>OU426958.1:0-10000000 GCA_911387765.1 Pyrgus malvae | reverse complement strand
TTTCTCTCTGCGGCCTACACAGAGGAAAATGCGAATAGAAACTAAAGTGATATTAACGACCATATTAAATTCCATCTATCTCTAAACTACACAATTACGATGTGTAGGTATAAAAATTCTTATATTTCAGGCATTACATGAAAATGATGCCGATCCTGTGCTTCGTGCTGCCGACAGTGATCCCCGTGTACTTCTGGGGAGAGTCGTGGACGAACGCGTTCTTCATCCCCACCATATTGCGGTACACGTGTGGCATCAACGTCGTGTGGAGCGTCAATAGCTTCGCCCACACGTTTGGATACAGGCCTTATGATAAGTAAGTAGGAATCAGCCTTTTTTGTATCGTTCGAAACCTTCAAAATGTACCCGTCACCTTGGGAGAGACACCAGGCATGTTGGATCTAAACCGCACTAAAGCCCCCTAGGTAGCCTGATAGGCATGCCTCAGCGCTTGAAAAGGACTTCAGGGATGCACCGTCCCTTCTATGCGTGACGCCCTAAAACAATTTCTTGGGAGAGCGATACGGTTCTGCTACACCTTCAGGTGCTCACAACGGTTACGCACACACCACGGCGGCTAATGGTCGCCTTATGCAAGTCTGGCTAACAACCGCGTCTTTCCATTTCCACCGAAAAACCATAGAATGCATCAATGAAGAAATAGGTGCATCGATGATAAGGTAAGCGTCCGTATTATCGTCTGTTTCTGTCAGTGTCCCAGTAATCGTCATGCATAGAAAAAAAATCTTTTCGCCCTTTTTGTATGGCATGATGACAATATGGACAGACGACATTATGGATGTGTGTGTACCTTACTTCCCTTCTCGAAGCAGGAAAGCTGTACCGCCTCTAGATAAATGGAAATGATTAACTTACAAATTATGTAAGGTAAAAGTCCGTTATATCGATTTCGTCAATTCCCCAGTACATACTCGTCATTTATAGAAAAATATAACTTTTGGCCTTTTTCCTATGGAATGACGAGTACTAGTACGATGATGAAATTATGGATACTTTCATCATTTAACCTTACCTACTCAAGAATAATGAAACTGTTATTTTACCGTAGGTCACAGCTTTGTGACATCGCTCTAATTTAGTAATTACATGATGTTCTATTTGGCTTGTCACATTAACATTCAGGCTAATTGTATGCACATGTCAGTAAGTACGTAGTAGTTTCATTTAGTAAACATAGAGACGTGTAGCAACTACGACTGTTTTATCATTATACTCGTAATATATTGACAGTGCCGGCTCTAAAAATAGAAGAGCTATTTTAATGTAAGTTGAAGCCTACTTCAACTTACATTAAAATCTAACGCTAATCAGACGCTAAAGGACGTTATTATCACAGAGCAAAAGACTAGGTTCCAATATCTCGGAGGAACATGGAGAATTCTAAAGAACCGACTGGCTTTTTTACAAAGCTTCCATATCATATCTTGGAAGATTATTCTCTCTTAGTTCACCGGAACTTTCTACGAAATCCTACCAAAAATATA
The DNA here is from genome assembly GCA_911387765.1 of Pyrgus malvae. Taxonomy (NCBI): domain Eukaryota; kingdom Metazoa; phylum Arthropoda; class Insecta; order Lepidoptera; family Hesperiidae; genus Pyrgus; species Pyrgus malvae. Next base: position 9,998,495 of record OU426958.1, on the reverse strand, counting down.
ATCTGTCATCCTCATCAGGATGGCTGTACAGACGATGTGTTTTCAAAATATCTACTTTTAGTTGTGTTGCAAGGTGGTTGCAGGGTTACTCGTATGTACATTGTCTACCTATACATTGATCTATTACGAAATCGTTTCGATTTAATATCTTCTTGAAATGAAATAAAATGAAATGAAATATTCTTTATTCACTGTACTGTAAGGTTCATTTACAAACTCTTAGTGAAAGTTATTTATTTATTTTTTCTTCTGTCTGCTCTGTATCTTGTATCTTCTAGTAGAGTCTGTTTTTTTTTCTATTCTACCTATTTCATTTAGGTGTAAGCAAAAATTGTGATGTAAAGAAAACACCGATCTAATAGAAAAATTAAGATCACTTATTACCAATAAAACATGAGTGTGATGTGTAAACTTGTGATTTTTGTTTACTACTAATGACATTTAAAATAGAATTCTATTACTACAATATTATGGTAACTCAATTTCAGAAATGCATATTGTTTACAATTTGTATTTAACGAACAGAATGACATACCAGATACCTAGATACAATTTAATCAGTTGCGTCTAATTACGATACAATAGCACTTCGGAAATAAGAGAATTCCTTGCGTAATATAATTATCTATTTAATTAGGTAACATCGATTTCGGTTAACGCTCCTTTTTATTTAATAGGGCAATGACCTGCCTGTAAGTACGAGTATCTACTTTATTATTGCGCAAAGTGAGTCATTTTCTTCAATAACCCTACAAAATAAATATTTTAGTAGTTTTGTTGGTCTCCTCTGCAAATAAGATGAATTTAGATTAGACCATCGACAGCAACGATGGCCGGTTAAAAGTTTTTGTGTAATTCAGGGTTGAAGTTTTCATCACAACGTTTATCTTCATTGTAGGTAGAGCAAGTGAAACAAACTAAACACACACAGCAAATTTTTTACCGACGATATACGAAGGAGAGTCTCAATTTTATGTTTGATCACGAATAGCACTGTCCGAGTTTTTAAATTGGAAAGATTATACATCGAAGTCGGTCCCATATAAATTTTGGAATAATATTCCATCCATAAGAATTGACAATACGTACGATATGATAGTATGCGATAGAAACGAAAAATAAGAGCTATGTAATTGGTTTAAACGTAGTACGTAGAGCAATTTTTATATAATATAATAATATTCAAGATAAATAATAATTTCAAAACTTATTGAATTACATTATACCCTAAACGAAATATATAAATCCACTAACAGTACTTACTGCAAAACAATCGAACAAGAATTACACTAATGCATTTCCAGATTGAAATCAATAGGTAAGTACATAATATTATTTTAAAACGATTAATACTGCAGGTCGTTGAACCCGCGCGAGAACATCGGCGTGTGGATGATCTGCGTGGAAGGCTTCCACAACTTCCACCACACGTTCCCGTGGGACTACCGCGCCACCGAGCTCCCCCTCTACAACATGCTCACACCCACTATCACGTTCATCGAAGCAATGGCCTGGGTAAGGGATGAATATTCATGCCACATTTTTATATTTTTTAGAGGCGTTGAAGTACACACATCGATAAATGCGCCTCACTGATTTTTGAGTTAACAATAGATGCATAAATGTTTAAAACATGTCAGAGGATCTTTTCGATGTAAACTTTATAGTTACGTATTTTGTCTTGGTTAGGTACCAACTTGTCATTTTGAATAGGGTACATTAAGACGAAAAGGTTTTTACATTATTTGCCCACGTCTATTCTTAAGGCCAATTTTAAGGTTTACACATTTTTCATAAAATAATTTAATCTATTGGCGTCCATAATTATGTTTTTAGGTTGTTGCACTAGGCTAGGTGGGTGCATATTATATCGCAAATTATTTTCTTGTGCTTTGTAAAAAAATATATACTACTTATGATTTTGGCGTCCCCTAAAACAACGAAGGCTTACCCCACTCTAGATCCGGGCCAGCTTTAATAAAAAAATACACTCACCTGTGAAAGATTACGTATGAAGGATCTATTGCATTGACATAACAAAAAATTAATGTTCTTTTTTCACGTAGATCGGCCAAGCATACGACTTAAAAGCGGTGACGCCTGAAATCGTCAAACAACGATCGCAAAGGACTGGAGATGGAACACATCATCTTTGGGGCTGGGACGATCCAGAGTTTACAGAGAAACTCAAGGCGCAATATGGTGTCGTCAGCCATGAAGAGAGGAAAAATGCCTAGGACTCTACTAATAGTTATGTACTTATAGATATTGCTTTCAGTGCGTTTCTTGTACCGACATCAACAACGATAATGCATAAACCATATAAATTTAAATAATAGATGATATTCAACTTTCTCATTAGAGTCAATTAGTTCATGCTCATAAAAAAGTAAGAAGCACTCAACGAATGCGGGACCAAATGTATCTTGCTCAAGTTAAAGGAGAGCAGCTAAGTCCAGCATCAAAATAGTAACTACCTTATAGGGCGACAGAAATGATAGTAAAATAATATTTCGAATGTTTAAAAGTCAATGAAAACTCACATCGTTGTAATTTCGGCTGTAATTTTCCCCGTATTATTAGTGCCTGAAAATTTAATTACCTAGCTATAAGAACTTAATTTTATTTTTGTAGACTGAAGAATACTGTAAATTTTATGTAAATGGGTAAGAAATATAATAATAGTAGGTATTATGAAAAATAATAAAATGTTTGTGACTGTGATTGAATTTTATTTGTTTTTTATAACTGCCTTACATTCAAACGAATATCTTTTGATTTATTTTGATTATTCTTTGTGCTATTTCACACTATAAAATATTGCTATTCCAAACCGGTTGGCTGTTCTTGTGTGATTGAGCAACAAACATCCCTCCAAATATACACAAAAACGTAAAATGTATCATAAGTACAGTATAGATGTTATCAAATGTTTACCTACTATGCGATAACTGAGACATAAAACTTACGTCAAACTTCATGTAGCAACTCTCAACTTAATATCTAAGTTTAAAAATTAAAGGCTCGAGCAGAATTAAATTAGTAAATTGAAGCAAGGTTGAAAATCTTTTTCCAATGTCGCAGCTGGGAGCATACTAAACGATAAGTGAAAATCAATAACAACCTCTTCCATTAGCAACGTATAATTAATGCATTGCAATTAAGTGTGTAATGAAGCTCACGTTACATACTAATTGCTGTAAATCACTATTTACACGGATAAGTAAGATTACTTTTTACTTACTCATTTACTTACTTACTCACTAACTTACTTTCTTACCTATTTACTTACTTACTAATTTACTCACTCACTCACTCGCTCGCTTACTTATTTACTTCTTTACTTACTCATTCACTCACTCATTACTTACTCACTCACTTACCCATTATTTATTTACTAACTAACCCACTCACTCACTTACTTACTTATTTACTTACTCACTTACACAATCAATCACTCACTTAATTACTCACTCACTCACTTACTCTTACACTTACTTACTCACTCCCTCACTTACTTATTCACTCACTCACTCTCTCACTTACTTACTCACTAACTTACTTACTCATTTACACACTCACTCCTTCACTCACTCCTTCACTCACTCACTTACACACTTACTCAGTCACTCACTCACTTACTCACTCACTCACTCACTTACTCATTCACTCACTCACTCACTTACTCTCTCTCACACACACTTACTTACTAACTCCACTCACTTACTTACTTACTTACTCGCTTACTTACTTACTCACTTACTTACTTACTCACTTAATTAACTACTCACACACTCACTCACTTACTCTCGATCACTCACTTACTTAATTACTCACTCACTCACTCATTACTTACTTACTCCACTCACTCACTCATTACCTACTCACTCACTCACTCATTACTTACTCCACTCACTCACTCACTCACTTACTCACTCACTCACTCATTAATTACTTACTCCACTCACTCACTCATTACTTACTTACTCACTTACTCACTCACTCACTAACTCTCACTATCATATTACCATGTTTTCTATCCAAAGGTTGTCTGGAAGAAAACGCTGCTTTAGCGATAAGACCGCCTTTTGGTCACCACTGGTATTATATTTATTATTATTTTTTGTTTTTATTGTTATTGCTCTGTATGTCGTGTGTTACGTACGGACAAAGTGACTCAGTGAATATAGATAAGTTAAAGTGCTGACGTTGGCGACATAATGTCGTGCAGGTGTCGCGCATCGTTCCCACGAACGTGCATTCCCGTACCTAACATCGGACGGGTTTCACCCATTCTAAGGCCCATTATTATTAATAAAAGTATGTTTAAGTTAGGCTAATTATGTAACTCACAAATCGAGTTAATAAAAGAATTCAATAAGTGATGTCTCAACTTGCTGCTTTCACCCTGGCTGTAGCCGATCCTTAACTCGTGTGCAAATAAAGAGTATTTGTTGTTGTTGTTGTTAACTCATTACTTACTCACTTACTTACTCACTCACTTACTCACTTACTCGCGATAAGTCATTACTAAAAGACAAGAAAATAAAAAATATCCATCTTTTCTGTTAACATAAATTTGGCCGGAAATCTGAAGGGACAAGTTGTGCTCTAGTTCTCAATTTTTATTCTTGGCGTCAGTGTCAGTGGTGTTATCAGTGATTATGGAAGATTTTTTCTGACTACTACAGAACACAGACTGACTACAAAAAATATACTTGACGCTGGCAATATGCATAGTTTGCGATGCCATAATTGAAGAAAAAAAAAGTGTCTTGTCCTTGTCTGTCTTGTGAACTTGTCAGGCTTAGACTAAGAATAGTGTACTGTTGTCAGGGGGTTTTGGCGGGAAGTCTGAAGGGACAAGTTGTGCTCTTGTTTTATTTTCATTTTCATGGTGTATTTTTGAGTTATATCGTATAAAGTTGATGGCGTTTTTTTTCGATATAGGTTAATTAGGCGCGAGTGTTGTGAAATAGAATAACAGTGCGAAAACATGTTTTTTCGGCTTGCCTCCAAAACTCCTTCGGACATGTTCTCATACAGTAGCCATCACTTTACTTGAACATCTGACTGACTAGACCTATGGACTAGACTGACTGATACCTGACGACTTACTGATTTATTCTACGATGCAGAAATTTACTTGACACTGGCAATATGCACAGACTGCGATGCCATTAAATATAATAATGAAACGAATATATTGAATGGCTGCAAGGATTTTATCCAATGCCGTAAAATGAATTAAAAAAAAGTGAATTTGTCACTTGTGTGACACTTTTCAGTTCAGTCAGTTGTTGAATGGTTGTCATTTGTCATAGAGTACAGGTGATGGTTGTTGATTGGTTGTTGATTAATTTTGAGTTTTGACAAATAAAGATAAAATAAGTACTCTGTCTGTGATGAAAATTCTGATAATAAAATACAAAATAAATAAAACGACGAAGTAAAGTGGCATAAAATTTTAATCAATACATTTGATAAACTACATAAAATGTTGTCGTCGCTCATTAAGGAACACCAGGCTAAGCAAGCTGCGAAAAGAATAACACAAGGTACATATTACAACAGTAATTATTTTAGTGAATTATTTTAGTGATTGATGAAAGCGAACTATTTTAAGATGAACCTGTTTTTGTATTAATAATACTGATACACACCTTAGTTTTAACAATAATGAAGACATATATAAAGCAGAACTTTCTTAATACCAAAGTAAAGTCCATGTTTGCAATTAATTAAAATTCTTTCGTGTGTATGCCTTTCCTATTCAACTTAAAGTCTAAATCGGACCAATGACATTAAAGAGATGTTATAAAATAAATACAGAGAGATAAACAGTTTATAGATTTTTAGTTCTACAACTGGAATGCATGCATAGCAATTGGTTTACCTTGCAAGCAAGTAAAAGAGCAAATATTAACTTATTAATTGCAAATAGTTGCAAAATTAATGTCAAACTTTATAATCATCATCAACCTTTTTGTTTCAGAACAAAAGCGTAAAGAATGTATAGCTGCAGCCAATGATTTAACACAAGCACTTGTAGACCATCTTAATGTGGGGTAGGTATGAATCCGCTGTAAAAATAATGTATTATCTTTTGTGACTATTCCTAGTGCAAAGGTAAAGAAAAACATTAATTGTTATAAATTCAAGGTAGCAGCATAACAATAAATATATTGTTATGGTAGCAGATTTTTTTTTCACTTTGTACAAAAGATTTAATATGTTTAGTATATTTAACAATATCTGTATTAATATATAAAGCTGAAGAGTTTGTACTCACTAATCTCCAGAACTACTGGTTTGAATTGAAAAATTATTTTTGTGTTGGATAGTCCATTTATCGAGGAAGGCTTTAACCTATATTACATCATGCTATGACTAATACCAAAGTCTATGCGAACGAAGTAGCGGGTGGCCGCTAGTCATTGATATTTTTTTAATTCTTCAAATGTGGTATACCTCCAATAAATAAAATGTGATATACCTCCATCTAATGTTACTTTCTGTTATTGTTCCAGAGTGGCACAAGCTTACTTAAATCAGAAGAAACTTGATGCAGAAGCTAAGCTATTACATCAAGGAGCTGTGAACTTTACAAAGCAGACACAACAATGGCTTGCATTAGTTGAAAGCTTCAGTAGTGCCTTAAAAGAAATCGGAGATGTTGAAAACTGGGCTCGAAGTATTGAAAATGATATGAAAATTATAACTGATACATTAGCAAGAGCTTATGCTAGTACACAGGAGCAGCCCACTAGCACTCAAGTTAGTCAATAAATAAACTGTATTAATATATGTAATAGAGCACCAATAAAATTAATATACTGAAAATGAATTCTTATTTTTTCAAAGATAAATTTAAAAAAAAACTAAATAACCGGACAGTGTTTATGTGCAATTTGGAAATGCAAAAAACCTAAAACGAGAAAGTTGTCATACCTGATTGCACTAAGCTTAAAAATCAATTAATAAGGGTTGGAAAATTAAAGAACAGGAACTCATTATATATTTACAATATTTTTAAATACAAGAAAAATATTGTTAATGTTATTATTAAAAGTGTCACTCTCACAGTAAATACGAATCTAACGACACCTCTCAAGCTAAAATCTATCTAGCCGTTCAGGCTGCAGAGCGTGCCAATCAATTATACATACATACTCTCGAAAAGCAAAACCCTCCTTCTGGCGCGGTCAGGTAGTCACAGGCACAAAATAGTACAAATGGTAGTTCAGCAGTTTTTTAATTTAACAAAAGTCTTGTCCATTTTAAGTAGGTAACAATGTGTTTTATGTAAGAACTATAGATGCTTATGCAACATGATTCAAAATGCTTTTGCCGACTCGTGTGGCGTAATGGTTACAGTGCCAGACTTCCGATCGGAGTGTCCCGGATTCGATTCCCGGCGAAGCAGGAATGATGAGTTTAAAATTTATTTTCTCTGCCTGGGTGTTGAACACACACAAAGACAGAAATACGTCCTTGTGTGTGTTCATGGCACCCACGCACGACACAGGTTTTAATAACAGGGCCTAAATATGTTTTTTCAGCTTGCCTCCAAAATTCCACTAACACAACACTAACAACGTTCCGGTTAAGTCCTCGTACTAAACTAACTTTATTTATTATTATTCGTCCAGAGCCAATGAAGCTGGCAAGAAAATGCTGCAAAAATTATACTTTACGCTGGCAATATGCACAAAGTTTGCGATGCCATAATTTAAAAAAAAAATAGCTGTCACCATTTGGCATGGGTTACGTCCAATGAGGAACGAATCCCCCTTTTACGTCACGTCGGTCTGTCATTCTTCAGTCAGTCTGGTCAGTCACGTCACAATCAGGGTTGCCAGACGTACGATAATTATCGTACATGTACGATAATTTTGACACCGGTACGATGTACGATACAATATGTATTATCGTACCCAAAAGTACGATAATATTCAACCCTTCTCCGAAGTGAGGTGAAAAGGCTAGTACCGAAAGCCTAAAATCATCCAAAAATACAAAATTATGTCCATGATGGGGGATTTCCCGTCTAATCTATCAAAATACGGAACGAATGACAGTTCATATATTCTTTCCTTTTAATCAGAGTTCAGTACGCTAGCCGAGTTTGATTTAGCATGGAATTGTTATAATGCCCTATTTTCAACTTCTGTAAGTGACTAACTTTGTTTTTAACTTCGTTCGTTGCTTGTAGACACGTTCGTTGATAGTTTGCAATCATTTTTCTCAGGTTACATTGAAGGTATATTTACTTAGAGTCCTTTTCATGAAAGAAGTCCCGCGGTGATTTTTGGAACTAAAATTGACAGGTCAGCCATGTTGTCGTTTGTCGATGTTATCAAGTTCGTTTGTTGTGGTAGATTTTTGTGAGTTTTTAATCAGCTTAGTGCATTTTTAAGATTGTTTACAATGCCAAAAGTTGTAAAAAGTTCGGCTCGAGAAATGATATTGAAGGTGAAAGATTTCTGTGAAGCGGAACAAAAGAATCAAGGTGTTTTAATACCACTAAACAATGTTTGGAAGAGAGTCGCCGTCATAACAGCCATAACAGGTACTTTTTAGAGATGCCATATAATAATTTTTTGCTGTATTGATGGGACTTTTATGATATATATTGATTTTTGCGACAAAATTGATATATAAACATAACGTGATGAAACTAAGTAACTGAAATTAAAACATATATAACGTAGTACATAAGCATTATAAACTTAAAGTTACTATTATTTTTAATTGTTCATTATTTAATTGCAGGTGTGGCGGAGAATACTGTAACAAGAATTACAAAATAAGGTATAACAACGGCTTGTACTTCGAAAAAAATAATCACCCCGGGGAAGAGTGGCCCGCATCCGAAAAATTTCGACTTGGACGGGTTCGATTTATTTTGTGCGCTATCCGGCAAAAAATCACAGTTTTTACGTTGTACATAAAGAATTACCTACCAACATTGGCTAAATTACGGGCAGCTCTGAGAGAGAGAAGACATTAATTTTCAGGGAAGCATCACAACATTGCACAGGATATTAAATAGGATTGGTTTCAAGTACAAGCGATGTCATGTCAATCTAGACGCAAACTACTTATGGACCGAATAATTATATCTACGACTAGTGATACTGAAACAGAATCTGATTCTGTTTCCATCCACTCTTCAGACAGTGATGTTCCTATGGCCGCTGATCACAATTATTCAATAAAACTCTGAATAAAAAATTGTGATGCTTTTCTTTACCCTATTTTCTCATCTTTTCCCTGTAAGTAAGTAGAACACCGCTTATATAAGTAAATAAAAATATACTTTTTACATAACAGAAAAATAGTAAATATAGGTTAATCTCACCTAACAACATAGTAAAAAAGGAAACTTTAGTCATTTTAAACTATTTAATAATAACACGACACTTACAGTCATAATAACCAGTGGCGTAGCTATCATAGGGCCAGGGCCCCGGAGTTCAGGGGGCCCTCTAACCTCTCTTCCTCAGCTTTGAAAAAATAATAATAAAATAAAATAAAAAACTTGTGGAGCCTCGAGTCTCGAGCCTGCTCACAAGATTTTCTTTTTTTTTTTCAATCGGAGGAACATTTAACGTTAATTGCAATAGTAAATGAGGCGGCATCATACTTGGATTTGAGTGAAATTATAGACGAATTCGCAAAAATTAAAGCAAGTAAGAGATTGTGAATTGGACGGGGAATACTGTTAAAAATCCTTTTTTCTCTTAATTAATCTTATCTGTATAATAAATATTCTATATTGTCATGTGCGTCGTTGTTTATTTATTCCCTTTTTCTTCTATTAAATACATGGAGATTCTTATAGAGACGACGTATGGATTTAGCCTGCTAGAGATAATTCAATTCACTGTTTCCTATTCTTATTCCTATCAATAATTTTAAAGACCAATATAAGTTCAAACTACGCGAAAAGAGGGGAGGAGGGCCCGATTCTCTCCCTATGCACCAGGGCCCTTGTCCCCCTAGCTACGCCACTGATAATAACGTTAGTTATTTGGACTTATTACATGGGTCATCCCATGAGTGGGTTGGTAGACATTTTGATAAAAATGCCCAAATATACTTTTGACTTATCAGTTATCAGAAATATACATGTTTCACTAATCTGAACTATTGTTATAGTATGGGCTTGAGTAATGAAATCACAGCCTATCTAAAATGTATTTATTTCTTAATACAATTTAAGAGCTTATATTGTTTCATCGAAGTATGCAGGAAATAGTATTATTTGATAAATTACATATTATGCTAAATGTAAAATAGGTAATTTTTTACTCATAAATGGCAACATTACGTCACGCGACTACAGCGCTGCGTCTGGGGGACTTCTTTCGTGAAAAGGACTCTATAAGTATTATTAGGGATTTCAGAAATAATAAGACCCAGTGACATAAGTCAAGTGACACTGATGACAACAGTGAAGTTTTGGGTTTTTTTTTTCAATTATGGCATCGCAAATTCTGTGCGTACTGCCAGCGTCAAGTATAATTTTTGCATCAATTTTTTGCCAGTTTCAATGAAACTGGACGAAGTAATAACAAAGTCAGTAAGTCGTCAGTTATCAGTCAGTCTAGTCAGTCAAACATTTAAGTAAAGCGATGGCTACTCTACTAGAACGTGTCCGATGGAATTTTGGAGGCAAGCAGAAAAAACACATTTTAGCACTGTTATTCTATTTCACAAACACTTGTGCTCTGTAAATTAACCTATATCAAACAAAATGCCATCAACTTTATCCGATATAACTCAAAAATACACCAAGAAAATGAAAGTAAAACAAGAGCACAATATGTATTTTTCGACTTCCCGCCAAAACTCCGAAGTTTTGGGTTATCAAACCTCCAAAAAGAAGAACACAGATAAATCAAAACATTGGCTTCAAAAATACAGAGAAGATTGGGAGAAAAACACAAAAGATTTTTGACCTGAAGGTGGTAGAAGAGGATAGTGACTCTGATGATCCCACTCTTTTGTAAAATTAATAAGTTACTTTTTTAATTTCGTTCACATTTTTAATTTCCTAAAATTCCTATATTATTTTAGTTCCGTGTGGCTCTGGCCGTTGTTGTACGATAATTTTTAATCTGGTACGATAATTTTTGAATATTGATACGATAATTCGCCCGCACTTGTCTGGCAACCCTGGTCACAATAATTGTCACCTCACTCACCTCACCGACGGCATACCGACGGGGCGACGGACGACGTTCGTTATTTTCATTAGTTTCAGTCACAGAGTACCTTGTTATATGTTTCAGTAGAGTAGTATGAATAAAAGATACCATATGATCAGTTTATGTGCTTGTGCTATTTATTTTAATTTTATTGTGAATAATCAAAAATATATAAACCAAATTTTACTTAATATTTTCATGTTATAAAGCAAACTGCACTAGAATTAAAGTCGATCAAAAATCAATTACAATTCGTTTCGTTTATGTGTATTTCATTAGAATTAGATATTGACTTCAGTCAACCACTGTAGTCTTGAAGGATTCCAAGGTTTTATCTCATTACATTGTCCAGTATAATTCATCAGAATGTCCTCAAACTCAGAACCTAGAGTTTTATCAATTCAAAGTCACGTAGTTCATGGATACGTCGGGAATAAGAGCGCGGTTTTTCCTCTACAAGTAAGTTTCCAAGTTTTACTACTATACTAATGTATAAAATGATTCATGAATATCAACCCTGTCCAAAATGCATACAGCTTTTTATTTTTTCCAGCAGCTACATTTTACAGCTACTCTTTTATTCTGTTAATTAAAGGCTTATGTTAGCTTACCACCAGATATAGTAACATTTTACCAAAAATATATACTTAACACCAGAAAAATAAAGTCTAAAATTACAATAGTACTAGCTATTTTAGTCACGACTGCACTTCAAATTGTATTAGAACACCAAATGTAGTAAATAATCACCAAACCAAGATATCCTATTTAATGCTCCACCCGAGCGAAAGAAAGTTAATGGTACCATGTTGACAGAACCCCGATGCGCTGGTTTATTTTTTTGTATAAGTGTAAAAACCCATTCATTTTAAATGATGAGTCCTTTTTTTTTGGTTTGGTGATCATTTACTACATTTGTTGTTCGAATACCTTTTTATGGTGATCATTATATTTAACCCCGTAATTAAAAGTACATTGAATTTTGTTATCTCATAAATGACCACTCTCATTATTGGCACTTGACCTCAATAGATCATACAAAATAACCTTGTCTTTCATTTACAATCTTTATAGAAGACTTGGCTCCTAATTATGCTCTTTTAAAATTTAACAAAAAATACCTTGGGCTAGAAAAGTTTGATGGAACTTTAGTTAAATGCTTCTTTTGCATGTACTGATTAAGAGGAAATGCTAGCGCCGTATTCCCATACAAATGCATTCTCCTATTTCCTCCATGGATAATGCTTCTAGAGGAATGATTTTTTGTGACAATATCTAAGTCTGCTAAAGCTATGCCCCTATGTTTTGTTTTTTTCAATCAACTAATTAGATCAGAAAATATGACTCATCAAAAATCAAAGAAAATGCTTCTTTCATACAGCCCTAATACAACAACTGCAAAACAAATTTGAAAGGTTTTTACGACCAAATAAAAACATAGGGGCATAGACTTATTCTATTTCTTGATATTTGTGAAAAAATATATTTAATAAACTCAATTTTGAAGGAGGGAAGAGAAATTGTAAATTTGGTACTCACTGACTCACATATTCACTGACAGCTCATCAAAATGTTTGACCACTTCTGAAGACCTACAAAGCTGAAATTTGGCATTTAGCACTAGCTAAACGTCTACGTCAGGCTAAGAGTAAGGAAAATTCGAATATTGGAAATTGGTTAAGTGCGAGTCAGACTAAAAATAATTTACTAAATATTTAAAAAAGTAGTACTTACTAGGTCAGAATTAGTCATGCATGAAAACAAGTACCTAACTATGTTTTAAAGAAACTATGAACGAACATTCAGATTTTATAAAACATATCTATCTTAAAATATTGGTTTGGTAATCAACATAAGCTGGGAGTACCTGCGGTGAAGGCGGTAACAGTTTGGCGCTTTGTTACTGGCTAAAACTCCCATTTCAATTACTATTTATAACTATAAACAAAACAATCCATTTCATCCCAAGATGTTGTGCACAGTATCGTATTGCAGTTTAAAATAAATGTTTAAATTATTACCTGCTACATAACACACTTCATTTTAATAATAATAATATAATATGAACAACGTTGCGATAGGTACTATAAAGCAAACTGAGCAAAAAGAAATGAAATCCCACCAAAAACATAAATGTAAAAATGTAGGCCAAATTCTTGTACATAAAAAAAGAGTTGAAATCTAAACTACAGCCAAGTTAATAATAATCAGAACCAATGTTAATCATTCCAACTTGGCGGGTTTTCATCACACCAATACTTCTGAAAAGAGCAAATCTTGCGGAGGTAAGTTTTAGAGTTGGACTTTTTTTCTTCATTAAAATTTCAAAACCCGCCAAGTTGGAATGATTAATATCGGTTCTGATTATTATTAACTTGGCTGTAGTTTAGATTTCAACTCTTTTTTTATGTACAAGAACTTGGCCTACATTTTTACATTTATGTTTTTGGTGGGATTTAGTTTGTGTTACATGGAGCTTACACTGTAGCTCCATATAATAGTGTAAGCTCCATATAATACTACTATAAAAAATCAGGGATATATATATATATATACATAATATCCATGATTTTTTCAACCTTTTTATATCCCACTACTGGGCACACGTTTTCTCTCAAAAGTGAGAGGGATGTAGACTATGGCATGGTGGACTATGGTCCACCATGGTAGCCAAGTGTGAGTTGGTGGACATCCTGCCATTAGGACACTATGAGTAAATCTAAAGTAATTAAATAACACAATGTTTTTCCTTTACAATGCAGCAGCGGTAAATACAAACATAACAAAATTTATTTATCAAAGATAGGGTTTCAATGGGTTTTCTTTTCAAACTCCGTGTTAGTAACCCAATTTTTGCCTGCTCTGTCATCACTGCAACTACCTATGTATATCCCTGACATATGTGTTAAAGACATATGTCGAAGCGCGCATGGCCCGGCGGTTAGCGTAGAACGCAAACGATCTATGCAACTAAGCGAAACGGGCGCGGTAGGGTGTGAGATGGGTGACCGCTAGTGGCAAAAAAATTCATGCGCGTTTCCGTGCTTCGGAGGGCACGTTAAGCCGTCGGTCCCGGTTGTTGTCGATAGATAACAGTCGTTAAACCTTGTCGGAGGCCTTATGGGCGGTTTGAAAACATCCGACAGCGGGTTGGCCACTAACCCGCATCTCCACCAACCCGCATTGGAGCAGCGTGGTGGAGTAAGCTCCAGGCCTCCTCAATAATGGGGAGAGACCCGTGCCCAGCAGTGGGACGCAAAAAGGGTTGCAGCCATGTGTTAAAATCTTTATTTCCTCAGGTACTCGGGTTTGAAGTTGATGCCATAAATACTGTGCAGTTTTCCACACATACTGGTTACAAACATATAAAAGGGAATGTGTTGCAAAATGATGAATTAGAAGAACTTATTGAAGGCCTTATTCTGAATGATGTACATTATTACACACATTTCCTGACTGGTTACTCAAGATCTCCAGATTCATTGAGGAAAATTGCAGAGATCATCAAAAAATTAAGAATAAAAAATCCAAACCTGGTTTATGGTAAGAAATTATTTCTCTTTATAGTGACATCAATAATTATTAATGCAATCAATTACTGCCTATCTCACTATTATGTCAGTACAACACTTTCATAATAAGTACCTGGACGACCGAGCATTGTTCTGATAAAAACAATTTATTTTCTTAAATTAATTTCAAAAGAAACACTCATTTGCTTAACAACGAATATCTCCCAATAAAAAAAATATTTTCATAAAAAATAAAAGCAATATGGTTTTGATTGAGGCTTGAACCCGGGTCTCTAGTTCCGCAGTCAGCCCATGTAGTCATTAAAAAAAAATAGTTTATATTTCAGTTGATTATTGCTGAATTTTTTTGTAATAATTTGAAATTTCTACAAATAAAACCTAGCTGGATCGATTTATCACCCCCAAAACCAGAGTTCTAAATTTAATCAAAATTGTTGGAGCAGTTTCAGAGATTCAAAAAATATATTTGGGTAATATACACCTATTGTATATACAAGAATTGCTCGTATAGGTATTAGATTAGATATAGACACAGTATAAACTATACCAAAAATCTGATGATTTATCTAAATCCTGTTTAGTCTTAATTGTTTCAATGCCAGCTCTTAGTAACAGTTACAACTAGTTATGAAAATATTTGTTTCTGGTTACAACTATAATATTTTAGGATATCATCAACTTGTACTAGGTACTAAGTTTATTGACATGTTATCAACATGTTGTAATTGAATAAACATTTTGTTGTACTTACTATCACAATCGTTTTGTAAGATCATATCATAACAGTCCACAATTTAATGACTTAATGTTGATTGAATTTTTAAAATCTGCTAATGGGTAGTGTGTTGCTTTTTAACCAAGTTTTAAAATTTTAAAAATTATCATGTTCACTCAAATCTAGGGGTGAAATATTCAAGAGAGTATTCAATAAAATCAGACCAAAAATTATACTATACTTATATATGTCTTGTATTTAAAAAAAGTCACCTATAAGATTTTATAAGTCCAATATTTCTTATATGTGATGCCAGTAAGCCTAAAAATATCCTAAAACGAAAATATCTCATCCACAGTTTGTGATCCAGTTATGGGTGACAATGGTGTGATGTATGTTCCTGAAGAAATTCTTCCAGCTTATAGAGATGTGGTTGTGCCACTGGCCGACATACTCACTCCAAACCAGTTTGAAGCAGAACTTATGACTGGCATTCCTATGAAGGACCTTGATGGTGCCTTAAAAGTTATTGAAGCTCTGCATGAAAAAGGAGTCAAGATAGTAGTACTATCCAGTACTGACTTGGGTGATGAAACTAAGATGATTGGACTTGCAAGTAATAAAGGTAACTATAAAAGCAAACTATCTACTAAGTGAAATGGGTGAGGTTGGAAAAAAGGGTGATTGTGTAATTGAAACCATCATTTTCGGAGGTATACAACCTCCGGTTTGAAAACATTCAACAAAGGTTGGCCACTGACTCTTATTGCACTGGAGCAGCATGGTGTAATAAGATCTACGCCTCCCCAAAGTTTAAAAAATTGCACAGTATTGTCAAAATTTTATAGGGAACTAGCCTTCCGCCAGCGGCTTCGCCAGCGTGGATCTGTTTAATGGGTCCCCGTAGGATAAAAAATAGCCTATGTGCTATTCCAGGCTTCATTGCTATATTAAAATCATAGGCGTTTAGCCAGTTGCTTCAACCGCGTTGACCCTATTACCCGTTTTAACGTAGGAATGAAGCATTTTCCCGCGATAAAAAGTAGCCTATGTTACCCAGGGTGAATGTAGCTTTCTAATGGTGAAAGAATTTTTAAAATCGGAACAAAAGTTTTTGAGTTTATTCATTAAAAACATACAAACATAGAAAAATACAAATCTTTCCTTTTTATAATATTAGTATAGACATACAACAGAAAATCTATTTGATATCTACATTAAAATACTGCAATTGCAAGGTATCTTTACAAGAACTCTTGTTTATACAGTCAATAGATTAAAACTACTATGAATACCTATTTAAAGAATAGTTATAATATTGACCTTGTGTGTTATCTGTTTACTTTTATACCCTTATCTATTTTGTTTGTGTTTGAAGTAGTTAACATTTTAATTTTACTGTGACATGACTGTCATGATTTACAAATATTTTCTTGGCTTACACTTATCTTCTGTAGGTAAAACTGATGTTAACAAAAGTAGATCACATTGATCATACAATGTACTGATGTGTAAAACGTCTTTACATAAAATTAAAAAAAAATATATAATGTAGTACTTAATCAAAATAAAAAATTTGCTTTTGTACTTGTAGTTGACCATCAGCTTCCAAAGTAGTAGTGTAACATATGACGTCAGGCTTCCTTAAGGCTGTGTTTAGGTTTTCATGAGCTGCACCAACTTACTTTTTCCATTTAAATACGGCCACACTTACATGAGGCAACCACCAGCTTCCGGAGTAACAGCGCAACTGTATACGACCTCAGACATGACTTACTTATGCTTGCTTGAGGTTGTGTGTAGATGTCCATGGGCTGCAGCGACCACTTAACACCGTGGCCAGCATGCTCGTCTGCTACTCCATTAAAAAAAAATAGGACCCCAACGGCAATCAGCAAAAAACCTAATTTAACATGCCTTTCTGGATCATTCATAATACAAAGCACATGATTGTTTTAGCCAGCTTAGGTATAAGTGTCCCTTAATTTTCTTATTTCAGAGAAGTGCTACAGAATCGAAATTCCCAAGATGGACGCCCAGTACACCGGCACTGGCGACTTATTCGCGTCACTTTTCCTCGCGTGGTTCCACAAAACTGCCGGAGATCTGAAGATGACTTTAGAAAAGACAATCGCTACTATGCAAGCCATCGTTGTTGACACGTACAACGTTGCTAGAGGTAAGGACATACAGAATATCATTTGTTATCGTCCCACTGCTAGGCAGTCTCTGCCCATTATTGAGGTGGGAGCTCCAATGCAGGTTGATGGATATTAATAACCTGCTGTCGGATGTTTTGAAACCGCTCATACATTTGCTGGTATCGGGACGGTTTAAGGTGCCCTCCGAAGCTCGAAATCGCGCATGAAATATTTGCCACTAGCGGCCACCCATCACACACCATGCTTGTTGACGTAGTTGGGTACATCGCTTGCGTTCTACGCTAACCACCGGGCCTTGCGCGCTCAACGTACCAATACTGGTTTGTAATAACTCAATAGGTACCTCAACCAGGCGAGGTCG
The DNA here is from genome assembly GCA_911387765.1 of Pyrgus malvae. Classification (NCBI taxonomy): domain Eukaryota; kingdom Metazoa; phylum Arthropoda; class Insecta; order Lepidoptera; family Hesperiidae; genus Pyrgus; species Pyrgus malvae. The sequence goes on along the minus strand of OU426958.1, from coordinate 9,980,508 downwards.
CAGCCTTCAATTTTTGGGGGGGGGGGGGGTTACTAAGAGATTTGGGGGAAGAGGTGTCTCAAATTGGCTTGTTTTGCCTTCTATCTACGCACGACTGATGGATTTTGGGGGGAGGGGGGTCATGTCCCCTGTGACCGTTAGAGTATGGCTATAGGTCCATAATGGGCACACGTGACAGCTGATCGTATGAAATTAGGAACGTTCATATCGTACGAGATTCGGTTCGTACGTGCGAAATTCGGAAATGTTAAAATGTAGTTTTAGGTCATTTATCGATTGAATATTTACAAAAATATTATTGTATAATATATATATTTATATAGAAAAAAGTATATTCTAGTGTTATATTAGCTCCTTATGACCGAATTTGAACATTACAAAAATGGATGTTTTGATTGTATTGAATCGAATATTCCTATTTCAGCCAAATACCCAACTGGGAAACTTCCCGTCGCAGAGATGGAGTTACGGCTAGTGCAGAATAAAAAAAATATTGAAAATCCTCAAATTACCATCAATGCTGTGGAAGTCCAACGACATTAGAGCAAAGAATGAGAGTACAACTTACAAAATATAATTTATAATCTATGCAAATCCCATCAGCGTCGACCGTCAGCGTGGTTTCAGCATGAGAGGAATATTCAATCTGTACTAAAATTTCTCATAACTTCGTTTTTATAGATTCTCGAATAATTATGATGATATTTTTTATGATATTTCAAGAAAAATCTGGTCATGAAAATAATATTTTGTATTTCGTTCAATTATCGCTATGGAGATTGACGGTAATCTGGATTTAAGTAAATACGTTGTTGTAAAAGCATAATGTGTGTTAAGGTTAAATTGTACCTTATCTTATGAAAATAATAATGATAACAGAAATTAGTTATGTTACTGAGCTTGACGTAGTTTTATTGCTTTTGACGATCCCTATGGGGTTACCATGCCGTACTACCGTTCAAGGGTTCGATTTTCAACAAGGCAGAAATGGGTGTCTTTTTTGTGTGTGTCCATGGACGTAGGGAATCCTAATGTGAGGCTATGTATGTGTAGTGTTATTTATATTTTATTAGTACGTAATATTGTACTAATAAAATATAATAAGTGTTGATAAAATAAGTGAATACAGGGATGCCTTGGCGGATAATTCGCTTACTTAAATACTGTGTTAAATTTTAAGTTTTAATTGAAGGAATGGATATCCCAAAATTCTAATTTTTTTTATAAATACCTATATATAAATAATCACTTGCGTTATTATATTATGCTGCATGAGTTATACAATTTGTGTGAGTTTTTAACGCCAATATCTACTGTAGTGCATTTTAAAAACAAAAGATCTTTGAGAGAGAGATAAATGGATGAGTGTGGAAACAAAAGAAGGTGACTTTATACACAATACCAACTACTAATATTTAACTTAAGTAGTAAAATTAGATAAAATCAATATTTGTTCTACGAATGTTAACACTGTTAAGATATTATGTGCTTATTATGAAATGAATTTATTGTACGTTGATAATCGTTAATGTGAGTTTATATTTATAGAATAAGGATTAAATCAGTTTTGCAAGATTATATAAATAATTTATCAAGCCACAGAGCAACTTAGTAAATGTAATGGCAAAGACTAGACAGTAAATTTCACAAAAAAATAGCAGTTTATTTCAGCTAAGTATGAACGTGATTTTAATGTGCCCTATACATATGTGTAATAAGGGTTATTATGTATAGTTAAGTCTCATAAATGCAGATTTACCACGGTTGTATGGGACATACGTACATGGACATTGTCCCTGTGTGTGTTACCCAAGAAGTTGTCAGTCAGTCACACCCTATCAACCTTAGGTTATTAAAGTAAGTCCCTGTAGCTTTGGGATTAAGAATAGAGCTACGGTATCCCCTGCGTGATCGTAAGAGGCGATAAAAAGGGGGCTTCTGGGGCCGTGGCTGGTGAGAGTGGGAGCTCAATCCGTTCAGCCAGCAGCCCCGGGAAGGGCGGCGGTGTGTGCGTGGCCGCATGCCGAAGAAGAGCACATCTGATCTCCCGAAGATTGGCCCATTCTGGGCGCCGCGCGAAGAGGACACCGGTGTGTTCTACTGGAGTTCCCGGAGTCCCAAAGTGCAGAGGCAGGCCACCAAGAGGGTTTTAGTGCGGTCAAATCCCACATAACCCGGTATCCTCTCCCAAGGTGCCGGGTACCTTTTGAAGGTTTCTCCCCCTATACCAAAAAAGAAGGTTAGGTACTATAGTAACCTGCTGTTTACTATAGTAACTGATGACTGATTAATATTATACAGCTTAGGTAATGCACACAGATGCAATTTGAACGTGCCAGACGTGAATTAATGACTATTATATTCATATTGTTAGTAAATTTTAAGTAGCAAATTTAAAAAATAATTAGTAAGATTTAAATATTCTGACCACCAAGCAGTCTTCCAATTTAGACATATCTGTGATACGGTTAAGATTTATGTGATGTTGTTATGTTAGAAGGTTCTTTCACTGTTATAGTTTGATATACATTTATTGAGTGTTATGATTACTGGTTATTGATTTAATTTTTTTTTGTTGTAAAATATTTTATCGTATGACAATAATTATTAATACACCCAAGTACTATGTAAAGTATACTGTATTCAAATTGATGTTATGAAATTGTTTAGGTTGTTGTGATTTCACCAATAACTATTATAATGATTTTAGGGGAACAGGATTGTACAATGAATAATGCCATTGAATTGCTGTGCATTTAGAGTAGTTAAATAAAATATATTATTTATCACTTGCATTATTGTAAACAATTTTATGCAATATGCTTAAAGCTTGTTGATATGTTTACAAAGTATAAGTATATACACAATGTAAATGACTTTAAAAGTAGAAATAAAAATGTGTTAAGTTGTAATCGCTGTTTTATTCTTTCATTAATACTTCTGAGTTAAATTGGTTTAAAAAAATATACCTACAAATCATACACTTTAAGTTAACACTCCAGTTTATATATAATATATATATTGGCTGCAACCCTTTTTGCGTCCCACTGCAGGGGACTTATTGAGGAGGCCTGGAAATTCCTCCACTACGCTGCTCCAATGCGGGTTAGTGGCCAACCCGCTGTCGGATGTTTTCAAACCGCACAGAAGGCCTCCGACAACGTTTACTGACTGTTATTTGTCGACATCAACCGGGACCCACGGCTTAACGTGTCCTCCGAAGCACGGAAATGCGAATGAATTTTTTGCCACTAGAGCGGTCACCCATCTCACATCAGACCGCCGCGCCCGTTTGGCTTAGTTGCATAGATCGCTTGCGTTCTACGCTAACCGCCGGGCCAAAGATAGAGCGCGCAAATAATTATGACAAAAGCAAAAAATGACACGGACAAAAGCCTATGGCATATAATCTTTCTAATTAAAAAAATTTTGATGAGGTGCAGTTTCCATTTAACATCACGTAGCCACCAACTTGCTCGTTAGCAATGAAGTATAGTTCCGTTATCTATATTTAAATTTTTCCTGAGTTAATTTCCTAAAAGTGATTCGGCCTGGCTTCGCTTGAGTACCTGGCTGCAACCCTTTTTACGTCCCACTGCTGGGCACGGGTCTCTCCCCATTATTGGGGAGGCCTGGAGCTTACTCCACCAAGCTGCTCCAATGCGGGTTGGTGGAGAGTCACTTGAGTACCTAATTTTTGAGTTTATATAATTACAGTAATCTATCACACGGAAGCAGTCCATTTGTCAGGGATAAAAAGTAGCCTATTTGCTATTCCAGACTATAATAATATGTATACTCTTAATCTATCTTTGTGTCTAATCTCATCCTGATCCGTTCAGCCGTTTTTGCGTGCAACAGCAATGCAACATTCAAACAAGCATTCACATTTATTATTTCAGTATAGATTATTAAAACACGAGGAGACAGCAATAGGGAATTACTTCAATGTATTTTATTATTTAAGGCCTTATCAAAGCTATGCCATGATTGCTGTGAATCAAGCATTTGGCAGGAATGATCAAAAGATTATATTTATAACTTAAAATAAAAAAATATGTTGCAAAAATTAAAAATGTATTTGAATTTTAAAATTTAATTCGACCCATACCTAATTTTGAATATCGCTATGGCTGCTACAATTAAAAACATGAGTACAAAGTGAAATATCCAATAGATTGAGTTGTAGTACTTCAGCACAGTGGCCATATCGCTGATAATAAGACAGGGGGTTAGGTAGATGAGACAAAACATCCGCATTATAGAGAAACCAATGTTCCAGGGTATTTTCATCTGAAATAACGAAATAAAAAATCAGGTAGGTTTTTTTTATTTTAATGGAGTAGCAGACGTGGTCGCTGCAGCCCATGGACATCTACATACAACCTCAAGCAAGCTTAAGTATAACGTTTTGCTCAATGCGTGCGTCATACTTAGGCATCATAATAATACTTAATTGATATTCGACTTGCAAAGTGCAGTGCAGTTTCGTTGTAAGTGTGTGCGTGTACCTAATGTGTATGTATGTATGTACACGGTGAGGTGAGACAGGTGCAGTTTAAACCGGCTGCGCCTCGTTGTGAGATGGTGACATAAGTTATTCTTTGGAGTTATTTACTCGCCCGTTTGTTCTGAGAAGTCATTGCACCAATCTAAAAATTCTTAAAGGTCAGGCCTTCCTGACCTTATCCAATAGATTACCTTAATGTTTAATTTTCGAAACCTCCTTAGGTTTCAGAAGGTTTCGAAAATTAAAACAATAAATGATAAATGTTCTGTAAACTTAATAATAATTATTTAACAATTAGCTAATTGGGACCACAAACATTTTATACCTATGTAGGTATGTCTATGATTCAACAATTTCACCTTTCACAAAAGAATTGTACCATAAGTACTTAAATGAATTAGTAAAACAAATTTTATAACAGGCGCGATCCCAAGAGGAGGTCACAGGGGACATGACCCCTCCCCCCCCCTAAATTCATCAGTCATGCGTAGACGGAAGGCAAAACAAGCCAATTTGTAACATATTATTATCTTCCCCCAAATTTCTTAGTGACCCCCCCCAAAATTGCTTGCCGAGCCTCCCAAAATTGAAGGCTGCGACCGCTCTTGGATAAATAAAACTTTCGTGAAATTCATGTGTGTGTTTTTAATCACTAATAGTAGTAAAAATCATTTTACCGAGCCCGTTGTATCATAAAGTTCAGAATATTCAGACTCTAGATGCACGTACACCCATAATGTTGAGGACATTATGAACTGAGCCAGGGAAGGCCCAACCCAGATGCTCCACGCCACAAAAGAACATGCACTTCTGCAAAGCAAATTGGATGTTAAAATAATAGACTGGTAAGCATATAAATAATTAGAATTAACGTAAGTATATTACCTTCCGTAATATTACAATGATGGTTATGGGCAACGCTTACGTACACAAATTAAGTGCACATATCTTGGTCAAAGAAGGTTTTAATTATTCGATTAACAATGGAAACAATTCAATTTATAAATTAGTTAATCTTATTTCTGACATTGTTATTAAACAATTGTATTGAGTGCATTTCATAATGAATTGATAATATTTGCATGACTTTATTTTATTAATTGCTTTACTGCCATTTATTGATAACATCTTGTAATTGTAATTATGTTTTATATTTAAAAAATGTTTAACGTGTTGCAAATTGAAAATTCTTTTTTTAATAGTAATTATTGTAATCATTTATTGGATAAATTAGGTAAACTAACGACTTGGGGTTACTCCTGTAAGCTAAGTCCGATATTACAAAACTGCCCAAAATTGAACGTACATCTTCAAACAAGTACCCAAGTAGTACCTATGTACCTAATAAATGATTTAAGTAGAGGCCTAAGTTCAATACATAATCACAGTTTAAGAGTTATGTAGGTGGTAGAACTTAAGAAGCGCGCATGGCCCGGCATTTAGATGGGTGACCGTGACCGCTAGTGGCAAAAATCTTCATGCGCGTTTCCGTGCTTCGGAGGGCACGTTAAGCCGTCGGTCTCGGTTGTTGTCGACAGAGAACACTCGTTAAACCTTGTCGGAGGCCTTATGGGCGGTTTGAAAACATCCCACAGTGGGTGGGCCACTAACCCGCAAGTCTACCAATCCACATTGGAGCAGCGTGGTGGAGTAAGCTCCAGGCCTCCCCAATAATGGGGAGAGACCCGTGCACAGCAGTGGGACACAAAAAAGGTTGCAGCCAAGAACTTTAATGGTTCAACTGGGGAAGTACCATCGCGGCACCCACTTGTGCCGTGAAGCAATTCTTTTGGTCGAAGGTAAGGTGCAGTTGCCGGCCAGGCTTAGATGAGGCGATAAACAGCCTTCGGAGTAGCAGCGCAACTGCATACTGATGCATACTGCAATCACAGGCAAGACCAGTGGCGGAGGATTGGATTGAAATATTGGCTGAGCCAGGTTTGGCTTGAGCCCTAGCCCCCCCCCCCCCTTTGCTTTAGTAAGTATGTAATCAATTGTACTATAAAAGTTGAATGTTACCCTCGATTTCTCTGAGATTCCATCATCAGACTTTGACTAGGTGACAGTTGGACCACCTCGGGAATGTATAGGTAAGATTTCGAACAAAAAAACATTTATTGAAAGAATTTGCTCTCAACTCCTAACGACCTGTGTGGCACAATGGTTACCATACCAGACTGCCGATCGGAGGGTCCCGGGTTCGATTCCCGGCGAAGCAGAAATTTGAATGATAATTCTGTTCTCGGTCTGGGTGTTTGTGTTTCTGTCTCTGTGTGTCCATGGTACCCACGACACAGGGTATATCTACCCTACTGTGGGGCTATGAGTGTGAAGCGTTAACCGTCGCAGTACTTTCCTTCATCGGCTCAGCAACATGAGATGATGATTACTATGCACATACATATATCTCTTAAACTTCAGAAAGAAGTTATAAGAAAATTAATGTGTCTGCCTATAAAATTTGAAAATTCCCATCGATTTCTCTGGGATCCCATCATCAGATCCTGACTTGGTGAGAATGGGACCACCTCGGGAGTATAAACATACGAACGAACAAAAAAATTGGTTTAGTTTTAGAAAATCGCTTCACAAACGGCAGATTAATCCTTTTGGAATAAAAATCATATACATATGTGTCAATGTAGGTATATAACGCTATAAATTACCTACCTAACTTCTTTGTTAGACTTTAGGAAATTCTTATACATATTGGCCCAAAACCAGAAGCGGGTCGGCATATCCCAGCTCCGCAACGTATCTTTCATCCTTGGTCCCAGCAACAACTTGTCGTTTTTAAAACATTTCAACATGGAGAAATTGTATTCCTCTTCTATGGCTAAATCGGATGTGGTTCTAAAAGCACATAAAAAGTTAGTTTAGCGCTAATGCGTAATAGGCCTAAGAATATTTACACAGGTAGGTATACTATTAGGTTAAGGGCCGATTACATTGGCCAACATGCAGGGTCCGATTTGGCATACATTGCTGGTTATCTTGAGTATTTTATTACAATGTACTCAGATAACCAGCAATGTATACTAAATCGGCCCCTGCATGTTGGCCAATGTAATCGCCCCATTACTCAGGTAGCTCTATAGAATGTAAAAAATAAATAAAAAGGCCATACAAAAAAACAACTGGGTATTTAAAAAGATAAACTATGGTTAAACTGTAAAACAAACTATCATATTAAAATAACACGCATTAAGTAATTTTGAATTTTTTATTTAACAAAAATTAGACAGACTATTAATTCAGTTAACTACGATTATGAACCTCGCTTTATACATTCCAATAATCTCATAAATTTTTATCTCATCTTACAATGTCTTTCATACATATTAGCTACAAATAACAATTTTATTACATAGTGTTATGTTATAGGTAAGTACCTAAGTTTGATTTATGCTAATAAGTTCAACACAAGCATCACATAAAACAAAAGAAGCTCTATTTCCTAATTGTGTGCAACCCGTTTTCATAACCACATCTTGGTAACTAGATAATCTGTATATATAAAAATGAATCCCATTTTCCCTTGGTCACGACATCACGCGTGAACGGCTGGACCGATTTCGCTAATTCTTCTTTTGTTGTGTTTGTAATTGGCAGAAGAAGGTACTTATGTAATAAAACATTAAGGAAATATCACGAAAACTTAGAAAATTTAAAAACTATTTTCCAATTCGAATGCAACATTAACATTTAAGACAAGACAGCGTCCTTCAAAAATGTGACTCACATGAAATATTCAGAGAGCTAAGCAATGAAAACTTGCAACCATTTTCTAATATTTTGTTTTAATTACTTCACATCAGCTAAATTTCTTAGTGTTTGAAATCCATGATGAACTGTTGCACGGTATTAAAAAATTAAGCATTGATCATCAGTTATGGAAAAGATTTTGATTTTTTATATGAAAACATCCCTTATACTTCTAATAAGTAGAGTAGGTAATATACATACGAGTATGTGATTGATTACAATTTAAAATGATTTGTGCAGGTGAAATGCATAAACTTCCGCCTAAAAGGGTAAAAAGGCGGGGGAAGGGTTAAGTAAAATGTATAGAAATTAATTATCATCTCATTTCTGAACTTAGCAGTATAAACATTGGTATATAGGGCCTGACTTTCTTATTTCTTAAAAATATAATTATGACAACCTTTATATTTCGTCGGATTAATTTAAAATGTTTTTCTCACGGTCAGGTTTATGTGGCTTGCTAGCGGGTTAGTGCACAAGTGCAACTTGGTCATTTTAACACCAGCTTCAAAACGAAGTACCTAGGTACTGTAGTAACCTGTTACCTATCTTTTATAGCAGTACCTACTTGCAGACGCAGAACAGATACGTATGACACAATTATAACGGGGTTAATTTAAACTGTGTCCTGATAACTAAAGTACACGCGGAAGAAGTCGCGGGCAAAACATTTCTCCAACTCTATATATGTATAAAACTGAATTCCTATTTCCCTTGGTCTCGGCCTCACGCGTGAACGGTTAGACCGATTTCGATAATTCTTTTTTGTTGTGTTTGTTATTATCAGGGGAAGGTTCTTATCAATGAAAAAAATTAAGAAAATTGATAATTAATATATTTTTTTTTTACAAATTTGATTTTAATATCCATAGTTAAGACAGGAAAACGTCTGTCGGGTCAGCTAGTAAAATAATAAAAACAAAATTATTAATCGTATGTGAGTTTACACATTTAGTATCTTTAGTCGTACACCGTATATTATATAGTTACGCTTACGTAGTACGTACAGTTCGGGTAACTTTGAACATTTTTTACATTATTTTTATTATTAAAACTGATTTCTATTTATGACACCTTTATTTTATTGAATGAATAGTGTCCTTTTGAGTTGGTTTTTCTGTCTAACAAAATAAATTTGCGAAAGAAACAACAGAACTACCCATATTTTCCCCTAAAACGCAAATTTTCATCAATCATGAATTTTGGGTAACTTTGAATATTTTTTTTTAGAATGTAAAAACCTTCATATTTTAAGGTTTAGGTAAAACAAAAAGAAGGTATTATTAAATTAAAAAACCTTATCTATAAAAATAACATCTACACTGACGTAAAAAAATAACAAATAGCTTGGTTTTGCCATATGAATCAAAGTGGACTAGTTTACGATTATAAATCAACGCTCAAAAACTTCCAGCAACTTAACCACGGAAAAGGCGGGAATTTTCAGAATTATGGCATTGATAGCTTATTTCTTTAATTTTCATTTGGTACAAAAAGATTTTGGCAATCCATTTATCACAGTTATTATATTGAAATATCAAAAAATTTCGACGTAATAAATTGTTAAATCTTTTTTCCAACTTTGTTCAAAGTTAAACGTCAATTCAAAGTTACCCGTAATGACTGTAGTAACTACTTATTTAGTAATCTGTGGTTACGCGCGGGTCGTCAGTGACTCGCGTGGCGTAATGGCTACCATGCCGTACTGCCGATCGGAGGGTTCCGGGTTCGATTCACAGCGAAGTAGACGTTTGAATGATGAGTTTAAATTTCTGTTCTCAGTCAGGGTGTTTGTGTGTGTCCATGGTAGTTACATACACATGGTATATATACCCTACTGTGGGGCTATGAGTGTGAAACGTTATTATTATTACAGGTACAGCCTTTTTAGATGTAAAGTAACTAGCCGCACGTAAGTAATCCGACAACTTATTCGGGCAACATTGTTATGTGTAGGTATTCTAGAATCTAGAGCTCCGCCAAAAATAGGTTCTTAAATTAATAATATTATCTACTATCTTCAAGATGTTACATAGTAGACATTTTAATAAAAAAATATGCAGCATTTCAACAAATCAGTCTTATTCCATCATAGCTCCGTCAACTCTGCCAAATTTAATGATCGTGGAGTCAGGATTCGTGTTACATAATTAATTAACTTGGCAGTATTGCGTCTCATCCCCAAATTATTTTTTCAGCTTCTGATAAAATAAATTAAAATATTTATATAATAACATAGTAACCCCATAAATTTATAAATAATTTCGGTTTACTTAAGCCAATTCGGGATGTCGTTTAATAAACCCTTTGTACCAATCAATGCCAGCCATGCCATCCTTGAACGTATGAGGGATATGGTTTATTTCAGCGTAGTGAAAAACGAATTCGAGAAGTTCTTTCTTCGTTAATCCGTAAAACATACAGTCGATTTGGAAAACATATTGTAACATTTCGTTTTCTTGCTCGATGGTGAACACGCTGGCGAATCTTCCAAGCTTTTTTTGATACGAACCAGACTTAAGATGCCGTTGCAACGTGGCTCGCGGGATTTTATACTTGGCCGCCGTGGCCTTTTTAGATTTTTTTAACTCATTCACCTCGTACATCGCTTTTATCATTGAATCCTCATCCCACGAAGCTTGCCTTGTTTTTCTTTTATATTTGTTCCCCATCTGAAATAAATTGCGTTAAGTAAGTAAGCTACCAGCTGTAAATTCCCTAACATCGCATACCTACTTAGATGTGCAACAAGCAACAACGATATTCTGATACTTATCTATAACTTCAATATTATCTACTTTAATTTACTTACAAAAATATTTGTATTGGGGTGAAATATCTTCCACATCTATTTGGTAAATGCTTAGAGCATCAAGGTATGACAGGTATGACACCCGTCAGAGGAGTGGCCTTTACAGGCGAACCCCTCTCGTCCCGACGTCCATGCACAATGTGCCTTCTAGTTACATAAATAGTGTGTCTGTGTGTCTCTGTCAGTGTTGTCGGTGCATAGAAAATGAAGTTGTTAATTGAAATTGACATATTTAGAAATGTATGCGTTTGAAGGGATGAAAGAATATTTGTGAATGTGTGACAAAATTAAAATGTGTGCGTTCTTCCCCCCGTACCAGATTTGGCACAAAAATGATGTATCCAAATGAGGCGCTATGCCGTCACTACTGAAGGGTGAGTCAGTAACTTTGATGCTCTAAGGGTAAATGTAAATAAATTTTGTCAAAAACTTTTTGGTGTTTTCACCAATAACGTCAATTATATTTTCACCTCTATTAATGAAACTAAATAAACCTTTAAAACGTCCTAGACGTAATAGGTAACTATGTACACAATCTACTTATTTATATAGAACGCAAAATGAAATGACGTAGGTGCTCGCTTTGCCCTGCGCAGTTTTGCCTTCGTCCGATGCGTGAAATCCAATATTTTGTTCTGATTTCAAATAACCTACAAAAGCTCTACAAAATGACGTCTAACTTATACGACTTATTAAAAATAATTAAAACAGATCTTACATACCTTGTATTTCAGTAAACAAGACTCTAATCTTTGTTTTTTTCACAATTTTGATTGCATCATCGACAAGGGTCGCGGTACGGGAGTTCTAGCGGGAAGGGGGCGACTGAACGGCGCGGCCGCGATCAATTTTATAAAACGTCCGTACAAAGAGGGTGCTCGCTTTAGGCACGGCGCCGAACTTTGAATTTTCAGCCGATCTTTCCCGAGCTAAAGTGCTATAGCATTTTGCTTTACGCATCTGCCCGCATAAATTTAATGTACTCTGTGCTGCCCGCTTTGAACAATCTCCTTACTTTTTATACATATTTTTAAATACATAGTTAGTTTTTTAACATAGGTAGATAGGGATCAAAATCCTTTTTTATTTTCAAGTAGGTATGTATTAAAACGTAATGTAATAAACGTGAAAATAGAAAAAGCGGCGCGCCTTTTTATAAAATGAAGATGCGTTACGTTAATTATGTGGTCGCAGCACTGAAGACCATTGTCCTTTACATCCATTATTAGGCTAGCTAGAATACTTATTCTTTAAAGTGGTGTGCATCTGCGTTGTAACTGTTAAGGCGAATAAGCGCTATAACTTAAATGGTTTGACAAATTCGACATACCTTACGGAGGTAACTTTTTAATTTACTAGTACCGTTACCGTTACCGTACAGTAAGTACCAACGCTGCACCCAAAGTTCTGTTCGGTAGAAAGGTGCAGGTTCCGGTTGTTTCCACATAAGCAGCTCAAATGAAAGTACTTATACGAATTGAGATAAGATCACACACTGCACAATTGTGCAGCGGTGGCAGAGTGGTAAAAATCGTGGACTTCGACGCGAAGATACCGAGTTCAATGCGAAGATATCGCGTTCAATGCGAAGATACCGATAATGTGCGCATTTATTCAAGTGACGGAAAATATTGTGATATTTAACTTAATTAATTCGATGTTTTCCATCACCGTGTATGGCTGCAACCCTTTTTAGTCCCATTGTTGGACACGGGTCTCTCTCCATTATTGGGGAGGCCTGGAACTTACTCCACCATGCTGATCCATTGCGGGTTGGTGGAGATCACCGTGCATGCCTGAGAGAAATTCATAATTTCTCGAAAGAATTGATGTCCACCAATCCGCACCAAGGCCAGCGCGGTGGACTATGGCCTAATCGTGTTAAAATATGTCGAAAAGTCGTTAAAAATTAAAAAAAAAATTAACTAACGCTATCTTCAATAAGCTGTAACGTGTAGTGGGCCCGAAACCTGGAACGGGTGCGCATTTAGCCGGGTACACGCCAAATCCTGCCTCTGTACAAACGCTGGTACTCAACAACATTACAGTCTGGTACTGCAGGAAGTACATGGTGAGCTGGGGTATGTTATACAAATAGCGGAAATCAGACCCATGTTTTATGTAGAAAGCATTGTTGTAGTACATCTGCAATATAAATTATAAGCATAAGTAGATACCAGTTACGGCCAGTCCCTGTAGCTTCGGGATTAAGAATAGAGCTACGGTATCCCCTGCCTGATCGTAAGAGGCGACTAAAAGGCTTCAGGGGTTGTGGGCGGTAAGAGTGGGAGCTCTATTCGTTCAGCCAGTAGCCTCGGAAAGGACGGTGGTATGTGCGTGGCTGCATGCAGCTGTAAGCATCGGAAGGCGCATGAGAGCACATCTGCTCTACCAAAGATGGGCCCGTTACAGGGCGCCGCGCGTGGAGGACACCAGTGCGTTCAACTGGAGATCCCGGAGTCTTCCCCAAGCTCAGAGGCAGGCCACCGAGGGGGTTTTAGTGCGATACAAATCCCACATAACCCGCCCAAGTAACATTTAGGCGCTAAAGTAAGAGTTATAATAAGTCTAAAGGAGCGCTAACTAGATTCTAAAGTGGTTTATGGGTGTTACAAATTGGGGTTAGAGCGCGCTCTAACCCTACTTTACCCCCGAATTAGGCACAATTTTTATATTACTTAAGGTTGTATAATGACGGTATACAAGAGTTATGGTAATTGGCTAAGTGGTACAATCATGCTATAAGAGAGTTATGATAGCGGTAATAGGATCTCTTAGCGATACAAGAGAGGTAAATAAGCGAAAATTAACTCTGTTAGCGGTAAAATGGCAAAAATGGTTTTATATTACTTCTATGGGTGCTAAGCGGGCTACAGGTAGGCGTCAACTGACTCCTTAAGCGATACAGTAGAGATACAAAGGCGTTAATTATATTTTCAAGCGCTAAAAGGGAGGTAAATAGGTGATTTGTAACGGTCTGAACGCTATTCAAGATCCACAAAAGGGTAAAGGTCTCTCCCGCAAGAGTTTTTGATACCCGGAAAATATATTTTCTAATTTTGCGATCTAACAATTATTAAATAATATATTATTTTCAATAGCTAATATAATATCGGCAACCTCAAGATGGTTCATTAAACAAAAAAAGTGAACCATTAGTATATGTTTTATGGTGCGAAAAGAAGCGTATTTTTGCTGCGAAGGTAAGTACACTGTGAATATGTTACATATTTATTGGTAAATAATTCGAGCGCCCGATGTATATTGTCTATTTACTGAAAACAAATGTTTTGTCTAATATGGAGTGACACACTTTTCTTGTAAAAGAGTACAAAAAAATTGCCTTATTGATCTTATAATACTGTACTAGTAATATAAATACATACTAAAGCAAAATACTTCATGGAAACCTTGTAAATATTTGTTTTTATAACCATAATCTAATATTTCATTATCTCAACATGGCGAGCAAACGATTTAGGGATCCGTAGTGCTCAAAACTTTAAACCATGTATTGATGTTATTTTTTACCTGTTCACTGTTTTGGACGAGTAGAATACAAAGAAGTAGGTAGATATAAATTATTATATTGTGTTAGTGGCGACCGCACCTGTCACGCCACCTGACACCTGCGTTAGTGGCGACCCCATCTGTCACACCACCTGATACCTGCAACATGGCGCCTACCTGCGGCGCGCCTATATAAGACGCCTGCAACAGGGACGGGGGCATTCGCTCTTCGACCGTGCGCTAGCAAACATCCGCTTGCTATCGTGTTTTAATTGTTATAAAGTCGTTACTCTGCCGGTTTGCTATTCGATAATTCTCTTTGGTTTGAGTTGATAATAAAAGTGTCAAAGTATTAAATAATCGTAATATCTTGTCAATAGATTGTTTTCTCTATAAAAAATCAGTGTTGCGTGTGTAAAGATTAGTTTTTTAAATAAAACTAGATCCGATTTGCTAACATCAGAAGTGGGATTCTTATCCGCTTCCTGATCCGCTCTGTCCCTTAGCCAAAGTATTAATTTTGTCGTTTTCATATCTAAAATTAAAAGGAAATGCCCGCTTATGACAAATCGCGTAAAAGAGTGTGTGAGGACACTCCACCCGCAACCTTAGATCGCACCATGCAAGCGATCTTGAGTGGAATGTCAGCGCTGGAGGAGCGCGCCCCGTCAACACCGCTATGTGTGGCGGAACGTTCCCCGCCATTGGTCAGCCGCTGGACGCGTGTACCAGCAGTCCTCCCAGTGGCGGATTTACCAGCAGGCTGAGTAGGCTTGAGCCTAGGGCGGCAGATTTTCGGGGCGGCAAATTTGGGGACCCATTTTTTTTACCTCAGAGAAATCAAAAAGATTTTTGCATGACGGTTTTCCGATGTCTTAGAGATAGAAGTCTGCAACAAATTTTGCTGATGACTTTCCTCTCTCACTTGTCATTGCACATTCCGAGAGTAGCAAACTTCCATATTCTAGAGTAAAACAGCTAGTTCGCCGCCCCCCAACCAGTAATCGGCCTCTGCGCCCTCTGCCCACACTTTGTATGGGTGAAGAAGAAAAAAGCGAAAATGTAGAAAATGTATTTCCCTCTTCCCACTATTTATATGCCAGTCCTACTACTGGTTGGAAACTGCGAACTGGATGGTTTGTATATAATTGTGTGAGTTTAATTCGAATATCTATAATATAAAAATGAATCGCAAAATGTGTTGGTAAGCGCATAACTCAACAACGCCTAGACCAATTTGGCCAATTGTTTCCTTAAAATGTTCGTTGAAGTTCAAGGATGGTTTTTACGGCGAGAAAAATTCGAATAATTGCCGGGAAAACCATAAAAACAGCCCTTTTCTTTTTCCCATACAAATGTTTTTTAACTAAAACGTAGTCAATTTGAGCTTTATTGCTATTGTATAAAGTTCATATTAAATTACAAGCACTCACTGTTGTCTAAGCAATGTAGGTATGTTCCTAACGTCAAAGATCATATTATTATCTATCAAAACAGTGTGCGTGTGTGCGTTGGACCACAGAATACATCGTTGGAGGAGTTTAACTGGACTATTCAACACATAGTTCCTGTCTGTCTGTCTGTTACGCTTTCTCGCTTAAACTAATTAACCAATTTTAATGAAATTTGGAACACAGATAGAGTGGACCTTGAGAAAGGACATAGGATGGTTTTTATCCTACGGGAACCTATAAAACGGGTCCACGCGGGCGAAGCCGCTGGCGGAAGGCTAGTAGTGAATAATTTTACCGATTTCAATCTTATGTATCGACTATTATGTGTTGAACATGCACATAAACGCATGTACATAAAAAAGTGGCTTCACTTTTTAGTTCGGGACGTTCCGTCTTACTTTTTTATTTGGTCTGAGGCGTAGGTAGGTAATTTGTAGGTAATGTAGTGTTATTTTTTTTATTATGTCCCACTGCTGGGCACAGTTCTCCTCTCACAAGTGAAAGGGATTTAGGCCATAGTCCACCACGCTGGCCAAGTGCGGATTGGTGGACGTCATGCTTTCGAGAAATTATGAATTTCTCTCAGGTATGCACGGCGATGGAGAACATCGTAATTGATTAAATATCACAATATTTTCCATCACCGTGGAGCAGTGATATGTGTTATTATAATAATACAAATTATTTAATAAAGACATGCATTTTAATTTTTACTCCACGAATTTCTGCAGCCGTAAAGTCTTTACTTTTAATAAAATATTGCGCCACCATTAAATTATCCACTCTTGGCAGATTGTCTGACTGGCCTTTCTGATACCTATCCTACTTCCATGGCGTAAAATCAAGGGTAAAGTGTAAAGAGTTTAGGGAGGCAAATTTTTGTGGGCACCAAATTTGGTCCAAACACACTGCACACTGGGCGTGTTCACAAAGGTCGTGTCAACTCGTGTCTAATGTGATTGGAATATTGGAAATAACCAATTTAGTTAACTGACATTTTTTGTATAGTGTTTTTATTTTATTTCTGATTTAATTGTATATTGAATTTGAATTTTGGAAATGATTGTTTATATTGTAATATGTTATTTGTTGTTTTATTTTTTATGACATGAAATGAACCTTTATGAGACGATTGTTTGTAATTTATAAATTGACGTATAATTTGACATTTAATTATTATCTTATTGTAATGATATTTTTAATTAGGCCAGTCATTATCGACATCAAACATCGCAAAAGCGCATGTATCTACGAATCTTTTATATGTTGTTAGGTCCCCTAAGAGCAGTCTATGCCAAAAATTGCAACCCTGAAAACCTTGTGCTGCCACCATGGTGTTCGAAAAACGGCGAAATTCTGGCTCTTGTTTCAGTTTTTTTGAAAAAAGTACCTTAAGGAAGCGTTTTTCAGATATACTTGTCATATTATTCTATCAAGCTAACTAAATTTACTACAATTTAAGCCCAACTCTCTAGGTCTATTAGTTACGGAGGTACAGCTAGTCAAAGATGGGCATTTTTTCCAAAACGTGGCAAATTGTCGGTAGGGTTGTTTGTCAAGACATTTGCTGGCTAAACTAATGGTCCTAGAGTATAGCCATGAGAGAAGAATTTATAAAAAAATGAATTAGCTTTAATTTAATTCCAAAGTGGAGCCTCTAGATCTCAACGTTTCATAAATAATTAAAAAATAAAAATATCGGATTTCGGATAAATGATGAAAACGTTCTACTGAATGGCGTGGGTATGTATTTCTTTAAAAAAACATGCAACATTAGTGGTGGTGAATTTGACATTTTAGATGTAACATGGTTTCGAATTAAATTACACTTAACAAATAAACATAGAAAAATATCACAATAAAATACTAAGCACAAGGACTGGTTAGACTTTTGCCCTTTTGGACGGGCCGGGTCTCACCCAGTCTGGATCAGTGATAGGGAGCGGGGGAGAAGAGACAATGTTTTCTGGAGGTGGAGGCAGGCCGTCATATGGTGTTGGATTTTTCATATCCTCATCCTCGTCGTCTTCGTCCAAAACGATAGTAGCGACGTTGTTGCAATTTCGTCCTTCACAAAAGGAGCAAACAATTGAGCAATTGAGTCCTGCCTTTCTGCATTTGCATAATCCTAAGCATCCTTTTTTGCATTTGCAAGCCACCATTCTGAGCAGGTTCTGAGGAGCGGGCTCTGCGCGCATTGTGACGGGCATGAGACCTTGATTGCTGGTGGCCCATCTCCAGTCACATGGGTTTTTGTCAACCCCTAACCATTTTTGTACCTCATGGTAGGTTGACTTTCCCGATCCTCAGAACCTGCTTAGAATGGTGGCTTGCAAATGCAAAAAAGGATGCTTGTTACATCTAAAATGTCAAATTCACCACCACTAATGTTGCATGTTTTCCAAATAATACTTACATACTCACGTCATTCAGTAGAACGTTTTCATCATTTATCCGAAATCCGGTATTTTATTTTTTTTAATTAATTATGAAATGTTGAGACCTACCGACAATTTTCCACGTTTTGGGAAAAATTGCTCATCTTTGACTAGCTGTACCTCCGCAACTAATAGACCTAGAGAGCTCATGTTAGGCTTAAATTGTAGTAAATTTAGTTAGCTTGATAAAAAAATATGACAAGTATATCTGAAAAACGCTTACTTAAGGTACTTTTTTCAAAAAAACTGAAACAAGAGCCAGAATTTCGCAGTTTTTCGAGCATCATGGTGGCAGCACAAGGTTTTCAGGGTTGCAATTTTTGGTATAGACTACTCTTAGGGGACCTATCAACATATAAAAGATTCGTAGATACATGCGCGTTTGCGATGTTTGCCTTTTTTGTGTCGATAATGACTGGTCTAAATGTAGGTATAGGTATTTTATTTTTGTATTGAGTTTTTAGCTCAACATCGGGCACCTAAAGGCGATTACCGGGAAAAAAATACATTCATTAAGCGAATATTTTGTATTCCTAATATGAAATAAATATTTTTTCTTTCTTTCTTTAGTCGACATAAAATATGATTAAATAATGGAATGTAATAATAATACACTTAATCTACGCTAACACATTAGGTCAGCCTCTACCTAATGTTAGCTGTAATGTGCATATAAATAAATAAATTAATTAAATTTATTAATCAAATAATAACATTTAAGTCTGACAAAAATGAAATTAAAAAAAGAAGAAAAATTAAATCAGAACCCGACTGCATAAAAGGAGGTTAGTAGGGGCGGCAATAACTGAATAGCCTACTGGCAGCAATTTTGTAAATCCGCCACTGAGTCCTCCTGTCCCGACGGCCGCTCCACAGATGGTATCCACGCAGTCTATGGTCCACGACGTATTGGATGTAACGGAGCGACTTATTGACGCCATTAAATCAATTCACCCGGTGAGATCGAACCTTTATTATGAATCTGACTTTGATCCAAGAGTGCATGACATTGTAACGTGGCGTGAAGAGGTCGACCATGCCCGTTCATTAAACAATTGGGATGATTAAAAGTGCCTGGCCTGCGTTGGCCAATGCTTAAAAGGAGAGGCACGTTCCTGGTTGGGAGAATGGACGAGCACCGATTTCAAATTTCAAGTGTGTATTAAAATCGATATGCCCCTGACGATTCGATATAGCAAGTGTTCTTTTTGACGTAATGTGTACCGATTCCGATAGTTATTTAACGTATGCTGAATACGCGCGTAAAAGTTTATTGCGTTTACGTATCGTTAGAGGTTTAAATAATGAACTGCTGTGTGGGATCATTATTCATGGTGTAAGGGATCCTCATGCCCTTGCAGCCGCTATTAATGCAAAATTAATGCTTGAAAACATCATGGAATTTTCAGATCGTAGTGGTGTAACCTATATTCGTACGGGCGGTTTACAACAGTTAATTAGGGACGACAGTTTAGTGAAAAATGTAAATGATGTAAATTCAGTTGTTACATTAGACGCCATAAACACCCCCTTATTAGGCTCTGATAGGATACGTGATAAATATTCCGATTATTTTCTTAGCGACAAAGCTACCACGACTATAACTACTGGCGAGATGCATATTCGTCTTAAGTGAAACCCCCGTTAATTACCGGCTGTATAAGCTATCGCTAGACGAGAAACTGCGGGTTCAGGCAGTGATCTGTTAAGTAAGGATATCATTCGTGAATCGGAGTCACAGTATGCAAGCCCAATTTTGCTTGTACGTAATAAGGATTCTTCTGATAGGATGGTTGTTGACTAGCTGGCATTAAATGCTATTACGATTAAAGAATCACACTCCCACATAAACAATTGATGTTTAATCCTGAACAAACGCAGAAATCAGTACGCACCGTTTTTTATCATCTTTGTGTGTCAAAAAAAACTGTGTATATGTGTTAGTGATATACGTAAGTCAAAGTGTTCTAAACATATTTGGAAATGTTTGGTAAGAAGGTTAGAAACCGTAAGTAACCAACTTCTTATAAAAGAGCAGTAAGACGTGAGTAATAATTGCTATTACTAGTTTTGCGAGTGTAAGTTAAATCAAATCAACTCTTCGTTACTTCATATGAGTGCTTATTCTTTGCTCTTGCAATTGGTTAACGTGTGACGAGAAGATAAGATTAGTTACCGTCATTTACTTTTGCCTTTTCATATCAATTTATTTGCATCCAACGAGTAAAACACCGTCACTGGGGAGTTTTTGACACTTTTATTAAGGTTATGAGTACTAAAATTATTATTAAAATATTTCCGAATCGAGAAAGCAATTATTTGTGTGTTTAGAAATCGTGTTTTTGATTATTTGTGGTCATTTCAAAGCAAGTAGTCAGTTTAAAAACTTTATACGTGACTGATAATTTTTAATGCTTACGAACTGAATTGACTGGTCAGTTTAATTTGTTTCTGCAGTCAAATTACATCGTAATTTTCACACTTGTTTTGTTAAAATCGAATATAAAAATCCAGTTAAAATAGTGACAGTTGATATTTTACATTGCAAATATTGCAAATACTTACCTACTAGCGTAAAAAGGGAAATCAAAATAGTTAGATAGAAAGCTAAGATTCTTCATGAGTTTTCAGTTTCTTGCCTTTATTAAAGGAAGCTACTTATTGAAAGTGGATGCTGTATCAGTGGATAAAGTAGTGTTGACAACGAAGGATCACATTACCAAAAAAAGGTCGCTCTTTACTCATTACGTAATTTTTGTGGCCAACAAACTTTGTAATAAGGTCACACCAGTGTGGTCGTACGATAGCCGTGGACAATAAGCAAGCACAAATTATAACCCCACGATATCATGCAATGGTAACCGTTTTATTTTTGAAATTTAATGCATAGCCTAGTGCATTTTGTAATGAAGTTGATACTAGAGACGACAAATGTACTATTTTAGGACTACCTACTTTGTTAAACATTTTGTTATCAAAAGTTTTCAGATGAAGTTGAAAGTGCAATTTTCATTGAGGTACAGCAACTATTATTTTTGTTACGGCTACCTACCTACCTCCACATTTTAGGTTATCAACTTGGGTTGAAGGAAAAGTTATTAATAAAGAGGTTATTATAGAAGGAAAGGTTTTTGGACACCTGCTCGTCACCTAACCCTAGTTTGGACTATATGTCACTGACTGCGATAAGTAAATATTTTATCTGAAGCGGTTTTCATAAGAATGAATTAATTTTTATATTTCCTTCGGTAAATTGTAGCAGAGTAATGTCAGGTAGGCCGAGCTTCGACCTGTGTACCTTTACTACGGACGTGTGATTAGATCAGTTCTGGCCATGCATATTATCCTAGCTGGCAGCAATAGTAAATTGACAGTGAGTTACATACATCTTTTCGTAATAACAAATTATTTTTGCCACATAAGTTTGTTCCTTAAATTTACATGCACCATTTTATTTATTTAATTGTTGCTGTTACTTCTATTACATTGTGCGGATCGACTAGGTGCATTGAGTGGATATGTGACTTGACAATAACTTTACTTCTCACGGGTCGGGAGATGACTTCGAAGGTGTTTCGGGTTATCGGTGAGGTGCTTGTATAAGGCCTTGTGTGGCTTCAAGTTACCCGGCGCTTGTGTAAGGCCTTGTGTGGCTTCAAGTTGCCCAGAAATGGTTTTGGGTTATCTGAGAGGTGTTTGTGTAAGGCCTTGTGTGGCTTCAAGCTACCCGGCGCTTGTGTAAGGCCTTGTGCGGCTTCAAGTTGCCATGTAACCCAAGTAAAGCCAATCAGGTTTTAGGTTCTGTGTGGTGCTTGTGTAAGGCATTGTGTTGCTTCAAGTTGCCCAGTAACCTAATTAAAGCCTATGTGACTGGTTTCAGAAGTCTGAAAATATTTGAGTAAGGCCTTGAGCGGCTTCAAGTTGACCAGACCCTGATTAAAGCCTGATAACATATAAGACAGACTTCCTTTTCGACACAAAAATTCGACAAATTAGACAGTTTCCCTTAGCTCTAGTAATGAAAATGTTAAGTAACTTATGAATCTATTCGAGTACGCTTGTGTGGTCAGCACAACACAGCAATAGAACATTCGTAACGAAGTTCAATTATATGAAAAATCAAAGTAACTAATATGTTTGTTTTGTACAGGCACTGATGACGAAAGTGAACTTCTTTCTGGATTCAGATCCAGAACCGATTACAGCAGGCTGCGAGGACGCCGCCACGTCAGGAGAGGCCGTGTTAGTGGCGACCGCACCTGTCACGCCACCTGACACCTGCGTTAGTGGCGACCCCATCTGTCACACCACCTGATACCTGCAACATGGCGCCTACCTGCGGCGCGCCTATATAAGACGCCTGCAACAGGGACGGGGGCATTCGCTCTTCGACCGTGCGCTAGCAAACATCCGCTTGCTATCGTGTTTTAATTGTTATAAAGTCGTTACTCTGCCGGTTTGCTATTCGATAATTCTCTTTGGTTTGAGTTGATAATAAAAGTGTCAAAGTATTAAATAATCGTAATATCTTGTCAATAGATTGTTTTCTCTATAAAAAATCAGTGTTGCGTGTGTAAAGATTAGTTTTTTAAATAAAACTAGATCCGATTTGCTAACAATTGTTTTAACTACGCCCACGGGAAAAAATGGAATGCTAACATCATAATATATTAACATTCAACTGTTCTTGAATTAAAGTAATTGCCAGTAGAATAAGGTAATTTAATTAGTTAATGTACTTACTGCTAATTTTGTTTTGTATTAATTGGTTTCAGAATGCCGTATAAAATATTAAAAACCTTAGAAAAAGGAAAATACATGCACTGGATTGCGCCTTCGCAATGGGAACATAATAAATACTTAATATAGTAAAATGGCCAAAAAAACGCAACAAAACTTGTAAGATCGGCTTACTCCTTACCACAGCATGATTGGCGAGATATAAAGTGTCAACTCAAGAGAAGTAATATTCCAACTTTTGAAGAAGCTGAACGCGAATTGGATAGTTTGTTGGATATTACAGATACCGATGAAGAAACTAAAGTCACTAAGAAGAGTCAACCAACCAGCAAAAAAGAAGTAGATTACAACGTGCTCGTGGAACAATTGAATAAATAATAATGAAAAATTTGGTTGAATATCACAAAATATTTCATTTAAAATTAATAGCAAATCTTTCAGAGACGTTTGACTTATGTTTTCCTTTATAGCCCATGCCCTCAACTTTTCACGAAAATTAATATTTTTCAAAATGTCACTCGTGTCATCTTCACTTTCACTGCTTGATGAAGGCAAATTTCACTCTTCAGTCTCAACAAAATTTTCGGAGCATAGAGAATTCTGATATTCATTATCACCTGTAGTAATAGCACAATCATCATTTTGAAAAGCATGTACGGAACCATCAGGCTCACAGGAAACTCGCGCTTCACTGTTTTCCATAGGAATAGAGGACGTATTTTCAATAGGAATAGAGGAGTTGAAAATGAGATAATATTCTCTGATAAATTTCTGTCTATTTCCACCAGTCCTACATTGATTTTTCCAAGTATTTACAACAATTTTTATTTTTTTTGGTTGTCAAAAACAATAGTAGTCAATATAAGAAATACAGTAGTGACCTTAAGCGCTATTACTTTACCTTTAGTTACAAAGAAGTAACAATAGACGCTAGAGGATCTGTTATAGCGAAAAATTATACTCCTATTTGACTTAAGGTAACTAATGCAAAAGAGTTTTGTATAACTTCAAGCATTTGGTTCTATATAAGATTAAATAAACACCATTGTAAAGCTGGTAGCGCTTATTAACGCTATTGTGCAACTTTAGGTTCTTGTAAAGAGTTTAAAATCACTTGCATAGCACTTTTGGAGGTAGTAGCTAATTCTTATTCTTATTTAGATCTTAGAGTTCTAAGATTCACTTAAAGCTATAACACAAAATGCTGTGAATGTACAACATTGTCGCCCTTGTAACTCTGTATTATAAGAAGAAGTGATATACGTTACTTGCATACGCCACTTTATCGCCAATAGTCATAAGTGCTGCTACTGTAATGCCTTTGTAACCCACTAAGTAACAAAACAAGCTCTAATCGTCGCCTAAATGTTTGTTGGGCGGTACCCTCTCGCAAGGTGCCGGGTACCTTTTGAAGGTTTCCCCCCTGATACAAGGTCTACCTACTTACGGCCAGGCCACACTAGCTACTTTTACCATCGGCCATCAACGATTTGCGTGTGCATTGATGCTGCATCGCGTATTGTCTCTTGTACTCGGTATCGAAATCGCGCGTTTCGAATGCCGAATCCAGACGCGGTCGCAGCTTTCAATTTTGGGGGGTCACTAAGAAATTTGGGAGAAAAGGTGTCCCAAATTGGCTTGTTTCGCCTTCCATTTACGCATGACTGATGGATTTGGGGGGGTCATGCCCCCTGTGACCCCCTCGGAACCGCGCCTGACTGAATCGACATCGATGCGTTTAGCGACTAAATCGCCGATGCTAGTAGTAGCTAGTGTGGCTTGGCTATTAGGTGCGTAGATAGCGATGTAAAAAACGCGTAACTTTTTTGTGTGTAGGTACTGTTACGTGGACACGTAGCAATAGAAAACTTTCCAGACGAGTTCATATACCTACTCTTTAAAAAAGGAATATAATTAGTGTTCCATCAAATTGCATAGCATCACGCTAACTAGCAACGGCCCAGCGTACCTATGCATTTTTTGCGGGAAGGCGAAAAAGATATAGGTAATGTGCTCTTTTTTACGGTGTATTTTTGAGTTATATCGGATAACGTTGATGTGATGACATTTTGTTTGATATTGGTTAAGGGGGGTTTCGGGGGACAATATGCTGAAGTATGACGTATCTTTGTAGAAAAACTTTTCTATTACCTGAGGAGAATATTTCAATCGTATTAATATGTATCCCAGAGAACACGCAAGAGCCTTCTTTAATTTTTGTTCAGTTATAAGTCTGCAATCGCCGAGCGTTCCAAATGGTACATTGAAATGATCTTCAAACACTTTCCATCTGTAATACGGTCCTATAAACCAGTAATATTTTATAGATCATAAAACTTAGATGATTGGTACGGGGAACGACACCAATTTCTGCAATGAAACAAATCCTTTTCTACAGCATTTCGGTAAAAAGATGCGGTTGCTTGAAGGCGTAGTATAAGTACTTATATGAAGTATATATAGCATATAGCATTGCAACGCATACTTACATCAGACTGGAATCATCTATAATATGTAGGTAGCCTTATTAGAGGTGAAGTGTATGTACATATCTCGACCAATTTACACCAAATTACTTGGCTGCAACCCTTTTTGCGTCCCACTGCTGGGCACGGGTCTCTCCCCATTATTGGGGAGGCCTGGAGCTTACTCCACCACGCTGCTCCAATGCGGGTTGGTGGAGTCCAATGCGGGTTGGTGGAGCAAATTACTTATTACTTAGGTAGTAGGTATATGTACTTAGAATCTGTGTGGTGGGACGATAGTGTGGCATAATGGTTGCCAATCAAGGGTCCTGGGTTTGATTTCCGACGAGATGGAAATTTGAATAATGAATTTGAATTTCTGTTCGAACAGGTGTCGTCAATATAAAATAACTACTTAACTTAAAGTAATTATTTAAATAGGCGTGGTTTCAGAAACTTCCTTTATACAAAATAAACCGAAAGTGAAATAAAGATTATACTCGTAATATTTACCTTTATGTATTCCAGTGAAGTAAAAAGCATATGAAATGATATCACCAGCAGTAGGTTCTGTGGTCAAACTTTCATTGTCACCAATATTAAACTTAGTGGTTGATGCAGCTGTGGGATCTAATCTAACCTTCTGGAACGAGCCCATTTCGAACGCCAGCCCCACCAGTCTTAATGCTACGCTTTGATGTAGCCATATTATATAAATACTCCTTTGAAGGTTACAGTGTATGTATAGTAAATATAGCCAGGTGTACGCTAAACTTATTTGATGTACATAACTGAAACGATATGAAGAAAAACATTAAGCTTGCCCATCTTTTTCAATCCTTTTAATGACCCAGCAATGCAAATGGCAGGCACGGTCCCGGGGGGGGGGGGGTCACAGGGGACATGACCCCCTCCCCAAAATCCATCAGTCATGCGTAGATGGATGGCAAAACAAGCCAATTCGAGACACCTTTTCCCCCAAATTTCTTAGTGTAAAAAAATCTTTTGGTGACCCTACACTCCTAAAATTGAAGGCTGCGACCGCGCCAGATTGCTGGGTACATTATCTCCTACCGAAACTGAGAGAGATTTAGACCATAGTCCACCACGCTGTATTGCATATTAGACAGTCAAAATGAATATACCTATCGCTAAGAAACTTTGTTTTGGCCAAATTATTGTCTTTTATAATAGCTTGTTCCACTCACTTCAAGTCTTAAGCCTGGTCTTTAAAACATTATAATATTAAATGTATTTACATAAAGCAAAGTCTCACCGTTTATCACAGCATTTAATTATGACAATATTTCCCCAAACCATGAATATTGTGTGAAAAATATGATGTCCACAAATTAAACATGCTACCAGTATACCGAGACCAGTGCCATAGTTCCTTTTTATGTATTTTTCATCAATTTTCTTATAATAATTACCGAGGGATACGCACAAAACTAGTGAAGTGTAAAATACAACGTCATCTACAGTCATATTTCTTAACAAATAAAATTACAATAATTTATTACAAAGGACCACTACATATTTGTTTTGATAAATTTCATTTCATTTGACAGTGACATCAGTGGCGTTATATAGTTACGGAAAAACAAAGTTTTTTAAGTAAGTACTAAAAAGGAAAAAGGTTTCATACTATTTTTATCTTAATACTAGCTGTGCCCCGCGGTTTCACCCGCGTTAGAGAGGATCATTAGCATAAAGTGAAGTCCCTTCTGAAGTGCCCCTGGACCGCACCGTAGTATGGCGCACTCCAAATCCAAATGATGTAGCGTGAAAGACATATTTTATCTACTTTAAATACCCAGAAGCGATAAAAGTATCTATTTTCAATTAAGAATCAATTTATTACTACCAAATGTGCATTTGAAATAAATTATCAATTTTGGCTATAATGGCTTACACATGAGATATAGATATATATTGTGGCGGGCTTTTTTGTAGGACTATTTATGATAAACATTTCTATCATACATTACACAATTATGTGTAACTCTACCGGTTTTGGCAGCACACGCCAGAATAGCTCGCAGATGGTAGATTTTTTCCTACTACTTGACCCTTATCGTCATATTTTGGACAATTCACACACTATCTTTAAATTGTAGCCTATGTGTCGTTCTGATCTATATGTATATTATTTTAAGGTTTCATTAAAATCCATTCAGTAGTTTTTACGTGAAAGAGTAATTAAACATCCATACTTACAAAATTTCGCGTTTATAATATTCGTGGGATTTTACATTGTTCTGAAACTGTGATTTTTATGATTTAACATTTCAAATCACTAAATAAAATAAAACGAATATAAGTATTATTACGTTTCAAAAAAATATATATGTAAAATGTTATGGTGCCCTTATAAAATTTAAACTTACAGCCACAGCTTACAGCACAAAAACCCTAATAATAATAAATCAAATTTCATTATTTGACCATATTAAATTTTTAATTTTGAGTATTTGATTTAATAATCCTTACTATTTAATATTTCTAGAAAAAGAAATCACTTTTTGGTAGGTAAATCTTAATTTTTTGGGATGATTTTGGCGATAAACAAACATCGATGTTTGTAAAAATGTGTTTTAAATAATAAGTATTATAAAAAGTAGTATTATAGAAATAAAACTGCAAAATGATTAAATAAACAATTTACTACACATAAGGTAGGTTCACAATAAAAATATTTTCTAACAGAGGTACCTATGTACGACATAACCCAGTGTCTGATGCAGCTCTAGCTATTGTCACTTCTAACTTTAACCTTATCAACATCTAAACTCTGCCAACTCAATTGTTAATTATATAAATAATACAGTGCAGAATTTTTTGTGCGAAGCAATATACATAATAATTATAATATATTAAGAAAATTTTAAATGCAATTTTATAATTCAAACACTATTATAAAACTAATTTGGCATATTGGAATGTTGAGAATTTCCAACTTCTATTTTGGCCTTCAAACTGCTTTACAACTGATATCTAGTCAATAGCTGTATTAAATGTAAGCTTAAAAAAGTAGTATTAAAGTAAAGAATATCAGTACCATTAAAATATGTATAATAGAACAGCAGACAAGCAAACATAATAAAAATTTATTATTTTACCTCATAAATATTTGTAGAAAATCACAAGTCAGAGAAGAATACATGCACTTTAAAAATCATTAAAATTATCACATTAGACAGAATGATTTTATCACACAACTAACCTATAATACTGCTCAAACTGTTAAATAGCTTATATAGACTGATTACCGAATCATGGCTTAATCACAATATTCACACAAATGCATTTTCATATTGCATTAGTATTGCGACGTACAGATAATGCTCGTGTAATGAGTATTGTGTGCTTGACAGGCACTACACATGCGTATAGGTACTTTTTTGTACTATATATGCCAGTTTTCTTCTTTTTTTTCCTTACGTATGGCGTCTCGGTCTTTTGATCATTATGCCAATGACAAGCTGGGGAAATCGATATGTAATGCCAGTTTTCGGTAACTGGCCTATATAATTTTATTACTTAAAAATCGAACATTTAATTCTGTGTGTAAATTCAATTGACTAGCATCTAAAACATTTCATATCTTATTTAAATCGTTTTAATTACGACAAAATCATAATAGTAAAGGATAACAATAAAATATTATAAAATAATTAAATATAGAAGAATGATTTAATTTACCTTAGTAATGACGATAAACTATAAAATAGTGTATATATGTTATAATTATAAAAGTGTATAATTTATTAGTTCCTGCGGATTATTTTTAATCTGGATACATTATTACTATTTTAATGTAACTTGCTTAGTTACACTTATTACGTTGTTACAAAACGATAAAGCACTGGTTATAACTTTATAACTCACTGGTTCAGAAAACCTACATTTTAAAATATAATATAAAAATTAATTTTTATTTATAGTAACAAGCTTTGTAAAAAATTAAACAAAAAGGTAATTTAGTATGTCAAATGCCCAAATAAAAATATCCATTTTTATATTATTTCCATGTAAAATAGATCTAGTAAGTTTTTCTTGAGCTCTTAGCTCTGTTGATAAAATTTAATATAACCCTTTGATATACGTAGATATACCACATAATATTTCAATCAAGGTTAGTTAATAAAATAGGATTCAATTTATGATGAATACAGATAAGGTACCTACCTACAATTAAACCCCTAATAGAAATTATTAATTGGTGAAACATTCTTTCTTCGTTCTGATAGGCAAAAATTTAATTCCATTGTATATTCTAGCCGAAATATCATGCTGAATTGTTTCTCATAATTATTTATTTTCTGTATGAGATGATTATCGACTATATTATATTTTACCGTTTGTAATTCTATATCTATCTGGCAACGAGACAAATAATACAAGTGTAGTCTAATATTACATAGGACCACTTTCTACCCTATGTTCTAGCTAGAATAAGTCTATGTGATGTCCCTAACTCATACATAAAAAATGTAGGTATATAACAAATGAGCATACAGGATTTTCGTTTTCCAACAAACACCTATAGCTAGAAGACTCAGGTCTTTGTTACGCTATAAATTAGTACTGCTGTGGATTGTGGATGGTTAAGAAAATCTTGTCTTAATGGCGTTTACCCTACTAATATTATAAATTCGAAAGTAACTCTGTCTGTCTATCTGCTACGCTTTCTCGCTTAAACTACTAAACCAATTTTAATGAAACTTGGAACACAGATAGTGAGGATCTTGGGAAAGGACATAGGATGGTTTTTATCCTACTGGAACCTATAAAATTAAATTTATAAAAAAAACGGGTTCACGCGGGCGAAGCCGCTGGCGGAAGGCTAGTCTATCATATAAGGTAATTTAATAGCAAATATCAATGACAATTTTGCCGTACTGTAGTTTTTTTTTTTTACTTTTTCATGACTAGTTCTTAATTTTTCTGTATCAGCTTTACGTTGTGTACTTTCTTACCTTTTTTTACTAAATGCCCTTAAAGTACACATTATACCTATCTAAGTATTTGCACTAAAGCAGTCACTTTCACGAAATTACCGCCTAAATCTCACTTTATAAATCGATTAAGTCGATCATCTAAACACCGAAGATGATTTCATTATAATTACGTAAACTTCACTTTAAAGCCATAGAATTTAGTTATACTAATTAGGATGTTACGACTGACAGGTTTAGAATTATAGAATGTATTTAATTTCATTGTAATGTCTTGCTTTTTTCAGCAACAATAAAGAAATACATCAATATAACCTAGATTCTGACAATCGTTGAAATATCTTTAAAACCAGACATAAAATTAAATAATCTCATTACAAACATAAGTAGTACGTAATTTTTTTAACATAGGCTGTATCAGTAAGGTCCCGTCAATCTCAACATAGAAAACGTTACAATATTATCATCCACCCTTAACTCCTTATCAATCCGAATGCTTAAAAAAATCTCCATAGACTTATGATTCCTAAACATTACTCTACGGGGGTGTACTATTGATATAATTAATCCGCTTACATTAATATAATATGAAAAAATTATTGCATCATATTTTTTTACAATTTTTATTATTACAGTAAACACGTTACTTTAAATTTTTAATTTAAAATAACTGCCCACCCTGTTACCTACGTACCTGTGCACACATACTTTCCAATGCTTGAGTGAATCCTTCTGAAATCTCCACTTCAACAACTACAGACCTTCGGGCAAATATTTCTCTCATATCTAATAATCTAATAAGTAATTGAGTACTTATTGACATAGTAAAGGTATGAAAAAGTGCTACACTTAATATCCTAATTTTTGTAACACGTTGTAGTATAGTTTCCGAAAAACTAACAACTAAATCTGCATCAGACACACAACATCTTGAAATGAAATTGCATTGTTATAAAACATACAAACATCATCCTGGTCAGGATACAAAAAATTTCTATGGAATAAGTATGTACTAAAATAAATTCCCAGTTAAATTCATGGACATAAAAGTTGTTAAAAATTTGTCTAAATATTGATTTCACAAGTATTGTTATTATTAACCACACCTAAATGTTGTTAGAAAAGTATTGCCTCTATATATAATATGAAAAGACATTTTAATAGGCCTACTTACACAGGTATCTATTTGAATAAATAACATTGAAACTTATTGCAATATCTGATTAACACGTTACAAGTGGAAGAGTTGTTACATTTAAGTACCATTTATAAATAGTATAGTTCCGCGACAGCAGATCACGAGAGGAACATATAAAATCAATAAAATTGCACAAGAGAGCCACCAGATACAACATAAAATGAATTTAATAAATTATTTTTCATGTGCAATAGTCAGAAATGTAACCAAAGTGCTAGTCTCTAACTATATGTAAATCGATTAAATTGAAGCTTTCTATAATATATTATCCGATCGCATTAAGATGTCAAGACACTCTAAATTTTTTTAATGTGACCATTAAACATACAATTTTGTATTCTCGACCTATTGCACAAACACATATAAGTAGTAATTAAGTTAAACTACTCGATTTTACTTTATTAGATTTTTACAATACCAACCACATAGTTAAATACAACATCCAGAACATTACATTAATAATTACAAAATTCAATCGGTGCAAACAATTACAAAAGTTTTTATTATTATTATCCACAATCGAAAATCACTGTAGGTAAAAGAAATCTATTTATACATTTATATATTAATAAATTTGTTCGGTCCTATCACATCGATTCGTCCAACAATAATAAAAATGCGAATAGCATTCGTTTAGTAATAATTGGCAGTCCTAATAGTGGCTATAGTCCTTAGCACTACGAGCGGTGCGCTCACTACGGGCGCCGCCCCTACGTCACTCCGGAGGAACACGACGCACGCTACTCTAAACTCGCGAGGATCCGTCGAGTGATAATTCCAATAAAATATTACTACTAACTGGCGTTTGCACGCTCATAGTCCATTATTATCCCGCTAACGCTTAACACCTCATATGACGCTTTAACTCCACAATGCCTTATCTAGGTTGCAGTAGATATATTTTGAATAACTCGGTTAGGCTATATTATTATAACATACGCACCACGGAATCCAAGGAGTCACCGCAGCGAATCTTGAACGATACGAGGACACTAGTACTTCACGAAGTTTATTCGATGTTCGCTGTATTGAGTCGTCTCGTATTTAGTCACATAGCGAATCACTACACGCATTCACTTTTTCACATATTTACACTGCGTTTATATAAGTCAAAATCGTTTGAAACATGAGTCAGAAGTAGGCACTAGGTGTTATTACAGACACTAAAATTAATAAGGGAGTTTATTTGTTCAGATCATCTCAAATCTGAGAACCTTGATTAGCACGTCGCTTATTCGACCGTAAAGTTTTTTACAGTTTATGTTACATATAGGTATAAGACTTAAAAGTAATCCATGGTAGTTAAAATATTTTGATATGAGGCACTAGGTGATAATAATAAAGGCATATAGTTAAAACATGTGCTTGTTACACAGTAAAAACCTATAATTTATTATAGCCAATGGCAGTGTATAATGCACTGATCTATATGAAGGCAATTACTACTATCGGTCAATTCAAGACAGAGTATTGAAACGCCTTATTTAAGCTGCATTTCCACCAGACATGTGCGTGGATAAGTAGTGAGGAATGTGTTTGTTAAGAAACAATAGAATCTCTTCATTTAAATAGCCTCGCTCAGTGCAGCGTCTAATGAAGGGATTCTATTCTACATTCGTCGCTACGTATCCTCGCACATCTCTGGTGGAAACGCCGTAATCTCATACATTAAGTGACTACAGATAGCATATTATACGTCACGTGACGTATCCAGGCTTACTCAAGCAGTAAAGATATGTGCAATATACAATTCAAATCATCAATTTATTGCAATGCTTAAGGCACCCGTTCAATCGAGGCAGCGCTTACACTTTTGGCCTCTATCCCACTGGTATTTTACAAGCGTTAGCGTTTCTCCAACGTTGTCGCTACGGAAACGCGACGTTGACGTGGGATAGGGGGGACGTGGAAGATATTGGCCTTATGCACGTCGACTTGAGGTAGATTGCGAGTTTACGCGTTTTGTTCGTATTTGTGTATTACTCATAATATCTACTGTAAAAGGAACTTAATAATCAATATTTTAAATATCTGTATTGACATCCGAAATTTATTAAAATTATTTGATCTTGTGGGGATGATCTTGAGTAATTGAGTGTTATTGTTAATGCCTGGGATGATAAACAAATCCGTATTTGTTCATCATCCCAGGCATTTTAAATCAAGAAACGATTGCTCATACAACCTTGTTTTACTAACTACTCGCACATCACAATTATCTTATTATAAGATGGTATGACAAATGTTCAACAACGTTTGTTCAATAGATGTTAGGCTGCTATTCACTGGCATTTTACGAACTATGGCACATGTTGGTGAGTCATCAATTCTTGTAAAAAGCCTTATGTATGAGCTTGGTGCTGTAATTGAGCAGAGGATATTTTAAATCTAGTTGCCTATGTGGGATGTATCTTGAGTTATTATACTGGGTTGTTATCTGATGTGCTGTGCAATGCTCTTAAAACGATCCGAATGAATCCAACAGATTCAAACTGGCATGTAAACTCTGATCTTACAAGTCAACATTATTTCTCTTCTGATGGCTATTATGAGGTTTCTGTAGCAGTGGATGCAAACTTTAGACACCAGGTAACAAGAGCAGAATAATAAATTTTGCTCCCCCATTTTCTTGGGCAGTGCCTCTTATTGATAGCAGAGAGAGCAGTGACTAATGGGCAGCTGGCAGCAGAGAGACAGTGCTTCTGTACCATTTCCATTTGCCTGTGCTATTGATTTTTTACAGCTCCAGATGGTACACAAGAAGTTCACAAAATATACACAAGTTTAGGTTGCATTAATGTTCATCAGTTGACTGCGCAGCACATTTGATGATTTGACTATGTGCGTTATTAATGGCACAGAGTTGGCAAAACTGAACGAGAATGACATGTTAATTCATCTTGATGTGAGCTATCTTTCTATGAACACAAGATGGTAGCACTGTAATTAGCTTCCAGGGCATGCACAAATCATATTGCGAGAACAAAAGATCTTTGTTGATGGTTCCACATTCACTTAACAAACAGTGTAGCTCTCCCATACACATTCAACTAGTTGTCAGTCTGTTAGTGGAGTGAGCAGCGACTGATATTAGCTCCGGAGGGTTCAAATACTGTCATCACTTAGATGTTTAATGATGTTAATATGAACACCATATTATAGCGTTGCTATGAGCTTCCAGACAGGCACCATGTGACGAGAACAGAGAGTAGGTTCCCCGTTCACTTAACACTGGCTGACAGTGGAAAAGAGTGGGAAGCGGGATGGAGATATGTTCCATGCTCACTTGATCAGCTGCGCGGCGCTCTTGGAGCGGCGTAACATCTTCGCGCCCTTCTTGTGAGCGGGCAGCTCGTGCTAGTTGCTGTTAGGGAGCTCCTTGGTGCTTTCGTGCCATTGATTTACCAGTGATATTGATTTCATGTAGCTCCAGATGGCTCACAAGATATTCACAATCCACATGGTTTTCCAGTCGCAAAGTAGGCTGTGCAGCACATTTGATAATTGGACACTGTGTTTTAATGGCTCAGAGTCGACAGAATTGAACAAGCATGACACGTTTAAACATCTTGATGCGGGTTATCCTTCTATGAACACAAAATGGTAGCACTGTAAGAAGTATCGCAAGAACAGAAGAACAAGTTTGTTCCACATACACTTAACACACAGCGTAGCTCTCCTGTATGCATTCAACTGGGCAACAGCGGATAGCTCTGGATGGTTCAAATACTGTCATCTTAGTGTCACATTTCACGTGGATGTGGATTCTCTTCTATGAACACCATACGGCAGTGTTGCTATGAGCTTCCAGGCAGTGTAGGCACCATGTGACGAGAACAGAGAGTAGGTTACACATTCACTGATACAAGTCCTGGCAACGGAGCGAGCAGCGGGCAGAGGTGTCGGCAGCGGGCAGCGGGCCGGGTGCAGCATGTTCCGGCGCTCACTTGATGAGCTGCGCGGCGCTCTTGGAGCGGCGGAACATCTTCGCGCCCTTGTTGGGCGCGGGCAGCTCGTGCTAGTTGCCGTTGGGCGCGGCGGGCGGCGGCGGGCGCGCGCCGGCCGGCAGCTCCTTGGCGCCGTCCGTGCCGTAGATCTTGCCCGCCTTCTTCGCCATCGACGCCAGCAGCTCCTGGGAGCACTTGTGCGCCGAGCGGAGTGATATCGCCCACTCCTTGAGACCGATCTCGTCCTGTTAAAAAAGGAACTCATGTATATTTTTTTTTAACACGCTTATATTAGCTTGACCTGTATGTATGTATGTATGTATGCAACGGAATCTTTTAACTTCATTTTCACCTACTTCTAAGCGTCTGATTAACTTGAAAATTTGCACAGGGGCCTATGACAATGCAATAATATGAAAAAATTAAGAATAAATAAAATAAATTATGTAGTAGTAGAAGAGCATGTAGGCCATGTAATGTTAAGTGGCTGCTGCAACCCATTGATACACCATATACATAACTAAGCCAATCAGAATCTTGGCCGAGATTGTATGCAGTTGCACGGACGCATCAATATAGTCTAGCTGACAACTGCACTGAAACACGATAAAATTGTTTCACAGCCGAAATGTATGCTGGTTGTACTTCTCCGAGCCGAGTCAAAGGTGATACCTCTACATAAGTCCATAGTACTTAAGCAATTTCATTATTATTATTAAAACTAGAGTCACATTAAACTAAATTAAACATTATCCATGGGGCATCAATGTGTTTGTTATACATATTAAAAATTGTTATACATATTATACATGTTTTATGTATATAAAATCAAAAATAATACTCACAGTATTAGTAAGCACGACCTTCGTGTCGTTTCTAGTCCGCAGCACGATACACTGCTCTCCTTTTATAGACACCAGATCGGAGGACACTTCTTCCACTGTGTCCAACAATATCATCTCTGGTTTAGCGCTGTTCTCCAGGTGCAACTCCAGTCGGTTTGGGTACAGCTTGGCGTAGCGCGTCTGCCAAGCGCTCGCGAACGGACCACCGAGCTTCTTTATATAGCCATGTAGAATGCAATCGGATTCTGAAAAGAATAAATCGGTTGAATAGTATATTTCATTACAAGTGCGGAAAGGCTGTCATTGCAAGGAGCTCCGATAAATGTCTACCCGAGCCGAGGCGCAGCCGAAGGTGAGGGTTGACAGTCGGAACTCCTTCCAATGACGGTTCCGCACGTGTACTGAACGACTATTTTTAATACAGTTGCGAAAAAATGAAGCAATTTAATAAAATAATAAAAACTCGCTAAGAACATTTTTGAAAAATGGCGCCAACCGTAAAAGAATACCTATATGCAGAGATTTTTTTTTGTTTTCTTCACCCATTCTGGGTAGGCAAAGGGAACTATGCCCATACAGCCAAGTCTTCAGTAGAATTTTTTTATTGATATGAAATGAAAATGTTAATGAGATGAAATGAAATGCAACCTAACCTAACTCATTGAATCAAATCATTAAATCTGATATTGAAACAAATTAGTAGCTTCTTTTGAATCATAAAAACTTCTAAAACTTCGTGATTGGTTTTTTTTTCTTTTTAATAGACATTATTGTGACAGTTGGGAAAGAGAACGCACGAGTGCGGAAAAGGTAAAGAAAAAGCACGAGTGTGTAATAGCCCACTTCCCGCACGCTAAACGTCCCTGCAATACGTCACTTTTTGAGCAACTGTATTAAAAAATATGTAGCTTTTTTGTTTCGGTCATGTTCCACTGTACCCGTGGCAAAAAGGTGCAAATTCACTCTTAGAACGATTTCATAAAATTCTTCATTTACATCTGTGAATTGGTAGATATATTCCTTTATTATGTTTTAAAGAGCTTTATTCAATAAAAAGCCAGCAACACATTGGAAACATTTATCAACGATTGGCATTCAGCCAATTTTTTTCTGTGTCTGAGGTTCCTTAATTTATATTTTAGCGTTATAACATCTCCATCACTAATGAGTTTGTACCTTTCTCATCAGCATAAAACTTCTGATCACTAATGAGTTTGTACCTTTCCCATAAGCATCGAACTTCTGCTTATGCTTGGCCTTGTTGAGCTCCATCTTGTCTGCCTCCTGGTTGATGGTCTCGAACACCGTCTCTGCCACCTGCGACTGCCAGCGCTTGGACATCATCAGCGAGAAATCCTTGTAAGAGTACGTACCTTTCTCATCAGCATCGAACTTCTGCTTCTGTTTGGCCTTCTTCTTGAGCTCCATCTTGTCGGCCTCCTGGTTGATGGTCTCGAACACCGTCTCCGCCACCTCCGATTGCCAGCGCTCCGAGATCACCAGCGGGAAGTCCTTGTACTGCATTTGATCCGTTTCCGTCAACTGCAGAAGAAAAAGGAAAATTAGAAGCAGTGTTATTACCTAATCAATGAGATAAACATTGATTAATCATGAACAAATGAGCATACAATTCACATTATATTAAATAGTCCCATTTCATGCAATTTCATGTTCTTCTTGACGTCGTATGTAATTGCGCTATCTAGGTACTATTCAAGACGCTGATGACACTTCCTTTTAGTATGTCTATTGCAAGTATCGCAACCAATACACTTCACACTGGTGGATACCATCAGAGTGTATGATCTCTATTTATAATCAGTTTTAATGTATAATAAATTAAGTTTTTAACAAAAAAATAGAACCGACTTCAAACGGTAAAAAATAAAATTGTTCAGTACCTACTTCTTCTTGCTTATGGTAATGACTCTTAATACTATTTTTGGAGTCGGGCCCCTACTAAAATGTCGTACCATTCCTTCTAAATGGGTACCGACAGTACAGACAGTGGGACAGTACCTACTTCTTTTTGCTTATGGTAATGACTGTTAAAACTATATTGGAGTTGGTGTCCATTCAGAACGAAAGGTACACTATATTTACAAAGACAGGACATTTTACTAAGGGCCCGACTCCAAAAATAGTATTAAGAGTCATTACCATAAGCAAGAAGAAGTAGGTACTGAACAATTTTATTTTTTACCGTTTGAAGTCGGTTCTATTTTTTTGTTAAAAACTTAATTTATTTCACTCTTTTTAGTAATTTTAATAATTCTTCACATATGTATAAGCATAATTGGAATTTTTTTCACTTAACTTCTAAACTTTAAAGAGATACTGTTTATAATCATGTTTATCTAATAGCAATCTTATAGCCTGAAAGAATACTACTATCAGTTCACCTGAACGTATAAATTAATGAAAGAATTTGCTCTCAGCTCCTAACCGTTGAGGAGTTGTACCTTCAATCATCACCTTAGCAACATGAGGTGATAATTACCGGACATAAATATTTGTATTATGTTAAAAAATATGACTAAAAGAATGTGTGTGCCTATTAAGTTTCAGTGTTTCCCTCGATTTCCCTAGTATCACATCATCAAATTTTGCCATGGTGACAGTTGGACCACCTCAGGAATGTAAGATTTCCAACAAAAAACCATTTTTGAAAGAATTTGCTCTCAACTCCTAACCGTCATAGTACCTTCCATCATCAGCTCAGCAACATGATATGATGATAATTATACACAAATACCTATTTTGCTTTAATAAAAATATGAAAATCATTTGTTGTGCTATAAAATTTGAATGTTCCCTTCGATTTCTCTGGGATACCATCATCAGACTTTTACTTGGTGACAGTTGGACCACCTCAGGAATGTAAGATTTCCAATAAAAAAACATTTATTGAAAGAATTTGCTCTCAACTCCTAACCTTCGTAGTACTTTCCATCATCAGCTCAGCAACATGATATGATGATAATTATACAAAAATGCCTGTTTTGCTTCAGTAAAAATATGAAAATCATTTGTTGTGCTGTAAAATTTGAATGTTCCCTTCGATTTCTCCGGGATCCCCTCATCAGACTTTGACTTGGTGACAGTTGGACCACCTCAGGAATGTAAGATTTGGAATAAAAAACTATTTATTGAAAGAATTTGCTTTCAACTCCTCACTGTTGCAGTACCTTCCATCATCAGCTCAGCAACATGACATGATGATTACTATGCACAAATATCTCTTATGCTTCAGAAAGTATAAGAAAATCAATGTGTGTGCCTATAAAATTTGAGGGTTCCCCTCGATTTCCCTGGGATCCCATCATCAGATCCTGATTTGGTGACAATGGGACCACCTCGGGAGTATAAGCATACGAACAAAAAAATAATTTTGAAAATCGGTCCACAAACGGCGGAGTAATCGGTGAACATATATAAAAAAAAAATACATACAGCCGAATACAGTACCTCCTCCTTTTGGAAGTCGGTAAAAAACACATCTCTATGTCATATCATACTAAAGGCTTACCTATCCATTATCAAAGGACGGACAGCGACGTGACACAAGGTGACGCGATGACGCTTACATTGAGCAAATTACGTTATCGGTTTACGGTTCTTTAGATCCGTCTTCGCTACCGCGTAGGCCAAGATTAGGCAGTTCAGTATTTACGAAATTGCAATTGCTTTAAGGCTTATTATTTCTACCAAAGCTATACATACATTTAATTTTAATTCCGTACCTTGATTCCTTTAGTGTCCTCCTCATCGAAACTGCCGATGTCGAAAGCGTCGGCCGCATTGACCTCTCCGCGTGGCGGTATGAGAGGCGGGGTGTACTTTTGATGGTACACCTGTTGCCAATCGATGCCAGCGAAGAACACGTGTTCCTTCACTTCGTCCGCACTGGAAATGGAAAATAAAATATCTTACCTATCTATTACTATTTGTTTAGTTAAGTTTATAAGCCTACTTCTTTATGTACTTCGTTTTTTTTTCATACTATGTATTTTTCTAGTAGAAAGCTTTAACGAACGTTATTTTATTGACAAAAAAAGTTACGTGCCTTATATAGTGGAAACGTAACAAAAAATAATTTCCGTTTATGTACCAACATTTCAAATATGATTTCAATAAAAAGTGGAGAATAACATTGTTAACCAAACCATATAATAAAAAAAACAAAGTTTAGTAATGTCCCGAGTCCTAATGGCTCTACCTGCGTGAAAAGGTCACAAATAGTCACAATTCTTAACTCTTTTCGCATCACTATTTTTTATAATATGACTATTTAGGCATCTATGAAATTGATCTCATACAAAAACTTATTGTACATTTAGATTTGCCATCATATAAACGGCCTGCTATATCTACCAAAGAAAATGACGCACAAATGGTCGCACGCTGGTCAGGTAAAGGTGTTAAAGCCATAAATATTTTAATAGATAACTTTACTTTTCCTAAAACAATAGTCCTTAAAGTCATAAAGTTAAACACGTCTTCAGAATTTTAATAAAGTGTTACGGGAAATCATAAAGTGTTACGGGAAATCGGCACTACGACACACGTACGGCAAACCAATAAAGTAAGCGGAAAGTATACATATATAAGTAAGAGGAAAACCGAAACGATGCAAATAAATTGCAGTGGTTCATGGTCTCATACATTGAGTTAATTTGACTCAATTAAAGTGAGAACGCCTGCTATTATTCATTATTTACATAATTATTTATTTAGCTTTATTGCAACAATGCAACGCATTGCATTAACACATTATGGACTGTAAGCTGTCTGAATTAATCAATTATTATTATTATTATTATTGCACAAATGTCACTTGTATATGCTCTTATATTATATGTAGGTATATCATATATTTGCTTCCTTGGAATAACAAAATAGACGCATTGTGAAATTTGAATAACCTTTAACTTTAGCCAATATAGGTAACTAAAAATATTCAAATTAGTTTTAATTTTTATGATGATATACATAAACAATCAATTTTTAATATTATAAATGCGAAAGTAACCCTGTGTTTGTGTATAAATTTTTGACATCTCGACCTAACCCAGGGAAAAATAGGAGATAAAAGTTCGATTCAAATTTTTGTGCCAAATCTGGTGCGGGGGGAAGAACGCACACATTTTAATTTTGTCACACATTCACAAATATTCTTTCATCGCTACAGACACATTTCTAAATATGTCAATTTCAATTAAAAACGTCACTTTCTATGCACCGACAACACTTTCACCGACACACACACACACTAGTTATATATAACTAAAAGGCACATTGTGCATGCACGTTGGGACGAGGGGTTCGCCGGTAAAGGCCACTCTTCTGACAAGTATCATATTTGTCAGTACCTGTGATGCTCTTAAGCTGACACCCTAATACGAAGAGCAATGAGAGTCTTCCTAGCTTCACATTAACGCATTGATTGACCTACTGCAAGCAGATAAATAACAGTAACAACAGATTTGCACAAAGTTCTACATTTTATATTCTGTACTATAATACTTATATGTAACTTGACATGACAACCCTCATGTCATGTTACATAATATGCATCATCGCCGTCAATTTATAAAGCTTACGCGTCGGGGAATGCCCACAAAATTCCGCGTGGGGTCAGGTTAAGGTCGAAGGCCTTAACGTGCAACAGAAAAAACTTTAAAATGTTTTGCTTTATTTAACCTATACTCCAATACTAAATAAACAAAGAAAAGTGGAAAACCACAACGCGTCTGAATAAATTATGAAGTGTTTTATGGTTCATATTTCACGATAAAGGCCTTACCTTCACGTCTTCAATTTTGGTATCCATAGTTTTTTTTTAATAACGCTTCACACTCATAGCCCCACAGTAGGGTAGATATACCCTGTGTCGAGGGTACCATGGACACACACAAAGACAGAAACACAAACACCCAGACCGAGAACAGTAATTTAAACTAATCATCCTTTCTGTTTTGCCGGGACCCTTCGATTGGCAGTCCGGCATGGTAACCATTGTGCCACGCAGGTCTTCAAATAGTTTACATACAGAATAGTATGAAGTTAGTTCGAACATTAAGTAATTTTGTAAATAAGCGGGACAAAAATAGATATTTAATAATTTCATAAAATAAGATTATCGTAGCTTACACAATATTCTAGAAGTACGTCATAGAAGTCTGAGATTAATTTTAAATTCGAAGAATTTTGGACTTCTTTATAAAAGTTGGTGCAGTTTGTGGGAAAAGCGAATACATAGGCGTTATAGTGAAAACTCTAAAACGAAGACGAACGGCAAAGGCTCTTACTAAAGTTTTATACCTGTAACGTGCAAGTTCTTAAGTTAACTCTCTCTAGGAAATAGGAGTAATTTAGTGTAAAGGCTTTCTTGGAAATTTCATCGGTATATTTCTCATATTATTATAGTTACTCAAACAAATTTCATTTTATATGTTGTGAGAAAGATACCACATTAAATAAGTAATTTTTGCCAACAGTATTCCATGTCGCTAGAAGTAAATTGAGGTATTTTTTTAAATTATTATATTTCAAATATTAAATGTGCACCTCTTGTTTACCCTAGTTATCTGCTAACAGCTAACGGAGTAAAGATTTTCTTTTAAACTTACTTATATGTATATAAATTTTATAAAGTCGTCCGACCACTTTCTTCCAAGCCCTTCCAATTCATATAAAAAAAATGATTGGCAAAGCATTAAGGGTCATTAATCCTAATACTAATTTCCGTTTAATTGATTAGCCAGGATTGTTCAACACAATTATCGACCATGAAAAACAGAATTTTGTATTCTGTCTATCTTAGTTGATATAATTAAACAACAAAAGACAATAAATTAAAAATAATATAAAAATCTCACCCTCTCCCCTTACAGCCCAGCCGCTTGTTGATATCCCTCTGGAGCAATCCTTCCAAAAGGCTCTTCAGACTTGGACTGAAGGACTCCGGCAACTCCACATTCTGAAACGTGTTGTATGTCTATTGAAGACGTGATTCCGCCCTTGACGGTGGCCTCACTTGCCACTGGTTAACGTTAAATGGATGACGGGTGGTGAATGGGCGATGGGAATATAGGAGAGGTGCAATGACTGTACAAAAGGTGTTTTTTTTACAGAAAACAATTGTTTACAAGGCGTCTTTAGAGTCGTGCTATGAAGAATGCAGATTCGTATTTCTACTACTTCTACAAGTTATTCGTATTCGTATTTATCCTATATTAATTTTCATATTTTTCTTTCCTAAATCTCTAAAAAAATTGATTTATTTATATAGATAGCAAAATTAAACATTGTCATACGCATGTCATATTATTTTTTATCATGTTCTGGCATATGCCATTTTCAATACGTAAGAAGAGGACAAAATATGATGTATTATCCATGACACGATTATATCGAAGAATGAATTTTCATATTTTTTCCTAAATCTCAAAAAAAAATTGATTCGATTTTAACTATTATTTTATATAGATAGCAAATTGTTAAACATTGTCACACGCATGTCATATTTTTTTTATCTT
The DNA here is from genome assembly GCA_911387765.1 of Pyrgus malvae. Classification (NCBI taxonomy): domain Eukaryota; kingdom Metazoa; phylum Arthropoda; class Insecta; order Lepidoptera; family Hesperiidae; genus Pyrgus; species Pyrgus malvae. The sequence goes on along the minus strand of OU426958.1, from coordinate 9,936,322 downwards.
GTTCTGGCATATGACATTTTCAATACGTAAGAGGAAGACAAATCCAATTATCCAAGACATGATTATAATTGGTTTCATAACTTTGTCAGCAAAGGAGCTACCATTCGTAGGAAATAAAGTTTATACACGACTCCTAAGACACCCCAAACATACAACACGTATACCATAACGCAAACATTTACCATAGTGAGCGTCATCCTATCAATTTCGTGTTTATCCTTAGTCTTGTGCTGGCGGAAGGGCGAGTGGCCCTTTAGCAGCTTGTACAGCATGCAGCCGAAACTGAACCAGTCCGCCGAGGAGTCATAGCCGGTGCCTTTCGATAGCACTTCGGGTGCCATGTAACCGTGGGTGCCACTGTAAGGTAAAAGTGTTATGTCAGTACAGCCAAACTTAATAAGTTAACGATTCTAACTCATAGCCTCAGAGTAAGGTAAGATATACCTTTGTCGTGGGTGCCATGGACACATACAACGACAGAAACACAAACACCAAAACTGAGAACAGAAATTTTAAATTCATCATTCAAATTTCTGCTTCACCGGGAATTGAACCCGGACCCTCCGATCTGCAGTCTGGCATAGTAACCATTGCGCCAGTAAATCGTCATAAGTAGGTAAAAGAATAATATTAGGTAAATGTTTTACTTAAATCACGTGGTCCTTCAACCAAGCGTTCTCCACTAATCCACATTAGAGCAGCGTGGTGGGGTATACTGAAGGCCTCTCCTATTAGGTATACCTATGATGTAAATGCCCAGGCCCTACAGTGGAACGTATAGAGCGGAGGGTACTGTATTGTATGAATCGATAAAGAAAGTAATATTTTCACATTTCTCGATGGAAGCAGAAGAGCTGCCAAGACGTATTTATAATCGATAGTTTTCTTTAAATTTGAAACAAGTCCCGTAGTTATTTCTATGTATTTACTACTAGGTATACTTTACTATTTAATATTTTATTATAAACTTCTTAATGGCAATACTTGTTGGCTAGCTTTCTAGCTCATACAGTAGTAGGTGACGGTACTTAATACACAATATTTAACATGTACGTAAATTTTATACCTACAAAAAACTAAGCTTAACCACAAGCCTTAAACACAAATCCACATGAACGCAACATTAGAAATTAATAGGGGCTTACTAAGTATTGTTGTGTAAGCCTGACCCAAATAGCGTAGTACACGTAATATGGATAATGTTACTTACACGCTGGCGTGTGGCTTCTTTTTAGAGAAGTCGCATGCTAATCCCAAATCGGATATTCGTACGTGGCCGTGTTCGTCGAGCAGAATGTTCGCTGGCTTCAAGTCTCTGTACACTATGTGGCGTTTGTGCATATGTTCTAAACCTGAAGGACAAAAAGAAATCTCAATTTTTACAGAGATAGATAAACGTACCTGAGTAATGACCCTAAAAGCAAAGCGAGATGCCCTGTGCCGACTAGGGACCGGAGCCAACATTAAATAATAATTATAGTAATAAATATCTTTGGACAATTCACAACACCATCTGATTCCAAACAAAGCAGAGCTTGTAACTATGGTTATCATAAAGCTGATAAACATACTCATATAATTTTAAATACATACTTAAATAGATAAATTAACACCCAGACACAGAACAAATAGTCATAAATACCTTCCTTATATTATCAGATTATCTCTCAAATAAAAAATACCCAATAAAACATTATTATCCATGTCAACTACATAGAGTTAAACTGAATGCAATGTTACAAGCTTGTCTAACCACAAAACCATAAATAACCATAACTATAAGAAAAGATGTATAAAAGTATATTGTTACAGAAGTTACGCATATTACGCATTACGTATACTAATAAACAGGAATAGAAAAGGGATCAGCAAACTCCCTTGTGACACTACATGCTCGATGTTTATTTCAGAGTTCTCGGATACATTTTTTCAAAATTTGCTATCATACACATTCGTGACATACGTCAAGGTAACAAAAAAATAGAATGTTAAATTGATGTTGTTTTTCAATCATAGGCCAAATTAAATGTACAGAAAAAGAACCGGGATAATATCAAAAATTACTGCTGACTATTGTTTAAGTATTGTTTATGTTGTTTGGTTTTCTAAGCTTATGAATTGCCAAGATCAAATAAAAACAATTACATGAGGTAATCTTTAATCACCTTTAACTTAATGAACAAGATAATAACGTATTTTAATTAATGTTTAGTGTCTCAATAATTGCTTTAAAAATAGGGTGTTGCTGGTAAAAAATTATCTGTAAGTTGATCTCCTTTCCCACACAACACAATTACTGGTCTTGTTTTAATTGTGTTCACATCTTGATAGCCTTCGTTTTCCCGCGTCCCTAAAGCTAGAAAAACATTATTATCACAACTTTGTAAATTATACCTATTACTTATTTATTTTTCAACAACCAGATTTCAAGCACTAAGTATAATAAATTAATAAACGTTATACATATAACGTTGTAGGACTTGTAGGCATAACCACTTTTTGTTGAAATGAAAACCGATGCTGTTCTCATTGATAAAGCCCAATCCATTGCCAACACACAATACTTTTGATATCATTTATCGTGTTTGCGATGATCCATATATATAATATATCGCGATTGAACGGCACATTTATTTCATTATTAGGTAGGTAACTGATTTTCTAAATTCAATGAAAATAGTATTAACATAATTATTTTATAAGACGCATCGTGAAAACTTTGAATATATATTTATCCTTTGGCCACTTTTTAAAGTTTATTCTAAACTTTTTATTTCGAATCCCAAAGAAGAAATAAGAGAAAAGAAAAAAGAACTATGGTAGGCATAGAGGCTTTAGATTGTACAGTAAGAGATTATGCTATAGATTATCTCACCTAATATAACTTCAGCGGCATAAAACTTCATCTCGGCTTCGTTGAAAACGCCATGCTGTGAGAGGTGGTAGTGGAGGTCGCCACCGTTCATCAGATCAAGAATGAAGCAGAGTTTGTCCGGCGTGTGAAAAGCGTACGTCATACACACTATGAAAGGACAATCCACCTGAAACAAAAAAATATATACTTATAGCACATTAAAAATATGTATGTGGCTCAGTCCTTAAATATTTTTGAGTGTATGGCATTATAATGGTTCTCTTAATATTATAATTTTTGCAATACAGACTCAAAAATGACTAATAAATTGTTTACTTCGTTACTTTATGTTTTTACTAGAGGCCCCCCGCGGTTTCACCCGCGTTAGAGAGGATCATTAGCATAAAGTGATGTCCCTTCTGAAGTGCCGATGTACCGGCTTTTTTATAGGACTACTAGTGGATCCCGCAGACGTTGTCCTGCCTTAAAAGTTTTGTAAGAGGATTAGTTTCTTTATCATCTCAAATTCTGTCAATTTTTCACGTCTTTGTAAAAAAAATAACGTCACATAAGAAAGTAATAATCATACTTCTTGTGATGACTAAAGATCCGCGAATCATTGCGTTGGTTACTCACTTATGTGTATATGACGTTATTTGACCTAATATTTTGCTACCGGAACGTGAAAGTTTATGTCAGTCACATAATATATTTTTATAGAATCAAATACACTGAATTATTTGCGACTACGGACTTTCTTGTTGTAAAAATATGTTGCTTGAATTAAAAATTAAAAACTTAAGAAATGAATTGATAAAAAATATCCTAACTTAATTTGCTGTGCGTGAAACAATCTACTTTCTTATTACTTATGATTACTATTGTTGGTGGTTCTTTGTGTTTGTCTTCGTACTATTTCTGTAATATTTATCATAATAAAGTTTAGTGTTTATCTGAGAATAAATAGGAAATTATTACTATTCTTAAATTAAGAAATTTATTTCATATCTATAAAGGAAATTAAGAATTATAAAAAATAAATTATACTGTTATCTTCTGATTGATGATTGACATCTATCCTGAAAATATTATTTATTACGCGCTACATACGAGTAGGTAAGTTATACAATAAGCGAGCTAATTTAAAAATAAGTACCCAGTTGCTTAACTAGAAATGTTCATTTACTATTGCCATTGTTGACAGTTAACTGAACAACGCAACTCCTCTCAATTGAAACGGAACAGCTATAAATGAATCGAGCCAATTAACAAATATTGACTGACGCATTGTAGAGAGTCGGAACGAAACGCACACAGCGTTGAAAGCGAATAGCCGTGTTGCAGCAATCGAAATAGAACCATTACTTACGCACGAGTAACTTTTCCTATTTACCGTTCGTAGGTTTGAAGACAGAACGAAAGCTTTTAGAAGCCCTCCTGTGTATGATTCGTCTGCCACAGTTTTATTCTATATCTACAGGATTTTTCACGTTTATTTTTAATTACTGTGACCTTAAAGTAGCACTTCTCCAGCAATACTTCTGTTAATACCATCGACAAGCGTAATGACGATTTGTTGGAAGCATAATTATGATCATGTTATAGCAGTTCTGTATCTGGTGGTAAAACTTTTAGGCTTCGCCTGGGGAAGTACCAATGCTGTCCCCACTTCTGCCGTGAATCATTTCTATTTTGTTCCAGTGGAAAGGTCTAGTTGTCGTCCAAACTTATATGAGGCGGGACCTCAGGAGTAGCAGCGCAACTGCATACGACCTCAAACAAAGCTTTCCTACGCTTGCTTGAGGTCGTGTATAGATATCCATGGGCAGCAGCGACCACTTAACTACACGTATGCCACGTGCTCGCTTGCTACTCCATTAAAAATGGACATAAACCAATACTTATGTACGAAAGAGTAGTTTTAAGTTTTACTTATGTACCGTTTACAGGATGCCGTGCGTCAGAATCTTCCAGGAACACCAATCGGTCCGTTTGCAACAAGCAAAGTGTTTAAAATCTTCTGGACCGAGTAACGGCCGAAGATCACTATTCAATTTAGATTCATTTTTTACCAATCTTTGTAGAATTTTTTTCTTGTTTCTTTTTTAAACCGCGATGAGATAGATACCCAAAAAGAAAAATTTAATTTCAGTACATCTTTGAAGTACTTTGAGAAATATATCAGATCGCAGTCGACTCACAAGTTTGAGATTTCAAAATGGATTGTAATAGGTACTGGATTCCGAAACAAGTCGAAAACTGAAATTATAGTGATTTTAGAGGCTAGTACATTTGAATGCAGTTTAAAGGTCGCAAAGCAATTATGTACTTCAGAATTAGAAATTTCTTCACTATAAATACGGATGTATGTAAGTGTTGCCGACGTCAACATTTAAAGCTTTATTCTACAACTTGCACATTAGAGTGACAGATGAAGAATTGGCTTTGCGTTAGCTATCTCCACCACTCAGAAGTTATTTCGTGTATAAATGAAAAATAACTCGGGATACGTTGGAAGTTTAGGCCTCCATACCTGTTAAAACGTCAAAAACAAAAACATATAGAAATTAATTTTATAGTCATTGATTGTTTATAGCAAAATCTGTTACTTATAATTAATAGTTCAATAGTTAAACCATGAAAATAATATCAGATTTAAACACAAACGTATTGTTTTGTATTTAAGGCCCAATTCTGCAGTTAACTGACCTATTAATTTACGTTAAATTAGATATTAGATACGCTTAATGTCGATTATTACCGGAGATTTTTATTATGCAACATTGTGTTATACCAATTTGTCCCATTTTCATTTAGTTTATATTTGCTACTCTTTATTAGCTGTGTCATCATTGTGCTTCTTTGTCATCATCAATGTCCTAGCCCATTTTTGTATTCATATTTCTTTCTCAGTCGTCTGGAGGCAATTTTCAGCAATACATAACACTGCCGACGTCTGTTATTTGTTTTTTTTTCATGTATTGGTGTGATGAAGAAAGAATATTGTAACTGTAACAGTTAAAAGTAATAGGTAAGCAAATACTGATCACAATAAAAAAACGCGTTGCACTCCGGTAGTGCCGGCAGAAGTGAAAACTTGAACATTAACGTTGTGCATTTTTGATATTTTGGAATGGTTAGGGAATAATTTCGAACGAATTATTTTATTATGAGTATTATTTTTTAATCTAGTATTTTCAGTGGGTTTTCATCTAGTATTTTTATAAAGTAAAAGTAGCTATCAGCTGTCACCATCGGCGTCTTACGAAAATTCGATCAGGCCACGTGTCCAGACGCGAGTTTAACATTTTTTACCTATCCCAAAAAAGTGCACAACGAACGCCGCTAAAGAAGTTTTCACTTCAAAAGCAAGGATACAAACTAACACTACAAGTAAATATACAGACATAATATGAAAAGAACTTCAACATCCTATTAAATATTTAAAATAATAATGATTAAACTAAAATACCAATAGTGATATATATGTACACCTTTGTCTAGATAATAGAAAATAAATAATGGGCATTGAAGAAAAGAAAAGCTTCATACTCGTATCTAATCTTACAAGGTACGAACTTGGCAGGGATTACAGGACAAACGGCCATAAATTTCGCACGGTAAGTGCACATAAGGACAGACTGTGATTGCAATATCCGCGTTGTTCAATTAATACACCCGTATTCACAACACAGCATCCGCTATTACTTTGCTTTCTATTGAACAAATCAGTTGCACGGAAGAGTTATTATTAATAGTAAATACTACAAAGGTTTTACTTAATTAGTAGAGTATATTGCTGTTTGATAAAAATAATACTAAATTAAGTTTTTAACAAAAAAATAGAACCGACTTCAAACGGTAAAAAATAAAATTGTTCAGTACCTACTTCTTCTTGCTAATGGTAATGACTCTTAAAACTATTTCTGGAGTCGGGCCCTTAGTAAATGTCGTACCATTCGTTCTAAATTGGCACCGACAGTACAGACAGTGGGACAGTACCTACTTCTTCTTGCTTATGGTAATGACTGTTAAAACTATATTGGAGTCGGTGCCCATTCAGAACGAAAGGTACACTATATTTACTAAGACAGGACATTTCACTAAGGGCCCGACTTCAAAAATAGTTTTAAGAGTCATTACCATTAGCAAGAAGAAGTAGGTACTGAACAATTTTATTTTTTACCGTTTGAAGTCGGTTCTATTTTTTTGTTAAAAACTTAATTTATTTCACTCTTTTTAGTATTTTTAATAATTCTGTATGTATTGGCATAATTGGAAAATTTTTCACTTAACTTCTAAACTTTAAACAGATTTACCTTTTATAATCATGTTTATCTAATAGCCATCTAAAAGTCTGAAAGACATACTATCAGTCCACCTGAACGTATAAATTAAAGAAAGAATTTGCTCTCAGCTCCTAAACGTTGAGGAGTTGTACCTTCAATCATCAGTTAAGCAACAGCAGGTGATAATTACCAGACATAAATATTTGTATTATGTTAAAAATATGACTAAAAGCATGTGTGTGCCTATTAAGTTTCAGTGTTTCCCTCGATTTCCCTAATATCACATCATCAGATTTTGACATGGTGACAGTTGGACCACCTGAGGAATGTAAGATTTCGAACAAAAAACCATTTATTGAAAGAATTTGCTCTCAACTCCTAACCGTCGTAGTACCTTCCATCATCAGTTCAGCAACATGATATGACGATAATTATACACAAATGTCTGTTTTGCTTTGTAAAAATATGAAAATCATTTGTTGTGCTATAAAATTTGAATGTTCCCTTCGATTTCTCTGGGATCCCCTCATCAGACTTTGACTTGGTGACAGTTGGACCACCTCGGGAATGTAAGATTTCGAATAAAAAACTATTTATTGAAAGAATTTGCTCTCAACTCCTCACTGTCGCAGTACCTTCCATCATCAGCTCAGCAACATTAGATGATGATTTCTATGCGTAAATATCTCTTATGCTTCAGAAACTATAAGAAAATCAATGTGTGTGCCTATAAAATTCGAGAGTTCCCCTCGATTTCCCTGGGATCCCATCATCAGATCCTGATTTGGTGACAATGGGACCACCTCGGGAGTATAAGCATACGAACAAAAAAAGAATTTTGAAAATCGGTCCACAAACGGCGGAGTAATCGGTGAACATATATAAAAAAAAAAAAAATACATACAGCCGAATACAGTACCTCCTTCTTTTGGAAGTCGGTAAAAAGGGGCGCATTCGTTACAATATACGTGCTTACATTAGTCTTATACGCATTACTATAAACATATATACTTCTTATACGCAATACAGAATCACCATAACATTATTCTGACTTTCTAGCAAACAGCCATAGATTATAAAATCTATGCAAACAGTAAGAAGGAACTCATGCCTCCCTAAAAATAACAAATTAAGAAGTTTTAATTGCCTTGTAAACTGTAAGAAATATATAACACACACGACCGAATCTTTCAATTCCTTTGAATTAGAAGCTCAACCTTCTCACAACTCTTATAAATTGAACATTTGTGTATCTCTCATTAATTTCAAGTCAATTCCTACAAATGGAGGTACCTGAAAGAAGATTCAGGCATACAAACAAACAAAACAAAACAAAAGATGACAAAAAGATAGAGACCGTATATAGTTTGGCTGCAACCCTTTTTGCGTCCCACTGCTGGGCACGGGACTCTCCCCTTATTGGGGAGCTCTTATAGTTTACATATACCTAGTAGTGTAAACTATTTCTTACATCTTTACAATAAAAACGATAACTCTAAAAACAATTGATTTAGCAGTGCAAAACATACAAATTGAAATTTTACCGAGCTCATTCACAGATAATGTTGAAGGAATTATGTTACTCTGGGACTTCCACAATCGGAAATACGAGGAGCACTTCGGATATTGCAATTAGCGGATTCCCCTCGCTTCACACGGCGTGAGAGCGAGTCACTGAATCACATTAATCCTGATGGGAGAACAATACTTCAACTAATATTGTAAAGTAGATATTGAAGCTATCCTAGTTTTTTTATCTGGCTTTTTGCAACCCTTTTTATGGCCTACTGCTGGGCACGGTGCCCTCCCCATAATTGGAGAGGCCTGGAGCCTACTCCACTACGTCGCTCCAATGAAAGTTAATGAATTTTAGTACCTTTTTTTGGTATCGCGGGGGTAACCTTCAAAAGGTACCCAGCACCTTGGGAGAGGACACCGGGTTATGTGGGATTTGTACCGCACTAAAACCCCCTCGGTGGCCTGCCTCTGCGCTTGGGGTGGACTCTGGGATCTCCAGTGGAACGCACCGGTGTCCTGCAGGTGCCGCGCAGCCTAGTACGGGCCAATCTTCGGGAGGCAGACGCGCCCTCCTGCACCCTTAGGCGCTCACAGCGGCATTCGGCCACGCACACACCGCCGTTCTTCACGGGGCTGCTGGCTGGACGGGTCGAGCTCCCACTCTCACCATCCGCAACCTCGGAAGCCCCCTTTTAGTCGCCTCTTACGATCAGGCAGGGGATACCATAGCTCTATTCTTAATCCCAAAGCTACAGGAACTGATTTTATTAGTAGTAGTTGGTTGCTCCAGTAGTAGATGTTATCGATACTCCGAAATTAAGACGCAATAGACCATCCCCAAAATTTATATGCATTTAAATTGTTTTCCATTACTTGAATTTAAACTATATCAACAACCTTATCTATACAAAGTAATATTATAAAGAGGAAAGATTTGTATTTTGGTATGTTTGTAATGAATAAACTCAAAAACTACTGTTCCGATTTCAAAAATTCTTTCACCATTAGAAAGGTACATTCACCCTGAGTAACAAAGGCTACTTTTTACCGCGGAACCCATTAAACGGTCCACGCGGGCGAAGCCGCTGGCGGAAGGCTATTTATAAATATTTGTGTAAGAAAAGAAAAATGATTTATTTGCGCAAATATGGGTATTACAGAAGTTGTTTTATATATATAAAGTCCGCCATATTTACCTCAGTAAGGTATGCAAATGCAAAGAGTAAGTTTCACTTTTCTTCGTTAGGTACCACCATTACTTGTTTCTCAAACTACCCCAGGTTGACTGGTAGAGAATGCTTATAACATTAAGTCCGCCTTGTACGTAATTTGTATTATGGTACATGAAGTTTAAATAAATAAATAACCTTAACGCCAACAATCAGATCGCATACCCGCATAACAATGATGGCTGAAGCAATCTGCTGCATTCAGAAAGCACCTTATGGCGTCGGCACAAGACGATATCTTTTATAATCAAGAAATGACAGTCTTTTTCAAAGACCTAATGGGCCGGTTTGAGAAAATCGGACAGCTGATTGACCACTTACAAATATGGTAACGAACTCGCATTGGACTAGTGAAATTTCAACTAGCTAGAGTCTAAGGATTCTTTGCTGCTCCTTAGTATGACGCAAGAGAAGAACCCTAGTTATCTAAGAAACGTAAAAAGGCTTTCAGACAGCAAGACAAATACTAAATTAATGCGTACATTTCTTGACGTTGCATTTAAATAATGCGTAATAAATATTTGAGATTATTATTTTTTATGCATATCAAATGGAAACATGAGTAATTCGTAACGAGTATTTCCATAGAACTCCCCTCGTTTTCCTCGTGACACCGTCACAACTTACAATCAAACACGTGCGTGTGATATGTGATTCACTACGTCACAGTAAACGCCCACCGATCAGCAGGCATTATATGAGCAATACGAGCATCGACCAATACAGATGTAAGTAAATAAAATTCTTTGTTTATTGCGTCATTTAAAGAATAAATAATTAACGATTCAATCTGCAACACAGTGAAAACTAAAGCAGACGGCAGGGTCTCTACACAGTCTGCTATCTGTACTTGGAAATAAAGAATCTTTAATCTTTAAAAGAAACTTAATCTCATAGTAATACACTAGGGCCTCCTGCGTCACGGCCACACACACAAATGCATAGTAATTTCTATCTCAAACCCCTATTCGCACACTCCCCGAATGGCTATCAGGTGTATTAACTATTGCGACATACGGGTCGGCAAAAAATCTATACTAATATACATATAAAGCTGAAAAGTTTGTTTGTTTGTTTAAGCGCGCTAACGTCAGGTACTAATGGTTCGAATTGAAAAAAATATTTTTGTTTTGAATAGTCTATTTATTGGGGAAAGCTACAGGCTATATACGAGTATAATAAATTCCACGTGGATGAAGTTTTGGGCGACCGCTTGTATAAAATAAAATGACTACTGATGCAAGTCCTTTATTTAGAAGCAAGCAGCATAGATAAGCATACGTTATGAAAGTCACATATCAAGGTTTCAATCAATCGTCACAGACAATGAACGGAGCAAATGTAACACTTATGCTTTAGTGCTTTGCTGAAAGTAACAGCAGCGGCCATCGCTAACTCATCGAGCCCGCAGAAGGTACATCGTAAAGTAAACTTATACGTAGAAAATAAATACAAAAATTCTAAATAGGTTGGCCTGAAACGCTCAACATAAATAATCCAATGCGTAATATCCTATCCGCCCACTATATAAATAATGCATCTGTTACTACTATCTTTCTCATTATAATTATTGACGTTGAATATAGGAATGATAATCTAAACTGATTTTGCGGCGTGAAATGGATCACACAAAACATTCATAACTCTATTCCATCATCAATCAATCGGGAATGTATGGACTTCTCCCTCGCGTATATAACATTAATCACGTGTTAAATTAATAATTTTACTTAAGATTCAAACTTTTCCATAAAAGTCAAGGTAGAATATCTGAAAACGTCAGTTTTGTTTTAGACTCACATTTAAATGCGATTACATAATTTAAATTGCGTTACAAAGTTTTCTGTCTAGTTTAAGAGTATAGGTATTCACTTAAAGTACATTAAATTCATTTTTAATACTTTTTTTTACAAAACAGTTTCATTGCACAAGAAACAAAGCGAAAAGATTCACTTTTTTAGTTTTTTCCGAATCCCACTTTTTAATGACTTGTAATAAAATCGACTCGCACCAGTAAATACTTTTTAATGTTTTTTTTTTATTTCCATAATAATTTTATTGATAAGAGATTTTATATAGAAAAATATAACGAAATGAGCTTTTATGTTAAAAAAGGACTATTATTTTCATATCTACTTCAAGCAGATCTTCATCTACGATATATTGGCCATACTTGGGTGTCGTCCGACGGTGTTAGACGTCATGGCGCCACCACACCACACAACGACCGTAAAAGGCGTCGTCCGATGAAATGGATTGAGACGCATTAAAACTTATAAACTCCTATAACAATCTGCCTGGATGAGGAATATAATGGCTTTCCATTCGTCTGCCGTTTAACTGACATTATATTAATGCCGATTTCGGATTTTATATTCAATCATAAAATAGATAAACAGAAGCAAAATAACAACTTATGGTAGTGATAGTACTTATATAACTACAACCCTAATTAAAAACTAGCAATATAGTGTAGGTAGACATCTATTCGACGACGTGTATAGTACAACGGTAAACCGTCAAATTAGACCAGAAAATAAGAGTGAAGATGCTTAAAATTACAACAAGCTGATAAATCGGTAAAATTGTTCAAAATACCTATAATATAGTTCTTAATAAAATTTTGAAGTTCCCCACCATTCCTGTGTATGAAAAAAACTCAACTCACACACGAGTATACAAGGCTGACTTGGCATAAGATACTTTTCCTTGGTAATGGACAATGGTAGTGACTCATAAAACTATTTTGGAGTCTGTGCCCATTCAGAGCGAAAGGTACGCCATTTTACTAAGGCCCCGAATCCAAAATAGTTTTAAGGGTCACTGCCATTAGCAAGGAAAAATATCATGCCAAGTACCGAACAATTTTATTTTTTACCGTTTGAAGTCGTTTTTTTTTTTTTTTTGTTAAATCTCTCTCTTTTTAGTACAATTTATTGTGTTACTAAGTATTACAAAAACAATGTGTGTGCCTGTAAAGTTTGAGTATTTTCCTCAATTTCAATACCATTCCATCAACAGATGTTGACATGGTGGCAATGAGACCACATCGGGAGTGTAAGTTTTAACAAAATTTACTTTTGAAAAAGAATTTCCTCTCCACTCCTAAGTGTCGTAGTACCTTGCATCATCAGCTAGCAACATGAGATGATGGTTACTATGCAAAAAAATTCAATTTTGCTTCAGAAAGTATAAGAAAATCAATGTCTATACCTATAAAATTTGAGAGTTCCCTTCGATTTCCCTGGGATCCCATCATCATATCTTGACTTGTTGACAATGGACCACCTCGAAAGTATAAGCTTTCGAACAAAAAAAAAAGAATTTTGAAAACCGGTTCACAAACGGCGGAGTAATCGGTAAACATACAAGTATATAAAAAAATACATACGTCCGATTCAAAATCCTTGTAGACGTCGGTAAAAAGGAAGAAAGAGTTTCCTACTCAGATTACAAATAAATGGGATTCCCTAAACACTTGTCAGTTACAACCAAGCGTATAACCTCAGTTGTAATACGACGTCGTTAACCAAACACGACAACACTGAATAGGCTTGGTCGCATTGCTCTACATTATAGTTTAGTTAAGCATTGAACTTCATGGTATTATATTACTACAGAGTCTGAATGAAAACGTGTTAACCAAATAAAATAAAATTTTACCTTAAGATCGGATCATATATTAGGATAACAATAATTTTATTAAGACGCATGAAATAAGACATGCAAAGAAACTACAACCCATGACTTCAAAATTTTTCTCTTATAGTAACATATTATTATATATAGCTGTGCCCGCGACGTCGTCCGCGTGTATAAAGACTTTTATAAAATGGATTGATTAAAAATTAAAGATTATTTATTTGCACTGAATAAGTAGTAGGTAGATTATTCTTACATATAGTGAAATCACTTATAATACAATGTTCATATGTTCAGAAGAAACCTAATGTATTTTTTCTAAATCCTTCAAACCTAAAACAGTAAGGAATGCTTACTGTACTGATCTTACTATCCACTTTTCTCACGTTTAGCTTTTCTCGCGCAATCAGATTCTCTTTACAAATATGTACCTCGTTTATTAAAGTTAAGAGATACTGCTGTGGCCGTGGCATCATCTATGTTAAAAATAGTATCTTTAGTAAATTGGGTGAATTTATACTGCAAAGAATGTATAGACTCATTCTATATACATAGCTTTAACCTACTGCAGAAAAGAGGTGCGCTATACAACTACTTGTAGTTGGGAGATAAAATTTCTAAACATACACGTGCTTAGGATTAAACAATCCGAAAAATAATTGTAAGGTCACTTAATAAACTATAGGTTTAAAACTTGCGGACAGCAGTTTGGTCATAAGTCATAACTCATATAACATTGTGAAAACTAAAGCAGAAGGCAGGGTCTCTACACAGTGTGCTATCTGTATTTGGAAATAAAGAATATTTTTATAAAGAATCTTTAAAGAATCCTTAATATCTCCATCAATCAACGTGTGTGGATGAGCCCTCAGCCCGTACGCAATAAAGAGACGCAAAAAATGAGTTAAGTTATCATTGGTCCATTTAACAATGTTCAGCATCATACGTATACCTACCCAACGATGGGACAACCCGCGTGGCGCAATGTTTACCATGCCGGAATGCTAATCGAACTGTCCCGGGTTAGAATCCGGGCGAAGCAGAAATTTCAATGATGAGTTTAAACTGTTCTCGGTCTGGGTGGTTGTGTTTCTGTCTCTATGTGTGTTCATGGCACCCACGACACAGGGTATATCTACCCTAATGTGAGGCTATACGTGTGAAATGTTATTTTTTATTTTTTTTACACTATGTACTTACTTTTATTAGACTTAAGGCTTTTATTTGAAATTATCTCCATCGAATCACTTTGGAGAAGAAATGAATATTGCTCAATAACGCCATCTACCGTATGACATGTAAACTTTGTGGTTGATAAATCGAATGTCAAATTACCAAATAGGTAGATATTGAGATTAACAGTTAGTTCACTAAAAGTTTAACTATTCGTCACCTAGATGTCTGCAGTAGTCTCGTTTTGTTAAGGCTTTGTACATTCTGTATGAAGGTTTAGATTCCGTATCTTACAACCTTAATGCTGGATGCATTGAGATTGTAAGATTTGGATTTCGGTTCATCGGAGCTAGAGCCTCCTCAATATTGGGAGAGCTCCATGCTCAGCAGTGGAATGCTAAAAAGGTTGCAGCTTGATATAATGTAGCGATAATAATCGTTTCAGCTGCAGCCTGTTCATAATCTTCCACCCCAAAAGAAGACTAATAAGCTGAGCAACTAACTCAATGGAGCCTGTGATGTAAGGTTCGGCGGCGGTAAGGCTCGCGATGCACTTATTAGGTACCTATAGTCTAGCCATTCTCGGCCAACGAAAGAAAATACAGTAAGCTGATCTAATTATATTTAATATAGTCGACAATATTAGTGAGAGTTCAAAATAATTTTACTTAAATTTAAACTTTTATTTATGGTTTTGAAAGGGCTGTTACCGAAACTTTCATACAAATTCCCCAAAGTGCCTTTTAAGTTTATGTCGCGTATTGTGTAAATAAACATAACTTTTTTGTTTATCACCCGATTGATATGAAATACACACTAATGTTACGGAAATTCATTCAACAATATATCAGTAAACACATCATTCAAAGAAGGGAAAAGAAATTTGAGAATGAAATATTAAGTTAAGGTTAATTATTGTACGCTTGAGATACCAACTTTTGAATCCATTTTATTTGCTATTGAGGGGTAGTTTTGAAAAAAGCTTAAATAGAATTCTTACTATGTTAGTAAAGATTACAAATACAAAATTATAAGTATATTACTCTGCACAAAAATATTCTGTACATCAAGTTTCGACACTCAATTTTCAAAGAGTTTCAAAGAAAATTGACATTTAAAGGGTGAATTTCGGGAAATGCTGAAACACGTATTCTTTTATTTTGGTTAGAAAATATTTATACCAAATTTCAAGAAAATCTATTGAAAAAATCCAAGTTTTCCATACAAATTTTCATCGCTCATTTCACACCCTTAAAGGGTGATTTTTAAAATTGTCTATAGCCTAAATGTTAGCGAGGCCCAATATATATAAAACAAAAAAAGTTTCATCAAAATCCGTCCAGTAGTTTTTGCGTGAAAAGCTAACAACAGACAGACAGACAGACAGACAGACAATAATTTCAAAACTTATATTTTTAGCTTCTGTTACTTATAAAAAGACCCCTAGAAGTATTTTTTTAAATTTATATGCAATGTACAGAATTGACCCTGCTTACAGTTTTATTATATGTATAGATAGATTGTCATTGTATATAGTATATGTATTGAAAATTGACATGTATATTGTCTCAAATGACAAACAAAAAAATCCTGTGACTCCGAACAAAGACTTTCAACCAAATGCAAATAGATTCATTCTCAATGAATCCAAAGACGATACAGATAAAGGTTGGAATAAAATTATAATACATGTTCGACGAACAAAGCTCAAGACATAAGATCAAGACATACATATAGAATCACTTAATTCAATAGTTTTCAAGGAAACGAAAACAAGAATTTGCATCATTGGCAAGGTTAAATCCGCGCCATTGACTTTACTTGTGGAAAACAAGGGAGAATTTTTTGTAACTTACAACAAATCTCAAAAAACAGAAGAAAAACTAAGAAGATTTCTAACACCTATAAACATAAATTCATATCACGAAAAACAAAGTAATAGAGAACGGATAAGTGAACTACACGAAAATAACAAAAAATTGTGTCGAGAATTAGGAGTCTGTAAAAAGAGAAAAAAATGTTGAAAAGAGAAAAACATTTATTATTTCACCTTCATAGTTCATCACGAGTTCAAGAGACAGCATTTTAAGACAACATTCAATCTTAAAGATGTCAAATCTTTCTTGTCTGAATAAACGGCAAATATGGCTTCATCTGCCAATAGAAACCATTGAAATTCGTAGACACACGCTCTTTGTATTGTGTCGTAGAGGACCGCGCAAGTTGCTGATATTTTTTATATCATAAAACTATGAAGGTTATTCTTAAAATTAAAAATTCACTATTGGAAAACTTTCTCCAAAGTTCCAAATGACCGTGCCGAGGCAGAAGAAAAATTTAGAATTTTAAAAGATAACTGCACAGTTTTGTAGCACACACGCAAGGTATGCCTGTCAGTTATGCCTGTAACGTTATAATCGTCAGCTATAACCTTGCGTGTATGGCAGGCATAAGACTAGTCCTGCAAGAAAAAGTAAGCTATTTTTTTTATCTTTTTAAAAACCCTTTAGTCAAAATTTTCATTTAAAGTAGTGGGTAAACATTTTATTTGGCCTTTTTAAGGCATAAAAAATTACAACATAGCTGTACCAGTGAGCCGCAAACAATTTCCCGCTTAATAAACTTGGAATACTGGTGGCCTTGTGAAAGTTTGGAAACCTTTTAGGTCACGACGCGATGAGCAAATGGTGTTAACGAAAATCGTGCGCGTGAAATATTTTATATTAACACCTTATTGTAGTGAAAAATTGTATTTTGAAAATATGATTGTTAAAATTACGAAGTAAACAATTTTCAAATGGCATATTTAATTAAGAACTCAACTACGAAGTACCCGTTTAGTAATATAGGTACACATTCATTTCATGGTACCCACGACACAGGGTGTAATTATCCTACTGTGGGGCTATGAGTGTGAAACGTTATTTATTTATTCCGCGTTTATCCTTAAGGACAGGAGAATTGCTTCTCCTTTAGCGTTAAGTATAGACAATTAAGATTTGTAGATAGATGTTTAGCTTTGATTTTACCAAATTTTATTAAGTATGAATGGCAATGAATGAGTTGCAAGAATCACTTAATGACATGCGGCTTTTATATGATTAAAATCAAAATAAATATGTCTCCTACACCCTGTGGACATCTATAGGGTGTCTCAGTAAGAGTGCACTTTTTAAAATTGGATTTTTTTTTCATGCAAGTGGCAACTCTGAAACTTGATAGCTGTCACCTCTGTTTATTACGATTATTAAAAATGGATGGTTTTTCGAAAGAACAACGCGTTATAATTGTGAAAACTCATTACAAAAATGAGGAAAGTTAAGCTGAAGCCGCTCGCAAACTTCGCCAAATTTTCAGCCGAGAAAGTGCACCTAATGTGTCAACCATTCGAAGAGTGGTCAAATTTGAAGAAACTGGGTCAATTATGGATAGTAAGAATCCTTTGCGTCAACGTACCGGTCGGTGTCTTGAAAACATTGCTGCTGTAAACGAGAGTGTCGCCGAAAACCCAAAAACATCAATTCGACATCGTTCTCAACAACTTCAAATTTCATGAAGCACTACGCAGCGAATTTTGACTAAAGACATCCACCTTCATGCGTACAAGATTCAGTTAACTCAGGAACTCAAACCATCAGACCACGGAAAGCGCCGGCAATTCGTTCAATGGCTAATGGAGCAAAGTGAAGTCGATGCCAATTTTTCGAAAAAATACATTTTTCATATGAATGGCTTCGTGAATACACAAAATTGTCGAATTAGGGACTCAGAAAATCCTCATGCAATCCATGAGAAACAAATGCACCCACAACGAGTAACTGTTTGGTGCGGATTTTGGTCAGGCGGCGTGATTGGACCTTACTTTTTTGAAAATGAGGCCGAAATTGCAGTGACTGTGAACGGCATTAGTTACAGGAATATGATAACGGACTTATTGTGGCCTCAACTGGACGGCATGAATCTGGACAACATGTGGTTTCAGCAGGATGGCGCAACCTGCCACAATCGGAACTTGTCTTCTTTACAATACAATAAAAATATCATAACTCTGTCATAAAATACTTGTTTTTATTTTAAAATGAAAAAGTGCACTTTTACTGAGACCCCCATTACAACTAACTTGACATTTCATGTAGCTACGCTTCAGCGTAGGCAAGTGCTTCAATAGTTGAGTGCTACGGCACGCTCGCCTCATCTAACTATGGTCGGCAACTGTTTCTTTGCGGCTATTTCTACTCTATTTAAGGGGTTTCATTTACCCCTATGTAGTATGTTCACACAATTGAGAGTCTGACAGGTATGTCGCGATTATACGCTGAAAATAGTTACTTATTAAGTGAATTTTATAAAGTTCTTTGGAGAATTGTAACTACGCACAGGCGATATGTGAAATTAATAAATCTATCAACGGATAGAAATTGTAAAACAAAATGCAGCGGAAATGGATTGGAGGAGGACGACAAATTGAGGGCGAGCCAATTCGTTTCAGTCCAATTGGTTGAATATCGTTTATGTGCCTGCCGCGATCGGTTATTATTTATACGAATGTATACGTGTATTGTCCGGAATCAAATCAGATTGCTATCGATTCACAATCGGATGTAGGTTATAAGAATCTGTTGATTTTATTACTTATTCGTAGAAGTATGAATTATATATTTTCCTTAAGCACAAAGTTTTAAGTCTACATTTAATGTATTTTCTTTAATATATGGTAATGGTTCTACAATCGGAACAACAGGATCCTCAATCTGATGTAATAACCCTTAAGATTGAAAAGGATGCATGCACAGAATGGGGACGTTAACTAGAAATTATAATATTGTCATAGAACTGTTTGAAACTGGATTGGATTGAACTGGAAAAAAAATTAAGAACCGTGAAACTAACAAAATAAGATAGCTATTACAATTTCAATGTAAATTTTTTTGCTTCAACGCGTGCATCTAAGCAATCCAATGAATGATACACTTTATATAAAATAACATTTAAAGTGAATTTATATAATGTTTGAACTACGACATCAATGTATACAGGAAAAACAATAGGAGGACAGCAAACAAAAGATAGGGGCTAGAATAATAATAGCGATCTCAGTGTTGTCGTCGTGATAAAGGCGTATAGAAACACCGCACATCTTTAGAAACGAAGCACAACCGCGGAATTCATGATGCAGATGCTAGAGGCTGATAAAATATGAATGAGAATGAAATTTAAATAACTATAAAATTTCTGACAACATTATATATTTAGTAGTAAAGAACTTCTTGTAAGGTCTATAAATACAGGCTTTCATTAAGTTCCAATTGACTTCTAATTAACAAATACATGAAGGATCAAATGCCTGTTAATGGTATGGAATGTTTATTAATTCACTTAACCGATTGTCATCTGTAGTACTCACTGAAAATGATTGGAACCCTTAAAAGTGAATAAAGAGAATATATTTATTTGTTTAAAGTACAGACAGAACTAGAACTTTTAGATTTAAGGGAGTAAATTGAATCTAATAATATTTCTTCAACATGTAGTGTTGAGAAACTTAACAACATTCAAACAATGTCGATCCATCGCTTAAACGATGTTATATTCGTTGGTGAAAATTTATCAATAAGTGAACAACTATAATATACGAGTAACAATCAATAAAAACACATTTTTACTTGTTACATTCATGTGACTACCTTCACTTGGTTAACATACACTCAATTGTAACGATAAGCGAATACATCATCGGAAAGGAAGCGGAAGAAGCAATGAAAACTGTATTGGTGTCGTTACAACGGGCAGATCTCACAATTCAGTACGTTTTATTGCAAGGGTTTTATTTTTACAGAATTCAAAAATGGAAAAGGTACTAATGTTCGGCAATTTTTGTGTATGCTTACCGATTTCTCCGCTAACTGTGGACCAATTCACAATTATATAACTCTTTTTCTCGAAACTCTATACTCCTAGCTAGAACTATAGTCACAAAAACTAGTCAATGCGTGTCAATGCCCTTTCAAAACGAATAGTATGTAATTTAACTCAGGGCTTTTAGCATTCGAAAGCATTACCTACCATTCGAACTAAAAAATATTATATATGCGAACGAAACAATTAGTGTTTATTTTTTTAAATAGAAAATTCGGCTGCATCCCTTCCTGTTAAATGATAAATTTTATATAGTTTCCAAAAACTTATTGGTGCAGACAAGTAGCCTTTATCATAAATTGCGTGTTAAAGAGATGGGGAAGCAAGAGATACCTAACGACGTAACTTTTTGTTTACTTACAGTTTATTTAAACAATGAAGTTTCTCTTAAAGTTTAATAGCTTACCCAGCTTAAGAAAACTTTAGTTTAGTGCCGATGCGATATTATTTGTATTTTATATTTACTGCAGATCACGCATTTTTTTAACCATTGTGATATTGTAAAGTAATTTTGACATGCCATCTACAAGCTTGCACGATTGTTTTTTCACCGGGTGGCTAAACCGCCGCGTAATACGATTAAATAAACTTTCGTCTACAAGGACTCTAACGAGATACATGTAATATAGATTCTATATTATAGAGCTAAGTATGTGGATTATGTTTTGACTTTGTATACATATTATGTTATTGCAAAAAAACAGTTATATCCAGTAAATAAATCGCAAGTCAAAATGTTTTATCGTTTTGTTTACTATGTGACAACTACCGCAAGATTTTTTATGAGACACATTCTTACTTAGCTTGGGACTTTTACGACCTACAAAATCCGCGGCCATCGGTACACATAACATAACATTTGTTTGACAAAATAATCATGTTGGGGCATGGTTCTACTTCACTGGACGTAGGTACAACTGTTTACTTTACTTTAGTAAGTATGTACCTATATGTAAATCAATTGTGGTGTTATAAAATTTGAGAGTTCCCCTCGATTTCTCTGGGATCTCATCATCAGATTCTGACTTGGTGACAATGGGACCACCACGGGAGTATAAGCATACGAACAAACAAATAATTTTGAAAATCGGTCCACTAACGGCGGTGTAATCGGTGAACATACCTAAATAAATACATACATACAGCCGAATACAGTACTTCCTCCTTATGGAAATCGGTAAAAAATTGTCAAGAGATTATCCTAGAAGTTATTGGGTTACATTATTAAAGGCTCCTGGTGATCAGTTTTTTTAAATTCATCGATTCAGCTTACACTGAGAAATATTTTGTACCTACAGAGAACATTTATATTCCACTTACCCCGGTACTGACTAGAGAGAGCATAATCCGCTCGTTGAGCGCTAATGTCTCGCCCTGCTTCATCTTGATTCGCTTCTTGTCGAGGCACTTCATCGCGTACATCTTGCCCGTGTCCGCTTTCCGACACCCGTATACCTGAGCAAGAGAAAAAATACTGTGTATCCAAACGCATAAGGCTTCAAATCCTCCGATGAGGTAATAATCCCCTTATCATTATTCTTTTGATTAAGTATTCCACGATTCATTTTGGTAGATGGTTTGAAGAGTTTTATTTACTGTATGTAGAGAGCTGCCGATAATACAGATGAATACAGTTTTAATTTTTAGCTGTTGCAGAAATAATTGCCATAGATGTTTATTTCCGAATCTGTTTCGTAACTACAATAGAAGAAAATTCAAATAGCTGCAGATATACCATTTGATGCATCTTTAAAAAAACTGGTCAAGTGCGAGTCGGACCTGCGCACCGAGGGTTCCGTAAAATGTCTTTAATACCTATATGATGTAACGAAAAATGTACGGTTTTCGCAATTCGCGTTATTTAGGTAAAGTTACTTCCAATTAAAAAACGTAATATGGTGGTTCATGATAAAAGCCATGCAAATAATTACAGTTGCATCTGTATTATATTTCTTCCCTAACACAGATTCTGTTTACGGGCGGGGTTACTACAGTATAGTAAGAGCACACAGAGTTCTGAGAGCTCAGAATAATATACATAGCTATAAGTACGTCGTGTATACTTACTAAGAGCTCATAGCTTACCCTTAAATCAAACATTACTATTTAAATTAAACATAATACCAATAAGCAAATATATTTAATCAATTTTTAAATTTTCATGTAGTTTTGTATAATTATAAATCTAATCTAATACCTTTAAACGAGCAATTCTTGTTTATATCTAAATAGATCCAGCAAATTTTTATTGATAGAAATTGTCGTTTTATTTAATGTTTATGCCGTTAAATATAAAATTATTTTTACTGACATCTATTGGAGAATATTAATAATATTGTGGCGTAGAAAGCCGTCAAATGTCGACCGACAATCCGCCCTTCAAACAAATGACAATGTCGATATGAAAGACCTCTATAAAAATTTCGTCAATGGAATTAAAGCTTTTTTGGTCGAATAGTTACGAAAGCTGACTACGGAGCTAGAGAATCGGGTTCAATCAAACCTCAAGTAGGCAAGTTGCATTTTTTATTTTTTGTGACATTTTTTTTTTAAATTCGGAGCTAGGTATTTCAAAAGGCTTTGTTAAGTAACACTAAGACAATGAATATAAACCAAGAAAACCAATTGTTTTTATCCGAGCAACGCTCGGGCGTCCAGGTACTAAGTATTGATAATGTAATTATTATTGCATTGCAAGATCTACGCACCGCGGCGAATTTCGACTAAATTTTCAGCTCCAAAATGAAATTGTAGGTATTCGAGCTTTTTATATCTTTATGCCAGTAATGACTTAAAACACACAAAAGATTTGAATTTACAAAGTCGACAGCACAAATGCAACTGATTACAAGCGAGCAGTAAGTATCAGGCCTGCAGTAGTCTTGTTAGAAAAGAATATTTTGTACGACCTACTTTAAGTGAAAAGGCGACGCGGTAGCAATTTCAAAAGAATATAGGTTTACGACGAAGAATTTGCATGTTTATAGTAAAGGAATCGAGCTTCGATTAAAGCTTTTAGTACTCTTTAAATTAAACGTTAAACTAGAGGCGCAAGATACCGTCAAAGTAATACGTACGATGGCACATACTTCTACATTTTGTAGGAGACGCTAAGCAAAATTAAATGGTATAATTAGCCACCACGGTTAGTTATTTATTCATTCAATGAAGAAGTTTAGATATTTTATTTATCGATTTGAAATCAAGCTGATATCAAATTTATTTATTTATTTAGTAATATAAACATTACAGATTTTCAAAAAACTAATGCGTTTATTTACTTACAAGTTCTGTACGTACTGAATAAATGAGTAAATTTGAAGTCAAGTGGCAAATTGGAAGGACGCACAGTATGACCCTATGGATTTTTTTACTATTTTGCGAGAATGAAAGTAGCATAATTCTTTCTGATAATTCTGATTCGGAAACTCGACATAAGGGTCCTGACCTGGCCCACTCGTAAAATCATAAATTGTATTGAATTTTTTCATTTGCTCGCTTAGAATCTAGATTCTCGTAACGAGCAGTAAATGGACTCTTTCAGTTCATTACTTACAAGGAAGGCAAGTAAGCTTTTAACTATGCAACTACTACTCCTCGTTCTGCGCAGAAGAGTTATTCATGCAAACGTTGCAGCGACTTTAATATTAACATGTCCACTGCATTAACGTTTATTTAATATTCATGAAATGGCATCATGAAAGCTACCACAATTAAGCTTCCTTAGGTTTTTTCGGACGAACGAAACGTAATATATGACGTATGGAAAAAATCTTACTATTTCCAATCACCAAAAATTTACAATCACCAAAAAACGTACCTAAGTATATTAATCGCAGAATTTATTTAATATCTACTGTTACTGATAGTCTAATGCCAATTGTCTAGCCCCCTATATTGTAGCAAAAATCTATGAATTGAAAATGTTACTTCAAACTTGTAGGGCAGTCAAGCTTGTTTTCCAAAATTATCAACCAAGAAAAAACAATAATGAATAACAGACCAAAGAAATTACAAAAAATATCTTACCTCTCCAAAGCCACCTCGGCCAATAATTCGATGAACACTAAAATCATTCATTGTTAACTGAATATTTAACTCTAAATTTTTCCACTGGCAGAACCTTGTGTATTTATCACTGAAACAAATACCAATGTACTTTTAAATTGAGTCTTAGTCAATACACATGATTTACTCGGAGAGTGTGTAAAGTAGCCTTAAAAATTCTTTTGTTACCTTTCTAAAAAGTTTTTAAACGGCTCCCCTCTTAAGTGTTGGAAAATTTCTTCAATGTATGGCTGTAACAATGAGTTCAAGTTAGAACAATAAAAGATATACGTCAAACGTTTATTCAAAGCAATTAAGAATATTACCTCGAACAAATTCGGTGGTACTTCGTGTTTCATTAAATACTTTTGTACATGAGCTACACATTCCTTAGAATAATCCTGCAACAAAAAAGGCAATTAGAAATGTGTCATAGGTTTACTGGTGAGTTATAAAAATAAAGAATTGTTTGTTTACGAAAGGCACAGAGTTTTGATATTCAGCAGACCAAAACAACGAACAACTTTGTCGACAACCATGTTTTAAGAAGACTTTCAATCTGCCTAGTAGTATACACAGCACGTCAACTTCCGCTACCCGATTACATTATACATTGCATTGCATTATATAGCATAATATTGTACAAAATATATATTTTTAAATTGCAATAATTAAATGAGTAACTCAGTGGAAGATCTTAAAGGCGTAAAGTATAAGTCTCGTTTCCGTCACCTAAAAAAACCCACGAATCCCACGATACAATAAAAATGATTTAGTCTACATGAACCATGAAAAAAAAATTCGATAGGATTTTCCAGTTTTCATTGCGTTTTCCAATAGAGATTAGAGATAATAATATGATATATTTTTTGGATAGATGAGTCTTCTTCGAGATTTCTTATGAATCGTGAAAGCTGTATCTTAAGTCACATCTTCGATGCATGCATTGAAATCGAAAACTATATACCATCATACATTTACAATTACAAAATATTTAATGTATTATTTGCATAATTACCCTTAGGAGTTAAAGGTTAAGTTGAAAGTTATGGTCATTGGTTATGATTATATTACTCATCTTATCAGTCGTGACTTGGCGTAATTTGTGAAACACAACAAACATTGGTGCAGACAGCACTCAAAAGGTCAACACAAAAGCTGTTTCCATTTTATATCGTAAAAAACCACTGCATAAAATTAAGCTTAGCAGAAATTTCTAAGAGCACTATCATAGCGCCTTTTAATGTAAAACAAAGGAAGAGTAGTCTTCCCAGAAATGCTGGCTGGCATCTTCGCGTACAGTTACGACTGACGCCACCGTCCTTGGGAAACACGGAAAAAAGAAACAACCCGGTCCAATTGAAAAAACCGCTTGAACCTTCAATATATTCAACAGAAAGCTTCTTAACGTTTAACGACAACGCAATGTCCTCAGCCTTGCTATTTAATTTAGCCACGTTGGAGTCTTATAAATATCTAGAGGTAAAAAGTTTTTTTTTTTTTTTTCAATTATGGCATCGCAAACTCTGTGCATACTGCCAGCGTCAAGTATTATTTTTGCATCGATTTTTGCCAGTTTCAATGAAACTGGACGAAGTAATAACAAAGTCAGTGAGTAAGTCGTCAGTAATCAGTCAGTCTAGTCAGTCCAACATTCAAGTAAAGCGATGGCTACTTTACTAGAACATGTCCGATGGAATTTTGGAGGCAAGCAGAAAAAACACTTTTAGCACTGTTATTCTATTTCACAAACACTCGTGCACTGTAATTAACCTATATCAAACAAAATGCCATCAACTTTATTCAATATAACTCAAAAGTACACCAAGAAAATGAAAATAAAACAAGAGCACATTATGTCTTTTTCGACTTCCCGCCAAAACTCAGGTAAAAAGTTCTACTGTGTTGCTCTTGAAATAACTACTTTTTTTTTTCAATTATGGCATCGCAAACTCTGTGCATACTGCCAGCGTCAAGTATAATTTTTGCATCAATTTTTGCCAGTTTCAATGAAACTGGACAAAGTAATTAACAAAGTCAGTAAGTAAGTCGTCAGTAATCAGTCAGTCCAACATTCAAGTAAACTACTTTAATATGAGTTGTTTCGAGTTTAATGATAACCGAACCATAATTGAAGTGTGAAGATTTTTGCAGCCAAATTTATTGCCAAATATATGGACGGAAAGAAGAAATTTAAAAAAGTACTTAAAACAACTCTTCAGTTTCCGTTCAGGAAACTGAAAATTGTACGAATATTAAAGCCGTCGACTGATGATGATTCTTCCAGAAACCTTTTTTTTTATTCAATAGAAAAAAATGTTTACCACATATTCCACTCGCTGAAGCATATTAGTTCCACACTCGTTCCCTTTATAAATGGCACTGATGACTTTATGTTAAACAATAGCTGCTTTAATTGACTGCGCGAACCAATGTTCAGTGGAGTTGCGTTTTACATTTTGATTTTAATAAAAGTTTAGTACCTATTTGCCTGGTTTACAATTATTATGATTTAAAAGCAATGGCTCATTTACACATATATTTTGATTTCAAATACGTAATGCATTTAACAAGCTACAAGTCGCAATTTAAGATGGGCAATAAAATGTCATTTTATCTACTCTGAAGATCGATCTATAGTCAACGTACCAAAACTTCTGAGAATATAGTGACATTGGCTGCAAGTGCAACCCTTTTTGCGCCCCACTGCTGGGCACGGGTCTCTCCCACTTATTGGGGATGCCTGGAGCTTACTCCACCACGCTGCTCCAATGCGGGTTGGTGGAGATGCGGGTTAGTGGCCAACCCGCTGTCGGATGTTTTCAAACCGCCCATAAGGCCTCCGACAAGGTTTAACGACTGTTATCTATCGACAACAACCGGGACCGACGGCTTAACGTGCCCTCCGAAGCACGGAAACGCGCATGAAATTTTTGCCACTAGTGGTCACCCATCTCACACCCGACCGCGCCCGTTTGGCTTAGGTGCGTAGATCGTTTGCGTTTTACGCTCGCCGCCGGGCCATGCGCGCTTCGTGACATTATTGAAGTAATATTGCAATAGGTGACCAAATTAAGATTATGGACGCATATTCAGTAGCTGGTAAATGGAAAGTACACAGAAATGAAATGATCGTAAAAATAGGGTACAGCAGCACAGCCAGAGTAACCTAACGTATACAAATCGATTAAAAGGTAGTCGCGGGGGCATTCAAGCTCGGGTCGATGTTAGGCGGCTGGCTTCAATCCAACAGTATCTACTTAATGAGACTCATTACACAAACATCACTTTACTGGAAACATTAAAAGCAAATCTCATCTCTAAGCAGAGTAGTGAACATTAACATGTCACCCTCATTTTCTAAATGGCGATCCAACTGTCTTAAAATCTCAGGATCATAAATACCCAGACCATAAATACTGGGGTTCACATTAAAACAGTAAAAAAGGAATAAGAGACTTTAAATTCAAACTCACGAAGACTAGTAGGTATAGTACAATACAAGTAGCGAGAAGATCTCTTGAGAAGAAGTCTTGATCGGATTTTAGTCTTTTAAGATTCATCTCGTCCCAGTTTCATGTACAGAAAAAAAAATGCTATAAATATGGTTAGGCTAATTCCTGTTCTAGGAAGTTTACATTTTGTCCCCATTGAGTTTTTAATTAAAGTTAATTTAATGGAAATTTTTATTTCTTCTCACTCGCTCGGTCCCTACTATCGTTAAAGTCATGAAAATATGATAACGTATAAATATGGTTAGGTTAATTCCTGTTCTAGGAAGTTTACATTTTGTTTTTAATTAAAGTTAATTTAATGGAAATTTTAATTTCTTCTCGCTCGGTCCCTACTATCGTTAATGTCATGAAAATATGATAACGTACTGTATATTCATTTATATTGTGTTCTGATAGAAATTTTACGACCGGCGCCTGTCTGACGTCAGACTTCATTGGGAATGCTTTTGTTGGCGCATAATAATTAATATTGCATTCTTATAATCAAAATCAATATTCCTTTCGGATACCATAGTAGCATTAAGACCATCTGAAGGCCCCAAATTTCTAGAAAACGTAGATTCAGTTGGTTGAAAAATCTTTCTCTATGATTTTACATTTAAAAAAATTATATTATATAAATCTTAGTCATACTGGATGTAGGTAATTTTACTGGTAATGTTTTCATTTTCATTAATATTATTTATCAATACTGTGCAGTGCTCTTGCTAAAATTTCGATGGGGTCGTTACACTTATTACGTAATGTATTTGAGTACATCTATTCATCTAATAAAGCAAATTTTCCAGAGATGAACCGTAAGACGTTTTCAATGTTAAAGAATGTATATTTATTCCCTTAGAGGCTTGTCCAACCTAATATGAAGATAGATCTACCTACGTCTATCTTATATCTGTTTAATAAACTGAAATAAGATTTCTATAATAACTACGAAGAGGTCGTAGTCACGGCTGAAGCGAAGTTTTGCGCAATTCTTAGCCTGGATGTAGATAGATCGTAAAGACAGCCGGGAAAACGACAGGGACCCACAAAGAAAGAACGAGCTTTTGTAGGAGATTCGAGAGAATGTAGGACGGCAGTCTGGATTGAAGATTTAATTTTGCAACGAAAAGTTGTCACTACTTTGCATGCAAATAGCTTTTAAGAAAGACCAAAACGCCTTCATTCATTGTTAAAAACATTTTACTTTCAATAGTGAAGGAGATAGGATGTAAGAGTTTAGATAGAAGGTAATAAATATTGAGGTCAACGTCTGCCAAAATATTTTAAGGTCATATCGAAACAACAGTTGCTCCAAAGTAGAGCGTCAACAAACTTTATATCTAAGAATTATGACAGTTCGTGTACTTACATGTGAATGGGCTAACAGTTCCTTCATAATAAAATTGTCGTAAATATCTCTAGCGATCCTCCGCCTTTCTTCTATACATTCCTGTTTTTCATATAATTTTATCTGTTAACAAAGAAGTTCTTATGTGAGTTACATATACGTGGAAAGAGAATATACAGTGAAAAGTAATTTTGTATACCTCTTCATAAAACTTTAATTGTGGCACTGGCTCTTCTGACGTTTGTTCGCAGAATTCCTTAAATAGTAAATAACCTGAAACAATAAAGACATAGGTAGAGATACTAAAAACAAAATTCAGGTAATAGCTTTGCGAGTAAACTTATAATATACAGATATGCGTTTATATAATTTTCTTTTTAATTTACGCCAAAATATGACTGCGTTCCCAAGTTTGTGCTCCAGATACGAAAAAGACAATTCTTTACAGCTCCCAGCTCCATCGATTATATCTGTTCTTTAACCTTTACAGTTAGAAATATTTCTTTGTTTTAGCTTTATAGTGGCTCTATTCACAAACTTTTTCCTCCTCATTACTCTTAATTTCAGCCCTTCTACGAGTATTATTTCCAGGACATTTTCCTTTTAGAGTTTTTTTTTTTCAAACAAACTTACTTATATTGCTAAGTCGCGTTAGCATCAATTCCAGCGAACGCAACTGTGTTGAGTTCCGTGCCCGATAAAGTAATTTACCGTCAGTAGAAGTGCAACCGCCACAAATTGCATTCCTAACTCGTGCTGGAGCGCTGCCGGCCAATATTCAGCGCGTTATTATGAGAAACAACACCGCTAGACCTCTTACAGTTGGCAAAACTTCCCTTATTTGTAAATGGAAATTAGCAATTTCTGTCCTATCGTTTGAGTGTTTATAAACAACTGAAATACGAATCTTTCAGTTACACTTTACGTGTATAGGTTAATGTTATTAATGTGGGAGTCGATCCGTCCAGCCAGCAGCCCTGGGAAGGATGGAGGGATGTGCGTGGCTGCATCGGAAGGTGCAGGAGAGCACGTCTGCTCTCCTAAAGATGGGCCTGTTCCAGGGCGCCGCGCGTGGAGAACACTGGTGCGTTCCACTGGAGACTCCGGAGTCCTCCCCAAGCGCAGAGACAGGTTTAGGTGCGGTCAAATCCCCCACAACCCGGTATCCTCTCCCAAGGTGCCGTACACAAACAACCGAAATAAGCTAATAAAAGCGTGTAAAAAAATATAAATGATACATAGTACGTTGTATAGGTACTAGATTTTTCGTATCACGTGTCCCAGTCCGCACTACCCCATCCGACCGAGTTGTTCACCGAGAGTTGGAGTGGAACGGCCGCAAATTGCGTTCGTAACTCCAACTCGCCCCCGAGTGCTCCAGTGCCCAGAGGTAATAATTAATAATAACGATCACTGGCACACGTGCTATTTTGTTACTTTACTATTAGATTAAAAACTAAAAATGATTTTAAAACCTACAATAGACTTTCAGTTTTGACTGTACAGTTAAAATTGGCACTATTACATTGTCAGCTAAACTGTACAGTTTTCAGTTTTGCGTACACACGATGATGATGTACTGTACAGTTCGAACGAAACTGAATATCTGAAGTGGGTATAAAAGAAAATTAGAAAACTTGAAGAAAACATCATTGCAGTAAAATTCCTCTTCATCCATTTCGACAGCAGCCAAAGGGGTGATTCATAGAGATCAATCATTTTTTGTTCCTCTACTTCCTTGTTGCTCAAGACTACAACCAAATTTCACTTTTCATTTAACTTCGGGTAAGAAACATCAGCTTTTAAAAAATATTATTTTGTTACTTAAACAGAAAGGAAAATTATATTTTCCAAAATAATGGCAACCGTTTGTTTGCATTGCAAGTAATATCTTATTTACCAACTAATGACTAGATTAAAAAAAACCGGTCAAGTGCGAGTCGGACTCACGCACGAAGGGTTCCGTACCATTATCTATAATGTATTGTATGGGAGCCCCCTTAAATATTTATGTTAGGTACTTATTCTATTTTTAGTATTTGTATAACAATAGCGGCAACAGAAATACATCATTGCCTTTGATTATCCACAGAAATCATTGCATTAAGAATAATTAAGATTGAATAAAAGGTAAATTGTGGTTTACGATTTATGACGTATTAAAAAAAACTACTTGCTAGATCTCGTTCAAACCAATTTTCGGTGGAAGTTTGCATCGTAATGTACATCATTTTTTTTTGTTCTATCATTCTCTTATTTTAGAAGTTACAGGGGAGGGGGACACACATTTTACCACTTTGGAAGTGTCTCTCGCGCAAACTATTCAGTTTAGAAAAAAATTATATTAGAAACCTCAATATCATTTTTGAAGACCTATCCATAGATACCCCACACGTATGGGTTTGATGAAAAAAAAATTTTGAGTTTCAGTTCTAAGTATGGGGAAGAACCCTCAAAATTTATTGCTTTTTTTCTATTTTTGTGTGAAAATCTTAATGTGGTTCACAGAATACGTACTACGTACTGAGTTTCAACAGTATAGTTCTTATAGTTTCGGAAAAAGTGGCTGTGACATACCGACGGACAGACAGACAGACAGACAGATAGACAGACATCACGAATCCATAAGGTTTCCGTTTTTTGCCATTTGGCTACGGAACTCTAAAAACATATGAGTAAAAAAATGTCTCGCGGAGTTTTCGTATTACGCGGCTCAGTCCAGCCGGCAGTTATTGGTCTGGGAGTTGAAATGCAACGGTCGCAAATTGCATTTATAAGCCCCAAGTACTCCTAGGCACGAGTAATAGTCACAAATGGATATTTTTTCCTGTTATTTTTATCTAGCTCTCAACATAAAAAGTAAAAAAAAAAATATAAGTACATATATATTTTAGCAGCATTTTTTCTTTTCTTGTAAATAACGTAAGGTCCAATGGAGTTGTCATATACCAATGTATAAAAACTCCGAAAAAAATATGATTATAAAAAAATTGCAATCAATGTATTATATTACTGGCAGATTTTATGTAAAAAATAATCTATTCCTATCCTACAGCAAAGACGGATTAAGGTCAAATACTTGTTTTGGCCGTTTAACTTCAAACATCTAAAAGTTTTAATGGCATTTATTTTCAAATGGCATACTTTTTACTTACATTTCATATCTTAAAACATGAATCAAAACTAAACACATATTATATGATGATTTAAATAATCTGCTATAAAAGTACATAGTACATAGCGCGCATGGCCCGGCGGTTAGCGTAGAACGCAAACGATCTATGCAACTAAGCCAAACGGGCGCGGTCGGGTGTGAGATGGGTGACCGCTAGTGGCAAAAAATTTCATGCGCGTTTCCGTGCTTCGGAGGGCACGTTAAGCCGTCGGTCCCGGTTGTTGTCGATAGATAACAGTCGTTAAACCTTGTCGGAGGCCTTATGGGCGGTTTGAAAACATCCGACAGCGGGTTGGCCACTAACCCGCATCTCCGCCAACCCGCATTGGAGCAGCGTGGTGGAGTAAGCTCCAGGCCTCCCCATTAATGGGGAGAGACTCGTGCCCAGCAGTGGGACGCAAAAAGGGTTGAAGCCAATAGTTTTCGTTCAGTTCGTAACGGCAGAGTGGAACGGCCGCAAATTGCGTTCGTAACTCCAACTCGCCCCCAAGTACGCCAAGGTAATAATCCGCCCTGTCACAAATAGAATTTTATGCGATATGAAATTGTTGGTCAGAGCCTATTTTTCACACCAGTCAACACATTTAAGATTACCCCAAAATATCGACTCTTTGATAGAGTATATGGAGAACCGTGAATTAATTTTAAATACTTTTCAAAAAAAATCATTTGACATTGTTTTTAACACGCTTTTATTAGCTTCCCATTATTATTGTGTGTTTGTGAGTATGTGAGCTTATTTGTAACTCTTCTTTGGACTAAGAGCATCCATAGAACATGAAACTAAAAACTGAAAAACAAATATAGTTTAAAAAAACAAAAAAAAACTCTTAAACGCTTTTAAAGCACATCAAAATAAAAGTAAAAAGTCGATGATTTGGGGTAATCTTAAATGCGTTGACTGGTGTGAAAAATAGGCTAACTATATTTCATGGATGCACGTATGTAATGGAAATGGTAAAAAAATGCTATCGGAACTATAAAATAATAATAATTTTTTTTTTTTTTATAAATAAACCTAACAATAAGGCAGACGGGCCGCGTGATGTTAAGCGATCACCGTCGCCTATGGACACGGGCAACACTAGGGGAGCCGCCCGAGCATTGCCGGCTTTGAAGGAGAGCTTTTTTTACAGCTTTCTTGAAGAACCCCATGTCATAGTCCACTGGGAATGCCTCAGCTGGAAGGTTGTCCCATAACCTACACGTCCGTGGTAAAAAGGAGCGTGCAAAGCGGACTGTGGAGGACCGCCACGAGTCCAGATGGTGCCGGTGGAACTTTAACCTTCGTCTGGTGGTATAATCATGGAATGGTGATATAGGCATCAATTTGAAGAGTTCCTCGGAGCACTCACCATAGTAAAGTCGGTAGAACACGCAGAGCGAGCCTATGTCTCTTCGCAAGCTAAGCGGTTCTAGCCTGTCAGTCAATCTTGGGTCGTTGACGATTCGGACTGCGCGCTTTTCAACGGAGTCAAATGGGTGTAGCTGGTACTTCGGTGCTCCTACCCAGAGATGGGAACAGTACTCCATGTGGGGTCTGACCTGGGCCTTATACAGCGTCAGGAGTTGCCCCGCAGTGAAGTACTGCCTCGCTCTGTTGAGGACACCAAGCTTTTTTGATGCCAATTTGGCTTTGTACTCCAAATGACTCCGGTACTGCACTTTACTCGTAATGTCAACTCCCAAGATACCGACACTTTCACCGATGGTGAGCGCGGTGCCCTTGAACTGGGGCGCTATAACAAATGGGGCTTTTTTAGCGGTAAACGCGCAAACTTGTGTCTTCGTGAGGTTAAACTCGACAAGGTTAAGTCGACCCCATTCCGAGACCCGCTCCAGAGAGTTCTCGACTTCAGACACAAGTTTGATTCTGCTTTCCTCCACTTGTGACCTAGAGGCATTGGCTCGACAGGTGTATAGTGTGTCCACCGTACTATCATCTGCATAGCAATGTATACTGCGTGATTGTTGCAGCATGTCATTGATATGCAGAATGAATAGTGTAGGGGACAGCACTGAGCCTTGGGGAACACCGGCGTTAATGGGCTTCATATCTGAGCAGCATCCGTCAACAACGACCTTAATCTGCCGCTCAGATAAAAAGCTAGCCACCCAGTTGCATAGCCTCAGGGGAAGACCGTAAGATGGAAGCTTCGCGAGAAGGGCCTTGTGCCAGACCCGGTCAAAGGCCTTTGCGATATCCAGGCTGACTACCAAAGCCTCCCCGTTACCCTCGATGGCTTCAGCCCAGCGGTGTGTGAGGTACACCAAGAGATCACCGGCCGACCGGCCCTGGCGAAAGCCATACTGACGATCGCTGATCAACCGATGTCTCTCGAGGTACCTAAGGAGCTGTGTGTTTATAACACGCTCCATCACCTTAGAGAGCAGGGAGGTTATCGCAATAGGCCTGTAATTGGACGGGTCACTGCGGTCACCCTTTTTCGGAATTGGGTGTACTAAGGCTACCTTCCACGAAGACGGTACTTTACTTGTGGTGTAGGAAACCGAGAATAAGCGCGTTAAGACGGGAGCCAACTCGGGAGCGCACGTCTTTAGTACGATCGCGGGGATATCATCCGGCCCGCTCGACTTCTTGACATCGAGGGCTTGCAGAGCTCGTCTGACGGCCTTTTGAGTGAAACGCACGTCCTTCGGCGGTGCGGCACCTCCGTCGTCCAGAGTCGAGTTTGAGGCAAACAGGGTACCCAGGAGATCGGCCTTCCCTTTTGCCGTGTGAGCCAGAGTATCGTCCGGGTTCCGTAAAGATATTCTTATGCAGTTTTATTCCATTATTGCTATTACTAAAGTACTATTGAACATACAGAACTTAATTTATCGCCGTAAATCCAATATTAATCATCAATTAGGTAATAAAAAATAAGGATAGCTTTTAGAATCATTTCCGCAAATTGAAGAAAAGTTTCAAGCCTAGACATAAGTGGCAATACTTTCTCGATAGTTACAAGGGTATATTGGTTCATATTTCCTTTTGGACATTTGTTTTCCATTCAATGAAGTTTATTGCCGCATGTATTTTTCTTGTACTCGTGTTTAAACATTGAAAGCTTTAGGTGTCACTTCAGATCGGCTACAGTGTGACGGTATGGTACTGTGACCTACTTAAACAGGTTTAACTAACTTATGAAGCAATTTTATCGCTCTGAATATCAATATTGACTATTATAAATGAAGGGATATTAATAATAAAGCGCATTTTAAAGTAAGTAATATGGTACTTTTATTCAGATAGCCGACATGACAATCTTAGTGACAGGGTGTGAGACGAAACAATAAAATATTTGCGGATGGTATAAAAGAGGTTGCACTGTTCACGGCTTCGTATTACTTAATAATAAATAATAATAATATATACTATGACTATTATAATGTATAAATAATGTTATTTAAACGATTGATATCTTTTAAAACTCACATTAGATAGGACAATATTTTTATATACAATATTCAAAATTAGAGATTAAGAAGTTTTGCTTATTTTAATGAAGCTAAATAGGTATCTCACCTCCATATTGTATGTAGAATGCATACGTACTCGTATAAATCAATACTGAAGCGCGCATGGCCCGGCGTTAGCGTAGAACGCAAACGATCTACTCGTATGCAAGTAAGCCGAACGGGCGCGGTCGGGTGTGAGATGGGTGACTGCTAGTAGCAAAAAATTTCATGCGCGTTTCTGTGCTTCGGAGGTCACGTTAAGCCGTCGGTCCCGGTTGTTGTCAATAGATAACAGTCGTTAAAGCTTGTCGGAGGCCGTCGGATGCGGTTTGAAAACATCCGACAGCGGGTTGGCCACTAACCCGCTACTCCACCAACCCGCCCAGGAGCAGCGTGGTGGAATAAGCTCTAGGCCTCCCCAATAATGGGGAGAGACCCGTGCCCAGCAGTGGTACGCAAAAAGGGTTGCAGCCAATATCTATTACAAATATATATAAAGCTGAAGAGTTTGTTTGTTTGTTTGTTTGAACGCAATAATCTCAGGAACTACTGGTTCGAATTGAAGAATTTTTTTTCGTGTTGGATAGTCCATTTGTCGAAGAAAGCTTTATGCTATATAACATATCGCTATGACCAAAAGTCCATGCGGACGAAGTTGCGGTCGACCGGTAGACTATATATGTAATATGTATATAAAATGCTTTGTCCTGAATGACTGACTGATGGATCAAGCCACAGCCCAAACTGCTGATCGTAGAAACCTGAAACTTGGAGCGTCTGATCTTTGTCCTAGCATCAGATAAGAATGGATTTTTCAAAATCCCATCCCTGAGGGATTGAAAAACGGTGACAAAGTTGTATGGTACATCGTGATTCCTTGGTCCAATCTATTTAAAATTTTGCACAAACATTCTTTGACCGAAAATGCATTTCTTAAATTATTGAAACTCATCTTCTGGGTAGACAGCTAATTTTGGGGCTAATTTGCATCAATACTCCTGGCATAAAAATAAAAGTTCTTATTTGTCAAACGTCTTGCCGTGTTGTATAAAATTTTTACATACATGAAATATTCAGAGAGGTACGCAACCTAATCTTGCAACCATTTTCTAATAGCAAATTTTTTCAAATTACGTCACATCAGCTCCACAAATTTCTTTGTGTTTGAAATCTATAATTAATGTTGCACGGTATTAGAAAAATAAATGTTGACCATCAGTTATGAAAATATTTGTGAAAATTTTTTTTATATGAAAACTCTAAAACTTGCAACATGTTAGTTAAGTGTAACTTTTTATGACTTTCATACGTAATGAGATACACCGAGTTACAAGTTATGCATGACTGAAGACAGTGAAACTTATTTTAATTGACATACTACTTGCTTCTTAGTTTTCTGGTTTTAGTTAAGACAAAGACAAAGACATTTATTTGCACAAATATGGGTGTTTACAAAGTTGTTTATATATATTTAGTTCGCCATATTTACCTTCATGAGGTATGCAAATATACAATGATAAAAATATAAAAGGAAAAAACTAAACTATAATTATATTTAAAAAGGAATATTCATTCAAGTACCTAATTAAGTAGGTACTTGAATGAATATTCCTTTTTAAATTGAGGGTAAGTACCTTCTGCGACAAACGTTAAGGAATCCTGCTGACAGAAAAAAATATATTTCTATACCAATTTGTCGGAATATAAAAATATAGCTTTTTGAATATTTTTTTGGTGTTTTTGGTCGATGATCTCTCGGAAAAGCTTCCGGAATAAAACGTTAATACGACATCTATCATTATTTTATTTTCTTCCATGACAGTTTATTGGACAGTAAAGTAAAAACTTTTTTAATCCGTAAAATTAAATTAATTTTAAGATTTAAGTGAAATTAATTAATTTCTGAATAAAGTACTTAATTCGGGAGATGACTATGCAACGCGGTACTGAATCTGAACTTGGAAGTATTAAAATAGGTATAGGTATAAAAATTGATTACAATTACAAATGATTGGTCTTGGGGGAATTTTGTAGAGGACTTCCTTTTTTCTACACTTAAAAATATGACAGGATCACAATCTTTACAGCAGTACTTCGGTGAATATACGCACAGATACACATGTCATCATTATAACGGTGGTTAATGAAATAATATGCCCTGATAACTAAAGTATACGCGGACGAAGTCGCGGGCAAAAGCTAGTCTACATCTAATATCATCCATACTATCCATATCCATACTATACCATCGATCGAGCAATTTTAATAGGGCCGAAGTACATAGATAACGTCCCCTAGCGCTAGTCCCTGTAGCTTCGGGATTAAGAATAGAGCTACGATATCTCCTGCCTAATCGTAAGAGGCGAGTAAAAGGGGGCTACCGTGGTTGTGGGCGGTGAGAGTGGGAGCTCCAGCAGCCCCGAGAAGGACGGCAGGCAGTGTGTGCAGCCGTAAGCATCGGAAGGTGCAGGAGAGCACATCTGCTCTCCTACACCTCCGAGGATGGGCCCGTTCTGGGGCGCCGCGCGTGGAGGACATCGGTGTGTTCCACTGGAGATCCCGGAGTCCTCCGCAAGCGCAAAGGCAGGCCACCGAGATGGTTTTAGTGCGGTACAAATCCCACATAACCCGGTATCCTCTCCCAAGGTCTCCCACCTCAAAAAAGGTGCGGTTGCCAACTATAATTGAATGTGTTGTTCATCACCATCAGCAGCAACAACTACTTGAGGTTGTTTGAAATAAGGTATCCATGGGCTGCAGTGAGAACTCGTCACCACATTGCATCAATCTGCCAGCTCATTTTTAAAATGAAAAGAATTTTTGTCCAGCAAAAATATTAACAATATTTATATGTATTTTTAACTATTCAAATAAGTGTCTTGTGCCAATGAATATGTAAAATCAATTGATAAATGTTATAATATCAGTGGCAAAATTAAAATTGCACGATTCAGTTGGTGAATAAGCATATTGTTTCATTTTCCATTCAACTGTTAAAAAGCGATTATGAAGCTTACAGAGGCTTTGGGTTTTTTTTAATTGTGTGAGATAAGAGTAATCGTGGAATCCTTGTCCAGGATAGGGCCAAAGTATTAATATAAGTTATGTACTGTGTGTGTATGTATGAATGTTAACATAAGAGTGCATTTCACGATACAATTGGCATATTATTTCATTACCTGATTGGTATATTACAGTGGAAATTTAATTTTGAGACCATGTACATAATGTTGTACCTTTAATAACGCAATAAACATTTTGATTTATTGATTGAATAGTGGACCCCGCAGACGTTGTCCTGTCTTAAAAATATTGAAAGAGGATTAGTTTCTTTATCATCTCAAGGAGTTTTTATGTTACTGTCAAATAGAAAATATAAAACAAATACTTACCTACAGCTGAATTTTTATTCAGACTATGTCAAAGTTCTAAACGATGGCGCAAAGAACCAATGTTTATATATATTAGAATGCTGCTTATTTGTAAAGAACAATAAAGAACTCTACGAATTTCATTCACGAGCTCGAAATGAGGATAAACTAAGTACGGTTGCTAGTAAGACATATCTTTATAGACAAAGTTTTTTTGGAATGGCACCTACTATTTTTAACAGATTGCCTAAATCAATTCGTACCACTGTTTCGTACAATGAATTTAAAAAAAAGCTACAATCCCTTTTAATTGACAAATGTTATTACAATATTAAAGAGTATTTAAATGACAATTTATTATAATACTATTTATATATTCTGTAATTTAATATAATTCCAATATTTTCTGTATTTCAATAAATTTCTAAATAACTAAACTAAATTATTTAATGTATAATGTTTTCTATGCTTGATATTTGTATGCCAATATAATGGTACAATAAGCGCACTTGTATTTCTATATGTAAGACCATGTATAACCTTATTGATAAATAAAATATTGATTGATTGATATTGATTGATTGATTGAAAAATAATTGCCAGTTACTGACAGTTTATATAGGAAAATAAAATAAGTTGTTTTACTATTAATTTCGCAATTTTTCTATATTTTCTTCCTTCTACCTTCCTTCCCTGGACTTCTACTAATATTTCTAAACCAAAATTAGCCACATCGGTTTAGCCGTTCTTAAGTTTTAGCGAGACTAACGAACAGCAATTCATTTTTATATTTACTGATTGATACATTTAAAATACTAAAGAAATTAAATAATTTAATCGAATACAAATCTCTACACACTATCGCTCTGATAAGTAATGCAGTAGGTATGCATTACTGATAAAATCTTTTATAAACAACAAAAATAATTATCATAGTATGTATATGTAATACTCGTAGTGTATAATGTAAATAATGCGCATCAAGAGGCCGTATATGAAATATTGCCGATTTCGCTGATTTTAATTTACGTATGAGATTTTGCAGTTAAAATACAGTATTTCCATAAGTTTCATTGCACAATATAACTTATATAACTGATCATTTCAATAATATCTAATACATTAATCACTTTTTAGCTTGCGTCTAGAATTGTAAAGAGAGTTTTAGGTCATTTAAAAAAATAATTAAAGCTGCTTATGGAAATACTGTATTTTAACTGCAAACTCTCATGTGTTAGTTAAATCAGGTAAATCAGAGAAATCGGCAAAATTTCGTATATATGGCCTCTTAAGAGGTGACGTACATTGTAAACAGAAGATTTATACGTCACTAAACGCGTAAAGCTGGCGTAAAGATAAAGATTAATACTTCCTCGGATTAGCTCTCTCAATGATAATATCGGTAATTTATTACAAAAAACTATTTATGGAACCTTCTATTTTTTTTTCAAAGTACAAAAAGTTGTAAGTAATATACAATCACAGAGAAGCAATAAAATAGAAGGGCGATATAATATAGACATATTTTTTGCGATTACAATTTATTTCTGTGAAGTACCCATCACACTAAAAAAGTTTTTTTTTGTTGTTAAAAAGCTTTTTCAAGTCGAGAGCACATGGCTTCCTCTTTGATAAAGATATCAGATTTCCTGTAGATGTAAGATTTTGAATCTTGTGTAGATATGTAGAACTATGACCTATGAAATAACCAGCCCCAACTTCACTAACTCTAAATTTTAGTCAAAATGTGTAGTTTCGCCGTTTCGCTACAGTCACATTCGCATTCGTTATTTAGTGTTATACAAATATCTAGCTTCTGAAACAACGATACAGCCAAGCCACACATTTTGATTGAGTTGTAAAGTGGGTTAAGTTAGGGCTGGCAGACTTAGGGCGAGTGGATTCAGAACTTGGATGTGCATGAGATCTATTAGATGTTGTCGGTTGTTGCAAAATACGGTAGGTTGATTTATAAGTACACATTGAATACACTCTAATAATCCCAGTCATACAGAAGCCTTACCTAATTTAATAAAAGTAATATAAAGATTTCCCACCTTCTTATAGGGCTCACATGCCTTTATAAACAACTTATAAGAGCATTATTATATTTGACGCGTATCATTCAAGATGAAAGGAGCATTTCAAAGGACTCTCGTACATTGAAGCTACGATAATATTGCTTTCAATAGATTCGCTTTTCTCTAAATAAAATCATACGAACGATTGAAGAAATTTTATTCAGCTTCTCATACTTCTACGTGACCATGATAAAATATGTTTATCAT
Source organism: Pyrgus malvae (assembly GCA_911387765.1). Taxonomy (NCBI): domain Eukaryota; kingdom Metazoa; phylum Arthropoda; class Insecta; order Lepidoptera; family Hesperiidae; genus Pyrgus; species Pyrgus malvae. The sequence continues at coordinate 9,894,513 of OU426958.1, read as the reverse complement.
GATAAATAAACTTACCTAATACTTGATTGAATATTTTGTCAAATGTTACTTCGTTCTTCTTTTCCATATATTTGTGCATTACACTCCGTACACTGCAACAAAAAAAAATAACAATACAGTACTTATTGCAAACACATTTTAAAGTAGTAATATATACCTAGTTAAACTAACTACGAATTTAAAATTATATTGAGTATTATATATATATATATATATATTATATGAGTTATAAAAATTATATAGTCCTAATATTATAAAGTGGGAAGATTAACGCTTCACATTCACAGCCCCACAGTAGGATATACTGTGGCGTGGGTACCATGGACACATACAAAGAAACACAAACACCAAGACCGAGAACAGAAATTTAAACTCATCATGCAAATATCCGTTCCGCCAGGAATCGAACCCGGGACCCCTCGAGTGACGATTACGCTGCGACCAATAGGAGCGAAGCATCAGTGATAAATGATGCAAAAACGGGGAGAAGAGTTTGTTTGAACGCGCTAATTTCAGGAACTACTGGTTCGGATTGAAAAATTATTTTTGTGCTGGATATTCCATTTATCGAGGAAAGCTTTAGGCTATCTAATGTAATACCTTGAAACGCGCAATTCTTGTATATGTATATCAAAATATATTTTTTGAATCTCGGAAACGGCTCCAAAGATTTTGATGAAATTTAGTACCCTGGTTTCGGGGATCATAAATCAATCCAGCAAATTTTTATTGATAGAAATTGTCGTTTTATTTAATGTTTATGCCGTTAAATAATAATAACTCTTACTGACATCTATTGCAGAATATTAATAATATGGTGGCGTAGAAAGCCGTCAAATGTCGACCGTCAATCCGCCCTTCAAACAAATGACAATTTCGATATGAAAGTCCTCTATAAAAATTTCGTCAATGGAATTAAAACTTTCTTGGTCGAATGGTTACGAAATCTGACTACGGAGCTATAGACCCGGGTTCAAACCTCAAGTAGGCAAGTTGCGTTTTTTATTTTTTGTGATATTTTTTTAATTCTGAGCTAGGTATATCAAAAGGCTTTGTTAAGTAACACTAAGCCAATGAATGTTTTGCTTAAAAATAAACCAAGAAAATCAATTGTATTTATCCGAGCAACGCTCGGGCGTCCAGGTAATCATTGCGCTGCGACCAATAGGAGCGAAGCATCAGTGAAAAATGTTGCAAAAACGGGGAAAATCTATAGGTACTAATATGTTTGCTTCAACGCGCTTATCTCAGGAACTACTGGTTCGAATTGATGTGTTGAATAGTTCATTTATTGGGAAAGGCTATAGGTAGGATATGTAACATCATGCTATGACTAATACCAAAGTCTACGTGGACAAAGTCGCGGGCGGTCGCTAGTAATTGATAATAAAGCAAAGTGATGCCAAGTTTTAAAAATGACATACCTAAAAAATCATTTTAAAATGTGCAATAGTACGCGTTCCTGTAGCTTCAGGATTAAGAATAGAGCTACCGTACGTAGCCCAGCTACGGTATCCCCTGCCTGATCATAAGAGGCGATTAAAAGGGGGCTTCCGGGGTTGTGGGCGGTGAAAGTGGGAGCTCGATCCGTCCAGCTAGGAGCCCCGGGAAGGACGGCCGTGTATGCCCGGCCGCATGCCGCCGTAAGCATCAGAAGGCGTAGGAGAGCAGCTCTGCTCTCCCGAAGATGGGCCCGTTCGGAGGCGTCGCGGGTGGAGGACACCGGTCAGGGAGTTCTCCCCAAGCGTAGAGGCAGGCTATAAATAAATGCAAACCGAGGGGATTTTAGTGCGGTACAAATTCCACATAGCCCGGTATCCTCTCCCATCGTCAAAAGGTACCCGGCACATTCCTTTTGAAAGCCTCCCCACCCCCCTATACCAAAAAAAGTAAAGCCAGTGGGTAAAACTATTGAAAATATTCACTTCATGCTGCTTATCCTTTCCAACGAGGATGACGCCGCGGGGCACAGCTAGTTGTTTGATAATATATAATGATATCGTACATAAGCCAGCGGAAATAACAGTAACTCAAGAGCCTGTTTGTTGCCATTATTTCGCGCTTTCCGTTCATCTGTCAATTTTCAAAAGAAAATGTTAGTGGTATGGTATTATTTCATAGGTAAATCATCGTATATTCTGAGAGATCTGTTAACGTTTTCTCGGCGTAAAAATCTATGGTTAATTCGCCGTGCGTATGCACGATTGGTGTTGTATGGATCACAAAGGGAGCTTGTCGCGACGGCGGAGTTACGGCACGGCACGTATGCATCGTGCCTGCCTGCGCCTCGGCGCGCCGCGCCGCGTCTAATGCTACGGTCACACGCGCGCCGTGCAGCCCGACGGGCTGCCTGGCGGGCTGCGCGGCATGCAGCCCGTCCCGGGCCGGCGGACATTCAAGCTGTTCATACGCACGCCGTCGTGTCAGTCAGTGCCAGACTGGCGAGCAGCGAGGATCTCGGTGTTGTTGCTGCCATATCCTTTGGCTTAAATTATTTTTATTGGAAAAAGAAACAAAATTATGAACGACGGAAAAAAAGACTGAGAAATGTTGTAATCTCCGATCGTAGCGACTTTCTTAGCAACGTTGAATGAAGATCCACTCGTCGCGAAAGCGCGGGAGAGACTGACTGCCCGCGCGCGTGTAAACAGTCACCGGGCGCCCGCACATTCATCCATTGAACTTTGCCAAAAAACCGACACTTGCCCGATTCGCGGCATTCACGTTCACAGGCGCGTTCACGGGCTCGGGCGAACCGTTTACACGCTCGTGAATGTGAATGTGCACGTTGAATGTAGAGTTGAACGCGCGCGTGTGAACCTACCATAAGTACCGCACGCACGGCGGGATTTTCATCAGTGTTGTATGACGTTCTATGAGGGCATGTAGACAGTCTGATTTGATTTTACGAATTATTGCGAAAGAACATTATTCCTGAATTACCTGCATTAGTTCAAGGAATTTCATTTTATGTATTCAAAAATAATTGTAAAACTTGACGTCAGTTTCCCTCTGTTAATTCTGGACAATGTGTGAAATGCGCCAAATTCATCACTTTTTACTGAATTTGGATGTACCCTCTTCGTACTCGAGTTATTTTCAACAATTGATTTTCTTGGTTTATTTTTAAGCAAAACATTCATTGGCTTAGTGTTACTTAACAAAGCCTTTTGAAATACCTAGCTCCCATCCCAATTTAAAAAAAAAATGTCGCAAAAAATAAAAAACGCAACTTGAGGTTTGAACCCGGGTCTCTAGCTCCGTAGTCAGCTTTCGTAACCATTCGACCAAGAAAGCTTTAATTCCATTGACGAAATTTTTATAACGGTCTTTCATATGGACATTGTCATTTGTTTGAAGGGCGGATTGACAGTCGACATTTGACGGCTTTCTACGCCACAATATTATGAATATTCTCCAATAGATGTCAGTAAGAGTAATTTATCATCCCCAAAACCAGGGTACTAAATTTCATTAAAATCTTTGAAGCCGTTTCCGAGATTCAAAAAATAAATACACAAGAATTGCTCGTTTAAAGGTATTAGATAATATAATGTACATAGTAAGTTAGGATTTTTTGGTTCTTATAAGGATTAATGGCGGGGACGTTTGGTGTAAAAGTCACCTGGCACTGGCAGTAGTCTCGACCGGTAATTTTGACATGCCATCTACAAGCTTGCACGTTTGTTTTTTCACCGGGTGGCTAAAACGCCGCGTAATACGATGAAATAAACTTTCGTCTACAAGGACTCTAACGAGATACATGTAATATAGACTCTATATTATAGAGCCAAGTATGTGGATTATGTTTTGACTTTGTATACATATTATGTTATTGCAAAAAAACAGTTAGGTATATCCAGTAAATAAAACGCAAGTCAAAATATTTTATCGTTTTGTTTACTATGTGACAACTACCGCAAGATTTTTTATGAGACACATTCTTACTTAGCTTGGGACTTTTACGACCTACAAAATCCGCGGCCATCGGTACACATAACATAACATTTGTTTGACAAAATAATCATGTTGGGGCATGGTTCTACTTCACTGGACGTAGGTACAACTGTTTACTTTTTACGAGGTGTCAAAAGTTGCTCTAAAGTATATATCTATGGTTTAAGTTGGATGACTGATAATTGCAATATTAAATCCACCGCTATGGGAACATTTTGTTTATAAAAATACCTAATTATTTTGAAGCATGGTACTGTTTCACTGAACGTACGTAAGTACGTATAATCGCTAACTTTTTCCTAGTTGTCAAAAGTAATTTTAGGATTGTTTCATCAACATACTTACAGAAAATCACAATTTGAATATCAAGTTTTAAATATTGGCCGAGATCCTTTGTAGGGTTCCGTTCCCAAAGGGAATCCTATTACTAAGACTTTTTCTTCCGTCCGTCTGTGTGTCACCAGGCTGTATCCCATACAACCATGATAGCTAGACAGTTAAAATGTTCAATGATGATAAATTTCTGTTGCCGCTTTAACTTATAACGGCAACTAAAAACGGCAAATTGTTGTAAAGTAGGTTTACGATCTAGATGTTTACGTGATAACGTCCGCATGAGAAAATCTCCATTCGTTTGTATGCCGCTAGAGTGAGAGAGACGGAAGATCGGTCCACTCACTCGAACGCTATGCCAGCCTCCGCTCGTGAGGATTCCGCGTGACAAGTTTCACGGAATGACTGGCAGCGCTCGAGATGAGACGGGAGATCGGTCCATCTCTCTCTCGTTATACCTGCGATCGCGCTCGTGAGGTTTTGGTGTGACACAAGTGTCTGAACATGTCACCCGACTAAAACGATTTTAAAGACGTTATCATGTCAAAACTTGCTGTTATAGCCTATAACAACAAATACTAAAAACAGAATAAAATAAATAATGTAGTTTAAAAAACTAAAAAACACGCTTTTGTGAAAATACAAACTAAAAACTAAAAAAATAAGAAGAAAATGTATTATACTGTAAAAAAAGCGTGGGGTGGTTTTTAAGATACTACCGACACCATGCACCCCACGCTTTTTTTTACAGTAAAATACATTTTCTTCTTATTTTTTACTTTTTAGTTCGTATTTTCACAAAAGCGTGTTTTTTAGTTTTTGACGTAATAACGTCTTTAAAATCGTTTTAGTCGGGTGACATGTTCAGAAACTTGTGTCACACCAAAACCTCACGAGCGCGATCGCAGGTATAACGAGAGAGAGACGGACCGATCTCCCGTCTCATCTCGAGCGCTGCCAGTCATTCCGTGAAACTTGTCACGCGGAATCCTCACGAGCGGAGGCTGGCATAGCGTTCGAGTGAGTGGACCGATCTTCCGTCTCTCTCACTCTAGCGGCATACAAACGAATGGAGATTTTCTCGTGCGGACGTTATCACGTAAACATCTCGATCGTAAACCTACTTTACAAACAATTTGCCGTTTTTTTTAAACTACATTATTTATTTTTAACTTTTTTGTAGGATTTTTATTCTCATATTATTGCATATTGTCATCGGCCCTTGACCCCTGTGTAAATTTTCAGACGCTTAAACGTGTTAAAAATATAAAACTTTATATTTGTTTCATTAAGTAACTTAGGCCACGAATTTATCAGCCGCCCGTCGTATATTTTTTTTATCCTGATGATCCTAGTTACGACTTTAAGGGGCCGTATACGAAATTTTGCTGATTTTGCTTATTTACCCGATTTAACACATGAGATTTTGCAGATAAATTACAGTACTTCTACAAGTATCATTGCACAATATTACTTTTCATTTCATTGATAATCTAATAAATTAGACACTTTTATAGCTTGCGTCAAGAATTATAATGCTAGATTTAGGTTACTTTAAAAGATGTTTAATGCCGAATCATCATTATTAATAAGATTTTTTTTCAGGAAACTGATTGATTATAAACTGAAGAGTATTTATGTTAAATAAATTTTACGAAAGATTATTCCATTTTGCCGAAATCAAATGCAATTTCTGGCCCATTTTCTCTCAAAATTGACTAAGTTCAATGTTTTTTTACTAATATATTTTGTATGAGAGTGGCAAAAAGTGGCTCATACACTTTGTATGTGATTTTTACAGCAATACATGGCATTTCTTTCGATCTGTTTAGACCTTAAAATGATCCAGAAATATGTGATATTCTATACCTATTAAAGTAATATTTACAAAACTATCACCGGCTTCAGGTCTATTAATCAAAATAACGAAATAAAAATTAAAAAGTGGCTCATTTAATAGTTTATTATTGAAATGATCAGTCATATTGTGCAATAAAACTTATAAAAATACTGTATTTTAACTGCAAAATCTCCTGTATAAAATGAGCTAAATCAGCGAAATCGGCAAAATATCGTATACGGCCTCTTAATATAAAGTTATGAGATTATTGTATTGTCATCGACCCTTGACCCCTGTGCAAATTTTCAAGTTAATCAGACTCCTAGAAGTAAGTGAAAATGATGTTCAAAGATTCCATTACATACATACATAGATACAGGTCAAGTTAATAAAAGCGTGTTAACAATGTTTTTATAGGGTCACGCTATGATAAACGTGATTTTTTTTTAGATAATAATTCATTACTCTGTGCGCGAGTCCGACTCGCACTTGGCCGGTTTTTTTAATAACTCTCTAGTTAATATAACCGTCCGTGAACCTGGAAGCCTCATTCTTGTCCCTCCCTACGACATCCAGATGATTCCGTATTCTGGACAAGTAAGAGTAAAATATAATCAAAAACAATAGTTAAGTAAGTCAATAAATTACACCTCGTCAATAAATATCCTGGTCCTTCTGTTTCTACCGTAACAGGATAAAAGGCTGTCTGCAATAAGAGTCGGCCTATAGGGATGTATGATATGTATCCCTGACATCATAGGACGCTTATCTAGATCGAGTGGCAAGCGGGCAGCTGGCTAACGGAAATACGTAGCTATTATTTATAAATTCACGGGAAAACACATATATCACATACATTTAATTACGATAAACATCAGACATTATAGAAACGAGTTTTATAACTGCTGGGACACAGCGTCTGAAAACTGAAAATATCACTAAATTGTAATTGATTTTACAAGGCAAATTGAACTGAAGACTACAAAAGTAAGTACCTATGTATTTGAATAAATCCGTGGAATGAAAACTCCGTTAAATATCTTACGAAATTAAAAGGCCAATTCTAGGATACTTATAATAAATTGATTTAGAACTTTAGCTACGCATCGATGTTTTTTCTTTTTAGATTTAGTAATATACGCTAGGATTTCGTAAGCAGCTGTCTAAGAGAGGCTGATTCATACACTGTGGGCTCCGTATTACGTCTTGTAAGTACGGAACGGAACCCTAAATAAAACTTTAATATCATGCCACAATCTACAAATTGATGGTGGTATCCATTACACAAGTCAATGATGAAAATAAAATTTTAAGAACGGCGTTATAAATATTTTTCTGATTAAATAAATATTTACGGTTGGATAAAAGATTGTATGCATTTTGATGAAACTGAAAACTGTATATTATAATACTCAAACTACCGAAAGGAATTTGACTGTCTAGATTCGTTGTTATATTGAGGGCCTCGTTCACTATCTCCAAATAAAGTGTTGATTAGTTATGTCCCATGTAATGTTAATTGGCAAGTAAAAGCTATGATACGGGTCAGTTTATCATATGATTAGTGGTTCGAACATCGTGAAATTGAAATTGAAATTACGGTTGACTTTAGCCTACAATTAGCGTACTTGTCACTTTACTTAAAGGTGGTGAAAGAGGCCCTGAGTAATATTATTCTGCTGAGACAGCAGAGTTCAGAAACAGTTTTGTATCTTAGATATATAACTAAACTATCCTTCATACAAATTTGTCATTAAAGGTCCTATAAACTTAAAAACCATAGTTTTTTTATACACACCTATGCAAGTTTTTGTTTTTTTTTTCTTTATTCACGTCGCACCAGTGCTACAGATTAACCAGATTTTTTGTATTGAGATTAGATGGAGGATAGAGAGTGACTTAGGCTATAACTGTTTACACGTGTAAAATAACTCATTCCTATGGAAAACAACCAGCTCTTACTTACGTGAGTGGAGGCGCGGGCAGTAAGCTTACTCACTTATAACGGCTTTACAGTAGGTAATGCAAAATGGAATATATTGTTATACATACAAATAAAAAGAAAGTCCACACTCGTAAAAGTATATCAGTGTCGTAGACAGTAGTCCATTCGAAGAAAAAGGAACGAAGGCCTTGTAGTGGAGCCTACAGAAAAAAAATACAGCACTGCTTTTCAATGCTATTTGTTAATGTGTTAATTTCCATGGATCTCTTTGTGTCTATTTATAAAGCCCTATCACGCTACAACGAGGAGAGTTAACGCGCTGTGCGTATGTGCTGCATAAACATTACAACGCACCTTGCGACATTACCGGGCAAGTGCGAGACTGACTTTTATTTCGGGGGTTCCGTGCAAATTAGCACGGAATGTTTGTCTATTACAGGAGTGCTTATGTTTGTCTATTTGAGACATATGCGCATGTTGCCAAGCGTGTTGCTATGGCATTGACAGATAACAAGTCAGTAATAAACTAGCTGTGTAAATTAATGGTGGTTTCATTTACGCAAATCTTAAGTATTTAAGCTTATACACTTCACTATTACAGGAGTTTTAAATATTTTTTTGTGAGCTATCGGACTAGTGCGAGACTGGCTCGTGCCCCGCAATGGATGGAGTTTGTCTATTATATTGTCTCTAAAATATGGAGTGTTTTCATTATATTGTCTCTAACATAATGTTTTTTTGTGATTGCCTACAATAAATTTACCGTGATTTTAATATTTTCACATTGGTTCTTGCTGAATTTCGCGATTCTAGATCGGTAGTACCCTATAGGTTTGATTATATATGTATTTTGATTTCGCTAACTCAAAAGATGGAGTTTTAATAGGTTCATGAAAATCCTGACCTGTTGTCAGATAATCTGAATGACGGACAGATGGACTAAGAATTGATATTTTAATGGTTTATTTTATTTCTTTTAAGATTAAGGGTTTTAAGAACCTTAAAATGATTAGTGAGAACTACAAGTAGGTCTATTGCTTTATACGCTTTCTACGATGTCATCGACTTTCAAGCCGTTGCTAAATACAATATTATTTATTCTTCAATGAAATTATTTCATAAAATCATTCCATATATCGCTCAATTGCGACAAGAAAGAGAAACAAACAAACAAACACACTTTCGCGTTTATTAGTACGGATATGGCAACCGTGCGAAAATAAAGAATGTGATAGGCGGATATGAACTTTTAAAACATACAAAATAGTTTTATGGAAAACTCATCTAAACATTTACGCTTTGGATATTCTCACCAATATTTACAACATACATTGAAGCGTTTTCATGACAGAATTATGAATGATTTATTAGGGTAATCGTGAACTATTTATGTCGTACTATATTTATACACCGGCTATTGTTCTCGGGAAGTTCAAAGGAAATTATTATGACTGGACGCCGAATGCCTCCATATCCATGCAGTATTTTAAATACTGTGCTAGAAATTCAGTAGTTATTTTTTGCATACAATGAATGAATATGGAAATGCTGCCTTTACAAGGCAACACTTTGGTATTGTGCGCTTTTCATATTCCTATGAATTTTAAAGCCTAAATTCAGGTTGCGTAGTTCTCATAATAATGTTGTCACTGTATAGATTTTTTGGGTTTGTTTTGTAAGACAGTAAAAGCGAAGCTCTTAAGATGGTACTAGAACGCACCCCGAAGCCAGTAATTGACCTATTTAAGTAATGATTTCTTCGATCTTTCTGATGGAGCTTGAGTCGAGAGGATTCCAAGTGTCTTGCTCCTTGTATACCTCAATGTCTAAAGGCATTTACTCAAGAGTTTTTAAGGAATTTAATACGAAACCCGGTATAACGGTTGTTATGGTGGAATGGTAAGGCGTGGCAAGTTTATTTAGGTAGGTATATAAACCACGTTCACAAGGATATACATACATTAGTTTTACTCATAGTACAGCTAATCGAAAATCATCATAAAAAGTATTGTCTTCAGAGATTTGTTTTGAAGTAATTGACCCTAATTTTTTATTAAGTTCATTGGTTATTGTAGTGTGAATGTCAGATGTTGGTTGCAACTTAGAGCATAGTTGAAGTTGAAGAATTAAGACTTTTTGTTAATGTTACAGAAGTTGTTATGGCATAAGTAACATGCTGATGTTAATGTATCGGTGTCTATAATAGAGATTAAACTGATAGCAGTTTGGTCGGATACCGGATATTCGACCAACCATGTGGTCGGATAGCCGGATATTCGGCCGCCGGATATCCGGCAGAACTTAGCTGTTTGGTGCATCGAACACACACACACACTTGCTATTTATGAAGAGAAGCGAAACCACTTGCTACCTCTCAATGCAGAGAAATTAGTATTTAATTTATTCACCATAATTAGCACTTAGTGCAGTATAAGTACTAATTAATTCATTTTGTTTCTATTACATTCGTTTACTATTGTGTGATTAAAAATTTAAAACTAATTATATTTCTTAAGTGATACTAAGACTAACTAAATAAAGCAAATAATTACTTAAAATATATTTTTTATCAATTTTTTTTAATTCGGCCGGATGTCTATTCGTAATAATTATCCGGTCGAGCACCGGATAGTTACCGGATATCCGTTTCATCATTAGCTTATAATCCTTAGTAGTGACGGTTGAGTCAATACCTTCGATGCACTAAGATATAATCTAAATCTCAAAAACAGCTCCAAATATTATTAATCGGTTTCATTTTTATAAAATGTCGTTTTATATCTGTTTTCAGCCATAAGTAAATTAAACATAAACAGTAAAATATGACTCTTTCTGCCATCTATTGGCGAGACTTCAATAGATGGCGTTGTAAAATCCATAATTTTTATCCGAGCAACGCTCGTTCATCCGAGTGCCTATTGTTCCTATATACCTACACGTGCTCACTACTGCCAATGTGTTGTACTTGCGACCTGCCAGTAATCAACCTATACTTTCTATCACCTAAAATCTTCTTGATGTCTGTGTTTAATTGGGAAAAGTTGATGGTATAGAAATCTAATCTACTTAATAAGTGCCACTTTGTCTGGTCCTGTACGCCTAAGGCGGAAGCACGATCGCCACTCGACGGCCGCTCTTGGGCTAACATCAGATCTATTGCACCACTGAAACTGCACGTAGTCGATATAGGTATTCAACTGCATACATATTCAATCGGGCAAACTACACACGGTCGACTGCAGTTGCGTGGAGTCGACATTCTGCACACCGTAGTGACTTCAACTGAGGGCGTAGGGCGTAGCGATAGGCTACACTCATGTCAGCCCTAGAGGATTCGTTGAAAATCCATCATGCCTTACAGAACCAGATAAAGTGGCACTATTATGCGCTATCGATATCCTACACCAAAGCTTTAAGTAATTTTTAACTCTCCGTCTATTAACATAAGCCTACTAACAGCGCTGGACAAAGAAAGAATCGTTCATTATCGTTCAGATGTAAAGATTAATCTAGCTCGGCTTTTATTAATCGGCTCGACACGGGAACAGTATATTTTTCTACGATAAAAGCCTTATGTTCTTTCCCAAGGTTCACTCTATCTGTGTACCAAATTTAATTAGAAATTATTCAGTAGTTTAGGCGTGAAAACGCAACAGACGGAGTTACTTTCACATTTACGATATTAGTACGGAAAGTATTGAAACGTACATGACCCGGCGGTTAGAGTAGAACGCAAACGATTTATGTAACTAAGTCAAATGGGCGCGGTCGTGTGTGAAATGGGTGACCCCTAGTGGCAAAATAAATTTTACGCGCGTTTTCGTGCTTCGGAGAGCACGTTTGTCAGTCCCGGTTGTCGTGGTTAGATAACAGTCGTTAAAGCTTGTCAGAGGCCTTATGAGCGATTTGAAAACATCCAACAACGGGTTGGCCACTAACTTGCATCTCCACCATTGGATTGCATTGGAGCAACGTGGTGGAGTAAGCTCCAGGCCTCCCTAATTTAATAGGGAGAGACCCGTGCCCAGTAGTGGGAAAAATATACAATGGGTATGGGAAATATTAGATAGATATTATTTGTGAAGCACTCATTATACAACACACTGGGATTAAGCCACCAACCGCAACATGAAAATCAATTTCTGTGAGTAATATCAGTGTTCCATCTTCTGGTAATTGGTCTGCAAAACTTGCAGCTGTAATTATTAGGATTAGGAATAAAAAAATAATATCCCTTAAATTTTCATTCACAAACAGTTTCAGAAAAAGTGTAATCTACATGCAATATCAATCTGCCATGATACATTATCTGCATAGCTTCTGTTAATTGTAGGTAAGATAAAATAAATGATTAAATATTATGCCTCCTAGTAATTGACAATATATTTATTATCATTATCTTATCATAACCTTCTTAATACAAGTAAATCGATTTCTTTTAATTCAATAGGTGTAAGTTAATATAGTTTATCAGACTGCTTGTCATAATTCAATACATGTGTGTCCAGGATGCAATTCTCAATGAAAAATAATGTAACTTCAGGTTCAGGGGACCTTTCCCGTCAGGAAGAATGAGCGAGGTACCAGTGAGCCTCACAAAAAGTGTGCTGAGGATCACCGTAGGGTATTAGCTGGTTGGAGTCTGGCATAACCTCTGTAGCCCTCATAACAAGGGGGTATCTATGATGAATTTCCCCACGAAAAAAAAGGTAACCTTTCCTGCTTTAAGTTCCTGTCCTATTGGTAGGTGCTTGTTCCCATACATAATGCATAACTATTATCATTATTATAACAGTTACTATTATTTTATCAATAAAAAGATGTGATTGTCAAGCATGGAACACAACAAAAGAGATAGCACACTTGAATATGTATTTGGCTACTGTCAGTACAGTCCTGGGCACTTAATAGAAATGAAATGTTTTACTAAAAAATTGAGCATGAATGGCCTGGGGTCTAGCATAGACTGCAAGAGACCTGCACGGGACAGCTAGCTTCATAGCATGTTTAGCGGTCTGTCCCCATTGTTATAGATAGATTACAGTTTAACCTTGTTGGACCGCATAAGCCCTACCCATAGGCATAAGACCTCCCTTGTGGGTAGGTCTCAAAATATCAAATAGTTTGTGGGCCTACTAACCCACCAACACATTATGTACATAGGAGCAGCGTGGTGGAGTAACTCCTCAATAATGGGGAGTCCCGTGCCCAGCAGTGGGATGTCAAAAAGGTTGCAGCCAGATACAAAAATGTATATTTTTTTATGGGAAAATAAACACAATTGCTTAATTAACATATAACAAAACTACTTACATGAATGATAAAGGGTTTTAAATAGTTATTAAATACATATTTTTGTTGTTGCCCTACTACAGTCAATCCTAAACTAGGGGTAGATAAGATAATCTTACTTACTATGATAATGAAATAGCACAGGTTTACAAAAACAGGTTTGCTTTCCAATTTACTTCGTACAAAACTGTTATATAAAAATTTAATTATATTTGAACTATTTAGTTCATTTGCTTGTCTCAAAACAAAACCGAGTGATCTATACGCTTTGGTTGATATTGTGGCAATATGTTCAGCAAAATTTATGTCATAACACATGAGGACACCTAAGTCCTTGACAGATGTTTTTCTTTCTACCACAACATCACCTAGCTTATAGTTGTACACTATAGGGTTGTGAGCAAGTGAGAAAGATATTACAGAACACTTTGTTTCATTAAACATCAATCTGTTTTCCATACTCCATTTACAAACATTTCGAATATCACTCTGTAATAAATGACAGTCAATAATGTTTGTAATTTTATAGAATAATTTCAGGTCATCTGCAAACAACAGACAACGAGCTGTACTAACTGTAGTTGGTAAATCTTTAATAAAAACTAAAAAAACCAAAGGCCCAAGATTTGACCCTTGACTTATCCCGGAGAATGTATCATATGGTTTTGAGATAAATCCATGATACTGCACATACTGCCTCCGGTGACGGAGGTAGCAGGAGAAGAATTTTAGTAATGCAGGAGTAAATCCGGCAGCAGCAAACTTACGGAGAAGTATGTCTAAATAAAATGGACTAAATATAATAATAAATAAAATGGACTAATAAACAAAATAAATAAATAGTGCTACACACTCATAGCCCCACTCTATGACCCATGGTACCTGAGACATGGTCAAGGTAGCCATGACACAGGGAACTGTGTCACAGTGTACAGCGTGTACAGTATAGTAGATTATCAAATCCTGTAGACTTTATTGTTTGTATTTTTATTTTATTTTTATTTCCTGGTACTACTTTTTCAAAGAACTTTATTATTTCAATAAGCCACTGGTCTTCCTGAACTTATAGCTATAGGTAAATTAAATATAAAGGTAAACTGGTGTAATAATTATGTAAACTCAAGTATATTGTAAACAAGATTGATATACATAGAGTTCAATGTCCTTATAAGAATTTTCATTATAGTCATAAAGGTAACAGATTGAGAAGTCTAGACAGATATGTATATACGAATGAGCAAATTTACTTGTATTTTTGCAGAGACATCATGCTATTTACCCTTCAAATAGAAATCAAATGAATTTTGTAAACAACCAACTTTAAAACGTTTTCATTCTGTAAACATTTTGCGTCAGCCTGTCGAGGGCCAAGTACGAATATTGTCGATTGACTTTACCTTGGGTCCGGTAATATAATCTTTTTGCTCGCTCGGGCTGCTGGAGTGCACTTCGACTTCTCCATCGCCATCAAATAGCTGACGTCGGCCAGCACAGCCTCGAGGTCCGCCATTTTGAGACTGAATTTATCAACTTCACCAGAAAATAATGAAACACTCGTCCACCACACAACCACGACTCTAACACCAACTTTATTTTGAACCTATAGTCATAACCTTTTTCACATGACGACTGCTCAATGGTTCATTTGACCATTTGTTATTGATGAGGATTGACACATTTTCATTTTCATAATAATGTAAGACGAACATTGAGACACACTATTAATCCACTACAATCAATTAACATTATGGAGGGTCACTTATAGATATTAGGTTACTACGATTAAGAAACTTGTCAATAGAACGAAAAACATCGAAAAGTGCGATCCACCATCACTCATCTGCGTTCCGTCACTTTGGGTCAGTTCACTAATCAAATCACATACAATACATAGATAGTAAGTATATACCTAAATTCACTACTCCTATATACATTTATAAAGAGTCTAAAATATACCTATACGATTATATACACACATATGCACAATACATCAATGACGCACACAGCAGAAGAATAGAATGTGTGCGAGCAAACTATATAGCAGAGACTGGCAGAGAGAGAAAAAGAGATAAATGTTACAACGCACACAAAGAAACGTTTTTTTTAAAATTCGTTTTACGGCATTGAATAAAAATCCTTTCAGCCATTCAGTATTTTCTTTTCATTTTAATAATGGCATCGCAATTCTCTTCATATTGCCAAAGTCAAGTAAGTATAATTTTAATTTTTCCATCACTTAGTAGTTAGTAGTCATAGAAAGTCAGTACTGAAGTCGTCAGGTATCAGTTTAGTCAGTCAGTCAGATGTTCAATTCAATTCAAGTAAAATGATAGCTACTTTACCAGAACGTGTCCTATCCTATGGGCTTTAGGAGGCAAGTCGAAAAAACATGCTTTCGCACTGTTTCATAATACTCGTGCACTGTTATTAATCTACATCGAACAAAATGCCATCAACTTTATCCAATATAACTCAAAAATACACCAAGAGAATGAAAATAAAATAAGAGCACAACTTGTCCCTTCAGACTTCCCGCCAAAACTCCCACAAAAAAAAATTTAATATACAGAGACAAAGTTTAATTTATTTATAGAGCCCTTTCTTGCACAGGCTGTAATAGCACTAATAACCCACATAAAAATGTTAATATAAGACTCTTATAAGTGTAAATGAATTAACCCGATCTCTAATAATCTAGGCGGATTACATACATATTATGTATTGTTAAGAAGATGAAGATATTTTTCATGTGTGTTTTTCAATTTATTCATGTGTGTGCGTGTGTGTGTGTGTAACTACACACATATAATAAAAAAATTTTCTTCAATTATGGCATCGTAAACTCTGCATATTGCCAGCGTCAAGTATAACTTTTGCATCACGTTTTTGCCATGAACGAGAAATAATAGGTAGTCAGTAAGTCGTCAGTACTCAGTCAGTCAAGTCAATCAGACATTCAAGTAAAGCGATGGCTTCTTTACCAGAACGTGAAAAATGAAATTTTGGAGGCAAGCCGAAAAAACCTATTTTCGCACTGTTATTTTAATTCACAACACTCGTGCACTATAATTTACCTATATCGAACAAAATGCCATCAAATTTATGCGATATAACTCAAAAATACACAAAGAAAGTAAAAATAAAACAAGAGCACAATATGCCTTTTTTTTCGACTTCCCGCCCCAAAACTCTGAATAATATTTTATTATTATTAAGATTATTTTGGCCGGACTAGTTAGTTATAAATGTTATAATTATTATTCTTGATATCGTGTTCGTATTTCAGGATGTTAAATCTAATATATAAAATTCTCGTGTCACGGGGTGCGTAATTGAACTCCTCCGAAACGGCTCGACCGATTTTCGTGAATCTTTGCAAGGATATCGGCTAGGGTGGAGAATCGGACAACATTTATTTTTCATCCCCCTAAATGTTAAGGGTGGTCCACCCTTAAATTTTTTATTTTATTTTTATGGACAAAATTTTTTGTTTTTATTTTTTTATGATACATCATATAAACACGTGTTGTGAGCTCCCGCCAACAACGGCCATTACTGTACCTGTATATATTGTACTTAACATTTTTTAATAAAATTTGCACACCGTGTGCAGTTTGATTCCACTTGAAAGATAGAATAGCTTACATTTCAATTTATAGTCGCAATCTTAGGTATTTTATTACTGATACTTTAAGGCAGGACAACGTCTGCCGGGTTAGCTAGTTATTTTTTTGTAAATTAACGATGTCAATAAATGTTAGAACATATCGCACCTTTGGTGCAACAAAGTCACAAGTAGCTAAAAATGCAAAATTGAGTTAAGTATGCGGCATGATGACACTATTAAAGAATCAGAGAATAAACGGTTTTACAGAAAAATATATGCTAAAAAAGTTCTAAAATATGATCCCGTTTTAATATAAACATTAAGATTAATAAGATTTTCAATAAAATAAAAGTATTAAATACAGCAATCGGCCATGTTATCTGAAACGCCAATCAAAAGGAATGACGTCACGTCTCAGTTAATGTCATCGTTTTGCTTGAAGTTTGACGAGCAAGCCGACACCATGACACCTACGAGCGTTTTCGCGCTTAATTCAAATTACATAGCAGAAAATACATTAATTTACGTTAAAAGTTGAGTTTATTGCTGAAATAAACTTTTTTTCGAAACTAGGAGACGTGTACCTACAATAAGGAAAGGTATTTGAAAATCTGTCATCATGCCTAATAATTGGGGAGACAAAGACACCCACAAAAGTATTACGAAATTCCACTAGATGGCACGAGTGCTTTTGTCGAAATGAGTGATTTTTCCGTGCGTTCTGGGCCGACAAAGTATTATTGGCCAGTAGTGCCCCCGTTCCCGCGAGTATTCCAGATATTCTGGAGTTACAGCCACACAAATGAATGGTCGAATTCAAAATGTCACTAAGTCCGTTTTCTTAAGTTACAGAAATGGCACTGACAAAGTTTTTCGTTGTCTTTGAAACTACATCTTAATAGATTTTAACCATGAATCACGATTAATATATAAAGTTTGGGTGTCTTCTAAATATGAACGTTCAAAAATTTCAATTTTATCGTTAATAATAGTGTAAAAGCGATGTTTTTGTTTTGGCCTAAGTTCCCCAGATTATGGACTTAGGGTCTTTTATGTCGGACATAGGGACTTTCAGGGACTTTACACTGGACTTAGGGGTTTTACTATATTATATTTTGGACTTAGGATAATTAGTTAAAACCAACTAAAATAAACTTAGGGATTTTACTACATCCTATTTTGGACTTAGGGTAATAGATTAAAATAAAATGTAATAAACAAACAATATTAATACTCTCAAATAATTATGCAATAAAAATATAATTTTTAATTTTTCCACTGACACAATTAATCTTATGAACTATTAGTAACATTATAAGTACAGAATCCTTACCTATCTAAATAGTTAAATCTATACAAGTAATTTAAAAAGTTTTCTTATATTTCTTGCTATCTATGCTTGCTTTCTATCAATTATTCTTCCTGTACCAGTTCCTCTTCCTCTTCCTCTTCAATAGGTATATCTTCAGCAGCATGTTCAGCACATTCTTCATTACTTCATAAAATTGTCTGGCTTCTAATGGAATATATTCTAAGAGTTTTGCTAAATCTCTGATTTTAGGTTCTTTTAATTTTATTCGACCATCATAACATTCAGTCGGTGTTCCATTCTGTATTCTTGCTATTCCTGTTCGGTATAATTATTTCAACCAATTTTTCATAATAACACTATAAAATTTAAGATCATTGAAAATTTTATTTGAAAAATGACGGTTGCGGTCAACTTAGTGACATTTCAGAAATGGATCATGGACTAGGGAACTTTTTGAAACTTAGGGATTTTTGAACTGATTTCATTGGACATAGGCAATTATGCATGTGTAGAAAAACACACTTAGGAACCACTTACAAACGTTTTAAATATACAAAACCATAGACAATGATTTGGTTTAAATGATAGTGGTGTTAGTGCATAAAATCCCTAAGTGGACTTAGGGACATTTTGAACTCGGCCATTCAAATATATTTATGACCATTTTTTTGTCACTTATTTGGAGCTAAAAAAAGCGTATCTATATTTGAGACTTCAATTATTTTTTGTAAATTATAAATATTTTGGAGCAACAAAGGCATTAGAAGAAAAGCGGTTTTGTTGATCCAACATTATTGTTTTCAACTAAACTAATTGGGACAACTATGTCCTAAATAAAAAAGTGTCTTTGTAGATCCAATAATATTTATAATCAACTACCCTCATTTGCAATTATAAAGTCATTAACTAAAAAGTGTTTTTTTGGTCCAGTATAATATTCCATTTCCACTATGCTTCTGGAACCACAAAGGCCAAGTAGTGGTGTTGGCGGTGGTGGCAGTAGAATAACAAAATACTTATGACTATTTAGGTCCATATTTAAATAAATATAAATGTAACTAACTTGTTACTCCATAATTATCTACTATTTTTTCGTCATAGTTGCATCTTCAAGTAGATACCCGGTTCTTTCGATATTTTCGGGAAATTTAATTTAATTACATGTTGCGCACTATTACACACCATGACACCACTACTTACATACTATTACTTTTATATAGTTTCTACTGTTTAAAAGTTCATAAGTCACGAGAATAGTAGTAGTCGTAGAATGCAGAAAGGACAATGTCCCCTTTGTATTGGTGTTGGGGCTGTATTTATCTGTCTGTGAGCCTGTATGTTCAGCTCGGGACCCTGGAAATGGCATAGGCTACTTCTTACCGTGGAAATAAGTTTAATTCCCATGGGAAAATCACACAATTTAGCCATAGTGGTGATAGGGGATTTCAACACAAGACTGGGTATCTGAGACGGCGACGAGCAGAGAATAGGGCTCTTTGGACAACGAAACAACCTACGTGCGACCTACGAGTACGTACTCAGAACACAAAGCGCGTCAAAAACACAACAGAGCGGAACGAAGGCACCAAAGTTCTGAGAGAAATTGAGCGGTCTACGGACAGTATACCTCCTCAAAAGTTCCCGTTCCCAATGTGGTGAATGACAAGAGAGCCAAAGTGACCCGACACTATACCGAAAATATCCCGTACGTCAGCCTGTATGAAAATAGAGGAGCCTTTAGTCAGTTAAAAAACAACAAAGCACCGGGAGATGACGATATCACATCAGAGCTGTCGGAGACTGGAGAGAAACCCCTTCCATTGGTGCTCCAAAAACTGTTTTATATCGTCGTACGGAACTATACCGGAGGCATAGAGCAGAATCGTAGTGATTCTCTTGCCTGTCGCGCTTCTGAGCCACGTCTGTAAGCTGTTCTCGAGGGTCCTTACTAATAGTATTGTGCGATGGCTAAACTACTTCCAGCCTCCCGAACAAGCCAAATTTCGAAAAGGCTACAATACCAGTTATTCAAACGACCGAGGAGTATAATTTGCCGCTAAGTGTTGCGTTTGTGGACTATTAGGAACCTTTCGATTCTATCGAGATCGGTCGGTGGTCGGTGCTAGAGTCTCTCCAGCCGTGTCAGATTGACTACAGTAGTACATCGAGGTGTTGAAATGTTAAAAAGCCGCTACCATAACAGTCCGAGTCCACGACGGAAGCACTGAGCCTATTCCACTGCAGCGCGAAGTACGACAAGGCGATATTATATCCCTGAAACTGTTTACAGCTGCACGGCATTAGATCATGTGTTTAAACTAATGGAGTGGAAAGGACGTACTTCCACTGTAGTGTGAAAAAATTGATGTATTGACATCAATGGCGATCACCTCACACACCAACAGACCAACACACACCTTCGATTTTCCGCTAATATAGTCATCGTAACGGAGTTCAACGATGTGGGTATTATGTACAACTGATAATTTTGAAACACTTAGATGTGGATTGGCTGAAACTACTGCTATATTTACTTCCTGACTAAAAAGTGCTTTCCTTGGTTGCTTTTTACGCGGTGGTGTGTATACAGAAAGCAGTAGGATCAACTCCGGTATAAGTCACAAAACTTATACCTGTACTTGTTTCTCCTCAATCACTTTGATTTTAATTGTTTACAGTTACCTTTCTATTTGTAGTTGATATTTTGAGAAAAATATATACGATTTATTTGTTTAACGAACTTTATTTCATTTAAAACCTCATCTTTAATAACAATGCATTATTCGTTAAAAATAATAAATTCTGGATCAACAAACTCACAATTCAACACCTTTTTATTTGTAATGCATTTTATTAGTATATCGAAATGATTTCAAATAAGCATTTAACGTGAAACTGTAGCAAAAACTACAAACAATTAATGGTTTAAATATTTTTAACCTACTACCGATATCCATCCAGTAATCTGGACAAAAATGCGAAAAAAATCGTAAAAGTGCTCTCCTGTAAAATTACAAATTGTGCTATTGTGACTTTGTTGCACCGAAGGTGCGAATTATATTGGAACAATACCTTTATCCCGGGGATAAAAATTGGTCCTTTTACGACTTAGACTAAGAATAATGTACTTACGTACTATAGACAGAGTCCTATTTTTCATTACGGCACGCTAAAGCGAGATCGAAATACACTTAATGAACTTGTTAGAAAGAGATGGGAGCGAGATTTTCTGTCCTTTTCGGTGTAACCAGATTTTTTGACATTGCCCTTTAATTAAGTGGCAGACAAACTGTGGAAGTCGGGGTGACATAGTTGTTTTATCAAATTTATGTGTTAAAATCGATTCTCTCTGCTGTAATTTGTGTTGTATTAAAAGCAAATAACATTTTTCGTGTTTCACAATATAGTGAGCTGCAGTATTTTAGGTTGTAAGAGCCGCAGTGAGCGTAAACAGGAAGGCTGCCGGAAGGCATTACAATTTACGCGTAAGTTCAATATTTCTTTTTAAACATGTACTAAATATGTGTTGTTTATATATAGATATTTAATTACTTTTGTCTTATTACTAGTCATTCAACGTAAATATAGTGAAATTCGTGAAAATAAACTTATATTTGTTCATTTCAAACATTGTCAGATTCGAAATTGTGTTGTCAGATCTCGAATCAAAATATCCATATATAAAATATAAAAAATATAAAAAGGTACTCCATACATTTGGTATTAGACATTATGAGAAGTTTACCAGACGAATTTCATCTCATGTTGCTGTCATATTTTTTTCAGTTTTCCAACTGACGCTCTTGCCGAAAATAAATGGATTCAGGCCACTGGACGTATTGACTGGCAACCATCAATATAATTCCGAATTTGTTCGGTCTATTTTGAAAGCCATTTATTGACCAAAAGGATAAAGAGAAGAAAAATAATAATAAAATTGATATAAATGTACATTTTTATATATTGCGTTATAACTAAGTGTTTACTTTTATCTTTGTAATATTTGCATACCTCATTAAGGTAAATATGACGTACTAAATAATATGTATTAACAGCTTTTGTAAACACCCATATTGGTGCCATTAAAAATCTTTGTATTTGTCTTTTATTTTCTCCTATATGTATGTCCTGTAATTTGCTGACCCAATTAACTTTATGCCAGTCAACCAATCTAAACTCACAAACAACCAACCATAATGCACAAGCATATAAATCCTTTCACAGTTTGGTCTGCCAATGTTTATAGTTTACTTGCTTGATATTGTAGATTACCAAATTTGGGGGAAAATATGATAAGTGGGTAACACTGGCTGCGAAAAAGAGACGCCAACAAAGTGGTTACACCGACCCGCTGTCTTTAGGATTATTGGTCTTTGTTTTACGAGCTATAAAGTTTGGATTACAGAAAGTTTTTTTACGTATTTTATACGACGTCCATGTTTTAACCATAGACTTAAGGACCGATTAGACGTACCTATTTATCGGGCCCGTTCTGGCATACACTGCTGTCTGCTGGACTGGCCCACTATTAGCTGATTTTTTATTCTGAAAGAAATTATTTCAATCAAAGTAAATGAAATAATTTCTTTCAGAATTACAAAATGAGCCCTCTGAGTACATTGTAATAAAATACTCAAGATAACCAGCAATGTATGCTCAATCGGGCCCTGGATGTTGGCCAATGTAATCGTACCATTAGCATGTTTTTTTTCTTTCAATTATGGCATCGCAAACTCTGTGCATACTGCCAGCGTCAAGTATAATTTTTGCATCAATTTTTTGCTAGTTTTAATGAAACTCGACGAAGTAATAACAAAGTCAGTAAGTAAGTCCTCAGTAATCACTCAGTCTAGTCAGTCCAACATTCAAGTAAAGCGATGGCTACTTTACTAGAACGTGTCCGATGGAATTTTGGAGGCAAGCAGAAAAAACATATTTTAGCACTGTTATTCTATTTCACAAACACTCGTGCACTGTAATAATAATTAACCTATATCAAACAAAATGCCATCAACTTTATCCGATATAACTCAAAAATACACCAAGAAAATGAAAATAAAACAAAAGCACAATATGTCTTTTTCGACTTCCCGCCAAAACTCCTAGCATGTTTTAAAATAAATAAAATGGATTATGTGAAGCCTTAGAGCATCAAAGTTTTTAGTTTTAGTTTTAAGTGTCATACCTATCATACCTTGATACTCTCTCTAAGTGTGTAGCGTACGTTGTCTTTGTAAAATTGTTTCTTTATTTTTTTTTTTTTTTTTTTTTTAAATGGCAACGTGCCTGTGGCACATCATGCCAACGACAAAACGGAGAAACATTCGGGATAAGGATTTAACGCAGCGGATGGAATTTAGAAAATAATCAATCAGGAGAGTAAGGAAATGATGGAAAGAATACACTATACATATTATATAATACTAATATCAAATAATTTATTTTGTTAGCTGATAAACAAAAGAAGGTAGGTACATATTTCATTAGTTAAACTACTTATCAAATTAATATTTTGTTAGAAAGAATAAATGAGGATAATACTTTATATATTTTAACATTATTATTAATTAGCAAACAAGGAGTTGAAGATGGGAAAGGAACTCTTAAGGACAAAAGTGATTCAAAAAAGGAGGAACGATCATGGAGGGGACAGGAAAATAAGATATGATTCAAGTCTCCCACCTCAGCGCCACAAACACATTTTGAACTATCTATTAAGCCAAGTTTTGCAAGATGGTTTGGAGAACACGTATGACCCAGACGCATTCTTATAAGAATGCTTGTAGTTTTCTTGTTTAAAATTACTTTGGAAAACCAAGGTTTTATTGGAATAACGGGTTGAATCTCATAATAATATTTGCCTTTATATTTACTGCTAAGATTCCATATATCAGTCCAAGACTTTTTTAAATATGATAAAGGCAAAGGTTTTAGGTCGGGGCAGAAGATTTTGTACGGAACTTTGTCTCCTTCTACAACAGCTTCCTTTGCTAAGTTGTCGGCTTTTTGGTTGCCACATATACCACTATGGCTAGGTATCCAAGTGAAGAAGATAGAATAGTTTCTTAAGGAACAAAGACGAACTAGATGCTTTATTTGGAAAATAATTGGATGAAACGGACGGCTATAAAAAGAAAATTTACCAAGAGCTTGGAGGGCACTTAAGGAATCTGTAAGAATGATTGTTTTATTTAGTTTCATTAATAAAATATACTCAACTGCTTTGAGAATCCCTAAGCACTCTCCTGTAAATATTGATGATTCCGGTGGAAGTTTAACTTTTTGAACGATATTGTATTGTAAATGAAAAATACCTATTCCTACACAAGCGTTATGGTGACGATCATGCTTTGAAGCATCAGTATAAATTTGATGAAAATGAGACCAGTTTCGATCCATGACATAATTAAACTTAGCATTTGCAATGAGGTCAGATTTTTGAATACCTAGATCATAAATTATATTTAGAGGCGTAGTGATTGATTCATAACTATATTCAAATAATGGGAGTGTCGTAGATCTATGCAAAGGGGATGAAAGAGATAAATATTTCTGATAACTAATAACTAGACATGGCGGAGATTTATGAGACCAATATGAAGAGCTGTTTACTAATTCAAATAGAGATTTAAGCTTAGGTAGTAGTGGATGATTCGAGAATTGTAATGCTCGAAATAAATATCTATCAGACAACATTTGTCGTCTTAGATAAAGAGGAGGTTCGCCACATTCTACTTGTAAAGCATTTATGGGGCTAGATTTCATTGCACCGGTAACTATTCGTAGCGACTTTGATTGAATGCTATCAAGTTTTTTAAGACCAAGTTTATTACATGGTTCTAACAAAAAGCTTGCGTAATCCAAAACGCTCCTGATAATTGAATTATATAAAAGTTTTAATGAAAGCGGATGCGAACCCCACCAAACGCCTGTGAGGCATCTGAGAATATTTAGTAATTTTTCACATTTATTTGAAATATGTTCACAGTACATTTCGCCCGCCAATTTAGAATCTAAAATAATTCCTAAAAATTTAACATTAGTTCGTGGTGGGATTAAGGTTCTATCAAAGAATAAATAAATCGGAGGAGGAGATCGCATTCGAGAAAATAAAACAACAGAACTTTTTGGGATAGATAATTGTAAACCATTTTCGTCTAACCATTTTTTTAATAATACTAAGGCAGTTGATAATGAGGCACACGCATTATCAATATTTTGGTTTATAGAGTACAATAGCAAGTCATCTGCATATTGGAGAACATTTACCGTATTATTTAATGAAGACTTCAAATCACAGGTATAAATATTATAAAGTAACGGACTTAAAACTGAACCTTGAGGCAAACCCTTCCAAACTGTTCTTGATATTTTTTCAGAGTTAACGGATAAAACAATAAACCTCTCAGATATCAATTTTATTATAAAAGATATAAATTTAACTGGAATATGTAATTTCTTAAGTTTTTCAGCTAATACTATTGGGAGAACATTATCGTATGCTCCATTTATGTCTAAGAAAGCTGCAACTACAGATTCGTTTTTCGAAAATGCTAACCTGATATCAGTTGTAAAAATACTTATGCTATCTATAGTACTTTTCCCTTTTCTAAAACCAAATTGACTTTCGCACAGCAGACCGTTAGATTCCAAGTACCATTCTAACCGATTTTTGATCAAGTGTTCTACAAGTTTTACGATAACAGAAGATAGTGCTATAGGACGATACGAACAGGGGTCTGATGGGTTTTTGGAAGGCTTCAATATAGGAATGATCTCATGGGTTTTCCAAGATTGCGGGATATTTCCTGTATCCAAGATAGAATTAATAATATCAAGAAAACCGATAAGAGTTGTATCAGATAAATGAGACACAAATGAATAAACAACGCCATCTAATCCTGGACAAGAATCTTTAACATTTTTTAAAATACCTTTCAATTCTAGAAGAGAAAATGGAGAGGCAAGAGAATTATTATTTACATTCAATGGCATTGTAAAATCTAAGTTTATATTCTGAGGAGCGTTGGCTGGAGCCAAGTTATCCATAAATTGATTTGCTAGGGGAGTAGAAATAGAGTTTGACGTTGTTGGAATAAAACCTGATCTGAATCGCCTGATATTTTGCCAGACCATGGACGGGGATGAATCTGGAGATAAAGAAGAACAGAATTTTGTCCAACTATCCCTTTTTTTCTTTTTAAATAATGATTTAGAATAATTTATGGCAGTTATTAATAAAACAAAATTTTTCTCGTTTATGTTCTCATTATATGTTTTTTCTGCTAATTTTCTATTCTCGATTGCTTTTTTGCATTCTGAATCCCACCAAGGAGGGGATGGAATATTGACTCTATGTTTATGTTTTAGAGGAAAAACTGTATCTGCCACATTTATAATAATTTTAGCTAACATTTCTGCCCTGAAGGTTAAATTTAAAAAGTTTTGGTCTGAAATTTGTAAATATTGAAAATTCTCTTCAACAAGTTTGCGAAATAGATCCCATTTGTCATTGGTAGCTTGCGAAATGTTGTGTTTGAAACGACAAGGTTTTTTGGAAGTAGTTTTATCTTTTGTAGGAAAAGTTATTAAAATAGGAAAATGATCACTTCCAAAAGTAGAAGGCAGTACAGACCAAATTAAAGAAGAAGCTAACGAAGCTAAGCATATAGATAAATCAATTACACTTCTACCTTCATATGGACCAGTGCGTCGAGTAGGAGAACCATTATTTAAAATACAGAAATTATTTAAATCTATAATGTCCAATAAATGTTCACCCCAAGAATTAGTAATCGAACTACCCCAAGTTTGATTTTGGCAATTGAAGTCCCCCATAATTAGGAGAGGTTGAGCGATATTTTTAAAGAAACTATTTATCTCATTTAATATTAGGGAATTAGGCCGAGGAATATAAAGAGACACATAACAAATATTATTTATACATACTCCTACAATAGAAAAATTATCATTATGAGGAGGAAATGAAATAGTCGAGAAATGGTAATTATTTTTTATTAAAATGGCAACACCACCATACCCGTCAGGGCGATCTTCGCGAACTATGTTGTATCCTGTAACTTTTAAATTGAAACCTGGCTTGAGCCAGGTTTCAGATAGAGAAACTAAAAAGGGTTTGTAAGAGTTTAATAAGAAACATAATTCATGTTTCTTATTGATCAAACTGCGACAGTTCCACTGGAGAACCTTGGACAGTTGGTCCTGATCCATTATTGATGATATTCAAAATTTGAGTAATTACATTTAAAGCAGCGTTGGACGGTAAATGAATATTAAATTGTGACATAGTGCTGATTAAGGCACTTGTCACATCAGAGATTAATAAGGGTTGTAAACGATCTTGAGAAGAAGATTGAGATTTTGAAATTGTACCATTCAGTTCAGAAAACTTGGGAGTTTTTATTATTTCGTTGTGGGCTTGACGATCATAACTTTTATCTAATTTTACTCGTTCTCTAGGCTTAATGGATATTTTCTTTTTATATGATAAACTTTGAGGTAATCCTCTGTGAGGCACACTGGGTCCCCCGTTTGAATTTTCAGAAGATGACCTATTAGGAGTGGAAATTAAAACATTTGCATAAGATTTTGACACAGGAGGATGTAGTTTTATTGCTTCCAAGTATGAAATATTTTGGTGGGACATTGTGTGTTTAATTTCTCTCTGTCTATTAAATTCGGGACATGACTTGTCTGTAGCAAAATGGTTACCTTCACACATAAGGCATGTTGCATTTTCTGGATCCATTGAACATGTATCACCTGTATGCTCATTGCCACATCTGAAGCATCTAGGTTTTGATCTACACTGGGTTTTAGTGTGACCATATCTGCAGCAATTGTAACACTGAATGGTTGGATAAATGTATATTTCTACTGGTAAAGAACTATAACAAATAAAAACTCTCTTGGGTAACGTCTGTCCATCAAAGGTAAATATGACTGATTGTGTGGGTTTCCATACAGGTGATCCATGTTCAATGACTTTATAATTGACACGCCTTAGTTTTAATATTGGACCACATCCTAAGGGTAACTTGACATTATCTAAGATCTCTTCTGGAGACCATTCTGCTGGGATTCCTCTGACAATTCCTAATCTTGTAACATTGAACGATGGTATAAAAGCTTTGAAATTATGAGTTTGCAGAGATTCATTGTTAATAAAAGCATTAGCGTTGTAATAGGTACTAAAGGCAAGAGTAATGCGGTTTCGGCCAATACGCTTGAGGCTCCCGTCAATAATATTTGAAACATTATTATTTTTCAAAAATCTGCCAAATGCAAGAGGATGAAGAGTAGTAGAATCATCTATGGAGTTTTGTATTCTTTGTACATGTACAACATAAGGGAATGAATCGGATTCTATATATAGTTTCCGACTAATTTGTTGAGGTTGTACTGAATCAGAACTTGCCGAAATTGTGTTTGTGGACTGGGGTAAAGAAACATCTGCCATATTATGATCAGAAGTATCACCTAGTTTTGCCTCAGCACATTGGCAACCAATATCAGGTTGACTACCTAAATGCTTCCTTCTTTTCTTATCACATGTAATACAAATATTTTTTTTAATATTCCGCTTACGGGTGGTTTGAGTTCCATACTCATCTAACTGCATATCTACAGGTACAGGAGTCTCTTCATATTCTACAGTTATAAAAGTCGAAGCCTGGGGGATATCACCCCCAGGATCCGGCGGCTCGTTCATTATAAACTAAAATAACATTTAAAAACTCACCAGAACAGAAGATCTACACTAAAAATAAAAAATATATACAATAACTATACACAAAACTACTCAACTGATTGAATTACTATTAAAATTCTACAAATTAATTATGAGAAACCAGAAAACTTGACCGCCCTTTTTCACAGTTTCCCGCGTTTTTCTTCTTTATTTTTTAATTAGTTCAATTGGCATGGCAGCACTGCTGACTTGTCAGCTGTCAATTATTGACATCAATGTCACCTGTCTGTCAACGTCAACAGCTGTTCTAATGGTCGGCGGGCGCCGCGGCGCGCGAGACACAACACAAAGTCACAGATACCTAATAAGTTGCTTTCATTCATTGCGACGTAATTTAATAAAACTGTTTTATAGCAAAAACAGCGGAAAGTGAATATTGAATGTGTAATTTACAGAATGATTAGAGACTTTTGATAAGGTATGTTTTCTTGTCCGTAACCGATACAGTTGCGATAAAAATTAATTTTTGGGTACTACATCGATCGCGTTTCGCCTTTTGGCAAGCCGCATAGTAAGTGGGGTAGTAATGCATATGCGAAAACATAAGAATTAAAATAAAAGTGAAGCTTGAAAGTATATTTATATTTTTATACCAGTTACAATACATGCAATATTACAATTGCTTACTGTGTTTCGATTTGATTTTTAGTCAAAAACGTAGTGTTCATTATTACAGTGTGTTTACAGATTTAGTTACCAAAATGGAATATTGTCCGCCTAATGTAACTCTGGGAGAAATATGGGTGGACCATGGAATATCACAATGTTTTATGGAAACAGTATCTGCTGTGGTCATAGGTGGATTTCTCCTTGGGTTTGGGATGATCCAAATATTGATGTACAAAAGGTAAGGTTGTCTGTTCTCTGTTAGTCAGGATCTCTTACAATATTTTGAATTAAAATCCTGAAATAAATAAAAACTAAAAAAATAAAAGCTAAAATAACCAGTTTACAATAAAATTCAACTTGTATTTATTTATTTTACGTCTTTCAGCAGGTATTACTAAATCTTACAAATATTCATTTAAAAATAACTTATGATTTAAAAACTATTTAGCTTTGTTGAATTTATCACATGTTTATACATTGAAATCATGTGGCGGTGGTACACAGGTTGTAGTACTTAAATAATAGTACCTGGACAACCAAATGTTGCTTGGATAATAACATATTATTTTCTTGGTTTAATTTTAAGCAAAACACTTGCCTTAGCGTCACTTAACAATTTTATCTGAAATAGCTCCCAATTAAAAAAAAAATATCACGAAAAATAAAAAAATGCAACATGCTTGCTTGAGGTTTGGACCCGGGTCTCTAGCTCCACAGTCGGCCTACGTAACCATTCATCCAAGGAAGCTATAATTCCATCAATCTGTTTCTGAGATTCAAATTATATATGTAAGGTATTTACAAGAATTGCTCGTTTCAAGGTATTAGATTAATCAAACATTTGTACAGACTGAAAATCAGTAGATTAGTTGCAATATTTATCATAAAGTAGATTTTACACTGTATTCTTTTTAATTTCCCACCTTAACTTCATCTTACATTGTACATTGATTAATAAGAATACCGTAGGTTTGTATGAATCCACATTTACTGATAAGAACGCTTTTAAGCATGATCTTGATGTTATCATTGTACAAATAATCATTTATTGGCAATGCTTGCAGATAGTTGAAATATATCAAAATATATTATTACATTCATAATAATTCTTATACTACTGACTTTAATATTTAATAGGTATGTTTAATATATTATATATCTACTTAAAACTTTATTTTTGAAAAAAAATAGGTAGTATTAGACTAAAAACATTGAGACATTTTGCAATATTTATTTTTATGATATAAAGATGCACATAATTAATCAAAACTTGTGTATGAACCAGTTGCTATAATGTTAGCATGGGTATATCCAGGTTCTTTATGAATTTTTTTACAGCCGGGTACCACACTTAGATTTGCCTTCAGACACACACACAAAATGTAAAATACACAAAGGAACAGTAGGAGGTAGCATAACTTGCTTATTCTTTATAGGTTTCCCTGAATATGGACCTTGATCCTTGGGTGGGGGTGGGGGCAGCCCCTCCCCCCCCTTTGCACCCCCCTCAGTATGCCCATAAGTGTTAATGTTCTTGACGTTCTTGTAAACTATCAATGCCTGGATAACCAAGCTTCGCTTCTTAGATAAAACAATTGATGTTCTTGGTCTAATCTCAAAAAGAAACAAAAAAAAAGATTATGTTTTCTATTAAGGAAACTTAGCTAAATCAATTTGTCCCTCCCAAAACCCCTGCATACTAAATTTCTTAAAGTCGTGGGAGCCATTTCTGAGATTCAAATTATATACATACTAGCCTTCCGCAAGCGGCTTCGCCCGCCTGGACCCGTTTTATAGGTTCCCGTAGGATAAAACCTATCCTATGTCCTTTCCCAAAGTCCACTCTATCTGTGTTCCAAATTTCATTAAAATTGGTTAAGTAGTTTAAGCTGGAAAGCGTAGCAGACAGACAGACAGAGTTACTTTCGAATTAATAATATTAGTAGGGATATGTGGAACATAGGCAAGGAAAGCAACTATATTCTAATTTAAATTAATCTTTTAATATTCAATATAAATTTAACACAATAAATGTGTCTCTAGGCCCAAATCTTCTTCTGTTCTCTCCATATTCAGATACTTGTCACATCTTTCTTCCATCATCTTCCATACCATCAGCCAGTCATTCATCATATCTTACACACTGTCTCTTTTCTCTGGATATCATTTTAGCTATACATCACTAACTATCACATATTATATGTATACAAGAATTGCTTGTTTAAAGGTATCATTCATGCAAGGGAAGGGTTACAAGGGGTAGTAGGAAGAGGTCACATTCCATTTACATTAATATTGATAATATAGAGCATTTAATAGTTAATAACTTTAATAAGACATCATTGTCCTTCACAAATAATAGCTGTTCTTTATATGTCTAAATAAGTTAAACCTTTTGTTTATAATGTGAACACAAGTACCACTGAATGGATTGAGGTGAAATTTTCACAGACAGTCTATTTTCATGTTTCATATCTGCCAGTTTCCAGTGGATAAAAATATGAGCATTTTTATTTATTTTCAGATATGCAACTGAAGTGGTAGATGTAAGGTCCTCATCTTTGTTTACTGTACAACTTATGTTTACGTTGTTTGTACCTGTATTGGCTGTGATAAGGTTCCTGTTACAGGCATTTATGTTTAAAGGAGGACATATCTATGGGTATATGGTAAGTAAAACATTTGCAAAATTGGTTTATTTACATAATATTCTTTTGTGTATGATTGTGAGCAACGCTCATATCTCTACAGAAACACGCGTTCGCGCTGCGATATGCGTGCTTTCGTGTGTGCTTGGGTGTGATCTCAGACCAACAAAAAAAGGTGTGATTCGTTTATTTGAAATCGCGTAATTGTGCGGCGCTAAGATTGGCTAGATTTGAAATTACAAATATGTGTGTAAGCTTCATATTTATTTAAGTACAGATGTAGTGGACGTGAAAGGTGGGGCTAGATGGACGACACCGGTTTTTATACGAACGGCGCACTATTGTCATTCTACCTCTTTTAATATGTTCTGTGGCTGCAACCCTTATAGCATCCCACAGCTGGGCACGAGTCTCTCCTCATTATTGGAGAGGCCTAAAGCTTACTCCACCATGCTGCTCCAATGCTGGTTGGTTTAAAAAGTGTCACAAATAAATAAAAAATAACGCTAGAATTTAAAGTAGTCTGTTGGCTGGCCAAGTGCGGATTGGTGGACATTCCAGCACGCTGGCTAAGTGTGGATTGGTGAACATCTGGACATCATGTTTTCGAGAAATTATGAGTTTCTCTCAGGTACTATGCACAGTGATAGAAAACATCGTAATTATTTAAAATCATATTATTTTTCCTCGCCGTTCTCAACAATTTTTTATGCATATTAAATAGGTAGCTAATATTATATAACAATAATATTCATATTTGTACAAAAAAATACTCAAACATTTTTTTATATATCTTTCAGATATTAGCTCTAGTTACGAATCTCGTGACGTTTCCACTGTCTGCCTATCTAGCGGTGATCGAGAGGCGTTTTCTACTACCCTCAGTGCCGCCCAGAGGCCATGGCTTTGTTCTGCTTGTATTTTGGGCATTGATTTTCGTATCTGAAAATCTATCCTTTTTGAACCTCAACAAGGAAGGATGGTGGTGGCACTTGAGAAAGTAAGTTATT
This sequence comes from Pyrgus malvae, assembly GCA_911387765.1. NCBI lineage: Eukaryota > Metazoa > Arthropoda > Insecta > Lepidoptera > Hesperiidae > Pyrgus > Pyrgus malvae. The sequence continues at coordinate 9,861,189 of OU426958.1, read as the reverse complement.
TTTTAATATGCCAACCTTTTTTTGGTATCGGGGGAAAACCATCAAAAAGTACCCAGCACCTTGGGAGAAGATACCGGGTCGAGTTCCCACTCTCACCGTCCGAAACCCGGGGAGCCCCCTTTTAGTCGCCTCTTACGATCAGGCATACCGTATACCGTAGCTCTATTCTTAATCCGAAGCTATAGGGACTATTACATGCCAGCCTATGTAACGCTCAACCTCAAGTAAGCTAGAGTCTTATCTGAAGTCGTGTGTAGTTACTTAGGCTAGAGTAAATATGGTCCGGACTGTAACTTTTTACCACAAGAAAGTAACAAAATTACAAGCATGCTTCAATTGAAATTACCTGATAAAGGTATACGAAAAAAGTCGTGTGTCGTCGACACCGGATAGGAACGAAGTTCCTTATAAAAATATTAATTACAATTTGTATTTAGTATAAAGAAAATAATTATGCGTGTATACATTTTTAATTATGATTTTTTTGTCGATAAAAAGCAAAGAAACTACTTTACAAAATTATCTTAACAACATTATTTTATTTACAATGATTTATAAAAATATAATATTAATAACAGTCATCACGTAGACAATTATATTAGGCACTGTGTAGCCATCATACATAGACTATCACTATACTATACTTAAAGCTAGGGTACTTCTCCGTAACGCCCCATAAGTTACTTCGTTTCAAAATTTAATACATGCAGAAAAGAAGAGTGCGTAACACATGTATACGCGTGACACCTTCTTCCATTACAACATGAAATTACATTTGTGTGAGACATGTCGACGTCTCAGCTTTCAGTAATCGATCCATAAAAAAACTAGAACATACGTCTACTTTGTCCAGAGGTGGGCGTAAATGACTGCGACACAGTTTTATAACTTCTGCAGTTGTTTATGAATAAATTCAGATTTTGTAATGTAGGTATGTTTTCATATTTAATAAAATCGTTGTAACATAATTTTTTTCAACCCTTTTTATGTCTCACTGTTGAGCACAGATCTCTTCCGAAATAAGCTCACCGTGGGGCAGCAAGAAATACACACATAACACAATGTAATTGCAGACCCGTATTTCGATCTCCCCGCTTGGCCATACCGCTCCCTAACATTATTAAGTTATTAAACTGAATGTTTACAAGTGTAATGTAATGTATTTTTCATTTCAGTCTTCAGGATCGGCTGGAGATGGCACTGTTTGTCGGCCGATATGTGTCATGTATGGTCATATTCATTCTTGGCATGAAAGCTCCGGGCATCATGCACCAGTTTACATACCTTGACTCGGATGGTGCGAATAACAGGAACATACCGCCAAGGGTAAGATGTCAAATTACTTATACACATCAATATCAATCAATAGTAGGGGAGCCCGCGGTGCTAAGTGTTAATTTATGATTCTAGATTGGACAGTAGGAAAAAAGGTTATATTAATATGATTTATTTTGTTTCACTGGTGGGCAGAGGTTGGTACAGTGTTCCAAAAATTCTATAAGAAGTACGAGGGTAAGATATCGGGGCGCGGTAAATCGTCCAACATTCAAGGCACTTTAGCGTTCCTAAACAGAGAACATTTTTTATTCTGGAAGTACTGCAAGGTATACTCCATATTTTAATCTGACGAGCGCGAGAAAACCCAGAAATCACCTCTTGGGTTCCCTACAATCATGTTAATATAATAAATTACTAGCCTTCCGCCAGCGGCTTCGCCCGCATGAACCCGTTTTAAAGGTTAACGTAGGATAAAAACCATCCTATGTCCTTTCCCAAGGTCCACTCTATCTGTGTTCCAAATTTCATTAAAATTGGTTCAGTAATTTAAGCGGGAAAGCGTAACAGACATACAGAGTTACTTTCGAATTTATAATATTAGTATGGATTTGGTAATACGAAACAGATAATATGGCAATTAATTTTTTCCTACATTTGAATCTATTAAGACTTTAGTCTCCAAACAGGGAACATTTTATTAGAGCCCTAGCCTAGTGTCCTTTTTTTTGTATCGAGGGGAACCTTCAAAAGGTTCCCGGCACCTTGGGAGAGGTGTTACCGGGTTATGTGGGATTTGTTACCCGGCTTATGTGTGATTAGGCATACCGTACCGATAACAATACCGTAGCTCTATTCTTAATCCCGAAGCTACAGGGACTAGAGCCCTAGTGACCTAATGATATAAACCAAGCTACTCGGTTTATGAAAGAAGTTCAGTCCGTTTCTATAGGTATTATTATTATTACCACCTACCTTTTGTAGATAAAGTTTATTAAAAATTGTATAAAATCTTTTTCAAAAGATAAAAAGTTTTTCATAATTATGACATCAGAATAACTTTATGGTTTAGATCTTTTGACAATGAACTTGACATTGTCTCAATAAGACAAGCTTATTGTCTTTAGAGCATTGTTAGGTTAAGATGTCATGTCCATATCAAAATCATTTAAATGTAACAGGAGATAAAGATTTAAAAAAGGTAAATAACGTCGATATTATGCTCGGTGATATCAGAGTTATATAAAATACAGCATGTTAGTGCGTTTATTTATTAGCAATTTACTATCGTGAATTACTAAGTCAAGGTTATGTTTACTATTCGCGCGATAGGTGTACTTACAATTACGTGCATAGTAATAGTTAGTTTATTTTATTGGAGTCGTTAACTCTTTTAATATATCGTATTCTCTTGAGTACCTCGATTACGGGAATATGTATGTAAATGTATGTGGGTTTCGTCCATCCAGTTGTCACTTCTATTTATTTTTAATAATGATTTTATAAAGTAGGTAATAAGTTACCGTAGGTAGATCTGCAAGTAGGTGATAGAACTTTTATGGTTCGCCCGGAGAAGTACCACCGCTGCACCCACATGTGCCGAGAATCATTCCTATTGTGTTCCAGTGGAAAGTAGTCTTGGGCGTAGTGGCTCACCACTGAGAGCGCTCAATTTAGTTAGTTCATAATCCAATGGCGAACTAGTTCGCTCTATTAGTTCATTAGTTCTTTTTTTGTAATAATTTAATACAAGTAATAAATAAAGGAAAAAATATATTTGTGATTATTGCAAGTTCTGTTTATTTTTATTTAAAAAGTACAAGTACCTATTACGTGAAAAGTTCACACGTCTATTTACGTAACATAAGAATTTTTATTCAATTAGTAAAGCACTTAATTTTTTTTTATAACTACTATTGTCTATATCTATTTGAACAAAAAAAACATCATTCCGCAATTATTATTTTTTACTATTTAGGACACTTGTGATAAAAAGAACAATAAATAATACAATATACATACGTACATATAATAATATAGTCGATAATGGGCAGATGTGACAGCTGATCGTGTGAGACACTATCAACCCACTTCCACCTGCTCACAGTTGCGAGTAATTACTAAAACTAATACATTCTATGAAGAAATACTCCATTCAGATTTTTAAAAAAGTATGATAGCAACCAACTCTCCTGGTTACAGATCTTGGCAGCGTTAGGAATACGTTTATCCTCCAGCAATTTTAATGTTCTTTAAAGAAAAGGTTAGTTTCGATTGTCGGATTTTTTTAAACATAAGATTCCACAAAAATGAATGAATGCTCTGCTGATGACGATTGATTATGGCCGTATTCTGTGAAGAATGGAAAGTTCCATTAAAATATTGTCAATAGTATCCAGCAGTGGGCTCCCAATTGCGCTTACATTTTGTTTATTATATAGAGGTAATGTGCATTAGGGTCCAAAGAAATTCATACTCATATTATAAATTCGAAAGTAACTCTGTCTGTCAGTCTGCTACGCTTTCCCGCTTAAACTACTGAACCGATTTTAATGAAATTTGGAACACAGCTAGAGTGGACCTTGGGAAAGGACATAGGATTTATATCCTACGGGAACCTTTAAAACGGGTCCACGCGGGTGAAGCCGCTGGCGGCAGACTAGTAATTATATAAGTACAGACATTATGGGTTTAGGAATATTCCGTGCCTTCACAATGACAGTTTAAATAGGAAGGCTCTGGACACCGCACACTACACTGACACGGAGCATTTTTTTCTACCACACGTATAAATAATTAGTAGTGGGGGATTCAGGGGGGAGGGTTATAGAGGGTCATGACCCTGTGTGTGTCGAGTTCTTATAAATATATATGTTACGGTAAGAGTGAATAATTGAAGATTCGAAAGTCGAGGTTAAAGTGATAAATTAATCACATTTGTCGGTTTTTATTAATAATTTAACCCTAGTAGTGATAAATGTAATAAGTGGCCAAGAGTTGCGGGGCGGGGCGGTGTTTAACCTTCGTAGTGACGTAGGTAAACTATGTCGTTCCATAATATATAGCGCCAGTACGCATACGTACTACCCGAAAAATACCCAAAACCGAATCAGAGTACCCCACTTTCCACGTGGTCTTGTCTGTACTACCCCTAGAGTGTATATAAAAAGCCGGAGATATCACTGAGCCAGACCTCCCTCCCACTCCCCCCTCGCACCCACTAACCATTGTAAATAACTAAACTATTTATTTTATAACTTTTACCAATATGTGTCGTGAATTATTAATAATTACTAATAAAAGTAATAAATTTCGATCATTTATTCACATTTACCAAAACATGTGGTTTTAAATAATAATTTTGTAAAAATATTAATGATTTTCAATTAATCAGATTTACCGTAATATATATAAGTTATGGAATTTGGCAAATCAAAGGCTTTGTTTGTTTGCAAAAATAATAATATGTATATCATTATTTTATGCTAATTTCATTTTTTATCATCATTACAATTTCAGTACCTAAAACTTTTAATCAAAATCGCGAATATTTTAGTAATTAAATTGCGAAGCGACCTGACTACCAAAAAAAACCTTTGTTTTGCTAAATTAATGATCTAAAGAAGTCGACTCGCCAGGGTCATGACCCCTATGACATGACATGATCTACCCCCTCACTGATCCGCCACTAGGTTTTACAAAATATAAACACACTACCAGACTGCCGATCGGAGGGTCCCGGGTTCGATTCCCGGCGAAACAGTGATTTGAATGATGAGTTTAAATTTCTGTTCTCGATCTGGGCGTTTGTGTTTCTGTCTTTATGTGTGTCCATGGTACCCACGACACAGGGTAATATCTACCCTTCTGTGGGGGCTATGGGTGTGAAACGTTATTTATTTATTTATAAACACAGCTATATTCCTGTTAATGCAAAAATTTGCAAAGTCAATTTAGTATACAATTGAAATTAGTAATCTCAATATCACAGATAAGTGTTTTATAATCTGCTTTTTCTTTCAGGACGACAACAGGTCGACCTTCCGCAATGTATTCGGCAAACTGCGAACCCTTCTGCCGTTCCTCTGGCCGAAGAAGAGCTTCTGCCTCCAAGTCTACGTGTTCATTTGCATCCTGGCTCTCATCGCTGGGCGAGCTGTCAACCTTTTCGTGCCGATATATAATAAATTAATAGGTAACGCTTTTGCTATTATAATATTAAATTCTTCTACATCATTCAATCATGAAAATGGTCAAAGCTGGTCGAAGGTATTTTTTTTATTTGAATGGAGTAGCAGACGAGCCAGGCCACGTGGTGTTAAGTGGTCGCTGCAGCCCATGGACATCTACATACAACCTCAAGCAAGCATAGGTAAGTCTTGTCTAAGGTCTTATGCAGTTGCGCTGCTACTCCGGAGGCTGGTGGTCGCCTCATGTAAGTGTGGCCGGCAACTGCACCTTTCCACCGAAACACAATAGAATTGGTTCACGGCAGAAGTGGGTGCAACGGTGATACTTCCCCGGGCGAACTATATTAGTTCCAAAACCTACAAGAACCAATATGGTAGAATACCAATCTAACGTAAAGTGTAAAAAACTTGTAGCGGAAAAGTTTTATGACCAATATTTATAGCTACAATATTTTTATGCACGAAATTCTCTCTTTCCAAATTCAATTTTTAAAACAAATAATTTTCATATTATTATAGATAAATATTAGGTACTAATTTAATAACGAGAACAGAGTCACCACCCTGGTAGCGGAAGTTTCTGAAATAAGATTAGTACATAGCGCTTTCAATTCAATAGAGTTATGCATAATATAAAGCTATGTGTATTAAGTGTATTAAGATTTAAAAAAAACAGTTACCGACTAATCCATTGTTAGCGCTTTGACATAACAACATACATAGTATATTTCATTACAAGTGCGGAAAGGCTGTCATTGCAAGGAGTTCCGACAAATGTCTACCCGAGCCGAGGCGCAGCCGAAGGTGAGGGTTGACAGTCGGAACTCTTTCCAATGACGGTTCCGCACGTGTACTGAACATCTATTTTTAATACAGTTGCGAAAAAATTAAGCAATTTAATAAAATAATAAAAAGTCGCAAAGAACATTTTTGAAAAATGGCGCCAACCGTAAAAGAATACCTATATGCAGAGATTTTTTTTGTTTTCTTCACCCATTCTGGGTAGGCAAAGGGAACTATGCCGAACAGCCAAGTCTTCAGTAGATTTTTTTTATTGATATGAAATGAAAATGTTAATGAGATGAAATGAAATGAAACCTAACCTAACTCATTGAATCAAATCATTAAATCTGATATTGAAACAAATTAGTAGCTTCTTTTTAGAAATATTTGCATGAATCATAAAAACTTCTAAAACTTCGTGGTTGGTTTTTTTCTTTTTAATAGACATTATTTTGACAGTTGGGAAAGAGAACGCACGAGTGCGGAAAAGGTAAAGAAAAAGCACGAGTGTGTAATAGCCCACTTCCCGCACGCTATACGTCCCTGCAATACGTCACTTTTTGAGCAACTGTATTAAAAATACATTTTCATGTTGCGACAGGGGATGACGTCACCCATTATGCAAACACGCGCACAAATGTGAATATGTTGCACATGCAAGTATCCGTGATCGATCCATTTCAATATTTAACTACAAATTTAAGCCCTCCTCTTTGTGATAATATGCATATAGCTTCAAGGCCGAAGTAAAATTTATCAAGCAGCTGATAAACCCTTGAACTCTTAATAAAAAACTGACCTGTGGATCAGGATGTGAAATGATAAATTATGCAATTTTGTAAGTAAGTATTCAAGACCTATAAAGTTTGATTTAAGATTTGAATAATATGAAGCTTTCTGATGCATTTTCCTGGCAACACTTTTATCCTCCCACGCTTGGAGGTTCTTCCCATAATTAGGGATGGTCAGCTTATTCGCTTCATGTACATTTGATATGTACTGTATTGTTTTAATAGCTATCTATTGCAACCTGGCCAACATAATATGACCTTAGAAACAAGGTAATACACATGAAAATTTCCTCCATTTCAGTAATAAAAAGTTTAAATCTGTGTGAGGAAGCATGAGGTCTAATTATTTTAAACACTCATAGCCCCACAGTAGGGTAGATATACCCTGTGTCCTGGGTACCATGGACAAATACAAAGACAGAAACACAAATACCCAGACCGAGTACAGAAATTTAAACTCATCATTAAAATTTATGTTTCGCCTGGAATCGAACCCGGGACCACAGAACATTATTAAGAGAGGTAGAACGGCAATAATCTGCCGTTCGTATGCAGACTGGTGTCGCTGATCAAGCCCCGCCTTTCACCTCCATTACATCTGTACTTAAATAAATACGAAGCTTATACGCACATATTTGCAATTTCAAATCTAGCCAATCTTAGTGCCGCACAATCACGCGATTTCAAATGAACGAATCACACCCAAGCACGCACACAAGTACGCATATCGTAGCACGATCGCGTGTTTCTGTAGAGATTTTGGAATTTTGAGCGTTTGCTCAAAATTCCTTGGCGCGTCTGCCCCCCCCCCCCCCACATTTCCATTCTAACTCTTTTAATATGTTCTGTGCCCGGGACCCTCCGATCGGCAGTCCGGCATGGTAACCATTGCGCCACACGGGTCGTCAAAATTATACTCCCAAGGCAGATTTTGGCCGATAACAACATTTATTTCGAAAATTTATACAATTACTTTTGGTGGAATTATACAACTTTTTTATGGTTTTCAGTGGACAGTCTCACGATACCACCACTCCGTTTTTGCTGGGATTTGGTGCTGATGTACGTTTTCTTCAAGTTCCTGCAAGGTGGAGGCACTGGCGGCATGGGGTTCCTGAACAACTTGAGGTCCTTCCTCTGGATCCGGGTGCAGCAATACACCACTAGGGAACTTCAGGTAGGTGGAGTCACTTGTTATACATTTTTTGGAAAATTGTCAATTTTTATTTTAAGGCAGATGAGTATGCAGGCCATATAAGTGGTCACTGCAGCCCGTGAAAACTACACACAACTACAAGCAGGCTTGAGTCTGAACAACATCATCATCAGTCTTTCAAAGTCCACTGCTGGACATAGGCCTACCCTAATGTTCGCCACTGCGCCCGGTCTTTCATCCTTTGACGACATTGACACATGCGGTAACCGTCACGTATGTTCCTTATTTGCCCATAGCTACTCTGTAAAAAAGCTAATTATTGTATACCGCATATTCTAAAACAGGACTGAAGGTGCATACCTCATGAAGGTAAATATGGCGAACTAAATATACAGTTGTGGACATATAATTAGAAACACTAACAAAAAGTTATGTTTCAAATACTACATAACATTATAATTAATGACTCGCTTATCAAAGGATACTCATACTTATTTTTGTGAGAAGTACATATTATTCAGTATACTGAATGACGATTTTGGAAATAAAACACAGCGTTTTTGGAGAGAAATATTATTATTTTAAAAGGTAAATAACTCAAAGCTATGCTCAAGGGTGGACAGCAAATTAGAAACAAAAAAGTAAATGGTTAAAAATATGAGATATTTATACAAAACTATAAAGTAATGCTAACTAAATAGTAAAAATAGTAATAAACAATCAATCAATATTTAGTTGGAAAGCCATGGTTATCGATTACAGCTTTACAACGTCGGGGCATAGAGTCAATTAATTTTTCACACATCTCCAGGGGAATACTACTCCAAACTTTTGCAAACGAGTCAAAAAGGTTATTGATGTTTGTGATACGTTTCTCTGATAGTGATTTTTAACCATATGCCATAAATTTTCGATTGGATTTAAATCCGGACTATTTGCAGGCCAATCTAATACTGACACAGGCTGTTCACTAAGAAATGTTTTCACCGACTTCGCTGTGTGTTTCGGATGTGACTGGTAGATTTTCCTCAGAGTACGGAATCATAGTTTCTTCTAAAATACTTCTGTACTTCAGTACAGATAGACATAATGGATCACTTTCAACTGATCCATTATACCATCAATTTTTTTAAAGGGACCAACACCATATCCCGAAAAACATCCCCATACTTTAGTGTTGCCCCTGCCGTGCTTAACTGATTTTTTTGTGTATTTATAATTTAAAGCCTCGTTAACTGGACGACACACATACCGTTTTCCATCCGAATTTATTAAATTAATTTTGGTTTCATCGGAAAATAAAACTTTTCTCCACTGACGGACAGTCCAGCTACAATATTTTTTAGCAAAAGCTAATCGTTGTTCTCTGTGCTGTCTGGTAAGAAGTGGTACTTTCCTGGCGAGTCTCCCAAACAATTTTGCCTCCACTAAGCGCCTGCGAACTGATCGTGCGGATATATTACGTGGGTCGTCGAGAAAAACTTCTTTTCGTATCACATTTGACCCTTTAAAAGGATCTAGTTTTGCTAAACGAATCATATGCATGTCCTCACGAACCGTGGTCTTCCTTGGTCGATTTTTTCTAGGCATTTTATCAGTAGTATTATGTTTTCGGTAGTATAATATGGCATTAAATACCGTCTTTACAGAGCACTCCAACTGATTTGCAATCTTTCTGTAACTCCAATTTCGATTTAATTGTAAGTTTACAATCATTTATCTAGTCGATGCATCACAAATGTTGTTTTTACCCATTTCTGACAGTAAAGTTGATAAGCCAACACAAATAGTTCACAGAATGTTTCAAAAATGGCGGGAATATCACAAAATGAAAACATATTAGGCGGACTTCTAACAGGTTTTGAATTTCGAACGTATGAACCTTTCTGTTTCTAATTAGTTGTCCAGAGTTGCCAGCACTAAAAGTAGGAAGTCATTTAATTTTTTTTTAATTGTCACTCATTGTTAATTTATTTTACTTTGAATGTTTATTATGACAACTAGATACACATACGTTCATTATAGCATAACAAATAATATTTAACCTTAAGTAATTGTCATATAAAAGTTGGATTCATTTATAAACAACTTATTAGTGTCATGTGTTTCTAATTATGTCCACAACTGTATATAAACAATTTTGTAAACACCCATATTTGTGCAAATAAATGTCTTTGTCTTTGCTCTTTTCTTCAGCATTGCCTAAACGCACCCAGAGCAGACAGAACAAAAAAATTTTGATATCTAGTCTATCTCTATGACGTCTTGCTAGGCGAAGTGACCATTGTCTCATACCTTTTCAAACGTAGAGACCTTGTGTAAAACGTTTCTAAAGGCACTTTATGTTCAATTGTTTCAGTTAGAGTTGTTCAGGCATCTGCACGATCTACCTCTAAAATGGCACCTCTCACGTAAGACCGGAGAGGTCCTGCGAGTGATGGACCGCGGCACGGATTCCATAGACAACCTCCTGTCGTACATCCTGTTCTCCATCACGCCGACGTTGGTGGACATCGTGGTGGCTGTGGTGTACTTTGTGACGCAGTTTAACGCATGGTTCGGCCTGATTGTGTTCGCTACTATGTTGTTGTATATCAGTAAGTATTTTTGTGTCCAAAAAGCTTATATTTATATATATCTACTTATTATACCCGTACCTCTCCAGGTACCATATCGTACACGTATTACTGTGTACGATCACAAATGTGAAACAACGTTTAATCTCTTATGAAAAACTGCTAATATTGTGACTACGTGTCACACAACCTATTTGGTCACTTTTCTACATAATATGTCACACTCACTCACACTTTATGCACTTTATCTAATCGGTTTTATATATATCGGTATATCAAGGTCGTATCTATCTCGCATCGGTCCTCATCACTACACTTTTCCAAATGATGAAGGAAAGTGACGAAATAGATAGTGTAAAGAGTGATCACTCTAGTCTAGCCGTATAAACGCAGTGGTAAAGCGCAAGAGCTGGTGTTCATTCGGCAACGTGTCAAGATTCAACGCTTTACGCGCATTCTGAATCGCCTTATCAAGGTTTTTAGCAGCTAAGTAAGCCGCTTGGAGACTTTTTTGTATTTCGATTTTTGGGACTTTTTACTAAATTACACATAGATATGCAGTGCTAATTTGATTAAATAACCCTTAATTTCTTTCCCTCCAGTCGCTACTATAGCGGTAACGGAGTGGCGTACGAAGTTCCAGCGTCGTATGAACACAGCTGACAACGAGCAGAAGGCGCGATCCGTCGACTCGCTACTCAACTATGAGACCGTCAAGTATTACGGCGCAGAATCTTATGAAGTTATGTCTTATCGAGAGGCTATTCTGAACTATCAGGTAAGACCACCGCTATAGTACTCGCTTAGTTACCTCTATAGTATTGAACTATAGCTGTAACTAAATGGCGGTAAAAAAAGTCCAGCGGGGTACGAAAACAGCCGACAACAAGCAAAAGGCGCATACCGTCGACTCCGCTACTCAATAATGAGACCGTCAAGTATTGAATATTGCATTATTCAATAAAGTTATCTATACTCATAAAGAGGAAAGATTTATATTTTTGTATGTTTGTAATGAATAAACTCAAAAACTACTATTCCGATTTCAAAAATTCTTTCACCATTAGAAAACTACATTCACCCTGAGTAACATAGGCTACTTTTTACCGCGGGAAAATGCTTCATTCCTAAGTGAAAACGGGTAATAGGGTCAACGCGGTTGAAGCAACTGGCTAAACGCCTATGATTTTAATATAGCAGTGAAGCCTGGAATAGCACATAGGCTATTTTTTATCCTACGGGGACCTATTAAACAGGTACATGCGGGCAAAGCCGCTGGCGGAAGGCTAGTTTCGTATAAAGAGGCTATTCTTATTTATCAGGTAATAATCAATAGTTAGTGATAACTGAATGTACGAAATTCTAGTGTCGTATGAACACAGCTTACAATGAGCAAAAGGCGCGTTCCATTGACCCACTGCTCAACTGTAAAATCGTCAAGTACAATAAAACACTTTTTCACTTTAAAATATTCAGTTCAATTCATTTCAATTCATTTATTCGCATGAACATAATAGAGATTTTATTTGGAAGATTTGACAGTCTCCGTGGCGTAGTGGGTGATGAGCCGACTGCGAAGCGTGAGGTCGTGGATTCGATTCCCACCCAGGACAAATATTTGTGTGATGAACATGACTATTTGTTCTGTGTCTGGGTGTTAATTTATATATTTAAGTATGTATTTAGAGTTATATTAGTATGTTTATCACTTTTATCAGCTTTCTGATTACCATAGTACAAGCTCTGCTTAGTTTGGAATCAGATGGTGTTGTGTGAATTGTCCAAAAAAAGAGATCTTAATATTGAAATACACCGTTCTTATGTTCTACCCTAATGGCTGTGCAAGGTATTTATTCTGTTCTATACATAATTCATTTTAATTTCATAGATTCCATTAATTTAATTCAGGATTAAGTACTGACAGGAAGTTAGACATGGAATAGTGAGGAGAAATCTGGAACTATAAGACTGCTACATCCAATTTTATTATAACTATTATCCTGTATATCTGTATGAAGCTTGAATATATCTTTGGCAATATGTAAATACATACGAACGTTTCATCATTATGTTTGTTTCAGAAAGAGGAGTTCAAGTCTTTAATTACCCTCAACATGTTAAATACAATTCAGAACGTCATTATTTGTACTGGTACGTAAATTATACGAACTATTTTTATAAGATTTATTCAACCGAAAGAATTTCATAAAAGTTGCGTATTATTGAAATGTTCATAGTAATTAGTTTAAATGTTAGTGCGGTTTACCGTTTTCTTGGGCGAGTAGGCGCGTCTATTGCTTTTTTTTTTTGAAGCGCGTGTAGTCGTGAAACGTCAAAGTTTGACATTTTCCGGTACAAAAAGTAGTGCACCTGTAAGCGCGTTTTCTGGAACAATCGTATACGCGCGTAAAATATGCTGGTAAAACCGAACTTTAAGTCGCATTTAGAATTTCTATGTCACGTGAAGTCCGTTCGGCTATGAACATTGTGTGGCGTGTACATGTACATTGTTTTAGTTTGCGTAATACTTACTGTAATAATGACAACGTAAAGATTTGTGTGATAGATAAGGTAATATTCTGTAAAAGTGTTTTGTCAAAGACAAAGATGTTCAGATACATTTCTTTGCTAACGCTTTAAAAACTTATGCACGTGAGCATGCTTGTCAGTACACATCTTTATTACAAACAGAGCTGATCGGTTTTCGTGAAAGAGAATATCTTTACCTGGGGTAACTTTGAAAATAGGTAGTTAAAACAGTATGTTATTTTTATTTTAGGTTTGCTAGCGGGTTCTCTTCTTGCAATTTCAATGGTTGTCCGTACACACGAACTAACCGTGGGCGACTATACACTATTCGCTTCATATATAGTGCAGCTATACGTACCTCTTAACTGGTTTGGTACATATTACAGGTAGGTTTTATAAAACATACCATATTATTATATTAGTAACCGTTTCTAAGATAACAGAAAGAAAAAATAAAAAATAAACAAAGTAAACTATGAGGTTGTCAAGATTGGACCTATTTTATTACTATTATCTCACGAATGCAGGGTAACCGTGCTTGTAGGGGTGAATCTACTTAAACAATGTGTCTGTGTGCGTTACCTAAGAAACTATCAAGCAGTCAGTCACACCAGAACAGCCAGTTAGGTTTCTATAGTTTTTATTGGTTACTACAGCAGTTGGTGACAGCTTTTTGTGTAACGCACACACAGACAACGTGCACGTAGCCCGCATTCTTAAAATAAAAGAACTATACCAATACTTTAAGGATATGTATAGACTTATGCTAGTTATGGCCATAATGATTTCTGGAATATTGGCTATTTGAAACAAAAATTTTGTTTACTATAAAATCAAACTAGTTTTTAAAAATCACTCAATTCCTCAGAAATAAACGTGTCTATGTCTACTGTATTAAATTAAAGTAATAAATAAAAGCGCTTAGTTACTATTTAAAAATATAACTGACTTACTTTTCATTCGATGTTTAGTTTGATGACAATAACGTTCTTCCAGAGCAATCCAAAAGAACTTTGTCGACATGGAGAACATGTTCGACCTAATGCGGGTAGACTCAGATGTGAAGGACGCAGTAGGTGCGCCGGAACTGTTGATACGTCGTGGTGGAGTCGAGTTCAAACATGTCTCGTTTGGTTACGGGCCGGAGAGATTGGTTCTACATAATGTCAGCTTTAAAGTCGCTCCAGGGTCTACGGTTGCTTTGGTAAGTTGAATAGCGTTTTTGAATTTCACAGTCCACATCACCTCACAAATTTCTATCCTCCACCTTCACAGCTATTAATTTTTCATTCACTTGAATTATTGTTGTCCAAATTTCTTGGGATTGAAGTACTGTTTCCAGTATAATATGTTTATTTTTCGAAGAATGCAAATAAGTAAGGTGACTGAGGTGATGCATCATTGGGTAACAACAAGTGATCTGTATGTTTGTTTTCCAGACTATTCATAAAAAATACACATATACCCCTAAATCTAAAATCTTCGTTAATTTTGTTTATGAAAACTAATTTTTATCTATCGATTTTGTACCACATCTCTATAACTGTCAATATAATGGTACTTCATATACTATAGTACACATGACAATAATTTCTTGGTCAGTTTGCTATATCACTTAACATTTTAACCCATACAACTTAAAGACATGTGCCCATGCTCATTAAATCATTAATTCAGATGACCAATTTAATTTTAATTATCATATATATCATTTTAGGTTGGTCCCAGTGGTGCCGGCAAGTCAACAGTGATGCGTCTCTTGTTCCGTTTCTACGACGTGAACGAAGGTGCAGTTCTAGTTGACGGACAGGACGTTCGCACGGTGACGCAGGCGTCGCTGCGAGCGAATCTTGGCGTTGTGCCACAGGACACTGTTCTCTTCAACAACACCGTCAGGTGAGTAGTAGACTAATTTAGTAGGTAATAGAACTTTCTGTAAAGCATTTCTATTGTAATAATGTTTCAGCGGAAAGGTGAGGTTAAATGAGGCATACCAACAGCCTCTGGAGTAGCAGTGCAAATAACATACGACCTGAGCCATCGGGCTTGGTCTGTTCGGGCTGAAAACAATCTTTACACCTTATCGACGGCCTTCTGGGTGGTTTGACAATAACCGACAGCGGGTTGGCCACTAACCCGCGTCTCCTTCAATCCGAATTGGAGCAGCATGTTGGAGTAAGTTCAAGGCCTCCCCAATAATAATGAGGAAATACGCATGCCCAGCAGTGGTGGGACGCAAAAAAGGTTGCAGCCAATCATTTTGAAATACAAGTATATTAATTAACATTATTGTAATTTGTTATAGATACAACATCCAGTATGGCCGATTGAATGCGCCTTCCGCAGATATTATCGCAGCAGCTAAGAATGCAGATATCCATGACAGAATTCTCACATTCCCAGATGCTTATGATACTCAGGTAATGACAGTTTTCTTAGTATTTTAATTACAAGTTTAAGTAACAAAAAACAAATGCAATAATCAAGTAAAAAAATTATCGACTCACTCCTAGCCAATTGACTTTATTGAATTACTGATCATTTGGATATTACAATTACAAAGTGGCAAATAATTTATAATTGTAAATTGATTCCTCTAAAGGTGGGTGAGAGAGGCCTACGTCTCAGTGGTGGTGAGAAACAAAGGATAGCCATAGCAAGAACTATCCTAAAGGATCCAGCAATTGTCCTGCTGGATGAGGCTACGTCTGCATTAGATACAAATACAGAAAGAAATATACAGGTATTGTGGATAATATTCTTGAATCAGAAATATTTCACATTAAAAGTTAGTATAACTGTATTGGAATAGATTTTTCGGATATTTTACAAGCATTTGACTGATTAGCCATATACCTATTTTAGATGAAAAGTAAAATGTATGAGGTACTTAATATTTCCATTAAATCTTTTTTAATGGAGCTTACGTCTGACATATGAATATAAGGAAAATTAAATACACTGAGTAGCTGTCATCTGAAAGATAATATTAGAGTTCCACAAGGTTGTGTTTTATGTCCAGAAGTATTGCAAATTTATTTTTTCGCAGGCGGCGTTAGCACGCGTATGCGCAAATCGTACAACGCTAATCATCGCGCATAGATTGTCTACAATCGTCCATGCTGACGAAATCTTAGTTCTTAAAGATGGAGAAATTATAGAGCGAGGAAAGTAAGTATTAAACTCATAATTTTATTATGTTCTATTTAGATTCAAGATTTTGATAACTTATGTAAGAACTTTGAAAGCATCACATCTGTAAACCTGTCTATAAGATACTTGTGTTAGCTTTTCTTTTCACATCTAAAGCAGCTCTTTGTTTCTCTTGTTTTACCAGTGCTTAGTTTGCTTAGTTTATTTATGATACTTTGTTTAATCTGCAAACCTTTTTTCCTATCTTAGCTTGAAAATATTTTGGATTCAATATGAACGTATATTGAATCCATGGCTGATAAGAATTTCTTTGTTTCTTGAACTTTTAACTCAAAACTTACTCCTACACTTACTACAATTATTCCAGCCATGAAACGCTACTAGCGCAGGGCGGTTTCTACGCGTCGATGTGGCAGCAACAGTTGGAGACGCGCAACAGTACAGATAACAACGATAACAACAACGCCGCGGAGGGCAACAACCAGCGGCCGAGCCAGAACTCCACGTTCAGCCACGGCCATGGGCACGGCTTCTAGACTGTTAGGAATCTTGAACCGATTAAGTGAATGTTGTCCATTTATTAAAGGTATAGCTCATACAAACGGCACTAATTCGCGGAGAGACCCTGTTAGTCCTTCATAGTTAAAAACTTCTGTCCACTTTTAGGGTGGATGATTTTATGTATTAGGAACAAGACCTTAAAACCAAAAAATATGAACCCTGAAATAATGCAGATTATATACTCGTAAATTGGTATTTTATACAAAATTTATTTAATGACTCCGCGTGTTACTCAAATATCACCACAAGATTAATTATATTTGTATTTAAATAATTGCTTTGTTTTTTGAGCTTTTATGTGACGCGGTGATACTTATGTATATTAGGAAATGGTGATTTCATTGCCTCGTGCATCGCTGCGTAAGAATAAACGTTTTTAAACATTTTGCTGATTTTTGCATTACGAATGCGGAATCTCGAATTCATGAACTACCTAAGGTAGTTTAGCAAATCAGTCAAAATGAAAAATAATCCTAACAGTAAATTAAGTTATTAATGTTGCAGTGACTATTACATTTTAACCTTTAATAAATGGACCTTAAAAGCCTATTCGGAATAAAATAGGGGTGCTAAATGGTGGTGTCATATCGTGAATAGCAGAAACTTGTCTCAAACCGGTGTGTTCGTTAGTGGGTGCAATTAGAGTAAAGGACTGACTGATCGTTTGTAAGCAGTTTTGTAACGATGTTTACCGTTTGGTAACTATTGTGTTCTAGTATGTTTTACGATTTTAACTTATCAATAGAACAGGCTGGAATTTTTATATTGTATATACTGTCGCATAATCACTTGGAATTAAGATTCTATTCTGTTACCTGTATTACCAGTTCTACTGATACAGCAAAGAAATTTGTTTTTTTTCCGAAATTTTTATATAGCTCCGTTACAAATATTAACACGAGAAATTCCAATTTCGTGTCAAGTCTGCTCTACTGGTAGATACATACATAACTACAATTTTTTTTAATTTAAAATTATATTTTAGAATAGATTCATTTCTATAGCGGAACCCTGTACATCATCCAGTTTCTCAAGTGGGTGATCAATGTGATCATACTCAAAAATTGTTTAATAAAAAATACATTTAAAATTAAAACCGTAGTGTTTTTAATAGTAACTGTATTACATTGTGGAGAAATATATCCGGTTTGTTATATTGGTAGAACAAAATCGTAAAGCATATTGGAATACACAGTTTTAGCCTATACGATTGTACATACTTGTACAATATAACTCAGAAATACTATTGAATATGTACCTAAGTTGACATTGTGATGATGTAACTGTATTGTACCTTGTAGTATTAATAATTATATTGTGTTGTGAAATTTCACGTGCAATTTCAATGTTATTAAAGTTGATTTTTATTGATATTATTTTTTTTGTTATTGCTTGGACTACTGCATGTTTGCATGCAATGAAATATAACATTGTTGGGATATTAAAGTTTATTATTATCAAGAAATACCTCTTACAAAAAAAATAAATGAACTTATAAAATCTTGAATAATGCTTTCATCTACGGTCCTTAATCTGTAACAGAAGAGGTTCAAAACAGTTTGAATAATAAAACATTTAAAAATATACATGTGTTTGTCAATTGTAGTTGTTGATCGAGACCTGTTTTATTGTCAGTCGTCAGTCATGAATGCCCTTCGTTTCTTTGAACTACACAATAACGACTCATTGCGATTATGAGCTAAATCATAGATTTGACTATCCCTTTTATGATTAGTACCTGGACGCCCGAGCGTTGCTCGGATAAAAACAATTTATTTACTTGGTTTTTTTTAAGCAAAGCATTCATTGACTTAGTGTTACTTTAAAAATCCTTTTGGAATACCTAGCTCCCAATTAAAAAAAAATTGTCACAAAAAAATAAAAAACGCAACTTACCTACTTGAGATTTGAACCCGGATCTCTAGCTCTGTAGTCGGCTTTCGTAACAATTCGACCAAGAAAGCTTTAATTCCCTTGACGAAATTTTTATAGAGGTCTTTCATAATTATCGACATTGTCATTTGTTTGAAGGGTGGATTGTCAAATGTTGACCATTTGACGGCTTTCTACGCATTAATAATATTATTTATATTTTCCAATAGATGTCGGTAGGTGTAATTTTATATATAACTGCATAAACATTTAAAAAAACGACAAATTCTATCAATAAAAATTTGTGGATCGATTTATCATCCCCGCAACCAGTGTACTAAATTTCATCAAAATCTTTGGAGCCGTTTCCGAGATTCAAAAAATATATTTAGATATATACAAGAATTGCTCGTTTAAAGGTATTAGATGAGCTAAATCATAGATTTGAGTATCCTTTTTATATAACGAATGCTGATGGTTGTTTAATCAATTACTATAGTTACTGGACCTTATCGTAGTCACCAACAAGTTACTATAGTTACCATCAAGTTCTAGTAACTTTACCATCAAGATACTAAAGTTATCGATTTTTCATGACTGATTGACAGTTTCTTAGGTACCTAACGCACACTCTCTAGTCCACTTGTTTTATGATATTTATTAGTGAGTACAAAAATATTATAAGTATCTAGGTCTGAATTAAATTACTTAATAGTAAGATACACTTGATACACTTACTTCCACCATAGAATAAAGCGGAGTGTCTCCTGGTAATCTTATAGCACCTGAAGATTTCTTGTTTGCTGATTAAAGATTTAAAAAAATCAACACATTTTAAATCATGCAATATTTAATATAAATATATGAATGATTAAAAGTACACTTTCTTACCAAACGTAGACGAAGGAGACATAACAGTAACTATTTTAGTAGCGCTTTTATTATCTGCGTAATATTTTTTATTTTTCAACTGGTATTCTGAAACAGATATACTAGGTCGCGTTTTCGCAAATTCCACGCTTCGGATGGAGCTTTGGCCTCTATTTTGCATTTGGTCTATAGTTTTTACGTAGTCCGAAGATATTTTCCTCGCGACTTTCTTCCCGTGTTGGTAGCTGAGTGCGTGTTCATATGAGTGGTCTGATGGTAGATGACGGAGACATTTCTCTCTAGTGCTTTCGTCACTCTTTATACGGGAATTTGGTGAATAAGTTAGAAATAAATGCTTTGGTTGAGTTTCGCTTAGAGGTCTGAAAAACAAATTTTACCAACTAAGTATTACTTACCCATAAAGAATGTCTCTGCACCACAGCTAAGAGGACATTTTAGATCATATGAAAATGTCATATCATGCTGATTTTATTCTTCCCATTAAGGTTGGATAAATATACACGAGTTATCGAGTTTTAGGGTGGATAAACGGAATAAGCCTACGGATCGTACGATACCATAACGTATTGATAAAAAACTCACTTATAGTCCTTGAGCGTAGGCCCGCCCTCCTCTTGAGTGAAGTCCATGTCATCATACAGACGAGAGAGCGCCGACGGCCGAGGAATGTCCATGTCTGATACTTTTATCATTGGCTTGACGATACCAGTCTGTTTACGACTTGGCTTGGCGCCCGTCTGCGTCGCTATAGCAGAAGGGGCTATACGAACTTTCCTGTAAAGAACTATTATATTTTACTATACGCAGTGTCTTTTTCAGAGGGAATGGTTTAAGTATATTAATAAAGGACGTGTAATGTGGCAGGTAACAATGCAGGCAGGTAATGCTCCCAATCTTCGACAAGGCAGTAACATCATTAGCGTGATTGAGAAGCCGGTACAGAGTGATGTCGGTTGTCTTATTTTTTTATTACTACTACTTACTGCCTACTCTGTAGATAATTCTTTATTCGGATTATTATTATTGCGCATGGTTGAAAATAAATAATTTGTCGCATAGCGCACATACCAGAACCTTGAGAGTTGACTTATTTTTGCGTAACTCGGTCCAACTTTAGAAAGATTACCTAACTGTAGTTGCAGATTCTTCTTCCTCGGGCGATAAAACGCCACTGTTTGATTTTTTTATAATGTTAATGCTAATACGCTCCAAATCTTCGGGTCTTGTGAAACCTGTTTGCCGTCTTTTTATCTTGTGCTGCTCTTTTTTATCCATCGGTACAGCAATCGAAACTTTTCTAAAATAATAAAAGAAAACACAAAAGAAAAATTGAAAAAAGGATTTAGTTTGCAAAAATAATTTCTATTAAGAATTTTCGTACTTATCTGTATTCTCTCGTGATTTTAAGTCGACTGATGCTAATCTGTTATAAAAATATTAATTTCAATAAAGTGTCGTTATAAAACTGTAATATTTCATGTTAAATGCCAACTTAATAATTTATTATTGTGTCAATACTTGCCTAAATCTTCTAAGCTCTTCATCAGTTATTAATTCGGATCTAAAATGAAAAATAATGCCATTTATTAAACAGTTATGTAATACATAGGTAATAATACTTTTCGATCGACACACTACTTCTTCGCAGATACTTAGGTAGTTACGTAATCGGTAATATTTTATTTTATAAGTAAAATAAAGAATGCCAGCCACTTGCTATGGACTACTTCCTATGCATAGAATCGTCAAAGCTGCAGGAGTCGAATAAACTTGCATGACTCCCGGCGCCCTAAGTACGGAATACGGATGATGTCTAAATGAGGCCATTTGTTTTACTCTTACTTTCTGGCATCTTCAAAGATATTGACTTTCCCAAATCCTCTTGCAATGCTTCGAACGACACTGCCAGCGAAGCTTACTCGGTCTACATTATTCCTGTTACAAACAATATTTTTAAATGTTTTCGTACCGCAATAGATAATATAATCTATATCCAGTAATGTTTTATTGGGAATTAGGCATTCTACACAAACATGCGAAGCTATATTACATGCAGTAAGAAAATTGAACAAAGTCTTACTTTAAATATTTCTTAATTTCCATTTCTTCTTCCGAATCCATAGATGAAACTGAGAAAATTTTAAATAATTTGATTATCAAAGTATGTAGTAATTTCACCTAATTTTCTTCTAAGCATAAATATCTGAATTTAAAAATAAATTACTTTATCTTTGGAATTAAATTTATTTTAATAACTTTCGCGAAATTACTTAATTAGTAATTAAGGTATACGACTGAAATCAATTAAAACCCACAAAATAGAAGTAATGAATAGGTATATAAACCTATATTTGTATAAGTATTTTATTTAAAATTAAGCGGTAGGTACATCATAATATAAAATACAGTAAAAAGCAAAAGAACGTATCTAATAAAATTCTTAATAAACTTTAAAAAATTAGTCTATTAGAGCTATTTTATAAAAAATTAACAAAAATCTTTACTCGATCCAGGTTCAGAATTTTCGTAATGGAACATTTCTGACATAAGGGCAGATTGTTGCTTGGCTGTCTTCCCTGGAG
Source organism: Pyrgus malvae (assembly GCA_911387765.1). Lineage (NCBI taxonomy): Eukaryota > Metazoa > Arthropoda > Insecta > Lepidoptera > Hesperiidae > Pyrgus > Pyrgus malvae. The sequence goes on along the minus strand of OU426958.1, from coordinate 9,838,830 downwards.
AATCTGGTGCTTTAAGGTCACTTTCTAGACAGTAGTCTCCTCTCAACATTCTGGAACAAAAATATGATGCAATTATTATTGCTATCTTCACCCACCTGCATGAAGGAAGGTGGTGGAGTAAGCTCCAGGCCTCCCCAATAATGGAGATTCGTGCCGCAAAAAAGGTTACAGCCAATACTACCCACAAGATATAAAAAGAATCGCGAATAAGCATTGAAACCTCGCACTTCAAAAAGTAGTCAGAAAAGAATTAAGTCGTGGAGAAAACATTTACCTGAGCGTAGGTACTTTCTGGGATCTACTGGGATGTACTTCTGTTATAAAAAAAGTGAGTTTACCGTTTCATGCTGAAGCAAATGTTTTCTTCACGATTTAATTCTTTTATAGTCTCTGTAGCTTCAGGATTAAGAATAGAGCTACGGTATCCCCTGCCTGATCGTAAGAGGCGACTAAAAGGGGGCTTCCGGGGTTGTGGACAGTTTGAGTGGGAGCTTGATCCGCCCAGCCAGCAGCCTCGGGAAGGACGCGGTGTGTGCGTGGCCGCATGCCGCCGTAAGCATCGGAAGGTGCAGGAGAGCATATTATTTATTCTCCCGAAGATGGGCCCATTCTGGGAGCCGCGCGTGGAGGTCACCGGTGCATTTCACTGGAGATCCCGGAGTCCTCCCCAAGCGCAGAGGCAGGCCGCGGAGGGGGTTTTAGTGCGATCAAATCCCACATAACCCGGTATCCTCTCCCAAGGTGCCGGGTACCTTTTGAAGGTTTATCGGGGGGATACCAAAAAAGGTAGCATTATATATTATATACTTATATATATATATATATATATATATATTTCAACTTTTTATGGCCCACTACTGGGCACAGGTCTCCTCTCATAAGTGAGAGGGATTTAGGCCATAGTCCACCACGCTGGCAAAGTGCGGATTGGTGGACGTCATGCTTTCGAGAATATACTTATTACTAATATATAAGTAAAGCTGAAGAGTTTGAACGCGCTAACTCAGGCGCACGATAGAAGCGCGCATGGCCCAGCGGATAGCATACTACGCAAACGATCTATGCAACTAAGCAATCGGGTGTGAGATGGGTGACCGCTAGTGGCAAAAATTTCATGCGCCTTTCCGTGCTTCGGGGGGCACTTTAAGCCGTTGGTCCCGGTTGTTGTCGATAGATAACAGTCGTTAAACCTTGTCGGAGGCCTTATGGGCGGTTTGAAAACATCCGACAGCAGGTTGGCCACTAACCCGCATCTCCACCAACCCGCACTGGAGCAGCGTGGTGGAGTAAGCTCCAGGCCTCCCCAATATCGGGGAGAGACCCGTGCCCAGCAGTGGGACATAAAAAGGATTGCAGCCTAATTTCAGAAACTGCTGGTTCGAATTGAAAAAATCGTTTTGTGCTGGATAGTCCATTTATCGGTGAAGACTTTAGGCTATAATAACATCATGCTATGACTAATACCAAAGTCCACGCGGACGAAGTCGCGGGCGGCTGCTAGTAATTTATATAAAGCTCGAGTGACGCCGTCGAAACTCATGGGAGGGTTTGTGTATGCCGTGTGCATGGATGAAAACTCTTATACATGTGGGATACAAACTTTTTCAGGTCGAAGGTAGAATCAACATCTCCTGGGTAAGGTACATCAGTTAAAGCAATATAGAACGGCTTTTCCGGCTTCACAACGATACTAGGCGAGCTAGCGAGGGATACATGTTTGTACGATGGTTCCTCTGGTTCGTATTCATACTCTTCAACATCGAATTCATTGTTTCCTTCATCACTGATCGCAGATGACCGCCTATGACTATCAACTTGACTTTTCGCAGAAGACGCACGTCGGCTATCAACATCAGACTTTTCGGCCCCTTTCCCAGCCGAAGTTGGTCTTCGGCTATCAACTTGGTCCTTTTGAATTTGCTTTTCGATGTCTTCTTTTTTACGAATAAATCTGTCGAAGTCATAAAAGTTACTTTTATTTGTCCTATAACTTCTCGAACTTACGGTTTTAAAAGGTAAATGTATATTTGATAGAATATACCGTTTTGTTTCTCTGATATTTCGAACTTCTTCTTCCTCGCCCACTTCTCCTAACTCTTCTTTTATTAGTCTTTCTCTGTATCTAAGATCTGCTTCCAAAAATACTTTTTCCAGGAGTTTCTGGAAAAAACAAATTCTTTACGTGGCATCCACAAAGTATTTTAATCGTGCTATAACTAAATAAACGATAATTTACGAACCTCATAAAACAGGTCTCCTAAAGCATTAAGGTCTTCAATATGCCCATAAATATATTCGTTAGTGCCTTTATTTATCATTATATCTTGGCACTCGAGGTTTAGAATACCAGTTTTATACATTATTATTTTTGTTGTAGGGGATTCATACCAAGTGGGCACAGATTCAATCGCTTTTAACGTCGATTCACCATCAATCAGCTGACCAAATGCCACATACAACTGAGCCATCCACGGCGCCGGTTGAAGTAAAATAAAAAACTGCGTTGAGCAATCCACATGTCTAAAGGGTAACGGTAAAATACTTCATTACGATTCCATGTTACACTTTATCAGAAACCTATATTTTTGGGAAGCCAGTAGGTATAATTTTCAACAATGTTCAAAGTACAATAGTTAAAAATCTACGCATCTTGTTGCATCGAAAGTTTGGAGACGATGACCATTAAAACTTATACTTGCTGATAGCGGGCGCGTTAATGCCGCAATAATTAATTAGGTATCCTTTTCAAATACATATCACATACCTTCCGTTATTGGCCATGCAAAGGACTCCCCGTCTATCATGGGGCACGATGAAATTCTCACAGTCCAAATCGACACTTTTGAGACCGAATCCACCGCACTGAATCCAGCCATCTTTCACAATGCGGTGGACTGGCGTCCCAGAATATCCACCTTTTGTAGTTTTGCACAGACGGAGGAAATTTTCGCACGTGTTGGGCACTATATCTGCGTATAACTAAACGAAAACCAGGCGTATATTACGTATTCATAAAACATAAACAAATCTAATTTGGTGCTGGTGCAAACCAAGTACATTGCCACAAGAGATGTACGTACTAGTTCAGGTCAAAAGATTAGAGATATTTTATTTTGTATATATTTTTCTATATCGATTTGATTTATTATTCCACCAGAATACATTTTAGCGGCTGTCATAATATGTAGGTACGCGGGGTGCACTTCCGAAAACCCCCTCTACCTCCGATCGCTTTGAAACTTTGCACAGACCTTCCTTTCGATGTTTTAATACAACCCCTAAAGGGATTTTTGGCGCATATCAATATTTTCCGAGAAATCGAATTTTAAAAAATTGGATCGGCAGGCGCGTTATATCTATATAAGTAGTGGGAGCTTTCTGGGAGTGGAGTCATAAGAAGTAACACCCTTACTTCTTATGACTGCACAAAATGTTGATTAATGACCACCCATCCTACTTTTGACCGCAGGTGTCATTGAGCTAAGTAATGTCCCTGAAACACATTTTCACTATAATTATTTATATTCGAAAAATACCCAAACCGAATCAGAGCACCCCACTATCCACGTGGTCTTGTCTGTACTACCCCTAGAGTGTATATAAAAAGCCGGAGGCGCGGAAGGGGACCACTCCTCGCCCGCCTTCGGCGACCAGCCTCAGCCGCTACGGCTCTCTTGATACCTGCGGCGGAGAGAGTGGTCTTCCCGCAGCGCCGGAGATGTTACAGAGCCACTTATTTTATTTCTGGTTTGTTTGGGTCAAACGTATTTCATATTGACTTTCTTGGTCGAATGGTTACGAAAACAGACTACGGAGCACCCGGGTTCAAGCCTCAAGTGGGCAAGTTGCGTTTTTTATTTTTTGTGACATTTTTTTTTTATTGGGAGCTTGGTATTTCAAAATGCTTTGTTAAGTAACACTAAGCCCATGAATGAAAGAAAATCAATTGTTTTTATCCGAGCAACGCTCGGGCGTCCAGGAGGGCCACTCTCTAAGCACTAAACTCGAAGTTTCGGCCAAAGTTTCGGCATTTCGTACTCTGTAACACTTACGGATGCCCATTTCTGACGGGCTCGTCCGTAGAATGAATGACTTTCAAGTGACAGCAAAAACCTACTACGTAAGGCTTTAAGCCCGTCCGTAAATTTGAGTTTGACATGAGATATATCGGATGAATGTGTCAAATCACACGACATCGAATTTGATCTCGTGTTAAAAGTTTTCAACCCTTTTCCTAATATTTATTTTGATTTTTATTCAAGCCAAGTAAATAATTTTATAGAATTTTCTATTCCAGTCAATAATTGTAGTATCTAAAGGTTCTATAAAACTGTGGACTGGAGGTTCTATCGACACAAATGCGTGGAGGGTATGGACTGGAGGTAGATGGCCCAGCCGGCTGTTCGCATAGCAAGTGGTGCACGCGTGCCGCACGGCTGCGTCGCCGGATTGTGCTGGACTGTTGCCGCTAAATCCCTTATATTTCATTATCTGGATGTTGATGTGTTCTTTTATTCATTAAGTCAGTTTATATCTGTTTGTACAAATTTTCTGTCACATGTTATGCTGTAGAGTTACCTAACCTTAATTACATATACTTTTGTAAATAAATAAAATGATTAACTTCTCATGAAATTTTATTAGTCCTTCTACTCACTTTATTAAATTATGCCACTAGCGATTTCCCTTACACCAAACCGTGCGAGTTTCGCTTTGCCACGGAAATGGCTTACTTTCTACGCAAGCCGCAGGGCTACGCGCATTTTTCTACTACACGCGCATACATAATAATATGAGAGTCAATTATATTTGCAAGAAGTAAAACAATGGAAACATTTTGTAATTCTATATTTATTTATTTATAGAAGCATGTACGTACTAATCTATGTACCTGTCTGTACTATATATTTTAATAAGCCATTATGCATGCAATATACTTGATCTTTGAAGGATTGCCTAATCATCATCCTTATGCCTCATGATCCGAAATTAAGAAATAAATCGATAAGTTCCGGGGAGGAGCGTGGATTGACGAAAAGCATTTTTGCTATAGCTGTCCAAGAATCCATCCCATTGCAGCTCTACTATTTAACTTTGGAGAGGATTTGTTTCGTAGACGGTCTTCCACAGGCCCTAATTTCTTTCTTAATGTTTCTTGTCCACTGTTACTGTAAAATATTTGACTAAAATAAGTTACAACAATAATAGGTCGTTTATTGAGTAAACACAATTCAATTCATATTTCATAACACATTAAAGGATACTTACTCGTACATTAAATGCAAATACTTTCTCTTATTTCAATAAATATTATAAGAATTTACATCCGTTAGACATCAATAAAAATATGTCAAATAGACAATTGTCATAGACATAACTTAATTTTTTAGTACTTATTAGAGGGAAAGGTATTTATATAGATAAAACCATATAAACTATTGCCATAAGTACATAAAAAAATGAAACAGTAGGTAATTGAGAACTAATATTAGTGAAATAAATGTTTGGTGATTCTAGATATATAATTTATACGTTTATAAAGAAAATATTGTCGCAATAAAAAACCGGTAATAATCACGATAAAATTGTCCTCCCTAGGGCTGACAAGCCTTGGAATCTATCATTCATGAAAATAGTCTATGATCCCGTTCGAAATGATGGCAACCGAAGTTCTTAGAGAGTAGGGTACACTCTGAAGTTTCGGACGACTTACGGACGGCCCGTAAGTGACGGAAACGGAGTTAGCGAGTGGCCCCCCTGGTACTAATAAAGAAAGACCGGAAATATCAGGTGTATATGCACTTGTCAAAATCTACATTTATAAAATTTGATATCTCGAAAACTGCCTCGAATCGCCAAAAATCCTTCGGGGAATCGTCTCAAAATACGAAAAACAAGGCCTGTACAAAATACAGCTCAATCGGAGGTGGGGCTTTTCGGAAGTTTATCCGGTACGCGTTTGAGGGGCAAGTTTCAAACTTAAAGTCCCATACTCGTGCAGGGTTTACGTATCTTTTATTTAAAATTTCAATGGTTGGATCCATTTGAATTACCTACTGAATTGGACACTACATAGTCACCTTACTGGCAAGAGAAATTTCACTGAAAAGATGAGCAAGCATGCTTCTTGAGTAGGTGTAGATTTTTTCCCTTTCTATTGAAGACCACCACACATTTAAATATATATTGAAACTTCTAACGCTTACCATAAAAATTAAAGTTCCAGTATGTTCACCGTTAATCGAAATATGCATGTAAGCACAAGGTCTCTGAAACATTACCATTGGGTAAATACATAAGCAAAAATGAATAAGTTGGTGTGAAAAAAGCTCAAGACAAACTTACACCAGACTGGTTAATATATTGAGAAAATTGGTCAACGCCTTCCTTGTAATAGTCTAATAAGATATGGTAAGTGTATTTAGTTTCAACCAGCTCTTTAAGTTCCTTTTCTCCGCCCAGGAATTTTTCGTTGGTTAAAACTGCCACTTGGCTGTCTAAACAGTATGCAGGACTACCATACTGAATTTTAAGGTCGTTCCATATTTTTGGCCATTCCACAGTTGTCACTCCTGGATGAGTGAGAGCAGAAAACATAGAAAATAATATAAATGAAACTATCAGTGGTAGTTTACCACTGTTTTTGCTATTAGGGCTCCGAGTAGAAGTAGGTATGTATACATGTCAAAGGAGTCAATATCGAGATAAGTTTACAAAATAATGATAGATAGCAGTCGTTAAACCTAAATGCCCATGGGTGGTTTGAAAACAATCGACAGTGGGTTGGCAACCTGCATCTTCACAAACCAGCATAGGAGCAGCGTGGTGGAGTAAGCTCCAAGCGTAGTATAAGTGGGCTGTTAATTTTTTGTCGCCATTTATTGGAGAGGCGGAAGAAGGGTTCATTCAGGACCTCGTTTGGAACCAATATAAGTACACCACTTTTTGGACATAAAGAGAATAATTCTTGATGTTCAAAATCTATACTTAAAACTTGTTTCTCTAAAACTTACTAATATTTATGTACATACCTATGTGTATGTATACTTAAACCTCCTCAAAAATACAGGCCTACTGGATGTGATGAGTGAGACATACCTTTGATGACTGGATTATCATAGTTTTTCCATCTATATCTGTGTAAGCCTTTGGCCAAGGTAACACAATAATTAAATTCTTTTGTAACCCGATTACCAATTATGGTGAATTTTATGCGGTTTTTTTCGGGCAACTTTTCTTTCTTTTGTGGATATTGTGGGTTATTTATAGAATTGTGTCCATATTTTATTTTATTTGCTAATTCATTCTTCACGATTCTCTCCCAAGGGTGATGTGCTGGTAATGGTAGGTTTTCTTTTAAATTATTAAATAAAGCCATTTTGGTTTGTAAATTTCATTAAAATTGACATATTAATTGACATCGGGGGTGAGTTTATGCCTTGAAACTTATTTTATATTTATTTAATTCTTAATATATTTAATTATTTTATAACATATATTTTTAGCTTTATTCATTTTTAATAATTATATATTATAATTGATTAATCCATGATATCTAAGTATTTATTTATTTATGTATGTGAAATTAAATCCCCTATATTTTGTCAATAAATTATTATTTTAAAACGTAGTGGTTATATCCTCTTTGTATTATTTTTCCAACCTTATATATGTCCCACATTTGGGCTCCTCTCCAAAGAGTATGTAAAACCTAACGGGCATCTACTACTAAGTTTGTGCCTAACGGTACTCCTCTCGCTCGATCGAAACTGAGGGTGATTTAGGCCATAGTCATCCATAATCCTCTTTATTGAATTGGAGGACAAAGGTATATTCATACTAATCTATGGACATGATGCTTACTTCTCACATTACAATACAGCATCGCAGCCAAGGTATTGACTTGACGGGAGTCAATACCTGCGATGCTCTAAGACATAATGCTTACGCTACGACCATATGAATAAGTAATTATTATTTATTCTTATGCTACGACTACGAGACGTAGAGCATCGATTGACTCACATTGCATACCTTAGACTAAGAATAATGTACTTGCATACAGAGCACTGGAAGTGACTGGAACTCACTAAACTAAAGATTAGTTTGTTTACGTTATTAACTTTCTGAAGTTGTCGACCCCTTTTTTAACGTTTTAATTAGAGGAGCGACCAAGAAGGGTACAAAAACCAAGTGAATTAATTGCTTAAGCTTCGAGTGTGGATGTCGATACTCTCAGACATCCACACGGTGATGGAAAACGTGATTAATTAATCGTTACAAATATATATTTTCCCTCACTGTGAACTGTGAAGCAGCGATAAATGAAGAGGTGCTGTGGGCTGATTTTGTAATTCTGAAAGAAATTATTTCATTTACTTTGATTGAAATAAATAAATAAATATTCCTAATTTCGTTAAGAATTACAAAATGCCCACATGTGTTGTGTCTTGTGTCCGCATGTGATGTAGATACAAAATATGTGAAGTGAAGAATAACATTAAATTTTGTAGACATGGCTTTTCGTGTTGCATTCCAAACGCCATTGAATAAAAAAAACATATAGGTCTTTACGGTACTGTCATTTGACTGTCACTGTCAGGTTATTGTCATGATGTCTGACTGATGTCATGTCACTGATGTCAGAAAGAAAGATACATCATTACAACTTATATATATCGGCAAGAAAAATGTGTTAATATTTCGGTGTATTGCATGTGAAATAGCACAAACTATGAATTATTCATTTTAAAAAAGTGATATTTTAAGCCTCAAAATACTATTAAATATCTGCATTTGATTGGGTTTGCTTTGGTTTTTCGTTTCCAGAGAAATGGATAATAGGACTGAACATTTTTCTTTAATATCAAGAGAGCTGTGTAGTCTTCTATCTGTGAAAGAATACAATAAAGGGAAAGTAAATTCTTTCATAGATGAATTGAATGCTAAAACTTATAAAACAGAGTTATTTGTGCGAAATCAGGTAAAAAATTGGAAGTGTGTGTGGTGTATCTATGTTGAACAATATGACTCATTTACAAGACTGTTTTTCCAGGATATTACTTCACTTGTGTCGGTTTTGTGTAGTAAAATAAGACCCACTGATGAATTTTTAGCTGCCAAATCATCCCATTTAATAAACAATATGATAACGAAACAAAATATTCCACTTACAAGAGACTATATTATGAGAGCCATAGAATGGCATGTAGATTGCTTGAAAAAGTGCTCAGATATCATAATGCCAGACATTCTCCACAATCTGCAGTGCATTTTACAATGTGATCCTGTTGCAGGATTAAAGGTAAGTTGCATTTTTATTTAAATTATCACATCAAGATATTAGTTGAACTTTACATTGACATCAATAGTAGGTATATTTGAATTGTTCAGTTACAAGAATTCACTTTGATGGCTTTACACCTTTTTGTGTCTTACTGCTGGCCACAGGTCTCTCTCCATTTTTGAGTAGGCTTGGTGCTTACCCCACTACTTTGTTACAATGCTGGTTGGAGAAGACGCAGGTTAGTGGCCAACCCACTGTCTGATGTCTTTAAACCACCCAAAAGGCCTCTGTTTGTTATCTAATGATAACAATGGGGACTGATGGTTTTACATCTCCTCTGAAGCACAGAAACACACATGAATTTTTTGACACTAGTTGTCACCCATCTCACATCTGACTGCACTTGTTTCGCATTGCTGTAAAGATCACTTGCTGTATGGGCTAAATTAACTTTGAATCTGTTTTGCCTCTATCTAAACTATATCATACATTTGTATTATTACTGAATAATAATACAAATGTACTAAGCTACTGAGCTTAGCTTATTATGATAAATGAAAATGTGTCCAATAGCAACTTTTGATATTTTGTAATATTTTCAGTTCACAAATGAATTAATAGGAAAGCAGGGTATCTTATTAAGCATTATGGATATGGATCAAAGCCATAATCTTAGTATTCAAAACCCACTACAAACATGTTTAGTGGCATTCAAGTGTATAATTGCTTTGACAACTTCAGATGATGCTAAAGAAGAACAATCCAACATTACTTGTGATATGAAAGAACAAATTTCAGTGGTGATACTTAGGTTCCTAATGAAAGGACACACAAAATCTCAAGATGAATTTCTTTACTGTAAGGTAAATCTACAAATTGATTACAAAATTAATGCATGCATTAAATTAAAAAAATGTGGCTTTGTTAAATTTTACAGTTTTTTTTTATATCAGGACACTTAAGTAAATCGTATAATAAGTACAATTTTAATTTTTAGTTATCGATTTATAATAAACTGTAAATAATTACAATTGGACCAAAAATTTGAAATAATTGAAATGTTTGTCATGTCCAAAATTCTGTAAATTGAATTTTTCATGTGACCTGGGAGACATTTTAATTTATTGTCTTTTCATAGTTACAATTATTATTGTTCCTATTATACACAAGGATACTTTTCTTTGTAACTTACTAAAATAGAAAGTAAACAAACTTGATGTTAAAGAATACAGAGATCTTGTTGTTGTAAGATAATTAGGCACTGAAAGACAATGTCTGTGATCGATCTGTAACTGTATTATATTAACTTATTAAAATTTCTATTTTTCATCTTTTTCCAGGTTGTGATATCTGCCCTAAGAGTTTTATCTCACCTGTATTTTAATGACCAAAATGTAGATATTCCAATGCCTGAGGTGATGAGTATTTGTAGGCATTTTATACTGTATGGGCTAATTGAACAAAAGGGGAAACCGGAAAGAATAATGCCATCACAACAAACTATTGGTACTGTGCCTGTAAAAACAAGTCCTAGAGGAGGAAAGGTATGTTATATTAGAAAACATGGTTCCAATTTACTTTGTAGGTGGGGGATTAAGAGTAGAGCTATGGTTTCCCCTGACTGATCAAAAGAGGCGACTAAAAAGGGGCTTCTGGGGTTGTTGGCAGTGAGAGTGGGATCTTGATCTGTCCAGCCAGCAGCCCTGGGAAGAGTGGTGTGGGGTTGTGCGTAGTATGTGCATGCTCATCCGCTTCTTACTTCAAATAAAAAAAATGATGCAATTATATCTACCAACCTAAGCTTAGTCACTGTGGTGAACTATGGCCTGAATAATACTGAAATTTGAGAGAACACCCTTAGCAGTGGATATTCTGTCAAAATTTAAAAATCTTTTCTTGTAATAATGTGAAAGATTATAATAAAAAAAAGTTTGTGTTCTTATGTACTTGTGTTAGAAGTTGTACTTCCTTGGCGTAAGAAAAAAGTTTAAAATAACTCAAATGTGCAGTAGCAATCGACAATAAATATCAAAATCAAACAAAACGATTTTGTTTAAATAAAAAACGTTTTATTAATGTAATAATTATTTTAAATTAATATTCATTAATTAATATTCAAAATGAATTATTCATATCGAATCTGGGGGCACGGAGTGCCCCCGACAAGTCGAGCGCAAAGCACACTGCCGTACCATCCTTTACTGGAACCATTTCGCCGCATTTTCAGGCCCCTATTTGAGAACCTCTGGATAAGACCAGAGCGCTGATATTTTCATTATCCAGTAAGCTATAATCACATACTTAAAATCCAAAATTTCAAGTCCGTAGGTCATTTAGTTCCGAAGTTAAGCGAAAGCAAAGTTTCGCATTTACGACACTCACTCACTCATGGATCATCAAAATAGAACTAGTACTTCCCATAAACTCAGAGAGCTGAAATTTGGTACAGAGTTAGGGTTTAATGGCCACATAAAGGGAAAACTATAAAAACTAGGATAACTAGGATTATTTAGTACTCTTGGTCCATCCTTTACTGGAACCATTTCGCTGCATTTTCAGGCCCCTATTAGAGAACTTTTGGATAAGACCAGAGCGCTGAAATTTTCATCATCCAGTAAGCTATAATCACATACTTAAAATCCAAAATTTCAAGTCTGTAAGTCATTTAGTACCGAAGTTAAGGGAAAGCAAAGTTTCGCATTTTTCGTCGCATTTACGACACTCACCTCACTCATAAAATCAAAATAGAACTAGTACTTCCCATAAACTTAGAGAGCTGAAATTTGGTACAGAGTTAGAGTTTAATGGCTACATAAAGGGAAAACTATAAAAACTAGGATAACTAGGATTATTTAGTACTCTTAGTCCATCCTTTACTGGAACCATTTCGCCGCATTTTCAGGCCCCTATTTGAGAACCTCTGGATAAGACCAGAGCACTGAAATTTTCATCATCCAGTAAGCTATAATCACATACTTAAAATCCAAAATTTCAAGTCTGTAGGTCATTTAGTTCCGAAATTAAGCGAAAGCAAAGTTTCGCATTTACGTCGCTTTTACGAGACTCACCTCACTCATAAAATCAAAATAGAACTAGTACTTCCCATAAACCCAGAGAGCTGAAATTTGGTACAGAGTTAGGGTTTAATGGCCACATAAAGGGAAAACTATAAAAACTAGGATAACTAGGATTATTTAGTAGGTACTCTTAGTTTTCCAGGTTTCATTTACAGTTAGGCAGTACTTCGAATCGCGTTCGTATTTATAAGTACTTTTCTAGTATTGTACATTTCGTTTATTTAGTTAGATATTACTTCGTTACGTTTAAATATCATTAATTTAGCTGTATTTCAGTACTAGGTAGGTGTCCGACCGTGCTTTAGCGGAGCGCAATTAAAATTGTAAGTTGTAATAGTTCTGCAATATCGGGCTAGATGGCGTTAGTAATATACACTCTGAATCACGCTGTTCTGGGTAAATTGTATATAAGACCCAATGTATGAAAAATTTTAAAGCAATCGCAAATAAATCGGGCTTGAAGTCACATCCTTACTTCGACTCCGAGAATAAGTGACCCGAAGTTTTTTCGAACCTCAACCCCCTCTCCTCGAGTCCTCCAGGAGGCAGACATTGATTTTATTATGTAAATATTAATTATATTATCACCTGTCTAATAATAAAGATAAAGAGTTAACGGTATGTTTATAGTTTGTATAGATTGAGTAGGTTCAGTATTATTTTCTTTGAGTTTTTTTATTAAGATCTAATTTAATCTAGCCTATTGCGTCCCAATGCTGGGCGAATGCCTCCCCTTCTGCTTTTAATACGCATATAAATAAAATTAAAGGAAAACTCTGGATAAGACAAGATTGGCTTTTATACTTATACTTACAAGTAGGTATACAAGAAGAAACAGTCGAACGATTAACTTTATTCTACTCGAACATTACATAGGTAAATTAAATAAACAAATTACACTAAAATATTAATTTCGCTCATTTGGTCAAAATATAATGCATTGGACTAAGAGTGGCGGTGATAGTGAGGTCGCGCTAGATGGCGCTGACTGTATTTTAAAACGCGCTTGCCGCCGCGTTACAGTCGACTCGTTTACGACATTCTTCTACTGCGCTTGAAAACGTTTGCTATGGATTAGGAGGGATTATTTGCATTTTGTTGATTTCGCTTATTATTTCGTGAGGTTTGCTAAGGTTTGCGGCGGGGTGATGTTCCCCTTGCGGGGATTCGCCATCTATCGGTGACTTTAAGTAAAAATAAGTTGATTTCTAAATTGAGAGCCAGCGTCACCTAGCGGAACAACGAAGAAGCTCTTATACAACGAAGAAGCTCAAATAACTGTCTTGCAACAATGTCATTTAGTAACAAAATTTTGAACAAATACGATCGATAACGTTGCTGATATAATATATCAGCAACGTACAGTACTTAAACATTGCAAAAAATACGAATGTACAGCTTCGACTGTTCTACGATTGTATACAGTGGGCCGCAGCTCATATTATGTAAAATTATAAATAAAGTAAAAAAATCGATACTTAAAATAAATTCACAATTTTGTTCACTTTTTTAATGAATCAGAAACGGAAAAACGTTTTCACTGTAAAAAAAATATTTGTGGTTGAGGACTAATTTTACAAAAACTGTACAAGTGGGAATCGAACCCAGAACACTCCTACGAAATGCACGAGATTTTATTACGAGCTACGCTCACTTCTTTGCCAAGAGTGAAATAAAGGATCAGTATGGCTACACATTACCTACGTAAGGATTTCTCGTTGTCAGTCTATCGACTCAGTCGATATAGATAGGGGCAGTGTAATTGTAGGTTTTTATTTATGAAACAAAATTGATTACGGTAAAAAAAATAAACACCTAAAGTATATAATGAATCATAGCTTTTTACCTAGGTTACTTACGTACTTTTCTTTTGTTCATGTAGACTTCTTTCGGCCGTAAGAATTTCAAATATTTATGTTTTCAGTCTGTCTTTTTATAAGCTTTTTTATTGTAAAAATTATTTGTAATTTTAAAATAGTAAAAAAAAAACAAATTTATATAATATAAAAAACATATGCTACGCTGGGGATCGAACCTGAGTCGTATTGCAAACGTGAGTGAAACAAGACTTCAAAAACTTGACCACAGACGCTACTTTCCAAATCGTGAAATAAGGACCAAGTGTGACTACCGAGTAACCTAAATATTCTTTGCTCATAAATAGATAGCTAGCCTAAAATAAAATATATTACGAAAAAAATTATTGTAAATAGATTATCGATATATCGGGTATTGTTTCTTACTACTTACCTTTTTTCTTCGTTCATATAAGCTATTTGCTGTCGTTTGAATTGTAAATATTTCCGTTTTGATAATTTATTTTTACTTTTATTTCCCATTTTCTAAACTTTAAAATTACCTAATTCTTACTAAAAATAATAACTTATACCTAATACTTACTTACTAAGAAACAAAATATATTTTCAAAAACGAAACAAAATGAAATAAAATTTGAAATTTTCGTATTTCGCGGGCGATACGGGCATAAAAAGTACGCGTCCATCGTTGACAGTGGTCACGGGTGGTATCATGGTGGGATGGGATGGGAGTGGCGAAGAGAAGAGAGTGATGGCATGCGTTACTTCAGCGCTCGCGAGGAAAAGAAAGCATCATCTTATTTTGAATGTCGTAAGCGCCAAATCGAAAAACATTTTTCGTTAAAAAACTAAAACAAAACATAGAAAACTGTTTGCATAGAAAGCTTTATAATAATATTAGCTTGTTGTAAAAAATAATGATAAATACTTACATTCAAACTCGTTTTGACATAAAATGATAAAAATTGAAAATATTGACCTAATTTTGAAAAATAATTCTATCGAGAAAATTTTATGGCATCGTGTTTTCTGTTGCATAAAAATTTAGTAAATATAATGAAAATTCAGATTATGTAAAAACTATTCTCCCGTCGTTTCTACAAAATGAAACATATTCAATTACAATACCTACTCCTTTTTTATGCATGCCCTTAATTAGCAGGTTGTTATTATAACAATTCTAAGATTTGAATAGGTGTCTATGTTAGGAATATTCAGATTTGTGACGTATTACTGATTATTACTTAATTATTAGATTTGAAAGAAGTTTTAATTGAATGCTTTATTTAATTGATACTTATTTAGTACTCTTAGTTTTCTAGGTTTAATTTACAGTTAGGCAGTACTTCGAATAAAAAGAAAAAAACTGTGTCAAATAAGAAAATCTAATAAAATAAATCAATATGCCCACGTTTCTACAAAAAGAAGTGAAATCCCACCAAAACATTCTGTAAAAAACTAGCCAAGTCTCGATGGAGCTGCTTGTTTATCTCTAAAAAGTAATGAAATCTAGAGAAAGTCGTGCCAAGTCTAAGGTTCCTTACTGCGATTTCTTTATTATTATAGTTAATGTTGTGTGACTTGGCCGTTGAAGGATACACAAGTGTTATTTTATGTTAGATCGGTGGTCGATTTGACGCTCCAAAAAGAAGTGAGCAGAAGTCAGCATTCTCAATGCTGAATGCATGTATTGCACAATCAACAACAGCCTAAAATGAGACACTAGCGTCCAATTACCAATACCAGTATGGGCTATTATCTTGCTTAACATGGTACATACATGGTACGTACATGAACATAGGTAGTTAAAACAGATATAACATTACGTGTAAACAAAAATAATCTTCAACGGCCAAGTCACACAACGTTAACTATAATAATAAAGAAATCGCAGTAAGGAACCTTAGACTTGGCACGACTTTCTCTAGATTTCATTACTTTTTAGAGATAAACAAGCCGCTCCATCGAGACTTGGCTAGTTTTTTACAGAATGTTTTGGTGGGATACTATATTTCATAACACTGGCTTGCTTGACTGGCTTATGAATATCTATCTACTATTGTATTATGGACACTAAGTACTGTAACTATATTCATTGTTGAAAATATATGTTTTTATTATTTCTATTCTGTGGCTAATTTCATCATGTCGTTCCTGCATGCACAGTTCACAAATTCACTCTCATCGAAATGCGCCAAAAGAAGTAAAAATGTTGAGAAATCTTTAAAATGGTTGAGTAATCTTTTACAACTGTTATTTTGTTTTTTCAGAAACAAAAAGTAAGAAAACAGAGAAACAATGCAATTGAGAGTTTGAAAAAGGAGATTCCAGTGTCAGATCGCAGTTTGATGAAAGATGTGGGCGACTTTGAGAACAATTCAGCTTACAAGCCAGCATCTCAAAATTACTTGGAGCCACAGAAAACAAGGAACTGCTGGACTCTTACCAGTGATTCAGACATGTCAGATGTGGAAAATGGCAGGGAGGCTAAACTTGTGGCATTAAAATCTAGGGTCAGGCAAAGCGCTTCTAATTTGTTTTTAGTGGTATTTAAGGTCAGTTTTTTTATATTGCTTCATGTTTTGTTTTTGTTTCTGGGGTTTTAAAATCCCACACATATAATCCTGTACCTTACACAAGCGGCCTGGTACTTTTAGTATGTTTCTCTTCCTGATAACAAGAGAAATGTTGCAGTAACAGTAAATAAAGTAATTTAAGAAAATCTGGGTAATTCTGCAGTATGCCCTGAACATTTCTAGCCTTGACAAGTTTCTGACAAAATCTTAATTTCAATCAAGAAAATAGATTAGTGATGATAGAGCAGTGATGATCGAGGGACAAAGACTTCAGTGTTCTACATGGAGATACCGAGTTTAAACCCGGCACGCTCCTCCGACACAGAAATCTGTTATTTTGTCTTATTGCTGCTCCATGGTGAGGGAACACTCTGTGATATTTAATTACGATGGTTTCTATCACCATGCATGCCTGAGAGTTACTAACAATTTTTCATAAGCATGATTTCCACCAATGCGCACTTGGCTAGCCTGACCCAGCAGTGGGACCCAAAAAGAGTTGAAAAAAAAATTGTTTTTCTTTGTTTCATTGCAGGTAAAAGAGAAAAAAGAAATTTTTGGCTACTGGTGGGCACTGTTACCAGATTCACCTGACAATAACAATCTGTTTAAAGAGGAGGCATCTAAAAAGACTCTGGCATACTGTGCAGTCACTGATCCCATAGCTAGCAGTAGGGCTAGTGCACTAAGCGTTATTCTGGCTTTGTTGGCTGGCTCCAAAATGTATCTTTCACAGGCGGAAGCAAGGTAAAATTTATAGCGTACTATAGTAGCAGTAGTAGCGTATAGACTATTTTAGTTTTCTAGACAATTGAGATGTTGCTGCTATATTATACACAAATATTTAAAATGCACACTTCAAAAATATTTCACTAAATGACGCTTGGAAACCAGAATAATAATAAAAGGAGATGTTTCAATCTTGGCTAGGTATTATACACCATCTCAATTTGAGAAAAAGCTCAAGATCCGTAAAAATATCTAAAATTAATTACAATATGCACTTTTTCCATACAAAACCAATTAAAATGAACTATTTCAACATTTTTCAATATGGTGGAACAACTGATTTCACTGTCAACTGACTGTCACAGATTATTAATTTCAACTGTCAAAATGACATTACCGCCATTATGTTTTTCTAGTATAGTATAGTTTTGTACCAATAACCACAGTCGATTATAACATGATGTTTTGTAAAAAATATCTCTATACTATATTTGTAATTTATTTATATAGTGTACAAATACCTGGACAAAGGTCCATTTGAAACACCTCCTTTAGTCAATTGACTATACCAGCATGTGATGTAACACATATTTTTTTTCATACAAAATGTATGAGTACATCGCGTATTGACAGCTCTTTAAAAGTACAAAGTACCTCTATTGATTACGGACTCAAAAACCGTATTGCACTGGAAAAAGCAATGAGAATATGTGGTGTTGAATCTTGTTAATTATTATAATTTATATTATAATATATTTATATAATAATTTATATAATATTAAATATTATAATAATTTTATTATGGATAAAATAGTGCAATACTCACAAAAATGCATATCCATTTTGCGACGGATATGACGTTACACTGAAATAATGCATGATCAATGATCATAGACGATGCTGACTGGCTGCAACGGCTTAGTGGCCAAACCGCTGTCATGACGATTTAAACCGCCCGTAAAGCCTCTAACAAGGTTTAACGATTGTTATCTATCAATAACAACCAGAACCAATGGTTTAACGTGCCGTCCGAAGCACAGAAAGGCGCATGAAATTTTGTGCCCATTTGGCTTATCTGCGTTTAGTAAGCGATCTGTGTTTTGGGTCACACTTACAGACTATACGAACTAACAAAATAATTATTAACGGAACATAAGTAGTTTCGTAACAATATGTGTTGATATTAAATTATAGATTTTGTGTGTATATATTTATATCCAAAAAGTCTTACCGATCACACCTACTATTTACGTTTTATAACTACGAAAACTTCGAAATTTCGAGGCATATCTTTTACCCTTTTTTTTTTGTTTCAGCAAGAAAGTAACAACATCATTCATCCCATTCTCAATATCATTGGGATACATCACAACTTCCATGCATAAGGTTCTAACTGGAATCTTAGACACTGAAAGAAGCCATTCCGTTATAATAGTTGCACTGAAATGCTGTGCAGCCCTGGTTCAAGCTACTCCATATCATAAGATGCAGGAGGGGTTAATAAGTGATATGGTTAGATCTACTAGAAAGTTTTTAGTCCATAGAGGTAAGTCATTTTATTAATTCAGTAAGGCACCTATCCCACTATCGTTTTACGAGCAATTTAATTGCTTTATTTATACAACTTTATTTATATTTATCTCAGCGATTAAATTACTTTTAAAGCACAGTGTGACCTAAACCCGCAATTTTCGAACGCTTTTCCGTGACCTAAGTTGCATATTTCTGCACGGTGCGTAAATGATTTGACCAACTTCACTCCTGTAGAATTAAGTAGCCTTTGCACAGCGTGAAGTTAACGTTAAATATCATAGTCCAAGCGCCAGAGCAAAAAAAAAACAATGTTTTACAGCTAATCTTACAGCCAAAACAAAGAGAAACGGTCAGCTATAATTTCTTTCGCGAAAATCGTATCTTTCGGTCGAAAATACACAGTTTCGATTGTGAACTTAGTGATTCCGGACGCAATAAAAGAAGTGGCATAATCAGTGGCATTGAATTTGTTGCCCGCAAAATCGAAAAGATTATATACAGCAGCGTATAATGCATTTAAAAATGGCAAAAAGAGAATAAGTCCAATTCTTTTCTGGGTTTATGTCACACTTGCTATAAAATAGTATATCATACTTGTGACAGAAGTTGTCTATTATTAATCATACTTGTGACAGAAGTTGTCTATTATTAATGCACTGCGTTTAGCAGCCCGAGCGCATATTTGTTGCTACTGTAATGTATAGTATGTTTGGCTGTTACGATATTTTACGACATTTTTCTTCATAATAAGAGTGGTCTGGGAAAATAAGCTTGATATTTTTTAGCTTTTTAGATGATCACTTTGTCTCTAGCCTTCCATTAATTGCACATGGTTGTTACTATCCACCTTTTTAATAAAAGTTCTCCTTTCCACTTAACATAACATATTTAAATGTTTCTTTAGTAACTAGTTCTTGACCAGAACTCCATATCATAAACTACATTATGCAAAGAAACTGAGTTTAACTTCATATATGATAATAATAGGGCACATACCCTATGTTTGATTTGACTCAATTTTGGCTCTTCGTACAATACTATACACAAGATAAGTTTTGTATAGCTTAGGTATTATGTTTACTATTCTTTCAAATTAATTTTCTTTCAGATGTAAAATTACAGGTGGGCGCATTGATAACAATTGGTTGCGTCCTATCAGTGGACCCAAAAGTAGATGAAATTCTGAAAGCCATGGAGAAAGACTCAGTGCCTTGTAAAATGACCAATGTATCAATAAATAATGATACAACTCAAGAAACTGAAGAATGTGATGACTTTGAGGAAGGATATTCGGACGATGAGATGTTTGCAGCAGTTGAAGCTGAAGCTATTATAAATGACGCGTTAGATAAAGAAATAAAGGATGAAAATAATTGTAATTTCAAAAGTTGGATATTAGATATCTGTTTTAAGAATATGGGATGGATTTTTAAAGGAAATGAGATTCTGGTAAGTTTTATCTACTGTATACGAGGCTAACGCATAATAGGGTCTTGGAGACTATGTAGAAAAAAATAATCAAAATGCATACCTTAAAAAGGATGCACAAAACCACGCTTGGAAAGCAGGATAATATTTATTTCATTTTAATATACATTTTTTTTAAATCAATAGTTAATTGACTATAAATGGTTTGTGACTGAATGTTTCAAATCATTTTCCGTTACAAATACAAATGTATGAGGATGTGACAGATTATGTAATCTGTGGTGGCATAAAAAGGGCGAAACGCAGAGGCCGGCCACCGAGGGGGTTTTAGTGCGGTCAAATCCCATATAACCCGGTATCCTCTCCCAAGGTATATAGTACCTTTTGAAGGTTTCCCCCCCAGATACCAAAAAAAAGGTCTGTGGCGCCACCTAACTGAAATGTGAGGAAACTTATAGCGTGCGTCGTTCGTAGTATTCTCTTGTGATCTTAATAAAAACTTTTGTGCAATTTAAATAAGTAATATAATAAACTAGGCGAAATTTACATTGATTTGTCATTTCAGAATTGCCGTTTATATTAATAAATGAAGTTTTGAACTTACGATCAGCTGTCTATAATATATACCTTTTTAAAAAATGTGCTGTTGGGAGTTTTTTCGTCGTCTTTTTTCTCTTAGCTCAACATCTACCCCAAACGGGCACCTAAAGGCGATGACCGGACAAAAACGACATTTATTAAGCGAATATTTTGTATTCCTAATATGAAATAAATATTTTGATTTGATATGATTTGACCTGATTTTCTTCTTGTTACATTCATACCTTTTTTATCTATAGTCTACTCGTATATTTACTAAAAATTATCGGTACTAAAAAACGCTTCTGAAATTAAATTTTTTTCACAAGTAGCTAGCCTACTCACAGGCAGGATTTAGAACAGTCTTCTCAAGTTGGAGTAGCTGATATAGGATAAGATGCAGTTAAAATTATTTTAAAAATTACTGTTACTTTCAGAGATGCAAACCATCAGTGATACCAGTGATACTGGAATCCCTACAAGTTTTATCGGCTGTAGCATTCCACCACTTGTCCTATATGCTACATTCCCATATAACGCTACTGGCGGATATTCTCACAGAGATGTTGCAACATGAGCATCAAGATGTGGTGTTGCAAGCAGCGCGAACTATTAGCATTATTGGTGATGCTATTCAAAAGTTGGGTAAGAATATTTCTTGAGAAACAATTCAATATAGGGCCTAGCTGTTAAATTGTTAATTAATTCTGAGTTAACTTCTAATGTATTGAGGAATAAAGGTATGCGACTTTCGATGCTTTTAGTTTAACACTTATTAACTAAGTTTAGTAGTGTTAAATATTTAATTTTTGTTGTTTTGCCAAGATCAATTTGATTTAGTTCGAAAAACTTATCTTACAGAGCAAACCGACCAAGCACCTCCTCTGAACCAATGCGTCTACATGTGGGAGAAGCTGATAACGCCTTTATCTGCGGTGTTGCAGTCCCATGAGAACTCCCCCGCAAAGGCCGTTGTGTGCGACTGCATTGCGAACGTCGGCGAGAGATCTTTTAAGGAATTGCAGGTAAAAAATTCGGTATTGTAGGTGGTAGAACTTTCATGAAGCAATTTTAATGGATGGTGCCGTTGATGACCGACGTTGGGCAACTATCCGTTTTCCCAGTACCAGTAGCAGCACATATGCATACGATCTCAGATAAAACTGAACCTTGCCCTGGTTGTGTCCTACAAGGTCGTGTGCTACTAGTGTGTTTAAATAAAATAAAAAAAATGGTTGTCTGCAAAGTCGGTTTACGGGCGATTGTTTAACGTGATAACGTCATAAAAAAACAATGTTAACTTTTCACAAACAGAAATTTGAACTCATCATTCAAATTTCTGTTTCGCCGGTAATCGAACCCGGGACCCCTCGATTGGCAGTTCAACATGGTAAAATGCGCCACGCGGGTCGTCTACACGTCTACTAAAGAACACATAGTATAGAGTAACGATGGTCCAAAGACGTACAGATCAAAAGGTTGACTAATGAAAGCTGGCAAGCGCAACACATTCACATTACCTACACGATACAGGCATTATTCGATATATAAGCGCCTGCTCGGTGCATGGCTGCAACCCTTTATGCGTCCCACTGCTGGGGATGGGTCTCTCCCCCCTATTAGGGAGGCCTAGAGCTTACTAGCGCTTACTTATCACGCTGCTACAATGCGGGTTGGTGGAGATGCGGATTAGTGGCCAACCCGCTGTCGGATGTTTTCAAACCGCCTATAAGGCCTCCGACAAGTTTTGGCGACTGTTATCTATCGGCAACAACCGGGACCGTCGGCTTAACGTGCTCTCCGAAGCACGGAAACGCGCATGATTTTTTTTGCCTCTATTGTTCACCCATCTCACACCCGACCGCGCCCGTTCGGCTTAGCTGCATAGACCGCTTGTGTTCTACGTTACGTGCCATGCGCGCTCCAGTGTATGCAGTGCAGTATATAACCTTTTGATAGATCGGCGTATAATATCCGTCGCTTGCCTTTTTTAAACTGAGTTTCACGATGATAATGAAGTATAGCAATATCAATTTTTTTCCAGAACCGACAACAAATGTTCTGTTGTGCTTTGCTGATGGGGTCCTGCAGCGACGAGGAGCCCGCTGTACGCGCTGCGGCAGTCAGGGCCTTAGCAATGACTGTCATGTATCGGACTTTGAGAGAGGTGACATATTTCTTATGTATTCCTTATTTTGTATTTTAAGTGCTTACTGAGACTTCTACTGCAAAGTAGAAATTAAGGGTTACACATCTATACTATTATTATAAAGAGGAAAGATTTGTATTTTTGTATGTTTGTAATGAATAAATTCAAAAACTACTGTTCCGATTTCAAAAATTCTTTCACCATATAGCTACATTTACCCTGAGTAACATAGGCTACTTTTTACCACGGGAAAATGCTTCATTCTACGTGAAACCGGGTAATAGGGTCAACGCAGTTGAAGCAACTGGCTAAACGCCTATGATTGTAATATAGCAATGAAGCCTGGAATAGCTATTTTTTATCCTACGGGGACCCATTAAACGGGTCCACGCGGGCGAAGCCGCTGGCGGAAGGCTAGTTTTAAATATTTCACTATAACTAAGGCCATTTTTACGCGGTAGTCAGGTAAATCTATGATAATCTGCATTGTTTTATGATACTGAGATAATCTACAATGCATTTTTTTGTAAACATAAATGTTTTCTTATTTTTACACGCTTTTTATTAGCTTCACCTGTATGTTTGTATGTTTGTATGTTTGTAACCGACTTCTTTGGGCGCGATTTTGACCCACTTTAAACGGCCAGATTTCGTTCAAACTTTGTAGATTTATTGAGGACCGATGACAATACAATAATCTCATTTTAGTTCGTATTTTCACAAAAGCGTGTTTTTAGTTTTTTAAACTACATTATTCAGTTGAAATTGAAATGAATAGTATTCATAAAGTAATATAAATGCGTAAATGCATGCTTAAGGGCCGTTACAGCCTATAGGTATATAGTTACCTTATGACCTTAGTCTGACCGGCAACCTCAGCGCATCCATAACAAATGGAACTGTGAAATGACGTTCACTAAGAATATTTCAAAAAATGTACAGTGAACAACACATTTTCAATTTGTTTCAATATGTCAACGTAATACTGTTCTGCTCTTTTCATAGGACATCTGTTTTGTGAGCGATTGCGGGGAAAATATATTGAGAGCTTTGGCAGAACCAACTTTAGTAATTCGGACAAAGGCTGCGTGGGCCCTCGGGAACCTCAGTGATGCACTCGTATTGAATATGTAAGTTGATACATCGAACTAAAGTGTTATCTGTTGACTACTCAATAGAGAATAAGATAGTAAATTATTAATAAGGATCTGAGTACAGACGGTTGTATAACATTAATTGTAATTTGCAAGTAGATATTTTATTTTGTATTATTATATGTATAGATGAAATAAAAAAAATGCTCTTACTATTTTGAAAAAAAAAAACTGAGTAGTATATTATGATGGACATATATTTTTTCGAAGATAGTTTTTTTATTCAAATACAAGATATGGTCATCATTATCATTAAAACACAGCTACAACTAAATCTAAAGCAAAGGACAGTGATTCCAGAAAAACTGTAAACCCCTCTTCTTGAAAATGAAATAATTTGAAATTCTTTACACAAAAAATAATTTCAGTATGCCATTAATTGTTTAAAAACTGTGTAAAATAGTGGAGCAACTCGGCGATTACGACAACCATCTCTTAAGTAAAAATTACCTATCCGAGTTAATTCTAAGTAAAAAAAAATTAAAAGTAATTTTAGGATAATGCACTTGTTACTAATGAATTGTATTTATGAAATTAACGCATGGTATGTAGCTATATCACAAATCTACTACACCTAAAAGAGAAACAGTTATGTCAACAATGAGTTATATTATTTGTTATGTTCTGTTTGTATATCACACAGGGATGAACCGGATATAGACAGTATCGACGACGACCTTCTCCTACGTCTGCTCGAGGTCAGCATACAGTGTGCCAACGACAATGATAAGGTATTTTATTCACAATTAAAAACCTTATTTTGTAGGATATAAAGTTCACAATTACCAAAAAACGTGCTTAAATTATTTTGTGGAAAAATGAATGTTTGGTTGTTATTGAGGTATTCGGAGCTGTGCCGGTGAAAACCGGTTTTTCTGTGAATTATCAAATTTTTAACCTGTGGGTCACGCGCGCTTTACTTGTGCGCATAAACAGTATAATTTTGTCAACAATAATATTGCAAAGATGGTTGTGTTTAGTTTTGATCAATGAGTATGTAATAAACCATTATTATTATAGGTGTATTGTTACATTATTTAGTAGGTTGTAGAATTATTATGGTACAAATATGAGGCAGTACTATCCCCACTTCTGCCGAATGTGTTTCTATGGAAAGGTGCAATAGGGTCTTGGACACTATGCACAGAAAAAATAAAAATGCATGCCTTAATACTTAATGCCATGCCATAAAACTTTAACCAATGATATTATGAAAATAAAATTAAATACTTATACAAAGGAAAGAGCAGGAGGTAGCATTTCTAGCTTATTCTTTGCCGCCCCCCTCTTGCCCTCCTTCGGTACGCCCATGGACCTCAATAAAGGTTAAGAAGCAGACATCCAACACAAAAAGTAAACAGTATACTTACCATATTAGGTAAAAATTGGGCTCACTTTTTACCTATAAATTTCTGTATAGAATGTAATCTGCCCTTGTCTTACATTACATAATATTTTTCGTTGGATTGCGGCATTTTTAAAAACATTAGAACCAAGTCACTAAACTGAAAGAAAGAACTTAAATCGACTTAATAGAATATTAGAGAAAACTACTTACCATTCTTCAGAAAATAAGAAAAATATGTAATAAAAATGCTAATCTATTCATCAATAAATTTATTTTCAGTAAGCATAAAAGGAATTTAAAAAAATACTCAAAATCTATTATAATAATATCTAAAAAAAAGTATGTCATTTTGATCAATGAATTAAAGAGTTAGGGCCTCTTTCACCACCTTCAAGTAAAGTGACAAGTGTGCTAATTGTCGGTAAAGTCACCCGTAACTTTAATTTCAATATGTTCGAGTAGCACTAGTCATGTGTTAAACTGACCTGTACTCATAGCTTTTACTTGCCAATTAACCTTACTTGGTACGAGGCCCTTAGCCACGAATACTTACCTTCTACCCTAGAGCAACGACTGATGCAGGCAGCTGGGGTCAATACCGTCGTTGCTCTAAGCCTTTAATTAACTATTTCCCTATTTCCGTTTTATTAACCATTTTAAGAGTAATGTCGGCTCTTCATGCCGCTTTCCGGATATTTAAAGTTGGCTTTTATACTTCCGTATAGGATATATAACATCGTTATAAACTTTATTAAAATTTAATTATTTTAATGGTTAATCAGTAAATGTATCATAACATTAATGAATTTATGCAAAAACATTAATATATTCATAAGTCCTACTTACCATGTTTTGACATTATATTGAATGAATGAACTATTCCTAATTTTAATTATGACATCAACTATATTTGTTTGTAATGTATAATAATAATTATAAATATACTAATAATTTACTAACACGTCTATTATTTCACCCAGGAATCACAATGTCAAACTGCATTAAAATATTAATTTGAAATCTTTATACAAATAGATTCTGTAAATTGCATGCCAAATCATGGCTAAACTATTACCACATTTCAGCAAATAAGGTTTATTCTATTCTTATTCTTAATAATGAGATTTTAAAAATAACATCATGTTTTTGAAATGGCTCAGTGATGCTCTTCTTTTCAAGCCCTATGTCTTGACCCACTGTAAGGGTTAACCATGCTGGCCAAGTGCGCTTTATATGCCGTTGACTTCCTCAAGGAGCAGAAAGACATGCACGGCGATGGTGCCTACAGTGTTTTCTCTCGCCTTAAGGGGCCGTATACGAAATTTTGTAAATGAGATTTTGCAGTTAAATTACCGTATTTCCATAAGTTTCATTGCACAATATAACTGATCACTTCAGTAATAATCTAATACATTAGTCACTTTTTTAGGTTGCGTCAAGAATTATAATGCGAGATTTAGGTTACTTTAAAATATTTTTAATGCCAAATTTTCATTGTGAATTTGATTTTTTTTTCAGGAAACGGATTGATTATGAACTGAAGTGTATTTATGTCAAATAAAGTTTATGAAAGAATACTCCAATTTGCCGAAATCAAATGCAATTTCTGGCCCATTTTCTCTCAAAATTGACTTAGTTCAATGTTATTTTACTAATATTTTTTGTATGAGACTGACAAAAAGTGGCTCATTTACTATGTATGTGATTTTTACAGCAATACATGGCATTTTTTTCGATACGTTTAGATTTTAAAATGATTCGGAAGTATTTAACATTCTATACCTATTACAGTAAAATTCACAAAACCATCACCGTCTTCAGGTAAATTAAGCAAAACAACGTAATAAAAATCGAATAGTGGCTCATTCAATAGTTTATTATTGAAATGATCAGTTATATTGCAATAAAACTTATGGAAATGCTGTATTTTGACTGCAAAATTTCATGTGCAAAATCAGCAAAATCGGCAAAATTTCGTATACGGCCTCTTAAAGCAGCGACAAACACGCGGAGTGTCTTAGTCAAAAATGTGCGCTTGGATTTGAACCCGACCTCTTGGCTTGGGAGTCCGGGTATCTTACCCAGTCCGTTATCGCTATATCACTGAAGATGCTCTTAACAAATCCGTACTATTAAAGGATCATTGTACTATAAAACGGACATTATTGACATTTTTATTTATTGTATAATTATCTTACAGGTGAAAATGAGCGTGACTCGAGGCCTTGGCAACTTCCTCCGATTGATAAAGAGCGAAAACTTACAACGGAGCACGCAATTGAAGAACTTATGCGAAATGGCTATAGAGAAGCTTTTGGCTTGCGCTTGTAAGGTCTCTAATATGAAAGTCCGCTGGAACGCTTGCTACGCTCTAGGCAATGCGATGAAAAATGAATATCTTTTCACATGTTTCAACGGATGGCAGGTATGACGACGTTAATTATTTAGTCACACGATTTTATTAACAAAGAAGTGCACTTATCATGATTACTCGTAAAGAAAAGAATACCTAATTGCTAATTTAACCATACACTATTTTATGTAAATGACGTTTTCAAGCAATTATGTGTGCACGTTTTTTAAGTATGACTAAGTTTTACTGCTAATTGACCATTTCTATTACATAGTACATACTTAAATGTTGGATGAAATCCAGGCTCATATTCAAAAAAATTAAAAATTTGCTTTTAAAATAAATAAAAAATACCTATCTTAACAAGTTAATATTACACTGCCTTTTTTTTGATATCGGGGGGGAAACCTTCAAAAGGTACCCGGCACCTTGAGAGGGTACCGGGTTATGTGGGATTTGACCGCACTAAAACCCCCTCAGCTGTCTCTGCGCTTAGGGAGGACTCCGGGATCTCCAGCGGAACGCACCGGTGTCCTCGGCGTCTCTCCCTTTCACTATTAAAGTAGCTATACGTACATCTTGGCTTTTCAGTAACTGAACAGTTATGGAGTTTTGAATGCTGTTCTGCCCATAATATAGTTCTTCATAAAATATAGTGTTTATATTAGTTCACAAAATCGTCATTCTTCTTTTCGTTTTAAACAGATTCTGACATCTTTTACGTTTTATATCAATTTAACAATGATCGAGATGATAAATCTCAAGTTGAATTTATATGGTTATATCCTTGAAATATTAGTATCTTTATATTACATAAGTATCTTTATTTACTGTAAGCGTTACTTCATACATTCATTTATATCTACATATTTTGTATTTCCAGAGTCAAGTATTCTCAAGTCTATGCACACTAGCTCAAGAGTGTAAGAATCTCAAAGTGCGTATCAACGCCGCCGTAGCTTTACGGGCCTGCAACGTACGCGAGCATTATGGAACGAACTATACTCTTGTTTGGAGAGGTGTATTGGCTGCCATGGAGAACGCGGCGAATGTGGACGACTTCACCGAGTACAAGCATAAGGACAATCTCATTGAACAGGTAAGTAAGGTTTCCGAATCTTACGGGCATGCAATGTGTGACCATTACGGAAGACATTACCCTCTCGTATGGAGAGTCATAATGGCCAGTATGCGAGAATGTCGCAAATGTCGACGACTTTACCAAGTACATGCGTCAGGACAATCTATAAACAAGTAAATTTTTGAATTTAACGAGAAATGCAACGTGCGAACAATACACAATTATGCCGCGAATGTCGATGATATTTATGACGTAAGTTTCTTAGCTTCACAGGCATACAACATGTGACCACTACGGAGCGCATTACCTTCTTATATGGAGTTCCTTATAATTTTTTTTGCTTTGTTTCATGCAGTAGAACAAAAATCACGGTGTTTCTGGTAGGTTCCCGGGCAAAAAAAGTGTCGGTGGTATTACCATATTCACGTTTAGATAAATGGTAGTGCCAAGATTGTTCACCTTACACAAATCTTTCCCAAATAAGAACGAATTAAGAAGGATGGGTTCAGTGACTTTTTAACGCTTCTGAGACTCTGTGTTAAAAAAAGCGCTGTGGAAAGCCACTGAGGTTTAGGTTTAGCCAAATTAGTTCGGTGAGAAATCGCACAAATCCTACGGTATCTCTTGAAAGGAAAATTCTCGTGAAAAACCTGTATATCTAAGCAATAGATATTGATATTTCATGTATTCTATACAGCCCAATCTTTCTTTTCAGCTCTGCGTCACACTGGCCCACTTATGCTGTCTCTTGAAGCAGTCGGACCTCGCAGATATCATAGATCCCTTGGTGTTCCACTTCGACTGCGCCAAATCCCTCCTCACTCAACTTTACCACAAACTGCCGCCAGAAAACTCTTCGTGCCTCAGAATACTGCAGGCCGCTCGTTACGTCACCATGGATTTGACGGCGACGAGTGACTCACAGTCACAGTCTCTGGGAATGTTGCAGGAAATGTTCATTTGGGATATGTAGTCTTATGGTTATTATTTAGTTAAAAGTAAGGACTGACAGTGGTAATCGATTGATCTAAACTTTCATGAGAGAATAATTAAAGAATGAAATACTATTAAAATTAAATGACAAGAAAAAAGGTGAATGTTGGAATTTGCCGTGTAAATATACACGTGATCATTACTAATTGCTGTATTTATTTATATTACCTACTATTTTATTTCTTCTATGAAGTTATGTGTTGTTTTGTTGGAGTTTTTATTTAAAAATAAGATAAGTAAAGAAATATAAAGGATTTGCGAACAATGGCTACACAAAATATAAAGCCCAGTTACTATTTAATGTTTTCGTAAATACATACTACGGTAAAAAGTAACTAGTAGTTTTTTTTAGCCAATATTCATTTTGAATATAATTTATATAGTTGTAGGAAAACTAAATTAATATTTTATTGATAAGTAAGACATATTTAGTTTCTATCAACCTAATTGTATTGTACATGGTAACACATTTTGCCGTGACGTCAACTGCGCATCTGATTAAACGAGGTATTATATTATATTCTATGAAACGAGGTATATACTCGTAAGATTTAAGTTCATTGGTGATATTATGTTTACAAAATCTTCACTCATGAACTTTGATCGATGTTAGTTTGGTTCTGGTATAAACTGCTTTAATTTTAAAACTAACAAAAAATGTATACATGTGTTTTTATTCTAATTTTAGAACCAGCTTGAGGTGATCGCCAGTCTTGACTGGACGAAAAACAATATAATATACAGATAAGAAATTCTAAAGTTATCATTTTTATTTATCGTATCCGTTTCTCTATATGTGCCAATACTACTTGAAATCTTTTTAATTTATTATACTGGTCTGATTCAATATTGATGTAAAACTATAAATAGTTCTTTTATCTCACAGATGAGTGTAGTGTTTGCACGCGCACAATGTTTGTCGAATTAGTAACTAGTCATCAGTTACTATAGTTACGAGCAGACAATAACCTACTATAGTCATATCTACGACGACCCTTGTGGCGTAATTGTTAACGCCGGACTGCCAATCGAAGGGTCCCGGGTTCGATTCCCGGCGAAAAAGAAATTTGAATGATGACTAAATTTGTGTTCTCGGTCTGGGTGATTGTGTTTCTGTCTTTGTGGTACCCACGACACAGAGTATAACAATCTACCTAAATATGGCGCTATGAGTGTGAAACGTATGTATGATTACTATATACATGCATAGTACAGATATCCCCACAAGTTTGGTAAATTCGCATTCGTGAGAGAAAAGAGTTCTAGAAGAATATGTATTTGATTTTATAATAAGGTTTCTTGTATTACAGGGTTACATGTTAAGTCGTCCTTAAAGGGGTTGTAGTTCTCATCTTTTCTGACTGTATGTACCCTTCATATGCATGAAGCGATCTGTTGCTGAGTGGCTATTTAAAATAAGTTATGGTGACACTGAAGAGCTAGTAAATAATAGTACATATTAAGTACAATAAAACACATAATCACGCACACACTAGAATTAGTTCATAGTTTATTGTTTATATATTCCTTAATAACTAAGTTTATAAAAAAATATAATACAATTATTATGTTCTGTTAGTTAAATTAGCTAGCTAGCTTTAACTAGTTTATGTTATGGAAGAGCGAGAAATCCTGGTATAGGTAATAAATTACTTTAAAGGGCGTCCCAACACTCCCAACCTGTAGAACTATGTAACAATGATTCTTGTTAAAAATAAACTATTTTTTATTTTCATTTTTACATTTTTACATTCACTCTCCCATGAAACACTATAGTGAATCAATGTTTGAAATGAAATTTGACGGTTGTTTGTCTGTCCATTTATTTCATTATTTAATTATTTTATCATTTTTTTACAATAGATTATTTGTTTTATTTTCACAAGAAAAAAGAAGGTATCTGAACAAACTGGGTCGTAGTAGACTTGATTGTTAAGAAAAGAAATAAATTTGAAAACAGTTTTATTTTACCTTGAGGAAATAAAAAAGTCTTTGTAAAATTTATTTTAAAATTATTAAATTTCGTAACAATCAATCGTCTACTGCGACTGCGACCCAGTTTATTCAGTTACCTGCAGGCAGTTTTCGTATGAAGTATAATAAAATAACTTATCTTCCATACAAAAATGATAAAAACAATTAAATAAGGGGGCCAAATTATGAAATAAATGGTTAATAGACAAAAAATAGTTATTTTTTTAATAAAAACTGTCAAATATATATATAGCTTGATTTTGGTGAAGTTGCGGTATGGAGTTTCATAGTCGAATCAGTCAGAAATAATGGGAACTACAACCTTTTAAAGGATCTAGGTCGACTTAACAGGTAACCCTGTAAACCGTGATGGGTTATTATGATTAATGTGATCGTACTTATTTAATTAAAAACGTTCACCACCAACACGAGTCTTAGTAAAATATTTTTATAGTACATTTTTAGAAATTATGAATGTTGTGTCAACAAAAATGTAATTGATTTATAGTCTATAAGCAGAATCACAAGAGATTTTGTTGTTCTTTCTTAGAAATCTAATATATACCTTTAAACGAGCAATTCTTGTAAAGACCTAGGTATATATTATTATTTGAATCTCTGAAACGGTTCCAAAAAGTGCCCAGGGTTTCGGAGGTGATAGATTGATCCAGCTAGATTTTATTTTTAGAATTTATCGTTTTATTCGACTTTTTAGCGATAGTCAACTTAGTTAATATAAACTGAGAAATATGACTCTTACTGACATCTATTGGAGAATATTAATAACATTGTGGCGTAGAACACTGTCAAACGTCATCCACCAATCCGCCGTTCAAACAAATGACAAGGTCGATTTGAAAAAGCTCTATAAACATTTTTCAATGGTAATATAGCATCCTTGGTCCAATGGTACGTAATCATATTGTAACGTAACATTGGCTGACTGCGGAGTCGAAGACCCGGTTCAAACCTCAGGCAAGCATGTTGCGTATGTTTATTTTTTGTGACAATATTTTTTTTTTCAATTGGGAGCTATTTCAAATGGCGTTGTTAAGTAATACTAGGCCAATGAGTGTTTTGTTTAAAATTAAACCAAGAATTGCAACTGTTTTTATCCGAGCAACGATCGGTTGTCCAGGTACTAAGAATTAAATGCTGTTAATTTTTTTATGACAATTATTGTTTGAATGGTTTGAACAGTCTTATTCTACTTGTTATTTTGTCTCATTTATCATCCAGTACTTACAGTACCTTAGAGCCTATTAAAAGTTAAGTAAGTATCAATTTTCTTTTCATTTAATGAAGTTATCTAAGTCTATTATGTATTGGTTACCATAAATATTATAAGGATACATATTTTGCATTTTTAAGGAAACATTATTTATTGATATAAAGTAACAACTAGATAATTACTGGACCTTATAAAACGTTGTTGATAAGTTAGAGATTTTATTTTAGTTAACACTTATTTATTTTTTACCACAATAAAATTATAATAAATATGTGCACTTGTTTTATTTATAAGTATTTAGTTGAAGTTATTCACTTAAATTTTGGACTTTCCACATTATTATTAGTTTTAACGTATACATATAAGGGTCGGTTTATCCATCTTCCATAGTCTCTCATTTGTTTGACATATAAAAATAATAGAATAATACATATTAACTGACTGATAACTTTATCTGGAGACTGAAAAATCGGCCCTAAGAGAAATAAACTTTCATGGAATAATTTGCTCGAGATAAATTACCATTTACGATTCAGTTCTAATGATAAACTTTGACCTCCAGGAAAATCTAAGGAAAGTTTATTTCTTAATTTTAAATAGACAGTTCTGCTGCATAAAATAACAGTAATTAATTGTTAACCTTTCGGTAAATACATAGTCGTAATATGAATACTCCGTTTCATATCTACTTCTTTCACGCCGACCATATTTGAAAACCATCGGGAATCAGGGAAAAATAAGATACTTAAGTGGGTACGTAAAGCTGACCATACTTGTCGATTCGATCTCTGTTACACCTAACACATCTGTTTAATAGGTGGCTTACCACCTATTAAATTCGACATCTAAAAATTTATGAATAACATGTCATATCAAAAGTAGGAGAAGAGTTTTAGCGGGAACTTAAAATGCTATGTCTTGTGTATAGGAAATCTATCAATGTATCTTTGAAATGGATTAAAGTGCATTTCGCCCTATTTTTTGAGTTATATCGATATAGGTTAATTACAGTTTTAGAATGTTGTGGAACAGTAAGGTTTTTAGCTTCTAAAACTATCAGTAGGTAGGTACTCGTATATCTGACTTACTAGACTGACTGATTACTGACGAATATGATGTCGCAAAAATTTGATTTAAATATTTTTACTTGAAACCTAATATGCAAAGATCATGCCATCCTCTTACTGAAAGAAAAAAATCTCAAGAGAAAGATAAGAATTTTTAAATCAGCATGCCCACACACTTTAGTACTTTAAGTGGTGTCGTGAAAATGTGGAATTTAACGTCATCAAAATATGTTACGTTACGTATGTTGCATATAAAAATAGGCTAATAAACTGATAAAAATATCAGTTCCTTCCTTATCACAGAAATCCGGTTTGAACAAGATACACCCCTAATGGGGTCAACAGTAGTTCCATTATTAGTGCAATATTATCTAACGGATAAGAACAGAGACTTTATTGATAGATAAGTCCAATTATATCCTAGGTCATTGACGTAAATCACCTAAAAGCCAATTAGAAAGCCAATGCAATGTGTTTCTGTCGATTAATACCTAGTAATTACCAATTTCAGCAAAAGTGTAGAATACAGGATGTTAGTATAGGAGGTCATAGTACTTTGATAATAATATGGATATGGTACGCTATGATTGAATTAAACGTCTTATCGTGTTGGTCAGCTGCAAGCAACCCTTCCAACATAACGTTCGAACATGCGAATTAAGTGAAGAACTTGGACTGATTGGCGTAATGTTGGACGTCAACCCGCCAGATGGACCGACGACATATTGAGGGTAGCAGAAAATTGGATGCCTGAAAGCGCAACACCGCATGTGATGGCGTGCATATGAGGAGACATTGCTGTACCTACTCAATGGTGGATTTATCCATTAGCCCGTGAGGCCTTGGCCTGGGCTGGCATAATTTTAGGGATGACAAAATTTTCCGACCACCAAAATTAAGTGAATCAAATCTACCAATTGAATTTATTTCTTGAATTATCGCAATTTAATCTTTGTAATAATGCTAACTA
Source organism: Pyrgus malvae (assembly GCA_911387765.1). Lineage (NCBI taxonomy): Eukaryota > Metazoa > Arthropoda > Insecta > Lepidoptera > Hesperiidae > Pyrgus > Pyrgus malvae. The sequence continues at coordinate 9,803,485 of OU426958.1, read as the reverse complement.
ACATTGGAATAGTAGAGGTTAACATTAAAATATTAATAAAACAAATACAATAATACACTGAAAAGTGCTGTTCATTTATCCCTACTAATATTATAAATTCGAAAGTAACTATGTCTGTCTGTCTGCTACGCTTTCCCGCTTAAACTACTGAACCAATTTTAATGTTTGGAACACAGATACAGTGGACCTTGGGAAAGGCCATAGGATGGTTTTTATCCTACTGGAACCTATAAAACGGGTCCACACGGGCGAAGCCGCTGGCGGAAAGCTAGTTTATGATATCCCTACTAATATCGTAAATTCGAAAGTAACTCTCGTCTGTCTGTCTGCTACGCTTTCCCGCTTAAACTACTGAAACAATTTTGATGAAATTTGGAACACAGATAGAGTGGACCTTGGGAAAGGACATATGATGGTTTTTATCCTTCGGGTACCTTTAATACGGGTCCACGCGGGCGAAGCCGCTGGCGGAAGGCTAGTAAGAAATATGAGATAAAAAAAATTGACTTGACAACGTCTAATAAATCGATGAACGCCGGCTGCATGCACGAAAAGGGATGACTCATTGTAGCGTTACGGTCATTGTAACGTTACGTTGACGCTTGATCGTTCGGATTGCACTGCATCTGCGGCGCCCTTCGTTGACAGCTAGCGTATTTCGTTGACTATTTATAAAGTGAAGTGAAAAGTTAATGTGGTTTTCTTTGTTTTATTATTATTATTATTTATTTATTTATTTAAGGTCGTGTCTGTCTGCTTATCTGCTACGCTTTCCCGCTTAAACTAATGAACCAATTTTATTGAAATTTGGAACATAAATAGAGTAAACCTTGGGAAAGGATATAGGATGGTTTTTATCCTACGGGAACCTATAAAACGGGTCCACGCGGGCGAAGCCGCTAGCGAAAGGCTAGTTTACTACTTATATGTAGTAGGTAGGTAATTGTTAAATCTCTGTCTACAAGAGGACTTTTTATCTAGGAGCATTCAGAAAAAAAATAAGATCCTCATAATGGTATTTTTTAGTAAATGAAGAACTTTACGAAACTTTACCTATTTTTAGGGTTTCGTAGCCAAATAGCAAAAAAACGGAACCCTTATAGATTTGTGATGTCTGTCTGTCTGTCCGTCCGTATGTCACAGCCACTTTTTTCCGAAACTATAACAATTATACTGTTGAAACTCGGTACGTAGTTGTATTCTGTGAACCACAATAAGATTTTCACACAAAAATAGAAAAAAGCAATAAATATTGAGGTTTCCCAATACTTAGAACTGAAACTTAAATTTTTTTTTCATCAAACCCATACGTGTGGGGTATCTATGGATAGGTCTTCAAAAATGATATTGAGGTTTCTAATATCATTTTTTTCTAAACTGAATAGTTTGCGCGAGAGACACTTCCAAAGTGGTAAAATGTGTGTCCCCCCTGTAACTTCTAAAATAAGAGAATGATAAAACTTAAAAAAATATATGATGTACATTACGACACAAACTTCCACCAAAAATTGGTTTGAACGAGATGTAGCAAGTAGATTTTTTTAATACGTCATAAATCGTAAATTACAATTTACACCCGATACCAAAAAAAAAGGCTGATGAAGAAGAACTGGGCAAAGACTGGTGGCCACATGTGCGACACCGAGAAGAGTCTCGGAAGTAAGAGGGATTTATTCCGTTGTTCACCACGCTGGCCAAGTTAGTGCGGAAGGATAAAATCTATGGACATGTCTTCGAGAAATTATGATTGACCGAAGTTGCACTATATTTTCTCTCGTCGTGGAGCAGCGATCAATACGCACTTAACTTCATTTGTGGTGGTGAGCGCTGCAGGTTTGAAATCGATATCTCCGACATTTTGGTGATACGGAATCCTGTGAACTATTATTATGTAAACTTCCAATAACAATAATTGAATTTATTATCTGCTAATGCCCTCCTACACGTGCCGACTAATGACTTTCGTTTAAATGTAAGCATTCAGTAGTTACTTAGTTGTTAAAACTACATTTACTGATAATAACTTTGTAATTTAACTGATTTATTTACTGTGAGTACCTACAACAGTAAGTACTAAGAAAGTGAAGCATATATTATAGTTATAGGGAAAAATATTATATCATTCTTTATCATGCAATCTACTTACTCGTATATTTCTCAGAGAAAGAAAGCATAATAAAATCCCATTTATTATATTTTAATTAGATAATGTTTCATTTAATTTAAACATATTTCTATGTATATATTAATAAATGCGCGCCAGGGTTAAAACTCGTGATCCCGCGGAGACTGATCTTATCCACTCGGGTATAGGCTCAAATCCCCGCAATAGATTTCCGTTAAATCATCTTAATAAGGATTGATTATCTTAAGAAGTTTTTGCAGTTTGTATCATAATTGTTTGTGTATTTTTATCAAAAAACCATGTTTTACGTAAACATTATCTACGATAATATTTGTACAAACAACTAAATATAGGAAGCGCCTATTGCGTTCGCATCATTATCGGAATTGGTTTAGTCTTAGTAACTATGTATTTTTTTTAATTGATAAGAGTAATGACATCAAATAAAGTTTTTAAACTACGCTGTGAGATTCTATCACGCAAAACAAACGTGATGTTGTTCACCTCTTTAGCCTTTCTAATTTTAAGCCTACACTAATGTAGGTCTTTACGAATTTAAACTTGAGTGCATGTGCAAACATTACAGCAGTTGTGATAGTCGAGTGGTTAAGACCTCGAACACCTACGAGTACTTATTTCAGTCCTGTTTAATTGCCTCATCTGGGAAAATATCACTCCTGGGATTTTCCATCCATAACATCACATTGTTCAATGAAAGTAAAGGTTAGTGAATGGGACATGTTTTTGCAGGGCAAATGCATACGACTATAAAAATATATGAATGGGAATACCTACATAACGAAACATATTGTATCATAGCTTGAATGGCTGCAATCCATTTTGCGTCCCACTGCTGGGCACGGGTCTCTCCCCATTATTGTGGAGGCCTGGAGCTTACTCCACCACGCGCATGAAATTTTTTGCCACTAGCGGTCACCCATCTCACACCCGACCGCGCCCGTTTGGCTTAGTTGCATACATCATAGCTTGAATAATAAATTTTTAATATGTAACTAGTGATCTTAGTGAATATTGGGATTAGAGAGGTGCATGGCGATATGACGTTACTTTTGATATTCAAGAAGAAGTAACAGAATTAATACGTAATATATTTTATAATAAAAGAAAGAATCTGTAGATCCAGTAAATTATTTAAAATAGGAGACATCAATCGCATTGCCTTGAGAAATTATGTTGTTCGAGTCTCATTTTTGTTTATACTTCCGCTTCCCTATAATTCTCTAAAGGTAGAAGGTCAAAGTTCCAAATACAATTTATGTGGATCTAAATTTAGAGATAACGGGACTGAGTCAACTATAGGTTTATGAAAAAGTTTTACATAGAAAAATAAAAATACCTACACCCATGGGTGTACCGATTCTCAAGGTCCAGATTCAGGGATTCAAGAATCCCAAAAGATCTACCAAACGAAAAAAGTAACCTATGAAGAATAAGGCCCTTTGTATATTTAATATTTTATGTCTGTCTTCGTGTAACGTGGAAGGCTTTACGTGCGGTATTAAAATTGCCCTGGCCAAGAATTGCCCCCCCTCTCTGACCAAGAACCTCGGTACGCCCATGCCTACACCCAACCCCAAACTATTCATGTTTTCTCTAGGATCGCATCCAGAGTTTGATAGTCGCCTCCAACTTCCGTCATGACCAGTAATCAAACTTAACATAATTAACCACATTTTGCTTCACAAATATGGATGGAATTTCTTCGAAGTTAAATCCCGCATATTCCTGAATCTCTTCCAAGATGCGCGAATTCATTTGGAATGTTTCATCCCCGTTACAAAAAAGGTGACATTTCCCCGATATAAACTAATTTAGTTAAAAAGCTACACCAAGTCCTACTGAATATAAAATTATTGTAAAAGTAGGAATCAAATTCCGATACTTCCTAAACAAAACGTAATGATAGCAGGGCCACCGAAGTATTTATAAAACATCGCCTTCTAGGAACAATGCGGGTGTCAGTTTGTGTGTCAGATTGGATATAATATGTGCCTTGTTATCAGTTATTTGACCGCTTTCTTTGCTGTTTCTATGCTATCAGATTCTAAGGCTACCAGACAAACCATCGAGTAGGTATGTTGTATTTTTATATGTATGTATTTTTATATTAGGTATTACAGGTGACCCGACATGGTTTATATTTTGTCATACGTCATAAGTGTTCTTTCTATTAATGACAATAAACAAGTGTCACTGGTGGACACCGGTCTCTTTCTTAGGTCACAGTCGAGTAATTTAGCTGCAAACCTGCTTCGGGATTAAGAATAGAGCTATCGGTATCCCCTGCCTGATCGAAAGAGGCGACTAAAAGGGCACTTCCGGGGTTGTGGGGGTGGGAACTCGATCCGCCCAGCCAACAGCCCCGGGAAGGACGGCGGTGTGTGCGTGGCCGCATGCCGCCGTAAGCATCGGAAGGTGCAAAAGAGCACATCTGCTCTCCCGAAGATGGGGCCATTCTGGGCGCCGCGCGTGCAGGACACCGGTGCGTTTCACTGGAGACCCCGGAGTCCTGCCCAAGCGCATAGACCGGGCCTCGGTGGTTTTAGTGCGGTCAAATCCCACATAACCCGGTATCCTCTCCCAAGGTGCCGGGTACCTTTTGAAGGTTTCCCTCCTGATATAAAAACAAGTATAGTCATACGTAAGTTTAACAGCTACTCCTTATATTTACAAGATAAAGTTGAATTACAAACTGTAAACTTTCTATTGACAGTCCTTGGTAGAGACACGATACGAAACGTTTCTTGGCTATTCTTAATGCGATGCATCATGCGGTTAGTCTGGCTGGTATTATTTCTATTATATAAAACAACAGATGAACATATAATTACTTTGGCCACGTCATTTGATATGTAAATGGAGCAAAACTACGCTTACATTTTAACCATAGGTAAATACCAATTACTCTTTTGTAACCACAAGCCCATTTAAAACAGAAAACAATTTATATTTTCAGTTTTACAGTCTCACGTATACCATTATTATGTAATGAAAAGTACCTTTTGAAGAAGTTTATTAAATATAGGTATTAATATAGAAAGCTTTTCTTAAAAATGTCTATCAGGAAAAAATACGTTCGGTAAGTATTCATGTAGGTATGTAGATTCTTCTTAGTCCCTGTAGCTTCGGGATTAAGAATAGAGCTAAGGTATCCCCTGGCTGATCGTAAGAGGCGACTAAAAGGGGGCTTCCGGGGTTACGGGCGGAGAGTGGGAGCTCGATCCGTCCAGCCAGCAGCGCCGGGAAGGACGGCGGTGCGTGCGTGGTCGCATGCCGCCGTAACCATAGGAAGGTGCAGGAGAGCACATCTGCTTTCCCAAAGATGGGTCCGGTGTGGAGGATACCGGTGCGTTCCACTGGAGATCCCGGAGTCCTCCCCAAGCGCAGAGGCAGGCCACCGAGGGCGTTTTAGTGACGTCAAATCCCACATAACCCGGTATCCTCTCCCAAAGTGCTGGGTACCTTTTGAAGGTTAGATACCAAAAAAGGTATGTAGATTCTTATTCACCGGGACTTCTACTACCCATTCTGTTCTTATTATTTATTTAAATGAAGTAGCAGATGACCATGCATACCACGTGGTGTTTAGGTGTCGCTGTAATCTATGGACATTAAATCAATTTATGACCCTAGCTTAAGTCTTGCTAGAAGTCATTTTCAGCTGCGGAGCGACTGTTTACGCCACCAAATGGTAGGTTTAGTAATGGCTGCAACCCTTTTTGCATCCTATTGCTGGGCACGGATCTCTACCCATTATTGGGGAGGCCTGGAGCTTACTCCATCACGCTGCTCCAATGCGAGTTGGTGGAGATGCGGGTTAGTGGCCAACCCGCTGTCAGATGTTTTCAAACCGCCCATAAGGCAAGGCCTCCGACTAGGTTTAACGATTGTTATCTATCGTAAACAACTGGGACCGACAGATTAACGATGCTGATTAATGATTTGCCACTAGCCATCTCACACTCGACCGCGACCGTTTGGCTTAGCTGCGTAGATCACTTGCATCCTACGCTCGCCGACGGGCCATGCGCTTTGCAGGTTTAGTAATAGTAATTTTTATTATATGTTTCAAACATGTTCTTATTTTTTTACTCTAGTCCTTTTACCGTCAACCTATTTAGGAGACACGATTGTCCTCCTAGAATTAAGAAAGATGTAAAGGGGTGACAGACGTGCGAGTAAGTATGGGGACAATCAGTACAGTAGCTTCATAATATCAACTTCACAATTCGGGCGATATATGAAGTTACTGTACTGTACTGCTTGTTCTTTTTTGTATTGTGCCACAAGTTCGCATACTTATTCTCACGTCTGAAACCCCTTTTAGAAGCGTGCATGATCCGGCAATAAGCGTTGAAAGCAAGCTATCTAAGCAGCTAAGCTAAACGGGCGCGGTTGGGTGTGATATGTGAGTATTTGGCTTTATGAGTGGTTTGAAAACATTCGACAGCGGGTTGGCCACAAACCTGCATCTCCACCAATCCGCATTGGATCAGCGGTGGAGTAAGCTCCAAGCCTCCAAAATAATGGAGAGGCCCGTGCCAAGCAGGGGGACGCAAAAAAGATTGCACACTACCATGGTCTATCAACATAGATTATTATTTTATGGAACTATGATACAGTACTTATCCAAAATTATCCAGATAAAAGCGAAAAGCGTTTGCAGCCGTTATCATTGGGTAAATAATGACATACAGAATATAAAACGATAAAACAAATTCTCAATGGATACGAGACGAGAGCAATCTGCAATGTTTGCACACGTGTATGTAGTTACGTACAGATTTATACCAAATCTAATAGAGATTGACAATAACGCAGATTACCCACATGGCAACCAAAAGTTAATTTGCTAACAATAATAATTTCCAGTGGTTGCTGTCATACTGCTCCGCTGGGGCTGTAGACTTGAGTGTTCGACATTAATTTTTACTTAATTAAGGTACCTATCTATTTGCTTGCCTTAAAAAGTGGTTATTGACAAACGGTTGGAAGGGCGAACTACGAAGTGAATCTATGAGGTTTCATTATTCCTTTTGAGGCAAGGCTCTCCAAAAGCGCGATTTTGTACCAAATACGAGTATAAATAATAAAGCTTGACTTGGAGTTTTGTAAAGAAATTGCAAGGGACATTTCTCATACTTATTTTATTTTAAATTTTTTTGAGTTATTTTTGAGTTAAATAGGTATAAAGTTGATGGCATTTGATTCGATAAAGTTGCCCGGGTGTATGGAATAAAATATTAGTACGAAAATAAGGTTTGCCACCAACACTCCACCAGACACATTCACACAGCCATCGTTTTATTCGTACTCGTATATATATCTGACTGTCGACGGATATTTTGGACCTATTATTTAGTATTGCACCGGTTTTAACGAAACGGGCAAGAATGAATTTTAATCAAAATTAAATGTTTTTTTGACGCTAGTAATACCTATGCACAGATTTTACGATTATATTACTGAAAGAAAAAAATATCAAGCGATTTCAAATTAATTTTACTGTACATACCTAACTGTACTAGTTTGTGCCCGATGAGATTAATCTCAAACACTTTCTGCCAGTAACTATAGCAAATATTGATAAATATTATAAGCGTGGAAGTAATTTTGTTGCTGATAAGAGAACAGTCTGAGGCTGCCTTATCTTATCCAGATATGACTGCACTAGACGTACAAATATGCGTATCTATGAGTACTATGACTAACGTTATCTAAGTTAACGTGTCATTAATGAAATATTTTATTTCTTAAACTCATAAAAAAGTACTTAATACCAAACTCATTGTATACCTGCTACTAAGAAACAATGGTGCACCGTGCAGAGTAGCTTACAGGCAAGGAATAATTAATATCTGTAATTGGGAACCTAACAATAAACGCTGATTTACAAGAAATTCTTCATAAATTAAAATATCAATTTAAAGGATCATAATGCTTATTTACTAATTTCTTATTAGCACGTTTTATGCTTCTTTTATTTAAGTAAAACAATCGTTTGCTTTTAGCCAGTCACAATACAACATAACTGGTCGTAGATATAAAGTGAGTAGGTATTTGGTATGGTTATTGAAATAATAAGTTAGTCCTCAGTAATGGGGATTTAGCTAAGTTGCTTGTTTGCTATTCATTTAGTCGGGACCATGGACGTACAAAAAAACAAAAAGTTTTTTATACGTTCATGGTTGGATCTTGATAGGACCAAAACTAGTCAGGCAATTCCGAAAAAACAATGTTAGTAGGAATAGACGATTATTGAAGGAAAGGTTAAGTAGACTAGTACAGCAGATCATAATGGTAGAGTAGATAATCAATTGAAGTGAAAATTATTATGGAAGATGTTTAACTTACTGTGAAAAAGGCAAAGTTACAGTTTTAATTAAAACTTATGAGTGGTATTGATAAAGGTTATCACTATAACCTAGATCTAACTTCGCTAAGTTAGAGCTCGTAATGAAGGAATGAAGATTTGCGTAGTGCATTTGTTAAGAAATAACTCACGGAAAGAGATATTGATAGAAAAATATATATTGTAGAATTAGATGGTAATAATAGAAATTGTTTGTGTAAGACAATTACTGCTATATAAGGTAATCATTGCTTTAAATTAAGGTATTGCTTCGAATTGTTAATGATATTGGTAGGATCGTATAAATAAACGTAGTACCATGTAGTACTTAGTAATATAATTAAGGGGAATTTAAAACTTCAAAAACAGTAAAATGTACTATTTATCGAAATCTACGTATCTGGCTATCGAATTAAGATTTCATCTGAATGAGCATAGTCACTACTGTCACTAGAAAGTTCAGTAGCAGATACTTACAATAAAATGCAGTTTTAATTGTCCTTCACTTGCAATGCACGTAAAATATTTTCGATCACTAAACCTGTTGCATTTGTTTCAGTAATTCATTTGCGTCATGCATGGAATATTCCACGACTGGCCCCAATCATGAATTGATTCAGCTGTATCTACAAATCAATTCTTGAATCAATTCAAAGGGAGACATCTTTGCTTGAGTTGGTTAGATGTAGCAAAAAAATTCGCCAACATTACATGCTAATTTAATGTTTCTTTTTTATATTAGCAAGATGGATCGTGATGTTTCGAGGAAAAATCAATTGATTGTGAGCATAGGTTTAATTTAAGTCCTTAATTTAATTGGATAGTGATAACGAGCAATTACTCAAAGTTAATGGCACGTAGGAAAAGTACACAATTAGAAAGTGCAGTTTAGTTTGATAAAGACAAACTAGACGTATCTACCCACTCTATTAATGCAATAAAACTGAATGCACTTAAAATTAATTACACTAAAAGGTTTTATTGGAACATTTACTGAAAGAACTGTTAAAGAGTCCAGAAATAAACATTCTAATTGCCCAATGATTTAGCAGCTAAATTTTAGCTAATATTTAAACCTGAAGAAGATATTATAAATCAAGAAATTGTAAATTTCCCTATTCTTTTCTTGGCTCGGTCTAGGCGTAGGAAAAGGCGTTTTGGTACCTAATTAGTTTCTTATTCAAAATTTCATAAGTAACCCTTTATTGCAAAAACTGATTCTGTTCTGTTTTGTCTTCAGTCAATTGATTCATCTCATGTCTAAAAATAGTATCGGCTGCTGCTATTTTGTTCAAAATCAGGGGATAATTGGGGTATGAATTGGATATCTTAACGCAAGGAATACTGGTCTGAACTTCGCACTGAAAAGAGGCCAGTGACGTCGACCTCGACGTTTTGAGACTTATTCAATAGCATGGACGCATGCGTAACTCTTGGTGAATGTGTGAGTGAGCACGCGGTCTCCGCGTGCTGCTATTTTCATCTCCCTCAGTCGCCATAGCTTCATCCTCTTTTTACACACGATCACCAGCAGGGGAGTACCGATTACTCAAGTTTAAAATACCTCCTTCGTTGCGTTAACCCTCCAGTTGAGTACGAGCAGTGCTGCAGAACGTTTGCCGAGCCTTCTCGTGTGACACGTCCGCTACAATTGTGACAACTTTTTGTGTTGCAGAAAAATCTAAAATTTATTCAGTATCTTAAAATTTGTCACCATTTCTGCTGCCAGCCGCGAAAGCTAATATTTTTCTAAATTTTATTTGGACAAGGTAAGTTAGAGATTATTGAAATATTGAGATATATTTTACTGGTGTGCATGAAAATTCAAAAATAACTGAAACTTATTGTTTTTTTTCACCCCGGATGATATATGAGGATGAGTTGAGAACGTTCTGGTAGCATACCTGTTAGGTCGGCGCAGCAAATGGCCGACATTCGACTAACTGCATCGACAACTGCTTTCTCCTTCGGTGCTAGATTGTCGCCACTTAGTTGAAGTGTGAGAACGCTTTCTACTAGTTAATCTACTTTTAATTGAGAATTAAAAGTGAAATATGAAGGTTTCTGCAAATTGCCTAAAATATTTTTAGACCAAATAAAATAAAAAGCAATAAGTTTCATTAGTGCAGTGCGCACTGGTAGAAATAATTTATTGATCCTTCTATTTTTATCCTGTAGGCGTAGTTGGTTTATTAATATGTAGTGTGTATCATGCACGGATGAAGTTTCAATAAACACCTAAAGTCAATTCAGGACCGCATTCACCAATAGGTTTTATAAGGTATTTCATATTTTATGCATGATAGACATGTTGGTTTTTAAGGTTGGTAAGTTTTAGTATTAGAAGTAGGATCTACCCTAAATCTTACAAAAAATAATTTTCAATATTTTTTTTACCCTTGTTTTAATAATTCTTTTTAGTGAAAGGTATTAATTTGTTGATTCTTAAACCATTAATTAATTTGTTTTAAGAAACTGTACAAACATTCCTTTCACTGTTACGTTTAAAAATAAAAGAAACACCGTTAAACATATTTCTCATTTACCTTTCCATTTTTGTTCTGATACCTGTTTTCTACAATGCATTTCTCAGCAAGTTTTTTGTTGATTCCCATGAGTAAAGTTGGCCCTTTTGAATTTTTTTCGATTGGGACAGGTTTTCCTACCTGACCTTAAAGATTAATAGTGTCGCTTAACTTCAAATTCGGATAAATCCACTCTACCCTGTTAGGAGATATTTAAGAAAAAGTGTTAATAGTCTTAACTTAATGAATTAAAAGGCAGTCTTTTTTTATTATGGCACCAGTATTGAAGAAAACGATCCTGTGTAGCCATTTCAGTATTTAAACCACTCATTCTTTCAAAAATGTTATATTTAGATTGGATTTACCTTTATTTGATATAATGGAATGCAATTTATCTATCTTTGAAAAAACTCAAAGTGGATTTATACAATTTTGATTTAATAGATCCGGATTTATCTGAATTTGAAAATACACGATTAGAACTAGGGATGTGGTAGTGGCGAAATCATCAACAGTAAAATTTGTAGCAACTAATTAAATAAAACTAACACAAACAAAATAAAAAATTCTAATTTTATTTTACAAAAATAGGAGGTAGATATTTATATTTGGTTACCTATGAAATGCCGTTTTGTATGGAATAAGTGAAAGTACTAATTTTTTTAAACTTTTTTATTTCTGTTATTCAAAGTAATCACCCATGCAATCGACGCAACTTTGCCAACGCATTGGCAATTTTTTGATGCCCTTAATGTAAAAACCAGCTAGACGGGAGGCAACAAACTCTTCAAAAGCATTTTGTACTGCTTCTCGGGAATTGAATTTTTTACCCACTAAAAAGTTGTCTAAATTTTGGAAAGAGTAATAGTCGGTAGGTGCAAGGTCTAGTGAGTATGGCGGATGAGGGAGAGCTTCCAACCCCAGCTCTTGCAGCTTGGAGACTGTCTGTTGTGCAGTATGGGGTTGCGCGTTGTCGTGAAGAAGCAGCGGGGACGACCGATTGACCAAAGCTGGTTGCCGATGTGCAAGCTTCTCCATCATTGTCTCCAGTTCTTCACAGTACACATCTTCAGTAATGCTCATCAGTTTTGTAAAAAGCTGTGGTGAATCACACCCGCACTAGACCACCAAACAGTGAACATCAGCTTTTTACGGGTTATTTTTGGTTTAGGGCATTGCTTTGGTGCTGAACCAGGATCTTGCCAACTTGCTGAGCGCTTTCGATTGTGGAACAGAATCCATTTTTCATCGCACGTAACAATTCGGTTCAAAATTCCTTCATTTCTTTGCCTATTGAGCAGCGCGAGGCAGGTCTCGACGCGTACGTTGCGCTGTCGATCGTTAAGTTCGTGGGGCAACCATCTATATTTTTTTTTACCTTGCGTATTTGTCGCAAATGGATCAAAATTGTTTTAATGCTAACATCAGAACCTGCTGCTAGCTCAGCTGTAGATTGAGTTTCGTCAGCTTCCACAATCGTATTCTTTTAATACGTATTATATCCAAATTATTCTGTAACAGTAGAATAACAAAATAATAATAATCGATAATGGTTAACACAACACTAGTGCCATCTCAGGATTCCAGACGACGCATAGGTATAGGTATTTCAAACTCACCAAATTTTCGCTCTTTCCGCTTTCTTACGCCGATGATTTATATTAGGCCGCTTGCGGACTTTACTTGGTGACACAATATTGATCGTATTATCCATGGAAATTGTTTAAATTATAAAAAAGGAACAATAAAAAGCGGGAGTGCACGGTGCTACTGTCGCAGAGTTTACGTCGACTAACGGCCATGTTGAACAAACGCAAATACCTGATTGGCTCTCATGGACTTAACTACATTTGAAAAAATCTGTCTCAAGGATCTATCTGACTTAGATAAAATATTATGATTTTAACGGCTTATATCTCAAAAACCATGCGGATTTATACACAACTGATAAAATTGTTTAAAAGCATATTATTTTCCTTTTCTTTTGACACCAAAATCGTAAAAAATCTCGGAATTGGATTTATCCAAGTTTGAATTATAGCTGTCTCTGTATGTGTATACAGTTGATTAAATAAAACATTGTCATGTTTAAGTAGCGAAGTTGGTAACACATGGTAGGATCTCTGCTTAAACGGAAGAAAGTTTCTAGGATTTTCTTTTTAGGATTTTTTAATAGTATAGATATATAATTACAGTGTATAATACACATACAAACTTTGAATATACATATTCAGAAAGACAATCAAGGATAGAAAAAGAGTTTGTGTAATGCAAAATTATTATATTAATTATATAACTATTGCAAAAAGCTCGATATTATGTAATCAAACCTATTTATTTAACAGAATATTCTTGAATCTTCTGGAACATTCTGTTGAGATCTCTTCTTTGCTCTATGGGTAGTCATGATCAATATTTTCGTTTCACAATTTAAAATTTTGAAATCGTTGGTTCTCGAGTGAAACGAAGCTATCGTAATCAGGCTACCGAATGAGGAAATTTGTCTCACCGAGTTAGATAAGCCACCTAAGTTCCGTTGTACCGTTATGTTGAACATATCATTTTACACGTGTGTGTAAATACTGCATTTACTCACCTAACTAAACCTAACCGAAACTGAAAAGATTCGGTACCTACGTTAAAAAAACGAAAAGTATTTGAAATATTGAGAGAGATATTATTGAAATATATAAGTATTCTACTGGTGTACATAAAAATTCAAAAATATCTGGAACTTATTGTTTTTTTTTCACCCCGAATGATATACGAGGATGAGTTACTGTTGAGAACGTTCTGGTAGCATACTTACATTCTACTTTCCTATGAAACCACTAATGAAACTGAAACTCTTGATTTAATGGCCTGACCCTTATATTTTGTACAAAATAAAAAAATATGCTTACCGCTCTATCAACACGTATAAATATAGATTTGTAAAAAGACACGTTCAAAATACAAGATTAACTTGTACGTCTACATTTTAGTATAATTTACTAACGTACCTTCTAGCTCAATGTTAGTGTACTACTTTTTCAAAAACCATATTAGAGCTATATTTTATTCGTCAATATTGTTTTAATATATCCAAAGACCTTTTTGGAGGAAAATTCGCGAATTGCTTTGACCTAGCTCTTTGCTTTGTACTTTATAGTGCTTGAGGTCAGTTCTGGTTTGTAAATACGAGTATCTGATTCAATGTTCTTGCATCAGGTAATAATTGAAAAAATAAATAGTTACAATACATAAATATGTATGTAACTCGCCTTTTTAAACTACTTTTTTGGAGATTTTTTTACCAATTTTTTCTATCAGTTTTAGTACTCAGTATATTTTGTGCGTTTTGTATACAATATTCGTAACTGCGGGCTTGAAACTTGCTTGAAAGATTTTTAAAGGCTAATTATGTTACCGAGGGGAGAATAGTTTTATAGACAACTTTTAAACCTTATTCTAAGTAGTATTATTACTCAATTATACAATATTTGCGAAAATAGTTTAAAGAATGGCAGATACACACTAAATTTAAAAAAACACAAAGGTAACGAAAATTAAGATCATTGGTAGCTATGACGCTTTCACGTTCTTGCCAAAACAAACTTATTAAGTAACTTATTGTAATGCTATTTTATTAAGCTAATTTTTTGTATGATTTATGACCAGGTTAGTAGACAAGTAGAAAATACAAGATGCTCGCCAGCCCAGCAATGGAACTCCAAGAAGAGACACCCCTGGCTCTCCGTCGCCTCTGGAACTTGACCCGCGCCCGCTTAGCCGGCACCTCTACTGCCCTTGATGAAGAGCCAGCTCTCGTCGAAAACTTGCCCTCCGCTCAGGTAAATTATACTAGACAATTTCTATCAGTAAAATATTGATCAAGCTGTTCAAAATAAATTTATAGAATTTAAGAAATGTATGTCAACAATCAATATCAATAGAATTTGTTTAAAAACGTTTTCGTAAACTAATTTAATACCCAAATAAAAAAAGATTAAATTAAAGCAGCGCCACCAGCTCAATCAAATATAAAATGAGATAACTTACTTATAAATGGAGGTATACCTAATTTATTTCAACTATAGGTAATTATTGTAATAGTGACAAAAATATCTAGTTTTATTTTAATGACTGATTATTATGAATTCAGTAAACAAACCTAGTTAACAATGTAATCAATTAGCTTATTAATTCGTAATTATAATTATTTTCGAGTCGCACTATTCCAATATTTTTAAATTGAATAGAACAGTTACTGAAACCTGTTCGCATATAATTTTAATATGTACTTACTTGTAGTTTTTCAAATAAATCATGGCGTTATTTAATAATGACATTGTCGCAAAATATGTATAAAGCCGTGTTGACCTCTCTGGACCTTCAAAGAACCAGAAGCAATCGAGCATACCTTACTTTTTTATTACTCGTTTTAACAGGAAATAAGTAGGTAACCAATAATCATAATTTCCTCCAACTCGCATTGGAGCACGATGGTAGTAAGCTCCAGGCCTCCTCTGTTAGGAGAGACCCGTTTCCAGAAGCTGGACGCAAACAGAAAATAGGGTTGTTCATAGCACAACACAAATATATGATTATCAATTAAATACGCAATTATTGAGATAAAGCTTGATAGCACAGAGCAATTATTACTGATGTTACGAAGTCAAGGGCCAGTGCTATATAAATAAGATGTTTTGGCCTCATTTTCATATCAACGGTTCGTTATTAAACTCCTTATTATGGCAATTATTAGACTGACACAGAAATGACACCATCTATTTGGTACTGTTAGTAAAACCGTGAATTTTTATTTTGTAATAGAATAGAATTTTAAGCATTAACCTATATAAATATTATATGCACTTTAAGTACAATAAATAGTACAATACTAATATTGAAAGTGTATTTGTTTATTTTTTTGTCCTTCAAATTACGTCGCAATTTTTTGTATGGAGATACTTTGAGAGTTGGACAGTGACATAGACTACTCTTTAGCCAGAAAAAATATCTCATGCCTAAGGGAAAAAACGTATAGTCGTGTTTTCCTGAAGATGGCGTTCATATCGTATTTTGTTTTGGCTAAATCCAAATATTCCTTTAGTTTATTTTGATGAGGAGAGGAGAAATACAAGAAATCTTTACACCTTCCGGAAAGCTAACTTCACTGGAAGTAGGATACAGTTACGAGTTATGTCATTACTGTACATTCAAAATATTGCGGTATTGCCAATATTCATAGACAAGTGTCATGATTTTTTTCATTTTGTTGTACACAGGAACTCGAGGTTACGCCGAAAAGCTTCAACTATGGCCCCAGTGACTACGAAAGTGACGGCGAAGAGGCTTTTCCTGAATTGGAAATACCCGTAAGTATTTATATAACACGATTTATATTATGCATCCTAATAAACTATATAGAGGAAAAAAATAAAATATGGGACAAGGAAAACTCCTCAATGTTTCTGAAACATTCGCTCTCTGTTAATATCGTGTTTAATAATGTCAAGTACGGCATCCCTTATGAAATAGATAGAAAAATATCTCTATTTTATCTTACATATAGAGCAATTTTGGTAATTCCACGTAGGACAAATTAATGAAAGCTGAACCACTATAATATATAATAACCACTAACCACAGATCCGTACCAGAGGGCCCACTCTGTAAGCATCCGTCCGTAAGTTCTAACATTTTCGGAATCATTTTTAGCATACTCAGATCGCTTTTTTTCACGAATTATTAAGATTAACGTTGTCATTGATGACATTAAGGTACTGAATGAATAATATTGCTAAAATTTCTTCAGTCTTATCCAAAAGTGAGGCCCGAAAATTCACTTAGTTTCGGACACGGGCGCACAAAGTGGGCCCACAGGCGTGAATACGTTGATAAGTCGACTTGCATGATTTTTTTAAACTCTAGAATAGGCATTAGAGTTGCAGTATTTATAGGGTGAATAAATGACTAAGTCAGTGGGTATGTTCTACGGCACTAATAATATTGCAATAAAAAAGTATATAGAAACATAAAACAACGATTTAGAGATAAAACTCAAACTTTAAAATGGCTGCCAATAAAAGGTCCACTTTCGACTTGTCAACTTATTCATGCCCTGGTACCGTATTTACACCCATGGCATTATCATCTTGCGACAGCCGGCGACGGATGTCACACTTTGCAGATGTGTGCTTCACAGATAACACTCGCAATTGTGAGTGCTTAAGGATCTCTCTTTCAGTACGAGACCTACAAGTGGCTGAGATTAGCCAGCTAAAATATTTCCAACCCGCTATTCCAACCTGCAATGTTTGGCTTAGAGACTGCTAGGACGACGTAGCATTAGACAGTAAAAACAAAACACTGCCAAGGATATGTACATTAAAAAAGCCAGGATTGATGCATCGACAGTTTAAGGCGAAAGCGATAAACGAACGAAAGATAAACGATTTTTTTTCTCTAGTTTACTATTAAGGGTAAAAGCCCGTAAAAGTTCCAAGCTAAGGTAATCGGGTAAACTTAAAACGGCGTTAGATCTCCACCTTCAACATTTATTTGTTTGTCTGTTATATTGGAAAGTTATTAGCGCAAGTCTAAAAATCGAAAGTAAACCAATACTAAGCGGACGTCGTTGGTAAGCGTAGAACTTTTTTTAAGGACCTTCGCTTCGTTTATTAATACATAGCACGAATTCATGCTCTGCCCACGTGCTCGTGGTGTTTCGTCAGCGTTTATCAAGACGCAGAATGTGTCATGCCCGTTATCTGACTGTCTACGTCACGGCCCGACCCCCTGCGATTTAAACGTAGACACGATATGAAACATAATAACAATAGAAAAACTAGTTGGTTGCCGCGAGTTCATCTGATTATCAATTACTGTTACCGATATTGATAGGTATTATTTCACGGATCCCTAATTCTTATTCTAAGCTTTTCTCACAAGCTTTTTGAACTATAGGTCCTACGTAATTCCTACCAACATTATCTTAATGTAGGTATGTATAATGTATGACTTGTTTCCGAAACTTTTTCGACATAAGCAAAATTTCAGTAAGAATTATCAGCACACTGTAGGTACCTATGTTGACTGCAACTGGCTAAACGCCAATGATTTTAATATAGCAATGAAGCCTGGAATAGGATATAGGCTACTTTTTATCCTACGGGGACCCATTAAACGGGTCCACGCGGGCGAAGCCGCTGGCGGAAGGCTAGTACAAAATAAAAATAAACAAAAGTCAATACATAATCATAAGAAATAGAAATGGATAAGGTTTCACGCGTATAGTAAGGCAAATATTATGTCTTGTGTCTAGACTTGTTTGTTTCTTGAAACACTATTAGTACTTTCTTGATAAATTGTTCATTCATGAACATTCAGGGCGAACAATTGCATAGGGTAGGTTTCGTAGCGGAAGATTGTTCCAATTACGGTTGTAAGTCTTTGGAAGTGATTGTTTGTGTACATTTGAATTATTTCTAAATAAGAACTCTTTGGTTAGATATCTAAACATATTTGGGTTTCTTAAAGGCAAACAAGGTATTAAATAATGATTAAAAAAATCATAACATTTGACTTCATGCTACTAGAAATATGATTAGAGTTTCCAAAGTTACGTTAAAACTGTCCACTTATGCTGAAATTATAAGAAGAAAATGTTTAACGGAAAATAAACACAATATTTATCTTCAATGTTGCAATAATTCTTTCTGTCGGATATGAAAAAAACGTTTTCAGTAAAACATTCACGCTATCCACCATCCAACGCACCTGAAATGTATGTGGGTGTGACGGTATCCGTAAACTGCTCCAAAAACAGCGCGTACAAAATGTATAAATAGCGAATAATGAATCTGCAAGATGGACTTTGCCCCAATTTTCCGAAGACAAACAGTTTAATTTGTCTCGATTGGTAAGATCTGCGCAAATGGAACGGTGACGCCTTACAAGTGATTAAATATACATAGTATTCTTTCTTAATCAAGTAGATTGAATGAATTGATCGGTTCTAGTTCAATTGGCGCCAATCGCATGTCCTTCACTTGAGCCAACACAATTTCTGTATCAACTAATACGTCTGAAAAAATAAGAAACCTGGCATACTGGAACCCATATAAGGTTTTTTTTAAATTTCGATTAAATCAAGTGTTAAAATTAGACTGTACACTGAGATCAAAATTAATAAATCCAATTTAAGAGATTTTTTGTGTCGGTATCGAACTTTAATCCACTTAACCATGAAGCGGTTTTATTAATCAATATCGTATAAAAGAGAATATTCATTCACTATAGATATTGATCACCTAAAGCTTGCATCTTTTAGCGTTCTGTCCAAACTCCAGTAATACTTCAAAACGCTGAACGCTCAGAAACTCCACTAATTCTGCAGAACACTATTTTTACACCGAAACCTCTGATTCAGACTATATTTGCGTCCTTCACATACCAAGATCATTCACACAAGCTCCGGTCATTGGTGCAAGTCAGGAAACTAAATAAAGATTACAAGACTAGTAAAGTTGACATAATCTTCTCCACCCTCGATTCTTTTCTTGGCGCCAACCATAACAACATATGACGTCGATGTTTAAGCATTGCCAAGAAGTATTGTGTATCTGGATTGCATTTCTAATAGTTAGGTTTAGTTTTTCGTTCTTCTTTTTCACGGCAGCGATCTGACCGGTCGTGTTCAGTTAATTAGAAGCTTTTATCTATAAACATTCAAAATGCTTAAAACAGAGATTATTGATCCAGAAATGTATGAAGAGTATACCTGTCTATTCGTAGTTATTGAAGTAAGATTTTTTTATAAATGCCAAATGTAGACAGTGATGTTTTCGATTAATGGAATAATTGAGAGTTCCTTTTACAGGAACAGCCTGAGTTTCCACAGAAAAATTTGTGGACCGAAATTACTCAAGACAAGGTAGTGATCCTGGACGCTAGTAAACTTGGAGATGTACCTGCAGTGTACCGCGTACCAGCTCCTGCTCCCCATCAAATGCCAGTTATTGGAGTATACATCGACCCTCGAGTCAGGACCGGATTTAGATACAAAATCAGACCCATGCAGGTGAGACGAGAAATCTGATAACACTTAAACTTATCTGCCCATATTCACTGTCCGTACTGCGCTTGAAGATTCGTTGAAATGTAACTTTTAAATATATGTACTTTATAATGATTGAAGTGTTGATGATTGCAAGAAGTTAAAAACTCAGTATACGCAATCTTCCACATTTCGCATTTTATATTAGTTTCTTACTTTCTAGAAAACGAATCTTCAAATTATGTTAATGTTGCTTAATCATAGATTCCTCAATATTAAAGGAAGTGCTTTTGTGACATCAATGTTATGAAATCCAAAGAAAAACTATGAAGATCCATATTAGATTCGGGCAAAATTTTTCAACTGAACTGCTGCTGAAACTACTATGCATATCTAGCAACTGCACGTAGGTTTTGATTTCGCAACCCTAAAGTTTTACGGCTATCTTTTAACATATTATGTGTGTAATTCTATGGGATATTAGTACAGTGAATTGAATATACTACTTATGTTTTTATTTCATTCTTAAATAATAATGAACAAAGAACATTTTTGCAAGATGTAATCTTTTCAGAAATCAATGGGATGGTGAGTTTTCTCTGCAATGGTCTTACAAAAATGTTTTATTTGGAGCTGGTGAATATTCCTTAAATAATATGTCGTTTCGACGTAAAAAAATTTCATTTAAATATTAAACAAACAATTGATTTTTTTCTGAAGGAATCTTCGCCTTGTTCCATTTTGTAGCGTTTATATAGAGCTATAAAATGTTTAAAGTGTTAATAAGTGATAATTTTCATTTCGGAACATAAGTAAGGTTGTCATGGTAGTTCTTATTTCAATTATTTAAATATTTATCTTAATAAATGTTCCATAATCTAAACAAAAGTTCAACTTGCTCGTTTAAAATAAGCGTCCTTAATTGTATTGATCATATTCTTATTATTTTTAACACACTCGATTTGTTATAAATCTTGTATTGTATTGGCAGCCTTACGAATAAGTGTTAAAAGATGCTGTTGATTCAGTTTAAGAAGCAACATTTAATTCACATGTTATTCTTTTTCTGGGTACGGAATCAATCGTGTAGGAGCTAGCTAGTTTCGGCAGTTCAGCTAAATTTGGTTGCGTTAAGGTTTTCGGGTTAGCTTAGTGAGTAGCAGTGTCCGTTGCTGACATTTACAGAGTGAAAATTTCATCAACGATCAACACTGTTAACTTGCGTGCACACTGGTTGTGTACACTTGCCGATGTAGGCGATGGTATGTGGATCGTCCAGTTTTTCAGACCTACGCCCAGAGAGGCGCTCATACAAACCTCGAGAACGCTTGCAGAGACCCGACAGGTCGAAAGAGACTGGCTGGCAGCATGCTAAGTCCACAATAGGTAAACCATAAGTATCATTCATAAGGGCTTCATGCCATTTTATCATGTTATTAGAATGTACTATTCCTGATTGTTAAATGGTTTTAATATTTTTTTCAATTAAGTTCATATGTCATTTCTGGGTATCACTTGGTGTAAAATCATTAGCATGACATATATTTGTAATTGTATCGATTTTAAAGTTCTTTTTGAATTTTTTGTTATTGAAAATAAATAAATTTGTAAACTATAATTTCTTTTTCACAATTTAATGTAATTTTTTAAAACTATTTTTAAAAGTAAATAGTAAAAGAGATAAGGGAGAAGTAATACTAACTTTTGTAAAAATATATTTTGCTGAGCTCCTAGAACATCAAATACAACAAACTAAATATTTCAGGCTTTGGATGCGCCCCCACTATCGGTGAAACCAAGATACTTGTTCGGAGGAAAAGCTCTGACACTTCAGTCAATTGGCCGAGGATTTGCAAGACGCCTCACATTTGAGCCCTATGGTTCTACCTTAAATGAGAATAACAACTACTTCTGGACAGACTCTAACCCAGATGGCTTTGTGTTTGAGATTGAGGCTGTTTCTGACGGGGACAAATTTACAATCTATGACGCGAACCATGAGCCTCAGGGCATCTTAGAAGTAGTACAGCAACAGGTATGTACAAAGGCACTAAAGCGTGTTAAAAATATTTCTTATTTTATTTCCATATTCCTCAAATACTTGATAAATACTAACTTTACTTTTTTTCCTTACAGAAGAACCAAATCGAATTGGAACAGAATATTTCTGAAGATGGAACCATTGAAAAGAAAGTGAAAATCAACACCCTCTGCAAAGTTGAATGGTACGAGAACGATGGTGCTACCAAGTTAGTGCCGGTTACTGGAACGGCCATCCTTAGGAAAGGCCGAGGAAATGCTGCAGTTACAAGAGTAGTGAACGTTGCTATTGGCATCAAGCAACTGAAGAAGGGCTATGAGCTAAAGCCTGGCATCAAGTCTTCCTCCAGGAGGATAACCGTTAACGGTCGTGATATTAAGGACATTCCATGCCAGTATTCCGTTGTTGGTCTCGAGAGATACGAACTTCCCGTTATTGGTAATTATTTCTTAAAAATCCTTGTAGTTTTCTTTCTTCTTTTTTAGAGAGATTGGGTAAATCTAATGTTTATGTCTTTTCCAGGTACATACATTGATCCCCGCATTATTCCCGGTTTCCATTATCGTGTTCGCCCTGCGAGCAGCCGTCGTCATCTCTTCGAAGGTCGCAGTCTTCTGCTACAGTCTATCGGCATGGGCTATGGAAAGCGCATCACTTTCAAACCAGACTCTCTCAATGCGCCGGAAAACTACTTCTGGTCTGACTCTCACCCAGAAGGCCTTGGCATGGAACCGCGAGCTATCCATCCCAACATGAAATTCTTAATCTCCGGAAACGGGGTAAGGATGAATTTTTATTAGTATTTTTCTGAAGACGTAAATTTAATTTGGACAGGTGCCAAAATCACTATACAGTACAAGCAATAAGCATACGTTCATAAATGATATATGCTTGTCATCATATCTTTAAATTATTCTGACGTTGGCAGGATGCTTGTTTCTAATTGCATCTTTGGAGTCCAGCCATGAAGAAAAATCATGTGTTTGTAAATACATAATTTACATTTGATTTCAGGGTCTTCTCGGAGAGGCAAGCGTTTTCCGCGCCGATTTGCCGCAAGTGGAAGAAAAAACAGAATATGTGGATGTGCCGGGAAAGCGTGGCAAGGCAGTGGAGAAGTACATTCAGGTGGATGTTACTTGCCACGTCAAACTAGCAACAACTGGCGGCGGTTCTGTAGATTCTGAAGTACACCTCATGAAGGTCTCAGGAGTAGCACTCATGCGAAAGGAACCCGGTCAAGCTGAAGCTAAACTAGTGAAAGTATTCAACGTGGGATTGGACTCGCAGCTGAACCTGCTCTTCGCCCACTCGCAGACTGAGCTCACTTTCCATCCTCTGCCCTAAATCCAGCCAGATACCTGAATGGTGTTGCAATACATGTGACAATACGATTTCCACTGTATTGTAGTGCCAAAAAATAACCAGGCGCGACAGAGGTTTCGTCTAATGCCAATCGACATGGCTACGAATTTGCAACCGACGGTTACAACATCCAGTGCGCCAGTACTGTCTGCTATTCGGTTGTAAATTCGTTTTGTCCTGATCTTTCAAACGACCTACGGACATTGGATTTTGGAAATTGGCGTTAAATATCGAATTATTAAATCCCATCGGACTGACACGGGCTGCTAATTAA
This sequence comes from Pyrgus malvae, assembly GCA_911387765.1. NCBI lineage: Eukaryota > Metazoa > Arthropoda > Insecta > Lepidoptera > Hesperiidae > Pyrgus > Pyrgus malvae. Next base: position 9,779,739 of record OU426958.1, on the reverse strand, counting down.
GTTTGTAAGGTCAATCTAACTTATTACCTTTAAATATTCCGTCTGAATGTTATTGGTACCTTGTACTACTAAGTATTAGAATTACATCTATTTATTGAAAATGTACATCGCATATTTCATTTACACAAATCTGTGCCGGAGAGAGTAGCAAAGACTAGTATTATTCAAAAAAATATGAAGAACCTTAAGAATGTGATTCTACTTTAAGTTTATTTACTTCCTTATTATTATTCTTTTAATATCAAAATTGAAACCTTTTTGTATTATTAATAAATAAAACTATTTCTATTTTTTGTTTATTATTTATCTACATTTTTCCTAGTTTTCCTTTCCTGTATTTTGCATCGCTTTACATTACTTTTCTATACCAATCTAGAGCATCACAGTGGTACCTTTGATGCTCTAAGATACCAATAGTAATCAGATAAAATGTCTATTGGTTTTCTGGGTAATAATTTATTTCATTTATAACGTGTTAAATTTTATAGTATCACTTTAAACTAAAAATGCAAGGGCTTACCGACATTCTCTTCTTAGCCAAACCTGGGTAATAATAAGTAGAACTTGAGGGTGGTAGTCTTAAGAATAAATAAGTAAATAATGAACTCGTTATCAGTAGTGCAATACATACAATGCATTGGTAATATATTTCAGACCAATATATAAATATGTACATACACATATATGCCAAGCACATAGAGTTGATATACAACGAAAACACAAATAGAGAAAGCTTACCCCCTTGCGGGACGCCAGTTATGAACTGCGTTATTGAATTTAAAAAAATATATTAAAATGACTTCTATAAAATATTCGAGCACATTTTGGGTCCAAAACTTGATCGGTGGCATCAATAGGGTCTAAAGCTGAATATTTATAATAATAAAGGCATTTGTGGAAAAGTTCTAGACGAGAGAGACGAGATAGATACTGCAGGCTATAGAAACCTACCTACTACCTTACCTTCACCATCTCGGCCTTTCACATGGTTTCATAAAAGTTTTTTCTGTCAGTTCATACATTGTTTGCCAACATTTTTAACAATATCATTAATAGGTATGGATATTACAACATTGTCGTACGCTACTGATGAAAGACCCGGGGTGCCGACTTTGGATAAATAGTAATCTTGAGCTGCCCATTAATGCCCCCTGACATTTCAAGGGATAGAGGTTTATACCGTGTGCCAATCACAATTTGTTAGCATTAAAATTAGGATTAATAACAGTGATTTCATTGTGAAGATTTTTAATTTTAATTGCAGAGGAAACACAGGTTCAGTCGTAAATAATCAGCATAAATATTGTACGAGCAATCAATAACGGGAATAATACAATTGATAAGCAACAAAAAAATAAAAATAAGAAAGAACACTGCCTTTCGGGAAGCCAGTGTTGAGGTCAGTGCATTTGGAACATTTCTGTTTCAAGTGTACTGACTGGACTGCTGGCACTGCTGCCGATCGCGAAGATAAGGTCAAATGATGGATTTATTCAGAAACTACTTAACTTTTCAGCTACGTTAATTTATTAAAATAAAATAGTAATCCCCAGAAAATAGTACAACATCAGAAATCAAAATTTAAGATGGAATATAATAAAATTTTGGTCTTCAAAAAAATATCCAAAACTAGATCGGCATAGCAATATGTAGGGGAGACCGAGGAGAGTTGAAACAGAGGAGAGTTGAAACAGAGGAGAGTTGAAACAATGCTAATTTTAAGGAATACGAAACTCTTAGAGACATGTGAACATCGAACATAATCTACTCATCGTCATCCGCAGAACCCCCAGAGGCGTCTGAGCCAATGTGAGAAGCGGTTTGGCAGATCTAGCTCCCACGTCGAAAAAAATGTTAAAAGTAAATTTTTAACGTATAATGTAGATACCAATATTTTGCCAAAGCGTTAGTATTTTGGCTTGAAACTTATACCTTTCAAAAGCTTATTAGTACCAGATTGTAATCACAATGCTAGTTCCGTTTATTACGTTGCTGTTTGATACTTTGTGTCAGTATTTGAAAAATTGGGAGGATTTTTTTCAGCGAGGAGAATTGAAACAGGTTGTTTCAACTCTCCTCATTTCGATTTTATATGACAAATTAACTTATTTTGGGAGGTCAGTACGTTTACAGTTACAGTTACAAGACATTTTCTAAACTCTTGGTGAATTCAATAAGGTTATCGTGCTTTGCAATCTGCAATGCATTAGCTTATTCTTATTTCAAGTAGCCACACAATAATTAGGTCTTTACCTGTGAAATTGCCGTTTTTTATGGTATAAGTGAAAGTACTTTTAAACTTTTAAAAGTACTTTTAAACTTTTTTTTTGTTATTAATAGTAATCACCCATGCAATCGACGCATCTTTGCTAATGCATTGGCAATTTATTAATGCCCTTCTTGTAAAAATCAGCTGGACGGGAGGCAATAAACTTTTCAAAGGCATTTTGTACTGCCTCTCGGGAATTGAATTTTTTACCCACTAAAAAGTTCTCAAAATTTTGGAAAAAGTAATAGTCGGTAGGTGCAAGGTCTGGTGAGTATGGCGGATTATGGAGAGCTTCCAACCCCAGGCTCTTGCAGCTTGGAGACTGTCTGTTGTGCAGTATGGGGTCGCGCGTTTACGTGAAGGAGCAGTAGGGACGACCGATTGCCCAAAGCTGGTTGCCGATGTGCAAGCTTTTCCATCTTTGTCTCCAGTTCTTCACAGTACACATCTGCAGTAATGCTCATGCCGTTTTGTAAAAAGCTGTGGTGAATCATACCCGCACTAGACCACCAAACAGTGACCATCACCTTTTTAGGGGTCACTTTTGGTTTAGGGCATTGCTTTGGTGCTAAACCAGGATCTAACCAAATTGCTGAGCGCTTTCGATTGTCGAACAGGAATCCATTTTTCATCGCACGTAACAATTCGGTTGAAAATTCCTCTATTTCTTTGCCTATTGAGTAGCGCGAGGCAGGTCTCGGCGCGTACGTTGCGCTGGCGATCTTTAAGTTCGTGGAGCACCCATCTATCAAGTTTTTTTACCTTGCCTATATGCCTATTTGTCGCAAATGGATCAAAATTGTTTTGATGCTAACATCAAAAGCTGCTGCTAGCTCAGCTGTAGATTGAGTTTCGTCAGCTTCCACAATCGCCTTTAATTCATCATTGTTGACCAAAGTCTCCGGACGACCGCGAGCTTCATTTTTCAAGTCAACATTTCAGAACGGAACCGGGAAAACCAATAACGGGTTGTGCGTTCGTTTGTACAGTTCTCTCCGTAAACGTTTTTGATGTTACGTGACGATTGTGTCGCGTTGGTGTCACGACTGTCCACGACGTAACTCATATTCCATAATTACACGAATTTTTTAAAGTATCCATTATGACGAAAAATTTCATAGGTAAAGGCCTATTGGAAAGATTCCTACCATTGGAAGTAGAACTACTTAGAGTTATAAGTGGAGGCCTTCCTATTTAAGAATAAGCCGATTTTTTCAAGCCGGATGATAAACTGGATAAAGCTTTAATTATGAGTAAGGATAGCCTAATTCAGGACTATGTATTGCTATTGTCAGATTTAAGTATCTGAAACATATTCAGAAGATTAAGAAACTTTCGTTTTAAGCAGATGAGATGTGATTTCTATTTTGGCTTATTTTGGCTTAGTTGTATCCCATATAGGTCACAGTTGAACCTTATTTAACAGCAAACTGTTCATAAGATGTTGTAAGGTTTTATAAAGCAACTTCTAAATTAGCAAGTGTGACATCTATGTATACATACGAGTACTTCATCATGAATGATTCCGTCTACCTACGTGCAAAGAACTAAAACGAAGAGGACGTGAAAATGTTGTACGTATAATCGTAGATGGCAGCACTTGTCTAAATAATTGAGTTTTTACTAGATGGCGCTGAGGAAGTTGAGGTTGTTTTATGAGTTCACTCGCCTCTACTGTGTGTTCGGTTGTCGTGTAGAGCATGTTATGTCTGCGTAGTAGAGTCAACAGAAACACGAACAAAGTTTAGCGGGAATACTTAGCCGGCGAGCGGCAACGGCGCTGGGGGTCTCGTATCTCACGGCTCCTACAGTTAAACGAAAATCGCGATGTTCCAAATAATAACTGGTAAACAGTGAATTGGTGCGATAATACGATTTTAATCTCGATTCTATTACGAACTGAACGATGGCTGCGAAAGTTGGGTGTTTGAGTGTTTTATTATTGTGCATTTTGAATAGTGCCTCCAGTTTCAACCTGGAGCCAAGGATTCCTGTGATAAAGTATGGAGAGTTCGGCTCATATTTTGGATTTTCAGTAGCGGAACACATCACTATCAATAATAAAGGCGATAAAACAAGTTGGTGAGTATTAATCTCATTAATCTTAGGCGTAATGAGCTGCAATGATGTCATGTGTGAAGGTTGCCGCCTCAACATGTGTTTTGCTTCGCTATGAATCTTTTTCTATAAACGTTAGTACTATAAGAACTTTGTTTCGATGTTTCTTATCAAGTTATCTGAAGTACGTAGCTGTTATCTAGAAACATGAAGCCATATTATTACAGCACATTCGCGGAATCGTTGGTAACAATATAATTCGTTGAAGTTGAATTATTTATTCGAAACTTGAAATATTTTGGACGTGACGGTATGCGATTAGCAAGATTGCATAAATTATGTTATTATGACAAGGTAAATGTTGATAAGGGTTTTCGTTGTATGAATCGTGATTTATTATAGGAACTAGAAATTACTAGCATCGATTAAATGAAGAAATAGACGACTTTAACTCGCGATACCTTAATTAATTGGTCCAAAAATTTTAAGGAAATCATAGAGGCTTTCTAAGAGCTTTTTAACGTAATTTTACAGAGATAAACCTCTGCTAACCTGAAAGTTACCAATGTACAAGGTCTATAACCTTTGCATTATCTTTAGTTTTTCTTTAAGTGAAAGTAAATAAGGAATACCAAGTTAAGGCAAGTTAATCAAGTAGCTTAAATGATTTATACAAATGAGTAGTAAAGGATATTTTTTCCTCATATACCTTTATTTTTAACTTTTCTTTCTTATTCGTCGAAGCGAGTTGTTATTATTTTTAGTACTAGATCATGTAGCTTTTGAGGTGTAGAAAAAAACTTGTTTTTAAGATAAATCGTTAGGCTGTTTGCGTAAATGAGTCGAGGTTGGAAACCTGTGAATATATATAGTTGCAGCGAATTTATCTTTTTGAAAAATGCTGACTACCATGCAATTGATATTTATAATAAATGTCGTTCTAGTCGTTAAAATTTACAATTTACGATCATACATAATAACTTCCGATAACGATGAATGTTTTTTTCTACATTTATGAAGTCGAGAAACGATTAACTTTTTAAGTTATTCCATAACCAGGCCTTCCAGATGCAGAAAAAAACAAAGAAATACCAGTAAATGGGCCATAGGAAAATCAGATGATAAATCATCATGCAGAAACTTATATAAGGGGGAACAGTAAATCAAAGTAAAGGTCGCTGCATACGTGACGGGTTTTTACACGGACGGGACGGGACAGAACGGGACGGGAAGTTTTGGAAAAAATCGTTTCATACAAAATGTTTATGAAAGAGCATATGTCACGGAGACACGGACGGGACGTGAACGTGGCACTCACGGGGCGTTTGAACGAGGCAGTTACGTCCCCGTCCCGTTCACGTTCCGTCCGAGTTTTTATCACGTTACGTATGCAACGACCTTAAATAGAACTTCGAAGTGCCGGGATGAATGTAAATAGATAACAGGATGGCGCCGGGACTCCGTGACCTACTCTCTGTAAGATATGGATGCAATAACGATTGATAATTTGCATTGCACTCTCAGTGATATAAGCAACGATGCTAAATAAGAATTTTCTCGTTTGTCATGGTGGCATGCTTTTTACGGATATAATAGTGGAATAAATATGAACTTTTTGCCGGTAGGAAAATTATTTAAAAGAATTAGAAAAAAATGGGTAAGTAAATATCTGGCAGTACCACTTAGGATAATATAAAACACTCTTGTATAACAAAATATTTGTGCTTATTTATTTATCTGAATGAATTAATTACATTTTATTTGACTTGAGCTGTAAGTGAAATCAAAAATATGTTTTCTATGTTTTTTTTGTTTCAAAAGGAAATAGAAGAAATACATCGGGATATTCTAATTTGCCAAATTTTATTTATGATATATCCGATGTTGTCAAAAATTAGCGTTCTTTTAAAGAAGGCTTTGATTCTGTTGAGGGTAATCAACAAGGTGCAATAGGTATCCCATATATCAGTCCGAAGCGCTCGAGAAAATGCAAAGTCGCTTCTCTCGCTCCCCTTCGGAAATGTTCTACGGCCATTTATAATTATAACAACGAGAACTCTACAATGGTAGAGTTTAACGACTGTGGGGCGCCCTTGACTTATGTAATTAAACTCTTGATAGCAAATTGACTTTACGATTTATTAAATACAATTTATTATTGCTAGAGTGTAAATTATTAACAATTAGGTATAGGTAAAACGAATAACAACTAATAGTAAAACGAAGGTTATTTTAGCATTTAAATGGCTATTTATTCCGATTTATTTCCATACTGTATTAATTTTAAAGTAAAAATTCCAATAACACGATCGACATGTAACATGACGACCTGCGTGGCGTAATGTTTACCATGCCGGACTGCCAATCGATGGGTCTCGGGTTCGATTCCCGGCAAAACAGAAATTTGAATGATGTTGATGAGTTTAAATTTCTATTCTCGGTCTGGGTGTTTGTGTTTCTGTCTTTTGTGGGTCCATGGTACTTACGACACAAGGTATATCTACACTACTGTGGGGCTATGAGTATGAAGCGTTATTATTATTATTGATTTTCAAAATTATCTAGCGTTTCTTTTCCTTTTAGGGTATGAAATTTTGAGTTAGTAATGAATTCTTGTTCTAAATATTAGTTAAATTACTTTATGCATTAAATTCGATAGTTTATAAACTTCCTGTTTCGGTATAGGAAATATCATGTTGTACTTTTTATTGCTGTTGCTTAAAGTAAAGTAACTTACTTAATTAGAACAAAAAATCACTATTAACTCAAAATGCTACAACAACTTCGACTTATGCCACTATTGAATTCAGCAGGCGTTATGATAAGACCTTGTGAAATCTTTACCGGAAAAAGCAGGAAGTCTCTTTTAAAAATATTAGTTAATGCATTAATTTCAATAGTTTATAAACTACCTGTTTCGGTAGAGGAAATATCAGGCTGTTCTTTTTATTGCTGTATGTTAATGCTTAAAGTAAAGTAGCTTACGTACTTAATTAGAACAAAAATTCATTACTAACTAAAAATGCTACAACAACTTCGACTTATGCCACTATTGGATTCAGCAGGCGTTATGATAAGACCTTGTGAAATCTTTACCAGAAAAAGCAGGAAGTATCTTTTAAAAACATTAGATTATGCATTAATTTCGATAGTTTATAAACTACCTGTTTCGGTATAGGAAATATCAGGCTGTTGTTTTTTTTGCCGTATGTTAATGCTTAAAGTAAAGTAGCTTACTTAATTAGAACAAAAATTCATTACTAACTAAAATTGCTACAATAACTTCGACTTATGCCACTATTGAATTCAGCAGGCGTTATGATAAGACCTTGTGAAATCTTTACACCGGAAAAGGCAGGAAGTATTTTTTAAAAATAAATAGGCGATGCATGGTAGCATGTGTTTTTTACATACTTTCGTTGTACACTTGTCAAATAAATAACTAGAGCGAGACTCAATATTAACCTGGAATATGTCCAACATCTAGCATGCAGGGGAATGACACATCCTCGACCTACTCTCAATGCATTAATTTTATAAAATACCGCAGACAATATTCTTATGTCGATTGAAGTATGTGGTACAATTTTTATAGGGCAGTAAGTGTAGCTTCGGGATTAAGAATAGAGCTACGGTATGCCCCTGCCTGATCGTAAGAGGCGACTAAAAGGGGGCTTCGGGGGTTGTGGGGGGTGAGAGTGGGAGCTCGATCCGTTCATCCAGCGGCCCCAGAAAGTACGGCAGTGTGTGCGTAGCCGCATGCCGCCGTAAGCATCGGAGGGTGCAGGAGAGCACATCTGCTCTCCAGAGGATGGGCCCGTTCTAGGGCGCCGTGCTTGGAGGACACCGGTGTGTTCCATTGGAGATCCCGGAGTCCTCCTCAAGCGCAGAGGTAGACCACAGAGGAGGTTTAGTGCGGTAACAAATCCCACATAACCCGGTAATACCGCCCCCAATGTACCGGGTACCTTTTGAAAGTTTCCCCCCCGATACCAAAAAAAGGTACCATCGCCGCACCCATTTCTGCCGTGAAGCAATTCTATTGTGATTTGGTAGAAAGCTGCGATTAACACTTACTACTCGGTCAAGTTAACATGACACCTGGGAGGCTATTCTGTATTTATCCGTCCATTAGTTCTAACATTTTCGGAATCATTTTTGGCATATTTAGACGGTTTTCTTTCATGAATTTATAAGATTAGCAATATTATTGATAACATTAACCCACTGAATGAATAATATGGTTATAATTTCTTCAGTCTTACTCAAAAATGAGACCCGAAAATTCACGAAGTTTCGGATACGGGCGTACAGAGTAGCCTCTCACAGGTGTCATGTTAACTGGAACGAGTAAAATCAGCCTCTGGAGTACCTGTGCAACTACTTATGGACCTCAGGCAAGACTTGCTTGATGTCGTGTGTATTTATCAATTAACATGACTTGTATGCTAGTTTGCTACTCCATTCAAAAACCTTCAAGAAAGAAGATCGTGAAAAAAATATAATAATAAAGAAACAACTTAATAAATAAGTACGAGAGTCGACTATTGCGTGACGCAATAGTTACCATGCCGGACTGCCAATCGAAGGGTACCGGGTTTAATTCCCGGTGAAGCAGAAATTTGAATGATCAGTTTAAATGTATGTTCTCGGTCGGTACTTGTGTTCTGTCTCAGTGTGTGTTCATGGTACCCACGACGCAGGGTATCTACCCTACTGGGGGGCTATGAGTGTGAATCGTTATTTTTTATTTTATAATGCGAAATTGAAATTAGTCCTTGAACTTCTTTGCAAATCCATTATTTCTCGTTATTTTTTCAGTGATTATATTTTACATCTGTATCTTAAGAAAATTGAACGATACATTGGTTCATATTATTATTTTGAAAATCGATTTGAATGAGCCTTTTAGCATTATCATTTCAGTTCTTAGAATTGTAGAGAGTATTAGAAATACTGAGTCAATCGATGTGTATTCAGGTTGTCTCAGATATTAGTTTATGAGTTTTTGTAACATTTGCTTTGAAATGTTGCCAATTTGCCAGCCAGGCAGCTGGTTTATTGATTTAACAGCTGTTATTTTTTGTATTGGGTTTAACAGTAACAGTACTATAAGGTGTATTTACAACGTATTAACAACGTTTTAGCATCAATAGCTCAATTTCAAATACGTGAAATAAAATAAATCCTATTTATCTACCCATAATACACACAATGATGATAAGATAAACTCGTACGAGTACATTGCAGCTCGGTTGGCTGGCTGCAACCCTTTTTGCGTCCCACTGCTGGGCACGGGTCTCTCCCCATTATTATATGTATATTTAATAATAAAGCATATTGTCGGAATGAAGGCTTTTTTATAACTTACCGAACTAAATATCTAACGTAACCTTAGAGCATTTAACTCAATTTGACGGGGACCTTCGATGCTCTAAGGACGTTACGTATAATAATATAAAGGTCTTAGGCACAAGCTACAACACCGGGGCATAAGAAAAAAATAAAACGTTGATTTTTTGACCAAATAATGGCTCTAGTAACATTAAACAAACATACCTATATTACGAGTGCAAGCTACACACTACAATAGAGTAAAAATCATTGACATAATATCGATTATTTGGGTTCAACAGGGGAGCTGTTCGTGAAACCTTTTCGTTGACCACTCAGGCATCTAAGAATGGCATTAGAATCCTTCAACATTCTTAATTACTTGTTTGATTTTCAGTTTATAAAATTGTCTCAATCAGTGAGACAGGAAAGCTTCAGATCGTAAACCTTGAAACTTCATAACTTAACAAAAAAGTTTGATAATACTATTTACGAGTATAATACACGACTGTAATACAATATAATTAGCTGCGAATGTTGTTTTCTTACGTAAGCTTCATATTTTTTAACTTATCGTTCTGAAAGGTTCTGACTGGTCGAGAATCTTCAAGTCGTTCGTCTAAATACTCGTACCTACATATGAATGTCTGATATCAATGATACGTCAGTATATTTTAATATCACAAGAATATTTTGATATGAAATCTCTAAGTAAATGTGTGTCAATATGTCTCCAGATTTATAACTTGTAGATATTTTTTTCTTTAAACAAATTAGAATAAACTTTTGAGAATGAGATAATTTTATTCGCAAAAATATGAATTTCAATGTTTCTTTGGTTTCTTGGCTCGATAGGTCTAGGAATAGGGCCATACCTTTTACGTCGTATACAACTTTGCTCCGGAGTACATGTGTTGCCAGATCGTCACAGGATTATTATTACATATTACAAAAATGTGAATATAGCTCCAATCTTCAGAGCATCTTTTCAGCCACCGACCGTAACGGCTCATGTCATGAGGAAGGACCTCGTTCAAGTCCAAAACTAATTGATCTCCGTCATAAATGAACCGTGAGTAAAGCCGGTTATAATCAGGATTATTTTTATTCGAAATTATCTTAAAAAATTATCACTAACGCTCAATAATCCTGTTAAATGGAGGCCGCTCGGGTCGGAAATCGCCTCGCAACGGCATATCTCGGTCGGATTAACTTTTGTTTTACATAAAACCACGCGCACGAGTCTTTGGAGTCCTCAATCTTTCTCTCCGATGACAAGAGCACATTCGAAAACTTGATTTATGTAATCTCCGCTACGTATGACGGACAAATTCTGCTTTGACTAAGATGTAGAGTTGGTATTGTCGACTACACATTGCCTTTTTTCTTTCTTTCATTAATGTTATCGCATTTGTGCATATTTTTCAGGTGAATCTTTTTTACTGACAATAAAACTGATAGGCCAGATTTCAACATACGTTTTTTCACCTTATTACTTAAAGCAATAATTTGTTTCAGCGTAAACTTTTAGTACCTTTCAAATCAGTCCAAAGTTCAATCCAGATAAGAAAATCAATATTGAACGATTATATAATGTTATTCTCAGGTAAAAGTGTGGGCAGAAAATCGTGACTTAACGTAAACCTACTGTATTTTACACATGCGTAAAACCATTGTGAAGCACAGTACTTCATTCCAGGCGAAATTGTAACTTACAGTATTATCTACATAAGTATATTTAAGGTCGATAATCGATTGTTTGTCGTCTCTGTGAAAAGCAATGGCCAAAACGTGGGTGTAATACGTAACATTTTTAGGTTTACTCACAAATAGAGACATTTCTCAACGTTTGACACGATCTCGTAAAAAATATGTTTACGTAAATATATTTGGGTACCGTATGCAGAAGATATAAAATTTTATTATGTTAGTTTCGAAAATAGCGCCTACATACCGATATGAGCTTGCGTGGAGAATTGTTGTACTTGCCTAATAGGATGTTTTACTGTTCAACACCATGTAAAGTATATATGTATTTATTCTTATGGTTGTCACCTCGAATAGGTAAAATATGCATCCGTAAAGTTTGAACATAATAAAGTTTGATCATTAGTTAGTATAGCAGCGATGGCCGAGTGAGCAGCGATGGCCGAGTGGTAAAACTGACTGATCCCGGGTTGAAATGATATTGATATTTAATTGATTACGATGTTCTCCGTCGCCGTGCATGCCTGAGAGAAATTCATAATTTCTCGAAAGCATGACGTCCACCAATCCGCACTTGGCCAGCGTGGTGGACTATGGCCTAAATCCCTTTCACTTGTGAGAAGGAGACCTGTGCCTAGCAGTGGGACATAAAAAGGTTGAAAAAAAAATTGTTAGTATATGTAGGTGGTAGTGGTAGTATGGTTTGCTCGGGGAAGTACCACTGCTGCACCCACTTCTGCCGTGAACAATTCAATTGTGTTTCGGTGGAAAGGTGCAGTTGCCGTCCACACTTACATGAGGCGACCACCAGCCTCCGGAGTAGCAGCGCAACTGCATACGACCTCAGACAAGACTTACCTATGCTTGCTTGAGGTTGTATGTAGATGTCCACGGGCTGCAGCGACCACTTAACACCACGTGGCCTGCATGCTCGTCTGCTACACCATTCAAATAGTTAAAATAAAAACTACAAAGACAAAATAACTCTGTTGATGTATTATTATAATTGACATGAATTTGCAACAACTAGTAGGTATACATAAATATATCAACGTTAAAATATATGTATGTATATGCATACACCCTGTACATGTATATGTATAGGTATATTTCAAAAATATTGAATTGCTTATTAATTTTATTTGTTTTACATTTAGTAATTGTCTATTCAGAAAACATGAAATATAAAAAATATAAAAATTGTATTATTTGTATTTTGTGTAGTTTATTAAATTATTTTCCCTTAAAATGGGGACAGGTACTTTCAGAAAAAGTACTCAAACCCAAACTCAAAAAATGTTTATTGTCTCAACACACATATTACATGACATACATTGAATTCCTTCGTTATATTTAATATCTGGTGCGAGACCTGGTGCCCAAGCTAAGCCGTAGCCTGTATTTTGGCACACCAGGATTCCCAGCAAGCAATAAAAATAGCGAAACATTGAGTAATTTATGAGGCTATAGTCAGTGTGTGTGTATGCGTGCGTGTGGATGTGATGTGTGTGTGTGTGTGTGAGTACAAATCACATATTATTTCTAAAATTACTGAAAATCGATTTGGGTGTAATATTACTTATTTCACAGCAAATGGTATCCACTTTCGCCCACTAAAAGTAATTACACCTATTTCAAATCACCCTGTATATAAAACCTTAATCTAAGGGGACCCACTTTCGCCCACTAAAAGGAATTAGGTACACCTATTACAAATCATCCTGTATATAAAACCCTAATCTAAGGGGACAAACAAACATACGTTACGCATCATACGTTTAGTTAGGTGAGTAAAAGATCTGATTTCACCAGATTTAGTTTGTTTATCCTTTTCTCCGTTGTTTGTATGTTTAAAATTCATATTACTTTCTTCCTTATTTTTTTCTTTTACCTTGCCTTGCCATTTACATAGTATTACTACTACACAGCTTTACTCATAATGTAATTCATTCTTGGTTTAACTGTAAGCATGATGTTGTCAACTAATGAATAAATAAATAAATAAATTTCATAAAACGAGTACATAATTCAACATGGTTGTGTGTCGTTACTTCAAACCACAGATCCTTCAATGATCGTATTAAGCCCAGAGGGGTCGTTCCCCAGTCGACTCCCAATTAAAATGTTCACACGTCACGCTCAGCGGGAACACTGAGACTCATCTGTGAAGCGAATGTGTCTAATAGGATCCCATTATTTGGGGACAAACCAACGAACGCCGCTCAAGTATAAATAAAGGACTTGGAATTGCTCTTAAATAATCGCTTGACTCGTGCAATTAAAAAAAGACGCGTAAATTTTTCCGTTGCGTCTAACTGAAAGTTTAATAATAATGAACATTTTAAAGGTTTTTTTAATGTAAACCACTTAAGTGACGGTAAGAGTAAGCATAAGAGTGAAAGAACTGGAGGTAGTTCTGTACTGTGAACTGTGATGCAGTTTTTTTAGAAACCAAAATACGAAAATGCTTTACAAAGATCACAATAAATAATCTATACATGTATTTCAATGTAATTTTATTACAAACAACTTAAAATTAATACCTAATGAAAACTAAAAATAAAAAGAAAATCCCGTCTAAAAGTTGCGCTTGTGGCATTGTGCCCTGAATGCTGGAAGAGTAAATGAAAAATTAAATAAATAAATGAAATAACGAATATTAAAAAAATGTTGTAATTCTTGCTAATTTTAATAATACGCCATTATAGGTAATCTCTAGATCTATGATATCAATTTTATTATAGGGAGAGTTCTGCGCCCATCACTGTACGTAAAGAGGGTTATACATATAAAGATTTACTCTAATTTACGTACAGTACAGTGGCGACCACGTCTCGGCAAAAGGAGCACAGGCCGCCCTAACTTAACTAACCAGTTGGACTGGCGACCTGAAGAAGATAGCGGGAAACCGCTGGATTCAGAGGGCGCAGGACCGAACGGAGTGGCGAACATTAGAGGAGGCCTATGTCCAGCAGTGGCCTTAAAATGCTGATGGATGGATGAATGGACATACAGTATACCTAAGTTTAGATTTAAAAGGCAATAAAAATATTTTTTATACCTCAATTCTGAACGGATACCGTTATCCGTTTATCGCCTCAATTATTCAAGATGAAAACTGTTACCGCCTTTAATTTATTTACCTAATACCTATTGATTTGTTAATTGCTATACTTTATTTACCAATTTCTACTGAAATAAGTTGAAGCAAAGTCTACATCTAACGAAATACTTTTCATGGGATATACTGTAAATAAAAAATGAATAATCCAAATCGAGTAAGGAATTAAAGAGTTCTTTCTGGTTTAATATAGAATAATATTGTTTAAATTGAGAACCAACTCGTTTTTATGAATCCTTGTTATGAACGCAATATTTCACTTTCATACACACATACACGGAGATTAAAACAACCCATCGTGTATTTAATAATCACAGTTTATCATCTTATGATAAATAATGGTGATATTTAATTTTGTGGCGATGCGGAATAACGGTAGCATCAGAAGAGTTGGCCCTTTATGGTACGAGTAGTTAATGATCATGCATTTACACCAAATGCATTCCATTATTTTGGGCATAAGTAGGTAGGTAGAAGTTACAGTTAGTTTTGGTAGCGGCCTCTTTTGTTGCTGTTCTATTCATTTGGAAATAAGGTTAGCGTACATTTTGTTTTAAAGTAGGTACTACGTGGTACTAGTATTAATATTTGTGTTTTAAATCCTATGTTTAAACCGTTATAGTCAAAATAAAATTTATAATTCTTTTTGTGTTTAAGCTAGAGTATTAGTGCATTACAGTACGTAACGCAGTATATAATACCAGTAACCTATATTATGTATAAATGGTTTGGTCTGGGAAATAAAAAACACAAATAACTTAGATCTCGTCACCGCCTTTTTTATCGATAAAAATTATTGCATTCTTGACCACTACAGAGTCATACTTAAATAATATATGCAGTAATAACTGTTTAATTTGTTTATAATAGTTTATGAGTCGTCTATAGTTTTGTGAGCGGCTCAAACTTATACGCCCACGATCTCAACGTTAGCTCTACCATTGTTTTTGTCTGTTTGCAAGATAATAATGACATTTGATTTATCATTAAATGCCTGTGGGTGTTGTTTCAATAGGTCATGGCTTAGAATTAACCCCTTATCGTGTTCCACAAGCCGTTTAACAACCGTTTATACTGTTAAATGAATTGTACTGTAGCTGTGTTATTCGCTGAACAATACAGTCCTATTTAGCTACTTGCCATTGGATCTTATCGTAATAATACCACTGATATATTGTGACAACTTTCTATTCAGCAAACCTGTGTTACAAATAGTACTAGTTCCAACTGCATACCTGAAAATTTTGTTTCATAAATAGGTACTCACAAATTAGGCATGTTTGTAATAACATTCCATAGTACTCACTACACAGTGTACACCTACTTACCCTACTGTGTGGCTATGAGTGTGAAAGTTTAGGGATATAAATATTACCTATGCGTTACCTAGAATGAGTAGATAACCAAAGTTGCTTTTTCATCTTTCCATTAAAAATACATCGCATTAAATACCAAACATATTTAATTGATCATAATATACATAAAAGGCACCAGTGCCATGTATGGAAGACGTATTCAAATCGTTAGTACTACTATGTCGCCCATAGATCTAGCGAGTTGTCTCATGAAGTGCTTGCAATGTAGTCATAGGTTCAAGAGCACGCAAGGCACGCTAGGTTATCCACCCACCGTACAGCGTAGGTGTGACAGTGCCTAAGTAGATATTCTGGAATTATGATTATTATAGGTATTCTAGACTTCGTACCATAAAACAACTTTACCTGTCCGCTCAACGAGTAGCTTTAATTTTGGTGACCTAGAGCCAAAATAGTTCTATATCTCTATGTTCTTATAAAGCTTGTTAAACAAACTTAAAATACGTACCTGTATTTTTATATTGCCTATAGATATCTGGATCCAGAAATGAAGATATAATTTTTTTCACCAACAAAAAAATAATAACGCACGTAGTTTTTTAAACTCCAGGCTAACTATATCGATGCTCCAGGAAGTAATTTTAGAATCAGGTGAGATCAAGAGATTTTTGGAGAGAAACTTCAGGTACTTATAACAGTTTTATTCGAAGTTGATTTTCCAAACATAACAATTAGTTTACAAACAAACTTGAAAGACAAATAGCAGGTTTGTTGAATAAAATTCTTTTAATTAATACCTTAGTTTGGTTCACTAACGTTTTATGACCACACCATCGTCACTCTATCCACCCACCATACTGCGTAGGCAGTGACAGTGCCTGACTGGATTGCTTGACTAGTGAATATATTTTTGTCAAATGATTTTTTAACATTACCAAACTAGGTTTTATTTTTTCTACTCTCTACCAATTGGAGCAGAGAGGTGGAGTAAGCTCCAGGCCTCCCTAATAATGGGGGAGGCCCGTGCCCGCCAGTGGGACGCAATAAAAGTTGCAGCCAGGTGTTCTTCATCCTCGAGTCATAATGATGACATCCAACTGAAAGAAATGCATGCAACGTTGTATTCCGGGGTTGCTAATGATTTTAGCTAGATCACGCACGCCTAATAAGTTATATTATTATCCGCCCACATTCGTCGCATAGGCCTTGATTGAGCCAGAGTTGACTGCTCGACCAGTATTTCTTACAATAATTAAGTTTTTAATCTAAAATCCGAAGACTGAAAAATAATGATATTTAAGGAGATAAATAAGAAATATGAAACAAGAAAAAAGTCTCATCATAAAAATGTGATGTACAATTTTTTTTATCATCTTTTTTTTTGCAATTGGCAACAACTACTGAACTTTTTTTTAAATAGTCACTGCTACATACTAATAAAAAATAAATGTTTTTTTCTATAGAAATTGAATATTTTAATAAGGGAGAACGGGGTAGGGGGTAAGATAGAATAAGTCAAAAACAAACAACACTTAGATATATAAAGCGTTACCTAAGTATACTTAGAATTTCGGCATAAACGTCCACCATTTTTGTGGCGCCAGCGGCACAAATCCTACCTGCCAGGTACCTTTTGAAGGTTCCATGGTGTGAATTGGTGTGCACGACATAGTGTGGGGTTATGAATGTGTAGCGTTATTAAAAAACCGTCCAGGTCATACTAGCATCTACACCTATAAATATTTTTATCATACCTTTATAATAGATCACTCACACTGATTCAGAAATGCATGTAAACTTTTGTGATATCTAATTTTCAGATAATGTTTTAATCTATAATATTTCTACACCTTACTTACTTAGTCCACGCGGAGTGTAAAATAGCATATTTAAATCGGTACTTCGATACTTGATATGTATTCAAATTAATTACATGCAGACGGGAGCAGGAATGTGTCGTGGCGTAACAATTATCGACTTATGAGCATGCAAACTTTGTAAACCAGTTCATATGTAGATTACCTATCACATAGTTATGATAAAAACACAGTAGGTACAAGAAAAATCACAGGTGAAAACAAATTCTAACATGGCTATCTGTTGCTTTTATGGCCTGCCGCACTAAATACTTTTAGTATCGACGATCGGCAATTACCAAACCTTGGCAAAAAATGCCTACCGCCTAACGGCGGAGTGAAATCACCATGAGGCAGGAGGATCACTGCCTGAGTCTGCCCGGGTAAAGAGGTTGTTCCTCGCTCCCATACCTTTAAGTACTCAATGTCTCGCGTAGGAAGTCCCTGTTGTTGATCGGCAATTTTGTAGTCGCTTTTAAGAGGCTAAACGCAGCGACCGAACGCTGTGCACACTTGAAAACGCTTAAACGCGCGATTCTGCTATCGCGTTCGAATTCGAATTTAATTTTTCACGAAATCTCGATTCAGGCATCCTTAAAGTCGCTAAAATGCGCGATTTCAATGCCGCGTCCATGTTTTAAACGCGATGCAGCATCGATACAGACGCAAAATCGCCGAACACCGACAGCAGCCCATAGTTAATAGTAGCTACTAGTGTGGCTTGGCCGTTAGATTAATTAGCTATCGATCGAAGCGGGATGGTCTGTGGAATATGGAAGTGAACTTCTTCAATCTACGTCAAGAAAATTCTAAACTCTTAATATAATTAAAACTCTTCATAATTTAAAACTCTAAACTCTTTCTACTCTTTCTTTTTTCCTGTTGCGTGCTTCTTAAGTTAATACAATAAGATAACATAGTTATAACAGAGCCTTATTTTTACTGTGGCTCGCAATTTTATGACCTTCTTAAGAATTCAAAAGAACACCCTTTAAGAAATTTATAGACTCGTTAAATCTACGTATTGTAATCTAAGCTATTGTCTTGTCCCTATCCTGTAAACTCTAAAGTTATTGAACAAAGCTATAAATTTTTTGATCAAGTATTGTTTATAAAAATGGCAGAAATACCGTGTGGATTGTTGAAGTAATTTACATTTCAATGACACATTGAGATTAAGAATATAATATCGATATAGTATAAATTCGCAATACATTTAAGTTGATCTGTTTATCTTTGATTGACCCAGAACATAAGATGAATAAATGTAACAAAGTTATATGTAATTACATATATTAATTGTCAAATTAATAATTGTTACTGAAACTAGTACAGGTTTCATATTCTGTGTAGATTACATTGCGCCGCCCCGAAGCGTCAACATTCGTCCAATATTAAATATTATCATATCAGTGTAACCCAATTCGCAATACATCTGCCCATATTTCACATAGATAAACTCTTGTTCCATAAATAATATTCGTATAGAATCTTCCATTTCAATACATATTTTGTTTTACATCTTTAGGCATATCATAAACCATTACAAGAAAGTTTATTGACTAAGCTCTGATATGGTTTTCCGTGTATTTGTGAAAAGAGTTACAAAATGTTGTTAGATATATATTTTGATAGTACATATTTACTATATTTTACAGCTGTTTCCACAAAGTAGTCAACAGGATGGCGTTCAGTTATACCTATAATGCAAAAAGTGTTTTTATCTGTAGACTGCCCCCGTGGCGTAGTGAGTGATGAGCCGACTGCGAAGCGTGAGGTCGTGGGTTCGATGCCCACCCAAGACAAATATTTGTGTCATGAACATGACTATTTGGTATGTGTCTGGGTGTTAATTTAACTATTTAAGTATGTATTTAGATTTTTATAAGTATGTTTATCACTTTTATCAGCTTTCTGATTACCATAGTACAAGCTCTGCTTAGTTTGGAATCAGATGGCGTGTGAATTGTCCAAATATATTTATTATTTATTTATTTATCTGTAGAATAAAATAAAAAGTACATAACCTAAAGTCATTGGGAAGTTTAGAGGTGATACCAAGTGACCTACCCATATAAATAAATAACCTGAAAAAGAAGAAAACTTTCGACGCGATTGTTCCGTAACCACAAACATAATTTACTTATCAACATCTAACGATTTATGTTTATATTGTTTTAAAAATCACGACTGAGGAAAGAAAAAACTAAAAATTCAGTTCGTCGCACTCGTCGAACATCGTTGGTTTTATTATTTTTTGTGTGGTCTCTCGACTGTTTTGTTTCTTTTGTTGGCAGCCTTGTGCGGCGCGTAGCCTTCGTTAGCCAGAGCAAGGTCATTGTGATTTGCTCTTACCGAAGGAGACCCGTCCACAGGTTTTTGTGCCTTCGTTTCGACGTCATAGAAAAACGCCGCGTCCAATGGTCATAATGAAAATATTTTTTGTACGACTCTATTGAATCACGGTCATGTGCAGGTACCTCGAGTTAAGAATAGCTTAAGCTCTAAATAAACCTCTTTGATATGAATATTTTGAATTTGAATGCATGTTGAGCGGCTTTAGTTTTTTTAATTTTGTTTTAAAGTTTTCATATTTAATATTGCATTCATCTTATCCATTCAATAATAATATCATAAGAATCGTAATGTGCTTCATACATACATAATCAACTCAGACACGACTGACTTTTACGATTTATATCAAAAGCGATAAAAATCCAGCATGGCGCCTAAGTTAATTTATCCCGTTATCACGTTCAGATAAATAGTGATAATCCGGGTGATATCATATTTGGCGGCAGTGCTGCCCTCTGTTTACTTTGGCTCACTAGAATATGTACATATGACGCAAATGCATTAATAAATGTAAAAACTGATAACCGTACTATTTTAAAACATGTTCCTGAAGCTGATGCGGTTACTAAACATAAAAATAAAGAAGTTGATTACGAAGTAATTAGAGACTTTTGACAAACTGCCAAAGCGCAACATCTCCTTATATTTGAAATAGGTAGGTAAATATGAATAATTACATTGTACGAACTTAGGGTTTCGTTATTCCTATTTTATAAATAAAACTCATAATGAATGGATTAAGGGAAGGATTCAAGCCTTACTTTAATAAGTATTAATTGGATGACATTGTGAAATTTATCGTAGTTGGCCTAGATTAAAACCAATGAGTGTCTATATGTCGCAGTCAACTGGTTAAATCTGCTGTTCAATTGAATGACTAGTGCGTTCACTGACGGTATTCAATAGAATCGCTAAAGGACAACTCGTCAAGTCGTTGAATGTAACGTTCAACGTCTTGATTAAACGTCATTTAGCGAAGTCGTTGAATGGGATTCATTGGGGTTTATTGTGCTTCATTTTCACTATATAATATATTTATATTCGAAAAATACCCAAACCAAATCAGAGCACCCCTCTATCCACGTGGTCTTGTCTGTACTACCCCTAGAGTGTATATAAAAAGCCGGAGGCGCGGAGGGAGACCACTGCCCGCCCGCCGTAGGAAAGCGCAGGCATCAAGAGAGCCGCTGCGAAGGCGAGCGCAGGTGCCGCGCTTTCTTACGCTGGGGCGGAGGGAGTGGTCCTCCCGCAGCGCCGGAGATGTCACAGAGCCACTTGTTTCATTACATTATCCAAGCCTTGGAATATATTATATATGATTGCTAGTTAATGTGATTAATTCATTGTCAATTATCACTTTATCTAAATTGAGTAGATAATAGAGATATATAATGGATATATCATATAAGATGAACACGAATCTCATTGCATATTCGTTGTCATATCCAACTAAACTAAATTTTAATCACCTGACAGATTTTATGTCCGCGCTGTTCAAAGAGCTATGTTTCAATCCGCGATCTAGTTGGACGTTGAGTGACGCTTGTTTTATCAACGTTCTGCCTAGTGATTCAATTGAATGCTGCCATTCAATGAACGCGCTAGTCATTCAATTGAACAGCAGATTTAACCAGTTGACTGCGACATATACATAACTGCCAGTAGTATTACTAAAAGCACTCTATACTCCCCTTTCATATTCACATTTCTTTGATTTCAAATAAGTACACGAACTTTCCTGCACCGTGGTATTTCATAAAAGACCTCGCAAGCAGCAAAGAGCTGAAATGTTATCGCGTGTCTTTAAATGAGAGTCATTTATTCGCAACGTACACTAATCACACTCTTCATGTCTTCATAACACGTCTTTGCAAGGTTCCATTTAAAAGCGATTTAGCGAACCGAGTCAGACACGAAGTAATATTTTCTCCTCAAATGAGCTGAGTTCCCAGGCTATTGTCGACGGGCCGCCTTTTATGGAGGACTTCGTGTACAGGCGGATCTCAAACCAGATTCTTTCGTTTTAATCTCTCGAGATATTTCGATGGGCCGAGTACTGATAAGTTTATATCTCAATCGTTATTCAGCTTTTCGCTTTCGTATAATTTATTAAGCGCGAAGTTGTCGCGGTTTTCTCAAGTTTTGGTCCTTGATTAAGATAATGTTAAAGTGATTAAACATCCCAAGCTAAATAAGTTTTTGCATCATTTGGTAGACTCATTAGGCCAGTTTTGTTGCGGCTGTTTCCATCTCATCTTTATTACTCGGGTTACTATAATTATCTTGGTTTATGTTTTTACTGTTGCATACTTTTAGTCCTATTTGCGGCTCTAAAGTTTTAATGCACTTCTTTTTAATGCTGTTGATAATTGTGAGTGTTTTATTTACTTATTGTATATTCAAAAATTACATTCGGATAGACCACTTAAAGATGTTAAAAAGTTTCAACTGCTCCCTAAGATATATAAAATTTGTATTTGATTTGATTCGTATGTACAATTATTTTATTTTACTTACTACTTCTTTAAAACTTGTTTCCTACGGAAGTAACATATAAATTTCATGTTACAAAATACATTGTAAACTGAGGTTGTAAAGCGATAAAATTTTTGTGATTTGTGACGTGAATGTGACATTTTTAAAGGATATATCAATTTTAGAAGTTTAAAGTGCTCAAAATTGAGAGAATTGTTTCTGAATTTATTCTTTCGGTTGCATTATTCTTGCTTTTTGAATGTTGAATAGATTTTTTCTTTTTTCTTGTCATTAGGCGCCAGTATTTGCGGCTAGTAACTTTTTGTCATTATCGCGACAGGCAGCGCCCTGTACAGAATACAGCCATGCCCAGGGCGCATTCCCTCTAATTGGGCGCGCGTCTGGTTCAGCCCAGTATGGCATGGGCCTCCGACCACTTTCGCTTCCTTTGAGCTGTACAGTTCATTTGCGAAATCCTCCGGCTCATTTATTTTTATGTTTCATTTACCATATAAACGTATTATACTTACTACTGCATTGTTACAAATTATTTGTCCGGTAATAATGCTTACATTTTGGCGTTTTTCTATGACTATGCCTGACGATTAGTAAAATGACAGCTTAGAACTTAGAATATGCATTTGCTTATTTCACCAAAAACATGGCTGAATATGTATGTATTATTAAGACTATTAAAATAAACATAGTATATACTTATATTAGTTACATAAAATATTTCAACTGCTTGTAGACAAAAGAGGTCAAAATCAGTGACATACATTATAAAATCTTACAATACTAGTAAATCTTTGCTACAGGTGTATCCAAACTCACTTAAATTTCTACTTTTCACTAAAATTAGTTCCATTTCGTAGCTAACTTACGACTTTCCTATTTTTGTTTAGTCGTCCATCTGTAAGAAAAATACGTGATCAGTTGCTTGCTTGAACTATTTGTTGAGATTTGATTTCTAAAAATAGTTTTTGTAAAACTATTTTAATGTCTTCGGTCACGTCTTACATCGCCAACTAAAATAAGTTTCTTTGTCGATAAATAGTCGTTAAGGTACTTTTTTTCTTAACTATAAATTTGCTACGTTGAGTCATTCACATTTAAAATACTTCTGGCCGCAATCCTTTTTGCGTCCCACTGCTGGGCACGGGTCTCTCCCCATTATTAGGAAGGCCTGGAGCTTACTCCACCACGCTGCTCCAATGCGGGTGGGTGGAGATGCGGGTTAGTGGCCAACCCGCTGTCGGATGTTTTCAAACCGCCCATAAGGCCTCCGACAAGGTTTAACGACTGTTATCTATCGACAACAACCGGGACCGACGGCTTAACGTGCCCTCCGAAGCACGGAAACGCGCATGAATTTTTTTCTTTTTTTTTTTGCCACTAGCGGTCACCCATCTCACACCCGACCGCGCCCGTTTGGCTTAGTTGCATAGATCGTTTGCGTTCTACGCTAACCGCCGGGCCATGCGCGCTTCTATAACATACTTCTGCATAAAATACTTCTGCTGGCTGCTTATTATGTTCTTCGGTTTGTTAGATACTTGTACATCTGTATACAAAGAATAAAACTCACTGTCTGTATAGTAATATTTTACTAATATTAAGGAACATTGCAGATATCACCGAAAAACAGGCTGAATAAATATAGTTTAAAAAAATAAAAAAAACACACTTTTAAAGTACATCAAACTAAAAAGTTCAATATTCAATTTAATTTAGTGTTTTCGTTCATTATTGTTTTAAGCGTATTTAAAAAAAATATTTTTATCTTTTTAGTTTGATGTGCTTTAAAAGCGTGAATTATAGTTTTTTTAAACTATATTTATTTTTCAGTTTTTAGTTTCTTATGCTCTCCACCAACCCGCATTGGAGCAGCGTGGTGGAGTAAGCTCCAGGCCTTCCCAATAATGGGGAGAGACCCGTGCCCAGCAGTGGGACGCAAAAAGGGCTGCGGCCAGTTTCTTATGCTATGAAAGCGTGTTTTTGAGTTTTGCATGCCTTCAACATTAACGAACGCAACTACAGTGGTGGGATGTACTAATAGTAATAAGCAACTTGCTCTTAGTCCAAAGGAGAGTTACAAACAAGCCCACAAAAATTCAGGTGAAGCTAATAAAAGCGTGTTAAAAAGAATAGGTTAGATATTTTTCTATTGGATGATTTACAAAAATAAAAGAAGATTTCATAAGACGAATCAAAAATGTGAAATAAAGTAGCCATAGAAAAAATAAAATTGTTTTTATTTTATTTAAGTAGAAATTCTATAAACACGTAGCAATATTGAATCGGGGCTTGTGAGCCGGACATGCGACTTTCTTATATTCTCATTATACGCTCCAGGAAACAGCATAAACTGAAACCAAAGCAATACTAGGCGGACATAATCTCTAAGAAGATCTGGTTTACAGAACACAAAAGGTAATATCTTGTTAGTATCGGGTCGTTTTACACCCAGTTAGGTGCGTTCCTCCTACCATTGTATCCCTTGTTATGGTAAATACTTGCCCTCTGGCAACCGCTTCTCATATGTTCAAAGCTGTAAGTGCTTCGTTATGCATAGAATTTCTGTTTATGTTGGTTATTACTCCTTGAAAATGTTTGCTGCAAAACTAGTGATTACGCACAGTTATAGCATATAAGAAACCTTTAGCAGAAAACATTTTTATGTGGCAATGCTGTAAACCTATTCAGAAATGAATAAAATGGTTTCATTTAAAGAAATGACTGCTTTGTTAAATTGAAATTTAGGAGCAGGTTTAAAATTGGAATCAGAGTTCTTATTTCAAAAAGTAAAAACATTGTAAAATTGTTGTTTATTCAAAATAAAATTGATGTCATATTTTTATAAGAAACATAAAATCAATTTATATGACTCACATAAGAGTAGATTGCTCTGATTATATTAATAGGAATGAATTATTTATAGTTTAAGTACTCTTATTTTCTTGTAAATTTATTGTAGCAATAGTAGGTGTAAAGATATGTTACACTAGTATTTTAAGAGTCCGATAGTGTTTCATTGGACTTGTTTTCGTGCATTGTACTCGTATATTCCACTGCTACATGTGAAGGACGTTTATCCGGTTACACTGGGTGGAGCTGGTCAGTGTGAAGGTTAAGTTATTCGCGATATTTGAAATTTTTTTTTAAAGTAAAAGAACACCTGTAATTATTACTTAAACAAGAGTAGTTGGCGACTCTATCTCAACAAAGCTTAAATTGGAATAAGAAGATTTAAGAGAAATCGAAGTTGAACATTACTTGCTCAACTTACAAAGTTACATTACTTATTTTTATAAGAAGAATACAAAAAAAATAAATGTTTTTCTAGATTTAATATAGAAAGACAGTCTTTTATTTCCAGCTTTATTTCAGATATGTAACTTTAGTTTTTTACATTGTAAATATTTAAAAAAATACCTCATTGGTAAGTATGTAGGTTTAATTGTTGTCGGTGAACCAAAGATACAATTTTATTTTTAATTAATAACATTTTCTGTAGAAGATTCCCTAACCAAGTGTATTCGACGTCAAGTTTAAACGAATTCTTTTTCCTGGTATCAGATACACAAACAAAACTAACACCTCCGAAGGAAGGGACGTAACAATGGCATGCAGGTAAACTTTAACGAGTGGTTTTGGCGGAACTTGATTTTTTTTGTCTGTTCCATAGAATAATTACGTATAGAATGAGTGTCTTCATCTGTCAAAATTCAAGCACTAAATAGATTCACACAGGTGTCACATCTGACAAACAAAATATTTTTATTTTTACCAAATTAACTATAAAATACTACAAAATATTGAAAACTTCACTGTGCTGTTATATTGTGTACCGCCATAAAATTTTTTTCGGGAGACACGTTCGGCGTGTTTTAACCTTAATTGTTACGGAGCGGCTCGGCGTTTGGTGCCATTAATGGCACCAATTAACATGCTTCAATATGGGCGCGCGAACTTGGTTTCTATAATGTAGTTGTTCTGACTTTCTAAGGTCTGTGCTCTTATTTCGTTTTCTTATCTTGCGTACCTTTGAGTGATATGGGCTAAAGTTTAAGTAATTTTATCATATGTAATTCTAATTATGGTACTTATAGTGAAAGGAAGAAAACGAAGCACGGAAACGTGCATGATTTTTTTTCCACTAGCGGTCATCCATCTCACAAACGACGGCGTCCGTTTGGCTTAGTTGCATAGATCGTTTGCGTACTACGCTAACCACCGTAAACACGTAGCACCAGCGCAAATGTTGGCCATGTTCGTTTTTAACTCTACTTGATGGCATAAAGAATAGTCCCTGTAGCTAGGGATAAGAATAGAGCTACGGTATCCCCTGCCTGATCGTAAGAAGCGACTAAAATGGGGCTTCAGCAGCCCCAGGAATAACGGCGGTGTGTGCGTGGCCGCATACTGCCGTTAAGCACCGGTAGGTGCAGGAGAGCACATCTGCTCTCCTAAAGATGTGCCCGTTCTAGAGCACAGCGCGTGGAGGACACCAGTGCGTTCCACTGTAGATCCCGGAGTCCTCACCAAGCGCAGAAGCAGGCTACCGAGGGGGTTTTAGTGCGGTCAAATCACACATAACCCGGTATCCCATTAAAAAAATTGATTTATATCTACTTATTGGAAAGTTTAGTTATACAGGTGAATTCTAAGTCATTAATGTAAGAAATAAGAATACTTAAATTTATTAAATGGGTAATTTCTTTCATTGGTTTAATCGCAACTTAACGAACACTTCAATAACTTAACCCATTGCAACACTATCGGCCCATTAAGCTGACAAGTGAGTTTGCATGTTAGTTGAGCGACATTGCTTACGACAGATCGTTATGGGTAATTGGACATCAGCCCGTCTCGGCGGCCTTTTGAAACTTGAAATTATCAGTTAAGCTAAATCATCTAATGAAGTTGACCTTCTGTAATCCCTTGAGGTCATTATTATTACTCGTAAGAATGAAAATTAAATCATACTCGTAATATGTTTTGAGTGAACCCTTTTAATAAACAGTATGTATACTTAATGTTATTACATTATGAGTAACATTCATGGTAAATATATGTGCGATGTGTGATTCAGAGATCCCTGGTGATCATGTTTCGCAGTTATCTTCACAAAACTGCCCTTAACCAGCTCAATCTCTCTGAATTCATAATATTTTGCAAATAATTTTTGTTTTTATATGTGTGTAAAGATTATAAAACTATTTCAATGCCGTAGTTGTTCATTATTTATTACTTTTAAAATGATTCTAAATTGCAGGGTTTTTGATGTTTTGTGCAGTTGAGTTTTTTTGTTTTACGTTATTAATTAAATCTATAAATTTTGACATAGTCTCTAAGCATAGACTATTATTTGACGTATAGGTACTTATTGCAAAGAACAATATTGTGGTCACAATAAATTATTACCAACGTTCATTCAATCAAAACGGATAAAGTATTTTTTTCATCTTACTTATTGTGAAGATCATTCCCAAAAAACCCAGCAGATTTTTTATCACTTTGTTGCACATGACTCAGAACTCTTGAGGCAGACTCGAATCAATAATTTATGGCAGCACATTTCCTTTCCAGTGAAAACACTGTACATTTGGTGCTGACGTCATACCAAGCGGTATTAGTACTTGGCAGTTAATTAGTATTGCAGATACGAAGAGCGCATATCTTATCACTGTCAATGATTTGATTGCAGGGTTATTATCGTCGTTAAAGCTGCAGCAAAAATATCTTATATTTAAAACAGATAATAAACTAAGTTTTATTTACCAAGATTTGTGTTAATATTTAATGTTATCATGTCTGTACAAAGTTATGTAAAACGTGAAAAAAAAATATGAAAGGGAAAGTTGTTTACCAGTCTGTTTTTTTTGGAGTTCTATTGTGGGTGCCCTTCTCTTGTGGAGACCCTGGGCTGTAGCCCCGGTTGCCATCCCCTAAATCCGGCCCTGAGGGCCCACTCTGTAAGCATCCGTCCGTAAGTTCTAACATTTTCGGAATCATTTTTAGCATACTCAGATCGCTTCTTTTTCATGAATTAATCAGATAAGCGTTGTCATTGATGACATTAAGCTATTGAATGAATTATATTGCTAGAATTTCTTCAATCTAATCCAAAAATAAGGCCCGAAAATTCACTTAGTTTCGGATACGGGCGTACAGAGTGGGCGCTCTGATTAGCGGTTGTTCCTCCCCAGTCGATCCTAGAAAGTTTTATCAGTGATACAGTGATTTTACAATGAATATATCATGGCGATGAATTATCACCATGATATATTCACTGTAATAAATAAATAGGTAGGTTAGTACTGATTTACCCATCATTAGACGGCCATTTTGTTGGAAGCTATATTATAATTAAATTTTCAAATACAAATTTATTTTGATTACAAAATAATTATTTTAAATACCTATCATAAATAAGCATTGTTATTAGCGTAATATCCAATACAATTGTGTTTATTATTTGATTTAATCATATTCATATATAAAATAATAATGTATTGAGGAAATCTCTTAGTAAAGAATTAGTCAGTATATTACGTTTAATAATAACATGTACTCGGAAACTGACCAAGATGTATGACGCACGTTTATCTTGTGTTATGAGTAGTAAGACTTAGATGTGAGAATCTAAAACATTTAAATAATTGTACGCCTATTCCATTATTGCTTAGGAGATAGTTGGATTTAATTGTCAATTTTAGCTCTACTTATTTTTTTTAGATCAATAAAGACATCTTTGATTCGTAGTACTTTTTTTCCTGTGGAACGCACCGGAGTCCTCCACGCGCGGCGTTCAGTTCGGGCCCATCTTCGGGACGGCCATTTTGCTCGGTGTTCACTGCGGCATGCGGCCACGCACACACCGTATCTAGTCTTAACATCATATAGGTATCTGGTATTAGCTCATAGATATTTAAGGGGGTCAAATCTACATCAAATTGCACATTCCATTTCGAAGTTTGAATGCCGGAGACAGAAAGTTACCAATTTGGGCTTTATATATAGGGTTAAAATAAATAAATTTACCAAGTTATTGCGTTAATTCACGCTAATTTTCATTCAAAATAGGGTGGTCTAGTTCTTGACCAATTTGATACCAATACATTCCACCATTTCAAACGCATAGTTTGAATACCACTGCCACAGATAAAGTCATGTTTGCGGTAAATATTAAGGTAGACAGGCATGTTTAATCGAACGGTAACCACACTGGCTTGTCCTGTCTGTCCGGTGAAGTACTTGGTGCGAGTAATGGCCAAACCACACTAGCTATTTTTAAAAGCTAACTTGCAATGTATGTAGTTTTGTTCGGGTGGAATCTAGCTACTCAATTTTGAAACAGATATCTTCAACCGATTGAGCTTAAATTTTGTATACACACTTTCAGTTTGGATGACAATACACGATAAGCTGGGTGACGTCATTCTAAATCCAACATAGCGGACCATCTAAGATGGCGTAATAGTTATTTTTAATACATTTCTACAATATGGGTAGGTATAAAATGAAAGGGCTTGTTGAGAGAAACTTGAAAAATAATGTAACGTCATCCTAAATCCAATATAGCGGACCATCCAAGATGGCGTAATAGTAATTTTTTATGCACTTCTGCAATATGAGTATCAAATGAAAGGGCTTGCCGATAATAGTTAGAAATAACTAAAAAGTAAAAAATTAATTAAAAGCAAAAAAAACCTTTTTAAAAAAGCTTTTATGTATGTAAATGCTCTAAAAAGAAGAATATAAAATTTTCCTTAAAAATTTAACTATCAACTTGTCACGCGATTTAAATCCTTATAGGTACTTACGCAAACTTCGCGACAAGCTTTAATCATCATATATATAAATTGTGTATAATGAGGTTATAAGTTGATAGTTAAGAAAAGATAATAAAAATTTAAAAGAAAATTTTATTTTCTTCTTTTAGAGCAATTAAATAAAAGATAAGGTTTCTTTGCTTTTAACTTTTAACATCGGAGATCACCGACTTTGCGTGTGCATCGATACATCGCCCGTTTGAAAAAATATATGTAAGGAAATAAATCGCCGATGTTAAAAGCAGTTAGTGTGGCTTGGCCAATTTTGTATGTTTATATACATACAAAATTGGCCGGTAACGGTGTTTAGTATGTACATATATAACGGTATCTTTTAACTTCATTTTCATCTAATTCTAGGAGGAAAATTTGCAAGAGCCGAGTGTCAAGGTCCGATGACAGTTGGATTTGGATATGAAACAAAATGCAACTTAAAAATTAAAATAAATAATGTACCTAGTTTAAAAACAAAAAAAAGCATGATTTTGTGAAAAACAAACTAAAAGGTAAAAATAAGAAAATCTAACTATTTTATTGTAAAAAATGCGTGGGGCGCTTTTTGAGACATCAAAATGATATTTTTATACTATATTATTCTTATACTATATATGTACTACTATTTACATCATGCAAGCTTTTTTTACAATAAAATATGTAGGTACATTTTCTAATTTCTTCTTTTTTTTACTGTTAGTTTAGGAACCCTAGTTTGTTTTTTCACAAAAGCATGTTTTTTAATTTTTTAAACTACATTATTTTTAATTGCTAACCTTTTTTTGGTATTGGGGTAAAAATTCAAAAGGCACCCGGCAACTTGGGAGAGGATACTGGGTTATCTGGGGTTTGTACCGCACTAAAACCCCCTTGGTGGCCTGCCTCTGCGCTTGGGGAGGACTCCGGGATCTCCAGTGGAACGCACCGGTGTCCTTCACGCCTGGCGCCCCAGAACGGGTCCATCCTCGGGAGAGCAGATATGCTCTCCTGCACCTTCAGATTCAGATGCTTACGGTGTCAGCGGCGTCGGCGTCGCGACGCACACACGCCGTCCTTCCCGGGACTGATGGCTGGATGGATTGAGCTCTCACTCCCACCGCCCACCATCCCGGAAGCCCCCTCTTAGGCGCCTATTACGATCAGGCAGGGGATACCGTAGTTTATTCCCAAATCCGAAGCTATAGGGACTGCGCGCGTTTCAACATTTTCAAGTGTGCACTGCGTAGTGCTAGGTCGCTGCGTTTAGTGACTAAATTACCGATCGCTGATGCCAAGTTGCTAGTGTGACTTGGACGTAAATGGCTGATCAGTAGCTAAACTGGTTAATGCTTGACTGGAAACGAAGCTATTTAGTTCGAATTCTTTGGCACGAAAACGTGATACGGCGTAAATCTTAGCCACTTGTTAAAAGTTTTAGACTTCCTTTGAGTTTTGTCTCTCTTTAATAGGTGATAACAGAACAAAAGAAAAATAACGTTCACTAAGAGATTGTAAATGAACCGTACAGTGAATAAAGAATATTTCATTTCATTTCATTTCATTTAGGTACATTTTGTAGTATCTCTTGATATGTTCTTCAATAAAGGAACCGTTGTTTTCCTACGTATTTTTTTATAAATATACCGTACAAAAAGGCAGACGAGCTGCGTGGTGATAAGCGATCACCGTCACCTATGGACACGGGCAAGCCTAGGGGAGCCACCCGAGCATTGCCGGCTTTGAAGAAGAGCTTTTTTTACAGCTTTCTTGAAGAACCCTATGTCGTAGTCCGCTGGAAGGTTGTAATCTATGTTTTTTAGGTATCCGTTTTTAAATAAAATAATGTGTAATAAGTAAGTTTAACCATAAAAAAATATGGAGACTAATGAAATCTTAAAATCCATTAAAAAAGGTATTGAAATGTAACATACATGGTCGTACGGGCTTTTACAGAAATGAGTAGAAGATTATCCCTAATTCACTACTCAGTCCAAGAGTGAGTTGGTAGATTTTACTTTTCTTTAGTAAGGCT
Organism: Pyrgus malvae; assembly: GCA_911387765.1. Classification (NCBI taxonomy): domain Eukaryota; kingdom Metazoa; phylum Arthropoda; class Insecta; order Lepidoptera; family Hesperiidae; genus Pyrgus; species Pyrgus malvae. The sequence goes on along the minus strand of OU426958.1, from coordinate 9,747,405 downwards.
TAGATTATACTTTCAGGCAAGCGGATTTTTCTATAACTTTTCTTATGGGTATTTATCCAACTTTTTACGTCAAATTTGTAATTTAGAATTAAATAACACTGTATTTGTCATTTAACTATTTATGTATATATTCAATAATAATATCAGAAACAGTATACTTATTCGATAGTCGACGTGCAGATATGCGCAACTGTAAATGTAATGTGATATTTTACCCCATATGTCAGCAAATACTGTACGCATTGCCTGGACGTGTTGTGCGGCATTTTGAGTAGCGATTAGTAATAGATGCACTGTAAACATATGAATGTGCAAAACAGTAATATACTTCAAATGACACTGTCGTATTATGAAGCAAATGTGGATTCTAGAAATGTCTTAGAACGTGTTCAGAAAGAGAATTGACATAGAACTGGGACGCTGATTGACATTTTTCATCATTTCATTTCATTCGTTTCATATGTAATTTTTATTTGTTTACCCAATGGCCATGCCTAATCTCTTTTTGAATAGACTTGTGAGAGGATTTTGGTAGACATCATCCTAGTAACACCATTTTATGAACTCCAAATGTTGCCAAGACGGGACCATATGCTCACGCTGTCAAAAATCACATCTAACTTCACAAACTCTACACTTTAGTCAAAATTAACTTGACTGCTTTTCTATGATTTAGTTTAATCCAAAACCCTTTCTTTTCTAATTATGCATTTCGCCTATAAATATTGTGTGTGACTGTAAAATAACATGAAAAGGAAAACATACAGTTGATGTTTATTGTGATAAAAAAATCACTGCTCTAATGTCATTTCATTATAAAGCTAGAAAACGGCGAGCAATTATATATATATAATACCGATCGCTCTTTTGGTTGTACAATTTTTTGTCACATGATTTTAATCGTCCTAAGACTCTCAGTAGCCCACGAAGAACAGCTCGGAAAATAAATAGGCGGTATCCTTAAATATTTTCGTATTTTAAAGATCGTCTGTTACGTTTGATGTTGCATCATTATAGCCATAGACAATGAGGTTACCGAGCCATACGAAATAAAAACATAGAACTTTCAACCGTAACCAGTATCCGGTACACAGCTCCAAATAGCTTCACGCAGCAGGCCGGTCGTATTAAATAGCAGCGGTAGTTAGTTGACATTGCAACTTGATCACATTATGTACAGTTATGGCGCTAACGGGCCGAGCGCGAATCCTCATCTTGTTACGAGCGTTTCACATAACTAACGGAAGTATTGAATTCAATAATCTCGCCGATGTAACTGGCAATTATTTCATAATCTTGATGAGACTACTTGGACGTAGACAGTATCTGTTTTTGTAGCATGAATGAGTTGTAGTTGAGGTTTATAGGACGGGCATCCTATTTAAGCGCCATTCTTCAGCCGAATGTTTCGTTCGAGAAATTAAGAATTACCATCGCTGCAATTCTGTCGCATAGTAACTCTTTGTTACCAGGTGCAGTTGCCGCTAGCTGGTCTATCTGCCTCTGGAGTCGTACAACACAACTTTAAACGACTGCAGACGAGACACAATCTTGCTTGAGCTTGGCTGTATACTTCTATGTCCATTGACTTAACTTTTTTTTGACGCGACTTAAGGAGGCTTGCATGTCGTTCTACCTGTTCATCAACGTTCAAAATCAACCCTTCTTTAGACTAAGATTCTTTTTGGGAACTTTTTGTGGTTTTGATTCTATTTGTCTAAAAAACCTTCCTATCAGTCATGAGCTTTTGTAATTAATTGAGTAGCATATTACGACTCGCTCACTATAGACTCATATAATGCATTTTTCTTGACTCGTCAATAATGAGTCGACGTGCAAGTTATTAAATGCGGCTATATCGCAAGTCGGTTATGTTACGCACAGTTATGTGGCCGGTAACGGTCTGCGAATGGAGGCTGTATATCGTTAGTTAGGATAAACCTGGTTCACATCTATTAGATACAGCTTGCTAAGCGCCCTACTAAGCTGTAATACTTGGAGTTATTACGAGCAAATCTTATCTTTATAAAGACGTTCAGTGTAGATGGAACGTAACATTTAGGGTTTCATTTATAAGTTTTAAGAGCAAAAATGAGTTTTATGTATTCTTCTGTCTATCTACTCAACTGCTACAATAGTTTGTCTTAAGTTATCTGCCAATGAAATTAGATAAAACCATATAATTATATTCTTTCCACCCATACTGTGACACAAACCTGCTTAGTTTGCCTCAAGCCTTTGAGTTCATTTAAAAAATATAAGTAGAAATATTTATTCTGTCTCCGCGTTATAACTTCTATTATAAGAAGACATACTTATTAACATTTATTTATGTACGAGTATGTACAAGCTTCAAAGTTTTGGCGGGAAGTTGGAAGGGACATATTGTGCTCTTGTTTTATTTTCATTTTCTTGGTGTATTTTTGAGTTGTATCGGATATATTTGATGGCATATTGTTCGATATAGGCTAATTACAGTGCACGAGTGTTGTGAAATAAAATAACAGTTCGAAAAACTTGATGAAAAACTTATACTTGACACTGACAATATGGTCAGTGTTTGCGATGCCAAAACTAAAAAAAAAGAAATACTTAACGCAAGCTCGTGAAATTAACTATAAATAACGTTTGAGGGAAATCTTCCATTGCCCAGCAGCCCAATGTTTGACATAAGCCTAAAGCTGTTATTTATGCATCGGAACCGTTGTTAAAATTAAAAAAAAATACATCAAAATTGTATAGAACTGCATCATATATATTCTCATAAAGATACTGTGGGTTATAAGTTATAAGAATCGAGAACATGTGGCAGAATAATTTATGCGTGGGAGATACTACGGAATTGTTTACGATTCGCCCCCACAGTCTAATAAAAAGTTATTAAAGCTTCAACATACGATAATCTGCGCTGAGTTAAGTGTTCATTGTATACTGCGTGAAAGATATTTGAATCAAATATAATAAAGTAAAAAAAAATATTGCCCTAAATATGTAATTGTAATAACTCTCTATGTAATTGCTGAGGACGGTAGTTGCTCCCAATAGCTGTCAAATCAAAATTATTGTACAGCTCATGTTCTGTGCTTAACATTCAAATAATTAACTTATTTTAAACAACATATAAAAGCTTTGTAGCTTGTAAACAAGAAACGAATAGATAGAGACGAAAAGCAACATCGACTTATTAAGACGAACTACACGAGCAGATAACAGATAAGGAGCGAGATTGGACGTGACTTGTCGCTGCGCGTCGTGCTGACAGCTCGGCGGACAGCGGACAAGTTTTTCAGTACATTGACTGGATCTCAGCTGGCTTCGGCCCGTTACTTTGCACACTGCGCTGAATTGACTAACTTGAAAGTAAAAAACATATATTATACTGTATTAAATAATAGAGCTATTTTCAAAAGGCCGACGAGTAAGCAGGTCCCGTTTTTTAAATGGTCACTGCAGCCTCTGAATATCTAAATATCATGTAAGTTTTCATTCTTACGTTGATGGACGTACCGAGGGGGAGGTGCAAGGGGGGCAGCTGGCCCCCCTGAATCAAGGTCTGAAGGTCAAAATTTAGGAAAAAAGAAACCTAAAAGGAATAAGCTAGATATGCTACTATACATTTCAGCATCTAAGCTGATCTTGAACTAAATTGACTGGTTTATTGTGGTAGACTCGCTCCTATAATATGAAATTTTAAAATACTTTTGTGTACTTTATATAAAAGAAAGATACCTACGTACCTAGATAAAATGTGCAAAACGTGCTGCTCCTATATATACTTTTTGACAATAGTCAAAATAATAATTTAGGCCTTGTTTTGCAGAGTTTCTTGTTTCTAGCTTTTTGGATTTTAATCGGTGGTATTTTTACCGACTTCCAAAAGGAGGAGGTACTGTATTCGGCTGTATGTATTTTTTTTTATATATGTTCACCGATTACTCCGCCGTTTGTGGACCGATTTTCAAAATTCTTTTTTTGTTCGTATACTTATACTTCCGAGGTGGTCTCATTGTCACCAAATCAGGATCTGATGATGGGATCCCAGGGAAATCGAGGGGAACTCTCGAATTTTATAGGCACACACATTGATTTTCTTATACTTTCTGAAGCATATGAGATATTTGTGCATAGTAATTATCATCTCATGTTGCTGAGCTGATGATGGAAGGTACTGCGACAGTGAGGAGTTAAGAGCAAATTCTTTCAATAAATAGTTTTTTATTCGAAATCTCACATTCCTGAGGTGGTCCAACTGTCACCAAGTCAAAGTCTGATGAGGGGATCCCAGAGAAATCGAAGGGAACATTCAAATTTTATAGCACACAAAATGATTTTCATATTTTTACTAAAGCAAAACAGGCATTTGTGTATAATTATCATCATATCATGTCGCTGAGCTGATGATGGAAGGTACTACGACGGTTAGGAGTTGAGAGCAAATTCTTTCAATAAATGGTTTTTTGTTCGAAATCTTACATTCCTGAGGTAATCCAACTGTCACCAAGTCAAAGTCTGATGATGGGATCCCAGAGAAATCGAAGGGAACATTCAAATTTTATAGCACAACAAATGATTTTCATATTTTTACGAAAGCAAAACAGGCATTTGTGTATAATTATCATCATATCTTGTTGCTGAGCTGATGATGGAAGGTACTACGACGGTTAGGAGTTCCGAGCAAATTCTTTCAGTATGTATTTTTTTGTTCAAAACCTTATACTCCTTAGGTGATCCAACTGTCAACATGTCAAAATCTAATGATGAAACGAGGGAAACACTGAAACTTAATAGGCACACACATTCTTTTAGTCATATTTTTTAACATAATACAAATAATTATGTCCGGTAATTAACACCTGACGTTACTAAGCTGATAATTGAATGTACAACTCCTCAAAGGTTAAGAGCTGAGAGCAAATTCTTTCATTAATTTATACGTTCAGGTGGACTGATAGTAGTTTCAGGCTATAAGATGGCTGTTAGATAACATGATTTTAAAAGGTAAATCTCTTTAACATTTAGAAGTTAAGTGAATATTTCTCCAATTATGCTTATACATATGTACAGAATTAATAAAGGTTCTAAAAAGAGTGAAATAAATTAAGTTTTTAACAAAAAAATTGAACCGACTTCAAACGGTAAAAAATAAAATTGTTCAATACCTACTTCTTCTTGATTATGGTAATTACTCTTAAAACTATTTTTGGAGTCGGGCCCTTACTAAAATGTCCTGTTATAGTAAATATAGTGTACCTTTCGTTCTGAATGGGCACCGACTCCAATATAGTTATAACAGTCCTTACCATAAAGACGATGTAGGTATTGTCCCACTGTCTGTACTGTCGGTGCCCATTTAGAACGAATGGTAAGATATTTTAGTAAGGGCCCGACTCCAAAAATAGTTTTAAGAGTAATTACCATAATCAAGAAGAAGTAGGTATTGAACTATTTTATTTTTTACCGTTTGAAGTCGGTTATTTTTTTTTGTTAAAAACTTAATTTTATTTCAGCATTGCCTTAATACTGACTGGCTGACTGCCTTTTGCGTCCCACTGCTGGGCACGGGTCTCTCCCCATTTTTATGGAGGCCTAATAATGGAGCGATGGAGAGACCCCTGGAGCTTACTCCACCACGCTGCTCCAATGCGGGTTGGTGGAGATGCGGGTTAGTGGCCAACCCACTGACGGATGTTTTCAAACCGCCCATAAGGCCTCCGACAAGGTTTATCGAAAACAACCGGACCGAAGGCGTAACGTGCCCTGCGAAGCACGGAAACGCGCATGAAATTTTTGGCCGCCCGTTTGGCTTAGTTGCATAGATCGTTTGCGTTCTACGCTAACCGCCGGGCCATGCGCGCTTCATATTGACAATTTGTCGATAATAACTTCGGCTGATGCCTCTGCAAAGTTGTTAATCCCGACTGGCTCGTTTTGCTTAACTGTGTATATTGACTCGGAGCCCTTAGTGTAAGTTTGTAAACGCGCAAACGTCACTATTGCGTCCGAGTTAAAATTGGACAGATAGATCTTAACCTGATAGGAATAATGTCTATAGTATAATTCTTAACGCAAACGCGATAGTAACGTTTTCACGTGTGCAGACTTACACTAAGGCCCCTGGTATCCGCAGAGATGTTTGCGTTTCTCGTAAGCTTTGACTATAAGGAAATAAACAATATTAATTTAAGTTTATGCCAAACGGAGGTGAATAGTGAATCATAATGAACTTTAGGATTAAACTATTTTGCTCCCCATGATGAAGCTTACGAGCTTTACGAAAACATCAAACCAAGAATAGCAATGATCTCAGAAAATAACAGTTCGTTGCAGCGTCCTAAAATCCTTGTAATTATAGCCATTTCCCCAGTGGGTGGCAAAGAATGACGCGTCACGTTCATTCACAATTAGGTAAGGATAGTACCACGAATATCCCATATACCATTCACGACCAATATGTTCAATGAGAGAGTCAAAACAACAAGGGATGCGCCGTAATGTCGGAACATTCCTCAGGGCCTACTCTATACGCATCCGTCCCTAAGTTTTCAACATTTTCGGAAACATTTTGCAATCAGAACGTATTTTCTTTCACAAATTTATTAGATTAGCATAGTTATTTATGACATTAATACTGCCGTCATAATGAGAAAAGGCACATCTGACATTTTATAAATATGAAGAAAATCGAGTTTAAAGTTTTTATTGGTTTTTGGCGAAAAATATCGACAATAATATTACTTTCGAAAAAAGATTATAATATAAAATTAAAATAAATTCATTTTCACGATTCCTATACAATTATTGAAATACAAGTTTTTATTTTATTTGCATTTAATAAATAATCAACATTTTCTCTTTTAACGTAGCAAAAAAAAATTAAGTAAATTTATTAATATTACGAATAGAGGGCATAACTAACCAATTGTGACTTTTCCCTCTGATATTTTGTGAAAAAATTTAATATGAAATAATACAATGAAAAGGCATATTTATTAAAATGTGCCTTTAAAAACTTTTAAATTGACTAATATTATACAAGAAGAATTTTGGTAGTAAAGGCATAACTGCTAGTTGTGACTTTTCTTTTAAATTAAATATTAGGGTCTAGTTGGTAAACTTTAAATCAAAGAGCACATCTGTGTTAATTATGCCTTTTCAGGTTAATAAATATATTTATCGTAATAAAACTAAAAGCCGAATCTCTGCATATGTGACTTTTTGACATACTAAGGTCAGATGTGCTCTTTTTACGTACAAAAATTTTAAAAGTGGCTCAGTTGTGCCTTTTTATTTATCTATATATATGTATTTTTGTTTATCTTGTTTCTAAAATTGTATAAAAAATATTGGCATGTGGGCCTTTTTTTTCTGATTACGAATATGTATATAACTCAATTTCGGAAAAAATGTTAGATGTGCCCTTTTTCTTTATGACGGCAGAATAGGACATTATGATTAGGCTCTCCGCACCGGGTCTTTCGGGACGGGGAAGAGATAAATATTTGTATCCCAAAAATGAATATAATTGTGAATTTTTGGATGGTTTTAATGCAAATTGTATCAACATTGACGTTTGTTAACTTGTTGGCCAAGTGTAAAGTAGCCTGTTGCGTAACTGGCGTGCCTCAGAAGCTTGGCAGTCTCTTTTACATGATGTAGCATCTGCTTTGCAAATTTTATGTAATATCGTGGTATTACTCAGCGACGTTGCGGTGCTTGGAAATTTGGAAAAATGGTAGTTAGATTGTTTTTATTTTATTGTTTACTGAAAGAAAAAAGAAAACGTTTATTACACCTAGTAAATTCTGCAACTATACTATACACTTATGCTATACCATACTTAACAAAAACATAATATACTAAAATAATAGCTATGAAACATAGCTTAACGTGCATATTTTAATAAATACGTATACAAAACAAACAAAAAAAGGTGAAACGCCGAAGAACCACAAGATGGAATAGGAATATGTAATAGATTTCTTAATAAAATTAATATAAAAGACAAAAATACAATCCTGACCCCTTAGTGTAAGTTTAAACACGTGAAAACGTTACTAACGCGTTTCCGTTTAGAATTTATTTATCGACCCTTATCGATTTAATTCCTTTCAGGGTTAAGATCTATCTGTCCAATTTTAACTCGGACGCAGTAGTAACCTTTGAGTTGATGGGGAAGGGTACAACCCTAAGGCCACTGCGACCAGTAAATGATCTATTGTAGCCTTTAGTAGTAACCTTTGCGTGTTTACAAACTTACACTTAGGGCTCAGCTGTTCTTAAGCTTAACTCAAGCGCACTAGCGATACGACGATACGTAAATGTACATGTACCTACTTCTTTGTCCAGAACGTTGGATTTTGCATACCCGATACAACAAACTTTTAGATTGTCACGCTAATGACGAAAGAAGCTTTCTACTATCGATGTCTCTTCGATGTCTTATTTTCAACCGGCGTAATCGGATACCAAAGGAAGTTTTCTTTCCGCCTTTTCTACCTAACTAGTTGTCAAGAAAACGCAAATGTTATACATATACATATCCCTTATAGCATTGCTGGTTGTATTTACGACGGTCAAGCAAAATAACTGGGTATCTGACATTTTGCAGCATCTCAATAACAATTCCAAACAATTACTTAAACGGATATTATTCTGGCGCAAGATCTGTAGGCTTATTTAGCAATGCCCTCGTAAATTATGATTAGTTTAAAATCAAATATCTTCGAAGGCGTAGTAGCGGCTCTTAATCTGGCTAATATTATTTTTTTTTGCTGGGATGTCTGCTCTCAATAATTCATAAGGCACCTTCGATTTTCAATTGCAACGATTTTTTGCAAAAAGATATTCCATAACCTGACATTGAGGTACTTTTTCACTCAAAATATTACGTGGTAGAAAAATAAGACTTATTTTTCGAAAAATAAAGGAACGTGTAGGATGGAAAGATGAGATGATTGTCACAGGTTTATATAATACTAAACTAAATGCACTTTATCTGTGAGTTTCGATTAGCAATAAGCATTTTTCTAAGATCTAATCATAGCTTCACACGAAAATAGGGCTAAAAAACTTAGTACACAAAGACGCGGGTAAAGCTGTCGGTGGGTGCTTCAGTGCTTGTTGTGTATAATATTTTGGCATACAGTACCGCAAACGTTACCCTTCCGTTCTATATTTAGGTATCAAGCTCGGATACCCGTCCTAATCTCAATTTCGTGGATGAATCAGAGTCCATTGCCCCCACATTCATGCTACTTGTTTGCTGTATTTGCATAATACATTCTAATTAACCTGCTCGTCAAGTTGGCGTAAACTTCATTTAAATATCGACCTCACGACAGGATCTTCCCTTGTATTACACTTGCTAATATTATGGTATCCACATTTCATGCTAGGAATAGCTTTGAAACGTGTTCAACTGTTGAAGATGAAATTTTACTTTATGTTTTTATGCTATGTCGTGGTGGGAGTATCCATTTCCTGACTGAATTTCAAAGTTTAAAGATGCAGGATAAGTTATTTTAGCGGTATATTCAGTTAAATCCACTTACAGTTCTTTTGGAGTAGTTCTTCTTTTTCGTTTTTTATTAGTATGCCCGGGTGCATTTATTTTTTATCTTAAAGAGATTTTATGTTACTGTCCTGTTTGACGATCAGCGTGGCGCAATGGTTACCATGCTGGACTGCCACTCGAGGGGTCCCGGGTTCGATTTCCGACGAAACAGAAATTTGAATGATGGGTTTAAATTTCTGTTGTGTGATCTGGGTGTTTGTGTTCCTGTCTTTGTATGTGTCAGTGGTACCCACGACACAGGGTTTAATTACCATACTGTGGGGCTATGACCACAATACAGGGAGGAGCGCCTGCCTTTCTAGACAGTAGCGTAAATCAGCCCGATTTTTAAAATTTGAACAAATGACTGCGCGTAGTGCTAGGGTTGGTACCTACAAAATGATGGGTTGCTTATTTTTATACAATATACACCCAAAACCTATATCAATCAACAAAATTGGGTTTACGTCTAATTAATTAAAACTATTGAAGCGCGCATGGCCCGGCGGTTAGCGTAGAACGCAAACGATCTATGCAACTAAGCCAAACGGGCGCGGTCGGGTGTGAGATGGGTGACCGCTAGTGGCAAAAAATTTCATGCGCGTTTCCGTGCTTCGGAGGGCACGTTAAGCCGTCGGTCCCGGTTGTTCTCGATAGATAACAGTCGTTAAACCTTGTCGGAGGCCTTATGGGCGGTTTGAAAACATCCGACAGCGGGTTGGCCACTAACCCGCATCTCCACCAACCCGCATTGGAGCAGCGTGGTGGAGTAAGCTCCAGGCCTTCCCAATAATGGGGAGAGACCCGTGCCCAGCAGTGGGACGCATAAAGGGTTGCGGCCAATTAAAACTATTAAAACTATACAAAATTAAATGTAATACTACATACCTACTTTAATGTTTCTTATGTATTCTTTAATAGTAATTTTAGAATTTAAGTTTAAATTAAGTCATTAAATTTAATTAGTTTATCAAATTAAATTAAAATGTGTACACCCTAAGGGGTAAATATGGAGTTCTAAATATTTTGTAAAACCTTTTTTTTTCACCCATATTTGTGCAAATAAAATATTTTCATTTCATTTCATTTCAATGAAAGCGCCTAACTTGCAGAATACCATACGGTATGGTGTCAAATGGCGTACCTAGTAGATTACAACTAGCCATAAAAACAATTAAATCCGATCAAGTTTGCCGTTACCACATAATGTCAGATAGCTCTTTTTTATAACATAACTCAAAAATATATCAAGGAAATGATAATAAAACCTTAAAAAATAAATAAATAAAAACAGGTCAATAACAAATAAATAATTCTACGGCTGGTCTATATATACCCTTAAAAAATCATAAATCATCTGGGGGCACGGAGTGCCCCCGACAAGTCGAGCGCAAAGCAACACTGCCGTACCATCCTTTACTGGAACCATTTCGCCGCATTTTCAGGCCCCTATTTGAGAACCTCTGGATAAGACCAGAGCGCTGCAATTTTCATCATCCAGTAAGCTATAATCACATACTTGAAATACAAAATTTCAAGTCTGTAGGTTATTTAGTTCCGAAGCTAAGCGAAAGCAAAGTTTCGCATTTACGACACTCACTCACTCATGGATCATCAAAATAGAACTAGTACTTCCCATAAACTCAGAGAGCTGAAATTTGGTACAGAGTTAGGGTTTAATGGCCACATAAAGGGAAAACTATAAAAACTAGGATAACTAGGATTATTTAGTACTCTTAGTCCATCCTTTACTGGAACCATTTTGCCGCATTTTCAGGCCCCTATTTGAGAACCTCTGGATAAGACCAGAGCGCTGCAATTTTCATCATCCAGTAAGCTATAATCACATACTTAAAATCCACAATTTCAAGTCTGTAGGTCATTTAGTTCCGCTGTTAAGGGAAAGCAAAGTTTCGCATTTTCGTTCGCATTTACGACACTCACCTCACTCATAAAATCAAAATAGAACTAGTACTTCCCATAAACTCAGAGAGCTGAAATTTGGTACAGAGTTAGGGTTTAATGGCCACATAAAGGGAAAACTATAAAAACTAGGATAACTAGGATTATTTAGTACTCTTAGTCCATCCTTTACTGGAACCATTTTGCCGCATTTTCAGGCCCCTATTTGAGAACCTCTGGATAAGACCAGAGCGCTGCAATTTTCATCATCCAGTAAGCTATAATCACATACTTAAAATCCACAATTTCAAGTCTGTAGGTCATTTAGTTCCGCTGTTAAGGGAAAGCAAAGATTCGCATTTTCGTTCGCATTTACGACACTCACCTCACTCATAAAATCAAAATAGAACTAGTACTTCCCATAAACTCAGAGAGCTGAAATTTGGTACAGAGTTAGGGTTTAATGGCCACATAAAGGGAAAACTATAAAAACTAGGATAACTAGGATTATTTAGTACTCTTAGTCCATCCTTTACTGGAACCATTTCGCCGCATTTTCAGGCCCCTATTTGAGAACCTCTGGATAAGACCAGAGCGCTGAAATTTTCATCATCTAGTAAGCTATAAATACATACTTAAAATCCAAAATTTCAAGTCTGTAGGTCATTTAGTTCCGAAGTTAAGCGAAAGCAAAATTTTGTTTATTTAGTTAGATAGTACCTGGGGGCGTCCAGCGTTGCTCGGAATAAAACAATTTATTTACTTGGTTTATTTTTAAGCAAAACATTCATTGACTTAGTGTTACTTTACAAATCCTTTTGAAATACCTAGCTCCCAATTAAAAAAAATGTCACAAAAAATAAAAATGCAACTTGCCTACTTGAGATTTGAACCCGCGTCTCTAGCTCCGAAATTGGTTTTCGTAACCATTCGACCAAGAAAGCCTTAATTCCATTGACGAAATTTTTATAGAGGTCTTTCATAATTATCGACATTGTCATTTGTTTGAAGGGTGGATTGTCAGTTTATTTAGTTAGATAGTACCTGGACGCCCGAGCGTTGCTCGGAATAAAACAATTTATTTACTTGGTTTATATTTAAGCAAAACATTCATTGACTTAGTGTTATTTTACAAATCCTTTTGAAATACCTAGCTCCCAATTTAAAAAAATTGTCACAAAAAATAAAAACTTAACTTGCCTACTTGAGATTTGAACCCGGGTCTCTAGCTCCGTTTTCGGCTTTCGTAACCATTCGACCAAGAAAGCTTTCATTTCATTGACGAAATTTTTATAGAAGTCTTTCATAATTATCGACATTGTTATTTGTTTGGAGGGTGGATTGTCAAACTTGTACCTATATAAGACCCAGTGTATGAAATTTTTTAAAGCAATCGCAAATAAATTGGGCTCGAAGTCACATCCTTTCTTCGACTCCGAGAATATGTGACCCGAAGTTTTTTCGAACCTCAACCCCCTCTCCTCGAGTCCTCCAGGAGGCAGGACAGTAGGTAATTCCTTTGGTAGAAAGTTCGTTGATTTTATTATGTAATTATTAATATTAATTATATTAACACTTGTCTAATAATAAAGATAAAGAGTTAACGGTATGTTTATAGTTTGTATAGATTGAGTAGGTTCAGTATTATTTTCTTTGAGTTTTTTTTTATTAAGATCAAATTTAATCTAGCCTATTGCGTCTCAATGCTGAGCGAATGCCTCCCCTTCTGCTTTTAATACGCATATAAATAAAATTAAAGGAAAACTCTGGATAAGACAAGATTGGCTTTTATACTTATACTTACAAGTATACAAGAAGAAACAGTCGAACGATTAACTTTATTCTACTCGAACATTACATAGGTAAATTAAATAAACAAATTACACTAAAATATTAATTTCGCTTATTTGGTCAAAATATAATGCATTGGACTAAGAGTGGCGATGATAGCCGCCGTTGCTAGATGGCGCTGACTGTATTTTAAAACGCGCTTGCGGCCGCGTTACAGTCGACTCGTTTACGACATTCTTCTACTGCGCTTGAAAACGTTTGCTATGGATTAGGAGGGATTATTTGCATTTTGTTGATTTCGCTTATTATTTCGTGAGGTTTGCTAAGGTTTAGGGCATGCATCAATGCGAAATACCTAATCACAAGCCACGCCTCTACCCTGCGGCGGGGTGATGCTGCTGCCCTTGCGGGGATTCGCCATCTATCGGTGACTTTAAGTAAAAAATAAGTTGATTTCTAAATTACGAGCCAGCGTCACCTAGCGGAACAACGAAGAAGCTCTTATACAACGAAGAAGCTCAAATAACTGTCTTGCAACAATGTCATTTAGTAACAAAATTATTTTGAACAAATATGTACGTATAATATATTATTATCAGCAACGCGGAGACTTGACTTCTGCCCGCGATTTCGTCCATGTGGATTTCAGATTTGTGGCAGTTGTTTTATTATCCTTACACTTTCCCGGTATAAATAAAATCCTAAATGTTGACCCGGCTTATTATGAAGACTTCAATAAATCGGTTTAGTAGCTTTTGCGTGATGCGCGCACAGGCAAACAGATATACACATAGATAGACAAAGATAAATTTAAAAAAATTAGTAATTCGTCACCTTTGCTGATATTTATTATAAGTACTTAGTACCTACAGTACTTTTTTTTTTCAACCTTTTTTTATGTCCCACTGCTGGGCACAGGTCTCCTTCTCCTTCTCCACAATTGAGAGGGATTTCGGCCATAGTCCACCACGCTGGCCAAATGTGGATTGGTGGACCTACAGTACTTAAACATTGCAAAAAATACGAATGTACAGCTTCGACTGTTCTACCATTGTACAGTGAGCCGCAGCTCAAATGTAAAATTATAAATAAAGTAAAAAAATCGATACTTAAAATAAGAAACGGAAAAACGTTTTCACTGTAAAAAATATATTTGTGGTTGAGGACTAATTTTACAAAAACTATACAAGTGGGAATCGAACCCAGAACACTCCTACGTAATGCACGAGATTTTATTACGAGCTACGCTCACTATTTCACTATAAGTGAAATAAAGGATCAGTATGGCTACACATTACGTAAGGATTTCTCGTTGTCGTCAGTCTATCGACTCAGTCGATATAGATAGGGGCAGTGTAATTGTAGGTTTTTATTTATGAAACAAAATTGATTACAGTGTAAAAAATTAAACACCTAAAGTATATAATGAATCATAGCTTTGTACCTAGGTTATGTACTTTTCTTTTGTTCATGTAGACTTTTTTCCGCCGTAAGAATTTCAAATATTTATGTTTTCAGTCTGTCTTTTTATAAGCTTTTTTATTGTAAAAATTATTTGTAATTTTAAAATAGTAAAAAAAACATAAATTTATATAATAAAAAACATATGCTACGCTGGGGATCGAACCTGAGTTGTATTGCAAACGTGAGTGAAACAAGACTTCAAAAACTTGACTACAGACGCTACTTTCCAAATCATGAAATAAGGACCAAGTGTGACTACCGAGTAACATAAATATTCTTTGCTCATAAATAGACAGCTAGCCTAAAATAAAATATATTACGAATAAAATTATTGTAAATCGATTATCGATGTAATCGATATATCGGGTATTGTTTCTAACTAAATATAAGTGCAAGAGTTCTACTTACATTTTTTCTTCGTTCATTTAAGCTATTTGCTGTCGTTTGAATTGTAAATATTTCCGTTTTGATAATTTATTTTTACTTTTATTTCCCATTTTCTAAACTTTAAAATTAACTTATTCTTACTAAAAATAATAACTTATACCTAATACTTACTTACATACTAAGAAACAAAATATATTTTCAAAACTAAACAAAATGAAATAAAATTTGAAATTTTCGTATTTCGCGGGCGATTCGGGCATAAGTAAGTACGCGTCCATCGTTGACAGTGGTCACGGGTGGTATTATCGTATTATGGTGGGATGGGAGTGGTGAAGAGAAGAGAGTGATAGCATGCGTTACTTCAGCGCTCGCGAGGAAATGATAGCATCATCTTATTTATGTCGTAAGCGCCAAATCGAAAAACATTTTTCGTTAAAAAACTAAAACAAAACATAGAAAACTGTTTGCATAGAAAGCTTTATAATAATATTAGCTTGTTGTAAAAAAATAATGATAAATACTTACATTCAAACTCGTTTTGACATAAAATGATAAAAATTGAAAATATTGTCCTAATTTTGAAAAATAATTCTATCGAGAAAATTTTATGGCATCGTGTTTTCTGTTGCATAAAAATTTAGTAAATATAAAGAAAATTCAGATTATGTAAAAACTATTCTCCAGTCGTTTCTACAAAATGAAACATATTCAATTACAATACCTACTCCTTTTTTATTAATGCATGCCCCTAATTAGCAGGTTGTTATTATAACAATTCTAAGATTTGAATAGGTACCTATGTTAGGAATATTCTGATTAGTGACGTATTACTGATTATTACTTAATTAGGTATTAGATTTCAAAGAAGTTTTAATTGAATGCTTTATTTAATTGTTACTTATTTAGTACTCTTAGTTTTCTAGGTTTAATTTACAGTTAGGCAGTACTTCGAATAAAAAGAAAAAAACTGTGTCAAATAAGAAAATCTAATAAAATAAATCAATATGCCCACGTTTCTACAAAAAGAAGTGAAATCCCACCAAAACATTCTGTAAAAAACTAGCCAAGTCTCGATGGAGCTGCTTGTTTATCTCTAAAAAGTAATGAAATCTAGAGAAAGTCGTGCCAAGTCTAAGGTTCCTTACTGCGATTTCTTTATTATTATAGTTAATGTTGTGTGACTTGGCCGTTGAAGGATACACAAGTGTTATTTTATGTTAGATCGGTGGTCGATTTGACGCTCCAAAAAGAAGTGAGCAGAAGTCAGCATTCTCAATGCTGAATGCATGTGTTGCATAATCAACAACAGCCTAAAATGAGACACTAGCGTCCAATTACCAATACCAGTATGGGCTATTATCTCGCTTAACATGGTACATACATGGTACGTACATGAACATAGGTAGTTAAAACAGATATAACATTACGTGTAAACAAAAAGAATGTTCAACGGCCAAGTCACACAACGTTAACTATAATAATAAAGAAATCGCAGTAAGGAACCTTAGACTTGGCACGACTTTCTCTAGATTTCATTACTTTTTAGAGATAAACAAGCAGCTCCATCGAGACTTGGCTAGTTTTTTACAGAATGTTTTGGTGGGATCCATTTTACTTCTAAATAACACGACATAATAATATTCATAAAAAAGCTCTCCTTCACAGGCAGCAATGCTCAGAAGACTCCCCTGTAGTTGCCCGTAGGCGGCGGTGATCGCTTCATCAACTTTATTCATCAGTCTAATAAGAATAGTCTGGTAATAGTATAATAATAATAATTCATCAGTCTGATAATAATGGTGAAAAAGACTACCTATTGTAAAAAAACGGCACTTGAAAATTTAAGAAAAAACTGAGGTGTCAAGGGACACCCGGAAGGAACGAAGTTTTATTTTTTTAATTTCTGCGCTTAGTAATGTTTTTTCTTCTTTCTGCATTAGTTTTAGGTTTGGGTGTCAACAAAGCTAAGCAATGTCAAGTGCGGTCAAAAGTAGGATGGGTGGCCAATAGTGGCCACTAAGCAACATCAAGTGCGGTCATAAGAAAGATAGGAGTCAACAAAGTAAAGCAATGTCGAGTGCGGTTGCTATAGTTGTAAGCCGCACTTCTTACAACTATAGCAAAAAGTGTCGTTACAACTTTTCGTCTTAATTTTTTCCGTCTAGCCCCCTTTTGCAACGCGTGATAAGGAACTTCGTTCCAAAAGATGAATTTATGAAACTCGATTTTCAGTCCATAGCGCAATGTGGCACTGCGTACTATTAGCTTACTTAGTTTACTTAGCGGCCGTGTAAATGACAGTTGTCTTTGTGCGTGTGTCAATGCGGCCGATAGTATGAAGTTACTTTACTGTATACTTATATCTATATTGTGCTATGACTGTGTAACGTTTATTTATTATTATTTACTGTCAATCAAAATTATAAAACAAATAATGACATACGAACTGTCCTGTTATTCTGACAGTGTCAAAGTTTAGAACAATACGCCATGAAATCGTGCAAACGTTTGACAGGTAGGAACTATTCGTATGGGAAAACAATTTCTAAGTAAAAAAAATAATTAAAAAAAAATATTTCCAGTGGACCAAATTATTAATCTAAACCATTCACGATATTGGTCCACTGGAAAATGTTTTTTATATTATATTTTTAGATCTCAGATATTGCATAGTATTTTACTCGCATTTAAAATTTGAATAATCTATCTTTTATTTCAGTCCTTGCTTCTGAATAGCTTAAAAGCTATGATAATGTTATTTATTATCCAATTCACTAGTACTTACTTGTTCTAAAACAATTTAAAAAATCTATACTTGTCATTCAGCTTTAATATTCTACTCATTTACCTGAATTTGTGAAATAAGGCTTGTGTATGTTGAGGTTAAGGTGACCTAATAACATATTTTTCTACTTTACTAACCTGTCTCCTTTCTTCTATAAAATTTACTATAGATCAATAGCTATTTGTGTTGAGGTTAAGGTGATCGGGTCAGTTATTGGGGCAGGTGTAGTTAGTAGGTACATCTTGACACTTGGCAGTGCGACTTGCGGTCGGCCCGCGGGGAATCGGTGGAATTCGCGTGGGCGCGGCGAGTCCCAGTTGTTCTTTTGTGCCCACGTCGACTGGTAACTGGTGTAGAGTTCTGCGAACCGACGCTTCTATGTAAATATCCTACCGTGGTATTTATGGTATCTTATTACTATTTAAAGTAGTAGTCTCAAAAAGCGATCTATGCAACTAAGCCAAACGGGTGCGGTCGGGTGTGAGATGGGTGACCGCTAATGGCAAAAAAAATCATACGCGTTTCCGTGCGAGGGCACGTTAAGCCGTCGGTACCGGTTGTTGTCGATAGATAACAGTCGTTAAACCTTGTCGGAGACCTTATGGGCGGTCTGAAAACATCCGACAGCGGCTTGGCCGCTAACCCGCATCTCCACCAACCCGAATTGGAGCAGCATGGTGGAGAAGGTTCTGGGCCTCCGCAATAATGGAGAGACCCGTGCCCAGCAGTGGAACGCAAAAAGGGTTGTAGCCTGCCAGTCGCAAAAAGCATAAGTTTTATCTATGTATGCTGGACTGGAGGTGGTTCATGTCTGGTCGCAGCTTTTCACCAAACATAATAGAAACCATGAAAGTTCTTCTACCTCTAAGCAAATTTAATATTTCTTAGATAAAGCTTGCACATTAAGGTGAAGCAATGGACCTGGCGGCACAGTGTAATTATTTACCATAAATCGACCGGATCGCTCTACAAGACTCATGTTTTACGTAATTTGCAGCTTACTTCTTATCGATCTAGGAATTCCTTAATTACCCACTGATTTCTCGAGGGACCTAGTCATACTGCTTCGTTTACTGAAAATATAATATACAGATGCTAGCATAAGAATAATATTATTTTACTTAATACCACCACACTTCGTGTATATAGTTAGTTATTTTTTGAAAAAAAAAACAAACATTTTTAGTAGGTACCTAAATAAAAAAAATATTTTTAGTCTTAAGTAATCATTTGTGCTCAAAAATATGCTTTTTATTTTGTTTCTATTCTTATATTTCATTGAACCTGAATTGACTTTGATGACCCGCGTGGCCCAATGGTCACCATGCCGGACTGCCGATCGGAGGATACCGGGTTCGATGCCCGGCGAAGCAGAAATTTTAATGATGAGTTTAAAATTTCTTTTCTAGGTCTGGGTGTTTGTGTTTCTGTCTTTGTGTGTGTCCATGGCACCCACGACACAGGGTATAACTAGCCTACTGTGGGGCTATGAGTGTGATACGTTATAAGTACTGAAAAAAATATTAAAAAACTCCAGAGGAAAAACTAATTAGCTTAGGAAATCTATTGTATTGTACCTATAAGAGCTGAAATGAAATGAAATGAAATATTCTTTATTCAATGTACGGTTCATTTACAAACTCTTAGTGAACGTTATTTTTTTGTTCTGTCTGCTCTGGGTGCGCTTAGGCAATGCTGAGCTGAAGAAAGAACAGACGGAGAAAAACTTCAGCCCTGTTTTAAAATATGGGGTATACAATAGCTAGCTTTTTACATGCGAATACATACTTTCTTAGCTGCGAATCGTTTTTTAATTTTCCTACAGGATTTGCAAAACAAACACGTATTCGCTAGAAAATAAACAAACCATACAATATTAAAAAATAGCGTAGTTTATTGCAAAACACTGACTAGGATGATAAATCTCTTTGAGTTTGAAACTATCTTGGATTGGAGTTACGCCAAATTTTCATCTTAATTCTGTCGGGGCTCGTTTATTACAGGTTTATAAACTCCTCATACATAATATTAATATTTTGTTTTTGGTTTGATTACTATATTCTGTCTGACGTAAAAATAGATTATTTTTAAAATAGAAACATGAAAAAAGAATAGCTAAATATAGCATGATTTTTTTAAACCGATGACTTTTTATATTATGTTTTCATTGTGAAATTTTCTTTTAGACATTTGGACCTATATTTAGAGATTACTTTTAACTAGGTAGGTACTATTAAACGAAAGTGGATGCTACTTTCACCGAAACTGATGTGTAAGGAACACTCATAAGAGCATCTCTCATACGTAATTGGCAATCGCTTATTATCTGTTGCCCTTAAAAGTAGATAATGAACAGAACATTTTTGATACTTTCGTCACAAAAATAATGATTATTACAGAAAATTGGCACGGAGGTGTACCGCTACGCCTCCGATGATCTCGCTTGTCATTAATTATTGTATTTAAGCAACCTTCATAACATCACTCCTTAAACGTATTTACAGTAAGTCATGTAAGTAGGTATACGAACTGTTTTTGGAATGCGATTTTGCGATTAAATTATTTTAAATATAAATGTATAAATCTTCTCACGTTTACTACTTTTGTTTCCTATTAGACTGGTATGTACGATACATACAAGTAAGTTATAAGAGCTGAAGGATGTAAGGTTTTGTAAAATAACTGCTGTCACCTATAGTAATAACATAACTGGCTTATTCTTGGTCCTGTGTAAATAATATATTTCCTTCATATTTCTTATGATAGGAAAGAGTTTTACTGCTTTTGTTTCAAACTGACTACGTGTCTTCTAGGAATGCGTAATTTACGTTACTATAAAATATTTCTTACTATAAAGTTTTGGTGAAGTCAGTCAAACGTAAGCCCTTCAAGTCAATATATATAAAATATAAAATATTTCTTACTTAGTTACTTTACAGTTTTGGCGGAGTCATTCAATTACTGCAAAAAATTGTAATCTAATATTTTCCGGATGATTTTAAACGTTTCACGTGGCGGCTTAGACGCAAAATCGTTTAAAAAATCATGTACACGATTCCTTTCTTAATTTCGTTGTACTGTGGATTTGGCAGCAATGGTTGTTGAAGAAGCCGGTGTGGGATATCGGATAATTAATCATGACCTTATAAGGGCCTGAAAGAAATGGCAATCCTTAATAAGCTGTGGACAACGGCGTATTACTGAAACCGTAGTGCCATTGGCAGCTTATAAGTAATACATCATTTTTTAGAGTATCGTGCCTTAAATGAAATAAAGAACCCTTGTACGGGTGGGCCAGAAAGGCGTGCGAATTTCAAAATCGCATTACTCGTGACAGGAACACGGGAGCGGGGTGCGGATTGCGGGGATAGGTAGCTAGGTTCTGGGAAATTCAGTTGCTATGGAGCGTTTCACCGGTGAGCAGCGTGCCTTTTGTGTAAAGGCGTATTACAAAAATGGCGATTCGTGCACTATTGCGCGACGTCTATTTCGCTCTAAGTTTAATTTCCATGATGTAAAACAATGTCCGAGTGAAAGTGTGATCAGATCATGGGTCAGAAAGTTTGAGTCTTCGGGTTCGACATTAAATGAAAAACCTTCGGGGCGTCCAAGGTCGATAAGAACGGAGGAAAATGTAAGCAACGTCGTGGCGTCTGTACGCCGCGATTCCCAGCAGTCGTCCCGAAAGAGATCAGCTCAGCTCGTCATATCAAGAACATCGTTAAGGCGTATTTTGCGTAAAGATCTTAAGTTACACCCTTATAAACTTCAATTAGTCCAGGAATTGAAACCAAATGACCACCATTTGCGTCGTGCATTTGCAGAAACAATGTTAGAGCGTTTTAAAAGTTTGAACAACATTCTCTTCTCGGATGAAGCTCATTTTCATTTATGTGGATTTGTTAATAAGCAAAATTGTCGGTATTGGGCCGAAGAAAATCCCAAATTAAAACATCAAAGACCTTTGCATTCGCTTAAAGTCACAGTTTGGGCGGCCATGTCGGCTCAAGGAATCATTGGACCCCATTTCTTCGAAAATGAGCGAGGCCAGGCAATAACAGTAAATTCTGATCGCTACAAATCAATGTTACGTAACTTTTTCTTTCCACAACTGCATAATTTTGAAGCCTACAACAGCAGGACCTGGTTTCAACAAGATGGCGCGACATCTCATACATCCAATGAGTCTTTGGCAGTTGTTAACGAAATGTTTAATGGAAAATTGATATCGCGTGGAGGGGACATTCCGTGGCCTCCCCGGAGCCCAGATCTCACGCCACTGGATTTTTTTCTCTGGGGGTACCTCAAGAGTTGCGTTTACGCAAATAAACCGACGACAATTGCCCAACTCAAAGACAACATTCGCGAGGAAATGTCCGCTATCCCACGAGCAATTTGCCAGCGAGTTTTCACGAATTTAAGGGCTAGATTGGAAGAGTGTGTACGTCTGCGTGGCACACATCTCAGCGATGTTATTTTTAAGAAATAAAATTCCCATTTGTATTCTTTATTATAAATATATTTTTGCTTTCCTGAGCTTTGTAATTTTTTTTATATGATTTTTTATAATTCGCTCAACTTTATGGCGCACCCTGTAGTTTTGCAAAATGAAATGCAATACAAACTTGTGCTGAATTAACGTTGAGTAGGTACCTACTTACTTATAATGGCTGCAACCCTTTTTGCGTCTCACTGCTGGGCACGGGTCTCTCCCCATTATTTGGGAGGCCTGGAGCTTACTCCACCACGCTGCTTCAATGCAGGTTGGTGGAGATGCGGGTTAGTGGCCAACCCGCTGTCGGATGTTTTCAAACCGCCCATAAGGCCTCCGACAAGGTTTAACGACTGTTATCTATCGACAACAACCGGGACCGACGGCTTACCCTCCGAAGCACGGAAACGCGCATGAAATTTTTAGACCTACTTAAAATGCCACAATAAAATTAATGATCCTGGATACGCTCTCCGTTAGAAAAAGTTAATTACGTATTTACAGAAAGTACTGCAGATTTTTAACTGCATTTGAAACTAAAATTAATAAACGCAATGATTCTGATTTGATGATGCTGCAACCTTCTTTGCTCAATACTGTTAGGTACTTCAGGTCTTTCCTCTTAATTGGGGGCATCTTCGATCTTACTCTTTAAGAGTATGTATTAGATTTTATTATTGAAATGATCAGTTGCGCAATTAAACTTATGGAAATACATACCGTATTTTAACTGCAAAATATCATGTGTTAAATAAATCTTGTCTTCTAATCTTGGAGAAATCAGCGGAGACGCTGCAACGAAGCAAGATGTTGAAGTGGTATCGATAATACGACGTTGAATAATTTTTAATGTGTTGCCAGCCTTGTGGAATATAGAATTCTTTTATACACAAGTTGTTACTTAATAACGATGTAGTGAGTACGTGGCAGTAATGGTAGCTGAAGCCAGCATGCGGTATCAAGTAATTAATCACGGCTTTATAAGGCCAGAAGAAAAAAATGGCATCTTTAATAAGCTGTGGACAACGACGTATTACTGAAAACGTATAGCGCCATTATCAGCTTGTAATACAGAAGTTTGTTAGGGTTCCTTTTCTAAAAGAGAAAAAAGTGACCGCAAAGGGACGTCTATATGTTCAGTGATTTTTTTCTGTGATTATTATCAAAGTTAAAATTTATCTTCTCCCTTTAAACTTAATACTTACTAAAAAATAAACTAAAACCTTTAAACTTAATTTTTTTAAGAGAATCAAACATTTAAACCTAACCCGACCAAACACTTTGTAAGAAGCAATGTACGAGTATCATTTTTTTTTCAACCTTTTTTTTTATGTCCCACTGCTGGGCACAGGTCTCCTCACAAGTGAAAAGGATTTAGGCCATAGTCCACCACGCTGGCCAAGTGCGGATTGGTGGACGTCATGCTTTCGAGAAATTATGAATTTCTCTCAAGCATGCACAGCGATGGAGAACATCGTAATCAATTAAATATCACGATATTTTCCATCACCGTGGAGCAGCGATAAATACGCACATTACAAATTTATTTGTCAGAGGTGCGCGCCGAGGATTTGAACCCGAGACCGGTCGCGTCGAAGACCGCGGATTTTTACCACTCGGCCATCGCTGCTCACTCGGCCATCGCTGCTCACGAGTATCATATCATAACATAAGTCTTGATTTATGCATTGGTAACTATTATTAAATGTCAGATACAATCAATGAGTACACACATTGTGTAGTTAAATAATACTAATGGAAAAACAATCCAAAATCCATGTATATATATTATATATATAGTAATACTATGTAATTGAAGAGTTTGTTTGTTTAAAAAGGCTAGTCGCAGGAACTACCTACTGTTTAGAATTGAAAGATTATTTTTGTGTTGGATTGTCCATTTAACGAGGAAGGTTTTACGCTTTAGAACATTATGCTGTGACTTTGACGGTGGGCTAAAACCGCGGGGCACAACAAGTTTGTAACAAAATCATAAAAATGTGTTTCGGCGACTAGCTTTCAACCGCCTCAAAACAATTCGACATGGTGCGAAACTCTCCGTGGATTATTTCCACTCGCACTTGGTCGTCTTTTAAAACGTAATATCTGGAACCGCTAACAGATAATTACTACCCTGCTGAGACGTCAGCGGTATTCATGTCCGTCGTAAATTCTTGATATGTTTTTGAATATTTTAAGGATTTATTTGATAATTGTGACGTTGTTTATCGTTATCGTGCTATAGTGAGAGCAAATAAAATTGTATGTTGTAATATTTTTTATGTAGAGGAATCCTAAACATATAATTCAGGTCTCTCGAAACTCGAATAGAGAAGATTCAGTGTACAGAATTATCTGCATATCATGTTGTCAACATTCTAACAATATTGAAGAATTTAACGTTATCTTTAAAATGATAGCTTTCTTATAGGTTTTATTGCAATATTTAAGTAAAGAACTGTTGTCTCAATTTTTTCCAATATTTTAAGTTTTTCCAGTAGATTTTGTACATAAATTTTCATCTGCTTTCATGATTAACTTTAAAACAAATGTTTGACGTGAGAAAATTAAATACAGATATACGGAAAATCACTCGGATGCATTAACGGTCAACAAAGTGATCTTATAATGGTTCTTCCTTACCTATTGAATAACTGCACCCACTACTGCTGTGAATCAATTCTATTGTGTTTCAGTGGAAAGGTAACTGCACCTGCTGGCAAGAATTACATGAGGCGACAATCAGCCTCCGGAGTAGCGGGGCAACTGCATACGACAGACAAGACGTACCTTTTCTTTTATTTGTATCGGGGGAGAAACCTTCAAAAGGTACTCGGCACCTTGGGTGAGGATACCGGGTTATGTGGGATTTGACCGCAATAAAACCCCCTTGTTGGCCTGCCTCTGCGCTTGGGGAGGACTCCGGGATCTCCAGTGGAACGCACCGGTGACCTCCACGCGCGGCGTTCAGAATGAGCCCATCTTCGGGAAAGCAGACATGCTCTCCTGCTCCTTCAGATGCTTACAGCGGCATGCGGCCACGCACACACCACGTACTTCCCGGGGCTGGGGCTGGGCGAATCAAGCTCCCACTCACACCGTCCACAACCCAAGTGCAATTTTTAGTTGCCTCTTACGATCAGGCAGGGGATACCGTAGCTCTATTCTTAATCCCGAAGTTACAGGGACTAGACAAGACGTACCTATGCTTGCTTGAGGTTGTGTGTAGATGTCCATGGTCTGCATTACGTGGCCTGCGAGCTCATCTGCTACTCCATTGCATTGAAATAAAAAAAGAACATCTAAAAGATATATACGCTCTAAACCTATTTACCTATTACCCAGAATTACTGAACTACTAAACTTAGCAACACGCTACTGAGTGACGGAATGAAGAAATCAATTATTTCCACGAAATAGAATGCAACTTTGTCCGAATCGTTTACTTAGTAGTCTTTCTCACAACTACTTTATCGCTGGAGGTGTGAGAAAACTTATTTATTCCACTTTGCCACGGCTCTTACATTGACGTATGACCTACTGTTGCAGACACCGCCGATTGTAGGGCTTAGAATATATTTATAACGTTTTCGTGCCGTGAAATAAAATTCTTGGAACAGAATCTTAAAATACAAAAAGAAAATCGTTGCAGTAAATCATTCCTTAAATACTTATTGATTTTATTGATTTCGTACAAAAAATTTACAATAAAATTCTAAGAAAATTAACTTTATTTTATATGTACGTTAAAATATGTACATTCGCAATCGAAATCGCATGGCAATTGGCAATATACGTAATATCGTAAGTTTATTTTGGGTAGCAATTTTATGAAATTGAATGAAATGCCGGTCGTAATTTTACGAAAGGATAAGAATGAATAAAAATTGTTTAAATAACCTTATCATTTTCGTTACCTTACAATTTTTAGATCATTACTGCATTTTTTTACAAATTACATTTTATGGAGGAGTCTCTACATTTTATAGAATTGCCGTTTACAGATACCATTGGAGCTTTCATTTTGCATGTAAAATTTTAAAGCTGTCGCCACTTAAGGTTTTTCTGTGCACCTAAATTACTATTAACGAAGCCAACGAAGTAAGTTAATAGCAGAAATGTCCAATTAAAAATGATTTCGATTCGGTTAAAGAAATCTCTGCCCTTTTACGGTAGACATAACGAGATGAAATCCCGTTCGTGTTGCATTGTTTTTTCTTGCCGTTTTCTGACATCGTGTTTGTTTTAACATTATTTCGATGTTGACTGGCTAGATAATCGGCATAGGTAAGTTTTTATATAATGGAATAAAATTAAATAACTGTTTCTTAACCACCAATTAATAGGGCTGAGTATAAATTCAGCGATATAACACACTTTTCTTATTTAATCGTATTCCAATGACAATAAATTTTCCGGAAATCGATAAAATTTGTTATTTTAAAAGCTTTTACTTAACATGCAATGTATGTATGTTTATTCGGATTGAATTTTGCTACTCAATTTTGAAGCAGATATCTTGAACCAGTTGAGCAATATTTTAAATACACGTTTAGCTTGGATGACAATACACGATACGCTGTGTGACGTCATTCTAAATCCAGTATGACGGACCATCCAAGATGGCGGAAAAGTTATGTTTTATGCACTTCTGCAATCTGCAATAAGGGCTTGCCGAGAGTAATTAGAATAACTAAAAGTAAAAAAATATTTAAAACTAATAAAAACCTTTTTTATAAAGAATAAATATTTTAACCATCAACTTATAACCTCTTTATTTATATTTACTGTTTAAAAACATATGCTTTACTTTATTTTGCGTTGAATCGGTTCTTAATAATTAATCTCTGTTTTATCGCGATAAAGCATCCAAATCTTACGATAGTTTAAAAAAGTTGCAATTATAATGTCAACGATTTAATACAGAACGAATTATGTTTATTGATTTAAAACACGGTCTGATAGGTATTATACATTAATTTCTTGTTTCACATAAAGCTGATATATGTCCATGTTTGGCCTAATCTAATAATGGTTTGTCTAGCTATGCGCAAGCGCCGCATGGGCACATGAAATGCCTGTATAATTTACGATTATAAAAGACTTGTCTCACGGCCTATAGATAGGCTACTACAAGAATAAGATTTTGTGATTGCTAGAAAGAAAAGCTTTTATAGCTATAGCTTATAGAAGCAAATAAATAAGAAACAATGTAGGTATAATAGAACAACGTAAGCCCTTAGGTACATAATAAGTAAAGTACTTTGTGTATGTACATATGTACCTAACATACTCTAAAAATAAATATTTAAAGAATAATGCTGTTTATCCTCATTGGATCATCACGGTGGAGTAATCTCCAAGCCTCCCCAATAATGGAGAGAAACTCGTGCGCAGTAGTGAGGCGCAAAAAGGGGTACAGTATTATTAAATCCGAGCTAATCGTATATCCCAGTGAAGAAAAAGAAAAACTCTGCGAATTTTTTACTTAAAAGATACTTTGCGAAGAATAAATTATTTCACTGTAATTTTTGGGCTAGAATATTTTGTGTATTTTATTTTCAATTAGATCTGATTGTGCTTTTTATGGCATTCGAAATTCTAATCGCTTTCTTTATTCTCTGTTCATATAACAAAAGGCTTATTTAACGAGAGTTCCGGACAAGGACCGGACTATTTCTGGTTTACAATAACTAAACAATGCTCCAACAAAAATATATTGCTTTGAAAGATCGTTAATTAGTCTGTAGAGCTCACGGATGAATTATTTCGGTGCTTGTGGATAGGAAAAAGCATTTGAGTTTGTAGATGAATGTTTGGATTGTAGATGGATGGAAACGTAAATGGATGTTGTGAATTGTTTATGGCGCCGTCAGAGCGTGTAAATTCTTGAGATTGAAGTTAAGTCGTTAAAGGATTGCTCAATAATGATAAGCTTACTTTATTAACAGAAATTATTTTACATTTTCATGAAGATATAAATATTATCTTCATTGTAAGTTAAAACTCTACATAGATTTTTCCATAAAACCTTATCACATTCTGTTTTACTAAATTTAATTACGTAATAATCACAAAAAAAGCTTTGAAGGGAGGTGTGAGACTTACGTTCAATTTCTTCCCTGGATTCTCTAAATTCTGGAAGATGCAAACGTTAGGTAAGTATGACTAGTTGGTAATTTACACCGGTAATTTATACTTCATTTATTCTTTGTACTTTTGTTGGAATTTTATTTTAAAGATTAAGAAGAAGAAAAACTAATCGTTTACCAGTGAAACAAATTTTTGCTAGCTACTAATTGTCTTAAATTATTTATCGCTGGATTCTTTGAATTCAAAAATACACTTAAGGCGACCTTTGGTTTCGTTAATTTAAGTTCATTTGATATTTTTGAATTTTCGTACTAACAATAACAATATGTGTCATTACTTTAGTAGCGAGGGCTTTGTAATCATAAGTACCTAAGTACCTAACCTCTGGCAAATCCGTTACAATCCAATACAATACTTTTGCGTCGTTTCGGATTATCACACAATGCGATTAAACTCATTCGAATACAATCAGCTGAACAAAGAGGTTATTTAATCAAACAGTACAATTATATCCTGGATAGAGTTCCCTCGCAAGAGTGGCGTGTAAACACAATAGCCAGGGTGGTCGTCACCATCAATTGTTGGTGGTCTGACAGCCAATAGATGTATACGTTTAATTACTTACTTTCTTTTCACCCTCCACCAAATAGGGGAGCAGCTGTCAGTCAGTCAAGAAAGCAATTGAATGACCGAGTTTTAGGGCTGATATTCAGTAGATAGCAAATATGTATCTATTCTATTATAAATGCGAAAGTAACTCTGTTCGTGTGTGTGTCTGTTTTCACGCCTGAACGCGTTTTCTATACATGGATGAAAGTTATCGAATACCTTTAAACGAGCAATTCTTGTATATATCTAAATATATTTTTTTAATATTGGAATTTATGTATTTTATATATTTTTCATTTTATCTGTTTCAGGTATGTGCCACTTTGAGTTCATTCTAAAGCTACAAACAATGCAGGTATTTAAATGATAGCTGAATTATCTTAACTGATAACATAACTTATACAATCGACCTACGCAATGCATCCCACATTTTGCTACATTATCGAATTTTGAGGTCGACGTCACATCATGAAATCAAATAACTGTATAAACAAAACATCGTAGGTAGTGAAAAGTAAACAACAATCGTAGGTAGTGAAAAGTAGCGCTACTTACTTTAAATTGGAAACAATATGTTGACTGAAAGGGGCTTTCTAAATTATGTCACAAAACTACTAGTGCGATAAGCGTAACGAATAGAGAAATTAATAAAAGACCCAACATCAGACTCCAAATTGTAGTTAGATTTAAACTTTTACCAAAACTAACTTAAATTGCAAGACAATATTTACAATTTGTTGATGAAAGAAGCTTAGTAAATTATGTCATGGACCTACAGCGAAAAACGTAACGAATGGAAAAATTAATAATAGATACAACATCAGATAACTCCAAATTGTAGTTACTTAGATTAAAAATTGTAAAAATCTAACTTAAATTGCAAGACAATATTTATAATATGTTGATTGAAAGGAGCTTAGTATATTATGTCATAGAACTATAGAACTACAGCTAAAAACGTAACTAATGGAGAAATTAATAATAGATACAACATCAGATAACTCCAAATTGTAGTTAGATTAAAAAAATTACCAAATCTAACTTAAATTGCAAGACAATATTTATAATAATGTTGATTGAAAGGAGCTTAGTATATTATGTCATAGAACTACAGCTAAAAACGTAACTAATGGAGAAATTAATAATAGATACAACATCAGATAATTCCAAATTGTAGTTAGATTAAAACTTTTACCAAAACTAACTTAAATTGCAATACAATATTTAATTTTACAATATGTTGATTAAAAGGAGCTTAATAAATTATGTAATAGAACTACAGCGAAAAACGTAACGAATGGAGAAATTAATAATAGATACATCAGATAACTCCAAATTGTAGTTAGATTAAAACTTTTACCAAAACACTTAAATTGCAAGACAATATTTACAATATGTTGATTGAAACGAGCTTAGTATATTATGTCATAGAACTACAGCGAAAAACGTAACGAATACAGAAATTAATAATAGACACAACATCAGACTCCAAATTGTAGTTAGGTTAAAAATACAAAAAAAAAACTTAAATTGAAAGACAATATTTATATAAGTTTAATTTGACAAGGCTACAACAAATTGATGTTTGAACTACTTATAAGGTGAATATACCTACTTAATTTGAGTTTTAATATGTTGTTACCAAATCTATTAAAAAGTATTTTCGTAAGCAATTTGCTATTTAGATGAGATCTTGTAGTTGTAGCTAGTCTGTAATCTTGTAATTGAATTAAATTGAAACAATTGAAAACTTATTCGATTGTATTTTGAGTCAAATATACTCGATAGTGGAGTAGTACCCCGAATTTATGTATGTGTTCCTGTACAATACGGTGGCGAACAGTTAAGCTTTGTGCCTTTAGTACAATTTGCAGAACAGGGCCTTCTTTGTTCCTTTTAGCGCGGGGGGCAGCTGGCCCTCTAAAGGTCAGTTAGCTGTCATTATACGGCCATTTTGTTGGAAAAGTATTAGACCAATTTTTTTTTATTTTTAAGAGTAGAACGCGATGTAGAATTTTAAGAACTGTATTTCTCCCTCACCCTCAGAAAGGTAAGTAATGAAATACTCGTACAATCATGGTTTACAACTGGTAAGTATAGACTCTTTTGATCATCTACATAAGTTCTTAGTGTTTGTGATGTGATTACAAACAAGTCTTAGTGTTGATCGCACATAAATGACCTTTCAAGAATTAACGTAGAACTTTCAAGTGATAGTTTTTTGAAAACGCTACACGTATGTATAAGCATTATCTTTTTTTTGATAGAAAAAAATATAGCTTTACAAAGAAAATAAATTTACACCTTTTAAATAAAGTGCTAGGGGAAAAATTAGGTCAGCTATTCCAAAAGACCCACTCAAAAGTAAAGATACCTATCCGGAAACTCTAAATAATATTTCCGGTTTCCTATATCAACAACAGTGCCAAAAAAATTGAAGTTCTTTGTATTGTGTCGAGGTGCACAACAAAAATGTGTGAATCTTTATATCTTGTTCTCATATTTCACGCACTGTTAGATGGGAAGTACCTTCTATAAATCATTGCGATTTAATACATCTTTTAAATATATGTTTTTAAGTACCCTCTAATTTGGCTTTTGATGAGACGTTTTTATATTCCTCTTTAATGTTGGTACTTTCCGGAAAATTTACTAATGAAAATAATCGGGATACAAATTTAAAACATCAGTAGCATTAAATTGATTGACTCTACAAAAAAAAAATGCGGATTCCTTATTGTTATATCTAAATATGAATCTAATTATAAAACTATCTTCACCATTTATATTGTACAGAACAAGAACAGCACGGTTTGGTGTTTTGTTTTTGTTTGCTGTATCGAATCGAGAGTATCAAAAGCTTGGACGTAGGAGCTTAACGTTAAAACTTTATTATGTCCGGTTTCATCATTAGATGACTTTCTCTGGCCCAATTTAGCGAAAATATTGTTCCAGTTTCGGACATAACTTATTCGAATAGAAACACAACAAAATAAAAAAGAAAGTTTAAACTACATATATCATATGTAACTGTTCTTAGGCAGGTAATATGTACTTAAAAATAGATATAGCTAATGAAATATAGCTTTTGCACACGTTTATATTTACGGTTTATCGAATTTCAAAAATAAGGAATATTTTGAGCTGAATGATGCATTCAGTTTTTCTCGGTACAGGAAGATCGGATAAGTTTACGCATCAATAGTTCCAATGTATGTTTCAATGTATGTTTATCGACGGCCCAGTTTCTGCTACGCTGCACCACTATGGACACATTTCATCTGCACGGACACGTGCCGATGTTTGTTCAATATGATAATAATAAATTTTATGCAGCGGAAAAGCCTATGAGTTAACGAACCCGATTGCTCTATTACCACATTGTAATAAAAAAAATCATACTTTGATATTGATAGGTAAAGTTTGTGCTAAAGGCTTTCTAATCAAAGGATGGGTGATATTTGTATCAGATTTTATTTCTATTTCAAATTCAGTAAAAAATGAGCTATTAAATGTAATATATTTTATCATCAGTTGAAAAGTACCGAATTGAAATAATGTGAAGAAAACGAAATTATAAAATTTGGTCTCGAATCCCAAAGAATAAGTACCTACTTAAGTAGCTTTTGTTCACGCATCATTTGGTCAGTCGAAAGTTTAGCGTTGGCCTACTTTCGATATTGCTACTGGACGTTCATCTGGCCACGTGCCGATTTTGAGTTAATCTAAGCATGTAGAAATGGATGAGAAATGATCATAGCTTGTTGTATTGTGCGATTTAATAGTATCGATAAATCGTTAACGTGTTTATTTAGGTTAAGTCCTTTCGTTGCGTTCTGGAAATAGCAAAGTAAATTTGATAAGCTCTACATAATTATTTGACAGCCTCCGTGGCGTAGTGGGGGATGAGCCGACTGCGAAACGTGAGGTCGTGGTTTCGATTCCCACCTAGGACAAATATTTGTGTGATGAACATGACTATTTGTTCTGTGTCTGGGTGTTAATTATCTATCTAAGTATGTATTTAGAATTATATATGTATGTTTATCAGCTTTCTGATTACCATAGTACAAGCTCTGCTTAGTTTGGAATCAGATGGTGTTGTGTGAATTGTCCAAAAAAAAATTATGTTTGTTTTGCAATATTAGTCTAATAAGTTATTGTAAATCAATTAATTTATTAAAGAAGTTACGTCATATAACGCTAAAAGCTAAAAGGTAGTAAGTACAATTCCCCGTATAAGTTTTAACAGGCAATTGGGAGCAAAGTTAATACGATCTTAATATGTAATAGCGGTTTATAAAGTGCATGTCTAACTCAATCATTGGGGATTGATGTATTGCATTCGATATTAGGCACCTACTAGTATCTGATTAATTATACAAATATACTAATATATCAAACGTTTTCTAAGATGGCTTTACCGAGTTTGAAATCAGGTTGGTTAAAGAAATTAAATCTTAAAGCAAAATTAATTTGATAATCGTTTGCTTAAATTTTTCGATTAGTTTCTTGGTTTTGGCATTATTTTTAAACTGGATGTGACTTTTTACAGCGGAACGCACCAGTATACTCCATGTCAATGGAAAACGGGCTTATTAGAAAAGACACAATTCTCTTATAGACCCGCCGCTCTTCCCGGGGTTGAAGGCTGGACCGTCTGAGCCTGCAATCCCGGAAGCAACCTTTGAGTAGCCTCCAACGATCAGACAGAGAATACCGTATTCTAAATTCCTACGAAATAATTTTAAGTAACTGTACATATTATTACTTAAAATTATTAAGTAATTAATTATTACTTATACTTTTAAGTTTTTTTGCACTTAAGTATTTACGCAGTACTTTCCTATTCCATCTTCCAAAGACTCTTTTAATGGCCATTTTGTGTGTGCCGTAAGATATCGGTCCCTGTGAAACGTTTTTCTTGGCCCACTCTATAGAATGTTTACGAACGTTACGAGAGTCGTAAATTGACTTCCAAGATATTTCTCAAGATTTCACAAAACTGTATGTTTGCTAATCCGCTAAAGAAGCTTTAATAGTTACGCATTAGTGTAAACATCGTTACACTGAATGAATGGTTACTATTTAAAGCACGTTTTAATAATTACCTAAATAAAAACGTCGTGTCCTCCGCTCATAATGTCCACACATGTGCTGTTCAATATGTTTTTATACCGTAACCATATTTAGAAATTGGAAAAAAATCAAATAAGTAATATCAACGTTTGTTTACTGAATAAAATTGATCAGTTTTAACGTGGACGCATCCGTCCCACTGTAGGGCACGCACGGGTCTCTTCCCATCATTGGGGAAGCCCAGAAGTTACTCCACCACGCTGCTCAAATACGTATTAGTGGGGATGATAAAAATATTAATTTTTGTTTTAAATTATCTTTTTTGTTAATAATAATATGTAGTAGCTTACTTTGTAAAGTATAAACAATAGCTTTATTTATTTGTGAAACATTAGCTCTGTGCAATTCTATTCCTTCGATGTAAAGATAGGTGGAAGAACTATTATGGTTCGCCCGGGGAAGTACCACCGCTGCACCCGCTTCTGCCGTGAACCAATTCTATTGTGTTTCGGTGGAAAGGCGCAGTTGTCGGCCACACTTATATAAGGCGACCACCTGCCTCCGGAGTAGCAAGTGCATCCTCAGACAAGACTTACCTATGCTTGATTGAGGTTGTATGTAGATGTCCATGGGCTGCAGCGACCACTTAACAGCACGTTTCCTGCATGCTCGTCTGCTAATCTATTCAAAGAAAAAAGATGCGGTTGCCGGCCACACTTGCATGCGGCGACCATTATATAGCCTCTGGTGTAGCTGCGCAACCGCACACGGCCTCAGGTTATGTGTAAACATACATGTCTTTGTACTCTTACTGCAACGGCCAAAAATTAACACCACCATTAATAAAGAAAAATATTTTTTTTTACATATTTTTATCCTAAGTCATACTCTCCTTTCTGTTAAGTTTCTTTGCAGTGTGATTGACCCTTGGTATTTTCCTCTTACGTACATGTGACATGTTCAAGTACGGGATTATAGACAATCATCTGAAGTCCCCCATTTCACTCTTAGAGCCTCTTCACAAGTTTCAGGATGTTTCCGGGAGGGTGATTACATACCGAGAGGGTAGTATTGTTTTCTGTAGTTTTCCACGTTTGGTGCACACAATAATATGTAAGGTTGAGGTAATTGTCTGGTAGAATAATAAAAAAGATTATTTTTAATGGAACAAACTAAGCCGAGAGAGCCGCGATGGCCGAGCGGTAGAGACCGCGGCTTCTAACACGGAGATATCGGTTTCAAATCCCTGTCGTGCACCTCTGACAAAGTAATGTAAGTATTTATCGCTACTCCACGGTGATAGAAAATAGTGATATAGTGATATTTAGCTCATTACGATGTTTCCATCACCGAGCATGTCTAAGAGAAACTCATTATTTCTCGAAGGCTATAATGTTAACCAATCCGCACTTGGCCAGCGTGGTGGACTATGGCCCAAATCCCTCTCACTTATTAGAGTAGACCTGGACCCAGCAGTAGCACTACATAAAAAAGGGTAAAAAAACTGTTTTCAATTTTGTAGACGTTATAAAATTTATCTCGTCATTTGTATGGATGTGTTTTTTCGGTTTTGAAGGTGATTAAGATACCTTTTTTTGTATTGCGACTTGCTAAGTAGGTATAATAATAATGAACTGTTTATTGAAATGTGCATTTGAATTGCGTCCCTAATAAAAATAAAAATTGATTCGTTGCACCATACACTCAGTGATATCAAATTTCAATGCACTTCCTCGTCGTCACCTTGTTTGTAATACATTTTGTGGACACTTAGTGAAAATGTGTGTATTTAACCTCTATTAGGCGGTTACTATGGTCGACATTCCCTTACTATGGTTCTGCTAATGTGTGGTCACGATTCACGCTGTGCAAACAAATAATATAATCATGGCGCTCCCTCACCCGAAGACTACTGTGTCAGCTGTTTCATAGTAAATGCAATGTAAATAGTAGTCTGACTTTCTAATACAGGCGCGAAGTTAACCGAAGAAGAGAGCGAACTTAAACCAATACAAATAAAGAATGACATTAATTTGTACTAATACTACTTAAAACGCTATTCGACTAAATTAATGACATATTTTTATTGTACTTATATACGAGTATTGTACCTTATATACGATTATTATATAAGGTTTTAATTACTAATTTATTTAAATTGTAATATGTACCGTAAAGAAAATTTGCACACCATGGAAATGATAAATTGTGAGGTATAAAATCATACCATTTATGTAACATCTCTGTAACCACCATTTGAGCAAATAAATGAATTATGAATTATGAAAAAAAATATTGTTTGCTGTGTTTTTTAGGGTACCGTAGCCAAATGGCAAAAAACGGAACCTTATGGATTCGTGATGTCTGTCTGTCTGTCCGTCCGTATGTCACAGCCACTTTTATCCGAAACTATAAGAACTATACTGTTGAAACTCGGTACGTAGATGTATTCTGTGAACCACATTAAGATTTTCATACAAAAATAGAAAAAAGCAATAAATTTTGAGGGTTCCCATACTTAGAACTGAAACTCAAAATTTTTTTTTCATCAAACCCATACGTGTTGAGTATCTATGGATAGGTCTTCAAAAATGATATTGAGGTTTATAATATCATTTTTTTTCTAAACTGAATAGTTTGCGCGAGAGACACTTCCAAAGTGGTAAAATGTGCCCCCCCCTGTAACTTCTAAAATAAGAGAATGATTAAACTAAAAAAAAAGATGTACATTACGATGCAAACTTCCACCGAAAATTGCTTTGAACGAGATCTAATAAGTAGTTTTTTTTAATACGTCATAAATCGCAAACCACAATTTACCTTTCATTCAATCTTAATGCTATGATTTCTATGAATAATCAAAGGCAATGATGTATTTCTGTTGCCACTATTGTTATACAAATACTAAAAATAGAATAAAATAAATATTTAAGGGGGCTCCCATACAATAAACGTGATTTTTTTGTAGATAATGCTACGGAACCCTTCGTGAGTGAGTCCGACTCGCACTTGGCCGGTTTTCTCAGACACGCGTGGCGGTATCAACTGGAATGTATTTTTGCTATAATTTAAAAAAAATGTTTTCATAAAATTAAGAATCATTTTTTTAAATCGCTTTCCGGTTTCCGCTTTGCCTTTGCCTTAGGACATCCGCTTCCGCTTTGCCTTAGGACATCCGCTTAATTCTTTCTTAATCGACCTTCTCCTAAAAATATGTAAAAAATATGTATCTACATATTTTTTAAATATTTATATCTACTTAGTGAAATTTACAATATAATCCAATATAATATGTTTTGGTTTTTGTATATTACTAATACCTACATACGAACTTCAAAAAATTAAAGAAAACTTATCTTTCTACAGTTTTTCGTTTTATTTTTATTTGGTACTGGTAGCAAAGCTGGTAGCAGTTTGGTCACGGGAGCAGCAGAGCCGTGTTTAATTTCACTTAGTGGTTGCCTCTAGTTATTACGCGCTACGAGAAAGCTAACCCACCCGTTTTCTAAAGTCAACACAATTATGCGTTTAATATCATGCCTATTAGGATATGCATACACTCTGAGAACTAAAGTATTTCTTGTGCGTTTAATTTATTTAATCTAATACCTTTAAACGAGCAATTCTTGTACCTATATAACCTAATATATAAAATTCTCGTGTCACAGTTTTCGTTGCCATACTCCTCCGAAACGGCTTGACCGATTCTCATGAAATTTTGTGAGCATATTGAGTAGGTCTGAGAATCGGCCAACATCTATTTTTCATCCCCCCCCCCCCCAA
The DNA here is from genome assembly GCA_911387765.1 of Pyrgus malvae. Taxonomy (NCBI): domain Eukaryota; kingdom Metazoa; phylum Arthropoda; class Insecta; order Lepidoptera; family Hesperiidae; genus Pyrgus; species Pyrgus malvae. Next base: position 9,709,467 of record OU426958.1, on the reverse strand, counting down.
ACTGATAAAGGTGGCCCACCCCGAACATTTAAGGGCAGTACGGAGTTCGCGGGGTCAGCTAGTAAATAATATATAATTAGAATCTCGGAAACGGCTCGAACGATTTTCATGTTTAGTGCCCAGTGTTTGGGGGTGGTAGATTGATACAGCTAGGTTTTATTTTTAGTATTTGTTGTTTTATTCGAATTTTCAGTGATAATCAACTTAAATATAAACTGAGAAATTTGACTCTTACTGTCATCGATTGGAGAAAATTTATTAACAATACGAGTATTGTGGTGTAGAACGCCGCTCTTACTGTCATCAATTGGAGAATATTAACAATACTAGTATTGTGGTGTAGAACGCCGTCAAACGTCATCCGCCAATCGGCAAATTCACACAAATGATAATGTCGATGTGAAAGAGCTTTATGATTTTTTTCTTAATTGGGAGCTATTTCAGATAGTGTCGTTAAGTAACACTAAGCCAATGAGTGTTTTGCTTAAAATTAAACCAAGAAAGTCCATTGATTTTATCCGAGCAACGCTCGGTCGTCCGGGTACTTTTATTTTAATGCAATAGCAGACGAGCATTGCATTAAAATAAAAGCAAAAAATTCAATAGATATCATTTTGACGGAAATAATTTTTGAATAGTGCAGCTATTTCCACGGTCTTCGACGCATCCGATACCGGGTTCAAATCCTATTGACGCGCACCTCTGATAAAGAAATTTGTAATGTGCGCTTTATCGCTGCTCCAAGGTGATGAAAAATATCGTGATATTTAATTGATAACGATTTTCCCCATCGCCGTGCATGCCTGAGAGAAATTCATAATTTCTCGAAAGCATGACGTCAACCAATCCGCAATTGGCCAGCGTGGTGGACTATGACCTAAATCCCTCTGACGTGTGAGGGGAGACCGGTGCCCAGCAGTGGTATGTAAAAAAGGGTTGAATTTTTTTTAAATAAAGCGACTTTGTTTTTATAATGTAGCCGAAATGTTTTATCATTCAAAACTAGATCTCTAAGAAGAAAGTAGTGAAAATACCCTTTCTTCCGTGTTGAAAGAGAACTCACCAAGTAATTTTAGTAGAAGTCGGTAATTTAAAACCACAGGCCAACGACGAGGTATGGCTGCAACCCTTTTTGCGTCCCACTGCTGGGCACGGGTCTCTCCCCTTTATTGGGGAGGCCTGGAGCTTACTCCACCACGCTGCTCCAATGCGGGTTGGAACGACGAGGTATACTAATGCAAAAATGAATAATAATAAATTGCTAATTGTTGTTTATTCATTTTTGGCTTACAAAAATTACCAATTTCCAAGTTATTCGTGGTTAAACTATAATTAAGCAAAGTGTTGCATATCTCAGAATATATTTATTACTTAATATTTATTACTGTATGTTGTCTTTTTCATGTATTTATACGATAAGGCTGTAAGAGCACCATAGATTAACTCATTTATAGGTGTGGGCGATTGACAGTTACAAGGTGTAAAATAGACATATTTTACTGTGGAAATAAATCTTTTTTTATCACTTGATAACATGCGATATCATAACATATTAAATTGGAAGTTATTGACTTTTTGTGATTTTGCATTAAAACTCTAGGTAGGTAAATGCGATACTACATAATGTATAATAATATTTATATTATGTACTACTATTATTTATTGTTCACTGCCATGACCCTTTTCGGCAATTATTGGTAGCAGTCCCTTATAATTTTTGTATTACAGAAGTGAAATTACTTTAATGTTTTGCAAAAGGCAGGCGTAGCAGTTACGTCAAAACCCGTAAATTAACCTAAAATATCGCATAGATACTTGGTACGTTAGAACATACAAAAATAACAATTTTTTTTAAAACAGATCGGCAGTGAATTATTTGAACTATGTTAGGTACTAAGTAAGATGGGAGAAAAAGTAATTGCCCAGATATTTAGAAATGTTTTTGGTTCTCATCCATCCCTCAACCTTTAATGTCCACTGCTGGTCATTGGCCTCCCCTAAAGGGGGGTTAATGCCGTAGCCATCGCGCTCGGCACTGCGTGTTGGTGACCGCAGTCGAGGGTATGATTTCAGGTAGACTGCAGCCATCTCTTGGAATTCCTCCCTTGATCGCTTCTTACGACCTCCTGAGATGAATTGGAGTGATGCTAGATTCTAACGATGAGCATCACACGGTATTTGGATACGATGCTTAATTAGTTAGCCCGTTACTTAAAACAAACATAGTAAATTAAACCCCATTTCTGTTAATTAAGTAATACATATCCACTGCTACAGGTTTGTTTGTAATCTAGTGTAGTAAAACTAAAATGGAGACGGGTTTACTGCCAAGTAATTACCATACGAATGTCCGGCGCCCGCGCAGGTCAATCGGTCACGCGCGTTGTAAAACTAATTTTGGACTTGCAGCCGTTTACCGTCAAATGTTTACTGGTTCTGAAACACGCTAAGCACAGGAATGCTGATTGCTTTTGATGTCTTTGTTACTTGCACTTAGCTTATTTAAAATGTAACGAAGTACAAGTTATTGGGAAAGCTCAGATTTCAATCTTCTAGGACCTACGTAATACTGGAGTTCCCGGAGTCCTCCTCAAGCGCAGAGGCAGGCCACCGAGTGCGGTACAAATCCCACATAACCCGGTATCCTCTCCCAGGGAGCCTGGTACTATTTCGGGGCTTCCTCCCCCCTCCCCCGTTACAATTAAGGTTATTGTATTACACATAAATTAAACCGCTCGCCGAACAGATATACAGAAACCAAAAACTTAGTAAATACATTGCGGGAAGTAATTGTATTTTGTTTCGGTGAAAAGGTGCGCCTACCATCCAGAGTTCCAGACGTGCGTACACTAGACGACAATCAGTTTCCGGAGTAGCAGCGTAACCGCAAACGACCTTAGGCGAGAGTGAGTTACAGTGACTATTTGACACCACTTGAACTGTAAAAATATATTGTGTACATGACTGAATGATTTAGCACTTTTTTTGGGAGGCACTTACACTTCAAGGTGACTAGGAAAAGGTATCTGCTAATTTCATGACCTCCACCAACCCGCATTAGAGCAGCATAGAGGTATAAGCTCCAGGCCTCCCCAATAATGTGAAGAAAAGAGAATCTGCATTGGGACGCAAACAAGCGTGACTCATTTAATTTCTTACTCATAGTTTTTAAACTTTTTGCACTATTTGCAATACTGATTAAGTATCATCAATTTTCTTGTGTTGCAAAAATATACGCTTTAGTAAAAGGCTAAGAAACTATTAAGGTTTTCATTTGCGGTGACGACGGTATATTTCATCATGAGTTCTGTGAATGAAATCGCATCGGAATTAAACCTATTGCTGTATGGATCATAAAACGTATTCTACCTATCTACTTTAATGACGTTATGAATCACACTAAGAATAAATAAGACACTTACTTATCGTGTATTGACGTCACGCAAAACAAATCAATTTTCTATTAGCAAATCTCACTTCGCATGAAATCATCATCGTACCTATATTCTGGCGGAATCATCATTAAATCCTTGATATTTTCATAATGAGCTCTATCTTTCTTAAAGTTAAGTAATATACTTATATTTACTGACGAATTTTATCTATATATTTTTTCAAGACTGGGTATTTTAAACGCAGTATTTATAAGAAGTGATTTCGCTCTATTTATTGGTTATCTGGCTTCTTAATAGTTCGGATTTGATGAGCAAAAATATACTTAACTTCTGACATATTTATTTATATTCATTGATGGTTCTGTTTATTTGACAAAGTACAGAAATATCCCATCATATTTCTCTAGTTTTTTTCAGTAGACCAATAATATAAATCATTAGTATTCTTTAGGATTTGATTAGAATATAACGCAATAGGCCACCAGAAGCATGACGACGCACGTCATTAAAAACTCCCGTTACTTTTATTATGCATATTATTACATATGCAGTTAAACGCTTACTGCAATGATACAAAATAAGTCATGAAAACAACAGGCGAATGAACAAAAAAGCACTCAACATAATGTTCCGGCGGTCGTAATTTGAATACAAGAGCCGGGCGTGAGTTCGGCCTAATTGTGCGCGTTTCAATTTAGGTTTGATTGCATGTGTTGTTTCATATGCTTTTGTTGTCGTAGCTTTTTGAACCTGCTTTCATATGGGCTTATTCAGATTTATGCATTGACGTCAATGTGAATTTAATCGATGCACAGTGTTAAATATGAATGTAGGTGTGACATTTACTTTAAATGACATATAAATTGCAGAATACACACATGAAAACATACGGACTACAATAAACTGACATATAGTATCAATCTTCAGCTGTCCTAGGATTTCGTTAAGTATTTTTAAAGTAAGCGCCAAGAAGTTTTTGTCTCTTAAATAAAACGGCAACTTGATATACCTATTTAATTTTTTTGTTTTTACATATTTCATACTGGTTAAAGTGTAAAAAGAATAAAAAGACAAACAATGACTTGCTACATTGTATTAAGTACAAATTACATGCATTTTTTGGTTTAAGACAATTTACCGGTTTTAACTCTTGTTTGGCTTTTGGGACATTAAAAGGCTTGAAAAAATAAGTTCCATTCGCGTTGTGTTGTAGCTAAGTGTAAATTATAAGCATTACAAAGTTAGAGCTTGTTTGGCTTGTGGTATGGTAAAAGGGTTGAAAATATTAATTACATTCGCGGTGTTAGTAGGTGTAGCTAAGTGTATATTACGCATTAAAAAGTAAAGTTAATGTTGAATCTATGAATTTGCGTAATAAAACTTTAACTGTTTTCCTTTCATATTAGCGTTAATCGGTCACGCAAACGGTCGAACGATGCGATTTTACGACTGTGCGGCTCCGGACTCCGGGCACTTCCTGGTCGATATTTAGGAGCGGTCGTAAACTAAATAACAATGCATCGTGGCCATTCGTGGCTACTTATCTTACCTACTGGCTTTTGTAATCGTATGAAGTAGTTTGGAAATAGTTTGCTTAATTTTCTTGAAGTCATTATTCTATGTCTTATGTGTCGTCTATATACTCGTACAGCCATAAGAAAAGGCTAGGAGCGTCCAGGGATTAAAACACAAAGTAACCAATATTAACATATGTTTTGATTACATTTTTTGTATTAGATATATGCACGATAGTGCTGGATGGAACTGATTATATTCTGCAAAAAAATGGCTAAAAAAGTAAAAATTAAGTCTATCTCTGTAATGTTTAGTATGCTGTGAATAGTAGAGCAGACATTGTATTTTTACCATATAAAGAAAAACAGCAAACGAAGCTAAAGTGCGCATATCTACATATTATATAGTCTTACCTAAAGCTGGTAGCAAAACGGAAGCGAGCTTATGTACGTAAGCGAAGCGGGTGCGATCGAGTTTAGATGGATGATCGCTGTTGGCAAATTTAGTCGCGTTTTTGTACTTCGGAGGGCACTTTTATCGATAAATAGCATTTGTTAAACCTTCTGAACGGTATGGAAACATCAGAGAGTTGTATGGTCATATATACTTCTATCAAACAACATTGAAGCATATTGTAATAAGCTTTATGCCTCTCTAACTATAGGGAGAAGCATAAAAAGAATTTTTTAATACAGTTGCTCAAAAAGTGACGTATTGCAGGGACGTATAGCGTGCGGAAAGTGGGCTATTACACACTCGTGCTTTTTCTTTACCTTTTCCGCACTCGTGCGATCTCTTTCCCAACTGTCAAAATAATATATATTAAAAAGAAAAAACCGACCACGAACTTTTAGAAGTTTTTATAATTCATGCAAATATTTCTAAAAAGAAGCTACTAATTTGTTTCAATATCAGATTTAATGACTTGATTCAATATGTTAGGTTAGGTTTCATTTCATTTCATCTCATTAACATTTTCATTTGATATCAATAAAAAAAATCTACTGAAGACTTGGCTGTATGGGCATAGTTCCCTTTGCCTACCCAGAAAGGGTGAAGAAAAAAAAATCTCTGCATATAGGTATTCTTTGACAGTTGGCGCCTCTCTAGTCCATGGTAGAAGCCTTTAAAAATAATGAAAAGTGAAAAAAAATTTATAATAGAATGAAACCCATTAGAAAAGGAGGGAAATATGATAAAAATGAAAGGAAAAATAATTTACAGGCGATCTGAGGTTGGGAAGGGGATGGGGGTGAGTTTTTAAGGGTAAAAAACGGTTTTTCTCGATTTCCGGCAAAACTAAAAGTCCTATCGAAAAAAGTCAAATGGAAAAGTTGTAGATAATAAAAAGATCTAAAACTTTTGTATTTACACTTTTTTCACATAACCTCAAAATTTATGTGAAAAATTCAAAAAACCAAGTTTTTGGTTTTTTATTTTTATCTTTTACAAAATTTTTTTTTTAACGAAATTTTGTGAAAACTTACCTTTTTATGTCCCAAATACGCAGTAATTTATTTAATTAAAATATTTATTTTTTCACCTTATTTTGAATTAATATCGAAAAAACACCCTAATTTTCAATCGAAAATTCACCCGTCAAAATATCAGCTTTTTTCAAAAAGTTGGTATGGTTTCTGTTCGTTGAAATCTCTACTTTCCGATGGTGAAAAAAAAATATATGTTACTATGGTAAATCTTCTCAGAAAACGCAAAAATTAAAAAAAAACTTGAATTTGAAAAAATTTTTTTAATTATTATAAATAATTTTGAGCTATTTATTCAAATTTAGACTTTAATTACTCGAAAAACATTAGATTACATGTGACGTTGATAACAAAAAAATTGCAAATAAAAATATACTACTATAATTAACAAACAAATAAGTTAATTAAATTAATATTTAATAAGACATCTACAATATTTGGAGAAAGTTGTCTAATTTTCTTTAAATTATATGCGTAGATGCTTATTTATAACTATTTTGAGATAAATTATATATACCTGAGTAGATATACCTGAGTGACCTACGAAAAATTGTAGCCCATCAAAAGGTATTTCGTGGAGAAGTGGGGAAGGAGCTAGGCGGGTCTGGGTCTTACTACATACATACCTACTATTATATACTATATATTTCGTAGCAGCTGTTACAACCGCTAGCCTAACCAGTATTCGAAATACAGTACAGTATACAACATCGTTTATAAAAATACACGTGCACGCCTCCATTTGTTTTAATTTATAGGTACAATTTTAAATAACTTAATTATAAGTATTATTTACTATAAGGAGGTAATAATAAATAATTTTACTCGACTAATAAAGAATTTATTCTCAGATTAATCTCTGTTTCTTCGTAGTACCGGGACGACTAATCTGGCACTGAGTTTCTTGAAGATAATTGTGATAAGTTTACTTAAAAAAACAATAAAACTTTTCGAATCTGCATAGGAAGGTAAATACTATCTCTATTTTTATCTGTATAAATCAACTCAACCATAAAAATCGTAATATTTTCTTTAAAAAATAGTATGCTTAACTTAACATAACCTAAAGATTGAAATTAAATTATATTTTAGTACAAGATAAAAAAATAATTATCTCCTTAATTTTGCACAAACAAATTTAGTTAATTGAATTTTTGCATTTTCTGAGAAGATTTATCATAGTAACATATATTTTTTTTTACCATCGGAAAGTAGAGATTCCAACGAACAGAAACCACACCAACTTTTTGAAAAAAGCTGATATTTTGACGGGTGAAATTTCGATTGAAAATTAGGGTGTTTTTTCGATATTAATTCAAAATAAGGTGAAAAAATAAATATTTTTAATTAAATAAATTACAGCGTATTTGGGACATAAAAAGGTAAGTTTTCACAAAATTTCGTTAAAAAAAAATTTTTTTGTAAAAGATAAAAATAAAAAACCAAAAACTTGGTTTTTTGAATTTTTCACATAAAATTTGAGGTTATGTGAAAAAAGTGTAAATACAAAAGTTTTAGATCTTTTTATTATCTACAACTTTTCCATTTGACTTTTTTCGATAGGACTTTTAGTTTTGCCGGAAATCGAGAAAAACCGTTTTTTACCCTTAAAAACTCACCCCCATCCCCTTCCCAACCTCAGATCGCCCGTAAATTATTTTTCCTTTCATTTTTATCATATTTCCCTCCTTTTCTAATGGGTTTCATCCTATTATGATTTTTTTTGGTTTTAAAAATTATCGACCCTGGACTACTCGGTCACAAGTGGAGGAAAGCAGAATCAAACTTGTGTCTGAAGTCGAGAACTCTCTGGAGCGGGTCTCGGAATGGGGTCGACTTAACCTTGTCGAGTTTAACCTCACGAAGACACAAGTTTGCGCGTTTACCGCTAAAAAAACCCCATTTGTTATAGCGCCCAAGTTCCAGGGTACCGCGCTCACCGTCGGTGAAAGTGTTGGTATCTTGGGAGTTGACATTACGAGTAAAGTGCAGTACCGGAGTCATTTGGAGCACAAAGCCAAATTGGCGTCCAAAAAACTTGGTGTCCTCAATAGGGCGAGGCAGTACTTCACTGCGGGGCAACTCTACAAGGCACAGGTCAGACCCCACATGGAGTACTGCTCTCATCTCTGGGCAGGAGCACCAAAATACCAGCTACACCCATTTGACTCCGTTGAAAAGCGCGCAGTCCGAATCGTCAACGACCCAAGATTGACTGACAGGCTAGAACCGCTCAGCTTGCGAAGAGACATAGGCTCGCTCTGCGTGTTCTACCGACTTTACTACGGTGAGTGCTCCGAGGAACTCTTCAAATTGATGCCTACATCACCATTTCATGATTATACCACCAGACGAAGGTTAAAGTTCCACCGGCACCATCTGGACTCGTGGCGGTCCTCCACAGTCCGCTTTGCACGCTCCTTTTTACCACGGACGTGCAGGTTATGGGACAACCTTCCAGCTGAGGCATTCCCAGTGGACTATAACATGGGGTTCTTCAAGAAAGCTGTAAAAAGAGCTCTCCTCCAAAGCCGGCAATGCTCGGGTGACTCCCCTGGGGTTGCCCGTGTCCATAGGCGACGGTGATCGCTTAACACCACGCGGCCCGTCTGCCTTTTTGTTCGGTTTACATATATAAAAAAAAAAAAAGTTGGCGCCATTTTTCAAAAATGTTCCTTGCGAGTTTTTATTATTTAATTAAATTGCTTCATTTTTTCGCAACTGTATTAAAAATAGTCGTTCAGTACACGTGCGGAACGTCATTGGAAGGAGTTCCGACTGTCAACTGTAGACATTTCTCGGAACTCCTTGCAATGACAGCCTTTCCGCACTTGTAATGAAATATACTAATTGCCCTCTGATACAATAAGGTTGCCTTTATTATGATCAAGCATGACGAAGTCTCTCTACTCCTTTTCATGTGGCGCTAATACAGTCATACATCTGATTGATATGCGCGGTAATCGTTGCCAATATTTTGCGAACGTGACCGGACATCGAAAGTGTGGTTTACACCGTCAAGTGTCGATATTTGGTTAAGTACGTACACTGTATTTGGACACAACAAAGCCTGTAGCTCTCACTATTCGCTTAATATCAATTTAATATTCTAATGTATATACCGACTCACTACTAGTGTGAGTCATTGCATTGTTGGGATCTATCTTGCAAGGATTATTAAAACATCCCCATGTGGTTTTCTTACATGAAGGATTATCAATATAATTTTTTATCGTCTTTTTCTATTTAAGATTAATTTACCTGCCTTTGCTGCAATCATTTTTACATCTTAGTGTTGGACAAGGGTCTCTCCCAATTATTCTCTCCCGAGTATTGTCGCTTAGCGGCGTATATCGCAGGCGTTCTACGTAATTCATTGTGCATATTTATAACTTAATCTTGCTCTACGGCTAGTCTAAAACCTTGCGATTAAACCTGCCTGTCTGATAGTTAAACAAATTAACGCAACGAAAGTATAACGTTATCTTATCAGCTTGGTGGATTAATTATGCTTTAGATCCATCGCATCTCTGATATGGGCACAGTTTTCCTCTTCAGTTTGAATACATATTCAACTGTGGATATTAAAAAGGTTGTTGACATGAATTTAAGCAAAATACCTAATTAGTAACTTAACTTTTCCATAGGTACCTCTGCATTAATTTCTGCCCAGAAGCAAGTTTACCATGTTTCGATGGAATGGTACGGTTGCCGGTCAGACTTACATTAGGCAACTAATAAATTAGCCCAGCTAACTGCTTACGATCAGGCAAGCAAGACTTAGGTAGGATTAGGCTTGTATGTAGGTACTTAAACAAAAGCTGCAGCGACTATTTTGCACCACTTGGCCTGCTCATATGCTAATCTATTCAGATAAAGAATTGAGCATAAGATATAAGGCTGTACGGCATACATTACTTTATTTTAGATCTAGAAGTAATCTGGCTTAAGCTTAACGCTTATCTATAACCTGAGCAATTTGAACATATCTGAGAATCTAGACTCACAATCCTTGACTCCCACAACCTACGAGATAATAAAGCCTTGAATTTATTTAAATTACGGTTTATCTAATTTAGCGTGTTACAACAGAACGCGGTATTAATTAAGAACAGCCCTAGTATTGGGGTCAAACAGTAATTATGGCTGGTGCTAATGTCAGCTAACACGGACAACGTTGCAGATGATATATAGCAGGTCTCATAATAAATCACCAATTACTATTTGCATAAATTATCCGGTTTACATTGAGTAAATGGTAAACCATGTATGTATTTACAAGCATTAGAGTCAAATAAAATAAATCTTGGTTGATGTTTGCTTTACCTAAAATAGAAGCTTTAAAATGGAAGTTTTCGAATTCGTACTACTGGAAGAAAAATTTGCGAAAAGAATATTAGTACATGTTCTTTTTTTAAAAGTTGCTGAAAATTTTGTGCTTTTTGTATAGTGTTATTACTGCAGTACTTCTCACTTCTTCCATTTTGTACACATGTCATACTTCCTATTTCATTACTTGACTACAGACGTGTATGGTTTTATTGTCTTATGATTTTCCAAATTCACACCAACTTGAAACAAGCATAATATAATAGACATTAAACTTCAGGCACAGCTTTCACAAAGGCTTTCTTTTATGATGTTGAAAGGCATTCGATATTTGTATAATATATTCGCAAAGTGTTACTTTGGTTGTAAAATTCTATTGTATCTACCAGTACCTGGCGTTGCTCGGATAAAAAACAGTTTATTTTCTTGGTTTAATTTCAAATGAAACACTCATTTGCTAAGTGTTACTTAATAACGCCATCTGTAAGCCCACGTAACCATTCGGCCAAGAAAGTTTTAATTCAATGAACGAAATTTTTGTAGAGCTCTTTCAAATCGACATTTTCATTTCTTTGAACGTCGGATTGGCGGATGGTGTTTGATGGCTTTCTACGCCACAATATTATTAATAATCTCCAGTAGATGTCAGAAAAAGTCGTATTCTTCAATTTATATTTTAGTAATTAGTTGATTATCGCTAAGAATATTTTTTAATAATTTAAGATTTCTAAAAATTAATTGATTTGTCACCCCTGAAACCAGGGTACTAAATTTCATCAAAATCGTTGGAGCCATTTCCGAGATTCAATAAATATATTTAGGTATATACAAGAATTGCTCTCTTAAAGGTATTAGATTGCAAGAACTATAAATATTATAAATTATTTAATATTAGAAAGTATTTACTTGTACACATGTAATTGACTTTCAAGAGCAATACATTCTGTGTTCTATTATTAGCTTCCCGATAATTCCCCATAAGCATAATATCGACATTATGGAAGTCAGTAATAAAATTTAGAAAGCTTCCTTAATTAGAAAATTAGATATGAGTAACATTTGGGAACAAAATTGGGGTTTCATTTGAGAATGAAATTGCGTTATCATTTTTATGACGTTTATGGTAAGCAAGTGCCCAATTTGAATGTCGTAACTTTTATTTCAATTGCATTTCATATTATGTAGAGTGAGTAGGTGAGAATGCTTTCAAATAAATTGTGTTATAAACAGTGTTAAATGTAATTCCCTGACAGTAATTATGTTTATCTAATTTTAAATTAGAATATTATTTATGGCTCCAAACAGGATAAGGTTATTAACAAAGTTTCTCATAATTTTAATCTGATCGTAGATGCGTTCCGTTAACCTTTTTTTCAGTAACTAGTTACAAATAAACGACATCTCAATGAGGAATATTGACTAAGTTCATTTTTTAGCATGTTTTGTAAAGACTGGCATGGAGTACTAATTAGATTAGCAATATTATTATAACACCAATTTAGCTTCCGCTTACGGTCTATTATATAGGTAGATGTAGTCTTCTAAAGTTAATAGAAAAATGATTGTAATTTTATTTTGATCAATAAAATGCGTACTACTGTTAAACAAGCGATTCTTATATACAAATACATATTATATATACTTATTTATTACATTTTTATATAGGTAAGAATTAATTCATCAAAGCGTTTGCAGGTATTTTTATTTAGTTTATATTTCTATCATTACATTGTTATTTTACTTTATTTATTTTTGTAACAATAAATAAGAAACGACCTCTCAAAAATTAAGCCCAACCCGGAAGTCGTGTTATCCAGAAGCTCACCTTATTTAACCGTACGACAATGTATAAGCAGACAAGTCATCGCGTGAAGAAGTGGCACATTAAGTGATTCGCATGACAACACGGGTGTGGGTAGGTAGCTAAATGGTAGCTGAAAGTGCAACTGGGAGTGTCTGGAAGGCTTGGCCAGGATCCGCACGCAATCCTGGAGTATTCACAATGCCAACTTTTTTTTCCAACCTTTTTTTATGTGCCACTGCTGGTTAGAGGTCTTCTTTAGGAAGTGGGTGGGATTTAGGCCATCATGCACGCTGGCAAGTGTGAATTGATACCAACTTTACCAGGAGTATATTCGCAAAGGTTTTGGTATGTGGTACAATTTGCATTGATTGGTAAACTACCCCCATTGTATACTTCTCTGCTGTAAAGAATGCTATAGTGTTACGGTAGAACGAAAGGGTGCGGTTGCTGTCCGCACTTACACACAGCCATGGCTTCTGGAGTCTGGAGTAACAGTGCTATAGTTAATCAAGAGGCTGATAGCTTTCCTAGTGAGCAGTGATCTCTGGATGTATGGTTTTAAGAGGCCGTATACGAAATTTTGCCGATTTCGCTGATTTACCTTATTTTACACATGAGATTTTCAGTTAAAATACAGTATTAAATAACTCTTAAATGTTTATTTTTGTTATTAGTTTTTAATCTTTTACTTAAAGTTCGCTCTTGATGTTCATAAAATTGAGCAAGATATAAAATTTAAAAACTCTGTGGCTTAACTTGGAAGTCATGTTCTCCGGAAGCATAATCTAATACCTTTAAACGAGCAATTCTTGTATGTATCTAAATATATTTTTTGAATCTCGGAAACGGCTCCAAAGATTTTGATGAAATTTAGTACCCTGGTTTCGGCGATGATAAATCGATCCACAAAATTTTTATTGATGGAAATTTTTAGCTGTATAAAAATATTTTCAATGAAAATCAATTTAAATATAAACTGAAAAATACGACTCTTCCTGACATCTATTGGAGAGTATTAATAATATTGTGGCGTAAACGCTGTCAAACTGGGGAGCCCACAAGGCTCATTGTGGATTTCCTCAAGCGTCATCAGGACCTTGTGATTTTAATAGGTTGGGTGGTAGTAAGATTAAAACATTATATTATTTAATATTATTATACTTCATGACGTTTTGCGTTTAACCGGTGGAGAGAGCGCCTATAGGTTTTCAAAAATTTAATACGAAAGGTCCAGGTAAATTAGTAGAATAAATTAAATGCATGCTAAGTCATATTTCAGTAACTTAAATGCATGGTAAGTCATATTTCAGTAATCTGAAGATTTAAGTATGAATGTATACAAAACAGCGAAATAAAAAAACGGCATTTTGGCAAACTCTGAAGAGTTCGAATTTTTATTATTTAAAATTCATGGCTCAACGGTAACGGGGTTTTCTAATCTGACCATTTTGACATCTAGAAGTAAGAAAAAAAACTGTACCTACATAGAAGGTCTTTTTTAATCGTGGCAGGACTGAACAGGATGCAAGGTGTACCTCATATCTTAATCTGACGCGCTCGAGTAAATCCGTAAATCCCCTCTTGGGCTCCCCTATTACCATACGCCAATCCGACGTTCAAAGAAATGACAAATGACAATGTCAGTTTGAAAGAGCTCTATAAAAATTTCGTCCATTGAAATAAAGCTTTCGTGGTCGAATGGTTGCGTGAGTTGACTGCGGAACTAGAGACGCGGGTTCAAACCTCAATCAAAACCATATTGTGTATTTTTTATTTTTATGAAAATAACTATTTTTATTAGGAGCTATTTCAGATGGCGTTGTTAAGTAACACTAAGCAAATCAGTGTTTCGTTTGAAACTAAACCAAGAAAATAAATTGTTTTTATCCGAGCAACGCTCGGTCGTCCAGGTACTATAATGTATAACCGAGCCAATTAAGTGAATCGCATGACGAGTGTGAGTAAATTATAGCTAGAATCTTCAACAGGGTGTGTTTAGAAGGCTTGGCTACACGCAATCCTGAATTTGTAGTTTTTACAATGTCATTGTTTGATTTTGTATTTTTTTATGGTGTGCTCTGAAGCACTCCTAGGAATTAAGCAAGAAACGAACTTCCGAAAATCTGCCGTGACTTACTTGCAAGTCACGGCAGATGGTATTAGTTTGGTTTCAGATACAAGTACAGCTTTTATCAATCAATGTCTGGGGTAATGCCTCTAACATTAATGACCTATTCATTTAGCAAAAGAAATGACATTTTGTTAGAGTAATAACAGGTACAAAAAGGACAGAAAGTTGCCTACCATGGTTCAAAAAATACAAATTACTAACATTACCCGTCTGTACATCCTAGAAATGTTAATGTTTGCGCGTAAACAAGGTAATTTATTTAAATTGAAAAGCTTAAACAAAATGCACGTAGAAAAGATAATTTAGATTTGATATAACAACTTGCCAACTGCTATAAAATAAACGAAAGCAAACAATATATTAAAAAAAATTAAACAAATTATGACTTTTAAATGTTATTCCAGCTGTGATGATTATTTTAATGATAAAGAAATATTTGACGCTGGATCATACTAAATGTCTAAGAATCAAACAATATTAAAATAAAACAAATTCATTGTTATTATTATTATTAGTAGGTACCTGGACGCCCTAGTGTTGATTCATTTATTGACTTAGTGTTACTTAACCAAGCCTTTTGAAATACCCAGTTCCCAATTTAAAAAAAAATTGTCACAAAAATAAAAAACGCAACTTGCCTACTTGAGGTTTGAAGCCGGGTCTCTAGCTCCGTAGTCAGTTTTTGTAACCATTCGACCAAGAAAGCTTTAATTCCATTGACGACATTTTAATAGAGGTCTTTCATATCGACATTATCATTTGTTTGAAGGGCGGATTGACGGTCGACATTTGACGGCTTTCTACGCCACAATATTATTAATATTCTCCAGTAGATGTCAGTAAGAGTAATTTTATATTGAACGGCATAAACATTAAATAAAACGACAATTTCTATCAATAAAAATTTGCTGGATCGATTTATCATCCCCGAAACCAGGGTACTAAATTTCATCAAAATCTTTGGAGCCATTTCCGAGATACAAAAAATATATTTAGATATATACAAGAATTGCTCGTTTAAAGGTATTAGATACGAGGATCCACAACCTCAGAAGTCCCCTTTTAATCGCCTCTTACAATCAGACAGGTACATAGATACCGTAGCCCTATTCTTAATCCCAAAACTACAGGGACTATGCTCCGGTAAGCTAGAAAGGAAAGGACACGTTTTTGTCAACGCTCACAAGGACAAAGATTACTGGAACGCACCGGAAACTATGGCTAAAGCCTAACGGTTAGTGATTTATGGCCCAAATGAATTTGTACCCAACGGCTCGATTGTCAAGCCATCTATCTTCGTGTTGTCACTTGCAGCTTTGTTTTACGTCAATAGCGTACTTGTGGCCGTTTGATAGAACTGGAATGGGATTGTCACTCCGCTCACAAATATTTGTAGCATTGGGGTCAACTCGGAATAGCAAATGGAAATAAATCGACCATCAATTTATTTGCTTAGGGGAGTATCTGTTGTGATTTCTGTTCCGGCTTTCGTATTGAGGTTAGTGGGGGATAGTAGGGATGTTAATATATATGTACATAATATACATTTTTATTTAAATAACTTTAAATAGGTTACATAAAAGGAAACTAGCACGTGCTACACATTCACATGGAAATGCATTTGTGTGAGTAGGTACCTAGTGTTAGTGTGTCACCCAAATAATCAGCCCATATAAAACACTTTTTTTTTCAATCTTTTTTACGTGGTCCACGCTGGCCAAGTACGGATTGGTGGACAACATGCCTTCTAGGTATTATAAATTTCTCTCAGACATGCATGGTGGTGGAAAATATCGTTAATAATTATATATTACAATATTTTCTATCACAGTTGAGCAGTGATAAATAAAGATTTGAATCCGACATCTCCGTCTCTGAGACCGCGGTCCTTACCGCTCAGCCATAGCGCTCTCTTTCCCTGTCATTTTATTTATCCCTATCAATTTACCTTTTAAAACGTAATCTCTTGGCTGCAACCCTTTTTGTGTCCCATTCCATCGATAACAACCGGGAACAACGGCTTTACGGCAAAGCATGGAAACGAGCTTTAAAAGTTCATCTTTTGCTACTAGCGGTCACCCATCTCACTCCTGACCGATCGTATGGTTTAGTTGCGTCGATCGCCTGCGTTTTATGTTCGTTGCTGGGAATATGATAATCATATCTATAAAAGAGAAAGTGTGTATGTATGTTCCTTATAGACTCCGAAACGGCTGGACTGATTTCAATGAAATTCTCGGAGAATCTTCAGATTGGTCCAACGAGTAATCCTGTAAAGTTTGGTTCACTTCTCTTTCTAACGCGGGTGAAACCGCGGGGCACAGCTAGTATCATATAAAAGATCTATGAACATTTTCATATTAGTTATTCCTCCCATTACACTTAAATTAAGTTCCAATTATTTTAAATATAAATATTTCATACCTTTCAAAGTTTTGTAACTTATTTCAAAAATTTTACATTAGCACGACAAAATATGGCACTTTCGTTTTACAAACTTCTTGGATGGTTGAACTGCGGTAAACCGGTCTTTGAAACGTCTCTGGAATTTTGGGCAAAAAACCCCAAGACACCATCATCCCATACCAATGGAAGACTTAAGTAACTGTTAAAAAAGTCAATTTGGAAAGTATATATCGCAAAGATAAAGCTCAGAGGCAAAAAAGCAGTTTGTTTCGTAATGATGTAAAAATATACTTTTCCCTACAAGTACCTACATGGTGTAAGAAATTTCTTCTCCATAAAAAATTCAAAAAATCTTGAAAATGTAATAATTCATTTATTAATAATTTATTGAAATACTGAAAACTATTAAATATCCTAAAACTTATGTCTTCCAAGTCTTAGTTATTTTAGCTGTAGTTAATCAATCTCTTTTAATACAATTAATGCGTGAAAGACTATTGTTTTTCGGCAGTGAAATCATTTGATCTAAAATTTGCTCAAAAACTTTATCGTTCAACCAAAGACAAATTGAAAGAAGTTTATTTCTTTTTAAACTGCTATCTTTGGTTCGAATCAATTTGTATATCCGGTACCTGTGTAAATTATAGGGCCTTAACAATGTTTTTTCCGGAGAGATAAGATAAAACAGTACACATTTGTATATTGGAGCGAAACTTAAGGATGATGTTAGGGGAAATATTTATGAGGGCGAATTACAAAAATTAGTAGAGATTAGATTTTTTTTAAAATTAATTTCTTTATTTTCATTTTTAGTTTCATACCTTAATTTAAATTTAGATTATTAGCTTATCCTTACTTTATTATGTCAGCGCTAAAGCTACAAAATAGATGAATATAAATTAATTTAACCTTTTTGGCTGGCCGCTATAGATCTTAAATGTGGTAAAATGCTGCAAAAACAAAACCTTGAAAGGCAGATCAGCGCTAAAACTTGGAAATAGCTGTTGCTTTATCTAAATTATGAGGTGATGTCTTTACAAATGCAACGCCTGAATTTCAACTGGTCAGGAACCTTTTCTGTACTGTAACTAGATTGATTGCATAAAAAAGTGCGATCACGATAACTGCATGAAGAAGTTAGCTGTGTATGAAACCACATAGGGTCGTAGACCTAAAGTCTACAGCATACACTCGATGGATAGTCTCGAGCAGGATACGGCTGTCAGCACTCGAGGACCTGCAACTAATGAAAAAACCGTTTAATACTTTGCTTAAGGTAGGTGTTTCATCACTGGATTACAGTGATACCATCTACTCTAAAACATTATATTCTGTTTGTATATTGATCAGATCTGTAATACACACACATGCAGCATAAACTTCGATGTAAATTATGACTTCTAGCTTTCCGCCCGCAACGCCGCTCGCGTAGACTACACGTCTTCTTCAACTTCCACACACCAGAAATGAGCTACTTTCCCGGGGTAAAAATTAGCCTATGTCACTATCCAACTCCCTAACTATCTCCATACAAAAAAGCACGTCAATCCGTAGAGCAGTTGCGATGTGAAAGAAGGACAAACAAATACACTAATATTATAAATTTATAATATTAATATGGATTAAGCAACCTCTTTTAAATACTTACTTGCCTACATTATTACCTATTGTTGCCTTTGTTAATCCGCATATGAAAAAATTGAAACCCAGAAGAAAAGCTTCTTTTCTGACAAAAGAGCCATAGGACCACGAGTATTTAAAATCACAGTGACTTATTTTAAAAGCTTGCTTAAAATCAGCTACTCGTAGAAATTGAAACAATGCCCTTATAAGTACAAGAAACATTAAACTTTTAAATTGCGCATCTCAAAGAAAGTCTCAATGGTTATTTTTTCCATTAAACGCGGAGACTTATGAATGAGCCTCGATTTCATGAATTTTGGATTACGTTATTGCTAAAGTATTAAAGCTTTCCTGTTCCAGCGTACTTTAAACTTACGTACTAACTATATGACTGTATCTATTGTTGCTGAATATCTATTATGTAGGTAACTTAGTTCTATTTCTAAGTCTATTTATTATTATTTATGGTTCTTTGTACCTAGGCACGATGTGTTTACTCACTAATACGTGTTGTGTTCATACAGCGAAAAAAATATTCAAAATTGATCCATTTTTGCCTGTTTTGATAGAAATAATTACCTACTTTTGTTTAAAGTTTCTCAATATCTAACATACAGATTTAGGTACCTTCCTTAAAAACAAATAAAAACTGTGTTTGTATACAAAACGGTACAACCTCAGATTGCTGTCTATCTCAAACTTTGTCTTCCGCATTGCAAAGGTTTCAAAAATCGTAAATTATTTACAAAATAATGTTGTGTACATACTACTAATGTCTTCTTTGCTGCAACGAATACGGTATAACTTCCACATACAGAAAAAAGAAAGATACGAGTAAATAGCAGAAAAGTATTATCAGAAATACTCTGTCATCAATATTTGATTAAGTTGATGTTCTGAGGACAGATTGACGGTAGACATTTCACTGATTACATGGTGATACTGAGCAAACAGTGTCAAAAGATAAGATACAATTAATGTCAACTCCCGAAAGTTTTAAGGGGTAACGTATGTACCTACCTACCTAAAATATTTTTTAGTCGCAAATGAAAGGGTAGGGTAGGTAGGTACTCTTAAGAAATTCATTAATTTCAACCCCTTTTTACCTTGAATTACCCTGTTAGGTTAGTGCAGGCTTTAAATTATTTTGTTGTACGATATAACACCAAAAGAAACTAAAACGTAATATTAAATTTTAATATACAAAGGGAAGTTCACACCAGCTACCGCATTTCTGCAAATAACTCACAATTTTATGTCCCATTCACATACACTTATCTGGTCCGAACAATGTCCACAGGTGTTCAGCAATGTCTACATACAGCAACTATCTGAAACCTTACTTTACACACCATTGTATTCCTTAGAACAATAGAGTATAATCAAATTAACTTCGGTTCACCGCAAAGGGACACCATTCACGCCCACTATCATTAAAGCAGTTATAATGTACAACCTACGATTACGATTATCGAATATCGATATTGGTAATTAATATGTAAATGTTCCGTGTAACGCGACCACACAACACAAGGGTTGTGTATTTCCCATTAACAGGTAATAATCATAGGCTGACGGTAAGCTAGGAGATTAGTTTCATTTACTGAGTTACTACTCACCTGACTAGTTCGTGGAGAGACGTGTAGTTTGTAATACGGTAGCACTTTATTTGTTCTCTTTTTATTTCTATGGCTGTATCAAAAAAAATCGTAAGTCTTGCTAGCAATTTTTTACTGTGTAACTCTGTGTATTTATTTTTTTACTTATCTCTAGATCTATAATATTAAGTGAGCATGCATACAAACGCCATGTTTGTATGCATGCTCACTTAATATTATAGATCACTACTACATATTACAATGTGGCTATCTTTTTTATAAAAATAAGTATAACACAAGAGCAATTCCTCGCCAATTAACTCAAAATACTTGAATGGCTAAATAATGAATGGATCAGCTCTACTCTAAAAAATCCTTAAAAGATGACTTTTCATACGCACGATGAAAAACGCAGAGTAATTTAAAAAGAAACTTTTTATGTGTACAATTAATGGTTACAAAAATTTACTTACATGGTAAACTTTGTTTAAAAAAAAAGTGAATATCCGTAAATGGTACTATGAGTCGAATTGAGGGATGTACTTCCATTCCAGTTTATTTGTGTTGGTAATCAAGGTCAATAAGGCCTTACGTGAAAATGAGGACCTTGTCAAGACGACAATCGTTGAATGGATCAATAAAAAATGTAACCTGACTGGTTTTATCGAAGGAGCTCTGATCAAAGAGAGCTGTTTATTGTAACTGTTCGTCATGTGCTGCTGAATCGTTGCATTTATAATTTTGATACTGACAATTTATTTTTAAACAAATAAAACTATAACAAAAGCTCAGACTCAACTTGCAGTTCAATCGGATACAAGAAAGTAGTTAAAAAATCGTTTCACTCTCATATAATAACGTTTTACACTCATAGTCCCACAGTAGTGTCGTGTGTACCATGGACACACACAGAGACAGAAACACAAACATCCAGGCCGAGAAATTTTAAACTCATCATTCAAGTTTCTGCTTAGCCGGGCATCGAAACCGGGACCCTCTGATCGGCAGTCCGGCATGGTAATCTGCGTTACTCTACTACAAAATCATTTGCAATAATATTTTTTACTAAAGGTAAAATTCCATAAAAAAACATTAAATAATATTATACATATTAAATCCATTAAAAAATTGCATTATGATGCAAGCTTTTCATAACGATTTTGCTGAAATCAAATGAAATTAAATATTCTTTATTCTCTGGGTGCGCTTAGGCAGTGCTGAGCTGAAGAAAAGAGCAGACGGAGAAAAACTTCAGCTCTGTTTTAAAATATGGGGTATACAATAGCTAGCTTTCTTACAGAGTAGCTATGGGCCGATAAGGGACATACGTGACAGCTACCGCAGCCTTGTGGGACTACAGCTCAATCCCAAGCTTTTCGCCAACTGCCCCACATCAGTGAAAATTTATCGTTTACTAGCCTTCCGCTAGCGGCTTCGCCCGCGTGGACCCGTATTATAGGTTCGCGTAGGATAAAAACCATTCTATGTTCTTTCTCAAGGTCCACTGTATTTGTGTTCCAAATTTCATTAAAATTGGTTCGGTAGTTTAAGTGGGAAAGCGTAACAGACAGACAGAGTTACTTTCGAATTTATAATATTGCTAGCTGTGTCCCGCGGTTTCACTCGCGTTAATTTTTTAAAGTATCCTATTTTACTTCTGATAACTCCAAGAATATATGTACAAAGTTTCATGATGATCGGTTGAGTAGTTTTCGCGTGAAAAAGTAACAAATAAACTTACTTTCACATTTATAATATTAGAGTAGGAAGCAGGATTTATAGTATATAGTATAGTATGGATTAAATTGTACCAAAACTTTTATAGTCTCACCAAGGAAGTAGGTACCACCAAGTGGGTGTAGACTTCTGTCGTGTAATAATTGTCAAATGTCGTGTTTGGGTGTAAAATGTATTAAATTTTAACCATTAGGCAGTTTTAGTTTTAACCATGAAGATTTTGATTGTTTGAAGGCGCTAACCTCAGGAACTTCAGGTTCGAACAGAAATAATATTATTGTGTTGGTTGGATGTTATCCATTTATTGACGAAGGCTTTAGCGTCATGCTATGACTAATACAAAATACTAATACCAAAGTCCACCCGGACGAAGTCGCGGGCGGCCGCTAGTAGCATATACGAGTATATTGCATTTATTTATTGTTTGCTGACTGGATGCGTCACAGTATTTGAACCATTCCGGAAATAATGACATAGTAGAGCTTACTCAGGAAGTAATTTAGTCCAAAGCGACCACATTGAATCATTGAGCGACAGAATCAACAGGTTATCAAATAAAGTGACCCTTGTGAGGTGTACAAATTGGTAGTACAAATTGCCGGGTCCATAAACCGAAGCATTTACGGAGTGAAGTGAGCCGCGAAATGGATTACGGCGGCGAACGCGTGATGTGTGCTTCAAATGGAGTTCAGACGAAGTGGTTATGTTTTAAAAAAAATAGCTTGTCTGTAAAGTCGGTTTACGGACGATAGTTTAACGTGACAACGTCATCACAAAACAATATAAACCACATTAACTTTTCACTTCACTTTATACGATGAAACGCGGCGCGGCAGATGCGGCGCAAGCCGAACGCTCAAAACTCTATGTAACGTTACAATGAGCATAACGTTATAATCAGCGTGACGTTACAATGAGTCATCCTTTTTCGTGCGTGCAATCGGCGTTCATCGATTTATTAGACGTTGTCACGTCAAAATTAGCTTTTCACCCGCGGCTCCGCCTGCAAGTAAAGTTTTTCCCTGCGTCACTTTCCAACCCTTAATTTAAATCAATTCAAAAATTTGATCAATCCTAGGCACTACTGCGACGTGAAAGAAAGAAAACACAACCACACAAACATACGCTTTTATACTTTTAATATTAGTATGTATAAGTATGTGTGTTTATGAGACATTTTTCGGGAATATTAAAATGCAAAATAATTTCTTGACGATTTAAATATAAATTAAAATTTTATTGATTTAAACAGTGTTTCATTTAGATCTACTACTATTATACCATGCTACAATAAATATAGATTGATGAGAGAGAGAGACAGATTTGCTCCTTTTTTTGTTGGTCCATTTGCTCGACTTTGGCGGAGGGATCCAAATTTTTCCATTACCTACCGCTGTTTTTAATTTTTACTAAATATACTTTATACTAAATATTTATATCAAACAGCCCAAATAATTTTGATTTATACCCTTAAAATTTGAAAATGGTTAAAATCAGGTTTCCTTGAAATCCAAAGCCTGGCTAAATCTGTATTTTTGTGTTAAAGGCTTGCTACTTGTGGCGAAGATAAACAAAATAGGGTATTAGGTACAGCCTTTCTTTACTGAATGACTAATGTCTATTGTAATAATTATACAGTTGAGTACTAAATCATATGTGGGCCGGCGATGCTCGGCATAAAGACCTCTAGGCGATGGGATCGAGTCGTATACCTACATTCCACATGTGTGGCCAATAACTGGTAATTACTTGCAATCGGCCGCATTACTAATCGAGGATTATAGTTCGCTCATTAGTACTGCACCAGATGCTGAAATGTAAACAAATGAACATGAATATAAAAGATTATGTGTTCACGTACATATAAGGTAATTTTTAAATTTTAAGATTTTTCAATTAACATATTATTATGATGTAGGAGATGTGTGAGGTAATTAGTATAGGGATTTTAATAACATTTTAAAAAAGTGGATTAAATTACAAATTTATTTGCTTTCTATTTCTTATTCTGTTCCAATGTAAATTACTTATTTTTTTAATCCAATATACTTTATTAATATTTTAGGCTGACTTTAGATATGTGTTATTATATTAGGAAAGGACCAGATGAAGCGGCGAAAATTAAGAAAAGCCGTTTCTAGGCTTTCCATTAGTAGGTTCTAAATGCCGAAAAATCGGCAGATGATTCTTCAAAAAAATTAGATAGTACTCATAACTGCACGCAGGGTGAAGGCATGTGAAAAGAAAATGCAAATTAGGGACTACGGTCGCCTCGTATAACTTTGGCAGACAACATACAAATTTGTTTTGAAATACAAGGCTTAACGTTCCAGCCTAAATGTATTCCCAATACGTAGCATATAAACTTAAACGTCAGTATATGAAGGCTATAAATAAGATATTGATCTCACGCTCCGAACGATCATATCATTTGAATAGCAATCGCACATTTTGTATTCGGCCGACGATACTGTTGCGTTTAACGGAATTATTACTTAGTTTTGCAAAGTTAGAAGGTATGATGTCAGTTAATTGCGGTTAGGGTATCAAATATGATTGGTACACAAACCGCCACAATATTTTTCGATATAATGTTTCCCATAGTTTTGAGGCACTATTATGGACATAAATTTTAATAAATATACAAATTTCTGGTGTGATATATCGTATAACAGCACAAAAGCAAGGAATAGGTACCTGAAAGTATTACAAGAACTGAATTGCTGTCCAAAGAACAGCAAGTGATATTATTCAGAGAAGCTACTCCACCCCTGTCGCCAGTTTAAGTAGTATTTATTTTTTTGTGATGTTGTGTTGTGTGTTTTACTAACCCTTAGTTGTAAGAAGATTGTTACTAACATTTTATATTGGCCTGAAATAAAGAATTATTATTATGTATCTCTTCTTATCTCAACGCTGCACCCATTTTTGCCGTGAAGCAACTCTTCGTTGAACTCAACGAAGAATTGCTTGACTGTACCTCCGGTTGTAGCAACTGCAAACAATCTTAAGGCAAACTCAGGCGTGCTTAAAGTTATATGTAGGTGCCCATGTGCTGCAACGCCCACATAAAACCACGTGGCCTTCAATAAAATGAAAATAAAAAAAACAGACTTATGAGATAGATCAATAATTTTGCGTGCGACATTTACTTACACATTTTTCAAATTCTAAATAAGTTTTTTTATGTAATTAAGCATAAATTAAGTTTTTATTTATTTAACAATCAAATTAGAAGCGTTTACGATTCTTTTAATTTGATAAGTATGACTGTACTAATATCCCCTACCTACATATAACTTCATTCTAAATTCCTCGATCTAGTGTAATGATTTCGCAATGATATAATTATATGAATTTTGTAATTGATATACATATGTTAATGAAACAAAAAAGTAACTTGTTCACTAATTTAATTAGCTCTAGATGGCTCTAGAAGTTTAGGTGATATGTCGTAATGTAAGCGCCATCAATAAAAAAACAAAAACGATGACGCGTAATTTGAAAATGGAATATTATAAAAATATTTTGCAGAAAGTTGTTGAAGATTTAAGATTAATAGTCAAATTGTGTTATTATTGAAACTTAAATGCATTGTCGTCTAAAGTAATATACTAAACTATAATGAATGTAGAAGGAATTATTTGTTTCGAAAGAAGATTGAAGATGTATTTTGAGTTATCCATCTGAGGTGTTTGATTTCATCACATCAGGAATACAAAGATAAAAATATTGCAATTTTCATATTGCCGAGATTAAATTTACCTACAATAGTCATAGGCCATATCAAGATGCTCAATTACAATTACTCCGATCATACATACATCCGTATGAAGTATGAGACAATGGTGCAATTTCAAGCTTCGAATAGCATCGGATATGATTAAGCCAGCTACGAAGAGCTACGAAGATACGGCCTTAGGAATACATCTGTCAAGTTCTAAAGGAGGGCGCATTGTGGGCGATAGTACTCGTACTTCAGAAATAGATGGTATCATTTTGTTCTCTCCCATAGCCTGCAGAAACAAGCAGACAACTGCCCAAAGTAGTAAAGAAACTTTTCAAAACAAACTACGAAAACTTTCATCTATTTAATAACAGGAAAAAAGTGTAAGTACCTACTAGGGTCGGAACTAAAATTTTCCGATGAATCATTCTAAAAAGCACTTTAAGATAATGTGTTTGCGGTAAATTTTCTTTTGTAGAATGGTTGTTATTTGTTTTGACTGCGAATTCACCGATCGCAAGTTTTACGAGGTCGTTGTCCCCGTGACGTCACCGTCTGAAACTATTGTTTGTTTTTTCAGGTGAATGCCATAACGTAAATACATTAAACTGATTGCATTTAGTTAATGGACTGTAAGCAGTTCCATCATGAATCAAACAACTCTCGTCATACCTACCTAGCATTCTCGTAAAAAGTATCTACAAAAACTTTGAAATTTTTATTGAGCTCTGTTTATTGAGCTCAAGTCTTAACACTCCTAAGTTAAGACAAGTTACGATAAGTTTGATTGACACCGTTGTGTAATATATCAGTTCAGACTCCTTATCCTGTCAATTTTTTCTCACGGATCATCTGGTTTTCGTCCCAAATACATAAAGGTCAATATTTATAGATGGCTTCAATATAAACAAATAGGCGTCTCCCGTAAGATAGCTTGTAACTCTACACCGGTTGGCTCATAAACGCCGTCTTTCATCCTGGCTGGCTTATACGTTTATAATATCATGGGTGTTCAAAAAAGAGCAAATCTTTACCCAAAAGCGGATGTGTGGATGGATTGGACCGAGATTCAGGGTCGACTATTAAACAGGCTACCGAAATATGATCCACAATATTCCTGTATTGAAATCTGTTCGATCGGATTTGAATTGCTTCGGTTTTATTTTTTTATTCTATTCATATAAGGAATTCCATTGGTGGAGGAAAGCAGTTGCTTTCGTGGTATAGGGACGTCATCAAAGATTTTATTGTCATCCGAAGTCTGAAGTAAAGAACTTTTGGATGTTATTTTATTAAACCTACTGTTTCAAATTTCTAAGATGGATGTAGAAAGCTAGTAAGGTAGGTGTAATATAATGATTATACTCATAAGTTCTTTACTTTTGTTTGAAGCGAATAACAAACTTATCTGGTCTGTTATAGGTAGCGATTTATCTTAACTCATTATGTTGGTATAACTTTATTATTAGCTCTTTGGGTAAATTTCCATATATTCATAAGTCTGCAAGTGATCTTGCAGACATTGGAAACACAACTTAATGTTAGCGAGTGGGAGTGGAGATACTATTCGCTAACTACAGGTTTATTTCATGCGATATCTTTTACGCTTAGGTTTTCATCTTGAGCTTAGTGATAAAATACAAGCACTTCAAGTCTCAGACACATTACATTATAGCTATTATTACGTTTATAATGTCACTAGAGTAATAAATAGTAAAGTTTTGAGTTTTAGAGGTTCAACACAATCGAAATCAGATTTAATGTTTACGAAAAAAGGGCCCTGTTATGTTCGAGTCTTGTTAACAGTAAACGATAAATAATAACACAAAGAAGGTTCATGATAGTTATCGGAATAAAGGACGCCGCGATTTCATATCAGATGAACGGTCACGACACCGCCACAAAGGTTCCAAACAAATTGTTTTCGATGCTGTAATTACACTATTTACACACGACAAAAACTCACGATACAATCTAAGAGTACCCTATCATTATTATATTTGAATCAATTACTATGATTATATTTGTGGAGCGTACCAAGTACTTACGTAGGCGTCCGTTTCGGCCCAACAATAATTAATGTGGTTCTGATAAGCGGTAAAACACTTTAGATTAAAGTGGATGGGCTTATTATATCGGTAGACATTACTCTTTTATACAAAGCGTTAGTCAATCATCTGCCATGAAACAAAGTCATAATTTCATCCACGCCGGAAATTGTTAAGCTTACGACCTTTCAAAGATACTCAACCGTTGTTGTTTTCGTAATCATCTCTAAATTAATATCTTTGTTTGTTTAAGGTTACGTTTTGATGTATTATGAAAAGACTTTCAACTTGATTTAGGGCTTCGAATTAAAAACGTTCTATTGGGAATGAATAGAACGTTTTTAATTATTTAATTATTTATAACTTATTTACTTTTAGTAGACTTGAGCCCGTGCTTGAGCCTTTTTATTAGTTTTATATTGTTTTAGAAAACAAAATACCTATGTATTTCTACATAATTATTAATCAAATAAATGTGTTTACTTGAATTCCGGCGGAATATTAAGATAATAATGGAGAATGGCCCGCTTTCCTGTTTATGCAAATAAGCCTACTGATATTCGGAAATTGCCTGGCATTATTAATAATTATCATATTTGCCAACTCGAGGTTGAATTGTTTAGGCGCTGCTAACTAATTTGTACCTACACTCGTCAGGCAATATACAGACTTGTAAATTTGAGTAATTAGCGATGGCCCACTTAAAGATTCCGATGACCGGAATTTTATTGTACTTTTAGCCAAATTAGGTTTACTTGAGAAAATGTTCATGTTACACAACTATGAACTATTGATACAATGAACTTATAGTACTATATAAGTACTTAAGTATTTGTTTTTTGTTTAATTTGCTATTATACATATCCGACCCGATGATACACAGAATTTATTTAGGTAAATAAATTTTCAATTCGGGCACATTTTTCACAAACGCCTTGCCATAAAATGTATTTATTTGAAAAATAGATTAAAGTTTTTTAACGTAGAAAGCAACGTACTTTTTTTCTATAACAATTATTTTCTTCTATATTAATAATTTGTAATATTATTCTTAAATGGTAAACTTTTTTTGACGATTCGCGTGGCGCAATGGTTACCATACCTGACTGCTAATCGATGGGTCCCTGAGGGGTGGTCGGTTCGATTACCGGCGAAACAAAAATTTGAATGATGTGTCTGTTCTCGGTCTGGTTATTCGTGTGTTTGTATGTTTCCATGGTAACTACGACACAGGATATTAATTACCTTACTGTGGGGCTATGAGTGTGTAACGTTTATTTATTTAGGTATTATTTTTTGCCCTAAAGATATTATTGCTAAAAACTTGTGTTTAGTCTTTCTCGTGGGATATGCCCTACTTAACCCCTTACCTCCCTATTGTACGCTCGTGGTTAGGAACATTAAAGAGATATCATTACTTTTACGGCGTCGACTATCCGTAACGGCTGATATCAAAGTAATAAGATACAAGTGTAGATGCGACTCCTGCTGAGAACAATGTCATATTACCTCGCTATCGGATAGATCTGTTGAATGCACACTATTTATGTACCGAGATATTACATTTACATACCGATTCAGATAATATTGCTTACGATTTTGATACTGTTCACACGTTATGTGAGCTCTCTTATCTAAGTGACCAATGCCTACAATACCCATAGGGAATCTTTTCTCATAGCACAGCTCATAGTTCCTGCGAGAGGTGTTACAAAATTTAATATGATAGAACAGATAACATAACGATGACACTAAGAGGTACTTTAAAAAATAACTGGCAAAGAAACATGCTCGTCACGTGTTTGATTCCAGCATCTCCTGGACATGCATCCACCAAGTTTGAGTACTAGCTGAAGTCATGTGTAAATCTGCTACTACAAAATATGCTTCATTAAGTAAAGCCCGCACTGCTTTTCCCCAGGACACGACAGATTGCTCCAAGATACAAGTTGATGCTAGCCAAACTATAAAGTTCTACCATCCGTCAATCACAACAGACATACATATGTTATGATTATGAATTTCAAACATACTATCATAATCAAAATAATATCTTCATTTATCATTCTCTACAGCTGTTACAATTCAAAACAAAATTGCACCAATTTTGTGTAAGAATTTGTTTTGATATCTGTCGAAGTTGGAATTGTACAATAACTTTAATGTTTTTATATGTTTAGTGACATCGCAGCAGCTACAAATACAAACAATGTGTTTGGTTTTGTAGCGATTTATTTTAAAAGGTCTGGCTTCATACGAGAATGAACCCATAAACGTCACAAGTGTGCTTTATGAGTTCTCGTAAGCTTGGGCACAAGTTTCCAGAATTCCATTTCAGTACGAGACGATCTTACTTACAAACAATAGTAGTATTATTTGTACTCGTATTTACGCGGCATTGGATTGAAATCATTTTCAAAAACGTTAGAAAATAGCAAAGTTGATTTGAAAATTCGTTGTTTTTCTTAGTATGGAAACTATTTGTATACCTACTCGTATGTATATCATAATAAATCTATTTTCTATAAAAAAATAATTACTTATTAAAAAAATATTACTTACATAAAACATAGCAAACGTAGCAACATTTTCTCTAAATTACGAGTTAACAAAAGTGGTTAAATATGTATAAAATATCCTTAAGCCACGAATCACAGTTAGTTATTTATTAATAAGTTAAAGTGTTTCCATTTTTTTAGTTTCCATTAATTTGATTTACCTTCCTGTTTGACTTACAATGTTTTCTTCTGTACCGGACCGGAAGGCCCTAAACCGAACCAATATGATTATTAAATAATAGTATTTAAACAGGAATTTCTTTCAAGTGGTAAGATCAAATGTAGGAGCTTGAGATAAAATCTATTTGAGGCGTTAGAGTAATCTCAAGTAGTTTGAATGTGCCCTGTACCAGTCACGAGTGCTTCCGTTTCAATGAGTGCAACTTAAAAAACTGTATCTACTGATAACGTGTGATTACTGCTAGAAACTATCTATTAGTTATAAAAATAGATAGAAGCTTAGCTACTTTTGTCCTCGAAACAACTTTAAACTTAAGAAGAAATAAATATGTAGTAAGTATTGTTCGGCTTAGTTGTATAGATCGTTTGCGTTCTACGCTAACCGCCGGGCCATGCGCGCTTCCTTCCCAATAATGGGGAGAGACCCGTGCCCAACAGTGGGACGCAAAAAGGGTTGCGGCCAAGTATTGTTCAATAATCACAACTAATTAAAGAGTCCACTCCTGTCCCGTCCAAACTCTAGAAGGTAGTCCTTATTGAGGCCGTGAGTTTGTCGGGTCTGCCAGAAAGCCATGAAAGTTACGGAAAGCGTAAGCTTAAACTCACTCCTTCATTGTACCCCAATTTGGGTTCTTGGAGATCCGAGATAGTGGCCAATTCAGTGCTGTTGAGTACTGTTTGTACTGAATGTTTGTAACCATCTAGGTGACAAACATTCGACAAACCTTTGACAAGGTTTACCGACTACTGCAACAATTTCTTTTTTTCTAATGAGCGCGTTGCAGTTGGCTCTATCAGCCTTTACTGCTTTCGGGTTTTTGTGGCGAGCCTAAGTGGCTCAACCGGAATTAAAAGGGTGTGAGAGGGGTAGGAGTGATCCCGGGTCCCGACGGGAAAGCCGCAGCCGGATCACCATGCTCCGCCCCAAGAAATGCAACAATTTCAACAGGTACCGATGCCGATGGTTTAAAGCTACGTTTTTTTGTTATTATTATTATTGCGAATATGTAACTAAAGTGTTCCAATGT
The DNA here is from genome assembly GCA_911387765.1 of Pyrgus malvae. Lineage (NCBI taxonomy): Eukaryota > Metazoa > Arthropoda > Insecta > Lepidoptera > Hesperiidae > Pyrgus > Pyrgus malvae. The sequence continues at coordinate 9,677,901 of OU426958.1, read as the reverse complement.
AGCTTAAGAACTGCATTTATACTATACTTTGCTGGTTTTATATGATTACTAGAGCTGTTAGGGAAGGAGGAAATTTTTAAATAGGTATTTTACTTATCTGCCAATTTTAAAACGATATTTGCAAATTTTAAATTATTATACATTTTCCTTGTTCGTACAGTTTCCTTAATTTGTTTTCGTTCATTTATCGCATCATTAACAAGAGTTTCATTAAAAATGCATGACCTGACATGTTCTCAATCTTTCAACTGCAGCCGCAATGAGAACGATCCATATGCCGCTGATACTTAAAGTTATCATTAATTTTACGATTCCCACTAGCGATTGTCGACCACCCACTCGTATATCAAACATATCTAGATACGTTTCCGTGTGTAAGAAACTTAGAGCAACGCAGCTTTTAATTAGATTTAGAGTATGACTCCTCGCATAAGTTACTTGTTCTTTTGGACAATTAAATCAATTGTGCTGAGGTCCATTATTTGAGGAAAAAGTAATTAATGGGAATGACCCGAAACGATATTCTTTATAATTTATAAACGGCAATAAAATATAAGTAAGTACGGCGACTTAAAATACATTGCTTTACGATAAGGAACTCACAGTAGAAACGGCATTATGTATTATTAACGGATTCGTTTGCCTTTTACTTTTACTGTGATTTCACTTAGTTCAGTGAGTTGTAGACTAGTCTGGAATAAGTTTTGCCTCTTCCGACAAGCATACCTACTCTGATTTCTACAAATCTATTTGCCAAATTATCATCAAGAAAGTTTTATGTTTTGCAAAATAGTGCGATTCTCTTGGAATAATGCTTTGTACAATTTCACATAGTAGGTACTAGTTAAGTAGGTAGTCACCAGAGTAGGCACCAGATGTCTCCTGATGCTAGGTATACAAACTGGAGGTTACTTGAGGCTAGCAGCCGGCAGCCACGGTGGTCTATGTTTTCCATGTGTAAGAAATAAACAAATGCATTGTGTGCCGTTGTGATTAGAGCCGTATGTTTGTCAGGGCTGATATCCATATCCGCTTTATGTTTGCTCTTCTCTTCCGATTTACAAATTAAGGATGTTCACGTTTTAAGGATTAGCCTTTATCCTTTTCAGCATCTAAAAAAAAGGTCTTTCAACATCTCCACGCACCATTATTTTGAGACCCATCGATGATAGAGTATTGTAAAAAGTATATTATCTATACATTTATTTTATGTCGATTATATAAAATACTATTTCCAGCCCGCGTTATCAAAAGCGTTAGAAACGATCAGTCAATAACACGAAGTGAATATTAAAAAAAACTGGATAGGAACAACCTAATCACCTACTGTTATGTTGTTATGAAACATACTTTACAATATTACAATTTACAATATTACAATAAATAAATAAATATTCTCATTCCTACCAAATATTAATGTACCTATTCAAACCTATCAAAAAATTCGGTCGAACTGTTTCGGAGGAGAACGCCCTCAAACATTATTTGCTTATTATTTGTTTGACTTTCTTTCAGTTCAGTTAATGTCGTCACTTTATTATTTTCTTTTTGTCTCATATTTGGAAACAAAATATTAGGTAATAAAAATTTAGATTGTTTTAATTATGAGAACGTCGACTACGCTAAACAGCTGTTACCGACACCATATTAAAAGTAGTTTCTTTGACACTCCAATAAATATCGGTATATTTCCGAATTGAACCAATTCGTCATATTTGATTTATGATTAAGATAAGAGTTCCGTTCATTCAGATCTTACCTTCTATTTATAAATTCACACTCATGCGCAATAAAGTTTATGAATAATGCTAACGATTTAGATAAGTTGTACACTCGTACTAGCTGTTTCCCGTGGTTTCCCCTATTACAAATTTAAATTTCTCTATGTTACATTAAAATTGTAAGTTTATTTATAACTAGCTGTGCCCGCGACGTCGTCCGCGTGTATAAAGACTTTTATAAATGGATTGATTAAAAATTAAAGATTATTTATTTACATTGAATAAGTAGTAGGTAGATTATTCTTACATTATAGTGAAATCACTTATAATACAATGTTCATAATATATGTTCAGAAGAAACCTAATGTATTTTTTCTAAAACCTTCAAACCTAAAACAGTAAGGAATGCTTACTGTACTGATCTTACTGTCCACTTTTCTCACGTTTCGCTTTTCTCGCGCAATCAGATTCTCTTTACAAATATGTACCTCGTTTATTAAAGTTAAGAGATACTGCTGTGCCCGTGGCTTCATCTATGTTAAAAATAGTATCTTTAGTAAATTGGGTGAATTTATACTGCAAAGAATGTATAGACTCATTATATATACATAGCTTTAACCTACTGCAGAAAAGAGGTGCACTATACAACTACTTGTAGTTGGGAGATAAAATTTCTAAACATACACGTGCTTAGGATTAAACAATCGGAAAAATAATTGTAAGGTCAATTAATAAACTATAGGTTTAAAACTTGCGGACAGCAGTTTGGTCATAAGTCATAACTCATATAACATTGTGAAAACTAAAGCAGAAGGCAGGGTCTCTACACAGTGTGCTATCTGTATTTGGAAATAAAGAATATTTTTATAAAGAATCTTTAAAGAATCCTTAATATCTCCATCAATCAACGTGTAAGGATGAGCCCTCAGCCCGTACGCAATAAAGAGACGCAAAAAATGAGTTAAGTTATCATTGGTCCAATTAACAATGTTCAGCAACATACGTATACCTACCCAACGATGGGACAACCCGCGTGGCGCAATGTTTACCATGCCGGACTGCTAATGGAACTGTCCCGGGTTAGAATCCGGGCGAAGCCGAAATTTCAATGATGACTTTAAACTGTTCTCGGTCTGGGTGGTTGTGTTTCTGTCTCTATGTGTGTTCATGGCACCCACGACACAGGGTATATCTACCTTAATGAGAGGCTATACGTGTGAAATGTTATTTTTTATTTTTTTTACACTATGTACTTACTTTTATTAGACTTAAGGCTTTTATTTGAAATTATCTCCATCGAATCACTTTGGTTGGAGAAGAAATGAATATTGCTCAATAACGCCATCTACCGTATGACATGTAAACTTTGTGGTTGATAAATCGAATGTCAAATTACCAAATAGGTAGATAATGAGATTAACAGTTGGTTCACTAAAAGTTTAACTATTCGTCACCTAGATGTCTGCAGTAGTCTCGTTTTGTTAAGACTTTGTACATTCTGTATGAAGGTTTAGATTCCGTATCTTACAACCTTAATGCTGGATGCATTGAGATTGTTTTTTTTTTTTTTATAAATAAACCTAACAATAAGGCAGACGGGCCGCGTGATGTTAAGCGATCACCGTCGCCTATGGACACGGGAAACCCTAGGGGAGCCGCCCGAGCATTGCCGGCTTTGAAGGAGAGCTTTTTTTACAGCTTTCTTGAAGAACCCCATGTTATAGTCCACTGGGAATGCCTCAGCTGGAAGGTTGTCCCATAACCTACACGTCCGTGGTAAAAAGGAGCGTGCAAAGCGGACTGTGGAGGACCGCCACGAGTCCAGATGGTGCCGGTGGAACTTTAACCTTCGTCTGGTGGTATAATCATGGAATGGTGATGTAGGCATCAATTTGAAGAGTTCCTCGGAGCACTCACCATAGTAAAGTCGGTAGAACACGCAGAGCGAGCCTATGTCTCTTCGCAAGCTAAGCGGTTCTAGCCTGTCAGTCAATCTTGGGTCGTTGACGATTCGGACTGCGCGCTTTTCAACGGAGTCAAATGGGTGTAGCTGGTACTTCGGTGCTCCTGCCCAGAGATGGGAGCAGTACTCCATGTGGGGTCTGACCTGGGCCTTATACAGCGTCAGGAGTTGCCCCGCAGTGAAGTACTGCCTCGCTCTGTTGAGGACACCAAGCTTTTTTGATGCCAATTTGGCTTTGTACTCCAAATGACTCCGGTACTGCACTTTACTCGTAATGTCAACTCCCAAGATACCGACACTTTCACCGATGGTGAGCGCGGTGCCCTTGAACTGGGGCGCTATAACAAATGGGGCTTTTTTAGCGGTAAACGCGCAAACTTGTGTCTTCGTGAGGTTAAACTCGACAAGGTTAAGTCGACCCCATTCCGAGACCCGCTCCAGAGAGTTCTCGACTTCAGACACAAGTTTGATTCTGCTTTCCTCCACTTGTGACCTAGAGGCATTGGCTCGACAGGTGTATAGTGCATCCACCGTACTATCATCTGCATAGCAATGTATACTGCGTGATTGTTGCAGCATGTCATTGATATGCAGAATGAATAGTGTAGGGGACAGCACTGAGCCTTAGGGAACACCGGCGTTAATGGGCTTCATATCTGAGCAGCATCCGTCAACAACGACCTTAATCTGCCGCTCAGATAAAAAGCTAGCCACCCAGTTGCATAGCCTCAAGGGAAGACCGTAAGATGGAAGCTTCGCGAGAAGGGCCTTGTGCCAGACCCGGTCAAAGGCCTTTGCGATATCCAGGCTGACTGCCAAAGCCTCCCCGTTACCCTCGATGACTTCAGCCCAGCGGTGTGTGAGGTACACCAAGAGATCACCGGCCGACCGGCCCTGGCGAAAGCCATACTGACGATCGCTGATCAACCGATGTCTCTCGAGGTACCTAAGGAGCTGTGTGTTTATAACACGCTCCATCACCTTAGAGAGCAGGGAGGTTATCGCAATAGGTCTGTAATTGGACGGGTCACTGCGGTCACCCTTTTTCGGAATTGGGTGTACTAAGGCTACCTTCCACGAAGACGGTACTTTACTTGTGGTGTAGGAAAGCGAGAATAAGCGCGTTAAGACGGGAGCCAACTCGGGAGCGCACGTCTTTAGTACGATCGCGGGGATATCATCCGGCCCGCTCGACTTCTTGACATCGAGGGCTTGCAGAGCTCGTCTGACGGCCTTTTGAGTGAAACGCACGTCCTTCATCGAGCTCTCACACTGACTGATGGTCGGCGGTGCGGCACCACCGTCATCCAGAGTCGAGTTTGAGGCAAACAGGGTACCCAGGAGATCGGCCTTCCCTTTTGCCGTGTGAGCCAGAGTATCGTCCGGTTTCCGTAAAGATGGTAAAGACGACCGACAGAAGTTACCTTCGACAGCCTTGGCCAGCGACCAAAAAGCTCGACTCCCGCAAGGGTAGCTTGATAGACGCTGGCCAATTCTACCGATGTGCCTAAACTTCGCCTTGGCTGTTTGCTTCTTTGCCGAACGGGAGGCAGCGTTGAATTTTTTTCGAAGCTTAGACGTTTCGGGGTCGTTACGCGCGTGCGCATCAGCCCAGGTTTTGAACGCTTCTTGCTTAAGGCTTGAAGCCCTAGCGCAAGACCCATTAAACCAGGGCTTGTTTCGCCCGCCGATGGATACTGAAGAGCTGGGAATAAAACCAAGCATGCCCTCTCGTATCACATCGGCTATCGATTCCGCACACGTGCTAGGATCACCCGAGGTGAAGCACAGCTGCCTCCAGGGGTAGGAAGCCAGGAATTCCCGGAGTCCATCCCAGTCCGCTGACCCGTAATGCCAGACTTGACGCTTCCCATTGGGTCGAGAACCTTCTGGGGGCGGCAAGGGTACGGCAGAACTTACCAGGCAATGGTCAGAAGTCCCAAGTGGGGCCCCAACCGTCACCCGGTAGTCAGATGGATGGGTAGTCAGCAGAAGATCCAGCAGAGAGGCAGTATGGGTCTCAATATCTGGTACTCTGGTGAAAGTGTGTACCACCTGCGTCAACCCATATGCCAAGGAGAAGTTGTAAGCGGCCCTGCCAGCAAAGTCGGTGATTCTGGATCCCAACCATTCGGTGTGGTGAGCGTTGAAGTCACCCAGAACCACCAGCTCAGCCGAGGGACACTGTTCCAGCACTCTGTCGGACGTCTTTTGAACGTGCTCAAGTAGTCGAGTCGTCTCCGCGTCTCCGCTATAGGACCTATAGAGGCACGCGTAGATTCGGGTTCTAGCCCCAGCGTCTACGCGCGCCCATAGCACCGATAGGTCCTTGTCTTCAAGGGAGCTAAGTCGGCGACAGCAGACATCGCCCCTGACGTACATACATACCCCTGCCCTACGCATAAAAGCGTGTTCTAAAGTGTAGCCGGGATAGTGTAGGTACGACGTATCGTCAGGTGGCGCGATCTGCGTCTCCGTGAGGAAAAGCAAAGCCGGCTTTGCTGTCTCTAGGTGTTGGTGGACAGCATTCAGGTTGGAGTGTAGTCCCCTAATGTTGCACATGTCCACAGTAAATGTGGGGGGGATGGCCGCTGAGTAAACTTTCCTTTTTCTAATTAAGCTGCCCATGGTAAAAAAGCTGTAAAAAAAGAAGAGTGGGAAATTTGAAGGGAATCGCTCCGTTGGTGCCCCTCAGGCCCTGGCGTAGGCTTCTTAGCGCCAAGCCGATGGCAGGACGTGGGTTGCCGGCGCGGGGGACGAAAGGGCCCCCGGTCCCCCCCGTGCGCAGGTGCCGGGCCCCCCTCCGGTCTCTTACCCCGGCACGGCACCGCGCAACGGGATTTTTCGCTGGTTGGCGGGACAGCCTCCCAGGCCAGAGGTTATCAGTGAGGCCTGGGTTCGGGTCCCCAACTGACCAGCGGGCGGCCAGCGGAAAGCCGTTTCACCGGGTCTTCCTGGCCCCCGCGCCGACACACCACGGCTACCAGGGCGAAGGCGCCTTGAATCCAACGGAAACCCAAGAGGCATCAACGGAGCGATATAGGGATAGGGAAGGGTGGGACAGGGAAACTGGATCTCAGGCTCACAACCGAAACACGCCAGAGGCACACCAAGGCAAGCCAGAGGCATTAAGCGGTTGAGATTGTAAGATTTGGATTTCGGTTCATCGGAGCTAGAGGCCTCCTCAATATTGGGAGAGCTCCATGCTCAGCAGTGGAATGCTAAAAAGGTTGCAGCTTGATATAATGTAGCGATAATAATCGTTTCAGCTGCAGCCTGTTCATAACCTTCCACCCCAAAAGAAGACTAATAAGCTGAGCAACTAACTCAATGGAGCCTGTGATATAAGGTTCGGCGGCGGTAAGGCTCGCGATGCGCTTATTAGGTACCTACCTATAGTCTAGCCATTCTCGGCCAACGAAAGAAATTACAGTAAGCTGATCTAAGTATATTCAATATAGTCGACAATATTAGTGAGAGTCAAAATAATTTTAGGTACTTAAATTTAAACTTTTATTTATGGTTTTGAATGGGCTGTTACCGAAACTTTCATACAAATTCCCCAAAGTGCCTTTTAAGTTTATGTCGCGTATTGTGTAAATGAACATAACTTTTTTGTTTATCACCCGATTGATATGAAATACACACTAATGTTACGGAAATTAATTCATCAATATATCAGTAAACACATCATTCAAAGACGGGAAAAGAATTTAAGAATGAAATATTAAGTTAAGGTTAATTATTGTACGCTTGAGATACCAACTTTCGAATCCATTTTATTTGCTATTGAGGGGTAGTTTTGAAAAAAGCTTAAATAGAATTCTTACTATGTTAGTAAAGATTACAAATACAAAATTATAAGTATATTACTCTGCACAAAAATATTCTGTACATCAAGTTTCGACACTCAATTTTCAAAGAGTTTCAAAGAAAATTGACATTTAAAGGGTGAATTTCGGGAAATGCTGAAACACGTATTCTTTTATTTTGGTTAGAAAATATTTATACCAAATTTCAAGAAAATCTATTGAAAAAATCCAAGTTTTCCATACAAATTTTCATCGCTCATTTCACACCCTTAAAGGGTGATTTTTAAAATTATCTATAGCCTAAATGTTAGCGAGGACCAATATACATAAAACAAAAAAAGTTTCATCAAAATCCGTCCAGTAGTTTTTGCGTGAAAAGCTAACAACAGACAGACAGACAGATAGACAGACAGACAGACAGACAGACAGACAATAATTTCAAAACTTATATTTTTAGCTTCTGTTACTTATAAAAAGACCCCTAGAAGTATTTTTTTAAATTTATATGCAATGTACAGAATTGACCCTGCTTACAGTTTTTACCGACTTCCAAAAGGAGGAGGTACTGTATTCGGCTGTATGTATTTTTTTTTATATATATGTTCACCGATTACTCCGCCGTTTGTGGACCGATTTTCAAAATTCTTTTTTGTTCGTATGCTTATACTCCCGAGGTGGTCCCATTGTAACCAAATCAGGATCTGATGATGGGATCCCAGGGAAATCGAGGGGAACTCTCAAATTTTATAGGCACACACATTGATTTTCTTATACTTTCTGAAGCATAAGAGATATTTGTGCATAGTAATCATCATCTTATGTTGCTGAGCTGATGATGGAAGGTACTGCAACAGTGAGGAGTTGAAAGCAAATTCTTTCAATAAATAGTTTTTTATTCCAAATCTTACAGCCCTGAGGTGGTCCAACTGTCACCAAGTCAAAGTCTGATGAGGGGATCCCAGAGAAATCGAAGGGAACATTCAAATTTTATAGCACAACAAATGATTTTCATATTTTTACTAAAGCAAAACAGGTATTTTTGTATAATTATCATCATATCATGTTGCTCTGCTGATGATGGAAGGTACTACGAAGGTTAGGAGTTGAGAGAAAATTCTTTCAATAAATGGTTTTTTGTTCGATATCTTACATTCCTGAGGTGGTCCAACTGTCACCAAGTCAAAGTCTGATGATGGTATCCCAGATAAATCGAAGGGAACATTCAAATTTTATAGCACAACAAATGATTTTTACTAAAGCAAAACAGGTATTTGTGTATAATTATCATCATATCATGTTGCTGAGCTGATGATGGAAGGTACTATGACGGTTAGGAGTTGAGAGCAAACTCTTTCAATAAAGGGTTTTTTGTTGGAAATCTTACATTCCTGAGGTGGTCGAACTGTCACCATGGCAAAATCTGATGATGTGATACTAGGGAAACCGAGGGAAACACTGAAACTTAATAGGCACACACATTCTTTTAGTCATGTTTTAACATAATACAAATATTGATGTCCGGTAATTATCACCTCATGTTGCTAAGCTGATGATTGAAGGTACAACTCCTCAACGGTTAGGAGCTGAGAGCAAATTCTTTCATTAATTTATACGTTCAAGTGGACCGATAGTAGTATTCTTTCAGGCTATAAGGTGGCTATTAGATAAACATGATTATAAAAAGTATCTCTTTAACGTTTAGAAGTTAAGTGAAAAAAATCTAATTATGCTTATACATATGTGTAGAATTATTAAAATTACTAAAAAGAGTGAAATAAATAAAGTTTTTAACAAAAAAATAGATCCGACTTCAAACGGTAAAAAATAAAATTGTTCAGTACCTACTTCTTCTTGCTTATGGTAATGACTCTTAAAAGTATTTTTGGAGTCGGGCCCTTAGTAAAATCAAAAATATCCTGTCTTAGTAAATATACCTTTCGTTCTGAATGGGCACCGACTCCAATATAGTTTTAGCAGTCATTACCATAAGCAAGAAGAAGTAGGTAATTTCCCACTGTCTGTACTGTCGGTGCCCATTTAGAAAGACAAAATACGACGAAAAGACGAATTAGTACGACATTTAAGTAAGGGCCCGACTCCAAAGATAGTTTTAAGAGTCATTACCATAAGCAAGAAGAAGTAGGTACTGAACAATTTTATTTTTTACCGTTTGAAGTCGGATCTATTTTTTTGTTAAAAACTTTATTTATATTATATGTATAGATTAGATCATTTTCATTAAACTTTTGAATAAATCAACCAACAGAGGGTTGATAACGGTATAACAACCAAAAACAATTGAGCAGCCAACTTCAGGCCTGCCTGACTCCATACTTAGGCCTCGACATCAACAGTGGGACACAAAAAGAATAAGTGTCGATATTATTTTAAAACTTAAAAACTTTTGAATTTCTTTTCAGATTATAATCTTGCATTTAGAAGTAGGTAAGAGCATAGCTTAACTCGCAAGGGAGCAGCGTGGTAGAGTAAACGACAGGCCTCCTCATTAATCGGAAAGACCTCTACCTTATTCTTCTATTAGTACCTTAGGTACTAATGGGAAGCGAAAAGAGTTGCAGCCAAGAGTATGTGTTATATAGCATGTGTTATATGGTAGATATAGTCAATGCTATGGCTATGCCCCACAAAAATAATTTTTCAAATACGATATATGATTGCAGAGATTAACGCAATTAGTCAAACCAACCAACTGCCGCTTTATTGTACTAGTGAGATTGCTGACGTACGCATCTTGAGAAGTCGAAACTGTTTTGTATCACACATTCTTCAACACCCCACATGTCACAGTTCCTGCATGTGACTCATGAAGGGTAATAATGAGAGTAATTGCCCCTTTTCTCACATCGTGATTCATTATTGACGAAACGAGATGCAGGGCACTTAACTTTATTTGTTATGCCCTCTTTAATCATGCCTGAGTCAATGGACGAATGCGGCTGGTGTAGAATGAAGCGCTCTACGTATCTAAGTAATAGTAGGATAGATTGTGGAGAGTCAAAACGTACCCGTGCCGGAGACATACCGCGTTCGGGTTTAGGACTGCGTAAAAATCCTCTTGGTGGCCTAAAGTGATTGCACCGGTGTTCTCTATTTGTGGTTCCCCCAATAGGATCTTAACGAGAGAGCGATGTTACACCCCTAAATCCTCAGGTATCACCTGTACATACAGCTTTTTACATCTTGTCACGTGGGGCCGCCGCCTGGACGTTTTAAGTTCCCAGTCTCGCTGGTCGGAATCTTTGACGCCCCCTTTTGGTCACCTTACACAATCAGGCAGGGGACAGACACTGACAGAGTAGCTCATATTCTTTATTCCAAACTGCAGGAACAGTGCAGTGATAGGCCAGCGTACGGCACTTCTTACGAAGCAAAGCGTATTACATACGATGTAGTTATACAAAATATAATAAAGGCATGATGCCTTACCCTACCTGTAGGTAGTTGAGAGAAAATGAAGTTATTTGAAACATTAAAAAGAAATTGAACTAGGTATGTCAGTTGCGATCGGGTGTTTGATAAGTAAGAGGAAATAGTTAAGCCATTGATCCCGTTTGTTATCGATAGATGCAAGCAAATATTCCGGTTCTTTACCAGCTAGCAATGGACAGCATTGTATTGGTAAAAAAATCCAAATATCCCTAATCATAGGAAACCTGGGACCAGTAGTATGGCGCCCAAAAAACTTTCAACCCTGAGTCATCGCTTGTTCTCATTCGGCCATATGAATGGGAGAATTTTATTTCGACGACCTACATTGAGATTAAACGATGTCCAAAATAGCAGTGCAACTTACACAGTTGCTAGATGTCTGGTTACAACATTTATGAAGGAAATTGGAACGGATAGTTTGGGAGAGTAAACAGTTTTATAATGGTGTTGCATTGAGGCGGAACTGGCACATTTATGGGAAAAAATAAAGCTTATGGATTTTGAAAGACATCTGTGAAACTTTTTATTATATTTTACGTTATGTTATGAACGTAAATTTTATCTTTGCTTGGTATCGCTGTACCATAATTTAAAAAAAGATTTGAATCAAAGAAGGAATTTATTTTAAAAGGTAAGCTAATTAATAACCAAATAATTCTTGATATATCTAAATATATTTTTTGAATCTCGGTAACGGCTCCAATGATATTGATGAAATTTAGTACCCTGGTTTCCGGGATGATAAATAGATCCAGCAAATTTTTATTGATAGAAATTGTCGTTTTATTTAATGTTTTTGCCGTTAAATATAAAATTACTCTTACTGACATCTGTTGGAGAATATTGATAATATTGTGGCGTAGAAAGCCGTCAAATGTCAACCGTCAATCCGCTCTTCAAACAAATGACAATGTCGATATGAAAGACCTCTATAAAAATTTCGTCAATGCATTTAAAGCTTTCTAAGTCGAATGGTTAAGAAAGCTGACTACGGAGCTAGATACCCGGGTTCAAACCTCAAGTAGGCAAGTTGCGTTTTTTATTTTTTGTGACAATTTGTTTTTTAAATTGGGAGTTAGGTATTTCAAAAGGCTATGTTAAGTTACACGAAGTCAATGAATGTTTTGTTTAAAAATAAACCAAGAAAATCAATTGTTACACGCTTTTTATTAGCTTCACTTGTATGTTTGTATGTATGTAACCGACTTCTTTGGGCGCGATTTTGACCCACTTTAAACGGCCAGATTTCGTTCAAACTTTGTAGATTTATTGAGGACCGATGACAATACACTAATTTGATAAAATTATTCCATTTTTCAATTTGCATAATATGATTTTTGTTAATTTATATAATTTTCTGGTTAACTTGAAAATTTGCATAGGGGTCAAGGGCCGATGACAATGCAATAATATGAGAATAAAAATCCAACTAAAAATTAAAAATAAATAATGTAGTTTAAAAAACTAAAAAACACGCTTTTGAGAAAATACGAACTAAAAACTAAAAAAATAAGAAGAAAATGTATATTACTGTAAATAAAGCGTGGGGTGGTTTTTTTTAAGATACTATTGACACCATGCACCCCATGCTTTATTTACAGTAATATACATTTTCTTCTTATTTTTTTAGTTTTTAGTTCGTATTTTCTCAAAAGCGTGTTTTTTAGTTTTTAAACTACATTATTTATTTTTTATCCGAGCAATGCTCGGGCATCCAGATGGATGCTTTTCGATAAAATAATGATCTCGGCTTTGCTAACAAACGTGCAAATTGATTAAATTACAAATAGAGCCTTAAAGATATATATACTTAAATAATTATAGAGATAGGAAATTTTACTATTTATAGATAATATCATTATAAACTACCGAAAACAGTTTGTATTATAGAAGACTTGTATCCCGCCTGCGGCTCCGCCCACGTGGGCTACACGTTTTACCATAGAAATGAGATATGACTCTCTCCAGTCTCCCAACAATCTCTATTCGAAAAATCAGGTCAACCCGCAGTATCGTTGCGATGTAAAAGAAGGACAAACAAATAAACAAACACACTTTCGCGTTCATAATATTAGTATGGATGTCCTTAAAATACATATTTTAAATACACATTGCTTCGTAGAACTATCGGAAATACGAGTATATGTAATTTGAACATAAATACAGTCGGCACATACATAACATACAGGACATAAGTTACAGTCGGCAGCAAGAAGCGGTGACCCGCGACCTTCGACCGCTGTACTACACGCCACTTAGATGTACGTTCATGCCTACAAATGTTAATCGCAGCTGCCCAGATAAGCTTAAAGAGAGAAACTAAAAGCTCTTCGCTTGACATACTACAGATGCAAGTGACTTACGTATTTTGATCTTTACTCTATGTAAATTGTAAAGCGAGATTAATATTTTTCTAACTGTTATTTAATTTTCATTTTTAGCTGTTTTTTTTTTCTTATATTATTGCATTGTCATCGGTCCTTGATAAATATGCAAAGTTTCAAATTAATTCGACAATTCAAAGTCCGTCAAAATCACGCTTAAAGTTTCCGTAACAAACAGAGACACATACATTACAAATTATGTAGGTACATACACACAACTACCTTCAGTCATACGTATGAAAACTATGTATAAAAGGGTGTTAAAAGGTTGTAGATCCTGAATATTCAAATCACAGTCAGGCAACAGTCAATCTTTCGTTGAAAGTATGTACGACAAAGAGACATGCTTGAAACCTTGTTCCGATAACAAACTTGTAGAGTTGAATGAATACGAGTTTTACATTAACGTAATTGGTGCCACGTGCCGTTGTGAGATGAAGATGTCGTTAATTGGTAATAACTCGTTTTGGATATGAATTCAAATATGTTTTGAACGGCTCATTGATTGGGAATTAAAGCTACACGTAAAAAAGCAGTATCTATCGATTACGAAATTTCTTGAAGAAGCAGGTGTATAAAAATATAAGACTTATCTATTAAAACGACGTGTTTTCGTATTTACCAATAAATGTATCTCTTGAAATTCATTATTGTACCATATTCTTAATTTGAATTTTTATTCTTTTCTTGTATGCTATGTATGTCAGGATAGGGAGGTATGACATATTTTTATAGACATAATAATATGTAATTTGTACCCCTTTCCGTAGACTCATAATTATTACGGTTGTATATTATAAGTCTATGCCTATTTGCACAATAAATTACATTTGATTTGTTTTTTTTCTTTTGTTTTTTTTTCAAACTAAACTTTCCACTTAAAAATGGAATCGGAACTTTAAACTAAACTTTCCACTCAAAAATGGAATCGGAACTAATTAATTCTAAAAAAACCGTTTCAGCTTATTTTTCATTCATCGTCTTTAACCTTTTAAGAACACGTGGCGAAATACCAACGACTAAATAGTACGTTGTAAAGGTTACCTTCATTCTATGGGCTGTATTTTCATATTAACATTTTCCCCTCATACCTTGTATTTCTTATTTAACTTCTGCTTTATTGAATAAGAAAAAGAGAAAGATTAAAAGTTCAAGTTTTTTAGTAAATAAAGGCATGATGACATTTTGGATGAACAGACAAAGAGCTTATATTTGTTTACACCCATATTATTATGCCTATTAATGTGACTATGAATATATGTATATCCAACACACACTTTTACTTAATTAGGCACTGTAGCCACAAATGGGTCAAAATAACAATGTCGACCTTTTAACCACAGTAGTAAGTACTACTAAGAACTCATCAAAATTGGCAACTATTTTCAAGTACAGGACTAAAACGGTATCTACCACAACATTTACTTATTAGGAGTTGTGACTGTAGTCACGATGACTCAGTATTTTTTGTCTATGAATGATTGATGTTTCCTACTGCATACATTGAGCTCTGAACGAATTACGTCCATATATAGCTTGTGCCGATGATTGTATGTAAATCGGTTATGTACAAAGAGATATTTCTACTTGTCAGTACTGTAATGAGGTAATTAAAATTTGACTCTGGTTTGAATTGTAAATTAATTTGTGTTAATGTTTTATCTAACGGTGTCATAGGCGCTGCTGTAGATTTAGAAAAAATATCTTAATAAAAAATAATATGATAATCCCTGTATTATGACCACGCCTTGAAGATAGGTAATCAATGGCAACACATCGACTTAATCATACAAATAAGGAGTGTCACCTAATTTTTTGTAAATACGTGCACCAGTCAGTAAATCATATTCGGTGGATAATTCAAGTATATTAAAGTTACCCCATAAGTAAAAAGTTGTTATAAATCCGATAAAATTTTAGTTTTAATTTTAGTTTAAATAATGCAGTATTATAATATGATAGTCGTAAATATAGTTGGCGTATAATATATATAATATTCTATTTACTTGGTAGTATTGTCGATAGTATGTTAAAATCAAGAGCGATTGCGCCCAATCTTATTCAAGCACACTCGAGAATGATTGCCAACGTACATCCGCTTACCAAAGAACCTAATTTAATTTTTATTTGTATAGATAAATATTCGAGTGTGAGCCCTTCAGCAGCAGTCACTCCTAAAACTATGGCTTACGAAACGCGTTCGCCCACGACCGAATATCGAGTCGAGTTCGCTATCGAAAAATAGAAAGTTACCAATTTGAAAAGGGCCGCTTTCCCGCTATTTATCTAGGTTGCCGTAAACTCTCCGCGACTGCACTTAACAATCATAATCTTTCATAAAATAATTAATATATAACATAACAGTAGGTATATGGTTTTTCGAAGAAAGCAACTGAAACTAGTATTTCTATATTATAAATGCTCGTACGCACTGTTTTATATGCAGTCATAGTTGATGACATATGTATACTTATAATAGTATACATATACTAAGTCTATGGTTGATTATTATTTATTGAATGCTAAAATTGAATGAACCAAAGAATGTAAACATGTCAATTATTGTTATTTAAAATTATATTCCAAAACTAAAAAAGAATAGCTTATAAAGACAATAAATGACTTCAATTACCTACAAATAGGGAACTTGGGAACTGGCGAAGTAAGAGGTATGAAACTATTGCGCTGGACAACTTTCCATTTAAAACATTGCAAATGGATATTATTAACATAGGAATCTTCAAAAAAGGCATTAAAAGCTCCCCCTTTTTAAAGCCAGCAATGTCAATTTTCTTTCTGGTGTTGTTCTTATTCAACTATGGTCGAGACGGTATAGATAGAGTCTCTTGGATAGTGAGTTTAAAGCATAAAATATTGTTATTAGAGCTCAGCAAAGGAAGATTATGTGTTCATAGAATAACTGGCGACGAAACCGTACTTTCAAAACGTGATGTACCGGACATTGTACTTTCAAACCGCGGATCTTTGTCTTTCTATAGAAAGATTGTACTGATATGAAAATGAGCAAAACAACGCGGCTAGCGTCTTCCGACGCGGGCGCAATAAATGTGTCCAATTAGCAAGCGCGAGGACGGCGGCTTTATCTTACAACAAAGCGAACTTTACATATCTTTACATTTAACAGCCACTTTACATATCTCCCGGCGCTACCTAACAAGACATGCTCGCCCTGCGAGCCACCGATATGCATCATTGGTGGAAAATAATAAATTGCGTGGTTATTTGGTGACTTGAAACCTTGACTGTTGAAGAAAAGATTTGCTTGCTCCCTGTACGGGTACCTTGTGGTCAGGATACAAATTACGATATTTTCTGTTTGTCGCAAGAGAGAACTAAAGGTTTCTTCCGAGTTTGCGGCGGCCAAAGTAGGAGCTCTTAGTGTCCAGAAGTTTTAAGGGCTGTATCGTATTACGATGCAAACTAGGAAAATCCAAACATATCTAAGTGATATCAGCCCTTATACATTACGAATTTCCTGATAAAGTAACTTCCGTCATGAAATAAATAACGCAATCAACACAAAGTTATTGTAACGTACAATATCACAAAACTTTTACTGCCCTTTTTATTGTTCCTTTTACGAATCACAGTAATGGGGGGTCAGGGGATGATATTTACGATTACCGAACCAGCCCAACAATGGTTAGACAATAGCAACACGATACCGACCCATCTACTTAATTTTGAGTAGACACCTTTGTCATGTGTTTTTGTTGGCGGTCATTTCCATAAATTACAGAGGACGTTACCGGCAATGTCACTGTCTTGTAGCTTGTAGGCTAGTACCTGCTATTGTTATGGTAAGCAGACGTGACGTATAGGCCATGGGAGGGATTCGGCACCGATGGATTGCGCCAACCGCTGTGAGATTTCGAACGGATTAATTTTTTACGGCAGTGAAACTACTACCTGTGTTTCGGGAAAGACTGGTGTTTTATGATTACGACCTTTCATTTTTATTTGCTTCATTAATTAATACCTACCAGCTTGGATGGAAATAATTCTTACACTCTGTTATTCAGATACTTAAATCACTTGTATTTTTTACCCAATTTTAGGTTCACGAGAAATGTGTCCCTTTGAAAAGGAAACATTTCTCAACCAAACACTTGTGATTTCGATTTTTTGTGAAAGAAAATGCTTTGGAATAAAATTAAATGGTCCTAACATTGATATGAACTTTGTATCTCTACACGATCCTGAGAAAAAGAGTCTGACCGATAGATGAACATCCGGAAAACGAAGGGTATGAAATATAAGTGACTCTTAGTGTGCTTTATTTACTTAATCCAATTATACTATTCATATGCAGCTTACGAGTAAGTAGCAGAGTTATTTTAATTAGCCAGAGCTTCGAATGTCTACGAGCTTTTGTATCGAAGCAGTCATTACTGACACCATTGTGTACAACCAAGTTAGGGCCCAATTAGCAGGAATTCCCGGGGGTTAATTCTGAATAGATTCCCAGTAGACGTAGTCCGTATTGTTCAGTCACGTTTGCACCCAATCAGTTTAAATTTTACCCGATATAGAGGCGCCATATATGGCGGAGTTATGTTATTGAGTGAACATTCAATGTGGATCGAATAATGAGCAGAAATGTCATATTGTTTACCGACTTCCAAAAGAAGGAGGTACTGTATTCGGCTGTATGTATTTTTTTTTTTTTATATATGTTCACCGATTACTCCGCCGTTTGTGGACCGATTTTCAAAATTCTTTTTTTGTTCGTATGCTTATACTCCCGAGGTGGTCCCATTGTCACCAAATCAGGATCTGATGATGGGATCCCAGGGAAATCGAGGAGAACTCTCAAATTGTATAGGCACACACATTGATTTTCTTATAGTTTCTGAAGCATAAGAGATATTTACGCATAGAAATCATCATCTCATGTTGCTGAGCTGATGATGGAAGGTACTGCGACAGTGAGGAGTTGAGAGCAAATTCTTTCAATAAATAGTTTTTTATTCGAAATCTTACATTCCCGAGATGGTCCAACTGTCACCAAGTCAAAGTCTGATGAGGGGATCCCAGAGAAATCGAAGGGAACATTCAAATTTTATAGCACAACAAATGATTTTCATATTTTTACAAAGCAAAATAGACATTTGTGTATAATTATCGTCATATCATGTTGCTGAACTGATGATGGAAGGTACTTCGACGGTGAGGAGTTGAGAGCAAATTCTTTCAATAAATGGTTTTTTGTTCGAAATCTTACATTCCTGAGGTGGTCCAACTGTCACCATGTCAAAATCTGATGATGTGATATTAGGGAAATCGAGGGAAACACTGAAACTTAATAGGCACACACATGCTTTTAGTCATATTTTTAACATAATACAAATATTTATGTCTGGTAATTATCACCTGCTGTTGCTTAACTGATGATTGAAGGTACAACTCCTCAACGTTTAGGAGCTGAGAGCAAATTCTTTCTTTAATTTATACGTTCAGGTGGACTGATAGTATGTCTTTCAGACTTTTAGATGGCTATTAGATAAACATGATTATAAAAGGTAAATCTGTTTAAAGTTTAGAAGTTAAGTGAAAATTTTTCCAATTATGCTAATCCATACAGAATTATTAAAATTACTAAAAAGAGTGAAATAAATTAAGTTTTTAACAAAAAAATAGAACCGACTTCAAACGGTAAAAAATAAAATTGTTCAGTACCTACTTCTTCTTGCTTATGGTAATGACTCTTAAAACTATTTTTGAAGTCGGGCCCTTAGTGAAATGTCCTGTCTTAGTAAATATAGTGTACCTTTCGTTCTGAATGGGCACCGACTCCAATATAGTTTTAACAGTCATTACCATAAGCAAGAAGAAGTAGGTACTGTCCCACTGTATGTACTGTCGGTGCCAATTTAGAACGAATGGTACGACATTTACTAAGGGCCCGACTCCAGAAATAGTTTTAAGAGTCATTACCATAAGCAAGAAGAAGTAGGTACTGAACAATTTTATTTTTTACCGTTTGAAGTCGGTTCTATTTTTTTGTTAAAAACTTAATTTATGTGTCTATGATGTCGGTTTTGAAATGATTTATATCGTAGATCGTAGATAAGTACCACTTACATTAAATATGACTTAATGGTACCAGTTTAGTATGTAGAAATAAAATAAAATCTACGGATTTGTCAATACAAATACAGATTGCATTTAACATACGAATTTCAAATGATGGATTCCAATAGATTTCTCACAGGCATGCGGGCATTTCAAGAACTTGATGTCGTGTGCTTCACTGAAAAGGCTACTAAAAACTAGCTAATATATCAGAGAATTTAGAATCACTCTTTCTTATTCTGTGAAAACAGTAGGATCTAGGGGTCCAGGAGATGGGTAGATTGGGTAGCAATGTCTCCCTCGGATTTTTTAACATCTTCTGGGGTAACTCCTTCTAGAAAGTACAGCTCTAAGGGCGTCTAAAGATGCTGAATTGTATTTTGATTCGACACATTCTCGTTCGTTCATGATAGATCAATAAACCTAAAAATGAACTGTAAAGATCGTAGAAATGCTGTAGCTAATATAATAAACGTCGTAGAGCTAACACGTAGACTGCTCTGTAAGATTAAATCTACGAGAGTTTACTTTATTGTGGACAGCGTTAGGTAACGGTACATATCATACTTTACGATAAATGGCAGAGGGTTGACGGTTCTACTACTACAAAAAAAAAACTCAATTTACTTCCATTTTAGTGAGCTTAAAGCTCAAAGTGACCATGTACGCGATATTTCTTTGATCGTGAACGTTGCAATAAGATGAGCGTTCTGACTAGTCATGTGCCTGATCTTTAACAAAGTAGATCCGCGGATACGGATTCGGATACGGATATTTGGTGTCAAAGTCAGCGGATACGAATACTGATAAAGATCTTCGTTTTTCCATACAAATCAACTTATGCTGATCGGTCATTTCAATGGAAATGGAAGTCTGAATTAATTTTTCATTTCGATGTTTACCAGAACAGAAGTTACTCTTTATAGTGTTACTAACTCGAATTTTTCGGTAAATACATATATAACACGTACTATACAGAATTTCATCTCTGTATTGAAACTTAATAAGGTAAAAGATCCGTTATAAAGTCACGTTGGATAAGGATCTATCTTTTCCCTCATATATCCGCGGATACGGATATCCGGCACATCACTAGTTCTGAATAAAACCGCTATACTTCTCCTATTTCTCCGTTTGTTCTACAATTGAGAGGTTGTTGACTTAGCACACTGACCCAATTCACACGTGATCACTCGGCCATTGAACGATACACAATCGCATTCATTCGCTCAATTGCCTCTTCCTGCCGCGACAATGTTGCTAGCTCAAGGTCAATTTATTTCTACGATATTTGAACTTTCGTTAACATGAACGCGGCTTTTATTAGAAAAGTAATATCTGTAGGTATTGCGGAAGAGAAAAAGTAAGTCTCTCTGTAGAGCCCCATCCACAAACTCGCAAAGAAACGGTCCATTAAATTTAGTTGGTTCTAATAATCTGTATCTAGTACATTTTCAATTACGATGCATACGAATGATATCTTACTCGCTAGGACCATACGCTTCTCATACGTTTTTTGGTATTCCTAAACGCCAGCACCGATTTAAAACAGGTGAAGGCACACTAAGTACGAGTACCACATACCTTGCATTTTTCGCTAGATATACGAGTATCTACTAACCATAGATACAGGATGTACGAAAAAAAATTAAAATATATTATACTAACACATTAGAAATATCAGACGTTATATTCACTTTTTTATTTAATTTTTATTTGATAGAGTCACAAGCTTCACTACCGTTCTATGATGGGTATAATTAATTAGGAACTTAATTTTCATATCAATATGATATGCCAGCGATAAAGAAAAAGAAGAGCGAAGTATAGTTTAGTATTACTAAATAAGCTAATTTGATGGTGATTCAGTCTTGGTCGTAAACGGCCTTATACCCAAACACGCCAAATACTTTGAAGGGAAACAATAGTGACCTATCATTTGTCTCGAGATGAAACCTTGCGGCCACGAATCTATTATGTATCATCTTCTGTGACATTTAGAATTTATTATCGCCGTACGGGTCTGAATACGCGTGACAAGTGAAAGGAGTATTACGTTAATATTAGGTACTCTCATCTCAATTGCCGGCCAGACTTACATGAGGCTTGCTTGGGGTTGTGTGTAAACCATGGGCTGCAGAATTTAACACCACGTGGCCTGTATGCTCGTCTGCCGCTCCATTATAATAAATATGTGGCTTGATTGAAGTTTGAGTGCAGAAAGTTTTAAAACAAATGAAAAGTAAGAAAAAAACATGTATAGTTTTTGTGGGAAATTGTTGGGAAATGTTTGAAACGACAGATGTAAACTTTGTATATGTATGAAAATGGAGCATTATTTATGAAAGAAACCTAAATAATGTGCAAACTTATAATCCGATCTAATGGTGGTCGACATTCAACTGTGAGGTTGAGTGAGACAATTACACCGACAATCTACCGCAGCCATAGTCATTATGTGAATTAATGAAATTAAATGAATGAATAAAATTATTGTTATTTCGTACGTAAGCAACAGAGCTGTTCGAAAACCTCGACATAGGTAGGTACAGTTAAAAATCAGAAACTAGGATTCGCCTGAATATATCTGAGTATGTCTCTTTATCAACGGTAACTGCAAAATCTTTAATTATTTTTACTGGTTATATACATACGATTGAACCAAATTTCTACGACTTCTCTACACCACGCAACTCCTCCGTCTACGGAATAATTTGATAAGTGATTCGTTCCTTTCTTTAAAAAAAAACACGATTAAAAAAGACAAAACGTCAAACAGTACTTAATAATAATAACTTACTAATAGATACACAAACACTTATATTAATTTTATCCCTTGTTTAAACCAGTACACGATAAAGTACTTTAACGCCTCACTTGTTACGTGTAATCAGGGCTAATGATAGTTATGATGGACGCGAGGCCTGCGTAACTAAATGCATAAGAATACGCCGAAGTGTTTAAGATTTTGCTGCAATTTCTCATATTTACAATTTATGTATATAGTGTGATTATAAATAGAAAGAGCATAATCAGATCAGCTCTATAGACGTTTACTTAACCAAATAACTGGAGTAGATAGTATTGACATATTGAATGAACCATTTTTGCGTCGTACCGTAAGGTACCGGAGAGAGTTAATATAAAATAAAAGTCATGCTATGTCCACCAAACCGCACCTGGCCACCGTCATTCTTCACATTTCTGACAGCAGACCCGTGTCCGACAGTGAGGCATTAAAAAGGGTTGTTTAAACCAAAAAAACAATAAGTATCTAAAGCAGAACCCAACCAGTAGGTATAATAAAAATAATAAAGAAAAAGTCAAGTCACGACATCGCATCATTCGATCTCTCATTAGGCGCTGAAGATATGAATGATGAAGAATGCTCGTGACTCGCGTATATTCTTGCATTGTTTTTCTTGCAAATTGAATACAAAATCTTTACAAAACTTTTTAAATTTAAATGGACAAGCAGTCGCATTAGCTGTAAAGCGAGTTGGAGTAGAAGACGAGCATAGAAGCCACATGGTGTAAAGTGGTCGCTAGAGTACATGGGCATCTATAAACAACCTGAATACCTCAATCAAGCCTGTGTGTTGACTGAAGTTGTATACAGTGTCACCGTGCATGAGTGTAATGGAATATTTCCACAGACATATGTCATGACGTCCAAAATTCCTATAGTCTAGAGAAGACCCGTGTCCAGTAACGGGACGCCAAAAAAGATTAAAAAATATTGAAATCAAGATGAATTTTGGAAGCACAAACACAATACTTTTCAAGTAACATAATGTACTTAGTAAGAGTAGAGGTAGTTTCCATACTATCACACAGACACTGAACGTTGTTTTCTTCACACATCGATTTTATGCAGTAAACAAGGAACACTATAACAGAGATTCTTACATGTAATAGTCTGTTCTTCGAAAGCTATAAAGCTCGGCTTACCCTGAATAAATAACTAATAACAATGTTCTTTGAAGAGAAACAAATTCAAAATGTCTTGGGCGTTCGGTGGGAGTGTAAAACAAAGAAAATAAACATGACCGGTGAGATGTGGTCGGCGGCCGCTACCAAGTTCAGCCTTTCACACGCAACTTAAATCGCGATACTTATAACACGGTAAAGGGAAATAGAGGTACAATCTAACTTTGAAACAATGTACTCGTACGAGTATGTGCAACAGCGTCTCTATAATCTTAATCAGGAAGGACTTTGTTGCTGCTTTGTGCTTTTTTTTCGAAACATCGAACATTTAAAATCTTCGCTTTTTTCCAAGGCTCTATTAGCGTAATGAGTACATCTTTGAGTATTATCGTAGGTGTACTGTGTATTAGTACCTATATCAAAACGATAAGCCCAGTCTATGAAAAAAACCGTCGCTGAATGTTTTCCCCTTAAATCTACTTTCCATTTTATAACATTACTTGACCATTAATTTAAGACATCTGTTTACTATTAACGAAGAGGTCAAGGCCAACATTCTGGTCAAGTGTTTCTACGATGACTACATAATTTGAATGCATCCTTGACATCAAGGTCTGCGTGTCACTAATTTGATTAAGCAATATCCATACACACGCACGTGAATATTATCTTCATAAGCTTTGAGTACTTACGTACGTAACTTACGTACGTAAGTCTTGTTGCATAGGAAGAGTTTTTTGGGTTTGTGCTTGAGTATTCTGCAATATTCGTACCTTAGTATCTACAGATTATGTTCTTATTTAGTGACCCAAGGCATCAAGAGGTTTGCTTGCAGCTGTCAATATAGTATAGAAGACTATTGTTAATAATAATATAGGATTACTAGTAGCAGTAGGTATATTCAAAGACAAGGTATTCTTTTTAAATTATTCTTAGCTTTTTGGAATACTATTTGAGTTTTTTTTTAAATTATAGTTTCTGTTGTTTTGATATTAGTTACTATGGAAACGCTGCAGTTTCTGGTACAACTTCAATGTCGTGTCAACAACCATCTCCATTTAAATTCTCAGTTTATAACTCGACATCGCCACCCACTCTTGCGCTCGACTCACGCGAACAAACCGGTCCTCATCCTGCTCGGCGCTTCCCGCTGATCGCTGCACTCAATTGTTGCTCCTGGCTTTAACTTTCTCAAGGGCAAAGGAATAAGAGAAACTTGCTGGAAAGGATTTTCATAGATATTTTTCCTTCGAAAATTAAAAAACAAAAAACACTTCGAAATGTAAGGTCGGATAGTAAAACATGCGGAAAACGTTGAGCTAATGAGTAAACCTCTGTCATTTTATGTATCAGTTACATTGTAAGGCTATCATTACCCAGATATCGATTTTGTGTGTAGGCGACACCTGCCATGGATGAAAATAAACCCATGTTCATGCTTCGTTTGCCTCTAATATTTGCAATAAATGATGTTAGAGACTGGTAAGGTATTGTGTTCCGATGGAAAGGAATCTTGAAGATTGAATATCCTAAACAGCTGAAGGCCCACATTTCTTGGATGTATTCT
This sequence comes from Pyrgus malvae, assembly GCA_911387765.1. NCBI lineage: Eukaryota > Metazoa > Arthropoda > Insecta > Lepidoptera > Hesperiidae > Pyrgus > Pyrgus malvae. The sequence goes on along the minus strand of OU426958.1, from coordinate 9,652,978 downwards.
GTGCAATAAAGAAAACCAATCTAGTCTGTGTTTCTGTTGTCACACTAGTCACGCATATTTGCAAATTTTCTGTTAAAAAGAAAGACGGAGATTATCGTGAAATTATAGCTACTCGTAAAGGGGCACGTAATTCAGATACTTATACGATTACATCCTGTGAATGGAAAACAGCATTCTTAGACGAAAATGACCTCATGTTTATGCCTCGTTTAGCTCTCTTATTGCAAAATCTCCCCCAACCCGTATTGCAGCAGCCTGTTGGAGCAGGGTAAGCAAGTACCTTTTGGGAAAGTCCATCCAGTGGTAGGACGGAATAAGTATTGCAGTATTTTGAAAATATTGTGTATGTCCTTGATATGGATCGTGGAACGAGAGCTGGGAAGCGTCCTGCAGATTATCGTGAACCTGTTCCATTCCGCGCGCAATTTACAGCTGAAGGCACACATTATTTAGATATCGATCCGGTATGTGGGCGACACCACCGTTTTGTTATACCGAGGAGCTTTTACAGTAACAACACCAATATAAATAATCCTTTATGCTAGGGAAGGAATCGAGGGATGGCGGTGTATGCGTGGCCGCATGCCGCCGTGAACACCTAAAGGTGCAGGAGAGCACATCTGCTCTCCCGAAGATGGGCCCGTTTGGGGCGCCGCGCGTGGAGGACACTGGTGCGTTCCTATGGAGATCCCGGAGTCCTCACAAACGCAGAGGCAAGCCACCGAGGGGGTTTTAGTGCGGTCAAATCCCACATAACCCGGTATCCTCTCCCAAGGTGTCGGGTACCTTTTGAAAGTTTCCCCCCGATACCAAAAAAAAGGTATTTCGTTTCACCCCCAAAACAAAGTAACTTTGAGTGTGTATATCCTTTGAGTATTCCGAATTGGATTTTCAATAAATCAAATAAAGAAATGACTATACCTAAAAGTGCCTTGCTTTGGAATAAGTCTTTATGATTAATTTATAAATCACCGAGACGGATAAAGCACTGAGTTACAAAATTCCACTTAAAAAAAACTAACAGAACTGTAAGACAAAGACATTAACGAGGTGCTAATTCAGTCCTCTCGGCCCTGGGTCCAATATTTACTTGCGGCGGTCCGTTCTCACGGGCACACAGGAGCGATGATGAGTGTCAATACCACGTCACTCGTGTTTATTGTAGCAATTTCACTCAAGTGCCCGATACGATTACTAAGCTCTTTTGATGTTCATCGTGGCTTTATATGTTATATTTTTATAGGATCGCGTTTTTATCATAAGTTCTTTATGTTAAAAATCATTGGTTTAAGTTAGACATGACACAAGTGTTTACGGTAATGATCATTCTGTGATCCGTTTATATGCGTTTATCATTATAAAATCTATATTAATGTAAGGCGCTGTATGACTTTTCTCATAGTGTCATCCAAATCTATTCTCCACTGGCCAAAATCTACTCTCTTTGTGACAGGACTCTTCAATTACGTATGACGCGATTCCATAGGTCCTCTTGAGTAATTCGTGTATTTCATGTTACTTTTATGTTATTTGAAATTATATAATAAATGCTGGGTGCCTTGGTGCAGCTTTATTTTATGTTCAAAAAAGAGTAGAGGGTAAATCATACAATGATTGCCCAGTGTACTATGATTGCCCACTTTAAGAAAACTAATATTTTTTTATTATTTCTTCTAAACGTACAACAAAATTGAATCAATAGATGTCAACCCAAAACTCCGTAGTAGGATTTAAAATAATAAACTGTCAACACTGTTAAAAAAAAAACTGTCATCGTGGATTTTCGGCAACAGGTGTGCGTCTCAGCGAAAAAAGTAAGTTTCTTCTGTTTTTTCTTAAGGATAACCGTTTTAAATGCATCATTTGTGTAAGATCTTTTTACATAGAGTGTTTATTAGATATTTTTTCTGAAAGAAGATGTTTCATTTAGTCATTGTATTAAGTCAGTAAACCGTTAAAACCATTCAGTTTGAATTTGAAAGGGGTGGGCAATCACTGTAATCATATTAAGAACATTTTAGTGATTGCCATAGTAGTTTTCAGTTATTGCCACTGGTAAAGGGTACAGTAATTGCCCGGTCAACCTAGGTTTTTAAATCGTCCTTATAAGTAATTACCTAATAATAATTCACTTTTTCTTATTATTTTTAGAATGCCGAAAGTCCCTAAATTAAAATATTGTAAAGAAAACCTGGAAAAGGCTATCACAGAGATACAAAATAATGAGCACGGCTTGTCACACCGACAAATAGCCCAAAAATATGGTGTCCCGCGGTCCACACTACGCTTTCGCAAGAGTAACCCAGGACATAAAACTAGCCTTGGTCCAGCTCCTATCTTGTCGTCTAAAGAGGAAGACGATCTAGAACACTGGATCATAACGTCTGCTCGAAAAGGATTTCCAAGAAACAAAGAAAATATACTGGATAGTGTTCAAAAATTTCTGACTGATAATCCCAGAACCAACCCATTTCCTAATAATAGACCTGGTAACGGATGGTGGAAATCTTTTTTGAAAAGACATCCTAAGTTGAGCATAAGAACTTCTGAAGGTGTAACGAAAGCAAGCTCATGCGTATCAGAGAAAGATATTAGAGGATGGTTTCAAGAAATATGTTTATATGCTGATGAAAAAGGTTTAACCGACGTTCTTAATCAACCACACAGAGTATTCAACGCAGATGAGACTAATTTCCAAATTTGCCAAAGTACTGGTCTAGTCATAGCTGAAAAAGGCTCAAAAAATGTCTATAATATAGAACACTCAAATGCGAAAGAATCCATTACAGCATTATTTACCTTCTCAGCTGCAGGAGAGATATGTTGTCCATTTATAGTTTACCCCTATCAAAGACTCCCAGAAAAAATAAATGAATCGCTGCCAAAAGAAAAAGGATGGGGCATTGGTAAATCTGATAATGGCTGGATGACAACCGAAACATTTTATGAATTTATTGCCAATGTTTTCCATCCCTACCTGGTTCAAAAGTCCGTAGAATTTCCTGTCATACTATATGTCGATGGACACAAGACTCATTTGAATTTCCATTTAAGCCAGTTGTGTACCTATTTACAAATTGAACTTATTGCATTGTACCCCAATGCAACACGGATCATTCAACCTGCTGACGTGTCCGCATTTCGACCTCTTAAAGTAGGATGGCGGAAACACCTTAAAAATGGCAGGCAGCTAATGAAGGTAAAGGGATAACTAAGCTTACTTTTGCACCGGTACTGGACGAAGTATTGACAGCATCTTTGCGACCAGAAATTTTGGTAAATGGTTTCAGGGCTTGTGGCCTCTGTCCATTCAATCCTGATGCCATCAACTACTCTAAATGTTTAGGTAAGAATGTCAATATACAAAATCAAACTTTTGAAGAAATTGCAGATTCAGCAACAGTTACTTTTGAAAAATTCAGAAATATTGTGGGATCTTTACTTTGCAACCGTTTTCAAGATGAGCATTTTACTACTACTGATGCATATCTTGAAATTATTTACAAAATTTGGAAAGTATTTCCACGGAATCTTCCTACAGACACTGAGTCAATAACTACATCTAAATCACTTGATATACCCGGAACGCCTCAAAGTCAGCCGAATCTCCAGTCAGAACTGCCACACTCTACTGAACCAATTACTCTATCAGAAGATCTAAGTCTCCCTGGAACATTCGAATTTGCTCCAAATTTACCGTCGAAAGTTCTTAATCCCACTGAATCATTTGTTACCACACCGAACGTCCACCTAGAACTTCAAAATCCGCATGGAAAGTCAATCCAAAGCTCAGAGTATCAGCATTGTATTCCATCACCATTAATAAGTCTTCCTGGAACTTCCAAAGATCAGCCAAATATCCTGTACGTTCCAAACTTTCCTGAAAAATCTAACTCTCAGCCGGTTATCCAGCCTGAACATTGCACATCTTCTCCAAAAGATATACACATACCTAGCCCGAAAATAGTGAGAGTAAAATCTGTTTTAGGGGAATACTTAGCTTATCCTAAAACACCCGTAAGGAAAGGAAAAAAACACACTGAAAGGCAGCCATTTGCTATTTCATCAGATTCATTTAAACTAGCATTACAAAAAAAACAATTAGATAAAGAAAATCAGCAGAAAGAGAAAGAAAAAAAGAGAATGGAAAGAGATTTGAAAAAAAATGATAAAACTAAAAAAGATATTAAGAAAGATTTAAGTAAAAAGAAAAGCAAGGTGCAAACAGACGATAGTCAGATTGATTTAACTAAAAATTCAAGTGGTAATTCTGTTAACGTACCTGTGTCAAAGAAAATTAACATCATAAGTGAAGAAGTGCTGCTTCCTGCTATTTGTGTAATGTGCAAGCTTGTAATAATAAAGAACAAATTAGAATGCAGCAGCTGTCACAAATCATTTCATTCACGATGCATTCCCAAAGGCCATTTAGATCACATGCCAGATGATTTGGACAGGGCTTTGTTTCTATGTCACCTTTGTTATAAAATTGATGATTCTGACAATGATAGCAATAGTAGTACTGATTCAGAAACTCATATTTTATATACCAATGTTCAAAAGGCTAAAAAGAATATTTATTTTTAATTTGAATTAACATTAAATAAAATTATTGTTTGATTTATAATGGGCAATCACTATATAAAATGGGTGGGCAGTAGCTGTCTCGTCCGGGCAATAACTATGTTTTTAGAGTTTTTTTTTGCTATCGCTTATAATTTCTATGATCTCAAAAATATTGCAATTGTCAGTCAATGTTCCTGTAGTAGAAGTATTTAAGTTTCCTTAACTATAAATTTTCAATTATTTCTAATAAAATAAAAGCTACAATTAATAAAACGCTTGTTTTAATTCCTTCACTGGGCAATCACTACATGTTTTACCCGATATCAGTGCATCTTAATCATAGCCCATCCTAACGAAGACTAGGAATGAAGGAAGCTCTAACAGAGGTCTTTAAAAGTTCGTGCCTAAAACTACAATAAAAGTGGATACTATTACATGATCAGTACATACATATTATTCATACCTATAGGTGATTAAAGATAAGGAGAAAAGCGAAAGAAATTTTAATGTTATGATATGATACTTAGGTACCATAAGCTACTATTATAAGTTATAAATACTTCAATCAAACTACATACTACTGCATTTCTTAAAGTTCGTAACGTCTAGCAGAACGCAAAATCATAGGTTAATTTACGCTGGCTAAGTTAAAATCGATAACATCTGATTCTACACTTTCTCACGAGCTTATAAATCTGTCACTACAATAAGACTAATCCTAGTAGACTGCGACAAAAATACTCCTGAGGCTAAGTCTGTACGTCATCCCTTGCGTCAAGTTTAAATTTAGACGGGAGCAGGGTTTGAATGTGAACTTACGATACGGGTCAGCGAATTCTTGCAGTTCTTGGCTACGCACAATGAAATGATCTTATTGGAGTTGTTACTAGTAAATAAAACAACGTTTAAATGCGAAACCTTGTACGCTCAGAACATAATTTGAAACGAAATTTCCAATATTTACACTGGATTGTAAATAATTGCATTCTTCGGTGATCCACCAAAACTACATAGCCTCTAGCCAAAACCTTTATTTAATCTTCATTGTAACAATCGTATACCTACTTACTTTTCGTATTCATAAGATACGTTCTGAAATTCATTGTTAAGAAAATCATATCAAAAGGTTATATAAAACTAGCATACAAACCAATTTAACAATTTATGGCTTACTATTTAATCTTCTTAGACTAGTGGTACTCGTATGTGAATGCTGGAAGAAATTTCATTCCAAGAGAATATTGAATAATGCACGAGTTTTACAGCAATTTGTAGTATGCAGGCCATATTGTCTGGCGTTGGACGAATGTGCATGTCGTCGGCTTATTTCCATACAATTTGCGCCACACACGGCGGTACCTGTTCATCTTCTTTCTGAGAAACGGTCATATTAGTCGCAATTACAATCATGTCTTGTTTTCACAAACATGTTCGAGATTTGAGACGGTATTCATAGCACGTGGTACTTCTGAGACTTTTATTAAGTAGTAAAAGGGCGGCTCGAGCATATAAAACGAACCACGATTTCCCTTCCCGTCCTCAGAACTTTAGACTAATTTCCAATTTCTCACCGATTGATGGGATATTACGATTTTGGTCATGCTTATTAAAATAAATCTTGTTCGAAGTTGACATAAGCGCCCGAGGGCCGAAAATTCCGGCAGTAATAGTCCGAGAACTTTCGTAGTTCAAAAGCTTATGATACGTTTTTTTCTAGGCACTGTGAAGCAGACAATAAATTAAGTTGTAATGCCTTAAGTGTATTTGAATAATTATGATTATCTATTGAATTATAAACATTAAAAATAAATATTTAGTAGGTACTAAATATTTAGTAGAAATGAAATGAAATGAAATGAAATGAAAATATTTTATTTGCACAAATATGGGTGAAAAAGGTTTTACAAAATATTTAGAGCTCCATATTTACCCCTTAGGGTGTACAAATTTTATTATATTAAATAAAATAATTATTTTAATGACTTAACATAATGTAAACACAGTAGGTACTTAATATTTAACAAACTTTAAGTAAAATTTTGAATAAAGGATTCGTAATAAAAATATTACAAACTATTACATGAAGTTGCACTAGAGACATACAATAATGACCAATATTTTTTCTTCTAACTAATATAAAAATAAAATGATATTCAAAACTTTCATTATTAATGCACCTCAACGGCTTTGTATTCCTTATTAATTCGATAACAACTTAATAATATACTATCTGTTCCTAAGGTTTGTATCCGTCTAAAACAAAAATTCGAATTGAGCCTCAAGTTCTCGGACTATTACGACAGTAGTTGGACAATGGTCGACGTTCGCGGTGGACAACAGACCACCGACGAAGAGCGCGGTCGCTGCCATCACACATAACTTCCCCAAGCACAATATTTATGCTCTTCCGCAGAGACTTGGAGAGCGATTAAGAAAACAATTCAATGTGTTCTCTTCAATTTGTTTAACAGTACAACCAATTGACGAGCTGGGCTTAGCGTTAAGTACTCTGCGGCAACTGCCTTTTACTGAAGTTATGTGAATTCCATTTTTTTGGTTATAACAATAACAAAAGCTTATGGATTTAAATAACAATTTGTGTAGATTTTAAGAACCTTACACAAATACTATGCTTACAACAATGACGACGCGTGTAGCGTCATCATTGTTGTAAGCATAGTATTTGTGTAATGGTCATCTTGACAAACTGCCGATTGAGGGTCCCAGGTTCGATTTACGACGAGGCAAAAATTTGAAAGATGAGTTTAAATTTCTATTCTCGATTCGAGTGTTTCTGTCTTTGTGTGTGTCCAAGCTCCCCACGACACAGGGAATCCTAGTGTGGGACGATGAATGTAAAGCGTTATAAAGAATTCTGTACATAATATAAACAACAATTTTTTGACAAAAATGAGATGTCAAAATTCTGAAATCTAATTTCTATAGGTGTCTTTAATTAGTCTACTAACAATTCTGAAAATTTTGTATTTTGTATAGTATTGTGTAATTTTTAAGAAGATATGCCTTTTACCAAATTGTAAACAAACCTAAAACTGGAGCAGCGATAGCCGAGTGGTAATAACCGCGGTCTTCGACACGGAGATACCGGGTTTAAATCCTCGGCGCGCACCTCTGACAAATATATTTGTAATGTGCGTATTTATTACTGATCCACGGTGATTAATATTTTTATATTTAATTATTTACGATGTTTTCCATCACCGTACATGCCTGAGAGAAATTCATAATTTCTCAAAGGCGTGACGTCCACCAATCTGTATTTGGCTAGCGTGGTGGACTATGGCCTAATTTCCACTCATTTATGAGATGAGACCTAAGCCCAGCAGTGGGACATTAAAAAGGTTAAAAAAACAAACAAACCTAAGCATTTCATTTCACGTAACTCATAAACGTCTCACTTAGAAAACGTTTACTAAGGAATCCTTAGTAAGGATCATATGTGGGCCCCGAGTCGTGAGTTTACCCTACGTGGAGATATCCCTAACAATCTGCTTGTTTCATCTCCGGCTTGGTCGACAACCGCGCTTTGATCTTTTCAATTGACTTAATCTAGTCCTCTGTTCTGTAAATCATGACTTAACTGAAAACTTTGGTCTGATTATTATATTGTGAATGAATGAAAATTGAGTTAATTAGTTTTAAAACGGATATTGATCTGTCGCTGAAGACCAGAGGATGTGAGAAATTTTAAAAGTGACGTTTTATAAAGTAGGTAAGTATTCATATCATTCAAGTCATTACAGCTTACGGGCAGACAGAGACATTCAGGGGTTAAAAAATAATGTAGTTTAAAAAACTAAAAAAACACGCTTTTGAGAAAATACGAACTAAAAACTAAAAAAATAAGAAGAAAATGTATATTACTGTAAATAAAGCGTAGGGTGCATGGTGTCAATAGTATCTTAAAAACCACCCCACGCTTTATTTACAGTAATATACATTTTCTTCTTATTTTTTTAGTTTTTAGTTCGTATTTTCTCAAAAGCGTGTTTTTTTAGTTTTTTTAAACTACATTATTTATTTTTAATTTTTTAGTTGGATTTTTATTCTCATATTATTGCATTGTCATCGGCCCTTGACCCCTATGCAAATTTTCAAGTTAACCAGAGAATTATATAAATTAACAAAAATCATATTTTGCAAATTGAAAAATGGAATAATTTTATCAAATTAGTGTATTGTCATCGGTCCTCAATAAATCTACAAAGTTTGAACGAAATCTGGCCGTTTAAAGTGGGTCAAAATCGCGCCCAAAGAAGTCGGTTACAAACAAACATACAAACATACAGGTGAAGCTAATAAAAAGCGTGTAAAAAGACTCCATTTTATGACAGTTTTGATCGTTTAAAAATATAGTACCTACCTAGACGACCGAGCACTGTTCTGATAAAAACAATTTATTTTCTTGGGTTGATTTCAAACGAAACACTCATTTATTAGAGTTAACAACGTCATCTGAAATAGCTCCCAATAAAAAACACACAAATAAAAAAAATAAAAAAAAATAAACACAATATGGATTTGGTGGAGGTTTGAACCCGGGTCTCTAGTTCCGCAGTCAGCCCATGTAGCTATTCAGCCAAGGAAACTTTAATTCAATGAACGAAATTTTTATAAAGCTCTTTCAAATCGACATTGTCATTTCCTTGATCGTCAGATTGGCGGATGGAATTTGACGGCGTTCTACGCCACAATATTATTAATACTCTTCAATAAATGTCAGGAAGAATCGTATTTTTCAGTTTATAATCGCTGAAAATTATTTTTAATAATTTAACATTTCTATAAATAAAACCTAGCTGGATCGATTTATCACCCCCGAAACCAGTCGTTGGAATTGTTTCCGAGATTCAATAAATATATTCAGGTAAATATATACATATAAGAATTGCTCGTTTAAAGGTACGTCAGAGTGGCGGATGGAATTTGACGGCGTTCTACGCCACAATATTATTAATACTCTCCAATAGATGTCAGGAAGAGTCGTATTTTTCAGTTTATAATCGCTGAAAATTATTTTTAATAATTTAACATTTCTATAAATAAAACCTAGCTGGATTGATTTATCACCCCCGAAACCAGTCGTTTGAGCTGTTTCCGAGATTCAATAAATATATTCAGGTAAATATATATAAGAATTGCTCGTTTTTAAAGGTTAGATTATCTATAAAACTTCAATTTTCGGAACGGAATGTGAACGGAATGTGAATTTGTGGTAAAGGCTTTGAAGCACGTGATTAATAACGTTTACAAAATGCACTTTTACTGTAAAAGTTATCTTAATGGCATGCAATATGGCGGTGATATCAGCCGATGTGGAGAATGGATGGCGTATTGGAGTACTTATTTATCGTTGTTTGAGGGGCGCGCCCCAAGGATGCGTTACGCGAGACGGGTGGGAGCGGCCTTTGATAGGATGGTGTTTGCATTTCGGCGCTTAATGGATGGATCGAGTGACTTCTGGTGACGTTAGCGTAAATATTGCAATCTTTTACAAATACGGAAGATTGAGAAGGGTTTAAGCGAATACTGTCCAATCTCTGATCAGATTATTTATGTCTGAGGACTCAAGTGCCTAGTTAAAAAGCTACCTACGAACAAAACTGGTCAGCGTGGTCTAACTACTAAATCGTTAAATAAATCGATATTGATTTCGATTTTTTCCCTCTCCCTGTATTTATTCCCAGTATCATTCACGGGTGATCAAATATGACTAAAATTTATTCTAAAAAACACATATTGGTTAACATATTGCAATCCTTTATGTGTTCTTTCTTACTCTACCATGTATATTCCTGCCGTAATTAATAGAGTTTGGATCATATTCCCATTCACAAATTAAATACAAAATGGTGGACAAACCCGCTGTAGGATGTTTAAAACATAGCGCTCCATTTAACATTCTAATGAAATAACTTGTATTCGCAAACCTAGAGTGACCTAAACTACCTTCAGCGTAGTTTCTCTGGAATATTACTCATGGGGCAGCGTGGGCGCACTTCGTGTAACCCCGATGAGGGCAAGATCGATGATCGCGATGTGGGCGCCGAACACCGTTGCACTGTAATGAAACCCTTTGTACTGTAAATTGGTCATACGGGCCTGACCGATTACCATTTGCGGTTTCAAAAATTAACCGTCAGTCTCCGTTCCGCCTACACTTTCGGGAATAATGACAAGATCGGACGTGGTTACCCGTAACTGATGTCCGATCTTCATTATACGAGCATCTCATCCGAAGTGATCACTCCCTCAACCACCCATGATTCAATGCTAATATTATCATTATTTTTTCATCACCCTGTATAAAATTGCTGATGTCTTTGAACTAATGACGTTTATGTGGACAGATGACATTGGAGTGAAGAGGTTTTTTCCTTTTTATTTTTAAACTTTGTGCAGCGTAGTAGTCCAGATAAGCACGACTACAAGTAATTAAAGTGATCATGAGGATGAGATGCGAAGTATAATAACTTTTAAAGCTTGGCAGCTCTATTTGTTCAACACGAATTTAGGGCAGCTTTCTCGGGACTCAAAATGTTTAGATAAGAAATGTTGCAACGGCCAAAACAATGAACCTTAATTGTAAACGTTCTTTCTTTACGTTATCCCTATGATACAAAGTCGTTAACCTTTCCGGAGTGTGGGTGCCTTGGGCTCTTGATTACGTCGAATTCGGAGATCATGAACAATAGTAGCGTGATAGTGATAAGAATGAAATACAATGACGTGCCTGCTCTGAATACGAGTGTGAATGTATCGTAATTCTGACCCTTTCGTTTCGTCAGTTACTTATTTAGGGAAGTTATAGTCTACTGGCTTGCTGAGGAACGAGTAAGGGCATTGGTCTCCGAAAATGAAAATGAAAATGAAAATGAAAATAATTTATTTGCACAAATATGGGTGTTGTTTTATGTACATTTATTAGTTCGCCATATTTACCTCAGCGAGGTATGCAAATTTGGAGGACAGAATTAAAACATAAGTTAGCAGTATAACTAAAATTACTTATAACTAAATTTATTATAATTGAAGATAACGTTGATTTTATTTTAACCCATATTTTGCGGTTTTTATTGCGATGTTTTATCAATTCTGCTATAATTATAAAAGGTGTTTATGTTTAATACGAGTTATATTTTTATCCGGGCCATCGGCTTTGGGCACCCAATTTACTGGGTTTTTATACACTGAGAGGAAAAAAAGCCGGCGGAAAAAAAACCTCGCAGGTTTTTAGTCCCGTAAACCCGAAATCCCTCACGAAGTTAAAGTGTTAGAGAGTTCTACTGGACTCAGTTTAGACACATTTTTTGCTATTTTTGACTTTGAGCTCACACGCAAGCCGTCTTCAGTTCGGACACAGAATAAATAATAGTACAAGCAAAGATATCTCAGTCGACCTACTGGTCTACGCCATTTTCCGTAATAAAAAATTTGAAATTCTATCTCATTCTCTAGCTTTCATCCCCAATACGTGCGCGTCTTTTCTGAGTCAGTTATTAAATGAAGTGAATGAAAATTGATTGATATTGGATTTCATTAAAGCAGCTATAATTAGATTCTTCAACTTCAAACGTAACCCGGGCGGTGACGTTTATGTTCGTAGTGATTTACGATAATATAAATGCATGAGGGCATGCGTAGACTCTCACACAATCATGAGGCCCCGTAACCAATGTTAAATTGAATACGTACAGAATAGGTTATTTAGCATCGAGTGATCGAAGAGCCGCGTGCCGTGTAATCGATTCGTTATAAGATGATAGATTGAGCGGCAACGCTTATAATTCTAATAACACTAGGTTATACGACGATTAATTGATATTTGTAATACGATTAAGTAATTAAATAAATGCGAATGTCTATGTGATGCGATGTGATGTAATACGATGACATTAAAACCTGCGTTGAAAGTTTGGATATAATTTAGTGATCCTTATACTTAGGATCAAAACAATGGAAAAGCTTTCGGATGTTCTGATCACAATAACGACTATAACCCTATTTGTTTTTTACTGTTTTATTAAATAAAGCTAACAATAGGGCGTTCTTGTGCCTTCGAAGGTTCTAAAAATTTTAACTGTGAGACAGATTTGAAAAAAAAAACTACCGAAATATTATTTACTATTATTAACAGTATTATTAACAGAATTAGTAAAAACCAGACCATACTCCTTAAAGTAGCTGAAAGGAAAAGATCCCACCATTAATAAAAGCTTCCTACTGGTTTTTAGTGGACAGATGTGGTAAATAAGTCAATCAATTGGAGGGGCTTTAGGTGAGGCCTAAGTACCTACTTCTTATGTAGTAAATATAGGTTATTATACAATTTCAAGGTTTAATAGAAAGATCAATTATAAATATCACATTTTTCTTGTAATATTATGGACAATGAAATGGCAAAAACGGGAGTAAAGTAATGGTTTTTCACCATAAAATTTCGTATAAAACATTCAAAACAGAACAAAAGGTCAAAGTCTGTTTAATTTGTAGCTCTGTAAACTAATAGCGTGATGGCAGCTAACGAATGAATATATGCATAGTTCATGGGCACCGCAATGCAATTAATTGAACTAGCTTAATTGAACTACGTATGCTGGTGGGGTTAATGGAAACCGGCGCACATGACATACCTTTGTCATTAATCTGCCGACCATATTTGTTCAGTCATTTATAATCAGATCTTGTGAAAAGATAACATATTTTAATGAATATTGCACATTTGAGTGCAATCGTCAAAAAGTTGATGACGATTCGTTTGTTTTCCTAAAGATATACATTAAAGCGCATTCAATATTACGTAACTTTGTATATGTACATACGTTTAACTTTGGAGTTTGGATCCGTAGATATATGTATATTATGGTCACACTAAAACAATAGTAGATATAACTTCGTTATTTATACTGTAAAAACGAAGGAATTTTTTTAAGAACATTATATATTATTATCTAAAAAATTAAGTTTTTAACAAAAAAATAGAACCGACTTCAAACGGTAAAAAATAAAATTATTCAGTACCTACTTCTTCTTGCTTATGGTAATTACTCTTAAAACTATTTTTGGAGTCGGGCCCTTACTAAAATGTCGTACAATTCATTCTAAATGGGCACCGACAGTACAGACAGTGGGACAGTACCTACATCTTCTTGCTTATGGTAATGACTGTTAAAACTATATTGGAGTCGGTGCCCATTCAGAACGAAAGGTACACTTTATTTACTATAACAGGACATTTTACTAAGGGCCCTACTCCAAAAATAGTTTTAAGAGTAATTACCTTAAGCAAGAAGAAGTAGGTACTGAATAATTTTATTTTTTACCGTTTGAAGTCGGTTCTATTTTTTTGTTAAAAACTTAATTTATTTCACTATTTTTAGTCACTTCAATAATTCTGTACTTAAGTATAATATTGTGCTTATTAAGTTTCAGTGTTTCCCTCGATTTGCCCAGTATCACATCATCAGATTATGACATAGTGACAGTTGGACCACCTTAGGAGTTTAAGTTTTAGAACAAAAAAATATATTGAAAGAATTTGCTCTCAACTCCTAACCGTCGTAGTACATTCCATCATCAGCTCAGCAACTTGATATGATGATAATTATACACAAATGCCTGTTTTGCTTTAAAATTTTTTTTCAACCTTTTTTATAAGTCCCACTGCTGGGCACAGGTCTCCTACTCACAAATGAGAGGGATTTAGGCCATAGTCCACCACGCTGGCCAAGTGCGAATTGGTGGCTTTAATAAGAATATGAAAATCAATTGTTGTGTTATAAAATTTGAATGTTCCCCTCCATTTCTTTGGGATCCCATCATCAGACTTTGACTTGGTGACAGTTGGACTACCTCAGGAATGTAAGATTTCGAACAAAAAACCATTTATTGAAAGAATTTGCTCTCAACTCCTAACCGTCGTAGTACCTTCCATCACCCGCTCAGCAACATGATATGATGATAATTATACACAAATGCCTGTTTTGCTTTAGTAAAAATATAAGAATCATTTGTTGTACTGTAAAATTTGAATGTTCCCCTCCATTTCTTTGGGATCCCATCATCAGACTTTGACTTGGTGACAGTTGGACAACCTCAGGAATGTAAGATTTCGAACAAAAAACCATTTATTGAAAGAATTTGCTCTCAACTCCTAACCATCGTAGTACCTTCCATCACCCGCTCAGCAACATGATATGATGATAATTATACACAAATGCCTGTTTTGCTTTAGTAAAAATATAAGAATCATTTGTTGTACTGTAAAATTAGAATGTTCCCCTCCATTTCTTTGGGATCCCATCATCAGACTTTGACTTGGTGACAGTTGGACTACCTCAGGAATGTAAGATTTCGAACAAAAAACCATTTATTGAAAGAATTTGCTCTCAACTCCTAACCGTCGTAGTACCTTCCATCATCAGCTCAGCAACATGAGATGTTGATTACTATGCACACATATCTCTTATGCTTCAGAAAGTATAAGAAAATCAATGTGTGTGCCTATAAAATTTGAGAGTTCCCCTCGATTTCCCTGGGATCCCATCATCAGATCATGATTTGGTGACAATGGGACCACCTCGGGAGTATAAGCATACGAACAAAAAAAGAATTTTGAAAATCGGTCCACAAACGGCGGAGTAATCGGTGAACATATATAAAAAAAAATTAAAATACATACAGCCGAATACAGTACCTCCTTCTTTTGGAAGTCGGTAAAAATACTACTTCAGATGGAAATAAATAATGGTTTATATATGTATATAATAAATATATGTATTACTAGCTGTGCCCGCGACGTCGTCCGCGTGTATAAAGACTTTTATAAAATGGATTGATTAAAAATTAAAGATTATTTATTTGCATTGAATAAGTAGTAGGTAGATTATTCTTACATATAGTGAAATCACTTATAATACAATGTTCATATGTTCAGAAGAAACCTAATGTATTTTTTCTAAATCCTTCAAACCTAAAACAGTAAGGAATGCTTACTGTACTGATCTTACTATCCACTTTTCTCACGTTTCGCTTTTCTCGCGCAATCAGATTCTCTTTACTAATATGTACCTCGTATACTGCTGTGCCCGTGGCTTCATCTATGTCAAAAATAGTATCTTTAGTAAATTGGGTGAATTTATACTGCAAAGAATGTATAGACTCATTCTATATACATAGCTTTAACCTACTGCAGAAAAGAGGTGCACTATACAACTACTTGTAGTTGGGAGATATAATTTCTAAACATACACGTACTTATAGGATTAAACAATCGGAAAAATAATTGTAAGGTCAATTAATAAACTATAGGTTTAAAACTTGCGGACAGCAATTTGGTCATAAGTCATAACTCATATAACATTGTGAAAACTAAAGCAGAAGGCAGGGTCTCTACACAGTGTGCTGTCTGTATTTGGAAATAAAGAATATTTATATAATATCTCCATCAATCAACGTGTGTGGATGCGCCCTCAGCCCGTACGCAATAAAGAGACGCAAAAAATGAGTTAAGTTATCATTGGTCCAAATAACAATGTTCAGCATCATACGTATACCTACCCAATGATGGGACAACCCGCGTGGCGCAATGTTTACCATGCCGGACTGCTAATCGAACTGTCCCGGGTTAGAATCCAGGCGAAGCAGAAATTTCAATGATGAGTTTAAACTGTTCTCGGTCTGGGTGGTTGTGTTTCTGTCTCTATGTGTGTTCATGGCACCCGCGACACAGGGTATATCTACCCTAATGTGAGGCTATACGTGTGAAATGTTATTTTTTATTTTTTTTACACTATGTACTTACTTTTATTAGACTTAAGGCTTTTATTTGAAATTATCTCCATCGATTCACTTTGGAGAAGAAATGAATATATTGCTCAATAACGCCATCTACCGTATGACATGTAAACTTTGTGGTTGATAAATCGAATGTCAAATTACCAAATAGGTAGATATTGAGATTAACAGTAGGTTCACTAAAAGTTTAACTATTCGTCACCTAGATGTCTGCAGTAGTCTCGTTTTGTTAAGGCTTTGTACATTCTGTATGAAGGTTTAGATTCCGTATCTTACAACCTTAATGCTGGATTCATTGAGATTGTAAGATTTGGATTTCGGTTCATTGGAGCTTGATGCCTCCTCAATATTGGGAGAGCTCCATGCTCAGCAGTGGAATGCTAAAAAGGTTGCAGCTTGATATAATGTAGCGATAATAATCGTTTCAGCTGCAGCCTGTTCATAATCTTCCACCCCAAAAGAAGACTAATAAGCTGAGCAACTAACTCAATGGAGCCTGTGATGTAAGGTTCGGGGGCGGTAAGGTTCGCGGCCAACGAAAGAAAATACAGTAAGCTGATCTAAGTATATTTAATATAGTCGACAATATTAGTGAGAGTTCAAAATAATTTTACTTAAATTTAAACTTTTATTTATGGTTTTGAATGTGCTGTTACCGAAACTTTCATACGAATTCCCCAAAGTGCCTTTTAAGTTTATGTCGCGTATTGTGTTTTCCGTACAAATTTTCATCGCTCATTTCACACCCTTAAAGGGTGATTTTTAAAATTATCTATAGCCTAAATGTTAGCGAGGACTAATATATATAAAACAAAAAAAGTTTCATCAAAATCCGTCCAGTAGTTTTTGCGTGAAAAGCTAACAACAGACAGACAGACAGACAGACAGACAGACAATAATTTCAAAACTTATATTTTTAGCTTCTGTTACTTATAAAAAGACCCCTAGAAGTATTTTTTTAAATTTATATGCAATGTACAGAATTGACCCTGCTTACAGTTTTATTATATGTATAGATAATAGAATGGTTTCTATTCCAGAAACTTAATTTTATTTACTGTCCTTAAAGACAAACCAACTTTTTATCAAAACTTACGATCACCAAAAAAAAATTACAGAAAGCTACTGTGTAATTTACTTGTTACTCAGCGCCGGCTAGCGCGTCGTCCTTACAACTCCGTATCATTATTATCATTATAACGAGATAATGATCTGATGATACGTCCCCAATTACAGCCTAAGGGGAGTCTTGTTAGCAAGCATTGTTGTTTTTTAATCTTCAAATCTTTCCTTACAAAGTATTCTAATGAATGTTTTGCCTCTTTCATCACCTTCAAGTAAAGTGACAAAGTACGCTAATTGTCTGTTAAAGTCACCGGTAACTTTAATTTCAATTTCACGATGTATGAGTAGCACTAATCATATGATAAACTGACCCGTACTCTTAGCTTTTGAGCATGAGCATTTTGAAAATTTCCAAAATTCTTTCATTTTTATATTAACGAAACATTTTTCTTTTTTTCAGGTTACTCGTTGGCGCACCTTTAGGACAGAATTTGCAACCGAACACAACCAAGTCCGGAGCGCTATGGAAATGCGGTCTCACACCGGCCGTGAGAGACTGTCAGCAAATCGTTACAGACGGAAAACGAAGTGAGTAGAGACGACATTAGACTAAAATTTAAAAAAGCAACACCAAGTATATATTCATAGATGTCAGTATACAATGATGTGATAATGATACTTTCAAATCATTGGAAAAATGTTTTACATTGCATGGTTATGCAAAAGAAAATGCATAATCTGTCTTTGTCTTAATTATATTAGTATCTTGTTAATCTTTTTTTTTTATATATACTCGTGTATGTTTCCATATTCTATATTGTGAATGTCTAAAACTTTTTTTTCTATATTATAGGACAACGTTGTATGGACAAAAACGTAATGTAGTTTATATGTCTGATAACGCACACGTATGTAGTATTGCTGAAAATATCACGTTTAGTGTACATTGTAGAAACGATACAAAGTCGTCACAAACAGTACCACGTATTGAATAATGAACGAAATATAAAGCACTTAGAATCGTAGTTAGATTATTATATCACCTAAAAATTGTTTTTGACACAAACGTAGCAGAATTTCGTCACCAAGTAGAGTTTTATCACGATACATAAGGATACGTACTGTTATTAGTACCGTTATTAGCGCAGATTATACAATTAATGCAGAAAGATAACACGTTTTTAAATAGCACAGTAGCAGAATATTAAGAACGGCAATGACTAAAATAAATAGTTATTACATAATGACAGTAACGTTTTAATACTTTATTTTTAGTAAGAATAGGAACTACTGGAACGTTTATTTTTGAAATCCTATAAGTTTTAATTAAAATGTTGTCTTTTGTCGGTGGTGCCCCAAACAGCGAAGTACGGCAGTAAGATAAACAAGAGTAAGTGAGCTGTGGTCTCAACCTCCTTTACTTAATTACTCCTAATACTAATAAAAACTAATCGCTGTTATTTACTTTGATACTACTAATAGCAGAACTGTATGCAGAGTTCCAGCTGACCTATCATCGATACATTTAGCATGCACTAACTTATTGGTTTCCTTTTATTATTTTGCACACAAATATTATTTATGTAGCCCTTTAAATGCGTACTTGAAATTGATTTCTACGATCCCTAACTCCCCAAATCTATTTTAAAATATAAATAACCTTTTAAAAGAAATCTGTTTCATGTACATTTATGACTGAGCACTAACTGCTTGCACCGGCATCCACTCAAGCTTTAGCTACTCAAAAGCACTTATCATGTAGATATTACAACATCAGTAAATAACGCAAGTATACCTTATAAAGATAAACTTAAATTATCTTCAGGTATCATAGTTCAAATTATTATTGCCTTTATGATTTAAAATTGTAGAATGACGCTTCACGTCCTTTTAGTCATGTAGCATAGCGGTAGATTACTAAGATTGAAAGTTGAAAGCTTCTCTAATGAGATTAGAGCTTCGTATTTGTCTTTCTCATAATCCCAGCCCCGTATACGTACTGAAGTTTGCTTGGGAAGTGAAAAACTGAATCCAAACATAACACTAAATGAATTAGACAAAACTAAAATTGACATCATAGGTAAATCTACTAAAGGTGACTGGTAAAAACACTTAACCCCATTAAATTAATAATTTTGAGTCAAAATTAAACAAATGCACACATTAGTTTCTAATACGTAATACAGTTAGCGAAAACCAAATTATGTCTGGTATCAGTATCGATTAATATCGTCTAACAAACATTGATACGCAGGGCCGATTAACAATAGTGCAACATTAGTCATACTTACGATCAATAAAAATATAATTGGTGTCTTTTGGTGAATTAACGAATCGGCCATTGATTAATTTGTATCAGTATCAGCTCGAAATTAACATAAAGTAGATCTCGATAACGTCCATTAACCTGAGACCACACGTTTGAACAATAATAATGTCACGCCGTATCTTCACATTGATTTATTCCAGGTTTGCAGGAGTGTATTGTCACCTTAGTAACAGTCATCAGAAATCAAGTCGTTGAAAGCTGAAATGCATGTTTATGTAAATGCTTTAAAAGCATTCGCACGATATTTATGCAATGTGAAAGAACACTTCCTGTATAATTTGCAAGGTTTTCGTCTAGGTGTTCAATATCTTCTTATATTGCATCATACACGCCTGGTTGCAATGCTTGCATTAGCCACGATACCAACAGTATGGTATATGATTGGGATTCAATTTCTATTTTAAATCTAAGCTAAACAAAAGCAACATCTTCGCATTTACCAAAAGTTGCTTCCGTTTTCACAGTCCTGATTAATTCACATGACCTTCACATATAGCAAGTCGACCGATTTGCGTTTGGGGTGAATTTTGAATAACTCTTTTGTTTAAGTACTTAACTCAATGTTCGCCGTTGAAATAATTTTGTGTCTAATAGAGCTTTGTCGAGCTTTTATGGATAATATTATTTTGCCTTTGAATAAAATTATGAGGTTACTAATAATCAAGTTAAATAATGTTTTATTTTCATTTGACATGCTATAACGAGATTGCCACGCAGGTTCATTGTATGATGCTTTTACGGTGCTTTGATTAATGACAGAAATTTAGCACGATGTTACTTTGTGTAGCTTTGGATTCGCGTCACCTGTCTGGACCACATCCGGATGAGATCAAAGATGGCCAGTGGCTTGGAGTGTCAGTTAGGAGTCAGGGACCGGGGAAGAAGGCTGTCGTCTGCGCTCACAGGTAATTTTTTGTCATCGCTATCATGATTAAGGTCAATAATATCGTAAGCAGATTAAGAGCTCAAAATATTTAATTTAATTTCTCAGAAAAATAATCTCTGAATCTTAAAGTTCAATAAGCTTATTATAGGGTAAACTTTTAATAACTTTAACACAATTCTCAAAGCAACAGATTGACGCCACTCTTTATTTGGGGATGTTTTAAAAAATATCCGGTATAATAATATAATGTCTTTTTAACGTTGCAGGTATATCCGCAAGTCTGGAGAGTCCCAATACGGCCAAGGTCTTTGTTACACACTGAGCAATGAACTTGAGTTAATGGACGTTTGGGAGCCATGTAGAGGTCGCTCCGTGATTAGGTGAGCATTCTATTACAACATTGCTATGATATCATAGAGATTTTATGATAGACAACATAATCAACTCAGTAAATATGAGAGACGGACGTCGTATTCTTAAATAACCATGAAATAAAGAATGGCGAAAATATTTCAATTAATTGATATTTTAGCAGGATTGACCATCATCAAAATTTATTTATTTGAAAATAATTTGCGACGAGCATGCGATTGCTGCAGCCAATTGAACTTCATCCATGCATATGATGTGTTGAGGCGGATCTGGAGTTGTATTTAGTAGTGTTGCCACTTTTATCATTGATGGTCGTCTTTGGTAATAATCAGCACCTTTCCAACCAAAGACAAAGGATTTGCTTCACGATAGAAATCGGTGTCCTAAACTTCTACCTATTACCATCGCAATTGCTACTTAATTCTTATTAATTATTAACTGTTTTTAATTTTTCAGAGAACACGAAGAATTTGGCTTTTGTCAAGTTGGAACCAGCAGTTCGCTGCTGGACGATAACACTCTGATCTTGGGAAGTCCCGGTCCCTACACTTGGAGAGGAACGATATTCACTCAAGATACGAATGACGACTTGCTTGAAAGTGATCATGCTGTTTACATGGCACCTGTTGAAGACGGAGTTAGTCCTGTGGAAAAATACAGTTATTTGGGTAAGTCTACTATTAATTCAAAATGCAAAGTTATTTAAATTTATGGATGGCAGCCAAGATTTCTTATCAATAAGCTTAATGACTGGTACAACTTAGGAACAGGTAACATACTTTAGCTATAGCTATGGTGTTGAACTCTACTACAAAGTAAAAAAAAACAGTAGTATTTTATGATTCTGAAATAACTTAGATGAACTATTTTATATTGATAACCATAAAAAACCCTTGTCCAACAATTTGGCGAATAAATTGTCACACCTAAAATCATGAAATGGTAAACTTATGTTTTTAAATATATCAATTCCAGGAATGTCTGTGGCTGGTGCACCCTTCTTTGGCCCGAAACCATCATATGCAGCAGGAGCACCACGTTCTCGTGGTACCGGTCAAGTAGTTCTATTCAGTAAACAAATTATTGATGATTGGACTAGACCTGATGTTGATATACTCAATTTTACTCTGATCCTTAATGGTGAACAATTTGGCTCTAGTTTTGGATATGAAGTTGCTTCCGCTGACGTCAACGGAGATGGGTATGTATCATCTTTCAAATTTAAACAAAATTGTAAATTATTAATAATTTTAGCACTAAGTAGCGATCTTTCTCAATTATTCTTGTTTGTAACAAGTTGCGAAAGGCTACTTCCCTTAACATGCACACAGTTCTTAAAATAGACCCTGGACGAGCGAAAGTTGTAAGTGTGAACTGTTATTGTAAATACTGTTATGCAATTATAGGTTGCCAGATCTTCTGGTTGGAGCTCCATTTTACTTTTCGCGGGATACCGGCGGAGCAGTTTATTTATATCTCAACATTAACCATAACTTCCCCGGAGAATACAATGTAAAATTAACTGGCAAGCCAGAATCACAGTTTGGTATATCAATCGCAAATGCCGGAGACTTAAACAAAGATGGTTGCGAGGATATTGCAATTGGAAGTCCCTATGAGGGAAATGGTGTTGTTTACATCCATATGGGAGATAGAAAATTGGGCCTTAAATCGAAACCAGATCAAATTATCAAAGCTGAATCGCTGCCAAGAATTATGAAGACTTTTGGATATTCCTTATCCGGTGGTTTGGACTTAGACGCGAATGGATATCCAGATTTATTGGTTGGTGCTTATGAAAATGTAAGTTTTCGAATGTTTGTATATTTGTGACTAATAATATTGTGGCAAATATAATATTGTGTAATAAAAATGTTAAATTTACTTTACAGGGCAGCATTGCATTGATCCGAACAAAACCCATCATCGATATTAAGACATCGATACGACCATCGAATACTTTAATTAATATAGACCCAACGATACATGGCTGTGAAAGAGACCCATCTGCAAACTACACATGTTTTCATTTCCAAGCGTGCTGTATTATAAAATCTCTTGTGAAATCAACTCAAAGCAATGTTCACGAACTGAATTATGTCATCGAAGCAGAGACTTTTCCTGGTGGTAGGAAGTATTCGCGAGTATTCTTTGACTCTGAAAAATCTAATATTATAAACAGAACAATTCATTTAGAAAAGGATGTAGAAGACTGCAGAGAACACATTGTATATCTCAAAAACAATACCAGAGATATCCAGACACCAATCAAAGTAAGTATCAATTAAATAGATTTAGAATTAAAGATACGAAAATTAAACAAGAATTGTTAATATTTTATTTGCACATTTTATAAGTACCTACTTGTAAAAGTATTAATCATACATATCTAGTACATCAAATTTACCCCGTAGGGCATACAAATTAAATAAAATCAAACTTATAACTACTTTTATAAAATAACTACTTTTCTCCACCAAACCACATTGGAGCAGCGTGATGGAGTAAGCTAGACATCCCCAATAATAGGGAGAGACCCGTGCCTAGCAGTGGGACGCAAAAAGGGTTGCAGCCATAACTACTTTATTGAAAAATTTAGTTTAGGAACATTAAATTTCGAAATACATAGTTAAAGTTAAATAGTTAAATTGAGAAGCAAGGTAGATAAAAAAGAACAATGATAGAAATGAGATGTTTTTTAATTTTGACTAAAATTTATTATTATTTCCAGTTCCAGGTAAATTACAAGATAGTACACGTCCAGCCTCAATACTCGACTATCGGTACTCTGCCAAACATTGACGACTACCCGGTATTAAATGCGACTGCCACGAATTTCTTCAGCGCCAACTTCCTGAACGACTGCGGTGTGGATGGTGTCTGCGTCAGCGATTTAATCGTCGATCCTGTGCTGCGATTGCCTAAAAGTAAGTTACACAAGTTAATAAAAAATAGCCTTAAAGTAGCTGTGTTGTGGTAGGATGATGGAAACACACACAAATAGAAACACTCAGTACAGTAAAATACTTCTAAATCCATTATTTAGAAATGTCTAATGCGAATTGAACCCATAACTTTATTCATAAACAAGTTTTAATAAGTAGTCGCTGTAGATATAAGACACCCAACCCTACTTCAAGCAAGATCATGCTCTGTTTAACGGAGAATGCAGCCGTGATTCTAGCACAGAAAAATTGCCTCAAATCTAAAAGGCTACCGTACCTATATTACTACAGAAATACTAAGGGAATATTGAAAGACTGGAGAAATAATTCAATGAATGAATTAGGACTGCATAGTACTTCTACGATCGGAAAATGAAAATTCTACCGCTTAACTTCCTTGCACATAAGTTAACTTCAACCCTTTTTGCTACCCACTGCTGGGCACGGTTCTCTTCCCATTATTGGCGAGGCCGAAGCAGTTGATGACATTGAGAAATTAATTCTGACCCTTGTTATATAGTTATATAACTAGAAATAGACCAGGTAAATCATTTGTAAAATTTTCAAAAAACCTCATTTTTGTCATTTCAGCTGAAGACGGCAAAGCATACGCATTAACGTTAGGACAAGAGGAAGAAATCAAACTGTCCATATTTGTCGATAACTACGCAGAATCAGCTTATGAAGCACAAGTATTTGTACATTATCATTCAAGTCTACACTATATTGCTGCAAACATTAGCGTAAGTACTTCGTTGGTTAAAGTGATCGCTTGTTACACTAGTCATTGGTCACTACCACTGACACTGAAAAATCTCTTTTTATTTTATAATAAATGACTTAAATATCATTGCTTATTGCTTACCTACCTACGGGTACTTGGGATTACGTGGGTTTATAAGCAGTGATAGCCTGGTATTAGAATATTAGCCTTAGCCTTAAAAACATTGTACTTTTACGTTACTGCTCTGCCTACAAATCCCAGCTCACACCTCTGACTAAGAAAATATTACCTACGTGTTTGTTTGTCCCAGCTCTTTTGCGCTCCATTGCTGCGCATGGACTTCTTCCCGTAAATGGTGGGGCTTGATGCTACGGGTACCATTTCAGATTGAAACCACTAGATCCACTTAGTTTCAATACAAATAAGACATTTCTATTTTGTGAGTGTTATGAAAAATGTCTCTTTTTACCAGAGAGAGTAAGAGAGAGATCAACATTTTAAATTACAGGGTAAACACATGATCTGTACCGGTGTGAACAAGACAACAGTTTCGTGTATGCTGGAGAATCCATTCAAGAAGCAGCCAGAAGGCACGGCACCCATAACGTTAAGATTCGACGCTAGATCTTTGGAAGACAACGAACCCTCTGTCGTTTTCACTGTTTGGGCTAACTCCACCTCCAAGGAACTGCATCCACGGAAGAAGCCCGTGCAAGTTGAAGCTTTGGTTATAAAGAACGCTGAACTTTTGATAAAAGGGTAAGTTGTTTTTAAGTAGTTCTAACTCTTTTGGCATTTATACTGTGCACGAAACTCTATCGATGATTAGACAGCTAACTCTTCTTGTTAAAAAACGGGGTTACGTGCAAATGTGTTTAAGATGCCCATTGGATGAGGCTACCACTAAAGTTAATGACTGTTGCCCATCAATATTTTCGCCAAATTTTTAAACCATATCACTGCCGAATAAAATTAATTCAAATGCCTTTCCGCTGTGTTTAGGAAACTTTACACAATTTTTGTCCATGTGAGACAAGGTACAAGTACTATAGAGTTTGATGCTTCACTATTCACAATGATGATTACTGGTTACTTATAAAAGTTTATTAAAAAGGTATTATTTTTAAATATCTACGATATTTATGAAATAATAATACGAATTAGTAGATGTCGCTTTCTTCTATATTTTGTCTGATTGACGTAGTTTTAGCTCAGCTTTCAATAAAGTGATATTTAAATCGGCTGTGAGCGCAGAAGGGTCTGTCGGAAGTCACCGTCGGTGAAGTTCTTGGTGGTAGTAGCAAATACTCCAGCGAGGCCCTGGAGGACTGACGATGAAGAAAGGTTTCACGTGAATGGTAGTTTTGGCTCAGCTCCCAATAAAGTGATATTTAAAAACCTAGGCAGTTTACCTTCGTTAGCTTCCCTGCAGTATATATATATATATATAGAGTTTGATACTTTACATCAACCTCAATGATGATTACTGGTTACTTATAAAAGTTTATTAAGAAGATATTATTTTTAAAATACGAATTAGTAGATGTTGCTCTCTTCTGTATTTTGTCTGATAGACTTAATTTTAGCTCAGCTCCCAATAAAGTGATATTTAAAAAACCTAGGCAGTTTCCCTTCGGTAGCTTCCCGACAATATAGTAGGTACCTATATCATAGAGGGTTAAGAAAAGTCTCTCATGACATTTACTGACGTCAAACTTTAAAGTACCTAAAAGTGATCTATGATATACATTTTGTTTACAGTAGAGTAGCTCTTATTATCCTGTCTTCGCTATTCACATATTATATTAATCACTATCTACAGGGCCGCGCGACCGGAGCAAGTGTTCTACGGCGGCGAGGTGAAGGGAGAATCTGCCATGACTTACTTCGACGACATCGGCACACGAGTTATACACACGTATCAGGTAAATATTTTTATAATATCTTATTAAATAAAGTAGCATATAAAAGTACTTGCCATGTGTTGTTAAGTTGCCCGAGTATTGCCTGAGGTTGTAAGTTAATTTTTTCACTAGCTCGGTTACTCAACAGAACCTCTGCCGACTTTTATCGATAAATTATTTTGACGTGATAACGTCTTTAAAATCGTTTTAGTCGGGTGACATGTTCAGAAACTTGTGTCACACCAAAACCTCACGAGCGCGATCGCAGGTATAACGAGAGAGAGACGGACCGATCTCCCGTCTCATCTCGAGCGCTGCCAGTCATTCCGTGAAACTTGTCACGCGGAATCCTCACGAGCGGAGGCTGGCATAGCGTTCGAGTGAGTGGACCGATCTTCCGTCTCTCTCACTCTAGCGGCATACAAACGAATGGAGATTTTCTCGTGCGGACGTTATCACGTAAACATCTCGATCGTAAACCTACTTTACAAACAATTTGCCGTTTTTTTATTAGACGAGATTTAATATTAATAAAAAAAAATTTTACGTTTTGAAATAAATTGATTGGAAGTGCAATGTGAGCCACTCCCTGAAGTCCTGTGCTGTCTGATCCCAGTGTTCGAGTGAAAAAGGCTAGTTGTCCGTTAGAGAACCTTTCCATATCTTGTCAGGTTCCAAAACATGGGTTGCGTAATCAATCCCACTTCAATTTTTTGGTTTTGGATTCTGTTAAGTCTCCATGACTTATGTTAAGTTTAATGAGATTAGGTAAATTACTTGAAGATTTGCTTCAGACATTGAATGATCTGAACGAATTAAAATCGTCATTTCAGGTATTCAACGAAGGCCCGTGGCGAGTGTCATCGGTCCAGGTGGTGATATCCTGGCCTTATCAGGTCGCTTCAGAAAACGCCCAGGGCAAGTGGCTTCTGTACCCCGAGGACGTTCCTACTGTTGACGGAGAAGCAGGTACTTACAAATTTTGGTTCCTATATGTATAACCACCGTTACTGAGACTAATGCATTTTTGTATTCTGTGGTGCTTAAAAAGGGAGTGGACGACCTGTAGCGCCACCTATCGGGCACTTGAGGGAAGGCAAATAAAAAGAGAAACGTGATCATGGTGTATTGAGTTAGCTTGCATTTTGTAATTCAAATTAGTAAAAGCCGATGTAAATTCATCTTGTTTTGTTATTTCTGAACCGCGTTGTGTAACTACCATTTACATATATCTGTCTATGTATCACTATTTAATCTTCTTTACAACCTACTTTAATTTTTTTATGACTTTTTATAATTATTAAGTGTTAGTAACCTAAAAATAAATCTTCCTTACATTTTTTTTTCAAACGCGGAACATATTTATTACTTGTTCTTTCAATCTTGTCCACCATTGGACAAATACCCCTCTTAACTTCTCACAGTCCTATGCTCTCAACTATAAGCTCCAGCGCCCATCCATAGTCTTAACTACTTCTTGTTCGTGCTGATAATCATTATTGATTAATCATCAATAATCATCTTGATTTCAGATCAAAGCAATGGCGAGTGTTTCATATCCGTAGGTGAAATAAATCCTTTGAAACTCACAACAAGACCGGGTACGCCTGAGCCTTATCTAGAAAACCTGGAAATGGACCCATTCCTCAGCTCCGGAAAACTAAGCTCGAGTTCTGTTGAAAAGGAACATAATTCTACTTTTAGGAAAACGATAGAATATTCGTCATCCTTTGAGAATAGAGTAAGAAGAAAAAGGCAGAATGAGATTGTCAAAGCTGAAGCGTACACGGATAAAGATGGACAAAGAAAACACGTCGTCAACATGGTTAGTCTATAACTAATACTATTTATTAGTTTTAATGATAGGAGGGTAGGAGCTTAATTAAAAAATATAAAACTATTTATTAGTTTATCACATTTTTCTTATTTTATTACGCATTCATGCATACTTTGAGTTTTGATAACCTTGTCGATTTAGTGGTTGGATCACATTTACATCAATCAATAACTTTAGTTAGACATCAATCACTCTTAAATTTTAAAGACTACATGGTTAAATCTGTAGAGGTTGCAGTTAGGTTTTTCACACTTATAACTTAATTATTTCTAACGAATAAACCTATTAATTAAAATGCCACAGATTATTTTAACCGTAGAATCAATGTAACAAACGTTACTTCTTCTATTTACAGAACTGCCAAAAGAAGACAGCCAAGTGCATCCAATTCCAATGCGTCATTTACCGTTTGGGGCGAATGCAAGCTACCACCATCACCATCAAAGCTCGCCTCTGGAACGCCACTCTGGTTGAAGACTACCCTAGAGTCAGCCATGTCAATATCGCTTCGACGGCGTTCATACATATACAGCATAATAATAATATTCACCAGAACAAGCACCACGATGACACGGCTACGGTAAGTAGTTGCTTCAATTAGTACAAAACCTTTACCACCAAGTACCAATTCAATTTCACTTGTCTTTTTAACTAATAAGTAAAATACTAGCTGTTCTACGGTTTCTATATTGGTTTATATATAATCAGTAATCTGGACTAGAAAATCGTTGGAGCCGTTGCCGAGATTTAGAATATAGGTATATACAAGAGATTGTAAGTAGTCACTAAAACACATGGACATCATCTACACACAACCTTTAGCAAACGAGTATTGCCTAAGGGCGAATGCAGTATGTATGCGCTGCCATCCCGGAGGCTAACAGTCGCCTCACGTAAGTCTGGCCGAATACCGGATAATTTGGAGTTTTGGCGGGAAGTCGAAAAAGACATATTGTGCTCGTTTTATTTTCATTTTCTTGGTGTATTATTGAGTTATATCGGATAAAGTTGATGGCATTTTGTTTGATATAGGTTAATTACAGTGCACGAGTATTTGTGAAATAGAATAACAGTGCTAAAATATGTTTGTTCTGCTTGCCTCCAAAATTCCATCGGACACCTTCTAGTAAAGTAGCCATCGCTTTACTTGAATGTTGGACTGACTAGACTGACTGATTACTAACGATTTACTTACTGACTTTGTTATTACTTCGTCCAGTTTCATTGAAACTGGCAAAAAATTGTTGCCAAAATTGTACTTGACGCTGGCAGTATGCACAGAATTTGCGATGCCATAATTGATAAAAAATTACCGGTTAATTTAAAAAAACACGATAGAATTCCGCAGAATTGATTGCAGCGGTGGTGCTTCCCCTGTCAGACCATAAAAGCCCTAACACTTTCATTAAAGTATTAAAACATAAAAATCTTATTTCCAGGTGGAGACAGTTGCTTATCCAGACCTGAAGATAAGCGAGCCATCCGAAGTGCCATTATGGGTCATAATAGTGTCAGTGATAGTGGGACTCATAGTGCTCGTGCTCTTAATCATAGCTTTGTGGAAACTTGGCTTCTTCAAGAGAAGCCGGCCTGATCCCACCCTATCAGGCAATCTAGAAAAAAATAACCACGAATCCAGCCCGTTCATTGGTCGGGACAGAAACAGTATTCGATAGCTAGTGGCAAAGTACTTTTATTAATGAACTTTACGGTAAAATCGTTGAAAGCAGAACTGTGTACATAAAAAGGAATTGAACCTGTTGTAATCGATTTCGTTTCAGCGAAATTGTGTTATTTAAGTAATATAATTTAAATATCATTTGACTGTGATGTCTTCGTAGAGGAAATACGTGTGTAAGAATGTGATGTAAGCGACTGCGGCGTTTTGTTTTGTTAATGTTTGCACGAGTCCTTTATGTGAAAAATTATATTATGGATCTTTTATACTTGATGAAGTGTAGAAATACCTACTTGCTAAAAGCTTAAAAAGTATTAGACTAGATGTAAAATACTTAAAGATACTTGTTCGCATTTAAAAACAATAAAATATGGTTTTATATTAATATAGGTATTCCATTTATATATTACATATAGGTTTATAACATTATCAAAATAAACAGTATTTAAAAAATTATTAACTTTATTACACTGCATCAAATGTAAAATATCCTATAAAGTTGTTTTTATTGCAAAAGTGTATTTTAAGTGTGAAGATGAAGAAGTTTAATGTTTGTTTATATATTCGATGAATACTTATGTATTATTTTGTAAATACGTACTTGCCTTAATTAGGTACCTATTATTATTTATGGAAAGTAAGTTTAAGATTCAGTTTGACTAGATTTTTTACTAGTCAGTAAAGATACACTTATGTAATTTAAAAATCGTAGTTGTAGCACATATTAGAAAATGTAGTCACAATATTATTTTCTTTAACACTTTGTTCAGCTACTTAAATATTGTGGTTGCGATAATTTATTATACCTAATGCATTTTCTTAAAGTCACTTGTACTTAAACAATTTAAAAATACACAATTTGTTGTGTTTAAGCTGTAGTTAAATGGTGACTGAAGGACAGATATTTAAAAAAAAACACATATTATTATAGTCTTACTTCATCTCCGCAAGTATGGACCAATTTGAAATACTTAAAACCATGTAAACAAATGTAATAAACAACAGAACATTTCGAAGATTGAAAATATTCTTAAAAGTGTTCGAGTATTCAGTAATTTTGAAAAAGAATGGTTATTGAAATAATAGTAATAAAATTGATTTTAACACTTTTATATTTATTATACATATACATTTTGACAGCGGTATCATAAATAAGAATTGTAAATATCTAGTAGTATTTATATTAGATTTTGTACTTCATTAATAAGGAATGAAACTACTTACTTCGTTTTATATTGTCATACTGTTACATTCTAAATCACTTCACTGCCAATAAAACATAAGCAAAACTTCGATTTGTTAACCAGGTTGTGATAATTCCTGTTTTACACATTAGAAATAATTATTATTCTTATTTCTTCCCGACAGTGCTTAATTTATACACTTATTGAAACATACACGAAATAAAATGGTGCCATTTTATACTTGGTGTTTTATTTACCCTAAACATTATGGAGATATAACTAATTAATAAATTTATTGGTAAATAAATACTTATAAGTACGTATTAGTATTTTTAATTATATAAGAAAAAGTATATCTTTCTACAATTAAATATCTTACAACTTACAAACTTACGACTTACAAATATATTATTGAAACTATACTTGTTTAATATATAACTTAACTTTTAAAGTCAAAATATAACTAAGCAGGTATTTTGATATAGAAAAAAAATCAGATTTAACTTTTTTGAGCTCTACTCTACAAAAAAGGAAATATTTTTAATACAAAAAGTACCTACAGTCACACAAGAAATTATGTAAATAAATAAATTTTTGAAATTCTTGAAGATATTTTAGCGATTTAAAATTGATACACACGTTTTAAATCAATAGCTTATTAGCATTTTTCAATTGATTTAGAGCCTTGGGTAGAAGTAGAATTAAATCAATATGCGGGATCAAATTTGCTCCGTACAGGCGTTTTCTGCAACAAAAAATAAATATTAAACATTATTTTCAATATCTACTATTAGTAAAGTCAAATTATAATATGTATATATTCTGTAAAGTAAAATATTTCTATATCCATCAAAATGGGTTCAATTTAAAAGAACAAAGAAAAAGAATCGATATACATATTTTATGTACATGTATTACCTATATCAATTTCAATTTACAAAAATAGAAATTATGTTACAAGTTTGTGGGTAGTATTAAACGTAAGCTTAGCGTATGAGTATTTGTTTATTATGTAGCCCGCATTATTGATTGCTAATAATTAAATTCACTGTATCTCAAGTGTCGGTGCTGTCAACTATGAATTTTTAAAATCAATCACTACTTAAAATTTTTTTTCAACATACATCATCATACATGTCGCCATCGTCCATACCACATTGAACACACCAGTTCTCGGCCGATCAACGAAATCCATTATTTTAAATTTCATTTCATTATTCGTTGTAATAAGAGCAGCGATGGCCGAGTGGAACAAACCGCGGTCTTCAACGCGACCGACCTAGGTTCAAATCCTCGGCGCGCACCTCTGACAAAGAAATTTGTAATGTGCGCATTTATCGCTGCTCCACGGTGATGGAAAATATCGTGATATTTAATTAATTACGATGTTCTCTATCGCCGTGCATGCCTGAGAGAAATTCATAATTTCTCGAAAGCATGACGTCTACCAATCCGCACTTGGCCAGCGTGGTGGACTATGGCCTAAATCCCTCTCAACTATGAGAGGAGACTTGTGCCCAGCAGTGGGACATAAAAAAGGTTGAAAAAAAAAAATTCGTTGTAATGAAATGAAATTTTAATTTCCTAGCTAAGTAACCAGTGAGCACTGCATCAACAATAGAATTTCAAAAATTTTTGAACAAGCAGTACCTAACTAGGTACTTTATTATTTAGCGGACAGTACATATTGAAAACAAATCATTATTTATAAGATTTGAGGCACTTATTTACTAAACCTATAGGGCGAAGCAGTTTTATAATACTACTAGCTGACCCCGCGAACTCCGTATCGCGTTTAAATATTAAATAATAATAATAATGGATAGCATATAAACCTTTGGCAAAGGGAGATCTCCCGCCGGGCGAGGTGGTCATGCCCGGGGAGCGGCCGCGCTCCAACTGACTCAATTCGGAGCTTGTATATATGGTAGGGTATTCAGAAAACTTCGATAGCGTGATTCAGAATACCCGTGGCGTCATCTCTTAATGAGTAGCGGAAGGTCGCTACATCACCCCCTGCTCAGACCGGAGGTCGATAACTTCTATCCATGCTTGAGTAATCTTCGCTTACAAGCGCCTTGAATGCCCTCTATCTGCGGTGAGTCGAGATGTGAGGGTGCAGACCTTGTGTCGCCCTCTGTCCACGGTGAGTCGGGATGTGAGGGTGTAGCGAAGTGTGAAGACGCCCTCTATCTTCGGTGAGTCGAGATGTGAGGGTAGGTTGGAATGTGGAGGCGAGTAGAGTGGGTAGGTACTCGAGCTGTCCACGACGTCGCAGGAGGCAGCTTGATCAGGAACAGGAAGCGTGTACATGGTGCGCTGCGATGAACCTGACGAGCTGGTGAAGTGATACTGCATCACGTCGGGGTCACCAGTTTGGCAAAGGGAGATCTCCCGCCGGGCGAGGTGGTCATGCCCGGGGAGCGGCCGCGCTCCAACTGACTCAATTCGGAGCTTGTATATATGGTAGGGTATTCAGAAAACTTCGATAGCGTGATTCAGAATACCCGTGGCGTCATCTCTTAATGAGTAGCGGAAGGTCGCTACAAACCTTCTCCGTGAAAAAATACATGTACATACCAATTTTCATAATAATCGGTCGAATAGTTTCTGAGTTTTGCGATGTCATATATACAAACATTACTTAACACCCCCGCAACCCCCCCTTCCGAGTGGAATTTCGTAAAATCCGTTCTTAGCTGACCTCTACTCGGCGAAAGGAATATTCCTACCAAATTTGAAGTCGGTAGGTCTTATAGTTCCAGAGATATCGTGATGAGTCAATATATGGGTGGAAATACCCCCCCTTCCGGGTGGAATTTCGTAAAATCCGTTCTTAGCTGACCTCTACTCGGCGAAAGGAATATTCCTGCCAAATTTGAAGTCGGTAGGTCTTATAGTTCCAGAGATATCGTGATGAGTCAATATATGGGTGGAAATCTCTTATATATATACAGAGAAGATAGAATAATCGCCAACGTCCATACCACGTTGAACACACCGGTTCTCGTCCGATCACCGAAGTTAAGCAACGTCGGGCGCGGTCAGTACTTGGATGGGTGACCGCCTGGGAACACCGCGTGATGTTGGCTTTTTGACATTTTATTTTTTGTCCTTTCATTAAAATTATGTAATTTCATTAGTATAAGAAGTGAATTATAATTTATTTACCACTGCATCAATAATAGAAACTATATTTTTTTTAACAAGCATTACTTTATTATTTGGCCGACAGTATTGAACACAAAACTTTTTAAGGAATTTGAGGCACTTATTTACTAAACCTATAGGGCGAAGCAGTTTTATAATATTAAAATCGCCAACGTCCATACCACGTTGAACACACCGGTTCTCGTCCGATCACCGAAGTTAAGCAACGTCGGGCGCGGTCAGTACTTGGATGGGTGACCGCCTGGGAACACCGCGTGATGTTGGCTTTTTGACATTTTATTGTTTGTCCTTTCATTAAAATTATGTATTTTTTTTTGAACAAGCATTACTTTATTATTTGGCCGACAGTATTAAACACAAAACTTTTTAAGCGATTTGAGGCACTTATTTACTAAACTTATAAGCCGAAGCAGTTTTACAAAAGTGCTATTGCCAACGTCCATACCACGTAGAACACACCGGTTCTCGTCCGATCACCGAAGATAAGCAACGACGGGCGCGGTCAGTACTTGGATGGGTGACCGCCTGGGAACACCGCGTGATGTTGGCTTTTTGACGTTTTATTTTATGTCTTTTCATTTTTATTTAAATTTACTTCATGGGTTAAGGAACAAAATCAATGTAATTTAAATTTTCTTGTGTAGTGATCACTGCATGAATGTTACCATTTTTTTAAGTATTTGTACAGGAAGACATTATTTTATTGTTTGTCTGACAATGTTGAACACAACACACTTTAGGCGATTTAAAGCATTTATTAAAAACAACTTTTAAGACGTTAAGTGACCACTGAATGAACCATGAACGTTCGATTTTTTTTTCAACTTATGAACAAGATATCATAATTTAATTTGGCTGACAATATTGAACACAATGAATGTTACATATTATTATACTCGTATTTAAACGATTTGTGGCATTTATTAACAATTTTTTTACTTGACGCCGTTTTACTCGTATAATACATTTGTCGCCAACTTCCATTCTACGTTTAACACATCGGTGCTCGTCCGATCACCGAAGTTAAGCAACGTCGGGCGTGGTCAGTACTTGGATGGGTGAACGCCTGGGAACACCGCGTGATTTTGGTTTTTTGATGTATTATTATTTAAATTAATTTCATGACTCCAAGAAGGGGATAATGAAATTGAATTTTGATTTCTTAGTTAAGAGACCACTGCATCATTATTCGTTGTAATGAAATGAAATTTTAATTTCCTAGCTAAGTGACCAGTGAGTACTGCATCAACAATAGAATTTCTAAAATTTTTGAACAGGCATTACCTAGGTACTTTATTATTTAGCGGACAGTACATATTGAAAACAAACCATTATTTAAAATATTTGAGGCACTTATTTACTAAACCTATAAGGCGAAGCAGTTTTATAATATTATAATCGCCAACGTCCATACCACGTTGAACACACCGGTTCTCGTCCGATCACCGAAGTTAAGCAACGTCGGGCGCGGTCAGTACTTGGATGGGTGACCGCCTGGGAACACCGCGTGATGTTGGCTTTTTGACATTTTATTTTTTGTCCTTTCATTAAAATTATGTAATTTCATTAGTATAAGAAGTGAATTATAATTTATTTACCACTGCATCAATAATAGAAACTATTTTTTTTAACAAGCATTACTTTATTATTTGGCCGACAGTATTGAACACAAAACTTTTTAAGGAATTTGAGGCACTTCTTTACTAAACCTATAGGGCGAAGCAGTTTTACGAAAGTGCTATTGCCAACGTCCATACCACGTTGAACACACCGGTTCTCGTCCGATCACCGAAGTTAAGCAACGTCGGGCGCGGTCAGTACTTGGATGGGTGACCGCCTGGGAACACCGCGTGATGTTGGCTTTTTGACAATTTTTTGTCCTTTCATTAAAATTATGTAATTTCATTAGTATAAGAAGTGAATTATAATTTATTTACCACTGCATCAATAATAGAAACTATATTTTTTTTAACAAGCATTACTTTATTATTTGGCCGACAGTATTGAACACAAAACTTTTTAAGGAATTTGAGGCACTTATTTACTAAACCTATAGGGCGAAGCAGTTTTATAATATTAAAATCGCCAACGTCCATACCACGTTGAACACACCGGTTCTCGTCCGATCACCGAAGTTAAGCAACGTCGGGCGCGGTCAGTACTTGGATGGGTGACCGCCTGGGAACACCGCGTGATGTTGGCTTTTTGACATTTTATTGTTTGTCCTTTCATTAAAATTATGTATTTTTTTTTGAACAAGCATTACTTTATTATTTGGCCGACAGTATTGAACACAAAACTTTTTAAGCGATTTGAGGCACTTATTTACTAAACTTATAAGCCGAAGCAGTTTTACAAAAGTGCTATTGCCAACGTCCATACCACGTAGAACACACCGGTTCTCGTCCGATCACCGAAGATAAGCAACGTCGGGCGCGGTCAGTACTTGGATGGGTGACCGCCTGGGAACACCGCGTGATGTTGGCTTTTTGACGTTTTATTTTATGTCTTTTCATTTTTATTTAAATTTACTTCATGGGTTAAGGAACAAAATCAATGTAATTTAAATTTTCTTGTGTAGTGATCACTGCATGAATGTTACCATTTTTTTAAGTATTTGTACAGGAAGACATTATTTTATTGTTTGTCTGACAATGTTGAACACAACACACTTTAGGCGATTTAAAGCATTTATTAAAAACAACTTTTAAGACGTTAAGTGACCACTGAATGAACCATGAACGTTCGATTTTTTTTTCAACTTATGAACAAGATATCATAATTTAATTTGGCTGACAATATTGAACACAATGAATGTTACATATTATTATACTCGTATTTAAACGATTTGTGGCATTTATTAACAATTTTTTTACTTGACGCCGTTTTACTCGTATAATACATTTGTCGCCAACTTCCATTCTACGTTTAACACATCGGTGCTCGTCCGATCACCGAAGTTAAGCAACGTCGGGCGTGGTCAGTACTTGGATGGGTGAACGCCTGGGAACACCGCGTGATTTTGGTTTTTTGATGTATTATTATTTAAATTAATTTCATGACTCCAAGAAGGGGATAATGAAATTGAATTTTGATTTCTTAGTTAAGAGACCACTGCATCATTATTCGTTGTAATGAAATGAAATTTTAATTTCCTAGCTAAGTGACCAGTGAGTACTGCATCAACAATAGAATTTCTAAAATTTTTGAACAGGCATTACCTAGGTACTTTATTATTTAGCGGACAGTACATATTGAAAACAAATCATTATTTAAAATATTTGAGGCACTTATTTACTAAACCTATAAGGCGAAGCAGTTTTATAATATTATAATCGCCAACGTCCATACCACGTTGAACACACCGGTTCTCGTCCGATCACCGAAGTTAAGCAACGTCGGGCGCGGTCAGTACTTGGATGGGTGACCGCCTGGGAACACCGCGTGATGTTGGCTTTTTGACATTTTATTTTTTGTCCTTTCATTAAAATTATGTAATTTCATTAGTATAAGAAGTGAATTATAATTTATTTACCACTGCATCAATAATAGAAACTATTTTTTTTAACAAGCATTACTTTATTATTTGGCCGACAGTATTGAACACAAAACTTTTTAAGGAATTTGAGGCACTTATTTACTAAACCTATAGGGCGAAGCAGTTTTACGAAAGTGCTATTGCCAACGTCCATACCACGTTGAACACACCGGTTCTCGTCCGATCACCGAAGTTAAGCAACGTCGGGCGCGGTCAGTACTTGGATGGGTGACCGCCTGGGAACACCGCGTGATGTTGGCTTTTTGACAATTTTTTGTCCTTTCATTAAAATTATGTAATTTCATTAGTATAAGAAGTGAATTATAATTTATATACCACTGCATCAATAATAGAAACATTTTTTTTAACAAGCATTACTTTATTATTTGGCCGACAGTATTGAACACAAAACTTTTTAAGCAATTTGAGGCACTTATTTACTAAACCTATAGGGCGAAGCAGTTTTATAATATTAAAATCGCCAACGTCCATACCACGTTGAACACACCGGTTCTCGTCCGATCACCGAAGTTAAGCAACGTCGGGCGTGGTCAGTACTTGGATGGGTGACCGCCTGGGAACACCGCGTGATGTTGGCTTTTTGACATTTTATTGTTTGTCCTTTCATTAAAATTATGTAATTTTTTTTGAACAAGCATTACTTTATTATTTGGCCGACAGTATTGAACACAAAACTTTTTAAGCGATTTGAGGCACTTATTTACTAAACTTATAAGCCGAAGCAGTTTTACAAAAGTGCTATTGCCAACGTCCATACCACGTAGAACACACCGGTTCTCGTCCGATCACCGAAGATAAGCAACGTCGGGCGCGGTCAGTACTTGGATGGGTGACCGCCTGGGAACACCGCGTGATGTTGGCTTTTTGACGTTTTATTTTATGTCTTTTCATTTTTATTTAAATTTACTTCATGGGTTAAGGAACAATATCAATGTAATTTAAATTTTCTTGTGTAGTGATCACTGCATGAATGTTACCATTTTTTTAAGTATTTGTACAGGAAGACATTATTTTATTGTTTGTCTGACAATGTTGAACACAACACACTTTAGGCGATTTAAAGCATTTATTAAAAACAACTTTTAAGACGTTAAGTGACCACTGAATGAACCACGAACGTTCGATTTTTTTTTCAACTTATGAACAAGATATCATAATTTAATTTGGCTGACAATATTGAACACAATGAATGTTACATATTATTATACTCGTATTTAAACGATTTGTGGCATTTATTAACAATTTTTTTACTTGACGCCGTTTTACTCGTATAATACATTTGTCGCCAACTTCCATTCTACGTTTAACACATCGGTGCTCGTCCGATCACCGAAGTTAAGCAACGTCGGGCGTGGTCAGTACTTGGATGGGTGAACGCCTGGGAACACCGCGTGATTTTGGTTTTTTGATGTATTATTATTTAAATTAATTTCATGACTCCAAGAAGGGGATAATAAAATTGAATTTCTGCATCATTATTCGTTGTAATGAAATGAAATTTTAATTTCCTAGCTAAGTGACCAGTGAGTACTGCATCAACAATAGAATTTCTAAAATTTTTGAACAGGCATTACCTAGGTACTTTATTATTTAGCGGACAGTACATATTGAAAACAAATCATTATTTAAAATATTTGAGGCACTTATTTACTAAACCTATAAGGCGAAGCAGTTTTATAATATTATAATCGCCAACGTCCATACCACGTTGAACACACCGGTTCTCGTCCGATCACCGAAGTTAAGCAACGTCGGGCGCGGTCAGTACTTGGATGGGTGACCGCCTGGGAACACCGCGTGATGTTGGCTTTTTGACATTTTATTTTTTGTCCTTTCATTAAAATTATGTAATTTCATTAGTATAAGAAGTGAATTATAATTTATTTACCACTGCATCAATAATAGAAACTATTTTTTTTAACAAGCATTACTTTGTTATTTGGCCGACAGTATTGAACACAAAACTTTTTAAGGAATTTGAGGCACTTATTTACTAAACCTATAGGGCGAAGCAGTTTTACGAAAGTGCTATTGCCAACGTCCATACCACGTTGAACACACCGGTTCTCGTCCGATCACCGAAGTTAAGCAACGTCGGGCGCGGTCAGTACTTGGATGGGTGACCGCCTGGGAACACCGCGTGATGTTGGCTTTTTGACATTTTATTTTTTGTCCTTTCATTAAAATTATGTAATTTCATTAGTATAAGAAGTGAATTATAATTTATTTACCACTGCATCAATAATAGAAACTATATTTTTTTTAACAAGCATTACTTTATTATTTGGCCGACAGTATTGAACACAAAACTTTTTAAGCAATTTGAGGCACTTATTTACTAAGCCTATAGGGCGAAGCAGTTTTATAATATTAAAATCGCCAACGTCCATACCACGTTGAACACACCGGTTCTCGTCCGATCACCGAAGTTAAGCAACGTCGGGCGCGGTCAGTACTTGGATGGGTGACCGCCTGGGAACACCGCGTGATGTTGGCTTTTTGACATTTTATTGTTTGTCCTTTCATTAAAATTATGTATTTTTTTTTGAACAAGCATTACTTTATTATTTGGCCGACAGTATTGAACACAAAACTTTTTAAGCAATTTGAGGCACTTATTTACTAAACCTATAGGCCGAAGCAGTTTTATAATATTAAAATCGCCAACGTCCATACCACGTTGAACACACCGGTTCTCGTCCGATCACCGAAGTTAAGCAACGTCGGGCGCGGTCAGTACTTGGATGGGTGACCGCCTGGGAACACCGCGTGATGTTGGCTTTTTGACATTTTATTTTTTGTCCTTTCATTAAAATTATGTAATTTCATTAGTATAAGAAGTGAATTATAATTTATTTACCACTGCATCAATAATAGAAACTATATTTTTTTTAACAAGCATTACTTTATTATTTGGCCGACAGTATTGAACACAAAACTTTTTAAGGAATTTGAGGCACTTATTTACTAAACCTATAGGGCGAAGCAGTTTTATAATATTAAAATCGCCAACGTCCATACCACGTTGAACACACCGGTTCTCGTCCGATCACCGAAGTTAAGCAACGTCGGGCGCGGTCAGTACTTGGATGGGTGACCGCCTGGGAACACCGCGTGATGTTGGCTTTTTGACATTTTATTGTTTGTCCTTTCATTAAAATTATGTAATTTTTTTTGAACAAGCATTACTTTATTATTTGGCCGACAGTATTGAACACAAAACTTTTTAAGCGATTTGAGGCACTTATTTACTAAACTTATAAGCCGAAGCAGTTTTACAAAAGTGCTATTGCCAACGTCCATACCACGTAGAACACACCGGTTCTCGTCCGATCACCGAAGATAAGCAACGTCGGGCGCGGTCAGTACTTGGATGGGTGACCGCCTGGGAACACCGCGTGATGTTGGCTTTTTGACGTTTTATTTTATGTCTTTTCATTTTTATTTAAATTTACTTCATGGGTTAAGGAACAAAATCAATGTAATTTAAATTTTCTTGTGTAGTGATCACTGCATGAATGTTACCATTTTTTTAAGTATTTGTACAGGAAGACATTATTTTATTGTTTGTCTGACAATGTTGAACACAACACACTTTAGGCGATTTAAAGCATTTATTAAAAACAACTTTTAAGACGTTAAGTGACCACTGAATGAACCATGAACGTTCGATTTTTTTTTCAACTTATGAACAAGATATCATAATTTAATTTGGCTGACAATATTGAACACAATGAATGTTACATATTATTATACTCGTATTTAAACGATTTGTGGCATTTATTAACAATTTTTTTACTTGACGCCGTTTTACTCGTATAATACATTTGTCGCCAACTTCCATTCTACGTTTAACACATCGGTGCTCGTCCGATCACCGAAGTTAAGCAACGTCGGGCGTGGTCAGTACTTGGATGGGTGAACGCCTGGGAACACCGCGTGATTTTGGTTTTTTGATGTATTATTATTTAAATTAATTTCATGACTCCAAGAAGGGGATAATGAAATTGAATTTTGATTTCTTAGTTAAGAGACCACTGCATCATTATTCGTTGTAATGAAATGAAATTTTAATTTCCTAGCTAAGTGACCAGTGAGTACTGCATCAACAATAGAATTTCTAAAATTTTTGAACAGGCATTACCTAGGTACTTTATTATTTAGCGGACAGTACATATTGAAAACAAATCATTATTTAAAATATTTGAGGCACTTATTTACTAAACCTATAAGGCGAAGCAGTTTTATAATATTATAATCGCCAACGTCCATACCACGTTGAACACACCGGTTCTCGTCCGATCACCGAAGTTAAGCAACGTCGGGCGCGGTCAGTACTTGGATGGGTGACCGCCTGGGAACACCGCGTGATGTTGGCTTTTTGACATTTTATTTTTTGTCCATTCATTAGAATTTTGTAATTTCATTAGTATAAGAAGTGAATAATAATAATTAAGCATAAATTCTTAAGCATTCTATATATTTATTAACATTTTCAGTACTAAAGTCTCGCTTGTAAGAGTACCAATGCTTTACAAAATAACTTTTTTTAACATATTGAAAACAAATAATTATTTAAAATATTTGAGGCACTTATTTACTAAACTAAACCTATAAGGCGAACCAGTACCACGTTGAACACACCGGTTCTCGTCCGATCACCGAAGTTAAGCAACGTCGGGCGCGGTCAGTACTTGGATGGGTGACCGCCTGGGAACACCGCGTGATGTTGGCTTTTTGACGTTTTATTTTATGTCTTTTCATTTTTATTTAAATTTACTTCATGGGTTAAGGAATAAAATCAATGTTATTTAAATTTTCTTGTGTAGTGATCACTGCATGAATGTTACCATTTTTTTAAGTATTTGTACAGGAAGACATTATTTTATTATTTGTCCGACACAACACACTCTAGGCAATTTAAAGCATTTATTAAAAACAACTTTTAAGACGTTAAGTGACCACTGAATGAACCATGAACGTTCGATTTTTTTTCAACTTATGAACAAGATATCATAATTTAATTTGGCTGACAATATTGAAAACAATAAATGTAACATATTATACTCGTATTTAAACGATTTGTGGCATTTATTAATATTTTTTTTACTTGACGCCGTTTTACTCGTATAATACATTTGTCGCCAATTTCCATTCCACGTTTAACACACCGGGGCTCGTCCGATCACAGAATTTAAGCAACGTCGGGCGTGGTCAGTACTTGGATGGGTGACCGCCTGGGAACACCGCGTGATTTTGGTTTTTTGATGTTTTATTTTTTGACTTTCATTTAACTTAATTTCATGACTGTAAGAGCATACCACGTTACACACTCCGGTTTTCGTTCGATCACCGAAGTAAAGCAACGTCGGGCGTGGTCAGTACTTGGATGGGTGACCACCTGGGAACGTTTTGACGTTTTATTTGTCTTTTCATTTTATAATTATTATTACTGGACTGGACTACGGCTACGCCAAAAGGAGAGTTATAGTTTTAACAGTCTACGTATGTATGTTAATCTGTTCCCTTGTTGTACTCGTTTCTTAAGTGTGGTAAGTTCACTTTTTCTAAAGGAGAGGACCAAATTAGTATATTAAAAATGTTTTATGTTTACTCAAATATGATTACCGGTGTATTTGACCCCAAAATATTTTAGGTACTTGCCTACAAAGACAAATAAGTACCGACTAATAAGGTATTGATCAGGAATTTAATATCTTATAATATTTTAATAAATTATTATTATATTAATTATAATTATTTTAATATTATTATTTAATATTTAATAATCTCAATTACGAAATTAATAACGAGGCAAAATAACAGAATTTTAAACTTTGTTTGTTCTGAGTATTACTTTAAAATAATTGTCTTAATCACAATTTACTTCAAATAAATTTGGTATAGGAATAATAAAGGACATACTTAAAGAACTTATTCTTTTTGTCCTTGTCTGTTACAGAAATATTATCTGGTTATTTCACGATACCTAATTTTGATAAGTTACATGTGGTTGATCGATTTTGAGAGATCACACAAAAAAATCTGGTAGGTTGAATAAATAGCAAAAAAAGAAGATTTATAATTTCATACAGAACGTAATCCTTTTTCAGTTTACGTTTTGTGCTAAAAGTTCCTGCTAACGTATGAAATTAATGGTTTGTTTTTTTTCATTCTCGTAAAGTAGTTAAAGTCTTACAATCAACTTTTAACCCTCAATTGTAAACCGAGATTGCAGCTCAAATGTCAAACATGTCGACTGTATTTCGATATTCCTTTTACCGGCACTAGTCAATGGTACCTACTAAAATAAATCGAAAGTTTCGACATCAGGCGATATGGATTTTAACATCCTTTTTTGTATGCTCTGTCAACTCGCACTGGAGTATCGTGGTGGAAAAGCATCCCTAATTAATAAAAAAAAGTTTTCACTTCAAAAATATGAAGCCTGATTTCTGACATATTGATTACTATCATGCCTTTTAGACATTAAGACAAATCGATCGACGTAAGAATCATCAAAATCGGTTTCATAGTTTGGTATCTAGAGTGCCGCAAACACAGAACATTATTAAGCGAGAGAAACTTCTTTTAATATGTTCTGTGGCCGCAAAGGAACATACATACATAGATTGCTAAGCACAGTAAATGAT
Source organism: Pyrgus malvae (assembly GCA_911387765.1). Classification (NCBI taxonomy): domain Eukaryota; kingdom Metazoa; phylum Arthropoda; class Insecta; order Lepidoptera; family Hesperiidae; genus Pyrgus; species Pyrgus malvae. Next base: position 9,608,288 of record OU426958.1, on the reverse strand, counting down.
CTAACACTGGCTGCACTCTGTTTACCCGGCTGCGCGTCGCAAAGGAGGTTTAATTGTGTTTACTGACTGTGCTTAGCAATCTATGTATGTATGTTCCTTTGCGGCCACAGAACATATTAAAAGAAGTTTCTCTCGCTTAATAATGTTCTGTTGGTCTCTTTAAAATTTATAGATTATCCCGTCAAAACGTGTATTTATTAGTATTTACATCAGGCGCGGTCCCGGGGAGAGGATCACAGGGGACATTACCTCCCCCAAAATCCATGTCATGCGTAGATGGAAGGTGAAACAAGCCAATTTGGGACACCTCTTCCCCCAAATTTCGTAGTGACTTCCCCAAAATTTCTTGGCGACTCCCCTCCAAAATTTAAGGCTGGGACCGCGCCTGATTTACGTATACGATTCATATGTTTACATATACATAGAAAGTGTAAAATATCTAGCAGAATGCTTATTTTTTATGAACACGCTATTTTGCTGCTACAAATAAAAAAGATGTAGTAATTTTCATCGAATGTGTATGTTATTATTTTCTCGTATGTGTATATATATAATTATGTATGTAATATGCTGACTGTAAAATAATTTTGTTATGCTGACATTATTGTGTCTTGGTCATTTTATCGAGGACAAATTTTTTAAGTTAAATTTGACTTGCTAATCAACTAATTAGTATTATGCAACAAACTTACAAACTGATGGTTGCTCTATGCAATTTGTAGGTAGATTGTTAATGTCAAAAAGGATGATTTAATTTTAATGATGTTATAAAACAACCTTTGTCGTTCAAATTCACCACGTATCATAGGTAGTAGGACCCACTAACCAAAGTTGCAGATTATTAGGCATTTATTATTTACTTAAAATATCATGATTTTTAAAGAACTAAGAAAATAAGAATGCGTTATGCACTATCAGGATCCAACCAAAACCCCTGATATAATAATTCTTTATTCAAATACTTACATCTTTTTTTACATTCGACCAGCAAAATGTGCACAAGGAACTGTTTTTATATTCGAACTCATCTTTCTGAAGACATGGCTGCTCCAGCTCCCCTGTGAACAGACCATATTTAGGGATGAAAAACTGTTAAGTATAGAATTTAACACTTCTTGTTTTACATAGATTCTTTATGACTCCGATACGTAGTATATATAAAAAATCTATGTTGTTTTACCACTAATATATATAATCCTTGTTTGTCCGGATTTTTATGATTCTACTTATTCTTTATTTATTCTTTTTCTTTCGATTCTTTTCTTTATATTTCATTCATGTACACAATATGCGACACACACGAATGTAAGTATCTACTGAATCCGATGGTTATTGACGTTATTTTTTTAAGGCTCAGATGTTATAATTTCAAAACAGTTATAGAAAGAAACAATGAAGTATTCGTGTTTTTTTATGAAGGAAATTTTGAAAATATCTCATTTACAACAATAATATAATCATAACATATTCAAGTTTCCTTGAAAGTGTCCTGAGGAAACCTAAAAATTTAAATATGTATATCTTTATCTTTGGACAATTCACACAACACCATCTAATTCCAAACTAAGCAGAGCTTGTACTATGGTAAGCTAGAAAGCTGATAAACATACTTATGTAATTTTAAATCCATACTTGAATAGATAAATTAACACCCAGACACAGAACAAATAATCATGTTCATCACACAAATATTTGTCCTGAGTGGGAATCGAACCCACGACGTTCCGCAGTCGGCTCAACACCGACTACGCCACGGAGGCTGTCATAAATGAAGTTTTAAAAAGTTTGTCTTTGTATAAAGCTAGTCATCCAGGTACCCTGGGTTCTTCTACAACTCCCTGAGGAATCTTAAAAATGTCAATGAAGCACCCCTTTATAAAGTTGGTCATCCTGATGTGTACGTCCAGATTTCCTTGAAAGTTCCCTATGGAAATAATAGTAGGTAATAGAGAATACCTGTATAAAGTTGGTTGTCCAGATGCGTAATGTAGCTGCCGGCGAGACGCAAGATCTCGATCTTGCTCAGCTTCCTGTCCGGCGGCTCCGTCGGGATCAGCAGCCGTAACGCGTTGAAGGCCATATTCACGCTGCTTAGGAATTCAAACAATTTGTTATTAATATTTTGAAAAAATGAAAATCTCTTTGATACTAGATGTAACTACTTTGATATTACAGGTAATACTCGCATGGGCCGGCGGCTGGCCTAGAACGCAAGCCATCTACGCAGCTGAGGCAACGGGCGCGGTCGGGTGTGAGATGGGTGACCGCTAGTGGCAAAAATTCATGCGTTTCTGTGCTTCGGAGGGGATGTTAAGCAATCGGTCTTGGCTGTTATCGATAGGTAACTGTCGTTAAACCTTGTCAGAGGCTTCATGGGTGGTTTGAAAATATTCGACAACGGGTTGGCCACTAACCCACCCGTATCTTCGCCAAAACTCTTAGAGCAGAGTGGAGGAGTAAACTCCAGGCCTCCCAAATAATGTCACGTGTGTGCCCAGCAGTAGGATGCAAAAAGGAGGAGGAATATTTCGATAAAATTATGGGGGTAACACACGACCGAAATATTTTATTCCAAATTTTGGGAGTATCCGAATGATATTTGAATACCTACAATATCTAATACCTTTAAACGAGCAATAAATTATTATTCTTGTATATATCTAAATATAATTTTTGAATCTCTGAAACGGCTCCAAAGATTTTGATGAAATTTAGTACACTGGTTGCGGGGATGATAAATCGATCCTCAAATTTTTATTGATAGAAATTGTCGTTTTTTTTTTAATGTTTATGCAGTTAAATATAAAATTACTCTTACTGACATCTATTGGAAAATATTAATAATATTGTGGCGTAGAAAGACGTCAAATGGTCAACATTTGACAATCCACCCTTCAAACAAATGATAATGTCGATAATTATGAAATACCTCTATAAAAATTTCGTCAACGGAATTAAAGCTTTCTTGGTCGAATAGTTACGAAAGCCGACTACGGAGCTAGAGACCCGGGTTCAAATCTCAAGTGGACAAGTTGCGTTTTTTATTTTTTGTGACATTTTTTTTTAATTGGAGCTAGGTAGTTCAAAAGGATTTGCAAAGTAACAAGTCAATGAATGTTTTGCTTAAAAATAAACCAAGTAAATAAATCGTTTTTATCCGAGCAACGCTCGGGCGTCCAGGTACTATAAATTAATATCATCATCTCAACAATTATAACATCTTTATACTTCCTAAGTTTATAAAGTACGAAAAATTAAAAAAACAATTTTACTTAAGTCGTTGTAAATAATTGAGAAGCTTTTAAAAAACTGAATCACTTTATTTGCGATACAGCGTTGCATGTAAATTTTATGTTCTATACTGTACAAAAAATAAACAGAATTGTTTCGAACAAATCCACGAATAACACTAATATTTATACTTATACAATCTTCTAAAGGTCACTTGCTATCGAAGTTACAAAATTCAAGAAATTGATACTAACTTTTGAGTTCGGTCTCGTTCGCGCGCGTTGGCCTGGCACCTTTGTTTCACAGTTGTCACAGTTTCTGTACTATTTTGAAATGGTACTACAGTATACAATTGGTCCCAACTTTCTGCATTACATTGATAGTTGGAAAAGTTATCCATATCGCTTGTACAATTTCTAATTTGCCGTAGAATTTGAATTTTCTTGAATTTGTTCTTGATCTAGGTTCTTGAAAGTAACAGTTGGGATGCCGAAAGCGTACTAATCCGGGTTCGTTAGTTGGCCCACTAATAAGTCCCGCTGGATATCGTTATGAAGGAGTCATTTAGGAAGAACAGCGCGCGCCACAGCTCGGCTCTTAACCGATAATTGTATAAACAGATGCCTCCCGATGATACAGGGCCGTATTTTAAAGAATTGAAATCTATTTTGAACGATAGCTTTTTTTCTAGATATGTTTAATCCTTCAAAAGTTCTAAACATTTTAATCAAAATTAAAAACTTTGAGAAGTAAATTGTGAAAATTTTCAAGTCAGCTGTTGCGGCCACGACCACGACCCAGTGGCGCAATGGTTACCATACCGGACTACCGATTGGATTGGTCCCGGGTTCGATTGCCGTGAAATTTGAATGATGAGTTTTAATTTCTATTCTCGGCCTGGGTGTTTGTGTTCCTGTCTTTTTTTGTTCCATGGTACCCACGACACAGGGTATATCTATCCTACTGTGGGACTATGAATGTGAAACGTTAATATAAAAAATCCTTGGACTTACACGAAATGAAAATAAATAGTGAATATCAAACTAAATATTTTGGAGGCAAAACTTAAGTAATTTTTGTGTGTATATTACGGATAATAGAAAAATCCGTATATCATAGTCAGTATTATTACTAAGTAGATGCGCGTGTTTTATGTGGTTTTATTCGTGTTAAAAGTATAAGTACCATAAAGCAAGAAAAGAATGAGCAAAATACTTAGAGTTTACAGTGCAACATGACGTACAGTCATATTTTATGAGCAAAATTTTACATAAAACGACACAGAGTAAGTAAATAACGAAACATTTTTATTCTTAATTATTCAATTCGATCCAAGTCCAGCCCTGTTATGGCGAATGGGTCGGTTGTCATCAAGAATGTTAACGCGGAACTGCCTGTTGGTTCAAGCTAACTGCGGCAATAAATATTTTTAACGTCTGCGATGATTTGTCAACAGAGCCCTTTATATTTAGGAGGGTTAAGTAGGGAGATACTGCATTGAAATCTCAACAACCAACATTTCTATACATTGATCGTTGTTATTTTGAACTTGGTATGTAACAAAAAAACATAAGTAAACAAGAAATAGCATCATAGCCTAAAAATATAGCAATAAGTGCGCATATTTAATATAGTTAGCATTCAAATACTGCTTTAAATTTTTTAGGATGATACGCAATACTTATTCTTATTATAAAAGCAATTTTTATTACTTACTTTTATTTCACGCAGCTAAGCCAAACGGGCGTGGTCGGTTGTGAGATGGGTGACCGCTAGTGGCAAAAAAATTCATGCGCGTTTCCGTGCTTAGGAGGGCACGTTAAGCCGTCGGTCCCGGTTGTTGTCGATAGATAACAGTCGTTAAACCTTGTCGGAGGCCTTATGGGCGGTTTGAAAACATCCGACAGCGGGTTGGCCACTAACCCGCATCTCCACCAACCCGCATTGGAGCAGCGTGGTGGAGTAAGCTCCAGGCCTCCCCAAATAAGGGGGAGAGACCCGTGCCCAGCAGTGGGACGCAAAAGGGTTGCAGCCACTTTTATTTCACCGTTTATTTTAGATTAGGTAAGTTTTATTTTAATTAGGTATCTTCAGACTTTCCATGAACTTTTACATTATCACATAAAATATGCAAAACAAAACGTTTGCCCTTTCAGGTGTATAATTTACAAATCTGGATTGTCTAGTCTTCTAAGACTACACCAGAGTTTTGGCGGGAAGTCGAAAAGACATATTGTGCTCTTGTTTTATATTTACTTTCTTGGTGGATTTTGAGTTATATCGGATAAATTTGATGGCATTTTGTTCGATATAGGTTAATTAAAGTGCACGAGTGTTGTGAATTAAAATAACAGTGCGAAAAAATATTTTTTCGCCTTGCCTCCAAAATTCCTATGGTCACGGTCTTGTAAAGAAGCCATCGCTTTACTTGAATGTCTGACTGACTTGACTGACTGATTACTAACGACTTACTGACTTTACCTATTATTACTCGTTCAGTTTCATTGAAACTGGCAAAAACGTGATGCAAAATTTATACTTGACGCTGGCAATATGCAGAGTTAGCGATGCCATAACTGAAGAAGAAAAAAAAGACTACACCAATAAAATGATTTTTTACAGTACACATAAAATAGTGTTCGACATAATCCCTGGGGATACTAGTTCCGTGGGAACACAGAACAACTTAATTGCTTAAATTATTTGAGCGGGTTCTAACGAAGTCGTTTGTATTCATTTGTAACGTTAACAAGACGTACACTAAAAAATTGAGGAGGGTGACCTCCGTGTGACTATTATGGTGAATCATCCAGTGGTGACAAAACCGAAATGTACTTTATTATTTTTGCAGGCATGACTTAGACACAGGCTAAAATCGCTGAAAGCTCTTGTTTATATGGGTCGATTGACGCGAATGCCACCCTCTTAATTATTTTTGTCGTTATGCAGTTCTTTGTGTTTCCATTGAAAAGACTCAATGCCTTGGAAAGGTGTATTGGAGAATTTGATAGTTTTTAAAAGACTGATTTACATTTTTTCAGAGTCAAAACAATATAAACTTTTAATTAGGAATTATTACGATATTATTGGGACACCAGGTTGCTACTCCATATGTCTAAGCTTTGCAAAAAAATTGCTGCTGTAACTATTAGCAGGGATTATGTGCCGGCCATCTATTGGGACGATTCAAAAATAATCGTATTAGTGTTCAGGATAAAATTAAGGCATAATTTTATCGATTCCTTATGCCAACTTTGTTTCTAATTCCTCAATAGGCTATCCTATATAAACTTATTGATCTTCATACAAACCTGGAGGTTTATATTCATGAGAAAATTTATCTGCAAATAGTTTTTAGAGATCGCATTGCCAGTTATTGCTTTTATTTAATTAAACCAATCTCAGAGCTTTGTTCGTTTGTACTTTACTAGTCTTAACAGACTAAAAGGATGTTTGTCTAGAGTAGCACGATCAGCTGCAGTGAGGATGGCTAGGTGTATTGATTTTGCGAGCTACGTCACGTCCCCACCAGCGTTTGCGGCCAACCGGCGCGGGCGCACCACGGCCGAGACTTTCTCCTCGCGACACCTCAGCGGGAGAAACAGCAGCTCGCGAGTCGCACACGCAGACGCGCGCGGGTCGACCGTCTTCGACAATAGCGCGATCATATCGACGATCGACGACACTTCCGCGTTCAAACTTACACCGCTTTCGCTCCGTAAACAATTCTCGTGCGAACGATTCTTATTTTCAAACATAATTTACCCAGTTACAAAACTCAGTATCGTTACGTGTTTGCGTGCCCCGGGTGGATTCACTGAACAGAAGCTTGAATAATGCCTAATCATAATTAGAGGTGAGTCGCCTTTCTACTAACGTGGTCCGGTCGCTAGATGATGACATTCGATGATAAGGTGGATTTCGTGGTGAACGCAAGGACGCGCTCCACTGCTGGACCGACGGACGAACTATTGCAATTGTTGATGTGCTTGATATTTACCCACTAAGCGTTGTTTTATTATTGGTGCTATTATGAACATTGCGTAACGTACAGAGAAGTAATATCAGTAAGTTGTCCGAATGCAAGCTTAAAAGTTCTAGTTGTAATCCAATCTTCTTGTAACTTAAGATGATTGCGTCGATATTCAATCCTTCCGCATTAATTATTATCAATGATGCGTTCTTAATCCCTACTCTGGTTTCCTATTCCATAATTTATAATTAACCTCTCATAACGACACGAGTTTAGATCAAACTGCTTTCTTCTTCAGAGAAAAGAGACCGATGTGGATATTATAATATATAAACTAAACATATTTCAATATTTACTCGTAGACTCTGTTGTATCTGAACTGGTCTGATTTTGTTCCAATCAGCTGATTTGATTAGTTCACGGAATACGTAGGTAGTAAAATTACCATATTTTTAACAAAACCAGTATTATTCTATGATCAAGTACAGCTTCTGCACACGAATTACAGAAAGACTCAATTGATTAACAATAATGAGAATTACACAGTAATAAAATAAGATACAATTGAGGGGGTTTCTTTTGTCATAAAACTGTATAATTGTGATAAACAAAATAATTTCAAACACTTAACTTAAAGAACCAAACGTAATTGTAAAGATTACAACTTCGTAATATCCTCATGCTAGTAGCGTTCGCACATACGATGAAAAGAAAATCCTATGATTCATTCAGAATCTACCACCTACTCGAACATCCTGCTAATGACCGGTCACAATGCTGAATAATTAAAATTACTTATACACATATAACACAAAGCCAAGTAACCAAAATTTATTTATAGAATTTTCACGCTTAAATCTGTGTAGGCTATTTTTGTAGAATTTGATGATGTTAAACTTTGATGAGATTTTTTGTGGTCGATTAGTAATTTTTTGCAATACTTAAACTACTACTACTACAAGCATAACTAAAAAAACCTAAACAACCACGCCTTTTATCAACATGCATTTAAGAGTTTTAACCTTTGTTCAATATATTTTGGAGGATAGTATTATCTGTTTACACTGTTATATAAAACTTGGGGATTACCTAAATTCACAAATTCTTCATACCTAATTGTTTTATTTAAATAAAGTAGCATAAAAATAGGTACAGGCATGGTCTCCACAGCCTGCAATCATAACCATATGAAAAGAATAAAGAATGAAAAAATGAAACAAGAATGTTCCAGTCCTGTTTAAGATTGTAAGCAGTTGCGCTGCTCTTCCTTAGATTGATGATGCCCTTCGATCAGTCTAGCTAGCAGCCGCATCCTTCTACCAAAATAAAATTTAAGTATTTGACGGCAGAAATATGTGTATCACTGGTACTTCGCCGGTCAAGCTATAGAAGTTCTAATACCTAAAAATTGAGTCAAGCCTACGCTTACACTTAAAAAAACGTCACCTTCATCTCTTATGTGCCGGAATAATTATGTTATATCCTGTCAATGACCTATTACTAGATTAGATACTACTAGTTTATTACATTACAAAGTTGCAGTATCTCACATAGGTCGAGCGATATACGTCATTCGGCGAAACCGTTACTGTATCTACTTCCTCAACAGTTACTTGTTTAACGTTTCTAAATTGCCTGCATGTAAATTTAGTCCTACAAATTCATGTCCATTATAGTCAAAATTAACGGCATAACTTACATAATTTAGACGGCTTGTTTGTTATTTTAACTGGTTTCGTTGCGATAGTTCATACCTAACTACTTTACAAAAATCTGGCCAACAATTGAAAATTCCTCCATGATAAGGTGTAAGAGTAAGAGTAAGGTGCAGATGTGGTGTATTTTTTAAATACATACTATCGCGTCAACTTGTTGGTCGCACATATGACTTTCCATATCCTATATTCTTCCATGAGCACATCACACGTGTAAGCGAAAATCGACTTATCGATTTTGAACCCTGATTGTACTTATTGAACACGATTATGTTATTTATGCGGTGTTTTTGTTTTTGTATTTTATAATGTTGTCTACAATGTAGATAAAGGTATTTTACTTTACTTGCATGGCAACAGTCCATTGACACGGACAATAACCTTTTAAATCACAGTACTGTTATGATATTGAAATTTGCTATAAGTGCATTGTCACCGTTGAGGTTCTTGATCCTTAACATTTTCACCGTAAGATAACAGAACAGGACCTTAAAGAACAGGATGATACAGTAGAGACGAATCATAAAGAGAATGGGCAATATGGGCATGGATCTGGGGGAGTGTGTCAATTATTATTAGTAGAGGCGACTCAAAAAGAGAATGGGCAAGAAACTGTGGGCGCTTTTTGACATTTTTCGTACTATATTACCTTTTTTGCTTTGAAAGTTTATTTAACCCTTAACCACTGACCATTATTTACTTTCATTAACACTGACGTACGTCACTCTGACGTATGGTTTTTTGAAATAGCCTTTATTATTAATATATTAATATTTATTAATTTGTTTTTCTATTTATCGTTACTTTAGCTTAAAGGGTACCAAATTAATTAAAAAAAACACATTATTTATATAAAAATATTTACTTTAACTCAAAATACAAAACTTTGAAAAATCAACGGAAACAAAAAACGCCTTCTTTCTTAACGGCATAAAAACTTAACTTATCAGTCTAAAATGATCACAGAGCTGATAGTATCTTATCATCTAGATAGTACTCAATAATTAAAAAACAAATAAATGGCATATTATTAGGAACTTAACACTTTTTAACGACATGTGTTACAAGCCGGTTTTGAGCACTGCAAACATACGGGTTTCTTACAAACATGACATACGACCGAGGTTTTTCTATGTTTTTGTTTATAACATAAATGACAGTTCTTACGAACGTTCAGCCGACAATTTTCAGATTCTTCCTCTGTTCGAGGTATCGCAGCTGTACCCAAAATGCGTGTGAGTAGCCCTTTGAGTTCCAAGGAAAGTTGTGGAATTATTATGCGCCTTTCTAGTTGCCCACGAACTAAACTTTTTGCAGCATTTTTCATGAAAATTAGTCGGTCTTCTGCTTTGTAGTTTGACAGAATGAAGGCATTTACTGCAGCAATGTCTACTATTCTGTAGAAAATAACCATTGGCCAACGTCTGGTGCGCCTGGAGCAAGAATTCCTGTGATGTCGTAGGTTCATCAGAGTCTGAGTAAGGAACGGCTTCTTCTATACCCGTTTCACTCTGTAGTTCTGCTAAGGGGATATTGTCATCGCTATCCGATGAGGAGTCTACTTCAGCCTCCTGTGGCAGAATGTCATCCTCATCAGCTGAAGAATCATCAGACTCCGAAAAGGCAAGGGTTTCCATGACCAAACTCTCAAACTGTTGATCAGTCACGTTGATTCGAGGCTGTTTACTCGAAGTCGGGCGTTGAGTATCCAAATGACGTTTATTTGAAGCCATTTTAACACTAAAACAAAAATAATAAAAAAGAATAAACTTACATTTACTCTGACGCTACGTCCCACAGACGTTAGGACGGCTATACTTACCTAATCAAGGCGCACCGCACGACTGCTCACACCCCCTGCGCGCGCGTCACTGGGTCTTAGGAAGGTACAGGAAATGACAAGTCCGTGCGCGTTTGGTGTAAAAAGATATGACCGCTTTAATTGCGCACTTACGTCTCTCAGACGTACGTCAGTGGTTAAGGGTTAATATTTAGTATCTACTCAATGTTTTGTTGCATCATAATGGTACATTACAGTAGATTTACAATGTTTAATGAGGAACATTGTAAATAACTGTTTTAATTGTTATTTTAATTTTTACTCAACCATTTTGCTCAGCACATGTCTTCTCTAGGAATCGAGAAGGACTTAGGCCGTAGGCAGTTAGCTGATTCATTGCTCGTGGCTGGCACTACTACTTTGCAATACCGGGCTATTTTAATATCGTGGCTAAGTGTGGATATGAATTTGAGAATATTATGAAACTCTCAGGCATGCGATGAAAATTATTTTCTTTTCTTTTCTTGCCTCCAAGTAACGCTAAATACGCACATAAAAATGTGACTACATTTTCTGTGACTGCAGAAGGCCTACTCTGTAAGCAATACGCATCTGTCCGTAACATCCAACATTTTCGAAATAATTTTTGGAATACTCAGATCGTTATATTTATTATTTCACGAATTTATAAGATTAGCGTAGTCAAAAATTATCATGTAGCTAATGAATGAATAATAATTCTAAGATTTCTTCAATGCTGCCCAGGAAGTTTCATACGCTTACAGAGTAAGCCCTCACACCTCGAAGTTTGCACCGCGGACTGGGACCTCCTTTTCGGAGACTGGTGTCTTAACCACTTGACTATCGCTGCTATATTTTAATTGAAAACATGTAACTATGTCCACTCAAAACCATAAAAATGTAATGTTTTGTCAAAAGGCACGTAAACTCAATCTATGTAAGGCCTGCAATGGCATGCATTTAGGTAGAACATTTCGAACTACAAGTTCTTTTACAATGAATGGTTAACATTCAAGTATTGAACTAGGTACAGTCCAAGATACAAGTGACGAAAAACTGCAAGCATCTTCTAAATTCTGACTTATTATTAAGTAGAACGACGGTCAGCTGGACAGCTTAGCATTTGGCTGGGTGGTGGCTTTATTTTAAAATTTTAATAAAGCAGTTTAGCAATTAAAAATTAGTTATTGACAACCGCAATAATGCAAAACTTGAAACAAGGGATGTCAATCATATGTCATATAATAAATTATATGGGTAAAGGTACTCGTACATCTCGAAATTACTTTCTAAAACCTGAAAGTACGTACAGATCGTAATCTTAGTACCTAACCTAGTAAGTTTACCTAATTAAGTGTAGTTTAATATCACCTTTTGTATATTTAAATGTAAATAAAGAATTACATTATTCTCTTCAATATTTGTATTGGTGTATTTTTAAGCGAGATATTTAAAAAAAAACATTAACGCTTCTCCTGCGCCAATCGCCTAGGAATCCAGCTGACTAATAATTTTATACTGCACACATACTACCTACATTATTTAAAACGTACGTTTTAAAATATTTAGTTATATGAGGCGATCATCAGCCTTTGGAGTAGCAGCTCAACTAAATACGACCTAAGGCAATACTCAGGTTTGCTTGTGATGGTATATAGATGCTCATGGACTACAGAATGCAATTAGCACCACGTGGCTTGCATACCCGTCTCCTAGTCCATGAAATAAAGTAAAATAAGCAATTTTGCTTGCTCGCCTCTCGAATTATTACCGCGTTTGCTGCAATGTACTAAATGTTGCTTAGCCCTAAGCTGTTCTTTTACGGCAAAGTGATAAATGTGCATGTTACTAAATTGGCTATCGATGACTTTAATCGCTACGGATTGGTCCATGATTGCCTTCAGCTGTACGTACTTAGTTGTACTTATGGCGAAGGCTTGTTCTATTATTATTTATGGATATTTAAAGGCTTCAGTTCAAACATACGGCGCATTAGGTATAAGATATAGAGAATTTGATTACCAAATCAAGAATAGAAATTAGATATAAAGTTAGCTTATGTATGAACTGTATCTAAGTAATCTAGAGAAGAATAAATGATTTCTGTATCTTTTTATAAGTTAATTATAAAGCAAAGGCATTTTTATATCGGAAAATGAATTTGTAAATAATACTAATGTTTTATGTTTTCTTTTTCTTTTCTACAATGCTGAGGAGCAAGTCTAGATTAGAATCCTTGAAGAGCACTTAATACAGTTATTTGCAACAAATTTAATCGAAGCATACAAGCGAATCAAACAAAAATCCTAAAATAGTATGAGTAGGTACTTGTCTTTCTATTTCTTTGCGTAGGTACCTCACATTTTCTTTTCTTACATAATTTACGTCGTATTCTTGGTATTTTTTGGTATGTTTTTGAGTTACTTCGAACTCTTACCTAAGTAATAACAGTGCCTGAGTGCTATGGAATAAAATAACAGGGCGAAAACATATTTTTGGGTTTCCTCTAAAATTCCAGATGTTAACGTTCTATATAAGTAGTAGCCATTGCAAAATCTCTATATATCGAATTTCGAAATTTGAATAGTCCATCCTTCAAATTATACCAATTTCGCTTTCGCTGTCCTGTTTAAAATGGTCTCGCAAACTCGTTTTGTTGAAGATAGACGAAGTAGTAGGTAGAAAAATCAGTAAGACGTCAGGAGGTAATCAGTCAGGAGTAAGGAAGGAGGAAAAACATACTTCCTGACTGTCCCTCTCCGCCTTCAATTTCTAAAAATTCATATATTTCAAATTTCGAACTGTCATCTTAAAACTGTGTGATATTATTATCTATTTCGCACGTCGGCGTCGGCTATACCACAAAGCTCTTTGTATTGTGGCTATACAAAGCCTAAGAGCGGTTTCAAACTAGCGTTTTTTTCGGCGCGTAGGTAGGTATATAGTAGTCTGTTTGTATTTTGTAGCGTGTGTACACGAAAGCGTGTGTCCGCGAAATAGTAAGATTTGACATTTTCCGATTCATAATAAAGCGCACGTGTAAGCGCGTTTTCCAAAACGACCGAAAATATGCTAGTTTGAACACTGCACTTGTGTTAAGGTATTCTTATAAACGGCAAACAAATTGATTCTTTTATAAGTAAATCCTTTGTGCTTTTCATAAATTTGTAATTTTTTAGCTTTTTGTTAGGTGCCTATTGAATATTAAATTCACAGAGAAACATTGATATTCGCAGAAAGGATTGGCATTCGAATTGTCAGTAGCCATCGCAAAATCCTCATATAATAGTTTTAACAAATGAACAATTTATAATTTCAAAATGAGATCGTTGGCTGTCCTGCGCTACAATCCCTTAAAATTCACATTTTACGATTCGAATATTATATTATATAAAATATAACCATATTTTAACCTATTTCGCGCGTCGGCGTCGCCTATACAAACACAAAGCTAGACGCTCAAAACCAATGATTTACCGCGCAACGAAGGCCAGTCTCACTGCTTGACTGATGACCCACTAATGCATGCCTTATCTTTGCTATTATGCTTTACGTGCACTTTGTATGCAATTTGTTGCTAAGAGTGAAACAAAATCCTATCTAGGAGCTGCGACTGAAGATAACAAGGTTTTGTAATATGTGGTTACATGAACAACTTTTCAAATTGAAAAGTTTTATGAGTTGACCACGCAGTTTCATTAGAAGACACAAAAGGCGAACTCAATTCCTCGTATTAATAAAGTATCAATTTAGTATGATTACCAATTGTGGTAAGGTATTTTTTGTAAATGACAACTAAGCAAATAGTGTCTCTCTCTTTCTCATTATTCGGCTTTCATTAACTTGAATTTTTTAGCTCTTTGTTATAAAAGGTTTTTGAGTCTAGTAATGAAAGATTATAAAGATTTATTTGATAGAAAAGAATGTATGTATTTATATTTGTAGAACGGATTGGTGAACGCAAGAGGGACGATGTTATTCTTAATACGTACATGTAGGTAAAAAAGTCTGTTCAGATCTTTGTTAAAGCTCTATGGTTCAGTTACAGAATAAGTATCTACATATAGAACATATAGATATACTTTAGAATATCCGGAGCATAGACTTAAAATATATTATATTATATTTATAAGTCTATGATATGGATGCTGTTTGATGTTTCTCGTTATATTATACATTATTGTCGCCTTTTGTTTTGTACATCTTTATAAAACAACGGCCTTACTTACCTCATTCTCATCTCTTCCTCTTTCTGTCTTAACGGGCATCTGAACATTTTTATTCAACTGACACTCTACATCAATAATACATTCCTCCGTCCGTACGTCCAAATCTGACGGTTTGGTAAGTTGGCCTTGTCCGCAAAATTATGGGTCAAATTCACGCGCCGCTTGCCTAATCGCAATTATACATGACCGCCCATTATTTTAACAAATAATCCGGTGATTATCATCTTGAGAACTCGGATTTCTAAGGTTGTTGTTGAACGAAACATAATGCACTACTTTAGTATAACTAGGTACTCGATTAATTTAGATAAAAATGTGAGTTACAGAACGCCTCGAAACATCAAAATTGTTTTGCGCAGATAATTTTATTAATCATATAAATATTTTTATGAAAGGAAATATTTTGTGTGATATTAAGTGGTCGCTGCAGCCCATAGACATCTACACACAAGTAAGTCTTGCATACGGTCGTATGCAGTGGCGCTGCTACCCACCCCCAATGCTGATGGTCGCCTCATGGAAGCTTGGCTGGCAATTGCACCTTTCCACCGAAACACAATATAATTGTTTCACAGCTGAGCTGGGTGCAGCAGTGGTATTACCCGGATCGAACCATTAAAGTTTTACTACTTACAAAATGTAGAAATATTGATGAATTAAAAATAAAACTGTCAAAGGAAAGAAGTGAATATACTCGTATAATATCCAATCTTTATATCCGTAGTACGTTTTTTCACTTTAATAACTTAAAATAGAAAGAGCTAACGTAAAGCAGATGTTATTTTTATGGTGTTAAATATTATAAATAAATAAATTTATAACGCTTCACACTCATAGCCCCACAGTACGGTAGATATACACTGAGTCGTACACTGTGTACCTACATGACACCCATCATGTACACACACAAAGACAGAAACATAAACACCTAGACCGAGAACAAAAAAATAAACCCATCATTCAGTGTTACATTATTGTTGTAATAACCCTTTATATCTAATTAATTTTATCTGTCAGTCTGCTACCCTTTTTTGCGTCCTAAGAGCATCAAAGGTATTTGCAATCCGTCAACGCATGCAGTCATCCTTCCTTCCTAAATGTTTGTGTTTTACTGCTGGGCACCGGTCTCTCCTCATAATTGGGGACGTTGCTCCAATACGATCTACTATCGTCGATCTATATAGGTACTATAATATACTATCAAATCCTCTTTAACTGCGATGATTTGAATAAGGTAGAACTATTTTCTAAGTTTAATTAACTCGACTTGACGCGCTAGTTAATGTCCCGATGCTATGCGAGTTAGAAATAAGTATAATGAGAAATATAATGTATTATAGGTATATAAGTAATATTTTCATAAACAAAGCTATCCGGGTCACCTAGATCTATCAGTCAAGAATAACTCCAAAATGTTTGATCAAAATAGCCTTATACGGTTAAACAGTAACTTTATGACCCGCGCGTAAGATTTAAGTTCTCAGAATTGCATTAAAGTAAGCGTGGGCTACAGTTCATTTACTGTTATGGTTTTGCGACTGGTTTGTTATTTTGCTTGCTATAAACTAACAGTACCTAGTAAAATTGTTTTATTTTATCCAAATAAACTTGCGATGATGCAATCCGCTAGATTTTGCATTAAGTTATAGTTCATCCATCCATCCATCATCCTTTAAAAGTGCACTGCTGGCACTAGACTTCCACAAACATTCGCCACTCCATCCGTTTTGTGCTTCTTTTGTCGAGTGGTTTCCATTCGAGAATCTTTCTACCCCATCGGTTGTCAGTCCTCCTAACTATTATTATGGCCTGCCATATTATAGCTATATTACAGCTATCGAAATTAATTTACATCAAAAATATGTAACACACATGATTTTGCAGAGCTAATTTATTTGTCTCACCGTTTATTTATCACTCAAATATCATATCAAAATGTTAACGACAGCAACTTCTTACGTTTCAAGTTTTTTGTCAAATTTTCAAATGAAATGCAGGTAATATTGCAATTCCCTTCATAAAACAAACAAAATATAGTCGTAAAGCGTTCAAATTATGTCATTATATAGCGCTTACGAGCAATTCTCTTATGTCTATATTATTATCCGTACCGAATGTGTAAGAGCACTGACCTGTATGAGTTTTGTTTTGCATATTAATAATAAATTCTTTTTAGTGGATAAGATCATAACAATGCATGATATTTTTATACTTGCGACTTCCATCGCCCATCTTACTTAGGATTTTCTTTTCTTTCGTAGTGCTGATGTGACTTTTTATTATGCTATTAGTTCACCCAAACAGAAATGATATTTAGTAAATAGTAGATAGTCTGCAAGATACTGATATAAATGTTAATAGTGTAAAAGATACAGATGAAAACTTTTATTACTCATAATCAAAGCCTACCGCACATCCACACCTTCACCCAGGGGCGGCTGGGAAACAATGCCAATATGCGTTGGCTTAAATAAACCCCTTTGTAACTCCGAGTTTAAGGTGTTTGCATAAAATAAATAAATAAAAAAATTACCCTTAGATGAGACACTCGTGTATGTTCAGCAGATGATATTGCACAATAAGCAAGCCAACGGAACATCTTTCCAACCGACTGATGTCCTTGCAACCTATTGCTTGTTGTTTACTCAATTTTTTCGACGTAAATATTTGAAGACGTAGTTATTGCAGGTACTGGTCGACTGTTAACTTTTTAGGTTTACGATGTTTTGAAGGCATTTTGAACAACGCATTTTCAAATTTTGACTTTTCCGGACTTAACCGGACTCAAACTTGTAAAAGTGTTCTTGTTAGAATAAAGTATCATGACATCTTACTTTAACCATTGTTTTAGCGTTGCATTTTTATTATCAACTTGTGGCGTCCACGATTTCGTCCGCGTGGACTACGGTATTAGTCATAGCATGATGTTATATAGACTTAAGCCCTCGGGTGGCTCCTCTGGGGTTGCCCATGTCCATAGGCGACGGTGATCGCTTAATACCACGCGGCCCGTCTGCCTTTTTTCGGTTTATTTATAAAAAAAGCCTTCCCCGATAAATGGACTATCCAACACAAAAAATATTTTTTCAATTGGAACCAGAAGTTCCTGAGATTAGTGCGTTCAAACAAACTTACAAACGAACGCCTATTATTGCCAGCTCACCATGTTGGTTTTTTTTATGTATTATCTATATTTCTTTTCATTTATAAGTTTCATGTTATCATTTAAGAGACTGTAAATTATAAAACTTCAATACATTAACTGAATGAAATGAATGAAGAAAATCAACAACGATACTTCCAAACACTGATCGATAAATTCTTGAAATGGACGTAACTTTTTTATTTGTGAACCGATTTAAGTAAAACAAACGCTAAATGTTAATCCAAAATAACGGATTGCACTCCGGTAGTGCCGGCAGAAGTGAAAACTTGAACATTAACGTTGTGCATTTTTGATATTTTGGAATGGTTAGGGAATAATTTCGCACGAATTGCTTTTATTATCAGTATTATTTTTCATCCAGTATTTTCAGTAGGTTTTCATCTAGTATTTTTATAAAGTACTCACTCATTTTCTTTTACTATTTCTTCGTCATTTTTTTCATTAATGGATGCACTTTGTCCAATGTCAAATTTAAAATATTTGATATAAACGAATTTTACAGGTTTAGACAGTCGAGCCGTCATCAGCTGTCATCCCTCCGTCTTACGAATTTTCGATCAGGCCACGTGTTCTGACGCGAGTTTAACATTTTTTACCCATCCTAAAAAAAGTGCATAACGCCGCTAAAGAAGTTTTCACTTCAAAAATACCAATAAATCAGTGAAAATCGCATCCTTCTACGTTAATCCGTTCCTGAGATTAGCGCGCACAAACGAACAGACAAACAGATAAACAGACAAACAGACAATAATTCTAAAAATCATTGTTTTGGGTTCTATTACGCTAATAAATAGCCCTAGTGACAGTTTTTCTCAAATATCTTCAATGTAAAGAAACCGACTTGTTACAGATTTATTATATGCATATAGATTTATTATATGTATAGATAGATATAGATATAGATGCCAGTAGATATTATGCATCACTTTACTACATATATTAATAAGTTATTAACTGTTATAGATAAAACTTGTCACTTAATCAAATATTGGCCAAGTTAAACCATGCTGCTTAATATTTTAAACAAGTTCGTTGTACTAGCGAGTTCATACACCCACTCACTTGCAGGCTATTATTGCTAGTCGTGTAGGTAGGTACTGTCACACGTGGTCAATAAATTCCACAGGTGGGCCATTACTTGAACCTTTTGATCGAGTGGACGTCCCTGTCCCTGCACGAGTACAAATAAGTTTCACAATAAAGTAGGTACCCACCTAGTAATATAAAATCTACCTAAGAAATACATATTATATCATCTGAGTCTCGGACAAAGTTCTACGCAGATATCGGAGAAGTTAGTAGATATACATATTTAGTAATTACTTAGTACTAGTATTAGGCAATTGAAAAAGTATCAAAGCAGCAGCTAACTCGTAATAAAATGTGAAAATATACAAACAAAACGTTTGTTTATTTGCTTGTTCCTTTGCGTCGCTGCGGTGTAATGGATTGACTTGATTTCTTTTTGTATGGAGATAGTTGTTGAACAGGAGAGTGACACAGGCAAGCACTCTCTATGGGAAAAAACATTTAATCTTCGTGAGTGGAGCCGCGAGTGGATAAATAATGAACAGACCAGACAGGAATGCCAGGCCAATTACTTTCTTCCTCTTATTTCTAAAGGATCCACTTATTTCTCGAATCTTCCCCCTAATCCTTTCATTTCAAAAGAAGAAAATCATTCCTGAAAGAGTTTTCAAATGTTGTTTCTATTTTCCTCTATAAAACGCAGAAGTTAAACACTCTGTATATTGCAAAGTATTCCAATATACCAAGTCATGGACAAATACAGATTTAAATCGTAACAAATATCGCAAACTGTCACATATTGAACAAAATAAATGCATTGCGTATCTGTTGAACGAAATAATGTAATTGAATGTACGTTTCTAGAGTACTTTATTACAATTTACGTAAGGTTCGTGCTGTTTACGAATATGGTATGACGATGTTTTATTTAAGAAAACCATACAAATGCTCTTGATCATACTGACACACACCTTTTGAGGATATGTCAGACAGCACTTGACAAAGTGTAGGTTTGATTGCGTTAGATCTTAAAACAGATGTCTTTTACAACCGACATAAATAAAACATAGCAGGTTTTCTGCTAAAAAAAGGAAATTAAGCAATTAATCCTTTATTGATTTCGATATCTTTTATGGAAGTAAAAGGTCTCGTTTTTGTGGAAACCGAGCTAAAGTCGCATGAACTATGCAGCGTTCAATGACCTACAATTTTTGAGATATTTGCAACTGTCACTTGACCTGGACGTGTATGTGCGAGTAGGTATGAACGTGATGTGTGAATACCTAATGTAATGATTTGACAATATTTTATATGCATTTGTATTGGCATAAGTTAATACAAAAAAAAAACATTTTATATCTAATATTTAATTGTCTGTGGAAGTATAGTTTGAATGTTTTAATATTAGCGTCATCGATAAAATAAGTAAAGTAATCACGCGCATTTTGAAAAAAAAGGTTTTTGGTGGGAAGTAGAAGAGGACATATTGTGCTCTTGTTTTATTTTCATTTTCATGGTGAATTTTTGAGTTATATCGGATAAAGATGATTGCCTTTTTTCGATATAGGTTAATGACAGTGTACGAGTGTTGTGAAATAAAACAACTGTGCCAAAACATGTATTTTCAGCTTGCCTCCAAAACTCCATCGGACACGTTCTGGTAATGTAAGCCTACTGACTAGACTGACTGATTACTAACTTTACTGATTTTTCTTTGACTACTAAGTGATACAATAATTATTATACTTGACGCTGGCGATATGCACAGAGTTTCGATGCCGTTATTGAAAAATTAAATGAAACTATTGAATGATAGCAAGAATTTTATCCAATGCCGTAAAATGAATTCTGAAAATGTAGTAAAACATAAATGTAAAAATGTAGGCCAAGTTCTTGTACATAAAAAAAGAGTTGAAATCTAAACTACAGACAAGTTAATAATAATCAGAACCGATATTAACCATTCCAACTTGGCGGGTTTTCATCACAGCAATACTTCTGAAAAGAGCAAATCTTGCGGAGGTAAGTTTTAGAGTTGTACTTTTTTCCTTCATTAAAATTTCAAAACCCGCCAAGTTCGAATGATTAATATCGGTTCTGATTATTATTAACTTGGCTGTAGTTTAGATTTCAACTCTTTTTTATGTACAAGAACTTGGCCTACATTTTTACATTTATGTTTTTGGTGGGATTTCATTTCTTTTTGCTCAGTTTGCTTTATGGTACCTATCGCAACGTTGTTCATATTATATTATTATTATTAAAATGAAGTGTGTCTGGTCCACCAGATGTAATAATAGCTTTATGTAACAGGTAATAATTTAAACATTTATTTTAAACTGCAATACGATAATGTGCACGACATCTTGGGATGAAATGGATTGTTTTGTTTATAGTTCATTTTAAAACGTACTTAGTTATCTATTAAAATGAATTTTGAATATACTATAATTTCTTTTTTTTATGTTCTGATTTTTTTTCGTGTATTATAATTTCTTTTTGCACTTGGCCATTTTCTATTTTCCAAAGTTTTCCTTTACTTTTATGCTTACGACTACTCCGATGCCAAATTTCAGATTTGTAGGTCTTAGAGAAGTATGACCAACATTTTTATACATCATAATGATAATGACTATAATCTGACTCGCACTTGACCAATTTCCAATTTTCGATGTTTTCTTTACTTTTTTAAATGCAAACGACTATCCCCATGCCAAATCCCAGATTTTTAAGTCTTAGAGAGAAGTATTACCAACATTATACATAATTTTGACTAAAACCCGACTCGCACTTGACCAATTTCAAATATTCGAATTTTCCCATTACTCTTACCCTGATG
Organism: Pyrgus malvae; assembly: GCA_911387765.1. Classification (NCBI taxonomy): domain Eukaryota; kingdom Metazoa; phylum Arthropoda; class Insecta; order Lepidoptera; family Hesperiidae; genus Pyrgus; species Pyrgus malvae. The sequence continues at coordinate 9,586,305 of OU426958.1, read as the reverse complement.
ACTAGCTAAATGCCAAATTTCAGCTTTGTAGGTCTTCTAGAAGTGGTCAAACATTTTGATGAGCTGTCAGTGAGTACATGAGTTAGTGAGTACCAAATTTACAATTTTCTCGAGTCTATAGCTTTTTTCTCTGTAATAGCTACAATATTGAAACGTTTTATTCAAAGTACATAAAATGGTGTTATTATGTCCGTAAAGTTTCATCCAGATCTATTAATCAGGTAAGAAGATACAGGGGGGTCAAAAGTGGCTCGAAGCGGTTCGGGTAAATAGTGCACGGTGTGCGCGCGGCCTATGCTTAGAACTTGGCCGGCGCACTTTCGTGCGCTTTGATATTCAAATGTCCAATTTTTTATGATTAGGTACCTATAATAGAATTAGGATGTAAGTAAAGTCAAATCTAAGTTTTGAGAGTAATCCATACTAATATTATAAATTCGAAAGTCTGTCTGTCTGTCTGCTACTCTTTCACGCTTAAACCACTGAACCGATTTTGATGAAATCCATACTAATATTATAAATTCGAAAGTCTGTCTGTCTGTCTGCTACTCTTTCACGCTTAAACCACTGAACCGATTTTGATGAAATTTGGCATAAACATAGAAAGGACGTTGAGAAAGAACATAGGCTACTTTTTGCCGCGTGAAAATATCTCATTCCCACGGGAATAAATGGAATGAATGAAATGCGCCGTGTACTGTTATAAATACACTACATGTTATTACTTACTTCATTGACGTCCATTATCATATTTTATAACTTATATTCTATTGTTTTATTCTTATACTTTACTTTTCCTATAGTATTTCTTTACAAAATTATTTAATTTCGGTGTTTGTTTATTTATATTTTCACGCAGCTATCAAAATTGTCACGTCTGACTTTTTTGTTACTTATTTTTTTAATTCATTTTAAGGCATTTTATAAAAATCCTTTTAGCCATTCAGTATTAAATGAAAAGAAAATTTTTATGTTTCTTATTTCATTTCATCCATACTAATATTAATATTTAATATCATAAATTCGAAAGTCTGTCTGTCTGTCTGCTACTCTTTCACGCTTAAACCACTGAACCGATTTTGATGAAATTTGGCATAAACATAGAAAGGACGTTGAGAAAGAACATAGGCTACTTTTTGCCGCGTGAAAATATCCATTCCCACGGGAATAAATGGAATGAATGAAATGCGCCGTGTACTGTTATAAATACACTACATGTTATTACTTACTTCATTGACGTCCATTATCATATTTTATAACTTATATTCTATTGTTTTATTCTTATACTTTACTTTTCCTATAGTATTTCTTTACAAAATTATTTAATTTCGGTGTTTGTTTATTTATATTTTCACGCAGCTATCAAAATTGTCACGTCTGACTTTTTTGTTACTTATTTTTTTAATTCATTTTAAGGCATTTTATAAAAATCCTTTTAGCCATTCAGTATTAAATGAAAAGAAAATTTTTATGTTTCTTATTTCATTTCATAGATTAATAAAGTATAGTATTGTCTTTGGCTTAGTCATGTTTTTTATAGTATAATTATTATAAATTATTATTTTTAAATAATAAATGAATATAATGTTCTTCGAATCTTTATATATATATATTATACCTATAAATGAATTGCTGTTAGTCTCGCTAAAACTCAAGAACGTCTGAACCGATATGGCTAATTTTGGTCTTGAAATAAACGTTTAAACGTTTCACACTCATAGCCCCACAGTAGGGTGTATATACTCTGTGTCGTCGGTACCATGGACACATACAAAGACAGATACACAAACACCCAGACCGAGAACAGAAATTTAAACTCATCATTCAAATTTCTGTTTCGCCGGGAATCGAACCCGGGACCCTTCAATTAGCAGTCCGGCATGGTAACCATTGGGCCACACGGGTCGTCAAATCAAATATTAGTAGAAGTCCATTGGTTCTTCGCGCCATCGTCCAAAAGTTTGACATAGTCTGAATAACAGTTCATCCGTCACTGTTCGTTTTTAATTTTTTATTTGACAGTAACATAAAAACCCCTTGAGATGATAAAGAAACTAATCCTATTACAAAACTTTTAAGGCAGGACAACGTCTGCGGGATCCACTAGTTGGCTATATAGTATGTACGAGTATGTAGATAAATTTTTATAGCGCAAAGAAATACTTACGAATATTTGTGATCCATCCGTGGCTATGGAAGTCGCGGCATGACCGGCACCTACACCCTAATAATTTTATAATTGTTCTGTCCACAGGTGGTCCACGATGCTTCAACGCCGGTCGGAGCTGGCGTTTTTCCTGCTCTCTACGGTGCTCATACAATGCTATGGCGATCCAGGTATAACTTATAACTTAATAACTACAATCACACGAAAACCTAAAATAAGAATTACAAAATAGTGAATCTTGTCACAATTCTGTTAATCGTGACAAGATTCACACCAACGGCTGGGTAATCTACCGCGGGGTCTTTTTCTTCGAAACTTGCCCACCAATAGCAGTTTATCAAGATTGTTGTTTTATCGGTGCCGTTTTAGCGCCCGCGCCCCTCTAAACTTAGAAGGTTGGAGAATACCAACAATTGGGACTCAAGTTCGTCCACACGTATGCATTGCTCTATTGCTCCGTGTCCACTTGAATTCAAAGTTTAATATTAACTTTAACCTTATTTGTTCACTACCATGTTTTAGCGCCTCTACTTCGTAAATATTGAGTATAGCATAAATATTTGTTTACCTGAGTGAGGAAATTATGTACAGTGTGCTATGTGCACAAACAAATGTGTAAGGTACCTCTTGAGTACCCTGTACTCTCTATTAAAATGTTGACTATGATTAATATGAAACTGTACAGAGTTACTTCAAAAGAATACCCGACATGGGAAATTAAATGTATCAGTTTTCATTTCTTTCTTCAAAATTATTATTTAAAAGTTTATCGAAATCGACAGTTTTGGTGGGAAGTTGAATTCAAGATTCAAGATGTCTTCTAGTTTTATTTTATTTTTTTAGTTTTTTTTTTAGTTTTGAGTTGATGTGATGTATGTAGAGTTATAAACTTTCCTCGCTCTTCTAGAAACCGTTGATAGTTCACTTACGGAACTCGCAAAGTAAACATGTCTCGTATTGGAGTGTACACGCCAAAGCTATACATCACCTACCCACACATATCGTGGGTGATATTTGTAACAAGGATGTGAACTGGTTGCGATGGGATTACATTGTCGTCGTGTATCGTATCAGTCACGATTAAATTAATTTCTGATCGGTTTATTGCTGTTTGTGCTGGTTCTGTTACTTAGCAGTTTCTACATACGCTTAAACTACATTGTTCTTCGTTGCTTACTCAGTTTATTACGTTCCAAATATAAAACAAAAATAAATATAACAGGTATTAACTAAAATGACTGTCAACCAATAGGTGCATATTTTCCGAAAATGGAATGAAATATTCGTGACTGACACCACGATAGGTGTTTAGATAGCCCACTGCGCTCACTAGCATTATTATGTATGAATGTTTCAGGGTCAACAAACTTTAAAGACTTACTTACAAATCCATTTTTTTTTCGATAAGATATGTGGCTCTACAACCCCCCAAACCATCTCCATACAAAATTCTGATCAATTCTATGCAACGATGCGACCTGACAGAAGGATAAACAAACTAGCAAAAACTTTCTCATCTATCTTAATATATATATTTCTTGTGTGCGTGTGTATGTCACTGAACTCCTCCTAAACGGCTGGACCGATTTTATTGAATTTTTTTGTGTGTGTTCAAGTGGATTCGAGGATGGTTTAGATTCATAATTTGTTCCCCTGGAAATTGTTTTTTTATTTCTTTTATTTATAATTAGTTTCCCATATAAATTGTTCCTACCTGTCAAACGTTTGTATTTCGTGCCGTGTAGTTCTAAACTTTGACACAGTCAGAATTACAGGAAAGTTCGTATATCACTATTTGTTTTATATTTTTGTTTGACAGTTACATGAAATCTCTTTAAGATAAATAATAGGAAAACAAATCCTCTTTCATTACTTTTAAGGCAGGACAACGTCTGCGGGGTCCACTAGTACTAATATATAAAGCTGAAGAAATTGTTTGTTTGAACGAGCTAATCTCAAGAACTACTGGTTCGAATTGAAAAAAATATTTTTGTATTGGTTAGTCCATTTATCGAGGTGGGCTTTAGGCAATATAACATCATGTTATGACTAATACCAAAGTCGACGCGGACGAAGTTGCGGGCGGCCGCTAGTTTATAATATGTATATTGATTTTTATAGATAATCTTCAAACGCATTTTGAGTGATGAAAATTATAATGATTGTGATAAAAAACTTTCATCGTCAGTTGATCAGGTTATGGATATTAAATAATCCGCACATAATCCGCATATTCCATTTATTATTTTAATATGGTGGTAGTTATAATATAATATAGTAGTAGTAACATAAGGGATTGCGCATCTCTACCAACCAACCCACATTTGACCCGCGTGATGCAGACACATCGAGGCTTCTTGAATCAGTAGTGTCCAAGAATGGGAGGCAAAATTCTGTGATGACATGAAGAAGACGGAAATTGAAAAAAAAAAAACACTTTTTAAATGTGATGGCATTAGGGAAGTACTTAACAAGATCCAGAATCTAGATAATTTAGACATTTAAACCTGTTTGAACTCGTTGACGCTACACGACTCCAAGATCTTGACATTTCGGCGCGTGTCGTCACGACCAAGGAACATTTCCCCGCAGCCTTGGAAAAAGTTCCGCATCCGGCAGGTCAAGGTCACAGAGGTGTTACGTGGTGTAAAGGCGATATTTAGTTCATGTGCTATCAACGTCTGTTACTGAAGCACGCATGGCCCAGCGGCTAGCGTAGAACGTAAGCGATCTACATATGCATGCAGCTTAGCAAATCGGGCGCGCACAAGTGTGAGTGGGTAACCGCTAGTGGCAAATTTCATGCATGTGTCCGTTCTTCGGACTGCACGTTAATCCGCTCGTACCGGTTGTTATCGATGAATAGCAGTCATCAAACCTTGTCAGAGGCCTTACGGTTTGAAAACATTCGCCATCGGATTACCCACAAACCAGCATTTCCACCAACTCGCATTGAAACAGCGTGGCGAAGTAAGTTCTAGGCCTCCTCAATAATGGGAAGAGACCCCCGCCCAGCAGGAGGATACTCAGGATACAAAAAGAATTGCAGCCAATCAATGCTTGTTACTAGTATCAATATTATGTTACGGTAGCCGTTTTATTCATTAACCGGACAAAAAGGTAGACGATCCGCGTGACGGAAGCGTTTATCTGTCATCTACAGACACATGCAACTCTTGGGAAGTCAAGACCATTGCGGACGATAAAGGAGATCTTTTAATAGCTACTAGCTTACCCAGCAGACGTTATCCTGCCTTAAAGTATCAGAAATAATCAAGTTTAAAGAACTTATTTCAGCCTTTGTTGTCCACTGCTGGACGTAGGCCTTCCCTAATGTTTGCCACTCCTCCCGGTCCTGCACCTTCTGAATCCAACGGTTTCCCGCTGTAAAGTAAAAAGTACTTATAAACATAAAAAATAGCAAAAAACCTTTATTAAAAATTATAATAAAATCAAGAATCGCATTGCCGATTCATAGCCATATCCAGTTAATTTATGTAAACCATGAAGGAAAATCGATATACGATAATTCGTATAATAAATATTGTGTATAGTTCGTATAATAAGTGGTGTTTTTAGACTTTTCAGGCAATTTTTAAAAAAAATCTCTCGTAAGAACCATCCTCGCACTGCAAGGAATATTATAAAAAAATAATTAGCGAAATCGGTTTAGCAGTTCTCGAGATTTGCGCTTTGCAAGACATTCAGAGATTCATTTTTTATTAAAGATACTCGTATACATAATTCAAATGGTAGATAGATTTCAGAATAAATAATTACCTATTTTGCGAAGCACATTTACTCATCCGTTCTTGATCCGTTTCTACAAACAAATTATGCAACGGTTTCACTTAAAAACCATAACTGCACCTTTCCCCAAAACTCAGACAAATTGCAATGTAAAAAAAGACGGTGGTGTGTAATTTTACCACGATATTCTGCTGCTCATTATTCTTGTGAGATTATCTGTGTTATATTGTTGAACTTTAATAAAAATTATTACTTGAATTAAATTATTATATTCCGTGATTCGGAGGGCATGTCAAGCCTTCGGTTTTGGTTGCTGTCGATATATATATAACAGTCGTTAAACCTTATCTTATTGAAAACATACAACAGCGGTCACTATCCTGCTTCTTCATCAACCCGCTTTGGAGCAGCGTGGTGGAATAAGCTCCAGGCCTCGCCAATAATGGGGAGAAACCAATCTCAGCAGTGGAACGCAAAAACGGTTGCAGCGAAAAGAAGCTATTAATTATTAGATAAATTTTGTAAAAATTGTAGACTAGATTAACGACTTCCTCCTATGATGATGATAAATATTTCTGACTAGGTAATTACATTGTTCCGATAAAAAAAATGTATTAAAGCGGAAGTTATTAAAAGCATTATTTCCGTAGATAATCGAAAATTATATTGATGACTTCACAGTCATGGTGGCTTTGTCTTAGGTATCTATCTGAGATTTGAGTATAAAATTAAATTATCTTGCAAGAAGCAAATTAACATTTTTTTAAAACAGTGTGAGTGTTCCTTTGGTTGATTGGTGGTTTGGATTGGTGATTTGGTGGTTTGGTTGATTTATAATGTCATCGGGAATTACGCAGTGTATTTCCCGATGACATTATAAATCATTTTTTTTCTAATATCATTTCTAATAAACCTATTGATGATAAAAAACGCAAGTGAAATCTTGGGACTATTTTAGGTACTATTATAGCGTGGTTTAGTAAGCTCCAGGTCTCGCCAAATTTAAGTGGTAAGATTAACGGATGTAGCATAAACATACATATCTATATGGTATTGTATATATCAGAAGTCACTGTCTATATATCAGCATGATTGTCTATCAAAAAAATTCCACCCAACGTGAAGATTTCATTTTGATTTTAAAATATTTATCCATACTAATATTATAGATTTGAAAGTAAATCTGTCTGTCTGTCTTCTACGTTTTCCCGCTTAAACTATTGAACCAATTTTAATGAAATTTGGAACACAGATAGAGTGGACCTTGGGAAAGGACATAGGATGGTTTTTATCCTACGGGAACCTATAAAAAGGGTCCACACGGGCGAAGCCACTGGCGGAAGACTAGTATTATTATATTCATAAAAAAAAATGAAGTAGTTTTTTCCAACCAATTTTTGTGTCTCACTGCTGAGCACAGCTGGTCTCCTCTCACAAGTGTATGGGATTTAGGCCATAGTCCACGCTGTGTGGATTGAAGAACTTTACTTAACTAAGCATTAATTAAAAAAGTACCTACGAGTGATGTTTTTGTATTAGTTATAAAAACACAACTCTGAAAATTTTCTTAATGACTATTATAATTAGGATTGCATAAATATAGAACAATAAACCACAATTAATATTTTTAAATAAATAAATCTGTCTGATATATTATTGGAATTCAAATTAAAATTTATTGTATAAATATCAATGAATGAAAATGTTGTTATAAGTAGGTAATGCTTAAACTTAAAGCTATAAAAAATCGGGAATTATGCAGTGTAATTCCCGATGACATTATAAGTCTTTTTTTTTCTAATATAATTTCTAATAAACCTATTGATGATAAAAAAAACGCAAGTGAAATCTTGGGACTATTTTAGGTACTATTATAGCGTGGTGTAGTAAGCTCCAGGTCTCGCCAAAGACTCGTGCCCAACAGAAGAAAGCAAAAAAGGTTGCAGTCAGCCAGGTATATAAAACTTTGTTTATTGAGTTTTTGTCATTCATGTTTTCCTTAAAAACTGGACTTGAGAATTGATTCAGAGCAACTTTAAACATAAAGCGTACTCGTACCTTCGTAAGTTATGTAAACAAGATATTATTGCATCTTGTTTTACATTCATAAATTTTTGTTATTGTAATTGCTGTTTATGCAAAGTGCAAAGCTGTTATATTATTGGGGTTTCATTGACATATTTTAAATTGTTATTTAACCTTGTTACGAATTCGATTAAAAAGAGTTACTTTTATGAAATTACCGAACGATTTTTTATAGCTTTAAGTTTAAGCATTACCTACTTATAACAACATTTTCATTCATTGATATTTATACAATAAATTTTAATTTGAATTCCAATAATATATCAGACAGATTTATTTATTTAAAAATATTAATTGTGGTTTATTGTTCTATATTTATGCAATCCTAATTATAATAGTCATTAAGAAAATTTTCAGAGCTGTGCTTTTATAACTAATACAAAAACATCACTCGTAGGTACTTTTTTAATTAATGCTTAGTTAAGTAAAGATCTTCAATCCACACAGCGTGGACTATGGCCTAAATCCCATCTACTTGTGAGAGGAGACCAGCTGTGCTCAGCATTGAGACACAAAAATTGGTTGGAAAAAACTACTTGAATTTTTTTATGAATATAATAATACTAGTCTTCCGCCAGTGGCTTCGCCCGCGTGGATCCTTTTTATAGGTTCCCGTAGGATAAAAACCATCCTATGTCCTTTCCCAAGATCCACTCTATCTGTGTTCCAAATTTCATTAAAATTGGTTCAATAGTTTAAGCGGGAAAACGTAGCAGACAGACAGACAGATTTACTTTCAAATCTATAATATTAGTATGGATAAATATTTTAAATTCAAAGTGAAATCTTCACGTTGGGTGGAATTTTTTTGATAGACAATCATGCTGATATATAGACAGTGACTTCTGATATATACAATACATATAGATATGTATGTTTATGCTACATCCGTTAATCTTACCACTTAAATGTCGATTGATCCTATGATCTTTAAATCGATGCAAGACACTCCCTATGTGTCACAATAAGAACACTTACTTAACAGGAAATAAATATAGTAAAGCAATTTTAAAACAATTTATTCAGTAATTTCTTCAATTAGTGTCATTATTTAATGTCAGTAACTAAGGGTTAAGGGCACTTATTATATTGATTCATAATCAATTTACATAATGTATGAAGTTATTATAACATCCTTTTCCTGTAAGTTTCATTTAAATCAATTAAAATGTCTGTGAAACTATTAAATAACATACCTTAATACCAACATATATTATATTAATTTTAGCCTTATATCTAGCTATGTTTGTAAGAGAATTGTTTAACCCACGTCGTTGTGCTATTCGGCTTCTGAAGCTGTCTTAAAAATGGCGCGTGCTGCATGCTGGTCAGTTCGACCTTCCACTTTAGCCGCACTTAACGCCTCGCCTCTTACAATCAGGCAGGTGATACGGTAGTCCCATTCTTATTCCGGGGGTTTAGTAAAGTAGGTTAAGCATCCATCCATTCATCAGCGTTGAAAAGTCCTCTGCTGGACTTTTGCCTCTCCTAATATTCGCTACTCCATCCGGTCCTGCGCCCACATAAGCCAGCGGCTTCTCGCTATCTTCTTCAGTTTGTCAATCCACCTGGTCGGAGGGCGTCCTGTGCTACTTTTATCGATACTTGCTCGCCATCCATTGCCACTTCGACTTGCGGACTTTGAGAATTTTATTCGTTCGTCTACGGATTTCATTGTTTCTTATGTCGCTTAGAGAAATAATAGCAATGGCTCACTCCATCGCTCGCTAAGTGACCTTCAGCCTATGGAAAAAGCTAATAATAATGGTAAAAGAAAAGATAGGTAATACCTATATGGGTAACTAGTCAAACCGTATGTGTTAAACGCTTCACACCTGAATTAAGGTCTATTATCCCTATTGTAAAGACAAGAAAGACAAATGCCTGATATACACTGATTGCACTTTATAAATTATTCCCATGATAAAAGAAAGTGAGTGAAGACCCCAGCATTGTTAGACGGTATTTCTCAAACCGGTAAAGGTAATCGCACACACGCCACCGGTCACGTGCGGGCATGAGACGAAGTGAAAGCGAAGGTCGTTAGTATAATGCGATGCCATAATCTACAGTCTACCACCATTATAATTGTTAAGGATATACACGATGTTCCAATGTGAACAATTCAAATTTTTAGTACGGCAAAGGTTGAATTGTGAGGTTGAATTGTAGGTGAAGGTATCAACAGTCTGAAAGTTTGTTTTTCCCTACTTTCGATTTTTATAACGTTTGTAAGAATTAGAAGTCAGCAAGCCTCTTTATTAGTTTTTTGGATTGTGCTGTTGAAAGCATAACGCATAAAGCATAAGCATAACAGCGAATGGTTGTAACTTATTTTACGTTTAAATTTAGATACTTTCAAAGACCTATTTAATGAAAATTTTATACTTACTAGCTGACCCCGCGAACTCTGTACCGCGTTAAATTTTTGGGGTGGGCCACCCTTATCACTTAGGGGGCTGAAAAATAGGTAACAACCTATTCTCAGACCTACCAAGTGTGAATATAAAATTTCATCAAAATCGGTTAAGCCATTTCGGAGGAGTATGGTAACAAACACTGTGACACGAAATTTTTATATATAAAAGTATAAAAAAGGAAAAATGCAATTTCAGCAATATACCTACTACGTGTTGGTTACAATGACTTTCCACAGTTTTTTCAGTTACAAAGACAATATTTTCATAGTGGTACTCGTATATTCTTATTGTCTAAATTTAACTTGTTCTACTTTTTTTCGTCAATTTAACATTTGCATAAGTAATATTATTTTTACTAATAAAAATCCACTAGTTATTTATATTACTAAATTGTGGTTTTGTGAACATGGATATTTAAATGCAACAAAAACACCCTGTAAAAATATATAAGTATCTACTTACAAACTCGTATTATTATAATATCACAAATCTACCGAAGCTCTACTTGAGAACAGAATGATCTAACATGACAATCAATCACAAATCGTTTTCATTCGTACTGTGACACTGATGTAGTGACGTAGTACCACTAGTACCAAGGTCCGTGGCGGATCTCAACGCGGATCCACTACTGATAAATATGCGCAAAAACTGCATAATACCTACCCTGAAGCGAAGACGTATTAAGAAACCACGAGGACGAACGCAAGCGGATCTTTGTTTAATTAAATAAACCTTCAAAAAGATAAAGGTTCACTAATAGGAACTGACATCATATATCTTATAGAACGCTGCCTAAAATGTAATTTCGAATGTGTGGGGCAATTTAAAATGGCGATCAGAAATAATGATGTGTCGTGAAATATCAATTGTGTTAATTTATAGCTTTAAGTAACAAAGCAAAGGCATGCGAAAATAAATGTCTAAAAGTATAAAAATATTTCTTAATTTTAATATTTTTTATAGCAAAAGTTTGTTTTACAATTTACCACTTACAAAAATGTACGAGTATAACTTTTTTTTTATGCCTTTCAATAAAAAGTGCCTACTTACTATGCTATTACATATATCACCTGGTCAAAGTACTTTAATTTTAATTCTGGCCATATTCCAAAATAATTGTGAAGACTATAAAATTAATAAACATAATTATATGTCCCTTAAAAACTAATGAGACAAATTAATTATGCAAACAAGAAGATATTGACATTACCTGCGATAAATCAAACAAGGAATTCAATGCATCTCTTGTAAATCTTACAATAATGTGATTACATACATATTTCCATGCAAACATGTAATATGCAAACAGCTGCATAATCATTTCCTTAAAGCATTAATCAAACAAATAAAACATTCGAAGCATCTATGGCTTAATTACGAAGATCAGTTATTCAAAGAAAGCCAACTTGTCTAGATGCGCGACTAAATGTTATCTTGGTCTCTTCATTTTACTCGTACAGATGAATATATTTATTGTCAGTCCTTTTTAATGCTCAGCTGTTGGGCTGAAGTACATTCTCAGAATTGAGATAGACTTAGAGTATGTCTACAACGATAGCCAACCATAATGATCACAATATTCAAACCTTAACGTTTAACCAACACAGATATTACGTTCTTATCAGTATGTTTTTCTATATCCTAGAGCTTACAGATAGGCAGCGAATTTTTTTGTAATGTCTATTTTCAATTATATCTTTTCCCGTTTCGCTTCTTAAATTCAAATTCTGTCAGATGACTCGAATTTTTTATTTGAGTGGCAGTCAAGCATGCAGGCAGTCTTAAGGTTGCTGCAGCCCATGGACGTCCACAACAACCTCATGCAAGCCTTAGTCTTATAGCAGTTGCGCTGATACTCCGAAGGCTGATGGTCGCCTCACGTAAATCTGGCTGACAACTGCACCCTTCCATCGTTACACAATAGAACTGCATTGCGGCAGAAGTAGGTGCAGCGGTGGTACTTGTCCGGTCAAACCATAAAAGCTCTACTACCTAAAATAAAGCTTCACACTCATAGCGCCACAGTAGGGTAGATATACCCTGTGTCGTGGGTACCATGGACACACAGAAAGACAGAAACACAAACACCCAGACCGAGAAAAGAAATTTAAACTCATCATTCAAATTTCTGTTTCGACGGAAACCGGAACCCGGGACTCATCATTCGAATTTCTGTTTCGCCGGGAATTGAACCCGGGACCCTTCGATTGGCAGTCCGGCATGGTATCCATTGCGCCAAGCAGGTTACTATTACCTAACTAAAATGTTATGTATTTCTATACTATTTTTAGCACTTGTACATGCAAGTTACCTAAGGTCATCAATTTTATATATACGAATGCTTGTATCGCTTTAACCCACTTAGAAGCTGTCAGTAGAAGTGAGTGGAGGATATTCGAGCATTATAAATGGTCCTTCTGACGGCTCTAGATCCAAGAACCTATAAAATTAAATGTTCATCGTGATTCACATAAATTGATGGTACAGATTTATTACAAAAGCAAATATCCGTTACGCTAATGAATAAATTGTATTAAGAGGGAATAAAAGGTACATGGTGTTTCGAAGACGCCTCGTATTTTTATCCCGTAGGCACTGATGAACCTAAACTCTTTACTGTTTAAATTATATTCATAATCATGGGTATTCGAACCTAAACTTAACGTCAAATAGCTCTTATTGAATTAATCCTTTCAAATGTTTAAAATTATTCGCATTTTTTTATAAATAATATGTGATTTATTTCCAGAAAAAAAATAACTAATACAAACTTAAAAAAAAAAATAACTATAAAAAGAAAACCCCATCCAAAAGTTGCGCTTGTGGCATTGTGCCCAGCACGCTGGCAGCATTTCCCCTCTGAACTAATAAGCTAATTTTTTGCGAAAAATAGCTGCCAGCCCTCTGGTCACCCGAGGCTAGAATCAGTCTGGTCGACATGTCCTGCATGAATGTTTTCATGTCAGCCGACCATGGACCCATAGTCTCTATCGCAAGCGCCGCAAATTCATAATTCTTCGTAATAGATGAATATTTGCGGCGCTTGAGAAGCTGTGCATGGTCGGCTGCGGCCCCCATGTTTAAAATTAGACACGATATATAAATCATGTGTATTTTAGTGTGTATGTAGATTACTTATTTATTAATCGATTTTCATCCAAAGGATGGTGCAATCACAAATTAATTTACTACAGCTTATCCTGACTTTGATTTATAAACATTTGTATTCTTGAGGACAGTAGCAAAATATATTACACAGAAATACAAAATAAATACGCTTTGAGGCAGAATTTGCAGTGGTCGAGTTCAACTTCTTTGACAAGTATTCAAAAGAAATTGGATTCGAAAAGATAGGTAGGTACCATTCTTTCACAACTCAGACCTTAGACAGCTTGGGGAACAGGAAAAGATTTCTGCACAATTAAAAGCAATTACAAAACTATCATTAGAAATCATTATCACCTAAAATTTCGAAAGTAGAACATGTCTGATGTTCTATCGTATCTATCTACCGTCAACATTTGCAGAGATGTCAGTGACACTCCCACTACTTGTCAGTCATCAATGTCATCATCCTGGGCTACTTACTGACAGTTAGCTAATAACGTTATCGGCTCTTCATTGTATTTGCGACACGACTTTTAATATAATTTATTATCTTGATCATATCAACATGGCCACATGTCATTTTAGTTAGTACGTACGCGTCTCTACATTTGTGAATCTATCAATCAAGTATACATCAGACAGTGCGAAATCTGCTTGTGGAGTACCTACCTACTGGACAATTCATTTCAATTTTTAGGCACAGAAATGTTTTGGAATACTTGAAGCTGAGGATTTTTTACTTGCTCTACAGTGAAGAAAGACCCAAGAGCTTAGAGCTTCCCAAATTTTCTCAAAAATAATTACACTCTACTGACCTGCACTTGGCTACCGTATATAATCATATTCAAAGTTAAAAGTACCTAAAAGTGAGACATTGAAAGGGTTATTAATGATGATGAAGTAGCAGTTTCTGCTTTAATATTGATAACGTTTCAGAAAAAGTGAGCATTAAAATAAATTACATCATACTGTTCTTTTATTATTCTAAACATATGTATTATGGTTATATTTAATCTCTGGTTGTAATAGAGGTATCTTAAATAAGGTGTCACTTAAATAGACATACAACACCTAAGAATTAAGTTATACAGTATAGTAAAAACGAAAAAAAAAAACACATGCTCTAATATTCAAATATAGCATGTTCAAGTGCGCCAAGATGTAGAGTTATTTACATTCGGCGACAAAAACTTCAATGCGTTTTCTTAAGTAAGCATTGGTTGTAAATTCATTGGCCCAAATATCGCTAATAAGTGGAACAGAATTCAGCCAAGAGCGCGATTGAGATAAGTGGTCTATAATTTTTTTCGCCATGATTGGCAGCCAATAAAATCGTGATAAATTATAAAAATCCGTGCAAACAAATGCCAAGCATGACAAAGCTTATAATCGAAGTCATTAGGCTATAGCTTTACTAGATAAATAACGGACTATTTGTCGAGTATAAACGTGCTCTCGTTAAAATGATTAATGTTCATTATGTATTGTTATCTTTATTGCGACAATAGAAAACTTTAAGTATTATTTAAAACATTTCTAAGAAATATACTTTTTTTCTGTTTTGAAATACGTCATCATTCACACATTGTCGTCTAGAGTCTCATGGAAAGAGTAAAGGCGTGTCTATTATGTTTATCTATAACTAAAAGTGCCCCGCAATTTCCGGGCGTTATAGCGTGATGTTTTATCGCCTAAAAAACTTCAATGAATGGACTGTAACATAACACAAAAAAAAGTCGGTCGTATAACCACAACTCAAAAGGCGACGACGAATTTGGTAACTTAAATGTTAGAATGCCCAGTACTATGTTATTATACACATGTTTCTTATATTACATAGATTAGATAGTTACTAAATAGGCCTGAATGCTCTAGCTTTTTTTCTACTCAATAACATGTTACAAATAAGACAGTGTAGACGCCGCCTAATATAGCAGTGACATTTATAACAATTTTCTGCATGAATGTAGGTAATTTTAATTGCTCATGAAACATGCATGCTACAAAATACAAGCTCAGGTGCATTATGGTATTTATATTTAACATCCGTTTTGTGCTCATAATATTTTCACAGTAAGTTTAATTAGTAGCGAATGATTTTATTAAATACTTTTTGTTCATTAGGGACCCCCTACAATTTCGCTTTTGTGATATTTCTTATGGACACCTATTCTCAGTTTCTGTAGGTGGCTTTGTTGCCGTCCCTATAGCTCGGGATTCATAATTAGAACACCGGTAACCCCTTGTGATATTTTATAATAGATGACTAAAAGGGGACTTCTAGGCTTGGAGGACGAAAGTGTGAAATCAAACCAGATCCGCCAAAGGTACGTGTGTACATGGCCGCACGCCTTCGTAAACATCTCTAGAGCTTCATTGCCCACCCAAGATAAGACCTTTTGGGTCATCGCGCATAGAGGACACCGATGCGCTCCACTTGGGTTCCCGGAGTCCTACCCAAGCGCTATTGCAAGAAGGGGAGGGGTCTCCTCCGATAACAAATAGAAAAGGTGGCTTAGTGGCCGCGTAACTGTTTCTTATTATATTTGATGTCTTAATGATCATAATGTTTATTACTTAAATTTGATACAAAGTTAATTAACAAAATTAAAAATTATTTCAATATCATACCAACATAATTATGGCATGAGTAAAGGATTTTTGTCATGCCTTAAGCTGTTATCAATTACATTAAAGCTATAATAATAAGCTCAAAGTTTCGATGTCACAGTAATCTGGCACGGTGAACAAAAACGTGTCTACTTTGTATGCCAGGCTCGGGTGATCCGCATAGGGCCAAATAACAGGACTTTGGCTCGCTTAATCACCGTTTTATGCATGACTACAATGCTTGGGAATGTTGAGATATCCCTCAGTCCTTAAAATGGTTTAATAAACCGGAACATTAGTAATACCTTAAATTGAATGTTACACATTTAACCGACTTAAGAAAAAAAAGATTACAAATTCGACACGCATGCATTTCATAAAATTCGAGCTGCTTTATTTTCACGTATGATATTAATATTCTTTTTTCTTTGCGAATGGCGTCTCGGTCGTTTGACTGACATTTAGCCAATATCAAGTAAACATTTGTATCAAGTTTTAGCCCCTTTCCTTGAAAACAGATATACCTAATAATAGTCAAAGTTATTTTAAGTCAGTCATCGGTAATCTGTCAGTCAAGTCAGTCAACTATCAGTAGGTAAAGCGAGGACTACTTTACCAGAACGTGTCCGATGGAGTTTTGGAGAAAAGCGGAAAAACCATGTTTTCGCACAGTTTCAACTTCTCAACACTAGAACACTAATTTACCTAATCGAAAAAATGCCATAAACTTTATCCAATATAACTGTAAAATACACCAAGTAAATAAAATAAACGTGCAACATGCTCGTTGGAACTTCCCGCCAAAACTATAATATTCTTTAAAGGATTCCAAACGAATCATACGGGTTGGAGAGGATTAAAATTCAAAATTTAACCAATAATAAATTACTGAAGGGTTTTTCGTTGTTACAGAGATATTCTACGAGAAGCAGCGCTACGACGGATGGTTCAATAACAGAGCATACCCCGACTGGGGGTCAGTTGGTAAGTTTTCTAAGATTTGCATTATTATTATTAGTATTTATTTAGGTGATAGAATTGTCATGGTTTATCTGGAGAAATACTACCGCTACACCCATTCAGCCGTGAAGCATCAGCCTCGGACTTTCGCACTTCGCACTTCGGGAATCGTAGGACCCTTGTTTGACATTCCCGCATGGCAACATTGGCAACAATTGCGCCACACGGATTGTCAATGGGCATGATGACAGATTTTCAAATACCTTTCCTTATTGTAGGTACACGTCTCCTAATTTCGAAAAAAAGCATTTCAGCAATAAACTTAAGTTTTAACGTAAATTAATGTATTTTCTGCTATGTAATTTGAATTAAGCACGAAAACGCTCGAAGGTGTCATGGCGTCGGCTTGCCAAATTTCAAGCAACACGATGACTTTTACTGAGACGTGACGTCATTCCTTTTGACTGGCGTTTCAGATAACATGGCCGATTGCTATATTTAACACTTTTATTTATTAAAAATATTATTAATCTTAATATTTTTATATAAAAACGGGATCATATTTTAGAACTTTTTTAGCATATATTTTTCTGTAAAACCATTTATTCTCTGATTCTTTAATAGTGTCATCATGCCTCCGCAGACGTTGTCCTGCCTTAAAAATATTGAAAGAGGATTAGTTTCTTTATCATCTCAAAGAATTTTTATGTTACTATCAAATAAAAAATATAAAACAAATGACAGATGAATTGTTATTCAGACTAGGTATGTCAAACTTCTGGACGATGGCGCGATAACTAATGTTTGACAGTTACTAACCATAACCATAATAACCATTTTTTTTTTCAACCTTTTTTATGTCCCACTGCTGGCCACAGATCTCCTTCTCACACAATTTGAGAGGGATTTAGGCCATAGTCCACCACGCTGGCCAAGTGCGGATTGGTGGACGTCATGCTTTCGAGAAATTATGAATTTCTCTCAGGCATGCACGGCGATGGAGAACATCGTAATCAATGAAATATCACGATATTTTCCATCGCCGTGGAGCAGCGATAAATTCGCACATTACTTTGTCAGAGGTGCGAGCCGAGGATTTGAACCTGGGATCGGTCACGTCGAAGACCGCGGTTTTTTACCACTCGGCCATCGCTGCTCTTAATAACCATATAGGAACCACTAAAACTTGAACTTTATGATATGGTATTAAAGTTCAAATTGAAGTATTAATAGGAATCGTTTGTAAGGGAGTATAGAAAAGTGTTGTTGTCAGAATTTTTCAGGCAATTTTTTAAATATTTCTCTGCGTAAGAACTGCAAGGAATATTCTTAAAAAAAGAATAGCGAAATCGGATAAGCTGTCCTCGAGATTTGCGCTTAGTAACACATTCAGCGATTCATTTTTATATTATAGATTCTTACTGATTCTAGATAATTTCTTATAGCTAATCACTTACCTTACCTATAATAATATACAATAACATGTCATATCCAAGGGCTTTTCCACAGGTGCTCAGTCTAAATCCGTTCAGTAAATAGATTTTATTATATACCTACCTAGCTAAATAATGAAAAATCATTACACACGCATGTTGAGATCTGAACATTGAGAGAGAGATATTTATTGCGACAGATCTAGAACATTCATACTCACGCCCTGGCAGCTGTCATGAAATAAAATGGGACTGTTCGACACAAGTTTACAACCGTTAGGTACCTATCTGATTTATCGATGTCTCATGTCATAAAACTTTGCATATAAAACTTTAAAATTTAAAATAGATATTATAGAAAAAAAAAACGGCAAATTGTTTGTAAAGTAGGTTTACGATCGAGATGTTTACGTGATAACGTCCGCACGAGAAAATCTCCATTCGTTTGTATGCCGCTAGAGTGAGAGAGACGGAAGATCGGTCCACTCACTCGAACGCTATGCCAGCCTCCGCTCGTGAGGATTCCGCGTGACAAGTTTCACGGAATGACTGGCAGCGCTCGAGATGAGACGGGAGATCGGTCCGTCTCTCTCTCGTTATACCTGCGATCGCGCTCGTGAGGTTTTGGTGTGACACAAGTTTCTGAACATGTCACCCGACTAAAACGATTTTAAAGACGTTATCACGTCAAAAACGTATAAAACAGTAATAACGGCAAAAGGATTAAAGCGTAGACTTTAACTAATTTAAATGCTTAAACATATTCTATCTGATCTATCTAACCCAATATGTTATGGTTTACAAAGTATTCACATAAATTGTTATGATTGCAATGGAACCTTCTCGTATGTTTGGCACGACGGGGAGGTTTCTTTTATATTACAAATAAGTGTCGATGGGCTACAGTACCCACTTAACCGCGTATTCGTTTGTATTCTCTTTTTTATAAATAAGGCTTGAAACGTAACAATGTCTAATGATATTAATGATCTAACGACTAAGGGGTGAGTTTTCAATCCTCGGATAAAAGTATTCATCAAATAAATGTTACCTGTAACCTGTTTAGCCTGTAACCTGTTTAGCCTTATGACTTACTAGCGGCCGCCCGCGACTTCGTCTGCGTGGAATTTAGTTATAGATTTATTTTAAATAAAGGTAGCCTAAGTAAGTACTTAGAATCAGCTACCGGGCAGTGAAAGTCCCGTCAAAATCGGTCCAACCGTTTCAGAGATTAGTCGGAACAAACAGACAGACAGACAAAAACTGTAAAAAATATTATTTTGGTATATGTAACGTACATACATTCATATGGATGTAGTAAAAAACGGTTATTTTAATGTTACAAACAGACACTCCAATTTTATTTATTTATAAAGATGAAAAAAATTGTCATAATGTTAACTGAGAAATAACTTTATATCAGGATTTAAAAAACCGCCCTAAAACTAGTTACTAACTGAAGTAGTTCATTAATCTTTTATAAGCTGCTACAATCATATAAAGCTTTATTAATTGCGAAACTTGCAAAAACAGTCAGGTAATATATAAGGGGAAAATTAATTTACACGTATATATCGCGACCAATTATGAAAACATACGTATAAGGTGATAGAAGCCTATACAAAATAAACATACAGACAACTTAAATAGGTATCCAGTGTTAGAAAATTAATGCATTTTAAATTACAGCTATTACATTAAATTGATATGTACCCAGATACGCTTAGAACTAGATGACTTGTTAAACGTCGAGTATATTGAAAATTTACATACGGGTTCAGCCTTACGTAATATGATAACTTTGAATCTAACGAATCTTAAAAATATAATAATATAATAAATATAAGTACTCGTATAAGCAAATATTAACATTTGCATTGATATCACAAACGTATTTTTAATAAACAAATATTTATCAGTTGATGGCTTTGTTAAATCCCTACTAATATTATAAATTCGAAAGTAACTCTGTCTGTCTGTCTGTCTGCTACGCTTACCCGCTTAAACTACTGAACCAATTTTAATGAAATTTGGAACACAGATAGATTGGACCTTGGGAAAGGACGTAGGATGGTTTTTATCCTACGGGAACCTATTAAACGGGTCCACTGGCGGAAGGCTAGTATTTAAATGTAGTAACATTAACATCGGATTCAATCATGCATTGAATTATTTTTACGTATTAAATTTTTGATAAAAAAAGTGTGAGTAATAAAATGAAAAGCCAGCAAAACACTTTACCACTTTGGTTACATCTAAAAAAAAGCATTTGAATGCTTACATAGAATTATATACAACCAGCAGTTTAACTTAACAAGAATACACCGTAAGTACATTAGATATCAACGCGCGCGCAATCAATAATAAAACTTTTCAATTATAACGTTTTAAATCTTTCCTTTTTCATTTATCGTATTTAAATGACAAAATATAGACAAGCTTGCGGTCCATCTCAAATGCAATCCATGGACAACCTCAAGCAAGGCTCGTCTTGCTTGTCGGAGTTTGTATGCTACGCGCTGCTATTTCAGAGATTGATGGTCGCTTATGTCAGTCTGGTTGGCTACTGCATATTTCTATCGAAATAAAATAAAATTGCCTCTCGGCAGAAAAGGTGCAGCGATGGTACTTTCTCGATCAAACTATGCTAATTCTATCACTTTCCT
This sequence comes from Pyrgus malvae, assembly GCA_911387765.1. NCBI lineage: Eukaryota > Metazoa > Arthropoda > Insecta > Lepidoptera > Hesperiidae > Pyrgus > Pyrgus malvae. The sequence continues at coordinate 9,565,103 of OU426958.1, read as the reverse complement.
GTTTAAGCCTTCTACAATTTTATCAAAAAATATTACTTCATGAGAATAAAAAAAACGTTTCACACTCATAGCCCCACAATAGGGTAGGTATACCTGTGTCATGGGTGCCATGGACACACACAAAGACAGAAACAGAAACACCCAGACTGAGAACAGGAATTTAAACTCATCATTCAAATTGCTGATTCGCTGGGAATCGAACCAAGGACCCTCCGATCGGCAGTCCAGCATGGTAACCATTACGCCACGCGGGTCGTCAAAAATTTTAAAAATGTAAAAATTACTTTATCACAATTAAAACTACATAAAAAGGAAAAGATAATATTTCATACTATACATATTTTACAAAATGTATATGCCATCCAAAAGACCTGATTGCGGCATGGTGCCCGGAACGCTGGCATTCCCTCGTTGAATCAAAAGACAGATTTTTTGGGCAAAATAACAGCCAGTCCTCTGGTCACCCGAAGCGAAGACAAGTCTGGCCGACGTATCCATGCATAATTTTTTCATGTTAGCCGACCATGGGTCCAGCGTCTCCATTGCAATCGCTGCAAATTCATAATTTTCTGTTTTCTTCCGCACAATTTTTGCGGCAATATATGAGGATAAAATAAATAGAGCAGCGAAAGACGCGGTCTCCGACCCGGAGATGCCGATTTCAACCCTCATCGCGCGTGCGCATTTACCGTTGGGCCACGGCGAGAGAAAACATTGTGATTATGATATGAAAATTACGATATTTTCCATCACTTGATGAGCAACTCTGAAGAATGCACCTCAGAGCTGCTCATAATTTCTCGAAGAAATGATGTCTAACAAGCTCCATTTCGCCAGTCTGGTGGAATATGGCTTATACTCTCTTTTATCCGAGAGTGCGCACACGTGTGCCCAGCATAAAAATAGGCTGCAACCCTTTTTGCGTCCCACTGCTGGGCACGGGTCTCTCCCCATTATTGGGGAGGCCTGGAGCTTACTCCACCACGCTGCTCCAATGCGGGTGTGGAGACAAAAATGCTTGGAAAAAAATTGAAACAAAGAATGGTATGATACCATGATGTTTTTTCAATTCTGAATTCAATAAGTAATTACGATCATAAGATTCTGAATCATTTAAGAATTACTCAGTGTTCATAATACGTGATTATGATTAATTACTTACAATTGTGACCCAGTTATTTTATTCTGCAATCACATTCCGTAATAAAATTGTGGGCTCATTTGATATCTATGAAGATTGCGTACCTTCTTACGTCATTCTCGTACTTCGATCAATTATGGATCAATTTAATATCGAGATGACACGTCCAGATAAACTTATTCTGTTTGTCATTGATCAATATTGCATTGTCGATAAGTACCTACTGCTACCTACAAAAGTACCTATGACACCTGCACTAAAAGCGATGCAACGAGGATTAGGACTAAGAGAAAACCAATCATAGGCATAATCATCATAATCATCTTAACTTACTTGAAACTTACTTCGCAGCTCCAAAAATAATATACTGTTTACATTATCGGATCCATTAAATAGTCTGATACTGAGAGACTGGTCATCCATGCACCGCGACGGGAGCCAAAAATAAAAGTAATTTTAATCGGCTTTTTTGTATTTTTTAAAGTATTTTTTTTTCAGAGTGCGGTACCTACTGTAACATAAACGAAAATTTATAAGAGACACATTTTTACGGTTTTGTTTCGGAATACATACCCAAAGGGAAAGCAGAGCCTTGCTATATCCATGAGACCATCTGTAACTACGCTCTCTTCCTAAAACTTTAATTAATATAATAATAGTCATACGGACAAAATTTATTTATTCATTTATTTAATAAACTCTTTAATGTACACCACAAAAAAAATGAAATATTTACATGAATAAAATAAAAAGAGTACTTACATATGGCGGCCTTATCGCTAAGCAGCGATTTCTTCCAGGCAACCACAGGCAAGGAGTTAAAGATAGGAAAGATGTATTTATTTTATGTATTAAGAAATATTTATAGCATTTAAAAGCTAAGGAAGAAATATTTATTTAGCTTAATAGGTATTTTGCACAGAACAACGAATATTCATTTCGCTCGCGCGCTTGCGACATGAATATTAATGAATATCCGAGTACATTTATAATTAAAGATATTCAGATTTATAGCCTCTGAGAAATCTGCCCCAACTTTGCATAAACGCAGGTTTTGGAAATTTCTATCGTTTAACCAACTTCACAAAAAATACATTCTTAATTCACCATCAAAACCGCCAAAATGGCATCATCAAAATCGAAGATAACAAAGAATAATGTCTTTTAAAATTTAACATATATCTTACACTCTTATAGGATAACAAATTCACCTCACTATTACCTGACAATATTTCTACTATTTTACTTTTTTTATTTTTTTTTATTTTTTTTACTTTTATTATTGTAAAACTATTTTAAAATTATTGTAATTTAATAGACACTGACAGTCTTGTATTATGCGTTATTAATCCTAATAATATATCAAAGTTCATGACAAAATTAACCCGCGATCATCCGATTTTCTCCTCGTCCCTAATTCGTAGTTCGTGTAGATGGTTGCAACGTACAAATCACGACTCTAGTATACCTCAATTATTTACCAAATAGTAACAGCGATGGCCAAGTGCTAAAGACCACGGTCACCGACACGGAGGTATCGAATTCATACTCCCGGCGGCGGCGCTCACCTCTGAAAAAGATTTTTTTTTAAGTCCGTATTTATCGCTGCCGCACAGAGAGGAAAAATAATAACATTTCACACTCATAGCCTTACAGTAGGGTAGATATACCCTGTTTCGTGGGTACCATGGTCACACACAAAGACAGAAACACTAAAATCCAGACCGAGAACAGACATTTTAAACTCTTCATTCTTCTGCTAGTTATTTATTGTACTCATTTAAATGGAGTAGGCATTTAAAAGAGTACAATAAATTCCATCCATCCTTCAGCCTTTTATAGTCCACTGCTGAACATAGGTCTCCCCTAACGTTCGCCACTCCTCCCGGTCCTGAGCCTTCTGAATCCAGCGACTACCCGCTGTCTTCTTCAGGTCATCCGGTATATCCGAATACCGTACAAAGCTCAAGTGGCTCCCTATCCGACTTCGCCGGAATACACATATTCTCTCTTCTCTGTACTGTGTTCTGTTCAAACCGGTGACTCCTCTATACCTTAAAAACCGTTTTCAGTTTCTCCATCTTACTCATAACTTTCATCTTCGTTCAGCTGATAATCATATCCTTAAAATACCTGTTCATTCTTCTACTTTCTACGGCAAATCTTTCACTGCCTCAGCTATTCGCCTGTGGAACAATCTTCCAATGAATATTAGGCGTGCAAAATCCCTTGATTCCTTTAAAAGTAAATTAAAAGCTTATTATATAAACCTCTCTCCTTCATCTTCATGAACTCTCTATTAACAGTAATGCTGTACATTTACTTCACGTACCTACTTTGTTTTACTGTGTGACATTGTTTTGTGTTTTGTTCTTTTCTTTCTGTTTCTTAGTAACTTATTTGGCTGCAACCCTTTTTGCGTCCCACTGCTGGGCACGGGTCTCTCCCCATTAGAGGGAGGCCTGGAGCTTACTCCACCATGCTGCTCCAATGCGGGTTGGTGGAGAGTAACTTATTTGTTTTATGTTAAATTTGCACATCCTACCCTTTATTCTTCCCCTCTTTCCATCCATTTTTCCAAGCATAGGTTGCCTGGAAGGGATCGCTGCCTGAGTGATAAGACCGCCTATTGCATACACTAATTAAACTTTACATCTATAATGTTATTTTACTGTAAAACTTGGTGTGCAATAAAGTATTATTGTTGTTGTTGTCATCAGTCCACCTGGTTGGGGGGCGGTCTGTACTCCTTTTGCCGAGACGTGGTCGCCATTCGAGGACCTTTCGTCCCCATCGGTTGTCGATTCTCCTTACTATATGGCCTGCCCATTGCCACTTTAGCTTGCAGATTTTGAGAGCTATGTCGGTAACCTTCGTTCTTCTACGGATTTCATCGTTACGATTTCTACAGAGTAGAGAAACACCAATAAGAGCTATGCTTGCTCTTTCCATCACTCGCTGAGCGACCCTGAGCTTATGGAAAAGGCTAACTGTAAAGGACCATGTCTCGGCGCCGTAGGTCATCACTGGCAACACACACTGCTCGAAAACTTTCGACTTCAGGCACTGAGGTATTCCGGACGAGAATACACTTTGTGATTTCCCGGACGCTGCCCAACCGAGTAGGATTCTACGACTCGAAGCTGGACTTACCCATACGGATCGCTTGTCCCAGGTAGACGTATACCCGTCGACAACTTCGAGAGTAGCGCCATCAATAACGACCGGTATAGGTGTGACATGGACGTAAGACATGATCTTCGGCTTGTCCATGTTCATCTTAAGACCCACCCTTTGTGAGGCGCTATGGAGGTCACCTAGCATAGTGCTGAGTTATTCCAGGTATTCCGCCAGGATTAATATATCATCGGCAAATCGAAGGTGTGTGAGGTGTTCGCCATTCGCCACCCAGTCCGATCCACTCCATCAGCTTGAACACGTCTTCCAGTGCAACGGTAAACAACTTCGGGGATATAACATCCCCTTGTCGTACTCCGCGCTGCAGTGGAATAGGTCCAGTACAATAAAGTATCACTACTATTAGTAAGTGTTCACCTGCAACTTCTCATCATGCAATAGGATAACTACAAATCGCAGTTCTTTTTGAATATCGACAATTCAACTCGTTGCAACATCTTCACGACCGCGCCTCCATTATTCGCCCGACCACCGCGTGATAAGTACCGACTATCAATCACGATATAACTGGTGTAAAATTGTGTGTCATTATCAAATCTAACACCTAAGGCTGTAATGGTCATTTAGCTATTATACACGAAGAAAATAAACGGTTTAAGTATATTATGTGCGATTTTATAACTTTATATTATATTTTTTCTGGCCAAATTGTGGGAAATTTCTCTTCTAACATAAGTTAAAGAGAGTTAATCTTTTTTATATGTGATTCACTAAAAAAACTACTTAACTTGTTCAAAAATTATTTCACCTGTGGTTATTGTATCGATAGCTTATTTTATAAGATATTTGATAATCAGTGAATTTTATATTTATTGATACATCTTGTGAGTTTTCGCCTCGCTCCTAATTCGCTTCTCATGTCGACAGATCGGCAAACGTTACGCCATCGCAATCGCGATCACGTTCAGATTATTTGTTTAACCATCACTGCACCTTGCATTGCTTTGATCTGAAATACGAGAACCTGTCTGTTCACAAAAAGAATGAACACGCCGTATTTTCTGAAAAAGTTACGTATTGTATGTTGTAGGTGGTAGAACTAATATGGTTCGCCCGGGGGAGTACCACCGTTGCACCCACTTCTGCCGTGGACCAATTTTATTGTGTTTCGGTGGAAGGGTGCAGTTGCCAGCCACACTTACATGAGGCGACCACCAGCGTCCGGAGTAGTAGCGCAACTGCATTAGACCTCAGACAAGACTTACCTATGCTTGCTTGAGGTTGTATGTCCATGGGCTGCAGCGACCACTTAACACCACGTGGCCTGTATGCTCGTCTGCTACTCCATTGAAATTAAAATTAAAGTATGTTGTTGTGTATAAGTTATTGTAAAAAAGAAAGTTAAACACAGCTTATATCCATAGCTTCATAGCTTTTTTTTACCATTTGTGTAATGTCAGTGCTCAGTCATCGAGAAAATACCTAATTGTCAGAAAACAATACAAAAATGCTCAAAGGTAGAAAGAGCGCGTTTCAAAAGCGCGGTTCGTAAAAAGAGATGTTTTTTTATGTAGAACGAGTCTTTTACGTCTTCTCCTCTTCAGACAAACATTTATAACAACAACTTTATTTTAAACTAGCCTTCCGCCAGCGGCTTCGCCCGCTTGGACCCGTTTAATGGGTCCCCGTAGAATAAAATGTGATATATATATATATGTGCCACGCTTCATTGCTATATTAAAATCTTAGGCGTTTATCCAGTTGCTTCAACCGCGTTGACCCTATTACCCGTTTTCACGTAGGAATAATGCATTTATCCTCGGTAAAAAGTAGCCTATGTTACTCAGGGTGAATGTAGCTTTCTATAGGTGAATTTTTGAAATCGGAACAGTAGTTTTTGAGTTTATTCATTACAAACATACAAAAATACAAATCTTTCCTCTTAATATTAGTATAGATGTTTGTCTTCTGAAATTCATCAAGTATAATGGCGGATTTAGGATTTTAGTTTGGGGGGAGGGGCTTGACTTTGGTTTGGGTGGTGCTTGATTTAACCAAGTGGTATTTTTAACAATGTTAGCAATAATGCGCGATGCGCATGTACTTTTAAATCTTGCTGGTGGTGTGTAGATTTAATATTATGTAAAAATTAGCCACGATTTGTATATAATTTATAGGCATGTCTATAGTGAACCAGAATGGTTTTTTTGGGAGCGGGCGCTTGAGCTTTTCGTCTAGTCGATCGGATTGTCTGAAAAATTTACTAGATATTATGTACATTATTTGATAACTTGTTTAAAAAATATTTTTAACACACTGTTCATCGTGTAAGACTATAAGTCCATTGTATCCACAACATACGGAACGTATGCCTTTAAAAGTAGAGAATTACATGTAATTTTGTCTCACAGTTACCTGTGTCTTTCTTCCCCAGGTAGTCGGCTCACTCGCAAGACCCCGGCTTCGTATGCCGATGGAGTGTACATGATGGCGGGCGCGGACCGGCCCGGGGCCCGGGCGCTGTCCAAGCTCTTCATGAGGGGGCAAGACGGACTACCGTCTATGGCTAATAGGACAGCTCTGCTGGCGTTCTTTGGTAACTCGTAATGTTTATTATTTTATATTTTTGGGTGACCGCTAGCGCCAAAAAAATTTATGCGCGTTTCCGTGTTTCGGAGGGCACGTTAAGCCGTCGGTCCTGGTCGTTGTCGATGGATAACAGTCGTTAAACCTTGTCGGAGGCCTTAAAGTATTACCTTCCTTATAAAGTGACTGATAAATGTAATGACTAATTTCATAGCTTTCTTCTATAGTTATTGTTTGACATTGTTTGAGAGTTTCTTAGTATTGATTCGTAGTAATAAATCCTTTTCGTGCAATAAATAAAATAGTGATTGTTTTAAAGTATTACCTCCCTTATAAAGTGACTGATAAATGTAATGACTAATTTCATAGCTTTCTTCTATAGTTATTGTTTGACATTGTTTGAGAGTTTCTTAGTATTGATTCGTAGTAATAAATCCTTTTCGTGCAATAAATAAAATAGTGATTGTTTTAAAGTATTACCTCCCTTATAAAGTGACTGATAAATCTAATGACTAATTTCATAGCTTTCTTCTATAGTTATTGTTTGACATTGTTTGAGAGTTTCTTAGTATTGATTCGTAGTAATAAATCATTTTCGTGCAATAAATAAAATAGTGATTGTTTTAAAGTATTACCTCCCTTATAAAGTGACTGATAAATGTAATGACTAATTTCATAGCTTTCTTCTATAGTTATTGTTTGACATTGTTTGAGAGTTTCTTAGTATTGATTCGTAGTAATAAATCCTTTTCGTGCAATAAATAAAATAGTGATTGTTTTAAAGTATTACCTCCCTTATAAAATGACTGATAAATCTAATGACTAATTTCATAGCTTTCTTCTATAGTTATTGTTTGACATTGTTTGAGAGTTTCTTAGTATTGATTCGTAGTAATAAATCCTTTTCGTGCAATAAATAAAATAGTGATTGTTTTAAAGTATTACCTCCCTTATAAAGTGACTGGTAAATCTAATGACTAATTTCATAACTTTCTTCTATAGTTATTGTTTGACATTGTTTGAGAGATTCTTAGTATTGATTCGTAGTAAGAAATCCTTTTCGTGCAATAAAATAGTGATTGTTTTTTATAGAGTCAAAGCTTCTTCCTAAATATTAAAAAAAACTTTCCGTACAATTTACTTTTCCTTTGTGTCCCGTCCACATCTTACCCTATATAACTACATACCATTTGATTAAAACTATTACTATATTACCACAGGTCAAGTAGTAACAGGCGAGATAGTGATGGCTTCAGAGTCCGGCTGTCCCATCGAGCACCACCGCATCCCCGTTGATAAGTGCGACCATATGTATGACCCCGACTGCGAGGGCGCCAAGCACATGCCCTTCCTCAGGGCCTCCTATGACCGGAACACGGGGCAGAGCCCTAACAGTCCTCGGGAGCAGGTATGGTAGACATTTGTTACTATTTACCGTTGGTTGAACTCATTGCTTGACCGAGAATGTCGTAAATAAATAAATAAATAAACGTTACACACTCATAGCCCCACAAGGGCTATAAGTAAGGTAATTATAATACCCTATGTCGTGGGTACCATGGACACATACTACAAACACAGATAGGTTTTTAGGATATATAGGATAGGATAAATTTAAACTAATCATTCAAATTTATATTTCGCCGGGACCCGGGAACCCTCGATTGGCAGTCCGGCATGGTAACCATTACGCTATACGGGTCGTCAAGTCGAACTATGTTCACGATTGCCGGCCAGTACGGCATTCGACCTCGGGCTAGGTTCAGGCTTGCTTGATAGTGTCTCGGAAGCATGTCCATTGCCCATACCCCGTAGTATGCATGCTCGTCTGCTACTCCATTAAAATAAAAAAATATTTTCGTGGTTTAATTTCAAACGAAACACTCATTTTCTTAATGTTACTTAACAACGCCATCTGAAATAAAACCCAATATCCCAATAAAAACAATATTTTCAGAAAAAATAAAAATATAAACGCAATCATAATTAATACTATGGTTTTGATTGAGGTTGGAATCCGAGTCTCTAATTCCGCAGTCATCCTACGTAACCATTCGGTCAAGGAAGCTTTATTCAATGAACGAAATTTAAAATTTCTAAAAATATAACCTAGCTGGATCGATTTATCACGAAACCACGGTGCTAAATTTTATCAAATTCGTTGGAGCCGTTTCCGAGATTCTAAATATATATATATGTACTCGTAGTGTTGATGTAGCGAATATCAGACGGAAGAAATGATAGAGTCTTAAAACCACTATTATTATGAGTACTATACGATAGATACTTGCTTTTTGACAGCCTCCGTGGCGTAGTGGGTGATGAACCGACTGCGAAGCGTGAGGTCGTGGGTTCGATTCCCACCCAGGACAAATATTTGTGTGAAGAACATGACTAGGTATTTGTTCTGTATCTGGATGTTAATTTATCTATTTAAGTATGTATTTAGAATTATATAAGTATGTTTATCAGCTTTCTGATTACCATAGTACAAGCTCTGCTTTGTTTGGAATTAGATGGTGTTGTGTGAATTGACCATTGTATTTTATATTTATTATTTATTTATTTACTTTACATTATAGCCAAAACTAAACAGCTGTGTACTTCTTTTAGATAATACGTATCTGTCGATCATTCGATATATAAAAAGAACACCTGTTAATTAAGTCACTATAGTGTTTCACTATTGACTTGTCAATCAATAAATAACATAACAGTTCTACTTACATATTAATAAATTGGTTCATTAATATCGCTTGACTACATCTATCTTTTATCAGATGAAACACAAATATGACTTGTTAGAAAAACACACGTGGAACATACGTAGACTAGGCTTAAAAGTTATTGCTACTGTTAATTATAACTTAACATAGTTACTTTTACTTACTGCTATTTTCTTATTCACAGCCGCTATTTTCGTTAATAGCGTTCAAATACTGCGTAGATATATATGTACATATTCATATTGTATATTTTCTTTATCGCGGTAACTCATTAGTTGTCATTAGCTATCATTTTTATTTATTTGAGTTGAGTCCTTACTTGAGCGACTATTCATTTTGTAAAAATGGCATGCATTCTATGTTTTGTGTAACGATTGTTGGTAATTATCGATGATGCTATGTCACATGTTATTGTGACTGTGATTATTGGTTTTTTAAGCCATGTCTACCAAAAACGTACGTAAATTGTAGAAGTCCGTAAATTATAGCCTGAAGCATTTTTATCAATTAGGATCATTTGCATTCGCCATCGCGATTTTATCTGTACTATTTGATTTCTAATCGGTATCTTATATCGCTCACCTTGCATAGTATATGCGCAATTAAATTTGTTTTGGCTTAGGTTAATTTGATGGTAATTTTCTATGTTATTGAAGTAGTGGGCGTACTGTAATAGTACGTTAACGAAGTTATTGATGAATGCCAATGATAATATACGGTTTATTCACTTAATTTAATTGAATTAATATCATATATTTTTTGAGATTATAAAATTGAGGGAGGAAATTAGATACCATGCTTGAGACTTCAAGAATTAAAATTTTATTAACGGCAAAGAATTGTAGCATTGGAGTAGCGTGGTGGAGTAGGTAAGCTCTAGGCCCTCCGAATAATGGAGCGAGACCGGTGAACAGCAGTGGGGAAAAAGGGTTGCACCCAAGCACATAGTTTTTTTTGCATATTGTCGTACCTAGATTAGCACAAAAAATTAGAAATAGAAATTAAAGACTTACTGAAATCCAGAAGCTGGCAAAGTAAGCAGGAAATCTGTACAAATAAATCTTTAATTTATCTTGCATGATTTATCAACATTCGGTATTACATAACCTAAATACTCGTAAATAAGTCACATTCAGTTTCAGGCCCTTACGATGATTTGTTATCAAAACATCGCTTTCTTATATCATAGCTGAAATGCTTACACTCGCATATTTCAACGTACTCATAAGTATATGAAGGTATAAAATTCCCGGCTCTCGCATATCTACACGATCAAATAAGCAAGCAATTCAATGCGTGGAACGAGCCTGAACGTCCGGAAGAAAAACTGACCGGTAATGTCCTGTAAACGCCCGAGCTCCACAAAATATCCATAAATAGTTTCACGGACCAAGATAAGCCAAAATGGAATGCGTCTTTTTTTGTCACTGATGTAATAAAATTACAGACCCGCGGGCCAACCGTGTCAAATGGTGATTGTATCTCATAACATCAAGGTTATATGCACTTGCGCTGCTACCCCGAATTGCAAACTATCAAATATTTTCTTTACTATTTATTTATTATTAACTAGACTACTCCAAAATATCCCCTTCCTTCCAAATTAACAAAGTTTGATTAAGTCGTCATAATTAAAGCCAAGATAGGCTCACTTGGCAACAATTCCTATTCAGATTTCCTGTGCAAGAACTGTCGGCAGATTGTATTGTAGCAGTGATGTCAGTCACGCCCATTAATATGCAGCGAGGCGATGCTATCGCTTGTCGTTGTCGGCACTACATGGTATTTCTCGAGCGGTCTTGGAATTTGCTTCAGAAATAATGTGGAATTCTTATGAAGACATTTCCTAAATTATGTTTTATATTGTAATTATCTCTCTATATATTATTTTTAATATCTCTATCAAGGCATATAATTATAATTATATGCCTTGCGGTTTTAATGGTTTTGTCTTCAAAATACGAATATAACATTTAGTTTTCCCTGTTTTTACCTACTGTCATCCACCGTGCAAACATATAAATTATACGGTATTTCTTATCTATTCTAGCAATATTGCTGCAACAAAAATCTTCGGCGCAATTTATATGCGGATTGATTAGGTAGCTAAGCAAAAGCTTTAGTGATTTTCTTCAATCCTTTTAAATGCCCCACTGTCAGGCGACAGGCTTTCCTCACAATTGTAATGAATATACTCGTATATCAATCCACCAAGCTGGCCAAGTGTAGGATGATGAACATGATGTTGACAGACTTCTATAACTCCAGAGAGTTTTCCTTTAACATGAGTTATTAAAGGAAAATGCCATGATTAATATTACAATATTTCGTTTGCCGGGAAGCAAATTATACATACGCTCGTAAAAAAATCCCAGTCAGAGATACTCGCCAGAATTTAAACCAAAACTCTGCTTGGAAGTTGGAAGTACTTTATCTAATCTTAACCACACGGCCACAGAGTTCTGGTAGCCAACTAAATATCTATTTTGGTCTATTGATTTTTCTATTGATACAACGATATCATTTCTAATAAGTTATTAAGTTTAAAAACACAATTTTAATGTATAATGTACGAAAGAGTGTTCAGTATCGGTTATAAACAGTTATTAAACAACTTTGTTGCATTGAGAGTAGGTAAGCACCTTACTAACATTTACATACACTTCGTCTACGGAGTAGCTTGCATTATTCAAGAATTAGATTTATTATGAAAATGTATTATATATATTCAATGGATGATCATATAATACATTTATTCATAACGAAAAGCGCTACGTAAGTTGTATTGATAACTAGCGGCTGCCTGCGACTGCGTCCGCGTAGATTTGATTTAGAATTTTTCTAAAATGAAAGTAGCGTTAGTTACTCCTTATTACATTAGCTACCTGCCAGTGAAAGTCCCGTCAAAATTAGTCCAGCCGTTTCAGAGATTAGCCGACAGACGGACCGACAGACAGACAGACAAAAGTTGTAAAAAATGTTATTTTGGTATATGTACCGTATACATTCATATGGATGTAGTAAAAAGCAGTTATTTTAAAATTAAAAACAGACACTCCAAATTTATTTATTTGTATAGATATTAAATCATAGACACAACACTATTAAGCTAACTACTTCTATAGTAAGTTCGTGAGATCGTGGGCGTAGCGACACCGTTTTTATATTATCGCTCAATAATTCAAACTCTTATACCCTAAGGCAATATCAATTATAAACTATCCATCAAAATTATCGTTAGTTGAGTAGGTAGTCATCTCTCGTTGTTAGTAATTTCACAAGCAAAATCAATCTCATGTCATGACGTAGACACAAATAACCAGTATATATCTCAATGTATTACTAAAAGTATTGTAAGTAGGGTAGCATTTACAGCTGTTAATTATTGCACTTGCAATGAATTAAATGTCACATAACTTTTTACACGACGCAGCCAATCTGAATCAATCAACATCGAAGGTTGAATGCCGAGACCGAGCAATAAAACCTAATGACACTGCCTAACCTAGATATCATCTCATCGCACCTGCACTGATTACCATCGGATGTATTTATCGTGGATAGAGCCTTTAAAGAGAATGAGATAAGCCGATAACACACTAATTAGTTGATAAAGTTTTTCGACGTAATTTTGCAATCAATAAGAAATTCTAATTTCGGTGTAAAAAAGGTATATATATAACCCTTAAATCATTGTCTGCAAACCTTTCTAAGTGCCACTTCTGGGCGCAGGTCTCTTCTTTACGGGTCTACCATCACAGTGGAGGCCTGATTACTTCGCCACGCTGCTCCAATGCGAGTTTGTGGAGATACCGGTTAGTGGCCAATCCGCTGGTGGACATAAAACCCATAAAAGTACACGTGTGTATTTCATTGAAACTTTTGTGGAGATGACCTATACTTATTGAGAAACAAAAGTCTATCAAGTATATCTAATCCCTACTTTTAATATTATAAATCCGAAAGTAACTCTGTCTGTCTGTCTGCTACGCTTTCCCGCTTAAACTACTGAACGAATTTTAATGAAATTTGGAACACAGATAGAGTGGACCTTGGGAAAGGTCATAGGATGGTTTTTATCCTACGGGAACCTATAAAACGGGTCCAAGCGGGCGAAGCCGCTGGCGGAAGGCTAGTTATAGTTTTCTCGATAATCACAATATTGTCTTTTTGTTTATTCAGTTTTTTTGCGGGGATAGAAACGATGGGTAGCCAACAATTTTTTTAAATCCTAATTTATTCTTTAACATGAGATCATATCTTGTATATGTGGAGATCGATAAACACGTTGTACTTTTTAATTATATTTGTGTCTAATTAAATCTTCAAATGATTGGGAACCATATTTTACTGTATGATATTTGCTGTAAATACATTATTATATAGTATTATTATTACATATTACACAGTACATAATGACGTTGCAATTTTTATTTGATTAGCAGACTGCCTCCATGGACACGTGGTGGTAAGTGGTCGCTTCAGCTTATGAACATCTTTACACAACCTCAAGCCTAAGTGTTACATGTGGTCGTACATACATATACCTACAATAATTACCGGCCGGCAACCTGCACCTTTGGGAACACAATAAAACTGATTCATGGCAAAAGTAGGTGCAGCGGTGGTTCTTCCCCGGGTGAACCATAAAAATGCTTCTTACAGACTAAATCAAATACATTACCTTAAGCTACAGTGGACACAAAAATTAACCAAAATTGATTCATGGCAGCGGTGGTTCTTCCCCGGGTGAACCATAAAAATGCTTCCTTCAGCCTATATCTTTATATATATAATTCTTCTGTACGTGTGTTGACAGTGAACTCCTAAGCGGCTGGACCGATTTCAATGATTTTTTTGTGTGTTCAAGTGGATTCGAAGATGGTTTAGATTCACAATTCGGTCCACTGGAAAATGTTATATAAATATTTGATTTATTTATTTAGTTTTTCCATATAAATTGTTCCTACCTGTCAAACGTTTTTATTTCGTGCCGTGTCGTTCTAAACTTTCACTACATAGTCAGAATAACAGAACAGTTCGTATGTCATTATTTGTTTTATATTTTTGTGTGACAGTTACATGAAATGTCTTTAAGATAATAAGGAAACAAATCCTCTTTCAATACTTTTATGGCAGGACAACGTCTGCAGGGCCCACTAGTCAAACATATTATTATTACCTAAGCAATAGTGAACACAAAAATTAAACCATTGTTTTTGTTTCAGATAAACCAAATAACGTCTTGGATCGACGGCAGCTTCGTGTACAGCACGAGCGAGGCGTGGGTGAATGCAATGAGGTCATTTCAGGTGCCCCCCAGCAGCCACGCCTGCGTCTTTATGTACATCCCTCTAACTTACATACTTACATGTTTTACACACATACACCTTATCCTTTTTGTATCAGGGAAAACCTTCAAAAGGTACCCAATAACGATACGAATTTCAGATCGTTCTTATGTCATGAATTTATAAAATTAACTATTATATAAAATAGTCAATGATGACATGATGCTGAAATATCTTCAGTATTGTCCGGAATTCACGAATTTTGAGACGGATGCGTACAGAGTTCCCTCTACATACACTACGGACTTTTAATATACCACCATACATAAATAAATAAATATTAAATAAATAATGTTTCACACTCATAGCCCCACAATAGGGTAGATATACGAGTACCTTGTGTACCATGGACACACACATAGACAGAAACACAAACACAATCGTCATTCAAATTTCTGCTTCGCCGGGAATCGAACCCGGGACCCTCCGATCGGCAGTCCGGCATGGTAACCATTACGTCACACGAGTCGTCGTCGTCAAATATACTTATAAACTTTAACGTCGTTAAATATTATAACGTCGTTAAATAACTGCATAAAATGTTTAATATTGTCAAAACATTTGTTAAAATATAACAAAATGGGGAACTGACAACAATTAACAAGCATTTTACTATCCTCTTGGATGTTAATATATTCCAAAAAGAACCGGGTGTTTTAAAGAAAATTTCACCATTCTTTATTAAAAGGTGAAAAGGACGTCACTTTACAACAACATTTCTAAAAAGTGCCGCAAAGTTTCTATTAATTCATTAAATCATCTCATAATGGCCACTTCACTCTACATTCAGGCCTCACATACATCACACGAAAATACGTTGTCAGTTCTTATCTCCATAAACTTGACATAAGCTGCTGAGAGCTGACTGACGGCAGTTTAATTAAAATTTGTTCATATCTTAAGCCTCGACTACATTGAAATACCTACATTGCTACATAATTAGAAATCAAGGGTTTTAAATTAGAGAAAAAGTTGTTGGAGGGAGCGGAAGGGGTTTTTAAGTGGAAGGGAAGCATATAGTCTCGTGAATAGGCTTACCAATTTTACTATAAAATTCTTGGCAACAGGTCAAAAGCACGCTACGACTTACGGCTACGGGTAATTATAAAAGCTCCTCAAAGCATGCATGGCAAATCTTGAAGCCTGGAATGGTATTACAAACATTTTATTTAGGTACATTGCCACAATTATACTAAAATTGCATAATTTGCAGTCCAAAAAGTACTTTTTCGGGTAGTTCTTTTTCATAAAAACTAAAAAGGAGTGTTGAAAAACTTATAGAAAACAAAAGACAAAACTATTAGTAACGTTCCACTAAAGCCCCAGTTCCATGCCTATTCTATTTCTGAACAAATGCTAACAGGTGTTTGTTGCGGTAACTGCTTTTTTCATCCACCTTGAATTCCTGTGCTGGCCACGCGTCTGTCCTCATTAATAAAGCCTGGTGCAAAAATTAATAGACTGATGCAAAATCTGTAAGTTTACACTTTAAGATCAATAAATAAATACCTCGTCCCTATTGCACTATTAAACTTAGTCAATGTAATCGCTTCTTAATGTAGAGGCATGTATCTGAGGCCTTAGGTATGAGCATGTTATCTAGATGCGTGACTTCATATAATTAAGCACATAAAACACACCTTAAGCTTCACGCTACAAATTAACTATGTAAGGCGACTGCCACACGAAGGCTAGTTGCCAAGCACTTCGAAAATGAAATATGAATATGATTTGTATGTCTATTTTCGACAACTGATCTTCGAGTAAAACGAAAAAGCCTACATCCTTTTAATAAATAAATTTAGTTATAAAAACAATAGAAAAAATAATGCCATTGCGTATAAGCTAACTTTTGTTGTAACGCAGTTTTATGTCTTAGAAAAACAAACTTTCGCAATTATCCTGTAAAATAGCTCTCCTTCAAAGCCGGCAACGCTCGGGTGGCTTTGGGGTTGCCCGTGTCCATTGGCGACGGTAATCGCTTAACACCACGCGGCCCGTTTGTGTTTTACTTCGGTTAATTTATTAAAAAAATATCCGTCCTGATAAAAGATTTCATTTTAACCCAGTTTAATAAAAAATATTTTTCTGAAGCTTTTTCGATATTTTAGTGAATTTTAGTGACACTACTTACAATACGTGTGTTTAATATTCCGAAAACTGTTTTTAATTTAGCCCAGCTACTTCTATGAGTTTCGCGTGTACATCGCCTTATACATATATCCTTAGTCAGCGCAGGCCAGTAAATTACTTGCAAAAACTAGATACTTGTATATGAAAAGTACTTTATTTAATAACGCATAACAAATTGAATTCCATACATTAAAAATCATAAATATGCAATATTTATATTATTGAGTAAGTCATTATTTTATTTACATCTTCAAGAAATAAATCACCTTATTCAGGATAAAAATAATTATATTTATAAATTTTTACCATCTTCAGGAAAACCTACAGAGATTGACCATCTCCAAATGAGGGAAAATATTGTAATAGGTTTACGATAATGTCCTTCTCCGTGCATGCCTATAAGTTATAGATAAAATTTCTCAAAGGCATATCTAGTATACTAATCTGCATTTTGCTGGCGTGATGGACTACCGCTTAAATCCGTCCAAAACGCTAAATAATGAGAGTTGTAAGCTTGTATAATTATAATACGTTTTGTCTTCCTTTGGCATATTTCCATTCAAGAACGTAAAAGTTAGAGAAAATAACTATCATAAGCTTATTAAACGTTTCTCAGTTAGGGCATAAGATTACGTTGCTGACATAACAATGTCCTTATAGAATGGGAGCCTGGCGAGCGAGGGAGGCATGCCTCTTCGCAACACCAAGCGTGTGCCGCTGTTCAACAACCCTGTGCCTCATTACATGCGTATGCTCAGTCCCGAAAGACTTTTCTGTAAGTTGCCTAAATTACAAGTTATTTTCTTATATATTTCTAATGCCTTTCGCAGTGATTATACTAGTAGGTATCTGGAGATGCTATTTTTTATTTTACTGTATTCTGTTTACTACTACAAGCCTACCAATAATTGAGATTCAAGAATCGCAAAAGATCTCTTAAACGAAAAAATAAATCTATAAAAAACAAGGCCCCCCTCCCTGACCAAGAACCTAAAAATTTGCCCCCCTCCCCCCCATGACTAAGAACCTGGGTACTATGGTTGCAGCCATTCTCTTTACTAGGTTTAAGGTGGTCGCTGCAGCGTTTGGACAATGACACACAATTTTTTGACACACAAGAGTTTTGCCTGAGGTCCTATACACTTAAGCTATTACTCCCGAGTCGATTTACTCATGTAAGTCCGGCAACTGCACCTTTTCACCGATACACAATATTGCTTATTACTTTACGGTAGAAATATTTGCAGAGCACCGATCTTGATACGATACTCTTTATTGTTTGCCTTTAGAAAAATTAATAAAGAAATATACAAAAACTGATATGGTATGCATATAGGATATCGCTTTTAGTAGCAAAGTTTTCGCGATCTTCAAATGTGCCGCTGCTATTAAACAAAGTGACATCTACATAACGTTTATTTACTGTTATCGTGTAAATAATCGTTTTCAGTGCTCGGCGACCCCCGTACAAACCAGAACCCAGCGATGGTCACATTTGGGATCCTGTTACTTCGCTGGCACAACGTGGTAGCAGCGCGTGTACACCGACAGCATCCCGATTGGAGCGACGAACAACTGTTCCAGAGAGCCCGAAGAATTGTCATTGCTAGCTTGCAGGTAAGATATTTCGAAATCCTCGAAAAAATAATAATAAATAACGCTTCACACTCATAGCCCCACTCTGGGATTCCGTTTCGTTTGTACTATTGACAAATAAAAATAGTACTTTGTACTATTGACATACGTAAAGACAGGAACCCAGGAGATTCCTGTCGGGAATCGAATTAAGGGTCCTGGTACCACATTTCGACAATTAGAGCGACATATAAAGTACAGGAAGAAAAATGTTACTATCGTCACTGGCATACAAAAAAGAGTTTGTTAAACCTTGAAAGAATATCCAAGAGCTTTTCTTTCAACTACTCGTAGAATGAATGGATGAATGAATGAATGAATTTATTTATTTGTTTAAGCATGTGTACATATTTGGTGTTATAAACAAGGTTAACCGACATACTTTACTGGATACACCAGTGTACAAATATTTTATACCACATTAAGATCCTAAAAATCGTTCATACCTTCATAAGCTTCGATTACGAGTAACTATGCTTATCAACTTTTAATACTTTTACAGAACATAATCCTCTACGAATACGTGCCAGCCTTCCTCGGTACTCCCCTGCCACCGTACACGGGCTACCGCGCCGAACTGGCTCCAGGAGTAACGCACGCATTCGCGGTAGCCGCCTTCAGATTTGGTCATACTCTCGTGCCGCCAGCCATCCTGCTGCGAGACCGCAACTGCAGATACAGCCGAGCACCGGGAGGTCATGACGCAATACGGCTTTGCCAGACCTGGTGGGATGGGAATGTAAGTCTAAAAAGTTGTTAAGAATATTCTCTAGATTTTTTTTTTGTATAAACTGATTAATTGAATAAACCGCAATCAATAATAATGTTGGTGTTTATATTATAATGCATACATATGTGCACGTATCTCATGTGTAACGAAGCTAGGTGATATTACATGGAAAAGTATACACCCTCATGTGCATAGGCTGTGGATTATTCCAAAGTAGTTTTAACCTAACTTTATAAATTGAAAACCTATTAAGCCACTTTCTTATTATTTTCCTATAGACTGCCACTTGTATGAGTAATTTAATAATTTTGTGTTTTCTCTGACAATCTACTGTTTGGTACCAAAAATCTTGTTTCCAGGACGTAATATCCCAAGTGCCGATAGAAGAAGTCCTCATGGGGATGGCATCTCAGCTGTCAGAACGCGAGGACGCTCTACTCTGTTCCGATGTGCGTGACAACCTTTTTGGTCCCATGGAGTTCTCCCGTCGAGATCTTGGTGCTTTGAACATTATGCGAGGACGAGATAATGGACTTCCTGATTATAACACTGCTAGGTTATTTCTGTGTTCCTTTATTCTACAAAGACCCCTACCGGTAACCTGGATCAAGATCTACTCCTGTCCAATCGACTTCCTTATGTGAAAAATAGTTTCCTTTAATCGCTGCTATCCGACTGTGGAATTCCCTTCTCGAATCCATCCAAAATGTTAAATACCTACATTACTTGAAAAGCCATATTAAAGCTAAGTGAACTTTTAAATCTCTGGCGTGGTTTTTACTCCTTTCACATTTTGTTTCACCATGACATTATCTTCATGTTAATAAAATTGATCCATATTTTTATATGTAATGTACTCTTCCATACTTTATATTTTTCTTTTATTCTTACGCCGATGGTAAGGTAAAACTTCTCTGACAAACACTGTGATCTTTAAAAAACCGTCATATTTTTTAAATAAATATAATCTCGATATCATTGTGTTGCTAAAGGTTTATTCATTTCAGAGAGTACTTCGGTTTACCTAAAATAAAGACATTCAATGAAATCAATCCACCGCTTTTTGAAAACAATCCAGACCTACTGCAGAAGTTAATTCAAGCATACGAAGGAAGACTTGACAATATCGATGTTTATATTGGTAAGTAGCAAAATTAAAATAAATTATAAAAAAATGGTAATACTAAAAGGTAAATAACATTTTTGTTTGTACAGGTGGAATGCTTGAATCAACTGGTCACCCAGGAGAGCTTTTCAGAGCCATTATCATTGATCAATTTACAAGGATACGCGATGCAGACAGATTCTGGTTTGAAAATGAAGGAAATGGGTCAGTATTTTTAATTTAAAGCCAGTATAAGAAAATTCAACTCTTAAATTTTAATTGCTCCATAAATATCAAGGAAAGAAAGAAAGAAAGAAAGAAAAAAATATTTATTTCATATTAGGAATACAAAATATTCGCTTAATGAATGTCATTTTTTCCCAGTCATCGCCTTTAAGTGCCCGTTTGGGCTAGATGTTGAGCTGAGAGAAAAAAGGCGGCGGAAAAAAACTCCCAGCACTCTTTTAAAAAAAACAGTACATAATAATATATTTGAGATAACAGAATGGCTATGGGTCGATAATGGTCACACGTGACAGCTGATCGTGTGAGACACCATCAACCCACTTCCACCTGCTCACAGATGCGAGTAATTACTAAAACTAATACAATCTATGAAGAAATAGCCTTGTGTGAGCGAGATTCATTCCCACGCTCCTTTATCATTAAGATAGTCCTTAGTGTTATAGTAAGCCTTACGGCACAGGACTTGTTTGACTGACTTATGGACATCCCAATAAAAGAATTACTTTTTTTATGAAGCCGGCATTTCGGAAATGCCAGCTTGTGGCCGTTCCTAGTTGAAACACAATTAGGACTATGCAAGTCCAATATAGTAGTGAATTTTTCTTTGTTTTTACGTACATATATGATGTTTTCGTAAATATATTGCGAAGCAAATGTTAGAATATCTATCTCTTTAAATTTTTCTCTGAGAGATTCTCTAGCACCTATGTTATAAATTGCGCGAATAGCCCTTTTCTAAGGTAGATTGCTATACGATTATCGTATACTTTCTTCAATCGTCTCCTGCCTAAGGTTGGTTAAAAATTTTCCATCTCAAATATTGTTTGGGAAAAAGTAAATTGGCGGGACATAAATACTGTGTACATACTGTGCGGACATACTGTGTGGGTTGAGAAGCTAGAATCGCGCATTGCGGTGAACTTTAGTTCGTTTGTGGTGCGCGTTCCGACTGACCTTCTGAATACATTCATGAAGGAGGAGGTGTGGCCAAAGGGGGTCGTGTTCCGCAAGTATCGCGGACGCCGTCGACCACCTGGAGTCACCGTAGCCGCATCTCACAACGCCGATAAATAAGTGACTTAGTTTTAAGATATAAATATGACTAACATAAGTCTGTAAGGTATTTATAGTATGGGCCTTGTTGCCTGAGATTAAATGGTTTATTATTATTATTATTATAAAAAGTTTGTCTATTTACACTTTTATCTTTTTTTAATCATCGATTTCGATGGTTTCCGTTACGCAGTATTTAATATTAAATTTTTCGTATCTCATAAAGTAACTCGAATTATTATAGTCACATTTTATTTGCGGCGGGTCTGGTTTTTTTAGCACTGTCGTTTCCATAAATAAACTGCTACCGACATTTCACAAATTTCAGCATATTTACGCCGGCAGAGATCGATGAGCTCCGTCGCATAACGATGTGGGACATAATAGTGAACAGTACGGCGGTTGGTCCCAATGATATTCAACGAGATGTTTTCCACTGGAGCGAGGGAGATCCTTGTCCACAACCTTATCAGCTCAATGCTTCTAAGCTACCTCCTTGCAAATATCTGAAAGGTTACGATTATTTCGAGGTAAGTTTTCTACAGTGCGTGTTTAATAATATTATGTAGGTTTTTATGTTACGTCGAGCACCCATAGACTTTATTACCGATAATTGAATTTTAAAATTGCTATAAATCTGGTATTTGTATTTTTTGTAATCCTGTTTTATATTTTTTACTAGGGCAATGAGTTCGCCTACATCTATACTTGTGTAATTCTGGCATTCGTGCCCATACTATGCGCTGGCGCAGGATATGGGGTGATAAAATTGCAAAATAGCCGCCGTAGGAAACTAAAGATTCAACAAGAACACCTGAAGAACTCGCAATATAAAGGTAATATAAAAGTACGCAATATAAACCTATTTTTTAAATTAACATCTATTTATAATATCATATGCAATTAAATATGAATAAATGAATATGTAAAATCTGTGATACAAGTTACATAAAAACAATGGTCTATTCCTTCTTAAGAAATTCCTGAATTCCTTTCGAACAGCCAAAGTTAAAAAGTAAATATAAAACTTCAAATTATTTTTCATACTTAGTATAACAGTATGTTCGAATAACCATTGGGAGGTAATGTTTCGTTCCATTTTCTAAATACTGTGTAATGTTAACATTTTCTTACAGGCTCAGTAGACAAAATGGTATGTCGTGAATGGGTGCATGCTTCCTACAAACGGCTTGTGAAGCTACGTATGGGTCCTGAACCCGCTTTACACGTCACTGATCGGAAAGGAGACAAACTTAGGACTCTACCTTTGGATCATACAGAGCAGTTGACTGTTCTTGAGAGTCAGGTATACAAATTATTTATTTATTTTTATTCCAGAAATCCAATTCTTTTACATACGTAACATTTCAATGCGAGAGAGGGTGATAACTGCTGTCGCATTCATGCGCGGAGTCACCAGTTTGTCTTTACAGTAATTTATATTTAAACTAGTGGACCCCGGAGACGTTGTCCTGCCTTAAAAGTATTAAAAGAGGATTAGTTTATTTATCATCTCCAAAAGTTTTTATGTTACTGTGAAATAAAAAATATAAAACAAATAGTGACAGGTGAATTGTTTTTCTGACTATGTCAAACTTTTGGACGATGGCGCGAAGAACCAATGTTTGACAGTTACTAACAGTTTATACAGGAAAATAAAATAAGTTGTTTTACTATTAATTTCGCAATTTTTCCATATTTTCCTTGTTTAAACCTTCCCTGGACTTCTACTAATATTTCAAGACCAAAATTAGCAACATCGGTTCAGCCATTCTTGAGTTTTAGCACAATACAAAGAGCTCCTTGTGGCTAAGCCTTGTGGTTTTAGCGAGGCTAACGAACAGCAAATTATAGTACGACGAATATTTTCGTGGATCCTCAAAGTTTGCTCCGTGGAGCCCATACGTATAGTCCTAGCCCCAGGTCTCCGCGGAGCACACTTTAAGAATAGAGCACTTAGAGCTTCATTCAAATTATTTCTTAAATGTTTTATTTTTAACAACAGGAAACTTGTAACAACAAACGGCCTTTAGTGCTAATTCGAACCCCACGAGAGCATGATCTTGTATTGGAAATGGACTCAGTCGCTTCTAGGCGGAAATTCCTCGTCAAGCTCGACACGTTCTTGGCTCAACACAAAAAGGCTATGAATCTTACACAAGTAAGTCGATTAAAAAATATATTTTTATTTTACTATAGAATGTGCTGTGATCGTCTCATCTCATACCATAAGTTTATATTCAAAGATAATTCATTTTATTCATCAAACTTTTGCATATTAAAAACTACTGATCATTTAACGGGCCTATCTTTAACTTTCAAAGTTTATTTCGAGTGGAATCCAGCTCAAATCAACTGGCGTTTTAAATTAATATCTTTATAAAAATATTATAATACTGTTATAGGGCTATCGAGATCAAATTTTGGCTTCAGCAGAGACAAGGGAAAGGCGTCAACGTAAATTAGAACATTTCTTCAGAGAAGCGTATGCTATAACATTTGGACTAGCGCCTGGTGAGAAACGGAGGAGATCTGAAGATGCTGACCCTGAAGTAAGACTTACATTTAGTTAGGAATTAGAATTAGGTACCTATCCAAAATTCGGTATTCATTGTTTGGAATTATGGATGATGATGCGTAGAAAGCTTTAAAGTTTTCGTGGCACCTAATAAATTTATTTTGAAAAATTCTATAGAAGCAAATACTTTAAGAAAATTCAGTTTCCTAGATCCTACATTACTAACACTTATTTAATTGCAGTCAATAGTAATGAGAACATCGTTATCAAAAAGTGAATTTGCCAGTGCGCTTGGTATGAAAGCAGATGCAGTTTTCGTCAAGAAGATGTTCAATATTGTCGACAAAGATGGCGATGGGAGAATATCATTTCAGGTAAAAAAATACACAATTCAATTACAGTAATAGCTATTTGTATTACAATATAATTCATTTGTTTTGACCAGCGAAAATAGATTAATTCTTATGGATTTTTACTTTATTAACTTAAAACTAATTTACTTTAGTAACAATACTCTTTCCAGGAATTTCTTGATACAGTAGTGCTATTTTCTCGAGGAGCAACCGATGACAAACTACGTATAATATTCGATATGTGTGACAATGATCGTAACGGTGTTATCGATAAAGGAGAACTAAGTGAGATGCTACGTTCGTTAGTGGAAATAGCTAGAACTACATCACTGAGAGATGAACATGTTACTGAACTTATCGATGGCATGTTTTCCGTAAGTATTATGTTAAAAATCTACTTAATATACTACTAAAGAAGAATTGAAAGTTTGTTACTGTAAACTAAAAAATGACAGTAAAAAATTATTTACGTGAACGTCTGAACATACAATCTTGACTGATTTTATTATTCTGGAAAGTGCCGAGAGGTTTCGATCTTACATTCAAGTTAATTTCTATCATCTGATATATTCACCTCCTTGAACTAAAGTAAAAAAAATATTTTTTAGGACGCTGGCCTTCAACACAAAGACCATCTCACCTATAATGATTTCAAGTTGATGATGAAGGAATACAAAGGCGAGTTTGTAGCGATTGGTTTGGATTGTAAAGGTGCGAAACAAAACTTCTTAGATACATCTACAAATGTTGCCAGAATGACAAGTTTCCACATTGAACCTTCAATGGAACAGTCTAGGTAAGTTATTTAGTATATTGTAATTCTTTAAAGTTTCTTTTTATTTGAAAATTCTCTATTGTAATCTGTGACTTCAATCGTGAACTTTTACACAATTACCTAAACTTTATGAATCATGAGAAAATATTGCCCTTCTTTCAAATATTTCACACTTTGTATGAAATTTAAGTGTCTTTAAACACCATTCATCATTACTAATTTCACAAACTTCTTACGATTTGTCTACAGGCATTGGTTCCTACTAAAATGGGACTATCTAGTCACCTTCCTCGAAGAAAACCGCCAGAATATTTTCTACCTCTTCGTCTTCTACGTAGTCACCATCGGTCTCTTTGTGGAAAGATTCGCGCACTACTCCTTTATGTCCGAACATTTGGACTTGCGACACATCATGGGAGTTGGTATTGCCATCACTAGAGGATCCGCTGCATCATTATCCTTCTGTTATAGCTTATTACTGCTGACGATGTCGAGAAATTTGTTGACAAAACTCAAGGTATTGTTTATATTAGGAATATTTTGAGATACTTACAAGTATAAATATTTTATTTTAACAAGTTGCTATCTAACTATTCACCGCAGCGAATTTATTATACATTTTTAGTAAATAGGGCTTTAAGGATTTGTGTGGGAACGTTGACCATAAAAGCATTATGTAATGTTTGGTATTTCATGCTGAAGGTTTCTTTTGATAGATAAAGTCGACCAATATAAGGATAAGACAGAATTTCAAATAAAAGATAGATAGTTAAAAATATAAATAAGGAAAGGGAATGAAATGTAGGATGTCTTCAACCCTTTTTGCGTCCCACTGTTGGGCAAGGGTCTCTCCCCCTATTGGGGAGGCTGGAGCTTACTCCACCACGCTGCTCCAATGCGGATTGGTGAAGAAATTTCGTATAAAATATAATAAATCAATAATAACGGAACAATACTCAAATGATGTTTTAAATGCATTCATATTTACGTGTGACTTGTCACTGTTGATATTCCATTAAGTATTGATTGATGGCTTCTGGAAGTTTTATTATTTTACAATACCAAAACACCTACAATTTCACAGGAATTCAGTATCCAGCAATACATCCCGCTAGACTCCAGTATCCAGTTCCACAAGATCGTGGCCTGCACTGCGTTGTTCTTCTCACTGTTACACACCGCGGGACACATGGTGAACTTCTACCACGTCTCCACGCAGCCTGTTGAGAACTTACGGTGTTTGACGAAGGAAGTCCACTTCACCTCGGACTTTAGGCCTGGCATCACTTACTGGGTTTTCCAAACAATTACAGGTAATATTTGTCATTGCATTTCCACCTAAGCATACGTCACGTACAATACGGACAACATTAAAGCTCCTTGTGTATTATTATCTAAGTAATTGTTCGCTCTTTGATTTTAACTCTCAGTCTAATTGTCATCAACTTCCATTAGCGTTTTTCTTAACTTCGTTGAAACATTGACTTACAATTGAAACATTCGCGTACTCCATTATCAAATCAATAAACATGAAGCTTGCATTTCAGGAGTAACCGGAGTGATGCTGTTCGTAATAATGTGCATAATGTTCATATTTGCGCACCCCGTGATCCGCAAACGAGCATACCCTTGGTTTTGGCGAGCTCATTCCTTACACGTGTTATTATATGCACTCTGCCTTGTGCATGGACTGGCGAGGTTAACAGGTGCTCCACGTTTCTGGATCTTCTTCCTCGGACCTGCGATCATCTACATACTGGACAAGGTATTTTGATTTAAAAGAATTAGCCTACGTGTTGAATACATTTTACTAGTGCCAAAATCAAAATGAAGCAGTTATTTTCTATGTTGCTTGTAGTCTGTACTCTCTTTGGAATATTACTAAGGTACTTTGACGACCTGTGTGACGCAATGGTTACCATACCGGACTACCGATCGGAGGGTCCCGGGTTCGATTCCCGGCGAAGCAGAAATTTGAATGGTGAGTTTAAATTTCTGTTCTCGGTCTGGGTGGTTGTGTTTCTGTATTTGTGTGTGTCCATGGTCCACGACACCCTGTGTCATATATATATCTACCCTACTGTAGAGCTATAAGTGAGAGATTAATTGAATTTATAAATTTCAGAAAAGATACTTGTACGTCACAATAATTTAAATACATACAGTTTTGCTTAAACCTATTATTAATTTACTTTAAGCTTGCTATGTCGTACAATCATACTCATCATGGTGTACAGTCAGATTTTTTTCGTTGTTTCGTTTTAAACTAAACTATCATGTTCCTTTTGCAGGTGGTATCATTACGGACAGAATATTTGGCTTTAGATGTGCTAGAAACGGA
This sequence comes from Pyrgus malvae, assembly GCA_911387765.1. Classification (NCBI taxonomy): domain Eukaryota; kingdom Metazoa; phylum Arthropoda; class Insecta; order Lepidoptera; family Hesperiidae; genus Pyrgus; species Pyrgus malvae. The sequence goes on along the minus strand of OU426958.1, from coordinate 9,537,272 downwards.
AATGCTGCCATCTGACGTCATAAAAATCAAATTCTATAGACCTCCAAATCTCAAATACTTATCAGGTAACAATTCGATTTCAATACATGTTATTAGCTATCAACTCAGAATAAATAGCTATTTGGCGCTGTAGCATATGTTTATGACACAAAAAATGTAACATCAAACGCTCAGTACAAATCTCTATTCGTTTTGATTTATTCCACTTCATTTGACGACCCTAGACGACGTTATCGATCTGGGCGTTTCTGTCTTTGTGTGTGTCCATGGTACCCACGACACAGGGTATATGTACACTACTGTGGGGCTATGAGTGTGAAGCGTTATTTATGATTATTATGTATCTCTCCTTATAGGTCACGGGTCGAAGATGTTATTTGACCCGGTCATTTGGAAGGCTTCCGTGGGGACATAGGTCCAACACGTTGAGGCCCCTTTGAGACACTTTAATGTTGTTATGTGGTAACATGTGGCGGATACTATCCTTGGCCGTATCATATAAAAGGTTATATGACCCGAAGATGGTCCCCGCCAGGTGTACAGCAACTATTGCTACAAAAGGGGAGACTAATATTGGATCTATGGGGATGAACGAACGAGGGACTGGTAAATGGGCTATGGAGAACTATGGGACACCTGCCGTTCAGACTAATAAATAATCTAAAGTGAGGCAGGTGGTGACTCGCCACTCACTGAATGGGCCCCCAAAAAATGGCGTAAATGCCTGGGAAGCAACATTGGCGTGAGCAGCTAGGGGTGTCGAGAAGAGCGGCACCGATTTCACCATCGCGGGGGGATAAATCCTACCCGGAGCGGGTTTCCTCGCTATTACGCCAATTACTTAGTTACACTTCCACCCCCGAGCATATAGCTCTAACAGCTCCACTCTGGACGGCCAATTAATTAAGGCAAGCCAGAGGTGGGGACCTGTTCCTCTGTTCCACTCCGCCTGCCGGAGACGAGGAACAGGGGGACTTATTATTATTATTATTATTGTTATGTTTATTCGATTTCGTTATTTGATTGTTTTTAAATACTTCATTTACATAAAACATTTACGCACTTGGTGTTAAATTAGCAATATATCTAATAGTTACTTATTTTATAATACTTTTATAGGTCAATGGGTACGTCTAGCGTGTACAGCCTTTAAGAAAGAGGAATTTCACTCTTTTACTCTAACATCGGCCCCTCATGAAAATTTCTTATCTTGTCATATTAAGGCTCAGGGACCTTGGACCTGGAAATTGAGAAACTACTTCGACCCTTGCAACTATAATCCAGAAAATCAACCAAAGATCAGGTAAGAAATAAAACTCTATACGGAACTACTCTTTTTTTATTTGAATGGAGTAGCAGACGAGCATGCAGGCCACGTGGTGTTAAATGGTTGCTGCAGCCCATGGACATCTACATACAACCTCAAGCAAGCATAGGTAAGTCTTGTCTGAGGTCGTGTGCAGTTGCGCTACTACTCCAGAGGCTGGTGGTCGCCTCATGTAAGTGTGGCCGGTAACTGCAAATTTCCATCGAAACACAATAAAGTTGGTTCACGGCAGATGTGGGTGCAGCGGTGGTACATCCCCGGGCGAACCATATAGTTCTACCACCTACAATCCTACTCGATACGGAACTATTATATAGTAGTAATATTTTATGGTTTATAAAACTATCCATAATACTATCCATAAATTGGCTGCATAACATTTTGCGTGTATTCGGTAATCCGCAATTAGAATAATATGAACTTATTATATGAATAACGTTGCCAACCAACGTTATGTTCAACATTACCTTCATTTTCGACATAGTAGGAAACGCAATACATATTCTAATTTAACTAAAATTATACCATTGTAATTTACAATGCAAATGATTTCCTAAAACATATCCAATGTTCTGTTTAGTTATTATTCATATCAAAAGAAACATCTCTTTGATTAAACTTTGTTGCTTCAAAAGCACTAAACATAATTTGCATCTAAGATCGTTCCACTGTTAACGCAAAATGCTGGAACATAATTATTATTGCATAATAAACGTGTTTAAGTGTTCATAAATTATTATAAAGGTAATTTACATAATAGAGCTATTATTATTTTGGCCAATTTAATGTGCATGGTCACTGTCTGGAAATATGGATGTCACTGTATGGAAATACACACAAACAGGAACACCTTCTAAAATATTAGCAAATCTTAAAGTATATTGTTCCTTATCTACAACTTTGAATTTTAAACCTTGTTCAACTATTTTTACTCTACATAATATTAGTGTGTTTGGTTTTTAATAATAATGTTTTTTAAATGTTTTATAACAACAGAACAACATATAAAAGTATAAATATATAAGATAAAGTTTAAAAGCTTATTGTTTTCGTTCCCATACGTTAAAAGTTCTATAAAATTTTTCGTAAATGGCCGATTATTATTAGTATTTACTTAGAATGATTATTTTAATATAAATGACATATATTTCGAGACATGGAATAGCTTAAAGCAAATTATTAAGAACGCCAAATGCCAATATGATTTTAAATCCAGGATCCAAGGACCTTTCGGGGGTGGTAATCAGGACTGGTACAAGTTCGAAGTAGCTGTAATGGTCGGTGGTGGCATCGGAGTTACCCCATATGCGTCCATCCTCAATGATCTCGTCTTTGGAACTTCCACCAATAGATACTCAGGAGTGGCTTGTAAGAAGGTAAGAATATCTTTGAATGCTTTGATTAAATTTGAACTTTAGGATCCCTACTAAAGTCAACATTTTAGTAAGAGTCACGATAGAATAGTAGAGTTTACAATATTATTACTGAAGATTGTAATAAATTAATAGGAAATAATTTACATTCATAAGAACACGGTAAAAAAATTTAAATTCAACATAAAACCCTAAAAACAATTATACTTACTTCTTATTATTTATAAAAAAGTACCTGGACGCCCGAGCGTTGCTCGGATATAATATACAATACAATACAAAAATACTTTATTGCACCAGATTTTATACAATGAGATAACATTAAATCGTTTATTTTCTAAAAAAATATTTTCTTGGTTTAGTTTAAAACAAAATAATCATTTGCTTCGTGTTACTTAACAAAACCATCTGAAATAGCTCCTAATAAAAAAAAGTTATTTTCATAAAAATAAAAAATAGACACAATATGGTTTTGAAAGAGGTTTGAACCCGGGTCTCAAGTTTCGCAGTCAGCTCACGTAACCATTCGACCGGATTGGCGGATGGTAGTAGCGGAGCCCAAGAGGGGATTTTCGGATTTACTCGAGCGCGTCAGATTAAGATATGGGGTACACCTTGCATCCTAAAATAAAATAGCTAAATTTCTTGGCATTGAAATCGACTCAAATTTAAATTGGAAAAATCATGTAGAAATAGTATGCCAAAGACTAAATAAATTCATATACGCATTACACCATCTTTCAAAAGTAGCAAATAAAAAGCAGCATTGATACGATCACGGATACGTGTGTTCGGTCCTAAGATACGGATTACTCTTATGGGGGAATTCAACTGACTTCAATAGAGCATTTATTATACAAAAGAAATGTGTTAGGGCCATTTAACAGTAGTGCGGAACCTATGGACTCCTGTAAGCCAATATTTAAAAAAACTAAATCTCCCGCCATTGCCATCAATGTACATCTACGAAAGTCTGATATGTGTCAAAAATAATCAAAATCGATTTGATACCAAAGATGATACATTCTTCAATCGGCATCGGGGCCAATTGCATAGACTATTATCTTATACGGCATGCTATTGAAGAAACAGCTTTGTGATGTGCATCAAAATTTATAATTTGCTGCCATCTCGGTTAAAAAAATCTAACATTAAATCGGTTCAAGGGTTTTATTTTTAAATTATTGATTAAGAACTGTTTTTATTCCACAAAGGAATTTATAGAATATTGTCATGCTGGACACCTCAAACGCTTGGATAATAAATTATAAATTTTTATTCAATTATGCAAATTATTATCATTACTATTAATATCTCATATTATTGTTATTAAATTATTATTGTTATTATTTAAAAAAAATTGACATGTACCTTCGGGTATGAAATTGCATTTAATATCCTTAAATAAAAAAATTAAATTAATGATTTAACCTATAGATTAAGGATATACTGTTATCACTAAAGACACGATGACTTTATCTTATTTATTAATAAATATTTGCCCACCGACTAGGTCGGTAAGACACGCATGAACAATATTGTAAGATTTTTATCGTAAAATGTACCGTGTTTTATGCAAATAAATATTTCATTTCATTTCATTTCCTGTTGAGTACTGCCACGATTAAAAAAGACCTTCTATATAGGTACAATAATTTTTTATCTTACTTCCGGATGTCAAAATAGTCAGATTAGAATACGCCGCTACCGTTGAACCATGAATTTTAAATAATAAAAATTTCTCTCCACTGGTTAAACGCAAAACGTCATAAAATATAATAATATTAAATAATATAATATTTTAAACCACCCAACCTATAAAAAGCACAAGGTCCTGATGACGCGTGAGGAAATCCACAATGAGCCTCGTGGGCTCCCCGTTTGACAGCGTTTACGCCACAATATTATTAATACTCTCCAATAGATGTCAGGAAGAGTCGCAATTTTCAGTTTATATTTAAATTGATTATCATTGAAAATATTTTTATACAGTTAAAAATTTCCAACAATAAAAATTTTGTGGATCGATTTATCACCCCCGAATCCAGGGTACTAAATTTCATCAAAATATTTGGAGCCGTTTCCGAGATTCAAAAAATATATTTAGATACATACAAGAATTGCTCGTTTAAAGGTATTAGATAGATATAATTCAACATAAAAACCTAAAAACATCAAACATTGTTAATAAAATCTAAAACCAAAAAAGAAAATTATACATGACTACTATGTTCATTTACTATCATTTGTATTTTTTTCTATATGTAAAATTACAAGAAAGATATTTAAATATACAGATATTTAATAAGGAAATTAGGGGAGGGTTATGTCCAACATTGGACTTAAAAGGCTGATGGTTGGAAAGATAACCATCTATCTATTTTTGTGGATCGTATTTGATTATGATTGAAATATGGACATGGATTTAAAAAATACTGCTTTTTTTAAATATTCCATATCAACTGGAAATTCTCACAATACTACATTTTAACATTTCACCAGGTGTACTTCCTCTGGATCTGCCCGTCTCACAAGCACTTCGAGTGGTTCATCGACGTTCTTCGCGACGTGGAACGCAAAGACGTCACCAATGTTCTCGAAATACACATCTTCATCACACAATTCTTCCACAAATTCGATTTACGGACAACGATGCTGGTTTGTATTTTCTTTATGCCTCCATAGTTTTTAGTGCAATTATAGTATAGTTTTTTTCATATTCATTTTCAGTTTTTAGGAAAATTTTCTGTGCAGTAGTTTCTTCTAAAATATTACTTCTTTGTATCTTAGTTTCTTCTTTCTTCTAAAAAAACTACTATGTTTGAAACCCAGGAAGACACTAAACCGCCTACATCTTTGTTAGCTATTTGCTACTGAGTGCAAAGTATTAGCTTGTCACACACTTTGTCAAGAGGCTCAACAGCACTCATTATAGTTTTAAAATCTCACAACTCTACATTAATATTGCTTAGTTGATGTACAATCGCTGCACATAGATATTACAAGAAGGTTGTGTCATCATATTTTTTAAAGAAAAGTCTCCCATTTCACAGTCGGTTATGCAATAATCTATTACGCTATCAAGTGTGGGTTAATAATATTTTAATATTCATCTATTATTCCACAGTATATCTGCGAGAACCATTTCCAACGGCTATCTCGTACGTCAATGTTCACGGGGCTGAAGGCGGTGAACCACTTCGGCCGTCCCGACATGTCTTCTTTCCTCAAGTTCGTCCAGAAGAAACATAGCTACGTAAGTGACTCAACACTGATTAACCTTCTTATTTATGTCGGAGGTAAAACCTTCAAAAGGAATATTTACTGCACTAAAATTCAGTGGCCAGCCTTCTTTCCTTCCTGTGGGAGAACTCCGGTATCACCAGAGCAACGAACTACACATGATGCGCCCCAAAACGGGCCGATCATCCGGAGAGGCACTATCCTGCAACTTCCATGCGTAATTTTAAATGACTTGCCTGGTTTGCCTGCTTTGGTTTGCCTGAATATTAACTGAATAAGCCAATTAGTTGAACGTTGAGTGATGCAAGTTCAATCAGCTATCAGACTAGGCAATGAATTGAATACGGCTTTTAATGAACAGGCTTGCCTTTCGATTCAATCAGCCATAATCATCATAATCAGCCACTCGATTTAATAAAATAGCTACGACACATTTAAATTAAATATTTTACGTAATATACTTTCAATATGTTTGAGGATTATAGAGTTGCTCAAGAACTGTGTAAGATTACACGGCGATAAAATTATAACATTCATCAAGGACTCTCAGTTTTTATAATGACTTTCTGTATTTAATTAATTCTTTATTAAAAGTTCAATAAAGATTTAATAAGGTACTTAACCATTTTTTTGTGAATACTACGTACCTAAGTCAAAGTCATAATAAAGCTATGGTATTAAAACTGCACACATTTCTGCCTTGAATGACTTTTATTATTCATTATTTATTTAGGTGGAAAGTTACGGCTGCCAGCCCGACTAATATAATGCAATCATCTGTAGCGACCACATAAAACCACGCGGCTTGTATACTCAACTTAAATTAAAAAAAATCAAAGACAATAATAATTGCAACTAAGTATAATGTATTCTTTTCAGGTATCAAAAATAGGCGTCTTTTCATGTGGACCGCGACCCCTTACGAAGTCCATAATGTCAGCGTGTGAGCAAGTGAACCGAACTCGTCGTCTGCCGTACTTCATACATCACTTCGAGAACTTCGGTTAGACTCACAGAACATATTAAAAGAGGTAGAATGGCAATAATGCGCCATTTGTATGAAAACCGGTGTCGCCGATCCAGCCCCACCTTTCATCTCCACTACATCTGTACTTAAATAAATATGAAGCTTACGCACGTATTTGCAATTTCAAATCTAGCCAATCTTAGCGCCGCACAATCACGCGATTTCTAATGAACGAATCACACCCAAGCACTTAGCGCGTCTGCCCCGCCCACAACTCAATTACGCATATCGCAGCGCGATCGCATGTTGCCGTAGAGAGACGGCGCGTCTGCCCCGCCCGCATTTCCGTTCGAACCTCTTTTAATTAATATGTTCTGTGGTTATACTAGAATACATCAATGCTTCATCACTGCCTGTTATAAGAATAGATTTGATTAGGAGTTGGGTACTTGACGGTTTCGAAAATGTCTTACAGTAGTTTTATTAATGGTTAACTCATTATAATAACGCCCAATACAGATCTTCAGTTTTATCTGCACAGTTTTAATCGTACAGTCGAACTCAGTCAGTAGTAGTTACAGTACAGTTAAATAGTACGTAGCAAAACTGAGAACAGTACAGTGTATCTGTCAGTTTATCCGTTTTAGCTTAAATGGTAGATGAAATAGCGTACGCTCTAGAATCGCCAAGAACTTTATAATTAACGAAAAATAAATTTAATCAATTTTTCAAACTTGTGATGACATCTATGGTTATATTTTTTTTTGTTTGATTTACCATTCACTACAATTTATTTCCCACATTTTATTTACACATCTTGACTACAAGTTTTTTTATGTTCTGACATATTTTTTCGAAACCATCATTTACCGCAGATATTTAGAGTTAAAATCATTACGATCAACAGATTGAAAGCACAATAAGCTTTTGCGATCAGGAATCGTACGAAATAGTTAATTTATTTATTATTCAACACTTGAGCTAAACTTGTCATTTTTTTTAGCAATGATCTAGTACAAAATAAATCTAAAACTGTCAAGCATTTGAATGTACAAAAATGAATTATTATTTTAGAATTTTAATACTCATTGCGATGTATAAATGTTGATTTGGTTTATTATATTTCGGGACGTTTGAAAATAAAGTGAAAGTTTATGTAAATAATGTAGTTGTAGATAGGATATTATGTTTTTTTTTAGATTTTTCACTTTGTAAATAGTTGAAATAAAAATGTTTCACATTACAATTTGTTTTAATTGCACTCTAGTTCTGTGATTTAAGATAAAGCTTATGTTTAAAGAACAAAGGTCTAATTTATTATCTGCCTTTACTGCAATTGTTATAGCATTACGATAGTTCCCAAGCCTTCAGATTCATACTTGGATTATTTATGGTCATTAATACAAGAGTAGTTCTTAATTCAAAGTAAGAGGCGGAGACAACTAGCCTTGTATGCTTGAGACACACTGCTACAAAGGTTATAGAGCATAGCTGCACTTATATTTAAAAATATTTTTAATAGAATAAATGAAACTCTCTTCAGACAAGGGCAAGCACGCACGACCCACTTTATGCTAAATATTTAAAAAAAATCGGTTGTGTTGCTACTGTATTTCAAGGAATCTAAAGCTATGTATGTATGTACTTCAACAGAGCTATAGCTCTGAATAGACGGCAACGATTATATTATTATACTATTTCTACATTTGAACTTAGACAACAATAACAAGCTTAATAACGTTTCACACTCATAGCCCCACAGTAAAGTAGATATTATACCCTGTGTCGTGGGTGCCATGGACATACACAGAGACAGAAACACTCAGATCGAGAACAGAAATTTAAACTCATCATTCAAATTTTTGCTTCGCCGGGAATCGAACCCGGGACCCTTCAATCGAAGGGTCCTGGGTTCGATTCCAATCGGCAGTCTGGCATGGTAATCATTGCACCACGCGGGTTAATCTATACAAATAAAAAATATTGGAGTGTCCTACTAAAATGGTGTACCATTCCTTCTAAATGGGCACCGACAGTACAGACAGTGGGACGGTACCTACTTCTTTTTGTTTATGGTAATGACTGTTAAAACTATATTGGAGTTGGTGTCCATTCAGAACGAAAGCCTACACTATATTTACAAAGACAGGACATTTTACTAAGGGCCCGACTCCAAAAATAGTTTTAAGAGTCATTACCATAAGCAAGAAGAAGTAGGTACTGCACAATTTTATTTTTTACCGTTTGAAGTCGGTTCTATTTTTTTGTTAAAAACTTAATTTATTTCACTCTTTTTAGTAACTTTAATAATTCTTCACATATGTATAAGCATAATTGGAAATTTTTTCACTTTACTTCTAAACGTTAAAGAGATACCTTTTATAATCATGTTTATCTAATAGCCATCTTATAGCCTGAAATAATACTACTATCAGTCCACCTGAACGTATAAATTAATGAAAGAATTTGCTCTCAGCTCCTAACCGTTGAGGAGTTGTACCTTCAATCATCAGCTTAGCAACATGAGGTGATAATTACCGGACATAACTATTTGTATTATGTTAAAAAATATGACTAAAAGAATGCGTGTGCCTATTAAGTTTCAGTGTTTCCCTCGATTTCCCTAGTATCACATCATCAAATTTTGCCATGGTGACAGTTGGACCACCTCAGGAATGTAAGATTTCCAACAAAAAACCATTTATTGAAAGAATTTGCTCTCAACTCCTAACCGCCATAGTACCTTCCATCATCAGCTCAGCAACATGATATGATGATAATTATACACAAATACCTATTTTGCTTTAATAAAAATATGAAAATTATATGTTGTGCTATAAAATTTGCATGTTCCCTTCGATTTCTCTGGGATACCATCATCAGACTTTGACTTGGTGACAGTTGGACCACCTCAGGAATGTAAGATATCGAAGAAAAAACCATTTATTGAAAGAATTTTCTCTCAACTCCTAACCTTCGTAGTACCTTCCATCATCAGCTCAGCAACATGATATGATGATAATTATACAAAAATGCCTGTTTTGCTTTAGTAAAAATATGAAAATCATTTGTTGTGCTGTAAAATTTGAATGTTCCCTTCGATTTCTCCGGGATCCCCTCATCAGACTTTGACTTGGTGACAGTTGGACCACCTCAGGAATGTAAGATTTGGAATAAAAAACTATTTATTGAAAGAATTTGCTTTCAACTCCTCACTGTTGCAGTACCTTCCATCATCAGCTCAGCAACATTAGATGATGATTACTATGCACAAATATTTCTTATGCTTCAGAAAGTATGAGAAAATCAATGTGTGTGCCTATAAAATTTGAGAGTTCCCCTCGATTTCCCTGGGATCCCATCATCAGATCCTGATTTGGTGACAATGGGACCACCTCGGGAGTATAAGCATACGAACAAAATAAGAATTTTGAAAATCGGTCCACAAACGGCGGAGTAATCGGTGAACATATATAAAAAAAAAAAATACATAAAGCCGAATACAGTACCTCCTTCTTTTGGAAGTCGGTAATAATGAATGAATGAAATATGAATGTACAATACTGTACATACGGTACATATACACAAATAATATTTTTTACAATTTTTGTCTGTCTGTCTGTCTGTTTGTTCCGACTAATCTCTGAAACGTAACGTGTGCCTCCCCAATAATGGGGAGAGACCCGTGCCCCGCAGTGGGACACAAAAAGGGTTGCAGCCAATCTCAGAAACGGCTGGACCAATTTTGACAGGACTTTCACTGGCAGGTAGCTGATGTAATAAGGAGTAACTTAGGCTATTTATTTCAGACAAAATCTAAAACTAAAGTCCACGCGGACGAAGTCGTGGGCAGCCGCTAGTGTATGAATAAAAACCCTCCAAAACTCACATTTACATATGTCGACACCATAAAGAAATGACGTATTTGTAAATGCAGAAATAGGTAATAATCGTGTGTTGCAAGTAGCAAACCAACGTCGTACAAGTTTAATATTTTGCATTACGCGGGCACTATACTAGGGTTGTTGGAAAGAGCAATATTATTTGGACCTTTTTTAGTAAGTAGGTAGGTATTTCAAAATGGTAATGACACTTTTTGAGCAGCGATAGCCGAGTGGTAAAAAACCGCGGTCTTCGACGCGACCGATCCCAGGTTCAAATCCTCGGCTCGCACCTCTGACAAAGAAATTTGTAATGTGCGAATTTATCGCTGCTCCACGGTGATGGAAAATATCGTGATATTTCATTGATTACGATGTTCTCCATCGCCGTGCATGCCTGAGAGAAATTCATAATTTCTCGAAAAGCATGACGTCCACCAATCCGCACATGGCCAGCGTGGTGGACTATGGCCTAAATCCCTCTCAAATTGTGTGAGAAGGAGACCTGTGCCCAGCAGTGGGACATAAAAAAGGTTGAAAAAAAATGGCACTTTTTTAATGCTTTACCCAATACCTAAAAATATGATAAACATTTTCCGAAAAGGAATTACTTTACGAGTAGATTTTATGAATCTTACATGTAGGTAATCTCATCTGTAATAAAATTTGGCGAACTCCTCTCAACCCTATGTACCTATTCTTATAGATCACTTATAAGATACAACCTAATCTATGTTGAATTTGCAATCGTGAAACGTGATTGTGTGTCCTACAGATAATCAAGAAATCACTCCTTGCAGTAATTAAGGCCGTAATAAAACGCGATGTGCATTTACAATATTTCACGTTGCACCTTCGTTTAAATCGGCCGATTTTACGTGTACGTACACATTGCGGCATTATACAGAGAATGCTTCTAAAATTATTATTTGAAAGGAAGTAAGAAAGGAAAAATATTTATTTCATATTAGAAATACAAAATATAAATAAAAAATAACACTACACACTCATAACCCCACACTAGGATTACATGTGTCGTGGGTATCATGGACAGAAACACAAATGAATGTAATTACCAATAGTTATGATGAACTCCACTTTCCTAAGATGACCGATAGTCACAAAATTCATTGGCGTTTCCGTGCTTTAAAATTTATCTGTTACGTTGATCCCATTTCTTTCAAATTGCTAGCAATCGTTAGTTTTTATCGTCCTACCTAGGATATCCCAAAGCGGCTTGGTTGCTAAGCCATAACTCAGATGCAGCAGATGTTAATTTATATTTTTATTTTTAAGAAGAAAGCAATCGTATGGTACATACATACATACATAAAATCATTGGTATCATACCCGCCTAATTTCTGTGTCTGATGATTCATTTGATCGGTTAGGAATATATTTATAGATAAAATAATCTTTTATTTCATCAATAAATGGTACGCCATTAAAATCATAAATTGGTAGTTGGACCCGCAGGCAATAAAATTATTTTTAGCAACGAATTACACACTCATCTGCTCATTCGATATACCTAACATAATAATAGTAATCAACGTTTTATACATATGCCGAATGTTATTTAAATAGCGAATTCGATATTATACAATGCCATCTCGAAACAAGTAATAAACAATAGCCGTCGGCTGACGAATCAACTTGACCTTTCTATTAGGTAACTCAGACCCTTTGTGTTTCGATAAATTGACACGCTGACACGATGCAAACAATCGAAATCTTCAGTGTCTATCGTAGAAACTACGTTTCGCCACGTCAACGCTGTTTCGTATTCCAATTTTATTACAAAACTTACTGGCTTTATCTTTTAGAAATTATGAAAGATTTTTTTATACAACTGCACCGTCCGCTGATTCGTAACGATTCAAAATTCTAGATTTAGGCACTAATAGTTATCAAATCGACTCGACTCGAGTCGACTGTTTATAAATTGAAGTGAAAAGTTACTTTGTAAAATATGTAGGAAACACTCCCAAATAATATGAAATAATAATCTTTAAGCAATATTTTTTTCTTTACAATTCTAACTATATTGACAAGATGGAAAAATATAATGACAACGAACAAACCAAAAACAATACATTCAAAATTCAAATCATTGACATACAATGTGGTTTTCATTGGTTTGTTATGACGTTGTCACGTTAAACTATCGTCCGTAAACCGACTTTAAAAGCAACCAATTTTTTGCCCTTTTCAATGAACCAATGCTGGTTACGGAGTTAGTGGACATCAAGGAATCGGAAAATTCTTGTTGTAGGTACTCGTTACTCTCAGGCATCCTCGATGATGAAAAAGATCATAATGATATATTGCAATTATTTCCCTCACGCACGTTGCTGCACAGCAGCAATAAGTACGCACATCTTTGTTAAATCGATGTGTTTGCCTTGCGACAATCGCCATTGATCATCTATAGCATTTCACAGCCTTTAAGTTAAATGTCAAATTTTGCCACTCGTACCAATGCCAATCAATGCGCGAAGACATCAATTTACCCTTACCATTTACATATTTACTTACAATAAACATACATTGTGAACCGCTTACAACATACAAGATAATGTGACCTACCAAGAGATGAGCTATGCAGTAAGAATGCGTCAAGCGACGTCTCTGGACAGTTAAGTAACAGATGTGAACTTCGCACTTCACTTCCACTTACAAACACCATTGCGAAACGAATCTAATTGCAACAATCTTTTTCACAGGCTGCGAATGAATGTCGCTGTGATATAGCCCACAGCCTCTGTTAACATTAATGACTACAGCGTTTAAAGTTATACGCAAATAATATGAATGTTATTAAGTTTGATGGTCATATATTTAAAATAATGTATTCATGATTCTTTTTATGAAGTGGGAGAAGTAAAGACCTATTTTAAAATGTTAGTGAATAGGTACTAAAAACAACACCAACTTAATGTAATGAAATCTAGAACTTTTATATAGTTTTAGATAAGTAACAGTAATAAGAAAATATTTATATTTGTTGTCATCTTTTCTTCTTCTTATTTCTTCTCTTCTTGTCTTATTATTGTCTCTTTTAAGTGAGAAGAGTTTAAGTGTGTGTTGGTGGATTTTACAGGTCCTTGAGGGAAATGGTGTAAATAAGGCATCCATCTAGCCTTAAGAAGTCCACTGGTGAACATAGGGCTACCCATATCATTAGCCACACAAGGGATAAGACGTGGACTTTTATCTGCTAGTGTCAGTGTTCTCCTTATAGTCCAAAGTCACTGAGAAAACAATGTAGAGAGCTACGCTATGTATTTCCCTTCATCGGCAATCAAATCGGAAACTTACGCTTGAAGGTTTATAATTCAAAAACTTAATAGGAAAATAAACATTATAATAATAATAAATAAATATCTTTGGACAATTCACACAGCGCGCGTCATGACACGGCTGTGAAATGCTATATCAAACATTGCTTTAATTACGGTAAGTTTCATGAATGGGTCTAAAAATAGTGTTCTCAAATTCACTGTTCCATTTATCTATTGTATCTCGTTACATAACTATCTATCGCGACAATAAATAAACCATAACACCGTCTACTTTTTGTGGTCCCTCGTGAGTCTCGTGACTTGACCAGCTTGACCTTAACCGAAATAGCATCGGTAACACAATTTGTTTATAAACAAGCAAATTAATAGATATAGTGATCACGTAAGCAATTTTTACAAGAATAATAATATGGACAGTAAGGCACTGGAGATTTCAGTTAACTTGCTATGTATGCAATTTAAGATATAGTAAAACTTTAATGTTTGTATGATGCATTGATATTATATGAATAAATGAAGGAAATTATTAATTACCTATAATAATGATAAACATACAAGTACGTAAATAACGCCTAATCTAATCAGTAAGATTGTTTCATACACTTGCCCTTTCAACTTTTAATTTGCATTATATTCTATATGGAACTCTGATTTATACGGAACTAGTGGTCTCCCCGCGGTTTCACCAGCGTTAGAAAGGGTTGTAAATTATCAATTTTTATTTTAGTTATTCACTATTTTGGCTATAATGGCTTTATGTAGCCTATGTGTTATTCTGATGTACGATATAAGCTATATTATTGTAATGTTTGATTAAAATCCATTCAGTAGTTTTAACGTGAACGAGTAACAAACACCCACACTTACAAACATTCGCGTTTATAATATTACGAGTAGTATGAAGCATGATGTTATGATGTATATATTGATGTGACATTATGGCATAGTCAGCACTATGCCATGAAAAAACAATGTAGGAAACATTATTAACTGCTTGATGGGATTGTTAAGTAGTTACAATAGGAAAAGCAAGAATTAAATAAGCAACGTTTATTTATTATAGCTTACAGAAACCACTTTTACTGATCTGGGTACTAGGCTTTTTTAAAGCAACAGAAAAACTTTCTTGCATATGGCCAAAAAAAAGCTTTACGCATGGTCATCTTCTTATTATTATTTTTTTTTTACATTTTTGGGAAACTTACAGCTAGGTATTGTACAAAGGCGTAACTCTAGAATTTTAATGGGTTTGTACTCTGTCTTGCATGACCCATCTTCTCCTGTGTACCTCAAGGAAAACTTTCAGTACCTCTGCTCTGCCCATAACAGAGGATTACGTTCTTCCAAAAACCTTAGCATCTTACTTCCGCCACATAATAGTGGATTTTTCCATCACTCCTTCACAGTTAAGGCTATACAGCTCTGGAACGCCCTACCCGAAGATATCAGGAAGGCACCTAGTAAATTGGCTTTCAAAAAATTGGTCAGAGAGTATTTGTTGAGTATCACTACTACCACTTAATATTGTGTCATTAAGAGTCATCACCTATCATATCTGTATCTTATTATACGTATTATGTATTTATATATGTATATATGTATGTATGTATATATATTATAGTATATGTATGTATTTTATATGTATATGGATATTTATATGTATGATCGATATATGAATGATGATATGATGAATCGATATAAATAAATATAAAGTATATAAGTATACATGTATTTTTATGACTTTATTATAAATTCAAAACATTTTTTCTTTGAAATAGCCTGTTGACTACTAAAGCCTACCTCGCATTCTCAACATCGCCCTGGGTGGACTGGTAGACAATGCCAATTGGCATTAAGTTTTACCCTTTGTGACTCTTATTTTAAGGTGTTTCACAGAAATAAATAAATAAATAAATAAAAATAAATTTTAAATTATAAGTAGTTAAGGCCAATTATGAGTTTCCACTGATAGTTTTTAAAAAGAAACATGCACACTGACAAAAAATATTGTAGATACATATACAATGACAATTATTACATCATATGTACAACTGCATTTTTTTTAGTCGGTGTCATTATATTCTTATCCTAAAGAAAGTCTCCAGATTTTAGACGATGCAATTGCTAGATGATTATGGTCACCTCATGTAAATGTGTGGCAGTAGTGCTTTCCCGGTCTAACCAACAAATTTTTCCACCTACAAAATGATGAACAAATCGGAGATTCGAAATCCAAATCTAATATTCTTAAGATTCTCCAGATACTGAGTGTAATATAAATTGTACTATGTTATAGTCCAATTAAAGATACAGTGAACGCATGCGGTCGGTCGATGACTCGATGCAGTCGCTATTGCAACACGATCTATTTGTGACGAATTTATCACATCTCATTTTGAATGGAACGTTATGGTAGCTTGTTAGAACAAATACAACCAGACCATATTGGTAGACTGTTTATTAGGATGAATTTCTGAATCTACTGTATCCAATTAGGATTTATCGTACTGTGTTTTGTATTTCCATAAGTCAATCTTTGAATTGTTTGGCAAAGTAGCCTTTTGAAATAATTTTCTTACTCAGGTATATATTATAACTCCTAAAAAATAGCAAACATGTCTATTGACATAGAAAGTCTAAAAAAACAAATGATGCACGACTATGTACTCGAGTTGCCATCAATATTATAAACATTTATGCAGCATTGGATGTCTGGAACCTTAAAAATTCTCGATGGTGAATCCATTAAATTGTATTTTTATGAAAACGATACTTCTGTTATTTTATTGTATATCAGCCATAGATTTATTATAAACTACTTAAGTATGTCTTGAATTATATATAACTAGCTGACCCGACAGACCTTGTCCTGTCTCTAGGATTTCGAATTTTTAATGAAAAATTTAATATGGTGGTTAAGTATTGTTAAATTTTCTAATTCTACGCGCTATTTTCTTATATTATTCTTTCATAAGAATCTTGTCCTCACAATAAAAAACACAACAAAAAAAGAATTAGCAAAATCGGTCCAGCCGTTCACGCCTGATGCCGTGACCAAAGGAAATAAGGATTCATTTTTATACATATAAATAAATAAATAAATCTTTAATATCAGCCAATTTAAGGTTGGTCTTTGAAAGTCAGACAGTAGATGTTACAATTTGGTCGACCGTACATAAGTAATGTAAGTAAGACAGTACATGTACAAATGTCAGGGTGGTTTCTAATCAACAAATAAATAAATCTTTAATATCAGCCAATTTAAGGTTGGTCTTTGAAAGTCAGACAGTAGATGTTACAATTTGGTCGACCGTACATAAGTAATGTAAGTAAGACAGTACATGTACAAATGTCAGGGTGGTTTCTAATCAACCCAAAATCATGTATGCTTAATTGCTGACATAAATGAAGACAAGGAATCACTTCTCAACCAACAATTAAAATAATTTAAACAATAACGTAATATTAAGTACTTCGTAGCTGCAAGAAACGTAAGCCCCAGGGTAGAAAGTAATTCCGCTCTATCAACCGTGTTCATCAACACAACAGTACATTAGATATGGCAGCGCAATAAACTTAATATAATTTGTATTATTTTATTACTTCAAGAGAAAATAGACACACGAATTTAGTAAGTAAATGTTTCTTTGTGATACAAGTAAAATAAAATATCGCAAATTCGAAAATGGGGTCTGATAGAGTAATCAATTAGTCAAGTCACTCAGTTATTAGAAAAAAGCAGTTTCTACTTTATCCCCAACAGGAGTTTTGTAGGAACCTAAAAAGTAATGTTTTACACTGTTATTTAACATCACAATACAATAATTCTAAAGTAAACCGAACAAACCGTTCAACTTTATTCGCTATGCGTCATAATAATAATAATTTCAGACAATAACATTATCCATATCGCATGTTACAAGTAATAATAAAAATAACAATAAATATTAAAATGAAGGAAAGGAAATTCAGTCTTTTACATACATGTCAACATTAAAATATTACAATTTGTCAATTATAATAAAATTCATTAAAATCCAAATCATTACAATAAAATAAATTAAATTAAAATAAATATTATTAGGAAAGACATTTATCTTTAGTTTCTATCACGGTGCACGGATAGCCAGTTGGGGAGGACTCTGGGATCTACTGTGGAACGCACGACGCCCCAGAACGGGCCCATCTCCGAGAGAGCAGATGTGCTCTCCTACACCTTCCGATGCTTACAGCGTGTGGCCACGCACACACCGCCACCCTTCCCGGACTGCTGGCTGGACGGATCGAACTCCCACCCCGGAAGCCAAAATAATTTGGCCTTTGTTACAACCAAACACTTAAAATGTACAAAACTGCGTTTTTTTTAATATGTTGAAAAATTCAACAAGTTTGCAATTTAAACTTTTGCAATAC
Source organism: Pyrgus malvae (assembly GCA_911387765.1). Lineage (NCBI taxonomy): Eukaryota > Metazoa > Arthropoda > Insecta > Lepidoptera > Hesperiidae > Pyrgus > Pyrgus malvae. The sequence goes on along the minus strand of OU426958.1, from coordinate 9,518,763 downwards.
TGAAGTCCATTTAATATGGCTTGATTTATTAAGGAAAAATATAAAAATGCTCTTTGTGAATGGTGTAATATTGATATAGTAATATCATAATATGTTTCCAACGAAAGACGAAACCCAGTGTGTGTCGTGAAGAAATTATTAAGAAAACCGTGAAATTGCTGCATAGATGTTTGACTAGACTGTTCGACATTACGTTAACGTATGTTTGCTATGGTATTTGAAGTAATTTATAAGAAAATCTTTAAATTCATTTTATCTACAATTTTTCTTATAAATTTTGCCTTTTACACATAAAATAAATACGACTTTTAGACATTTTCATTCAATAGCTCGGAACCTTGTGTAAACACCGGCTCGCACTTGGCTAGTTTCTACATTAGGCGATGTGTTTCAATGCTTCGTAATCAAAACAAGCTAAAAGTTTACGGTCTGCATCGTATCTTGACATTAACTTGTATGCTCTAGTTATTTAAGATCATATTGTGTAATATTTACCAAAGTATGAGTATACTTACCTACTTTTACTACCATTTTTTTGTATAAGTTTCATTTGAGGTCATGTCTCGACTTTGGCTTTATTTATATAAAATACATATTTGTATACTTACAGAGTGATGAATGCCGTAGGAGGAGATATAGAATGGTATTATGTGTACTAATTGAATTCGTTATAGTTTATATTTAAGGTTTTCTAACTTGTTTATAATGATTTTTTACAACTATATTTTCGATTATATCATCCAAAGTAAAGAAACGTTCTAAAATTAACGACATAATAATTTTAAATGAACTGCACATAAATCCAAAGAAAAAAATGAGTCCTTTATACCTGCTAAAATGTTGATCAGATAAAGTCACAAACGTTACTTCATCCTGATAATATCAAACAAGCGTTAAATGCCGTGAAAGAGTTTAAATAACGGGATAACGGTTTTCAGGTTTTATGAACTAACGGAGACTATACTTCCAGATTTGTCATCGTTCGCATTAAGGTCCTGGTGATATTATCAACCATAGAATAAGGCCACACTGGCAACCTCTTATTTCGAGTCTTCTCATCTCTTTGATCGTTTGTATTTTTGCCAAGGTTTGGTCAAAATTAATATTTGTTTGCGCCTCTTCGTGTAAAGTGGAAGGCAAATTTACGCGCGGTAACGTGGGTACGCCGATGTATACATATGTACTCATATATATGTATATACATGGGCATACATAATAATCTGAACCTCGGAAACGGCTCCAACGATTTTATTGAAATTTTGTATGCAGGGGTTTTCCGGAGCAATAAATAGATCTAGCTAGGTTTCATTTTTAGAAAATGTCGTGTTATCTTATCTGAGATTTATATGAAAAATATAAATCTTTCCGATATCCTTTGTCTAGTTTGGGATCTACTTTGGTAGATGACGTTGCTACGTAACACTAAGGCAATGAATCTCTGAAAAAAATCAAAGGTTTTTATCCGAGCAAAGCATCCGGGTATTATTATAAATGCGAAAGTTTGGATGTTTGGATGGATGATTGTTACTCAATCACACAGGAACAGCTTCGGATCGAGCTGAAATTTTGCACTGAGATATAGGACAGATATTTTTATCCCAAAATAAAGTAGTTACTGTTTCCGTGGTAAGGTTAGTATAATCGTATAAACCCAAATCACCCGAGCGAAGATGGGCCGGATCACGGATCAGAAATAAATCAGTGAAAAAAACTAATCGTATTGATGGGCTGCGGCTATCACTAAATAAATATCACGAAAATTCATTCATGTAGAGATGTTTCGCCTGGTTACGCATTTTATTATCGTACCGCGACAAGGAAGTAAGGTATGTTTATAACTTACTAGCCTTCCGCCAGCGGCTTCGCCCATGTGGACCCGTTTAATTGGTCCCCGTAGGATAAAAAATAGCCTATGTGCTATTCCAGGCTTCATTGCTATATTAAAATCATACGCGTTTAGCCAGTTGCTTCAACCGCGTTGACCCTATTACCCGTTTTCACGTAGTAATGAAGCATTCCCGCGGTAAAATCATCGCGGTAATATCCTATGTTACTCAGGGTGAATGTAGCTTTCTAATGGTGAAAGAATTTTTGAAATCGGAACTGTAGTTTTTGAGTTTATTCATCACAAAAATACAAAAATACGAATCTTTCCTCTTTATAATATTAGTATAGAACAGCGCAACTTTTTAAGGCTATTCACTAGTTTAAGCTCATATACTACTAAACAATAGATCATCTGTTATATTAAGCAATGCTACATCTGTTCTAAAGACGAAACAAAAGTCTTAATTGGTCGTTGAAAATAAATAGGAAATCGACAAACGGTATAGCAGGATATAACTTGTTAACCGATATTATAACTGATGTTCCATATGGATGCGCAAGCGCACCTAATCTACACTTCCTCGTCACACGCTAACAGGGAAGTAAACAAACTATTCAGTGATTTGAAATCATATAATACTAAATAATAGACTGTTTTTATTATGTAACTTGACATAACTCATCTAGACAGAATATAGAGACGCCAAAGTGTCTAACAACAAAATACTAAAGTTATAAATTGAAAATTGCTCAATTACTTTACCAATAGCAAAAGTAAACAACTCCCAGAGCAATTACGGCAGCAGTCAATCAGTCTAATATCTAATCCATTGAACCAATATCTCAAGAAAAACTCATTGAACTCTGCAATACGCAGATAAGAAAGCTGTTTTCGCTGTTCGAGTGAAAGAAAGAAATGACTTGTCGTCTCTGTCGTTCTCGCTTTCGTTAAACTTAGGTTCAGAGGTGTGCGGCGCAAGAGTGCGCGAGTTTAGTTTTCAGTGATCGCGCGGCGGCGGCGCTCTCTACCGGCGACCTCCGGCCTTTCGTACCTGACATCGGTCGTTTCCTAGTGCTAGTGATGTGCTACGTATCCGCTATTAACGCTATGAATGCTGCTAAGGACGTGGCAAGGACTTTCAACAACTAGCCGGTAAGCCGGGCAATTAAATTCTAATTGGTAAAGCATACCGATACATTCCTTAAACTAAACACCGGCGACACGGCGCAACACAGCCTCAGGCCGATATCCTTGTCCTCAATGGAATTCAATTGAAATAATTTTGAATTTGATATTAAGTACTTGATCATTTATTTATGATAATTAATATTAAAGAACGATCGTCTTATTCATAAGCAAACCGGCACCGTTGTAATTCTACGTCAATGTGCGCGTTGAACTCTATTACAGGAAGCATATTATTATTCAATGTAAAATCCCGGTCTATATGAAAGTTGTAAAAGTAAATGTCAAATTATTTATATTTGTAGCGGTCTCAAGTATGTAGACTGTTATGCAACATTTATTCTACTGACACAGACACAATTTAGTGTAACTTTTCCACGGTTTAAATACCTCAAACAAATGCTACAGTAGGCACCAGATTGTTTAAGTGCCTGATCCCAAGCTAACAATAGTGATGTAACGTTTAGCTTGAATTATTAAACAGGTAAAGAGTAGAGTAAATATAATTTTTCTCATCTTCTAAGAAGGCGTATCGCAGTATGCAGAAAAACACTACCAAAAAGAATGAATCATAACTAACTTTACTTAAGGCAAAGGTTTCCAAAAAATAGCAATTTTGTTTGTATTTTATACATATTATTATGTTAATTAAAGTTTTGAATTTAATACATATATGTTTTATTTCAGTATTTGATCTAGGAATTTGTGTGTTTCCATACATGGTAATCTTAAAAAAATGCAAAAATTGCTCTGAAAAACTGTAAAATGTTTTATTTCAAATCAAATTCCATTCAGAAGTTGAAAAAATACCCACACAAGTTTTGCTTACAAAAAGAGTTAATTGACAGATATATTTTATTAAATTCATCCTTTTATCGCAAAATTTATCTGAATTTCATCCTACGAAGCGCTCAATTGTGAATCGCGCTTGTCGCTTTCGTATGGAAAACATTGGCGCTTTGCGTCTCACTGAAATCCACGTCTTAAATCAACACACAACAAATTTACATCTTTAGAATTAGGGCCTCTTTCACCACCTTCAAGTAAAGTGACAAGTACGCTAATTGTCGGTTAAAGTCACCCGTTACTTCTATTTCACGATATTCGAGCAGTACTAATCATACGATAAACTGACCCGTAATCATTGCTTTTACTTGCCAATTGACTTTAGTTGGGACGTAACTAATCAACGCTTTACTTGGAGACGGTGAACGAGGACCTTAGACGCATCATGAGTGAGTGAGACTAAATAACTGATGTAAGTGTTACTTTTAAATCTAGAACCATTACTGTGATATCTAACTGCTATAACCACAAATCTAATCATTCGGTTACTGATTAACATCAATAATTCATACTTTACGTCAGCGTCGGATAGATATTTCAAAACAAATCAACCGCAACCATCTCTACGATGGTTTGGACAAATCGAATTATCAGAATTTCAATTTAGGAACCTGCCCGCGTCTAATCTTCGCCTATTGCTCTATTTCACAGAAACCAATTCAGAAAGATAATAGAAATATTGATGTTGATTATAGCGTGAAAATTAAAACTACTCCGGAGCTAGTAATACCTACTCTGTTAGTCGTATCCTACTACTGCTGTTATTAAGCGAATAACCCAATAAGAAATGTTTGAAAACCTACTACCTACTAGTTTATTAATTTTAAGTTCCTTTTCTATGTAGAGGTTTTCATAAAAAATTGTAAATGTGCTTAATAAATTGACAAAATTTAATCAATCAGCCAAATTCATAATTTATGGAATATTACTTATATTATTTATGGAATATAATGGCGTTGGTAGACGAAATGTGTAGCATTTACTCCAATTTTCTTTAAAGGGTACCTATGAATTAGATTCCATATAGACAGGCAGGTACTTCATTCGAGAGAAAATTTGTGTCGAGCTGTGAAACTAAAAGGGTTGCTAATTAATTATTTTATGTTCAACTCAAATTTCAATTGTGTTCTTGATTATATGCTTCATAACGAAACAGAAAAAGAATTAAAAAAATAGGTACATTCTAAAACTTAACACAGCTTTAATTACAAAGCCATTATCCAGTATGCCCTTGAGACAGGACTTGCATTCAGTTACATTAACTCAAGGTACTTAAGTAAACGAATTTGTTGAAGTAAAGAGAGCAAGTTAGGAATTTCATATTATTGAACAAATTGTAGCGTTCGTCTGTTATTTTTGTTCCGCAATCCGTGTGAAGTGAATATTAACTATTTTTTACTTTTTTACATGTGATTTTAAATGTTTTTATTTTAGGTTTTTATCTTAACATCTTATCCCAAACTTAAAATAGAGATTCACTATGGTAATGAAGCTCGATTAGGCCTATTTGAAAATTTCAAGGCATTTGACACATTACATAAATATTTACAAGTTAAAGGAACACCCATTGACTTAGGATTCGTAAGTATATCTATAGTTCTAATAATAGCTATTTTTGAATAAACCAAACGAAAAAAGCAACAGTATATAGAAAAATTTCTTTAATATTTTGGCACATCAAAATATCGTAATAATTACTACAACTCTACCCTCGTAAGACCGCCGGTCCTTTTAAAAGATCTATATGTTTGTAGTCAGTAAGACCGGCGAATTTTAAAACTCAACTACGAAGTAACGCCGCCAGTCCTTCTAAGAGTACCAATTATTTGACGCTTCGTAATTTTAAAATTTCGCGCGTTCCGAAAAAGAACAGAGTATTGTCTATGACCTTATAAAATTAAGTTTTGTGTATAGGGGGTTTCATATAAAAAAAAATATTGCTGCTTGTCAAATCTGACATTTTGTTCGTGAAGATGGTGCGAACACGTGGACGTGGTGAGTATTTTAATATTTTTTTATGACTTTTTTGAGTTTTTGTGCTAAAATCAAGATCTGGTCGTATACCTTTGAATAATGATCAACATTTGGGATAGTTATTTTGCTTATTTCGTATCGAATTTAAACGTAAATCGTATCAAAAGTTATTAGTCCCTTGCAAGGGACCGTTCGGCTTGTGTGTGCGATATTAATTCAAACTTTTTTGCAATATTATGAGTAATTCTTACACGCTTTAAATTGTTATTTACGCTCAATTAGTAAATCATTAAAAAACAAAGATAAATGTAGCCGACTATTTTATAGTCCTTTGCAAAGGACTATCGGTCTAATTAACAATAATTTTACAAATAGGAATGTCTTAATTCTATACTAATATTGCTTTGTCTTATTTTAAACTAATATTGCAATTTGATACCATGTTAAATTATTAAAGCCGAAAGTACTTTTAAAGGGACTAACTATAAAATATGAAATAATTCCATTCATTTTAATAATTTTTCTAATATTTTAACGCTTTAATATAGGCACAATTAAGCTTAAAAAAACTTGCATACTATATCCTGAAATTCATATTTGCGTTGATAAAATTTAAAAAAGAAAAAATACTTTTTATAATCAATATGACCGAAAGTCCTTTTAAAAGAACTATAAAAAAATTACTTTTATCCATATATCAAATCCATATACTCTAACATAATGCCCCAGTGAGTATGACACTCATAGGATTACTCTATCATATTCAAATATGGACTTGAAGTGTTCGGCGTTACTTAGTACAAAAAGTTAGTCCTTTTCAGAGGACCTTCGGTCAAATCTTCAACTTGCTTGCAATTACCGTTCGGTCTTACGAGGCTACATTTGTAAAAACTTCGATTTTATTCTATTTCTAAAGCTGTATTGATATTTTCATTTTTATCATTTACCTATGACATCAAGAAAATTTGATGTATGATGAAAATAAATTTTATAAAAAGAAATACATAATAATATTTCGTAGAGCTCAGAAAGTTATAGAAATAATTTCACCGATTACGCTGATATAGTGTGCTTCTTAAGCAAACGCACTTTTTAACGCAATGAAATGTTCATCGAATCTTAAGAAAAATATAAAATAACTTATGTACATCGAAACAATGGTTAGATGGTTTATCAATAACTGGAAATACTCTTCGAAACAGTTCTACTTGGGTAAATGCGTTGGTCACCCGCGCTTTGCCCAATAAGAGACGCGTTTGTTCACAGCAACAAACACCTTTGTTCCCGCTGAATCCACAAAAACGTAGCCATTCTGTGTTGTCAGAACTTACGACGCAACAGTCGAAATTATGATTAAGCTGAAGCTGTGACGTAATATCGTAATACCTTAGTAATAAATAAGCAAAACCTATTACAGACGAAAAATGTTTATAATTACAGTTTCATTATGTACACAATTGTACACTTATCTAATGAGAAGACTTTGACGATACCTTAGATACCCCTTGGATACCTTAGATACCCCTTGATAAACACTAGACCTTAGAGTCAATACAATGAATCTAAAGACCCCTCTCAAGCTAAAATCCATTGAGCCTTTCAAGCCGCAGAGAATGCCAAACAATTGAATTTGCCACAAAAAAATAAACCATTTTGTTTATTCTTATTTTGATAAACCCAGTGTAACTTTCACAGTAAATACGAATCTAACGACACCTCTCAAGCTCAAATCCATCAAGCTGTGCAAGCTGCACTGCGTGCCACACAATTCTTCATACAGTATATACTCTCGAAAAACATGAACCTCCTTCTGGCGCAGTCAGGTAAAAATTACGTAAAAATAACGCAACAATTATTTGGTGCTTCAATAATCTTAACTTAACAGTGTTACGTAGACTTATTTGCATTGTGTCAGCGTCGTTGATGGATCATCTTTACCATAGTATTAAATTCCATATACCTTATCACCCCACAGTAGCCTCTTCTATTATGATATTTTTATACTATTATGATATTTTAACAGTGATATATATTTATAAATCTTATAAATCTTTACAGAATATAAATCCTTTCGTCTATAAAGAAAACAATGAATTGAAGCGCGGAAAGCACTTTTTAACAGTAGAAGAAGCTTAAAGTAATAATTTAAATCTAGGTTATTTCATTTCCACTTATAATGGAAATTTTAATTATATAACCTAACAATAATCGTTCATTGGCGAATAATTTAATAGATATACCTTCATTATACCATAAAACAATATAAAAATTGAATTGGCCTCAGTAGATTCATAATTAAGAATGTCGTTTTCCCATGCATTTGCAGCCCATTAAAAGATAGTAAAGCACGCGATTAGATTGTCGATTGAATGAATCTGCGGCTTTGGTCGTTAGCTATTGCGTTGCTAGGATTGGCTCCATCCAACAGCCAACTATTGTCATAGAGGTACCCACTGCGTTCTCCCATGTTTAGGCGTCTCGTACAATGCGATACAATTTCTCACGTACACGCCATTGTATCCAACGGTAATCATAATCAGGATTTGCATGTTATGTGATAAGAGTAAGAGCCATTGTTTTTGGGCACTCATCGGACAAAGCCACACATGTCAGTCGACAGGAATAATCAATTTAACGAAAACAATAGCTCTACTAACAAACAACCAAATATTGCTCATATCTTTACATTATGATGCAATTTGAGTGCGTCTGTAAAATAACAAAAGACGGTGTCACACACTACCGGAGGCGTACCTCCACCGTAGTTTAATTCAACCTGTCCTGTTTAATTCGATATATCACATCAAAATAAGTAAAGTAGTCCAAACTCTTTTCGTAGTTCCATTTATTTGAATCGTTTAGGATTGAAATGTTACGGCTCATAAGATATTTTTTGAAGTGAAAACTTCTTTAGCGGCGTTGTGCACTTTTTTTGGGATGGGTAAAAAAAATTAAACTCGCGTCAGGACACGTGGCCTGATCAAATATTTATAAGACGGAGGGGTGACAGAGTGACAGCTGATGGCTCGACTGTCTATACTTGTAAAATTCGTTTATATCAAGTACTAGCCTTCCGCCAGCGGCTTCGCCCGCGTGGACCCGTTTTATAGGTTCCCGTAGGATAAAAACCATCCTATGTCCTTTCCCAAGGTCCACTCTATCTGTGTTCCAAATTTCATTAAAATTGGTTCATTAGTTTAAGCGAGAAAGCGTAACAGACAGACAGTTACTTTCGAATTTATAATATTAGTAGGGATAGATAGAGGCCGCCCGCGACTTCGTCCGCGTGGATGTTTGATTGTTTGAACACGCTAATCTCAAGAACTACTGAAAAATTATTTTTGTGTTGAATAGTCCAGTTATTAGGGAAGGCTATAAGCTATATAACATCATGCTATGCGACATTAAACTCCTCCAACGATGTATTCTGTGCTCGAACGCACACACGCACACTGTTTTGATAGATATGATCTTTGAGGTTAGGAACACACCTACATTGCTTAGACAACAGTGAGTGCTTGTAATTTAATATGAACTTTATACAATAGCAATAAAGCTCAAATTGACTACGTTTTAGTTAGAAAACATTTGTATGGGAAAAAGAAAAGGGCTGTTTTTATGGTTTTTCCGGCAATTATTCGAATTTTTCTCGCCGTACAAACCATCCTTGAACTTCAACGAACATTTAAAAAAAACAATTGGCCAAATTGGTCTAGGCGTTGTTGAGTTATGCGCTTACCAACACATTTTGCGATTCATTTTTATATTATAGATTTAAAATATGGACATTGAACAAAGTGCATCTAAATGAAAAAAGTGACGAAGAAATAGTGAAAGAAAATGTGTGAGTACTTTATAAAAATACTAGATGAAAACCTACTGAAAATACTAGATGAAAAATGGCTGCAACCCTTTTTGCGTCCCACTGCTGGGCACGGGTCTCTCCCCCTTTATTGGGGAGGCCTGGAGATTACTCCACCACGCTGCTCCAATGCGGGTTGGTGGAGATGCGGGTTAGTGGCCAACCCGCTGTCGGATGTTTTCAAACCGCCCATAAGGCCTCCGACAAGGTTTAACGACTGTTATCTATCGACAACAACCGGGACCGACGGCTTAACGTGCCCTCCGAAGCACGGAAACGCGCATGAAATTTTATGCCACTAGCGGTCACCCATCTCACAAACGACCGCGCCCGTTTGGCTTAGCTGCGTAGACCGTTTGCGTTCTACGCTAGCCGCCGAGCCATGCGCGCTTCAGATGAAAAGTAATACTGATAAAAGCAATTCGTGCGAAATTTTTCCTTAACCATTCCAAAATATCAAAAATGCACAACGTTAATGTTCAAGTTTTCACGTCTGCCGGCACTACCGGAGTGCAACTTGTTGTTTTTTTTTATCTGAATGGAGTAGCAGACGAGCATGCAGGGCACGTTAAGTGGTCGCTGCAGCTCATGGACATCAACACACAACCTCAAGCAGGCCTAAATTGCGCTGCTACTGCGAATGCTGATCTCATCTCGCTTCATGTAAGTCTGGCCAGCTACTGCACCTTTCCACCAAAAGACAATAGAATTGTTTCACGGCAAAAGTGGGTGCAGCGGTGGTACATCTCCGGTCGAACCATTAAAGTACTACTAGAAGTATCTTGTTTGATTATCATTTTCTTGGAGTATTTTTGAGTTATATCGGATAAATTAGATGACATTTTGTTCGATATAGGTTAATTATAGTGCACGAGTATTGTGAAATAAAATAACAGTACGAAAATATGTTTTTTGTCTCCAAAGTTGCATTGGTCACGTTCTGGTAAAGAAGCCGTCGCTTAACTTGAATGTCTGACTAACTTGACGGACTGATTACTGACGACTTACTCACTTTACTGATTACTGATGATAAACTGACTAAAAACACTTTGAATTATTTAAAGAAGACATAATATTTGTAGTCCAAGAAGAATTTCGGGCAAGGCCAGCGGTGATCGATGTCGACCGAACAGTCTTGCGTAAATCACCTGTGTACTCGTCTCGTTTACTTTTTCGTTTTCCTCCTATTTACTTTTAGGGTTTCGTGCCTTTAAAAAAGGGGTCCTATAACTATACTTTGTTGTCCGTTCGTTCTATCTATCAGTCCGTGTGTCTTTTTGTTTATTTATAAGTCGGTATACCTATCTGTCTGTTTTTCCTGTCCGTCCATCCATTTGTTCTGTCTATAGACTTAGAATATAATATTTTAAGTCTATGACCCTGTCTCTTTTTGCCTGTTTTTCTGACTGTCAGTCACTGCAGACCTTTTTATCTTGGAACCCTTTCTACTTATACCAGTTGAAAGTAACCAAACTTGATTAGCAATCTACAAACTTAGACTTTTACGTTTAAAAAATTACTCAATGATACCAAAACATACAGAGTACCTACTTTCCGTGGCCTAAGATACAAAATTCAGCAATCACTATAAAAGGATTACCAAAAACCCTGACTCATAATTACTTTGGCTGACAGTTAAGGATATTTTATACCGATCTTCAAGATTGAAGATCCGTAAAGAATGTACGAAACCCAGAGCGCAAGTTAGACTCATACTTACCTGCTTTTATTTGCATGTAATGTCAACGTCCTTCTGAAGGTAGGATTATTTTAGCCTTAAGCCACTTGTGTGATCGGTAGAAGGTCTGCTAACGAGAAAGTTTCGAAACTGATAATTGTTCCCTACACGAGCATGGGCAGACTTTAGCTAAGTATGTCTTAGCTACACTTTTTTTATTTGAATGGAGTAGCAGACGAGCATGCAGGCCACGTGGTGTTAAGTGGTCGCTGCAGCCCATGGACATCTACATACAACCTCAAGCAAGCATAGGTAAGTCTTGTCTGAGGTCGTATGCGGTTACGCTGCTACTCCGGAGGCTGGTGGTCGCCTCATGTAAGTGTGGTCGGCAACTGCAACTTTTCACTGAAACACAATAGAATTAGTTCACGGCAGAAGCGGGTGCAGCGGTGGTACTTCCCCGGGCGAACCATTATAGTTCTACCACCTACAAAACTGCTTCTCAATTTTAAATGAAATAAAAATTGCTTTGCGGTAGAAAATCATGTAGCTGTAGGCAATCACATCGTTGGATCGAATAAGTTGTACTTGTACATATTGCTTTATTGCACAAGATTTTGAAACTAAGTGCGTATTTACAGACAAATTAGTTGGACGTGTATTAAACACCTATAAAACCTATCATTGATATATTTTATCGATTCAATCAATGCAATAATAAAGTCGTGATAGAAGAGATAATACTTCGATTCGATAGAAGGTCGATTAATATAATGAGTAATTATAGAAACCTCAGGGCTTTGGCGATTGAAAGCTAATTGTGTGCCTCTATGATATAATGATGCAATCATAGGCTGAAAACATACGTACGGTGACCGTTGTGGTACAAAATATTAAAAAACCGATCTCAAATAGGTCGATAAATACTCGATAAAATTGGAAAAAAAGAGTTATCCCTATATTATTCTAATTTTTATAGCGAACTAGTGGACCCCGCAGACGTTGTCCTCCCTTTAAAGTATTGAAAGAGGATTAGTTTCTTTATCATCCCAAAGTTTTTATGTTTTTGTTAAATAAAAAATATGAAACAAATAGTGATAGATGATGAGGAATTCAGACTATGTCCAACTTCTAGACGATCGATGGCGCGAAGAACCAATGTTTGAGGTATAGGAAAAAATAAGTTGTTTTACTATTAATTTCGCAATTTTTCGATATTTTCACACTGTTTAAACCTTCTCTGGACTTCTACTAATATTTCAAGATCAAAATTAGCCATATGGGTTCAGCTGTTCTTGAGTTTTAGCGAGACTAACGAACAGCAATTAATTTTTATATATAGAGAATAAGTTATGACATCGCAACTTTGACATTGGCAAAATGGTGAAAAGACCAAAATGCGATTCGGTTAAAGGAAAAAAAATTACAGACACCTCGCATAAGAATAAATAATACTACGCACCTCGTGTCATATTTATTGATTACGTTTTTGACATGTTCGTGCGTTCATTCATAAGAACAACAAATGATTGATGGACCGTTTATATGGAAAAATAAAATAGACTTGAGATTTTTATCATATTTTCATACTTTTTATCCTCTTCCCGGCAAAGACAAATCCAAAAACATAAAAATCATAAAAAATGGTCCAGCCGTTCTTGAGTTATAAATGGTGTAACTAACACAACTTTGTTTTATATATATAAATATAGATATAGATAAGATATAAACATTATTTATCATTTAAATTATAAAAATCATTAGCTATTTCAACACGATATACCACAAAGCATAGTAATTTATGAATCCCTCTCTAATATTCTTTATAGCGAATGTAAAAAATATTATTTGGGAGCATCAGCTATCAGTTTCCAGCAGGTCATTACGGGTAACTTTGAATTGACGTTTAACTTTGAACAAAGTTGGAAAAAAGATTTAACAATTTATTACATCGAAACTTTTTGATATTTCAATATAATAATGTGTTAAATGGATTGCCAAAATGTTTTTGTACCAAATGAAAATTAAATAAATAAACTGTCAATGCCATTATTCTGAAAATTCCCGCCTTTTCCGTGGTTAAGTTGCTGGAAGTTTATGAGCTCTGATTTGGAATCGTAAACTAGTCCACTTTGATTCATATGGCAAAACCAAGCTATTTGGGATTTTTTTAAGTCAATGTAGATGTCATTTTTATAGATAAGGTTTTTAAATTTAATAATACATACCTTCTTTTTGTTTTACCTAAACTTTAAAATATTAAGGTTTTTTACATTCTAAAAAAAAATATTCAAAGTTACCCAAAACTCATGATAACTTTGAATTTGAGTTTTAGGGGAAATTATGGGTAGTTCTGTTGTTTCTTCCGCAAAATTATTTTGTTAGACAGAAAAACCAACTCAAAAGGACACTATTCATTCAATAAAATAAAGATGTCATTAATAGAAATCAGTTTTAATAATACAAATAATGTAAAAAATGTTCAAAGTTACCCGAACTGTACGTATAGTGAAAATTTGGAGTACCTACAGTCCACATAAAAATAAATTTAAATAGGCCCTAAAAACTACCTTCTCGCATATTCTAAGACCTTCATAATATTATTTCATACTTTATGAAATTAATTAACATGGAAGTGCGAAAACGATGTCGGATCGTTAACAATGAAAGTATGTATATGGAAATTGATGCGAATATATATATATGTCGTGTTTATATAGATATGTATATGTATGTATTTATATAGATATGTCGTGTTCAAATCCGCGGATACGGATCTAAACTTTTATAATTTTCATGTTTATATCCAATGTAAATACCTCATATGTTAGGAAATATTAATAAACTTAATTAGAATAACAATACAATACAAAGTTTTATGTTTTGATTTTCTCAATATTAAAGTGATCTTATAGCTTTCTATAATATTTACGTAGCTCATTACTTCATTAGGCAGGCTCATCCCAAATATTAAATTATCAAGATAATTATTTTAAATAGTGTTATAATAATCACATAAAATAAATATATAAACATAATAAAATCGATATTTTAATAAGCTTATAACAAATATTTCGGATTAATCTCGAGTTATTACTGCTATGTAACTCGCCTGAGCGAGTTCTGTCACAAATATTTATCTGAATAAATGGTTCTAATTCAGAGCTGCAAAATATTTAATTTTGCGAATCAAAATGTAATCTGAACGTAATTTTATAGTTTTTCACTGCTTTATCCCAAATTAGCAATATAAAAATTATATTGAAAATTGAATAATTTCCAATAAAATATAAAATTTAAAAATATTAAAAACTAAATAATTTTCATTTTATTATTTTTTATTAAAGACCTGTCAAAAATTAACGCATACGGTTCTTACTTCTTTCACGGATATCCGCACAAACGGATACAGAGACGGATATCCGATACATGACTAACGCAATAAAGGATATTTTTGACATCGTTCAATATAACACAGCTCATTAGAACATTCCATATAAACTCCAAGTGACGCGCATTCAGAAAGTCGATCGTCACTTAAGGTACGCCAGAGCGGGTCCTAGCCTAGCGGACCGGCTTAAAGATGAAGGCCGACTGTTGCAACCACCGCACTAAGATATCTGGCGCCAGAAGGCTTACACAGGTGCACGATATTTATATCGATACTGCTTTGTACACTAAAGATGCGCGTAATTTCACATTCACCTTTAACTTTTCTGCAGCATTGTTGATTTGCAAGTAATTGGACGTTTAATCTTGAACTCGTCTCACCCTAAAGTTGTACCTCTCTCTTGATTGACTTGAGCATCGTGATGTTAATTTTAAGATTTGTTGTTATTCGCCGGCAAGCAAGCATAATTCGCTAGTAACTTGATTTCCTTTTGTAACTTTTTTGAAGTGAAAACTTCTTTAGCGGCGTTGTACACTTTTTTTGGGATGGGTACATGGCCTGATCGAAAATTCGTAAGACGGAGGGGTGACAGCTGATAACGGCTCGACTGTCTATACTTGTAAAATTCATTTATATCAAGTATTTAAAATATGGACATTGAACAAAGTGCATCTATTAATGGAAAAAGTGACGAAGAAATAATGAAAGAAAATGAGTGAGTACTTTATAAAAATACTAGATGAAAACCTACTGAAAATACTAGATGAAAAATAATACTGATAATAAAAGCAATTCGTGCTAAATTATTCCCTAACCATTCCAAAATATCAAAAATGCACAACGTTAATGTTCAAGTTTTCACTTCTGCCGACACTACCGGAGTGCAACCCGTTGTTTTTTTATTTTTTGTATCTCTTTACGTATTCAGACATACATGTTCGTTTTAAGATCCTTCTTTTTTCTTTTCCGAAATATTCCTACCAATATTAAATTTTTATTAAACCTTTGTCCTTTACGTAATTTAAAAAATCAGCAACCTATATGCTGCTACACGGATATTTAAGCTAGCTAATGGTGACCTTATGTCATATAGGTTATCTTCTGTGCTATTAATCTGAGTAATGGAGCCTCTAGACTAGGTGCTTCGGTCAACTTTTGATCTTTTAAATTCGATGTCCCTCTAAAAAGGTTATTTCGACACAGAGAACAGAAAGCTCTAGTAGAGCTTCTTTATTTATTCTGTCACTTATATAATCGATATTTTTCTTTAATAGTTAATTTCTTTAATTCAGCAATTTCATTGAAAGAACAAGTACTTAAGTAAAGGTTTCATTTTCTACTTCAGTGTTTTTATAAATCTATTGAAACATTTAAGTATAACATGTTTTTCTACCCTTGGATTTTCGATTACGATACGAGTGTTCGTCGCATTTTGCCGTTTGTAATATTTAATTCAGCACTGAATTACTCATTTAATTTATCCATATCGTTTCGTTGTCGTCTTTATAAGTTATTTATACTATACAAGTCTTCCGCCAGCAGTTTCGCCGGCGTGGACCCGGTTTAAAGGTTCCCGTAGGATAAAAGCCATCTTATGTCCTTTCCCAAGGTCCACTCTATCTGTGCTCCAAATTTCATTAAAATCGGTTCAGTAGTTTAAGAGGGAAAGCGTAGCAGACAGACAGAGCTACATACGAATTTATAATATTAGTATGGATTTTTGCATTTAAATCGGGTATTTATCTCAAGCTCTTTATATGCATGAAGGAGTATTACGCAGATTCTATTAACGTTTAATAATCATACATAAACGTAAATTGTCAAATATGCATAGTGGCTGATTGACTATGCATGACATAATAGCAATTATTTTTAGTTTTAATAACTATAACTATTAAGCGCTCTTAATTTAGAAATATTAATAACTGCATTAAATTATGGCATCTACATTATTACGTTACGAAATAAAATTAAAATTTTTCAACTTTGCTGTGACAAATTATTTCATAACAGTCCCCCAATTTATATAGATTTCGTATTCTAGTTTCTAATTAAGAACGGTACCTACTTGCGTTATCTTCCATTGTCTCGTTGGTAACGAATATGCAGGTAAGTATATATTCTAACAGTCGAGAAATATACGAGAATAGGATTCCGCCATCCTCTTGGCAATGCAACGTATTCGCAATTTCTCACGATTCACTATCGATGTATGACTCGCTGATACCTGAGTTTCAAACGCTAGAAGAATAAATATCAGCTTTCAGACGGCTCGGCGACGACCGGACTTTGAATTTAAAAACCACTTTGGTGTGTATAATAGATAACTTTTTATACTATGTTAAACACATACTCTAGTATGTGCCTACTAGTTTCTTTCAAAAATATCGCGACTTTACCGGTTTTCCGTATAAGGTTTTCATACAAGAATAGTAATTCACCTTGTAAAATCGAACTTTAAATAAGAGTTTCATTATGTAAATGTTAAATATCTTTGTTACGGCGAATAGATTTGCCTTGATCTATCTTTACCATTGTTTTTTTTTATATATACTACGGATAGTCAAACACATATTAAATCTATGATATCTACTGACTAGTCAGATAATAGGTTGAATTACAAACTCATATTACAAAAGATACGTGCTATGTGACACATATCATATTATTACTATTATTTACACAATAATGAAATGATGTCACTAGGCTGGAACTAAAACTGGGCTATTGGACATGGTTTTCTAAACTGGTCAGGAACAGCATAGAAACTGCTGCCAGAAACAGGGTCGTTATAATGTGAGGTCGAAGACACTCGTCCATACAAGGAAATGATACAGCTGACGTCCTGGCATGAGATGGTGCAAAAGGGACTTAGTTCATTCTGTGGTATTTCCCGAACAACAATCCGAAATCTAAATCAGTGCAGGGAGGAGGCATTGAGGGCCTGGACTGTCCAGGGCACAACCACTCCAAAACCTCTGATACGAGAATATGAACGGAGTTATGCTGAAGAGCTATTAAAGCTATACAGAACAAATATCCGAACGGTGACCAGGATCCTTATTACTGGACCACTGTAAGCTCGGTCGACATAATAATATGTCGCTTCTAGGACTAAGTTCAACCGAAACGTGCAAATATTGTAGGAAGGAGCGCTCTCCTTAACCACCTCCACCACGCCAGCTCGTTTTAAATTGTGGTGCGCTAAATCACAAGCGTAGCATTCATCTAGGGAAGCACGTATTACCGCCAGATGAAACCAAATAAATCACTGTCAGTAAAATCCTAGCCTTTTTCAAGGCTATCGGGTTGGACGGTGATCTAGTTACGGATACAAACAATCTTCTATGAAAAGCACAAGCAGATTACTGTATTTTATTCGTGCGTGCGTATTTTTGTGTTTATTGTAAACTAGCCTTCCGCCAGCGGTTTCACCCGCGTGGACCCGTTTAATGGGTCCCCGTAGGATAAAAAATAGCCTTGTGCTATTCCAGGCTTCATTGCTTTATTAAAATCATAGGCGTTTAGCCAGTTGCTTCAATCGCGTTGACCCTATTACCCGTTTTAACGTAGGAATGAAGCATTTTCCCGCGGTAAAATAATAATAAAATTAGCCTATGTTACTCAGGGTGAATGTAGCTTTCTAATGGTGAAAGAATTTTTGAAATCAGAACAGTAGTTTTTGAGTTTATTCATCATAAACATACAAAAATACAAAAAAAAAACAAAAATATAAATCTTTCCTCTTTATAATATTAGTATAGAAAATTAGATCTAAATATTTTTGTAAAACCCTTTTTGCTACCCATATTTGTGCAAACAAAATATTTTCTTTTCTTTTCTTGTTACTAAACAAACGACACACCTACAAGAGTTCTAAACGAAATAATTAAGATTATATCAGTAGAGTGATATTAGTCAAATTATATTATGGGCAGCTGTTAGCTCAGTAGTTACGAAAAATATGTTGCAACAGAAATCGTACTGGACAAAGCAAGTCTAGCTTGAGCTGAGATACCAGTATCGACCTACTTCCAATATTGGTTCACGCAAGAGAAATATAGAATTAATAGGTACCATTTTATCCTAATAACAAAGCATCGATACTACACTGAGATAAACTTAATCTCAATAACTATTTAGAGACACCTTTAAAGCAATGAGAAACAAAAACCATTTATAAGAACCGTTAAAGTAGGAAAAAAGTGGATCAGTGAAGTTAAAGAAAATGCATGGTCTTGGAAAGTGCTAAATAAGAATTTTGAAAGAATAAAACGCATTATAATAATAATAATCTTTATTGACATAAAAAAATTACCTAGTATATTGTGAAGTCTCTGGTTCCTGAGGTAATTGAAACTGTTTTAGTTAACTGTTACTGGAGGAGCGTCTTCTCCCATTTTTGGTGCTAATATCTTAAGTTAACAAAGCGGATTTAATAAAAATAACTTAAATTTAAAGTAAACCAAAGAACAAAAAATTTAGCCAGGTAAAGAATCTTTTACGAATTCCTTTTTGATAAATAACATTCTGCGCCAAAATTTAATAAACTTCACATCTGTCGGAGATGTGTGATAACAAAAAATTGACAGTGAGATTGTACTTACTAAGAAACCTAATCTCTTTTTGTTATATTTTCCTAACCTACGCTTAGTTTCCTAACTCACATATGATGACTTCTACAAACTCTGTCATTAAGGAATATTAACACCTAAGTTACAACTCACATAGTACGAACATCGGGACATGCAATTTTCATCATCTTACTGTAACATCTTGATTGAGTGTCAGGGTCAGTTAGTTTAAATATTTGCTGAGTTGGTTTAGCAAAATTGTATTATGTCTCAATCTATTGAAACTTTGTATATGCTTCATTGAGAATTAAAAGTTACCTTTCTTTTTTTGGTATCGGGGGGGGGGGGGGATCTTCAAAAGGTACCCGACACCTTGAGAGGATACCGGGTTATGTGGGTTGACTGCACTAAAACCCCCTCGGTGGCCTGCCTCTGCGTTTGTGAGGACTCCGGGATCTCCATTGGAATGCACCGGTCTCCTCCACACACGGCGCCCCAGAACGGGTCTATCTTCGGGAGAGCAGATGTGCTCTCCTGCACCTTCAGGTGTTCACGGCGGCCACGCATACACCGCCGTCCCTCCCGGGGCTGCTGGCTGGACGGGTCAAGCTCCCACTCTCACCGTCCGCATCTCCGGAAGCCCCCTTTTAGTGGCCTCTTACGATCAGGCAGGGGATACGGTAGCTATATTCTTAATCCCGAAGCTACAGGGACTGAGAATTAGGTTACCTAGTACTCGCTTAATTTATATACTATTTGTGACACAGAAAATTATAATACGAGTATAATTTACAGTTTCAAAACAAAGCCTAAAGAATATTAGTTAGGAATAATAGAGTTATAGACACAAAGAAGTATTAACGCAAGTAGAGGTTATAAGAAGGAATCTTCCGAATATATTACGTAGTACGAAAAAGACCAATATCGGACAATTACGCAAGCGATCTATGTAGTTAAGCCGAACGGGCGCGGTCGGGTGTAATATGGGTCACCGCTAGTGGCAAAAAATATCATGCTCGTTTCCATACTTGGAGGGGAACATCAACCGTCGGTACCGGTTGTTGTCGATAGACAACTGTCGTTAAACCTGATCGGAGGTCTTATGGCCTTATGTTTGGAAACATCCGACAGCGGGTTGGTCACTAACCCGTATCTTCACCAACCCGCATTGGAGCAGCGTGGTGGAATAAGCTCCAGTCTTCCCCAATGGTGGGGAGAACCCAGCAGGATTCAAAAAGGGTTGCAGCCAGCCACTCAGAACTTGGCTACTATACACACACTAATATATCTTCTTGTCGATTATTCAGAGCTACGCAACATCACATTTACGCGTCTTCTGTGCTTCACGGATCACACGCCCATACATAACTGGAATAGACGCTTACTATCGATAATAACCCTGTACTACCTTATCTGATATAAAGGCTTACCTGACGATCCATGTGGAACAACGCTTATCACGCCGGACTGTCAATCAAACGGGTTAAATTCCCGGCAAATCAGAAATTGAAATGATGAGTTTCAGTTTCTGTTCTCGGTCTGGGTGCTTTTGTTAATGTCTTTGTGTCCATGGTACCCACGACACAAGCTATATCTACCCTTCTGTGGGGCTATGAGTATTAAATCTTATTTATTTACCTTACTGTTGGAGAATTAAAATTATTTTTATTTGTTTCAGGGTGGACATTGTGATACAAGTGACATCCCCGAAGTGAAATATATTAAGTGAAAAAAACATCCTTGGAATAATGTGCCGTGTGCGTCCTCTACTCGTTGGTTTTACGTTAATGATGAGGTTGGGTTGTGAAATGAACAGTGAAGCGCGTCTGTGACAGGCAAATGTACGGAAATGAAAAGGGAAAAGTACAAGAACATTCTCCTAAGACTACGGTAAGTGTCAAGATTTCATCACGTTTAGAAGCAGTAAAAGTAAAGAGAACACAAATTTTATTTAGAAGCATCATAATATGTACGAAAAGAACTACAGACTAAGTTGCAAAGTTAACATACGTTAGACGACCCGTGTGGCGCAATTGTTAACATATCGGACTGCCAATCGGAGGGTCCCGGGTTCGATTGCTAGCGAAACAGAAATTTGAATGATGAGTTTAAATTTCTGTTATCGTTCTGGGTGTTTGTGTTTCTGTGTTTGTTTGTGTCCATGGTACCCACGACACAGGGTATATCTACCCTACTGTGGGGCTGAATGTAAAAAGTTTATTATTAAACCACATATTCATATGCAAAACTGTTACCGGATTGCTATGCAAGGGTTTTGGGTTTAATACCCAGCAAGGTAAATTTGAGTCATTGACCATTGTGTGCGCCCAAGGTATAATAAATACATCAGTAAATCATCAGCATGTCGTTCTCTATATATCCATATATTACTGTTCTACACATATACATATAAAGTACCTCTAGAATCTTTTCTTTTACGACTTAAGCTCCAAAATTCGTGGATAAGTAAGACAGCTTACTTTATATATTTCATAGAAAATGTTGATGTGCCTATTTAAGCTATAACCCAGAATTATTTTGTAACCTGTCGAAAAGATAAATTGTTGAGAATAGTAGATAATACAAAGATTAAAAACGTTTGTAAATGCCATTTTTCACACTTCACCTTATAACACGATGTCAGCGTTTTACCTATCGGTTGACTACAAAATCACTCATAGATAACCAGCATTTTCGTTTCATAATGTTTTCATAATAATATATATTGATACGCCATCAGTAATCTTTGTGTAATAACTGCAAACTAAGCACTAAATACATATTTACGGAATTTAGTAATTAACTTGAGTTATACAATTTATATTCTTCGGAAAGTAACGTAATGTTTAGGAGCGCATTTCGAAACCACACAATAACAATTACAGCAACGTAAGTATGCAACTAAATGACATAAACAGTTTTGCATATGAATATGTGAGTTCAGAATGTGGGTGAGGCCCGCATCGTGCGTGAAGCGACTATGAAAATGAATTTATAATAAGCCACTATTTACATATTACCTATTGTAAATGTTATTTACATAATAGAGTATTGCGATACTAAATGAGAGCACTTAAAAGACTGAACATGAACTTCATGAACAATTTCGATAAATATCTTCATTCATACTTTTGAACTTTAGACAAAGCTATCAATCACCGTACGAAAGAGAAGCTCATTTCGATATTTTGAGACGGTTTCAAGACGAGGCAAACTAAGAAATCGTTTAAACAAATAGAAATAGTGAGACTATACGAGGACTGTGCCAATGTGCCAGTTAGCCGCTTAGTTAGTTGATTTTGTGGTGATATAATTGCACAGTGCGATGACGTAAAGCGGTAAGGCACGAGTGAAAGTGTCAACAGACAGCACGGAACCCTGACCGCGCCGAGGCTTGCCCTGTTCCGCTGGAAAACCTTGTGTGCCCTTATATTTTAGTCATTATTAATTAGACAGCCACAAGTCCATTAAGTACCGGAACAGAAAATTTACTTTTTTTGTAATTATACGAAATAAATAAATTGTTTATTGACATCTTGGGTAGTAACTACACTTGATGTTAGTCGTTACATGGCTATCGGCTGACTGTCATTCGCTTTAGATGCGCTTCGGTTTATATAGTCTGAGAGAGAGAAACGACCGGAAAAAATCTCCAGCCCTGTTTTAAATAAATTATCAGGTAAAATCATAGGGCACAATGGATTTAATTAATGCATGTACGGCTGTGGGTCGACAAGGAGCACGGAGAACGCGTGACAACTATCGCGTGTGTCATATCATATCAGTTTCAATTGAATATGTAATCTACATACAATTGCTTTAAGAGTTGAAAGATAGCTTTTACCAAATAGTGTAGAAAAAAAATTCAGTCTTTTTTTATCCCACTCAGTCTTTTTTATCCCACTTCTGGGCACAGGTCTCCTCTCGGACTTGTGAGGGATCTAGGCCATAGTTCACCACGCTGACCAAGTGCGGATTGGTGGACAGCAAGTGGTGTAGCAATAAGCGTACTCTAGGACGCACATCTACTATCCGTAATAAAGACACAAAATATTTTTTAAATGGAACATTCAAGAAAAAAGTCGACTTTCGCCCCGAAAGGCAAAGATAAGTTGCTCAACTCGGCTACGGATGAACAAGGTCGTAGTGACGCATGTTCGAAAAAACTTATAAACAAATAAACTTATAGAAAATTTATAAACAAATATACAACTTTCGTGTAATTCCAAGTTATATTTGAAAATGTTGAAGAAAAAACCTAACTTTCCTCTCGAAAGGCAAAGTTGCTCAACTCTGCTGTAGCTGGATGGAAAAATGTAATAAACAAATACAACATGTACGTTATTACAAGGTTTTTAAAAATAGGTGAAGTGCGAGTTGGACTCGCACATAAAGTGTTCAGTACTTTTATCTATTAAAATACGGCAGAAAAATTCCATTTTTTGTATGGGAGCCCCCTTAAATATTTATTTTATGTTTAGTTATAATCAGTGAAAATTTCAACTGCCTTAGGTACTATCACGGTTCATGAGATGCGGAGTCTTAGTAATAGGGTCCCGTTTTACCCTTTGGGTACGGAACTTTAAAAATTGAATTTTAAAGAAAGAAGCCCACTTTCTCACCGACAGGCAAAACTGAGTTGCTCAACTCTGCTTCGCCTGGTCGAAATGACGCACATTCATAAACCAAAAGATACCAACGTGCATGTAGTTAAGTACTTAGTTAGTAGAACTTTCATTCGACCGGAGAATCACCACATCTACTCCTATTTCTGCCGTGAAGCATTTTTTTGTGTTTAGGTCAAAAAGTGCAGTTGCAGGCCAGACTTACATGAGGCGTTAATCAGCCTCTGGAGTAACGGCGTAAATGCACACTATCACTTGAGTCGGGCTCGCTTGAGGACTCTGCTTCTGTTCTTTTTAAATTTTAAAAATCCCAAATGTTTCCAAAATGAAATTTCGAAGAAGGAAGCCCACTTTCCCCCGCCAGGCAAAAACAAGTTGCTCAACTCACAGCTGGACAAGGTCGCAGTGACGCGCCTTTGTTTTATTTCTGCAGCCGCAAACCAACTGGTCTTGACCGTCAATGTTAATAAGCATTCTGCTCTGACATCTAGATAGTTTTGAAAGGTTTGTGTCTCTCTGGTTTTTAAAACTTAAGAGCACCTGTGTAACAGTAGTAATGACTTGAGACAGTACAAAGGAAAGAAGTTTTTAGTTATTATCTGTTTACGACCAGTTACAAAATTCAAACAAGACTTTATTGAAAAGACCTACTTTAAAGAAACAATGTATGTAATAGGATATATTATAAATAACATACATCTTAAACATACATAACTTTATTTTTCAACTATGTTGAAACGTTTATTTCAAGTTCCATTCGATATTAAGTTTTTAACAAAAAAATAGAACCGACTTCAAACGGTAAAAAATAAAATTGTTCAGTACCTACTTCTTCTTGCTTATGGTAATGACTCTTAAAACTATTTCTGTAGTCGGGCCCTTAGTAAATGTCGTACCTACCATTCGTTCTAAATTGGCACCGACAGTACAGACAGTGGGACAGTACCTACTTCTTCTTGCTTATGGTAATGACTGTTAAAACTGTATTGGAGTCGGTGCCCATTCAGAACGAAAGGTACACTATATTTACTAAGACAGGACATTTCACTAAGGGCCCGACTTCAAAAATAGTTTTAAGAGTCATTACCATAAGCAAGAAGAAGTAGGTACTGAACAATTTTATTTTTTACCGTTTGAAGTCGGTTCTATTTTTTTGTTAAAAACTTAATTTATTTCACTCTTTTTAGTAATTTTAATAATTCTGTATGTATTAGCATAATTGGAAAAATTTTCACTTTACTTCTAAACTTTAAACAGATTTACCTTTTATAATCATGTTTATCTAATAGCCATCTAAAAGTCTGAAAGAAAACTACTATCAGTCCACCTGAACGTATAAATTAAAGAAAGAATTTGCTCTCAGCTCCTAACCGTTGAGGAGTTGTACCTTTAATCATCAGTTAAGCAACAGCAGGTGATAATTACCAGACATAAATATTTGTATTATGTTAAAAATATGACTAAAAGAATGTGTGTGCCTATTACGTTTCAGTGTTTCCCTCGATTTCCCTAATATCACATCATCAGATTTTGACATGGTGACAGTTGGACCACCTCAGGAATGTAAGATTTCGAACAAAAAACCATTTATTGAAAGAATTTGCTCTCAACTCCTAACCGTCGTAGTACCTTCCATCATCAGTTCAGCAACATGATATGACGATAATTATACACAAATGTCTGTTTTGCTTTGTAAAAATATGAAAATCATTTGTTGTGCTTTAAAATTTGAATGTTCCCTTCGATTTCTCTGGGATCCCCTCATCAGACTTTGACTTGGTGACAGTTGGACCACCTGGGGAATGCAAGATTTCGAATAAAAAACTATTTATTGAAATAATTTGCTCTCATTTCCTCACTGTCGCAGTACCTTCCATCATCAGCTCAGCAACATGAGATGATGATTTCTATGCGTAAATATCTCTTATGCTTCAGAAACTATAAGAAAATCAATGTGTGTGCCTATAAAATTTGAGAGTTCCCCTCGATTTCCCTGGGATCCCATCATCAGATCCTGATTTGGTGACAATGGGACCACCTCGGGAGTATAAGCATACGAACAAAAAAAGAATTTTGAAAATCGGTCCACAAACGGCGGAGTAATCGGTGAACATATATAAAAAAAAAAAAAAATACATACAGCCGAATACAGTACCTCCTTCTTTTGGAAGTCGGTAAAAATTCATAAATACTTGCTACAAAATAAAAAGTACTCACTAAGCATTAGATCAGAAGTAATGCTTTATATGTAGGTAGGTACTGACAAGGAGAAATACCTTAAAGAAAAAATCTAAGCACCGTGAAAACCGTGAGTGTACACGGATCCTGAAAAATACATAA
The DNA here is from genome assembly GCA_911387765.1 of Pyrgus malvae. Lineage (NCBI taxonomy): Eukaryota > Metazoa > Arthropoda > Insecta > Lepidoptera > Hesperiidae > Pyrgus > Pyrgus malvae. Next base: position 9,492,460 of record OU426958.1, on the reverse strand, counting down.
CACGTATGATCAGAGATGTAGAAACAAAGTCTTTCGCATATTTTATTTGCCAATACTAATCAATTGAATCACGTTGGTTTAGAATGAACAGCAAACGCTCAATGTCATAATGCCAAAACATGTAAACCAAAACTATTTAAATTACAAAACAAACGTGTATGAATTTCAAGGTTTTTGCCAGTTTTAGAGTGCAGATGATATCTAAAAGTATTTTTCCTAGCTCGAATATATTTATACATTGTTTTAAATGTCGCCAACATAAGGAAGACTCTTAATAAATGCAGCTCTTTTAACAGAAGTCTTAAAAGAGAATATTAGGTATTATATTTTATAGTACATTAATTTATTTTAAAAGACTTTTAACCCAATGAATGACGAGGTAATGGAAATTAACAGCATTATAGACGACTATAAACGACGAGTGAACGGATAATATTACCTATTTCTTTGATTTCATTCAGTCAAATTTAATTTTTGCAATGATTTGCTGATGTTAAATTGAACTCAAGAGTGGCTATTACTCTTAGCGAAAGATGCGAGGTTTGTGCTAGTTATGTTATTTTATAAGATATTTATAGCTGAGGTATCGTGCCCACAGGGAATGATTGGTTAGTATTGTCTAATAAAGTAAACAAGAAACGAAAACAGATACGACGAAGAAGACGTTTTTACTTCAAAAATAAATAAAAACGCAACCATGATTTATAAATTCCCGACAAATCTCTCTACTGTGGTTCAAATTTATCATTTAAATTATCTTCACACCTTTTTTACACGACGAACTACAGGTTAATTTATTTTAACGAAGAAAATGGCGCCTACGGAAGAACCGGTCGCTATCATTATGTGTCATCTTCTTCATAATTATTTTGTTTCATGGCAAAATTAATTAGTTGCTGAATTAAGCTCTCAGTTATGTAATTCTTCTTCTTGAGTGACGGGTTATATAATACTCGAAGGTATGCGTTGATAACCCCATAGCTTGTTAAGAATTGTCGGTTATCATTCATTATTGTGTGTCATTCCTATCCAGGTCTAAAATATAACCAATAAGTTTAATATTTTTCATCTGTTTAATCTTAAGGCACTAAAAAAGGTGTAAGAAACTAAGTTATAAAAACGTTTCAACAAAACAATAAACCGCTGAATAAACTGAAAAGCAAAAGGTTTTAGGTTTAGGTTGTAAGATTTATTATTTTTGCTTAACTCAAACGTTAAGTAATAAAACCGACTTCAATCGATAAAAACTTTTTCTTATATATTATACTATACTTTATCTTTCTAATGTTAATGATTCTTAAAACTATTTTGGAGTCGGTGCCCGACTTGAGAACCTCCTCCATTTTTTTTAGTCAGTTAAAAAAGAGATAATTATCGTTGACTATAATATTTAAGTTATGTATATTTATCTAATAGCTTTAAACGAGCAATTCTTGTATATATCTAAATATATGTATATTTTGAGTCTCGGAAGTGACTCCAACGATTTTGATGAAATTTAGTACCCTGCTCTCGGGGGCGATAAATCGATCCAGCTAGGTTTTATTTTTAGAAATTTTTAATTATTGAAAATTATTTTCAGCGATAATCAACTTGAATATAAACTGAAAAATACGTCTCTCGCTAACATCTATTGGAGAGTATTAATAATATTGTGGCGTCGAACGCCGTCAAACGCCATCCGCCAATCTGACGTTCAAAGAAATGACAATGTCGGTTTGAAAGAGCTCTATAAAAATTTCGTTCATTGAATTAAATCTTCCTTGGCCAAATGGTTACGTGGGCTGACTGCGGAACTAGAGACCAAGGGTCAAACCTCAATCAAAACCATATTGCGTGTATTTTTTTATTTTTTGTGATTTTTATTTTATTTTATTGGAAGCTATTTCAGATGCCGTTGTTAAGCCACTAAGCAAATGAGTGTTTCGTTTGAAATTAAACCAAGAAAATAAAATGTTTTTATCCGAGCAACGCTCGGTCGTCCAGGCACTACCTATTAATTTGAGAAGGGTTGATTTTGATTGTGGAATAGTATATTTCATTACAAGTGCGGAAAGGCTGTCATTGCAAGGAGTTCCGACAAATGTCTACCCGAGCCGAGGCGCAGCCGAAGGTGAGGGTTGACAGTCGGAACTCCTTCCAATGACGGTTCCGCACGTGTACTGAACAACTTTTTTTAATACAGTTGCGAAAAAATGAAGCAATTTAATAAAATAATAAAAACTCGCAAAGAACTTTTTTGAAAATTGGCGCGAACCATAAAATAATACCAATTTTTTTCAATTATGGCATTGCAAACTCTGTGCATACTGCCAGCGTCAAGTATAACTTTTGCATCATTTTTTTGCCAGTTTTAATGAAACTGGACGAAGTAATAACAAAGTCAGTAAGTAAGTCGTCAGTAATCAATCAGTCTAGTCAGTCTAACATTCAAGTAAAGCGATGGCTACTTTAATAGAACGTGTCCGATGGAATTTTGGAGGCAAGCAGAATAAACATATTTTATTATTTATTATTCTATTTCACAAACACTCGTGCACTGTAATTAACCTATATTAAACAAAATGCCATCAACTTTATCCGATATAACTCAAAAATACACCAAGAAAACGAAAATATTTTCGACTTCCCGCTAAAACTCAAATAATACCTATAAGCAGAGATTTATTTGTTTCCTTCACCTATTCTGGGTAGGCAAAGGCAACTATGCCCATACAGCCAAGTCTTCAGTAGATTTTTTTATTGATATGAAATGAAAATATTAATGAGATGAAATGAAATGAAACCTAACCTAACTCATTGAATTAAATCATTAAATCTGATATTGAAACAAATTAGTAGCTTCTTTTTAGAAATATTTGCATGAATCATAAAAACTTCTTAAAATTCGTGGTTGGTTTTTCTTTTTAATAGACATTATTTTGACAGTTGGGAAAGAGAACGCACGAGTGCGGAAAAGGTAAATAAAAAGCACGAGTGTGTAATAGCCCACTTCCCGCACGCTAAACGTCCCTGCAATACGTCACTTTTTGAGCAACTGTATTAAAAAAATCTTTAAAAGTTATTAGCATTTTAATCTGAGGTTTATAAATACTCCGTGTGTCATGTGTGTTACGAATGAAGTACTTCGTGAGTACTTAAAAATGCAAGTTACAAAATCTTGCACTCGTGCTCACTATAATGTAATATTTTTTTTACATTAGTAAAAGGAGAACAAAAGAATTGTATCATAAAATACAGTCAGTAATTGCTCGTATCAGACAGTATTGTGGTTGAACTTGTAACACATTTTAAACAGATAAAAAATATTTTACAACATGTGTAACATCTACACAAGCGATTATCCTCTAGAGCCCGCATACCTCGCGACCTCGCCCTGCTTGGTCAACTCTACAACACTATGTTGGTTAGGCCCACCGCATACATACAATTCATACCATCTATACCAATATTATAAAGTTATGTGAAAGTAACTCTGTGTGTATATCTGTCTGTTACGTTTTCACGCCTAATTGCTGAAGCAATTTTTATGAAATTTGGTATATAGAGAAAGTGGACCTTGGGAACGTTAATAGTTTTCATTACAAAGAATATACTTGTGTTGTCTTCGTCAAAAATAATAACATGAAATTTTGTAGTTAGGCACTGGGTAGGAAATAAATAAATAACCAGTGGGTAAGTGTTTATTCCTTGCAAAATATACATCTTAAAAATGCATGTTAACTTAACAATTTTACGCAGACAAAGTGGCGGCCAAAAGCCAGCATAACCACCGACAATGCAAAAATTCATTGATTTCCCGTAGCAAAGATTTCTGGAATTCCACGCGAGCGAAACCGCGGGCGGGAATCTAGAATAATAAAATACGTTATTTTTATTCCTTTCAATTAAATCAAAAGCCATATACTGTGTAACTGTCTTTAGTAAAAGGAGCTAAATTTTAATCCTATTATTTCTCCTTTCACTAAAACAGAGCAAAGTAGTAATTAATAGTCAGTCAGTCAATCCCAACTATGAATTTTGTCAAACTGTTTAATCAAGTTGTATGCTTGTTAAATTTTGCTTATTAGCGCCAAAATAGGAACCAATATTATATTCAATCTTAATGATATTTTAACCATCTATGATAGAGAACCGTAAAAGCGCGAGTTGAACTCGATAAATCGTCAGGTGCAGAATGTAATACATACATTCTAGAAATAATTGCTCTCGTATCAATGGTCTTTTGATTTCTTTATTTATAGATAGGCCAGTCGACAGGTCGCAAGAAATGGGGTTAGGTGGAAAAAGGTCGGAATTTAATGAAACTTGGAGATGTTGTTCAGGGATAGTTAATTAACATATTCTCAAGTTTTGGACCTCGTGGACCCTGTGCAAAAAGAGGAGGGGGGTTAGGACTGCAAAAATCTCGACCTTCCGTTTTTTTTTTCGTCAATAACTTTTTTTTTCTTACATCCCGCGGCAAAAGTGTCTGTGAATGTTTTGTAGACCGTTAAATTTCCTACAATTTTGACTATTCAAACATGTCTGTATATCAATTTTTACAGAGACATAGTGCTTCGAAAAAAATTTATTTTTTCGAATTTCGCTTAAAAATACCGAAAAATGCAGAATTCCGCCTTATTTCTTCTGTTAGACTAGAATTATGATGAAAAGTTGTTGTAATTATGGTTCCTGGTAACAATAACTAACTTTGTCTCCCCCCTCCCCCCTTTTCCACCCAACCCCAATCCTCAAAACCTAATTTTCTTCTCTATTGAAAGTTATCATGTTGGTATTGAAATTAGTTACTTTTTAGATCGATTGTATCGATATTCCCCTCCCCCCTCCACTTCCCCTTTCCTCCACTTCCCCCCTTCACTCCCTACATAATTATTCCAAGAATGGCCAAAAAAACGTAGTCCTTTTGTGGAAAAAATTAGTAATAAGTATTCATTTCTCCTCGTCTACTGATGTGACTATAGCAAAAGAAAAGTTTTTCAAACGATCACAATAAGAGCGCATTCATTTCGATGTTGATGACGCAAATGGCGAATGCTACCATCTAAGTGAAGCAGGCATAATTATGAAGACTCAGACGTGCTGATCGTCAACACCACCACATCGAAGGCTAGCGAATTCGACAGCGTCATTATTACTGCTGAAGATGTGGACATACTTATTCTGTTGACAGAAGAAAGATATTTTTTGTGGACACACATTCCACAAAAAACATCTTTCTTCAAAAAAGTGGAAGAGGTAGTGGTAGTGTCCTCTACTCGCCACCATTGAGGTTCGTTTCCTCCTAAAGACATAATTTTCCTTCACGCAGTGAGTGGGTGTGACACCACGTCAGCACCGTATGGATTGGGGAAAAACAAAATTTGCAGCACCTATATGAAGTATCCCTCCCTCTCTACAGTAGTGGCTCCGTTTCTCACACCAAACGCTACTCCTCAACAAATCGCTGACGCTGGAGAAAAGTTCCTAGTAGCAGTTTATGGAGGCGACATTGACAATGACAACCTCGACGACCTACGGCACCGATTGTTTACGCGATCAGCGACGAAGGCTAAATTGCAACTAGCCCGCCAGCCACCTACAAGGGACGCTGCCAATTACCACTCCCTCTGCACTTACCAACAAGTACAGGCGTGGTTAGGCAATGAACTTCTCCCATCAATTTGGGTCTGGAGCTTAACCACGCGAGGGGTTCTGCCTATCCCCACAACAAAAAATGCTGCGCCAGATAACATCCTCCAGATTGTTTCCTGCAAGTGCAGTAAAGGCTGTAGCACCGGAGCTTGCAGCTGCAAGAAAGCAGGTCTTAAGTGTTCAGCAATGTGCAAGTACTGCACAGGCTACTCTTGCGAAAATACCCCCGCAACTGATTTAAACGAGGAGAACTTACCTGATATAATCGACGAATACGAGGACGTCATTAACAGCATGACCGTTGAGGAGGACGAAGAGCTGTTAGAAGCAGTACCAAGGGCTAAGAAATCCCGACAGGAACTGTGATAAGTACAAATGAGTACCACCTAATCTACATATATTAGTACCTATAATATCTCTGTTACCTATTATGTATGCCTTGTGAATACCGTAATCATAGAATAACTATTTTAAGTTATTCTTTGCCGTATTATTGTTAATTACATTAATTTTGTCTACGAAAGGACTGCGTCTTTTTTTACCTGCCTTGTTATAATTATGTAGTGAGGAGAACGGGGAAGAGGGGGAGAGGGGAAGGAAAATATGGACCCTAAAAAGTAACAAATATCAATACCGACATGATATATGGTTGGCTTTCATTACAAAAGAAAGTAGACTTTTGAGAATTGGGGTTTGAAAGGGAGGGTCCAAAATTTGTTTTTTTTTAAACCAGGAACCATAATTACAACAACTTTTCATCATAATTCTAGTCTAACAGAAGAAATAAGGCGGAATTCTGCATTTTTCGGTATTTTTAAGCGAAATTCGAAAAAATAACATTTTTTCGAAGCACTATGTCTCTGTAAAAAATTGACATACAGACATGTTTGAATAGTCAAAATTGTAGGAAATTTAACGGTCTACAAAACATTCACAGACACTTTTGCCGCGGGATGTAAGAAAAAAAAGTTATTGACGAAAAACTGACGAAAGGTCGAGATTTTTGCAGTTCTACCCCCCCCCCCCCTCCTCTTTTTGCACAGGGTCCACGAGGTCCAAAACTTGAGATAATGTTAATTAACCATTCCTGAACAATATCTCCAAGTTTCATTAAATTCCGACCTTTTTCTACCAGAAACTACCTGTCGACTGGCCTAAGATCGACAATGGACGTAAGGAGTAATTATACTTTATTTTACGATACATGCTCTACAAGACCTACAATATGTATATAATATATTATAATTTCTTAATCGGTAAGTAATCGATGAATTATCGGTTTAAGTACAAGTTGCATATACAATGTGTGATAGGCCTTACTTGAACATGCCAAGCAAAGTAGTTTAAACACCTGGACAGGAAGTTGACGCATACTACTGTACTACCTAATCTTGATTACACACACAACCTTTGTTATTATTATTATTATATACCTACAAAAAATACTGACTATTTAAAAAAATGTCACAAACAAGAAAAAGTATGATTGCGGATTATCTATAATAGGTATTATTCTTTGTTTTTAAATTAAATTTTGTATTAAATTTTAATTTGGATATTACCTAATTAATTTATATTAGTGTTTTTGAGTTTAATCATTTTCTTGTATTGTTCAAATAAAATCAACCTTCTCTGTAAGAATCACTGAATGTACAATCGAACAATCTATGATAAATAATAAATACATACAAATTTTGAGTACAGAAAAAGCTCAAAATATACCCTGTACTCAAAATTTAAATTACATCTGCAGAAGAAACTTTTTTAAGCAGTTTTAATGCATGCTTATTTTATATAAGTACGTGATTTGATGATAGTTATGTTGTAAGTCTAAAAGTTCCAGACTAAAAATGGATAAAATTAATATTCATAAGCCTACCAAGACTCACATTCCAGTGTTAAAAATTTCAAAATCATCCGGTCTTCAGGCCGCTTAATCATCGTCGCGAGGAGGATTAATTTTCTCAAGAGGTCAAAGGTCGCGAAAATGTTAATTAATTTCATCTTATTAACATTAAACACAATAACCCTAGAGGTGAGCCAACAAAAATTACAAGCTGTTTCTAAAGTCAATTTTTGAAGTGAAAACTTGTTTAGCGGCGTTGTGCACTTTTTTGGGATGGGTAAAAAATGTTAAACACGCGTCAGGTCACGTGGCCTGATCGATAATTCGTAAGACGCAGGGGTGATAGCTGATGACGGCTGGACTGTCTATACTTGTAAAATTGGTTTATATCAAGTATTTAAAATATGGACATTGAACAAAGTGCATCTATATGAAAAAAGTGACGAAGAAATTGTGAAAGAAAATGAGTGAGTACTTTATAAAAATACTATATGAAAACCTACTGAAAATACTAGATGAAAAATAATACTGATAATAAAAGCAATTCGTGCGAAATTATTCCCTAACCATTACAAAATATCAAAAATGCACAACGTTAATGTTCAAGTTTTCACTTCTGCCGGCACTACCAGAGTGCAATCCGTTGTTTTTGAAGTGAAAACTTCTTTAGCGGCGTTGTGCACTTTTTTTGGGATGGGTAAAAAATTTTAAACTCGCGTCAACTACACGTGGCCTGATCGAAAATTCGTAAGACGGAGGGGTGACAGCTGATGACGACTCGACTGTCTATACTTGTAAAATTCGTTTATATCAAGTATTTAAAATATGGACATTGAACAAAATGCATCTTTTAATGAAAAAAGTGACGAAGAAATTGTGAAAGAAAATGAGTGAATACTTTATAAAAATACTCGATAGAAATTAATACTGATAAGTAATTCAAGCAATTCGTGCGGAATTCTTCCCTAACGATTCCAAGACATCAAAAATGCACAACGTTTATGTTTTCACTTCTGCCGGCACTCCCGGAGTGCAACCCGTTGTTTTTTTAACACGTTTTTACTAACTTGACCTGTAGGTATGTAAGTATGTATGTATGTATGTATGTATGTAACGGAATCTTTTAACTTCATTTTCACTTACTTCTATGAGTCTGATTAATTTGAAAATTTGCACAGGGGTCAAGGGCCATGGGCCATGACAATATAATAATCTAATAACTTTATATTAAAGTCCTAACTAGGAACATCAGAATAAAAAAAATATACGAGGGGCGGCTGATAAGTTCGTGGCCTAAGGTACTTAATAAAACAAATATAAAGTTTTATATTTGTAACACGTCTAAGCGTCTGAACTTGAAAATTTGCACAGGGGTCAAGGGCCGATGACGATGCTATAATATGTGCATAAAAATTCAAAAAATAAATAATGTAGTTTAAAAAACTATAAAACACGCTTTTATGAAAATACGAACTAAAAAGTAGAAAAATAAGAAAAAAATGTATTTTTCTGCAAAAAAAGCGTGGGGTGGTTTTCAAGATACTATTGACACCATGCACCCCATGCTTTTTTTGCAGTAAAATACATTTTTCTTATTTTTCTACTTTTTAATTCGTATTTTCATAAAAGCGTGTTTTTTAAACTACATTATTTAATAATTACGTCTCATTAGTGAAGAACTTAGTGTATTGGATTGAAAAACTTTCGTCCGTTTTTTCCGACTTTTTTAATAAAAATTGTGCCATCCTAAAACCTAAATAAGAATTGGCAAACAGTATATAAACATAGTTTTATCTTCTTTTTAAAATTTATTAAATTCTGTATATCGTCTAACAGATGAAGAATTTGAGTAAAGCATCACGGTTTGTCTAAAAATATTTGAATATTAATTTACAATCATGAAATTTGAGTTAAAAGGCATTTTGTTCGTAAACTGATAAAAATACTTGAATTTTCAAAAGTTACAAAAACTTAGAAGTTACGAAAATTGATGGCACTTTATTTCTTTAATACACCAGTGAAATGTAATTTTAAAAAGACGACCTCTAGCAGCCTCTAATGCTTGTAAATACGGTTAGACTAGTCTCTCGGGATACAAGTACACATCACAAATGTGCATATGCCACGACCTCGGCTCGTGCCTTTACTCGAGCTAGTCACCTAAATACTCAATCACTAGAATCCTGTAACTTGTAATTTGATAGTAATTGAAAACAACACCCGGCAGATAAACACTCCTGAAGCTTGTGGAGTAATGCCATATCTCACGAATTTTTAACATGGTCGCGGCCTACATGAGCCTTCTGAACCAATTGATAACAAACAAATTCAACACGTTGGAGGAACTTTTACCAGGTCGTTACTAGGCCGGTACTATGATTGAACATTTTCAATCCCTTAAATTTCGGAATTGAAGATAGAGAGCGGGATTGAAAGAAACTAAAATGAGGTCGTATATACAATTGTGAATCTAATCCAGGGTTTGATGAGAGAATAATTTAAATTTAACCGGTAAGAGGCCACTCTCCAGTCAAAATAAAAATCAAGCTTTTAGCGCAACTTATAACAGCAGTGGAACTTATTCGGTAGAACCACGTAAGTTCTACCATCTTCAACAAAATAAAGAACTTGATAACTATCAAGCACCTAAGCAAGACCAAAAAGCAAATTATTGTCGACTGATGTCACCATAATTAAGCAAGGACTCGTAAAAATTACACTGACGCGTGAAAATTTCTCAATAGATTTGCAACATATTTCATAAGTGACACCTTTGTATGTATAACCCCATATCTAAACAGACATGGGCACATTCTCCGTAACAAAATAATATCACGTCGACGACGGCGTAACGTTTTTCCCATACTGAGCATTTCGTGCGGTTTCGCCGTAGGTCCTATAGCCCGTACCGTTAAAAAGTGACTAAGAAAACTTGTACTTCATTTTTATAATGACTTACTTTGTTACTTGAGCGATACATATAAAACATTTCTTGGTGAAAATTAACAACAATTGTTTAAATTGATTTTTACCATACCATAGCTTGAATGTCAATAAGTAGAAAATAAATATGAAAGAAGCAAAGGTAATGTTAAAATTTCAGTTCCAATCATAGTGATTTGAGGAACCCTAAATAAATCGTATTTCAAATTTTTGTTGTGTTATGTGTATCAATCGTTAGTGAACGTTTTAATAATTTTCGAAAAAGATCGAAATACCAAAAACTCAAAATTAACTATATGACTTTCTTTTTACTAAATCTAATACCTTTAAACGAGCAATTCTTGTATATATCTAAATATATTTTTTGAATCTCGGAAACGGCTCCAAAGATTTTGATGAAATTTAGTACACTGGTTGCGGGGATGATAAATCGATCCACAAATTTTTATTAATAGAATTTGTCGTTTTTTTTAAATGTTTATGCAGTTAAATATAAAATTACACGTACCGACATCTATTGGAAAATATTAATCATATTGTGGCGTAGAAAGTCGTCAAATGGTCAACATTTGACAATCCACCCTTCAAACAAATGACAATGATGCAAGTTTTACATAACAATAAAACTTGTATTATTTAGCAGAGACGATGCACAGCATCTGTGAGAGTGCGTCATACTTCCCTTTGTCTTATCCTAGCCAATGGCCGTGCTTCCCGCGTTTTCTAGCCAATCAGCGCCCTCTGTCAATTGCGTGGTCCCAGGTGATAGCCTTCTTCGGAGGGTATTTGAAAATCTACTTCATAGCGTCGTTACTTCTCGAGAAGAAAACTTTGTCACTGAAATTTTGCCCTGCTACATTGCAAAATCAATTATTCAGGACGAATTAATGATTCAAAAGTAATTGCCGGCTTACTCTCTAATAGAAAATTATCGCGAAATCGTTAGTGTTCGTGAAATATAAGTGCCGATCCACAAGTGAATCGTTCGCTGCGTTAAGTACCTTCTCCCTTGAGTGGAAAAGTGCGACAAATCAACGGGCCTTGTGGATTGCAGTGCATATTTATAGTGATGAGTGAGTGAGTGCTAATAAGTTGTGTGACGGTGGTGAGAACGCAGAAACTCCCCATCTAGGCGTCGTCGACAATCTTCGTCATTATGTTTGTCTGAGTTGGGTCGCGCAAGCTCCCAGGTAATACGAAGCATACGGGGTAAGTCCGAAAGCCACTTCATATCACGACATAAGTGTCTAAGGAAGCACAATGACATAACCTAATGTGATATATATATATATTTTTTAACCATGTGATTTCCAGTCACGAGGCGCGCTGCCTTCTAGGGTTCGCCCGACCAACCGACCGGTCCGGAGCTGGGAACTGGTTCGATACAGACGTCCAACGTTTGATCTATGTCCACAGTGGTTACAGCCACTTACCCTGAGGTTGACACTTCCCGGTTCGTCCTCAGCCAAATTAATGCGTCTGTTTAACCTAACCTAACTTAAAATTATTTTAAATACCAATCCGGTACGCGTGGAACGGATTGATGCCTACCTACCCAACATTTTAATTAATCAGAATGGAAACATGTTCGAAGCTAATAATATATTATGCTAATAGTTTATATAATATATATGTATACACAAAGCTAGTTCTGAAAGAAGAAAAAATACAAAAAGGCTTTTCTGGATCAACGCGAATTATCGAATTAAAATTTGCAACAGTTCGTTGACTGAGCTGCATTTTCGAATACGACTTTAATAGTTTCTAGCGTGTTTGAAAACACGATTTTTTCAGCCTAACACTCAATTCCTCAAAATTAGTGAGGCTTTTTCCAGCTTGTTTGCGGAAAACGAGCAGAATATATATTAAATTGAAGGGAACGTATCCTGAGCAATCTACCCAACCAGAACTTGAGGGTGGGTCTGCGTAAGATACCCCCTAGTTCTAAGAAATTATTTGACAAGGCATAGCTTGAAACATACAATACAATATACAGGCGGCCGTGAAAAATGGGTTCACCCCTAGTTTAACTGGGATAAACAACAAGTTACCAAGTAATCAGCCCTTTCGATCTCAAGGTCAAGAATCTCCCAGCTCGATATTGTTCGGCCGTAATGTTAGATGGCGAGCAGGGTGACCAGTATTAAGTATTAAGGCGAGATTTGAAGAAATTAACCGCAGCTATGATGGCGAACGTTTGTTACAAACCGCTAAGTCAGTTCTATTGATGTGGTACCCATTTGCGTACTAACTATTGACTGCTCATCTAGCCAAAGTCTAACCTCATGGGTTGTTTAGAAAAGATGAGTCAATTTCGGGTGAAAGTCACTCTACACTCCTTTACGGCATACAGCCATAAACTTTATAGCAATATATGCATACACTTGGCATCTGCTTCTTCACAGTCACACATATGGACCTGTCAAATCCCGGGTTCTTAATTACACACATCTATCCGTTCTGAACTGTCTTTATTTTCTTCGTCAAAACTTTCTTCAAGTTTTTATTGGTGTTGCAAATTACACTCAGGTGTGATCTAATTCTTATGTAGATTGTTACTATTTTCTCGTGGTCTCCACCCTAGTGACTTGAGGTCGCTCATGGCACTTGTAACTGCGGAACATTAAGGACTGTCATGACAGTGATATATGTCAACGAGGGATTGACTGTCAGAAAGTCGTCCTGTTACCTAATATTTTCAGTAGAGATAGATTAGGTTACCCCGTTAAGGGATGAAAAATTCTTAGGAGCATATGATACTTCAGCCCGAGAGGCAGGCAAATCATTTGCAGAGCTTGGCTCCTGTACACCAATTACCAGAACTCCTGCTAAATTGCAAAATTAATTATTCAGGGCGAATTAATGATTCAAAGTAATTGCCGACTTACTCTCTCATAGGAAATTATCGCGAAATCGTTAGTGTTCGTGAAATATAAGTGCCGATCCATAAGTGAATCGTTCGTTGCGTTAAGTACCTTCTCCCTTGCGTGGAAAAGTGCGATAAATCAACGGGCCTTGTGGATTGCAGTGCATATTTATAGTTATGAGTGAGTGAGTGCTAATAAGTTGTGTGATGGTGGTGAGTACGCAGAAACTTACTTCTCGAGAAGAAAACTTTGTCACTGAAATTTTGCCCTGCTAAATTGCAAAATTCATTATTCAGAGCAAATTAATGATTCAAAGTAATTGCCGACTTACTCTCTCATAGGAAATTATCGCGAAATCGTTAGTGTTCGTGAAATATAAGTGCCGATCCATAAGTGAATCGTTCGTTGCGTTAAGTAAGTACCTTCTCCCTTGCGTGGAAAAGTGCGATAAATCAACGGGCCTTGTGGATTGCAGTGCATATTTATAGTTATGAGTGAGTGAGTGCTAATAAGTTGTGTGATGGTGGTGAGTACGCTGAAACTTCCCCACCTAGGCGTCGTCGACAATCTTCGTCATTATGTTCGTCTGAGTTGGGTCGCGCAAGCTCCCAGGTAATACGAAGCATACGGGGTAAGTCCGAAAGCCACTTCATATCACGACTTAAGTGTCCAAGGAAGCACACTGACATAACGTAATGTGATATATATTTTTTTTTTTTAACCATGTGATTCCCAGTCACAAGGCGCGCTGCCTTCTGAGGTTCGCCCGACCGGTCCGGAGCCGGGAACTGGTTCGATACAGACGTCCAACGTTTAATCTAGGTCCACAGTGGATACAGCCACTTAACTCTGAGGTTGACACTTCCCGGTTCTTCCTCTGCCGAATTAATGCGTCTGTTTAACCTAACCTAACTTAAAATTATTTTAAATACCAATCCGGTACGCGTGGAACAGATTGATGCCTACCTACCCAACATTTTAATTAATCAGAATGGAAACATGTTCGAAGCTAATAATATATTATGCTAATAGTTTATATAATATATATGTATACACAAAGCTCGTTCTGAAAGAAGAAAGAAATACAAAAGGCTTTTCTGGATCAACGCGAATTATCGAATTAAAGTTTGCAACAGTTCGTTAACTGAGCTGCGTTTTCGAATACGGCTTTAATAGTTTCTAGCGTGTTTGACAACACGATTTTTTCAGCCTAACACTCAATTCCTCAAAATTAGTGAGGCTTTTTCCAGCTTGTTTGCGGAAAACGAGCAACGAAAATATATATTAAATTGAAGGGAACGTATCCTGAGCAATCTACCCAACCAGAACTTGAGGGTGGGTCTGCGTAAGATACCCCCTAGTTCTAAGAAATTATTTGACAAGGCATAGCTTGAAACATACAATACAATATACAGGCGGCCTTGAAAAATGGGTTCACCCCTGGTTTAACTGGGATAAACAACAAGTTACCAAGTAATCATCCCTTTCGATCTCAAGGCCAAGAATCTCCCAGCTCGCCTCTCCCACCTTAGGCTTAATGGTTGCCGTGCCGGACTGCCGATCGAGGGTTCCGGGTTCGATGCCCGGCGAGGAGGGGATTGAAGTGACGGGTTTCTGCTTCTGTTCTCGGTCTGGATCTTTGTGTTCATGTACATACATATATGAGTGTGTCTATAGTGCCCACGACGCGGGTGTACCTGCCCTGGCGTGGGCCCGTGAGTGTGAAACGTGACGTTTCAAACGTTGTAATATTATATAAAATACAAAAAATCATTTAAAAACGGAAGTCGTCCAAATGATCTACGACTCGCACCTAACATACACACATTTTTTAGGGAGGCCGTCTCCGAGCGTATCGGTTTCGGTGGCAGATGCTGGGGGCTCCGTAGGCCCTTCTCAAAATCATAAAGGGAATGTGTCTGCCATTTACCTCCAAACCGGTGCTTGCTCACACAGCAACACGGTTTCTTCTCCGGTTCGACACATTTGAAGCGGCCGGAATGAGATAGGAGCAGAAGAGCAGATAGGCTTGAAATACTTACATCTCCTGATTTTCTTTAGAAGAATTGAGTCATAAAATATTGACCTCTCCGCTTACATTTAAGCAAACATCGCGGAATGCCTCAGGAGTTCTGGTAATTGGTGTACAGGAGCCATCTCTGCAAATGATTTGCCTGCCTCTCGGGCTGTCGTATCATATGCTCCTAAGACTTTTTCATCCCTTAACGGGGTAACCTAATCTATCTCTACGGAAAATATTGGTTACAAGTGCCATGAGCGACCTCAAGTCCTAGTGACTTTGGACGGTGGAGACCACGAGAAAATAGTAACAATCTACACAAGAATTAGAAGTACCTGAGTGTGATTTGCAAGCATTTGAAGAAAGTTTTGACGAAGAAAGTAAAGACAGTTCAGAACGGATAGATGTGAGTAATTAGGAACCCGGGATTTGACAGGTCCATATGTGTGACTGTGAAGAAGCAGATACCAAGTGTATGCATAAGCAATATAAAGTTTATGGCTGTATGGCGTAAAGGAGTGTGACTTTCACCCGAAATTGACTCATCTTTTCTAAACAACCCATGAGGTCATACTTTAGCTAGACGATCAGTCAATAGTTAGTACGCAAATGCCACATCAATAGAACTGACATAGCGGTTTGTAACAAACGTTCGCCATCATAGCTGCGGTTAAGTTCTTCAAATCTCGCCTTAATACTTAATACTGGTCACCCTGCTCGCCATCTAACATTACGGCCGAACAATAGCACAGTAATTTCTTACATACAAAGTGTATGTAATACTCTGTCCAGGACCCTTCTGAAGACGTACACATAGAACATACCAGCTAATAGTTTTTTAGATTGTTGGGGAACTTCGATCTCTGAAGAAATCTCTAGCAAAAACAAAAAGGGGAAGACACGTGTTCGAATGTCAACTCTTACTTCTCTCTGCCTTGTTAATGTTTCATCGCTCATGGCACTTGTAACTGCGGAACATTAAGGACTGTCATGACAGTGATATGTCAACGAGGGGTTGACTGTCAGAAAGTCGTCCTGTTACCTAATATTTTCAGTAGAGATAGATTAGGTTACCCCGTTAAGGGATGAAAAAGTCTTAGGAGCATATGATACAACAGCCCGAGAGGCAGGCAAATCATTTGCAGAGCTTGGCTTCTGTACACCAATTTCCAGAACTCCTGAGGCATTCCGCGATGTTTGCATTTAAGTAAGCAGAGAGGTCAATATTTTATCACTAAGTTCTTCTAAAGAAAATCAGGAGATGTAAGTATTTCAAGCCTATCTGCTCTTCTGCTCCTATCTCATTCCGGCCGCTTGAAATGTGTCGAACCGGAGAAGAAACCGTGTTGCTGTGTGAGCAAGCACCGGTTTGGAGGTAGGTAAATGGCAGACGCATTCCCTTTATAATTTTGAAAAGGGCCTACGGAGCCTCCAGCATCTGCCACCGAAACCGATACGCTCGGAGACGGCCTCCATAAAAAATGTGTGTATGTTAGTTGCGAATCGTAGATCATTTGGACGACTTCCGTTTTTAAATGATTTTTTGTATTTTATATAATATTACAACGTTTCACACTCACGGCCCCACGGCAGGGCAGGTAGACCCGTGTCGTGGGCACCATAGACACATTCATATATGTATGTACATGAACACAAACATCCAGACCAAGAACAGGAGCTGAAACCAGTCACTTCAAAGACGTCTGTTTTAGACGTATAATTTTTAAAAGAGGTACTCTTACTAGTACCCTGTGGCATAGCTTGAAACATACAATACAATATACAGGCGGCCGTGAAAAATGGGTTCACCCCTAGTTTAACTGGGATAAACAACAAGTTACCAAGTAATCAGCCCTTTCGATCTCAAGGTCAAGAATCTCCCAGCTCGCCCCTCCCCCATTTGGCTTAAGGGTTGCAGTGCCGGACTGCTGATCGGGGGTCCCGGGTTCGATGCCCGGTGAGGGGAGGATTGAAGTGACAATTTTTGTTGTGTTATGTGTATCAATCGTTAGTGAACGTTTTAATAATTTTCGAAAAAGATCGAAATACCAAAAACTCAAAATTAACTATATGACTTTCTTTTTACTAAATCTAATACCTTTAAACGAGCAATTCTTGTATATATCTAAATATATTTTTTGAATCTCGGAAACGGCTCCAAAGATTTTGATGAAATTTAGTACACTGGTTGCGGGGATGATAAATCGATCCACAAATTTTTATTAATAGAATTTGTCGTTTTTTTTAAATGTTTATGCAGTTAAATATAAAATTACACGTACCGACATCTATTGGAAAATATTAATCATATTGTGGCGTAGAAAGTCGTCAAATGGTCAACATTTGACAATCCACCCTTCAAACAAATGACAATGTAGATAATTATGAAAGACCTCTATAAAAATTTCGTCAAGGGAATTAAAGCTTTCTTGGTCGAATGGTTACGAAAGCCGACTACGGAGCTAGAGACCCGAGTTCAAATCTTAAGTAGGTAAGTTGCGTTTTTTATTTTTTTGTGACAATTTTTTTTAATTGGGAGCTAGGTATTTCATAATGATTTGTAAAGTAACACTAAGTCAATGAATGCTTTGCTTAAAAATAAACCAAGTAAATAAATTGATTTTATCCGAGCAACGCTCGGGCGTCCAGGTACTTATTATTATGACACTACAAAAACAATCACAAAATAGATAAGACATGATGAAAAACCAACAAAATTTCACATAAATGCAATCTTGAGATGGCTCTTTATTGAAACATCTTATCGTCATAACGTTTCTGCGTAGGCGCATCAGTTATGCAATAGGATATTTGGCAAAGAAAGCGTCGTTAACACGACAGTCATGCTTTGCGAAGTACCTACCTGCCGACAATCAAAGTTATTGTCCGTACAAATGTCACTTGGATTTTTATGCTAGTTGTAATGACAAACAGTCAGATAATTTATTTGGATAGTATACGCTGAATAGCTTTTTTAATATGTTCTTATGTTTTTTTATCTGATGACGACTTTTCACTGGTAATATAATTAATTAGATAATAAATTATCGGTCTCAAGAACAGACCGTATGTTTTCTGTGCTTGTAAATGCTGTTATAAGTAGATAAGGTAAGCGTCCATAATGTCGACAGTGTACTAGTACTCGCGATTCCATAGAAAAGCGACCAACAGTTACACTTTTTCTATGAATGACGAATACAGGGACACTGACAAAAACTGACGATAGTCCGGACGTTTATCTAACTAGTACCTAAATATTCTGCTTATGCATACGTAGATATATAAGGTAATGTTGCGGAATTTGCACTAATGATATTTGTGTGATTGCCTTCTGCAAAATATATCAGTGTAATTAAAAATAAATATTTACTATTATATATATATATATATATATATATATATATATTTCCAATGTTTCTATATTCCTAGGCAATTAAAAATAGCAGTATAGCATACGCATTTCACTACGTATAGTTAAAATTTCTCAAAGGCATGGTTATCATGACCACCAACCCGCAAACCCGTAAATGGAGGAGATCTGGGCCCACTACTGGAAGGTTAAAAAAGTAAAAAATGCTTTCGCGGAACTAGCTAGCTCTATTACATGACCTTGTCTGACTGTACCATAGAAGTATGAACTTCAATTTATCTATCTTTTTTCACGTTACCTATTTCTGTATGATCCATCCATCTATTACCGTTTCTGTCTTGTTACGTAATTTTCCTATGCTTCCTTATTGCAAAAAAAACGAAGTTATTTTGTGTTCTAATTTACGCCTCCCTCCTACTGACATGACAGCAAATGTTTGGAGTAGAGTTTATGTTTGCTAAACCCACTAAGCCAGTGGTGTCAGTGCCAATTAGAGTAAACACAAAATAGTGCCGCAGTCTCCATAGTACTCCATACTCCACTCTCCCCCTTCCTCTCCGACGTCCGTGGGAGAAACTTGCGCTTGCGCAACACTTGACGCATACGATTGCTTGCACTTTCTTTGCAACGACACTATTATGTGTTTGTTATAGGGATTAGCATAGAGGCTTGAAACGAAACGGAAATTTATGTGGTCTATTCAGATAGATATTATATATATATATATATATATACTTCTAGGTATTTGTTTTATTTTTCCATTGGTTGTCTGGAAGAAATCGCTGTTTAGCGATAAGACCGCCAGTTTGTGTATTCCTGACAAATGTTTGTATTATTCAATATGATAATGGTGCGCAAATAAAGAATATTTATTATTATTATTATTATAGGGTTAAAAATAGGAAGCTTGAAGTTTTACGATTACGACTTTGTTTTACTTGAGTTTTTATAAGTTACAAAATAACAACGGTTTACTTTTTGGGAACATCCCTACTTAATATTATAAATTCGAAAGTAACTCTGTCTGTCTGTCTGCTACGCTTTCCCGCTTAAACTACTGAACCAATTTTAATGTTTGGAACACAGATAGAGTGGATCTTGGGAAAGGACATAGGATAGTTTTAATCCTACGGGAACCTATAAAACGGGTCCACGCGGGCGAAGCCGCTGGCCGAAGGCCGGAAGGGAATATAATATTGTCAGTTTAAACTAGAAATATTGAGCTCAAAGTTAAATATTTAGTCTTTTCAAAAACACAATTTGTGGATTGATTTTTATTCGATGTGACATCCGGTTTAAATTTTACAAGCCCGTCTTTGTATTTATATGTAAATACTGAATAAATCTTTGAAATCACTTTTCATGTACTCATTTACACTACTGTACTCTACAGTAAGAAAAACGTTGTAATGCAATCGACATTATTAAAAATGCTTATATTTTCTTCAAAAATAAGAACTAGATAGCCATTGACTATGACTTACGTCTTTCTGGTCCCTAAAAGAAGAATTGTGCCCAGCAGTTTGACCAAAAAATACTAATGCATTGATTTGACTTATCTCCCCGAAGGCAAATAACACAGAGCCTAGATGTCACTGGCAGATTTACAAGCTTTCTTGTAGCGAGTGAATGAACATACAGATGTCCTGTGGTAATAAAATACACACAAATCGTTCTCTCTTTCTTCAGCGTAATAGTTATGTGCAAAAAATGGGTACTTCTCTAATATTTTCCGCCGTAGGTAAAACCTACTCGGTCTGCTGGCACATCCACCACTGCTAGATGTAGAATTTTTTACATCTGCTTTGAACTTCTGTTTCTCTATATAAGTTTCGAATCAACAAACATTCAACATAAAAATTACATTGTAATTACGTTTTGTTTCCGTTTGTGAATGGTATACTGTATATAATAATAGCAGGTATTATAAGAACATTGCAAGGCGTATGTATGGGAAAATAACTTCACAGTTGAGTTGTAACTCATGTTAACTCTGACGTCATCGTGCGTGACTGATTTACTAGTGATGTACGTTTACATAACCGTGCAATAGTCTATAACTGGCACGTTTTAGTTTTTTATGAGCAGTTAGGCACTTGGTAATGCCTAATACCAATCTTTATATCCAAATCAAAGCCGTCTATAGAAATAAAGTTTGCAAATTTCCCAGAACGCAACAATAAGTACATGTCTTCACGAAAAAATAGATCGTTGCTAACTTGTACAATTAATAAATATTACTAAAATCCTGTTTTGTGTTACATGTTTGAGTGATGCTTTGCTAGTTAGCGTATAACATTTATAAAATACAGTTTTGCAAATATAAAATACTAGCTGTGCCCCGCGGTTTCACCCGCGTTAGAGAGGATCATTAGCATAAAGTGAAGTCCCTTCTGAAGTGCCGCTGGACCGGCTTTTTGTAGGACTATTTAAGATAAACATTTCCATCATACACTTACACATGTGTTACATATGTGTAACTCTAGCGGTTTTGGCAGCGCACGCCAGAATAGCTCGCAGATGGTAGATTTTTTCCTACTTACTTGACACTTATCGTCATATTTTGGACAATTCACACAATATCTTTATAAATTGTAGCCTATATGTTATTCTGATGTATAAGCTATATTATTGCAAAGTTTCATTAAAATCCATTCAGTAGTTTTTACGTGAAAGAAATATCCATACTTACAAATTTTCGCGTTTATAATATTAGTAGGATCATTTTTTAAATATAACAAATCGCTGAAATTTAAAGTAAATACAGTACAGGAAAGTAAGTAAAGTAAATACACTTACTGCGATAACCGGGAAAAAATTACGTTTATTAAGCGAATATTAAAAATGTATTCCCATTATGAAATAAATATTTTTACTTTTGACTTTTTGATTACTGACGTAGTGTGAATGTACACGTATGTAGATAGACAGCTGTTGTTTTATGATATAACATACAATTTTTACCAATAAAAAATTCACTTTTGCAGTAAAAATATATATATAACTGCAACATGAAATAAACACTTTTAGCTCATTTAATGTGTAGATGTGACTACACTTATTTCTTCATTAAATATAAATGCCACCTTTATCATTTTTGTCATGTTCAATTATTACACGTACTGAAGACACAATGTAACGAGCTATTACGAATTGGTATATATGTCCTTATATTGATTAATGGATTTTAAAACAAAATATTTTTAGTTACTTTTAGTTAATAATATTGTATGCCACAATATGGTACCTAGAATGTTTAAAACCCAAATTAAATTTTCAAACATCTCATTCTATGTATGCTAACATAGAACAATAAAATATTAAAATTTTCATGAAATAATATATTTATCTATATAATTTTTACATTTAATTTCTCACAGTATCCTGTGTTTATATTATTATTAATAGAATTTTCCTAGAAATTTGTTAGTTAGTTAGTTATACTGGCTTAACGTCATTTGGGTCACCCATCTAATGGCTTGTGCTTGCTGATAACTACTAATTGCAGGGATATGCGATTATAAAGCCACTTCTAGCCTTGATTAAGGCGATTTCATAGAAGCTGCACAAACATAAGTAATATAAATAACCTAAGGTATTTATTTAATTCTTATTAAATACTAAGAATTCTTTACGCGAGTTCTGTAATATAATGTCATTCAAAGAATCTATTGCAAATAACAGATTAAATCCGTGCACAAACACGTGATGTTAATTAGTTTTTTAACTAAAAAATATACGACATATTATTATTCTAGTCGGTTACATGAAAAGAGCTGTAAACTATTCAACATAAATTAAAATTATATTACTTTTTACAGAAAAATAACTTACCACACTATAGCCATAATACAAAGAGCTTCTTTGCTATAGCTGCCTACTTTAAGCATCGGTGATTGGCGACTTTGCATTCTTATCGTATTGCGTTTATTTTCTAAAAAGCTACTAAATCGCCCATCGTAGATGCATAAAGTTAATGAGGTTTATCTAAAATAGCTAGTGTAGTTTGGCCGTGAGCGATGCACAAATATGCAAATAAATAGTAACAGCTTACTAATATCTTCCGTATGATCACTACCCTCAAATGCGAAGGACAAGATAATGTTACCTACTTGTTTATAGTGGCAGTGATAAGGAAAATATTGACACGAAACATCCTAATGCAAACTATATTAAAAGACTAAGTACGTGAAGAAAAAAAATCTTTCAAGTAGCAATTAGCGAATTTCTATCATATCCCACATAAGTCCACATTACGTTCGAGCCACACAGGCTTCTTTGCACACGCACACGCAAATCGCCGATCGCCGATGCTAAAAGTAGCTAGTGTGGCCGGGTCATTATGGTTCGCAGAAAAACATTGCGAATGCAATGCAATTATTTTTGGGCACCAAAAATTTGGTAAATTATGACCACATATTTTGCAATGATATAAATTTTCGCTATGTACTTACGAGTAAATGCTATTACTTTAAACGTAAATTGTCGTGGTATTTTTCCCAACATTCTTCTCAACTCTGAGGGAAGACTCATGTTCAAAGTTGAAACCTAAAACGATTTTTTAATTATTCCGAAGGACTACTATGGGGGACCGCTAGAGGCAAAAATATCATGCGCGTTTCCATGCTTTGGAACGGAACGTTAAACCGGCCGGTTCCGGTTGTTATAGACATAGCAGTCGTTAAACCTTGTAGGTGGTCTTATGGTTGTTTTGAAGACCATCTGACCGTGGCTTTGCCACCGCAATGGTGCAGTGTGGTGGAGTAAGCCCCAATATTGGGGACCCGTGTCCACCAATGGGACGCAAAAATATACAGACAAGACTAAAACCAACTGTAAAAACTTCTTTAAAAATTAAAATTAAAACTCTTTAGATTTTTTGTCGGACTATTTGATTTCATTTGTGGATCGATGTGTGGATATTAAAATGTATTATGGAAGTGTCTGTCAATAGATAATAAAAATCAATCCTAGAATGTTCCGGTAGCTACCGACAGGGATAATGATTTGAAACGGCAGGTGCACGGAAGCATCCGGTTTTCCTGCCCATTGTGACACTGAGGTCGCCGAGAGGTCGCCAGCGGACTCAAGGCGAACATCGGCACATGTAATTACGGCTTGTTCTAGTCTTTTAATCGTGTATCGATCATTATAATATATAAGCCATCTGGGTAAAAATGTTCTGAAAATTAGATAGGCTTTAAGGACACTATAGACAGCATGACTTAAATTGTCCCTTTTAATGTTATTTAAGAATATTTTATCAGACATCATCTAATACCTTTAAACGAGCAATTCTTGTGTATACCTATATATTATATAATTTAAATCTCGGAAACGGCTCCAACGATTTTCATGAAATTAAGGATTCAGAGGGTTTAATAAATAATATTGTTGAGTAGAACGCCTTTCACGTCATCCGCCGTTCAAATAAATGACAATTACGTAGTTAAATTAGTTACGTAGGCTGACTGAGGGTTTAGAGACGCGGATTCAAACCTCAAATATTATATAAACGCTGATGCAAATGCGAAGTAGCTTTATTACATTTTGTTTGCACAGATCCCTACTTACATTTTATTTGCACAATGCATCACTTATATTTTGTTTGCACAGCGCCCCACTTACATTTTCTTTGCGCAGCGTTTATATATTCACATTTTATATTCACAGGGTCCCAATTACATTTTGATTGCGCAGTGTCTTTATTACATTTTGTTTGATCAATGCCTCACTTACATTTTGTTTGCACAGGGCCCCACTTTCATTTTGTTTGCGCAGCGTTAATATAATATTTTGTTTCCACAGGGCCCCAATTACATTTTCTTTGCGCAGTGTCTTTATTACATTTTGTTTGCACAGGGCCCCCACTTACATTTTCTTTGCGCAGTGTCTTTATAACGTCATTATGTGTGCACAGGGCCCTACTTACATTCCCTTTACGCAGTATCTTTATAACATTCTGTTTGCACAGGGCCTAACTTACATTTTCTTGGCGCAGTGTCTTTTTTACGTTTTTCTAGCATAGGGCCCAACTTGCATTTCGTTTGCACAGGGCCCCACTTACATTTCCTTTGCGCAGTGTCTTAGTATTTTTTTTTGCACAGGACTTACATTTTGTTTGCGCAGTGTCAAAATTACATTTGGTTTGCACAGGGCCCCACTTTCATTTTCTTTGCGCAGTGTCTTTGTAACATTATGTTTGCACAGGGCCCTACTTACATTTCGTTTGCACAGTGTCTTTATAATATTTTGTTTACACAGGGTCCCATTTATATTTTTTTTGTACAGGGCCCCGCTTACATTTCGTTTGCGCAGTGTCTATTACATTTTGTTTGCACAGGGCCGCAATAACATATTTTGTGCAGTATCTTTATCACATTTTGTTTGCACAATGCCTCACTTACATTTTGTTTGCACAGGGCCTAAATGTTTTCTTTGCGCAGTGTCTTTTTTAAATTTTGTTTGCACAGGGCTCCACTATCATTTTCATTGCGCAATGTCTTTATAACATTTTGTTTGCACAAGGCCCTTCTTACATTTCAGAAGATGAGTTTATATGTATTATAAAAGAATAACCTTATCTTTCCTTGAGAAGTTTTATATCGTTAGTAGAAGCGACCAACTAATAAGCTTTTTTAGGATTTTTTTGGATTTTTTTTCGTCACAATCTGAATAAAAGGATTAGGGCGAAAAGATTTTCAGCACTAAGTGTAAGTTACGATTTCTCTCTCTCGTCCTAATAAGCGAATTTGGTGCCTGCTTTTCTTTCAGTAACCGATCTATGAGCAAATTTGCCTTTAAAGCCTTGTGTTAAATAAACCAGTAAAATTTAACTAATTATAACTTGTTGGAAAGTTGTAAGCAACAAAAAACTCTGTTTCGTAATATATAGACGCTAGAAGAATGAACAATTTGTGCAAAATAAGCCACTCAATTTGAAGCTCAAGTACACGTTGTAGCCATTATCTTGAAGGCTCCGTATTAAGGTAACGTATTATTAAAGGTGACTGTCCGTACCTCACCCGGTAATTTAAAGAACACCTATTAAATGCAATTTTACGATCCTCTCATAGGTAATGCATGCGAATTATGTAAATATTGGAACAAGGTTAGCAATAACCTTTAAGCCCTTAAGTTTAAGTATCTAACTAAAATTTGGATTCTTCTTTAATTCATTAATCTTTTTGCTGCTAAATAATGACAAAGGCAAAGACAAAGACACTTTATTTGCACAAATATGGGTGTTTACAAAAGTTGTTAATACATATTTAGTACGCCATATTTACCTTCATGCGGTATGCAAATATTACAAAGATAAAAGAAAAAACTTAATTATAACACAATTTATAAAAATGTACATTATTATTAATTTTATTTTTATTTTTATTTGATCCCATATTGCGCATTTTAAAAATTTAAATTTTTAAAATTTTATTTCTTCAAGTATGTATTTATTTAGTTGTTTGTTTATTTAATTATTTATTCATATTTATTTGTACTTTGGATCGAATCTGATCATCGGCTTTGGGTACCCATATTGCTGGGTTTTTGTACACTAAGAGGAAAAAAAGCCGGCGGAAAAAAAACCTCCTTTTTATGGAATTCCTTTATACCGTTTTGTCGTGTATGAAATCGGTGACTGAGTAATACGTCTTTTTACCGACTTCCAAAAGGAGGAGGTACTGTATTCGGCTGTATGTATTTTTCAGTAAATACGTTTTAAGTTCTTTTTTAAACTCGTTGCCCGTTTTGATTTTGAGGAATTCCGGTAGACCGTTATATATTTTTGATCCCATGCAAAAGCATTTTTTTTTTCGTTAAAAGTACGTATGTGATCTAAACTATAGCAACTTTATAAATTTTCTATTGTTTAAATCGTATCTTAAATATTGCACTTTTTTACCAATCCATTGTCTTAAGTTAGCATAAGAATACTACGCAAGTCACTGCTACTTAAGAGGAAGTACA
Source organism: Pyrgus malvae (assembly GCA_911387765.1). Lineage (NCBI taxonomy): Eukaryota > Metazoa > Arthropoda > Insecta > Lepidoptera > Hesperiidae > Pyrgus > Pyrgus malvae. The sequence continues at coordinate 9,465,809 of OU426958.1, read as the reverse complement.
CACTAATTTTGGCATTTGATAAGGACATAGAACACAGTGTCGCATCGCTTTACTACAGCAAATGCAGCAAATGAGGTGAAACAACGTGATAAAGCCACCTTTGAACTCTAACATCAACCATCTTAATGTTCCGCTATTTTTTTAATTATTTTTTAATTACAGTCCTTTTTTACGAAATTTAAGTAGCAAAACAAACAAATAATCACAAATTTTCAGATCACAATCACGCTTTGTTCGGAATAAGTGGTTGGTTAGATCGGTTTGTTTTAATTACAACAAAAATTTCTTTTTCCAAAATAATTTTGCATGTAATCCGTTTAAACGAAATAAAAAATTGAAACCCTATTTGAATAAATCGATGAGTATCCGACGAAATTAAACACCCATAAAATTGGCATTTTAATTTGGCCGAGTAATTAATTTGAAACTACATCATTATTTAACGGACTTAGATATTCTTTTATAGAATGTATGGCTGCAACCCTTTTTGCATCCCACTGCTGGGCACGGGACGATAAGGTTAAATGACTGTTATCTATTGACAACAACCGGGACCGACGGCTTAACGTGCCCTCCGAAGCACGAAAACGCGCATGATTATTTTTTTTGCCACTTGCGGTCGGCGGTCACCCATCTCCGACCGCGCCCGTTTGGCTTAGCTGCGTAGACCGCTTGCGTTCTACGCTAACTGCCGAGCCATGCGCGCTTCATTGGAATGTATGTAATGTACCTATCCATAATCTTCTTAATACTATAAATTCGAAAGTAACTCTGTCTGTCTGTCTGTCTGTCTGTCTGTCTGCTACTCTTTCAAGCTTAAACCACAGAACCGATATTGATGAAATTTGGCTTAAACATAGAAAGGACGTTGAGAAAGGACATAGGCTACTTTTTACCTTGGGAAAATATCTCATTCCCACGGGAAGCAAATGAAATGAATGAAATGCGCCGTGTAGTCTCATAAATACACTACATGTTATTATTATTACTTACTTCATTCACGTCCATTATCATATTTTATAACTTATATTCTTTTGTTTTATTCTTATACTTTGCTTTTCCTTTATTTCTTTACAAAATTATTTACTTTCTGTGTTTGTTTATTTACATTTTGACGCAGCTATCAAAATTGTCATGTCTGTCTTTTATGTTTTTTTTAAATTCATTTTACAGCATTGTATAAAAATCCTTTTAGCCATTCAATATTAAATGAGAAGAAAAATTTTATGTTTCTTATTTCATTTCATAGTTTAATAAAGTACAAGTAAAAAAAATGAAATTATAATTATTATAAATTGTTATTTTTAAATAATATATTTATATAATGTTTTTCTTATCTCTATATATGAAAATGATTGCTGTTCATTAGTATCGCTAAAACTCAAGAACGTCTGAACCGATGTGGCTAACTTTGGTCTTGAATGAAATATTAGTAGAAGTCCAGGGAAGGTTTAAACGGTGAGAAAATTTGGGAGCATTGCGAAATTAATAGTAAAATTACTTATTTTATTTTCCTATATAAACTGTTAGTAACAGTAATTGTCAAACATTGGTTCTACGCGCCATCGTCCAAAAGTTTGACATAGTCTGAATAACCACAGAGAAAATAAGTAGTAGAGGTGCCCTAACCTTGTATTTGTACCAGAACTAGTGTCGCCAAACACACACATTTAAAAATCAGTAACATATAATAATACATAGAAAAGACTAATATAATTGGCCACGATTTTTTAATTTACCTTGGCAGTATCACGCTTTTATTGACATTCAATATTAGACTTTAAAGTAATGTAAGCAAAATTAATATTTCCGTAAATACGATTTAACTTGCGACATTTTTCCTCCGAAAAAGAAATTCAAGTAATGCTGCTACTCGTCGCTAGATGCCGCTTACAACCCATGTTTTCCATTAAATACTTTAAAGTCTAAGAAATAAGGATCATAGTACCTTAACGGTTTCTTCTAACGTTCAAGTCAATGAGTGTTGCAGACGAAGTCGATTAAAAATGTCGATATTTTAAATAACGTTTCATTAACGCGTGTGGATTTCCTTACCAGAGTTATTTTAGAAATGTATTTATATTTTATTATACTCTTCAAAGATCTTATACTTACAATCATCAACAAATATATTTCGAAAAATATTATTACAGGATTTTATGTTGATAAAAAACTCTATGGCCCATAACTCATTAATAGGTACCAACTCTTAACATCTTACACAGGTGATAACTTTTAAACGAAATATCCGATTGAGATGAAACAAAAAGTATTTTACTTCTACATAAATACTCTTGATAACATAATGCTTAATTTCGATAAAGATTAATATTACGATACATATTTAACGTAGTTTTTTTTTCTTCAGACGATTTAATAATTATTTTGAACACAAAATCGGTTATTGTGATTAAACCATGATAGCTAGATATATGTTCTTGCGGACTTTTTTGTTGGTCTTAATGGGATCTACACACTCGTAGTACATCATTTTGTTCTATTGTCAATAATTTTTGCAGCGCACGCAAAAATAGGTTTTCGATTTTACAGCTTGTGTTACAAAATAGCAATTTTATTACGGACCCCTAATTTTGAAAAAAAAACAACATAGCCTATAGCCTTCCTCGATAAATGGACTACCCAACACTGAAAGAATCATTCAAATCGGACCAATAGTTCCAGAGATTAGCGCGTTCAAACAAACAAACAAACACTGCAGCTTTATAATATTAGTATAGATTACAACAGAAGTAGGTTACAGTTACAGAGGTAATCCAACATCTATTTATCTAATATTCTCATATTCGTATATAAAATTATATATGTATGCGTATAATATTTGTTGATGTTTATTTATTTACATAATATATATATATATATATTTATATTTTATTATGAGTACATTTTATAAACTCAAGTGAATTATCAATAAGTTGAGGTATAGATTATGTTTAAAATTAGTGTTTTCTGTATAAAGTAACCATAGGATATAAATTATACGATATGGTTTCGCTAATTTGCATAAACAAAACAAAACTTACATGAAAGAAAAATTTTTTTCAACTGGGAATTGGGTCATAAGATAAGCATCTAAGTCCCTGTTTAGATATAGTGATTAGCTTTACATCGAAATGGTCCGAACCAATGGTCTGAAGATATTGTGCTCGTTTTTGACGGCGTCCAATCATAACGACCCGTTGCTTTTATCTAATTTTCTTTTGAGCAAACATACTTAAGAAATCTGACGACATAAAATTATATTTTTTTAATTGGTTCAATATATTTTATAAAAATGTATCAAGATATATTTTATAAGATCAAGGAGTGAAGTGAGCTGCGCTCAACAATAGCTAATAACAAAAAATAATTCAAAATAATAAGGTCCAAGGTCTTATAATTTATTCGTAATTTAAAATAAAATGCGTATTTCAAAACATAATTTGCTATCGATAAATTTTTCACATCACTTACCGAGTAGCGCCGAATGTCTTTGAATTTTATGACTTTTAATTTTAGACCTTGCTCCCGTACCCACAAGGTAGTTTTTCGTTTGAAATAGTTAGCGCAGCGTGATCGCGCGTACCTAGGGCAACGTCAGCGACGCTTCGTACCATCTCCCTTGGGGGGTACGCGCGTTTGCAACTCCGTGTGAATAACAGTCTCTAAATTAAAAACGAATTGTAACATCTGTCACAATTCGTTTTTAATTTTTTATTTGACAGTAACATAAAAACTCTTCGAGATGATAAAGCAACTAATCCTCTTACAAAACTTTTAAGGCAGGACAACGTCTGCGGGGTCCACTAGTTGTAAATAAATGATATTATCGCCGACTTCTTTTCTACCAAGTTCAAGTCGGGTCATGGTTGTATGCATTATTGCATCAAATACCTAACAGAAGATTCCATTAAGATACATTTAATTTTATTTATATAATAATCTGCAGTGACCTTTCGGTAAATTACATCGGAATTCATTCCTACCCGCTTTAAATATTTACATAATGAAATAACAAACATTGTAGGTATTTTATGATAAATGATCATAAAATAGCCTACACAGACATCAGTAATTGTAAAATCTATGGATTTGAGCGGGGAATGGCAGTTTTTATAATAAACCATAGTGTATAGTCCAGTTTTTATCTAACTTGTCTATTTGGGCAGCGATCTTCCACTCCACTTCCACTTGTATTACTACGGACTACGGTACGGTCGAAGAGGTGGTTTTCCACATCTTTGCATTTTCCTGCGCTTATACGGTCGTTTCGGCATACAGCTGAATTACACAAGCTTATGAGCGCGTCAACATTCGCATGAGTTACATGTGTGGCATAAGCTCATCGATTCGCATTTTATAGCGCTTTTAACAAATGCTAAAATTCGCTGGTTTGAAACCGCTCTAACCTGTAGAGGACGAAAGAAGCAGCCCGTCAAGCTGTATAAACGCTCGTCTTTTCTTTAGCACGGCTTTCTAGTGAGATTCACACCTTTCACAAAAACAGGGATCAGAAAAGCACCTTGGAATCGAACCCAGGACCTCTTGAACGGTTTGTGTGTGTGTGTGTGTGTGCTGACCACTCCAACATGGGTTGTCATTAAAATCGAGTCTAGATGTACACAAAGAACCATATTTTGGAGTCCAGGCCAAAAGTAACTAAAGCAAACTTTTAAAATCAGATTACAGACCGAGGACAAGTCTAGTCGCGCATTGAATGACACAATATAATGCATACGTAAAAGCTAAAATGAGTGTTAAACTCAACCTAACGTTTAATTTAAACTCATTAGCTCATTTTTACCGAAACAGTACACGTAGAACCGAGGATGTTTCGCAAGCCAACCTCGGCTTGAGCATGACTCAGCGTATGGATTAGATGACACGCGCTAAACTTGTTGATTATATTAAAGAATGTTGTTGAGTTACTCAAATACTTATGCTGAGTCTATTGGTATTTTCCATCCATCCATCCATCCATCAGCCTTTTATAGTCCACTGCTGGACATAGGCCTCCCCTAACGTTCGCCACTCCTCCCGGCCCTGGGCTTTCTGAATCCAGCGACTACCCGCTGTCTTCTTCAGGTCATCAGTCCACATGGTTGGAGGACGGCCTGTACTCATTTTGCTGAGACGTGGTCGCCATTCAAGGACCTTTCTACCGCATCGGTTGTCGGTCCTCCTAACTATATGGCCTGCCCATTGCCACTTCAGCTTGCAGATTTTGAGAGCTATGTCGGTACGGTAACCATAGTTCTTCTACGGATTTCATCATTACGAATTCTGTCGAGTAGAGAAATACCAAGCATAGCCCTCTCCATCGCTCGCTGACCGACTCTGAGCTTATATGAAAAGGCTAACTGTAAAAGACCACGTCATAGCTGGCTCTGACCCGCCAGTGATCTGGTTAATGCCCAGATAACAATCGCCAGAGAAACGAGAACACAGCAACACTAAGTGGGCGTAAAGGTGAACTTCAATATAAATTAATATATTGTTTAGTACCTACAGTTTCGATAGTAAACAGTTTAAAGAACACTTTTTAATTTCCGATGAGCACATATTTCCGCTTGGATCTACAGTTGACCACGCTGGTCAAATGTCGGTTATCGGAATATCTAGTCGGAGTAGGATTAATGCTGCTTGATATTGAAAACGCGAATGTGTTGCTCACATTTTGATTTTTTGATTTCAGACAAGAACTCATAGGTATATTTTCTAATACTTGAGGAAACACGGGGACAGCTTGTAGCAGCCGGCCTTTGTCGAAGCTGTAAGTCAGATGCCCAGTTATGCGATGGTTTGTCTTGCTTTGGCATGTATTATTTTGAGCGCGTTAGTGTAAGACAATACATTAAATAAATAAATACACCGTTTGTAAGGGGATTAATTTTACCAAGAAACTAACACTCACAAGGTATTATAATCCCTACTAATATCTATCTGCTACGCTTTCCCGCTTAAACTACTGAACCAATTTTAATGAAATTTGGAACACAGATAGAGTGGATCTTGAGAAAGGACATAGGATTATTTTTATCCTAGGGAACCTATAAAACGGGTCCACGCGGGCGAAGCAGCTGGCGTGTTTTATGTTATAAACCGTTAGATATAAATTAAGCAATAGATAACTGTTTTTCGAAATTAGAATCTATCACTTTATAATGATTTGTTACCGTCCCTTAACGGCCGTTTTCAATAACCTATCTATCTGTCATTTCACCTACTAAAGATAGACAAATCTATCTTATCGTCATTACTTTCGTTTCAATAACCTATCCACAGATACAATTTTCTATCGAAGTTATCTATCTATCGTTGGGAGGACGGATAACGTACAAAAGATAAAGACGCCATACAAGTTACGCTTACCTGCGTTTCAATATAAGTTTCAACTAACTGTCGGATAGATGAAGCTATCTCTAGTAATGTAATTGTGTTATCTGTCAAACTTGGCCGATAGCTTTGAATAATTTTGAAAAACAACCCCTGTATTATAATATAATGGATTATTTAAGCAGTGAAGACAGTGATACCTATGTCTATGTAATTATTGGGAAGATTTTAGATTGTGATACAGATAGTAACAGTTATGCCGACTTCTTACATGAGCAATTTTATTTCGCTTTGAAACACACTAAAAAAGCTGAAACTTGAAAATAACAATTAATTCGCGTCCAAACTTCAAGAGATGCCTGCCACAGATAAAAGAATAGTCCAAGCATAAGAATAAATAATACTACGTAGAACGGAAACTCCCGCTCAAAACGGGCTCAAGGTCACGATATTAGCCTACACTTTAATTTCGGCTAAACCGACTACTGAAGACGGGCTGTCTCGGACGGGCGCGTCAATTACAATAACGGCGCCAAGTTAATGTGGTGTGTTTGGTTGTACAAACAATTCTAAAACAATGCCAAACTTAAGTTTTTTTAGTTTGCCCAAAGATGATGCGAGATAAGTAATATTTTTTAAATATTATTCCTTTTCCGTACCTAATTTATCAAAAGGATATGACCAGTTCTTTTTGTGTAGCCAATTGTTTCACTTTCACTCAATTATAAAAAAAATGTTAGATAACTACAGCATTTTAACATGTCGCTTAAAATATTTTTAAATAGCCCCCTCCATCGGTCATTGAACCTATCTCGATTGTTTTGCCTCGCGATTGCGGCGTCGCGGCACTGGCGCACGCACGTAATACTTAATATGTAATTCCTTTATTTTAAACCTACACTACTTAAGTACTTACACCTATGTAGGTAAGTAATACTTATTTAAATGGCTTCATTTGGTATGGTACATAAAACTTATTAAGTAATATTATTTATAAGTATTTATACAGTAGGTAAGTATTTATCATTCTCATATTTTGTAATACTAAACTAAAATAATGATTTTTAAGTAAAGAAAAACTTATATTTTTGCGATATTATCTTTAGACATAAGCATTACTAACAGTTCACAACCCTGGCAACACGCCTGGGCGACAGAGGGGCGTAACGGGGTGAAGAGGGAAGTAGGTATATAAATTGCGGCGTATCGATGGCGATCAAAGGAGATTCCGTTCTATGTAATTATTATTTATTCTTATGGTCCAAGTTTTTAAAACGTTCTGTTTCATTCTCGACGTCCGTAAACTACGGATATTTAAAGAATAAAATAATTCAGTTTATGTTTAGATACATTTTTATGCAGATAATAATTTACAAGAAAAATAGTATAAAATAATTTAAAAAAAAATTGATTTGCGTCGATACCTAGGAACGAAACGTCACAAGAAGCTTTGACAGATGAGAGGGAAACTACTATCTATCGTTGATGAAAGATAGATAGCTCTTATCCATGATTGTGAAATTGAAACTAAGGATAGATACGCTGCTACTGATTATCGGAGATAGCGATCTATCCATAATCTTCGATAGGTTATTGAAAACGGCCGTAAATTGTACCTCTTATCGTATGGAATGCAACATTAATTCGCGTTGTCATTTTAGACGAGCTTATATTATTGTGACTTCTTTTTTATTTATTACCGTTATGTCAATAAATATAAATCTTTCAAGATTATTTTATGCACGAAGGTCATTTAATATACTGATTTAAATTGAAACCTGTTTATACTAGTTTATGTTTGCAGTTCCGTAATTTTAGGTAAATTCGGTTAAGTATATAAAATATTGTCGTAACTGAAATTCTCTAAATCATTGGATAATTTCATTATTCAAAATCAGCGTGTCAGTCAATACAATATCCGAGTAAATCTATTGCTACTTTATCTCAACGTGTCTGATGGATGCAATCCGCAAACCATGTGTTCGCTCTGTCATTTTATTCCCCAGCAGTGCCCAGCACTCGGGCACTGCATGTATTTTGTCTATATCAAACTAAACTCAATCGACATTATAACTTAGAAATGTATACTTTCTTTTATTTTCAATGTGAAAGTAATTCTGTCTGTGTGTGTGTGCTTGTGTGTCTGTAACATATGTGACTAAACTACTCAACCAATTTTAATGAAATAGATCAATCAATATCAATAGATCAACAGATACACCTTGTGGATCTTGAGAATGGAGTTAGGATAGTAGGATAATTTTTTATATAAACAAGCTTAAATTATTATAATTATTAACATTGAAATAAGGAATGTAAATTTGTGTGAAGTGTCGTCGTAGACAGTGGATAGGAAGTCGATAAATATTTGTAGAGGATTTTTCGACATTTCGACCTACACGGGGAACAAATAATTGATTAGAATTCTTATGGAATGATAACCAAATTCCACTGTAAGCTAGTATAACCATAAAATCAAATATAGTCGCAAATGCGCATTATGGATGCAAATGCATGCCAGTCTAGGTATCCTGCTGTCGACGTTTAGAAGGCTAACAAATTAACTTTACAACTCTAACAATACCTCACACTACTGACACTGATTCCTTTCTATCGATAGTGTTAAATATAATAGCCTATTCAATATCACGATTGCTATTAAACGTTTCAAATATCAATTCAATTATGTTTTGAGTAAAAACTCGGCCATTCATTTTTTATGGGACGATCGGCTCATTCAGTTTTGCGATGTAATAAAAACTGAAACTGTTAATTTCTTAACTGAGAACGTGAATAAATGAACTCAAGTGATTACGTTACCGATAAAAAATATTTCGATTTTTACTAAATAATGTGATTATTTGTTTCATTGTCACATTTCTAATAATAAAAGTATATTTTATACTAAGTACATTTAAAAATATGGTCATAGATTCTCCACTTCTCTCTTGACTTGAGTGTAGTGGACGTTTATTTAGTAGACTTTTATTGCATTTCTTATCTTGTCATCGTTGCTGTCGTAAGATCTTTTATCTTAAATATCATTTTTATTGGAAAATCGACCTTTTCATTAAACCAGTACCTACTGTTTTCATTTACAGCTGTTGATCGTGTCTCTATTACCGAAGATGCAAGCCTGCGATGACTACAAAGATATTATTATAATCGGCTCATACTAGCTTTCAGATTAAACATTCAAGCTCGGCCTTGTGTATAAATAAGAGGAAGTGCAAAGTATTTTATAATGTTATGCTCCGTGGAAGCCAAATGGAAAGGTCAGCCGGTTTTCAACTAAGGTCTGCTTCCGACAAGTCCACTCTCTTGCTGACTAATATTCTTATAATTATTTTTGATTGATCTATACGACAATAACGTTACACGCTACTGGCTCATAGCCCTACATTACAATTTCCTGTGTCACACAGACCGTGTATAGAAATTCAAACTAATTCCAATTTTTGCCTCGCCGGGTCTCGAACCCGGGATATTCAATAAGCAGTGCAGCATGGTATGAATGAATAGAAGAAGAAGAAGAAGAAGAAGAAACATTTATTCAAAAAATTACAGCAGTGCATACATATATAGTAAAACAAATATACATATAGAACATGAGTGTTAATGATGAAAAAAAAAATATACATAAAAATAAAAAAATAAAAAAATCGAGGCTGCAGTGTAATTTTTATGAATGGGACAACACTCAGCCTTACTAATGGCCATTTGCATGACCATAGCTGCTGGTTTTCAGTGTGCCCTGTGAGGATTCCTCGAGTAGTTCGAACCTGCGGTGTGACGTAAGGGAAAGAAAAACAATGTACCTTAATTTGTAATCTTAATTGCCAAAAAAAACACTACAAATATAACAACTGGTGTGAGGAGGATATAAAATATATATAGTCTGTGTGGTGAGGTAAAGATAGGTGGATCTGTATGTTTTGCAGGGTAATTTTGGGTGCGTATAGGTGCTTGAGCGCGCGTACGTGTTTGTGTTTGTGTGTGTGTGTGTGTATACATAAAATATTTTTTATAATACATAAAATATTTTTTGTCTTATAAAAAAATACCATGTTGCACATAATTTTAATATATAATAGTAATTTACATTCATGTTTTCTAATTTTTAGTTTTAATCAAAATCAAATCAAATAAAATATATAAAATGTTGCAGGACGACTACACGTGACTTATTCTGTGAAAAAAATATCAAATCTCATGTAAAAGTAAGCAAGAAGTTAGGATTAGTAGATTTAGGGAGTGTAGATTCAAGCTACGTCATAAATCTACCAGCCTTAACTTGATCAACTCTACATCTCTATCAAAATGTGTTTCGGTATAATTTTAAGTATAAAACTATGTAATTCATGTTTAGTTATCTGGTATCTTCGAAACCAAAGTTATGGGGCTCCAAAACAAAACGACGAAGCACTTTGAGAAAAATATGTACCTATAATCTTGCGCTTCGCTTAGCTCGACTTTGCGGGGTCCTCCGGTTTCCCCAGAATCTTCGCCCTTTCATTTGACAGGTACCTAAAGAACATTACACACAAAGATAAGCGATGAAAATATAAAACTTATATGATATAAGTACGATAATGGAACTATTTTCTATTCATATAAAATACTTTGTTCTGAATGACTGACTGATGGATCAAGCCACAGCTCAAACCGCTGATCGTAGAGATATTTGGAGGGTGTATTCTTTGTATGACGTAGCGCGTAGGCACCCGATAAGAGAGGATTTTCCGAAAGTCCGCCCCTAACATGATCCCTTGGTCCAATCTACTTCAAATTTTGCATAAACATTCTTTAACAGAATAATTGAAAGAAGACGTATTTCGTATATTATTGAAACTCATCTTCTAACAGTATTAAAAAGAGGTAGAATGTTAATTCGCCCGACACATTGACAAAAACACGTCCTTAACTATGTTTTCATACTCACATATAAATGCTGTTGAAATACGAGTACAACTACCCAAATGGATATTGATAAATATTTCGTGAATTTAAAACAATAAACGTTGGTTTAATTAATATTTGGCATAGTATTTAACATCGCAATATAAATTCTTCAACAACTAAATTTACACATTTTATTAACCAGTGTGTTTTCCTCCTAAATCTTAGGAGAGACCTTACTACTAAGAGTTAGGAGTTCTGTAGGTAGGTCTACTACGAGTAACAAAAATCACTTACTTTTTAACCGACTTCAAAAAAGGCGTAGGTTTCTCATATCGACCGTATATACGCTTTTTTATGTTTGTTCGCGGGTAACTTCGTCGTTTGAACCGATATTGATGATTCTTTTTTGTTCAAAAACTTATGCTCCCGACGTGGTCCAACTGTCACCAAGTCAAGATCTGATGATGGGATCCGAGAGAAATCGAGGGGAACTCTCAAATTTTATAAGCTCACATATGTGGTAATATTTACATATTTTAATAACCAGTGTGTTATGTTTAAGCATACAATTATGCTTAAACAGTACAGAATTATTAAATTAAAGGTACTAAAAGAGTGAATTTATCGTTATATCGCAAAAAGAAAGAAAAATAGAAATAATGAAAAATTATTTATTTTATATTAGGTAACTGTCACCTTTTCCCGGTCATCGCCTTTAAGTTACCGTTGGGCTAGATATGGAGCTGAGAAAAAAAGGCGGCAGAAACTCCCAGCAGCACACTCATGACCTCTAGCCTCTAGGCCTCCCCAGTGGAGGGTTGTGGCCAAGGGTTGCCACCCAGTAGTGGGATGCAAAAGGGGAACAGTGATGTCTGATTGCAAACTTCTTCACACATAAATGATTTAATCGATTGCCGATCGATCCGACCGACCGATCGAAGTTCCGCCAAGTCATGTGCGTCTTGTCATACGTACGTGAATCCCTGCACGCTCTAGTCGGCGTATCATATCACATTACGCCGTCACGTCACCCAACACCGATATAGTTTGAAAACACGACCTTCTTCTTGTTACAATACTTCATAACATTTTTTATGTCTTTGTATCTAAGAGTGACGTGTAACATTGTATTACTTCATGTTGACACGAAATAAACAACGTGACTAAAACGTATTAAGTTTTTAACATTGTGCATGTGACATTGGATGATATAAATTACATTTAAAGTTAACGATATACGAATGTTTGTTCTGGTTATAATATATATAATAATATTTGCTAATGGCATTGATACTAAAGTTATTATTTATCTTCACTTCCATTTCGTAACGTACAGATCGTCTATCGTTTTACGGTGTCATCCGCAGTATCTTACAAAGGCGACATGTCAAGCACTTAGTGTTACGAAGCCAGAGATTTCCAAAGTTTGGAATCGTGATGATTTCCGCGCGATAAACTTAATAAGACAACGCGAACAAGCAGAGCGAGTCGTGAGCGACAAAGGCGACGCCAGATAAACCTCGGTACGTGAGCCGGCCGCGGCCGCCGGAACCTTGAATACAACCGCGCTCCTTCCCTCGATATAATAATAAACCGCTCAGTCCGTCCCAAGCCTTTACCGATACTACACGACCGATATATTCTAAGAACCAGCCAGGCGAAACTGGTTCTTATGACTCGCGCTAATTCACGAACAATGCAGCCCCCGCGATCGCACCCGGAATAATTCAGTGATAGTGACTTGCAGTGACACAAAACATATCTTAAAGTGATACTGTGATGAGTGTGCCAAACTTCTTTGTGCCATATTACCTACACCATTGTTGTTTACCGGTGAAATAAAGGTAGGTACCGTCAATGTATTATCCTGCTAGCACGGTCTTAACTGTACTTAAATATGACTAAACAAATTTTAACACAATAAACTTGTTCTCAGTAGGTTCGCATCGTATGCAATGCTGCCAAATCTTCGATGACTTGACAAAAAAGAAGACCCAGTAACGTTTCTCAAATTATTGTAACCGTAACTGGCAATAAAAGACAAAAAATACCGTACTTTTGACCTTTACCAACAATTTAAAGATGCATTTAAAGTTTTAAACCTTCTTCTTCTTATAGTAAGCAATAGTTATATATAATTTATTTAAAAAAAAACTTCGCTAACTTTGGGAATCCCAACCAAATATAGCAGAAAGTCTTTCAGCGAAGTATAAAAAAGGTAAGTAGTTGGAGGGCAGTACTCATATATTATACACTTTAAGGGCTACTTTTCTTATTAAATATAGATAGTTAATAATATTCTGTAGAGCTACGTAAATAAGGGTATCTAGAGGTTAAACAACACAATAACAATTATGAAAGACTTATTGAGCTAATAACATCTTTTCAGTTATGAAAAATTTTAACTCTCCATGTCATAGATGTTTGAAGGTCTTCTTATACGACACTCAAGCTATCAAGATAGCAAGGAAGTAGACGTTACCGAGATATTAGAAGCAAATTATATGAATGTTATAATAAAATGGCTATTATTTTACATATAGGTAAATAGGTAATTTAACATATAATCATCTAAGATTGCAACCTTTGTGGTCTAATACTTACTGGCTTTTATTGTACTTGTATTTCGCGGGTTCAATACAAATAATGTTGTGCAAAGATATCCACGAGCTGTAGTGACAGCTCAATACGTGACTTGCATCTCAACCCCTCAATCCGCACGTTTATACATTCTCGCAAATTGTAATATACCTATTTATTTAAAAAAAACTGAACTTTTATAAAGATTATGTAGAGAAGAAGGTTTTCAATTCGTGTATTTTTTTAAAGAAAGTACAAATAAGTAAATTTAATCAAAGCTTTACATTTATGTAGGTATGCACTGAAATAAAATGACGGAATTACCTTGGGGTTTTTCGCAGATCTTTCGTTATTCACGAAGAGCGCAGATTCAAGGTCGTTCACAACCGGAAGCGGAACATGCAAACTCGCTTGAAATCTATGATATGCTGTTTAAATTTTAAAAATATTGAATCATCATCACTCACATTCGATAAAGTCAAAGTGCTCCACGTGGGTCAAACTGAATCTATTTGATCAGACTTCACATGACTATGAAATAAATAGTGACTAGAAAAGAAAGCCTTAGAACTGTGGGCGCCATTTCGCGTGTTTCGTAGTTTTGTCTTGTGTTTCATTTGAGATTTTCATTACTTCACAAAATGCCACACATATTCTCAATTTCGCAAGGGCATGTCATCTCCACCACTTTGCACTTGGCCAGGACGATATACTATGCGTATTAGCATAGCATACTATGGACTAAATCCTTCTTAATTCCGATAGGAAACCTGCATAAAGCAGTGGCGTCCTAAAAATAGATTTCAAAAAATCCTCTTATTGCTTTCTTTTTCCCTCTAACTTTCAATCTTGAAGATTTACAGTCACAGGAAAATAAAATAATTTCAGGTGTTTTAAGCATTAAACTATCTAGACGTACCTACTCTCATGAATAAATATAGCTTATGTAAACCAGTTATGCAATAGCTGTATATCATTATTGTTTTCGTGACAAATTTGGATTACAAAATGTAAAGTATCACAGGTATAATAATAGACATATTTCTCTGTAAGAATTAATTTGATTGTTATAGCCGAGTGGTAAAAACATCGATATTGAGACAGGGAAGCCGAGTGCAAACCTGGTGTGTACCTGTGACTAAGTTTGTTATGTGCATATTTCTACACGGGGAAGGAAAACATTGTAATAACTCATTACACATTTTATCACCGACCCCGTCACAAATGCATTGACATTGCGCGTGATTTAATAAATGATGTAAGGGTGCGTTTAGGAAAGTAGTTAAGGTTTTTGCATTTTTTTAAATAACAATATTATTTATTTAATAATTCTGAAACATGTACGTGCAGCGTTACAAGTTATGACTGTCCATGCACGCCTGAAAGCTACACGAAAGAAAATTGTTAAAATTGTTTAAGCCATGATGTCCACAAACCTGCTCTTGGCGAGCTATAGCTCTCATAATTCTAAGAGGAAACCTGTGCCCTGTTGTAGCTGAAGGTTTTTTTTAATAATCTGAAACTGATCTATTCCATTCGAGGGTTTCCGTGTGACACGTAGCGCCACTGTTCTCCATACCAAACGCGACAGGCGCTACTCCCAAGCACAATACAAAGAGCTCCTTTCTTATATCACAAGTGAGCACTCGTAATATGAAATCCGATAAAATTAGAGTTGAAATGGTGTTTTTTCTATCAATACTTAATGCCCTCTATTTGTATATGACATTTCAACTTCCGAAGCTTCCGAACTTTAATTTAAAATTAAACATGATTTTTACATCATTTGCGATGTTTTCAATTTTTTCAAATACAAATCCCTAGATAAAATACTGAAATAAAACAAATATTATTTTCAGAATTTTTGTATGTAACATTTATGTATAAAACACAAACAAAAACGCTCTTTTTCGGAATTCCTCTTCTTAATGGGCAGAACTGAAGTTTGCTTTACTTCACTGAGCCATTTTAATACCGATTTTTATTCGCAATCCACAAAATTCTAATCTTCTAAACTACGTTTCGTAACCAAAAGATGATAAAATACACATTTTATAATTTTATTGTAGCTAATTATAATGTTACACAAAACTAGGCTTTAATTAGGTAATTGGTGTTAATTATTCGTTATTTTGGAAGTTTTTGGTACTTTTTTCTTATTTCGTATATAGAAATTTCAGAATCTGCACGTCTGTAGTAATATCATAAAACTGAAGAGCATGTCAAATTAAAAAAATATTTTTGTCTTGAATAGTCCATTTATCGAAGAAAATTTGAGGTTACAGAACATCACATTACTACTAATAGGAATGGATTATAAGGTATATTTAGATTTACAAGTCTCTGCCCATGCAGATGACAGCACAACTACTTAGTCAGTTTTGCCGGCGACGAACGTTCACTTCTTCCCCAACCGGCATTGATACAACGTGGTCATCGTGGTGTACCGTGCCCATCTCGGAATGACCGGTGGCTACCCTGAAAGTCTGCTCTATACCACCCCGGCTCAGCTTCGATATGACCATCATAGCTTCTAAGAGACCTCTGGAAACTACCTCGAGATACGCCATTGAGCGTGCTAGAGTAAGCTCCAGGTTTCCCCCCATTTTGAGACCCCTGTAAAGCAGTGGGACGTAAAACTCTGTGTTACACGGGGCTTCGTATAGAATAAAATAATGTTAGACCGTCGTCCGCTCAGGTCATATTCCCGCTGCTATGACTATTATATAAAAGGAATATTCCTTTGAGAAAACCATCGTACCTAATATAATGAAATTAGAATTGTCTGCTTGAATTGGAACCCGAGCTCCGTCATGAATATCCGGTTCTTACTTCGCTTTTATCATTATTGTTATAAATACAGGGTGGGCCATGAATTAGTTAACATTTAAATTTGATTTCCCGCGCAAACCTGAGCGGCGCGGCGAGAGGGGAGGAGTCTAGTGGCTGGCTCGTTTCTCGGAAATTTACTCGCAATGGATCGGTTCCCGGGACCTCAGCGCGCTTTTTGCGTAAAGCAATTTTATTTAAACAATGAATCTCTCGTTACTGTGCGGCGCTTATTTCGTGTTCGATACGATTTACATGTCATAAATCAGTGTCCAAGTCCAGTTTTGATAAAAAATGGGTAAAGAAGTTCGAGGAGACCGGATCGACACTAAATGTGAAGCAATCCGGCGGTCCACGGACTTCCAGAAGTGAAGAGAACGTTCAAAGAGTTTCGGCTTCAGTTCAACGTGAACCTCATTTATCGACGCGCAAACGTTCAGCTGAATTAGGAATATCGCGCACATCCGTACGCCGTATTATGAAATTAGATTTGAAATTGCACCCATATAAGATTATGTTAGTGCAATAATTGAAGCCTTATGATTTTTTACGCAAATTTTATGCTGAAACAATGTTGGAACGCTTTCGTAATTTTGATATCATCTTGTTTTCCGACGAAACCAATTTCCACCTCAACGGGCATGTTAACAAACAAAACTGCAGATACTGGAGCAGCGACAATCCCAAACTAAACATCAAAGGCCGCTGCATTCACCTAAGGTCACTGTATGGGCAGCAATTTCAGCAAAAGGAATAATTGGACCTTATTTCTTTGAGGATTTTCGCGGCCGTACGGTCACTATCAACTCTACCGTGTATGTGAGAATGTTACGGGAGTTTTTGTCACCACAACTACAGGAATTTGCTGGTTACAATCGGAACACGTGGTTTCAGCAAGATGGAGCCACTTGTCACACTTCTAATGAAGCCCTGCCGGTCGTTAAGCAGATGATCCCCGAAAAACTGATTTCTCGGAGAGGCAACATTCCGTGGCCACCCAGGAATCCTGATTTGACGCCGGCTGATTTCTTTTTATGGGGATATCTTAACCACCGTGTGTACACCCATAAGCCATCATCATTGCTTGAATTGAAGGCAAGGATCAGGGAAGAGATGTCAGCGATTTCTCGGTCTTTATGCAGACGAGTTCTCGACAATTTTCGTTGTCGTTTAGAAGAGTGCCGAAGTCGCGACGGTAGGTCATTTAAATGACATTATTTTTAAAAACTAAATTCCGGTCTATTCGCTATCTCTGTAATAAATTCTTTTTAAAGTACGTCTTATAGTTTATATATATATATATATATATATATAATTAAAATATTAACCAATTCATGGCCCACCCTGTATAATGTAAGCTACACTTCACTTAAAACCTGAATTTTTTTACGATATAATTAATTTAATTATTGGAATAATTATGAAAATGAAAACTAGATTTAAAATTAAACCACAGAGTAAATATTAGATGTAATTAAAAAATACTCGAAAGCTAATCAAAATTATTTCATTAATTAACAAATTCAATTATATTTTAAATTTTCAACGTTGTCGTCGCGTAGCAGTCATGCTACGAAAATTCGTAGCAACGATGCTACGAGGCAGTAATTGATATCGTTAAAGGCATTCAAATACGTTAAAACTGTTGCAAAATAATTATTCTCACGTACATCGCACATTTATAGAAACTGTTTATGAAGCAACGTAAGGCAATTTGCAACATTAACTAGTCTACATAATTACGGGGAACCGTGTGTTTTCATTATGCGCTATAGACTTGTATGACATCCGGAAAATGTATAAAAGAGACAACTATGTTGCACGTGTACGGTAATGCAGTAAGTTCATGCAGACGGCATTTATTTTTTCTATATTTTGTCTTTTTTATTTGAATGGAGTAGCAGACGAGCATACACAACCACAAGCACGACTTGTTTCACTTGTCTGAGGTCGTATGCTGTTGCACTACTACTCCGAAGGTCGCCTCAAGTAAACCTGGCCGGCAACTGCACCTTTCCACCGAAATACAATAGAATTCCAACACGGCAGAAATAGGTGTAGTGGTGATACTTCCGCGGTCGAACCACTAAAGTTCTACCAACTACAAAATAAAAAAATGCCGCCTTCGGATTCGGTTACGGACCATTACATTTAATTATTAATGAATTATAAAAAACTTATTAATAAAATTTTACCGCTCTAGGCACAACTATTTTTTGTTTTAATTTGGGTATACAGTAAATATTTACACCAACAACTTTTTCAATCTTTTTAACTTTAGGACAATAAACCTCTAAATTTGTGAACACTAGAAACCTTACTACGTGCAACATTTGTTTGCACGATGTAGAGAAACAAATCCGAGAGGAAAAATGCTCTCGTAAATTGAAATTAATTTTTTAATATAATAAAGTAGAAACATTATCTAAGCCATTATCTTTACTCTTAATCTGAGTAAGATAAATAGCGAATACAGTCTTAAATGGGGTGACATTATGAGTATCCTATTCATTCTTATGGAAAAACCTACCTGTAGTATTGTAATACCTGCGAGAATAAAAGCATCATTAAATAAGATTGTTGCCTCCAGATGTACTTACTGACATTTAAGAAAAATAATACATGACAATAATGACAAGCTGAGGCATTACCCATCCATAGTTGAGTAGAACTATAACAAAAAGTAGAATTTAAGATAATTTCCATTATGTAGGTACAATAAAAAGGTGCTCGATCATCCGGTTCCACTGCAAGAGACAAAGTTTTTTTTGATCGCGTGACATTAAGCGGTCCACTCTGTCTATTTACACGGGCATTCCGACACGGAGTATCAGACGACTAGCCTTGGCAGCCTTGCTCGCTTTGCCAGCTCGAAACGAAAGAGAATAGCCTGTGCTCTTTTTGTCGAACCGTAGTCGAGAACGAGATTCAAGGGCCTTTCTTCCCTATTCTTTGTCGCTAAAACTAAAACATTGAAACATAAACAAACTATTCCCCATCTCATGACTGACTTTGAATCACTCATCTCATTCTTTACTGATAAATTCCAAAGTTTAAAGGAGAAGAATTAAGTATACGTACCTAAGTATTTTACAAAAGCAAGTCAATGTAATATTAAGCCTCAAAACTAATAAAATGACAAGTCAGTTGGCCGATTCCATTGATATTATAAAGAGTTGCTGTCTGTAGCTTGTTAAGTAACCATCTAACTTTAATTAACGTACGCAGTTGATGTAGTTGGTCTTCGCCTATCAAACAAACAAAACTTAGAAATATATAGATAAATAAAGAGAACATTGTACGATAATGAGGAACGCACACTATTCTTTTATAAATATACAAACCTGCAAAATAAAATTAGCATAAAGCGATTTCATAATATAAATTTTACTACCTACATACTCGTATATTAGGATTGTTTTTACCCAATATGGCAACACATTAGTTGACGTACCTTACAGAATATAACGGGTATTGATCTTCATGTTCTGTTTAGAGATTTAGCCTAGACATTTAGATATAAAGTGGAATAAAAAATACGTCTGTATTCTAAAACAGCTACTAAATTTGAGCACTCATACATCTAATTAAAGAGCGGTCAATGCAAAGTTAAACAGTGCTTAGATTGTCAGTGGCCTTTGTGCGACCTCGTCGCGCGTCACGCTACGTCTACAGACTTGAGTCCGGCCACAAGTCGATAGTGTTCACGGAAATTATAGGAAGATCCATTTTAAATACGCCATAATCACTATACCTTAGGGCGAATTTACTGAAAACTATACGAGTACGTAACCGCGGGCGAAATTCGTTTGTACGCCTTTGATTCCATGACCAGCCTTATTTATGGATGCTGCTTGTAGAAGTATTTGCAACTCGATAATAAGCTAACGTGCTAATATACCATCAAAAACTCGCAATAAGCTCTCTGAAAGCTTATTGTACCCGGTACTGCAATTTCGCTTTATTTTCGAAAGCAACTTCCACTTAAAAGCATACCTTACATCTCTTTTCTTCTGATGTTTAAAAAGCTATTAATCATATTTTGGTTACAAAAAGTTAATTGTTTTATCATCATAAATCAGGGAGAAAAAAGGCTACATTTACTCTTTAAGTTTTCTACTCTTTACTTCTCATACTCGATATTACAATTATTTCGGGAAAAGATTGGGCGTGGCCATTTTGTAAATCAATGAAGAACCGGACAAATGAAAATTCAAACGCCCCCACTACCAAGTCAATAGATTCAACCTAGTTATTGTAAAACACCAGAAAAAGACACTTAAAATTGGTTTAGCGATAGGTATCGTATATTCAAGCAATTTGACATAATAGATAAATGACGAAAGTAAAAAATATGTTGACAATTCTGTGAAGTTATTAAAAGATATTTAAAAGTTTTTATGTCAGCTCCTGAATGTTTTAGTTGACACCAGGGGGTAAATGACGTTTCAAATATTTTTGTCAAATCTTTTTTTGCAACGTAGCCAACCAATAGTTAAATTAATTTATATGTTTGTCATTTTGAACGTTCTTACACGTTCGCCAAGGTAAGGAGTAAACTTAAAACTTTGATTTACGAATACAGGTAAACAATATACCTATTTTCCATTCTAATTTTACTAAAAAGCAAGCCAAGACATTCACTCAAACGTTACGAATGATTGAAACATCATTGCTTTTACGTGTTTTACGTATTCTCGTGATGTACATGTATTCACTAAAAGGAATCGTAAGTTATGTTCCGGCGTTGTGTAAGCGAGCAAGGTTGACTAGTCTCAGAGTTGACCAGAAGGCGATATGCACTTTCGCAAATTTAAACTGGGGAATGCCACTGGCCTGCATTATTTTAAATTATTTCTTTATTAAACCGGAAGTTCTACGCGTAACATCTGTGGAATGCGCCATTATTGATCATAGATTTGTTATGACTTTGACTACGTATTGATTTAATAGCGCGTAAATACCACTGAATGGAAGTAGATGTCAAGGATTTGGGACTATTTTAGATTTTATCTAAATTGCTTCAGTGCAATTGTGAAAGATTGTTATACACAATATATCTTGTCTTATTTATAAAGTACCTACCTGTCATTTAAAGGGTTATTATAATTGCTAAATTATTCGTAAAGACATTAATCATTTCTATGAAATACTCTTTTCCTATATAGGTAGATATCATTAGCAAAGATACGATAAAGCGACCAAACTCATAACAACGTGAATCGTTTCCGTAAAACATTCCGTGCGGGCTTGTTTAGCAACTTACTGTGACATTAGTACCAAATAACGAAAACAATAATTCTACTTCTGTTAGCAATATGCCAAAATTATGTAATATTTTGTGATGAGGATTTGTCCTAATGTAATACAAACATTTTATTAAATTTAAAAAAATAAGCAGATGAGCGAGCATGCAGGACACGTGTTGTGATCTCTAGAACCCATGGATAG
This sequence comes from Pyrgus malvae, assembly GCA_911387765.1. NCBI lineage: Eukaryota > Metazoa > Arthropoda > Insecta > Lepidoptera > Hesperiidae > Pyrgus > Pyrgus malvae. Next base: position 9,443,714 of record OU426958.1, on the reverse strand, counting down.
CTGCAGACATCCTCAAGTATCTAAGGCTTGAGCATAGTCTGAGGTTGTATGTAGTTACAATGCTAGCTCCAAAATTTATGGTCACCTCATATCATTCCGACCGATAACCGCATATTTACGTCGCTTTGCAATAGGCTTCACGGAAGATATCTTTTGTTACAGAAAGATAACTTCCGTGTGTGCTGTGATAATGTGCAATCGATCCTTCTTTTCTATAGCTGAGAATACTGTGATTTTTGTTGCACATAATTAAAAATAGAACTGTTTAATATCAGGAAGGAAACCTTCTAAGGAATTCTTCAAAGGGTATTTGGCCAGAGGCGCCGGTTTTTATGCAATTCATACGTACCTACTATAAGAAGGGATCTTAGCACTCGTGGAAGGCATTGGAGCCTCCTGGAGAACATAATGGTGGAGACTATCGAAAAAATTAATATCTGTACCATTTGTATAACGAATTGAAGTAGGTATGTGTATGACTTTGTATCTTGATTTTAATCATTTAAAAATATTCCTTATAAAATTATCACGTCAATACTATTTCGTCGTGCTATTTGATTATAAATAAACGCAAGGTAAACAGCTGGTCAGTAATTCGATCGGGAGTATAAAAGCAATCAAATTAACTTTTATAATTGAATTAGAGCTTGGCACACGAAGCCGGCGCACGCTTTGCCCCCCGCCGCTCAATATTAATTACACAGACGTTATCTCATCAAACAGACTCGAATTCTCTTAATTCTCCTAATGCAGCTATCTAACTCAAATATCTAATTACTGGACCTTGGCTCGAATACCAAGTGTCCGTTGTTTTTGTGCCAGGCTGTCATTTGAGAAGGTTGTACCGAAGCACTACTCAGTACTCAATGCAAACTTGTTACTTGTCCGACGGTAATGTCAGCGCCAGTCACTTGAAAAATGACCGCGCACAATAGAGGACGATGATCCATTTACATCCGTCTACATGATTTATTGGATCGCCTGTATAATGTAGTATTACCGCTATCAATCCATCATTAAGCAACTGACATATAAGTGCTTAAAGTTAATTTGAATACGGCTAGGAAAGCAATATGGTGCAAGCCTACGGACTGTACATATTCCGTAGTTACGAGTACTATTACGATATTAAACCTTTCTACTTGACTTAAATCCTTATTAATGAGACATTTTCATGAAGCAGATATGATAGACTAAGCCGATTAATAAGTCATATCGTAATGTCGCTCACGCATAAACCAGTAGCATTATACATAAAACTAGCAGTATAATACGATAAAAGCGGAAATTTGCATGTAACATTCAAAACATTACGTGTGCAGTAAGTACCTATGCTATACAGTATACATTGTACGAAGTGTACAAGAAACAGATGGTGTTGTGGCAAGGTCAAGTCCGAGCGACCGATCGAAACTCTTATGTAAGCGGCTGTCCACGACTCTTATCTATAATACCATACATAAAACTGATCTCCTTCCTAATCCATCATTTTACCCGTCGTAACGGAAGACAGAACAAGTTCGTGCATTTGAGGCAGGTTGCCAATGACTTTCACTTAGATTATAGACAGCAAGAAGCGTTGCGGTTGAATATGTATGTAACCTAAGATTGAACGAAACCTGCCGGCAATGCATAACTTTAAAATGTTCTAGAAGAGGGATTGCTGGGAAATTATTTACCTGCGTCAAAAACGATGACAAAATTAAAAAAAGAAAATGGTCATTTATGGTCTTTTTAGTAAATTTTAAGTTGTTTTGGTTCATAACTACTAGTATGTGTTTTATAGTTTGTTTTCAATTTCTTTTCTATAAATGGTTTAGTTTTTTTTAATATAACTTAATCTTATTTTCGTAATAGTGACTCAAATTAATATGTAGGTACTTACGGTAAAATATCCCTTATCAACAAATTATTCTGTAGTTTCTCAGTTGCCATGTCCTCGTAGGACGAGGCTTGAAGGTCAACGGTGATTACAGTCATACACCGTAATATTTATTTACTACTCATTCAAGCAATGATATATTTATATTTTCCTTGTTTAACATATTTCATTATTAGAAGTATAATGTTTTCTTTGATACAATGTATTATGCTGTGAATAATGAGAAAAGGTTGTTTTCAAAATAATTTATTTTTCAACCTTTTTACGTCCCACTGCTGAGCACAGGGTCTCCTCTCACAAGTAAAAGGGATTTAGGCCATAATCCAACCACGCTGGCCAAATACGGATAGGTGGACATCAAATCTTTGAAATTTTTTTCAGTTTCTCTCCTGCCTGCCTGAGAGTGCATGCACGGTAATGAAAAATGTCGTAATTAATTAAATATCACAATATTTCCATCTCCGTGGAGCAGACAAAATTCTTTGTCAGAGGTGCGTGCCGAGGATTTGAACCCGGCATCTCCGTGTCGGAGACCGCGGTCCTTACCACTCGGCCATCGCTGCTAGAATAATCTATATCTATGGGCTTTTAAAAAAATCTAAACAATATTCTTACCACTACCACCAACCTCACTACTACGTACGGGCTTGACCTTGGAGGCCTGGAGCTTACCCTACCAATCTGCTCCAATGCAAGTTGGCGATAACTAACTACTATTTATATGTATAATCTATCTATAATCTCCACCAACCCGCATTGAAGCAGCATGGTGGAATAAGCCCCAGGCCTCCCCAATAATGAAGAGAGACACGTGGCCAGCAGTGGGACGTAAAAAGGGTAAGTAAAAACTGAGAGTTGGTGAAAATAACGTCTCTCTCTTCTCTCTCTCTATCTCCTTAGCGTATATCAATCCTCTTCCAAGAAGTTCTGCTGAGCCTGCTCTTAAGCTGTTTGCATTCAGTTGCTTCCGCTATCTGGCGCAGATCGTCACGCCACTCCTACTCCCTGTTAACCTTAACGTTGTCTTCACAGCCACAGCAGAGCCGTCTACTCCACCAATGGATGGCTTTTTCTCACATTTCTCAGCCACAGTCCAGCCATAACCATTTCATCTTGCTGGCCTTATATATATAACTACTCCTAAAATTTGTATTTAACGTTTGTACATAAATTGCGAGTTATTCTGTGGCTTTATCCAGCTCATTAGCTTACTTATCTATTCAACAAGAAAAATTTACGAAAACAAATGTTTGTTTCCAAACATCTAACGAACTTGGCACCTTGTGCAACCGTAGCAAAACAAATTGTCATACTACGGACGGTCATTAATCTAACCTACAGTTTTGACATCGGCCCTAAGCATACCAAGACCAGATTGCGCAAATACTGTTTGCTTATCAATTAACAAGTTTCACGAAGAGATTTCGCTAAACTATTGACACAAAATGGACATTCGAAAATTGATAATATTTAACGCTGTCAGTTCAGTTACGTCATTACAGACTATGTCTTATGTCAACTTTAATGTGAAGAAAATTCAGAATAACTGAACCTTTGCATTGGTAGGGTAGCGGAATAAAGATACCATTGTCATTACCTTAATTTAAAATTATGTATTGAATATGAACTTAGTACATATTTATAGTATTTCAGTTACTACCTGCCCTTTATTTGTCGTATTTCTGGATTTTTAATATTAAAGATTTAACACGCATAATGGATTTAAGAGCGATTGGAAATAACTCGAGAATCACCTGGATCTCTGTGACTGGGGAGTACCCAGACTGACCCAGAAAGGTCCCACCCCCATATCGCACACTATGACTATTGACATAGATTTTTTTATTTATTATTTAAAATAGTTATTTAAAAAAAACAAACGCATCCAAAGTGAGTATCTTTATCTAAGAATTATATTAAAATAATGACTGATTCTCAAAACTATCACCGACTTCCAGTGTATTAAGCAAAACAACGAATTAAAAATGAAAAAGTGGCTCATTTATTAGTTTATTATTGAAATGATTAGTCATATTGTGCAATAAAACTTATGGAAAGAAGTACTGTATTTTAACTGAAAAATCTCATGTGTAAAATCAGCTAAATCAGCGAAATCGGCAAAATTTCGTATACGGCCTCTTAATGCAATTTTTACTTAAAGTATTTATGAGTTTCAATTCTAAGTAAGACGTCGCGTACAATAATTAAATTAAGGTTTTCGGGCCAGCAGGTTATGTGAAGGTTACATAATATTGTATAATAGCCATAAATAACCGTTATGCATAACTTACAAATATCATTGCTTGTTGAAAGTTTTAAGTAAATAAAGAAAGCGAAAGTAAGATACAAATGACGCAAATTTTTTACATATTTATTCTTATCATGAGGTAAACGCACAATGTGCATACCTATGTTATTTCATACTTACCAATATTTTCATGCAAAATGATGCCAAGACGAATACTTTATTTCTAGCCCTGGATCTTATGTAGAACCAAGCTCCTGAATCTAAACTAATCTAATCTAACACTAATCGAATCTAGTCTAATCTAAAAAACTAACTGGTTTAACTGATTGATTTCAAGTGATTCTGATTGTATTGATTTCAATGAAACGGGTAAAATAGGATTTAAATGTTTTTATCTTACCCTGACAATAGGTAAATTGCAATATGTATGTTATACGATACCATTACTGAAAAAAATTGCTTGGAAATTGTGTTGTGTGAATTGTCAAAAAAATATATATCATCTTATCTGCACCAACCTTCATCCTTTAACTAGCCGTCAAACTGACCGTAGCAGTGGTTCTCCTTCATCTTTGTGATCGTTAAGTATGATTACTCCTAATGCACGCGTTACTTATGGAATAAAATATTTTAAACACGTTCCACGAAACATTTATAGAGTCGTCAACATACAATGAGCAAGGTCGGTTAAATTATCCAACAACATCAACATCATCCACCATTATTAAGAAGCTGAAGGATCACCAGAGGATGTTGACTCATGTAAATCTAATACGGAAAACGATAAAATATTTTCCGTGTACTCTTCCTTAAGAAGCATAATCTTGAGGTCGATTGTGTTGTGTAATGAGTATAAGTGTATAAATAAATGATAATTAATCTAAACACCTTTCAAGTTGTTTTTTAACACATACTTATAACAACTTACAAGAAACATAATGATCATCTTGAGCTCTGCAATGTGACCCTGACTTGTCTATGAGCGCCCTTGCTATCACCCACGGATACCTGAGGTCATCCGTCCCGGCATCCGGTGGCCTTTAACGCCAGGCAACGACCGACGCCTCTTCCGGGTAACCACGCCTTAAGGCCGCTTGAAGATCGACGATGCAGACAGATATAATAATGTGTCTCCTTATCGACTTCACTGTCTATACAATGGTAAGGTAGACCGAGAAGAGAATGCGAAATTTCGAGAAACTTCGAGATGCATCAATACAGATAACGTCCGTTATGGCAGATTGTAGAATCAAACATTTATACATAACAATTTTTTTAAGTCGAAGACCTTAAAGAAGTTATAAAAAAATGTTACTTTCGTTAAAATAATATGAATTATTTACTTGGTACCTACTTACTACTAGTATTATTACTATTATTTTTAAATATATTTTAATATATATTTTATTAGGTTGACCTATAATTTTAAAAATGTTCATAACCGTTCTAACTACAGCACTTCGTAAAATACTAAATACATTAATTTACTTTTTACGTTTAACGGTACTGTGCCATTCTAATTTAACACCTCAAAATACTCGTACTTTAATACTTAAAACGTCTTAGAGGACACGATGCTGTTTTATTGGAATTGCTTCTGTAATGACTTCAAACCATTAGACATAATTGCGACATTGAGTAAAATTAGGATAGGTACTGCTCAATAAAAAGGTACATTAGCCACCTCCATGTAGATAAATATATAGTTTTAAAAGGGCACAAAGGAGACTAAATTTGATTCTGCCTTTTGACACCGATAAATAATTTACTTGCCTGCAATCCTTTTCCACTGCTGAGCACGGATCTAAATTAACCATTTTCTGTTCCTGTTTTGGTAATAATATTACATAAAATATTAATAATAATTTAATTTAACTACGTAAAATTTTGTATATAATATTAAAAAAACAAGATTTTACGTAAAGTTTTGTATATAATAAAAAAATATAACAAAATTTTACGTAGTTAAATTAAATTATTATTAATATGTTTTTGTTATTTATTTAAGTTCCATCAACGGTAGAATATTTGAGATTTAGTCAAACTTCAATCAATAAATAAACAGCAATGTTTTTAACTAGACTCCTCCCTCCACAACCCATGATGAGGTTACCACTGATACCTTTTTTTTGTTTTCGGAGGGGAAACCTTCAAAAGGTACCCGGCACCTTGGGAGAGAGTACCGGGTTATGTGGGATTTGACCGCATTAAAAACCCCCTCGGTGGCTGCCACTGCGCTTGGGGAGGACTCCGGGATCTCCATTGGGACGCACCAGTGTCAGAACGGGCCCGTCTTCGGGAGAGCAGATGCGCTCTCCTGCACCCTCAGGTGCTCACAGTGGCATGCGGCCACGCCCACACCACCATCCTTCGCGGGGCTGCTGGCTGGATGGGTCAAGCTCATTCTCACTCGTCTCCCGTCCGCAACCCCGGAAGCCCCCTTTTAGTCGCCTCTTACGGTCAGGCAGGGGATACCGTAGCTCTATTCTTAATCCCGAAGCTACAGGGACTTACCACTGATACCTATCGTGATTTCATATGAAACGAAATAAAAAATATTTTATTTGCACAAATATGGGTGAAAAAAGGTTTTACAAAATATTTAGAACTCCATATTTACCCCTTTGGGTGTACATTTTTTTTTATATTAAATAAAATACTTATTTTAATGACTAGAACTTAATTTAAACTTATGCTTCTAACATATTATGCTTCTTAAGAAATAGATTACCATACAATTTTGTCAACGTTTGAAAAAAAAAATCATCTTTCACGATCATTCAATCTGTCAAACATAATGAAATGCAAACAATGTCATTGGCCGAATCTCGTTCTCCACGAAGTCAGTGGTAGCCAACCTTGAACATTATATTAATTATGGCTTCTTTAGCTTCGTAAATATTATTAAGACGCCAAATTTGAGCCACAATTAAATGCAATGTTAGCCAAACGATTATTAACGTTTGATAAAATTATGTGAAAGATATTCAAGAAATCACTCAATCTGTCGAATATAATGAAATGCAAACAATGTCATTGACCAAATACGCTTACATATATGAATCATACATATATGAGTGTTTTAGTGTTTTCTATGCTTCTGAACTGAGCTTGTCTATTTCTTATCATTTTTTAATCACATTACAACTACAACATATGCATGACCGAGTACTTCGCTCGGCATCCAATCTGACGGCTTATATTCCACCACATTCTACTGGTTTCTTCCACAATTCTTTCTCCGTTCAGGCTGTACTGCTCTGGAACGACCTACCTCTTTCCTTAAAAAAGGCTCCCACACTGTATTCCTTTAAAAAAACAACTGAGAAAACACTTCTTGAATCTCAGCAACTAATTACACACCGATATAATATGGTCACCGTATATTTATTGTATTTAGTATATTATATACTAGCTGTGCCCGCGACGTCGTCCGCGTGTATAAAGACTTGTATAAAATGGATTGATTAAAAATTAAAGATTATTTATTTGCATTGAATAAGTAGTAGGTAGATTATTCTTACATTATAGTGAAATCACTTATAATACAATGTTCATATGTTCAGAAGAAACCTAATGTATTTTTTCTAAATCCTTCGAACCTAAAACAGTACTTTTCTCACGTTTCGCTTTTCTCGCGCAATCAGATTCTCTTTACAAATATGTACCTCGTTTATTAAAGTTAAGAGATACTGCTGTGCCCGTGGCTTCATCTATGTTAAAAATAGTATCTTTAGTAAATTGGGTGAATTTATACTGCAAAGAATGTATAGACTCATTCTATATACATAGCTTTAACCTACTGCAGAAAAGAGGTGCACTATACAACTACTTGTATTTGGGAGATAAAATTTCTAAACATACACGTGCTTAGGATTAAACAATCGGAAAAATAATTATAAGGTCAATGAATAAACTATATGTTTAAAACTTGCGGACAGCAGTTTGGTCATAACTCATATAACATTGTGAAAACTAAAGCAGAAGGCAGGGTCTCTACACAGTGTACTATCTGTATTTGGAAATAAAGAATATTTTTATAAAGAATCCTTAATATCTCCATCAATCAACGTGTGTGGATCAGCCCGTACGCAATAAAGAGACGCAAAAAATGAGTTAAGTTATCATTGGTCCAATTAACAATGTTCAGCATCATACGTATACCTACCCAACGATGGGACAACCCGCGTGGCGCAATGTTTACCATGCCGGACTGCTAATCGAACTCTCCCGGGTTAGAATCCGGGCGAAGCAGAAATTTCAATGATGAGTTTAAACTGTTCTCGGTCTGGGTGGTTGTGTTTCTGTCTCTATGTGTGTTCATGGCACTCACGACACAGGGTATATCTACCCTAATGTGAGGCTATACGTGTGAAATGTTATTTTTTATTTTTTTTTACACTATGTACTTAATTTTATTAGACTTAAGGCTTTTATTTGAAATTATCTCCATCGATTCACTTTGGAGAAGAAATGAATATTGCTCAATAACGCCATCTACCGTATGACATGTAAACTTTGTGGTTGATAAATCGAATGTCAAATTACCAAATAGGTAGATATTGAGATTAACAGTTGGTTCACTAAAAGTTTAACTATTCGTCACTTAAATGTCTGCAGTAGTCTCGTTTTGTTAAGGCTTTGTACATTCTGTATGAAGGTTTAGATTTCGTATCTTACAACCTGTTCATAATCTTCCACCCCAAAAGACGACTAATAAGCTGAGCAACTAACTCAATGGAGCCTTTGATGTAAGGTTCGGCGGCGGTAAGGCTCGCGATGCGCTTATTAGGTAGGTACCTATAGTCTAGCCATACTCGGCCAACGAAAGAAAATACAGTAAGCTGATCTAAGTATATTTAATATAGTCGACAATATTAGTGACACTTCAAAATAATTTTACTTAAATTTAAACTTTTCTTTATGGTTTTGAATGGGCTGTTACCGAAACTTTCATACAAATTCCCCAAAGTGCCTTTTAAGTTTATGTCGCGTATTGTGTAAATGAACATAACTTTTTTGTTTATCACCCGATTGATATGAAATACACACTAATGTTACGGAAATAAACACATCATTCAAAGAAGGGAAAAGAATTTGAGAATGAAATATTAAGTTAAGGTTAATTATAGTACGCTTGAGATACCAACTTTCGAATCCATTTTATTTGCTATTGAGGGGTACTTTTGAAAAATAGAATTCTTACTATGTTAGTAAAGATTACAAATACAAAATTATAAGTATATTACTCTGCACAAAAATATTATGTACATCAAGTTTCGACACTCAATTTTCAAAGAGTTTCAAAGAAAATTGACATTTAAAGGGTGAATTTCGGGAAATGCTGAAACACGTATTCTTTTATTTTGATTAAAAAATATTTATACCAAATTTCAAGAAAATCTATTGAAATAATCCAAGTTTTCCATACAAATTTTCATCGCTCATTTCACACCCTTAAAGGGTGATTTTTAAAATTATCTATAGCCTAAATGTTAGCGAGGACCAATATATATAAAACAAAAAAAGTTTCATCAAAATCCGTCCAGTAGTTTTTGCGTGAAAAGCTAACAACAGACAGACAGACAGACAGACAGACAATAATTTCAAAACTTATATTTTTAGCTTCTGTTACTTATAAAAAGACCCCTAGAAGTATTTTTTACACGCTTTTTATTAGCTTCACCTGTATGTTTGTATGTTTGTAACCGACTTCTTTGGGCGCGATTTTGACCCACTTTAAACGGCCAGATTTCGTTCAAACTTTGTAGATTTATTGAGGACCGATGACAATACACTAATTTGATAAAATTATTCCATTTTTCAATTTGCAAAATATGATTTTTGTTCGATTGCGTTTATAGAGCTACAGCTATTATACGACTGTTATAGATCAAACGATCTAATAACGAGTATTTTAGCCACTTTAATTCAGCATCTGCTAAAAGGTGGAGTAAAAGTGCTAAAACATAGTGCTGTAAACGTTTATTCGACGTCCTTAAAGCACACATTAGCAAATATTGCCAAATAGTCGAGATAACCGCTATTACACGATAAATGGGTGTTTTAAGAACGGTTACTCGGCTCTTATACGATTAAAGGCTGAGTAATCTAATTACTATTCGACTATTTTGCTGCTTGGGTTGCTCATATTTATGTAGGGGAGTAGACTATTGGTGCTCAGTAACCGAAAACGTGTATGAGATATATAAAGAATATAAATAATTTGTTAAGTCGTAAGACAGGTGAATTTTATGAAAACGTAAAAATTAAAAAAAATATGTAACCTTGTTATGTAACAAGCCTAATGATAGATAAAGATATTTTTGAAAGAAAGAAGAAGGTTCTCAGTAACCAGTCCATTGCTCGTGGAAACATCATGGAAAGAATAAATAATCCAAACTAAAAAGTAGAAAATAAATAATAGTTTAAAAAAACTAAAAAACACGCTTTTTATAGAAAACCGAACTAAAAAATAGAAAATAAATTTTAATGAATTTAAATTAAGAAAATAGTGTTAAAAATTTCAATGAATATAAGTTAATAATAGTGTGAATAAAAAAAATATTTTATTTAAAAAAAAGCTTGGGGTGCTTTTTAAAATATTATCGAAATGATAATCACTCTACTCATATCTGTCAATAAAATATTTATAACTATTGACACCATGCACCCCACGCTTTTTTTAAAATAATTTTTTTTTTATTCACACTATTATTAACTTATATTCATTGAAATTTTTAACACTATTTTCTTAATTTAAATTCATTAAAATTTATTTTCTATTTTTTAGTTCGGTTTTCTATAAAAAGCGTGTTTTTTAGTTTTTTTAAACTATTATTTATTTTAATTTATATGCAATGTACAGAATTGACCCTGCTTACAGTTTTATTATATGTATAGATGTATGTACGTATTTATCATATGGTGTATATATATTATTATATCTATTAGTTATATTTGTATGTATGTATTATTATTATTTATTATATGTATGTATATTCAATTTTTGTGTATTAGGTTATGTTATGTAAGTTTGCTGTTTTGTTTCGCCTACCACAATTTATCGCCTTCATCAAGGGTAACTGGCAGAGAATGCCACTAGGCATTAAGTTCGCCCTTGTAAACTGTAGGTTTACAAAATGGTAAATAAATAAAGAGCAGCGATGGCCGAGTGGTAAGAAACCGCGGTCATCGACGCGACCGAACCCGGGTTCAAATCCTCGGCGCGCACCTCTGACAAAGAAATTTGTAAAGTGCGCATTTATCGCTGCTCCACGGTGATGGAAAATATCGTGATATTTAATTGATTACGATGTTCCCCATCGCCGTGCATGCCTGAGAGAAATTCATAATTTCTCGAAAGCATGACGTCCACCAATCCGCACTTGGCCAGCGTGGTGGACTATGGCCTAAATCCCTCTCACTTGTGAGTAGGAGACCTGTGCCCAGCAGTGGGACATAAAAAAGGTTGAAAAAAATAAATAAATAAATAAACATATAAACATAAGTTCATACAAACATACATAGACTAATAAACACATTACCGTTATTTGCGTCGCGCAGTTGGTAATAAATACAAAGACATGCACAAGTTATATGAATATAAATAAAATGAATGAATAAAACAAAATGCTTTCAGGGTTTAACACCGCTTTAATATTTAACTATACCTACCTACTTATTATTTATTCTTCCGGCTATCGGAAAAAAACTTCATTTTACTTCCGAGACTTACGCCTTCAATTGCTTTTAAATTATGTCAAGAACATTTACCTGCTGTACCTGCAAAGGCCGATAATTGTTGTTGTTTACATTTCATTCAACGATTTTGTTAACGTATTTATAACTCCTTCATTATGCATATTTTAATTACTCTGCTATAAAGTTTTATTATTATAAAGATTAAGTGCTGCAATTTAGCTAAAATAAAAATATAATTGGTCTGTCAACGTCGGTACTCATTTTCAATACACTTTAATATTATATGAATTATAACATACGAATCAGTTTCTACAATTTTCAAAAAAATAGTTATACAATACTATTACAATAATAATAGCCTTGTGGCTAACTTACAATAATAATAGATTATTACTTGTTTTTGGTCTCAACCCACGAAATTAATAAGGGAGTCTTACATACTATCAAAATCTTAGCCCTCGGATTAGGAGCAGTCCCCCCATGACTCCCCAAAATCGTGCACGTCATACATGGATGAAAGACATTATAACCCATTGGTCAACAAAATAAGCCAACTTGGGTCACAACCCCGCGTAATAACCCGACATAATTGTATTAGTGACCCCCTCCAAAATTTAAAAAATTTAAGGCTGCGCCCACGCCTACCTCTGATATCTACACAACAAAACTTAAAGCAAGCTTTAATGAGGTCGCCTCATGAAAAGATGGCGTGCACTGCACGGTGATGGAAAAACATCGTTTTGTAATGAAATATTATTGACAGCACTCATACAACAAGATTCGTCAAAGATGCACCCAATGATTTGAATTCAGGACCTCTACCTTAGACATCGGTGCCGTGTTTTATCCACTTCTTTAATTTAACTTCACGTTAATTTGTGACATATTTACGTTGCAACTTTAGGTTTAAATGGCAGAACAGCTTACATCCGTTTTCCGAATGTTGTGCTTGTGCAAGTGCTCATTCTAAACACGAAGATCACGAGATACCCTTTTCACATTTAAGCCCGTTACCGATCGACAATTCGCCTGTGTAATCGAATACTCTGAACAATAATTAATACGTGCACTACAGTTATAAAGATTTATGACAGGATCGTTCTATAATGCCCTGTTGTAACCGTAGTTTGGAAACGACTTTATTTTCAACTAGCGGCCGCCCGCGACTTCGTCCGCGTGGACTTTGGTATTAGTCATAGCATGATGTTATATAGCATATAGCCTTCCTCAATAAATTGACTATTTAAAACAAAAAGAATTTTTCAAATTGAATCAGTTCCTGAGATTAGCGCGTTCAAACAAACAAACTCCTCAGCTTTATATATTAGTACTAGTGGACCCCGCAGACGTTGTACCGCCTTAAAAATATTGAAAGAGGATAGAGTGTTTATGTTACTGTCAAATAAAAAATATAAAAAAATATGTGACAGACATAGAACGTAAGTACATTATTCTTGTACGTAAGTACCTTAGACTGAATAATGTACTTACGTAAGTACATTCTTAGTCTAAGTTATTCTTAGTCTAAGGTGACAGATGAATTGTTATTCAGACTTAGACTAAAAGTAATGGTCTATGTTTTCAGACTATGTCAAACTTCTGGACGACGCGATGGCGCGAAGAACCAATGTTTCACAGTTACTAACAATTTATATAGGAAAATAAAATAAGTTGTTTTCCTTTAAATTTCGCAATTTTTCTATATTTTCTCACCGTTTATACCTTCCCTGGGATTCTACTAATATTTCAAGACCAAAATTAGGTCGGTTCAGCCGTTCTTGAGTTTTAGCGAGACTAACAAACAGTAATTCATTTTTATATATAGAGATAGAACGATATGATATGATACCTTATGTTTAGGGCGTACTTTAGCCTATTTTTTATTAGAATATTAATATCGTTTTTAAATATTTTAAGTAAGAATTGTTATCCAATATGCTGCCGTTAGTGCGCATTATCTACTTTAGCCCTAAATGGACCTATTTAAGTAAAGTTAATACTTTTGTGTCGCAGAATCCGATTTTTATCCAATTTCATATTCACTAAAGTATTTAGAGTAAAAGAAGAACCCAACTGCAGAAGAAAGAAATATTTTTGAGTGATTAAGAAGGAGCTAAATGGGAAGGAAAATTTGATTTACCCAATTATCCCTTTGTATGGAACATATATATATTATGTCTTCTTGATACAAAGTTCAGTTTGATCAAGTCTGCGCTAAATAATAAAGCTATGCAGTTGGCAACTACTGAGAGAAACATCCGTTTTGTAAGCGGAATATTGCACGAAGCATTCGGAAAACCAATGAGCAATGAGATCACGCTCTTGCATCCGGGAACAATCGCCATTTATGCTCTATAATCTAACACAACTTGTCTCTGAATATAGCGAAACTGAGGAAACAACATAGTAAAGCTTTGTAATAGGCAATAGGACAGAAAGATCCACTTTGTAAGTATATTGCAATATAGTACCTACCTTGTATTCAGAACGTGAATAAGATCATGTTTGATACCTCCTCTTGCGGGAATATTCGAATCAATAATTTAAACAACTTGGATTACTTAATGTTTAGTCATAAATGTCAACTTCATTGAAAATATGCGACTAATGGATAAGTGATCTCTACGCTGGTGTTACTTACGAACGCCGGTCACACTGAACTATCGTCCTGAATTCGATTCTCATCGAGGTAGAATTATAAAAGAGGAATCAAGAATTTTGTCGGATCTTTTTTAATGTGTCTGTGTATTCGTATATGTTCATGGTATCCACAACACGGCATCCTAGTGCGGGGTTGAAAAAAAATATCTTATTTCATAATTACTACGATATCTCTGAATTACCTTAGGGCTTAGATGATTCTCGTATTGCAGTTAGTTATATTTAATCATCATCATCTAAATAGATGATTTATCTTTCATTACTGCTGTGTATGTGACTGTATTGAGACTGTTGTATTTTTTGTTTTCTTTTTTTGCCAGGTTTACAATTACCAACATTGTCCATAACAAGCTTTTTGTTGACCAAAATTTTAAGAAAATGTGAGGTTTCTATAACTTTGTTAAATTAGACACTGCAATTACGGTGGTTATGGCCATTAATAACGGCTGGTTAATAGTAACCTGCATCCGTTTCCCGCTGGTGGGCGATTATGTCGTAAGCGCAGTCCGGATAGGCCCATTTACAAGCCCATGATATTTCTGAGATTATTTTGCAGAATGTATAATGTACTTAAACATTATCGTGTACAGCTGTTGCTACCAGTAACAAATGGCAGAATATTCAAAGGTCCATTCATTTAACAAGGAAAGTTGTTTTCATTACCTCAAAAGAAGGCAACTATTAAAAAAAGGTAATTTAATAAACTAAAAAACCCGATAAATGAGTGAACAGGTAAGTACTTTATCGTCGGTACTCGTTTCATGTTACATATTATAAATAGAATAATTTATTTACAATCACGAATGAACTATATACTTAAAAACTGGGAATTAAAAAATATATAAAAATCACTAAAGATATGCCATCCAATAACCTATCCTGTGGCATAGTGCCCTAAACGCTGGCAGCATTACCTCGCTGAACTGCGAAGCGAATTATTTGTGCAAGGTAGCTGCCAGCCCTCTGGTCAATATAAAATACCTACTTATCTATTCACTCATTTGTTTTTTTTTTTAATTATTGTTGATTCAACTTAATTGCAAAGAGTTGAAAAGCCCGTTTATGTGGAATTTGGAAATATAAAAACCCTAAAACAAGAAAGTCGTCATATCCGATAGCACTTAACTTAAAAATCGACTAATAGGGGTAGGTGAATTATAAAACAGGAGATTATTTTTTATTTTACAATATTTTAAAATACAAGAAAAATTGAAGTAGTCGGAACCCAGTCTAGGAATAGAGGCTTAGTGCATTAAGAGCGCATACCTACGAGTATATTACATTGCAGATGTCTAAATCTGCAATGTATGACGATTTTCTAGAATGGGTCCCCGACATACGCATAAATGTGTCGTGAAAGTATGAACTTTATTAATGGCCATCACCAAAAGCCGTTCATCAAATAATTATAGTAAATATTTCAACAACAAAAAGATATGAGTAATTCGAATATGTGAAATTAAATACCACTGTAGGTAGCTACGGAAGTTCGTCGCAGGCAGTAGGTAACAGAAACAAAAATAATATTTCTGTTTCAGAATATTCTCAATATTTCTGAGAATACAATATTATCTGTAGTGTAATTCTACATTTCTGCTTTTCACAAACCCGAAACATAAGCCTTTATATTATACTATACAAACTACACTAGCTATTTTTAACTTTTAGCTAAACGCAGGACCGAACGCTGTACCGTGCACACTTGAAAACTCTGAAACAAGCGATTCCGTTACGTTGTTTGAGTTTAGGTACTCACGAAATCGCGATGCAGCATCCTTTAAGTCGCTAAAACGCGCCATTCCGATGCCGCGACCAAGTTGCCAGAACGCGATGCAGCCTAAAAGCAGCAATAAGTGGCTTGGCCGTTAAGAGTATTAAAAAGTTTTTAATGACGTAGTTATTTATATCATCATCATATACTATCATGTCTTACAATATAACTCTGTTTTTTCAGGCTGGGCGAGCGATGAAGGGGTGGTTCGATGCGTTCCGCGAGGAAGGCGGGCCGACCCTGTACGCGTACCACAACCGCACGGCAGTCGCGGCCGACGTGCCAGCCCTAGCTCTGCTGATCGCCGCCCTAACGCTCTACCTCGCCTTCCTAGCCATCTTCCCTGGAATCAGGAAAGAGGTACGTATCCGAAACTCTTTTTAATATATTGTTCATTATATCTAATACCTTTAAACGAGCAATTATTGTATATATATTTCAATATATTTTTTGAATTTCGAAAACGGCTACAACGGTTGATAAATCGATCCAACTAGGTTTTATTTTTAGAAATTTTAAATTACTAAAAATATTTTTAGCGATAACCAACACTGAAAAATACTCCTCTTCCCGTCTTCTATTGGAGAGTATTAATAATATTGTGACGTAGAACGTCGTCAAACGCCATCCGTCAATCCGACGTTCAATGAAATGACAATTTCGATTTGAAAGACCTCTATTAAAATTTCGTTCATTGAATTAATACTTCCTTGGCCGAATAGTTACGAGGGCTGACTGCTGAACTAGAGACCCTTGTTCAAAACTCTATCAAAAACTTAGACTAAGAATAATGTACTTATGATCAAAACCATATTGTGTTTTTTTGGGATTTTTTTTATTGGGAGCTATTTCAGATGGCGTTGTTAAGTAAGACTAAGCAAATGAGTGTTTCGTTTGAAATTAAACCAAGAAAATAAATTGTTTTTATCCGAGCAATGCTCGGTCGTCCAGGTACTAATATTTAAAGTATCTATTATATTTAGAATCAGAATAGGCATGGAATTTGAAACACAGTTTAACGAAATTAATTATCATGCAGGTATAGTTTTTTATACGGGGTTTTATAACTTTTACTTCGAAACTTTCGAAAGATATCTGCGTACCTTGGGAAAAGCGGGTTTTGGGGAAAGCGAGTTGGTGGCAATCATGAGTTTGGGAAATTTTAAGGCATGTACGATGATGGAAAATCACGTTTTATTGTATTTTTCTTGCATGGATAAGCGACAAAAAAAAGCAAATTTCTTAGTCAAAGGTGCACGCCGACATTTGAACTCGCGACGCATGCGTTGGTGTCTTTCTTTACCTCTGGGCTAAATCGCTATGAATTAGCAATTATTAAGAGCTGATATTATTATTTTTGTTTAATTTCAGAGGTTCACCACTTTCACCATCGTCACGCTTAGTCTCTTCGTTGGCACTGTGATCCTTGGTAAGATGAAATTTCTTAGTAACATTTTATTCTACTAATATCACAAATGTGAAAGTTAGTCAAGATGTATTGACGGATGGATGGTTTTTTGTTATTTATTGAAAGCTACTAAATGAGCTTATACGAAACTTTACAAAAATATAGTTTTCAAAAAATTGTTGAGATTCTTCTCTTCATTTTTATAAAATTTTATAATCCCGAAGAGACTAAAGAATCTTTGAGTTTAAAATAAATGTTAAATAATTTATTTATTTAAACTCTTCCACTATAGACAAGTATCGAACAGAAAGCAGACTTAATGCGCAAAGCTAGTAGAATCTACCAGCCAACCTAAATAATGATCCTTAGGGAGAAAAACCGTGCACTGTATGTTACTGTGATATTTTAATTATCTAGCAGGTCACGTCTTCTTTCTGCATATAATTGCATAACAGTTTGGTCGGAAACAAGCTTACAAAATAATAATCTCAACCGAGTACACTACATACATCTTAAACAAGTATGGTGCAACAATACGCAGTTAAACCTCGATAAACATCTCACCAATTATGGCTAAAATAGATTGTTTGTGAACACAATTACTTTGAACCTCACTAACATATATATCATCATCCAAATCAGATTAAATTAATTATGTATCAAATTAACCCTGGGGTTTTTTTTAAATACCAATTTGATTTATGTTAGAGAATTTATATGTGATGTAGTGCAGAAATTAGACGCATAAGAATGTTCTTAAAATACTCTAACTTACTGGAGAATACTCTTAGTGATAAAAATAATAAATATATTTAACTATTTTTTCAAAAGAACAAATTATGACTTCCCAATGATAAAGTCAGCTTTACATCTGTGGTAATTAAATTAAAAACGAAATGTGTACCAACATCGTTTAAATCTGTACAAATCTTATTGGAAATAACTTTACCTCCTAATGTTTGCTAACTGTATTTCTACTATGTTAATAAAAGATATAATAATTATTTGGATTTCCCAGCGCACGTCTATGCTGTTAAGCCAAAGTGCTATTGTCAAGCAATACTATTATCTTAACCGCACGTAATATATAACCATCGATATGTATATAACAGTAAGAGAAAAAACATGGAAATTTATTTAAAATAAAATGTACTCGTATAAACTAATAAGTATCTAGTTTTTTAACTGTAAATTGTGCGTAATTGCTTCTTTAATTGGTGCTACAATTATGTTAATTCGTTTCGTAACAAGACTTTACCATTGTTTCTGTGTGACCACCCAAGTGGAGAAACCGCCTACAATGTACTATTAAACGCAATATTCTTTATCTGAAAAATAATCTCCACTCAATAGATACTTACTACGAGAATGCAAGATGCGTCATGCGGTGGAACTTAGCATAGAAATAACCTTCCGCCGTATTTTATTGTTTTAGACGGCATTTTTATTCATTTACTCGGTAATGGATTGGTACTGCATCTGTGCATATTGCCAATGTCGACTGTACATTTGTATCAAATTTTTGCCTGTTTCTTTAAAGTAGTGCGATATACTAATAGTCAAATCAGGTAAAATCAGTCTTAAGTTTGTATGAGGAAACTATGTAGGTAGTAATAAACTATTCAATTAATTGAAATTTCATGGGAATAATTGGAAGATTAAGATTAAATTTCCTGTAGGTAGAACTATTATGGTTCGCCCGGGGAAGTACCACCGCTGCACCCACTTCTACCGTAAACCAATTCTGTTGTGTTGCAGTGGAAAGGTGCAGTTGCCGGCCACACTTACATGAGGCGACCACCAGCCTCCGGAGTAGCAGCGCAACTGCATATGACCTCAGACAAGACCTATGCTTGCTTGAGGTTGTATGTAGATGTCCATGGGCTGCAGCGACCACTTAACATCACGTGGCCTGCATGCTCGTCTGCTACCCCATTGAAATAAAAAATATAGCGGGTACGGGTGGTGCCTATGGAATACACGCGTTCCCCGTAATAGACAATTTAAATAAAAATTAACAACTAAAACCCACTGCTATCCTTAATAATAACAATTGCCTACTACTGATGAAAATATTTTCTTGTTTCATATTTTTAAGTGCACGATTTATTATTTACTAGCCTTCCGCCAGCGGCTTCGCCCACGTGGACCCGTTTTATAGGTTTCCGTAGGATAAAAACCATCCTATGTCCTTTTCCAAGGTCCACTCTATCTGTGTTCCAATTTTCATTAGAATTGGTTCTGTAGTTTAAGCGGGAAAGCGTAGCAGACAGACCGACAGACAGACAGAGTTACTTTCGAATTTATAATATTATAGTAGGAATTTAGTAGTCTGCTTTTAGTTTTAAACTTTTGTCCTTATTAAACTAACAAAATAGAAAATTATGTACTTTAATAATGACGTTGATATAAGTATTAAATAACATCTTTAATTAGTAAGTATTTATTATAAATAAAATGCGAGTCAATGTCAATATGGCGGCCTCCAAATTTTTTGTTATTGTTAATTTATTCCGTCGGTGCAACGTGTATTGAAAATTATATAACAGTCGTAGTATTTAAATCCACCGTTACTAAACTAATGAGGTTGTTTTATTTTTACAACAAACAACCGTACCTAGGTCGTTTAAATAATTTTGTGCAGGTACATACATACATACATAAATTGTTATGTGATTATGCTTTGATAGTGCAATAAAATGTTTAATAGTGATTGTAATAAAAAGCTTCTGCCATTAGCAATTATTTTGTACTAGTTGTAGTATATATCTATGAAATAACAGGATAAAATCGTCGCTATTCATCTGAGACAGTACATATAAATCGGAAGACAGTTGATGTTCAGGTTAATTTTCAAATTATTATTATACCACCTAACGGTAATATTCTGTCGTTTAAACTTTACTCTCTTAGTTGCACCTCTGTTTTATTTTCGACAAGGCTAAAACACAATATCTCTATATATAAAAAAATGCTGTTCGTTAGTCTCGCTAAAACTCAAGAACGGCTGAACCGATGTGGCTAATTTTGGTCTTGAAATATTAGTTTAAAAGGTGAAAAAATATAGAAAAATTGTGAAATTAAAAGTAAAACAATTTATTTTATATTCCTGTATAAAATGTTAGTAACTGTCAAACATTGATTCTTCGCGCCATCGTCCATAAGTTTGACATTGTCGAATAACAATACATCTGTCACTATTTGTTTTATATTTTTTACTTGGCAGTAACATAAAAACTCTTTGAGATGATAAAGAAACTAATCCTCTTTCAATACATTTAAGGCAGGACAACGTCTGCGGGGTCCACTAGTATTGGTATAAAAAATATTATCTCTACATACTTCATTTCATTTCATTATATGTATCTTCATTATCTTAGAATTATTTTTTATATCAGAACATCTTCAAATAACAGCTAAACAAAATTTGCATTTAGTTTACGTTTGCAATATAATTTATAGCGTTAAATTGCAAAATAATTATTTTTCCCACGCGTTTTTATACAACCAGTCTTTACCAGTTTTTCTGGATGCAATTAATTACGAATTAAGTATCAAGTGCACCTGTGTACTACTGCCAATGTCAAGTAAAAGTGATATACCTACTTACATCGAGTTAATGTTCAGTTTCACTGCAACTGACTGTATCATTCCACTTCACTTCAAAATCCAGGTCGAAAAAGTTCCAAAAGAGTACAGGTATGAAACCGAACGCTTAGTAATTTAATAAATAATTTTATAGTTCCCTATGTGGCTCTTTCAATTTTTCATTACTTCACAAAGTGGCCACACGCTTATTCTCTTTCTGAACAGACTCTATCCCCCATAATAATATAATAACATATCCTCGGCAAACCTCAAATGGTTCATAAACTTCCCATTAACGTTGATTACTTGGTTTGACCAGGAAAGGTCTTTCATTATGTTTTGTAAAACTACTATAAACAGTTTGGGTGATACTGGGTCGCCTTGTCTTACGCCTCTGTCTATGTTAATATTCTTACCAGTTGTTT
The DNA here is from genome assembly GCA_911387765.1 of Pyrgus malvae. Lineage (NCBI taxonomy): Eukaryota > Metazoa > Arthropoda > Insecta > Lepidoptera > Hesperiidae > Pyrgus > Pyrgus malvae. The sequence goes on along the minus strand of OU426958.1, from coordinate 9,422,027 downwards.
CTAACCTGACTCTTGCTGTGCTTTTACTGAATATATATTTTAAGTATGTTAATGTATTTGGTATATACTGATATGTGAAATAGAGTCAAAAGCTTTCTTGTAATGAACAAAAGCTAAGTATAACGGTAGCCGGACCTGAGGCCTTAGTGTAAGTCTGCACACGCGAAAACGTTACTATCGCGTTTGCGTTAAGAATTTAAGTATCGACCTTATTACTTTCAGGTTAAGATCTATCTGTCCAATTTTAACTCTGACGCAGTAGTAACGTTTGCGCGTTTACAAACTTACACTAAGGGCTCTGTTCTATAATGTAGCTCTACTACACGGATGTGGTCGGTGGTGCTGAAACCCTTTCTACAGGCAGCTTTTTCGCACGGTTGATTATTGTCGATGTCGAGAGATATTCTGGTCAGTTCAAACGGCAAACAACTTGTAGAAACATGAAATGAGACTTATAGGTCAGTAGTTTTCTATGTATAATTTTGTAGAGTAAAGTAATCTCTGATTGAGTCCACTCGCCGGGGCATGTTCCTCGGATGTATGTGTATGTTCCCATATCTTATGCCTTTAAACGAGCAATTCTTGTGTACTTAACTATCTCGGATACGGCTTGAACGATTTTCATGAAATTTTGTAGTAGAGGTTTTCTAGGACAGTAAATCGATCTAGCTAGGTTTCATTTTTTGAAAACATCCTTTTATCCGTGTTTTCAGCTATAATCAACTTAATCATAAACAGAAAAATTACAACTCTTCCTGACATCTATCGGCATCTATAATTATATTATTTTTTTAACTGAAAGCTACTTTAAATGGTGTTGTTATGGAACACTAAGCCAATGAGGCTCTGAATAAAATCAATTATTTTTATTCGAGCAAAGCTCGGTCTTCCGGATACTAGCGTTTATTTAACACAAAATACGCTGAAATAATGAGACTAAAAAAAGAATAACAATATAACGACAACAAGTAATAACATAATCGTAATTATAAAATATAGCTACTTATATTATAGAATAACATTAACACGATCTCCCCAAAACTCGTTCCAAATCTCCTTAAACGAAATCTTTTAAATTCTCCTTATAAGAATAGAAAAAAAATTCGACCATTGAAAAAAAATCTGATCTGGGTTAGGCGTTCTGTTGTTCCAGTGTGCAAGCACGGTTCGTCGTGGCACGTGTCGGGTGCAAGGGTGGCTCGCGCAGCATATCGGGCCTTCTCCGCGGAGCGCCTCGACTGCTGGCTGGCGGTGCATGTGGGGCTGGGACACGTTAATGTTACTCTTACCGGTGAGTTGTCTTGTACATTTTATGCTAGATGTGACTTCTAATAGGCGCTCAGCTAGTTAGAACCGCAAAGAGCAGAAGTATGTTGGGTTGAGACAAATCAAAGTTACCGGGCGCTGGGGTGGCCCGTGCCCCGTGTCGCGCCTTTTCCGCTGGATTGATGCGCAAACTTGGGCTGGGTCATGTCAACGTTACTCTTATTGGTAAGTTAGCGTTGAGTTGGCTTGAACCGCATACGGCTTTCCTGTCGTCTCTGTTGAGCATTTTGATTGCTGAAGGGCTCTTACTTACTCGTTACTTACTCGGTACTCTTACTACGTACAATACGGGCTAAGGTTTGGCTGGACTTCGTCGCTTCTGCGGAACGGCACAATTGCTGGCTGAAAGCGCATGACATTTCTGGTTTGGACAATTCAATAATGCTAATACGTGTATGGTAGGTAGTCATGTATGCAGTATGCATAATTCCTCATATAAGTATAGTTCCTCTTGCCGTAATACATTCAGCTACTACCTACAAGGATATTGCATAGGGCACTAGTCAACCCTACGGAAGTCTTAATTGGTAGTGTACTAGGCGTTGGGAACCCAGCAGCTTAAATGTCTCTGAATACATCGTATCCCTTAGAATGGAATTTACCTTCTGCTGTAAGCTCTAAATAATGACTTTGAACATATTGTTTTGCCTAGCAGGCCAATAAATTAAAACACTCAGGTTTTAAAGATATTGTTAAATAATCGCTTGATTATTTCATTAAGGAGTAACTTATTCATGCAAAGCTTGTATTTATTCCGACATCATAGACCACTTCTTGGAGTCTCTTGTTAATATGCATAAGAAGTGTTGCTTGCGTGTCTACTCTAAAAATGTTATTTGTCATTCAGCCACACAGGTATTTTACCAACCACAGTTCATTGATAGGCAAGTTGCACAAATTTTCGTTAGCTGTTCAGAAATATTAAGGCTTATATACTCGTATTTATAGACTTATATACTTATTATACAGCTATATATCAATCCACACTTGGACAGGAGGTGGGTTGAGGCCTAATTTCTCCTCAAGTCAGAGAGTGAACTAATGCTCAATCGATAGACATTATAAGGGATTTCTGACAAAGAACTATGTGTATACTGAATATATTGCAGGCTTGCAGCTGCTTTTCTGCTGCGGAGGCTACCTTCAAATAGAAGATGATCCACGACACCTAGTATTTTAAACATTCTTTTATAAAAGTTTAATTTGGACCTATTTAGACCTCAGCCGACCCTCCGTGTGAACAATTCACTCCGAATAATGTAAATATCTTTTCTAGCTCTATCATGGGGTAACGAAACGACCGGCGATCCCGGGGTAGATTACAATGAACAGTTTCGATGGGAAGAAGCAGGGGCCATCCAGGAGTGGTATCGTGCGGGGCTGCTACGAGGTCTACCATACCCTGTGCTGTCGGTAGCAGAACATTTTGCCGCCGAACATGAAGGGTTCGAGTGGGGGGCGAAGTACCGCGCTGCGGGATACACGACGACCACGTTGCTTTGGTAAGAAGTCATCCATTATTTTAAACAGTATAAACAGACGGACTATCTAATATTTCAGTATAGCATTGCATAATGGGATACCTATGTAGGTACTATAAAATTTAATGTTGATTTGCAAAATAAATTATCGGTCTAACATTACGTGAAGCATTAAAGCATAAGTCGAAATTTTGAATGAAATTCGTAATATATCCATGTACAATTAAAAGTAACTCAAGATGGCTACATTATGGATCAAATATATAAATTTGCGAATAAAAATAATGTCTACAGTATGTTTACTTTTTAAATTTCAGGACGGCGTTAGCACTATGGTTGTTGATGAACCTTCTCCTAGTAGTAGTTCCTCGCTATGGAGCGTATGCCATGGCGTCATTAGGTGTAACTCTCTGCGCGGCTGCTGGTGGCTATTGGGCTTCGCTGCCCCACGAACCACTGGTAGTGAGGCTCGACGGAGCTATGCTGTTCTTCTCCTTGGGATGGTGCTTCTGGCTCGTCCTTATTTCGGGTCGGTATATTACTAATCTCTCAGGACTCTCTTCTTTACTCAAAAGTAGTAATAAAAGGAAAGCGTTCGTTTGATATAGAGGGCCTCTAAATGAATTCGTAACTTCGCATGATACACTCTTTATTTTCAAAAATAAAATGAGATTGAACGTTACTTTATGACGACCTGCGTAACTTTACCATGCCGGACGTTAAACAAGTCCTATGTATAATTAAATAAGTCTCATACATCAGTTATCGATAGGATATTGAAACATAAACCATTAAATACTAATGGCTGCAACCCTTTATTGCGTCCCACTGCTGGGCATGGGTCTTTCCCCATTATTAGAGAAGCCTGGATCTTACCCTACCACTCTGCTCCAAGGCGAGTTGGCAAAGAACTACTAATAAACCTACGCAAAACATCAGTTTTTAGCTATTTTTAACCGACTTCAATCAAAAAGGAGGAAGTACTTACTTCGACTGTATGTTTTTATTATATATCGAATCGTGAGTGTAACTTAACATGATATACGACTTAATTCACGTGACATTTCTCGGAACTAGGTATAATATATACCTATATAGATCGAACGGACGAGGTCCTTCTTCATGAGCTGCCGCGGTCGGTCGCTCGGAGGACACGCCGATGACTGTGATCCATTGTTAATTTTTTTAGCTATTATAGTTTTAGTACGAATCTTATATTTGTTTTGAGGTGTCCGCATACCTATTTCAGGTGGAATCTGCTTGGTAGTGGGGTTACTAATAGCGGTCCTGGACTGGGTGTGGCCGCACAAGTTCTCCACGGTGCTGGAAGTGGACTACGATACGCCGTACGACCGGCACGTGCTCATCGTCGACAGCCGGCAGAGGGCGCGCCCGCAGACGCAGAGCTCGCTACCTTCTAGGATACTCAGGTACTGTATTCGAAGAGTTTAATCGACTTCTTAAAGTATTGTACATATTATAATAACTACGCAAATTAGATATATTGTTTTTCCATGCAAACTGAATAAGTTTTCCAGGTCAGGTCATACAGGTCACTGTGAGCTGAACAAAACTCGTTCTGCTTCACGCGAAAAAAAATCTTAATCTATTTCTTCACGTTGCGAATAAATTGTTTGAGGAAGAACGGATAAAGGAAAAGCTAATTTGAGAAAATTAGCTTTTCCTTTATCCGATAGTGAATCCGAAAGTGATAGGCAGAGTTCTTCAAAAAATGTCAAAACAGACCCTGTTATGATTTAGACATTTTTTGCAAACGTGTATTGTAATTGTATACCATACAAACAGAAGGGTATTCACTATACAAGTACGCGGCGGAGGCTAGCCCGTTGCGTTTGTTGGGGGAGGTTACTGGATTGAAAAAAAGGAACGATTCTATTCCGATCCAGCGCTGGACACTGAACGCTGTACTGGATTGAAACATGTTTATATCGATCCAGTGCCGATCCAGCTGAATCGATGTAAATCGACCCTTATTCCGTAAATCCCTACCGGATTTTACAGTATGTTTTTGAAATGCTGATAGTTGTAAATACTTTGTGTCTTTAAATAAAAAGACACTGTTACGATCATAGATTCAACAAACAAAATTATGCATAACCATGGTAGTGCCTCCGAACCACACGTACCAACGACCACACTGTACCATTTGATGTTAGACCTACTTGAAGTTCTATTCTTCTAATTCTAGGAGGCTATCATCAAAAACACGAGATCCAGAACGTCAAGTCTCCATGTCGATAGTGAACGAGGCCGGCAGAGGGCGGGACAACCCCGCCTTCCAGCACGAACAGAGGAAACCAAATTCGCCTTGGCGATATCCGCTCTTCCGGAGACAAATTGATCGGTAGGGCTCTTTTTTATTTAATTACTGCTAAAATACATTCACCTTATGTAAGTAAAGAAGGTCAATAAGATGGTTTAATAAACGGTGATGAAGATTTAAGAAGTTGAAGAGAAAGAATATAAATGTCGTCGAATAAACTCTAAAACAGGGGACAGGGCTAAGTAACACCGCAAATTGTTTTGCGGGTGCGTAATGCCACCAGTGCGTAATTACCATGCCGGACTGCTGATCGGAGGGTCCTGGGTTCGATTCCCGGCGAAAATTTAAATGATGAGTCTAAAGTTTCTGTTCTCGGTCTGGGTGTTTGTTTCTGTCTTTGTGTGTGTCCATAGCACCCACGACACAGGGTATAACTACCCTACTGTGGGGCTATGAGTGTGAATCGTTATTATTATTATTTAAAAAACGTTGCCCTGTACTTAAACTAATGTACAGTCGTAATATGCAGTGCTGTGTATATTTATATCCCTTCTTTTATCCTATTTCAGGGCTGATTCGGCTTCTAGTTTAGGTTCGAGTATAAATGGAAACGGTTCCGGTATCAAAATGTCGCCGCTAGCAACAAGTCCGCCTCCCAATTCGCTAGCAATGGCGTCACATAGGTAAAAGGACTTTATTTTGAATTGTATACTTATTCGTACACTGCTAATAATCTTACCATAGAACGAGGCATGAGTAAGTACACAGCTAAATAATGCCATCGAGGAACTAACTTTGAACTAAGTACCTACTCGTATGTAACTTACGTATCTGAATAAAAATCAATTTTATTATAGTAAAACTACCTATCTAAGAATATACAGAAACACTATGGCAATGAACAAAGCAAGCTTAATTTTAAAATGCAATGTACCATCTACTTCTAAATATTATTAAACTAATAATAAGAACTTAAATGTTAACACTAATTGTAATGTAGAAAATTAAAAATAAATGTTGCTTTGCGAGTAACCGTCCTAGAGTCAATAACCCTGATGATGCTCTGTTTTGGGGCGAAACACGTGTGTTGGTGTATATATTTTTTTGGTGCATGTGTCCTATGTAGGAGGGAGGGAGGTGAAAAAAGTATACCCCATCATACGTTAAAACCAGAGATAAAATGGACAGAGCTTCTGCGTTTTTTTAATTGACAAGCAGAATGACACACAACAATGGCTGGCGAGGACTTAATGGCAAACGACTCCCTCTTTATTGGCTACAGCTTAGCTATGCAGAAAGAAGACGTCAATATGGCATAGCGGTATGGCTCCGATTGACTAGCTAGCTGACGCGTTCGTTACACTAACTTTATAACTATGGAGTTCCGCAAAGTAACGCCTGATTCTGTTTCATTTATTCTGTTCATTAAAAAAACACATTAAAAGAAGAATATATGTCCTGTACATATATTCTTCTTTCTATTGCTACTTAGGTATATCTAATAATTATAAAAATGTTTTTCTCAGGTATCGTCCACAATTGCCTACGGAAAGAGTTAAGGACATGTGGTGATAAAGTGATGGCCTTAGATTAATTTGTGAATTTCAAATTTTGTTCAAATTGACGGATCTCCAAGAAATGTGAGCAGAGTAAAATATTACCACGTTACTAATTTAATTTAATTTTTATACAAGCCTTATTGATGGCTCTATGTAGAGTCAAAGTGGTTTGTATGATGAGTCAAACAAACCACTTCTATCTAAATGAGGAAATCTAAATGAGTTTAGATTTCCTTTTGTATATATGTAACATAATAAATAAGTAAGAACTATTGTTTAGTAAAATTATATCCATCCAGTGTCATAAGTTACGTGTAGGCATTTTAAAATCTTGTACCTTTTGTTTTGGCGATTTTTTCAAAATAGCGTATCTTTCGGAGGAAAATACGCAAATCTGAAACCGCTCTTATTTCGTGTAGATATAAGTTACGACTGCATCGACACACAAGTGAATGCTTTGTGCCATGTATTATGTAATCCGTGCGACATCCGCAAAGATTCAAGGACCTGCAGTATGTTATAACGACGTAACAATGTAACTTCATATATAGTTTCATTTGACAAAAATGACATGACAAAAATTTCGTGACTCCGAAGTTATTACTTCATAGCTAGTTTTATTTCTACTAGACACTTACTACCAACGTTTACAGGCGCTATTATAATTGTATTTGTAATATTTGATGGAAATAAAAATTGGTGCATTCCAGCCAATAAGAATAAGTATACACTGTCCTATAAATTTAGCAAGTATAAAGTCAAATAGATGGTAATCTTAGTTATAAGTTATTTATTTTGTATAATTTTTTAAAACTTTATTAGTGGTAAAGTAATAAAAGTGTCCAGTACTTTAGAAAGTTTTGAGTCTTATCAGTGAAATTAGAAATCCATGATATGTTTATTTTAAAGTTACTAGGAGTTAGGTACTAAATCGTAAATTATAGAAGTTAAACCTACCGCAGTATTATGGGCTAGTAAAGAGGTAGGTGTGTAGGTACCTATGAAATAGTAAATTGAGACTCATTATTCGATAGTTCTGTGGTTGGGCGTAAAACTAATGTTACCATTATTTAAAACTTAGTCGCAAATAAAAACGCTGCTCTAAGTCAACGACGCTAAGCGATTTTTAACTATTATATATTATACACATTTTCAATTTCAATACCTACGTTACAATTAATAAAATTTACACTATATTCATATAGCGAAAATCGTTTAACATCGTTTAACCCACGAAATTTAATGTTCCAATTGTCACAATATTAAATCCGTTATGAATTTGCTACTGACCTGATATTGTTAATACTGTAACAAATTTTTAAAACAGTGAAATATAATTGTAAATAGGTAATTTGTGTACCAAGGTTTGTAAAGTCTTTCGCACGAGGAAAGTGTAAAAAACATATTTATTGTGATGTAAAATAAACCAATTGAATATTTTTTTGTTTTTATTTTGTGCTATTTGGCTGATATTCAGATATACAAGATGCATAATATTATGCATCTTGTATATCTGAATATGCATAGATACATAAGATGCATAGAACCAGAAATTTAATTTAGATACATTAAATTAAATACATGGTTATTTTAACAAATATACCTACCTACATATTATACAAGATCGAAAGCACAGTTATTTTTCTAAATTGCAATGTTAAAAAGACATTCATAAAATTGTACTAATATATTATAGTTACCAGTGTTAAATATTATTCAAAAAGGCACACTGTTAAATAATTCACGTCTGTTCCTTCACAAGGTGTTCGAGATTAAGTTGACATAAAAATGCGTTCCAGTTGACATAACCTTCGTGAATCATCGTTTCCGCCTCGGCCCATAATTTACACTGCAAATTAAAATAATAATAAAGTTAAACTAAAATAAAAAGCGCCGAGCCAGATTTTATTGACGCCTCAATAAAATAAAGTTTGCAATAAAATTACACTGTACATAAACTTTTAAGGTCGGTGAAAGTTTAAAAAAAATTGTCTATAAATCACTGACCTAAGATCAGGCAAACACACAAAAAAATCAACACAAACCTCTTTTTTACCTATACACCACAGCGCTTATTGCGAATCATGTGTCATATTTTTAAAGGAATATTACAGTCTACTTTTTCTAAAGCTTAATAATAATGGAAGTATGTACCTAAATTATCTACACATACCTCTACATCTTTAACAGGAGGCGCATGACGTACTACTTTTTGATAGTCCTCCTCTGTGAGATTAAACACAGGCCGTGTTTGGAAGTCCAGGAACGACATGAGATCATCGTATTGAATGTTGCAGTTGTCGTCTTTATCTAGCCTGCAGCAAAATAACCTTGATATTTAACGCATTATAATATTTAATCCATACTTCCATACTAATATTATAAATTCGAAAGTAACTCTGTCTGTCTGTCTGTCTGCTACTCTTTCACGCTTAAACCGCTGAACCGATTTTGATGAAATTTGGCATAAACATAGAAAGGACGTTGAGAAAGAACATAGGCTACTTTTTGCCGCAGGAAAATATCTCATTCCCACGGGAAGCAAATGGAATGAATGAAATGCGCCGTGTACTGTTATAAATACACTACATGTTATTACTTACTTCATTCACGTCCATTATCATATTTTATAACTTATATTCTTATAGTTTACTTTTCCTTTATTATTTCTTTACAAAATTATTTAATTTCTAAGTTTGTTTATTTATATTTTGACGCAGCTATCAACATTGTCATGTCTGTCTTATGTTTCTTATTTTTTTAATTCAGTTTACGGCATTGTATAAAAAATCCTTTTAGCCATTCAATATTAAATTAAAAGAAAAAAACTATGTTTCTTATTTAATTTCATAGAATAATTAAGTATAGTATTGTCTTTGGCTTATTCATGTTTTTTTTATATTAAAATTATTATAAACTAGTACAGTATATGTACACAACGTAGACTCTACTTTCGATTATAGTAGACCGACAAAAATAAAACTGAATATAGGGCATGGATAAATATGACCACTATAATTTATTTAATTATACCACTATAATTAAATAAATTATAGTGGTCATATTAATTACCCATTATAATTTATTTCTTCAATTACTGTTCGATTTACACGTTAAGATAATGGGTTGCAGTTGTTACCAATAGATTTCAACCTTGTCAATTCTCGAAGTGACAAGTGACCATCATACGTTCTGATTGCGGCTTGTTGCAAAATAGTTTTTACCAAACTTTATAACTTCTCGAAGTGATCCGGCGCCGTTTCTAAGAGTTAAGGGTTCAGTATAGCATAGCATATTTTAATCTTCCGAGTCATAGTTATAGTCTTCTGGGTCATAATATAAACTACCGCACTGATCGTTTTATCTCTCTCGTAATTTTATCTTTTCTTTTCCATAAGAATTTCATAATTTCACTAAACGTTCACAGTTTAGTGAAATACCTACACTCTTCCCACACTCTATTAATTATTTCAGCGTAACATACAGTTGAACAGCAATGGCCGAGATACATGCCTTAGAGAAACTCATTATTTCTCGAAGGCATAATGTCCACCAATCCAAACTTGGCCAGCGTGGTGGACTATGGTCTAAATACCTCTCACTTGTGAGAGGGGAACCATGCCTAGCGGTGGGGCATAAAAAAGGTTGTATAAAAAACATACACTTGCAGCATGCAGTCCATAAGATCCGTGTTGATAGGCAAGCGATGCGCTCGTAGCAGCTGCCTCAGTCGCGGCGCCGAAATGACGCCCGAGCCTCCCTCGTCCGCGTGCGCGAGCCCTTCGCGCAACCGCTCGCGGTCGTCCCATAGGCCGCGCGTTAACTCCGTGAACACTAGCGACCTATGAAATTCTTTACTTAATTAGTATTTAAAATTTTAAAATTCAGAAATATGCTATAAAGTCAAGTAGGTACCAGCTTTCCACCCATAGATTTTTCCCCGGGTTAACCTTTGTCACTTCCCATCCACAAACCATCACCATACAAAAATCAGGTCAATCTGTAGCACCGTTGAGACGTGAAAGAAAGGTCAAACAAACAAACACAGTTTCATATTTATAATATTAAGAATGGATTTATGGATTATCTGCCACATGCATGCTGCCTCACCAACATGACTCACTACACTCACTCACTACATCAAGTCTCCTGAGGGTCAATTTTCAAACTGCAATTTAATGCTCATATCATTTCCACTGCTCATAATTTAAATTCCACGTATTTTTATTTATAATTAATATTATTTCATAATGTCTGTGTTCAAAGTAACAAAACATAAAAGCAGAAATTGCAAGATGTTTTATTTCTTTCCGCTTGCTTATGTTGCCACTTCTTTTCGTTAATAATAGACTATAAAAATGCCTGAATATATAAATACATTTCTAATCCTCACCTTATCATTTCACGCCTTGGACTGTTCTCTTTTCCTGGATCACCGCGAAAATGACGAATGAGAGTTATAAATTCGTGCTCAGTCATTTTTTCGCACATTATTTCCTTCAAAGCTTGCCTGTACAAAATAAAGTAAGATGTTTGTAATTCTTTAATTAAATCCTTTTTTTTTTCGAGAAAAGAGTAACATTAAAAAAAAGGTGAATATTTAAAAATGATTAATAAACTAACACTATAATAATAAGAAACTACAACTAAAAATAAAAGTATAAACTATTTAATGTAGAAAACGACATCCAAATTACTGCCCTGAGGGTGTGTGCCCAGAGTGCTGGCAACATTACCTCATTGAATAGCTACATTCTTCAAAGCTATATTCTTTGACCGAGGTAAATGCCAGCCCTCTGGTCACCTGTTTTCTGGATCTGTCGTCTAAATAAAAAAAATTAAAAATAAACACTCAATTTCATTTGTTTGCTATTATAATATTGTAATGATCGCAACAGCGCTCAAAAGGCTGTGGTATTGTGTGAATATATTTTAAAGCCAAATCAACGCACTTTTGTAAGAATATTGATGTTAAAAAACAGTAAGAATTCAACATAAATAAATAGAATATCATTAGGTTCGTTGCATTGAAAGGGTTGCAGCCAGGGTCAAAATAAATTGAGCGGTTTTTTGTTTAATTATTTTCAGTATTTTTCTAAATAGATATTTAGGTATCGCCTTCTTATCTTATACTTCCTTACTTACTTAAAACACCTTGCAGACATAAGTTCCTTTTTATGAGGAACAACAGCATCCATATATTTTGCCACAAAATTTTTGTAACCATTTTCTTGGGACACCAAAACTCGCCGAATCTTGTCCATTATAAGAGCTATGTTGGCCATTGGATACTGTCAAATAAAAAGCTTCTATTAAATAAATTCAAAGCTTTCATTACTTTTCATTGATAACATTAGAAACTTTGATGCGCTGCCTTTTTTCATTTCGGGGGGGGGATCTTCAAAAGGTGGGATTTGACCGCACTAAAACCCCCTCGGTGGCCTGCCTCTGCGTTTGTGAGGACTCCGGGATCTCCATAGGAACGCACCGGTGCCCTCCACGCGCGGCGCCCCAGATCGGGCCCATCTTCGGGAGAGCAGATGTGCTCTCCTGCACCTTCAGGTGTTCACGGCGGCATGCGGCCTCGCATACACCGCCGTCCCTCCCGGGGCTGCAAGCTGGACGGGTCAAACTCACACTCTCACCGTCCGCAACCCCGGAAGCCCCCTTTTAGTCGCCTGTTCTGATCAGACAGGGGATACCGTAGCTCTATTCTTAATCCCGAAGCTACAGGGACTTACAACTAGTGCGGATTGGTGGAAATCATACCTTCGTGAAGTTATGAGTTTCTCTTAGGCATGAACAGTGAAGGAAAACATCGAAAAAAATTAATATCACAATATTTTCCACCACTGTGAAGCAGCGATGAAATGCGCACATTACAAATTTCTTTTGTCAGCGGTGCGCAACGAGGATTTAAACCCGGCATCTCCCGCGTCGGTCCTTACTATTCGGCCTGACGCGGCTATCGCGGCGACGCTACTATACTTACTGCTAATTATTACCCCAATCTTACCTCATTCGCATGCAGTTCCATGTATCGCAAAGCGTATTCGTCGGCAGCGATCAGTCGAAACCGATGTTTATTGATGACTAGCTCATTGCCAACCCACATGTCTTTGTCTGTGTAAGTGGGAGGCTCTTTTGGCACGAAGAAGTTTACATCAGGCAGGTACATTTTGTCCCGGCGAAAGAATTTGCCACCCTGCAAACACGGATATTTGGAATATATTTAGAAAGAGCATAGGCGTGACCATGAAGTACTTAATTAGATCAACCACAAATGTTCCCTATGAACATTTGTAATAACTAAGCCTATCTGAATGAACTTAGATTAAGAACCATGCCTATTTTCTTTGTCAACAAACTGTAACTATAATATATTCACAGAATTGTGGAACTGTATTGCTGCCATTGCTAGTTATAAATGTTTTATGTGCAATACAAAAAGAAATACGAAAATAAAGTTCCTGCAATTTCAAAGTGCGAAGAGAAAAATACTTGTTAAACACAGCAGTTAACGCAATACTTCTATAATACAAAGTTTTTGCTAAACGTACACGCAATGGACGAATGAAAAACTCATATAAAAACAAATAAAGAACGTGAAACAGCGCGCCCCTTTTACATGTCTTTTTTCTTTTCACTCAGATTAACGAAAAACATGCTAAATAAAACAAATACATAAATGGAATTGATTCATATTAATTTCGTATATTCCTAGAGGTGTTTCATTCTTTTTCAAAATGGCTTAGCCTGTACACTTTCTTAAAGCGACTATACGGAAGAATATATTACCTTAAATCCAGAATTACGCTCACAAAGCTCGAAAATGCCAATAGTGTCGTCACATAAGAAATATTTGATGATAAAATATCGTCGGCCATCTTCAGGATTATCGTTTATTAGACGAGCGGCAAATCGAAGGATATGTGAATCGAATCCAATCCTATAAAAATAATATGAACTTAAAACGCTTAACAAAATGTGAAGAGATCATAAATGTGGTTACAAGACAAGAATACAATTACCCATCTGGGTTAAATTCCCGACGAGGCAGATATACGGGAATTTAACCCGGGGCATTCGATCGGAAGTCCAGTAAAGACCTTTTTAACTTCTACTGCTGGAATCGATCTTCTTTGTTTGAAAGAAATATGTTCTCAATAGAGAAGTGAGGATCAGTACCTTGACTATAATCATTTTTCTTAGAGTTTGTGTCATGGACAAAACCGCGGGGCAAGAAAATTGGATATAAATCTGAAATCCTTTATCCTTGTCTTAATAAAAAACTTGTGATTTAAAAAAAATTAAGTCCCCCGATGAAACATAATATGAGGAATAAATATTTTTTTTCTAGAATCAAATAAGGGAGAGCAATCTTCCGAACACTTTCTCCCATGGTTTGAACTGAGAAAGTACCTAAGTGATTTGCATCAAATACCTGTCTTTATTTAGAAATTTTATAAAATCCCGGTGAGGTGCTTTAGGCTCCACAGTGCGACAATTTTCGGCGGAGTCTTCGTATGAGCCGTAACCATTCCACGGAGGTAGCAGACGGTCGGCCATGTTTGCACTGATACACTCCGTGCCTTCGTCTTTCGGTATCGGAAGTGGCGTAAAAGCATCTTAAAAAATATTAATAATCTTTAGAAAAAATAAGCTGAAACGTTATTAGGGTAAACAACCATAAGATCATCATTATCATAGCAACACTTTTTTGTAAACTAGCCCTTATTATTTGATAGCATCAACAGTACATGAGATATCATCGAAAGCCGGCCGGATAACTTGAATTTTAAGCATACTGAAATCATTATTTAAACTATATGAAGCTATAGGATTAGAAGGTTAGATGTCATTCATGAAATTTAATGAATAATACTGGTAGAATTTCTTCAGACTCATTTGGCTGAAAATCACGAAGTTTCGGACACAGGCGTACAGACAGAGAGTAGCTTTCATTCAGTCATCTTTACCACCAGTGAGGTTTATATATAAAATTAGGTTCTTTGATTACCATAGCAAAAATAAAAACCTACCGAAACCATACGTGACGCGATAATATTCTTTTGTAAAAGCATCGCAATCCGTAAGAACAACTTTGCGTCCAAAAACGTTGACCACGGCCCCAATACTTAAATCAGCTGGGCTATACGACGCTACTTGCGGTCCACCGGTCATTTCCACATGCGGCGGAATTTTCTGGAAAACGAAAAATATCCAAATCCCGAAAACGTGAGCTTTGGATCACGCGTGGCATGATTAGGAGTGATGAGGAGCTTAACAATATAGATTTTTAATTTGGTAAATTTCAGAGCTCAAAGTGCTTCGCTGTAAGGTGCAGGTGTGATATACGAGTATGTAGCATTTTCAAAACACTATCGCGTCAACTTGTTAGTCGCACATATGTATGACCTTCATCGAGCACCTCACGCTAAGAATTCATTTCATTTTTCATTTATTTATTGAACAATAAACCTCACGCTAAGATTATACATATATATACACACATACTTATAAGTTTGACACATTTGTAGTTATTTTATAGAATTTGATTCTCAAAATCTCAATCCTAGTATATGCTTTACCTATATTATTTTTGTTAAACAATATCTACAAGAACTAGCATTGAATAGCCTACTCGTGGAAGTCTCATTCTCTTAAGGAACATGGGCCCAGCCTCCATGCCGGAATTAGGTGGAAGCACTTCTTTTATCTCCATCGTATCATCTGCCAAAAAATAGTGTATTTCCAGGTGGTGAAGGGTGCCAAACTGCGAATCTCTGTCATCCCAGTAGCCGTAAAATCTAAAAAGGTGAAAAAAGTTAACAATAATACAACATTAGCTATTTTGTAACATTTGGTAAAAAACTTAAAACAACAACTTAAAAATTTTAAACTTAAGAATATTACCTTAAAACCTGTCTATCAAAGTCCAAAAATTGTTTAAAAGGCCTGTGTTTTTGTTCCCGTCCGTCATCGGATGTTCTCTAAAAGCAAATTATCTTATTACAATTATATTGCCTACGTAGTTAGTACTCTATGATAATTTTAGAAATACATAAGAGTCACTTATGAAAGTGTGAGAGAAACTTAAGACTGATAGTAAACTTTACTACCAAAACCACTAGAAGGAACTCTAAAGCTACTGGAGGAGGGCCTACGGAGGTTAAGGTTGATCCCATTCTGGAGCAAGTCTGTGCACAACTTGGTCGGGCTTGCACCGGCATTATGGATGTTCCAGACTTAAGTAGTTCTTTAATTTCACAAAGTCAAACTATTTCTTTTGGGACTGTATGTCTCACTCCGTGCTATAAATTATAGAGAATTTGCGTTACCTACATATGTACCTAAAAAGCTGTTAATCAATCACCAGTTACTACATTTATACTACACATATTTGCTGATCACTAGGTACTTATAGTAACCTGCCTAACCGCCCGTACTTCTTAGGTAACGCAAACAAAGATAATGTGCAGGCTGAAATAACTCCCACAGCCATGATAAATCCGCATTCGTGAAGTAAAACAGGTAGGTTCACCTACTCTTCAGTATTGTTTAGAACGAGAATAGGTGTGGATTAGGAAGGACTGCTGGACATTCCTCATAGAGGTATCTGGTGTTTCGGATGTTTCACAAAATTGTCTCGCTTATCATCCTTCTGAAGAACAGACTGAAACTTACCTCAATAGCATCAGGCCAAGGAATTGGATCCGGAACATTAATACCAAGACGATTGAGAAAAACTCTTGTAAAATTATCACAGTCTACAATCTGGAACAAATTTTATTTAAATATAAACTATGTAAGCTGTTATTCAATAAGTATTTACGTGTCTTATCATCATTATAAGTTTATTATGTTTCATTTAGTAAAATATGTTAAATTTATGGTGATTTTTCTTGCTATGTTAGTTACATATTTGAATTGTTGTATTAATTTAACCTACCTTGAATACCTTACCGAAAAATGTCACTTCTCGCCCTATATTTAGGTCCAATACATCGAAATACATATCGTAGCTAAAAGGCAGGCGAATTCTCTGACGTCGTATCATTGTACCTGCGAAAATATGAAACTTTTGTACCTATTAAATTTTCTATCACAATTTAGGCCTTATAGCTTAAATTCCCTGATATGTAAGTAGTTACGTTAATTTTCCAAGTTTTAGGAATCTATGTATTACTTATATTTAGTTAAAAAATTGTACTTTGGTAAAAGTACCTATATTATGCAAATAAGATTTATTTTTCAAACTTTCAAGTCGGTTTTCTTTTATTTTAATAAAGCCACTCGACATTTGCCAAAATTAAGGTAAAGGTAATAAAGATTTGCCAAATGCAGGTACTTCGTAATGGATTTCATATCAATTCATAAAACAACATGTTTATTCCTGCAAATCGTTGACTTCTGAGTTCTGATCTCCTAATTATACAATAATCATGAAAATAGTAAATCCCAAGAGATATGTGCAGTAGCAGAAATACATTGTTTAATAGACGTTTATACAAAAACTGTAGTGTAGCTGTAGATGTAACCTATCTATTTCGGAAGCCAGCAGTATGCTTGCTTAGGCTTATACATATAACAGCATGCTTATAAATAGGATTTCGATTGATGCTATTATTACCTTGAGATAGTCCACTGTTCTCAGTCTTTGGCTCCACAACCTTAATTGTTCCATCTTCAAGAAAGAAGAAAATGTCCACCTTTCGTAAAATATGGGATCCAGAGCGCATCTCGTGCAAGGATTGTTGGAAGAAAGCTTTGAAGCGCAATATCTAGGCACAGAAATAATATGACGCTATTTAAAAAAATTCAAGGCAGGTATAGAATATACCTGTAGCTTCGGGATTAAGAATAGAGCTACGGTATCCCCTCCCTAATCGTAAGAGGCGACTGAAAGGGGGCTTCCGGGGTTGCGGACAGTGAGAGTGGGAGCTCGACCTATGTAGCCAGAAGCCCCGGGAAGGACGGCGGTGTGGACGTGGGGCCGCATGCCGTTGTGAGCGCCTAAGGGTGCAGGAGAGCGCCTCTGCTCTCCCAAAGATGGGCCCGTTTTGGGGCATTTACCGGCTACAATGTAAATGGTGCATTTAGCGGCTAGTACTTATTATGAGATATAGCCATATATGTAAATACATAAAGTAACAATCCTCTTCGAAATGGCGGCGCACCTACATACCTAATAATTTATGTAAACATAACTTCCGCCGAAGGAGCAGCTTGCTTGCTTGAGGTTGAATGTATGGGGTGCAGTAACCACTTCCCTGTATTCTGTTCTACAGCTACTGTTTAAAATATTTTAGAATAAAAACATCATACATTTTTGTCATACATGATCCATGTGGGCAATTCCGGCGCTTGCTTACGGCAATATAACGCCGGCACTCGATTGATACCCTCGGGCTTATCCACCAGCATGTTGACCTTATCAATAGACGTGAATATTGGACGCACGCCGAAATTTTTCTTTCCGATCTAAATGTAGAGCAAATTATAATCATGTCAGATAATAAAATAACATAAATCATTTAATGGAAGATTATTCCCAATAGATATACCATTGGATTGGTCCCATAGCCAGGTAAAAGAGGAAGTCTGGGATTTCGAATAGCCATTATGAAATTCAATATTTATATCAAATAATACACAATATTATATCCAAGTAATGTACTCTTTCTATCAAGAAAAATAATAAAACGCAACAAAAATCATTAAAGTTACTCTGAATAAAATTTCAAACTACAAACACAATATATCATTTCCATGGCAACAGCCATAGAGAAATTAAACAATACGTCATAGCAACAGCCAACTTTAAATGTTTACACTAGTATGTTTTACTTAGAGAAAGGGTGGAGTTTTGGCGGGAAGTCTGAAGGAACAAGTTGTGCTCTTGTTTTATTTTCATTTTCTTAGTGTATTTTTGAGTTATATCGGATAAAGTTGATGGCATTTTGCTCGATATAGGTTAATGACAGTGCACGAGTGTTGTGAAATAAAATAACAGTGCGAAAACATGTTTTTTCGGCTTGCCTCCAAAATTCCATCGGACATGTTCTGGTAAAGTAGCCATCACTTTACTTGAACATTTGACTGACTAGACTGACTGATACCTGACGACTAACTGACTTTTTTCTACGACTACAGTGATGCAAAAATTTTACTTGACGCTGGCAATATGCACAGAGTTTGCGACGCCATTATTAAAATTGAAGAGTAAATATTGAATGGCTGAAAGGATTTTTATCCAATGCCGTAAAACAAAATTATAAAAAAAAAAGAGAAAGGGTGGAGTTTTGGCGGGAAGTCTGAAGGAACAAGTTGTGCTCTTGTTTTATTTTCATTTTCTTGGTGTATTTTTGAGTTATATCGAATAAAGTTGATGGCATTTTGCTCGATATAGGTTAATGACAGTGCACGAGTGTTGTGAAATAAAATAACAGTGCGAAAACATGTTTTTTCGGCTTGCCTCCAAAATTCCATCGGGCATGTTCTGGTAAAGTAGCCATCACTTTACTTGAACATTTGACTGACTAGACTGACTGATACCTGACGACTAACTGACTTTTTTCTATGACTACAGTGATGCAAAAAGTTTACTTGACGCTGGCAATGCACAGAGTTTGCGACGCCATTATTAAAATTAAAAACGAAATTAAAAAAAAAAAAAAAGAGAAAGGGTGGGAGTTTTGGCGGGAAGTCTGAAGGCATATATTTATTCTTATGCTGAAGGAACAAGTTTTTTTTTTTTCAATTTTAATAATGGCGTCGCAAACTCTGTGCATATTGCCAGCGTCAAGTAAAATTTTTGCATCACTGTAGTCGTAGAAAAAAAGTCAGTTAGTCGTCAGGTATCAGTCAGTCCAGTCAGTCAAATGTTCAAGTAAAGTGATGGCTACTTTACCAGAACATGTACGATGGAATTTTGGAGGCAAGCCGAAAAAACATGATTTCGCACTGTTATTTTATTTAACAACACTCGTGCACTATCATTAACCTATATCGAGCAAAATGCCACCAACTTTATCCGATATAACTCAAAAATACACTAAGAAAATGAAAATAAAACAAGAGCACAACTTGTTCCTTCAGACTTCCCGCCAAAACTCCGAAGGAACAAGTTGTGCTCATAAGTTAATGATAGTGCACGAGTGTTGTGAAATAAAATAACAGTGCGAAAACATGTTTTTTCGGCTTGCCTCCAAAATTCCATCGGACATGTTCTGGTAAAGTAGCCATCACTTTACTTGAACATTTGACTGACTAGACTGACTGATACCTGACGACTAACTGACTTTATTAAAATTGAAAAGTAAATATTGAATGGCTGAAAGGATCTTTATCCAATGCCGTAAAATGAAATTAAAAAAAAAAAAAAGACAGGGTGTTAGAAGGTCTTTGTATTTTAGTGTTATGATATGATCATAGATTTTCACATATACATAAATATTATATATATATACATATAATATATATATATATATATATATATATATATATATATATAATATTATATATATATATATACATATTATATAAATATACATGAATATATATATATAAATCTATGAAATGTAAATATTTGTAAGACATCTACCTACAGCCTCATTTGAAAAGTTATATAAATACATAGGTATATTTTTGCTGCAGATAATGCAATAGAGCGAGTACACATTGGGCGTTTTGAACGCGCGCTTTGATTACGCGCGTTGTACGAACTACGAGGTCTGATTGAAGTGTACACATGCAAACGCGCGCTTCCAACGAAGCGCGCGTTAGGCACGCGTTTACAGATTTTCGTTAGAACGCGCGTTGCGCGGGCGTAAGCCGCGCGTTGCGCGGGCGTTAGCCGCGCGCTTCAAGATACATAAGCAGCCATTGTAGTTCATTGTACATTCGATCGCGCGCTTTCGTAAAGAGTGGCAGCACGTTGACGAAAATAGAGAACGATCATTATACAGTATACTCGCCTTACTACCGCTCGTCGAGGGCCTGCAAAGCGCGGTGTATGTATGCTACCAACGCGCGTTAAACGCAACGCCGAACGCCCAATGTGTACTCGCGGTTAAATATTTATTAGATACTGGCAGTATACACAAACCATGTGATGCATAGACTTAGCATTTACTTTTTTTTTTCTCAATTATGGCTTCGCAAACTCTGTGCATACTGCCAGCGTCAAGTATAATTTTTGCATCAATTTTTTGCCAGTTTCAATGAAACTGGACGAAGTAATAACAAAGTCAGTAAGTAAGTCGTCAGTAATCTGTCAGTCTAGTTAGTCCAACATTCAAGTAAAGCGATGGCTACTTTACTAGAACGTGTCCGATGGAATTTTGGAGGCAAGCAGAAAAACATATTTTAGCACTGTTATTCTATTTCACAAACACTCGTGCACTGTAATTAACCTATATCAAACAAAATGCCATCAACTTTATCCTATATAACTCAAAAATACGCCAAGAAAATGAAAATAAAACAAGAGCACAATATGTCTTTTTCGACTTCCCGCCAAAAAAACCTAGCATTTACTTACTACTCGGTGAACTTAACATGACACCTGGCTATGTACTTTGTATTTGTATTTGTAATATTTTATATATTGTACACTTCTCCCGCTTCACCGCGCGCACCCCCGCCGTCGCCATTCCAGTACAGTCAACAGCACAGTTAACGTTGCATGATAATTTTAAACATATTGAAAAAGTATCAAGTTATTCTTTTTCTATTATTAGTTAATGGATTTTTGTTACGTTTGCCTACATTAAATGTTTAAACCTTTTTGTAAACATAATTTACAACTTTTAGAAAGTTAAGTAATTTATTTATTTATTCATGCTTAATTTAAAATTAACAAAAAATTACTAAATATAAACTTAAGTAATTGTACATAACTATAAGACAAAAATTACTTTACAAATAACATAACATATAAAATAAAATTCCTTTAAAGGCAATAAAAACCTACAAGAGCTATGTCATAATAAACCTAAAAATTATTGGGTGTTTCTAGTTATCCGGTAAACGGATGAATAAAATAGAATTAATCGTCTGGTATACGAATGATTAAAATATGATAATCAAGTATTATTTTTTTGTATTATTAAACTGTCCACTTAACAAATATTAGTCAATTTATATTAGATATTGCATTTTTTTATAGAAGACTGTAAAAAATATACTATAATAGAGAAACGAACACACAAACTAATTTATTAACCTTTATTGTAACATCATACTTTTGGTACTTCTCTCAAAAAAACAAACAAAAATCCAAACAAATAAGTATGTATTATTCATATCCTAAATAGCGAATAACGCAAGCGATCTACGCAGCTAAGCCAAACACACACACACAAAGGGTGCGGTCGGGTGTGAGATGTGTGACCGCTAGTGGCAAAAATTTCATGCGCGTTTCCGTGCTTCGGAGGGCACGTTAAGCCGTCGGTCCCGGTTGTTGTTGATAGATAACAGTCGTTAAACCTTGTCGGAAGCCACTAACCCGCATCTCCACCAACCCGCATTGGAGCAGCGTGGTGGAGTAAGCTTCAGGCTTCCCCAATAAGTGGACGGGTAAGAGACCCGTGCCCAGCAGTGGGACGCAAAAAGGGTTGCAGCCATATGGATTATATGGCGACTAAATTTAGCAAGATGTTATACCTACTTCGTAATAATTTTCGCAAAATTATATGAAATTTAAATCAATTTTGTCGGCTGACTGTACTTTACACGAACGTCAATCGAGCCGTGTCATGTTAAGTTGACCGAGTAGTAATTAGTGATGCCATAATTTAAATTTTTACAAGGATAAATAAATAGGATAAGTACGTTTGTACTGTTTTTCTTTTACTTTAAAACACTAAAATAAAAAACTTTAAAAAACTAAATAAATAAAAAATAATAAATAACGTTATACACCATAGACTTATAATATATCCTAAGTCTATGTTATACATATTCAAAAAATCCTCAAAGAAGAACAGTATACCACAAACTGATTAATGAGGAAGATGTAAATAAAAATTAGTCACTCATTCTTGGTCTTAGTAAAATATTTAAGTAATTCCAATAACAACTGCGAAAAAATTATTACAATATCTTTAAAAATGATTTTTTTTAAAATCAATCAAGTTAGGAATTTCCAAAAACTGTTTACGCTATCCGAGTACACGCTCTGACGTCACATCGCCGGTTCGGCGGGAATGGCGATGGCGGGCGGTGCGCTCGCGAGGCGTTGCGGGCTTTCTTATCATTTCGTTTTGATATTTAGTTGTGTGTACAAGTGTTTTGTTCTATTAAAAAATTCAATTTAAAAATTTAAAAACCCCCCGATCATAAAAATTAACTCTAAAAACTAACAAATAATATTTTAAACCCAATGCGACGACGCTTGGAAAATAAAAATACTTGAACTCACATAATATATGTGACGATGATAATTATAATAGGTTTAAAATATTATTTGTTAGTTTTTAGAGTTAATTTTTTTGGTCGGGGGGTTTTTAAATTTTTAAATTTAATTTTTATTTCAAGCTTTTTAAACGGAACTGATCTGTTGTAGATTTTCAGCAAAAATATAAATCGGTTTATCCGTTCCATTCCGGCATTCCAGGGTTTCATCCGCCACTTCTAATTTCCAGCATCAGGTCCTCGTCAATTAAAAACATGAAGAGAACTAGTCAAGGCAAATTCAATGAGCCCAAACTCGATGTGTTTACTAAAAGGTTGACCAGGGTTACGTCTCCTACCTTCGAGCCCTATCATCAGACCAGCTCAGATATTCCAGATTTCCAGCATCAGGTCCTCGTCAATTAGAAACATAAAGAGAACTAGTTAAGACAAATCCAACGAGCCCAAACTCGATGGGTTTACTAAAAGGCAGCCTAGGGTTACGTCTCCTATCTTCGAGCCCTAACAGCAGACCAGCTTAGTGGTTCCAGAAGACATTAGTGTTTCAAATGTCAGATCCCACATATGCTTGCAAGTAAACTGAGCGTGTAACATTCCTATCACGCCTAAAAACGACCTGATGACTTTGAAGACCTGAGCCGATTTCCACCAAACATAGCTAAGATCACTCTCGACTGATATACCTTTCAATAAAAAAAACCGCATTAAAATCGGATCATCCGTTTGGGAGCTACGATGCCACAAACAGACACGGACACATACACATTTACACACACACACAGACACGTCACGGGGGTTAAAAATGGAACCAGGATTTCTACGTGGACAGTCAGATAAGGTTATATATATATATATATATATATATATATTCTATTTCACAAACACTCGTGCACTGTAATTAACCTATATGAAACAAAATGCCATCAACTTTATCCGATATAACTCAAAAATACACTAAGAAAATGAAAATAAAACAAGAGCATAACAAGTATGGCATCGCAAACTCTGTGCATACTGCCAGCGTCAAATATAATTTTTGCATCAATTTTTTGCCATTTTCAATGAAACTGGACGAAGTAATAACAAAGTCAGTAAGTAAGTCGTCAGTAATAAGTCAGTCTAGTCATTCAAGTAAAGCGATGGCTACTTTACTAGAACGTGTCCTATATGTAACTCAAAAATACACCAAGAAAATGAAAATAAAACAAGAGAATATGTCTTTTTCGACTTCCCGCCAAAACTCCGTCAAATTCTTAGACTAAGAATAATGTACTTACGTACTATAGACAGAGGCATATTTTCATTACGGCACGCTAAAGCGAGATCGAAATATACTTAAAGAACTTGTTAAAAAGAGATGGGAGCGAGATTTTCTGTCCTTTTCGGTGTAACCACATATTTTGACAGTGCCCTTTAATTATGTGGCAGGCAAACTGTGGAAGTCGGGGTGACATTGTTGTTTTATAATATTTATGTGTTAAAATCGATTCTCACAGCTGTAAATTGTGTTGTATTAAAAGCAAATAAAATTTTTCTAGTTCCATAATATGGTGAGCTGCAGTATTTTAGGTTGTAAGAGCCGCAGTGAGCGTAAACAGGAAGGCTGCCGGAAGGTATTACATTTTACGCGTAAGTTAAATACTTCTCTTTAAAATGTACTAAATATGTATTGTTTATATATAGATATTTAATTACTTTTGTCTTATAACTAGTCATTCAACGTAAATATAGTGAATTTCGTGAAAATAAACTTATATTTGTTTATTTCAAACATTGTCAAATTCGAAATTGTGTTGTCAGATCTCGAATCAAAATATCCTCCCCGTATTAGTAAAAAATTAACCATCTTATTTAAATATAATTATTTTTAACAAAAACAGTGACAATAACAATATCAAAGATTATGTGTTACCTCATTAGTAGTTAGTTACATTTCAAGCGGGAGGCTCAAATACCCCCTGTTTATATATAACTATTTAAGTGGAGACCAGTAAAATGTAATAGGCTGGGTGCACCAGGCGCGGTCGCACCCTTCAATTTTGGGGGGAGGGTCGCCAAGAAATTTGAGGGAAGAAGTGTCTCAAATTCGCTTGTTTTACCTTCCATGTACGCATGACTGACGGATTGGGGGGGGGGTCATGTCCTGTGACCCCCCACCTGGGACTGCGCCTGGGGTGCACGTTATGAGCATTTTCCCGACATATTAAATTTCACTCACACAGACTATAAAAAGATACTCCATACATTTTGTATTAGACATTATGAGAAGTTTACCAGACGAATTTAATCTCATGTTGCTGTCATACTTTTTTTCAGTTTTCCAACTGATGCTCTTGCCGAAAATAAATGGATTCAGGCCACTGGACGTATTGACTGGCAACCATCAATTTAATTCCGAATTTGTTCGGTCTATTTTGAAAGCCATTTATTGACCAAGGATAAAGAGAAGAAAAATAATAATAAAATTGATACAAATGTACATTTTTATATATTGCGTTATAACTAAGTGTTTACTTTTATCTTTGTAATATTTGCATAGCTCATTAAGGTAAATATGACGTACTAAATATGTATTAACAGCTTTTGTAAACACCCATATTGGTGCCATTAAAAATCTTTGTATTTGTCTTTTATTTTCTCCTATATGTATGTCCTGTAATTTGCTGACCCAATTAACTTTATGCCAGTCAACCAATCTAAACTCACAAACAACTAACCATAATGCAGAAGCATATAAATCCTTTCACAGTTTGGTCTGCCAATGTTTATAGTTTACTTGCTTGATATTGTAGATTACCAAATTTGGGGGAAAATATGATAAGTGGGTAACACTGGCTGCGAAAAAGAGATGCCAACAAAGTGGTTACACCGACCCGCTGTCTTTAGGATTATTGGTCTTTGGTCTTTTTTTTTTTTTTTTTTTTCTTCTACTGGCATCACGCGATTTGCGTATCGCCAATGACAATAAAGCGGAGAAACGAGACGCAAATAAAAATAACGAGTCAATTTGGAAAAATCAATCAGGAAAGTTGTGAATAGTTTATAAAAGCACAATATAAATATATATACAGTTACATTTTTATTTATATAAAATATATTAATAATTATAAATAGGTAAATAAATTATTATACTATATTTGTATTTTATTCTCTAATATGAATAATGAAATACTTTTGTAAATACCAGGATCTTTGCTTAATAGGAGACATGTTACAGAGGAGGGAAAAGGAACTTTCAGAGAAATAAGGGAAGCAAAAAAAGATGAATGATTGTACATTGGGCAAGAAAAAAATAAGTGGTTTACGTCTCCTATATCAATACCACAGGCACAATTAGAGCTATCAATTAAATTGAGTCTAGCCAGATGATTAGGTGTACAAGTATGACCTAGTCGCAATCGTATTAAGATGCTAGTAGTTTTTTTGGTGAGCTTATGTTTGGAAAACCAAGGTTTATACGGAATAGTTGGCTGTAGTTTAAAAAAGTAGTTTCCCTTTGTTTTGCTTGTTTCTTCCCACAGCGCACACCAAGAATTACGAAGATAAGTGGCCGGTAAAGAAAACAAATCAGGTACATAAATTTTGTATGGGTAAATGTCTCCACACTCCACCGCCTCATTCGCCAGTTGATCTGCCTTAATATTACCCTTTATACCACAATGACCAGGTATCCAAGCTAAATGAATAGAGTAATTTTGAAGGAAAGAGAGATGAAGCAAGTGTTTAATCTCAAAAATAAGCGGGTGTTGTGGATTATGTTTAAACGGAGGTTTTAAAAGAGCTTGTAGGGCGCTTAGAGAATCAGTAAATATTATGGTTTTATATAGTTTCATAAGAAGCGTGAATTCGATTGCTTTTAAAATTCCCATACATTCGCCGGAGAATATAGAACATTCTGGTGGAAGCTTAACTTTTTGAATTATATTACTCTGTGAATGATAAATACCTACACCAACACAATCTTTATTACTTGATATATGTTTTGATGCGTCCGTAAAAATATAATCGTAACCAGACCATTCATTGCCAACTATAGATGTGAAATGTAGATTTGCATTTAAATCATGTTTGTGAATTCCAAAATTGAGTATAATATTCACTGGATGAACTAGAGATTCATAGCTATATTTAAATATGGGTAAGATTGGAAGTCTTTGTATAGGAGCAGAGAGGGATAAATATTTTTTATAACTTATTACTAAACAAGGAGTAGTTTTATGAGTCCAATATGGAGAAGATTCTGTGAGACTTGAAAGAATTTTAAGTTTAGATAGTAAAGGATGTTCAGAATACTGCAAAGTTCGGAAAAAATATTTATCACATAGCATTTGGCGTCTTAAATGAAACGGAGGATCACAGCATTCAACTTGTAATGCGTTACGAGGACTAGATTTCATAGCCCCACATATTATCCTTAAACACTTAGACTGGATACTATCTAGACGTTTTAATCCGTAAACGTTGGCTGGTTCTAAGAGAAAAGTCCCATAATCGAGCCGACTACGAATAATAGAATTATATATTAATCTTAAAGATGATGGATGAGAACCCCACCAAACTCCAGCTAAACATCTTATCATATTAATATGTCTCTCGCACTTATTAAACAAATACTCACAATGTTGATATCCAGTAAGTTTAGAATCTAATATTAAACCTAAAAATTTGACCTGAGTTTTAAGAGGGATTAATGTGTTTTGATAATAGATGTTAATATCTGGCAAAGATCGTTTACGTGAAAATAAAACTATTGTACTTTTAGCTGCTGAAAGTTGTAGACCATTCTTATCCAACCAGTTTTCTAACAATTTAAGAGATAAAGACAAAGATGAACATGCGTCAATAATATTATGATTTGAAGAATATAGAAGTAAATCATCAGCATATTGTAAGATGTTAACTGAACCATGAAGAGAGGCTTCTAGATCGTGTGTATAGATGTTGTATAATATTGGACTTAAAACTGATCCCTGAGGAAGGCCTTTCCAGATTGTTCTTTTCATAATAGTACAATCATTAAAAGTTACACATATTTGTCTCTCTGATAACATTTGAAGGATGAAATTTATAAACTTTATAGGTACCCCTAACCTGCAAAGTTTTTCTTTCAGAATAGATGGTATAACATTATTGTAGGCATTAGTAATGTCTAGGAAAGCAGATAAAACAGATTGATTATGCGTAAAGGCTAATCGAATATCTGTTGTAAATAGGGCCAAACTATCAGTGGTACTTTTACCTTTCCGAAATCCGAATTGAGACTCACTTAGCAAATTATTACTTTCAATGAACCATTCTAATCTATTTTTGATTAAGTGTTCAGCTATTTTGATTAGAACAGATGAGAGGGCAATTGGCCTATAGGAAGAAACATGAGAAGGGTTCTTAAGTGGCTTCAAAATAGGAATTATTTCTTGTTCCTTCCAAGACTGTGGAATGTTTCCTGTTACCATGATTGAGTTGATAATATCAAGATATTCAAATAATGTAATTTCGGATAGGTGGGCTATAAAAGAATAAGGTATGCCATCAAGACCGGGGCTAGAGTCCCGTAGATATTTTAAAACATTCTGGAGTTCGATCATGGAGAATTC
This sequence comes from Pyrgus malvae, assembly GCA_911387765.1. Lineage (NCBI taxonomy): Eukaryota > Metazoa > Arthropoda > Insecta > Lepidoptera > Hesperiidae > Pyrgus > Pyrgus malvae. Next base: position 9,393,364 of record OU426958.1, on the reverse strand, counting down.
GGAATTTAAGTCCGAATGATCAGTTTCAGTAAGGTGGAAAATAGGATAAAAAGAAATCTGTTCAGGAACGAATGGAGGAGCTAAATGGTCTAAAAATTCCTGAGCTAGGTTTTCAGATAAACAAGGAGTTGTTGATATATTTGAAGCAGATCGAAATCTTTTAATGTTACGCCATACTAGAGATGAAGGAGTATCTGGACATAAGGACATGCAGAACTTATGCCAGCTTTGCCGTTTCTTCTGTTTAAAGAGCATTTTCGTGGACTTTATTGCGTTGATTACTATAAAAAAGTTTTTGTCGTTTATATAATTATTATAATTAGCTTCCGCAGCTTTTCTCTCGTTAATTGCCTGGGTGCATTCTTTATCCCACCAAGGAGGAGATGGAATAAATGTATTTCTACGCTTTTTACGAGGAAACATTTTATCTGCAGTTTCAATAATAGTTTTAGCGAGGAACTCTGCGCGATCGTTAATTGAATAATAGTTATTATTTTTCATATTTCTTTCTATAGCAGCACTAAAGACCTTCCAATCGCCATCAGTTAAATTAGACGAATTATAACGTAAGCGTGGAGGTGGGTTGTAGTTGTTATAATTAAAAATATTTGTGGGAAAATAAATAATTATTGGAAAGTGGTCGCTACCGTAAGTTGAGCAAAGAACAGACCATGACAATTTCGACGCTAAGTTAGGTGTGCACAACGACAAATCAACTGCGCTTAAGTTTTCGTGGGGATTTGTGCGTCGAGTTGGAATACCTGTATTTAAAACACATATATTTAATGAATCGAAAACTTCCAATAAAAGCTCTCCACACAGCGAAGAAATAGAACTTCCCCATGATTGATGCTGACAATTTAAATCTCCCATTACGACAAATGGCTTAGGTAAATTATTGAGAAGATTTTTTATTTCTTTTATTATAGATGGTCTAGGTCTAGGAATGTACAAGGACACAAAACAAATCTTATTAACAGTCACTGCAACAATTGAAAAATCATCACTATGAGAAGGAAGAGATAAAGCAGAATAAACAAATGTGTTTTTAACTAAAATGGCAACACCGCCATAACCGTCAGAACGATCATGTCTGACACAATTATAACCTGATATTTTGAAACAAACATCAGGTTTTAACCAAGTTTCTGATAATGAAATTATGAAAGGATTAAATTTATTTATTAAATAGAACATTTCACTTTTTTTGTGTAATACACTCCTACAATTCCATTGCAGGACTTTGCTGTCCATTATTGGAATTTTTACTATTAGATAATACATTATTAATTGGTGCAACGTTGGACGGTAAATAAATATTAAACTGCGATAAAGTAGCAATAAGGGCATTGATAATTTCAGAAAGCGATGGAGCTGGAGTAGCTTCATCATCTTCCCTGAACTTAAAAACTGTACCACTATTAGATGATTGATAATTATTAATGTGATCTTGAGTAATTTCTTTATGAGCTTTGCGATCATAACTTTTAATTGGAGTGCTAGGAGCCCGTCGAGGAAGAAATACAGTTTTTTTATAAGATAGACTTTGTGCGTTTTGACTTGGTGAACTTATGAAATTATGATTATTGCTTATGGTATTTACAGCACTAGCGTAAGATTTTGCAATTGGTGGGTGTAATTTTGACGCTTCTACATAAGATATACAATTTTGAGACATTGATAATTTAATCTGTTTTTGCCTACTTAACTCAACACAATTTTTACTATTTGCAAAATGTGGACCTGAACAAATACAGCATACAGGGTTATCATCACCTATACTACATGTGTCACCAGTATGTTCTTGTCCGCACTTATAACAGCGTGGTTTCGATCTGCATTGTAATTTAGTATGTCCATATCGGCAACAGTTGAAACATTGAATGGTTGGGTAAATATATAAATCAACTGGTAGAGCATTGTAGCACATAAATATATGCTTTGGTAATACTTGCCCATCAAAAGTAACAACAATAGATTGTGTTGGCTTCCAAGTAGGAGAACCATCAATAATCACTTTGTAATTCAGACGCCTCACTTTCAAAATTTTACCACACCCTGCTGGAGTCTGAATGTTCTCTAGAATCTCTTCAGGAGACCATTCAGCTGGAACACCTCGCACTAAGCCCATTTTAGTTACATTGTAAGATGGAATGAATGCTTTAAGGTTATTGGTGTTCAGGCATTCACTTGTTAGAAATGAATTAGCGTTTAAATAATTTGAAAATGCAATAGTCATCCGATTCCTACCAATTCTCTTAAGACTACCTTCGACAATATTTTTAAAATTATAATTTTTCAAAAATTTCCCAAAAGTTACGGGGTGGAGTGTGGTTCCATCATTGGGAGAAGATGTAACCCTTTGAACGTGGACTATGAATGGAGCAGCATCTGTATCATTATACAGTTTTCTAAATATCTGTACGGGCTCTGAAATGGAATTAATATTATCTGACGGTGGAATCTGACTGTGTCTGTGGATTGAGGGAGAGAATTCACAGTAGAAATTTCAGTATTACTGTCTTCATCAAGACATGTGCATCCAATATTAGGTTGGTTACCAAGATGTTTCCTCTGTTTTTTATTACAGGTCTTACACATCTTTTTCTGGAATTTCCTTTTACCTTGGGTTACTTTGTAGGAACCATCAGTGTCAAATGCCGATTCATCATCGCAGTAGTCAATCGTTATAAAATTTGACGCCTGGGGGACTGTCCCTCCAGGGTCCGGAGGATCATTCATATTAAAATATTAGATTTTACAAACTACTTACCTAAACGAAGAATTATACACAAATAATTATATTTACACGTTAAAATAGAAATAATATACAGAAAAAAAACTTAACTGATTGATATTATAACTAAATTTGCAAATATTAAAATTTAAACCAAAAAACCTCGACCGCCCTTTTTAAGTTTCCCGCGCTTTTTTTCTGGTCTTTGGTCAAATTAGTTGACAATTGACAGACGCCAAGCCATGTGAACATGTGTTTGACATGACCACAGAGTACATTTTGACATGACACAATGAGTAACGACGAATCCCCGTTTGACACAACAAATTGTATTAATTGTTAATTTCTCTATGTTATTTGTAAATTTAATTATCCATCCATGACAAGAAGAAATTATTTTCCTAAAAGTAATACATACCATTATATTAATTCATATTCCAGAAACTTTTGAACAGTAAAAATGATAGATGTAAAGACGAAAATCAATTCTTTTTTTATATTTAACTCCAGTTTTGGCCCAAAGGAAGGAGATGTAAGTACCTAGACAGCTAAATTAATACTATAGCCTTTTTATGATAATTTTATGTAAAATGACTAAACCATACAGCAATTAGTCAACTTTAATGCTTTTTACTATTTTCTTGTTAGCTCTTATAACTCATAGAACATTCAAGCTCATAAAATAAATTCTGTCTATCTGAGCATTCAAGGTATATTATTGACTGTGTTAACCATTTTTTAATAATTATAATTTGTACTGCATAATTTTAGGAGTTAAAAAAGATCCTGTACTTCTATCCAGATGATATTAATGTAGATGCCCGTAAAATTCAAGTTGGATTATGTGAAGCTGTTGTAAAATTTATGACGTAAGTTTTCATAACTAGTTAGAAGTCTTAACTATTCGTAAAGATTTGTAGTTTGTCAATTAGTATCCAAACCTCAAAAAGGTGTAAATTGGTGTGTTTTGTAAAATTGTGTAAATTTCCAATAGAAATAGGGTCTTGGACACTATGCGCAAAAAAAAAAAAAAATGCATTCCATAAGGTTACAGTAAACCTCGCTTGGAAAGCAGTATAATTGTAAATTTATTCTTAAACACGATTTATAAGACGCTATGAACAATGTGTGATGTCACAACTCATTTTCTCATACTAAATTTATTATTTATATTATTATGCCATTGATTTGGTACTCCAAGTCCAAGACCGGGTTAGGGATATATTTAAGATGTCTTGGAAAACTAACTTACAGTATGCCTACAAATATAATGTACTTATCTCTAATTTTCTTACAGTCATTCCCACTTACTATTTTTTTTTAAATAACATTGCACACTCATAGCCCCACAGTAGGGTAGTTATACCCTGTGTCGTGGGTACACATACAAAGACAGAAACACAAACACCCAGACCGAGAAGAGAAATTTAAACTCATCATTAAAATTTCTGTTTTGCCGGGAATTGAACCCGGGACCCTCCGATTGGCACTAATTGGCAGTCCGGCATGATAACCATTGCACCACATGGGTCTTCGAATAACTATTAGTTGTTGACTAATAAATGTTGTGTTATATGAGTCATGACTGTAACTAAACATAATAATTTATAACTAGCAATACTCACTGGTACTGTTAAAAGAAACTAAAGAACACTTTCTTTAAATTTTTGTAGAAATCCTCATTTTTTTCTTAATATTCCAATGTTTTCCAGTACATTCTCCTCAGAGCCTTGTGAAGCTTTACAAACACAAACAAAACGGTACATTTTCTTTCAACCGGAGAAAGGGTTTTGGATGGTGCTGGTAAGATCTGATATTTAATAACTTTTTACTACATTGCATTAAATTATTTTATGTGGCATTTCAATATTGCAGCTTACAAAAAATATATCAAAATCTACCTATTTTGATTGGCCTAAAACTTCATATTATTATTATTAGAGTGAATAAATTTCAAAGGCTTTCCTAATTGTAATAATTACTATGAATTACAAAGTCTTTCCTAATTGTAATAATTACTATGAGCACCCTTTCATAGTGCTAATTATTATGTTTCATTTACTATAGGAGCCCAATTTTATTGGTGTTACCTAAATGCTTTAGATAATATTGATGACAATGAAAAAGGTTAAAATGTACCTAATGTCATGAAAATAGTACTGGCTGCAGAATATGTTAAGGCAAATAAATATAGATTTAATTGTTTAAAAAATAACCACGCCATTACTACTTTCAGGTTGTAAGAATACCATATGCAACCAAAGCCTTGGCTGGAGAGGAGAGAAGGGATATTGTAAGTGAAAATCTAAAATAACTTAGTATCCATTTACAAATTATATTACTGAGTGAGTGAGAATTCTCCCAACATGCAATGGCATTTTTAATTGATGAGACTATGTTACATTGAGATTTTGAGGGTTGAAAGCATAATATCTCTAGTCTAATCTCATAAACACTGAGTGTAACACAAAGCATCACATAAAAATTCTTATAGAGTGGATGCATAGCAATCTCTATGTAGTATCATAAACACTTAAACCCAGACTATGAACATAAATTTAAAATCATTATCTTATTTTCTGTGAAAAGATCCCAAGACTGCCTGTAGTCCAGCATTGTAACCATCATGCCATATTGGTTGTAATAAAAACGTAAGAGCTATGTATGACAAGACAGAAATATTAATATCAGGTACTTTGATTTACATCCCCTTTTGAATCACATCATGTCTTTGTAATTTCAGGTTGAGCCATGTGTAATGTATGATCTACTTGAGTCTGCTTACAAAATGTTTAAAATGTTTATAGGTCATTTTAAAGACATCCCTCCAGAAGATATATATTCCAAGTGTGAACATTTTTTTACACCAGTAAGTTTGTTATTTTTTTAAGTACAACTTTATTTACAGTCCTCAAAGTGCTGGTTGGACTATATATAATGCATGTTTTAAAAAATGCTAATTTCGGTGTTGAACTTCCTTTTCAGTACATAGCGTCAAGGAGCATTACAAGTGATATAACAAATATCATCCCAGGTATCAATTATTTGCCTTTAGAAAAGAACACCTTTTTCAAAGTAATGTTTTTCATTGATCTGCTTGAAATCAACTATCCAGATTTTAAATGTGTGTCTTTTATCTACAATGAACAACTTATTTGGTAAGAATATATTTTGTTGGTTTGCTCAGTTGCTGCATGTAGTTAATGAAGGAAAATGCACGATTTTCTATTACTTTTACAGGAATGCTCTGTCAACACCTGACATGCTAACATTATACCAGTACTTAGTGCAAACATTGCTACCAAAACAAGTTGAAAAAGAGATCCAGGGTGGGGCAGTAACTGCCGCTGAACGACATGGACGCTTCATAAGTCCTCCTGATGGTATACGAAATGCAGAGGATTTAGAAAAACTGGTCAGAGTGCACCTTATGCGTGAAGATGATACTGAAACCAAACAGTATTACTTAGTGATATACAGAACCCTCAGTGCGACAGTTAGCTTCACTATTGATGGTAAATGTGATGGTTATTTAAAAATCAGATATTTAACTTATTAATAGCCACTAAAGGGCTATAGAAAAATTTAATACAAGCCAAGTAGGCAAGGTAACACCATCAAATACAACACCAAAATCTTATACTGTAACTTAAATAGAGGAGGAAAAAGTGATTGATTTACAACAAAAAATAATAAAATTGTTAAGTTTAGACATTCATGAAAAACTGAATAAAATTGTTTTTTTTTTTTTTGCAGTAAATATTGATCTTAATATCAACACCTTTAAAGCGCTAGATGCATTTATTGGGCCACAACTATCCACTATTGCGTCTTCAATAAGTGAACAATGCACACTACATGCAATACAAAATGCACAACTAGCGAACACAGAACACAAGTTTTTATACTTCAATAGGTTGAACTTGGCATTTAAAAGTTCGGTAAATATTGAATATTGTTTAAATTTTTTCAAACTACATGAGCTATTTAAAAATTTAATTAAATCATTTTATGAATAGCCAGTAAGACTGATCTGTACAATCAATAGCTTAAATTAAAAGATATCAAACAAAAAATGTATGTTTTTATGGCTTGTTTAGTTAACAAAATAATTATGTAATATTTATTAAGATATATAATAAAATATAATTCGTATTTTTCAGGCACTAACGAGTTCCTTAACACCATCTACCGCTATAAAACCTGAAGTACTAAGTATAATTGCTGGTATTCACTCAGATAAAAAAAGGTATGAAAATAGCTTATTGGAATTGTCTCAACACACACAATTCTGTCTATATCTATACCTGTAGGACTAAATATAACTATACTATATAATTTCAGCCTTGGTAACTATGGGGAAATTATTATAAAAACGCCTGATGAATACTGGATTACAGGAAAGTCATCAAATGAGAGGGAATTTTATGTTGTTATACAAGTGAAAAATGCCAACTTAAAGGAAATTGCAGGTATTTTTTATAGTTTTTGCAGACCTACGTGTATTACATTTATTTATGAAGTCTATATTGTAACTTTGTTGCTAAAATAAGTAACAATAAAATGGATTTATTTATGGTTTGTTTATTTACTGTTGTTAAGCACAGTAATAAAATTAAAAAGAAAATCAATAAACTTTAATAAATATTTTATATTAATATCATTATTAATTTATCTTAATTTATTTATTTTTTTATTTTCAGATGAAGTCAAACGAATATGTGAAACACAAATGAAAGGAATATTCTTTTACCCCATGTGATACATTAATTTTTGATTTCTGAAATATTTATTGTTAAAATTTAAATTAAGTAACTTATTAAGGTGTATGTAAGTAGGTGCCTCAAGTAACTTTCATTTTGTTTGATAATACAAATAAATTTATGATTGTTAAAACTGAATATTATGTATAGTGCAAATCAGCACACAGGGCACACACTTTAAAAAGGAAAAATAAAACATAATGTACAGTTAAAACATTTAATGTTATATTATCATTTTGGCTTTCATAACTTTTTAATTAAATAGTATACAAAAATCTTACATACTGTTAACAATATATTATAACTGAATGCTAGTCACTCGTTTTCTTTTTGCTCTCTTTATTCACTAGTTTTTCATAAATTTTGATGATTAGCTCTCTGTTTTCATATGCCCAAGATAGTAGCACACAGATCAAACACAACATTCCTATAAAAATATGAGTAAGTAATGAAACATGTGCAAACTTATTTTCTGAAAACTTGCACATGCAACCAGCAACAAACAATGTCAAAAGGAAAATTTTACCAACATATAGCCCATTTAAAGGTGCATAATCTGTGTTTTTGTATTTATTGTTAATAAAATGTATACTGTGCACTATTCTAGCAAACATATTTATACAATTTGAAATGATAAAACCCACCGGACCAAACACATATGTTAAGCAGTATGACAATAAAAGAAAGCTTATTGAAAAAAATACCATCAAATAATTGTAGCTGTTCAATTGTGCACTAGTCATGGTAGCAAAAGTGTAACATTCAGTGATTCCATTAATGGCCAGTAGGACAATAGCCAGGCAGTGACTACGTAGTAATTGCACAGGCAAACTACTTTCAACAAAAGTTTCACCTCCATACAATTTTAACAAAGTGTAAGAATAACTTTGACCAAACACAAGTACTATTAAACCAATTGAACTAACTGTTTTGCAAACTTGTGATAAGACTGTGCAGGATTCTTTAATTTTGTGCTGGTCCTGCTTGTGGAGAGGTAACTCTCTACTTACCATTTGTGTAAAGTAAAAGTAACTACTATCTTCTATTGGCCTAAAAATAAATCTTGCAGCCAGGCTTCCTAAATTATTAACCACATCATAAGTAGCCTGTTCAGTAAAAGTCAATACTGGGCTGAGAGACATGACATATTTCTCCCCTTCTGTCAGCAACTGCTTCACAACACCTTGCTTCATAAAGCTGACTGTTAAAGTACTAAGCTTCTTATTAAATGTTGAATGGACTGATCCCAAGTATTTTGGAAAGAAATCCCACAGAGATGTAAAATTAAAGTCATCCATATTGCTATACAGTTTTCGCAACACAACATCAGGGATGAATTTGCTTTTAAGTGCTCCTTTGGCATACAAAGGCTTATTTTTAATGTACCAATAGAAAAATACATAATATGCTACAACTATTGTTCCAATACTACCAACTTGTGCTATTGAAAATGCAAAAAGTGCTAAAGATCGGTCGTACACAATAATAGAAATAAATACTAGAGATCTAACAAATATGTGCACAGTATCAAAGACAACTTTTAATTTAACGAAACAAAACAATTGTGCAACTAGTGCCATATTAGCAGAACATAACTCTAAAATACAAGAAAAGGCTACACTCCAGCAGCCAAATTCATACTGATATGCGTGCTCTGGATGCCCCAAAGGTAACACATGCAACCAAATATACACAAATGTTAATGACAATACACAACTTAGTGGCACTGACAACCAGATCTGGTTCATTAGTTGGTTCCAGTTTAATTCGTCTTTCTGTCCTAAGCAGGCCCGGTGAAAAGGTTCTCGGCTTAGAAACAGAATAGTGCTTTCCAGCAGCAGCAATCTCACATTCATAATGCCAATAACTTCATGCCCAACATTTCTTATCACCCACGCATTAATAATAAAGGTTATACATCTAAATAATATTTGAAGGACTATGTTAAACGACGCATTTTCAAGGCTGCTCATCAATAAATTTCGACCCATTTTTACAAATTTCCTCCTTTCAAACAATTACTGAGTTTCCTTCTGAAGTGACAGGTGGTATGCTCCTTTTCACAACATAGATCTTTTTGTTGGAGATACAAATTACAAACCAGTGGTCGTCGTAAGTTATAGTAATTTTCTTGAATTGTTCATTTGGACCGAAAGCAATAGGGTCAACACTGGAAAAATAACAACACATTTAAATATGAACGAATGTGCAACGAACGAATATTGAAAGAGACAAACTTTTTAGATAAACCCTAAAAAATTGTGCAAAATTAATCTAATACACTTGCCTGTTAGATAAGCTGATGAGGCCTGTGATGATTGTAGCGACTCGCTCGTCGTTTTCTAACTCGCCACCGGATTCGAAGACAGCTCCGTCTTCTGTTAGAATCAGGTAGCCTATCTGGTCTGGAATTTTTTCCATTATAGCTGCAATTTAGACGTACAAACAATAACAGAGTTCGAAAGCAATATTATTTTTATTTATCATCACGTCCTTACCATTGACATCCACGCCATATAAATGTCAATGTCACTGCTGAGTCACTAACACAATGAGGAACGAATCCCCCTTACGGAAGGAGTTGAAATACCTACAAAAAAAACGTGCCATACCTACACTCGACTGTAATTAGCAATGGCGGATTCAACTAGAGCTGTTTCTGTTCGGTCGATAGACATTATCGATAGTTCCATTATTTTTACAAATAGGTACAATGGAAGTGATCATCTATCCTAGGACTTGAATATCGGTTTGTAGGTAAATCAACAAATTATAATAATATAATATAAAATATAAAAATTATACTTCCATTCAAACCATCAGTAACTCAGAGGTGTGATTAAAACGATGGGCTAACACGTTAAACGTAGTTAAAATTAAACTAATGCCACGTCATACTAACGTCAGAGTTTATAATATTATGCAAAAAATCACGAATGATTCTCTCGCTCACAATTGCGAATTGATGATCTTGTACGGTCTGATGTTTTGTATGTCTGCTGGTATGGTATGTCCTTTTTTATCAAGGTTGTGTTAGTAGGGCACAAAATAAAATATCCAAGATATTGATAATCACATTTATTTTACTTTATTGAACATTTCCTTTATTTTTAAAAACAAATATGTACCTAAAAGATAATAAAACATAATAGGGAGGTATAGTTGCGTAAGCTTAAGGTACCTATTATAAATTATCTGGACTCGGTCATTAACAATTTGTATAAAGGTAGGGACCATACAAAGGACTAAGACGAATGTCCTTAAAAAGAAAGCATAAATTTTACTCAAATATCTACCTGAAATAAAAATGGACAGAGTTTCTGCATTTTTACTGACAAGCAGAATGACACATAATAATTGTTGGGGATGGCTTATATAGAGTTGACTCTCTCCTTAATAGCTACGGCTTGGCTAGGTTGCAGGGAGACGTCAGTATGGCATGGTGGCAAGGCTCCGATTGGCTAGCTGGCTGACGCGTTCGGTACATTCGGCCATCCTGGAATAATTGCTCCTGTAATGGGAACAGACCGTAATGGTTAGCATCTGGAACAACAGATCATTATGGCTCTGAATTTAAGGCTGGCTGACTCATGACTGGCTGAATAATGGCTGGCTGACTAATGGCTGGCTATTAATATTAAAGCCTGTTTTAAAATTTTATCTTTATATTTCCGTTCAAGATATATACCTACATTTTAAATATAATAAGATGTCTTTAAATAGATAGTCTTATCAGAACTATACAAACAGGGCGCTATCCAAGTACCCTAACTCGCACTGGACCAGCTTGGTAAACTATATGGCATGTACCTTCTCTAGTCAGGAGAGACCAGTGCCCAACAGTATAACATATAAACCATAGGATTTATATGAGTAGATTGATTTATATCGACTATGTATAGCTATCCTAAGTAGGCGGCGTGGTGTTAAGCGATTACCGTCGCGTCCATATGCTCGCTCGCGAGCAAACCCAGCTCGCTCGCTTAACACAACGCCTATACATATACACGCACACACACATAACAATAATAATATATAACAACAATCATATATATGTGAACAATAAATTGTTAAGTAATTAAAAGAGCACTCATCTTTCTTACCAATAAAGTTTGTGATGGTAGGCCATCATCACGTAGTACTATATTATTCATTGTTCTGTTGAAACATGAATCATCAAATTGAAGGGACAAAAATATACATGTTTCCTTGTAGTGTTTATATTTTCAGACTCTTCAATCACTGGTGACCTAAAACAAAATACACATAATGTTAGTTATGAGAGGAATGCCCAGCAGTGGAACAATAACAGAAGTTTAAATTTTAATTTGCTAATACAACTAATTTTTCCAGTTATACAATTGTGAAAAAAACATATTTCATAAGCCCGATATTCTTTACCCTTTATCTTATGTATGATAATTTTATCGATATGGGAGCAATCAATACCGCAACACTATTTTTCATACAAAATGTTTTTATAAAATTGTATAGTGAAATAATCGAAAATATAAATGAAAATGAAAGGAAACGTGATCCAATATATTTACTTAAGACTTTTAGCAAACATTTCATTTGTAAATTTGTAGAAATCAGGGGTATTTCGATGAAATATGCAGTACGTACCGGCGTAATGTACATGATGCTGTTTTTTCCCTCTTCTGCCGCCGCACCCAATAAAACTGCACTTTGGCATCTACTTTTACACCACTTCACCTTTCTCAATAAAGGATTTGCTAAAAAACACCACAAATAACGAAGAAATTCTAAAAAAAACTATCCACAACAAAGCTCACTGACAGCTCAAGTACCACATGAAAGAGTAATAAAAAATGGCGAATCGGCCGCAAATAGGTATTACCATGACGTTACAGAAAAATGTTGCCAAAATTGGCACGTTCAACATTAGTGCTATCTCTTATCGCATGAGTAGATAAACATAAGTGAGAAATAAACAGAAATATGTTTATAAGTTCTTCATCGGATTATGATACAAAAGTATAAGCTACGCTTTATATAGACAACTATTTCAGATCCTTATGTTTCATTATCAAAGCACTAACATAACTGTCAATTGGAGTTTTTTCTTCTTCAATTATGGCATCGCAAACTGCATATTGCCAGCGTCAAGTATAACTTTTGTATCATGTTTTTGCTTAGAGCATCAAAGTTAGTGACTCACCCTTCAGGAGAGACGGCATAGCGCCTCGCTTCGATACATAATTTTTGTGCCAAATCTGGTACGGGGTAAGAACGCATACATTTAAATTTTGTCAAACATTCACAAATATTCTTTCATCGCTACAGACGCATACATTACTAAATATGTCAATTCAACGCTGGCAATATGCAGAGTTTGCGATGCCATAACAATCATACAATTAAATATTTTAATTTTTTTAATTCACAGTTAAGAGGCCGTATACGAAATTTTGCCAATTTTGCTGATTTTGCATTGTGGTGTTAAAATATGCGAGCCTCATTTATATCCGTGTGGGCAGCAGGTGGATAGGTTTGGTCGACATCACTTGTTCTGTACCAGCGCGCAATGGCGCTGGCAGTTACATAGCCACGGTAAGCTTAACGATTTAGTTCGACGGGCTCTTGTCACCACTTCTTTGCCAGCTACGTTAGAACCGTGGGGATTATCAAGAAGAAGAGACCTGATAGAATGACTCTAGTACCGTTGCATGGGCGTCCCCTGGTATGGGATGTTACCTGTATAACTGCGACATTGCGAACTGCGAAGAGGGCCGGGTCCGTCGCCCGACCAGACCCAGCTCCTCAAGCGCCGCAAATACCTTCATGCCCAACACCTACACACACAACACTTTATTAGACAATTACTTATTTGCGGCGCTTACTGTGGAGACCTTGGGTCCGTTGTCTTCTGACATGAAAATATTCAAGTCAGCAATGTCGTCCAGATATTTTGTTCAAACATGTGGCGACCCAAGTGTTGGTGAGTATTTTGCTATTTCGCCCAAAGGCTGTTCAACGGGGAAATGCTGCCATGCCGAACACGGACATTTTAGATTTTTTATTAATATTTTTTATACTTACTTTTTATGTATAGTTCTTTTTTTTACTTGTATACATATAGTTAGTTATTAAATAGTTTTTAACACGCTTATATTAGCTTGACCTGCACCTATGTATGTAATGGAATCTTTGAACTTCATTTTCACTTACTTCTAGGAGTCTGATTAACTTGAAAATTTGCACAGGGGTCAAGGGTCGATGACAATACAATAATCTCATAACTTTATATTAAAGTCCTGACTAGGATCATCAGGATAAAAAAAATATACGACATGCGGCTGATAATTCGTGGCCTAAGGTACTTAATGAAACAAATATAAAGTTTTATATTTTTAACACGTCTAAGCGTCTGTTTAACTTGAAAATTTACACAGGGGTCAAGGGCCGATGACAATGCAATAATATGAGAATAAAAATCCCGCTTTTTTGTACAGTAAAATACATTTTCTTCTTATTTTTTTAGTTTTTAGTTCGTTTTTTCGCAAAAGCGTGTTTTTTAGTTTTTTAAACTACATTATTAAGACTATGTATAGGGTGTCATATATCTGTCAATACCTTGATGCTCTAAGTTGTACATATATGTTTCTGTAATAGTATAATATTATATGTTTTCTAAGTAAATTAAGGGAATTGCCCATAAAATTTATATATATTTCATCCTTGTCGACCAAAGATTATATAATCACTTCGTTTCGACCTATGGTTTCGACATTGGCAATATAAAATCATAATAATATCATAAGAATAAATATTCGATAATATCTCTAAGTAGTCTCTGATCACATTCATTTGTCTACTGGGAGTTTTGGCGGGAAGTCTGAAGGAACAAGTTGTGCTCTTGTTTTATTTTCATTTTCTTAGTGTATTTTTGAGTTATATCGGATAAAGTTGATGGCATTTTGCTCGATATAGGTTAATGATAGTGCACGAGTGTTGTGAAATAAAATAACAGTGCGAAAACATGTTTTTTCGGCTTGCCTCCAAAATTCCATCGGACATGTTCTGGTAAAGTAGCCATCACTTTACTTGAACATTTGACTGATTAGACTGACTGATACCTGACGACTAACTGACTTTTTTCTACGACTACAGTGATGCAAAAATTTTACTTGAAGCTGGCAATATGCACAGAGTTTGCGACGCCATTATTAAAATTGAAAAGTAAATATTGAATGGCTGAAAGGATCTTTATCCAATGCCGTAAAATGAAATTAAAAAAAAAACATTTGTCTACTGTGTACTGTCACGTAACTGTCAATCACTGTTTTTTTAAAAATTTGCTATGCTAGTATTGCTAGTTGTCATTTTGTGTTTTTCGGGGTGTGTTTAGTGATTTTTTGCTTTTGAAGTGATAATTATTTTTCGTCATTTAGCTTCAAATAAGTAAGTAGTAGAAGATGCATATATTTATTATTCACTATATATAATGATATGTATAAGTATCATAGTGCTTATTCTTACCATATGCCAGAATAGCAAATATGAATATTTATTATCGAATGCACTTCTTTCTTGACGTAAGCATTTGTAATTGGATTTATTATTTGCGATTGACTTTTACTACATATCCTTGCTTTGCTATTTGATTTAATAAATCTTCAACCTACGTTATTACAGATAGCGCATTGTGTCCCTATATTTTTGTAACATACATTGTTCAGCTGCTAGCTGTTAACTCTGACTCTTATAAATATTTCGCCGCTCATAATATCAGCCGACAAATATTCACAAATATTCATGGACATTATTACTTCAAACGATACAAAGATGTTTTATTTATGTAGCTGCCTCAATACAATCTTAGCACTGAATTGCATCATATGTTACTTTGAGCTTATAGAGAACACTTGTTTAAATAAGTTTATGAGCTCAGTAACGACAAATATACAGAAAACGAACAGAAATAATCAATATGATATTGATAAAAAAGTCTAAATTTAAATGAGCCCATTGAAAGAATATCCTTAACAGTCCAAGGCCATTAAAAACATTTAAAAAAAGGTATAATATATATTCATAATAACTGACGGAAGTCAAACAATTAACCAACTAAAAATTCACAGCAGTTAAAAACTGTAGGTTACAATCCATTGTATGTATTGATATTTCAGTGCAACATTGTAACTTGTGGTTGAACTTAATATGAATATGATACTATTATATTAATTAAGGTAAAGTTTGCCCTGAATTTCACCTTAGGGGTAAATTTTTAGATCCCCTGCTAAAACTATTTGTTAAATAAAAGTTAGGGCTGGCCTGTCTGTTGGATGGCTGTCTATGTTACTCATATGACATGTAATAGTGATAATTATAATAAAGGATTGGAATAGGTAGTGTTAATTCACCTAAACCACAATAGACATAAAGTATACAGTAGAGTAACTTCATACTATCAACTGAATTGACACATGCACGCAGCAGACAAGTGTCATTTACATGGCGGTTAAACAATCTTAAAAAGGCAAAAGTATGCAGTGTCACATTGCACAGTGGACTGAAAATCAAGTTACATAGTTTCATCTTAAGTTTTCAAGTGCAGTTTTTTTCTGATCATAGGCTTTGTTCACCATTATTATTAGATAGTTCTTCACAACTAGTAGTCAAATCTGCCATCCACATTATAAACTACTATAAACCTACATGTATCTTCAAGTTTGTTGGTAATAATGTTTTTTTAATTTCACATTGACAGGTTAATATGATAAGATTTCGTCCCAAAACGGGAAGCAGTGAATGGCGCTGCTTCTTCTGTCTGCATGTTCGCACTGGCACCATTCTGCTGGGAGCATGGCATATTGTAAGTAATTACTGTCATTTTCAATGTACATTTGTAGTTCCTGTTATAGAAGAAAAATCCCTAAATCACCCAGCATTCAGAGTATATGGCAATCATAGAAGAACCCACCAGAGCCCTAATTACTCTCTGCATCCATTAGAATCTTACTGTACTTTGAAAGGCAGTTGCAGCTACAAGATGACACTAAATTGGGCAAAAAAAATTAGAAATCTGTAGAGAATACACTTGTTACTATAAATTGATTTCTTTTAGCTGCATCAGTTATCACAAAAAATTAAAAAAAAAACAGTGTCTTTCCAACAAATCATTTAAATTTGAATTTTTAATGGTTCCTACGATTTTCATGAAATATAAATCTATATGTATAGCTAAGTTTTATTTTTAGAAAATACTGTTTGACCTGTTATTTCGACTTAAACATTAACTGAAAAATATGACATCGTGCCATCTATTGGCGAGTATATGTAATTCTATTTGTTTTAAATTGGGAGCTGAAGAAGATGGTGTTTATTTATTTATTTATTTATTTATTTAAGTATAACCTTATTCTAAGGATACAAGGGTGTGCTTAATGCCTAAAGGCATTCTCTCCCAGCCAACCCTGGGTGATATGGAAAACTTGTGGTAGGCGCATACTTACTACATTATAAACTATATAATAATATATATAAATTATAATACATAAGATATATATACAAATATATACTTAGCATACATAGTATATATATATATATATATAACATACATATTTTTATTTTAACTCTATGTCAAACAAATAAAATATATTGAGATTGAGATAAAAACTGATTTTCAAATGATTCAGTTAGTACTCAAGAAATGGTCTCGAACAAGTCTCTTGAAGACACTCTTACTTGGAGCTTTACGAACGGTCTCAGGTAGGGTGTTCCACAGTAGTATAGCCTGAATTGTGAAAGAGTATCGGAAGAAGTCACTTTTGTGTTTTGGTAAGTAAGCCAAGGTGTCTCTGAAATCCATGCAACACTTGGTCATCCAGGTACTAAGATTGTAAACAAGCAAAAAGGATTAGATATTGTTTAATTTAAAAAAAATATCTCCTCACCTCACCAATCAACAACAGCTTCTACACATGATCGCTCTGGGCTTTCTCGCGGCGGTGGTGCGGGACCCGAATTTGCTGCAAGAGCTAGAGCGGGAGTCCTCGCCCATGGCAGACTGGAACGACGTGGGCGCCGCGATGCCGACCCCACTCTCCAACGTGGAGGCTCCCCCGAGCCCCTTCCCGCAACATGTCAGCCAGCCGCGTGATCAGAGCTTCATATATCGTGAGTTTAGTTCATTAGTAACCCAAACAGTAAAGTACTAAACTCACATTGGATCTTCGTCTCTTATAAACTTCATGCAAGTAGCTGTGCAGAGATAAAAAACTAATTAAAACAATTTTCTGCACAGTTTATTTCAAATTGCGATTGTGACAAATGAATCATTGATGTTAGTCTTAACTGATATTAGACTAGACTTAATTATCTTGATTATTACTCGTGAATAATGTGATCCTTTGGGTTATATAATACCTAACAAGTATAATGTCATAAAAAACTAATTCCTTACTTCCTTTTTAGGGTTCCGTAGCCAAATGGCAAAAACGGAACCCTTATGGATTCGTGATGTCTGTCTGTCTGTCCGTCCGTTCCGAAACTATAGGAACTATACTGTTGAAACTCGGTACGTAGATGTATTCTGTGAACCACATTAAGATTTTCACACAAAAATAGAAAAAAGCAATAAATTTTGAGGGTTCCCCATACTTAGAACTAAAACTCAAAAAAATTTTTTTTTCATCAAACCCATACATGTGGGGTATCTATGGATAGGTCTTCAAAAATGATATTCAGGTTTCTAATATCATTTTATTCTAAACTGAATAGTTTGCGCGAGAGACACTTCCAAAGTGGTAAAATGTGTGTTTCCCCCCCGCCCCCTGTAACTTCTAAAATAAGAGAATGATAAAACAAAAAAAAATATGATGTACATTACGATGCAAACTTCCACCGATGGTTTGAACGAGATCTAGTTAGTAGTTTTTTTAAATACGTCATAAATCGTAAACCCCAATTTACCTTTCATTCAATCTTAATGCAATGATTTCTATGGATAATCAAAGGCAATGATGTATTTCTGTTGCCGCTGTTGTTATACAGATACTAAAAATAGAATAAAATAAATATTTAAGGGGGCGCACATACAATAAACGTGATTTTTTATAGATAATGGTACGGAACCCTTGGTGCGTGAGTCCGACTCGCACTTGGCCGGTTTTTTAAGGATATTGCATTTATATTTCATGTTTTCTGCTATTCACTTAGTTGTCCACAAATTGTTTCATTCCAAAATTGGTACTCACTGTAGTTCAAGTTATTTTATAAAAGTATTAGGATTTTTTCTCATTGTAGCCCTGTACTTAAATTCAAAATCAATAATTAAACACGGCCCTTTCATACTAACTTAATTATTATAAATATATTTAACTAATTTCAGAGTCCATAAGGTGTTCATAAATTCATAAGGTGGTGGTTGCCAATGTTACTTATCAAGACGCTTAGAGGGGGTTAACATTTTGATTAATGTTATGTCAATTATAATATGAACTAAAAAAATGGTTTTACGTTCCAAATGTAAAAGAACATTGGATTTTAAAGATAATTAATTGAAGGCTGTACTAACATTTATTGCGTATGATTTAAATATTATTTATATAGAGATAAATGCCTATTTTGAATTTATCTTATTTCTGTGTAAGTCTAAGAATGATAAACGTATTCACTCTTTTAAAAAATTAAAAACTTAGCTGGTGAAAAATCTTGCTTTTGTGATACTAATTGGCTTGGTAGTATGTACAAGTATAAGCAAAAATCCACTGGTGTAAACAAAACGTGTGTTTTACTAAAAGAGTAACAAAGAGTGAATGAGGAAGTATTGACAGTGTCTTATCTAATTTTTCACTTGAATATAAATTGTGAATTGAAGTGGGATTCAATTGTAACAAATGAATGTCAACCCCCTATAAGGCAAAAAATAACTTTTAAGCTGTTGAGACCAGTGTAAGAATTAATAAAAGCAAAATGATTTTCTTGTTAATACTTATGATGTTATGATATATTCTTAAATAAACTTAAGATAAGATCCCTTAAAAAACTAAAGAACATTTGGGTTAGAGGTGTATTTCCGATCCAATATGAATGAAAGAGCTGTGCTTACTAAACGACGTCGACTGTGTCTACTAGACGATGTGGATATGGGTGCGCTGGTTACAGTGTGCACACTGGCCATCACCCTGATGCTGATCTACGGCGCGTCGCGCGGCCGCCCCGCCCACTTGCTGCCTTTCTTCTGCCTTCAGATATTCGACTTCGCTATCACTGTGTAAGTATTCTTGAATAGGTTTATTTAAATTTAATAGTAATATTAAATAAAAATAACGTTTCAAACTCAAAGCCCCACAGTAGGGTAGATATACCCTGTGCCGTGGGAACCATGGACACACACAAAGACAGAACACAAACAACCAGACCGAGAACAGAAATTTAAACTCATCATTCAAATATCTGTTTCTTCGGGAATCGAACCCGGGACCCTCTGATTGGCAGTCCGGCATGGTAACCATTGCGCCACACAAGTCGTCAATATAATTTCACATTCTACCTTGTGGTGGACTTTGGCCTAAATATCTGTCAATTAGTAGACGTTGGAACTTATATGGTTCGCCCGGGGAAGTACCACTGCTGCACGTACTTCTGCCGTGCCTCAATTTTATTTTGTTCCAGTGCAAGGTTCAGTTGCCGGCCAGACTGATATGAGGCGACCGTCAGCCTCCGGAGTAGCATACAACCTCAGACAAGACTTACCTAGTCATACCTCAGACAAGACTTACATAGATATCCATGGGCTGCAGTGACCACTTAAAACCAAATGGTCTGCATGCTAATCTGCTACTCCATTCAAATAAAAATAACGTCAAAATTAACCCTTTTTAATGTCTGAAAGGAGGCTTGTATTATTATTTATTCTAATGTTCATACCTTAGAATAGAAATTAAGTAACAAAACAAACAACAGAATCACAAGATTTTTATCAGCATTAGTGGAACAGCTCATGATGCGATTTTTTATTATTTATTATGTTAAGTAGTTTTATTCTACATTTGCTTTTTCATGACAATTTTAAATTAGGTAAACACCTAATCATATCAAAAAGAAAAAAATGC
Organism: Pyrgus malvae; assembly: GCA_911387765.1. Taxonomy (NCBI): domain Eukaryota; kingdom Metazoa; phylum Arthropoda; class Insecta; order Lepidoptera; family Hesperiidae; genus Pyrgus; species Pyrgus malvae. The sequence goes on along the minus strand of OU426958.1, from coordinate 9,372,782 downwards.
CACTTGCATAACGACGATTGTGATATATCATCATATTAATTTATTAGCAGTCGCCCGCGACTTCGTCCTTATAGCGTGATGTTATATAGCCTATGGACTATTCAACACAAAAATATTTTTTTAATGCGAACCAGTAGTTCCTGCGATTAGCGCGTTCAAACAAACAAACTCTTCAGCTTTATATTATTAGTATAGATTTGTTAACATTAATCATTGCAATTATCATAGCATAAATAAAGAAAACTAATGAAAAATAGTTTTACAAAATATATAAAACAACTGATAAAGTTTATTGACCCTTATTGACATACATGTAACTATAATCTTGTACATAAATATCTTATCATTAATATTTGTGTCTACTTTTCAAATACATATACCTAAATAGTTTGCTGTAATCTAATAAAAAATTGTAGTGACAATGAGAATTTTTGCATTTCACTTTAGTTGGTGACCAAAAAGAATAATCTCTTATTCTTTTTGGCAATAGAGATTGCGTGATGTAATGAAAAGATGAATATGAACCTAAACCTATAGAAATTAGATGAGAAACACAAAGTACCTACCTATGAAATGACATCTCACAGTTTTTGTCAATAGAAAAGATGGTATAAAGATATGGTAAATGTCCATTGTTATATAAAACGGTTGTACTCACTTGATTTATCGGAACTGCCCGACTAGTTTCGGACCAATCCGTGGTCCTTAAGAGGAAACGCTAGCGCCGTATTCCCATACAAATGTATTCTCCTATTTACTCCCTGGATAATGCTTCTAGAGGAATGATTTTTTGTGACAATATCTAAGTTTGCTAAAGCTATGCCCCTATGTTTTGTTTTTTTCAATCAACTAATTAGATCAGAAAATATGACTCTTCAAAAATCGTAGAAAATGCCTCTTTCATATAGCCCTAATCCAACCACTGCACTGCAAAACAAATTTGAAAGGTTTTTACAACTTAATAAAAACATAGAGGCATAGACTTATTCTATTTCTTGATATTTGTGATTTTTTTTAATAAACTCAATTTGAAGGAGGAAACAGGAGAATACGAAACCTCGATTTAGTCAGGTATAATCGGTCTGAGCTGCATCTGTCCCTATCGCACGCGGCGGATAGCGCAGGGCGCAGCGCGATAGCAATAGTTATTCCAAAATACCTATTTTTCAAATTCGGCTGAACCCGCGTTTCCTCTTAACCATGAGCTCTCGCCGCTCGAATTGCGAATTATTGACGACGGCAGTCTCCGTTTTAGTGAGTACAACCGTTTTATATAAAAATGAATAAAGACACTCACAATACATTTAAGGACAATATGTTAAATGTGTTTAAGCAGGATTTGCACTTGTTCACTCAGTCTTAACAATATCGTTATAAAAATTTGTTGTTAAATTGGAATTAATCAGTTTGATAAAATTAAATGACAGGAATTATGTTGGATTGTGACACTGGTTCTGGCGCAGATAGTATGTTAGGGAATCTTATGGTCATTTCTCATTTTTGACAGTAATTAATGAGCAACTACTCGTACAAGCAGTGCTCTTTTATTACTTACTACAATTCCTTGTATCGAGTGTACCATAGCCTAAAAATGAATGAAACAAACACACAAATTGATTGGGAGTCTGGTTTGGTAACCATTGCGTCCCAGGGGTCTCATTTCCATTGGCATACTATTTCCGTATCAAATATACTTAAGAAAACTTCTCCATATATTACGTGTGCAGGTTGACAGCTACCGGGTACCTGTGCTATCTGCGCTCCATCCACCGGCTGGTGCGCGAGACGTTCCGCGTGCCGTGGCGCTCCGAGCTGCTGCAGCTGCCCGCGCCGGCGCTCGCGGTCGTCGTGCTCTCCGTACTGCTGCTGGCCATACTGATTAAGGTAACTGTACTGTACATGAAGCGCGCATGGCCCGGCGTCTAGCGTAGAACGCAAGCGGTCTGCATAGCTAAGCTAAACGGGTGCGCGGTCGGGTGTGAGATGGGTGACCTTCGGAGGCCTTAAGGGCGGTTTGAAAACATCCAACAGCAAGTTGGCCTCTATCCCCCATCTCCACCAACCCGCATTGAAGCAGCGTGGTGGAGTAAGCTCCAGGCCTCCCCAGCAAAGGGTTGCAGCCACTGTACATGCAGGCTGACTGCACTGGGTACCTGTTCCACCTGTGCTCCATCCACCGGATGATTAACTATGTATGATTTTTACATACAAGATGTTGCATACAGTTTTTTTTGGGAACAAGTATGTCTCTAATAATGTTGTCATTTCCAATTAGGATGTTTGGAGCACAGACTCAGGGCCTCGTTCACCATCTCCAAGTAAAGTGTTTATTAGTTACGTCCCAAGTAAAGTTAATTGGCAAGTAAACGCTATGAGTACGGGTCAGTTTATCATATGATTCATGCTACTCGAACATCGTGAAATTGAAATCGAAGTTACGGGTGACTTAACCGACAATTAGCGTACTTGTCACTTTACTTAAAGGTGGTGAAAGAGGCCCTTACTCTTACGTAATATGTAATATGGATATTTATACTCTGACTAACTGTAGCCTTATACTACACTAAACAATAAGAATGTACATAGCAAAGAGTGCAGCAGTGTTACTTTCCTGCTTCCTCTTAAAAAGCTGTAATTGGTCTTCATGTAAAGTCTGTATTATTTCATCACAACTATAAACTTTTTTTGTGGTTCCGACAGGGCTACTGCATCAGCGTAGTGTGGCGATGCTACAAGTACCTGACGATGCGCACGCACTCGCTGCACAACCTGACTCCGTTCGTGATCTCGAGCGAGGGCGTAGTAGCGGGTGCTGCCTACGTACCGCCAGCGCCGGACTACTCCAGCCTGCTGCCGGACTACGAGGAGGCCGTCAAGCAGACCCCGCCGCCCTCCTACCGCGCTGCTACCTTGATGGCGACCGCTGACCCCGCCATCGTGACTGTGAGTGCATCTTCTATAAATTCAGGAATAGTTCCGAATAAATTTCTATAGGTGTAAGGTGAACCTTAGGTGATGCATAATCTCGTATCTGTTTGTAATTTCGAGAATTTTGGAGTATCAATCGTCACTCACTAAACCACCGTCTTACCGTGTCGCGAAATCATGTAGGTGATTGTGAATAGCTTATCTGTAATTTTAGTAACTGTTCCGGCTAAATGTCTAGTGGTATAAGTTAAAGAGTGACTAAGAGATACTAAGTGGGCTAAACGTTTCTTCCCATTGCAATGACATTTTTCCACTTATGAATAGTAACATAATTGTCACTCCAATCCATCAAGTATCTCCAATTAAAAAATCAGGTCTCTCCGTAACACTCTTGTGAGTTTCACATTTAAAATATTAAATTTGCAAAACTTGAATGGTTTTTGACCGGGGAAGTGCCAGTTCTGCACCCACTTCTGCCCACTTCAAGAATTGCTATTCTTTTGTTCTTGGTGGAAAGTTTTCGGTCAGACTTACATGAGGCGACCATTAGTCTTCGGAGTAGCAACGCAACTGCATACGACCACAGGCAAGACTTAGGTTCAGGTTTGTCTGTAGATGTCCATTGGCCTGCATGCTCGTCTGCTACTCCATTCAAATAAAAAAGTATGTACGACTTACAGATATAATAAATAAATAAATAAATAAACGTTACACACTCATAGCCCCACATTTAGGTAATTATACCCTGTCGTGGGTACCATGGACACATTCAAAGACAGGAACACAAACACCCAGACCGAGAATAGAAATTTAAACTCATCATTCAAATTTCTGCTTCGCCGGGACACGAACCCGGGACCCCTCGATTGGCAGTCCGGCATGGTAACCGTTGCGCCACGCGGGTCGTCAAATAGTATAGTTTGGTTCACGAGAGTTGAACACAAATGGCGGCCGTCTGCGCATGTACACTCATGAATCAATCAAATCAATGCGTCCATGCCTCGATAGACGAATAGCGACTGAGCACCAGTGACGCACCATTTGGCGCACCAATGGCGTCGCTCCATTCTTGATGCATTCCGCCCGCGCCTCACCCCGCGCCTGTAAGGGGACCTAAAAAATGCTTTCTGCGCAGTGTTCATCTTTCGTGGATTGAATTGTAATGTAAGTGTTTCCTTCCAGCCGGAGACTCCTCCCGGCGAGCCCCCGCAGCCGCAGCAGGCGGCGGGCGCTCCCCCCGCGCACCCCGCGCCCCCCGCGCCCGCCCCCGCGCACACCGTGGTGATGCTGCCGGCGCAGGGCGCGCCCGCCTCCGTGTAATCACACACACCACGCGAGTACACGTTTACTGGACGGAGCTTACACTTCTGCACGCGTTTGACGTACGTACGTTCGCTCATTTGGTGGCATCTGATTGGAGCGCTCCAGTCCTTTAAATATTTTTTTAGACTTCAAAGCTTCCTCCAGACTTAAAACCTCTTCAGCGGGCCTAGACAAAGTGGCATTCAACGTAAGCGCTTGAGAATAAAATGAAAAATGTATGGGATTGGCGTTTGCTTGCGAAATTTCATGTGATTTCGATCGTCAGCTAAATGTCGATCCAATACATTCATTTCATTCTAAATTCAAAAATTGTGTGCATAAAATGTTAAATAGCAACTGTCTGTCTTCCCGCCAAAATTCATTCGATATATTTCTAGTGAATTACAGCAGACAAATATGAAATCATTTTCGAAAACTTTAATATAAGTAAAGTAGTTTAAAAAAAACTCCCAATTTGTTATCGTTTTTAAACTAGCACATGTTGTAATTGACCACTCCAATTAAATGCCGCCATGTGTAGTTTTAATCGCTGATGCAGAACTTTAACAGTTTTACGCCTTAAGCTTACACCGGCTTAGTACGATGCCTCTATTAAGCGTGTACTCGACGTCGCTAAAAATTACTTGTGCAAACTGTATTAAAGGATCAGTACTCAACTTAATACTAGATTTCTGCATGTCTGAATCTCGCTAAGAACTTATATTTGCTTTAAAAGTTAACTATTCTGAGGCACGTCATGTGATAAGAAAGAATTTATTGGATACTGTACTAAATAGTATTCAATAAACTCTTTGAAGAAATTGAAGCCTCAGAAATCCGTCCGCCAAAAACAGCAATACTTTAGATAAATAATCGTTATTATTGAAATAAAATATTTGTGAGTTTTAAAATTACATTCCAATTTGTCGTTTTAATGTACGTCACTACGCTATTCTTGTATTAAGTTGTATTGTTCAATTGATCGTGTTTACTCAAGTGCTAAAATAATTTCGAGTATTATAATGATTACACTATAGAAAAGGGATAGCATGAAGAATATTAGCAGTACTGGTGTTAAAATCACGTTTGAAATGTATAGAAATAAGGTAGCACAGCAAATTAAGTCGATTATTTTCTAACTGTTATAGCTACAAGATATAAAATGTCAGGCGTTTTTAAACATATAAAAAAAATCAACAGCAATTGGCTTAGAAATTCACATTGTCATTTTAATTTTACTAGTGTGCTTTAACGTTTTTCCTTCTTATATCTTTAAAATAATTTAGTGTTAAAAATATTTGTTTGTCATCATGACGCATTTCTTTCATCTTCATGGTGTTTGGAGCTAGTAGTTTATCTCCTACATACAGGTTATGTTGTAGCATTATACAGTGGTTATCTTAAGTTTTTCCGTTTGTTTATTTTACATGATTATATACTAGTTGTATTTATTATATTCTAATTGCCAAAAAAGGTAATTTTAAAAATAAAAGGTAAAATAAAAATCAAATAAATTATTTTTATTTATAAATATGACCTTTCTTATACTTATGTTTTTTTATGATTTGTTTTATAATAAGTTTTTATTGTGTACTTAGTAGTAGGCAGATAACATTCCTAAAGTTTTTCTTTTTATGACAAAACACAGCAATCATGTCTTACTGCAGCCCACGCACATAAATTTATTTATAACCTACCTTTTTAAATGTAAGGCTTTTTGGAGATCCTTAACAGATTTGTGAGTAATGCTTTAAAAAACGTTTTCGCGTAACACTCCCTATTTTGCTTACCCCGAATTTTGGACAGCATAATATTGTTGTATAATAAATTGGTTTATTTATATTGTGTTTCCCTGAATATAAACTGTTGTGCCATTAAATTTGGGTCAGTAAAATTTATTTTTGTACTTCGATAGTAGGATTTAAATGAAAACTATTTAGTAAGTAGTTTAGATATTACTTCATTGACCTTTTTTTGAAGTGAAAACTTCTTTAGCGGCGTTGTGCACTTTTTTGGAATGGGTAAAAAATGTTAAACTCGCGTCAGGACACGTGACCTGATCGAATATTCGTAAGACGCGGAAGGTCTGTATACTTGTGAAATTCGTCAAGTGTATAAAATATGAAAATTGAACAAAATGCATCTATTAATAAAAAAAAGTGACGAAGGAATAGTGAAAGAAAATTAGTGAGTACTTTAGACTAGATGAAAACTTGCTGAAAATACTAGATGAAAAATAATATTGATAATTAAAGTAATTCGTGAAATTATTCCCTAACCATTCCAAAATACCAAAAATGCACAACGTAATGTTCAAGTTTTCACGGAGTATAAAACGTTTTTTTAACCTAGATCTTTATGTAAGTACCTTGTAATTGAAAAAAATCAACACATGCTTAATAAAATTATGTATCGCATATTGTTTAGTTAGAGGGATACGCGCATTCCCCGCTATGTTATTAAAATCTTTGCACGACGTAAACTTTGTATACAAAGTTATAACAAATAAATAATAAAATCTTCATGGATGTCTTAAATATAATTTAAATATGCGTATAGTCCTATTCGTAAGTAGTTTCAATGTGGCCTAAAGTGTATAGAATTCTACGTTTATTCCCATGAAATATTTCTTACTAAGTATGTATAAATACAGTGGTATCTTCAGTCATTAATAGTAATGGTTCTGAAGGTACTTAATAAAAGAAAACTAGTGGCGGCTTCTTGCTAATTTTGGCTTTAAAAGGTTATGATTGAGTATTCTATATTTACATACATTGAAAGTACATAATGATAATTTGATCTTTAGGCCGCTATCGCACTGACTTTTAACGAGCGTTGGCGTTCCTCCGACGTTGTCTCTGCGCAAACGTGACGCCGACGTCGCAGGGGCGGGGCACGGACAGCGCCCGTCAGCAGCACGAGAACGTTGCGCATGCTTTACGCAGCGTTAAAGTTGCGTTGACACGTCAACGGTCGTAAAACATCAGTAGGGTAGCGGCAATACGTGCCTTTGACTATGTATTATTGTGAAGCATTTACACAAAAATGTCAATTTCCCCGTGTTCCATCTGTTGGTCCAACTAGCTGGACCACGAGGGATATTTTATCCCGTCAGTGATGAATTTTTCAGAATTGATAAATTATCACAAGATTTTGTCATTTTTGATTTCTACAATTAGACCAGTGTCGATCATGTTGAAAATGGTAAAAAGTGAAAAAAAAATAAATAGTAGAATGAAACCTATTGGAAAAGGTAGAGAATATAACAAAAATAAAAGGAAAAATAAATTAGAGGCGATCTGAGGTCGGGAAGGGGGAGGGGGGGAGCTTTAAAGGGTAAAAAACTGTTTATCTCGATTTCCGACAAAACTACAGGTCCTATGAAAAAAAGTTAAGTGGCAAAGATGTAGTTAATAAAAAGATCTACAACTTTTATATTTACACTTTTTTCACATTACCTCAAAATTTAAGTGAAATATTCAAATAACCATGTTTTTGGTTTTTTATTTTTATCTTATACCTACAAATAAAATTATTTTTTCACAAAATTTGGTGAAAAATTACCTTTTTATGTCCCAAATATTTTTAAACATTTTTTTTGGTCTCAAAAATTATCGGCACTGGTCTAAATAGGGCTGAATTATTTTTAAATGTTGCAAATTATAGATTAATCAGAGCAATAGGTGAAACATCACAGTTATCAAGAATAGAAGACACAGGTAACAAAATTATAGACGTCGTGTAAGAGTGTACTTAACCGAAATAAATTAGAAATGAAACTAAAGTTGTTTTATTTGTACCTATAGATTTGTACTATTCGAGTTTGTATCGTTCGACTAAACCCAAACGCTTCAAATATTTGGATATTTTGACGTATGTAACCCACGTCGGAATCGCGTTCGAATCCTGAAAACTAAAAGAGATCTATGTTCTGGGTTCGATTCCCAGTAAGGCAGAAATGTAAATAATAAGCTTCACAAACTACACTTAGTGTTTGCGCTTGGATGTCGAATGAAAGCGATTGTACTGTTCCAAAAAGTTTATAATTTTATTGAGCTTCGGTTCCAATGAGTGACATGTATGCGTTATGTATGCAATGATGATATTTGACAGAAGATTCAAATTGAATTTAAAATGCAGTTCGATGTTAAACTCCACGTGTCGTCTGCGTTCCGTTCAATGCTCAAACACTTAGTCAAAATTTGCTACCGTCACATGGACGTATGGTGAAATATTTTTTAATTTTTTTTATTTATTTATTTATTTATGTGAAACACCTTATACTAAGATTCACAAAGGGTTAAACCTAATGCCTATTGGCATTGTCTCCCGGTCGACCCTGGGTGATGTTGAGAATGTGAGGTAGGCTTTCATAATAAACAAGCTACAGGAACAAATGATTAAGAAGAAAAAAAATGTTATAGTAGAGTAATGATATATTATAACTACATACTAATAATATAATACACACTATAATACACATACATAATATATATATACATAGATACATACATACTCACATAAATAAATACATGCATACATACATATATACATACATACATATAAACGTACACATATTTATAGGAACTAAAAATAGAACTCTTATTATTAAAAAAGATTAGATGGTTGTGGGGATACTCAATAAATGCTCTCGGACCAACTTCTTGAATGCCAATTTGCTGGGTGCCTTTCTTATATTTTCGGGTAGGGTGTTCCATAGTTGTATAGCCTGAACTGTGAAGGAGTGATGAAAAAATCCACTATTATGTGGCGGAAGAATGAGACTAAGATTTTTGGTGGAACGTAATCCTCTGTCATGGGCAGAGCAGAGGTATTGAAAAATATTTTTTGTATAGGTCCCCGTAGCATCACTTTTCATTGCCTTTGTGTTGTAAAGTGCATGTCTGACGTAGCAAAATGGTTAAGCCACGAGTTTTGACTGATTTGTAGAGTTTAGTAAGGGCCTGTTGAGTTAGAAGTTGAAAAGATTGGCTCTATTCAAGGCTATAAGTTCTTATCTTGGCAACATTTTTTAAGCACTTACAACTTGCATCTCTGGCAACATTGAATTTTTTGGTGGGATTGTTGTAGATCCAATTTTAAATATTAATAACTTTGTATAATCGTTGTTATAATACCAAAAATATATTTGAAATTAGCGATACTGGTACCATCTTGTAAATAAATAGCGTGTCGTCGTTTAGGGCACTTCTGCCTTACTTTGTAGGTATTATGTATATTTTTCTGTGTTCCCATCCCAATGCAACTTAATGCTCTTGCCCTCTGATAGCCGCAAATTACAGATTAATATCAAGCCCCTCCCAAAGACCGCCGGTTGTACTCCAGCGTCTACAGCACATGTGTACAAAGTAGAAATACCTATGCGGGGAATTAAAACTTACAAGGGAAACCCTCCTACCTATGTAACTTAAGTAACGTCCAAACTTTCATTTTTTATTATTCTATCGCAACTTTCAACTTTAAAGCAAACTTGTCCCGTGTAAGCAAACATTGTGCAAAAACTTTGAGTACCTATAATACATATAAAGTAGTTTTACCAAAGTACATTCGGCCATCTCGTATTGGACTGTACCTACAGTAGATACTTGCCATCGAGTCGTATCGCAAGTAGGGATGTAGTACGTATGATATGTACGTATGATATGTACGTATGATATGTACGTATGATACGACTGGTGGATTATGATACTACATCCCTCTCACCTCCGATAGGAGACCTGTGCGTTGCCCAGCAGTGGGACATAAAAAGGGTTGAAAAAAATGTATAGTAATTAGTTGGCTGCAACCCTTTTTGCGTCCCACTGCTGGGCACGGGTCTGTCCCCCGTATTGGGGAGGCCTAGAGCTTACTCCACCACGCTGCTCCAATGCGGATTGGTGGAGTGGGATATAAAAAGGGTTATAAAAAATATGATGGTAATTAGTTGCTGAATATAAATTCTTAATAGTGAAATAATTAAGTACCTACCTACATATTTATTTTACAAGTAAGAATACAAATATATGGAACAACGACCTTTAATTGCAATGTTTTAACATTCTTATGCTATGTCTGTTGTTCGTTATTTCGCCGAAAAGGTCAAAGCGATGTGGGCAATTTACAAACAATGCAACGGACATGCGCATAATACGACAGCGGATATCACGAGCGTGTTCAGGAGCCACTATAACCGCGCGTCGTCTCCTTCGTTTACGCGTTCTCTATTTATATCGACGTCTTCACCCCGCGACCCTTCGTTTCGCGCAAGCGCATTGCGAATCTGAAACGCCGAGCGTGAAAATTGCACATCATGGTACCGTTCGCAGTAGAGCGCGTTACGACATTGTCTCCACAAATTAAAGCTAATTAATACAAGAGCACTCGGTACGGCCGCCGCGACGTCCAGTGTGCCGCGAGGATGGCCCATGCCTCCGCGGCGCCTATCTTTCCCGACACTGCGGTAATTCTGCGACACAAATCAGCTGTACCGGCGAAATACGCGCGCTCGTGACGTCGTCGGTGCTTCGCCGCAAGGGCCCGTTCGCACGATGGCGTCCACCATGCAGCTCGAGTTCACGCAGGCGATGACGGACTTCAAGACCATGTTTCCGGACATGGACGACGACGTCATCGAGGCGGTGCTGCGAGCGAACCAAGGTGCAGTTGACGCGACGATCGATCAGCTGTTGGCTATGAGCACCGACAATCAAAACGAGCGGCTGCGACTAGAGATGGAACGAGTAGAAAGCAGCTCACCGTCGCGTCGGAAGGACAAGCGTGCGACTTCTAGACTCGTTGAAAACGGAGAGGACAACGACACTACTGCTCTTGTGTAAGTTGCCTACTTTTAATGATCTTTACGGTTTTTGTTTTACTCAAGTTTTCCACTAGGAAAATGACCCTATTTTTTATCTTTTTACATCATTTTTTATTTCTGTTTTATGAGCTGCATGGAAATAGCCGACCAATGCAAGTTTCAATATAAAATAGAGCAACAAGTTTTCATGCTACAGAACTATTTATCAAATCTTCAGACCTGTCACTTTGATACTTAATTAATTATCGAATGACATTTGAATTTTCATGTTTTTATGTTATTTCATGTTGCCTTTGTATAAACAAATTATATATCCTTCCATACTAAATTCAAATGTTCTAATGAACATCGGGTTATTATTATTACAATTAATAATTAATGGTAAGGACCGTGGTCTCCGAGGCGGGAGATTCCGGGTTCAAATCCTCGTTCAAAATTTGTAATGTGCGCATTTCATTGCTGCTCCACGGTGATGGAAAATATTGATCACGAAGTTTTCCATCGCCGTGCATGCCTGAGAAAAACTCATGACTTCTCGAAGGTATGATGTCCACCAATTCGCACTAGGCCAACGTGGTGGACTATGGCCTAAATCCCTCTTACTTGTTAGAGACCTGTTCCCAGCAGTGGGACATAAAAAAGGTTGAAAAACAAACGGGAACGATATTATGCTCTATGCAGCCATGAAAAACTGGTAATAAACCTATGATGTGCTTAAAGTTTACAGATGTGCATTTGAATTTGAGAATTCAAATTAGAATTGCAAAGGAATAAGGTAATCTCTGGGTTCGAATTTCTAATAGTACAATAGTATCCTACGTATTTTCGGATTTGACTTTTATTCATTCTTTCAGTAACAAACTTCCACTTAAACCAAAACACAGTCGATTCGTCGAGTCGCGAACAAGCTGTTAATAAAGTTCTCTATCATAGTAGTTGAGGCCTATTTCGAGTTAAAGTAGCCTTTCCAATCAACTAGCTAGAAATTAAGAAAGACAAAGACTTTTATTTGCACAAATATGGGTGTTTACAAAAGGTGTTTATATACATTTGGTTCGCCATATTTACCTTCATGATGTATGCAAATATTACAATAACAATATCCAACACAAAAAGATTTTTTCAATTGGAACCAGTAGTTCCTGAGATTAGTTCGTTCAAACAAACATACAAACGAACGAACGAACTCTTCAGCTTTATGTATAGATTAAAATATTGATTAACGGGCTAATATAAAAAACATAAATAAGCCAAAGACAATACTATACTATATTAATCTATGAAATGAAATAAGAAACATACAATTTTTCTTTTCTTTTTATATTGAATGGCTAAAATGAATTTTATACATTGCCGTAAAACGAATTAAAAAAATAAGAAACATAAAAGACAGACATGACAATTTTGATAGCTGCTTCAAAATGTAAATAAAGAAACAGAGAAAGTAAATAATTTTATAAAGAAATAATAAAGGAAAAGCAAAGTATAAGAATAAAACAAACGGATATAAGTTATATATAAAACATGATAATCGACGTGAATGAAGTAAGTAATAACATGTAGTGTATTTATAACACTACATGGCGCATTTCATTATTTCATTTGCTTCCCGTGGGAATGAGATATTTTCCCGCGGTAAAAAGTAGCCTATGTTCTTTCTCAACGTCCTTTCTATGTTTATGCCAAATTTCATCAAAATCGGTTCAGTGGTTTAAGCGTGAAAGAGTAGCAGACAGACAGACAGACAGAGTTACTTTCAAATTTATAATATTAGTATGGATTAAAACTTAACTAATTACAAATTAAAGTGTACATTGAAAAAAATTTCTTTATTATATAATACTTATGTTAACATTATCATTATGTATATTGCACCTTTTTGTTGATTAATTTTTATTTATTAATTATTTTTTTTATTTTTATATTTCGGATCGGATCCGTTCGTCGGCTTTTGGCACCCATATTGAAGGGTTTTTGTACACCAAGAGAAAAAAAAGCCGAGCGGGAAAAAAAACTCCCAAGTTGGTACTAGGATAATAATTTTTGAATCATTGCTCTAGGTGTCATAAAATAAGAAACTAATGTAGAGAGTGTTGTTGTGGGAGAAAGGATATTATATCATGGTGGGTAGCAAAGAGTATGTAAAACCTGGTGGGTAGCATCGTGTATTGTACTAACTATATTATAAGAAAGGAGCTCTTTGTATAGTGGTACTATCGCCTAAACCCTGTGCCAAGCGCCCATATAAGAGTTCGTGTATCGTCGAGTTCTTAATGCCATGCCTTTATAACATTTGATCCAGGCGCGGTCGCAGCCTTCAATTTTGGGAGGGGGGTCGCCAAGAAATTTTGGGACCTCCCGCCCCCTGGGACCGCGCCTGATAACATCCATCTTTAAACAGACATGAACGGCCGGGGTTTAATTTAAATCTACCCACCTTGTTAAGAATTTATTTGGAAAAGTGTATCATAAAAAAATTTACTTTAATTGTTACTTTAACACTGTAAATTTTATTCAACTGTTAAATTAAATCTTAAACAAATAATGTCAACATAAAATTTCCTCGACTTTTCTCTAATATTTTCTCATCGTTTACCTTACTTGGATTTATCCTAATACCTTAGTCAAATCAAAATCAAATCAAGCCGTTCTCGAGTTTTAGCGAAACATACAGTAATTCATTGCATTTTATTTTCATATCTTATCTACATAAAAAATAAAAACTGAAAAATACAATAAAATTATTGCAATTGATTATACTATTTACAAAAAGGTCGATGAGCTTTGAATCGTAAAGTTCCCTGCTAACATTATTTTTATCTGCCTACATATCACGTACGATAACCCCACAAGGCAAACTTGAATAAAAACCAGTAATCTTATAAAAATAGGATCGTAATAGGTCCCTGCTCCTGACTGCGTAATGTAATTTATTGCGATCACAGATGTGCCTTCAATTCTGTAAAAGCTAGTAATTTTGTTCATATCTCATTATATTATTATATAGATACGTGAGTATCTTGCTCTAGTGAAGAAAAACATTGTCATAAAATATTCATGCTCTTAACCCCTTACCAAAATATTATTTACCAATACATACGTATCAATCTATATTTGGGTATTGTGTTTAGAAGCATAACAAGATGTAGACCTAAGATTATATTCGGCCAGCCAGATTTAAATAGGGCGAGGCTCCAAAGGACAGCGTAACTTCATACGACCTCAAGCAAGAGTCACTTTACGTTAAATTGGGAGCAGATATCCGATTGCTATGACCATTTAATGAAAAGGGACCTGCATAATTCGCAGACACTTAATTTTATTGGACTTATTCTAATAACTTATAGTTGGATCATAAGGTGTTAATTCTAATTCAGGGTAATATTTTCAGGAACGTTGACGACGAATCAGTTCCTCTCGCAGTAAGAAGAAAATGGGTACCACGAATGCTTGGGCCACTTCCACCTATGTTTTTGCGAATTCCGCCAAACACAGACGCACGAATCGACTTGAGTCTGGAGATGGACGACGATCGCATTGCCACGTTACTACAGAACGAGGAATTTATGGCGGAACTTAGGTGGAACCAAGAGTTTATCGCCGCCTTAGACAGTGATCAAGGGCACAAGACAAAAACTCACGATGACGAAGCTGCGTTCAAAGAAAGATTAAAAAATATGGGAAAATGTGAGTATATGTATATTTTTAGCTTAATAAGTACATATATATATATATATATATGTAATATATATATATATATAAATTACGCGTCACGTTTTTTGTCCGCTATGGACTCCTAAACCACTGACCCGGCATACCGTGTGCAGTTTGATCCAACTGGAAAAATAGGAACGCTTACATCTTAATTGATTAGTCCTTGCGAAAATACATTTTTATCTCGGAAAATGTACTTTTCCTATGGGATTACATATATTTAACCGAACACAGCACCTCCTCCAAAAAAATTCGGTAAAAAATATTTGATAATCGAAAATAATGTACAAAAGAGTATAAAATTCGAAATGAACATTTGTGAAATTGGTGGTTGTACATAATGGTCTTATCCATATTATATTAATTGGATCTTAATTGACAATTTGAACCACTGGAAATGATTTTAGTTCGACTACTGAGTAGTTGGTCCAACGGGAAATAAAATTCCTCGTGGTCTAACTACTTAGTTGGACGAGCGAACTCAAATTACCCGAAAGAAGCCGGGTCGGACGCTAGTTTAAATATATATGTATAAGTATGCTATTTAAATGTAAAGTATGCTGGCCATATGGTATTAATAATAATAATAATGACAATAATAACGCTTCACACTCATAGCCCCATAGTAGGGTAGATATACCCTGTGTCGTGGGTACCATGGACACACACAAAGACAAAGACAAAGACATTTATTTGCACAAATATGGGTGTTTACAAAGTTGTTTATATATATTTAGTTCGCCATATTTACCTTCCATGAGGTATGCAAATATACAATGATAAAAATTTATAAGGAAAAAAACTAAACTATAATACAATTACGAAATGTACGAAATGTACATTTACATCTATTTACAGAAACACAAACACCCAGACCGAGAATAGAAATTTAAACTCCTTTTAGAGTCCGGCATGGTAACCATTGCGCCACAGGGGTCGTCAATATTAATGATTATTTTTCACTTTTTCCGACTTCCCAAAAGAGGAGGTACTGTATTCGGCTGTATGTATTTTTTTATATATATGTTCACCGATTACTCCGCCGTTTGTGGACCGATTTTCAAAATTCTTTTTGAAATCGGCCCCTTAGAAAAAAGTCGTACCTTTCGATCTGAATGGGCACCGACAAAATCAAAATAGTTTTAAGAGTCATTACCATTATTTTTATTTTTTACCGTTTGAAGTCGGTACTATTTTTTTGTTAAAAACTTAATTCATTTAGTTTGGTGTGCTTTATAAGCGTGTTTTTTAGATTTTTTTAACTATATTTTTTAATAACTCTCATGCAAACACGGCGGCGGAAAAGTCGTAATGAAATATCACGATGTTTTCCTTCACCGCAGAGAAGTGATACTTAGTGATACACACGATACACACGCACGCACATATGATATGATAAATACGCATATACGTGATACACTCATAACAGTTTTTCTTAGTCAGAGATGAGTGCCGTAATTCGAACTCAGTACCCCAGTGTGGGGTCCGGTGGTGTAATCTGCATTCTTGCTAACAGTCTTCATGAATTTATAATTATTTGATTGATAAATTCTAAAGACTCTAAACCATATTATGTATGTATTAAATTAAATTATGTGTGGAATGTATAAGTTTCTCCTGTTTCGTCTCCTGTTTCGTTGGACGACCTACGTTGCGCAATGGTTACCATGCCGGACTGCCAATCGAAAGGTCCCGGGTTCGATTCCCGGCGAAACAGAAATTTGAATGATGAGTTAAAATTTCTGTTCTCGGTCTGGGTGTTTGTGTTTCTGTCTTTGTGTGTGTCCATGGTACCCACGACACAGGGTAAACCCTACTGTGGGGCTATGAGTGTGAATCGTTATTAATCGTTATTTATTATTTCAACATATTTTTGTTTATAGTAACTCAGATACTCTTTCGGGAGAGTTCTGTTGTCTATATTAAGGCTTTTCGCCCAGTTTCGACAACTGACGATACCATGTATTTTGGTTTTCAATTGGCTGCAACCCTTTTTACGTCCCACTGCTGGGCACGGGTCTCTCCCCATTATCTTACCACCTGGCCTGGAGCTTGGTGGAGATGTTGGTTCAATGCGGGTTGGTGGACGTGGAGATGCGGTTTAGTGGCCAACCCGCTGTCGGATGTTTTCAAACCGCCCATAAGGCCTCTGAATAGGTTTAACGACTGTTATCTATCGACAAAAACCGGGACCGACGGCTTTACGTGTCCTCCGAAGCACGGAAACGCGCATGAAATTTATGCCACTAGCAGTCACCCATCTCTCACCCGACCGCGCCCGTTTTGGCTTAGATGCATATTATGCTGCATGTTTTCACTAAAAATTATAAAGTTAACGTTATTTGTAATTATACTTATGAATAAATAAATAAATAATAATTATTATTTATTTGATGACCCGTTTGGCGCAATGGTTACCATACCGGACTGCCGATCGGAGGGTCCTGGGTTCCATTCCCTACGAAGCAGAAATTTGAATGAGGATTTTAAAATTTCTGTTATCGGTCTGAGCGTTAGCGTTTCTGTCTTTGTGTGTGATCATGGTACCCACGACACATGGCGTACAACGACACAGTACCCTACTGTGGGGGCTATGAGTGTGATACGTTATTTATTATTTATTCATTTATGTTAGAATTGAATATTTTTTTCGTAGCATCGCGAAAGAAGTTTGCCCAACTATCACGCATGTTCAGTCGAGGAGGGTCTAAACGAAGAGGCGGTACGAGGACGCCTTCCCGCGGCCCACCAGTCGGACTCCTGCTGCAGGAGGATTCCGATGATGACGAACGCCCTCAAGAAACGAACAGCAAACTATAGCCTTTATGATGTATCTTATATTCACGCACCATTAAGTTGCGCTTTAACACCTGTTAACGCCTTAATTTATTAAATAGGCCTTATGAGTAATGAAAGTTTCACAAGGTTTCGAATAAGACTGGAATGCTTAGATAGGATTGGGTAGAAAATTCAATAGGAGTTAGGATCACATTGTTGAGATTTGTATACGGAGAGGTGCAATCGGCGTGATTAAAAACTGTCCTGACGATGTGTTACAAAGAAATTTTGAAGCCACTAAAATTACTGTAAATAAATATAATGTTGTATCCATGGGCGTACAGGGGAGGGGGCAGGGGGGCAGCTGCCCTGGATCAAGGTCCACATTCAGGGATTCAAAAATCTAAACGAAAAAAGAAACCTATAAAGAAAAAGCTAGATATGCTACCTCCTGATGTTTCCTTTGTATATTAAGTACTAGCGGCCGCCCGCGACTTCGTCCGCGTGGACTTTGGTATTAGTCATAGCATGATGTTATATAGCCTATTATAGCCTTCCCCAATAAATGTAATATTCAACACAAAAATATTTTTTCAATTCGAACCAGTAGTTCCTGAGATTAGCGCGTTCGAACAAACAAACAAACTCATCAGCTTTATAATTAGTAATATTGGTATAGATTTTGTGTCTGTGTCATCGTGTAACATGGAAGGCAAATTTACGTGTGGTACCCAGCTTGAAAAATCCCCCCCCCCTGACCTAGAACCTAAAAAAATGCCTCCCCCCCGTGACCAACAATTCCCCCCTCCCCTGCCCTTTGCCCCTGCAATTTGCCCCCTGGCCAAGAACCTGAGTACGCCCATGGTTGTATCATTAGCCTTTAATAGTTATAGATTGCTTGAGTCTGAAATTTAATTCTACTATTCACTGTACATGCCTCGTAGGCAAGTGCTAGTAATGGGCGCGCTAACAAATCGATACTGGGCATAAAGTGCAATTAAGCCATCTGTATCTCTTATTTTTTAATCGGCCCCTGAGACTTTGATAAAACGTTATGATGCTAAGTTATCATTAAAACCATTATTGAATGTACTTTGAACTAAACCAAGAAATCTTTATTGTATCCCATTTATTTGTTGCAAACATGTGTTTATATTTATGTTTTTGTTGAACTGTTATTTAATTTTAGTGTACCTACTTTAAATTACCTAGAATGTAAGCTCGAAAAATTAATACAGTGCAGTAACAGTTTGAGAGACAAAAATAAAATAATTGTTAAATAAAAGCGTAGTCTGTAGCATTATAATTCTCCAAACAATTAGGTAGTGTTAATAGACACTCAACTTTTCATTAAAATAAACTACCAAAATCACACATGAAAAGTTTGATTGACTTACAATATTGTAATTAATAACCATACCTCTAAAGATTTAGGTAGAGACACATACATAATGTTTATTCAGAACAATATCGTGTACAAGAAGTATTAATAGAAAATTGATAATAATAATGGAGTATAGAGTATGGGCCAGTAAACCCATACAGGATGGAAAGAGAAAAATTGCTTTCCGACGCACTTATTTGCATGCATAAGTACGTTTAACCAGCCGGCCGTGGCAACGACGTCCGCACACGACATGTAGGTTATATTCTAACGTTATCTGCATAAAAATATTATTACAGACCGTTAACCAAGACTGAAATCTATCTGTTGTCAATAATCTGATCGAATGTGGAGCGTCAAACATGTCTATGCAGTGCATTACCTTTGAAAAACTATCTTATCGTTTAAAACATTGTTTCTAATGGTAGTTTTAAAGTAAGCTTTCATATGCGATACCAAATAAATGATTATTTGTAATGTCCGTTTTTTATGTTTATGCATGGAAGAATGTTTATGAAAATACGTCATATGTGAGTAATGGAGCATGGTGGGCACTCGATCGGAGAATATAACAGAAACGTCTCATCAATGGGCGCGTCGGTGCGCATCGCGAAAGTTGCCGTGCAAACGACATCAACGCGCCGTGCGTCGCTACGATTCCTGCTACGTGGCTCTAGCCGAGGACTACGCGACTCACATCAACCTACGAAACATTTTATTATGAAGGTATAGTATTTCCAAATATTTACAAAATATGCATTCATGTAAGGAGACCGTAGCCCGTAGACCGTAGCCCAAATAAGTTATTAAGTATAGTAAAAGATTTTATTATATTGATTGTCTTTTGTGCCACCGAGAGCGAAAATAATGAAGAAAACTAAAATAGCGATACACATATGACGTATAAAGTTTATCTGTTTGTAATTGCGTCAGTATTCGGGAAGTTTGATGATAAGCATATATTTATAAATTGTAATTTTCTCGATGTAGAGACATATGGATTGATCGACAGTAAAGATACTTGTAATTACAGACTAGAGATCGCAATGGTAATATCCATAACTGTAGCTATGATTTGAAAATAATTTACGTAGATATATTACCTGGTTATGGTGGTGTGGTGTATATACTTATAATAATATCTTTTTAGTAGCAGGTATGTAAATAAGAGTATGCAGGCCTCGTAACATTCAGGTAAAGTGGTTACTGCAGCCCATTGACGTCACAGCTACTCCAAAAACTGATGGTTGCCTCATGTCAGTCCTGCCAGTAAGCGCACCTTTTTCAGCGACACAATCGCTGCACAGCAGAAATCACTTTTGTAGTTTAGTTACTAAAAGTTATTGAAGATTTCGCTACTGACCATTAGCTCCACACAAAATAAAATATCTGATCGGCTCATTATAATCAAGGTATACATATTTAGTGTTCGTGATTCTAAACTGGACTGAAGTAAAATAAAATGCTTCGTTTTTACGTAGATGGTTTGACGAACAAGTGAAGTTTTAATAAAAATAGGAATTTCCGTATGCTAACAATATACTTGTATTTTTATTTAATTCACATTTCAAACAGTAGTAGAATAAAATTCAAAAAGTAGTGCCACTTACCACAACCTTCTCCAAAAAAAGAATGAAGTTACCCACTTCATATACAGATTATGTTTCGGAGAGTATGTCGCATCGCACGTCTTCTCTTTTTATGTATTCTAACGAGCTAAACAATTACTGCTTAAAGTAATGCTCGGCTAACCGGTGGTACAGGTTACGCACGACGTCGCCGCACATAATCATATTCATCATGAAAACGAAGACGAGCTCGCAGGAGAATCAGCCGTACCACGACTTTTCTCGTGAAGTAATCTTACAAGCTGTCAAAATAATTGCCACTAAAAGTAAAGTGCAGATGTAACGGAGGCAGGCGTTATCGCACATGGTGCTTATACGTTGAGACTGGTCGCATTACATGACATGAGAGCGTGTCGGTATCTAAAGAGTTCAAAAGGCATGTACGACACCTTAGACTTAGTATATACTAATATCCTAAATCTATGTGTGACACAGACATAATAATACAGTGTTCTCGAATTGTTCTCTGCGAGTACCGCTCGATGTCAAGTAGTCGATAGTTTGATAGTTGTACCATTTCAGCTAAAATTACTAAACAGGTAGAGGTAATGCATGTCTGAGAGTAACTTATAACACTACTTCTCGAAGACATAATGTCCAGCAATCCTCATTTGGCCTGCGTGGTGGACTAGGGCCTAGACCCCTCTCACTTCCGAGAAGAGACCTCTGTGCTCAGCAGTGGGACATAAAAAAAGTCGAAAAAAAGTTTTGTTCTTTATTACTGTCGGGATGTTTGTATTAATTTGTGTATCTAAAAGAATGGTGTGTTAAGAATTTGGCCAAAGATAAAAGGTATTGAAAATATTTTTTTTTTTTACATTTTAAGCGAGCTTTTTTAAATGAACCTGATTTTTTTAATTAATAGGTGAAAGTTACTTAAACACCTACTACCTACACAACAGTTACGACAAATAACTATAAAGGAATTTGTCTGATGTTGTCAAACATTTGACAACCTTGACCTGTCCGTACCGATATGCCTGTGCCATGTTGGTGTCATGCAACCTGGCTCAACATGCGAGCACCCGTATGCAAGTATCATGGAGACGAGATTCCGCTGGCTGCGTAGAGCACCTCGCACGTGCATCCGTCACGCATCACGAACCACCAGATATTCTTTTAGTTTGTCTCTACACTCCGTGCCATCCGCACGCATGGAGGCGCGCTCATTCCCGCGCAAAGTGAATACAAACCAGTGATGCACGCGAGCCCAGTTTGAAAAAGTGTTCTCGCAAACCGCTCAGCACCTCTGAAGTCATTGTTTCGTAAGTATATTTTTACAATGTCGCTTTGGCAGTCGTTACCTCGGCGTTCCAAAACAAATGCTTCTGATACAATACCAAAAATCACTCATTAAAATTACCCAATAAAAATGCACGACTGATCAGATATGCCTTGAATTTTTGCACTTCGTTGCGAAAGTGAAGCAGTGAATATTAATTAAGTGGATGTAAAGCACAAATAATATGAAATGTTTATGATAGGTAGGTATCACGTCCACTTAAATATTTGTTATCTTCAGAAACAACCGGTCACGTTGTTTCGGCGAATTCATACATTCTATACATACATAATTACAATGCACTTTCCTTTAAACTTATAACTACGTACACGTTATTAGATATAAAATATATTGGCAATGCTAATAGCAAAAAAGTTCAATGATCTTTTCATGTTCATACCTATAAAGAAAACAAATAAGCCACGCGCGCGATGTTTTAGACTCTAGATCTTCATTCATTTGAATTAATGATTATTTAGCGACTGTGCCTCCTCGGTAATTTAGAACAGATCGCATACCAAAGACTTGAATATAGTGCGTAAACCTTTCATTTGAAATTCTCTTGGATATAATTAGCCCAGTCACAGCACAGGAATTATAAAACTTTGACATTTACACCAACTGGAATACTAACGTTAATTTTTCAAATCCCAGAGCGTACACTACAAACAGCCGCTCAAACGCGTATTAGTCTGACCAGGCATATAAGTCCAGCAATAGCCGCATTAATAGGCTAATTAATAGGCTAATAATTGATGTGGATAAGATCATCTGTAAATAAATAACAAGCACATAATTTATTTTCTTATGATTAGGGCAAAGCTTGATGATGCTAAATGAGTTTTTAAGTCACTTCACATTTAACGCTGTGATGTAAAGAAGCTCTATCGATCGATATTTCTTGACGATACAAAGAATCTGATGAAATTCATGAACGAGATTGTATTGATGAAGGTCATGTGAAGAACTTATTGGAGTTATAAAGTTGAGAATTTTTTATTGGTAGTGGAACTTGCTTGGTTCGACCGAGGTAGTACCATCGATGCACATATTTTTGGCGTGAAGCTATTCTGTAGTGTTTCGGTGGAAAGGTTGGCCGTGACAAAAAGCATTACCTCTTAAATTAAAGAGTCTAAGGGTCGCTTTCACCACCTTCAAGTAAAGTGATAAGTACGCTAATTATCGGTTAAAGTCACCCGTAACTTCAAATTCAATTTTACGATGTTCGAGTAGCACAAATCATATGATAAACTTATGATAGCTTTTACTTGCCAATTGCCAACTTTACTTGGGACGTTACCAATCAACACTTATTTGGAGATGGTGAAAGAGGCCCTAAGTAAAACTTGTGTCATTTTACAAAGTCCACAAACTCCATGCGCTTATCCCCCTACGAACCCTCGTTATCATGCCTTCGAAGATCAACGTAACATGAAAAGCGCTGAGTTTTCAACTTTAAAAGATGCCTCAATTTGCTGTCACTAAAATTTTTGTTTATAAAGCCACCACACATTTCTATTTTTTAAATAAATTACAACATTCTAAAATATTTTTCCATTCATTTACGAATTATAAATTAGCGAAGGGATTTCATTGTAAGAGTTTGAAATTCGACATCTTGTTCTTCTTTGTATTGTGATGCCATTCTTACTTAAATGTTTTTTTTTTTTTGATGTAGGTACAAGTTTATTCGTTTACTGATAGTGGCAACGATGATACATATAAATAATATGGCGTTGTCTATATTGATGATTCTAATGATGATTGATGAATTGATTGTAGAGTTCTTGTGATACGGCTCTTAATATCATCATCAACATACGAATGGACAATATACTACAACCACTCCGCCATTCTACTTTCATTTACATAATATTAATGCGTCGTAAGACGTCGTTTAATATATCGCATCACATCAGGGCAACAGATATTTCATTTTCCGTCGTTAGATCGTTGTTGCTGCTAAGTAGACTTGACAACTTTGCTTCTATTTCACTTTTACTTCGATCTGGTTTATCTACCTATATCGAAATCTATACTTATATTATAAATGCAAAACTTTGTGTGTGTGTTTGGATGGAAGCTTGTTGCTAAATCACGTAAGCCAGGCAGAACAAATCGGGATTATATTTTGCACAAAACAAAATATATTATCGTCTGGAATAGCACATAGGATATTATTTATTCCGGAAAAATGAAATGTTCTCGTGGGATAGATTAGTAGAATTAGGTAAACTTAAATCATCCAAGCGAAGCCGGGCCGGATCACTAGTAAATTATAATTTTAATTTTTGTCTTATCAACAAAAAAGGTCTCTGTAGCTTCTGGTTATACTCGTTTGTTTGTGGTCCTTTACAAAACCTGATTATGCAGTAGGTAATATAGCTAGTATGGCTTAAATTGTATTGTTCATGCAAAAACGTAAACTGGATTAAAATAAAATAAAAAAGAATATCTACTCTTCAGGTCATCATCTTTTTTTCATGTATTCACCCCTTAAGTTGTACTGCATATCTGCATCCAACACTGTAATATAATAACTATAATAAACTACATCCTTTGGAATAGTTTTGATCATATTTCCTGAAATCTTCAATCGATTATCACCATTTTTTGTGAAATTCCCTCAATGCTATACGGAATAAGTATAAATAAGAAACAAGCATTAAAATCGGTTCCAAAATAAAAATAAAATTCTCGAATAGACTTGAAAACATACAGCCGAATACAGTACCTCCTTCTTTTGGAAGTCGGTAAAAATAGTTCAAATCAATGTTGTTATATGGTATTATAATCGAGTCACTCAATAATCATAAATTACTCGTCACATTTTAATCTGTTTGAAATGAGCCCAAAATAAAATCATCAAAATTGGTTCACCTTATCTGGAAAAAATAAGAGATAACATACATAGAAAAACGAATTGTGAACATTCTCTTTGAAGTCGGTTAAGTTAATCCATATTAATGACCAATAAGATTTACCACCCCAAATTGAGACATTACCAGAATGAAGAAGAAGAAAAGGTCAATGTTACCAGACATATTAAATTAGTGTCTAATAAATTAATGTCTAGTGTCACTAGCATTCGATTTAGTTTTAATTTTTTTTTATACAGTTTATTGTAGCAACATTGTTTTCTTTACACCGTAAGGATAATCAAGAAGCTATGTGTAGTTCTAAAATCATCTTTGCGTAGACTTTAAAAGTTAATCGGCAGTCGAACTTTGGAAGTCATTTGGATGTTGCGTTTGGGTAATACATATTAGTTACATATGTGTATCAAATATATTTGTTCAATGTACATTGTACAAAGAAATTGGATAAATTCATCAAATGTATTGACAACAGCAACACCGACAAATAAATTTCATCAAATATTGGCCAGCTAAATTGGATAAATATATTTGATAAGTGTAATGCCACCCTTAGATAAGTGAATTTTTAGTTTGTCACAATAGTAATATCCTAAAAGACGATTTGTAAAGTTTCGTGATCCTGAGTTCACAAAACACTTAAAGTTAATTATTACATAACTTCCCTCTATACAATACAGATGAGATGCAAATAACGTAGGTTTAACTTTACACATTTATTACCGGTCCTAGGATTCCATATTATTTCTCCATAAATTCCAGATGAAGTTCAGGATAATGAACCTTCAAGTAGACGATCAGACAAAAAGCTTAAAGAGCACTATATCAGCGAATTTACGATCAGATGTCAACCATTCTAGGGTTTTAAACCTGCGTCGAGAATATGGTTTCATAATAGAAGTAATGTTCTACTGTAAATTATCGTAATTTATAGGACGTATAACTGAACAATATTTATAAACCGTTGGTCAGAAGCCTTTATTGGTTGGTCCTTAATGTCGCCCTTCTAGCACGTTAAGTATATTTTATACACCTTAGATAATCTTATCTACTCTTAAGTATAATATGTATATATAGATATATAGTTTTCTTCCCACCAAATGGTCGTGATGTAATTTATGTAAAACGAATGTAATGCGCTATTATTCATACTTGACTCATCTTATAGCGTAATAAAATCAACGGACCTAAAAGCTTGTAACATAATTACAACCATTTTAAATTTCTCTATTCCATATTTATATATTTTATATATGCATACGGGTATATATACAAAAATATTGCTTAGTAGCTATATATACACAAGCACCCTAAATAAGAGTGTGATTGCTTTGACCTTGCGTTTATTAGAGCCCTGTGAATTACGACGTACATCTTAAACAGCGCCCTGATTGACTAACTTTAGTTCCTTCCCATAATATCTTGTCGAAAACCCATTTAATGTAATCTAATAAATAGAGCATCATATGAGCCAGAGAAATTGATGAGGAAAAAATAAGATGAAAAGGGATGACATGCCTAGTATTTATAGATCCTTTAGCCATTAAAAGAGATATATTTTTAAACGTTATGTTAAATTTGTTTAACATATTACAAATAGAAGACGGTAGACATTTTACCTTAGACGTCTGTAGCAAAAATAGCGCAAAAACACAAGCACAAATTAAATAAGCATAAATGTTGATCAATTGATATAGATATGATACAGAAATGAGATTAAAAAAACACGATAGAGACAATAAGTCTAGTTCGCAGATGTGACTGTGTAAAATCCTTTCTATCCGTATCTCCCCACATAATTTACCACTTTTAAATTTTGCTTTGTAATTAATTGCCTATCAAAACGTTCGACGAAAGCATAAAAATTAGCATCTTATTATATGTAAGTAAGTTACTTAAACAAAAAAGACATATATAACACAAATCTAAAACGCCTTGACCTCGATATGACGTTATATAATCATACTGTTAATTTTATATGGCAATCTAGCACGATGTTAGTTGGGTGATAGGTATAGGGCGTTTCTATGTAAGTACTAGTTAGTCTGGCTGGGGTAATCGCACCCCACTAAAAGTCAAATATTAAACCTATGTGATTTGGCTCTATCGTAAACTCCATCCACTCCATAAGTAGAGCAGCTTCTTCGAGACACCAGGAATTCTAGTGTGGGGCTCAGTGTGTGCATTATTACTTCAACCATAACCGGATTCAAAGCCAATTCAAATTATTATTTTATACACAATTTAAACACCACTATCCACCTAACAATCAAGGTATGCAAAGCAGACAATATCAACACGGATTCCGAAAATACGCTTTATTTAAGTAAAACTTCAAAAAATCTTGTTTATCTTTAAGCTACAACATTGATAAAGATGAAGAAAATCATTTCATTCAGGTATTTGGTAAGTTTTATCTCAAAGTTAAACATGTGAATTAAATAGATAATTAATATAGCATATCTATTTATAAGCATGACACAAGTAACTATTTATTCTTTGATTCAATTTATTAACTAAATGTCACTCAGTAAATTGGCCCTGAAAATCAATGGGTATACGAGTAGCTACATAAAGGCGACGATGTTCCTTGAAATGTATACTTACGATTACTCTCGCTATTAACTATAATAATATATTCGTTTCTGCCGACCGAAAAAATAGCTTTCTTAAATTAATTTTCAGTTTAATGACCAATGTGCTGTGTTTAATCAGCCCAATATTGCATGAGTTAAAGATTTGATTGGTATTAATTTCACAGTAATTATTGTACCGTAGCAATACGTAATTATATGCCGGTAAATGTCACCGATAAACTTATTTGCTGCGATTAAATTCAGCCATTTTCCGAACGTTAACCTGTAAACAGATGTTCAGACTTCATTTTAGAGCTATTTAAATATTTTTACAACGTAGCTGACTGGGTGCTGACGATGAAAGTATTCGTTTCAGGTCTAAGATCGTTTGCACATCTTAGATTGGCGTTAACAAAATTAAAAAGTGTTGATCAACACTGCTAAGAGAATATTTTCGTTTATAAAGTTATGCTAGTCTATACTAATATATAAAGCTGAAGAGTTTGTATGTTTGTTTGGACGCGCTAATCTCAAGAACTACTGGTTCGAATTGAAAAATTCCTTTTGTGTTGAACATCCATTTATTGGGAAAGGCTATAGGTTATATAACATCATGCTATGACTAATACCTAAGTCCACGCGGACGAAGTCGCGGGCGGCCGCTAGTAACCAATAAAATGGAAGTTATAGCTAGCAAGCAGTAAATAAAATCAATCAAAGAAACAAAGCTCCGCTTGAAGATTTCCAAACACTTTCGGTTGCCGATCCACTGGGCCATAATCTGTCGTGATTACAATCAAATCAAGAGTTGGGTAACATCTGCGTAAGGAATGTGACGTGGCATCGGAGACTGGAGAAGCAGTAGTCTCCGCGCAATCAGTTCAAGTCGAGTTTCACCCGGAGTATTCACGCTGTTACTTTTACAACGCGCGGCCGCACACGAACGCTCTGTTTCCCTAAGTCTTATTGTCTTTGCAACACGTCGTTAATGGAAAACTTTGACTTTCCACGCGTCGGCGTCAAGTGTCACCTTTGAGCGTAACCGTAATGCCACCGATTTTGCATTTTTGTTCTTTGCAATGGGTTGTAGGTACTGTATGTCACAGCGTGTTCAATCAAATACGACCTATTTTAATACAATTTAATGAATATATATGTATATAATAGGATTGAATTATATACCTTTCGAGGTGTTGGTGAGTATGGTATCATCGTCAATTTTTTTTCCTATACTCACTTCATATTAATGACCCTTTCCAACGGGCGTGAATTCTCGGGTCTCAACTTTAACATAAAATTACCTAACATTAGTTAGACTATTTCAAGCCAGACGAAAAAATATCTCCTCGAAAAGCTATTTTTATAGCTAGAAAAACGGTTTTGACTTGCTCGCTTGTCAGATAACGAGCGTAAAGTGCACATCATGAATTGAAATCTCAATAGTTACACTGCACTGTTTACAATACAATGGAACGCAGGCGTGCTTTTATGAATAAATGAATATAATCATATTAATCTGGCATGATTAATACGCCTCAAACGAAGACTGGTTGACTGGATGCAATGCCTGCTTGCTAACAAAGAGACAGGTGATGGACATAGAGCTAGATAAAAACTTCAACCGGTTATTGTAGTTCATTCTTTAGTCTTGGGCAAGTAGAATAATTATTGTAAGTAACACCTATTTTAAATTAGATCAGATCATGATGGCCTACTGTAGAAAGCTTCTGATAATTTTTAAAGAAATCTTATTTATCATGAACCAACACTGATACTAACAATTTAATTAAGATATAAACATTAGAGCCGCGCGTGGCACGGTGGCTAGTGGAAAAATATAACGCGCGTTTTCATGCTTCGGAGGCCACGTTAAGCTGTCGGTCCCGGTTGATAACGATAGATAGCAAACGGGAGTGTTAAATCTTGTCGGAGGTCATATGGGCGGTTTAAAAGCATACGGTTGGCCACTAATCCGCATCTGTACCACCCGCATTGTAGCAGCGTGGTGGAGGAAGCTCCAGGCCTTCCCAAAAGTGGGCAGAGACCCGTGCGCAGCAGTGCGACGCAAAAAGGGTTGCAACCAAATAAACAAACACACATAGAAATATTATTATCTACATACTTGATAATGCACCGTATCTACTTAGTAGAAAAACTCATATTCACTCAAATCCTGACTAGAATCTTAATAGTGACGTACGCATACAGCGTAAAAGAGAATTCATTTCTTATCAAACATACAGATAGTAAAAAAAATAATCATGGCACTGACCATGAAATGTTTTTAAGCAATGTTTTGATCATATCTACAATCTTCATAGCAGACCATCAGTAAACTGAGTAGAATGGGTACAATGTAGAGTCAGAGATTCGGGATTGATTTACCTAAGAGATAACATTGCATGATACCGTTGCAGATATCGCTAGCTCGATTGTCGGTGTGCCCCGAGAGCTCTCTGAAGTCCACACCGTTAGTTTAGCGCCAAATCTGCCTACAATAAGCTCCGTAGTCGTAGTTTGATTCGGATAATAAGTATAAAGTCACGATCCAGTTCCTCGGCCGTCTACGTAATCTCCTCTAAATAAGAAGCTCCTTGTACGGCAACCAGCGAACGTTTTAAAGCTCTGGGTATGCCGATTAACTTTAATTTATTGTTTTGTCTTCGTAACCGTATGGAAGTACCTAGTACTTTTCAAACTATTACTTATTGCATTATTTATGAATATGTTTTCGTGAAAGAGAATATTTAAAAGTTTAATAAGTATTTAATATACCAGACATCCGCGAAAGACGAGAAATATATATAATGTAATGCCAACCAATATTTCGAAAAGTACTTAATTTTTTTAGGAAAAGTCTCTATGGCACCCACAATATTTAACCATTTGCCAGATTCTAGAAAAGATCTCAGTTTTACGAGTTTTAAATTACAACTTAAAAATAGTCTCATAAAAAAATGTTATTATACCGTAGATGAATTTTTGAAGGACACAATTTTATTATAATTATATTATGTAACCACGACATGACGAATATATTAGATGATAATTTAATTTAATGTTCCTGACCATTTTATATAATTAATTTCATAAATTTCATATTTTATTAATTTTATTAGATTGTTTTATTATAATTTGAGAATTTATTGTGACTTTTAAATAATTATTTTGACATGTATGTTATAATTTGTAAATTGAAATGCCAGTGTAATTATTATTTTTAAATCTAATATTGCACGCCTATAGGGCATAAACAGCGACGCTATTGTAAAATTTAAACACCTATCTTGTATTGTACCTGTTTTATTAAAGCAATAAAGAATTACTGTATTACTGAATTACGGAATATGTATGATTTGCATAGTTGCTGGATATTGATAATAATAACACTTAATAAAATTGTAAATCTAATACCTACCTTTAAACGGGCAATTCTTGTACATACCTAAATATATTTTTAGAATCTCGGAAACGGCTCCAAAGATTTTGATGAAATGAAACCAGGGTATTTCGGGGGTGATAAAACGATACAGCAAATATTTTCAGTGAATGTTAATAAAACAAGTAAGAAATATTTAATGATAAAAAGTTTTATGCTTCCTACATTAAACTTGATCACATCAAACTTGATCATGAAAGTTATAGATTACAATCTTCGATAAAACCGCATAACCGATTGGAATTAGCTCTAAGCGCACTCTACCACAAACCGTTGCGGCAATCGGCGGTATCATGATACAATTGCTGATTGTTTACAGTTTATCACATCATAACAACAGTTCCGGATTGAGTCTATTTGATGCACTAAGCAATCCGCACCGTTGGGCCCCTGTGGCATAAGTAAATAACTATCGATCTTTCAAAAAAATACGTATTTAATACATTACTTATCATTGATTTGCTTATGGTAAACTATACGAGAGAGAAGTTCCTAGTGTCCCTAATGAGCTGTTGTCCATGTCTTATCCAGCACTTTAAAACGAGATTCAAATATAAATTCAAATAAGTCGTTACAGCTTTTCATGCGTAATCAT
This sequence comes from Pyrgus malvae, assembly GCA_911387765.1. NCBI lineage: Eukaryota > Metazoa > Arthropoda > Insecta > Lepidoptera > Hesperiidae > Pyrgus > Pyrgus malvae. The sequence continues at coordinate 9,341,463 of OU426958.1, read as the reverse complement.
TAACAACAATCATTAACGGGTTGCACTCCGACGGTGCCGGCAGAAGTGAAAACTTGAACATTGTGCATTTTTGATATTTTGGAATGGTTAGGGAATAATTTCGCACGAATTGCTTTTATTATCAGTATTATTTTTCATCTAGTATTTTCAGTAGGTTTTCATCTAGTATTTTTATAAAGTACTCACTCATTTTCTTTCACTATTTCTTCGTCACTTTTTTCATTAATAGATGCATTTTGTTCAATGTTCCTGAGCAATGTCCTTATTTAAATACTTGATATAAACGAATTTTACAAGTATAGACAGTCGAGCCGTCATCAACTGTCACCCCCACAGAGAAAACAAGTAGGTCACCCCTCCGTCTTACGAATATTCGATCAGGCCACGTGTCCTGACGCGAGTTTAACATTTTTTACCCATCCCAAAAAAAGTGTACAACGCCGCTAAATAAGTTTTCACTTCAAAAACACCTCTTGAACCGATAACATAACAATAAACATGCAAAGAGACACGGTATCCCCTGCATCGTAAGAGGCGACTAAAAGGCGGCTTCCGAGGTTGCGGTGTGGCGGAAGGACGGCGGTGTGTGCGTGGCCGCATGCCGCCTTAAGCATCGGAAGGTGCTGGAGAGCACGTCTGCTCTCCCGAAGATGGGCCCATTCTGAGCGCCGCGCGTGGAGGACACCGGTGCGTTCCACTGGAGATCCTGGAGTCCTCCTCAAGCGCAGAGGCAGACCACCAAAGGGGTTTTAGTGCGGTCAAATCCCACATAACCCAGTATCCTCTCCCAAGGTGCCAGGTACTTACCTTTTCAAAGTTTCCCCCCAGATACCAAAAAAAAGGTTAGGTACGTATTTAAGTATCCTAAATATAGGTATATTATTTTAAATTTGAGTGGAGTAGCAGACAAGTATGCAGGCCACGTGGTGTTAAAGGGTTGCTGGAACCCATGGACATCTACTCACAACCCCAAGCAAGCTAGTCTTGCCTATGGTCATATGGAGTTGCGCTGCAACTCCGAAGGCTTATGGTCGCCTCAGGTAAGTCTGGCCGGCAACTGCATCTTTCCACTAAAAAACTTAGAACTGGTTCACGGCACAAGTGGGTGTAGCGGTGGTGGGTACCCGGTCGAACCATGAGAGTTCTACCATCTACCCTATGTCCTTGTCCATGTAAGTCAAGGCGATTAAAAATATTTCTAGGTTTTTTTTTACAAAACTCAATTCAATCAAAAATGCTTAATGGTACGGAAAAGGACTATAGACCACGTAAATAAATTTAACTCTAAGCCACAATTATTCACTTTACGTTTTAACTCTCCTTTGATTACCACGACAATTAGTAGATCCCGATATGGCTAGTAAGCCTTTGGCGTATGATCCTTATTTACCAATAATCCTTATTTAGTAAATAAGGATCATACGCCAAAGATAAAAATTTACCGGTACGAAATTAGCCATATTTGTACCTCGTGCGGCCAAACATACCTAGGTCATGTCATGTCCCATGGGAATGGGAATTAATACGTTCGTTGCCCCCACAGACTACTAGGATGCTAACGTATGTGGTTGCCCGGTCTCGCCTCGCAGGGAACCGTCAAGCATAAGAATATAATAACCGTCAAGTCAATTGTCAGTGCCTACCTACTCAACGCCGACTGTTCATGTCAACACATAATAATTATGTACTTATTCTATGAATGTTTTTTTTTCAAAGCCTGTTAACCACCGTGTCATCCATAATAATATAACTTATTTCAAGGGACTATCAAAGAAATGGAAGATAGTCAATCACACCTTAAACCTTCGCGTGACCGCTACGGATAAGGATAGTTTGCTTTTTAAACAATCGTCTTAGAATAAATTTGGGAACAACTTTAACAATCTTAATATTAGAGTCTACTTTCGTTAGGAATTGCAAAAGACAATATTGTCTATTTCATCTTTTGTGACCTAAAATAAAACAACAAAGAATACAAAATCGGCAAAGTTAGGGTGCCTAGAGGTGCAAGACGACCGGTAAACCGGTTTGACTGGGAGATTCTTTGTTTGGTTATCGCAGAGTCGAGACGACGCCACTCGCTGCAGATAACTCGTCGCTTGACTGACGGCACGTTTGTCACTTTCAGAGATAGCGAGTCGAGCGCGGATGTGTCTGCGGCGCTCGGGCAGCTGAAGGCCGGCGCGGCCTGATGGCGAGAGCAGCGCGCACCCTGTTCCTCACGGCGGTGCTGGCCACGCTCGCGGACGCGGCGCGCTTCGGCGACCGCCTCGCTCCGCGCGTGCCGGCACCCTACGCACCGCGCAACGCTCCGGCCGCTCCCGCCGCGCATCAGCACCACTACACTGACACCGATTACGAAGACGCGTACGACCAGGATTACGACGATCAAGTTCGTTCAGATGAAGAGGCCCAACCTGAAACTGAACCGCCGCCGCGGCGTCCCGCTCGAACTGAAGCTCATCGCCTCGAGATGAGCACTGAATATTTTGTAATCCCCGAAAAGACGTCGCCTTCGACGGCTTCCCCCAAGCCATCTCGGGCCACGCAATCGACGCCCAGACCGGCAAACACCACGATAATAAAAACGCATACGCCGCATACTTTCAATGCGTTAAGGCAGGAATCCTGGGCAGTACCAATTTTATCGTTGGCTTGCGTAAGCATGGTGACTTTTGGAGGCTTCGAAGCCTTCGTTGTCTGGGGTGCTAAACGAAAAGCACCAAGTCAGCGTCATCTTCTTCTGGGACAAACTTTATTATTCGGACTATTCCTATGCGCAGCTACCGCAGCGCTGTTCGCAGCAACGCCAAATGCGTTCACGTGCGGTGCGGTTCGGTTCGGTACCGGCGTGGCGTATGTGATAGTGTTCGCATCATTACTAGTGAAATGTGTTTTTTTATTAAGTTTGAACGGGGGCGTATACCTGCCGGCAGCGTATCAGGGACTGCTTTTGTTTTTCGCCGTAATGATACAAGTGGCCATAGGCGCACAATGGCTGGGTGGCTCACCTCCACGCGTCATAGCCGGTGGAGGGAGATGTGACTCTTCGTTATCGGACTTATTATTGTCCTTGTGTTACGCTGCATTTCTAATCGCAGTAGTATGTGGGGTCGCACTAAGATCACGTGGAATCCGTGACAATTATAGAGAAGCAACACATATCGCCGGTGCCGGCGGAGCGACCGCCGCTGTATGGATTTGCTGGATCGCAGCAGCTCTAGGTGCTCCCGAGCAGCATCGGGACGCTTGCGTTGCGGCCGGCCTCCTGGGCACATGCGTAGTAGTATTCGCGCTAATGTTTGCACCGAAAGGTCGACGCCTAGCCGCATTAGGCCGAGAGGGTCGTTGGGACGCGGATCGCGATGAGGGCTTGAGCTCGCTGGGAGCCGCAGGTTCCGGATATTCCCCTTCGTTCTTCCACTTCAAGCCGGTCAAATACGGAATGGTGTCGGCCGCGGCGCCGGCGCCCGTCCCGCCGCCGATGCTAGATCGAAAGGAGCCTCCTGCTCAGCCAGCCGGTTAGTTAAGTATCTAAACTGCGCTACTAAGTAAGACTAGCGCTTAATGCACCACAATTTGATCGCAGTTCACCCAATTATGTTTGCAGATCCCTACGGCGCGCTGTTTGCCAGCTCGCCTCACTTACACGCACGCCCCCTGTGCTCTCCGCCGCACTATCCCATGCACCCTCTAACGCACTACCACTACAATTATCCATCATACCATTATTTTCTGCCCCCAGGTAATTCTAACGTTTATTAAATGTCTAGTACTGACACTTTAGGTTTTCACACGCACCAAGCACACCATTCCACTAAAAGGGTTGCAACACTATTTTACGTAATTTTATAGACAGTTTATTCCGTTAAAATATATTTTTTGTATAAGTACTATATAATTAATTAAAATAATTAATATTATAATTTAAATTTGACGCATTAAGTAATTCAGATAAATTATTTTTTTATTCAATACAAAATTAATGACTCGGTTATCGGTCGGACTCGGAGAACCAATTTTCGAGGCAATACTTTGACATACAAAAAAAAACCTGCTACAATTTTTTTGAAAGTTTTCAAACATAAAAGAAAACCTTACAAACAGTTGTTCTTACAGTTGCCATTCTTAAAGCGATTTACTCTTTTACTTTCATAGTAATTATCAAGTTTCTAACCGCAATATCTGTACCAACAGGCGTGGTGATGCGTCCGGAGGAGGGCAACGTGTACACGAGCGTGGAGCCCACCTTCAGCAGCAACCCCAATGTCTACTTCCAACGCACGGAGCCGTTGCACGTCGGCATGATGTACTGAGCCCCTGACAAACCAGCGTTCCCACGCGAACAGTGAGATTTGACAGTGCAACCACTAGTCGCCACTACGAGCCTAGTGCCATATCAGAGGACGAAGGAACAGCGACAGAACTACAACCCTGATACGGCTCTAGGCGAATACGCTTTCAAAAGCCGCCTGTTACCAGTACGGTTGAAATTTGTTTTCGAATCAAGTAATGTGGAGTCGATAAAATTAGTGAATTGGAGATTTTAATAGAATCGTATGCGGCATATTACATTTATTCATATTACCGGCCGCCGAGGTAACTATGATCATGTCAGACACAGCAGAATTCCTTATTTTAAGTCATAACTTAAAAAATTGATCTCAGAGTTCTAAATAGAGAGGTGTACCTATTTTATACTATATCTATTTTGATCATATTTAAAAAAGGGCCTGAAAATTTTAGGAACATTTATTTCATAACAACGAGAAAAGAAGTCAATAGAACGTAAAAACAATTGACAATTCTCACTATACATATCTTACCGGAGTCAATTGACTGAAGCTTACCTATACTTTGGTGCACCTCCCCAATTATAGGAGTAGTATGGATAGGTTTTGTATTAACTAGTGGAATTTCGAAATGACAAGCTACATAAAACAATTAATGTAAGAAAGTGTGAATGAACTAGGTATAGCTCAAAATCGCTAGTTTTTTTTTCTCTAAAGATTTACATAGAAAACTAATGTAACATATTAGCCCTAGTCAACAGATGATGTTTTCTTTTATCTAAATGAGTATTTCATTTTTGACTGATAATCTTTTTGTGGCTTTGACTAAGCCAGTGGAACACAAATGTATAAAGCTGTCTGATTATGTGACTAGGAATAATGTCTGAAGTAAAACGTATCGATTTAAACGACGTATTTCAAACTCACCAAAAAACCAATTTTGGTGAGTTTGTAATACGACGTTTGAAGTGTCCTAATATTTGCGACACAGCAAAGTTAAAAAAACATCTGTACTAAATTATTAAAAATCATTACTATGGATTACCGTAAATTTAAATCCATATTAATCATGAATAAAAATGGCTGTTTGTGATTTGTGTTATACTTACCCACCCTTAGAAATTTGAAAATACACCAGTTATAAGTTTGCATACTATTAGATTAGGGGATAGTGTGTAAGTATAAATTGAACTGTAAATAAAGACTAAATCTGTTTCCAAAATGTTTTATTTCTTACCATATAAAATTATTCTAGTAACAAAATTTCGCGACTAAAGTACGCATTTAAATAGCTTATGAACTTGTTGATGGTCAGTTCTAAAGGTCATCACCCTGCATCAAACACACACGCGACACTTAACACATTCACTTGGTTCCAGTGGAGAGCAGGGCCAAAAGTCCTGACGCAGTTGTGAGAGATACTATGTAGTTACTGAAAAAAAAAGTTAAGGAAAAAAATCATGGTAAATAAAGCTTTAATAAAGTCTAATGGCTCATTTAAACTGGCAGTTTTATGGCATGATTTCCATTTTTTGTTTGAAGCAATAAGAAGAGCCTTTGAAGAGTAATCGAATTTAAAAAAATAACACTGACATCAAAAAATTATTCTTAAAGATACATTTCTTTCTTAACATAATGGAGACATGAAAGTAAAAAATATCTTTGAAAATCGTTTATTTATTTTAATAACTTTTCATTCCGAATGAGCTCTGACTGACTAGTACCGTCTCCTTTTGATAATTGATTGCTAATGATATAGTTTCTGAATTACTGGTATTTTAATATATGTGTTTGATTATATTCAGTATACTCACCTCATGATCAATGAAGCGTAAAATAAAATATTACTTATTATGTAAAAAATAAAGTTGTTTCTGCACTGCACTGCTAATTTCGCTTTCCCCCAGAAACTACTTTCAGTTATCTGCGGCTTGGTACATTGAAATATTACACCCTAAAATATTTAAAAATATTGACGACTATGAAATTCAATTGGACCACTGGACTGCCAATTGGAGGATACAAGTAAAACAGAAATATGAATGATGAGTTAAATTCCTATTCTCAGTCTAGGTGCTTGTGTTTGTTTTTACAAACACCTACTCAGGGAATCCTAGCATAGGGCTATGTGTGTGTAGAACAATTATTATTGATAGTTCTTTAGTAAAGGATACACAGTAGGTGTGAAGGAGCGCAGAATGTAGAAGCTGCTGAGGATCACAATGGTCAGGAACAAGGCATTGTTGTAGAAGATTGAGAAGGTGGTTGCTTCGTAGTCAGCCACTTCATTCTTCTTCCATAAGATTCTGTTGGAAAATAGTTTTGAATAACAACAGAGGAGTAAATACATATTGCATTTTAAATCTTTACTTATATGTGCCTACAATGAAATGAAATAGTTTATTAACATCCTGGGTAATAATATACATTTGATAACTGTCATTGTTACACAGTCATTGGCTGACCATCATCCATTTTGGGTGCGCTAATGCTTTTATGGGCTAGGAGAAAAAAGCGGGCCGGGAAAAAAACTCCATCCCTGTTTTAAACATTTCTTCAGGTACAATGGCAATCCTGTTTCAGAAACAAAGAGGCAAATTATAATTTTTTAATTTGAATTTCATTCATATTTGATATAATCAAATCATAACTACTAATGATTAAGATATGAATGACTTGCATTAATAGAGTAGTTATATTCCATAGTAAACTCGACACCAAAAAAATCGCACCTCTGCAAAAAATAATCTTCAAGCATTATTATTTATGGGCTAGGAGAAAAAAGCGGGCCGGGAAAAAAACTCCATCCCTATTTTAAACATTTCTTCAGGTACAATGGCAATCCTGTTTCAGAAAAAAAGAGGCAAACTATAATTTTTTAAAGTTCAAACTGAATTTCATTCATATTTGATATAATCAAATCACAACTACTAATGATTAAGATATGAATGACTTGCATTAATAGAGTAGTTATATTCCATAGTAAACTCGACACCAAAAAAATCGCACCTCCGCAAAAATAATCTTCCAGCATTATTAATCCTTACAACAAACAGTTATTCCTACCAATATTGGTAACATTTGAAAGCCCTATAAAAACTCTTTTAAAAAATATCCATTTCATTTGAATAAAGAAAAAGCTTGACACTACAAGTCACTATGAATGAAAATGGAACTGATTCTCCTCTTGAAATTATGTTTGTATTGTTTTTTGGGTATAAAAGGGTCGATACAAGCTTATTGGGAGATAAATTCGCTACCAACCGTCGAAGAAGACACAGAAGAAGATCTTCGACCAGAAAAACATCCTTGAAGATGAACACTACTGCTGCTGTAGTCGCCCAAGTGATCGCACTACTGCAATCAAGACTACGACAGTGTGATGTCGCTCGGCCAATAGAGCACCTCTGGGACCAGTTACAACGCAAGGTTAGGTCCCGTGATCCTGCTCCCACAACTCTTCAGGAGCTCGAAGACGCCGTTATTGAGGAATGGGACAGTATCCCTCAAGAAGAGGTCCTAAAATTGGTGCGATCGAAGCCGTCATCAGGGCAAGGGGGGTTACACTAGGTTTTAGGTTAGTTTTAAGCAACTTTGTTTTGAAAAATTAATCAAATTTAATTGGGGCCTTTTTAAGGATTTTTATTGTATTGTACTTTTTTTTCAGTTCCAATAAAAAAAATTAATGAATTATTGTTTTTTCATTCTCTCTTTCCTTACCTTGAGAATGATACTGAACATTACCAATATTTCATAATACAAATAAGATTTAAAGATGTATAAAGTAGATTTCTTAAAATTTTTGATGGTGAAAAATGAAATGATTTCTTTTTTTGATGCAGAGTGTATTATTCAGTAACAAGAATTGATTAAAACAAATATTTGCTCTTTGGCAAAATAAATTATTATATACCAATAGTCAGGACCTGATGTCAGCATAATTTTAAATCACTGGCTAAAATAGGTAGGTATTTCATTTTAAAATGAAAAGTTTTAAATGGAGTAGCTTCAAAAATAGTGACACCAGTAAAAAATTATTGAATTGTTATCAAAAAATTCTTATATTGTACTATCAAAATTTAAATCATTGGCAGTACTGTATACACAAGCAATTGATATCATCACATTATACAATATTTGTTTTTACAAATTTGAGAGTATTTTGCTTGGATATCTACAACAAATAAAAGAAGTTTAATACCTCTCATCCTTTTCTTTCCTGCTCATCTTCTTGTCATCTGCCAGCTTTCGGGTCATCTCGCGGGCCACTGCATCCTCACGGCGTATGGCAACTCTATGCTTCAGGTAGAACTTGGTGTTGCGGTATGCTAGTGCCAGCAGCCAGGTGCTCACAGCAGTCACTCCAGCGAACCATGCGAGTGACGTGCTAACTTCGAGCGCATGAACTCGCCAAAAGAGCCCTGAAAAGAGAATGATGAATGCAAAAGCGAAAAATTTTAAAGTGCATAAAAAATTTTCATCGCCAGATTAAACAATAAATATACGATTGTATTATTTATATTATTCTATAGATTATAACAATTTAAAATACAGAATGAAGTACTGTTAGATCCTAATGAGAATTACCTTCACTGACGCGTAATCACTTTTTATGAATTAAACATTAGTGTAAGGGCTCCGGATTGTAACAATTTTGAAATTACATTTGTAATACAACTATATCTTTACTTACATATGGGAATAGCCGACACTATGAAAGCATTTCCGTAGAAAAGGGCCGAAGACTTGGTGGACACATTCCTACTGAAATCTTGTAGCAATAATTCCTCTTCTTTTGTGAAAGCTTTGCCTTTTCCAGACATTTTAAATTATTGTGTAAGTGCGGCTCACGTCTGTATATCAGTAGTATTAATATTAAAAGCGAGTATTCGGCACAATCACTAACTTTACCCCTAGGAAATCCACAGCTGACACGAAAGAAACCAGAAAGATGCTGAATTTGAAACGTCAAATGACGTTTAGCTTACATGTCATTTGACGTTTCATGCTCTCACTCAACGTGTCAATTTGTGTTGCCATATGAAATAAATATGCGTAAGATTGTTTTATTAAGTTTATAATGTTTTTGTTTCAATGACACTAACTAATAGATAGCTTATATTTGGCATAATAACCTTGTCAATAGCCTGCATTAAAATTCATTACGTATTAACAAAGATAAAAAAGGTGATAAACGCTATTTATTTGATTTTACCGGTATTTACAAATTGAGTATTGGTAGCTCCATGATTTTCCTGGATTGTAAATATTACACAGAAAGCGCGGGAAATCTTGAACTTGGCGGGCGTATTTTTTCGGCGCAAATTTTGAAATAATTGATTTTTATAGATATCTATCAGAGGAGTTCTAGTTTGAAGTTTCTTTTAGTTTGTATATACTTTTTATTATTTCGTAGCAGTAGTTCCTGTATATATTGGTAAGTTTTATTATATTATAAATTTTCATAATGGAGGAACCCCCAGATCCTGGGGGTTCTATCCCACCTGTAGCATATAATGTAACAATATCAAATAATGATTCAAGCATGGATACGGATGCTTCTTCCACAATTAGTCAACGAAAACGTATTAGACACAAAAAGATCTGTAAGACATGTAATAAAAAAAGGAAAAGCAGTCATAACTCTGTACCTTCTAAAAACGACTGCACTTGTGATAGCGATGAAAACCCTATGGAACCCAAACAGAAAAGAGATGAAACGATTATTTCAGATACACCTCAACCCGATCAGATTTTCCGTAAGGTTTTCATTAAGTCTGATGTTTCACCATATGTTATACACGTACAGCGAGAACTAGCATCCCCAAATGACTCTAGTACATTCCATCCAGTTGTGTTTGGTAAATATTTACAAAAGTATTCATTCAGAAATATTATCAATGGCAGTATTAAAAAGATTGGTCGCAATAGGATTTCGTTAGCCTTTTCAAATTTCACTGATGCTAATCTATTTTTAAATCATTCAAGTTTAATTACACATAATTTAAAAGCATTCATTCCAACCTTTAGTATTACTAGAATGGGTTTGGTTAAGGGTGTACCAGCAGAATGGTCCCCAGATGATATTAAAGAAAATATTACAGTTCCTTATGGATGTGGAGATATCATTAAAATAAGACGGCTTAATTACAAAGTAATAATGGATGGCTCTCCAGTTTGGAAACCATCACAAACTGTGGTTCTGACTTTTGATGGTCAAGTTTTACCCAAAAATGTTTACATGTGTTACAATGCACTATCTGTTGAGTTGTATGCTTACCCGACCATCCAATGCTATCAGTGTTGTAGGTATGGACATACAAAAACACAATGTAGATCCAAGCCACGCTGTTTTAAGTGTGGTGAGGCTCATACTGGTGATTCCTGCAATGTAGAGGATGATTGTGCTCTGTGCTGCTTGTGTACTGGTACTCATTTTGCTATTAATAAAATATGCCCAGAGTTTGTAAGGCAAAAGCAAATTAAGCTAACAATGGCCCAAAGCTGCATTTCCTATGCGGAGGCATCCAAAATGCACCCGCCCATCTCCAAACTGTACTCAGATGTATTAAAATCTAGCCAGCAAAAATATGTTATTGAAAATTCAACAAGTAGTTCTTCATCAGTTCCCCGCCCAACTCAACAAATGAGGCCAACATCATATAAAAAGACTGTATTTTTAAGACCCCGTTCTCCAACTAACCCACAGAATGGATATGACCAGGCAGCCCATCGGGCACTTATCAGGGAATATGATATGCCCATTTCCAGGAATGGCAGTATTATGTGTGTAAACAATGTAAATAGTAATGTCAATAATAAACAAGCAAATATTGAAAAAGAACCTAATATAACTGAAACAATTATTTCTTTAATTAATCTTTTACTTCAAAATAATGTTCTGTCACCGTACAACGCTGCACCTTTAGTTGAAATACTGAATCAAATCGCGGTAAGCAATGGATTACCACGCCAAAATACTGCAGTGGAACTGCAGGAGTGTAGTGAACAAAAAAAGTGACCTTATATACATCATTAATAAGTATGACCCTTTAATTATATCCCTTTCGGAGACATGGCTAGTCCCGGGTATTCCTTTTAGAATACCTGGATATTCATGTCTCCGAAAGGATAGATCTGATGGATATGGTGGCATAGCCACCCTTATTAAAAATTCTGTACACTTCTCTTCTGTCCCCATTCCTAGTAACTTTGATATACCCATTTTAGCAGTATCAGTGGATAATGTATGTTATGTTACAGTTTATGTTGCACATCCATCATTACAAATTTTAAATGATATAAAGCAAATATTCTGTTCTCTCCCCCAACCAATTATAATAATGGGAGATTTTAACTGCCATCACCAAGCTTGGGGTAGCTCTGATACAAATTACCTTGGTGAAATAATGTTAGATATAATTGACAATAGTAATTTATGTATCCTAAATACCGGGAAACCTACTCGTCGCACTAATCCTCATGAGAAAACAAGCGCAGTTGATTTATCTTTATGCTCTCCTAATCTCGCCTCTCTATTAACTTGGGATACACTTTCATACACTTATGGAAGTGATCATTTCCCCATTATAATAAATTTCCCCTTATCTATAATCAGCTGTCACAACAAAATTAAATTTTCTCGGCCTAGATACAGACTAAATAAGAGTAACTTAACAGATTATAAAAATTATATGATGTCTAAAATAGAGTCTCTTCCAAAAATTACTAGCAGTAATGAACCTCATTGTAATGAATTATTTGTATCAACATTACAAAGTGCAGCAAAACTAGTCTCTCCTAATAGAAATAGCAATAGCGAACGTAAAATACCGTCACCACCTTGGTGGGACGAAGAGTGTACAGATGCAGTTAGAAAACGCAAGGACGCCGAAAAGCGATATTGCGCTGATATGACGCCTGAAAATTTCAATAAACTCTCTGAAACAATTATTAGCACACATAAATTTTTAAAGCAGAAAAAGTCGCAAGGATGGAGATCATATTGCTCAAAAATTTCTCCAGATACTCCGTCTTCTGTCGTTTGGCAAAATATTAAACGTTATCGGTCAGTTTTCCAGGAATCCTCAAAATCATTATCGCCTACAATCGCTCATAGTTTCATGGATACACTAGCTCCACCGTATGTTCCACAAAAAAGCGAGTGTTTTCTTCCTTTAAATAAAACTTTTAATAATATTGGCCTGAACTCTGCGTTTACCATCGATGAACTGAAAGGTGTTCTGTCTTACCTTAAGGACTCTGCTCCGGGTGAAGACCTAATTCCGTATTCTTTTATTATACACCTTAACGAACCTATGATCAGTTACTTCTTAGATTTAATTAATTCAGTAATGTTGTCAGGGAACATTCCTTTATCTTGGAAGTCGCAAATAGTCATACCATTATTAAAACCTGGAAAACCGCCAGATTGTACAAGTTCATATAGACCAATAGCTCTTTCGTCTGTTTTGGCTAAAATTGCAGAACACTTAGTAAAGAACCGCTTAGAATGGTTTGTAGAACATAATAATTTACTATCTAGTACTCAATTTGGTTTCAGGAAGGGTAAAAGCACAATTGACAGTATTTCCATATTTTGTTCAGATATTCGAGTCGCATTTACTAACAACGAGTCTGTAGCAGCCGCTTTCTTAGACGTTCAGTCCGCATACGACAGTGTCCTTCTTCCGTTATTACGCGATAAAATGATACTTCTAAATGTCCCGGAAATGCTTCTAAATTTCGTCATTAATCTTTTAACAGAGAGAAAAATTAAGTTGTTCATTAATAGCACCCACACTATTGAAAGATTTTTGTGGAAAGGTCTTCCACAAGGTTCTGTTCTTAGCCCTTTATTGTACAATATTTACACGTACGAGTTAGCTTCTGCCGTTCCTAGACCTGTTAAAATTCTTCAATATGCCGATGATCTCCTCCTTTATGTAACAAATCAATCTATTCCCATAGCGTGCGACACCCTGTCTTTAGCTCTTGATTCGCTTAGCTCTTGGTTCCATTTAAACGGATTAGAAGTGTCAGCCTCAAAAAGTACTGCAGTACTGTTTTCTAGAAAACGGAATTTACCTTTGGTTAAAATACATTTCAACGATCATGAAATTCCGATAAAAAATCAAACCAAATTTCTTGGACTAATTTTAGATTCAAAACTCACTGGTCTACCTCACTGTGAATATATAGCTGCGAAATGTGAAAGAAGTATAAACATCTTAAGATGTTTGTCGGGAGTGTGGTGGGGTGCACATCCTTATTCGTTGAAGTTAATATACAATGCACTGATTAGGAGCATACTTGACTACGGAACTTTCTTATTAGAACCTGGAAATGTGGCTGGTTTTAAAAAACTAGATAATATCCAAGCCAAATGCCTCAGGATAATAACAGAGTATGAAATCTAGTCCTATCAACGCTCTTCAAGTTGAATGCACCGATCCTCCTCTAAGTTTACGTCGTCAATTCTTATCAGACCGCTTTATATGTAGATCTTTGCAATTCTCAAACCATATGCTATTTCCAATATTAGAAACCCTTTCTACTAAAATCTTTTCCTCATCATTTTGGCAACACAAATCGTTACCTTGTATTGTAAAAAGTTATCTTAAATTAAAATCTTTGCCATCTCCTATTTATCGATCAAATGTTTTGCCAATTTATCAACATCAGTACGAGTCCCTAATTTTATCACCTGTTGTATGTTTTAACACTGGTATTTATAAAGACGACACTGCTATTAATACGCAATTTAATTATATCTTACAAAGCAAATGGAATGGTTGGCATCATATATATACAGACGCCTCAAAAAAGAATAGCCGTGGATGTGTCGGTGTGGGTGTATATCACATGCAGTACAACATTGTACAAAAAATTAAACTTCCCCCTGAATCCTCCGTCTTCACAGGTGAATGTTTCGGCCTTTTAAAGGCTTTAGAATATGTCTTAATAATGAAATTGAAAAAAACTGTAATATTTACAGATTCATTAAGCTCTTTACAAGCTTTACAATCAATACCATTTAAATCAAAAAACCATTCCATCATTACTGAAATCCGAAATTTCCTTCTGAAGTCTTCTGAACATAATTATACTGTGACATTTGCTTGGATACCAAGTCACAGGGGTATTAAGGGCAATGAGAAGGCTGACGAGATTGCGTCTGACGCAATAGAATGTGGCGACATGTTTCCATATCATAATTATGCTACTGATTTGATTGCTTTACCTAAAAAATACCTTAAAGAATCATGGCAAAACATGTGGAATGAAACTTGTTTAAAAAAGGGTAGATTTTATTCTCTAATTCAACCTAGGATACCCAGAAAACCCTGGTTCTTTAAGGTGAGACTTGGTAAAAGTATCACGTCTACATTAATTCGATCTCGTTTGGGCCATGTTTGTTCTCCTCAACATTTAGCAAGACTTAACATTATCAATAGTCCTATGTGTACGTGTGGCGAAGAGATGGGGGATTTAAACCACATCTTTTTCGGTTGCCCTCTTTATGACCGCTCTTCCTTTATGAACTCCCTAATTTCTGTTTGCGTTCCTCTTCCTATCTGTATTTCTTCTTTATTGATTTTTAAAAATCCTTGTATATATCGTATTCTGGCATCCTTTTTAACCAAAAATAACATAAAGATTTAGTGTAGAAATATTTATTTGTTATATAATAATATTATATACGTACTATTGTGAAATCCTATACTTGTAAACTCTCCTGATTCATATCCTCCAAAATTTCCGATCTTATAAATATTTTGTTTTGTAAATCCGATTTCCTTAACTTTGTCATTGGCAAAATGGTCAAGAGACCGAGACGCCATTCGTTAAAAAAAAAAAAAAAAAAAAAATATTACACAATTTACCCTCTATATCTCGTAGTGGTCTGTGTGTGACCTATGTATATATCAGTTCTCTCTATATCTGTGACCCTGTCAATGTCAACCTGACGGACCCATGACGGGTAATTCAAATTTTTAAACAAACAGAAGTTGACTTGTGTTTACGAGCTTAATTTATAAACATTTTAAAGTTTAATTTGCCAATGAAAGTTATTTAAAGATACATAATGAGTGACTTCGAGTTCTCCATACCACTCCAAAAAGATGAGCTATTAGAGTCTCATGCCGGTCAATATCACGTGGAAGATGTTGTGCAACCAAGATTGTTGCTATCGAAATTACAGGGTACGCAAAATTTGACTTCACCAACTACTAAACATTTTGGCAAGATCATCATTTAAAAGCAAATTGTATGATTTCTTATTACTACTATAATAGTACTATATCTAGTCAAAAACATAAAGAAAGATTCAGCTAAACGCTTTTAAAAACGTGTTTAACATCTCAAGCCTCTTAATATTAAGCAGCATGTTTTATGACCTTATTATTCATTAATAGGTAGTTCATTACCATACCATATACAAATAGGTAGTTGCCAACAACTAAGGGAATCCTAGCGTGAGGCATTTACTGTAAAGTATTAATTTAATATTAAAGTGAGGGGCACATTTATACTGAGGTTGTAAAAGGACAACCATAATTATAGATATATGTATTTAAATATTCGTTTTATTTGTTTTAGATGCAGCAAGGGCCTATAATTCAGAAGGAGTTGAGTATATTCTAGAGCATTTTGATACTTATTTCTCTATTATAATACATGGGACTAAGCTGGAGTGGAATATAATTAACAAAGGTAAATGAAAATGATAAAACAAACATGAATGAATTTGTAGTATAATTACAATTGTTGGATTTGAAATACAGTTTTAAGTACATCAGCTACCATAGATTCACCAAATGTGCTTTCACAGTAAAAGGAAGTTTTAATTGCTTTATTTTTATTTTATGGATTTGTATATTGTTAAAGGAGAAAGGAGTTTTTAACATTTTATTTATAAGTATGTTTATTTTTTATAATCTCATGTCACATTTAAATTCTTCTGTTCCGTGTCTAATCTACAATAAAACATTTTTCACCATCTTTAAAAATCTTTAATTTATTGGTATATAACCAAGTTATATCATATATGAATTGAAATTTTCTACTAATTAAGTATGATTTAAACCATTGACATTCTTTGTATTGAAAGTAAGCATTACCTAAAGATCTGGCTGCAACCCTTTTTGTGTCCCATGCTGGGCACGGGTCTCACCCCATTATTGGGGAGGCCTGGAGCTTACTCCACCATGCTGCTCCAATGCGGGTTGGTGGAGCACCTAAAGATCTGCTTTAATGTAAATCTAGCACAGATTGCATAGTTAATGATGTTTTTCTTAAATTATTTAGCAGCCTTAATAATACAACAGTATTGACTCTTATATACAAACAACTTAGTAACATAACTAAGTAATGCTTTGTTTAAGGTTTTGACCATGTACAGAGAACTGCAAAGAATCTATGCAACCACTTAGACGCGATATTAAAGGAACAAGAGATAGACTCAGATGTGCGCACCAAAAACCTGAACATAGTTAAGATGGTTATGTACCTCTTCACTCAAATAATGAAGACAAAAGATGCTAAATTAGCTGCAGATGTAAGTATTCTATGGAACGCTATGCCTAAATTTTGCTTATTAAATGAGGTAAATGATCCTAAAAATGTTTCATAAATAAAATACATATGTAACAATTATACATAACATGTGTGTAACATAGAACATAAAAACTGAACACTAGGTCTCTTTTAGCTAGCTATAACTTAAAAACTACAAATACTACTGCATAAAAATTTTGTACTGTGAAAATTGAATAATGTATAGACCCAATGAGGGTAGTATTGTAAAAATAAAATAAACGTTTATATGTCGGGCCGTGAACTTTTCAGTCCACCCTCGTAAATAGGTGTCAAATTACCCAACTAAGGAGTTTTATGTCTGTATATACAAGTAGTATGTATATAGTATAATGTGTACTTACATCTGTGAGAGTTACCTATTTCAGATAACATTGCTCTAGTATTTACATTATTAAAATTTGTTACCCCCTAACCATATCAAGAAAGTATAATATTTCTGATTATTTAACCAGAATTCGACAAAATTAACACTGGGAAAGAAAGGCAAGAAGGCAACAGATGATGAGGAATTTTGTGGATGGACAGAATCTGACAAGCAGGGAGCTCTTATCACACTCAACCTGCTTCTACAACAGCCTTTATCGAAACTGTGGGACCCACCTCTAGCTGAAGATAACTTTGTTTCGTAAGTAATATGACATTGTAGGTAAAAAATCCTCACATTAATTGTATTTTTGTATCTAATTCGGGTTGCATTAGAAGAAAAAGAACAATGTTTCTTATCCTTATTTAAATTTTCAGCTCCCATATTACATATCACCTTCTGCAAATGATTGTTACTTAAATAATAACACAATCAATGGCATATTGATTGAGATTGATGGGTTCACAACTACAACAATATGCAATGTTACCCCCACTGCCTTTCAACCCTCATAGTCAGCAAGTTATAGCAGTGTCACAAAAAAGTTATCAGCCATGAATCTCTCATGCTTATCTTAAATCACTTATGCTTGAAAATATTTTTATAGCCAAATATACTATAATAGATAACAAACTGTTACAATTGGTGTGATTGCAGAATGGTAGCAGAGCCATGCTACAAAGCATTATCAGAGCAAGTTATAAAGAATAAGGCTATCAGAGAGATAGTATTTCAAGTTCTAGGAATATTAATAAAGAAATACAATCACGGCACATCTTGTGTTATAAAATTAGTGCAGGTAAAATTAATTACTTTACAAATGCATGTTACCAGCCTTTAATGTTATGTGGGGGGAAAACACCTTCAGAGAGGATACAGGGTTATGTGGGATTTAACTACACTAAAACCCCTTCGGTGGCCTTCCTCTGCACTTGGGAAGAACTCTGGGATCTGCAGTGGAACAGACTGGTGTCCTCCACGCGCGGCACTCTGGAATGGGCCCATCTTTGGAAGAGCAGATGTGTTCTCTTCATCTTCCGATGCTTACGACGGTATGCGGACACGCACACACTGCCGTCCTTCCTGGGATTGCTGGCTGGACGGATCGAGCTCCCACTCTCACAGTCCACAACTCTGGAAGCCGCCTTTTAGTCGCCTCTTACGATCAGGCAGGGGATACCGTGGCTCTATTCTTAATCTCGAAGCTACAGGGACTGCATGTTACCAGCCTAACTGTATTTTTTAGGTCAGATGATGAGAAAATGTCAGTTACATTTTCTGGCACTGGCCTTTTCTTGTCCAAACTCTCATATTTATTTTTATTTATTTATTTCAGGCTTCTTATATTTTATAATATTATATCCTCATATATTTTTTGATTACTTTGATTTGGTCCAAAACAAACTGAATAAGTAGTTTGCTCGTTTCTACATTAAATTACATTTAATGTGACAATATATGTAGAGACAAAGAAATACCTGAAGTAATTAATGATTTTTACAGGTACTTCAAATGGTGGAGCATGCAGTTTCACCTATATGTGCAGGTGTTGTTCAACTCACTAAAGACTTTGGACTTGGTACATTTGGCCCCCAGATGGTAAATATATAACATGAAGTGTTTATAATGATTGTCTTTCAAAAAACGCAAAGTGTTGATAATCTTCAGAATTGCACAATTGTATATCTTAAATTGAAAGAAGTAATACACTGCAATTGCACATTTAAAGTTGGAGAGTTACACAAAAAAATCTCAACAGCATGTTGCTACCACCCCCAACCTGCCAACGTGGTGGTCTATGGCCAAAATTTCTTTCTTTTTCGAAGAGACTGGTACCAGCAGACATAAAACAATATAGAAAGAGAGTTTTAAATGAACGAGGAAACAAGAATGAAGAACAGCATTGATGACATTTTAGGTCCGAGAAATAGCAGAAGCTTTAGCGTCCACCGAAGAAGACAACGGCGCAGGCACCGAACAGGGCGCGGCCAGGAACTGCGGCGCGTTCCTGCTGGAGCTCACCAAGGAACTGCCCAAAGAGATGGTCGGCGCCATCGCCACTTTGCAGCCCTACTTGGAAAGTGATGAGGTTTGTGCTGGTCGTAGACTAACTTATAAAAGATTTTTTTTAATCAAATGAGTAATAAGTTTCAAGAGATGTGTTTTTTCTTGTTAATTTTTGTATGACAGACATAATGTTATCTTTTAATTAATATAAGTATTTCGTAACAGGCTTTAAAACACATTAGAAAGATAGCAATCTATAATCGTATCTAAATTTGCTAACATCAACCCCACCTTAGTTATGTATTGTTTGTCTGTTTGTCGATTCTTTCCTTAAACTTACTGAAAAGCATGGTATCGACCAACCTGCACTCGGTTAGAATGTGTCCTTAATTCCGAGAAGAGGCTCTCAGAATTTAGGAGGGATTAAGACAACCCATTTGGCATAATGGTCACCACGCCGGCGTGCCACTTGAAGGGGCCTGGGTTCGATTCGACAAAGCAGAAATTTGAATGATGAGATTAAAATTTCTGTTCTCGTCCTGGGTTGTGTTTCTGTCTTTATGTTTATAATTACCCTACTGTGGGGCTATGAGTTTATTAAAAAAAAACTGCCAAACATAGGGACATTAAGAATGGAAAAAAAGCATTTATTTATTTCAGAGCTACACTCTTCGCATCAGCGTATTGGGCATGATGTGCGAGGTATTGAGCGTGGAGCTGTGCGGCGAGGGGCTGAGCGACGAGCAGCGCATCCAGCGGGACGACTTGCTCGACGACCTATACGAACACATACACGACCTCTCGGCGTACGTCAGGCACAAGGTGACGCGTATATGGCTGCGTATATGGAAGCGAGCATGGCTTGGCGGTTAGCGCAGAATGCAAGCGATCTATGCAGCTATGCCAAACGGGCGCGGTCGGGTGTGAGATGGGTGACAGCTAGTGACAAAAAAAATTATGCGCGTTTCTGTGCTTCGGAGGGTACGTTAAGCCGTCGGTCCCGGTTGTTGTCGATAGATAACGCTCGTTATATCTTGTTGGAGGCCTTATGAGTGGTTTGGCCACTAACCCGCATCTCTACCAACTCGCATTGGAGCAGCGTAGTGGATTAAGCTCCAGGCTTCCCCAATAAGGCGGAGAGACCCGTACCCAGCAGTGGGACGCAAAAAAGGTTGCAGCCGCAGGTTGCTACAAACCTGTTTACGCTCGTTCCATTGCAAAGGTCTGGAACTTACTCCACTAGGCAGATGATGCAAGTTAGTGGCCAAGTGGTAGTCGGATGTTTTCAAATCACTCATAAGGGCTACTACTGGGACTAGGACTACCGGGACCGGCGGTTTAACGTTTCATCCGATCAGCGCATGGAATTTGACACCAGTGGACTTTTATGTCACATTTGACTGTGCTCAATTCAATTTGTAGTTTTAATTTTCAAGTGTAATTATTGATAAAAGAAAGTGTGACAATATGGATTTGCATAATAATCGTTGGACGTTACATTCAGTGACTTGGCTAGTTGTCATATAGCGACTTCATTGATTGCCGGCGTTTAATAAACGGGCTAGCCTTTCAATTGAGTGGCTAATTTAACCAGATGGCTGCGACATACATAAACCTTATATATATGTATATATTTATACCTCACACATATATATATATATATATATATATATATATATATATATATGTGTATATATGTATATAAATATATATATATCCTGGTGGTTCCGCTTAATAAACTTTTATATCTATATAATGTATACTATTATAACTTATTATAACCTATATAATAAATCTATATGAATCTAGTCGATCACGCACGGATGACACGTAAACTTAAACAGGTAATGTGATCAGTAATGTGATTGTATCCTCGGGATGCAGGTGCTGCAGTTCTGGTGCCGGCTGCAGCGCGAGAACTGCGTGCCGGTGACGCGGCAGCGCGCCGTGCTGGAGCGCGCCACGGGCCGCCTGCGGGACAAGGCGGCGCTCGTGAGGAAAGCTGCTATACAACTGCTCAAGGTAACAACCCTTCATTTCAATGGTTGACAGTTTTTTAGTGGAGTAGCAGACGAGCATGCAGGTCACGTGTTGTTAAGTGGTCGTTGCAGCCCATGGACATCTACATACAACCTCAAGCAAGCATAGGTAAGTCTTGTCTGAGCTCGTATGCTCGTTTACTCCGGAGGCTGGTGGTCGCCTCATGTAAGTGTGGCCGGCAACTGCACCTTTCCACCGAAACACAACAGAGTTGATTCACTGCAGAAGTGGGTGCAGCGGTGGTACTTCCTCGGGCGAACCATAATATGTAGTTCTACCACCTACAAAAGTGTTATTCTAAAGTGCCAAATGTTCAAAATAATATATATTATATATATTATAATTTTATTATATTATAATATATATATATAATAATGAAAAGAAGAGTTTTGTTTTTATTTATTTAGTATCTTGTTTCAAAGCAAAACTTTCAACACATAACAAAAACTTTTTCAAAATTGTGTATGAAGTAATGAGCTGCATAATATATCTTTTTCAACAGCACCCTCATGCGGATTTGGACTTCAAATAGTGGAGAAATATTTAGATACTCTCTTTAGTATCAGTAATTCTCATTAGATTTTACAAATCATTTTAAGGCCGATATTAATATATTTACTGTGCTTACTAACTTTTCTAATTATTTAAAGGGTTTGAGTCTTTGCCAGCTGTGAGACTATACAATCAACATTTGCATAGTCTTGCAGCTGGCAAACTTCAGTAAAGGACGTATATGACAAATCGTATTAAATTATTGTTGCCAATTTGTAAATTGTGAGTAAAAACTCTCTTTACCTTACATTTTTAAAGTTTATTTAGACTTTTACTTAGGACTCTTTCGTTTGCATTCAGGTGTTCCTAGAAAGCAATCCGTTCTCGGCACAATTAAAATTGGACATTTTAGAGGAGCAATTAAAAACCGAACAAGCAATGCTAGACGATTTACAAAAAAAGCTCAATCCAGGGCCTGACCCAGAGTTAGTGAAGAAATGGGAGAAAATTGAAAAGGATGTAGTAGCTACTATTAAGGAGAAAATGGATGTTCTTACGCAAGACGAGCCTTTGTTGTCGCAGGCGACTCTAGATAATTTATATGAAACGATAAGAAAAAGTATGCGCGAAAAGGACTATTACAAGGCGTATCTAATCGTAAAACATACTGAGAGACAGTATCCAGAGGCCAGGTTGTTGAGATGTGACATGCCTAAAAGTGATCAGGTTAGTTTGAATCGTTTTTGCATAGTTTTTCATACATACATACATTTCAACATTTTCAACATTTCTTCCAAAAAAATTGTGTATTATTTTTACCAATATAGTACTTTATTTAACCAAAGATGCTGTCAATTAGCCACCAGATTAGAGCAGGTGTACATTTGTGGAAAGGCTGTGTGACGCACACCCTTACAATAATCTTTATTATATATAATTGTAACAACCTTTAATATTTCTAATTTAATAAAAAAATTACAGTTGGAATACTTCGTCGCTCTACTCCGCAATATTTTCGTGATACCAGCACGAAGACAATCGATAACCCAACAATGCGAGAACGAACTCGCTCTATACAAGAAACTGGAAGAAAAGGAAAGCATAGTGGCATTCTTGCAGGAGTCTGTACACTTTAGCCGAATGATTTCCGAAGCTGTGCCATTAATAAATTCCTTGCTGATGTCGAAACAGGCAGGTGATGTGAGCGAAGCCATAGACTTCTTCACCACTGCTCATCACTTCAACATTGAGTCAGCTAAGGAGGGTGTTGCCAATATGTTGCTTTTAGTTTGGTCGCCTGATCAAGTAAGTGTTGCAACTTTATCTCCTAAAGTTATAAAATAAGAAGAATTTTATTTCTTTTTACGACTAGCCAAAGACAACTTACACATTGCCAGGTTGCACACACAACAATGGTACATACATGCTTTGACAAATGATTTGTGAAATCCCTACAAATGGTTTTTCCTTATTAATTGCAATTGTTGACGGGATTCTATAAGAGACAAACAGAGTTTTATTATTAGTTATAATATCTTATTAGCATATATTATATTATAGCTATGAGGGCGGATCCTCATGGACTGTTGTCATGGACAGACATGGACAGGAATGAGAAATTTTCTGCCACCGGACCAAAGCTCTGTGCACACTTATTAACCTCCGTATTTATAGACAAGTCTAAATCTTAAGTAATTATTTAGCCAAATATTTTTACACCATAGAGTGCTTAAATTAAAAATTGTAATGTCGAATAATATATATTTAGTTTAAAAAAAAACAATTTATTGCTCAGTTTTGAAATATATTTTTTTTAAACAAAACTTGCTACGGAAGTGTAATTTCTTAAGTAATTACTTCGCTCGACTAAAATACGGGGGTAAGTGTAACGACATCGCCTTTACTTAAGCTAGTTAGGAAATCAGTATAAAGTTTAATCAATCGAACATTGGTTAAAGGAACTATACAAATTCATACTAACCCCTAATTTTCTAGCCGTCAAAGCTATCAAGCAGCTTATTTTTATTATTGTGTTTAAAGAATTGTGCCCCTACTCACATTAAGATATAAATAAGTAACGACTATTATTATCTGCCAACAGGATAAACGTGAAGCAGTGGAACGCGCATACCGCGAGATGTACCTGGACTGCGAGAACAAAGCCGAACGTGCACGAGCCTTCACCATTGCCAAGAACCTGGTGAACCTGGCCGCGCATATCGACCGCGGCAGTGCTCTAGCACTCGAACACCTCGTGGATAAATGGATTGGAAAAGGTGACATCACGCCAGCTATCATCCAGGTACGGTTTTGATTGCTTTGGTAGGGCAGTACATGCCCATCGCGCATTACTGCAGTGAAAGAAGTTCGGTCAAAGCCTGGCTGCGCAAATAAACCGCGGCAGTGCTCTAGCACTCGAACACCTGGTGCTTAAATGGTCAAACCCATTAAAAGAGTCATCATACCGGCTATCATCCAGGTGAGATATTGTATGATTTGACAGGGATGAACTGGACTACGAAAACAAAGCTGAACCTTTGAACCTAGTGAACCTGACCACGTACATCGACTGTGGCAGTGCGATGGCGAATACCTGGTGGATTGATCCATTATTAGGATTATTAGAATTAGGAAAGGAGACATGACCGGCTGTCATCCAGGTGAGTGAAGATCTTTATTTATTGAAAGTTTTTTTTTTTATAAATATTTTTGGACAATTCACACAACACCATCTGATCCCAAACTAAGCAGAGCTTGTACTATGGTAATCAGAAAGCTGATAAACATACTTATATAATTCTAAATACATACTTAAATAGATAATTAACACCCAGACACAGAACAAATAGTCATGTTCATCACACAAATATTTGTCCTGGGTGGGAATCGAACCCACGACCTCACGTTTCGCAGTCGGCTCATCACCCACTACGCCACGGAGGCTGTCAAACTTAATGTTAATAGTTAAAACTTAAAATGTTATGACTTATGCCTTCATAAGTTTTCAGTTTTTAAACAAAGAAATAGCTTCTGACATACCAATTTACCTAGATCATTTATTTCAGGTCTTTTGGGAAATGTTCCTCAAGAAAATAGACGGAACCACAGACCAAGACAGCTACGCGGCCCTGTCGTTCCTCGTGATGATCGCCAAAGCCAAGCCGTCGGTCGCGCTCGCCAACATGGAGGTCATCCAAATGCACGGCCTCACCGCTGATTACAATTCTAGACGTTTGAGCGCCCAACTCCTTTTATCTCTCGCGAAGAAGAACCAAAGATATCCGGCTGATCATCCCATATTTAACTCTCTCTTTGACAGTTTATTAGAAACGTTCTCAAAGTTCAACAAATTTACCGCGTTTGCTGGTCACTCCATAGACTTTATATACGCCGTATGTGATACTCCTGAAGCGATATGTACCAAACTGTTGGCTGAGATGTACAAGAGGATAGAAATGGAAACTGTCAAAGACAGTGAAAACGAAGAAGAAGCCAGTTTTCCGACAGAGTTGTTGATGAGATTTGTGTTCGTGCTGGGACATATTGCGTTACAACAGCTGATATATTTGGATATCAATGTGTACAGTGAGCTGAGAAGGCGCAACCAGGTAAGGATTACAATTTTTTTGTTATTTTATCGTGTCACAGCTGCTAACAGATCTCTCATTATTAGAGCATACTCCAACACACTTCTTCATTGAGGGTTAGTGTTCAGTTCTGCTCCTACAAGGTTTAACGGTTGCTATCTATAGATAACAACTAGAACTCTCGTTTATAAGTCCTGCAAAGCAATGTAACACACATGAAATTTGTCACTTACACTGGACCGCAACTGTTTCGCTTAGTTCCTAGGTTAGCCGCAGGGCTATGCGCACTACATGCATGAATAAATTATTGTGTTAGGATTTCATAACTCATCTGAGTAAATGTGTCGTGTAGCGTAATGGTTAAGCCACGTTAGCATAGGAGTGCCGATCGAGTGTTCCCAGTTTTTCTGTAATGTAAAAATTTGATGATTATGAGTTTAAATTTAAAGGTACCCTTCTCGGCCTGGTTTCTGTCTAAAATGAAAAGTAAATCTAATCTGAAAATCTAAAGGGACACAGGAAGCCCTAGTGTGGGGTTATGAGTGCATAGCGTTATTATTTATTTATTTATTTAACTCTTTATTGTACACCATGATGACAAAATTGAATTTTGAGACAAATCAAAACAGAAACTGAGTACAAATGGTGGCCTTATTGCTAATCAGCGATTTCTTCCAGGCAACCACAGGCAAGGAGTTAAAGACAGAAAAGTTGATGAAGAGGTAGGGTGTACAGCTTAGGCTTGAAATAGTATATATGATGTCGAATGTACAATGATAGATAATGTACAGACTAGGATTAGGAGTACAAGAGATACCAAGTCAGGATTATATTACACCTTTTCTTGATTGTCGGTTTCAATTACCTTCCAGGTCCGCGAGGAGCGCAAGATAGAAGAGAAACGCAAGAAGAAGGCGGGCGCCGGGTTCGCCACGCCGGCCCGGCGCGGCCGCGCGGACGAGCTGCGCCGCCAGACCATCCTCAACGCGAGCGCCTCGTCGCGCACGCAGCGCTCGGCCAGTGTGGCTTCCAATAAGGGACCCTCTGTAAGTTGCTACTGTTGACCAAGATATAGTAGAGAAACGCAACGGATTCTTCTGTTGTGGAAGGATTCGCAGTACAAAAGTATAGCATCATGGACACTGATTCGCACGAGCATGCTCGAACCATCTCCAAATATTCGTCATAAGAAAATGACATTGCAAATGAAATGAAACAGGACAATCGAGTGCATAAACGCGTAAAAAATAACCAGCGCGTCCGCTTTGCAAAACAAAACTGTAAGGGCAGCAGGGGCGCGCGGGGGAGAGTGCGTTGGCCGTTGTCTATTGTTTTGAGTCAATCGGCTAAAGCACGGCGTTTACTCTATTGCACTATTATTTACCTAGCAATAAACATGCAAATTGCTAACGCTGCATGTGTCCACAATTAATGAATTTACTGGATATTTATGTCAAATTTTAAGTACTTATTTTTTTACATAATTACAACGAGCATCGACTACTGAGTGACCTCTATCAATATGTTAAGTGTTCAACCAGTCATCCTGTATAGATAGCATACGAGTATACGACCTGATGTTAAATAGCCACTGCAGCTCATGACATATAACCTACTCACAAGATGAGCAAGGCCCTGTCTTCGATCGTACGTAATTGCGCTGCTTATTCCGAGGCTGATGATCGCGTTATGTTTGAATCCACACCTTCCCATAGAAACGCAATGAAATTGTTTCTCAGTGTCCAGCAAGCTACATCAGAATCACATTAATACTGGCTTAGCAATAGCCATTTTTCAAGTAAAAATTAGTAGTTGTCGCAGTATTTCTGTTTTTAATTATTTTAAACTATAAAAGTGTCTCTTTAAAAATAAGTACATTATAATCGTAAGACCCATTTAGGTTGTCGATAAAGTTGAAGCAGATAAAAAGCCCAAAAAGAAAACGGATATAAAAACGTCGCTTGGGTCCGAGACCAGTGATCTTCAAGCTAGCCTCAGCAGTGCGTCTTCTAGAAGAAAACAGTCGGCTAGCATCGTCTCGAATAAAGAGCCCTCGGTGGTAAATGATCGTAGAAATAAGGGATTTCACTCGTATCTAGACGGCTTATTAGATCATTAAACATTTCACTGTGTCATACACTTTGTTGTTTGTTTTCATGTTTGTAATCATGGTAATTCTCAGTAAGGATAAAATAATGCGTTAATTTTTTCAGTTTCTGTATTTTAATTTGTTTAGTGTAGGTAGGTACTGTATTTCCATACTACATGTATGTTTTTGTATAATCATTAATCAATAAGCTGAAGATTTTCATTTTATTTTTGTTTCAAGTGTAGTTATTTTTTATCTAGAAATAAAAATACATTTAAAATCCTGCTTCAGCAACTTTTTCGTTTGTCAAAGCCCAAATTTTCTCAATACCAGCGTACTGATCCTTCATGGACCAAGTTCTTATTAATGAAACAGATTTGTGATGTTTTTTTCTTCCTCGTGGGGAAATCCATGATGGATACCCCTCTGTTACGAGTGCAACCGAGAGGTACGCTCTCGCATTCTTCCGCGACCTCATCAGCGTAAGTCTCTTAAGGAGCCATCCGTCAATTTTGATCACCTCGAAGTCTTCATGTAAGACGATGCACGCCCCCGCGTGCACCGTCTTGACCTCAATCAGAGGGGTTGGAGAAGGGCGTGGTAGATCCTCCTCCGACGCCCTGCTCTCCTGCTGCAGATAGGAAGGTCCGTTGTTATTTCCGTCTCCCGCTCCGCAGCTTCCTTCTGCGACATCACTTGCTCGCAGAAGAAAACCCCCGCACTCCACGATTCCTCACACCCAACCATGGCTTTCACTAAAGCCGGTAGTGAGAGGTCAGTCCCGACAGCTGCAATGAGATCACGGCGCTCCCTGGCCCACGCAGGACACTACACTAGTGTATGTTGCGCCGTGTCCTCGACGCAACTGCAATGGTGACACGTTGTGGTCGGTTCTCTTCTGGCTATTTGCCACAGGCCGAAGCAACCATGCCCAGAGAGAACCTGTACCAGCCAGAACTTCAGTGACCCATGCCACCTGTCCATCCAATCTTCAAGGACAGGGCGGATAGCCTCGTCAGTCCTGGCGCCAGCCCTGGTATAGGCCGGTCGCTCCTTCCACCTCGAAATTATTAATAGACTTCCGCCCTTCCCTTTCACTTGGTAGGAGCTCCACATTCCTGAGACGGAGGCCCGAACGCTATTTGTATATGGATGCATGAACCTCCGCCTCCAAATCCCAGGGAACTGACGCCTCATACGAGATGGTGTGATATCGGCGTATGACGCCAATGGCCATCGCCCTCTGAGGTCTTCATAAGAGGGCGAGGGTTCTTGCTTTTGGGGCCTTCACCAAACAGGAGCCCCATAAAGGGCCATAGACTGCACTACACCCGTATACAGGAGGCGACTGCTTACGTTAGGTCCCTCAAGGTTGGGTAGCAGCTGCTTCAAAGCTGCAGCTGCACCCAATAACTAAGGAGCGAGCCACGCAAAGTGTGCACGGAAGTTACAGCGGCTGTTAAGAACGAGACCTAAATATCTTATACTTGACTTTGTGATGTCTATGATAATGCTGTAATAAGACAAATTTGCGAACAGACGAACACAACAATGACTGAGGAAGAAACGGGCATGGAAGGGGCGGTGGCGGACGACGCGGACGCCGAGTACGTACGCGGCGTGTGCGAGCGAGATATCGTCGGTACGGGGACCGCCCTCGCACGATATGCGCCGTTACTACGAACGTTACTGGCTTCCGCTCGTGGACCGCCCGCACTACAAGCTGCCTCTGCTCTTACGTATACCAGGTACACTCACAAAACTATTAATAAACATGATTTGTAATTAATTGTATTCTAACACTTCACTATTAATGAACACGACTTTTAACTGTATTCACTTAGTGTCACTGTAGACGGTCATTGCTCAGACACATTACGGATAAAATAGGTGTGCCGCAAGGGTCAGTGCTATCCCCAACACTATTTCTTCTGTATCTCACCGACATGTTGGTACACAATTGCAATATTCGTTGCTATGCGGATCATAGTACAGGGGATGCAAACTACACTGCACCTGCTAACGGCTCTCAATCAAATGTGGAGGAAAGTAGAATTAGACTTGTGTCTGAAATCGAGCACTCTCTGGAGCAAGTCTCGCAATGGGGTCGCGTTTAGTCGACCCGACTAAACTTATTCCGATTCAATCCACAGAAGACACAAGTCTGTGTGTTTACTGCGAAAAAAGCCTCATTTGTCGTAACACCACAAT
The DNA here is from genome assembly GCA_911387765.1 of Pyrgus malvae. Lineage (NCBI taxonomy): Eukaryota > Metazoa > Arthropoda > Insecta > Lepidoptera > Hesperiidae > Pyrgus > Pyrgus malvae. Next base: position 9,311,778 of record OU426958.1, on the reverse strand, counting down.
TTGAGAATGTTGTGCTCACCGTTAATAAACGTATCAGTATCCTAGGTGTTCATACATCGAGCGAAGTGCAGTTCCGGGTACATCTGGAAAGCAAGGCTAAACTGGCCTCCATGAAGCTCGGTGTGTTCAATAAGGCCAAGTAATACTTCACGGCAAAGCAGTTGCTAATGCTCTACATAGCTCAAGTTAGTCCACACATGAAGTACTGTTCACGCCTATGGGCTTGTACCCCACGGTACCAACTTAGCCCACTTGATGCTGTGCAGAAACGCGCCGTTCGAATGATCAACAACCCTTGGCTAACCGATAGGCTCGAGCTTGCGTGGAGATATTCGCGCTCTATGTGTCTTCTACCGCCTCTACAACGGTGTGTCTTCATCCGAATTAGACGGTCTGATGCCTACGTCACCATTCCACTATCGCACCATCCGCCGAAGAGAGAAGTATCACCCCCACCACCTGGATATATGGCAATCGTCAACAGTCCGTTTATCACGTTCATTTCTACCATGAACATGCAAACTGTCCCATAGTTTCCCACTGAGGTATTCACGTGGGTTATGACATGGGGTTCTTCAAGAAAGGCGTTAAAAAAGAACTTGAAAACAAAGCTGGCAACGCATAGACTGGTGTTGTAGGTAAATGTCCATAGGCGACGGTGAACACTCACCATCAGGTGGCCCTGTAATATGCCTGTTTGTTAGTCTTTTTTTATATAAAAAAAAACTTCCTCACAAGTCCCTTACAGGAATTGAGAAGAAAATGGATTCGTTCAGTGTCGTAACAATTACCTTTCATAACATCGTTCTATTGAAGTGTCTCTAATGAAAACGAAAATACAAGGGAAGAGTACATCCCATAGTATAATTTTTACTACATTTACATTTTTTAATACTTGTAAAGATGTTATTTAAGTTTCAAAGACTACTTTGATATACATAGCTCAGCTATGTTGATTTTTCTTAAGATCCTACAAACATCTTATTAACGTCTCTCAGCTTTCTATAATCTATTTGAAGTGTTAAGTTTGTATATCCCTAATTTAACACATAACAAACACACACACTAACAAGTTTAAAACTTTAAGCAGCTTAACTATTCGTCTAAATTGCCAAAATTTTCCATCAACAGATTCATGCTAGTGTCGAGTGCCGTATGCGAAGAAGGTCTACAATTGATGATGACAGTTCTAAAGCGGTCGAAAAACGTGCATTTGCGGACAAATCTCATTATTGCGTTCGCCGATCTCACGTTAAGGTTCCCCAATCTCACGCAGCCGTGGACTCATCACATTTATCACACGTAAGTTTTTGTAAATTTAATGTGTTTTTTTTTTTTGAAGTGAAAACTTCTTTAGCGGCGTTGTGCATTTTTTTTTGGCATGGGTATAAAATGTTAAACTCGCGTCAGGACACGTGGCCTGATCGAATATTCGTAAGTTGGATGACGGCTCGACTGTCTATACTTGTAAAATTCGTTTATATCAAGTATTTAAAATATGAACATTGAACAAAGTGCATCTATTAATGAAAAAGGTGACGAAGAAATAGTGAAAGAAAATGAGTGAGTACTTCATAAAAATACTAGATGAAAACCTACTGAAAATACTGGATGAAAAATAATACTGATAATAAAAGCAATTCATGCTAAATTATTCCCTAACCATTCCAAAATATCAATAATGCACAAAGTTAATGTTCAAGTTTTCACTTCTGCCGGCACTACCGGAGTGCAACCCGTTATTTTTTATTTAAACGTCGAGCTACATTGTGGTCGATGCAGCCCAAGAAAGAAATTTAATTTGAGATATCTTTCCCACTGGCGATTTACGCACGTTGACTGCCCTTCGCGTCTAACTCCGACAACGCTGCACAGACCGCAGACGCGACGTTAACGTTGCTTTTAACGTGCCAACGTTCACTAATTCATGCTGCGATTAGACGCTGGCCGTAGACAGACCCGCCCCCGAACAGACAAAGTGAGATGGCGTGATCGTAACAGTTTGCTAAAAATCACCACTCGAAATCACGGTGAAGCGACGTCAACGTAGCATTTGAGCAAACAATATTCTGACTGTGTTCTGTGTTGGTTATCTTTTTATTCCTTTTATTGTAAACAATTCTTACCTATACCTATTAGGACTTCTATTTATATTACAGAAGATATATACATAGTACAAATTCATTGATTCCTTTTACAGTCTCAGCGACGAGGAACTAGAAATACGTCAATGCGCAGTGAAAATGCTATCATTCCTGGTCCTGCACGAGATGGTTCGCGTGAAGGGCCAGATCGCGGACATGGCGCTGTGCTGCGCCGACAAGGACCCGCGCGTGGCCGCCATGACCAAGGTGTTCTTCAAGCAGCTATCGCACAAGGGGAACGCGTTGTACAACGTCATGCCCGATATCATATCCAGGCTGAGTGACCCGGATCTCAACGTGCCGGAGGATCAGTACAGGGTTATAATGAAGTGAGTATCTCTCTGTATTTTCGTGACTGTATTATCGAGTCTATCAACTCCTCATGGTCAGTGCCCACTCAAATAGTCACGACTTTTTTTATAATGGGAGCATAACTTCTAATCTGAAGGTACTGTGCGTCTTGGAAGCTACACTGTGTTATATGAGATTTGACCTCAATAAAATCTCTTTGGTGGCCTTCCTCAACTCTTACGGAGCTCTCATTGCAAAATGAATTTTACGGGTCCATCAAGGAAGCAATGCTTCTCATAGATCTTTTGGGCTTACGACGGCTTTGGCGACTTTAGATAGGTAAATAAATATTTTAGCTAATATGTGACTGAGATACATGTATTGAAATAAAATGAAATATTTATTCACTGTATGGTTTCTTTACAAACTCTTTGTGAACGTTATTTTTTTTTGTTCTGTCTGCTCTGGGTGCGCTTAGGCAATGCTGAGCTGAAGAAAAGAGCAGTCATAGAAAAACTTCAGCCCTGTTTTAAAATATGTGGTATACAATATTATCTTTCTTACAGAGTAGCTATGGGCCGATAAGGAACATATGTGACGGCTACCGCATTTGTCAATGTCGTCCCACAGTCATCTGCAAACATTAGAAATTTGATTAATTTAAGTCTATTACATCAGTTATAGAAACAGCCTTGTGGGACTACAGCTCAATCCAAAGCATTTTTATCAATAATAATTAAATAGTCCTTAAGATCTTAATAAGCCTTGCGGCACAGGAATTGTTTGACAATTGAAAAGGAAGGGATTGAACATTTTCCGGGATTTCATTATACTCGTATATTCTGATCGACATCCCGATAAAAGAGTGGCTCTTTTTGCGGAGCCTCCACTTCGGGAAATGCCGTGAATGTGGATGTGACGCGACCTCTTTTTTGCGGGACAAAATACCGATTTTGATCGAAGAACAGGCGTGAACACGCGTGAGCCAGTGAAAACCATCCACATTTACGTTCACGCCAATTTTTCGCGCATCACGGCATTAATGTAGAGCGGCCAACCCACATTTGTGCAAATACGCTATTATATAATTTTCCTATCTATCGTCATAATTTAAATCAATTCATTCTCTGTAATTGCACTTTGTTGCCTGAGAAAACAGCTCACAAAACAAACCTCTTTTTTCAGATATATCACGTCACTGATCCAAAAAGACCGTCAAATGGAGGCGTTAGTAGAGAAGTTATGTCAGCGGTTCAAGCTGTCCACCGAGGAGCGGCAGTGGCGGGACCTTGCATACTGCCTCTCGCTGTTTACGTACAATGATCGCTCGCTCAAGAAACTCATCGAGAACCTTGACTGCTATAAGGATAAATTGCACGCCCCTGGAGTTATGGAGTCTTTTAACACCCTTATGAATAACACTTCCAAAGCCGCTCGTAATGAAATTAAGGTAATTAATTAGCAATAAAATCTTTATTTATTTATTTATCGTTAGGTTTGATTTTATAAGACCTAAGGTCTTATAAAGTTATGATAAGGCTTGACCAACATGAAAATGAAATTTAGACGCAAGCCTAAATTTCATTCGTTTTCAAAATATAGTTATGTAGCAATTTTCGGTACACTGTAATTTTGCGTTTGCGCGATTTTTGTATTCGGTGTGGGTGTTATAGTCCACAATACAGGAAAACTCACTGTGCGGAAGTAGAAATTGCGGAACATGAAAAGCAGAAGCTCAAGTCTCGCGCTTCCACATTTGACTTTGCATCCTGAACAAATGCAGAAATCAGTATGCACGGTTTTTACTACTTTTTACGTACTTCGTGTGTCGATTAAACAATCTGTGTATCTATCAAGTGATAAAATTTCAATTAGATTAGAGTTTAAATAATAGTTCTTACAGTCATTTACTTTTAATTTTTCATAAGAATTTATTTGTACGTACCCAACGAGTACAGTGGGGTAGTTTTCAGGTAAATTATAACAGTGACTGGGGAGTTTTCAATAGTATTATTAAACTTATGACTAGATTGTTATTAAAATATTCCCTAATGGAGAGTATAAGAAATAATTTGCGTGTTTGGAATTCGTGTTTTTGAATATTTATGGTCATTCTAGCATAGGTTCAATAAATTTTCGTTACGTATCCTCGATCAACAATGTGTATTTTCAGGCCTTAGTGACGGAGCTGGGCGACAAGATAGAGGAGTGCTTCGCGGTGCGCGACGGCGAGGGCGATGAGGGCGAGCGAGACGGCGCGCGCAGCCAGGAGGAGAGCGAGCGGGATAGGGAGAGGGAAGTGCGCGCCACGCCGCGCCGCAAGCCCGCCCGCCGCGCGCGCCGCCGCTCCTCTTCCAGCCCGGACGAAGTCAGTCGCTTTGTATTTTATATAACGAAAATAAAATAAAATAATGTAGTTTAAACGTTTAGTGAGGTGCATGGTATAACCACCCCACGCTTTTTTTACAGTAAAATACATTTTCTTCTTATTTTTTACTTTTTAGTTCGTATTTTCACAAAATCGTGTTTTCTAGTTTTTTAAACTACATTATTAATTTTTAATTTTTTAGTTGGATTTTTTTCATATTATTGCATTGTCATCGGCCCTTGACCCCTGTGCAAATTTTCAAGTTAATCAGACGCTTAGAAGTAGGTGAAAATGAAGTTAAAAGATTCCATTACATACATAGGTACAGGTCAAGCTAATATAAGCGTGTTAAAAAGAAGAGTTTTGGCGAGCAGCTAAAAATGATTAAAAGGAAATAATAATGAAGAAATTGATACGTCTGACAACTGACAGTGCAGTGTTTTTAAGCAGGGCATGTCAATGCACATTATGCTGTGTTAGTCATCACAGCATAATGTGCGATATCTGTATCTTTTGTGTAACTAGAGCAGTGAAAAAAAAACGATTGCAAACGAGTGCCGGCAGATGTAAAAACTTGAACATTAACGTTTTGCATTTTTGTTATTTTGGAATGGTTAGGGAATAATTTCACACGAATTGCTTTTTAATTATCAGTATTATTTTTCATCTAGTACTTTCAGTTGCATCTAGTACTTTCAGTTGCATCTAGTATTTTTATAAAGTACTCGCTCATTTTCATTCACTATTTCACTATAGGAGGTCACGTATCCTGACACGAGTTTAACATTTTTTATGCATCCCAAAAAAAGTGCACAACGCCCGCTAGAGAAGTTTTCACTTCAAAAATTATTTAAACGTACATCACTACCAATAAAAACTTTTCCTACAATTACCGTTTTATTGCATCCTTCATTATTTTATCTGTTCAATTTTTAGAACGAGCCACCAAATAGAGATTATACGCCGCAGTCAGTAAGAAAATCGAAGAGAAAAGCAGCATCTAGGGTCAACAGAGCGAATGATTCGGATGAATCAGGTAAATAACGTTTCTAAAATAATAAACAGGTGAAATAAATTTTAAAGATATTAATTCTAAGTTTGTCATTAATTTCAGATGAAGAAGAAGTGCAGAAGAAAGAGGAAGTTTTCAAGAAACCTGTTTCCCGAAAAGTGACCCGTAAAAGGAATTGATATTGTTAAGTTTTGTTCAATAAAATTTGTAAGGTTCATTGTTTGTTTTATTGATCCATGAATCAGAACGCATAACTTCAGACTAAGACAATAGACACTGTTAATGAGTTTTTACAGATTGGACTAAACAGGATTAGGTGAGGCTTGTGTGGTATTCATGTCGCATGTAAATTGCGTTTTGTTGGTGGGTGATGCCCAAAGCTGATGCCAGAATGGTAAGATCATAGACTTAGGATACATGGGTAGGATGGTAGGTACAGGAGTTCTATTGAAAATTTTCATAACTGACTTCAATGAGTGGCGTGACTTGAACAGAAATGTACTACCTAGGTATCCCACATAAGAAGAGGGAGAGAAGCGTGCCCGGCACAGAATGGTCAGTTTTGACGGAAACTAAAAAGTTTCATTAGATTGCCAACCTTAGTCCTTGAACAACGACAGTATTGACAGTGCTTTGTTGTTCATATTATGTATTTAAAAGTTTGTGTCAAACTTCATGATTACTTAACTAACGACTTTAAAGTAACGATTATTATGTTGTATGGTTTCAATGAAACGAGCAAAAAATATCTCTAAGTAAGTATTTACTTTGCCTCTGCTCTGACACTAAGCACAGATCATGGATGCCATTGCCCATTACTGAAAGATAAAAAAATGTTGACAGCAGACATATTATTGACGTTTCAGATTTGACACTGACATCAAAATCAATGTTGATTGTTTTGAACTTGAACTTGAACAAGATTTCATCTTTCATCAGTCAAAAGTCGAAAAACTCTAAATAATACATTAAAATTCATGAAATTCATTCAATTTCTAATTGTTACTTTTATATTTATGATTCGACCCAATCTAACCACAATGGCCAATCATATAAAATGTAGATCTGGTTTATATCCACGATCCACAATCAAGAGGTTCCCAGTTCCTGATGATAAAGTTAATTGGAACTCGGAGTATAAAGAATATAATCCTCCATATTACACAGCACCAACAACATTTGGAAAACCATGGGCTGATCCAGAAATAGGTTATTTCAAATTCAATTCGTTTATTTGTAAAATAAGCTAAAGAAGTTTGACGTTCTAATTCCATACATACTGCGCTTATTTTGTCGCATTCGGCGTACAAAATTACAATACATACGTACATTACGCTAATAGTTATAATAGGTAGCTTTTTGTAATAACAATTTAATGTTTAATTTTATATATTATTAATGTTACATTTACTACAGGTGATTCTAATTTCAACCCTAAATGGAACAGTCTAGATGGTAAAATAAGCAGAGAAAGCCACACAGGCATTTATAAAGTTATTGATGGTTATCCTCTCAATCCTATTGGGCGAACAGGAATAGTTGGCCGTGGAGTGCTAGGCCGCTGGGGACCCAATCATGCTGCAGACCCAGTTGTTACTAAATGGAAAACTAATAGTACAGGAAAAGTTGAACATGACAATAATAATAGGTGAGTAGCCTAATGAATAAACTACATAGATTAAATAGTTTTCTTGAGACTTCAAAAAACTAAACATTCCACATTATTGCCAAGTAACCGTAAAAACTTTTCTACCTTCATTGTCAGTGGGATATCTATCTATCTATCAATCATATTACTATTATCTTAATTCCAGACCAATTCTTCAGTTTGTGGCTATAAAGCGTGGTGACACAGGAGAATGGGCTTTACCAGGTGGAATGGTTGACCCAGGAGAGAAAGTCACTACCGCTGCTATCAGGGAATTTCAAGAGGAAGCCATGAACTCTTTAGTTGCATCTGAAGGTGATAAGTTTAATTCTTGATGTGATACATTGACATCTTGATGTGTTTGAAACTTGTTCAAGCTGTATCTATTAGTAACACATTGCATTTTCTCTGATGTGGTACAGTTTTATATTTTTCTACATTACAGATGATAAAAAGAAGTGGGAAGTAAAATTTAAGGATTTCTTCAGTAAAGGAGTTGCCATTTACCAGGGTTATGTAGATGATCCCCGTAACACTGACAACTCTTGGATGGAAACTGTTGCATACAACTTCCATGATGAGGATGGTTCTGTAGTGGGAGGGTTCAATTTACAAGCTGGTGATGACGCAGTTGGAGTGCGCTGGGTTGACATTACTCCAGATCTGAAGCTTTATGCTAGCCATAAGGATATTGTAAAGAAAGTACTGGATAACCATGTTTCATCTACTTGATATTGCAAATAAGAATTAAATTTTGTTACTGTGAGTTTTTATTAATTTAAAACAGGAATAGGAACAAATTTCCTTCAAATTTATTACTAAGCAAGGTAAAATATTATAATGTTCTCCATTCCGTTATAAAGAGGAAAGATTTGTATTTTTGTATGTTTGCAATGAATAAACTCAAAAATTCTTTCACCCTTAGAAAGCTACATTCACCCTGAGTAACAGGCTACTTTTTACCGCGCGAAAGTAGAGAAGTATAAGTAGTAGAAAGGGTCAACACGGTTGAAGCAACTGGCTAAACGCTTTAGATTTTTATATAGCAAGGAAGCCCGGAATAGCACATAGGCTATTTTTTATTCTACTGAGACCCATTAAACGGGTCCACGCAGGCGAAGCCGCTGGCGAAAGGCTATCCTAAAATAAAGAAAGAAACAACTTAAAAGCTTTATATTTTATTAAACAGATATGTGTGCGCTAATCTTATGAACTTATTTATGTACATAAAAGTAGATAACAGTAGATAAAATGCAATGCATCAATAGTAGCTTGAGTATAAGAGCCTTCACGAACATACTTGTTTTAGCTCTGGCGATCGGCAATTTAGTGGGTTTTTAGAAGCTAAACACAATAACCAAAACCAAATATTTTACTGTGCACACAATGTATCGTGGAATGCGGACGCCAAAACGAGATGCTGTTGCGATATTGCTGATGCTAAAAGTAAGTAGCAAGTTCGCAGAGACTAAGACAGGATACTAATACAGCAAGATAATGTTACACTTGTATGCATTGACATACTTATGAAATATTCACAAAAATGGTAATAGCAAGCTTTACAAATGAGAGATAAGCCATTTTCTAATAAGTATTGATTGCATGTTGCAATACATAAATAAATATTAAGCCTATCTAGGTCTAAGTACTTTTTCTGCTATTTACAATTGTAAATAATAAGTGTTACAAGACAAGTGCTTACCCAGATGTTACACTCAAGTACAAATTGTTATTAATTTATATTCAAATATAAAGTACGCACATACAAAAATGTATAAACATAAATTGAAAACTACTTTCTGGGTCTCCTAATATAAAGTAAATAAAACATATAATTCAAACATTACCTAGCACGTGTATCAGTAACTACATATAAAAATGCTCCAACCATCATATATTAGTATACATACATGATTGATGGCTCCAACATTACAATATTATTGGTCCCCAGCATAAATTATCTTGCTGGCAAAACTTGCTCAGTCAAAACTCAAATCCAACATTGATAAAACTAATCACAATCCATTTCACACAATAAAGATGAATATATTTGAATACAGCTTTCAAATGCAAAAAATATATCTTCATTCACTCCACAAGTAAAATTGTGACGCTATTGCCTTATTTTTATTTTAGTTTATCTTTTTTGTATTATAGTTATTCATAATAATCATCGATATAATAAAAGTCGGACCTTCTTCTATAAATGACTAGTATCAACCAAAATTCTAAAACATAGAGCCGGAAAAGTACATATTATTATAAATCATTATCATCATATTTGGCTTGAAAAGTTACTGTTTTTTTATATCATTTCATTTGTGATCAAATAAATGCTTCTGTGCTCATTAATGCTATGTTTATAATTAAAGAAGGAACATGTTAATTAGAACCACTCAAAGCCTAACTCATCTAAAAAACCTTATATACTGAGATATTCCATTAAAAATGCATTTTCAATTTATTCGGTAATTCTAACGTTTTACTTAAAATAGGTAGGTACATTAAAATTTTGCTTATTGCGTTTTAAAATTCGAATCAATCCCAGTATTATTATTCCCATGACTTCCAACCATGTATTGTATAAATAAATCCATCTTCTCCAAGAGCCTTCTATCACAGCACCAAAAGAAAGTTGTTGGAAGCAGGCAAATCCTACGTAACCATGTCCGTGGTAGTAGACAGCGAGCTATACGCGCGATAACAGTTAACATCGTTCATGAGCTTCCGTATGTTTTGGGTGAATGTAGGTAGATCCTGGAAAAAAGATAAAACAACTTCACAAATAAAAATTGAAGCAACAATTGTATTAATGGCGTTATTAGATTTATGATCGCAACTTCCGTCCATGCACACATATATCTGTAGGTGGTAGAACTATTATAGTTCGCCCAGGGAAGTACCACCGCTCCACCCACTTCTGCCGTGAATCAATTCTATTGTTTTTCGGGGTCTTTAAAGGTGCAGTTGCCGGCCTCTTTTTCTATTATATATTCTATTTGTCGCTGATAATATGCTCAGAGTTTGCTGCGCTACTTATTATTGAAAAAAGAAAATGTGTGAGGATATCGCAATTTGACAGCTCATTGAAAAGTAGGATGGGTGGCCATTAAGCAACATCTAGTGCGGTCATGAGAAGGATGGGAGTCAACAAAGCTAAGCAATGTCGAGTGCGGTCAAAAGTAAAATGGAAGGCCAATAGTGGCCATTCAGCAACATCTAGTGAGGTCATAATAATATGTAACAACGGTTTCAGACCAGCGTGTTTAAGGCGCTGACTGCAGCTAGCGACCTTGAGCAATGGACACTCACATTATGTGGGATAATGTTCGATAAAGCAGCGCTGCGTTTGCGACGCGGTTATTTATGTGTATTATGTGTCTGTACAAACTGATTACCTTTACAACTTATTACACAATCAGCGGGACATAAATTACCCGGTCACAAGTCACAATTTGTCAAAATCGGGTTAGCTCGCGAGTCGAGCGACACAGGTCCACCTAGCAGCGCGCCTCATCGATTACTACAGTACCGATGTCAGTCCGTAGGAGTGCCGAGTGAGCGAGAAGTTGCACTTGGAATAGAAGGGCCTAAGTGCCAAACCAGAAAATTCATTATTTAAATAAAAATTGCAGATTAATTGAAAATCTAATTCAATCAATTTCTTTACTATCATTTATCACATAATTGTACTAAATTTCATTAACATTGTTGTAAGCACAACCGAGAAAAAAAGGTCATTTAAGTATTTTCAGAGGCTACTTTGATATTTTTTTCTATCGAGTCAAGTTTTTGAAATTGTGTTTTGGAAATAATCACTAGGTCAGAAATATGTTAAATTATAACTACACTGATGTTGATAATGATATGAGCAATAGGTTTTACACAAAACGGTCTTCATTCAGCTCAATTTGGCTCATCTCAGCTCAGCGTCTTAACGCGTGTAAATGTGTGTCAGCCGCGACAGAATGTCACCGATACAATAATCGCACCGAGGACTAAAATCTGTCATATATTTACGAATAGTAAACAATATTAATCAAAATATTCAATTACTGAACTTGTATGAAACTAAAACACGTGTTGTTAATGTAGAAACTAGAAACATGTGGATAAGGTGCAGCGCAGACAGCACACTTTTTGTGCGATCGAGTCTGAGGGCGCATAAATGTCTACATGGCGCGCAAAAAGTCTGTTGCGGATTTTTCGCAGACTCAAAGCACACGAAGCACACCTTCGATCATTTTGTCGGCAGAACTGTAGGGACGTACACGCTATGAAAATCGCGCAGAGATCGCGATGTATTATTTTGTACTTGAAGTACAGAAAAAGAAGAAATAGGGAATTTTGGATACACCCTATACTTTCGGAGAGATTACAGAAAGAACAGTTCCATATTAAACATTCAATTCTGAAACAATATCCGGATAATTTTTTCAAATTTTATAAATTCCCACATTTTTCTTTTTTATTATTTATCATGATATTCTGCCTTAGAAGCATCATAAAGAACTGTTTTGTATTTCATGTAATAATATCGTTATATCGATTTCTGGTACCATGCTAATATCGTGTACGTTACGCCCACCCCTAACAAATGCAGATTGCAGACTAAAGTGTGCGCCGTCTGCGTCAGTGCGCGTTGAAGCAAACGTTCTATTTCTTTCGCACACTTTTTGTGCGACGTTGCGCGGCGCGGTCTGCCCGAATTACACGGATTTTTTGTGCGTCGTATGCGTTACTGCATATAATTGCAAAGGTTCTGTTTTTCACAGACTAGAAGTGCGTCACGGACAGCCTGTCGTCTGCGCAGCACCTAAATAATAAATATGAAAACAGTGATTAGAGCCGACGAGCGGTCCAACATGCGAGACTAATAGAGGTTTTATTTTTATTTTGTTGGTAGCTTTTGCGGGCAACTTCCACCTGTTACTTTTATGTTACGGTGATGTGCGCGCATCTTAAAATTTCACTCTCATCATTTTTCATAACATGCCTAAAGAAGTATAACTTCAAAAATCGTACAGTGAATAAAACATTTCTTACTTTCTTTCTAACGCTCGTAAAATACGCTAGTTTTATACCGCTCTAAGAAAACGACGGTGACTGACCGTGTCCGGCGGGAAGTCGGCGAGCTGGTGCGCGTAGTGCGGCGGCAGCGCGGGCAGCGCGCGCAGGAAGTGCGGCAGGAAGGCGTGGCGGAAGGCGGGGAAGTCCACGGCCGCCATGGCGTGGATGGCCGCCAGCGCCTCGTCGCGCAGCAGCGCGCGCGCGCCGCCCTCGCCCAGCCCCGCCAGCAGCACCGACAGGAACTCGCCCATGAACTCCGTCCGGAATAGCGCCTGTGCGAAACAAATGTACATGTATCCTATAACTCTCTTAGTTCTTAATATTTTATTTCAACCTTTTTTATGTCCCTCTATTGAGCACAGGGTATTCTTTCAATAATCTTAAGTTAGATATTACACAACATAAAAGTGACTACAATATTATATTTTACAGTTCAAACTATACTATGAGTACTATAGAACAGTGTCTCCTATTTGCCAGGTCGCGACCCGGTACCGGGCCGTCTAAATAAAATACCGGATCGCGGTCGTTTTCCGCAAACTTGTATTCTTTAGTAAAAATAAGCAACAGCTCCATACTTTGTACTAAGATTCTACCTAATTTGCTTTATATATTAGACAGATGGAAGATTGTTTTTTTTAGAACAAAGAAAAAGATAGCAACATCCATCAAAACAAGTTTAAGGAAATTAATTTGTGGCCATTATTGTGTACAATTTTTTAGAAAAGACTATCATACCCGATGATAGAGCTTCCACTTAGTGTTGAGCAGGTCGAGCGTCTCGAAGTTGATGCGCAGCAGCTCGACGTCGTCGTGCAGCAGCGCGCGCCCGAGCGCCGCCAGCGCGCCGCGCAGCTCGTTGGCGCGCCGCCCGCTCTCCTCGCCCTCGCACTTGTGCGGGAAAAAGTAGCGCCAGCGGTGTACTAGGACGCTACCAAAACAATAGTATATTTCATTACAAGTGCGGAAAGGCTGTCATTGCAAGGAGTTCCGACAAATGTCTACCCGAGCCGAGGCGCAGCCGAAGGTGAGGTTTGACAGTCTGAACTCCTTCAAATGACGGTTCCGCACGTGTACTGAACGACTATTTTTAATACAGTTGCGAAAAAATGAAGCAATTTAATAAAATAATAAAATCACAATACACTCAACTAACTAATCATCTAAACTCGCAAAGAACATTTTTGAAAAATGGCGCCAACCGTAAAAGAATATAAGCAGAGAATTTTTTTGTTTTCTTTACCCATTCTGGGTAGGCAAAGGGAACTATGCCCATACAGCCAAGTCTTCAGTAGATTTTTTTTATTGATATGAAATGAAAATGTTAATGAGATGAAATGAAAGCTAACCTACTCATTGAATCAAATCATTAAATCTGATATTGAAACAAATTAGTAGCTTCTTTTTAGAAATATTTTCATGAATCATAAAAACTTCTAAAACTTCGTGGTTGGTTTTTTTTTCTTTTTAATAGACATTATTTTGACAGTTCGGAAAGAAAATGCACGAGTTCGGAAAAGGTAAAGAAAAAACACGAGTGTGTAATAGCCCACTTCCCGAACGCTATACGTCCCTGCAATATGCCACTTTTTGAGCAACTGTATTAAAATAGTATATTTCATTACAAGTGCGGAAAGGCTGTCATTGCAAGGAGTTCAGACAAATGTCTACCCGAGCCGAGGCGCAGCCGAAGGTGAGGGGTTGACAGTCGGAACTCCTTCCAATGACGGTTCCGCACGTGTACTGAACAACTATTTTTAATACAGTTGCGAAAAAATGAAGCAATTTAATAAAATAATAAAAACTCGCAAAGAACATTTTTGAAAAATGGCGCCAACCGTAAAAGAATACCTATATCATAAGAATAAATAATACTACGTAGAACGGAAACTCCCGCTCCGAACGGGCTCAAGGTCACGATATTAGCCTACACGTTAATTTCGACTAAACCGACTACTGAAGACGGGCTGTCTCGGACGGGCGCGTCAATTACAATAACGGCGCCAAGTTAATGTGGTGTCAGTGGTGTGTTTGTTTGTACAAACAATTCTAAAACAATGCCAAACTTAAGTTTTTTTAGTTTGCCCAAAGATGATGCGAGATAAGTAATATTTTTTAAATATTATTCCTTTTCCGTACCTAATTTATCAAAAGGATATGACCAGTTCTTTTTGTGTAGCCAATTGTTTCACTTTCACTCAATTATAAAAAAAAATGTTAGATAACTACAGCATTTTAACATGTCGCCAAAATATTTTTTAATAGCCCCCGCCATCGGTCATTGAACCTTTCTCGATTGTTTTGCTTCGCGATTGCGGCGCCGCGGCACTGGCGCACGCACGTTATACTTAATATGTAATTCATTTATTTTAAACCTACACTGCGTAAGTACTATGTAGGTAAGTAATACTTACTTAAATGGCTTCATTTGGTATGGTACATAGAACTTATTAAGTAATATTATTTATAAGTATTTATAGAGTAGGTAAGTATTTATCATTCTCTTATTTTGTAATACTAAACTAAAATAATGATTTTTAAGTAAAGAAAAACTTATATTTTTGCGATATTATCTTTAGACATAAGCATTACTAACAGTTCACAGCCCTGGCAGCACGCCTGGGCGACAGAGGGGCGTAACGGGGTGAAGAGGGAAGTAGGTATATAAATTGCGGCATATCGATGGCGGTCAAAGGAGATTCCGTTCTATGTAGTATTATTTATTCTTATGCCTGTATGCAGAGATTGTTTTTGTTTTGGGTAGGCAAAGGGAACTATGCCCATACAGCCAAGTCTTCAGTAGATTTTTTTTATTGATATGAAATGAAAATGTTAATGAGATGAAATGAAATGAAACCTAACTCATTGAATCAAATCATTAAATCTGATATTGAAACAAATTAGTAGTTTCTTTGTAGAAATATTTTCATGAATCATAAAAACTTCTAAAACTTCGTGATTGTTTTTTTTTAATAGACATTATTTTGACAGTTGGGAAAGAGAACGCACGAGTTCGGAAAAAGTAAAGAAAAAGCACGAGTGTGTAATAGCCCACTTCCCGAACGCTATACGTCCCAGCAATACGCCACTTTTTGAGCAACTGTATTAAAAAAAAATGAACATCATCGTTTAATCAGTGTGCAGTATGGTATGTCCTAGAAAGACAAAGACAAAGACAAAGAACTTTATTTGCACAAATATGGGTGTTTACAAAAGTTGTTAATACATATTTAGTACGCCATATTTACCTTCATGAGGTATGCAAATATTACAAAGATAAAAGAAAAAAACTTAATAATAACACAATTTATAAAAATGTACATTATTATCATATCAATTTTATTTTTATTTGATCCCATATTGCGCATTTTGAAAATTAAAATTTTTAAATTTTATTTCTTCAAGTATGTATTTATTTAGTTGTTTGTTTATTGAATTATTTATTCATATTTATTTGTACTTCGGATCGAATCCGATCGTCGGCTTTGGGTACCCATATTGCAGGGTTTTTGTACACTAAGAGGAAAAAAAGCCGGCGGAAAAAAAACCTCCCATGTTTTTATGGAATTCCTTTATGCCGTTTTGTCGTTTAAGAAATCAGTGACTGAGTAATACGCCTTTTTCAGTAAATAAGTTTTAAGTTCTTTTTTAAACTCGTTGCCCGTTTTGATTTTGAGGAATTCCGGTAGACCGTTATATATTTTTGGTCCCATGCAAAAGACACTATTATGGTATTGTTTCGTTTTAGAAGCAATTGAACATAATTTATTAGGATGCCTTTTTGATTTAAGGGTTTCATATTTAGCTATTTCATTTTTGACCATTAAAGAGATTTCGTAAATAAATAAAAAAGGAAAAGTCAATATTTTTAAATTTTGAAAGTGTGGCCTACAAGTATCCGTTTCCTTTAGCTGACATATGGCTCGAATGCACTTTTTTTGGGCCTTAAATATGGTTTGTATTCCCGTCGCGTTACCCCAAAATATTATTCCGTATCTTAATGTGGCACCAACGTACGCATGGTATGCGTCCAGAACCGCCGTTTTGCTTACAACTTTTGTTAATTTATATAAAGCAAAAGAAAACTTATTTAACTGTTTACAGACGTGCTCTTTATGTGACTGCCATGTTAGTTTGCTATCTATGTATAGTCCTAAAAATTTTGTTGTTTCTATTTCTGATATCAACTTTCCTTTATAGTCAATATTTATTGTTTGCCCGTATGATACTCTGTTTTTAAATGACATTATATTTGTCTTATCGAGATTAATTTTAAGATTATTACTGTCTAACCAATCTATTAGGGATTCAAGAGCATTATTTATACTTCTTTCGAAAGAGTCTGTGTTTTCTTTTGTAAATATTACTGTACTATCGTCAGCAAATAGTATCATCGGTTGTTTTATGACTTTAGGAAAATCATTTATATAAATTAAAAAGAGTAAAGGGCCTAAAATACTTCCCTGAGGCACGCCATACAGTACTTTCCTAGGGTTAGAAAGATGTTTCTCTTGAGTTTTTGTGATTTCATTAATTTTTGCTATTTCTGTAATGTGCTGTCTGTCAGTTAAGTAGGAGTTGATTAAGTTTAATGCATTACCTCTGACTCCGTATTTCTCTAACTTAACAATCAACAATTTATGATCTACATATTCGAATGCCCTTGTCATATCCATATAGAGCCCAATCACCTGTTTCTTATTATTTAAACTTGTCATTACTATTTGTAAAAAATTGTAAATTGCAATGTTTATTGATTTGTTCTTTCTAAACCCTACCTGTTCGTTAGCGAAGATAGAGAACTTTTCGAAGTAATAATACAATCTGTTATGTAGTACTTTTTCGAATATTTTGGAAAAAATTGGTATTAATGCAATGGGTCTGTAACATCCCATGTCATGTCTATCTTGTTTCTTAAATACTGGTTTTATAATGGTTACTTTCAGTTTCTCCGGAAATATGCCGGTTTCAATACTTAAATTAATGTTGTAAGCTAATAATGGAGCAATGATTTTTGATATCCGTTTAACTATATTCGTGCATATACCGTCGTACCCTGTACTATTTGTATTTTTAAGATTATTAATTATAGTTATAATTTCATCAGATGAGGTTGGTCCTAAGAAAAATGAGTTTTGATGGTTAAAGTTAATTTTATGCGTATTACTATCCATATTTATATTACAATTATCTTCAACTTGATCTAAGAAGAAGTCATTAAACTCTTTAGCAATAACTTTTGGATCTGTTTCAACGTGGTTTCCTACTTTGATTTCATAAATATCTTGTTTAGGTACATTTACAGTGTTATTATTAATTACTTTCCAAACAGCTTTGGATTTATTGTGAGCGTTTTTAATAAAATAGTCATTTTGAGATTTTTGGGTAAGTTTTATTATTCTTTTTAATCTCTTTGAATAGTTCTTAAACTTGTGTTTTGCCTGAGTGCTGGGAGATAACCTATATCCCCAAAGCAAACTCCTTTTAATTTTAAAGCACCTTTTTATACCTTTTGAAATCCATGTTGGTCGTTTTTTCGTCAGTATTTTAACTTTTATAACAGGGAAACAAAGATTATAAAAAAGGAGAAACAATTCATGGAATATATTAAAAGCATCGTTTGGATCAGTACATAAATAAACTTCGTGAAATGTCAAGTTTTTAATACAATCGTAAAATTTCTTAATATTTTCAACACTATAATCACGTCTATAGATGTACCAGTGCGTAATAAGGCAATTTGTTTTTACCGGACATTGCAATATCTGTGCTGTATGGTCTGACAATGCAAGTTCAATTACATGGGATTTACAGTTTCGTATGTTATGAGCAAAATTATCTATACAAGTTTTACTGCATAATCTTGTTGGTGTTTTAATGGACAATTTAAGATTAAATGAGTGCAATATTTCTTCAAATTCAAATGTTATTTTATTTCGTTTTAGTATATCTATGTTAAAATCCCCACAGACTACTATTTGTTTGTTTTTATAACAAAATTTATTTAATAGGTTATTTAATTTGTCAAAGAAAAGCTCAATAATAGTTGAATTATTTCTTGGCGCTCTATATATACAAATAACTATGATGCTATGTTTAGTCAACTCTACAGCACTACATTCTATTATATTGATAACGTTAAATCGTGTTATCTCATGTATATTACGATATGTATGCCCATTTCGAATTAATATACACGATCCACCATTTCTATTATTTCTTAAACTATACGAAGCAATACTAAAATTTGGTATATTTAAGAAGTTAATATCGGTTACTATCATGTTGTGTTCCGTGACGCAAAGAACATCAATACCTTTTTTTTTGATCACATAGATCGTTAAGACATACAGTTAATTCATCTGATTTATTTATCAAGCCATTAATATTTTGATGTAATATGTTAATGTGTTTATAAACGAAAAAAGTTTTCTGTTTGTGTCAAATCTTCTGTTTGTGTATGTTTTTCAGACTTTATATGGATACAAGAGCGGCTGGTCTGTGTATAATTGTCTTTTGTTTCTATAAAAGTTTTAGTATTTTTCTTGTTTTTATGGTTAAAAGTTAAAAATCTTGTTTTATAATTTATGTGAAGTATCTGTCTAAGCAGTAGTCTACATACATTCAAATGCAATACAATTCAATGAAAATCAAAAAGTTTTAAAATTAAACAGATGCTTTAACCAAGCACACGCAATGCGGCCCTAGGCAACTTGAATGAGATTCACTGATCGGAATTCATGACCAAAACCCTAGTCCAAACGTACTTTGACCAGTTCAACCAGGTATAAATCACACAGTTCGTGATCAGAAGGTGCACTGCACGAGCGAGGCACGCAGCGTGTGCAGATTATATCGCCAGCACGCCTCTGCAGCCCGTTTCCATCCCGAGTCCCACTAGTCTCAGCACAACACAGTTACAGCACTCAGACTCAGGAACACGTCAAGGTGCGTATGGATAGCGCGTAGTTGGTTACGCGTGTCCTGGAACGCCATGTCCTTACATGCGTGTACACTCTTGGAGAACGCGTGCAGCGCGTTGATAATGCTAACACGCTTCCGCAACCCGTCTCCGTCCAGAGTCACACACCTCCCACTGGTCTCTCGAGGCCTCAGGGACACGTACCTGGCGAGCAGGCGGTGCGCGGCGCGGGCGAGCGCGGGCGCGTCGTGGGCGGCGCGCGGCAGCACGTGCGCGTGCAGCAAGGCCAGCACGGCGCGCACGCGCACGCCGCCGCCGCCCGCCTCCACGCCGAGCCGCACGCACTCCACCAGCCGCTCCACGCTGCCCTCCGCCTCGCCGCCGCTCCTGTAACAACCAACACAATCATTTTAGACACATTAGACAAGAGCCAAAATTTATTATTTAAAAACAAATGAAATCAAAAAACCATGGACCTTGCAAACATTGAGTTACCCCTTCCTGCAGTGAGAACGCAACAATTGTATGATTCAATTGTCATATTTATCATGATACACTGTCCCTCCAGTGAACCAGTCACTTCATAAAATTAATATTATAGTGAAGCAAGAGAGCCTTGCATAGTAGTTAAACAAATTTGATATATAATATTACTACTTAATTTTATATGTTACTTAAATACATAGATTAGCAAGGGAGGTAGGAAACAAACGCATTTACCTCTGAGCTACTTCGAGGAAGACATCGATGGCTGTGTAGGCGAAGTTGCCCAGCTGCGGCAGCAGCGCGGTGAACAGCGCCAGGAAGAAGTCCGTGATCTCGGCTTCGGCGGACGCGTACGTGGGGTCGCACAGCATGCGCAGGGACGTCTCCGCTGCGCTCTGGATTCCCTCGGCGATTATCTGAAACAATATATTAAGTAGGTAAGTATTTTAGTCAGTGCACTGAACAAAATACAGAAGAACTGCGATAAATCCGATCTTGTACCACCAAATCAATTGAGATACATTTAATGAGCTGTCAATGAATGATGAAACGTTAACACCCGCATCCATTTTGTATGATTTTTTTATGTGTCGTTACAAATCATTTAGTCAATAAACTATTTTTATTTATTTAAAAGGCAATCAAAATCATGCATAAAAAGTAATTAACAATTATCCTGCTTTCCAACCATTTTAAGGTATGCATTTTGATTTTTTTTTTTTGTACATAAGATCCAAGACCCTATTTTTTATTGGCAGATCTGGAATGGATAAAATAAGTTATCCTTTTTTACCAAAATAGCGAAAAATGAATCAAGATTGAGCATTTGTTTCGACCATAAGTAACCACGCGTTGGGCAAGATCTCAAGGTGGGTAACGCAGAGGCTTCAGTCGCAGCTCCTCTAACTTGGCGACCGTTTGATGTGCAGTGTGTGGTCTAGCGTTCTGCAGACATAGACAAGTCTGCAGTAATCGTCTGGCCTAATCTCAAAAAGCTGTAGTGGATAACCAAAATCTTCTTTTTTGTCAGCTTTCGCTTAGTAGGGTAAAGTTTTGCCGGCTCTCCAGGGTGAAGCCATTGTCATGGTCACTTCCGACTGTCGTACAGGATTAATTTCTCATCACGATCACGATACAGTTCAAATCCTCTCATTATTGTGACGATTGAGCACAGAAAAGCAGCAAGCGATGCGTGTTTGTTGGTTTGTTTCAGACAATTCGTGCAGTACCCACTTTTCGAGTTTTAAGAATTTCCCGATTTGGCGCAAATGGATAAGTATTTTGTCACTTACGCAAAGGGCTGCTGCTAATTCAACAGTGGTTTGAGATGGATCTGCTTCCACTATTGCCTTCGATTCTTCGTTATTGGCTTAAATATCAGGGCGTCCACGAGGCTCATTGTGTCAATCGAAATTTCCAGAACGCAAACGTTAAAATCAAAAACGTACCAGTCGTTCGTTAGCGGTTCCTGGTCCGTACACGTCGTTAATAGGGTCTTGGACACTGCACAAAAAAAATCAATTCTGCACAAGAAGTATCTCAATAAATTTGGTAGTCTAAGACCGGATTCAGCGAGTCGTTTTTGCAGCGCTGGAGCCACGGTGGAACTCGTATTGGTAAATACAGCGAAATTTCAATTAGTCCATAGTTGTTATAGCAATGTTGAAGCCCAAACAAATGATGTGAAAACAAATAAAATACGAATTTTAAAACAATATTTTTCTGGCTAAACACATCAATATAATCGATATTGCGAATATCGATTCAGAATCGTATGTGTCAGGCCTCATAGTAACGAACAAAAAGTAGGCACCTTCTTAGCGGGAGTGGGCACGTCGGCGAAGGCGAGCAGCAGCGCGGTGAGCGGCGGCAGCGCGGCGGCGGGCCCCGCGGCCGGCAGCGCGCCCGCCCACGCCGCCAGCAGCGCGCGCGCCGCGCCGCCCTCTCCCCCGCCCGCACCCCCGCCCGCGCCCCCGCCCGCCTTGCCCGCGCGCGCGATTGCCAGCGACACCAGCGCCTCGCGGACCACGCCCGCCGTCTGACAACAGACAACGAGTATAATTAGTAGAATTAGGCGTTAGACAAGGAGTAATAACGGTGGCATGTTGAAAGAACAGGTCGTTCCCTTGTTTTATTTTTTCACTTCCTTGGTCTATTTTTGAGTTATGTCGGATGAAATTGATAACATTACACGTCAATTACAGTGCACAAATGTAGAAGAATAAAAGAATAATGCGAGAACATACATTTTCCGCTTGTCTAACGCAATCGAACACGGTTTCAACAAAACAATTTTGCTCTTTTTGTTGAAACTGGATATAAATTATTTACACATTGCAAAATTATCAAAATAATTGCATCTTAGCCATTCATAGCGTCAAAAGCAAACATTATGACAGTTGCCTGTTAACTTTTTGTACGAAAATATATTAAAAGCTAATTGCTAATATTACTAAATAAGTAATTCTCATACACAGCATAAATATGAATTAAGTGTAACTATTTAAAAAAAAGGCATTTTGAAACTAATACAGTATGTTTTTTAATTGCAATGAATACTTCATTTTACATAATAAAATACCATACTTTACAGTTTAATTGAAAACCCCACAGACAGGACACATGGTTAGACACATTAAATGATCGTCACAGCCTATGTCCCTCCCCAGACGCTACAGATCGCCAGCAAAAGCTACATTCCATCAAAACTCAATTAAAAGTTTTCACAGCTATTAAATTATTAAATGATACACAGGAATAGGTACCTTTGGTTCCAGGTAATGCAGTGATCGTTGTGCATGGTTGTAGAGATCGCCCAATAACAACATCGGGTCTGTGGCGAATTTGATGTTCTTCGATAAACTCAGAAGCAGGTGCGCTGCTGCGTGGCATAGTAACGGTGGTTCCTATAATATAGATAACATTATAATATTAAATTTCATTTCATAAATAAACTCCTTTTTTTAATTTTTCTTGATAAATTTTCCCTTAATATATCAGTTAATTTCCATGAGCGCGAATATTTATTTCAAGTAAAAGGAAATGTCAACGTAGTTTGGGTTTTGACCCAGGTTTGTATCCCCTACGTTCTACTGTATGATTTGCGTATGTGAAGCATTTCCCTGAAAATAGGCAGCATAGTTTTCTTGCGCAATGGTAGGGGAGCCTGCGATGCTTAATTTACAGTTACTAAATCGTCATGGAGACCGGACCTTTAGGATCGTAAAGATTAGGACCTTAAACGATTCATGTTAAGTTTGTAATTTTAGTGGGGTGGGGAGTATACACAGGTTTTAAAAAAATATTAAAAAAAATAAAGGTTAAAAACGAGTCGTGGCAAATTAAGGTTGAATAGATAAAATTCATAGTAATATTTCAACAATATGACAAGTGCATGGCACAACCCATATCTTAATCTAAAACGCTCGATTTCATGCAAAAATCCCCGCTTGGGCTCCCCTACTATAAGTACATAATATAAAACATATGGTGCAATAATAATGGGTAATCCATTACTTTGGCTCCACAAGTCCACAGGTTGGCTCCTAATCAACGGGGTTCCGAATATTCCTTTATTGAAACTGCCACGAACCTGCCAACTACCAAAGCTCACCCCATCGTTGAGGCCATTGACATTTTCTAATTCCAGACAATGAATGAGTGGCTTGGGTTCAACATGTGGAGCAGGTCTAAGATATAACTTACGGGTACTTCATGCGGTATCAGGAAAGACACAGCTGACGTGACAAGTCCTTCCATTGTCTGTACTGGTACATTGCACTGGTTAGCATAGCAACACCACGCTCCCATACACGCGAACATTTCAGCGTGACTGAAAAAAAAGTTTTGTAATTAACTTATATCGAATAAAATGCAGGCATTATAAAAAAAACCAAGAGAACATGAAACAAAATGAAAAAAAAAAAACAAGAAACCACCATGTGTGTGTGTGTGCAAGAGAGTAAGGCGGCACTTATCATCACACTGCTCCAGTGTGTGGTGCTGCGGTTTGTAACTTTGAATGTTTTGATCCATATGAAAAAAACCGCACAACCACACCGCAGCTTCGTGCGGGCTGGCCTATGACACTCGAATCCATATAAACTGCCCGAGCAGAATGTCTCTTTCTACATAAAACACAACGCAACCACAAGCGCTGCATGTATGCGTGAACTATGGTCAGGATGTTGCATGGCCCTTTCTTTTACTGAAATGTGTATATGCATGGCATCATTGATCATAATTGAATGAGCGTACTAAAGTAGTCTAATTTTTTAAACGGTAATCAATACAAGTAAGATAACTGAAATACATAAATGAAATTAATATTCTACAAAGTAGGTAAATTTTTTAATACTCCACCAACCCACATGAGAGCAATGTGGTGGAGTAAGCTCCAGTCCTCCCCAACTATGGGAAGAGACGCATGCCCAGCAGTGGGACGTAATGAAAAAGTACAGTAAGTAGGCATATTTTTCTTACGTAATATGAGCAACTATTATTTTTGTTCATCAGGAAATGTATAAAACCTCTAATTCTTATATTTGTGTTTTCCAAAAATCTGAAAGAATAATAAAATAACAAACCATTTTGGCTTATTGTATTAGTAATAATCAAAATAAATAATATCACCTAAATATATGCAAACGCTGCGAGCACTGACAAACAGACAGCTGTCATTTTTACTGCCAAACTCAAGTTTGGTCTGAGGTGGGACGAATTAGCGCGGGGAAGTGAGTGCCGCTTATTTACGTTAGTAATAGTATTTTTTAATACAGTTGCTCAAAAAGTGGCATATTGCAGGGATGTATAGCGTTCGGGAAGTGGGCTATTACACACTCGTGTTTTTCTCTTTACCTTTTCCGAACTCGTGCATTTTCTTTCCCAACTGTCAAAATAATGTCTATTAAAAAGAAAAAAAAAACCAACCACGAAGTTTTAGAAGTTTTTATGATTCATGAAAATATTTCTAAAAAGAAGCTACTAATTTGTTTCAATGTCAGATTTAATGATTTGATTCAATGAGTTAGGTTAGGTTTCATTTCATTTCATCTCATTAACATTTTCATTTCATATCAATAAAAAAATTCTACTGAAGACTTGGCTGTGTGGACATAGTTCCCTTTGCCTACCCAGAATGGGTGAAGAAAACAAAAAAATTCTCTGCTTATATTCTTATACGCTTGGCGCCATTTTTCAAAAATGTTCTTTGAGAGTTTAGATGATTAGTTAGTTGAGTGTATTAAATTGCTTCATTTTTTCGCAACTGTATTAAAAATAGTCGTTCAGTACACGTGCGGAACCGTCATTGGAAGGAGTTCAGACTGTCAACCCTCACCTTCGGCTGCGCCTCGGCTCGGGTAGACATTTGTCAGAACTCCTTGCAATGATAGCCTTTCCGCACTTGTAATGAAATATACTATTGTGATGCGGGAGAGCAGCGCACGCGAGGGCGTGAAACCCCTGGCCCTAACCCCCCTCCCCTGGATCCGCTAGTGTACGGAGTAACGGCGGGATGCGGCGGCAGTGTGTTATCCGCCAAGGACTGAGTAAGAGATAAAGTGCTCCCTAAAGAAAAGTATACTCACAGTGCGACATGAGCGCGCGCCAAGGCGGGCGAGGGCGTGCGGTGCGGGCGGGTGAGCGCGGCGCCCGCCAGCGCGCCCGCCGTGCGCTCCACCAGCGCCGCGCCCGCCGCGGCCGCGGTGCCCTGCCCCGGCCACGCCTCTGCCGATCAACCACACGCTTCTTTGTAACACGATTTTATTAGCTTCAGTCGTATGTTTGTATTGTATATAACGGAAACTTTGTAAAATACGATTTTGACGGATTTCGAAAGGTCGGATTAATTTTAAACTTTGCATCCTTATCAAGGACCGAATGATAATGCTTTAATATGATAACTCGAGAATAAACAATACAAAAAAAGAACAAGAAATACATGTACCCTACTCTTTTTTAAGTATGATTCTAGTAACACCATCTAAAAAGAACCGGTACAAAAAAAACACTTTGCAATGTCATCTATCGGCGTTTTTGAAATCTTCTAATTTACAACTTGTAGCTGACTAAATGGTATGACGGTTTGTTGATAGATGGCCCGGTGTACATGTGTGGCCGAAAGTGACTGACCTCCAAACAGCGTAGGCGCAAGGCGGCCCAGCACGCGCGTGAGCGTGGCAAGGTCAAGTAGAGCCGCTAGCAGCCTCTCGGGGTCGCCGCCCGCGTCCGTCGCGCGCCCCGCCGCCCGCGCGTGCACCCCCGCGAGCCCCTGCCACCGCTCCATCTGTTTCAATAAAAATATGGGTACATCAAGGTCAAATGGCCACCGATACAAATTAATGGCAATAGGGTCTTGGATACTATGCACGCCTTAAAAAGGTTACACTAAACTACACTTTGAAAGCGAGATAATTGTTTTCTAAGCGTACTCCGGAGGCTGGTGGTCCCCACTGGAGCACAATGAGTTGATTCACGCAGAAGTAGATAGGTACAGCAGTGGTACTGTCCCGGGCGAACCAGAAAAGTTCTACCACCTAGAAATCTGGTCTTGGACTACCAAATCAAATGAGATACTTTTAACGAGCTACCAAAACGTGAGATCCCAAGAGAACGTGAGATAAAATAAAACTTACCACAGCAGTAAATACATCAAATGGCGCCAAGTCAGCAACCCGTGCTATACACTCTATGCAGTGTTTCAGGAATGTTTGCCATTCAGTCTCACCCTGGAAACATTTCAGTGAGATAAATCCAATAATAATATTATACACACAGTGGCACTGTAAATAATACCAATAATAAAAAAGATGGCCGCAGACATAGATACTAAAATTATTATTATTATTGGTATTGAAGTTTTTTATATATGAATGCAATAGCAAACAAGCATACAGACCCAACTTCATATAGGCTCTGTTTTGTGATTTTTCCGTATGAAACCATAATTAATTGTATAAAATTTGGTACATAATACTCAAGACCTATGTCCTTACAAAAATTTAAATTTGCCCAAAACCTCATTTTACGTATGAATCTATTTCAGGCTAATTGATTGGACAGTTTGCCTTTTAAGGTATCGTCTACGTTTGAGTTGAATTGTAAAACCATAGACTCGCGCTAAGCGAAATAAAGAAAAATTAATTTGTAGCTGTTAAGGAAATTCGTTATACTTACATCATCATCACACACATCATTGTCAAGATGCTGCAACTGCAACTTATTGTGTTGGAATTGTATTTTGTTCAAAATACCATTTACTAGAGCTTGGACAGCTTCCCAATATCTAGAGCAAATAAATAATTTTTAATAATAATATTTTGTTAAAGATACTTCAACTCAGTTGTGCGCGCGGCGCTAGTGTGCGTGGGCTAGTAATTATGCAGTTTTAATTTGTGTGACAGTGACGCGGCCGTGATCGTCCGAGCAACTTCACTGTACCTCTTGTCACGCACACAAAGTCACTGTGTATATACAGGTTTACCCACACATAGCTCCGCGCGCACAACTGAGTTGAAGTATCTTTACTAAAATTTAGCTTTAATCTAACTGGTATAACGAATTGATATCAAATCAAACAGATGGATAGTTAAATATATTTTCATAAACCCCAGCCACAAAACATATTAAAAGAGGTTAGAACGGAAATGTGGGCGGGGCAGACGCGCCAAGGATATGAGCAACGCTCATATCTTTACAGAAACACGCGATTGCGCTGCGAAATGCGTAATGGAGTTGTGGGCGAGGCAGACGCGCCAAGTGCGTTTGCATTTGGGTGTGATTCGTTCATTTGAAATCGCGTCATTGTGCGGCGCTACGATTGGCTAGATTTGAAATTGCAAATATGTGCGTAAGCTTTATATTTATTTTACAGATGTGGTGGAGGTGAAAGGTGGGGCTGGATCGGCGACACCGGTTTTCATACGAACGGCGCATTATTGCATTCTACCTCTTTTAATATGTTCTGTGACCCCAGCTATTACAAAATGATATTTATACATCATAATTATATTTAAATGGAGTAGCATACAAGCATAGTTAGTATTAAGCTATAAGCTTGAGTGAAGAAATGTTGATTGATTGATAAATTCATTAGCTGAGAGAGTTAAGAAGTTAAGTTTAGTTATTAAGTTTAAAACATACTTTTGTACATCTTCAGGCTTTGATATATTATCAGTAAATTCCATCCATATTTCTAAACAATTCACGAATATAGCACATGTGGGTACCTGAAATAAATTAAATTTTTCGTATGAAAAAACTTGTGATATAAAAACATTCATAAAATTTTTGCTCCTGAGTATTTAATCACATCAATTACTTCTTAGTCTATTGTCTAGTTCCTCAATATTTAGACCATTCGTTAAATCTTAGCACATTATTTTTTTATTTATTTAAAACTATTTTTTTATTTAAAAATGAGGAAAGGATATGAATGTGATAAATTTGTATTTATTATCTATTCGTAATGATAATAATAGATTTAGATTTTATATTTATTATACTTGAATTACTTACCTGGAATGTGTATTGGAATAAGTACGATAAAAATTCTATAGCATCAAATTCAGGTTCAGCTTCCAACCTCTTAAAATGCAATGATACAAATAACTTTAGGAACTCAGCTAATTTGTTAAGGTAACTGAAACAAAAAATATTTTTGATAGTGTTATTCTCTCTGTTAATTATTTCTTTGTGCTTGGAATTCTTCTTGTATTTAAAAATATTGTTAAATATACAATGAGCTCCTGTGCTTTAATTTACCTACCCCTATCAGTCGATTTTTATGTTAAGTGCAATCGGGCATGACAACTTTCTTGTTTTAGGGTCTGTACATTTCCAAATTACACACAAACGCAGTCTGGTTATTTTAGTTTTTTAAATTTATTCCTGATCTTTGTTTATTTACATGGAGTCTACAAATCTTGTGATGGCTTTTTTCATCTTATTCTCAATTTCTCTGGTGTATTCTATGCATAGTATTTTAAGCACTCAGTTGCAGCAGGAAATATAGGAAGTGCAAATATAGGAAGGAGGAAAGATTGTGAAGCTATTGACATGAACTCCTCGAGCAGTTTGCGCTCCTAGTATGTAAAATGGCTTACATTTACTGACAGCTGACAAATCAGAGTGGTTTCCATTTAACCATTTTATTCAACAGTAGACTTGTGGGTCGCCCCGAAACATTTGCCTTTTTCTAATAATGTCGAATAAAATATTAAAACAGTATGTAATGACACCCCGATCAAAATGGTTGAAAGGCACGAAGACACCCTTAGAAAAAAGTGTCATATTTTTGAATGAAGAACAAATTTCCAACAAATATTTGACAGGTCAGAACAGAACCATTATAAAGGAAATTAAAATGAATGTTTATCAATTCATTGATTTATCGTAAAAATGTTTATTTTTCTGCACATCTACGGCTGGAGCTCCTCAAAAGGAGACTATAATCGATTTTTTACTGCGCTATTAATATGTAAGATTACACTGATTGATTAATGACGACCGATTTGATTTTGACTCTTATTATGTCGCTCGATTACCAGTATCTAAAATAATAAATAATAGTTAAAAAAACTAAAAACAGGCTTATTTACATTTTTTTTCTTATTTACATTATGTTTTGTTCAAATTAAAAAGAATTCATTCTTTACTTTCTAGCTCGTTTTTTCACAAGATCTTGTTTTTGAATTTATTTAAAGTTTTATGTATTTTTCTTTTTGGTCCTTGATAAGCTTGCAAAGTTGGAAAGCTTCAAAGTCTGACATTTTGAAGCACGTCATAATCAAGTTCAAAAGTTTCCGTTAAATACAGACACACATTTACGTTACACACTGAGAGCCCCACAGTACGGTAATTAATACCCTGTGTCGTGGGTACCATGGACACATACAAAGACAGGAACACAAACACCCAGACCGAGAACAGAAATTTAAACTCATTCAAATTTCTGTTTCGCCGGTAATCGAACCCGGGACCCCTGGATTGGCAGTCCGGCATGGTAACCATTGCGCCACGCGGGTCGTATACATACATACGACTGAAACTACTCGTAATAAAAGCGTGTTAAGAGATAAAAAATAGTGACTCGTGGCTGCAGTCGGGGCGCGGCGGGCCGTGCGCGCGGTGCGTGAGGTGGCGCAGCAGGCGCAGCGCGGCGTGGTGCAGGCGCAGCGCGGTGGCGGCGGACGACGGCGGCGCGTACCGCCGGTACAGCAGCTCGCACACGCCGCCCAGGCCCGCCAGCGCCGCCTCCGTGCTCTGTAAGCGGAGATAGGCCGTGTTAGGCCGTGTTAACCAGTAGAAAGTCTAGGCACGATTTGAAAACGTGTCTACGTCTGGTCGTCAGTTAAATATGGGACACTGTGGAGGTTTTTAACGACACAAAAAGTTTTCCACGAAACAAGCATAGCTGGCACCTGGCACCAACCCATGTAGAAACCGTATCAGACAACTCCAATAGTAACATCATAGTTCTGCCATGTGTACGTCGAACTGGAAGTGGCTTACATCAGCAGCGCTAATGTATGACATCCAGTCATTTCTAAGGGCGGACGAATTTTCTTTACGCGGACATGTACAGTGTTGCATACACAATTTGTCAAAAAAAAACAAAATTAAAAAAGTAACATGCACTTTGACACATCTATTTACTTACTTGTGACTGTGTTGCTACACTTCCCCAATAAAAGACAGTAGTGACCAGCGAGGGAGGCACATGTGATGACAGAGGGAGCCAAGAAAATAAATGCTGTAGTGTTGAGAGACATTTCACTACTATTTCCATATTTAAAGCCCTGTAACAATATAATAAACATTTAAAAAATAGTACCACATTTTTTTATTAATATGGTAAATCATAAAAAACTATTTAATAATAAATAATTTACAATAAACTTACTTATCAGCAGTATCATGAGCATTGACAAGTAAGTCTGGTAGGGCTGAAGTTTGAGGCAGTCCGCTGGTTGGAGATGGTGGGGGATTTGACTGTCCTTCTTTTTGAGCATTCTTCTCCAAAATGGCTGCAATGTAAAGTAAATTTTATAAGTCAAAACAACTTTATTTTTAAATGTAGCTAATTTATTTTTGACACATATTATAACAAAACAGCTGGTTTTTTAATATCCTTATATCTTTTAATGTCACTACAGTCTATGATTACAAATAGTTTGAACATACAAAAACTTCTTTCTGTGCGCTTGATTTAATGCAGCTTTTCTAAATTAAGATTATTAATTATTGGCATTATTTAAGCTACATCAAATGCAAAGACAAGTGTACTTTGTTGTGTGAAGTATACTATACTTCACACAACAAATAGGAAACGATATATTATATGTTTTTTGTTGTCTCAAAGATGACAATATTTTCGAGACAAAAAAACAATGTGAGAAAAGTCAATTAAGCATATGGTAATATTATTTATTTATTTATTTATTCTTTATGTACCTACCTTAAACTAGGTGTACAAAGGTGGACTTAATGCTATGAGCATTCTCTGCTAGTCAACCTTTAGGCAGTGAGAAAAGCAGCGAATAGTGGTTTATTTGAGTATAAGAGAAAAACAGCAAACAAAAGACGAATAACTATGTATATAATGGATATACACTATACATACATACATAATAAATAAATATATACATATATAAATACATATATAATATATAAATATTTAAGTATATATAATAATATAGATACAACTATACAAAACATGTATAATTTCAGAAAGCTGCATTATTATTATGACATGTAAAGATAAGAATTAGATGATAAAAGAAAGTAAAAAAGAAAGAAAGAGGAAAAAGAATTAGGTAAGAAAGAAAAATTCTTTATACAGTTTAGCTATTATGTCCCTGGCTGCTTCAGAAGAAACAAATGTTTGCGTACATTATTTTTAAATGTCAATTTGCTAGCTGGTTTTCGAAGATCATCAGGAAGTGCATTCCAAAGTCGGGCAGCTTGAATAGTAAAAGAATATGAAAGGGAACCGGAGTGGTGAAGAGGAATAGAAAGACAATGTGTCTCAGAAGAACGTAGGTGCCGTTCATGGGTGTTACTTAAAAACTGAAACATGTTTTTCAAGTATATAGGAGAAGTATCATCATAAAGGATAGTGAAAAGCATAGAGAGTATCCTCAATTGCCTTCGTTGCCGAATCGGAAGCCATTTCAGCTGAGATCGGAGAGACAAAACGTGGTCGAATTTGCGAAGGCAGAAAATGAAGCGGATACAATTATTGACGAGCCGTTCTAGTTTGTTCAGAAGCTCCTCATTGAGATCGGTAAAACACACATCACCATAATCAATAATGGGGAAAATAAGAGCTTGCACCAGCATAATCTTTGCATTGATGGGGAGGAAATTTCTTAATCGATTAAGTGCACCAAGCTTTATCGTCACGGAACGGCAGATTTCATTGATATGGGCAGACCAATTAAGGTGCGTGAAAAACGCTTAAACATTGCAAAATTACATAAAAACAACCTACCACTAAGAGCATTCAACATATGCGGCATGCCTTTCAACATAAGCCTCTCTAGCTGACTGCGACGAGTGGACAGCAGCAGAATACCAGTGTCTCGCGCCGCGCCCAGTTCCTCGCTCGCGGCTTGGGCAAGCACCAAGCCGAGAAGGCAGCGACGCCCTTCACACCTAAGGAGCTGTAAAGGAATTTAAAATTATTTATAAATTACCTCATTCAAAAAATACTATTAAAAAACTTTTACATACTGGTGAGCTATATTTGAGAGATTTGAGGGTATTTTGCTACTACAGTGCAACCTTAATATAACAGGTAGGTACATCATATAACAACTTCCTCGATTTTTTTATTTGTAATCCCCTTGAATTGTCGATAAGAGTCAATGTAAAATATACCTTAACAGGAAGATTTTTTGCTAACAACCTCTATAACGAATTTTCAACTATCAAAAAAGTGTAAATACCTCTAATCAACGAATTTTGTCAACCCTAAACCTTTATTAATGTTCCCACCAATATTACTGAATACTTGCCAATATGACAGAACATTTTTTCTTACCTCTATATAACAAATTTTAGACCAACTTAACCTGAATATAACAAACCTCAGTTTAAAG
This sequence comes from Pyrgus malvae, assembly GCA_911387765.1. Lineage (NCBI taxonomy): Eukaryota > Metazoa > Arthropoda > Insecta > Lepidoptera > Hesperiidae > Pyrgus > Pyrgus malvae. Next base: position 9,278,734 of record OU426958.1, on the reverse strand, counting down.
AATTATATAATGATGCACTGTAATAATAAATATAGGTACTATTTTTTGCATCAATGTGATTTTTGTATTGTAAGTAAAGTTTTTAATTTTGATTTTGGTATGTATTTATTTTATCACTATAGGACTGTAGTAGTGCAAAAGTTTCATATTTCATATAAGTTGATAAAGATGTAGTAACCTCAACAATATCATTGAAGAAATCTGGATACAAGTGTGGCCAGTCATAGCGCGCTATGGCAACCATGAGAGATGCAAGTTTGTTCCTAATGAAGTAAGGAAGAACTTCATGTTTTGCCATCAGCTCATTCATCAACATTGCTCTAATCTCAATCTTCTCACTGTCTTGAAGACTAACCCATCTTCTATTTACTATGTTCTGTAAATAATAGGAGCGACTGAAATTATGTTCCATGTTTCAAAATACAATTACAAATTATATTGATGTGCCCATAGCTCATTATTATTAGGAAGAATGTTATTGTTAAATGTTAATCACATGATGTGTACAATATGGCTCCAGTACACGTTGGCCCAACGCGCTCGGCGAGTGCGTTCAGCCAATGTGTACTGGGCTGTTTTGTGTGTATTTGGCGTTTGCGGCAAACGTTCGCCGACGATCCGATTATTGTAGGTTTTTCGAGCACAAATCAAAGGAAGTTGGCGCAAGCCACAAACTGCGTTCACACATTGGCCAAGTGTTCATTTCATTGGTACGCATCGGAATAGACTGTAGTGTCGAACTTAGTTCTTCAACTATTGTTTTACGAATATGGCAGCGTCATGGAGTAATGAAGGAAATATTTCGGTTCATTGATTTTTAATAAATCCATTATATGGAACCACAAATATGAGCAACATAAAAATAAAACCAAAGGAAGTTACTTACCAAAGGAAGTAACTTGCCTAACATTGTAATGTAGGTAACATTAAAAGTAATATATGTTAAACCATTATAGGTTTTTAAACCATCCTATGTGGACCTGTATTAAAGGTTCCCTTAGAATTTATCAGGTCCACCAGGCGAAACCGCTGGCGGAAAGCTAGTTTATAATAAAACAAACCCATTAACAAATTAAGTGTATCATGAAACCCCAGCACAATATTTGAAGTGGATAATTACATCCAGAAAGGGTTTTGAAGTCATGTCTGTTGCTAAGATATTTTTGCTTACATTAAGTAAGTCTTCTTTGACTAATTTAATAAGCAGATGATATTTTACCTATTTAAATTAATATAATAATTCATATTTTGAGAATTTTTGCTATGCCAATAATGCCTGAAATTGATGATTAAATACATGTTTATACAATTACATGTATAAATTTACACATTTGTGTGATTTTATGTTTGCAAAAACTTCGCCTAGTTCACAAAAGTAGGTAATTTTATATACATAATAACGCAAATGTTTATGAAGATCCTAAATATATATGTATTAATTGGAGTTCTGCAGTGAATTATTAATGTCGAAATCAGCATCTAAACACCGCCAGCCAACTAACATCTATATGTTAAATTTAACGGAACGCTTATCAACTTTATGACATTTGACTCTTGGGCGTGTTAATGGTGGTGAAATGCATAAAATAAAACAACCTTTGATTATTAAGCAACTAATTGATAAAGTCCAATTTGACTTACCTCAAGAGTAGTCAACACAAACATCAAGACATACTGATTTTGTGATTTTTGAAGGAAAAATAAACAATGTTTCCAAGAATCTCTATTGTTGGAAAAGTTCTCTAGCATGCTCTCAATTTCCCTCTTTCTAAAATTAGTTGTTGATGGTGCAAAGAACTCTGACATCAAAATTTCTAATGAGGCCAATGCCTCATTCATATCAAAGTCAGTCTATAAACAAGAAAAACAATTAAACATTGCAATGATAACCAGTTAAAAGTTCACAATTATCATAAATTGATAGAAACAACAAAATTAAATTTTATTATTAAGATCACATCCATGTCTTCAAAATAAACTCTTACCATGATTTTTCAGTTATGTTGTGAATCAATATCATAATAATTGTGTCGGGCTCGAAAACAATATGTTCATAAATTTATTATACCAAACAAAATATTAAAGTGATTTTAGAATATAGAAGCTATATGCAGCATGATCAGATATTAAAAACATCTGTGTTCTATGATAAACATTATGTTTAGCAAATTAAGTATAATTGCTTCCGATCACGTTGTTGTAGGTTGAAGGCATGCAGCAGCAAATCAGCATCAGCTATTAGACCAGCAAAGCAAGTCCATAATCCTGTAGCACATGTAATGTAATAATATTATGAGAAGTGAGAAGATAACTCCACCAAACCAACACAGAGAAGTTCAGTCAGAGAAGTTCAGACATAGAGCAGAGGTAGGAATAAAAGTTCAGAGAACCACAGTTTCTACTCTGTGCTGTGACCAGCTGACAATTGACAACTATTGATTGAGTGAGTATTGACAAGTGCAACAGACCTAGACACAGAGTACTTAAGCGTAGCTTCTAGGATTCAAAATTAGCACAATCCTACCTACATAAGATTAAATAATGTAGTATTGTTTATTCTTATGCTACCATTTTCCAAGATCCAAGATGGTTTAGCGCATTTTTTACATAGCAGTTGGCAACACTGCGAGCGCTGCGTCTGTAGGGGGATGCAAACGTTTTGTTCAGAGAGTTTTTATTCTAAATACGATGTATCGCCGATACATCGGCGACATAACAGCAAACATCGATGTTAAGATCGAATGAAAAGTATCAATGTACGATGGATATATCGATGGATAAACATCGGTTTTCGGTAACAAACAAAACTGTACATTTTATCTATATGTTTTAGTCTAAACAATAAGTTGAAAATTTTGAAAAATTGCGATACTGCCCTCAGTAAAAGATACATGCGATAGCTCATTCTGTCCGGAATAATATCAACAAAATGTTTTGGGGAGCGTTTATCAGCACGTTTGTTAGCAAATTTGCAAAAATTATTGATAAATTATGTTGCAATAAAAATTCATTGTTCATAAAAAATAGTAAATCAATTTCGCTTCCACTTCGCAACTCAAGTTTACTCACAACTCAAAACACTTCACTCTCACGAAGAATGAAGTGAGGAAAGAAAGATGTTTGGACGCGAAGGTTGAATTGAAGTTGATACTATTTTTATTCCTTGAGAAATTCAAATAAAGAATAAATTATTCGGTGGAATCTACAGCTTACTCCGATTAGTGTCATCAGGTGGAAAATAGTTAAATTTGATAGTCACCTGGGCACAAACAATCTACAGGTTGAAGTACCCTGGGCAGCCAGTCATGTGGCTAATCATTTTTCAACTCGATAGTTGAAGCTGGTACACGCTAGATGGCTCCCTAAATATTAATTGACGTTTCGATGTTTTATTCTAATAACATCGATGTTTCGATGATATCGAGAACACATCGATGTCAAGCTCATAACTTCGATGTTTTTCAGCTAAATATCAATGTTTATTTAACATTCATATAGTTCATTTATGACACAAATGACATTTCACATTCATTTATTAAGTAGCATTTAAGAATTTGTGATGGAAAAAAACATCGAAAAAACATCGATGTATCGTATTTTTTTACCGATGTTTGTAATTTCAAACATCGATGTTTTAAAACATTTGAAATTTGAAAATTTGAAATGATGTTGCATCCCTATGCTATGCGTCTGCAGTTCTGCACTTGCAGTGCTGGGCTAGCTTAGTATTATTAATTTATTCTTATGGTGCTGGCTCTGTGACGTGTCTGAGAGTACTTTATTTAGTAAAGATAATCTTTGGGGGGACTCATAGAGTAACTTCATAGAATATACGGCATAGACAAATACTTTTATCTATGGGCATAGATAAAAGTAATACTAACACTTCTTTAATTTTCATGAATGAATTGTCATGCATGAAATGAAAACAAAAGGAAAGGACTTTACTCTGGAGTTTTGGCGGGAAGTCTGAAGGAACAAGTTGTGCTCTTGTTTTATTTTCATTTTCTTAGTGTATTTTTGAGTTATATCGGATAAAGTTGATGGCATTTTGCTCGATATAGGTTAATGACAGTGCACGAGTGTTGTGAAATAAAATAACAGTGCGAAAACATGTTTTTTCGGCTTGCCTCCAAAATTCCATCGGACATGTTCTGGTAAAGTAGCCATCACTTTACTTGAACATTTGACTGACTAGACTGACTGATACCTGACGACTAACTGACTTTTTCTACGACTACAGTGATGCAAAAATTTTACTTGAAGCTGGCAATATGCACAGACACAGAGTTTGCGACGCCATTATTAAAATTGACTTTACTCTGTCTCACAAACATAGTAGTAGATGCTACGCATCTCTGTCTGTGGTGTGGTAGTAGAGAGAAGAGGGAGATTCACTTCACCATACTATAATCTTTGGTGGCAAGGCAAGGCTGAAGCATAAGAATAAATAATACTACGGCTGAAGCTGTCTGGCATCTACGGCTGAACTGAAACTCCCACATATGGCCCATATTTCGGTATATACAAAAATGTACTCTGTGGGCCCTTATCTCTAATTAGATTTTGTGGAAGTGCCCAAGTGGCAAGCAAGTACAAGCACTCTGCTTAGACATAGAGAAAAAGAATATCGCTGAATTAAAAAGTATTGTTAACCTATTGGCATCTTTCGCTGTACTTACCTCCCCGTAATTACCTCCCCGTGGAGTATAGTATTCTTTGGTAGTTACAGTCAGCGAGTACAGGAGTCCTCACTAAAAATGGAGACGGAATCAACGTCTGAAACGCAAGTTGTACCAAAGGAGGAAACTGCAAAAGCAGATGAAGCTAGTACTGTTCCTGTTATCGATGATACGGAGGCCGCTGCAGCAAGTGTTGGCAAAGAAACTCATGTTACATCACCAAGAAAGCCCAAGAAGCGTAGGCCAAGATTGCCGCGCGACGAAACTGCTCCTCGGCAACCTCTGACAGGTAATTTAATGAAAGTTTTATGAGAAGTTGTGGTTGTATTAATACACACATCTTAATTTAAATTGTATTATACCCACCCTATAGGGTGGCACTTGCCTTTGCTCATATAAATTAGAGTATTTGACTGGAATCAGTGGCAGATTTTCAGTGTCAGCTACCTAGGCATGGGGCCTATATAAATTAGTTACTTCACCCCAAAACTTATTTTTTCTGTGTAACAGTAAATTCACAAAACTCTTTGCAGTGTAACTGTGCATAGTCTGTGTATGAATTTTTTGCCATAAATAACTGCCTCTAAATCTGGTCACCAAACCTACTACTACTGCTACCTACTGTCTGGAATCACAAAGTCTTCTTGTTTCTGAAAATATCTAATAAAAAAAATCTGATTGTTTGCTCTCTAGAGGTTAACTATTAACTCAATTAACCATTTCTTCTATTCAGGTTATGTCAGGTTTTTAAATGAAAGACGTGATCAGTTGCGAGCTGACCAACCAGAACTTGGGTTTGCAGAACTCACTAGATGCCTAGCCAGTGAGTGGAGTAAGCTGCCTGCATCAGTAAAGCAAGTTTATTTAGATGCTGCTGACCAAGACAAGGAACGGTTAGAATAAATATTTTTATAGTAATAAAAGCTCAATGTACAATGTAACAGAAGAGTAAGTTTATATTAGGTCCTAACATAATATGAAATTTCCAAATTTCAGTTCAGTATCAAAAAAGTGAAACAAGTTTTTTTAGTGAAATTATTATTTTAATCAAAAAATTTGAAGATAGCACTGCTGTTATTGATACACTTCTGCCATTTTATATGCAGATTATTGATCCCTTTGGGAAAAAATCTTGGAAGTGGGAGTATATGAACTGTTGAAAGGTGGTTTCCTCATCAGATGTGAATTTTTTTGAGTTTTTTTAAATTTTAACACGCTTTTATTAACTTGACCTGTATGTATGTATGTATGAATGTAAACTAAAAAACACGCTTTTGTGAGATTAGGAACTAAAAAGTAAAAAAATAAGAAGAAAATGTATTTTACTGTAAAAAAGCGTGGGGTGCATGGTGTCAATAGTATCTTAAAAACCACCCCACGCTTTTTTTTACAGTAAAATACATTTTCTTCTTATTTTTTTACTTTTTAGTTCCTAATCTCACAAAAGCGTGTTTTTTAGTTTTTTAAACTACATTATTTTTTCCAATTTGGCTCAAATAGATATCATTTTGTCAATTACGCCGCAGGCTGCTGCTAATGCAGATGTGGTTTGAGATGGTTCTGCTTCCACTATTGCCTTCAATTCTTTGTTATTCACTTGAGTATCAGGTCGTCCACAAGGTTCATTGTGTAAATCGAAATGTCCAGAACGGAAACGTTGAAACCTAAAACGCACTGTCCATACACATCGTTAATTCTTCGAGTTGTTTCTGCAGAACTGGTGCCACGGTGGAACTCATATTCGTAAATATCACGAATTTTCAATTTGTCCATAGTTGTTGTTATAGCAATGTTGAAGCTCAAACAAATGATGTGAAGACAAATGAAGTACGAATATTAAAACAATACTTTTCTGGCTTTATTTTGAAATAAATTTGAATTTGGAATTCCTAATCAGACAAGATATTTGACTTTAGTGTTGCCAGTATTGAGTATCTGCAATTTCATATGTAAGGACCTAATATATTAATTATAGTTACGTAAAGTGTGTGCGCTGCGTGCATGCGTGTGAGAAGCGCGCATGGCCTGGCAGCTAGCGTAGAACGCAAGCGATCTATGCAGCTGAGCCAAACGGGCGCGGTCGGGTGTGAGATGGGTGACCGCTAGTGGCATAAAATTTCATGCGCGTTTCCGTTTCCGTGCTTCGGAGGGCACGTTAAGCCGTCGGTCCCGGTTGTTGTCGATAGATAACAGTCGTCAAACCTTGTCGGAGGCCTTATGGGCGGTTTGAAAACATCCGACAGCGGGTTGGCCACTAACCCGCATCTCCACCAACCCGCATTGGAGCAGCGTGGTGGAGTAAGCTCCAGGCCTCCCCAATTAGGGGGGAGAGACTCGTGCCCAGCAGTGGGACGCAAAAAGGGTTGCAGCCAGCCAGCCAGAAAGTGTGTGAACATTATTTTTGTACATAGGTAGAAAACCTATATTTAAATCTATTTTACATTAGCCATCTTGAAATTTTCTTTTAGGTACATAAGAGAATGGGCTGCTTATAAAAAAACTGAAGCTTATAAATCATACAAAAGACAACTTGAACAAAAAGATTCATTTACAAAGAAGCCAAAACTAAGTCAAGATACTGCTTCAGTGAATACAGGTTAGTTACATTGATGTAGCAAAGAAGAATTCTGGCTAGGAGTTTATGGCTAAAATATGTTTTATTCTTAAATTAGGAACTATATCTATTGTGTATTGATCTAATCTATTGTTATTCTATTTCCAGAAGCACCAAGTGCAACCTTGGATGTTAATAATGTACCAACAAGCAATGGTATTGGTACAGCTGTTGGTATCACTGCAAGGCCTTGTGTTGCTCCAGTTTCAGTAAGTGCAAATATTGAAAAAGATATCCGGCTCTCTATAAGTTAGCACTTTTATCAAATTGAAAGCATCTGAGTATAATAAGTTTGAAATCTTCCGATGTGACAGGTCGAACACAAGTTAGCACATTAAATTTATCAACCTGAAAGCATCTGAGTATAATAAATAAGTTTGACATCTTCCAATGTGACTAGGCTGACGCCCAGTAATCAACATATGCTATGGGTGAGTGCGACACAGTCACAGAGGATTTGTATACCAGATTCCTTTTTGCCATTGCAGAATCTGCATATAGCAGTGTACCTTAGGGTTGAGTTTGAACATGTGCTTGTTTAGTTTGCAGTGACCAGTTAGAATCCTTACAAGTACACATACTTCGTTGCATTCTAGATTTTGCTTTGAGTATTTGCTTGAGTAGCCAGCCACTAGCGCCCTTGCATGCGTCATGCTTGGTGCGGACACCCATAGGCCCTTGCCATGCTTCGTAGACCAGGCATGAAGCATGGTTCGAGAAGTGGTTTTTGCAATGGCTACCGTTGGCTCAGGGCCAATGAAGGGCATCGCAGCACCTTTTTTGGACAGCTTGTCAGCTATTTTACTATCGCAAATACTTACGTGTCCCGGCCGGCACCCACCCGAAACTTACACTGATGTGTGCGCTCAGTCTGTTGAGTGCGTGGATGCATTCTAAGGTCAATTTTGACTGAGATTCATCGGACTGTAGTGCCCGGAGAGCAGCCTGACTATCTGGTAGTATTATAATAAGACTTTTTTGTATAATTCCTGCCCTGGCTTTTGTACACGTATAACATACATTTCTGCCTGGAAGACAGTTGTATGTATTGGTTGGTGTAGAACTTGGTGCTAGGTTTTCGACCGTATACTCCTGCCCCTGTGCATCCCTCTTTTTTTCGAATCATCCGTATACCAGAGGATATCTCCATTTATGAGAGAGTTCTATGCCTAGAGAAATATATATATATATATTTCTCTAGACGGTATAAGCACTATGTATAGTTTGTTGAAACTATATTGGTTGGGTCGTCATCGACATAATTTTAGATTCAGTGAAGTTTCTGTGGCGTTCGTTTCATGGCAGGTGATTTCCAGTTTCCTTACCTTTTTCAGCAGCGTAAAGAACAGCTTATTTGGCTTCTTTCTGCACATGAATGTGTAGAGGGTAGATGTTGAGTATTGCTTCCATTGCTGCTATTGGAATTGATAGCAAGGCCTCTGTTATACGACAGGCCAATCCTTGGACAATGCACACGCTGTTTAGTATCTTGATACACGTTGTTTGCATTGTCTTTTTGTACCAGCATTTACAGTCTTAGCTGTGGTCAGTGGCGGATTTACCTTAAAGCCAAGTAGGCCCGGGCCTAGGGCGGCCAGCTATTAGGGACGGCCATGCATGGCGAAAAATACACCATTTTAAATTATAAACGCTAGTATGCTGGCTCCTATGAATGCGGCAGCGGACAGGGCACGCATCATTCGTGCGTTTCCGTGAGTCCTGTCCACAGAACATATAAAAAGAGGTTAGAATGGAAATGTGGATGGGGCAGACGCGCCAAGGTTTTGAGCAAACGCTCGTATCTCTACAGAAACACGCGATCGTGCTACGACATGCGTGCTTGGGTGTGAATCGTTCATTTGAAATCGCGTGATTGTGCGGCGCTAAGATTGGCTAGTTTTGAAATTGCAAATATGTGCGTCAGCTTCATATTTATTTAAGTACAGATGTAATGGAGATTGATGAAAGGTGGAGCTTGATCGGCGACACGAACTTTGCTTGACCGGGAAAAAATGACATTCATTAAGCGAATATTTTGTATTCCTAATATTAAATAAATATTTTTTCTTTCTTTTCTTCTTTTCAACCTCCAACTATATTGATTACCTAGTCATCTGCATAGTCTTGCGTGTCCAGTAGGTTGTCGTTGAGTTCCCGGATAAGATTGTCGACCACGACGATTGACCACAGTAGAGGACTTCGCATTGCAGGCAGCCTCTGTTAATCTTAATTTCAGATGTAGTGTCAAATAGTGTGGTATGAACTATTCTGTTATTAAGCATATAACCCATCCAATCGGTAATGGTATGCTTCTGCTATTATACAGTTTAGTATGACCTCCGTGGGACTATTGTCAAAAGCTCCCTCAATGTGGAGAAATGTACAATGCGCATTTTTTTTGTCTTCGAAGAATTCAGTTTCAATTCAATTTTAAGGTCAATTCAAAGTTCAATTGAAAGGGTCAATTGATGCGGTACGTTTACTCCATTATGGCGGATTCCGTTGATTTCCTTTTTTGGTAAGCGTTGCGCTGCGGTTGTTGGGGCGGGACCTTGAGGTAGGTTTCCCTAAACTTGAAGTAGATATCTACAAATCTCAATCTCTACATAAGCTATTTAAATAAAAAGGTTTTGTCCGAGTAGGAAAAATGATTTATTTTTAAGCTAATCATTTAGGTATTTGTAATTTGTAATTACAGGGTGAGGAGACAACTGGGGGTGATACAGACATCCCTATCTTTACTGACCAATTTCTTCATCACAATAAATTGAGAGAAACTGAGCTGAGGCAACTGAGAAAAGCTAATTCTGATTATGAGCAACAGGCAAGTTATACAGTGTTTTTGTAACTGGGTTGTTATGCACTATTAGGAGAAATATTAAGAACCATTTGTCCTTTTTATGTCATTTTTGCTCGAGTGTTTGTGACCTTGTCTTTGAACGTTATAAAAGCCACGAAAAACTATATATGAGGCCCATCTCAGCTTCATGTCTGTCTTATACGAGTTCCCGAGCACAGTAATGGTGGCGCGTACATGTTAGAAACTGCCAAATAATCGCAAGATTTGCTATTATTTTTGCGTTTGAAATTTAGTATAACACAGACGAATTTACATAACAACTGAGTGCCTATTCGGTAATGTATGCATCTGTTTGTAAGTTCTAACATTTTTTGCATATTCAGACCAGTTTTTTTTTCATGAATTTATAGGTGTAGTAGCGTTGTCATTAATAACATCAAGCTGCTGAATGAATATTACTTAAAAGTAGGCCAGAAACTTCACGAAGTCTCGGATACGGGCGAGCATAGTAGGCGCTCAGAGTAGTACAGGCGTGTCGGATACAAGGACTGCCGGACTAGCCACAGGCCAGTTCAGCTTGGGTTCCAATTTTTTAGGGGATTCAACTACTACATTGATACATTTATTGTGGTGATTTCCAGAATGCAATTCTCCAAAGACACGCGGAGGAGGTGGGCGCGGCGACGGCGCGGCTGCGCGCGGAGACGGCGGCGGCGGCCGAGCGCACCGCGGCGCTGGTGGCGCACCGCCGCGCCCTCGTCGCCGTTCTAGCGCACTCCTTGAAATCTGTTTCACTACCAGGTACTTACATTGCCAATGAGCTTAACTACTATGCTTTTGTAATACATGTCATTCGGTTTTATTTGCATTAGAAATATTGAAGTCATACATAAATTGTACACACATCAAATAAAGTTTGAGATCACCGTGAAAATACGAAAAATTCTTTTTTGTCACATTAGAATAATACTTTTTTTTTCTTCTAAGATTTATTTACATTTAAAAATCGCATCTTTTAATAACAATTTCTTAATTTTATTTCAACAAATCTATCTTTTTTATAAAAAGATGTTACGTAAACAGCATGCTTTTAAAAAAAGTAAAATTTGATGTGTGTATGTAATAAATTATTAAGTTATATTTATAAATTAAATAAATAAACTTTATACTATCTGCTCAGTATTTGTATCCTTAGGTTAGGTTTCTTAAATCACTTTTCATTCAATCAATTTCTTATTTTGAGTGGTAAAAATATTCTACTTATCTACAATTTAGTTATATTATTTTTTGCAGGAGGTCCTTCAGGCGCAACAGAAGCTAACATTGACGAGTATATGGAGAAGTTGAAATCCATGGCTACAGACACTAAAAACAATTCAGTTGTAAAACAAGCTCGGGATATACTCAATAGAATAGAGTTACCAATAAGTTAATCTTTTTAAAATACAATAAATGTAGTTTAAACAGATAGTAGCTGTTTTAATTAATATCATAGAAAAGGGGTTTAAAACAGTTAAATTTTCATGCCCTTGTTACATTTCGTTTCGCAAGGGATTTAGGTACGCAGCCCAACGAAAGGAGCGCCGTTGAGCATGGATTTGCGAAATTTCATGCTCGTTTCCGTGCTTTAGAGGGTCACGATAATCTGTGTCTCCACCAATCTACATTTGGGCAACATAGCGGAGTAAGCACCTTCCCAATTATGGGACGAGACCAGTGCCAGGCATTGGGACCTAAAAAGGGTTTCTTTTTTTTCTTGCAGTAATAGAGATGCTGAGAAGCGAAGCGCGCATGCCCCGTCGGGCGTCGGCGAGCGTAGAACGCAAGCGATAGTCGCCGCAAGGCGTTGTCGGGTGTGAGATGGGTGACCTCCGCTAGTGGCAAAAATTTCATGTGCACTTCCGTACTTCGAAAGGGACGTTAAGCCGTCGGTCGCAGTTGTTATCGATAGATAACAGTCGTTAAAACTAGTATAGGAGGCCTTATGTGCGGTTTGAAAACATCCGACAGCGGGTTGGCCCAGAGTAGAATAAGTATAGGGGGAGGTTGGCCACTAACCCGTATTGGAGCAGCGAGGTGGAAGCCAGTCAGCGAGTGGAGCCAATAGAGATGCTATTACGGCATCTGTGCATATTGTTAATATTCGATGAACATTTGTGTCCAATTTTTGCCCAGTTCAGTTTCGTTGAAATAGTCTGATATAGTCAAAATAGTGATACCTAATAGTCAAAATCAAATTAGTCAGTAATGGTCATTATTGGTCATTCAAGTCAGATCAACGTGAATTGATAATTTTCCAGAAGTGGATAGTGCCTCATGGAGTTTTGGGAGGCAAGTAGAAAAATCATGTGGCACATTTATTTTGTTTTATTGCACAACACTCGTGCACTGTAATTAAGCTATATCAAACAATAAGTGCCACCAGCTTTATCTGGTATAACTCAAAAATACACCAAGTAAATGAAAATAAAACAAGTAGCAATAAGTAAATAAATATCTTTGGACAATTCACACAACACCATCTGATTCCAAACTAAGCAGAGCTTGTACTATGGTAATCAGAAAGCTGATAAACTTATATAATTCTAAATACATACTTAAATAGATAAATTAACACCCAGACACAGAACAAATAGTCATGTTCATCACACAAATATTTGTCCTGGGTGGGAATCGAACCCACGACCTCACGCTTCGCAGTCGGCTCATCACCCACTACGCCACCGAGGCTGTATAACTGTATAGCTGTATAACTTATCTGGTATAACTCAAAAATACACCAAGTAAATGAAAATAAAACAAGTACAGCATGCCCTTATCAACGTTCGTCAAAACTCCACGTCAAAAAGGGTTGTGGCCATATAATATCATTGTTAGTGGCCAACATTTGGCCTTGCTTAATAATTTTCATATGTCCATAAAGAATAATCAAAATTAAGAAAAAACAATCAAAGAAGTCTTACAGTAATGTAATTAGAACTACATACATACTTTCTACTGTAAAGGTTTGTATCTAGTCTATTGCACATTAAGATAATTGTGCATATAAAATACATAAGTAATTATAAATATAATATTCCAAAAAAAAAACCTTACGTATTATAAAATCAATCCAAACTTGCTTATGTTGTACTTATATAAAATAATTACCTTTTTTTTATTAGAATGGAGCACATTTCAAAAATTAAACTAAAAATAATACATTAAGTAATTAATTATTCAACACTATCTTCATCAGACTCCTGTGGACTATTGTCAAAACTCCTTTTGTCGTTTTGGCTTACATCGTCAAACTCATGCAGTTTCTTTCTCCATAACTGTATCAATGTGTCCCAGGATCTTCTGCTGTATTTAAGGTACTTATCGGGCGTCTTTGGTTGGTCCTTTGTGCGTTTTTCACTGAAAATATCGAAATTACTCATTTAAAATATAACACGTATAAAAGAAAACTTGTTAGTATCACATAATTATGACGACCGATATGGTGCAGTGGACAAAGGTGTACAGTGAATAAGATCCAGGATTCGATTCCTGTTGCGGCGAGGGAGATATCTCAATTATGTATTTAGAGGTATTTTCCTGGTCTGGGTGTTAGCGTCCCTACCCTAGTGTGGCACTATGATTGTCTTCACAATATACATAAAGTCCTTACATATGAAATTTCCGATAGTCAATACTGGCAACTTTAAAATCAAATATCTTGCGTTTGATTAGGAATCACAAATTCAAATTTATTTCGAAATAAAGCTAGAAAAATATGGACAAATTAAAAATTGGCTGTACATATTTACGAATACGAGTTTCACCGTGGCACCAGTGCTGCAGAAACGACTCGAACAATTAACGACGCAGGCACCACTAACATCATCTAACGAACGAATGGTGCGTTTTTGGTTTCAACGTTTCCGTTCTGGAAATTTCGATTTATACATTGAGCCTTTTTTGTATCAGGAAGGAAACCTTCAAAAGGTACCCGCACCTTGGGAGAGGATACCGGGTTATGTGGGATTTGACCGCACTAAAACCCCCTCGATGGCCTGGCTCTGCGCTTGGGGAGGACTCCGGGATCTCCAGTGGAACGCGCCGGTGACCACCACGTGCGGCGCCCAGAATGGTCCCATCTTCGGGAGAGCAGATATGCTGCACCTGCCGATGCTTACGGCGGCATGCGGCCACGCACGCACCACATCCTTCCCGGGGCTACTAGCTGGGCGGATCAAGCTCCTACTCACACCGTCCACACCCTGGAAGCCCTCTTTTAGTCGCCTCTTACGATCAGGCAGGGGATACCGTAGCTCTATTCTTAATCCCGAAGCTTACACAATGAGCCTAATGGATATCTACTTCTACTATCGCCTAATTGAAGGAAGGCGATAGTGGGAGTAGATCCATCTCAAACCACTTCTGAATTAGGAGTAGGAGCAGCCTTCGGCGTAAGTGACAAAATGATACTAATCTAATTGCGCCAAATCGGAAAAGTCAAAAAACTCGAAAAGTGGGTACATACCGCGCCCGAATAGGGAACGGAATTTTTAGGGTTCCGTAGCAAAATGGCAAAAAACGGTCCCTTATGGATTCGTGATGTCTGTCTGTCTGTCCGTCCGTATGTCACTGTGATGTATTCTCTGAACCACATTAAGATTTTCACACACAAATAGAAAAAAGCAATAAATTTTGAGGGTTCCCCATACTTAGAACTGAAACTCAAAAAAATTTTTTTTTCAACAAACCCATATGTGTGGGGTATCTATGGATAGGTCTTCAAAAATGATATTGAGGTTTCTATTATCATTTTTTTCTAACCTGAATAGTTTGCGCGAGAGACACTTCCAAAGTGGTAAAATGTGTGTCCCCCCCCCCTGTAACTTCTAAAATAAGAGAATGATAAAACTAAAAAAAATATATGATGTACATTACGATGCAAACTTCCACCGAAAATTGGTTTGAAGGAGATCTAGTTAGTAGTTTTTTTTATTACGTCATAAATCGTAAACCACAATTTACCTTACATTCAATCTTAATGCAATGTTTTCTATGGATAATAAAAGGCAATGATGTATTTCTGTTGCCGCTATTGCTATACAAATACTAAAAATAGAATAAAATAAATATTTAAGGGGGCTCCCATACAATAAAGGTGATTTTTTATAGATAATGGTACGGAACCCTTCATGCGTTCCGACTCGCACGTGGCCGGTTTTTTATTGTGTCAATAGATAATCAATTAGATTCGACTATATCAATTGACATAGGGATCAAGTGTTCTCAGAGGACCACATCCTCTGTAGTGGAGCACCCTGAAAGACAGAAATACGAGCCAGTTAAACCTCACCACATAGTGTTGAAAACGGCCCATACTAAAGAAGTGACAGATATGACGTCACCGTCCAAGTCATTGAGTTAGAAAATTGATTAAAATTAATTATATTAAAAATAGCTATGAACACTTTTCGATAGGCAAGTTATCATAGGGCTAGGCATGTATGTTTATAAATTACATTTGATAAAAAAATTGTCTCATCAAGTTATCAGATCAGTGAAGGTCTACGTCTCCTCTACTATCTTACGAATTTTAGATCAGGCCACGTGCCCTGACGCGAGTTTAACACTTTTTACCCATCCCAAAAAAAGGGCACAACGCTGCTAAAGATGTTTTCAATAATATAAAAAAAAAACTTTTCACTTTTTTGATACTGAATGGCAATTTGTGGTAAGGACCCACTGAGTTCCAAATAACGCGCATTAAGGACCTAATATATTTGTCAAGAGGAACATATATTATTATGTAGGTTGTTAAATTTTTTTATGTCTATTACTTACATAGGAACTTTTTGCAAGTAGTTGTGGTACCCTACAGTATTTTTTCCATAGTCAATCTGCTTTTGGCGTCTTTGTAATATCACAGGATCAGTTTCCAATTCCAATGGCTTACGTTGTATTGATTTTCTAAATTAAGAAAAAAAACATTCAATGAAATTAAAAAACTTTGCTTTATTTATGATTTAAACTTAAGCTATTAAAAGCAAAGAAACCTGAAAGGAGTTTAGAGTGGAAGTATCTACTTTATTATTTTGTGTTGTCACTGTTGTCAGCAAACAGAAACTCTTCAAAAATGTTGTAATTAACATGATGTTGGAGTTTTGGTGGGAAGGTATAAGACATAAAATACTGTGCTCTTCATTTTCTTGGTGTATTTTTTAGTTATATAGGATAAAGTTCTTAGCGTTTTATTAGACATAAGTTAATTACAAATCTGGAGTATTTAAAAAAAAAACCAGTGTGAAAATAGGTTTATTCAACTTGCCTCCAAAACCCCATCGGACATTTACTTGACATTGGTGAAATGGTCAAATGACCTAGACACCATTTATTATGAAAAAGTAGCAGAACATCATGTAATGCAAGATAATATTTAACTAAGTAAAATATAAGGTAAGTTAGAATAAGCCAGCAATATCAAGAAATTAATTGCCCACATCTGTAATATGCTCTTGATTTAATTTGGTATGTCAGACAAGTGATAAGTATATTCTGTGGAAATATATCTGGCTTGATGTATACCCACTGTCCTTTCCAGGTCAACAAAGGACTAGAATTATGAGCATATTTGAAAAATTGAGATATATTTTTAACACACTTATATATTAGCTTGACCTGTATGTATATATATAACAGCATTTTTTAACCTGATTTTCTCCAACTTCTGAGTCTGATTAACTTGAAAATTTGCAAAGGGATCAAGGGCTAATGACAATGCAATATGAAAAAAAATCCAACTAAAAAAAAATGTAGTATAAAAACTAAAAAAAAGGTTTTGCAAAAAAAACT
Organism: Pyrgus malvae; assembly: GCA_911387765.1. NCBI lineage: Eukaryota > Metazoa > Arthropoda > Insecta > Lepidoptera > Hesperiidae > Pyrgus > Pyrgus malvae. The sequence goes on along the minus strand of OU426958.1, from coordinate 9,261,810 downwards.
AACTAAAAAGTGAAAAATAAGAATAAAATGTACCTATTTTAATGTAAAAAACCATATCAAAATGATAATCCTATGGATATATAACTATTAACACCATGCACCCCACACTGTTTTTTACAATACAAGTAAAATAGGTACATTTTCTTCATATATTTTTTTTATTTTTTTGCTTTGTTTTTCCACAAATGTGTTTTTGGATCGGCTTTAGTAATCGGCAGCACGAATATCAAAGTGATTTTGGTCTTAATCGATAGGTAATGATGCCCGAATCACAACCTAGATTTGCTTTTTGCGAGGAGATGCGTAGTTTTTGAATAATCTTTATTTTAAATTTTGAGGTTAAATTCGAAATAACATGATAGAAAGAGACGGTGAATGCCAAAATATATGACGAAATATAGTGTTGTCTCTGTCGAAGTCGGATCGTATAATCAGGCGTATAACATTACATCTAGCCGGTTCCTAAAACAGGGCCGTTTTGTATTGTGGCGGGTGGCGGGGCACGATTAGCCGGGTTGTTATTGCAATACGTTCTACAATGTGGCGGCTCACGTTTATCCTCATTGTAATGAAGCCTCGTAACGTAAGTAACCCATCCTACTTTTGACCGCACTAGATGTTTCATAATGGCCACCCATCCTACCTTTGATCGCACTCGATACTGCTTAGCTTTATTAACACCCATACTTCTTATGACTGCACCACATGTTGGTTAATGACCACCCATCCTACTTTTGACCGCAGGTGTCATTGAGCTAAGCAATGTCCCTGAAGCACATTTTCACTATAATTATTTATATTCGAAAAATACTCAAACCGAATCAGAGCACACCACTATCCACGTGGTCTTGTCTGTACTACCCCTAGAGTGTATATAAAAAGCCGGAGGCGCGGAGGGAGACCACTCCCCGCCCGCCGTAGGAAAGCGCAGGCATCAAGAGGGCCGTAGCGGCTGAGGCTGGTCGCCGAAGGCGACCAAAAAGCCGAAGCTGCGAAGGCGAGCGCAGGTGCCGCGCTTTCTTACGCTGGGGCGGAGGGAGTGGTCTTCCCGCAGCGCCGGAGATGTCACAGAGCCACTTGTTTTATTACATTATAAAGGCAAAAAGTACTGAGCAGTTTCACAGACCTCAAAACTAAAAAATTAAATATCTCAAAAACTATGCGTTTCCTCACCTCCCCCCTTGAGGTGGGGGATTCCTACACCTCCCCCCTCCGAATGCTGCCGATTACTAAAGAAACCCCGTGTTTTTTAAACTACTTTACTTTTATTTTTACATATAGATAATTAGTCTAATTGCCAATTGGAAAAAAAATGTAATATAAGGGTATCTTAGTTCCTATGATTTAGTTCTAGACATATAATAAGGTTTTCAGCTCATAGTCTTTTCATTATCTGAATGTTTATGCTTATCGTACAAGACACAAAATTCTAGTGTTAATGAAAATGTATTTAATACGTAATGTAAGTTTTTTATGGCTTACCCAGGCTTATTATCGGTATGGTTATTTGGCTTTGATTTTTTTCTGCTACTAGAGTTTTCTCTGCTATCAGATTTCATCTTTTCCTTAACAGCTCTCCGCACTATAACAATTGCAGTACAAACATGAACTTTTTTTGATATACCTAATATTAGGTACTCATATGGTTAGGAAATAAAACATTCAACAAGTAGTCGGTGGGGAGAGACAATAGGCAAGACACTGGAACCTGGGAGCACTATTAGGCGTTTTTCATTTGATTTTTAATGGAATCGTTCAGGTTACATTTTGTTAACAACATGCCCATTATCTATCTTCACATACCAACCAGTCATATCGGACTTGACTATTGACTCACATTTGATATTAAGGGTTATTTTTAATATACTGAGGTGTTAAGACTATTGCTTAGCTACAGTAGTTTCAATATTAAAATCGTAAACAAAAAAACTAACAGCATCCTTCAGCAAAATCGCTCATTATGAAACTAAATTTTGGGTACTGATCGTAAATATAATGTAATCTGTGGTGCTGATTATGGCAGTAATTGAATAGCACATAAATTTTGTTCAGTAATCTTCTAGGTAAACATTAATGGACAAAACACATCACAGCTTAAATGTACAAATTCTTAAACACGCAATAGTCACTCGCACAAAATCTATAATTTAACATATAATTGAAACACAACTGAATAAAATAATAACTAAACAGCAAAGAAAATTAAAAGAATATTTAGCACTTCAATCAATGGAATAGAAAGAGCCTGCAAGAAAAAGGCTTCAATAAAAAAAATTAAGCGCGGGTAAATTTCGTTACAATTTATAATACCTACTAAACTATGTAGCCTAGCTCTAGCTTCGCATTTTGACAGAAACTGTCAGCTGTCACCGATGCTGTTTTTTTTTCTTTCAACCATATTTTCATTGCATGATCTATTCATATTGCCAGTCACAGAGTACATTTGTATATACTGAAACAGTGACAAGTACAATCATTTACATCGAATTTTACCAATTTTGTTGAAACTGGGTGACTACTGATTAGTACTGATTGAAACATTTGAAACACAGACGTAAAAAGGGAAGGATTGAAAGCAAATAAGCAAAGGCAGTGAGTGGACCGTCTCGGAGCAAGGGTGGGCTCGCGCTTCTGTTCTGCCACCCTGCCGATCGGGGAGGGCTGATTTTGTAATTCTGACAGATATTATTTCATTTTCTTTGATTGAAATAATTTCTTTCAGAATTACAAAATGGGCCTACGGATCTATCTAGGAAATTGCCTCTGCTTGCCCACTAATGACTACACACGACACGATTAAGGTGGCAATTAAGGGTCATCCCCCCCCTAGAGATCGCCCCTACGCACAGTGGTCTGAATATCAAGCTTCATACTCATAGAAACTGATTGTCAGAAATCAATAATTAAAAAATGTTATTGTAATAAGTACACCTCCCTTTGTTAACTGTTATAGTATGAAGGTCGTGAGTAGCTCCATGTGTGAGAAAAAAAATATTGTATTTTTTTTTTGTATGGGAAAAAAACTTCAAAGTGGATTTTAAAAAAACTGATCAGAACTGAGGGTCTGGTATTCACATGAGTTATTACACCTTACATGGCGATTAAGATGACATACAATTGTTATGCCTTTCGGTGCCGCTTTGCATGTAGCAAGCTTTTGAAAGTTTGAGTTTTTGGTAGTTGAATCATACCCTTGATATAATTACATGATGATAACATTACTGATGTTGTCATTAGTTAACAACTTGCTAATGACCTTCTTTATGAATACAATAAAAAAGGTGCAGATTTTTTTACATTATACTGCAAAATTTCTTTGATAAAGTAACTCATTAAGTAATTACCTTCATTGCTGTTGAATTTTAATTAAGTTTTGATAAGATAAGCATATTAACGACAGCAAGCGTAAATGAGGGTAGTTATAATATAAATAGGACGTATATGCTAACTAAATTTAGTAGCTCTTTGCACTTGTTCGCGCTTACTATACTTATTTAGTTCGATTTCTTTTCGTGTTTTAAATTTTAATGGAAAGCTTCAGTACCAATTTGGATATGTTTATGTTTGTCGCGAACAATAGCTGTTTTTCAAAACCAAACGAATTATTTGAAGTTTTGGTGAAAAACGTTACTTTGTCAGAAAATGAAAATAAAGAATTTAAACAATTCTGTCAGACTTTTGTGTGTTCGTTGAAAAACAAATGGATCTCGTGTAATCGCACGAGAAAAACATTCATAAAAAAGTATGAGATATGGCTGCAAGAAGACATAAAATGGCCTGAGTTCATAAAAGAAAAAATCACACCTTCTTTGGTGTTAGAAGAGCAGCAACCATGTTCTAGTTTTGACTGCAGTGTAAATGAGGGCGCATCAACATCATTAGGGTTGAATGCAGAGACTTGCAGTTTTGGAACATCAACAGAGGTGAGTCCAAGAAAAGTGTTCTCTGAGCTAAGCCCGCTACAGAAGAGAAGAAGAGTGGAAGAGCTACTAGCACATACCAATGAAAGCCTTGCTTTTGCAACTGGTTTAAGTGCTGATAACAAAAACGTAGCAGATATAATTAAATTAGTCACAGAACATCCCGAGGAAGCTACTAAGATAAAGCAACTGTTGAAGCCCAAGAAAGCTCAGCCCATATATTCCGCTGATAAAGCATTAGGTATACTGATTTCGTTGAAACTTTCAAAATGGCAGTATACAACATTAAGAGTTTGCGCAAAAGAAGAGGGAATACCCCTATATCCTTCATATACTGCTATATTAGAGGCGAAGAAGGACTGCTACCCACCATAAAATACTATAGATATCATTGAAAGAGGGGTAAAAGTTAAGCTTCAAGCGATTTTGGACAAAACTGTTGCTAGACTTGGGAAATTCCTACTGGGTGTGTCCTAGTGCTTCAGGGCAAAGTTTATACAAGCAAACTATGGGGGGTGAAGATGATTACAGTAATTTTATGTGCTCCTTTGTGCCTTTGACACTTTGTGGCGAAGAAAAGTTATGGGAGAATCCAAAGCCATCTTCCACAATGTTCTGCAGACCGCTTTACTTCAAATTTGCAAGTGAAAACAAATTGAATATAAAGGAAGAACAAGCTATGATTGTAGCTGAGATTGCAGCACTAGAGCCGTCTATTATAGGAAGTCATACTGTGAAGCACTCAATGCTGATGACTATGATAGATGGTAAAATCACGCTATTGTTAGTTAGTTGTTAGTCAGCTATTGTTCGCGACAAACATAAACATATCCAAATTGGTACTGAAGCTTTCCATTAAAATTTAAAACACGAAAAGAAATCGAACTAAATAAGTATAGTAAGCGCGAACAAGTGCAAAGAGCTACTAAATTTAGTTAGCATATACGTCCTATTTATATTATAACTACCCTCATTTACGCTTGCTGTCGTTAATATGCTTATCTTATCAAAACTTAATTAAAATTCAACAGCAATGAAGGTAATTACTTAATGAGTTACTTTATCAAAGAAATTTTGCAGTATAATGTAAAAAAATCTGCACCTTTTTTATTGTATTCATAAAGAAGGTCATTAGCAAGTTGTTAACTAATGACAACATCAGTAATGTTATCATCATGTAATTATATCAAGGGTATGATTCAACTACCAAAAACTCAAACTTTCAAAAGCTTGCTACATGCAAAGCGGCACCGAAAGGCATAACAATTGTATGTCATCTTAATCGCCATGTAAGGTGTAATAACTCATGTGAATACCAGACCCTCAGTTCTGATCAGTTTTTTTAAAATCCACTTTGAAGTTTTTTTCCCATACAAAAAAAAAATACAATATTTTTTTTCTCACACATGGAGCTACTCACGACCTTCATACTATAACAGTTAACAAAGGGAGGTGTACTTATTACAATAACATTTTTTAATTCTTGATTTCTGACAATCAGTTTCTATGAGTATGAAGCTTGATATTCAGACCACTGTGCTACGGCAGGTGTGTGAGTAACTCGAATTATAGGTAACTAAATGAGAACAGAGTTATATTCTTTTTCAAACCAGGTTATATCCTCTTTGTTTCAAACTTTTGCTCAACCTACTGGCTGGTTGCAACCCTTTTTGCGTCCCACTGCTGGGCACGGGTCTCTCTCCATTAATGGAGAGGCCTGGAGCTTACTCCACCACGCTGCTCCAATGCGGGTTGGTACCACAACCTACTACCTCGGATGAAATAGCTTTACAAGACTCACCATAATATTAGCATATTATGAGTCTATGAATTTCACTGACGGTTTCCTGCTGGTGGTACCAAATACACCGCGTGGTTCAAATGGTAGTACCCTTAAGTCTATGGTAGTACCTACCTCGGATTTTTTTACATATTATGGTCCTACTGGTTGATCAAAAACCAATTAGTTGTATCACGGGTAAATTTTACTTGCCCATGGTCCAGAGAGTTGAATAAGTGGCAATTGGACTATACAACGTGGAGTGCAGTCAGTAGTTGGAGCAATCGATTTAAAACCATTGTCATAAAATACTTAACCAGTTTCACTCCTGTCTACATTTTTTATATTTATTTTTGTGTCCAGGACTCATCAACCAAATAAAACAACATCATATTTCCAATTATTTTTAATGTATTGTATTATTTGATGAAGACCTTCTTTGCCTGCACTTCCATCTAAGTATTCCATACTAACATTTATATTATTATCACTAATCCAAATACGCATAACAGCATGTAGAATCGGCTCTAATACAGACTTATCTATAGCATTACTTGCATCTTTTTCTGTATTGCTATTGTAGTTTGATTCTGAAGGACTTGTATTGGTTTTGATATCACTAACAGGTACAGTGCTTGCAACTAAGGACTTATCAACTTCAATATCTAATTTTATCTTTTTAACTTCGTCTTCTTGGGCTTTCTTCATAAGTCTTCTTTTACGCCTTTGATTGCACCAAGTATTTGTTAGGGCTGAGATATCCAGAGTAAACTCACTTTTCTTTGAATTAATTACTTTATGTGAAATTTGAAGATTTTTCAGAATTAACTTGACTTTTTCCATGACTGATTCTATATTATTTTTATCCTCTGATAATGTATTCAAAGTAAATACAGTTGGCACGTTTTTTTTCCGTGATTTATCTCTTGAGGGCACTGAAACGATCAAAAATTATTTACTGCGGCAAATTAAACAACAGTAAGCCACAGTTGAAAACTGAATGGCGAGGTAGAAGAGACTACACATGCCCATAACTTATAATAATAATTTATACTATAAGAGCCTCTTTCACCACCTTCAAGTAAAGTGAGAAGTATGCTAATTGTATGTTTATGTGTATGGATTATTAATAATCTTATAGAGTACTAATGTTTATATGCTATCACATTTTGTTAAGTTGTGGATAGCTATAATTGGCTTTATGTGTAATTTAGTCTTAAGAATAATATGTTTAATTTAAGCTGTTGTTATCCCGAATAAAATAAAAATAAAAAAATTGTCTGCGGTCTCTGGTTAAAGTAGGTACATTTAAGGAACAGTATTACAATGTTTTGCTTTCCTGTGCATGCCCGAAAGAAACTCATAATTGGCTAGCGTAGTGGACTAACGCTTAAATCCGCCTTACTTGTGGGATGAGACCTGTGCCCAGTAGTGGGCACAAAATAAAGTGAAAAAAAAACAACTTACAAATCATTAGCAATATAAATCATACAAAATAGTTAATATCAAATGAAATTTTAAAACAACATTTAAACCATTTAAACAAGAAATATATTTAGTAATTATAGTACCTAATTTTTTAAGGTCGTAATCCTGGTATGTCCAAGCCAGCCCCCACCTGGTGACTCTGCCTTGACAGAACTCTGTAGTTGTATGTTTTATTCCTTCTGCTTGAATATCTAGCAGCAACTCCTTAAGGTTGTACTTGTGGCCTACCATGGTCGTAAATATTCTGTAATAAATATTTTTTTACTAGTGTTACCACCTGCTGCGCTCGTGTGATATGAGTTTATATGATTATACTAATCTATCCCATGGGACAGTACATTTTTCTGGGATAAAAATTATGTTATGTCATTTTCAGTCTATCTTGGTCGCAAATTTCATAAAAAATGGTGCAGAAAGTAGTTTAGGTGTGAAAATGTAACAGGAAAATATAAATACACACACTCACACACACACACAGAGTTACTTTTAAGTATTTATAATAATAATAATACATCTATCATATTAATATAGAAATCCATACTTCAGTGGTGCTTAGTAAGTGGGTAAAATTTTATGAAATTACTTTTCTTATAGGTTTTTTGAAATAAATATATAGGAATTACTTACAATATATTATCCTTATAAATTTTACTTTCTTCTATAATTTTACGACAGAATTGTAACTCTCCACCTTCAGTTATTAGTTCTTGTGGTGATCCTGTAAATCCATTTTTTGGAGGTGGTCTGTAACAATGTTGTTTTCTTTAGTTTTATTATATACTAGGAGCCGCCCACGACTTCGTCTGCGTGGGTTTTACATAGTTTTAGAATTTTTCTAAAATAATAAAGGTAGCATAAGTTACACCTTATACACTACCTGTCAAAATCTGTCCAGCGGTTTCAGAGATTAGCCGGAAAAACAGACAGAGAGACAAAATTGTTATTGTGGTATATGTATTATGTACCATATATACATTCATATTTTATTTATGGTTATATTTTATATTACATAGGCAGAGTACTGCATAAAAATGTCAAAACACCTGTTTTGTGTACACATTTTTGGTGAATTTGTATTTTATAACAGACAAACAGAAACGTGGTCATTATACTACTATGCAACAGAGACTGGCCCATTGCGTTTACACAAATCCAGTGCCACAATAATGAAGTGTGCGGGGTACAGGGGGAGGTCACTGGATTGAAAAATAGAATGTTGCCTATTCCAGCGCTGGATAGTGGACACTGTAATGGATTCAAACGTGTTTACATTAATCCAGTGTCAATCCAGTTACTGGATCAACGTAAATCAGCCCTAACATGGGTGAAGCAGCTGAAACAGCATATAGGAGTAGCTATTTTTTTTATTATAAATAAACCTAGCAATAAGGCAGACGGGCCGCGTGGTGTTAAGCGATCACCGTCGCCTATGGACACGGGCAACCCTAGGGGAGCCGCCCGAGCATTGCCTGCTTTGGAGGAGAGCTTTTTTTACAGCTTTCTTGAAGAACCCCATGTTATAGTCCACTGGGAATGCCTCAGCTGGAAGGTTGTCCCATAATCTACACGTCCGTGGTAAAAAGCTAGTAGCTAGAGTACAAATAAACATGATACATTACCTAGCAGGACTTCTAGATTCCCACAAATCTTGAAAGTTACTATAAAATGGTGGGTTACACATGGAAAAATGGAATTTTTGGGTAGAAATATCTTGCAACACACAGTCAAACATTGAAGAGGATTCATTCTTTCTCACTGTAACAATACATAATCTTCTTAACTGACACTGAAATACCTATATAACTTACAGCAAGGAAATCACAAATATGATAAATTCAAAAAATTAATTACATCATTTTCAAGAGAAGACTATTTGGTTTAAGCAACATTTGGCTCATTTGGACTTTAACTCATTTGGACATTTGAACTATTACCATGTCAAGAAACCTACATACAACTGATACAACCACTTTAAAATTTTAAATTCAAGCAATTTTGGGGTGCTTCAAACATAGTGATATTTGAGTTAATTTAAAAAATGCCTACATGTTATCCAAATTAATTTTGTGGCATATTTTAAAATATTTAAATAAAATTGTAACTCATTTTTGTTGTGTTGTTACACAAAAAAATATTGTTTTAAAGGTTTTGATGATGTAAAAAAATCTTGAACTTTAAGTCTTGACTTATACTTATAATTTACTACAATCTCAATAGGTGGTTACATTATACTGATGAGTAATTTAAATTCATTATCATGTATGTTTTTTATTTCAAAAATATCTGTTTAGTCAGATTACCTTGTATTAGATTTTGTAGATTATTTCTGTTTATATTATCAATGGCTTTTTGTAAGCTGTCTTCATCAGACTCTGTCCCAATCATGTGCCACTTATTTTTTACAGCAGCTAAAATAGGATAAATGGCACACGCACCAGTACCTAAAACAATGATGTATAGATCAAATTTCTGCCAATTTTCAGATATTATTGCATTAGATGCCATTTTACATAGTCTAAAATATATTATGAGCTTTACCTTGTAACATTTATTTTCACTTATAATTAAGTGACTAAGATTAAATGTTGAGATCTAATTAATTATCCATTTAAGTAGATATCATAGTCAAATAGTAATAAGTTCGACAGTGTAATAAATCACTTTAAGGTTTAAAGTTGGAGTTAATATTTTGAAAAATGGCACTAGTCCACCTCAAGTGGCCACCTTACTGAGGTGAATGTAAGCATAGTATGTTATTTCATTACTACTTGCCTATATCTAGTCCTAATATATTTTCAGTTTCTTTGACAGCACTTAGCAAGTCTTCTATCCACAATATATAATTAAGTCTCAGTGGAAGTGTTGGGACTAGTCTGTCCTCCGGTATTATAATGTCCACATTAAAATCTGATTTCAACAAACATTTTGTTAATACACGAAGAGCCTTTGGATTCTTAAAATCAATGTTAACTTTACCAGTTACATCCTGAAAATAAATAGAACTTTTAAAATATAATTAAGTAATAGTCGTTTTTCATTCCAAGAGCTGGCACTCATATTATAGGTTTTCTTTTCTTTTTTTTATCTGTATTAAATACACATGAAGACAATTATTTAAAGTTTTAGATGAAATTGATTGAAATGGAACACACTCCGCTACAAGTTGACAAAATTTATGATTGGTACCACTTGGAACAATAAGTTCAAATTAGTAATTTAAATATCTTACATATTATTTACATTTTTGTACAAGTATTTTTTTAAGGTAGGTAGGTAAAAATTAAGATTACACACCACTTTAGATACTTCAGAGAACTCTTTAAATTTTTTAGCTAAACTTGCAAAGTCTGGAGGAGTTTTATATATGTTTCGAGGGTGCATAAATTTATTTAAAGCCATTAGACACTTTTGATATTCTCCTCTACAGTTATATCGTCCGCATAAAGCCAAAGAGCATAAACATGTCAAACATATGTCAAACATGTGCACAGCAAAGAGTATGTAAAACCTAAACAGTGAGCAGATTAGAGCACAGAGTACATTGCACAGAGTACATTTGTATATACATTGTATGATTAATTTATAGTAAGTATACTTAGACTAAGAATAATGTACTTTTGCATAAGAATAAATAAACCGCGATTCACACATATCAGTGAAGTCACAGTTCAGACACAGTACCGGCATAGTGCGAAATATTCTTTCATACAGTTTCTACGAACGCATCCCCACTTGTCAGTGTCAGCATTCAGCATAGAGTACATTTATCTCCATAGACATAAACTTATGGACCTGGCATGCCTACGAGATTTGCGTGCCTACCTAAAGTAATTAAAGTTGGAGCATAAAATGGCTGCTTCTTAATAGGGTTGTGCGTTTCAGAACAACACGTGTAGCTGATATCGATATTTTTGTTTCGTATTATTAAAGGATGCATTTATTTAGGTTTTTTTATAAAAAACCTAAAAACAAAATTTAAAATCATGTGTAAACTTTAAATTGGTGTCAAAGAAAATATGAATACTACAAATTTTATTTTTTACTATCATAAATCTACTTTTCAAAAATTTGAATGAATCATATCTTTTTTTATTTAATTCACACTGTTTGTCAATTTTAACCTGCATTAAATGCCGAAGCTGACAAACCCACGTTATTATAACACTGAACAGAACAAACAATCATAAATACCTACATACATACATCCTCACAAACTTTCGAATTTATAATAGAAGTATGTATATAGATTTTAAATTTATTTGCTATTGATATTGATTAATGAACGAGAATAAAACAAGTTTCTGAGTATCAATTTTTATTTGTTCATTGCAGAAAAAAAAACTAGTTTATTATAATAGTTTCTATAAGAAATTTGTTCACTAAGTCTTTTGAATGCTGTCGGAATCGCAGATCTTAATAATTGACTTAATTACCATCAAACGATGATCATTATTGTGTTCCGTGTTGTGGAGCAAATACAAGATATTTTCGCACTCATAATACTCAGTCATAAACCTGAAAAAACATCGATATGGGGATCCAATATTTTACATTGAATATAAATATCGATATATTTTTAATGGACACCCCTAGACAGCAGACCTACACAACAAAACAAACGCACACATACACAGAGTACACTTGTAAATACTTGGAGCATAAAATGGCTGCCGTGGCACGATGGTGCTTTAACATGACGTTGTTGCCAAAATTAGTTACCACTAATCTTTTATTATCTTTATTTTCTTATGCAGCCATCCATTAGTTAAAAAGAGACAGCATGATATTTGTCATGTTTGTGTCGATTAAACAGATATTTGTATACCGTGCTGTTCCTTCCTCTGAGATAAATCTCAGAGGAAGGAATTTAACAAGAGAGGCCCTGTTCTACTATAGGAACAGCGCGTTATACAAAATTACAAATATCTGTTTAATCGACACAAACATGACAAATATCATGCTGTCTCTTTTTAACTAATGGATGGCTGCATAAGAAAATAAAGATAATAAAAGATTAGTGGTAACTAATTTTGGCAACAACGTCATGTTAAAGCACCATCGTGCCACGGCCACGGCAGCCATTTTATGCTCCAAGTATTTACAAGTGTACTCTGTGTATGTGTGCGTTTGTTTTGTTGTGTAGGTCTGCTGTCTAGGGGTGTCCATTAAAAATATATCGATATTTATATTCAATGTAAAATATTGGATCCCCATATCGATGTTTTTTCAGGTTTATGACTGAGTATTATGAGTGCGAAAATATCTTGTATTTGCTCCACAACACGGAACACAATAATGATCATCGTTTGATGGTAATTGAGTCAATTATTAAGATCTGCGATTCCGACAGCATTCAAAAGACTTAGTGAACAAATTTCTTATAGAAACTATTATAATAAACTAGTTTTTTTTTCTGCAATGAACAAATAAAAATTGTTATTCAGAAACTTGTTTTATTCTCGTTCATTAATCAATATCAATAGCAAATAAATTTAAAATCTATATACATACTTATTTCTATTATAAATTCGAAAGTATGTGAGGATGTATGTATGTAGGTATTTATGATTGTTTGTTCTGTTCAGTATTATAATATCATGGGTGTGTCAGCTTCGGCATTTAATGCAGGTTAAAATTGACAAACAGTGTGAATTAAATAAAAAAAGATATTATGATTCATTCAAATTTTTGAAAAGTAGATTTATGATAGTACAAAATAAAGTTTGTAGTATTCATATTTTCTTTGACACCAATTTAAAGTTTACACATGATTTTAAATTTTGTTTTTAGGTTTTTAAATAAATGCATCCTTTAATAATACGAATCAAAAATATCGATATCAGCTACACGTGTTGTTCTGAAACGCACAACCAAAGACCAATAATCCTAAAGACAGCGGGTCGGTGTAACCACTTTGTTGGCATCTCTTTTTCGCAGCCAGTGTTACCCACTTATCATATTTCCCCCCAAATTTGGTAATCTAAAATATCAAGCAAGTAAACTATAAACATTGGCAGACCAAACTGTGAAAGGATTTATATGCTTGTGCATTATGGTTGGTTGTTTGTGAGTTTAGATTGGTTGACTGGCATAAAGTTAATTGGGTCAGCAAATTACAGGACATACATATAGGAGAAAATAAAAGACAAATACAAAGATTTTTAATGGCACCAATATGGGTGTTTACAAAAGCTGTTAATACATATTAAGTACGTCATATTTACCTTAATGAGCTATGCAAACATTACAAAGATAAAAGTAAACACTTAGTTATAACGCAATATATAAAAATGTACATTTATATCAATTTTATTATTATTTTTCTTCTCTTTATCCTTTTGGTCAATAAATGGCTTTCAAAATAGACCGAACAAATTCAGAATTATATTGATGGTTGCCAGTCAATATGTCCAGTGGCCTGAATCCATTTATTTTCGGCAAGAGCGTCAGTTGGAAAACTGAAAAAAATATGACAGCAACATGAGATGAAATTCGTCTGGTAAACTTCTCATAATGTCTAATACCAAATACCAAATGTATAGAGTACCTTTTTATAGTCTTTCTGAGTGAAATTTAATATGTCGGGAAAATGCTCATAATGTCCACCCAGCCTATAACATTTTACTGGTCTCCACTTAAATAGTTATATATAACTAACAGATGGGATTTGAGCCTCCCGCTTGAAATGTAACTAACTACTAATGAGGTAACACATAATCTTTGATTTTATTATTTATGGTCACTGTTTTTGTTAAAAATTATTATATTTCAATAAGATGGTTAATTTTTTAGTAATACGGGCAGGATATTTTGATTCGAGATCTGACAACACAATTTCGAATTTGACAATGTTTGAAATGAACAAATATAAGTTTATTTTCACGAATTTCACTATATTTACGTTGAATGACTAGTAATAAGACAAAAGTAATTAAATATCTATATATAAACAATACATATTTAGTACATGTTTAAAAAGAAATATTGAACTTACGCGTAAATTGTAATGCCTTCCGGCAGCCTTCCTGTTTACGCTCACTGCGGCTCTTACAACCTAAAATACTGCAGCTCACCATATTGTGAAACACGAAAAATGTTATTTGCTTTTAATACAACACAATTTACAGCAGAGAGAATCGATTTTAACACATAAATATGATAAAACAACAATGTCACCCCGACTTCCACAGTTTGTCTGCCACTTAATTAAAGGGCAATGTCAAAAAATCTGGTTACACCGAAAAGGACAGAAAATCTCGCTCCCATCTCTTTCTAACAAGTTCATTACGTGTATTTCGATGTCGCTTTAGCGTGCCGTAATGAAAAATAGGACTCTGTCTATAGTACGTAAGTACATTATTCTTAGTCTAAGCGCACGACCCTATTAAGAAGCAGCCATTTTATGTTCCGCAAATCTCGTAGGTAGGGCCGGTCCATAGTTATGGTATAGGTTTATGTCTATGATTTTTTTTTCATTTATGGCATCGCAAACTCTGCATACTGCCAGCGTCAAGTATAATTTTTGCATCAATTTTTTGCCAGTTTCAATGAAACTAGACGAAGTAATAACAAAGTCAATAAGTAAGTCGTCAGTAATCAGTCAGTCTAGTCAGTCCAACATTCAAGTAAAGCGATGGCTACTTTACTAGAACGTGTCCGATGGAATTTTGGAGGCAAGCAGAAAAAACATATTTTAGCACTGTTATTCTATTTCACAAACACTCGTGCACTGTAATTAACCTATATCAAACAAAATACCATCAACTTTATCCGATATAACTTAAAAAATACACAAAGAAAATGAAAATAAAACAAGAGCACAATATGTCTTTTTCGACTTCCCGCCAAAACTCTATAATAATTAAAATGTTTCGATTTGAAGGGTCGATTACATATTACATTGACCAACATGTCAGGTCCAACCGTAAGGGGGATTCGTTCCTCATTGGGTCCAACACGTAGGGCGCCCTTAGTGCAGGGTCGGGAGCTTCTGAGTTCTGATTACACTACGCTAAAAATCGTCAACCTCTGTCGAAACCAAAGACCAATAATCCTAAAGACAGCGGGTCGGTGTAACCACTTTGTTGGCATCTCTTTTTCGCAGCCAGTGTTACCCACTTATCATATTTTCCCCCAAATTTGGTAATCTAAAATATCAAGCAAGTAAACTATAAACATTGGCAGACCAAACTGTGAAAGGATTTAATATGCTTGTGCATTATGGTTGGTTGTTTGTGAGTTTAGATTGGTTGACTGGCATAAAGTTAATTGGGTCAGCAAATTACAGGACATACTTAGGAGAAAATAAAAGACAAATACAAAGATTTTTAATGGCACCAATATGGGTGTTTACAAAAGCTGTTAATACATATTAAGTACGTCATATTTACCTTAATGAGCTATGCAAATATTACAAAGATAAAAGTAAACACTTAGTTATAACGCAATATATAAAAATGTACATTTATATCAATTTTATTATTATTTTTCTTCTCTTTATCCTTTTGGTCAATAAATGGCTTTCAAAATAGACGGAACAAATTCGGAATTATATTGATGGTTGCCAGTCAATACGTCCAGTGGCCTGAATCCATTTATTTTCGGCAAGAGCGTCAGTTGGAAAACTGAAAAAAATATGACAGCAACATGAGATGAAATTCGCCTGGTAAACTTCTCATAATGTCTAATACCAAATACCAAATGTATGGAGTACCTTTTTATAGTCTGTCTGAGTGAAATTTAATATGTCGGGAAAATGCTTATAATGTCCACCGAGCCTATAACATTTTACTGGTCTCCACTTAAATAGTTATATATAAACAGGTGGGATTTGAGCCTCCCGCTTAAAATGTAACTAACTACAAATGAGGTAACACATAATCTTTGATTTTATTATTTATGGTCACTGTTTTTGTTAAAAATTATTATATTTCAATAAGATGGTTAATTTTTTAGTAATACGGGCAGGATATTTTGATTCGAGATCTGACAACACAATTTCGAATTTGACAATGTTTGAAATGAACAAATATAAGTTTATTTTCACGAATTTCACTATATTTACGTTGAATGACTAGTAATAAGACAAAAGTAATTAAATATCTATATATAAAAAATACATATTTAGTACATGTTTAAAAAGAAATATTGAACTTACGCGTAAATTGTAATGCCTTCCGGCAGCCTTCCTGTTTACGCTCACTGCGGCTCTTACAACCTAAAATACTGCAGCTCACCATATTGTGAAACACGAAAAATGTTATTTGCTTTTAATACAACACAATTTACAGCAGAGAGAATCGATTTTAACACATAAATATGATAAAACAACAATGTCACCCCGACTTCCACAGTTTGTCTGCCACTTAATTAAAGGGCAATGTCAAAAAAACTGGTTACACCGAAAAGGACCGAAAATCTCGCTCCCATCTCTTTCTAACAAGTTCATTAAGTGTATTTCGATCTCGCTTTAGCGTGCCGTAATGAAAAATAGGACTCTGTCTATAGTACGTAAGTACATTATTCTTAGTCTAAGGTCGAAACAGACAAGTGTTGCCAAATTTGGCTAGTTTGCCAAAGAATTAAGGAGTTTTGCTTCTAAAATCTTGAACAACATTGCGTTTCGGGATTGTAAAAGATAATTATAATTTATCAGTGGTATCTAGGTTTTAACGCACTGAGCAATGAACTAGCTAGATTTTTGAAAATTCACTCAACGTTTTGATCCATACAACGATTTTTCTTATAGTCCAAGATCCCAGGGCTTCCAGATTTAGTAATAATGTACTATTAGTATATACTATGAGCGTAATCATACCTGCTCAGCCAACATATTTTGCAACGGCAAATATTTTTTTTCAATCTTTTTTTTTAAGTCCCACTGCTAGGCACATGTCTCCTTCTCACAAGTGAGAGGGATTTAAGCCGTAGTCCACCACGCTGGCCAAGTGCGGATTGGTGGACGTCATGCTTTCGAGAAATTATTAATTTCTCTCAGGCATGCACGGCGATAGAGAACCTCGTAATCAATTAAATATCACGATATTTTCCATCACCGTGGAGCAGCGATAAATGCGCACATTACAAATTTCTTTGTCAGAGGTGCGCGCCGAGGATTTGAACCCGGGATCGGTCGCGTAGAAGACCGCGGCTTTTACCACTCGGCCATCGCTGCTCGGCTTTTCGGCGCGGCTATACGGCTAATTTACTAGGTGCTAAAGGTAGATAAAAATAGTACTTACTTTTTCCTTTATTCTCAGTGCTAATTTTTACGTACATTTTAGAACATGTTTTTAAAAATTAGTGATTAACACTACCAGAATCATTTCAGAGGCAGTAACTTTTATAGACTACTAAAAGGAGAAGGTTTTCGGCTGTATGTATTTTTTTTAAAGTTATAAAGTTAGGTAAAAACTTACTAACTAGGTAATTTTATAACAATAGATTACCGCAAAGTAACGCCTGATTCCATGAATTATATATACGTATGTTCAACAAAACCGAACACCAATATTGCAAATATCCTTGAAAATAATTTAAACTTCTTATTGTTTCAGATTTCCAAAAAATATTAATAATCGGAAAAAATAGTTAAGAATGATCAACAGAGAAAAATTCCCAAAAATAATTCGACTATACATATGCTGTAAGCACTTTGAAGAAAAATTTTAGGAGCACAAAGAGTTAAACTACGTTCTGGTTCAATACCCAAATTATACATGCCTGTATGTTCTTTCTTTTTTTTTTTCTTCTCTTTATGGCGATGGCGCAGACACGCTCAGCCAACGACAAGTTTAAAAACGGGGAAACGTATTTATAAAAGGACAAAATAAGGAAAGGATTTGCAAACGAAATTTAGGGAGAGGATCAGAAAAGCATTTAGGAGTAGTAATCAATTTAAATAAAATATAATAATAAAATATATATTTATGTACATACTAATAATTAGATTTTAATATCATTTTTTCTAATAAATACTGCTAAGATTTTATAAATATCAGGATCGAGGATGGACAACAAGGTTGATACACAGGATGGAAATGGTTGTTTAAGTAAAAGTAAATCATTAATAAGAGAGGTACGATCATATAAACTACATGCGAAAAAAATGTGATTCAGATCTTGTATTCCATTGCGACAGTCGCACTCAGAACTACCAATGATACCCAATTTAGTAAGATGGTCATTTGTGCATGTGTGTCCAAGGCGCATTCGTATAAGAATTGACGTTGGTATCTTTTCAAATTTAAATTTATAAAACCAAGGTTTTTTTAAAACGGTTGGCTGAATTCTTTTATAATATATACCTTTTGTTTGAGAACTTGAATCCCAATAAGTACTCCATGCCTCATAGAGATAATCTTTTGCCAAACATGCTAAGTCTTGAGGATAATTTCTGTATGGGAAAATATCACCACAGCTCACCGCTTCATTTGCTAGATGGTCAGCAGTTTCATTGCCTTTAATACCACAATGACTTGGTAACCATACAAAAACTACATCAATTTTCTTTAACGTACATTCATGGAGTTTGTTTTTAATGTCAAATATTATAGAAAGCTGGGATTTTAATTTAAAAGGAAATTTTTCAATTGCTTGTATTGAGCATTTGGAATCCGTAAATATGATAGCTTTTTTAAGCTTCATAAGCAAAGTATACTCAATTGCTTTGTAGATTGCAAAACATTCACCTGTATACACAGATGACTCAGGCGGTAGTTTAACTTTCTGTACTATGTTATATTGCGAATGGAAAACACCGACTCCTACACAGTCATTTTTAGAACATTTTGAAGCATCACAATAAATAAAATGATAATCGTTCCAATTTTCATTTACAATAGCGTTAAATTTAATGTTGCAATTTGAATCGGTTTTTAAGATATTGAAGTCTTCGACTTTCGGGTAAACATGCAGAGATTCATAGCTGCTGGCAAAAAGAGGAAGGAACGGCCTGGAGTGTGTGGGTGCTTCAATACATTTAAATCTTTCAAAGGTACTAACAAGGCGAGGTAAGTTTTTATGCGTCCAATATGGTGATGTCCGGTCTTCATATAGGTAATCCTTGGATTTTTATTACAAGAGGGTGATTAGTGAATTGTAGGCAACGACTATAGAACCTATCCGATAAATATTGTCTCCTTAAATACAAAGGAGGATCTCCACACTCAATTTGTAAAGCGTTAAGTGGGCTTGATTTCATAGCACCTGATATGATTCTAAGGGCTTTAGATTGTATTCTATCAAGCATTTTTAAGGCTGCTACGCTACATGGTAATCAATAACACTCCTAATTAAAACATTATACATCAGCTTCATTGAAAATGGATGGGCACCCCACCATACACCTGACAGGCATTTAAGGATATTAAGGTTTTTCTCACATTTATTTGCAATGTATTGGCAATGTGGTAAACCAGTTAATTTTGAATCTAACAAGAGGCCTAAAAATTTCACTTCGTTTTTTACAGGAATAACGGAATTGTCATAAAGAATATTTATACTTGGTAAGCAACGCATTCTAGAGAAAAGAACCACTGTACTCTTAGGAACTGATAACTGTAACCCATGTGAGTCCAACCAAAGTTTAAGGTGGTGTAAAGCGATACTTAATGAGTTACATGCTTCACTGATAGAAGAATTATTTACATACAATAATAAATCATCAGCATATTGAAGGACTCTGACAGAGTTGGACGCTGTTATATTGTTATCTAGGTCGTATGTATAAATATTGTATAATAGAGGACTCAATACTGAACCTTGTGGGAGTCCTTTCCAAACTGATCGTGTAATTACCTTGCCTTCAATATTTAATTTAATGATTCTCTCAGACAGCATATTAACAATGAAGTTTATAAGTAATGGAGGGACGTTTAGTCTTATTAATTTAAGTCTTAATATTGGAATGAGGACATTATCATACGCAGAGCTTATATCTAAAAACGCTGAGAGTACATGTTCGTTTCTACTAAAAGCCATACGTATATCGGTTACCAAGATACTTATATTATCGAGTGTACCCTTACCTCGTCTAAATCCATACTGACTATTACTTAATAGATGATTGCTCTCAACAAACCACTCTAACCTATTTTTAACTAAATGTTCCGTTATTTTTGCCAAAGTAGTTGAAAGAGCAATGGGGCGATAAGATGAAGCTTCTAATGGAGATTTATCTGGTTTTAAAATAGGAATTATAATTTGAGTTTTCCATGAAAGAGGAATATGACCGATAAGAATAATTGAATTTATAAGATGAAGATAATAAGAAAGAAGACTTTGACTATTGTTGGTTAGAAAAGAATACGGTATCCCGTCTTCACCTGGTGAAGAGTCTTTTAAAGAGGAAAGAACACCTGTAAGTTCTGAATACGTAAAAGGGGAATGTAACAAAGAGTTTTTATCACTCTTTTGTGAAGTAAGTGGTGATATAGTATTTCCAGGTACATAAGGGGGAGCTAGCTTATCCATAAATTTATTTGCAACTTGATGTGGTATAGTAGGGGATACATTTAAATTAAATGCAGAACGGAAACGTCTAATATTTTGCCAAACGAGGGATGGACTAACACTTGGGCATAGCGACGCACAGAATCTATGCCACCCTTCTTTTTTTTTCTGTTTCAAAAAAGACTTTGCTTCTTGTGAAGCCTGACAGTATATGTCAAAATTCTCAAAAGTCATTGATTCACAATAATCTTTTTCAGCTTGTTTTCTTTTCCTTATTACTTTGGAGCATTCTTCATCCCACCAAGGAGGAGATGGAATTTTCTCGGGACTATTATTTTTAATGGGGAATGTTTCATCTGCAGCTTCAATAATTATTTTGGCCATTCCCTCAGCACAGGACGGTTCCTGACCTGGACACACCTTAGGCAACCAAGACAATCTTTTTTCAATATTTAACCTAAATGTATTCCAATCCGTGTTGTTATTTAGTTTATACTTAAGACGGTAAGAACGTTTAGGGATTTGAGGTTTTGGATTAGGGAAGGAAATCAACAGAGGTTTATGATCACTACCATAAGAAGAAGAAAGGGCTTGCCAAGAGAGAACAGAAGCTAGATTTGAAGTGCAAATAGACAGATCTGGTACACTAAAGCCTTCGCCAGGTTTAGTATGTCGAGTAGCAACACCAGTATTAAGAACACATAAATTATGGACATCAAGAAGTTCTAATAAACTTTCACCATAACAAGTGGATTTGGAGCTGCCCCATGATACATGCTGGCAATTTAGGTCTCCTAACAAGAGAAATGGTTGAGGAAATGTACTTAATAAATTATCTAATTCATTTAAGATTGCAGATGTAGGTTTAGGGATATATACAGATATGATATTTACATTATATACATGGGCGGCAATAGCACATATACCATCACTTAGTGGGGGCAATGGCAAGGAAGAGAAAGGGAAAGCATTATCAATGAGTATGGCCACTCCACCATACCCATCAAATCTGTCTTCTCTGAGACATGAATAGCCTGGTATTCTAAAAGAACAGCCAGGCTTTAACCATGTCTCAGAGAGTGTGACAGCAAATGGTTTAAATTTATTAAGTATGTATATTAAATCAGATTTTTTGCTAACTATGCTGCGGCAGTTCCACTGGACTATCTTGGCAGACCTGTCCATCCTGGTTTTCCGCATTATTCATTACATCAAGTACAGAGGCAGCGTTGTCCGGTTTTAAAATATTTAACTTTATTAATGTATTAATTAATTCATGAATTATATCTTGTACAGAAATATTATAATTTGTTTGATTTGTTAAAACAGATCCATTGGGTGCAGAGAAATTTGGATTATAATCTTTAGTAAGAGCATTGTAAGCTGTTTTATCATACCCCCCTGGTTGTTTTACAGGGATACGTGGTTTTAAAAACACAGTTTTCTTTGCTGATCTATTAGAAGTAGATTGTGGTTTAAATGAATTTACCTGTTCAGAAATGAATGTATTGGAATTTGAAACTAAGGCTTCAGCATATGATTTAGAAATGGGAGGGTGTAGTTTGGAAGCTTCCAAGTATGACATGCAGCTTTGAGCCATTGACAATTTAATTCGTTTCTGCCTCTCAAACTCTGGGCAGCATTTGCTTATTGCAAAATGACACCCAGAACATGAACAACAGAAAGCATTCATCTCATCAACTTTGCATGTATCACCAGTGTGTTCCTGACCGCATTTGAAGCAACGTGGCTTTGATCGACAATGAACCTTAGTGTGTCCATATTTACAACAATTGTAACACTGAATAGTAGGGAATATATACAGTTCTACATTTAAAGAGTTAAAGCACATAAATATTCTCTTAGGAAGAATTTGACCGTCAAAGGTAATTACAATAGTCTGTGAAGGTTTCCATACAGGTGATCCTTCAACTATGACCTTGTAATTAAGCCTACGTATTTTAATTATTTCACCACAGCCAATAGGTACTGTTATATTGGATTTAATTTCTTCTAAGGACCAATCAGCAGGTACACCTTTAACTAAACCTACGCGTGATACATTAAATGATGGGATAAAGGCTTTCAAACTATTTTTTTCTAGCAGGGGACTTGAAACAAAGCTATTGGCATCCTGATAATTTGTAAATGACATACTTAATCTATTGCGCCCTATTCTTTTAAGGCTGCCATTTACAATATTTTTAAAACTGCTACTATTTTTCTTTAAAAAGTTACCAAAAGCAATAGGGTGGAGTGTGGTGCCTTCCGACTGTGATTGATGTACTTTTTGGATATGCACAAGGAAAGGAGAATTATCTGTTGGAATATAGTAGCAAATGCGTATTGGAGACTCTGGCACAGCTGGTTTAATAAATTCATTACCATTATTTGTATTTGTGAGAATATCAGTATTATCAGTTATTTTAGGAGTAATAAAATTACAAGAATTATTATCAATGGGCTCGATATTTGTGACATCACTATCAATATCATCGGTGTTCTTAATTGCACCCTTGTTCTTTTTCATATCGAGCTCACTCGATTCGTCGCTATCTCTTGGACATGAGCATCGGCGTCTAGAATTTGGCTTAGAATTATCTGTCTTTAACTTTTTGTTACATCTTTTGCAAAATTTTTTACACGCTTTAACCCTTTTACGGTCGGATCTTACAGACCCATCCGTATCCATGCTGGAGTCTTTTAAATATACATTAGCTCCGACCTGGGGAATAACATGTCCCCCAGGGTCGAAGGGATCACCCTCCTCCTCCTCCATTAATACATAAGGAATATGAAAAAACTTACCACTACTTATATGTTGTTATATTAAATTTTAAATAAATACAAACTATACTAACAAGATATCTACAATTTACAACTTATCTGATCCTTTATACACTATTAAATAATAAAATTTTAAAAAACGCCAAAAAAACACTCCCGCCAACTTTCACGTTTCCCGCGCTTTTTACGTTATTTCTTTTATGTAGTATATATAATTAAATTAATGTAGTATATATAATTAATTTTTTTATCTATACTATAGATGTAAATGTACATTTTCGTAATTGTATTATAGTTTAGTTTTTCCTTTTATATTTTTATCATTGTATATTTGCATACCTCATAAAGGTAAATATGGCGAACTAAATATATATAAACAACTTTGTCAACACCCATATTTGTGCAAATAAATGTCTTTGTCTATAGTAAATGTAATAAAAATATTTTTGAAAGAAAATAAAAATGATTTCGTGTGTGTGTAGTTTTATTTTAGTTACTTTACTGTTAGATCTGTATGTAATCGAGGCAGATACAACGATCGATAAGCTTTAATATATCGACAGTTAAATTCAAGGTCACGGTCATCACTAATATAGTCAAGCAAACATGCGCTTCACACTTATACTGAGGTATTCTGGTTTTGGTCTCGCCTAGTTACACTTCTGCCAACCTATACGCAGTATCTTAATATATATATTTCTTCTGTGCGTGTGTATGTGACTGAACTCCTCCTAAACGACTGGACGGATTATGATGAAATTTATTGTGTGTGTTCGTGGAGATTCGAGAATGGTTTAGATTCACAATTTGGGCCACTGGAAATGTTTTTTAATTACTTTTTTACTTATTTAGTTTTCCCATATAAATTGTTCCTGTCTGTCAAACGTTTTGTATTTCGTGCCGTGTCGTTCTAAACTTTGACACAGTCAGAATAACTGGACAGTTCGTATGTCATTATATGTTTTATATTTTTTTTGACAGTAACATGAAATCTCTTTAAGATAATAAGAAAACAAATCCTCTTTCAATACTTTTAAGGCAGGACAACGTCTGCGGGATCCACTAGTATTTATATATAATAAATATTTGATCTAGACACACTGTACACGAAATTCCGCTATGTGTATGACCGGAAGCGTGATTGTTAGATAGTTTCCTAACATAGTGTGTCTATCTAATACCTTTAAACGAGCAATTCTTGTATGTATCTAAATATATTTTTTGAATCTCGGAAACGGCTCCAAAGATTTTGATGAAATTTAGTACCCTGGTTTCGGGGGTGATAAATCGATCCACAAAATTTTTATTGTTAGAAATTTTTAACTGTATAAAAATATTTTGAATGATAATCAATTTAAATATAAACTGAAAAATATGACTCTTCCTGACATCTATTGGAGAGTATTAATAATATTGTGGCGTAAACGCTGTCAAACGGGGGCGGGGGAGCCCACGAGGCTCATTGTGGATTTCCTCAAGCGTCATCAGGACCTTGTGCTTTTTATAGGTTGGGTGGTAGGAAGTTTAAAATATTATATTATTTAATATATTTATAGTTTAAAATATTATATATTTTATGACGTTTTGCGTTTAACCAGTGGAGAGAGATTTTTATTAT
This sequence comes from Pyrgus malvae, assembly GCA_911387765.1. Classification (NCBI taxonomy): domain Eukaryota; kingdom Metazoa; phylum Arthropoda; class Insecta; order Lepidoptera; family Hesperiidae; genus Pyrgus; species Pyrgus malvae. The sequence continues at coordinate 9,236,765 of OU426958.1, read as the reverse complement.
TTAAAATTCATGGTTCAACGGTAACGGGGTGTACCTATATCCTCAACAGGAAATGAAATGAAATATTTATTTGCATAAAACACGGTACATTTTACGATAAAAATCTTACAATATTGTTCATGCGTGTCTTACCGACCTAGTCGGTGGGCAAATATTTATTAATAAATAAGATAAAGTCATCGTGTCTTTGATAACAGTATATCCTTAGTCTATAGGTTAAATCATTAATTTACATTTTTAAATTTAAGCATATTAAATGCAATTTCATACCCGAAGGTACATGTCATTTTTTTAAATAATTACAATAATAATTTAATGACAATATTCTATAAATTCATTTGTGGAATAAAAACAGTTCGTAATCAATAAGTTTAAAATAAAACCCTTGAACCGATTTAATGTTAGATTTTTTAACCGAGATGGCAGCAAATTATAAAGTTTGATGCACATCACAAAGCTGTTTCTCGAATAGCATGCAGCATGCTATTCGAGAAATGCATGCATGCTGTATAAGATAATGGTCTATGCAATTGACCCCGATGCCGTGTGGAGTATGTATCATCTTTGGTATCAAATCGATTTTGATTATTTTTGACAAATATTAGACTTTCGTAGATGTAAATTGATGGCAATGGCGGGAAATTTAGTTTTTTTAAATATTGGCTTACAGGATTCCATAGGTCCCGCACCATAAATGGCCCTAACACATTTCTTTTATATAATAAATGCTCTATTTAAGTCAGTTGAGTTCCCCCATAAGAGTAATCCGTATCTTAGGACCGAACATACGTATCCGTGATAAGCAATCAATGCTGTTTTTTGATTTGCTACTTTTGAAAGACGGTGTAATGCGTATATGAATTTATTTAGTCTTTGGCATACTATTTCTACATGATTTATCCAAATTTAATTTTGAGTCGATTTCAATGGCAAGAAATTTAGCTATTTTATTTTAGGGTGCAAGGGGTATGGTATACATACCCCATGGGGTACCCCATATTTTAATCTGATGCGCTCGAGTAAATCCGAAAATCCCCTCTTGGGCTCCGCTACTACCATCCGGCATCCGCCAATCCGACGTTCAAGGAAATGACAATGTCGATTTGAAAGAGCTCTACGAAAATTTCGTTCATTGAATTAAAGCTTCCGTGGTCGAATGGTTGCGCGAGCTGACTGCAGAACTAGAGACGCGGGTTCAAACCTCAATCAAAACCATATTGTGTATTTTTTATTTTTATGAAAATAACTATTTTTTATTAGGAACTGTTTCAGATGGCGTTGTTAAGTAACACTAAGCAAATGAGTGTTTCGTTTGAAACTCAACCAAGAAAATAAATTGTTTTTATCCGAGCAATGCTCGGTCGTCCAGGTACTTTGTTATTATACAATTATATGTTTCTTCAGTAATGATGAAGTAAACCATGGTCATGCTTAATTATATCAATAATTAGTTCATAATTAAAAATATATATTTACTTACTCAAGTCAACACTTAAAATACTCAAGATAACCAGCAATGTATGCCAAATCAGACCCTGCAAGTTGGTCAATGTAATCAGCTCTTTTGGCGGGAAGTCTGAGGACAAGTTGTGCTCTTGTTTTATTTTCATTTTTATAGTGTATTTTTGAGTTATTTATTTTATAAGTTATAACGGATAAAGTTGATGGCATTTATCTCGATATAGGTTAACGACAGTGCACAAGTGTTGTGAAATAGAATTACAGTGCGAAAACATGTTTTTTCGGCTTGCCTCCAAAACTCCATCGGACATGTTCTAGTAGCCATCACTTTACTTGAACATTTGACTGACTACCTAGACTGACTGAAATTAATATTTTTTTTCTACGGCAACAAAGTGATGCAACAAGTTCACTCAATGAGGAACGAATCCCCCTTACGGAAGGAGTTGAAATACCTACAAAAAAAACGTGCCATACCTACACTCGACTGTAATTACAAATGGCGGATTCGACTAGAGCTGTTTCTGTTCGGTCGATAGACATTATCGATAGTTCCATTCTTGTTACAAATAGGTACACTGGAAGTGATCATCTATCCTAGGGCTTGAATATCGGTTTGTAGGTAAATTAACAAATTATAATAATATAAAATAAAATATAAAAGTTATACTTCCATTCAAACCATCAGTAACTCCGAGGTGTGATTTAAACGATGGGCTAACACGTTAAACGTAGTTAAAATTAAACTAATGCCACGTCATACTAACGTCAGAGTTTATAATATTATGCAAAAAATCACGAATGATTCTCTCGCTCACAATTGCGAATTGATGATCTTGTACGGTCTGATGTTTTGTATGTCTGCTGGTATGGTATGTCCTTTTTTATCAAGGTTGTGTTAGTAGGGCACAAAATAAAATATCCAAGATATTGATAATCACATTTATTTTACTTTATTGAACATTTCCTTTATTTTTAAAAACAAATATGTACCTAAAAGATACTAAAACATAATAGGGAGGTATAGTTGCGTAAGCTTAAGGTAACTATTATAAATTATCTGGACTCCTGAAGACCTCTGGTCATTAACAATTTGTATAAAGGTAGGGACCATACAAGGGACTAAGACGAATGTCCTTAAAAAGAAAGCATAAATTTTACTCAAATATCTACCTGAAATAAAAATGGACAGAGTTTCTGCATTTTTACTGACAAGCAGAATGACACATAATAATTGTTGGGGATGGCTTATATAGAGTTGACTCTCTCCTTATTAGCTACGGCTTGGCTAGGTTGCAGGGAGACGTCAGTACGGCATGGTGGCAAGGCTCCGATTGGCTAACTGGCTGACGCGTTCGGTACATTCGGCCATCCTGAAATAATTGCTCCTGTAATGGGAATAGACCGTAATGGTTAGCATCTGGAACAACAGATCATTATGGCTCTTAACTTAAGGCTGGCTGACTCATGACTGGCTGAATAATGGCTGGCTGACTAATGGCTGGCTATTAATATTAAAGCCTGTTTTAAAATTTTATCTTTATATTTCCGTTCAAGATAAATAGATAGTCTTATCAGAACTATACAAACAGGGCGCCATCCAAGTACCCTAACTCTCACTGGACCAGCTTGGTAAACTATAATGGCATGTACCTTCTCTAGTCAGGAGAGACCAGTGCCCAACAGTATAACATATAAACCATAGTAGGTATATGAGTAGATTGATTTATATCGACTATGTATAGCTATCCTAAGTAGGCGGCGTGGTGTTAAGCGATTACCGTCGCGTCCATATGCGACGGTAATCGCTCGCGAGCAACCCCAGCTCGCTCGCTTAACACAACGCCTATACATATACACGCACACACACATAACAATAATAATATATAACAACAATCATATATATGTGAACAATAAATTGTTAAGTAATTAAAAGAGCACACATCTTTCTTACCAATAAAGTTTGTGATGGTAGGCCATCATCACGTAGTACTATATTATTCATTGTTCTGTTGAAACATGAATCATCAAATTGAAGGGACAAAAATATACATGTTTCCTTGTAGTGTTTATATTTTCAGACTCTTCAATCACTGGTGACCTAAAACAAAATACACATAATGTTAGTTATGAGAGGAATGCCCAGCAGTGGAACATTAACAGAAGTTTAAATTTTAATTTGCTAATACAACTAATTTTTCCAGTTATACAATTGTGAAAAAAACATATTTCATAAGCCCGATATTCTTTACCCTTTATCTTATGTATGATAATTTTATCGATATGGGAGCAATCAATACCGCAACACTATTTTTCATACAAAATGTTTTTATAAAATTGTATAGTGAAATAATCGTAAATATAAATGAAAATGAAAGGAAACGTGATCCAATATCTTTACTTAAGACTTTTAGCAAACATTTCATTTGTAAATTTGTAGAAATCAGGGGTATTTCGATGAAATATGCAGTACGTACCGGCGTAATGTACATGATGCTGTTTTTTCCCTCTTCTGCCGCCGCACCCAATAAAACTGCACTTTGGCATCTTCTTTTACACCACTTCACCTTTCTCAATAAAGGATTTGCTAAAAAACACCACAAATAACGAAGAAATTCTAAAAAAAACTATCCACAAAAAAGCTCACTGACAGCTCAAGTACCACATGAAAGTGTAATAAAAAATGGCGAATCGGCCGCAAATAGGTATTACCTCAGAACAATAACTAAAGCATAGAAGGAACCGAAATTTCAACCAATATAGTCGTACTTGTTTTCTTATGCACTTACAACAGCATTAGAACGAGACGGATGTAGGTTGCTCAGAATGTAAAATGTCCACAAGGCAGACGTCATTTTGGTTACCTTTTGCATATTTCGGTTACCTTAATGACACCAAATTTAAAAGCTACTAAACGTCTCAGATTATCGTCTATGACTTTGTTCATCATAATTTGGTCGTATAATACATAAGCGCGATTGTGAGTTGAGTTGCTCCGGTAATTTTACGTATTTTTATAAAAAAAGTGCAAAATTATCAGTGCTGTAGTGTAAATAGCAAAGCTTAAATATTAAGTAATGTCCTGCATTGTAGTGGGATGCAAATCACGTCCGTCCAGCACAGAAAATTATATGGAAATCATAAGCTTTCATCGGTAAGTAATGAAATATCGCCATTTTGTCAGTTTTGCATTCTCTTTGTTGTATATTTTATAATTTTTTCAGTTGAATCGAGCTAAGTGTACACGGTAGTGTTATGCAAATGAATATTTTGTGCAATTATAGTCAGATTATATGGTAATTATAGGTTTTTAACAGGCGTATATTTTTTTTGCAATAGTGCTTCGAAAAATAAACTATCGATAAAATTCGATTTGTGATATTCGAAGATGGCGGTTGTGATTTAGTTTCAGTTTTAGTATTTCTTTGTATTTAGGTGTTTGAAGTATAATTTGGATATGTATTATGCAGCAAATTACTTATAAATTGGACAGTGATAAGAAAACGAAGACTATTTCCTATAGCAGTTATTTTTGAATTCTTACAAGAGGTTTCCATGTGGCATCAACAATTCTTCTATCAAATTATTGTACCATCAATTACGGTACAACGTTGCCACAATCTTTATAAGATTTTTGATATGGACAGCCATATTCTAATAAATGATGTCAATATCGATAGTCAAACAATCATCATAAATTATTGTATTATTTTACTTCACTCGTAGTTTTGCGAGCGAATAATGCCATAGTTACCTTTGAAATGACAGTTGGTAAAAATCAGCGTGCGGTAATGTTTTATTTTGTCATTTTCAGATTTCCCACCGATGTTGATATGAGGCAAAAATAGATCAACGCTATTACTCGTAATAACTGGGAATGGAAAAAACAACATCAGAAATCACGTCGTACATTATGCAGTAGGATATGTAGTGCGGAAAATAAAAAAAGAAATAAAGTGCGAAAAATGTGTCCAATGTTTGGGAAATAAATTCAGTCAATCAACATTTTCCTTGATTTCTATGAAAGATAGAGGTAAGCCCTTCGATGGGGTTAGCAAAGTCTATAAAATCGCAGAAAAAAATACTGCAAGAATACGAAATTCGTGCAGGTTCCAAAGTTTTAGGACAACCCAAGTGTTTTTTGTCAATGATAAGTAAAATATCGAAAATATTGCTACCAACGACAATTTTTGATGATTTACTCGAACATTCAGTCAGACACTGATTTATTGGATGATCATAGAAATTTATTGATTAAATTGATTAGCAAAGAATATTTAACAATTCGAATTCATTGTATCATAAAAGAATTAACTTCCCCTGTAAAAAAACTAAGAACGTTTCTAACAATAATTACATTTTTTTAAAGGACAATTAATATACTAGTTCAGATTATTGAAATATAGTTAATACTGTATGTTGTAATTTGTTGGTGAAACATTTACCTACAATGAATTAGTGGAACTAGTGAAATAGTATTATGTGGTGTTTATTTATAAATAAATGAGTTGACCAGAAATGATTATTTCATTTTCACCTTAGCGTATTTAGATTTAGGTATTCAACAGTTTTTTCAAATATTTAAAAGTATCACCTCTTCAATCAAAACACTGCGGTCACCAACCCGGCTGCCCAGCACGGTGACTAAGGGCAAATCTTCTCACGTATAAACTGTCACAAGCATGTCACATGAAAGAGGCCTACGTCCAGCAGTGGATGTTCACAGGCTGTTGTAATAGTAGTAGTACAGCTAAGTACAGTTAAAAGATGGGGGTTTTAACAAATATTTTGTCATAAAACAAACAAGTTATCAAAAATATGCTTACATACGATTGAAGCTAGCGGGTACTTAAGTATTTTTAGAAATTACATTATAAAACATGGTGCACCGATGTATCATAACAAATGTGACCGTTTTTACACTTTCGCCGTCCTTAACTACAGAAAACTATTATAACGCAAAAACTAGGATTTAGAAAGACAAAAATACCATAGCTTCAATCGTAATTTAAGCGAATTTTATAAATACATAAAATATAAAATTTTATGAATAAAAAATAAATATAAATAAATAGTTTAGTTTGTCAGTAATTCTTATTTTTGAGAGCGCCACGCCCTTAATACTTCAAACATCAAATTTAACTGATGCCCTTTCTTTTAAATCTGCTTTGCATTATTTTTGTTTATATTAATATTTTTAAGAATTCATCAACTTTACAATTTAAATATTCATAGGGCGATACCATAGAGAAAGAAATCAGTATCGATATCGGTATTCATTTTGTGCATAGTCACTTCACTAGCTAATATTCTTTTGTCAATGACAGTGGACGCTTCAAATGTCGTAAAGTTCCTTCCTAAGAACAATAACTATAGGCATAGAAGGAACTTTACGACATTTGAAGCGTCCACTGTCATTGACAAAAGAATATTAGCTAGTGAAGTGACTATGCACAAAATGAATACCGATATCGATACTGATTTCTTTCTCTATGGTATCGTCCTATGAATATTTAAATTGTAAAGTTGATGAATTCTTAAAAATATTAATATAAACAAAAATAATGCAAAGCAGATTTAAGAGAAAGGGCATCAATTAAATTTGATGTTTGAAGTATTAAGGGCGTGGCGCTCTCAAAAATAAGAATTACTGACAAACTAAACTATTTATTTATATTTATTTTTTATTCATAAAATTTAATATTTTATGTATTTATAAAATTCGCTTAAATTACGATTGAAGCTATGGTATTTTTGTCTTTCTAAATCCTAGTTTTTGCGTTATAATAGTTTTCTGTAGTTAAGGACGGCGAAAGTGTAAAAACGGTCACATTTGCTATGATACATCGGTGCACCATGTTTTATAATGTAATTTCTAAAAATACTTAAGTACCCGCTAGCTTCAATCGTATGTAAGCATATTTTTGATAACTTGTTTGTTTTATGACAAAATATTTCTTAAAACCCCCATCTTTTAACTGTACTTAGCTGTACTACTACTATTACAACAGCCTGTGAACATCCACTGCTGGACGTAGGCCTCTTTCATGTGACATGCTTGTGACAGTTTATACGTGAGAAGATTTTCCCTTAGTCACCGTGCTGGGCAGCCGGGTTGGTGACCGCAGTGTTTTGATTGAAGAGGTGATACTTTTAAATATTGGAAAAAACTGTTGAATACCTAAATCTAAATACGCTAAGGTGAAAATGAAATAATCATTTCTGGTCAACTCATTTATTTATAAATAAACACCACATACTATTTCACTAGTTCCACTAATTCATTGTAGGAAAATGTTTCACCAACAAATTACAACATACAGTATTAACTATATTTCAATAATCTGAACTAGTATATTAATTGTCCTTTAAAAAAATTTAATTATTGTTAGAAACGTTCTTAGTTTTTATACAGGGGAAGTTAATTCTTTTATGATACAATGAATTCGAATTGTTAAATATTCTTTGCTAATCAATTTAATCAATAAATTTCTATGATCATCCAATAAATCAGTGTCTGACTGAATGTTCGAGTAAATCATCAAAAATTGTCGTTGGTAGCAATATTTTCGATATTTTACTTATCATTGACAAAAAACACTTGGGTTGTCCTAAAACTTTGGAACCTGCACGAATTTCGTATTCTTGCAGTATTTTTTTCTGCGATTTTATAGACTTTGCTAACCCCATCGAAGGGCTTACCTCTATCTTTCATAGAAATCAAGGAAAATGTTGATTGACTGAATTTATTTCCCAAACATTGGACACATTTTTCGCACTTTATTTCTTTTTTTATTTTCCGCACTACATAGCCTACTGCATAATATACGACGTGATTTCTGATGTTGTTTTTTCCATTCCCAGTTATTACGAGTAATAGCGTTGATCTATTTTTGCCTCATATCAACATCGGTGGGAAATCTGAAAATGACAAAATAAAACATTACCGCACGCTGATTTTTGCCAACTGTCATTTCAAAGGTAACTATGGCATTATTCGCTCGCAAAACTACGAGTGAAGTAAAATAATACAATAATTTATGATGCTTGTTTGATTATCGATATTGACATCATTTATTAGAATATGGCTTTCCATATCAAAAATCTTATAAAGATTGTGGCAACGTTGTACCGTAATTGATGGTACAATAATTTGATAGAAGAATTGTTGATGCCACATGGAAACCTCTTGTAAGAATTCAAAAATAACTGCTATAGGAAATAGTCTTCGTATTCTTATCACTGTCCAATTTATAAGTAATTTGCTGCATAATACATATCTAAATTATACTTCAAACACCTAAATAAAAAGAAATACTAAAACTGAAACTAAATCACAACCGCCATCTTCGAATATCACAAATCGAATTTTATCGATAGTTTATTTTTCGAAGCACTATTGCAAAAAAAATATACGCCTGTTAAAAACCTATAATTACCATATAATCTGACTATAATTGCACAAAATATTCATTTGCATAACACTACCGTGTACACTTAGCTCGATTCAACTGAAAAAATTATAAAATATATAACAAAGAGAATGCAAAACTGACAAAATGGCCATATTTCATTACTTACCGATGAAAGCTTATGATTTCCATATAATTTTCTGTGCTGGACGGACGTGATTTGCATCCCACTACAATGCAGGAGATTACTTAATATTTAAGCTTTGCGATTTACACTATAGCACTGATAATTTTGCACCTTTTTTATAAAAATACGTAAAATTACCGGAGCAACTCAACTCACAATCGCGCTTATGTATTATACGACCAAATTATGATGAACAAAGTCATAGACGATAATCTGAGACGTTTAGTAGCTTTTAAATTTGGCGTCATTAAGGTAACCGAAATATGCAAAAGGTAACCAAAATGGCGTCTGCCTTGTGGACATTTTACATTCTGAGCAACCTACATCCGTCTCGTTCTAATGCTGTTGTAAGTGCATAAGAAAACAAGTACGACTATATTGGTTGAAATTTCGGTTCCTTCTATGCTTTAGTTATTGTTCTGAGGTTCCTTCTATGCCTATAGTTATTGTTCTTAGGGTATTACCATGACGTTACAGAAAAATGTTGCCAAAATTGGCACGTTCAACATTAGTGCTATCTCTTATCGCATGAGTAGATAAACATAAGTGAGAAAGAAACAGAAATATGTTTATAAGTTCTTCATCGGATTATGATACAAAAGTATAAGCTACGCTTTATATAGACAACTGTTTCAGATCCATAGGTATCATTATCAAAGAGTTCACTTAACGCTGGCAATATGCACAGAGTTAACGACGCCATTATTAATATTAAAATTGAAAAGTAAATATTGAATGGCTGAAAGGATTTTATCCAATGCCGTAAAACAAAATAAAAAAAAGTAGACTGTCATAGACATAGACAAAGTGATTTTTCTTGTTCCATAATGTTCCATTTTATTTAGGGATGGCGATTCTTTTCGAAAAAGATCGATTTTTGAATCGATTCGAATCGTGACATAATGAATCGATTCACAAAAAAATCGAGGTCTAAAAGATCGATTTCCAAAAAATCGATCTTTTTTTAACCGACTTCAAATAAGGAGGAGGTCACTCAATTCGACCATATATATGCTTTTTTTTTATGTTTGTTCGCAGATAACTTTGTCGTTTATGAACCGATTTTGATGATTCTTTTTTGTTCGAAAGCATATTATACTTTCGAGGTGGTCCTATTGTCACCAAGTCAAGATCTAATGATGGGATCCCAAGGAAATCGAGGAGAACTCTCAAATTTTATAGCCCCACATAATAATGTGGAAATATCGCTAATTATGTTTAAACAATACAGAATTATTAAATTAAAAGTACTAAAAAGAGTGAAATTATATAACTTTATAACAAAAATTAAACCGCTTTTAAACGGTAAAAAATAATATTGTTCAGTACTTCGCATTTAATACAAGTAAAATATTGTAATTAAACGATGTCTTAGTAGTAAAATCAGAAAATTCAAAAATAAAAATTATTTCTAATACCATATCAGATCAGGTATAAAACAAGACATTTATTTTCTAAATATATTGGTTACATTTAAAATTTTATAAAATAGATAATAAAATATAGCTTATAAGTCTACTGGGATCCATGAGGTTCCGCTCATCACTTGTGATGTTTCCGGCAATTGAAAAAAGTCGCTCATAAGGAACAGATGATCCTACGATACTCATATACAAACGTAATGTTTTTTCTATCAAAGAGAGTCTAAGGAAACTAAACACACAGCTATCTAGCGAGTTTTTGAGCAAGTAACCCTTTAACAGGCAACACTCTTATAATACGGGTACATTCAACTAATTGTAAATAATTTTATGGTTTATACCAAAACAGAAAATATCGAATTTCGATTTTCAAGGGCGAATTATAAAATGTAACTGTTTTGCATTACAACAAAACAATTATTATGTGTCGGATAAAACACAGTGTTGGGTGAAGAAGCTGTCTATGATCTTTGCTGAAATGTTAACCATATAAGGGCATAAACTCACCAAATCGTCCGTAGAGGAAGAATCTTGAATTGTTTACCTTTTCTTGACACAGAGGGCGCCTCACTACATGCATTCTCGGCGCGCTATTAGGCTTCATAGTCTCTTTCACCACACCAGCAAGGCCTTGCTGCAACACTGTGTTTTATCCGACACATAATAATTGTTTTGTTGTAATGCAAAACAGTTACATTATGTGTCTTTCTAAAACACAGTGTTGGGTGAAGACCTGTTTGTTATCTGCTGGTGTCTAGAACATTTCAATTCTCAAGCCTGTCAAGCACAAACGCTATTTGATATAATAATAAAAACAATAAAATCAAACCTAATGTATGTATTTTATTTGCTCATACATTTGGTTACTGGTTCTGGACATTTATGAAATTTGTTAGGGACAAAATAGATATTATTATCTTCTATTAAGTCACAGTATTTAGTACATTTTTAATTTCAATTCAATAGCATAATAATTGAATTAAGCTATAGGAATTAATGAATTTTCAAAAATATAAAATAATAAGTAATCCAACAATGTTGTCTGTTGTCACTTTGCTTATTCCTTTGTAATTTTCTTAAGTAATATATTTAAAAGGTCCACACACTTTTGCAATTTCCAAGATCCTAGAATCCTGGATGCTACTGTAGCCATAATGCTTGCAAACAAAAAAAAAAAGGCATTAATATTAATTTGCAATATCTTTGAAGTTTTCACAATACTTGTCTTGTTAAATTAATAATACGGGCCCGCAGACATTGTCTTGTTTTTAAGTGTTGAAAGAGGATTTGTTTCTCTATCATAGTTTTAACCTTCCCTGGACTTCTATTAATATTAGCCACATCGGCCAGCTGTTCTCAAGTTTTATCCAGAGAAAATAACAGCAATTAATTTTTATATATGAAGATATCACCACACTAGTCTTGAAAAGTATCTACATATGTGTAAAAAACTGAAAACATTTGGGCAGTGATTAACAAAGTGAACCAACTTATAATTTGAGATATGTTCAGTCCTTTTTACCGACTTCCAAAAGAAGGAGGTACTGTATTCGGCTGTATGTATTTTTTTTTTATATATGTTCACCGATTACTCCGCCGTTTGTGGACCGATTTTCAAAATTTTTTTTGTTCGTATGCTTATACTCCCGAGGTGGTCCCATTGTCACCAAATCAGGATCTGATGATGGGATCCCAGGGAAATCGAGGGGAACTCTCAAATTTTATAGGCACACACATTGATTTTCTTATAGTTTCTGAAGCATAAGAGATATTTACGCATAGAAATCATCATCTCATGTTGCTGAGCTGATGATGGAAGGTACTGCGACAGTGAGGAGTTGAGAGCAAATTCTTTCCATAAATAGTTTTTTATTCGAAATCTTACATTCCCCAGGTGGTCCAACAGTCACCAAGTCAAAGTCTGATGAGGGGATCCCAGAGAAATCGAAGGGAACATTCAAATTTTAAAGCACAACAAATGATTTTCATATTTTTACAAAGCAAAACAGACATTTGTGTATAATTATCGTCATATCATGTTGCTGAACTGATGATGGAAGGTACTACGACGGTTAGGAGTTGAGAGCAAATTCTTTCAATAAATGGTTTTTTGTTCGAAATCTTACATTCCTGAGGTGGTCCAACTGTCACCATGTCAAAATCTGATGATGTGATATTAGGGAAATCGAGGGAAACACTGAAACGTAATAGGCACAAACATTCTTTTAGTCATATTTTTAACATAATACAAATATTTATGTCTGGTAATTATCACCTGCTGTTGCTTAACTGATGATTGAAGGTACAACTCCTCAACGGTTAGGAGCTGAGAGCAAATTCTTTCTTTAATTTATACGTTCAGGTGGACTGATAGTAGTTTTCTTTCAGACTTTTAGATGGCTATTAGATAAACATGATTATAAAAGGTAAATCTGTTTAAAGTTTAGAAGTTAAGTGAAATTTTTTCCAATTATGCTAATACATACAGAATTATTAAAATTACTAAAAAGAGTGAAATAAATTAAGTTTTTAACAAAAAAATAGAACCGACTTCAAACGGTAAAAAATAAAATTGTTCAGTACCTACTTCTTCTTGCTTATGGTAATGACTCTTAAAACTATTTTTGAAGTCGGGCCCTTAGTGAAATGTCCTGTCTTAGTAAATATAGTGTACCTTTCGTTCTGAATGGGCACCGACTCCAATATAGTTTTAACAGTCATTATCATAAGCAAGAAGAAGTAGGTACTGTCCCACTGTCTGTACTGTCGGTGCCAATTTAGAACGAATGGTACGACATTTACTAAGGGCCCGACTCCAGAAATAGTTTTAAGAGTCATTACCATAAGCAAGAAGAAGTAGGTACTGAACAATTTTATTTTTTACCGTTTGAAGTCGGTTCTATTTTTTTGTTAAATACTTAATTTATATGAAAATCTAATTATTTACCTGAAATAATGTATGTACCATAACTTGGTTGTATAATAAGTGGTAGTTTGGTCACTATAAATATAAAATAAGTTTTTAGCATCATTCATTGATGTTTAGATGCCTTATGCAAAGAAAATGCAGGAAACTACATCTTCTAAAAAGATAGTTTAGCCAGACACCTTGCTACATCATCACTATACTATTCAGTAGTCAAGGTGCAATGATGGTACATTAGTCATTTCAAGGAAGCTACTTTGTATACTTGAAAGGGGCAACTGGTCTGACATTTGGTCTACCAAGGTCTTCCGCAGACCCTTATTTGGTAATGGGTACTTTAAGCTATAATTTAGGAACCCAAAAAAAAACCTCTTATTAATAAAATGAGGAACTATTAGAATGAAACATTCTCTTGTAAGCATGTGTGTCAGACCTTGTGAGTACAAGGTGGGGGATGAGACCCATCCAAACAGACGGGTGTACAGATGGCTCCAAACGTAGCAAAAAGTTGCGTACGTGCATGATTTTCACCAAAAACATTATTCGGAGCTTTAATACTGAACAGATATGTTGGGAACATCCCAGACTTTATATGGCTATGTGGCCTGCGACAATGTGCCATTGAGGAAGTCATTCTATTCCCTCGGATAGATGGACAGAAATTCTATTAAGCCTTCCTGATCAGTAACACGCTGAGATGTGATCTCGAGCTGTTAGATCAATCTAGGTCCTTGGAAGTCAAATTCAGGAGACCTAGAGCAACTTCCCCTTTATTTTCTGATATAAGTCAGTCCAAAGTGCCACAGCCCACATCCGCTGTGTTGGTGGTTCAGAAGACAGTTTTACTTCTGGCTCTTTTACTACTGATGGCTTATTGGCATCAAACTAAGGCAAAATAGTCTTATTTATGATCTAAAAGATCTCATTGAACAGAACAAGGACAGTATTTTTATACAGAGGTGTGCTTTGTCAATCTATAAAAGATTGCATTCTGCAACAATGAACATATGTATGTATTCAAGCATTAACTATTGCTCTTCAGATAATATGTTCCTTTTATTAGAGAAATTAATGACTTATTTTTTATACCCCCCGTAGGGTTTAAGTCATTCTGTTTCTGCTTTTGCCTGTTTTTGTAGCCATGTCTAGATATTTTAGGTTAGAGCAGATGAGGCTCTATAATTAAGTTTGGGTAGTTGGGCCACTGCCCGGGGTCATAGTTGCTTACTAGTATTATATGGCTTTGATTCACTAGTTGAAAAACATTCAAATGTTGTTTAGCTTACAGGATTTCCGCAACCCAACTTGACACTGCTGAGGAAAAGAAGTCCTGCAGTACCGAAGATAGAAAAACAGACCAGGCTGGTATACACATGTATTGTGTGGCTCTGATTAGCTAGTCGATAGTTGCCTAAGTACAACAACATCCTTATTTAGTTCAAAGGGTTTCCGCAACCCAACTTGACACTGCTGAGGAAATAGAATCCTGCAGTGCAGAAGATAGGATGTCAGACCGAGCTGGTATTCACAAATATGTATTGTGTGGCTCTGATTGGCTAATAGATAGTTGCCTAAGTACAACACATCATTATGCATTTAGTTCAAAGCGTTTCCGCAACCCAACTTGACACTGCCGAGGAATTAGAATCCTGCAGTGCCGAAGGCAGGCCAAATCTCAGAGCTGTAATTGACTACAATGTATTATGTGGTTTTGATTGTAAAGCAAGTGGTTGTCCTACTGCCTAAGTGGACTCACAACTTAAAATACACCCTTAGGTTTCCACAACCCAACTTAGCACTGCAGAGGAAAAGGAATCCTGCAGTGCTGAAGATAAACCAACAGATAAGACTGTTATTTACTAGTACTATATGCCTCTTATTGATTCATAGGTAGTTGTCTAATTAGACTAACACCCAATTATTGTATATAGCTCAGAGGGTTTCCGCAACCCAACTTGACACTGCCAAGGAAATAGAATCCTGCAGTGCCTAAGATAGGCCAAATGACAACTGTTATTTACTAGTATTATATGCCTTTATTTTATTAGTAGGTAGTTGTCCAAGTAGACGAACACCCTGTAGTATTTAACTGAGGGTTTCCGCAACCCAACAGAATACTGTGGAAAAATCCTGAAGTGTTGAAGATCAGGCAACAGATACATCTGTTATTTACTAAAATTATGAGGTTCACTTGAACACTATTTGCAGAAAACATCTGTATGCTTTTACCAATGTTAAGTGTAAGTAAATATTTTATAAATCTTGTGTTTAATTTTAAACACTCCTGTAGAAAATATTCTACATCAGACTGAGAGATTTAGTAATAATATTACTGCATGTTTGTTGAGTCATCAACAGTCCAAAATTGGCCTTACCTGCTTGCTGTTATTCACTTAAACAGACTTGCTGGAATAGAAGCTTGGTTATTGTCAAGTCATTAGTTCTCAAATATTGTTATATTAGAGTTTTCTTACCACACTTGTTGTTGCCAACAATACTGACATGCATAGTAGTATTAAGATATTGTAATATTGCAATGAACAGGGGGAGAAGGAAGATATTGTATTCTTTTGGTAAAATGTGACGGAATACCCTACCATGTCTGGGCTCTCCCTCCCCCTTAATATTTGGCAAACAATCTGAAGTTTCAAATATTCATAAATTGAAGGAATACTTAATTAGTATTATCTATTTCTTTGAGAATATAGTAATACTAAACACTTCAGTTTGTTGAACTCTGCATATGTTTTAATGTTCATGGTTGTTCCTGGTTAGGTGAACCTAGACCAAATAAAACAGTACCTAGGTAAGTTAAATTTCCGATTCTCTGGAATAAGTACTGTATAGTATGTTTGAAGGCAGATTTGTTTGTATCTGATCTAATCAGAAAAAAAAATCTAAGTGAACCGTTTTGGTTTTGAGTAGGTACATAATAGAGTATCTTTTAATTTTATCAAAATGGCTACTTTCATTCATGTTTCAGCCTGTAAGCATTGCTTTTTTGTAGCTATCAAATACTTTCATGTTTGTCAAGTTGATGCAATCTAGTGAATCTAGTCAGTTCCTAATTAATTTTATTCGAATGCGCTTGCGCCCAGTACAATTTTAATTTCATCTTGCTTGATGTCAATGTAGCCATAATACAATGTCTTGGTATTTAAGGGTTAGGAATTTCTAAAAATCTGTTTTTGCTCTACGCAATCAGACTGAGAATAATTAATGTACTGCGTAAATTCTGACCATCATACTGCGAAGAATTTATTACACCTACCGGTAAGCTCAGCCGGTAAGGTCTGCGCTAAGTTATTTGAAATATGTATTCAATGAACTCAGTCACCAAAATGTTGATTCGTGGATTGTAAATATGAGTTTTTGATGTGTTTACACCTACTTACTTACTTTCTTGGATGAAGGCGGCGAAACACTTAAATCTTTGATCCTCCGGGGATAAAGAACAAAACTCCAAAATTCGATTTTGAAGAAAAACGATCGAGTCTGTCTACCATTCGAAGCGACAGGACTAACTTTTATCGCTATCATTTCATTATAAACCGCCGTCTTCATAACACTAAATATGTTAAAAACTGTGTTTTATCCAAAGAGTAGAATAAGTATATGGTTTTATCACATAATTTCACTTTTCGATACATGATCGAAAAAACTTTGACGTTGCCGCGGCAAGATCACAAACGCTATGAAGCCTAACAGCGCGCCGAGAATGCATCTAGTGAGGCGCCCTCTGTGTCAAGAAAAGGTAAGCAATTCAAGATTCTTCCTCTACGGACGATTTGGTGAGTTTATGCCCTTATATGGTTAACATTTCAGCAAAGATCATAGACAGCTTCTTCACCCAACACTGTGTTTTAGAAAGACACATAATATGTTAATTATAATTTCAATTTTATAGATTTTAAAATTAGGTTTAAGTATGTATTTTTAATTATTGTGTGCCTATTATGGCGGGAATATAGAAGAACAAAATGTCAATATTTATACACCATTAATGTACCTGTATTCCACAATAAAGAATTGATTGATTGATTGATTGATTGAAATATCGATTCACTGAATCGATTCAGTACTACATATCGTTTTGGACTGAAAAATCGATTCTTCGATTAATCGATCTGAGATCGCCCCCTCCCTCCCTATTTTATTTTATTTTATGTAAATGGCGGCGGTTATTACGATAACCTCATACGTGTCGTGTTTCGTTTTGATTTTACTGATTTAACTAATTAATTAAGTTTAGATTCTTGTATTTCATTGTGCTTAGCTTATCTGCAGAAAATTTAAATATGGTTGATAGAATTGACATGGCTTTAGATGATATTATTAGAGCAAGTAAGAAAGGTAGAGGCGGCGGTGCTGGAAAAAAGTTTGATATGAAAAGATCTGGTCGCGGCGGAGGAGGAGGCTTTCGTAATGGTCGGGCGGGCGGAGTATTGAGAGGAAGAAATCGTGGTGGTGTTTCGAAGACTACAAATTACGCAAGGGTAAATGAAAAAATTAGATGATAAATACTATTGCAAATGGCGGACAAACGTGGTAATCTGACGCGTCATGTGAATCATCAAACATCAAAAGGCGCGAAGTATTCATCTGTCTGTGCGAGAGAGCTTAAATAATTGTAATGGGAGTTTTGTGTCACAGGAGAGCTTCATATCTCGAGGTCCTGTCCTTATAATATTCAACCGTTTGACTGCTATGTCGGTTAAAAATATTTTCTCTCGTGTTTGATTACATTAACGTTTTAAGATCACATGGCAAGGCAACAATGCGAGGGACAGTCTTATAGTTTCATACGAGAATTTTGTCAGGAGATCGGCTCGTCTTCCAACAAAATGTATTCATTCAAGCATACTTGGGTGCAACTACAACGCCGTGAGCCAAAGCGAAATAAAAACTGTCATAAACTGTGGTACCAATAAAACAATCTATACACAAGTGTTCTTATGTGAGACCATATTGTAGTGATCTTGAGCATTTGGTGTTGTGTTTAAGTGATACAATGTTTTAATTATGTATTAGAGCCCTAACATATTACTAACTTGTTAAAATGTAATATTGTACTCTAGCTATATGTTATATGTGAATTGTATTAGAACATGTACAACTAACTACTGCCATGTAATATTTTTGAGTGCATACTCAAAGAGTTCAGTGGGGACAGTTGGCATGATCTATGAAGGACAACATCTTTCAGGGTGATGTAAACAGCACATGGAAACATGACATGTTCAATGACTTCAGTGAAAGAAAATTGCAAAGGAGCACTCCACTGACCACTGGCCCAACAAAGCTATTGGTCTCAAATTTGGATTTTGGAGTTTCAGATTCTGATATTCAAGAGCTTTTCTCAGAATTTGGCATTCTTAAAAGTGCTGCTGTACATTATGACAGATCCGGCAGATCATTAGGTATGTACGCATTAACAAATCTGTTTAATTACTAACTTGTGCACATACCACACATTTTCCCCATAGAAATGAGTTATTTCTGAAAAGTTAGTAGCCTATTTCACGCTCTAGCCCTCCCACTGTCTGTACAAAAAAATCAGATAAATCTGTAGCACAGTTGTGACATGAATGAACAACAAACACAAAATAAGAAAACAAAGATGCTTTCATATATATGTTGTCGATTTCAATAATGATATTTGAGTGAGCAAAATTGGGTTAGCATGGAATAAAGGACATCTTCATTGATCCAACATATTTTTACATTTTCTTGATTATGATTAATTTCCTAGCATAAGGCTGAAAAGATATTTAAGTTAATGTAAAAGCCTTGCTATTGTTGTATATATTTAGAACGTTTATAAGTCTCAATTATTCATTTGTAATAAAGTGTTAATTTTTTGCTGATCATCCTGATGTCATACTTGTTTTTTTTAAGTATTTTGAGGAAACTAAAATAGTTAAACTTATAATAAATAAATCATTATTTGTCTTCTTAGTTTGAATCAAATAGCAATTAAAGAAATGGCTGCAGCATACAATCAATTCAAAATATACAATTTTATTCCTATGATGTATCGGCAATAGCTTAGTAATGTCAAAGGACTTTGCATTCCTTTTTTTTTTTTTAATTAACTGAAATGTTTAGAGCTGTTTCAAACATTTGTTAGTGAAGTCTCTGCAAGTATTGTACAGATATCCATAGTGTAGAGACAATTGTCGCAGTTGACATATACATGCGTAAAATACTCTGGTGTAAATAACTGCTCTAATAGGGTGAGAAATGAATTAAAAGAATGTAAATACAGTGGAATCTCGTATAACTTGAATGTCAAGGTAAATGCAAAAAAAATCAAGTTAACGAGTTAGACTTAACAAGAACTTCAAGATACACATTATGATATAACTGCCGATTGTTTGACTTCCGCAATCCATATTGCAATTTTTTTTTATCCTCGTGCCGCCCAAGCAATTTTTAGTTAAGATAAGCTGAACGCCCAATGTACAACACAATGTACAATATCTTCTCACACAGTTACCGCCCACGCAGACCAAGCTTATTTTTGCGGTGTAGAATAAAACCAATATTTTTAATATTTTTTTCTGGGTACCCTATGATGGAAAGGAATGAAGTTATTCTAATTTTATGTAAATTGCTCATGTTCAATAAAATGAACATTGGTCATTAATGTTATCTCAAACTTTAAATAATAAAATTGTTAATTTTAAACTTTTTATTGAAAAACAGTCTCAAAGTTACAAATCAGTCTGTCTGGAAATACAGCATTTTAGTTTTACTTAAAAAACTAAAACACAAACCCAAAACAAATAAACTTTTAACAAAAAACATAAATTATGGCACTTCTTACCAAATAAAATCCTTAAAAAATATAGTATTCTTTTAACTGTTAAAACTGAATACATATAGTATTCTGTTTAACTGTTAAAACTGAATACAGTTTTAACAGTTAAACAGTTTTTACTTGAATATTTATAACTTATTACAAAACTGTAACATTTTTAACACTAATAATATGTATTAAACCTTCTTGTATCTTCCCAAATAATAGAGAAATTCAAAATAAACTTCTAATAAAAAACATAAAATATTATGAAAATTCTTATCGAATTAAACTTTAAAAAACATTATTCTTCACATAAACCCTTCAATGTTTAGCCCTCTCCCTCTGCCTCGCCCTCTGCTCCGTCCTCTATCAGGTACCGATGGATCTTAGTTTTTGTCTTCGGAAGTGGAACTTTCACTTTCGCTACTTCCATTTTCTGTTGATCTTGCTGCTGGGAGTTGAAACAAATATCTTCATCAGGAGAAAAATCTTCTATTTCAGATTCATACAATAAATCCTCCATACGCTCATCCCTGAGATCTGAAAACATCAAATCGATTATTAACTAAATTTATTAACAGTAACGCCCAGTGTCTTCTCCCAATACGTCTGGTCAACGCGGGAGAATAGACTGCCACCCTCCAATCATAAGCAAAGTAAAGAAAAACAACATAAATAGTAAAAGAATATACAAAAACAACACAACTAGAACACAGGACAATAAAAGCCACAAATTAAAATTCTATATTGCAACTCTTAACGTTCTCACATTAAAAACCGAAGAAAACTTCCATGAACTTTTATATGCATTAGAATCACTAAAATGGGATATCATAGGTTTAAGTGAAGTAAGAAGAATGGGTCTTAAATTAAATCCTGACAAAACAAAATTAATGACAAATGGACAAAAAAACTCCATATTGGTTGGAATGACACAAATTGAATATACAGAAGAATACATCTACCTAGGACAGTTAATTACCCAAAAAGACTCTATAAATAAAGAAGTAGATAGAAGAATTAGCAATGGCTGGAAGCGGTACTGGGGTCTTAAAGAGGTAATGAAAGACAAAAATATTCATGTGCATATAAAAAGCAAATTATTTAACACCTGCATATTACCAATTCTAATGTATGGCAGCCAAACATGGGCTTTAACACACTACAATATCAACAAACTTGCAATTTGTCAACATGCAATGGAGAGGAGTATGCTAAATATAAAGAAAATAGACAGAATAAGCAACCAAAATATCAGGAACAAGACCAAAGTACAAGATATAACACACAAAATCAGAAGGCTCAAATGGCGATGGGCGGGACATATTATACGTGGCAAAGAAAAATGGAGTAAAAGAGTGACTAGTTGGTACCCAAGAGAAGGGCAAAGGAAAAGAGGAAGACCACAGAAGAGATGGGACGACGACATCCGACAGGTAGCTGGGATTACATGGAACAGAGTGGCTAATGATAGACAGGAATGGAGAAGGTTGGAGGAGGCCTTTGCCGATTGGCAAACAGACCTTCAAAAAACAAGTAAATCACAAATACTAGGATAAGCTGTAATAAAATTTATTAGTATGTATTATTGTAATAGGTCTGAATAAAGGCTAATAAATAAATAAAATAAACGCCCAGTGTTCAATACAATGAACACAATTTTTCGAGGCACAATTTCCCATATTAAATCGTAAAATTGAATATAAATAATAATTGATCCGAAAGATATATACTTTGATCTCCATATTTTTTATTTTTATAAAACAAAACACATATAGATTTGATAAATAAAAAAAGATTTAAACTCACGTGTCGCTGGAGCCGGCTTCATGGTGGCGAAAATGGCGGAGTTTCCAAATTATCTGTGGCTAATTTCTGATTTGTCACAGGTCAAAGAGTATTTCAATAAATCCACCAATCGTCTTAAAACGTCAAAATATCTGCTGGCGCGAAGTTTAAAAAGATACGTTAATTTGAACTAAATGTACATCGCAATGTACATTGGGCATTTAAGAGATGATTTATTTTTTAAGTCTGGGCCGCAATGCCAAGTGTATCTTTGTACAATATAATGTACATTGGGCCTCACGAGGTTAAGCCACTTCTTACCACATTGATAACATTGCTTTTTTCAGAGTCAAAGTTTGTACTCATGTTGTTGTTAGTTAACTGTCAAAATAAATACTGACCTAAATCTCATCTTGTGTACAAGGAACAAACATTCATTCATAGCTGTGTTACTTAGAAAGTTTTATGAATGTATTCATTCATTACATGTGTATAAGAAAAAAAGGCAAAAGATTAGAAGCCCCAAACCCGAACATTCCAGTAATGGCAATTTTTTGACCTAACAAGGTTCGAGTTATAGAGATTCCACTGTAATGTCAAAGCCAACATGTTAAAGTATGAAAATAAGATAAAAATTTGTATTAAAATTTTAGGAACTGCTGATGTTGTATTTGAAAGGAGAGCAGATGCATTAAAAGCAATGAAACAATATAATGGAGTACCACTTGATGGACGCGCTATGAACATACAATTGGCTACATCAGAAATAAATACCTTTAGAAATGAAGACAGAAATAGACCATTAGGAGGTGGCGGGCAAGTCAGAAGAAGTGCTGGAAGAGGTATTACCATGTTTTTATTTAACTGACTTCTAGGTTAGTATTAATATTCAGCGCAATAAACTCCTGTTCAACTGAAGTGACTGGGACTGGAGATGGTTCAGATAGAGAATATTTTCAATTGCCCTTGTTTTAGAGTGTGAAATACCCCAAATTATTAAAATAAGTGCATTATGTACAAACAAGTAGTTGTGAATAATACTCCATGTTTTGGACTGAAAAAATTTAAACTTGTCATGTGTAGACCTCGAGGTAGCAACAGACTGAACTGTGTGATTCATCAGCGAACTTTAATGGGACCTAAAAAATTCGGAATAATTGTTTGGCTAAAGAAAATTTTCAGATTCTATTGTACTGATTGTTTTTAAAAGCTATCATTTTTGGAGCATTACATATTTTATTCAATATCAGTTCAGTTGTATAGGGAGTATTTTTCACTATTGTAAGGAAGTGGCTTTTATATCAGTTTAAAGCCACTGGCATCAAATAAAAAGAAATAGTTATAAGTGTAATTATTTTGCTGTATGATGATATGCCTGGTTTCATTTACTGTTACAAAAGACTTAAAATTTAAATAAAGTTTAAATTGGGGGAAGGGTCTGCACTCCTGTTTTGATCACAGGTGTAAAGAAAGTGTTATATTTCAATATTTTCCTATTAATTTTCAATGCAAATGCAAGGATGCTCTTGCAGCTTAAGGTGCCTCTATGTTGGGCCTAGTTACATGACATTGTTTGATATAATGCTCCAGGAGGAATGTCCTTCTAAGATTGTGTTTAGTTTACCGAGGTATTTTTCTACTGATATATCATTATGATGTCATCAAACTACGCTTAACATAGAAAAAACAACAAAAGAAGATAACTACAGACTTTTTTGTTATTTTAGGAGCTCCTGGTGGAAACAGAAGCCAAGCAGTGAGCAGAGGTGGTCGTGGGGGAAGGCGTGGGCGCGGTGCAGGAGGACCAGGTGCTGGGCGAGGCAAGCGGCCAGTACCAACAGCAGAACAATTAGATGCCGAACTTGATGCTTACGTTAAAGAAATTAAGTGATGAAATTATCAAAGAATAATAGTTTATTTTTATTATTACTAATGTAATTAAACAGACCCTGATATTTTGTACTTGACATAAATTTCATCATTCCCTGTTGCATCTTCGTTTATTATTGACAACATTGTGATTCAGGTCTAGAATATAAGTTTATCTACATAAGATTCTTTTATTTATTTATCTTTCCATTGTTTCTATATAGAGAAAAATCTACTTAAAGTAACACTTATGTATTGGCACTCCCAAAAACGTGTTGTAAACATATTGTACATTTGAAAGCCTGGTTCAGTGTGTGAAGGGCATGTCTGTCTGTAGCTGGACTATTAATTAACAATTAACATGTAACAGGTTTAAAAAATAGAAAAACAAGTAGATTTTGAAAATGAAAATATTTATTTGCAATAATTTGTCTAAATAAGGTGTTACAAAACATTGACATCGCCATATTTACCCCATAGGGTGTACCTACAAATTTTGATAAAATAAATTTATAAGTATCCCATTAGTTCTCGGTGAGACGGACGTCAAACGAAAAACTAAAAAACCGGCCAAGTGCGAGTCGGACTCACGCACGAAGGGTTCCGTTCCATTATCTATAAAAATCACGTTTATTGTATGGCAGCCCCCTTAGAGCGTTTGTCCACCGCCGCCATTCCCGGACCGTCAACGAGAACGAGTTCATTTCGCACCGATTTTAAGATGACGTGACGGCGATCATTTGTCCACACGGCGACCGATCTCGGTGGTTTAGTTTGTTCCAGTCATCACACGCGGTAGTCGCGTTTTCGATGAAAGAAAGTGATGTCTAGGTTAAACCGGCGACAACTTCTGCTGCTTTTGTACCTTCGAAGGCGCAGGCGATGCAAATAATTTTGGAATTATCCGCTAATACGTGAACGATATATACAGGGGCATATTATGTTTTATCAATGAATAAATATATTTTTTTAATTTCTTGGCCATTTTTATTGGCTGCAACCCTTTTTACGTCCCACTGCTGGGCACGGGTCTCCCCCTTATTGGGGAGGCCTGGAGCTTACTCCACCACGCTGCTCCAATGCGGGTTGGTGGAGATGCGGGTTAGTGGCCAACCCGCTGTCGGATGTTGTCAAACCGCCCATAAGGCCTCCGACAAGGTTTGACGACTGTTATCTATCGACAACAACCGGGACCGACGGCTTAACGTGCCCTCCGAAGCACGGAAACGCGCATGAAATTGTTTGCCACTAGCGGTCACCCATCTCACACCTGACCGCGCCCGTTTGGCTCAGCTACATAGATCGCTTGCGTTCTACGCTAGCCGCCAGGCTATGCGCGCTTCTCAAAAATTCGCTCTTCACAAAATAAAATAACCGAGATAACGTGATGGTGCGGTGGCAGTATGTGGACAAGTTCAAATGTGTTTTTTTATTGCCAGCACATTGGCTCGCTAAAAACTCGGGCCCGTTCTAGCAATCACGCCGATCTACTCGAAATCTCGGCAGCCGGGATGACGGCGCCCGGGTGCGGTGGACGTGCGGTGGACACGCAGGCATAGTAAATGTATTACCGCTTCTTCGGCGCCGTCATCTCGGTCTCGGTGACGTGACGGTGACGGCGGCGGTGGACAAACGGCCTTAATTAATATTTATTTTATTCTATGTTTAGTATTCGTACAACAATAGCGGCATCAGAAATACATCATTGCCTTTGATTATACATAGAAATCATTGCATTAAGATTGAATGAAAGGTAAATTGTGGTTTATGATTTATGACTTATTAAAAAAAAACTACTTACTAGATCTCGTTACTCGTTCAAACCAATTTTCGGTGGAAGTTTGCATCGTAATGTACATCATATATATTTTCTTTTAGTTTTATCATTCTCTTATTTTAGAATTTACGGGGGGGGGGGGGACACTTTTAAAAAAATATATATTAGAAACCGCAATATCATTTTTGAAGACCTATCCATAGTTACCCAAGTTTGGGTTTGATGAAAAAAATAGTTTTGAGTTTCAGTTCTAAGTATGGGGAGCCCTCGAACGACTGTGTCGCACTCGCACATAGCAGAAGTCGGATACTGGGCGGCAGCCTAGTCACATCGGAAGATGTCAAATCTCTAGATCCCAAGTGCATCGTACGGTTCCTAACAACCGTCGGCCTTGGGAATCAGATATAAACGCGGGACTAGGGTACAATAGATCATCTACTGGTCGCAGTGGCCTTAGGGTTATACCCTTCCCCATCTACTCAAATAATAATAATAATGGGGAACCCTCAAAATTTATTGCTTTTTTCTATTTTTGTGTGAAAATATTAGTGTGGTTCACAGAATACATCTACATACAGAGTTTCAACAGTATAGTTCTTAAAGTTTCGAAAAAAGTGGCTGTGACATACGGACGGACAGACAGAGAGACATCACGAATCGAACGAGGGTTCCGTTTTTTGCCATTTGGCTACGGAACCCTTAAAATGCCTCAATGTGCCGTATTGAGCTGTAAAAACTACACAAAAAAAGTGGGACGAGATAATGGAAATGTTTCCTTTCATCGGTTAGTAATTTTGTTATTAAATTGTGTGTTTTTTATTGCAAAAACCATTATTTTATGTTCATTGTGGTTTTACAATGAAAACTATGTAACTGAGTGTATCGCATAATTCATAATACATTGCCGCTTTTGGTTATTAAGCTGTATAGTGGGGCTTGTCTGTTAAAACACACAATGAACTTTAAAATTATCGATATTTTCACTTGAAATGAAATGAAAATACTTTATTGTTAACTGTTTACACACATAAAATAAGATGTTTAAAATTATAATTGGAGTTTTAAACAGTCTACCATGTTCTGGCAATCAATATTATTAATTAAAATTAACTAAAAAATATTTTGTTTTAAGATCCGATATGAATAATCTTAACGGATCATCGGCTTTTGATGCCTACCCACCGCTGGGTCAATGAGAGAAAAAAAGCCGGCGGAAAAAAAAAACACTTGTCGCTCAGCTTCGTGGCACGGTGGATATTCTAATTTTTCTGTGAAATAAATATAGTGTATTGTACAGTTGTTCTCGATTCTCATTTTAATCGATTTTGGAAACTCAAACAGAGGAATGATAATGTTCGCGTTAGATATATTATTTTTCTACCTACTGTGACGTCACATGAGCGATTTAAAGGCCGATTACATTGGCCAACATGCGGGGTCCGATTTGGCATACATTGCTGGTTATCTCAGTACATTGTAATCAAATACTTAAGATAACCAGCAATGTATGTGAAATCGGACTGCATGTTGGCCAATGGAATCGAGCCTATAGAGAAATTAAACACTACGTTATACTGCTTCGGCTCGGGCCAATGTGCGGACGAATGTTATAGGTACTATGATACGCAATTATTTCTTATTTACTGGTAAAAGAAATAATAATAAACAGTTATCTTACTTAAATATTTATGATATAGATGACATATTAGTAAATCAATTATCATCAAACATAATTTATACTGAAATACCCATTTACGAGGAAAAACCAATAACAAGGCTAATAAAATACGCGGCTAAAATTACTTTGTCCGTACTTGCCTAATGACAACTGTATTGTTATTTACTTTTTTAGTTCGTCCTTTTTAATAGTTACGTGTAGTATTAGTTTTTTTACAAAAATAAAAGTTCCTAATCTAGGCTATAGAAAACATTAATAATAACAATAACTCTTCACACTCATAGCCCTACAGTAGGGTATATATGTATATCCTGTGTTGTGGGTTGTGGGTACACTGGACACATACAAAGACAGAAACATAAACACCCAGTCGAGAACAGAAATTTAAACTCATCATTCTTTCTGTTTCGCCTGGAATCGAACCCGGGACCCCTCGATTGGCAGTCCGGCATGGTAACCATTGCGCCACGTGGGTTCTCAAATTATTACTAAGGGAAGGAACCAGAAGAAAGAATTGAACTGAATAGGTTAAATACTTACAATGATTTTATTTTGAAGTGAAAAGGAAAACTTCTTTAGCGGCGTTGTGCACTTTTTTGGGATGGGTAAAAAATGTTAAACTCGCGTCAACTACACGTGGCCTGATCGAAAATTCGTAAGACGGAGGGTGACAGCTGATGACTCGACTGTCTATATTTGTAAAATTCGTTTATATCAAGTATTTAAAATATGAACATTGAACAAAGTGCATCTATTAAAGAAAAAAGTGACGAAGAAATAGTGAAAGAAAATGACTTTATAAAAATTGTAGATGAAAACCTACTGAAAATACTAGATGTAAAATAATACTGATAATAAAAGCAATTCGTGCGAAATTATTCCCTAACCATTCCAAAATATCAAAAATGCACAACGTTATTTGTGAATTGACTGACAGTATTGACTATTGACACCGTTTTGAAAAATGAAACGAAAATATCTGAATGGCTGCAAGGATTATATCCATTAGCGTACAACGAATAAAAATTAATAATAAACAACCGTCAGACCTACAGACGTCAGTGTCACAGTCACAGATTATGACATTTGTCATAAGACATTTATTTTATTGTGCGGATTGGTGCGGATGCGGTTCCCGATACATTAAATTGTGCTTAATTCTTGGCGAAATTATATTCGGCTTATACATTTTTACTACAATTAACCCTTCGTATATTTTATGTTAACAATGAGTCATTCAGGTTGGTTTAATTACTTTATTACACTCTAAATTTTGCGTATAGTATTATAACGAAATTTTTGTTATATTTTTAAGCAGGTTGCTGAGCAACCAAACTGATATTTGGCTATGCAAGAGTAAACAATTAACAGTAAAATAGTCATTTTCAATTGAGGTTTTGGAGGTGGCAAAACTTTGACCGGGGAAGTCCCACCACGGCCCTTATGTTGCCGTAAGCAATTCTATTGTGTTTCGGTGAAAGTATTAAAGGAGTGTTATCCGGTCAAACTTGGATGAAGTGATTGTCAACCTGTGAAGTTGCTATGCAACTGCATTTTATTATGATGATTAGATGATGATGATATTTGATGATGATTAGAAAGTCAGGCAAGAATAAGGCTTTTTTAGTGTTGTGTGTAGATGTCCATAGGTTGCATTGGCCACCGATCACCACATAGCCTGGATGCACGTCTTCTGCTTCATCAAATTTTATTAGAAAGGAGTTTTTCATATTTGAATTTTAACCATATTTTATTTTTGTACTGAAAAATCTGTTGTGAAAGTTGGATGTCCACTCAAGAATCCAAGAGTGGACCATCTGTTGCCAAGCTGCATGGAAGGTTAAACAACAGCAGATGGAAATATCTAATGGAAGTTCCGCTTATGAGCGAAGAAGCGAAGAGCGAGAGCGAAGTTTAGCTTATGATCACTAAAAGGATATACTCACAGGCACATTTAACCGCCCACCTATATCTTTCATTACCCTGTCTGTTTTTGTTTTCTATGGCTTAAATACTGTTTTATTTTTTGTCAAGTGGGCACTTTTTTACCCTTTTTTGTTCATCTTTACACAAAGCATAGCTTCCTCTTCCAAGTCACTTTGACGTCTGTACATGTACATGATGAAAAATGGGCAGCGAATGGTGCTTGCTGCTGCCTGCAAGCTGTGGCCGCAACCGCGGTAGCGTGTGTTTGTAACCCGCGGTAGGCCGCCACCGCAAGCCGCGCTAATCTCTGACCTTATATAAAAAAAATATGTTCGAATGACGAATAAATTTGTTATACATAATTCAATAATTTGGCAATAAATAGTGATTTTTCCTATTCCATTCAAGAAGATTTATCTGCAGATGAGGATTTAAGTAGTGATGAAGAGGAAGTGCAACCACAAAGTAAGCGGGCGAGAATCGATACAATTCGGACTTCGGAGAGGACTACATCAACAAGTTCACATGACTCAGGTGAAAGTATGTTTTATTTATAACATAAAAATAAAAAAGTTGATGATGATGCTATAAAATACATTCCTTTTACTCCAATGCGACTGCATGCCTGATATAGCCTACACAATTTCTTTTTGCAAGTAGACTCAATGCCTGAAATCTGAAATCATAAATTTTTAAGTGGCTATGTAAATAATGAGCTGCGATGGCCGAGTGGTAAAAGACTGCGGTCTCCGACGCGACCGATACAGGTTTCAAATCTTCAGGGCACACCTCTGACAAATAAATTTGTAATATGCGCATTTATCGCTGCTCCATGCTGTGATGGAAAATAACCTGATTTTTAATCAATTACGATGTTCTACATCGCTGTGCATGCCTGAGAGAAGTTCATAATTTCTCGAAAGCATGATGTCCACTAATCCGCACTTGGCCAGTGTGGTGGACTATGGCCTAACCCTCTCACTTGTGAGAGGAGACCTATGCCCAGCAGTGGAACATAAAAAAGGCTGAAAAAAGTAAATAATGATGATTCTTTTATTTATTTGTTTATTTAGGTATTTAACGATTTTTGTACACATTAATATTACAAAGTAAGGAACATTAAACAAAATATGGTATGGTACAAAGGTACTGCTTATTCCAATAGAAATTTCTTCCAGCAGACCTGCAACTGGAGAGCTGGATTGCAGTGGTACAGTGTGTGTACGCAACCTAAATACTTAACCTTAGAATATGGTATGAATAAGTACATATAATATAAATATATATTATAAAATACATTGATACAATAAATAATAATATAAACACAATACAAAAAATACCAAACAAAAGAACATAAATACCATATAAAACTGTAGTAAATATGACATTCTATGCCAAGGAAAGATAGTGGTCCTTGACAAGACGCTTGAATACAGATAAAGTTTTGGTTTGACGGATATTAGGTGGTAGTGAATTTCACAGTCTGACCGAGTGGACAATGAAGGAGCGGGAGTAACAGTGTGTTCTAAAAGACAGATAGTTGAGGAGAGATTTAAGTGGGGCGCGGCAAGGAGCTATGGAAGATCGTGTGAAGGAAATTCGCTCTCGCAAGTAAGGTGGAGCGGTAGGACTACGGAGTATATTAAAAAGTAAACATAGAATCCGAATGTTTCGGCGAAAACGGATCGGGAGCTACTTGAGATCTTTGCGAAACTGGGAAATATGATCGAATTTACGAATTCCAAAAATGAATCGAATACAGACGTTTTGCAAGCGCTCAAGCTCCTCAGTAGCATCCAAGTAGCAGGAGTCAATTATAGGGCAGATAAGCGATTGAACAAGCGAGATTTTAGTTTTTAAAGTTAAAAAGCCTTGGAGACATCTCGGCGAATGAAGAGAGTGGTGAACCTTGCGGCTAACTTCATTTACCTACATGCGCTTTCCAGGAAAGTTGTGTATCTATTATAATGCCCAAATCCTTTACTGTATCCGTATAGGGGATTGGGACACCGTCAAGGCAAACCGACGATATGTTACGGTAGTCGATTTTATTGCGCGCATAGCGGCTGCCAATGATGATGGCCTGCGATTTAGTTGGATTGATCTGGAGACCATATGACTTAGCCCAGTTACTTATACGCCTCAAGTCGTCATTAACAGCACCTATAGCTGCCTCTGTTTGAGCTAATGCAAAATTGCTGTAGATTTGTAAGTCGTCTGCGTAGAGATGGAAATTACTTGAAATTACCGATGATATAGAATTAATAAACATCGAGAAAAGGAGCGGAGAGAGAACGTCACCCTGAGGCACAGCCGTACATAGGTCACAAGAACGAGAAGAAGTTTCCTCGACACGGACCCGCTGCGAGCGACCTCGAAGATAGGAGTCAAACCACGTGTTGGCCGTAGGAGAAATATTCATGGACTGCATAATTCCCTCCAAAATATCAAAATCGCCAGAAGAGAGAAGGAACTTACTTTACTTGTGTTGCTGAAGTCAAGCAACACAAGTAAAGTAAGTTCCTTCTTTTCAATAGCCCAGCGAATGTCGTCAGTTACCTTCAAAAGAGCTGTGACAGTGCTGTGGCTCGGACGAAATCCTGACTGGAATGGATTGAAGGTTGGAAGACAAGTAGGAGAAGACTTGATTGTGGACAATGTGCTCAAGAATTTTGGAGAGAAAAGGTAATATGGAAATAGAATAGGTAATATGGAATTTTGTTATATGAGCCTTCAATATATATGCAGAATTACTAGGTTTCCGCCCGCAACTCTACCCGCGTGGACCAGCAATTTCCCCCATACGAATGAGATATTTTACTAGGGCAAAAATAGCCTATGTCTACTATCCAGTCCCCAACTATCTGTCCATACTAAAAACCAGGTCAATCTGTAGCACTGTTGCGATGTGAAAGAAGTACAAACAAAGATATAAACAAACACACTTTCTCGTTTATAATATATTAGCCTTCCGCCAGCGGCTTCGCCCGCGTGGACCCATTTTATATGTTCCCGTAGCCCGTAGGATAATCCTATGTCATTTCCACCACTTCCACAAGGTCCACTCTATCTGTGTTCCAAATTTCATTAAAATTGGTTCAGTAGTTTAAGCGGGAAAGCATAGCAGACAGACAGACAGAGTTACTTTCGAATTTATAATATTAGTAGGGATGTAATTTGAACTATTTTGTTGACAGCTCAAGACTCAGATGATGAACCACATGTATCATATAACAATTCAGATAAAATAAATAATGCCGACCAAAGCCCGTTACAAACTCGTAACAGTAGGCTAAGTAGAAGCAGTTTAAGTGAAAATTGTTCATCACCAAATGAGCCATGTGACTATTATAGATCGGGATTTGACGATATTGAAGCCGAGAGTAATGCTTACTCTACACCAAGTTTCCAGATGGATGACAGCCCAAAGGGTAACAGGGATAATGACGCACTTAAGGAAATGAATGATGTATATAAAAACACTTACTCAGAAAAAGCTAAGCAGATGATGACAAACATGGGTTACAAGGCAGGTCACGGGTTAGGAAAAAACGAACATGGTAGAGTTGAGCCAGTAGAAGCTTCTACACAAAAAGGTCGCCGTGGATTAGGAATGAAACCGTCCATTGTAGGTGAAATACCCAGTGATTTTAGTTGGACACCTGATGATACAGCCCCAGAAGCTAAGGAGGAAGTGGTACGTAATCACATTATTGCATGCAATATTCACACAAAGATTCTTTGTTCTCTGTTAAATAGTTAAAATATGTACCTCATTTCAGTTATGGATGCCTACTCCGCCTGAAGAAACTTTATCGATCGATGAATTGGAGAGTTGGCTGAAGAAAGGCAAGAAGAAGACAACCATTGATGATGAGTTCAATTTTGTTGCTCCTCAAATATTGAATGGAGTTTTGCGTTCAAAGGTACGGAGATACAGATTAACTCGTGAAAATGAAAATACTTTACTGTTGACTGTTTACATAAATGGAACAAGATGTTTAAAATTATTATTCTGGCATACAATATTATTTAACTAGAGTTAACTAAAAATATTTTGTTTTAAGATCCGTTACGAATACTCTTAAAACTGATCTCTTTACTATTACGAGTAATACTCCCCTATTGTTGTTTCACTCGTGTAATGTCACCACTAAGTTATACCTGATTAAAGTCTCAAACTAAAATTATTCTTTCAGAATATTACTACTACTACTAACTGGCAAAAATTTAGACGTAAACGCTTTGTTTAAGAGAATGCACAAGCATGTTATTTAGAGGATATTTCCGCCTGATATATTTTCAAAGTCTGGGCTTCATTACAGTTCTGCCGCTTGGCCCGTTCAATTCATTTCAATTTGTAATTTGCCTTCTTCTCCGTCTCCGATTTTTTTTTCATCCTTGCGTCGCATACGCATATTTGCGTATAAATTACAAACATAGCACAAAAATAGAACGTGACAGCCATAAACGACCATTATTAATGTGTAGATTGTTGTAGACCATAACCAATTTATGGAGTGTTACATTGGCAATCAACTTTTATAATCTAACGATAATTGTACGAAGAAACCTTGGTTAGGAGTAATCTTGGAGACAGAAGAAAAGGCTGAGGAGAGAGATTATATAAGTCAGACCCTATCGAAAGTTTCGAATATATCGTAGTAACCTCTCTGTTTGGTCACATTGCTCGCTTGCCTCATTTTAAACTTGTCGTTATTTTGACATTAATTTTTTTCCGGTGATAAAAGTTCACAAGCTTAGCGATATTCACCTTTTTCAGACTATTTTTGACAAACTGGACGATGAAGAAATGAGGAATGCTCGTTTCCGTAGCAATCCTTATGAGACTATTGGTTCTGTTATATTCTTAAATAGAGCCGCTGTGAAAATGGCCAACATGGATGCTGTTTTCGACTTCATGTTTACGGATCCAAAAAAGCCTAATGGAGAACCAGCTCTGGACAAACATCATCTGTTATATTTTGCTGACG
This sequence comes from Pyrgus malvae, assembly GCA_911387765.1. Taxonomy (NCBI): domain Eukaryota; kingdom Metazoa; phylum Arthropoda; class Insecta; order Lepidoptera; family Hesperiidae; genus Pyrgus; species Pyrgus malvae. The sequence goes on along the minus strand of OU426958.1, from coordinate 9,202,521 downwards.
TGTGCGCAGGTCCCGGAGGATTTTCAGAGTATGTTCTATATAGGAAGGGTTGGAGAGCTAAAGGTATGATTATGATGATGAAGGTATGACATGACTATATGATTTGATATTATTATGATACCTATTATACGGACTAGATTACGGTAAGCGTAGTTTTAGTTACTAGTGCTGTCCGAAATATTATGACAAATGTGCCGGACGGACGGTCGGAAAGTTGTAAAATACAGTCTTGTGTATTTCTGCGTAACAAGTAGTAGTAGTTTTTCTGAAAAGATACAATCAAGGGTAGAGCCAGCCCATTCAGCCCAGCCATTCGTTGTGACGTTTACACCTACAAGGGCGACCTTGACACTAATTAGCTAGTTGCTCTATGTTCAAAATATATTTATTGACTTTCATGAACATGTTAATGATTATGCTTGATATTTAAAAAAATCCATTCGATCTCCAGGTTTTGGGTTCACACTGAGAAGTTCAAATGACTTTAAACTGTTTGACTTCTTTGCTGGTACCCCTGAAACGTTCTATCCCTATTACGGAGTAAAAAACGACGGCAATATTTTTGATCCCGCCAACCTGATGTCATTAAAAGATCATGTTCTAAGTAACACAGACGACAAGGGTGTGCATTTTCTCATGGGAGATGGAGTATGTATAATTCGTTGTATTTTTTAATATATTTTTATTTAACCTAAATTTTTAGAATAAATAATTTAGAGTTTATAATTTAAGTAAGATTGCTTATGTAAGTTACTTAAAAACAATTTTAAAAACTGAAAATAAACAATACACCATTTTAGGGATTTTCAGTGGAAGGACAAGAAAATATTCAGGAAATCCTTTCCAAGCAATTGTATTTGTGTCAGTGCCTTGCCGCTCTCATGCTGGTGAGGACTGGAGGACACTTTGTTGTGAAACTATTTGATATTTTTACTCCGTTCAGCGTTGGCCTAATATACATTATGTATAGGTGTTTCGAAAGAGGTAAACCTGTTTATTATTATTTTTGTCTGTAAGTATTACATACTTTCCTCCCTTCTATGTTGATTGTCAATAATTCGACAAGATGGAAGCTATTAAGTCAAACTCTACACCTATCTGTATTATATGTACTCTATAGTAAATACATTTGCCTACCAGTTAGAAGGCCTTGTTTAAACGAAGTATATGAGCTCTTTAAGCGCTTTCAATTCAAACTACCGTATTTTTCGGCGCGTATACGGTCGTTTCGGAAAACGCGCTATATTCGCTCTATTTTTTGTACCGGAAAATGTCAAAGCTCGCTGTTTCGCGCATACACGCGCTACAGTAAACAAACGGAAGACGTGCAAACGCGTCGATAAATATGCTAGTTTAAAACCGCTTTATCACTGCTCCACGGTGATGGAAAATATCGTAATATTTAATTGATTACAATTTACAATGTTCTCCATAGCCGTGCATGCCCGAGAGGAATACATAATTTCTCGAAAGCATGACGTCTACCAATACGCACTTGGCCAGCGTGGTGGACTATGGCCTAAATCCCTCTCACTTGTGAAAAGAGACCTGTGCCCAGCAGTGGGACATGAAAAGGTTGAAAAAACAACCGCTCTTACATTACAGACGCATCATATCATTTACCACTGGACTACCGCGTTGTATATTGTTCTTTTACAGCTCGTTTGACGACCTGCTGGATAGCCGATTGGGAGGTTTTGGGTTCGATTCCCAGCTGGGCAAAAGTTAAAATGATAAGTTTTAGTTTTCAGTGTGTCCACAGTACCTACCCATGACGCAGGGAATCCTATCCTGGGGCTATGGGTCTTAAGCGGTATTTTATGTTTATTTTTAGTTAGTATTCACAAACCTGTGACATCGAGACCAGCAAATTCAGAAAGATATCTAATATGTAAATGGAAAAAACTCGGAACAGAAGCAGCTGAACAGCACCTCTTCTCAGTCAATTCTATAATCTGGAACGAACGTAACCCAGATAGTGATACTGATGTGATGGAATTAGTTCCAATGAAGGTTTTAAAAAGTGACACTGCTTTTTACGAGTATATTTATAACAGCAACTGTATGTAAGTATCGAACTGTGTAATTTTCTTTTGCTTATTAATCTATACTAATAGTATAAAGAGGAAAGATTTGTATTTTTGTATGTTTGTAATGAATAAACTCAAAAACTACTGTTCTGATTTCAAAAATTCTTTCACCATTAGAATTTTAGCGCGGGATAATGATTCATTCCTACGTGAAAACGGGTAATAGGGTCAACGCGGATGAAGCAACTGGCTAAACGCCTATGATTTTAATATAGCAATGAAGTCTGGAATAACACATAGGCTATTTTTTATCCTACGGGGACCCATTAAACGGGTCCACGCGGGCGAAGCCGCTGGCGGATGGCTAGTATATAATAAATAAGTAGGCTAAAATACGCCCAAGGAGCAATTTGTAATATAAATAATTAGAATAGAATAGAATAGAAGAAAATTTATTTCGTCACACAAATTACAGCAAGAAACACAAATAACAAATATAATTAACAATTGTATGACGAAACGGGTCCACGCTCAGCCTATGCCGCAGCGAGCCACGGCCACTGATTTTCAGCGTGAACCACATTTTCGTGCAGTTCGGATGGATGACGAACAGATTGCCTTAAGATTAACTATTGCACACAATATTGTAAAGTAGAATTAAAAAAACTACTTTTTGTACTTAGCAAGTAAAAAACACTTTCTAATGTTTTAGGCTGGGTGAAAGACAAATAAGAAATCTGCTCAAGATAGCTGCATTCAGCAAGGATAAAAACTTGACGGAACCGAGTCAGCAGGATATGAGGAAGCAGTGCTTAGAACTTTGGAATGTAAGTTGACAGAACCAGTTTCATCCAAAATGCTACAATTAAATATCGATCCTTTTTTGGTATCGGGGGAAACCTGGAGAGGATACTGGGTTATGTGGGATTTGACCGCACAAAAACCCCCTCGGTGGCCTGCTTCTGCGCTTGGGGAGGACTCTGGGATTTCCAGTGGATCGCACCGGTGTCCTCCACGCGCGGCGCCCAGAATGGGCCCATCTTCGGGAGAGCAGATGCGCTCTCCTGTACCTTCCGATGCTTACGGCGGCATGCGGCCACGCACACACCGCCGTCCTTCTGGCTGCTGGCTGGGCGGATCGATCTCCCACTCTCACCGCCCAACACCTCGGAAGCCCCCTTTTAGTCGCCTCTTACGATCAGGCAGGGGACGGTATCCCCTGCTCTATTCTTAATACTGAAGCTACAGGGACTTTTACTTTAAATATCGATCCCTGATCACAAAATATAGGTTCATGACTTCAAAGGTTGATTTGAGAATAGAAAAACGTAATAGTAATTCACCTGACACCTTACCTAACGGTCTCGTCATCTGAAACATTGTATGCTGTCTTGTCGATCCCTGATCACAAATTATAGGTTCATGACTTCAAAGGTTGACTTGAATAGAAAAACGTAATAGTAATTCACCTGACACCTGTCCTAACGGTCTCGTCATCTGATACATTGTATGCAGTCTTGTGGCATTGTGTGATTATGTGTGTTTAAATTTCTATTAATCTTATTTATTTTTAAAGATACCAAACGTGTCAAGATCTCCACCTCCTAAGAAAAACCACGACGAAACTCTAACGTACATTCTGTCTAACATTAAGAATACAAGTTATAAATCTTACAATACGAATTCATTCAAAAGTAACGTTTTAAACAAGCCACCTGAATATTTAGAGAAAAAACCTGACTTGAAAAAAATTGACAATGTGTTAGACTGGCATTTTACTTACTTGAGCACTGGTCGAAATAAGAACAAGAATATGACCCTAGATAAGGATATGATCATGACTATGTTTGTAGGTAAGTCTTTTCTTTTACTTATAAAATTCCTGTAAGGCAGCCTTACACTCTTTAAGTCCCACTGCTGGGCTAGTGGGCAACCCGATGTCGGTTCTTTTTCAAACCGTCTATAAGGCCTCCTACAAGGGCTTATAACTACTATATTATATGTATTGATAAAATCACACCTGACCCCGCCTGTTTCGTTTTGCCGTGTCGATCGCAAGCGTTATCTACTATAATACTCTACTACTCTAGCCTCAGGTATGATACCATGCATGATTTTCCTATAAAACAGGGTTTTTAATATCTACATGACAATGTACAATCTTAAAAAAGGTTGTGTTACTTAATTACATTTTTTAGGTTTTCGTAGCCAAATGGCAAAAAACAGAACCCTTATGGATTCGTCATGTCTGTCTGTCCGTCCGTATGTCACAGCCACTTTTTTCCGAAACTATAAGAACTATAGCTACTGTTGAAACTTGGTAAGTAGATGTATTCTGTGAACCGCATTAAGATTTTCACACAAAAATAGAAAAAAAACCATCAATTTTGTGTGTTGCTTACTTACATACATACTTAGAACTGAAACTCAAAATTTTATTTTTCATTAAACCCATATCTATGGATAGGTCTTCAAAAATGATATTGAGGTTTCTCATATAATTTTTTTCTAAACTGAATAGTTTTCGCGAGTGACACTTCCAAAGCTGTAAAATGTGTAACTTCTAAAATAAGAGAATGGTAAAACTAAAAAAAATATATGATGTACATTACCATGAAAACTTCCACCGAAAATTGGTTTGAACGAGATCTACTTAGTAGTTTTTTTTAATACGTCATAAATCGTAAACCGCAATGTATCTCTCATTCAATCTTAATGCAACGATGGCTATGGATGATCAAAGGCAATGATGTATTTCTGTTTCCGCTATAACAACAAATACTAAAAATAGAACAAAATAAATATTTAAGGGTTCTCCCCTACAATAAACATGATTTTTATAGATAATGGTACGGAACCTTTCGTGAGTGAGTCCGACTCGCACTTAGCCGGTTTTTAAATAATAACATTTTTGCACGCCTCATAAGCGAAGCGTTGAGGTGGGTACTATGTTACTTCGCGCAAAACATATAATTTTAACACTCATGATATTTTTGATGCCATTTTTGTTATTTAAACTAGTTAAAAAAACAGTTTAAAAAAGTTCTGTCTTGGACGTCCGTGTGTCTGTATGTGCGGAAGCTTTTCTTGTTAACACGATAACTACCGAAATACTTTACTAATCGAGTCGTTTTCTTACGCTTCGTGTTAGGAATATTAAACTAGTTAAAAAAACAGTTTAAAAAAAGTTCTGTCTTGGACGTCCGTGTGTCTGTATGTGCGGAAGCTTTTCTTGTTAACACGATAACTACCGAAATACTTTACTAATCGAGTCGTTTTCTTACGCTTCGTTATACTTTGGAATACAACCCTTTCACTTTTCAGGTCTGATTCGATGTTGTTTAATTGTTATTAAATAAACAAAAACAAATATCGACTGTTCTTCATAGTTTTAGTATATCTATGTTTACACTGAAACTATTTTTGTTGGGATTTTAAATTTACATGTTGCTTCTTTATACTACACTATAATTGTCATTTGGATCTCCTGAACTCCATTTATTAATGTTTAAATTTTCAATTTAAATTACCATTCAATTCAACAGTAGTGACACCTTGAAAGATGATCTTGAGACAGTACAAGAGCTTTGGCACATGAGAACGAGTGTTATACATACTTATATTATATACACCTTTATAAATAATCAATTTTTGTGAAGGATGAGATTGAGGCGTGCACTTTTGGATTTTCCAAACAATTTTGTAGCTAGTTAAGGATCGGCTACAGCTAGGGTGAAATCAGCAAGTCGAGATATCACTTATTGAATACTTTTATTAACTTGAAGTGCGAGTTTACATAGTTAGCCTAACTTAACATAAGTTTATTATAATAGTCTAAATCTAGCCTCTATCTAGTATCTAAAGTGTGTAAGACCCGTCCAAAGTTGGGTACGGGAATGCACGTTTGTGGGAACGATGCGTGACACCTGCACGGCATCAGTGTGCTAAGTGCGAGTTTTTATCACCTACTCGATCGCGTTTGCGTTTACGCGATTTGTATGGAATCGAAGCAGCGCCATCTAGCTGTAGTAATATGAAACATTTTTTGCGAGTGCAAGTTTTTTACGTCTTCGGTTTCGAGCATCAATCAAGTGTCAAACGACACTCGATAGTGACGAGGTCAGCGCTCGTGATTGGTTGATTATGTGTTATAGCGAGTGCGAGTTTACATTTTTGACACTTCGCACACTCGCATGCTTTCGATTGTCGACACGTTTGACGTTTATTCGATTAACGCGATGGTAAAGTAATTCGATTGGTTATTTGAAACTCGCACTCAGCACACGGATGTCGCCAACGTCAGCAATTTAATACTTCTATATGTCGCAGTCGGATTGTATATTCCGCCGTATTACATTCCGGCTAGCTATTTCCTAAAACAGGGCTGTATTGTGATGCGGCGCACTCTCGTTCAGCCGGATTGCAATTCAGCTAAATTAGCGAACGTTTTATTGTATGAGCTCTTCGCGTTCGTCAAAACGGCGTAATATCGTGCCGCCCAATTGTCTATATGTTACAGTTACAGCCAAAGTAATAAATCCGGATATTATATATTATCTAGCCATTATTCATAATATCTACTCAATTTAGATAAAGTGATAATTGACAATGAATTAATCACATTAACTAGCAATTTTATATAGTACTTCCAAGGCTTGGATAATGTAATAAAACAAAGTGGCTCTGTGACATCTCCGGCGCTGCGGGAAGTCCACTCCCTCCGCCCTAGCGTAAGAAAGCGCGGCACCTGCGCTTTCCTACCTACGGCGGGCGGGGGAGTGGTCTCCCTCCGCGCCTCCGGCTTTTTATATACCCTCTAGGGGTAGTACAGACAAGACCACGTGGATAGTGGGGTGCTCTGATTCGGTTTGGGTATTTTTCGAATATAAATAATTATAGTGAAAATGTGTTTCAGGGACATTGCTTAGCTCAATGACACCTATCCTTCTTATGGCCGTATTAGAAAGAAAGAAAGAAAGACGACGTTTATTCATCTCGTGATACAGCATAATAACAAAAGATAATAATTATTATAGTAATATAATAAAAATTATAAAAATAGACAAATATTAACGCGATAAAAGTAACATCTTTCTATGTACATCAAACAATAAAAAAACAAAATAATAAGACAAAACGCGTATTAGTTAGATGTTGCTTAATATCCACCCATCCTACTTTTGACAGCACTCAGCATTGCTTAGCTTTGTTGACACCCATCCTTATTATGACCGCGTAAGATGTTGCCTAGGTCACCCATCCTACTTTTGACTGCACAACATGTTGGTTAATGACCACCCATCCTACTTTTGACCGCACTCGACATTGCTTAGCTGAATGGCCACCCAGGTGCGGTCATAAAAAGGATGGGTGTCAACAAAGCTAAGCAATGTCGATTGCGGTCTAAAGTAGGATGGGTGGCTATTCAGCAACATCTAGTGCGGTCATAAGCAGGATGGGTGTCAATAAAGCTCAGCAATGTCGAGTGCGGTCATAATCATAAGTAGGGTGGGTGGCTACGAGGCTTCATTACAATGAAGCTAAACGTGAGCCGCCATATTGTAGAACCTATCGCAATAACAATCCGGCTAATCGTGGACCCGCCACAATACGTAACGACCCTGTTTTAGGAACCGGCTAGCTGTAATGTTATACGGCGGATTATACAATCCGACTGCGCGACATATACACCGAGTCACTTTTTCAGTATGCAACAAGTTTGATGATCAATTATTTCAGGTTGTGGGGGCAAACAGGTGTATCAGTTAAAAAGCAATGGAACATGGGAATCTGTGGAAAATGTAGAATTACCCGCCAAAACATTATTATATGGAGAGGTAAGTTATATAAACTACTTTTTACGGCTTTGTTACATTGCCATACCTACTAACTGTTATGATATGACTATGATGGGCTCATTTACAAGTGGTTCTTACTGCTATGAATATATCTACACACCCAGTTGTAGGCTCTTAAAATACAAATAACGTAAAATCTAAATTGTATAAGGTTATATTTCAAGTTTATTCTGTTTTAAGTATAATTTTAGAAAGTACGTGGCTTTTATTTAAAACAAAAAACAACTGGTTGCACTCCAGTAGTCCCGGCAGAAGTGAAAACTTGAACATTAACGTTGTGCATTTTTGATATTTTGGAATGGTTAGGGAATAATTTCGCACGAATTGCATTTATTATCAGTATTATTTTTCATCTAGTATTTTCAGTAGGTTTTCATCTAGTATTTTTATAAAGTACTCACTCATTTTCTTTCACTATTTCTTGGTCACTTTTTTCATTAATAGATGCACTTTATTCAATGTTCATATTTTAAATACTTGATATAAACGAATTTTACAAGTATAGACAGTCGAGCCGTCATCAGCTGTCACCCCTCCGTCTTACGAATATTCGCAGGCCACGTGTTCTGACGCGAGTTTCATTTTTTACCCATCCCAAAAAAAGTGCACAACGCCGCTAAAGAAGTTTTCACTTCAAAAATACGTACTTCTAATAAAATATTATATTACAGATAATAAAAGAATACACAGGAGAACGAACTAGTCAACGATTCAACAGGGCGTTGCATGTCATTGACGGGGTAATGCTAGGAGGAATTGACATATCTTCGGAACCCCTAAGTGAAAGGTATATTATATTAATATTTGTAATTTTCTTGATGAGTATGGAAATAGTTTAATATGCAAGAATTTAAATTCATAATAACTTTGTGTATTCTGTATACACATGTGTGGAGAGAAAACTTATCATGAAGGTTATTGGTATTTTATAATATTATACTAGCCTTCCGCCAGCGGATTCGCCCGCCTGGACCCGTTTTGTAGGTTCCCGTAGGATAAAAAAACCATCGTATGTCCCTTCCCAAGGTCCACTCTATCTGTGTTCCAAATTTCATTAAAATTGGTTCAATAGTTTAAGCGGGAAAGCGTAGCAGACAGACAAACAGAGTTAGTTTCGAATTTATAATATTATAGTAGGGAAGTAGGGATTATAATGGTATATTGTTTTTTTAGAATTCAACAATGTGCCTTGCTGTGCGCTGCACTCGAAAATACATCAAGTAATACTCAGATAAGATGTAAAAGGTTTTATGGTATGGAAGAATTCCCGAAAGCCGTTTGTAATTTGGAATATCGTTACATGAAACGCTTTCCAAAAGCTATCACAATAACTGTCCCCAAAAAAAATGACATGTTCTATGTTGTGGGATCTGTTCTATTCATGAAGGAAATAAAAGGTATTGATATGATTTGGATATTATGTGGCTAAGGATCAATTTCACCTAAGTTTTAGTGTAAAATTAAATTTATCCCAAGGAGATGCTTCAATCTTTGAACAAAAACTGAATTAAATGATGGAATTGATCCTAAGCAGCATATTATTATTGTAACTTTTTTCGTTTTTGGCTAATCGTTGACTACTGCAATACAAAATGGCCCTGTTTTTGGAAACCGCTAGTAGCCGGATTATACAATCTGACCGTGACAACACTACGTGGTTTAGATGGATTGGATAAGATAGTTTGTGATGACTCCGAAAGCATTTTTGGGATGAAAGGACTAATATGTAAATAAGATTAAATATCAAAATAATATAATTATTGAAGTGGTAATTTCTGGTGATAAAATTGTCTTTTGATACTAATATAATTACAACGCAATTTCCTTTTATCACTTTCTCTCTAGAGCCGTGGTCAACGCACATATCGAAGAGTAAAGGTTGCAAATATTATTACCGGTTCGTCAAGGGATTCACACCTGTTAGCGAATATGAAATAAAGGAGGAGGCGGCGGTGGATGCGATCAGCGCGTACTCTGGGCGCCTCATGTGGTCGTGGCACGACGAGCCCACCGCCATCTTCGAAGGTCATGCACATGATGGAATATCGCGTAAAGATATGGAGTACTTTATACGCAGCAAAACGAAAACATAACATTGAATTCATTGTACATGTTTGAATAATGAAATGTTAACTATTTTTATAAGTAAAATACCTATTCCTCTTAAGGTTATAAATGCATTCAATTTCAAAATGTGTATGATTTCTTAAATATTGATACTTCTGCGTAGACATGAAAAAGTGCTATTTTATGGATGCGTGGCTCCCTCCCCTTCAAGTCCATAATTTATACTGGCAATTTACAAATTGTGAAATTCCATTTCAATTTTGGGTTTTTTTTTTGTTTACCAGCCTTAAATGAACATTAAAAAAATATTTCCATATATCGGCATCGCCCGATTTGGACTTATTTCTAGTTTCAAGTAAAAAATATTTTAAGTTAACTGCAGGACTTGCTAAGTAGTAAAAAATATTAAGTTTTCACGTGGCTCTATAGGAGGGACCCATAGAGAAATTAAACACTACGTGAGGGACCAGGCGGTACAAACTTGATACTAAAGTCTTGTAAAGGAGTTTTGGCGGGAAGTCGAAAAATACATTGTGCTCTTGTTTTATTTTCATTTTCTTGGTGTATTTTTGAGTTATATCGGATAAAGTTGATGGCATTTTGTTTGATATAGGTTAATTACAGTGCACGAGTGTTTGTGAAATAGAATAACAGTGCTAAGATATGTTTTTTCTGCTTGCCTCCAAAATTCCATCGGACACGTTCTAGTAAAGTAGCCATCGCTTTACTTGAATGTTGGACTGACTAATTACTGACGACTTACTTACTGACTTTGTTATTACTTCGTCCAGTTTCATTGAAACTGGTAAAAAATTGATGCAAAAATTATACTTGACGCTGGCAGTATGCACAGAGTTTGCGATGCCATAATTGAAAAAAAAAAGTAATGTAAAACGTCTCTGATAAACCGACGAATAGACGAGGTTACGCTGACTGTACCTACGAGTGATGTAATTTGTGTGATTTTAAATCGTCTGTGTAATACTTCACGAGCAAAGACCAATAATCCTAAAGACAGCGGGTCGGTGTAACCACTTTGTTGGCATCTCTTTTTCGCAGCCAGTGTTACCCACTTATCATATTTTCCCCCAAATTTGGTAATCTACAATATCAAGCAAGTAAACTATAAACATTGGCAGACCAAACTGTGAAAGGATTTATATGCTTGTGCATTATGGTTGGTTGTTTGTGAGTTTAGATTGGTTGACTGGCATAAAGTTAATTGGGTCAGCAAATTACAGGACATACATAAAGGAGAAAATAAAAGACAAATACAAAGATTTTTAATGGCACCAAAATGTGTGTTTACAAAAGCTGTTAATACATATTTAGTACGTCATATTTACCTTAATGAGGTATGCAAATATTACAAAGATAAAAGTAAACACTTAGTTATAACGCAATATATAAAAATGTACATTTGTATCAATTTTATTATTATTTTTCTTCTCTTTATCCTTTTGGTCAATAAATGGCTTTCAAAATAGACCGAACAAATTCGGAATTATATTGATGGTTGCCAGTCAATACGTCCAGTGGCCTGAATCCATTTATTTTCGGCAAGAGCGTCAGTTGGAAAACTGAAAAAAAATATGACAGCATTATGAGATGAAATTCGTCTGGTAAACTTCTCATAATGTCTAATACAAAATGTATGGAGTATCTTTTTATAGTCTGTGTGAGTGAAATTTAATATGTCGGGAAAATGCTCATAACATGCACCCCAGGCGCGGTCCCAGGTGGGGGCAAAGAGTATGTAAAACCTGAGGTGGGGGGGTCACAGGACATGACCCCCCCCCCCAATCCGTCAGTCATGCGTACATGGAAGGTAAAACAAGCGAATTTGAGACACTTCTTCCCTCAAATTTCTTGGCGACCCTCCCCCCAAAATTGAAGGCTGCGACCGCGCCTGGTGCACCCAGCCTATAACATTTTACTGGTCTCCACTTAAATAGTTATATATAAACATGCACGTAATTGAGCCTCCCGCTTGAAATGTAACTAACTACTAATGAGGTAACACATAATCTTTGATATTATTATTGTCACTGTTTTTGTTAAAAATAATTATATTTAAATAAGATGGTTAATTTTTTACTAATACGGTACGGGGAGGATATTTTGATTCGAGATCTGACAACACAATTTCGAATTTGACAATGTTTGAAATAAACAAATATAAGTTTATTTTGATAATGACTAGTTATAAGACAAAAGTAATTAAATATCTATATATAAACAATACATATTTAGTACATTTTAAAGAGAAGTATTTAACTTACGCGTAAAATGTAATACCTTCCGGCAGCCTTCCTGTTTACGCTCACTGCGGCTCTTACAGCCTAAAATACTGCAGCTCACCATATTATGGAACTAGAAAAATGTTATTTGCTTTTAATACAACACAATTTACAGCTGTGAGAATCGATTTTAACACATAAATATTATAAAACAACAATGTCACCCCGACTTCCACAGTTTGCCTGCCACATAATTAAAGGGCACTGTCAAAATATGTGGTTACACCGAAAAGGACAGAAAATCTCGCTCCCATCTCTTTTTAACAAGTTCTTTAAGTATATTTCGATCTCACTTTAGCGTGCCGTAATGAAAATAGGCCTCTGTCTATAATACGTAAGTACATTATTCTTAGTCTAAGGTCATTTGTTTCGGGCAATGAGTAACGAATCCTCCTGTTTCGGGCATAAGAGTAGCATAAGAATAAATTTATTCTTATGATAGTAGTATTATTTATTCTTATGTTTCGGGCTTAGACGGGCTTAGACTAAGAATAATGTACTATGGTTTCGGGGGATTCGTTACTCATTGTTTGTTTTCTGTCGAGAGTTTTGGCGGGAAGTCTGAAGGAACAAGTTGTGCTCTTGTTTTATTTTCATTTTACTTAGTGTATTTTTGAGTTATATCGAATAAAGTTGATGGCATTTTGCTCGATATAGGTTAATGACAGTGCACGAGTGTTGTGAAATAAAATAACAGTGTGAAAACATGTTTTTTCGGCTTGCCTCCAAAATTCCATCGGACATGTTCTGGTAAAGTAGCCATCACTTTACTTGAACATTTGACTGACTAGACTGACTGATACCTGACGACTAACTGACTTTTTTCTACGACTACAATGATGCAAAAATTTTACTTGACGCTGGCAATATGCACAGAGTTTGCGACGCCATTATTAAAATTGAAAAAAAAAGTTTGTTGCTTTAGTTATTGTTCTGAGTTGCTGTCATTCTGTCACTATCATCACTTTCATGCATGACACTTTCACATGCTTGCTTTCACTTCATCACTGACATCAATCAATCACTCACTACGTACATTTTAGCGCGGTTTAAATTAATTTGTAATTGAATTTCCTGTATCAAAACCGAGTTTCTTTCCCTAGCGTAATAAAAAGGGGTTTGAACTGTAAATATTTATAAAATGACGGTTGGGGAAGCTTCTAAAAACTTGCCTTGGTAATTTTCATTTGTTAAAAAACGGCATGCACAGGAACCAACAAAACTGTATTTACTATTTCACGATTTTAATTTCTTACAGGGTAGAGAAATATCGCCCATCCAAACTAGAAGATCTAGTGTCCCACGATGATATAATTAAGACAAGTAAGTTACTTTATCTAGTAGCCACAGATATTTTGTTTATTGCAAGACCAAATTTGGTCGGAGTGTCTCCTTATGGGCGGGGATAATAGAACAATACTATGATAGCAATTGCTAATTTACAGCTAATCAAAGAAAGCTGTAATATAATTACTAAAGTTATTTGAATCATTAACTTTACACATACATTTTTTTGTAGATAGTACTCATAAAAAGAAAGGTACTGTACAGATCATCACATCTCATGGGCGAGTAACTTTTTAGTAAAATTGGTTTTAAAATAAAAGTCTTCCAAAAAAGTTTTTGTGTTTTGTAGAGTAGGGCAAAGCCCCCCGCCAAAAAAAAACACAAAAAGAACTCTTCATTTAAAATGAATGGGATCAGTTAGGTTATGTTTGGCTTTTTTTAATTAACACAAAAAAGGAACCCTGCGTTCCATCAACATGGTACGATTAACATTCTTTCGCTCAGGCGGAGGAAGTAGAGTGGTCCCATTCGTTTAGCGGACGACTAGCGACAGCCGTACGAAGCGAACAAAACTGATTACTAAAATATTATTTTATTCGTAAAATATAAATTTAAATTAATTTGTAAAATATTACATAAATTATTTTTTATGAGTACTATCTACAAAAAAAAAAATGATTTGTTGGAAAGTTTACGGACAACTAAGGTTATTTTATTCATCCAATTACCGGACGACTAGCAACAGCCATGATTTAAGAAATAATATACCAAAATGCAATGTGAATGATATGTGTATGAACTTATTCATATAAAATAAAATATATCAGTACTTAATTGAAATTTTATGAAATATTTTTATTATTGTTCACAAAAGATGTAAACTAATACTAGAACTACATCTTGTTAGGCTTCAGATGATTGAAAATCTAGATACTTAACAGATTAAACAGAGAAGAGTGTTTCTTGTTCATATGCATATGAATGTTTTCCCTTATTAAATAAAAACAATTACAAAGTGCTTAGGAATGATAGGATTCAGGTGGGGTTATACAAATTCAGATATTATGTCCATTCTGCATGGTTTTAAAAATATATATTTTTATCATCATTATTTAAATGTCTCTTTTTATGTCCTCAATAAATATTACGTATAAAAAATCTGGCATCTATTACATATAAGTGATAATGTTTGCTGCAGTTAGCTTGTTTATGAAGGAGAATCAGTTGCCTCATCTTCTGTTTTATGGCCCCCCTGGGACTGGGAAGACATCTACTATTCTGGCTTGTGCAAGACAAATGTATACTCCACAACAGTTTAATTCAATGGTATGTTGAGGTTTAATTATATTGTACTTACATTTACTATGAGTTTAGGATGTAAGCAATTTTGAGACAGCTTAGGAGATACTGTGCACACAGGGGTAATATGAAATGAATGAATGAATAAATAAATAAAGTTTCACACTCATGGCCCCACAGTAGGGTAGATGTACCCTGTTTGAGGGCTGCCATGGACACACACACAGACAGAAACACAAACACCCAGACTGAAAATAGTAATTTTAAACTCATCATTCAAATTTCTGCTTTGCCGGGAATGGAACCCGGGACCCTCCGATTGGCAGTCCAGCATGGTAACCATCACCCCATGCGGGTCATCGAAAATAAAATATATACATACATATATAATTTTATCTACCAATTAAATGATATTTTTAGAGTAAAATTTCCTTTTTGGTTGAAAAATTTTACTTATCTTTTATATGAGTGTATGAGTGAGCTTATAATTATTTGTCTTTTAGGTTTTAGAATTAAATGCTTCTGATGACAGAGGTATTGGAATCGTGAGAGGACAAATTTTAAGCTTTGCGTCCACACGAACAATATTTAAAGCTGGTCCCAAACTGATCATTCTGGATGAAGCTGATGCCATGACCAATGATGCTCAAAATGCCTTAAGACGAAGTAAGTACTGCTTTGTATATTGGTTTGCCTATCTAGTGGGATTCATAGCCATCCATATTCTACTACATGGGTTAATGTACAATTACTTCTGTTCTCAATGTGGTCTACATATCTATAAGCCTCCTTCCAGACAGCCAGCTACATCCAATAAACATCAAGTAGAATCTTCCTTAACTTCTTCAGCTCTTTCAGTGTATCAAAAAGAGATTTTCTTCCCTATTATCTGGTGATTTCGTAAAATATCTCTAAAAGTCTCTAACACAAAGGATAATTAAAAAGAAAAATAAGGAAAAATACAGTATGTAGCAGGAGGCGTGGACACAGGAGTTTTACCATATTATTATAATGCTGCATTCATAACTGTTTTAGGCAATTTTGGTCCTACCATTTGAATTAAATTTAAAACCAATTACATAGTTGTACCTACGGTTGTACCACAGACACTTTTCTTGCTTGTGGTCCAATCAGCTAAACTATTGTTTTTGTTCCGTGTTGTAGTTCCACTAGCTCTCTTCTATATAGGGTATCGCTAATTATTGTAGTCGACTAAAATAGAAGGAAACAAAGTTTATTCAATGTCATTAATTTTTACAATGTTACGATTGTCGCATACATGATTACTTACGTATCGTGTGTGCGGGTCATTACGGCGTAACCGTTAAAAATAGTACTCTATGTTGCGGCTCGTACTAGAATCACCGCCATTCACCGCAGCTATAAAATTTAATAAGTTCTCAAACAGCCCGCCCATTTTTAAAGTACCGTGGCAACTTTTTCCCCCGAATATGTTTAGCTCAATGGAATGAAATACCTAATGATCAAGGTGTTTAGAAAAAGTAATATTCAAATTGCTGGCGCCCTTTTAACTGCTATAATGCCTTTTTACTTTTTTACCATTCTTTACTGCCCTCTTAAGACTTCTACCCACATGGTTGGTACATTAAGAAATATTTAAAACAACATATAAATCAACTAAAACAAAGTCCCCAACGTTTAATCTAGTTTGTCAGCATAACTTAATGAATATACCTACTCGTAATGCTAGGAACATCAAAGGAAGCAGTTAAAAACGTTAATCTCACGAAGGGTTGCCTATTGGTTACCATGGCAAAGGATTTGAACAACACTGTTTTTCTACTGGTTTCAATAAATTTTAATAAAAATTGTACGCGTTTCAATCAGCAAAATTGTGCTTAGTTTTTGTTTGTAAAGTTAGTAAAAAATTATTAAATAAATCGGGAGAAATCTAAAAATATTGTAATTTAATGGTTGTACGGTGAAAGAAGCTTATTATAGCAATTTTTTTAGAAAGATTAGTTTCTGAAATGTTCGGGTATAAGTAAGTACCTATGTCTGACACAGAAGAAGAAGAAATTGATGAGGGCAAAACTGTTAAAATAACAGTCGTTGGAGAGCCGTTAACCGGCAAAGTAAGTATTCTTGTTTTGTTATTTTGTATAATACCTATTTAATGTTACAACAGACAATATGCTTGCAGCAGGGATAGTTTACTTGAGCGCTTTAATGGATACATTTATAAGTACCTATATCCAAATAATCAAACAAAAAATATTAATTTCGCTTAGCAATTAAATTGGTTGAAATATCAAGTATTTCTATGTGGTAGGTAAATAATTTTATTAAAAAAATAGACTATATTGGCTGTTCCTAATTGGTTTCAATTCAGGGCTGTCACAATTATTGCGTCTCTCAGCTGAGTACGGGTCTCTTAGGTATTGGGAGAGGCCTGGAGCAGCCTGGAGCGCGGTCCACCACGCACGAACCAAAATATATGTTATCCCGGACTTGACAATGACATTACTTTCGCGCTAAAAAGACTATCTCTATATTTTGAATACTTAAAAGAACTTAATATTTTTTTTGTAAATGAGAGTGTATTATTTATTTAAAAGTAGTGCTTGAGCAGTACCCCGCACCTTAGTCGGCAAGATTTCAACGTAGTTGGGGAAAGTTTGCGCATGTACATAAAATATGGTCACAATAGATTCATCATCATGCAAAACTTCGTTTTACCTATATGACTTGTCTATGTGAAATAGTATATGATCGTGTGGCATTTTAAATTAAAAAGTCCAAACAAAACTGAAAGTACTTGGCATTATGATACTTTTTCTTGCCCATTAGCAAATGAGTTTTTTAAAAGTTAGTAAAATAATATTTGTATAATATATAAAGTGCCAATTTGTATATATAGAGCGCCAAGGAATAATTCAACTACCATTGATCTTTTCTTTGACAAACTAAATAACATACTAAACAAAGTTTGTTACAGAAATTAAAAAAAATGTGTGCGGGGATTTCAACATAGATATACTAAAAATAAATAAAATAACACCCGAATTTGAAAAAATATTTGACTCATATAATCTCATTATCACCTAAAAACCAACACGACTATGCAGTAAAACTTGTATTGATAATTTTGCGCATAACATACAATGAGGAACGAATCCCCCTTAATAACATATGAAACTGTAAATCTGACGTAATTGAACTTGCACTATCAGATCATACAGCACAGATATTACAATGTCCAGTAAAAAGAAATTGCCTGATTACGCACTGGTATAGGTATAGACGCGATTACAATAGTGAAAATGTCAAAAAATTTAAAGACTGTCTCAAAAATTTTACGTTTCATGACATATATGTATGTACTGATCCAAACGCTGCTTTTAACGTATGTATTTCACGAATCATTTCAACTTTTTTATAATCTGTGTTTCCCTATTCTTAAAGTTAAAATATTAACGAAAAAACGAGTGAAGTGGATTTCTAAAGGTATAAGAAGGTGCTCCAAAATTAAAAGGAATTTACTTTGGGGGTACAGGATATCTCGTAGGCTTCGTAGCAACGAGGCAAGAAACAAATTTAAAAGCTACTCTAAGAAATTTAAAATAATAATAAAACTAAGACAAAAATCTCAAAACGAACTATTTCATTCAGAACGCTCAAAATAAATCCAAAGCTGCTTGGTAGGTTATTAACAATAACACAATAAACGTACCAACCAAAACAAGATATTTATGAAATCAAAGTGAGAAACCATACTTTCTTGACCAAATTGAAGATAGTTATAATTTCAATAATAATAATACTGAGCATAAAATAAGCTTTAACCACCAAAATTCATTTGTCTTAAAACCAACCTCATCAGAAGAAATTATAACAATAACTAGCTGACCCCGCGAACTCCGTACCGCCCTTAAATGTTTGGAGTGAGCTACCCTTATCACTTAGGGGGATGAAAAATAGATGTTGGCCGATTCTCAGACCTACTCAATATGCTCACAAAATTTCATGAGAATCGGTCGAGCCGTTTCGGAGGAGTACGGGAACGAACATTGACACGAGAATTTTATATATAAGATAAACAATCTTAATAATACTAATAGTACGGGGTACGACGGTATATGTACGAATATAATTAAACGGATATCAAATATAATCGCACCATTATTAGCTTATAACATAAATTTGAGTATTGAAACGGGTAAATTTCCGGAGAAACTGAAAGTAACTATTATCAAGCCAATATGTATTTAAAAAACAGGACAGACAGGATATGGGATGTTACAGACCCATTGCGCTGATACCATTTTTTTCTAAAATATTTGAAAAAGTACTGCATAACAGATTGTATTTTTACTTTGAAATTTTTTCCATTTTTGCTGATGAACAGGTAGGACTTAGGAAAAATAAATCAATAAACATTGCCATTTATAACTTTTTACAAAAAGTAATGACAAGTTTAAACAATAAGAAACAGGTGATCGGACTCTATATGGATATGACAAGGGAATTCACTAGAATTCCCTTGTCATATCTACATACTAATGTAGATCATAAATTATTGATATACATATAAGTTAGAGAAATATGGAGTAAGAGGTAATGCATTAAACGTAATTAACTCCTACTTAACTGACAGACAACACATTACAGAAATAACAAAAATTAATGAAATCACAAATACTCAAGAAAAACACCTTTCTCATTCTAGGAAAGTACTGTATGGAGTGCCTCAAGGAAGTATTTTGGGCCCTCTGCTTTTCTTGATTTATATTAACCATTTTCCTAAAGTCATAAAACCACCAATGATACTGTTTGTTGATGATAATACAGTTATATTTACAAAAGAAGACGTAGGTTCTTTCGAAAGTAATATAAATAACGCTCTTGAAGCACTAATAGACTGGCTAGATAGTAAAAATCTTAAAATTAATCTCGATAAAACTAATGTAATGACATTTAAAAACACAATATCATATGGACAGCCAGTAAATGTTAACAATAAAGGAAAGTTAATATTTGAAATAGAAACAACAAAATTTTAGGACTATACATAGATAGCAAACTAACATGGCAGTCACATAAAGAGCACGTCTGCTGTAAACAGTTAAATAAGTTTTCTTTTGCTTGATATAAATTAACAAAAGTTGTAAGCAAAACGGCGGTTCTGGATGCATTGATACCATGCGTACGTTGGTGCCACATTAAGATACGGAATAATATTCTGGGGTAACGCGACAGGAATTCAAATCAAACTATATTTAAAGCCCAAAACAAGTGCATCCGCGCAATATGTCAACAAACGGATACTTGTAGGCAGCACTTTCGAAATTTAAAAATAATGACGCTCCCTTCTTTATATTGTATATCTATGAGATCTCTTTATTGGTCAAATCTGAAATCACTAAATATGAAACGCTTAAATCGAAAAGACATAACAATAAACTTTGTTCAATAGCTTCTAAAACAAGACAATATCATAACAGTGTCTTTTGCATGGGACCAAAAATATACAATAACCTACCGGAATTCCTCAAAATAAAAGCGGGCAATGAGTTTAAAAAGAAACTTAAAACGTATTTTACTGAAAAAGGCGTATTACTCAGTCACTGATTTTCTAAACGATAAAGCGGCATAAAGGAATCCCATAAAAACCTGGGAGGTTATTTTTCCGCAGGCTTTTTTTCCTCTCAGTGTACAAAAACCCTGCAATATGGGTACGATCGGATCCGATCCGAAAAGTAAAAATAAATAAAATTAACAAACTTAAAGGCGCAATAAAGGCAAATAAAGATAAAAGTAGTATACATTATAATAAAATAAATGACACTATTTCAATGTACATTTTTATGTTTGTAATTTGTAATTAGTCAAGTTTTTAATTATTGTAATATTTGCATACCTCATGAAGGTAAATATGGCGAACCAAATGTATAAAAACACCTTTTGTAAACACCCATATTTGTGCAAAAAAGTCTTTGTCTTTGTCTATAATAACTTTTTGAAAACTTATTAACTTAACAACTTTTTGAAAACTTTTTAACTGACCAACTTAAAAGCTTTTTAACTATTTTGGAGTCGGTGCCTATTTAGAACGAAAAGTTCGCCATTTTACTAAAGCTCTGACTTAGTCTCTTGCCATTTGCCGGGTGCTCTACCATAATCATAATCATGGTGGTGGAAAATATCATGATATTAAATTTACGATGTTTTCCATCACCGTGCATGCCTAAGAGAAACTCATAAGTTCTCGAATGCATGATGTCCACCAATCCAAACTTGGCCAGCGTGGACTATGGTCTAAATTCCCCTCACTTGTGAGAGGAGTCCTGTGCCCAGCAGGGGGCAAAAAAGGTTGAAAAAACAAATACCATGATCAATAAGAGTCATGTATGTTTGGGACCAGAGCAGCCTGTGCCACCGTTACCTGGGTGGGGGCGGCGGCGGCGGGGGCACGCAGGGCGCGGAGGTGTTGGCGGGGCAGTGCGCGCTGCGGCCGCCCGTGCCGCTGCAGCTCTGCGATGTGGCCGGCAATGCCCTTACTACCCTCATGCTCGATAACTACCTATATGCCTCCGATGTGAGTATCACAAAAAATGCTTAGTTGTTTAATCGGAAACTTAAAAAGAGGCGTGTCTCCAATCCATCAAGGCGTAACTCCATCGGACATCGTTCTGGTAAAGTAGCCATCGCTGTGTTCGGATATCTGACTGACTGCAATACATATTATTATTATTATGGGCATATGGAACATGTTATGGGCTTGTGTTCCCCCGGGGCCCATATGTTGAATATTTCCGCCCTCAACTTCTTACGGTGGTGATATCGTCTAAATAGATACGAATAATAATAAATATTATAATTTGGTTATTTCAACATAGTCATAATTTAAAAAAGTTATTGCTTTATTTTTTATGTTTCAGGTTGTAATGTTCGTATATGACTTAACAAATTTACAAAGTTTTGAAAAGCTCAAAGACTGGTTTGCTAGAGTTAAAGAGATCTTTGAACACGAAGAAAAGAAGCCGTTGTATGCTCTTTTTGGAAATAAATCAGATTTGGAGCACCAGAGAGCAGTGAGACTGTCCAGTGTCCAAAATTTTGCATCGGAATACTTGTTGGAAAACTTCAAGGGCTCTGCTCGGACTGGGGAAATGGTAAGTTTAGTATTGAAACATATTATAGTCGATATTCATATGAAGGTGCCTATGAAGGTGCGAATTTTTGGTTTTATTCGAGCGTAATAAAACATGTCAGATCAACTCGTTCGACAACTTTCATAGGTTATATTACTTTATTACACTTCAATATTCATTTCACGAATTGTCTATAGGTATCGCCAGCGTTCGGTCAGTTACAGGAGTGGATGTACTATGTAAGGTCTTTTATTAACACGCTTTTATAAACTTGACATGTATGTATGTAACGGAATCTTTAAACTTCATTTTCACTTACTTCTAGGAGTCTGATTAATTTGAAAATTTACACAGGGGTCAAGGGCCGATGACAATGCAATAATATGAGAATAAAAATCCAACTAAAAAATTAAAAATAAATAATGTAGTTTAAAAAAACACGTGTTTTTTAGTTTTTTTAAACTACATTTTTTTTGCTTACACTTCGCTTGCTAATCTGAAAATCCGGTCATGGTTACTTGGTGGCGTTATTATTTTGGTTTAAGGACATTGAACAAATAATTTTAAACCAAACTCAGGGTCGGTACATTACAAAAAGCACCTACTTGGTGATTGACATGTATGTCGCAATGTTTACCATGCCGGACTGCCAATCCAGAGACCCAGATTCGATTCACGGCGTAGCAGAAATTGAAATGATGACATTCAATTTCTGTTCTCGGTCTGGGTGTCCATATTCAATCAGGTCTTTGTGTGTGTGTCCCACAACATTGGAAATTATAGTGTGCGGCAATAAGTGTGTAGTATTACTTTACTAAGTTGTATATCTCAAACATTTTATTTTAGGTAAACAGCGCTTTCACCTGTCTAGTGGCGAGGGCGCTTGGGGTGAAGGTCCGTCCCTCGGCGCTGACTAACGGCAAGCTGGCCACGGCGCCCGACGTGGAAGACAGCACGTCCTTGCCGCTGCGCAAGGAACCCTCAAACACTTTGATCATGAACAGAAAAGCCTTGAGGAAGATACAACGCGGCGCCTCCTCCTCTGTCTGTTGTGTTCAATAAAGATGTTTTTAAGTATTATTATTTTTTCATTTTTGGTCGCCTTGATTTCTTTATAATAGCCTATTGTGCTCACCTATCCCGGACGCAGACATAAGCACGCCCTTACCGCTGCGCAAGAAACACTAAAACACGTTGATCATGAACAGAAAAGCCTTGAGGAATTTTCCTCAACAACAGAAGCAGAAATTGGAATTATGAGTTTTGATTTCTGTTCTTTGTCTGGGTGTTTGTGTTCATGTCGACACTGGTAATCCTAGTGTGGGGCTAGAGTCGGGGCAAAGTTAAATTTATTTACTAATAATCCGGCCCGGCTTCTCTCTTACCGACATCTATTGGAAAATATTAATAATATTGTGGCGTAGAAAGCCGTCAAATGGTCAACATTTGACAATCCACCCTTCAAACAAATGACAATGTCGATAATTATGAAAGAGCTCTATGAAAATTTCGTCAGGGAAATTAAAGCTTTCTTGGTCAAATGGTTACGAAAGCCGACTACGGAGCTAGAGACCCGGGTTCAAATCTCAAGTAGGCAAGTTGCGTTTTTTATTTTAGATTTTTTTTTTAATTGGGAGCTAGGTATTTCAAAAGGATTTGTAAAGTAACACTAAGTCAATGAATGCTTTGCCAAGTAAATAACTTGTTTTTATCCGAGCAACGGTCGGGCGTCCAGGTACTATTAATAGATGTCAGGAAAGTCACATTTTCCCGTTTATGTTTAAGTTGATTAGGTATGGCTGAAAATACGGATAAAACGACAATTTCTAAAAATGAAACCTAGCTGGATCTTTTTTCATCCCCGAAACCCCCTGGGTACTAAATTTCATGAAAATCGTGCAACTCTCTCTACATGTCTATGTAAATAATTAAATATTATATAATGGACTTCCAGTAATCGAGAAGTACACAGACAACGTGCGTTTCTGCATCATCTGCAACTACCTGGGCAAGATCATCCCGGCGCTGCAGTCGCGCTGCACGCGCTTCCGCTTCGCGCCGCTGCACCACGACCAGATCGTGCCGCGCCTGCACGACATCGCCGCTAAGGAGAAGTAAATAGCCATTTGTTTTTATTTTTATTTTTACCGACTTTCTAAAGGAGGAGGTACTGTGTTCGACTGTATGTTTTTTTATGTATTTTCACCGATTACCTACTCCCCCAATAGGGAATATGCATGATTTTTTAAATACTCGTAATATCTATCAATCCTATTTAGCATAGGGATTAAGTGTACTTCTGTTCTGTTCTTGTTCGGCATCGATTGGAGCACCAAACTATATTATGCAATAAGTAGTGCCACAAGATTTCAAAGTACTGCAGGACATTGGTCGTATACTACAATGGAGCATTTCCAATAGACTTCTATTAAACGAAGAAAAATGCATGTTTGTGACATATTCCAGATTACGTGTGCCAGTCTATTACAGCTACTGTCTTTGAGGTAGTCAGCTGGAAAGACTAGTTCTGTCCGTGATCTCTTGACTGTCAACTCAATTTTAGGGAGCACATAACCGACCTATGCAACCAACTTCTAAAATCTTAATGTAGCCGAAATCTTTTACAAGGCATATAATCGTAGTAGCTTAGAATACAACGCAGTCGTATTCAAACCTCATGAGAAGAGAAGAATTATTAAGGTGCTTACATATGAAATTGCCGTTCAGTATCAAAAAGGTGAAAGTCTGGGAGCGAGAGTCTATGAACTATTAAAAGGCGGCTTTGACTGACTCATTAGATTTGATTTTTTTTCATTGCACAAAGTTATCCAAATTTTGAAAAACGTGGTAATCGTTTGGGCAAGATCTGGAGAGTATGATGGGTGACGCAGAGGTTCCAGTCGCAGCTCCTCTAACTTGGCGACCGTTTGATGTGCAGTGTTTGGTCTAGCGTTTTCCTGAAGGAGCAGTGGGCTTTTCCATCATTGTTTGCAATACTTGGCAATACAAGTCTGCAGTAATCGTCTGGCCTGATCTCAAGAAGCTGTAGTGGATAACACCAGAACTGGTCCACCACACAAACACTAACCAGAATCTTCTTTTTTGTCAGTTTTCGCTTAGGGCAAAGTTTTCACTTCGTTCCGATTTCCGTCATATGGTTCAAA
Source organism: Pyrgus malvae (assembly GCA_911387765.1). Lineage (NCBI taxonomy): Eukaryota > Metazoa > Arthropoda > Insecta > Lepidoptera > Hesperiidae > Pyrgus > Pyrgus malvae. The sequence continues at coordinate 9,177,401 of OU426958.1, read as the reverse complement.
ATCCTCTCATTATTGTGACGATTGAGCAAAGAAACCCAGAAAGCGACGCGTGTTTGTTGGCTTATTTCATACTTATTGCTTCATTCGTACGGTACCAAATTTTCGAGTTTTTTGACTTTTCCATTTTTGTGCAAATGGATAACTATCGTTGTCACTTACGCCGATGGTTTGAAGTGGATCTACTTCCACTATCGCCTTCAATTCTTCGTTATTTACTTGAGTTTCAGGTCGTTCACGAGGCTAATTGTGTAAATCGAAATTTCCAGAACGGAAAAATTGAAACCAAAAACGCACCGTTAGTTCGTTAGCGGTGCCTGGACCGTACACGTCGTTAATTCTTCGAGTCGTTTCTGCAGCACTTGGTGCCATGGTGGAACTCGTATTCGTAAATACCGCGAATTTTCAATTTATCCATATTTGTTGCTACAGCAATTTTGAAGCTCAAACAAATGATGTGAAATCAAATGAAATACGAATTTTAAAACAATGTAACATTAAAGGAGCATTTCATAAGTTTGGACGCAGGGCGCTCACGAACCGAACATGTACGTACTCGCATCTGTTTATCTATTCCGTGCACACAGCGCGCCCCTAATTGATATTGAAAAAGTTGTGACAGTATTTTACCCTTATTTGCAGTGTTAAGCTATCCGAGGACGGCGTGAAGGCGCTGCTAGCGCTGTCGGGCGGCGACATGCGCAAGGTGCTGAACACACTGCAGAGCACGTGGCTGGCCTACCGTGACGTCACCGAGGACAACGTGTACACGTGCGTGGGCCACCCGCTGCGCTCCGACATCAACAACATCCTCAACTGGCTGCTCAACGAAAACGATTTCGCTGCCTGCTTTAAACGTATCCTTTTTAACACGCTGTTTTATTATTATTATTAGCTTGATATGTATCTATATACGCACTTCAAGATGTCGGATCAATTTGAAACTTTGCATTCTTATCAAGGACAATGCAATAATATGAAAAAAATACAACTAAAAATGAAAAATAAATAATAGTTAAAAAAACTAAATAACACGCTTTTGTGAATAAACTAACTATTTTTTTTTGAATTTAGAATAATGTAAATAAGAAAAAATGTATTTAATTGTAAAAAAACGCGGGGTGCATAGTGCGAATATGTGGTTGGGTGCACGGTGACGTCACAGAGGACCACGTCTACACTGCGCTCTGACATCATTATCAACAACATCCTCAACTGGCTGCAAAGTGAAATCAACTTCACTGCCTGGTTTAATTAAACATATCCTTTTTAAGCTGTCAATGGACCAGTGGGTCCGTAACCAACAAAAACTTTTTAATAGAAAATTCAACCGTCGAAAAAACTGAAAAGTAAAAAATTATACTTTGTTGACTTATCAAACAGCAACACAACTCTGCATTAAAACCTGTGAGTGAGCAATAAATCACCCATTTTCGTACACATTCTTTTTTGTTCATTAATTTAAATTTCTTATCATAAGTTTTTTTTTCTAATATTTTATGGAACTAACTTCGAGAATCCTATCCAATAAAAAAATATCTAAATCGGACTATGCTGTAAAAAGTTATGCGTGGTCGTACATAAAAAAAACAATTATTCGTGTTTATTCGCGTGTTCTCATCGAATTGAAAACCTCCTACGTTTTTTTCTGCAATCGCAGCATCACGTTAAAAATACATTAGCAAATTTGATTAGCTGAATCCAGTGATTTGATTTTGAACTGTGTTAGCGACACTGACAAACAGCAATTCATTTTTCAATAGCGAGAATAGACAGAAAGAAGATAAAATATTTATTTTATATTAGGAATACAAAATAATCGCTTAATTAATGTAATTTTTTCCCGGTGAGAGAAAAGGCGGTGGAAATATAAATATATATTATGGAACAGTAAATCATCAGTCTATAATGTTAACGAACACAGTATTTTCCTTAATTTTTTCTCAGATATTCAAGATCTTAAAATAACAAAGGGTCTTGCACTTGGGGACATATTGACAGAAGTACATTCTATCATACAAAGAGGTAGGTAGTCTTCTTCACTCCTAATAGTAATGTGTTACTTTGATAGTACATTTTTATAAGACTTTTAGGTACCACCACTGCAGTCATTTCTGCTGTGAAGTAGTTCGGTAGAAACTCTTTTCAATACCCAATTTACTTGGGGTTAAGTGTTTGCTGTAGCCTTTGGACATCTACACACAACCTGAACCAAGCACCACCTTATGAGCAGTTGACAATTTTTTTACTTTCTTTCTAGCTATAATTGGGTAAATTTTTAATCGGGAGGAAATGATTAAAAAAAAGGGAATTTTATTATAAGTCGGCTACTACTCCACCCACCCTCGGAGCCGCAGCTGACATTCACAACGCTTCATAGTATTACTTTCTGAAGCATTTTATGAGATATCAGTCTGTGTCAAAGAGAGAGAGGTGGAAATATCAAAATCAAAATGTGTCGCTGGCTCACGGACTATAAGTCTAACCGGCAACCTCACCTTTCCACCGAAAAACAATACTTAAAATTGTTTCACGACAGAAGTGGCGGTACCTACCACTTACAAGATTTTTTTCTCAGATAGTGTGAAATAGCCTATATTGTTTGTATTCCAGTGAAACTGCCGCCCGCAGTGCTGGTGGAGCTTCTGATAAAGATGTCGGACGCGGAGGCGCGGCTGGCGGCGGGCTGCAGCGAACGCATAGAGCTGGCCGCGCTCGTGGCCGCCTTCCAGCAGGCGCGCGACCAGGTCTCGCTCGACCCGCCCGCCTCCTAGTCGCCTGGTACCTGGTACAACCCTGAACCTCTCTAACGGCCTGGCCACGTGGACCGGCGACGCGACGGGCGACCCGAAAAGCCATTGTTTCTCAAAGAAAAACATTGTTTTCTGTTCGCCTGCATTAGTTTCCGCGTGACTCCATGGCTTGCTACGTACTAACCCATTTTTTTTCGGTCGCCGTTCTCGTTGCGCAATTCACTCTGGGTAATTCGCCGTTCGCGCTACCTGTCGCCGCTGCACATGGCATGCCAATACGTGCATTCGTTAGACACTTCGCCGATAGCGTTTGTCTGTGTCCAGCACGTAAGCCTTACAAAGTAATTAGTTACTTAACTAATTTTTTTATTAATTCAGGGCCGATTTTTCAATCCCGGGATAAAGAATTTGTCGAATAAATGTTAGCGTTGTCATTGTTACTCTTACGACATATGATAGGATAGCGATAATAGTGCCGGCTGCAGCGAGCGCGCGGATCTGGCCGCGCTCGTCGCCGCCTTCCAGCAGACGCACGAGCTCGACCCGCCCCCCTTTAGCCGGCTGGTACAGCCCTGACCTCTCTAAACCTTACAAACTAATAAGCATTTTTATTAGCAGAGGGCCTACTCTGTACGCGTCCGTCAGTAAATTCTAACAAATTTCGGGAAACATTTTTGGCATACTCTGATCGCTTTAAATTTCGCGAATATAAAAGATTAGCTTAGTCATTGATAGCAGTAGCTTAATTTAGCTACTGAATTAATAATATTGTTAGAATTTCTTCAGCCTTATCCAAAAGTGAGGCCTGAAAATTCATAAAAATACGCAAACAGTCGTATAGAGTTTAGATTAGCATACAAAATCAAATTTTGAATAACTTAAAAAATATGTGAGATACTAATTTCTACTTTCTTTTCTTTTTCAAATTAACCATTAGACAGAGAGGAGACTACAGTATTGTGATGCCACTTGCCTATATTACAGTACAGACACAAAATATTAATAAAGCTTCGTTTTGCTAGAAAGGGATAGCCAATAGCAGTATATAATAAATATAACATACTCAATATCAGGTCGCAGAAGCCGAACCGGATAACGGGCCGCCGCGCCGGTGACTTATAGTAACTTGTTGACTTGTTGTTACAAGTGGGCGTAAAGTTCGTAAAATTAATATCCTGTTAGTTATTATTTTATAAAATGGACACACAGTGGAAACAATGTGATAATGGTTTATGTAAGTTTTGAATAAAAATATTTTTTAATTAGAACGTTTTTTATTCATCACCTATTTTTAAAGGGTAGCAATAAAACGAGTGACTGTAAATTACACTTTTAAGTGTCAAAATTAATCAATTTGCGTTATAGAATTATTAATTGAGCGACTGTCTGCGAGTGACGAGAAATCAACAGAACAGCAACTTACAAACATTAATTTGAACTACTTAAAATACAAGTTGAGCAGCTTCATAATATTTGAGCGACCTAATATTTGTTCGAGTCAATGGTAAGTACCACGTCGACGGAACCCCGACGACGTGGTACCATTAATTTTATTTCGCTCGGGCGGAGGATGATTTAAGAAAGGGTAGTATTTAAACGCAAATCAAAAAATATCCTTTTTCTATGCAATAAGATTCCAAATTCCCATCAAAATTACTGATTGCACAGCATAATATTCAACTCAAAATATCACTAAACACACTACAATTTATTTTCGCAGCGTACAGCGATTTTTCCCATCAAAAATGGAGGTGGGAAGAAGCTCTGGCTCCGTGACTTCTCCTGCGCTGCGGGAAAACCACTCCCTCCGCCCCAGCGTAAGAAATAAGAAAGCGCGGGCGGGGCGGTTCCTACGGCGGGCGGGGAGTGTTCTCCCTCCGCGCCTCCGGCTTTTTATATACACTCTAGGGGTAGTACAGATAAGACCACGTGGATAGTGGGGTGCTCTGATTTGGTTTTGGGTATTTTTCAGACACAGAAGCAAAGGGCTTCGGAGACGCCATGGTAGTCAAACGTTGTGTGTAAACTTACAGAATGCAGAGTGGTTTTTTTCCAGTCGCTCACTTAGTAATGTAGTCGCTCGGATAAAATTTTAATATCTGAAATGGATTAATCACAATCCACTTTTTGTAAGCTCGTTCTGGATTTTATTATTATCAATATTCGTCGTTAGTTTAGTAAATTTTTCGCTTAATCTAATTCATACCGCTCAAGTTATTAAAACTGTATGTCATCATCAGTCGCAAAGTTTTTTTTTATTCGCTCGTTTTATAATTCCCCATTTTTAAATAATGATTCATTTTTGACTTTCATTGATTGTTGTTTGTTTATTACGGATACATTTTAAACTCTATTTGCCCTCCGTTTTCAAGATACTGAAAATATTCCTAGTAGACTTTTTCCCAAAATGTCATTCGAATGTTTCTCACTCGCTCAGATAAAATAAAAAACTCATTCGTATCAAAACTTTTGTCAGCGAGTCTATCGCTGATCAGTAAATAGGATCGGTTCCGGTTTCCGTATTCCGGCCATGTGATGGACCCGCAGCCAGCCGGCGTAGGATTACTGAAATTTTATTTTACTTTATGTCGACACCACGTACTGTGAAGCAATTTAAAAGAAGTTAGGTAAAAACTACTTTGCAATAATCCGCTATCAAAACGTATGATGGTAAATACTTCTTCATTCAATAGCGCCTCCCTCCCACATAGGAAACATGCACATGAAACATTAAGAAATATACACCAACATAAGTACCGCCACAGTGGATGCTATTGCATGAAAAAGTATACACCATCATACCTTTCGATTGCGAATTGTTGCAAAGTACTTACCTACTCCATTGTTATAAAGTTTATAACAATGGAGTAGGTAAGTACTTTGTTATAAAGTTTGTTTATAACAATGGAGCTCCACAAAGTAACGCCTGATTCAATCAATCAAATTTAAAAGAAAAATAAGTAAGTACCTATGTACCTTTATAAAAATTCTAGTCACATACCCGTAATGAATGAAGTTTGTTATAATGTTTATCCACGTGTCAACCATACGGCGAGTCCTTGTGTCAACTGTATCAGTTATGTATTTGGTTGCGTTTGTAATAAATATATAACCTATTTCATCTGAATGGGATGTCCCGGGCATCTAACTTGTAATTAAGTTTAGTCCAATTCAACTCTCCGTCAAAATTAAAAATGTATGTAGTAGTATAATGGACTGCTTTCAATCACGCTTTTATACTGTTTTATCCAGTAATTGACCCCGAAAATTTATTGCGTATCTGATACTAAATCGATAATTGCTTTCACTGAAAAATGTTGCAATTTATCGCCGAAGTACAACTCGCTTATAGATTATCCCTAATAGCTTTGACCTCTCCGAACCAAGCGGGTATTCAATATTTGACGGAATACAGCTTTCGGGATTAACACGTAGCTTTTTCATTCCAAACGGTGTAAGAATTATATACGGTAACATAGTTATGCCTTCCTGCGGTGTGAAGCCTGCCATTATTGTGACGTTACTTGGTATCCTATTACGTTTTACGAAAAACTGCAACGGATCCACTGTCAAAACTGCATGCGTTGAATCTATTTCTGCACTCGGTAGGTACAAATGGGGAAAATTGTCTAAAGAATTCTCGCTTTCCTACACCACTAGTAAAGTACCGTCTTCGTGGAAGGTAGCCCTAGTACACCCAATTCCGAAAAAGGGTGACCGCAGTGACCCGTCCAACTACAGGCCCATTGCGATAACCTTCCTGCTCTCTAAGGTGATGGAGCGTGTTTTAAATACGCAGCTCCTTAGGTACCTCGAGAAGCACCGGTTGATCAGCGATCGTCAGTATGGCTTTCGCCAGGGCCGGTCGGCCGGTGATCTCTTGGTATACCTCACACACCGCTGGGCTGAAGCCGTCGAGGGCAACGGGGAGGCTCTGGCAGTCAGCCTGGATATCGCAAAGGCCTTTGACCGGGTCTGGCACAGGGCCCTTCTCGCGAAGCTTCCATCTTACGGTCTTCCCCTGAGGCTATGCAACTGGGTGGCAAACTTTCTGTCTGAGCGGCAGATTAAGGTCGTTGTTGACGGATGCTGCTCAGATATGAAGCCCATTAATGCCGGTGTTCCCCAAGGCTCAGTGCTGTCTCCTACACTATTCATTCTGCATATCAATGACATGCTGCAACAATCACGCAGTATACATTGCTATGCAGATGATAGTACGGTGGACGCACTATACACCTGTCGAGCCAATGCCTCTAGGTCACAAGTGGAGGAAAGTAGAATCAAACTTGTGTCTGAAGTCGAGAACTCTCTGGAGCGGGTCTCGGAATGGGGTCGACTTAACCTTGTCGAGTTTAACCTCACGAAGACACAAGTTTGCGCGTTTACCGCTAAAAAAACCCCATTTGTTATAGCGCCCAAGTTCCAGGGTACCGCGCTCACCGTCGGTGAAAGTGTCGGTATCTTGGGAGTTGACATTACGAGTAAAGTGCAGTACCGGAGTCATTTGGAGCACAAAGCCAAATTGGCGTCCAAAAAGCTTGGTGTCCTCAATAGGGCGAGGTAGTACTTCATTGCGGGGCAACTCCTGACGCTGTACAAAGCCCAGGTCAGACCCCATATGGAGTACTGCTCTCATCTCTGGGCAGGAGCACCAAAATACCAGCTACACCCATTTGACTCCGTTGAAAAGCGCGCAGTCCGAATCGTCAACGACCCAAGATTGACTGACAGGCTAGAACCGCTCAGCTTGCGAAGAGACATAGGCTCGCTCTGCGTGTTCTACCGACTTTACTATGGTGAGTGCTCCGAGGAACTTTTCAAACTAATGCCTACATCACCATTCCATGATTATACCACCAGACGAAGGTTAAAGTTCCACAGGCACCATCTGGACTCGTGGCGGTCCTCCACAGTCTGCTTTGCACGCTCCTTTTTACCACGGACGTGTAGGTTATGGGACAACCTTCCAGCTGAGGCATTCCCAGTGGACTATAACATGGGGTTCTTCAAGAAAGCTGTAAAAAAAGCTCTCCTCCAAAGCCGGCAATGCTCGGGTGGCTCCCCTGGGGTTGCCCGTGTCCATAGGCGACGGTGATCGCTTAACACCACGCGGCCCGTCTGCCTTTTTGTTCGGTTTACATATAAAAAAAAAGATGCTTTTGTCTGATTTTCCTAAATTTGAAGTTGCTCTTAAGAGTTCATGAACATTTATTTCTCGTAAGTGCTTTAAAATTTTGTAAACGTCATTTGTTTTTAGTCCGAGCTCTCGGGCTAGCTCCAGTGATATCAACTCTGGGACTCAACGCGCTGCCGTGGCCGCTCGCTCAGCAATATCGCTCTTTGAAAAAGTCCTTCAGATTATTTTGTTAACATCAAGTAGTTTGCTAATGTTGCCCCAGAGCTGTGCCCTATTAGCGTCACATTATTAGGATTTCCACCAAATCTTAGAATGTTTCCTTGGATCCATTTTAATGACAATATAATGTCTTTTAACGCCGCATTACCGGATGCTTCGTTTATATTAAGAGAAAGGAATCCAAGTACACCTAACCTAAGAAAGTAAGTAAATACTTATTATTATAATAGGTAGCTAAAGGTTGATTCATTGAAATGGCAGAGTGAGAGGAATTTTGAGAAGAGATGTCAGATTTTTTAAGAAAAATCATACCTGTAGTTAATAGAAACCACGATAGTGTCTCTTTCCAGTGTCAATTGTGGGCCATATATGTAATCTATGTTGCCCGAGAAATATTTCATAGCACCGCCATGAATGATCACAGACACCGGCAATAACGTTTCAACCATAAGAATAAATAATAATTACATAGAACGGAATCTCCTTTGACCGGGTGGAAAACGCCGCTATTTTTATACCTACTTCCCCCTTCACCTCGTTACGCCCCTCTGTCGCCCAGGCGTGTTGACAGGGTTGTCAACTGTTAATACTGCTTTTTTATAGATAATATAGGTAGCTAAAATATAAGTTTTCCTTTACTTAAAAATCATTATTTTAGTTTAGTATTACAAAGTATGAGAATTATAAATACTTACCTACACTATAAATACCTGCTCATGAATAATAAATTATTATGAGTACCATACCAAATGAAGCCATTTAAGTAAGTATTACTTACCTACATAGGTGTAAGTACTTACGTAGTGTAGGTTTGGCTGCAACCCTTTTTTGCGTCCCACTGCTGGGCACGGGTCTCTCCCCAATATTGGGGAGGCCTGGAGCTTACTCCACCACGCTGCTCCAATGCGGGTTGGTGGAGATGCGGGTTAGTGGCCAACCCGCTGTCGGATGTTTTCAAACCGCCCATAAGGCCTCCGACAAGGTTTAACGACTGTTATCTATCGACAACAACCGGGACCGACGGCTTAACGTGCCCTCCGAAGCACGGAAACGCGCATGAAATTTTTGCAACTAGCGGTCACCCATCTCACACTAGACCGCGCCCGTTTGGCTTAGCTGCATAGATCGCTTGCGTTCTACGCTCGCCGCCGAGCCATGCGCGCTTCATTATTTAAAGTGTAGGTTTATTTATTATTTTTAAAGTGTAGGTTTAAAATAAACGAATTACATATTAAGTATAACGTGCGTGCGCCAGTGCCGCGGCGCCGCAATCGCGAGGCAAAACAATCGAGAAAGGTTCAATGACCGATGGCGGGGGCTATTAAAAAATATTTTGGCGACATGTTAAAATGCTGTAGTTATCTAACATTTTTTTTATAATTGAGTGAAAGTGAAACAATTGGCTACACAAAAAGAACTGGTCACATCCTTTTGATAATTTAGGTACGGAAAAGGAATAATATTTAAAAAATATTACTTATCTCGCATCATCTTTGGGCAAACTAAAAAAACTTAAGTTTGGCATTGTTTTAGAATTGTTTGTACAACCAAACACACGACATTAACTTGGCGCCGTTATTGTAATTGACGCGCCCGTCCGAGACAGCCCGTCTTCAGTAGTCGGTTTAGCCGAAATTAAAGTGTAGGCTAATATCGTGACCTTGAGCCCGTTTTGAGCGGGAGTTTCCGTTCTACGTAGTATTATTTATTCTTATGGTTTCAACCTCGCTCGCAGGCACATAAACGTTCAGATACAAACAGTCTTCGCTCATTTGTTCTATCTTGTATTGAACAGTCTTCTGCGCACACACAGGACGTTCTCGAGTTGCATCGTGTAAACTTGTCCATGGCTTTCTGGGCTTAGGCGGCTTGACAAGGAAAAATAGAAATTAAGAAGAGGCAGATTTGTAATATGTTCTTTATAACTTGTTCTTCTATTAAATAATTAAATGTGATAGTTATAATACAAAGACTTCAGGGAGTACATGACGGACGTCCGGTAGCTCGCAATTAGCATTGTAAACATAACTCTGAGAGAAGACTGATGATATTGAATTTACTTACCATAAACCGCAAAGTGCCATTGGGACTTTCGGCATAAGGTATACCGTAATACCTACGAGTAGTATTCCATATTTTTATACTTGCTCAGTTTTCCCCTGACGAGTCATGATAATCAACGACTTCGGCGCAGGCACTGGCGCAAACAAATATAAATACATAGCGCAAAATAACAATTTATACACCATTTTTAACGAAACTTACGTTCCCGTACTATTCAGTTACAGTATCAAATTAAATTCATAGATAAATGGAATACCTATCATAATGACCGAAATTACATACAAAACAAAAAGAAATACACAAAAAGCAAATTATCTTGCGCCATTTAGGTAAGAGTTCTACATTATTTAATACTAAGATAAATGTAGCCAATTCTCTATTTGCATCATTATCATTGGTCTGTGACATTTTCTCATACAAAGTGTGATTGTTCTGTCGTTTGTACCTAATGGAAACTGTGACTAAATATGTAGATTATAAATACGTGTACATTTTTTTTTACTAAATGTCCCATGGGTTTTTTGCTACACGTGGAAAACCTCATATAGGTACATAGCACATATATGTAGTCACCCCGATCGATGGTACTTACTAAAGCAAAACACACATTTGTGTATGATTATCATCATATCATGTTGCTGAGCTGATGATGGAAGGTACTACGACGGTTAAGAGTTGAGAGCAAATTCCTTTATTGTTCAACAACTTATACTCCTAAGGTGGTCCAACTGTCACCATGTCAAAATCTGATGAATCATCATGTCAAATTCCGGGCATGAATATTTGTATTATGTCAGCTCAGCAAATGAGATGATGATAACTATGCACAGATATCTCTTAAGCTTCACAAAGTATAAGAAAATGTATGTGTGTGCCTATAAAATTTGAGAGTTCCCCTCGATTTTGCGATCCCATCATCAGATCCTGACTTGGTGACAATGGGACCACCTCGGAAGTATAAGCATACGAACAAAAAAAGAATTTTGAAAATCGGTCCACTAACAGCGGAGTAATCCTCCTTTTGGAAGTCGGTAAAAAATAGAACCGACTTCAAACGGTAAAAAAAATTGTTCAGTACTTACTTTTTCTTGCTTATGGTAGTGACTCTTAAAACTATTTTTGGAGTTGGGCAATTAGTAAAATGTACCTTTCGTACTGAATGAGCACCGACTCCAAAATAGTTTTAAGAGTAGTACCTACCATTAGCAAGGAAAAGTATCATAATAATATGCCAAGTACTGGACAGTTTTTTGTCTCTTGTTCGTGGTGAAATTGACACTTTCATTTGTCTCCACCTAGTATTTTCTAAGTCTATTATGGGTCTTACAATAAAAGTGTCAATTTCACTTAATACCGACTTTGACTTACGTACCAAGGAACTATACATGTACTATAATATAAGAACATATAGTAGGTACTCTTTACCGTTACGTTACCTACTGATTACAAAGATGACAATTTCAGGGGAATGTAAACACGAATTTAATTCAGCCTTTTAATTTGGCATTTATTCTCTAACGTTCCACCGTTATTTTTATATTGCTTAAACTGATAATAAACGTTATCCCAAAAATTTATAATGGTCGAATTGTTTAATAACGTTTGTACTGTAGGATCAGGATTAATTAGAAAATATTTTTGATCTCTGATAGTAAATTCAGGCCATTTATTGTTGCCACTGGCCTGTGGGGTACTGAAAAGGAAAATACAATTAATAAAAAAAATACACATGGTGTTACACCTACTAGTTAGGTCTTCATGTATCTCTAACTCGGGCGAGTTAACATGACACCTGGCTTGAAAAACGTTTCTGCAAAGTACAGTATGCAACAAATTTCGTTTCAGGTTTCATATCAACTAAAATACCACTATCTGGTCGTTGAAGTAGGTATTCGGTAATTTTACTGTTCAAAAATTTTAAGCCGGAAGGCTTGTCTCTCAGCAAAAGTAAGCAATCTTCCAACCCTCCTCCACCTAGAGGCCATTCATAAATTACGTCACACTTATAGTAGGAGGGCCCTCCCTCCCTTGTTCGACCCCCTGGTCGAACAAGTGTGACATTGTGTGACGATGGGTGAGAGGGGTCTTTAAATTCGTAAAATTATTTTTCTTTAATGTAATAATTTCTATATGGAAAATAGATGAATTATTTGTGATGTCACACTTGGGAGGGGGGAGTTTCTCAGTTGTGAACAGCTGTGACAAAGACCGGGGAGGGGTCAAAAAATCACGATTTTCGTGTTACGTAAATTATGGATGGCCCTTTACGTAAACATTGCTATATGTACTTTCTAACAGATGATAATATGTTTTAATCTCGTTTCTACTTACCCACTTTTAATGAAATTTGAAAAAAGACTAACTGTGACGTTGATCATGCGTTTGCTTTCTATACTTGCTTTCTCTATTAAATTTCGAGTCCTGTTTGTCACAAATATGTATCCAAGCTCGTCTGAATGAGAGGTGCCGGGATAGTTTATATTATAATTTAATTTGCTCCAGTTTAGATCACCATCAAAGTCAAAGGTGTAAAAATACAATGTATTGCTTTTAGGGTTACGTTTGTGTAACTTTATCCAGGCAAAGACACTGTAATCGTAGCGAATGTCTGATGCTAGATTTATTAATTTATCCATAAAAAAATTCGTATTATTAAAATACTTTTCACTTATCATATTTCCTAGCTGTGTAGCCTCCTGCGATCCTTTAGGGTATTCAATGTTGCTTGGGATATATAATTCATGGTTGTTACGCATATTCTCGAGCTCATTGGGGTGACTTAGAATAGTTGGTATCATGTAAATACCTTCTTGGCCATTTATTCCCACCATAACGGGTATGTTCTGGGGTATAATTAATTTCTCAAGAATAAGTACTGGATTCTCAGTTATAACTGCATGAGAATTTTTTTTCTCTATGCATGGCGCAAAGAAATTGCACGGTTTTAATACATTTTTGTCCGCACTACTTAAATTTTTAAATGCTTGTACAATATCAAACACATTAGCTTGCTGCAGTTGCCCTAAAACAACATGAGGGTCCTTGCTTGTTATTCCTAATTCATTGGCTAGGGATAAGGCATCATCAGTTGGATGTAGTGACATGAACCTATGATTTAAGGCACTACCACTGATTAAAATTGCGCGATGGAATAATTCATGCGTTTGGTTAGTAAACATCAAGTAGTGCACAAGCGCGGCGCCGGAACTATTACCGCCTAGGGTTATTTTTTCACAGTCTCCTCCAAATTCAGATAAATTTTGCTTTATCCATTTTAATGCTAGTATTATATCCTTGATGCCAGCATTACCGGAAGCTTCGTCTATGCCTAAGGAGAGAAATCCCAATGGACCCAACCTGTAACAATTGTTTGTTCTAATTATTTAGGTAGCTAATATGATTATGTCACATTAATATACCGGACGGCCGAGTTTCCATGTCAGGCGCCTAGTAATTATTACGCGGCGAGCGTCGTTAATCTTATGTCCTAAAATATATCCATACAAATAAATAATGTAGTTTAAAAAACTAAAATCATGTTTTTGTGAAAATACGAAATAAAAAGTAAAAAATAAGAAGAAAATGTATTTTACTGTAAAAAAAAAGCGTGGGGTGCATGGTGTCAAAGTATCTCAAAAAGCACCACCCCCTTTTTTAAAGTAAAATACATTTTCTTCTTATTTTTTACTTTTTAGTTCGTATTTTCACAAAAGCGTGTTTTTTAGTTTTTTAAACTACTTACATTATTTATTTTTAACTTTTAATTTGGATTTTTTTATTTTATTGCATTGTCACCGGCCCTTGACCCCTGTGCAAATTTTCAAATTAATCAGACGCTTAGAAGTAGGTGAAAATGAAGTTAAAGATTCCGTTACATAGGTACATACATACAGGTTAAGCTAAAGCGTGTTAAAAATCAGATCAAACCGTTGTAGCACTGTTGCGAAGTGAAAAAGGACAAACAAACCAAACACGCTTTCGTATTTATAATATTAATTTTTGTTAATTAATTTTTCTGTACTGAAACAGGCATTAGCGCAGCAGATTTTTAATTGGATTGGACCTATGACGATGTCAGATGTGGCGGCGAAACAAACCATCATGATTTATTTTATTACGATGGTTTCTTTCACCATCGTGTACACCTGCGATTAAAAAAATCGACAGCGGCATTTCATATCAACCCTCAGTTTATTTGATCTGAGTATCATATACTACTGCTTACATGGGCGTACCCAGGTTCTTGGCCAGGGGGGGGCAAAATCTTGGCCAGGGGGGGCAAAGTCTTGGCCAAGAGGGGGCAAAAATTTGGTCGGGGAGGGGGGGGGGGTTAGGTTCTTGGTCGGGGGGGGGATTTTTAGGTTCTTGGTCGGGGGGGGGGGGCAAATTTTTTCAAGCTGGGTACCGCGCGTATATTTGCCTTTCACGTTATAGACCAATATACCGCTACAGTCATTACGGGTAACTTTGAATTGACGTTTAAGTTTGAACAAAGTTGGAAAAAAGATTTAACAATTTATGACATTGAAACTTTTCTATATTTCAATATAATAACTGTGTTAAATGGATTGCCAAAATATTTTTGTACCAAATGAAAATTAAAAAAGAAATAAACTATCAATGCCATAATTCTGAAAATTCCCGCCTTTTCCGTGATTAAGTTGCTGGAAGTTTTTGAGCGCTTATTTGGAATCGTAAACTAGTCCACTTTGATTCATATTATTATGGCCAAACCAACCAAGCTATTTGTTACTTTTTTACGTCAGTGTAGATGTTATTTTTATAGATAAGGTTTTTAAATTTAATAATACCTTCTTTTTGTTTTACCTAAACCTTAAAATATTAAGGTTTTTACACTCTAAAAAAATTATTCAAAGTTACCCAAAATTCATGATTAATGAAAATTCGAGTTTTAGGGGAAATTATGGGTAGTTCTGTTGTTTCTTACGCAAATTTATTTTGTTAGACAGAAAAACCAACTCAAAAGGACACTATTCATTCAATAAAATAAAGGTGTCATAAATAGAAATCAGTTTTAATAATAAAAATAATGTAAAAAAATGTTCAAAGTTACCCGAACTGTACCTATAGTTTTCAATGGAAAATTCTCACGTCAAATTATCTGCTTTTTAACACGCTTTTATTAGCTTGACCTGTATGTATGTATGTATGTAACGGAATCTTTTAACTTCATTTTCACTTACTTCTAGGAGTCTGATTAACTTGAAAATTTGCACAGTGGTCAAGCGCCGATGACAATACAATAATCTCATAACTTTATATTAAAATCTTAAGTAGGCTCATCGGGATAAAAAAAAATATACGAGGGGCGGCTGATAACTGATAAGTTCGCGGCCTAAGGTACTTAATGAAAATTTGCACAGGGGTCAAGGACCGTTGACAATGCAATAATATGAAAAAAAATCCAACTAAAAAATTAAAAATAAATACTTAATGTACTTTAAAAAACTAAAAAACACGCTTTTGTGAAAATACGAACTAAAATGTTAAAAATAAGAAGAAAATGTATTTTACTGTAAAAAAAGCGTTGGGTGGTTTTCAAGTTACTGTTGAGTCTGTTGACACAATGCACCACAATGTATTTTTTAATACAGTTGCTCAAAAAGTGACGTATTGCAGGGACGTTTAGCGTGCGGGAAGTGGGCTATTACACACTCGTGCTTTTTCTTTCCCAACTGTCAAAATAATGTCTATTAAAAAGAAAAAACCTACCACGAAGTTTTAGAAGTTTTTATGGTTCATGCAAATATTTCTAAAAAGAAGCTACTAATTTGTTTCAATATCAGATTTAATGATTTGATTCAATGAGTTAGGTTAGGTTTCATTTCATTTCATCTCATTAACATTTTCATTTCATATCAATAAAAAAAATCTACTGAAGACTTGGCTGTATGTGCATAGTTCCCTTTGCCTACCAGAATGGATGAAGAAAACAAAAAAAATTGCATATATAGGTATTCTTTTACGGTTAGCGCCATTTTTCAAAAATGTTCTTTGCGAGTTTTTATTATTTTATTAAATTGCTTCATTTTTTCGCAACTGTATTAAAAATAGTCGTTCAGTACACGTGCGGAACCGTCATTGGAAGGAGTTCCGACTGTCAACCCTCACCTTCGGCTGCGCCTCGGCTCGGGTAGACATTAGTCAGAGCTCCTTGCAATGACAGCCTTTCCGCACTTGTAATGAAATATACTATTTTGCTCAAAAAGTGACGTATTGCAGGGACGTTTAGGGTGCGGGAAGTGGGCTATTACACACTCGTGCTTTTTCTTTACCTTTTTCGCACTCGTGCGTTCTCTTTCCCAACTGTCAAAATAATGTCTATTAAAAAAAACAACCACGAAGTTTTAGAAGTTTTTATGATTCATGCAAATATTTCTAAAAAGAAGCTACTAATTTGTTTCAATATCAGATTTAATGATTTGATTCAATGAGTTAGGTTAGGTTTTATTTCATTTCATCTCATTAACATTTTCATTTCATATCAATAAAAAAATTCTACTGAAGACTTGGCTGTATGGGCATGGATCCCTTTTGCCTACCCAGAATGGGTGAAGACAACCAAAAAAAATCTCTGCATATAGGTATTCTTTTACGGCTTGGAGTTTTGGCGGGAAGTCTGAAGGGAGAAGTTGTGCTCTTGTTTTATTTATTTTTTTATTTTTCTGTTTTAAATAGAATAATAGATGACACTGGCAATATGCACAGAGCGCGATGCCATTATTAAATATTGAAACGAAAATATTGAATGGCTGCAAGGATTTTATCCAATGCCGTAAAATGAATTAAAAAAAATATTTTATTGCTGGCGCCATTTTTCAAAAATGTTCTTTGCGAGCAAAGTACATTATTGTTAGTCTAAGTTTGCGAGTTTTTATTATTTTATAAATTGCTTCATTTTTTCGCAACTGTATTAAAAAAAGTTGTTCAGTACACGTGCGGAACCGTCATTGGAAGGAGTTCCGACTGTCAACCCTCACCTTCGGCTGCGCCTCGGCTCGGGTAGACATTTGTCGGAACTCCTTGCAATGACAGCCTTTCCGCACTTGTAATGAAATATACTATTAATGTACATTAAGTATTTATTTTTAATTTTTTAGTTGGATTATTTCAATTATGATTGTCATTGTCATCGGCCCTTGACCCCTGTGCAAATTTTCAAGTTAATCAGATTTTCTTCGTATTTTCATAAAGCGTGTTTTTTAGTTTTTTAAAGTACATTATTTATTTTTAATTATTTAATAATAATATACAATACTACAGTAAATGTTCTCAGAAAATACAAATAATGAAGACTCGAATCTAAATTTCTTTTGAATCATTATGTACAATTTTGGGCAATTTATTAAACTTTATACTTAAATTACTCGAAAAACATAAGATTTTATGTTATATTGTATATATTTACTATTATACACTCTAGACCGGCTGAAGCCTAGAACTAAAACTGTGTGTGATTCTTATGTGTGGACTCCATAAAAACTGTATCTTTCAAGCATAATAATTAGTGACGACAAGAAGATAAAGAAAGCGCCGTGAAAGAAAGCAGCTGCAGGCGGTTCGTACGTGGCATGCAGGTTAGTGCTCTCTTCTTGTGAGGGGAATCGTTGGCAGCCCCATCGTCTTTTTCTGCTGCCTCCCAAAATGTGCGCTGTATAACGACCAAAGAGCCGGTTGCGCACATGTATTGTTTCGTAATTTTTTTCCTTTCATTTTTGTTATATTCTCTACCTTTTCCAATGGGTTTCATCTTACTATAATTTTTGTTCACTTTTTACCATTTTCAAAATTATCAACCCTGGTCTATTACACGAAGACACGCATACAAAATATTAAATATACAAAGGGAACAGCAGGAGGTAGCATATTATCTAGCGTACTCTTTATAGGTTTCTTTTTTCGTTTAGGAGATCTTTTGGGATTTTTGAATCCCTGAATCTGGACCGTGATCCAGGGGGGGGGCAGCTGCCCCCCCTGCCCCCCCTGGGTACGTCCATGACTGCTTATATATATATTACTGCTTGAATCCAGGTTTCTAAGAAGAGACCCTTGCCCAGTTAATGTTGACCATCATTTACTGATTTATGTACTTACCTGTAGTTTAATGTAATGACGATAATTTCTCGCTGAAGCAAAAATTGTGGGCCGTACAAATAGTCAGAGCCACCGGAGAGCAACGCCAATCCTCCGCCATGCAAGAACACTAACACAGGTAGCTGGGGTGCCGCGCGCTCGGGCACGTACACGTTGAGGAGCAGGCAGTCCTCGCTCATCTGCTCATATTTGTATTGGTCCTCCCATTGCGGACATACAGCTCCATTTTTTGTCGCATCAAGCACATCATTCCATGGTTTCTTTGGTGTTGGAGGCTACTTAAAAAATGATTATTTAACCGTATGATCATTGAGACATAAATGGCAAGTGATTATAATACTGTACCAAGTACCTAATCTGAATTTCTTTCCTATTTTATCCTTACTGTTAAAGTATTTTATGTAAGCAATGATACCTCTATGCAATTAGCAATGTCTATTTTATAAGGGGGAATTATAAAACGAGCGAATAAAAAAAAACTTTGCGACTGATGATGACATACAGTTTTAATAACTTGAACGGTATGAATTAGATTAAGCGAAAAATTTACCAAACTAACGATGAATATTGATAATAATAAAATCCAGAACGAGCTTACAAAAAGTGGATTGTGATTAATCCATTTCAGATATTAAAATTTTATCCGAGCGACTACATTACTAAGTGAGCGACTGGAAAAAAGCCACTCTGCATTCTGTAAGTTTACACACAACGTTTGACTACCATGGCGTCTCCGAAGCCCTTTGCTTCTGTGTCTGAAAAATACCCAAAACCAAATCAGAGCACCCCACTATCCACGTGGTCTTATCTGTACTACCCCTAGAGTGTATATAAAAAGCCCGCCGTAGGAAAGCGCAGGCACCAAGAGTGCCGTAGCGGCTGAGGCTGGTCGCCGAAGGCGACCAGTAAGCCGAAGCTGCGAAGGCGATCGTAGGTGCCGCGCTTTCTTACGCTGGGGCGGAGGGAGTGGTTTTCCCGCAGCGCCGGAGAAGTCACGGAGCCAGAGCTTCTTCCCACCTCCATTTTTGATGGGAAAAATCGCAAACAAATATTATGAAGCTGCTCAATTTGTATTTTAAGTAACTCAAATTAATGTTTGTAAGTTGCTGTTCTGTTGATTTCTTGTCACTCGCAGTCAGTCGCTCACTTAATAATTCTATAACCCAAATTGATTAATTTTGACACTTAAAAGTGTAATTTACAGTCACTCGTTTTATTGCTACCCTTTTATAAGTAGTACACTAAGACAGACAATTGTCATTGTCACTTCTTCCTATTCCATTGTACGAATAAAGATGTCTTGGATCATAAAAATGTTGTTTATATTAATCAGCCTAAATACTGAAGAAATAGTCTTCTACTGCAAAGTTACTCTGCAAAAGGTTATGGGCCCAGAGAAAGGAAAAAAGAAAATATTTGTTAGTAATTTTGGTATTAATTTTGAAAATACCATAATGGCGTCTCACTTACTAACCTTACCTGTATTGAAAGCGGATAATTTTAACAATTGGCTATTTAGAATAAAAGCGATTTTAGAAGAAAAAGCGGTATTATATTGTATTAAAACAGAAAAACCTGAAATATCGGATGATACAGTCGAAAAGAATTTTACGAAACACGATGCAATCGCGAAGTCCATTATTGTTTCATGCTTAACCGATACTCATTTAAGTATTATTAAGAAATGCCTGTTAGGAATTAACGTCGGTAGTTGAATAAAAAACGTGACGAGGTAGGAGAAAACGCCTATAAAAGCGAGGCCTCATCTAAAGGGGGGATTATTAGTGCTGTAATCGTAATAACGACAGTTACTCTGCCCGATTGCGTACCGAAATTCTGTATCTGTGCTTACTTATTATTTAATTGTTGTTGTATTAATTAGAAACCTTAAATCGTTACCTGTAGATTGTATCAAAGGCTTTGTGAATTATGTAAATGGTGATCTAAATATTCTGCTTCTGGTTTTCATTACTAAAATCAGAAGTGGGATCTCCTCGCGTCCCACATTTAACGTTGCATCCTGAACAAATGCAGAAATCAGTACGCACGGTTTTTTTTTACATTCTTCGTGTATCGATTAAACAATCTGTACCAGTTCAGTGATAATGATAACTCGAAGTAATTGATTTGAGTGAGTGAGACTTGTGTATTTGAAAACGTTGGGTAAGGTCAGAAACCGTAAGTAAAAAAAAAAATCTTTTAAGAAAATATTTATTTGCTCGAATGTGGTATAGTTTTATGTTTCATATTAAATTAGGTATTTCAATTAATTTTCATTACAAGGACATTTGCTTATTTTAGTTGTCATAGATTTTATTATTAATTATGCAAATTTATTTAATTTTTCGTATAATTTTATAATTTATGTCGCAAAGTATCAAATTTCTGTTCACCCATAAATTTGTTATTGTAAAGATTTATTGGTTTTAAAATTTTACCATAGTGAAGTTTTAAATATTTGTCGGCAATTTATTGTTAATTTTGACGCACATGTGGTAGCAATTTTTTGACCTTATAGCTGACTAGGTTATTGGCAGGCACCAATAGTCTTATCAGGAAACAAGTAAGAAATTTACAATATTCATCTTTCCTTGTAAATAAAAAGTTGTGTCTTTACAATTAAACGGGCTTCATATATGTACAGACAGGGCACACTTAATATTTTAAATCTTTTAAAGAGAGGCTCGCAGCTTGTTAATGGAGTGGTATTAGCTATAGCGCGAATACATCTCTTTTGTGCTATAAACGCTTTATTGAAATCTGTAGTTCCCCAGAGTAGTATTCTGTATCTAAGATTCGACGATGGATACGTCTACCCATGATAAAATTTTAATGCTACATTTGTTACTTATTAGTTTTGCGAATCCAAGTGAAAAAGCAATTTTTTTTGTTACTTTAAAAATACTCTGCTGATCCTTTGCTTTTGAGATAAGTTTATGTATGAAGAAAATGAGTACCTAGTTCTTACAGTCGGTTACTTTTACCTTTTCAAAAGTATTTATTTGTACCCAACGAGTACAGTACCGTCACTGGGGAGTAAGTAATGGCAACATTTTTGTTAAATATTTCCGAATCGAGAGTGCACGCAATTATTTCCGTGAAACAGTGTTTTTGAATATTTGTAGTCATTTCAAAGCAAGAAGTCAATTTATAAACTTGGTATCTGATATTTTTCTGAATACCTACAAATGTAAGACATTAAACAAAGACGTTTAATCTTTACTTTAAAAATTGAATTGGTTGGTCTGTACCAAAAGTAAATTTTGGCAAACTTGCATAACCGAATACAATCTTAAAGTTAAAAGTGACAGTTGATATTTTATATAGATTGCATATGCTATGAGTATTCTCATAATTAACTATCAAAGTTGTTGGCTGAGAGTTACGAGTATCTATCAATTTTTATTTAAGTAACATAGGACAAAACCTTGAGATTTTTCTTGAGTTTTCAGACTACTTCCTCTAATGAAGGAAGCAAGTTGAGAATGGGTGCTGGAAGCTTAAAAATGACACTCTAGATCAGTGGTTGATGTAGTTGACAATCAAGAATAACAGTACTAAAAAGAAAGTTGCTCTTTACCTATTACTTACTTTTTATGGTTAATGAGTGACATTAAGCAAGCTCAATTATAAACCAACGGTATAATGTGATATAACCGTTTTGTTTGTCAGATTTAATTGATGTCTAGTGCATTTACAGACAAGGGTTATACTGGATACTATTGTTCTTTTTTGACTACCTACCTACTTTGTTAATCATTTTGTTAACGCACAAATTGGTAAACCATTTTCAGATGAAATAGGTACAGTGAGTTTTATTTTAGACTACCTACATACCTTTACCGCTGACCAATTTGAACATTTGTAACTGACTGCGATTAGTAAAGATCTCATCAGAAGCGGTTTTGTAAGTTGTAACAGAGTAATGTCAGGTAGGCCGAGCTTCAACCTGTGTACCTTTACTACGGGAGAACACGAGGACATGTGATTTGGTCAGTTCTGACTGTGCACATTGTTATTCTAGCTGGTAGCAATAGTGAACCGACAGTGAGTTACATAAATCTTTTCGTAATAACAAATTACTTTTCCTATATAAGTTTGTTCATAAAATTTCAAATCTTAATGTTACGCTTGTTTCAATGTGCAAATAAGTTTTTTTCGCGTGATACTAAACTTGTTATTATGTCTGCTATCGAATTTTTATTTTTGGTAGATGACAGTGTCGTCTGTTGGCCAAGACTGTGTAATGCCTGGGTATTACTAGTGATGACAGCGTGACGATATTGGCTGAACTTGTAATAAAACATTCTACTGGTTTAAGCACGCTTTTACCATGGTGCTATTAACATTTGTAACAAAGTGTAACACACTGTGTACTATTGACAGCAAGTTCAAAATATTAAGAAAAATGCTAGCATACAACCCGCGGACTCTGTAACCCCGGGGTCTTTACTGGTGACTTCATTTTTATATTTTACACCCTATCTGACCCAACAGTTTTTTTCTCTATATTGGTAAATTTTTGTTAGTTTTATTGGGCCTAAAAGTACTTCAAAGTACGTTGGTCCTAAATTATGCATATACTAGCCTTCCGCCAGCAGCTTCGCCGGCGTGGGCCCGTTTCACGCTTCATTGTTATATTAAATTCATAGGCGTTTAGCCAGTTGCTTCAACCGCGTTGACCCTATTACCCGTTTTCACGTAGGAATGAAGCATTTCCCCGCGGCAAAAAGTAGCCTATGTTACTCAGGGTGAATGTAGCTTTCTAATAGTGAAAGGTAAAATCGGAACAGTAGTTTTTGAGTTTATTCATTTCAAACATATAAAAATACAAATCTTTCCTCTTTATAATATTAGTATAGATATATTAATTTTTTCAACATGTCATTTTTGAGAAACCTGATTCGTATTTTTATATATATACCTACATATAGTTAAGTGTTCGATGTTTCAACATTTAATAATGGCCTAATGCATTTTATGCAATATCTGCTTACCTATGGAGAGTGCCTATGAACAATATATGTACAACAGAAATCTGATGAACACTGTTTTTACAGATTAAAATGCGGTGATACACGACTAGTGTGATCCTATATGAACATTACCTAGTTAAAGCCGTGTTTTTGTTAACCATGTGCAACAGAAATCTGTAGTGAACACTGTTGTTACAGATTGCAATGCGGTAATACACGACTAGTGTGATTTTATACGAACATCACCTAGTCAAGCCGTGTTTAAGTTTGGGCTACTCAAGTTCATATGCGAGCCGGTATTGTAAGAATAGTCATAAAAAAATTAAGAAAAATATTAGATTTTAACAGCACTTGCTTTATTTTGCAGTTCTTGCGTCAGACCATACACGATCGAGGACGAACGTGTGAGCAGGACGGCCGGATGTAATCGTGGTTAAAAAGGAGCTCAGTGATATATACTAAATTTTTCTTTATAATAATTATACTAAACTTTTGAACTAGATGGTGCTACTATTACATTTATTTAAAAAAGCAACAGTGCTTTCTTGTTTCGAAATAGTTGGACAAAACTCATTCTTTATTTTACTGATTAATAATTTTAGTACTCGTACATGTTAATAATTTTTCCTTTCACAAAACAAGTTGGTTTTAATGGCTGTCCCAAAACTTTAATGAAATATCTCATTTATAAGCTTAATTCTTATCTAGATGCGCCTGTTATAAATTGCTGTTAAGTCACTAGAACATCTCAAGCTTTATGATTCAAAGCCTAATTGTTAGATTTATTACAAAAACT
The DNA here is from genome assembly GCA_911387765.1 of Pyrgus malvae. Classification (NCBI taxonomy): domain Eukaryota; kingdom Metazoa; phylum Arthropoda; class Insecta; order Lepidoptera; family Hesperiidae; genus Pyrgus; species Pyrgus malvae. Next base: position 9,153,341 of record OU426958.1, on the reverse strand, counting down.
TTAAATTCCAAAAAGTGCTTCATACGACAGGCCGATCTTTAAGTTTAGATTTAGTTTGGTTTGTTCTCATTTGCAGAAGCTAATCTTTGTGATGTCGGCATGCGTTCGAAGGCTGCTGCCTCCGCCACTGTATGGTGCGTGGCGCTCTGGTGTGCTCCTGGGTGGCACCGGGCGCTCCTTCAGTGCACTGCTACTTAAGTGCAATGGCATTGAAGGATCTTCACCGCCTGTCGAGGACGCCAGGATATCAGGAGGGCCGTGTTAGGAATTAACGTCGGTAGTTGAATAAAAAACGTGACGAGGTAGGAGAAAACGCCTATAAAAGCGAGGCCTCATCTAAGGGGGGGATTATTAGTGCTGTAATCGTAATAACGACAGTTACTCTGCCCGATTGCGTACCGAAATTCTGTATCTGTGCTTACTTATTATTTAATTGTTGTTGTATTAATTAGAAACCTTAAATCGTTACCTGTAGATTGTATCAAAGGCTTTGTGAATTAAATGGTGATCTAAATATTCTGCTTCTGGTTTTCATTACTAAAATGCCTAACTAGTAAAGCTATGATAGAAACATTAAGGGATCAATTTCAAAGAAAGTTAGTAAGTATTATCGAAAATCTATTTACGGCGTTAACTATTAAGTATTAAATGCGGTGAAACGGATAAATTAGAAGATTATTTTCAAAAATTTAATGCAATTGTAGAAGATTTGGAAAACAATAATGAATAACTTACTGAAATTGATAAGATCTGCTATATATATAAATAAATAATTGGACTACCATCTAAGTATGAAATTGTAATCACGGCTGTCGAAACATTAAATAAAGAGGATTTAAAAATGTCTGATGTAATAGCGAGACTATTAGATGAAGAGCTCAAGCTAAGCTCAAGAGATGTGCCGGAGAATAAGATAGCTTTTATAACATGCTATAAGTGTCAACGAAAAGGCCACATTGCTGTTAACTACAAGTCTCAGTTCACATATAGAGGTCAAGGTCGAGGACGCGGTCAAAGGCGAGGTTCATTTCAAAGGCACCCTATGCATTATCAATCGAGGCAATCTTCAGTAAATTATTCAGGAACAGCAAAAACAGAGAAAGAATGTATGATTTACGCAGATACTCGTACTAATGTAGAACAGCATAGTATGTGAAGTAAAAACTATAACTTCTACAAAAGAAATATACTGACATTCTGTCATTGCATTATTCTCGTAATAATATGCAGTTCTTTATATCGTAGTTTTTACGTTTAATAAAGCCTACAATTACAGGTTTGGTATCATTTCAATTTATTAAACGTAATTTTTTAATATCAATGATAAAAAATGTACCGCTTTCTAAAACCGGAAAGATTTGATATTGACCCAGCATCGACGCAAACTGCATCTTCTCAATGGACACATTGGAGAAAGACATTTGAGAACTTTTTACAAGAATCGGAGAATTCTTCAGAATCAAAGACCAAACTCTCGGATAATGTAAAACTACAACTGTTAGTAAACCATATTTCACCAATCGTGTATGAATACATTTCATCATGCAGCACTTACGATTCAGCTATAACTACATTACAATCTATATATGTAAAACCTAAGAGTGAAATATTTGCACGACATAAACTCTTCACGCGGTCGCAACAAGAAGGAGAGTCAATAGATCAATTCATACAAGCTCTTCGACTTCTAGCTAAAGAATGTAATTTTAAGTCTGTTTCGGCCGAGGAAAACGAAAAAGATGCCATACGTGCTGCATTTATAGCTGGAATGTCTTCATCACATATCAGGCAGAGGTTACTGGAAAATTTGACTTTATCCTTGGATGAGGCACATAATAAAGCTCGAGCTTTTGAATCGGCCCTAATTCAATCAGAAAATTTTACATCACCTTTAGTAGCTGCTGTGAAAAATGATTCACATAGAAATATAAAGCAAAATGACCATGAGAAATATACTAAAGATAAATTAAACAAATGCTATTTTTGTGGAGGTACATTTCATCAACGTCGTTTTTGCCCGGCAGCAAATAGTACATGTTTGAAATGTGGTAAACATGGACACTTTGCTAAAGCATGCAAAAGCATGGCACCAGTTGCTACAGTAGATTAAATAGTTGAAAAGACTGAAACAACGTCTTGTATAATTTCAGCCGCACTGGGACTCAGAAAGTGCACCGTTTCGGTGTTTGTTAATGGCATACCTATAAAAGCTTTAATAGATACGGGAAGCACGGCAAGTTTTATTAATGAAGAAATAATTAAACAATATTATTTACCTATTGAACCATGGCATCAAGCTGTTACAATGGCTAATTCAAATTATCGTATCAACATAAAGTCGGTATGTAAAGCATCAATAAAAATATGTAATGAATCTTTTTTGACCACTCTTCGTGTAATGAAAAATTTATGTTCGGATGTCATATTGGGTCACGATGTCTTACAACAATGTTCGTCATTAGAAATTAAATTTAATGGCCCCAAATCTGCGCTACGTATAGCGGTACTTAAAGAAGTTAGAATAGGACCCGTGAACCTATTTCCACATTTATCACATGACTGTACGCCAATAGCTGTTAAGTCCAGAAGGTACGCTACTGATGACTTAGCATTTATAAGATCTGAAGTACAAAAACTATTAGTTGATGGAATCATAGAACAAAGTAATTCTCCGTGGAGAGCACAAGTGATAGTAACTTCTGGAAATCGCCACAAGAAGCGCATGTGTATTGATTATTCTCAAACTATCAATAAGTTTACACAACTTGACGCTTATCCACTACCAAATATAGAAGAAGTGGTGTCCAAAATAGCAAAATACAGAGTTTTCTCAAAAATTGATCTAAAGTCAGCGTATCATCAAATCCCTATAATGGAAAGTAACAAACCCTTGACCGCTTTCGAAGCATGTGGAAATCTATATCAATTTTGTCGCATACCTTTTGGAGTTACTAATGGAGTAGCATGCTTCCAGAGGGCAATAGATAAAATTATAGAAAACTCAAAGTTGGATGGTGTCTTTCCATATCTTGACGATATAACTATATGTGGAGTTGATCAGGCCGATCATGATAAGAAACTTAAAAAATTTATGGACACAGTAAAATCTTATTGTTTAACTATCAATCTTGAGAAATGTGAATTTTCTAAAAAAAATATTAATATACTTGGTTATAATATTTTTGATGGTGTTGTCAAGCCAGATCCGGACCGATTAAAGGCTCTACTAGAAATGCCTATACCTCAAGACTCAGCCTCGCTAAAACGCGCCTTAGGTTTATTTGCGCATTACTCTAAATGGGTTCCTGATTTTTCAAACAAACTGCACCCACTTGTAATCGTTGAACGATTTCCTCTCAATGACAATGAAAAAGCTGCTTTCGAAGAACTAAAAAGGATTATATCACAATCATCCTTATCTGCCATTAACCCTAAAGAACCATTTACTGTCGAAACTGATGCTTCTGATTTTTCAATTGCAGCGTCGCTTACTCAGAATGGACGACCTGTCGCATTTTTTTCTAGATCTTTGAGTGACAGTGAAAAGAAATATCCTATTATAGAAAAAGAAGCTTGTGCAATTATTGAAAGTATAAAAAAATGGAGACATTATCTTCTTGGTCGCCGTTTTTATCTTATTACGGATCAAAAATCGGTAGCATATATGATGAAGAATCATGCTAGCAAAATAAAAAATGACAAAATTCAAAGATGGAGATTGGAACTATCGAATTATAATTTTGATATAATGTATAGACCTGGATCACAAAATGTTGTTGCTGATGCTTTGTCGAGACAGTTATGCGCTTCGACTAGAAATGACAACTTTTTGTATGAACTGCATAATTCTCTGTGTCATCCTGGAGTGGCACGATTAACGCATTATGTAAGATATAATAATTTACCTTATTCGACTGATGATGTCAAAAGAACTATTTCAGCATGCAGAATATGTTCCGAAATAAAACCAAGATTCATGAAATATACCGGAACACTAATCAAGGCTACAGCTCCATTTGAAAGATTAGCTCTTGATTTCAAAGGGCCTTTACCATCGAAATATAAAAATAAATTTTTACTCACTATTATTGATGAATATTCAAGATTCCCATTTGCCTACGCATGCCAAGATGTAAGTAGTCAAACAATAATACATTGTCTCTCAGATTTGTTCTCAATTTTCGGAATACCGTCCTTTGTTCATACAGATCAAGGATCTGGTTTTGTATCGATGGAACTACGTAATTTTTTAAATAATAGAGGCATTGCTGTGAGTCACTCAGCTCCGTACAATCCAAGAGGGAATGGCCAAATTGAGCGCCTAAATTATACATTATGGCAAACAATCCGACTAGCATTAAAATCCAAGAATTTGCCTATAACAGAGTGGGAGTCTGTACTACCTGAAGCATTACAGAGTATTAGATCTCTACTTTGCACATCGACAAACGAAACACCTCATGATAGGATGTTTAATCATGCAAGACGTTCTTCTTTGGGAAAATCGTTACCTTCCTGGCTCAGTCCAGGTAACAGTATCCTAAGACGTATTCCTGTATCTAAATCAAAGTATGATCCCCTGGTAGAGGAGGTGGACGTGATAGAGCCTAATCCATATTATACACGTATACGTCTCTCAGATGGACGAGAGATGACTGTCTCGAACCGTCATTTGGCTCCGAGTGGAAGTCCAGTTGAAGAAATACCGCGAGCAAATGTATCATCTCCGGAATCCACGTATGGAAGTCCAGTTGAAGTAATACCGCGAGCAAATGCATCATCTCCGGAATCCACATATTCCTCACCGCTTGCTTCTCCAATACCTTTGAGGAGATCTGAGAGAATAAGAAGACCTCCTGAGTACCTACGAGACTATGATTTTGATAGCAGGGGAGAATGAAGTAAAAACTATAACTTCTACAAAAGAAATATACTGACATTCTGTCATTGCATTATTCTCGTAATAATATGCAGTTCTTTATATCGTAGTTTTTACGTTTAATAAAGCCTACAATTACAGGTTTGGTATCATTTCAGTATGGTATGTAATAAAACTAATAATTTATGTAGAATTGAATGGGTAATTGACTCGGGCTGTACTGAACATTGAATTAAACAGGATTATATTGATTGTATGGAAAATATTGTGACGTTAGATAAAGATATTAAGAAGAAGATACAAGTAACAAAAGGGGAACTTTAAATTTGTTTTGCAAGGGAAAAGAAATTATAATAGAAGCACGTATTGTCAAAAACTTATCTTATAACCTACTTTCAGTTCAGAAAATTTTAAGAGATAATACTGTTAAATTTTGTAGAAATTCTGTAAAAATTCTTAAGAATAACTCTAAGTCCTATATAACTGGTGAACGTAATGGAAACTTATTTATTTTGGTTACAGAAGCTTCAATGAAAAATAAATCATTATATTGTCATCCTGATGTAAGCACTAATAAAATTTATGGCACAGAAGACTAGGTCATGTTAATAGGCATAGTTTAAACATTTGAAAACTTCCAGTTAGTACAAGACCTTGTGAACCGTGTATGCTGGGTAAAGCGAAAAGACTACCATTTAAATCGGTAAGGCAACCCCGATCTTAAGTTATAGGTGAATTACTGCATACAGATATCTCTGGACCAGCTAGAACGAAAGGAATACATGGTGATTTATATTATCAGGTAATAATTGATGATTATTCTCATTTTGTAGTAGTTAATTTGTTAAAAAGTAAAAGTGAGGCAAGTGAAAAATTTACTAACTATATTAAGCAGCTAGAAAATGAAAAAGACGTAAGAGTTAAAAGAATTAGATGTGATAACGGAACAGAGTTAAAGAATAAAAAAATTGAGTCATATTGTGAAAATAAAGGTATAAAGATAAAATATACAACATCATACTCACCTCAAAGTAATGGAGTATCAGAGAGAATGAATAGAACGTTATATAATAAAGCACGTACTCAATTAATTGAAACAAACCTTCCTACTCATTTATGGAGTGAAGCTATAAGGTATTCAGCCTATCAATTAAATTGATGTCCATCTTCATGCATTACTTTCAGAACAACCGAAGATATGTTTATTGGAAAAAGAGATTTAAATAAGTTAAGATGTTTTGGTGCAAAGTGTTGGGCTGTTATACTACCTAGAGGAGGAAAATTTGACCAAAGAGCTAAAGAAACTCGTATGGTTGGTTACCCTCCTAATGGATATCGTTTATGGGATCCACAGAATAACGAGATCATAATATCGAGGGATGTTAGATTTGATGAGACTGATATAGTGTATAGAGATATTAAGGATAAAGATGATACAAAATACATGAATCAATGTAGATATGAAAATGATGAGGTAGAAGAGGTTTATAGCAAAGAAGAAGATAAAGAAAAAGTCAGAGAAAGTGAAGTAGAAAATGAAAATATAAGAGAATGTAATAGTGAAGGGAATATTTATACAAGAACAAGAAGAAACAGAAGAAAACCTGCATATCTAGAAGATTACGAAGAATTTGAAGACTGTAATATAGTATATTGTCTAAATACATTTCATGGACCAACTCCAAAAAGTTTTAATCAAGCTGTGAAAGATGAAGAGTGGAAGAAAGCTATAAATAGTGAAATTGACTCACTCAAGAAATTAAAAACATGGGAATCAGCCTTCTTACCTGAGAATAAGAAGGCAATAGATACTAAATGGATATTCAAAATAAAAACAGATGGCACAAAGAAAGCTAGACTTGTAGCTAAAGATTTCAAAAAGAAAATGTTTATGATGTTTATGCACCAGTAGCTCGTTTAGCAACGGTAAGACTATTATTGAGCATTTGAGTTCAAGAAAATAAACCATTAAGACAATTAGATGTCCCCACAGCATTTTTGAATGGAGATCTTAATAATGAAGTATATATTAAATGTCCAGCCAGAAGGAGTAAGAATTGAAGAAGGTAAAGTTCTAAGATTAAGAAAAGCTATATGGTCTTAAAGAAGCACCACGTTGCTGGAATGAAAAGATACATAATTTCTTTTTGGACAATAATCTCAAGCAATCAATAATAGTATAAGCAAAAATCAAGAAACATAAAATATAATAAGTAAACTTAAAAAGGAATTCTATACGAAGGATTTAGGTGAAATAAAAGAATATCTAGGTATGGAAATATATAGAGACGAAAATTGTATTAAAATCAAGCAAGAGAAATTAATAAAGAAAGTTTTAAATAAATTTGGTATGGAGGATTGTAAAGGAGTTCAAACACCTATGTAAAAGGAAATACTAGATGTATCAGAAGGAGAAGAAATAATAAATGATATGATGATAAAAAAAAAAGGTTTACTAACAAACTTTTATCCATTAGAAATTGAGACCATTTTATTTGTTGATAATCAAAGTGCTATTAGAATGATAAACTGTGTTGTTGAAACAGAATTTAAAATATGTATAGATTATTTATGTGACATAACTTATGTGTTATGTATGTATGTATATATGTCTCTCAGTATATATTTTATTATGATTTTATTGAATTAGTTCATAAATAATGTGAACTGTAGGAGCTTGAAAATTTACATTGAGAGGGGGTGTTATAGTATTTTATGTAAGCAATGAAACCTCTATGCAATTAGCAATGTCTATTTTATAAGTAGTATACTAAGACAGACAATTGTCATTGTCACTTCTTCCTATTCCATTGTACGAATAAAGATGTCTAGAATCATATAAATGTTGTTTATAATAATCCTACTAAATAATGAAGAAATAGTCTTCTACTGCAAAGTTACTCTGCAAAACTTACCTAACTTCTTTTAATATTGTAATTTTTTAAAATATTATATTCTTTTGATATAAAACCATTGAATACCTGGAATCTTTGCTTCCCTGAAGGATTCTCGCCATATGGAATTCCTTGGTACGAATAGTAAGAAAACTCGTTATAATAATTAAGTTTTCCTCGAACCAGCCCGGTTGATGTCTTTACAATTAGTTTTCTCGATTCACAAAAAACTTTATTATATATTACTGCACAAAACAACACAAGCTTGATGTTCATTTTGGTCTTCTAATATAGTTATGCTCACCAATAACCGGATTTCACTCCTGTTTTCGCAACGGCTATATTTAAACAGGTGTTACGGACGGCGACAACTTGGAAATAAGCAATAGTTACATAAGCTAAAATGTATTAAATCAATTGAATGTAAAATGTAAATAGAAAGTTCCCAGTAGAATCCATACTAATATTATAAATTTGAAAGTAACTCTGTCTGTCTGTCTGTTACTCTTTCACGCTTAAACCACTGAACCGATTTTGATGAAATTTGGCATAAACATAGAAAGGACGTTGAGAAAGGACATAGGCTACTTTTTACTGCGGGAAAATATCTCATTCCCACGGGAAGCAAATGAAATGAATGAAATGCGCCGTGTAGTGTTATAAATACACTACATATTATTACTTACTTCATTCACGTCCATTATCATTCTTTATAACTTTAAATCCTTTAGTTTCATTCTTATACTTTGCTTTTCCTTTATTATTTCTTTACAAAATTATTTAAGTACTTTCTGTGTTTGTTTATTTACATTTTGACGCAGCTGTCAAAATTGTCATGTCTGTCTTTTGTTTCTTTTTTTAAATTCGTTTTACGCCATTGTATAAAAATTCTTTCAGCCATTGAATATTAATTGAAAAGAAAAATTTCAGGTTCCTTATTTAATTTCATAGGTTAATAAAGTATAGTATTCCTCAAGTATAGACAGCCTCCGTGGCGTAGTGGGTGATGAGCCGACTGCGAAGCGTGAGGTCGTGGGTTCGATTCCCACCCAGGACAAATGTTTGTGTGATATGAACATGACCATGAGAAAATATACAGAAATTGCGAAATTAATAGTAATACAACTAATTATATTTTCCTATATAAACTGTTAGTAACTGTCAAACATTGGTTCTTCGCGCCTTCGTCCAGAAGTTTGACATACCTAGTCTGAATAGTTTTATATTTTTTATTTGACAGTACCTAACATAAAAACTCTGAGATGATAAATAAACTAATCCTCTTTCAATACTTTTAAGGCAGGACAACGTCTGCAGGGTCTACTAGTGTCAAAATAATTAGTCATTGAAGTCGTCGGAGTTTTCACCAGACACCCGCAGGAGGTACGACCGGCTGGTGGAGTTGCAGCTCCTGAGCCCAACTGCGACGCCGTAAAAGATATCATCGACCGCATCACGGCATCAGACAATTCGCGGCTGATGTGGTCCATGAAAAAAGAGGACCTACAATACAACCCTATTGACCGGCTCCGCAGTTGCGGGCCGCGGAAGAAACTCCAAGAAAGTGAAAGCGAAACTTGGCTCCCCGTACGACACACAAACCGCACGTGAAAAAACCAGTTAGGTCTGAGCCAACATCAACAACCAACATCTCGTAAGTAGCCTCCATACTCCTCGTTCGTGTAACAAAAAACTTTTTCTGTGTCTACCCGACTATTTTATAATAATCGGGTTAGACAAGGAAGGCCGGCAAGATTTCTGCCTGAGGTGACAGCTATAGCAGCCGCAGCGCAATCAGTCGCGCGGCCGCGGCCGCTCTGGCACTCGCAGGAGCGAGGCCACACGCGCCGCCAGCCGCTTTAGCACTGGGACACTCACCCACCACCATCCCATGGCCCTATCAACCTTCAGGTTATACGGGCCGAAATACGGGAGGCGCACCGCGGAATTTCGGTCTACTGGTCATCACGGTGCGCTTCTTAATCTCCCTACATGACTCTTTTTCGAGCCTGCTCATTTTGAGCTGGCGCCATCTCATTTTGGGTAGACGGCACACCACGCCTCGGAAGCTCGCCTGGGCTGTTCCTGATGTTTATTTCCTGTTCATGCCTCTCCTCGTGCCACTTCTTGGCAAAGTGTCGGAGTCGACAGAAGTTGGCAAGGTCCCCGTAGAAGGCCGGGCCCACCTGTACTAGCACTGGGACAGAAGACCCGCCAACCCTGGCGCCGCCGGGTGCGTCTGGACATGCTGCTGGCAGATTGACGGAGCCGCTCGCTGATGCTGCTCGCGGCCGTCCGGTCTCCCGCGCCCCATCGAAGGCAACCCGTGCCCAACCGGGCCCCGGGGCTCTGACCCTCCGCGTTCAGCGCAGAAGCCGCCGCAATCCGCGGCCAGCCTGCGTCCGCCGTCGCAACCCGCGCTCGATCCGCGTCCGCCGTCGCGATCCGCGGTCGACCCGCGCCCGCCGCCGCAACCCGCGGCTGGCCCGCGCCCGTCGCGCCCCGCTTTTCCGCCGCCCAAGTTAGCAGCATCATCGGCTGCTTCAACATCCGCTGCCAAACCACCGCCGGACAGCACTCCTCTCCAATATCTCCTCTTCCGGATGGTTTTTTTTCTCCGAATACCCGCCGGAAGTATGACAAATTGGTGGAGGCGCAGCTGTTGAATGAGGACACCACGCCGGAGGAAGTAGTGGAGCGCATCCATCAATTCCTGATGGATGCCGTTAAGCAGCACCGCATCCACACGCACAATGAGGAAGCCATTATTCATTTCTGGGATAGTGTCAAAACAAACCGGGCGCAGAGGAGAGGAAGGAGCCCAGAAGAGGACTCCGACCAGACTAGGGACGCCAAGCGCTGAGCCCTTCGCGATCCCCGGTTACGCACCCGCAGTCAGGGACCGAGGGTGCAGCGGAATTTTTCCGACCCCGGCCCCTGCCCACCGGAAAAGATGCCCACGGTGGGGCGCGTGGCGCGGTTACGCGCCCCACCGGCATAAGCACCGTTGCCTATTTGTTCGCAGCAGCCATCGCGAGCACTGCTCTTTCGCCGCCCGTTGCGAGCGTAACTCCCCCGACACTGCGCGCCCCTGCCGCGCCGCGCATAGATGCCGCGTCTCATGTGCTCCCAACAGCCGTGCCCACGCCTGCGACCACAAGCGCGCCTCCCGCCGCGCCTTCGCAGCCTAAGGCTGCCGCTTCACTTCCGAGTGCCAGCACCGCATGGGGACCTGCACAGACGACCTCCACTGTAGCACCCTCCGTTGGCCGCCAGGAGTCACCGAAGACCAGATTTCCACCACTAATAGTGCTAACTGGCACCACCATTTCAAGGTGCTTAAGGAAAAGTTGGGGAGAGCTGCACGCCCTTTCGGGCAGGGAGTTCGCTTCATCCCGAAGGAGACCGGTGAGTATAGGCTCATTCAGAGCTACCTCAACGAACTGGAGTCCCGGGAAAAGATCTCCTGGTTTACGTAGTCCCTGCCGGCGGAACAAAGCGTGAGGGTGGCCATCAGGGGGCTGCCCACCGACACACCGCCACAGGAGTTGGAGAACGAGCTCCGCGACATCGGGTACGAATCCGAATACGTCTGCCATCCGGGCCCGAGGACCGGCCCAATGCCAACGTTGTCAGCAGTTCAGACACAGTTCGCACAACTGCCATCGCTTCCAAGCCTGTTTGCGCTGCGGAGAAGAGCACGCCGTCCACCAATTTCCGCGTCCGCGGGAGGAACCTGCCACATGTGTGAACTGTGGCGGACCGCATCCCGCCAATCATTCACTGTGCCCGATCTTCAAGCGGGTGGCGCGTGCTGGCACGGTGGCCATCTCCGCCAAACCGGTGGAGAAGAAGAGAACACCATCGGCCGGTCCTATTCAACCGCGGCGCATGGCCCGGCGGTTAGCGTAGAACGCAAGCAATCTATGCAACTCAGCCAAACGGGCGCGGACGGGTGTGAGATGGGTGACCGCTGGTGGCAAAAAATTACATGCGCGTTTCCGTGCTTCGGAGGGCACGTTAAGCCGTCGGTCCCGGTTGTTGTCGATAGATAACAGTCGTTAAACTATGTCGGAGGCCTTATGGGTGGTTTGAAAATATCCGACAGCGGGTTGAAGCTCCAGGCCTCCCCAATAATGGGGAGAGACCCGTGCCCAGCAGTAGGACGCAGAAAGGGTTGCAGCCACGTGGAGGAACAGCACGAGGGCTCCCTCATGGCCGCACCCAACGGGCCGACGAGTCGCAGGGCTCCTCTCAAGAGCCAGAAGGGGAAGAAGGGATAGGCCGCCCTATCCGCAACAGCACCAGCTCCGAAGAAGAGCCAGAAGGAGGCGCCCACCTCTGCCCTCTCCCGCTCATAGGAGGCGTGCCAGGGGGAGAGTGAGTGAGTGAGAGTGCAGGAAGCAATTACGCGTACTGCAGGACCTCACTAAGATGCTGCAACAGGTGCTTTCTGCGATGGGTGAGGGCCTAGACGCTGGGCCAGCTATCCGAAGCGGCATGGCGAACATAGCCGCTCACTATGGATAGTAAGCCCCTCCGGATAGTTTACTGGAATGCCCGCGGTGTTAAGACCAAGACCGCCCTATTCCGGCTCCTCCTATTAAATCAAGACGTCGACGTGGCTTTGGTCTGCGAGACTTTCTTATCCTCGTCGGACACCTTTAAGATTCCAGGTTACAACATATACCGCCAGGACGAGATTTCCGACTCAGGTGTTGTCTACAGAGGACTAACAGTGTTAGTCCGTAGGAAGATCGTCATATCCAAGGGTGAAGGTACGCAGTTACGACCCATAGGGATAACTGCCCCTATAACATTCCCGTCCCGCTCCCTGCCCATGGCGGGCAACCCCGCCAAGTCGCCGCGGCAACCCCAGCCTCTCTAGGGTGGTCGAAAGAAGAGACTATGACTGACCTCTTCTCTCCACAGTTCGTGTCGGGCTTTCTGAACTATCTCTGACTGGCGTCAAGTCAGATGATCATGAAGAGCAGATTAGATCATGCGAGGTAGCTCGCGCATCTTACTCATCCGCGAAGCCTACTTCGCCCACATCTTCTGATTTCACACCCCCATTCGAAGAGATGGAGTTCTTCGACTCCTCTTCTTCCAAGTCTTCAAGTAAGCGTCCCGCTGAGTCCTCCTCAGCCTCCTCTTCCGAGGAATCCAACTCGCTGTCCACTTCGGACAGCACCCTCACTGGACATACCACCTCCACCGACGAGGAATTCAAGCCAGCGCAAAGATCTCCTGGCGCGGATCACATCTGCGGCCTCCGGGGCTTCATGAAGACCTGACTGACTGCACTGAGGTGCCGCGCCCCTCTGGATTTGACTCCAGCGGCGAAAGCCGCAACCCACTGGCCATTTCAACCCCGATCCAGCGAATCAGCTGGATCCCGCCCACTGGAAAGCCAGGGGGGCCCTTCCTGGACTACAACCCCATCGACCGGCTCCGCAGCTGCGGGCCGAACAGAAAATCCCAAGAAAGACATCAAAACGAGACTTGGCTCCCCGTGCGGCATACACAGCTGCACGAGCAGAAACTCTCTTCTTCCAAGTCTTCAAGAAAGCATCCCGCTGAGTTTTCCTCAGCCTCCTCTTCCGAGGAATCCAACTCGCTGGCCACTTAGCACCCTCACTGGACATACCACCTCCACCGACGAGGAATTCAAGCCAGCGCAAAGCCGCAAAGGCAAAAACAAGGCCCGTAAACGCGTCGCTAAGGACACCGTTGAACGCCCAATCCCCGCCCCTTCGGCCTCCGAGCCCCGAGCCAAATCCCCGGTTGAACCCGCGCCTCTCATGTCCATGGACGAAAGCCCTCCCGAAGGTTCTGACTCTCAAACTCAGAAGCCAAGTCAGCTAACCCCAAGCTGCCCCCTCAAAGTTAAGCCTCCACCAGTTTTTTTTAGGGATAAACTGCAATGGAACAATGTGTCCAAACTTTCCACCGAAAATAAGGTGCATATATCCCAGGCCTCCAACATTGGAGTAGACATTAAAATTTTCGTCCCATCAACGGACGATTTCCGCGCCCTCACGCGCCTCCTCGGTAATAATAAGATCCCTTTTCATCCTTACGCCCTCCCAGAAGAGCGTAAGGTCCGTGCAGTCCTGCACGACCTACTTGGAAACTCAAGGCTTTCCGGTCGAGGATGTACATAAAATGAACAGCCGCACTGGGAAGAAATTTTCCCTCGTTCTGGTCATAATGACCAACACCCCGGTTCGTCGCGACCTCTTCAAAGCCATCCACACTGTGTGCGGGCTATCAAACATCCGTGTTGAGGCCCCCAACAGGCGTGGCTACTCCGGCCAGTGCCACCGCTGCCAGCTGTACGGCCACGCAGCGGCCAACTGTTCCCTAGGTGTGTCAAATGCCTAGAGCCCAACAACACCAAAGAGTGCAAACGTCCCCACGCCGCTTAGGCACCTGCAGCGTGCGTATTATGTAATCAGTCTGGCCATACGGCCAACTACCGGAGGTGCCCTCGAACCCCCCGCCCTTCTCTGCCCAAGGTATTCGCCCTTCCCTGCCCAAGGTATCCGCCCTTCCCTGCCCAAGGTATCCGCCCTTCCCTGCCCAAGGTATCCGCCCCGTGGCAGCGCCCCACAGTTGGCAGAACTGGTCCTCCACCAGTCACTAACGCCAACTTAAGCACAAAAGCCCCGTCCAACCCCACCCGTTTTTACAGCCCCGTCCACTAGCGGGCGAAAACCCGGCCCCCCAAGCCCCAGCCAAATGTGAATCCCACATTGGCTGATGACATCAAGACCGTCATGGACGTCTTACATAAGGTCAATCTGTCCGAGCTATCGATCTCTGCATCGAAGCTCCGACAGGCAAAGAGTGACAGCGAGCAACTTCTTGACCTCGCTGAGCACTACGACTTAGTTATCTCACTAAGTGAGTACAGCGCTTAAGGCACTCTCTCCCTCCTATCTAAAAGAACTGTGCTCTTCCACCCTCACTCTGTGCATAGCGCTCCCCTCACCTGGCCTCCGAGCTCGGAGGCCTAGGATGCCCTTTTGAGTCATAGTCCCAATCGATAACACGATTTAGTGGGTAGGCACGTAGGTTATAGTGAGTCCCACTGCCCACATATCCAACACAGCAGGCTGTGTTGGAATACAATGCACCTCCCTCCCGCGTATCTCCGAAGGGTCGCCCTTTTCCATCTTCTGGGTCCCAAAAATAAAGTGATTTTTGTATTCGGATTTGGAAGAAAATAAGAAGAAATAAATAAACAGGAAGAAAACCAAAAGGAGTGTTTTCTTCACCCAATAGTTTCTTTATTTGGGCAATCATAGGACGCGAGGCAAAATTAGGGCATTTGACGTATGTATTTCTAAAATGCGTGATAAATTATTTTATTTAGTCTACATGAGTACATAATATTAGAATAAAACACAAAAACTGTTCTACATCGATTTATTGTTCATAATAATTTAATCTTACATCTAAATATTTAAAAAAAAATATTTACAAAAAGAACTTAAGCTATACAATCTACTCTATTACTTATCTTATATATAAAGTTCTCGTGTCACAATGTTCGTTCCCATACTCCTCCGAAACGGCTTGACCGATTCTCATGAAAGCATGAGCATATTGAGTAGGTCTGAGAATCGGCCAACATCTATTTTTCATCCCCCTAAGTGATAAGGGTGGCCCACCAAAACATTTCTACACGGTACGGAGTTTGCGGGAGCAGCTAGTTAAATTATCTACAATATTACTGAACAAGGGGGAACCTACCTAAAATGTCACCTGAAACTCTAGCAACATGAAATAGTCTTGGACTACCAAATCAATAGAGATAATAATTTTAATGACCTGTTAAAACGTGACATCCTCATACATTTTATATGAGAAAATAATTCTTGACGTCGCAACTCATTTATAGTCCATTGATTAAATTTTGATTTAAAAAGTACACCTAATAAAAATCATGTATAAAAATAAATCAATAATCTACCAACAAAAAAAAAAACAAATGTGAAAAATGACAGCCAAGTTCAATAATAAGAATATGTTTGGCTAGGCTATCGACTCGCCGAAAAAAGTATTGAGATCGAAATGAGCGCCAAGTTCTACAGCAAATCCCGAAAAATATTTAAGAGAACAAAATAATAATTATAATTAGGCAAGTATGCAACTCTATTTCATGTCAAATAATATTGAATTTTATTAGCTTACGTACGACTGAACACATGGAACTATAGATAAAAAATTAAAACATTTAGAAGTAAAGAAGCGGTTGGATATTTGGCAAAGATAATCAATATACACTTAATTTTTGTATTGGAAATGCTGCCCTCAGTCTTAACCGTTCATTACAATTTTGCAATACTTACTAATCTGCGAGCAGGCGGTCAGCCTTTTTTGTGAAGGGGGGAGGAAGAGCCCTTGGCTGAGGCTCTGTGAGTTTACGACCTTTATGCGGACGCGGTGGTTATTATTCGCTGCTAATAGTAAGATTAATATTATTGATATAAATTAAGGTGTTAATTTGGGATTCTTGAATCCCTGAATCTGGACCTTGATCCAGGCGGGGGCAGCTTCCCCTCCCCCCCCCTGTGTTCCCCCTCGGTACGCCCATGAGAAAGAAGCTCTGTATTGTGCCCATGATAACATCTCAATAGAATGTGTAGCGACTATTGTATTTACTCGTACTGTTGTAGCACAAAGTTGTACAAATCGGCATGATGACAGTATTAAAAAGTCGATGAATGAATGGTAAAAGATAAAGAAGACATACGAACATTTTTTTATGAAATGGGGTCTAAAACCCATTACAAGCGAATGGCGTACCACCTAAGTTATTATGAAATTATGGAAGAATTCATAGAAAAACTATGTTTTTTTGGAGCGTAACGTAACAAGTAGACGCCATAGCACATACATAGTTACTTTATTGTAACTAAAATAAAGATAAACAGTCCACTTGGGATATACCAGCACTAAAAGCATATTATGCTGGCCTCGTCGAGCGATGCTCTGACAGCACAGATAGGGCTGGATTATTGATGGCAGATGGCAGTAGCACAAAGTGAGTCGGGGCATCGGTTACATCTCGGTGTAAAGGTGTGCGAGCCTCATGTTTGTCCATGTGGGTAAAAGGTGGACAGCTTTGGTCGACATGGCCTGTCCTGTATCAGGAGTTCCGGCAGACTTTTCCGCCACGGTAACTTGAACGATTTGGTTCGTCGGGCTCTTGCCACCGCTTCTATTCCAGCAACTCTGGAACCATCTGGACTATCCAGAAGGGATGGTAAGAGGCCTGATGGAGTTACTCTGGTGTTGTGGAGTCTAGGTCGGCTACTGGTATGAGACGTGACATGTGCGGACACCTTAGCTCTATCGCACATAAGCGATACTGCAGAGAGGGTGGGGTCCGCTGTCGACCATGCACAGTCTCTCAAGCGCCGCAAATATAGTAATTTGTCGAATAATTATCTACTATCTACTATCTATTTATTTTTTATTTTATTTTATCAATATACGAACTTTTTCTCGCCTAAAGAAATGCAATAAAGTGGGATACATTTTTAGTTTATTACTGAAATATAATGTTTTTGGATGTATTCGACGTTTACCAGTATTAAAGGATATTTTAAAATCTGTCATCATGCATTATCGTGTTGCCATTGTTTTATTGATTTCACATCATTTATATCTCTTTGGTCGACATCGTCAATTTTATTTGGTTACTTTTTTTCCAACAAGTTGTTGTTCTATCCTTGTTACTTGTACATGAAAGTTTCTTGGATTGGTCCCTACTCTCTCATAACTAATAAAATACTTAAATGCCACATGATGACGATAGGTGGTACGTCGTAAGGTGGTTCTGGTTCTATATTAAGTATAATTCATGAATAGGGAATATGCACGATTTTTTTATAGTATGAATCGATTATTTTTGTATTAGCATAAAGTGTTCTTAAAGGATTGGAGCACCAAAAAATACAGAAATGTGAGCCAAAGTTAAACCTAACCAAGTAGCGTTGAAAACGGCCCATAACAACAAGTCGAGTCAAATGACGTCAAATGTCGTGAACCCAGTATCAAATACTATAATAAAATAAAACAAGTGATTTGTAATTTTAATCGTTAAAAAATGCGTTTAATAATATAGTTGGACCTATTTATGCAAACCGGAACCAACCCACACATGATGATGATGATGATAGTTTTGAGAAAAAGCTGTTTAATGTATTAGACAACTGATGTTTTGTGGATTGGTAAACATGTCATGAAAATGTATTGTTCTGTCAAAATTGTCAGATCATTTTGATCTTTACAGGGTCGATAAAAGGTGCAATTTTAAGCTTTTTTGTGTCCTTAACTCAATTTCGGCATGAGTGTGGATTGGTTCCGGTTTGCGTAAATAGGTCCAGTTATCGTATATTTTTTTCTTGTTAAATTATAAGGATTCCGAAAAAAATATAAAACATTATTGGATGAATAAATAAAAACTAAAATTTTCATACGTCACATTTCTACATTTCCTAGAGTTTTCTAAAAAAACTTTTTTCCATGTCGTCATTATTTATTATTTGCAATATTCTAACTTAAATACATATATTTTACGTTAAAATAAAATTTATGCATATTCCCTATTGGACGTTGTTTATCCGAAAATATTAGACATGATGTTGGTGAAGGTGTTGGAAATGGAGGAGAAGAGGCCGGGCGCGGGCGCGGGCGGCGGGCGCGGCCCCACCGCCACCGGCACCGGCACCGGCCGGTAGTACGGCCCTCCGTCGATGCGCTGCAATGCAATGCACATTTAATTTTGTACACTATAAGAAACTCATTTTTACTCACAAATATTATTTATTACACATCAAAATAGAAGCTTTTTTCAATAATGGCATCGTAAACTCTGTGCATATTGCAAGCGTCAAGTATAATATTTGCATCACCTAGTAGGTAGTCTCAGAAAAATCAGTAAGTCTTCGGTAATCAGTCAGTCAAATCTTCAAGTAAATCGATGGCTACTTTAGTAAAACGTGTGCGATGGAGTTTGGAGGCAAGCTGAAAAAACATCACAACACTCGTGCTGTCATTAACCTATATCGAATAAATGCCACCCACTTCACCAAGAAAATGAAAATAAAACAATAGCACAACATGTCCTTTCTGACTTACCGCTAAAACTCAATAGAAGCTTTAAAACATTCTCATGCTCTGCGAATTACAGAGTATCCATCTGTGAAAAAGTGACAGCTCCTGCCACATGACACATTATGGGCCTAGACAAGATTGAGATCACGTAACATTTCGTTAACTAACTTCTATCCTTTCTAATATTTCCAATATTTATCAATATTTTTCATTAGACACGTTACATTATGTTCTACAAGCGTTTACGATAGTCGAATGCCACTTGCCTAGGGCTCAGGAGCGGTCGCAGCCTTCATTTTTTTCCCTAAGAAATTTGGGGAAAAGGTGTCCCAAATTGGCTTGTTTCGCGTTCCATCTACGCATGACTGAAGGATTTTGAGGGGGGGTCATGTCCCCTGTGTCCCCCCCCCCCCTGGGACCGCGCCTGCTAGGGCCTAGGCGCTTTGAGTAATTTATTATTCTTATACGTCATGTAACAAAGACGCTACGAATGTTAAAATAAAAGACATAACTGACTCTTGAAATGATCTTTTGATAAAATTTAACGTTAATATACAAAATTATGTTTGTTTAATACTAATGAAATAAAGAAAACTCTAATGGAAATGACTGCATTGCAGCAAGAAACGCATGCACATAAATCGTACCATTATTGGGCTCATTTCACGCAGCTTCGAGAGTAGATTCCACATAGAAAGCTTGTTTAAAAATACTTTGCATTAAATATGGCTACGTAGGTAAGTAAATAGTTATAAAATATAAATTCATATATCATATTTAAATAATATAATAAGAACCATGTTGCATTATTTAAATATGATGGGATAATACGGTCCTTATGGATTGGTACTATTGACCGATTAAAAGTGCAGTACTTAGAAGCGCCATAAAATTTGCGTGGTTAACATAAACCATAAAAATAGACTATATAAGCTGAGGACAAGGTGGCCGTACGAACAGAAGATCATAAGAACCAAGACACAATCCAATCCCAAAATCAACAATCTTTTCACAGTCCGCAAAAAATGGTTTCTTTCTATTTTATTCTATTAACTTTCAAAAAGCTCTTTTATCTCACGAATTTATGCACGTGAATAACTTATAACTTAACTCATAACTTAAGAAGCTGTCAATCAATCAGTCACAACCGAGTGGCCCGTCTGGTTACTTGTAGCCTTGTAGCACGTGCATTACATACTTTACACTTACACCCACAAGCCCACAACCATGGTAATACGTGCATAAAACATGAGATTAAAGAAATGATGACGATTATTGAGATATCTTATAACAAAAGCTCTTGATTTGTTATTCCAGATCTCGTGCAGCATGCAAAGTGCAATAAACGCAAGCAAATGGGTGATTTGAATATTTTGGTGGACTATGGGTGGACTCATGTCATGTAAGGTTACCTGCACATTCTTGTTGATTTTCTTCTTCATTCATTCTATTGTTATTCTAATAGCAATGCCTATTTTTTTATGAAATTAACAAGAAAACACAAATTTTTTTGGCTAGGAATTTAATAATAAGTAAAGGTGAATGTTCTTTGAGATGATCTAGTTATTAATATTTATACAGACACAAAATTGAAGTTTTTAGTAAATACATATTTTGTTATTCACATTTTATGATCCTATATTTTGTTTAATTTACCAATATAGGAGTGATTGATTACATATACGTTGTTACTTTTATATTTATGTATTAAGTTCAATTGCCTACAATTTATGAATAGGAATCTAAAATCATTAAATAGATAATATTTATTGCAAATACATTTTTTTTGTCTTTAAATGATGTTTGATATTTATTGATTCAGTCTTTTGATATTTTTATGTAATAAATTTTTCTGTGTTCTTTAAAAGTAAACTGTAAAATGGAAGACCAACAGTTGCTAGGAATAAATATAAATATGGCTCCAGCTTAAACATTTAAGACTTCTAAACAAAATCGTGTCAGATACAATAACAAAAAAACTACTCGACTAATTTTCACAATTTGCTTTGTTATTGCCCATTCCGAAAAAGCCAATTTGACATAATAATCTAATAATTCACGAATTTTTTTTTAAATTTTTTTTACATTATAGCTTCCACGACCAAAGGATTAGATGACACGACAGATCAAATTCGGTCGTCTCCGCTTCAATAACAAATCTGATACAGCATCCAGATCCAGCATAATTATATTACAAAAAATTATACCTATGTTAATTTATGCTTAGAATAATTATTATTATTTTATGTAGTCACCTATGTAACTTGAACTAATGTGAACGGGGAAACCGTATTTAAGTAGACACCTATGTAACTTCAACTAATGTGAGCGGGGAAACCGTATTTTAAACGGGACACAGGTACAGCTGTGCAAGCCTTATTACAGTAGGAGATAGGAGAAAAGCTAGTTATAGAGAGAGAAGTCGCTGCTATCAGATTGAAGGGCTGGTGCAGTGGAGCGAGTCGGAGAGCGCTGCTAACGCGCGGGCAGCGCCGTACTCGCCGCGGCCCCCGCACCCCCCGCGTCCTCCGCCGCCTACAGTGCACAACTACGCATCAGGCTACGTCCCGATTGCAGTGCGATCAAATCAGAATAAGTAAAGAACAATATTTAAAAGTAAAAAAAGTATAGACACGTTATAGTATGTAATAGGAAGCTCCCTAATTAGCAGGGCGCCCGGGCAGGAACCTTGTGGAAAGCGCAATCTAAACTCTTATTTTCGGCGAGTTTGTTTATTTATTGGTTAGTTGACACAATGTACAGAAAAAATCAAAATTCATACCTAAAAAGGTTGCACTAAATATCTAACGCTTTGAAACCGGGATTTAATTAACTTTTGTTAATGATTTTTATTTCATCTTGATTCAATGTAAATTAAGGCAATACCAACTATACCAACTTGTGACGTCATAAATATTTTTCTCATACAAAATGGCTGACGTAGACATAGTTTTCGTTGTCTACAATGTATGAGGATGTTGCGTTTTGACAGCTCATCAAAAGTATCTCAATTTGGCAGTCAACTACCGCATTGTGTCGTGACGTCACGCAATGGTTCATCATGGCTGCTTACCATTTGACTTCCATTAACCACACTTGTAAAAATTAATTCAAAAACAACACATTAATATTTACCTATAAGTTTCTAATATTTTATATTAGTCATGTAGCGAACGGCAATTTGAAAGTATGTACTTGTAACGTGTCTATGTGTTAATTACTTCTAATACTTATGTTATGTTATCTTCTAATATATTCTAATATGTTATGGTCATTGTACTATGAAATACTGGATATTGTTTAGCCATAATTGTCAAACGATAAGTAATAAGCGCTAAAAGTATGGTCTTTTCTGTTTTTGATCGCACTGGGTCTACGAGTATATTTACAATAAGTAGTGCCGGAACCATAATGACTACCACCTTTAGATGATTATTTTTATAAAGAAAATTTTTGATATTCCAAAAATTTGAAAATATCAACCATATTGGAAAAGATATGCCATTATTATTATTTATTAGGTAGAGAGGTATGTACAATACAATTATAGTAAATTTGTTATAAAGATTAGTTATGAAGATATTTTAGCTAAAACTAAGATTTTAAAGGGAATATAAGTAAATGATTAACAAAGGCACTTTCTATTCTATAATAATGTGTTAAGTACATGACAGAATACTATATATAATATGTACATATTTGTGTAGATACATACTATTGCTGATAGTTGTTAAAATATATATTTACCTTTGCCGAGTGCAATGTTACATTTAGCAGTGTCGGATGGCTGTCAATCACAATAAACTCCACTTCTTGCGGCAGGTATCCTTCCGCTGATACCTGAAATAAAGAGTAAAACATATTTATTGTATTTTTTATATACAAACCTCAAACACCGTATTCATAACCACCGTATTCTAACCTAACTACCGTATTAATAAACAATACTATGAGGTCTCATACTGCTCGCCAACGCATAGGGTCATCTAAACAAAATCATAGACCATACTTGAGTGAAGCCTGCTACTACGTTTGTCAAAATCGATATGAATCGTTGGCTGACATAAGGAACGCACGTCAAATCGCTCTTTGTATAGCGTTGCCTGCTTACTTAAGCAAGTATGCTTCTTGAATACGGCTGTTAGTCTTGCCTGTGGACGTATACAGATTCGCTGCTACTCAAGAGTAGCAGCGAATAACATGAGGAAGAAGACCGATGGTCACCTCATGTAATATCTAGCCGGCAAGTGAACATTTCAATCGAAACACTATCAGCAGTGGTACTTCCCTGGTACCACATGCTGTGCGAGTTTTCTACTCTGCAACAGCATGAATTGAAACTGTAAATGGCACCCAGCTAGATGTAAAAGGGCTACGGTTTTTTTTTTCTTTCAATTATAGAATCGCAAACTCTGTGCATGTTGCCAGCTACAAGCATAATTTTTGTTTTATATCACATTTTTGCCAGTTGCGTTGAAAGTAGACGACGTATTAATAGGTAAAATCCGTAATTCGTCAGGAATCACTCAGTCTAGTCAGTCAGATGTCCAAGTAAAGCGATGTCTACTTTACTAAGTAGAACGTGTCTAATAGAGTTTAGGAGGCCACCGAAAGAGATATATTAACGCACTCTTTATTTCATTTCACAATAATCGCACACTGTGCATAACCAACCTATATCAAACAAAATTCCATCAACTTAATCCGATATAACTATAGAATATATCAAGATTATGAAAATAAAATAAAAGCACAACATGAATCTACGAGTATCTTCTAAGTTCCTGCAAAAACACCAATGTTAGAGCGGTTTCAATCTAGCGTATTTTTCGGCGCGTTTGTCGAAACAACTGTAGGTACCGTTATCGCCTGAAAATGTTAACATTTCGCGGGTAAACGATAACGTACCTAGTGTTTAATTTCTCTATGGGTAAACGCACTTCAAAAAGCAAACAAAAGACACGTGAACGCGCCGAATAGTTTGAAAGCGCTCTTGCAGTTAGACGGCCCGTTTGGCGTAATGGTTACCATGCCAGACTGACGATCGGAGAGTTCCGGGTCCAATTTCCGGCGAGGCAGAATTTTGAATGATGAGTTTAATTTCTGTTCTGGGTCTGGGTATATTTTGTGTTACTGTCTTTGTATGTGTCCATACTGTCCATGGTACCCACAACACAGGTTATATCTACCATGGGACTATGAGTGTGAAACGTTATAGTTAACAGATAAACCTTGTCGGAGGCCCTATGGGCGGTTTGAAAACATCTGACAGCGGGTTGGCCACTAACCCGCATCTCCACCAACCCGTATTGGAGCAGCGTGATGGAGTAAGCTCCAGGCCTCCCCAATAATGGGTAGAGACCCGTGCCCAGCAGTGGGACGCAAAAAAGGTTGCAGCCATTAAGTACTAAAGATATAGGTAAACCTAAAGTTGAACAGTGGTCTTACATCAAGACGGTAGGTGCCGGGCAGCAGGATGCGCCAGAACTCGCCGTACTTGGTGGTGTGGTAGGCCACGTCGCGCCCCTTCACCTTGACGGAGGCGCGCTCCACGGGGTTGCCGCTCTCGTCCATCACGAAGCCGTGCGCCCCGCGGTGAGCCTCCGCCAGGTACTTTATCAACGCCTGGGAAGCAATCGCGTCATCATCATCATCATCTTAAACACCAACGCACGGAGGCATTCAAGTATTACACAACACCATTTTGGGGAGGTGCCCACACCCAGTCAGCAGTCGGGCAGTCTTGTAAAACGATGCGAGGGGGAAGAGGAGGCTGGTTCCGTAACGTGTTTTTTTATTTGCTTGTTATTAAATTCAATTTTGCTGTTGAATAAAATAGCAGAAGAGCTTGCTTGGTGTCTAGTGGTCGTAATTAAATTTTACATGAGCACAATAAAAATTTAGTCATGGGCTAACTGGTTTTTATCAAATAGGAAAACAATATTGTTATCTAAAATTAATATTATAATTGATCGGCGGTATCTAATCTAAGGTATTTAATAAAAATGAACATGATAAATAACACTGATTATTACTAGTATTTTTTAGATTTATACCGCGTTTCTTTACTGAAAATGTTGTCCTTGCTATGTTTAATAACTCTGAGCTACACAATTGCCGGGCTCAGTGGAAATGCTGTGCAACCTCCCCGGGTGGCCATAGCTCACCTCAACAACGCGCGGATCAACGGCAGTATTTTGTTTACCGAAACCGACGCAGGAATTCGAGTGAGCGGCGTAATAACGGGTCTTACTGTTGGAAAATATGGCTTCCACATCCACGATTTGGGTGACATAACCAACTGTTACGCGACTGGCCCTCACTTCAATCCGGATAATGTGAACCACGGGGGCAGGGACCATGAGGTGCGTCACGTAGGGGACTTCGGAAACGTGGAGTTCACCTCCAGCGGAGACGAAGTTCCAGTGGCGAACGTTAACTTCGTAGATAGATTGATCACGCTGAGAGGTCGAAACAGCATATTGGGCCGATCGGTGGTGCTGCACGAGAACGAGGACGACCTGGGCCTGACTGACCACGAGCTGTCCCTCATCTCAGGCAACGCGGGGCCCCGCATCGCTTGTGGCGTTATCGGTATTAGGTCTCCGCCCGCTCCATGGAACTCGGCCAAATCTGTTCTTCCATCAGTTATACTTATACTTTGCGGATTATTATCCTTCGTGAGCGTCTACTAGTCGTGTTTGCTTGTTTGAAAGTTTTTAGTTACTTACGTATATTTTTATAAATAAAACAGGGCAATATGATATGACAAAGTTAATTTTATAGTTGATATTTTAGTGCAATGATTTTTTACTTTATAATACGAATACCTACCTAATGTTATTTATTGTGTGAAGTTGAGCGTATGTTAATAAATGTATGAAATATACCTACTAAATAAATGGTTTTATAACTATGAAGCTTTTTTTTTGTCTTGTCAAAATTATTATATAATACTAGCTGTACCTCGTGCATAAAGTGAAGTCCCTTCTGAAGTGCCGCGGACCAGCTTATTTGTAGGACTATTTAAAATAAACATTTCCATCTTACATAACGAATGTGTAACTCTAGCGGTTTTGGGAGCGCACGCCAGAATAGCTCGCAGATGGTAGATTTTTCCTACTTACTTGACACTTATCGTCATATTTTGGACAATTCACACATTATCTTTATAAATTGTAGCCTATGTGTTATTCTGATGTATAAGCTATATTATTGTAAAGTTTCATTTAAATCCATTCAGTAGTTTTTACGTGAAAGAGTAACAAACATCCATACTTACAAACTTTTGCGTTTATAATATTAGTAGGATTTTCCAGATAATTTGAGAACTTTCTGGAACTTTCTCGAACATTTTCAATTAATTAAAACAGTTTGCAATTATTAAAAAAAATCTCCAGATCATTCGAGAAGTTTCTGGAACTTTCTCGAATATTTTCAATTAATAAAAAAAAATCTTCAATTATTTTAAAAATCTCCAGATCATTCGAAAAAAGATTACAATTATTTTAAAAAATCCAGATCAATTGAGAAGCTTTCTCGAATATTCTCAATTAATTAAAATTATTTAAAAAAAGTCCTAATGATTTGAGGAGTATCTGGAACTTTCTCGAACATTCTCAATAAAATGATGACAGATTTTTAAATACCTTTCCTTATTGTAGGTACACGTCTCCCAATTTCGAAAAAAAAATCCAGCTATAAACTTAACTTTTAACGTAAGTTAATGTATTTTCTGCTATGTAATTTGAATTAAGCGCGAAAACGCTCGTAGGTGTCATGGCGTCGGCTTGCTCGTCAAACTTCAAGCAACACGATGACATTAACTGAGACGTGACGTCATTCATTTAATTGGCGTTTCAGATAACATGGCCGATTGCTGTATTTAATACTTTTATTTTATTGAAATCTTAATGTTTATATTAAAACGGCATTACATTTTAGAACTTTTTTAGCATATATTTTTCTGTAAAACCATTTATTCCTCACGCCTATTAAAATTAAAATAGTTTGCCAGATCATACCATTTTGAGATCCACCCAGAGCACTTCTGGGTGGATCTCAAAATATGATATATTGGTTAGAAGAGTACAGATTTTTTTTTCACATTTTTCCACCCACTTCCACCCACCACGATCAAACTCCCTTACTATCATCTACGTACTAAGGGGTATTTACCGCCCCAACGGGAAGTTGATTGGAGTTAATGATAATAGGGAAAACTGTGTCTTTACGTACAAAGAAAACCCTTTACTTTTTATATAATAATATATATTAAGATTTTATTATTTATTAATTTTATTTACTAATATTTGATACCTAAAATTTTAAGTATAAGTATTAACTAACCTGTTTATTATCGAGCCAGTATTTGGACAGTTCGTGCGCTGGGGGATACTTGCAGCAAGAAATCTCGAGTGTGATCTCCATGCAGCCGTGCCATAAGTAGTTATAGTCTTGCATACCACCTGCATTATAAAATTTACCGTCAAATAAGCACAGTTTTAGGGCACTTGAAATCAAATACAACACATGGAATTATTACATTAATAAGTATTCACAAGAGGAAATTAGACTGTATCGTAAGTGATCTCGATTTTAAGCGATAACGCAACAAAATACTACAATTTTTTGTTTTGATTTAATCACAGATCACCTCTCCATATCTGTGGCTTAGATATTCAAATTACCTGTGAGAGGATACCAGGCTGCGCCGTTAGTGATGCCGTTTTCAAACCGCTGCGATCCGGACTTGCAGGAGACCCCGCGGGACATCTTGGCGTGGTTCTTCGAGTAGACCAGCGACAGGTGGCGGAACACGTCGTCGTCCGGCGCAATCGACGGCGTATGCGCATAGCTTTGGAACACTGCGTTCAGGGAATATGTTGGAGAAAACAAAATCGTATTAATCTTTAGTTTGGTACAATGTTTTCGTATTAAATAACAACAAAAGGCCTGATGGCTGTTGTGAAATAGTGAATGCTAATGATCTTTATAGCCAAGCAATGCAAGTTACGCTCCCGGTCCCAGTTGTTATCAACCGATGATAGTCGTTTAATTTTGATACTAACACGTATCTATAATTCGCATTGGAGCACCGTGATACAATATAATGTTCATAGATAACATAAATAAGCTAAGAAATAAATCTTTATAAATAAGGGATACGTCACCAGAGCATAACACTGACGATCTGCAAATTCCTGATGTAAGCAGCATTAAAAGAAATACATATTTAAATGTGATAAGAATGATACAGATAATTGTTCATTATTATAATAAACAGGGTTCTATATAATGTATGGTAGTAGTATAAATACTACCTTCAGGCGCGGTCGCAGCCTTCAATTTGGGGAGGGGGGGGGGGTAACCAAGAAATTGGGGGGGGGCTCACTAAGAGGGGGGAACAGGTGTCCTAAATTAGCTTGCATATTCCCCCCCTGGGACCGCGCCTGACTACCTTGATTTATTATCATTACTTATTATAATACCTATTTTAAAGATCACAGAACCACCTGGATTTCAATTCGGCCTTGATCGGCTTTACTTTTTTAAATGCATCCTATTTAAAAAAAAGGTTTTTTTTGCGAAAAATTTTTTGATTGGTTTAGAACTATTTATGACTTCTGCAAAGCTACTCGCACAAAGTTACGAGATACAAAGATCTGCTGTGTTGTGAGTATGGACACTTCTTATAAATACTTACTAGAATTAGGCGTGTTATCGAAAGGATAGGAGGCGACGAGAGCCCCGCCGTGCAGGGAGCCTGACAGGACGAACTGGATCTTGCTGATCCACTCTTTGACCGCTTCCGTCTCCGGCTGGGGAACCTTCGAGTTGGCCTTGAAGTAGTCCGGGAAATTACGGTTCAGGTCGAAACGCCGAGCGTTGTGTCTAAAAGATAGAAAATGGTGTGACTCTTAATTCCTTACAGGTACACTAAAATAATTAATTGAATCAGGCTTTCTACTTTGCGGAAGGTTTCGTCAGGGCTAAACTCTACGATGATTACTCATCAAGTTAAAAAGTATAAATATAAAACCACACGTACCTATTACGCAATTACCGATTATTGCAACTTTTTTGGTTCGCACTTGGGGGAGGTATATTCACTGCACCCACTTCTGCCGTCAATCAATTTTATTGTGTTCCAGGGGAAATTGCAGATTGCCGGCCAGACTTACATGAGGTGATGGAGATGGTCATCTTCCTCCGGAATATCAGCGCAACTGCATACGTCCTCAGACAAGATCTATTACAACCTCAAGCAAGCATAGATAAGTCTATGCTTGCTTCAGGTTGCGTGTAGATTTTCATCCTCGTCTGTTACTCCTTTCAAATTTAAAAAATTTAAACCCTTTTGCGTCCCACTGCTGGGCACGGGTCTCTCCCCCCTAGTGGGGAGGCCTTGGCTAAGTTGCACAGGCCACTTGCGTTCTACGCTAGCCGCCAAGCCATGCGCTCTTCCATTCTTTAAAAACACATTTGCTACTCTAAAATTCATGATTCAGCTTAGGCAAGAGTCCCGCCACTTGTCTTAAGCTACGAGTAGTATCATGATCGCTTTTCAATGCTGTACGTTTACATATTCATGAAACAAATACACAAGGAACACTCCACGTTCCAAATGCAAAATGTGTAATCTCATTCAATGCCAGCCAGTAAATTAATTCAGTTTTGAAATGATAAATGTGAAAAGATGGTTACGGTACATGGTTAATTGTTGGTAGCAAAATGGTTGTATTACCTACCAACAAAATGAGATCAATCATACATACATACCTGCCGAACACTGTGTCACACTGGCCTTCTCTAGATATCGCAAATCCATCTGGGTTCATTGACGGCATCAGGTGAATTCTTGTATTGTCTAACAACCACTTAATGTAGGGATCCGTATCGTAGGAAGATACAAGATGCTGTAAAACAGATAACGAATTTAATGTAATGCATGACATTCAAAGGCTAAGAATTTTGTTTTCTGAGATACAGGGTGGTAATTGCATCTTTTATCTTGGAATAACTAAAATTATCTGTTGTACACTACAATACCAAAAAATCTATACAGGGTGGTCCAAACAGTGACGTCCAAAGAAAAAAATTTGATTCCTCGCGTCTTGGGGTATCCAAATATACCCCATGTATGTTCGCCGATATTTTGTTGTTTTCAAGTAATTTTTTTTTTCGGATGTTTTCTACCCTTCTGACAAAAAAAAATAAATAACAAAAATAAAACAAAGCTTTTTCAAAAAAAAATTAACTTTATAGTAATCCTTATGTGTTGTTCTTTAATGCATTATATATGAACACCGTAATATATGAACACCGATTTTAATGAAAATTGTCCTATTAAGATGTACTTTTTTTGTATTATTATGAAAGCCCAATGTCTTACAAAGATTTTGGAGTAACTAAGACATTCTGGTTATTTTTTTTTTGTATTTTTAATTTAAGATTTATTAAATTTGTATGTCTCGTAAAAACGTAAAATTTTCAAAACTGTTTAAAAATTTTATTAGTTCCACTGATATTAAGCAACTGATTACTTTATGCATTAAAGAACAACTCATAAGGATTACTATAAAGTTATTTTTTTTTTTGAAAAAGCTTTGTTTTATTTGTTATTTAAATTTTTTAGTCATAAGGGTAGAAAAAATCCGAAAAAATTAAAAAAAATTAATAACTCGAAAACAACAAAATATCGGCGAACATACATGGGGTATATTTGGATACCCCCAGAGGCGAGGAATCAAAAATTTTTCTTTGGACGTCACTGTTTGGACCATCCTGTATACATATAATAAATCTGTAACAAGTTGGTTTCTGTACATTGAAGATATTTGAGAAAAACTGTCACGAGGCCTATTTATTAGCGTAATAGAATCCAAAACAATGATTTTTAGAATTATTGTCTGTTTATCTGTTCGTTTTTGCGCGCTAATCTCAGGAACGGCTTTACGTAGAAAGATGAGGTTTTCACGGATGTATTGATATTTTTTTGGATTAACATTTAGTGTTTGTTTTATTTAAATCAGTTCACAAATAAAAAAGTAACGTCCATTTCAAGAATTTATTGATCAGTGTTTGGAAGCATCGTTGTTGATTTATCTAAAACTTCTGTTAATGTATTGAAGTTTTATAATTCATATATTATAAGGGACTCCTTAAATGATAACATGAAACTTATAAATGAAAAGAAAAATTGATAATACATAAAAAAAACCAACATAAGATGAGCTGGCAATAATATGGTAAACTGTATGAAATAGGGTTCACGCTTTTTCGTACAGTTCCCACACGACACGTAGACAATAATTAATCAATATTTTATAATCCATACATAAAGCTGAAGAGTTTGTTTGTTCGTAAGTTTGTTTGAATGCACTTATCTCAGGAACTACTGGTTCCAATTGAAAAAAACTTTTTTGTGTTGGATAGTCCATTTATCGGGGAAGGCTTTTTTTATAAATAAACCGAACAAAAAGGCAGACGGGCCGCGTGGTGTTAAGCGATCAACATCGCCTATGGACACGGGCAACCCCAGGGGAGCCACCCAAGGGCTTTAGGCTATATAATGTGTACAATAAAGTATTTCTAGATTGTATTGTATAGTAAACATCATGTAGTAATAATTTATTGTGTAGAAAGAGGAAAGATTAAAATAGTATAAGGATTGTACTGCTTGGAAAGAGTGATATTGAATAAAACTTTACCTTCTTTTTCTAATAAGTCTATCCTTATTTATTACTTGACATACATACAATTACTTAACTGTTACAAAAAATAATTTTGTACAATTAACATTACTTAATTACAGCCTGTGAAATTTTTGGAAGATTCTCATAGTTTTAACTTTTGTCTCATTTATAATTGGTTTTTCATTGGTTGGGAAATGCTTACACCTACCAAATATGAGAAACATAAGTGTTCAACAATAAATGTTTCTAATTTTATTGACAGCATAGCAATATTAATAATTTAAATGGTCATCTTTTTCCATTAAGGTCCATTAAGGTCGCTAGAAAATTTACATTAAGGGGTCTAAACTAGGGTTTGTACCACAATTTTTTTATAAGTCATGTGAGATTCTTGAGCATTAAGACATTTTAACTCTTCATGAAATAGCTTGCAGAAGTCTTTTAAACAGTTATAAGAAAATTATTGTCATACTTTTATGGCGTATTTTTCCTTCTCTCAGAAAAGTTGATGGCATTTTGTTCAGTATGACAAGCAATCCTGGAATATCATTAATCATAGATATAGTCTAGTATATGATCAATGTCATTAATCATCACTTAATAATTCACTCAGATGTCAGTATCTTTCCATATTAATCATCTCTTGCTTCATCTAAAATTTTCCTTACAGTTTTATGTGTTATTTTAAATTCACGAGCTGCATTTCGCAAGCTAGCTGAAGGGTTTTCACTTAAAAATTTCAGTACCCGCTCTTCAAGATTGATTGGCACTTTACGTGGGCCGGCACCACCTTCCTTTTTGATCATAACCAAAGGCTGATTTTCCCTCAATCTTTGAACAGCCCGATATATAAGGCGAGAGTCTGTTGGGCACCGTCTTGTGTCTCCATACCTTTCGCGGTAAACCCGTAGCGTTTCAGCAGCATTTTGTAAGCACTCTCCATAAATTAAAATCATATCAGTGTATTCTGAAGCTGTATATTTAACTTTACCAGGTTTCATTGTAGAAAATGAAGAGTTAAATACGTATTCTATAAAGATACGAAGTTTACAAAGAAGAAAAACAAGTTTTTAAAGTTTTTTGAAACAAATAAAGTAAATAAACAGACCAACCAACCATGACACTTCATGACAGACATTGACAGATGACAGACATGACAATTTTTTTTCTTCAATTTTGGCATCGCAAACTCTGTGCATACTGCCAGCGTCAAGTATAATTTTTTGCATCAATTCTTTGCCAGTTTCAATGAAACTGGACGAAGTAATAAAATAATAGATAAAACCAGTAAGTTGTCAGTAATAAGTCAGTCAAGTCAGTCAAACATTCAAGTAAAGCGATGGCTACTTTACCAGAACGTGTCCGAATTATGGCATCGCATACTCTGCATATTGCCAGCGTCAAGCATAGAGAAATTAAACACTAGTGTCAAGTATAATTTTTGCATCACGTTTTTGCCAGTTTCGGTAAAACTGGACGACCAATAATAGGTACCTAAAGTCAGTAAGTCGTTAGTAATCAGTCAGTCAGACTGCAAACATTCAAGTAAAGCGATGGCATCTTTACAAGAACGTGACCAATGGAATTTGGAGGCAAAAAACATATTTTCGCACTGTTATTTTAATTCACAACACTCCTGCACTTTAAATAACCTATATCGAACAAAATACCATCAAATTTATCCGATATAACTCAAAAATAAAGTAAAAATAAAACAAGAGCACAAAATATGTCTTTTTCGACTTCCCGCCAAAACTCCTTTTTTCTTTTTACGAATGGCGTGTCAGTCTGACAATTTTGCCAAGTCAAGTGAACATGTGTTTTGCCCATTTCGTTGAAATTTGACGATAATAACAGCCAAAGCCACATAAGTCGTCAGTAATTACTAATCTAACAGTAAAGTGATGGCTACTTTACCACATCATGTCCAATGGAGTTTTGGAGGCAAGCAGAAAAAATGTTTTCACACTGTTATTTTATTTCACTACACTTGTGCACTGTAATAAACCTATGTCGAACAAAATACAATCAACTATAACCGATGTATCTGAAAAGTATACAAAGAAAATGAAAGTAAAACAAGAGCACTAAGTACCTACATTATCTTTTCTCTTTTTACCCGCAAATTTTTGACGTGATAACGTCTTTAAAATCGTTTTAGTCGGGTGACATGTTCAAAAACTTGTGTCACACCAAAACCTCACGAGCGCGATCGCAGGTATAACGAGAGAGAGACGGACCGATCTCCCGTCTCATCTCGAGCGCTGCCAGTCATTCCGTGAAACTTGTCACGCGGAATCCTCACGAGCGGAGGCTAGCATAGCGTTCGAGTGAGTGGACCGATCTTCCGTCTCTCTCACTCTAGCGGCATACAAACGAATGGAGATTTTCTCGTGCGGACGTTATCACGTAAACATCTCGATCGTAAACCTACTTTACAAACAATTTGCCGTTTTTTTTCTTTTCATTTCAATGATAGCATTGTATTTTATTTGTATGTTTGTATTGGAATTCTACTAATATCGATCAAAATAATTTAATATCGGTTAACCCGTAGTATGGTTGTCCTGCGTCTCGGTTGCCGACGTTGCCGTGTACTAACACAGACTTAGATGTTTTTGCATGTCTTTCCCTGATTTGGGTGTTTCAGAGTCCAGAGTACTGCAGAGTCCATACACCCAAACGAGAAAAGATATCCGAATCAAATCTTTTATCACATAGATATTTCCCTTGTTGGAATTCAAACCCAGAACTTATGACCATGTCCTTCGCTTCGCGTTAGTGAAGAGAGAAAATGAGTCTGTATATCATCCAATTATTAGCAGTGTTATGATCTAAGTGGTGGCTGTGTAATTACAAAATAAATATAGAGCCTATGTTGGTCGCAGTCGCAGATGATGTAGGTAACTTTCTATCGGTGTAAGAATTTTGAAAATCGATTCAGTAGTTTTTGTGTTACCTATTTCACTACTGGAGCATGGCCGGTTCCAAAAAACCAATATTTCCTCTTTAGACTATTTGTATAGAAAACATGTTTTGCATCGCTTTAGCGTAAATATCAGGGCTTGTTTTATAACATTGTTGTTTTTTTTTTTGTATAAACTTAAGAGGATAAGTTAAAGGTTACAAAAACAAACATTTTATAAACGTTGCAACCTCAGTGTTGCAACATCGATGTTCGTATCGAGTTCTATGCTTTAGACCGTATAGACTTTTGATAAAGCTGTGGGTAAGTAAACAAACTCAATACATAAGGTCCCTCAGTTTTTTTCATGTTTTTTGTATGGTGACGCTTTGATAATGATCATGAAATTTTACCGCACACATTTCTCACAGGAACTTAGGGAGCTGGTCGCCTGATATCACTGACCTCTATATATGTATACAAGTACGCTGGAACTGGATATCTGTTAACCGAATGTTAACGAAATGACAGTTCTTTAATGTGGCTATTTGAAGCGCCCCCAATGCGTGGGAAGAGAACTAAATCTGACGTTTAATAATGCTGTCTAAGTTACCTGTCGATAAAACTTGTCGATATTTTTCCTATCGATATCTATTTACTTACAAGAACGGAAATCGCTATAAAACAGTTCTCCTTCAACACAAAAAAGATGGTTGCCCTGTAACTAAAAAGAGGCTGTGATTGTTATACACGCATATTGCATATTCATCAACTTGATAATTCCTACAGTATGATTATTAATGATATTTTAACTATTTCTGTCATTGCGTTGTTTAAATGTTACTATATCCTGTTTACAATTAAAACAACCCGTTGAAATATCTGTATCTGTCGGAAATGTCTTTTATCGATGTATTTTATCTCAGTGTCCCATCTCTATTATTAGTTCCGTTCCCACCCACTACTGCGATCAGCAACGATCAGCGCCAAAATAGCGAATATCAAATCGCCTCGGCCTGGCCCGGCTTTAGTTTGATTCCTTACATTTACATACAAAAATATGAAAGTTACCCAATATTTTCGCAGTGCACGTATTTCCATGATTACCGGTTGAATCATTATGAGGTTGACGATGACCGGATGGGAAAGCTTCACATATAAAACTCTAAGCGTTGAAATTACAACATTATAAATTACTGTAACAAATTGTCCAAAACTGTCGAAATAGGTACTATAAAATAACATTCCGAAATGACAATATCAATGTGAAAATCGTCCTGTTTTAATACTAATTTGAATTGCACAAATTATTCAAGCTCGAGAGAATACGGCGACGCACGCTCCCAGCTTCTTCTACTTCTTTTTTAGATGGCGCCACAAGTAATTATTATTTATTCTTATGCCATAAGAATAAATAATGCTTATGCCACAAGTCTTCGCGTCCAGTCCAGACATGCACCACAGATAACATAATATGAGTTAGCCTCAGACTTAGAATTATGTTATGTTAACAGTACATACCTGAATAAGGTGTAAAAGTAATTCGCGACCCACGGCTTCGTTGCCGTGAATGTTGGCCACATACTTGACGTCCGGCTTGCCGATCATGTGCTCATACGGAGACGCGGACACCACCATCACCCATAGGTCCCGGCCTAATGTGATAAAATATTTTCATATTATTAATCAAGACGGTCAAATATTAATTTGAATATACTGGGTAAAAACGTTTTTCTGATGAACAAATTAAAATGAAAATTAAATTCGTTTGTTTGGTTGGAATATGCAGTTGTCGGCTAGACTTAAGTAAAGTGACAAGTACGCTAATTGTCAGTTAAAGTCACCTGTAACTTCAATTTCACGATGTTCGAGTATCTAGCACTAATCATATGATAAACTTACTCGTACTCATAGCTTTTACTGGCCAATTAACTTTACTTGGGACGTAAATGTTTATGTGGAGGGCCGAACGAGGCCCTTAGCCTTCGGAGTAGCAGCACAACTGCATAGGACCACAGGCAAGACTTAGGTTTGCTTGAGGCTATGTGTAGATGTCCATGGGCTGCAGTCCATATCTGCTACTTAGGCTACTTCAATCAAATAAAACTAAATTAAATAAATAGAGAAACTAAACCGCCACCCCTACCAGGCGCAGATAGTCATATTGCTTCGCAGGGGAGCGTCATGCACTAAGTTTGTTTAAATGCCTTTTTTCTACGATTCTACGTAATGTTCAATTAAAATTTTTCATAATTAAACTCCCGTCCTATCCTATCTACGTACAGATACGATAACGTTTCAATAACGTTTCTCACACATAAACTGTGCACATAGCCCTACAGTATGGATTTATAAACAGATATGAATACAACACCTAGACCGAGAATAGACACTGAAACCCGTCATTTCAATCTCTGCTTTGTCGCGAATTGAACCCGGGACGCAGTGCGGCACAGTTCAAAAATGAATTAGCTTCTACCGTCGCGTCGCGTCGCGTCGCCTTAATATATATACATATATATATATATATTTTATATATATAAACCTAACAATAAGGCAGACGGGCCGCGTGATGTTAAGCGGTCACCGTCGCCTATGGACACGGGCAACCCTAGGGGAGCCGCCCGAGCATTGCCGGCTTTGGAGGAGAGCTTTTTTTACAGCTTTCTTGAAGATTAATACACGTCCGTGGTAAAAAGGAGCGTGCAAAGCG
This sequence comes from Pyrgus malvae, assembly GCA_911387765.1. NCBI lineage: Eukaryota > Metazoa > Arthropoda > Insecta > Lepidoptera > Hesperiidae > Pyrgus > Pyrgus malvae. The sequence goes on along the minus strand of OU426958.1, from coordinate 9,116,119 downwards.
GACTGTGGAGGACCGCCACGAGTCCAGATGGTGCCGGTGGAACTTTAACCTTCGTCTGGTGGTATAATCATGGAATGGTGATGTAGGCATCAATTTGAAGAGTTCCTCGGAGCACTCACCATAGTAAAGTCGGTAGAACACGCAGAGCGAGCCTATGTCTCTTCGCAAGCTAAGCGGTTCTAGCCTGTCAGTCAATCTTGGGTCATTGACGATTCGGACTGCGCGCTTTTCAACGGAGTCAAATGGGTGTAGCTGGTACTTCGGTGCTCCTGCCCAGAGATGGGAGCAGTACTCCATGTGGGGTCTGACCTGGGCCTTATACAGCGTCAAGAGTTGTGCAGTGAAGTACTGCCTCGCTCTGTTGAGGACACTAAGCTTTTTTGATGCCAATTTGGCTTTGTACTCCAAATGACTCCGGTACTGCACTTTACTCGTAAGTTTCTAATATTCATACTGTTTACCTTGAACAGACTTTCCAATGGAGTACAGGGCAGTGAGCGTGGGGTATCGTGCTGAGACCGCGCGGAGATACCTGGTCATCTGTTCATGATCATGGTACTGGAACTCCAACTCAGGGCTGTCTCTAGACTCTAGTTCTCCTATGTTTGTCGATACTTCCTCTCCTGGGAAAGAAAAATACTGTTTACCTTGAACAGACTTTCCAATGGAGTACAGGGCAGTGAGCGTGGGGTATCGTGCTGAGACTGCGCGGAGATACCTGGTCATCTGTTCATGATCATGGTACTGGAACTCCAACTCAGGGCTGTCTCTAGACTCTAGTTCTCCTATGTTTGTCGATACTTCCTCTCCTGGGAAAGAAAAACAAGCCTGTATCTAACGGCCAAACCACACTCTACTTTTAGCATCGGCGATCAGCGATTTTGCCTATGTAGGTAGGTATCGCTGTTGCATCACGTTTTGGCAACTTGGACGCAGCATAAGAATTGTGCACCAGCGTATTCCCATACAAATTAATGTATTCTCCTTTTTTCTCCCTGAATAATGCTTCTAGAGGAATGTTTTATTGTGACAACATCTAAGTCTGCTAAAGCTATATCCCTATGTTTTGTTTTTTCAATCAACTAATTAAATCAGAAAATATGACTTCAAAAATCGAAGAAAATGCCTCATACATACAGTCCTAATCCAACAACTGCAAAACATATTTGAAAGGTCTTTACAACTTAATAAAAACATAGGGGCATAGACTTATTCTATTTCTTGATATTTGTGATTTTATTTAATAAACTCAATTTTGAAGGAGGAAACAGGAGAATACGAAACCTCGATTTATTCAGAAAGTTTAAAGGTATAATCGGTCTGAGTCTGAGCCGCATCTGTCGCATCCTGTGGTCGAATCTGTCCTATCCTATCGCACGCGTTACGGGCGCAGGGCATCGGCGCAGGGCGATACTCCAAACCTATTTTTCTAATTCGGCTGAAGCCGCGTTTCCTCATAAGAATGCTGCATCGAGATTTTGTGACTAGGTACTTAAATTCGAACGCGGTAGCAGAATCGCGCCTTTAAGCATTTTCAAGTGTGCACGCGGTATGATTCTGTCGCTTTGATTAGCTCCTAAAAAAACCGGCCAAGTGCGAGTCGGACTCACGCACGAAGGGTTCCGTACCATTATCTATAAAAATCACGTTTATTTTATGGGAGCCCCCTTAAATATTTATTTTATTCTATTATTAGTATTTGTATAACAAAACTACTTACTAGATCTCGTTTAAACCAATTTTCGGTGGAAGTTTGCATCGTAATGTATATCATAATATATTATATTTTTTCAAGTTTTATCATTCTCTTATTTTAGAAGTTACAGACGGGGGGAGGGGGGGGACCAACATTTTACCACTTTGGAAGTGTCTCTCGCGCAAACTATTCAGTTTAGAAAAAAATATATCAGAAATATCCGTAGATACCCCACACGTATAGGTTTGATGAAAAAAATTTTTTTTTTGAGTTTCAGTTCAAAGTATGGGGAACCCTCAAAATTTATTGCTTTTTTCTATTTTTGTGTGAAAATCTTATTGTGGTTCACAGAATACATCTACGTACCGAGTTTCAACAGTATAGTTCTTATAGTTTCGGAAAAAAGTGGCTGTGACATACGGAGTACGGACGGACAGACAGACCGACATCACGAATATAAAGTCTAAAATCTATAAAGGTTCCGTTTTTTGCCATTTAGCTACAGAACCCTAAAAAGCGTCTAAATCTCCGATCGCCGATGCTCAAAGAAGCTGTGGTGGCTAGGGAATACAATCCCGCGGATCCGCAATCTCGTAAATGCGGGATCCCGCATAATATTAATGGGAGTAGGTACATACTACATATTTGTACCATTATTTCATGACTGCCTTATGATACTACATTACTTGATTTGCGTAGTAGCAAAAATACCATAACGAGCAAATTCTCTGAACACGCATTTTCAGCTGCTGGCTACACGTGCAGCAAAATACGATCAAATGTAAAAGATGAAACCTTAAATTACTTTATGTATACTACGAAAACAATTTCAGAAGCAAGTGCCCGAATCTCATCAATATTTTTATAGACTTTAATTTACATAACATAATTTAGATTTTTGTCATTATTTCTGATCATAATATAGGTACTATTTGTTTCTTCTAAAAAAACTCTATTGTTTCATTTACTGACTTAGAAAATAACTGTGGACTAATAATTCTAAAATATTGTACAATCCTTCAAATCTTGCGGATCCGCGGGACTGATGCGGATTTGCAAGATTGTCTTTTAGGCTGGACTGCATTCCCTAGCGGTGACTTGGACAAATTGGCAAATTGACTTGAATACAAGAAAATTGTTCCAGACTTCCTCTCACTTTTTCATCTCAATAATTTAATTGCTCCTGCGGCCATGGTGTGGATGGTTTTCGTCACCATGGCCTTTCGTGTTCAAGGAGTGCTGGCCGACAATACCGTCATGGCACTATTAATGATTTGATTCGCAGATCTCTTGCCATCGTCTCTATACCAGCTTCACTGGAACCAAGTATGTATAGAGATGATGGCAAGAGACCTGATCGAGCAACACTGGTGCCGTGGCGTGTTGTTCGGGCCTTACTTTGGGATGTCACAATAGTTGACACTCTGGCCCCATCCTATTCAAGTTGGGGCCGCAGCCGATCATGCCCAGTTTTTGAAGCGCCGCAAATATTCATCTATAGTTATAAATTATGAATTTGCGGTGCTTGCAATTGCTAGAAACAATGGGTTATTGGTCGTCTGACATGAAAACTACCTTGCCTTGAATTAGCTTAGCAGTTCAGCGAGATAATGCTGCCAGCGTTCTGGGCACTATGCCGCAGAATGGGTTATTGGATGGCATATATCTTTTGTAATTTAAATTCACAGTTATATTTAAATTCACAGTTGTTAGGTATATATTTCACTTAATTGAGTTTCAATAAATCTATTTTTTTATTAGAATGAAAATGTGGGTAAAAATTTAATCACTTTCTTAAACAATTTCTCTTAGGTATAGCCTCTCTTAGGTATACCATCGACAACTACTTTGTATCTGTGTATAATAAAATAATACACAGATACAAATAATACTTTGCATTAATTTAATATAAAATAAATTATAAAAATATTTATTAATATATATACTCACTACTCAACATAAATTACAATTAAAAACTACTTAAATAGAAAAAGATAATATACAATTTTACAAAATATGCCAATATGCCAACCAAAAGACTGCGGCATGGTGCCCAGCACGCTGGCAGTATTCCCTCGTTGAACGAAAAGACAGATTTTTTGAGCAAAGTAACTGCCAGTCCTCTGGTCACCCGAAGCGAGGTCTGGTCGACATATCAAAAAAAAAATTATTTATCAATAAAATTACTATAAGTACCTACCAGTATAAAACCTGTTGTCCGGCTGTGTTTGTCCGAAAGTAGCACCGACGATTGTCAGCAACAGTAACACAGCCATCTCGCTAATCCAATTCCGCTTCATCTAGGATTAAATAATTTAATATATTATTTATAAATAAAATACGTATATGAAGAAGGACGGATTATTGGTTATGACCAATTTGGTAAATCTCAGGAAGGTTTCATCGTCATGTTTTCCCCTACCGTAAAGCGATGTTTTTTTTTATTTAAATGGAGTAGCAGACGAGCATGAATGCCACGTGGTGTTAAGTGGTCGATGCAGCCCATGGACATCTACATACAACATCAAGCAAACATAGGTAAGTCTTGTCTGAGATCGTATGCAGTTGCGCTGCTACTCCGGAGGCTGGTGGGCGCCCCATGTAAGTGTGCCCGGTACAAAAATACACATTTTATTTATATAATATATTTTATATACATATAATTGTATCCGATTTATTTTAAACTTGAGTAAATACGATCATAATATCTATTTATCGAAGCCAATTCAAATGGCTTACTATTCGATTCTAGAATTCTCTTGTTTTACATGATCCAACTTCTCCTCAGTACTTAAAGGAAATATTCACTACCTCTGTTTCTCTCCTGACAGAGGTTTACGTTCCCCCAATAACCTTATGCTCGACATTCCTAGCTCCACATAAAAGGGACTTTACAGTTCAAGCTATACCACAATGGAAGACCCTACCCGAGACCGTTCGAGAAGCTAACAGCAAAAGTGTGTTCAAGAGACTTGTTCGAGACCGTCTCTTGCGTACTTCCACTCAGTACTGGTAACTTTAAAATCAAATATCTTGCGTTTGATAAGGAATTCCAAATTCAAATTTATTTCGAAGTAAAGCCACAAAATTTTTGTTTTATAACTCGTATTTCAATGGTTTTCACATCTTTTATTTTAACTTCAGCATTGTTATAACAACAACAATGAACAAATTGAAAATTCGCGGTATTTACGAATACGAATAACACCGTTACACTAATGCTGCAGAAACGACTCGACGAGGACCAGTCACCACTAAGTTAACGAACGAACGGTGTATTTTTGGTTTAACGTTTCCGTTCTGGAAAGATTTACACAATGAGCCTCGTGGACGACCTGTAACTCAAGTGAATAACGAAGAATTGAAGGCGATAATGCCATCTCAAACCACTTCTAAATTAGCAGCAGCCTTCGACGTAATTTACAAAACGATACTTAGTTTGTCCATTTGCGCCAATACGAAAAAGTGAAAAAACTCGAAAATTGACTGCACGAATTGTCAGAAACAAACACGCGTCACTTGCTGCGTTTATTTGCTAAATCGTCACAGTAATGAGAGGATTTTGAATCGTATCGTGACTTATGGTGAGAAATGGATCCTGTACGACAATCGAAACCGATCATCACAATGGCTCAACCCTGGAGAACCGGCAAAACTTTGCCCTGAGCGAAAAATGACCAAAAAGAAGTTGCAGGTTAGTGTTTGGTGGACCAGCGCGAGTGCTATCCACTATAGCTTCTTGAGATCAGAGCAGACGATTACTGCAGACTTGTATTGCCAACAATTGCAAACAATGATGAAAAAGCTCGCCATTAAAGAACCGAGACTGGTGGATTGCTCGAAATATATAATATATCTTTTATTTATCTAAATAAATATTTATATTTATTTAATACTAGCCTTCCGCCAGCGGCTTCGCCCGCGTGGACCCGTTTTGTAGGTTCCCATAGGATAAAAAGCATCCTATGTCCTTTCCCAAGGTCCACTCTATCTGTATTTCAAATTTCATCAAAATTGGTTAAGTAGTTAAAGCGGGAATGCGTAGCAGACAGACAGACAGAGTTACTTTCGAATTTATAATATTAGTAGGGATTACTCTCCATACTTTGAGTGGGCATAGTGACTGCACTAGTTGTACAAGTAGGTATGTATCGAATAATCGCTTAACATTTTATTATGTGTGTGGAAAAAATGTCAGAGTATTTTGATATACTTATCATTATTATGAGCGGAAATCCCCTAAAAATAAAGATAAAAATATAAAAATAGTCCATAGCAAAACAAAGTAGCTAGCTTAATTATCCGCTTGATTCCAGTCTTGGGTATTTCACGCGCCGTATGTTTTTCTGTCATTTTCCTCAATCGTTTTTTTACTTTTAATGTAGTAGAAACTCTAACGGCATCTTGTCTATCTCTGATTGTTAAACAAAAATATAAATAAAAAACGGTAATTTAAAAAACTAAAAAACCCGACTGTGTTTATGTGTACGAGTAATTTGGAAATGTAAAAACCCTTAAACAAGAAAGTCGTCATACCCGATTGCACTTAACTTAAAAATCGACTAATAGGGGTAGGTAAATTATAAAACAGGAGCTCATTGTATATTTAACAATACTTTTAAATCCAAGAAAAATAGTACCTATAAATCGAGACCCAATCTGAAACGGGAAATATTTTAAAAGTATTAATACGTACCTGTATGGTAAGGTACTAAATGTTTACTCTATTGCCTATCGTCAGAGTTGCATGGTTGGTTTTAAGTTATTTCATTACGAGTATTTGGAAGTGTCGCTGGTTCTCTCCGTAACCGGTCCCATGTTGAAGGCCACTATGTCAGTGGACCAACCCCGACTGTTTTGTGTTTTGTTTAAGTACTTCAGACTAAATGCTGTTACATATTTTAATCTCGATGTAGGTAACGACATATTATTTAAGTTTTTAAGTTTATCTTGTTGATTGCTTGCTCTAAGGCAAACTTAAGCAAGTCAAAATCGGGATATTTTATTTTAATTTAGGTGGCCTCACTCTATCCGAATCAAATATTTTTAAAAATCGATTTAAAATTTGTAGGAACACATTATTCATATAAGTAGGTATGTACGTAAATAACAGAATTAGTTGAAAAACGTACATAATTTTAATGGTTATATGTAATTACTACGAATCCAATGACTGCGTGATAGTTTTCTGAATTATTAAGCGATGAAATATCTTGCTTTATCAATTTTCTGCCACCATGAAAAACGCCATAGCAATAACTAAGAGTTCAAAAAATAATTAATTTTCTGTTTTTATTCAACACTTTTTTAAGTATTCGGATAGAGAGAAAGCAGATAGAGCCGCAAGAATATTCCTAAAACTAAGAGTTCAAAAAATAATTAATTTAATTAATTTTCTGTTTTTATTCAACACTTTTTTAAGTATTCGGATAGAGAGAAAGCAGATAGAGCCGCAAGAATATTCCTTTTAAAGTGAACGTTTAAATCTCAATATGGGATGCCTTCTCTAGTAACTTCTCCATTACCTGTCGCCCCTGTCGAAGATAGAGAGAGCCACGGTCGATTTTTATGCTCGTTTGATGATAGCGGTTTGTTTTAACTTTCCTTCCGCCGGCTGACATTGGCACAATGACCTTATTGTCGTTGTCCCGCTAAACGTTTACGACTACAACTTTTATCTTCGAATAGCCAAAAGAAAACTACTTACCTATAAAAGTTACTACTTTAAACACTTTAAAATTAACCTATAAAAGTATAACTTAACCTATTTTAGATTCTCTGTGTACCTATGCTAAGCAGTAAATTTCTAAGCAGTGAATGGAAAAACAAGAGATGCCAAATACTGCCCTTGAGTGGAGGATAAACGCATTTATAACATACCAACGTATTTTACTAATTCACAATATTTTGTGGTTCTTTAACTTGGATTAGCTGTTAGACCATCAATCTTATGCGTTAAGAGGATAGAATTGCCAGAACAGCTCTACGACGATAAATATAACTGTATCCATTGCATTTGTATTCCTATAATCTAAAGTTTTAATAAATTGATCAAAAGTAGAGTCGGCAATGTTGCATGATGGCATACATTGTGTTTTCAATCAACAAACAATGCAGCACTCTTGTTTTGTGAAAGTTTTACTCTGTGATTTGAATAAATAGGTACCAACCAACGTGTATCTTGATGAGAATAATGATGACACTTTTTTATTCACCAAGAATATCGTTTTGTTTTTAATTAGATAGGTAGGTACTATTCAGAGAATTTCTTGTCATGAGCGACTTGACGAAGTCATATACCAATAATATCTTTACCTTGTTTATTATTTTCTTCGTGAATTTACTTTATACAACCTATTATAGCTAGGTAATCTAACTTCCTATTTTAGGACAATGATAAAAATAAATATTATCGTAGGTTAATTAGGTCCGATTTTTTTTAAATTTTAATATGAGAGACTTAAAAGAAGTAAAACAGATTTTTATAAAATTATTATAGAAAGTGAAATGATATAACAAAGATAATATAGAGATTCAATTAATAAAAATATCTAACGTCTGTATATTTATCTAAAACATATTTTTTGAAAGGATATATTGATATTCAATTGATACCCGTTTAGAATAAATATTGGATGCTGCTTAATTTTTTTGTGTCAAAATAAATAAAAATATCTCAGAAACTCACCATTAATTTTTTTTAAGTTTGTGTCCAATGCTAGATGTGAATAAAACTTATAGATCTCATTTGGAACGTTCACGTTTGTTCGAATAATAAAAACTTATGGTGGATCACGAGCTTGTCATAACTTCGTAACTTAGGAATAAAAGGAGGGAACCCAGACCTCCCCTACGAACGTGCGAAACAATACTGAGAAGCGCGTCGTGCAGCCGTTGGTGATAACCACGAGCATCGGCATCATCTGCGTCATCCAACCAACGCACGACTGTAAAGTACTTTCTCTCGCAGCAACTCCTCTAAAACTGGTTCTAATTCCAAGGAATAAGGTTTAATTCTTTTATTTTCCTCAAGAAAATATCACTGTAGCGCATTTTCTTCCCTGCAACTCAGGATATACGGGCTACTTTTCTAGTTCAAGTAAATCTTTCCTTGCAATGACGTAGCATTCCCGCCTCCGTCTCTGGCACTTTTCCCGCGGATAGTTTCTTTCTCTACTACTTAGCTGACACTTAATATAGAAAATAGTATCTTAGGAAACGTAATAGTACAGCGTAACAATATACTTCTATAGTAAGTTTCATTGAGGAATATTTCTTAACGCGGATAGCGTAGTTACAAGTTACTCAATGTGACAATTGAGTAACTTGTAACTAAGGAAAAATCTTTTTTGCTTTGTACGAGCAACTAAATCATAATAGTACCTAATCCAATAAAAATAACATCTACATATGAATAGACCATTCAAGACATTTAAAATGTTTACAATTTACAATCATTAAGAGGCTTCTTGTAGTATACTCGTAATCACAAAGTGCGTTCGGTACGCGTAACAAAGTCAGAGATCTAAAAAGTTACTGTCAAGGGACAAACTATTTACTTTGACGTAAAGTTACTTTCATAGGAGGAGATTTTTATTGGACACTATACAAGTGGAACGCACTTGTTTTTATAAAAGGTCTTCTAAGTTACTAATAGTGTAGACCGTACCTACTGACCCTAGTGGGTCGTTACTAGGTACTCGTTACATTCTTTAAAAAGAAATCTGCAAGGCATTCTTTAGCTAATGAACAATTGAAACAAGACTAGCCTTCCGCCAGCGGCTTCGAGTCCCCGTAGGAAAAAAAATAGCATGTGTGCTATTCCAGGCTTCATTGCTATATTAAAATCATAAGCGTTTAGCCATAAAATCACAGGGTGAAAATAATATTTACTTAGGAACTTGACATAACTTAATAATAGGGTTAGAAGGAAATATATCCAAATATAATTGGCTTGGCGAGGGTCTGGAGGATAATAAATATAAATTGCGTATTTTAACGAATACGCTAAGGTTTTCAACATTCGCTTCGTATGGCGGCTCCTGGGAGGAATCGTATTAAAATGTTCGTTTTAACTAAAAAAAGATTTCGTATAAGTACTAAGTAAGTAATACTTATATATCTTTTTTTATTGGAAAGAATGTACTTCAAGGGTGGTTTAATAAGAGTTTGGTTAGGTTCTGACTAAGGGATCGATGACAAAACTTTTATAGGCTATCCAGATATTTCAGTCGCCTACCTTAACGTCGTTATGGCCAAGTAATTGTCATAGTTGAATAAGATGATCAATGAAACTCCTTAATGGCTTATAGTAAGGGTGCAATCTTGGCACAATTTTTAACAGTTTCATTTAAACGGCCCTTTCTAATATGAGCAGCACGTCTAGTAGGTGTACCCAAAGAAAACTATTCCAAAACAAATTAATATGCACTAAAAAGAAAAAAAAATGCGTATTCTTCTACAATTTAATAGTAGACTTATATTTTCTACTCATGAATATGTAGGTGCGATCTGTGTTTACGATTAATGTCAGTACAATTATTGTTATTTTTGGAGTCTGTGTCAGCCAAGGTATTACTCGGTCAACCTAACATGCATGACACCTGGCAATGTACTCTACCTACACTTCTCCCGCTTCACCGCGTACACCCCCGCCGTCGCTTTTCCAGTACAGTCAACAGCATAGGTAACGTTGCACGATAATTTTAAAGATATTGAAGCGATTTAAAAAGCGATTTAAAGTTATTCTTTTTCTATTATTTGTTATTGGATTTTTATTCAGTTTATGTTGAATGTTTAAACCTTTTTGTAAACATAATTTACAACTTTTAGAAAATACTTATCTTATTTATTTATTCATGCATAGTTTCACAGTTAACAAAAAAGACTTTATATATAAACTTAAGTAATTTTACATAACTATGAGACAAAAAGTGCTTTAAAAATAACGTATCATATAAAATAAAACGCCTTTAAAAGCAATAAAAACCTACAAAAGTTTTATCTCATAATAAACCTAAAAAAATCAGGACAAAAAAACTATAAATGATTCTATAGCCCGGAATTATGAGATAAAACTTTTGTAGGTTTTTATTGCTTTTAAAGCGTCCGGGCCCCGGACGCATTATTATGACACCTGGTTCGCTACTCGGATCCTTACCCCTCTTGCTCATCCAAATAAATTTGAAATTTAATAAAACAAAGGGTAGCAGAAAGAGACATAGAAATAATAACAAGAGATGCCATAAAATTAATTACAAGTGCAGATTGGAAGAAAGAAGTTAATCACGCGGAGACGGTTCCATAAAGAATACTGGGATAAAGATAGGTTGCAGGAAATGAATGAAAGGGAAATAATTATTTCTATACGTCTGGAATTGAAGAAATGTGTTATAGCGACGAATAATTACGCTCAATAAAAATATGTGTTTTTTTTTGTTTAGTTTACCTATCTGAATAATAGTTGTAGGCTGTTTCTAGTTATCTGGTAAACAGATGAATAAAATAAAATTAATCGTCTGCTGTACCAACGATAATAAGACTAGCTTTCCGCCCGCGGCCTTGCCCGCGTGGTATTCGGTTATATCGCGCTTTTTAGACTTTTCCGTGGGAATGAGAAGTTCTCCCGCGGTAAAACATTGCTTTTCCAGGACTCAAACTACCTCCATACCAAATTTTATCAAAATCCGTGCAGCCGTTTAGGCGTGAAAGAACAACAGACAGAAGGAGTTACTTTCGCATTACCATAAATACCATATATACCATTAATAAAGCATAAGAAAACTCCTCATTCCCACGGGAAAATCTAAGAAGCGCGATGTAACGCTGGATACGATGAGTTGTTAAACCAAAATTGAATGGTAAACTATAAATATATATGTTTTACCTTGGGGAGCAAAAACATGCAGATTTTGGGCACTGGATACTCGGGAACACGCTACATAGAGCTGACCATGTGAAATACAATGTTTTTCCAAGTGTACTCCAGCAACCCTTAGAGTTTGGCCTTGTGCTTTATTAATGGTCATTGCAAATGAAACCCTTATAGAAAATTGAAGTCTTTTTAATTGAAATGGAAGGTCTGTTGGAATAATCGAAATCCGAGGAATGGGTACACTTTCACCCTTTGCTGCGCCAGTTAAAATAGTTGTTGTAATAATATTCCACCCAAGCTGAGTGACACGCAGCCATTACACGGTCTAGGGGCATCGAGATTATTTGTTATATGTGCACGTTATAATCTGTTTTGATTATTCATAACTTTTGTTAACCCTCTGGAACAGTCTATTATACCAGGATAAAGGGTAGGTAAATAAGTACAGAAGTTTTTGCTTAGCTGCAGTAAAAAAAAATACTAAGTACACAGGATAAGTAGATGTAAAAAACCAGTTTAGACGATAAACCAAATTGTACGTCATCCCTCGGGAATTCCTCATTTTCGGGGATTAATTATCGTATCATTTAGCTTCTAAGTTTACATGTGCATATTCGTTTGCAATATATTACCTTGTTTTAAACGACACACAGCGCCATCTATCACCGGACTGGTATGAAGCTAACAATATTTTTGTTTTCCCTCGGGAAAATCATTTTTTTTTCGGGATAAAAAGTACCTTATTATTTAATCCGGACTTTTAACTTTACGTCTGCAAAATTTCAAAGCAATCGGTTCAGTAGTTACGGCGTGAAATCGGAACAAACAAACAAACAAACAAACTCACTTTCCGATTTATAATATTACAATACAATACAATACAAATACTCTTTATTTGTACACCACATACAGAGCATTGGCAATAAAACAAAAATAGTAATAAAAAGAGCAGCAGTGACCAAAAGGCGGTCTTATCGCTAAAGTAGCGATTTCTTCCAGACAACCTTTGGATAGAAAACATGGTAATACGATAGTGAGATGGGTAGGGGTGTACACTCTCGCAGTATGTTAATTATATATAAACAAATATTTACATAAATAATAATACGGAAAACAATGTCATTTTATACATAATACTAGATAGATACATTATACAGTACAGACGCAAATAAAATAAGATAAAAACATAAAAATACTAGGTACTAAATACTGTTGGTTATGTAAACTCATCAGTTTGTAATCATAGAGTATTCTATTATCTATTATTCTGTTGTCAATGTATTATGTTATTGTGTGTCAATTATGTCTTTGAAAGAAATAAAGAATCGTATTTATTATCAGTAATCTGAATTTATTTGTGTTTAAATTCCATTAGGTTATGGGCCCAGATTACGCAAGGAATTGATTAATTAATATATTTTACGTAATGAATTCAAAGAGTACTACGGCATCAAATTGTTCTTCCGGAATAACTATCACTTTTGAAAAATTGAGCGGAATATCAAATTACTGCTCATGGAAATTCATGATGCGTATGTACCTAATTAATGAAGACTTATGGGACTGCATTGAGGAGCTTTCTACGGGTTTACCTAAAGTAACAGATGAAAGGAAACAACTGAAGGTGTTAGCTAAAATTTGTTTGATGTTGCAACCATCTTCATTTTCCTATGTTTGTAACGCTAAAACCGGATACGAAGCATGGATTAATCTTGAGAAAGCCTACGAACATTTACGAAGTAAAAATAATAAAAACGTTCAAAGTGCGTTAATAACAAACAAAAATTATGACCAGGAAATTATTTGTAAAAATTCTCAGTTCAAATATCTAAACTGCGAAAATATTGGTATCAAAAGTTATCCTGAAAAATATTTAAAATTGCCACATGAGAATGTTAGAATACAAGAAAATTGTAATATTGTAACTTGCTCCAAGAATGTTGGAAGTAAATGTTGTGATGGAACTTTACTGACAGCGTTGGCTGTGGACTTAAATACCGATGCATGGTATGTAGATTCTGGAGCAACATGTCACATGACTAATAATAAGAATATATTAGAAAATATTACGAAGGACTCGACGAGATATGTGACAGTCGCCAACAATCAGAGAATGAAAGTCGATGGACAGGGTGACACGCAAATAATGTTAAAGGGGTATAAAGCTATAACAGTACGTGATGTGATATATGTACCAGATTTGTCAACAAACTTACTATCTGTCAGTAAGATGACGTCTAAAGGACTGACAGTCATTTTTGAATATGCAAATTGTAAAATTATGCATGGTACTCAAGTTGTAGCTACTGCTACTAGAGTTGGAAGTGTCTATCAATTAGATACTGAAAAACACTTTATAGGCTTGACTGTGCCTTCAAAAAACTGAAAATATGGAGACGGAAATTGCCAATTTATCAGGTAATGCTCATCTATCACAGGAATTGTGGCATCAAAGACTGGGTCATTTGAATATAAGAAGCATGAAATTACTTAAACAAGGTATGGCTTTTGGCATTAATTACGATGACAAAGATTTTACTCCATGTATTGCTTGTATAGAAGGTAAGCAATTTAGGTTACCATTTCCGAAAAGATCTTTTAGTAGGGCTACTACGCAATTAGGATTAATACATTCAGACCTTTGTGGTCCAATGTCTGTGCCTTCATACAGTGGTGCACGTTATTTGCTTACATTCATAGATGATTGGAGCAGAATGACTTTTGGATATTTTATTAAAAACAAAAATGAAGTATTTGACAATTTTAAAAGATTTAAAGTTTTTGTGGAAAATCAGACGGGTCTCACTATAAAAGCTATAAGAACCGATAATGGCTCTGAATATGTCAATAATGAGTTTCAGACATACTTAAGGAATCATGGAATACTACATCAAACAACTGTCCCTTTTTCACCTCAGCAAAATGGAGTTGCGGAGCGTGCCAATCGCACTATAATGGAGGCTGCGAGATGCATGTTGCAACAGGCAGGATTGCAAAGACAATTTTGGGCAGAGGCAGTAAACACAGCAATTTACATTAAAAATAAATCACCTACGAAAGCAGTTCGCGGCACTACTCCGGAAGAGAAATGGACTGGTAAGAAAGTGGATTTATCTAATTTAAGAATATTCGGTTGTCTAGCATATGCATTAGTACCAAAACAAAACCGCAAGAAATTAGATCCAAAAAGTAAACTATTCATTTTTGTGGGTTATTGTACCTATACTAAAGGTTATCGCCTTGTAGATCCCAGCAATCCAACTAGATGCATTAAATCACGAGATGTGCAATTTTTAGAACACAAAATGTATAAAGATCTTGATAATAATTTAACAGATTCTAACATGAATAATTGTCAATTACACTGTACTGTCAATAACCGATCAGAAAATATGGAAGTTGATTCTATTCAAAGTGAAGTAGAAGAACGTGTTGGACGAATAACACGAAACCAACAACCTATTGTAGATTCAGAGTCTGAAGACGATATGAACACAAGTGATGTCACATGGACACCTGATATGGCATCAGAAACATCTTTTACTGATAGCTATGAAGATACGATTGAGAGAGCAGATATTGCTTCTGCAGCCAAGAAATTAGATAATGAACCACAGACAATTCAAGAAGCATTATCTGGCACTGAGAGCGAATACTGGGAAGTTGCTATTAAAGATGAATATGAATCTTTTGAAAAGAATAATGCTTGGACGCTTGTTGAGTTACCTGAAGGGAAGAAACCTGTAAAATGCAAGTGGATTTTCAAAAAGAAACGAGGTACAGATGGTGAGTTACTTCGTTATAAAGCTCGTCTAGTAGCCAAAGGGTTAACTCAGAAGTATGGCATAGATTATCAAGAGACATATTCACCTGTGGTCAGATATTCTACGATAAGGATATTGCTAGCACTGGCAGCAAATATGGAAATGCAGGTCGATCACATGGATGTCAAAACTGCTTTCTTGAATGGAGAATTAAAGGAGACTGTATATATGGAACAACCCGAAGGCTACAAGGTAAAAGGTAAAGAAAATTTTGTATTTAAACTACATAAAGCAATTTATGGGTTAAAACAAGCTTCAAAAGCATGGTATGACAAAATAGATAAAACATTAATGGATCTTAAATTCAGAAAATCACTCTGCGAGCCCTGTGTTTATATGAAGTCGGAAGATAAAAACAATCTTATTATATTAGCTTTATATGTAGATGATATTTTAATATTTTGCAAAAATCCAAATAGTATGAAGAAGCTTAAAGATGAATTAATGAAAAAATTTGAAATGAGAGATCTCGGGCAGGCTACAAATGTATTAGGGATGTGTTTAACACAAGAAAGAGGTAAAATTGTACTCGACCAAAAGAATTATATTAAAAAGGTATTAGAGCAATTTAATATGACAGATTGTAAACCTGTTTCTACGCCCATAGAGAGTGGATTAAGGCTAGACAAAGGAAATGAAAATGATGTACATTCGCAGTTCAGATGCTTAGTAGGTTGTATAATGTATATTGCAGTATGTACAAGACCAGATATTGCCCATGCAGCAAGCATGTTAAGTCAGTTTAACAATTGCAATTCTGATATACATTGGAAAGCTGCAAAACGAGTTCTCCGATATTTGAAGGGTACCATGAATTATAAAATTGTATATGAAAAGTCTTCAACAACTATTGACGGATTTGTAGATGCCGATTGGGCGTCTGATCATATGGATAGACGATCATATACGGGTTATGTTTTTAAAATTGGCACTTCAGCAGTATCATGGGAAAGCAGAAAGCAGCGAACAGTAGCATTATCAACTACAGAAGCTGAATATATGGCTATCTCGGATGGATTGAAAGAAGCCAAATTTATCAGAAATTTTATTTATGAGTGTTTAGGCAATATTATTAATATTACATTATTTAATGATAACCAATCAGCCTTAAAGTTATGTAAAAGCGAAATTCATCATAATAGAAGCAAACATATTGATATTAGACATCATTTTGTTCGGCAAGCTGTGAGAGATAAAATTATTAACGTCGAGTATTTATCTACTGATCGTATGCCTGCAGATATTTTGACAAAAGTGTTGTGCAAGGATAAACATTTTACTTGTGTTTCTATTCTGGGATTAAAAACTGCTTAGTTTAAGGGCAGGTGTTGGTTATGTAAACTCATCAGTTTGTAATCATAGAGTATTCTATTATCTATTATTCTGTTGTCAATGTATTATGTTATTGTGTGTCAATTATGTCTTTGAAAGAAATAAAGAATCGTATTTATTATCAGTAATCTGAATTTATTTGTGTTTAAATTCCATTAAATACTATATTGAGAATTAGTATAAAATTCTTTGAGGCGGTTTTTAAATGAAGTTAGAGTCTCTGCTTGCCTTATTGAAATTGGTAGCTTATTCCATAGACGAACTGCAGTACAATTGAAAGATTTTTTATAAAAAGTTGTTCTATGGACAGGTGTACTCAGAGCGAGACTTTTTATTTTCCGAAGTGGGCGATTTGGATTAGCCAGATATTTAAATCGCTCTTTAAGGTAGACAGGAGCAGAAGGATAGTGCAGTACACAGTAGAGAGCAGAAAGAATGTGAGTATTCCGGCGAAGACGGATTGGGAGCCACTTGAGCTTATTACGATATTCAGAGACATGGTCATATTTCCTGAGCCCAAATATGAACCTGATACATAAATTTTGAAGTCGCTCAAGCTTATCCAGTTGCTCCTCTGTAAGGTCAAGATAGCATATATCGGCATAGTCAAGTATTGGTAGAAGTAGAGATTGAGCTAGCGTAATTTTAGTCGCAATGGGGAGAAAATTTCGCAATCTCCTAAGTGACCCCACGGCAGCAAATAATTTGCGGCTGACCTCATTAATTTGTGGCCACCATGAAAGCCGAGAGTCTATAAGTACACCTAGATTTTTAACCTGGTTACTAAATGGGATGTGTATATTATTTAAGGTCAAAGGCGGTAAACTTGACAGGTCTACTCTGGACAATAATCTGGCGCTCCCTACGATAATAGCCTGGGTCTTTTGTGGATTTACTTTAAGACCATAGGATTTGCACCAGTCAGAAATACAAGCCAAATCCGAGTTGACAATGCCTATAGTTGCCGGAAGATCAACTACAGAAGAAGGAGTATAAATTTGGAGATCATCTGCATATAGGTGGTAGAGAGAAGATATACGGGAAGTTATAGTGTTGATGAAAATAGCGAACAGGAGAGGGGACAACACGCCACCTTGTGGGACGCCAGCTTCAACAGCAGTCCACGCAGAGTATTTGTCATGAACTCTGACACGCTGCCGGCGTCCATACAAGTAACTTCGAAACCAGTCAATTACGGATGGAGATATGTTAAGAGAGCGCAATACCGCTAGAAGGATGTCAAAATCAACAGTATTGAATGCATTGCTAAAATCTAGCAGCGTCAACACGGTAAGCTGTTGATTATCCATCGCATGTCGAATGTCATCAGTTATTTTGAGCAGAGCAGTAGCCGTACTATGGCCTGGACGAAAACCTGATTGTAGGGGATTTAGGAGATTATGTTGGTACAGAAAGGAAGACATTTGGGAGTAAACTAGACGCTCGAGGATTTTGGAAAAGAAAGGGAGTATGGATATCGGTCGGTAATCTGAAAAGGTTAAAGGATTTTTTCTTTTAGGTAGGGGGATAACTTGGGCATCCTTCCAAGCCGTAGGAAAGGAGTTGGTCGAGATGGAAAAATTAAGGATATGTGTTATAATAGGAATAAGGATATCAAGTATGGGAATGACCATATTACGGCTGACGCTATCGTTGCCGACAGCATTCGATTGGATGGATAAGATGCTTTTCTTAACATCACAGTCCGTAAAATGACTAAAGACGAAAGATGGGAAAGTAGGAGCGGAAATCGAAGAAAGTAGATTTAATGTTTTCGATTTTTCATTACTATCAATAACAGATGATGTTGAGAAATGTTGATTCAAAAGATCAAGATCTATATTATTTTCGGATGTATTCTGATATGATTTGCCGACTCCCAAACGTTTAAGAAATCTCCAGACTTTAGCTTGATCTTCATCTTGTACAGATTTATGAATATGGCGTCGTTGTGTGTATCTACAAATCATATTACAGCGATTCCGGGCCTTCTTGTATTTCTGATAATTTTTGTCACTCGGGTTTGACTTGTATTTCGATTTTGCTCTGTTCTTCCTTACCATTAACTCTTTTATGTCCTCGCTTAACCATGGAGCAGGGGGGTGTCGTATACGAACTGGGCGTATTGGAGCATGCACGTCATAAAGCTGCACAAGGAAAGAATTTAGGAGAGCAATTTGTTCATCAATTGTTTCAGCGTCCATAATTACAGCCCAGTCAATGCTTGCAGCGTCATGCCGTAGAAGATCTAAATCTATTGCATTAAAATTACGCTGAAATTGAATTTTTGACTTTACCTTAGGAGTTCGGATCTTATAGGATAAGTATATGAGGTCATGGTATGAAAAAGCATCCGCAGCGCACTGGCCATGTCTTGCGACATGATCATTGGAAGAAACAACTATCAAGTCGAGAAGGGACGGGGTGCAGTTTGGGAAACAGTGTGTCGCAGTAAGCGGAAGTATGTGGAGATTAGCTGCATCAGACACAGACTTTAATCGAGAAGACCTATGGTCGGACTTTATCAAGCACGTGTTAAAGTCACCCATAATTATCGTGTGTGAATAATTTGGTAACAGTTCTTCAAATAAATCTTCAAGAGAAGGAAAGTAGTTAATGTTCAGTGATGGGCTGTAAAACACTCCGAGAAGAACCTTAGTATTCGACAAAAGGATCTCAATAAATAAATATTCGGCATCTTCTCCTGTCTGTGACTGAGGTGATACTTTAATAATCGAGAAAGGAATATGTGAGCGAAGGTATATTGCAACGCCGCCACCGCCGCGAACGGTACGATCATTGCGAATTAGGTGAAAACCAGGAATCGAGTAAGAAGTTGAAGGAAGAAAAGGTTTCAACCATGACTCAGAAATAAGAATAGCGTGGATATTTTTGCTATCAAAAGAAGCTAACATATCTGGGTAATGAGCAGGGATACTCTGCGCGTTGATATGAACTACATTGAAATTTTTGGGCACATCAGAGAACTGCGACTCTAAGGTTGAATGTAATGAAGGTATGCTCTCAAAACTCGTGTTTTGAGAGCATACCTTCATAATATTAATAAGTAATATATATATAGACCAAAGCGGTTTTTGTCACTAATGTCAATCTTTTTTTGTACTATTAAACCATAAGTACATTATTCTTAGACTAAGTATTAAACTGTCTACATAAAAAATCTTAGTTCTTTCATATTTTAGAAATTAATTTTTTTATTGGACGACTTTAAAAACTGTATAATGAAGAAACGAAACCCAAACTAAATTATTAACTTTTATTGTAACATCATTCATAACTTTTAGTACTTATCTTATAAAAAAAGATAATCCAAACAAATAACTATTTATTATTCATATCCAAAATACCTAGTATAGAGCGATTATACCTAGGGCGACGTCATTTATCAATTTAGCAAACAAGTAATCCTTCGTAATAATTTTCGTAAAAATTATGAAATGAAATGGAAACCAATTTGTCGGCTGACTGTACTTTAGACGAACGTCATTCGAGCCAGGTCAACCAGGTGTCATGTTAGGTTGACCGAGTAGTAGGTAAGGGACGAGGTGTGAGGCGAGAGCAAGGCAGCGGCGGGAGCTGTCAAGTGGACACGCTGACACCGACTCCAAAAGCAGATCTGCAAATTGATATAGTGTGATTTATAATTGGTATAATTCCTCGTAAGGGGTGAAAGTATGGACCATTTGCTGTTAAATAATTCATGTAACACCCTGTCTGCATTCCAGTATTTTCATAGGTATTTGATGATTTGTATTTTTTCTGAAAATACGCCGATTTTAAGGGACTAATACATTTTTTTATTGTTGACGTTTTCTGAATAGGCAATTAATAAATGGACAACAAATAAATTTGATAGAAATGTAATGAACGTGTCAGCCAGCTAGCCAATTGGAGCCATGCCGCCATGACGTCTCCCTTAAGCCAAGCCAAGCCCTAGCCAATAAAAAGGGAGTCGTCTCTATATAAGCCATTGCCAGCCATTATTCTGTGTCATTCTGCTTGTCAATAAAAAATGCAGAAGCTCTGTTCGTTTGATTTCTGGATTTTACACACTTCAATATTTTAGGAATAAAAGACCAAAAAGTTGTAACATAATTATTTTTCAATCACATTTTTCTAAGCAACGCAAGCAACGTAAATAAATTCATTTTTTTCAATAAATGATTTTCTCAGATTTATATAAATAAAAATTATATATATTTTAAAGAAATATTTTAAAGAATTAACCAATATTTTTAAAGAGTCGAAAGGAGCTTGTTACATATGCATAATTAATAATATGAATTGGTACTAAAAATAAAGTAAAAGTCCAGACATCGCCGTGTCGCAGCCTTGTATAGGCAAGATGTCGTATTCGAGGCTTTGCTGACACAGGGGCTACAGCTCGTGAGAAAGAAGAGGCCCGCAGCTGCACAGGCATTCCGGTCTATAAAACGATCGCGAATTACTAGTTTTAAGATAATTATAATGTAGATTTAAATAATTGAAGTAATTTAGTGTAGAAAACTATTAGTTTTCATTTAATTTTCACACCCTGCTGCGACCGTCCTAAATATAACTAGCTCTTTGTAAGTATTGTGGTGTCGAGTCAGGTAGTATGCCAACTATGCGTTACCTAGTTTGAGTACGTAATTCCTAACTGGAAATTACTTCGTTTTACGAAGACAAAGTGCTTTTGTGAATATTTAAATACTCAATTGATACATTTATATACCTAAATTAATAATTAACAACTATAATATACAATTAATAATTAAATACTCAATTGATAAATACGGAACGAAAAAATTACTACACGCCCTAACTCTACAAGGTACCTATTACTTCACAAACTCTACAATTTAGTTAAAATACGATTACCTGAACGACCGAGCGAATCTCGGATAAAAACAATTTAATTTCAAACGAAACACTCATTTGCTTAGTGTTACTTAATAACGCCATCTGAAATAGCTCCCAATAAAAAAATCACAAAAAAAAAACAATATGGTTTTTTGTAGTATAAAAACGGTTCTACTCACTTGGTGTTTTTGGGATCGCCCGACTAATTTCGGACCATACCGTGGTCCTTATTCATGAGCTCCCGCCGCTCGCCGCGAAGTGACGACGGAGACACGGTGTCTTCCCGATGATCCCGAAAAACCAAGGGAGTAAAACCGTTTTATACTAATACAATGAACAAAGACACTCACGACACCTTTAAGGACACTATGGTTTTGATTGAAGTTTGAACCCGGGCCTCTACGGCCTCTAGTTCCACAGTCAGCCCACACGTAAGCATTCGGAGCAATGAAGGAATTTTTACACGCTTTTTATTAGCTTCACCTGTATGTTTGTATGTTTGTATGTTTGTATGTTTGTAACCGACTTCTTTGGGCGCGATTTTGACCCACTTTTTTATAGAGCTCTTTCTAATCGACATTGCCATCCCTTTGAACGTCGTTGGATTGACGGATGGCGTTTGACGACGTTCTACGCCACAATATTATTAATACCACTCGGAAGTCGTATTTTTCAGTTTATAGTTAAGTTGATTATCGCTGAAAAAATGTTTTTATAATTTAAAAGTTATAAAAATAAAACCTAGCTGGAGCAATTTATCACCTCCGAAACCAGGGTAGGTACTAAATTTCATCAATAAAGACCATAATGTATCTTGCTAAAGACGTTTAGTCTTTTTATTACGTGTCTTATTTCTTTTTAGTAGCAAATAGTAGTGTTTTCTCGTCAGAATCCATTTTGACGCGACGCTAGCTAACACGGCACTATGCAAATTGAGACTATTTCGGTATATAATAAAGTACTCTGTGGTGGGTGACTGACTTGACTGAAGGGGGTTAAACGCCAAAGCAAGCGCCGCGTGCGCGCCGCGCGCTCTCTGCACACGGCGGCAACACGCGACGTTTATGCAGCGCGTACGCGGCGCTCTTTTTGGGGGAGATAAATTGATCTAGCTAGGTTTCATTTTTAGAAAACATTGTTTTATCCGTGTTATCAGGCAATAAAAAACTGCTATAATTGATATCATTAGAATAGGAAGGTAAAAATCGCTACCATTCACAAATTATAATAGCTCGGGGGAGTGGTTGATGGGTGATCCAAAAGTAATGATAATCAATAAGAAATAAGGATATTTTAACTAAAAAAAAACTATTTCTCAACATAGTCTCCTAGCAATGACTTGCTTATATTTAGACCATCTTTTTTTCTAAACCCATAATTCCCTTTGAAATTAAATATTTGTACCCTCCAAAAACGCCTCTACAGCAGTCATCACCTCGCTATCGTCATCAATTATTTTGCCTCGGACGTATTCCTTGAGCCGAGGAAAGAGGTAAAAGTCACTAGGAGCCAGGTCTGGCGAATAGGGTGGGTGTTCGAGCAATTCGAATCGCGTTTCTTGAATGGCAGCCATCGCAACGGGCGGCTTTGTGAGACGGTGCGTTGTCTTGGTGAAACAACACTCCAGTTCGGAGTTTGCCTCGTCTTTTTTCTTTGGGAGCCTCTTGCAATCTTCTTATTTGGTCTGCATAGTAGGAGCCTGTAATAGTGGGTCCTTTTTCCAAGTATTCCATCTTAAAATTCCTTCAGCGTCCCAAAAAACGGACACCATAACCTTTCCTTGAACTTGACACCTTGAATTTCTTCGGCGTCGGAAAAGAGGCTCGTTTCCAAGTCATTGATTGTTGTTTGGTTTCTGGATCAAAATGATGGATCCAGGTCTCATCCTTGGTCACGAAACGAGACAATAAAACCCTGATCCGTCTGGAACTTTTCGAGATTCGCCCTCGAAATGTCGAATCGATCTTTCTTTTGCTCGTCGGTTAACATTCTCGGCACCCAACGCGCAGAGACCTTTTTCATATGCAGTTCGTTCGCAAAGATTCTTTGAACACTGCCATATGAAATCCCTGTGACCTCAGCTACATGCCTTATGGTCACTCTTTGATCTGCCAGTCCGACATCTTCGACTTTTTTAACGTTTTCCGCATTGAGGGACGTGGATGGGCGTCCCTCGCGATGTTCATCTTTTAACTTCATTTTCACCTACTTACTAAGCGTCTGATTAACTTGAAAATTTGCTCAGGGGTCAAGGGCCGTAGAAGTAGGTGAAAATGAAGTTAAAATATTCCGTTACATACATACATATACAGGTCAAGCTAATATAAGCGTGTTAAAAAATCCCTAACACTCTGTAAGCTCTACTACTAATAATATTTTGAATTTAAAATATTTGTATTTATTTAGATGTTTAATATACTAAAAACTACTGAACTGATTTCAAACTTTTTTTCGCCGTTAGCTATTAAAAATAAAGGTCCACTCGTGTTTAGCCGGACTAATAGCATTCATAGCATATGAAACTAAAAAGTTTTGAAATAAGCCTAAAACAATAATAAACGAATATACTAGTATTACTGTGAAAAAATAGTGGGCGCTTTGTGTCATTATTGTTTTAAGCTTATTTTCAAAATTATTGATAAAATTATTTGATATAAAATGGTGTATGCGAAAAAATCATTCAGGTATGTCTATGATTGTTCATGAGTGACGAGATCGTACTCCGACTCGCACTTGACCGATTTTTGGGGGGCTGTGCCCACAAGACTATTTGAGGACTGGATCCGCGGTTGAATTAGCTCACTTTATAACATGACGGACTGGTGCTCAATACTTATAATTTCGTGTAAAGCCAAGTATGCTTTTTGTCACACTATTTCTTCGCTCATAGCTCCCTGATTTTCATATCGGTTAGATCAAATATCCTGTATATTCGATTTTATTTCGATTTGTATTAAGTGTGTAATTCCTTTTATGGGGTGAAAGTATGGACTATTTACTGTAAAATCGGTCATGTAACACCCAATCTGAATTTACGTAGTTTTGGCGATATTTGATGATAAATTGTACTTTTTCTGAAAATATTCCTATTTAAATGGAAAATGATAAACCACACACAATATAAGTACTGCTAAAGTATACTAAAATATAAGTACGCAAAATATAATTATTACTTTTTCTTATAATATATTGTTAGTTTATTATAAAAATAAATTAAATGTGTTGCACGTATTTTATTAGCACTTCCGGTTAATCAAACGGAAGCACTTGTTAAATTAATCAAATGGCTATTAGTTGTAAAGAAAGATCTTTAGGATATCTAATTTTTAATCTTAAGGTTTATAAAATAATATTCACATAATAATTTGGTTGTTGTCGCAATAATAGAACTGTAGAGTTTAAATAAAATTGATTCACTTCCGGTTGACAAGATGGCAGCATTAGTTAGTGGAGGAGTGGCATGTCTTGTGGTAGGAAGGGAGAGAAGTTTATATAAGGCAGGTGTAATAGGATTAAGGGTTAGTCTGTAATTATCTGTGGTGCAGTGAATAAAAGAACAGTGAAACAGAGTGGTGGTCATCATTTAAATTATCCTCTAACATATCAGAAGTGAACCGTTCACCGACACTGTGCTCCACGCCTAGGTCTAGCAGCCTCCTCAGTCTCCAAAAATCAACGGAGTCAACGAAGTATGCGGCGACCGAACAACAGTTAACGAATCGATAAACTGGTACAACTACTTCAGCAATTAGTTCAGCAAAGAAATAGGATGCCGCCTGAGCAATCAAGTGATACAGGAGTTGAAGTTATGCAAGGAAGAAACATACAGGAATATATTGTCTGTACAGGTACGACCTCAAAATAATAATATTATTGTGAAGAGTGTAGCAAACTTTTAGAAATAAAAAAAAAACAATTTCATTAAATCAATTTCTAATTAACATTAACTTATACAACTACAGATAATTTTCATACAGTACATGACATTTTAAGGTAAATAAACACAGCATGCATAAACAATAGTATTAAAATATACATATAACAGAATTTTGAATCAATAACAGTAGAATTTTGAATAGATTCATATAAAAACAATTTACCAAAATTTGATGGGAATTCTAATACTTTGTCTGTTTACACACGGGTACACCGTTTGGAGTCCTTGGCGAAGATCTACGATGGGGATGAAAAAACGCTTATCACCAAATGTCCGGCAAGTTGGACGGAAACGCGCTGCTGTGGTTTGGACATCAAGAAGGCATTGATATCTCATGGGAGGAATAGAAGAAGCGTCTGGCCGACTACTTCCCTGCCAGCCGGGGACTTGCTGCCAAGCCTCATGAATTTGTTACTACCAACAAACGACGGGAAGAGGTACTCGGCTTCTACTATAAAAAAAACAGCACAAGGCAATTTTTGTGAGTTTAATAATAGTATATATAATGTAATAATTTATACATTGGCCGTTCCTCTGTTAAAGGCAGGGGCTCGTGGTTCAGGTTGTAGGGATACGCGTTAAATTACTAAGAGATGCAGCAATTGATAGGTACTGTACATTTTAAACGTAGATTTTTTTATATATACTACGTATAGAAGATTGGCAGAAGCGTAACTAGGCGAGACCAAAAACAGAATACCTCAGTATGCGTGTGAAGCGCATGTGCGCTTGACAAATAGTGTTGCGCGTGACTATTTCCAACTTAGTTGTCGATCTCGGTACATTAAAGCTTATCGATATTTGTATATGTCTTGATTAGACACAGGTCTAAGGGCAAATTAACTAAAATAAAACTACACATAAAACAATTTTTATTTTCCTCCAAAAATAATTAATTTATTTATGAAAATAATATAAATTATCAACCAGAACGCAGTTTAAACGGTAAGAGACACACCGATAAGCCTAACATGAGGTATTCAAGTATTTATAATTATCTTAAATATAATTATTGTTATAGTATTATTATTCTTAAATTAATGTATTTTTAAAGTATTAATATAATAAAATGGCATAATTTTTCCCACATGTTCATATAGAACATTTTTTATATCGGATTCAAAACATTTCATGTAGACTGCTAAACATTCGTTTCTTTCTTATATGAGTAACATCCAGGCACTTTACACGTAACCATAATTGTTTATGTCAAATAAACACCACTTCAAACCTTAAATCTTTTGATTTTAGGAGAATAATATGAATAATATGAATTTATTTCGTCCACGAATTACGCTAGGACAATATAATACCATATAGTGTACGTGAATGACATATTATATCTACCTCGCTCTAACGCACGCGTAACTATGTTCTTTCTCTTTTATATTGTCAATTTATCTTGACGTAGTCAAAATAAAATATCCGTTCCTTCCACTTGACACCACCAGAACGACACCACCGGTGGTGTCACATGGAATCTCTAGTCCACATGACACCACCGACTATTAGTGATGTTACATACAGCAAAATTGACTTTTACCTACTAGAACCATCCCGGGCGTTATAAGAACAACTCATCAAAGTTGCTTTGTTGTTGATATGAAAACTGCAATTAAGATAAAGTAGGTAGTTTGAAAAAGTATATATTTATCTGTCACTCAAATGGTCATCTTGACATTGTTCATTGCAATTTGCATATCAGAGAGTTTTGGCGGGAAGTCGAAAAAGACATATTGTGCTCTTGTTTTATTTTCATTTTCTTTGTATATTTTTGAGTTATATTGAATGAAGTTGATGGCATTTTGATTGATATAGGTTAATTACAGTGCACGAGTGTTTGTGAAATAGAATAACAGTGCTAAAATATGTTTTTTCTGCTTGCCTCCAAAATTCCATCGGACACGTTCTAGTAAAGTTGCCATCGCTTTACTTGAATGTTGGACTTTTAAATATTTTTTTTTTAAATAAATTGGACAATTCACACAACACCATCTGATTCCAAACTAAGCAGAGCTTGTACTATGGTAATCAGAAAGCTGATATATGTACATACATACTTATATAATTTTAAATACATATTTAATAGATAAATTAACACCCAGACACAGAACAAATAGTAATGTTCATCACACAAATATTTGTCCTGAGTGGGAATCGAACCCACGACCTCACGCTTCGCAGTCGGCTCATCACCCACTACGCCACGGAGGCTGTCGAACTAGACTGACTAGACTGACTAATTACTGACGACTTACTTACTGACTTTGTTATTATTTCGTCTAGTTTCATTGAAACTGGCAAAAAATTGATGCAAAAATTATACTTGACGCTGGCAGTATGCACAGTGTTTGCGATGCCATAATTGAAAAAAAAATTTGCATATGTACGTAAGTACGTAAGTACAGTCTAAGTTGCATATTATTGTCTTTCCGTCTTTAATTTTTTTCAAAATTTACATGGATACTAATACTGAAGAAAAATAAAATAATATAAATAAATACATTAAAATGAAAATTACTTAAATAAAAATTAATATGTCATAAACTCTGTTATTCTTCATCGTTTAACAATAGATAACTTAAAATAATGAATTGGGAGCTGTTTGTCAAAAACGCGTTTCTAGACATCACTAGGGTGGTGTCATGTGGACTAGAGATTCCATATGATACCACCGGTGGTGTCGTTCTGGTGGTGTCAAGTGGAAGGAACGAAAATATCTATGATTTTAAATTAATGACACTATTTCTAGCGACTTTAACAGATTCAAAAATTTTACATGTGGCTAAAATTAATAATAAAATATATTTAAAATGAAGTTTGAAATAAGATATGGCATAAAACTGAGGATAATATAAACAGAATTGTAGGTATTTAGAAAAATGTTCACATTGCAACCTAAATCGGGTATGTCCGCGAAGATTGTTAATCTTCAAAATAATTCAAAACGTCAAGACATCCAAACTTAATAATACCAGCTCTGCTCAAAATGATAGTTGCGAAAAAAATATATTTAATATTCATCCTGTAGATGAAGGGGATCGAAAATATCACAAAATTTAATTATAAAGACCATCGATATACAATAGTCAGTGGTAGATGCAGTGTCCGCATAAAAGTGGTATCGGCAAAGGAGTAACTACAGTGATATTCCTTGTTTCGCTTTTATTTGCTAGGCGGCCACCCGCGTGTCAAAAAGTCAAAGCAAAAATTGCACACTAAAATTGCAAAAAAAAAATTAAAATTTTCGTACTTCCATTGAGTATATTATTATGTCATATATGTTTAAAACGTATATTTATTATATTTAAGGTTATTTATTGTTATTTTAATAAATTCTGTTGGATTTACCATGGCATGCAGGATACGCATGTATCCATTTCACTCTCGCGGGAGCTTTCATAAGCAAAAAGTAAAAAGTAACTACTTAGTTATTATAATGCTTTGATAAACATTTTTTCATAAGCCTAAATTCGTAAAATTTTATTGCCTTATTATAGTAATCAAACCAAAAGGTGTAATTTTCTTACTTATGTCGGTATTATATGGTTTAAAATAGATTAAAAGTAAAATACTTTTAATGGTAGGATGGATATTTTTAATGTTTAAAACACTTGCACACATCTATAAGTACGTATTTACGCGGGAACAGCTTTCGACTCTATTTTGCATGGAACTGTTCATCTGTGTCTGGTCCATTTGATCGATGAGAAAGACATTATCGAACTATAATATTTATTCCAAAAAATACTTCTACAACACATGTGGTTTCCACTGTGAATTTTCTGATTCGTCTGTTAACGGTCTTTCAATCCGTCTTAAGAATATAACTGACGGTGGCAAGGCTTTTACTGGTCATGAGTTTGATAACTAGGTACTGCAAATTAAAACAAATTAAACAATTTTAAAAACAAATTCAGCACGTTTTAAAAAGAAATTTACATATTTTAAATTAAAAAAAAAATCTAATAAATAATATAACACTCATATTCGCCATGACTGGTATGCGAATACTTGTATATTAATTAAATAATAATAGAATGTATTTTTTTTAATACAGTATCAATTAAATAAAGAAAAATTAAAATAATTTGTTCGATTTCCGATTAGTTGAATAGAAATTATTTATTTAATTATTTCATCCCATCTATATATAACATCTAACATTACAGGAATCCTAATGTGTTAGTGATGCTTTATAAAATTAACGAATAAATTAAATTAATTGTATAAAAAATCAGAATATTTAATAAATTTTATTTCGAACTAATACAATTATTTTGTCAGACTAAAACCCTTATTAATAAATGAATTTATTACAAAAAAATATATATATTTAAATAACAATATCTGATGGCGTATGCAGATGAAAAGAATAGTGATCGGTAGCAAATGGTAGAAATTAGTAAAAAAAAATGCCGCTATAATTTAATGTATGGTTTTAAACTTCGGTTCTATACAGACTTTCTAACAATACAGTAAGCAACCTACCTGAACTGCGAGTTCAAGCTCAAATATAGTCGAAACTTCAAAGAAATCTAAGTTGACTTGTATTAATCAAAGAAATCTAAGTTGACTTGTATTAATTTTAAAGTAGGGGATTTCGTCCATGGGAAACTGTCGTGACAGAATGTAATAGCTGCAGATCAGTGAAGAGGAAAACTGATGTTATTTAGTTATATTTTTATTAAAATATGTATATTTTCATTGTTACTTGTACAAGTCTTATCTTAGGTACATTTTTCTATAATCACTATAATTCATATAAAATCAAAGACTGTAAAGAATATTTGCTGGCAATAAGATAAATGCCTTGGTGTGTCCAGGTGATGTAATAGAAGAGGTCTCTCTGGTGTGTCCAGACGAGGAATAGAATAGGTCTCTCTGGTGTGTCCAGACGAGGAATAGAATAGGTCTTCCTGGTGTGTCCGAAGACCTAAATATAGTTTACATGGTTTTGTCCTAGAAATGAAGTGTCCTAGAAATGAAAAAAAATATATATGAAAAAATCCAATACGTCACGTTTCCAAAATATTTATTATTTTTGATTAACAAAAATTGCCTATAAAATATTTAAAAAAAAAATGATTGCCATAGTTTTTTTTCTTGTATTTATTTGAGTCCGTGTCTCTTATAACAGACCAGTAATTATCATCTAACATGGCTTAGTCACAGTACACTTGATAATTTTGTAAAAAAAAATCAAATCCTTATTAAAACGCTCTCCATGTTCTTTTCATTTTTTTTATTTGTGGTAAAATAAAAATACCTTCTTTCAATAGGAAAAACAGCACAAATGGTTAAAAGCTATGTTAGTTTTACGAGTATCTAAAGCCTGACAGTGTTTTTTTTTCCAATCCTAATTTTATGTGAAGCAACAATTTTTGCGGAGTTATCAGATATTTATGCATTATATTCATTTTACCATGGTGTGTCCGGTGACTTATAGTAATTGAAGTGTGTCCGGTGATTAACGAGGAATAAAATAGGTCTTTCTGGTATGTCGATGACCTACATAATTATGTGAAGTCTCCATGGTGTTTCCGGTGACTTATAGTAATGGAAACCTGGTGTCCATAGGTCTTTCTGGTGTGTCCATAGGTCTTTCTGGTGTGTCCATAGGTCTTTCTGGTGTGTCCGATGACCTACATAGTTATGTGAAGTCTCCATGGTGTTTCCGGTGACTTATAGTAATGAAAACCTGGTGTGTCCAGTGATAAAAAAATTATTCAAGCTGCCTGGCATGTCCGGTGCTTATTAACTTTTCATTTAACTAATTACATATACGGTGATTATAGAAATATGAGATAGCAAAAGATTTAACAATAATTTAGTTATTACGAGGACGTAATCATGATTGTCAAGAAGGCCGATGATAATTTATAAGAGTGTCAGAACTTTACAGCATAATTGTTTTTTTTGTGTCATTTTGTAATGAAATAAGTTGATCACTTTGATTGTCATAAATTTGAGGATATTGTAGAATAATAAAATATTTAAGTCTTTGATCACTTGAGTATGAGAAATTGTAGGATAATAAAATTAAACTTTAAGTCTTAACGTTTTTGTGAAATACGAGGACGTTATTTCATATTTCAGGAAAGGCCGAGTGTTAGTTTATTATAAAAATAAATTAAATGTGTTGCACGTATTTTATTAGCACTTCCGGTTAATCAAACGGAAGCACTTGTTAAATTAAACAAATGGCTATTAGTTGTAAAGAAAGATCTTTAGGATATCTAATTTTTAATCTTAAGGTTTATAAAATAATATTCACATAATAATTTGGTTGTTGTCGCAATAATAGAACTGTAGAGTTTAAATAAAATTGATTCACTTCCGGTTGACAAGATGGCAGCATTAGTTAGTGGAGGAGTGGCATGTCTTGTGGTAGGAAGGGAGAGAAGTTTATATAAGGCAGGTGTAATAGGATTAAGGGTTAGTCTGTAATTATCTGTGGTGCAGTGAATAAAAGAACAGTGAAACAGTGTGGTGGTCATCATTTAAATTATCCTCTAACAATATGTATTAGGTATATTTTATATTTTCATCAAATCACCTGTATAGTAAATTATATTATATAATCTTAAAAGGATTCGTTTTTCACCGGCCTCTCTCTCCCCCAAGGAGCTTGATACGGTCAAAGTGATGTATGAGGGGTTTCCCCTATCCCCTCTCGGGAATTAAGGAAAAATTTCGAAATTTAAAAATTCAAGATGGCGGCCGAGTTTGAAATGTCAATTTTTTTATTTATTTCCTTATGCCCAATATGGGTGTCGTTTTCGAATAATTTTGGGGTGGAGATTACGAAAAAAATGGCCGTTTTTGGAAATTCAAGATGGCGGCGCGGATACGTTTGGTTGAATTTTTGCCCTTTTCGAGGTGTTTTTGAGGAGCTGTCATTCGGTGGTTTTTAATTACATTTTTGATATTTTTTCTAAAATGTCTTGAAAATACCCTGAATTCTAACAAAATGAGGGTGGTTATTTTTTTAAACAAGATGGCGGATGCGTGGCGGCCATTTTGTAAAAAGTGCGAAAAACACCATTTTTCGAGGGGAAATATCTCGAGGTTGGCAACATTTGATCGGGTTGCTTTGTTCGAGGCGATTGTGTGACTCCGCTCAAAGTATTGCCAGGTTTGGTCGACTTTTTTTCCTTTCATACATTTTTTTGAACTTTCCATTCAAAAACATGAAAAGTAGAAGGAGAAGATTTTTTTAATAATTTTTTTTATTAGCAGACGCATTGTGATGCCCTCAATGACATTTGACCATTTTTGAAGATGTCGACTGGCAACACTGGCCGCAGGATTTTTTTTCCCATTTCACACATCGTCTATTACCACGGAGCGGAGAGTGGTGGGGGGTGAATATGATGTATGGGTGATATTATTGGTTGACTCTCGTGTCTATGGGAAAAATCCGAAACGTCAGAAATTCAAGATGGCGGCCGAGCTGAGCAGGTGAATATTTTTTTTTTATTCGCACCGACCCGAGATGGGTGTCGATTTCGAATGAATGTGGTACAGAAAAAACGAAAAAAAATGAAAAAATTGAAAAAACAAGATGGCCGCCGAGATACATAAAATTGAATTTTTCCGATTTTCGAGGTGTGTTTGCGGGGTCGCCATTTTGTAGGTTTTTGACATTTAAGTATGCTTTTTTTACTGTTCTCTCTGGCACATGCTCAATTTTGACAGATTGTAATCTATAATTTTTTTGAAGAAGATGGCTGACCCACATCGGCCATTTTGTAAAACATACGAAAAATCGAGTTTTTTGACGTTAATTTTTTCCAGGTTGGCAACATTTCAGCGGATCTTGTTGTACTGATCGGTTGTGTATCTTGACTTGAAGTGTTGCCAGGTTTTGTCAATTTTTTTTTCTTTCATACAAAATTGGAAACCTCCCATACAAAAACATGAAAAGTAGAAGGAGAAACATTTTTGATCAAAATATTGAGCCAGATATTTTTTAGGGGCTGTCTTAATGACATTTGACCATTTTTATCTTCATCACGTGGCAACACTAGGAGCTAGAATTTTTTTTCCGTTTTTTCGACATTTCGAATTACACAGCCAAAAGTAAACATGGGAGGTAATAATAATGTATGGGTGATATTTTTGATTTACCCTCGTGTCTATAGGAAAAATCCGAAACGTCAGAAATTCAAGATGGCGGCCGAGCTGAGCAGGTCAAGTTTATTTTTGTTTTCTGCACGTACCCAATATTGGACATGTTTTCGAATAATATTGGGACGACAAATACGATGAAATTAGAAAAAAATAAAAAAACAAAATGGCCGCCGAGATTTTTGAATTTGAAAATTTTAAATTTTCGAGGTAACTTTACGGGAGTTTTTTGTTTAAGGAATTTAATGGTTAATTTTACAATTTATATCTATTGGCTTTGGCGTATTCTCAATTTTGACAGATTGAGTTGGGTTTTTTTTTATTCAAGATGGCGGACGCCGTGGTGGCCAGTTTGTAAAAAGAACAAAAAATGCTGTTTTTCGGTGTGAAAATTTTGGTGGTTGGCAACGTTTCAGCGGATTACTTTGTACCAAGCGGTTGTGTAACTTGACTTGAAGTATTGCTAGGTTTTGTCATTTTTTTTTCTTTCATACAAATTTGTAAACTTTCCATTCAAAAACATGAAAAGTAGAAAGAGAAACATTTTTGATTAAAATATTGACCCAGATATTTTACAGTGGCTGTCTCAATGACATTTGGCTATTTTTATGTTTATCACCTGGCAACACTGGGAGCTAGAATTTTTTTTCAATTTTTTTCCTGGTCTTCATGTTTCGAATAGTGGAGCAAAAACTGTAGATCTGGAGTATCAACAATGTATGGGAGATTTATTCCTTATAGTATGGTGATTATGGGAAAAATATGAAATCACAATGTTGCCATACACAAAAATTATTTTTCATGCCAATGAAATTTTTTATCGAATATTTTAGTATGTTACTGTGGGCTAACGTCATTAAGTGTATAAATATTTGGTAGTTAGTAATAAATTGCAAATTTTGATGCTAAAAATTTTTGATGTTGCCATACAAAAAAAATAATTTCCAAACAAATATATTTTTGTATGTAAGATTTCGCGCATTTGTTTTCTTTCAATGTTGTTACAATGTATGAAGCGTTTAAAGCTACTACTTCACTTTACTAATTATTGCAATAATCACTCAGTGTTGCCACACAAAAAATAAAAGTTTTCATACAAGTGTTTTCACTCTATCAAATTTGCCTGAAAATAAGTAATTTAGCTTCGAATACTATAGCCTATTTGCACTATTTAATATAATTTTAATTACTTTTAATCTGTAGATACTCACAAATAGTAAATATTTGTAGAAAAATATTTTCGTGTTGCCATACAAAAAAAGTGATTTTCATACAAACAAATTTTTGTATGTTAAATTTTCAGGTTTTGTCTCCTTTTGATGTCAACAAATGGTATGAGGCGTTTGTAGAACTTATTGCACTGTATAAGTTTTTTCAAAAATATTTAAATGTTGCCATACAAAAAATATTTTTTTTCATACAAGTATTTAAAATTATCCCGACAAATCGGGTATTGTATGGAATATTTTAGCCTGTTGGCAACATTTAGCATAATTATAACTTTGAATTTATGATAGACATAAACAAGTTTAATGTTTCAGTAAAAATATATTTTTGGGTTGCCATACAAAAAAACCGACTTTCATACAAAAATATACTTTTTAGTCAAATTTCAAATTGTTGCCACTTTATAATGATATTACAATGTATGAAGCGTTGCAAGACACATTTATACTGTACATTTTATTGAAAAAATATTTTAGGGTTGCCATACAAAAAATAAAAAAATTCTTACAAAATCTTTCAAGTATCGAATATGTCATGAAATTGTTATTTTGTATTCAACATTTCAGTCTGTCGGTGCTATTTAGGAACATTAAAATGTACTAGGCATTTGGAAGGACAAACAATTTGTTTATTTTGGTACCAAAAAATATCAGTGTGGTCATACAAAAAATAATAATTTTCATACAAATGCATTTTTCTATGTGATGGTTTGGGCTGAGTGTTCCTTTTGACGTCATTACAATGTATGGAAGTTTGTAAGTACTAATATTTTGTACATATTTAAGTAATAATACTTTGGTGTTGTTATACAAAAAATAATAATTTTCATACAAAGCCTTTTTAATGTAAAATTTCAAGCTATTACGTCGTTTGGATTTTAGGTACCTATGGGCCATTTTTAGGAACCAACGTTAGGTTTCAAAGTTAGGTACAATTCAGTGATTTTGAATAATATGACAGAATTATTTTTTTTACTAAAGTGATGTAAATTATGTATATTATAATGAAATAAATACAATAAAATATAAAGTACGTATAAAATCAATAGCTGCAAATATTACTGTTATATGCTTACTTTGATAAGCTTTTTTCATCTGTAGTTCCACCTTACGTTAGTTATTATTGGTCACTTTTATTTAAATACGTAAATCATTATAAAAAAAATTAACAAGGTTTAACAAGTTCAAACTTACCATTACTGACTGTACGGCTATTCTATATGAAAATAATCTAAAGATTGTACTGGCCACATATAGATCGTACTTTAAATTTGGAATAAAAAAACTCATGTACAAAATTTTGCGTTAATTGGCGGTAAATCGTTGCCTGTAGTTTCTTTTGATTCGCAACAATTTTGTCAATTTTGTGTAATAATGTGGATTATTTTCAATTAATGACGTATTTGAATGTGTTTTTGTGGATTTTTTAAATTTCGCCTAATAAGCACAACTTTTGGCACATATTTTGAAGAGAAATTGGGTATGTAAGTACAAAGATTTTACAAAATGTTACGTTCGCCATATTTCACCACTAATTGATCATTACTAATTTATTCATTTACTTAGGGCCTCTTTCACCACCTTCAAGTAAGTGACAAGTACGCTATTTGTCGGTTAAAGTCACCCGTAACTTCAATTTCACTATGTTCGAGTAGCACTAATCATATGAGAAACTGATCTGTACTCATAGCCTTTACTTGCCAATTAACTTTACTTGGGATTACTCCGCTTTTATAACGACTTAATATTTTACCTGCAATACATGTTTTTTCAACCCTCTTATGACCCAATGCTGGGCACAAATCTCCTCTGGAAAGTATATAATATATCCATATCATGCCTTTGAGTAATTATGAGTAACTCTCAGGCAAGCATGGTGATTGAAAATATAGTAATTAAATATCAACAGCAATAAATACGCACATAAAAATTTTCTTTGTAAGAGCTGCGCCCCGGGGTTTGATCACGGTATATCCATGTCGGAGGCCGCGGTCTTACCCGCTCGGCCATCGCTGCTCAAGTATATATTTTATTTATATAATTTCTTCCGTTTAGAGGTAATTCGTCATGCAAGGCTGCCGTTTTCGTGTCCCACTAATGGGCACGGGTCTCTTCCCATTATAGGGGAAGCATGGAGCTTACTCCACCACGCTTTGCAATGAGGGTTGGCGGCCAACCAGCTTTCGGATGTTTTCGAACCGCCACAAGGCCTCTGACATGATTTATCGACTACTACATAGCTATCGATATCACCCAGGTCCAACGCTAAGCCGCGTGTCTTTCGAAGCTTAGAAACGCGTTTGAATTTTGCCACTAGCAATCATCCATCTCACACGTCAATGACCATTTTATAGTCCTCGCGGTTTTAGTGGTCACTACAGCCCATAGACATCTACAAATCTCAACCAAGCCAATCTTGCCTAAGGTCGTTTACAGTTGCGTTGATACTTGTATCCATCCATCCATCAGCCTTTTACTGTCCACTGCTGGACATTGGCCTCCCCTAACGTTCGCCACTCCTCCCGGTCCTGGGCCTTCTGAATCCAGCGACTTTCTTCAGGTCGTCAGTTGGTTAGAGGGCGACCTGTACTCCTTTTGCCGAGACGTGATCTCAATTCAAGGACTTGTATAAGTTGCTTTATTTGGCTGCAATCCTTTTTGCGTCCATTCAAGGACTTGTATAAGTTGCTTTATTTGGCTGCAATCCTTTTTGCGTCCCACTGCTGGGCATGGGTCCCTCCGCCTTATTGGGGAGGCCTGGAGCTTACTCCAATGCGGGTTGGTGGAGATGCGGATTAGTGGCCAACCCCCTGCCGGGTGTTTTCAAACTGCCCATAAGGCCTCCGACAAGGTTTAACGATTGCTATTTATCGACCACAACCAGGACCGACGGCTAAACGTGTCCACCGAAGCACGGAAACGCGCATGAAATTTTTTGCCACTAGCGGTCACTCATCTCATACCCAACCGAGCCCGTTTTGCTTAGTTGCATAGATCGTTTGCGTTCTACGCTAACCAACGGGCTATGCACGCCTCGCTTCTCTTCACGTTGCTTTGTTTAGGTGATCATAAATAAATATTCGTAGTATCTAAATATAATACAGTTGTTTCACGGTAGAAATGGATTCAGCGGTAGGTCTTTAGTTCCATCCACATAAAGGTGTGGCCAGCAACTGCATATGTTATGATAGACTCAGCGATAGTACTTTCTCGGTTACAATCACAGAGAGAAGTGTGGCCGGGCCGGCACCCACAACTTTCCACTGAAACGCAACAGAACAGAGTTGATTCAAGCTGCTTCTACATTTCTAAAACCCCGAATTGGAACAGAACGGTGAAGAAAGCTCCAAGCCTTCCTCGTAATCGTCGACTCAATATTTATCTTATAATAGCGTATCTCGGCGATTATAAATTTGAAAAAATGCTTTATCCTGTTTGTATTTTGCACTGGAGTTATGTAAAAAAAGGATTCCGGTCATCACCCATGCTTCTTTTACACTCATAGCCCCACAGTAGGATAGATATACCCTGTGTCGTGGGAACCATGGATGCACACACACAAAAACAGAAACACAAACAGATCGAGACCAGAAATTTTAAATTAATCATTCAAATTTCTGCTTCGCGGGGAATCCAACCTGTGACCGTCTGACCGGCAATCCAGCATGGTCACCATTGCGTCACATGGGTATATAAGATAGACAGTTTGGAATACTCCTCACTTCACTACTCGGTTAACCAGCAAGAGGCCCTGACGTCAATGAATCATTGTCACCACTAAAATGATGACTTTTAAATGCGTGAAAGATGTTTTAACGATTTTTATTCTCTAACTATAGATAATAGTTTGTCGTTGATAGATCATTTGGTTGTTTGTCTGAAAACAAAGATATCAATTGCTGCCATATCATTATATAACTAGCTAAAAATTTTATTCAAATATACGACAAAAAGGATGCCACGCGAGCAGCTTGCTGCGAGCGCAACACGCGCAACCTAGTTATATTATATAATCTTAAAAGGATTCGTTTTTCACTGGCCTCTCTCTCCCCCAAGGAGCTTGATACGGTCAAAGTGATGTATGAGGGGTTTCCCCTATCCCCTCTCGAGAATTAAGGAAAAATTTCGAAATTTAAAAATTCAAGATGGCGGCCGAGTTTGAAATGTCAAAATTTTTATTTATTTCCCTATGCCCAATATGGGTGTCGTTTTCGAATAATTTTGGGGTGGAGATTACGAAAAAAATGGCCGTTTTTGGAAATTCAAGATGGCGGCGCGGATATAATTGGTTAAATTTTTGCCCTTTTCGAGGTGTGTTTGAGGAGCTGTCATTTGGTGGTTTTTAGATACATTTTTGATGTTTTTTCTAAAATGTCTTGGAAATACCCTGAAATCTGGCAAAATCAGGGTGGTTATTTTTTTAAACAAGATGGCGGATGTGTGGCGGCCATTTTGTAAAAAGTGCGAAAAACACCATTTTTCGAGGGGAAATATCTCGAGGTTGGCAACATTTGATCGGGTTGCTTTGTTCGAGGCGATTGTGTGACTCCGCTCAAAGTGTTGCCAGGTTTGGTCGACTTTTTTTCCTTTCATACATTTTTTTGAACTTTCCATTCAATAACATGAAAAGTAGAAGAAGATTTTTTAATAAAAAAATTAAATCAGCTGACGTATGTGATGCCCTCAATGACATTTGACCATTTTTGAAGACGTCGACTGGCAACACTGGCCGCAGGAATTTTTTTCCCATTTCACACATTGTCTATTACCACGGAGCGGGGAGTGGTGGGGGGTGAATATGATGTATGGGTGATATTGTTGGTTGACTTTCGTGTCTATGGGAAAAATCCGAAATGTCAAAAATTCAAGATGGCGGCTGAGCTGAGCAGGTGAATATTTTTTTTTATTGGGACCGACCCAAGATGGGTATCGGTTTCGAATAAGAGCGGGACAAGAAAAACGAAAAAAATTGAAAAAATTGAAAAAACAAGATGGCTGCCGAGATACATAAAATTGAATTTTTCCGATTTTCGAGGTGTGTTTGCGGGGTCGCCATTTTGTGGGTTTTTAACATTTAATTATGTTTTTTTCACTTTTGTCTCTGGCATATGCTCAATTTTGACAGATTGGAATCTATTATTTTTTTAAACCAAATGACTGACCCACATCGGCCATTTTGTAAAACATACGAAAAATCGAGTTTTTTGACGTGAATTTTTGCCAGGTTGGCAACATTTCAGCGGAATTTGTTGTATGAATCGATTGTGTATCTTGACTCGAAATGTTGCCAGGTTTTGTCAATTTTTTTTTCTTTCATACAAAATTGGAAACCTCCCATACAAAAACATGAAAAGTGGAAGGAGAAACATTTTTGATTAAAATATTGAGCCAGATATTTTTAAGGGGCTGTCTCAATGACATTTGACCATTTTTATCTTTATCACCTGGCAACACTAGGAGCTAGATTTTTTTTTCCGTTTTTTCGACATTTCGAATTACACAGCTAAACGTAAACATGGGAGGTAATAATAATGTATGGGTGATATTTTTGATTTACTTTCGTGTCTATAGGAAAAATCCGAAACGTCAGAAATTCAAGATGGCGGCCGAGCTGAGCAGATCAACTTCATTTTTGTTTTCTGCACGTACCCAATATTGGACATGTTTTCGAATAATATTGGAACGACAAATACGATTAAATTAGAAAAAAATGAAAAAACAAAATGGCCGCCGAGATTTTTGAATTTGAAATTTTTAAATTTTCGAGGTAACTTTACGGGAGTTTTTTGTTCAAGGAATTTAATCGTTCATTTTACAATTGATATCTATTCGCTTTGGTGTATTCTCAATTTTGACATATTGGATTGGATTTTTTTTAATTCAAGATGGCGGACGCCGTGGTGGCCAGTTTGTAAAAAGAACAAAAAATGTAATTTTTCGATGGGAAAAATTTGGTAGTTGGCAACATTTGAGCGGATTACTTTGTACAGAGCGATTATGTAACTTGACTCGAAGTATTGCCAGGTTTTGTTATTTTTTTTTCTTTCATACAAATTTGTAAACTTTCCATTCAAAAACATGAAAAGTAGAAGGAGAAACATTTTTGATTAAAATATTGACCCAGATATTTTAAAGTGGCTGTCTCAATGACATTTGGCTATTTTTATCTTTACCACCTGGCAACACTGGGAGCTAGAATTTTTTTTCAATTTTTTTCGTGGTCTTGATGTTTCGAATAGTGGAGCAAAAACTGTAGATCTGGAGTATCAATAATGTATGGGAGATTTATTCCTTATAGTATGGTGATTATGGAAAAAATATGAAATTACAATGTTGCTATACACAAAAATTGTTTTTCATGCCAATGAAATTTTATATCGAATATTTCAGTGTGTTGCCACAGGCTAACGCCATTAAGTGTGTAAATATTTGGTAGTTAGTAATAAACTGCAAATTTTGATGTAAAAAAATTTCAATGTTGCCATACAAAAATAATAATTTCCAAACAAATATATTTTTGTATGTAAGATTTCGCGCATTTGTTTTCTTTCAATGTTGTTACAATGTATGACGCGTTTGAAGCTACTACTTTACTTTACTTATTATTGCAATAATCACTGAGTATTGCCATACAAAAAATAAAAGTTTTCATACAAGTGTTTTACCCTATCAAATTTGCCTGAAAATAAGTAATTTAGCTTCGAATACTACAGCCTATTTGCACTATTTAATGTAATTTTAATTACATTGAATCTATAGACACTCCCAAATTGTAAATATTTGTAGAAAAATATTTTCGTGTTGCCATACAAAAAAAGTGATTTTCATACAAACAAATTTTTGTATGTTAAATTTTCAGGTTTTATCTCCTTTTGATGTCAACAAATAGTTCGAGGCGTTTGTAGAACTTATTGCACTGTATAAGTTTTTTCAAAAATATTTCAATGTTGCCATACAAAAAAAAATTTTTTCATACAAGTATTTTAAATTTTCCCGACAAATCGGGTATTATATGGAATATTTTAGCCTGTTGGCAACATTTGGCATAATTATAACTTTGAATATATGGTAGATAAAAATAATGTTAATGTTTCAGTAAAAATATATTTTTGGGTTGCCATACAAAAAAATCGACTTTCATACAAAAATATATTTTTATGTCAAATTTCAAATTGTTGGCACTTTTTAACGATACTACAATGTATGAAGCGTTGCAAGATACAATCATACTGTATATATTATTGAAAAAAAAATTCAGGGTTACCATACAAATAATTAAAATTTTCTTACAAAATCTTTCAAGTATCGAATATGCCATGAAATTGTTATTTTGTATTCAACATTTCAGTTCGTCAGTGCTATTTAAGAACATTAAAATGTTCTAGGCGTTTGGGAGGACGAACAATTTGTTTATTTTGGTACCAAAAAATATCAGTGTTGCCATACAAAAAAAAAAAATTTTCATACAAAGGCATTTTTCTATGTGATATTTTGGTCTGAGTATTCCATTTGAGGTCATTACAATATATGGGGAGTTTGTAAGTACTAATATTTTGTACATATTATAATAATAATACTCTGGTGTTGTCATACAAAAAATAATAATTTTCATGCAAACGCTTTTTTAATGTAACTTTCAGGCTTATACGTCGTTTTGATTTTAGGGTAATGTATGGGCCATTTCTAGGTACCGATTCACCTCACATGTCGTTGCAAAAATATTTCTGTGTTGCTATACAAAAATTATACATTTTTGTACAAATGCTTTTTTGTGTGAAATATTTTACAGTATAGTCTCCTTTTGATATGAATACCCTTCAAAGTTAGAAACAATTCAGTGATTTTGATTAATATGACAGAATATTTTTTTTATTAAAATGGTTTTTAGTATTTATATTACAATTATTAAATTAATACTTTCAAATATAAAGTACGTATAAAATCAATAACAGCAAATATTATTGTAAGATGCTTACTTTTATGAGCTTTTTTCGTCTGTAGTTCCATCTTACATTATGTAGTTATTATTGGTCACTTTTATTTAAATTCGTCAAACATTATAAAAAAAATTAACAAGATTTAACCAAGTTACGGCTATTGTATATAAAAATAATCTAAAGATTGTACTGGCCACTTATAGATTGTACCTACTCTAAATTTGGAATTAAAAAAACTCATGTTCAAAATTTAAAATTAATTGGCGGTAAATAGTTGCCTCAAGTTTCTTTTGGTTCTCGCAACCATTTTGTAAATTTTGTGTAATATTGTGGATTATTTTCAATTAGTGATTTATATGAATGTGTTTGAATGTGTATTTGTGAATTTTTTTAATTTCGCGTAATTAGCACAACTTTCGGCATTTATTTTGAAGAGAAATTGGGTATGTAAGTACAAAGATTTTACTAAATGTTACGTTCGCCATATTTCACCACTAATTGATCAAATACCTAATTTATTAATTTACTTAGGGCCTCTTTCACTACCTTCAAGTAAGTGTCAAGTACGCTAATTGTCGGTTAAAGTCACCCGTAACTTCAATTTCACGATGTTCGAGTAGCACTAATCATAATGGGAAACTGACCTGTACTCATAGCCTTTACTTGCCAATTAACTTTACTTGGGATTACTCCGCTTTTATAACGACTTAACATTTTACCTGAAATACATGTTTTTTCAACCCTCTTATGACCCAATGCTGGGCACAAATCTCCCCTCTAGAAAGTGGGAGGGATGTAGACCATAGTCCACCACGCTGGCCAAGAGTGGATAGGTGGATATCATGCCTTTGAGTGATTATGAGTAACTCTCAGGCAAGCATGGTGATTGAAAATATAGAAATTAAATATCAACAGCAATAAATACGCACATAAAAGTTTTTTTTGTAAGAGCTGCGCGCCGGGTTTTGATCACGGTATATCCATGTCGGAGGCCGCGTTCTTACCCGCTCGGCCATCGCTGCTCAAGTACATATTTTATTTATATAATTTCTTCCGTTTAGTCGTAATTCGTCATGCAAAGCTGCCCTTTTCATGTCCCGCTTATGGGCATGGGTCTCTTCCCATTATAGGGGAAGCATGGAGCTTACTCCACCACGCTTTGCAATGAGGGTTGACGGCCAACCAGCTGTCTGATGTTTTCGAACCGCCACAAGCCCTCTGACAAGGTTTATCGACTACTACATAGCTATCGATATCACCCAGGTCCAACGGCTTAGCGTGTCTTTCGAAGCTTAGAAAAGCGTTTGAATTTTGCTACTAGCAGTCATCCGTCTCACACGTTAATGACAATTTTATAGTCCTCGCGGTTTTAGTGGTCGCTACAGCCCATAGACATCTACAAATCTCAACCAAGCCAATCTTGCCTAAGGTCGTTTACAGTTGCGTTGATACTGGTATAAGTTGCTTTATTTGGCTGCAACCCTTTTTGCGTCCCACTGCTGGGCACGGGTCCCTCCGCCGTATTGGGGAGGCCTGGAGCTTACTCCACCACGCTGCTCCAATGCGGGTTGGTGGAGATGCGGGTTAGTGGCCAACCCGCTGTCGGGTGTTTTCAAACTGCCCATAAGGCCTCCGACAAGGTTTAACGACTGTTATTTATCGACCACAACCAGGACCGACGGCTAAACGTGCCCACCGAAGCACGGAAACGCGCATGAAATTTTTTGCCACTAGCGGTCACCCATCTCATACCCAACCGACCCCGTTTAGCTTAGTTGCATAGA
Source organism: Pyrgus malvae (assembly GCA_911387765.1). Lineage (NCBI taxonomy): Eukaryota > Metazoa > Arthropoda > Insecta > Lepidoptera > Hesperiidae > Pyrgus > Pyrgus malvae. Next base: position 9,071,513 of record OU426958.1, on the reverse strand, counting down.
TCCTTTGCGTTCTACGCTAACCACCGGGCTATGCACGCCTCACTTCACTTCACGTTACTTTATTTAGGTGATCATAAATAAATATTCGTAGTATCTAAATATAATACAGTTGTTTCACGGTAGAAATGGATTCAGCGGTAGGTCTTTAGTACCATCCACATAAAGGTGTGGCCAGCAACTGCATAATAATATGTTATGATAGACTCAGCGATAGTACTTTCTCGGTTACAATCACAGAGAGAAGTGTGGCCGGCACCCACAACTTTCCACTGAAACACAACAGAACAGAGTTGATTCAAGCTGCTTCTACATTTCTAAAACCCCGAATAGGAAAAGAACGGTGAAGAAAGCTCCAAGCCTTCCTCGTAATGGGGAAAGACCCGTGCTCAGTAGTGGCAAACAAGGCTTGCAGCCAGAAATGGATTCATCGGTAGGTACTCTATATTTATCTTATAATAGTGTATCTCGGCGATTATAAATTTGAAAAATGCTTTATCCTGTTTGTATTTTGCACTGGAGTTATGTAAAAAAAAAGGATTCCGGTCATCACCTATGTTTCTTTTACACTCATAGCCCCACAGTAGGATAGACATACCCTGTGTCGTGGGAACCATGGATAAACACACACACAAAAACAGAAACACAAACAGATCGAGACCAGAAATTTCAAATTAATCATTCAAATTTCTGCTTCGCGGGGAATCGACCCCGGGACCGTCTGACCGGCAATCCGGCATGGTTACCATTGCGTCACATGGGTATATAAGATAGACAGTTGGAATACTCCTCACTTCACTATTCGGTTAACCTGCAAGAGGCCCTGACGTCATTGAATCATTGTCAACACTAATATAACTAAATTTAAGATAAATGATGACTTTTTAATGCGTGAAATATGTTTTAACGGTTTTTATTCTCTTACTATAGATAAAAGTTTGTTGTTGATAGATCATTTGGTTGTTTGTCTGAAAACAAAGATATCAATTGCTGCCATATCAATAAATAACTAGCCAAAAATTTTATTCAAATATACGACAAAAAGGATGCCACGCGAGCAGCTTGCTGCGAGCGCAACACGCGCAACCTAGTTATATTATATAAATTTAAATATGCATACATAGTTGGTCTAAGATTTTCCATAATAATTATTTTTTTTTAATTAAATTATTAAATTATCGTTATTCGTTCGTTATACATTTTCATTTTCTTCAGACGCCTGCTTAACTGCTCTATATTATACGAATTTGACGGATTTCTCTATGTGTTTCAAAATTCAAAGATATCTTTGGAATTTGAAATAGGTACACGAAATACATAGCGAAATCCGCCAAACAAAAAAACAACTTTTACATGTAACATGAAAAAGTTATGTTTAGGACAAGGATAAAGATACTAGAAATAAAATTAAAATGCTTTAAATACGAATAGTTTTTTGTAGTATCATTTTAGAAATTTTGAATTTTTATGAACAAACCCTTTTGTTGAATTTTTATCAACAAAAAGAAGCTATTTTGATTTATTGCAACATTAATATGAATTTACTGATGCAAGTTTTACATAACAATAAAACTTGTATTATTTAGCAGAGACGATGCACAGCATCTGTGAGAGTGCGTCATACTTCCCTTTGTCTTATCCTAGCCAATGGCCGTGCTTCCCGCGTTTTCTAGCCAATCAGCGCCCTCTGTCAATTGCGTGGTCCCAGGTGATAGCCTTCTTCGGAGGGTATTTGAAAATCTACTTCATAGCAGTCTCTCACCAGGAGGCCTTAAATGGATGCTGTGCATCGTCTCTGCTAAATAATACAAGTTTTATTGTTATGTAAAACTTGCATCATTATTCGGCATGTGACGATGCACAGCATCTGTGAGAGACGTGTTTATAGCTCCTGGTGACCACGAAACGACGCTATGTGAAAGGTGAAAGGTAAAGATGGTTATTATTTGTGGAAATAATAATACAAGAGCGATTAGCAAATAAAACCGTTCGAGAGAGAAAATTTCTTTCCTGTATTATACTTAAATGCAATTCTTCGACCATTTTCTCAATCAATAGCTTGCATATATACATATAAAGAGCCTATGAACTTCTTATTATTTAATAATTTATTGTTTGTAGCACCTTAGTCCAAGCGCTACAGGGCAAAACTTACTGCCTGTTATGCCAATAAAGATTCGTTATTATTATTATTTTCGCATGTTTATTTATTTTTTCTCGGTTTTGACACCAGACGTTTTAATGAGGACAAGAACGGGTTGCGCAAAGTATCTTGTTTCTCAAATATATTTTCATATATGGGAAACTAATGATGAAAAATTTTAGAATCGACGGACTATAGAACATATTATTATTATTGGCATTCTCTTCCAGCCAACCCCGGGCGACTGCGAGAGTTTAAGGTAGGCAGGAAAATATCAACTGGAAAAATATTATGTATTATTTTATGAAGTAAAAATTTAACTGATTTGAAATTAGCCGCCAGTTTCAACTGAAAGGGCCGGAGCTTACCTTTAATTCCTTCATATTGAAAGAAGTAATATCAAAGGTATCTTCCCTATCGTAATATTCACCTGCAAGAATTTCTTCTGTTAATTTATTTTTCGTACCGTTTCAAAGACGCTAATGTCGAGCATGTACGAGGAGAAGCAGATACATTAGCTTCTACTACAAATACCTAACAAAAGATTTTATCTAATTGCCAATGACAGCACGAAATGCGCCTCTACTGGTATTTTAAATTGTTGCAAACATTCTGATATTCGGCAGGTCGTTTCTGAAACCTAAATCGGATCCAAAACAGTGGGTAAATATTTTTGTCCTGATGTCGTAAGAGATTCCATGCCATACGCTGGCTGTAAAATACATACATCGCCACTATCAACATATACATTTTTTAGGGAAAAATTTCCAGGGTAAGGTCGTGTAGGTACCTCCTACCCACGAGAGCTGAAGAGCAAGACTAATTTACATAGTAAATACTTCAAATCTGCAATCATTATTTGGAGTATTTGCTTGCAGCTAAGCTACAAGCTAAGAATTTGAAGATATGTATGTACATTATATTTTTTTAAATGTGAATTTAAAATTTAATTTTCAATTGATTTTCCAAAGGTTAATCACAGATTAATGAAAGGGTATGACAATCTTTCTTTAAGGTAGCCTTGGGCAACACTTAATAGAGAGATCCCATTTGGATGTATTAAGTTATATTAATCATATAACTTTATACTATTAAATCTATCGACACCATGCAGGTTGATATGTTTTTAATGTTGATTGACACCATGATGATCTGAGTAGTAATCTTTCAGCCTCAGTCCCATTGTGGGAGACTTTAAGACATAGCGCTTAAACAACATAGAGCGAAATTCAAATATAGATCTCCATGTCCTGCACTCAAGGTGGCGGCGGACCAGCGTTCTCGGTTTGCACAGCGTCCGTCAACAAATGTACAGCAGCCAAAGTGCTCTGCTTCACTTAGGCACACCAGCAAACATATTCCGTGCGCCGAGGCCTGGTGGTGAAGGACCCTTGGCAGCAGGCACGGGGGAGGAAAAACCCAACTCTAGAGAAAAAAAAATAAAATAATAATAATAACTCGCGGCTGAAGGCGTTGCAAAATTGAGCCGTGCGTTTCGTCACAACTTTGCAGGCTATTAAGTCTAAGAGATCCGAAATGATGAAACATTAACAAGGCAGAGAGAAGTAAGAGTTGACATTCGAACACGTGACGTGTCTTCCCCTTTTTGTTTTTGCCAGAGATTTCTACAGAGATCGAAGTTCCCCAACGATCTAAAAGAACTAATAGCTGGTATGTTCTATGTGTAGGTCTTCAGAAGGGTCCTGGACAGAGTATTACATACACTTTGTATGTAAGAAATTACTGTGCTATTTCTGTGCTAGTTCGGCCGTAATGTTAGATGGCGAGCAGGGTGACCAGTATTAAGTATTAAGGCGAGATTTAAAGAACTTAACCGCAGCTATGATGGCGAACGTTTGTTACAAACCACTATGTCAGTTCTATTGATGGGTACCCATTTGCGTACTAACTATTGACTGCTCCTCTAGCCAAAGTCTGACCTCCTGGGTTGTTTAGAAAAGATGAGTCAATTTCGGGTGAAAGTCACTCTACACTCCTTTATGGCATATAGCCATAAGCTTTATATTGCTTATGCATACATTTGGCATCTGCTTTTTCACAGTCACACATATGGGCTTGTCAAATCCCAGGTTCCTAATTACACACATCTATCCGTTCTGAACTGTCTTTATTTTCTTCGTCAAAATTTTCTTTAAGTTTTTATTGGTTTTGTAAATCACACTCAGGTACTTCTAATTCTTGTGTAGATTGTTACTATTTTCTCGTGGTCTCCACCCTAGTGACTTGAGGTCGCTCATGGCACTTGTAACTGCGGAACATTAAGGACTGTCATGACAGTGATATGTCAACGAGGGGTTGACTGTCAGAAAGTCGTCCTGTTACCTAATATTTTCAGTAGAGATAAATTAGGTTACCCCGTTAAGGGATGAAAAAGTCTTAGGAGCATATGATACAACAGCCCGAGAGGCAGGCAAATCATTTGCAGAGCTTGGCTTCTGTACACCAATTTCCAGAACTCCTGAGGCATTCCGCGATGTTTGCTTAAATGTAAGCGGAGAGGTCAATATTTTATCACTAAGTTCTTCTAAAGAAAATCAGGAGATGTAAGTATTTCAAGCCTATCTGCTCTTCTGCTCCTATCTCATTCCGGCCGCTTGAAATGTGTCGAACCGGAGAAGAAACCGTGTTGCTGTGTGAGCAAGCACCGGTTTGGAGGTAAATGGCAGACGCATTTCCTTTATAATTTTGAAAAGGGCCTACGGAGCCCCCAGCATCTGCCACCGAAACCGATACGCTCGGAGACGGCCTCCATAAAAAATATGTGTATGTTAGGTGCGAATCGTAGATCATTTGGACGACTTCCGTTTTTAAATGATTTTTTGTATTTTATATAATATTACAACGTTTCACACTCACGGCCCCACGGCAGGGCAGGTAGACCCGTGTCGTGGGCGCCATAGACACATTCATATATGTATGTACATGAACACAAACATCCAGACCAAGAACAGGAGCTGAAACCAGTCACTTCAATCCTCCCCTCGCCGGGCATCGAACCCGGGACCCTCGATCGGCAGTCCGGCACGGCAACCCTTAAGCCAAATCGGGGAGGGGCGAGCTGGGAGATTCTTGACCTTGAGATCGAAAGGGCTGATTACTTGGTAACTTGTTGTTTATCCCAGTTAAACTAGGGGTGAACCCATTTTTCACGGCCGCCTGTATATTGTATTGTATGTTTCAAGCTATGCCTTGTCAAATAATTTCTTAGAACTAGGGGGTATCTTACGCAGACCCACCCTCAGGTTCTGGTTGGGTAGATTGCTCAGGATACGTTCCCTTCAATTTAATATATATTCTGCTCGTTTTCCGCAAACAAGCTGGAAAAAGTCTCACTAATTTTGAGGAATTGAGTGTTAGGCTGAAAAAATCGTGTTTTCAAACACGCTAGAAACTATTAAAGTCGTATTCGAAAATGCAGCTCAGTCAACGAACTGTTGCAAATTTTAATTCGATAATTCGCGTTGATCCAGAAAAGCCTTTTTGTATTTTTTCTTCTTTCAGAACTAGCTTTGTGTATACATATATATTATATAAACTATTAGCATAATATATTATTAGCTTCGAACATGTTTCCATTCTGATTAATTAAAATGTTGGGTAGGTAGGCATCAATCCGTTCCACGCGTACCGGATTGGTATTTAAAATAATTTTAAGTTAGGTTAGGTTAAGCAGACGCATTAATTTGGCTGAGGACGAACCGGGAAGTGTCAACCTCAGGGTTAAGTGGCTGTATCCACTGTGGACCTAGATCAAACATTGGACGTCTGTATCGAACCAGTTCCCGGCTCCGGACCGGTCGGTTGGTCGGGCGAACCCTAGAAGGCAGCGCGCCTCATGACTGGAAATCACATGGTTAAAAATATATATATATATATATATATCACATTAGGTTATGTCATTGTGCTTCCTTAGACACTTATGTCGTGATATGAAGTGGCTTTCGGACTTACCCCGTATGCTTCGTATTACCTGGGAGCTTGCGCGACCCAACTCAGACAAACATAATGACGAAGATTGTCGACGACGCCTAGATGGGGAGTTTCTGCGTACTCACCACCGTCACACGACTTATTAGCACTCACTCACTCATCACTATAAATATGCACTGCAATCCACAAGGCCCGTTGATTTGTCGCACTTTTCCACTCAAGGGAGAAGGTACTTAACGCAGCGAACGATTCACTTATGGATCGGCACTTATATTTCACGAACACTAACGATTTCGCGATAATTTTCTATGAGAGAGTAAGCCGGCAATTACTTTTGAATCATTAATTCGTCCTGAATAATTGATTTTGCAATGTAGCAGGGCAAAATTTCAGTGACAAAGTTTTCTTCTCGAGAAGTAACGACGCTATGAAGTAGATTTTCAAATACCCTCCGAAGAAGGCTATCACCTGGGACCACGCAATTGACAGAGGGCGCTGATTGGCTAGAAAACGCGGGAAGCACGGCCATTGGCTAGGATAAGACAAAGGGAAGTATGACGCACTCTCACAGATGCTGTGCATCGTCACATGCCGAATAATTATATGATTTTCGTCTGTATTTGGCTTCAGGAACATCTCGTTTTAAAGTCCAACAGTAATCCGCTAACATAAGTGGGCTCCATTGCCTCCATTAGTCCTGGTAAATGAAAAAAAAATATTTTCAACGACATATTACAGCCCGAAGCCTTATAAGTAGATAAAAGCTCCGCGATAATACATTTATAGTCACTTGATCGGCTGATTTTTCCAAGCCGATTTTCCTAAATTACTAAGCTTTTCTTTAAATATATCATCTTTCATCAATTGCTTGATGTGGCTCATTAGATGAAGATGAGGAAGCGTCTTGAAATTAACATCCAATGTCGATTCTGGCGTAACGGCCAGATCGCTAGTTTGAGGTGGTTCTGGTACCGGTAGATCTTCACTATGAGCGATCGGTCTTTTAGCTGATGTCAGGTCAAGATACTTATTTGTACTTTTTGTTTTAAAAATAACATTCAGATGAGAAGTTCGTTGGTTTCGTCCAAATCATAGGCATTGCATTAAAAATTTAAAAAACCCCTCAACCCAAATAATATACTCTTAAAACTAACAAATAATATTTTAAACCTATTATAATTATCATCGTCACATATATTATGTAAGTTCAAGTATTTTTATTTTCCAAGCGGCGCGGCGGCGCGCGGACCGCTATAGAGAAAAACAGATGTAGTCACAGATTGCAACAAAATAATTTACTCCAAAAATTCGTCTGCCCTCACGTTTAGCGATCCCCCAACTGACTCAGTTGCAGCATCAGGTCGAAGTTATCAATTAATTGTAATTTAATGATAATACTGGCCGCGTGAAGCTCTTAATCGAGTAATCTTACGTCAAAAATGCCTTCCAATATTTTGGAAAAGCGCTGATACTCCTAAACTCCGGGCGGAAACTGACTTTCAAATAAAAAAACTGCAAGGAAATCGGTCCATTCGTTTGAGAGTTGCGATGCCACAGACAGACACACACACACAGACACACTCTGACACTCAATATCCACGTTAAGCTTATAACACCCCTCTTTTTGCGTCGGGGGTTAAAAAGGCATAGCTACGCTCTTAAAATAAACAAATTCTCTGAATGCGAAAGTGAAGAGTGAAACAAAAACGCGCGGTTTTTTAATTTTGTGGGTAGTAGCTGTAACACGAAAACTAGTCCTGATGGAATCAAAATAAATATGGTAATAAAATGAGGGTAGCTAGGTAATTTAAAATTAGCTAGCACCTTGTTACAAAATTTTATTTACCAGTATCTTATACTGTTGCACTGATTACTCCCGTCATCATGCAAGCTTACAACATTAGACGTAGATTGAGTAACATTGTACTGTTATAATATGTCTTTCGCTGTCACGTATTATCTCAAATTGCACTGCTTTCTATTGCACTGGACCATGAACACACCGGCGGCGCCATGTTACTTACGTGGGAAAGCTTAGTGCATGGTATAGTTGAGTACATATACTTCGTAGGTATAGTTGAGTACATATTCTACTTATATTTGTTATTTACAGGCTAAATGCTTTAACTGAACGTTGGCAGGTTAGGTTTCGAATCTCAAAAAGAAAAAGGCTTGAAAAGGAGCCATGTTATTTGTTTATACAGAATGATTTTTTATAGGTGTAATTCCTCTTAAGGGTCAATTCCTAAGGGTCAATTCCCACTGAAAGAGCAGCGGCGCGCAGCGGCTTTTTGAGGCAAAATATTACTTGACTAATCATTTTGAATCTTATCTGTGCTATTACATAGTTCAAAGTTATTTGAATGCAAAAGAGGGGCAGCGCGGCGGCGGCGCAGCGAGGCTGCACGAACCTTCTAGCGAAGCGACTAATCAAAAGCTTAGAGCATCAAACAGGGACGTAGCTACCGCCGCACAATGGTAGATTTCCTAGTGCGGCCAAAATTATTTTTTTATTCTAGAAGTGTTTTCAATGGACAGATATTATTAATTGATCGAATTAAGTATAAAATTACGTAAAATTAAGGGTATAGTGAAGTTTACTTACTCAACTTATTTATTAAATTAAGCGGTTAGAAAAAAATAAAAAACATACCTATCTAATTAATAATCAATAATAATCGAAAGCATCAGTCGTACTTACTTACTAAAAGTGACATTTTTTTACATTTATGAAATGCTATGTATCTCGTGTATTCGCAAGTATTCGCAATTTTTTTTAAACTAAAATCTAACTTGTACTGTGATACATAATCCGAAACATATTAACGCGATCGAGGGCGATAGTACAACAAAATGCATTTTAAACACAAAATCTACGTCATTTTTGGCATAAAAACATTCTTTATTTAATAAATTTAAAATATACATTCTAAGCATAATATCTAGCCAAATCCTATGATTATAACTTATGTCTTACCTGAATTACTGAAATCCTTAACTTTCAATAGATATGTCGTAATAGAGCATTTCTCAAAAAAAATTGTACCATTGCTTGGAAAATATATTAAAATGAAAATATTGAAATATACCTGATTTCTTTAATTTAATACTTCTTTAAGCCACTCTAATGGGTAAAGGTCTAAAGATTATAAATCTATGGTTTGTTTTGAGATACAAAACAATAAATAAATAGCAAAATGTATTAAAACAAACCAAAGGTGGAGAAAAATTCTTATTTTGTTACCTTCACTAGTTTACGTAAATTTAATGTTGAAACCTATTATTGGAAGCTTTTTTTGATTAAATGGAATAACAAAACAAAATATAACTTGTTTTTAAAAAAATAGTCTATATTAAAAGAAAAATCTTAAAATATAGGCGGTAATGTTTCCTTTACGTTACTATTCGGCCACAACCTTTGATTAACTTTACATTATTGAGTCTGTTTTACTTTTTATTAAAATTTTGTATACATAAATAATGCAGAAACGAACTACATATTTTAGTTTTCATTACAAAAATATATTAGTAGGTATCTTATACTTATTAATAAAGAAAAGAAATATGCGCCCGCTTTTATGGGACAGTAACAAAAATATAATTCTGGTAACAAAATAGGATTTCTTAAGCAGACTTCACAGTAGTGCACAGTTGTACCCATACTTCGATTTTATTCTTTCGAGGTTCTTTTTCCTTTGTTCTTCCATCTTTTCAGGATTTTCTTTTAATATTTCCCGGTACCGCCTCATTCTTTCAGCCGGGGTTAGAGGCATATTTAATTCGGAGCTGTAAAATATAGCCGTACACCTTATCGTACCATGCAATTTTTTTTAACCATTATTAATAAGCAGCCACATTCATACAGACCAAACATTGTTATGAATATAATTTGAAGCATCAGCAAAAACAATTTGATATTCAGTAATATATATATATATATATATATATATATATATATATATACAGGGGGATATATATATATATATATTATATATAAATAGAAGCAGCCCAGCACTTTATAAAATACTAGCGGCCCGCCCCAGCTTCACACGGGTGCAATGTAGATACTAATGCGGTGTCAGTCTTTATACAGGGAAATGTACCTTTCTAAAGATTAGTGAAATAATTTTTGGAATCTGTATCTACAGTAGTTTCCGAGTTTCTTTACAACCATTAAAAACAAAAATTCAAATCTTTCCTGTTTAAAATATTAGTAAAGAAGTATAAAATAGATAATGTAAAATGTCAAAACGAATTTTTGTTATTTGGCGTGGATATTACTTAGAAAGATTATAATCTTAATACCCAAGCTCCTACTGTGAGATTCTATACAAAGAACTACGTAGCTCTTTAAAAGAAATGGGTACTACATAATAAGTATGTAATGAGTACGAGCGTGTAGCAGTAGCCTCATTTATATAAATACGACAGAAAATAAATGCACACAGATCCCATTCAATTTCGCAAATTACCAAAAATTTATTCAATATACTTAATATTGTATTCAATTAAAACTTCGTCATAATTATATTCAAAATCAGACAGTCAATACTCTGCCTAACAATTTCCTATTTTGTAACTCTCTTTTCCATTTATACGTTACCACTCAAGAGTAACAAAAAAGGAGGTAACAAATCAAGTTCAATAAATTATTAAAATTGTAAACGCATAGAACTAAAACTAGTATTGGTTTATGATTTGACTTACGAAATCAAGATTGAGAGCTTTAATGGTTCTAAAATGAGAAATAATAATAATATTAGAGCTTACCTGTGTTTCTTGGGTAACAAAACTTGGATTTTTTCGGACCAGTAAACTAACGGACAACATTCAAAGTTCGCGCATAGAACGTAAAAGAAATTTCAAAACAAAAATAAGATGGATGCCGATCTTGCCAATGTTGCCACTATCCTAAAACATGCTTATACCAATTTCACGCTATAATTTTCAAAAATACGGTCACAAAAGAGGAATTTCAAAAAGGAACTTTTTACGCGATACTATAAAATCATTATTATTAAAAATATTTGTTCTAATATGACAAAATATTAATTTATAAATGAATTATGGTCTTATAGTTCTAAATAAATACATAAGTTATTTGTACAATTTCCACAAGTCCTCTCAAATACAATTGATTGTTTGGGAAGGTACGAAATTGGGACACTTCACTTTTCATACAACTACATTAAAACGATTATCAAAATATTTTTATATTTAATTATTTATAATTTGTAAATGTTTTTTACTTAGTTTAATTAACTTACTAAGTGTATAATTTAATAGAAACTGATAATGTTCTATTTTATATATAGAAAAAATATTTTAAAATATGGGACAGAGATTTAGATAAAAAGTACATTTTTTTTTGAGAAACGCTCAATAATATTCGAAAAATTCACTGCGAAATACTATGGGCGCTAAAACAAACAGAAAGAGTTGATATGCGTAGCAGGAGACAGTTAAGTTCCGACGGTTCCGACTACTTTAGCAGGCACGCGGGTAGTACATTCAAGGTAGGGGGTGTGGTTTATTGTTCCTTGGAATGTTGATGGTCCGTAGAAACTATAAATGTAAAGATATGATAACTTTTGAAATTCCAATAATGGCCAGTTAATTTGATGAAATCTACCACTGTGCGCCGTATCTGTCGTATCAATTATACGTAATATATAAACATAACAAAAATTAATAAAAACTTTCTTTCATTACATTCATTTCATTATATTTCTTTTATTCCCTCGTAAAGCGTGTGTTCAAAAGTTGGCAACACCCTACATCAGTTATCGCGGGCTGCGCGATTAATGAGTTAACAGGCTAAATGAGTCGAAGATATAGCAAAAGAGTAAATCAACTGTTTTTAAAAACAAAAGGCAAAGATAACGAAGCGTTTTTTTATAAGTTATCACAAGATGAGAGAATTTCAGACCCAGAATCCTATTTTCAAAGTCAATGTCTACTATTACTGTTTAGATATATTAATTTCTCAAACTAATCACAGATTTCAAAGCCTTTGCAACCTGAGTAGTATGTTCGAAATATTACAACCAGAGAAACTCCTGTATTTTTCAAACGAAGATATATTAAACGCTTCCGGAAAACTGTCAGCTAAATACAGTAAAGACACCTCAGTTAATCTTTGTGACCAATTAAACACCTCTAAAAACATGCTTAAAATCTGAAATTCAAAAAAATCATTCCATTAAGGAACTCATTGAATTCAATAGACTTGCATCCAGTTTTCCGGAGGTAATAACAGCAGCTTTTTATTCTTGACCCTTCCAGTTACAATCGCGACTGCTGAAAGAAGTATTTCACAATCCAAACTGATAAAAAATTACCTAAGAACTTCGTTGGGACAGGAACGCCTGTAGGTCAGACCTGTCACTAAAGTCATCATCAGCTATAAATGATTTGCGACCCGTCGCCTCGGCAATAGTCGTCACGTCGCCACATCGCCACTCCAACAATCCGGTTAACCCGCGCCTATAGATTTTTCAAATCAGTAAACATTTATTTTCATTTAATACAAAAATTCAATATTAATTACAATTTTCTACAACTAGTGTGGCGACTAGATATGAGCGCCGCGCCGGCGCGCCGCCGCCGCCGCAGATTTCGCCGCGCCGCCGCCGCCGCGAAAAGGTAACGGCGCGCCGAGTGAGCGAGAGAGATAATTGAATCAGTCACTATAATTATAGTCAAATAGTATGAACGTGCTCGTTGTTGCCGTAGGATGCGTTAAGCAGTTAGCTATGAAAAATGGCTGCGTCGTCGGCGCTAGAAAATGTGTACGTTTATAAAACGAAAAAAGAAAAAATACAGTGACGACGTTACGGACGCTATCCCAAGTGAAATCAAAGCACAGGTATTGCTGGAATTATTTTGAAAACTTAATTGTAAATTTAGATGAAAAAAAAGAAAAGGTCTCAACGATCAAGTTTTTTGTGACACATGTTTAAGAAATGCAAAGGAAAAAGACTGCTATTTATTGCTATACGTCCTCATCTATTTTTATTTTATTTTTGATATTATTGCAGATTTGTGGTCAGAAGGGTTTAATTTATCACCTTAACTAAAAAAAATTACGAAAACTATCAGCTAAAGCCTCTTAATGCATTTGTGGCCTTATGCAAATTTCCAAAAATCAACTATCTGGCAGATGCCTGGGTATCGCAAAGGCCTTTGACCGGGTCTGCCACAGGATCCTTCTCGCGAAGCATCCATCTTACGGTCTTCCCGTGAGCATATGCAACTGGGTGGCTAGTTATCAGTCTGAGCGGCAGATTAAGGTCGTTGTTGACGGATGCTGCTCAGATATGAAGCCCATTAACGCCGGTGTTCCCCAAGGCTCAGTGCTGTCTCCTACACTATTCATTCTGCATATCAATGACATGCTGCAACAATCACGTGGTATACATTACTATGCAGATGATAGTACGGTGGACGCACTATACACCTCTCGAGTCAACGCCTCTCGGTCACAAGTGAAGGAAAGCAGAATCAAACTTGTGTCTGAAGTCGAGAATTCTCTGGAGCGGTTCTCGTTATAGGGTCGACTTAACCTTGTTGAGTTTAACCTTACAAAGACACAAGTTTGCGCGTTTACCGTTATGAAAACCCCATTTGTTATAGCGCCCAAGTTCCAGGGAACCCGCACTCACCGTTGGTGAACGTATCGATATCTTGGGAGTTGACATTACGAGTTAAGTGCTGTATCAGAGTCACCTGGAGAACAAGGTCAAATTGGAATCCAAAACGCTTGATGTCCTCAACAGGGCGAGGCAGTGCTTCACTGCAGGGCAACTCCTGACGCTGTATAAGGCCCAGGTAAGACCTCACATGGAGCACTGTTCCCATCTCTGAGCAGGAGTACCAAAATACCAGATACAATCATTTGACTCCATTCAAAAGCGCGCAGTCCGAATCATCAACGACCCAAGCTTGACTGTCAGGCTAGAACCGCTAAGCTTGCGAAGAGGCTCGTTCTGAGCGTTCTACCGATTTTACTATGGTGAGTGCTCCATGGATCTGTTTAAAATGATGCCTGCGTCACTATTTCATGAATATACCACCAGACGAAGGTTATAGTTCCACCGACACCGTCTGGACTCGTGGCGGTCCTCCACAGTCCGCTTTGCACGCTCTTTTTTTACTACGGACGTGTAAGTTATGATACAACCTTCCAGCTGAGACATTTCCAGTGGACTATGACATGGGGTTCTTCAAGAAAGCTGTAAAAAAGCTCTACTCCAAAGCCGGCAATACTCGGGTGGCTCCCCTGGGGTTACCCGTGCCCATCTGCCTTTTTGTACGGTTTATTTATATTAAAAAAAACTATCCTGTCATACACCGACCTGCAATATCGGCGAATAATGGTTATTCAAAATTGTATAATTACATTGTTTTTTCCTAAGTGCCAAAAATGTTACACTTTCCTGAACCGTAATTTGTTTTTTAATACAGTTGCTCAAAAAGTGACGTATTGCAGGGACGTTTAGCGTGCGGGAAGTGGGCTATTACACACTCGTGCGTTCTCTTTCCCAACTGTCAAAATAATGTCTATTAAAAAAAAACACCCACCACGAAGTTTTAGAAGTTTTTATGATTCATGCAAATATTTCTAAAAAGAAGCTACTAAATTGTTTCAATATCAGATTTAATGATTTGATTCAATGAGTTAGGTTAGGTTGCATTTCATTTCATCTCATTAACATTTTCATTTCATATCAGTAAAAAATTTCTACTGAAGACTTGGCTGTATGGGCATAGTTCCCTTTGCCTACCCAGAATGGGTGAAGAAAACAAAAAAAATCTCTGCATATAGGGATTCTTTTACGGTTGGCGCCATTTTTCAAAAATGTTCTTTGCGAGTTTATATTATTTTCTTAAATTGCTTCATTTTTTCGCAACTGTATTAAAAATAGTCGTTCAGTACACGTGCGGAACCGTCATTGGAAGGAGTTCCGACTGTCAACCCTCACCTTCGGCTGCGCCTCGGCTCGGGTAGACACATTTGTCGGAGCTCCTTGCAATGACAGCCTTTCCGCACTTGTAATGAAATATACTATGTTTTTAAATTGTTTTTTTTTTTCAATATAATAATATGTTAATATTTTTATCGATAAACTACGTGTTTTTTTTTTATCTGCCAACATCCAAAAATCCTTTCGAGGTCACGCCGCCGACGACGCCGCCGCCGCCGACTCCAAAAAGTCGGCGCTCATATCTAGTGGCGACCCGTTGCCTCGGCAAGAGTCGCCACGTCGCCATGTCACCACACCAACAACCCGGTTTACCAGCGCCTGTAGATGTTTCACATCAAAAACAACTTTCTTATATGTTCGTAGACTTATTTTTAATTTTAAAATTATTGGATTCAGCACAGATTATTCACTTCCACCACAATCAATAAATATTGTTAAAAGTTCCGTCGTAGACACTATAAAAAAAACGCGTAATACACTCTATTATTTATAGGCTGTATAAACAATATTATAGTCTAATATAGCGTGGTGACTCGTCGCCACGGCAAGCGTCGCCACGTCGCCACGTCGCCGCACCAATCCGGTTTACCCGCGCCGGGCTTACTTACTATAGATGTTTCACATCAATATTATGTATCAGCATTATCAGCAATAAATTTTGTGCGATTTATCTTTCACTTGAGATACTCGAGGACACAATTATTTACGATCAAACTAAACGTTTAAAAAAAGTTTTAAGAAAAAATACGAATTATTAAACTTGAATTGAATTACTCCGAAAATATCCTGAAAGTGCGGACATATTGTACGTAGGTATTAGGCGGGCGTTTGATCTCGACCGCCTGGCTACTACACTACTACTGTGTACCTACCTACCTACACAGATTTGTTTTGATGCGCAATTACGTACTAAATATCCGTACGTCCATATGCAAGCGCGGAGCGCACACAACACTGACATTTGACCGCACTCGACATCGCTTAGCTTTTTGACACCCATCCTTGTTATAAACGCACCAGATATTGCTTAATGGCCACCCATCCTACTTTTGACTGATCTCGACATTGCTTAGCTTAGGTCCTTCTTATGACCGCACCAGATGTAACTGAATGGCCACCTATCCTATTTTTGACCGCACTCGATGTTGTTTAGCTTTACTAACACCCGTGTTTTATGCATATTACTTACACGATGTTTCACATCTTCCAGGCGTCCCATGACGGCTTACTTTTTTATTTTTTTATTGTTTGTTTTCTGAATAGACAATTAATCAATGGAAAATAAATAATATTAATAGACAGTTCAATATTTCCGACATGTAAGGTCAAAAAGTTGTAACATAAAAAAAATCACGAAAACTAATTTTTCATGACTTTTTTCTTTAAAATTTTACTACGAAGTTAATTTGCAAACAAAATAAATTCTCCGTATTCTCAGCTTTCTACATACAAAATTTTAACAAATCACCGATGCAACTCAAAACTGTCGAGTCCGTTAAGAGTACGTACCTATTTCCTAACTGGAAACTATTTCGATTTACAAACACTGTGTTCTTTTTTTTAATATCTTTCAACGCTTATATTTTCTAAATAGACAATTGATAAATAAGAAACGAAAAAAATACCTACTTAAGTTATTAAACAACGTCAATGAATTCTCCGTTTTCTCAGCTTTCCAAAAACGTAATTCCTTATTGCACGATACTACTTTTTCTAAAATTTGGAGCTATTGTGGATTTTTGAAGTGAAAACTTTTTTAGCGGCGTTGTGCACTTTTTTTGGGATGGGTAAAAAATGTTACACTCGTCAGGACACGTGGCTTGATCGAATATTCGTAAGACGGAGGGGTGACAGCTGATGGCTGATGGCTCGACCACAATACAAGGAGCGCCTGCCTTTTATCTATATTGTGGCTCGACTGTCTATACTTGTAAAATTCGTTTATATCAAGTATTTAAAATATTGACATTTAACAAAGTGCATCTATTAATGAAAAAAGTGACGAAGAAATAGTGAAAGAAAAAGAGTTAGTACTTTATAAAAACACTAGATGAAACCTATTGAAAATACTAGATTAAAAATAATACTGACAATAAAAGCAATTCGTGCGAAATTATTCCCTAACCATTTCAAAATATCAAAAATGCACAACGTTAATGTTCAAGTTTTCACTTCTGCCGGCGCACTACCGGAATGCAACCCGTTGCTTTTTTGATAAAATTAATTTCATGCAACTGACTGCCAAATTTGGATTTGAATAATTTGATGTGAAATTATAGAATAAATTTTAAAAATAAAAACACAAAAGCTTGAAATACGAAGTAATTTCCAGTTAGGAATTACGTAGACAAACTATTATAGGTAACGTGTAATTTGTGTACTACTTGACTTGATTAACTTCAAATTTATTGTTTGATTCGTTAAAATTTTGTACATTTTTAACCAGATTAGACCAGAAGATCACTGACACTTGACCAGACCGTCTATGATATGAATGCTATCACTGGAAGTTCCCAAACGATTTGTTGTGATATCGCTGAATAAGGTTTCGGCGCAGCCGACTGGCCCTGTAGCCTGAAATTTAGAATAGGGCTACGGTATTGCCTGCCTGATCGTAAAAGGTGACTAAATGAGGGTTTTCGGGGTTGTAGTCAGCTAGAGTGGTTGCTTTAGCCAGGATATAGATGGCGGTGGCACTTGTAATGACGGCATCGCAACCGTTAGGTTATAGTTATTTTTTGACCTACCTGTTTATAGACTGCTGGGACACAGTGAAACAAAATTAAATGGTTCAGGAAAAAGTGATGCATTTATCTTTGATGCCTGCCCCTTTTCGGTTTGGTTCGGTCGGTTTTAGGTGCTCCTTTGCTTCTTATTATTTGTAAGAGAGAGTATTAAAAATATGTATATGTAGTATCTCCCTGATTATATTATCAACTAGCTTTTGCCCGCGACTTCGTCCGCGTGTACTTTAGTTATCAGGGTAGGTATATTTTTTAATTAGCCCCCGTTATAATTATGACATGCATATCTGTGTATGTACCTACCGAAGTGCTGTCGTAAACGATAGTTAATAGTTTTCTACAGTACTTCGTTTTGCAGCTGGTACTAGAATAACCAACCTATCTGGTACACCACCCCGCAAACAAGCTACATAAAGCTGACGGTGAGAAAAACAGCACCCTTCTGTTAAAACTCCGGCGAATTATAAAGACTGTGTTCCTGTCATATTTTTAAGTCTAGAAATAAGGAAGTCCCATAAAAAATCCCCCTCATAAGTCTGATCATTATTAATTGTAATTGTTTACCTCTCTGAATATTTCACGAATTTCAAATTTTTTAATGACACGGCAATACGTTTGACAAATAAGAACTTTTATTTTTATATGGGATCATAAGCACCAAGGAGTATTGATGCAAATTACCCCCAAAAATAACATTGTACCCATTTTTAACCCCGTTAGAAGATGAGTTTCAATAACATACAAAATACATCTTCCGTCAATTGTGTTACGGAATGTTTATGCGAAACAGATTGGACCAAGGAATCACGATGTCCCGTACAAACTTTGCTACCGTTTTTCAACCCTTTAGGGGTGAAATTAAGAAAAATCCTTTCTTATCGGATGCCTACGTCATACAAAGATCCGACCCTCTAAGTTTCAGGTCTCTGCGATCAGCGGTTTGGGCTGTGGCTTGATCCATCAGTCAGTCATTAAGGACAAAGCATTTTATATGTATAGATAAATAGTACCAGAGTAAAAATAAGTGTAGATTGCAGGGTTTGCACTTTGCAGAGTACACACTTTTAGAATGGTTTTAAACGACATGAACAGCACGAGCAATTCCCAAGCTCTTTTTAGAGTTCCGTAGCCAAATGGCAAAAAACGGAACCCTTATGGATTCGTGATGTCTGTCTGTCTGTCTGTCCGTCCGTATGTCACAACCACTTTTTTCCGAAACTATAAGAACTATACTGTTGAAACTCGGTAAGTAGATGCATTCTGTGAACCACATTAAGATTTTCACACAAAAATAGAAAAAAAAAACAAAAAAAATTGAGGGTTCCCCATACTTAGAACTAGATTTTTTTTTCATCAAACCCATACGTGTGGGGTATCTATGGATAGATCATCAAAAATGATATTGAGGTTTCTAATATCATTTTTTTCTAAATTGAATAGTTTGCGCGAGAGACACTTCCAAAGTGGTAAAATTTGAGTCCCCCCCCCCCCTGTAACTTCTAAAATAAGAGAATGATAAAACTAAAAAATATATATGATGTACATTACGATGCAAACTTCCACCAAAAATTGGTTTGAACGAGATCTAGCACCTTTAATAACCACAATTTACCTTTCATTCAATCTTAAAGCAATGATTTCTATGGATAATCAAAGGCAATGATGTATTTCTGTTGCCGCTATTGTTATACAAATACTAAAAATAGAATAAAATAAATATTTAAGGGGGCTCCCATACAATAAACGTGATTTTTTTATTGATAATGGTACGGAACCCTTCGTGCGCGAGTCCGACTCGCACTTGGCCGGTTTTTATATCATTAAGAACTCTTGTTTAGTGTAAGCAACGACTTCTTTGAATGCCGTCTTAAAAGGTTTTAAAGGCAGGTATTGAATCATTTTTCTTAGTGAGCATGAAGATCTAACATATCGCACCTACGGTGCAACACCGTCACTTATGCAAATGTGTAATTTTTCAGGAGAAACGTTTGAAAATTCAACATCTTATTATAATGTATAGGTAATATTGATTAAAGAAATAGACTGGTTATATTTAAACTATAATATTAAACTTCATTCCAAAGTAAAAACAAACATCTTATAATTTTGTTATAAATAATTATGAACGTTAAAAATTTACAACCCTCCCAGAAGTGACGTTATGGCACTAGAAAACAATTAACTGGGCAATTGTGTCATATGAAAAAATAAACACCCGAAATTATACTTTTTATGAGTTTTATTAATTAAAGTACCAAATAAGTGTATCAATATTTTATATTTCTACACAGAACTTACTCTTAATCTCACTCAGCCACTTGTGTATGTAACTCATTACTTACACTAGTGACTGAGTTATTTCAAGAAACAAATGTCACAACTAACTTAAGTGTCGTTATTGCTCCAAAAACATAAAAATAAATTGTCACAATTACATTTTTGACATTATAGCTCCAGAAGACTGTTAGTTATGCAGGGGACCGCGCGCAACTGACTGACCAATAAAACGTTGATTCTCCCAGTGACGGCTAGATTCGCGCCAAAACCTAACGACACAACTGCCCTCTCTCGGAAAGTATTATACACTACACATGCGACATTTACGCACCCAATAAAGAGGCATAATAGGTATTTTTTCTCATACTCAGATCAATTTTGACAAAAATTGCAGAAGTGACGTTTTTGCACCGTAGGTGCGATATATTTTTAACTGAATTACAATTACAACGATTACTTACAGACCCAAAGCCAATATAAGTAGGTAGTTCTTTAAACACCGTCTGTAACTAGACAAAACACTTAGGCTAACACTTGATGCAGCCTGTGGGCCCTGCAGCTCATTTGTGAGATAGAGCGGTCTTGGCGAAAAGTGCTTATAAAATTAATTATGATTTCTTCATCGAATGCGTATAGAAATTTTATGAGATTTGTAAGGAGACCGTGGTCCCACCATGGGTGTACCGAGGGGTGGAAGGCAAGGGGGGCCTGACTAAGAACCTGGGTACGCTCATAAGAGCCCACCATAGATTTTTTTATTTAAAACGTTTTAAAGCTTCTTAATAAGAAGAATTTAGAATACGTTCAGCACGCTTTCAGAGAACAGGGAGTTCAAAAAATTAAGCAATGCAACTTGATTGATCCATACTAATATTATAAATTCGAAAGTAACTCTGTCTGTCTGTCTGTCTGCTACTCTTTCACGCTTAAACCACTGAACCGATTTTGATGAAATTTGGCATAAACATAGAAAGGATGTTGAGAAAGAACATAGGCTACTTTTTACCGCGGGAAAATATCTCAGTCCCACGGGAAGCAAATGAAATAATGAAATGCGCCGTGTAGTGTTATAAACACACTACATGTTATTACTTACTTCATTCACGTCGATTATCATATTTTATAACTTATATATCCTTTTGTTTTATTCTTATACTTTGCTTTTCCTTTATTATTTCTTTACAAAATTATTTACTTTTGTTGTGTTTGTATATTTACATTATGACACAGCTATCAAAATTGTCATATCTGTCGTTTATGTTTCTTATTTTTTTTATTCATTTTACGGCATTGTATAAAAATCCTTTTAGCCATTCAATATTAAAGGAAAAGAAAAATTTTATGTTTCTTATTTAATTTCATAGATTAATAAAGTATAGTGTCTTTGGATTATTCATGTTTTTTATATTATAAATTGTTATTTTTAAATAATAAATTAATATAATGTTCTTCGTGTATAAATGGATTGCTGTTCGTTAGTCTCGCTAAAACTCAAGAACGTCTGAACCGATGTGGCTAATTTTGGTCTTGAAATATTAGTAGAAGTCTAGGGAAGGTTTGAACGGTGAGAAAATTTGGGAGCATTGCGAAATTAATAGTAAAATAACTTATTTTATTTTCCTATATTAACAGTTAGTAACAGTAATTATCAAACATTGGTTCTTCGCGCCATCGTCCAAAAGTTTGACATAGTCTGAATAACAGTTCATCTGTCACTATTCGTTTTTAATTTTTTATTTGACAGTAACATAAAAACACATTTATATGATATGATAAAGAAACTAATCCTCTTACAAAACTTTTAAGGCAGGACAACGTCTGCGGGATCCACTAGTATAAAATAAATCATCCATCATACCATCGAGGAACATGAAAAATGTAGAGAAAAATGTAGACTGTTTCCGCGAATGTTTCTTGGCATCAGAGGAAGCATATTTAAGAAGACTTGGTGACATTTAAGCAGGAGTTTATGTGACGACAATCTAAGAATAGAATGAGAAATATAAACAAGCCACCTAAGAACTGAAGAGGTACTCTCCATGTCACCTAAGCAAAGCTACGTATGAGTAACTCGGAACGTGCAAACCGTGGCAGATACGTGATAAAAATACGAGTCATTATCTCGATTAGATGTCGCATGTATAAGGAACTGTAACCTTGAATTGCTAGAACGTGCTTAATCTGGGGCAGCGGAGAAGTGAAGAAGAACGCAAATAGCGCGCGGGAAGGGTGAAGGCCGGGTTAGGTGCAGCGGGGAGAGTATCGATCGCGGGGCCCGGGGCGGCTCCGTACGCAGAGACGTGCGCGCGCCGCTGCCGCCGTCCATCAGCCCCTCCGGCCTCGAGGGCGCGGGCTCTCCCGGACCCTCGCATTACGTAACGCAACACGCACAGGACGGCGCACAAACAATGTGATTTATTTTATTTTTCTTCGATTTTTCTACAGTTTTTGATTATACAGTTTTTTAGGATTAATATCGTGATAATTCCTAGGTGTCGCGCGACTATTTTCCTTTTTTCGAACGTTTTGGTGTGTAGTGTAAAATTTCAATTCCAAACTGCAGTGATATTTTGTTGTATAGTTTTAAGTGAAACTAACATTGTATTGCGCAATAATCTTCTATAAAAACTGTAACTAAGTTCACAATACTCTAAAAAGACTTAGTATTGTTTATTTAAAAAAACTGCAAGTTATTATTTTATTCATCATGTAATAACAAAATGTTCACCCGGGTGCTCGGAACGGAATCATAAAGAAGAACGAAAATAATTACCCATTACAAATGTGAAAATTCAATATAATTTTCACTAACCATCGGCGGGTAACCGACTGGAAATCGACATTGTAAAGATGACCGCCGGTAAGTATAAGTATAGTTTTGCAATACCTTTACGTTATTCCTACTCTATTATTTTTTTGTTTACATAGATCTTAAATTAGATTATGATACATTGATGCTAAATCTATCTTTTAGATAAATTGTCTGTATCTACCTAATCATCATTGTTTCTGTCAAGCAATCAATTAGATGACCAAAACCATAAACTGTAGATATTAATTACTATTTAAATGTAACTATTTATTTAACACATACAATTTCACAAGCCTTCCTTCATAAGTATGTACATCCAAAATCCACAACAGACAGGCAGTGTGTGGCGTAATTGGCTCTACAATTGGCAAACAGAACGTAGGAGTTCACTATCGCTAAACGAAATATGCGAGAGTTGATGAGACATACAGTTGTACCTATTGGCTTATAAAAATGTAGAGGACTTTCTTAAATTAATTAAGAGTAAATTACGTTTGAAAAAACATACAATGTACTTACATATCTTACGTATTGTCAATAAAAAAACATGATACAGTTA
Organism: Pyrgus malvae; assembly: GCA_911387765.1. Taxonomy (NCBI): domain Eukaryota; kingdom Metazoa; phylum Arthropoda; class Insecta; order Lepidoptera; family Hesperiidae; genus Pyrgus; species Pyrgus malvae. Next base: position 9,048,043 of record OU426958.1, on the reverse strand, counting down.
TAATATTTAATATTTGAGCGATTTTTATTACAACATAATGTCACCCAACATTATAGGCGGGGAAAGCTTGCCACTTGCTCTTGTATAAGGTACTCGGGGCAGTTCCGCCCAATGTTCTCAGAGCGGTTTTCGTTTTACTTCGCACGAGTTCGGCGGCTTTCGGCACGACGCTAAATAGCTCCCTTATATACGTTCGTTACCTGTAAATTTACTTGTACATGCGTAATATAACCCTGGAGAAAAGCAAAAAGTCATAATTATGATTAACACACATTCATGTATGTAAATATTTAAGTCTGCTTCTCGTCCTGATTCAAAACATACGCTATAGGTAGTTGTTTGTTTACAACACAAATCATATACCCAAACAATCGCGTGAGATGCTTGGAATTTTCAGGGTTAATCGGTGCGAAGACTTTTTCTTGTTACGAGCTGAACTCTCCATTCAAAATTTTATTGTGATTTTAAAAGAATCCGACCGACTGCCAAATCTTAGAACATTTAATAAATAAGTACTTACAGTGTAGAGGACTTACCTTTTTCATATTCGCATACACATTCAACGATGTGAAACGAAATAGTAACATGATGGATATTGGAGTAGCAGCGCAAAGTTTAACTTTACTAGGTCATAAAATATTTCCGTTGGTACCCATTAAGATTTCTCAAGAATACTAAACGTATCTGGCTCATAGTGTGGGATGTGAAGTCCAAGAAATTTCAGTACAGGTCGTTGATAGTAAAATTAATTTTATCTGCTTAATTTAATGTGACGCAATGTGTGTCGGAGTCAGCAAGCAGCGTGTTGTTTGACAATGGAGTGCGCGCAGTTCTGATGCGAGCGCTGCCGGCACAGCGCGCACGCCGCGCTCGCTTCCTGACGCGACGCCGCCCGGTGCGACCTTAACATCGACTTTTTCGCGTATACTATACACTACATCTCAGTATTTATAATCAGTACTTCAGCCCAAGATAAAATACCATGTAACGCTACAAAAACAATAATCCTCTCGTGCGTAACGTTACTCTCGTTCTCGCGTTTTTATTCACCTTATTCCGTAACAATTTGTAGATCACTGCGAATCTGTGTAGTAGTTAAGCGATTGCCAGTTATCTCAAACATTTCATAACAACCATGATGGAGAAAAGTGATACTTACGCTATTGTAGATATAAACCTGAGTGATAAAGACACTAAGAGCACTTGTTCGGAAACAGATATAAACAATGAAAGCAAAAAGAACAAATCGCCATTCACAACCGTTATCAAAATTCGTGAGTTGATTATTTTGAATACAACTAGTTTACCTAATGGATTAAGTACATTGGAAAATACCAGAGATATGTACAAAAATGAATACCGGTAATGGTAGGTCTGACAGTTTGACTCCATATAATGAAGGAATTATATTCTATACTCAACCTAAAAACTTACAAAAAATTAATTATACAATAAACACCACTATCAAATTCATCAAAAGTAAAAATGTTTAGGTACAATTAAATGATTCAATAAAAAGTGAAACTAAACCACACCAGCATCAGAGAATAATAACTAGCGATGTTACGACTACGAGCACGTACCTATCTATTTTTTTGTACTTTGCTCAATAATCTTTCCTACTGTCATAGATTTGCCTAAAAACTGGATGAATAGCATCATTATCTTGAACCGTGAGAGAAATACCTACCTACTATTGAAAATTCAAAAAAAGTTGTTCTTTATTATTATTTCACGACTTTCTATTGTTCGTTCTAACAAAAGATCGCTCAGTATTACTGTTGATCGGTAACCGTAAGTTGGAATGGAAGTGTTGGCATGGCATGTTATCCCTAAATATAGCAACAACATAAAATTATGTTAGCAGTGATGAGCACGTTTGTCACTTCCGCTAGTTGTCCTCAATATTGAGTGCGCACGCGCCGCCGTCCCTGGGCAGGCGGCACCAAGGGAACCAGTCGTGTTCCACGCCGCTGCACGCATTGCAAAGCACTCACAGAGCCTGCTCCTAAACAAAAGGAAAACCACATAATTTTTCTTCTCTGCAAATAATCCAGCGATTGCAGGCTTCTTTCACTTGATGACGTTCTAAAAAACGACAACACCGGAAACTTATTCAACAGTAGAAGGAATCTTTTGATGTCTGTGAAAGGTTTCATACACAATACTTAGCACAATCTGTGACAAAGGATAACATTGGCTCATTTTTGTACAATTAATATGAATTGGATTCACAAAGTTTACAGTTTCCTTTATCCAACTAATTCCACCTACAGTGGAATATGTGGAACTAAGTGTCAGTAAGCCAGAACTTAGTTTTTTCATGTTTCACAATAAGAAACACCGTGCATAGATCCGAAACCAATAAAAGTATTTTATTGATCTAGTACAGAAGGGTACGGTAGAGTAAATTAACAAATTCTGTTTTACAAAACACGGTAATATATTTGAATAAGTATTGTCATCAGAGCGAGACCGCGGGGAACGGGACTACATCGGGTTCGCGACTCTCCCGGAACAAGTACACCGCAAATCAGTAAAAAGAGGGTTCGATTTCACGCTGATGGTGGTTGGCGAATCGGGCCTCGGCAAGTCAACCCTCATTAACAGTCTATTTCTCGGAGACCTTTATAAAAACCGGAAAATTCCTGATGTTCAGGGTAAGTACCTAATCACCGTCAGAAACATGATGTTTATTATATTATATATAAAACAAATACAGTAAAAAGTTGTTTGTCATGTTGGTGCAGATAGAATCGAAAAAACTACTACGATTGAAAAGAAAACGATGGAAATTGAAGAGCGAGGAGTAAAATTGCGTTTGACAATAGTCGATACGCCGGGCTTTGGAGATGCTATAAACTGCGAGGATTCCTGGAGAGTCTGCTCAGCGTATGTGGACGAACAGTTCCGACAATACTTCACTGACGAGAGTGGGCTGAACCGACGACACATGCAGGACAACAGAGTTCACTGCTGCCTGTATTTTGTACCACCTTGGGCTCACAGGTAAAACAACTAGATTTGCTTTAAGGATCCCACTGGTCACCAAAGTATTGTTTGAATTAAGTGAAATCAGCTTTAACAAGCAATTACCGGTAGGAATTTCAGAACAGGATATTATTAAAATGCAACAATCGTAAAAACAAAAAAAATGCTTAGGTACATAACTTCACTATGATGCTTCCTGATAAAGTAGAAGGAAATACAAAGTTGTTTAAAATAATAGACGAACGTGTCCGTCCCAATGGACAGTAGATTGTATCCAGGGTCATAGTGATAGCAAATTATTACGAGTAAAGGCGCGGAAGCGCACGTGTACATTGCATACATAACTACTAGCTGTTCCCCGCGGTTTCACCCGCGTTAGAGAGGATCATTAGCATAGTGAAGTCCCTTCTCAAGTGCCGTGGAACGGCTGTTTTGTAGGACTATTTAAGATAAACATTTCCATCATACATTACGAATGTGTAACTCTAGCGGTTATGGCAGCGCACGCCAGAATAGCTCGCAGATGGTAGATTTTTTCCTACTTATTTGACACTTATCGTCATATTTTGGACAATTCACACAATATCTTTATAAATTGTAGCCTATGTGTTATTCTGATATATAAGCTATATTATTGTAAAGTTTCATTTAAATCCATTCAGTAGTTTTTACGTGAAAGAGTAACAAACATCCATACTTACAAACTTTTGCGTTTAAAATATTAGTAGGATTTTCCACATCATTTGAGACATTTCTGGAACTTTCTCGAACATTCTCAATTAATTAAAACAGTTTGCAATTATTTTAAAAATCTTCAGATCATTCGAGAAGTTTCTGGAACTTTCTCGAAAATTTTCAATTAATTAAAAAAATTGCAATAATTTTAAAAATCTCCAGATTCCAAGAAAGATTACAGTTATTAAAAAAATACCAGATCATTTGAGAAGCTTTCTCGAATATTCTCAATTAATTGAAATTATTTAAAAAAATCCAAATGATTCAAGAAGTTTCTGGAACTTTCTCGAACATTCTCAATAAAATTAAAATTAACATAGTTTGCTAGATCATCCCAGGAATTTTGAGATCCACCCAGAAGTCATATAACGTAACATACTCTTAACATGATATAACTGCAGTGTAGAATATATATGTACTTACCTAGTTGTATAAAATAAAAAAGGTTCTTATGTTATGACTGGTATTCCGCTTCGTTGCTTTTATTTAATACCATTCCTTCTTTGGTATATAAGTACGACCACGGAGTACGACGGTTGCTCGGATGAAAACAATTGATTTTCTTGGTTTAACTTTAAGGAAAATACTCACTGGCTTAGTGTTACTTAACAACTTGCTTGCTCGAGAACTTGAGATTTGAACCCGGGTCTCTAGCTCCGCAGTGAGCCTACGTAACCATTCGACCAAGGAAACTGTAATTCCATCGATGAATTTTTTATAGAGCTCTTTCAAATCGACATTGTCATTTGTTTGAGCGGTGGATTGGCGGGTGACGTTTGACGGCGTTCTATGCCACAATATTATAAATATTCTCCAATAGATGTCAGTAAGAGCCATATTTCTCAGTTTATATAATGTTGATTTTATCGCTGAAAATTTGATTAAAACGACAAATTCTAAAAATAAAACTTAGCTGGATCAATCTGTCACCCCCGAAAGCCTGGGCACTAAATTTCATGAAAACCGTTGGAGCCGTTTCCGAGACTCAAATTATATATTATACTAGCTGTGCCCGCGACGTCGTCCGCGTGTATAAAGACGTTTATAAAATGGATTGATTAAAAATTAAAGATTATTTATTTGCATTGAATAAGTAGTAGGTAGATTATTCTTACATATAGTGAAATCGCTTATAATACAATGTTCATATGTTCAGAAGAAACCTAATGTATTTTTTCTAAATCCTTCAAACCTAAAACAGTAAGGAATGCTTACTGTACTGATCTTACTATCCACTTTTCTCACGTTTCGCTTTTCTCGCGCAATCAGATTCTCTTTACAAATATGTACCTCGTTTATTAAAGTTAAGAGATACTGCTGTGCCCGTGGCTTCATCTATGTTAAAAATAGTATCTTTAGTAAATTGGGTGAATTTATACTGCAAATAATGTAGAGGCAGAAAAGAGGTGCACTATACAACTACTTGTAGTTGGGAGATAAAATTTCTTAACATACACGTGCTTAGGATTAAACAATCGGAAAAACAATTGTAAGGTCAATTAATAAACTATAGGTTTAAAATTTGCGGACAGCAGTTTGGTCATAAGTCATAACTCATATAACATTGTGAAAACTAAAGCAGAAGGCAGGGTCTCTACACAGTGTGCTATCTGTATTTGGAAATAAAGAATATTTTTATAAAGAATCTTTAAAGAATCCTTAATATCTCCATCAACCAACGTGTGTGGATGAGCCCTCAGCCCGTACGCAATAAAGAGACGCAAAAAATGAGTTAATTTATCATTGGTCCAATTGACAATGTTCAGCATCATACGTATACCACCCAACGATGGGACAACCCGCGTGGCGCAATGTTTACTATGCCGGACTGCTAATCGAACTGTCCCGGATTAGAATCCGGGCGAAGCAGAAATTTTAATGATGAGTTTAAACTGTTCTCGGTCTGGGTGGTTGTGTTTTCTGTCTCTATGTGCGTTCATGGCACCCACGACACAGGGTATATCTACCCTAATGTGAGGCTATACGTGTGAAATGTTATTTTTTATTTTTTTTACACTATGTAAGTACTTACTTACTTTTATTAGACTTAAGGCTTTTATTTGAAATTATCTCCATCGATTCACTTTGTAGAAGAAATGAAGAAATGAATATTGCTCAATAACGCCATCTACCGTATGGCATGTAAACTTTGTGGTAGATAAATCGAATGTCAAATTACCAAATAGGTAGATAGTTGGTTCACTAAAAGTTTAACTATTCGTCACCTAGATGTCTGCAGTAGTCTCGTTTTATTAAGGCTTTTTACATTCTGTATGAAGGTTTAGATTCCGAATCTTACAACCTTAATGCTGGATGCATTGAGATTGTAAGATTTGGATTTCGGTTCATCGGAGCTTGAGGCCTCCTCAATATTGGGAGAGCTTCATGCTCACCAGTGGAATGCTAAAAAGGTTGCAGCTTGATATAATGTAGCGATAATAATCGTTTCAGCTGCAGCCTGTTCATAATCTTCCACCCCAAAAGAAGACTAATAAGCTGAGCAACTAACTCAATGGAGCCTGTGATGTAAGGTTCGGCGGCGGTAAGGCTCGCGATGCGCTTATTAGGTACCTATAGTCTAGCCATACTCGGCCAACGAAAGAAAATACAGTAAGCTGATCTAAGTATATTTAATATAGTCGACAATATTAGTGAGAGTTCAAAATAATTTTACTTAAATTTAAACTTTTATTTATGGTTTTGAATGGGCTGTTACCGAAACTTTCATACAAATTCCCCAAAGTGCCTTTTAAGTTTATGTCGCGTATTGTGTAAATGAACATAACTTTTTTTGTTTATCATCCGATTGATATGAAATACACACTAATGTTACGGAAATTCATTCAACAATATATCAGTAAACACATCATTCAAAGAAGGGAAAAGAATTTGAGAATGAAATATTAAGTTAAGGTTAATTATTGTACGCTTGAGATACCAACTTTCGAATCCATTTTATTTGCTATTGAGGGGTAGTTTTGAAAAAAGCTTAAATAGAATTCTTACTATGTTAGTAAAGATTACAAATACAAAATTATAAGTATATTACTTTGCACAAAAAATTTCTGTACATCAAGTTTCGACACTCAATTTTCAAAGAGTTTCAAAGAAAATTGACATTGAAAGGGTGAATTTCGGGAAATGCTGAAACACGTATTCTTTTATTTTGGTTAGAAAATATTTATACCAAATTTAAAGAAAATCTATTGAAAAAATCCAAGTTTTCCATACAAATTTTCATCGCTCATTTCACACCCTTAAAGGGTGATTTTTAAAATTATCTATAACCTAAATGTTAGCGAGGACCAATATATATAAAACAAAAAAAGTTTCATCAAAATCCGTCCAGTAGTTTTTACGTGAAAAGCTAACAACAGACAGACAGACAGACAGACAGACAGACAGACAGACAGACAGACAATAATTTCAAAACTTATATTTTTAGCTTCTGTTACTTATAAAAAGACCCCTAGAAGTATTTTTTTTAATTTATATGCAATGTACAGAATTGACCCTGCTTACAGTTTTATTATATGTATAGATAACTTAGACTTAGATTGGCAATGTGACGTTACACAATCTCCTTGTAACGGGTAGGTACAATTTGTAAGAATAAGTAAATTGTTTTAGGTACTAAAAAATAATAAAAAATAAGTAGGTACTTACTAAATAAAAAAAACCTCTAATCCCAAATATTTAAAAGTATATTTAAATAGGCACACACATTCTTTTAGTCATATTTTATAACATAATACAAATATTTATGTCCGATAATTATCACCTCATGTTTGCTAAGCTGATGATTGAAGGTACAACTCCTCAACGGTTAGGAGCTGAGAGCAAATTCTTTCATTAATTTATACGTTCAAGTGGACTGATAGTAAGTAGTATTCTTTTAGAGAATAGAAGAGAGAAGAGAAGAGATGGCTATTAGATAAACATAATGATAAAAGGTATCTCTTTAACGTTTAGAAGTTAAGTGAAAAAAAAACCAATTATGCATACATATATGTGCAGAATTATTAAAATTACTAAAAAGAGTAAAATAAATTAAGTTTTTAACAAAAAAAATAGAACCGACTTCAAACGGTAAAAAATAAAATTGTTCAGTACCTACTTCTTCTTGCTTATTATGGTAATGACTCTTAAAACTATTTTTGGAGAGATGATCCTAGTAAGGACTTTAATATAAAGTTATGAGATTACTGTATATTGTCATCGGCCCTTGACCCTTGTGAGACTCCTAGAAGTACCTAAGTGAAAATGAAAATGAAGTAAAAAGAATCCGTTACATACACATACATACATACATACAGGTCAAGCTAATAAAAGCGTGTTAAAAAAATTACTAACTTCATGATAATTTTACGTTTCGTCGGCGAAATCACTCTCTCGCTATATTGGTTCTAAAATAAAAAAATCATAAATCTCTGGGTACTTAAATATTACAACAACCCTGTACACTATACATAAACTACTTCTTATTTTTTTATTACCATTAAAAACAGTAATGGCCAATAAAATCTCATTGTGTTAATAGTTTTGATAGCTATTGTATGAAATATCGTCGTATTGATTATAATGGTACTTATGTGAAAACATTATCTGTTGATCATAAAATATGAATGTGTTATGTTAATATGTTGTTATATTCTCGTTATAACTCGTTATAAGGCTCTACCACACAGCAATTATAGTCATAAAGACTTGACCCCTCAGTCCCTGTAGCTTCGGGATTAGAAATAGAGCTACGGTATCCCCTGCCTGACCGTAAGAGGCGACTAAAAGGGGGCTTCCGGGGTTGCGGACGGGAGACGAGTGAGAATGAGCTTGACCCATCCAGCCAGCAGCCCCGCGAAGGATGGTGGTGTGGGCGTGGCCGCATGCCACTGTGAGCACCTGAGGGTGCAGGAGAGCGCATCTGCTCTCCCGAAGACGGGCCCGTTCTGACACTGGTGCGTCCCAATGGAGATCCCGGAGTCCTCCCCAAGCTCAGAGGCCTGCCTCCAAATAAATCCCACATAACCTGGCATCCTCTACCAAAGTGCTGGGACCTTTTGAAGGTTTCTCCCCGATACGAAAAAAAGAAAAGGCCGTGTCCCCTCGACAACTGTTGTCGTTAATAGGGTAACGAACAGTTTTGTTGATTCAATGATAATTTTTTTTGCAGTTTACGACAAGTTGATTTAGAGATGATAAAGAGGCTTCATCGTAAAGTCAATATAGTAGTCATTATAGCTAAAGCTGACTCACTCACTGCTCTGGAGGTGAAGAGGCTGAAAATGCGCATACTCAGTGACCTGGAAGAACATCAGATACAAGTTTGTAATACCTACATAATATTTATTTCTTTATTTTTTATAAGTACTCTTCAAGTAGGTAGACTTTAGGTATTTTCTACAAATCACATAGGTAGGTACTGGAATGTTTTTTTAGTTAGAGTTGGCGATGTGATCAAAACTGTTTTATTATTTTTGATTTGTTTTTGTCCTAAACAGCCCTATTATTATACTGGGATAATTTTCAGAGAAATGTACTAGTAGGAACTTAGAATAATTTTATTCTATGAGTAGGAAATTATTTTTTGTTCCACAATTACGCGTAGACATGAGTACTTTCTTCCAAGCACATTGATTGTGATCTCGTGACTTTTACTGCAAATTCGCACCATACTTTAGCGGTAGGAAAAAAACGGGTTGCGCTCCGGCGGTAGTGCCGGCAGAAGTGAAAACTTGAACATTAACTATGTGCAATATTGATATTGTGGAATCGAACGAAATGCTTTTGTTATCAGTATTATTTTTCATCTAGTATTTTCAGTAGGTTTTCATCTAGTATTTTTATAATGTACTCACTCATTTTCTTTTACTATTTCTTCGTCACTTTTTTCATTAATAGATGCACTTTGTTCAATTTCCATATTTTAAATACTTGATATAAACGAATTTTACAAGTATAGGCAGTCGAGCCGTCATTAGCTGTCACCCCTCCGTCTTACGAATATTCGATCAGGCCACGTGTCCTGACGCGAGTTTAACATTTTTACCCATCCCAAAAAAAGTGCACAACGCCGAGAAGGTTTCACTTCAAAAATATCGATAATGCTCCTGGTAGCGCAAACAGTAGAGCCATAGGAAATAAAACCCCGATTATCACTACTGTGCTTTTATGAGCAGAACAATGTATAGTACATTGTTCTGCTCAACTACATAGTTCATTCAAATAAACTTAATTACGGTTGTCTGATAGATATGCTACGTTACATCCGGCGCGACTTATATTTGGCTGCATATCCATAGACAGCACGTCGTGCATCTGCATCCGGAGAACTATTCAAATCAACAGTTCTTTGCCGGTACATTTTTTTATAGTAAATGGAAAAAAGAGCACGCCACGTGGTGTAAAGTGGTAGTTGCAGCACATGGACAATTCGGTACGTAGACTCAGCCAAATTTGACTCTTGCTGGTGGCCATTTGCTGTTGCACTATTACTCCGGAGGCTAAAGTATGTATGGCCGGACACCGAAGATTTCCACATTACAAAAGAATTGATTGCAGAAATATTGCTGTGGCATTTTTCTGTTCAGTTCTTGCCACCTATTACTCGGAAACTATCAACACAATAGTATTTGAAGTCTGAACTCATCTAGCGCGTGTCATAAATTAATATGGCCTCAATAAACGTTATCAAAACCGGCTCAATTTGAGAGGTGAAAGATCAATGTGACACGGTTCTGTAACGGTCGAACGCCTACAGATAACGATATCGCGATAGCTTAAAGAAAAACATAAATTAGCAGTCATGCCAGATCACCTTTAATTATTCGGAGCAATAAAAAAACTTATTGAATGCGACTACACAAAAATAAGAAAAAATTATATATTTTATTGATCAACAAAACAGGGGCGTAGCCACACTGGGGCAAGCTGGGGCGCTTGCCCCACCCTGGCTCTGACCTATAGGGTGCCTAATTAAACAAAAAAAAATTTTCTTATATATACTAACAACAATGATAATATCCGTAAGAAAGTTACACAAAAAAATTAGTCGACATGAAAAAAAGTGCGATCTAAACAAAAAGCGCGCACGATTGACCGAACGCGCGCATCGCCCGACTCAGGGCCGTCTTACAATATTTGGCGTGCCCTCACACTCTTGGCAGTAACATTACAAAATACAAAACATGGGCATGGCTATATTTATAAAAATTTGAATAAACTAAATATTACATTTTATTAAAACGCCTAATTCATAACACCGACTATTCATAAGTAAAACTATAATACCTATCTATCCTGTGTGTAATTGTTTATTTTCTGTACCTGAAAATATAAACCTCTAAATTTACAGATTAACAAATTGGCATAGGCGCAGACCCCAAATGGCTCAAGTTACAAAACCGGCAGAAGTGAAAACTTGATTATTAACGTTGTGCATTTTTGATTTATTGGAATAGTTAGGGAATAATTTTGAACGAATTGCTTTTATTATCAATATAAAAGTACTATTATTTATGTCGTAGAATACAATATTTATTTATTGCGCTATCGTACACAAACATTACAATTTATATTTCATTTTCTAATTCTTTTCAAATTTTTTTATACTTTGAAAAAAAATTTTTTTACCCCATTTTTAATGAAAATAGATTTAAAAAAAATCTTTTTTTTAATTAATCGAAACCCTTACAATCGACTAAAAAATAAACAATCGATTGTTCGATTAATCGATTTCGATGTTACAGCACTACTCTCCAACCGTCTTACGGTTTTTCGATCAGCACACGTGACCTGACGCGAGTTTCACAGTTTTTACCCATCCCACAAAAGTGCTCAACGCCGCTAAAGATGTTTTCACTTCAAAAATTACTGGGGGGGGGGGGGGTATAGGTTGCCCCACCCTGAGCCCAAGGCTGGCTACGCCCATGCAACAAAATAGTGTATATTTGTAATATTCGATACGAGTAGGCCTCTCATTAAGCAGCATCGTGTTCAGGGGCAATCAATTTGGGATTAAATTGATTACATCAACGTAGCTTACTCGTATGTTTATGAAATGAAATAAGTAGCGGAAATAGCGGAACAATCGAACGGATAGTTTCATGCGCTTCTTGCAGTTTTTTCGCCAGGAATATCATATCAATACCATCTAAAAAAGAATTGATTTGGGATAAAAAATGGGTGCGGGCGATGGTTTTACCCTGTTACTTTACTAATACAAGAGCGTATTTATCCACACACATACATGTATATGTTTCTTGAAGGTTATGCAGCTTACGTACCTACAGGTTTTTTTACTTAGTGTAGGATCTGGGGTCCAACAAAATTATACGGTATAATAGGACATTGTATATGGAAAGTCGTATTATAATATTTTTAAGAGAAGCGCATTGCATTTTTAGGTATAGTTTAACGTGTAACTAAGTAAGCAATAAATTAATTTATATCTAAAATACTATCCTTCCGCCAGCGGCTTCGCCCGCATGGACCCGTTTATTGGGTCCCCGTGGGATATAAAATTGCCTGTGCGCTATTCCAGGCTTCATTGCCATATTAAAATCATAGGCGTTTAGCCGTTTATAACCCGTTTTCACGTTGGAATGAAGCATTTTTCCGCGGCAAGAAGTAGTCTATATTACTCAAGGTGAATGTAGCTTTCCAATGGTGAATGAATTTTTGAAATCCGAACAGTAGTTTTTGAGTATATTCATTACAAACATACAAAAATACAAATCTTTCCTCTTTATAATATTAGTATAGCTCGTATTTATCGTATCCCAGGTGTACCAGTTCCCCGAGTGTGACAGCGACGAAGACGAGGAGTTCAAGCAGCAAGACCGGGAGCTGAAAGCGGCGGCGCCGTTCGCGGTGGTAGCAGCCGATACTGTGCTGGAGGTGGGCGGGAAGCGCGTGCGTGGTCGCCAGTACCCCTGGGGCATCGTTGATGGTGAGCGCTTATGATCACCGTTAAAATAAGAATAGGTACCTATGTTCGAGGTGCAGATTTCTTTAAAGAGTTCATATCATCGTGGACTTCTTTCGGCGTTACTTTTTTTATACAAATACTAGCTGTCCCGCGGTTTTACCCGCGTTAGAAAGGATCTTGTAATCAGGACCTTATATACTAATTTGCATACTGCTAAGTCCAGAAATGAGAAAATTTCCATACAAACTTTACCTTCCCCATTTTACCCCTTTAGAGGTAAAAATAAAATTTTGTCTCTTTCACCTACATAGATCATTTATAAAGTAACTGGACCCCCGAGCGTTGTTCGGATAAAAACAATTGATTTTCTTGGTTTATTTTTAAGCAAAACATTCATTGGCCTAGTGTTACTTAACAAAGCCTTTTGAAATACCTAGCTCCCGTTTAAAAAAAATGTCACAAAAATAAAAAACGCAACTTGCCTACTTGAGGTTTGAAGCCGGGTCTCTAGCTCCGTAGTCAGCTTTCGTAACCATTCGTCCAAGAAAGCTTTAATTCCGTTGACGAAATTTTTATAGAGGTCTTTCATATCGACATTGTCATTGGTTTGAAGGGCGGATTGACGGCTTTCTATGCCACAATATTATTAATATTCTGCAATAGATGTCAGTAAGAGTAATTTTATATTTAACGGCATAAACATTAAATAAAAAGACAATTTCTATCAATAAAAATTTGCTGGATCGATTTATCATCCCCGAAACCAGGGTACTAAACATCAAAATCTTTGGAGCCGTCTCCGAGATTCAAAAAACTTATTTAGATGTATACAAGAATTGCTCGTTTAAAGGTTTTAGATAGATAGATATAATCAAGAACTTATATTATTATACCTATTTTCATAATTCTAAGTTCAAAAATGAGAACTTCATTCCGCTATTTCACCCCCTTAGGGGTTGAAATTCCGAACATCCTTTCCTAGGGCTCACTTCATGAAAGGAACCCCTATACCTTTCAAGTTTGCCTTTCATATACAATCGATTTACTTATTTACTACAATAATGTTAATTTTTTATTTGTTTTGGAAAAACTCTGCAGGAACACTCACTTAACATGCCTTTTTTAAACTGGCATTTGTGTGGTATGGTAACAAAATTTTGCACTATTGGAGCAGCGTACTAAATAAAAGTCCGAAAAATAACGATACATAATAATATGTATATATTTTCGGAAAAAAATTTAATATAGAAACGGATTGGAATGGCAATAATGAAGACTAATACATTTTCTTTAGGACTTTGTAGACCTTGCTTAGGGTTTGAAGTATTTTATATAAGCCATTATAGTCGATAGTCAAATGTTAGGTAGGTTAGGTAATAAAATTTCAGAGTTGTGTCACCAAAAGAGTCCATAAATTAGGCCTGTTCTGAGATTGTCAAAATGTAGAGACTGATGTGTAAACTGGTCGCAGACCCCATAAGCGTTTGTCAAATGTAGAGTTTGGGTCCGACATATAGACATCTACTTGGTAGCCGTTATGAAAATAAACATCTTAATTACTATAAATTAATTGAAACACACTGTATGTAGCTCGCGAAACAAATACAACGAGTAGCATATTTCTGTGTTAAAATATTTAACAATGTGAAACGCTGATACACAGGTAGAACGTGGGAAACGGGTCGTAGCGCTACGTTGCTTGTTGTTTTTGCGTGCATACCTAACGTTTGAATAATTTATGACGAATAATGATCAAATTGGTTTTATCGTTAAAAATCGCTACTATCGGCTGATAAGTTTCTTAGTTTTCTGAATGCCCCAAAATTGTCATTGGAAGTAAAAAATAGGTCGACATTTATGTACGAAATTCTCCTTTGGCCTTTGATAACAATACGTGTTAATATCTTAAGGAGCTTATAGAGTCCTATATATGCCGGTCGGAGCATACAGGCCCCTACTTACAGTTTTTTTAATAGAATGGACAAGCTACGTGGTTTCGTTGCTGCTATTTCGGAGACTGAAGGTCGTCTCATGTCAGTTTGCCCGGCTTATACTTAGGCTATTTTACTCTATATGAGAAAAAATCTAAAAATAGGTATATACACCTAAGATGCGTATGAGCTGGGCAAACAAGCAGTCGGAAATGTTAGTTTTATTTATTAAAAATAATAAAATTAATTTTATAATCCATTTCGAAGTTTTCACCTTTTTGTAAACGGAATAGAAACCACCATTATATGACGTCATACGGCTATGTAAACAAAAAGAGACCAATATGATGTGACGACACCAAGGAATATAAATAATATCGAGCTCTTTGTAAAATTATGATGTAATATACCTACCGTATGCTTGTTTCCTCAGTGGAAAACCCCAGGCACTCGGACTTCACGAAACTCCGAACGATGCTCATCTCCACACACATGCAGGACCTCAAGGACGTCACTCAAGACGTCCACTACGAGAACTTCCGCGCGCAGTGTATCTCGCAGATATCACAGCACGCAATGCGAGAACGAGGGTACGTTGACAGTGGCTTACATATTGTTTTATAGCCTAACTAGCTTAACCCGTGTGAAATTCGGTTATCATTCCATACGGATTTTTATCCTATTTCTTCTCCGTGTAGGTAGAAATGTCATTCTAGTATAAATATTTGTTTATTATATTTCCTATCCAGTGCCTCATTTCCCCCCCTATTTCAACCCTTTCAAGCTTATTTCTCGCAATAAAAAACTATCCTATGTCTATTATGTACGTAAGTATGTCCCACACACATACACACACACACACACACGGACTCACTCACACACGCAAACACACACACACACACACAGACACGGGCGCGCGCAGATGAATGGTTAAAACACCTGAGTTCCAAGCTGAGGACTGGCTCAAATGCCGACGCTTACTTCATTACGTTTTCTTTCATGCCTGACATATAGATAGGTGATCGATAAGGTGCTATAAATTGCCCTGCAGTTTCTGTTTACCTTAAACACCTGACGCAATCCCGTCTCCGTACAAGTAGATTCATTTAAACACTGCTTACTGCTTACCTATAACTGCAAGGCATATTATTATAGTCTACTTTAACCTTTTCTTATTCTAGGAAACTTAAGAGGGACTCGATGGGTAACAACAACGAAGTAGTTATAACCGAGACAGACAGATTGCTGCTGCAAAAAGATGAAGAGGTAACACTTAATTACAAAACAATTAAAAAGTGTTTTTTTTTTTTCAACCTTTTTTATGTCCCACTGCTGGGCACAGGTCTCCTTCTCACAAGTGAGAGGGATTTAGGCCATAGTCCACCACGCTGGCCAAGTGCGGATTATTATTTTTATTGATTACAGAAGAAGTTTTAATTTCAAAATAAGTACGGTGTCCAAGTTCATCGCAGTGTCGTAAATGAGTTCTACAAATAAACCTTTCATGGAATATTTATTGACTACCCTTAACCCAAAAAGTAGAGCATATTTTTTCTAATTCTAACAGAATTTCTATAAAATTTTGCATCGCTTCTGTTAAATATTGAATTTAAATCTACGAGTATACAAATAAATAAAAAATTGGAGTGCATGTTTGTAATATTAAAATATTTTTTTACAACTTTTGTCTGTCTATCTGTCCGTCCGTATGTTTGTAACGGCTAATCTCTGAAACGGCTGAACCTATTTTGACGGGACTTTCACTGGCAGGTAGCTGATATACCAAGGAGTAACTTATAATAGGAGTAACTTTAGGCTACTATCTATGATAAATGTATGCAAAAGCTAACACACCCGTCACAGTGGGCGGATGTGGTCCACACTGATTTAGTGCTCTTCCCACGTCTAAATAGGTTAGGTTAGTAATAGGCTAGATCCTCTTGAGTCAACTGCTCGAATTAGGGGTAATTAAATTTATATTCGTTGACATTGCGCATGCGTAGCGTCGCGCGTCGTAGCTCGTAGCAGCAGCGCAAGAGGCGATACGTGTACGTACGTGTCTTTTGTTCAGTGGCAAATTCAAACATTTAAAGAAAATTGTTGATGTATGTATAAAACATTTTTTTAATAATAAAACGCGATGTTATGTTCCATAACATTGCTGCTTGTGAATTCCAGGACATAGTCTGTATTTGTGAATCTTTCGACTATGTTGTATACGTTATAGTTTAATGAAAGCTACAGTTATCAACGTAAATACAAATTTGTATGTACATGTCCCTGGTTTTTCTTTTCAGATACGTCGCATGCAAGAGAAGTTGACCCAAATGCAACAAAAACTCAACGACAAGAAACACGACAGTATTATTGATGTGTAGAGCAAATTGAAGGTTGTAATGTATAGCGTAGCGTTACATTTCCTCGACAAACTTCGATAAAAATATAAAACCTCTTTAGAAAAATTGAAAGAATTTAGAATTTTAATCCGTAGATAGTTAGTTTGTTACTTAATGTAGCTATCAATTGTTCCCCGGAGGAAGAACTGAACTCAAATAGGTGTTAATATTTACATACATTAGGTAAGTAGATTACATAGCCAGTTACATAATGTAATGTCTGACTTCAGGTGTAAACAAAATTGTTTTAAATGAAACATATAAGATAAAATTTATGTCAAGATTGCATTTGTACCTTATGCTCTGCAACGTAAGCAATAAAAGAACATTTACACTATAGAACATTTGTGTACCTACAACAAAGAATTAAGCTATTTAGGATCATCCAAACTTCCTTGGGTTTCGTTTAAAGTACTACTCAAAAAAATTAAACATTTAATATTTTTGCAACCTCAGAAAGTTTTGCGAAAAAGATTTATACCTACTTCAGTAACTAACCAGAAATTTACAAATTTTTTTATATTCCTGCTCTTCATAGATCCAACTATCCGTCCACATCAGAATAATATTTCATGGATTGAGTTTTATAGCAGTGCAAGCATACGACCTCAGCAGAAAAGACTTAGGTACCTGTTTTTGGTATGTGGGGGGGGGGAGAAACCTTCAAAAGGTACCCGACACCTTAGGAGAGGATACCGGGTAATATGTTATTACCGCACTAAAACTCCCTCGGTGACCTTCGCTGGGAGAGGACTCCGGGATCTCCGGTGGAACGCACCGGTGTCCTCCACGCGCGACGCCCCAGAACGGGCCCATCTTCGGGAGAGCAGATGCTCTCTCCTGCACCCTTAGGCGCTCACGGCTGCTGGCTGAACGGGTCGAGCTCCCACTCTCACCGTCCGCAACCTCGGAAGCCCCCTTTTAGTCGCCTCTTACGATCATGCAAGGGAATACCGTAGCTCTATTCTTAATCCCGAAGCTACAGGGACTAGACAAGACCTATGATTGCGTGAAGTTGTGTGTAGATGTTTATGGGCTGTAGCGATCAGTAATACCACGTGGCATGCATGCTCGTCTGCTACGATATGTACGTCTTTCTCTAATAATCTTGCTCACAAAACTTTTTGAGTATTTCTTTTTAAAAACTGTGTACGTAGCTTAAAAAAAAAGAATTTTACCCACGTTGAAATAAACAAGAGTAACATAAGGGTGCCGTTACACTGAGCCAGTGTTCCCTAAGCAATAGATATGTAAGCACACTAGCTTTAGCAGTAAGTTATATGTTCACAGAAATAACATATTATAGTGTCTGTAAACAGCAATAGGCATTACACATCTTTAGAAAGACAAGTGTTTACATACTGATAAAAACTCATACTGATCTCGTTATTAATTAATGAAATGATCACACAAAGCACTGTTACAAAGCTAGATTTTTCAGTATTAAAATACATAATTGTAATCAATATCAAAGCTACAATTTAAGAAAATACACCATATACCTGTAAGTATATAGTCTTATTTCAAGATTAATGTACATTATATGCAGTTTTAATTGTCAGGTGTATGCGTGTATGCGTTATTTATAAAGGGGTAAATATTTAGTGAAAATGCGTTTAATCTGCACGAAATTGTGCACTACCATCAATTTCTAGCTGTCAAATGAATCTGACCAACGGGGGGAAAAATCTCGTCTAGTCTAACTACCAATCTGACCACTGGGACATGCGCGGATCCACCCATATGGGCACTATGGGCATGCCCGCAACACTAATTTACTGGTTGTAACTAGAAAAGTCTCACTTTCACGGTCTATTGAGATCGATAGGCTGAGAACGCTAGGACTGACTAACGACGTTGGTTCAACTGGTTGTACCAAAGGAATTTTGTTGTTCCCGATTGATTACTCGGTAGTACGTATAACATAAATCGTTCCCGGTGGTACAGCTAAATAAAGTCAAAAATTGACGAAAGGTTATCATAATGTATGTGCCTTTATGACAAGCATCAGACCTCGGTAACGAAAATTTTTCTTTGTACCAATGTGCAAGTCGGTTTCGGTTTGTGAACCAATTTTCAAAATTATTGTTGTTATGTCATTGTTTAAAAGAGGCCAAACGGGAACGGACGGGTCTGAGATAGGTTACTAGATCTTACCGCTAGTGGCATAAATATTCATGCACATTTTCGTGTTTCGAAGGACACATTAATGCGTTTGCCGCGGTTGCTATCGATACATAATAGCCATTGAATCTTGTAGGTGGCCTTAGAGCAGTTGAAAACGTCCAAAACTGGGTTGGCCACCAACTCGCGTTGGAGCAGCTTGGTGGAAAAAGCTCTAGAACTCCCTAAAAATGGATAACAAGCACCTCTTCCAAAAAGCAGGTAAAAATTATTTTATAATCGAAAAATAATGTACAAAATGAATATAACATTTTAAATAAGTATTTGTGAAATTGGTTGTTTCGTGGTTGTTGTACATAAGGGTCTTGTCCATATTATTCCTAATTGGATTTTAAATTTGACAAGTTTTACCACCGGGAACGATTTTAGTTGTACCTACCTACTACAGAGTTGTTGGTCCAACGCGAAAAAAAATATCTATGGACCATATCGACAGTATGTAGGTACGAGTATGTATATCCAACTCTAATGGAATATCGTGATCTCACCAGAATTTGGAGAAGACATTTTAGTTGTATTAGACTTTGTTATGAGAGCAGCGATGGCCGAGTGGTAAAAAGCCGCGGTCTTCGACGCGACCGATCCCGGGTTCAAATCCTCGGCGCGCACCTCTGACAAAGAAATTTGTAATGTGCGCATTTATCGTTGCTCCACGGTGATGGAAAATATCGTGATATTTAATTGATTACGATGTTCTCCATCGCCGTGCATGCCTGAGAGAAATTTACAATTTCTCGAAAGCATGACGTCCACCAATCCGCACTTGGCCAGCGTGGTGGACTATGGCCTAAATCCCTCTCACTTGTTAGAGGAGACTTGTGCCCAGCAGTGGGACATAAAAAAAAGGTTGAAAAAAAAAAGACTTTGTTATCATAAACGTAAGGAACTTTTTCAAGTGTCGGAAGTAAGACACACTCATGTTAGCGATACTTCGTAGTCTTCGTACCATCTCCTTTATTTGGAACTCCGTGGTAACCGCAATAGGTCCTCAAACTGTTTGACTTTCTATACAAAACTGCTGCTGCGGATGCGAACTTTTTATGGGAAGTAGCCTTTTTTTACTATATTCGGTATGTGGTTTCTTTGAAAAGATTGATGGACTAAACTCTTAGTCTAAAAATTCCCTAACACCCTGTAAACTCTACTGCCTTTATAAAATTAAAATATTTGTATGATTTAGATGTTTAATATACTAAACAACTACTGAACTGATTTCAAACTTTTTTCGCCGTTATTTATGAAAAATAAAGATGCACTCGTGTGAAACTAGGACATGTTGCTAGTTTAGATAAAATTATTTGATATAACTTGGTGTATAATTTAGTTAATCTATGTTATTATTTGTAAGAATTAAATATATAAGTTATTATTAGAAGATGTACCTAATTTAACCCTTTGTGAAACTTAGTTTAAGGTGTTTTCACATAAAAATAAATAAATAAATAAAAATATGAAAAAATCGTTCAGGTAAGATTGTTCATTAATGAGTTCGTACTCCGACTCGCACTTGACCGATTTTTGGGTGGCTGTGCCCACAAGACTAATTGAGGGCTGGATCCGCGCCTGCACTGGGAATAACCCTAAATCAAGCTAGGTACCATAATCGTAGTCGTATGTAACGCGTGCCTCTATATAGCTACCCAAACTAACGAGGCTGAGCTAGAACAAAAAAATTTAAGCACTCTATAACAAACAACTAGGTAAAACGGCTTAAATATCGGCTTAACACAACAAGCTGGCTCTTTTTGCTATAACTATTACACCTACTTGTACCTATTCTTAGAATCTTTAAATAACATTTTTAGGTATGTAGTAGCAATGTTGGGTAGAGAATTTTAGACATGTTTAAACGAAAATAATATTTATTTAATTTATTTACATCACTTTTGATCTATAACAGTGGTGAATAGGACTGGTATAACCTTATTTATTTATTACGACGATGCTCACGGATGCTCAAATTGCAAAAAAAAACTTTACCATTACCAATGAAATCCTACTTACCTAATTAGAAATTTAAAAAATAGTTATACATTGGGAAGATATAATGAAGACGATTGACAGAAAATATAATAACGCCGCAAGATAATTTTATTTATTCAAAGTAGTAAATGTGCGCCTTTCAATTCACCAATTTGTGTCGAGTATCTAGTATAATATCCATATTTATCAATAGAATAGAATATTATAAAATACTCGTTTTCACCTAAAGTTTAAACCGTAAACATTAAATAAAATATTAATTACAATGGACCATTAAATAAGTTCATCATTTAAGGACTCTAGTTTAAGTTGATTTGATAACTTACTTTTTTTATTCGAGAAAGTATTTTTATTGACTGATTTTATATATTTTAATTCTTATTCAACAAACAAATGATGATACCAAAAATTTTAACTGTGTAAATTTTGTATCGATATTTAATAAATTGATACTTTATGTATGTTCGTGAGTTTTATTTTGCATGCTAATAATAACCAGGATTACATTATACGTCGACCTAGATCCTTGAAGGGGTTGTACTTTCTATAATTCCTGACCCATTCTACTATTAAACACAATACCCTAAACTTAATCGTTTTAAAGATACGTATCGTAATGTGTCTTATATATCTAATACCTTTAAACGAGCAATTCTTGTATATCCATACTAATAATATTATAAATTCGAAAGTAACTCTGTCTGTCTGTCTGTCTGTCTGCTACTCTTTCACGCTTAAACCACTGAACCGATTTTGATGAAATTTGGCATAAACATAGAAAGGACGTTGAGAAAGAACATAGGTTACTTTTTGCCTCGGGAAAATATCTTATTCCCACGGGAAGCAAATGAAGAAATGCGCCGTGTAGTGTTATAAATACACTACATGTTATTACTTACTTCATTCAAGTCCATTATCAAATTTTATAACGTATATCCTTTTGTTTTATTCTTATACTTTACTAACTTTCATTATTTCTTTACAAAATTATTTAATTTCTGTGTTTGTTTATTTACATTTTGTCGCAGCTATCAAAATTGTCATGTCTATCTTTTATGTTTCTTATTTTTTTTATTTGTTTTACGGCATTGTATAAAAATCCTTTTAGCCATTCAATATTAAATGAAAAGAAAAAATTTATGTTTCTTATTTTACTAATATTATAAATTCGAAAGTAACTCTGTCTGTCTGTCTGTCTGCTACTCTTTCACGCTTAAACCACTGAACCGATTTTGATGAAATTTGGCATAAACATAGAAAGGACGTTGAGAAAGAACATAGGCTACTTTTTGCCTCGGGAAAATATCTTATTCCCACGGGAAGCAAATGAAAAGAATGAAATGCGCCGTGTAGTGCTATAAATACACTACATGTTATTACTTACTTCATTCAAGTCCATTATTAAATTTTATAACGTATATCCTTTTGTTTTATTCTTATACTTTGCTTTGTTTCATTATTTCTTTACAAAATTATTTAATTTCTGTGTTTGTTTATTTACATTTTGTCGCAGCTATCAAAATTGTCATGACTGATAAACAAGTATATATCATGTTTCTTATTTTTTTAATTTGTTTTACGGCATTGTATAAAAATCCTTTTAGCCATTCAATATTAAATGAAAAGAAAAAAATTATGTTTCTTATTTCATTTCATAAATTAATTAATATAGTAGGTATTGTCTTTAGCTTATTCATGTTTTTTTATATGTATTTTAATTATTATAAATTGTTATTTTAAATAATAAATGAATATAATGTTCTTCGAATCTTTATAAGTATAGCTGTTCGTTAGTCTCGCTAAAACTCAAGTACGTCTGAACCGATGTGGCTAATTTTGGTCTTGAAATATTAGTAGAAGTCCAGCAAAGGTTTAAACGGTGAGAAAATATGGGAGCATTGCTAAGCTGCTGAGAATTAATAGTAAAATAACTTATTTTATTTTCAAATAAACAGTTAGTAACAGTAATTGTCAAACATTGGTTCTTCGCGCCATCGTTCAAAAGTTTGACATAGTCTGAATAACAGTTCATCTGTCACTATTCGTTTTTAATTTTTTATTTGAAAGTAACACAAAAACCCTTTGAGATGATAAAAACTCTTACAAAACTTTTAAGGCAGGACAACGTCTGCGGGATCCACTAGTATTTTTTGAATCTCGGAAACGGCTCCAAAGATTTTGATGAAATTTAGTACCCTGGTTCCGGGGATGATAAATCGATCCACAAATTATTTTTATTGATAGAAATTGTCGTTTTATTTAATGTTTATGCCGTTAAATATAAAATTACTCTTACTCACATCTATTGGAAAATATTAATAATATTGTAGCGTAGAAACCCGTCACATGTCAACCATCAATCCGCCCTTCAAACAAAATGACAATGTCGATATGAAAGACCTCTATAAAAATTTCGGCAATGGCAGTAAAGCTTTCTTGGTCGAATGGTTACGAAAACTGACTACGGAGCTAGATATCCGGGTTCAAATCTCAAGTAGGCAAATTGCGTTTTTTTTTATTTTTTGTGACAATGTTTTTTTAAAATTGGGAGCTAGGTATTTCAAAAAGCTTTGTTAAGTACACTAATAAACCAAGAAAATCAATTGTTTTTATCCGAGCAATGCTCGGGCGTCCAGGTACTTATAATATTACTAGCTATGATACCCGGCTTCGCTCGGAAGTTGATATGAGATTACGTGGTAGTTGAAATAAAAAAATAAACTATGACGTAAAAAGTAAAAAAAAAATGTCTTTTACGTCTAGGCATTGTATTCTGTAATATATAAATTAAATAAACATTTTATAGACAAATATATTGTTACGTAAACATGTGATACGTTGAGACAAATAAAAAAAATATATTTAAACTTCAAGCGGTCGCGCGATATTTTGTTTACGGCCCAAAGTATATTATGTAGAAGGCATCGATTCAACGTCGCGCGACTGCTTGAAGGTTAAGGAAATTACAATTAAAAGAAAAGAAAAAAAATAACATTAGAAATAATTAAACACACCATTAAATATTATGATGTAGAGTATATTTGATTGCGCTGCGTTGCGATTTGGTCACTAACTCATATCTCTATCAACCTGCATTTCATACCTGTAAGCGATAAAGAGGCGCAAAAATTTAGATAAGTTAACATTTGGTCTTGTTACCAAAGTTTTCTACAGTTTCTCATTGATATCGATTACCAATAGGTAATATTCTGGACGTGACCACCGTGCCGCGTTGCCGTGACTATTTTCCATTTGAGTATAACACCCTAACACCAGTACCAGTTCCGCATCTTCATAGCTCTCGTTGAATTCAGTGTTCGAGAATTAATTAAACACTATTAAAAATACTCACACGTGATGCTTCAAAATAAAAGCTCACAGATAACTTCTTTCTTCTTCGTTTCGAATTAGCATGTTTCGCTGCTCAAATCGAACTAACTCTGGCGGACGACACCAGGCTCTTATACATTCAGAGAGCTAGGCTCCAGAATATTCGAGAAAGTTTGAGAATATTTTCTTTCTCACACCTTCTAGAATGTTCTCTACAATGCTAAAATAGCTCGCAGCGCCTTTTGAAATGCAACCCAAATAATTGTTGTTCTGAATGAAGTTCAAATACTCGACAACAGATGGCGCCACTGCACTTAATTTCCAAGTTGAAGGGTTGGAAAAATCTTTAAAAACACGCTTCCTTTTCTTTAAAAGCACACTTCCTTTTTAAGTTTTATCGGCACGCACATTTTATCAACTTAGTTTTATTATATAATAATGGATTGTGAAGATTTTGGTTTTGATTACCAAAAGCAAGAGTTATGCTGTTTCTGCCAATGCGTTTGAAACTCCTATCAATTGAAGACATGTAGGTACGGGTAAAGGTGCTATATCACATTTTTTGTCTTTTGCTGAAATGGTTTTAAACTTTATAACAACCAGGTTTGTGGATGTTATGGAAATTAAGTACTTGACTGTCATGTACAATATATTATTAGCTTTTACCTGGCTTTTACTTATTTACTTTCACCCGTCTGGATGTCTGTAATCAAATCTTACAAATCGGTCCCGGTTGTTATCGATAGATTACAGTAATCTTGTCGGAGGCTATAAGGGCAGTTTGCAAATATCCGACAGCGGGTTGTCCACTAACTCGCATCTCCACCAACCCGCAATAGGCGTGGTGGAGTAAGTTCCAGGCCTTCCCAATAATGAAGAGAGACCCGGCACGATGCAGTGGGACGCCATAGAGAAATTAAACACTACGTTATGTAGGACGCAAAATGGGTTTCAGCAATGAACTTTCATTCAAATAACGCATTTAAATTTATGTCAACGTATGCGTATGTATAACAACGCACCGAGCAACAAGCAATTAAATGGTTTTAGTATTTCTATCAAGTTTTTTCCACTATCGCCTGTTTAAATGTTATGGCTCTGGGCCGTTTTGTGTGTATTTGGCGTTTGCGGCCAACGCTCGCCCACGACCCGATTATTGTAGGTTTTTCGTGCACAAATCAAAGGAAGTTGGCACAAGCCACAAACTGCTTTCACACGTTGGCCGAGTGCTCATTTCATTGTTACGTATCGGAATAGACTGTAGTGTCGCGCTTAGTTCTTCAACTATTGTTTTACGAATATGGCGTCGTGGAGTAATGAGGAAATATTTCGGTTCATTGATTTTTATCGGAATGAATCCATTATATGGAACCCCAAATATGACCAACATAAAGTAACTTTCCTAACAATGTAATTTAGGTAACATTAAAAGTAATACATGTTGAGTTGCGATTTCAAAGTAATAATTTTATGTTAGGTATCTATATGCTTTGATTTTATCTGATTATTTATTTTCATGTAGAGAACAGAAAAATAAAGAGTCAGTTTTGAACTACGAACACAATCTTTTATTTGACATGCACAATGTGCCTTCTACAAGTGTGTCTGTGTGTGTCGTTGTCAGTGTTGACGGCATAGACCAATAATCCTAAATAATAGTACGTAAGTACCTTAGACTAAGAATAATGTACTTACCACAGACTTATAGGTCTGTGGTACTTACGTAAGTAAGTACATTATTCTTAGTCTAAGGTTGACGGTGCACAGAAAATGACGATGTTAATTGAAATTGACATATTTAGAAATGTAGGCGTCTGTAGCGATGAAAGAAAGAATATTTGTGAATGTGTGACAAAATTAAAATGTGTGCGTTCCTCCCCCAGCACCAGATTTGGCACAAAAATTATGTATTGTAGCGAGGCGCTATGCCGTCTCTTCTGAAGGGTGAAGGGAGTCAGTCAACTTTGATGCTCTAAGCTAACTGATGCTAAAATTATACTTGATACTGGTAATATGCACAGAGTTAGCGATGCCATTATTGAAAAAATGAAACGAAAATCTTGAATGGCTACAAGGATTTTACCCAATGCCGCAAAACGAATTTAAAAAAAATCTCTCCTATCATTTCATTTTAGCTGTCAATGGCTGTCATCATTCTGTCAATTGCTGTCGCTGATGGCATGCATGGTGGCTTTTGCTTGTGCCTTGCCTACAGATTGAAGGAAATTCACCGCATTAGAAAATTAGAAATTTAAAATAGAATAGAATGAGCAATCTATAAAAATTTGATAAAACACTGAAAGTTCAGCTGTGAAGTAATTATTCAATGTATAATATATATGCTATAATTTTATAATAAGTATCTAGAAAAACCTCATAATAACCGCGATGGCCGACCGAGACCTCACCATGGGACCCCGAGAAGGAGTTACGTACCCAATAAAAGTATTGTATTGTGGCAATTGCACAATGCCCATAGAATATTGTGAATACTATCCTGAATATGACAAATGTAAGCAGTGGTTGGAAAAAAACTTGCCAACTGAATTTGAAAAAGTGAAAATAGGTATGATTTTAATTTATTTTAAGTTAATCTTAGTATAAATGATTTACTTTGATTTTAATACGAACATTTATCTTTATTTACGTTTCAGATGAAGATGAAAATGCAGGAGGAGAGGAAGAGAAGAAACGTCAAAAGCGTGGGGGGAAAGGAATGCTAAAATCTAAAAAAAAAGAAGATGTCCCAAAGCTTGTGCAAGTTTCACGCGCACCCCGCGGCAAAAAAAAATCAGTCACTGTTGTATCTGGACTTAGTACATTTGGTAAAGATTTGTATCTGTTTCTTCCTTAAATAATGTAACTAGGGCTGCCATCACCTAAATTGACGACGCCGGATAAACACGGAAAAAATCCCGGACATTTGGGCAAAATATGGTTTTTTCCCCGACATCTCTGGAAAATTATTTTTTGCAACAAAAATAAAAACATCGTTACAATTTTTAATTCCATTCGATCGTTGCCTATTTTGCGGAGCCTTCTTGAATGCGGGACATTGTGGATGAATTTTTAATTAAGATTTATTTCAGTTTATCACTTACACCCTGATACACCCAGACACTTTTCAAAAACCCCTGCCGGATGGCCCCCGGACATCCTTCAAACTAGGACAAATCCGGGGAATTCCGGACGGATGGCAGCCCTAAATGTAACCACTAATGAGTTGTTAGCTCTGTGTTGTGTTGAATGGCTGATTTACTGCCTTTGAACATGTCATGCAAAGTCCGGTTCAGGGTATGAGTATTATGTTTTGTTGTGCTAAGTTTTTATCTACAATATGTATACCATAATACCACTATTCATCTTCTATTACATCAAAGGTATGATATGAAATGTTCCCTCGCATAGCAAAAATCTTGCCTTCTGTAATTTGGCTGTGACTGATATTGAGTATGTGGTATTAATCAATCAACTTATGAATATAGGTTTCCTACTGTCACATATATTTGTTGAAAAACAGCAGGGTTGTAAGCTTTTGAAAATGATTGTCTATCCTTTTGGGTTGAGCACTTTTTGTGGGATGGGTAAAAACTGTGAAACTCGCGCGAGGTCACGTGTGCTGATCGAAAATTTCGTAAGATAGTAGAGGAGACGAGGAAGATCGACCTTCACCGATCTGATAATTCGATGAGACATATTTTTTACCAAATATAATTTATATACATGCCTGCCTATGATAACTTGACTATTGAAAAGTGTTCATAGCTATTTTTAATTTAATTAATTTTAATCAATTTTTTCATATCACCTTCACTCTTGTAACAACCGAACGAGTGAATATCTTCAGCGGCTCTTAGACCAAGATGGAGGTGACCGCTGATGACGGCTCATCTGACGGCTGTCTATACTTTTTTTCTTCAATTATGGCATTGCAAACTCTGCATATTGCCAGCGTCAAGTATAATTTTATCTTAAAATTCGTTTATATCAAGTATTTAAAATATGGACATTGAACAAAGTGCATCTATTAATGAAAAAAGTGACGAAGAAATAGTGAAAGAAAATGAGAGAGTACTTTGTAAAAATACTAGATAGAAATTAATAGGAACTGATTATTCAAGCAATTCGTGCGGAATTATTCCCTAACGATTCCAAGACATCAAAAATGCACAACGTTAATGTTTTCACTTCTGCCGGCACTCCCGGAGTGCAACCCATTGTTTATCTTTGTTAAACCTGTAACAAAGTGTAATCCTTATAATAAGTAAATTATCATCACAGCATTTTAAAATAATAATATATAGCCTTCATATTGTTCATTAATTTTCAGATATTGACTTGAAAGTGGCTGCAAAATTTTTTGGCACAAAATTTGCTTGTGGATCTTCAGTCACAGGTGATGATGAAATAGTCATTCAAGGTGATGTGAAGGATGACTTATTTGATGTCATACCAGAGAAGTGGCCAGAGGTGAGTTTATTATAATATTAAATTTTAAATACAATTTAACACATGATTTAATGTACAATAAAATAATATAATAAAAACAAATTCTGTACCAAGTTCTTGTAAACTTTCATTACCTAGTATAAAAATATGTTACACATGGCACAATAATTGATAATATTACTGCAAAAATATTACTGTAAAATTGACAGAGTGAGTTTCATGTTAACCAATTTGATTTTGCAGATTGATGAGGACAATATTGAAGACCTAGGAGATCAGAAGAGATAGTTTATTTTATACATTAATTGAAATATAT
The DNA here is from genome assembly GCA_911387765.1 of Pyrgus malvae. Lineage (NCBI taxonomy): Eukaryota > Metazoa > Arthropoda > Insecta > Lepidoptera > Hesperiidae > Pyrgus > Pyrgus malvae. The sequence goes on along the minus strand of OU426958.1, from coordinate 9,018,802 downwards.
ATTATTACTTACTAAATTTATTTCTTATGCTGAAGAGATAATATTCTGAAAAATATGGTGCTTTGTAAGCAACATTATAAAAGTACATCACTCTGTGTTCTTCAGTACCTCTTATAAATGAAAAAGTTTTTCAAAATCACCTCTAGAATTCAGTGTGAACATCTAATTACCGTACCAGCATTGCAGCAGCTTAAATACAAATAACATGGGAAATAAAATGTTGATTTTTTTATTTATTGAATCCACTTTTGTAATATTAATAAATGACAAAGTATTTTAATGGCTTATTTGTAGTAGGTATAGTCAATAACATAATATATATATGTTTGATTTTTTGTGGCAGCAATGCCAGTAATATATGTGCCTGTCTATAGTTTTATTAATTTTTTTGATGTGAATGAAACATCTTTTGAGTAAGCTGTGTCGCCAGCATTGAACAGAAAACAGAATTTTGAATGGATGGAATGTGTTGGGTCTCTTAGAGCATCACAGGTAGTGATCGGTACCTTTAATGCACTAAGGGTCTCCTATATAATAAAAGTCGCAGGCGGCAGGCAGTTAAAAGGTCACCTGCTCAAGTCATCAAGAATGTTGAAGATTGAAAGCTGTAATATGTAATGGGTACATAAGTCGACTGGTTTTATTACATATAATTCCATAAATTTGTACAAATTGACCAAAAATTTAGTAGTCTTCAAATCGCTACAAGGTACGTACAAATCGCGACGTAGAGCGTCAAAATTGACAGATATGACACAGTACCTTCGTTGCTCTAAGGTAAGTGGGGACGGGTAATAAACTAAGTACCTACATTATTCTTAGTCTAAGGGTAAAGGGCTGATTACATTGACCAACTTGTAGCTCCGAAGGACATCAGTTTCATTCATACATTTATTTTACTATGGTATTCACATAAGAATAAATAATACATAGAACGGAAACTCCCGCTCCGGACGGGCTCAAGGTCACGATATTAGCCTACAACGTTAAACATTACTAAGTCGGACTGTCTCGGCTTAGTTTGCCCAAAGAAGATGCAAGGTAAGTAATATTTTTTTTAAATAATATTCAGTTTCCGTTGGTACCTAATTCATCAAAAGGACATGAACAGTTCTTTTTGTATAGCTTCACCCAATTGGAAAATTTTTGTTAGATACATACAGCTAACATGTCTCCAAAATCTTTTTTAATAGTCCCCCCGCCATCGGTCGTTGTACCTTTCTCGATTGCTTTGCCTCGCGATGGCGGCGGCGCTGCGCCGCGGCAGTGGCGCACATATTCGTTTATTTTAAACTACCTACATAATATTATGTACTAACACCTATGTAGGTAAGTAATACTTACATGGCTTCATTTGGTATTTTACTCAGGATAACTTTAATTATGTTAAAATAAAATAAACAGAGTTTTGGAACATAATCGTAATTATTTATTTTTTTCTTGACGTGTTCCAGTAACAACTTATTACTATAGCAACGGCTAACTTTTTCATAAGCTGTAAAGAGTTCTCTATTCTAACATCTTCTCTTTATGATTAAGTTAGTCTTTGCGTAGTCCCATACGACTACAAAGCATAACCAGTCTTGGTTTGAAAAGAGGCTTGGTCATCATATCTGCCAGTTGAAATTCTGTAGCTACTTTGTTGATCAGCAGCGCTCCTTCTGATACTGCTTCTCTGACGAAGAAGTTCCGTATCCTTATATGTTTAGTCCTCTGGTGGAACTCAAACGGTGGATTATGCGCCAGTTTTATCGCTGATTCGTTGTCAACATGCAGCACTGGTACCTCAATAGGTCCATCAATACTGTCTAGTAACTTCTTAAGCCAAATAATTTCTCTCGTAGTATCACTGGCTGCAACTACTTCTGCCTCAGTGCTAGAGATTGATACTGAAGCCTGTCTTTGACTTTTCCAGGATATCAATCCACCAGCATACATGCAGATCATTCCCGTTGTGGAGCGTGCAGTCTCTAAATCTCCGCCATGATCCGCATCGCTGTAGCAAGACAATGTTTTTCCTGATATACTTTTATAAGTGATACCCCAATCCAAAGTGCCTTTTAGATATCGTAAGATACGTTTCACTTTGGTGATATCTTCATTGCTTGGGTTTTCTAATTTTCTAGAAGCAACACTCACAGCAAAAGCGATATCGGGTCTTGTTCCAACCATCAGATACGCTAATGCACCCACAACTTGTCTATATGGATATTTCATTGGAGATGAATTATCCTCTTTTAGCTCTGTGATATCTTTTAATATAGGAGTGCCAACTGATTTGCATTCTTCCATACCAAACTTTTTTAAAAGATTCTTTATATAGGCGGTTTGATTAAGCTGTATAGAACCATCTTCTCTTCTTTCTATCTCTAAACCTAGGAAATAGTCAGCTGGTCGTGACTTAATCTTGAATCGCCCCTTTAATTCCTTCAAAAAACATTCTGATTCTTCTTCATGAGTAGAAGCTAATAAACCATCATCTACATATAAACTCAGGATAAGCCTTCTCTCCCCCCTCTGTCTTATGAAGAGGCATGGATCAGCTTCACTCTCTCTGAATCCTATTTTAAAAAGAAAATCTTTCATACAGTTGTTCCAACACCTGGGAGCCTGTTTGAGTCCGTAAAGGCTTCTTTTTAATTTGCAAACTAAATTTGGATATCCATCGTACCCTTCCGGTGGCTTCATGTAAATCTCTTCATTTAGTTTGCCATAGAGAAAAGCTGTAGATACGTCAAAATGTGTTAAAGACATCTTATCTCGTACAGCAATGCTCAGTACGGCTCGAATCGTGCTTATTTTGGATACTGGACTGAAAGTTTCATGAAAGTCTACTCCTTTCTTCTGAGAGTACCCCTTGATGACTAATCGGGCCTTATATCGCTCGACACTTCCGTCTGGATTAGTCTTCACTTTGAAAATCCATTTACATGGTATGGCTTTTCTGTTTTTCGGTAAAAGTACCATTTCCCATTGTCTCATTTTCTCTTAATGATTTGATCTCATCATCCATAGCAAGTTTCCATTTATCACACTCTTGACTTTGGATTGCTTCTTTGAATGACTGAGGCTCTTTAACATCGTTCAACTCAGCTACTGTAGACATCACAAAGTCATCAAATCTAGTAGGAGGCCTAAGCGTAGAATGATCTCTTAGCGTCATTCTTTGCGCTCTCTCGAGATCCTCGGATTCTTCAGCTTCTTCTCTACTATCTGATTCTTGTTCTACTATATCTTCACTGCAGTCTTCAAAATGGTCGTGTTCTATGTCAGACGGATTTTCCGGAAGAGGTATTTCTATTGAATTTGGAGAAGAAGAGTCAACAGAAGTATATGGAGTAACGTGCAAAGGAATGGTTATCTCTTTCTCTTTGTTCGTTTTCATTGTCTTCTCTTCAAATATAACGTCTCTGGAACGAATCAATTTGCTCTTCTCTAATGACCAAATTCTGTAACCTTCATCGTTGTCGTAGCCTACTAGTACACCTTTTATGGCCTTCTTGTCCAACTTTTTTCTAGTGACTTTTGGAATGTGTGCATAGCAAATGCTACCAATTATCCGCAGATGTTTGATTCTTGGCTTTCTATCATACCAAATCTCATATGGTGACTTGTCCAAAGGAGTTGGACCTGTTCTATTCAAGACATATACTGTTGAATTGACTAGTTCAGCCCATAGAGCCTGTGGCAGATCGTTTGCATGCATAATTGTCCTCATGGCTTCGACTACTGTCCGATTGTCTCTTTCAACGCATCCGTTTTGCATAGGCGTATGAGGCATGGTTAATCTCTGCCTAATACCATTCTTTTCCAACAATCTTCGCACATTTTCATTATCAAATTCCCCGCCATTGTCACTTAGAAGCTGTTTTACTGTAAAACCTGCTGCCTTTACTTCAGCAAGCATAAGTTCGAGCTTATTCTGAACTTCTGATTTCTTCTTTAGAAAGTAAACAAGGCGAAATTTGCTGAAATCGTCTTTGAAGAGTAGGAAATACTTGTTTCTTCCAAAAGAGTTGCTGAATGGTCCACATACATCAGCATGTATAAGTTCTGCAAGTTCAGTCGCCCTTTCTCGAGTACTGAATTTTAATCGATGTGCTTTGCCATATATACAGCCTTCACATAATTCATTACCTGCTGTCAGCTTTATACCAAGTTCTCTATCAACTACTTTCTTTACATGAGCTTTATTTTGATGTGCCAATCTTTCATGATATAACTGAAGCATGTTCTCATTAGAAATGTAATTTATTTCAAGTGGTGCTACAGGCTTTACATTTGTCAGTCTTAATTTGTAAAGACCTCCATGTTTCTGTCTATCTCCAATGAGTATTACATCGCCATCCTTAAGAATTTTGCATTCGGTTGTTGTCGACATGAAAAGACTATTTGATAGTCTATCTTGAGCTGATAAAACTGAAGATAGCTTCATCTTTATGGTAGGTACGTACCACACATCTGCCAACAATGTCGAAATTCTTTTTCCTTTTACAAGAGCCTCTATAATAATACTTCCTTTACCAACAGACTTGATAACTTCACCATTTGCTGTTGTTACAGTGTGTTGTTCCGTAAAAGTCTCGAATGATTGGAAGAGATCTTCTCTGTTTGTCACGTGGCTAGTCGCGCCGTTGTCAACAAACCAACTATCTCTATCAATCGTATCATTCTTCTCGTGAACTGCCAATACATTCATGTTGTTCACACTTGTCGAAGCTTTTTCTTTAGACTGTTTAAGCGGTCTTCCATCGGAAATCCATTTCGAACATTGCTTTATTCTATGCCCAATCACTCGACAATAATGACATCTATCTGTCTTCTTCTTATTTTTGAATTTAGATTTAGTGCTCTTTCTTACTACTAGAGCTTCTTCCACCTTCTCTCCAGGTTTATTGGCAAGTGCTCTCTCGTGTGAACACAACTGACTCGTAAGATTTTCCACAGTTCTTTCACTTTTAGCCATTAGCAACCAGCTAGATTTGAATGAGAAATATTCTTCTGGCAACGTCTCTAATATCTTACAAATAAGGAACAGTTCAGGCAGATCCTTCTTAGAGTGTTCTTTTTCAAGCTCTCGTGTTAATTGTGTCCATATATTCTTTAATTTACTTAGATGAGTTGCAATATCGTCTTCAGGTTGCATGCTGTAGCTAAAGAATTTCATACATAGGTCATAGGCTTTATCTTCTGAAACGCCATCAAACAAGCGATGCAGCTCTAACCATACCTCTCTTGCAGTAGAAAATCTCATCACTTTTTCTAAATTCTCTTCAGATAGATTTGTAGTAATAACTAAGAGTGCAGTACTGTCAGCAGTCAAATAACTCTGCGACATAGTCTTATATTGCGATAGTTGCTCTGGACTTGCGTTTGGAGGAGGTTGGTCAGGATCTTTAATCTTGCCTTCAACTATATCCAAAACTCTCAAACCTTTTAAAGCGATCATAATTTTATACTTCCATGTAATCCAATTTGAATCCGTCAAAATTCCAAGTTGCATTTTAGTAGCATCCAAAATACATTTTTCCATCTTGGCAAAATACAATTCAAAAACTTTTACTTGGTATTAATTATGTTTCGCGCAACCACGCTCTGCTACCATGTTAAAATAAAATAAACAGAGTTTTGGAACATAATCGTAATTTTTTTTTTTTTCTTGACGTGTTCCAGTAACAACGTATTACTATAGCAACGGCTAACTTTTTCATAAGCTGTAAAGAGTTCTCTATTCTAACAACTTATACCTAAGTACTTTTATTTATAAGTAGGTATTTATAAAGTAGGTAATTATTTATCATTCTCATATTTTTTAATACTAAACTAAAATAATGATTTTTAAACCTTATATTTTAGCGATATTATCTTTAGACTTAAGCATTATTAACAGTTTGCAACCCTGGCAACACGCCTGGGCCATAAGCCTGGGCGACAGAGCAGAGCATAGACTAAAATATATATACTGGAAAGAGCAGAGGGGCGTAACGAGGTGAAAGGGCAAGTAGGTATATAAATATAAATTGCGGCGTTTCAATGACGGTCAAGGAAGATTCCGTTCTATGTATAATTATTATTTATTCTTATGGTATTGACCTCAGAACAATAACTAAAGCATAGAAGGAACCGAATTTGAACTAATATAGTCGTACTTGTTTTCTTATGCACTTACAACACCATTAGAAAGAGACGGATGTAGGTTGCTCAGAATGTAAAGTGTCCACAAAGCAGACGCCATTTTGGTTACCTTTTGCATATTTTGGTTACCTTTATGACACCAAATTTATAAGCTCTAGTTAACGTCTCAGATTATCGTCTATGACTTTGTTCATGTTGTTCATCACATTTTGTCGTATAATACATAAGCGCGAATGTGAGTTAAGTTGCTCTAGTAATCTTACTTATTTTTATAAAAAAGAGCAAAATTATCAGTGCTACAGTGTAAATCGCAAAGCTTAAATATTAAGTAATGTATGTCCTGCATTGTCCCGCAAAGAAAATTATATGGAAATCATAAGTTTTCATCGGCAAGTAATGAAATATGGCCATTTTGTCAGTTTTGCATTCTCTTTGTTATATATTTTATTATTTTTGCAGATGAATCGAGTTAGTGTACACGGTAGTGTTATGCAAATGAATATTTTGTGTGCAATTATAGTCAGATTATATGGTAATTATAGTTTTTTAACAGGCGTATATTTTTTTGCAATAGTGCTTCGAAAAATAAACTATCGATAAAATTCGATTTGTGATATTCGAAGATGGCGGTTGTGATTTAGTATCAGTTTTAGTTTTTCTCTGTATTTAGGTGTTTGAAGTATAAATTTTGATATGTATTATGCAGCAAATTACTTATAAATTGGACAGTGATAAGAAAACGAAGACTATTTCATATATTGGTTATTTTTGAATTCTTACAAGAGGTTTCCACGTGGCATCAACAATTTCTTCTATCAAATTATTTTACCATCAATTACAACATTGCCACAATCTTTATAAATTTTTTGATATGGATTGTTCTCTTTAACTTTGACACTGGGTAAATAGTTATGTGACAGCCATATTCTAAATAAATAATAATAAGCCATATTCTAAATAAATAATAATAAGCCATATTCTAAATAAATAATAATAAATATCGATAACCAAAGAAGCATCATAAATTATTGTATTATTTATTTCACTCTTAGTTTTGCGAGCGAATAGTACCTAATGCGTTACCTTTGAAATGACAGTTGGCAAAAATCAGCCGGTAATGTTTTATTTTGTCATTTTCAGATTTCCCAACGATGTTGATATGAGGCAAAAATGGATCAACGCTATTACACGTAATAACTGGGAATGGAGAAAACAACATCAGAAATCACGTCGTACATTATGAGTATTATGACTGTAACAGGCTATGTAGTGCGGAAGGTAAAAAAAGAAATAATCTGTGAAAAATATGTCCAATGTTTAGGAAATAAATTCAGTCAATCAACATTTTCCTTGATTTCTATGAAAGATAGAGGTGGGCTTATAAAACCCTTCGATGGGGTTAGCAAAGTCTATAAAATCGCAGAAAAAAATACTGCAAGAATACGAAATTCGTGCAGGTTCCAAAGTTTTAAGACAACCCAAGTGTTTTTTGTCAATGATAAATAAAATATCGAAAATATTGCTACCAACGACAATTTTTGATGATTTACTCGAACATTCAGTCGATAATGATTTATTGGATGATCATAGAAATTTATTGATTAAATTGATAAGCAAAGAATATTTAACAATTAGTAATTGTATCACAAAAGAATTAACGTCCTCTGTAGAAAACTAAGAACGTTTCTAACAAAAACTATATTTTTAAGGACAATTAATATACTAGTTCAGATTATTTTAATATAGTTAATACTGTATGTTCTAGTTTGTTGGTGAAACATTTATCTACAATGAATTAGTGGAACTAGTGAAATAATATTATGTTGTGTTTATTTATAAATAAATGAATTGACCAGAAGTGATTCTTTCATTTTCAACTTAGCTTGTTTAGATTTGTTGCAAGGTATTCAACAGATTTTTTCCAATATTTAAAAGTATCACCTCTTCAATCAAAACACTGCGGTCACCAACCCACCCGGCATGGTGATTAAGGGCAAATCTTCTCACGTATAAACTGTCACAAGCATGTCACATGAAAGAGGCCTACGTCCAGCAGTGGTGGACGTTCACAGGCTGTTGTAGGAGTAGTAGTATAGCTAAGTACAGTTAAAAAATGGTGTTTTTAAAAAATATTTCGTCATAAAACAAATAATTTATCAAAAATATTCTTACATACGATTGAAGCTAGCGGGTACTTAAGTATTTTTAGAAATTACATTATAAAATATGGTGCACCGAAGTATCATAGCAAATGTGACCGTTTATTGCACTTTCGCCGTCCTTAACTACAGAAAACTAATCCTTACTTAATATTATAAATCGGAAAGTGAGTTTGTTTGTTTGTTTGTTCCGCTTTCACGCCGTAACTACTGCACCGATTGCTTTAAAATTTTGCAGACGTATAGTTAGAAGTCCGGATTAAATAATAGGGTACTTTTTATCCCGGAAAAATTTGATATTCCCGAGGGAAAACAAAAATAATGTTAGCTTCATACCAGTTAGGTGATAGATAGCGCTGTGTGTCGTTTAAAACAAGGTAATATATTGCAAACGAATATGCACATGTAAAATTAGAAGCTAAATGATACGATAATTAATCCCCGAAAATGAGGAATTCCCGAGGGATAAAGTACAATTTGGTTTATCGTCTAAACTGTTTTTTTACATCTACTTATCCTGTGTACATGGTATATTTTTTACTGCAGCTAAGCAAAAACTTCTGTACTTATTTACCTACCCTTTATCCTGGTATAATAGACTGTTCCAGAGGGTTAACAAAAGTGAAATGAAATATGAATAATGAAAATATTTTGGATGAAGTTACGGGAGAAACTACTGAATATTTATCTGTAGACACAGTGATAGAAACAGAACATAGATATACTCATCACTCATATACTGTAGAGTTCTTAAATTCTTTGGAATTATCTGGAGTGCCTTCTCATAAATTAAAATTAAAAGTAGAGGTTCCGTAGATGCTCATGCGTAATCTCAATGCCCCTAGACTGTGTATCCGCCCAGTGTGTAGGCTGCGTGTCACTCAGCTTGGGCGGAATATTATTACAGCAACTATTTTAACTGGCGCAGCAAAGGGTGAAAGTTTACTTATTCCTCGGATTCCGATTATTCCAACAGACCTCCCATTTCAATTTTAAAGACTTCAATTTCCTATAACGGTTTCATTTGCAATGACCATTAATAAAGCACAAGGCCAAACTCTAAGGGTTGCTCGAGTACACTTGGAAAAACATTGTTTTTCGCATGGTCAGCTCTATGTAGCGTGTTCCCGGGTATCCAGTGCCATGTTTTTGCTCCCCAAGGTAAAACTTAAAATATAGTTTACCATTCAATTTTGGTTTAACAACTCATCGTATCCAGCGTTATATCGCGCTTCTTAGATTTTGCCGTGAGAATTAGAAGTTTTCTTATAGTTGTGCTTTATTCATGGTATATGGTATTTATGGTAATGCGAAAGTAACTCAGTCTGTCTGTTGTTCTTTAACGGTTGAACGGATTTTGATGAAATTTGGTATGGAGGTAGTTTGAGTCCTGGAAAAGCAATGTTTACCGCGGGAGAACTTCTCATTTCCACGAGAAAATCTAAAAAGCGCGATATAACCGAATTACACGCGGGCGAAGCCGCGGGCGGAAAGCTAGTTTATTATAACGCAAAAACTAGGATTTAGAAAGACAAAAATACCATAGCTTCAATCGTAATGTAAGCGAATTTTATAAATAAATAAAATATAAAATTTTATGAATAAAAAATAAATATAAATAAACAGTTTAGTTTTTCAGTAATTCTTATTTTTGAGAGCACCACGCCCTTAATACTTCAAACATGAAACTTAATTGATGCATTTTCTCTTAAATCTGCTTTTTCATTATTTTTGTTTATAGGATGAAGAATTCATCAACTTTACAATTTAAATGTTCATGGGGCGATACCATAGAGAAAGAAATCAGTATCGATTTCGGTATTCATTTTGTGCATAGTCACATCACTAGCTAATATTCTTTTGTCAACGACAGGGGACCCGGACGCTTCAAATGTCGTAAAGTGCATGCTATGCATAGACCGATAATCCTCTAGCATAAGAATAAATAATACTACGTAGAACGGAAACTCCCGCTCAAAACGGGCTCAAGGTCACGATATTAGCCTACACTTTAATTTCGGCTAAACCGACTACTGAAGACGGGCTGTCTCGGACGGGCGCGTCAATTACAATAACGGCGCCAAGTTAATGTGGTGTGTTTGGTTGTACAAACAATTCTAAAACAATGCCTAACTTAAGTTTTTTTAGTTTGCCCAAAGATGATGCGAGATAAGTAATATTTTTTAAATATTATTCCTTTTCCGTACCTAATTTATCAAAAGGATGTGACCAGTTCTTTTTGTGTAGCCAATTGTTTCACTTTCACTCAATTATAAAAAAAAATGTTAGATAACTACAGCATTTTAACATGTCGCCAAAATATTTTTTAATAGCCCCCGCCATCGGTCATTGAACCTTTCTCGATTGTTTTGCCTCGCGATTGCGGCGCCGCGGCACTGGCGCAGCACGTTATACTTAATATGTAATTCGTTTATTTTAAACCTACACTACACTACGTAAGTACTTACACCTATGTAGGTAAGTAATACTTACTTAAATGGCTTCATTTGGTATGGTACTTATAACTTATTAAGTAATATTATTTATAAGTATTTAAAGAGTAGGTAAGTATTTATCATTCTCATATTTTGTAATACTAAACTAAAATAATGATTTTTAAGTAAAGAAAAACTTATAAGTATTTTTGCGATATTATCTTTAGACATAAGCATTACTAACAGTTAAGTTCACAGCCCTGGCAGCACGCCTGGGCGACAGAGGGGCGTAACGGGGTGAAGAGGGAAGTAGGTATATAAATTGCGGCATATCGATGGCGGTCAAAGGAGATTCCGTTCTATGTAGTATTATTTATTCTTATGCCTCTAGCATAAGAATAATATTATTTATTCTTATGCCTCAAGTACATTATTCTTAGTCTAAGCTTCTATGCCTATAGTTATTGTTCTTAGGTATTGACTTGACTCCCAGTGTGTTAAATGCTTGTGGGACTCCCCGTGGAGTATTGTATTCTTTGTTGTGGAACGAAGTACCTTTGATGTTCCTAATATATGTTGCACAAGTTACAAAACAAATAAAAATTTCAATAAAATCGCTCACTTATTCTCCCACTGTCCTGCCGTGTCTGGTACAACGCGTAGTGAACGAGTTTGATACTTAGCACCTAAATATTACACTAGATGACAGGCTCTTAACGCGGATTGTATGTATGACATTAAATTTTAGGCTGGCAACAGTGCCAAATCAAATAAATAAAATAGTTATAGTGGCACTGGCAACTTTATTCTTATTTCGCAAAATCAAGCACAACACAACACGAAATAAAATCACTTTTGTACATATTGCGTTCATTGTATGTTGTGTTCCGCCACCGAAATAATGTTAAGTTAGTGTATAGGGTTTTAATTAAAGTTAAGTGTTTATGGAGACTTTCAGGAAGTGATTAGGAGCACAGAATCATAATGTAGCGCTTAGTCAAGTTCCCAACGCGAGTTTTCCAAAATTATAGTATCGATCTTTTGTCTCGGAAGTCCAGAAGTGAAAAAAATTTAAACTCAAAATGTCTGTGGTTAAAGGAAAACTAGTGAAAATGGAAGTCATCCAAGTGGGAGAATATGAGTTTACTAAACAGGATATTATTGGACATGGTGCTTTTGCCATGGTGTACAAAGGAAGGAAGAGAAAGGTACGTGTAAATTGGTTAAGATCGTGTCCTATGTTTTTGTTGAAGACGTTGCTTCACTCACCTGTTTATGTTTTGTATACAAATTCGAACTGCTGGAGAATGGTACAGTGCTCTCACGGAAACTAAAGAGTAGTGTATAATTAGATTATACTTATAAATCTTACAAAATAGTACCATCTTTGAGAGCAGTATATTATCAACATTCTCAGTATATTATCAACCTTATTATTATTGATTTCATCCCAAATTATTATATAATTATAATATAATTAACGATCTATTTCTTCATTATATTATTATTATTGAAAAAAATGAAGAATATGACACATAGCTTTGTTTGTTAAACTAATTTCTATGAAGAAAAAACAAAATATTTTGGTCTTACATGACAAAAATTGAGTTAAACAATCGACCTATCTGATAATCTTACATTCAAACAAGCATAATATGAAATAAGAAATATATTTCTTTTGTTTATAAGCTTTGTAAAGTGGACTGCTTAATAAACAAAACTAAAATAAACTGTAGAATCTGGTAATAAGGATGGCCAAGGGACCAGTGATATTACATTGTACTAACTAGAAGTCATATTAAACAAACAAGACAATTTTTGTTTCTAATTGATCACAAGTATAATGTCATGGTGTTATCTTCAAAATTAGAATGCACAAAAATATTTTAAGTAGGACTTCTGCAGCTTTTATGGGTGATTTACATTGATTCAATGATCATGCTGTTTACATACATTCCAGTAGACGCTTGAGCTTCAGATATGCTCGAAGTGGTACAATTTTCTCTATCTCCATTATTATTGTTGCTATCTTAGCTAATGACCATAAAATTTAGTAAGTTGGTACACAGCAAAGTAGTTATTTCTGCTGTTAAATAAAAATAAAACAAATCCAATCAGAGATGTGGCGGTCACGCATATGTCATTATAACCAGACAATTATTTCAATTATATGTAAAATTCTGTCATTACAAGCAATCCATTGTTTTTAAGCGGAGTCGTAATAAACTCATGTACTTTCATGTAAAATCATATTAAAACAACCAGGTGCCTATACTTACGTTGCTAAAAACGATAGTTGGTTATGTGCGAAGTTGTACTAAACAAACCACATTGTATTTACGAGTAAGAATAATTATGTAATATTTATTAAGTAAAAAAATTCTTAGCAGTTAAATTATAACTGTGACAAATTTACATGACACCAGGGTGCGTACTCTATATGCATCCATCCATAAGTTCTAACTTTTTCAGAATCATTTTTGACATATTAAAAAATAAAAATTCTGTGAATTTACAATTTTAGCGTTGATGATATTAAGCTACTGAATTAATAATATTGCTAGAATTTTGTCAGTCTTACTGAAAAATGAGGCAGTAAAATTAATAGTTTCAGTTTTTTTTTTTTTTTTTTTTTTTTTTTCAACCTTTTTTATGTCCCACTGCTGGGCACAGGTCTCCTTCTCACACAATTGAGAGGGATTTAGGCCATAGTCCACCACGCTGGCCAAGTGCGGATTGGTGGACAGTTTCAGATAGGAGTTGTATAAACAAATAAAAAAAGATTAAATTAATCTGCCTAAGGAGGCAGAATTGAATAAGGTCTTCCTCCTTTATCTTTATTCTTCCAGTTGATTAATAGTTCAATAGTAGCCTTAAAGTGAATAAGATAAAAATACATTAGCTGCCTGTTCACATGTAACTCGATAATACTGCATCAGCAGTCATACCCTCTGAAGCAGAACATAATACTATATATTTCTGGTATGTTGCAGAGAAAAAGTGCATTTTAAAACTGTAAATAAATATAACCTATATTTATAACTGCAGTAATTTTTATATCATCTATTTTATATTGGATACAGAACCCTAAATAATTATCTTTACCTTATGTTAGTGCGCTTCTGAAATTTACATGTAAATAGAACAATATTTTAGATGTGTGTTGTAAATACTTATAATTTTTACCGACTTCCAAAAGGAGGAGGTACTGTATTTGGCTGTATGTATTTTTTTTTTATATATGTTCACTGATTACTCCGCCGTTTGGACTGATTTTCAAAATTATTTTTTTGTTCGAATGCTTACTCCCGAGGTGGTCCCATTATCACCAAATCAGGATCTGATGATGGGATCCCAGGGAAATCGAGGGGAATTCTCAAATTTTATAGGCACACACATTGATTTTCTTATACTTTCTGAAGCATAAGAGGTACGTGTGCATAGTAATCATCTCATGTTGCTGAGCTGATGATGGAAGGTACTGTGACTGTTAGGATTTGAGAGCAAATTATTTCAATAAATGGTTTTTTGTTCGAAATCTTACATTCCTGAGGTGGTCCAACTGTCACCAAGTCAAAGTCTGATGATGGGATCCCAGAGAAATCGAGGGGAACATTCAAATTTTATAGCACAACAATTGATTTTTATATTTTTACTAAAGCAAAAAAGACATTTTGTGATGTTGTTGAGCTGATGATGGAAGGTACTACAACAGAAAATAAAATTGTTCAGTACCTACTTCTTCTTGCTTATGGTAATGACTCTTAAAACTATTTTTGGAGTCGGGCCCTTAGTAAAATGTCCTGTCTTAGTAAATATAGTGTACCTTTCGTTCTGAATGGGCACCGACTCCAATATAGTTTTAAGAGTCATTACCATAAGCAAGAAGAAGTAGATACTGTCCGACTGTCTGTACTGTTTTTGCACATTTAGAACGAATTGTACGACATTTTAGTAAGGGCCCAACTCCAAAAATAGTTTTAAGAGTCATTACCATAAGCAAGAAGAAGTAGGTACTGAACAATTTTATTTTTTACCATTTGAAGTCGGTTCTATTTTTTTTTGTTAAAAACTTAATTTTTTTCTTCCTTTATCTGTTAAATGTAAATAAGTATTCTATTATAATACCATGGAAGTATTTGTTTATTTTGAACAAATATTTTAAATATGTATGCCAAAAATGTCCTTAAGGTCCGACATTAAAAATGATTATGAATTCAAAACAATAACTAAGTACATATTTACTTAACTTAGTTTATAATGATGATCTTTAACGAGTAACAAATTTAGCCTCAAAAAGTAACCATCATCTCACTATAAAGTTGATGTACTTGATATAGGGGCACTGAATTATTTGTTAAAAGATTAGTATCAAATGCCATAAAAATCCTACCTATTTGAAATGTATAAAACTGAAAATAAATTGGTGCAATCCTAAAAACCTTTGTTTTGTGTCAAGGTTAAATTTATAGATAACAGTTTGAGCGTCATAGTCACAGTATATCCTAGTCGTTGCTGGCCGGATCGCTTACACAGTATTGTGCAAGATCGGCGCTGCGGGACAAGGCGAAGCCGCACAATACGTCACGCACCGTGCTTTCCAAGGGCGGTGGGCACGTGTCATGCGTACTGCAAATATCAGGATATATAATATTTCACACCTCACACCCAATGCTCTGACTTGATGGTGTTTTTCTTATATCTATCTAATATCATAAGAATAAATAATACATAGTAGATCGGAAACTCCCGCTCCGGGCGAGCTCAAGGTCACGATCATAGATTTTATACCCGTCTAGATGGATAATTCAAGCCCCGGAACGCCAATAAATTTATCGGCTAACTGTTAGCCCATAAGTTCGTCCCGCCCGCTCATTGCCGATACAGTCGTTGTGCGGAAAACACGTTTTCGATCTCATTTAAAAATGCCGATTTGCGCTATAACTTTGTGCAGGAATTACAAAGGACGATTGTAAACGACTAAAAAGGTTACCTATCATCAGTAAGTAAAGTTTTTGAAATCATTTAGACAGGGAAACGATTAAATTATTACATCGTAATTTGTGAAAAATATACAAAGCAATTTGACGCCATTTTTACAGGGCTGCCAGTTCTGTGAATTGAAATTTCCCACGAAAGCATTGGTTAATTTCAATAGGTTTAATCATGATCTAAAAGTAGTATATTACATATGAAAAAAATATTATAATAATTGTGAAAGTTTATCTGTGTGTCCTAAGTGTCTGTTACTCCTTAACGCCGCCACGCTTCAACGGATTTGAATGAAATGTTGAATAAAATTTCATTAAAATTAGTTCACTTATAAAAATTGTGACTAGATTCAGTGGTAAATACAGTGTTGAGTAAACGTAGATTTTTATTCATACTTTTTACAGAATACCTACCGACAAATGACAGACTCCTCGTGTCAAATTTTGTGGGAATGGAAGCACGAACAACAAATGATTGAAACCATGTGGGGTGCTTATTATCGTATTTTTTTCCTTTTTAGTATTATTGTATTATTTTTTTACTTTTTAGTTCCAATTGTAATAAAAGCGTATTTTTTAGTTATTTTAAACTTTAATTTATTAAAAAAGTATCTTTGGTATTAAGAGGTGTAAAGACTTGTTAACATTATTTTAGAAATGTATTATTAAGAATATAAAAATAAACAAATTGCTTTCAACAAACATTTTCCATTCATTTCATTGTACTTACCTATGCAAAAAAAAATCATAATAAAATTACCTAATTAGAATTGAAACAAAAAAAAATAGTTTTCTCAAAATTGTAACTTATTTTTCCACTTTATTGGGAGATATTCTGCGAGCTGGTATCACTCAGTACGCCTGTGGTAACGTAACGCGCTTGTTAATTACGTAAGCTTGTGTGCGTAATACGCACACAAGAGTTTCATTTCTGGCCTGTTGTCATACGTGTCAATACTGGCGCAATGTTCCATCTAGACGGGTATAAAATCTATGGTCACGATATTAGCCTACACCGTTAAACAGAATACTCAGTCGGGCTGTCCCGGCCGGCGCGTGGCGCCTCAATTACAATAATGGCGCCAAGTAATTGTGGTGTGTTTGGTTGTACAAACAATGCAAAAATAATGGCACTCTTAAGTTTTTTTTAGTTTGCCCAAAGATAAAAGGCAAGGAAGAAAGGCAGTAAAAAAACCCTTTTACGTTTGTTGGGGTAATTTTCTTTTCCAAATAAGTACCTATTGATAATTGTTTGTATTTTTCTTCCGAAAAAAGCACAATAAGCCGTAACGAATGCCGTCGGGCTTCATTGTTTACCTTCTAGTATGTTTACTATTTCCGTATTTATTCTGAAAAACTCTGAATATTGTCCACCTTGTTACATTACCGCAAGGAATCATGTTAGGTCCATTATTATTTTACCCAGGAATGCAAAATACAGCACAGATTACGAAAAGTATTCAGACAGCAATACAGAGCCAAGAAAGCAGGATTCTGCTCTATCAACACAGCACCAACTCACGCTGCCGAACCAGTGAATCACTTTCAAAACATTAAAGACAAAGTTTTCGCAAAGATTACGAAAAGCATTCTGACAGCAATGCAGAGCCAAGAAAGCAGGATTCTGCTCTATCAACACAGCACTAACTCACGCTGCCCAACCAGTGAATCACTTTCAAAACATTAAAGACTAAAGTTTTCGCACAGATTACGAAAAGCATTCTGACAGCAATGCAGAGCCAAGAAAGCAGGATTCTGCTCTATCAACACACCACTCTCACTCACGCTGCCGAATCAGTGAATCATTTTCAAAACATTAAAGACAAAGTTTTCGTCGTGATTGCGTCTTCGTGTATTTTTCAATGTTGTGGAAGTGATCCATTATTTTGGGAAGTAAGTTGACTGTTTCTTTCATTTAGTGCGAGGGAACTAAATGAAAGAAACAGTCAACTTAGCCGATGCCTGAAGGTGATTGCGGATTATTTTGATTGCTTTTCGAAGTGTACAATAGTTTGTGTACTCTTGCGTTTTTATTTTTTTAAAAAACTTGTGTATTCTCAGCGTATTCTATAGATACATAGTATTTTAATTACCACTATGCACTGTTCCCCTTTTTGCATTAACCTGCGTTATGTAAAAATATAAAAGCGAAAGTACACTAGTCACTCAACTTCATCACCAAATTTCTAAAATCACTTGACGTATAAAGATAAAGTTTAGCAGAGAGGCAGTTTATAGTTCTTAGATGTCCGCTAAGACCGGATTTTGCGATAGAGCTGTATAATGGAGGTCTAGAGCTCTTGCAATTTTGTATGAAAGTCCTTTTTTGTGCTACAAACTTGAACTTTGGTAGAGAAGTAGATCAAAATAAGTAGGTAAATGTTCCTATTTTAGAAAGATGATACCTGTTGTATAAAACGGTTGTATGTACTCACTTGATTTATCGGTACTGCCCGACTAGTTTCGGACCAGTCCGTTGTCCTTAAACTAGTCGGGCAGTCACAATAAGTCAAGCGAGTACAACCGTTTTATACAACAATGAATAAATACAGTCACAAGACCTTTAAGGTCAAAATAAGATGATAGGTACCTTTTACACATAATAGTAAACCATTTCGTGCGATATATTAAAACAACATTTGTCGTATTGTAATTCATAATTAAATGAATCCTACAGTTACAGTATCTCCATCCACCATTAATGATACAATTGGCGTCGCTTTCCATCTTTGTGTATTATGTAATAGGTTTCTTACACTAAGAAAGTTGCAGACGAGTTGATAGCTCATACATTATGCACTTCGATTTAGTAGTAGTGTTTCATGATATTATATTATATTATGATCGATGATGATATCACTTGATTTCTACGCGTTTGATCTTGGAGCCCTGAATCTTCGTATTGACGTCGCGGACCAATCATGAGATAATCTTAAGTAGAACTATAGTGATGGTATAAAACT
Organism: Pyrgus malvae; assembly: GCA_911387765.1. Taxonomy (NCBI): domain Eukaryota; kingdom Metazoa; phylum Arthropoda; class Insecta; order Lepidoptera; family Hesperiidae; genus Pyrgus; species Pyrgus malvae. The sequence goes on along the minus strand of OU426958.1, from coordinate 9,000,119 downwards.
AGCCAATGTAATACATTAACATTATACCATACAAATAGTATCGGAAGGCCGACAGCGCGTTGGCAATGCTCCGAGTGATGCAACAGTAGACGATACTTGCCACTTACGGCAAGGTGTGCTGAAAGTGCTATTGCCTCCCTCTTCTTAATAATATTATCTTATAACAATGAGATATTACTTCATTAGGCTTCCGATGAATCACGGTAACTTTTTTAGGTATATCAGATCCTTAGTTATTGCCACTGTGCTGTGAAAATAAGTTTCGCATATAACGTCGCATTATTAAATTTATACTATAAGCACTATAGAAATTATCCCCGTCCTGAGATGTTAGTTCGTGTTGAAATCGGGTCAAGCGGTAATCGTTGGTATCATGAGCCTACGGAATGTAGGGCGGGCTAACATTAGCCCAGAGCAGCTCACCACCGAGCCTCTGGACAAAAGCAAATCAACACCATGCTAAAATATCCTTCCAACTGCTGCAATAATATGGCGAAGCGTACGTCTCTGTCGTCTGAACGTATGGCTCGTTTCATTTGTGTTCGCGTTAACTGCGCAAATCGCGCTTTTATTGCATTGTATTGAAACTCTCACAACTTTATTAGAAATATTAACACAGTTACAAAATAACTACTGCTGTACATTCAATAACTTCAGATTTTATTAGCACTTAAGTCTTGATATTATCTTTTCTGAATCATGAAATTATAATTTCATTTACTTACTGTCCACTTCCTTCCTTCACTCACTGTAAGGCATTTCAGATACAACACATAATATAAAAGATCTGATGAGAGTAAGATGTACCCCATATTACCGCCCTATTGATACATTTACATTTGGGCTCTAACTAACATGCATACTTTGTATAAACGTAATTTATGAGTCTATTTTATTACAATGTGTAAATTCACAAAATAAAATACCTACTTAACTATCCATCAAGTAGTATATTAGTAAAATGTTCCATTTAAATTTATGTATTTTGTGTTTATCATTACATATAACTCAAATGCAATGTTAGCGACCGCTTCGAACTATAAAAATATAAAACTTATCATCTCTTTGTTTCAATGTTTTCAATAAATGATTGATTACGGGTAAACGTACAGTGTCCTCATGGTTTAAATTCTTGAGCCATTTAAGGATATACCTAACCAGTGACAATTTGTGACATAAATACAAATCGTATCTTTTATTTATTTAGAAATTATGGTTATTGTGAAATTAAGTTCATAGGGTACATTATTTTAATCACCTTTTAGTATGGTTTTGTGTGATGGTGTAGCATCCATAAGTTGTGGCACAAATCTAGACGTTTTCGGCGGATACTCTCACGCAAATGGCTCATGACATGACGCATAATTATATGGATTAGGTATTCTTATTCACCGTTTGTCCGTCCTTCTGGAAGAAAATCGGAGTGATCCACACGCCGGTAGTTTAAAAAAACTGTCACAGCCTCTTGATTTTTGAGTTTTTGAGCGACTTTGCCGCGGTTTATTTGGGTTTCAGCTCGTTGTCGCGACGCCATTCTAAAAACGGTAGGTAAGTAAGTACCCAATTATTATACGTTTCATTGAAAAGTCCGTAGAAGTTCGGAAAACCATGTCTTCTGCTACAAACTTTCGGTGCTCTTTTTAAAGAAAATTGATCTTTTTCAATAAATATGCAACGCAATATGCTCAGATTATACTTTTTGATTTATCATTGATGGTAGATAGAAACTCGCTACTAGAATGGACTCAATAGGTACCATTTTTATAGTAAGAACTTCATTGTCTTGAAGATTTTCTATAGTAGCTATAATTACCTTTCGGCTACTTATACAATTAATGACAGTAATAAAGTAATGTTGGCATTAATTCTATATCGCTGCAATGATTTATGTGTGTACGTGATCGTTGACTTTATCAAGTTCCTATGTGCTCTCTCTATTGTAAATAATAGCTTGTCCATTGTCTGCATTAATATTTCTTTCCTTTCCTTCGTTAAATCTATACATATAATAAAACTGTAAGCAGGGCCAATTCTGTACATTGCATATAAATTAAAAAAAATACTTCTAGGGGTCTTTTTATAAGTAACAGAAGCTAAAAATATAAGTTTTGAAATTTTTGTCTGTCTGTCTGTCTGTTGTTAGCTTTTCACGCAAAAAGGACTGGACGGATTTTGATGAAACTTTTTTTGTTTTATATATGTTGGGCCTCGCTAACATTTAGGCTATAGAAAATTTTAAAAATCACCCTTTAAGGGTGTGAAATGAGGGATGAAAATTTGTATGGAAAACTTAGTTTTTTTCAGTAGATTTTCTTGAAATTTGGTATAAATATTTTGTAACCAAAATAAAAGAATACGTGTTTCAGCATTTGCCGAAATTCATCCTTTAAATGTCAATTTTCTTTGAAACTCTTTGAAAATTGAGTGTCGAGAATTGATGTACAGAATATTTTTGTGCAGAGTATTTTACTTATAATTTTGTATTTGTGATCTTTACTAACATAGTGAGAAACATATTTAAGCTTTTTTCAAAACTACCCCTCAATAGCAAATAAAATGGATTCGAAAGTTTTTATCTCAAGCGTACAATAATTAACCTTAACTTAATATTTCATTTTCAAATTCGTTTCCCTTCTTTGAATGATGTGTTTACAGATATATTGTTGAATGAATTTCCGTAACATTAGTGTGTATTTCATATCAATCGGGTATAAAAAGGTACAAAAAAAGTATACGCAACATAAACTTAAAAGGCACTAAAAGGAATTTAGATGAAAGTTTCGTTAACAGCCCTTTCAAAACCATAAATAAAAGTTTCAATTTAAGTAAAATTATTTTGAACTCTCACTAATACTACTACTAATATAAATATACTTTGATCAGTTTACTGCATTTTCTTTCGTTGGCCGAGTATGGCTAGACTATAGGTACCTAAAAAACGCATCGCGAGCCTCACCGCCGCCGAACTTTACATCACAGGGCTCCATTGAGTTAGTTGCTCAGCTTATTAGTCTTCTTTTGGGGTGAAAGATTATGAACAGGCTGCAGATGAAACGACTGTTATCGCTACATTATATCAGGCTACAACCTTTTCAGCGTTGCACTACTGGGCATGGAGCTCTCCCAAAATTTAGGAGGCCTGAAGCTCCAACGAACCGAAATCCAAATCTTACAACCTCAATACATCCAGCATTAAGGTGGTAAGATACGGAATCTAAACCTTCATACAGAATGTACAAAGCCTTAACAAAACGAGACTACTGCAGACATCTAGGTGACGAATAGTTAAACTTTTATTGAACCAACTGTTAATCTCAATATCTCTACCTATTTGGTTATTTGACATTCGATTTATCAACCACAAAGTTTACATGCCGTATGGTAGATGGCGTTATTGAGAAATATTCATTTCTTCTACAAAGTGAATCGATGGAGATAATTTCAAATAAAAGCCTAAAGTCTAATAAAAGTAAGTACACAGTGTAAAAAAATAACGTTCCACACTTATAGCCTCACAGTAGAGTAGATATACCCTGTGTCGTGGGTGCCATGAACACACACAGAGACAGAAACACAACCACCCAGACCGAGAACAGAAATTTAAACTCATCATTGAAATAAGTAAGTACAATGTAAAAAAATAACGTTTCACACATATAGCCTCACAGTAGGGTAGATATACCCTGTGTCGTGGGTGCCATGAACACACACAGAGACAGAAACACAACCACCCAGACCGAGAACAGAAATTTAAACTCCTCATTAAAATTTCTGTTTTGCCGGGGTTCGAACCCGGGACCCTTCGATTTGCAGTTCGGCATGGTAAACATTGCGCCACGGGGGTTGTCCCGTCGTTAGCAGTCCTTACTGTTGTTGCTTTGAAGGATTTAGAAACAATAAATTAGGTGTCTTCTGAACATATGAACTTTGTATTATAAGTGATTTCACTATATGTAAGAATAATCTACCTACTACTTATTCAATGCAAATAAATAATCTTTTATCTTTAATCAATCCCTTTTATGCAAGTCTTTATTCACGCGGACAACGTCGCGGGCACAGCTAGTATTTATTATATAGTAAAAACTTTACCGTCATACATAATAGACCACTTACATAGTTTTTAGATTAATTTGCAGTTGCCGTTGACTCAACCATAACGTTATATTTATAAGGAAGAAGGCCGAGGGTCATAATCGGCTACGTTAGATTGGACGATAATCGTACAATGTTTTGGAGTGGAGTAGGCAAAATAAAACAAGTGATCTGTACTGTCTTTCACTCGTAAACAAAACCCAATTACTTATTCATATAAATTAGGTAGCGTAGATTTAGCGCGATGTTTCTCCGTCAAGGACTTGGGTGTCTTGATGAGAGCAGCTCCCTGATTTTGTAACTTTGAAAGAAATTATTTCAATTACTTTGATTGAAATAATTTCTTTCAGAATTAAAAATTAGCCAATCGTGGGCCCATTTTGTAATTCTGACAGAAATTATTTCAATGAAATAAATGAAATAATTTCTACCAGAGTTACAAAATCAGCCCTCAGATCTTAGTTTTCGCGATATGTGATCGCGAAAACTAAGTAACTACGATGTGCACAAAGGCCTACAGAGTATTGGGTTTTGTTTTTCGACGGACACAGATAATTAACAGTATTGCTGCAACAAAGTTGTTTTATAACAGCTTTGTTCGGAGCATACCAGAGAGTAACGCAGTTATCTGAAGCTCACATGAAGCGAAATACATACATACTCATGCTGGAGAAGCTCCAAAATATTTTTTTAAGACAGAACAGTTATATTATCGAATGTATGGTTACCATGATGGTTATCCATATATATATCCTTGTAAATTTGTATTAGGAATGGTAGGATAATCAGACTCTGGGAATTTGACGTTATATGGCGTTATTACAATTACTCCACCAACCTACATTGGAGCAGCGTGGTGGAATAAGCTCCAGGCCTCTCCATTAACGGGGAGAGACCCGTGCCCAACAGTGGGACGTAAAAAGGATTGCAGCCATTAGAATATGTAGTACAAATTCTCAGAGGCAAGTTATAAACCAATCAGTACTCGCTGATCACATTGAATGTCCCAGATGGCTACGTGTGGTCGCCACGATGTAAACTATTTGCAACACCCAGGTGTAGGCTCTTAAATCAATGACGCTGATTAACGACTTGGTGGTTTGGAACCCAGCGGTAGATGTATTCTGTACACCAAGCACCGTACTGCGCAGGACGGTAGGAGAATATCTCGAAACGCTTCACAAACAAATTACATAATAATTATTCTGTAATATTTGTAAAGCTATAATGTAAAATAATAAATAATATATTAAATATTCAATTTTGTGCCCATTACAATAAGTACACTTATAATAAAAATACCAATTATAATTGAAGCCATAAGATTAGTCAGAAATTCAGAATCAATCAGAATGATCTCTTACTTACGTGTTTATCATGGATATTTAAATTTGTTGCTTACATAAAAACGGTGACTTAATTTTCAATTATAACCGTTAAAGAATAAGAACTGGATCGAATTATAAATTTCTGAGTGTTTTGGTTTTTTGCCTTTCGTGGGCATATAGGTTGCAGAGTATTTAAAAGCAAAAGAACAGCAGGCGACTGAATAGTAACAAAACGTTAATAGAGAAAGTGTCTTGTCGATCTCGTTCAGTGCTCGCCATTACTTCACCAGTACCACAACACGCATAACGTGACTGTCACTGTTAATCATAAGTGATAAGCGCATATCTAGCACAAGAGATAAAGTTTCTAATATAAATGTCTATTGAATACTTGCATACAAAAGCTCCAATGCTTTCATAAATGTGTATCAAATGAATAGATTTTGCTTTAGGCAAATAAACTGTATGTGAGTTTAATGCCGAAATCCAAGAAGTTTTAAGAATGAAGTTTAAGAACTAAGAATAAAAAATAAATTTATAAACGCGGTGAAAATGAATTTAACGCATATTATACCCACAAGAGTCATCATTGAGAAGTATGGTGACCAAAAGGCTTCAATCTCAAGTCTTAGCATGATCACGATGAGATTGAAGACAGGTAGACCTTGCGCACCCACTCGCCGCAGGCGAGTGGGCTTTATGCGTACGGTTTTATGCAACGCATTGTGCACTTACGTTATCACTGTACCCAAGGCAATTAAACTTTGTGCACTTACTTTATCACAGATCACTTTACCCAAGGCTATTAAACTTTGTGCACTTACTTTATCACAGATCACTTTACCCAAGGCTATTAAACTTTGTGCATATTGGTGGGCCGCTGGCTAGCGAGGGAACCGTTCTTAGACAGTTTAATTTGAAATGTATTATGATATGAAGCAATAATTAGGTACTATTATACTGATGAAGCGCGCATGGCTCGGCGCGAAGCGCGCATGTCTCGGCGGCGAGCGTAGAACGCAAGCGATCTATGCAGCTAAGCCAAACGGGCGCGGTCAGGAGTGAGATGGGTGACCGCTAGTGGCAAAAAATTTCATGCGCGTTTCCGTGCTTCGGAGGGCACGTTAAGCCGTCGGTCCCGGTTGTTGTCGATAGATAACAGTCGTTAAACCTTGTCGGAGGCCTTATGGGCGGTTTGAAAACATCCGACAGCGGGTTGGCCACTAACCCGCATCTCCACCAACCCGCATTGGAGCAGCGTGGTGGAGTAAGCTCCAGGCCTCCCCAATATTGGGGAGAGACCCGTGCCCAGCAGTGGGACGCAAAAAGGGTTGCAGCCATTATACTGATATATGTACGTAATTGTGAATTAGCAATACCTCTTCTCTGCATAATGCTTATTGAAATTGGATCACTTTCGACCAAAACACATTTAAATTACTTCGCGGTAGAAATAGGTACCTATATTATATTTTTATCTGAATCTATCTGTGGGCACAAAAAAATTTAAAAAAACTAAAGCATCTAGGTTGGACTTGACAATAGAAGCACCTGCCGCCCTGTAGACTGACGGCTGACGACCTGAAGAAAACAACGAGAAACCCTTTGATTCAAAATCTATATTAAGAGTTTGCGGAGATGTGAAACTTAAGGCCTTTGTCTAGTTGTGTACCGCCATCACAAACTGCTGATTGGGTGGAAATATAATGTATCATAGTTTATCATACTTATTCAACTTTTTGTAAAAAATGCAAACAATGGCGTTTTATCGAGATTTTGAAGTGCAATTCATTACGAAACATTTTGAAAGACTAGTCTCACCATTGAACAAAAATAACAAAGGGTGAATATCTCTTGTTTAATGATTATTACCTTGTCTGTGCTATAATGTTTTCATACTTAATTATTAAGTTGATTTTCATAAGATTATCAATTACGATCTGGAATATTGCAGATCTCAAAAGAGTTTTAAATAATAATTTACAAATTAAACAAATCTTTGCTCTTATTTTGTACGACTATCATGAACAACACCATATCGAGGCTCCACTAGTGTGTATGTGTCTTCTCGTATTAAACGCGTAGTGAAATTTGTGAGATAGGTATTTCTTATTATAATAACAATACATATGTAGGTACCACATACCTACATAAGAATAAATAACCACATATTTTGTAATGTCTAGTATTGTCGAGGTGATTTGCGTTTTATACTAAACTGGGTGTCACAAATTGGTGACATCGTTTGTAAAATCAAAATAAATAAATCATGTCAATGGATTTTTCGCTAACAGCTTCGCCTGCATGGACCCGTTTTATGAGTTCCCGTAGGATAACAACCAGCCTATGTCCTTTCTTAAGGTCCACTCTATCTGTGTTCTAAATTTCATTAAAATTGGGTCAGTAGTTTAAGTGGGAAAGCGTAACTGATAGACAGAGTTACTTTCGAATTTAATGGAAGTATGTTTTTAAATACATTACATATTTAATAATCTTACCGTCATAAGTCATAACATAACATAAACTTGGTATTGAAGAATCTCAGGAAGGAAACTGCAATTTTTTCAATATTATACGTAAATATATTTTTTTTGTTTTTATTATTTCTAGAATTGTAGTAGATAATACGGCGTGGATAAGATACGGACATTAATCAAATCCAATTGATTCTGAACAGCAATCAACAAGGTTTTTATATCACAGTCACACACACTACAAATGTTAGACAGCATGACTAGTTCGAAAGCATGTGTCTTAAAGTTCATTGACAGACAACCTTTTGTATACAGCCTCACGTGCCGCCAGTAACTAATCATAAGTATTTTTTAATGTGTGAACAAACTCTGAATGCGTGAAACAAAAACATAAATTGAGCAAATTTAAATGTTCAAGGAGCTTTGCACATTACGGATTTTTCAGAATGATAACCTATTTAGCATAATGTTTGAGACCATTATTTGTATAATAATATGTTCTTGATTGTGTGTAGGCTTAATAATTCTATAGCAATTGAGTATTTAAATTACATATACAAAATCTACATACTGTCATTATTATATTAGGATTGGTTTTTTATTGCCACGAGTAACAACACAAAGACTCGGTAGTCAGCGGGTACCTACTTATTCTAGTATAGAGGTACGCTACCGCCGTGATTTAGGACATTTTCGGTGTAAAATCATTAAACATCCAATACTTATTTAATATTATAAATTCTAAAGTAACTCTGTCTGTCTGTCAGTCTGCTACGCTTTCCCGCTTAAACTACTGAACCAATTTTAATGAAATTTGGAACACAGATAGAGTGGACCTTGGGAAAGGAAATAGGATGGGTTTTATCCTACGGGGACCTATAAAACACGTCCACGCGAGCGAAGCCGCTGGCGGAAGGCTAGTTTTTAATAAAACCTTCCCAAAAATAGTATCCCAAATTAAAGTTTCAAACAGATGAGAATAGTGTAGGCAGGCTCTCAGATAACTTGATAAACATTTTAATTTATACTAATAAAATTAGGTTCGTGTTTTATAGATAACATAATGAAACTATTATTGATACAGTATCTAAAATTGAAATAGGTATGTTGTAAAAATTAAAAAAAAACTTACGTCACTTGGCCCTTACGGAAGGTCAGTCGACATGGGCACGCTCGGCCAAAGTTTGCAGGGGGCTTCATGGCTTTAAAGAAAACATACTAAGTACTTGTTTGTTGGTTAGTTTTTCTCTTAAATCTAGATCAGTACACAAGCACAACTTTGTTTGTAGAAGTCAATGATTTTTATTTTATACACAAAAGTCACGCTTTGTTATCGATAATAAATAACCTTTACATTAATGCATTTCCTTTATTTTTTGCTCATAAAAATTTTTTTGTAAAAATTAAGATTGAGTCACCTCCACATGCACATATTATTATCGTTTACAAATTTAGACATCTCTGAAAAATGGACTTCTGGATATTCTCCTCTAATAGGTGTTTTTTTTTTTTTTGTAAACAGCGGAACACATATTAAGTAGATATAAAGAAACCGAATAAGGGAGTTGATATCACATACAGAGAATTCCATATCACATTAAATATTTTAACAAAAAATATATAACTTTGGGCATCAATCATAATTTTCGTATTTTCCCCTTTAATTTTGACCATGCTTCGGCGACAGGCAAATATCGACAATAGAAGTGCTGCTATAAGGATTACTTTTTCCTATTACAATATGGATACCTAATAGATGTTTTCAATAAAATTTAAAAATAGGTATATAAATGTCTTGTTCATTGAAAATCATATTTATTTATTGTACACAGAATCCCGCGCAATCGGTCGCCGTGAAGGTGGTGACGAAGAAAGGTATCCAGAAGGCCTCAGAGATCCTGGTGAAGGAGATCAAGATTCTCCGCGAGCTGACTGCGCTGCATCACACCAACCTCGTGGCCATGCACGACTGCATGGACAGTCCTGCATACGTCTACGTCGTCATGGAGGTATGTTTGGTAACATTTTTCACAACACACATTTTGTAGGTGGTATAACTTTCATGGTTCGACCGAGAAAGTACCACCGCTGCACCCACTTCTGCCGTGATCAATTCTATTGCTTTTCGGTAGAAAGGTGCAGTTGACGGCCAGGCTTACATGAGCCGACCATCAATCAACCCTTCGGAGCAGCAGGCAGCGCAACTACATATTATTATGACCACAGGCAGGGCTGACTTGCTTGAGTTGTTGAGGGCAGTATTTCTCGTATGTCACTCTGTTCAAATAAAAAAGTGGTCATTGTCTTTTAAGTTTACTGTATAATAATAATTATAACAACACATTAAAATATTTTTTTTAGAACACACTGGGTAATTCAAACGATATTACTTGTGACAGGCTAAAGAAACTATGTATTTGTGTATTGTGTTAAAGTGTACAATTCATCATTGCTTCCGTTAGGGACGAGGCTAGTATAACCACAGAATACTATTACTAACATAGTATTACTATGAAAACACATGTGTGTAGCCAATTTAGGTGAAAGCATTTTTAACCCCCGACGCAAAAAGAGGGGTGTTATTTGACGTCGATATCTGTCTGTCTGTGTGTGTCTGTCTGTGGCATCGTAACTCTCAAACGAATGGACCGATTTACTAGCGGCCGCCCGCGACTTCGTCCGCGTGGACTTTGGTATTAGTCATAGCATGATATTATATACATAGCCGCCTTCCCCAATAAATGGACTATTCAACACAATAACAATTTTTCAATTCGAACCGGTAGTTTCTGAGATTAGCGCGTTCAAACATACAAACAAACTCTTTAGCTTTATAGTAAACTAGCGGCCGGCGGCGACTTCGTCCGCGTGGTCTTTGATATTGGTCATAGAATGACGTTATATAGCCTATAGCTTTCCCCAATAAATGGACAATTCAACACAAAAATAATTATTCAATTCGAACCCGTAGTTCCTGAGATTAGCGCGTTCAAACAAATTAAGAGATAGAGATTATAGAGTATAGATATTGGTGTGAGTCAAATGTTCGTGCCAGCTTAAGTTAACCGACCTATAGCTCTGATTCTTTTAGTTGTTAACTTAGAAAGGTTTGTAACACCCTACTTTTAACTTTTTATGCCAATAAAGGTATCCAATGAATTTAATGTAGAAAAATTACATTAGTGCACATAATGTTGCTAATGTTATCGTAATCGCTATTCTACATACATAGAATTCCATACATTTCATTTGAACCCAATCATTGAATACAAAATCATCATTTCGTTCCTGACGTTCTAATTAAACTCGCAAAATGTTTATCGATCAAATTTTGCTCCAAACGTCCTAACCTCTGCTAGGTACCAAATCGGAACAGTGAATTACCACACAATAGCGTGGTCTTTTGCTTTGTTTAATTCGCCGGCCCGTACGGCAACAATTACCAGGAAACTGTAAAGTTATTAGCGAGCATTAGGTGCCGTCCGTAACCCGCTGGCCTTGCCCTTAATACATCCGCGATACCAACTTGACATACTGTCCATACTGGCGATTGGAACCAAACTATGCTTTTATCAACTTTTATCGACCCGCGTGGCGCAATGGTTACCATGCCGGACTGCCAATCGAGGGGTCCCGGGTTCGATTCCCGGCGAAACAGAAGTTTGAATGATGAGTTTAAATTTCTGATCTCGGTCTGGGTGTTTGTGTTCCTGTCTTTGTATGTGTCCATGGTACCCACGACACAGGGTATTAATTACCTTACTGTGGGGCTATGAGTGTGTAACGTTTATTATTATTATTATTTATCAAATTTTTAACCTCCTCAACTCGCTACTAACCGAAATGTCAACGCACTCTTATGTAACACGATCAATCTTTTTTTTACGCAGTACATTTTTTCTGGCACCTACTTACAAGGAAGTGACACTCATATCGCAGAAGTTACTCTATTCTAAACAAAGCAAAAACGATTATATATAACGCCATAATAATACGTAAAATAAAATTGCCTGTCGTTTAGGGTGCAAATAGTGCATAATGGGGGAACAAACTTGGAACAATATGATGCACTCCAAATTTAAAGATCGAGTCTGATGATTTTCATTTATTTTTAAACATCAAAAAGTCAATCAGATTTCGTTCAGAGCTCGATACCTAGCAAAAATTTCTTATCTCTTTCAGACCGTTTTACCTCTTTGACTTGATATTTTGTCGTTTCTATTGGTAAGATGGATGGATGGATTGGTAAGCAAATAATTTATTTATAGTTCACATGTCATCAGTCAAGTGAGGCAGGGTACCTCAAACGCTGCCGTTGCCTTCCGCGTTGTCACCGCGTGCTGATACGAAGCAAGGTCGCAAAAGCTTCCTTCGATATTTTGATGTAGCAAAAACGTCTAATTTTAAAGCGTAGTTAGAAGTACCACAAAAACTTGCTCCACAATAAATAAAGTTTTATAACTACGATGGTTACCTTGATATAACGTTACACCTACAAGTTAATCGAGTGTTGCAATCTAGCTGATTTATTCAAGTTTTAGTTTAGTTGAGTTATGTATTTTTTTGAAGTCAAAATGTTAATAGAATTGAATTTTTAATTAAGAAGCGAATGCGTAGAAAAATATAACGTGTAGCTCTAAACTAGAACAAAATAAAAACCGAATGATTGAAGACAAAGCACAAAAGGTGCGTGCGCTAGATTAATATCACGTCACGATGATCGGTGCCACGGCGAGACCCGCCGCCGCGTGCGAAGCTTGTCGCGATTTACCTAAATTTATACGGCGCACAAGAAGATAAACCTTGCTCTAACATGAACGCTTATTGGTGCCAATGCGTGGACGGCGGTTTCTGAATTAGAATGGGTCAACAATACTTTGAAATTGATCTCAAGATGGATTGGATGAAGTAGGTACTGGAAATGAGATAATAAATCTCAGTGCCTTGTTCTAAACTACACCTTTGGCAACATGCTCCGTTTTGCCCTTTGCTGGCCGCTGCAACTGTGCTGCCCCACTAACCTTTATATCATTTATTAGTCACAACTCAGACTTACTGTTCGTATCATTGGTGATAAACGTATATGTATTATGTAAATAAACGCACATAATATGAACATTAGCAGGCATCGTTGCTGATAATTGGGTTTTGACTTGCAACCCAGTTACTGACAATAATAATAAAGATAAACATCCTGGATGGGGAGGCTAGAGGACAATATTGAAGTGCATAATAAATGTTATCTTGTATTAGGTGACCTTGTTCTAATTTAAATGACTAAAGAGTCTAAACTTACCAATTCTTACTATAAATTGCGAAATAGATTTAGTTAATATTTTATTTTTGTATATGTATAATGTAATAAGAAGCGGTGGAAGGAACCATGTGGCCGTCATCAAAATAGTACAAGTCAATCTATGTAACATTGGGTTGACAATGTGTGGTTGTTTCAGTGGCAAAAGGTGTAATTACGCAATTAATTAATAGGAGTTAGAGCATGCGTTGCGACTTGCGGCAAACACGTGTAGCTCACCGCCTCGAGCAGAGCCGTGCACGCCGCACGGGCGCGAAATGCTGCTGATAAAATAGATTATTGCGCACCAATGGCTAACGACGCGACGCCACGCGTCGGCCCTCGTATCGTATTTCGCTCGTTCGCAAATTAAATATTAAAATACATGCACGTTTTATCACTATTCGATGTTTATAAACAAAGAATAATTTGCAACCAAATTGCGCAACGCAACTGTTGCGTCAATTAGTTCCGGGTTATGTTTGTTTAGTATTGTCGCTAAACAAACGTTTCGCTTATTGGCAACTGTACTTGTGATGAGATCGGAACGCTCTAATAAACAGTATAATTGTCTAGAATCTCACTGAAGTTTTTTGTATTTCCTTAGAGATTTATATCTTCTCTATCAACTTACTAGGATGACAAGTTTTCGCTAGGTACTAAGAAGTTCGCAAAACTCGGTAAAAACTTGGTAAAAATAATTTCATAAGCATAATTTTTTGACTAATTGCTTAATTGGCCCTTATACAGTGTTTACAAGTGAAGAAATTCGATTTGACAACTATTTAATGCACAGTTATACTAAACGTTTATATTTTCAAGAAATCATTTAAATAGCTGCATTAATTTTATATAATAATTGTAAATAAGGTGTTTCGTAAAGAAAGCCTTTGACTAAAATTTGTAAACTCGATACTAATGCAACTTGTGTTATACAGCATTTAAACACGATTATGTAGTAAATTAAAAAATATATATATATTATATATTACCCATTAGGTACGAATTCTGTAACCTTTACAGCTTCAAGTATTAGATATCGGTTAGGTATAATATTTGTTTTCATATCATAAATGATTCATATATACACCTAAGGAACGCGTACGCTGCGAATCTGTGACATATCCGCAAACTTATGTTGAGGGAACATGAAAGACTGCGACCGCCCCGCTCTTCCTAGCTCTTTATTTTAGTGTTTTCCCTAATTTGTTTTTAAATTTATACTAAAAACACGCAATCCATCAATTTCTCTTTTAGTTTTATCATTTTGATAAATTCCGTTAACAAAGTGCATAACAGCATTGTTCACGCACATCGTAGACTACAAATAGAACATAAGCCTTATCGCAAACCCGATGGTTATGTAAAAGTGGAAAAGTAACGGTAACGGTAGTTTGGTAGCGACCATGCCGATGCTGCTGCAGTACTGTTACAATTCTTTTAAGCCGCTTATTCTTTATTGCATAGAGAGATACTCGTAATGGTCCCTACGGTAACGACATTAACAAACGAAGACTATCAAAACTTGATTCTTGTGGTGGTAGTGGAAGTTTTACCCATACTAATATTATAAAATGTGAAAGTGTGTTTGTTTGTTCATATTTTTTTTCGTTTGCTTGTCCTTTTTTCACGTCGCAAAACGGTGCTACGCACGGAGTTGCAAACGCGCGCGCCCCTCAAGGGAGATGGTACGAAGCGTAGCTAACGTTGCCCTAGGTACGCGCGATCACGCTGCGCTAACTATTTCAAACGAAAAACTACCTTGTGGGTACGGGAGCAAGGTCTAAAATTAAAAGTCATAAAATTCTAAGACATTCGGCGCTACTCGGTAAGTGATGTGAAAAATTTATCGATAGCAAATTATGTTATGAAATACGCAATTTATTTTAAATTACGAATAAATTATAAGACCTTGGACCTTATTATTTTGAATTATTTTTTGTTATTAGCTATTGTTGAGCGCAGCTCACTTCACTCCTTGATCTTATAAAATATATCTTGATACATTTTTATAAAATATATTGAACCAATTAAAAAAATATAATTTTATGTCGTCAGATTTCTTAAGTATGTTTGCTCAAAAGAAAATTAGATAAAAGCAACGGGTCGTTATGATTGGACGCCGTCAAAAACGAGCACAATATCTTCGGACCATTGGTTCGGACCATTTCGATGTAAAGCTAATCACTTATTATCTAAACAGGGACTTAGATGCTTATCTTATGACCCAATTCCCAGTTGAAAAAATTTTTCTTTCATGTAAGTTTTTACATGAAAGTTTTGTTTTGTTTATGCAAATTAGCGAAACCATATCGTATAATTTATATCCTATGGTTACTTTATACAGAAAACACTAATTTTAAACATAATCTATACCTCAACTTATTGATAATTCACTTGAGTTTATAAAATGTACTCATAATAAAATATAAATATATATATGTAAATAAATAAACATCAACAAATATTATACGCATAAGTACATAATAATATATAATTTTATATACGAATATGAGAATATTAGATAAATAGATGTTGGATTGCCTCTGTAACTGTAACCTACTTCTGTTGTAATCTATACTAATATTATAAAGCTGCAGTGTTTGTTTGTTTGAACGCGCTAATCTCTGGAACTACTGGTCCGATTTGAATGATTCTTTCAGTGTTGGGTAGTCCATTTATCGAGGAAGGCTATAGGCTATGTTGTTTTTTTTTTTCAAAAAATTAGGGATCCGTAATAAAATTGCTATTTGTAACACAAGGTGTAAAATCGAAAACCTATTTTTGCGTGCGCTGCAAAAATTATTGACAATAGAACAAAATGATGTACTACGAGTTTGTAGATCCCATTAAGACCTACAAAAAAGTCCGCAAGAACATATATCTAGCTATCATGGTTTAATCACAATAACCGATTTTGTGTTCAAAATAATTATTAAATCGTCTGAAGAAAAAAAAACTACGTTAAATATGTATCGTAATATTAATCTTTATCGAAATTAAGCATTATGTTATCAAGAGTATTTATGTAGAAGTAAAATACTTTATGTTTCATCTCAATCGGATATTTCGTTTAAAAGTTATCACCTGTGTAAGATGTTAAGAGTTGGTACCTATTAATGAGTTATGGGCCATAGAGTTTTTTATCAACATAAAATCCTGTAATAATATTTTTCGAAATATATTTGTTGATGATTGTAAGTATAAGATCTTTGAAGAGTATAATAAAATATAAATACATTTCTAAAATAACTCTGGTAAGGAAATCCACGCGCGCTTGATGCAAGCACGACGAGACGCTGGCCGCGCGGCGGCGGGCGAGACGAGGAGGCCGCGCTTGCTGGCCGCCTGTCGCTCCCCCCGCCCGTGTTTTGAGATATTGTGTGAATTGTCCAAAATATGATGATAAAAAGTGTCAAGTAAGTAGGAAAAACTCTACAATTTGTGAGCTATTCTGGCGTGTGCTGCCAAAATCGCTAGAGTTACACATATATGATGAAAATATTTATCTTAAATAGTCCTACAAAATAGCCGGTCCAGGGCACTTCAGAAGGGACTTCACTTTATGCTAATGGTCCTCTCTAACGCGGGTGAAACTGCGGGGCATAGCTAGTATCTATAAATATTTTGCACAAGATTCTTTCGATAGTAATATTAAATATTATTTTTATTATTTGATCTATATTAAATGCACAATGTATTGAAGGTACTTACTTGAATAAGGGTTAATGCTGTATTGTTTTTAAGTTGCTTCGTAAATAAGCCATTATTTCTCGTAAAAAGTAAAGGATAAAAAATGGTGATTGTGGGCTATCTCTAAGAGATAAACATATATTATACCATCGCGGACTTATGTATATGTAGACCTTTTTAAGCTGTACAATACTGTAGTACATTATTTTGATCTATCCCCGTAGGGTTCAGCCAGCGTTTGCAATGTAAGCGGTGAAACAAGACGATTTCTGACGAGGGCGAGAGGTGGGCAGTCACCTCTAGCGAAGCGAGGGCTGTCATCGCCCTGGTCTGAAATTGGCTCCCCTAGGGCAGAAACAACGTTGTTTCTGACTGACACATTCGCATTGGTTTGAAATTGTCTTATTTCGACTGGCAAAACAGAGATCAAATCTCGCTGTTTCAATGCATGTGATATGAAAAGTGTATTACTGACCATTCATTGAAAATAAATGCCCAGCATTTTTACATTTATCTGTAAATGTTTAATGAAACGTTATTTAAAATATCGACATTTTTAATCGACTTCGTCTGCAACACTCATTGACTTGAACGTTAGAAGTAACCGTTAAGGTACTATGATCCTTATTTCTTAGACTTTAAAGTATTTAATGGAAAACATGGGTTGTAAGCGGCATCTAGCGACGAGTAGCAGCATTACTTGAATTTCTTTTTCGGAGGAAAAATGTCGCAAGTTAAATCGTATTTACGGAAATATTAATTTTGCTTACATTACTTTAAAGTCTAATATTGAATGTCAATAAAAGCGTGATACTGCCAAGGTAAATTAAAAAATCGTGGCCAATTATATTAGTCTTTTCTATGTATTATTATATGTTACTGATTTTTAAATGTGTGTGTTTGGCGACACTAGTTCTGGTACAAATACAAGGTTAGGGCACCTCTACTACTTATTTTCTCTGTGATGCTACGGATTGTTGACCTAATTATTTGTATACAGATAGTTTGTAGTTTGGAGTGTGACAAAGGCTACATTTACTAGTCTTTTAAATAAATTCAAAAGTTTACCAATGGTCAAATGAAAACTACAAAGTATTTTGTTCCAAATTGTATATATCTGAATATTTTTTTAAGAATTTGGTAAATATTTGTACAAAAATTTAGTCCATAGTTTTGAACGAGTGCACTTTGCTTAAAAAGAATCTGATATTTACCAAATTACCTGCTCTTTGAATCTTTGTCCGTGACCGCGCTTTCCTACGCATTTGCCAAATAAATGTGCCACAAAATACCTATAAAGTCACTAATATCGAATGGAAATGAGAAACGATTGTAAGATGATTGTTGCTCGACTCGCTTAATTTACATATTATATTATTATGGTTTTATGTTTTCTGCGTAGGTTGTTTGATATCTGAATGTGTGTCTTAATATGTGCATCAGACAGATATTTATTTACATAGTTTTAAGTAAGTATTGATATCGTAGACTACGCGCTACGTTATTTACCTATCTACCTTAAGAAAATATTCGTCTATGTAAACAAAGGGACACGATTTGTTAAGTACCAACATTTTTGCTTCCAAACATATTTATTATTAGAACAACGTCAAGGGCAAGCAAGCGTGGTTCTTGGGTAGTTGATATTTTTGTTGCGTAAAAACTAAAACAGCATTGCTCTCATCGCAATACGAAGCTGAAGAAAGTTCATTGGCACGAGCTCCTAAGTCGACGCACGACGTTGTTTGTATTGGCTTCATAAACTGACTGTAAATTACCAGCATTTTCTTTTTGACCGATTAAGACAAAATGTGAGTGCGTATGTTATTTAGTCATTGTGTCGCAATTTCGTAGCATTTCCTTTATCTGGCAAGGAGACATTTATCGAACATTCTTTCGTACCGTCTGTTCTATTTATACATGAATGACACATGTTGGCCCCCTAACCTCATTATAGAAGAAGTTCTATAAGAAAATAATTTATGAGAAACAATTGTACCAACTTAGGAAATCTTTGCAGTTCCAATCATCAAAATAAACTTCCATTTTACAAATATATCAGTTATACTTTACAATATACAGTAGATACACTAAACATGGCCGTAGAAACGGAGACTAAAAATATGCTCTCTCAAATGTCAAATAAATTGCCCACTAAGGGTTCTTTTATGGGGAAAGAAGCATCATTGCAAGCTAGTGAAGTGCTATTCTATTCTTTAATTCTGTTCCTGCCACCCACCCACCCCCTCCCACGTGTCTGGTACTCGCTCGCGCTGTTTAACTTTGTAAGCAGAAATAGTGAATGCAAAATTATAACTTTTTTCCTAGAATTTGTATGAGTTATCAATATTTCTTCACAAGTTTATACTTTTGATAAAGTTTATCCAAATTAATTCATTTTAACAAAATTTGACAAAATTGAATAAAACCTAGAAACATTACCTTATACTTAGTTACTACAGAGTACCGAAAGAGTAGCTAAAGTGGTACATAAATCAAGCATTAATATAAAATAAGTACAAACAGCCGTGTTACTCGTAGACGTCAGTTTTTAATACTTATTAAATTCTTGGCCAATAAACACACCTTTAATGATTTGCCTACCGGCCTCGCGATTAATATCAGACTTGTATTCGGATACACCTGACAGCTATGACTAATTTTGCAAGCCATTGCCTAATACTGCAATTAGCATGGTTTACGAAAAGAAATATTTTTTATAACGTTTTATATTATTTTGTTATTATACTTAATTATTGTTATTGTGTTATTCGCATAACACGGCTATTGTTACTTACCGAAGGGTTTCTCAAAGATACTTAAACGTATGAATCTGTTATAACTATAATATCATATTATATGTGTGCGTATTTACTTCTAGACTGTTTTATGTATTATCTCATATAGAATAGTCGACAAATTATGCAACGGCGCGTGTCAGTCTTTGCTCGAGTTCATGTTCACGTGTAGCTTTACGTAGGAAAGCTGATGTCATCCGAGCTGACGATTATACATTGCAGGCAAAAGTATCGATTGCTTTATGTGACGTATCCCTCTTATTTTAATTCAGGGTCAAAATATTGAGACATTGTATTGATAAATTCTTAACTCAACATTGAGCAAAAACGAACTAGGCAAACGTCTAGAAATGTATGTTTGGCTTATCCTCGTCGTTATTCGTTTGATAAGTGTTTTGACAAATATAACTATTATCATCACAAAACACAGTTCTGACAAACTTACGAGTGACACAGCTGCGGAGAGCGCCTAACATTTTGTGACCTCGTGTTTGCATTAATATACGCCACGCTCTTGGGCCCTACAAATTGCACGTGGCCCGCCCAGTCCGGCCTTGGATGTGTTCAATAGGGCTTCGCTTCGTATTGATATAGCAAATAATATTATGTACCAACATTGCGAATCCGATTTCTTTTCGATTCAATGTAGGGGAGTGAGTGTCCTATCATCCGTGGCCATTTTTATAAGTTTAAATTCATCCTTTTAAATACATAGCCTGGTTTCATCATTCTGGATTTCCTTACCATCTACGCTAAGAATCCCTCTAAGAACAAAGAAGGCGCTATTAATAAATTAACGCAAATTAGGATGAAATATATCATCTATCAATTAATTACCTATAAATAGCCTTGTTTTGCTCTAACTCTACTAAATATTTACCTAGGTATTATAGGTCACTTTGTCAGTTTCTCCCAGTTTCGGTGACATTTCAACTCGGTTTAAATTGGGTATTTTTTTTTTTTTGGTATTGACGTCTTGTAAGGGCTGTGTGCAGGATCGTTGTTATAGCATGGACATACATAGCTCTATTTTTATGTACACTCTGTATAAAAAGAACAAATATTGATATTTTTTTAATTAAACTACTGATCGTGTGTTTTTGTATTAATACAATATTAATCTCATTATCAGGTAGGATTGTATTCAGCACGCTTTATTACGTCAGAACGTGATTTCTCCACCGCCCTGGCCATTTATGATCTGGAAAGTAATCGCCGGATATCAGTGTCAGCTACTTTCTACCACAAACTTATGTTTTTATCATGTTTACTATTTGCAATGATTATTTTACAATTTTTACTACATTGATGCATGACGCAATTTTCATGTTACAATTTGTTTTTCCGTTTTGATCATTTCTTTATTCGTACTTATATAAACGTCACATAAATATCATATAATGAAGTACAATAACGTTATTAGAATAACAATTATCTAGAATAAGCTTAATTTTGTTCAATTTATTCTTACAAATTTTCTTTAGAAGACATTATTGATAAATAAGTATGAATAAAAAGATAAACATAAAAAGTAACAGCATTTCTACTCGAATTTTTCGTTCGGAATGGCTTGTTGTGTGTACTTGTAAAAAATAAACACAGACCCAATCTGCACTGATAGTAACTTACGAATACTGCATAGTACTCGTATTGTTGTTTATCGCAAATGTGTAAACATTGGTGAACCCATTGCAAATGTCATTGATCTTATATTTACGCTGGATGTTTAGGTTCGAAACTCTTAATATAGCATTTCCTGGAGTGAATTGCGTGAATCAGGCAGCGAGGTAGAAAAAGATTATTGACCTGAACTTTTTGAAGTTGTGTATGGAGTAAGTCATCTAACGGAACGGAGCGGGTGTCGCGGTCGGACAGGCAGCCAGTCAGTCACACATCCGCCTGCACTGCCTGCCTTATCGCGACCTCTTCTGTGCATCCACAACTGGGCTACTTTGCCTCCACCTATGTATGTTTTCAAATATTTAAGCTGTCATCCAAGGTATTCGGGCCTATCAGAAAAATAATATTGTAAAATGTTACATCTTAGATATAAAAAAAGCGTTTTGATTTTATTTAAAGTAACCGAACGCTTCAGCTTTTCAAGAAGGAAATATTTTATACTTATCCACGTATGTCGATTATATTAGTACCTTTTTTCAGCCCCCATATTCTTCAGCACATAAACCTAAGCCCACCTAAGACATGAAAGTCTTTCGATGCCCCATTTTATTCGATCAATGTGTGCAAAAATGTATTTTCCTATGATGAAGATGAAAATGGGTCTTTTTTATTCCTTACTGATAAAAGTAATATACCTAGGTATATTATAAAAATTTAATACAGCCTTGATGATTTTATTTATACCATTAATACTATTAAACTTAAATGATGTTGAAAAATAATTGATATTTATTATTTATACTTACTGAAGTTAAAAATAAAACCAAAGAAAATCCGTGTAATATAAAAATTAATTAATAATAAAGTTATCGATAGATAACAATCGTTAAATTTTGCCGGAGGCCATATGGGGCGATTTGAAAACGCCCGACAGCGGGTTGGCCACTAACCCGCATCTCTACCAACCCGCATTGGAGCAGCGTCGTGGAGTAAGCTCCAGCCTCCCCAATATTGGGAAGAGACTCGTGCCCAACCGTGGGTCGCAATAAGGGTTGCATTGCAGCCACTGCTAACTAATATATATATATATATATATATATATATATATATATATATATATATATATATATATATATATATATATATATATATATATATATATATAAATCCAGGAACACTTTTGGCAACCTTTCATTTTGCAACCTTGTGGCTACCACGAGTTACAGCAGACTTAGGGCAATAAAAGCTATGAATATTAACTTACTACAAGCTATAATACCGTGACTATTACTTAAAATTTACCTTGTTGCAATATCCTCCAAAATAAATTTATACAGGTACATATATTTTTCGCAATACTTTTGACAACCAATCCATATTGTTATACTTACTCCATCCATGTATATTGATGTATATTTATATTTATTTTATAAGAGATAAGCCTACCGTTCTTACTAATATATATACAACTTCCGTATTTTTAAGTATATTGTCAGCTCATTCCTAAGTACTTTGGGCATCCTACCATTAACGAGTACTTTTAACGACTTATTATACTAACCGTATATTAACGTTTACTTAGCTAGCAAACATGCTACCTTTCAGTAGGACTGTAATATGGAATCCAGAAAGTACAGTCAAGCTCCAAAATATTAACTAAATCAGTAACTCAGTAAAAGTAAATCAGTTACTCTCTGGAGCGGGTCTCGGAATGGGGTCGACTTAACCTTGTCGAGTTTAACCTCTCGAAGACACAAGTTTGCGCGTTTACCGCTAAAAAAACCCCATTTGTTATAGCGCCCAAGTTCCAGGGTACCGCGCTCACCGTAGGTGAAAGTGTCGGTATCTTGGGAGTTGACATTACGAGCAAAGTGCAGTACCGGAGTCATTTGGAGCACAAAGCCAAATTGGCGTCCAAAAAGCTTGGTGTCCTCAATAGGGCGAGGCAGTACTTCACTGCGGAGCAACTCCTGACGCTGTACAAGGCTCAGGTCAGACCCCACATGGAGTACTGCTCTCATCTCTGGGCAGGAGCACCAAAATACCAGCTACACCCATTTGACTCCGTTGAAAAGCGCGCAGTACGAATCGTCAACGACCCAAGATTGACTGACAGGCTAGAACCGCTCAGCTTGCGAAGAGACATAGGCTCGCTCTGCGTGTTCTAGCGACTTTACTATGGTGAGTGCTCCGAGGAACTTTTCAAACTCATGCCTACATCACCATTCCATGATTATACCACCAGACGAAGGTTAAAGTTCCACCGGCACCATCTGGACTCGTGGCGGTCCTCCACAGTCCGCTTTGCACGCTCCTTCTTACCACGGACGTGTAGGTTATGGGACAACCTTCCAGCTGAGGCATTCCCAGTGGACTATAACATGGGGTTCTTCAAGAAAGCTGTAAAAAGAGCTCTCCTCCAAAGCCGGCAATGCTCGGGTGGCTCCCTTGGGGTTGCCCGTGTCCATAGGCGACGGTGATCGGTTAACACTACGCGGCCCGTCTGCCTTTTTGTTCGGTTTACATATAAAAAAAAAAAAACTGTGGTGTTTAAGTGGACTGTATGTTGCTTGATGTGTTCAGCGTAGGCAGGTTTCAAAGAAGAGACGATTTTCCTTTTAAGGTGTTTCCTCCAGTAGAGCCCAGTGGTAAGTGAATTCAGCTGCTGGTTTTCAACTCGTGCGGCTTGTGTGCCGCACGGTTGAGCCAAGTTTCGGATTCCTCTATCTTGGGGTTTCTTCCGTGGCCCGCAACTGCAGAGCCCGTCAATAGGGTTGTAAGCCAGGGGGCTCCCTGGCTTACCGATGGGCGGGATCCAGCTCCTTGCTGGATCGGGGTTGTCGTGGTCCGTGGGTTGCGGCTTGCGCCGCTAGTGAAGCCCGGTGGGGCCGCGGCACCTTGGTGCCGCGGGTCAATCAGCTCTTCATGAAGCCCCGGCGGCCGCAGGTGGGTCCCGCGCCAGGAGATCGCGCGGGACCGGTCTGCGGTCGAGTAGACGAGCGTGGGGCGGCGCCAGATCCCGCAGATGCGAGAATCGCGCCGGGTCGACACGCGCAAACATTTTGGTGGCGAGGCAGCGCATGAAGTCGTCCAGGCTCTCGACTCATAAGTCCCTCTGGATGACTGCGTTCCTGACGCAACACGACGCTTGCGCGACCTGTCGCCTGTCAGGCGGGGGCGGATGTACAGCTTATACTGTGTGGTCTTAACACAAAGAGGTAGGCTCGAAGAGAGCACCGGACGAAGCTGGAAGCTCGCCGACCTCGAGCTGATGAGTATGTTGTCCACGTAGTGCTTCATGGTAAGTCTGTGGTCTAAAGTCACACCCAGGTACTTCGCCCGGGTGGACCACAGGATGTTGTCCGTTGAGCTTCAGAGTGGGATCCTTAGAAGAGCTGCCGCCTATCCGGACGGCCTGGGTCTTCCCCACGTTCACCGACAGTCTCCACTTCGCGAGCCAGTCGGGGAGGGCATCGAGGGCACGCTGTATCTTGGATGCGGCGTGCGCGGACTTGAGCGACGTTGTCACGAACGCCGCGTCGTCGGCATAGAGGACTAGCAATGCCCCCCCAGCCGCTGGGGTGTACGTAGCGTAGCACGTAGGAGATAGGCAGCTTCCTTGCGGGATGCCGGCTGCCACGGGATGCTCTTCTGATAGTGCGCCGTCCACTACCACTCTGAAGCTCCCGTTGTCCAAGAAGCAGGAGATCACCTGTACGATGCGCTTGGGCACCGACGACTGCGAGATCTTGTAGAGCAAGCCGTCGTGCCAAACACGATCGAACGCTTTTTCCATGTCAAGGAATACTGCACACGCTCGCTTGTTATTGTTCAGTGCGGCGGTGACATATCACCGCCGCACCATAGAAGGTACTGCACCATAGTGCAGTACCCTCGATCTTGCAGCAGGAGCGACCCGAAGACCTTCGAAAAGGTTGAGAGAAGCGTGATGGGCCTATAGCTCTCAGGCTTCAGGATGCTTTTCCCCGGCTTGGGTAACATGATTACGTGCCCAATTTTCCATGAGTGCGAGAATGTACCCGTACGCAGAATGCCGTTGAAGAGGCGCGTGACGGCTCCCATCGTCTTCCTGGGAAGCTGGCGGAGCGCCGTGTTCGTTATACCGGGAGCCTTTCTGGCTTTAGTCCTTTCGATCGCACTCTGGACCATGCTCGTGGAGACGACGACGGGATCTTCATCAGGAGCTATAGGCGGTGCGAATTACTCGAGGAGGTGGCGCTCAACTGCTAAAATATGTTCCGTCTACTGAGAGGGGTTCGACTGGAACTGGCGTTCGAGGTTGTTGGCGAAGATCTCTACCCGATCTTCCGCCCGGTAGCGAGGCGTGCAGTCCGTATGCGTCAATGGGCGGACCGGAGCCGGGTTGTTCGTAAATTGGCGGCAAAGACGGTGAATGGAAGGCCAATCGTCTTGCGCGACACCCAGGCGCGACTCTCAGCTCACGGTCGCGTGCGCCTCCAACGCGGCCTGGAGCCTTTCCTTGGCTCGGATGAGGTGAAGCTTCTGTGTCGGGCATCTGGTGTTCTACCAGCTCCTACGAAGGCGCCTTTTCTCCTGTAAGAGTTGGTAGATGCGAGGTGGGTGGGGGGACAGTGCTCCCCGTGATGGAATCCCTTCTGTGGCCCCCTCCAACGCGCCTTGTATGCTGACAGTGAGGTCGACCGCTAGTTGGTCGACATCACCTCCCGTGCAGACAGGCCGAGTTGGGGTGGTGATCTCCAGTGTCTTCTTGAAGGCATTCCAGTCTTTTTGAGACGTGGCCTCAGTGGCGAGACCCTCACTGGGTTCTTCGCCAGGACTAGCGAGACGGGAACATGGTTGGACCCCACGCCGTCTTGCAGCGACTCCAGTGTGGGCTGGACCTCGAGACCGCGGTGTACGACGATGTCTATGACATCGGGCGAGTGCCCCTGTTGTTCCAGGTAGTGTCGGGCATTCTGGGCCCTGGATGTCGTCCGTTCCTGCAGGTGGCGTGGCTGTTCCACCCCGTATGTTTGGCATTCAAATCGCCGGCGGCGATGGTCGGGTGCGGCGCGTCCAGCGGCTGCCTCAGGATACTCGGCTCTGTGTTCCTCGGCATTGGTGTTCTTTACGTAGATGGCAGTGCACGGCGACGAAGTAGCTCCGAAGATGACGCTCTTCATCCGGTATTCATAGGGCGGGCCCTCCCGCCGGTCGTCTCTCCATAGGAAACGTTGCATGTCCCTGTCTTCCTCTTGAATAATGACACGCAGGAACATATCCTTGATATTAGCTGTGACTGCGATCGGGCGTTGACGAAACTTCATGAGTACGCCCGACACTGACTGCAGCAGGTCTGGTCCGGACAGCAACATGTCGTTGAGGCTGACCCCTCGTGTCTTGGCAGCGGCGTCGTGCACAATGCGTAGCTTTTCAGGCTTCTGTGGGTTGATAACGGCGAAGTGAGGTAGGTATCACAGCTTGGCACTTTTCTCTGTCGGCGCTGCTTCGGCGAAACCATTCTCCACAAGATTGGCTATTTGCTGTTTGTATCTTTTCTTCATGTTGTCGTCTCGATCCATTTTTCTTTCTATGTGTTCAAGTCGGGTGAGTGCAGACTGGAAGTTGGAAGGTGGGTGGATATTATCGGTCTTCCACAGCAATCCGGTCTCGAAGCCGCCCGTCGGGATTCGCTTCGTTTTGGCCTTTAGGATCTGCATGGCTCGGCGCTCAGCATCGTTAAAATATCTCCTGGCCTCTACCCCCAGTGACTCCCAAGCGAAGTGTTGCTTCATCAGCTGTTCCATTGGCTCCTCCTCTTCGTGGCTGTGGATGTGGTGGATGCGATGTCGTTGTGCGCCCCCCAATTCCCGAAGTCCGTGGAGTACCCAACAGAGCGGCGTATGAGAGGCCACCGGTTGTTTGTTGTCGCCGTGACGCAGCTCGTCGCTTGCCAGTAGTTGCCAGTTGTCTTGACCCAGTAAGACTGTCGGTGAACCTTCTTCATATTGCAGCAGCTCTTCTATATCTCGCAGGTGCTTGCAGGACTCCATG
This sequence comes from Pyrgus malvae, assembly GCA_911387765.1. Lineage (NCBI taxonomy): Eukaryota > Metazoa > Arthropoda > Insecta > Lepidoptera > Hesperiidae > Pyrgus > Pyrgus malvae. Next base: position 8,972,782 of record OU426958.1, on the reverse strand, counting down.
ATGCACTCCCTGTGGTGACAGTCGTATGTTGGACATTGTTCGTGCCGTGATGCTGTGCAGCTTGGAGTGAAGGCCTCTGACACCGAACTCAACGCGCTTGGATTTCTCAGCGTCAATCTTTGTTCCCGCGACGCCTTCTATGTAAAAGGGTTCGACTGGCACGTCGACCCGTCGTCCAACAAGGCGTATGCATTGCAGACGCCCCTCGGTCCTTTGATTTGCACAGGAAGCATCTTAAGCAGCGCCTTTGTGTTGTTGGTTTCTCTTACTGATGCCACGGTGAAGTTTCGGTCATGGTCGAAGTAGTGTTGTTGCGTAACGCTGTTTCGGTATGTAGGTTACCCGAAGCCTCTAACGTAAACATGAGGCACGGGGCGCAAAATGCTTCCGTCGGCAGCATCGAGTCAGCGATGTTTGATGATTCAGCGAGTAACGCAAACGCTGCAGCGCATCAAGCCTTCGCCGAGGTCACGGCACCCGTCGTCGGCACCTGAGTACATCGACCCCCGGACGAGCCCATGCTACTATTGCTGGTAACACCAAACCTGCTCCATCACAGGCTAAGCTGCAAAAATGGGGGACGCAGATCCAGAGTAAATCAATTCGTAAGGATCTGCCAAAGTTGCGTTCAGCTAAGAACCAGTGCGACGAGGAGGGTTTCGTGAAGGTTGAAAAGAAGACGAAGAGGAAGCCCACTCGTCCGAATAGATGTGGTACTGCACCGACCGGCCCGGACCGAATGCTGCAGCCGGCCAAACCGACGACGCTGCTGTACGTGTCCCAACTGCATGACTCTACAAAGGTCGAGGAGATTGTAGCGTACATCAGAATTAAGACCAACTGCAGATTGAGGGTTGAGCGATCGGAGTCTCGCCACAGTGTTAATTTTAATTCATATGTGGTGAGAATCCCCACGGAACAGCTGCAAACCCTCATGAAGGAAGACTTTTGGCTGAGAGGTGTTGTATTCCGGCGATTCTGAGGCCGGCTACCAGACACCGCGCGCAACACGACGCCGAAACCTCGTGTTAGCCAGATAATGTATTGTTTATGTATAGTGATTATTTTAAGTCAATTTTATTTTGTATTGTATTACTAGCTGTGCCCCGCGGTTTCACCCGCGTTAGAGAGGATCATTACCAATCCCAAATTGGTTGTTTCGCCTTCCATCTACACGTGACTGATGAATTTTGGGGGAGTATGTCCCCTGTGACCCCTCCTGGGACCGCCACTGTATGTGTTATTCTGATGTATAAGATCTAATCTGATTATTGTAAAGTTTCATTTAAATCCATTCAGTGGTTTTTACGTGAAAGAGTAACAAACATCCATACTTACAAACTTTTGCGTTTATAATATTAGTAGGATTTTCCGGATCATTTGGGAAATTTCTGGAACTCTCTCAAACATTCTGAATTAATTAAAACAGTTTGCAATTATTTTAAAAATCTTCAAATCATTCGAGAAGTTTCTCGAATTTTCTCGAATATTTTCAATTAATTAAAAAAATTGCAATTATTTTAAAAATCTCCAGATCATTCGAAAAAAGATTACAATTATTTTAAAAAATCCAGATCATTTGAGAAGCTTTCTCGAATATTCTCAATAAATTAAAATCATTTAAAAAATCCAAATGATTCAGGCAGTTTCTGGTACTTTCTCGAACATTGTTAATAAAATTAAAATTTAAGTAGTTTGCTAGATCATCCCAGAAATTTTGAAATCCACTCAGAAGTCCCTATTGGTTAGAAAAGTACAGATATTTTTTTTTCAATTTTTCCACCCACCGCGATCAAACTCCCTTACTATTTACGTACTAAGAGGTATTTACCACCCCAAGGGGAAGTTGATTGGAGTTAATAATAATAGAGAAAGCCGTGTCTTTACGTACAAAGAAAACCCTTTACTTTTTATATATATATTAAGATTGTATGTTATTTCCTTTATATGTATTAGTTTGTGATATTTTAATTTTTATCTATGTATTAGTTTCTATGGGCCTTGGCCTGAAATAAATGAATAAATAAATAAAATAATAAATACTATATAAAAAAACAAACAATACACATATTGATATCAAAATAATACGAAACAAGTAATATGTAATGTACAACACCTATTGACTATAAATTTTATACATAAGTTATCATGAGATAAGTCGCGAACAGTAATCATGCGATATTTAATCTAAACCAGTAGTCGCGAACAATAAGAATAGCAACGCCGCGCCATCAAGGGCACGAGCTGGCAACGCCGCGCCATCAAGGGCACGAGCTGGCAACATGTGCTAAATAAAATCGGCAAGTAGCCAGATAATCGGTGTAATGAAAGTGAATATACGGCATCCTGTATATAGGCCCTCTAGCGTCAACACCGTGAACTAAAATATCCATTTTCAGACACATCCGAGCCAATTTGGAGTCCATCACAAAAATTGATATGGTATCCCTATCGCCATCTATGATCAAATGGTGTAAAAATTCAAGCAAATTAATCTGACGTCCATATATCGGACGTCGAAAGTCGGTGGTCGCCACATTAAATGCAATTAATGTCATGTTGGACGTCAAATAGGTTCCGGGATATATATATATATATATATATATATATATATATATGTATATGTATATGTATATATGCTACAGTTAGATGCGAATTATGGTTGTGAATTTAAAAAATCCGTCAGTATTAAATTACTCGTTATCACTCATCTTAATGAAGTATTATTAAAAATTTAATAATAATAAACATAAAGTTAAAAATCATAATTTATTAACAATTAATTTTTAATACAAAATAAATTTTGTCGGAAAAAGCACTTTGGTTGCAATATTAACATATTTACACAAGAAAAACATACCTTACCAAAACTTACCCTATATTTTGTCTTTCTAATTTATCTTAAAATACTCGTATATACATACATTCATCCCTATATAAACATGTGATTATTCCGACTTGAGTTTTAACAGAATCTTAAATAATAAATCTATATTATAATATGTCGGATCCGGTGAACACTCAATATCGGACCGCCCGTTTTTCGTTATCTTAGACGTTTTATTCCAAGTATTTCCGATGAACATCAATTCAAGTATTTTAATACGTTTATCCTTGGAAAAATTACATTACATATCCTAAATAAAGCACGCACAAGATTTTTTGCAATCTCAAAAGGGTTTCACTGACAATGCTCTATCATAATTAAGTCTTATCATTTGACTATGCGGGTGACTTATCTTGCAGTGGAACCTCCTCCGGAGACGTGCCATTAGCGTTTCCTCCCTGCCGTTCATTTGGAGATCTAGGAGTAGAGCTAAATCGTTTTTTAATGGAATTCCAGTTCTTTTTAATGGTAACTCCAGCTACTACCACAACCATACCGGCAACTATGATAGCAATTAAACTTCTGTCAACTCCCCCAGACTTCGTGTCAGTGGTTTTCGCTCCAATTTTTACATCGTCTTGATTGCTAGTAGATTCATCTTTGGTTATATTTACTATAGTATTTGATGGAGCAATTTTAACCTCTTCATTATTATTTTCTGAGTGACGTAAAAGTTCGTTCACTCCAGCAATTTTGCTGTTATAAACGGTTGTAGATGCTACTGAACTTGATGTTGGAGTGACATTAGCGGGCTCTTCTTTAATTGATCTTTCTCCACCAGAAATGTTGACGCTGGGATCAGCATTTTCTTTATCTTCTAAGGTATCTACGGGTATCATACCAGGTAGAGTAGCTTCAAGTAAGTCTTCATCAAAATTCAGGGGCGTATCAGGACATTCGAATGATTCTTTTTCACAAGAACCAGTGCAAACAGATTCTAAAGTGTCTTTCAAATGAATGCATAAATCTTGTACTAATTCTGATGTTGATGTTGGCAATGTTACCTTTCGTAGATTACTAAATCCAGAAAAGATTTCATGTGAAAGTGCCTGAAAAGAAAAAAATATTTGAAAAGTTTAATTTATGCACGCTAAAGACATTATTAAACGGTAAAATGGTAATTTATATTTACCGTTCTCATATCGTTGCCGCCAAGGTCCAATTCCTGTAACTTTGTCAGTGACAAACTGTTCTTCAAATCCTTTGGATATTCAATGAGACGATTATTTGCTAGCTTTAAAACTAGTAACTCTGGAAGTTCGCTGATTGACTGAAATAGAATTAGAAATTAGACTTTTATTGGAGGTTTAATGTCACGTCTAAATATAAAAGTATATTATATCTTTAACAATTATATAAAATTATAAACTTATTGATTATAAATTATAAATATATGTAGTATAAAAATATATTTATTATGAGATTGGAATGTCTCGAGAAAGTAATCTTTATAATTTATTTTTATTCTTTCCCTGATTGAGGTATTCTATGTTCCTGATCTTGTGTGAGTAAGCATATACTATACAACACAGCACAAAAAATCTAATGTGAAACTATAAGAGCAAAGCGTTATTGTTATTTATTATACTTACACCAGATGCGATTTCCATAACCGAATTATCATTCACATTAAGTTCTTTTAGATTCTTCAATAATGATACCTCTTTTGGTATTTCAGTTAACTTGTTCTTTTGTAATTTCAACTTTGTCGTCTTTGGATCTAAAGGACTGGGAAATTCAGTAAGGCCGTATCCCGAGCAATCAACTACAAAATCGTTTGTACCGCCTTCAGTACTACATACACATGGATTTGGACAAGCGCCATTGTTGTCGACCGGGGAAATAACTTCACTGTGTGCGACCGCAGTAGATTCGACTTCCTCCAATTTTGGTGCACTACTAAATTCAGTCGTATGGTCCGTTGGATCTTCCACCAATCCTTCTCCACTACCTTCTATTTCTGCACCAGCAGTTTCAGAATGGTTATCTGGAGGAAATTGGTTATCACTTTCAAATGGTATTGTCAATTCATCTTCACTTTGGGCTTTTACGTTTCTGCACCTGAAAAAATATATTTTTGTCAGTTAACACATGACTATCAAAATCATATAAATATCTTTTGTTTTATCGTAACGAGCTGACGTAAAATTACTTAGTACAGAGATAAGAAAACGATAGCTGTTAGGGCGTAACCCGCACTCTACTCTCAACATAAGACACCTGTCGAAAGTGCTGTAAATTATTTAGTGATAAATTATATAGTATAACTTTGTATAATATAACGTAGTGATATTTTTTTAAATACAATAGTACTTGCTATCATCACCACAAGATTTTTTAATGTTTTATAAATTTGAAAATTGTGATTCTATTGATCATTCACTACGGAATTTTTATCTTGAATCTCTTTTACAATAGTTTCTTACAGCGTAATTTTAACTTTTAAAATATGAAAACATTCAAAATATCACTTAACTATTTATTTAAAATTATTCCAATGGAATATCGATTATATTCCATTCACTAATGTAATAGAAAAGAAAATGTAAATATAATCCACACTTACGCAAGGATTGCCAACAACAATAAACAGATCTTACTCCGCTTCATGGTCACTAGGAGATGGGAACTGTGATATGTAATACACTTGTGTACCAAGTAGGTCCAGGAGTAGTTACCTGTCCTGGCACTAGTACCGTCGGTGCGCACAGCGCGTAACTCACTGACACTTATAACTATTATCACTCTTCATGATAAGATTACCAACGGCATGGACAAGCTTATCACAAATCAGCTCGATAACGAGCATAGACTTTAAAAATATATTAGTTTTCGATTTTCAATTTACATTGCCCGCCATGGCAGCGAAAGATGTTAATGGGATGCTTGTCTATGATAATACAAGCACGATGAATGATTGTTAGGAAACATATCATTGCGTTTAACTTGCTGACTAACTCTAATTTCGGGCTCGAGTGTTAATTGAGACTTTTATGTCCATAGGTTCGTTAGGATCTGTTGGATGTTGAAATATTTTGTCTAGACGATCATGGAACAATAATTATACTAATGACATTATAAAAATGAATAAATAAAGAAATACTTAACAGTTGCCGTCCAATACACATTACACGTACATTTTTTATTATCGTGTTAGTAAAAATAAACATAGAAGAAGCCGCGTGAAAAAGATCTATAATTATATATAGTATGATTCTTTTTTCTTTAATATGAAATTTTAATGAATCAGAATAACCTGAATTCAGGAATATTATTACCCAGAAAACCATATCTTTTATTTGGAACCGGAACCTTTTCAATAGATTATTGGAAGCTACAGAGATACAGGTAGATACGGACGGTGTTATCTTCGCTGAAATGACGTAGATTGCCTCATTGCCTCAGATATGCAGTTACGTGTTACAGACGTCCTTCACTAATGTTTTTATTTTATCCAGATTGTCATCAATAAATACTATACATGTATTTTATCAAGAAATGAAAGAAACTTGTTTTGAAAGAAAGGTTTTTCAAGAAGTTATTCGTCACTTTTTCATCAAGATTATTATACATTCATCCTCGCATTTAACAAATAATGTACATATCCATACTAATAAATAAAGCTGAAGAGTTTGTTTGTTTGTTTGAATGCGCTAATCTACTACACTGGCTCGAATTGAAAAATTCTTTTTGTGTTGGATATTCCATTTATCGAGGAAGGCTTTAGGCTATATAACATTACGCTGCGACCAATAGGAGCGAATAATCAGTGAAAAATGTTGCAAAAACGGGGAAAATCTATACTAATATATAAAGTTGGAGTTTGTTTGTTTGACCGCGCTAACCTACTAACTACTGGTTGGATTTGAAAAAAATATTTTTGTGTTGAATAATACATTTATTTGGGAAGGCATATAATATTAAGACGAAGTCGCGGGCGGCCGCTAGATACAATTTTTTTATAAATAAACCGTACAAAATGATACTAAATTAAAAAACTTTCTATATACATATTTATTTTCTATATTATAAATTGTAAATAGTGTTGCTATTTAAGAATTGTTGAAAGTTTAAGCAGTCTCAAAAAATAAGAAAAAAAATAATTTCATAATGATTTTTGATAACAAACCGTCATAAAATCTTAAAATAAAAGACAATCATTATATAATACTATTTACTCCTATTTTCACGTGATGCAGTAATCCTTCAATTCGATAAATGTAATTAATTAAATTTCAACCTATTATCTTATGTGGAATAAGCTGAATAAGTATTATTTACATTCTTGCTTGATAAAAAATAGAGTATTGCATAAATTTTTATTCAAATGTTAAATGGCCTAAAATTGCATTTAAGAGCGTTTTCAATCCAGCGTATTTTGCGGAGCGTTCTGCGTTTGCGCGTCATTTGTTTGTTTTTTGAAGTGCGTGTACCACAGAGCAGAGAAAGAAAAGACTTAACATACACGATTGTGAACTGAAATCGCAATTGTCCCAACGCGTCACCATAGTGAGCCTCGGTGCCTCATTTCGTCGCTCTCGTCGTATGGTCAAATCGTGTGTTGGCTTTCGGTAATACACAATAACATTCTTAGGAATACAATTAGACGATTTATGTTCTTGGAAGGCACATATCGAAAAGTCTGCTCGTAAGTAAGCCGATTTGTCTACCCCTTATGGCGCCTTCCAAAAGTTAGCAATAAGATGACGGCACTTAAAGCACATCACGAATATGTCCCTTTCAATTTAAGATATGGCATCCTGTTATGGGGCAACTCAGTAAACTTCAACAAAGTTTTTATAGCCCAAAAAAGATGCGTACGTGCCATTTGTGATGAATACCAGAAAAGAGTTGCAAACCTTTTTTTTAAAACTAAATGATTAACACTATCAGGAATGTACATTTATGAAGTGTGTCTATTTGTTAAAACACATTTGTATCTTTTTACTCAGAAAAAGGATGATTGTAGATTTCTCACTTGTTACCCTGAAAAGCTTTGCCTTCCATTATCTAAATCAGTACTTCGATCAAGAAATTCATACCATATGTGCGTAAAAATATATGTATAATAAATTGCCTACAGAATTTAACATTAACACGCTTTAAAAGAGAATTACATGACTGGCTAGTAGATAAGTGTTTCTACAGCCTCAGTGAATTTATAAATTGATATTTCTCTTTTTTGGAATAATGATTAATAAATAGAATAATAATTGATTTGATAAATGATTAAATAGACAAACAAATTATTGAATTATTATTTAATTAGTTTTTTGACATACGTTTTTACTAATGTTGGAATATTTATCACAATTTTAATAATAATAAGCAAGATATAAATATGTTTAAAGTGTTACCTTTATATTATATTGTATCGCAAATTTTTGCATGCCTTACAAAGGTTAATGTGAGATACCTTATAATTTACAAATTATTATAAGACCTTATTTGTGACCACATTATTGCAAATAAATTTATTTCATTTCATCGTGAAATATAATAACAGTGCTGACACCTACATGTTTTTTGGGTTGCGTCCTAAACTCCATGAGGAGACACGTTCTAGTAAAAATAATGATGAAAAAACGGCAAATTGTTTGTAAAGTAGGTTTACGATCGAGATGTTTACGTGATAACGTCCGCACGAGAAAATCTCCATTCGTTTGTATGCCGCTAGAGTGAGAGAGACGGAAGATCGGTCCACTCACTCGAACGCTGTGCCAGCCTCCGCTCGTGAGGATTCCGCGTGACAAGTTTCACGGAATGACTGGCAGCGCTCGAGATGAGACGGGAGATCGGTCCGTCTCTCTCTCGTTATACCTGCGATCGCGCTCGTGAGGTTTTGGTGTGACACAAGTTTCTGAACATGTCATCCGACTAAAACGATTTTAAAGACGTTATCACGTCAAAAAACATATTATTATGTAAAATCTTGACGCTGGGCTTATACATATTTGATACAATTACGACACGTCACGACACGACAACGAGTGTTTTGCAGCGTTTATGGGTGCCTAAATTCAACGGTAATAAAACCCACATTGTAATTTTTTCTACGCTGAAAGGTAAATGTAATATAATAATGTCTTTCTATATACTTATTCTTATTTATTTAAAAACCATACGCAATTATGCTATCGAATAATTGAGTCATACACTTCAATCTTTATTCGTTTTCTATACACATACAACATACGAACAAACGTCATAATGCAAATTGTTCAGCTTAGTATTTGGTAGCTTCTATAAGTTGATTTTAATGTAAACGAATAAAATAATAAAAAGAAAAACATAATTTAATAGGAACAATTTTATCTTTTATCCCATCCGTCCGTCCGTATTATGTCTGTACGCTTGATAACTGAAAAACTTTGATACCGTACCGTATGGTATTCTGGAAGTTAGTCGCTTTCATTGATATAGGTATCGGTTGCATTGTATAAAAATATGTAATTCATCATTTTGTAGGCGCCAACCCTAGCGCTCCGCGCATACATTTGTTCAAATTTCAAAAATCGGGCTGATTACCCTTCTGTCTAAGTAAAGCGCTCTTTGTATTGTGTCTATGGCGTGTACCCTGTGACGTGAAACGTCCCGATTTGACATTTCAGGTGCAAAAAATACGCGCGTGTAAGTGCCGAAAAAACACGCTAGTTTGAAACCGCTCTAAATTTTACATTTTCAATTTTCGTTTTCGTGCGTAATTTGACAGAAACGCTTGATATTATTTTTATTCTTAGGTGATGTCACTCGGTCATGTAAACAATTGAACTGATATTGGTCTTTATAGTCAACACAAATCACAGTTATCCAGTGTCGATAAAATTCTGGAATCCAGTGAAGAATAATAAAAATTGAAATAATATTTATAGGGAAATGCTTTTAATTTACTTTACAAAGTTTTTTCTGTTAATTTAACCAGGGGACTTCATTGTTTAATGTACTTACTTGTTATAAATATCTAAATATCTTGAACAATTCACACAGCGCCATCTGATTCCAAACTAAGCAGAGCTTGTACTAAGCAAAAAGCTGATAAACATACTTATATAATTCTAAATACATACTTAAATAGATATATTAACACCCAGGCACAGAACAAATAGTCATGGTCATAACACAAATATTTGTCCTGGGTGGGAATCGAACCCTCGACCTCACGCTTCACAGTCAGCTCAACACCCACTACGCCACGGAGTCTGTCAAGTTATCTGTTTCATTTGACTGTATTTTCTCTATTTACAATGTAGTATTTAAAAATAAGCTATGAAATGAACAAAGTGCCTAATTTTATACTACTATAACACCGATAGAATAAAAAAATTGGAATAGGATTTTATTTGACGCTGCGTTTTGACGCCTTGTAAACGTATACTGCTTTTTTTTAATTTCTTATAAACCTGGTTTTATTATTCTCATCGTTATCGTAATAAAAATGCTACAATAGAGCAGTTAAAAAAATTCAGTCAAATTCCCAATAGGGTCTTGAGCACTACAAAAAAATTCAAAATGCATATCATAAAAGGTTGCACTAAACCACGCTTGGAAAGCAATATAATTATTTATTCACTTTTATACATGATTTTATTGCGTTTTAAATCAATAAAAAACTAGTCAATTACACTCTTAATGGTTTGTGACGTCATAAATCATTTTCTCATAAAACATGTATGGGGATATCACGTTATGACTGCTTATTAAAAGTACGAGCATCTCAATTGACTTGGTAGTCCAAGACCTGATTGTACTTACAATCGTCATTGGTTGCAGTACTGCAACGGCGGCGACCTGGCGGACTACCTGCAGGCGAACCGGCTCCTAAGCGAGGGCACCATTCGCACATTCCTGCGGCAGCTGGCGGAAGCCATGCGGGCCATCCACGCCAAGGGCATCGTTCACCGCGACCTCAAGCCGCAGAACATCCTGCTTACGCACAACGTCACACCGCCCAGGACGCCGCACCCCTCCGAGATTATACTTAAGATTGGTACGTATTCTTAGAATAAGGTCCAAAGAAAAGATACCACTCTCTATGTCCAAAAATCTGATCCAATCCGTAGTAGAGCCGTAACTATTATTTTAAATTTAAAGTATACATTTGACCTAACCTGAAGGATTCTCATTACTAATACACTAATGCTTTATAACGTACCTATGTATCGGGCATGCGGGCATCAGGATTAATGCGCATGTGTAGTGTCCATGTGTTTACTGACAGTATACATGTCATGTATATGTCGCAGTCAGGTCGTATATTCCGCCGTATTACATTCCGGCTAGCTATTTCCTAAAACAGGGCTGTATTGTGATGCGGCGCACTCTCGTTCAGCCGGATTGCAATTCAGATAAATTAGCGAACGTTGTATTGTATGAGCTCTTCGCGTTCGTCAAAGCGGCGTAATATCGTGCCGCCCAATTGTCTAATGTTAAAGTCAAAGTAATAAATCCGGATATTATATATTATCTAGCCATTATTTATAATATCTACTCAATTTAGATAAAGTGATAATTGACAATGAATTAATCAGGTTAACTAGCAATTTTATATCATATCTTCGAAGGCTTGGATAATGTAATAAAACAAGTGGCTCTTACGATTAGCCGGATTGTTATTGCGATACGTTCTACAATATGGCGGCTCACGTTTAGCCTCATTGTAATGAAGTGTCATTGAGCTAAGCAATGTCCCTGAACCACATTTTCACTATAATTATTTATATTCGAAAAATACCCAAACCGAATCAGAGCACCCCACTATCCACGTGGTCTTGTCTGTACTACCCCTAGAGTGTATATAAAAAGCCGGAGGCGCTGCGGGAAGACCACTCCCTCCGCCCCAGCGTAAGAAAGCGCGGCACCTGCGCTCGCCTTCGCAGCTTCGGCTTTATGGTCGCCTTCGGCGACCTGCCTCAGCCGCTACGGCTCTCTTGATGCCTGCGCTTTCCTACGGCGGGCGGGGAGTGGTCTTCCCTCCGCGCCTCCGGCTTTTTATATACACTCTAGGGGTAGTACAGACAAGACCACGTGGATAGTGGGGTGCTCTGATTCGGTTTGGGTATTTTTCGAATATAAATAATTATAGTGAAAATGTGGTTCAGGGACATTGCTTAGCTCAATGACACTTCATTACAATGAGGCTAAACGTGAGCCGCCATATTGTAGAACGTATCGCAATAACAATCCGGCTAATCGTGGACCCGCCACAATACAGGACGGCCCTGTTTTAGGAACCGGCTAGCTGTTATGTTATACGGCGGATTATACGATCCGACTGCGACATATACATACGAGTTTTGGCGAGAAGTCGAAAAAGACAGATTGTGCTCTTGTTTTATTTTCATTTTCTTGGTGTATTTTTGTGTTATATCGGATAAAGTTGATGGCATTTTGTTTGATATAGGTTAATTACAGTGCACGAGTGTTTGTGAAATAGAATAACAGTGCTAAAATATGATTTTTAATACAGTTGCTCAAAAAGTGACGTATTGCAGGGACGTATAGCGTGCGGGAAGTGGGCTAATACACCTTCGTGCTTTTTCTTTACCTTTTCCGCACTCGTGCGTTCTCTTTCCAAACTGTCAAAATAATGTCTATTAAAAAGAAAAAACCAACCACGAAGTTTTAGAAGTTTTTATGATTCATGCAAATATTTCTAAAAAGAAGCTACTAATTTGTTTCAATATCAGATTTAATGATTTGACTCAATGAGTTAGGTTAGGTTTCATTTCATTTCATCTCATTAATATTTTCATTTCATATCAATAAAAAAAATCTACTGAACTGACTTGGCTGTATGGGCATAGTTCCCTTTGCCTACCCAGAATGGGTGAAGAAAACAAAAAAAATCTCTGCATATAGGTATAAATAGACGACCCGCTTGGCGCAATGGTTACCATGCCGGACTGCCAATCGAGGGGTCCCGGGTTCGATTCCCGGCGAAACAGAAATTTGAATGAGTTTAAATTTCTGTTCTCGGTCTGGGTGTTTGTATTCCTGTCTTTGTATGTGTCCATGGTACCCACGACACAGGGTATTAATTATCCTACTGTGGGGCTATGAGTGTGTAACGTTTATATAGGTGTTCTTTTACGGTTGGCGCCATTTTTCAAAAATGTTGTTTGCTAGTTTTTATTATTTTATTGAATTGCTTCATTTTTTCGCAACTGTATTAAAAATAGTTTTTCAGTACACGTGCGGAACCGTCATTTGAAGGAGTTCCGATTGTCAACCCTCACTTTCGGCTGCGCCTCGGCTCGGGTAGACATTTGTCGGAACTCCTGGCAATGACAGCCTTTCCGCACTTGTAATGAAATATACTATTTTCTGCTTGCCTCCAAATTTCATTGGGCACGTTCTAGTAAAGTAGCCATCGCTTTACTTGAATGTGGGACTGTATAGACTGACTCAATACTGACGACTTACTGACTATGTCATTACTTCGTCCAGTTTCACTTGAAACTGGCAAAAAATTGATGCAAAAATTATACTTGACGCTGGCAGTATGCACAGAATTTGCGATGCCATAATTGAAAAAAAAATGTATACATACTATGTCAATGAGAATCAGCAGACTATTGAAAGTTATACAATATGAAATGTTCTGTATTTTTAAGACCGTACCGATTTAATGTCCTTAGGGTCTGGCAGAAGCATGACTGGTCCTGCTAAACTAAAACTCTTGAAAAGAGAAATACATTTTATTTCCCTTATCAAAGTTAAAACGCTTTCCCGTTGAAGTAATTTTAATATCAATAAGATAAAATATTCATTCAAACCTATTTCATTCAAATAGAACGTTTTCTTCGACTAGCATAACCTATTATTTTTTTGCATTATATTTGTATGCGACTTCAAAGTGAGAACGTGTTGCAGAATAGAAGTCGCGTGCACTAATCAGAAACTTTTATCCTTGGAAGTTTTATTTGCCACACGAAACTAGCACGCTCTTGCTTCTATATTTATTGTGGTTGCATTGCGTTTATCACAAAAATTAAGGAACTATTACAATCTAGGAAGAAAACGTTCGCTTGTGCATTTCAAAATATAAGCGCTACGTAAAAACTGAAAAAACAAAATGTAGGTACTTTTATTTTATTGTTTGCACTTGAATTCATAGATACATCACACGGATGAATTTGGGTTCCTCTCAAGAATGAATAGTATGACCGTCCTACTGTGGCATTTTGTAAGGCCAATATTAAACATAGTTAAGCTTATCCATCACATTATAATCCTCATTGTAGGTTGGTATAGAACACACGAAAAACTTTCATTTTTATAATGGAGAAAGCTGTATTTGAGAAGGCAGCCAAAGCGTACAATGTGAATGAATCAACAGAAGTAATTGGCTCAAATCCTGTTCGCAACGTGAACCGTGACATTTTTACCGTTACTGAGAGCTTCACCTAATTCCCATTTCTTTCTTGATTTATTACTATATTTTAGTAATTAAGAAAATTATAGTAATGCAGTTTATTTGCTTACAGCGGACTTCGGGTTTGCGAGGTTCCTGGAAGAAGGAAACATGGCAGTTACGCTGTGCGGTTCCCCCATGTATATGGTAAGTAAATTATTATAATTTAGTTAGAATACATGGGTTTCATTCGTTACACATTAAACTTTATTTATATTGCTGTTTGTTAACTGTATTCTAAGTTATAACGGAATATTTCACACCTCCTATCTATATAAAAGTAAACTTTTTAAGCGTGGCCATTTTTTTTCTAGTAGGTAATTTGGGCCGCGGTTGACCAGTTCCGGTATCTAAATCAAAAAGCAAATAAAAGATCACGGATTTGTGCTATCATGGTTAAAGTATGCATGTACTCGTATATCCAAGCCAAGTATCATTGCTTAAATTGTTATCTACTGGTGACTGTAGCCTGTACATTAATTTTTCCTTTCCTCCTTTCCTTCCTCGAAAACTTTTCCTTACGTACCCTTAACGTGACTTCTGAATCAATTACACAGGCACCTGAAGTAATAATGTCCCTGAAGTACGACGCAAAAGCGGACCTGTGGAGTTTGGGGACGATAGTGTACCAGTGCCTGACGGGCAAGGCGCCTTTCCAGGCCACCACGCCGCACGAGCTGAAGGCCTTCTACGAGAACAGCGTCGATCTGCAACCCAAGTAAGTCAAATCAGATTCTTCTCATTCCATTTTCACGTGTATATCACATGTATAGAGTTATCTAATTAATTTATATGTGGGACATGAGCAAGGAAAACAACTACATATTATATTCTAATTTATATTTATCTGTTATATTTTCACCACGTCATTATTTGCCGAAATCGTCTTCTTTTCTCCCTATGTTCAAATCCGTGTCACGTTTTTCTTGCTTCGTCTTCCATATCATCAATCATCAGCCAGTCATTCATCATATCTTACACACTTATTATCAAACCTCTTCTCTGGACACCATAATTTTAGCCTTATGTCCCGCATATATATAAGTTCAAACACTTGTTCCAGCGAGTTTCAATTTTTTTTATTCCCTCCAAAAATACTTTTTGTCGAGGTCTTCAAAATTGCTGTTTACACCTGCGATGCAGTCCTCATTTGTCAAAAAAAATTTTGCCTTCCAAGGCATTTTTTCAGATTTGGGAATAGGTAATAATTCCACGGAGCTAGGTCCGGCGAATACGGAGCACGCCGAACCAGCTCGAAGCCCAACTCGTGGATTTGGCCATTGCAATAGCTGACGTGTGCACTGGGGCTTCCTTGATGAAAGAGGACTTTCTTGGGGGACAATTTTGGTCGTTTTTCCAACAATTCGGCATTTAAACGTTCCAATAACTCTGCGCAATAACAGCCAGTGATAGTCTTTCCCTTTTCCAAGGAATCAATCATAATGATTCCTTTGCCATCCCAGAGGACTGTCGCCATCACCTTCCCAGCCGACAGAACAGTCTTGGCCTTCTTTAGGGCACGTTCACCAGTCACCATCCATTGTTTTGATTGCATTTTTGATTCAGTTGTATAATGATGGACCCAAGTTTCGTCTACAGTGACAAATGACTTAAAACATTCCGAGGATATCGCTTCATCATATCCAAACACAGTTTTGAAATTCGCTTTCGTTCTCGTTTTTGTTTGATTGCCAACAAACGTGGCACCCATCGTGCAGACAGCTTTGTCATACCCAAATATTCATGCAGGATTTTATGTACTCGCTCAGTTGAGATGCCTGCTGAGAATACTCAGCTATTTCACGCACCTTCACTCAGCGGTCGTTGAGTACAGAATTATGGACTTCTACAACAACATCCTCAGTAGTGACTTCGATTGGGCGACCAGAGCTCGGAGCATCAGATGTATTTGACCGACCACGTTTAAAATCATTTATCCAGTTATGAACAGTCTGCAACGTTGGTGTTAGTGCCATGAACAGAATCAAGATCCGTTTTTATTGTGGCAGCACTGCAACCCTTCATAAAAAAATGTTTTATAACGGCACGAAGTTCAGATTTTTCCATAGTTGTTGAAAATTTACGAGTGATCAGGATCACAGTTAAACCGTGGTTAAACTGACAAAACTTGTTTTTATTTTTGCGGAAATTTTGACAGTCTTCATTTAAAAGATTGTGCCTACCAGTGTTAATGCCATTTACTAAAGGACTTCCATTCGTGCAACGTTAACACAGTTTTACGATCGATTTTGGTACGGAGCCTTTTATGTGTGAATCAGAATAACATTGTTTTGATTTAATTTTTCATTTGCTAAATTATCTGATCCATATTCCAGGTGTAACTTTGTACAGCTTAACCGCTCGATTGCACGAACGGCCTCGACCGCTAACCCTAGGGCGCCCCAACTTTTTTATGCTAGCCGCCGCGCCACGCCGCGAGGCTCGGGTTTCACTAAACCATTCATTGTGTCTCAATTTGTTATTGTAACTATCAAGTGTTATGTTTTTTATGTTAAGGATGAATGAAGCTGTATATTTAAGTGTTTTGTTTCTCAATATTAAACTACGGTGTAGAAATATGATACGCTGAACAAAGCAAATGGCCACATTTGTATCGGGTTTAAAAACGGCTTAATTTCGGCTAAATTTTTGTGTCTCATGCTGAAACCTTTATTTATATGTATTATTAGATAACTTACCTCGTAAATTCCAATAATTCACTGCAATCCCAACACTCAATCTTATAAATTAACACAACACAAATCACTATGCCACACCCGAACACGATTGCGCAACACAGACTACTGTCAACTTTATTTTTCTTTTTTTACGTCATGGCACGGATTTCTAACGTTTTGGTTTCATTGCATAGATAATTTAACGCAGAAACAGGATAGATATATAGAATAGACCTTAGACAAACAGTGACAACACTATTTCAGTTAAGACCGACCAGGATAGAGAAGGAGAGCCACTCCGCCCCTTGTCGCACTCCGTGCGACAAGGGCAATTTGGACTACAAAATTTTGTCGCACTGTGTGCGACCGTGCAATCGAGGGTCATGGTGCTATATCTGTATTTAAAATAAGTGGTTAGCGTGTTTATTTTATCTCTATGAATCCTGCTAACCATATCAATTTTGTTACCGTAGTGATTTTATGCTGCTTCTATTTGTTTTTCTGATAGTATTCTTGTATCAATGTGTCATCGTGATAATATTTTTCGGATAATTCATACAATATTATAACGTATAATTCGTAGGTATTCGTTCAAATGTTTCATACAAGCTAGTGTGATTCGATTCTTGATTACTTACTTTTATTAATAATTTCTTAAACGTTTATGATTTCTTCGTACTACCACAGAACATTTCAAAAATTCTGTGTTCTAATAAAATCTTAACATAATTATTATACATATATTTCTGGTGTGCGTGTGTATGTCACTGAACTCTGTCTAAACGACTGGACGGATTACTTATGATGCAAGGGGATTTGAGAATGTACTTGATAATTTACCGCATTTTTTTTATCACATGTCTTTAATAATGAATAAGAACGTGACACATACGTAGGTACTTAATTGTACTCATTATTCTGGCAATATTACGCTCTTCACCTATTTTCGTATTTCCGCATTACAATGAATATTTAAATTTCACACATGGTAATAATTACTTACGATATGCCGCGTTTAAATGTCGAAGACGAATATAGCAGTCTGGCCTGCGTACCCTTATTATGACCTGCATGCACTTATTTATGTATTTTGCAAACCTGAAAATTATTTATGCAACAGAGCATAATAGTACCAGTGAAATATATTTAATATTGTTACAATAACTAACTAAACTTTCTTTGGACTACTTATGTGTAAGCACAATCCATCCATGAAATGTGAGCAGAACTTTTATCTACATTCGATGGTATTATACTATCACTACATTCTCAGTTAGAAAACTTTCTCTGCTCGTTGGTTTGCCACTTCACCTAGTAAAATTGTGAAAGTAATGGCAACAACCCTTCATGGCGCAATGGTTACGGATTGCAGTTCGATGGGACCTGGGTTCGAATTCCAGCGACGCAGAAATATGATTGATAAGTGTTAAATTTCTTAGAAAATTTAAGTATACTTAACTACCACCACATATACCACATCAATATTTTTCATTTCAAATTCGTATTCAATATTCATAGTAAAGACAGGACAACATCTATCGGGTAAGCTAGATGTATATTTTTTATTTTATTTGCAGAATGCCTCCGGGCACGAGTCCCGAGCTGTGCAACCTGTTGATCGGTCTGCTGCGGCGCAACTCGCGCGAGCGCATGCCCTTCGAAGTGTTCTTCAACCACCCCTTCCTGCAGCGGCCCCGAACCGCCTCCGTCACAAGTAACAAGCCTACATTACTCGTTTTAACACTATTTACTAATAATGGACGATCTTCCATCGCCCTGACAAGCCAAAAATGGAAAAGCGTCGTTATATTTTCATAGTAATAGGTCGGTGCATTAGAATGTCGTCCAATGATTAAAAGTACGAAGAGAAAAATAACAACATATGTCTAGAAACTGGGAAAACCCCAGTCTTAATTTTTTTAAACATACCATTTTCAAATCCCAATCTTTTTACCTTACGATGCTTATTGTTTTCATTTAATTATAACGTTTTTATTAACGTTTTACATTGCTATTAAATTATTGGAACAGTCATTTGAATATTCGAAAAAAAAAGACAATTTTATAATGTAAGTAAATAAGTGACCCAATGAACTCCTATTCAATTTAAATTTCGTATAACTAATTCATTAAAAACAACAAGAAAAACAAATTTACATCGTAGTAGACTGTAAAATAAGGTGTGAAACCTTATATCTTGTTATCAGGGGGTTAATAACTCGTGAGTCACTCACTGCTCGCTTTTGTGGCTAAATCTAAATATTTATAACGTGCTATGTAGGCATATACCTATAAATAAAGAGTAAAGCGATTTAATAACTTATTCGATTCACAAACAAATAACACTTTCCACGTTTTGTTTGTCAACACGTTTGAGATCTTGCTAACGGTGCGTTCACACATACCTACGCCATGACCGATTTATTTGTTGAGAACAATTGTGTGAAGACAAATAAATGTTCACACGTAAATCGACTCTTGATTTCGCAAAACTCCGCTGGTGTTCGAAGAGTTCTTTACAAATTGATGACGAATCGTAAGATAACGGTTCAGAAAAACAAATTGCTTAGTTACTTTTAATTAATACTAGTGGCCGCCCGCGACTTCGTCCGCGTGGACTTCGGTATTAGTCATAGCATGATGTTATATAGCCTAAAGCCCTCGGGTGGCTCCCCTAGGGTTGCCCGTGTCCATAGGCGACGGTGATCGCTTAACATCACGCGGCCCGTCTGCCTTTTTGTTCGGTTCATTTATAAAAAAACAGCCTTCCCCGATAAATGGACTATCCAACACAAGAAAGATTTTTTTAATTGGAACCAGTAGTTCCTGAGATTAGTGCATTCAAACAAACATACAAATGAACGAACGAACAAACTCTTCAGCTTTATGTATAGATTAAAATAAAATATTGATTAATTACTGTCGACGTGTGGGAACTGTACGAAAAAGTGTGGACCCTATTTCGTACAGTTTACCATATTATTGCCAGCTCATCTTATGTTGGTTTTTTTTCTATGTATTATCTATTTTTCTTTTCATTTATAAGTTTCATGTTATCATTTAAGGGACTGTAAATTATAAAACTTGAATACATTAACTGAAGTTTTCGATAAATCAACAACGATACTTCCAAACACTGATAAATTCTTGAAATGGAATTGAAACGGACGTAACTTTTTTATTTGTGAACCGATTTAAATAAAACAAACACGAAATGTTAATCCAAAAAAATACCAATACGTCAGTGAAAACCGCATCCTTCTACGTTAAGCCGTTCCTGAGATTAGCGTGCACAAACGAACAGACAAACAGATAAACAGACAATAATTCTAAAAATCATTGTTTTGGGATCTATTACGCTAATAAATAGCCCTAGTAACAGTTTTTCTCAAATATCTTCAATGAACAGAAACCGACTTGTTACAGATTTATTATATGTATAGATTTATAATCTTATAATTTACGGTTTCATCAGAATTAAATTATAAATGCAGTGCAGTTATTGCAAAGCACGAAATAAATGATTGCGTAGCTGTTAAAATAACAGTGTAATGCAAAGATCACTTAATAGCTATTATGTATTGTCACCAATTTTTTTTTTAATATTCAATCTCGGCCCGCAAAATGTCAGAAAACGTAAAATGTGTGAACGAGTCGTTGCACGTGTCGCGTAACTTTAACCCGGCCGACTGACTCACCGCTGAAACCCATTTCATTGTTCTTGCGCTTTCGAAACCTCACACACTAGACTAGAATACTATCAATAGTAACCTTACATACTATGCTAGAAGTTTCTCTCATTCACATCATTTTCATTTCCATCAACACCCTTATTTTTTTAAACACTTCATAATAACATACAAAATATATTAATGAATGCGGTAACGGTAAATGTAACTACTATTATAATTATAATTTGTGATTAACGCTACAGTACTAACAGTTAAATAGCGGCTCTTTGTTTTGTAGCACTTCAAATTCCGTCCTCATTAGTTTTTTTTAATGCTTGACGATCCGTTGTTGCATTTTATAACCGTTTTCATGTAATAACAAAAGTCAGCACTAAAATTATTTATCTACGACTTTTATCTAGTCCCAAGAATTTTTGAACTATTCAAACACAATAGACCTGTTGATGTTATTAACCGTGTGGTTATGGTGTACGAATATTGTTTAGGTTTGGACTCGGAACTGCCTGACATATCGGAGGGCGATACGGAAGGCAGAGTCGATACTAACTGTTTCCTTCAGGAGTCGTGGGCCAGCCAGGGTATACCTTGTCTGTTTAACTATCGCTTTGTTAATGCATGGGGTGCGCGTGCGTAATGCATATAATGATACAGATAATGCAACACTCTTCTTCATATTAACCAGAGCCGTCTTTGCGAACGGGCTTTCCTTGGCTCGATGCCCCAAACAAACCGCAATCCAAATTACAAACGAAAATTGTATTATTCTTAAACACGATTAAAATGGCAACCAAGTGACGTAAGGCGGCCCTGCTTATTGCTAAATCCGCTCGATCACAGTTTTGATTGCATGGCTTTCCTGTCTGTGTGACAAGTAATGTGTTACATAATATAAGATAAAACTGCTAAACCTAAATGTATGTTTAAAATTGGTCTGGTTTGGTTCCAAAATTTTAAGGACTAGGTGACTCGTATATGCTTCCCACGCGCTGCTTTGTTTATTGGGTCACATTGGGACCGCTTCATTCATTTACTCATTAATGTTAATTTCTATTTCCGTTTCTAAATGCCTATCAAGTTCATTGCAGCGAAACGTGGCACGCGACAATTTGTCATTAGCAAACTCATTGTAATAATATTGAATGGAAAAAAATAATGAGTAACAATTAATCAATTCATTTTCTTCTTAAGAAATCATCCTTGAAGATTCGTATTTGTTTATAATTGTGCTGGGACATTTTCTTATTTGTCATGATAATATAGTCAAGAAAATATTTGGCTGTTTATTTTAATTTTTTACCACAGTGAATGAGTGATTGTCAGTTTTGAACTCATGCCCAAATATCACAGTTGGCTGGGACATGTTGGTTGCTATTATTGCCGCTTCGCCATTTAGCCTAGAACAAGATCATCAACGTATTTAGATATAAATTGTTTCATTTTATTATGCTTACGAAATTTTAGGCAGAATTTTGGTTATACTACAAAGTAAAATAATGTTCAATTTATAATTCGAGCATCCTAGATAATGTTATTAATGCCCGCTGTGTTTACTTACACATTGTTTAAATTATTCAGCTTTATACAAACATGGTTTAATTGACATTTATCAGTAAAATAATTATTGTTTAATGCATAAAACTATGACTAAATATAAAAACACCTTCACTCACGACATCATTATGGGTTTTATTAAGTTCTTGCTTATGGTTCATTTCCGCATTTCATTGGATACTTAATTATATTATATACTATTTTTCTAAAGAAAAGGATAAGGAATGTTAAGCCTTGGATTCTTTGTATAAGTATACATATTTATTTTAAAATTTATACTACGCAGTCGGTTTAGTGGCAAAACTAAATGAGAATTTTAAAGTTACGCACGATAGTAGATATATACCTAATAATAAAAAACAATCGTTTTGTGGAAAAATTTAAAGAACATAAAATTTTTGGGTATCGAGATCCTGTCACATGGAACCGATTCTCTTTTTTGTAATATGAAATTTAACTCAAATTTTAAGATGTTTATAAAGTCCCGGCTTACCTCGCGGATTACTTCGGGGATGCCCGACATGTTTCGGACCGTACCATCGTCCTTCATCATGAGCCATCGCGCGCGATCGCTAGGAGGCCTCGGCGAAATTTTAAGACAATTGCATACGATTAACTTATCCCGAATTCAAATTTCGATCTGTTCTGCCGATAATATCATCTGATTGTTGTATGTCCGAAACTGCGTTGTGCCACCGTGTATCCCGTCGAAAGTGTGGATTTATAATGTTGACGAATGTTATAATGTTGAGGTTTGTGTGTCCAGAAACGAGCTCGAGCAGCGGGCTGGCGGCGAGCGCGGCGCCGCGCGGGCAGCCCGCGCCGCCGCAGCCCGCGCAGCCGCCACGGAAGCTGCCCACCTCCACTGGTTAGTGCACAATTATAGTATGCAGTTCTTTCTCATAATGGAGGCCGTCTTTGCAACATAGCAGAAAATTGTTTTGATTGACTTGGAACAATTTTTGGGTATTGCGCAGCTACTTGGATGAAATGCTCTCGGACAATGAATGATTCTTCTGAATACTGTGTTGTACTTATGTTTTGTTACAATTTGTATTGAAACGAAAAAAAACTAAAATTCAGGAACGTGACGTCATGCTAGAAGGACGAAGCCAAAAAGTATTAAAATATGTTTAAGCGCATGTAAGACGGAAGGGTTAGGTAGCATAGATTAAAAGTGTATAGTGCTGGCGTAACTTGAGGCGCTACACACTTTTGTGATTTTTAGATTCTACTAGTCCTGTTCGTACTTTGCCGCCACAAAAAAAAACATCCTTGACACAAAGCTCGTACCCCGAAGTGACTCCGAGCAAAGCGTAAAATAAAACATTTGTCCCTCAGCAGAGTCGTCATCGGGGCAGTGGGCGGGCGCGGAGGACTTCGTGGTGGTGGAGGCGGCGGAGAGCGCGTCGTCGTGCTCGGGCGCGTCGTCCGCGTCGGACGCCATGGCGCGGCCGCGCTCGCTGGCGCTGCCCGCCGCGCCGCCCGCGCCGCCCGCACCGCCCGCGCCGCACGCCGCCGCGCCGCGAGTCGCGCTCGACGCGCCCCACCACCATCACAGGGTACGTATTAAACCAAGCCGGAGCTACCTCCACTTAAGGCCAAGTCTAGCTCCTACTGGCTACTTTTAGTATCGGCGATTTAGTATTAACGCAACGGTCAAACGGTGCACCGTGCAAACTTGAAAACGATAAAGCGCGTGATTCCGCTGCTGCGTTCGAACTTAGGTAGTCAGGAAATCTCTGCATGCATGCGATGCCGCATCCAAGTTACCAAAATGCGATGTGCTAAGCCTAAAAGTAGCTAGTGTAGCTTGATCGTAAAGCAAGCCGACGCCACCTCTACTAATATTATAATAAATGTGAAGTGTCTTTGTTTATTTATTTGTCCTTTCACGTCGCCTCTGTGCCGTGAATTGACCAGATTATTTGTATGTAAATAATTGGGGTGAGAGACTGGAGATTTACGTAGACTACTTTTTATTACACGGGACAGTAAAATATCTCATTCGTATAGTTGATTATGTTTGCATGTCTAGTTTGTACTAAACAATCCTTTCCTTAACATGATTTAACATAATATTCATCACAAATTTAATCATATCAATCAGTTAAAATGTACCCATGTCATATAAACTCCACTTAAATATGATCTCTATTAAATAATACCTACTTTACCATTTACACATTTATTTATCCAGGCGTACTAAATAATAACAAGCTGTAACTATTTCACGTGTATCCTTACAGAATCCAATCGGTGTTGCATCAAACGTCCCGCGATCGCAACCCATCGACGTACTCCGATCCAATCACAACCGAAACACGACCAACATAGGATCACTTTCGCCGCCATCTGTGAGTAACAAACAACTGAAACTAAAAACTAACTTCTTTTCAATTCAACACGTACAACTTCACATGTTTAAATGTACTTGTATACTTAATAAACTATGATGATTTCTATATAGATTAACAACAATATGTAGACTTTTTTTTAAATCTGTCTTGGAAAGTATTGGTAAAAAGCGCTGCCGCAAATATGGTAGTTTTTATGTGTGGCAGACTCAGGTGTATGAACTAAACTTATTTAAACGAGAACCAAAATATTGTCATTTTTTACATGGTAAAATTTGGCAATTATTCTCAAAAATAATTGTGTGATTTTGAAGGTTCCATACACACTGGGGACCCCTCCGTCGACGCGTCGACGCAGTGCCTCCGGGAGTTCCCCGCCCCCCTCGCTGTGGCAAGTGTCCCCCACCAACCCGCCGCTGCTACGATCCGGTCAGTAATAATAATATACGTATTATTGCCCTATTCTACATACCGTTTTAACGTTGTGTGTAGTGAACTACTTGTATTAGAATTAGAATTACGTTATGTTTCTTGCAAAATGTCTTTAAAATAATAATGTGTCTTTTTCATTCGCCTTTCGCAGGCACATATAAATATAATATAGTTTTTCACATTTATAAGACGTCTCAATTTAAAAAGCCATATATGATTTAAGCCTGTCTCTTGGTGAACACAATGTAGTCCTGATATTTAAAATATATAGTACACAATATATACAAATACCTCCTCTTCAAAAATCTCCACCAACCCGCATTGGCGCAGCATTGTTCAGTAAATTTCAGACCTCCCTAATAATTGGGAGAGACCCGCGCCCAGCAGTGGTACGCAAAGAGGGTTTTAGTTGTCGTTTCTGTTGTATCAATAGCTTATCGAAATTATTCTCAACCTCTCCTTACTTATTTCCCACCTTAGTAATGGCCTATCCTTTTTCTTTCGTGACTCAAATCACTTCAAGAGCGCGCATTGCTAGCGTACATGATTAATCTTAGAAAACATCGCTTAGAAATTCAGTTGAATTAACATTCCATAATATGTAGTTCTTCTCATTAAGTATTATGATTTTTTTAAAATATGATATGAAAACCGCAATACCGCATAGAGAAATCTTGATTTATTTCTTTAATCAATATTAAGTATGGTTGCATTATCGATATTCAGCTATGCGATTTATTTTACACGACCCGCGTGGCGTAATGCATGCCGAACTGCCAATCGAGGGGTCCCGGTTTCGATTCCTGGCGAAGCAGAAATTTGAATGATGAGTTTAAATTTCTGTTCTCGGTCTGGGTGTTTGTGTTTCTGTCTCTGTGTGTGTCCATGGTACCCACGATACAGGGTATATCTACCCTACTGGGGGGCTATGAGTGTGAAACGTTATTTACACCCTTTGACACACACAATTTATTTATAGATCCAACTTAGTACTTAATGTAGTAAAGTGCCACAATGATTTTCAGAACAAAATTAAATGACCCATTTTGAATATCAATATACCTTGACAGTTCATATCAGTGCTTTACAATCATACCGAATTTTATCAATATTAATGTTCTAGATAGCCAACATCACTTTATTTATAGATTTTGCCGCTAACAAAGTTATTGTGATAGTGATGTCGTTACTTAAAACATTCTATAACAGAGATCATGTTCATATATCTGTGTTCTATGCATGAAGTAAGCCTGATAATGACTGTTTAGGTAGTTAGTGTTATTAGATAATTTCCTTTAATGAAACCTTAGTGTTTAAAAAAGGATAAGATAAGATTGCCAAGGTTTTAAATGTATTAGTTGTATTTTTACTTGATCTATCATAGCAACTCGTGATGTGACGCACATTAAATACATTTTCCCCACTACAAAACCCTTAAATAATGTTTCTTTTTGATTAGCATATTTAACGATCCTGTGTAAAAAATATTAAAGTCAATACCTGTTTTGATCATAATGTCAGTTTCAGTAGAAACTAAGACAATTTTTTATAGCCTATTCCCAGATTAGGCCACTTCTAATGTAATTTGCAGCTGTGCCCAAATTCTTTTGTTCAACCACTCATTACTGGCGGAGAATAAAAGTTGCAATCTACCATTACTGGTACTGGTACAGTCATTTTGGGTAACTTTGAATTGACGTTTAACTTTGAACAAAGTTGAAAAAAAGATTTAACAATTTATTACATCGAAACTTTTTGATATTTCAATATAATAACTGTGTAAAATGGATTGCCAACTTTGCCAAAATGTCTTTGTATCAAATGAAAATTAAAAAAATAAACTGTCAATGCTATAATTCTGAAAATTTCCGCCTTGTCCGTGGTGAAGTTGCTGGAAGTTTTTGAGCTCTCATTTGGAATCTTAAACTAGTCCACTTTGATTCATATGGCAAGACCAAGCTATTTGTTACTTTTGTACGTCAGTGTAGATGACATTTTTATAGATTAGGTTTTTAAATTAAATAATACCTTCTTTTTGTTTTACCTAAACCTTAAAATATTCGATTTTTACATTTAAAAAAAAATATTCAAAGTTACCCAAAACTCATGAAAACTTTGAATTCGAGTTTTAGTGGAAATTATGGGTAGTTCTGTTGTTTCTTCCGTAAATTTATTTTGTTAGAAAAATAAACCAACTCAAAAGGACATTATTCATTCAATAAAATAAAGGTCATAAATAGAAATCAGATAATACAAATAATGTAAAAAATGTTCAAAGTTACCCTAATTGTACGTAATGATATAGAATAAAAAGTTGGAGCAATTTTACAAGTAAACAAGCTATTTAAATATGCAATCATCGATCCCGACCGGTATCTAGCAATGGTCGCCTCGCAGGTGGCGTGCTTAACAGTGTTTGATTCCCAGTAGTAGAATAACTAGAATAAGTATTATTTATTAATTTATGCAGCGATGGCCGAGTGGTAAAAAGCTGCGGTCTTTGACGCGACCGACCCCAGGTTCAAATCCTCGGCTCGCACCTCTGACAAAGAAATTTGTAATGTGCGAATTTATCGCTGCTCCACGGTGATGGAAAATATCGTGATATTTCATTGATTACGATGTTCTCCATCGCCGTGCATGCCTGAGAGAAATTCATAATTTCTCGAAAGCATGACGTCCACCAATCCGCACTTGGCCAGCGTGGTGGACTATGGCCTAAATCCCTCTCAATTGTGTGAGGAGACCTGTGCCCAGCAGTGGGACATAAAAAGGTTGAAAAAAAAAAAGTAGAATAAGATATATAGCAAGATAAATTTAGATGTTTTACCAATATTTGATATTTATGTCCCAGTATGTAATACATATATACTGACCACAGTATCCACAACACAGAAAATCTTGGGTACGGTACAACGCGTGTGAAGAGTGTAATGATTACGCAGCTAGGATTTGAATTGAAAAGTGTGTTGCTTTTATTATAAACTGTTATGGTATTTATGGGCGTGGGCTAGTAGTACAATAGAAGTAAGTTTATTATAATAAGTTATTGACACGCTTTTATTAGCTTCGGTCGTATATTAGTATGTAACGGATACTTTGAACGTGATTTTGATCGACTTCGAAATGTCGGATTAATTTGAAACTTTGCACACTTATCAAGTACCGATGACAATGCAATAACATGAAAACATGAGAAGAAACAAAGGAAGAACAAGAAAACCATGCACTCCACGCTTTTATAAGCATGATTCTGGCTTAGAGCATCAACCGTCAGAGGAGTGGCCTTTATGGGCGAACCCCTCGCCCCAACGTGCATGCACAATATGCCTTCTTTCTAGTTATATACAACTAGTGAGTGTGTGTGTCGGTGTCAGTGTTGTCAGTGTATAGAAATTACGTTGTTAATTGAAATTGACATATTTAGAAATGTATGCGTCTGTAGCGATGAAAAATATGTATTTGTGAATGTGTGACAAAATTAAAATGTGTGCGTTCTTCCCCCCGTACAAGAGTTGGCACAAAAATTGTGTATCGAAGCGAGGCGCTATGCCGTCTCTACTGAACAGTGAGTCAGTACCTTTGATGCTCTAAGGATTCTAGTGACGCCATACAATACAGGTACAAGAAATTTCACTTTGCAATGTCATCTATCGGCGTTTTTGACAAGTTCTGCAAGATGTAGTTGACGTCATGGTACGACAGTTTGTTGATAGCTGGCGCTGTTCACATAGGTATTTTTGTTGCAAAATATACAACCTTTATTTGCTGTTCAGTTTTTTTTTTGAGTCAGTACCTTTGATGCTCTAAGGATTCTAGTGACGCCATACAATACAGGTACAAGAAATTTCACTTTGCAATGTCATCTATCGGCGTTTTTGAGAAGTTCTGCAAGATGAAGCTGACGTCATGGTACGACAGTTTGTTGATAGCTGGCGCTGTTCACATAGATATTTTTGTTGCAAAATATACAACC
Organism: Pyrgus malvae; assembly: GCA_911387765.1. Lineage (NCBI taxonomy): Eukaryota > Metazoa > Arthropoda > Insecta > Lepidoptera > Hesperiidae > Pyrgus > Pyrgus malvae. The sequence goes on along the minus strand of OU426958.1, from coordinate 8,943,796 downwards.
TTTATTTACTGTTCAGTTTTTTTTTCAAAAAAGCGTGTTTTTAGAAGTATTATTTTGTTGGTGGCAGGTTCGTCGCCGCCGGTGTCGCTGGCGCTGAAGGCGAGCGGCGAGGCGGCGTCGCCCAAGCGCGCGCTGCCCGAGCAGCTGCTGCGCGGCCTGCGCCTGCCGCACGACCCGCCCGTCTACATCCCCAACCTGCAGGAGGAGACCATCCTCGCCGTCAGTACACCCGATTACTTATTTTTTATCAACCTTTTTTGTGTCCCACTGCTGGGCACAGGACTCCTTCTCACACAATTGAGAGGAATTTAGGCCATAGTCCACCACGCTGGCCAAGTGCGGATTGGTGGACGTCATGCTTTCGAGACATTATGAATTTCTCTCAGGCATGCACGGTGATGGAGAACATCGTAATCAATGAAATATCACGCACCGTTGAGCAGCGATAAATTCGCACATTATAAATTTCTTTGTCAGAGGTGCGAGCCGAGGATTTGAACCTGGGATCGGTCGCGTCGAAGACCGCGGTGTTTTACCACTCGGCCATCGCTGCTCTGATTACTTATTTGTTTATACTTAAACGCTCCACGATAGCACAGGACCTCCCTGTTAAAATCCGGGTTCGCCCCCAAAATGAGTGAAGCTATTAATGATACAGCTTAGTTCGCACCGATAATTTTCATAGTTGTAATCTAGAGGCATACACTGAGAGCGACCGACCCTCTGAACTAGTGTGTACATTAGAGATAATGAAATGTTTTATTTGAAATGAAATGAAATGTTTATTACCGTCTCATATCCTTGATAACTATACTATGGAGCATTATTATCATAAAATCAAGGGTCAGAAAGGGCTCAAATTTTTGAGTATATACTCAAAAATATTCGTATCTTCGAATCATTGCGCTTACATGTAGCCCTCCTAAAGCGAAAGCAGCTGTTTTTGCGGTAGATCGTTAGCAACGAGAACTGACGGCTTAACTGAACCTTCGAAGCATATAATGAACTTTGCTACCAACCATAGCTGCGTAAATTACTACGCTAGCCTCAGAGTCATGCTCTAAAAATGCCTATTATCTCATGAATATCGATTTTATATGTTTACAAGTTTACAACTAAAACCGAATAACAACACAGCCATACTTTAGTGCTGGTGACATTTCACATTACAATTAAAAAAAGAAAAGAAAATACTTTCTTGTCTGTTTACATACATACAATGAAATGTCTAAAATTTTATTACAGTTTTATGACATATTCTGTTATACAATAAAAAAATATTTTATTTTAAATTTATTTATTATGTTTTTTTGTATGCTAAACAAAACGAGTACTGCATCTTCGGATTATGGTATGCCCAGGAGGATATAGGCCATAGGTATGTGTATTTATTGTTCTGTCTGGCATACGCAGGAGGAGCATAGCAAGGTGTTCTCGCAGCTGAACTTCGTGCTGATGCTCGCGGAGCTGCTGTCCGACATGGCCGTGTCGTGCGGCGCGCCCATCGCCGCGCTCATGGACACGTCCGACGGCGACGGTAAGCCACACTGTAACATGGTGGGATGTTCCTGAGGGCCTTCTCTGTACGCATCCGTCCGTAATACATAGATAGTTCTTTTTGCACATTGGCATTTTCATTAATGACATTAATAGAATAGAATTTATTCGGTATCATTCAAAAATAAGGCCAGAAAATTCACGAAGTTTCGGATACGGGCGTATAGAGTATGCCATCTAGATCGCATTTTTAGTTTGACGTGAAAGTATTTTTTTTTTCACAAAACAGCATTTTCGTTCCATAATTTACACTTTTTTTTCAAGATGTTTCGCTGTTGGCACTAAAACGTCTTAACGAGTCTCCTCATTACAATATAACATAAAATGACCGTAACAGCAACATGACGTTTTTATTGTGTAATAAGATTAGCGTAGTCATTAATAACATTGAATAATATTGCTAGAATTTATTCAAGCTTATTTATAAAAAAAAATAATGAAGATTCGAATACGGGCGTAGAAAGAAGGCCCTCTAAAACGTCCTTGCGAGCAGGCGGCATAACAGTAATTAGTTTGTTTTCTGTGGGCAGACTTTCTTTAAAATTGGCGTTTTTCTGATAATATAGAAAAATAATCTTGAGCGACTGCACGTTTTAAGGGATGTTTGATATTGCATACAGACATTATAGATATTACTTATGTAGGGTAGGTGATGTGTATGTTCGCGTACCGTACGAGTCAGTTGGCAATAAACTATCTCCGAGTATAGACGGTCGTTTTTATTCTTAACTACACACTATCTGGCGACGAAGACGTACCCGCGATAAAAAAATAAAAGTTAACGAAATGGCAAATTTCATTGGAAATTTAAACATTTTCGATCACAAGATGCAAGATTGGGACGTTTTCTACGGAAAATTGATACAGTTCATAAAGTTAAATCAAATACAAGATGAGAAAAAGTGTGCAGTTATTTTAACGCATCTGTCGGATGAATCCTATCGCTTGGCCGTGAACCTCGTACATCCAAAAAAATTAGAAGATATCGGGTTCAAGGAGTTAGTTAAAGTGCTACAAGGACATTTCTCTCCAAAAAGGTCGACATTCGCCGATAGGGCGAAATTTTACGAGGCGTCCAGATCAGAGGGAGAAAGTGTGGAAGAATGGGCAGCGCGTCTACGTGGACTCGCTGTATATTGTGAGTTCGGGCCTGAGTTGCAGATAATGCTGCGAGACCGGTTCGTCTTGGGCATGAATATCGGACCCGAGAGAGATCGGCTGTTCGAGCAAGACGTGGAAAAATTGACGTTCGCGAATGCTGTTGAGATGGCTCAGCAGGCTGCTTGTGCACGTCAGGCAAGGAGCACAGCACCAAGGGTGGAAGGCTTCGTGAAGGAGGAACCTGTATATTATAAGCAGGGCGAGCGCCGCACTTCGCAGCTGACGGCTCAGGCGTGCTACTCAGGTGCAGTGAAACAGTGCTTAGTGTGCGGTCTTAAAAATCACGATGCAGTGAAGTGTCGTTACAGAAATTACGTGTGCCAAAAGTGTGGTCGCAAGGGACATTTAAAAAAAGTATGCCCTGAAAAAAAATCAAAACTGAATAATATTGAATTGGAATCCCACACCGTACAGACCACGGAGGAACATCAATGTAAGGAGTGTGAAATGTTCAACTTAAGGTATGTCGATTATGAGCCTATAAAAATTAATGTAACTGTTAGTGGCATAGATCTTTGTATGGAATTAGATACTGGATCGGGAACGTCAGTTATTTCAGACAAATTATATTCTAAATATTTTTCTCAGTTTGTGTTACATAAAAGTGATTTGAAAATGAGTTTATACAATGGTTATAAAATTACACCGCTAGGCTATTTTACTCCTAAAATTGTATTCCTAAATAAGGAACATGAAGTTAAATTTTACGTGGTACAAAATGGCGGCCCACCGTTACTCGGTCGTAATTTTATGAACAAATTTAATATTTATTTTACTACGCATAATAATAATTCAATAAGCTTAAATGAAAGCACCATGGAAGTGACACAATTGCTGAAGGAATTTCCGGACGTTTGGAAAGATGAGCTAGGCTGTTTCAATAAGTTTCAAGTCCAATTAAATTTAAAAGATAACGCTTACCCTAAATTTTTTAAGGCACGCTCAATTCCCTTCGCACTTAAAGAAAAAGTGGAGAAAGAAATTGAGCGTCTTGTCGGCGTAGGTATTTTAGTGCCGGTCTCATTTTCCGATTATGCCACTCCTATCGTGCCCGTCTTGAAGGAAAATGGTAAAGTGAGAATTGCGGGAGATTTTTCATGTACCTTAAATAAAGATCTTAAAATCGATAAGTATCCTCTACCTCGTATAGAGGAGGTTTTTGCGAAATTAGGAGGCGGCAAGCAGTACACAAAACTAGATTTGAGTAATGCTTATAACCAGTTCCCTTTAACAGAATCATCTCAAGATCTTACAACAATAAATACTCCAAAGGGTCTTTTTAAATTTACTCGCTTAGTGTACGGTTTGGCCAACGCGCCGGCTGTTTTCCAAAGAACGATGGAGGCGCTGTTATCAGGAATTGAGGGAGTCAGCTGTTGGCTCGATGATGTATGTTGTACGGGACCAACCAAGGAGATCCATTTATCTAGACTTAGGGAAGTTTTAAGACGTTTACAGGAAGCGGGCTTGAGATTGCAAAAGGATAAATGTGCCTTTTTTCAAAATAGCGTAACGTATTTGGGGTATGTTATTGATAGCAATGGGTTAAGGACATGCCCCCATAAGGTTGAGGCGATAGCTAATGCACCAAAGCCCACAAACGTAACCGAGGTTAAACGATTCCTAGGTGTCGTAAATTACTACAGAAATTTTATTCCCAATGCATCATCCTTGCTGAGTCCATTGCACGAATTATTACGCGTAGATGCCAAGTGGGAGTGGAGCGCACGGCAGCAGCGGGCGCTGGACGAAGTGAAACGTGAGCTGACTTCGGACCGCGTGCTGGCGCACTTTGACCCTGACGCGCCGCTCGTGCTGGCGGTGGACGCGGGGCCGGCCGGGCTGGGCGCCGTGCTGGCACACGCCTACAGGGACGGCACCGAGCGCCCGATCGCTTTCGCCTCTCGTTCGTTATCGGCTAGCGAAAAAAATTATAGTCAAATCCAAAAGGAGGCTACCGCTATAATATTCGCGGTAAAACGTTTTCACCAGTATTTATACGGGCGCCGCGATCCATTTATTCTTAAAACCGATCATAGACCTTTACTGTCTATATTTGGAAAGAATAATGGTATTTCGATAACTGCAGCCTTACGATTACAAAGGTATGCAGTGATTTTATCTGCTTATAATTATGTGGTGCAATACATAAGTAGTAAACATAACTTAGTTGCAGATTATTTTTCGCGCGCGCCCTTAGCGACCACAGGTGACGGTGAGAGCGAGAAGGAAGTTTCGATTCCTTTCCTTTTCCTTGACTCGAACTCAAAACCGGTTTCTTATGTTGACATCAGAAAAGCGACCGATGCCGATAATGTGTTACAAACGGTGATTAACCCTCAGTTAATCTGGTGCCTAAATATACTCTAATTTATCTGGTGGAGTCCAAGGGACTCTACCAACATTTTTTTGGTTTAAATAAAAACACATTAACAAATAGTAACAAAATTAGGTATTTATTTGAGTATCAATTAATACACTATCAGAATTTTAAATCAGACTTTGGTATTTATAATCACTTAAGTTTTTAAAAATAGAAACAAAATTATCTTCTAAATTTAACTATCAAAAAGTAGTGCCAACTTCTGGCTATCATAAAAAATATAAACTTAAGTATATTTTAACTTTTCACTTATGAATAATAATAACAATATAGTAAAATTTTAGGAAAATTAAAAAAAAGATAAGTTTTTATACAAAAATAAAAAACGTGCAGCTGTTAGTCTCTAGTTGAGGCGACAATGGGTACATTTTTTTCTAGTACAGCTTATACATACGGGCTTTTACAGTTATGACATAAATATACAGTCTTTCTCTTAAGACGTGAAAGACATAATTATGTGACAATATTTTCTTTGCTTTCTAGGCAATTTGTCATCATCATCTTGTTCTTCGTTCACCAAAGGTACTTTCGCGATGTCAGATATCAACTCGCGCAGCTGACGAGGAAGTCTATCATTGTATAGACGCAATATTACAATAGATTCAGCATCTAGATGATCTAAATTCACTATTTGTCTACTGGACGCCATTTTGTAGCCTAAAAAGAAGAAATTCTATCATAAAACTACAAAAATACAAAGTTATGGAATTAGTAAAAAAGTAACACAAACGCTCTGGTGGAGTCCCGTGGACTCCATGAACGTAATAACTCACCAATAAATGAGCGCACACGCACGTTTTTCCGCTCCCGCACGCCGCGCGCTATTGTAGTAAGGTACTGAGACGCATGAACTTATAAGTGAAATAACAATATTTTTACAACGCTTTGAAAATTCTGTGGAGTCCCTGGGACCTAACAGATCAATTAAGGGTTAAATACATGAATCATGGTTGGCCGCGTAAAATAGCGTGTAAATCTATTTTGCCCTATTTTCATTGTAAGCAGGACTTAGAATTAAATAGGGGTTGCATATTGAGAGGTTACAGAGTCGTCGTACCTAAAGTTTTTCGCGACAAAATGTTAGCAGAATTGCACGGCGTGCATTTTGGCATTGTGAAAACTAAAAGTGCAGCTCGCAGTAGGATGTGGTGGCCAGGTATCGACCGGGACATCGAACGCTGGGTAAATGCGTGCGGCGTGTGCGCAGGCCTGCGCAGTGCGCCGCCGAGGGCTCCGCCCTCGCCCTGGCCGCGCCCGCCGGGTCCGTGGCACAGGTTACATATAGATTATATGTCAATCGGACAAAATGATTACCTTATCGTAATAGATGGATATACTAAGTGGCTAGAATGTATACAAATGAATTGCGGCACTGCTACAAATGCGCTCATTGCTAAATTAAAGGTATTATTTTCTACGTTCGGAATTCCGCAGGTAATTGTGTCAGACAATGATGTGAAAATTTCGTCAGCTGAATTCGAAAATTTTTGTAGCAATAATGGTATAAAACATTTAACTTCGCCAATTTATCATCCCTGCAGTAACGGTCAAGCCGAAAACTCCGTTAAAACTTGTAAAAAAATGATAAAAACAATTCTAGCCAATAAATCTTGTAAAAAATTAATACAGGAGGAATTACTAAGCTTTCTGTTTGAATACCGTAATACAGTTCATTGTGTAACCGGCGTCACACCCGCTAAACTAATGTTCGGTCGTGACTTGCGTTCCAAGTTAGACTTAATAATTCCACCTAAAGATTATACAAGCTTTGAAAACTATATTGAGAAATGTAGGAAATTTAATGTAGGGGAGACGGTCTGGGCAAAATGGTTTATTGGCAAAAAGGGGCAATGGATAAAATCTAAGATTGTAAGCAAGATAGGTAAACGGATGTATAAGTTATTTTTTTCGGATTATAATATTTCTTGTAATAGACACATTGACCAAATGAGAAAATTTACTCAGAAATGTGAACCCGATGCAAATGTTTCTAGTGAATTTTACTATGATGTTTTGCCACCTAAAATTTCTGTGTCACCAGAGCCTGTGTCCGCTCAAAGTAATCAGACAATTTCATCGCCTCCATTGCAATCAGACTTACCTGTGGAAGTTATAGTTACAAAATTAAATACTAATGACGATCTTTCAAGCAATAAAGAGCTGACTAATAGTATTGAGAAGGCACAGACGATTGATGCAATTGCGGATTCCGAGGTACCCGTTGCAGCTCCTTCCGCTGATCTACCGCCAATACCAAGTGCAGCTTTCCTGCAGTCTAATGTTGATAATGAGGCGGATAACATTGAAAATAAGGGGGAAGAGAGGCAACGAAGGCCAAGGAGAAAAGTCGATTATAGGAAATTATTTTAATTTTAGTTTTTAATTATAAATGAAAACTGCATGTTATATAATTATTATTAAATGTTCTTTAGGGTTTCAAAATGATGTCGGAGGGATGATGTGTATGTTCGCGTACCGTACGAGTCAGTTGGCAATAAACTATCTTCGAGTATAGACGGTCGTTTTAATTCTTAACTACACACTAGTAGGTAACTTGGGTAGGTATTATTATGCGGATTGCTTTCGGACATGCTACGAGTTATTTTTTATTTGAACAAAGGGGCTCGGGCTGTGTCAGCCCAGGGTACTTCAACCTATAAAGATTGTTTGTAGCACATAGCCAGGTTACAGATCACCGTCCAACCCGATAGCCTTGATGAAGGCTAGGATTTTATGGACGGTGATTTGTTTGGCTTCATCTGGCAGCAGCACGTGCCTCCCAAGATGAATGCTACGCTTGTGGTTTAGCGCACCACAATTTAAAAGGAGGTGGCGTGGTGTCTCGCTCTCCTCCCCACAATATCTGCACGTGTCGGTTGGACTTAGTCCTAAAAGCGACATATGTCTTCCGAGCTTACAGTGTCCAGTAAGGACTCTGGTTACCGTGCGGATATTTGTTCTGTTAGCCCCTTCGTACACAAGGCTACGAAAATCTCCGATACTTGACGATTTTAGTCTCCAAGCGACTACCGCAATACAAATTCATTGAGGTTCGTACACTAGTCGCGTCGCCGACATTCGTCCCGCGACTCGCGTCGCGCCAGTCGCGCGCTACTTGCCGGTCGACATCGTCGCTACATAAGTCGCAGAGATTTTCAAGATGGCGGAGCAATCATTAAATATTAAATTTGTTTCTGAGGTGGAGAAATATCCTTGTTTATATAATTTTAACCATCAGGAATATTCTAAAAAAGATATAACAGAAAAAAGTTGGGTAGCAGTAGGAAATGCCGTTAATTTAACAAGTTGGTATCTTTTGCAGCAACTAAACTCTGCATTTTATGTTTTTTTCTATGTACGGATGTACCCAGTATCTTCGGTTACGACGATTTCTTTGTTTCCGGTAATGATTGTACAAAATTAAGGTTTCATCATTACTTCTGTCAGACATTTTGTAAACGTGTGATCTGTTTAGTCGCTACGTCTGCAGTGGCTAAACAGGCAATTCACGTCTTGCGACTCAATGTCGTGTGTACGGACCGTGCGCTACTCGATACTCGCGACACGATACTAATGTAGTATACAACATTAGTATCCAAGATTTGCGTAGCCTTGTGTACGAAGGGGCTTAAGCTTTAATAGCTCTTCAGCATAACTCCGATCATATCCTCGTATCAGAGCTTTGAGTGGCTGTGCCCTGGTCCTTCAGTCCAGTCCCTCATCGCCTCCTCCCTGCACTGAGTGAGAATTTTTTGTCGGATTGTCGTTTTGGAAATACCACAGAATGGTTCAGGACCGAGCTGAGCCCCTTTTGCACCCTTACGTGCCAGGACGTCAGCTTCCTCGTTTCCTTGTATGGATGAGTGTCCTGGAACCCATATCAAAAAGACTCTGATGCTACGAGTTACATACGGGTTTCTTAACGTGCCTGACACGGTGCGTTAATCTGCATATCGTCGTCGCTACGTTTTGACTCGCAAGCCATTTGTAGCGCACAATTTTATTGTAGCTAGGCAGCCACGCGCGGCAATATTCGATGGTGATGACGCACGAAGTCGATACGCAGCTTTACAGTCTATGTATTACGACAAAAAAAAATTGCAGACACCTTTAATCGTCTTAGGGCCTCTTTCACCACACGTACGCTAATTGTCGGTTAAAGTCACCCGTAACTTTAATTTCACTATGTTCGATTAGCACTAATTATATGATAAACTGACCCGTACTCATAGCTTTTACTTGCCGATTAACTTTACTTGGGACGTAACTAATCAATACTTTACTTGGAGATGGTGAACGAGGCCCTTAATAGTTGTCATTTATTTACAAGTGTAATAAGTTGTGTTTCGTCGTTGTGCGCAGAGAGGTGCAACGAGAGCGTGCGGCTGGGGCTGCTGGTGCAGGCCATGCAGGCGCTGGCGGCCGGCCTGCGCCTCGCCGCCGCGCACTACCGCGAGCGCACGCTGCAGCCCACGCCGCAAGTGCGCAACGGTAACGCTGCTCCTTACTTATTGCTTACCGCTTCTTGCTTACACGTAGTGTGAACGCCCGTAATAACGAGCTTTTATTAGCTTCACTCGTATGTATGTAGCCGTGTATCTCTGTAACGGAAACTTTGAACACGATTTTAACGTACGTACTTCAAGATGTAGAAATGATTTGAAACTTTGCATACTTATCAAATACAGTTAAATTGACAATGCAATAATATAAGCAGAAAAAACAACTAAAAAATGAAAAATAAATTATAGTATAAAAAACACTTTAAAAATCACTTTGGTAAAGAAACGAAGGAAAAAGAAAATAAAATCTTTTTAATTGGAATTAAGAATAAATAAAAAAGAGTAAATAAAAAATGTATTTTGTTCTAAAACAAACGTGGAATGCATGGTGGCAATAGTGACAAATATTTTATTGGCAAATATATGTAAGTAAAAGAATTATCATTTTGATATCTCAAAAAGCATTCCGCGTTTTTTTTTTACAATAAAATACATATTTTTTCTTATTTACGTTATTCTTACTTCAAAACTTGATACAAATATTCACTTAACATTAAACAGAAAACACATCGATCTCTGACACAAAAATTCCCAGTTCAAACCCGGTGCGCCCATGTCGAGTGCTTTGCAAGCACGATAATTTTATTAAGGCCCAAATTAAATTATGCTCCTCCACTTCAGGATTTTAACCATTGCATAAACTCATTCAACGAGAACATGATTAAGTTTCTCAAAACATGTTCTGATCAATGTAAGACGCTTATATTTTAGCAGAACTCTTAATTACTGCCTAGTATAACTTAGATAGAATGATGCAAAATATGAATGATTTTATTTATTTGTATAAGACTTAGAGCATCAAAGTTACTGACTCACACTTCAGGAGAGACAGCATAGCGCCTCGCTTTTTCGATACATAATTTTTGTGCCAAATCTGGTGTGGGAAAAGAACGCACACATTTTAATTTTGTCACACATTCACAAATATTCTTTCATCGCTACAGACGCATACATTTCTAAATATGTCAATTTCAATTAACAACGTCATTTTCTATGCACCGTCAACACAGACACCGACACACACCGACACAATAGTTGTATAACTAGAAGGCACATTGTGCATGGACGTTGGGACGAGGGGTTCGCCCGTAAAGGCCACTCCTTTGACGGGTATCATACCTGTCATACCTTGATGCTTAAGGTTTAAGAAGCATGCGTACATATGTGGTGTTGTGTGTTGGTGGTGTAATGTATTAATTTATCAACTTTTATATAAATATTACATTAAATTTCAAGATAAAAATGTCAAACATTACGTCAAAAAATATAAATCTAATTTCAGTTCAATTGTAATGTTACAGATAAAATTAAATTAAAATTAAATTACAAATAAGCTAAATATAATATGTATTACTGGTTTATGCCGATAACATATAATTTTACTAATATTATTTTTTATATTTACAGTTGTATCTCTCATGAATGGAAAGTACAAATGGATCGTTAACGAATCTCGCAGACTCCACGAAGCAGGCGTCACGCCTGCAGTCTGCGACAAAATCCTTTATGAACATGCTATCGAAATGGTAAGTCAGTTTTTTTAGAGATATTATCGACCGTCACTATTAACTTTGGATTATACATTAAGATTTTCATATGTACTTACAAAGAACTAACTATATGATTACGAAAGATTACATAGGTGTTTCAGCTGTTTCAGGCTAGATTAACGGGTAACTTTTCTTACATTACTTAAAAGTGAAAAAGCTATGTAACAACAAAACAAAAGTAGCCGTTACTTTTCGTTTTTTCCGTGTAAGGTTTGTAGCAATTGATTAGCGTGTTTACTGATTATGCTGTCAACATTAAAATTTGCATTTCACATTGAACCCACGCGTGCTGTGTGTTATGTGCTTTGACATAAACACACACTTGAGTATGTTGCACTCTTTTTGTTTGAATTGCTTTTGTTTGTATTGTATCCCACAGTGGAGCTATTTAAAGTTAAATTTAGGGCGGTCGCAACAGGGTGCGAAATGAAAACTATTAGTTTATCTAAACTACTTTAACCTTTTGACCGCCTTAGTCACCTATGCTTGACGTCTATGGTTGACAAAAAACCCAGTCCATAAAAATAAGAAATAAAGACATTGGAAATAATAACTGGTATTTTAATTCTACATTCCTCAAAAAAAGAAAGTCTCAGCAACATGCGAGGGTAAAAAACGGGAACTTTAGAGCCACAAGTACTGAGAAATATTAAACTAAAACACATGTGTACTTTTATCTTAGTAAATTCCATGTCCAGCACGCCAAAGTCGTATATGTTTGACTGCTAGTGTTGTAATGATTGACTGACATTGAAAACTATTTAAAAATTAACTCAAACTTTATAAATATTTATAAATAACTTTAAAAATTACTCAAAATTTACTTATAATATTATTGATATTTGTATAAAACAGAAGGTACTGTTCCAAAAGTAACTGTAAATATGGTATTGTTATTTTTTAATTAACGAAATTTGCATCAAGCCGCTGTAACGACACCATATTTTTACCGGGATTTCAACTCTAGCGCATCCCTAGCGCGACACCGATAACATAAGAATAAATAATAATTACATAGAAGGGAATCTCCTTTGACCGGGTGGAAAACGCCGCTATTTTTATACCTACTTCCCCCTTCACCTCGTTACGCCCCTCTGTCGCCCAGGCGTGTTGACAGGGTTGTCAACTGTTAATACTGCTTTTTTATAGATAATATAGGTAGCTAAAATATAAGTTTTCCTTTACTTAAAAATCATTATTTTAGTTTAGTATTACAAAGTATGAGAATGATAAATACTTACCTACTCTATAAATACTTATAAATAATATTACTTAATAAATAAGTACCATACCAAATGAAGCCATTTAAGTAAGTATTACTTACCTACATAGGTGTAAGTACTTACGTAGTGTACGTTTAAAATAAACGAATTACATATTAAGTATAACGTGCGTGCGCCAGTGCCGCGGCGCCGCAATCACGAGGCAAAACAATCGAGAAAGGTTCAATGACCGATGGCGGGGGCTATTAAAAAATATTTTGGCGACATGTTAAAATGCTGTAGTTATCTAACATTTTTTTTTATAATTGAGTGAAAGTGAAACAATTGGCTACACAAAAAGAACTGGTCACATCCATTTGATAAATTAGGTACGGAAAAGGAATAATATTTAAAAAATATTACTTATCTCGCATCATCTTTGGGCAAACTAAAAAAACTTAAGTTTGGCATTGTTTTAGAATTGTTTGTACAACCAAACACACCACATTAACTTGGCGCCGTTATTGTAATTGACGCGCCCGTCCGAGACAGCCCGTCTTCAGTAGTCGGTTTAGCCGAAATTAAAGTGTAGGCTAATATCGTGACCTTGAGCCCGTTTTGAGCGGGAATTTCCATTCTACGTAGTATTATTTATTCTTATGCCGATAATCAGTTCACTGTGCCGCGGGCACAGTGGTCAAGGATAGATGACATGCTGATGACGTCATATGCGAAGCGTTTGAAAAGTAGTGCAGTGCAAAATGAGCGATTGCTCGGAACTTCTTCACATTTTGGAAGGCGTCGGTGATGATGAAGAATTTTTGATATTATTTCTTCGATAACATCGATTTTTTTTCTTCAGTTATGGCATCGCAAACTCTGCATATTGCCAGCGTCAAGTATAATTTTTGCATCACGTTTTTGCCAGTTTCGGTGAAACTGAAGGAGTAATAATAGGTAAAGTCAGTCAGACATTCAAGTAAAGCGATGGCTTCTTTACCAGAACGTGACCAATGGAATTTTGGAGCCAAGCCGAAAAAACCTATTTTCGCGCTGTTATTTTAATTAAATTTAAAATGCCATCAAGTTTATCCGATATAACTCAATAATACAACCAAGAAAGTAAAAATAAGAGCACAATATGTCTTTTTCGACTTCCTGCTAAAACTAATCCCTCTAACATCGATTTCGTGATAGTTACTCAACATGCGATAGGAGTACATCTCTATGAAAGTTAGGAAATATTAGCGGCGCCATTGTCGTCCAGTCGTGACAATGACGTCATCACTATGGAAAGTAGTGTTGTGGTTTACTACTATTCTATTGTAATGTTTGGTTTTTTGTTTATGTACGTACATACATACAAAGAGAGGGAGATACCACAATATTCAATAAAACAGCCCAGATAATAATTACTTACTGCTTATTTATTGGACAAAACAACCAACAAAAACAAGTAAAGCGTGTTAGTGTTACCAAGAGTCGATATCCATATCGACTTTTGGAAACACTATTATTTTCGTAGGTGTTCTTGTTTACTTTTTGCTTTGGCGTACAGGACTCGGAAATGCCTTTGTGACGTGGCGCTCAAAAGGTTAATATTTAATTACTACATTATTATAATCTTAGAAACAAGCGATTCGTTCGCGATCGATGTTAAACAGGAATGTCTGTGCACCTGCAAGCCTCTTTCTTTCCCACGCGTTGTAGTCCTGTATCAGCAAATTCTCGAATACGATATCTTGCCTATATCGGGTGCCGTGCCGCGTCCCAGCCTGGTGGCTGGGACGCGGCGATGTCCGGATTTAATTTATATCTTCTGTTCCAATAGAAATAAATAATAAAACAGGTATATGTAACAAGCGTTCTTATCTATTTATGTAATGGACAGTGCCAGATGGCGGCGATCGAGGAGCTGTTCGGCGACATGAAGGAGTGCGAGCGGCGCTACATGTCGGCGCAGGTGCTGCTGCACTCGCTCGTGCAGCGCCACCCGCTGCACCCGCAGCACCGCACCACGCTCTCCAAGTGTTAGTACCTGTTGCTATTGCTATTCACTCCACAAGAGCAGCGATGACCGGGCGGTAAAGACAGCGGTAAAGCAAAAGCTTAATTAATTTATTTCCATCACCGTACATGCTTGGCAGTAATTCATAATTTCTCGAAAGTATAAATAATAAAATTTACCGAGCAGTAGGACATAAAAAAGATGGGAAATAAATTCGCTACTACATCCAGCTGTGATGCCTTACGACACTAAATTATGCAGGGTAATGATTTATCTGGGACTCCATGAACAATATTACACGTTAAGGAGGGAGAGGAGTCAACCAAATATGGAATTTAGTGACAAGGGGTGTAATGAGAATTTCCTAACATTACATTTCAATATCTAATAATCCTGCCTTACAAGTTTTAAAAGTTCATCGACTCAACCGACCAAGGATATTTAATTTAGACGTGCATCATCGTTTCTTTGCTACAACATAATTATGACATTTTTAAAAAACGGACCTACGCGACTGAGTCTTTCCTTGTTCCTTTTCAGAGATGTTTTTTATGAGTCATGACCTATGCATGTTTTAATTACATTATGTTAACTGAACGTATGAAATAATATGGATATAATGTAATTTCCGCAGACCGAGACGCAGTACAAAGGCGGCTCAACTGCCTCAAGGGGCCGCGAAAAATCATGGATGTCAAACTTGAGGCCGGGATCTCATAATGCAATATGCAACTTAGAAATAAGAAAACTGGACGCAAGATGAGAAGTGATTTTATTTTGTTCTCATATATGGACGCGTGATAATCTAATATACAACAATTTATCTTATTATAAAAAAGTGTATAAAAGGAATAAGTGAATGATATCAATTAGTAATAAAGATTCATACACTTTTGTTGTCTTGTGATGACGTTTACCAGAGATTGCAATAGTGAGTTATATTTTTTTATGTGTAGCAGATTGCAGATTTCTTGTAAACGATGCAAATCATAGTCGTTGAACATTTTAGTGGAAGATTTTAGCAAAGCTTGACGTCAATAATAGCTAAGTAGTTTAATAGATGTGTCACTATTATCTCTTTTAAATGAACGGTTGTAACCTTACATTATGATTTACTATGCATGTAGTACAAGATTAACTATGAAGTAGCATGCAGCTTTTACTGAATGACAAAGCACCTTTTCATATACTATTTTTTTATTTCTTTTAACGTTAATAGAGGTTTATATTAATAATAAAGTTACATAAAAAGTAAAAAATATTATTAGAAATTGTAGCAATGATTCACAAAAACATGTATTAACATTAATGAATACTAATTTGTAGTGTGTATAAGTGAAATTATGAAGTAATATCTTAATGGACAACCTGCTATAGAGATCTCATTATCGACCAATAACAAGATGGCATTTTTAGGTTATAAGCTATATGAATTATGTTGTAGTATTTTTCGCAAAAGTATCCAGGATGATTTAACATTGTACATTTTCTTATCACACTTGTAATAATTCATACTTCACCAAATTGTGATTGATTTCTCTTATAAAAAATAATGTTTAATTAATAATGCTTTACTGAAATAAGAATAAAGACTGTTGTACTATAAAATTATTTTGTTTTGTTTCAATAAATAATTATTTTAACATCTGGATATGAGCATATTATTTATTAAAACCAAAAAAATCAAGCTCCATATTACAGTTTATTTCTTAAAGAAAATTACTAGACAATATTCTTTAATACTGTACAAACACACCTGTTCCTTGTTTTAGAAATTTGTAGGGTTTTGCACGATTCCGCCCACGCACTGGTTGAAATATCACTTTATCAGGAGGAAATTCTGATGATCCAGATGTTTCTAAAAGAATGTCTAAACAAGTCAGTAACTTTGTCATTTGTGTAGACAAAGTTGGACCCTCTGATGACTCTTCCAAATTCCAGTCTGTATTAATTACTCTTTCTACATCTCTCAAATCATCATTACTTTGAGCATTGTGAGTACCATTCCAGTGTAATGTTAGTGAAAATAATGGGGCTTTCTTTGGATAGTCACTGCTTAAGGCTACCATAGCAACTAGTTTCGCAGACTGTCTAGTGATAATAGCTCTGTACAGCATGTTGTCAGAATTTACCAAGCCCTCTGAGACCAAGTAAGCTGTTGAAGATGCCTGGCAGTACTCAGGCCAACTCACTGATTGCCATTGAGTCAAGGAGCCTGACAAACGAATTGGACTCTTGGCGGGCAATGTCTTTCCACATTCAAGATCTTGCAGTTCTATCATCAACTCCACTCTTGCCTTCAGTCTTCGCTTCAGAGTAAAAATGAAATTTTCTACAGTAGCAACACTTAAGCTAGGACATGGCTCCAAATATTTGACATGCTTTTTATCATTGATTGACATTACCATAAAGTCCAAGCCGCACATTCTTTGAGCCCAAATGTAAGGTTTTCCAATTTCAGGTATAAAATGTGAGAAATCTTCTGACACTCCTGCATTTTTCAATAAGTAACTAGTGGCTGGATGTGGGGAGTCAGTTCCAGTGTCTCCAGGATATAATTCATTTAGAATACAATCTCCACTCAGAACATCTGCAGCTGAAACACCTACAATAGGCTTTGACACAGACATTGTCAATTTTACCACGACAATTTTAAGATGTAGCAAATACGAAAAAACTAGGTTCACAGCAGTGCCATCCTGTAACTTTACTGACAGCAATACATTAAGAGGATGTTTCTTTAGGACTTCTTTTTTCTTTGCTTCAGCCTTTTCTTCCTTGGATACTTTTGTGGTTCTGTGATGTCTCTTTTTCTTATCCCTCTGTTCTTCATCATTATTGTCTTGATCTGAATCAGAGTCATTTGACACAACCAGTTCATTTTCTACAGTATTCAATTGATCTAACCTTCTAGCTTCATCTTCATCTCCGGCAATGCCTACAAACAATTGAGACAATTTAAAAAAAAACAATGGGTTGCACTCCGGGAGTGCCGGCAGAAGTGAAAACATTAACGTTGTGCATTTTTGATGTCTTGGAATCGTTAGGGAATAATTCCGCACGAATTGCTTGAATTATCAGTACCTATTAATTTCTATCTAGTATTTTTACAAAGTACTCTCTCATTTTCTTTCACTATTTCTTCATCACTTTTTTCATTAATAGATGTACTTTGTTCAATGTCCATATTTTAAATACTTGATATAAACGAATTTTAAGATAAAATTATACTTGACGCTGGCAATATGCAGAGTTTGCGATGCCATAATTGAAGAAAAAAAGTATAGACAGCCGTCAGATGAGCCGTCATCAGCTGTCACCCCTCCGTCTTGATCTAAGAGCCGGTGAAGATATTCACTCGTTCGGTTGTTACAAGAGTGAAGGTGATATGAAAGAAAATTGATTAAAATTAATTAAATTAAAAATAGCTATGAACACTTTTCGATAGTCAAGTTATCATAGGCATATAATATGTTTATAAATTATATTTGGTAAACAATATGTCTCATCGAATTATCAGATCGGTGAAGGTCGATCTTCCTCGTCTCCTCTACTATCTTACGAAATTTTGCGATCAGCACACGTGACCTCGCGCGAGTTTCATAGTTTTTACCCATCCCACAAAAAGTGCTTAACGCCGCTAAAGAAGTTTTCACTTCAAAAATCCTCATATTCAAAATATAATGAAAAAATGTTATTGTGTACATGCAAGCTGTAAATAAACATTAACAGCAGTTACTCACCAACACTAACAACTTTAATGCCAAGAACATCTGAATAAGCAGAGGCATTAGCATAGAGCAGGAACAGGGGTGGTGGTAGTAGTGATGCAGCCCTGGCTTGATCCCTCTTTTCATCCAGCCTAAGAGCAAGGCACTCTTGTAATGGCTTCGTTGCTTTCAAAACTTCTCGTAAATGTGGGGCCAGAGCGTCCAATCTGGAACGAGCAGCTGCAATAGCTGCTGCAACACGTTCCTTAGAGGCTACTAACTCATTGCAAGCTCCTGCTAACTCTCTTCTTTGGCGTAACTCCCATTCTAATCTGGCTAATTGTAGCTGATGTTCATCTGTTTTTGTAATTTCCTGTAAGAAAAAATTTATCAGATTTGCATTTTTTAATAATATCAATTTAAAAAAATCTATAGCTTACTGTTCTAGAGACATCAGCTGGTGCATCTCTGTAGAAGTCTTCAACTGGAACTAGTTCTATTTCCTCATCTTTGGATTTGAATTGTAAACATTTTGTTACTTCCTTGTTAAGATGATCTGCTTCATACAAGAGGTTTTGCAAAAGGAGATGAGTAGAATCCACTCGCTGTTTTTCCTTATGCAGAGCATCCCGACCTGATCTTGTCCGAACTTTTTCTAATCTGTTAAGCTTCTTTAAAGCTACTAGATGCAGTGAAGCTTCTACACGTTTGGTATTTATTTTCTCCTTAGCCTAAAATATTTTAAAAATGGAAAGCTATATTAGTTGTACAAAATTATACATACTATCACCCAGTTTTTACACTAACTGTTTAATAAAAAATATATATAGATATACACTGTAATTTCCAATTCATCATCAATCATAATTAATTTTATATTATGTTTTTTTTAATCTTGTCCTTGCAAAATAACATATGCCAAAGGAATACAAAAAATTATGACAAATTGGTTATATGGTCCCAAATAATTTAATTAAATATAGTTAATTCAAATTCAATAGCTAATTCATTAAACTTAGCTAATTAAGGTTAGGATAATGAATAGACTTGGTTTACATTGGATTTCATATTTTTATTATGGTGCATTGCAAGTCTGCACATTTTTTACAATTTACGTTTTCAATTGGATATTTAAATTAAATTTATGCAATACTTCTATAATATTTAGGTAATATGCTTAGAGTGTGCACTTTGACTGTTAACACCCCAATTGAAGTTTATTTCGATATGCAACCTGATGTTATTGCAAAGTTTGAGTTGCATACTGTGACATAGAGCTTGTAATAATGAAACTATTAGGTCTTTACCTATGAAATTGCCGTTTTGTATGGATTAAGTGAAAATACTTGTTTTTTTTTTTAACTTTTTTATTTCTGTTATTCAAAGTAATCTGCAGTAATGCTCATGCCGTTTAGTAAAAAGCTGTGGTGAATCACACCCGCACTAGACCACCAAACAGTGACCATCACCTTTTTAGAGGTCATTTTTGGTTTAGGGCATTGCTTTGGTGCTGAACCAACTTGCTGAGCGCTTTCGATTGTCGAACAAAATTCATTTTTCATCGCACGTAACAATTCGGTTCAAAATTCCTTTATTTCTTTGCCTATTGAGCAGCGCGAGGCAGGTCTCGACGCGTAGGTATGTTGTGCTGGCGATCGTTAAGTTCGTGGGGCCATCCATCTATCAAGTTTTTTTAACTTGCCTATTTGTCGCAAATGGATCAAAATTGTTTTGATGCTAACATCAAAAGCTGCTGCTAGCTTAGCTGTAGATTGAATTTCGTCAGCTTCCACAATCGGTCGGAGTGTCTACTTAGGGGCGGGGAAACCAATAACGGGTTGTGCGTTCGTTTGTACAGTTCTCTCTGTAAACGTTTTTAATGTTACGTGCCGTTTGTGTCGTGTTGGTGCCACGACGGAACTCATAATTCCATAATTACACGAATTTTTAAAGTATCCATTATGACGAAAAATGTTCAAATGAAATGAAAATACAACGCTAATCAATAAAAAAAAGACTGAGTTTGTAAAAAGAATGTCATGTTTTAAAACAAAATTACATAATTTGAATTTAGAATACAAAGCCATTCCAAACTTTTTTCTATTTGAAATGATCAGTACTCATAGGTTAAGACCTATTATATGTGTCAACAGAGTTAAGCAATGTCAAGTGCAGTCAAAAGTTGAATGGGTGGCCAATATTGGCCATTCAGCAACATCTAGTGCTGTCATAAAAAGGATGG
The DNA here is from genome assembly GCA_911387765.1 of Pyrgus malvae. Lineage (NCBI taxonomy): Eukaryota > Metazoa > Arthropoda > Insecta > Lepidoptera > Hesperiidae > Pyrgus > Pyrgus malvae. Next base: position 8,923,421 of record OU426958.1, on the reverse strand, counting down.
GTGTCAACAAAGCTAGGCAATGTCGAGTGCGGTCATAAAAGAATGGGTGACCAACATCTAGTGTGGTAATAAAAAGGATGAGTGTCAATAAAGCTCAGCAAAGTCGAGTGCGGTCAAAAGTAGGATGGGTGGCCATTCATCAAGATGTAGTTCAGTCAAAAGTAGGATGGGTGTCACTGTCAATAAAGCTAAGCAATGTCGAGTGTGGTTATAATTAGGGTGGGTGGCTACGAGGCTAGATTACAATGAGGTTTAATGTGAGCCGTCATACTGGCTTGATTAGAATGAGGATTAATGTAAGCCATCATATTGTAGAACATATCGCAATAACATCCAGCTTATCATGGACCCGCCACAATACAGAACGGCCCTGTTTTATTAAGCTAGCTGAGTAAGCTAGCCCTAATGTTATGCGGATAATAAGATCCAACTGTGACATATCTACCAGATATATATATACTAGTGGCCGCCCGCGACTTCGTCCGCGTGGTATGATGTTATATAGCCTAAAGCCCTCGGGTGGCTCCCCTGGGGTTGCCCCTGTCCATAGGCGACGGTGATCGCTTAACAGCACGCGGTCCGTCTGCCTTTAAAAAAAGCCTTTCCCGATAAATGGACTGTCCAACAGAAAAGATTTCTTCAATTGGAACCAGTAGTTCCTGAGATTAGTGCGTTCAAATAAACATACAAATGAACGAACGAACAAACTCTTCGTCTCTATGTATAGATTAAAATATTGATTAACGGGCTAATACAAAAAAATATGAATAAGCCAAAGACAATACTACATATACTTTATTAATCTATGAAATAAAATAAGAAACATAAAATTTTTCTTTTCTTTTAATATTGAATAGCTAAAAGGATTTTTATACAACGCCGTAAAACGAATAAAAAAAATAAGAAACATAAAAGACAGACATGACAATTTTGATAGCTGCGCCAAAATGTAAATAAACAAACACAGAAAGTAAATAATTTTGTAAAGAAATAATAAAGGAAAAGCAAAGTATAAGAATAAAACAAAAGGATATAAGTTATAAAATAAGATAATGGACGTGAATGAAGTAAGTAATAACATGTAGTGTATTTATAACACTACACTGTGCATTTCATTCATTTCATTTCCTTCCTGTAGGAATGAGATATTTTCCCGCGGTAAAAAGTAGTCTATGTCCTTTCTCAACGTCCTTTCTATGTTTATGCCAAATTTCATCAAAATCGGTTCAGTGGTTTAAGCGTGAAAGAGTAGCAGACAGACTGACAGACAGACAGAGTTAATTTCAAATTAATAATATTAGTATGGATGAATTTCAAAAAGTGCCCCAACAATTTTCATAATATTTTGAATGCTTATAGATTTCGGAGGTGATATATCAACTAGGTTTCATTTTTAGAAAATGTAGTTTTATCCATGATTGCAGCGATAATCAACTTAAACATAAACTGAAAAATATGACTTCCTGACATCTATAAGTGAGTAATATGTCAGTATTTTTTTTTATTTGGGAGCTACAGCAGTAGATGGCGTTGTTATGTAACACTATGCCTAAGCCAATGAAAATCAATTGATTTTATCTGACGCTCAGTCAACCAGATGCTAACTAGTTATATTAAAAATACTTACCTCCTCTGTTCCTTTTGTTTTCAAGTCTGCTATGTCAGCAAATAAAAGACGCACATCTTGACAAATCTTTTTAAATAATGTCGCATCTTTATCGGCAGGACGGGACTGAGCTTCAGATTCTTCAAATTCAACAACACGCTGAAAATAAATCTATATTACCAGAGACCAGATTATATGCATTTGCATATTTGCATATGCTTTTGCATATTTAAGCCATCCTCAGCGGTAATAGCATATTTTACGTAAGATCTAATGATGATGCATATTTACAATGTTTTTCCAAGTGCAGTGCACTGACCCTGCGTTCCGATCCGGTCTTGGACTAGCAAGTCAATTGAGATACTTTTAATGAGCTGTCAAAACGTGACATCCCCATACATTTTGTATGAGAAAATGATAAGTGACGTCACTTATCATATATTTAATCAATTGACTTCATTATTATTGATTTATTCGGTATTAAAAATCATGTATAAAAAAGAATTAACAATTATATCGCTTTCTAAGCGTGATTTAGTGCAACCTTTTTTAAGGTAAGCTTTTTGAATTTTTTTGTGCATAGTGTCCAAGACCCTAATGCGATAAATGTGATAATATCGCGAATCTGAGGCATTTCGGAACGCAGAGTCAGTTCAGTGGCCGCGCGCGTCTCTTGTTTTGTGTCAAGTTGATAGTTAGATAGCTAACATAGCATCCAAGTCTAAATTCTGCCCAGTTACCACATTGCCTGTGGATGTGGAGCAAACTTTTTCCACTTATAAAAATAATTTTAATCATCGAAGACACTGAACATTGGGAACATTACTTGATTAGTTTATGTTTAAAAAAATATTAAATAATTTTAATGTCATGTAATGTAGTAAGCGCCACATCAAGCTATACAAAACTATCATTTTTATCCACTCGAATTTAACACTAACACTATGGAGTAAAGTACAAAATCTATTGGATAAATTTGACAGATTTGCATAGCTTGATGTGGAGCTTACTTTACCTATTATCGCCTATCAAAGGATATTTTACTAAGTGAATGCTGATTTTGAAATAAAAAATTAAAACACTTTTCCTTTTTTTTATTCCTAAAATTTATCATTTATTTTTGCATATTCTGCCAATATTCGTGCATATATCAGTTATTTTTCATGCATATAATAAGTCTTTTATGTTGCTTATAATCCAGTCTCTAGATATGTATAACATAAAAGCGCTTTTCACAGTTATTATTGTAAAGCTAAAATATATGTATTTCATGAAAGAAAGAGTATTAAATAACAATACTCCCTTTTATTGTTCCCGTCCATCCATCAGAATGTTATAGTCCACTGCTGGACCACCTGGCCTGCTCTCCTGGCCTAGGCCTCCCCTAACGATCGCCACTTCTCACGGTCCTGAGCCTTCTGAATCCAGCGACTACCCGCTGTCTTCTTCAGGTCATCAGTCCACCTGGTTGGAGGGCGGCCTGTACTCCTTTTTCCGAGACGTGATCGCCATTCGAGGACCTTTATTGTTTATGAATATGAAACAATAAATTCTAACCTTATACACATCAATGGGTGCCTGTTTGGAATTATCACTAGACGTGCTAGTATTTAACTTTCGTCTCTTCTTTGTTGAGGCATCTTCTTTACCCATTTTGATTGTAAGAATTTCAGTAGATTGGATAAATGGTGTCCATGTAATAAAAAAAAAATGTGGAAATTTAACCAAACAAAGTTAACCAAACAATCCTATGTATAAATGTACTCTATGTAGGCATGAGTCCGATATATTAAAACGAATCCAAAATCCGATTTCAAATACAAATCCATTCGAATCGATTTCTCAACAAGAAAATCCGATCTCAGAAATCTAACCGAACCAAACGCTAGCGAGATCTAATACCACCAAAACGTACTGTGTGCGCGTATCCAAACGTAAATCGGATTTGAAATTCGCACTATCTTTTTTACTCCGCTATGTTGCGATTTGTTTGGAAAGAGACAAAGCGAATTTTACTGATGCTCGAAATTGTGAAGAAATTCGCTTTGTCTCTATCTAACCAATCGTAACAAAGCGGAGTAAAAAAGATTGCCTTTGCCAATGAATATGTGCGATCAATATAGTCCTACGGAACAGTACTTAAAGACTTTGCGTGACTAGGCGGTGAGGTGATGTATTTTGGCTTATAGCTTAGTGTGTGTTGGTTTACTACAAAAACTGTGATAGTGCTTTCGTTTAGATGCAAATTTGACCTTGATAAGCAAGTGCGCGCATGTTATTCAGCGAATTTTATTTACCAGTTTTAGATAATTACGTGTTAAAACTGGAATAGAGTTTAAATGCGCCGGAAAAGTTTTACTCATAATAACCGTAAATATAACTTTTCTGCTAGTCTGCTTTTCTGGAAAATCGCGCAAATATACCAGTATCCTTGCTTCTTACATTTGTTTGTGATTGTCGTTAGCTAATAAAACCAAATCTAAACACGAAACTAGTGAATTGGCAAAGCTAGGCACATCTGAAATCGGATTTCTCAAAACGGATTTTGAAATCGATTTTGAAATCTGAAATCGAATATATATCCGTTTGCGTTCACAACCAAAAACGCCCAAGTCTAACTCTATGCAAACAATCAACCAGTTTTTTTTTTTTTTTTTTTTCTTGACGAATGGCGTCTCGGTCTATTGACCATTTTGCCAATGACAAGCGGGAGAAATCCGAAATATAAAATAGAGGCCCTATGTCGAGTAATTTAGGAGAGAGATCAGAAAAGTTGATAAGGGCAATGTAAAAGGATATGGTATATAAAATAATGTTATTATAAAGTTATATAATATTACACAATATTAATGTCATTATAGATTAATATTGTTTTTGATTAAGAAGGATGATAGGATAGGATAAATTTGTTTACTATTTAAAATTAACAATGATGATATATTAAGAGGAAAAGGAATTCGAAGGAAAATGAGGCTGCGTAGTAAGGAAGAGCGATCATACAATTTGCAAGCAAAAAATATGTGATTCAAATCTCCCTCGTCTTCACCACAAGAACACATCGCATTGCTAGTTATAGTAAGTTTCGCAAGATGTTTTGGAGAACAAACGTGGCCTAACCTAGTACGAATCAAAATAGAAGTGACTTTTTTACCAAGTCTGATATTACAGAACCACGGTTTCGTTGGTAGATCAGGCTGGATATTGGCATAAAATCGACCTTTAGTTAAGCTAGGTACTTACTTTCCATATATGATGCCACGATTCCATAAGATAAGTTTTTGGGTAAAGCCAGTAAATCTTGAGTATAAATTTTAAACGGATAAATATCTCCACATTCGATTGCTTCAGCAGCAATCTCATCAGCTCTCTCATTTCCTCTGATGCCACAATGACCAGGTATCCAAGCAAATTTAATGGTATAGTTATTTAATGAACATTTAAAAAGTAAGTTTCTAATTTCAAAAATGGTGCTATGCATTTTAGCTTTAAATGGGAATTTGGCTATTGCTTGTAAAGAACTTAATGAATCGGAAAATATGATGGATTTTCGTAATTTCATTAGTAACACGTATTCTAGGGCTTTTAAAATACCAAAACATTCTCCAGTAAAAACAGAGCTTTCGGGCGGAAGTTTTATTTTTTGAACTATATTATATTGTGAATGGTAAACACCTACTCCTACGCACCCATGCTTTGTCTTTTTTGAAGCATCAGTATATAAGTATTGCCATCCATTGAAATCTTTTGTGAGGACAATGTTGAAATGTTTGTTATTTTCTATATCACCTTTGATAAGGCCAATATTGTAAAGAATATTTGGTGTAATAATCATTGCCTCATATTGGTATTGGTAAATTGGAAGTACATCAGTATTATGTATCGGAGTTGTAAATGATTTTAATTTTATGTAACTGTTTACAATACACGGAGGAGATTTATGTTTCCAGAAATTAGATGAAGCAGTTTTTTGTGATAAATTTTGAAGTATCGGAAAAAGAGGATGATTAGAAATTTGTGTACATCTAAATATAAAGCGATCAGATAAATACTGACGTCTTAAATGGAGGGGAGGGTCTACACATTCTACTTGTAAGGCATTAATGGGACTTGTCTTCATACATCCTGTAACTATTCTTAAACATTTTGATTGAATGCTATTTAGCTTTTTCCATCCAGCTATGTTACCTGGTTCTAATAAAAATGTTCCGTAATCAAGAATGCTCCTTATTAAAGAATTATAAAGCAGTTTTAATGAGAACGGGTGGGCGCCCCACCAAACCCCTGATAAACATCTTAATATATTTACATTTCGTTCGCATTTTGAAACAATATAATCACAATGAGGAATGCCAGTTAGTCTGGAATCTAAAATAAGGCCAAGAAACTTTGTTTGAGTTTTAATAGGAATTATATTGTTATCGAAACTAATTTCAACGTCCGGTATATTGCGTTTTCTGGTAAAAATAACTGCAGTACTTTTTTCAATAGATATTTCTAAAGCATGTAAACTCAACCAATATTTTAATGAATTAAGAGAAATAGATAAATAATTACAAGCTATTGGTATAGAACCGTTGATATTATATAAGAGAAGATCATCGGCGTATTGTAATATTTTTATTGGTCTTTGGATGGATTGAGCTAAATCAAATGTATAAATATTATATAATATCGGGCTTAACACCGATCCTTGCGGCAAACCTTTCCAAACAAGTCTTTCCAATAACATTCCACTATCGAGGGGTAATTTAATTTTTCTTTCAGTTAAAATATTCATTGCAAATTTTGTGATCATAGTTGGAATGCTCAGAGCGTTCAGTTTATTGAATAGTAACGGAAGTATGACACTGTCGTATGCAGATTTGATATCTAGAAAAGTAGCAGCAACAGATTCATTATTTGTAAATGCAAGTTGGATATCAGAACAAAATATGGCAATGCTATCTATTGTACTTCTACCCTTTCTAAAGCCAAATTGTGAAGGTGGAATTATGTTATTATGTTCAATAAACCATTCTAGGCGATTTTTAACTAAATGTTCGGTTATTTTTACTAAAACTGAAGAGAGTGCTATTGGTCTGTACGATGATGGTTCTTCAGAAGGTTTATCAGGTTTTAATATTGGAATGATTATTTGCGACTTCCACGAATTAGGAATAGACCCTGTCAGCATAACTGAATTAATTAAATCTAAATAATAATTAAGCAATAAATCGTTTAAGTTAACAATAAAAGAATAAGGAATAGTATCTTCACCAGGGGCTGAGTCCTTTAGATGACACAAAACACCTTTTAGTTCACTTATTGTAAATGGAGAGTTAAGACCGGTCTGATCAATACTAGAACTACAATTTAAAATGTGTGGACGGAAACATTCCTCTTCGTTAGGCACGTATGAGGGAGCTAACATGTCCATGAACTTACAAGCAAGGTTGGGAGAAAGAAGAGTTTTTGAAGGTTCTTTATACACCGATCGGAATCTTTTTATATTATTCCATACTTCTGAAGGAGAAGTGTCAGGAGAAATTGAAGAACAATATTTTCTCCATCCATTAGATTTTTTCTTCTTTAAAAACTTATGGGTGTTCACAATTACGTCAGATAGTGACTTAAAATTTTCAGGAGACATTTCAGAACAATACTGTTTTTCAGCCTCTTTTCTCTTTTTAACTGCTTCTGTACATTCCTCATCCCACCACGGAGGTGATGGAATCTTAGTATCATGATTATGTTTATATTTGAAAATTTTTTTTGCTACATTTTGTAACATGCCTACAAAAGCAACATTACAAATATCTTCGTTATTGTCAATTTTAGGGAGAGATGGAAAGTTTGCGTCAGTGAAGTTTTTATAGTCTGTCAAATTATTTTTATTTAGTCTGTATCTGGGCCGAATCATATGATGTTTTTGATTTTTTTTAATTACTGTGTTGGGAAAGTTGATTAAAATTGGAAAATGATCGCTACCGTAAGATAAAGAGAGTGTATCCCACGATAAAGAACATGCAAGATTGGGCGAACAAATAGACAAATCTACCGCGCTTATATTTTCATGAGGATTTGTACGGCGTGTGGGTTTTCCTGTATTTAGAATACACAAGTTGTTCTGGTCTATAGCATCTAGTAACATTTCGCCGTATGAGCTGTTTACAGAACTACCCCACACCTGGTGATTGCAATTAAAATCTCCCATTAATAAAGTTTGCTGTGGAAATGTACATAATATCTGTTTAATTTTTTCAATTACTTCCAGGGATGGATGAGCAATATAAGTTGTCACATAGCATATGTCATTTACAGATATAGCAAGAAGCGGAATGTCATCAAATTCAGGAAGGGGGACAGAAGAGAAGTGGACAGAGTTCTTGATTAATGTGGCAATGCCACCATAACCATCTGATCTGTCCTTTCGGAGACAGGTATATCCTGGTATTCTGAAAGGAATACCTGGGGACAACCATGTCTCCGAAAGGGAGATAATAAGAGAATCATATTTATTGATTAAGTAAACAAGATCACTTTTCTTGTTTACTATACTTCTGCAGTTCCACTGCAGAATTGTAGCGTGGTAATCCATTGTTTACCGTTATTTGTTTCAATACATCAAGTAAGGGAGCAACGTTGTTCGGTGAAAATATTTTGTTTTGTAATAGAGGATTAATTAAAGATATAATAATGTCATTAATATCTGGTTGTTTTTCTAAATCATTATTTTTATTAAAACTATTAATCACGCCACCATTTGTGGGCAGGGGAATATCATATTCTCTGATTATAGATTGATGTGTTATTTGATCATATCCTTTCTGAGATTTTGGGGGCGATCGAGGCTTTAAAAATGTTGTTTTCTTATAGGAGATAGGTCTCATAGTTGATGAATAATCTACTACATTATTATTACTATTATTGGGTATTATAATATTATTATACTGTTGCTGATTTGTTTTTAAAACATCAGAGTATGACTTGGATAATGGAGGATGCATTTTTGATGCTTCAGCATATGAAATACTATTTTGGACCATTGTTAGTTTAATTTGTGTCTGTCTTGTAAACTCAGGACATGATTTATTTGTTGCAAAGTGAGCACCAGAACATATACAGCAACGAGCACAATCATCATCCACCTTACAAGTGTCACCAGTGTGTCCATCACCACACTTGAAACAGCGAGGCTTTGAACGACACTGCATTTTTGTATGGCCATACCTACAACATTGATAACATTGTATGGTAGGGTATGTGTAGAGTTCTACCGGAAGTGCGTTATAACATATGTAGACATATTTAGGTAAAACTTGACCATCAAAAGATAATACTACTGTTTGGGAAGGTTTCCAAACTGGAGCTCCGTCTATTAATGATCTCAGTTTATAGTTAAGGCGCCTTATTTTAATAATTTCTCCACATCCAAATGGTATGGAAATATTTTCTTTTATTTCCTCTGGTGTCCACTCAACAGGTACACCTCTTATGAGACCTAAACGTGTAATGCTAAAGGTAGGAATAAAAGCTTTTAATTTATGGGAAGCAAGACAAGGGTGAGTTAAGAACCAATTGGCATCAGTAAAATGAGAGAAAGCCAAAGAGATTCTGTTCCTTCCAATTTTTTTAATACTGCCATTTATTATGTTTTTAAACGAATACTTCTGTAATAATCTACCAAAAACTACTGGGTGGAATGTGGTCGCATCATCAGGAGATGAAAGTTCTCTTTGTACATGAACAGTGTATGGTGCTACATCTGTATTGATAAAAACTTTACGATATTCTTGTGGTTTTTGAGAGTTATTTGAATTATTTTGATTATTTACAATATTTGTTGGCTCAGTGGGTCCGTCATCGCTGTCACATTTACAATTACAGTCATATTTTGAAGATGAAGAGCTATTTCCGCTTTTCCTTTTTTTGTTACAAGTCTTGCAATTTTTTTTGTGTTTTATTCGCTTACGGTGGCTTATTTGGGTTGAAGCGTCTGTATCCATGCTCGACTCGTTATTAGAAATCGTAACATTGTACGCAACCGGAGGGACGGAACCCCCGGGGTCCGGGGGCTCCTCCATATCAAGAAGAAAAGTATAAAAAACTTACCGAAAGAGCACTTTACTAATTAAATAAATAAGAAAAGATATATACAAACTAAAAGAAAGTTAATTTTACAACTCTTCTGATCAATTTACTAATTAATCTTATATTTTTATAAAGAGCGCCGAAAAAGTACACCCGCCAACTTTGAAGATTTCCCGCGCTTTTTCAATCAACCAGTTTTTTTTTTTTTTTTCTTGACGAATGGCGTCTCGGTCTATTGACCATTTTGCCAATGACAAGCGGGAGAAATCCGAAATATAAAATAGAGGCCCTATGTCGAGTAATTTAGGAGAGAGATCAGAAAAGTTGATAAGGGCAATGTAAAAGGATATGGTATATACAAAATAATGTTATTATAAAGTTATATAATATTACACAATAATAATGTCATTATAGATTAATATTGTTTTTGATTAAGAAGGATGATAGGATAGGATAAATTTGTTTACTATTTAAAATTAACAATGATGATATATTAAGAGGAAAAGGAATTCGAAGGAAAATGAGGCTGCGTAGTAAGGAAGAGCGATTATACAATTTGCAAGCAAAAAATATGTGATTCAAATCTCCCTCGTCTTCACCACAAGAACACATCGCATTGCTAGTTATAGTAAGTTTCGCAAGATGTTTTGGAGAACAAACGTGGCCTAACCTAGTACGAATCAAAATAGAAGTGACTTTTTTACCAAGTCTGATATTACAGAACCACGGTTTCGTTGGTAGATCAGGCTGGATATTGGCATAAAATCGACCTTTAGTTAAGCTACTTACTTTCCATATATGATGCCACGACTCCATAAGATAGTTTTTGGGTAAAGCCAGTAAATCTTGAGTATAAATTTTAAACGGATAAATATCTCCACATTCGATTGCTTCAGCAGCAATCTCATCAGCTCTCTCATTTCCTCTGATGCCACAATGACCAGGTATCCAAGCAAATTTAATGGTATAGTTATTTAATGAACATTTAAAAAGTAAGTTTGTAATTTCAAAAATGGTGCTATGCATTTTAGCTTTAAATGGGAATTTGGCTATTGCTTGTAAAGAACTTAATGAATCGGAAAATATGATGGATTTTCGTAATTTCATTAGTAACACGTATTCTAGGGCTTTTAAAATACCAAAACATTCTCCAGTAAAAACAGAGCTTTCGGGCGGAAGTTTTATTTTTTGAACTATATTATATTGTGAATGGTAAACACCTACTCCTACGCACCCATGCTTTGTCTTTTTTGAAGCATCAGTATATAAGTATTGCCATCCATTGAAATCTTTTGTGAGGACAATGTTGAAATGTTTGTTATTTTCTATATCACCTTTGATAAGGCCAATATTGTAAAGAATATTTGGTGTAATAATCATTGCCTCATATTGGTATTGGTAAATTGGAAGTACATCAGTATTATGTATCGGAGTTGTAAATGATTTTAATTTTATGTAACTGTTTACAATACACGGAGGAGATTTATGTTTCCAGAAATTAGATGAAGCAGTTTTTTGTGATAAATTTTGAAGTATCGGAAAAAGAGGATGATTAGAAATTTGTGTACATCTAAATATAAAGCGATCAGATAAATACTGACGTCTTAAATGGAGGGGAGGGTCTACACATTCTACTTGTAAGGCATTAATGGGACTTGTCTTCATACATCCTGTAACTATTCTTAAACATTTTGATTGAATGCTATTTAGCTTTTTCCATCCAGCTATGTTACCTGGTTCTAATAAAAATGTTCCGTAATCAAGAATGCTCCTTATTAAAGAATTATAAAGCAGTTTTAATGAGAACGGGTGGGCGCCCCACCAAACCCCTGATAAACATCTTAATATATTTACATTTCGTTCACATTTTGAAACAATATAATCACAATGAGGAATGCCAGTTAGTCTGGAATCTAAAATAAGGCCAAGAAACTTTGTTTGAGTTTTAATAGGAATTATATTGTTATCGAAACTAATTTCAACGTCCGGTATATTGCGTTTTCTGGTAAAAATAACTGCAGTACTTTTTTCAATAGATATTTCTAAAGCATGTAAACTCAACCAATATTTTAATGAATTAAGAGAAATAGATAAATAATTACAAGCTATTGGTATAGAACCGTTGATATTATATAAGAGAAGATCATCGGCGTATTGTAATATTTTTATTGGTCTTTGGATGGATTGAGCTAAATCAAATGTATAAATATTATATAATATCGGGCTTAACACCGATCCTTGCGGCAAACCTTTCCAAACAAGTCTTTCCAATAACATTCCACTATCGAGGGGTAATTTAATTTTTCTTTCAGTTAAAATATTCATTGCAAATTTTGTGATCATAGTTGGAATGCTCAGAGCGTTCATTTTATTGAATAGTAACGGAAGTATGACACTGTCGTATGCAGATTTGATATCTAGAAAAGTAGCAGCAACAGATTCATTATTTGTAAATGCAAGTTGGATATCAGAACAAAATATGGCAATGCTATCTATTGTACTTCTACCCTTTCTAAAGCCAAATTGTGAAGGTGGAATTATGTTATTATGTTCAATAAACCATTCTAGGCGATTTTTAACTAAATGTTCGGTTATTTTTACTAAAACTGAAGAGAGTGCTATTGGTCTGTACGATGATGGTTCTTCAGGAGGTTTATCAGGTTTTAATATTGGAATGATTATTTGCGACTTCCACGAATTAGGAATAGACCCTGTCAGCATAACTGAATTAATTAAATCTAAATAATAATTAAGCAATAAATCGTTTAAGTTAACAATAAAAGAATAAGGAATAGTATCTTCACCAGGGGCTGAGTCCTTTAGATAACACAAAACACCTTTTAGTTCACTTATTGTAAATGGAGAGTTAAGACCGGTCTGATCAATACTAGAACTACAATTTAAAATGTGTGGACGGAAACATTCCTCTTCGTTAGGCACGTATGAGGGAGCTAACATGTCCATGAACTTACAAGCAAGGTTGGGAGAAAGAAGAGTTTTTGAAGGTTCTTTATACACCGATCGGAATCTTTTTATATTATTCCATACTTCTGAAGGAGAAGTGTCAGGAGAAATTGAAGAACAATATTTTCTCCAACCATTAGATTTTTTCTTCTTTAAAAACTTATGGGTGTTCACAATTACGTCAGATAGTGACTTAAAATTTTCAGGAGACATTTCAGAACAATACTGTTTTTCAGCCTCTTTTCTCTTTTTAACTGCTTCTGTACATTCCTCATCCCACCACGGAGGTGATGGAATCTTAGTATCATGATTATGTTTATATTTGAAAATTTTTTTTGCTACGTTTTGTAACATGCCTACAAAAGCAACATTACAAATATCTTCGTTATTGTCAATTTTAGGGAGAGATGGAAAGTTTGCGTCAGTGAAGTTTTTATAGTCTGTCAAATTATTTTTATTTAGTCTGTATCTGGGCCGAATCATAATTAATCATATGATGTTTTTGATTTTTTTTAATTACTGTGTTGGGAAAGTTGATTAAAATTGGAAAATGATCGCTACCGTAAGATAAAGAGAGTGTATCCCACGATAAAGAACATGCAAGATTGGGCGAACAAATAGACAAATCTACCGCGCTTATATTTTCATGAGGATTTGTACGGCGTGTGGGTTTTCCTGTATTTAGAATACACAAGTTGTTCTGGTCTATAGCATCTAGTAACATTTCGCCGTATGAGCTGTTTACAGAACTACCCCACACCTGGTGATTGCAATTAAAATCTCCCATTAATAAAGTTTGCTGTGGAAATGTACATAATATCTGTTTAATTTTTTCAAATACTTCCAGGGATGGATGAGCAATATAAGTTGTCACATAGCATATGTCATTTACAGATATAGCAAGAAGCGGAATGTCATCAAATTCAGGAAGGGGGACAGAAGAGAAGTGGACAGAGTTCTTGATTAATGTGGCAATGCCACCATAACCATCTGATCTGTCCTTTCGGAGACAGGTATATCCTGGTATTCTGAAAGGAATACCTGGGGACAACCATGTCTCCGAAAGGGAGATAATAAGAGGATCATATTTATTGATTAAGTAAACAAGATCACTTTTCTTGTTTACTATACTTCTGCAGTTCCACTGCAGAATTGTAGCGTGGTAATCCATTGTTTACCGTTATTTGTTTCAATACATCAAGTAAGGGAGCAACGTTGTTCGGTGAAAATATTTTGTTTTGTAATAGAGGATTAATTAAAGATATAATAATGTCATTAATATCTGGTTGTTTTTCTAAATCATTATTTTTATTAAAACTATTAATCGCGCCACCATTTGTGGGCAGGGGAATATCATATTCTTTGATTATAGATTGATGTGTTATTTGATCATATCCTTTCTGAGATTTTGGGGGCGATCGAGGCTTTAAAAATGTTGTTTTCTTATAGGAGATAGGTCTCAGAGTTGATGAATAATCTACTACATTATTATTACTATTATTGGGTATTATAATATTATTATACTGTTGCTGATTTGTTTTTAAAACATCAGAGTATGACTTGGATAATGGAGGATGCATTTTTGATGCTTCAGCATATGAAATACTATTTTGGACCATTGTTAGTTTAATTTGTGTCTGTCTTGTAAACTCAGGACATGATTTATTTGTTGCAAAGTGAGCACCAGAACATATACAGCAACGAGCACAATCATCATCCACCTTACAAGTGTCACCAGTGTGTCCATCACCACACTTGAAACAGCGAGGCTTTGAACGACACTGAATTTTTGTATGGCCATACCTACAACATTGATAACATTGTATGGTAGGGTATGTGTAGAGTTCTACCGGAAGTGCGTTATAACATATGTAGACATATTTAGGTAAAACTTGACCATCAAAAGATAATACTACTGTTTGGGAAGGTTTCCAAACTGGAGCTCCGTCTATTAATGATCTCAGTTTATAGTTAAGGCGCCTTATTTTAATAATTTCTCCACATCCAAATGGTATGGAAATATTTTCTTTTATTTCCTCTGGTGTCCACTCAACAGGTACACCTCTTATGAGACCTAAACATGTAATGCTAAAGGTAGGAATAAAAGCTTTTAATTTATGGGAAGCAAGACAAGGGTGAGTTAAGAACCAATTGGCATCAGTAAAATGAGAGAAAGCCAAAGAGATTCTGTTCCTTCCAATTTTTTTAATACTGCCATTTATTATGTTTTTAAACGAATACTTCTGTAATAATCTACCAAAAACTACTGGGTGGAATGTGGTCGCATCATCAGGAGATGAAAGTTCTCTTTGTACATGAACAGTGTATGGTGCTACATCTGTATTGATAAAAACTTTACGATATTCTTGTGGTTTTTGAGAGTTATTTGAATTATTTTGATTATTTACAATATTTGTTGGTTCAGTGGGTCCGTCATCGCTGTCACATTTACAATTACAGTCATATTTTGAAGATGAAGAGCTATTTCCGCTTTTCCTTTTTTTGTTACAAGTCTTGCAAATTTTTTTGTGTTTTATTCGCTTACGGTGGCTTATTTGGGTTGAAGCGTCTGTATCCATGCTCGACTCGTTATTAGAAATCGTAACATTGTACGCAACCGGAGGGACGGAACCCCCGGGGTCCGGGGGCTCCTCCATATCAAGAAGAAAAGTATAAAAAACTTACCGAAAGAGCACTTAACTAATTAAATAAATAAGAAAAGATATATACAAACTAAAAGAAAGTTAATTTTACAACTCTTCTGATCAATTTACTAATTAATCTTATATTTTTATAAAGAGCGCCGAAAAAGTACACCCGCCAACTTTGAAGATTTCCCGCGCTTTCTCCAATCAACCAGTTGTGTAGCTCGCGAATGAGTGATGATCATAGAGAAATTAAACAGTGATGATAGAAAAGAAACATCTCTTTACTAAAGAGCTAATCACTCTTCGGCTCAGACCATTTTACATTATATCAATATATCTTTTATATCTGCATCACACGGTTCAATTTTGCATGATTACGGTGGATACTAGTTACGCTTTTCTTCAACTCGTCACGCGTCATCGCGTCAGTAGCTCTATACTAGCTCTAGCTCAGCATCGTCAATCACTCACTTATTCTTCAACTCGTCACGCGTCTTTAGCTCTATGGTAGCTCTGTAGCTCAGTGCATCACTCACTGAATCACCGCGTCTTTAGCTCTATGGTAGCTCTGTAGCTCAGTGAATCACTGAAATGACTCGCTCACGTACGTACGAGTTGGAATTGGAAAGGAGTCGAAGTCCTATGAAATGAATTGAAATAAATAATTTTAAAGGATTCGTACGAATGAAAAAAACCAGTAAAACATGCATTCAGTATGAATTAGTGTGCAAGTCAGATTGACTATTATAGTTTTAGTCCTTTTAGTTTTATAAGGACGGAAAGAAACTGAACTTCAAAGTAATATTTAGTAATGCGTAACTAACTTCGGATGATTTATAATAATAATAATAAATAATAATAATAAATTTTATTTGCAAATACAGAACAGAAATTCTAGTACAAATTTTCACTAAAATAAGTTACAATACAATATTACAATGTATTCAGCCAAGCGGGACTTCTAAACTAAGTCATAATTTGACTTGTATCTCAGAAGTCAGCGCTTCTCCGTTACATTATCATTTAGCTGGTAAGTATGCAGTAGTCCGTAGTAAAGTTATTTACTTAAGCACTAGAATAATCTTAAACTATAAGATACAATAATATACATTAATATTATTATCTACTTATAAGAAATGTGTACGTTTGTATGCTGCGAAATGTGTGTGTGTGTGTGTGTGTTGTGAACGTGTGTGTTTGAGTGTGTGTGTGTGTGCATGCGTGTTATGTGAATCTCATGTGATAAGTTCTTCTGTATTTTCATAATCTATATCAAGCAGGTAGTTTTTCAGTTTAATTTTAAGGTCATGTTTACATAAAGCTAAGATATTTAATCTTTTATGAATTTTATTGTACAGTTTTGCACTTTTTACATAATAGAGTCTGCTAGCAAATACTGTACGGTGTTGTACATTGGGACAAGCTGGTATTGGTCTACGTCTGTTTGAGTTGCGTGTGTTTATATTAAGTTTATATGGTACAGTAAAATGCTTACGAAGGATTGTACGCAAAATATAAAGCTGTCTTACTGTCAATACGCCACTTTCTTTATAAAGAGAAGATGTAGGATACCTATAGGGTTTAAAATTTTTAACCTTTAGAACGGCTCTTTGTGCTATTTCTAACTCTTTGAGTATAGTTTTAGCAGCGCCACCCCAGGCTGGTATACAATAGGATATAATCGATTCACAAAGGCTAGTGTATACCACGCTTAATGTTTTATAATCGGCCGAATGTCTTAATTTTTTAAAGATATATATGATTTTTCTAACCCTCCCAGCCAAAGTGTAAATATGTGTTCGCCAACATAGTCGTTCATCCAATTCGACACCTAAATATTTAACGATTTTAGAACGTATTAGATTTTCACATCCACAGTCTATCGATGGTAGTAAACATATGTGTGCTTTAATGTTAAATACCAATTTATCATTTGATTTTGGGGAGAAAAGCATAAATCTTGTTTTATTAATATTTAACGTTAGCAAATTATGATTCAACCAAGTTATTACTGTACTTAGGCAGTTTTCTATGTTGTTAAGAAGATCAGTCCCATTTGTGTCATGTGCTATAAGGGCAGTATCATCGGCATACGCGATAATTTCACAATTTGGTAAATTTAGTTGACATAGCTGATTAACATAAATTAGGAAAAGGGTATTTTTGAGAGAGTGGTTAAAACTGAAATGGGTCTATAATTTGTGACTTTATTTTTGTCTCCACTCTTATGGATTGGTGTGTGTGATTAATGCCTTTTTAAAATCTTTTGGGAAAACACCATTCTTGATTGAAAGGTTGCAAATATGTGCTATTGTGGGGGCCAAAATTTTGCTGGACTGTTTTAGTAATAATGCTGATATACCATCCCAACCTACCTTATTGTAACAGATTGCGTAAATGTAGATTGCGTTTAGGTATTGTCAAGTAAATGGTAATTTAATTCAAATCTAGAAAAAATCTATTTTTTTATATTCAGATTTTTTTTAAAAACTGTAATACGTTCGCGAATTTTGTAATTAAGTAAAGGTAGGGTTTTTAAGGTATTAGGTAAAAAACGATACAGGTATGTACAGTTCAGTCCATCGGTTATAATTTCTTCAGATATATTAATATGTAATAAGTTATAAAGCGTATATCTTTCATGAGCTAATTGAGCTACTGATATAAAAGAGTGATATATATTACTGAGATGAAAAGATATACATATATCTTTTCATTTTAGTGATATAAAATGCGCATCTCTAGATGAAGATGAGATGAGAGACTGAGCGAGTGAGTGATAGACTGAGAGAGAGTGAGAAAGCAACAAAAACTTCAGATTCTGTCACATTCAGAAATCAAAAGTTTTGGCGGGAAGTCTGAAGGGACAATTTGTGCTCTTGTTTTATTTTCATTTTCTTGATGTATTTTTGAGTTATATCGGATAAAGTTGATGGCATTTTGCTCGCTATAGGTTAATGATAGTGCACGAGTGTTGTGAAATAAAGTAACAGTGCGAATTCCATCAGACATGTTCTGGTAAAGTAGCCATCACTTTTGACTGTCTGACTAGACTGACTGATACCTGACGACTAACACGATACACTACGAAGAGATATTTTCTACGACTACTAAACTAAGTGATGCAAAAATTATACTTTACGCTGGCAATATGCACAGAGTTTGCGATGCCATTATTAAAAATGAAAAGAAAATATTGAATGGCTGAAAGGATTTTTATCCAATGCCGTAAGACGAATTAAAAAAAAGAAATCATAATTTGACATATGTCATAAGAATAATAAAATTAATACAAAGACCATATTAAGTCAATGAGGAACGAATCCCCCATCAAAGTAAAGTACATTATTCCAATGAGGAACGAATCCCCCATTATTCTTAGTCTAAGAATTAATAATATTACATGTCACGAAATTCCCGGTTTTTTTTTCAATTATAGCATCGCAAACTCTGTGCATACTGCCAGCGTCAAGTATAATTTTTGCATAAATTTTTTGCCAGTTTCAATGAAACTGGACGAAGTTATAACAAAGTCAGTAAGTAAGTCGTCAGTAATCAGTCAGTTTAGTCAGTCCAGTCCAACATTAAAGTAAAGCGATGGCTACTTTACTGGACCTTGTCCGATGGAATTTTGGAGGCAAGCAGAAAAAACATATTTTAGCACTGTTATTCTATTTCACAAACCCTCGTGCACTATAAATAACCTTTATAAAGCAAAATGCCATCAACTTTATCCGATATAACTTAAAAATACACCCAGAAAATGAAAATAAAACAAGAGCACAATATGTCTTTTTCGACTTATTCGCCAAAACTCTCAAGCGTATTTTCTAAACCGGGAATTGAAGGTTTTATTTTCATTTTCTTGGTGTATTTTTAAAAATATTATATAGGTAATGTAGGTAGTCGAATATTTTTGGGAATCCATTTTTCCCTATTTATCGTTCTTTCTTCCATCATTAATATTTTGTGGAATCTGAAACAATGTCAAGTTAAATTTATTTTCAAGGATATTTTGATATAGTGGTTAGTGGTGTTTGGTTATGGAATTTCCGAGAAAATGCATTCGAGCAATATGTCAATTACAACAAACGGATACTTGTAGGCCACATTTTCAAAATTTAAAAATAATGACGCTCCCTTCCTTATACATTTACGAGATCTCTTTAATGGTCAAAACAGAAATCTCAAAATATGAAACCCTTAAATCAAAAAGACATAACAGTAAATTATGTTCAATCGCTTCCAAAACAAAACAATATCTATAATATTAGAATCTCGGATATAAATAATATAAGAATCTCGGAATCACACTGGAGAAAAACTTAAGCTGGAGGAATCATGTTGCGGACGTCAGTCGCAAAATTTATTTTACCTTGCACTCGCTTAAATGTCTTCAAGGTTTTCTGCCTCTTAAAACTAAAATTTCTCTTTGCCAAACTCTTATCCTACCGATATTAGATTATGCCGACGCTTGTTACCTAGATGCTACAGAGGAGCTACTCAATAAACTTGAGCGGTTGCAGAATTTGTGTATTCGATTTATCTTTGGTTTACGAAAATTTGATCATGTTTCTCAATTTCGCAACGATCTCAAGTGGCTCCCTATCCGTTTTCGCAGGAATACTAGAATTCTCTGTCTCCTATTCAATATCCTTAAAAATCCATCTTCTCCTTCGTACCTACGCGATCGCTTTTCTTATTCCCGTCCTTTGAACGTGCCGTGTAGGTCACATATCAAATCTCTCCTATCTATTCCCCTTCACAAAACTTCATTCTACTCCCGTTCCTTTTCAGTGCATGGAGTCCGATTGTGGAATTCACTGCCAGTGCATATAAGGCAGTCAGAAACAATTTTTTCCTTTAAAAGAAAAGTTAAGGAACACTATTTGTCGATGACCTAGTGTTGGGTTTTTTTTTTTTTTTTTTTATATATATAATGGCAACGCGCCTGGGGCACATCATGCCAATGACAAAACGGGGAAACATTCGGGGTAATAAAAAAAAAGGAATCGGATGTAATTTGGAAAAGAATCAATCAGGAGAGTAGGTAATAGGATAGAAAGGAATACATATTACTATCATAGGTAAAAACATAGAATATATTATACATGTTACATTAATAAAGTATGGTAAAGTATAGTCATGTACACTTAGTGTTGGGTTAGTTGTACTTTATTATTTTTCATTTACACAAATTGTACGTATATATTTATATGTATGTATGTATGTATGTATGTATGTATGAATGTATGTATGTATGAATGTATGTATGTATGTATACATGTGAATGTATATATGTATTTATGTTTGTATGTATTATTGTTTTTTTTTTTTACTTTGGTACGGTTATATTTAATTATTATTATTTTCTGTACACACTAAATTTGTCTTTTTTTCACATCTTCTATCCATTCCTGGTGCTGCTGGAAGAAATTTCTTTTAGAAATAAGCAGTACCCTGTACATATTTTTCTCTTCTGTTGTCGTGTCTTATAATATATTTGTGTACTAAATAAATAAATAAAATAAAAATAAATATCATAACAGTGCCTTTTGCATGGGACCAAAAATATATAACGGTCTACCGGAATTCCTCAAAATTAAAACGGGCAACGAATTTAAAAAAGGACTTAAAACGTATTTACTGAAAAAGGCGTATTACTCAGTCACTGATTTCATAAACGATAAAACGGCATAAAGGAATTCCATAAAAACCTGGGAGGTTTTTTTTCCGCCGGCTTTTTTTCCTCTCAGTGTACAAACACCCTGTGATATGGGTACCCAAAGCTGACGATCGGAACCGATCCGAAATATAAATAAATAAATATTTTTATTTTTATTTATAAAAGGCGCAATATGGGACAAATAAAAATAATATTAAAATAGATGTAAATGTACATTTCGTAATTGTATTATAGTTTAGTTTTTTTCCTTTTATATTTTTATCATTGTATATTTGCATACCTCATGGAAGGTAAATATGGCGAACTAAATATATATATATAAACAACTTTGTAAACACCCATATTTGTGCAAATAAATGTCTTTGTCTTTGTCTTTCCAATTTTTTTTTTTTTTAATTAAGAGGTTAATTTTAAAAAAAAATATATCTTGGACGGTAAGAGACATATCTACAAAATTATGGTTTCAAAACTTAAGAAACTCACGTATTTATAATTATCTTAAATACCATTATTATGGATTTAAAGCATTAATATGATAAAATAATAATAATAATAAATATTCAATTTTCATTCATATTAATGGCATATTTTTCCCATCCGTTCATACATTGTATATATAACATTTTTATATCAGATCCAAATCATTGCATTTAGAATGCTAAACATTTCATTCGTACTTGAATGTGAAATGTATAATTATTTGGGTTTTCTTTCTTAGATGAGGTACATCCAGGCACTGCACACGTAAACATATTTTTTTATGTTCACACCACCACTTGAAACTTTAAAAGCTGAGATTTTAGGAAAATAAGCTGAATTTATTTCGTTCACGAATTACGCTTTCTTTATTTAATTATATTTTATTACAGGACGTTTTGATCCCGTACGTGCGGTACGTATTGAAATAAAATTCACGCAGTGCGGCGCGTGATCAAGGCCCCGTGGCCCCGACCTTACATTTCTACCCTGTCTGCACAGGATTACTCGCGCCCACGCACTGCCACGTAGTCAGTGAGGTGCGTTAGATAGATAAGGTTCTATTTATCAAGTCGCGAGTGTGTGCCGAAAATTTCGTTATTGTAAGTATTTTGATAAATGCAAATGTTTTCCCATAGTTTTAGGCAAAAAAAAGAATCACAGTTCAACATTCATATGAATCGAGAAATATCTAGTTGTTGAAAAGTTGTTTCCTCACATCGCATTTATTAACTAATCTATGACAGGTATATATAGCCAATTTATTATTTTAGGTGTTCCGCCAACGGGTCCTATCCTACCGAACAAATAGAAAAACACACTTTACAAAAAATGGTCCGGTAGTAGTGTAAAAAGAAGGAAATGTGTTGAATCATTCAACGGTAGGATAGGACCCGTTGGCGGAACACCTAAAATAATAAAATTGGCTACTACAAAAAACACAGGCTCACCATATCTAGCTGTGATGCCCCTAATCATGTAAAAAGAAACTACAACAAATGTCATTTGGTGTGCAGTGCTCTAAGCCTATTTTGTGCAAAATGTTTTATTGAAACTCACTATAAAATATAAAATAATATAAATATAAATTGATTTTATTTTTATCGACTTTATCATTTCACATCACTAGTTGAACCCAAATTTGTACTGCCTTCCATGCAATACAGGGCACATAGGTCCCTTAAAGCTTTTTCCAAATTTCTCCTTTCCTAATTAAGGGATCCCCGGGCGAAGCCTGTTTTGTGTGTGTTATTTATTTAGCTATATTTAGATATATATTTATTTTTTTCTTTAATTTCGGCAAAATAAGGTATGTAGGGGTAGTGCGGGATCTTATGATCCCGTCCGGCAGTCTGCAGGTAAATGATAAAGAGATAGAATAGCCCCGTACGTAACGCACTGGAGTGAAACAGGCCTACAGGACTCCCGCAGCGAACGTGGTAAATAGTTGCTGATTGAAGCAGTTATAGCCTATAGGTTAATGTTAAGAACTCAGTACTCGCGCGGCAGCCTGAGTTCAAATTCCGGCGTGCACCTCTAATATCACTTACTCTAAATTGAAAGAAATTGAGTTATAAAATCTGCACGCCCAATAGCTAACTACCCTATTCTCTCAGCGATATAATTATATGTTCACTTACCAGCACTTGGCCATCGTGGTAGCCTTTATGTAACAGTAAAAAAAAATTACTTTTTAGTTCGTATTTTCACAAAAGCGTGTTTTTTTAGTTTTTTAAACTACATTATTTTTAATTTTTTAGTTGGATTTTATTTTCATATTGTTACGCGCTATGGGTAATGAAAATGCCGTTGGTAACGTAGAAGGCGTTTAATGTAAGCTTCCACAAAAATCCACTTAACAAGAGTCCAAATCGCAAAGCACAATCACTATAGTCCAATATCTTCGCTTGAGTCTTCGAAATAATTCTTCCTTGTCGCTTGGTAGAGATCGCTTCGATTTCACTTCCGGATATAAACTGCCCAGTCGCGGCTCGGCGCGTGCCTTATATACCGCTGCCCATGGTTCTCCAGAAATTTCCCGAACCACCAAATACAATAGGCCCGTCCCGAACCTTCCTTTATGTTATTAGTTATTATTACACACTATGTACAGTCAAACAATAGCCGCGGCCCGCGATGTAAACAACCTGTACATGTACGCTATATATAGGTACGTACTCGCTGCGGATCCCGAATTTGTTTACTCGTAGAAATCGATGTTTTTCCTTTGACTGATTTTTCGAGAACTTTCTTCACTGTTCGATAGTAGACCTAATACCTGTTTATGCGTTTTTGGGGTTTTGCTAAACGACGCTTTGTTTACGAGATATCGGTACTCAAAGTCGTAACAATATTATTGCATTGTCATCGGCCCTTGACCCCTGTGCAAATTTTAAGTTAATCAGACGCTTAAAAGAAGCTGAAAATGAAGTTAAAAGATTGCGTTACATATATACATACAGGTCAAGCTAATAAAAACGTGTTAAAAAAAATGTAATATGTACTTTAAAAATCAATGACATAGTACCTAGTAGGTACGCCGCCGAGAAGCCGCTAGCAGTAGAGGGATCTGGGAGAGTATAATGTTATATTAACAATTTCAAGTAGATACCTATATACATCTAGGAAATTAATCAAAGATGACAAAATATTTTATGATATTTTTTATGCAGGGCAGCCGATATGTGGAATCCTGCCACTGTTCTTTGAAACTATCAGTTCAGTTTTGTCGATCCTATTCCAATCCATATACCAAGATGATTTCCACATTAAAACTGCAATTAAGTGCATTAAGAGCACGGATCCATCACGTGCAATAGCGCTGTTGTTATGAGTAAGTTATGACGTCATAATCTGAGGCCGTTCGCTAGAAACCGGATAGTTCGTGAACAGAGCGTGCAATGGTTATCGTAATTTTGTTGATAGTAATAATAAACAAGTCTAACTCTCTGTTAATAATAAACAAAGGACGGGCGGCAGAAGTCGTATAAAGGTTCAGTTATTGCAACATCTCTTTATTTTATAACTTACGTTAAAAATACACAAAAAAATGTCAAGGGATAAACCAGAGATTCGCATAATAACCTACATGTGTCCTACTCACCCAGTGGAATTGTATGAATTAATAATGGAACTGTTTGAAGATGCTTTGGATTGCAATACAACTTTGCAATATGAAAGCCGATCTCCAGGACCTATCCCGGGACGCCCTGATCCCTTTGAAACGAACAAGGTTGACGTAGGTAAGTAGGTACATACTTAATAGTCTATTTTAAAAGTACCCTAACTTTGAGTGTGCTTAATATGTACTTTTGTTCAATAGATTAATTCTCTAAATACCTATGCGTATATAATATAATTAACAATGTCGCTATGTAATTATTAAATGTTTTGACTTACATACTTAAATCTTAGAATTTATTTGTTAATCCATACTAAAATTATAAATTCGAAAGTAACTCTGTCTGTCTGTCGGTCTGCTACGCTTTCCCGCTTAGACTACTGACCAATTTTAACGAAATTTGGAACACAGATAGAGAGGACCTAGGTAAAGGATGGTTTTTATCCTACGGGAACCTATAAAACGGGTCCACGCGGGCGAAGCCGCTGGCGGAAGGCTAGTTTTCATATACCTAATACCACTTTTTACTTTGAGGCTCCTTTTATGTTTTGTTACAGCTTTTATGACTGCAGCTGCGTATATGAAACTACAAGAAAAACAAAATAATAACTTCATAGAATTGCTCCCTGCAACTCCGATATTCGCACACCAAATGAACGTCGAGAATAAGCCGGGATATTTTTCCGATATTATCATACACAGCGACAAAAAGTAAGAAAGATAAACGAACAAGACAAACTCATTTTTACTTTTAAACATAAGTACATATTTTTTAATATTCTGGGTAGCGTTACTGCGCGCCGCAAATTTTAGTCCGCACAACGTTAATTTATTTAAAAAAAAATCAAGTTTATACCTTGTAAGAATTACTAATTAGGTACGTGCTTTGAGCCGTTTGAGTTAAAATTAATTCAACCGCTTACATAACAGACCGTTTCTGTACATTCAACAAATTAAAGTTACTCTGGTCACTGGTTTATGTGTGGACACGTATAGGTAAGTATACCGTGTGATCTCAACTCAACAATTACCTAAGATAAAAAAAATGTGTTGGAGCTACATAAATGTACGTAGCTAATATAAAAATAGTTCCGTACTAGATAAGTACTTAATTTTCAATAACGTTTCACACTCATAGCCCCACAGTAGGGTTGATATACCCTGTGTCGTGGGTACCATGGACACACGCAAGGACAGAAACACGAGCACCTAGACCGAGACAGAAATTTAAATGTTCAGTTAAAATTTCTGCCCCGCCGAGAATCAAACCCGGGACCCTCCGATCAGCAGTCCGGCATGGTAAAAAATGCGCCACACGGGTCGTCACACTTAGTTTTTTATTATAATCAGGACAACTCACTATAACTACTTATTTGTCTTTCTATCAAATTCTATCGTAATACGTAATGGAAAGTTAACAGAGGGGGCAGACCAAAATTATGGTTCGAGGCTTTTTTTCTGTCGTATCATAGACAGCCATACAAAGATATTGTACATTGTACTTAGGTAATGTTGTGAGCTACCAGTAATGGCAGTAAAGCTCCTGTTCTGCGCTGGCCGATATGGCTTGAAGACCTCTACTGTACCTACTGTAACCAAAAGTCATGACATTTTCCCCGATTTACTGGATCTAACGAGGCCAGTTACCTTTTTTTGGTAACGGGGGGAAACCTTCAAATGGTACCTGGCACCTTGGGAGAGGATACTGGGTTATGTGGGATTTGTACCGCAGTAAAACCCCCTCGGTGACAAACACGCGCAACGCCCCAGAACGGGCCCATCTTCGAGAGAGCAGATGTGCTCTCCTACGCCTTCCAATGCTTACGGCGACATGCGGGCAATCACACACCGCCGTCCTTCCCGGGGCTGCTAGCTGGACGGATCGAGCTCCTTACGATCACCTTTTAGTCGCCACTTACGAGGGGATGCCTGAGGCCAGCTACCTACTTGCTCGTTTATTTTAAGTTTCATCTACAAAACTTCACAATTCATTAGCCGTTTAAGTACATTCTTACAATACCTACCTATTATACCATTGCGACGTGTTGTCGAGTAAGATAGAAGTGTAATTTTCATAATTTGAAGATAAACATTGCACAATAAATGCATCCCACACTTGAGAGACTCGTAGACATTCTTGACTACTTACTACACGTGAGTTCAGAAAATCTGTACCTCTCTTTACATTAAGTCCATAGTTGTATGTGCCACATACAACTGTGAGGGCAACTCAACTATGTATAGATAGAATACATCGAAATGTTTAAAGTTTTTAATATCCTCCCGACTGTGTAATAGTACAAGAGGTAACTGTGTACTTTGTATAGGCACTCTTATTTGAAGAAATTTGGGATTCCATGGAAATCTCCAAAGTAGGTAGTTTTACTTCCTATGTATGACTTCGAAAAAAATTCATTTTCATCTTTTAGTGCTTATGGTATTTCTCCCAACTAACGAATTTTATACATTGCGCGTGTTCTGACTGCTGCAGTGCAGGAATTTAATTTATGCGGAAATAAAATTAAATAGGTAATATACAATGTACCTATACAGATAAATTTCTTTGTTATCATTCTTGCCTGCTGATAAGAGCCTGATTTTATTGTGAACACAATCTGCTACTGAATATTATAAATATTTCGACCTCAATCACTAATAATTTACATTTACATTATTTACAGGGCACACAATGTTAATACTTTATTAGACCTTCGTGGTTGCACATTTGCATACAGCAATGAAGAATCTCTTAGTGGAAGTAAGATTGTACTGAAGATGCTAAAGGAAAAGGGCGAGAATGCATCTTTCTTTGGATCATTACTGAGTATATATTTTCTTTTCTAATGGTTAAAATATTATTAACCCATGTTCCATTTCTTTGTTTAAACTGTGTTTTTTCGAATTTTTTGAAGATAAGACATCGTAATACATGCAATAAAATAGTTTGGGGAGCTTTTGCATAGATTATAGTATATGCGTAGAGTATAGAGCATATATATATAATAACTATTTAAATAACAATGCCTGAGAGTTTTTTTTCAGCTGGCTTTTCTCTTATTGACCCAGCGGTGGGTAGGCATCAAAAGCTGATGATCCATTAAGATCATTCTTAACTGATCTTAAAACAAAATATTTTTAGTTAATTTTAATTAACAATAAATAATACTAGTTTAATTAACAATAAATATAATGCCAGAATATGGTAGATTGTTTCAAACTCCAATTATAATTTTAAACATCTTATTCTATGTATTACATGTAAACAGTCAACAATAGTGTATTTTCATTTCATTAAATTTTTCAGAATCTGGTTCACATTTAGCTTCAGCTCAAATGGTTTTGGCCAAGCAAGCTGAATGGGCAGCAGTTGATTCTACAACACTTCTTTATTCGAAAAAATATATGCAAGACGGAGGAAAAGAAATAATTACCCTAGAAACATTGGGACGTCTCCCACCTTATCCAATAGTAGTTAATTCCAGACTACCAGGTTAGATAATTACATATCAATTCTGAATGTCCTTCATCCTTATTACCTGCTACATTGCCAATTGCCATGCATACAAACACCAGTTTTTCCATTACAGCTGAAATAAAGACTGCAATTACCAAAGCATTTTTAAATCTATCACATTCAGCACAGTGGAAGAAGAAATTTGCAAAATTTGGAATAATTAAGTTTGAACACAACAGCAATGGTGCTTACAATGGGCCGGCTGCACAGATGTGGTCCATCCAGAAAGAAAAACTTAATGTTAGATATTATTAGAGCTGCCCTGGTCATTAGTTTAGTATATGTTTTGTATATATTGTATGTTGATTATAAACTTAAGTAATAGTATTACTACTTGTTGCAAAATAACAAATAACAAATAAAGATATTTTTTATTATTTTTCAAAGTTTTTGTTTACTTGGTACTTCTAATTTTTGCACTGTAATTCGAAATATAATATGCTTCTTCTGCTTGCCATATTGTATCAGAAATCTTTGTGGTATATTTACAGCAGGTGTTGGTGTAGAGGCTATTTGTGATTTTGGTTGGTCTTTCTGAAACCATTAGTCGTTAAATATTAATAAGAGAAAGTTTATAAATCAGTTCATAAGTTGTAATGAGACTGTAATTAATGCAATAAATATTATTTACTTAACAGAAAACATCAAGTAACATACTACATACATATTATAACTATAATAAATAGTTCACAATATTAAATACAACTACTATAAAATAAATTAATTTGAGACACTAAACAACTCCACCGCCATTAATGTGATCAATCTCCTCCTGTGAAAGTGGTTGTCTTCTGTATCTAGCTGGCAGATCTATGTCTGATATGGCTGCACTGCTCATCGGGGCTGCTGATTGTGCTTGGACCTGCTGGAGAAATTATTTTCTGCATAAATTTGAACGAAACAGAATTAATAAGGCAATAGATAGGGGCACTTCGGCGATACGTGCTTATTTCGAATTCATTTTCTATCTTTTTATTGTCGATAGTCAGAATAAAAAACGAGACATCATAATTCCAACTTATATCGTTGTGATTAGGAATAATATCTATCGGTATATATAATAAGGCAAAATAGACGATAACTACTGGTTGAGCTGCTGCAGGCTTAGCGGTAGAAGGTGCCGCCACGGGACCAGCCGACCCACCACTACCTTTACGAAATTTTATGATTGGGACGCGGGACAGAACAAGGCTTACTCGAACCATATTAAGTTACTATAATTTTCTAAGAATTTTTAGAAAGCTAAATATTTCCAATGTTATATCATGTATGAACAGTATGAAGGGATTTTTATTTTTGATGGAACAGAAAAATGTCACTTGGCTTGTCACGTAGACATAAACCTGCTTGTCACATGCGAGCGAGAGACTTTTTTTCATTTTTAATAATGGCATCGCAAACTCTGTACATATTGCCAGCGTCGCGTTTAATTTTTGCATCACTTAGTAATCATAGAAAAAATTAGCAAGTCGTCGTTAGGTACAATTGTACCGTACAATGATATTATATAATACAAAAAGTTTAGTATTAAATAGTTTAAAATATCATTGGTCAGATAACTAACATGTATCAGTCAGTCCAGCAGTCAGTCAGATGTTAAAGTAAAGTGATGGCTAGGCTTAAGGCTACTTTACGAACGTGTCCGATGGAGTTTTGGAGGCAAGCTGAAAAAACATGTTTTCGCACTGTTATTTTATTTCACAACACTCGTACTCTGTCACTAACCTACATCGAACAAGATGCCATCAACTTTATCCGATATAACTCAAAAATACACGAAGAAAAAATTAAAATAAAACAAGAGCAGAACTTGTCTCTTCAGACTACCCGCCAAAACTCCGAGCGAGAGTCTAAATTTAATTATTGGAGAGGAGGAGAGACGTCATAGCATCGTCAGTCGTAACGTCAGTCGTCAATGTTTTCTTTTCTTCAATTATGGCATCACAAGATTCGCAAGCTCTGTGCATATTGCCAGCATCAAGTATAATTTTTGCATCAATTCTTTGCTAGTTTCAATGAAATTATGAAACTGGACGAACGACGGACGAAGCAAGGTATACTGTCGTTTAATAGAATAGGTAAAGTCAGTAAGTCGTCAGGAACCATTCAGCCAGCCACCAAGTCAGTCAAACATTCAAGTAAAGCCTGCACCAGATACACGCGGCCTGTGTTAGCAGCATAAGAATAAATAATACACAGAACGGAAACTCGCGCTCCGGACGTGCTCAAGTTCACGATATTAGCCTACACCGTTAAACAGAATACTTAGTCGGGCTGTCTCGGCCGGCGCGTCAATTACAATAATGGCGCCAAGTTATTGTGGTGTGTTTGGTTGTACAAACAATTCAAAAATAATGCCATACTTAAGTTTTTTTAGTTTGCCCAAAGAAGGTACAAGCATAAGAATAAATAATAATTACATAGAACGGAATCTCCTTTGACCGGGTGGAAAACGCCGCTATTTTTATACCTACTTCCCCCTTCACCTCGTTACGCCCCTCTGTCGCCCGGGCGTGTTGACAGGGTTGTCAACTGTTAATACTGCTTTTTTATAGATAATATAGGTAGCTAAAATATAAGTTTTCCTTTACTTAAAAATCATTATTTTAGTTTAGTATTACAAAGTATGAGAATTATAAATACTTACCTACACTATAAATACCTGCTCATGAATAATAAATTATTATGAGTACCATACCAAATGAAGCCATTTAAGTAAGTATTACTTACCTACATAGGTGTAAGTACTTACGCAGTGTAGGTTTAAAATAAACGAATTGCATATTAAGTAAAACGTGCGTGCGCCAGTGCCGCGGCGCCGCAATCGCGAGGCAAAACGATCGAGAAAGGTTCAATGACCGATGGCGGGGGCTATTAAAAAATATTTTGGCGACATGTTAAAATGCTGTAGTTATCTAACATTTTTTTAATAATTGAGTGAAAGTGAAACAATTGGCTACACAAAAAGAACTGGTCACATCCTTTTGATAAATTAGGTACGGAAAAGGAATAATATTTAAAAAATATTACTTATCTCGCATCATCTTTGGGCAAACTAAAAAAACTTAAGTTTGGCATTGTTTTAGAATTGTTTGTACAACCAAACACACCACATTAACTTGGCGCCGTTATTGTAATTGACGCGCCCGTCCGAGACAGCCCGTCTTCAGTAGTCGGTTTAGCCGAAATTAAAGTGTAGGGGTACAAGTAATATTTTTTTAAATATTATTCCGTTTCCGTAGGTACTATTCTATACTATTAGTATGTATTCATCAAAAGGACATGAACATGTTTCCAAAATCTTTTTTAATAGTCAATCGGTCGTTGTACCTTTCTCGATTGCTTTGCCTTGCGATGACGGCGGCGCGGTGACGTGACGTTTAAATTAAGTACATTAATCAGTCTAAGCTTTAAATCATCGATATAATATAAGTAGGTAGATGCAAGGTTCCCATACAAAATTGAGTCAAAAGGTGGCCCCGCGTAAAAACGTACTTATTATAGATGTATAACAAGTATTCTAAACAAAAAAATATTTTAAGGTATCTTACTTTTTATCTATTTTAAACCTTATGGTACTGACATAAGTAAGACTATAAGTCCATGTTAAATTATTACTTATCACCTTCTGGTTCGATGTTTATAATACGGCAATAAAATTTTACGACTTTAGACTTACGAAATAGGAGTTTATTGAGAAATGAAACCAAAAGCATTACAATAAAGCACAAATTCGTTTACAAGATTAATTTACCGCCATATTTACACCACCAAACAAATTTTACTAAAATAATAATAAATAGTCTTAAAGTATAATAAATATGCGTTATTAAATTAAGATAAAGATGTACTCACTGGAAGTATGATACTCCATACTTTTTTTGCGTTTTTAGAGTGTAATTTTTGCAAATTTTTACTGCGGACTTTGGCATCACTGACGTGCGACACGTGCGTGGCGGTTTAACAAATGAAAGCGAAAGAAGGCATATTGCTGCCGTTATGCCTTCTTTTGCCGGTGCCACTTTTATGCGGCGACTGTGAATCTACCTACTTATATTATATCGATGCTTTAAATGCTCTACTAAAGTCAAAATGTGAAAACGAATTTTCGACGAAGTACTAAGTGCTATTTAATTATTATTTTGGTACATATAAATATTCCAAATAAAACATAAATATGATTTAATTTAAATTTATTGTTATAGTTACATATGAACGTATTTGATAACTTATACTTAAATATAAATAATTCCACATTATACAGCACATTATTCTCACCAGAACAATTTCGAAAATCTCATCTACTTGACTACATAAACCACATTTTGTAACAAGATGCACATTCTGCACTTATATTTAAGCAATACTATCATGAAGCTAATGAATAAATAGTACATTACATTCACCTATGTGAACAACATTATAGTTGCTAAAGGCAATGTGACATTTGGTCACTTCTGTGGAGCTTAGTGAATTTTCATCACTTTAGACAGGGTTGCGGAAGTTCTTGCCAGCGTACTTGGCAGCAGCACCAAGCTCTTCTTCAATGCGAAGGATCTGATTGTACTTAGCGAGGCGCTCTGAACGGCACGGAGCACCGGTCTTGATTTGTCCAGTGGACAAACCTACCACCAAGTCAGCAATGAAAGTGTCTTCAGTTTCACCAGATCTGAAAAATTAAAAATAATTGTAAAGTATCTTGTATTATATATTATGTCGCAGTCGCAATGCATATTCCGCCGTTGTACATTACGGCTAGCCATTTCCTAAAACAAGGCTGTTTTGTAATGAGGTGCACTCTCGTTCAGCCGGACTGCAATTTGCAATTCAGCTAAATTAACGTACGCCGCATTGTATGAGCACTTCGCTTTCGTCTAAGCGCGGTGGCGTCATAACGTGCATATACAATCGGGTGCACCGATAAGCCGCTTTGGATGTATGATGTCTCAGGGACATTGCTTAGTTCAATGACACCCATCTTTCTTATGACCGCACCATATGTTGCTTAGTGGCCACCCATCCTACTTTTGAATGCACTCGTCATTGCTTAGCTTTATTGACACCATCTTTCTTATGAATGCACCGGATGTAGCTTAATGGCCACCCATCCAACCTTTGACCTCATTCGACATTGCTTAGTTTTATTGACACCCATCCTTCTTATGACCGCATTAGATGTTGCTTTAAGACCACCCATCCTACTTCTGACCGGACTCGACATTGCTTAGCTTTATTGACACCCATCCTTCTTTTGACCGCACCAGATGTTGCTTAACAGCCACCCATCCTACTTTTGACCATACTGGACATTGCTTAGCTTTGCTGACACCCATCTTTCTAATGACCGCACTACATGTTGCTTAGTGGCCACCCATCCTACTTTTGATCGCACTCGTTTATTGACACCCATCTTTCTTATGTACGCACTAGCAACATATGGTGCGGTCATAAGAAAGATGGAAGTCAATTGAGCTGAGAAAAGTTGAGTGCGGTAAAAATTAGGATGGGTGGCTACCAGAGGCGGCTCGTCCTAAAGAGCACTGGTGCAGTGCACTCCCAAGAAAATTACATAGGTAATCTATGTCCCTTCATAATACATAGTATCCTTACATTACATTCATTCTATTCTACTATACCTATACATAGTACCTATATTAATTATTTATTAATATTTTTTTAATTATTACATTAATTATTACCTATATCTACGCGTACATTTAGCGTCAAGTTGTAACGAGTGGACTGTGGAGCGTCAGCGATTGCGCTCCTATGAAACGAAGTTTAGTACGATTCCTAGCGCTGCCTGTATTCAATGAGTGCGAAAGAGAAACATCGACACTGGCCGACGCGTGAAACAAAAGATTTCGTATGAGAAATTAACCTAATCTGGAGCGCCGCTCACGCGCGACGTTGCCAAACTGTGGGTTCGTGTATATGTCGCAGTCGGATCGTATAATCCGCCGTATAACATTACAGCTAGCCGGTTCCTAAAACAGGGCCGTTCTGTATTGTGGCGGGTCCACGATTAGCCGGATTGATATTGCGATACGTTCTACAATATGGCGGCTCACGTTTAGCCTCATTGTAATGAAGCCTCGTAGGCACCCTGAAACACATTTTCACTATAATTATTTATATTCGAAAAATACCCAAACCGAATCAGAGCACCCCACTATCCACGTGGTCTTGTCTGTACTACCACTAGAGTGTATATAAAAAGCCGGAGGCGCGGAGGGAGACCACTCCCCGCCCGCCGTAGGTAAGCGCAGGCATCAAGAGAGCCGTAGCGGCTGAGGCTGGACGCCGAAGGCGACCAAAAAGCCGAAGCTGCGAAGGCGAGCGCAGGTGCCGCGCTTTCTTACGCTGGGGCGGAGGGAGTGGTCTTCCCGCAGCGCCGTAGATGTCACAGAGCCACTTGTTTTATTACATTATCCAAGCCTTGGAAAGTGATTAATTCATTGTCAATTATCACTTTATCTAAATTGAGTAGATTAATTATAAATAATGGCTAGATAATATATAATATCCGGATTTATTACTTTGGCTGTAACATATAGGCAAATGGGTGGCACGATATTACGCCGCTTTGACGAACGAAGAGCTCATACAATACAACGTTCGCTAATATAGCTGAATTCCAATCCGGCTGAACGAGAGTGCGCCGCATTACAATACAGCCCTGTTTTAGGAAATAGCTAGCCGGAATGTAATACGGCGGATTATACGATCCGACTGCGACATATACAAACAAACGTGTTGTAGTCTTTGTCAGTTATTTCGTAGTTATTCTTTTAAATATTTAAAAAAAATAGTTTATGCGCGACATTTTGTGTTAAAAATGGAATACAGTGTATCTTTTATCATTTGTATCTTTTAGTAAGCAGTGTGAAAAAACTTTCGTTTCGAAATATGCCTTGAACTGAAAGCAATAATGTTGTACGAAAACTATAGTATATTTCATTACAAGTGCGGAAAGGCTGTCATTGCAAGGAGTTCCGACAAATGTCTACCCGAGCCGAGGCGCAGCCGAAGGTGAGGGTTGACAGTCTGAACTCCTTCCAATGACGGTTCCGCACGTGTACTGAACGACTATTTTTAATACAGTTGCGAAAAAATGAAGCAATTTAATAAAATAATAAAATCACAATACACTCAACTAACTAATCATCTAAACTCGCAAAGAACGTTTTTGAAAGATGGCGCCAACCGTAAAAGAATATAAGCAGAGAATTTTTTTGTTTTCTTCACCCAAAGGGAAAGGGAAAGGGAACTATGCCCATACAGCCAAGTCTTCAGTACAATTTTTTATTGATATGAAATGAAAATGTTAATGAAATGAAACCTAACCTAACTCATTGAATCTGATATTGAAACAAATTAGTATATAGCTTTATTTAGAAATATTTTCATGAATCATAAAAACTTCTAAAACTTCGTGGTTGGTTTTTTTTCTTTTTAATAGACAATATTTTGACAGTTGGGAAAGAAAATGCACGAGTTCGGAAAAGGTAAATAAAAAGCACGAGTGTGTAATAGCCCACTTCCCGAACGCTATACGTCCCTGCAATACGCCACTTTTTGAGCAACTGTATTAAAAAATCTTTTACGCGTGTTTTTAAATCTGAACAATATTTCAAAACACCTTGGTTGTGTGGATGTGAAGAAAGCAATAAATTAATTTGTTTTCCGTGTCTTGTGGTTATCAACTGGAAATGACACTGACAGTGGTGGTGAATCTGCTTGGATGGCAACCGGTGGTAAAATATTTTTATTTGTTTTTTTGTGAACCCCCATTGAAAAATGTCACTAGCCGCTACTGGTGGCTACGAGGCTTGATTACAATGAGGCTAAACGTGAGCCGCCATATTGCAGAACGTATCGCAATGACAATCCGGCTAATCGTGGACCCGCCGCAATACAGAACGGCCCTGTTTTATAAAACGGCTAGCCTTATAGTAATACGGCGGATTATAAGATCCGACTGCGACTTATAGATATAGAAGCATGTGATAATGTTGTACATATAAAAGTTTTCTAGGTCTATTATATATGAAAAGGTAAATGTAATAATTTTTACTGTCAGTAGTGTGCTGAACAAAATATGTAGTAGATTTAGTTTTTATCATGTTTACCTATGAGAAACCATGGTACCCCATCCATTCTTCTTAGCCAAAAGATGGGCATTAATGGACTCTGTTACACTGCCAATCTGATTCACCTTCAACAGCAAGCAGTTGCAAGCCTTCTTCTCAACTGCTGTGGCAATACGCTTAGGGTTTGTAACCTGCAGGTAGATAAAAGAATATGGTTACAATGTAGACTTGTTTTTCAGCTGAGATATAGATAATTCTACATAGAAGCCAATGACAGGTATAATACCCACTAGCGGATTAGGGCATGCACCCGGGTACACCCGGTTCTTAAATACCCGGGTATACCCGGGTATTTCGATAAGTCTGTGGAACCGGTTTTGAGCGATGGAACCGGGTTGGCCCGGTTCTGATGAGATTTTTATAATTTTACATAAATTGCTAATTTAAATCGTCGTGAAACTTTTGGAACGTGGAACGGTGGAACTGGAACCTTCGTCTGGTGGTATATTCATGAAATGGTGACGTATGCATCATTTTGAAAAGTTTCTCGGAGCACTCACCATAGTAAAGTTGGTAGAACACGCAGAGTGAGGCTATGTCTCTTCGCAAGCTTAGCGGTTCTAGCCTGTCAGTCAATTTTGGGTCGTTGACGATTCGGACTGCGCGCTTTTCAACGGAGTCAAATATCTAGTATTTTAGTGCTCCTGCCCAGTAATGGGAGCAGTACTTCATATGGGGTCTGACTTGGGCCTTATACTGCGTCAGGAGTTGCCCCGCAGTGAAGTACTGCCTCGCCCTGTTAAGGACACCACGCTTTTTGAATGCCAATTTGGCCTTGTTCTCCAAGTGACTACGATACTGCACTTTACTCGTAATGTCCACACTCAAGATACCGGCACTTTCACCAACGGTGAGTGCGGTGCCCTGGAACTTGGGCGCTATAACAAATGGGTTTTTTTAGCGGTAAACGCGCAAACTTGTGTCTTTGTAAGGTTAAACTCAACAAGGTTAAATCGACCCCATTCCGAGATCCGCTCCAGAGAGTTCTCGACTTCTTGATTCTGCTTTCCTCCACTTGTGACCGAGAGGCATTGGCTCGACAGGTGTATTTGTGCGTTCACAGTATCTGCATAGCAATGAATACCGCGTGATTGTTGCAGCATTTCATTGATATGCAGAATGAATAGTGTAGGAGACAGCACTGAGCCTTGGGGAACACCGGCGTTAATGGACTTCATATCTGAGCAGCATCCGTCAACAACGACCTTAATCTGCCACTCAGACAGAAAGCTTGCTACCCATTTATATAGCCTCACGGGAAGACCGTAAAATGGAAGCTTCGTGAGAAGGGCCCTGTGCCAGACCCGGTCAAAGGCCTTTGCGATATCCAGGCTTACTGCCAAAGCCTCCCCATTGCCCTCAACGGCTTCAGCCCAGCGGTGTGTGAGGTACACCAAGAGATCACCGGCCGACTGGCCCTGGCGAAAGCCATACTGACGATCGCTGATCAGCAGGTGCTTCTCGAGGTACCTAAGGAGTTGCGTGTTTATAACACTCTCCATCACCTTAGAAAGCAGGGAGGTTATCGTAATAGGCCTGTATTTGGACAGGTCACTGCGGTCACTCTTTTTTGGGATTGGGTGTACTAGGGCTACCTTCCACGAAGACGGTACTTTACTAGTGGTGTAGGAAAGCGAGAATAAGCGCGTTAAGGCGGGAGCCAACTCGGGAGCGCACGTCTTTAAAACGATCGCGGGGATATCGTCCAGCCCGCTCGACTTCTTGACATCGACGGCTTGCAGAGCTCGTCTGACGGCTTTTTGTGTGAAGCACACGTCCTTCATCAAGCTCTCACACTGCCTGATGGTCGGCGGTGTGGCACCTCCATCGTCCAGAGTCGATTTTGAGGCAAATAGGGTGCCCAAGAGATCGGCTTTCCCTTTTGCCGTGTGTGCCAGAGTATCGTCCGGTTTGCGTAGAGATGGAAGAGACGACCGACAGAAATTTCCTTCCACAGCCTTGGCCAGCGACCAAAAAGCTCGACACCCGTAGCGGGTCCACGGGTAGCTTGATAGACGCTGGCCAATTTTGCCGACTAAACTATTGTTATTTTTTTTACATATTCTATCCAATGGATCTCGTGTTTTGTTGTAAATATTTCGTATTTAAGTATTTAGCATCTATTATTTGAGGTTGTGTAAACTGAAACTCATTAGCGCTTTTCTACCGTCCGCAAACCAAAAAAATTCAAACCAAATTATTTAAATTGTTTTAAGAGTAAGTTTCTGTTTAGATTACTATTGATTATTTAATAGATTAATTTTATTTAACAGATTATTTAATAAGAGTTTTAAAAGTTAGTCTTTGTTGATTATATAATAATTGAATAAACGTTGATTTGACACCAAAACCATCTCGTTTTTATTCATATTTCATTATGATTCCTTCCTACGTAACCAAACTCTCCAAATTATCATTAATAAAAAAATATATATAAAAAAATCGATTTGGTCGCTTGGAACCGGGTAGCACCGGGTGACCCGGTTCCGACTACCCCTAGAACCGGGTATGCAAAATCTAGAACCGGACCCGGTTCTAGATTATAGGGCACTATAGCGGATCCAGGGGGGGTACTAGGGGGCTCAAGCCCAAAACTATTCAAAACCATTCGGGTTCACCCTTGACAAATCTCAAATTATATGTACATATCATGACTAATTTTTAAATCCACGCGCTATCACGGATGTGTTTAAAGCACATACGGATAGCACAAAAGTTGCACACTAATGTCAACAATGTTTCAAGTTGGTGAAAATACTGCTTGGTTAAGTTAAGCCCCTCCCCCAAACCAGGCGCGGTCTGAGTACGGGCACGCCATACGTCAGCCAATCCCTCACCCTCCATCATTAAAATCAAGCCCACCCCAAACTGAAATCCTAGATCCACCACTGCTGGTTGTTACCAAATCGAATAAAGTATTTTCATTATTTTCATTAAATCATCAGTTGAAACCAGTTAATATTGAAATTTATATCTTACAACTGTTGCAAAATGTAGATTCACTGAGTAGTATATATTAGAGATTTATTTAGGTACTTACTGTAAGATCATCTCCAACAATCTGAATAGGAGTTTTGGCAGTAATGTTGGTCCATGCCGCCCAGTCATCTTGGTCAAAGGGATCCTCAATAGACACCATTGGAAAGTCTTTGATGAATTCAAGGTAAAGTTCACACAATTTGTCTGAGGACAAGTAGTCTGCTGGATTGGACTTGGGATTCTTAAAGTCAAGGTCATAGGTGCCATTCTTAAAGAATTCGGAAGCTGCTACATCCATTCCAATTTCAATCTAAAAAATATTTAAAAATTGTTTTATACATAAAATATTAATGTAAATATAACCTGCATGTAAACAATTGCTTACAAATTCTTGAAGATCCATTATTGCGCGTAATGTATTGCATTCAATTATTGCCCTTGTATGTACAAGAAAATGGCATCATGTAAATGACTCTTTAAAACGAGTTACAATCACATTTTATGTTACAACTACAAGTAATTATTTAAAATTTAAATGCAAATAAATAAACAAAAACAGTACTAATTTCAACATAGGTACCTTGCCAGTGTATCCAGCCTGCTGGATAGCATCCTGAATAAGGTAAAGAGCAT
This sequence comes from Pyrgus malvae, assembly GCA_911387765.1. Classification (NCBI taxonomy): domain Eukaryota; kingdom Metazoa; phylum Arthropoda; class Insecta; order Lepidoptera; family Hesperiidae; genus Pyrgus; species Pyrgus malvae. The sequence continues at coordinate 8,883,570 of OU426958.1, read as the reverse complement.
CCTTGTTGTTCAATATGTTTGGAGCAAAACCTCCCTCATCACCCACAGCAGTGGAATCGAGGCCAAACTTCTCCTTAATAATCTTTTTCAGGTGGTGATAGACTTCAGAGCCCATACGCATAGCTTCGCTGAATGATGAGGCACCTTCAGACAAGATACATACATATATAAAATTGATTTATTTATGACTAATAATGGATAAATTAAATTGTTTTTTGTATGTACTGTCAACAACAATTTTTTTTACTAATATTTTTGCATTTTACCAACTTCAAATAAAAGAGGATATGTAATAAAGCATTTTACCTGTAGGCAAGATCATAAACTCTTGCATAGCTAATTTGTTACCAGCGTGTGAGCCACCATTGATGACATTAAATGCAGGGACAGGCAGTACAATATTGCTGTTTCCAGCCAAATCAGCCAGGTGCTTGTATAAAGGCACACCTTTCTTGGCTGCGCCAGCTTTAGCCACAGCCAGGGATACACCGAGGATAGCATTAGCACCTAACTTGGACTTATTTTCAGTGCCATCTAATCCAAGCATAAATTCATCAATCTGTAAAAAGTATTTTTAGTGTCAAGATCAGTTTTTTAAATTAATGGGGCTATATTTTTTTAAACAATTTACATTTATTTCTCAACATAGTTTTTGAGGGCCAAACACTTGTTCCAGCAAGTTTACAATTTTTTTATCCTCCCCAAAAATATGTTTTAACAAGGTCTTCAAAATAGCCATTTACACCTCGATGCACGATGCAGTCCTCATTTGTCAAAAAATTTTGCCCTCCAAGCCAAGAAGGCTTCAGATTTGGGAATAGGTAATAAACACACGGAAAAAGTCCTGCAAATACGGAGCATGCAGAACCAGCTCAAAACCCAACTCGTGGACTTTGGCAATTGCAATAGCTGATGTGTGCACAAGAGTGCATTGTCTTGATGAAAGAGGACTTTCTTGGGGAATTGTCATGTATTAAGATTACTATTTTGCCTTGTTTCTATAAATAAGATAAATGTAGTGACTTATGTAGGTAGAATTAGAAAGAATGTTGTTTGACACATCATGGCTACCTAGCTTAATGAATAAACAGGTTATAATTATTTTCGGAGTTTTTATGAACATAATAGGAATAATTTTGGTAGTTTTTCCAACAATTCGCCATTAAAACGGTCGAATAACTCTGTATAACGGCCAGTTATAGTCTTTCCCTTTTCCAAGTAATCAAGCATAATGATTCCTTCGCCATCCCAGAAAGCCTTTCAGAATCCACCATCCCATCACCTTCCCAGCCGATAAAACAGTCTTGGCCTTCATTGGGGCACGTTCACTAGTCGCCATCCATTGTTTTGATTCAGGTGTGTATAATGATGGACCCAAGATTCGTCCACAGTGACAAATCGACTGAAATTCGCTTTCGTTCGCTCATTGGAGATGCCTGTGTTCTCAGCTATTTCACGCAACTTCATTCGGCGGTCTTAGAGTACAATATTATGGAGTTCTTTAACAACATCCTCAGTAGTGACTTCAATTGGCCGACCAGAGAGGGCTGATTTTGTAATTCTGACAGATATTATTCAAATCATTTCTTTCAAAGTTACAAAATCAGCCTTCAGAGCGTGGAGTATCAGTTGTGCTTGACTGACCACATTTAAAATCTTTTATCCAGTTATAGACAACGAATTGTCTAGTTATCCGGTTAAAGGACGACTAAAATAACCGTAGTCATCCGTAAACTTTCCATTATGGACCGTCGATCTACATATCAATTTTTTTTTTGTAGATAGTTGTCATATAAAGAAACTGTACTGCTCATAATTTAGGCCACAACAAAACGTTTGATGACTATGACATGGGTGAGTATTTTTTTAGTAAGATTGGTTTTATAAATAAAAGAGTATTACAAAAAATGTTTTTGCGTTTTATAGAGTAGGAGAAACCCCCCTTGTTTCCATAAAAAACACGCCACTAGGCCATAAAAAACAAAAAATGAACTCATCATTTAAAATGAATGGGATTGGTTAGGTTAGGTTATGCAGCTGGGTTCCGTCGACTTAGTACCATTAACTTTCTTTTGCGTGAAGGAAGTAGAGTGGTCTCATTCATTTAGAACAACTAGCAACAGCTGTACGAAGAGTCTAGTCGTCCGCTAAACAGATGATTAAAATATTATTTTATTCTTAAAAAAATAAATGTTCTCTCTCTTTTCTGTAAATTGACTGTCCATAATGGAAAGTTTACGGACGACTAAGGTTATTTTATTTGTCTGTTTACCGGACAACTAGAAACAGCCTATAAACAATCTGCAACGTTGGAATCACGCCATGAACAGAATCAGGGTTGCCAGGTCGCCAAACCTAATAGCCGGACAGACCAACCAGTTTGGCCGTACATTTGGGTAGAAAGGCCGGACATCCTACATTATTGAGGATTTTGTGTCTCAGTATTAGGTACTACAAAAAACTGCTGCGGCCTACGGGAGTGACCGACGGACTCGCTTGCGCTCGGCCACGTTTGCAAAAAGCCTAACAAAGGCCGGACAAGCCGGGCACGCAAAAAGCCTACCTATGTCCGGCTTTATCCGGACGCCTGGCAACGCTAAACAGAATCAAGTTCAGTTTTTAATGTGGCATTACTGCAACCCTTCATAAAAAAAATATTTTATAACAGCATATAATTCAGATTTTTCCATAGTTGTTGAAAATTTACAAGTGTTCACAGTTAAGCAATGGTTAAACTGACAAAAAAAAATTTTTTTTTGCTGAATTTTTTGCAGTCTTCATTTGAAAGATTGTGCCTGCCAGTGTAAATGCCATTTACCAGAAAAAAAGTTTTATAAATAGTTTTTAAAAGGACTTATCAAACAGCCCTTGTAAACAAAAATAATTTCGAAGATTGTAGATTGTATGAATAATACAATCTATTATTATAACACACATTCTTAATAACACACTTTCCTAAAATCTTATTTCAAAATCTTTTATTGAATTATGATCACAATATAGTACATTTTTTAACTCACCTCCTTCTGCTGAGTGACTTCCAAGTTCTGTTTGAGAAGTTCAGGGGCAATAATAGTGTTAATGTTCTTGATGGCAGTGAGCACGCCCTTACCATGGTACTCTCCTTTAATATTGTCTCGTAGTTCCAGAGCCTCATGGACACCAGTTGACGCGCCAGAGGGCACAGCCGCGCGGAATAAGCCCAACTCTGTAACCTATACAAATGATAAGATTTTGACTGTCAACATAAACAAAATGATATGAATGCTTCATGCGAAAACAAAAAATTCATTAAATGAACTTACGAGATCGACCTCCACTGTGGGGTTACCACGAGAGTCAAAGATCTGACGAGCTTTGATCGACTTGATAGGCATTTTGGTTATGAAGTTTCTGACGTACCTTGAAATATAAAAAAATTTGAAAACATAGTGTTTTGTGTTAGAACCGACAAAGTATTGGTAATATCAACAGTTTTATTGCTATAATTTACATAAAAAGTACTCATTCACATGAAAAACGCAATTATTTTCCAAGTGGCATAAGAAGGTCAAGTGGAGGTTGCACATGATTTTTAATACTAGCAATCTAGTATTTGATACACAGGTCTTTAAATCACTTAAAATAATTCAGATAATACACTAAGCATATCAGAAACATTAGTTAATCTAAGTACCTATCAGTAACTACGTGGGTACTTAAATACCTAATTAAATTAATGTAACAATAACTGTAACAATTATTTTAAAATGTAAATGAACTATCAAACATAGCAATTGTTTAGATTACCTACAAATTACTGTAATATAATCGGAGTTTCCTTATTTGTTACTTCTGGAGGCACGAATCGCAACAAATCCCCGGCTATTAGGATGGCAAAAAATGGCAAAAGTTGGCAGATAGATAGAGGGCACTGGGCAGTATAGATTTGACCTTCACAAGGTGACATTAAGGATGTTCAAAAACCGGTAATACGAAAATCGACAACGTTAATTCAAACCAGAGAAAAATGTCTGCACCTCAAACTGGCTCAAACTAAAAATAACATAGACCTACCTGCATTCATTAAATCATTAATGCATTTTATTTTATATAAAAATAAAACCCTATTTTCCTTGGTCACGGCATCACGCGTGAACGGCTGGACGTGGACCGATTTCTCTAATTCTTTTAGATAATTTAAAAATACTTAACACCATATTGTTATTTAATTTTTTCATTTATAATTCGAATTTAATATTCATAGTTAAGACATGACAACGTATGTCGGTTCAGCTAGTGTGCATTATATTTAAGCAGATTTCATAAAATACCAACAATAAAAAATCGAAAGAAATATGATTGAATTCAAAGATCGTATAATTAAAAAATAAGGGTACCTATAAAGTTTATAAATTTCATCCTTCAAATGTTATCGGAGAGACAAAATATGTGTGTCTTATAATGTATAATCATATTATGAAAAGAACAATCTGGAAAGGCCTTCCTCAGGAATCAGTTTTAAGTCCAATATTATACAATATTTATACACACGACCTAGAAGCCTCTCTTCATGGTTCAATTAATATCTTACAGTATGCTGACGATTTACTCCTGTATTCTTCAAATCATAATATTATTGATGCATGTTCATCTTTATCTTTATCTATAGAATTATTAGAAAAATGGTTGGATAAAAGGATTAAAACGTCTAGTTAGTATCCAATCGAAATGTTTAATGATAATATGTGGGGCTATGAAATCCTGTCTTCGTAACGCATTACAAGTTGAATACTGTGATCCTCCGTTTTATTTAAGGCAACAAATGCTATGTGATAAATATTTTTTCCGGACTTTGCAATATTCTAGACTTCCATTATTATCTAAACTTAAAATTCTTTCAGATCTCACTGAATCTTCTTCATACTAGACTCATAAAACTACTCCCTGTTTAGTAATAAGTTACAATGAAATGAAACGAAACGAAACGAAACGAAACGAAACGAAACGAAATGAAATATTCTTTATTCACTTCAAATTAAATAAATTGAAATTGAATAAAAAATATTTTTTATTCAAGTATTTTATTACAATGTACTCAGATAACCAGCAATGTATGCCGGGTCGGCCACTGCAGGTTGGTCAATGTAATCAGACCTTAACTGTCTGTCAAAATCATTGTTTTGAATGTTTTGGTTGGAGTTTTGGCGGGAAGTCTGAAGGAACAAGTTGTGCTCTTGTTTTATTTTCATTTTCTTAGTGTATTTTTGTGTTATATCGGATAAAGTTGATGGTATTTTGCTCGATATAGGTTAATGACAGTGCACGAGTGTTGTGAAATAAAATAACAGTGCGAACACGTTTTTTCGGCTTGCCTCCAAAATTCCATCGGACATGGTCTGTTAATAGGGATGCAACATCGTTCCAAAAACATCGATGTTTTAAAACATCGATGTTTGAAATTACAAACATCGATGTTGAAAAACATCGGTAAAAAAATACGATACATCGATAACATCGATGTTTTTTCCATCACAAGTTCTAAAATGCTACTTACCACTTTTTAATTCAATAACGTTTGGTAACTTCAAATGATAGCTCAAAATTTGTCATTAACAGTACAATTTTTAACTAAGATGACAATAAATGGCAAAACAATAGACATTATCGATATATTCTATGGCAAATCTTTATCTTTAGCATTTATTTTCAGCTTAGGGTCAAGTTAAACTAGCAGTGTTAATCTATAAATAAAACACTTTATTATATAAATATACACATATTTTTATATTTCATGAATAAACTCGATAGGTGTTAAATAAACATCGATTTTTAGCTGAAAAACATCGATGTTCTGAGTTTCTCTTTCAATATGTCCTCAATATCATCGACACATCGATGTTATTAGAATAAAACATCAAAGTACCAGCTTCAACTATCGAGTTAAAAAAAAAATAAGATGACTATTTTTTTTGTTTGAATGCAGTTTCAATAGTGGCTTCACCTATGTCGATTGTTTGTACCAAAGTGACTATTAAATTTAACTATTTTCCACCAGATGACACTGATCAACATAACCGGAGTAAGATGTAAAAAACACTAAACTATCATGTTATTTGTTTGAATTTCTCAAGGAATAATAAATACTGTCAACTTCAATTCAACCTTCGTTTCCAAACGTCTTTCTTTCCTCGCTCCATTCTTCGTGAGAGTGAAGTGGTGTGAGTGTGAATAAACTTGTGTTGCGAAGTGGAAGCGAAATTGATTTACTGTTTTTTTTAAATAATGAAACATTGTAAACGAAATAATAGGAATGGTAATTGGTAAAATATATATGTAGTATATTATTAATCTTTATTCTGCATTGTATTATTATTTCTTTCTCCTTGCAGTAAAATAATTGCTCGCTGTATTGTTCCCTTTTTATGTTAGCTTGTAAAAAAAGTGGATAAATAACACGAGATTATAAGTTCCTGCTTGCTGTTTTCGTGTAACAAAAAGCGAAATATGTTTTTTGTAACATAATTTATTAATAACTTTTACAAATTTTAACGTGCCGATAAACACTTCCGAAAAAATTTGTTGATATTATTCAGGACAGAATAAGCTATCGCATGTATCTTTAAGGGCAATATCACAATTTTTAAAAATTTAAAACTTATTTGTTAGACAAAAACAAATAAAATAAAATGTACAGTTTAATGTTTACCGAAAACATCGATGTTTATCCATCGATATACTCATCGTACATAATATATACTTTTCATTCGATGTTTACTGTTATGTCGCCGATGTATCGCCGATACATCGTATTTAAAAACATCGATGTTAACATTGACTGACTAGACTGACTGATACCTGACGACTAACTGACTTTTTTTATTCGACTACAGTGATGCAAAAATTTTACTTGACGCTGGCAATATGCACAGTTTGCGACGCCATTATTAAAATTGAAAAGTAAACATCATCAGGGTTGCCAGACGTACGATAATTATCGTACATGTACGATAATTTTGACACCGGTACGATGTACGATACAATATGTATTATCGTACGCAAAAGTACGATAATATCAACCCTTCTCCGAAGTGAGGTGAAAACGCTAGTACCGAAGGCCTAAAATCATCCAAAAATACAAAATTATGTCCATGATCGGGGAATTCCCGTCTAATCTATCAAAATACGGAACGAATGACAGTTCATACATTCTTTACTTTTAATCAGAGTTCAGTTCGCTAGCCGAGAGTTTGATTTAGTTTGGAATTGTTAAAAGTCCTATTTTCAACTTCTGTGACTAACTTTGTTTTTTACTTCGTTCGTTGCTTGTTGAAACGTTCGTTGGGTAACAATGTACACATCGTTCAATTTTATTGCAAACTGTAATTATTTGTCTCTGGTTATATTTAAGGTATTTACTTATAAGTATTATTTGGGATTTCAGGTAAATAATAAGACCCAGTGACATAAGTCAAGTGAAACTTTTGACAACAGTGAAGTTTTGGGTTATCAAACCTCAAAAAAAAAGAACAGAGTTTTAGCGGGAAGTCGAAAAAGACATATTGTGCTCTTGTTTTATTTTCATTTTCTTGGTGTATTTTTGAGTTATATCGGATAAAGTTTATGGCATTTTGTTTGATATAGGTTAATTACAGTGCACAACTATTTGTGAAATAGAATAACAGTGCTAAAATATGTTTTTTTCTGCTTGCGTCCAAAATTCCATCGGACACATTCTAGTAAAGTAGCCATCGCTTTACTTGAATGTTGGACTGACTAGACTGACTGATTACTGACGTGTTACTTACTGACTTTGTTATTACTTCGTCCAGTTTCATTGAAACTGGCAAAAAATTGATGCAAAAATTATACTTGACGCTGGCAGTATGCACAGAGTTTGCGATGCCATAATTGAAAAAAAAAAGAACATAGATAAATTAAAACATCGGCTTCAAAAAAGAAATTGGGAGAAAAACACGAAAGATTTTGGACCTGAAGGTGGTAGAAGTGGATAGTGACTCTGATGATCCCACTTTTTTGTAAAATTAATAAGTTACTTTCTTAATTTCGTTCACATTTCATATTTCCTAAAATTCCTATAATTATTTTTAGTTCCGTGTGGCTCTGGCCGTTTTTGTACGATAATTTTTCATCTGGTACGATAATTTTGGAATATTGATACGATAATTCGCCCGCACTTGTCTGGCAACCCTGAACATCATTGTTGTCCTTGTCAGTTATTGTCAAACAAAAAAAAGCAGTCAAGTTGGAATTTTCTTGACTGCCTACGATACGATCGAAAGAGACTCAATTATTTGGCAAATTTTGGTGTAAATACCTAATAAAAATTTGTAATAAAATGAATGAAAACAAAAAAGATTCTACGCAAGAGGAAAAGAAAATAGTCGTGGTAAAAAATGCTACAGATTTACAGCGACTCAAGTTAGAAAAGTTAATGAAGAACCCAGTAAGTTTATAAGTAAACATTGATTTAGATTCAAATGCAGTCTAATAAAGAAACCTATTTTTTTAGGAAAGACCTGTGGTAATTCCTGAGCCTGCAAAACAGAAGAGTTTGCCTTCTGCACCGGACTTCGTTCGCAATGTTATGGGGTCTAGTGCAGGAGCAGGTTCTGGAGAATTTCACGTGTACCGTCACTTAAGAAGGAAAGAATACGCGCGTCAAAAATTTATACAAGAGAAAAGTGAAAAGGTGAGGCTACATTTAAATTAAAAAATAAGTTTCAGGCATTTAATACTTTAAGTATAGCTTCAGTAGCAAAAAGTAATCATACATTTTAGTATTGAAAATGCTTCCCATAAATATTTATTAAATACTTAAATTTCAACAGGAAAAGCTTGATGATGAATATCATGAAAAAATAGAACAAAACAGAAGACTTGCTGAAGAAAAAACAGCCAAGAAGAGGGCAAAGAGGCTAAAAAAGAAGCAAAAAGCTAAAATGAAACCAAAAAAACCAAAAACAGACGAATCACTTCAAAATGACCAGACATCATCAGGATCTAACAGTGAAGATGATAAGACAGAGAAAACAAAAGAAAAAAGTGATTCAGAGAGTACCAGCTGATAACTTAGTTGTATTGTATATTATTAAGCTTTAAGTAAAAAACCTTGTTGTATATAAGTAAACATGATTATCTTTTAGTTATCCTGCAATATTTCATTTCAAACTACTTCACTTAACTTGTAATTTGAACTATATCAGAGTTCAGTTGAGCATCAATTATCTGAACTAATTGGGCCACATGGGTGTTCAGAAAACAGATTTTTTCAGATAATTGAACTGCATTGATTTAGCCATACATATTTATGCGTAGGTGAATGAAAGCCATATTGACATATAAAAATATCAAGAATTAACCAAAAAGTAAAGTGCAACAAAACATATTTTAGGTACAATATTGATGAATATAAAACATTTTATAAGCTATAATTGTGAAAGCAGGGAACGGGAGTCAGCATTTGAATTAAATTTAGAGTTCAGATTTAGAGTGATTGATCAATTAAATTAATTAATCAACTGATCAACACATCAGTTGTGACCATTACACATTCAAATTATGTTCTAGTTTATCATTTGGGTAGATTAGTAGATATTAGGTTTTTTCACATTGATTGACAAATTTAGTACATTGTATAACTTATCTAATCTGGATTGATGAATATTGATTCACACAAGTAACACACCAGATATAATCAGAGTATGTAGTTTCATTCATTGCCCTTTGAGCGAACTTAAACTTTTTTAAATTTCAAGAGGTTTCTGTGCCTGGGTTATCTATTCGTCATTGGTCACAAATAAGACTAGAAAAATATCTAGTCTAGGGTAAGACAAAATATTTGGTACAAAATTTTAAAGAATCCTCTGACCATTTTGACTAGATTCTTATCACATCCAGATGGACACCATCCAGTATTAATATTTTAATATTTAATTTTATTTATGAATTTATATAATACCTATATCATTTGTAATTTTGTTTGGCGATTGTTTTAGAATATCTCTTATGAGCCACATTGAAATAATAAAAAAATATGTTAGCATGGTGGAGTAAGCTCTAGGGCTCCCCAATAATGGGTGGGGTGGACAGCAGTGGGATATCCTCACAGAAAGTACATACAGTTTGGGTAACTGAACATTTTTTACATTATTTGTATTATTACAACTGATTTCTATTTATGACGCCTTTATTTTATTGAATGAATAGTGTCCTTTTGAGTTGGTTTTTCTGTCTAACAAAATAATTTTTGCGGAAGAAACAGAACTACGCATAATTTTCCCTAAAACTCGAATTTTTATTTTGGGTAACTTTGAATAATTTTTTTTAGAATGTAAAAACCTTAATATTTTAAGTGTAGTATTATTTATTCTTATGGTTAAGGTAAAATAAAAAGAAGGTATTATTAAATTTAAAAACCTAATCTATAAAAATGACATCTACACTGACGTACAAAAGTAACAAATAGCTTGGTTTTGCCATATGAATCAAAGTGGACTAGTTTACGATTCCAAATCAGAGCTCAAAAACTTCCAGCAACTTCACCACGGTAAAGGCGGGAATTTTCAGAATTATGGCATTAACAGTTTATTTTTTAATTTTCATTTGGTACAAAAACATTTTGGCAATTCATTATATACAGTTATTATATTGAAACATCAAAAAGTTTCTACGTAATAAATTGTTAAATCTTTTTTCCAACTTTGTTCAAAGTTAAACATCAATTAAAAGTTACCCAGAATGACTAATATTTCCTCAAAATATTTTTAACTGAAATGAAAGCCATTTTGTTATCATTTATACTATATTTTATTTTAAAAAAAGACATTAAGATATATTTTAGAAGAAGCTTATTAAAAGTTCTGACATAAATAATTTTATTGCACAGAGGCCATGATACTGTCTTCATTCTTCTTTAGTATTACAAAGCCTTCCATGACTGGGGACAGGGGTATGTATTCATCTGTGGCTAGTTCCGCCCGCTCGCCAAAGGAGAGCAGCACTGGTGTTGTGTGAGTGTGAGAACCAGCAATTGTTTTGGGTGTTCCCGCCTTGCCAATGACATCAACAGCCTGAAAATAAAAATTAAAATATTAATTTGTTTAGCCTATGAAAGATACAAATCATGTACCCTGTAAACCCTGCATCAGGTGGATTCATCTAACAACCAATATACAAGGCACAGTTTAATCTATTATATATAAATCTATGATAGTACCAATACAATAAGCTGTCTTCATAGACTGTTGACACATTAGGTAATATTTAACTGTCTGGTTGGTTGGTTAAACACTAATTTTATTTATTTATTTATTATTTATGCACACACAGAATATTATGTACAGGAAAACTTAAGCTTAAGGAAAAAGTATGTACAAAGGTACTGCTTATTTCTAAAGAAATCTCTTTCAGCAGACCTGTGACAGGAGAAGAGTGACGAATGGTAGAACCATGGTGTACATACTTAGTATATATCAATACAGAATTACTTATAAATACATACATACAATAATATGCAAAATAAACAACCTAAATGGGATCGAATAACATTTAGCCTGCTTGCCTTTATGCTAAAATAGGCAATGAAAAAGAATTGAAACATCTGAATACCTGTCCAACTCTCACGCTCACGTTGAGGGGCTGCAAGTTCTCATCAAGTGTTACCAGCCAGCGGGGTTGCATAGCAGTTGCCAACACATACAAGAGGTAATGAGATTTTCCCAGGATAACTGCAAACAAAAATTTTAGGATTGCTTTGTAAAGTACTTCAAAATTATTCTTTGGGAAGAATAGGTCAATTAATTTCAATGAAAAACTTAATGAATAAAAAATATATTTTAACAGAATTATGAGGCTGGAGTTCTAGCAAGAAAGTGGCATAGTCATGGTCATGTTGTAGTCTTATTTTATTTTTATTTTCTTAGTGAATTTTTAGTTATATAGAATCAAATTTACGACATTTGTAAAAAGTTTAATTACAGTTTCAAGAATGATCACCGCTTTTATTATTATCTCTCCTTGAGAATCAGACTTGAAGATGTTATTTCACCCAGGAATTTGAGAGGCTTGCATGGAAGATAGGTCCAACATGTAGAGGCCTTTTAGAGACACTTTAATGTTATGTGGTTACACATGGCGGATACCATCCTCAGCAGTATCATCTAAAAAGTTATATGATTATTGCTACATAAGGGGAAACTAATATTGGGTCTATGGGGATGAACAAACAAGGGACTGGTCTACCAGTCTTCTAAAGGTACCGAGAACTATGGGACACCTGCTGTTTAGATCATTATTGTATAATCTTGTGGTGAGGCAGGTGGTGACTCGCCACACGGGAGTAACATTGGCGTGAGCAGCCAGGGGTGTCGAGGAGCGGCACCGATTTCACCAAATTCATCTGTATTTCCACACGGAAACAATGAGGGCACATAAAGCTGTCAACGCTGGTTATCGATACATAAAAGTCGTTAAACCTAGTAGGACTTATAGGCGGTTTAAAAAAATCTGACTGCGGGTTGGCCACTAACTTGCATTGGAGCAGCGTGGTGCAGTAAGCTCCAAGCTGCCCCAATAATGGCGAGAGACCAATCTCCAGCAGTGAGGCGCAAAATGGGCAGCCACTAAAACATTACGATGTCGGTTGATGGGTGTGTAGTAAGAAGCAAAGCAAGTAGTATGAGTAGGGCACTGACTGTTCTTGCAGTCGAGGAAGGCGGTGAGCACAACGAGCAGGCCGGCGAGCGCGGGCTGGTTGATGAGGCGGCGGTCGGCGTGCGCGGGGCACAGCGTGACCGTGCCCTTGCCCGCGTGGCACAGCCCCTGCGCCAGCCGCACCATGAACAGGTGCACCGGCGACTTGCCGTGGTACAGCGCCAGCGCGCGCAGCATCGTCGCCAACCTGAAACAACATGATTACATTATGAGTATGTCAATCTATCTATCTAACTGTATATACATATAAAAGGCAAAACTCACTGACTTAGATATCAACGCACAGCCGAAACTGCTGTACCGAGAAACTTTAAATTTGGTACAGAGCTTCCATTCTAGATGTAATTGAGCACTAAGAAAGGATAAGGGAGTGAAAAAGGGGCGTGAAGTTTATATGAAATTTTCAAATTTCTGGACTTAGCCAGTATGAAAATTGGTATATAGGGTTCTGATTAGAAATAAAAGTTTGGGTTTCAATCTGACACACGTAATGTCTTTGTCTCTCGTTAAAATGAAACAAAAAACAGACTAATCAGTTCAAAAAGACCAGACACCAGCGTCTGACGATGAAGATGATATGGCAAAAGGGACCCAATAAATAAGTGATACTACTTTTCATCTTTTTTCCCTCTCAAGTTCGTGCAAAAAGCTACGCGGAACCCAAAAAATGTTCTTAACCAATCAAAACAACTTTCCGCCCAGCAGTACCTGCACTGTGCAGGTTTTGTTGCAACTAACTTCAGAGAGACAAACAAATGTTGGGGTAACTGCTTATATTGTGCGACAAAAAATCACACACACACACACACACACACTTTACAATATTGACGAGCATCATTATTTATTTTTTATTTTATTTATTTATTTATTTATTTTAACATAAATTAAGCTATAAAACATAACAGAGTACATCCAATTCGTTTTAAAGCTTTGCAATGAATGCTTCTGCCGAGCTGCGAACTTCAGCAAGTGGTGTGCAGAATATATCAATACTTGGATCCCATGACACTAATCCATTGAGCAAGGTCAGTGCTCGCATCACAGGAGACTCCTTCACAATAAGAAGTCTGCTCCGTGGTACTGCAAACAGCTTCCGACGTCGGGCTCCAACATACTTGTCCGGGACATGTAACGATATCAGTTCTAGTACTGATGGGTTCAATACCTGCCCTCGTATTAGTACTATAAAATAGTTTATTAACGCAATATTTCGTCGGTATTCGAGCGTATTGTATCCCAACATTCCCAATATGAAAAGGCTGGGATACAAGTGGGGGAATCCGACAGAATATCCATACACCCGGAAATATAAATATCTCATAAATTTTCTTTGGAGCTTCTCCAACATGAGTTTGTACTTTGCTTCATGTGGGCTCCAGATAGCTGCATTGGTTTCTAGAACGCTCCTGACGAAGCTGTTATATAACAATTTAATAACAGCAATACTGTCAAGGAGCCCTACTTGCCGCATTACAAACCCTAATGTCCTATAGGCCTATACACAGACAGCTCTGACGTGATCAGAGAACTTCAGGTCCCCTCTAAACAAAACACCCAAATCTGTAATGGACGAACAACGTGAAAGTCTCACGTTTCCAAGAGCATAATTGAAAGCAATGGGCTCTTGTCTACGAGAAAAAGTCAGTACAGAGCACTTGCTTATGTTGAACACTAGATTATTTCTTGCGCTCCATTCTAAGACACTGTTTATGTCAGACTGAAGCAGGTGACAGTCGGCGTAGTTTTTGATTTCCAAGAATAGTTTTAAGTCGTCCGCAAATAACAGACATTTAGCGGTACTGACTGCACTTGGCAAGTCATTGATAAAGATTAGATCTTCTAATGGTGCTAGGCTGGATCCTTGCCCGATTCCCGAAAAGGTATGGTACTGTTTAGAGATAAATCCGTTACACTGCACATACTGCCTCCGATTTCGGAGGTAGCAGGAGAAAAATTTTAGCAATTGAGGAGTAAATCCGGCAGCAGCAAATTTCTGGAGAAGTATATCATTGTCTACCATAATCCTCTAATATAATTATAATTATATTAGAGGATTATGTTACTTACAACATGGTTGTACAGTATATAGATACTAACATACGAAGCTAGTGACGTCAAAAACACCTGGCGTTCTACTGTCGAAGCTCACGACGAAGATCGCCTTCAGCGACGTTAAACAATGGTCAAAGCGCCATCTAGGGGCTGGCAACAGGGGCGGCAATTGTGCCTTGCCAGGTGCGCACCGAACCCTAGCTGCGGCTGTAATTTAGCAAGTCGATTAAACTACACTACATTATAGGTAGGAAACAGTGATGGCAGATGTACCTGGCGTTGTTAGTGCCGGCGCCGACGAGCCCCATGGCGAAGATCGCGTTGTAGGCGACGTCGTTGTCGGAGTCGTGCGAGTACTTGTTGAGCACATCGATGACGGCCAGCTGCGGGTTGGACACGGAGCACAGCGCGATCGCGAGAGGCACCGCGCGCCGCACTGCCGGCTCTCCGTAACGACCCTGAAATATAATTATGTTGACTAAAATTTTTTTACTTGTTCAATCAAAACACTATGTTATTTTTTTATTTTCATTTGGAGGTCATCCGAACGATTTATCACCGCTACACCCAATTCTGCCGTTAAGCAATTCTATTGTGTTACGGTGGAAAGGGCAACTTTCCTGAAACATGCTTACATGAGGCGACAATCAGTCTCCGGAGTAGCAGCGAAATGCGTACCACCTCAGGCAAGACTCTTGCTTGCTTCAGGTTGTGTGTTGGGTCCAAGGACCGCCGCGACCACGTAGCCAAAATGCCACTGTGGTTCCTTTTTTGGCCATTTGGCTACAGAACACCATTGGCAGCACACTCACCAACTGTCCAAAGATACGCGTGCACATCTCGGCGCCGGTCTCCTCGGCCAGGGCGATGACGGCGACGCCCAACGTGGCCACCGCCTGCACCGACGACAGTTCCTTGTTGGCCTCCTTCTCCTTCTCTTTCTCCTTGTTCTTGCTCTCTTTTGATGATTTGCCTGTCAAGTTAAAATCGTACTTCAGTAAGGCCGCAATGTTTTTCAGAGATAGAAACAAACGATTTTTTTAGGTTAGCAAATAGTTTCTTTTTCAGTAATGTTACCACAGTCCACTGCACACATCAAGTAAAACAATTACACAGATACAAACAGTGAAAATCAGTAATCAGTATCAGTGGGAGAAATATGGTCTGTATCCATCACTTTTCTTGCGGACCTTTTACGGATCTTTTATTAATTTTCAAATTCAATTGACAGGATAAAATGCTGCATAATAACTCAGATTATGTGATTAAGTAGTATAATTTAAAAACTCCATTAGCAAATAGTTTATTTTTCAGTAATGTCACCTCGGTCCACTGAGCACATCAAGTAAATCAATTACACAGATACAAACAGTGAAAATCAGTAAGCCGTCAGTAATTAGTATTTTAAGTCAGTCAGTTATTCGAGTAAAACTAACTACTGCCCGCTACTTTACAAGAATATGTTTGATTTGCAATCCGAAAAGCCAGGTTTATGAAGTCTACTAACCTATATATACTGTAAGCTAAGCTAAAGTATGAGATAAATGTTTATTACTTTTAAAAAGGTACATATGATGGGCCTTGGTAAAATCGATATTTTTAATTATGATTGTTGATAATTACAGTAAAGAAAACCATTCTGAGACTTACTCTTATTCTTATCGTCCTTTGAAGTGGATGCTGAGCTGCTACTACTGCTGCCGCTGCTGGCACTCTCCTTGGACTCTTTCTTGTCCTGCTTTTTAAATGCGGTGTCTTCGGCTGAAGATTGTTCATTCTGAAATATTTTTGACTATTAGTTTTTGCTCAGACAAGAAAGTTGTAGAACAACAAAACCACATCACTAAAATTATATAACTTCTTGTACATAATATGTCTTGTACACATAAATTAATCAGATACAAACAAACAGAATAATCAAAACTGTTCTTTTATTATCAACTTAAAACACAATTTGAAAGTATAAAAAAATATTGGTTGGTGTTGACTTACATTTCCTTATTATTAATCCTCATTATTGTCTGCATATTTTGTGGTACTCGTCACGTTAAGATATATTACATTGAAAATGCTATCAGATAGAAAAAATTCACCTTCTTCCTATTCCCAGGCAGGCAGAATAGAAATCAGCTTGGGTAGCGAGAGCTCACCTCAGTGTCGTAGTGCTTGGAGCAGATGTGCAGCATCTGTTGCACGATGAGCACGTCGCCGGTGCCGGCGTACGCGCACATGGACAGCGTGGTCTGGCACAGCGACTGCTGCGGCTCGGGCAGCACCTCCAGCGCCGCCATCGTCGCCTCCGTGCGCTCCTTGCACCCTGCGCAGGGCAAACATCAATGCAGGCTGGCTCATACGAACTTCGGTATCCCATGCCTGATCGCAGGATGTGACTAAAAGGCGTCTAGGGTGGCTAATTATCAAATGACTTTATAAAACATATTAGTAGTAGCATGTATCTGCTTACTGCTGGATTCATGTCCCTCCCCATGTGCATACTTCACTATGCTACAACACATGTAGTCGATTATATCTATAATCATAGTTATTTAAAAAAAACTTTATGTTTGAACATGTAATAGGTATAAATCTTACCCAAAAAGCAGAGCCCAAGACCCAAATGCAAAAATCTGGAATATGTTGAAGAAACTAATTCCTTGTTGTCTTCAATGAGGCGTTGAATGATCGCACAGGTTACCTGTAAAATAATTTTATTTCAAAGACAACCAACATTGTGGAATGAACGAATGGTTAATCACTTAAAAACCATATTATGTCCAGCCCAATTGGGATGGGGGGGGGGGGGACATATCGCACCCTTAAAGTTATATGGACCTAACTTAACTCATGATTTAGACTCTTTGTCATGAAATGACCTAACACGACTTTATCGACTCTTATAAAACAAGGCCGGATTTTGGTATAGAAAACTGTAAAACGTTTACTTCTGTCACTTTGCAATCACCGCAATTGTTCAGTTTTAGAGAGACGCAAGCAGTAACATGCCTGTGCAGGCCATTCCTTTTTTATTTTTGTAATGATCTAATCCGAAATAGGCTGATACAGAATTAAGTGTTTTGGTAAGTGCATGTAATATTTTTTTTATTATATAAATACCTTATTCATATTTGAGTCTATAATCACACATTTTTTTACAGAATATTCAGGTATAGAGAGATCTATAATAAGTAACAACCTGGGCTTTAATATTACAAAGACCTAATATAGACACCTTATTTTTAAATATTTAAAACATAATGATTTTACATTTTATAATAAGAGAAAAATTAAAAATTTTAATAACCCCCCAACACAAAAAATAAAAACTCTTAAAAACTAACAAATAATATTTTAAACCTATTATTTTTTTTTTATTATATAAATACCTTATTCATATTTGAGTCTATAATCACACATTTTTTTACAGAATATTCAGGTATAGAGAGATCTATATATAAGTAACAACCTGGGCTTTAATATTACAAAAACCTAATATAGACACCTTATTTTTAAATATTTAAAATATAATGATTTTACATTTTATAATAAGAGAAAAATTAAAAATTTAAATAATCCCCCAACACAAAAAATAAAAACTCTTAAAAACTAACAAATAATATTTTAAACCTATTATATTACTGGAAGAAGCTGATGCTGCCGTGTATAACAACGAAACGGGCCAAATACTACATGGTAAAATGAGAACCCATATGGCAGCATTCAGTAGTACCAGAGGCTTTGTAAATTTAATAGAAGAAAACCCACGAGAGGGACCGCCGAAATTCGACACTCCGCCATACGATCCCATTGTCATCACTGCCAAATATACCGAAATTATGCTGGGAAGTAAAATCCTTAAGACAGCCGAAGCAGTCGCAGGGCTAGAAGAGGATAGCAGATCCGGTAAGCCGTGGACAGTACCCGAAATAAAATGGGTAAACGGAGTACCCGGCTGCGGGAAGACTACGTGGATCGTGAGAAACACAAAGGAGGAAGGCGACCTCATAGTGACCACCACATGCGAAGGAGCGAAAGATCTGAGGGACAAATTCGAGAACAGAAGAGGCGTTGACTGCAAGAAGCAAATAAGAACAATGGCTTCTATTTTGGTTAATGGGGTAAAAGAATCAACAACAAGACTGGTGGTTGATGAAGCCTTAATGAACCATTTCGGGGCTATCATCTTAGCAGCTCGACTATCTGGAGCCAGTAAAATTGACATCATAGGTGACATCAACCAGCTACCCTACATTGACCGGGAGAACCTCTTCGAGCTCAAATATCACCGCCCAAATCTCCTTGCGGCCATAAGTCAAGAACTCCTCTGTACACATCGTAACCCAAAAGACGTAGCCTATGCCCTTAAAAACGTTTACAATGGCATCTACTCTTCCAGCCAGAAGATTCACTCCCTGGACATGAAACGCTACACGGGCACACACATCCAAAGATCCGCCCAAAGCACTCTGTTCCTTGTCCACACGCAAACAGAAAAAACACTCCTTAGTAACGCAGGCTGTGGATCTGGTGAAGGATCACGTATCCGACCATACACGAAGCCCAGGGACTGACCTTCGAAAAAGTCGAAATAGTGAACACTAACCTAGAGAAAGGGAAGGTGCACGACAGCGTCGCCCATGCAGTCGTCGCCATCACCATACACACTTGCTCCTGTGTCTACTATTCCGACGTCAAAGATGATGCTATTGGGAACAGCGACGATCAATGACTACAACTTGGCAACTGCCATCAGCCACAGGGACATGACGGTCATTGACGAAACATTAAAACAACTCCCGGGACCACACGCCGGGACCTCAACGGACTAAACACTAACATCACTAACAATAACCATAACAAAATAGTTTAAAAAATACAAAAAAAAAAATACTAACACACTAAATAAAAAAAATCTGGAGCAATTAATCGTGACATAAAAAAAAAGAAAAATAAAGTAAAAATGCAAACAAAATATCTTGACGCAAAAAAAGGCACGGACGCCAAGTCTGTGGAGTTTAACTATTGTAATTAAAAAAAAAGCCTATTACAATTTTGTGGCAGCGGTCATCTTGGACCGATTTTCATCAGACATAGCTTAGAACACTCCCGACTAATTCACATTTCAAACAATAAAAACAAAATGAAAATCGGTTCACCCGTTCGAAACGTTCGGAGCTACGATGCCACGAACAGCCACAGACACACAGACACGTCAAACTTTAATAAGCTTATAACACACCGTCGTTTTTGCGTCGGGGGTTACATAAAAATATATTCTTATTAAATATGTAGAAAAATTTGTTAACCATCAAATTAAACTACATTTTTTATGTTTTTTATAGACTTTTAAACTAATAACCTCCATTAACTCCACCAACCCGCATTGGAGCAGCGTGGTGGAATAAGCTCCCTCCTCCGGCGGCCTCCCTATAATGGGGAGAGACCCGTGCCCAGTAGTGGGACGCAAAAAAGGTTGCAGTCAACCTCCATTAATTGCAAAAATCATAATTGTCCAAACTTTATTTAACGTTTCCCAAAAATTTATGTTTTTTAATTAGGTCAGTATAATCCTGAGGATATTTTGCTGATTTAGATTTTTCTGCTTACTTACTAAAGTTACTTAGTTATTTCAATAAAAACGATAAACTCATATAGCTATACTCCTTTCACCCTAAGATGAGATGCCTCACACTTCTCAGTTTCTATGTCACACATACCACTTTATAGTACCAACTATAAAATTAAAAATAAACACAAGCAAGCAAAAGAAGACAATATAAGTATAAAATTACTAAGTACAGTACAGTACAATATTTCTATTATTATTGATTGTAAACAAATTATGTAAATTAAATAAAAAATATATTATCATAAAAGTGACTGAAGCATGGAACGGAACTTCTGTCAATAGGGACTGATACTACAGAATCAACAAAATATAGATGAATCTGAGCGGCCTTCTTTTAATCGCGTCATTCGCATCAGTACGATAAACTACGATACTACGTGCATGCGTGCTACGTGCGTGTTAGCATCACAGATCGCATACCACACAGATGCCGAGCGTTAGTGTCAAATATGTTGACAAATAAATGAAACAAGAGTTTTTTTTCTTGATGTATTTTTTAGGGTTCCATAGCCAAATGGCAAAAACGGAACCCTTATGGATTCGTGATGTCTGTCTGTTTGGCCGTATGTCACAGCCACTTTTTTCTGGAACTATAAGAACTACACTGTTGAAACTCGGTACGTAGATGTATTCTGTGAACCACGTTAAGATTTTCACACAAAAATAGAAAAAAGCAATAAATTTTGAGGGTTCCCCATACTTAGAACTGAAACGCAAATTTTTTTTTTCATCAAACCCATACGTGGATAGGTCTTCAAAAATGATATTGAGGTTTCTAATATCATTTTTTTCTAAACTGAATATTTTGCGCGAGAGACACTTCCAAAGTGGTCATATGTGTGTCCCCTTAAAGCCCCCCTTAAATATTTATTTTATTCTGTTTTTAGTATTTGTAGTTATAGCGGCAACATATCATCCATCATCTGTGAAAATTTCAACTGTCTAGCTATCATGGTTCATGTGATACAGCCTGGTGACAGACAGACAGAATACCATACAGTAATACGGTTCCCATTGGGTACGGAACCTAGAATAACACGCCACCCACCTCCCCGTTGCAAGAGCCGACGGCGATGAGGCCGCAGGCGACGGCGGCGAGCGCGCAGATCTCGGCGGGCGCGGCCGCGTCGCTCAGCACGGGCAGCAGGTGCGACAGCACGTCCTCGCGCTGCGTGCCCGCGTACGCTATGCCTAGACCTGACAACACAAATTCAAGCAATTCAATTCATGTAATTGTCAATTAAATAAGTCTTAAATACTAATTACATTTTTGCGCTATATTCAACCCTTATGGGTAAACAAATATTTAAAATTGTAATCATAATAATGTCTCTAATAAATCTGTAATCTATTTATTATTTTGTTTTCTATTTATAAATTTGAGCAGCGCTGGATGGCCGTGTGGTAAAAGCCGCGGTCTTCTACGCGACCGATCCCGGGTTCAAATCCATGACACGCACCCCTGACAAAGAAGAAATTCATAATTTCTCGAAAGCATGACGTCCACGTACAGATATTTCCGAATCCGCACTTAGCCAGAGTGGTGGACTATGGCCTAAATCCCTCTCACTTGTGAGGAGACCTGTGCCCAGCAGTGGGATATAAAAAAGGTTGAAAAAAATATATAATTTGAACCAATCCTCAATAATAATTCATTGATTAGAAATACATATATTCATTTCTTCACACTGTATTCTACAAATTCATTATTGTACATTCTACAAGTGAAATTAGATTATTAACATTCTGGGAAAATCTATACAAATAAATAAAATTGGGTTGTCGGTTTATAATATTAAAATAACCGCTTTTTACTACATACATATGAATGTATGTAGTGTACATATACCAAAATACCATTTTTTACAATTTTTGTCTGTCTGTCTGTTTGCTCTGGCTAATCTTTAATAGACCGACTTTGACGGTTTACTGGCACGTAGCTGATGACTTGATGGCTGTATAATAGGCCTCTGAATTTTCCTAGTTTTCTTGTACAGGACAAAACTTTTAATTTATGACTACTCTGTTCCTAGTGAAGAAAAATAAACTGTAAAAAAAATTTATGTTTTGTAACAGTTACAAAAGTACTGACGGCAGAAAATAAAAGGTAACACTCACCCAAAACACTTCCAATCCTTAAGTTGGCGCTAGAATGAAGTACGTAATCAGACAGCAGAGCCAACGCTGGGTCACACTCATTACGTACTCCACAGTTGACAAGCCCTAATGCTAACAGAGCGCCAGCCTTGATATGCTCGTCTGCAGTGTATAGATACTTGTCAATGGGCGTCAACCCGCCGTCTACATCCCACAGGTGGATCATACCGAGTGATGCTGCTGCTGATAACATACCTAGAAGGCAATGCTCAAAGTGAACTTTTATTTGCAAAAATAACTAAAGGAAGCAAAATTTACATGGTGATTTTGTTTTTCAAACAGAAACATCACTAAATGTGGGTTCATTTACATGTAGCAGATATAAAGGAGTAAAATTTTATATTAAAAAATGTACTTAATTAGAAAGCTCACTAAATGTACAGCCATGGCCATTATTGGCCAATATGGCTACATGTTATACTGCACAATGCACTTTAGTTAGATATTCAAAAGCATGTCTGATATCACAAACTTACCATGGTCTTTATTCTTGTACATCCACTTATTACCATCTTCAGTGGTGACCAGTTTGTCCCTACCAAAGCCAGCGTTCACAAAAGCATTGACAAAAGTAGCTGAAAGATTTTGTCTGGCAGAGTCAACTGGGTGTTCTGCCAATAGGGATGGGCGAAGGGCAGATCCAGCAGATTCTAACCAAGTTTTGTACACTTCTTCTGGGGTTTTAGGCTCCATGATGTCAAGCTAGAAATATATGGTTTGTTGCACTTACAAAATCATACTTATTTGTAATAGTGATGAAATAAATATTTTACAGAATCATGAGTTTTTTTTACCGACTTCCAAAAGAAGGAGGTACTGTATTCGGCTGTATGTATTTTTTTTTTTTTATATATGTTCACCGATTACTCCGTCGTTTGTGGACCGATTTTCAAAATTCTTTTTTTGTTCGTATGCTTATACTCCCGAGGTGGTCCCATTGTCACCAAATCAGGATCTGATGATGGGATCCCAGGGAAATCGAGGGGAACTCTCAAATTTTATAGGCACACATATTGATTTTCTTATAGTTTCTGAAGCATAAGAGATATTTACGCATAGAAATCATCATCTCATGTTGCTGAGCTGATGATGGAAGGTACTGCGACAGTGAGGAGTTGAGAGCAAATTCTTTCAATAAATAGTTTTTTAATCGAAATCTTACATTCCCAAGGTGGTCCAACTGTAACCAAGTCAAAGTCTGATGAGGGGATCCCAGAGAAATCGAAGGGAACATTCAAATTTTATAGCACAACAAATGATTTTCATATTTATACAAAGCAAAACGAACATTTGTTTATAATTATCGTCATATCATGTTGCTGAACTGATGATGGAAGGTATTACGACGGTTAGGAGTTAAGGGCAAATTCTTTCAATAAATGGTTTTTTGTTCGAAATCTTACATTCCTGAGGTGGTCCAACTGTCACCATGTCAAAATCTGATGATATGATATTAGGGAAATCGAGGGAAACACTGAAACTTAATAGGCACACACATGCTTTTAGTCATATTTTTAACATAATACAAATATTTATGTTTGGTAATTATCACCTGCTGTTGCTTAACTGATGATTGAAGGTACAACTCCTCAACGGTTAGGAGTTGAGAGCAAATTCTTTCTTTAATTTATACGTTCAGGTGGACTGATAGTATGTCTTTCAGACTTTTAGATGGCTATTAGATAAACATGGTTATAAAAGGTAAATCTGTTTAAAGTTTAGAAGTTAAGTGAAAAATTTTCCTAATATGCTAATACATACAGAATTATTAAAATTACTAAAAAGAGTGAAATAAAATAAGTTTTTAACAAAAAAATAGAACCGACTTCAAACGGTAAAAAATAAAATTGTTCAGTACCTACTTCTTCCGGCTTATGGTAATGACTCTTAAAACTATTTTTGAAGTCGGGCCCTTAGTGAAATGTCCTGTCTTAGTAAATATAGTGTACCTTTCGTTCTGAATGGGCACCGACTGCAATATAGTTTTAACAGTCATTACCATAAGCAAGAAGAAGTAGGTACTGTCCCACTGTCTGTACTGTCGGTGCCAATTTAGAACGAATGGTACGACATTTACTAAGGGCCCGACTCCAGAAATAGTTTTAAGAGTCATTACCATAAGCCGGAAGAAGTAGGTACTGAACAATTTTATTTTTTACCGTTTGAAGTCGGTTCTATTTTTTTGTTAAAAACTTATTTTATTTCATTATGAAGACAAATTTACTTGGTGACAGCTACATCTAATCTAATGGATTTCAAGATTCAAAATTCTGAATTTATATAAATGTTTAATACATTTGTATAGAGTTCTGTTGATTATAAAATAGAACAAGTATTAGTTTCACAAAGATTATCTTACCTCCCTACCCAAACTCAAGAAATGATCATTGATGTGAGCATTCAAAAGAATGGTACGTAAATCCTCATCCTCTAATTCTAAGGGCACATATTGGCGTGCTAACATGTAGCATAGTTGTTTCTTGATTAGCCTGTAATAAAAATGTGTGATAAGTTTTAAGTTACATGACTAGATACAGGATGATGTGAAACTCTGTGATGAATGAGGTTCCATCAAAGTAATCTGTGGCAATGCTCACATTCTGTCCTCATGATGCTACAAACATGAGGAGCCCAGTTAATGAATTACTCAACTGTTAACTGTTACTTACATGTCATTGCATGCATTGAACACTTCTTCACATTTAGCTTTGTCATGCAACTGCATAGCAACTAACAGTGCTCTGGGGTACTCCCCAAAGCGCAAATATGTGTCCAACACACCCTGCAGGATCTGTGTAGACTCCGGCTCCACCACATAACTGGCACAGCTGTAATAATTTCAAATTTAATTAATCTCCAAATAAGTTTAAAATCTCTGATCTCTGTTGTCACCCTGTAGGTCTGGAGAAAGGAACATGTTGTCGTCACAATAAGACACACATGTTGTAAGGTGAAATATTGTACAAGTCTACAATTCTATCCCTGAAATCCTATGTCTGTAGCCTAAAATACTACAATCAGTAGGGGTCTTTGATTAAAAACATTTGATTACTTTCTTTTGAGTTATATTCTAAGGTACTTAATTTAATTTTCATATTTTAGTTTTTATATGAAATACAAAGTATACAACTTTTAACAAGGTGTACCTGTGAAAACATTTTAAGAATATATGGAAGTAATAGAAGTTTTACCTACAAATATTTAATACAATTTAAATTTAAGAATATAAGGTAAAGAAAATTACTGTAATTTCATATTATTTCTTACCCAATAAGATATAAGCAAACACGTGGATAATTGCTCTGGTCCATATGTTGGGTGAGGAGGTCCAGTCGGTCAATCTCCATGAGTAGGTCACAGGCCTGAATTTCTGCAGAGTGCTGCATATCAAATGCCACCACATCTCTCACCAGGGTCAAAAGAGTATCCATGTTTTCTATATTCCATTCTTCTGCAATTTCTCCCTCCAGTTGTCTGTTTTAACAGCTTTGTATTAGTTTTAAATATACAGAACTCCAATATTATAAGGTTAAGTTAAAACTAATTTGCAACAATCCACAATAAAATCACATGACGGTGTATACTTTTTCATGCAGTAGACCTACCTCCCTCGAAACATGAAGATGCAACAATAAAAAAATATACACAAACAGTCTGTTGAAAGTATTTTTAACCTATGGCAAATTATGGTAAGAGGTATTTTTTCTATCTATATTTTTAGGTGTCTTACCTGACATATTCATGTCCCCATTCTCCAACATTTGCCATTGTTCCAAGTAAACAATATTTGAGGCATTCTCTTTTTTCAGCAGCTTCCTATAAATTAAAATTAGATATTTTAGAACAAGAAGCTGTTATTATGTGCATACTGGTGTTAATGTTATATAAATAAACTACATACCATTGTGCCACTAACACCCATCGCGAGTACAGATACAACATCAGCACAAAACTTCTTTGTCTTTTCATCTGTGATTTTTTCATACACTTCTTTAAGAGCTGGATAGTGTTCCCTTAGAAACTTCAATGGTTTCGGGACTGATGTCATAGATGTGGTAGATGTTCTGATCAGATTGCTCAACATTTGCAGAGCCGGGAAGTATAGATCGACATCATTACCCTGCAATTTTTATCAATAAGGTTATTCAGCAAAAAATAATATTCAAAAGTAAAAAGTTGTTAGAGACATACCGTTAGTTTCTCAACTAGCATATTTAGCTCTTCTTGCAGGCGTTTGTCTTCTTCGGACTGTAAAATATGAAGTAAATCAGAGATACTAAAAGGAATCGCTTTGGTTTAAAGTTAATGAACATAAAGTAATTGATATACATACCAAATCATCATTCGCTGCAGTTACCGGTTCGGTTTTTTCTTTCTTTGCTTCTTCAGGCTTATTTTTGACCGTCATTTTTAAATATTATAATGCCACAATTACACAAAATAAGTTTGAATGAGTCGAAGAAAAGACAAGCACAAGCGAGCGAGTTCAACAATTTTGACAAGTCACTGCATACACAGATGATATGATATTTAAAATTGAAGTACAGATAAAATATGGCGTATTTTTTTCAGTAATGGGATCGTATCTGTGTATATTTCCAATGTCAATCAACTTTGTAACCAGTTTTGGCCAGTTTCTTTTAAATCAGGAATATAATATTAAAAAAGCCAAACTTGTCCATCAAGACATTTAGTTATTCAAGTAAACCCATGGCTACTTTACTTTACAGAGCGTTACCGATGGAGTTTTTGAGGCAAGGTGGTGAAAAATATATTTTCGCACTGTTGTTATATGTGAACCCATAATAATGCAAATAATATGATTGAACTGAATTGTTATTGTATTTCATAACACTAGTATAACTTGAGCACACAATCTGAACTATCGATGAGGTTTAAAGACACTACGATGCTACCGCATGCCCGCATGGTGTATTTGATAATCCCTCCTTAATGGGTATAACCCCTCGGCTGGCTACCCACCTAACGAAGAGGTGTATCGATTAAAAAAAAAAGGATAACAACGAACAACGAGCATAGCCTGTCCTCTGTAACACTGATTGCAAGTTGCCGTCACGCAATATGACCTACATAATAATATTAGGTATGTATGTAAGAAATGTGTTTTTTTTCAACCCTGTTTATGTCCCACTTTTGTGCACAGGTCTGTCTAACCTCGGAAGTGAGAAGGATGTAGGATTTAGGCCATACTCCAGCACGCTTGCCATGTGCGCATTTGTGGACATCATGCCTTCGAGAAATTAGTAAAACTTAGGCATACGCCGCGATAGATAGAATACATCGCTTACATAAATATCACAAAGTTTTTCCCTCACAGTGGCGCTAAATTCACCTTATAGCGATAAATACGCATACAACAAATTACTTTGTCTGAGGTGCGCGCCGGGGTTTGAACTTTGTATCTCCGTGTCGGAGACCGTGGTCTTGATCGCTCGGCCATCGCTGATAATGTGGCATTACCCGCTGTATTTTTAATCGTAGAAAATTATTTCTAAGGAATTGCAGACCATATTATTCGGTATAAGTATCCACTCAATTTCTCCATTGCACATGTTTTTGAGAAAAGGAGTGCTAATTGACAGACAAACAATGAAACAAGTGGGATGACAAAAAAGATAGCATCATTTATTGGGTTTCTTTATTTTTGAATTAGATACGCGGAATCATGAAAACCCCTTCTTTTTCGGGAATTTGCGGTGTCAAGTAAAAAGTAAAAATAAACATTTGAAATCAAACATACAAATCTACGCAATCGTCAGGTATCGCTGGTGAAGCCGCATAATTATCAAGAATGAAAGTCGTTGGGGTGCTTATGATGACTTAGAACATTGAAATTTTGCAAGCAACTTACAGTGCAAACGCCTTACAAATCAAAATTTATAACGCGTTTGTTTATTTTTATGTTGTCTATAGGATGTTTAGTCGATAGGATAATATTTTGACTCGCAATTGGCCTGTTGGCCAGGTACGTTCTAAAACTATTATAATTTTTTCACCCAAGCAAACACTGCCGACTACTTTATACATAATTCACTTGCACATTAGCATGAGCCTTTGGCCGACTGCTTCCCTATTGCACGGAAAGTTTTACTTTTCAGACGTTCTCATTTTACAATATCCAGTTCCAGATTCGCGGCGCATGGAAGACAAACAAGTTGCCTATATTACTTTTTCGCCTACGTGAAGATATAAGTAGTTGTTTCTTCTAAGCGGCAGGCGTTGCTTTGCGTCGATAAGAAAGGCTAGGTAAGACTTGTTTTTTAATTAGCTCTCATAGTTTTTACTACAGGTTTAAAATTACACAACCTTTTTTATTACTCAGCAATATATCAGATATATCGGTAAACAACTAAGAAACCGATTTTATTGACTATTATATGATGTCGGATATGAATAAGTACAGTAGGTACATTTTATATTTTAGGAGCGTCAATATAGGTACTCGAAAGACGTTTCAGATTCTTATCTCCACCCAGTGCTCCGTTGAGCTTTTGTGTTTATTACAGAGCATGACCTGCCCTTCAATTTTATATGAGAATAGGTTATAAGTATTTATATTAAAGCACATTATTATTTAGCTTGCTGGCCTTGTGACACGAAACATTGACATCCGTACACCCATGGGCGTACTCAGGTTCTTGGTCAGGGGGGTCAAGAACTTTGTCAGGGGGGGGGGGGGCGGCAAGTACTTGGTCGAGGGGCAAGTTCTTAGTCGGGGCGGGAGGAGCAAATTTTTAGGTTCTGGAGGAGGAGGAATTTTTTTTCAAATGGGTACCGTGCGTAAATTGCCATATTTTTTCAATTTGATCGAGTATTCCCTGAGATTAGCACGTTTAAACAAACAAACTCTTCAGCTTTATATATTAGTATAGATACAAAGGAAACATCAGGAGGTAGCATATCTAGCTTATTCTTCATAGGTTTCTTTTTTCGTATAGGAGATATTTTGAGATTTTTGAATCCCTGAATCTGGATCTTGATCTAGGGGGGGCAGCTGCACCCCCTGCCCCCTCCCCCTCGGTACGCCCATGCGTACTACCTATCCTATAAGTATACTTATTTATTCTTTTGTGATCCAGATCTATAATTGATTAGAATGCATCGATTCAAAAAAATAGCTGTGTGTTATAACAAGAGAAATATTTCAACATCTATTGAGCAACCAGAATCGCTGTTAACCATCAAGGATATACCAAGGCCCAGATCCCTACCACTGCTTGGCACAAAATTAGACATTCTATTTTCTGGAAGAGGCACCAGGTAAAACATTTAATTTGGTAACGCAATGGTTTGTGTTTGAAACATGTAAAATGTTTATTTAAGACTTTTTTTGGATACAGATTACACGAGTATGTTGACAATCGACACAAGAAGTTAGGACCAATATTTTGCGAGAAATTAGATGGTAAAACAGACTTAGTTTTCATAAGTGAACCTGGGTTAATAAAGACAGTATTTTTAAACCTTGAAGGTAAATATCCAAAGCATATTTTACCTGAACCATGGGTGTTCTATGAGAAACTATATGGTTCAAAAAGAGGTCTCTTTTTTATGGACGATGAGGAATGGCTGGCAAACAGGCGAATTGCTAACTTACATTTGTTGAGGGAAAACAGTGAGAATTGGCTTGAGCAACCCATCCGAAATTCGGTTTCTGATTTTATTCAAACATGGAAGACGAAAGCTGAAGATGGGGGTATAGTAACTAATTTAGAGTCCGAACTTTACAAATTATCTACACAGGGTAAGAATAACAATAAAACTATTGTTTTTTAGATAATTTAATACCTTTAAACGAGCATTTATTCTTGTACCTATACATATGTACTATATAAATAAATTTTAATCTCGTTAATGGCTCCAACGATTTTCATGAAATTTATTGCCCAGGGTTTCGGGGGTGATAAATGGAGCCAGCTAGGATAACTGAAAAATATGACTTACTGACATGTATTGGAGAATATTATTAGTATAGTGGCATAAAACGCCTTCAAACGTCATCCGCCAATCCGCCGTTCAAACAAATGACAATTTCGATTTTAAAAAGCTGTATAAAAATTTCATAGCTATGAAACTGAAGCTTCCTTGGTCGAATGGTCATTTAATGGTTACATGACTGCCGAGCTAGAGACTCGGGTTCAAACCTGAATCAAGCATGTCGCGTTTTTTTTCTGTATTATGGCATCGCAAACTCTGCATATTGCCAGCGTCAAGTATAATTTTTGCATCACGTTTTTGCCAGTTTCGGTGAAACTGGACGAGTAATAATAAATAGGTAAAGTCAGTAAGTCGTCAGTAATCAGTCAGTTAAGTCAGTTAGACATTCAAGTAAAGCGATGGCTTCTTTACCAGAACGTGATTACGTGACCAATGGAATTTTGGAGGCAAGCCGAAAAAACATATTTTCGCACTGATATTTTAATTCACAACACTCGTGCACTATAATTTACCTATATCGAACAAAATGCCATCAAATTTATCTGATATAAGTCAAAAATACACCAAGAAATAAAAAATAAAAAAGAGCACATTATGTCTTTTTCGACTTCCCGCCAAAACCAATGTTGCGTTTCTTATTTTTTGTGACAATATTTTATTTAATTGGGAGCCGTTTCAGATGGCGTTGAGCCAATGAGTGTTTTGCTTAAAATTCAACCAAGAAAATCAATTGTTTACTTATTATTATTTACTATGTTTCAGTAATTATAAGCGTTCTTCTTGGCAATAACTCAACGATGAAAATAAGCTCATTTTATGATGAGCTTCTGGAAATATTTTCAGATTCAGTTAAAAAAATATTTCAGACCACTACTAAACTATATGGCTTTCCAGTACATTGGTATCAGCTTCTTAATCTAAAGCCTTGGAGAGATTTTAAAGAGAGTGTAGACATGTCGTTATTTTTAGGTCAGTAAGTATATTATTATACATATCGCACGCAAATGCAAATCTATCTAATTTTTACAGCTTCGTTAATTAAATTTTATACTTAGGAAAATCTTAACGGTTTTTTTTTCGAATTTAAGTAATGCTTTGAAATCATAATTGTATTATATATTGTTTACTGTATTTTATTTTACCCAAAGCGTATCAAACACATACTATTAATTTTTCAACATAAATCTTAATCTTTACTAAGTAGATACCACGTCTGTGCTAAGTATGCGTTTTTACACCTTTTGACTCCTACATTTCTTAAATTATTTTGTAAGATTACTTTTTAATACAACAAAATATAAATAATTGATTTTAGCTCAGAAAATTTCTAACGAAATGTTAAATAACATAGAGAGTACCAGTGGTCTTTTAAAGAAATTGGCAGATGAAGACATAACTTATGAGATGATCAAAAGAATTGTTGCAGACTTTATAATCGCTGCAGGCGATACAGTAAGTGCGTTTTATTATAAGATAGTATTAATGTATATGCACAACAAAACAGTGAGCCGACTAACATAGTCGTCATAAAGGACGACCTTTACAACTCGATTTTTTTATGTTCCTTCCTTGCTTCCTGCCCACAAGCAAGGCTCAGCAGGAAAGGATATTAGGTCTTATTCCACGTAGTATAAGTTAGATAATCCGCATTGGAGCAGTGGGGTGGAGTAAGCTCCAGGCCTCCCCACACTAGAGATAATATGTACTACGCTCCTCACCAATAATGGGGACATCCGTCCCCATCAGCAGGACACAAAAAAGGTTGCGGTCAGCTTATCACGTTGGCAAAATGTAGATTTGTGGACTTAACAAAATTTTGACTATTATCTGTGCGTATATCATGTATGTACCTACCTATATGATATTTTTATTATTATTTGATTTAAAGTTTAATTAATACTGTACTTTCAAATTCAAGTTTTTTAAACAATGATATTAAATGTTACTATTTAATTGTAACGAGCAGCGATGGCCGAGTGGTAAAAAACCGCAGTCTTCAACGCGACCGACCCCAGGTTCAAATCCTCGGTGCGCACCTCTGACAAAGAAAGTAACGTGCGCATTCATCGCTGCTCCACGGTGAAAATATCGTGATATTTAATAAATTATTTCTCGAAAGCATGACGTCAACCATTCCGCACTTAGCCAGCGTGGTGGACTATGGCCTAACTAAATCCCTTTCACTTATGAGAGGAGACCTGTGCCCAGTAGTGGGACATAAAAAAGGTAAAAAAAATTGTAACGTTTCGTATTTATAAGCTCACTGTTTTTAACTGTGTGTTGCTACTGGTTTTATTGCAGACAGCATACACAACCCTCTGGATACTTTTGTTACTTTCAAAAAATTATGAAGTGATTCAGGAAATACGAAGTAAAGACAGGTCATTTGCTAAAAACGTAATAAAGGAATCGATGAGAATGTATCCGGTAGCGCCATTTTTAACGAGAATTTTACCAAAGGAATGCTGCTTAGGACAATATAAATTGAAAGAAGGTGTAAGTATTTTGATTGTCTTCTTATTCTATTGGATATTCTTCATATTTCTGTTGGATATTTTAAAAATTATTTTATTTGGCTAACCTTATAAAATACTATATACCTACATATTAAAATTTGTATCCCATCAAAATGTGTATTTCACAAACTGTGCCTGTACTTAGTGTAATGTAGGTTACGATCAAAACAGATTCTAACTTTAGTTGTGAGTGATACACATAATTATAAGGGTGTACTTCCGTTTAGAACATACCTCCAATCGATCTGAAATTTGGTACACTTATGTATTTTGACGCGCTGATCAAGAATATCATACCCAATTTTCTCCGAAACCACTGGTCCTACACGAAAAATTTATAGAACAAAAAATATCATTTTTCTCATGCCCTATAACTTTTGTTTGAAATATTTTTCTCTAAAATCTATATTTATCACAATACATGCGAAAAACGTCGAAAAATTTTTTTGTCCGTCGACCTTGAACATCAAATTTGCGGGTATTTTGGGTATGATATTCTTGATCAGCGCGTCAAAATACATAAGTGTACCAGATCAATTGGAGGTATGTTCTAAACGGAAGTTTATCAAATTATAATGTTTATTCTGTATTTACACATGAAATCTAATGAATCATTTAATTTAAATATACTTATTTGGCTATCTATCTATTTACCACAACAGCGTTTAAAAAACAATTAATGTCACTTGACATTACTTGACAATAAGCATGCATCGTTCAATGGAGTTTTGGCGGGAAGTCTGAAGGGACAATTTGTGCTCTTGTTTTATTTTCATTTTCTTGGAGTATTTTTGAGTTATATCAGATAAAGTTGATGGTATTTTTTTCGATATAAGTTAATGACAGTGCTCGAGTGTTTTGAAATAAAATAACAGTGCGAAAACATGTTTTTTCGGCTTGCGTCCAAAACTCCTTCGGACATGTTCTCGTAAAGTAGCCAAGCCATTGCTTTATTTGAACATCTGACTGACTGATACCTACTTGACGACTTACTGACTTATTCTATGATGCAGATATTATACTTGACACTGGCAAGTGGCAAATAGTGGCAATATGCACAGAGTGCGATGCCATTATTGAATAATGAAACCAAAATATATTGATGGTTGCAAGGATTTTATCCAATGCGCCGTAACGTAAAACGAATTTTAAAAAAAGCATTGTATGGCATTGTTCTATCACAATCTGTCAATGTCAAAAAATCTACAGAAAAGAGGTTATTTTATTTATGTTCCCGTGAAATCCCGTGGTAGTGTTGTAAAAATGATATTTATGTTAAATTAGTAAATATTGAGATGAAACATTAAAAATGAATTATTGTAAATACTTAACAAAGTGTAACATTCATAATCTAGTCATTAGTAATCGCTGTTATAGCGTAATAAGCACAGCAAACATACATAAACCAATATCATATGATCATAAAAATCAAAATCACATAAAATGTTTACCATGCGTGACGACAAGAAGGCGTTTTTCTATTGAAGGAATAGTTAAATGGCAGGCTGAAACATACACAAGTATTTCAAATAGTTACCCAGTGAGTGTAATGCAAGATGCACTGCTACATTACCATGATGCAACTGGTTTGACTTGGTGGGCCACGATTGTGAGTTCAACGGTACTGATACGATTACTTATCACATTGCCACTAAGCATTTACCAAAACTATATTTTAGCCAAGGTAGAAAATATTAGCCTGGAACTGAATGACATGGTAAATGAAATGAAAAAAGAGACCACTCTAGCTAAAAAAGTCTACAATCTCACAGATAAACAGGCTGCTGGACTGTTTAAACGTTCTCTAAAAAAGCAGTGGAGATTACTGATTGAAAGAGACAATTGTCACCCATTCAAAGCTAGTTTACTGATTTGGTTTCAAATCCCAATATGGGTTTGCATGTCATTTGCACTTCGAAATCTTGTGTACATGCAACCACCTGATGCATCAAGTATGATGACATTTATGGAACTATCAGTAGGTGGAATTAGCTGGTTTCCGAATTTGACTGAGCCTGATCATTCCTACATTTTACCAGTAATATTTGGATTGTCAAATTTGGCCATAATTGAACTGCAGAGAATGTCTAAATTAAGAAAACCATCAAGACTGTACACAATATTTACCAATGGATTCAGAGTATTTTCTGTGGTGATGATACCTGTGGCTGCCAGTGTCCCTTCTTGTATGTGTTTGTACTGGGTTACATCAAGCACTTTTGGCTTAGCTCAAAATGTTTTCCTTCTATCGCCTACATTGAGAAGGAAATTAAGGATACCAGAGGCTCCCAGTGAACTCGAAGATCCTTACAATCACATAAAAGAAGAAATTATAAGCACAGTCACAAGAAAACCTAGGAAAATAGAATAAATTATTTCATTGTTAGTATTATACTCAGCATTGTATTATTCCATCTATGGACTGATTTTTCTATTCTCAGATAAAGTTATCAATCAGTTATATTATAGCTAACCTTTTTATATGTCACAAGAGTAAAGGTGACAGCACCAAAATTTATTCAGTGAATACTTTTATCCAGCATGGAAAAATTGGCCATATAATAATATACCAACTTACCCATTAGCAAAATTTAAAAAGTTGACACAGTATTATTGGGCAGTTCTAGTAGTTGCCTAAGAATAAGTAAGATGTTAACAGGCTAGCTGATCTAAAATAATTCTTACATTCATTCAAATTCTAATGTTATAGTGCACATCTGATAACAATATTACCATTTTCAGACTCCAATCATAGCTTCCATATACACATCTGGCCGCGATGAACAAAACTTCAGCAACCCAAACATGTTCCTGCCATACAGGTGGGACAGAAATGACCCACGCAGGAAAGATTTGATCCACCATGTCCCCTCTGCATCTATGCCTTTTGCGCTTGGTGCTAGGTCATGCATTGGCAAAAAACTTGCAATACTGCAACTTACAGAGATAATAATTCAGGTATATTTTAATTTTGTCATCTTAGCAGTTCTTAAGTTTTTTTAATTAAAAACAAAGTTAACAAAGAATTACTACATACATGTATATAAATTAAAGTGCATATTAATCCATACTAATATTATAGCATGGATTAATGTGCACTCCCATTCTTAGGCGAATGAGGGACAAATACCAGGAGACGGGCAGCAGCACCTTCCTGAGTAATTTACCATCTACTGCTGTCACCAACATGCAGTGCCAAGCGCGGTGACTAAGGCAAATACCCTCTATGGCAGGTGGCACATATACCCCAGCCCCCAGTCACGGTCACGGCGGGCAGGGGTGCTAGGAATCTCCTGCAGAGATAAGGCTGTTGTAAACCAAGACGACCTCTGCACCTGGCAACATACAACACCAGGACACTCCGCACCGACGAGAAGATACACGAGCTGGAAGAAGAAGTAGAAAAGTTAAACTGGAGTGTCATAGGGTTATCAGAAGTCCGAAGACAGGGGGAGGACACGATAATCCTCAAATCCAGCAACTTGTTCTATCACAGTAAGGGCAAACATCTGTCCCAAGATGGTATCAGGTTTCTTGTTCACAAGTCCCTCTTCAACAACGTGACACAAGTCGAAAGTGTCTCAGCAAGGGTAGCGTACCTTGTAATCAGAATATCTAAACAGTATTTGCTGAAGGTCACAGGTCTATGCGCTGACCGCGACACACCCAGACGATGAGGTTGAGGCTATGTATGAGGACGCTGAAGCGTGCATGGCTTATAGAACGCAAGCGATCTATGTAGCTAAGCCATACGGGCGCGGTCGGGTGTGAGATGAGTGACCGCTAGTGGCAAATATTTCATGCGCGTTTCCGTGCTTCGGAGGGCACGCAAAGCAGTCGGTCCCGGTTGTTATCGATAGATAACAGTCGTTAAACCTAGTCGGAGGCCTTATGGGCGGTTTGAAAACATCCGACAGCGGGTTAGCCACTAACCCGCATCTCCACCAACCCGCATTGGAGCAGCGTGGTGGAGTAAGCTCCAGACCTCCCCAATAATGGGGAGAGACCCGTGCCCAGCAGTGGGACGCAAAAAGGGTTGCAGCCGTGAGGACGTCAGTAGAGCCATAAAAAACTCAGTCCAAAGACTCGTTTCACGGTGGTGATGGGGGATTTCAACGCAAGACTTGGCACGCTTAACTTTGACGGCGACGAGCAGAAGGTAGGGCCCTTTGGATTTGGACAACGGAACCTCCGAGGCCGCTTGCTCGCTAACTTCTTGGAGAAGGAGAAGTTCTTCATGATGAACTCCTTCTTCAAGAAAAAGCCACAGCGCAAGTGGACTTGGATAAGTCCTCCTGGTTCGACGAAAAGTGAGATAGACTTCATTTTGGCAGACAAACGGCACATATTTATTTTATGATGTTTCCGGGATCAACAGGCTATAAAACCGGTAGCGATCACCGAACGGTACGAGGCACATTAAATATCAACGTCAAGCTGGAACGGTCACGCCTAATGAAGTCTACGCTCCGACCAACACCTGTCCAAATCGAGGGCTCCGGGAACTTTCAGCTAGAGTTGCAAAATCGTTTCGCGGGCCTGGATGAGAGCGAGTCTGTGGACGAATACAACACCAGGATAGTACAAACCGTCCACGAGATAGGTTCCAAGTTCTTCAAGGCCCCTTCAGTAGTAGACCTCAAGTGCTCTCTGAACATACCCTCGGTCTTATGAAGGAAAGGCGTGAACTATGCGTTTGGTCTCCGTCTTCATGAAATACAGGCAGCTTAATAAACAGATCTCTTGCAGCAGATGACGCGATCTGCATGCTCATAACACAAAGCGCGTCAAAACACTATAGAGCGGAACCAAGGCACTAAAGTGTTCAGAAGAGTTGACAAGATTGAAGACAGAGTCTGGCGCTATAGTTTCTCTAAGCCTGAAGTTCAGAGAGAAATTGAGAGTTACTACGGACGGTTGTACAGCTCCTCAAAAGCTCTCGTTACCAATGTGGTGAACGATAAGAGAGCCAAATTGACCCGAAACTATACCGAAGATATCCCGGACGTCAGCCTGTAGGAGATTAGAAGGGCCCTTAATCAGCTTAAAAACAACAAAGCATCGGGCGATGACGGTATCACATCAGAGCTGCTGAAAGCTGGAGGGCAATCCCTCCTAGTCGCGCTTCAAAAACATCGTCATCAGTAGCGGAACTGTCCCGGAGGCGTGGAGCAGAAGCGTGGTGGTGTTGTTCTTCAAAAAGGGTGCCAGAGCCCTTTTAAAGAACTATAGACCCATTGCGCTTCTGAGCCACGTCTATAAGCTGTTTTCAAAGGTTATTAATCGCAATGCGCGCAGGCTAGACGACTTCCAGCTTCCCGAACAAGCCGAATTCCGAAAAGGCTATAGTACCATGGACCACATACACACGCTGCGACAGGTTATACAAAAGACCGAGGAGTATAATCTACCAACTAAGTCCAACTTCGAGAGAGAGGTAAGTCGTAAAATCCAACTCGGTTGGGCAGCGTTCGGGAAACTACAGTTTCTTCACGTCTACAATACCTCAGTACCTGAAGTCGAAAGTTTTCGAGCAGTGTGTATTGCCAGTGATGACCTACGGGGCGAGACGTGGTCTTTCACAGTTAGCCTTTTCCATAGGCTCAAGGTCGCTCAGCGAGCGATGGAGGGGGCTATGCTTGGTATTTCTCTACGCGACAGAATCCGTAACGATGAAATCCGTAGACGGACGTAGGTTACCGACATAGCTCTCAAAATCTGAAAGCTGAAGTGGCAATGGGCAGGCCATATAGTTAGGAAGACTGATAACCGATGGGGAAGAAACGTCCTCGAATGGCGACCACGTCTCGGCAAAAGGAGCACAGGCCGCCTTCCAACCAGGTGGACTGACGACCTGAAGAAGATAGCGGGAAACCGCTGGATTCAGAGGGCGTAGGACCGGACGGAGTGGCGAACATTAGGGGAGGCCTATGTCCAGCAGTGGACTTTAAAAGGCTGATAATGATGATGAATATTATAGACAATGACCCATGTGGTACAATAGGTTACCATGCTAAACTGCTAATTAGGTCCTGGGTTTGATTCCTGGCAAAGATTGAAATAATGAGTTTCAATTTCTGTTCGCAGTCTAGGTGTTTGTGTTTATATCTTTGAGTGTGTCTGTGGTATCCATAATATATGACATGGTATATCTTTACTTTCCAATATCTTTGATCTCTACCCTACTGTGGGGTTATGAGTGTGAAACATAAAAAATGTGAGACATAAAAGAATATGTAAAGTGTATTTGTTTGTTTGCCTTCACACAACAGTACTTAAGATTGACCTTATTACCCAGTAAAATACCTTATTTTTATAAGAAAAACATGTAGCCTACACGTGCTGATAGTATTAAAAAAAGAATATACAATATTTAAAAAAAGTATATACAATTTACAGTGTTATTATTTATTTAATGCGGTGGGTTCAATGTTACAGTTATTTTAACAAATACATACACACACCATGTATACAATAAAGACATAATAATTAAGTCCTCTTTGTATTGTGCCATGTACTTCATGCAAGCTTCTTTGTTACAGGTTGTCAACAATTTTGAGTTCGAATGTTTGAATGCTTCTGATGTAAAAGCAATAACTTCTCAAGTATTAATTCCTAATAAGACAATACAGTTGAAATTACATAACAAGAATACATCAATAAAGTGATATGGTAGTACAATAACAAAATATAACTAACATACAGTGGTGGTCACACAATTAAAGAGACTGGAAGGATTATTAAAATAACTCAAGTTTTCCTCTGCATATTTTTTATCAGACCACTATTATAACTTGGTACACAATTAAAATATATTTGTGTTGTTATTGTGTAATGTTAAAACGATTTTACAAAAAGCATATCCTTTATTCGGTAGAACTTAAGCAGTCCTCCGCCAGCGGCTTCGCCCGCGTGGACCCGTTTAATGGGTCCCCGTAGGATAAAAAATAGCCTATGTGCTATTCCAGGCTTCCTTGCTATATTAAAATCATAGGCGTTTAGCCAGTGGCTTCAACCGCGTTGACCCTATTACCCGTTTTCACGTAGGAATGAAGCATGTTCCCCGCGGTAAAAAGTTATATTATGTTAAAGCGGCCTATGTTACTCAGGGTGAATGTAGATTTCCAATGGTGAAAGAATTTTTAAAATCGGAACAGTAGTCTTTGAGTTTATTCATCACAAACTTACAAAAATACAAATCTTTCCTCTTTGTAATATTAGTATAGACAACATCATTGTATGATTTAGTTACAATTACGTTATATTAAATACCTTCTTTTACTAATAACAAAACCCATGGGCGTGCCCAGGTTCTTGGTCAGGGGGAGGCTAGAACTTTGTCAGGGGGGGGGGGCAAGTACAATCTGTACAATACAATACAATAATTATTTATTGCACACCAAATCATATACAAAGAATTTTAATTCACAGTATTTGAGAGTATGCAATAGTCTCAGTATTTTAGAGTATGCAATTTACAGTATTTTAAAGTATGCAAGTACTTGGTCAGGGGGGGGGGCAAGTTCTTAGTCGGGGCGGGAGGAGCAAATTTTTAGGTAATTGGCCTTGGGTAGATTTG
Organism: Pyrgus malvae; assembly: GCA_911387765.1. NCBI lineage: Eukaryota > Metazoa > Arthropoda > Insecta > Lepidoptera > Hesperiidae > Pyrgus > Pyrgus malvae. Next base: position 8,842,967 of record OU426958.1, on the reverse strand, counting down.
CCATGTACGTTACACGAAGACATGTACACAAAATATTTAATACTAAATGGACTATTCAGCACAAAAATATTTTTTCAATTTGAACCAGTAGTTCCTGAGATTAGCACATTCAAACAAAGAAACAAACGAACTCTTCAGCTTTATATATAATATATAGATACAAGGGAAACATCAGGAGATAGCATAATAATATATAGCTTATTCTTCATAGGTTCCTTTTTTCGTTTAGGTCTTTTAAGATTTTTGAATCCTGAATCTGGATCTTCATCCAGGGGGGGAGGGGGCAGTTGCCCTCTCCTGCCCCCCCCCCCTGGGTACGCCCATGACAAAACCATAATCAAGTGTATTGTAATCAATTAGGTGTCTTTAATTATGTGTCCACCAACGTATAAACACAAAAATAAGTAGTAGTCCATGTTAATTTCTCTCTAAAACTCTTATAATTAAATTATTAAGGAAGAACTTACCCGAAGAAGGATGGAAGGATAGAAGGATTATATAAATGCAATAATAAAAAAAACATGCATTATTCCGTTAGTATTTCTGTACAAAAATAGAATATTTTTTTAAATATAAACTTATCAATCCTTATCTAACCTTTTTCAGAAAAATTACAACAATGTTATAATAAATTAAGTTCTAAAATTATGTTTTATCTTCTTTTTACGCGTGAGTAATGTCATTGACAAGAATGAGACCAAACACAAGCCAAATAGGCTTCTTTATCATTCTTTTTATGAATAAAGGGCTATTGTAAAAGCACAGTAGAATTTTTATTTGCTGATAGTGCAATCTGTTTAATGTGATCAAAAATATAATTATATTATTAATTATTCAAAAGACTACTTCATGAGTACTAATGCAGGTTTAAAAGATATACTAAGCTATCAATCAATAAAGCCTGTCTAATCCTTAGAGCATCAAAGTTACTGACTCGGGTATCATACCTGTCATACCTTGATGCTCTAAGATGCTCTATCTATGCCTAAGTAGAACCTATTTCATAATCGGCTGTAAATTTACGGAATAAGCATAGTATGAAACCACTATTATGTTTGTATTTGGTTTAAATTTTATTGTGTAAATATATATTTTTTCTTTTCACATAAATATAAAGAGTTTGACATACTAAACTCAGTTGTTTTCCTTTTAGTTCATTTTATTTACGTAACTGCCTTAATATCATAGTTTTAATGTCATCTAACCACTGATCTTTATACTGCAGACGAAGTATATTCATAAATGACTGTGTTCTATCAGATTCACACATCTTCCCTGTCAATAAATATGCTACAGACTCTACACACAAAAATCCCATACCTTCATTCAATGACCAAATATAAATCTTATCAGCATTTTGTGGTGTTAGCTGAAATTGTAAAATTGCACTACTGAGAAGTTCCTTCAGTTTCTCAAACAAAAACCTATCAGACAAAAGTAAAACTTCCAAATTAGTTTCTAATTCACTAGCCATAGGAAAAACAGTAACATCCATTTTAGGGTCATTCACACCACAATGCAGAAGTGTTAATAGGTATTCCAGTGCTGGTTTTGTAACATTCTTTATTTTTACACATTTTTCTGCGGATTCCTTGAATTGCCCCATTAACATAGCTGAAAATACATCTGAATTTTGGCACAAGAATGTTTTGTTAGCCTTTACTGTTGATAGGTCATCTAGCTCAAAAGTCACAATATCATCCTTTGACAAATTGTCCAAAACAGGGTCATAGTCAATGTTGACTTGATCTTGATATTTGCATTCAAGAATTTTGGGGTCCTTTATTTGGACATTGTTTGCTAGTTTTGATAGAGCTATGACACAGTGATGTATATCTTCCTTTGATTCATTTATCATCTGTAGTAGTAAATTAAGAGCACTGCAATCTACAAAATACTTTTTTAAAGGTTTTTCTGTCCTGTAAAGAATATATAGTATTGGAGGGTTATTGACATTAAAAACAATGTAATTTATAGTGTACTTGATGAAAAATATCTGTAAGATTGTATTTTGCTTTCTTACCTCACAATGTATGGTAGAGTCAGTGAAAGTGTTTCCTTCATATATGTACTGCCTTTTAGTAACTGATAACTAATTTCTCCAATACCATAACTAGATTCAGCTAAGACTGAGAGCTGGGCTAAGTATTTTGAACTAAGTTTTAAAATCTGAAAACAATGTATAATATTACCTGTAGTAGAACTTACATTTTCAAAGTAGAGTAGAGTAATTTTAGTAGAGTTTTTTTTTTTCAATGATGGTATCGCAAACTCTGTGCATACTGCTAGCGTCAAGTATAACTTATGCATCAATTTTTTGCCAGTTTCAATGAAACTGTACGAAGTAATAACAAAGTTAGTAAGTCGTCAGTAATCAGTCAGTCTAGTCAGTCCAACATTCAAGTAAAGTGATGACTACTTTACTAGAACGTGTCCAATGGAATTTTGGAGGCAAGCAGTAAAAACATATATTAGCACTGTTATTCTATTTCACAACACTCATGCACTGTAATTAACCTATATCAAACAAAATGCCATCAACTTTATCCAATATAACTCAAAAATACACCACGAAAATTAAAATAAAATAAGAGCACAATACCTATGTCTTTTTCGACTTCCCGAAAAAAAACAAGAGTAGAGTAGAGTACAGTAATTTTTTTTCAACCTTTTTTTTATGTTCCACTGCTGGGCACAGGTCTCCTACTCACAAGTGAGAGGGGTTTAGGCGATAGTTCACCACGCTGGCCTAGTGCGGATTGGTGGACGTCATGCTTTCGAGAAATTGTGAATTTCTCTCAGGCATGCACCGCGATGGAGAACATTGTAATCAATTTTCCATCACCGTGGGGCAGCGATAAATGCGCACATTACAAATTTCTTACCACTCGGCCATAGCTGCTCAGATTACAGTAATATGAGAAATATTTTTTTGAGCAGGTAACAATCATATGCACGTTAAGCCGTCGGTCCCGGTTGTTGTCGATAGATAACAGTCGTCAAACCTTGTCGGAGGCCTTATAGGGTGGTTTGAAAATATCCGACAGCGGGTTGGCCACTAACCCGCATCTCCATCAACCCGCATTGGAGCACTGTGGTGGAGTAACCTCCAGGCCTCCCCAATAAGGGGGAGAGACCCGTGCCCAGCAGTGGGACGCAAAAAGGGTTGCAGCCAACAATCATATAGGTAGTCAGTTCTTAGGAGATAGTAGTAAACCATCTTAGCTGTTGAGGAATGAGGAACCACCTTTTGATTATACATAACTGAAATACATCGAAAGTTTGTGTTAAATACATACTTGTTTGCACTGCATACAGTGAGCTGGTGGATGCTTGGAGGCCAATGTCATCTCGTGCAATCTTAATGCAAGTCTGTGTTTGAGAATACTCATAAGACACAGAGAGTTGCTGTAAATAAAAAAATGCATCTATGTTAACAGTAGGTAACACTAACAAAACAAGTTTAGGTTTATTGAGCTCTTAAACAGAGCTGAGAATATTAAAGACTGATGAAATTTTTAGTACATTATGATATAGGGTTCTTCAATAAAGTTTTCACAGACACGTTACAGATGTTCAGTAAGGGTTAAAAGTGGTATAATCTCTTTTGGTTGATTTTCGCCTACACACTTATTCGCAGCATTCGTATCTATGTTCTTAGGGTGATATGCTCATGGATAAGATGAAGGTTACTTGCGAAAAACAAGTTGACGGGATAGTGCTTTAAAAATGCTACACCACATCTGCACCTTACTGTAAAATAGGTGACGGTGACCGCTTACCATCACACGACCCGTTTGCCTACTTGTTCGGCTCTTTGTAATGATTCAATAAATTTTGGCAAAGGGAGATCTCCCGCCGGGCGAGGTGATCATGCCCGGGGAGCGGCCGCGCTCCGACTGACTCAATTCGGAGCTTGTATATACGGTAGGATATTCCGAAAACTTCGATAGCGTGATTCAGGAATACCCGTGGCGCCATCTCTTGATGAGTAGCGGAAGTTCGCTACAAATTTTTTTTTTAAATTGCATAAATATCTATCTATATAGGTACAATTATACACACCTAAAAACCTTAGCCAGAATCCTAGCAGCTCTCCCCAATGGTCTCTTACACTTGGACACATAATCCAACAAGGCATTGATACACTCCTTGCCGGTGAGCAGCTCCAGCGTGTTGTGGGCGGGCGGCTCCTCGCGCAGGCCGCCGCGCGAGCTGCACCCGCCGGCCGACACGCAGAACAACAATATTAGAACGCAACCAATGCTAGAAGATTGCGCTGCTGTATCGAGTTCTGCTGAGACGTCGTCTTCTGGAACAAATGCTGTATAATAATAATTGGCTTGGTTGCAACCCTTTTGCGTCCCGCTGCTGGGCACGGGTCTCTCCCCATTATTGGTCTGTTTTATATAAAAATAAACTTTAAACTCGAAAAAATTAAAGGTATTATCTTTTAATTCCATTGACTTGAAAGTTACCTTTTCCCACTGTTGTAAAGTACATACTTAAGTACGTCTACACAAGCTACTGATGTAATAAATAAGTGTTTCTTTATAAATTTATTTTGTGACATAAAACTGCAAAAGTAATTACTAATAAGTGAAAGTAGATAAGTAAATAAATTTAAAAACATGTTGTGGACATAAAAGTTATTAATTATTATTAATTCAAATTATTATAAACGTCGCATTATGTATGAGATGTCAATGTAAACATTTAAAACTGCAATGAAATTTAAATTAAAAATCACTTCATTTACTTTTGTATTCAATTTTCTACCGACCGACATAATCAAATCTACATACAAACAACGCAGCTAAGAAGGAACTAAATTCGAACCTTTCAAAGGAGAATCTTCGTCGTCGTCCACTATGAGTTCATCTAAGTCCTGAGTAACATCAACCACCACATTGTTGCTTACTAAAGCCACACTTCCTTCATTCTCCACATCAACTTCACTACAAACTGGAGAATATCGGCCTGACATCTCAGAATCTGAACTTTCTGTAAAAAAAAAAACAAATCATTGTCATAATAAATCCTATTTTTAATGCCTCAATGCCGGGCACTGCTCTTCCACCACACTGGTGAAATAAAGGTTGGTAGAAATACACTATGTAATCAACTAACCAACCGGGATTGGAACAGCTTGGTGGAGTAAGCTCCAGACCTCCCCAATAATAGAGAAAGACCTGGGTCAAGCACTGGGACACAAAAGAATTGCAGCCAATATAATCTGGCTGGTTTTGATGTTCCATAAAATATCTCACTATTATATTGGCTGCAACCCTTTTTGCGTCCCACTGCTGGGAACGGGTCTCTCCCCATTATTGGGGAGGCCTGGAGCTTACTCCACCACGCTGCTCCGATGCGGGTTGGTGGAGATGCGGATTAGTGGCCAACCCGCTGTCGGATGTTTTCAAACCGCCCAGAAGGCCTCCGACTAGGTGTAACGACTGTTATCTATCGATACCAACCGGAACCTACGACTTAACGTACTCTCCGAAGCACGGAAACGCGCATGAAATTTTTGCCACTAGCGGACACCTATCTCACACCCGACCGCGCCCGTTTGGCTAGCTGTGTAGATCACTTGCGTTCTACGCTCGCCGCCGGGCCATGCGCGCTTCAATATAATCTGATCCATACTAATATTATAAAGTGAAAGTGTGTTTGTTTGTCTTTCTTTCACATCGCAACAGTGCTAAAGATTGACCTGATTTTTTGTATGGAGATAGTTTTTGTGTTGGAGAGTCACATAGGCTACTTTTTACCGGTAAAATATCTTATTTAAAGGGAAACAACATCTAGGCCATGCGGGCGGAGCCGCGTTACAGTTGCCACAGCCGGCGACGTGAAGCACGTGTGACGAATAGTATGTGTTGTGTGTACTTAATGCTGTTTCCTTGTGAAAGCAGTCATTCAAACGCATCCATAGAGAAGTTTCCACAAAATGTTACAAACACATGTAAAATGTAAAAAATGTACATAAAAATATTTAGACTAAACAAACAATTAACAAATATAACTTCTTACCTTCGTTAACACTGAAAGGTGACGTAGGTCCAGAGCTGCTGGGACTCCACGGATTGTCAGTCCAAGAGGGTGATGTGGAGCTCCCCTCCCCTGTACTAAATCCAGATTCAGGGCTCCAATCCCATCTGGCCCGTTTGCTACTAGGCCCCCTGTATTCTGGACTGCGTGCAGAATTATTACTATCAGAGTATGGAGATGCTGGACTATGATCAAATCTATCAGGACTCATGATGCGAGGCAGGTGCTGCGAGTGTGACGGCCATTCGGGACTTTTAGGTTCCCAATACACTCCAGCAGACCAATCTTTTGAAGCCATCTTAATTACTTTGTTTCTCTGAAAATAAAAATTTTATGTTTGTATATAAATTCTCTCTTTCTCATATGTGTGTGACACACATGGAATAAATTGACATTATATACCTTTTTTAGTCGCTCAGCAGAAGAGCCTCTATGCCTCTTGGCATATTTGTGAGGTGGCTGTTGAGTTTCATCTCCACTGTGACTATCATCACTATCTGCATTATCTAAGAACCCAACAATCATGTTATCTCTTTCTATAACTACTTTTAAATCATCTCCAGAGGCAGATGGAGAATTTATTCTTCTCCGTCTTTTCAGCAAACCACTACCATCTTTCTTAGTTTCTGGAGTAGATGAAGGGACTTGCGATGTGGTTTCTGTTTTTGTTTTATTTTCAACTTCAATATGCCTGTTGTTGTGTTCATATTCCATTGAATTTAAATAGCTCACCAGTTTTTCTGTTAGCAGTCCAACCAGGCCTTCATTGATAAGGACTTGAAATGCTGAAATGTATGAATGAAGTATTTAAAGAATGTTTCATATAAGAAAAAATATTCTAAATATCTTTTAATCCTACTACTATTATAAAGGCGAAAGTTTGTAAGTATGGATGTATGGATGTTTGTTACTCTTTCACGTAAAAACTACTGAATGGATTTGAATGAAACTTTACCACAATATAGCTTATACATCAGAATAACATATAGGCTACAATTTATAAAGATATTGTGTGAATTGTCCAAAATATGACGATAAGTGTCAAGTAAGTAGGAAAAAATCTACCATCTGCGAGCTATTCTGGCATGCGCCGCCAAAACCGCTAGAGGTACACCTATGTAATGTATGATGTTAATGTTTATCTTATATAGTCCTACAAAAAAGCCGGTCCACGGTACTTCAGAAGGGACTTCACTTTATGCTAATGATCCTCTCTAACGCGGGTGAAACCGCGGGGCACAGCTAGTATATGAATAAACTTGGTGTTGCTTTTTTATAGACAAATTGAAATTTTGCTATGCAGTGGCTTATTATATCCCAGAAGAACACACAACATAATCTATAAATAAAATAATGTTGATCAGCATAGGCACAGATGCTGGTATAAATTATTTATGGGTAGTATTTAAACGCAAATCAAAAAATATCCTTTTTCTATGCAATAAGATTCCAAATTCCCATCAAAATTACTGATTGCACAGCATAATATTCAACTCAAAATATCACTAAACACACTACAATTTATTTTCGCAGCGTACAGCGATTTTTCCTAAAGCAAAAGCTTTTTCATCAATGCACAGCTAATAATCTTAATGCACATTATACCTGTTAACTCTTTTTCTTTTAAATATAGCTTCTATTTTTATATTATTTACAGCAGTTTTTCTAAATAAAACAGCATTTTATTAATCACAGTCGTGTTAATCGTAGCATGTCGACGGAACCCCGCTGGAACACAGCGGGGTTCCGTCGACATGCTCCTTTTTTTTGTGTAAATTAAAAAAAGTCAAACCTAACCTAACCGAACTCATTCATTTTAAATGACGAGTTCTTTTTGTATCTTTTTTGGCGGGGGGCTTCGCCCCCCACCTACCCCCATTCGGGGGGCTATGAAATATGAAAAATTTGCTGTGCAGTCAGTATTTATGCTATGTATGTAGTATTTTTGTACAAAAATAAATTTAACTGTATTGCATTATGAGGAAAAAAGTAATGTCATATTGATGTAAAATTTCGAATTATCTGCAGTTTGAGTTTTGTTAAACATTTAGTTTATTTGTAGTGACGTAAGTTATTTGATGTAAAAAAGAATATAAATGATGAGTATGTATTGATAGGCGATTATTTATTTGATATGCAATTTATAATATCCCATCCTATTTTCTAGAAATTGTTCTCACTTCAGATCAATTATTAGAAATATATATACTTTACAAACCTATATCATCAAATACATATTGTAATAAAGCTGGCATAGCATGAGCATTGTCTCTGGCTGCCGCCACTAGTAACCGCAAACCATCACAATGTCGCAATCGAGCTCGATTCACAGAGTCTTCACTGAGATGAGATAGCGCCTTGACTGCTCCGTCCGGCCATAAAGATGGCTCTATAAATGAGTATAATAGATTATTATAGCAAGAATGTTGTAAACTACTGTTTGTCTACTATTTGTTTATGTTATTATTGTAGATGTTCAATTTTTAGTTGTCAAAGATAAGATTTGATCGCCCAATACAGTTCAGGAATATTTGATTTCATTATTGGTTTAAGTATTTTGCTACTTATGAGGTTAACACTGCTAAAAAGAATGTGTAATAAACATTATATTATAATATAATATAAAAGATATAATTTAGCAACATTGCAGAGTAGTAGATAAATAATAGGAATTGACAAAGTGGCGAAAAACATAAAAGAAAGAAAAGTATAATACATAAACACACACTTACACTCACACGCATGAACGCACAAACAAACACACACACGAACACACACACACACCTATAGATTTTGATTAAATTTTAATTTACTTAGTGTAACCATTTAGTTAACACAGTTATAATTATTAAAAATTGGCTGTCATTTAGTTTGTAAGTTTCCTTGGAGAGGTGTGGATTTTTTACAGTACCTAAATAACTAATATGATTGAATTATTTACCTGAACACTTTTGTAATCTTCCCACAAGACATTCAACAAATCCTGCAGTTCCCAAAAGAGGACGACAAGTTGAGAGATAACATAGATTCATAAGGCATTTCAATGCTAAGTTCTCATATGTGCTTGTTAATGCTACTAGACATTGGTAGCCCCTACCATCTCCCTGGATCTGTGTAAAAAAGATTTTCATAAGCATTTCTGTGCTGCAAGAACCATTAAGACATTTGTCATTTTATATCAATAGTTAGTATTTCTGTCGCAGTCGGATTGTATATTCTGCCGTATTACATTCCGGCTAGCTATTTCCTAAAACAGGGCTGTATTGTAATGCGGCGCACTCTCGTTCAGCCAGATTGCAATTCAGCTAAATTAGAGAACGTTGTATTGTATGAGCTCTTCGCGTTCGTCAAAGCGGCGTAATATCGTGCCGCCCAATTGTCTATATGTTATAGCCAAAGTAATAAATCTGGATATATATATATTATCTAGCCATTATAAGACCAACCTCCGCGCTTCCGGATTTTTATATACACTCTAGGGGTAGTACAGACAAGACCACGTGGATAATGGGGTACTCTGATTCGGTTTGGTTATTTTTCAAATATAAATAATTATAGTGAAAATGTGTTTCAGGGACATTGCTTAGCTCAATGACACCTGCGGTAAATAGGATGGGTGGTCATAAGAAGTATGGGTGATAATAAAGCTAAGCAGTACCGCGTGTGGTCAAAGGTACCCTCGCTTTCTTACGCTGGGGCGAAGGGAGTAGTCTTCCCGCAGCGCCGGAGATGTCACAGACTTTGTTTTATTACATTATCCAAGCCTTGGAAGATATTATATAAAATTGCTAGTTAATGTGATTAATTCATTGTCAATTATCACTTTATCTAAATTGAGTAGATATTATAAATAATGGCTAGATAATATATAATATCCAGATTTATTACTTTGGCTGTAACATATAGACAATTGGGCGGAACGATATTACGCCGCTTTGACGAACGCTAAAAGCTCATACAATACAACGTTCGCTAATTTAGCTGAATTGCAATCTGGCTGAACGAGAGTGCGCCGCATTACAATACAGCTCTGTTTTAGGAAATAGCTAGCCGGAATGTAATACGGCGGAATATAAAATCCAACTGCGACATGTATAAAGCATTGTGAATTGTTGTTAGGGTGCCTTTATAATAAATAAATAAATGAATAAACATAGTCTATTCAAGACAATGGGCTTAAAACAATTAATATCTTTATATCTTGTGTTACCTACATACCTGTTCAGCACAATGAACATTAGCATAGGTAGTGAAATACCCAATACACTTCAAAATACCAGTAATGAGTTCCTCCTGACTCTTTTTTGGGCGATCTGCTGTTTTGTCTTGAGTGGCTGATTTTATTATCCCTGCAGATTCACATTCCACTGTGAGCAGGACACATACAGTGCGCACTACATTTAAACCCAACATTTCATCCCTCTTCTCAACCACCATCCATAGTTGCCTGAAATATAAAAAAAAACTTTTCTTAATCCTTTGTCATACAAAACGTAATATTGTTCTTTTCCCCTCACATTGGTTTTATAGGTTTTGATTGTAATACTTCACTTTAAACAGAGAAAATGTTTAAATGATATGAAAAACAAAGCACCATACATTTTTAAAAATTCATCTATTTTATCTACTGAAGAATACAATGCTCTTAGTAAATAAAGTGAAAAAATACATTATTTGAGTAAATGACTTAAAAGTGTGTGATTCTTTCACTATGTGATTCTTTCTAAGCACAAGCTGTGAAAAAATTTATGTAGTATGGACCCACTTATATGAACGAGCAAGCTTAAAGCATTTCTTTGTTCACACTTCATATAGAGTAGAGCAGCTCTGCTTGCACTCAGCTTGTTTGTGTAGGGCCAACTTAGCCCTTCCCATGACAGACGTCAAAAACATGCTTATATGTCTCTTGATGGAATGCTCTGCATGTGCAAGTTTGATATAAAACCGGCGGCCAGACTAGAAAACAAACTTTACAAATTTTAGAGACCGGCGCTCAGTTCTTCACACCTGCACACTTTTAGAGTGGCGTCAGACATATGTAACTATTGCCATCACCTTTTCTTGCATAAGTTTCTATTTATGAATGAAAAAGAAATCAGTGTGCTGTCGGATGTTTAAAACATCAACTGACTATCATTTAAAATCTGTTGAAAACTAGGTGCCATACAGACGGTTTGTTGCTTGCACCCCTAGCATATTTTTCTATTGCCATTTTTTAAAGTTTTAGTTGAGAAGCATATTAATTTTTTGTACTTTAACTACTTATTTAGATACATATTTTATAGAAAAGGTTTAAAAATAAATATTTTACACATTGCATGTATTTAAATGATAAAAACCAACAAACTTCAGAATAAAATCTAATTTCCTGTTTTCAACTCAAGAATATTGTTACTTGTTTTGATAATTGCAATATAAAAGTAATTTCATGAAACAGGTAATTTTATGTATGAAGTTGGCCGGCCGCTAGTTTCTATCAATAGTAAGCTTTTTTATCAATAGTAAGATTTTTTATTCTGGCTGCCGGGTTTGTATCACCGGAATGGTTAAGGCTTTATATGTAGCATTTAAATATTCTTCATATTAATCAAATAAAATTAGAAGTCATCACTTTTAATGTAACAATGTTTTGCAACATTGAGCATGCCTAAGATTTTATTTTAAAATTTCTTAGTCTTGTACAAAGAGATGAGTTCACATCAGTGGGATATTAAAAAAGGTTGTAAAGAAAATACCTAATAGCTCTTACAGCCATGGCAAGAGTAGGGTATGTGGTATTGTTATCCCTCTTCTCAATTACATTCCCCAGAGCCATAACAGCTCCATGTGTATGCAACCCTTCAGCATTGACAGGCCTCTGTGCCAAGTTACCAATCAGACGACAAGCTCTTCCAACAATACTATCCCTATTTACAGTTTGTAATATGGTCACCAATGATCCAAATATATTTAGTCTACCAACCTGAAAAATGAATATTTTATATGTAAAAGTACAACTTAGTACTGAAGAAATTTATTGTATGTTTTATGGCATTGCTTTGTTACACAGAACAACATAAGTAACAATATGTAGAAGAAAAGTGAAATAATGTATACGTACCATTAAGCTGCTTTCTTCTTCTAAACAAACATTTCCAAGAATACTTAAGGACATATCTAAAATTCTTTCATTGGGCTTTCGGATATGTGGTACTAAATAATCTAATCCACCACAATCTCTAAAAGCCTTAATTCCTTTTTCATTCGTTATAACTTTAGACTTTATTCTTAATAAAGCTTCTTGAACGCGTGATGAAGATGTTGATTTAAGTGCTTCTAAAATTCCCTTGATTTGATTTTTTTCCATGGTTTCAAAGAATCACAATCAATCATAAATTGGAAAAATTGCACTATTTAGAATAATTAACCTATTAAAATTAAAATAGGATTATTCTATTCGAAAATCGAAATATTCGAATATTTCGAAACGTCGTTGTCTTGTCTTGTCAGTTGTCACTGTTGTCAGTCGTCCATTGTCTGTCAATCTGAATGTCAATGTCAATGTTACAAACCTTTTTTAATATGGCATCGGACTTCAATTTCTGATAACGGAGCGAATACACGTGTTAGTGGGACTGATTGCTGTTAAATAGTAATTTCATAGAAAATTTTCGGTGTTTTTGCTAGGGCAAAGACGAGAGTATCTCGTTTTTTATGGTGAAGGGTTAATAATACTCCTTTGTAATTTCCTTTTCTGTTTTTATTCGTAAGTATATTTGTTTACATTAAGTTATTTACATTAAAATTAGGTTATAACCACTTTTAATCATGGAGGGGAATAAGGACCCTCCGGATAGGGGTCCGCCAGATATCGAGATTCCATCTCCTGATAATGAGGTTGAAATCATGGACTTCACAATATCACCCCAAGCTCATAAGCGCCGTTTAGGGGAGGAGGTGAATGATTCTAACACCCTGAATGCTAACAAAAACAAAAAACTGACACTGGAATCAAACCCAATGTCTGCCTCAAAACAAAATACATTCATTCACCCCATCCTTTTGGATGATACTAAGATGTATTTGGATGGTGACCAGGGTCCTTTCATCGTACATGTTTCTAAGATCATGAATGATCCTGCCTCCTCAGTCTCTATCCGGCCAATAAAAATCGGCCAAATATTAATTAAAGATGGGAAAGTGACTGGAATTATCCAGGGCGGTATAAAAAAAATAGGAAGAAACAGGGTCTCGGTTGAGTTTGTGACTGCTTCTGCAGCAAATGCTTTTATGAAGAACCCTATTTTAGCTCAAAGCAAGTTAACAGCTAAGATTCCTACTTACAACTTCTCCCGCATGGGCCTTGTCAGAGGGGTTCCTGCTGATATATCCATGGAAGAATTTGTAGAATCTTTAGACGTGCCTAAGGGCTTTGGGATGGTTCTTAAAGCTAGAAGACTTAGCAGGAAGAACAGAACGACCGATGGTACTGAGTGGATTCCAACAAACTCTGTAGTGTTGACTATACAAGGACAACGTCTTCCGGAAAAGGTATTTTCTTATAACTCATCACTTCCAGTAGAAGTATACCAACTCCCTACTATTCAATGCCTTAAGTGCTGCCGATTTGGACATGTAAGTACACAATGTAGGTCTCTTCCACGCTGCTACAAATGTTGCCAGTCACATGAAGGAGACTCCTGTGACGTTGCTCTCTCAGATTCGACCTGCGTATTGTGCTCTGGTAACCACTTGGCTACCTACAAAAATTGTCCAGAACATGTAAGACAGAAGAGTATTAAGCTAGTTATGTCTTCAGAGAACATTTCATTTCAAGAAGCATCTGCCCGCTTCCCGATGGCTAAGAAATCATTTGCTGAAGTTTTAGGGTCTTCTCCTCGACCATTAGTCTCACAAACCAATGAGTCATTGATTTCCCAAACTGTACCTAATGATTTTTCCTCATATAGGAGAACAGTTGTCCGGTCACCTCGCCCTAAGTCTCCCTTGGCAAAGGGCTATGACCAAGTTGCTCACAACAATATGGTTAGGGAACCACCATCTTCTTTCCCAAATGGCCACACCTTGCAGACTTCCTCACCTAGCTCTTTTGGTAATTTCCTAACTTCTCAAAGACCCACTTCGAATGAAAATTTATTTGAGCTTGCTATTCTATTTATAGAAAATTTTATAAACCGTTTTTCCCAAGACTTACCGTCCAACGCTGCTGCAAAACTTAAAGAATTAATATTGTTACTCAACAATCATGGCTCTACTGCCAATAATACAGTGGAATGCCAGGAGCATTCGTCCCAAAATCTGTGAAATTAATTTCTTGACTAACAGGTACAACCCTATCCTCTTCGCCCTCTCGGAGACATGGTTAGTTCCGGGCTCCCATTTTCGGGTGTCGGGCTTCTCATGTCTCCGAGAGGATCGTGCTGATGGATATGCTGGTTGTGCTCTGCTGGTTAAGCGCCCCCTTTCTTATAACCAACTTCCAATTCCACCTCACCGCGATGGCATACAAGCCGTCGCAGTAAGGCTTTATAACATCTCATTTCTCTCAGTTTATATCTCTGATCCATCTCCTGCTCTGATCCCAGACTTGTACCAAATTATTTCTTCCCTTCCGTCACCTCTGTTTATTATGGGTGATTTTAATGGTCATCATACTTCCTGGGGCTCACACAGGACTGATTCCTTTGGGTCTTGTCTACTAGAGCTAGTGCAGGACTTGGATCTTTGCGTTCTAAATGACGGTTCACCCACTCTACAAGTTCTCCCCAATCAGAATCCTAAAAGTTCGATCGACCTCACAATATGCTCCCCAAACCTCTCTTCACTCTGCAACTGGTCTACCCTTTCTTCTACTCATGGGAGTAATCATTTTCCGATAGTTAATCTTCTTTCCCTTCAACCTATTCCATACCATGATCCAAACCCAATTCTTAAATACAGACTTTCAGCCGCCAATTGGCCCCATTATTCATCTACCTTAGATGTGGCTCTCAACTTAGTTCCTCCTCTCTCTGAAGACAATATACTTGATGTATATGATGCCTTTTTATCTGCAGTGTCTGTAGCAGCTGACAAAAGCATCCCTAAGAAAGCTACTTCTCACCATAAAGTATCAACTCCGTGGTGGGACTCAGAATGCTCAAATATAATTAAAAAAAGGATTATAGCTGAAAAGTCATATAATGATGACATGTCTGTGGAAAACCTCTTGGCCTATCAGCAAATTGCTGCCCAAGCTCGACGCCTCTTCTCAATAAAGAAGAATCAGGGATGGAGGAAGTTCTGTGAGACAATCTCTCCCAGATCCCCTCCATCTTTGGTCTGGAAACAACTGCGAAGGTTCAGATGCTCCTTGAATTGTTCCAACCCTTCAACTTATGACCCTGATTCCTGGTTGGGAGCATTTGCTGAGAGGTTGGCTCCCCCAACAGTCCCGTCAATTAATGATTTTCCTTCTCCTCCTGGTTTTATCCCTTCTTCTGATCGTTTTGACCAGCTTTTTTCCATAGAAGAACTAAAAATGGCATTGGCTGGTATTAAAGACTCAACTCCTGGCATAGATGGCATTCCATACTCTTTCTTAGTCAATGCTAGTGATGTTGCTAAGCAGACTTTCCTTGACATTGTTAATCTCATGTTCTCTCTAGGTGTTGTCCCTGATAGCTGGAAATCTCAAATCGTTATCCCGATTCTAAAACCAGGCAAAGACCCTATAAATCCCTCATCGTATAGGCCCATTGCCCTTTCTTCAGTCTTTTGTAAAATTGTTGAAACTATGATAAAAAATCGTTTAGAATGGCTTCTGGAATCCAAAAACGTTATTCCAAAATCACAATTCGGCTTTAGAAAGGGTTTTGGCACATTAGATAGTCTCAGCATATTAACAACAGACATCAATATTTCTTATAACAAAAAAAAATTTTTGGTTGGTGTTTTCCTGGATGTCGCAGCGGCATATGACAATGTCTTGCTTCCAACACTCAGGCAGAAATTGCTAAATCTGAGCGTTCCTGAGAGGCTGACAAGGTACATCTGTAATCTTCTTATGTCCAGGACTATCCAAATTAGATCCCAGGGTTCTCTTCTACCCCCAAGAACTGTTTGGCGCGGTCTACCGCAAGGGTCTGTACTTAGTCCAATACTTTATAGTGTATATACCCATGATTTAGAATCTGTTGTAAGCCCCTTTTGTGAACTGTTGCAATATGCTGATGATGTTGTGCTGTACTATTCTTCTGAATCTATGTCAGAAATAACAAGTAGATTAAACTCTGCTTTGAATTACCTTGGAGATTGGCTAGATGACCATGGCCTGACCCTTTCAGCCTCAAAAAGCAATACTGTTACATTTTGTAAGAAGCGCATAATCCCTAACATAAATATACATTTCAAAGATGAAACAATTCCTGTTTCTAACAAGGTGAAATTTTTGGGTATTTATCTAGACACGAGGATGACAGGTATTCCTCACATCGACTATATTGCCCAAAAATGTGAAAAGGGAATAAATGTCCTCCGAGCTGTTGCAGGAACTCGCTGGGGTGCTCACCAATACTCATTGAAACTTCTTTATAATGCTATCATTCGTAGTCATCTTGATTATGCGTCGTTCGTGCTCGAGCCCTGTAACAAATATGCAATATATAAATGGACTAAAATACAATCGAGATGTCTACGAATAGTGATTGGAGCCATGAAATCAACTGCAATTAATGCTCTCCAAGTTGAATGTGTTGATCCTCCTCTCCATCTTCGCCGACAAATGTTATCAGATCGTTTTTTTTACAAGGCATTCCAATTTAGTAATCATCCTTTGATTCCTAGACTGGAAACCTTGCGATCTTTAGTTAGTAATAATGACAATTACCGCCTTCTCAACTCTTTCTCCCATTTTCTTGGTCTTTCTCATAACCTGTTTCAAACCAGACTCAACCCTCTATTTTCTGTCTCTTTCGATGCCCTCCTCTATCAACCTCATATAGTTCATTTCAATATAGAAAAAAATTCCCCTAACGCTAACCAAAAATTCAACCAGGCTTTAAATGAAAATTGGCAAAATTGGTTACCCATATTTACTGATGCTTGCAAAATATCTGACGATCAACCCGTTGGTGCAGCTGTATGGATCCCTAAATATCAATTATCATTGAGTGTCAATTGTGCCTCCGTTTCATCTATCTTCACGGGAGAATCTATAGCTTTATTAGAAGCTATCCTATACATTTATTCCCATAATTTAACTAGGTCCATAATTTTTTCAGACTCCAAAAGCTGTCTGGATGCTATCCTATCGAATCCTTTCAGATCCAGATCCAGGTTCCCCTTAATTTTGAAAATCAAAGAAGCGTTGTGGCAGTGTAAAGAAAAAAACTTACAGGTTGCTCTGGCTTGGATTCCAAGTCACAGTGGTATAATTGGTAACGAAGCAGTTGATTGGGCGGCTAAAACAGCGGTGCGTATTAGTACAGAGATCCATCCCTACACTTACTCTCAAGATTTGTGTAACGTTGCTCAAGTCCGGTCTCGAAATCTCTGGAACGACCTTTGGGCTTCGTCTAAACTGATTAAAGGAAAAACATTTGGTGAGATCCAGCCTCAGATTCCTCCGAGACCTTGGTTCTTCAAATATCGATCCTTCTCCAGGTCTGTTACGTCCACTCTTTGTAGAGTAAGGCTTGGTCATTGTAGTACGCCAGTTTTCCTTGCAAAAATTAGGGTACGGGATAACTCATTGTGCGAGTGTGGAATAGATGAAGGTACCCTGGAACATATATTTTTTTCATGCTCTAATTTATCTATTTCCCTTCTTGACATCCTTCCATCTTACATTCCCCGTCCTGTCAATGTGATGTTTTTATTGTCTATGTCTACTGCCGACCATAAACTTTTTCTAACATTATTGCATTTTATATCGGTTAACAATATAAAACTATAATATTAAATTATTTTATACTTTTATTATATGTTGTGATCGTATTGTGACGTCAAGTTTTTTCCCTACAGATCTCTCTTCGGAGTCCATTGAATCAATTACCGTACAATCGTCTCCATCGTGTACTCTCTCTACTACGTGAAGTTGGCGGAATTGCGAAAACGCAGATAGCCATAAAAAAAAAAAAAAAAAAAAAAAATAATATGGCATCGCAATATCTGTGCATATTGCCAGCGTCATGTATAATTTTTGCATCAATTAGTATTCAGTCAGTCATAGAAAAAATCAGTAAATCGTCAGGTATTAGTCAGTCTAGTCAGTCAAAAGTTCAAGTAACGTATATAATGGATGGCTACTTTACCAGAACGTGTCCGATGGAGTTTTGGAGGTTAGCCGAAAAAAATCGCACCCAAAGGAGTCGGCGTAGATAGAGAAACTAACACAGAGTACATTTGTATGAAACTAAGGAGTCGGTAAACGTACAACTTACTTACAAGGAAGCTACACCAGAAATTAAGTTGTATGGTAGGATTGTACCGATTTTACAGGTTTAAACGTGTAAAATCGGTACAATCGCTTTCACTTGTATTCACTATTTCCGGTTCATATTTTTTTTTTTTTTTCAATTATGGCATCGCAAACTCTGTGCATACTGCCAGCGTCAAGTACAATTTTTGCATCAATTTTTTGCCAGTTTCAATGAAACTGGACGAAGTAATAACAAAGTCAGTAAGTCGTCAGTAATCAGTCAGTCTAGTCAGTCCAACATTCAAGTAAAGCGATGGCTACTTTACTAGAAAGAACGTGTCCGATGGAATTTTGGAGGCAAGCAGAAAAAACATATTTTAGCACTGTTATTCTATTTCACAAACACTCGTGCACTGTAATTAACCTATATCAAACAAAATGCCATCAACTTTATCCGATATAACTCAAAAATACACCAAGGAAATGAAAATAAAACAAGAGCACAATATGTCTTTTTCGACTTCCCGCCAAAACCCCGGTTCATATTTTTTATAATGGCAATAACTTAAAATACAGATAATATAAATAAATATAAAATTTAACAGAGTAAAAAATTAAATTTCATGGAGCCATTCATTACATTTTCTTGCGTATTTTCAATAGTGTTATTAAAAGTAAAATAAAATGTTTATAAATTAGATGGAATTAAATAACTCTTATTGAAAATTTATCCAAGAAATTAAAATTATTTTGATTTACCTCAATTACATACTTTAACTTTTTCTATCGACTGACAGGGACTAGTAATGTAATAAAATAAAAACCAAACTTAGAAAAAAATGCGTTGACGATGACAGAAACAGAATTTCTGATACGTTTTTTACATTGAGTATTTAGTGTTAAACTGTGATTGTTTAATATTGTAACATAAAATTGTCATGAAATCGTTTTGTG
Source organism: Pyrgus malvae (assembly GCA_911387765.1). NCBI lineage: Eukaryota > Metazoa > Arthropoda > Insecta > Lepidoptera > Hesperiidae > Pyrgus > Pyrgus malvae. The sequence goes on along the minus strand of OU426958.1, from coordinate 8,823,559 downwards.
AGAGATGAGTGTCTTCGGAGATTTCCAGCGTGTGTGGGTGCAACGTTTTCCAGAGAGTACTTTGCCAGCCGCTTGGGAAGAAGATGTCAGGGCCAATTTGGCTAAACATAAACAGAAAGTTGCTGTGCTCAGGGAGGAGTTAGAGAAAGAGGAGTTTTACGTCGAGTATTTGGAGACTCTGCTATCAGATGTGGAAAAGCACAAGGCGACATCTCAAGGCAGCAGAGCAGTGCCTCCCTCAGGAGTTGTAGCGGGTGAAGATAAGACTGCAGATATCAAACAGGTAACATTATTGTTTATCGATATGTAGAGCGATATCCGAAGATTATGGTTTAATTTCACTACATATTTTGTACAAAATGTATTTTGAGGGCATGCATGTATAATACATTCCAGTAAGATAATTTCTTCTCTTGTTAACCAAATGTATGATTTGATAAGGGAATATAGAGCAGCATTGAATTTGTCACATTCATGATCATAGGCACTATGTAACCCTATATTGTAGGTACCACTGTATAAATGTTTATTAAGTGTTATGAATCATCCTATTACATACCTAACTTTCTGAGAATGGTTAGAGGTTTGGAAATACAAATTATCAATAAAATAACCCTGATAATATGTATGTTATGGTATTATTAGAAATATTCTTCCATCAATTGTATATGTGACTCATTGCAAACAAGCAATAAAAATTGATCACTTATTTGAATTTTGATATTTTTATATTATCCATATCCAAGACTTGTATAATTAGGCTTTTTACAATTTAAAGATTCTTACTATCTCTTACATTTCATATATACTTTGATATTAGTTAGAAAAATTACATTTAAAGTGTCCCTAAAGGCAGAATGTTGGGATTTATGTTTAGTTGGGTCACATGAAATGTGAATATCACTGTAACTGTACTTTTAGCCTTTAATTTCTAATTAATTAAGAAGGTACATAGTGTTTCATGTTAGTGAGCTTGCTATTTATCACAAGTAGTATTTGAAAGTTATCCTATTAAAGACAAACTTTTGTGTTATTGTGGTTTAAAAAAATATATTTTTTATTTAAACTATTCATTCTTTTAGGAGTCCAGCATTGATTCACTGTCAAAGCAAAGTGATGTAAGTTTAAATAGTAACAAGAGTGATGACTCTAATGATGTGGATAATGAGGAGGTGCATCTTAGGAACAAGCCATCTCTCCTGGCAGAGCGGAGCTCTGTCAACCAATGCATCAATGAGCTATCATCCAATTTAGCTGTAGAGGCAGCAAGAAGACGATGTAATAGTGAGGTTGTCCATAGAACTGATATTGATGCAGATAGTAATGGTACAGTATTTTTAATAAAATTTTAATACTATCTTGAATTGTTAATAGTAAAACTAATTTAATTTTAGCAATTTTAGCTGTCTTGTAATATCAAAATAAATAAGTATTTCTTGAATCATAAAGCTAATTCTTTTCATTATTATTTATTATAATAACTGAAATTTACATAACAGTAGGTGTAGAAACAAGTCCAAATCAAGTTAAAAACCGTCCAATGTCACAAGCTGGTGACTTTGTAACAGTCATCGAAGTAAATGGTCTGAAGCTAGCAGAAAATGCATCAAAGAAGTCTGAAGATTCCCCACAGTCATCAGAAAGTAGTTCCATAGATCCTGCCACAGCTGCCAAGAAAAAAGTGCCACCTAAGTAAGCTCATTTTTATATCCATTGGTCATTTAAATATTTGTTTGAATTGAAAGTAACATTAATTAACGCTAAAGTCAAAATTATTTCAAATTATGAGATACAGTAAACCATTCTCTAACGCGTTCTCCTATAGCACGAATTCCTATAACGCAAATTATGTACCCCATATAACACAGAAATTACCCGCCTAAAACGTGAATATTTGCTGCATTTTATAAAAAAAGAACCTGCTTATAAAACGATTTATGCCTGTGCCCTGTAGAAAAATGTGTTACATGGGGGTTTACATGGGGGTTACATTACCCCTACAATGCAAATTCTTATAAAGCTGAACAATCAACCGCGTTATAGGTGGGGGTTTACGGGTAATGGTGTAAAAGAAAAGCTAATTTAAGAAAATAGATAAGTGATAGGCAGCGTTCTGCTGAAAAATGTCAAAACAGACCCAGTTTTGATTTAGACATTTATGACAAATTTCCATTGTACTAGACAAAAAGAAGTGTGGTCACAATATGACTATGCGGCGGAGGTTGACCTATACACGGTTCTAATGCCACTGGCACAGTGTGCGCAGGGTGCGGGCGGAGGTCTGTACTGAAAAATACTGTATTGAAAAATAGGAACAAGTTTTTTCAGATCCAGGGCTGGATCTAGATGCTGTACTGGATTGAAACATGTTTACATTGATCCAATGCCAATCCAGTGCTTCATTGTCATCATTTAAAAATTAAAGATGGTATATTTTGTAACATGACTCAGGTGTTACAAAAATACCATCTTTAATTTTTAAATATACCATCTTTATATAATTTGTAATATGACTCAGATGTTACAAAAATACCATCTTTAATTTTTAAATGATGATAATACAGTCACACTATTTTTTAAACATGTTCTTTAAAATACTTACTTATTTCCTCTTAATGAAAAGCCATATAGCTAAATGTTAAATTAATTCAATATGTGTAACAGGCTCACTTGGCCCTAAACAATATATATTTTTATTATTATAGTGCTTCAATATAAAAGATTAAAGTAGGTATTAAAATTTATTGTCAGACCACCACCAAAAGTGTTCAATAAACGTGGGGCTTCCCTGCCGGAATCAGGGTTCCCAGAGGATAGTCCACCCTCTTCTTTGGGAAGGAAGATCCGCAGTGCTGACTCGCGAGAATCAATTGCTAGTCGTGCCTCTACACCTTCTATTAGTGAAAGGGTATGAATATTTATTATTATATTGATTGATACAGACTTATGTAGTTATTGTGTTTATAGTAAAGTTCATTTGGTCATCGCCTATATTCAATTGAAATTTTAGTTTCTGTTAATAAATTCTACATTATAAAATCTCAAGTTTCTTAAAAATGGAAAAGTATTTACTTTTTGTTAAAAATCTATTTGATCAGGTACTAAGTATTAACATAAGGGAAAGGAAGAGATATAAGCACATAACTTGCCTATCTCTCTCTTTAAGTTTGTATATTATTATGAGTACCTATTAAAATATATTTTTTTTCAGGTTAAAAGTTATGAATCAATAAATTCCTTATCATCTGAACGCAAACGATCGGGAGGGGCGGCAACCCCCCGTTCTATCGATGAAGAAGTCACATCAACTACTCCAGACTTAGCTGAGGGCACAGATGACAAATCGGCTCCAATTTCGCTGGAGAGTATACCAGCAGCAGTACCAACTAGTGAGGATGAGCCATATTATGACCAAGTTCCAGTGGATATTAATGATGGCGAATATGTTTACATACAAGCAGGTACATGTACTACAGGATTTTTAGTATGCATGTATGTATAATTAAAGATTAGAATGAAAATATGAACTGATTTAAAAAAAAAAATCTGTAAAATGTTTAGTAAAACTAGTACTAATAATTTCTTACATTTTCATTTTAAAATCAATGTCTTTAGTTGTTATAATTTTTGCTGTTACAATTATTTGGGAAATACATTCCATCCCCACAGAAGTCATATAGTTAGTTATATAATAGCTCAATACAAATTTTTTGTTGGTTGAAAAAGCCTGCCGCGAATCTCCTCTCAATACCGAAATATTGTTTCACACTGATAGGCCCGCACAAGTTTCATGTGTCATGGGTATCATGGACACACAAGGACAAGAACATCCAGGCCGCTAACAGTAATAAAACGCTTTATTTGATTTTCAATCAAACCAATCGAGGGCTTGCCTGGTGATCATTACCCTATACAGATCATCAAAAACATCTTCACAATGAAACTTAATCCTTTGACTTGTTTTAAAAATGATGATTGGTATTTGTGTGTAGGTGGCGCAGGGTCGAGCGCCGAGGACGCGTCGAGCGGCTCGAGCACGTTGCCGCTGTCGGGCTGCGCGCCCTCCGCCCCCACGGCGCCCGACTCGCCGCCCGTGCCCACCGCGCCCAACTACGTCAACATACACTACTTTATACAGTTAGTATTGGACCACGCAATCAATGCGACTGGTGAAGAACGCGACTGACAAGCTAATTCGAATGGGGTCGGCTTCTTCGTGGCTACTCTTGATAGGTAGCATTAAAAACTTTATGAGCGGTTTAAAAACTGAATAAACTGAGTTGAAATTAATTTTAGGTGTTTACTGGCTTGGGAATGCTAAAATTATCCATCGTATGCATCAAACAAACCACATCTATTTATAATGAATCACCACATTGCAGTGATTCTTCATTTTGTCTTTTTCTACTTTAAAATAATGTCTTTCAATGCAAGTCTTCCATTTTAAATATTTTACTTGAGACCATCAGTTTAAAAATATTTTTTTTTTAACTTTGTTATGTACAGGCCACAGACGCAATATTTGTAAGTAATACTGTTTACCTTAAATGCAAGGATATAAAGAAATGAATATTATAGGCTACCTACCTAGACTAGGTGGTGTTTTGGGACTCATACTCTTGTATATCGATAAAATGACTTCATCAAAAACAATAATGATGGGCAATTCATACAATATATTCTCAGAATGTCAACTCAATGTTGCAAAACATATAACAAATATACATTAATTTAAAGATATTGTTTGTCACAGGCAAAGTGGTGAAGGAACGGAGGCAAGTGAAACGAGCTCGGAGCTGGCGGACTCGAGCGACACGCCGCTATTACTGCGGACCATCTCCTCTGACACGGAGCCCGGCGCGACTCCGCCTGTGCTCCGAAAACTGCAGCAGCAGGTGAGCCTTAAGGAATCCTTGCTAATTATCCTTATAGGGATTACTGATGCTGACACGTGCAACACATTCACATTTGCGAGCGTGTGGCGTAGAGGATTCGATCCCGATATTTTCTTCGTATCTCGGTATAGTGTCGAAAATTGGTAATGAAAATTGATATCATAAAGTCAGTAAACTATAACAACATTTTGTTTAAAATCTTCAAAACACATACCTATTTTTTGAATTAAATTGACGAGACACTAAATTTACTTAAACCTTGAAAATAATATCCTACAAATAACAACTCACTCATCCAATGTTTCATCACAAAGCATTCTTCTGTATGTTTAGCAAATTTAGAGGCTGAAAAAGTGCATTCAAGCTGCATGGAAGTTGTCAGTTTGCAAGTGGACAAAGTGTCCATTCCTGTAAATTTCTTTTTCATGATGTGATTTGTTAAATTTTATCCCGGGAATTTTGGGACTAAGAACGTCCGGGATTCCGACTTTCCGACGAATGAAATCTGACTATAAAGTCTATGGATAAGGCTTTTGTGTATAATATTTTATTTACACATTTATGTCACCGGCATCATTCTTGTTGTCATAATTTCGGTTTATTAACAAAATAGATCGTAAAAAATATGTTCAAATTAACGTTCATATAAACGCAAAAATGTACAATGATTATAAATTCTCAACCTATTAATGAATGTCTGTTATCAATGACCTATAATGGGACCTAGCTCATCGGACGGTCGGATGCATAATTTCGTCGTGCTTGAATTGCATCGACACGCAATCTTTAGAAAAACATCTGACTAACAGTTCTTTGGCTACATCAACATTTTTCACCGTTGATAGCATGGATTCATAAGCAATAGCTGATTATTTTTTTGCGATCCTCACCACTAGGTAAAATAGTGTATGTTCGATCGAATACATTCATTTCGATACCTTTGGGTAGAAAGGTCGTATAAAACAAAACCCGACTTTTCAGGAGAGCAGAAAAACTAATTTTTTTTCACATAAAAATTCATAACTTTTTTGTTTTTGAAGTTATAAAAAAATGATATATGAGAAAGGTTCTTACAATTTGCAAATGAAAAAGGTTAAATCATCAAAACCTATCTATCTTCTTTGGTTTTAAAGTTAGCTTGGATTTACGTCTAAGAAAAAATCAATTCTTGGTTAATACACCCCATGAAAATGTACTTTAAAAAAACTGTATAGGTCGTATATCCATTTTTGGTAAACTTATAGTCTCATTTACTGTCGTAAAAACCCATATATGTCATTTTTTGTATTAAAAACCATTTATAATCATAAATCAATTGAATTCTGACTAATAAACAATCATGCTACTCTCAGAATTAGTAGGAACTCAATTATTATTATTCTAATACCCAATAATGGCCGATTCAAAATATACGAAATCAACATTTATTAAGTATTATGATACCTTCTAATCAACATTAATTTAAGAGTGATGGGTAACCACCTGGGTAAAAACCCGCCTCTGGGTTAAAACCCAGTTATCACCCATTTCAATCCACCCAAACTACCCACTGACCGGGTGAAAATACTGTGATATTATAGTTATTTATCTATGACGTGTTGACTTTTAAATGTAATACTAAACACCCGGGTTAAAACCGCCTGAGGATTACGTTCATTTTAATTGATCCAAATCTTCAATTCACCGGGTAAAAACATATTGTTAACAAGTAGTAAGTATGCGTTAAATGTATTAGGGCGAGTAAGGTACATATAAATAAAGTGAAAAATAAAAATATGGTAAGGAAAATGTAAATTTAGTTACCTATGTCTGCACTATAAAGAGTCAAATTTGATTAAGTTTATAATTTCTCCTCCTATGTTGGTCAATTCGTAATGTAAAAAAAAAATAAAAAGTTCAAAGATATAGCAGTGCATGTGATAAAAGAAGTACATTATTGGATGAAATAAATGCTTACTGCATTGGTGGAATTGCACGTCTACCTCTTTGAGCAAAGTGGTGGTTTGGATATTAACAGCACCGTGCACTAGTAAGAATAGAGTGACTGGTGCGAGAGCAGCCAAAATAATTTTTATTTCATATATAAAAGCAACAGAAAGATGTGCCTGTACATGGATGTGATCGCGAGTTTGAAAACTCACAAAATTTTGCGTTTTATTTTATTTAACCCGAAAATAGTTGTGCAGATGTAAGATCTGTTACTTGAAGTAAAAATATAGCTAGATTTAAGATTTTCAAATCATTTTACTGTACATAAATAGAAAAAATATTTGGAAAGCAGTTAAGTACTTATACTAAGAGATTTTGTTTGAAAAATAACCTTAAAATATTTTTAACATATAAGCCATTTTAACCCTTCACTTTGGGTGATAATGGGTTAAAATCGGGTTATTACCCAATTCGCCCGATTTTAACCCGGGTGGGTTGAATGGGTTTTTACCTTCCGCCCATCACTTAAGTACTTACTACTATTTCAATAATGGTACAACATATGTACCTAACAGGTTTAACATTTTTAAATAATATAAGAAAAAATAATTATAACAACTTAAACTGAAAAGTCTGAAAATCTACTTAGTCATAAAAAATAAAAAAATATACAAACTTCTTCTAAATTAAAGTATTCAGGCATTTTAATCAGTTATAAAATTATGACTTGATTGTTTTTTTTTTAATTTTTGTACATATTTAAATGTACTTAATTCAATAAATTATTAAATTAAGCCTTTGTACTAAGGCTTACTTACAAATTAATTTATTGAATTACAACTAAATAAAAAAATAAAAAACAATCAAGCACTAAACGTAACTAACTTATGTACTAAAAAGTAACTTATTTATGATAATTATAAATTTCTCTATAAACGCTCGCTCTTCTGCTTGTCGATGCGCACCAAATGCGAGCCTTGTGTGTTGGACGTAAAGTGCTTCTTGCAATGAACATGGTTTATACACCAACGTCTGAATTACTGCCTTTGGATTTACGACGTCGAATTTAAACTATGTTTAGGTAATGCATTTAACACGTTAGGGCGTATAAACCATTTGCAATTAACGACTATTTTTACGCCCTGAGTTAATATAAATTTAATCATTACATCATAACAAAACTACAAAAAAAAAAAACATTTGGCTTTTACATCGAAAATTTACCTTTTTTAAGAGGATATGACCGAAAATTTCTGGGTCGTATTAACCATTTTTGTGCGAATTTCTGCATTTCGTTTATACAGATCGATAGAGAAAAAAAACTGAGAAAAATGGTATATATAACTCAATTTGGCCAAAATGGTTTATACGACCTTCCTACCCAAAGGTATCGATTTATTTATCAAATGCATAATATTCATTTGATCCAACCATCTGATAGTTTCAAACACAATATACTTATAGCGGATCTTACCAAAACAATTTTATGTAATTATGTTGCTTATATTGTGTTATACTAATGTGTCATTTATAAACTACCCATTGAGTAGCCCAAAAATAGTCTTAATACTCTTAGTTATAAAATAAAAGTTATGAATTAATAATGATTTTCTATTAGTAATATTATGTCTATCTATATAGTCCTTAAGTATTTTTTAAGTTTATTTTTAATTTAGAAAACTATCGCAGAAGTTTTCGACATGTTCAGTTTCATTCACTATCCTACACGAAACGAAACAGTCAAATTATTGCAATAACGTATGTATGTGACGCGCGTAAGACAACAATGGTCCCTTATCGCATATTTATGTTAATTGGGCGGGAGATTACCTAGCGCGCCAGCTCACTTCCCATATCACCTAAAGATAACTACGTGGATTTGTATGAGTACGTCATTTTACTTAGCTTATTATCTTTTGAAAGTAATGAAAAAACGCAGTTAATTATTATAGCAAAGAATGAAGCAATGAATGTTTATTATTAGTTTACATTGATTTATTCATTAAGAAAACATTTTTTTTAAATAGGTAGTACATTTAAATATTTAATAAAAGCAACAAAAAACTTAATATTTTACGTGCAATATTAATGGGTTTTACATAATTATAGAAATAAAACTCCAATGACAAAAATCACTTGTTTATTATTCTTTTAATAAGCTTAACGTCTTTCTCAATGTTATATTCATCTATAATCTCGTTACTTATTGGAATGATTTTGTTGTCACTTAAACTCAGCTTAAGCAAGCCTAGTGGCCCCTTATACGAACACTTCCTTTCACTTGTTATTAAGTTATACTTGCAGTACTTTATTTGACAGTTTTCATTTTCACACAACGAGTAATAACACACTCCTTCGGCACAAAATGAGTCTATATCCAATTTCATTATTAAACTGTTGGCCAAAATAGTCGCATGATGAATTAACTTTGAACGGAAGTAATTTAATAAAATTTGATCTATGCCTATTGGCAAAAAAGATGTCGCCTCTAAAAGTTGTCGTGCAGCGATATCTGTAATGGAAATGAATGTTGCATTAAATTTATTATAACGTAACTGCCATAAATATTTGTTAAGGTTTTCATGCATAACTGAATTGAATTTTTGTGAAGTAGGCTTTATTTGTTTGGGAGTCCAACAGTTACTTTAGTTCGAAAAAGTGAATAAAGTTTGTACCATATTAGTTATTGGGTTTCATAGTTTGGATTTGCGTGGGTTGACTGATGCTTTCCGTCACTGTTGACGACAACACAGCTTCTAGTTCTAAGGGACGCTCCTCAACGGTTTGAATTGGATTCGTTTCAGTTGTTGTCAGTGGTACAGCTATTGTTGTTTCAGATGGCTTTGCAGTTGCCCTAATTTCCTTATCTTGCGACACGGGCTTCACCGCTGCCTCTGTAGGCTTGTGCGATGTAGGATCTTCTGGTTTCACTATCGTATTATACTCCCTACATTCTCCGTTTAAATCGGTGTCGTAAATATTACAAGATATATTCACGCATCCGAACTTGTCACATTTCATCGTAGTACAAGTTTGATCATTGCACCATATAGTGACATTGTGCTTTCCAATCTCTATAGTTTCAAATGGTTTATGGGTGGTGGATCTGATAAGTTGATCGGACTCTGGTAGTACATCATTGCTGGAACTCCACCATGTGAACGGATAGGTTAACCAACCCCAAATTGTTGAACCGATCCCGCGGCCATCATTATGGTTATCTGTAAGCGATGTTAGTATATTAAAACACATTTTGTTATAACATGCCGAAATATATTACAAATCATTACTTACATTCCAATGGCTTGCTTAAAGTTCCGTGCACTGAGTATAAAATAAGAAATGTCACAAAATACTTATTAGTGAACATTTTAACAGGTACTATTGCGTCTCCTTCACGAAGGTAAATGTTTAGACAGTCCCATCTCGACTTTTTATATGCCTCGACTAGGTATGTCCCTATCTGTTCGAAGATAAGGCCCTTTCTGGAATGTTTGCCTAACGAGTAACGAAGAAACACAAGAGATTTAATTATCCCAAACTATCACCAGCTTCGTGTATTGCGTGAGATACCTAGGAGATGCAAAAGATAACCCTCGTTTAACAATAAATTATTTATTCAGTTAAAATAATTTCACTGTCCCGTTCTTACGAAATAAATTGTTTTTATATTGCTTAAATGATATAAGAAATTTTGTTGAAAACTTTTCACATGTTGTTGCGTTGCGATTTTTATTTTTCATTTGAACTTCACACAATATGCAATGGTCCCTTATATTCGGGCAAGCTAAAAATCTACATAGAGACTTATTGTTTCTGCACTCAGTTAGTACTTTAAGTTTTTTTTTGGGTTGAAGAATCGTTCCGTACATGTCGTTCAAGTGGTTTCTTATTTCATTAATGATATTTGTTGAATTCCATAAAGAGTCTTCATCTTTTCGGAAAAAATGGTGTTGATAAATAATCTTGGACTTGTTAACAAAATTGTCCATTATTTTTTTAAGACTGATAATATTTGTTTGTGGCACTGCTTCTTCATTGTATTCCCCGTCTGAAGTGAACTTTATTATTTTTGGTTGAGCTTTGTTAATAATATTCCATGGATTCAAGTAAACTTCGGTACTTTTCTATAACATGACAATCAGAAATAATAACAAACTTATTCTTATCACTGATGTTGATCAGAAATGTATTATAATATAATAAGCTTATATTATAATTTATTTCTGGTCACCATATCAGTAAAATTTTATAAAATGTTAAATAATATTTAAAGTAAAATTGATATTGGTACCAATAATTATGAACATATAAGTGTATGTCTTAGACTTACCAATACCAGGATATTTTCTGGAAGTATTACGAAAAGAAACAATTGGATTGTCAATATTAGATTTTTAATTTGAAAATTTCCAATGACGCGTGTTACAAACATTGTAAGAGCAACTGAGTAAACTGTTTCTTATCAGAGCTTTAACTGTAAGCATTTGGTGTTTATAAAACCATAATGGCTTATTGCTCACTTTTTAAATTAACGTTACGTAACCACTAAACAACTTTACTGTTTTTTGAGTTTTCACAGTGGCCGATAGAATTAAGTTCTTTTTTCAAACATTTCGTTTCTGTAAAATGTTTCTTTATCGCTTCAAAACTAATGCACTTTACGTTGAGGCAAATAGTTGCTTTACCAAATATTTGACCCAGCATATTGTTTTGCAATGCTTCAATTAGTTCGTATGTAATGTTTGAAGATACGTTTGGATTTGAGTCTATTACTAAATTAAAATCTGTAAGAAAATAAGTTATTTACATAAATTAAAAATGTCATCGTTATTAAATATGTACCTAAAATTAACTATATATGGTAAACTAGTGGCCGCCCACGACTTCGTCCGCGTGGACTTTGGTATTAGTCATAGCCTGATGTTATATAGCCTAAAGCCCTCGGTTGGCTGCCCTGGGGTTGCCCGTGTCCATAGGCGACGGTGATTTTAATATTGAAAGACTAAAAGGATTTTTGTACAATGCCGTAAAACGAATAAAAAAATAAGAAACATAAAAGACAGACATGACAATTTTGATAGCTGCGTCAAAATGTAAATAAACAAACACAGAAAGTAAATAATTTTGTAAAGAAATAATAAAGAAAAGCAAAGTATAAGAATAAAACAAAAGGATATAAGTTATAAAATACTATAATGGACGTAAATGAAGTAAGTAATAACATGTAGTGTATTTATAACACTTTTTTGCATTTCATTTGCTTCCCGTGGGAATGAGATACTTTCCCGCGGTAAAAAGTAGCCTATGTCCTTTCTCAACGTCCTTTCTATGTTTATGCCAAATTTCATCAAAATCGGTTCAGTGGTTTAAGCGTGAAAAAGTAGCAGACAGACAGACAGACAGAGTTACTTTCAAATTTTTAATATTAGTATGAATTAATTTGTAATGACATGAAAGCAACTCACCAGTTTCGTTAGAAACTCCGCTGCAGTGTCCTCTTTGTTCAAAACGCTCTTCAGGCGTACATTTTCTTTGAATACACTTTTTGTCAGCGCATTTTACAGATGTACATAATGTTTTGGAACAGAAGGTGACAATGCCATTGAGATATTTACCGACAAGGGTTGTAAATGTTGATGTTACTCTATCTACATCGTCCCAATTCATTTTAGTAAACGTTTTTTCTATATTATGGATTATACTCGTCGTATTACTATTTATCAAAAATTTACTCATATTAGAAATATCTTGCTGAAATTGTTGTTTATTTGGAATACTTGATATATTTATTATACTTTCAATTTTACTAGGCCAGTATAACAGATCACTGTGCGATACTTTTTGGTTTTTAATGTCTATTTTATCTGATTTTTCATATTTGAAAGAAATATTTAAAGGTTTTACTGTCAGGTGTATGTTGTTTATGAATGTTTCATTAATTTTGTGGGTAGAAAGAGTGTCTTCGCGTTTAATGCGCACATTAAGTTGCGGTACGTCCTTTGTATTATTTTGCTCCAACCTTGAATAATTTGTAGATGTAAATAATAAATATTTAGAATCAGTTTCTATTGAATTTTCGTCATTAGAAATATTTCCAGAATTTATTTGATTCGGCATATTTGCAACAGACACATTGTGTATCATTGGTATGTCAGATACATTAAATTGGATATTTTTTTCTGATAATTCTGCAACATCAGACGGTTTTTTTGTTTGCAACTTTTGTTCTGAAGTATTATATTTTTGGTCCTGATTCAAATATTTTTCTGTTGTCAACGTTGCTGGGTAAGAATTCCCTTTGCCATGATGAAAAGATATAAATTTGCTATGATGCTTTTTAGTTTGAGCTCCATAATGGTTTTTCTTTTTCTTATGTAACGATATTTTATGATATGGTACATAACGGTATCGGAATAATTTTGATAAACCTTGTGTAAATATATTTAAAGGCATAGGAACATTCAAAGTGGGAAATGACACGTTTGTTGGTGTATAAGAATCATTAAAGTCAAATTCATCTGGTGTGGTTTCATAAGGGCTTATGTTTTTCTTTATCTTTTTTAACACTTCATCAATTTTTGGCATTTGAATATCGACTTTGATTCGAATGTTCAAATTATTATCTAATTCGGTAGTATTTTTATATGGATGTTCCATACCCTTGTAATAATAGGTAGTAACTAGCGGCTTATTCACACTAAAGGTTTTACTTGGCTCGAAGTATGAAGCGTGCGACTTTTTTAAAGGTATCAAGCATTGCTTGCAGTTACATTTACATGGAAATTTGTTTTCTTCACAAAAGCAAGATGATAAATTATTGTTTTCTGGTTTTTGATTAGAACTTTGAAATTTATTTTCATTCCAAATGATCTCATTAAAAGTAGGCAAAGAATTTTTAAGTGATAGATCAGAGGAGAGGAGTACATCGTTAGGTTTGTGGGATGTTTTTTGTTCCGTTTGCATATTATTAGAAAAGAAATTCCGATTTTTATCAAAAAAGTGAATTTTCGGCAAATTCAACTTAGAGAATTTTTCATGTCGCAGGACAGGCACCTTGTTTTTTCCTTTGGTTTTTTCAAAATATTTTTCTCTTTGTTTTTGAGCTCTTTCTAAATAGTGCTGATATTCTGATAGTAAATTTTCAACGTCCTCATCGCTTTCGCTATCGCTATATGTTTGTGTATCAGGTTTTAAATTCTGAAACACATAGGAATAGGGGTAAGGAATTAAATCGCTATTTTTTATGAAATGATATTTGAGTAAAATAATATTATATAAGCCAAATAAAATATTCATACCGTATCCATGTCGTTTATAATTTCAGCTATGTCGCTGAATATGATAGCATCATAAAATGGTGAAACTTCCAAGCGATTAATTTCAAAACCTGTTCAAATACAATAAGATTATTTTGGGTACCTACTTAACTAATGGCTCTAGTATGGAAATATGGTTAATGTATATTAAGTTTTCTTACTATTAACATCGTCACATTGACCGCAGGTTATTATCAAGGCAGTAAAGAAAACAACTGTAATCATCTTTGTCTTCCACTGAAATGAATCAACGTACGTTAACTTATTCGCTAAACTACTTGCTGGCCTTGCTGCTGTATTAGTAAAATGTTTATCGTTCCGTTTTATAAACAAAAAGTCTAATAGCCATTGTTATATAAGCTTATAGGAGCACAATGTCAAAGTTTTGGATTCGATTATTTTTTCAAACAAGCTTTAATGACTGAGTTACGTACCTATACTACCTTTAATACATACCCGTAATACCTACGTACCTACCTTCTTATTAAAATGATGAAACTAATAACATATCCATGTTTTTTTTTAATTTGCCTAGTTTGAGTCAGATGCAACAGACTCGTATATTATTACTTCCCTTTACACTGCCTATTTTAATTGAGTATTTTACTCTATATGAGTAAAAATCTAATTAATAAACTTTAAAAAAAAATAGAACCGACTTCAAACGGAAAAAAATTAAAATGTTCAATACCTACTTCTTCTTGCTTATGGCAATAACATGACTGCTAAAACTATTTTTAAGTCGTTGCCCATTCAGAACGAAAGGTACGACATTGTACTAAGGGCCCGACTCCAAAAATAGTTTTAAGAGTCATTTCATTACCATAAGCTAGAAGAAGTAGGTAGGAACAATTTTATTTTTTACCGTTTGAAGTCGGTTTTGTTAAAAACTTAATTATTTTCACTCTTTTTAGTAATTTTAATAATTCTGTATATACGTATAAGAATAATTGGAATACTATCGGTCCATCTGAACGTATAAATTATTGAAAGAATTTGCGCTCAGCTCCTAACCGTTGAGGAGTTGTACCTTCAATCATCAGCTTAGCAACATGAGGTGTAATTACCGGGCACGAATATTTGTATTATGTTAAAAAATATTACTAAAACAATGTGTGTCTACAAAGCTTTAGTGTTTCCTTTCCCTAGCATCCCATCATCAGATTTTGAAATGGTGATAGTTGGATCACCTTAGGAGTATAAGTTTTTGAACAAAAAAGGTATATTGAAAGAATTTCCCAACTCCTAACCGTTCTTCTAGTACCTTCTATCATCAGCTCAGCAACATGATATGATGATAAAAATACACAAATGTCTGTTTACAAAATCAATTGTTGTGCTATAAAAGTTGAATGTGCACACTGTCGCAGTGATGATGATAATTACTATGCACAAATATCTCTTATGCTTCAGAACGTATAAGAAAATTAGTGTGTCTGCCTATAAAATTTTAAGTTTCCCTCGATTTCTCTGGGATCCCATTATCAGATCCTGCCTTGTGACAATGGGACCACCTCGGGTGTATAACCATACGAACGACCAAAAAAATAATTTTGAAAATCTGTAGCGACTGCAACTCATCAAGAGATGGCGCCACGGGAATTCTGAATCACGCTATCGAAGTTTTCTGTAGATCCGACTGTATACCTATAAAAGCTACATATCGATCGAGGCAGTTGGAGCGCGGTCATTTGGCCGCTTGGCTTAGCTAAATATTAATGTATGCCAATTTTTAAGCATGCTCATTATAGCATTACATATATTTATCTACGACTAGTGGACCCCGCAGACTTTGTCCTGCCTTAAAAGTATTGAAAGAGGATTAGTTTCTTTATCATCTCAAAGAGTTTGTATCATACTGTCAAATAAAAATTATAAAATAAATAGTGACAGATGAATTATTATTCAGGCTATGTCAACATTCTGGACGATAGCGCGAAGAACCAATGTTTGACAGTTACTAACAGTTTATATAGGAAAATAAAATAAGTTGTTTTACTATTCATTCCACAATTTTTCCATTTTTCTTACCGTTTAAACCTTCCCTGGACTTATACTAATATTTCAAGACCAAAATTAGCCACATCGGTCAAGCCGTTCTTGAGTTTTAGCGAGACTAACGAACAGCAATTCATTTTTATATATAGAGATATATATACCGGCCCTGCGAACCATGGAAGTGTCAGCTTTAGCTGACACTTCCATGGTTCGCAGCGATACAGCTCTTTAGAGCTGTATCTATAGTAATAATTAATTAACTCTTATCGTTGTAGGAGTCTAGCACCAGCAACAATGCAGAAGCGGAGCGCCTCACGATGCACCGCTGTATAGTCACAAGTATCATAGAGAGTGAAACAGTGTATGTGGAGTGTTTGTACGTAATGGAAAAGGTAATAAGCTCATTGAAAAAAACCTTTTAAAATATGAATTGTATAATCTTAAAATTAAGTAAGTATAACATATGAAATTGTTCTATATTACAGTATATGAACGCAATAAAAGCAACCCTGTCAACGTCTCAACCTGTAATTACTGAAGAGGAGTTTGGAACTATATTTTATAAAATATCCGAGCTGCATGAACTTCATAAGAATTTCCTAGAAGGATTGAAAGCCGCCGTCGCTAGCTGGGAAGAGCCTCTATCTGTTGGGATACATTTTAAGAAAATGGTAAGTGTAATAGTTTTTTTGTAATACTAACACCATTGCTTAAACCTTTGTAGCGATTTTTTTAACATATCAAAAGGTGGTTCATAAATTATTTATGTTACATAAATGCATTATATTATAATATAATTCTTCTTCCCCATTTACGTGACCTTGAGACCGTTAGAATAAAAATCGTAATAAAACTAATAAATCAACATCAACAAGTTTGACCATGTCAGATAACTTTTATCCATATTATGGCAAAAGTAGAGTCCCTAAATTTATTTAGTATTACTTTAATATTGATAATTAATGTAATTTTATCGGATGAAATACTCAACTTAATTATAACGATATACATGTATCATCCGTTTAAGGTCTAGTTTCATATCTATATTAGTAAAAACCATAGACTTAGGATATATTAGCGTAAAGACGGCCTGACAGCCAGCTAATGCGTAACCAATTTCGATTAACTTCATCTTTTGTAATGATATTGTATTTTGGTCGTGTTTCTTATCAGACTTACATAAAGAGATCATCCAACTTCTAGAGGGGCATCGCAACGATAATTATTACCTGAAATAAAATAAATAAATTAAATTAGCATGTATATTTTTTCGATTTGTCAATGTTTAAGTTAGTGATTAACTTTTTCTGTAAATTACGCCCTGAATAATCGATGATCCCTATGATCCATCTATCGATGATAATGGCAATGAATGATCCTTGTTAAAATATTTTCTTTCAGACAGTTCTTAAATAGTTTTGAACTAAAAATACGCTGTAATTCTTATTTGAAATAAAAAAATGAAATATAATTTAAAATAAAATAAATATGTTTTTTATTTTAATTGAAAGTTTTTCTGTATATCAGTGTTTTTCTTGGAGTAAGAGGGACACTTAGTTCTTCCTGTTGACATGTTGAAGATATTTCTTACTCTTGGGATGTCGAAGGCATATCACGGTAAATACTATGATGATAGGATTATCTCTTTTATTTGTCCCTGAATATTATAAAGTATTAAAGATTTTTGAAGTTTTTTTTTACCAGATACATGGGAAATGTTTTAATTGATACTGTATAATGAAACTACTCTACTTACATATACGATGAAACACATCATTACAGAAGTTTCAAAAATCCTTCACCAATGATGACATAAATAATGTATTGTGTTCAAAATGTCTTGTATGAAATTTCAAGGAAATTTATCTTTAGTGTACATCAGAAAGAAAGAATGCAAACGCAGACACAGATAAAGTTGGAAGGAAATATTTTACTAAAATTGTGTTTATTCATCAAGTTTTTCTTTTCTATTGATGAGGATTTAATGTTAACAACAAATAGTAGAATTCTCTTTTATATTGCAATCAACGCACCCAGTTAATCTCAACCATTTATCTCTTACTTAAGGATACAGAAGATATCTGTAAAAAAATATGTAAAATTAATTATATATTTCTTAAAAGTTAATGTTGGTAACTACATTTTTCTAACAAAATCGTCACCAATTGTAAAAATTTATATAATTTAAATAAGGTGGTAAAAGACAAATTTAAATTAAAAATAAACGCATCATTGCAAAGACGACTTTATAAGTATTTACCTGTGTTTAAATGTGCAATTTTATGGTTATTCCTGTGATTCACATAAAAATTCATTACAAAACAATTTTTGAATAAAATCGTATTTACTAGAAATGAATAACGATTCACGCAAATAAAAAGACAAAATACTGCGGGGCTATTTCCTCGTGTGTTGAATTGTAACGCCTGTCAAATAAATATCAGACACAGGAACAACAGATTCGTCTGTCTTTTTCTGTCTTGCTGTATCTCGGTAAGAGATTTTCTTCTCCCTCTATCCTCAGTCTATAGCAAAAACAGTTCTTATACGTAAAATATTATAACGTCATTCACAGGCAGAGAATATAAACGTGTACGGTGCGTTCCTGCACAATTACGGGCGCGCGACGGACGCGGTGCGGCGGCGCTGCGGCAGCTCGCAGCGTTTCGCCGACCTCACGCGCCAGATCGCCTGTCGCGGCCAGCCCATGTCGCTCGACGACCTGCTGCACAAGCCAGTCGCCAGGGTGCAGAAGAATGCCCTAGTCTTACATGTGAGTTATCTGAAAATTATCTTATCAAAACGAACACAGTCCTATTTTCAACCAGCTAAACATGACGGTCTGAAAAAGACTCTTACGTAGAACGTGTAGATACTTATAGGATATTCGGCACGTTTGTTGATCTCACGCGCCAGATCGCCTGCCACGGCCAGCCCATGTTGTTCCATGACCTGCTGCACAAGCCCGTCCCCAGGATGCATAAGGATGCGCTAGTCTTACATGTGAGTTATCTATCTATTCATTTGTATATTTATCTATCAGCCTTTTAAAGTCCACTGCTGGACAAAGGCCTTCCCTAATGTTCGCCACTCTGTCCGGTGCTGCGCCTTCTGAATCTAGCTGTTTCCCGCTATCTTCTTTAGGTCATCAGTCCACTCCTTTGCCGATGCATCAGTACTCCTTTTGCCGAGACGTGGTCGCCGTTCGAGGATCTTTCTTCCATCGCAATTTCAGCTTGCAGATTTTCAGAGCTATGTCGGTAATTTTCGTTCGTCTACGGATTTCATCTTTACGTATTCTGTCGCGCATAGAAATATCAAGCATAGCTTTCAGGCACTGAGGTATACTGGACGAGAAAACACTGTGTAGAACGTGTAGATACATACAGAATATTCGGCACGTTTCTCGACCTCACGCGCCACATCGCAACAACCTGAAGAAGACTGTCACATAGTTGTAGAACATAAATATAGGAACAGGCAAGTGTGAAAAAATTTAAGTTATGACGATTATGGGATGATGTTTAACCATCCAACTAAGATATTTCCAGTGGACTATAATAAAGGGTTCTTCAAGAAAGATGTAAAAAAAAGCTCTCCTCCAAAGCCGGCAATGCTCGGTGATCGCTTAACACCACGCGAGCCGTCTGCCTTTTTGTTCGGTTTATTTATAAAAAAAGGTTAGCACCGAAGAAGCTCATGGTTAGTTGAGCGAATTAAGGACCAGTATACATATTTTTTTACTAATATTATAATGGAGTGATTTGTCACGTTTTGTCGACGTAAGTGAATGATGAAGAAGACGACTTAGTCATATAATTTAAAATACATAGTAGAATAATGGATGCGAAAGAATTTGCACTTATGTTTCACTTGCTGGATAGATAAAGATCTTTTTTACTCTTTTCGGTTCATCTATAATATTTCAGTGTCACTGGTTGTCATGGTCAGCCCAAGTTGCTCGATATTAGTTACGAAATAAGAAGAACTCGCCTTACACCTTTCATATATAGAGTAACAACGCTGGTTGAAATCTTAATTCGTAACTTTTGCCTCTTTCAATAAATTTAATCAATGTTCTTTCTTGCAGGATCTTATTAAATACACTCCAGCGAGTCATCCAGACCACACAATGTTAACTGAAGCTTTAAACATGACACAACATTTTCTCGATGAATTTAACATTATTCAGACCAAATCTATGTTCCCTGTAAGTACTATGTAGTATTAAAATAATGATCACCTTCTTTTATAAAAACATGGTAATTAAAACTTTCTTAATTGCTTTATAGAATGCCGACCGTGCACAAAGACGACTGGTTAAAAACTCTTTCATAGTGGAGCTATCTGATGGACATAGAAAATTAAGGCATCTATTTTTATTCAACGATGTTATTGCATGTGCAAAATACAAGGTATCTGATAAAAATAATGTAAGTTTTATTATTTAGTTTTTAACATATCAATAACCAAAATTCAAGTATGAAAAATGATTCTGCCTGATTCATTTGCTTTTGCTTATGTTGGATAAGAAAAACATGTTTTGCTTATAATATGTGTTTCTTTTTCAGGCGTCAGGTCGCGATAAATTCACCTTTGAATTGAAGTGGTTCATTCCATTGCCAGACATAGTAGTGGTGGAAGAAGATACAGGTTCAGAGCGTGAAACATCCCCCGCTAATATAGTTGCACTTAAATCTCAGGCATGCACCGTAAGAGACCTTATATTGGCTGAGGAGAGAGCTGCTCAGGATGATAAGGTACCTTATAATGATGTTTGGAATGTTTTTAGTTTAGAGATTAATCTCTCCAATTCATGAGATCAGATGTCCATTAATGATCAGTAATTTTTGACACTACAAAGAAAACTACCGAAAAAGTTCTATGTGAACCCAAAAAGATTTATAATTGCTATGCCAAGGTGGCTCCCTGCTTCTTTTCGTTTAACTTTTGTGGCATGTGGCAGTTTTCACCTTTGTCCATGACAATAAGTGTAGACCATTATGAAAAAAAAGCCAGTAACTCTGGTGTAATAAGGTTTTATTGTATTTATTTACTAACAAGAACAAGAATTAAAAACAGGTTGTAGCCTAACTTTCCTATAAGCAGATTAACAAGTTATCTAGAGTATGAAGTGACCATTTTAATCATAACAAATAAATAATGTAGTTAAAAAACTAAAAAACACGTTTTTGTGAAAATACGAACTAAAAACTAAAAAAATAAGAAGAAAATGTATTTTACTGTACAAAAAAGCGTGGGGTGCATGGTGTCAATAGTATCTTAAAAACCACCCCACGCTTCAGCAATCAGACTCCTACAAGTAAGTGAAAATGAAGTTCAAAGATTCCATACATACATAAATACATACAGGTCAAGTTAATAAAAGCGTGTTAAAAATTGTCTGTTTACCAGAAAATCCGGCTAGGCAGCCGCGGCGCACTAGAGAAGCAGCGCAAGAAGTTGGCCGAGCTGGAAGGGCAGCTGGTGCTGGCGTCGCCCAACCTGGTGTTCCGGCTGGGGGCCCGCGCGGCGCCCGCCGGCCCGCTGCAGCGCAGCCACGTCTTCTTCCTCAGCTCCGAGTACGAGCGCACGCAGTGGGTCGACTCCATACACGCGCTGCAGGTGACGCTACTATATGAATAAATAAAGAAACAGCATAAGCACTTGGGGAGGACTTTGTGACCTCAGGCGCGGTCCCAGGGGGGAGGGTCACAAGGGACATGACCCAATGAAATCCATCAGCCATGCGTAGAAGGAAAGCGAAACAAGCCAATTTGGGACACCTCTTCTTCATTAATATAAAAATTAATATGACATTAACTTTATCGCGCTTCTGGCAACCAATGTTATTAACTCACTTCGATTTAATTTGAGCCGTAAAATTCATTAGAGTCGCAAAGTTTTTTTTATTTTAAATAATGATTAAATTGCAGGCATCGTCAGTGCCGCCGGCCGGCACGAGCACGGTGTCGATGCTGGAGCTGCAAGCGTGGGTGACGGCGTGCCGCAGCTACCTGCAGACGGACATGGGCTCGTACCTGCTGCGCTCCGGCCGCGACGACTCGCTGCTGCTCGGCGACCTGCAGCTGCACATCGGCGGCATGACCGCGCCGCTTGACACCGCTGCCGGTAACCTTTTTTGTGAATGGGGGCAGAATGAGCATCTAAATGTACTCGGCATCTTGATAGATCAGTATCTACTAAGATGCCGAGTACTTTTAGAGATATCCGAGATCCGATATAACCCAGTGGTTATATGAGATCTTTACCTTACCATACTATAACTTCCTCGGTAGACTGCCTCAGCGCTTGTGGAGGACTCCGGCCATACACAAACCGCCTACCTTACTGGGATAGCTAGCTGGATGGTTCGAGATACCATTCTCGTACCGCAGCACATAATAATAATTAGTTATAGGGACAACCAGACCGGTAGACTGCTCTTATTAAAATTTACATTCATTTTAATACGGTGAGGAGCAAATAACCAGAAAAATGCAACCATTTTACGTTTGTGAAGTCGAGAAATAGTCCTCCATTAGTGAACCGAATTCCTTAGAGTTCGAAAAGGCAATGGTTTATAAAATCACAATCCAACTGCTTGGGAATGTGTGTGTGTGTGTGTGTGTGTGTGTGTGTGTGTGTGTGTGTGTGTGTGTGTGTAAAACGTTTCATTATTTATCCATTGCTCCTTTCACAGATTACTACATAGTGGTAGAGGTGGACTCGTATGGGCACTACTTCCGAAAGGCGAAGTCGAAGCTGGTGTGCAGAAGCGCGCAGCCGCGCTGGAACGAGAGCTTCACGCTGGACCTGGAGGGCTCGCAAAACCTGCGCCTGTTGCTGTACGAGGACGCCGCCAGGCCCGTGCTTAGAGGGAAATGCACCCTGAAGGTCCCTTATCTTATTAACGTCATTTACTTAAAATAGTATAATGGAAAACTTTTTTTAATTAGTTCGTATGCAAGTTGGCTTTAGCTTACTTTCAGATACTGAAGTAGTGAAAACTTGAAGTATGCAGCCAAATTTACTATATAAACTATTTTTTTAAATATTCATTTAAAAGAAAAACTACGAAATAACTGACAAAGCCGACGATACGTTTGTTTGTATACATAAGAACGGCAACATCGCATAAGCAGCGCGGTGCGCGGTACGGCCGGCCGAACCTTAAAGCATCAAGGTATGACGAGTACGACACCCGTCAGAGGAGTGGCCTTTACGGGCGAACCCCTCGTCCCAACGTCCATGCACAATGTGTCTTCTAGTTATACAACTATTATGTCTGTGTGTGTCGGTGTCAGTGTTGACGGTGCATAGAAAATGACGTTGTTAATTGAAATTGACATATTTAGAAATGTATGCGTCTGTAGCGATGAAAGGATATTTTGTGAATGTGTGACAAAATTAAAATGTGTGCGTTCTTTCCCCGCACCAGATTTGGCACAAAAATTATGTATCGAAGCGAGGCGCTATGCCGTCTCTTCTGAAGGGTGAGTCAGTAACTTTGATGCTCTAAGGGCCGAACCCACGGTTTGGCAACGTCGCGCGTGAGCGGCGCTCCAGATTAAGTTAATTTCTCATACTAAATCTTTTGTTTCACGCGTCGGCTATGTGCGGCGATGTTTCTCTTTCGCACTCATTGAATACAGCGCTAGGAATCGTACTAAACTTCGTTTCATATAGGAGCGCAATCGCTGGCGCTCCACTCGTACAATATGACGATAAATGTACGCGTAGATATAATGTAAGTAAGGATAGATGATAGATGTAATATAAGATGTAATGTAAGGATAGTATGTATTATGAAGGAATATAGATTACCTATGTAATTTTCCTATGTAATATTTAAATTTTAAAGTGGGAGTGCACCGCACCAGCGCTCTTTAGGATGAGCCGCCACTGTTGGCCACTAACTCGCATCTCCACCTACCCGCATTGGAGCAGCGTGGTGGAGTAAGCTTCAGGCCTCCCAATAATGGGGAGAGACCCGTGCCCAGCAGTGGGACTCAAAAAGGGTTGCAGCCATACAGACAGTAATATGGGCACGCGCCTCACATGAAATGCTGACCACGCAAGCAGCGAATATTGTAATCAATAGAATTCCTACGTCACATTACTCTCATTGAATTGGCCAATCAGAAGGCGTATCCTGAATTACGCTATCAAAGTCTCCTTGAATCTCAGCATTAAAAAATGTTCCGAAGTTAGCATTCGGACCGCAGTCCCCAGGCCTCAGGTCTTATTCCTCCACAGAAAAATATCTCAATCCTGGGGAAAAAAATTGTAGCCCGTTCAGGTGGAAAGCCAGTAATAATTTTCGTATTATTAAAGCCGTGTACTAAAGTTCCGTCGCATTGCAGCTGTCCAAAGACTGGGTGTCGGCGGGGACGGGCGGCGGCGTGTCGCGCACGGTGTGCGTGGGCGGCGGCTCGCTGCCGCTGCGCCTGCGCCTGCTGCCGCCCGAGCGCTCGGCGCGCCGCGTGCCGCAGGCCAAGCCCGGCGCGCTCTTCGGCGCCAAGATCACGCACGTCGCCAAGTACGTATCTCCAGTCTCTTCAGTCGTAACTACACTCTGAACTATACATGTTCTATTTCACGAAGTCAGATCGGCTCTGTTTGTTGAAGTGATGTGTACTGACAAGCGCGCTAGTGTGTGTAAGCTTTTGAAGCGTTAACAAAGAAATTTCAGGGGGTCACTAAGAAATTTGGGGGAAGAGGTGACCCAAAATGGCTTGTTTCGCCTTCCATCTATGCATGACTGATGGATGTTGGGGGGGGTCATGTCCCCTGTGACCCCCCCCCCCCGGGACCGCGCCTGCATAGAACATCTACACCCATAGCAACTTAATTTCGCTTTAACCTTCACGTAAGCCTAACAGCTCGTAAGTTGTAGGTGTGCAAAATGCGCCCTCTTGAGGACTGCACCCCTGCTAACTAACTGCACATCAAATAAGACCATCTGATACAGAATACTCAATTATTGTGATAACGTTCACACAGTTTAAGCATTCGATTTGTGAAATGCATCAGCAGGGAGAATGTAATATTACAGTTTTTGGACAATAAACAGATACCAATTATTGCAAATCAAGAATGAATTTGAGTTTTTTATGTGTTACATGTCTCATCGTTTTGCAGACGAGAGAAACGCAACATTCCATTCATAATCAGCGCGTGTGTGCGAGAAGTGGAGCGGCGCGGCATCCATGAGGTGGGCGTGTACCGCGTGTCGGGCTCCGCCTCCGACCTCAACCGCCTCAAGAAAAGCTTCGAGACCAGTTAGTGTTCTTATCATTTTACTTACTGAATGTGTACACATGCCTTTACAAAATGAAGTTGACATAGAATAAACTGAAGATATCATCAATTTTTTTCAATCTCCGCATAAAACTATTCGTCGAGTAATGTCAGTACTGTACTGCGGGGTGTCAGTACTATAAGCTACCGGAGGAAAACTGCCTAAATTTTTTTAATATCACTTTATTGGGAGCGGAACTACAACTCTACGTCAATCCGACATAATAAAGAGGAGAGCGACATCTAATTCGTATTTTAAAAAATAATATGTTAATAAACTTTTATAAGTAACCAGCAATCATCATAGAGGTTGATGTGAAGCATCAAACTATAGTACTGTCAACGTTACTCATATGACATATGAAAAGGATGGTGTTAATATTTTCTAAATATCAACTATTCATCTTTTTTATTTATTAAAAATACAGTCCATGTACCTATTTTCAATGTCAACGACAACTTCTTGTTTTCAGATGCATATGAAGCTGAACAACTACTGAAGGAAGTTGACATTCACTCTGTGACAGGAGTTCTCAAACTGTATTTACGGGAATTGCCTGAAGCACTCTTTACTGACGCGCTTTATCCAGAACTACTCAAAGCTTGGGGTTCCACTCAAGTAAGCAATTCTATTATTTATTAACCAACTATTGAATTTACGATTCAGGTTTAAAATTGATTCCTTAATGATATTTAAGTAAAAAATCTGATGAATGCTATTAATGTTACAATGTCAATTATTAAATTGTTAACAATAAAACATCTTTTAGTTTTCATTTCATTACAAAATGTCACTGTACTGGATTTTTTTCAGAAAAGTCAGTTAAATTAGACCTAAAATATTGTTACAACGAATTTCATGTATTCTTTTAGCATTATTATTAAACAAAATAGCATTTTGCACTTCTCCGTATGAGCTTTAACTGTTTAAAATTTCGTAATCCTCCGTCCGCGTGATTTTCGTAAAAGGGGCCAAAAGATTTTGCATCACATACTGATATAAATATAAAGACAAGTTCACCTCACGATCTCCGTACCGACACTTTATATTAAAATTACTGTTAAAAAATAGGGGCTGCTGATAGAAGGGTGAACATTAAAAGGATTTTTAATGCCACATCATAAAAACTAAAAAAAAAAATATGTCAAAAAAATCCACCTGTGGACTTAAGGGTTTGAACAAAAGATTACGACCGCAGACCTACCGAATGTATACATAAAATGTCATAAAAATCGGCCAAGCTGTTTCGGAGGAGTGTTGCGATTAACACTGTGACACGAGAATTTTATAAATATAAAGTAGCTGACCACGTGAACTCTTTACCGCGTTTAAATGTTTGGGGAGGGCCACCCTTATCACTTATGGGGATGAAAAATAGATAGTAGCCGATTTTGAGACTTACTGGATACGCACATAAAATTTCATGAGAATTGTTTGAGCCGTTTCAGAGGAGTATGGTAACACACGAGTGTGTGTGGGACGTGGCTAAAGAAAATAACTATTTCAATAATTACTATAATCTTTTATTCTATTTTAACTAGAAATCTACATTATATGAATTATGTATGTATGAATGTGAATGTTTGGTGCAGGGTGTGGGCACGTCCGTGGACTCGGGCCCGGCGCACACGCGGCGCCACGCGCTGCTCAAGTGCTACGCGCAGCTGCCCGACCTCAACAAAAACTGCATAGACTTCCTTCTCAACCATTTTGTCAAGTGAGTGCTTCTTCTGCCTATCGATTACCAGAAAGCAGCGTTACTCAGTCACTAATTGAAATTCATTTAAAATTCAGTTTTTCATTTGATTAGGTAAGTCATCGATAAATCATTAATTTATCAATTAAAAAAATTGATAATGAGTGAAGATCAGTCCTTACTTTGCTTATCACATAATTACTCTGGATTGCTATGATATAGTTCCTGTTAGTCTCGAGTATCAGCTGGCAGAGACCAGATCGTGGTCGACTACGTGGATGTAGGTTCAAGCCGAAGAACCAGTCTAAAGTATCTATACTGAAATAATAAAGAATATAAAGGCCATGCTTTTAAAAAAGTATTTTTAAAATCTCATTACTTCCATACTTTACTTTCAGAAGCACTTCATGTTCTCCACGACATATAATTGACGACTCACTACAGCATCCGGTTATATTAGTAACGTTACTTCATACGAACTTTAGGCTCGCCAGTTGAGTTAAGTCCGCCTAACGGTTTTCAGGGTGAATCAGCACGAGAGCGAGAACAAGATGTCCCTGCACAACCTGGCGACGGTGTTCGGACCGACGCTGCTGCGGCCGGCGGCAGCGGCGGGCGGCAAGCAGCGCGCCGACCAGCTGGCGGCCGGCACCGTGGACGCCATGGCGCAGGCCGGCATCCTCTACTGCCTGCTGCAGCAGCGCCAGCTGGCCGCGCAGCTCGCCTCGCACCACCGCCCGCTTTGAGCGCCTGCCCACCTCAAGTACGTACGAGAACGTTTTCGGCGGTGCCCGCCCGCACATCTCGCGTGCGTACGAGAACGTTTGACTTTCTTATCTGCCGCACCGGCCGCTCTGTACGTCAAGAAGCTGCACACTAGATATACAACCACCTGTGCACCGACTTCGGTTGTAAGAGGACCTTTTTTTTCATTTTTGTCGCTTACGATTTTCTGACTGTCACAATAAATAGTACACTAAAGATATGACTACATGCGCATCACGAGGCGAGACATTTTTACATTTTTATAATCAGACTATCGATCGTTTTGACTACAACAAGAGCGCTGATATATATGTATGTAATATCGTAGCTTCACTACATTAAAAGCCTTTGTCTTGCACTATCTAAAAACACTTACTAAATCCTTGTTTAATTAGATTGAGTCTTGCATTCTTGTACACATCACAGTGCTAGTTGCTAGAGTACAGTATGTTAATTTAAAAACAAGGCTTTTTTGTGTCTCTTTTTTTTAAATCTCTCACTTGTATTCTTAAAATTGTCTTTGATATTTTTTTACATTAGTGCACTTATAAATAATTGTGACACTTCCATTATATTTTACAAAAAAAACATTTCTATAATCAGGAAATAACAAATTGTATTTATCACCCTATACAAAGCGATATTAAATTCCCTATAGATTCCCTTAGACTTGGCCCTGAACACATACAATACCTACTTTGTCATTGCGCCATTGTTATATCAGATTTATCATCTCATCAAGAAATTACTCCAAACTGCTTCACAATAGTTTAAGACGCTGATGAAATTATTTGGAAATTGCAAAGCATTACAAACTGTAAGTGGCAACCTTTTAATATTACGATTTAAGATATGTTAACCAAAGTAATGTTATGTGTAGCATAACAATAACTCTAGTTTATTTAACGCAATATAGACTGTTGATTAATTTGCTAAACATTTACACCATACTCTACTACTAGTTCTATCTCATAACATCAGACCATTCCATGCTAAATCAATCGTCCACTTTTATAGAGAACTAACCAATCCTTTATAAAGTGTGAATTTCCACCATAATAATTATATGGTATGAAGATCAAAATTTTTTGGCACTATATTTTTTTACCGACTTCCAAAAGAAGGAGGTACTGTATTCGGCTGTATGTATTTTTTTTTTTTTTATATATGTTCACCGATTACTCCGCCGTTTGTGGACCGATTTTCAAAATTCTTTTTTTGTTCGTATGCTTATACTCCCGAGGTGGTCCCATTGTCACCAAATCAGGATCTGATGATGGGATCCCAGGGAAATCGAGGGGAACTCTCAAATTTTATAGGCACACACATTGATTTTCTTATAGTTTCTGAAGCATAAGAGATATTTACGCATAGAAATCATCATCTCATGTTGCTGAGCTGATGATGGAAGGTACTGCGACAGTGAGGAGTTGAGAGCAAATTCTTTCAATAAATAGTTTTTTATTCGAAATCTTACATTCCTCAGGTGGTCCAACTGTCACCAAGTCAAAGTCTGATGAGGGGATCCCAGAGAAATCGAAGGGAACAATCAAATTTTAAAGCACAACAAATGATTTTCATATTTTTACAAAGCAAAACAGACATTTGTGTATAATTATCGTCATATCATGTTGCTGAACTGATGATGGAAGGTACTACGACGGTTAGGAGTTGAGAGCAAATTCTTTCAATAAATGGTTTTTTGTTCGAAATCTTACATTCCTGAGGTGGTCCAACTGTCACCATGTCAAAATCTGATGATGTGATATTAGGGAAATCGAGGGAAACACTGAAACGTAATAGGCACACACATTCTTTTAGTCATATTTTTAACATAATACAAATATTTATGTCTGGTAATTATCACCTGCTGTTGCTTAACTGATGATTGAAGGTACAACTCCTCAACGGTTAGGAGCTGAGAGCAAATTCTTTCTTTAATTTCTACGTTCAGGTGGACTGATAGTAGTTTTCTTTCAGACTTTTAGATGCCTATTAGATAAACATGATTATAAAAGGTAAATCTGTTTAAAGTTTAGAAGTTAAGTGAAATTTTTTCCAATTATGCTAATACATACAGAATTATTAAAATTACTAAAAAGAGTGAAATAAATTAAGTTTTTAACAAAAAAATAGAACCGACTTCAAACGGTAAAAAATAAAATTGTTCAGTACCTACTTCTTCTTGCTTATGGTAATGACTCTTAAAACTATTTTTGAAGTCGGGCCCTTAGTGAAATGTCCTGTCTTAGTAAATATAGTGTACCTTTCGTTCTGAATGGGCACCGACTCCAATATAGTTTTAACAGTCATTACCATAAGCAAGAAGAAGTAGGTACTGTCCCACTGTCTGTACTGTCGGTGCCAATTTAGAACGAATGGTACGACATTTACTAAGGGCCCGACTCCAGAAATAGTTTTAAGAGTCATTACCATAAGCAAGAAGAAGTAGGTACTGAACAATTTTATTTTTTACCGTTTGAAGTCGGTTCTATTTTTTTGTTAAAAACTTAATTTTACTTCATTCTGTTTAGCTTGTCGTGTGTAGACAGCAGCTTCTCGGGCGCGGAACTGAACTTACTATGGTATTGCTGCGATTATTGTAGATATCATATTAGGATAAACTTTTTGAAGCTTTTATAGTTTTTGAATGAAAATTTATGGTTTTTACCTATAAACCTATTAAATCAAACACAGTTATGTCCGTAATAAATATATCATAAAAATTTACATTCCATAAACACAAGACTTAGCAAATATAATGCTTAGGGAAAATATAATTTACTGAATGATAAGCAAACTTATTTTTTTTAATTATTACGATAGAGGCAGGTTTAATACGTTCACAATGATTACTGACGTTAGAGAAATAAAATAACTATTGTATATTTTTTTTTCAAATAAAATGAAGTCTTATTGGAAAATAACGTTATCCACGTCACTCCATTTAAGATCTTCTGGGAGGCACAGGTTTCGGACCCTGAACAAGGTCGTTCATACTCCGAAGCGGTCGGTTTCTTGAAGGCCCCAATTTGCTCATGTTGTGCTAGGCACACATACGTTTTATAATAAAATGAATACCTACATAATAGTTCAAATAGAATAACCAGCACTTAATTTGTTTTTATATTATGTGTTTACAATTTATTAATTTCTTGAGAATGAGTTAAGCCTGCACATTGTAGATCTTAACAGTTTATGTATTGAAAAAATAATTAATCAACACCAACATAATAATATTAATTGGTTTTAAGAGGAAAATGAAAGTATTTAAAGAGTATTTAAATGGGACCGAAATTAACGATTGTAATAAAGTTTAAGCATGATTGTAAGCAGACTGAAATTGATATTGGTGTGAAATGTAGAACTTTTATACTTATTCCGTAGACTGGTATGTGTGATTATGATTATTAATTTAACCTCCAACAGTCTTAACTGAGAGATACTTAACAAATAGGTAAATGATCTTTGTATTTACATAAATATTTCTATTTCATGTTGATTTAGCTATTTTAATATTGCAGCATTTTGAGCGCTAGTCGTGTGTATTATTAAGAATTTATTTTATGGTAGTGCCACTTCTAGTACTATTAGTCTTTTCACGTGAGACAATTGTCGCAAAATCTTTGTATAAAGGTTGCTAGTGTAACTTTACTAGGTCTTACTTTTATCTGTAGTTTTTAACTAATGTTATATTAGTACTTAATTTTAACAAATTACCAAAAATGAAAATTTAGAACAAAGTTATGTTTCACTTTTATGAATTGTTTTGATTTGTTAAGAACCTTAACACTTTTTACAATGATTTATTTTGTTAAATAATATATTAATATATAATATGTAATCAGGCTAATTATAATATGATAATTATGTTATTTTTCATATATTGCAGATTATACACCAATATGTGATGTTATTTTTATGTTTCTTTTAAGTTATTTAATCTAGATTATTCATTTCCAACTTGATTAAAGTATTCATAATTACACTGTTATAAACAATAAATTTATACTGTGAACATTTAATTCTTTATTTAACAAAACATTCCACATAATCTTTTCTTCATAACAAATCATAATTGGTGAACAACTTTACTATAAATTTAATTAAAAAGATTTGGTTTCTCTGAAACTGTAATATTCTTCTGTCAGATTCTGTCTATAAGAAAGGGGCCATCCATTAATCACGTGAGGGTTGAAAGAGGGGGGGGGGGGGTGTAGTAAGATATTATGTGTATTTATTTTTGTCGCATTTCTGTTTTTTTTTTAATATCATTACAACATATCTTTAATATTATTTTTATGCCAGTCAATACAATACAATATTTCTTTCTATACCTACCTACCTATACCTGTATTTATAGACAATATTCTAAAAATCTCAAGACCCTTTTAGGTACTTAAAATAAACCTGGTTTTGAGAGGGGGAGTGGGGGTTAGTCTTAAGCTGCACCACATGATTAATTGACAGCCCCAAAGCCATTTTATTATTGGATACTGGTGTAAAGTTAATGAGCCTACACATTTTTGTGCAAAAAGCAATCTATAATAATATTACTACTTGAGTTGTGTTGTTACATAAAGATGTAATAAACATTTTATATCGATGTTTAACACACTTTTGGAAGTTTTATTGAAGCTATTAGCATTGTAAAAATAACCACTATTTAAGATTGTACTTTTGATTGAGAATATTCATTTAATGTATTACATTTTATATGTAATTAATGTTAAAAAATCTGATGTTCTTCAGACTATTTTCACATAAAATCTGTTACCTTTATTAGAGCTTAAAAAAATATCTATAATATATATTATTATACAAACATACATACATATTGATTTAAATTTGATTTTAAACTTTTAACAAAATATAATTTGTACATCCTAAATGGTAAATATTGCAATCTAAATATTTTTGTAAAACCTTTTTGGCCTCCCATATTTGTGCAAATAAAATATTTTCTTTTCTGTGGTATGCTATGTATGAGACTTAAACCATAATCTCCAATGAACAGATCCATATCTTTATCATAATACTGGCAAAAACAACTATAACTATGGCAGCTTTGTTTAATTTGTAACAGTGTCAAATTTAGCCATAAATAGTATAAAATTGATGTTTGTTGAGCTATTAGTTTTGATTAGCTAGATTGAGCTATAGAAATAAGCTATAGCTCAAGCTTTTTTCTATTAAAAATTAATATTCTTATTTACTTTCATTTATTAAAAAGTTTTAAATTTATATAATACTGCTAAAGGACCCAACACTATGTTACCTTTTTTTTCATATTTTTTATGTAGTACTGGGTCACTGGAATATAACAAATATCTTATTTTAAGTATTAACACAAGTTGTTTTAGATATGCATTTGGATAATGTATTCAAGCATAGTATTTAATTTTTGTATATAAATGATAATAATTGTAGTTATGATGTACCTTTCACAATAAAATGTATTTTTAATACACCTTTATAAATTGTTTTACTTATCTCTCCACAATTAGTGATTTTATTGTCCTAGGAGAATATATGCTGTATTATATCTAGTAAACCAATTTGTGATGACAGTTCAAAATAATATATAGCTAAAGTAACAAAAGTGCCTAATAAATAAGCCATGTCCTTTGATCTTTGGAATAGAAATACTGTTAACAATATCAATAAGATATATGTTGCTGCTCTTTGCATCACAATTGTCAATCGCTGGTCTTCAATACACATGCCACTCAACATCACAAGTTTAGATTCACATGTTGTACAGTTTTTGGGTCCCATGCCCGCACAGGTGTGGCAGCTTTTATCACAGTTTTTACATGAAAAACTACCATCTTTGTTTACACAGTATTGATGAGAATCACATGTAGACCCATCCGCACATTCATCAATATCTACACAAGCACCAGATTCTAGCTGCCATCCAGGCTTGCATTCGTGACATGCATCTGGACCATCCCCATTACAACCCTCACATGACACATGACAAGCATCACATTTTCCCAAGTTATTAGTGTAAAAATTCTTAGCACATTCATTGCAGAATATTCCAGAATAGCCCTGTTTACAAATGCATGTTCCATTTCCTTTACGTGTACCTTCACCATCACATTTACCATTATCTCCGCATGTCTTTTGGTCAACATCTGTAGGGCACGGATCACATAAAGGTCCATAATGATTTTTTGGACAACAATACAGAAGAGTTTCAATACAAAGCCAGGTAAACAAGTCTAGAGAGCTATAATTTTCATGAAACCACCACTTATCTAGCCATTGATCAGTTTCTTCTGTCATAGAATAGCACTCATCTTGGTGTTTCATGTCTAATTCGGTGCACAAGCCTTCTTGTATCTCAACTAAGCGCATTTCACTATGCGCATAAGACTTCAGCTTCGCCTCCTGCCAAGCGGTATCTCCGCCTTCGTGATATCCTCTCGATGTTTCGGCGAGCCAGTGTTTAACTGATTTTGTCAAAATTTTACAACGTTGACATTCATTTACTTCCTTAGATTTAAATGCTTCGATACTAGGTATAATGTTCATATTACTCATGTTATAAATTAATAATACGTAAAGCAGTAGAGGTGTGGGAAAATAAATTCTAAGACTCATATTGAGTTTTAGCTTAGGAACTGGCTCACTTTTGCAAAATACAATATTTAACACTAATATTTCGTTCGTTAGCAAACGCGTGTTATGTAAAGAACAGTGTTTATATGTTAATTAATAAATTAGTTTTATTTTAATGAATGAAAACTACATGCATGGTATTTCGGTATTATATTCATACTAATCTATTTAAATTAAATCTATGCTACGAACGATCGATCTACGCTGGAGTATATGTGTTCTGTGGACATATAAACTTATGGAAGAGGAAGGACCGCGGCCTAGAGGTGAGACGTATTTACTGGAATAGGTTTTTGGAATAGGTTTTGGCCTGGACGCGTAAGTACGCGTTCCCGCCCGCGCGTCTTATACGTATCGAGTCTTTTCTTTAGGAGTACGACGACTCTGCCTACGCGCGTTCGGAATAGAGTTGGGTAGGTAGGACACGCGATATCGATGAGTATGTATGAGTAACTCATTTTGAATTGTGAGTTGGTACATTGTAGTAACTCAAATGAGGTGGGACAACGTCATATTGATAAGACATTGTATGAGCGAGGTATACCGTGATAATACTAGAATTAGGACATTGTATCACCTCATTTGAACGAGGAGAAATAGTAATAATAGTGTCGCAAACTCTGTGCATTTTGTCAGCATCAAGTGAAATTTTTGCATCACTTTGTAGTCGTAAAAAAAATGAGTTAGTCGTCAGGTATCAGTCAGTCTAGTCAGTCAAATGTTCAAGTAAAGTGAACTCTGTACTTTACCAGAACATGTCCAATGGAGTTTTGAAGGCAAGCCGAAAAAACATGTTTTCGCACTGTTATTTTATTTCACAATACTCGTGCACTGTCATTAACCTATATCGAGCAAAATGCCATCAACTTTATCCAATATAACTCAAAAATACACTAAGAAAATGAAAATAAAACAAGAGCACAACTTGTCCCTTCAGACTTCCCGCCAAAACTCCTAACAGTATATTATAGTCATATTTCGTTGACTGACATGACAATGTATTCATCAACGCGTATTGGAGGTGCAGAAATTATAATTATATTTTGTTTGTAGCATAGACTTAGGATTGTAGTGATATCTAGTGACGGTCTCGCATAGAATATGGAAAGATATCATATCTCGCGACAGAATAGATTTTTGTAGCAAGCAGTAATTCATGCCTCATTTGAAGTACCTATGACAATTTACATTTTTGAGGAAATGTGACATCTTGTCATTTTGTATTTTATTCGTACCTCATTATTGATGTATGACAATTATTTTTTTTGTAGTGATGGGACCTTCTATCAATTTGTATGGGACATTTGAGGTGACTCTTGTATGAGTTTCCATTCACTAGTTCGGAAGTAATCGGAAGACGTCGCCGCACTTCGGGTAATGCGAGTCGTCGAGTCGCGATGGATTCCGGTAATTAGGGGCGAGTTATTGTTTGCGTAAATAACACTTAGATAAAACGCAATAAGGCTGTATTCTTTGACAAAATTATTTGTTTTGATTTGAAGTTAGTTTCATAAAAAATGTGCTTTAAAGTATTTTTTAGATTGAAGTTTTTACAGAAACTGCTGGCAGTCCTAAGCCTGCATAAAGTATGAAGGGAAGTTTTTGATCGTTATTTATATTAGAATAAAAAAATAAAGTGTAAAAATCTATATACTTATATACCGAAGTCGTTTTATCCAATTTGTTAAGTATTCTCGTGTATACATTTTCTTGTTACGTTACGTACATAAATGTATATTCCCATTTATCCATATTTAAATTTGTAGACCATCCATATGAAGTACGAAGGGAAGTGGAAATGTTAATGTTTAGTCGTATCGTATCGTAAGAAAAGAAACAGAATTAAAGTGTCAATATTTAGGTATGTACCTACCAATGTATGTACCTTTTTAGACTAAACTTGCTTTGGAACACTCGCTACATCCGAGATTAGCGTGTCGTACAATTTCGATACTCTTCAAACTACAAGAATTAGTACGTATTCGCAAGACCCGCATTTACGGGAATCACTTGTGTACGTGTTGAATCCCGTACTCGTAAATACTCGTGGACCTAGTTTTTGGATCTAGTATTTTTGTGGACGCGTACTCGCAAGACTCAGTACGCGTTTTGCCTAGTACGTCTCACCTCTACCGCGGCCCTGCCTACGAGATTTGCGTCACGCAAATTGCGTGCCTACCTAAAGTAATTAAAGTTGGATGGAGCATAAAATGGCTGCTTCTTAATAGGGTTGTGCGTTTCAGAACAACACGTGTAGCTGATATCGATATTTTTGTTTCGTATTATTAAAGGATGCATTTATTTAGGTTTTTTATAAAAACCTAAAAACAAAATTTAAAATCATGTGTAAACTTTAAATTGGTGTCAAAGAAAATATGAATACTACAAATTTTATTTTGTACTA
This sequence comes from Pyrgus malvae, assembly GCA_911387765.1. Lineage (NCBI taxonomy): Eukaryota > Metazoa > Arthropoda > Insecta > Lepidoptera > Hesperiidae > Pyrgus > Pyrgus malvae. Next base: position 8,786,619 of record OU426958.1, on the reverse strand, counting down.
TCATAAATCTACTTTTCAAAAATTTGAATGAATCATATATTTTTTTATTTAATTCACACTGTTTGTCAATTTTAACCTGCATTAAATGCCGAAGCTGACAAACCCATGATATTATAATACTGAACAGAACAAACAATCATAAATACCTACATACATACATCCTCACATACTTTCGAATTTATAATAGAAGTATGTATATAGATTTTAAATTTATTTGCTATTGATATTGATTAATGAACGAGAATAAAACAAGTTTCTGAGTATCAATTTTTATTTGTTCGTTGCAGAAAAAAAACTAGTTTATTATAATAGTTTCTAAAAGAAATTTGTTCACTAAGTTTTTTGAATGCTGTCGGAATCGCAGATCTTAATAATTGACTTAATTACCATCAAACGATGATCATTATTGTGTTCCGTGTTGTGGAGCAAATACAAGATATTGTCGCACTCATAATATTCAGTCATAAACCTGAAAAAACATCGTTAAGGGGATCCGATATTTTACATTGAATATAAATATCGATATATTTTTAATGGACACCCCTAGACAGCAGACCTACCACAACAAAACAAACGCAAACATACACAGAGTACACTTGTAAATACTTGGAGCATAAAATGGCTGCCGTGGCACGATGGTGCCTTAACATGACGTTGTTGCCAAAATTAGTTACCACTAATCTTTTATTATCTTTATTTTCTTATGCAGCCATCCATTAGTTAAAAAGAGACAGCATGATATTTGTCATGTTTGTGTCGATTAAACAGATATTTGTATAACGTGCTGTTCCTATAGTAGAACAGGGCCACTCTATGTTTTTCCTTCCTCAGCGTATTAGTAGAAGACAGTTGGCATGGCAAAATGGCAGGTTGGTTGGTAGACGTCAGAATGTCTTTTTTTTCTTTTCAATTAAAGAAGAGTAAGTAAGTAAGTCGTCAGAGAGGAGAGTGAGGTCACCAAGAACCAGTTCGGGTTTATGCCAGGACGAGGGACAACAGACGCTATTTTCGCACTTAGGCAACTGTGTGAGAAATACCGTAGTGCACATAAGAACTTGCACATGGTCTTTATAGACCTCGAAAAAGCGTACGACCGTGTTCCACGTGAGGTTCTGTGGTGGGCTATGAGAGAGAAGAGAGTGCCTGAGAAGTACGTTAGGCTTGTGATTGAAATGTATAGAAGAGCGCGCACGAATGTTCGGTCAGAGGCTGGCGTCACCGACAAGTTCGATGTGGGTGTAGGTTTGCACCAGGGATCGGCGTTAAGCCCGTATTTGTTCCTCCTGATTATGGATGCTTTGACATCGGACATACAGGAGGAGGCGCCCTGGTGCATGCTGTTTGCCGATGACATTGTCCTGGTCGGAGAGGACGCTTCCGAGGTCCAGAGTAGGCTAGAAAAATGGCAAGAGAGATTGGAGAGCGTCGGGCTTAAGATCAGTCGGACAAAAACTGAACATATGTTCTGTGACTTTGGTGGCCCCTCAAATTTTTCTCGGATTGCGTTAGACGGTGTATTCCTACCGGTCTGCTCAGATTTCCGGTACCTTGGTTCGCTCCTCCAAAACGACGGCGACATTGACCGTGACATTTGCAATAGAATGAATGCTGGATGGATGAAGTGGCGACAGGTCTCCGCAACAATTTGTGACCCACGGTTGCCCCCTAAATTAAAGGGGAAAATCTATAAGACGGCCATCAGACCTGTTGTCATGTATGGATCAGAGTGTTGGGCTATGAAGAAGACTGATGAAAGAAAAGTGCATGTGACAGAGATGAGAATGTTAAGATGGATGTGTGGTGTGACACGGAAGGATAAAATAAGAAACCAGAATATCAGAGGAACCTTGAAAGTAGCGCCAGTGACAGAACGACTGCGGAGTGGAAGACTAGGATGGTATGGTCATGTTATGCGCAGGGATGAAGATTATGTAGGCAGAAGAATGTTAAGTATGAATGTAGAAGGACGTAGAAGGCGAGGAAGACCGAAGAAGAGGTGGATGGATTGTGTAAAAGAAGATATGATAGCAAAAGGAGTGAATGAAGAACTGACGAGTGACAGATGGGAGTGGAAGAAGAAAACATGTTGTGCCGACCCCGCCTAGAGTGGGATAAGGGCAGGAAGAAGAAGAAGTAAGTCGTCAGTAATCAGTCAGTCTAGTCACATGAAGGTATAGAGCATGTATAGAGGTCCCAGTATATACAAATGTACTCTGTGGTCGGTCAGTCCAACATTCAAGTAATGGGCTGATTACATTGACCAACCTGCAGGGGCCGACCCGGCATACATTGCTGGTTATCTGAGTACATTGTAATAAAATACTCAAGATAACCAGCAATCTATGCCGGGTCGGCCCCTGCAGGTAGGTCAATGTAATCAGACCTTAAAGCGTGTCCGATGGAATTTTGGAAGCAAGCAGAAAAAACATATTTTAGCACTGTTATTGTATTTCACAAACACTCGTGCACTATAATTAACCTATATTAAACAAAATCAAGCGCGCATGGCTCGGCGGCTAGCGTAGAACGCAAACGGTCTACGCAGCTAAGCCAAACGGGCGCGGTCGTTTGTGAGATGGGTGACCGATAGTGGCAAAAAATTTCATGCGCGTTTCCGTGCTTCGGAGGGCACGTTAAGCCGTCGGTCCCGGTTGTTGTCGATAGATAACAGTCGTTAAACCTTGTCGGAGGCCTTATGGGCGGTTTGAAAACATCCGACAGCGGGTTGGCCACTAACCCGCATCTCCACCAACCCGCATTGGAGCAGCGTGGTGGAGTAAGCTCCAGGCCTCCCCAATAAGGGGGAGAAACCCGTGCCCAGCAGTGGGACGCAAAAAGGGTTGCAGCCAAACAAAATGACATCAACTTTATCCGATATAACTCAAAATTACACCAAGAAAATGAAAATAAAACAAGAGCACAATAAGTAGGTATGTCTTTTTCGACTTCCCGCCAAAACTCCCTCTGTCATCATGAATGATTTTTCTCAACATTATACTTGAAGCTGGAAATATGCACAGAGTTTGCGATGCCATTATTTATTGAATAATGAAACGAAAATATTGAATGGCTGCAAGGATTTGATCCAAAGTCGTAAAACAAATTAAAAAAAAAGCTGTCAGTACAGTAATCACCACAGAGACAGAGTACTAACAAGAATAATCACGTCACGTCACGTCATTCGTACGTAAAAAAAATATAACTTGCTAAGTCACATTTGGTGCATGCATTTGATTCAATTTCTATTATTTAAATAAAAGATATATTTAACCCTTGAAGTCTATTGCAAAAAATATTCATAAATAAGGATAAGTCATATTCGTCGTGTTTAAAGCCGTCGCTTGTATTATAACCTCGGGGCCATGCGAGCGATGCACACCTTTAACTTGACCAGTAATTGAATTAACACAATGGCAGAAAAAATCAGGTTTGTACTCGTAAGTCATAGCAAATTTACGCAAATGTTAGAATATTTTGTATGTAGTTACATCCTTCAAAGCTTAATATAAAATCTAGCATTTAACACACGCTCGGATAAGATCCACCTGGAATGTGGACAACGATACTCATACATACAAAATAATAATTAACGACTAAGATACATTAGGTATATATATCACTAGAGGTTTTTCCCGCGATAGAAAGGGTTCTACTACTATGGTTCACTATTTTGGCTCTAATGGCTTACATATTTTGGTCGGAGTGTCTATTTGGCTATAATGGCTTACACTTGAGATATAGATACATACTGTGGAGAGCTTTTTTGTAGGACTACTTTTAAGATAAACATTGCCATTATAATTGTATTACATATGTGTAACTAGCAGTTTTGGCAGCACACGCCAGAATAGCTAGCAGATGGTAGATTTTTTCCTACTTACTTAACATTTTATCATCATATTTTGGACAATTCATACAATATCTTTATAAATTGTAGCCTATGTGTTATTTTGATATATAAGATATTTTATTGTAAAGTTTCATTAAAATCCATTCAGTAGTTTTTACGTGAAAGAGTAACAAACATCCATACTTACAATCTTTTACAGTAAGTGTTGAGTAAGTATGATTAGTATGAAGTATAATATTAATATGTTTAGCATGATTTTAAATGAAATTATTTTTGTAAAGCATATAAAATTCTTCTTCATAAGTAATCTGTTTAATATTATTTACCCTGGTCTTAAACAACTTTAATTACCTATATAAAATCTATTAATGTTAATTTATTGTATTTATTTACAGATTAAATTCAAAATATGAAATGCAGGCTAATTATGAGCCTTCTGGCTCTGAAGATGAGTATACTGAAAAGGAAAAAGAAATTATGAATAAATTAAGGAAACGAAAACATGACACTGAAAGTGAAGATGAAGTGTATGGTTTTTCTGAATCTGATGATGAATCAGATAAAAAAGAGGACATAGCTGAAAGTGATATTGAAGGACAGGAAAATTCAGATGATGACCTTCCAAATGAAAAAGCTTGGGGTAAGAAGAAGAGATCTTATTATTCTACAGACTATGTAGATGAGGATTATGGAGGTTTCCAGGGTGATGAAGAAGATGCTTTGATGGAAGAAGAGGAGGCCAAAAATATACAAAAAAGATTAATTGAACAACTTGGAGAAGAAGACTTTTCTCTAGAATTCTTCAATACTCAAGCAACTGAGGCCAAGCAGGAGACTGTAGTCAAAAGTGATCTAAGCCAGTTGTCAAAAAGGCAGAAGCTACAGATACTTGAAAAAGAGAGTCCTGAGTTTGCAGGACTTGTAGAAGATTTTAAAACTAAATTAACTGTAGCCAAGGCAGATTTACAACCTGTTTTAGATCTTGTTAAGGGTGGAAAGTTACCTCAATGTCCAGCTTCTAAATTTGTTAAAACAAACTATGAACTAATTTTAAACTATTGCACCAACATCAGCTTTTATTTATTATTAAAAAGTCAAAGAGTAAATATTCAAAATCACCCAGTTATAAAAAGATTATACCAGTACAGGCAAATGTTGAACAAAATGGAACCTATATATCAAGAAGTTATTAAGCCACAGATTGATAAAATATTGACAGCAGTGAAGAATAACTTTGAACTACATAAAATAAAAGAAAGTGCAAGAAGTAAACGAAAGTCTGATAGGCAATTGGATTCAGTTCAAAAAGCAAAGAAGTTAAAACTGATTAATACCTTGGAGAAAGATGATGGGGCAGACACAGGCGTGTCTGATGATGAAGAGTATGATGGAAATGATTTCTTTAAACAAAATGAAGATGAGAATATTGCTAAAACAACAAATGAGTCTGAAGAAAGTGGATTTTCTGACAATGAAGATGGAGAAGACAATGAGGCAAAGCCATCTACCTCGAAAGACATTGGTGATGATAGTGGTGATAAGCGTGAAATTACTTACCAAATTGCAAAGAACAAAGGTCTTACACCTCACAGGAAGAAGGAACAGAGAAATCCTAGGGTGAAGCATAAGCTTAAATACAGGAAGGCTAAAATAAGGAGGAAGGGGGCAATACGTGAACCAAGATATGAGGTGACCAGATATGGAGGTGAGGCATCCGGAATTAAGGCAAATGTCAAAAAGGGCATTAAAATAAAGTAAAAACTCATTAATTTATTCATTATGTATATTATATTAACCAATTACAATAATAAAATAACTCTTCTCATATTATCTTTTATTTAATGTTGCCATCTGAAACAAGAGAATAGCATATTATAAGATAGTAACAATTTATTATACCAACAAATCTCAGAATAAAAATATTTTTTCATGCTGCTCTAAGCTGCTGCTGTATATGGTACAGTGGGGAATGACTGATTTTAATGAGAGTTAGTAAATTGGTATTGAGGTGATGAGGTTAATGGAGAAACAAATGAATGGTTGTTTATGTACTTACAATTTCAAAACTTTATCTTTCCCTCCTGATGCAACATATGAACCATCAGGGGACCAATCAACAGCAAACACTTCATCAGCATGGCCTGGAAGATCTAATTCCAATTTCTTTGTTTTCATGCTCCAAACTGTAACAATTTATTTTTTTATTTATTGCACCTTCAATAAATAATTGTATCTTTTAATTATTTGGAATATTTTTAATTGGGTCTAGCAGTATTTTATAAAAGGCTTACTTTTGAAGTACATATTATGTATCATATAAGTATTGTACATGATGCTCAAAAATATTTGCAGTCACTGCAACATCGATAAATTTTTATTGATCATAATAATTGTACATAACAAATGTTTGAAGTCCCTGTCTGCCACTGTAGTTTACACTGTGTTGCAGCAGACTGGCTTCCTCATGATTTTTGAACAAAATTACAAAATTTAAAATACAAAGATAACTTTTTTTTTATATTTAAAATAAAACAAATAGGAAATTTTGATACCAAATAGGATTAGAAGAGAAAAAAATATACAAAAAAGAACAAGATCAAAAGGGAACATTATACAGAACAGCTCTAAAATGGCATAAAGCATAAGTAAGCGCGCATGTATGTGTGTATGCCTGTCGTTTGGGTATGTTGCGTGTGTGCGTGCTTGTGTGTGTGGGTATGTGTTTGTTTATGTATGAGTGTAAAAGCATATCTATGTACAGTTAAACATATTTTACTCAACTCTACATATTATTTTTTCCGTGCTATCGTAATATTCGTAATCATAATTTTGTAGCCACTCAATAAATGATTTTTTAAGTTTGTATAGGTTTAGGTGTTTGAGTTTTAATTTAATGTTAATTAAGTTATATATTTTAGGAGTTAAGCACGAATAGTGCCTTTTTGCAAAAGTGCTATGATATTTTGGTACCAGGCATCTGTCTATCCTATTGTTGCTTATAGGCAATTGTGGAACTGTTTCTCTATGATAACGCATGATGCTACTGTAGATAAACAGTTTTGTCACTGACAGCACATTACATCTTTGGTAGAGGTCGGCAATAAAATACCTGAGTGGTATAGCCAGAATAACTTTTAGTAGAGCATTGATTGAGTGATAATGTTGATGCACCAAATTTTTTGGTGGCCAAATTCTAGTGCAGTTATCTTTGCTTATTATAATAATATGATTGGGCACAGCATCCTTGCATACTATACCTACCTTTCAATGTTGAATCTGCACTTGAACTTAGCAGAAGTCTGGAATCTGCTGACCATGCTACCATATATACAGCTTGAACATGACCTCTGAGTGTAGTTATGAACTTCCCACTTGAAGAATCCCATAACTTAACAGATTTGTCAAACGATGCTGATGCAATGATCCTAAAACATAGTTATTTCATTACCATCAAGTAAACAATGCATGTTGAATCTTAAATATTATATATATATATGTGTGGGATATATGGCTTAAAGGATGGTGTACAGAGAAAAGAGGTTAAATAATAAGTCTGCAAGATATGACGAATGACTGGCTGATGATATGACAGACGATGGAAGAAAGACGTGTCATGAATTATTTAAATGGAGAGAAAAGAAGACGATTTTCGAGGAACACGCGTGTTGGATACAAATTTATTGTGAAAATATTAAAAGGTTTATTTTAATTAGAATGTAGTTATTTTTCTTGCCCACATTCCCACAACAATTTGGGGGCTCGTCCGGGATAATAAGGGACGTCGTTCGGGTTAAGGCAAGGAAATCAGAATCAGTTATTTGCATCAAAATCCGATAAAAGTGTAAAAGTGACGATTAAATTGTCTGAAGATTGTGGTCTGCTTTAAGACGAAAAGTACCTACATTTTTGCAAACTACTGGAATAAATTTTAAAATAAACATAAAATTGTGAGTTGAATGATTTAACCTATTTTCTAAAACAAAAAGAAGAAAAATGACGAAAGACGTAAAACTGTCATTATGATTTTCAATAAAATAAGACGTGACGAATAAATATAAAAAAGAAGATTAAGAGTGTAAAAATGCCGAAAACAAGACTAGGATAAAAAAGACGAAAATGTTCATAAAGACGTAATGAACGTTAAAGATGAAAAACCGGATTGAGACGAAGACGAAAAAACCGGATAAGGACGAAAAAGGTGAAAACGTTCATAAAGACGTAATGAACTATAAAGACGAAAAACCGGATTAAGAAGAAAAAGCTGAAAAATAGATAGAATCTTACGATTACCAATGGTACTGGATTTGCTGGACCTCAAAAGACTCATATCATACCTACGCTGATATGCTGAATCCATGGACTGGAGTTGAAGTATCTCATTATCATCTGAGGCAGATGAATTACAGGATGGCCGTGTGGGATATATGGCTTAAAGGATGGTGTACAGAGAAAAGAGGTTAAATAATAAGTCTGAAAGATATGACGAATGACTGGCTGATGATATGACAACAATGGAAGAAAGACGTGTCATGAATTATTTAAATGGAGAGAAAAGAAGACGATTTTCGACGAACACGCGTGTTGGATACAAATTTATTGTGAAAACTATTTGACTACTTAGCTATTTAATTTTAATTAGTAATATAATATTGTATGCCAGAGCATGGTAGACTGTTTAAACTCTTATAATAATTTTAAACATCTAACTGTATGTATGTAAACAGTCAACAATAAAGTATTTTCATTTCATTTTCATTTCATTTCATTTCATTTCATTTCAATATTAAACGGTTTATTTTAATTAGAATGTAGTTATTTTCCTTGCCCACATTCCCACATATATTATAAAATACCTGGTGTCTGGAGAGAATTTCACATCATTAATAAGCTGTTGGTGACCAGTCATTCGTGCCAGTGGTCTTTTTTCTTTTTCTGGTAGCCACAGGAATAATGTGAAATCATCAGAACCTGACACTAACCGCTCTGCACCTTGAGCGCAACATTGCTCATATCTCTCCAATGCTCGCTTATGTAAAACCTTTTCTGAAAATTCACATATATTTTAAAGATATAGTGATAGAAATGCACAGAAAGTGAAAGTACGAGTAGTACTTAGTAAATTTGATTTTATTATAAATAAGTCATATTTAATCAGATCTTGACATTGTTATTATATTTAGAAATTTTGGTATGAATATTTAGTGGCTAAAATAATTAATAGTAAATTGTTAAATTTGTTAATAATGTTGCACACTATTATTAACAGGTCACATTGATATTGATTTAGAAATACCTACTGTCATTTGTTGGATCTTGTTTATCAAGGATTGGATGGAAAGGTCCAGTTCTAAGTACATAATCAGTACTGAGGGCCAAAGTGTTAACCCAATGAGCATGACCATCCAAAGTTCTGCATAAAATGCCATCCTCAGCTCTCCAGACCTAATACATTATTAAAATGTTACAATTAAATGTTACTTTACTTTAACTACATATGTAGCATTATCTTTTAATATCTTCAATCAGCTGCTTTTAACTGTATTTATGTATGTATGTATGTATTTATGTATATGAATATTTATTAGTTTGCGTATTTCATTATGTACGCAGTCAGCATTATTATTTTTAATCTTGTGTCTTTTAACTTGTTTATTTTAGAAGCCTACCTCATATTCTCAACATCACCCAGGGTAGACTGGTAAACAATGCCACTAGGCATTAGGTTTAACCCTTTGTGATCCTTAGTTTTAGGTGTTTCACATAAATATATTTAAAAAAAATACTTACTTTGATTGTCCTGTCTTGTGAAGAAGTGTAAATCAGACCAGTTCCACCCCACTTAACACAGGTTACGGCCTTAGTATGCCCTGTTAAATTGAGCAATGTAAGACAAGTAATTGTGTCCCATATTCTGACATCCCCGTCCTTAGATGAACTGGCAAGCCTCCGACATTCAGGGTTACTGGTAAAAATAATTAATTTGTTACAAGAAAAAGTCATGTTAGACATGGAGGAGTACAGTTAGTGTTGCCAGGCGTCCGGATAAAACCGGACATAGTTAAGCTTTTTGATTACGTGTCGCTTTTGTTAGGTTTTTTACATTTCGCAAACGAACGAGCGCCGAGCGTGGCTGAGCGCAGGCGAGTCGACCGTCGGTCGCTCCCGCAGGCCGTGTACCGCAGTTTTTTTGTCGTACCTGTTAACTATTAATACTGAGACACAAAATCCTCAGTAATTTGGCTTTTTTACCCAAATATCCGGCCAAACTGGCTGGTCTGTCCGGCTATTGGGTTTGGCGACCTGGCAACCCTAAGTACAGTTGTGCCATATCTGGCGTAAATTTTTTGTGTTTAGTTATAAAGGAGTCTTCACTCATATTATGAGGATGAGTTGATTTAAGTCTCGTATTTGTTTGATTTACATCTACTGCATTATATAAATAACAATACTTTTTTATTATTTACCTGACATATGGTTCCCAGGCTAAAGCTGTGACCCACTGCTTATGACCCAACATAGGTTTGCCAATTTGATTGCCAGTTATTGGATCCCATAGTAAGATCTTTCCTTGTTTACATGCTGAAGCCAATTTAGTCCCATCTGGACACCAACTTATACATAGCACCCAGTTTGTGTGACCTAATAAAAATGTAATAATCTATATTTTTAAAGCACAAAATATAATCTTGAAAATGTTGATGTTGATGTAGATACATATGAGTAGAAAGAAAGAAAAAATATTTATTTCATACTAAGAATACAAAATATTTGCTTAATGAATGTCATTTATTCCCGGTCATCATTTAGTTTGGGCTTGATGATGAGCTGAGAGGAAAAAGGTGGTGGAAAACAACTCCAAGCAGCACTCTTTTAAAAAAGTACATTTATATATTTGAGATTACAGAATGGCTATGGGTTGATAATGTTCACACTATAACATGACACTATCAACCCACTTTGATCTGCTCACAGATGTGAGTAATTACTAAAACTAATATTATAATAGATGTAACCAACCACCAATGTCCAACCACTAACCTGCAAGCTGATTTTGTAACTTTGAAAGAAATGATTTCATTTACTTTGATTGAAATAATTTCTCTCAGAATTAAAAATCAGCCAGCTCTGGTTTCATTTGAAGGCATGCAATCATTAAGCAAATGAATCATAATATAATCTAAATAATATGAATATAATCATAAGCATAAAGTAAATATTCTCTGTTGATTTTATGGGTCCCAATTAAACTTTAAATCTAAACTTTTATACCAATTTTCATACTGCTAAGAATAGAAATAGAAAATTTCCATACAAACTTTACCTCTCCATGTTACACCTTTAGAGTAATGTTAAGGATTGTCTATTTCAACTACACAGATCATTTTCAATTGTAATTGAGAACTTATATACCTATTTTCATACTAAGTCTAGAAATGAGAAAATTTGATATGAAGTGTATATCAAATTTTCTCATTCCATATTCACCCCTATTTCACCCCCTTAGAGGTTGAATTTCTAAGAATCCTTTCTTAGTGTTCACTTACATTTTTAAGTTTCTAGGTACAGTAATTTTAGTTGCCTGTTGATATATTTGTCAGTGAGATTTGTCTTTTATATATGTTGCAGCAATCTAGTTAAATCAGCCACTCAATTGAAAGGCTAAGCCAAACCGCTGAATGCAATGTCCAAGGACTTGGCTAAACATCACTTAGCTGTTTTTTTTAAAATGGAATATAAGAGACTTTGTAATGTTTGGATAAGGTGATCATCAGTATGCAACTTAAACAAGTACTTGAAATAAAAAAAGGAAACTAAATATTTATGTTGCATATATTATATGTATATTCATGTTTTTAAAGTTATTTCATTTGGAAAAAGTTAATTATTTATGTTAACCTTTTGAATATAAATAATGTACCTATAAAAAATAATGTTCTTTTATTATTAATATTAGATTTATCCAAAAAGTTTTTAAATACAATTTCTAAAAACTACATGAAAACATTATTTTTCGCTCCCTTTTGTATCAATGATCACATTTTAAATTTAAAGAACACAAAATCATTGTTTGCTTTGCAAGCTGTCGGACACCATTATTTATGTTGCATAATATATTTTAATGTATATTCATATTTTTAAAGTTATTTGATTTGGAAAAAGTTAATTATTTATGTTAACCTAAATTTGAATATAAATAATGTACCTATATAAAATAATGTTCTTTTATTATTAATATTAAATTTATTTAAAAAGTTTGTAAATGCAATTTTTAAAAACTACATGAAAACATTATTTTTCGCTCCCTTTTGTATCAATGATCACATTTTAAATTTAAAGAACACAAAATCATTAGTTTGCTTTGCAAGTGACGCCACGTTTGTTTGGGTGATTAGCAGACAGGTTTGCCAACATTTTTTTTCTCGTACGGAAAAGCAGACAAAAATCTCGTATTGGCTTTCAAAACTCGTACAATCTTTAGTAAAAAAAAGATATTTGCAGCTAGGAGGCAATTTTTTTGCTATGTATGCCTAATTTCATATGTGTGTGTATGTTTGTCCACTAACTCCTATTACTCTACATTAGATGTAAAAGCAAGCTATAATAAATTACAAAATCAAATAACATGTCACAATAACCAGAAACTGTCACAACACAAGTTTTATTTAAGCGATTCAACACTTCAACTTATAAATGAAAGAAAAAATCTTTTTGGTGACAAAACAAGAAAACAGAGCATCCAGAAAATAACTGACATAAGTAAAAAAATTAAAGAAAGCATTAGAAAAGATAGAAAAGTCAAGAGACTACAAACCCTAGAAAAACATATAATCAAAACAGGAGGAACCAGGAAAGCTTTAAAAGAACTACGAGAGTCAAAATCATGGATCCCTAAACTGAAATGTAACTTTCAAAATATGACAGGACGAAAGAATATTTTATAAACAATATAGCTACGAAATACTACCACAATCTCTATTCCAATCAAGACACCAATCTTAATGTAAGTCCAGAAATTCTAAATTATGATCCGCCCTTATTGAACCTTGAACCTGAAATCTTACCATATGAAACTAGAAAAGCTATACTAAGTCAAAAGTTAGAAAAAGCGCCAGGTCCCGATAAAATTACAAATGAGATATTGAAAGGAACCATAGAAGAACTGGTTCCTATACTTACTAAAATTTTCAACTGCATTATGAGAACGGGACACATCCCAGAACAGTGGGAAACATCCCACATAATTCTCATATACAAGAAGGGCCCAAAAGAGGATATAGGCAATTACAGACCAATAAGCCTGACATCTAACATCTACAAGATTTTCTCCAAAATTATTTTAAACCGAATAAGTAGTACACTTGATGAAAACCAACCAAAGGAGCAAGCTGGATTCAGAAAAAACTTTTCCACAATAGATCATATTCATACAGTTAAACAAACTATGGAAAAGTATAATGAGTACAATAAACCATTGTATATGGCTTTTATAGATTATTTTAAGGCATTTGACAGTATAAGCCATATAGCTATATGGGAAAGTTTACAAAATCAGGGAATCTCTACAGTGTACATAAACATCATTAAAAACATATATTCTAACAGTAAAGCAAGAGTGCAGCTTGAAACCCTAGGGGACTTATTTCAAATTAAAAGAGGAGTTAGGCAAGGTGACCCGCTGTCCCCCAAACTGTTCTCTGCAGTGCTGGAAAATGTATTCCGAAAGCTATTCTGGGATCAATATGGGTTACGCATTGATGAGCAAAAACTAAACCATCTCAGATTTGCTGACGATATTGTCTTATTTGAAGAACACCCAGGGAATTTAGAGAAAATGATACAAGAACTTAATAATGAGAGTGAGAAAGTAGGCTTATCCATGAATATTAATAAAACCAAAATATTAAATATTAACAAACTCCGACGAAATTGAAATTAAAGTCAATAACCAACCTGTAGAATATGTGGAAGAATATATTTATTTAGGACAGATCATCTCTCATACAGACACAACTACGAAAGAAGTCAAAAGACGCATAGCCAATGGATGGAGAAAATACTGGTCACTAAGAGAGATTATGAAGTCCAATGACCTTAGTATAAGTATCAAACGAAAAGTCTTCAATACCTGCATTCTCCCTTGCCTCACATATGGGTGTGAAACTTGGTCCCTTACCAGAAACCACAGAAACATGCTCGAACACTGCCAAAGAGCCATGGAACGAAGCCTGATAGGTATCAAGAAACAAGACAGAAAAAGAAACACCTTAATAAGAAGTACGACAAAAGTTACAGATATACTTAAAAGGATAGATAAACTTAAGTGGAGGTGGACAGGACACACATTGCGAAGTACCCAGGAGAAATGGAGCACAACAGACTGGTATCCCAGGGATGGTAAAAGGAACCGAGGAAGACCAACTAAGAGATGGGAGGATGAAATAAAATTGACAGCAGGTCCAAAGTGGAGAAGAGTTGCAAAAGACAGAGAGCAGTGGAAGTTGTTAGAGGAGGCCTTTGCCAAGAGGCACACTGAACTCAGAGACATCTTATAAATAAAGTAACAAATGTAAATGGAATAGTTCAGGATAGGAGGCTTATTATTATTATTATTATATAAGACAGATAGAAAATATTTTTGTGAAATGAAATTATACATTATTGTAAAAGATAACATTTGTTCTAGTACCTCATATGGAAGGTTAGAAATCTCGTAATTGTACGAGAAATCTCATACGGTAGGCAATCCTGCTACCAGTGCCGCAGTGTGAAAAAAGTGAACTAAATTTAAAAGACTTGATTTTACCTCAGCCAAGTAGTTAAATTTTGAGTGATGTTAGTTTAATAAACTATCAGCCTAGGCATTTAATTGAATGCTGGTATGTAATTAATGGGCTAGCCTTTCAAGTGAGTCACTGATTTCACCAGATAGCTGCAACATATACACATATACAATCACCTGAATATTTTTTTAAGATGACTATATTTATTTACCTTTGCAAACATGCTGTGGTGTTTGAGTATTTAGGTCCCAAAATCTGACAGTTGTATCTCCAGACCCACTGGCTAAATGTTTGCCTGAAGGGCTGAAGCTTGTGGATATAACTGCTTCTGCATGACCTGGTATTGAGCTGTTGAAAAATTGTTTTTATATTCGTCCTTCCCACTTAAAAACTTACATATTGTCATGTCTACTTTCAGACTGGGAAAAACCAACCTCTTACATAATTTAACAGGTCGAAAATATATCCTTTTACTGTGCACCATCCATATAAGAAGTACTTTAATTAAACCAATCAAGTGAGAAAAGAAAAATCTAAAATTTTATACATATGGTTATTCAAGTATTCCCCTGTACATAAACAGAAAAGTGATAAATATGTAATAATAAAGAAATGAACCATAGCATGACATCTAATGGGTTAATATTATAATGAAAGAAAGAAAAAAATATTTATTTTAAAGTAAGAGTACAAAACATTTGCTTAATGAATGTCATTTTTTTTCCTGGTCATCGCCTTAAGGTGCCTGTTTGGGCTACATATTTATCTGAGAGTTAAAAGATGGTGGAAAATGGATGGCAGTACTCTTTTTTAAAAAAAAAGTATTTATATGTTTAAGATGACTAAATGGGACACTATTTAGTAGCTTAGAATAAGTATATCCATTATCACATCTTAAAATCATAAATTACCTTGTGCATCTAGTAACAGGCCTTACTCTGAACACTGCTTGCTGCTGGTAGATGATGTCAACAACTTCCTCGGAACTTAATTTAACATTATCAAGAACATCTGCTAATGTGGAGGTTATTTCAATGTCTTTCACAAAGAATAGGAACGGCTTGTCTTCCTGAAATACAAATAAAAACAGCAATTAGCAATTCCCTAACAAGCAGCCATATTCAATCAGTGATTGTAGTAGTTTAAGGTTAAGGGTTTGATGAGAAATGAGCTTTTTGTGTGTATCTATGGATTTGGCATCTGAAAATATCATCAATAATTTAAAGCACAATTAGTATCTATCTTGAGATTTTACCAGGGTAAATTTTGTGAAAAATTAATTGCCACTCAATCTGTAATTAAGAAGAGATACCTCTTGTAAGAGAGCGTTACATATAAGACTTAATTGATCTTTTGTAACATTTAATGGTAAATCCAAAGGAGTTCCGATTTCATCTCCAGTATCTGACTTAAATCTTGCATGCACGCAGCTGGGAAGATCCGAGTCTACGTCCATAATATTATATTTAATTATCAGCAAACTTTAATATTATACTGTTTCTGTTTGCGTAGTAATAATACTTTAAATTATACTTAAATTTAATTAACTGATAGTAATGTTTACACGTTGTTCTTGTACATAAAATATACAGTAAATAAATAATCGCAAAAGGAGATAACCACTAAAACTCTAAATTGAATTGAAGTTGGTTGGATTTTTTTTCAATTATGGCATCGCAAACTCTGTGCATACTGCCAGCGTCAAGTATAATTTTTGCATAAATTTTTTGCCAGTTTCAATGAAACTGGACGAAGTAAGTAAGTCGTCAGTAATCAGTCAGTCTAGTCAGTCCAACATTCAAGTAAAGCGATGGCTACTTTACTAGAATGTGTCAGATGGAATTTTGGAGGCAAGCAGAAAAAAACATATTTTAGCACTATTATTCTATTTCACAAACACTCGTGCACTGTAATTAACCTATATCAAACAAAATGCCATCAACTTTATCCGATATAACTCAAAAATACACCAAGAAAATGAAAATAAAAAAAGAGCACAATATGTCTTTTTCGACTTCCCCAGTTTGGTTGGAAATTTCATAGGGTTTATTTGGTTTTTTTTTTGGTCTGTTAACATAAAGGGCTGATTACATTGACCAACTTGCAGGGTCCGATTTGGCATACATTGCTGGTTACCTTGAGTATTTTACTACAATGTATTCAGATAACCAGCAATGTATGCCGATGGCCCCTGCAGGTTGGCCAATGTAATCAGACCTTAAGGTAGGTACTCTGTTGTGGTTACTGGATAGAGAAATTCATAGAGGTAGGAATAAAGGGCCAATTACATTGGCCTGCATGCAGGGTCCGTTTTAGCATACATTGCTGGTTATCATGAGTATTTTATTAAAATGTAGGTACTCAGATAACCAGAAGGGACAAATTGTGCTCTTGTTTTATTTTTATTTTCTTGGTGTATTTTTGGGTTATATCGGATAAAGTTGATGGCATTTTGTTCGATATAGGTTAATGACAGTGCACGAGTGTTGTGAAATAAAATAACAGTGTGATTTGAAAACATGTTTTTTGGGCTTGCATCCAAAACTCCTTAAGACATTTTCTCGTAATGTAGCCATCGCTTTACTTGAACATCTGACTGACTAATACCTGACGACTGACGACATACTGATTTATTCTATGATGCAGAAATTATACTTGACATTGGCAAGACAATATGCGCAGAGTGCGATGCCATTATTGAATGAATAATGAAACGAAAATATTGAATGGCTGCAAGGATTTTATCCAATGCCGTAAAATGAATTAAAAAAAAATGGCAATTCTGTATTCAATGAGCATCTTAGACTAAGAATAATGTACTTACGATGAGCATATTATGTCTCAATTGAACAGGCCATGTGTCACCGTAGATAGAGAAACCAATAGATTAAGCCACCGCGTAACCGCGTGTGAGATAGATATATTTACCCACAGTGTTGTCATTTTTTCATTTTCCGGAATTTTCAGGGAATAACAATTTGATATAAGGTATTTGACTGTTATGTGTTTTACTTTTCTATTTTTAAATATTTACAAATATAACTTTTGCACACAAGAGTTTCGAAATCGGGTTCATCAGATTAATACTAGAGTTACTTAAAATACGCTGCATATTCCGAATACAAAACAATTTAGTAGTAAAGCACACTCAATAACAAATTTTCCATCTCATTCATAAAAAATATCAATCGTTTTAAAAACCTCATGGCTAAGATTAAATTGTTTCATTTTTGTCTAAGTGTGTCAAATCGTCGGTGTTAAAAGACAAATCATGTTTTAGCTATAAAGGGCATGTATAAAACGTTTCGTAGTTTTTTATGTAAAAAATAATGAATATTTATTTTACTTTGTACTGCGTTCCATAACACTAAAGGACATTATATTATTATAATAAAACACATAAAATAATTCATATACTTTTAATTTCCCATCATCGTTGCTTATCTTTACTTTAGATAATTAAATTAAAATATTAAACAACGTACAGTAATCCAGTAACCTATATCAATATATGTTGTACTGTGTATAATATACAGTATATGAAATTACGTTGGGGATTGATAAAAATGATAAACTAAAAAAATATTTTTTATACATTCTTCATTTCTTTTATTGGCAGATTTGGGTATTAACTTAGCGCGTGGAATTTCAATTTAAATTTAACGTTTACTTGAACTTGATGCAGACATATATATATTATGATCTATACCTTCCACTATATCTAAAAAATATCTAAAGTTGATGGATGAGTTTTAAAAAAATGCACTAAATGTATTTATCTATTATACCTGATAACATGTTCCATTTTGTTTCAATATGGGAATGCGAAATAATATTTGTTTAGAGATATTCTTCCTTTTTTCATGCAGTAATAGAGAATTGAATCAATGCGCCATTTTTATTTCATCTATGGTATATATGTTGACAAAACGCTTAATTCATGTAACATTAATTTCACTTGCATTATAATATTAGTAAGCGAAGCATTTTTATTCCATTATTGGCATGTGTTTCAATACCTTTACTAAATCTTATGTGGGAAATCTGTAAACAAAATTTTCAAAATTGTAATTTTATAATGAGTGGTTCACATATAAGTGTAAACCAAGTGATTACATGTAGGAGTAATAATTAAATATGGTTATTTTTTAAGGTTATCAAAATTAAATGGTTTATAGTCTAAACGAAAATAAGTTCACAAAAAATATCACAATTCACAAACGGTCTAAAAAAGTGACACGAAGGTATTAAAATTGTATGCTTTAAAAGGAAAAATACACGTGCATATTCCTATCTGCGCCCTCAATCATTATTATTCTTATATAAGATACCAAATTGAGGAAAAATTGTTTTCTTCATATGGTAACACTGACAGTTGTAATATACATTTTAATTTAGTTAATTTCGAGGTTTAAAGACACTAAATGGTACTGATGCAGTTGTAGAACAACATTTACCTACAAAATGATGAGTTTTTACTATCAAACAACCAGTAAAAAGTAGTTCACATTATTCACCTATAAAATGTAACATCACACGACACTAGTTTAAGTCGGTTTTTAGAGCTTAAATTAAAGCACTGCACCTTATTGAGGCTCCAATATACACAACATATACTTTCAGTCACATCCTTATTATGAATATATGGAAATATTACGAAAAAACACAAAAAACTCTTCAGCACTTCTTAGTTATTAACATAGTTTGACATTCGAAGTACTTTGTGAAATGACATTTTGGAGTCTACGTTTTGGAGTCACCAAGTTACAGCGATAACACTGACCTCTCTTGTATATATAGAGGTCAGTGAGCGATAAGGACAAGAAACTTGTATTAATGTCTCTTTTGCACATGCTGTATTTAGATCTGGCTATTTCGCCGTGGGGTAAAAGAGATGGAACGTGTGACTTGATCTATTAGTTTCTCTATCTACGTGTGTCACACACAGTCAGTCACATAGAGGTAGGAATAAAACATAGATTTGCCCTATTCTACTAACGGAACAGCACGTTATACAAATATCTGTTTAATCGACACAAACATGACAAATATCATGCTGTCTCGTTTTAACTAATGGATGGCTGCATAAGAAAATAAAGATAATAAAATATTAGTGGTAACTAATTTTGGCAACAACGTCATGTTAAGTTGTATGCGTGGCACCATCGTGCCACGGTAGCCATTTTATGTTCCCAGTATTTACAAGTGTACTCTGTGTATGTGTGCGTTTGTTTTGTTGTGGTAGGTCTGCTGTCTAGGGGTGTCCAATAAAAATATATCGATATTTATATTCAATGTAAAATATCGGATCCCCATATCGATGTTTTTTCAGATTTATGACTGAGTATTATGAGTGCGAAAATATCTTGTATTTGCTGCACAACACGAAACACAATATTGATCATCGTTTGATGGTAATTAAGTCAATTATTAAGATCTATATTGATATGCTATTCCGACAGCATTCAAAAAACTTTGTGAATAAATTTCTTATAGAAACTATTATAATAAACTAGTTTTTTTTCTGCAATGAACAAAAAAATTTTTACTCAGAAACTTGTTTTATTCTCGTTCATTAATCAATAGCAAATTAATTTAAAATATATATACATATATTATAAATTTCGAAAGTATGTGAGGATGAATGTATGTAGGTATTTATGATTGTTTGTACTGTTCAGTATTATAATTGGGTTTGTCAGCTTCGGCATTTAATGCAGGTTAAAATTGACAAACAGTGTGAATTAAATAAAAAAATATATGATTCATTCAAATTTTTGAAAAGTAGATTTATGATAGTACAAAATAAAATTTGTAGTATTCATATTTTCTTTGACACCAATTGAAAGTTGGACCTATTTACGCAAACCGGAACCAATCCACACTCATGCCGAAATTGAGTTAAGTACACAAAAAAGCTTAAAATTGCACCTTCTATCGACCCTGTAAAGATCAAAATGATTTTAAAATTTTGACAGAACAAAACATTTTCATGACATGTTTACCAATCCACAAAACATCAGTTGTCTAATACATTAAACAGCTTTTTCTTGAAACTATCATCACTATCATCATGTGTGGGTTGGTTCCGGTTTGCATAAATAGGTCCAGTTTACACATGATTTTAATTTTTTATAAAAAAAACCTAAATAAATGCATAATACGAAACAAAAATATCGATATCAGCTATTAAGATAAGAAGCAGCCATTTTATGTTCCAACTTTAATTACTTTAGGTAGGCACGCAAATTTCGTAGGTAGGGCCGGTCCATAGGTTTATGTCTATGGTCAGTCACCCCACCCACGCTATGACGCCACGCATGTCATTTTGTCAATATTGTCATTTGTCATTGTTAGATTGTTACTTTTACTTTACTGTTTGTTGTTACTTACTTGCCTCAGTCTGCTGTTGGCATCTTCTGTTTACTTATACTTTACACTATAGCGACATAATATTTCTAACATAACATTAATATTTATAACATTACAGTAAACTTGTATTAGAAAATATCATTTTGGTAATTTATTATGAAGTATATATATCTTCTGATTGTGTTTTGGAGTATAGTAAATTGTGATGAACACACCCATATATACAAGCCGAAAGAACAAGTTGTGTTATGGATGAACACGGTTGGCCCCTACCATAATCGACAGGAGACATACGCATATTTTTCTCTCCCATTCTGTGTTGGTACAAAAAGTATTAAACATTATCATGAAACTTTGTCAGAAGCTTTACAAGGCGTTGAACTGGAATTCAGTGGTCTAGATATCACATTTAGAGACAATGTTTCAGCACAAAAATTCTGTGATATACTTCTAAATGAACAATCGTACAAGGCTCTTGTGTATGCAGTTAAAAACCATTATTGGTATCAAATGTATGTAGATGGTTTGCCTATTTGGGGAATTGTTGGTGAGATTGATGGTGACCAATACTACATTTGGACACACAAAAAGTTTGACATAGGTTATAATGGAAATAGAATCGTTGAAGTGAATTTAACAGCAGAAAACAAAGTGCAACTAAGACCTGATGCTAACATTCCATTCACTTATGAAGTAAACTGGAAGCAAAGCAATATTCACTTTGAGGACAGATTTGATAAGTATTTAGACCCTAACTTCTTCCAGCATCGTATCCACTGGTTCAGCATATTCAATATAGTTATGATGGTTATATTCTTAGTTGGACTAGTATTTATGATATTAATAAGGACTCTACGAAAGGATTATGCAAGGTACTCTAAAGATGATGATCTTAATGACCTAGAGAAAGACTTAGGGAATGAATATGGTTGGAAACAAGTTCATGGGGATGTATTCAGGCCAGTATCACACTCTGCTATATTCTCTGCCCTCAATGGGGCTGGTCATCAGTTAATTGTTGTGGTTCTTGCTGTTATAATCTTCACTATATTTGGTGAACTTTATACTGAAAGAGGATCTCTTCTGTCCACTGCCATTTTTATATATGCTGCTACTTCTCCAATCAATGGATATTTTGGGGGATCATTATATGCAAGGATGGGTGGAAAATTGTGGATAAAGCAAATGTTGCTGTCTGCTTTCTTTTTACCAGTATTAGTTTGTGGGACAGCCTTCTTCATAAATTTCATTGCAATGTATTACCATGCATCTCGGGCTATTCCATTTGGTAGTATGATTGCTGTTATGTCTATTTGCACCTTTGTTATTTTGCCCCTCACCCTTGTGGGCACTCTCCTTGGACGAAACTTAGCAGGTCAGCTTAATTATCCCTGTCGTATAAATGCTGTTCCTAGGCCTATCCCAGAAAAGAAGTGGTTTATGGAACCAGGGATTATCATTATCATGGGAGGTATTTTGCCATTTGGTTCTATATTTATTGAAATGTATTTCATATTCACATCTTTCTGGGCTTATAAGATATACTATGTGTATGGATTCATGTTGCTTGTGTTTTTGATGCTCATGATTGTCACTGTATGTGTGACCATTGTGTGCACCTATTTCCTTTTAAATGCTGAGGATTACCGATGGCAATGGACCAGTTTTCTGTCAGCTGGAAGCACTGCATTGTATGTTTATTTATACTCATTCTATTATTTTATGTTTAAAACAAAAATGTATGGCTTATTCCAGACAATATTTTACTTTGGAAATATGGCATTATTCAGTTTAGCTCTGGGAATTATTTGTGGAACTGTAGGCTATGTGGGTGCCAGTATATTTGTTTATAAAATTTATTCCACAGTAAAAATAGATTGAAGATACATCTATAAATAATAATTATGTAATGAATTACAATTAAATTTCTATTTATGTCTTCCAATCAATTCCCTTATTCATAAAATTGTTTAAAATAAATAACTAAGATGTTTCCTTAATCTTTTTTATCTATAAATAAGGTACACTCAGTGATCTTAATTGGAGATTTTGTGGTAACTTAAACTGAAAAAATGTATAAACATATCAATTAATTTTACCAGTCATTTGTTATTTGATTGTTGTAAGTGTTTAACTCAAACTGAGATTAAAGATGTATAACAGAAGTAAATTTTCTTATATCCATTTTACTAGATATACCTATCCCTCTTATTTCTTGGTATAGTTTTGGCATATATAACCCTAGAAACAGACCCATAATATACTCTATGTAACAGAACACAGTGGAGTACCCCAATAACTTAAATATTTTTTACAAAAGAATAAGCATGAAGAACTTACACAGAATTTTATGGCATGTATTTCAGACTTAAATATTTTATTGAAATCTTATATGTATAAGCAACATTTTCTTAAAAATTTGGCAAATGCGTTTTTGTTTCTCTAGCATATAATTCTACTACATTTCTCGCATCCATTGTGTATTAAAGATTATGGTTCTTTGACCAAAAACAAAATAAACATCTTCCAGATTTTGACGTGAACCACTAATAATTTATTTATGATTATTGATGATGAATTATGATTGATGGAGGGGGCTGAAACATTAGAAGACTGCTTTATCTTTTTCTTTAATATACCACCAGCACCTACTTATTTGCAGTCTTGAAGTTTGCAATTGCGGTCTCCATTAAACAAAGAAGGTTTGCAGCCTTTTTTTTTGGTATTGGGGCGGAAACCTTCAAAAGGTACCCGACACCTTGGGAGAGGATACCGGGTTATGTGGGATTTGACCGCATTAAAACCCCCTCGGTGGCCTGCCTCTGCGTTTGTGAGGACTCCGAGATCTCCAATGGAATGCACTGGTGTCCTCCCCGCGCGGCGCCCCAGAACGGGCCCATCTTCGGGTGAGCAGATGTGCTCTCCTGCACCTTCAGGTGTTCACGGCGGCATGCGGCCACGCATACACCGCCGTCCCTCCCGAGGCTGCTGGCTGGACGGGTCAAGCTCCCACTCTCACCGTCCACATCCCGGAAGGCCCCTTTTAGTCGACTCTTACGATCAGGCAGGGGATACTGTAGCCAGCCACTTTTTTGCAGATGTATTAGCAAAGTCAGTTCGTAGCATCATTGTGACATGAAATAACGGCAAGCAAGCAAACATACTTATATTTATTATTAGTATGAATAAAGGTACATAAGGTGCGTCTACATAACATTTTGTACATAGTTGTTATGTAAGGTCAGGGTAAACTTAATGCCTAATAATGGCATTGTCCACCAGTCAACCCTGGGTGTCTTCTTAGAGCTCTTCTGAGCGGGTGCTGGTGCGGGTGGAGCGGTGGAAGGGGCGGCCTTTGCCATCTTCCCCTTCTTCTTCTTCTTTGGAAGAGGAGCTCCGCGGGTAGTCGGCCTTGTGATGCTCCTCCACTTGCTGCGGCTGGCTAGGACCGGCTGATGGGTGTCTTCTTTTCTCCACCGGCTTGGTGTAGAGAGCTACCGTGCCAGCACGCTTATTGCGCGCCTCCCGCTTAAATACAGGGCACGATGAGTGGTTGGCGGGATGCGGTCCGCCACAGTTCGCACAGGTGGCGGGTTCGGCCCGCGGGCGCGGGCACTCGTGGGCGGCATGGTCCTCGCCACAGCACACGCAGGCGAGGGGTCGGTGGCAGTTGTGCGAACTGTGTCGAAACTGCTGGCATCGGTGGCATTGGGCCGGTTCTTTTTTCCCGCGCCATGCCTCGATCTTGATGCCGGGCATGCATAGCAGCTCCTTTACTGCGTAAATGCTCGGCAGGAGGTCTTCTGTCCTCTTCAGGATGGCGGAGGAAGATGCAGCCGGGCCGGCCTCCTCGGGCCCGGATGGCGCGGACGTGCTCGGCGGGTTCATACCCGAGGCCGCGGAGCTCATCTTGTATGTCCTGCGTCGGTGTGTCGGCGGGCAGCCCCCTAATGGCCACCCTGAGGCTCTGCTCCGTCGGCAGGGAGTACGAAAACCAGGAGATCTTCTCCCGGGTCTCCAACTCAGTGAGGTAATTCTGGATGAGCCTGAATTCCTTGATCTCCTTCGGCGAGAAGCGTACTCCCTGCCCGAAGGGGCGCGCATTCGGAGCTCCCCCCAACTTTTCCTTGAGCACCCTGAAGTGGTGGTGCCAGTTGGGGAGCCTTTCCACAATAAGCGGCGGGAAGCGGGTGCACGGCGGTTCCTGTCGGTCGGCCGGCGGCTCCTGGCGGTCGGCCGGCGGCTCCTGGCGGTCGGCCGGCGGCTCCTGGCGGCCGGCCGAGGGGGCTGCGGAGGACGGCGTCGTTGCTGGTCCTCGTAGTGTGGCACTGGTGCTCAGCAGCGGTGCGGCAGCCCTGGACTGCGACGGCGCGGCGGGAGGCGCGCTTATGGTCGCAGGGATGGCCACAGCCGGCTGGAGCACCTGTGGCGTGGAGTCAGAGCGCGGCGCGGCAAGGGCGCGCAGAGACGGGGGGGGGGGGGGGGGGTGACTTCCGCAGCGAACGACGGGCGGGCAGGAGCCGCGATCGCCGCTGCGAACGAATAAGGCATCGGAGCTGGTGCCGGTGGGGCGCAAAGCGCCGGTGTCTTGTCCGGTGGGCAGGGGCCAGAAGAGGACGAAGGCTTCTTCGTCCGGAGTGTGAATCCTCCTCTGTCGGGCCGCATCAGACGCGAATTTGGTGATGCGGTCGACGATGTCCTCTGGCGTTGCTGTTGGGCTCAGCAGCTGGGACTCCACCAACCGGTCGTACCTACTGCGGGTATCCGGAGAAAACTCCGATAACCAGCCGGCGGCACGACCGGGTTGCTGCGGAGTGCCGAAAGATGGTTGCAACTCCTGAGCGGCATCTGAAGGCAGCGCAAGCTGTGGCGGCGGGAACGCAAGCCGCGACGGGCGCGTGCCGACCGCGGGTTGCGGCGGCAACTGCGCTGGGCGCGGTGGTTCGTGGCCACGCGATCCAGGCGGGCGTGGCGTGGTGGTGTCAGTGGGCCGTGGGAGACCCGACGGCCGCGGCGCAGATAGAGCAGCGCGCTGCGCATCAGCATCTTCCATCCCTCTCTCGTTGGCGCGGCTCACCTGCGCGGTATCGTGCCGGCGGGTGCCGGAACGACCGCGGCCATGCGATGAGTCGCGCTGCGGTTGAGGTTGCGCGGGTTTCCCGCGGGAGCCTCGGTGGTGGGGCATCTCGCCATCGCAGTGACTGGCGCCGCGGCCCGGGAGGGGTCGCGGCGCGGATGCGGCTTCAGCGGTGCTCCCTTAGGCAAGAATATTGCCTGCTCACTACCCCGACTATCACAATAATAGAGGGTAGAGTGAGAAAGTTGCAGAGGTCACTCGTACGAGGTAATTAGTTGGTACTGGCACGAGATGCGACCGACAGTCCCTTCTTTGACAGCCATTGAGACGCCGCCAGCGCTGCCGATCAGAAAAATCAGAATTCGGTAGAAATAAAATGAAAAATCGGTATATTGAATTAAAAATCGGTAGATTTGCACTAAGCCTTTATTTTTATCCAACTGCGTCAGAACTTCAGAAGGAGGGAAACACTGTTTACTCATCATCGTCACTGTCAACCTCGTCACTTTTCCACTTTTTGTCCATTTTGTTTAATAAATTACTATCTAATGCAAAGTCCATCAGTCAAAAAAAATAAGAGTGAGAGACGTCTCACTTTGCCAGATTGCCGATTAATGCCGAATGCCGATCGTAAGCCCGGTCTTTAAGGCCGCCCCAGATGGTCCCGCGAATAGCCCGCGGGACAACATCCGCCTAAAAATCCATAGACAAATTGAACGCCTTGTATTCAATTCTAAATTCCTAAAAGGATCGGAAATTTGGACAGGATAAGGATAGTTATTGTGGTGTGTTTGGTTGTACATACAAACAATGCAAAAACAATGCCACACTTAAGTTTTTTTAGTTTGCCCCAAGATGATGCGAGGTAAGTAATATATTTTAAATATTATTCCGTTTCCGTACCTAATTTATCAAAAGAACATGAACAGTTCTTTTTATGTAGCCGATTCGGTTGTTGACACTATGAACAGGAAAATTCAAAAGCTCACCCAACGCTAAATAAACTTATTTAATAGTTTTACGTGAATCTGTATGTATTTTATTTCATATTTTTAGGTAAGTAATACTTACTTTAATGGCTTCATTTGGTATGATACTTATGATACCTTATTATTTATAAGTATTTATAGTGTTAATAATTCTCATATTTTGTAATACCTACTAAACCAAAATAATGATTTTTAAGTAAAAAAAGGAAAACCTATATTTAAGCGATATTATAACTTATAAGACATAAGAATTATTAACAGTTCACAACCCTGGCAACACGCCTGGGCGACAGAGGGGCGTAACGAGGTGAAAGGGGAAGTAGGTATATAAATAGCGGCGTCCAGCGTTGCCAATGCTACCGAAAAATCGGTATTTTAAACGATTTTTTTAACAATCTACCGATCTACGGATACGACTATCAACCTAGGTGCAAGTTCAACCGGTTTTGGGGCGGGGGGAACTTGAAAAAGATATATTGTGTTCTTGTTTTATTTTAATTTTTTAGGTGTATTTTTGAGTTATATCAGATTTTGTTTGACGTACCTACGCTGACTACAGTGCGTGAATGTTGTGAAAAGAAATAATGTTTTAAAACATGTTTTTTTGCTTCCCTCTAATCACAGCCTCTAATACTCCACCTAGTAAAGTACATAGCCATCTATCCATTATTGATATTTCTATGACTCCTAATTACTACTACTAAGTGATGCAAATATTATACTTGACGCTGGTAATATGCACAGAGTTTGCAATGCCATTATTTTAAAAAATAGATGTGTTGGCGACTTAGAGCATCAAAGTTACTGACTCACCCTTCAGGAGAGACGGCATAGCGCCTCGCCTCGATACATAATTTTTGTGCCAAATCTGGTGCGGGGAAAGAACGCACACATTTTAATTTTGTCACACATTCACAAATATTATTTCATCGCTACAGACGCATACATTTCTAAATATGTCAATTTCATTAAACAACGTCATTTTCTATGCACCGTCAACACTGACACCGACACACACTGACACACTAGTTGTATAACCAGAAGGCCCATTGTGGATGGACTTTGGGACGAGGGGTTCGCCCATAAAGGCCACTCCTCTGACGGGTGTCATACCTGTCATAACTTGATGCTTTAAGGTTGACGAACGTATAGCACGTTTTTTATAATTTTTCATATAATGTTTATTATTGTAATTTATTGTTCGGTTTTTACTTGAATAAAATAATTAAATGACTAAGGAGGTTGGCTGTTTGCTGAAAGCACTTCAAATCAAAGAAAAAATGATACATTCGAACTGTTTGTAAAAACAATGGAGTTATCATCTATCACTGGGACTATGAAAATTTTCTGCTTTCTGCAACCAACTGATTTTGCATGTAAATACAAAATTGTTTCTTTATATCACTCCAACGCTATATGATGAATGAATATTTGGCAGATTTATTTAACATCGAAAATCCCCTCAACGTCAAATAAAATTAAGTTCTTCTTGTATGTCTTACTGGCAACACTCTGTGATGGTGTATATTTTTTAGTTTTTCACTCATTTGTGGATGGATAATTTCATAGTGTTTAGATTAACAAATACTTACAGGTGAATATAAGTGTTGTCCTTTTGTAAACTGGAGGTCGTTCGCCGATCTCTTTTTGCACTAAATAATACTGCAATTTGGCATTTTTCGGAGGTCGTTCCGCGCGCTTTTAATCCTAATGAATCGTGCGGAATGCACGGCAACTAGTTGTATATAGAAGGCACATTGTGCATGTACGTTGGGACGAGGGGTTCACCCGTAAAGGCCACTCCTTTGACGGGTGTCAATACCTGTGATGCTCTAAGGAAACAACACAACATTGGCCCGTGGCCGGCCAACGTGTGGATCGGACATATTGGCATGGCAACCTTTACAAAATACTATCTCCCTCTACTCTATGCATATATGCATTGACATGACCCTGACAGCGGAGTTTTGGCGGGAAGTCTGAAGGGACAAGTTGTGCTCTTGTTTTATTTTCATTTTCTTGGTGTATTTTTGAGTTATATCGGATAAAGTTGATGGCATTTTTTTCGATATAGGTTAATGACAGTGCACGAGTGTTGTGAAATAGAAAAACAGTGCGAAAACATGTTCTTTCGGCTTGCCTCCAAAACTCCTTCGGACATGTTCTCGTAAAGTAGCCATCGCTTTACTTGAACATCTGAGTTCATCTGACTGACTTGATACCTGACGACTTACGGATTTATTCTATGACGCAGAAATTATACTTGACACTGGCAATATGCACAGAGTGCGATGCCATTATTTAATAATGAAACGAAAATATTGAATGGCTGCAAGGATTTAATCCAATGCCATAAAATGTATTATATAAAAAAAAGACCCTGACAGCACGCGGTGTCAAAAAGTGATTTGACTTTGATTGATTTACTTTTACTTTACTTGACAGCGGTTCGTTTACTGCAATGGCCACGTTCACTTAATTTTGTTGTCGGATATCAGTTTTTATTTAATTCTACCATGAAGTTTATATACGTCCTGTGTGTCTTTTGGATGGTGGTTAATTGTGATGAACATACTCACACCTACAAATTAAAAGAACAAGTTGTATTATGGATGAACACAGTGGGCCCGTATCATAACCGCCAGGAGACATACGCTTATTTTTCCCTTCCATTCTGTGCTGGCACTAAAGTAACTATTGGGCATTACCATGAAACTTTATCGGAAGCGTTACAGGGCGTGGAATTAGAATTTAGTGGATTGGATATTACCTTCAGAGAAAATGTTCCAGCTCAAGAATATTGTGCTATAAAACTAAATGATCAATCGTACAAGGCCCTCGTGTATGCAGTTAAGAACCATTACCGGTATCAAATGTACATCGATGATCTTCCTATTTGGGGAATAGTTGGTGAAATTGATGGTGACCAATATTACATTTGGACTCACAAGAAGTTTGATATTGGATTCAATGGGAATAGGATTGTTGAAGTCAATTTAACATCAGAAAACAAAGTGCGTTTGACTACCAATGCTGATATTCCATTAACTTACGAAGTGAACTGGAAGGAGAGCAATATACGTTTTGAGGACCGTTTTGATAAATATTTAGATCCAAACTTCTTTCAGCACAGAATCCATTGGTTTAGTATTTTTAACAGCTTTATGATGGTCATTTTCTTGGTAGGTCTTGTTTCAATGATCTTGATGAGAACTCTTCGTAAAGACTATGCTAGATATTCTAAAGACGATGATCTTGATGACTTAGAGAAAGACTTAGGGGATGAGTATGGTTGGAAGCAAGTTCATGGAGATGTATTTAGGCCAGTGCCACACTTGGCTTTGTTCTCTGCTCTTACAGGGGCTGGTCATCAATTAACTGTTGTAGTTCTTGCTGTTATTATTTTCACTATATTTGGTGAACTCTATACGGAACGAGGGTCATTACTGTCAACTGCCATATTTATATATGCTGCTACTTCCCCCATTAATGGATATTTTGGTGGATCATTATATGCAAGGATGGGTGGAAAATTGTGGATAAAGCAAATGTTGCTGTCTGCTTTCTTTTTACCAGTATTAGTTTGTGGGACAGCCTTCTTCATAAATTTCATTGCAATGTATTACCATGCATCTCGGGCTATTCCATTTGGTAGTATGATTGCTGTTATGTCTATTTGCACCTTTATAATTCTGCCCCTCACCCTTGTGGGCACTGTCCTTGGTAGAAACTTGGCTGGTCAACCTGATTATCCCTGCCGTATAAATGCTGTTCCTAGGCCTATTCCAGAAAAGAAATGGTTTATGGAACCAGGGATTATCATTATCATGGGAGGTATTTTGCCATTTGGTTCTATATTTATTGAAATGTATTTCATATTTACATCTTTCTGGGCTTATAAGATATACTACGTGTATGGATTCATGTTGCTTGTGTTTTTGATCCTCATGATTGTCACTGTATGTGTGACCATTGTGTGTACCTATTTCCTTTTAAATGCTGAGGATTACCGTTGGCAATGGACCAGCTTTCTGTCAGCTGGAAGCACTGCATTGTATGTTTATTTATACTCATTCTATTATTTTCTTTTTAAAACTAAAATGTATGGCTTATTTCAAACTACATTTTATTTTGGTTATATGGCATTGTTTAGCTTAGCATTAGGGATTATTTGTGGAACTGTGGGCTATGTAGGCACAAGTATATTTGTAAGAAAAATATATTCAACAGTAAAAATTGATTAAATGTGTTATTATCATAAAAACTATAGAAACCATTATTATTGTGTGATGCAACCACAATTACGAGATTAAATTTATTAACAGCAAATTATTAACTATTATAGTACTGAAGTACAAATTGGGTTTCATTTCCATTTAGTTTATTTGTGTAGTATATGTGCCTCATTATCAAGTGGAAATATTGCACAATTAAAAGAAGTTTTTAATGTCAACTATCACAATAATAATAACACTACAATGAATAAGTTTTTAGCATAAATAAGCAACATAGTAATAAGAAAATTAATGGAGTAAATAAATAGAAGTGTTTGTTTAATTACTTACAATCAAGTTTAGTTCCAGAATCATTGTAAAATTGCTTCATACCTATTGTCTTGCTGAATTTGTGTGCTTCAATTATAAGAATAGTTTTAAAAAACTAAAAAACATGCTTTTATAACAAATCCAACTAAGAAATAGAAAATAAATTTGAATTAAAATAGTGTAGAATTAAGATAATGGTTGGAAATTAATTTTAAAATCAATTCCTGCCTTATCAACTATAGATAAAAAAATTATAAATTGACATAATTATTATAATGCAAATTGAATAATGGAATAATCTTATCAAATTAGTGTATTGTCAATTGTCATTGATCCTCAATAAACCTACAAACTTTGAATGAAATCGGCTTGAGGCCCTTTCATTTTAATATCTTATTAGTACTAAAACTAAGTTAATTGTAAATATATTAGTTATTAAAATGTAGCTTTAGTTCAGAGTAATAAATATTTATCTACTCCTCAGCATTTATGTGAAAATGTTTTCAAAATTATAATCCTCTTAGAAAATAATTATTATTTAGTATTGTAATATGTATTTGTAAATTGTGTGGGCTGAATGGTAATTATGTTTATATTCATGTTGCCTGTATAAACTAAAGTTCTGTGAGATTATAGAATATTTAGCCCTCCATTTTCATGTAAATACTTTCTAGAGATAATAAATGGCACCTTTATTTTAACAACTTCTGGCTTCAGTGTATTATCTTAGAAATGAAAATCTTGTATTCTTTGTTAAAGCTAATAAAGGTGATACTTATATAACTCAGTGTTTGTGTATGTATAGATTTACATATATCTCAATATATTTGGACCTATAATAAAGATGATTTCAGACTACGCTATACCATTGCATGCATTGTTAATATAGTATAGCAAAGAAGGGCCTCATGCCCTATATAGCATGGCGTTCACATTACGCGATATTATCGCAAATCGCAAGCATTTAAAGTACATAGCAAGGTCAAGCCGGCTACTTCGTTAGAGTAATTGTGTTCTGTGGGCTACTCACACACCTGCCGCTGCCGGCTGCCGCAGGGGCGATCTAGGGTATAAAGGTGGCGGGATGACCCTTAACAGGTTCCCTGTCCCCATACAAAAGCAACAGTGATATGCCCACGTCCCTTTTTTTTTCTTTCATACCTATATTAATTTCTGTCAGTGATTTTAGACGTTATTTAAAGATTTTAGAATCATCTAATGCATTTTCGATACTGAAAAAAATATATGAATCATATGTGTGATACAGAAATTACTCTGCAATACTGCACGGCAGGCAAGTGTGTAGAGCAACTACCGATATCGCACCGACCGAGATTGCCCCTTGCGACAGGCGTGTGAGTATCAGTTGACTGCGATCTTTGAAGAATTTTAAATACTTTTAAATCTTTGAAGAGAATTTATAGCACAGCATGAACTTAGCGCATCGCACCAATTTATAGCGTATAGTAAGCCAATAATAGTACACTACAGGACAGTGTGAACGTGTGTCCACAGGCGCGGTCGCAGCCTTCAATTTTTGGGGGAGGGGGGGCTAAGAAATTTGGGTGAAGAGGTCTTCCAAATTGGCTTGTTTCGCCTTCTATCTACGCATGATGGATTTGGGGGGGGGGGGGTCATGTCTTTTTTTCTTGTGGATATTTTATTTATACAGGAAGGTTATAGGAAAATATAAAAAAATGCTGTAATTACTTTTTCAGCAAGGTTACTTGAGGCAAAGAAATAAAACATAAAATATAAATGAAGGCATGATTTTGCTTTTATTAAGATTTTTGTCCATCAACAAAGATGTCTACGTCTACTGCGCCTTTTCGCGATTTTTTCCCGCCTGGAGTTTTGCTATTATATGCTTGAGCAGTTCGTTTTCTTAATGTTGCAATGTCTTCATTTTCATCAGTTTGGTCTGCCCATTCCAGCACCAGACGTCTGCCATACAAGTGGGTAGATTGGCATAAGGCTTCAAAGGCAGACTGAAAAATAAATTAACAACATTTTTGCAAACACTTAAATCCAAAGCCTAGAAGTACTGCCTTCAACGTTACGTAACAGGTTACTACACTACTTCGATTTGAAGTGAAGGTGGTTTTAGAATGACCTAGCTATTTGGTGCACGCCACATAAATCTGACCATGAAAAAAAAAACATCTTCCCTTTCCTTAAATTTACTCCGGTGAATTACAAAGATAGTGCATGATCAGTCATATTTTTAAGTCTAGAAATAAGGAAGTCCTATAGAATAAGTCCCATAGATTTAAGTGCGAATAAATAATTGTTTAGTAATTACATTATTAAACACTTAGTATTTTGCAATAAAACTTATGGAAATACTTTATTGTACAGTACAGCAAAATCTCATATCTTTATTTTTTAATCTTTTTTTATGTCCCACTGCTGAACACAGGTCTCCTCTCACAAGTAAGAGGGATTTAGGCTATAGTCCACCACGCTGGCCAAGTGCGGATTGGTGGACGTCATGCATTCAAGAAATTATGAATTTCTCTCAGGCATGCACGGCGATGGAGAACACCGTAATCAATAAATATCACAATATTTTCCATCACCGTGGAACAGCGATAAATGCGCACATTACATTTTTTTTGTCAGAGGTGCGCGCCGAGGGTTTGAACCCGGGATCGGTCGCGTCGAAAACCGCGGTTTTTACCACTCGGTCATCGGCTCAAACCTCATATCTAAAATCAGCGAAATCGGCAAAATTTCGTATACGGCCCTCTTAAATCTACCACAAATTACGTATCGGCCTTTTTATTGTGTGAATCTACCTTCTTTTGGCATCTCAAGCACCGCCCAAGAGAGACAGCGGTTAGTTATTTGACTTCAAGTTCTGCACAAAAATCCACTGAACAGCGGTTTCGGGATTTCCAATGGAAACTACCAGTGTCTTGATTTCCTCCATGCGCGGCGTTATGAATGGGCTCTTGGGAGAGCAATGTTTGTAGCTCTCCTATCTGCCGTCGTTTTTCCTGTGGCTGTTGATTCGAGCTTCCACTACAGCCGTGTATAATCCCAAAGCCTCTATTTGGTCACCTTTTACTATAACGTGGGGGACACCGTATCTCATATTCTTAATGCCGAGGTACCTTTTGTTATCGGGACGGAATCTTTTTGAAAGTGCCGGTATCTTGGGAGCTAACATTACGAGTAAAGTACGGTACTGGAGTCATTTGGAGTACAAAGCCAAAGGGCGAGGCAGTACTTCACTGTGGGGCAACTCCTGACGCTGTATAAGGCCCAGGTCAGACCCCACATGGAGTACTGCTACCATCTCTGAGCAGGAGCACCAAAATACCAGCACACCAATTTGACTCAGTTGACAAGCGCGCAGTCCGAATCGTGAACGACCCAAGATTGACTGATCGTCTAGAACCGCTTAGCTTGCGAAAATAAAAATAATTTATTTGCGCAACTAGGTATGTGTATTACAAAAGTTGTTTTATGTATATTTATGTATAAGTTAGCCATATTTACCTCAGCGAGGTATGTAAATTTGGAGGACAGAATTAATTTTTTATTTAATTATAATATTTATTAATAGAATAACGTTTCTTTAATGTAGTATTACTAAAATTACTTATAACTATTGTAATTGAAGACAACGTTGATTATTTTAACCCATATTTTGCGGTTTTTATTGTGATGTTTTATCAATTTTACTTTTATTATAAAAGGTGTTTATGTTTATACGAGTTTTATATTTTTATCCCCGAAGAGATATAGGCTCGCTCTGCGTATTCTACCGACTTTACTATGGTGGGTAGACGAAGGTTAAAGTTCCACCGGCGCCATCTGGACTCGTGGCGGACCTCCACATTCCGCTTTGCACGCTCCTTTTTATCACGGACGTGTAGGTTATGGGACAACCTTCCAGCTGAAGCATTCCCAGTGGACTATAACATGAGGTTCTTCGAGAAAGCCGTAAAAAAAGCTCTCCTCCAAAGCCAGTAATGCTCGGGTGGCTCCACTGGGGTTGCCCGTGTCCATAGGCGACGGTGATCGCTTAACACCGCGCTTTTTCGCAAAAAAGGTACCCGTCAGATTGAGAGAGATACCGGGTTATGTGAGGTTTGTATCGTACTAAAACATTCTCAACGGCCTGCCTGAACGCTTGGAGAGAACGTGCTGTTGTCCTCCATGTGTGGTCCCCCTAACTGCCGCCTTATAGGAAATTGAGTCTTTTAAATTGAAATAGGGACAAAGGGTAGGTAAATAAGTACAGAAGTTTTTGCTTAGCTGCAGTAAAAAAATACTAAGTACACAGGTAAGTAGATGTAAAAAACCAGTTTAGACGATAAACCAAATTGTACGTCATCCCTCGGGAATTCCTCATTTTCGGGGATTAATTATCGTATCATTTAGGTTCTAAGTTTATTACATGCGCATATTCGTTTGCAATATATCTTACCTTGTTTTAAACGACACACAGCGCCATCTATCACCGAACTGGTATGAAGCTAACAATATTTTTGTTTTCTCTCGGGAATATCAATTTTTTCCGGGATAAAAAGTACCCTATTATTTAATCCGGACTTCTAACTTTACGTCTGCAAATTTTCAAAGCAATCGGTTCAGTAGTTACGGCGTGAAAGCGGAACAAACAAACAAACTCACTTTCCGATTTATACTATTAGTAAGGATTTAATCAAAAGCACTAAGGAGTAAATCTACTAAAACACCGACAAAATAACTTTCTACCCCTTTTTAATCCCGTCAGAAGATAATTTTCGATAAAATACGACACTCCATCTGCTATTAATTCTGTAAAAGAATATTTATGCAAAATTTTAAGTAGAATGGACCAACGAATCACCATACAAACTTTACCACCGTTTTTCATCTCCTTAGGGGAAGGTCTTTACGATCAGCGGTTTGGGCTGTGGCTTGATCCATTAGTCAGGACAAAGCACTTTATATGTATGGCTACAACCCTTGTTACGTCCCACTGCTGGGCACGGGTTTCTCCCTATTATTGGGGAGGCCTGGAGCTTACTCCACCACGCTGCTCCAATGCGTGTTGGTGGAGATGCGGATTAGTGGCCAACCCGTTGTCGGATGTTTTCAAACCGCCCACAAGACCTCCGACAAGGTTTAACAACTGTTATCTAACGACAACAACCGGGATCGACGGCTTAAAGTGCCGTGCGAAGCACGGAAACGTGCATGAAATTTTTTGCCACTAGCGGTCACCCATCTTACACCCGACTGCGCCCGTTTGGCTGAGTTGTATAGATCGCTTGCGTTCTATGTTAACCGCCGGGCCATGTGCGCTTCATATATGTATAGTATATTCTTTATGTATAGATGTATGTACCTTAGCGTCAGCTTTAGTGAAATAATCTATAAAAGCGAATCCTCGATGCTGGTCAGATGAGAGTTTTTTGGGTAGCCTTAAGGTTTTTATTTCTCCAAAAGCCCTGAAAAATGTATAAGTTGTCATTAATTAAAACAAATCGACATAATTCAAACAAAAGAATGCATGTGCATTTATTTGGTATTTGGTAGAACTTGCATGGTTGAACTGAGGAAGAACCAACCAGTGATGATTTTATAGTAAGTATTTCGGTGAAAAGGAGAGGTTGGTGTCCAAACTGACTGATATGTGCCCAATATGAATCAGCCTCCGGAGTAAAAAGTAGCAGTACTACTGCATTCGATCTGACTTTAAGGTTTAACGACCCGCGTGGCGCAATGGTTACCATGCCGGACTACCAATCGAAGGGTCCCGGGTTCGATTACCGGCGAAACAGGAGTTTGAATAGTGAGTTTGAATTTCAGTTTTCGGTCTGGGTGTTTGTGTTCCTGTCTTTGTATGTGTCCATGGTACCCACGAGACAGGGTATTAATTACCTTATTGTGGGGTTATGAGTGTGTAACGTTTATCATATATTTGTTTATTATCTCAGTCACGACCTATGCCTTATTTGAAGTAGATGTCCTTGGATGTTGCATTCTCGTGACTTCTTAGCTACTTCACTTTATTCAATTTTTTTATAAATGCACTTTGGTATATAGTCCACCAATCCGCTCTTGGTCAGCGTGGAGGAATATGGCCTGATCACCTCTGACTTAAGACAAGAGTTAAGAAGATAGCATTTAATTCGTTTTCAATTTGATCAATTTTGCGAAGTCGTATAAGTACTTTTTTTTTATCTTTCCTTGTCTTTTTTGTGTGTAGTTTTTTTTAAATTAACCTATAAGATGAGTGAGCCATTGAGAGCGTGTTTTACTCCTTTTATTGCAACTACGGGCAGTGCAGAATTCAAGGAAAACTGGGGCGTTAGACTATGGTATTGTGCCTGGGATCTCAGGGAGTCTATACAGAACTTCTGTGTGTGCGTTAATGCTAATTAATAGGTAATGGGAGCGACAGCGGTAGCGAAGTATCAAACATAATGAAACGCACCCTTGCGTCCACAGTGTAGTTTATTTTGTGGTGTAGTGATTAAGGCCGGAACGAGGCGCGACGGGTCTGAGCGTCGCGTGTGCTTGTTAATTGTTCCTATGTATTTACACTGATGACATTATCAGAGGACATTATAATCAGTCTTAGATATTATTAAATCCTCCACAAAAGTATTAAGTACTTGATTTACATACCTAAATATTTCGTGTATCTCATTCCTATTAGCTTGAAAAGGCACATTGCGAACAAGAATCTTCGTGCCATTTTGAGCACCCTCTTTAGTAGTTTTTTTTGCTGTTTTCACTTCGTTGCTAAAAAATAAACAATACATACAATTCACATCATATAAGGTAAGTAACATACATATTATTATCAGCAATACAAAAATATATTATATTATCACATTGGATAGTTTATTTATTTGATTGACCACTATTTTTAAACGAAATGCAAATAGGAGGTTATTAGTTTAACCTGTATGTATGTTATATTGTGGGCAGGGTAACATTTGAGTATGATGATCTTTTCAGGCTTGCCAGTCTTTGGAAGTTTATATCACGAAGTAATTCCACAAATTACTTGAAAACTATGAGACATAAATCTTTTTTTATTTAAATCAAGTTTCCTAACTTAAGGAACAGTCCCAAGTTTCATCTAAATCGGTATAGTAGTGTTACGACTTTGAGTACCTTATCTCGAAAACAAAGCGTCGTACAGCAAAACCACAGGTCTACTATCGAACAGTGAATAAAGTTCTTGAAAAGTCAGTGATAAAAAAAGACAACGATTTCTATACAGTTCGGGAGTGCGTGCGTACGCGGCGAGTACGTACCTACATATATATGTATAGCGTACATGTATAGGTTTACATCGCGGGCCGTTTTTTATTTATTTTATTACCCATGGCGCGTAACAGTAGTTTTAAGATGTTATACACATTATCTAATTGATGATAGAAAATTGAACTACATACTTATTTCCTCTCTCAGACCGCTTTAGTTCAAGTGTTTTTCCATCCAGGGTCGAACTCTGAAGTAGTTTGAGTGCCTCATTCGCATGTTCGGCCTTGTAATACTGCACGAACCCATATCCCATGGACAACAATTGCCCGGGGTTTTTGGGATCCTTCTTTTTCGCTATAGTTGCACTGTATATTTTTCCGCATCCAGAGAAATGCTGTAAACATAACATGTCTTATTTTTACTCCGATAGTGGAAACGACTAGCATAGAACTATGCCAGATAAGAAATGATCTACGCAACTAAGCGCAATGGCGCAACGGCTGTAAGATGTTTTCTAAGATGAGGTCTGGGAGTTTTTGGCGGGAAGTCGAAAAATACATATTATTATTGTGCTCTTGTTTTATTTTTACTTACTTGGTGTTTTTTTGAGTTACCTATATCGGATAAATTTGATGGCATTTTGTTTGATATAGGTTAATTATAGTGTACGAGTGCTGTGAAATAAAATAACAGTGAGAAAATATGTTTTTTCGGCTTGTCTCCAAAATTCACGATCACGTTCGCGTTCTGGTATAGAAGCCATCGCTTCACTTGAATGTCTGACTGACTTGACTGACTGATTACTGACGACTTACTGACTTTACAGTGTAAAGTTGATACCTATTATTACTCGTCCAGTTCACCGAAAGTGGCAAAAACGTGATGTAAAAATTATTCTTGACGCTGGCAATATGCAGAGTTTGCGATGCCATAAATTGAAGAAAAAAAAAGATAAGGTCACCGCTAGTTGCAAAATTCAATAGCGTTTCTGTGCTTTACAGAACACGTTAAGACGTGATATTCCTTGTCGGAGGACTTATAGGCGGTTTGAAAATATCCATCAGCAGGCTGACAACGTGGAGCAGCGTAGTGGAGTACACTCTAGGTCTACCTAATAGTAGGTAGCAACCGTGCCCAGCAGTGGGATTCAAAAGGGGTTTCAATAAGTGGGTTCAAAAACCATGTAATATTTTTAACCTACCGATTTCAAACTATTTTCAGTCGTAACAAAGTTAAGATTTTTAACGAATATTGTAGTGTTATTTTCTGGCTCCTGTTCTTCTTCATTGTCTATTACTGAATCTTCAATGTCCTTGTTCGTGACTTTTAGTTCATCACCTTGTCTGCTGCCCTGTGTATTTATAGAACTTTCCGTGTGTTCATCTTTGATCTCTTTGTTTGATTCTTTGTCAGTTTCTTGTTCAGATTTAGTGTTACTTTTGACGAATACGTTCTCGGGTGCCCATTCCAAATATAAGGGTGCAGATTTAAACTGAGAATATGCCAATTTTGTAAATGCCGTTTTAGCTTCATAAGGTTCTATGAAATCCACAAGTGCAGTGATGCCATGTTTAGGTAGTAAAAACCGAGCTAGGGTACCATGCTTTTCAAATAAACTTTTAACTTCTTCTTTATCTGTATTAGCAGGTAAATTCTTGACTAAAATACATGTCTTTGATCTTCTTTTGGCTGGCTACAAAAGATAAAATAATGGTGAAATCATTAGTAGTAAGTTTTTATACACAAGTATAGGTATCTTGATTGATACAATAATATAATAGAAGAAGTTACCTTATTAAATGCATCTAAGTAAACTCCATTCGTTTCCAAAAAGGCTCGTGTCTCTGCAACTAGTTGAGTCTCTCCAAGTGCCAATCTTACAGCAGCACTTGTATCTGAAATTAAATCTCATATGTAGATATCTCATTAATCATTATACATTGTTATTATATGCACTCTCCAGAAATGGAAAGTTTTATGTAGGTAAACGTTTAGTAAATAGAGAATAGATCGTAAAATATATTTCATATCATTACAATTATTACAATTCAAACACCTCGGTCAGTCGTCAGGTGTTTTTTGACGAATTTGATTTTTTATTAAATACTATAACCACAATACTATCTTAGAAAAAATCCTGAAAACGTTAACTTCATGGTGATGATTTAGCACGAGAGTAACTGCAGCAAACAGCCAATATTTTGTATCCCACCAAATTGGATTCCAATTCCTTTCTTGAAAGAAACTGGCCACATATGTAGAATTCTCAATTATTTCTATAGCCTTGACAGTACAGTAATAATAATTGTGAAGCATATAATATTAACTTACTCGTAGTATTGTCACTTAACAATGCTTCTTTCGTAGTGTTGAAGTTGGCGGCCACCACATCCGCAACGGCGTTGGCGCCCAAAAAGAGCAAATTCCAATTGTGTGAAGATTTGGCTTGAGCTTTCAATTGCTTAGCTTTTTTCTCCTTAAACGACAATCCAGCTGTAATAAAATAGTTATTTTAACAAAGATTTTCAGTTTCTCTTTAATTAAAACATTTCTTAAACTTATTGTTTATTTTTATTTAAGTACTCCGT
This sequence comes from Pyrgus malvae, assembly GCA_911387765.1. Taxonomy (NCBI): domain Eukaryota; kingdom Metazoa; phylum Arthropoda; class Insecta; order Lepidoptera; family Hesperiidae; genus Pyrgus; species Pyrgus malvae. The sequence goes on along the minus strand of OU426958.1, from coordinate 8,745,200 downwards.
ATGATATACATATTCCATTTTAACCTAAGAGCTAGGTAGTTGTTGTAAACAATCTTAACAATACTTTTTATTGGTACATAAAAATAGTACTTTGTTCATTGTCCTTATAACATTTGTTTGTAACAAAATTTGTTTCTACAATTCTTATCAATCACAGCACTCCAATTAAATACGAAACATTGCTGGTGAAAACAGCTCTCTACAACGAAAAAAGGAAGTAAATATAAAAAGAACTTAATTCTATCATTACAAATGACTCATTGATTGCGATTGCGACTGAGCGAAATTAGGCGACGGGGACCTGATTTACGCAATGCATACGCTAGAGACGAGGCACCTTCCACTATTTTTGTTTTAATGTAAGATCTAAAGTGCGTGCAGCGCTTTTGCACGAGGTCACAGCACAAGCCTTTGCCCATAAAAAGTATATCGCACATCTAGATCTAAAGGGAACCAACTCAAAAATCTGTGTTATTGAGTTAGTCTCACCATTGAATTACTTATACCCATACCTATTGGCCAATAAAACAGATTTAAAAATAAGTACGTTCCTCAACGCTAGGTGGCGCCCTGTATCCTTTTTGTTGAGCGAATGAGCCTCACTCCTTCCCACAAAAACAGGAACATCGCTAGTTGCCACTAGAATTATTCGCGGAGCGCAGGCGTCCAATGCAACAAATTGGAGTTATTTTGGGTTGTACCTATATTGTTGAAAATCTAAATAGCATTATTTTAAGTTCGCGCCTTTCAGATGGTTAGTGATAATTGAAATAATACTACATTTTGAGTTGAACCCGTATTGCTGGCAGGGTGAGTAAAGTTTTAATTTTTATTTTGAGTTAGCACCATATTGTTGATACATTTTTTGATTTATAGTTGTGTCTGTTTTGTTGAGTCATATTTTATGCTGTGATTTTCATTTAAAAAACAATTTAAACAGAACATATTTTGCTATTAGCGATTGGATTTTTCCATCTTAGTATGATTTCATATTCGACATCGAATTTATAGAGTTTGTTCCCTATTTACTGCCATTTTTCCGAGTTAGATCCCTTTAGATGGGAATATAATTTTGCAACATCTGTAGTAATATAAAAATAAAAATTTCATTCCTTTTCATTCCTTCACACTCATAGCCCCATGGTAGGGTAGATATATCCTGTGTCGTGGGTACCATGGACACACACAAAGACAGAAACACAAACACCCAGACCGAGAACAGAAATTAAACTCATCATTCAAATTTGTCAAGAGTCAAGTTTCGCCGAGAATCGAACCCGAGACGTGACCCTTTGATAAGCAGTGTGGCATGGTAACCATTGCGCCATGCAGATCTTCAACTGTCAACAATTTACCAGTTACGTCTTTAATTCACTGGTTTTCGATACGCGAACATTTACAGAATGAAGGAGATAATATACACAGAGTGATTGAATAACAAATTAAAAGATATTTTCAGTAGAGTCAAATCTACGTACCAGAACAATATAAAACTTTGATATTCACTGCAAAAAGACTAGGAAGCCTAACGAAGTTGTTGAAACGACCCACAATTAATTTTATGCTGTAAAAGCTGTACAGGAGTCATGAGGCACTAATTTTAGTTTAGATGAAGATAAAAATCGAATTAAGTGGCATGAAATTGGAGTGCTCAAAGTTGAAAAAGAACACCCAGATGCCTTTTTTTTCAAAACATCTTTTGCGGACGAGATTTATAGAAAAGAATAGCTTAACACGAGCATACAACGTAAAATATTAATATTGGATCCAAAAAAAGACATAGAGAATTGGTTGATAAGAATGTGTTTCGATCCATATTATGATTTTTATTACATATAAGGTTATTCTAGGAGGTAATTAAGTGCATCCTTATTATTAAAAATACACCAAAGTTGTTCATCAGTATGAAAAAGGAATAAAAAATAAGCGTTTTTAAAAATACTGAATATTGAATGCCACTATTCTATTCTATAGATTTAGTTTTTATTCGTAAGATGAAATTTTTGAATTCATAAGTATAAAAGTTTATGTTCTCAGTTATGTGTGGTGTTTTTTTTTAATTCTTTATAAATTAGTTTTTTTTCTAGATATCTATATTTTTTGTTTTGTTTAAAACTACAATTAAAACATTATAAATAAAATACTGACATAATCGATTGTTACAGTAACATTAATAAATAATATAGTTTGTTAACCGTTCTTTTATTGCTTATCAATCAATAATAAACTCTTATTCCTCGTCACACCACAATCTGTTATTGAATGTTATTTGGATGAATTAAAAATAATTCAAAATGCTATTACTTTTTAAATTGATGGTGCTTCATCAAAAGAGATACAACTAAAAACTTAATTCACCAATAGAGGCTCAACTCAAAATAATGTAACATTTATACAATACATTGTATAGCAAAAGGGAAATAAATCAAAAAGTCCAATTTTCTGTCCCAAAACATGCATAAAACATGACATTCTTACAGTAATGTTATTCTAGGTGTGTATATAAAACAAAATTATAAACAAAACACTTCTACCGTGTGCAGAGACACAGAAAACAGTTTTTCGCCTTTTCTGAAAAAAGTGTGTTTTTGAGTTAATACCTCTTTAGATCTAGGTGTGCGATATGTAAAGTAAGTTAAAAAGTACAGTTATATGTAAAAAATGTACGTACTTATATTTAAAGTTTTGTTTTTGCACTTAAATTACTGTATTATTCTTTTGTTGTGTGGTAATAAACCATTTTATTATTATTATTAAAAGATGTTTCTTAAATACCCTCATCTTCCTCGTCTTCAACGGATTTGACTTTAGCGGGCAGCAAGTGCAGCATCCGGCCGCAGAACACGGTGCCGTCCAGCTCCGTGTAGGCCTTCACCGCGTGCTCGGGCAGCATGAACGTCACCGTCGCGAACCCCTTGGGCTGCTTCAGCACGGGGTCCAGCGGCATGTTCACGTCTGTCAGAGGGCCTGAGAATATCAAAGATAATTAAATAAGTAAATAAATAACGATTCACACGCATAGCTCCACAGTAGATTGAGTATAACCTGTGCCGCGGGTACCATTGGGTACTACCGCTACTACCGTTTACTACCGTGGCGCTGTAGTGCTTCGAAAATGTTCGCAGATGCACACACCGACGGCTATCACGCGATAATGCGGAAAAAAACAGCGTCTCTGCTACAGCGTCTACGTAATAGCGACAACGGCATCCTAAAGGTGATTGCTGCCAGGCCCGACTGCTCCATCCAGCGCCACTGGATTGAGCTAGCCATAGGACTGAAATAAAGTTTAAGTAAAGTTGTGTTGTAATGTGTAATTTAAGACTGTTTTTAACTAATAATACTAACATACATTAAGAATGATTGTTACTAACGTACTAACGATATATGGATGTAATTATGTCCGAAATAAATGTTTATTATTATTATTGATACACACAAAGACCCAGATCGAAAACAGCAATTTAAACTCATCATTTCAATCTCTGCTTCGCCGGGAATCGAACACGGGACCCTCGATTGGCAGTACGGTGTGGTAACTGTTGCGCTACTCGGATAGTCATTAGCATCAAATTTCTCTATGCAGAATTGAACAATTGTATTTATGTATGTTCAATTTTTTTGAAATATAATCAATTAATGGGCTTTTTGAAATTCCATTATAATATCATAAAATATATAAAAGTTTTTAATCTCGACTACACAAAAATGTATATGACCTAGTCAACAATAAAGTAATTTCATTTCATTTTATTTCAGGTAGTGATAGATGTTTCAAGTTTATAGCAAGCAATCTTTGCAGCTATGCAAAACAATGGCCGTTGATTGTGGTATGTATGGGTGACTGCTAGTACCAATAGATCTAGGCCTACGCTCATACTAGGACACTCCTGACTAGGGTTGTATTGTAACGGAACTCCGCCTCCGCCTCCGTTACTGCGGAACTTCCACAAAGAATTGAACCTCCGCCTTCGCATCCGCCTCCGCAAAATTTATACAGAGTTTTAAGAGGAAACACTAGCGCCGTTTTTCCATACAAATGTATTCTCCTATTTCCTCCCTGGATAATGCTTCTAGATTATTCTAGAGGAATTATTTTTTGTGACAATATCTAAGTCTGCTAAAGCTATGCCCCTATGTTTTGTTTTTTTCAATCAACTAATTAAATCAGAAAAAATATGACTCATCAAAAATCGTAGAAAATGCCTCTTTCATACAGCCCTAATCCAACAACTGCAAAACAAATTTGAAAGGTTTTTACGTCCAAATAAAAACATACCCGCGTTTCCTCTTAACGGAGCTTTATTTACGATTACATACAACGCGCAAGGAGCGACGCGGCCGCTCGGCTGCATGTTTGCGAGAGAAATGGTCAAGGTCAAGTTTAGTTACTTTTAGTAGATTTGGCTTGTGCCTTGTACCGCGGGAACAGGCGAGCGGTGTTGGGTGTTGGGGGCGTAAATGAATGTTAGAAATCAACTTGAGGAATCGTTCGGTACCGCGTCGATGTAATTACCTAAGCCTGTTTGTTTTGAGTGATTTTGTGCATAATTGTCATTTTTTATTGGAGCCGCCAAGTTCAGTGCCAAGTGAACAGTTATTTAGTGCAGCTGGTTTAATTTATGAACCCTTGAGAAATCCTTTGGAAGCCAAATCAAATCAAGTGATCAAAGTCACTGATAGCATTAGATTAGCCAATAGGAGTCCTGACTGCTACTAACTAGCTAGAAGATACCCTAACCACAGTAAAGTGTTGTACACTACACTCTTACAGTAACAGTATATGTATATTGACAAACATTCTTATACTTACCATACTTTTCAAACAGGGCTGTAAGTTCTTCTTCTGAGACCACATATGGCAAGTTTCTTACAAATATGTGGCCACTTTCACCAATGCTCTCTTCATTGTTTTCTTTCTACAAGTTATAATGAAACATGATATCAGTAATTTATATATTTAAGTGTATGTAAAACGTAAAAATCAGTCAAATCTGAGTGGATCTTATGCATAAAATTTTTCTTCAATGTTAAGAATTAAAAATCATCTAAAATAGATATAATTATCGGTATAAATACAGTTTTAAAAATATTAAGTTGTGTTTACCTCTTGACGTTTTTTGATAGTTAGTTGATCTTCTTCTTCCGAAGCTTTTTTTGCTAGGTTTTCATATTTATGTACGTGAATACGATGGCTCCCTATAGGACGAAATGAAAATTTAAAATATAATATGGCAATATTAAAATACAATGTTACATCCACCAGTAAAATTTTCTGCAGCTCAGTAGCATACAACATACATACATGCCATTTTTTTCTTTCTTCTTAATCATTTGTTCCTGTAGCTTGTTTATTATGAAAGCCTACCTCACATTCTCAACATCACCCAGGGTCGACCGGGAGACAATGCATTAGGAGACAATGCATGACAAGGCATTAGGTTTAACCCTTTGTGAAAACCTTTGTTTTAAGGTGTTTCTCATAAATAAATAAATAAATAAACGCCATGCAGTTTTAATTAAAGTTTAAACAGCATCGCCTGTATGTTGTATGTATGCCTGTATGGAATGCTTGTATGTTTCTGTATTTAAATAAAAATTTAAAATATAATATGGCAATATTAAAATACAACCGTACATCCGCCAGTAAACATTTCTGCAGCTCAGTAGCATACAACATACATACATGTTATGCAGTTTTAATAAAAGTTTAAATAGCATCGCCCATATGTTGTATTGTATGCCTGTATGGAATGCTTGTATGTTTCTGTATTTAAATAAAAATTTAAAATATAATATGGCAATATTAAAATACAATCTTACATCCGCCAGTAAACATTTCTGCAGCTCAGTAGCATACAACATACATACATGCCATGCAGTTTTAATTAAAGTTTAAACAGCATCGCCTGTATGTTGTATGTATGCCTGTATGGAATGCTTGTATGTTTCTGTATTTAAATATAAATTTAAAATATAATATGGCAATATTAAAATACAATCGTACATCCGCCAGTAAACATTTCTGCAGCTCAGTAGCATACAACATACATACATGCCATGCAGTTTTAATTAAAGTTTAAACAGCATCGCCTGTATGTTGTATGTATGCCTGTATGGAATGCTTGTATGTTTCTGTATTTAAATATAAATTTAAAATATAATATGGCAATATTAAAATACAATCTTACATCCGCCAGTAAACATTTCTGCAGCTCAGTAGCATACAACATACATACATGCCATGCAGTTTTAATTAAAGTTTAAACAGCATCGCCTGTATGTTGTATGTATGCCTGTATGGAATGCTTGTATGTTTCTGTATTTAAATAAAAATTTAAAATATAATATGGCAATATTAAAATACAATCTTACATCCGCCAGTAAACATTTCTGCAGCTCAGTAGCATACATACATGCCATGCAGTTTTAATTAAAGTTAAAACAGCATGCCCCGCATGTTGTATTGAATGTATATTGAATGTATGGAATGCTTGTATTCAGTCTAATCATGACATTGCAGATTCTTTATTATACCAGCATTACATTTTTATAACTTAATCTTTAGAAAACTTACCAATAAATAATTTATCTTTATTTAGAGCCTTCTTTAATTCTTTTTCAGTGCGAAAGCCTACGTAGCAGAACCCAGCCAGCTTTTTCTGTTTCCCCAGTGGCAATCTAATTGAATATGGTACTAATGGTTTGAAAAAGTCTTTGATGTCTTTCTTCTTGCATTTAAATGGCAGACCAGTTAACTGAAATTAAATAAAGACAATTCATTAATTTTTTTGTCACTTATATGACTTATATCATGCAGAATAGAGAAGTATTTTTGGTATGTATATTAAAATTTAACTCAAAAATTAATTTTTTTAAAGCGCGCATGGCCTGGTGGTTAGCGTAGAACGCAAACGATCTATGAAACTAAGCCAAACGGGCACGGTGGGGTGTGAGATGGGTGACTGCTAATGGAAAAAAATTCATGCGCGCTTTCGTGCTTCAGAGGGCGTTAAGCCGTCGGTCCTGGTTGTTGTCGATAGATAGCATTCGTTAAATGCCTTATGGGCGGTTTGAAAACATCCAACAGTGGGTTGGCCACTAACCTGTATCTCCACCAACCCGCATTGGAGCAGTGTGATGGAGTAAGTTCCAGGTCTCCCCAATAATGTAGAGAGACCCGTGCCTAGCAGTGAGACTCAAAAAGGGTTGCAGCCAGCCAAAATTTAACTCACTTTTACATGAAGTAGAGGCCTATTTCTTATTTTCTTTGGGGCAGAATCTACTTCAATCACCTCTTTTTGTTCTGGTTTCCCTTCCACTCTTTTCATTAAAAGTTTCATATACTGGAACAGAAAAGATTGTTTTGTTGCAATTTTTCTTAAATGTACATACAAAATGGATCAGAAAGTGGTTATGGGTTGAAATACGAAAATTTGGGTTAAACCAAAATTTCTTGTTTTCCAGCTTGCAACACTACAAAATTAAGAGCAAAATGTGATCGTAAAACGATGATGCTATTAATATGGTTGTAAATAAGCCCGATAGAGTCAATGTGAGATAAGAAAAATAGAAAATTTTGTTTAAAAAAAAACAAGATTCCACTATAGATATTCTTGTGTGCACATAATTTATATATTGTACTTTAAGATTTAAAGGTAAAAAGTACAATAACAAAAGTTCTAGCTTTGAAGAAAATTAATTTTATGACTAAGTATACCTCAAGATCGCTGATCTGTTTGTCTGCTACTTTTCCTGTTAAAGTTTTCTTTTCATCTTCATCTTGCACAGGTTGGCTTGGTTCAGAGTTTGTAGCTTTCTCCTCCTCCACCCCACTGTCATCATCACTCTTATCACTCTCTATTAACGCCTCTTTGATCCAAGCTGTTTTTTCATTTACATGAGCTTCAATAAATTCTTTGAACAATGGATCTTCTTTGTGCTAGAAAAATAAGATAAGTATATTATTATAAGGAAAATTCTTATTATAATATGGATTGTTACATTGTTAGTGTAATTAAACATGATTTAAACAGTTATAAATAATCAAGTTAGTAAACATTTAATGAATTGTTAGTTTATAAATACAGAAGCAGGTTTCAAAGTCTGGGATTCATTTATAAAGTACTAGCTGACCCCACAAACTCCCTAGAGTGTTTAAATGTTTGGGGTGGACCATATCATGTTTTATAGTGACTTGTATTCTCTTTGACATTTTATGTCATGTCACATGGGAACACGGCAAGCATAAAAAAACAGGATAAAAAGTATCCTATGTCTGTCTCCTGTTTTAAGCTACCTGGGCAGGTATTTACAATTTTCATCTAAATCAGTTCAGACGTTCTTGAGTTATAAATAGTGTAACTAACACAACTTTCTTTTATACATATAGATTTAACCCTTAATTCCACGGATTTTTAATTTAATTTACATTTGTGAAATCGCTAAAGATTGAATTGTTAGCTTCTAAGAGACCCTAGAAAAAATACCTGAAAAATTCTACCTATCTGAGTTTCTTGAAAAAGGTATGTTCATTATACTAGACGTTATCAAATATGTAAGACTCTGATGCGCCCCAACCACGTAAAGTATACTTCCCACTGTCAAAGATATTTATTAAAAGAATTCCATAGAAATACCATAGAATATCATAGAAAATGTGTAGTTTTTCAGACTTATAGTTTTTAGACAATTTGGGCATATCTAAATTGTAAAGAGCACTAAATTTTATCGGAAGGCATTCTCACTATACCCATTGTGAAAAAGAATCAAGGGAAAGCCTTTTAATACCTCTATGGTCAACTGTTCAGAGGATTTTGAGGAACTTTTTCAGATGGGACCAGTGCTACTAACCAATGTCACCTACACTTGTAATGTAATTATAAATAAATGTAATGTACTAGTGATGAATACTGAAAAATAAATAAGTTACTAGTTTTCTACAACGTCGACAAGGGTAAGAATACTGGACAGTTTTTAGACAAATATTTAGGCGTTACTTTCGACAACGGGAAGCATACTGCACACAAAAGTTTTGTGCGACATTAAAACTTTACATGTGTTGATAAAGCAATCAAAACCTTATGAGTGTCTAGTAGTATCTTTTATCTTTAATTTTCAATGTAAAAACAAGTAATAACAATGTAAAATTATGAATAAAATGCAACCTACCAAGAGCCCTCACAGCAATTCCTTCCTTCCCGACATCAAGTTGGTGACAGTCTCATCCCGATTAATTGTCCGCAATGCAAAATTTTCAACACGTAGTTGCATAGTTCAAGATTAAATATAACGCTCAAAACTCTAGGTGTGTGGTCAACTTTTTAACGCAGATTTTTTTTTATTCAACGAAAAGTATAATGCACCGCATTGAATTAAGGGTTAAAGCAACACATCCAACAAACATACCTTTCGCAGAAGCTGTTTAATTTTGTCTTTATTTTTCTCTAACTTTTTCTCCTTTTTCTTAAAACTTTTTGTTGTTTGCTCTTCATTTTTATGAATTTTTTTGTAAGCAGTACTGTCTGGTGCATATTTACTCCATGCCCTTGGTTTCTGTTCATCCCCCAAGTTTACACAGACCTGAACATCAATCTTCATAGAGTTAATACAAGTGCCATCAAAGTATTCCTTGGCAGCAGAAGCTTGTTCATCTGTTCTAAATCCCACAAAACCAAAATTTCTAAATTTTCCATCTTTAGTGTACTTCAACTGAACATCAGTAATTTCACCCTTTTCACTGAATATCTCTTTCAGTTTCTCTACTGTAACCTGAAAATTTATAGCATAATAATTCATAGTTTAAGTACATTAAAAATAAAAAAAGACATTCAACATGTTTATGTGCAACTGCACCTTATTAGGCAAGTTTTTCACAATAAGTCGCGACATTTTTCATTTTATATTCATAAATATATAATGAGAAATAGCAGAAAATATTATCTTCTCTTCATGGTTCCTCAAAACTTTACGTGGATATTTAAAAATGACGGAATTTAACTGAAGTTACATAATTATGAACTAACAAAAACGTATCAGGTAATCAAATAACTTAATTATTTATGTAAGTTCAACGTGAACGTTCAAAATGAATGAATTCAACCTATAAACAAATTCAACCATGTGCATGTGTTTTGATTTTTGATTTGACAATTGTTGGCAGGTTATCTGAGTACATTGTAATAAAATACTCAAGATAACCAGCAATGTATACCAAATCGGACCCTGCAAGTTGGTTAATGTAATCAGCCCTTATATGACATCAATGAAAAAAAAGTATGACATCGTCTGATTTTGACAAACACCAAATGTTTTTTTTGTCATGTAATAACATCGCCCACTCTGTGCATATTACCAGTATTAAGAAAAAACATTCGTATACTGCCAGATATCAACGTAAAACGAGTTACTTTACCAGAACATTTCGTTTGGAGGCAAATCGAAAAACCAAGTTTTTGTTTTGTTTTTTATTCCATCACACTATTTATAGTATGATTATAGTACACTTTTAATTACCTGCGTTAAAATTGGAGCAGAGTGGCAGAAAGATACGTGTCCAACAGTGGTATGCAAGAAAGAGTGGCAGCCAAATATGGAATAAGTAAAAGATCTACCAACCGAAATCGAAAGATTTACTTATTTAAGGGTTCATCCATTAATCACGCGAGGCTTGAAACGGGCATTCCTTTCAAGTTCGACAAAACTTATATTACCACAATTCACTAGATCACAAAGACGATCACGAAGTTAACCATAGAAATGTAACAATACGTATGTTATGGACCGCATATCTCACAACATACAGTTCGCTCAAGGCGCGAATCCACCATCATCGCGAGTTTAACCGAACAACCAGAATCGCTGCCGAGTGCTGGCGTGCGCTGGCGAAAACCATATATGAGGCGCTTGTACTACCGTACCGCTACAAGCCCAAGCTGGGAAGAAAAAGCATTCTGAAGACTCAGAGCTATAAGCCCATCACGCTTCTACCCTACACCTCGAAGGTCATCGAGTTGCTCCTGCTGCAACATTTGACACCACATACCATCCCCACGAACAGTGGTAGTGGACGGCCTTAGAGTATCAAAATTGACAGGTATGACACCTGTGAGTCAGTACCTTTCATGCTCTTAGTGGACGGCGCGCTATTCAAAGAGCATCCTGTGGCACGGCTTGCGTCACGCTCTACACTGCCGGCGTAGCGCTCTACGCTGACGATGCAGCGTACGTGACAACAATTGACAACATCGCTCAACTCCCGACTGGCTCACGAAGTGGAGACTGTCAGTGAACCTGTGGAAGACCCAGGCCGTCCGGATAGGCGGCGGTGAAGCTCAATGGACAAGAGATCCTGTGGTCCACCCTGGTGAAATAACTGGGTGTGACCGTAGACCGCAGGCTCTCCATGAAGCCCCACGTGGACAACATCCTCAGCAACGTGAGGTCGGCGAGCTTCCTGCTTCGTGCTGTGCTTTTCTCCTCCTTCTGAGTGTGAAGACCACTGTGTATAAGCAGTACACCCTCTGCCGCCTGACGTACGCGGCGCCGGCCTGGTATGTGACCGTAAACGAGCCGCAACGTAAACGCTTGCTCGCGTTTGTCTAGAGCCTGGATGACTTTGTCGGCCGCTTCTCGGAAGATTCTCGCGCTTATCAACGCAGCGTGACTCTCCACGGCCGGCCACACTGCCGCTGGGCATTCCCACGCGATCACCTGTTGTGGGACTCACTAGCGGCCGCCGGGGCTCCCTGAAAAACGGATTGACCCGCGGCACCAACGGGCTGCGCCCACCCCGGACCTGATCCAGATCCGGACCAGCAGCTTAGCTGCACCACATCAACCCAACCAACCCCAATCACCTGGAAGAGATGATTCAGCCCATCACGTAGGCCAGGGAAAACAATAAAATCATCAACCAGTCTGCCGCTACAGGCCGCGGAAAACAGCCCATGGCAGAGAGCCGAAAAATAGGGCCCCTCGTATAGCAAACATCCCGCCGCACGAGCTACAGCTTATTGACTGCTGTGCTGCGCTCCGCTAGCATCCACACCTACTGGAACTAACAAGCCAACAGACACCTAGGGACTCTCCTGGCGCGCGTACGGTGATACTTTCTTCGCGAATATCACTTGGACCTTGCTTTACTTCATCTATCATTTACTGTATTAGTCTTTAACTAAATAAAATCTTCTTCGATTTTGTCTAAGTCGTTTGCTTCCTAAGACAATTATTCTATTTAGGCGACTTAGCGGTTCTTGATTTCATTTTAGGGTTAATTTGGCAAAAATGGCAACACTTCAACGTCAAGTTTATAATATCGTCTTCTCGTCTTGCGTCTATGACATTGACAGACAGCTGTCGTTTAAGGTAAAAATTTGAATCTCGATTCAAAGGAATCAAATTTTACTACTTTAAATTTTTTGTGCAAATTTTGGGATCATTCAATAAGTCTTCTATTGCTATTGGTGACCAGCAATCTTCTTAAAGATGTCGACTGCGATGACATTTGGCCAAAAACAATTCATTCCTACACCGCCTGATAAGGGAAGTTTTCCCCTTGATCATGATGGAATTTGCAAGAAAACCATGACCAGGTACATGAACTGTTTATTTAGTAACAACAACAATAATTCCATGTGTAGGGAAGAGGCTAAGGAGTACTTGTCATGCAGAATGGAAAATAACCTTATGGCCAAGGAAGACTGGACAAATTTAGGATTTAAAGAAAACGACAAATAGACCATTCAGTTATCTGGAGTATTGCTGTAAATATATTCGTAGTATTTCTATATATTTAGTGAAAATAAATTGTAAAATATATTTAATAAATGTTTTTCATAAGTATTAACAGTTAAGAAATAAATTATATTTAAAAAATAACCTTTGCAACATTATTTTATTATAAAAGATTTCATGTGGATATGTAATGCCATGATTATTTAGTCAACAGTTATAGAGCCAAATAACAGTCACAGGTTTCAGTTGTTACAGGTCTTTGCAGCCACTTAGCAGCCAAACATGATGATAGCTCATGATGTAGGACTTTTTGATAGTCTCAGTCTTTCTCCTGGTAGAGTTCTGACCCGTTTCACCTTATCCATCTTTTACTGGCTCAGTTACACTAGGGATAATTGAGTTCATATGAGTATACTAATCTATCCTATGGGAACAGTACATTTTTCTGGTTATAAAAGTAGCCTATGTGCTATTTTAGCCAGCTCTTACTGCCAAGCCACAATTGGTACTTTTAGTATCCTCAATCAGCATTTTAGAAGCAAATGCAACAAGCAAATGTGGCATTAGACAGACTATAGAGGAGGCATCCTCTATAGTGTGCCTAATGCCACATTTGTATGCAGTTGGCAGATTGTGGCGACGTCAGCGGAACACAACTAGTGTAGTGGTAGATAACGAGTTACTTTTTATATATGAACTATTGATAGTTTTTATCTGATAAAAGCTATACTATCAATGCTGTTATTATTTCAGAAGAAATACTATTGAATTAGTGAAATACTTGCTTGGCCGCAACCCTTTTTGCGTCCCACTGTTGGGCACGAGTCTCTCCCCATAATTGGGAGGGCCTGGAGCTTACTCCACCACGCTGCTCCAATGCGGGTTGGTGGAGATGCGGGTTAGCAGCCAACCCGCTGTCGGATGTTTTCAAACCGCCCATAAGGCCTCCGACAAGGTTTAACAACTGTTATCTATCGACAACAACCGGGACCGACGGCTTAACGTGCCCTCCGAAGCACGGAAACGCGCATGTTTTTTTTTGCCACTAGCGGTCACCCATCTCACACCAGACCGCGCCCGTTTGGCTTAGTTGCATAGATCGTTTGCGTTCTATAACCATGAAGGTTTTTAGTATTAGGTAACATTGTTAATTACTCTCTAGAGTTTTGATAACCCTATCGGATATACAGGTTTACATGGTATGTCAACCTAAATCCTTCTAGATCTTTGATTCGGTTGTAGTTCCCATTATTTGTGACTGATTCTACTATAGATCACTATACCCCAAACTTAACTGCTTTCAAGATATTGGACTCTGGGGAAGATTTTTATTAAAGTTGTCGATTTTCCGACTCCAAAATAGTTTTAACAGGCATACCATAAGCAAGAAGTAGTAGGTACTGAATAATTTTATTTTTTCCCGTTTGAAGTCGATTCTATTTTTTTGTTAATTAGCTGTGCCCCGCGGTTTCACCCGTGTTAGAGAGGATCATTAGCATAAAAAATAAAAAATACAAAAAATCCCTATATATATATATATATATATATACAGTCGAACCTCTATAAGTCGAACATCAAGGGAGACGCCAAACATTTCGAGTTATAGAGTTTTCAACTTATGGAGGATTTCGACTTAGGCGGATTTTGATTCGACATAAAAGAGTTTGAGGTTTATTCTTATAAATTTTGAGTTAGAGAGGTAAAATAAATTAAAATTCAACTTGCAGAGGTGACAAACATATTTTTATTTATTATAAATCAACATTATTTCAAATCATTTAAAAAAAATATGGCATTAAAAAAAGTCAGTAATTTTTCAGTTCTCTATCTATAGCATTGTCTAATCTATAAAGAGCAGAAAATTCTTCTTCTTCAGAGTTACTGGTCTGCTCTATAAAATTACGTAAGGTATTCAATGCGGTTCGCGCCTCTTTGATGGAAACCCATGGAGCGCATGTACTATTCACGTCTTCTATGTCATCTAAATCATTAGTATCGGTTTTCTGAGCTACTGAATCGATAATTTCGTCATCAGATAATGTCCCAGCAGTCATAACTCCATCATCGCATGAAACAAAGTCCTCAAAGGATATTCCTGATTCAGATACCACTGCGTTCCATTCTGCAGGAGGTGAAATAGAAATATCTTCGGTTTCAGCTACTACTGTTGCCGACGATGAAAAACCACAGTGTACATAACAGTTTTTTATTGTAGTCGCAGTAACATTTCGCCAAGCTTTATCAGTCATTCTCATGGCTTGCAATACATCTATAGTAGAATTCTTTTTTTCTTCCATATTATCCAACATGTTCCTGACAACTTCTTTTCGATACAATGACTTGAAGTTTTTAATAATACCTTGGTCCATAGGCTGTAATTTTGATGTGGTATTGGCAGGTAGGTAATGTA
This sequence comes from Pyrgus malvae, assembly GCA_911387765.1. Lineage (NCBI taxonomy): Eukaryota > Metazoa > Arthropoda > Insecta > Lepidoptera > Hesperiidae > Pyrgus > Pyrgus malvae. The sequence continues at coordinate 8,730,055 of OU426958.1, read as the reverse complement.
TTTTAACAGCTTTCATTTGTGGAATATCATTATGAGCTGTACAATTATCAAGGAACAACAAGATTTTTCTTTTTTCTTTGGCCATTTTCTTATCAATGCTTATGAGCCAGTTTTTGAAAATTGCAGAAGTCATCCATGCTTTTGTATTCGCTTCATATTGCAGTGGTAGTGATTTACATCTTGAAAAACAACGAGGTTTTTTAGATTTGCCGATGACTAATGGTGAGAGTTTTTCTGTGCCCGACATGTTTGCTCCTAGCAGGATAGTCAAACGTTCCTTGCTATGCTTCTCACCATGGCATTTATCATTTTTAAAAGTTAGAGTCTTATCAGGAAGACATTTAAAAAACAGGCATGTTTCGTCAGCATTGAAGATATTGTCAGGTTCGTAACCATGTAACAAATCTTGCAATTTACTTTTCCATTTGTTACAGGTTTCAATGTTGACACTTGCACTTTCCCCACAAACTTTTTTAAAAACAAGATCCTGTCTTCTTTTGAATTTTTCTAACCATCCATTACTGGCTCTGAAATTAACGAGTCCCAATGATTTAGAGAATATTTGGGCTTTTTCTTGTAACAGTGGTCCACTAACACTGATATTTTGGCTGCGACACTGCTCAAACCATTTAAGTAAGCACTCCTCCAAGCCCGGATATTCTGCAATTCGTCGTCTTTTGCAGGACAAACTTTGACCGTTTTGTATTTTTCTCATGATGTCTGATTCATTTTTTATTATTGTTGAAAGAGTACTCATTGGCAGGCCAAATTGTTCAGCAACATCTTTCTTTTTTTGACACCTCTTCACAGCTTCGAGCACTTCTAATTTTTCAGCAAGACTCAAAGTTTTTAGTTCACGTTTCACAGCACTCATGTTAACTGTTGTACTAATTGATGTGTATTGCAGTAGAACCAAACTACATCTGACAGTATTTAAGTCGAAAACAAATGACTTGCTTAGCTAAATTTCAAAGGAAATCAAAATTGAACACCTGACACCAAGCAAACACGTGTTTACGTGAGTCATAAATTTATTATCGTATACTCCTAAAATGTTTTCTAAGAAACAATAGTGTACTCACATTGTCGGCAAGTTCTTAAAGTCGGTAACTTATTTTTGTTCGAACAATAGAGGTAATAAATTCCAAATGATCAAGTTGTAAAGGTTGTAAAATAAAACGTTGCTATGTTCGAGATACAGAGGTCAAATTTAATTTTTCGAGTTATAGAGTGAAAATATGTACCAAAATGGCTTGGAGGGACTCTGTGATTATTAGGGCTTTCGAATACCGGATTTTTTCAATACCGGTATTAATACCGAATGTTTTTTTCTCAATACCGGAATCCCGGGATACCGGTATTGAAAAAAAAGAATGCTTATTTTTTTCAGAATTGTAATTCTTTTTTGGAAGTACGCATTTAGTAGGTATTTTCTCAGGTAATATTAATAAACAAAGTTTTAAAGTAAAATCATCGATTATTTACATATAAAAATATTTTTTTATAATAATATGAAGTGTCAGTTAGATCCGTCTTTTTTACCATAATTCGCGTTATCAAAATTATGACTAATCATATTTATTATTATAGAATTTCACAAGACTTGCTTGTCTAACAACATTTCTGTAAATAATAAGAATCTCAAGAATATTTGGTTTTTAACATCTAAGATAGACAACAACAGTGAAAATAAATACTTTTACATACTCACATACTCCGTAATCAACGGATAATGTCTGGCTAGCAAAAAAAATATCTTAATAATGTAATTTTTATACCTATTTACTTCGGTTAACATTTATAAAAAAATTAACATAATAAAAAATCTAAGAATTAAAAATGCTTTAATGTTTTAGGCTCTTTTTTTCCTGAAGTTGCGTTCTAAGGAAAGAAAGTATGTATGATATTTGGTTTTTAACATCTAAGATAGACAACAACAGTGAAAATAAATACTTTTACATACTCACATACTCCGTAATCAACGGATAATGTCTGGCTAGCAAAAAAAAAATCTTAATAATGTAATTTTTATACCTATTTACTTCGGTTAACATTTACAAAAAAATTAACATAATAAAAAATCTAAGAATTAAAAATGCTTTAATGTTTTAGGCTCTTTTTTTCCTGAAGTTGCGTTCTAAGGAAAGAAAGTATGTATCTAGGCTTTTATCAGAGAACGATCTTTCCGCTTCCATACTTTTTGGCGGAATGCATAACAAATAATTATAAGCCATATCCGTATCTATAATGTATTTTAGACTTAAGATTTTTGCGTTGCGTGTAACTGCCATGTCGTTAAATCATTGATATCTCACTCTCACTCATCAGCCCATATTCGTCCACTGCTGGTCATAGGTCTCTCCCAAGGCGTACCACTGAGCCCGATCTTCGGCTCTACGCATCCAGTTACTTCCCGCCACCCTCGCAGGGGAGCATCGAACACTACGTTTGCCTGAACGCGGTCTCCACTCCAAAAGCCGTCTTGTCCAACGATTTTCGGTTCTTCGGCAGATGTGACCAGCCCACTACCACTTCAGCTTACTGGCTCTTAGAGCTATGTCGGTGACTTTAGTCCTCCTCCGGATTTCATGGTTTCGGATCTTGTCTCGAAGGGACACGCCGATCATATCTCTCTCCATTGCTCGCCGCTTGGCTTTGAGCTTATGAACCAGTCCCATCGTCAGTGTCCACGTTTCGGTTCCGTAGATCATAACGGGTAGGACGCACTCAGGAGCGAGATGGGGCAATAGTTTTTAGCAGTGTTTAGTCCCCCTTCTTATGGAACAAAACGACGATGCTCCTGTTCCATTCCTGCGGAGTTCTCCCCGTTTGCAAGACAGGATTAAAAATTCGGGCTAATTGTGTAAGGATTGGTGTACCGCCGGCTTTAATAAGCTCTGCTGTTATTCCGTCCTCTCCAGGGGTTTTTCCGTTTTTAAGTTGTTTGAGGGCCAACGCCATCTCCTCAAGACTGACTTCGGGAAGCTCGTCAGTGTAGTAACGTGTTAATGTTGGTCTGGGATCTGTGGATTGCTACTCAGGCTGCGGAATACGTGAAGCATATAATAGGCTGTAGAAGTCCTCAACCTCGAACAGTATTTCTAACTTAGAAGCGACCTTTGCTGTCTTGAAAGATGGCTTATACCCAGATGATGCGTGAATATCTTAGACCCCGGTTTTTCTCAATTGCCTGTTTTATAACAAGTGTGTTGGAGCGCCGGAGGTCTTTGCCTATGCATTTTCGAATATCTCTTGTGAGACATCAGAGTTCTGATGGGGTGGCACTTCTGTCTTCGCATCTTTGCTTCGTAAGCATGAGAGTCCTATCCGAAAGCTTAGACTTCCGGCCCTTATGCTTCGTCCGACAAAACCTGTTACCTTCGTCCCTTAACCCACATTTTCGTAGTCCTCGTCAAAACATCGGTTTGATGCCTTGGAACACGATTTATCAGTTCAAGCTGAAATTCATTAGACCCCGTTTCGGTTTGAAGGAGATTTGGTCAGAGCGTAGACTTCAACATACGGCGTCTCTCAAGCTGAAGATCTATATTTAAAGAGCCTGTGATCACTAGCGGTGTTAAACCCATTGATCATAGAGACGACTTTAAATACCCGCTTGTAGTCTGTATGATGAAGTCTATCTTGTTTTTGGACTTACAATCATTGATATACCAATTCCAAAATAAAAGAAATGGATAATAAATAATCCAAACTAAAAAGTAGAAAATAAATAATAGTTTAAAAAAACTAAAAAACACGCTTTTTATAGAAAACCGAACTAAAAAATAGAAAATAAATTTTAATGAATTTAAATTAAGAAAATAGTGTTAAAAATTTCAATGAATATAAGTTAATAATAGTGTGAATAAAAAAAAATATTTTATTTTAAAAAAAGCGTGGGGTGCATGGTGTCAATAGTTATAAATATTTTATTGACAGATATGAGTAGAGTGATTATCATTTCGATAATATTTTAAAAAGCATACCCCACGCTTTTTTTTAAATAATTTTTTTTTTATTCACACTATTATTAACTTATATTCATTGAAATTTTTAACACTATTTTCTTAATTTAAAATCATTAAAATTTATGTTCTATTTTTTAGTTCGGTTTTCTATAAAAAGCGTGTTTTATAGTTTTTTTAAACTATTATTTATTTTGTACTTTTTAGTTAGGATTATTTATTCTTTCATGATGTTTCCACGAGCAATGGACTGGTTACTGAGAACCTTCTTCTTTCTTTCAAAAATATCTTTATCTATCATTAGGCTTGTTACATAACTTAAGGTTACATATTTTTTTAATTTTTACGTTTTCATAAAATTTCACCTGTCTTACGACTTAACAAATTATTTATATTCTTTATATATCTCATACACGTTTTCGGTTACTGAGCACCAATAGTCTACTCCCCTACATAAATATGAGCAACCCAAGCAGCAAAATAGTCGAATAGTAATTAGAGTACTCAGCCTTTAATCGTATAAGAGCCGAGTAACCGTTCTTAAAACACCCATTTATCGTGTAATAGCGGTTATCTCGACTATTTGGCAATATTTGCTAATGTGTGCTTTAAGGACGTCGAATAAACGTTTACAGCACTATGTTTTAGCACTTTTACTCCACCTTTTAGCAGATGCTGAATTAAAGTGGCTAAAATACTCGTTATTAGATCGTTTGATCTATAACAGTCGTATAATAGCTGTAGCTCTATAAACGCAATCGAACAAAAATCATATTTTGCAAATTGAATTATGGAATAATTTTATCAAATTAGTGTATTGTCATCGGTCCTCAATAAATCTACAAAGTTTGAACGAAATCTGGCCGTTTAAAGTGGGTCAAAATCGCGCCCAAAGAAGTCGGTTACAAACATACAAACATACAAACATACAGGTGAAGCTAATAAAAAGCGTGTAAAAATGTCTATGTGCGGTATTGATAGTTTATTATTTTGTGATTTGTAGTAAAATTAAAATAAAATCATTAATAACGGGATCCCAGTATTGAACGTTTCAATACCGGTATTCAAAAACTGGAAAAAATGTCCGGGATCCCGGTATTGGCTGATACCGGGATCCCGGTATTGGAAGCCCTAGTGATTATTTCGACTAACAGAGGGTCAAGATTTCAAGTAATGGAGGTTTTGGTGTTTGAAGGGAAGGGAACAAAACATTTTTTCGAGATTTGGAGGTTTTTGACTTATCGAGGTTCGACTTTACGAGGTTCTACTGTACATATAATAATAATAAATCATTTATTCTCTCTCAGGCAACAAGGCCCATACTATAAATACCTTACAGACTAACATACATAATATTTAATATTTTTATTTATATACATTAAGATTTATATATTTTAGATTAAGATTACTCTCTAGAGTTTTGATAACCCTATCGGATATACAGGTTTACATGCATGGGCGTACCCAGGTTCTTGGCCAGGGGGGGGGGGGCAAAGTCTTGGCCAGGGGGGGCAAAGTCTTGGCCAGGGGGGGCAAAGACTTGGCCAGCGGTGGCAAAGTCTTGGCCAGGAGGGGGCAAAATTTTGGTCGGGGGGGGGGGGGGGGGTGGCAAATTTTTTTAAGCTAAGCTAAGGTACCGCGCGTGTTTTTGCCTTTCACGTTATAGACCAGTGTCAATAATTTTTGAGACCAAAAAAAATTATAAGTAGTAGAATGAAACCCATTGAAAAAGGTAAGAGAATAGGTATGTATGTATAACATAAATGAAAGGAAAAAAATTTACGCGCGATCTGACATCGGGAAGGGGGAGGGGGTGAGTTTTTAAGGGTAAATAACGGTTTATTTCGATTTCCGGAAAAACTACAAGCTCTATAAAAAAATGGCAAAGTTGTAGGTAATAAAAAGATCTACAACTTTCGTATTTACAGTTTTTTAAATAACTTCAAAATTTATGTGAAATATTCAAATAACTAAGTTTTTGATTTTTTATTTTTATCTTTTGCTATAAAATTTTTTTCACAAAATTTGGTGATAACCTACCTTTTTATGAACCAAACACAGTATTTTTCACCTAATTTTGAAAAATCACCGTAGTTTTCAATGGAAAATTCTCACGTCAAATTATCTGCTTTTTAACACGCTTTTATTAGCTTGACCTGTATATATGTATGTAACGGAATCTTTTAACTCCATTTTCACTTACTTCTAGGAGTCTGATTAACTTGAAAATTTGCACAGGGTTCAAGGGCCGATGACAATACAATAATCTCATAACTTTTTGTAAAAGTCCTAACTAGGATCATCAGGATTAAAAAAATATACGAGGGGCGGCTGATAAGTTTGCGGCCTAAGGTACTTAATGAAACATAATATATAAAGATTTATATTTTTAAGACGCTTATATTAGTTTGACCTGTATATATGTATGTAACGGAATCTTTTAACTTCATTTTCACCTACTTCTAAACATCTGATTAACTTGAAAATTTGCATTTGCATGACAATGCAATAATATGTAAAAATAATCCAAATAAAAAATTAAAAATAAATAATGTACTTTAAAAAACTAAAAAACACGTTTTTGTGAAAATATGAACTAAAAAGTAAAAAATAAGAAGAAAATATATTTTACTGAAAAAAAATCGTGGGGTGCGTGGTGTCAACAGTATCTTAAAAACCACCCCACGCTTTTTTTACAGTAAAATACATTTTCTTCTTTACTTTTTAGTTCGTATTTTCAAAAAGCGTGTTTTTTAGTTTTTTTAATTTAAAAAGTCGGTGTGAGTTTTGTTCGTTCATATCTCTACTTTCTGATGGTATAAAAATATAATATACAATACTACAGTAAATATTCTCAGAAAATACAAATAATGAAAACTCGAATCCGAATTTCTTTTGAATCATTATGTACAATTTTGAGCTATTTATTAAAATGTATACTTAAATTACTCGAAAAACATAAGATTTTATGTTATTGTATACTTATGTGTTTCGTAATTTTTTTTCCTTTCATTTTTGTTATATTCTCTACCTTTTCTAATGGGTTTTATCTTACTATAAAAAAAATTCACTTTTCACCATTTTCAAAATTATCGACCCTGGTCTATTACACGTAAAAATATTTAATACTAGCTGTGCCCGCGACGTCGTCCGCGTGTGTAAAGACTTTTATAAAATGGATTGATTAAAAAATAAAGATTATTTGTTTGCATTGAATAAGTAGCAGGTAGATTATTCTTACATATAGTGAAATCACTTATAATACAATGTTCATATGTTCAGAAGAAACCTAATGTATTTTTTCTAAATACTTCAAACCTAAAACCTAAACAGTATATTACTGTACTGATCTTACTATCCACTTTTCTCACGTTTCGCTTTTCTCGTGCAATCAGATTCTCTTTACAAATATGTACCTCGTTTATTAAAGTTAAGAGATACTGCTGTGCCCGTGGCTTCATCTATGTTAAAAATAGTATCTTTAGTAAATTGGGTGAATTTATACTGCAAAGAATGTATAGACTCATTCTATATACATAGCTTTAACCTACTGCAGAAAAGAGGTGCACTATACAACTACTTGTACTTGGGAGATAAAATTTCTAAACATACACGTGCTTAGGATTAAACAATCGGAAAAATAATTGTAAGGTCAATTAATAAACTATAGGTTTAAAACTTGCGGACAGCAGTTTGGTCATAAGTCATAACTCATATAACATTGTGAAAACTAAAGCAGAAGGCAGGGTCTCTACACAGTGTGCTATCTGTATTTGGAAATAAAGAATATTTTTATAAAGAATCTTTAAAGAATCCTTAATATCTCCATCAATCAACGTGTGTGGATGAGCCCTCAGCCCGTACGCAATAAAGAGACGCAAAAAATGAGTTATCATTGGTCCAATTAACAATGTTCAGCATCATACGTATACCTTCCCAACGATGGGACAACCCGCGAGGCGCAATGTTTATCATGGCGGACTGCTAATCGAACTGTCCCGGGTTAGAATCCGGCAGCGAATCCGGCAGAAATTTCAATGATGAGTTTAAACTGTTCTCGGTCTGGGTTGTGTTTCTGTCTCTATGTGTGTTCATGGCACCCACGACACAGGGTATATCTACCCTAATGTGAGGCTATACATGTGAAATGTTATTTTTTATTTTTTTTACACTATGTACTTACTTTTATTAGACTTAAGGCTTTTATTTGAAATTATCTCCATCGATTCACTTTAGAGAAGAAATGAATATTGCTCAATAACGCCATCTACCGGCATGTAAACTTTGTGGTTGATAAATCGAATGTCAAATTACCAAATAGGTAGATATTGAGATTAACAGTTGGTTCACTAAAAGTTTAACTATTCGTCACCTAGATGTCTGCAGTAGTCTCGTTTTGTTAAGGCTTTGTACATTCTGTATGAAGGTTTAGATTCCGTATCTTACAACCTTAATGCTGGATGCATTGAGATTGTAAGATTTGGATTTCGATTCATCGGAGCTTGAGGCCTCCTCAGTATTGGAAGAGCTCCATGCTCAGCAGTGGAATGCTAAAAAGATTGCAGCTTGATATAATGTAGCGATAATAATCGTTTCAGCTGCAGCCTGTTCATAATCTTCCACCCCAAAAGAAGACTAATAAGCTGAGCAACTAACTCAATGGAGCCTGTGATGTAAGGTTCGGCGGCGGTAAGGCTCGCGATGCGCTTATTAGGTACCTATAGTCTAGCCATACTCGGCCAACGAAAGAAAATACAGTAAGCTAATCTACGTATATTTAATATAGTCGACAATATTAGTGAGAGTTCAAAATAATTTTACTTAAATTTAAACTTTTATTTATGGTTATGAATGGGCTGTTACCGAAACTTTCATACAAATTCCCCAAAGTGCCTTTTAAGTTTATGTCGCGTATTGTGTAAATGAACATAACTTTTTTGTTTATCACCCGATTGATATAAAATACACACTAATGTTACGGAAATTCATTCAACAATATATCAGTAAACACATCATTCAAAGAAGGGAAAAGAATTTGAGAATGAAATATTAAGTTAAGGTTAATTATTGTACGCTTGAGATACCAACTTTCGAATCCATTTTATTTGCTATTGAGGGGTAGTTTTGAAAAAAGCTTAAATAGAATTCTTACTATGTTAGTAAAGATTACAAATACAAAATTATAAGTATATTACTCTGCACAAAAATATTCTGTACATCAAGTTTCGACACCCAATTTTCAAAGAGTTTCAAAGAAAATTGACATTTAAAGGGTGAATTTCGGGAAATGCTGAAACACGTATTCTTTTATTTTGGTTAGAAAATATTTGTACCAAATTTCAAGAAAATCTATTGAAAAAATCCAAGTTTTCCATACAAATTTTCATCGCTCATTTCACACTCTTAAAGGGTGATTTTTAAAATTATCTATAGCCTAAATGTTAGCGAGGACCAATATATATAAAACAAAAAAGTTTCATCAAAATCCGTCCAGTAGTTTTTGCGTGAAAAGCTAACAACAGACAGACAGACAGACAGACAATAATTTCAAAACTTATATTTTTAGCTTCTGTCTGCTTCACTTATAAAAAGACCCCTAGAAGTATTTTTTTAAATTTATATGCAATGTACAGAATTGACCCTGCTTACAGTTTTATTATATGTATAGGATACAAAGGAAACAGCAGGAGGTAGCATATTATCTAGCGTACTCTTTATAGGTTTTTTCGTTTAGGAGATCTTTTGGGGTTTTGTGAATTCCTGAATCTGGACCTTGATCCAGGGGGGGGCGGCTGCCCCCCCTGCCTCCCCCTGGGTACGCCCATGTTTACATGGTATGTCGACCTAGATCCTTCTAGATCTTTGATTCGGTTGTAAGTAGTTCCCATTATTTCTGACTGATTCTACTTTAGATCACTATACCCCAAACTTAACCGTTTTCAAGATATTGTACTCACTCTGGGGATTTTTTTTATTAAAGTTGTTGATTTATTTATCTTTTGTCCATTTGTTTCGTAATTTAACCCTCTAATTTATTTATTTTTACCATTTTTGGAAAGTTGGTAAGTCGTTTTGGCTGCAACCCTTTTTTGCATCCCACTGCTGGGTATGGGTCTCTCCCCATTATTGGGGAGGCCTGGACATTGGCCTGGCCTCCACCACGCTGCTCCAATGCGGATTGGTGGAAGTTGTTTTATTACTATCAATACAGAAACTGGAGGCAACGGAACAAACTGGGTTGTAGTAGTTGTTTGATTGTAAAGAAAATAAAGTCAGTATTCTTTCCCTTTCAGGATATTTAAAAAAAGGTTATGGAAGTTATGTTGCCGGTACCTATGCTTAAAAATATGTTTCTACAGCTACAAGGTGGCAAAGACAAAATTTATTCAATTTGTTAATCAGGGTGCACAACCTGTTAAATTAAGTATAACATATGAAGACGAAAAAATTGATTCTGTAAAATCTACAAAGTTCTTAGGCATTGATATCGACCAAAATTGCAACTGGAAGAATCATATTGAAAACGTCTGCTCTAAAATAAATTAAGTTTTTAACAAAAAAATAGAACCGACTTCAAACGGTAAAAAAAAAATTGTTCAGTACCTACTTCTTCTTGCTTATGGTAATGACTCTTAAAACTATTTTTGGAGTCGGGCCCTTACTAACGTAACATTCGTTCTAAATCCATTAGTAAAATCTTTGAGAAAATTATTTTAGAACAACTTCTAAAACACTTTACAAATAATAGACTTATTCATAAAAATCAATTCGGTTTTACGAGGGGTCGCTCAACCACAGATGCCGGAGTAGAGCTTTTTAAGACCATAGTAGATGCTTGGGAGGGGTCACGGGATGCTTTAGGTGTCTTTTGTGACCTATCTAAGGCATTTGACTGTGTGCACCATGAAACATTAATCAGGAAACTCAATCACTATGGCATCAAAGAAACCGCGCTCAAGCTTCTGGAGTCTTATTTGAGTGATAGGATCCAGAGGGTTGAAGTGAACGGTAAAATGTCAAACGGGTCTGTACTTCATTTGGGGGTCCCACAGGGCTCAGTACTCGGCCCGTTCCTATTTTTAATATATATTAACGATCTGCCATATATAGTGGAGAATAATCACGAGATAGTATTGTTTGCAGATGATACTTCCTTAATTTTCAAAACTAATAGACAAACTGATGATTATGACGATGTGAACAATGCTCTCTCTGAAGTGGTAAATTGGTTTAATGTAAATAACTTAGTACTCAATAACAAAAAGACCAATTGTATTAAGTTTTCACCACCTAATGTTAAAGAAAATGTTTTAAAACCTCAATTGAATGGCGAGGAAATGAGCTTTGTTGATGAAGCTGTATTTCTTGGATTAACTGTTGATTCTAGGCTTCAATGGGGACCCCATATCTCTCGGTTAGCGAATAGACTAAGTTCTGCCGTCTTTGCGATTAAAAAAATAAGATCACTTACAGATGTCGATACAGCCAGATTGGTCTATTTTAGTTATTTCCATAGTATAATGTCGTATGGTATTTTACTATGGAGAAATGCAGCTAATGTCGACACAATATTTATTTTGCAGAAGAGGGCTATTCGCGCAATATATAAATTAAATTCTAGAGAATCACTGAGAGAAAAATTTAAGGAGACTAATATACTAACATTTGCATCGCAATATATTTATGAAAATATAATGTATGTTCGTAAAAACAAACACGAATTTATGACCTTTTTGGATCTACATAGTTCGAACTGTGTTTCGACAAGGAATGGCCACAAACTTGCATTCCCCAAGTGTAGGCTCCGCAAAAAGAGCCACTCTTTTATCGGGATGTCGATCAGAATATACAATAAAATCCCGGAAAATGTTCAATCCCTTCCTTTTCACAGATTTAAAAAGAAAGTCAAACAAGTCCTGTGCCGCAAGGCTTATTACGATCTTAAGGACTATTTAATTGATAAAAAAGCTTGGGATTGAGCTGTAGTCCCACAAGGCTGTTTCTATAACTGATGTAATAGATTTAAATCAATCAAACTGCCAATGTTAACAGATGGCTGTGGGACGACATTGACACATGCGGTAGCTGTCACGTATGTTCCTTATCGGCCCATAGCTACTCTGTAAGAAAGTTAGCTATTGTATACCCCATATTTTAAAACAGGGCTGAAGTTTTTCTCCGTCTGCTCTTTTCTTCAGCTCAGCATTGCCCAAGCGCACCCAGAGCAGACAGAACAAAAAATAACGTTCACTAAGAGTTTGTAAAGGAACCGTACAGTGAATAAAGAATATTTCATTTCATTTCATTTCAATGGGCACCGACAGTACAGACAGTGGGACAGTACCTACTTCTTCTTGCTTATGGCAATGAATTAAAACTATATTGGAGTCCGTGCCCATTCAGAACGAAAGGTACACTATATTTACTAAGACAGGACATTTTACTAAGGGCCCGACTCCAAAAATAGTTTTAAGAGTCATTACCATAAGCAAGAAGAAGTAGGTACTGAACAAGTTTATTTTTTACCGTTTGAAGTCGGTTCTATTTTTTTGTTAAAAACTTAATTTATTTCACTCTTTTTAGTAATTTTAATAATTCTGCACATATGTATAAGCATAATTGTATATTTTTTTACTTAACTTCTAAACGTTAAAGTGATATCTTTTATAATCATGTTTATCTAATAGCCATCTTATACCCTGAAAGCATATTACTATCAGTCCACCTGAACGTATAAATTAATGAAAGAATTTGCTCTCAGCTCCTAACCGTTGAGGAGTTGTACCTTCAATCATCAGCTTAGCAACATGAGGTGATAATTACCGGACATAAATTATTTGTATTATGTTAAAAAATATGACTAAAAGAATGTGTGTGCCTATTAAGTTACAGTGTTTCTCACATCATCAGATTTTGCCATGGTGACAGTTGGACCACCTCAGGAATGTAAGATTTCCAACAAAAAACCATTTATTGAAAGAATTTGCTCTCAACTCCTAACCGTCATATTACCTTCTATCATCAGCTCAGCAACATGATATGGTGATAATTATACACAAATACCTGTTTTGCTTTAGTAAAAATATGAAAATCATTTGTTGTGGTATAAAATTTGAATGTTCCTTTCGATTTCTCTGGGATACCATCATCAGACTTTGACCTGGTGACAGTTGGACCACCTCAGGAATGTAAGATATTGAACAAAAAACCATTTATTGAAAGAATTTGCTCTCAACTCCTAACCTTCGTTGTACCTTCCAGCATCAGCTCAGCAACATGATATAATGATAATTATACAAAAATGCAAAGACAAAGACAAATGATTTATTTGCACAAATATGGGTATTACAAAAGTTGTTTTATACATTTAATAATCCGCCATATTTACCTCAGTAAGGTATGCAAATATTATATTATAGGTATATTATTAATAAATAAAAGTACTGACTAAAATCTAACTTAGAAATTTTAATTTATTTAAGTATTTAATTAACTAATCATATTGATTTATATTTATCCCATATTTGCGTTTTTTTAAATTGTTTTTGGTAATTATTTATACGGTATTTTATCGGCGTCATCGGCTTTGGGCACCCAATTACCTGGGTTTTTATACACTGAGAGGAAAAAAAAGCCGGCGGAAAAAAAAACCTCCCAGGTTTTTAATCCCGTATTCCCTCACGAAGTTAAAGTTCATCGTTGAGAAATTCAGAAACCGAGTAGTACGCTTTTGTAAATAAGAACGTTTTAAGTGCTCGTTTAAAATCACAATTTGTTTTAGATTTGAGGGATTCAGGTAAATTATTATATATTTTTGGTCCCATGCAAAAAACGCTTTTATGGTATTGTTTTGTTTTTGACGCAATCGAACACAATTTTTTATTATATCTTTTTGATTTTAGGGTTTCATATTTATTTATATCTTTTTTTACCATTAAGGATATTTCATAAATGTATAGAGATGGGAGTGTCATTATTTTTAAATCTTGAAAGTGCGGCTTACAAGAATCTATCTGATTAAGTTGACACATAGAACGAATGCATTTCTTTTGAGCTTTAAAAACCGTTTGGATTCCCGTTGCGTTACCCCGGAATATGAGTCCGTATCTAAGAATGCCTGTTTTGCTTTAGTAAAAATATGAAAATCATTTGTTGTGCTATAATTTGAATGTTCCCTTCGATTTCTCTAGGATCCCCTCATCAGACTTTGACTTGGTGACAGTCGGGCCACCTCAGGAATGTAAGATTTGGAATAAAAAACTATTTATTGAAAGAATTTGCTTTCAACTCCTCACTGTTGCAGTACCTTCCATCATCAGCTCAGCAACATGAGATGATGATTACTATGCACAAATATCGCTTATGCTTCAGAAAGTATAAGAAAATCAATGTGTGTGCCTACAAAATTTGAGAGTTCCCCTCGATTTCCCTGGGATCCCATCATCAGATCCTGATTTGGTGACAATGGGACCACCTCGGGAGTATAAGCATACGAACAAAAAAAGAATTTTGAAAATCGGTCCACAAACGGCGGAGTAATCGGTGAACATAATATAAAAAAAATACATACAGCCAAATACAGTACCTCCTCCTTTTGGAAGTCGGTAATCAATAGGTTTGTCTACGTTCTTCGACGACTGAGCAAAACAGCAGATGTAAAAACTTCGCTCATGGCTTATCATAGCTATGTTGCATCCCATCTGCGTTATGGTTTAATTATATGGGGTAATTCGTCGCATATAGACAGTGCATTTTTGGCACAAAAAAGATGTTTACGAGCTATAGTTGGTGCCCCTCCTTGGGTTGGGAATCATGCCGGGCATTATTTAAAGAATTCCGTATATTACCGCTAGCCTGCATGTATATTTATGAGGTAGCCAATTTCGTAAAAAAACACAATGATAAATTCGTATCAAGTAATAGATGTCGCGGGCCTAAAAAACTAGTTGTTGAAACCATTATGAAGACTGGTCTTTTTAAAAGAAATTGCTTTTATATGTGTGTGCGTATTTTTAACAAATTGCCAGATTCCCTAAAAGACCTGCCTTTAGCGAAATTTAAAAGAATGTTATTTGAATTATTAATCTCATATCGCTTTTACTCCCTTAATGACTTTTTTTCCAATGATTTGTAAATACAATAATGCAATAAACGTAATGTAAGAATGACGTATTTGACTCAAATATTACATTTTGACATACTTAGCCGATATTATAAATTAGGTATAGAAATTTGTGACATTGTACTCGTAGATATTAATGTAGATAAATAGGTATAGATTCTAATAGTATTTTGATTCCTCAAATATTATATTGATTTTTTTTTATTATTTGACATAACACTTGATTTGATATGTTATTTCATTACATGTTCAAATAATGGATCATTTAAAACTAACAAATTATGTATATTAGTGTACATGTAATATTATGTATAGACCTAAAATTGCACACCTATTTGGTATATTACAGAGGAAATTTAATAATGTAATTACTGTAAGACAATGTTGTACCTGTAATAATGCAATAAACATTTTGATTTGATTTGATATGATAGTCAAGGGAATATCAGAATTCATAGAAGAAAACTTTGATGAAAGATTTCCCAAGGTAGATAGATAACGGTGTTTACTATAGGCGTCAAATAAAATATTTCAAATAGGGAAATTTATTGCTTATTTTGCAAAAATTCTACATCTACAGTTCATATTTCACGTAATTCAAACTTATTTACATTCTGTTTTTTAACCCTTTTTTTACTACACTGCAGTAAGTTATTTTGAAACTACCTGGGAACCTTGATCGAAGTTTTTTCTATGAATTTTGATTGAAACGGACAAAAGATTCTAAAGTCTAGGTTGACCTACCATGTAACTCTATACCTATATCGGATTGTTTACTCGAATTCTCTCGTGGTTGAGGAATATTTATGTAATTAGTAAGGTTTTTTAGTGAAGACAAATCTTTCTGTAGCGTATA
Source organism: Pyrgus malvae (assembly GCA_911387765.1). Classification (NCBI taxonomy): domain Eukaryota; kingdom Metazoa; phylum Arthropoda; class Insecta; order Lepidoptera; family Hesperiidae; genus Pyrgus; species Pyrgus malvae. The sequence goes on along the minus strand of OU426958.1, from coordinate 8,714,112 downwards.
CAAATGAACCAGTAAATGAATAATTTTGCCGTGTTTTGTTGGTGGTCACGTACCCATGAGTGTATTTATCGCTGTTATACTGTGATGAAAAATATTGTGATATATAAATAATATCGATGTTTTCCATCACCGTGTATGCCCTGAGAGAACCGCATAATTTCTCGAAGGCACCACTGCATGTCCACCAATCCGCATTTGGCTAACGTGGTGTACTGTGGCCTAAATTGCCCAATTGCCCAATTGCCTGTGTTCAGCAGTGGGATATGAAAAAGGTTGAAAATAGACATGCAACCGTTCTTAAAATTTTGAGCTTTAAAATGACAATCAAATAAAAAAACAATGTACTCATGAAAATTCTTTATTTTCTTTCGGTAATAAACACGTTACTTAGTATAAAATTTATTTCAAAACTGCAATGATTACATGAATAGCAAATAATGTTTTATTGTTGTTGAATTTTAGTTCTTTTATTGCCAATTTTGTTATGGCATATTTTATAAAAGTAAATATCACAGTTATTATTAAATTATTTGTGACGAAAGAAATTGTAAAAAATCTAAGTCTATCTAAAGTTCTAGTATATGAGCGACTCGAGAGGTACAAAAACTTTAAAGTACAAGTCAACTCAGTTGCCTTAAGATAATAATATAAGTTTATAATGCTTACACTTAATATTTATAGGTATTCTTATACTTTACATATACTCTTTGCTGATTGCACAAGATTATTAGTAACATGCATGGTACAATACGATTACATTTCCAAGTATGAGGAAGAGTTTATATGTGGCCTCAACACCAGCTATAACGAACTTTTTAACTTAAGAGAAAAATACAAAAATATTAAAGTGAATTTATTCTGTACAGTAACTAACTATCAAAGCACCATTTTCATTCCACAGAGTTTACATCCCGTATGTTATTGGCAAATCAACTCGAGACATTTTTATTCTTCATACATTCCACACGTAAGGCCTCTCTTAAACAGTTAAAACTTCTATGTAAAGTATGCTACGCTTATCTGATTACAGAATAAAGGATTGGCTTTATTTATATGTAAACATTTTAGTTAACACTCTAATTCATATTGATTGAGATTTTTTTTCAATGTACCTCTTTCAAAGTTTAGATACTAGAGTAGTATAATTTAGGTATGTAAAAAAAGAGCTTAGATTTAAATAAATATTTAAAAATATTTAAACGAGGACTGCTCTCATTTTAAACAAATTCTCTAAGGCATTCTGTGGGCTCCACTTACATCAATATTTGTTTCAATTATATGACTTTGTAGTATACAATCTTAGTTATAGATTTATAAAGAAACTACAGAAAACCCGGGTTATTTCTCCTACAAAAATAATTTAATTTTACATTAAATACTGACATCGATCGACAATACAAACTGTACAGAAGCTAAATGAGTGGTGTTATGTACCTTACATATCATAAAGAACCAAGCACTCGATCATATTGAGATCAAAATGTACATACTATAACATTTAAAAATGCTTCATCACTACAATATTATGCTAAGAAGTTTACGTAATCAACGTTATTCATAGATTTCCAATAATACTAAACAGGCAGTGCATAGTTTGCGCAACAGTATCAATAATCTAGCTCAGACGTTGACGATATGTACTGTTGAATTACAAATACAAATCGATTACCTACATATATTCTTTTATACGGTCTAGATGGCACTGTTTGAATATTTTATTTAAAATAATATGTCATGATAACTACAAGAAGGGCTGTTAAGCTAAGTAAGAGGTTGTGTTTGCACTGCGCGGCCGCAGAGCTAGGGGAGCGCAGGGTGGAGCCGGGCGCAGGCGGCGCGCGGAAGGGCGCGCGGCGGCCGGCGCGCTCCTCGGGGCACGCCATCCAGAACGGCGCCGAAGGAAGCTGTTTCTCGTGTTCAACGCGCATTTGTAAGTCGTTGAATTTCCAGAAGCCTTTTCCCTTGAAGAAGTACGTCTTACCTGCAGAACAAGTGGACAGAGGTTTAGATGAGATATTTATCTTGAATCTTCGTTACTAATCCTTATTAGCAGAACGGACAAGAAACTTGATTTTGAGGGAGAGTAGATTGACGTACTCTACTACTACTGATTTATGATCTAAGAAACGACATAATTTTTATTTTTAACAAATTGATTTATAAAAACTAAACCAAGCACATTTTTAAAAGCCCATAGCTCGGCAATAATGCATCATACAAAAAAAAAAATTGTGTGTGAACATCCATGTCTACTAGAAGTATAAATAACCAGAATATGATCAAAATTCAGAACATCACTTTTTTCGTTGCCCGAATTCAAAAAAATTCCGCATTTTTCAAAAAAACCCAATAACAGTATAGTTTGGGTCTTGTTGAATTTTTACTTATCTAATATTATTACTATTAGTAAATAAGAAACCTACCATCTTTCCATTGGAAAACACTGTCAATGTTATAGCCAACACCTTTCCACATTGCCATATCTCTTGGATAGTCGAGTTCTACTCTTCCGATGTCTTCGTCGAATCTAAAATTTAAATACCAATTATAGAACATGAAAATTATTATAATAATCATCTATACTAATATTGTCAATGCAAAAGTTTCAATGGATGGATGTTTGCTGGCTTAACAAAGCCTAGTACGTACGTCTAAGAACGTTTTAACGGATTGGGAAGAAGTTGGTACAGAGATAGATTACAGTCTGGAATAGCACATATGCCACTGTTATTCCATAATATTTAATGGTCTCGTGGGAATCACCCTAGTAATGTCGAACAGATTTAACATAATATATCATGGAAATGATAATTATTTATACGGTTATTCAAACTTTTTGCGTGAAACATGAATATAACCACTAAACATTTTTTTTACTTACTTCCAATACATGGTGCCACTGTAAAAATATGTCTTGCCATTGTGTCCCCATACCATAGCAGCGTCTAATTTTTCTAAACTTTCTGGCAATCCTAGCCTAGATAAGGTTTTAGGATAGCCAGGCATTAAATACTGGGAGTCAAATAAGTATAAATGTTTGCCTGAAACAAAATAAAATATTAATTGATTAAAGTTGGTTTATAATAAAATGAAGTACCTACTACATCACATTCCATCACACACATCACACAACCTCAATCATGTAAGTCTCTAATCTTAATCATCGTATGAATTGCATTTCAACGGTTGCTTAGTGCCAGTTTAGCTGGCCATAGGCTATAGTTTTCCAAGTGACTAAAATGTGTATAGAAGTTCACATCGAGTGTGCGATTGAGGACCACTTGGGCAACAAGAGTCGGTAAGTACAGGTATATCATAATTATTATGCGATAAAATCCACTTCTGAAACTCACCTACGAAAAATGCTATTTTGCGATCAGGTCTTTCGTAAACGGCATCAACATGAGTTAGGTTCTTTGGTAGTCCGGACCACATCCTAGATATTTCGATCGGATAGCCACCATATCGTCCAGTGGCACCTATCCTCCAATGATACTGAAATTATTTACAGTTAGACATTATTAATAGTTTCAAGATGTAAAAAATATGAGAATATACGTTGCCTACACAGAAAGCAATAACATAAAAAATTATCTATACAAATAAATAAAATTTGAAGTGTCTGCTTGTAATATTAAAATAACAGCTTTTACTACAAGCATGTCAATGTATAGGTATATACAGTATATACTCGTATACCAAAATATTTCTTTTTACAATTTTGGTCTATCTGTCTGTCTGTCTGTCTGTTTATTCCGGCTAATCTCTGAAAGCTGGACTGATTTTGGCGGGAGTTTCACTAGTAGGTAGGCTGATGCAATACGGAGTAACTTAGGCTTTTATTTTAGAGAAAATCTAAAGTCCACGCGGATGATGTCGCAGGAGGCCGCTAGTTATAAATAAATAGTGTCTACACAAATGGCTAAACGCGAACTACTAGCTTTCCATCCAGAGAGAATATAACGCTTTAGAATGTGTTAAAACATTAGGCATGGAACGAATTTAGGGCCCCGTTTGATTTTTTCCGTTTATTTAATTTCAGTAGTTTAAAAAATGGCGTCGCCTATTTTTGACTGTCCTTTAATGAGATTTAAGGTGTTCAGTTCTAATGATTTTAAATGCATAGCATACTTCCAACTTACCCTATTTTTAAATATAAAAAGTTCTCCACGTATAAGTGCTACGGCATCGTAATTTGTGTCGCACGTATCTGGCATGTCTGATGGAGGTGTAGGTTTTGTGGTAGTAGTTTTTGCGTGCTTTGGGTGGTTGTGGGCCGGGTCGGAAGGGTAGTTCTGTCGCGGATGGCTCGGATATTCTGGGCGCACGTGAGGATAGCGAGGTCTGTAAGTCGTAGCATGTGTCGTAGTTTCAGTGGTGCGCGGATAATGGTGGTTTGTCCGTCGAGGATGTTCCTCAGTCGCGTTGTAATGGCGGCGATCTGGATAATAAGTCGGTCGTTCAGGATAGCTCGGTCTCTCCGGGTAGTTTGGCCTATCGGGGTAATAAACGGGATATCTGCTAGGAACGCGTGGGTAAGGAGTACGATGATTGGGGTGCCTTCCGGCGTGATGATGAATGTACGGTCTCCTTGTTGTCGTTGTTGTAGTTGTGGTAGTAGTTGTAGTGGGAGGTGGTGGCGTTTCTATCGGTCGATAATAAGGTATTTTCGCCCAAGTCCTCTGCACTTTTGGACCTGAAAAACAATTTTTATTAAACTTTGGCATATTTACCAAGATTACGAATTAAGTAACATAGACTGTCAGTCATTTCAAAGTAAGATCAGGTAGGTGTTACACGTACCATACATTTGTTGTATTCCATTACGATCATCTTCCGGAAGAACAAAATTGGGTTGAATGCCTTGATACCAGGGGAACATTAAGGCTCCTTTAACTGAACTGTGACTCAAGCCTAAAGAGTGTCCAAATTCATGAGCAGCGACGGCGAACAACGAGGTACCTGGAAATGTAAAAGTTATATATAATTATTATCTATACATATAAAATGCTTTGTCCTTAATGACTGACTGATGGATCAAGCCACAGCCCGAACTGCTGATCGCAGAGACATGAATCTTGGTGATTTTTGTATGACGTAGGCATCCGATAATAATAAAGGATTTTTCGACATTTCACCCCTAAGGGGTTGAAAAACGGTGGCAAAGTTTGTATGGGACATCGTGATTCCTTGGTCATATCTATCGTAATTCAAATTTTGCATAAACGTTCTTTAACACAATTGACGGAAAATATATTTCGTATATTATTGAAACTCATCTTCTAACGGGGTTAAAATGTGTAATAAGTTATTTTGGAGGTAATTTGCATCAGTATTCCTTGGTGTCTTTGATCCCATATACGTCTTGTAGGTAGTGTTCGTTCGATTCGTTAAGTTCTTTCCATGTATGTATATTGTGCAGTGTACATGTGTGAATGAAGCAGTTGAATGTGTAAATGTTTACACGTGGCTAACCGGAGCCGTTACGAAGTGTCAATGTGTCCGATGTTCGTGTAAATTATCACGTATGCGGTGTAACTACATACACTGGTAGGCCTTACAGTTCGCCAGTCGAAGCGAACGTGTTCGCATGGCTGCGGTTAGACCTCGTATCGGATTGCTGTTATCCTATTTATATTACATGTAGGCTCTATGGAGTATACGTACCTACTATACATATAGTACATAGTATGTATCTATGCGAAAATTGTATGCGTTACGGATAAACCTGGTTGCCGATATTCGAAAATCTGTGGAGTATTGTACTGAATTTAAGATATTCTTTGTATTCAATCGAATGTTAAAATTGTTGTATCCCGATGAATTCAAATGTAACTTGTAAATAGTAATAAGGTTTATGTACCTACGTCCCAATCATAGATTTATTATGACTTTGACTAAGTAAATATATATAAAAAATCTATGGTCCCAATGCATACTCAAAGGCTGTCACGATAAGCATTTTAGATCCTGGCGATCGATTTGAGGTAGCTGTGCGTTCGGACGTCCATAAAATCGGTAGTGAAAATCGGAGAAAAATATAAAACAAGTCGGAACGCCTAACGTTACCTAATACATAATACCAATAATACATTGTACAGCATACAACCTAACTGGTATCACCATTGAACATATTAAAGGTTCTGTGGGTATCACGAAGCAATTTTGTTGGTTAATTAAGCGATAATGAAGCTGCGTTGCAAACTTGTTATAATGTATAGCGTGCTATTAAACTGATGTTATAGGCTTTATTTCATGATAAGCTACAATTTTAAATGATGTGTGTAAACGTGGAAGTAGTGCTTTGCCCGCCGCTGCGCCTGTCATTTGCATGTCAAAATGTCGCATTCTGCGACATGTTCGTTTCCGAAAGATGAAATTCCCAGTTAAAACAATGGTTTCATTTAGTAAATTGTGGGTGTATGTATGTTTGAAGATATAAGATGTATAAGTGAAAGCAAACAAGCTTTTACTTTTGTCCGACCCCTATGGACAATTTGTCTTAATTTTTCAGAGAACTACCCACATTTTGTCTTTCTTTAAAAATAATACTTGTGTGGGCCAATTAGATAGAGTGTTAGTATCAATCAACACTACATGAGCACGGTATGGCACGGTCTTTTAGAACTGATAATTGGAGTGTTTGTAATAATGCATATGAATGATAAAAATGATCTGCGTAGGCAAAGATACTAAAAAATAAATGTATGAATAAAATTAAATGAATGTATGAATAAAATGAAGTAGAATGTATGAGTAAATAAATGTATGGGTTTCAATTAGGACACATGAAATCTACTTTGTTACCGCCTTCATTGATCTCCCACTACCTTAAGGTTGACTGGTAGGTGGCAGAGAATGCTCTAAGCATTAAGTCCGCCTTCTATCCGATGCTTTTGTACGATAAAAAGGTTTAATAAATAAATAAATGAAATCTGCGGAGTATATCACTTCATCCTAATGATCCTTTTAACGCGGGTGAAACAGCGGGACACAGCTAGTAAGAAATAACTAGAAAAAATAACCTTTATTCCAAGTTTCCAAGAAAGGTAGAAAAATGGGGATATCGTACCTAGCTACAATAACCGTTTTTTTACGTTATACGTTTTACGCTATAAATGGTTCTATATGCCTACGTAGCTACGGAAATTCTTGGCATTATTGGTAGTTTGGGGTCAGATAGCGGTGTTCGGGCGGCGTTGTGCCTTCCGCTACAGAGATAACGCCGGGAATGCCGCGTCATCTGTTCAAGCGACTGCGTACTTCATCATATAGGCTGATTAGGGTTACCAGAAAAATAAATCGTTGATTATCACAATTCATGTTCATATTCAAATGTGTTTGAAGTTACATATTATTATCGAACATGTAAGGCTTAATATTATAACACTAAAATTCTGGCTGAGTAAATTACAACAATATGTCTGCTTTCAGAAATAAGAAGTAATTCAGCTGCAGTCCACAAACATTATCAAGTGCAGTTTAGTACATATAGGGCATCTTTCACCACCTTCAATTAAAGTGACAAGTACGCTAATTGTCGGTTAAATTCACCCGTAACTTCAATTTCAATTTCACGATGTTCGATTAGCACTGATCATATGATAAACTGACCCGTAATCATAGCGCTTACTTGCCAATTTACTTTACTTGGGACGTAACTAATCAATACTTTACTTGGAGAGGGTGAACGAGGCCCTTAATCTTGAAATACTTTTGACTAATTCATTAATTGCCACATTTACTAAAAATGTTTCATTACCTACCATTTAGCTACTTATTTCTGTAAATTAATTACTGCGTTTATTTAACAATTAAATTGAAAAATGTGACGAAGGTAGTTAGGGTATTAGCGACTATCTAATGTCGGGTTCAGGGAAGTTATGTAATCCGTTACAGAGATAGCGCTGGGAATGCCGCGTCATCTCTTCAATACTTCATCGTATTCATTACGATAGCCAGAATAATAAAGTGTTGGTGTATATATGTAAATATCGTCGTTGTGAAATAATGTTTTATACTACTTATTCAGTAAGTCATGCATGCACGGCGATGGAGAACATCGTAATCAATGAAATATCACGATATTTTCCATCACCGTGGAGCAGCGATAAACCGCACATTACAAATTTCTTTGTCAGAGGTGCGAGCCGAGGATTTGAACCTGGGAACGGTCGCGTCGAAGACCGCGGTTTTTTACCACTCGGCCATCGTTGCTCATTTGATATTTCATTGATTACGATGTTCTCCATCGCCGTGCATGCCTGAAAGAATTTCAAAATTTCTCGAAAGCATGACGTCCACCAATCCGCATTTGGCCAACGTGGTGGACTATGGCCTAAATCCCTCTCAATTTTGTGAGAAGGAGACCTGTGCCCAGCAGTGGGACAAAAAAAGGTTGAAAAAAAATCAGTAAGTAAACCTAAAAGAAGTGAAAAAATTATTTGAAATGTCTCTAAAATAGGATAGTAAAACTAAGTATTTATTCAAGAGTTTGTGGTATTAAAATTTAAGATAAAAGTTAAAGTTCATTCACTTTCATTCACCAAGCGATATTAAACACACTGAATTACAAATCGGTACGGAAATTCTTGGCATATTCGATGTAAGTAGAGTAGTGCAGATGGGTCGTTAGGGGCTAAAGCCGTGTACAGACGGCATTGTGCCCTCCGCTCCAGAGATAGGACGACGGGAACGGCGTGTCATCCTTCAAAGGTTCGAGTACTTGATAGACTTGCGATTTAGGGTTACCAATAAAATTGTGTGTTACCGCTAATTCCATTTATAATATCTCGTTTAAAGTATTATGTAAAATATACCAATTCCTGCCGTGAATCAATAATTGTACTGGGTTTAGGTGGAAAGGTGCGGTTGCCGGCCAGACTTACAAAAGACGATCACCAGGCTCCAGGTTAGCAGCGCAACTGTAGGTATAGGACCTCAGATAAAACTCAGGCTTGCTTGAGACTGTGTGTAGATCGCTGCAGCGACCACTTTAAATCACGTGGCTTGAAATTAAATCAAAAAGCAGTTTTCTAAGTACCTTCTTCATCATCGTTTTTAGGCTGCAGCAGCCACAGCTCGTCGTCGTCGAAGTGCGCGTCGCCCCCGCGGCCCGACCCCGGAAAGAAGGCATGGGCGAGGATCGAACCGCGCCCATCGAATGGATATGCGTCGTCATGGTAACGCCTGCAAACAAAATCGGAAATTCAAAATTATAGAACGTAATTTTCAAGATTAGTTCTTTCATTTCACGATATTGTAACTTTGATCCGTAATAAGCCTGTTATCTACTAGGTTTTTTTACTGATTGTTATTTACTGGTGGGATAAAATAGTATAAATAACGTTTCACACTCATAGTCCCACACAAAGACAGAAACAAACACCCAGACCGAGAACAGAAATTTTAAACCTATCATTATAATTTCGAACCAGGGACCTTCCGGCACTCCGGCATGGTAACCATTGCGCCACAAGGGTCGTCAAACCTATGATTACCTTCAGGTACTATAGTGACCTGAAGGTAAACATAGTAACCTGTTTGACCGTTTACTGTGACTAAATGGTAGAGATTTTAGGTAACGGTGCCGCCACAGCTGTTATGCTGCATTTTTAAGTTATTGCATGGGTAATACGCTATCTAAGGACTTGTTAGAAATGTGTTAGTAAGTGTTAAACTGATAGCCAGTACGAATGACCCAGCTTGGACACTGGTCTACGAGAACGGTAAAATTATTGAATAAAATATTTATAAAGAAGTTAAAGCTAAGTATAACCAAGCTTAAAAATTTTAAGCCTACTTTTATAGGTTTTCCGTTCTTAAATCTTCAGATTTAACAGAAAAAGACCTCTCAAGGACAGAAGGTGTATGGTAAATTAAGCTACCAAAGTAATATTATACAAAATAAGAATAGGTGGTACGATATTCTCTGTAGCTTAATGATAAAACTAGGTGGTCTAGAATAATGTATTCATCCGGCGACAAACAACTGTGACTGAAATGAAGCCAGGAGAGCAATCAAACTTCCTTCCCCGGGGTCCTCGCCCGGCCACTACCCACCTAATCATTTTTGCCGAGAGAACAGAAGACCTTTTCCATGCATATTTCACACAATATTAGCTGACCGTTGCGTTATTGAGTTCTATGCGAAACTTCTGCAATTAGTTTGTGTGAGATTTGGCTCGTAGCAAGTGGGTAACAATTGTTACCGTGCTCGTTATTGGCGATGTAGGAGGTCTACTCTTAAAATCGATAATCAATCTATCGTGAATTTTTCAGCACATTTTTGACCTTGTTCTGAACTTTCTTTTTGTGGATACATAATTCTATAGTGAAGTTATCGAGAATATGGTGCTATTAAAGGGGTAATCCTTTTTAATTCTTCAAAATTTTATAAAATGATCACTTAAAAATGAAAATGTAATGAAAAAAGAAAATAATTTATTTGCGCAAATAAGGGTATTACAAAAGTATTTTTATGTAAGTACATACATTTATATTACCATATTTACCTCATATTGCCATATTTACCTCAGCGAGGTATGCAAATTTGGACGACAGAAGTAAAACGTTAATTCAATGTTAGAACAACTTATAACTAAAATTATACTTAATTGAAGACACGATACTTTACGATAATTTTTACAGATTATAATTACGAGTATATTAAATTAATCTCAAGTACCTGTACAAAAAGATGCTAAAATTTTATATTTTCAAAAAACATTTACGACTTTTAGAGAGTCCAAAACATTGTAATTATCGTTGTTTAAAACATGAAACAATTTACGAGAGTTCTGAAAAGTTATTTTTAATCTCGGCGGTTACACGTTGACATAAAAAGCTTTCAGTATAAAACTGACATAATAGAGAGATGAAAGTTTAGTGTTTTAAAACGGCAGTGAACTACAAACTATGTACCTACGTATTATGCGGGGACCTTTTTCGGGGTATTGTGGAATGAGGAAGTGTCGCGATGACACACGCCATCAAATATAATGGCCTGGGAATGGAAAGTTTCCGAGTACGGGTATGATTTATTGCATTGATGGAATGAGCCCTCCTTCATCGGGATGAATTGACAATACGGATGCAAATAACCCTGATGAAATCCACGATAGGTACGCGAATGCTTTTTGCACTTTACTCTCGTTATAATATAATCATAGAACTTAAACAATCGGATATGTATCATGTTAATGGTTCACCGTTTCCGTTTTAGTATATGTGTCTATGGTGATTATGGTAATGTCCGCGAAATACAAGGTTTATAAATAGGCACCTACTTTCCGTTTCAATATACTTTAGAAATTAAAACCGTTAAAATTGATTAGATAGATAAAATGTCCGGGAAAAGCGGTCCCTACCAAATAATTGTAGCTCCAACACTCGCGAGAGCTAAGTTTTACCGACATATCCTTTATTACTAGAGCAATATTACATTTTATGAGTGTAATAAATCTCTTGGCGCATACACTAGGGTGCAATGCTTTCTGCAATCACTCAACACCACACAGCTTATTCGGTTAATGAAGATTTAGTTGCCTTCTTTATTATACCTAGTAGTTGAAGTTGACTGTTCGCTACGACTCTACATTTTAGCACTCTCCTCCTCTATCTCTAAAAAGTAAAGAGGATGCATTCAGTGAACACAGATAATATCTTGTTCACAATAATTAATGGTCACGTCTTTAATGATACAAATTATTACATATATAAATCAATTTTTTTATAATTGTTTATAAAATTTTCTTGTATGATCAATGCGAAAAAACTAACAAAACCTACTTTAATGAGAATTTATAGCTACTCATGCATTTGGCTTTAATTGGCTAAATTGTATTGAATTTTTTTATTGACAGTAAGGATCGTAGAAATACTTCGTAGCCGTCTACAAACAATACGCGATCTATAGATTGAGATTGACACCATACATTTTATTTTTTGACAATCAAATCACTTTTATAATCATTATTCATTAATTTTAGCAATCCATGTTATTGGGAATTGAAAGACATATTAAATTTTCCTGATTGTACATGGACCATGTTGGGCACAGCAATTTGGAAAGAAAAGAAGGCAGCATGCAGGTTTTATTTCTTTAATTTTATTGTTTATACTAGCAGCCGCCCGCGGCTACGTCCGCGTGGACTTTAGTTTTGGAATTTTTCTAAAGTAAAAGCAGCTTAAGTTACTCCTTATTACATCAGCTACCTGCCAGTGAAGTCCCGTCGAAATCGGGCCAGCCGTTTCAGAGATTAGCCGGAACATACATACAGACAGACAGACAAAGATTGTCATTTTTTTTATTTTGGTATATGTACCATGTAAACATTCTTATGCATGTAGTAAAAGGCGGTTATTTTAATATTACAAACAGACACTTCAATTTTATTTATTTGTATAGTGTGATAATATGTCAATAGGTCAATAAATGTCGAATGTTAGAGTATTTGTTTTTTTTTTTATTATATACTTACAAACTATAAAACATTACAGAATTACTTAATTCTAATGCATTCTATAGATGTCCGAGGTATTTTCCTGCCGCCCTGCGAACTTCAGCCATCGGAGATTGGATAATATCTAATTTTAATATATATCCCAGGCCACTAAACCGTTGAGAAGTGTCAGAGCACGCACCAGGGGCGACTCCTTCACGAGAATAAGCCTGCACCCTGGCACAGCACACAATTTGTGACGGCGAAATCGAACGTACTGATCTGGTACATTCAGTGCAATCAATTCTAATATTGATGGGTTGCATGCAGTCCCTCTAATCATACGTAAGCCTAATAAATAAATAAAATAGTAACTTATTAAAATAATAAAGGATATTTGCGATTTATATAAAATATACGTTACATATAACAATAACGTGTAAAATTTATAAAAAGGAATAAATAAAATACATTTTAAATTTATGTAGAAAATTTCTTGTATGTACTACGTAGTCAAAGTCATATTAAATCTATGATTACAATTTAGGTATTTTAAATGTCAATGTTTTATCAATAAATGTCAGATAGATAATATAAATAGTTAAAAGTAATTAAATTTTTGTTAATTTAATGTTATAATGTTTAATCATGTAATAGATAAGTCCGTATATTGGAATGTTTAAACCACCGATACTTATTTTTGTCTACCGAGATAAGCAAAAATGCGTATTAAATATTTATGTACGATACGTACTAAAACTAGGTTTTTTTTTCTTTCCTAAAGGTTGTACACATAAGTATAACTTTATTTATCCCGTATGTATTGAACTGCGGTTAGAATCACATAAAGCGGTCTTTTATAGAGTGTAATATAAGTTAACGACTCAACGAACGTAAAATCTATAGGTAAGGGTAGTTATTCATCGATGTAAGTGTATCTATAAGCGATAGGCGTTTACTACATGTGGGTTCGTAATATTGACTTGAAAATGTGCACATATAAAAATACTAGCTAACTCATGGCCCTCATGGGATAACCCAGCCAACCGCTTTTATACGCGCATCAATATTATTTTGTGCAAGCTCTTTAATGTGGTTTTGTCTTTGTTAGAATAAATACTTAAATACGTCGTCAACTAAGTAGGTTGGTATTTGTCCTTTTAAAAGCCGGAACAAATAAACATATGCAAAGGCAAAAATTTAAAAGACCGATATTACAACCAATTTCAATCTAATTGTATTATAAATTAATTGACCAGTTTCAAAAATATTACTTTTTTTTGGATAGTATAGAAACAAGTAGACTTTATACATGAAGTAGAACACAGTAGCCGCTGAAGCAGGCTCAACTTTTATCCGACGTTGTAAAAGAAAAGAAAAGAAAATATTTTATTGTTGACTGTTTACATAGGTACATACAGTTGGATGTTTAAAATTATTATAAGAGTTTAAACAGTCTACCATGCTCTGGCATACAATATTATGTAACTAATTAAAATTAAAGTAGCAAAAACAGTTTTGTTTTAAGATCCGCTAAGAATATTCTTAACGGATGATCGGCTTTTGATGCCTTCCCACCGCTGGGCAATGAGAGAAAAAAAATACCGGCGGAAAAAAACTCTCAGGCATTGTTTAGAGTTAATATTTTACGCGGAAGCTCCCCAAACCATTTTAATGCACGATTTAGAAAGTTTTGTCATCAAAAAAACTCCTTTATACTATAGTAGGTAGTATACTTTTTTATATAAGCCATTGCTTTAGTTCTCTTTTAAGTTTATTACCTACCTGATAATTGTTTGAAATGTATGGGTAATTTATTAAATATTCTAATAGCAATTGAATTATTTAGTTTTGTTTTTTCCCCGGTCAAACACAAGTCCTATCATCAACCTGTCGACCTTTGCTTTAGTAATTCGTTTAAGAATTGCAACCCATGCAAATTATTATCATACGCCTTTTTGAGATCATCTGTGTGCAATTTAATTTAAAATTAACGAGCATACATACAAACTTAAATGTTAATTTAACTGCAATATTTGTAGTTTCTCCACAAATGAAATGAACTGTGAAACAAACATTGTGGGAATGATGAATGAAGTTTGCGGTTAACGAATGGGTAAGCCCACGCATTTGTGTACCGAAACAACAATATTTTTCATAAGTGCTGGTTATTTTAATAGACCACAATGTAAGCGGCATTTTATGCCTTTTTGTAATGATAGTGTAAGTATGTAGTATATTTGGAATGGTGTGTGATCCTTAAATAAATAACTACACTCAGACTGCTCTAAGGAAAAGGCTATGTAAACAATTTGCATGACTTAATATATTTTTTAATACAGTTGCTCAAAAAGTGACGTATTGCAGGGACGTATAGCGTGCGGGAAGTTTAGTGGGCTATTACACACTCGTGCTTTTTCTTTACCTTTTCCGCACTCGTGCGTTCTCTTTCCCAACTGTCAAAATAATGTCTATTAAAAAGAAAAAAACCAACCACGAAGTTTTCGAAGTTTTTGTGATTCATGCAAATATTTCTAAAAAGAAGCTACTAATTTGTTTCAATATGAGATTTAATGATTTGATTCAATGAGTTAGGTAAGGTTAGGTTTCATTTCATTTCATCTCATTAACATTTTGATTTCTTATCAATAAAAAAATCTGTGAAAAGAATGGGTGAAGAAAACAAAAAAAATCTCTGCATATTAGGTATTTTTCATCGGTTGGCGCCATTTTTCAAAAATGTTATTTGCGAGTTTTTATTATTTTATTAAATTGCTTCATTTTTTCGCAACTGTATTAAAAATAGTTGTTCAGTACACGTGCGGAACCGTCATTGGAAGGAGTTCCGATTGTCAACCCTCACCTTCGGCTGCGCCTCGGCTCGGGTAGACATTTGTCGGAACTCCTTGCAATGACAGCCTTTGTGCACTTGTAATGAAATATACTATTATAAGATAATCGATCAAATAAAATAAGTAAGAAGCAATGTCTTATGGTAAAAGTACATAATATATTGTAGGTGGTAGAACTATTATGGTTTGCCCGGAGAAGTACCACCGCTGCACCCACTTCTGCCGTGAGCAATTCTATTGTGTTTCTGTGGAAAGGTGCAGTTGCCGGCCACACTTACATGAGGCGACCACCAGCCTCCGGAGTAGCAGCGCAACTGCATACGACCTCAGACAAGACTTACCTATGCTTGCTTGAGGTTGTATGTAGATGTCCATGGGTTTCAGCGATTACTTAACACCACGTGGCTTGCATGCTCGTCTGCTACTCCATACACATAAAAAAGATCGTTTAATTATGTGTACGATCTCAACGATACTTGAATGGCATTTAGCTGCCCGTGATAAAAATATCTTAATATTTTTAAATTAAGTTTTATGAATCCCTAAGTCTATCAATACTACTAACAAAATATGGAATCGTTCACAGAGTATTTCTATTCAGAAAAATTCTCACGATTTTTGTCTTTGCACCTTAAAATGCTATTATTCAGCAAGTACTTATCATCTATCTGTTTTTCCCAAGATTGAGCAACAATAGAACGGTCCCGGCGACCTATCGTTCCCATTCACCCCGGGCATTTGGTACACGGCTCATTCTCATTGAACCGACGTGACTTCACTAAACTCACTTTGCTATTAATCTAATAGCTCTGCAAATGGCCATTGCTCCGTGCTCGATGAAACATGCTCCTGTGAAAATACGATACAGTCGATACACGTATCTATTATTGCGGATTTAGTTTCAAATATAAAGTTTCACTGCACAACTTAGATCGAGGATTTAGATAGCTTTCTAGCACAAAAGCAAAATTGAAGTTAGTCTTACGCTAAGTGGTCATGTGCCAAATCAATTTACTAAAATGTGCAACTTTTAATATTAATAAAACGTTCTAACACGGATCTGCTAATTACTACATACTTGTTTATCTAAAGACTCGTGTATTATAATATGATGTACTTGCCTGTACACTGATTTCATCTTGCTAAGAACAATGAGTGTTTACCTATCGCCTGGGATATAAAATTATTTCTATGTCTTATAATACAAACCTGTCATGTGGTGTACTATGACTATAATTATGTCGCGTTATTTTTTTGAGAAAAAAAGGAAATAGCAATAGGTCACATAATACTGGTTGAAACAAATAAGAGTGACTCTCAACATCAACGATACAAATATCTATCAGAAACTCATCTTTACCTATCAAAAAACTACAAATGCCGCACAGTTGCTGACAAGTGTAGCATATCGAATGAGCGAAGGGCGAAGTTTCCTTATTAGATCGCCGACAATATGAGAGCGCGACAAAAACCGTCGACATATTGCTCCTGGCACGTTGGGCTGCAAACTTGCAACGAAAAGTTCGGAGGACCGCATACCATTTTCTTTTTCGTAGTACACTGTAGGGTTGCCACGTAAAAAATAAACTTGAATCATAGGTAAAATTAACCACGTCGCGTTGAATTACTTAGTTTAAGTTTTATAAAAAATCATGAGTAGTAGTTAGTTATATACCTACTAGTTATAATGTTAGTACTTTTTTATATTTCTAGTAATTTTGAGCCTTTACAAAATGATTTCGATTTTTTTGGATAATATTTATTCATTTACAAACGTAAAATAATTTATCTTTGTTTCTTCCTCAACTATCATATTTATACCTACTTATCTTTTAGTGAGCCTTGTGTAAGATTAAGTAGGGTATTATTTTATCCTTAGATACTTAACATTTAAAAATAGCTTACTTATATGGATTTTAGGTAAATTTTTACAATGTCGGGGCGTATTTGTCGGCATCCTATTGTGATGCCTTGCACGAGACGTTCGCAAATCCCCATAAAATGGATAGGACGTGTCCCCAAATCCTTAGTTGATTATTATTTATTATCAGCACAATGAATCAAGAACTGAATTTAGAATTGAGAAAATACGTGTAGTGTCTGTGCTGAAGACACTATATACACGTATTATGACTTATGCATCATTGTAAATCAATTTTGAGAGAACTTATGAGAAAATGCTATTTTTCCGAAACTTAGTAAATTTACTTTTCATTTTATGTTGTTATATTATATAAGTAAGTTAGTAAATGTATCCTTTACTTAAAAGTAGCTGAAGACTGTTTCCGCTAGAATACGATTTACTAATTTTGTTATCGAGGTACATAGTTTTCGAATACTATGTTATCACCATAGCCCGTTATAGACTCAAAATAATAAAACTAAGTTATTTTTAATATTTCATTCTACTTGCAACTTTCTTTTTTATAAATATATTGCTACAAAAACGAATGCTAAGTAATAAAGTGTAAAAGAAGATTAAAATCTTACTTAGCAAAGGACACAACAATATCGGCTTCATCCGAATTGATCTCCGTGAAGGTGAGTCGGGAGGCCTGCGCCCAAACGTCGAGGGCTCGAGCCAGGACACTGCGTGTTCCTCCAGGGTCCAGCTGCGACGGTCGACGTACTTGCGACAGGCTGAAAATAAATACATATATTATTGAATATTGTTGCAAACAGAAGAACTATTGCTGTTATTTCTAGCATGAAGCGATTGCTTCATTGCTTACGAGTTCCTGGGGATATAGTTGAGGCAGACGATTAATAGATTTCAGCATCAGCTTCCAGATAGTTGCAGCGCAACTGCGTTAGACCTAAGATCTGACTCAAGTCTGATAGAAGATGTATGTCCATGCCAGAAGATGCCCATGAGTTATAGTGATCACTTAAGTTAAGTCTACCTTCGCTACTTAATTTTGTAAGTACCTACATATCTGGAAATAAAGTATAATAAAAATAAAGAATGACACCATGAAATATAACAAAAGATTTATTTAGACAAAGAATGTGTGTTTGAAATGAATCCTAATATTGCAACAAATAAAATCTTATGCTTGTAATATAGCTACACAATAATATTAATGCTCAAATGTAGCGGATTACAACATATCTGCTCTTAGCTGCCTGAATAATTAATAGAGTGGACATAACTAGACGTCGTGTCGTACGCTACATACGTAGACGGCTATGGCTGCAGCAAAGTATTATGCGAGTGTGTTTCAGTGCTGCGGGCGGAGTGGCCTGCGGTGGGGGCAGCTTTCGAGTAATGGAATAATCGCATTGTGGACAATTTGACTGACTCGGCCCTATTTAACGCTCGCTGCATTTTGAATGCGTTATTACATTGGATTTATGCGTTCTCATGTACAAGCGACCTCATTAGTTCCGCGTGCAGTTTTAATAGAGAAATAGCTGAACTGCTTCCCGCTAATCCACAATTAATGACCAATTTAAAGGGAACATCACGTTTTGTTGCTCGTACACGCGTAACGTATTTGCGAGAGATCGGTTTCACTAGGCCATCAGCAAACACCGGCGACAGTATCGCGGTCGTATTTCGCCAATATACGCGCAATATTTTGTTGTTTAAAATATCGCTTCCACGGGTAATTAAAACTAACCAACACGAACTCTGACGCGTCGCCCGCTGTTTATAATAGTTTCAATAACATTATTAGGGGACACAGGGGAAATATAGAGAACAAAATTGCTGTTCACATCGAAAGCTACAATGTTTATTTATCCGTTTGTTCGTTACAGCGCGCGTTACGAGTAGGTATGCTACCAAATGATATATGCAATATATTTAATCGAGTCCTTTAATGAAGCGAGCTGCAGGACAGGCGGCTGATGGGAACCGCCTGAAATTTATTATTGCCATATTAACAGTTAACAAACGCATGCACTTTATCAGCCTCCTTGTTAATTGCAAACCTTCGCTGAAATTCGCGGCCACATTTCAAAGTTTATACCGTAATATCAGCTGGAAACACGTCAGATACTCGTTTCGTTAATTTAGCAAATGCATTAGCTCAGACTTTTGAAGTGTATTTTGTATGCCACGTAGATAATACAAGTATTATTACTGTATTCGACAATATCTAGTTAATGTTTGTTAATCGCATTTTATAAGTCTCAATGCATCACATCAGACAATTACTTCAAATTATTTCGACACCTACACGAGTCGCACGCAATACACTCAAAGTTTACTTAATTTATAAAGACGTTTAGCAGGCAACTAACCCAGTTGAAAAACCTAACATAAACCTAGTTTTGATGATTGGCTAAAATAACATACAATTTATGTTTTTCAATACAAGTTACTATTTTTGAAGAAAACTTTATATCTACGACTTTTTGTAGGTAGGCAAACGTACAAAAAGTGTCGTTTCGACACCGCTAACTAATTGAGCAATGTTTTAATTAGGAAAATTTTCGAGTGAAGCCTTACGGGGAAACAAAGTGGCCACGAGGTGGAGGTTTGCACAATAATTTCCATTTCGCAACACGTGGTAACATGAATTGGCTAACTTTTCGGTGTATTTGAAGGATTTCAGGGCACGTTGTGTTGGGCAAAAGGTCGAAGTTGCGAGTAAACAGAAGCCTTGTTCTTGAAAGTTCGATGGGGTGGCCACGTGAGCGGCAGTCCACGTGAGCACGTGCCTCGGACGAGGATGTTGCTGGGTTTGACAGTTGCGACAGATAGAATCGCGTACCTACGTATATTGGAACTATAGCGCAATAGGCCTACTCCTTGATATGACAAAAGCCTATGACAGAGTATCCCACAACATATTATTAGATAAATTATGGAAGATTGGTATCCGTGGTTTAGCTCATGATTGGTTTAAGTCATATTTAACCAATCGTAAACAATATGTAGCTATTGATTACAGAAATGAAACCAATAAGACTGTTGAACAGATAACCTCTCTAGAAAGAACATTATATAACTCCATTCCACAGGGTGTGTATTGGGATGTATATTATTTTTAATCTATTTAAACGATTTTCCAAAACTATTAAATACACATTCTGTTTTATTTGCAGACGATATCTCAGTTATTTTAAAAACACAAAATGAACTTCATTTGACTGAAAATCTAAATGATATATTTAATACTATTACAAATTGGCTACGAAATCAAAATTTAATCATTAATTTCAAGAAAACAAAGTTAATACAATTTTACCCTTATCAAAAAAATCCTTTGACATTTGCTTTTAAATATAATAATATTGACATTGATATAGTTGACAATTTTAATTTATTAGGTATAACTTTAGATAGTAATATGACATGGCATTCACATATCGACTTATTAAAAATTAAACTAAACGAATTTGTTTATGGGTTACGGGAAATAAAGAAAAGTACCAACACACAAGTAGCTTTATCAGCATATTACGCATACGTTTATGCTTGGATAAAATATGGCATTGTGGTTTGGGGAAACGCGTCTAACATCAATGACATATTTACCTGCCAAAAAAATGCGTGCGGGCTATAGCGGGTATAAAGAAAACAGACAGTTGCCTTCCATGGTTTAAAAAATTCCAATTATTAACACTACCTTGTGTATACCTATTAGAAATTATGATGTTCGCAAGAAAACAATGTCATTTATTTAACTTGAATGATTCTAAATATAACGTTCGGCGAAAAAATAATCTTGCTTATCCAAAAAATAAAAAACTAAGCATATTTAGTAAATTGCCAAATACACTTAAGGAAATTGAAAAACACCACATATTCTATCGTAAATTAAAGAATTTATTGACATATAAATCCATACTAATACTAATATTATAAATTTGAAAGTAACTCTGTCTGTCTGTCTGCTACTCTTTCACGCTTAAACCACTGAACTGATTTTGATGAAATTTGGCATAATCGTAGAAAGGACGTTGAGAAAGAACATAGGCTACTTTTTACCGCGGGAAAGTATCTCATTCCCATGGGAAGCAAATGAAATAATGAAATGCGCCGTGTAGTGTTATAAATACACTATATGATATTACTTACTTCATTCACGTCGATTATAATATTTTATAACTTATATCAGTTTGTTTTATTCTTATACTTTGCTTTTCCTTTATTATTTCTATATCTTTACAAAAGTATTTACTTTCTCGGTTTGTTTATTTACAGCGCTATCGCGCAGCTATCAAAGTTGTCATGTCTGTCCTTTATGTTTCTTATTTTTTTAATTCGTTTTACGGCATTGTATAAAAATTAGCTTTTAGCCATTCAATATTAAAAGAAACGAAAAATTGTATGTTTCTTATTTCATTTCATAGATTAATAAAAGTTATTAGTATTGTCTTTGGCTTATTTATGTTTTTTATATTAGCCCGTTAATCAATATTTTAATCTATACATAAAGCTGAAGAGTTCGTTCGTATGTTTGTTTGAACGAACTAATCTCAGGAGCTACTGGTTCCAATTGAAAAAATCTTTTTGTGTTGGATAGTCCATTTATCGGGGAAGCCTTTTTTTTAAAGGCACACGGGCCGCGTGGTGTAAGCTATCACCGTCGCCTATGGACACGTTCAACCCCAGGGGAGCCACCAGAGGCTATTTAACATCATGCTATGACTAATACCAAAGTCAACGCGGACGAAGTCGCGGGCGGCCACTAGTGTTATTATAATTGCAATGAATATTTTAATGACAAATTTGAAAGTGTATAGACATGCAAATATTTAATTTAATTATTGTGAGGAATTTCATATTTCATATTTAATTTCATATTTTCATATTTAATATAACGTGTAGAGTTTTAAAATGTAAAATAATTATAAATTCCTAATTTGTTAATTTAATTCTATTTTGTAATTTTATTTTATTTATATGAATTATATGTTTAATTTTATTGTAAATTTTTGGAACGCCATCACAGGCATAAACTATTTTTGGAGCTCTAAGTTACCTATGTAAATTATAATCAATTGTAACCCAAAAATAGATCCAATAAAGATTATGATTATGATTATGATTATTGTAAAATGTTGTTTCATTACGTTTATTATTTTAGCGTATTTTCTATAACTTAGCGACGTTTAAATCAAATTGAAATCATTTATCGTTATTTTATTTGTAAGTATAGTCCTGTAGTAGCGTATTAAAGGTCGATCGCAGGTCGCAGATATTTTTTGCCACCTAAAAAACCCCATATTTAAGGCGCTTCTGTTACAGCTGTCTCAAAATATGGGAGTATGACCCGTGTAATGCCTAATAAAGAGTGATGATGAGCATATTAAGTAAGGCATTTTATAAGTGTACAAAAAATTAACAAATAAAATACAATAAAAATATTACTTATCCTCTATCAAAATAAACAGATAATTTTATTTTCATGAACTAAATATGAAATGTGGGTACTTTGTCGTAACTACGATATTTACACGCAATATATTTGTAGGTTGTGTATGGAGAAATTATAATGAATGTGGGTACTTTGTCGTAACTACGATATTTACACGCAATATATTTGTAGGTTGTGTATGGAGAAATTATAATGCCAAGCCATAACGCGAGAACTAATTTACTGCATAAACTCTTACAGTTACATTTATTGCCAATAAAACGTCACGATGCGCATTCGATACTGACATTAAAATGTTTCTGTAGGAATAATTTAACGGATGGGGCGCTTATAGCGTGAAATAATAAAACATGCGATATCATGACGGCATGGCGACACTCGGCGACAGCGTCTTCACGGCGAAACGGACATAATCTCGTTACGATGTCATAACAAAGAGATTTGTAAGCACGAACTTTATGATCTGTGTCCAACGAGCTTAAATTTAATTTTCTGAAATAATCTGTCAGCGAGCTATTAAAATTATTCGTCCGTATTCAGCGTAGTATCAAATTACATTTTATTGGCAATTGCGAGTATGCAGTAAAGTTGTAAAAGATTTTGTATAATGGCTTTCGGTAATATACATATTTATTATATTATATCACATGTTCATTTCAATTTTGGGTAATCTACCACAAAATGTTACAGCTATGGTACAAAAACACAGCTGTAGTTAAAAATGAAAAGAGCTGCCAAATTACATTTTGTTCTTCGGTTCGAGTGGGAAAATTAGCATAAAAATAATAAAATGTCGGAGAGATTGAGTCCCCCGTGGCGCGGAGGGGAGCGGTCGCCTGTCAAAACGATTGTCAACTCCGACGACATATTATGGACAGTGTCTATCACTGTACTCACTTATTTTTCCTGATTTTACGGGAAGAATTGGATTGGATTTTTTTTATTGAGGTGTTATACGAGTCCGTTTGGTCTGTTCGAGTGTTTGTTTGTCAGTTTTGGGTGCCATGGACACGTGCAAAAACCAGGATGGCAGCACCCAGACCAGGGTATGACCTCTAAATTTACCATGATATCTTCCCCGCTGAGTACCGATCCCAAGAGTTCTTAAACAGCACAACATAGTATTATACAACAGTTCGATACGGCTCATCTTAAAACAATTTTTAAACAATGTGCTTCGTAATTAATTTTCGATTTATTTATATGGGTAAAAACAGACCGTAGCAAGAGCAGTTAAGAAAATTCAAAAATAATTGCCAATATTTTATTAAAAGAATTTAAAATAGATTTTCATAAAAGGCATGTTTTCGCGTTCACACGCGAAAGTACTATTCAAAACTATTTCAAACCTTTAAATTAAGATAAGTGTAAATTATAATACTGCAGATACGGTAAGATAAGAGTAAATTATAATATTTGCGTATTTATTGTAAGTAGTTAAAAAGTTCTAAATCATAAGATCAATCTATTCCTTGCAACCAGTCAGTGATTTCAGTGGAGTCCACTATAAAACGCTTGTATATTCTATGTCTATGACTGTAATAATGCAATAGTAAAAAGCTGCCTTCATCCACCAACAGCTGTTTGCGCGATAAGTAACAGCATTGATGTACGTTTTATGCTACTTCTGGCAATAGTCCGTGACTAACTTAAAGTCCACATCAAATCAAGATTGTACTTGTATAAAAGCAGTTTTCATCCGTCGATGGCAATAATCCACGGCAATAGACATTGAAGCTAGGGAGTCGAAGTCTCTAGATTATTTGGTGTAGAATATGTTAACGTAAAGGAAACCGCTAGATCCTAAAATGACCACGACGTGGACGACTAAGAACGAATCATAATAAAAATAAGTAAACAAAATAGCATATATTCTTAAGAAATTATTTAATTTTTACAATACGTTGTCATTACTTTGAGCACTCCATACACCCTCTTTCTTTTGTGGCGCAAAAGATTTCTATTTACATATTGCGTAGTCGTTTCTACGCACAAGTTTACTTTAATTAGGTATTCTCTAATAAAGAGGATTGGCTGCAATCTTTACGTCCCACTGCTGGGCATGGATCTAGTTTCATTAATGGGGAGGCTTGTAGCTTACTCCACTAAGCTGCATAGTTTAGTAACAAACTTTGCTATAATAAATTGTTTTACTCATATTTAATTTTTGCCTTTGAGTCCATTTTCGAGATGCTTTTGTCAATGTCTTTCTAAACGTTTACTTTTCATTGAAATGTAACCGAACAAAGGACTTTATCATAGCATAGGCCAAGTAGGTACATATGTTTTGGCAATGATGTCAAGTACTCAAAAATTTATTGGACATCAGGCATGCATTTTCAAATTCGGTTGTTCTTATCATAGAATAAGTATTTTTTAACCGACTTCAAAAAAGGAGGAGGTACTCAATTCGACTGTATTTTTTATGTTTGTTACCTAATAACTTTCGATTGGGCGAACAGATTTTGATGATTCTTTTTTTTGAAAGCTGATACTTCCCATGTGATCCTATTTTAATTTGGTCCTGTTCTGACAATGGTATCCATGAGAAAACCATGTAAGTCTTAAATTCGCATCAAGTAGCTGCGGGAGAAATGGACGAATAACTCAATATTACGCCAACCCATTTCGATGATTCTTTGTTTATTAGAAAGGATGTACTTCAAGGGTAGTTTCATAAGAGTTTGGTTAGGTTCTTATTATGGGATCTATGACAAAATAACGGAACTCTTCAATTCTTAGGAGTAAATTATCGATACTGGACAGAATCTTTTATAGGCTTTCCGGATATTTGAGTCACCTACCGTAACGTTGTTATGGCCAAGTAATTATCGCAGTTGAATATGATGTTGAATGAAAGTATTATCGGCTTAGAGTAAGGGCGCGATCTGTGGCAGAATTTCTAACTGTTTCATTTAAACGGTGCTGTCTTATATATAGCAGCAGCGATGTAAATGCAGCGCAACTGCGATAGACCTAAGGCCTGACTCAAGCCTGATAGAAGATGTATGTCCATACCAGAAGATGTCCATGGGTTATAGTGATCACTTGAGTCTACGTTCGCTACTTAGTTTTGTACCTACATATCTAGAAATAAAATATAATAGAAATAAAAAATGACACTATGAAACACAACAAAAGATTTATTAAGACAAAGAAAGACTGTGACTAGAACATGTGTTATAAATAAATCCTAATATTGCAACAAATAAAATTTTCTGCTTGTAATTTAGCTACACAATTATATTAATGCTCATATGTAGCGGATAATTGTTAGTTTAACTATTAACCAGGCTTACGACATATCTGCTCTTACCTGCCTGAATAATTAATAGAGTGGACATAACTAGACGTCGTGTCGTACGCTACATACGTAGACGGCTGTAGCAAAGTATAATGCGAGTGTGTTTCAGTGATGCGGGCGGAGTGGCCTGCGGTGGGGGCAGCTTTCCGGTAATGGAATAATCGCATTGTGGACAATTTGACTGACTCGGCCCTATTTAACGCACGCTGCATTTTGAATGCGTTATTACATTGGATTTATGCGTTCTCATGTACAAGCGACCTCATTAGTTCCGCGTGCAGTTTTAATAGAGAAATAGCTGAACTGCTTCCCGCTAATCCACAATTAATGACCAATTTAAAGGGACATCACGTTTTGTGGCTCGTACACGCGTAACGTATTTGCGGTAGATCGGTTTCACTAGGCCATCAGCAAACACCGGCGACAGTATCGCGGTCGTATTTTGCTAATATACGCGTAATATTTTGTTGTTTAATATATCGCTTCCAAGGGTAATTAAAACTAACTAACACGAGCTCTGACGCGTCGCCTTCTTATTATAATAGTTTCAATAACATTATTAGGGGACACAGGGGAAATATAGAGAACAAAATTGCTGTTCACATCGAAAGCTACAATGTTTATTTATCCGTTTGTTCGTTACAGCTCGCGTTACGAGTAGGTACGCTACCAAATGATATATGCAATATATTTAATCGAGTTCTTTAATGAAGCGAGCTGCAGGACAGGCGGCTGATGGGAACCGCCTGAAATTTATTATTGCCATATTAACAGTTAACAAACGCATGCACTTTATCAGCCTCCTTGTTAATTGCAAACCTTCGCTGAAATTCGCGGCCACATTTCAAAGTTCATATCGTAATGCCAGCTGGAAACACGTCAGATATTTGTTTCGTTAATTTAGCAAATGCGTTAGCTCAGACTTTTAAAGTGTATTTTGTATGACACGTAGATAATACAAGTATTATTACTGTATTCGACAATATCTGCTTAATAATCGCACTTTATCAGTCTCAATGCATCACATCAGATAATTACTTCAAATTATTTCGACACCTACACGAGTCGCACGCAATACACTCAAAGTTTACTTAATTTATAAAGACGTTTAGTAGACAACTAATCCAGTTGAAAAACCTAACATAAACCTAAGACAAAGACAAAGACAAAGAACTTTATTTGCACAAATATGGGTGTTTACAAAAGTTGTTAATACATATTTAGTACGCCATATTTACCTTCATGAGGTATGCAAATATTACAAAGATAAAAGAAAAAAACTTAATAATAACACAATTTATAAAAATGTACATTATTATCATATCAATTTTATTTTTATTTGATCCCATATTGGGCATTTTGAAAATTAAAATTTTTAAATTTTATTTCTTCAAGTATGTATTTATTTAGTTGTTTGTTTATTTAATTATTTATTCATATTTATTTGTACTTCGGATCGAATCCGATCGTCGGCTTTGGGTACCCATATTGCAGGGTTTTTGTGCACTAAGAGGAAAAAAAGCCGGCGGAAAAAAAACCCCCCAGGTTTTTATGGAATTCCTTTATGCCGTTTTGTCGTTTAAGAAATCAGTGACTGAGTAATACGCCTTTTTCAGTAAATAAGTTTTAAGTTCTTTTTTAAACTCGTTGCCCGTTTTGATTTTGAGGAATTCCGGTAGACCGTTATATATTTTTGGTCCCATGCAAAAGACACTATTATGGTATTGTTTCGTTTTAGAAGCAATTGAACATAATTTATTAGGATGCCTTTTTGATTTAAGGGTTTCATATTTAGCTATTTCATTTTTGACCATTAAAGAGATTTCGTAAATATATAAAGAAGGAAAAGTCAATATTTTTAAATTTTGAAAGTGTGGCCTACAAGTATCCGTTTCCTTTAGCTGACATATGGCTCGAATGCACTTTTTTGGGCCTTAAATATGGTTTGTATTCCCGTCGCGTTACCCCAAAATATTATTCCGTATCTTAATGTGGCACCAACGTACGCATGGTATGCGTCCAGAACCGCCGTTTTGCTTACAACTTTTGTTAATTTATATAAAGCAAAAGAAAACTTATTTAACTGTTTACAGACGTGCTCTTTATGTGACTGCCATGTTAGTTTGCTATCTATGTATAGTCCTAAAAATTTTGTTGTTTCTATTTCTGATATCAACTTTCCTTTATAGTCAATATTTATTGTTTGCCCGTATGATACTCTGTTTTTAAATGACCTAGCTTTGATGATTAGCTAAAATATTATACAATTTATGTTTTTCAATACAAGTTACTATTTTTGAAGAAAACTTTATATCTACGACTTTTTGTAGGTAGGCAAACGTACAAAAAGTGTCGTAAAAAGGTTTCGACAATGCTAACTAATTGAGCAATGATTTAATTAGGAAAATTTTTGAGTGAAGCCTTACGGGGAAACAAAGTGGCCACGAGGTGGAGGTTTGCACAATAATTTCCATTTCGCAACACGTGGTAACATGAATTGGCTAACTTTTCAGTGTATTTGAAGGATTTCAGGGCACGTTGTGTTGGGCAAAAGGTCGAAGTTGCGAGTAAACAGAAGCCTTGTTCTAGAAAGTCCGATGGGGTGGCCACGTGAGCGGCAGTCCACGTGAGCACGTGCCTCGGACGAGGATGTTGCTGGGTTTGACAGTTGCGACAGGTAGAATCGCGTACCTATATTGGAACTATTGTAAAATGTTGTTTCATTACGTTTATTATTTTAGCGTATTTTCTATAAATTAGCGACGTTTAAATCAAATTGAAATGATTTATGGTTATTTTATTTGTAAGTAGGTATAGTCCTGTAGTAGCGTATTAAAGGTCGATCGTTAGATATTTTTTGCCAACTAAACAACTCCATATCTAAGGCGCTTCTGATACAGCTGTCTCAAAACATGGGAGTCTGACCCGTGTAATGCCCAATAAAGGGTACTTTGTCGTAACTACGATATTTACACGCAATATATTTGTAGGTTGTTTATGGAGAAATTATAATGCCAAGCCATAACGCGAGAACTAATTTACTGCATAAACTCTTACAGTTACATTTATTGCCAATAAAACGTCACGATGCGCATTCGATACTGGCATTAAAATGTTTCTGTAGGTATAATTTAACGGATGGGGCGCTTATAGCGTGAAATAATAAAACATGCGATGATATCATGACAGCATGGCGACAATCGGTGACAGCGTCTTCACGACGAAACGGACATAGTCTCGTTATGATGTCATAACAAAGAGATTTGTAAGCACGAACTTTATGGTCTGTGTCCAACGAGCTTAAATTTAATTTTCTGAAATAATCTGTCAGCTATTAAAATTATTCGTCCGTATTCAGCGTAGTATCAAATTACATTTTATTGGCAACTGCGAGTACGCAATTTTTAAAATATTTTGTATACTGGCTTTCGGTAATATATCATAATATATCACTTTACTTTAATGTTCATTTCAATTTTGGGCAATCTACCACAAAATGTTACAGCTATGGTACAAAAACACTGCTGTACTTAGAAATGAAAAGAGCTGCCAAATTACATTTTGTTCTTCGGTTCGAGTGGGAAAATGAGCATAAAAATAATAATATGTCAGAGCGATTGAGTCCCCCGTGGCGCGGAGGGGTGCGGTCGCCTGTCAAAACGATTGTCAACTCCGACGACATATGAACGCCGAATGGTGCCTATCACAGTACTCACTTTTAATAATCTAAGATTTTTCTTGACTTTGCGGGAAGAATTGGATTGGAATTTTTTTATTGAGGTGTTATACGCATCTGTTTGGTCTGTTTGAGTGTTTGTTTGTCAGTTATGGGTGCCATGGACACGTGCAAAAACCAGGATGGCAGCACCCAGACTATGGTAAGACCTCTGAATTTACCATGATATCTTCCCCGCTGAGTACCGATCCCAAGAGTTCTTACACATCACAATATAGTATTATACAACAGTTCGATACGGCTCATCTTAAAACAATTTTTAAAGAATGTGCTTCGTAATTAATTTTATTTATTTATGTGGGTAAAAACAGACCGTAGCCAGAGCAGTTAAAAATTCAAAAATAATTGTAAATATTTTATTAAAAGATTTTAAAATATATTTTCAAAAAAGGCATATTATTTTATTATATGCTGATCTGGCTCTTATCTGTCGCTCTTATTGTAAGTAACTACATTGGAGTCCACTGCAGTAATGCATTAGTCCGAAGCCAGGCTTCATCCGCCGGCGGCCGCTCGCGCCCTATAAGAGACGGCAATAGGCATTGACATTCGCTGTGGACTCCAATTGCTATCTGTAGACTTAGACGTAAAATGGAAACCTACAGGAATTCTCTCGATGTCAACGCTGCCTTAAAGCGTTTCAACCTCATCCAAAGAAAACGTGAGTTACTTCCTTTACAATCTGATTATCAGTTCCCACACAACCCAGATATGGCCCTAAAGGTGATTTGGTAATAAATTGTTTTACATAAACGTTTTTAAATTGACGGATGATGTTATAGTGACTGTAAATGTTGTGTGTTTGAATAGTATTTTCGCGTGTGAAAGCTATATATTTTGTTGTTTAAAATATCGCTTCCATGGGTAATTAAAACTAACCAACACGAGCTCTGACGCGTCGCCCGCTGTTTATAATAGTTTCAATAACATTATTAGGGGACACAGGGGAAATATAGAGAACAAAATTGCTGTTCACATCAAAAGCTACAATGTTCATTTATCCGTTTGTTCGCTTACAGCGCGCGTTACGAGTAGGTACTCTACCAAATGATAAATGCAAAATATTTAGTCAAGTCCTTTAATGAAGCGAGCTGCAGGACGTGCGGCTGATGAGAACCGCCTGAAATTTATTATTGCCATATTAACAGTTAACAAACGCATGCACTTTATCAGCCTCCTTGTTAATTGCAAACCTTCGCTGAAATTCAAGGCCACAGTTCAAAGTTCATATCGTAATGCCAGCTGGAAACACGTCAGATATTTGTTTCGTTATTTAGCAAATGCGTTAGCTCAGACTTTTAAAGTGTATTTCGTATGACACGTAGATAATACAAGTATTATTACTGTATTCGACAATATCTAGGTACTGTTTAATAATCGCACTTTATCAGTCTCAATGCATCACATCACATAATTACTTCAAATTTTTAGACGCCTACACGAGTCGCACGCAATACACTCAGTTTACTTAATTGATAAAGACGTAGACGTAGACGTAACGCAGGCAACTAATTCAGTTGAAAAACCCAACATAAACCATAGCTTTGACTTAAGTTTTTTTAATACAAGTTACTATTTTTGAAGAAAACTTTATATCTACGACTTTTTGTAGGTAGGCAAACGTACAAAAAGTGTCGTAAAAAGGTTTCGACTACGCTAACTAATTGAGCAATGTTTCAATTAGGAAAATTTTCGAGTGAAGCCACAACAAAGTGGCCACGTGGTGGAGGTTTGCACAATAATTTACATTTCGCAACAAGTTTATAACATGAATTGGCAAATTTTTCAGTGTATTTGAAGGATTTCAGGGCACGTTGCGTTGGGCAAAAGGTCAAGTTGCGAATAAATAGAAGCCTTGTTCTAGAAAGTCCGATGGGGTGGCCACGTGAGCGGCGGTCCACGTGAGCACGTGTCTCGGACGAGGATGTTGCTGGGTTTGACAATTGCGACAGGTAGAATCGCGCACCTATATTGGAACTATTGTAAAATGTTGTTTCATTACGTTTATTATTTTAGCTTATTTTCTATAACTTAGCGACGTTTAAATCAAATTGAAATCATTTATGGTTATTTTATTTGTAAGTATAGTCCTGTAGTAGCGTATTAAAGGTCGATCGCAGGTCGCAGATATTTTTTGCCACCTAAAAAACCCCATATTTAAGGCGATTCTGTTACAGCTGTCTCAAAATATGGGAGTCTGACCCGTGTAATGCCTAATAAAGAGTGATGATGAGCATATTGAGTAAGGTATTTTATAAGTGTACAATATATTAACAAATAAAATACAATAAAAATATTACTTATCCCCTATCAAAATAAACAGATAATTTTATTTTCATGAACTAAATATGAAATGTCGGTACTTTGTCGTAACTACGATATTTATATGCAATATACTAGCTGACCCGACAGACGTTTTCCTGTCTTAGCTATCTATGAATATTGAAATCGGATTTGTAAAAAAAATATTATGAAGGTTAAGTATTCTTAAATTTTCTAGTTTTCCGCGCATTTTTCTTAATTTTTTCATTAATAAGATTCTTCTCCTGATAATAGCAAACAAAACAAAAAATAATTATCGAAATCGGTCTAACCGTTCACGCGTGATGCCGAGACTAAGGGAAATAGGGATTCAGTTTTATACATATATAGAGATAGAGATAGTTTTTGCTCGTGACTTCTTCCGCGTGTACTTTAGTTATCAGGGCACAGTTTTAATTAACCCCCGTTATAATTTTGATGTACGTGGCTGTTCTGCGTCTGCAAGTACTGCTATAAGCGATAGGTAACAGTTTACTACAGTACCTATGCACTTCGTTTTGAAGCTGGTGCTAGAATGACCAAGTTATTTGGTGCACTAACCCGCTAGCAAGCCACATAAACCTGACCGTGAGAAAAACAGCCCCCTTTTTAGTTTAGTCCGACGATGTATAAAGGTTGTCATAATCATATTTTTAAGCCTACAAATAAGAAAGTTAGGCCCGATACCAATGTTTACGCCCGAGAGACAGCGAGTTAATTATTTAATATTTCAACCACACTAAAACCCACTGAACAGGATTTTCAGTGATACCTGCCAATGTCTTCCATTGTCCATATGGCTTCTGTCTGAATTCCATATGTCTTTTCTTTTCTTTTCTTTTCGGGACAGAATCTTCGCAAGACTCAGGAGACTGATACTTGGTTATGAGAGATGTATACCGCACTAAAACCTCCTCTATGGCCTTCCTCTGTGCTCAGAGGACTCCAATATCTCCAG
Organism: Pyrgus malvae; assembly: GCA_911387765.1. NCBI lineage: Eukaryota > Metazoa > Arthropoda > Insecta > Lepidoptera > Hesperiidae > Pyrgus > Pyrgus malvae. The sequence continues at coordinate 8,681,184 of OU426958.1, read as the reverse complement.
TAGAACGTGCTGATGTCCTCCATTCGCGGTGCTCCAAACCGCCGCCCACAAATCCAGAAGTTCACATTTATCTTACGATTAGGCACCTAGCTGATCTGTTTTTACTATATCTAGTCTAATTGTAGCTCATATCCATAACTTCCACCTACGGAGGGCAATCCCGAGCTAGCCAGCTTAGTTTCTTTGAGAAACTACCTACATTGTACAGAAACCCACAACAAATGTATGAAGAGATTTTTTTAAGTATTTTATCTATGAAATTTTTAGGTTACTGTCCTAGAAACTGTCATGGAAGAAAATAAAATAATGACAGATCTCGTTTTAACGTTTCATTCAGAGAGCTATTTCGAGAGGTAAGCGACGTTAAAGTACAAAAATTTTCTAATAGCATTTTTTTAATATTCTATCAAATTGGTGGAGTATAGAAATATTTTTTCTCAGTCAGCAGGATTTCTTAACATTTGGCGCAGAAGGTTTATACCTCAATTAATAAATAAATAAAAGAAATATTTACTGCAACAACTTTTCTAAAACCATAAAAAAGAAGCAAGCAGTCAATTAATGATAATTTTTACAGTGTTCAGTCATCCAAAACTTCTAACTCGGCGTGTCAAGTATGAAAGTCGTTAAAAATAGTAACCAACATTTTGTTTTCATAAAAAAAAACATTCAAAACTTTCACCATTCCTGAAATATTTCCATAACTGATGATGAAATGAAAATGAAATGAAATGAAATTAAAATATTTTATTTGCACAAATATGGGTAGCAAAAAAAGGCTTTACAAAAATATTTAGATCGCCATATTTACCCTTTAGGGAGTACAAATTATTATAGATCAACGCTTATTTTTTTAATACCGTGCAACAGTTCATCATGGATTTCAAACACTAAGAAATTTAGCTGATGTGACGTAATTAAAACAAAATATTAGAAAATGGTTGCAAGTTTTCATTGTTTAGCTCTCTGAATATTTCATGCGTGTCAAACTTTTGAAGGACGTTGTCCTGTCTTAAATGTGTATAATATATTGCATTCGAATTGGATAGTGTATAAGTATTTTTTTAATTTTCTAATTTTTCGTGCAATTTCCTTAATGTTTTCTTACATATGTACATTCTCCTGCCAATAACAAACACAACAAAAGAAGAATTAGCGGAATCGGTCCAGCCGTTCACGCGTGATGTCGTGACCAAGGGAAAATGGGATTCATTTTTATATATAGAGATTTGTAGGTTGTGTATGGAGAAATTATAATGCCAAGCCATAACGCGAGAACTAATTTATAAACTCTTACAGTTACATTTATTGCCAATAAAACGTCACGATGCGCATTCGATACTGGCATTAAAATGTTTCTGTAGGTATAATTTAACGGATGGGGCGCTTATATGAAATAATAAAACATGCGATATCATGACGGCATGGCGACACTCGGCGACAGCGTCTTCACGGCGAAACGGACATAATCTCGTTACGATGTCATAACAAAGAGATTTGTAAGCACGAACTTTATGGTCTGTGTCCAACGAGCTTAAATTTAATTTTCTGAAATAATCTGTCAGCGAGCTATTAAAATTTATTATTCCTCCGTATTCAGCGTAGTATCAAATTACATTTTATTGGCAACTGCGAGTATGCAATTTGTAAAAGATTTTGTATACTGGCTTTCGGTAATATACATATTTATAATATTATATCACTTTACTTTAACGTTCATTTCAATTTTGGGCAATCTACCACAAAATGTTACAGCCATGTTACAAAAACACAGTTGTACTAAAAAAATAAAGAGCTGCCAAATGACGTTTTGTTCTTCGGTTCGAGTGGGAAAATTAGCATAAATAATATGTCAGAGCGATTGAGTCCCCCGTGGCGCGGAGGGGAGCGGTCGCCTGTCAAAACGATTGTCAACTCCGACGACATATTATGGACAGTGCCTATCACTGTACTCACTTTTAATAATCATAGAATTTTTCCTAATTTTGCGGGAAGAATTGTCTTGAAATTCTTTTATTTAGGTGTTATACGCGTCCGTTTTGTCTGTTTTGAGTGTTGGTTTGTCAGTTTTGAATTGTAATAACGAAAGTTGAAGCCGGTTAGACTTCAAAAAATAATAACTCAAAAACAAATAAATATGCACTAAAAATTGCGTATTGTTCTACAATTTAATAGTCAGCTTACATTTTCTACTCATCAATATGTAGGTACGATCTGTGTTTTACATATAATGTAGCTACGATTACTGTTACTCGTATTTTTGGAGTCGGTGTCAGCGGGTGAATCAGCGGTGCACTTTTTGATTGCTCGATTATATTCTATGAAATATCCAGAAATCCTAAAACATTAAAGCGAACTTCATAATATAGCTGCGGGGCGATCCAAGGTAAAATATATGCAACAATATGTTTCGTTTACATGTATCGGTTGTATATTTAAAGCGCAAGTATTTTAGGAGGGCTTCTATGTTTATTTCACTAACTATTTTATGTTTGCTTATTCTACCTTCAATATTATGGTAATGGATTCAAAGGTAAGTTATTTATAGAGCCCGATAGGCTTGCATATTAATGAAGTGTTGCGATATAATAACCTTAGCCATTTTCAAAAGTCGGGAATAGACAATAAGTTGTCTAGTAAAGTAAAAATAGACAGAATAAAATTGTTCTTTATTAGCTTAACACTCATGGCTGTACATGGCTGTACACTAGGCTCTACGTGTCGAACGTAGATATCATGAACACATGAACAAACACGCAAATATCCAGGTCTGCGATTAATAAACCGGTTTTTTAAATTAACTGATTTCTTTGTGGTCTAAAATTTAAAACGAATAAATAATGGGAAAGACCCGTGTCCAGTAGTGGGACGCAAAAAGGTTGCAGCCACTCTTCGCGTCTTGAAATGTACGATGTTTTTATAGCAGGTACAGGTCTCATGTTAAGAATATTGTTCATATTTGTTATACAACGCTGCGATTCCGTTTATGAAAACAAAATGAATTCATATTTCATTTTAATACTACTACCGGTTCACTTGTTAAAATGCGTGCATTGTCGAGAATTCAGTTGCAGATACGGTTATGAATATCGGAATTGCTAACGTTGATCGTGGGTGCGATCGCGTCACTGAAAAATCATTTCAATTCGGGAGCGTTGTTCAGATGGGACGTTCGATCTATATCGATAAGTGGTTTGGGAACCGATTTTTAAATTATAGTGTAAATCGATTCAGTCAGTTTGCTATACATACATATTGCGTTGCATACAATCTCTTAGTTGAAAACAAGCTTTTCATTGAATAGTACAAAAATAAATAAAAGAAAACAGATGTTTATGATAATTATTTTGCTGAAGTGAAGCAATTAAAGAATGAAGTGAAGCAAGAAAAGCATGGGAATTGCTGGGTATCTACATGTGTACCTGTATGATTGTCTGTTATTTTATTTTTCGAAAAACATTGTATTTAATTTGTAGCTTCTAAATTTAAACGACGACTTGGATTGACGCGTATATTTCCAATACTGCGAAATACATCCGATAATCTGAATTTTTTTTATCGATACAAAACATTTCGAAAAAATTTCCACTCGGACGAGCCTCGCAGCTTGGACGCAGTAATAACCCATTAGTGTGGCGTAACAATGTTATTTGCTCGCGATTTAATTTTGTCCCCGCTAGCTCTACGCTAGCCAGATTTGCTTAAAATTCCTTAACGATCATACCTAATTATACTTAAAATTTTAGTATGCAATATGCATGTAATTTTTTTGGACTGGCTGTTTGTTTGTTTGGCTGACATTTCTCATTTGCTTCCGTCTTTTGTTTATAAAATGCTTTTCATTAGTTAAGTAAAGTGATGTAGCTACTTGTGTAGCTACTTAACGAGTCTATCTACGTTTTATGCAGAAAATACTATTTATAAATTTTTAAATTGACTGCTATAAAATAAAAAAGATGTTTTTTGGCTAAATTAAAAAAATCATACCTACAACAAAAACAATTCAAAATTCTCAATTACAAGTGTCTTTTGAAATAAAAGATTGATTTGTCGTTCCATTAAGGTAACAGCTAAGTTAACTGCGAGTGAGAGAAAATGGAATCATATGGAAAGTGGTCCCCCGTAGCGAGCAGTAATATGCCATCACGGCCTTAACAACGTTACTACTCGATCTGCCGCGGGCACACACCGACACCGGCCAGATTCGCTAATACTACTTACATTCCAAATGTTCGAATAGTCCCTCCCATACAAGAATTCAGGAATTACAAGCGATACTTTTCATTTGTCACGTTTAATTTCTCTCGTATACGTAAATTCAAATTTATGTTGGATATACGTGTAAGTACATAATTATTCGGTACCAGAAACTGTTTGGAAGTAAGTGATGCCGTTACGATTTTTTTTAAATATTATTGAAGTGAAAACTTCTTTAACGGCGTTGTGCAGTTTTTTTGGGATGAGTAAAAAATGTTAAACTCGCGTCAGGGCACCTGACCTCATCGAATATTCGTAAGACGCGGATGGTGACAGCTGATGGCTCGACTGTCTGTATACCTACTAGTAAAATTCGTTTATATCAAGTGTTAAAAATATAGAAATTGAACAAAGTGCATCTATTAATAAAAAAAGTGACGAAGAAATAATGAAAGAAAATGAGTGAGTACTTTATAAAAATACTAAATGAAAACAAAATATGTACTAGATGAAAAATAATACTGATAATTAAAGCAATTTGTGCGAAATTTATCCCCAAATATTTTAAAATATCAAAAATGCACAACGTTAATGTTCAAGTTTTCACTTCTGCCGGCACTCCCGGAGTGCAACCCGTTTTTTATATTCTTTATAAATAGACCGTGCAGACGGGCCGCGTGGTGATAAGCGATCAACGTCGCCTATAAACACGGCCAACCCCAGGGGAGCCACCCGAGCAATGCCGGCATTGAAGGAGAGCTTTTTTTACAGCTTTCTTGAAGACCCATGTCATAACCCCATTATTTTAAATATACAATATTTTTAAAATTTTTCATTAAATTTTCATTTCTTTTCATATTGTTTCGTTCAATCTTAATATATATTAACTTGCTACGTGCTACGACGTAGCAAGTGTAGCAAGTACATACATCTACATAAATTACTGTACTGTATGTACAGTAATGTAGATGTATGTACTTGCTAAATGGTTATAGTCATCAATGCCTAAAAAGGAGTCCGCAATGCTAACTCAAATATCTATCTATGTTTTTCGTAGGGGACGTTTCCAGTATTTACATAAAATCTTTATTCTAATATTACTTTAGTATTAAGACCTATGTTTGTACACTATACATATGTTCTTGCAAATAAAATTAATTGAATTTTTGACTTCAGACTTTCAGAAGTTTCGTTTATCGGATATCACTTTATTATATGTTATATTTAGCGTTCATGTTTTACCTATCGTAAGTATTATGACTCTTAATAAGGCTATATGGATTATTTTAAAATGATAATAGCCTTCCGAGATGTATCGCGAGGATTATAGTTAAAGACACGAGTCGATAGAAGTGTGGAACTTTTATATGAGTTGGCTGAACTCAAAGGAGATATAATTGGAAACTTGAGACAGCTGCAATAGTGACAGTGCGGTGGAGGCGGTGCCTTTAAACGATAGTATTATCGGTGTAATTTTCCTTTTGTTCTTGCTCTTACCATTAAAGTTTAGAGCTCTTGTGATTTTTGTATAAAATGTTTTTAATAAAATTTTGAGACGTGATCTTTTACAAACAAAAGTAATGTTGGAGTCAAAAGTAATAATAACGATAAGGTATTTCTGGTTCATATTTTTGTCAGTTAGGACTTGATTTGTAATGTAGATTTTTGCTTGTATTCATAATAATAATTGGTAAACAAGTTTTTATAAATAAATAAATAACCTTTCCCACTCGACAGCCTCCGTGGCGTAGTGATTACGCCGCGGAGGCTGTCCAAAGATATACATATATATAGCCCCACAGTAGGGTAGATTATACCCTGTGTCGTGGGTGCAATGGACATATACAAAGACAGAAACACAAACACTCAGACCGAGAACAGAACATTAATCTCATCATTCAAATTTCTGTCTCGCCGGAAATCGAACCCGGGACCCTCCGATCGGTAGTCCAGCATGATAACCATTACGTCACATGCGTCGTCTCACGGGTTTATATCAGAAATATATTTCTAGATGAAAACAGAACAGAAAACCCATATTTCTTTACAGAAACAATTGTACATACACAGGTACCATCAGGTGTGTTCTTATAAGTATCTCGGGTAGACTATGAACTTTTAATTCGATTGCAATTGCAAAGTTTCTTAGAAATATTCATTAAAGTGGACCGGAGCGCCTTCCTCCGTGCCCAAGGGACTTGCACGAGAACGAAGTTTACACTTGAGTGATTAATTTACTCACACGTCTCTCGATAGCCTCCTACATGTAATTAAAGATTAATGATTTTAAATTACTTAATTTAGAATAAATAACGCTTCATACTTAAAGCTCCACAGAAGGATTCCCTGTGTCGTGGGTACCATGGACACACACAAAGCCAGAAACACAAACACCCAGACCGAGAACAGAAATATTAACTCATCATTCAAATTCCTGCCTTGCCGGGAATCGAACCCTGGGGCCCTCCGATCGGCAGCTCGGTATGGTAACCTATGAGCCACATGGATCGTCAAGAAGAAATGTAACGGAAATTTCAAGCAATGTTTATGTTAATCGCCTTATGTGAATCGCTATTGTGATATATGATTTTCTTGGTTTAATTTTAAGCAATACACTCATTGGCCTAGTGTTACTAAAAAACGCCATGTGAAATAAGCTCCCAAGTAAAAAAATATTGTCACAAAATATATAAAAAAACGCAACATGCTTGATTGAGGTTAGAACCCGGGTCTCTAGCTCCGCAGTCAGCATACGTATCCATTCGACCAAGGAAGCTATAATTCTATCGACGAAATGTTTATAGAGTCTTTCAAATCGATATTGTCATATGTTAGAACGGCGGATTGGGGGATGACGTTTGACGGTGTTCTACGCCACAATATTATTAATATTCTCCAATAAATGTCACTGATCACTTTTTTTACTGTTAGTATAGCGAGTAGCTACCCGTAGCGAAAATAAGCTTAATCGACATCTCCATGAAATTTTTCATATCAGCCGGCCATGGACTCACTGTTTCTATTACAAGCGTAAAGCGCAAATGCTAGCTTATAGGTTTAGGTAGTTTATTCCATAAAGGTGGCGATAAGAAAACAATCACCTATTGTGAAGTTCAAACAAGAGCTTGCAAAGTGTAGGTAAGTGGAAAGGGTAGTAGTGGTCTTAGTTTATCTATCCAATAACCCCATCAGCTAAGTCAACGGCTCTGTTTGATGTGGCCCGAGTGGATGCACCGGGCTCTTAGTGTCCCAAGTTATTTTTACCGCCGCCCTTGGCTGTACACCGCTAAAAGCGTTTGTCTTGAATTTTTAAAGTGCCAATTGAAGTTCTAGACGGAGTACGGTGTGACTTACCGGCAATAAGGAACTTGAGTGCTAAAATATTGATGTGTGAATGTTCGGAAGTTGGATCCGCGTTTACAATTTAACCTACAACGTTAAAATAAAGGAAATATATTTGGGAAAACATGTAAAGATTCCTTTAGTGAAATGTAGGTATGTATAAGAGGGTGTAACCTAAAAGTTCATTACAGCCAAAATTTGAAGTCCCTTATAAAACTTTAAATTAATAGCTATTTAAGACTTGAACGCTGTCTTAAGATTGTACAAGATATTGCGCTGCTATTTTTGGTGACTACATAAGATACTGTTTTAGGAGAAAGAGGTAAAGCGTTATTATTTCCTTAGTCTAACTATCAGAGTTTTATCATATAGTTAACCATACAGACAGTGTCTGCTACAAGACAGTTTCCTGTAAAACTGTGAAAGCTCTTTAAGCTTAGGAATCTATTTCCTTACGGCAACTACGATTGTTATTTCCCTTCTACATGCGCGGATGACGAATTAGTGTGCAACACAGCGGCGTAAACAAAGGACGAATATTAAGTATTCAAAACGGCGTCGTGGCGGTCGATTGCGGAAATGACAAACCGATTAGTCGTAGGTCTCTGCTCGGGGAGAGATATATCCGGCGGAATAGGATGAAATTACTTCCCGGTAGCTCCTGATGCCAGCAATAGTAACACTAATCAAAATTACACAAATACACGACTTGAAAGCTGTAATGCCAATCTTTCAGTAGGAGAAATACGTCGATTACTTAGGATCGTAGGATACGTAGTAACCATAACAAAATAGTTGTTGTAATTAAGGAGAGGTCTAGAATACGATCTGAATAAACCCTTCCTTTTTCTATGGACAGATATATAAAGCTCTGTCTGTTTGTGTGTCCGTTACAAACTCATGCATTAACTACAACCTAAATTTTGCACACAGAGTGGACCTTGGGAGAGGACACAGAAGACATAATAAGGACATAATAAGGAAATAATCATATACAAATCACCTAAGTCTTAGATACAACTCCTTTTACACCATTAGAATTATACAAACATAGCAAGTCGCAGTTGTTACGCCACGTTACCCTCAACAATGTGCAACTCGATTTAAGATCGTACCAGCAAAATGTTCCCACCTCTTGCGAAGTTGCGGTTCATTACAATCGAAATTCCCACGGTTCATTAGGATTCACTGGAATTCCCGACGTTCATTAGAAATACTCTGGCGAAGTGGACCCGGACGTAAATAAGTGATTAACGCAGTTGAGATTGTTTTCAGACGGTTGCAGGAGCCGGCGGTGCAACTCTGAACTCTTGATACATATGAGATGAGATGCCGCGCTGTCGCCTATTGTCCTTCCAACAGAAAAAGCTACTTTGCATATAATATTTTAATTCAATATTTTATAATCTCATTAAATGATTTTGGTTCAATTAAATTTTAGCTTTACGGCTGCAAGATTGTTGTTTATTTCTATGCGATATTCATTCTAGCAATTTTTTAGTTTCCGAAACTGAATTGAATTCAAATAAAACGTGATTTTCAATGCAGTGAAGCAAAAATTATCATGTACCGATTTGCATAAGGTTTTAGACCAAAGACTGAAATATTACTCTGGATTTTTTTTTCTGAATTTTAGTATATATTGGGAGTGTATAATCCATAGATGAAATATAGAGGATAGATCCATAGATGGATGAAACACTCCCAAAAATACGAAAATCATATTGTGTCTATATTTCTATATTTTTAACTTTTTAAATCGCTTCACTTTTATATAATATATAGGTAGATAGCAATAAAAAAGTATACTCAACATGGAGTAGGTCTATTTTCAATCGAAGATATTAAGTAAAAGTTCACACAACCTCTCCCGGCGGTAGAGAGGAACTGGGAAACTGTGAGTGAAAGGTGTACCTTTAAGCTGATTTTTATTACATCGCTTTCAAAGGAGGTAAGCACTAGTGATGTAAACTGTTCAAATTTCGAGCAAATGCTTTATATTCTTGTGTCATCAGTTATCTTGCCAGACAGTTATAGATAAATGAAGATTTTTACTTTTGTTGAATTTTTGAAAGATAAATTATTAGGTATTTAAATTTAATAAAATCAATTTTGTGCGTGGAGATAGATAGGAGGCTGGAGAGTGACAAGGCTACTTTTTTCCGGAGTGAAACATCTTATTTGTATGACAGGGTCTAACCTACCTAACTTACCACGGAATGATTGTTTACTTCTTCACATTAATACTCGCCTTCGCCATTAGCTTCGCCCGCGTGGACCCTTTGTTTTTAACGTGTTCTTCGGCTTCATTGCTATATTAAAATCATAGGCGTTTAGCCAGTTGCATCAACCGCGTTGACCCTATTACCCGTATTGACGTAATAATGAAGCATTTTCCCGTGGTAAAAAGTAGCCCATGCTACTCAACGTGAACGTAGCTTTCTAATGGTGAAATAATTTTTGAAATCGGAACAATAGTTTATGAGTTTATTCATTACAAACATACAAAAATACTAATCTTTCCTCTTTATAATATTAGTATAGACAGGTAGTTAACTTAACTTAGGTATATTAACTACGAGTATCTTTAAAACAAATTCTGTTATGATATAATATTGTAAGCGATTGTGTTTTCAATTAAACATAGAGTAAACAACATAAATGTACTAATATTATTATTAAAGCCTAGTTCGAAGGGGTGAACGTAAAGTCTTAACCCACAATCTCCGTCAGATATTGACACTTGGACGCAAGTTAGCGGTTGGTTTAGGGGCTAAATGGGTTCGCACGTCCGGACAAACAGTGTAGCAACTTAACAAGTTTAAGCAAATTTATAACCGCCGGGATTTGAGCAGATCATCTCGGGAACTTGAAACCGTCACGCGTTGAAGTCAAGTTTTGCAAATTATTTGGGTAGATAAATTATTTAGTTGCTTAAGATTTTAGTTATGTTTCTATTATTTATTGTTTCTATGTTTTATGGACGATTTAAAATTTAAACTAACCACGTTTGAGAATTTAGAGAAATTTCTTCAAGAAATATTTATAAACTACTGTCATTATTGTTGATAACTATTAAAAAATCACACCATCCCAGTTTGGGTTCTATCGACATATCGTCGTTAAGTTCGCCCTTTGTACTTGGCTTGGCTTGACTGCAACCCTTTTTGTGTCCCACTGCTGGGCACGGGTCTCTCCCTATTATTGAGGAGGCCTGGAGCTTACTCCACCACGCTGCTCCAATGCGGGTTGGTGGAGATGCGAGTTAGTGGCCAACCCGCTGTCGGATGTTTTCAAACCGCCCATAAGGCCTCCGACAAACGTTTAACGACAACAACCGGGACCGATGGCTTACTCCGAAGCACGGAAACGCGCATGAATTTTTTTTGCCACTAGCGGTCACCCATCTCACACCCGACCGCTCCCGTTTGGCTTAGTTGCATAGATCATTTGCGTTATACGCTAATCGCCGGACCATACGCACTTCGCATTCGCCCTTTGTACAACCTTGTTTAAATATGACAATAAAGTGTAAATAAATAAATAAATTTATTAATGACAACAGTTTGTATACGAAGTGATAACTAGATTGAGTATTTATCAAAAACGAATTACCGTTTTCTGGTGATGTCTGTTAGAATACTAAAATTTATTGTTAATAATTCATTTACAAGGTGAGAAGCAATCAATTTCCCAATGAAGTACACCCAGAATTTACAGCAAGACGCTTGAAAGAAAACAGACTAGTAAGCCATTCCATTAATACGAGTAGGTACCTAATTAAATGACTTGAAAATAGCTCTCATTCCAAAACAAGGGTGGACTCCCGAGTGGCATGCTCTAAGGGCGACGTACTACGGTTATCGCCCCGAATACTCTTATGCAACTGTAATAAACTTCAAACCACTCATTTTATTTATGTTACTATCTAGTTATTATCCATTCGTTCTCCAAAACGAACTGCCGTATTCTCACTCGGTTATTTATTACATTACATTTACAAAAATGTATCTCAGATATATCGTCTATCCTCTGTTCACGAACATTAAATTTTACAAAGTAACGAATGACTACATTTATTTGTAATAACTATTGAATTATGAGACCGTAGTGATATAGTGTGCTAGCTTAAATTTACATTGGTTTGCTGAAATTCAAATATAAAGGTAGCCACGAATTTTAAACGGGTTAATTCGTTATTGATATATTTTATCTTGTCTTGAAGAAACAAACAAAGAGAAAATATTGATTTATTGTACTAGGTTTAGTAGGCCATAGTATTCATAGTTGGAAATCTAAAAATGAAATGAATTCAAATTCATTTTGCTACATTTACATTGCATATTTTTTGGAACATCGTATGTACATTCCAAAATGTAGTTTGAACAATCGCGTTTGCTTTCCTTGACTGTTTGTGCTTGCATATTTTATTGCTTTCGTTACGGTTATCGTGTTTTACCATTTCCAGTGTATTTGAACCGAACAGGGTCGGTACTCGGTACTAACGTTACGTACATATGTATAGAGTATTTTCTCAAGTCGAGCGCGAAGTGGCGCAAGGGTGCATGCCCTGTGGGGCGCTGCACTGCACTGCAAGGTTTTTGCCCGCATCTCTCTTCGCAGTTCTCTTTGTTATCCTAGTCACAAGAGGTTTCCTAAAATACTAGTCCAAATTAGATTATTCAACGGAATAGTAAAAAAATAAAATAATTATAAAAAGCGTCACTTTAGCGCGTACAATAAATAAATGCAGTTGGTCACTTTTTGATATTTAAAATAATGAAGTAATTGGAACATAACATACCAATCAATTTAAATTCCGCAACAGGCGCTTTTTGAGAAGTCTGCTAATCCAACGAAAGATCGATATCATGGATATTATGAATAAAATTTAACACATTTTTCTAGGAAATTTCTATTATAAAGGTCAATGGGCACACTCCCCTCAGGTTCGACAACACCGAGGTCACTGCTTGGAAGGTCGTAGTACTCGCAATATTCCCGTTTATATAACAAGTTACGTACATGATATTGTTGTTCTTTTACGTGTTTACTTCAGAGATCATGCATTGTATGAACTGAATTGCGGGAAGTTTATTATTCTGAATAAACGATAACGTTGATATGCATCTCTGTTTTCTTTTGACAATTGAAGTAAAATCAAGCTAGTTCAAAGAATAATTCCTTATACTTTGTACTTATATGAAAAACCTTGTAACGCTATATTCTGTACGAATTATTACGATCTGTAAATTTTTTACTTCATTGCAGTACACAAATATTTTGTACTAAGATCAACATGATTTGAATAGAGGCTGCTTAGTTATATTGAAAGAAATCCTTGCATGAAGAATTACCTAATATGGTTGTTGGCACGGTTTGATAGGGAATTTAGTAAGTATAATTACTAATGTACAGCTATTTCTGTTCTCTCACCAACTTGTATTGGAGCCGCGTGGTGGAGTAAGCTGGAGGCCTCCCCAATAATGGGATAAGACTCGTGCTCAGCTGTGGAACGCAAAAAGGGTTGCAGCCATAGAGCTATTGCAATGTACGAAATAAAAACATTTATAAATTTGGGGTGATAGTTCAGAAGAAGTTTCATCTGCACTACCACAGTACAGTGGTTATTTTGAGTCAACCGAATTGTATTACACAATGTTCGTGCAAGATTCTATTCATCTGTCGACTTCCATAATGGTGCGAATATTTCCCCGTCTGTCGCCCCTGGTTCCCACTAGTCCTTGTCTTTTTAATGGTCACTGATTTTCTGTGACAGGAACAGCTGCAGTAGCTGCAGTTTGGAAATTGAAATTTGTAGTGACTGGACCACGTACCTTCATCCTTTTTGAAAGAAGACTGGAACATTAATAAACGGTATATTATTTATTTACCCCATATAGATTTATTTATCTATACGAGATACGAGATATATGCATATTAAAACGAATTCTTCCTCTTCATTATTGCGGATTACGGGGATACCAGACACAAAACACTATAAATTACAAAAACAGACAATTTTTAGTTGCATTTTAGGCCGTTATCTAGGTATATCTTAGGAAGCGCCTGGGATACCTAATCGTTACAATTTGAAACACTTTCTCGAACAAAATTATAATTTTAGAGGTTTTTGTGTTGGAAAAGAATGTTCTCAAAATCTTTAAGAATATCACAAATTCTAAAATGTTTCATGTCTTAAATATGTTATTATTTTAGGGTATTCGTGTATTTTTACATTCGTAAGTCTTTCAGTTGCCAGGCTCCAACGTATTTAAATTAAGTTTCAAAGCGATCCTCATTTGCGTTTACAAAAGTGCAGATCATATTTTTTTTCTGTGTGTTCAAATTGAAAGCGGCGTAATATTCTTTTTTTGTCTCTGAGGCCAGCGGGTTTTGTACTCAGCATCTCACTCACCTGTAAAGAAAGAAAAGAAAATGTTAATTAAAAGCCACTGAACTAAATTGATATAATCGGAAAGAGGCCCTTCTTATTGTAAACGGATACTCGGCGGTTTCGACGGAAGCTGTCGACCGATAGGCACTTATTTGAAACAGTTTTTTGTTGTAACGATGTTCAGTGTAGCTAATATAAGCGCAACATAATAATAAATAAAGATAAAGAAGAGAGACAGAGAAAAATAAAGATTATTTGTAATGTGAATTTCTTATAAACAAAAGATAAATATCTTTTAAGCAGTAAGTAGTTATTTTTCTTGTTCAATTGTTTTAATTTTAGTGCAAAGGTATTGAAGAGAGTATCCCTGTCTATTCTGATATCTTTTATAAATTAAATTGTACACACACAGACGGACAGAGTAGAGACGGGGCTAACCCCAGAAGCGTTGATAGTTTTGAAGAATAGCTATTCTTACCATTAAATTTGTTTGACTAAAGAAAATCAAAATAGCGTTACTCTTGTATGGTGTTCTGTCTTTAAAATAGCAGTAAAATATACATATTATATGTATTTTAGAATAGAACATTATATTTGAGAATATAAAGTAAATGTGCAGAAGTTTACGACGACATATACGAGTACATATCTAAGGGCTGTGTACGGGATGCAATGCCAAACAAGGTTGAAATGTGCATCTCATTAACACGTATACACAGTATATTTAGGAAGTATGCCGCGCGGTGAACCGCGAACTAGCATTTGGCAATGCAAGCTGCCGAACACAGCCGGTTTTGTAAACTAAACAACTCGTAAAAGTGTAAAAGTCGTAACGATAGCAGAGGAGGGAGACGCCTAATATGAGCGGCTGCTGGAGCCGCGCCAGTAGCACTCATTATCAGATGGGACGTTCCGGGCGCAACCCTTTCGTTTTACGATTGGCCTCTAATTACGCCAGTGCTCAAGGCGGCGCGCTTTTTCAGTTGATACGCTTCGGCCCAAGCGTGCATTGCCAAATAGATATATTTATCGGCGCTAGCCAAACCGTTTACTCGCTTCGACTGCGCCGATACCGACGTTGTTCGAGCAACAATCGCGCGGCGTTCGCGATATGAAAAAGTATCGAAAATTGTCGCCGAGCCGCAATAACAGCGGGCGAGGTTTACGAGAGTCTGCTGATAAAGCCGGCGAAGTGCGGGTCGCCTTACGACGTGTTGCCAATTTATGCTTCGCGATAAGCTGAGTTTGTTTAGCCTCAAGCGGCGGCAAATTACTGCGGCTGAATCCAGTGGCGGATCTAGGATTTCAGTTTGGGGGGTCTTGATGACGTGTACTCGGACCGCTCCTGGATGGGCCTTGATTTTAGTTTTGGAGGAATTAGAGGCTTGTCAAGGGCCCCCTATGCTCCCCCTGAAAGTCTTAACGACATAAATACTTTATGAAACATGGGAATTCTAAACTCGCTTCACGTTACTCAGGACCAAACAAATGTGTCACGTATGAGGAAAGAAAAATATGAAAAGTAATTTTGACATGCAAAGTACAAAAAATGTATATATATATTTCGTTTGCAAGAACCCGTACTGACGAATGCATCCAGAGGAGCCGGTGGGATTAGATCGAGATGAATTCAGTATCGGTGAGGTATTTGTGGGCCGCCCGCCGCTTCGGGTGTTATTGTAACATATTCACGATTCTGGTTGGCGCTCAATTTGTGGAGTACTGAGTGGAATTACATGGAATCGCTCGCAGGAATATTAGTATGCCAGCGCCGAACGCCACTGGAATGAGCCGACGTGACGTACACCGACGTTTCTGCGTCTACGTCAAAATGCAATAACACGAATATCGTAAACCGGTGATGAAACTCAAGTAATCGTGGAAGGAACTGTTAAATTTAATTGCTCGTGACAATCGCGTCTATTGCATGTAGCGACATAAACTTGAGATTGTAGCTTATATTACAATATTGTTGTTGTAACGCATATTTAATAATTCCATTAAAATTTCGGATCATTATTTTAGTATGACGTACTTTATGTTGTCAATGGTGGAATTTTAATAATAAATTGCGACTTTCTCTAAAAGATATTACTGCAACAAACTTTGTAAGGAATATTTTTAAAAGGCCATCTTAGTCGGTAGTTCTCTTATTTGCTTGCAATGTCGTATGACTTGTATTAGATTGGATTTGGTACCAAGTAATGTCTATGTTGGCTTCTCCGCCAACCCGCATTGAAGCAGCGTGGTGGAGATCTTTTTTTTTGGTATCGGGGGGGAAACCGTCAAAAGGTACCCGGCACCTTGGAAGAGGATACCGGGTTATGTGGGATTTGACCGCACTAAAACCCCCTCGGCGGCCTGCCTCTGCGCTTGGGAGGACTCCGGGATCTCCAGTAGAACGCCCCGGTGGCCTCCACGCGCGGTGCCCTGAATGGGCCCATCTTAGGAAGAGCAGATATGCTCTCCTGCACCTTCCGATGATTACGGTGGCATGCGGCATGCGGCCACGCACACGCCACGTCCTTCCCGGGGCTGCTGGCTGGGCGGATAAAGCTCCCACTCGCACCGTCCACAACACTGGAAGCCCCCTAAGCTTTTATCAGGCAGAGTTTACCGTAGCTCTATTCTTAATCCCGAAGCTACAGGGACTAATGGGGAGAGACTATGCCTTAGTGGGACGCAATAAGGGTTGCCGCCAATGGTTATATTCGTAATCTTTGGAGAAATGCATGTTTAAATATCAAACATATTTATGAATATTTTATAATTTTTTTCAACCTTTTTTATGTCACACTGCTGGGCACAGGCCTCCTCTTACAAGTGAGAGGGATTTAGGCCATAGTACACAACACTGGCCAAGTGGACGTGGATTGGTGGACGTCATGCTTTCGAAAAATTGTAAATTTCTTTCAGGCATGCACGGCGATGGAGAACATCGTAATCAATTAAATATCACGATAATTTTCCATCACCGTGGAGCAGCGATAAATGCGCACATTGCAAATTTCTTTGTCAGAGGTGCGCGCCGAGGATTTGAACCCGGGATCGGTCGTCTTTATATACAACGCATCTTATTTGAATTGAAGCATTAATATTATATTATGAAACTAGTTACGTGAGTACAGTGAAATTTAATCTAGCATGCATTCTATCCTTTCTAAGATATCCCATTTGATTTCCGGCCCAGAAAAATAGCGTCACCGCAAAAAGGCGATCGCGTTTTGATAGTGATCGATGGATATGATTATAGGGCCTTTATATCCTGTGTTACTCACAATACTCACTTATTTGGGACGAGCGCTGAGAGATGGGCCCGTTTTGTCGTGACTAGTACAAACGCGTGACACGCATGAATTATATGAAACTGAATTGAGCCAATAATCCGACGTATTGGCGACGGGACATGACATGCATTCACTCTCTGATGTATGTGTGCCCAATGCTCCGAATACTACTAGCTTTAGCTTTAGCTTTAATTGATATTGACAATATTTAATTTTTAATTTGGTATTTTTGCTTAAAATTTTTAATTTTATAAAGCTCATAAATATATTTTAATAGATCTTTTACCTAATAGACCAAATTTTAATGTGATAATGTCACAATGAATTGAAACGTACAAAAACCTTTTGTACTATAGGACTACGAGTAGGTTTCCGCCCCCGGCTCATACCGCATCGTTTTTCCCCATAGGAATGAGATAGGTATTTCCGCGAGGTAAAAAGTAACCTATGTCACTCTCAAGTCAACCAACTCCCTCTGTACCAAAAATCAGGTCAATCTGTAACACCGTTGCGACGTGAAAGATTCATAATATTATTATGGATTTGCTAGCTAACGTACAGATTATTTGATTTTTGTAAGTAAATCGCGCATGCTTAAACTTTTATGACATGGCACGTATTAAACGCGCACACCGTTCTGCAGATGAGCGCTATTGTGGTGGATAGTACGAACATCTCTTGCAGATCTTGTCAGGACTTTTCCCATTTCTTTTCCCTTTTAATATTCAAAATTTTCATACAGTTGGTATTCACTTTAAAAACGGACGAGAAAATTCATAGCGAAACTATGTAGTTGGCGTAGTTGCAGTCATCGCTTGACGAGTACAGCGGGCTTTCATTAAAATTTTCATCGAAAAAGTTTTTCTTTTAATGAATAGGTTTGGTCAACTTGATGAAATTTTGTAACGAAATTTTACAAAAGGTAAGTTTATTAAATAAATTTAGTTTTTAAAAACTTGTATAAAAAACTATAAACTCAGTTATGATTAATGCAGTTCATGTTTATTCTTTTTATTAAAGTAGCTATACTTTTAAATGAAAGACAAGTTACTGATAAGAATCAGCATTTTTACTTTGTTAAAAACAATATTCAAAAGCTCTTATTAAATACGGGACCATTTTGTATCTTCATAAATTTTAAATTATTAAAAAAAACCCTTATTAGAAATTGCGATAAAATATTTGCAGACCTAAGTAGATTAATACATTAATTTGTTTGGTAGTAATAAATTAATTTGTAGGTACTTGAGACAATGTGTGTCTAAATATATCAAATTATTTATTTAGAAATTAAATATGTTCTTTTTTAATATTGTTACAGCATAAACGTTATTATTATTATTCTTAATTTAATTTAAACACTAATTGCATAATTGCGCATTGTTAAAACTAAATTTGTACTTGACGTATATGGCTTTAAGTTAATTAGGAACACGTGTTCGTTTTATCTAAAATATCCGAAGCTACTACTAAAATATTTACTCCAAAGTTTTGACAATGACTTCGATAATGACGAAAACCTAAACAAAATAGCATTTTTAGAAAGAGAAATTAATTGAAAGGGCAAAATTATGCGTGAAGATGAAACGTCGGTGTCCTGCCCCTCGCCGGGGACCGTCAACTCAATCTTGCCCCATTACGCGCGACAAATTGGAAAAATATTCAATTACACCGTGCTAAATATTGGATTATATCAAGGCAAATTACAATTTTAGCACTGGGGACTTCGCACTGCGTGGCGAGAACTCGTTACGGGATCCGAAGGGAGGCACGATTGCACTTCCGGTTTTATAGAATAGTGTGTAAGAAAAATAATAATATTATCGAGCATTTTAATAATGTACATTGTCTACAAAAGTCAGTATGATTTCTCTGATTTTTTTTCAGACATAGATAAAATCGTTATCAATACCGTCGAGCTATCGTATTCTTGGAATTAATTAAAATTTTGTACAGAGTAATACTTGGTTTTTTCTGTGTTTTAAAAATCATTTGTGAACAGTCGATTATATTTGTCCTATGGTAGGCTTAAAAAATCTTTTAGAAAGATTTTAAACTGAAGAGTATGTGAAAGTATGATAATTTAACCTGGCATCTTCTCTGTAGTCTTGTCACTTCAGAATTTAAAAAAAGAAAACACATAGGAAGGTCAAGTGGACATGCGTTTAATCGCCAGTTGCAGTAATTGGCAATTAATCAGGAGGTTTCCTATTTTCGATCGGGGCTGCACTGTGGCGCAATAGGTCGCTCTGCTGCGCTCTCAGATCGATCACAACTTCAATACAGCTAGGAATGCTGGGTAGATAAGCAATCCTTTGATTGGGATTTTGATGCAAAAGGGGTCAATATGTAGCCTGTAAACTTATGGGTCCCTCTTTTTTACTTTTATAAACAGTACATTAAGACTTTAAAATAATAGTTAGTTCATTTTATACAAACAAAAGTGCCACGTTATTTTATTTGCGTTCATATTTAGCCAATGCTAACACTGATTGACTGTCGCCTGAATTATTTTAACTAACCAAAATTAATATTCAAATTAAACAAATAACTTGGCGTGGGCTTGACAACTTCTTTTTAGTCTTACAGAAAAGAAAACATAACTGAAAACAAATAGAAAGGTACAGGGAGAGTTTAGTAAACAGATCTTTCTATTTCAGCCGGCGACCGCAGCGAGACCGAGACTGCATTGTGGCGCAATAGGACGCTGCTTCGCTCTCAGATCGATCACTACTTCAATACAAGTGGGGATACTGGGCAGATAAGCAATCAACTGATTACGATTGGAATTTTGACAGCAACTACTTCCTTGAAGTTGCAGGATATTCCTGCAAAAAGGGACAATAAAATATGTTTATAATTTTAAAAATCTTTTTAGACCAAATTGTACACGTAATGTGATACATAACGTCACAATGGATTGGTACGCATGTTCTTGTAGTAATATCTTTCCGCCCTCGGCTTAGCCTGCGTGGACTACTTTTTTCCCATAGGACGTTTTATGAGTTGGAATGGGGTATTTTCCCAGGGTTAAACGCAACCTATGTCACTCTCCAGCCCCGCTACTACCTCTACTGTCTCTGTACAAAAAATCAGGCCAATCACCGTCGCGGTGTCGAAGAAGGACAAAAAAACAATCACACTTTCACATTAATAATTAGTATGGATTTGACAGCTAATCAATTGATAAAGAATCAATTGATTACGATTGGATTTTGACGCCGGGACAGCAAGTAGCGGAAGTAGCCTGTAAACCTTTGGGTCATTCTTCTTGTACTTTTATATATTTTCAGTTGGCGTCCGCCAGCGAGACCGATACTGTACTGTGGCACAATAGGACGGTGCTTCGCTCTCAGACCGATCATAACTTCAGTACAGCTGGGGATACTGTTTGGATAAGCAATCAATTGATTATGATTGGGATTTTGACGCCCACTACAACATTTAGTACATTCCTATAAAAGGATTTTTCTGACGAGTTGCCTTTAAAACCTTTGTGTCATTATTTTTAATTTATGTGATTTATTGAATTTTAAAATAATGGTCAAGTAGTAGTGTCCAGCTTCTTTATTCGCATCTTCATTACTATAGTGGTAGAATATCTCTAACTTTCTTCAATCCATTTGAAATACGACGTCAGACGATATTATATTGCTATATTAAAATCACTAGCTGTGCCCGCGACGTCGTCCGCGTGTATAAAGACTTTTATAAAATGGATTGATTAAAAATTAAAGATTATTTATTTGCATTGAATAAGTATTAGGTAGATTATTCTTACATATAGTGAAATCACTTATAATACAATGTTCATATGTTCAGAAGAAACCTAATGTATTTTTTCTAAATCCTTCAAACCTAAAACAGTAAGGAATGCTTACTGTACTGATCTTACCATCCACTTTTCTCACGTTTCGCTTTTCTCCCGCAATCAGATTCTCTTTACAAATATGTACCTCGTTTATTAAAGTTAAGAGATACTGCTGTGCCCGTGGCTTCATCTATGTTAAAAATAGTATCTTTAGTAAATTGGGTGAATTTATACTGCAAAGAATGTATAGACTCATTCTATATACATAGCTTTAACCTACTGCAGAAAAGAGGTGCACTATACAACTACTTGTAGTTGGGAGATAAAATTTCTAAACATACACGTGCTTAGGATTAAACAATCGGAAAAATAATTGTAAGGTCAATTAATAAACTATAGGTTTAAAACTTGCGGACAGCAGTTTGGTCATAAGTCATAACTCATATAACATTGTGAAAACTAAAGCAGAAGGCAGGGTCTCTACACAGTGTGCTATCTGTATTTGGAAATAAAGAATATTTTTATAAAGAATCTTTAAAGAATCCTTAATATCTCCGTCAATCAACGTGTGTGGATGAGCCCTCAGCCCGTACGCAATAAAGAGACGCAAAAAATGAGTTCAGTTATCATTGGTCCAATTAACAATGTTCAGCATCATACGTATACCTACCCAACGATGGGACAACCCGCGTGGCGCAATGTTTACCATGCCGGACTGCTAATCGAACTGTCCCGGGTTAGAATCCGGGCGAAGCAGAAATTTCAATGATGAGTTTAAACTGTTCTCGGTCTGGGTGGTTGTGCTTCTGTCTCTATGTGTGTTTATGGCACCCACGACACAGGGTATATCTACCCTAATGTGAGGCTATACGTGTGAAATGTTATTTTTTATTTTTTTACACTATGTACTTACTTTTATTAGACTTAAGGCTTTTATTTGAAATTATCTCCATCGAATCACTTTGGAGAAGAAATGAATATTGCTCAATAACGCCATCTACCGTATGACATGTAAACTTTGTGGTTGATAAATCGAATGTCAAATTACCAAATAGGTAGATATTGAGATTAACAGTTGGTTAACTAAAAGTTTAACTATTCTTCACCTAGATGTCTGCAGTAGTCTCGTTTTGTTAAGGTTTTGTACATTCTGTGTGAAGGTTTAGATTCCGTATCTTACAACCTTAATTCTGGATGCATTGAGATTGTAAGATTTGGATTTCGGTTCATCGGAGCTAGAGGCCTCCTCAATATTGGGAGAGCTCCATGCTCAGCAGTGGAATGCTAAAAAGGTTGCAGCTTGATATAATGTAGCGATAATAATCGTTTCAGCTGCAGCCTGTTCATAATCTTCCATCCCAAAAGAAGACTAATAAGGTGAGCAACTAACTCAATGGAGCCTGTGATGTAAGGTTCGGCCGCGGTAAGGCTCGCGATGCACTTATTAGGTACCTATAGTCTAGCTATTCTCGGCTAACGAAAGAAAATACAGTAAGCTGATCTAAGTATATTTAATATAGTCGACAATATTAGTGACAGTTCAAAATAATTTTACTTAAATTTAAACTTTTATTTATGGTTTTGAATGGGCTGTTACCGAAACTTTCATACAAATTCCCCAAAGTGCCTTTTAAGTTTATGTCGCGTATTGTGTAAATCACAGACCGTGTAAATGAACATAACTTTTTTGTTTATCACCCGATTGATATGAAATACACAATAATGTTACGGAAATTCATTCAACAATATATCAGTAAACACATCATTCAAAGAAGGGAAAAGAATTTGAGAATGAAATATTAAGTTAAGGTTAATTATTGTACGCTTGAGATACCAACTTTCGAATCCATTTTATTTGCTATTGAGGGGTAGTTTTGAAAAAAGCTTAAATAGAATTCTTACTATGTTAGTAAATATTACAAATACAAAATTATAAGTATATTACTCTGCACAAAAATATTCTGTACATCAAGTTTCGACACTCAATTTTCAAAGAGTTTCAAAGAAAATTGACATTTAAAGGGTGAATTTCGGGAAATGCTGAAACACGTATTCTTTTATTTTAGTTAGAAAATATTTATTCCAAATTTCAAGAAAACCTATTGAAAAAATCCAACTTTTCCATACAAATTTTCATCGCTCATTTCACACCCTTAAAGGGTGATTTTTAAAATTATCTATAGCCTAAATGTTAGCGAGGACCAATATATATAAAACAAAAAAAGTTTCATCAAAATCCGTCCCGTAGTTTTTGCGTGAAAAGCTAACAACAGACAGACAGACAGACAGACAGACAGACAGACAGACAGACAGACAATAATTTCAAAACTTATATTTTTAGCTTCTGTTACTTATAAAAAGACCCCTAGAAGTATTTTTTTAAATTTATATGCAATGTACAGAATTGACCCTGCTTACAGTTTTATTATATGTATAGATATATAGATAGGAGCTTAGCCACTCGTTTAAACCGCGTGGACCATATTACTCGTTTTTCCGTAGGAATGAAACATTTTCCTGCGGTTAAAAGTAGCCGTTGTTCATCAGGAATAGTGTCGGCTTCTAATGGTAAAAACAATTTTTCTAATCGGTCCAGTAGTTTCGGAGCCTATTCAATACAAACATACAAACAAACAAAATTTTCCTCTTTCTAATTTTGAATCAAAACTTTCAAACCAACTATTAAATTGAATCCACTTAGGTCTAGAAATCGAAGAAACCCTTTATTTGCAGTTACCTACGCCATAAAAGGATCCTTTTCGTTTTTATGTTCCTAGCTTCAACAATTTCAGTCAGTCAGTCTCGACATGTAAAATAGATAAAGATAGTGACATACGAATTTATTATTTTTATTTGAATTACAAATCATATCAATACATTGTGTTCTGACAGCTCATAAGTATTT
Source organism: Pyrgus malvae (assembly GCA_911387765.1). Classification (NCBI taxonomy): domain Eukaryota; kingdom Metazoa; phylum Arthropoda; class Insecta; order Lepidoptera; family Hesperiidae; genus Pyrgus; species Pyrgus malvae. The sequence goes on along the minus strand of OU426958.1, from coordinate 8,657,245 downwards.
CCATTGAGTTGATAGTCAAATATGTACCATAATAGAATCTTACGAAGTTATATGTGAATTGATATGTCAATGCCGAGGTTATATACATTCCACATATTAGATTCCTTATCCTATACGTTAATAAAAAGTAAACGACAGAAGTAAATAGGTTACATAAATTCGTATTATGAGTTTGATTGGTTCTGAAGATATGGAAGGCTAAAGAAATGATTTCTATAGTATAAGTACTTAGAAATTGTACTTGTATACCGCGTTATCGAATGCCGTGGTACCAGAATTAAGATTGTTTCAATTTCTATGCTTAATTAAGATGGCGCAGGAGGTTCGTTGCAAAAAAACTCAACAACTGTTTTAATTATATGCTTTCATTCTATTATCGGTTTTCAAATCGCCCATAAGGACTCCGAAAAGGTTTTACGACTGTTATCTATCAACATCAACCGGGACCGACGGCTTAACGTGCCCTTCGAAGCAAGAAAACGCGCATGATTTTTTTTGCCACTAGTGGTCACCCATCTGAGACCGAGCCTGTTTGGCTTAGTCGCACAAATCATTTGTGTTCTACGCTAACCTCCGGGCCATGCGCGCTTTTTAACATCTTTCTTTAACATAACGTAAATTTATTTTAAACATTCACAGCTGTAAAATTCTTTGTATTTAATAAAGTCTGGACTCCATGTTGGCTTAAAAATAGAGATCAGACTTTAGAAATAAATCCAGTTTTTTTCTATAGCACCAAATACATATTAATTAAAAAGAATTATGATAACTCACCTTTTCTAAATTTTCTGTTACAGAAATAAATTGTTTGTTAGAAAAATATGAGATAAAGAATAATTTATGGTTAAATAATTGAATAATATAATAAATTATACTTTCAGGACCGTGTATTTCGTAAAATTCTATAAGGAATATATAAATTTTATTATCTATAATCCGATGTGATCGAGAACGCCTGCTGAATCTGGGCCGTTCGGGCCCGAGACTATATTCACATCGGTATCTTTACAACGTAATTAAGTAAATTTCGATGTCGTTATGCTCCATCTACAAAATAATAAGAATCGAGCTAAAAATAAGAGAGCATGGATAAAACGCGATTTAATACGATTTGAGGTATTTTTTCCATATTCGTAAAAGTCTTGAAATTATTTTTATCCACAAAATGTATGTAAGACTGGATGAAAGATGTACTGAAACTGGCATATTTTTAATTTTTTAAATTAAAATTTTACTTATTATCTTTTAGTATGAATACAATACTTTGTACATTTACCTAGTCTTTCACCCGCTCCATTTTATTATAGGTATTGATACGACTTGATTGTTTAAGCTTCAAATCCATATGCCTCAACCATGGGCGTACCCAGGTTTTTGGTAAGGGGGGGGGGCAAGTTCTTGATCGGGGCGGGGGACAAATTTTTAGGTTCTTGGTCAGAGGGGGGGGGGTAAATTTTTGAAACTGCAGATGGGTACCGCGCGCTTAAAATAATTACTTACATTACTTATAGAAACCAAGTTCGCGCACCCAAATTGAAGCAAGTTAATTGGTGCCATTAATGGCACCAAACGTCGGGTGTACTGTTAAATTGTGTCACAAAGTTCTTGAAAAACAAAAGAAGTCTAATAACATAACTTTTCACAGTGACGTTGGGGTCTCCTCTCACAAGTGAGAGGGATTTAGGCCATAGTCCACCACGCTGGCCAACTGCGGATTGGTGTTGTTGGACGTTATGCTTTCGAGAAATTATAAATTTCTCTCAGGCATGCACGGCGATGGGGAACATCGTAATCAATTAAATATCACGATATTTTCCATCACCGTGGAGCAACGATAAATGCGCACATTACAAATTTAATTGTCAGAGGTGCGCGCCGAGGATTTGAAACCGGGATCGGTCGCGTCGAAGACGGCGGCTTTTTACCACTCGGCCATCGCTGCTCTCCAAATTTATAGTTAATTTGGGGAAAATAAAAATATTTTGTTTGTCAGATATGATATCTGTGTGAATCTATTTAGTGCTTCAATTTTGACAGCGCGCTTATATGAAGACACTCATTCTATACGTAATTATTCTAAAATCGCGCGTAAATTTGCCTTCCACGTTACACGAAGACACGCACACAAAATATTAAATGTACAAAGGAAACAGCAGGAGGAACGGAACTCACAACATCGTCACTTCAACACGTTGTATACAGACACATGTCCATTTAGGCAAATGAATCAGGTGGTCAACGTGTTTCAAGTGATTTATTCTGGGGTATTTGTAGATAGATAGATGCGCAAGATCGCAGAGTGGATTGCGCTGCGACACCTTTCAAATAAATTGTCTTGAGACTGCCCCGAGACGGTAAACAACTCACGGTATGCAGATGTTCGCAGTAACCTACCAACATTCGTTCCCGCAATGGTAAGTGCCGGCCCTCGATTTTGTTCTCCTTTCGTTTATTTACGGATCGAAATTGATTTTACTATTTTAGCTACCTCTATTTAATCTGCAAAGTAAAGTGGGTGATGCATCCAGTCCGGTAAACTGCTTTCCGGTCACTCAGTAAGAAAGAATAGGATTATATTTTAACGTAGAAACACACATCGCTCTGAGTCAGTGAATTTGATTTTCTTTATAAGAAATATTAACAGAATAGTGAAGTTTAATTCTTTGTGAGTTGGATTACATTACAGTAACGTTTGTCTTCACAATACAGTGAACATTCAGTTCAGAGTTTCACAATTACCTCTACCTTGTCCGGTGATACTCCTAAAACGCGAGCAAATAAGTTTATTTAAAGTTTTCCACCGTACAAAAGTATCGGGCAGAAGGAGTTAATACTCGCAGCATGCTTTACCAGTGAACCTTAAGGGGATCGATGAAGGCGGTGACAAAAGAAAACAATTACGAAGCAGGTGTACGAGGATCAAGAAAAATAAGAGTGATAAACAATGTAACAGATACAAACTAAAACTGAGGCCTTAGTGTAGTCTGCGCACGCGAAAACGTTACTATCGCGTATGCGTTAAGAATTTAACTATCGACCTTATTCCTTTCAGGTTAAGATCTATCTGTCCTATTTTTAACTCGGACGCAGTAGTAACGTTTGCGCGTTTACAAACTTACACTAAGGGCTCAGGTGTATACAGAGATTAATAGTCACATGGCTAGCCATTGCAGCAGTATGTACTATAAGGCAGCGGAAAATTATATTTTGGAAGCGATGCAAATACCTCTCAATCGCGAACAATCAAGTCGATTAATGACTGGCTACCGGAGCACAAAGTTGGATTGTAGAGCAGCGGCCAAATTATATGTTGGAAGCAATGCAAGTAAAATATCAGGTTGCTTTGATAAGTCAGAACATCTCCGGTTCTTCGCAGTTGCAATTAATGAGTGTGAATGTATCCTTCATAATTTGTATAGCCTATATTTACACCGGTACACTGTGAAAACCCGTTACATAAAAAGGCAGACCAAATCATTGAGTAATTTACATTACATGCTAAAGTTTTTATTTAGCATTTTTCCAGACGATTGATCCAGGCGACATGTAACCAGAGGGTAACCACTCAACGAGGTAATGTTGCCAGCATTCTGGGTACAACACCACCATGGCAGTAATTTGAATGCCGTTTTTTACCTAATTACCTAATTGGTGTATACTTTTTTAGTGTTGGTTCATTTATAATTTGTAAATGTTCACCTTTTTAATTTTACTGTTATTATAATTAAATAAATAGTTATCAGCAATATATGAAAATAATTAAAAAAAATCTACAATGTTTTGTTTGGTTATGGTCTGTAGTTTATTATGAACATACTCAGCGTAAAAGCTCTGTAATTTTTTTCTACATTACATCTATGTTTTCCTACTTTTAAGAATTATATTTCATTTTCAACAAAATCAAACATTGACTATAATATTGACCATATGAAAGAAATAGACAGGATGAGGCTCTTGTCAGATTTTCTATAAGTACATACATAAATGGTGAGTACATATTGCTTCTGGAGTACGAATACATTCAGTAATTGATTTTCGTCAGACATGCAGTTTTGCCTGTATTAACGATGCGTGGCGATGTTTAAATTTAACTTAACCAAAGAAAGGATTGAATAGTGTAACGCAAGAATGTTGTTATTTCACAATAATATTAGTTGTTTTATGAATTTTGCTACTAAATAATTAATTAATCATTAAAATTTGTACGCATCACACATTACTTAAGCTTAATTTAAATACTTAAGCACATTTACAGCAGATATATTACGATTTATACGTGGAATAGCTTATTTTGAACCTTTCATAATTTGGCTATGGATTTTTTTTATGTTTTACACATTAAAGTTAATAAAATATTAGTACTTCCGTTACTGTTACTTATCTGTTAGCATTTCGACTGTAAGCATCCATTATGAAATGAGTACCTAACGTAATACAACCGTCGCATCCCGCTTAATGTTTACATTTTTACGGTAACGAGTGTCATGTCCCACTTCTTGTGTGAGCAATAAAAATAATTCCAGTAACACGTTGTCGCCACGAAATTGGAGTCGCAATAGCGGTGACGTCAAGCAGCCAAATTACCGAGCCCACACCCTAACAACCGTCCACAACCATCGCCATTATGACCGAATGCTTTTAATAAACCTGTTATTATCGTTATAATTTGAAAGACGAATAATTTCAGTAAACAAAGGCATTATCGGCGAAACGACCGTTTAAGTACGATTTGTGTAAGTGTATCGTAAGACACAGAGTGTACTACTAATATGAAAAGTAATCGTGCCAATATGAGTTTAAGTGTTAGAACTATATCATTAAAAATATAAAATTACAGCCTTAACAAGGCAATATACCTAAATGAAAGCTTATGCTTCCTAAAGTGAGTTTTCATATATAGACGTAAGAACATAATCATAAAATATTGGCTTACATGGCCTACCTATGTAACAGACTAAAATTTAGTTTAATAACATTTAATGTTGATTCTTCTTCTATCGCATCGGCGGCATATTAGTTGTGTTTTCTGAACCAGCGATACCCCGCCGCGAACTTAAGCCACTATAAAAAAAATATGTATATTTGGGAATGTTGAAAAAAATATCGTTAAATTGAGTACCTATATAGGTACCAGTACATAGTTTATTGTTAACTTTCATCAGAAATACCTTCCAACATTTTGCAAAAGCGCTGATACTCTTTAACTACTGGACCGATATTAACTAAACATAATATGTAGCTAAGAACCACCGGGCGGAAACTGGATTTGAAATAAAAAAAACCGCAAGGAAATCGGTCCATTCGTTTAAGAGTTACGATGCCACAGACAGACACACACACATACAGACAGACATCGACGTCAAACTTATAACACCCCTAATTTTGCGTCGGGGGTTAAAAATAAATTCAAGCTGCCTAAAACATATTTTTTAGTATTTTTTTTTGCAAACGTCCTATACTGCGTGTTAGCAAGATAACCACAAATACTCTTGCAGACTCAAAGCTACAGATTCACAGGAGATTAAACTAATTATTTCAACGTGTCTAAAGCATGTTCTCTAAAAATGTCGTGGGCTCTATTTTTGCATCAAACATTCTTGGGACCTACGAGTAGTGAGCGTCTACGGCGTAGCAAGCGGAGACGCGGGTGTAGCTAAGCTGCATCGTAGGCTGTTGGCAGGCGATGTGAATGTACGAGTTGCCAGCCCTCAGCTAAGCCCTGCCGTTAGCACAGACATATGGTACGACACGGAATTGCGTGCTAGGATTATTAAGTACACCTTGCGTACTCCGCAACGTCTTAAGTGACGACCCGTGTGGCGCGGTTACCATGCCCGTGTACGATTTCAGGCGAGACAGAATGAATGATGACTCAATTTTTTTTCTTGGTCAGGATGTTTGTGTTTCTGTCTTTATGTGTGTCGACACCGGTACCCACGACACAGAAAATCCTAGTGTGGGAGTATGTGCAGTTTTAAACTTGCGTATTTTTCGGCGCGTATCCGCTCGTTTCGGAAAACGCGCTTACACGCGCGCTACTTTCGGATCGGAAAATCTACACGTGCTTCAAGCAACAAACAAAAGATACACGAACACGCCAAAAATACGCTGGCTTGAAACCGCTCTATGAGTGTGTAGCGTTATTTAGTAATTAATTATTTTATTAAGGGTTCACGAAGAAAATAGGCTCGGGCCTTGTCCTGTTTTACGTTTCTGATAGTTTCATATTGTTTTATCCAGAGTTTTTATTCGTTTGAACATCTCCGTGAACATACTCTTCAATTGGAATTTACGACGCAATTCAGAGGCAAATATAAATTATTTAGAATTTAGTTATTGTAGAGTCAGCTTACATACGGAGAGAGCCGTGTCCAGCAGTGCTAAAAGGGTTAATTACCGGTGGAAGAGATTGCCATAATAGCAACATGGAGAAAAATAATTTGGTGTATTTACCATGATGAGTGAGATAACTAGACATACCTAGCTTTGAACTATAAGTAATAATACAATTTAAAAACAATCTAAATAACATTGTTGTAAGTTAAAGTACTGTTAGGCATAGTATGAACGTTAACAATGACACTATCACCATATACCTACGAGATTATAAACACACATCATTATTCAAAGCATGTAGATATGATGTTTTAAATCCATAACCATTACAATGCGTCTTCGGATGCAGTCACGTGTAAATGGCGGGCTCAATCTCGTCTAAGTGTGAAACAGTAGGCTATCAAGTGCACTGGGAATGCAAATCGAGCGGCCAGGTGTAGCAGGAGATAATGGGGCTTACGGTTGTGAGCCGTTTGATTATAAGTTCCTCGAAGCAAAGATTCGTTCGCGAGCGCTGAAAAGCTTGATAAGGCCTATTTTTCGCAACTGTGCTGTGTTCTATTTCTTTTTTATTTTATCCTTTGTTCTCGTGGATTGCGCTACATCTAAGGGATCTGAGTCAAGTAGTAGACGCATTCTTATTCTACTATTAGGAAACTAGTTTCTAGTAAAATTTACGACAGGCTCATGGTGTAACAAATCGTATAATACTTATATTAGTCAAAGATTTGGGTGACTATGTAGTAATATTATCTTTTAAGAACTCCAGAATGTATTTTAATTTTAACTAATTTGCATAGTGCATTCATGAACAAATATTTTTGTAGCATTAGCGACATGTATTTAACCTAGGAAGTAATAGCTGATACATACTGTTAAAGCGTAGTGGAAGCTTCATGTCTTGAAAAAGAAGTAGCTCAACTACAAGTGACTACAACTATTTGATGAGTCGGTCATCGGCCATCAGTCTTTTGAATAGTACCGCAATAGAGGAGAAGCGGTGTAAGCGAATTCTCACAAGACCAGAATTTGCTTGAGGTTGGGTGTATTAGTTACTATCATCAATCGTGGCGTGCAGGGTCACCTTGGTGATTTTATTTTATAATAAAAAAAACAAAATATACATAAATCTAATATATAAAATTCTCGTGTCACAGTTTTCGTTGCCATACTCCTCCGAAACGGCTTGACCGATTCTCATGAAATTTTGTGAGCATTGAGTAGGTCTGAGAATCGGCCAACATCTATTTTTCATCCCCCCCCCAACTGATAAAGGTGGCCCACCCCGAACATTTAAACGCGGTACGGAGTTCGCGGGCACAGCTAGTTTCATATAGAAACATGTTGTGAAACGTAGTGACATTAAAATATACGCTCTGGTCACTATTACCGCATCGAATTGAAAAACTCCTTTTTGAAAGTGTAAAATATCCACATACTCGTACATATGTATATCAATTTCGCCAAGAAACATGTTGCGAAACGGATATTTCCTACCGCAGTAACAATTGGTGAGTTCTGTCATCCGTTGAATACATTTCTTATTTTGTAAATTTGACAAATCGTTCGGGGCGCAGGCCTACATATCGTGATCTCCGTCGGATATCGTAAACCGAATCGGTAGCCCATAGCATATAAATCACGGTACTGAAGTGTGCCTGTTTTCTGTATGTTCGTGGAGCTATTTTTATTTAGCCGTTTCGGCCGATAGCATTTTCTATCAATATTTTTACGCGGCCCAGGTATCTGGGTGCTATGGTTAACGATCGTCTGTGAGATAACTTGTATGTATTAATCTTCTCATGATGGATCAAGGAGTTATGATGTGGCAACGTTGTTCTTATGCGAATAAAGAACACCGACTTTGCTTTTCTTTCTTTTACAAATAACTTTCATGTTGATTTCGTTTATATTTCGACTAAGTCTGTGGCACGCCAAGTGAAGTAAACGAATAAAATTGTTGATATTTTCGATTAGTAACATTTCATTACGGTGTACTATACATGGCGTATGTACTGGACTCAGATATAAATATTTTTTGAGCATAAAGGCGGATTTAAGTGTTGGAGCACTTAGAAACTGTAACAAACTACTACTGCTGTATAGGTGCTACTTTGATAATAACTTAATAATTATCTTTTAGTTACGTTTCAGAAAGTTTTAAAAATCTTTGCAAGATTTTTATTATTTTGAAACGAATTTCTATTTTAATCTTTTTTTCTCTAAAGTAGCTTATAGTATGTAGTACTTACTTATCAAGTATTAATTACATTACAATATATTGAATTCCTCCACCAACCCGCATCGGAGCAGCGTGGTGGAAGCTCCAGGCCTCCCGAATAATGGGGAGAGACCCGTGGCCAGCAGTGGGACGCAAAAAGGGTTGCAGCCAAGCCAAGCCATATTGAATTCTTTATATAATATTTGTACTGTGCATCTCAATCAAAATAACTTTGAAATCGAATTAAATTAAATGTGTTAAATTAGTTGCACCAAAAATTGCAAGTTACATACTAATTAACTCATAAGTTCCAATCGATGAGTGTTTGAGGGTAGATATGAGATGAACTTTTCCACAGCGAAGCTTACTCGTATCCCGAGCATATTTGTCTCTCAATTGAAGCTAATTCAAACTAAATTGATGACTAATATTGAAAGTTACCAATGTAAAAGCAATAATAGATCCATAATAAAGACTACGTCCTGGTTGGTCTCTGATTAATCTATTAACACAACGATTCAGTAAGTACCCGAATGATAAACCTGAAGTAATAGAAAAGTATTAATAAATAAATAGAAGTGAGATTGTGAAGTTTTTGCTGAAAATTAAGAATATAACAGTTACCTCATTATATACGTTAATTACATTACCGATCTTCCACATGAGAGTCAAATTATAGTTTACTAAATCCAATAGTAAACATTTTAATATACTCGTAGGTACATGCATAATTTGATTTAACGCTTAATTTAAATAATTTGGATTATCCTTTTCCATGAAATGTAAACAACTATAGTTACATATTCGAACTCGCATGAAGTTGCTTGTTGTTAAAATGTTGATTTCGGTGTCATATTTATATGTTATCACTATGTTTCTGCCAATTCTAATAAATTGATTCATCCATACTTCCTTACTAATATATTAACCGTGTGTATGTTTAGTTGTCCTTCTTTCACGTCGCAATGGTGCTACAGATTGGCTTGATTTTTTGTATTGAGATAATTTAGGGATTGAAGAGTAACATAGACTCCTTTTTATCGAGGGAAAATATCTCATTCCTATGAGAAAAAACGTGTAGCTTTCGCGGGTGAGACTTGGGCGGTTTAAAATAAATACAAAAAAAATAACAATTATTGGTGGGTTTGAGTTTACTACATATTCAAATGAATAAATCTTGTCTTCTTTCTGTTTTTTCTGTCCGTTCTGATCTGTTCTTCCTTTCTTCTATTCTTTTAAGGTCCTCGTCCACGATCGCTCACTCAAGGAGGTTGTGATGGGCCGAGCAACGAGTGCACACATCACACCCAGGTTGAGTGAGTCACCGGGAATGAGATATTGAAGCTCTCTTGGTTCTTCTTTCTTCTCTATTCTCTTTCTTCTTTTATTCGTACTAGTGTTCGCTTAAAGGTCGAATGAAAGTCCTTGGATAAAGGGACAAAATTCAATTCAAATCTTTTTAATAAAATGGACAATGGCAATGTTTAGGTTATAGTGTACCTATATCTTGAGCAAAAATAAAAATATTTATAAAATTATTAAACATCATCCATAATACTAGAACCGTGTAAAATAATGAACACTACTGCTGCAAATTTTTATTATTATAAAATTTCGAAGTAGAAAAATGTTAGATTTCTAACTTGGGTTACAAAAAACAATAACGAAGTGAAGAATTTATTTACAAAAGTAACATGTTAATTATATTGTGTTGCGAATGACATGGATAACGACTAATAACGAGGCGTAAGATGATTTGACAATTTTCCTTGATAGTGTAGTAGAATCATAAATATTACAAAATGTATACTCTATCACCATTACAAAGTACTCGTATGTAGCGATATTGCATTACTTAGGTACTGGAATATTATTGTGAATTTGGTCCAGGGCGATAAAAATAGAACATACTAAAGTTCACCGCAAATCGTTCGAAAGTTTTATTCCAGCTATTTCGGTGGCAATAAGTGCTGTTCGGATATAAGTGACCAACTTTGTTATTGATTACACTTATTTAATACATTTATTATTATACCAAAGAATGAAACGTCAAATGTAGATACAGACAAGCTGCTGTGGAGTTCTCGCTGTGGACTCTCTCCATTATTGGGGACGCCTGGAGCTTACTCCACTTTGCTCCAATACGGGTTGGTGGAGATGCGGGTTAGTGGCCAACACGCTATCGGATGTTTTCAAACCGCCCATAAGGCCTCCGAAGCACGGAAACGCGCATGAATTTTTTTGGCCCTACTGGTCACCCATCTCACACCCGACCGCGCCCGTTTGGCTTAGTTGCATAGATCGTTTGCGTTCTAAACTAACCGCCGGGCCATGTGCGCTTCAATATATTTGATATAATATAGTTAGATTTTATTTCTAAGTTTTGATACACATACCTACATATTTTAAGATTCATGATATCCAGTTAAATCAGGGATTTTTTTGTTCAAACGTCGCATGTGTTAAATACAATGTAAACTAGAGTGGGTATACTGACTGTTAGCTAATGACCTACCAAATATAATGTCTTGAATTTTAATTATTGTATAAATTATTACTGAAATATTAATTGTCAATGTAATTGTAAGATAATTCAGAACTAATGTCTTAAAATATAGCTAATATGAAATGGAAAGGTAAAATAAAAGGGTCACATGATGTTTTAAACTCATTTATTTGTATTTTAATGATTTTAGTTGTTTTTAATGATTACCCAATGATCGTTTGCTCTGCGAGGCGTAATAACTTAACATGTAAAGTATAAAGTAATACGTTTTAAAATATATGACCCATCAGCATAATATTCTAAAAACACAATCAAATGGTATATAGTTGACCATGGCACCCACTACAAGACAAATACATACGGTATTTTAAATATCGGAAACCAAACAAATTTGATTAAGGCTAATCTTTAACTTATTTACTGACACTGACCTATATATATCGTCCTGTAGCGTTACCACATATAGAATAAACTTTATAAAGGTTGGTACTTAACTTGTATTCACTTCGACTCCAATTACAAAAACTGAACTCACAAATGACAGACTGCCTCTTTTATAACATTTGATACGTACCTCCACCACGCTCATGGCGGGAGAAGTGAGACTACTTCCGGAACTTCCGTTTAATACTACGATTACCTTTATAATACATATTTACTAATCGAGTTTCAATAATTCAATAATATTATAATTAAATCACACAACAATATAAAATGGCTAATCTTACATGTTCTGAATATCTGATATATTAATGGTAACTATATAGATTGGATAAGTGGGAGTTATTATAACGTGACATGTCGGTAGTTTAATATATCATTGACAAGAAAATTACCGTGGATAAACAAGTAAGTCTAATTACAAAATCTTATAATCTAACACGGCCATACTGACAGTACTTCGTTCTCGAAGTACAAAATTATGCAAATACATTTTTTTTTTATCAAATATAATCATTATAGTACATCACCATTAATTTCTATTTACATATGTATATTTACAGTTCAGCATTGCCACCGTCTTACTTCTCACATTAAGAAGACTTTGTGGCAACGGTCAGATACTTTCAACAACATTCATCTCTAGCCCCACACCTGCTGCGCATGAGAAAGGCTAGGCAAAGTAAATGACTTCAGCAGTTCCAACCAACAATCACATTATGTACATTTTATTTGCTTAACATTACAGTCTCATATGTAATGTCAATACAATGCCATCATTGAAGATTATTGTTGCCAAGAACGAGAAAGAGAGAGAAAAGAAAAAAAAATACATCATTTGATATATTTAATCAGCTGTGATGGCTCTGCGTTGACAAAAAAATCTTTATAAATAAAATGTAAAGAACAAAAATATATTTTTTTAATGAAAATCAGCGTGTAAACAAATCAAACAATATATATGTGCAATGAAGATACTGGAATTTCAAGTTCGTTTTCATCCATAAATTCCCCTGGCCTTAATCTCAATTTATCTTTAGCTATAGTCACATTTCTTAAATTGCCTAAACCTCTAAGTGCGTACCTGCCATTAGGTAGTAGAGCAGTAATTTGGTACGGACCTTTAAATCTGGGGCTTAATTTATCACAACGTCTGTGGTCTTGGTTCACATATACCATATTGCCGACCTCAAAGTCTTTATTATTACGCCTAACGCTATCAAAACGCGCTTTCACACGATCATAAGTCAATCATTTGACATACTTAAGTAAATATTTTATATTATTATTTATTTCATTAGAAAATTCAATAATATATTATAATCATCAAAGCTTGTCAAGGACAAATTAGTGTATAAATATAATTCAACATCACAATATCAGTAATTTTCATCGAATAATTCACTGAGTCATGCACATAAAACTTTGAATTGTTCATGCTGTACATTGTATACACAGCTCAAAGTAATATATCTGATTATCTCGAATTTGTTAGCGAAAAGCACTTTTGCATGTAGGTTGTTAACTGTTGTCTATGATTAAAACCTCTGCCGACTGCTATAAATAGAACAATTTTACCGTCACTCATTTTATCGTGCAATAATCTAAAAGAACCAGTTAATTAATTAATTGAATTCTCATAAAAACGGGGCTATTCATGGTACTTATGAGCGGACGTCAACGACAATTTTATAGTCCACCAACAGAAGGGGTGCGGTTCCGAACGCCATCTATTATTTACAGTACGAACTACGCTTGGCCTACCCTCGTTTACATCACAATTAATTTAATTTGCTTTTTCACAGGCTTCTTCCATTCCTTCATTGTAATGTGGAGGGTTGAGGGCGTGAATTTTCTCGTGATTTGGTAACGGAGGCGGTAATTAGAGCAATTGTGAGGTTTCTCCGTTTGTTTTTAACTGTTTATTATAGCTCGCGCTTGTTTTGAATGCTGCCGAAATTAGCGGTAATGTTTTATATCATTGCTTACGATTTTCGACGTATGAACGTTTTGTGTGGAAAATGTTTTAATGATAAAACCTTAAAGTGGTTTCGTAATTATATAAGCGTATAAGCATATTTTAACAATTAATTTAAATTTTGAAGCAAGTTGTATAGGTAAATTTGTGATTCCTTCGTCGAATGCAGTGAGTATAGACTTTGTATCGTATTTGAGATCAATGATGTTCAATTACGTGTATCAGACAGTTTTCTCTCAATTGAACTTTGATGACACCGTCTGCATTAGTGGCACTGCATATTTAATAGAAATACAATTTTAATTTTGAACCCATTTTTGAAAAGATTTTGGTCACTTTTAGACACGTCTTTAATTCACGGTTTTCTTCAAGCGATGTCGGTAGTTGCATCTTATGTGGCAAGTAGGTACATACATAACTTAAGATGCGAACCCAATTCTGTATGACGTAGAAATTTTAGTATTTAAAGAATGTTCTCTAATGCAGATTGAGGAAGATTCAGTCCACCTCTAGTATAGTTCGCGTCATGTAAAAAGAACGCTGGAAGTAAGTGGAGGGGGTATGTTTGTTTTTGAACTAAGCTTTCAGTCGTGACTTCGTATATTGGTTATCGGTAGGTTATTGAAAAACCTCATACCATCAAAAAGACCGATAAATCATCTAATGCGCAGTTTGACCATTGACGCGACCTGTAAAACACGCAGTTTTATCGCTTTTACTTATTATTTTACGAGTACTACCAAATATTTTGATATTTACTTGCCTTCGACGACTCATTTATCGCAACTGTTAGCATGCCATACTGCCAAAACATTGAGTTATTGTTCTCGGTCTAGGTGTTTGTGTAAATGTTTTTGTGTGTGTCCATGGTACCCACGACACAGGATATTGTCTACCCTACTGAGCTATGAGTGTAAAATGTTTATTTTATTGTTTATTTACCTGAAGTTTATTGACTAAAATATAATGGATGTCAGTGACCGTGGCTTGCTATACTTGTAGACTTGCATATTATATCGGAGAGTGAGTGACGGTACTGTATTAATTTATGTAGCAGCGTCGCTGGCAAGTTGGTAAGTACGTACAAGTTAATGTGACTGTGTGGCATGTCAAGTTTAAGCTTTTGTGTATCACTTCAACAACTTCTAACTCCGTCGAGGTTCGCTTGATTTTGTGATTTAAATAATGCTATAGCTTAATATTGCCTCGATTTAAACAATATTTTTATTTCAAATCGTAATGGCAGCTTACAAGATGAAACTTATTAAGTACTTGTAATTATGAACACACGAGCGACACTTCATCAATTTGTGACAGAATGCAATTCTTTTGTATATTGATGGAAAGGTGCAGACATCGTCTACATTTATACGAGTATGAATGGCAAGGCGATTATCAGTCTTCGAAGTAGCAGCGAAACCTACGACCATACGAAACATACGACCTCGGAAAACCTGATCTGCGTGATATGTCTTTGGGCTGTAGATACAACGTAACATCAAATCCCATGCAGGCTAGTTTACTATCAATTTTAATTAAAAAACACGTACAAACAATCACTTTTCTTCCTAAGCATATGGATTATAGAATATGCGTATTAATTCCCAAAGTCAGATTTAGCCGTGGATTCCAAGTTATTGTAACCGTATCGCGTGTCAGCAACATGATACACTGTGGTGAGTGTTGGGTATCAGCGGACGTGCGCACGCGCCGGTAACGGAAACCGCCCACGAGCCAACTTCCGTTCTTGACAAGGCTTCGATTTTAAAAATTAAATTACTTTAATGGAATTATCAGTTGGCATATGGAAGGATGGAATTTCGCAATGTTTTAAAGGGTCACTGGCATGTTATGTTAATTTTAATTTGATTGGGAACTTGATATTTATGCGCATTGTAGCATTTAGTTTCGTAATTCAATTATAAATTGTTTATTTTAATAAGTGTTCCTAAAAATAGAAATTAAAATTTCCAGTTTTCGAAGCTATGCACGGATTTTTAATAACTTAGTCGCTTCCTGACATAGATCGTCTGTAAAATGTTCTAGGAGCAAGTTCACTTTTTACCTTACCTACTAGGGTTATAAGTCCTCCGAGAACATTCTTAGAAGGGATACTTAATGAAAAATTAATATGTCCAAATTTTCTTGGCATAATTAATTAAATACTTAAGTAGAAGTAGATAGACATGATGCACGTATGTTAACTTGTGTATATAATCAGAAGATTAACTAAGTACTTAAGCGCGCTATGTGACACGTAAAATGTATTCAGTACATAAAGCAAACAAATCTTCATCTAAGCTAGAAAAATGGAGCCAAAGTGGCTTTGAGGCATGCAAAATATAGCAACAAACGGTCAAACATTAGCAAATCTATTTTTGTGCAAAACATTTTTCTCCGGGGCCAAATAAAACACGATGAGTACATTTATAAGTTAGATAAAATATAAGCTCGTGGTAAAGTGGTTCAAGGCACGCTGTGTGTTATGCAAAATCTCTATATAGTAACGAGTATTAATCTTCGTCAAAGCGAGCAAAGATTGAGTTTAAGCACGCTCTTGAGTCACCGCCTTCAATCTAAGTTTGGGGAACGTCCGGCGCACTCCGGCATAATCCGGAGATGTTTTGAAATCCACAAATTCTCAGTTAGACTCATAATTTTATTGAACCTTCAATTGCGATAGTTTCATAAATATTTTTAACACTTTTATTTTCATTGTCATGGAGGTTTTAAGCCGAAGCTTAATAGGCACACATGTTAACGAGCACATTGTGAGAGAAATCGGTAGTTGGTCCCAAAATAAGAAGCCTACCTCTTGTCTCTATTAATTTGGCTTGTAAACTACGCTTAAATTATTTAACAATGTAACAATAAAATTTTGCAGATAAAATAAGTAAATAAAGATAAGATAGGGCATGCTTGTGATTACAAAACCCATAACTCTCTTATCACACACATGCATAAACCCCGTAAGTTCCGACCCCCACTTTTTACGAACTGGCGACTTCTTTATGCGCTTTGCCCCTCTTATCTTTCGCGCAAAAACATTTATCTAGTATCTGTCACTTGAAGCCCTTGCTCTCGTGTAACGGTGACCTCATTTTTTGCTAAAGGCCCAGCTATCAGTCCCGCGACACAATATTGCCTGTACGACGATGTATCGCGTTTGAATCTCGTCATCGTTAACCCTACTGGGTGTATATATGTATAATGTACTATTAAACGTTTAAGAGAGTAGAGTCTGTTCAGATGCTGCACGCTCTTGGAAGTTTCTTATAGTTTCGTCTTTTTTATGTTTTATTTTTAATTTAAACTTTTTGTGAAGATTAGCCTATGCTCGTTATCAGACTGAGCTCTGATGTACGTTGCTTATATTAAGCTTAATATTTAAAAGTGCGTTACTATTATAGTAATGCTAAACTTAATTGTCACATTGATAACAATTGTCACATTGTTATCAATGTGACAGTTAAAATTAATTAAAATGTTACTATAAGTGAATACAACCATTGCCTGCCTTGCTGAAAATATAAACATAAATTATTTTTTACATTTAATAACAAAACCCATTACTCTCTTACATACACGTGCGTAAACTCTGACAGTTCCAACCCCCACTTTTTACGAATTCGCGCCTTCTTAATGCGCTATGTTCCTCTTATATTTTGCGCAAAAACATTTATCTAGTATTTGTCACTCGAAGCTCTTGCTCTCGCGTAACGGTGACCACATTTTTAGCTAAAGGCCCAGCTATCGGTCTCGCGACACAATATGCCTGTACGACGATGTAACGCGTTCGAATCTTGTCATCTTCACCATCACGGGTGTGTCTCGCATAATGCTCGGCAAATACACATTTTAAAACAACGTTTAGTATGAGGGGCATATCACATGAAGCGGGCAACGAAAAAGAAAATAAGTAAGTAAATGTAGTAGCAGATGAGTGCGCACACCACATGGTCGTAGTAGAGTCGAATCGGTCGAGTGAGACTGGTGAGCGACACCACGACATTTTACAACGAATCACGTCAGAAATCGCTGCAGCGGTTGTTAATTCCTCGGTAACCATGTAAGTTTGATGACCTGGTAAACTACTTTTTCGATAAAATACTTTACAAGATTTGTATTTATCCTGTGACCTTATTTTTTTAAGGCCCAGCTATCAGTTCACAATATTGCCTGTACGAAGATATATCGCGTTCGAATCACGTCATCGTTCATCCCCGAGGGCGTGGCCACGAAGGATGGGTTGTTCATAATGTCATTAGTGGCGCGTTTAAAATATGATGTTTTATAAAAAATCTTTTAAGTGCAGTATACGAACAATTTTCAATGTGTGCCTATTAACTTCCTGAGACTTTACTTTACGTGCAGTGCAATACTGAAATAATGTCTTTTCACAGCCTTCGAGCGTTAGAGAAGTACCATAAATTTATGTCAAGAAAACCAGTGTTAATGACACTAAAACTTCGCTGAATGTGATGAAATTGTATCACGTATGTATTGTTAACGAGGCTAACTCATATTATATTATCTGTGGTGCATGTCTGGACGCGAAGACTTGTGGCGCCATCTAAAGAAGAGGTAGAGGAAGCAGGGAGCGTGTCGCCGTGACAGTATTCTCTCGAGCTTGAATAATTTGTGCAATTCAAATGAGTAAACCAGGAGATTTTCACATTGATTTGTCGTTTCAGAATGTTATTTTATATATCAGAAGTGAAATAATAAAATAAACCTACGTGTCCTTACGTTTTTCATAATAATCAACGTGGGAAGGTTGTGGTCGAGATCCTAACTCGAAAACGATATTATTGTGATAAATCGCGTGACAGATCATAAAAATAAGAAAAACAATCGTCATCGATAAAAAAATAGAAAGATCAGAAAATATTATTGACAAAATTGTAAATAAGGAGTAAAATTTTTCTGCGAATATTTCAGCATCAGCAGGGTCAACGACCCCGCCTTGCCCCGTGTGTCCATTGATAACCGTTCCAGACCCGTCGACCTCTTCAGATAGGCAAGAGGTGCCTGTCGTAGATTCAGTGGCTGCATAACAGTCGGTGTTGGATACACCGGTGACTAATGATGACGCCATGGTTTGTTCAAGTCAAGGACAGGTACACAAGTTATTTACATCTACCGAAAACATCCCTGTGTTTAATGGTAATTTAAGTTGTGACAATATGACAGTTTAAAATTGGTAGAAGCTTTAGTAAAAATTTATGCATGGGACGCGTTCGTCTCAACGTCAATAACGTTTTTAATAAATTTAATGACATTCAAATTATCCGGCAATGAACGCTTGATTTGACGTACCTACAGCCTATTTCACTTGGGTTCAATGGAAAGGTAAATGTAATTTTCCTAAAGGATGAGGAATAACCTCGAAATTATATGATTTTATTGTTATTATGATGGAGTTAAACTCTGTAACTGTTACGGTTGTGTTAAGCCACTCATCTGTGTATCTCATAATTATATTGGTTACGCTTCACACGCATAGCTCCACAGTAGGGTAGATGTACCCTGTGTCGTGGGTGCCATGGACGCACACGGACAGAAACACGGGCGCCCAGACCGGGAACAGAAATTTAAACTCATCATTCAGGTTTCTGCTTCGCCGGGAATCGGGCCCGGGACCCTTGAATTGGGGGTCGGGCATTGTAGCCATTGCGCCACGCAGGTCGTCAAATTGGTTGCTTTGTTATTTCCGTAAGGGATGATTATAATAATATATCGATCTTGACTGCTTTTGCTTTTCTAAAAGTATTTGGTAGAATACTTTTAGAAAAACCAGATGATGTTGGATACAGGTAACGATATAATAATTGATGTCATACAACATGTTTCAATGTGTTTATTTGAATAACTCTGTGTTTAAGAAAAATTTCCATGTGATGTAAAAAAAAAATACTGGCTACGGAAATGATTAAAAAAGATGTATTGTGTCTTACACAGATTGGATAATTTACACTCAATCGGCCGGCTAAGCTGGGTTGCTATATGAAGATGATGGTTCGAGTCAGACTCAAGGTCAAGTTCAGACTCAATCGGCTGGCAAAGCTGATGACGATGGGTCAAGTTCAGACTCTATTAGCTGTCTAAGCTGATGACGATGGGTCAAGTTCAGACTCGATCAGCTGGCTAAGTTGGGTTGTTAAACGAAGATGATGGGTCAAGTTCAGACTCAATCAGCTGCCTAAGCTGATCACGATGGGTCAAGTTCAGACTCGATCAGCTGGCTAAGTTGGGTTGTTATACGAAGATGATGGGTCAGGTTCAGACTCAATTAGCTGCCTAAGCTGATGACGATGGGTCAAGTTCAGACTCGATCAGCTGGCTAAGTTGGGATATGAAGATGATGGGTCAAGTTAAGACTCAATCAGCTACCTAAGCTGGGTTATTATATGAAGACGATGAGTCAAGCACAGACTCAATCAGCTACCTAAGCTGGGTTATTATATGAAGACGATGAGTCAAGCACAGACTCAATCAGCTGGATAAGTAATACGAGGCCGTATTAAAGTTCAGGATGGTCGACTGTTAACGAGGCTAACTCATATTATATTATCTGTGGTGCATGTCTGGACGCGAAGACTTGTGGCGCCATCTAAAGAAGAGGTAGAGGAAGCAGGGAGCGTGTCGCCGTGACAGTATTCTCTCGAGCTTGAATAATTTGTGCAATTCAAATGAGTAAACCAGGAGATTTTCACATTGATTTGTCGTTTCAGAATGTTATTTTATAGTATATAAAACGTTAGCTCTTTCTTTCTAACAGCAATGGTGGCGGAATATGAATTACCACATGCATTGGCTGCAACCCTTTTTACGTCACACTGCTGGGTACGGGTCTCTCGCCATTAGGGGAGGCCTGGAGCTTACTCCACCACGCTGCTCCAATGCGGATTGATGGAGCACACCACACGCATTAACAACTCGATATCGTGCGCGTTTACGTAACCTATCACATCGATCTTAGCCTGAAATGAATGCCTGCAATGTCGCATGATGTATAAAATAGTAAATCAGTCTGCACGGCTATACTAATAAAATGTAGATATATGCGACAACGCATCTGTTATGAACGTCCGCGGGACATTTGCAGAGCCTGTTATGAATCCTGAGAGTGATGGATGGACGCAACGGCTACTGTCACTTGTTTGCGGATTTACCTATTACTCAAATTTCACCAAAATCCTACATGAATTGGATTAATGCGTGCAATTGTGCAGTACGTAATTGCTATATTTGTTTTGACAAATTTAGGAGCCGCTTAAACTAACCCTAAATAGCCTCTAATAGTTATAAAACCTTTTTCTGCCGTGATGTAATTCTATAGCGCTCCGTGCGTGGCAGGTATGTCAGATAACATTTAATCTCTGGAGTAACATCGCAACTGCAGACAGAACTGTAAGCTGGTTTGAGGTTATTTATTTATTTAATTCTTTATTACACCACATAGATTGGTATAAAAGGCGGACTTAATGCTAAAAGCATTCTCTGCCAGTCTACCTTTGGGCGAAACAGAGACAGTTGTCGGCGGTGAGGTTATGGATAGGTAGCCTGCAACGACCACTTAAAAGCACGTATCCTCATCAGCATTCGCTCGTGTTGCCTCTTGGGAAAGAGAGTGATGGAATTTTGGGCCATAAATATTAGCAACGGAACTTAATTTGCAATTATAGATTCAATCAGAAAATCTTCAGGTCTCAAAACTGACACGATAACACGCCAACTAAATTTCAAAACGTGTTAGATTATGAAAGCCGGATGGAATTTTAAAAACTCCGATGCAATTATAAGGAAAATTAAAAATTCCTTAGAAGCAATTTGTTGAAAAGTTTTGTCTCTCTCGATCGAACGACGCAAAAAATTAGTTCTATCTTTTCTAAGTCGCTTGGAAAGTTGAGTAAACTTTAAAGACAAATTGTCAGTTTCTAAGTGAAGTAAACATTATAAGGCTAAAACGTTTGTACGAGGTATTTATTGTGTTAGGATTTACTTACTGTAATTCCGTTATGATATGATAGAAGAGAGGTAGGTTTAGTTGTTTAGTTCGAGTTAAGTTGTTATATACCTAATATTGTTTAAGGCCAAACACAACAAACTCCGACATTGATTTTCGCAAGGGCTATTACAAAACCACAACAGATTCTTTCACAAGTTGAGCTCTTCTAGGAACACATAACTAAATATGTAGTAATCCTGTAAATCATATATGTACTTACATATACACCTACCTCTATTGAAAAACGAAGGTAAGGCATAGGTACAGGTTCTAAAAATGCAAATAATTACATATATGTATATGATTATTGTCTCATATGAACTTAGTTACATGCCACGTTATGGTTCGTTTTAGTCAATGGTGGTTTGTTATTCGAAATGGGTCTTCACTAAGTCAAGTCTAAAATAAGGTTCTTTAATAATATTTAAACTGTCTCTAACAGACATGATTGGCTAATATCACTTAAGTGCTATATATGAAACCACGAAGCTTTTTAATCTGAGTGAAATAAATTTAAGTACAAAATGTAGCGTCGTTTTTGTTGGGAAGCGCTCTTAGTGGGACGGAGCTCATAGTTGTGTATTTATAGGGTACAACGTCTTAGATACAGAGCGCGCTTTAGCGAATATGATCATTAGGTACGGATATGATGAGTTGGTAAATTTGATCGAGTACCCACCTAGGTAACGTTAAGTAGTTGCTTACACGTAAGGTGCCCGATTTTTTGTAGTAACATTAGCCGCTTTTATTGTCTTCATAGATAGAATAGATTTTGATGCTTAAAAATTACACCAGAACTATATTTGCTTTTGTAACTACTGGCGATGAACGTGGTGCTGTGATGATGCGTGATCGGTAGCCTCTAAGGATATATCTCTACGGTAGTCCTTCCTACTGCTTAAAAATTACACCACAGCTACGTATGGAACATTTTCTTTTGGAGAAGTGTAGTGCGGGCATCGGTTGCTCTAGCCTCTAATGATATATTAGTGTGTATTAGACACGTGAGCAAACCTCTCACTTGAAAATTACACCACTAGTGAGTAAGTATGGAACATTTGCTTTTGGGACTATGTGGGGTGGCGCGCTCTATCTGTTACTCTAGCCTCGACGGATATATTAATGTGTGTGTGACACTACGGCAGAGCACTTAGCAGGGCGCGTTCGAGGCGGGGTCGCATCAATCACAACACAATTTTATATCAAATGTCGCTCTCAATCAATTTGTGCCAGGATCGCGTTCTCTGCCGACGAGACGCTCACCTTCTTACGTCTTTTTATACATCGCAGGGAATTATTTATGTAAGGAGTATCTAGTGAATTTTACGAAAACCTATTCTGCATAGCTGTTTGTGAGCTAACATAAGAGGTTTAATATCTTTTTCATATCACATGTAATGAAACAACGAGTTTTGATTTCTGTTTTGCCAGTCGAAATAAGACAATTTCAAACCAATGCGAATGTGTCAGTCAGAAACAACGTTGTTTCTACCCGGCACCTTCATTTATTTATTATTTACGTCTTTATTTCAAGTCTGTCAGAATCGCATTGACAACTGTCGTCAAATCTTTGTCAAAAGATATTACTGCGCTATTTGTCTGAAATAGTCTTACTTCGACTGGCTACAGAAATCAAAACTCGTTGTTTCATTACATGTGATATGAAAAATACAGCGTGTGGCACGGGATGAAACACGATTTCAGACCAGGGCGATGATAGCCCTCGCTTCGCTTGAGCAGTCACCTCTCGCCCTCGTCAGGGATGGTCTTGTTTCACCCCTTGCTACACAATATACTATTAGTGATTTAAAGCAGACTTATCAAAAAACTAAAATGCGCTAGAGATTTCATACACATAGATTAAGACTTTTATAGGAGAAGAACGCAAAAAAGGTAATGTGCACTGGTATATGAGTACAGTAATACTCATAACCATTTTTCTTAGTGATCACTTGGTTTAGGTAAGTACAGGAATTGCATTTGCATTGAAAACGGGCGAGCGGGCTCTTACTAAAAAAAAAAAAAACTCAAAACATATATTTTTTGACAAGACTGCAAATAAAAGGCCGTTAAAGATTGAAATAATCATAAAGCTCTTGAAAAACATGTGGTGGTCAATTAATTAATTTAATAAAATGATATAAGCAATTTAAATCTGTGCATATAATTTCTTTTCATCATTTCGGTATCCAACAATATAGAGTGCATCCAACAGTGAGTGATTATCATCAGTAAATCAGTTTAATTTGCCTATAATATTTTTTGATACCAGAGATACCACGAAACAATTTATTGAAATGATTTAAATTGAGTGCAACAAATTGTTTTGTTTTGAATTGCATTGAATATTATGGTATGATTCCATAAACTTGTATATAATAATGTGTGGTTTCAGGTATTAAAAATATTTAATAAATTAATAAGTAGCAACAAAACATTATTTTTTATTTATTTACTTTTTAAAGTAACGTTCAATTTCTTAAATTATGTACACATGAATAAGTATTGGCCTGAAAAGGGCGTTCTTAGAAACCTTGGTTTTTTATCAGTTTACGAAAGGAGCTGACAGATGACTTTTTTGCACAAACTCTGTCTATTTGTCTGAATGTCTTTACGTTTGCTGTTAAACGTGAAAATTCATTAAATATTGTTTAATATTTTATGTTTAATATTCTATGCCATTTTAAAACAGTTTTATTCAGACTAAAAGCTTTAAAAAGCAGAGGGATTGCATTAGAGACTGATATTGGGCAGTGTATGCGACGGGCGCGTGACGGTTTCAGCGTGATGAATGTGACGGTGAGTCGTTGAAACATATGAAAAATGGCTCTTCTGCACCCAGCCCAACATTGCACCCGCAAAATCTTTTTTTATGAAATGATAGCAGATAAGTATGCACACTGTATGGTATATGATATTAGAAATTGAAAAAAAAAACACGTTACAAGTCATCGTGTACAGTACACATATAAATCAATGTGACAAGTATAAAATTATATTTTAAATTTATCCTCCAAACGTTTGCATGTGACAGCTACTACTACTTACAGCTACGTGCCATCAATATAAAGTGTGATTGGATGACAAAAAAGAAAGATCTTTTATTAGAATATACTCGTAAAATCCTTTAAACATCGGTATCCCGACCTTAACGATACATTTATTATTGCAATCGTATTATAGATTAATTCAAAAAAGGAAAGGCAACCTTTATCTATTTTGTAAATATCCGAATACCAGTCTTTCACATGGGGAGGTCTGAAGCGGTAAAAGTATGTAATATCCCAGCAAGAACTCTATTCGAATGCCATTGGAATTCCCGCTATAGCCAGTACAATGAAGAGGGTTGTGGTGACCGATAATATCGAAGTAATATGAAGTGACACCACTTTAAGTGCTCCTGTTCTAAAACGAGTATATTATGAAGCGCATAGATACTAATGCAAGCGGTCGACGCAGCTAATAGGACATAATAGTGCTTCACATTCATAACCTCACAATAGAATACCCTGTGTTGTGGGTGCCATGGACACAAACGAAGACATAGACAAAGACAACTAGACCAGGAAAATACAACTGAATTCCTATCTTCTTAGATTTAGATATCTTCTCCGCTGATAATAGAACCCAGGGCCTCTTGCGACGAAATCAAATGCATGTTTCAATGCTTCAAAGGTACGCAATAAGTCGGAAACCTTTTCGGGGGCCTTAGTTTGAAATATTCCATAGCAGGCTGGCCGCTAAACCGTATCTCCACCAATATGCATAGGATCGCCTTCCTTCACAATTTTTAACAAGTAGGGACCCGTGCCCAGTATTGGAGAGCAATAAGGGTTGCAGCAATTATACTTATAGCGTAACTACTCAGTATCCAGTTAATATTTCAAGATAATAGCCACTATAAGTTCTCGGAGTAACTTTGTGCATGTTCCGGACTTTTAAGTTTCCCTCATCAGTATTCTTGATAGAGGCGTGGACGTGCGTAAAAATATTAAAATGAAATACTTTCTACTTGGGAAAAGCAAAGTGCAACTAATTTGCTTTTTTAAATTACCTTTTAGTTTATATTCCTAACGGGTTTTTGAGGTTCTGCGTTCATGCTAATGTTTGGTTCTATATAGTAAATGCTAAAAGATCTTGGCTAAGATATTTGGCTAAGTTTTTTTAATAGTATTTGGTTTGAACGGTTGTATTATGCAATAAATGTTTTTTTTTCCAAAGTGAGCTGAGAATTATTAATTTCGATGTGATCAAGTCTCTAAGAAGACAAGTTAACGAATGTCAAGAGGTGAACATGTCATTATTCTAAAACGCATCAAGAATTGTTTAAAGAAAATACGTTTTCATTGGATTTTATACATTATGAAGGTTCGAGGAATTATACGTCTTTTATAAAATTAAATAGTGGACGAGTAGTTAGGTGGTCGATGCCGCGTATCGGCATTAACACACATAACCGTAAGCAAGATTTGAATCTTGTCTGAGGATGTATGCGGTTACGATGAGACTCATGCTTTCCATACAATAGAATAGCTTTACGGCAAAAATGAGTAGTACTTCTAGTTCTAGTGGCACTTGTGATGGTAAGTCGTATGTACCAAACTGCTTTCTCGTCGTACCAAACCACTAAAATTAAAGTTTCTTGTCGCACCATCGAACAAAAGGGAAGCACAAAGAATAGTAGTCACTTGATACTCGATTCTGATTCTCACGTAATTTCTGCGGCCATTTTCCTCCACTCACACACCCTGTTCACGTTTCTGAAGTGATATCGCTAATATCGGATGACAGTAAGGCGGCGGCTTGGAACTTTCCTAACAGGAAACGTAGTTTTGAACCACTACAGATAATTACTGAGTTAGCTCCGTCGCTGTTCTTAATTGTTCAAGACATTCTTGTTTCATGTACCTACACTACTACTCAATAAGTTAGTTTATTGTAAATTACCTATAGTATGTCGGTATGAATTACCTTAATTAATATTTTTGCGATGATGTTTTATTGAATTACAACATTGTTTTCACTTTAAGGTTAGTTTCTACTGTTTTAAATTTGTCATCTGACTTTTCAGGCCATTTTTAACATTGCGTTTATCTTCAAGATTTTTTAGTTTACTACCGAGGTGAACCATATTTCAAAAACATTACTTTTATAGATTATGGACATATTCTTATACATTTTACTATAAGTTTAGCTCTTGACTTAGTCCGATTAGCAATATACATTTTTTTAAATTCAGACCTTACATTACCACATTACTAATTTATTACAAAAAAAAGACTGTTAAAATACCCACTATTGGTTTATGACGCTTTTTTGGAAAAATTGGCGGATTTCCAAAAACTTACAAATTTATTTTACCTCTATGAAAGAGCAATTTCTATAAAACTTCCTTAAGCAGTTGTTTTTGCCCCCAATTTCTCTGTAAAAACGTAAAAACGCCGTATGATTTCAGAATGGAAGGTAATAACGATTAAATAGAAAGCAATACGCGTGAAATGCATTGCAAATAAATTGCATGAATAACAGAAGTTGTATTCTTAGGCTATCACGGCTATGGCAACGCTGAGATGTAAATTACACAAAGGAGTTTGTTTATAAAACAAAACCCGCAGTTAGACCCTGCAATAATAGCTAAGTAAAAACTGCGCAAACAATGCTTGCCAGCGAAATGATTCATTTTAACTGGACGTACTTATTCGATGTGCATGCATGAATTATATTTATAACGCAATAAATTAAAATTTAATGTAGTTTCTTTTAATTTAATTAAGATATGTCGACCAAACTTGTCCTCGCTTCGGGTGAACAGAGGGCTGGCAGTTACTTTGCTCAAAAAATCAGTCTTTTGGTTCAACGAGGAAATGCTGCCAGCGTGGTGGGCACCATGCCGCAATCAGGTCTTTTGGATGGTATAAACATTTTGTAAAATTTGTATATTATCTTTTTCTTTTTAAGTAGATTTCAAGTGTAATTAATGTTGAGTAGTGAGTATAATAATAAATAAAAAGTGCTTCCTTGTTGGATAGTGGAAAAAAAATGTAGTTTCTAAATTACTTGAGTAAATTAATTACATTAACTTTTATCTACGCTCAATTTTAATTTATTTTGTAGTGATACGTAAAATAATGACGAATTATTTTTGTTTGTTATCGATAAAACTGAACTGATTTTTTTGCTTTTTCAACATTAGAAACTTACGCTTTTCATAAGTATTTTGTTGTTTGAATCATATCATGCTGTTAACGTACCTATATTTAGATATAAAATTATCACTTCGCATAAAACACTATTATTTTCATAGGTTTTTGGTAATAGAATAGCTTAGAAACGAATACGAGGGGCAAACCGATGAGAGATAAGCTATCTTATCAAGCGCTATCAGCTAAAGGGAAGCTGTTCAATCAATATCTGTTCGGGTTAAAGAGTTTTTTGAACTCCTAATTTTAAGAGAGTTAGAGTTAGGCTCTGATATAAGTTGTATCAAAAAGAGTTCAAGTTGTATTAAAAAATGTTTTATCCCTTAATCTTAGTTACAATACTGAGAGACTGATTATAATCGAACACTTTGAGTAGGTATTCAATTTTGTAAGTATGTAATTACAAATTTATTGAATTCTCGGACCCAAAACTTATGCACCATTAGGATGTTCGATTGAACTCGGGACCCATTTATGAAATTTTATTGAACGCGTGCTGTGACGCTATAAATGGTCTAATAGACGTTGATTGCTTCACAATGCGCGCGAGTGGTAAGTGGTTCAACTGGCAAGTACCCATAGATAATAAAATATAGTTGTATTTACGAAAAGTTTAATCAATAAAAAAAAAACAAATAAAATACATACCATTTCGTTATGCGCCTTCGCTTTCACATACGCACAAAAACCAATAAAACCAGAAGAAAACAACTCAAAAAATAATACTGTTCGCGTTGCTCGACTGCAATTGCATTAGGAGACGCGAAATAAAAAAGAAAATAAAAGGCGTTGAGTAATAAAACGAGCGCGTTTTATCGCCGCGAAATGTGCAATTAATGGAATGTTTGATTTAAACCACTCCATGTTAGAGTATGGAGCCATATGGTGCGACCGCGGCCTTCGGTGTCGTGGCGATGTATGGACGGAGAATACGAGCAATACGAGGCGGTCCTCGCGACGCGGAGTGGGCGAGCGGCGTAGTACAGGCGGTCGCGGGTTCGGGCGGGCGGTTATAAGCCCTGTCACTGGGCGGCGTACTGATAAATAATACGATAATATTGCATTACGTGCCTATTAAAAGTTACACTATGTACGTCTGTTAAAAGATAAACCGCGGACATCTGTTTCATGGCCTGGCGTTTCCGCACTTATCTGTTTAAATGCATTTCGTGTTATAATTAACTATCTAGCCAGTCCTATGATAATAAAAGACGTCGGAACAGTAATGGACGAAATTGATAATTTTAGCTTATGAGGAAACGTGGCATGATGAGTATTGTTTTGTATCGTAAGCCTATTATGTTCGGAACAATGTGTGACTCACTATACTGTAGACTGAAGGCAATAGATATGGCTTCGCACTTGTGTGTTGCGCCCAATCGAGGCTTCTGCCTACCTACAGTTTATAATTTTAAGAGTTCAATGACATTGACGTTAGTAGGCAGACAAAAATTACTGTTGAAATTAATAGCCATTATTAAATATATACTTTATAAGGTATATATGTAATATAGTCTGTGTAATGTTAGTTGTATGATGTCAATCTGAAATTCAAACTTCTTTTTAAATTTATAATATTCTACGATATCGTACGTACGTACGTTGAGTATTCTAAATTATTTTGGTTTAAAGTAAATTTTACTTTAAGGCAAACAATAATTACGATGAGGTTTGAGATAAATTTCAAGATACATAAATAAGGATTAATAATAATAATATGGTAACCAGAAACGAGCGCGTATAGCTTCATATTTACGTGACATGAAGAGGAGACGTTTAAATTGTAATTTCACGGTTCGACGAAAGTTTTCTTCACGATTAATTCTTAGCTTTATTAAGCTTTAGAAGTAGGAGAAGCCGTATCTGTTGAGGTTTTCTCTTATGTGATTTAAACAGTCCCTTGATCTTATTTCGATTTGTTAGTATAACAAACCTGTTAGAGCTACTCGTACGAGTATACAATAAAATTACGAATATACTATTCTAACCAACTTCTTTGAAGATTGTACGAGTAAAATAAAGAAGATTTGTTTTAAAAATTGACGCTTAACGTTAATATTAGTTAAGGTTGGCAAGTATGAGAACTAGGTATTTCAAGCAGGAAATGTTTTGATAAACATATACCTATTTTAATAAAACAAACTTTTAGATTTCGTGACAAATTGTGGGAATGGGAATACCTATATTCTAGTTATCAATTGACTGTTATCAAATACTCGAAAATAAAGGGAAAACGTTATTTTATTTCATTCTCTATATCTACATTTTTACGAGTAAAATTGTTTTTTTTTTGTTGAAGTACACAAAGCTGTACTCACTCACTTTTTGTTATTTCAACAATTTTGTTTTTTCAAATCTCTGTTGCAAATTTGCAAGTAAGTATATTTATCGCCGTAGTGTCTTTGTAGTAGCAAAGTGTGTCAAGTAAGTTCTGCAACACAATCTTCGTAAAGTTTCACGCAGCGTTAAAAAAGTGTAATTTTACATTCTTCCGAGGCGTAATGTAGTTTTTAAATTGAATATGTTTCTTCTTACATTTTTGTTGAAAAATAAGCTATACATTTTATTAGAATACGTCGATTCATATTACGATAAATGAGTGTAAGTATCACAAGAATGTGGTGCAACAGTAAGTACTTACTCGACGTCACTAGGGACGCTAAGGATGTTATGAGATGTAAGGCACATACAATATAATTTGGTACTACTATACTTTGGTACTATCTACACTTATCGAACTCTCTATACATCACCTTGATTTGAACTGTTTAAAAAGTTAATAAGATCATGAAGAGATGAAATAGAAAAATCACGATATTCACGATAACCGTGGCCAAAAAACAAGGAACAGGCGGCACTTTCAGCGGTCCCGCAAATTGTGACAAATTGTGTTATTGAAATTTATGTCCGGCAGTTTTGAGACATAATTGGATGCGGAGAGTCGGCAGCCATGTTCCCCGAGTGACGTCACGTGCTCTAATGACATTTATTACGGACAGTTCATTGGCGCTCGTCTCCGTAAAGCGCAGCGTTGTATTCGAAAATTAATTTTCGCGGGAATTTCAATCCTGCCAGCGATGTGGGGAGGAGCAACGTGTCGAAACTTGTTCGTTGCCTAGCGTTTTGCGTGCGAAATAAGTGCCTAACTTGACTTCAACTTCCAAATTAATTCAGAAACCTTCACTGGCTCTGCCAAACGTTCCGTCGACTTGTACTACTTACCTACATGAAGTTTCGGTTAGTCGGTAGGTGTAGCTGTTGCTTACCTGTAAGAAAGAAAAGAAACATTAGCTACAATTATAAATTACCTATTACATCACTGTACAACAATAAACTACATAGATCGTCTCAAACCAATAAACGAAAGAGGACTTTCAATGTGAGAGGCTCTGAATATTAGCGCTATAAATTCCCCGTCAAGTATTTACGGTGACACGTCCACACCACGCGCCTGTCGGTGAGTGATTGCGGGCAAGTGACAAGAGAAGCCAATAGATGGCGTTGATTGGGCAATTAATCAAGCTCTCGAGATCCCAGAGCATGTAAAAAATCTTAATTAAGATACTTGGTGACCGAGGTGCCTCGGCAACGGACCTAGACAAGTTGAAACATCTACGTTACTTTATTACACGCTTTTGTTGACTGCTTTCACTTCATCTAGTAAGGCACTGCGAGTTAACAGAAGTCTAAAATTTGAAAAAGTTTAAGTGGATTTTAATGAAAAAAATTAATTTAAAAGACTTACTTAGACTACCGAGCGTTGCTCGTATAAACCAATTTATTTTTTTGGTTTAATTTCCAATGAAACACTCATTTGCTTAGTGTTACTTAATAACTATTAATTTTACTATACAACTAACTATTAATTAACTAGTTTCGCAGTCAGCCTACGCAACCATTCGGCCAAGAAAGCTTAAATTCATTAAACGAAATTTTTATAGAACTGTTTCGAATCGAATTTGTTATTTCTTGGAACGTAGGTTTGGCGGATGGCGTTTGACGGCGTTCTACGCCACAATATTATTAATACTCTCCAGTAAATGTCAAGAAGAGTCGTATTTTTCAGTTTATATTTAAGTTGATTATTGCCGAAAATAATTTTAATAATTTAAAATTTCTAAAAATAAAATCTAGCTAGACCGATTTATATCCCCGTTTATTTATAAGTTAAAAAAAATACATACATATATTTAGGAACTCGTAAATACAAGAATTGCTCGTTTAAAGGTAATCCTTTAGATTTTTATTATATTTGAAAACAGGTCAAATTAAACTGGTCAACCATTATTTTCGCATGGGACAGACATACCTTACTTTTATTTTTTTATAACCAGATATAAAAACGGACAAAAACAGTTTTTTATTTTAATTTGTGTGAAATAAAAAAAGACACTTAACTTTATTAAGTAGTCCTATACAAATGTTTGTATGTTTGTCCAACAATTTCTCTAAAACAAAAAAAAATATATCAAAATAATCCATTTCGATTTGAATTCGATATATTCCAACTTAGTAATAAATCAAAGTTTCATGAAAATTGGTTCAGTAGTTTTTGAGATTTAGATTGGTTGTACACAGTTAGCAAGGCCAGAAACACTACCTCGTCCACTTATTTCTTTTTAGATATTATTATTTTTAGATAGAGACGTTCATTGGGCACAAAAATCCAAAATGGTCAAAGCGCTGTAACTTTTTTCGAAGCAAATATTTTTTGTATTAAAATTAAAAACGAATTAAATACTTATATATTTTGGACTATATAATCAGAATATACTCAGTAAATCCCATGCACAAAAATAATTTTCAGTCGTCTTAAATAGCTTGATGACATAAATTACTTCAGTTAGTGAAATATCAAATTCCATCGTTTGTTATAAGGATGAGTTCTCGTTTGTTTTTTGCATAACATAACCAAATATAGCGATAAAACACTGTCGTGGAGGAGTCGTTTTCGAAGCTGTCAAAAGTGACAGGAAAAAGGGCGGGAAAATGTCACCATAATGGATGTGTCAGCGGCACAGCGGCCAAATGCGGCCTATTGGCATGTACGCGTACAAATTCACTCCCCTGGGATTAAATGCTGCTGGGTTTGATGAAATTTTGATTGTTAGATGTTATTTCGATGGAGATTGCTTAATGCCAACGTATTCTGTTATAATTATAATGGTTTTGGACGTGTATTTAGGAAATCGAATATGGTGCGGGTTTTAAAAACATGATTTTTACAGTAAAATAGTAGTGAACACAGCATACTTATCTTTCATGTTTCAATGTAACAACAGTACAGTATTAGGTAATAAGAAGGCCTAAACTTACCGGCTTCTTCATTACGGTTTGTTGAAGACATCTGAAAACAAGCGTTAGTCGTAAGGACAAATGGACAATGGCCGTGACCAAGTCTATTAGCCTATACAATCACTGACTGCACGCATAGTTCTTTAGCTTTGTAGATTGCTTACTTTGTACATCAGCAACCTCATTTACCTATTTCATCAGGTATTAAAGAAGATATCAAAAACATTTATAGAAACGGCGTCTTTAATATGCACTGTTTTATAATCAAAATGATGAAAGTGATCACTCAATACGATAGTCAGTAAATACGAGTCGGAAAACATGTCAAAATATGATGGATGGTAAAAGCTGTACGATGATATGATAAAAGATGTACCCTAAAAAGATAGATCTGTTAACTCAAATCTTTCAAACCATTTACCTACGTAGTGCGATCAAATTCTCTTTTAATATGGACGTAAATTAAAGGCATTACGAGCCGTATACCGCCCAAAGACCGCCCACTTAAATTCTGAAAATTGAGATTGATACGAATATAAAATTCACTTTAGGTTTTGCTGTAGCAGCTTTAGATGAAAATAAAATTCGCTGATCGTTGTTTCAGTATAAGTGAAAACGATTGTGCTTGTTAAAAGGTTCGGGCATATGCTATAATTGGCTTGATGTATTTTATCAACAGCTATAGGTATCGTTATCCGTCGCCGCCCCCTGCGCTCCATTTCACTTGTAACCCGATAGGGGGCGACGCCGGGCGGCGCGGCTACTCGCCTTGTAATGGCCACCACGGCCCCTTTTTTATTACTGACCCGCTAGTAAACAGATCATTCGGGTTTGTGGTGGTATAAAAACGAAATTAACCGTGACCGGTAGATGTCCAGATATTCCTGTACTCAACACTCTTCTATTAACATAACCTCGCATGTCACGCACATTCACATGTTTAAAACCGCCTTCAAGGAAAAACCGTAATAGTACTTTGAAACGAATTGCCGTTTTGGATTGACTCGTAGAAGAAATGACATTATTTTATAACACCATTGGTAGAAGTAGGTTTACGGCTGGCGTAACATCTCCAATAACAAAATAGGACAGTGGGTGTGTTCGCACATGATCTAAATAGTATATATACTTTTGAATTTCGAAATTCAATATAAAACTTAATCCAACATTACATAACCAAGCATGAATATTAAACAAGCATCCCAAACTTTACTTTTGTTAAAGTAATGCGTTATAGGCGTTATTGCGGTTATTACAACCAAGCAACAACCATTTGCTTCTATTGATTAAAACGTTGAAAATATGCGTGTCTCTTTCAGCACTACATATTGATTAGTTTGCCTAAATCTTTTTGGTAATAACAGTTAGAAAAAAGGCAATCAGAAGATCAAGTTGTTAAAAACGCAAAGGAAAACGAAAGAAAAACTTAGTCTGTAGCTTGCACTGAAATATAGATATGACATTTTAAAAATAGGACTGGCTTAATTGTGGATGTAACATCATTAAATTGGCATTATCAGGCATTCGCACGTCGCGTACGCCACTGATTGCCAGCAACACCACGATGAAGCTATTGTGAAATCGGATATTCTGTTAATAGATTAATCCGATCAAAATATTAATTCCACAACGCAGCTTGCTCATATATACATTTGAATCGCCCGATTTATTCGACGCATTTGAGACGATATTCATCGACGATTAAAATGTAATCTCATCGATTCCGTGTTCCGATGCTAAGAACACTTTAGAAAAACACAGGCGAAATTACATTTTATTGAAGAAAAATTTTTACGT
This sequence comes from Pyrgus malvae, assembly GCA_911387765.1. Classification (NCBI taxonomy): domain Eukaryota; kingdom Metazoa; phylum Arthropoda; class Insecta; order Lepidoptera; family Hesperiidae; genus Pyrgus; species Pyrgus malvae. The sequence goes on along the minus strand of OU426958.1, from coordinate 8,622,460 downwards.
CGTAAATCTCATTTCGCACGATATTTGGTAGCAGATAAAGCAATTGCTAGTCTGAATATGATCGCGAATTGTAAATTATCCGCTAGGTGGAAGGCGCGTGCTCTCCCCAATCCGCACGGGATTAGATTCTAGTTGTGCGTTTGTGCTGTTATTCTAGTATTCGTGTATATCCCTCTATTGTTTCAACCGGTAAAGCCGTTCATATTTCGTTTCCGACCACGTTTCACACAATCTGACCATAAACACATTTTGATTTGAAAACTTGCTGACCGACGCTCTATGAAATTTTATTTCAAGATACTTTAACGTGCAGCGCGGCGTTCCGTGGAACAATTGAGTTTATACGAGAGGACGGTTTAGGTGGGTTTAACACTGATGAAATGAGTCTGGGTCGCTACACTTGCTCGCTCCAATATTTGTGCTGCAATACGAGCACAATCTTTATTGTAGAGATCAACGCCGCTCGGGTATATCTAATAAGTCCTATTATTGTAGGAGTGTAGTAAATAACGGTTTTTGTTGTTAAATAAAATATATTTTAAAATGGAGCGAGCATGAAGACGATATTCTCGCGTCATTTTGTTGGCGCGTCGCGTGAGATTGGGTGATGTCTGTAACGAAGACGTGTACCCGAGCACTTTGCAACTGCACCGCGACAGCTGCGCACTTTATTTGATTTTCGATCGAATATTTGAAATATTTGAGCTGTATGTTTTATCTGTTTTCGATTCAGATAATTTATAGGATGGAATGGTGTAACCGTCTTTATATGTTTCTGATGTGATTTTGAAGTCGTTATTGACTTTCATTCTTGATGTTTTTTTATTAGGTTTGCTCATACAGACTTTGGCGTGAAAAGAGTATAACTCTATACCTGTATAGTTGTAGAGTTAATCAAAATAATAATAAAAATGTTGCAGGTTCAAGCAACAGAGAAAAGGCAGACACGTTTTCCCACGTGTCTGCCTTTTCAGTTTTCAGTTTTCATTAATCAGAAATTGAACTGGAACCGCAGTGTTGCGAATAGAATCTGCTGATATCTTTTCAGGAGGTCAATAGCGTTTATTAATTTATTTATTTTGGTTAAGTAATACAAGCAAGCATGATTTTGTAAAAAGTTATTCTTGCATAATGTTTCAAATAGTGATCGAAAGATTTGTAGACATTGTGAAAATAAAAAATGGGGCCGCTACAACTTGTTTTATTTATTCCATCCTGTTGTACCAGGCAACTAAAGGTCGTTGCGTTATAAATATAATTAAATATATATACTTTGAGGTGCCTATTTTCGTAGAATTTCATCAGTACGTAGACACAAACAGTGACCGTTGAACAAACAGGTCGCGAGTGACGCTTGCAACTCGCAATATAGCGGCGCCGTTCACGTGAGTTCAACTTGCTGTGTTAAAGCGGGCATTTTTACGTAGTGTATAAAGGCACAAATATTTATTTTCCATAAAGATAAAGACCGTGCACAAAAAACCGGTCGAATGTTCAAATATATTAATTTCAAACTTAAAATGACGAGAAATCAGTCAATATTTTGTACTTTGAATCGCTATGGAAATGAAAGGTGTACTGCGCCATAGCTGTAGTCATCTAATAAACAAAACGTCATAGGCCCTTTAATCTCTCAAATATCGTTGGCTTTTGACGTGATAACGTCTTTAAAATCGTTTTAGTCGGGTGACATGTTCAGAAACTTGTGTCACACCAAAACCTCACGAGCGCGATCGCAGGTATAACGAGAGAGAGACCGACCGATCTCCCGTCTCATCTCGAGCGCTGCCAGTCATTCCGTGAAACTTGTCACGCGGAATCCTCACGAGCGGAGGCTGGCATAGCGTTCGAGTGAGTGGACCGATCTTCCGTCTCTCTCACTCTAGCGGCATACAAACGAATGGAGATTTTCTCGTGCGGACGTTATCACGTAAACATCTCGATCGTAAACCTACTTTACAAACAATTTGCCGTTTTTTTATTTTAAAGGCAAGTTCACTTTTATTGAAGCAAAGCAGGTACCTATAAGCGAAAGTGTTACTGAAAGGTACCAGTTTTGGCGCAAATTTATCAGTATGTAGGCACAAACTGTGACCGTTGAGCAAACAACTGAGTGACGCTCGCAATATAGTGGCGGCGGGCAGCGCGCAAACACGCGTGCGAAACGCCCACGTGCGAGGTGCGCGAGCCTCACTTGTTTGTGTCAATATGAACAGGGCGGACATATTTTGTAGGCTCGATTTCAGGACGTAGGTATAATGAAAGGTAGAATGAAACTCAAAGTTTAGGAGTTGTTACATTAGAGCTCTTAAACTTGCTTAAAAACTGAACGGCTATCAGCCATTTCCTTTTCTCGACTGTCAGTTGTCTTCATTAACTTCTGCAGTTTCGGTCCCAAAGAGACTAAGTCAAGACTAGAATTACTACTGGGAATTATGAACCCTTGTTCATATATGTATATCCTTATATTTCATATATATCATAGATCATAGTTCATATATATCATAGATCCTCATCTACTATACATGACACCTTTTTAGAGAGTAAGCCGTATGCACACGTCTTGGCATTTGAACACAAATGGTATAATAGAACTTATCGTCGTTAATGAGTCGATATAATTGTAGTTGCAGTTTTTTTAATTGAGTAGAAAATGAGCAAGCAGCTACAACCACTACGGCAGCAACGATGATTACTATATCTGAGATCAAGCAACATCAAGTCTAATGCGAGTTGCGCATTGTGATGCATCAGGAACTGTGAAAGACGTCTATTTCCACAGAAATGTAAAGAACTTCTTCACGACAACAAGAGCACTGGTGAATTCTACTATCTACCAAACTTTCTAAGATATAAAACAAAATCCTGGTTATCGGTATCATATTCTAAATTTATTTTAAATACTCCACAAACTACGAACCAGCTTTTACTTATAGGTACGATATTAAATAACCACATGCACGCTCATGATAAGCTGCAACATCCGCAGTCTGGCGGCACATTTATCATCCCGAGTTCAAAGTCCCACAATAACCATGTTGCTGGCCGACACTTTCTATCTCCAAATATTTTTAAGAACATTGCATCCTGAAAAATGGCAGACACGATTTAGTACGGAACTTATTGTGTAGTGTGAAACGAAATGCTGCTCTTTTCTCATTTCTGAAGCGCGCATGGCCCGGCGGTTAGCGTAGAACGCAAACGATCTATGCAACTAAGCCAAACGGGTGCGGTCGGGTGTGAGATGGGTGACCGTTAGTGGCAAAAAAAATTCATGCGCGTTTCCGTGCTTCGAAGGGCACGTTAAGCCATCGGTCCTGGTTATTGTCGATAGATAACAGTCGTTAAACCTTGTCGGAGGCCTTATGGGCGGTTTGAAAACATCCGACAGCGAATTGGCCACTAACCCGCATCTCCACGTTAAGATAAGATCTCATTATCACAAACACTTTTGGTGTAAAGTAAAGCAAAGGAAGTTAGCATACAATTTTTATGCCGTAGAGTTGTATACCTATGCATGTCATATTCGAATCCGTGACCTCATTGTGTCAGCCCACCAGTCAGCATAGCCAACAAATAACATTACTTTTATCATGGTATTTATTATCCCAATTACTCTAAATCTTTTACAAGATTTGTAATTGATGTCAGTTCAGTGTAGGAAAATCTAGTTCTCATATTGTTTCAAACTCGGCAGATATATTTAATAATATGATGAAGGATAAAACTTTCCGAGCGTAACATCATGAAGCAAGTTATTTTACTTTGTTGAAGGGGAACTAACTTAAGCGATTTCTAAATTGCTTAGACAGATCCATTATTTCGTAGTAGCTGGATTTTGACTTTGTCTTTTTAAGCGACTTAAAAAAGTTGCAGGTTTGTTTATATTACTTATAGGTACTTCGATATAAAAGAAAGTTCATTAAAAGGTAAAATCTCTACCCTTTCTGTCAAATTAAGTTAAATAAATATTTCGAACTTTAAACAGAGGCATTAGGATAAGAACTGAAATAAAAATGTACAAAAGTAAATAATTTAGTTAATTTTAATTAAAATGAGTGTGACACGCTATTAATAAAGGGCGTTTATAAATAATATAATGTTACGCTACCAGGGTTTAGAAACTTTTTTTTAACGCTAGGCCCGCGATAACCGAAACTCCAAAATATTTTTTCGAAGTTCGTACCACTATCAAGACACGAGCCGTACATAGATTTTTTACTTTTATAAGTGGTTTTATTTTCACTACAATCATATTTGAGCTAAATATTAACGTATAAAAGATCAGAAATAAGAGAGGGGATAAAGTTATTTTTCAAATTGCAGCACCACAAGCGTTGATGGAGATTCATTGTACCGGGGCATCATTTATCAAACCCTGTTCTAGGTTTTGTAGCGACTTAGCTAGATTTTAAACTTCATTACAGTCCGCAAAAAGTGCTGTGTGATTAAACTTTCATTTTAACCTTTTTACAGTCCGTCTACAATTTTACTGTTCAATTACACCTTCATTTTATTGTTTCGTTTTTAGCGGCGGAAGTACGCTTGTAATCACGATTGTGCTTAATTATTATTTGTAGCCTTCTGTTCTGTCGTTTCTGTGTTTATTCACTTTTCATTGGGTACTGAATATTTTCCATTGCAGAAAACACTTTAATTTTATTGTTTATTTATTTATATTTGTTTTTATTTTACTTTGTTACCATTTTACAAAGAAGATACTTATTTATTATTTTATTAAATATTTCATTATTCAACTGCAATGATCTTTGGGGTTTACAGCTGAGCTTAGGTCTGTCCCCATTAGTCCCTGTAGCTTCAGGATTAAGAATAGAGCTACGGTATTCCCTGCCTGATCGTAAGAGGCGACTAAAAGGGGGCTTCCGGGGTTGTGGGCGGTGAGAGTGGGAGTTCGATCAATCCAACCAGCTGCCCCGGGAAGGACGGCGGTGTGCGCGTGGCCGCATGCCGGAGACCTAGTGGAGAAGAATCCAGGCCAACCTGTTGTGAGGTATTTCAGACCTATAAGGCCTCCGACCAGGCCTGGTCCAAGGTCCAAATCTGCTACCTATTGATAACGGCTCTGCGTAAATATATACATTTGTAGGTCATGCTCCCTTATTTAATGCTAGTACTTATATTTTGTCGAATGTATCTATAAATATTCGAAACACAGTGTTAAAAGAAAGAAGAATGCGGATAAACAATATTGAATGCGCTGTCAACCCGTTTCCCATACAAAGTCAATGGGCACTGGCGCTGATGATAGTTGTTTTGTTTTATTCCCTCTGCTCGTTTACACGAGAATGAGAAAAAAGTTTGCGGCCATCAAACTATTTCGGCCAAATTGAATACCGGTTACTAAAGAATCGTTACCGGTTTAGATGAAAAGGCAATATGGGAAGTACAAGTAGACAGAACTTTTCGGAATGTTACTTGTACTCGTAATTTTGTTGCAAAACATTATGAATAGTTACAAAAATTATTCTACAACTCACTAAGTCTGGTACTGCCAGATTGCCTTCTATTAATTTTATTTTTAGTATAAAAATCTTGACTTTTAAATAAATTGGTGAAAAGAAAAAGGTAAGGAGAAGTGACAAAATTTTCAGTAACTTCTTTCATCATGAAGTCATTAATTTCTGTTTCAGTTATCTCAAAACTTTATTAATTTATATACCTCGAGCTATTAAAATTTTTATAGCAGCACCCACCCTATTCACAGTACCAACAGAGGGCGACTGTTATGTAGGCATTTTTATTTTACGCGATGACACTCCGAACGAAATAGCAAAATTGGATTTTACCAGTTTAAGAGCTTTTCGGATATAAAGCGCGGTTTTGTATTAAGCCGCCTCTGCCTTTCATCTTTATGGGAGGTCTACTTTACAAAGCATAGATTTTAATAAGTGATATATTTTATCTATGATTTTAAAATTTCAGAACAGGCCGAGGCCGTTAACACCGATTGAATTCACACTTCCAAGCGTTAAAAATATCCGAACGATACGTTACAATACATACAATAGCCTGTGCATTATTGGATCTACATTACAGTTGAGAATAACTTGGGTGTGAAATAAAACGGAGTAGGAACTTGTTTGGGCCTGAAGCGCGGTAACAGTTGGTACGACTGAGCGCTGAGCGCGCAAAGTTGGTAGGAGTGACGCCCGCGGCCACTTCCGACTACTTCATTTCTACAGCTTTCGGAATGTTTCTCGGTATGCTGTTTCCGTATACGATTTTACATTTCTTCATACTGTTATTGATCTCGAGACAGTTTTTTAAATTACTATGTGAATATTACATGTACTTAAATTGATGGTTAAATATTTTTAGTACTATACTGTATTAACCATTATGTAGAATAGTGCATGCGTATAAGTCATAAGGCCTCCGATAAGGATTCGACTAAAATCTATCGATAAAATCCGGTAACGACGACGATGGCTCAACGTGTACTACGAAGCACGCGTATGCGCATGAAATATTGGTCACCCATCTCAAACCCCACGGAGGTTGTTGATGCGTTCTACGTTAGTTGCGCGCTTAAACTTTTTGCCATTAGCCTTCCTTATGTTTGAGTCGGACATCTGGTAGTGACTTTTTAATGTTTTTTTTTATAAAGCGTAAAGAGAAAAAGCCACATCGGTACCTACTTATCTAGATTAAGTCTATTAAACGCCAAGAAAATAAAATGCAACACTGTGGTTAACCATTCGACGCTACTTGCGAGCCTTATCGATGACGTAATCGTGTGAGGTCGGTTCGACGCAAGCGAAAGACGTAAGCATTAACCTTTTATACGGAACAAGCCGCTCAATCACTCGGAGATGAACCGGGAAGTGGGATATTACGGAAACTAAACCCTTGCAGCTAATGGTGTGTTCGGGCAGACTTTTATTCGTTTTTCCACTCTCAAATGACACATTCTTTGGTGCGCCGCAGACAATAAAGGTACCGATGCGGGCTGCATTATGGACGTATCAAAACTCCGCTAACCTAATTAAGTTTCTGGTGTCTGGTGACAAATACTTTGATTCGTAGTTAACGTACTGTTATATTAAAAATGTTAATATAACAGTAGGTTTTGCAACATAGAGAAAAATTTACATGGTATATCTTTTTTGGTTTGATTGGGAAAGTACCACCGCTGCGTCCATTTCCGCCGCGAAGCAATTTTATTGTGCTTCAGTAGAATGATGCGGTTACAGGCCAGACTTACATGAGGCGACTATCAGCCATCTGTAACTTGTAAATGTAAGTGACAAGACTCAGGAATGATTGAGCAGCGACCACGTAAGACCACGTGTCCTGTATATTCATCTGTTACTTTACTTAAATAAATAAATATAAGTAGTATTGAAAATAAAAAGAAACTAAAGTCAAAAAAGTTAAATAAGGGAATCAGATATGCAACATATAGAACAGTATAAAATGGCTTTTTTATAATATTGTAACTACTACTACTGCTACTGCTACTACTACTGTACTAAGTAGAATGTTACAGAAATTAAACCACTTGCAGCTGATGTTGTGTTCAGAAGTTTTATTGCGTTTTTCCAGTCTCTAATGACACGGCCAGATTCTTTGGGACGCCGCGGACAATATGAGAACGATGCGGGCTACCCGTCTCATCCTCAAATGAACGTATAAAATACTCGGATAGCCTAGTTTCTACTTAATCTGTTTTTGCCCAAGAGTTTACCTTTTATATATGTCACTAGCTGGTGCCTGCGACGTCGTCCACTTAAATGGAGAATTGTAAATCCGTTCCTATTAGTAGTAACGTAATATAGGCTAAAACCTTTCTTAGTTAAAGGACTGTCCAACACCAAAATAATATTTCACTTTGACCCTTTCAAACAAATGAACTCTTCAGGTTTATAATATTAGTATACATAGATACAAGTTCAGCTCAAAAAAAGATTAGGTATACAAAAATTGATTTTACATTATTTTTACCTTTTTTGTGACAGTATCTTTAGCGAAATTATATTAATTTAGTCTTGGAAGAATTAACTTAGCTTATTTAATTAATTAACTAATTTAATTATGGGTTCTGTACTGTAAGTACTGTTTGAATTACCTAATTAATTTATTAGGTTTAAAATATGCCTAATCTATCTTGATTATAAAAGTACAAATTTATATGTGTAAAAAGAAATGTATGCCTTAATCTAAATAGAAATGGAAATTAATATATCTAAAGCCGATTTATTTTTGTACGGTTTCCTTGTTTCCGTTTAACCATGGTGAAATATTGCTTAGAAACGCTCAGATGACGCATTTATCGTCTTCATTTTATTTGTGAGGCAATTGTACTGAAAAGCATTCAGTTTGGCAAAGGCATTGGTTGTCATGCAAACCGTAGTTAATAAAGGAATTTAATAAAGTTGGTTTACACCACGCTTACGAGAGATAAGGCTGCTGTAAACGGATTACGGCTGGAACAATGCCGGCGATTATCTCAGTGGCTGTCAGTTACACTGTTGCTACCGGTTTGGGAACGGGACGGTATAGCGGCTTTCAATACCGTTTACTCAATAAATACTAGGTGCTGCTTGCTGCTGCGAATTGCTTATTGCGTATTGCTGCATATTTTAGTAGCATCGCCCCTTGTTATACATACGAAATTGAAAGAATTTCTAGTATACCATCTCAACATTTAGTCATGTAATTTGATAAAGTTTATACAAATAAATAATAATAATAATTATTATTATTAAAGCAATATAATCGATTAATTAGTATTTTGCATTACCAATCAGGTGTAATATAGGGAGATGATCATCTCTACATTTTTGAAAATAATGAGGTTGAATTGAATAGAATAATAGGAATATAAAAAAATCATACCTAGTTTCTCTTTTATAAGTACATAATGATACACTACATTAAATAACTAACGAATAGGTTTATCTCGGACCGAAGAAAATAATTTCATTTTAAAAATTACATATTTGGCCTTGCGCGTAGCTATGTTTCATTAAACTTCTAAATTAAATTAAAATAAGGCGGTAGAATTTTTCTTTCGCTATAAAAAAACGTTCTAGGTCTGTTTTACGAGGATAGTTTGGCAAAGGGAGATCTCCCGCCGGGCGAGGTGGTCATGCCCGGGGAGCGGCCGCGCTCCAACTGACTCAATTCGGAGCTTGTATATATGGTAGGATATTCCGAAAACTTCGATAGCGTGATTAAGGAATACCCGTGGTGCCATCTCTTGATGAGTAGCGGAAAGTCGCTACAATAGTATTTTTTTCGGATCAAATTCAAACTTCGTATAAAGATTTTTTAAGTGGTCCATACGTTATTCTCAAATGATTTTCATGTTCACCCATGACCGAAATTAAAAAGATATAATGTTATCAGTACCATAAAATTCTATGAGTTCAGCCCTAGCGCCCAACACCTAATATCAAACAAAAAGCAAGCTCAGATGTCATTAAATGCAAAGTGAATAACGATTTAAATAACTTGGTTTCATAATTACTGCAGATAAGACTAAAGGGCTGAGAACAATACAGATTATCTCAGCATCGTCGTACCAGTTATTGTGTGTAAACGAATTATACCAGATTTAAACGTTCTTGACAATTCTAGTTATGTACCCTTTTAGCGGTTTAATGCTTTATAATTCGAGTTTATTAGCGCATTAAGTGATAGATAAATCATTATCATTATTCTTTTTTAAATGTAGCTTAAGATTTTTTAATTTCTTTATTCTGCTTGCATCTGTAAATGAAAAATGGAAATAAATGAAATTCCATAAGCGCTTCTATCACCGCTCCAGTCTGAGTTCTATGCAACGATGCTACTTTGGAAGCTGTTGCTCGGCAATGTAAATGTGGTCTACAACCGCAGCTTCAACGGCAGAAACGAAGAGAGACATAGACATAGAACCTAGAGTTTTTCCAATACTGAGACTATTATAATACAAAATATAAAGAACTTTTATCTTTGTCTTAAGTAAGTCTATTTCTTTCGACGTACTTCACACAAAAAAATTCTTCTACGAGTTTCTTGTAAAACTTTTGATTTGCTTAGCTTTCCGTTTGTTTAGAACGTACTTATAGTAGAAACAATTTGCTGTGTCTCTATGGTCCAGAGCAGGTGTTTGGCCCACGTGAACAAAGCGCCAGGCTTATGAGTCAGCAAGATGCGAGCCAAAAGCCCCCAGAAGCTAAGTTTTTTGTGTTTCTTAGATTAGGAATATTTTAAAGAACAAGAAGCGCACTATCTAGATACTTTTTTGTATTTGTAATCCACCCTTTTAATGATGGGCATGGGTATAATAAGATGGAAAACCTTTAGGCGCGGAACCATACGAACTTGATATTGGGGCTTCTTTGAAAGTCTTTGGGTAGAGACCGATATCGATGATGGGAATGTCGGTGATCTACATCTATCTAGGTGAAAAATCCGTACTAATATTATAAATTCAAAAGTAACTCTGTCTGTCTGCCTGTAACGCTTTCCCGCTTATACTACTGAACCAATTTTAATGACTCATTTGGAACACAGATAGAGTAAACCCTGGGAAAGGATATAGGGTGGATTTTATCCTAAGGGAACCTACAAATCGAGTCCAGGCGGGCAAAGTCGCTGGCGGAAGGCTAGTTTCATTATTAAACCCAAGATACACCTACTGACTTTCGATGTTTTATCATCGTGTAGTACCTTTGTCTTTTCTATTTAAAATACAATATTACATTTTAATAGACAACGTCCATAAAATGCCACTGTGAAATTGCACGTCTCATTTCTATTTAATGACATTATTGACTGCGAATGCAACCTGAAAAACGATAACAAAATGCAATCGTAAAAATGACTGCAATAAAATCGAGCTTTGATGTAGCGTCGATAAAGATATTGAAAGAGCCGTAAGAATGAAAAGAGAATTTCATTAGGAATTTCCAAGTTGCGGCGGCAGAGCTTCACCTGCAGAGCGTTGTAAAATGAAGTAATAGGAGTCATTGCGGCACGTACACCGCGTTACTTACCATCTAGCAACAATTTTGTTTTTTCGCCCTCGAGAAAAAACTCAAGCCAATGCTCCCTGCTTTTTAGTCCCAATTTATTCTTCCAATAAACTTTTTGCACGGGGATGTGTCTAAAATATTTAAACAGTTTATGCTTCGCTCACATACTCACTCCGTTATGAGTTAAGCGTTATTACATAAACACTTTTGTTTACCGGATTCTGCGCGCTTTCTTTTATCGAATTTCAGCGTACGGTGGGTATTGTGAAATTTTGGGGGAGAAAAATTCACGGTTTGAGACGCAGTGAGGATAGTGGATACAACCACTACGTTCTACGTTCTAACGGACCGTGACAATCGTTTCCATGCTAAATGTCATGGTGGGCATTGTTCTGTCTCCTCACCCTACACTCGAACCACCCTAACTTACCCGGCTGACGCGCTGGCATTTATACGCCCTTACCTGCAAGTAGTAATGAAAAATGTAGTCTGTATCGATTTTCCACCGAAACACTCGTAATGTGCTACGAAAGAAAAATTTTAGCGTTCAAGACTGTCTACGAAAAGTTAATAATTTCTAAATAAACGCTGACGACGAAAGAGTTAATTGCACTTTAATTCTTTTAGCGTGGTTTATTATCACCTTTATTGTGAACATAGGCAAATTGTAAAGTCCAATAGTGTTGTGAATTCAGTACGTAAGTCAGAGTAAAGAACAAGTGGGGGCGGGGTGGACCTTAACTTAATATGGCGGGGGCATCACGGCAATTTGTTCGAGACGAACCTCCAGCCTGAGTGCTGGCTGAATGTAGGGTTGTCCTCCGATAATTTATTGCTTCTTCACTTACTTTTATTAACGTCATTATCATAATCAAAGTCGCAAGCTTAACTATACCAAATCGTCCCTGTAAAAAGTCGGGTGCGGGGTCGTTAGACGAGTGACCGCTTGGTCGCGTGACGGTCCGGTTTAAGTTCGTTGAGAAGTAAATAAACGTTAAGCCAACGGATATTACCCTAATGATACCAAACCGCGATGGTTTGAGCTCATTTAGAAGATGGACATACCACAGCTCGGCTAAGTACTTCATTGAGTACATTAAATTCTAATTAAATACCGTACCAGACTAAATACTTTGCATTTAATTTTATTTGTTGTAAGAGTTTTTATCTAAATGCAGTAAAATCTACACACAACCTCAAGCAATCTTGCTTGATGTCGCGTGCAGTTTTGCTGCTACTTCGGAGGTAGCTGCCTCATGTCTCAAAATACCGTTTATTTTGTGTTTACAACATATTCCTAAACATAAACTGAAAAAATATCACTCATCCTGACATCTATCGGCGAGTACATGTAATTCTATTTATTTTAAATTGGGAGTAGGTATAGCACGTATATAGTACGTGAGTGGAGCTGGTTCACTAAGTAATAAATAATTAAATTTATATATGGCAGCCGCTTTCCCAACCCTGTGAGAAGCGTACGCCCGCGCTATCGAAGGAAATCGCGCGAAAAGTGATTATAGATCGCTAAGTCCTATAGCTGAAAACCTGTACCATGGCGAGTTTCTGCACCACTACACAAGCGAGCGACGTTTTATTACGGAACTCACACAAGTAAGAGCTCGCGACAACTTCATTAGGAAGCCATAAGTCGACGGGCGCGAAGAGGCATCGGCAAATTCGTTGTACTACACTGTTTGCTTTTTAGCGAGTAACGAACGTGATGTAAAATTTCTTGATGTACTTTAGAACGGGTGTCTCAAGTGACAAATCACACGAGAAAATTCGTAATTGTAGTGTATTTCGGTTGTAATATTTAATTTTGAGTAAATTGGTAATAAAGTCGACAAATTTGCAAGCTGAAGTGGGAAGTACTGATAACCATTAATAGAGACCAGTAGTTACTACGTATAGATCTAATAAGCTTTGTCTACCATCTAATCAGATGGAAAATCACTTTAAAGATCACATCAAGGACATATTGTACTCGTATTTAAAATAAGATCAGACAAATGGCAAAATTAAGAAATTAGTGAAAGCCTTCTTCAGAAGTCAAAATAGGATAAAATAATATTCTCTATAATCCTTATTTTCACATGATAGATTAGTGATTTAGTACTCAGTTGTTGACTGAAGAGTTAAGTTTGTTACCCACACAGTTTTTTTGGGAATGAAAGATAATGGTTGATAAAGTTATAGTTAACTTATAACAATATAATGTCAAGTCATTTCTGTTCACCTATTTACATCGACTTGTTGTATCACATATTAATTTATGACAAAGCCTCCCTGAAAGCTTCATATTATAGCGACATTTCGTCTGCCTATAAGTCTATAAAAATCATACAACGTACTAAGGGCGATCCCCATTTGCAAGGCTATTTGCATACGATACAAACGTCGGGAAAGACAATGGTGTTCTCTACAAAGATCGTCGACAATAAAAGAGTATTTGCGAAGAAATTTAATAAACTGGAAGTGAATAGTAGGGGAGCCGAAGAGGGGATTTTTGGACTTTCTCGAGCGCGTCTGATTAAAATATGAGGCATACCTTTCACCCTATTGAGTACTTGCAAAATAAATAAAAAAAACCTTCTAAATAAAGTACAAGTACGATGAAGTTTTTGGATATTTTCTCTTACTTCCGATTGTCAAAATTATCAGATTTGCTAATCACATTACCTTTTCTATAATAAACAATATCTGTATAATAAACATTGGACTGAGTGAGAAAATTACATTTTATTCGTCCAACGCCAAGATTTTACTTTGAATAATTGAGAGGGTCTCAATTCAAACTAAAATCTTCAGATTTCCTAAATATTACTTTCCATGAATTTAATCTAAGCAACATTAATTAACACTCTTTCCACGTCTTCTTACGGTTTTCACAATTTTTCCTTTATCTGTCCTATAATACGTTATTTCGTACCAAATTTCAAGATTCTGAGTTCACGGGAAGTACCCTGTAGGTTTTGATTCCCTTTCGAGTGGCGAAAATTTTCGGCATAAAGGGCGGTATCTTGGCTTGACATACTGACAACAAAGTGATCCTATAAGGGTTCCGTTTGTCCTTTCAAGGTACGAAACTCTAAAAACATAAACACTTTTTATGTTTCTCTCTGTATTATACACTAGGTCATAGCGTTCAAGTAAATGTACATTTAGCATCGTAGGCGATCTACTCGACCGGTGGTTACGACGGTCCCCTACAGCCTTCGGCCGCAATCGTGGGCTCTGGACGAGGGGCGCACTAACGTTATATTATTATGATGTACCCACACAATTCCTATTATGACGAATAGTTGGCTGTCTATAATATAATTATCTTTGGCTATTCAAGTATTACACAATTTTTCAGAGCTAAATTTATAATAATTAATATAATATAAACTAATGAATTTCGCTAACCACAATGCCGTAACATGTAAAATAATGCTATTAGTTTGAATATTTATGCGTAAATATCAGTTTATTATACTAAAGTTTAAAAATGATGTGAGGGTTTTATGGATATTACAATTTATTCTTACAAATGATAAGCTTTTATAAAACAAAGAACGAAACTATGATGAAATAAATAAAAAATAAAAAGCTTTTAAATAAAGCTTTTATTTCAATGCGCTGAAAATAATGATAGTGATAGTATGAATCATAGTGTATCATATACTACAAGGTTGGTCCTTATATTTGATGCCCTTAATGAGTGGGTTGTCCTAAAATACTTCATCCAAACAAATTTTAATATATATAACACGTTAATAAAAAGCTTGTAACAAACAGTTATCTGAACAAACTTTATACACGTTCTTCTGTTAAAGTATTTATAAGTAACAGGAAAATTTCACCTACCTACATAAACACGCACCCACATAAATATATTCTGTTCACCTTAACTTTAGGCGTGGGTATTTTGGGAAATAATAATTTGATTTTATATGCCAATAATTACCTGACATAGAGACTATCATGAATTTATATGTCAAAACGTGACGTTTTGAATATAATATTTATTTGCGAAATTTTAATAAAAAAGTCAAAACATTGTAAATCTATTATAAGAACGTTTAATATATTTAATGTTTATAAGCATTGCGAGAAAAAATAATAATGAAAACCCTATTTTTTAGAAATGAAAACCAGAAGCAGAATATTTAGATCACCATTTAATTCACAAAGCCTTTGATACAATTTACAGGTAACGTAAATCGAAAATAAATATTTTCTTAAAAGAATTTTTTTTTACTTACGGTTTCTGACCTTACCCAACGTTTTCAAACATGATTATAATTCTCACTCAAATCAATTACTTCGAGTTATCATTATCACTGAACTGGTACAGATTGTTTAATCGATACACGAAGAATGTAAAAAAAAAACCGTGCGTACTGATTTCTGCATTTGTTCAGGATGCAACGTTAAATGTGGGACGTGAAGAGATCCCACTTCTGATTTTAGAAATGAAAACCAGAAGCAGAATATTTAGATCACCATTTAATTCACAAAGCCTTTGATACAATTTACAGGTAACGATTTAAGGTTTCTAATTAACATTTCCTTATACAACAACAATTAAATAATAAGTAAGCACAGATACAGAATTTCGGTACGCAATCGCCAATCGGACAGAGTAACTGCCGTTATTACGATTACAGCACTAATAATCCCTCCCTTGGAGGAGCCCTCGCTTTTATAGGAGTTTTCTCCTACCTCGTCACATTTTTTATTCAACTACCGACGTTAATTCCTAACATATTATTGACTCCGGAGCAAGTCCGCTTTTACAGGTATTTTCTGACTTTATTATGGTTTAGTGCAGGTTAAATGGATTTATTTAATATTTTTAGTATCTTTTATTACAATATGCATGTGTTTTATACATTAAAATGATGATTATGTGTAATATTTTCATTAATTTACGATTCTCGATACGAGGTTTGATAGGTTTGATACTTTGTATGCATATTTTATTTTATTTTCAGACCTGAATCATAATATGGCTGCGAAAGTTAAGAAAGAAGAAAGGTATCAGTGATAGGGTATTTCTTTTTCACAATAATAATTTGAAAGTGTTGAATACTTCTCTCTACTAAACCAACTAAAACTAAAGCTGTAAGCAGTTAAATATAATTTAATTCTATAAAGTACGATAAATTGTAATACTAAATTAATAAATGTAAAAATATGTTTTCTATTTAATAAATAAGCTCTTTAAAAATATCTCAGTGTGTTTTTTTCTTCCATTCTGACTGGATGGGACTCACGTAATACCTAATGATGTATTTCTGTAAACAGTATCAAAACCGATTAAGTCGCGCTATAACTTTCATACAAATGTTGCCAATATTACAAAATCTGTAATTTAGACAGAACAATGCCCTAAATTAAGATGAACATACTATATACAAAAATATATACGTAAACCCTAAAAGAATTAATTCCTGTTTGAGCAGCCGCGTAAAATAAAAATAATATTTTATACAGTGTTCGTTCCATATCATCGCTGGCTCGCCATTCGACCACCCTTATCCGCCGCGAGCCGCTTATGACACGCTTAAATAAACAAATCCTGAAGCATTTCAAATCCCACGTAAAGCCGCTTCATTCCTCACAGAATTAAATTATATTCCGCGAAAAGTAAATAGATAAGACGGATAATGGATGAAATAATATGGTTTTATCACCTCTGTAGAAAAAAAATTTATAATAATCTCTATAAAGTAAAGAGTAGAGTCGATAATTTGTCACTTTTTTGGTGTTGGATATTATTAAGAAAAAAATTACGTAGTCTTTTATTTTAATAAAGCTGAAAAATTTAACTGAATTAAAACGAAATGTTCGCTGCAATTCATAGATAAATTTTTGTATGGTTCAAAGTTTGTCTGGGTGGTATGCGGTTGAGTTGCTACACCAGAAACTGGTGGTCGGCTGATGTCAATTTGAACGGCAATTTCATACTTCATTTTCTTGCATCAACTTATCAGAACTGTTTCAAGACGAAAATAGGTGCAGAAGTAGTACTTGCACGGTCGAAAAATGCAAGTTCTTTGACCTCTAGAATTATTCATGTGGACTAAAAAATATTGGGATTACAATATTACAGTACTTTTTAAGAGTTTCAAAATTTTGTAAAATCCAGTTAGATTACTTTTGGACCCTGAATTTAGCTCTCAAAAAAAAATAATAGAATTTGTGATATACAAAAATATTTTATTGATATATAGCTTCGTTGTGTTTATGAGCAATTACTGCAGTGCACGTTGTTATAAAGGGATCTCAAATTGTTGGAAATAAAATGTGACGTAGAACAATTTTTGAAATTGGAAAATGAAAATATTTTTTAGCTTTTAATTACATACTTACAACAAAAGATGGCTAAGTAAATGTATAAGCACCTTAAGCAAAGTGGACTGAATTATTTTAATTAAAAACTTAACTTAACATTGTTTTAAATATTTTTTTCGTTGTAATATTTTTAATATCACAAATAAATAAGATCTTTCAAAGTTGCCAATGTTAGCAATTTAAATATTAAAACAATATATCTCTTAATTGGAAGTTTCAAGACTTCTGATTTCATAAGAAAGTGCTTCATTAAGGCCCCGTAGGTATCGTAGATGTCTACAAATCTTCGTAGCTCGTCCGTAGATTCGTGGAACTCGTAGCCCGTAGCAGTTAAGGAAAGGCAATTAGATTTATAGGTAATCTCGTTAATAAAAGGAATAAAAGTAAAGTTCATTTTGTTACGACTACTAGGTAGAGTCGTAACAAAGTGGAATTAATGCAGTTTTACCTTGGGACAGCTTGAGCGATAGTGGCTTTCTTAAGCGTAATTATTTCAATTATTTTTTTAAGTGTCTACAGTTTTATTTATATCTGTGTCAAACGTTCATCGATTAGTATTTTATTTGACTATACGGTTTTTGTGTCTCTCTCTAGGGCAGAGTGTTCCCTTAAAGTGTAGAGGCTTAGAGATTCAGTGGTCATCCTTTAACTACCGACAGTGCCGGAAATTATTAAGTTTCGGAGAACTCTCACGTTTACCAGTTGCAAACTGCACAGCATTTCTTTCTTGCAAATTTATCATTGCAATATTACAATTGCTTTTAATCAACAAGCGTTCTTACATGGAACGTGAGGCACGGTTTTGCTCGAAACTTACGTATGAGTAAAATATCTACTTGTACATGTATTTATTCATAGCGAAATAAAGCCATACATTTTAGATCTGGAATTGCTTTAAAATGCGGCAAATTTATATGCGCAATTCTGCGTACAGCGTGGGGGCGAGGCGCCGATGTGTCGCCGACTTGTTGCTCGCTCGTCGCCAATCAGCTTTTATTTACGGGGAAACTCGTCCATATTCTTCTTGCTTTTTTCTATGAAAGCAGGAAATAATGCAGTGTTTAAGCCATGTGTTGTAAAATGATAACTGTACGAGTAGTTTGTGTATATTAAAATCCAACATGTGTAAGCTTCTTGTGTATAATATTAAGTTTTTTTTGGAAAGCAGTCACTGCAACATCAACATACAAGATACAACACAGAACCTCAAACAAGCATGTGTTTTGATTTAGTTCATATGCAGTTGCTAGTCTAGACTAATGGTCATCTCTTGCAAGTTTGACCAGGAACCTCACCTTTCCATTGAAACATGAATTGCTTTCACGGCAGAAGTGAATACAGCAATAGTTATTTTTACCGTCGAAAACTTGAAAGTCCAACTTGTATCGTTTATACAAAAATAGTGGAATAAATAAATGAATAAGTCCTGCCGCCTGTAAAATAAGAATCTCTAACAAAGCATGTAATTACTTTATGGTCGAAATATAAAATGTTCACTTGCACTTATTGGAAAACTCAAGAGTATTATTTATTTATATTTGTGTACTCAATCATCTCTGCAGTGTCTCAGTTGCCTATTGATTGTAAAATTTAATCTCGTTTGCAGTTTTTGAAAGACACCAGTAAAGAGTGATTCGTGTGCATGAGAGATTATGAAATTTCAGAAAATAAAGAAACTGTTGTAGATGATAATAATATAGCCAATACTTTGGTATATAAGAGAAAATAGCAAAATATGTAAATTATGATAATATTTTCTTTAAAAAAAAACAATTGCAATATTTATTGGGAGAAAAAATCCTCAAAACAACTCTCAGATTTGTATTCCAATAGGTATAGCTCAAATTTTTCGAAGCCTTCTAACTATCCTTCGCAGAAACACTTCTCGACTAGCCTATTTAGTGTGCATCGCGTAATCAGCAGTTGTTTCCAGAAAGCTGTCGATCGCACAGCATGGCTTCGTGCTGAAGGACATGGAGGGCTTCACTTAATTAACGTCTACACAGCGTGTGGCCCGAGTGCTAACATGTTCGTTGCCTGTGACTCACGCTTTTCCAATAATATATGTTTGTTTTCAGTAAAGAATACCGTTTGCTTCAATGATATAATTTATTAATTCTTTTGTTTTTTAAGTGGTCTGTATCTCACACCAAAAAGGATCGCGTAGTTATCGTCTATTAGTTTGTCGATCCCCCCAGATCTGTTCTGATCTGTTGTGCAGACATACGTAAAGGCATCAAGATATATTAATGTCGGATACGTATGTGTATCATCAATCTGTAAAAAAACATAATGTCCTAAGTCAACGCAATTTACGTAAATTCAAGCATACAAACTCGTACGTTCCATTGATTGTAGTAGAGTCATGAAGATGTTCCTAATAGCGTAAGTAAACAAAAGTTATCTCAAAATTTTAATTACATGAAGAAAAATACTTGTTTACTCACTGGTACAAACACGTAGTAGTAGTAGAGAGTGTCCCTTTATACGATGAGAGCTCTAAATTTTATAAAATTTATCAAACAAACGATAACTATGTTTTGAATAAATTAATTAGTACAAATTGAACACAACTCCCAGCAGTAATATTGACTCAACTCCTACAAATATTTAGATTAACGTCCGACTAGGGCGATGCAGACGGACGGTCGTGTGTAATTTGCGCCTTCGCTAGCTCATCGGCGCAGATTGAAATGCCTTTCGCCGCGCCACGCTGGCGGCCTGGCGCCTACACTTGTTGCGCGCAATGAAACGTCCTAACTACTCGCACGTGACGGTTTTATCTGATAGTTTGTAATATAAGGTCGGTTTATCAGGAATGGAGAATAGTGTAATGATCATGGTCATGCATGTTTGTTCTAAAGGAAATCTTTCCATGTACTTTCATGTGTAAAAGTTGAAGCTAGTAATATTACAGTAAAATAAAATCTACTATTTCAATAAACGGTCTTTCTTTTTTGATATCTCAGACTAAAACTTCCTTGTAAGCCAAACTTTTCCCGGATATCAGTAGTATACACATACAAACCTTTCGAAAACCATTATCTATATGATGGTAAATGAGATTTTATTAGGACGAGGCTACAGGAAAAACATGTAGAAGCGGAAAGTGAAGTCCTTTTATACAATGTAGGGCTATAAATTTTCGTGTAAGACACTAAAGATTACGTATGATTACATTATGATTCATTATTAAGAACACATATATACGCAAATAAAAAGTAACAAAACAAATGATAACGATTTTTTTGCATGTACCTATGTAGATTAGTGTAAATTTAACACCACTCCCTGTAGCAATATTTACTCAATTCTTACAAATATTTAGATTATCATCTGAATGACCATTGCAGGCAAAAGGTCGTGTGTAATATGTACAATGTAGGGCTATACATTTTCGTGTAAGACACTAAAGATTACGTATGATTAGGTTATGATTAATTGAGACCACATACAAATGATAACGATTTATTGCATGTACATACCTATATAGATTAGTGTTAATTTGTTGTGTGATATGCGCCTTGCTTCGCTAGCTTGTAGGCGCAGATTGAAATGCCTTTCGCCGCGCTACGCTGGCGGCCTGGCGCCTACACTTGTTGCGCGCAATGAAACGTCCTAACTACTCGCACGTGACAGTGTTATCTGATAGTTTGTAGATATTTGTGCTATAAGCAGGTCTATCAGGATGATATTATCTGCTAGTTTGTTTTTTTAGTCCAACCATCATTAATTTCTTTTTTTCTTGAAAATATTTTTTACTATTGGATTTTTTATTTTAGACGGAACATTGAAGTTTTTAGTGTTAAGGCGCACTGAAATTTTTAGTTTTAGTCTTTAGGGGGAAAGAAAACTGCGTAAGTTCGTTAGGATGTTTCTTTTTATCGTAGTTGTCGTAGAATGATTCAAATTTTATGATACTTATATTATGTTATAAAGTATACGCAAAACTATCCAAGAAACAGGCAGGATATTTTGGTAAAATGTTTATAATGGTAATTACTTGTGATTAGCACTTCTATTTAATTAAAAAAGTATTTCCTTAAATAAATTAATAATATGTCATTAATATAAAACCCGACAATGCATGCAATGAAAGGTCGCGATTACAAAACATTTGTTTTTTATTTTTATAATAAATATATTTGGACAATTCACACAATGCCATCTGATTCTAAACTAAGCAGAGCTTGTGCTATGGTAATCAGAAAATAAACATACTTATATAATTTTAAATACATACTTAAATAGATAAAATAACACCCAGACACAGAACAAATAGTCTTGTTCATCGCACAAATATTTGTCCTGGGTAATATTTGAATCAAACCCACGACCTCACGCTTTGCAGTCGGCTCATCACCCACTACGCCACGGAGGCTGTCAAATTTATTTTAAAAGTTAAAGTGTTTATCCTAATTTGTTCTACTATTCTATGACATTGATAAATGTTATCTACTGTAAACCACAGACAACACTGAATTGATTTATTCTTCAATCCGCACAATTCTACACAAAGACCCGACCGCTAGCTAACAAATCGACGACTGAATGTTGGGATTGTTAATTGAATCTCTTCGAAATTGTTTTCTTACCCACTCTTATTCAGTTTGCAGTCACTCTTCTTATTTAAACAAAAACAATTAGTTACATGCCGGGAATTTATGTTAGCAATAGAATACAGAATAGAAATTCATTTTGTGCTTTTGTTTTTGTTTGCTATTAATGCTAGGATACCTATCTTATTAAACTATAATTTTTCATTAACTTATGTTACAAAAACATGCCCAAAAGGGTTTTATAAAAAAAGGTTTCTCGTTTTTTTTATAATCTAATATTTGTGCTGTGTATATTTATGCTGGGGTTGCTTAACGAACACAAATAAAGAAATGATAAAGTTATCTGACTAACTTGGTCAGATAATCCATTCAAACATAGCCACTTATTTGCGTTTATGCTTATTATATCCCATTCCTGGGTACGGATCTTTCACCTTAACAGGGCAAGCCTCGATGCTAATCCGCCAAGCTGTTTCAAGCTGCTGTGATAAAAATATGAAATCTATCCAATCTTCCATGATAAAAAGGTTTAAATTCATTTTTAAATATCCATGAATTTGTAACTGAGTGTGTTCAGTATAAACGACCTCTTAGTAAAGCGCAAGGTACAAGTAATTATGCTGCGCGGTTAAATTACGCGATTTGTCACAATGCCCGCCATTAAATAAGCCTCGATCGGCAGCAGCCACACTTACAAAACCGACAGTCGATGTAAATTGTTCAATAAACGGGTTGCGGAAGAAGATTCGAGAGAGGGCGAAGAGATAGAAGTGGCAGTACTTTTTCGAGAACATTTCAAAGCAGCGGTGCATTCAAGTATTATAATATTTTGTTTTTCCATCACCGTGGATCTATGGATCCGTGGATTTCATCGCTATGCGCACATTACAAAATTTCTTTTTGTCAGAGGTGCGTGCCGAATTTTGACCCGGCATCTCCCGCGTCGTACACCGCGATCCGTACCACTCGGCCATAGCTGCTCCACGGTGATGGAAAATATTGTGATATTTAATTGATTAAGATATTTTCCATCGCCTTGCATGCCTGAGAATAACTCATAATTTCTAGAAGGTATGATATCCACCAATCCGCACTAGGCAGCGTAGTGGACTATGGCCTAAATCCCTCTCAATTGTTAGAGAAGACCTGTTCCCAGAAGTGGGACAAAAAAATGGTAGAAACAACATTTTGTTTGGAGTATAAAGCAGCATTCTGCAGCAGTTGGAAACGCCTTTAAATATTATGACAAAAGAAAACAGCATTGTGATATGTGCTAAATGTCGTTGGAATTTAGCAGGCAGCTGACGTAATAGTGCAAAAGCTTATAATTTTCTATTGTTGAAGCAAATAGTAAATAATTTGTTAGTTTCTGTAGCGGTACATTTACACCGCAATACTACGAGTATCTTTAGGATTACTTCTGAAGAAATGTATGCAGCGGTGATACCACTGATTCCACCCCGGTCAAAACATGAAAGTTTTTCCACATATGTACATATTTACATTGCGGTAAAAGTACTCAATTGTGCAAGATGTCGGCCATCACAATAAGCCCCAAGTGGCAACATACCGCTTACAAGCCGACGCTTAATGTAATTGTTCATTAAACGGCTTGCGGAAGAAGCTTCGAGAACTTGCATTTCCGAATGTCAGTGGCGGTATTAAACAGCAGTGACGTCTTTTAGTATCTTGGTATTTGGTAGCGATATATTTGGCATTGTTTAACATTATTTGTGCAATTTTTACTACGATATTGTTTTTTTTAAATAAATGAACCGAACAAAAAGGCAGACGGGCCGCGTGGTGTTAAGCGATCACCATCGTCTATGGACACGGGCAACTCCAGGGGAGCCACGCGAGCATTGTCGGCTTTTGAGGAAAGTTTTTTTAGAGCTTTCTTGAAGAACCCCATGTCATAGTCCACTGGTATTACCTCAGATGGAAGGTTGTCCCATAACTTACACTTCCGTGGTAAAAAGGAGCGTGCAAAGTGGACAGTGGAGGACCGCCACGAGCCCAGATGGTGTCGGTGGAACTTTAACCTTCATCTGGTGGTTTAATCATGAAATTGTGACGTGGGCATCATTTTGAAAAGTTCCTCGGAGCACTCACCATAGTAAAGTCGGTAGAATACCCGGAGCGAGCCCATGTCTCTTCGCAAGCTAAGCAGTTCTAACCGTTCAGTCTATCTTGGGTAGTTGACGATTCGGACTGCGGGCTTTATTGTTTTTAATGTATTTAAAAACATAAAAATTAGTATGTGATATCTCAATCTTACTGTATTAGCTGTAGTCGCTTCTATATTAAGTTAATATTTAAAAATTAAAAGAAAACAGAAGGAATAAAAAAATAAAAATGATTGACTCAAGATAATATGCACATCGCTTGAAACAGTGCATGAGTAACAGACGAAAACAATAACCAGGAAAAATAAGTCGCACAAAGGAATGAAACGGTGAAGTTGTACTGTATCAGCGATATTACTTGGAAAATGGTACATGGCGCATTGCTGAGCTTACAAAATAAAGGCCATCAAAAAGGATTCTTGTAATATTTTTTAGTGAATGTGACTTTTTACGTCCCACTGCTAGACACGGGTCTCTCCTTATTATTGGGGAGGCCTTATTCCACCACGCTTCTTCAATGCAGGTTGGTGGAGATGCGGATTAGTGGCCAACTAGCTGTCGGATGTTTTTAACAGCCCATAAGTGCTCCGACAAGAATTTACGACTGCTATCTATCTAAAATAAGCCGCACCAACGGCTTTACGTACCCGATGGCTGAGCGGTCACCGATCTCACATCCAACCGCGACCGTCCGGCTGAGCTGCGTAGATCGCTTGCGGGTCATGCGCGCACACTCAATGTGTCGATACGGAAGTGTCGTATTAATTGGTTTCTTAAAGATACCACTTACTGTACTGCTGACGGGTACTTCTACCAATTAAAAAAATAAAACTACATCATGTAAGGGAAAACCACACAAGAAATGCCACATGTCAATCACTTAACAGTGCATGAGTAACAGACGCAAACAATAAGCTGCATCAATACGTCATACAAAAGACTGGAACGGCGTCGTACAAATGTATCGGCGATGCTTGTTGAAGCACTGTACTGAGTTTGCGATGCAACGCCATTTCAAAGGATTCCCTCCTAAGTATTTCAGTCAATGTATCGTAAACAGGTTCCTACGTTAATTGAATTTACTACTATATAAATTTTTCAATCACATCCATGACATATTACCTCAAAAGTATCGGCTATCGTTATCGTAGTAGTTAGTTGTTGCACTAAATACGAAAATTATAATTTTTCGAATAATATGGTTCAAAAATTGCAATCTTCTTAAGAACTGAATAAATATTTTCTAGTCACTTCTACATCTGACGTGACTAAATCTCATTTAACACCAGGTAAGATCGTCTAAACTGTATTGTAATTATTATAAAATCTCGTTCCAACTACGTTAACGTCAGGGATGACAGTTATCAAAATAAAAACTATTACTATAATTTGGATTTAAAGTTATATAAGGTATATCTATGTTTACAGAGTACTTACAACCACGCCACAATACAAAGAGCGCCTTTCTAACCACGCTATAACCGAAGCAAGCGTTCCTTGCATTGAATTAAGTTCACAAAGGAATCTTCTGATATGATTTACTCGTAATGAGCAATTGAATTTCAAACTGTAAGAGCGCGGTATGTCATTGTTAGAGCTATTAGAACTTGCAGCGGTTGTGACATGACTTCTGATTAATGGCTAACACTCACATGTTATTAATTAGTTAGACTGCAAATTAATAATGAGAGGGTTGCAGATGACGTGAGCTGCAACGTCCTGGCTTCGGTTGACTTTTCATACTAGAATTAATTAAAGAAGCCTTATGCACAAATTGCACTTCTCGAAATGAGCTGCGCCATTGCCAGCAATCTATTTGCGCCACTTTGAAGACGCAATTAAAACAACCTTTGTTGCAGTAATCTAGCAGAAAGTCGTGTTTCTAGGTACAATGAAGTGAGAATAAATGCTGGCCCGATTTCACGGTGACCTCATCGCAAAGAACGACGAAAAGTAATCAAGAAAATGTTTGTTAGTACGCTACATTTAACTCTTTCAAAGTATTTCAGAGACGGAAATAAGTTTCCAATCGTCACATTGGGTAACTCTTTCTCAGTAAAACTACAAAAACGATAAAACTTTCAAAAGGCTTTAAAAGAATATAACTTATGGCAATAAATATCGAGAACTGAAACTGCATTACGCAATATATTAAAGAACTTCTACAAAAGGCTCTATACGTTACTGCTCGCGGTTATAAAAGTACTAAGAACAAACACAAGTTCGTAACACCCGCACGGGGTCTCAGAGAACATAAAAAGGAAAAAAAGTAATGCTTCTATATCGTAAAGATGGAAATCTAGCAACGGAGAGAAAAACATACGAAGAATTTGAGGGCACCAATGCCCCGAGCGGGCACTTAGCGTTGGCTATTAAGGACGCCGTGACCGCCAGAGCGACGAAACGACGAAAACTATAAAACCGTTAAAGTAGCATTTCAGCAGCCGTAAAGAGCGTCGCGAGATCTGTTGACAATGTCGTCCCAGCCCGCAATAAACCGTATGCAGCCGGCGAGGCAGTAAAACTTAACGGCACTATGATTAAACTTATCTATGAGCTCGCAAATCACGACCTCTAATAACCGAGCGAGACCCCTCCATGCTGCAGTTCTGTGTCAAATCCGCACCGTACGAAACATCTTTGCGTATGTTAAGTCAAGCTATTGTAGCTTGGCTCGACGCCCAACCCGGCTGACTCTGGTTTGTTTTTCAAATTCGTTCATTCACTTACTTTGTTCTGCCACATGTGGCTGCGATTCCAGCTGAATTAGACCAAAAATTTTAAGGTTTCATATTACGTTTCTTATGTACATGCTCACGTAAAAGTAAGTACATAGTTTACTTGGAATAAAACAGCGAGGACTTTCAAAACGCTTTACAAGTGGTGGAAGGATGTTATAAAAATTTTACGGTCGCTTCCCGTCAGCGAAGCCTGCAGCCTTAATGGACGAGCTAAGTGCATAGGAACATTCATGACAGTGGTAAGAAAACGACAGCAATATGGACGTTAATAGCTATTGACGCTAAGAAGAGTTTGCGAAGATTTAGAATTTCATGGCGGTTTAACGACCGTTTATCAGACAAGCAGTAAAAGGGGGTTTAAATTTTCAATTAATTTTAAGTTGCTCCTTATACATAATCCTTTAGGAAGATTGTTGGAGACTGATAAAAAATATAATTACGTGCCTAAAATAAGATAAAATTATTATCTGATAATTCAGTTGAGACATGTAACCGAAGATTAAAGTACGTCAGATAGACATAAAATATGGGAGTATAATGGGATTTCGCTTTTCCACAACAGATGCGCACATGTAAGTAGATGTGCAGTTTGAAATATTAAGTAATTAAAGTTAGTTACTCACTGTAAGCACAATTTACACACAACTAATTTACTAAAGGCCTCATTATGGAAGTTTCGGCTGCGTGCGGCGCCGCGATACAAACTACATTCAGGACTCACGCCAAACCATAATGTAAATTGTAGTTTATCAATGAGAAGTTTAGTTGAAAGTGGTGAAACTCTATTACAATGGGTGGATTCAATCAACAATAGTATTTTTCGTTTGTTTTGTGTAAGATACAAGAACTGATTCATAACACGTAACGAGTATTTTCTGAGAAATATGGCAATTCTGAGAAATATTTTGTAGGTGGTTAAACTATTAGGTTCGCCCGGGGAAGTACCACCGCTGCACCCACTTCTGCCGTGAACCAGTTCTATTGTGTTTCGGTGGAAAGCTGCAGTTGCCGGCCACACTTACATGAGGCGACCACCAGCCTCCGGAGTAGCAGTGCAACTGCATACGACCTCAGACAAGACTTACCTATGCTTGCTTGAGGTTGTGTAGATGTCCATGGGCTGCAGCGACCACTTAACATTACGTGGCCTGTTTACTCGTCTGTTACTCCATTCAAATAAAAATTTTTTTTGTAGGTAATCAATGAAAAGTTTAGTTTAACTAAGTATAAACATTATTGCATACGCCCGCATGAAACACACCTTTCTGATTCAATGTACGCTACTGACTGCGAAATGTAATATACGAGTACATTTGAATTTATATTGCATTTATTTTTTCTTAAGCCTAGAGTTGCATATATTTAACGAATGCGACCCTTAGGTTGGAAATTTTCACACAAAAATTCATTTATAAATTCAGCATTAGAATGTTTAGGGGTTAAAGCATAAAGCTATACTTAATAAATGCGAAAAAATAAACGTTTGTTGCTCAATCTCGCAAGAACGGCTGAACGGATCGGGATGAAATCTGGCACAGAGATAGATTACAGTCTGGAATAGCAGAAAGGCTACTTTTGTCGCAAAAAAACGGACTGTTCCCATGGGTTTGATTAGTTATTAATTTATCTCAAATCACCCACGTACAGCAGGACCGGATCACAAGTTCTAAAGTATCATGTTGTTCAATGTAGAGCGTACAACAATTACATTTTAAACGACCTAGAAATACGGTATCCCATTTGTGTGATGATGAAACGTTATCCTTAATGATTTATTACTAGCAATCAGTAATTCTAGAGTCTGTGCATTTTTACGGTCTATTAATTTGCGTGATTGCGAGGATTATAACTCGAATCATGCTTGCTGAGAAGATTGGTAATGAAGTACTTGAGGTATTCCTTAAATAAAATATTTATGTAGCTCTCGTACAAAATTTCCTATTTGCTACAAACTTTTGAGAATCCCATAGGTACCTAGACATAAGTGTGTTACCGTGAACCTCTAGGGACAATGCAATGTGGGATTTGATGTTGGTGCCACTGATACGGAAAGTTGGTGTTATGGTGAATAATTTCAGTAAAAGTGGCAGAATCCATGTCCCTCTTTAGTCCAGATATTTCAAACTTAATAAAAAAAATTGTCATGTCTCTGTCACTGTCATAAGTTCAATGACCCAGGAAAATAGAAGTCCAAAGGTGATCTTAACACATAGCTATACCGAGGCTATACATGTGATACTATGCTTGAGTTTGCTAGGCAGTGGCTAGACAGTCGTCGGCAAGCTCGTGTTATACTGTTGCTGATCGATACGCCCGGCCCACCGCGCCCTAGTTTGCTGGTGGCCACACAACTCTATTTTCTTTTGCCCTTTATTTGAATACTGCGATGAATTTATTACGAGACCGCTTTACAAATTTATTATTCAGTTGGACCACATACGCCTAACATGCTCGAAAAATAATAATCCGTAGCTATTTTTGGCGTAATGTAGTTACCGTTGGGCTCTACTGAAATTAGAATACGGTACACAAAACAGTAAACGAAGTAGGCAAATAATAATAATAATATACTTATATATAATTTGAATCTTGGGAAGAGCACCAATTTCATGAAATTTAATTATAGGTCTTTTACCTATGAAATTGCCGTTCTTCAGTACTGGACATTTCAAACAGAAAAAAAGTTTGGAATGGCTTTGTATTCTAAATTCAAATTAATTTTGTTTTAAAAAAATGATATTCTTTTTACAAACTCAGTCTTTTCTTTATTGATTAGCGTTGTATTTTCATTACATTTGAACATTTTTCGTCATAATGGATACTTTAAAAATTCGTGTAATTTTTAAAGTATCCATTATGAAATTATGGAATATGAGTTCCGTCATGGCACCAACGCGACACAAACGGCACGTAACATCAAAAACGTTTACGGAGAGAACTGTACAAACGAACGCACAACCCGTTATGGGTTTTCCCGGTTCCGTTCTGGTGACTTGAAAAATGAAGCTCGTGGTCGAGACCTGCCTCGCGCTGCTCAATAGGCAAAGTAATGAAGGAATTTTGAACCGAATTGTTACGTGCGATTCTGTTCGACAGTCGAAAGCGCTCAACAAGTTGGTTAGATCCTGGTTCAGCACCAAAGCAATGCCCTAAACCAAAAATCACCCCTAAAAAGGTGATGGTCACTGTTTGGAGGTCTAGTGCGGGTGTCATAAACCACAGCTTTTTACAAAACGGCATGAGCATTACTGCAGATGTGTACAGTGAAGAACTGGACACAATGATGGAGAAGCTTGCACATCGGCCACCAGCTTTGGTCAATCAGTCGTCCCCACTGCTCCTTTAAGACAACGCGCGACCCCATACTGCACAACAGACAGTCTCCAAGCTGCAAGAGCTGGGGTTAGAAGCTCTTTCTCATCCGCCATATTCACCAGACCTTGCACCTACCGACTATTACTTTTTCTAAAATTTGGACAACTTTTTAGTGGGTAAATAATTCAATACCCGAGAGGCAGTACAAAATGCCTTTGAAGAGTTTGTTGCCTCCCGTCCAGCTAATTTTTAAAAGAGGGCGTCAATAAATTGCCAATGCGTTGGCAAAGATGCGTCGATTGCATGGGTGATGACGTTGAGTAACAGAAAAAATTAAAAAAAAGTACTTTCACTTATTACATACAAAACGGCAATTTCATAGGTAAAGACCTAAATGCAGAGGTTTTCAGGGGCAATGAATCGATCAAGCTATAGATGTAGCTCGTTTCATTTTGTAGAAATTATCGTTTAATCCGTGTTTTCAGCAATAACCAAATTTAGTAATTTTTATCCACAGTCCGCTTTGCACGCTCCTTTTTACCACGGACTTGAAGGTTATGGGACAACCTTCCAGCTAAGGCATTCCCAGTGGACTATAACATGGGATTCTGCAAGAAAGCTGTATAATAATATGTAATATATGTAACTCTGTTTTTTTAATTGGGAGCTGAAGTAGATAGCGTTGTTAAGTAAGTCAATGAGTCTCAATTGTTTTTATCCGAGCAACGCGCGGTCCTGTAAAATAATGTAATACATATGTGCATTACATAAAAACCTTTAGGTAGCAAGAAATCACCAAGCATGTGTTGTGTAGGAGCATGTGTAGGAGTTAATTCAGAAGGTCATTGCATCCTTAAAAATGCTTCGTGTAACGAAAATGACGACCGTCAATAAAGGAATTCCATCACTCTTGAGCTCTATAATATTTGTTATGTAATAAAAAACAAATAAAAGAAACACCCTTGAAACAAGTAGCATAGCGTGTGGTTTGTGTGGTAACCACTAGTAAACAACAGAACCCATAACTTAGAAACACAGTGTTTGCCGCGTCGATAAATCGATATATTTACGAATTAACGATTGCTACGTTAAACCTTGTAGTTGCTATGAAAGGAAATGTACGAAATTTTTTATGTTTGCCTATATGTGCTGGAATGTATGTGGTTCGACCGGAAAAGTACCACTGTTGCAGGCTTTTCTGTCGCGAAGTAATGCTGTTGTGTCTCTAGTGCGGTCACCGGCCACATTTTAAGCGACCATTAGCCTCTGCAAAGTAACACAACATATTATTTCAAAAACATTTTTTTCTCTAATAGCCTGTTGTCTATTAAAGCCTACTTCGGGTTCTTATCATCGCCCAGGGTCGACTGGAGTAGACAATGCTAATGGGCATTCAGTTTAACCCTTTGTGACTCTTAATTTAAGGTTTTTCGCATAAAGTTATATCCGATTTAATATAAAAACTGACAGACTAGCGTAACTGTACAATACAATAGAATATAATTAGCATAATCGGAAAGCGATTTGTTTTGTATTATATGGATTTATTATACAAGTTAATTTACCGTTCCTATATCAATTTAAGATTTATTCTTTATTATTGGTGAGGCGTAGGAGGTAAGACGAAAAATAAAATAAGAATAAGATCTACATGAATTGTATTGAACTCTAGGTACCTAATTGAAATTGATACTCTGCCGCGCCTACTATAATTTGGCCTTCTCCAAATAGAAACAGCTATTTGTTTCGTTTTACTATTTTTAACGATAAAAATCAATTGCCCGATGTGAATAATTACGTTTAAAATATTGTGTTGTCAAGATAAAAAACTAAATTACGCCTAAAACGATTACGGAATTAGGTATGTTTTATTAAAATAAAGTCGCATAAGAGATCAGATAAATACTCGTATTATATGACAGACAACTACTTCAGTTATATACATTTACATTTACCGTCAGCACAATACAAAGAGCTTTTTTCGTAGACCATCAGTCTGTCGTACTATTCTCTAGAACAAGTAGGGTTGAACAAGTGATAAATTTTCCTAATCAGTAAGCCTCTCGCTTTTTAATTTGTTTTAGCCAAATGTAGTGTTTGTATTCATTTATACTTTTTAACTTTTTGCTAGGGATCAAAAACAAATTTTGCACCCGTAAGGCCATTCTCGTTATTTCTAAGCTTAAAAAGTGGTGTTTTAGTCCACAAGTCATGTTGTTTGTGTCCGGCCGTGTGCTTCGGGTCGCTGGCGCAAGGGTATTAAAAGGTTTCCTTTACGAGAAAAAGTTTTATAATTAAAGGACATCAAAGAACCGCCGCGATGGGGTTACACTTTGGATCGTTATTCAAAGCGGCTGTAACCGAGATAAGGGATCTTTTGGCGCCTTTTCAATACAAGTTTATTTTATGAACTGTGACAAGTAAATTTATTGAGCATAAGGCTACGTAAGTCGCCGAGGGGGAGGAAAAGGCATGTTTTAAATGTCACTGACTGTTGTCGTCTAAATGTTAATTAAGAGTGTTAGGTAAGACTCAGTTTTTGGGGTTTTTTTTAAATGAAGTCGTATAAAAAATTAATTAAGCGGAGGCGAAGGAAATGTAAACAGAAAACTGCAGTTAAAACTAAAAGTTGTTTCCTCGTAACAAAGCGCGGAACAAACTCGAAGTGACTTATATAGAGGGAGTGTTGACCAGTAGTTTTAAATGTACAGTAGCAGTACAGTAATCAGCTCCCCGCGGTGACTGCCGGATAATTGATTGGTCTCAGACGCGTAGACAACAAAAGATAATGCCGCCTCCTGTGGTAAATGGATTTGTCAACTCGCTAGTAATTAAATAAAAACTTGACAAGCGCGAGTCTCACTCCTGCTCGGAGTTCTGTAAAAATTGTGTTGAGGTTGTTTGTCGATCTCGTCAATCGATTTTGTTTTTGAGTTTACGATGTTCTGTTTTTTCTTGTGCTATAAGACATTTAGTATTTTAAAAATCTACACCAACTCGCATTGGAGCAGCATGGTGGAGAAAGCTCCAGCCCTCCAATATAATAATGGGAAGAGAACCGTGCTTGTGTTTTTAGCCTTTCACTACCATATACAAGAAATGTCGGTTTTTATCCCTCTGTGAAGGTAAACGAAATATGATTACGAAATAATGATGTTTGAAGAAGTATTTTTCACAATTCCAAAAGATTACCGTTGGATGTTCTTAATATCAATAAAAAAAAACCTAGAAAAAGGGTGCTAAAGATAGAAAGACGGACATAGACGGACAAAGAAGTGATGCTTAAAGGGTTCATTTTCCTCTTTGATTTACGAGTCCCTAAAATGCCATTGCTTCCCACTGACAGCTCGTCGGTGGGTAATTTAACTTGTATCTGATAAGTTAGTTCCATTAGGAACTAATCCTTCACCGTACATGGCGACCGCGGGGGAGTTGGTATAGTGTTTCTGAAAGTAAATAAATTGCTTATCATGTTATTATTTTGTTAAATTGGTGTTTGCTCTTTATGGTTTGTCAGAGTTATTTTATTTTCAGTTTTGCTTATATTTTTTTTTATTTGAATGGAGTAGCAGACGAGCATGCGGGCCACGTTGTGTTAAGTGGTCGCTGCAGCCCATGGACATCTACATACAACCTCAAGCAAGCATAGGTAAGTCTGGTTTGCAGTTGCGCTGCTACTCCGGAGGCTGGTGGTCGTCTCATGTAAGTGTGGCCGGCAACTGCACCTTTCCACCGAAACACAATAGAATTGGTTCACGGCAGAAGTGGGTGCAGCGGTGATACTTCCCCGGGCGAACCATAATAGCTGGCGAGTATTTCGCCCAAAGGCTTAGCCTCGTTGTTCAACGGGGAAATGCCGCCAGCGTATTAGGATACGGAAATTTTAGAGGAAGTTTTTTATTTATAAATATTTATTTTTGTAATTACCATTTTATGTACAGTTTTCTTTTTATTCTACTTGTATATAATTAGTTTATTTTTATTATAACTATGTTTTAAGTACCTATGTAAATATTTTTGTTTGAATAAAAAACGTTTTGTTAGAATTTAAAAAAAATAGTTCTACCATCTACAAAAATATAATAATAATATCCTTTATATCAAGCATCGATGCCCATACAATAAAGAATTACTTACTTAAATAATTAGTTATATTTCACACTTTTAGCGTATATAGTTTCAGGATTTTAATGCATTTTAATGATTTATATGACTTAAGTTTTTCGCTTTTCTTAGTCATAGTCGGCCCAGTAATGGGTCATCAAATTGACTTCTTATCTAATAATGCTCTGATTTATATTTTAATTTTTTGATAGTTGAAACAAATACATCCACAAGTAAGTAATAGGCTGCATATAAATTTTTATGCTACTTATCTACAGAAAAAAATACTTTTGTCGTTCTTGGTTATTAAAAGATCTGCAAGGTCTTCCTACAAACAATTTAACAGGCTTAACTTCGTCGAATAGACTTTTTGGAGGAGATTTGTTATTCACTCAAAAGTTTTAAGTGGCTGTGAAACAATGTTGTCAAAGAATTAAATCTTTACCCGCTGAAAGCAATTCTGTATTTTATTTGTAAACAAATAAGGCATACAATTGTATGTGCCATTGTGTAAGGTTGAGCAGTGGTTAGTCGACGGCTCGATTTTGAAAGTTTTGCCGGCAGGTTGCGGTGTAACGAGTGTCTTTCTCCAAGTTATGCAAATGTTGGTGAACTCAGTCGGTGTTTAAAGACCTACGACTAACTTAAATCGTATTAAAATGAAACATGTTTAAGTGCTAGGACTGACACATTTAATCCTGGAAGAGAGTGAACAGTCCAGTTACGGGCGAGATTGTAACGATGAATACAGTTTTTCGATGAAAATTTTTGGTTGCGGTAACTATCATTATTCGAATAAGGCATCATACTGTCATACAAGACTCAAACCTTCCTTGAGCTTGCGTGTAATGTCCGTGGGCATATGTATATACTGCCTAGTGATCTGATGTTCTTTCCTTTTAGAACGAGATTGATGGGTACTACTATACTACTACTTATTTTCCAGTACTCCATGAAAACTCATTTTTAAGGTTTAAATAATCAATCTTTAAGGTGTAAATAAATCTTTAGAAGGTATATAACGATTTTATGTGCTGAAAAGCCATTCCGTTCAACTAATGTCGGCATAAATGCGTAGACATACTTTTATTTGTTAGTTAAAAAAGAAGTGAAAATAGAAAAACTGAAAATTTCATTTACTTAAGGCAAATGTCACCGTATAAATGTTTCTGCAATTTACGATACAATGGATGTCAAGTGCAACGCTTTCTTGAATGTGAAGTTCTTCACAAAAACCTTGATTTCACGCTGTTATAGTTGAGAAAAACAATTTCTAGGTTTTAAATATTTTGTAAGCATTTTTTTGCAATTTTAATAATGTTTAAACCCGAATGACCAGCGTTGCTCGGATAAAAACAATTGATTTTCTTGAGAGTCTCATTGGCTTAGTGTTACTTAACAACGCCATGTACTGAAGTACCACAAATTAAAAAAATACATTTTCTCGCTAACAGATGTCAAGTAAAATATTTTTTTTTTTCAGTTTGTGCTTATTGTTGATTATCGCTGAAAACACAGATAAATCGATGTTTTAAAAAAATGAAACCTAGCTAGATCTATTTATTGTCCCTGAAAACCCCTACATACTAAATTTCATGAAAATCGTGGGAACAGTTTCAGAGATTTAGATTATATATATAGATATATACAAGAATTGCTTATTTAAAGGTAGATGTAGAGTAACTTTTAGCTACAGTTTTAAGAGATATTACTTGACTAGCCGAATTTCAGCGTTACTCTATATTCAGCGAGCGAACTTGTAAAACTTTGATGTTCGCGTCACGACTCTTGAAGAACGGTGACAGTAGTAAAATTTAACTTGGCGGTATCTTTAAAAATCATTAGTCTACATAGTTAGGTAGTAGAAGAAGTAATTTCCAAAAAATAATATTCCGCATTATTACAAAATTCATATGAAAATTAAAAATAGCATTGAGCATTCTATGAGACTTTGCTTATATCTTTAAAGTTGTTACTCTACGTACATCTAGATAAAAAATACTATAATATGGTAGATATGAATATATTTTTGATTACTACAAAGTTCACATTTTTTTTAAATTCTAAGCTATGACACTGTGCACTCTATGATACAATAATGTTTGAGAGTTTCCAACTTTTATAATAAAGTGTAAAATTTTATATCCGCGAATTTAATTTTGCAGCAAAACCTTGAAACATACCACCACTGCTCATAATAATCCACGTTTAAACAAGGCATGAGCTCATGTTACTTTGAATTAGCTTAGATCTAAACGTGTTATTAAAAGTCAGTTCTAAACGTGATGAATGTAGCTTATAATATGAGCATATAAAAGCAGTAAATGAAGTCTTACTGCTGAACATACAGTAGCTTTTCTTTATGGATTGGAATAAGGAAAGTTAAGCCCCAATGTTATAAAGCCAAGAAAAGCTTGGCTTTATTGAATGTGGTATATAGACCCCCGTGAAGTAGCACTGCCTTCCATTAGGATGGAGTGTTGGTCACGGAACCCTGGCGTGCATCCCCGCTGTTACAATTGGGTAACCAAATTAATGTTTCTTTAACCAATCCATATACAATCGAAGACATATTAAATAGTCCGTTGAAAGAATGGAACAAATGTATTTGGGTATAGAAAAAAACAATAAAAAATATAAAATCAAAACAAGTCAAATAGTGGTCAAATAGAGACCGACCAAATATAATTGGGTATAGAAAAAAATCAATAAAAAATATAAAATCAAAACAAGTCAAATAGTGGTCAAATAGAGGCCGACCAAACATAATTGGGTATAGGAAAAAATCAATAAAAAATATAAAATCAAACCAAGTCAAATAGTATTTCCTTAAAATTATGTAATGTTTATAAATAACTACATAGTTTTCCGCCCGCGTGGGCTTCACGCTTTTCCCATAGAAATGGCAAATCTTGCCCGGGTAAAAAGTAGCCTATGTCACTCTAAAAAAATAGGTTAATCCGCAGCACCGTTGCAACGAAAAAAATAAACACATTTTTAATCTTAATATATATGTATATTTCTTGTGTTCGTGTGTACGTCAATGAACTTAAAACCGACTGCACAGATTATGATGAAATTTTTTGTGTGTGTTCAAGGGGATATGAGGATGGTTTAGAATCATAATTTGGTCCACTGGAAAATGGTTTTTTTAATTATTTTTTTATTTATAAGTAGTTTTCCCACATAAATTGTTCCTACCTGTAAACGTTTATATTTCGTGCCGTGTCGTTCTAAACTTTGACACAGTCAGAATAACAGGACAGTTCATATGTAATTCTTTGTTTTATATTTTTGTTTGACTGTAACATGATATCTCTTTAACAAATCCTCTTTCAACACTTCTAAAGTAGGACAACGTCTGCACCCAGGCGGAGCTGGGCCGGACTACTGGTATAATTATATTTGGATGAAAGAAATGAAATGAAAATATTTTATTTGCACAAATATGGGTGAATAAAAAGGTTTTACACAATATTTAGAAAACCATTTTTACTCCTTAGGGTGTACAAATTTTAATTTAATTAAATTAACTGATTAGTTTTAATGACATAATTTAAACTTATTATTTAAATTACAGAAGGGTACATAAGAAACATTAAAGTACTTTTACATTTTAAGGATTTTACATTCTAAGGATTTTATTTCAATTTTAAAATGAAACTATTAGTATCTCAAAAGACATCAGTTTTAATAACTCGATTATTGGTCCGTCTACGTTGCTCTAGAGGTAAAGTTCTTAAAGACAGATTTAATGCTAGAAGGCTGCATCAAAGAGAAATACCGACACTAAAAGTTGTAAGTGAATTTCATGTCTCGAAGATTGATGAGAGTCTTGCACTTATTCAATTTGAGACGTACAGTGCTTTTCAATTTTATACGCGAGTGGTTCAATTACCTATTTAGGGCATGGTCTCTCCCCATTGTTCGGGAGGCCTGGAGCTAGGCATGAAATTTGCCACTACTGGTCACCCATCTTGAACCCGACTGCACCCGTTTCGCTTGCCTATCTTTGTAAGTTCGTTCAGTTACCTATATTTTAGAAAGTATTGTCTTATCTACATGTCATGTTCAGAATATAGGAATAATATTTAAAACTCGATTCTCTAAGTTCAGTTACATTTACTAGGAAACTCTATGAATTGCCTATTTTTGATTTGTTTTATTTTGTTCATATTTTATTAAATTAATTTTGTCTCAAATATTTCGTGGTATCTGAACGCATAACTACGTGTAATCACAGTTAGCTCCAGAACGGGTGCAGACAAACAGGGAAGTAATGTTGTTATCGAAACGTAGCAATTCAAGCAAAAGTAATCTTTTAATTGAGTTAAAATTATAAAATATGGTAAAGTTCCTAATATGGGTGGAGCTCGTTAGATTTTCAGAGCACTGGATAATTGTGATAACCACATGCATCCGTGTCCGGGAAACTCTTGAATGTAAAAGTTAATTGAGTTATTTTCTACCGGAGCGTCTGGAATACGTACACCACTCTCACGTGACTAGTATCCGTCGCCTAAATGAATTCTAGTATGAAAATAAAAAGGAGAGAAAATGTAATTTATTGAATTATAACATGCTCGATCATGACATTCAACCTTACTTGAAACTGGTGTCCAAGGTATGTTTCTATGTTGGAACACAATGTAATTCTATTACAAATACGAGTAGGTACATGGTCAGAAAGAAAATGAGCATGGAACTGGTGCTGTTAAGTCAATCATAGTTTAATTTTTGTTTTATATAAATGTTTATGGTCTGCTCTCTTTTTGGATAGAATAACATCACAGAGCCATAAGACTTATTTTCAGTAAGAGCCTTGAACTGAACTACTAACTACATATACTTGACTGGACGATAAACTGCTCTTAAAGATTAATTTTAAATTTAACATGCCCGTTACGTAAAAAAGAAATCAATGTGTGACGTGAAAACATTAAAATGCTTTGTTCCTTCACAATTTTTCCAAATTATAAGTAGTTTTCGAAAAGAAAGTACTTATTAGGTTTCGCGGCGTCGCCTAGCAGAATTGTCACCCTATCGCAATTATTCATTTATCCAAGAAATACACTTTCGCCACATTGTGTAAGTTATAATGTTACAACAATACGCAGAGTTACACGAAGGCAAATAGTTTTGAAAATAAAGAGTTTTAAAACTAGTTCCTTATTCAAGTATAAAAGCGGAAGTACGATGTTTTCGATCATTTATAAAATAATAGGGACTTGAGCGTTCGAGATTCAAGTGTAAAATGTGGCGTCAAAATTGAACGCTATTTTGTTTCGTGGAGCATCTTATTAGGTGGTGGCTGCATAGCGTAATAATGTGAGCTATTCTGTGGGCTTCGTCAGCACTCGGTTCAACAGCACTCGAGGCGGCTAGTGCAGTAGTGCACAGCTACAGGCTCGCGGCTGAGAGCGCTGGCGCGGCGGATACGCCCTTACGTGCTTGTGCGACATGCCTAAGTTTATTTGCTGAACAGTAGAAAAGTCAAAAGCTACTGCGTTATATTGGATTTTTATCAGTTCATAAAACGGTACACTTATTCTTGTTTGGAACAGACAAAGACAAAGACATTTATTTGCACAAATATGGGTGTTTACAAAGTTGTTTCTATATATTTAGTTCGCCATATTTACCTTCATGAGGTATGCAAATATACAATGATAAAAATATAAAAGGAAAAAACTTAACTATAACACAAATTACGAAATGTACATTAACATCTATTTTACTATTATTTTTATTTGTCCCATATTGCGCCTTTTATAAATTAAAATTAAAATATTGATTTATTTATATTTTGAATCGGTTCCGATCGTCAGCTTTGGGTACCCATATGGCAGGGTGTTTGTACACTGAGAGGAAAAAAAGCCGGCGGAAAAAAAACTCCCAGGTTTTTATGGAATTCCTTTATGTCGTTTTATCGTTTATGAAATCAGTGACTGAGTAATACGCCTTTTTCAGTAAATACGTTTTAAGTCCTTTTTTAAATTCCTTGCCCGTTTTAATTTTGAGGAATTCCGGTAGACCGTTATATATTTTTGGTTCCATGCAAAAGACTCTGTTATGATAATATTGTTTTGTTTTGGAAGCGATTGAACATAATTTACTGTTATGTCTTTTTGATTTAAGGTTTTCATATTTTGTGCTTTCTGTTTTGACCATTTAAGAGATCTCGTAAATGTATAAGGAAGGGAGCGTCATTATTATTACAGACTAACCACACAACTTCAATGAGATGTAGCCCTGATTTTCAGTGAGATCCTCGAATATATACCCTTCGAAAATGAAGAAACGGGAAACATTAAATTAAAAAGATTTTTATCCTAATAACAGTTGTTCTCAAAAATATATTAGTTTTCGCGGCGTCACAGTAGCGCCGTCGCCATAACAAATGTTGAAGAGAATTTTTTGTTTTGCGGGTTTATCGCGCTACCACAATAATTACTAATTTCTCCAAGAAATGCATTTCCGCCACATTGTGTGAGTTATAATCCTACAAAATGCACCGAGTTACACGAAGGCAAATAGTTTTGAGAATAAACAGCTTAAAACTACTTTTTTATTTAAGTAAATGCGGCAACACGGTGTTTTCGAGCATTTATAAAATAATAGCGACCTGAGTGTTCGAGATTCGAGTGTAAAATGTGGCGTCAAAAATGAGCACCATTTTATTAAATAAAGGATCTTATATGGTGGCGACTGCATAGCTTAATAATGTGAGCTATTCTGCGGGCTACGTCAGCGTCGGCTCGACAGCACTCGAGGCTCGCGGCTGAGAGCGCTGGCGGATACACCCTTACGTGCTCTGCGCTATGCCGCCTTTGTCCACCCACTACCCTTATTGCTGAACAATGGAAAGACGAAAGCGCTAGACGAACGTGCTAATTATGAATTTCGAATTAAAAGGCGTTTATCACAGCTGACACATCGCATTCTACAAGTTTTCTATTTTATACATCTTAAGTTCGCTTTATTTCTTAAAATATTAGTAATAAAAGAAGATTGCAATTATAACCAAATGTAAACTTCACATTTACACTTTATGTCTTTCTATATCATAAATAAGCGCAGTAAAATTATTACTGCACTTCTTTATTAGCCACTTTTGAAGGCAGTCATACTATATTTAAGAAGAAAAGGATATCACAATATCCAAACCAAAAGATAAGGTAAGATAGGTAAAAGCTTGTAAAGTCGATATTTTTCATCAGTGTTTGAATTTGTTTCTATTGATCGATGAGAAGCATTATAAGGTAGGTAGAGGCAGATTTAGTAAATTCTTCATTTTCTTTTAAGCGCGACTCTGCCATAAATCGATTTCGGACCCAATTTATCAAGCGCTCTAAATACTTTTCTCGAGCAGATCGTGTCTGTGAAATGGAGAGGAACATTGAAAACAGTTAAAATTATATCCAGCTTCCTACGATCGATCGACCTCTATAAATCAATCTGCTATTTTAAGTCTGTGAAATCAATTATATGTTTCTAAAAGTTTGGCAGGTAGTAGAAGCGTGGTTCCAGAGAAATACCACAGGTACACCCAGTGCTACCATGAAGATTATTTAAATAATAATTAAAATAAATAAGAAAGATACACACTCATAACTCGACATTAATTCCGTTTGTCAATAGTTTGTCTGACTCGGACTAATACAAAGAACGTGTATTACTTTACTTCTTGTATTGATTTGATAGTGTAAGAATTTTGGACTGTATAAACTTATAATCTAGACTCAAATCCATATCGGGTCCCGCTTGTGATGTAACTATGTTCTCTATTTGAATTTATTTTGAAATAATTTTA
Organism: Pyrgus malvae; assembly: GCA_911387765.1. Taxonomy (NCBI): domain Eukaryota; kingdom Metazoa; phylum Arthropoda; class Insecta; order Lepidoptera; family Hesperiidae; genus Pyrgus; species Pyrgus malvae. Next base: position 8,580,472 of record OU426958.1, on the reverse strand, counting down.
ATGAAGAACTTATTCAAATAAGATAAACTTGTTTTTTCCTTTTCACTTTTTATTTCAATTTATTTTTACACAGTCCGGCCTTTAATTTTTATGTAGTGGATCTGGATCTATTACGTACAAATGATCAAATTTTCCCTCCAAAAAGATTTTCTGCCACCAGTTCATGAAAGATGGCCGCTACATGGCTGAGACTTGTCCGTGATGACGTTTCAATTTCTCAACTCACTCGGTCCGTCAGCGCGTGTGAGCGAGCGCGTGTCGGATCTTCATGACAGCCTCCCCACTGTTGCCCAACGGACACGTACCTATAGCATTCATTTGCTTCGGATGTGGTTTTCCTTTTCCTTGTACGCGAATTTCAGAATATTTTACCTAATGTAGGCTTCACTTAATCGAAAGGTGCAATTTTATAAATAAGTAAGTTTTCGCTAAAAACTAATCGTAAGTATAAACTTACAAAGTAGATTAATAAAACTATACTCACTACTCATACTTTTGCAATTGGCTGATTAGTTTCGGTCTTCGGTTAGGATGACTCCGGTTGTCACGGTATTAAATAAATGCTGTAAATGTTCATACATATTGACTATAAATAAAATTCATTGCAAGATTAAGATACCTCCCTACCTGTATTGATTGACGTTTGAAATATGGAATTCGAAACATTAATATTATGTGTATCAAAAAAAGCAAATATAGTGAAATGAAAAACTAAAACTAAACATTTGATACACAGTAACAAATACATGTTGTTTTTTTTAATTTTATGTATGTATCTTATCACTATTCTCTATATTAATAATATTATTTTAGCACTTCTTAACGCTTGTTTTAAAGTTGGATTAACTAAGGCAAATATCAGTTGCTAACAATAATTATCTTGTGCATTCGCCTGATTGGTGAGTATTGATTACATCCTTGTACGAGTATTAATAGGTCGTATTATGTATCTTTGTGGTTTAATAAAGTTCTACGTTCAAAATAAGTACCTCATTACGTATTGAAAAGGTGTTTTTGCTTTTTTTTCAAACAAAACAGATATTGACGTCTTATTTATTTAGTGCTATTAATATACTAAGAGTACTATAATATAATATACACTACACTATAATGTACACTAAGAGTACTAAGCAATCCGATGACAAAGAATCATTCTTAAAAATTATTAAGTATCTGAATTAATATTATTTTTTTGCATATCATGGGCTTGTAAGTGAATTTTTATTTTAGATGTTATGTAAAGAAGTATGTAGGTTGCAGTTGCCTTGGTAACAGTCCACAATTCGTAATCTACTTTCAAGACTTGAATTCTCCCCCGAACGCTTGCCTCTCGATATCCTGTTTCCAAATCAAATACTTGTTCACAGACATTCGAATTGGAATTACATGGCTCATTTTGTGAACTTTATCTCTAAATGTCTAAAGTCAAATATGAATTAGATAAATACTTAAGTTTTTAAAAAATCTTTGTATGATTATTAGTTTACAATACTTGACATTATCGGTTTGTGTAAGAATATGAAATTGGCGTATTTATAAAAAAGTAATATTGCAATAATGCTTGTGAATATATATTTAACAACACTGTATCCATTTTTCCTGAATCATCTGGATGGATGTGGTTGGAGAAATATTTTCTCAGTCATGAACCTTGGGAGGGGCCAGTGTTTATTATAATACTTATTTCTGCTAAACAAAACGAAAAAACATAAAGAAGAAAATGAAACGGTCTAAGACCAAGCCAATGGCTGAATGTCTAGGTACCAGATTAACCTTTGAAAGATATTTAGATCATCCTAATTACATATTTCTGTTCATAATAACTCAGCAAAATTTTCAAAATAATAAAATCCAAAGACACATTGTCTTCTTCAAACTTGACGTTATTATCGACTTATTTGTGAAGTGTCATTAGACAGATCTTCAATAAGCTGCTTATACAATTTTTATTCTACAACGCATTTGAAGAGACTCGATCCAGTTTGTTCAACGCATCGCAAAGTAACCAGAGCTTTGTTATCAGCATTTAAAAATCATGTCAAATCGAGCGGTTTTAGTGAGGAGGATCGCCGAGGGCCCTCGAGCGCGGAGGGCTCCGAGCACTCTTATGCCAAGCCCGTCATATTATTCGACCTACTTAACGGTACCAATAGAAAAGTCGAGGTGTCTCGGTACTACGTACTTGATACCCATTCTTCTGATTTTCTCTTCATTGAAATGTTGCTTTGTTACTTTGTATTTGTGAAAGAATGTATTAAAATTTTGTTCTATGCTCCGTACAACATTGCTCTGGGATTTTGGCAGATGAGATCTTGTTGGCTGACGTGGCTTTGACACGGCCTTAATAATACCATTTGCTTAATCAATGGTTTATTTTACTCAGTTCTTTGCTAAATTAAACGGATATGATTTCTACTACTACTAACACGGAAATAATACTTATAAAACGCAGTTAGTAATCAAAGATGCATCACTGACAATTCAATAAGCGAAGTGAATTAAAATGATTCACCTTTTAAAAAATCAGTCTTTAATTCAATTTAAATCCAACATAGAAATAAAGTTATGTATAAAATCGGGAATAAAGTTTGCAAAATTTTATCTGTAAACATTTTTACAAATTGACAAGACTAAATCTATGCTCATAAAATAAAACTGAAGAGTTTGTTTGTTTGCTTAAACGCGCTAATCTCAGGAAATACTGGTTTGAATAGAAAAAATATTTTTGTGTTCAATAGTCTCATTTATTGAGGAAGGTTATATGGGCAAAAAAACTAAAGTCCATGCGGACGAAGTCACGGGCGGCCGCTATTAATATGTAAGTATAAGAAATCTAAAATCTATATGGTCTAAGAAAGAATAACTTGTCTATGAAGTAGATCCATTAATCGAATGCGCCCGTCATCTGGATAGATGATAGCATAGAATAGATAGCATTTCTGTTGTCTCTTTCGATCTTTATTATTTTTATTTTGTGCTGTCTTGTTGTTGTTGTTGGATTATTGCTAGCATTTAGGCATAAGAGGACAAAGAAAACTATGCTAACAGTGTGTGCAGAAATCAGTTCTGCGTTTTTGTAATGCATTATTTCATGATAATTAGTTATTCTCGGTATTATCGATATTGAAGGCAGTGATACTAGTAACAATGAACTTGCCACGTGTCTCTTAAAACATCTGATAAAATTCCGGAGTTATGTTGGACGGAGTATAATAAAATTATTAAGCTTTTTTTCTACTTACTATTACAAATTGGTGGGTTTGAATAATTAAACTCTATTAACCTGAAGTTATAAGAGAATATATGGGTTACTCTACCAACACCAATCCGCACTTAGCCAGCGTGGTGGACTATGGCTTTAATCCCTCTCACTTATGAGATGAGACCTGTGCCCAGTAGTGGGACATAAAAAAAGGTTGAAAAAAATGGGTTACTAAATACACTAAGTAGTTGGTTATTAAGTATTCTTACTAAATCCACAATATTTCACTGTAGACTAAAGTTAATACAAAAATTTCAGCTTATAATTAAATAATGATTTGTGGTCTGTATCTAAACGAATCACGAGTTGGTTTACCGATACCATTAAAGTAAAAATAAGGCACATCTTTTTAGAAATGACGAGACTGGTCAAGAGCGACGAACGTGTTAGTTACTTAAGTCAAAATACTTCAAGAAAATATTTTGCACTTTCCCCAGAACATTACGAAAATGGATGGCAGCGGACCGAGACAAATTCCATCGCATGCCTTGGAGCAAAGCACTCAACTGGTGAAAAATTCCCTTGCTTTTATTTCTAGACTCGCTGACACCCGATCGCTTACGGTCGCGTCACATCGCCGACTTGATTTATGCGACCAATATGGGCGGTGTCACTCTGCCACCGGTATCGAACCGCTCATATTATCATCCGCCCATTCAATGCAATCTGCTTCGCCATTTTATCAAAAAATATGCAACCGACGATGTGCAGATCCATCTTCATTTATGTACTACTCCCTATACCCAGCACTCTAGCGTTTTGTTCGTTTTTGCTGTTATAATGTGGTGGACAATGACATTTTTGGATTAGATGTAGCGAAATGTAAGTAATCTATAATGTAAGTAACTTTAAAAGGTTCTTTAAGATTACTTTTCTGGTATAATTTTGTTTAGTACTTATTAGTATGGATATAAAATCTATGGATTTAAAACATAATAACAACTATGAAATAAAATCTTAGAATAAATACATATAGAATGAGTGTTTTCATACAAACGCGCTCTCAAAATTGAAGCACTAAATAGATTCACTACAGCTGTCACATCTGACAAACAAAATATTTTTGTTTATACCAAATTAACTGTAAAATACTACAAAATATTGAAAAAAACTGTGAAAAGTTATTTTATTAGACTTCTTTTGCTTTTAAAAAGTGTTGTGATAAAATTTAACCTTAAGTCTTACGGAGCGGCCCGGCGTTTGGTGCCATTAATGGCACCAATCTACATGCTTCAATTTGGGCGCGCGAACTTGATTTCTATAATGTAATTGTAATTATTCTAAGAATAAAAGCAAATTTACCGAATCTCCTACAATTTGAATTCCTGTATCGTTGCTTCATAGTGTGGTGAATATATGCTAGATTTCTTGTCAAACCCCTGGAGTTCTATTGGCCATAAATCAATGATTCGCGTGTTTTTATGCTGGGCTGTGGTTGTCCGCCACGTAAATTCATATGAGTTGACCATCACACTCCGTAAAACAGCGCATTAGATCTCATAAGAGACCTAAATAAAGTTAATGGGCTGCAGATGATTTAATACAACGAGGTGACTGTTACTTTATTGCACATATTTTCTCTAATACCTGTAAACGAGCAATTTTTGTATATACCTATATTTATAATCTGATTATCGAAAACGGCTCGAACGATTTTCATGAAATTTAGTATACAGGGGTTTTCGGGGGCAACATATCGATTCAGCTAGGTTTCATTTTAAGAAAGTATTGTTTTATCAGCGATAATTAGCTTAAAGTTAAATTCAAAAATATGGCTGTATCTGACATCTATTAGTGATTAGATATAACATTTTTTTAGTAGATGGCGTTGTTAAGTAACACTAAACCAAGAGTCAAAACAATCATCTGTTTTTATCCGAGCAATGCTCGTTCATCCGGGTACTACGTACATATTAATTGACGTACAGGGAGAACCGTTGGGAACAAAATACGGTTCAAAAACAAACTTTACTAGGGTAGCAATAACAAAGCAAACATTCCACTATACCTAGATATCAAGGCTAGTACTTATTAAATATCGATGGGAAAAGACATTGATACCGGCACGGGCTCGGGTTTCGCGCGGTCGAATCAAGCCGCAAGTAATGCAGTCCCAGTTGCGTTATTCCGTTACAAATGAAGTCACTTGGGAAGCAATTTTTATGTTTTATCGACGGATTAAGTAATATGAAGATATTTTTGCAAGATTATACTGGTTTCTTATTGAGGTTTTCGCTCCCCTTCTTCATAGTCTTGTAGAGATGATTGTATATTTAATTTTATAATGTCTGCTTGTAAGGTATTAAAATAATGATATAATAATTCATTTAATTTAAGAAAATATATCTTATATAAAATTGTAAATTAAATTAAAATCAAATTAAATTACAAAATTACAAGTACATTAAATTATAATAATAGAATTAAAGTAAATTAAATGAAATTAATTAAATGAAATGAAATTAATCCAATTAATTAAATGAAATCAAAACCGTATTGCAGTACCTATATAAAGTTTAGAATTTGAATAGCTGCAACCCTTTTTGCGTCCCACTGCTGGGCACGGGTCTCTCCCCATTATTTGGGAGGCCTGGAGCTTACTCCACCACGCTGCTCCAATGCGGGTTTGAATAACCAACTAATATTTGCCTATATTTTAGTTACTTCTTTATTTTTATTAGAAGGCTTCTGACAAACACGACACATACATTTGGAAACTAAAAAAGAAAAATGTTCATCAATTTTATCATACAGAATAAAAGTAAATTCGATGTGTCTTTTGCAGATAATTGCCAGGAACGGGTCAAGAATTCGGAAAAGTTTTGAATAATAAAAACAGCTCTACCGTACTTGATATCCAATATTTCAATAAAGCTCTAACTTTTGGGCAAAGAAAATGGAGAGACGAAAAATTACATTACGAAGGTCTGTAGAAATTGAAGTTTTCCCTTCAACGTCCAATGCGTATTACTTCGAATATAGATATCATTTTTGGTCACACACTTCTCCAGCGGGATATCTTCTAAAGGCCACAAAAGGTTTTTGTTATTTTACTTTGATGAGCTTCGAGAAAGCTGAAAGATCAAAGAAAATAATGCTATTATTTGTAAACGGCTCGGATTTTTGGAGGAATAACTTCGTATTATATTTCCTCGTGTGATCACATATCTTAATGTTAAATCCGTTTAATATTCGAATTTGGAGAGGAAAAACGATAAAGCTAAACCTGTCTTCTCGGAAATAATATTTGATGTTCCGACGTAAGCACTAATTAATTTAAATATGGAAGGAGAGCGCCCAACAAAGTGCGGGAACATATTATGTCTTACTGAGGGGTGGCACGATAATAATTTTAGGCCACTTCTCTCTCTATTATCTTATTGAATATTGTAAAAGCCCTTGCGTAATTCGTAAAATATTCCGTTGGCAGTTCCCTAAACGTTTAATATTGGATAAAATATACCCTAACGTTCCTCCGTATTCCCCCGTTGTTCATATCGGCATGTTATTCAGATTATACACGAATATTTCAATGCTTTCTACTAAATTACAGCTCACGAAACTCTTTTACTTAATGTCGTACGTCGGCTGAAGCGTGCTCCCGAGTAGCATCGCATGTCACGAGCGATGGCGGAATATTTAATATTGTGCATTTCAGGTCTTCATAGCCATTGTAGACAAAACACTACATAACAATACTGCTTCTGCGAATATATATTACAAAAGTGATTTTTCATTTATATTAACTACTGCAATACAGTTTATTTATGAACCAAAGAGTTAATATCAAATAAGAATTGTAGCGATGAAAGATGTAGTATTCTTGAATTGCAAAGAGTGTAGCCATTTGCATGTTATTATAGAAGAAAAATTGCAACACATTAGGCGGCTCCGCCTTAAATTGTTACAGAATGGATTTCCTTAGAAAATACTCCAGTTTCATTATTCTAAACAACGAATAAATTTACCGAGGGAAAACAAAACAATTGTATTAATTTTGAGCGACTGCGGTTGCTGCATTACTTGATCAAATTATTCATAGCGAGGTCTTTCTCGTTTCCGCTTTGGTGTTTCATTTATTTCGTAGTGCTCGATAATACGAGAGTGAAAGATAAAAAAGGCTTTTCGAAAACAAACCAATTAGAGAGGCCTTTCGAATGGGTGTGTTGGGGAAAAATCGTCAAATGGCAACTGTCAGCATTTCGGACGAACACGGTGTCCTTTAATTAGATTCGTACGGGCAGTAACCGGCTTATTCCAGCTTAGCCAGGTCCCCGTGAATGCGGCCGTGCCACTGCAAAAATGACCAACTAATTGGCTTAGAACATTGTACGTTACGCATTTCAATATCCAATATTCCGTTTAATGGTGCCTCCTAAATGGCTGTTACGCAACAACCGTTTTCACGTGGGATAGAGATTATCTTTTTCGTTATGTTACCTTCATAAATCTCTAGAAAATACCTTTGAACGGCAAAATATTGGGTATAATAATGTTAGTAAAGCTGCTATTCAGTAAGCCATGTTTATGTAAGTCTTTTAAGAACTGATAGTCTCATTTGACTCATGAAAATTATGCTCTAGTCTAGCTTCGTTACGTAGAAACGCCGTTACAAAAGACAAAAAACTGGGTCTTCATACTGCTATGGAATTAGGGATTCAGTTGCAGCTAATGGAATTGAGCCTCGCCTGAGGGAAAACAGGCAACTATTACTCATATGACTGAATTATATTGTTTGAATAAACTTTTTTAGTAGATAAGCATCAAACAGGAATGTAGGTCAGTTGATATACAAACAAAGAACTTCATAGGTATGAGAACTATGAGGTAATTGAATAAAAACTATCTAATCTTTTTCTACTATTTTTTCACATTTTGATAAATTAAGATATTTTTATGTGTGTATTATGTATATGTTATTATATTTATATGTAAAGTAGTCATAGTTATTTAAGAATTTATTTAATCGTTTGATACGTACGCGGTAAAATTTTGTTATATAAATAAATATAATATTGTTGCCACGTACTAAAAATTCTCACCATTAGCCAGGGTTGACTGATAGAGAATGCCTCCAGGCATTAAGTCCGCCCTTTGTACAACTTTTTTTCGTTGTAACAATAAAGTATAAATAAACAAATAAAAGATATGATAGAATTTACATCTGTAAATAATGAAGGTTTTTACGATTTTGTATACTTAAGAGTTTTCGAGAAATTTAAAGAACCGAGAACTGAAAACGTTTGTAAAATGTCAAAGGTAGCAAGATGGCGCATTGGCGTGATTGTCTCTGAGAATTGACATCCGTCGAACGGTGCTCGAGCACCGGATCTTACATCCGCATCCAACCCTACGCTGCGACACATCCCTATCTCTATTCAGGTTTTTTGTTTCCGTTTTGTCCTCAATTTGCGTGTTTAAGCCGTTTGTTACCGTTTACTGTCATTTTGAACTCTTCTAAATCTTTCGCTGGTTTCTTTAACTTTTTATGCACAATAATGCTAATAATAGCTTGGTAATATCATTATCCCGTTCAGTTCACACAAGCGGTGAAAATTTTTAAAAATTCAAAACCATTTGAATAAAATTTAGCAGGAGAAAGCAGAGCAAATTTGGTATTCTTAAGCACCGTTCTGCTTACACATATGTAAAATTGTCAGCGTAAACACGACTTAAATCCTCATTCACATCTCTGCGCAGCGGAGTGTAAACAGTGGAACGCGGAGAGAGCGACCCAGCACTTTCATTTGTTTTTCAAAATTTCGTTGTTTGCTCGATAATGCGCTTGTTATATTATAAAACCTAGATTTTGGAACCAAACAAGCGTCTTACCCGTGGGCAGCTCCGTGAGGTTTAATGTTTACTAGGAAATTCCTAGTCATGGGGATAAAGGTGTTTGTTTATCATCGTCGTTACCGTTATGTTACGATAACTAGAAATATGATATTGAATCGTTATATCATTGCGATGCTACTATTTAGGTCGTTTTAGCGGTTTTGCTTCTGTGTACAAAAACATTCTGACTACTGAACAAGTGCCATCACGATATCCCGTTGCGATTTAGTTGATACAAATTTAAGTAAGTAGGTACTTACCCACATCAGAATTTCTGTTGTTAAATAGTGTGCAGGCTTTTAGTGTAATGACTACGTAATAATTTTCCAAAATGAAAAGAAGCTCTTAAACGTTTCTGAAATGTCAAAGGTAGCTAGATGGCGTGATGGCGTGATAGCGTGATTGTCTCTGTGAATCGACATCCGCTGAACGGTGCTCGAGCGCCGGATGTTACATCCGCATCCAACAATACACTGCGACTCATTCCTATATCTATTTAGAGTTTTTGTTTCAATTTCATCCACAATTTACGTTATAATACTTTTCAGTAAGCTAAAACGGCAATAATATTATTGCTTACAAATGATTATCCTGTTTACATTACATAAGTGCTGAAAAGTTTAACAAGCTCAACCATTTTAATAAAATTTAGCAGGATAACAGGGTAAATTTGGTGGTCTTAAGCACCGTTATGCTTAAACACATGTAAAATTGTCAGCGTAAACAGGACTTAAAATCCTCATTTACGTCTCTGCGCAGCGGAGTGTGAACAGTGGAACGCAGAGAGAGCGTCCCGACACTTTCATTTGTTTTTCAAAACTTCGCTATTTGCTCGATAATGCGCTCGTTATATTAACAAACCTATATGCTAGGACTTCGTTAGATAAACAAGTGTATTCCCCGTTTGAAGCTTGTTGAGGTGTAATACTCACAAGGAAATCATTGGAAGTGGGGATAAAGGTGGTAATTCCTAACCGACGTTATAATATAACGAAACGAAATAATATGAAATGGCGACGAAACTGTATTTGTGATTTAAATGTTTTGCTTATTACATACAAAAGTCTCAATTTAACCCAACAGTTTACCTTGTAAACCAAATTTAGCAGAACTTCAGTGGCCGGCCTGATTGCGATTGATGGCTAAAGGGGTCATATTGAATGTATTGCCTACTTCGGTGACATTACCACAACGTAACAAAGTGACACGTAAAGGACGTAAGACCCAACTTTTAATAGTGTTTAAAATACTTTCCTTTGGATTAGATTAACACTAGTTATATTAACAAACCACCTGTATACCGAACTTTGTTCGCCACATAGCTGTATCTTTACTTTAGATTAAAAATAACTTTGACCACTTTAACTTTTGGTTCCGGTTTTAGTACCTCATAGAAATCCTTTACAACTTTGAGATTATAAAGTACCCTACTTTGTGTCCTATAAACGCATTACTACAAAAGTTAGCATTAATGACACAAATTTTAATTTTAATTTTTTAATTTTTAATTTATCTTTTTTATAATTTCGTTAATTATGTCAAACGATGTAAGTATTCTACTTTATTTGCAGTAATACAATCCTTAATTTAAATTCGTCACATTGTCCAATGTTTAATCTCATAGCTTACAACTTCAACCGACTAGCGAGTGAAAATTAATGTAGATCCGTTTGACCCTAACTAATGGAATTATTCAACCGCAAATGATAATAGTGTCGCACACATTGGCCGTCCAAACCAGAACCTGACTATTAACGTTATTGAATTAGTCTTAAATTCATTATGGAACTATTTCATTGTCCTCTTCAACTCTGCCATAAAAGGTAGGCCCACACACACGTACACACGCGCGCACACACACACGCACACAAACACCTTCTGCCTGCGGCTGTATTGATTTAAATCTCTAACCTCGTACTTTTTATATTTATTTCCATGTTCCGTTTTTTTCAAATAATGAAAAATAGGCAGTCCTGAGTTTATAATTTTATTTTCAATCAAACAAAATTTCTTTTCGATAACACTTTCCATATTGCCATTGTATTATAACCTGAGTGAATTTTCGAGTGTTAACGGGAAATTCGAATAGTTACGGAAAAATTCCTTTAGTGCACCAACTAAAAACGTTTTATGCTGCTTAAGAACAACATTTTTGGAAGTCACCTTCCATGGTCCTCCAAAGTTTTCCGGAATAAAGTTAAAATATTAACAGTTTTAACATTTAAACACGTGTACTTTTTAACTATTAACATTATTAGCAGAATTTTATCAAGATAAAATATTTAATGCTAAGTAAACTCTACATTGAGCTAACGTGGTCCCAAGCGTCAGCTGTCGACCGCTGAAAGATTGATTAAAATCTGTCCAGTTCTTTACACGTGTGCCGCATTCTAACAAACACGACGAATTGTTAAAAAACTTTGTTTCCATTCCTACTCACTGTTGGAGGTGCTGATTGTATAGACTTGCTTCGAGACTTGCTACACTGTTACGTACATTTATACCCAACGTTCGAGTAATAAGTCAGATGAACAGAAACCAGAATGTAATCAAGCTATAAAAATATATTTTGGTCAGTTCGGGGCTTGTTAAATAGGCATCGGGTTCAAAAATATTTTTTGGATAAATTGGCTAAAAATATTTGTTGTTTAGGTCTAGTTTATATTGAAAATAATGATCGCCATTGGCTGAATGTACCCAACGACGCACGAAAGTATGCACACTCGTAATGCCCCAGCGGTCCTTCAACAACACCTGACCACAGTCATCACACCATTTCCTTACAAATCGACTAAGCTGTACACGGGTCCCAAGGCAACACGTTTATGTTGTACTAACTATCCGGGCCGGCTTCTCTCGGTTGATTTCGGTTAAATCTATACTAATATAAAGCTGAAGAGTTTGTTTGTTTGTTTATTTGAACTCGCTAATCTCGAGAACTACTGGTTCAAATTGAAAAATTCTTTTTGTATTGGATAGTGCATTTATCGGGCAAGGCTTTAGGCCATATAACATCATGCTATGACTAATACCAAAATCCACGCGGACGAAGTCGTGTGCGGCCGCTCGTTTATCATTATACTTCTGAGATAAAAAGTAACCTATTTACGAGTACTATTCCAGACAACGAGTATAATCTATTTCTGCGTCAAATTTCACCCACATCCGTTCAGCTGTTTTTGAGTGATTTTTAATATTCTCCAATAGATGTCAGTAAGAGTCATAATTTTCAGTTTATATTTAAGTTGAATATCGCTGAAAATACGAATGAACGACAATTTCTGTAAATGAAACCTAACTGGATCAATCTATCACCCCCGAAACCCAGGGCACTAAATTTCATGAAAATCGATGGAGCTTGCTCGTTTAAAGGTATTAGATTAATTGCAAAGAAAATAGGAAAAAAGTTTCTAATAAAGGAAAGTCGGCTCACATAGCCAAAATAAACATTGAATGTCTCAATCGTTCTATAACTTAAAATAGCCGATCTTCGTTGTAAGCCTCGAATCACCAAGAGTTCAAGAGTAAATGATAAGTACGAGAACTTCCAAGACTTCGAGTGACATTACAGTGTAAGTACGAGTAACTTGCAACAGGAGAGCCTGTATTTCACAGTTTCTTCAACAGAAACCGTATACCTACAGGGGACTAATTGCAGTCTCGCTCGAGTAAACAACGGGCTGCGTACATTTTTTTGATGTTTTGTGCCGAGGAAGCTTAGACCAGACGTAATTGTAGATACGTTAAAGCTTACATGCTGTAACGTACCTACAATTTTTTTATAATAATACAAGCCGTGCCGCGAAGGTTTCAACTTTTTTCGACAAATGGACTATCCAACACATTTTTTAAAAAATAAAACCAGTAGTTTCTGCGATTAGCGCTATCAAACAAACTCTCCAGCTATATTATCTTAGTGTAGATTACTAGTTGAGTCCGAAAACTCCGTATCGCATTTAATGTTTAGGGTTCATTACCCTTATAACTTAAAAAAATAAAATATTTGTTAAAATATATATAAATTCAGGACTATCTATGTTTCATGTTTTGAAAAAAAAAACAGAACATGAATGTTTAGATTAAAAGTATTAGGATATTTCACCCACATTTTTTGTATCCGGAGGGGGAGGGAGGAGGGGAAACTTCAAAATATATCCTGTGCCTTGGGAGGGTTATGTGGGAGGGACCGCACTAAATCCTCCTCGGTGGCCTACCTCTGCGCTTGGGGAGGACTCCGGGATCTCCAGTAGAACGCACCAGTGTCCTCCACGCGCGGCGCCCAGAATGGGCCCATCTTCGGAAGAGCAGATGTGCTCACCTGCATCTTTCGATGATTTCAGCAGCATGCGGTTACGAACGCACTGTCGTCCTTACCGGGCTGCTGGCTGGACGGATCGAGCTCTTACTCTCACCGACAGCAACCCCGGAAGCCCCCCCATTTTAGTCTCCTCTTACGATCAGGCATTATAAATGTATCCTGCCCTAAGGCATACCGTGGCTCTATTCTTAATCCCGAAGCATGTTTCACCCACCTAAAGGATGTTTTCACTCGAAATGATGTTCATAGAATATAATAATTCATAGAAGGGTTCATAGAATAGTGGGAAAAAATCCCCATCACTCTTTTAAGCGGCCTCGGAAGCCCCATTTTAGTCTCCTCTTACGACCAGGCATTATAAATGTATCCTGCCCTAAGGCATACCGTGGCTCTATTCTTAATCCCGAAGCATGTTTCACCCACCTAAAGGATGTTTTCACTCGAAATGATGTTCATAGAATATAATAATTCATAGAAGGGTTCATAGAATAGTGGGAAAAAATCCCTATCACTCTTTTAAGCGGCCTGATTGCTTTACGCTAATATACTACCCTAAAAACATACTACAGGAAGGTTTGTATACCTATCTTCAGGTATACAAAAACGTAGGTCTCTAAAATGCCTTTTCTACGTTTATGGGACATTAGCTGCTTTTATTAGTTTAAAAATGTAAGCCGCTGTAGTCCAGTCAACATGAATTATGGCGAATTAAACATTAACGTCTTCAACTGACGTGACGGGGTGTATCGCTACACAATAATTTCACCCCATTACTCTGTACATCGCATGCTCACCGCCAACGAATAATTCATATGTGTCGTCTAGTAATGGCCTTTTAGCTGGACGATCTAACTTTAAATGTAGTTAGCCGACATAGTTACAAACTACTACGATAAACAAACACACTATAACAATTTTATACTACAATATCGCTCGTACAAAAACATATTGTGAATTGAGTTTAAAATGACGCGATTATTGCAATATACTTGGGAAACGTTAGAAATAAATATTTTACACTGTAAAAAGTTTTAGCTAATAGAGTAATTTAATTTTCAAAATATAGATGTACATAAGGTATGAAGTTACAAGCGATATGGTTTAATGGTCGCTGCTGACAAACAAGGTATCAACAGCGAGACCGGGATCTTTTTGGTTGGTTTTGACCAGAAAGAATGCTGATCGTCAGAAGGTAAATGAAAATGAAAGAAAAAAGCTTTCACGACTAAAAATAGTACGATACTTTCCCCGGTCGAATATTGAAACTTGTATCGGTCGCAATATAAAATATTAACATGTTGACGTTAATATTATCTGATAATAACACTTTGTGTACAAGCGATGTTAATCGTTCATAAAATTAAATCAAAGTTAGGTAGGTAATAAAAAGCCGAGCTAGTTAATTATTTTCCCGAAACAAAGTTCGGGGAACATGTGACGTCAGCTGTTGGAGGCGCCGACAATAAAATTATTTGAGTACGAGCTAAAGCCCGTGACATAGCCTGTGTATAGTAAAATTTATTTATTTCGAAGCACACTACACTAATGCTACGGATGGATGTAAAACTTGAACAGGTTGAAAGTTCTCGTATAAAGTTAAAAAAAAATACTCGTTTGAAAATGGCCGAGCTGTATAGATTGAGCTGTTCCACTTTAACTAACTTTTCTCGTCTCGACGCCTTTTGAGAATAGCTAAGCCTATATTTGTGACCAGTGAGCCAATCAATGACTCACTCAATTTAGTTGAATAGCCAATTTTCAATGCCTCTTAAGACCATCTTCAAAACGGTAATAAATGTAAGTACAGTAACTAAATTTATTGTTCGGGGTAACATCGATTTTTTTATTGTATTAAGTAATTATTTTATGATTAACAGGCTATGTATAAATAAAGGAATTCTGATAAAAAATTGGTTTGGGGAAAATCGGCAGTACACAATATTTTATATGGGTTACGATTCGCCACAGGAGAGGAACACTTTACAAGTATCATTGGAGTCATTTGTTGTTCCAGTGTGCCAGTGTTATCCATGATGGAACGGTGCTAAAGAAATCAAATTGCAAAGTCCCGATGCAAATTCACTACATAATATGTAGCCGATAAAAACGGTCACCTTCCGCCAGCGGCTTCGCCCGCGTGACCCGTTTTATATGTTCCCGTAGGATAAAAACCACCCTAAGTCCTTTTCCAAGGTCCACTTTATCTGTATTCTAATTTCATTAAAATTGGTTCAGTAGTTTAAGTGGGAAAGCGTAGCAGACAGACAAACAGACTTACTTTCGAATTTATAATATTAGTAGGGATTAGGTATTTGTTTAACCAACTTTTTGGACTTGAAAGTTTATAAACCACATTGAATGAACTTCATAAAGAATAGTATGCTATCATGGTACAATTTAAGTTCAATCTAAGTTGGTTGTGAGACAAGTTTCCAAGTTACTTCGTCGTGTATAAAAGCTATAGGTAGGTGACAGAAATTGTAGTGTGATGCGGTCTTATTTTGATGCCCGACTCCAAAAATAGTTTTAAGAGTTATTACCATAAGCAAGAAGAAGTAGTTACTGAACAATTTTATTTTTTACCGTTTGAAGTCGGTTCTATTTTTTTGTTAAAAACTTAATTTATTCAGTTATGCTTGTAAATATTCTAGGTTTAACAGCATAAGTATAGGAAAATATCTGAAAATCTTGAATTTGTAACAGGATAACCCATATTAATATTATAAATCTGAAAGTGTGTTTGTTTGTTTGTCTTTTTTACATCTTTCATATTATAGAGCGCCTCTATAATATGAAAGGTTTGACCTGATATTTCGCATGAGGAAGTTTGGGGGAAGACTTAAGTTACTTTTTACTCGAGGAAAATATGTCATTCCATTGCGAAAAAACGTTTAGCTCGCGCGGGTTAATCCGTGGGCGAACAACTATACAGTAGCTTAATACACCAAGAAGTAAGAAATTAAATAAGACTACTACTAAAATTAAATATTAATAAGCCTGTATGAAGTTTGCATCAAAACTCGATTTCTTTTTTTATAAGAATAGATAAGTTTTAATATAATACTTACCAGATAAAATTATGTCGTTAGCTGCAGTTTAAACACATACGCGACTTCCTACGCGTCTAGCCTGTCACGAAGTTGCTGCGACATGTTTAACTTCATTAAGCACAATCCGTGCTCACAACATACTCGTTTAAGTCTAATTTAAGTTGCGCGGAGACGACTTTCTGTGTGAATAAATTATTTTAAAGCGAATTATTATGAAGTGAAGCGAAGAAGGGGAATGGAATTTGGGAAAATTCTGTTAAATCTGAGCGAGAATATTTGATTGACCTGATATAGGTTACTCTATATTTCTAGATATATGTAACTGCAAACTGTTTCTACGCTTTGTGCGAGTATTTAAGGATGCATGAAGCGCGCATGGTCTGGCTGTTAGCGTAGAACGCAAACGATTTATGCAACTAAGCCAAACGGGCGCGGTCGGGTGTGAGATGGGTGACTGCTAGTGGCGAAAATTTCATGCGCGTTTCCGTGTTTCGGAGGGCATGTTAAGCCGTCGGTCCCGGTTGTTGTCAATGGATAATAGTCGTTAAACCTTGTCGGAGGCCCTATGGGCGGTTTGTAAACATCCGACAGCGGGTTAGCCACTAACCCGCATCTCCACCAAACCGCATTGGAGCAGCGTGGTGGAGTAAGCTCCAGGCCTCCCCAATAATGGGGAGAGACCCGAGCCCAGCAGTGGGACGCAAAAAGGGTTGGAGCCAATTAAGGTTGACGCACTTTCCAAAAGGCTTGATGGATTTATTTAGATACCGTCTTTCTGTCTACGGCTTCGTCCACGTCGACTACATGTTTATTACCTTAAGAATGAGACATTTTCCCCGGTAAAAAGTAACCTACTCTCCAGCCTCCCAACTATCTCGATACAAAAAATCTAAAAGTACCGACTTTCATATTTATAATATTACTTAGTATTGATGCGTGTTTGAGTGCTACATGGTTTGGACTCGCTCTGAATTGTTACCCGCTACAAGGCATTAGAATTGGGTTTAATGTTTTTTCTCTCAAGATTATTATCGAATACTTTATCGTATACTCCGGTCATCCCAAAGTATTATGCTCTAGCTTATCTTCTTAATATATATAATTCTTCTGTGAGTGTGTATGTCACTGAACTCCTCCTTAACGGCTGGACAGATTTTAATGAATTTTTTTGTGTGTATTCAAATGGATTCGAGGATGGTTTAGATTCACAATTTGGGCCACTGGAATTTTTTTTTAATTACTTTTTTACTTATTTAGTTTTCCCATATAAATTGTTCCTGCCTGTCAAACGTTTTGTATTTCGTGCCGTTTCGTTCTAAACTTTGACACAGTCAGAATAACTGGACAGTTCGTATGTCATTATTTGTTTTATATTTTTGTTTGATAGTAACATGAAGTCTCTTTAAGATAATAAGAAAACAAATCCTCTTTTATTACTTTTAAGGCAGGACAACGTCTGCGGGGTCCACTAGTTTATTATAAATTCCTTAAAGATGCCTACATGTCATGAGGTTATCAAAATGTTAACTTCACTAAGCACTATAAGCGTTTACAACGCACGCGTTTCGATGTATTTTAATGGTGGTAGAACCACAGAACTACACATATTTCGCTAAGGGGTAGAAATTTCATGGTCCGACCGGTGAAGTACTATCGCTGCATCCATTTCTCCAATACCATTGTGTGTCAATAGAAAAAAAGCCGGATTTACACGATGTCCTACCATATAGACCGAATCTGTAGTAGCAGCGCAACTCCATGCGCCAGATTTTCCTAACACTATTATTGAAAAAAAAATTGTACAAAAATGCATTAAAATATAAACTCAGTTCCCTCAAAGGTCATATTCAAACCTCAGTGATATAGACGCAGGTACAAACTTAGGTCTTTTTGCCTTCTACCGTAGAGAAATACTAGCATACACGACCACTGTGACCTTGTACACAAGAGAAATACTGGCATACACGACTACTGTGCCGTACAACAAATTGTATAAAGTGAAATAGCAAACTCACATTAAGCATCGTAATGGCGGATCATGACCAAAAACAAATGAACTGCGAGTACTATCGGTACACGTACAACAGGCCGTCTGAAGTGCCTACGTCGCTGAATAATTAACATACTAATGGCCGGATCGCAAATAAACTCCAAATTATTGCACTACAACTTCCCAGGCCTGTACCGACTGCAAACACGATTGTTTACAATAATTTAGGCTTTTACGGGACTTTGCGTCACATTAAATCAGATTCAAGACAAGAAAAGGAAAACATTTTTGTATGTGAGTCCGTTGTAGCAATAGCTTTCTACGGATCTTGGCGTAGACAGGTGCTACGAAGATTCGTAGCAGCTTGATACCAAAACTTTAAAGTTCTTTGTTTATTCTTATAAGAAAACATCTAAAATATATTACAATCTTTTTTACTGAAATTTTATATCGTTTAAATATAAAAGTATGTTTGTTTTATAAATACACACATAAAACATCTTATATCATCCACTATTCTAATAATCTATTTAATTTCACAATACTCAGTGGAATATCATTGTAGTTACTTTAAAGTTATTATGGTTTGTTCATTATCATGCATTACATGTGTGGGTTTATCTGTACAACTAGCTCTATCTGCGAGCGGAATAAGCCCAATATCCTGTCCCCTAGATTACATGCACTAGGCACTAAAACAATTACATCACGCATTGTGTACACCCTTGTACCTACAGCGTATAGCGAAGGTTGTCAGTCTCTGTTGTATTCCGAGACGCGATCGATCAAAAATTGCAATCAATTTCCAAAGACAGATTTTTTGACGAAATCCTTCTCTTCGTTACGTACGTACGTAACGTTAAGAAATCCGGATTTCTTCGAAAGTCATACCAATCTAGTAACCCACAGCTTTAATAATTTCTAGAAATCGTAAGAATTTGGTACTTAAATCATGTACGTGATAGCGTGCGCACAATGTAAGTAAGGAATTTTAACAATTTTGAAGTATTACTACTTACTACACTGTCATTTAAAAAAAAATTACGTGTAATAATTTATAAATGCTACATTAAAGCCACCTCTTCTTTAAACGCGCTGGAACAAAGCTGAATTACGGCTTGTTATTTTCTACTCCAACAATGTGACTTTAGCAGATAGTTGCAATTTTTGGTCGTTTACTTTTCGATGTACTACAAAATACAGCGAAGGTTGTCAGCGTGTGTATAGCTCCGAATTTACAATGGTTTAGGGGCTGCGGTTGCCCGTATCCCTCGACTTGCACTAGTATACTGGTTTATTGGGAAGACGCAATCTACGGCTTCATTGTCTATTAAGTCCCGCAGTCAGTGGCCACACAATATTCCAATATCATCGCCAATTGAGATTGTTCCACCACAGACGATTTGCATAAACTGTGGCCTGAACACGTGCAACTGAAATTGCAGTGATTTCTCTCCAATACCGAACAACTTTAATCATTTGTCACGAAATTTATGCGAGCATAGTAATAAATGTATCGCCGCATAAAAGATTTTCCAGAAATTGTGTTTCGCTAGTTTTCTTATATTTGAATTTTCCAGCTCCGACTTTCGTTTTATCTTTAAATTGAAAAAAGTTGAGATCTCAACATACCCAGCTATAACTCTGGAAAAACACGAATAACACGAATGAAAAATATTCACGTGTCTTTCGATCCTTCCATCTCCGACCATACCTGATATAATAAAAAGTTCAGTTTTTCAATCACAGTCGTCCATTATCAGCGTGCTGAAGTTATTTCCAAGTCAAGCTTAGCCGTTTTCACATAAATGGTTTGATATTAAATTGCTTTGAATCTCCGAAACATGAATAGGTTATCCTTTAATACATATGCGAAGTTGTGAACCTTTCTTATGTACCAATTAAAGATTCGAAATTACTATATTACTTTCATTTCTCAATCAAGTTTCGTTACCATTTGTATTCATAAAATAACATCAAACATTTTAATACAATAAACAAATTATGCTCACTTTTATTTTATTTTCAGGTTTTGCATACAATATACAAAACACAAAAATATTACCTATTCGAAAAGTATATTGGCAATTTCACCACGTGATTTTTTTATGAAAGTGTTTTTTAATAAAAACTGTTTATATGGCGGAAAGTTTTTAAATTCTGTATTGGTTGGTCAAACAGACTGTGGAGCGATGGATAATGGGCCAAGTTGGGCTAAGCCGGGCAAGCCCTGAGACGTGTTAAGAATGTGCTTGCTCCCCGTCTTATTACATACGTGATTCTTATTTATAAGATTATATTGCGAGTCCCCGATATCGGAGGAGGATTAGCGCAACGGTGCCTTTTAGCGCTTTTAACACTCCACAACTTTGCCATCTCTGTAAGTATCTTAAGAGCAGAATATTAGGGTTGCAACACTTTTTCTGCTGACATTTAGATTATTTTTTGTATGTTTAAAAGCTAAATAACAAAAAACACTTAATTATCTTAAAATAAAGATTTGCGTGTTTTGATTAAAATATTAAGTAACTTTTCGTTGCAGAGACTTAACTGTTGAAAGTGGAGCTCTTTTATAGCGTCACCAACTCGAGAAGCAGTTTTCGATATTCTATTTTATAGGGATACAATAGATGTCAAAAGTTTGTTTGAAAATCCACCAGTTTTGAGCGAGCTTCACAAAAACGTTTTTGGAAAATTAACATCAAAATAAAAATCAACAACTGAGTTCGATATGGGTTGCATTATTAATTACTAGCCTTTCGCCAGCAGCATCGCCAACGTGGACCCGTTTTATAGGTTCCAGTAGGATAAAAACCATTCTATGTCCTTTCCCAAGGCCCACTCTATCAGTGTTCCAAATTTCATTAAAATTGCTTCAGTAGTTTAAGCAGGAAAGCGTAGCAGATAGTCAGACAGACAGAATTTCGAATTTATAATATTAATAGGGATTTCAAAAGTCTTGACACCGACGAAAGCAGTCGTTGGTATTCAAATTGTATATGACGCCGCGCTTACATAGCGTCAAACATATTTAAATTCAAGATAAACCGGGTGTCTGTGATTTTTTGCCATATTATGCAGTGGCAAACGAGCACACAGTCCATTTAGAAAGTAAATTTCCCTGGTGGAAAGCTGGCACTGCGATCCGTGAACTTTAAACTGAATTAAATTCTAATGAGGTTTTGTGCTAAGTTGTTTGTTACAGGTCAGTTGCTATTATACGTTACATTTTTATTTATTTTTGGAATAAGAGTGAGCAGTGTAAAACTTTTGAATTTCAGTGTGCTGGCGTGCTGAATTTATTTTGACGAAAATGAATTAACCTACGATGCCACAGGAATATACTTTATTTTACGCTCTTGTAAGGTTATAACAACAAAGATAGATATGTAAATTAATTTTCCAAGTTTAATAACAAGTTTTAGTTTTTATGCTATATAATTGAACGAATCCTTGTAAGAAATTAAACTTAACTTTATTTTACGAGTAACAGTCTTCAGTTTAACATAGGTACATACATCCATGGTACATCCATTGGATATACAAGCATTGATCACCGGAGTATTTTCTTAAGATACAGTATTTTAAATGTCTTGTACAAAGACAAATCGTATAAGTGCCGTTTTATTCGCGTAAGAACATTAGAACAAATGTATCCAAATCCATTTATCAAGTGGATACGTCTTCGCATTATTCGTATTCCTGCGGGCGAGTCCGGCGGACTGCGGGTTTCCGGCGAGACGACAATTGCTCCAATATCTGCTATCGCCTTTAGCGGATTACAATCACATACAATAACATTTTTGGATACAGCCTTTTTATCGGCTTCAATCAATGTAGTGAAGAATATTTTATACGTATTTGTTTCGAGCATTTTAATTGATGTGGTTTTATTATTGATATTTTGTTGCTGATTCTTTAGGATATTGTTTGTTTTCACAATTTCTGATTTTCGTCAAAAAAGCTAATTTTTTATCATGAATTCGTTATTTTTTTACTTGCCGCATATTTTTGTAAAGTAAATAAAAATCTTGTGAAAACTAAAACATGTCCTTAGAAAAAATATTTTACTACACGTATAAAATTACATCATTAGAGCCAAAATGTCTAGATACATTTATCAAATATGGATTGCATTTACATTATACGATTCTGTACGCGCACCGTGTAGAGTCCATAACTGCTCCAATGTCTGTTATCGCCTTTAGCGGCTTACAATCACATATAATAACATTTTAGGATACAGCTGTTTTGTCGGTTTGAATAAATGTAGTGGAGACTATTTTATACATATTTATTGTTTCAAGGATTTTAAACGGAGACCGTTTTGTTTTAATGGAGGATTCTTTAGGATATATTTTCGATTTCATCGTAATCGCTCAAGTTGTAAAAACATTTTTTTAAAGTTCAGAAATAAATACTGGGTGTATTTTTCTTTAAAGTTAGCCAAATTCCCTTATAAAATAATTTTTATTGTAGTTGTCTAAAATAAATATTTTAATCAGATTCATCAATAAAATTGTGATAAAATCAAATGAAATGTCTTATTGCTTGTAAGAACATTAAAACAAAAGTATCAAAATCCATTTATGCAATGGATCATCTTTGCATTACTCGGACATCCTGCGGGCGTAGTTTGAAGATTTCCTCAAGACAATTACCCCAAAGCTATTGATTTAAAGCGGATGTCTATTAGATACAGTAACACTTATAAATACTGTGCGCAAACGGCTCTTTGGTCGCTATACAGCGCACATTTTGGGAGGCAGCAGAAAAAGACGATGGGGCTGCCAACGATTCCCCTCACAAGAAGAGAGCACTAACCTGCATGCCACGTACGAACCGCCTGCAGCTGCTTTCTTCCACGGCGCTTTCTTTATCTTCTTGTCGACACTAATTATTATGCTTGAAAGATACAGGTTTTTGGAGTCCACACATAAGAATCACACACAGTTTAAGTTCTAGGGTTCAGCCGGTCTAGAGTGTTCTATCACCACGAGGACACACACGGAACTCCTCTCGCGATGGAGTCCAGCGAAGAAGTCTTGACGTATAGTCAAAACCGGCTGTCGCGATTGGGCGAAATCGTATGAACAGTATCAAACTGTTCTGCAATTGGTCGGTTACTCCCGACTGCAAGGGAAACGAGCCAACAGCCCCATCTTAAGCTACGGCGCCAAATTTGAAATAAGAAAATAGGACGTCGTAACTTATGGTTACGAAACATTCCGCCCACCAAAATACGCTTGAGGTATTTTCAACCTAATCTAAGAACTATCCCTAACCTTAGACGAATTTGAACTAAGCATCTAGCCTAGAGCGAGAATATGAACTAAGAATCTAACTTAGAACGAGAATATGAACTAAGAATCTAACTTAGAACGAGAAGGCATATATACTAACAAGACCTTAAGACTACGGTTTAATGAATAACGCCTTAATCTAAAGAATTAGGTAAGGGACAGAGCTTTGCCAATGGTCTCGTTAAGCGAGAGCCATTGCTCGTACGAACGGTTGCGATACGCACTATGCCGTCCGGGCTAGTATGTAATTCTTCTACGCGTGATAGAGGCCAATGTAGAGGTATAGAGGTCTCAGTTTTGAGAATTACAACCGATCCAACCGATAACGGCTTGGAATGAGTAGTCCACTTTGCCCGTTGAGTTAAAGTCTGGAGGTATTCTAACCTCCAACGTTTCCAAAAATCTTGTTGGAATCGTTGAATGAGCTGCCAACGACCGAGGCGATTAATATTCTGAGAGGTAAAATCCTCATCAGGAACGGACGTTAACGGCTCTAACATTAAAGCTTCAATGAGCAGGTTGGTGAGTCTGGATGCACGAGGGAGCAGAGCGGGGTGTTTATGCTCGAATTCAAGATCAGATCTGGCCAACCGGCCGCCCACCCTGAGAATCCCACGGGGATCCAGAAACCGATTAAGCTTACGCAGTTGCTTCATAAGAACTTTACCATCCTGCAATTGACTTATCTACAAAGCAAAATGACTCGATTGAACGTGTTTTACGACAATCGTAAGTGCGTTACGAAGTTCCGAACGATTAGAAAAAGGATTGGAACAGCGGATGCATTTATTTCGTATGAAATCATTAAAAAAAAATCAGACGCATATTAAACGCTGAATTTTACGAATAGACGAATAACGGTCTAACAAAGAATCTATAAAAGAAACGGATGCATCACTTTGAGTGAGCAACGAATGAGGGTTTCGTTCTTTGGATCCAACAACATGAACGTCAGGACTTCCGTCAGAACGGGGCCAAGAAGAATATGGTTGGAGCAGCCATGACGGGCCCGCCCACCATAAGCGATTAGTGGCAAGAGCTGAAGGAAGCTGACCGCGCGAGACTATGTCTGCTGGATTATCCTCCGAAGGAACATGTCCCCAACGAGCGCCGGGAATGACGTCATGAATGTGACCTACACGGTTCGCGACGAATGCCTTCCAACGTGAAGGGTGACAGCGAATCCACGCAAGCACAACGATGGAGTCAGACCAAGCGAACAGACCCGTACACGGGAAAACGGGAACGTTAAATGTCCTTTACAAATTTTAATAGGTCGGATAAAAGGACAAAAAACTATCGACGAATTAACGAGATTGAAAATTAAACGATAACGATGATAACGAGATACGATACGATACAATGATGAGAATTAAAATATTTTCCTTGGATTCGGTATATCCAGGGGAACACGATGCCGGTGACCACGGCCACGGTCGAAATACGAGTAGTATGTCATAAAGTTATTGAAGGGTTCACGTAACTCTAAACTTTTAATACGGTTTCTTTCGAGAGAATGGAAGCAACGGAAAGCAATGTCACGTGACCCTCGGAACGAGCGACTCTTATCATCGTCCTTGAAAGGCAAGGTAGACGCGTACTTTCCCACGGGATTACGAGAATGACGAGTTGCATAAATTGCTTCACCACGTACTTCACCAGGAGGTAAATATTCGGAAGATGAAGATGCGAATGATTCTAATTCCCCTAATCGTTGGACTTCTTCATTAGGTAAGTCATCTTCTTCTTTTATAAAAAACGACTGGAGATCTTCTTTATCACCAGCAGTTCCCAACAGAAGCCAGCCAAAGACGGAATTAAGAGCCGAAGGTTGCCTTGGTCCTCCAGCCACGCTACCAGGAAGTAGTAGAGAGGCGAAGACTTCAGCACCGAGAAGAAGATCAACGGGACCAGGTTTATGACAATCAGGGTCAGCTAATATGAGGTGCTGCAGATGCTGCCAAGCGGACTTGTCTATACGAGAGGATGGCATTTTACCGCAGACGTGAGCGCGTCGACCATAAATAAACTTTTACCGTGAGCACCGACTTCAATTTTAATCGTACCGGAGATGGCAGAAGACGAATGACCTAAGCCACTGACGCGGCGTGAAGTAGGTGTGAACTCAATGCCTAAACTTTTAGCAGCACGTTCGGTTATGAAGTGAGCTTGGCTACCACAGTCTATCAGAGCGCGAAACGTTTGAAAGTTACCTGACGAATTACGAATTTGCACATTAGCGGTAGATAAAAGCACAACCGAATTGTTACCTAAACTCGTAAGTGCTTGAACCTGATCGTTAGTATGACTACTCAGAGTTGGTGGCGTCGAGGGAGTAGGCGTACTTTCTTCGGTATCATTATGAAGAAGCGTGTGATGACGATGACGACACTTTTTACATCTAAAAATAGATTTACAATCTTTCACGGTATGCGATGGGCGTAAACAATTAAAACACCAACGATGAAGTTTAGCGTGTGCAATTCGTTCAGTAACGGGTGTCTGTGCAAACAACTTTCATAGGTTGATAGAATGAATATCTGAACAAAATGAACACTTGACGTTTGAAGTAGTAGGTGTCTTAGGAGTCGACGGCGAATGAGAGGTATGATTGTTATCAGACGAACGTTTCGTTTGATTTGTGTTGGAAAAGAATACAGAAGTTTTAGACTTGAACGGTTTATTATTTAACTTTATTACAGCTTGAGGTCTGTCTTGGACACGGCTGGGTGTACAACCCTTAGGCCGTTCTTGCGCTGAGAAATGTGTATCACGAACGAGCGCCTCACATTTCGTATATAAGAATTTTAATAATTCTTGGTACTTGGGCAGCTCAGTGTTAGTGTGACTTTGTTCATATGCACAACGTGTCTTTGAGTCTAATTTAGATAAAATTAAGTAACAAAGTACAAAGTCCCAATTATCGGTAGGTAATCCAAGACCCTTTAGAATGTTTAAGTTTTCACTAACAAGATCCAAAACACTACGAAAGTCGAAAGGCGAGTTAGATTTAAAATTAATACTTAAGATTTCTTTCCAACACGTAAACGCTAATTCACGTTTGTCCCTGTATCTCGAAACGAGGGTGTCGTAAGCTTCACGGTAGAAGGTACCTTGAATAGGGTACGTATGAATGAGACCGAGAGCTTCACCATCAAGACATGAGACGAGATAATGCATACGTTCACTATCTGATAACGATTGGTTATTATGGACCAACGAATTAAAAATATCATAGAATTCAGGCCACGATTTTATTAAACCCGAAAACGTACGAATTTTAATTTTAGGCAGCTTAACATTTGAAATGCACGAACGGTCAGGCACGGTAGGCGAAGGAACCGACG
Organism: Pyrgus malvae; assembly: GCA_911387765.1. NCBI lineage: Eukaryota > Metazoa > Arthropoda > Insecta > Lepidoptera > Hesperiidae > Pyrgus > Pyrgus malvae. The sequence goes on along the minus strand of OU426958.1, from coordinate 8,553,367 downwards.
ATTCGGCAGTACACGGAAACAGCTGTCTATGAATGGTCACTACGGTAAAATATATCTCATCGAATTCGGCACGAATAATGTCCTCCTTTTCTTCCGACTCACCATCTACCAAGCATAAGATGTCAGAATGAACCTGCTCGAACGTATCACAAAGTTTTGACACGACCGAATAATGAGCAAGAAACGAATGAATCTGACTTGTATCTTCTTTTGCCTTCTGCGCGACCTCTAGTGTTTTCCGCAATCGATTTAACACGAGGGTGCGCTTGCGTCGTAAGACCGGTAATTGTTGGATGGATGGCTCGTCATCCATAACGAGCGACTTACGCTTTTTAGATGTCGGATCGTGCTTAGAACGTCGTCGAATGGGATATGACATTTTTAAACGATTAAAAACGCTGAACGATTTGAGAGAAAACGATACGAAAAGTAGTTGTATTTATTTACCTACTTATCAGTTAAAACGCACAAAATGTCAAACGCAATGAAAAGAATTATGTTAGAACCTCGGCGAAACAATGAACCAGATGCTACGAGAATTCCAAACATAAAGCGCCTTCGACACTATACGAGAACAGATAACGTATAAGTATAGTGCGAAACGGATTTAAGGAAATTAAAAGCGATAGGTAGTACTTACTACGAGAATTTAATTCCTTACTAAAACTTGTATTTAATTACGAATACATGTGTGTCACTTATTTTTACCATTCAGCCTATTCGGACGTGAGATTTCTATGCGACCGAATTAATGAAGAGCACATAAAACACGAAAGACGTCCCTAAGTACAAGTCGATTGATTCACTATAACGAAATACACACAAGATGCAGTAGTTATTAAATGTGTAAGTGAGCCGCGGCACAATGTTAACCGTATAATATTTAGAAAATGAATAACAAAGGCTTTGGAAACGAAGTTACTACAATAAATACCTGTGCACTTTATGTGTAGAGAATATAGTGTACGGAAAGTGTACTTGCAACTTTAGTTAGCTAAATGATATGGGTGATGAGACCTAGAACCGGCTTCTTATTCTTCAGAAAAGTTATTTACCTACGTCTGTATTATAAACGTCGCAGGTGCATAAAAACAAAACGAGTTCCGATGGGAAGAATAAGCGATAAGAATCTAGGTAATTACGGATAGTCGATCGAGTCGAGTGAATATTACCTAGAAGCGAAATTTAACTTCTAACTGTTAATCTGTGAAAACGATTAAAATGTGGAAATAGGTACGGAACGTGTAAAGCGAATTTAAAAGAATAGACGTGAAAGATCCTATCCTTTTAACTGTATCTTAAAACTATAATCGAAGTTATCGATGGATAATGCATACCTACAACTCGTTCGTACGTATGGTTAAAGGTATGGTCAACGGTTAGGTGACTTCGATTACCCGACTAACTTATGAAGGCGCGCGAGAGCGTACAAATGTATCGAGCGGTACAACGTCTTACGTTCAACGTAAGCCGGACGGATTATACCGAAGCGTTATGCATTAAAATATCGAATCAAACCAAATTTATAATAAATAATTCGAACTGAAAAACAATTATTTATCAATGTACGATCTAAAACGAATATGCCTTCAGGTATCTAATGCCTAAGAAAGATAATTACGATTTCTTTGTTCGTACGAAGTGAAGGAATGCAGGTAGATCCTAATTTTTCTCATCAAAGAAATTGAATGAAATGAATTACGTAAATGCAATGCAATATCGTTAAATTCTAGATTTTAACTGTTATTAGGATGCGAATTAGGCCTATCTAAAGGTAATCTAAGCTAGATAAGGTTCCTATTCTAATCCTCCCGGGTTTCGGCACCAGAAAAAATGTGCGCAAACGGCTCTTTGGTCGCTATACAGCGCACATTTTGGGAGGCAGCAGAAAAAGACGATGGGGCTGCCAACGATTCCCCTCACAAGAAGAGAGCACTAACCTGCATGCCACGTACGAACCGCCTGCAGCTGCTTTCTTCCACGGCGCTTTCTTTATCTTCTTGTCGACACTAATTATTATGCTTGAAAGATACAGGTTTTTGGAGTCCACACATAAGAATCACACACAGTTTAAGTTCTAGGGTTCAGCCGGTCTAGAGTGTTCTATCACCACGAGGACACACACGGAACTCCTCTCGCGATGGAGTCCAGCGAAGAAGTCTTGACGTATAGTCAAAACCGGCTGTCGCGATTGGGCGAAATCGTATGAACAGTATCAAACTGTTCTGCAATTGGTCGGTTACTCCCGACTGCAAGGGAAACGAGCCAACAGCCCCATCTTAAGCTACGGCGCCAAATTTGAAATAAGAAAATAGGACGTCGTAACTTATGGTTACGAAACAAATACAGTCACATAAATTCTATGCAATTTTTTTTAATTGTACTATTACTGGTACTACTGTACTAGTACTGGTTTTGACCTTTACCTTTGTTATGAGGATTCTATGGCCTTATTATTTTTTCAATTAAATTTTATACCACACCTTGACACAGATGACAAATTTTAATAATTTGTTTTTCGATTTACAATTTTATTTATCCTTAAGAAATGAAAACCTAAAATTAATCAACATGTACTTTATTCTTAAAATGTGTCTTATGTAACCTTAGCTTACCTTATGTACGAAAAGTGTACATGAGTACATTTTTCAGGCACGTAAAGCCCCTCGTACTCTGATCGACGTCGTTCATAGTATCGGTATTCAAAGGTACTTGACCGTTGCCACGTAAGTTCGAGAGGCGTTCGTCTGAGGCGGAGAGGGTATTTTTGTCTGCCACCGGGACTTAGGCTCAAGAGAGCGAACACGTTATTCCTTACGAGTTCTTTTTTTGAATAGTCACATTTTTAAAATTGTAAGAATTCTGTTTAAATTAATATATTTTTATAGGAAACATTTGTTGTAAACGAATTAAAATGACTTTACGTATCACGAGTACATATCAATTTTTAAAGAAAATTTAGATAAGTACGTAAATTTTATTACATTCGTGGTTTGAGAAGGTCTATGTCAACAGAACTTTAGCAAAATCGTGTAAACTATAAGCAAACTGTTTTGATTGAATTATTATCTAAGTACTTACCAGCATTAATATAAACAGCCAAAATTGTCACAGTACGTACCTGAAAAAATTACAAATAAATCATCATTATTAAAAAGAAAAAATCTTCACGATTAGCAATTTATAATTTACGCAATAAATAACCTAAATAACGAAAACAAATTGCCCCAGATCCTATTAATTTTCATATCCATACATCATAATTTATAATACTACCCGCGTTACTCCAATTAAATGTAGACGCGGAAACATGTGCTAGGAAAAACAAAACATAAATAAAATTTAAGTGTGATATCTGCTGCCTAAATGATCCCAAGCGCAATTATTCAAAATTAATGGTGAAATAAATACTTTGACCGCTCATGTTAATTAAGAACTTTATGCCGCATTCGTAGCCGGTTTTATCTCCTTTTGTTGATTCTCTTAATTTTCGCTTTATTTTTCCTTAAATAAAATTTGCAATGGCGCTATTTTACGAGTTGGGGAATGTTTTTAAAATTGTGGTGACGTTTATTTTAAACATAAGGTTTGAGTTATATCTCAATGCCGAGTCCACAGAAAACACGAAAGAAGATAATGTTTTATTATTTTCTGTAGTTATTTCAATTAGATATTATTAGGGTTTTATATCTCAACAGGAAAAAATAGATTTTGATTCCCTTATAGAAATTTTCTTTGACTGTCCCTCTGTATGCGATGGCCCCATATTCTTAGGGGCCGCTGGAAAATATATAATAATCAAATACTCTGGTCTGTCTTTTTAGATCTGAGCTGTTAAGAAATAAAAATAGAAAAAGATCAAAATATATCTATACCTGCTTTCCCCGTAGATTTCAAAAGATTGGCAACGGAAAGAATCCTTTACGGAACTTAAACTGATCATGAAAGCAAATTCTTTCCTTAGCATGTAGGTACATAATAAAAAAACCATATTACCCGTTACCATTATATCAACAAAAAGTAGAAATAGTGCTATTTTCTTCTTTAGTTACATTATATGCTATTGTACGGTTTTCAAAGGTATATTTAGTTTAATTTCTTCCAACAACTCAAACAAGTAACATACACAGTAAATTTCAATAATAGATTGTATCGGCGGAAAGTACAACTGCACATAACGTACAAAGTTCCCACATTTGTAGCACTCCGTCACGAACATGTAGCAGCCTGCGTAAGTAGCCGGAAATAATTCGGCTTTCATAAAGTTCCGCGGAAAATTCCCATCAACAGAGTAGCATTTTATAAAGTCGGCGGAATAATAATACGCGGGCCCACATCTTTGCTGGAATCTCTTTATCAGTTTGGCATACAATCTTCAAAGTATTATTCCTCAAGGAAACGTGCTTATCAGAGACCAACGTTAATAAGGACATGATTTGAATGTGAAAATACCGGAATATTGCTAGTCAGATGCATAAACGGAGAGTTCCGTACCGCAGTTAAATGGAACGTTGAAAGAATTAAGAAATATAGAAAATCATAACAGCACTCTCTTCTTTCCATGATACTTCTCTCCAGGAAACGTTCTTGACGGTCTAATATTAATAAGAACATGATTTTAATGTAAAAAAGTAAAAAAAATCCGACCCTAAAAATAAACTCTTAAAAATAACAAATAATATTTTAAACCATTACAATTATTATCGTCACATTTATTATGTAAGTTCAAATATTTTTATATTACTAAGCGGCGTCGCACCACCAACCCGCATTGGAGCAGCGTGGTGGAGTAAGCTCCAGGCCTCCCCAATATTGGGGAGAGACCCGTGCCCAGCAGTGGGACGCAAAAAGGGTTGCAGCCAAGCGGCGTCGCGTCTCATAAAGTTCCGCGGAAAATTCCCATCAACAGAGTAGAATTATATAAAGTTGGCGTAATAATACGCAGGTCATCTTTGGTGGAATCTCTTTATCAGTTCGGCATACAAGCTTTAAAGTATTATTCCTCAAGGAAACATGCTTAACAGATATTAATGTTAATAGTGACATGGTTTGAATGTGAAAGCCGAATATTGCAAGTCAGATGCGTAATACAAGCGGAGGGTTCCGTACTTAAATCGAATAGAACGCTGAAAAAAATGAAATAAAATAGTTATACGCAGGATGTCATCTTTATAGAACTCACTTTATCAAACTTCAAAGTTTTATTTCTCCACGAAACATACCTGACGGAGTCCAATATTAATAAAAACAAGATTTTGTAAAAAAGGGGGAATGTGAGTTTTTGTAAAACCTAAAGTGTTCCGTGCCAAAATCGAGAAAAATGAAAATACGTTTGAGTGAGAATTTTCTACATTGAATTATTCACCAAACTCTACTTTTACGAAGCAGCTATTAAGCCGAACGTATGCCTTTATTAGAATAAAACATTCTTTTAATTTAAAGTTTATCTATATTCGATATACGAATATGTATAGTTTGATGTTTTAGCAGAACGAGATAGAGACAATGACTTACAATACATATTTGTTTGTTAAGTATTGTTTAAGAATGCGCACAAATTACGTATATCAGAGGCATCTATGATTACCTAGGTGCTTTTTCAAGTCCCTGTAGCTTCGGGATCAAGAATAGAGCTACGGTATCCCCTGCCTGATCGTAAGAGGCGACTAAAAGGGGGCTTCCGCAGCCCCGGGAGGGACGGCGGTGTATGCGTGGCCGCATGCCGCCGTGAACACCTGAAGGTGCAGGAGAGCACATCTGCTCTCCCGAAGATGGGCCCGTTCTGGGGCGCCGCACGTGGAGGACACCGGTGCGTTCCTATGGAGATCCCGGAGTCCTCACAAACGCAGAGGCAGGCCACCGAGGGGGTTTTAGTGCGGTCAAATCCCACATAACCCGGTATCCTCTCTCAAGGTGTCAGGTACCTTTTGAAGGTTTGCCCCCCGATACCAAAAAAAGACGCTTTTTCAAAATCCCCTTTACTTTAAAATTTAAACTACAAGCACTACAAGAAATTTAAAGTTCAAGCGTTTATTAAGTACGCTTTAAGAAATACTGCCTGTGCCAGACGTACTGGCCAGCTGAACTGGCAGAATAAACTTACCCTAAGTAAATGTGTCTGGTTTTTATTATTTGAATAGCGAACTCCAATAACTGACAGTACAGTTTCATCCGAATCAAAATATTCCGGACGTGTATCACAATTTCCATAAGCTTCGACGTCATTCGAGATGTATTAAGGAAATGTTATTTTACACTCTGATATGCAGCAAGAATGCAATGCCTTCTGTGCGGAATAAAAAGGAGGGATGTACTCAGCCAAACCAGGGTGTTTCGACAAATGAATACAGTTTTACACCCATTTTTGGAGTTTTAATTCAGTCATAAAGTGCTAATATAATAGTAAAAATACAAATTTTTCATTCAGTCGATAAGTGACCAGTGACATATAATTGCTGAATTCGACGAAAATGTTAAAAATCATTTTACTCTATGGTGGCGTCACTTGGTCATGCAAGCAAATGCACTGATTGGTCTTTATGTTGATAGTCGTATTGTGTCGTATGCATACATTTTTTATACTATATACTATGTAAAGTCATAATAAATCTGCTGTTGCCTGTTCCGCTAAAAAGGTTTAAATAAAAAATAAAATTAATAAATAGTTTTTTTTTGGTTTAAAAGCTAAAACCGACTGATTATTGTATTAGCTATCTAGATTGTAGGTATATTTTTAGATTTTTTCATGTAAAATACCTTATCAAGGAAGTATTACCAATACTAAGGAAATGCTATTTTACAGTTTGGCGTGCTGCAAGTATGCAATGCGTTCTGTGCGGAATAAAAAGCCGAGTACATCCTCAGCTGGCTTCGCTGAATGAATTATATGGCGTCTGTTCCTCGCTATGTGTTGTGATGCATCTCGCGTCACTGCATGCATGAGCAAGTTGTGAACCTCATGAACATAATGATGCATGGTGCGGCTTTTGTGTTTTCTTGCGAATTTTTCATTACGTTAGTATATATTCGTCGCTATAGGGTAATCTGTCCTGAAGTTAAAAATGTTGGTATTTACTGACTGGCTGCAGTCCATTTTTGCGTCCCACTGCTTGGCACGGGTCTCTCTCCATTAGGGAGGCCTGGAGCTTACTCCACCATTCTGCTCCATTGTGGGTTGGTGAAGTTGCGGGTTAGTGGCCATCTGCTGTCGAATCCTAGACAAGGCTTAACGACTGTTATTTATCGATAACAACTGGGGCTTAGCGGGCCCTCCGAAGCTCGGAAACGAGCATGTTTCTTTTTGTTACTAGCGGTCATCCATCTCACTCCCGACGGCACCGGTTTAGTCTAGCTGTATAGATCACTTTTGTTCTACGCTATTCGCCGGGCTATGCGGTTTACTATAGAGAGGTTAACTGTAACTGTGTGCAGCTGTTAAGATCAATAGATGTCTAATTGTTTGGAATTGATAAATAAGAGTGAATTTCATTTTGATGTATTGTGAACTTAACGATTACGTGATCAACATGTCAATGCAATGAGCTTCTTATATTGATAATATCTCTGTTGAAGTAATTTTAACTTCATGCCTGTATTTTATGAACAATATCTAAGAACGCAACGCAAAAGAAGTTTACAAATTGACCATTACAAAATTTCCTAATTTTCCAACGTGAAGCAGTAAACTTTAGGCTCTTTAATTATGTCAAGAGACCTGCCTACCCAGTAGTAGGACGCCAAAGGGGTTGCAGCCAAAAAGGAGATTATAATCCAATTTATCGAGTGAGATCTATAGGCCATGACTGACATCAAACAGCCGCAGTCGAGTCCGGTAATGCGATAGTTTCTTTGACATGATAACGACCCGCCTCAGCCTCATATCAACTGAATATATTATATTCCATTGACGCACGCTCAAACTATGGAAGCAAACGGAAAATATTGAAAAATATCCATCAAAGAATCTTTCACTACATTTCTGTAAGCAAAGTCGATTCATAAAAGCAAGATCAAATATCATAAGAATTGGATATAACTTTAAAATGCCGGGCACTCAACTCGCCGCTTCTTTCAAGAATTTTTGCTATGAGTATGAAGATTTAAAAGTTTTGCTATTACAGTAATATTACTCGTAATTTATAGAAAATAGAAGAAAGAAATGTTCTATTAAAGTAGATGGCTAATTTACTGGAATTCATTGACTGTTTTGATTGATTCACTACTATCCCACTGATTGACCTTGACTATTATAATATTTAACTCTAGTGAAACGCACAAATCGTGCAAATCCATAGGTGAAATAATTATAATAATATCAATAATCATAGATCAGATTAAGTTATTCGTATATCGATTAGGGTCATCACGATGCGATCAAAAGGATAGTTACTGTCCCGCATAATTGGTAAATTCCGGTTACAATAAGGGACTTTGTGGACATCATACTATAGATCCGCTTAAACGCTGGATTTACGGCAACTATAGAGCTTATAAAAGCTTGTGCGCCTTGAGCTCATAGTTACTGAAAAAGTTATCCCAATAAAAACATTTCATGGAAAATTGGTTGCCGAGACTCAATAGTTTACAATGAGTTTACTGATAAAAATTCAGTACCTGGAAGCCCGAGCGTTGCTCGGATAAAAACAATTGATTTTCTTGGTTTATTTTTAAGCAAACATTCATTGGATTAGTGATACTTAACAAAGCCTTTTGAAATACCTAGCTCCCAATTTTAAAAACAATTGTCACAAAAAATGAAAAATGCAACTTGTCTATTTGAGGTCTGAACCCGGGTCTCTAGCTCCGTAGTCAGCTTTCGTAACTATTCGACCAAGAAAGCTTTAATTCCATTGACGAAATTTTTATAGAGGTCTTTCATATGGACATTGTCATTTGTTTGAAGGGCGGAATGACAGTCGACATTTGACGGCTTTCTACGCTACAATATATTATTAATATTCTGCAACAGATGTCAGTAAGAGTAATTTTATATTTAACGGCATAAACATTAAATAAAACGACAATTTCTATCAATGAAAATTTGCTCGATTTATCATCCCCGAAACCAGGGTACTAAATTTCATCAAAATCTTTGGAGCCGTTTCCGAGACTCAAAAATATATTTAGATATAAACAACAATTGCTCGTTTAAAGGTATTAGATTAAATCAACAAGGTAAGTAGAGTGATGCCTTATCACTTAATCTTGGTTAAACTTGGCAGTTTTATGGACGTTAAAGAAACACTTTTTGTTTGTGATAGGAAACAGTTCTATTCAAAATTGATATATCATACAAACATCTACTCAAATCAACTCAACTCAGTCTCTAAATTAGTCAACTGATATGAAAAATAAAATTGTAAGAAACGGTCAAGCCATATATTGACTAAAAAGTAGAGCTTGTAGTAGTAGGCTTGAATCTGCATCAGATCTGATACTTTTTTATCACAGTATCACTCAATCAAAAGGATAGTTTGTGTTTCGCATCATTGGCAAATTTCAGTTACAATAAAGCACTTTGTGATCGCGGTGCCACAAGTTCCACTTCAACGCTGGATTTACGGCTACTAATAAACTTGCGCCATGAGCTTATCGAAAGTTTGCTTACTATGTTACTGAAAAGGTAAGAACTAGGTTTATATTATAGACAGAATATTACTCTACAATCGTAAAAATTCTATACACATCATAGAACTGATCGGTTATTTGCAAGATATTGCAATATTTGCACTTAAAAATATAATTACTTATTGTTCTCTAACATATTGGACGCAATATGATCCAAACATCTCTCTTTACAAGTGTTCCTATCACAAAATACAAAAAAACCGCATTAATAGAATGACCATAATTCCAATGCTACAAACAATAAGTTAATTCGGACCATTTAATCCTTAACCAAATACAGCGAAAGGGGAAACTGCCGCATTAGCCGCGTCAGTCATCAGCAGAATGAATCATTACTTGAAGAGTGCGCCCGTGGCTCGTGTCAAAGAGCTCAGCTCAAAGGTCCTCATGCTCTCCCTCCCCGCGCCATGTTCTTCCTCCCCCGCGCATGCCGGCAAGGAAGGGCTGATTGAAGGGCCACTCTAAAACCTCGGCCACCCGCTCGTTCGCTCGCATTCAAGGGTCGTATCTGGATTATAGGGCGCCGAAACCAGCACCTTCATCAGATATGTATAAACGTGTTTGCAGTCCGCCAATTCAAACCGAGAAAATTGTTCCGCTTCTAATTTAATCCCATTCAACCCCGCGTTTGATGGCGCTGTTATTATAAAAAAAATACACAAAACAAGCCCAAATTGGGGTGTAGTTAGTTACCCAACTCGTTCGTGTCGGTTTCATATTAAGTCGTTCCCTATCGTCCCGTACTACATATATTCGTATCTTAAGGCGATGTTGGCGTGTAAGTTATTATAAGAGAGGTGCGCCGAGGGAAATGAATGTCGAGTAGGTCGGCCCGTTGTCATTCATATTAGCTGTGACTGCTTAAATTCGTAATCATACACCGCCAATTCACGGGCGTTGCGCGGTGTACGTGATGGCATAAGGGAAATTTAACCGGGTTGGGGTCTCTTGCCTTCAAAAGAGTCAACGGAACCCTTAAATTTGCTTCATTGTTCGTGCATGTGTCTATTTGCCTGTAAGCCTCTTTTTAAGAGACACGCCCAGTCAAAGTTAATATCATCAATTACTTACGTCCGCAGTCCATTAAAATTGTGAAATTGTCAGCAGAAGTCGGCAATTATGCTATGTATTTTAACCATATAAGGGAATCAAGACTTTAAAAAAATGTTTTAACTCATATAACAGGTTTTTAAGTTCATTTTCACGTTAGTAAATTCCATTTTAGTACAGAACCCTGTGTGAGAATTTGACTCGTACTAAGCCGGTTTTTATTCCATAATAATTCCGTTTTCAATTTCTAGCGAGAGCGTCGCAACGGTGAGATTGGTGCGTAAAAGTCGCGTAAACATTCGGGCGGTTGGCGAACGGTTACTCCCACTGTAACCGGTTTATGCCGGTTCAGAGTGTAAAGAGATAACGCCCTTTATGTGTGTAATCATTTTGTGTTACGACGGACTTCGTCGTTGCTGAGTGTTATTAAGGTTTTCGGTCCCCCTGAGGTTTATCGCGTGATTTTAAACTACCGATTCAATATTGCCTTTATGCTCGAAATATAGATGAGAATCTGTTTTGAGGTTAGTTAAAGCACCACACGTTTAGAATATTTTATTCTGTTTGGTTTTAGGCTGCTTTCACAAGGATTTTTGTATGTGTAACATAAACAGATTAGATCTGTTCCGTATCACCACGAAATAATTTACATGATAGTCACATGATAGTCACAAATCTATTGTTTTCTTATTTTACAAATAAATTGATCCTGTAAGGGTTCCTTGTTATTCGAAACGATTCAAAGAAAATATCCCCAGGCGTTAAAAACGCCTCGCAATGAATTTGACTTGGGTTGTCGTAGCAGCAGCGCAAATAGATAGGGCCCTGTATGTGCAAGCCTCCGATACAAAAAAAGGTATTTCCTATAAAGTCCCTGTAGCTTCGGGATTAAGAATAGAGCTACGGTATCCCCTGCCTGATCGTAAGTGGTAACTAAAAGGGGGCTTCCGGGGTTGGGGGTAGTGATAGTGAGAGCTCGATTCGTCCAGCCAGCAGTCCCACGAAGATCGGAGGTGTGTGCGTGGCCGCATGCCGCCCTGAGCATCGGATAGTGCAGGAGGGAACATCTGCTCTCCCATAAGGGGCGCCGCGCATGGAGGACACCGCTGCGTCACACTGGAGATCCCGAAGTCCTCTCCAAGCGCAGAGGCATGCCACCGAGGGTGTTTTAGTGCAGTACGCATCCCACATAACCCGGTATCCTCTCCCAAGGTGCCAGGGTACCTTTATAATCCCCCCCCCACCCGATACCAAAAAAAGGTATTTCCTATGAAATGAGGCGTATATCTCGTAAGTCAAGAAAATTAACTTAAAAATTAATCATCATTTATACATATTGACATTGTTGTTAAATTAAGAAATTTTATTGTTCATCTTTAAGTACTGGTCATTACGATATTTTTTATAGTTAATAAACCCTACAACGTGCAAAATGCGTCGAGTTGGATGTGGCGCGATTGTCGCACGGGCGACACGACTAGACGGCAGGAAATGCGCGAAGCAGCGCCGGAAATCGGCAAATGTATTCCAATTTTAAGCGCAAACTAAAACAAATTTCACTTATAATAGGGCTGGCATGAATCATTCTATACAACTTTAGAGCATCACAGGTACTGACAGGTATGACACCCGTCAGCCTTTGATGCTTTAAGTATACAACATAATATAGCAACAAACATAACCTAAATAAATATAGAAATACCTAATTAAATAAAATAATAACTACATAAACCTTTGTATTCAACTTAGGATGGTAACGATAAAATGTTCCTTTCGGATAGCGTTAACAATCAAAGGACAATACTGGTGGCGTTATTATTTGTTGATTCCCAAGTCTAGTTGGTAAAAATTATGAACGGATGGGTAAAAATCAATGATATTTTAAACCAAAACTTCTTGTTTTATATAATATAATTGGTAAAAATTATGAACGGACGGAATCTGAATTCAATCCTCGACAGAACCGATTACAAACTGAGCCAATCTTTGTTATTCAATTTGGTTTGCCAAGTTCGAAGTTTGAAAGCATACGTGGATTTCGTTTATCACCAGTTGAGATTAGAATTTTCGAATACGCGAGTACTACAGGTAATATCGTCTGCATAAACTCGAACGGTGGATACAAACACTGTGTAGTATGATATTCATTATATTATAAAGAAATACATTTTTAAATACTAGTTATGCACCTGTGTTTTACTGTTTTTGAGTTTTGTGTTTTGAGCACTACAGTAAGACTGAAAAATATGTGAAAAATTCATCAGTTAACTGTCTTTGCAACTAGGAATCAAACCTGGGGCCGAATAGTTGTTTTTTAATTAATAACAATCGGCGCGGTGACACAGTGGTCACGACCATACGGGTCGTCAATAATGACTAATTACATACCGTTACAAAATCGTGGAGTTACACATTTTGACTGAGATGTAGAGTTAGTAACTGTAGGGGTGGAAGATTTAGGCCGTAATTCAGGAGCTTGGAGAACCAAGTAGTCTCTTGTAGAAACGAGATCTGATATCTTTTTCACAGAGTATTGCATTCGTCTTGGAATAATTTCACATGAAATTTTTTATAGTGAAATATAATCTTTTCAGATATATAAACAAAAGATGAAACTATGCGAGAAACTGCAAAGAGCATCCTCTCATATTTTCCTTTAGAACAAAGTCTACAAGTGTATATTAAAAAAATCTCTTTGTCATATTAATTTAATTCCATTAGAATTTAGTATTATGTCGTTTCGTGCCCGCGTCGTTATAATGAGCTTTAATATTAAATCGTATTCAAGTGATGCTTAGGTTCTCTCATCCAAACCTACAGAATTCCTGTGTCTCCGCGGTCTGGTCTAAAGTACGCGTATCTAGTAGAAAATATTATTAATGGACAATATAAATAAAAAATCTATATTTATGTAATTAAGTACTAGCATAAAGTTTTGGGAAAGCTCGCGTAGGTTTTCTATCTGGTAATAATTTTATTATCCTAGCTTTTATGAAATCGAACTTTCTGTTCGCATCGATTCGATTTCTTTAGATTTTTATCAGATGGTTTTAGTAGTACAATATTTTATCCAAAGAATGCAAAATTGATAACCTTTGTTTTTTAAAATGGTTATAAAATCGTATATTTTTTTTTGATAAATACCACGTCTAGACATGAGTTTTATTGATGAAAGCACAAATCTATAGGCATCATAGTTTTTCAGTAAAATGTACTACAACAATGCTAAGGTTAGGATAGTGTTAAGGCTCGATTCGTTATCTCTGATAAAACACAAGTTGTTGTGTGTAAATACTCGTATATATAGCTAAAACTTGAGAACAACTGAATGTAGCTTAATAAATGCTTTAATATCAAATCAATACTTCTATAGTTTTGAAAATATTCTGGTGTATTACTTGCGTCAAGGATTTCATAAGCTAGGTTAGATTTATAAACTTCTATAGTTAGAAAATATTTATATACATACTTTTAATACCCGAACTGGTTTAAATTCTTAAATAAATCTGTATTTCTTAATTACCGATCAGACTAGATATAGAAATTAAAATGTGGGTTTAATTAAAAACTATGTTCCTCAAGAGAAGGGAATAGGATTCCCCAAAAATTATTAAAATATTTTTAATCTCCGGAGTTTAATTCTTCTTTCTAACGCTGGTAAAGCCGCGGGGAATAACTACTAGTGTCACAATAATACAACAAAATAAAACAAGCGACAAACATGAACGTCGAGAAGTACGTATAATTCCCAGAAATAATCCCAATTATCTACGTAATGAGGAACTGAGGAAGCATGGTTCGTCTCAATTCTTCCAATCTACTTTGTCTAATGTTCATTAGGAATGAAACATAATTTCCAATTCCATTTGTCTTTATTTGACCTTACCTAATATTTATTCTTTTTTAGATTCATGGTGTTTTTAGAGTTGAGTATATCTTAGGTCCTTAAAACCATGGTGACTAAACGAAGACATGTTATCACGTCACGTCAAAAAAACCTGTGTAGCTTTTCAAAATTTCATATCCGAAAGGATATGAAAAACGGAAAGGAATAAAGTTATTATATATTTTACATATTATAGATGAACCCTAAAACATTAAATTAAATTAAGGTATTACTTCGGTACCAGGGATTCAAACAAATATCTTTAAATCGTTTAGGTATTTATTTTATTTTTATTAAGTATTTAGGCAGAGCCCTGTAGTTTTGGGATAAAGAACAGAGCTACAGCGAATAGGGTTAAGAAAGGGGGGATTCCGAAGTTGCGGACGGAGAGAGTGGGAGCTCCATGCGTCCAGTTAGTGATCCGGGTAAGGACGTCGGAGTGATGCGTGGCCGCATGCCGTTGCAAGCCCTGGTAATTGCAAGGAGTTCTTCCTCTCTCTGCCGATGATGGGCCAGTTATGGAACGCCGTTCGTGGAGGACAACTGTGTGTTCCTACGGAGATCCCGTAATTCTTCTCCAGTGCTGCAGGCCGCCGAGGGGTTTTAGCGTAGTAAAAATCGTATATAACGCGGTGTGCCTCCCAAGGTGTCGGGTACCTTTTACACTACAATACAAGAAAAGTATTTTACCCTATTTATCGAAATCATGCTCTTGCTAATGCACGATACAATAGCGTGGTGACCTGACCTCATACTGATCGTCCACCTATCATTTCGTTTTATCAGCTGTGTATAAATATGTATAATACTTACGTATAAAAATAACCATTGAAAGTTTCTTAGCTGTTTATTTAAATTCCTCTTCTCTGGGAGGCCGAAATTCTATTGCTATCGCTGCATTTATCATTGCCAAGTAAAGTGGTACACTAATCAATCAATGAGCGTATCAGATATCGGCGATGTTTGGTGAACTGGGGATCGGGATATTATATCAAGTGGTATTCGTATAATGCGTTTTTAATTATCTACAACCAGCAAACACATTTAATTTAGGTGTGTTTTTGTCGTCATAATAAAAATGCTTTTTATTCTTGAAACCCGTTGAGTTTAAGCGTTTTACACAGATGCACAGAATAGTTAAAAGGCAAAAAACTTCTTATCTGATAGTTGTGAAAATACTTCTTTTTGTAAGTAACAACTATTTCTGAATTATTTTCAAAATTCTAGCCTCAGAATTTTGTAAGATAAGGAAGAGATCCCTTTCTGTGTTGCTCCCAGAAAGTTAATATTCAATTTAATTACTGAATAATTAATTTAATGTATTAAAATTTTTGAAGTGAAAACTTCTTTAGTGGCGACATTTTTACCCATCCCAAAAAAACTGCACATTTTTTTGGGATGGGTAATAAATTTTAAACTCGCGTCAGGATACATGACCTGATCGAATATTCGTAAGACGGAGGGGTGACAGCTCATCAGCTGTCACCACTCGAATCACTCGAGTCACCGCTCGACTGTCTATATGTATACTTGTAAAAATCGGGTATATCAAGTGTTTAAAATATGGAAATTGAACAAAGTGCATCTATTACTGAAAAAGTGACGAAGAAATCGTGAAAGAAAACGAGTGATTACTTTATAAAAATACTAGATAAAAACCTACTGAAAATACTAGATGAAAAATAATAATTAAAGCAATTCGTCCGAAATTATTCCCTAACCATTTCAAAATATCAAAAATGCACAACGTTTAAATGTTTAATTTTTCACTTTTGCTTTCCCGACAACCCGTTGCTTTTTTACTAATATATTGTAATTACATTTGATTAAGTTTTCGCGGATTCTTCTTTGTGACAAACAGACACATGAGTTGATCCTATAAAGTATATGCCTTTAGTTTTTTTCGTATAGATGCTGATAAAATAACAGTTTAATTTTTTATAAAACTGTGATACCAAGTTTACTCATTAGAAACGTTCGCTAAGAAATCAACCGATACAAAAAAGAACGAACGTTTTCTATTGAAATGGCAAACAGAAGTCGTTGATTGGAAGAAATTTAACCATTAATTGAGTCTATTTCAGTAAACCCAGACGACTAACTCCTTGTTAATTGCCGTATTGCCCGGAGAACAGAATCAGGTGCAGTAACTGAAAAATGTAAATTTACATCTCGTGGTAACTGCAACAAAAATTTGCTTTCAAACAGAGTTAAAAGTAAAAAATCAAGTCAAAAATAGTTTATTTCGTTTTGCCACCGGGTTGGATAAATATTATGTTATCCCCTCGTTTTAACAGACAATATTTTACGTTTTTAAACATAATATTATAACAGTTTACAAAAGTAAGCGAATAAGGTGCAGAATATTTATTTGTACCTACTAGTTCTACAATCTCCACCAAACCGCATTGGAGCAGCGTGGTGGAGTAAGCTCCAGGCCTCCCCAATAAGGAGGAGAGATCCATGCCCAGCAGTGGGACGCAAAAAGGGTTGCAGCCAGCCAGCCAGTTCTACAATAGTGAAATTTCCATTATGAAAATTTCGTCCTAATCATGAGCAGCGTGGTGGAGTAAGCTCCAGGCCTCCCCAATAAGGAGGAGAGATCCGTGCCCAGCAGTGGGACGCAAAAAGGGTTGCAGCCAGCCAGCCAGTTCTACAATAGTGAAATTTCCATTATGAAAATTTCGTCCTAATCATGAGCAGCGTGGTGGAGTAAGCTCCAGGCCTCCCCAATAAGGAGGAGAGATCCGTGCCCAGCAGTGGGACGCAAAAAGGGTTGCAGCCAGCCAGCCAGTTCTACAATAGTGAAATTTCCATTATGAAAATTTCGTCCTAATCATGAGCAGCGTGGTGGAGTAAGCTCCAGGCCTCCCCAATAAGGAGGAGAGATCCGTGCCCAGCAGTGGGACGCAAAAAGGGTTGCAGCCAGCCAGCCAGTTCTACAATAGTGAAATTTCCATCATGAAAATTTCGTCCTATGGTTTAGAGATTTTTGTTTAGTAATCATGTGAATCTACAAAATTAATATGCGAAGTTGAAAAAAGTATTTAGTCATTTATAAAAACAACTTACAAGTACGGAAAAATATTATTTCTTAGATTTTGCTTAACCCTTATTTATCTATCAATCTAAATCTCGGCATATCGAAGACCAATGCTGCCGAAGTGCGTGTTGGAGCATATTCTTTATATTATGTTCTTGTAAAAGGCAAATACTTTTTCTTATGCACTTTGAATTAGTAGTAATTTGCATTCGTTATAATAACGATTGAAGAAACTCTATTCAAACGATTCTTGCCTTAATGTATTTTCCTAAAAGTTGGACTTTTAAAAACCTGGCAACAGTATTAAGTAGTATCAATTTTACAATCAAATTAACAGGTGAAAGCTTTTCCTTTAATTATGGCGGCTGTTTTATTTCTTATCACAATTTTATTACAACGATGACAATACGCAAAAGCTCGCCTATTAAATTATTTGTATGAGATATCCCGAAGCCGTCGCTTTGAGCTTCAGTTATTTATATTGTGCAAAAATATTTCACCTTTTCTGTTCTGCTTTTTACCATTGTTTACTTTATAAATAATGATAAGATACTAAATAAGACAGCTTTGGTCGATGGTAAAACTTGCATGGTATTGCTGTGGAAGTACCTATGTACATATCGTTGCAGTCATAGATACAGGATATGTATTTTTATATCTACGTATTATTTAGGTATTTAAGTTTAAGTATGATAAGTGAATTTATTGAATTACGCATAACGAGTTCTCTTTGATTTTCATTATTTTTGACTTAGTATGCGCCTACCTCAAGCTCTACTCGTCACCCAGGGTTGGCTGGTAGAGAATGCCATTTAGGCATTAAGCACGCCCTTGTGTTCCTTATTTTTAAGGAAATACTGTAAGTTAAAATAAATAAATAAATAAATACAGGATGTAAGCGAAATATACGAGATCTGTGGTTTTTCTTTTCAACCCTGGTTATGTCCCACTGCTAGATTATATCCTCTCCGAAGTGAGATGGTATTCATAGCGTGATGGCCATAGTCCACTAATCAAATGCGGATTGGTGGATTGCAACATTTTAATTGAAGCATTTTCTGGTGTTTCGGTAGAAAGATGATGTTCCCGAAACGCATTTATCATGTGACCGTCAGCTTCTATAGTAACAGCGAAAAAGATGGACATTATTTATGGATATTAGTGGGCTGCAAAGCTACCACGTAATATGATATGAAGTATTCGTTTGCTACTACAATAATTTTTTTTTAAATGTATTAATTAAAATAATAAACATTATTTACATTCAGAAGGCGTAATAACTCGTAATAAGTTCAACGAATAAGACAGAACTCTACCGCACCAGGGTGTGGATCCACATCAGGATGTTCATGCTCCACTCCAATATTTCACTCGTGGCTTCCAAACATTACAGCAGGAAGGCACTCCTTTCCACAACTTTCCGAATTTCTAGTTCGAATAAAATATATTGCTGCAAGTTTCCGAGATATTTATGAATCCATTGGCGCTTACAAACAAAACTGTATATTGAAAATCTTCGGGAAACCGATGCTCGCCTGACTTGACTACCTTGTTACGTACATAGAGCTATGAAATAGAAATTATAGCGCGTGGTTTTACATCAACACAGTGTTTGTAACAAAACTCCTATGAAACAGCTCTACCTAATCTTATGAAATTTTGTGCCTGTGTATGTCAGTAGGTCTGAGAATAGGACTACTATTTTTAATAGCCCTTGGACATTTTCTGTTATAATTGGGGTTTCTTGAGCAAAAGCGAACGAAGTCGCGGGAGGATTATAGCTTATAGTTATAATATAAAAATTTTGGGTGAGCCATGCGTTGCTCAACGGTTTCTATGGAAGAAGCACCACCGCTGCACATATTTTCTATTATTTGTATGTGTGGAACGATGTAGTTGCTTGCGACACTTACGTGGCTTTCAGGCTGGCCTGAGTAGCGCAAGTAAAGAACGACCTCAGAAAAAGACACGAGTTTGCCTAAGGTTGGGTTAGAAGAATATTGACTGCAGGGACTTCAGACAGGATGTTCGTCAGACTTAATTTTATAAATGCAAAAAAAAAACCGTATAGTGCTTTATACTCCACTTTCTAATTAAGTATGCGAACACCTTTTGTCCAAATAAACTGTATTCGGTGGGACCAAAACGAATACACATAACATAATAAAATCCTAATCGTTCAAGTTATTCTCCAGTAATGTACTTACTGACGAATAGCCTTTTCCTTTCTGTACAAAAATAAGTTAGGTCCACGTTACCGCCGGTTACACATATCTAAAATTCATACTCTAATAACAGCACCGCGGTTCGGCTCTCATTTGGTAGGCTTTTATTGCTAACCACAAGAAAATAATATTCTATAATGAATGTTCCATCTAGAATTTCTTGACTTACTTCATGCAGAATTAAAATAAGAAACATCTCAAGAAAATTATGGCCAGCCATAGACATTTGCCATGTTATGAGAGCGTATGTTGCCAAATTGTTACAAGAATACAATACAGCTACTTGACAAAGTAGGTATTCAAGCCGGAATACTCCTTTGACCGATAGACATTCCGGCGAAATTCCCGCTAATTATGTTGAAAGATTTCAGGCAATTTGTGACTTTCGTTGAGCTAAACGGCTTTTCTCGAAGAAATCCAAGAGCGATTAGCGAAAATAAAGTCGTGGAGGAAGGAATATTCGAGCAGACGGCGCGTTTTAAGACAATGCGCATCATTCAAATATCCCATTAAATCGCGCGATTTTGTTCGCAAGAGCGGGTTCGGGTAAATTAAGCAAATTAAGAGGCAGTTCGTGAGACAGTAATTACAGCGCGTCTATAGTTGGCCAACGACCAAGTACGTATGTAACTGTAGCTAGTTACTTTATCCCTGGATTTATGGGGGTCCAGATTTCGGAGCAGACCCCGGGCGCGCGCGGATTGGATTATAAACGTTATCGTTGGTGTCGCATCAACGAACCTGAAAAATTTTTCCTCGCAGTCCAATGCGTCCTGAACGTATTTCGATTTAAAATGTAATACTTCAACGCACGTTGTTTTCCGCTGAGCCGTAGACCAAAGATAAATGGTTCAAAAACGAAACCAGTATTGAAATATAGATTTTATACATGAAACAAAATGATTTAATCTCTATATATAATGACGGTATAGTATATATATATATATATATATATATATATATATATATATATAGAAATTAATGAAAACGAAAAATTGGCCACATACGACGAAAATTGTGATGAATCAAAGAAATAAAATAAAATGTTTTAAATTAAGCCTAAATTTTATTGCAATTGATAATATTAATAAAAACTTATTATACCTGAGTACCAAACAATAAGTTCCGTAAAAAGTTAGTAAAGTCTAAACTTCGGCAAACATTAAAGTGAGTAATGCAATAAATTGAAATCAAAAGTAAAATGAAATTAAACTAACAACTGTGTAAAGTAGTCGTAAATGACTTAATTGACTGCAAACCCGCGGAAGATACAAAAAAGGGAGCAAAAGTGATTAGGAAAGCAATAGAATGACACGTTATCAAATAAAACAGCTGTAGTGCAGGCTCGTGGGCGGGCGGCGCGGTAGGGCCTATCGACTCGCCCTCGCGCGAACTGACTCACCTCAAGGTCACCGCTGCCACCACCGTCCAGCGAAGACCAGACAAGCTTTGCTCGGAGCGCCTACCGCTCTCGCCTCATTTTGTCTTATCTAGGTGCAAGGAAAAATTCCTCGTCCTTCCGATACATTTTCCAGGGAGAGGGCGCCGGCGCCCACGGCAGCCCTGAGAAAACTGACGGACGTCGACGTTCCTCCACGTATTATATAGCCGGCAGCGGGGCGGGGCGGCGCCGCGAGTTGCGCCGTCGATTCCCGACTCGATAAATAAATTAATTAAAAGTGCAAGTGAGTGATCGCCGGGTGCAGCCTACGAACTAGTCTTAGCTTCCCCTTAATTGGAACTTTAGACGCAAAGGTTCCTTCCCCTTAAAATTATTTGCCTCATTTGCTGGATGTCGACTTTCGCGGTTTTAACAAAATATGTTGAGCTTTATTACAAAACTTACTCGTTTTTCAAAACGGCTTTCTCTACTTACTAAAATAACTGAAATAGGGGAAACCTACATCCAACAGTGGACTTACATATTATAGCAGTAAACTGCATCTAAATTCCCTGGATCTGTTTTCGTAGATCTTTCAATAAGTATAAGAAGCAATTAAAGTTTAATGGAGCTTTGTTATTCTATTTGTTTTAAAGTGGAACACTAATACCTACTAGAAAGAATTAAAACTATAAAAATACTTGTAATTTAGCTTTAGAATATGGTTAAAACGACATAAACGTTAAATAATTCAGCTCTAAGACACCAATTGCAGATGTTTTCGTTACAGACCAAAAATGAGTCATGCTGTGACAAATCAATCTGTTTCTCTTTTCCCCAGAATTGCGAATTTCCCAGGTTTATCCCGTATCAAACGCCTTTTTAGGTGGTTTTATGGATGGTAGAAGATCGGGGCACCCATTTCTGTTGTAAAGTGTTTTGGTGGAAGGGTGTGTTAGCCGGCCAAGTTTACATGGGAGCGATCATCAGTCTCCGGAAATTCAAGGAAAAGTTTAACTTTATAATGTGTACTTAACACTACGTAGCCTACAGTACTCGTCTGCTACTCTATTTTAAAAAAATGTGTAAATTAAAAAGCTGGGTTTAAGTTTTTACATAGAGATAAAAATTTGTAATTGCAATTTACTATATTTTTTTCAACCCTTTTTATGTCCCACAGCTAGGCACAGGTCTTCTCTTGGAAGTGAAAGGCCATGGTCTACCACGCTGGCCTAGGGCAGGTTGATGGACACCGTACCATAGAAATAAGGGTAAATTTCAGGCATGCACTGTGAGGAAAAACATTGTATTTAAATATCATCATGATATTCTATCACCGTATTTATTTAATTTTGTGACATAAAAATATGTATAAATAAGTAGTATGTAGCAGTCCCAGAACTATGGGTACAACGGACGCACAAAAACAGGGACCCAAACACCCAGACCGAAAACAGATATTTCAACAATGAATTTGACTCATTGTTTGAATTTCTGTTTGCTCGAAATCAAACCTAAGATCTTTTTGCAGTTTTAAGCAATACCAAATAGATCGTTAAGTATACCATTTAAAGTAAAAGATATGAACTTACATCAAAGACCAATAAATCTATTTTTCAATTACATTAATCGTAAATTCCTAGTATCCTTTCATTTTGAAATTTGTTTTCAAGGATTCCTTAGTAATTTAAATAAGTAGCTATGGCTTGAACCACAGTTACAAAGTTATAAGTAGTATGCGCGCCTTTAATTTATCGAGACGTCTTTCTAAGGTTTCTGACTAATCACTGAATCAATATCTAACTGTATAGGTATACGACTCTACCATCGTATGATTTCCCTAGAAGTCGTAGCCACTACAGCTAAATTTAATGCGGGTTCCGTGTTTAAGATGGCAATCAGGTCACAGATCTCAATTAGTCCATGTGGATTGGGACCAGAATAAGGGCTCAGGTATCCTCTGCCAGTAGCAAGGGACAACTGAAAGACGGCTTTCGGAGTTGCGGTTGGCAAAAGTCGGAGCTCAATCCGTTAAAGACCATAGGAAAAAGACGGTAAGTATCAACGTCCATAATGTCGTCAGCGTATCAGTACTCGTCATTCCATAGAAAAACGGCCAAAAGTTAAACTTTTTCTATGGATGACGAGTATCGGGACACTATTTAAAACTGACTATAATGAGCTGGTTTGTAACTCTCCTTTGGACTCGATTTTGACCCACTTACAACAGATAGATTGAATTCAAACTTTGGACACTTATGAAGAATCGGTAGCAATACAATAATTTCATGAGTGTATCTAATTCCGAGAAAGAAAAAAAATATTTTTAACAGTAAATCAAACTAAGACATGAAAAATAAATATAGTTAAAAGAAACATGCTTTTGATGCATATCAAACTAAAAAGTGAAAAATAATCCTTAATATAAGCAGAAAATAATAATGAACAAAAAATACCATTACACATTATTCAGAAAAAAGCGTGGGGCGCTCTGTGCCATATTTTTCTTATATCGAGTAACCCATACATTTTTCACAATAATACTAGTTTATTTTGGTCATTATTATTTTCTGCTTTATTAAGGATTATTTTGCACTTTTTTACCGACTTCCAAAAGGAGGAAGTACTGTATTCGGGTGTATGTATATTTTTTTTATATATGTTCCATTATATGGTTCCATTGTCACAAAATCAGGATCTGATGATGGGATCCAAGGGAAATCGAGGGGAACTCTCAAATGTTATAGTGACACACATTGATTTGGAAGGTACTGCGACAGTGAGGAGTTAAGAGCAAATTCTTTCAATAAATAGTTTTTTATTTGAAATCTCACATTCCTGAGGTGGTCCAACTGTCACCAAGTCAAAGTCTGATTAGGGGATCCCAGAGAAATCGAAAGGAAAATTCAAATTTTATAGCACAACACAATGATTTTCATATTTTTACTAAAGCAAAACAGGCATTTGTGTATAATTACCATCATATCATGTTGCTGAGCTGATTATGGAAGGTACTACGACGGTTAGGATTATAAGAAAATTCTGTCAGTATGTATTTTTTTGTTCAAAACCTTATACTCCTTGTGGTCCAACTGTTACCATGTCAAAATCTGATGATGTGATACTAGGGAAATCGAGGGACACACTGAAACTTAATAGGCACACACCTTCTTTTAGTCATATTTTTTAACATAATACAAATATTTATGTCCGGTAATTATCACCTTATGTTGCTAAGCTGATGATTGAAGGTACAACTCCTCAAAGGTTAGGAGCATACGTTCAGGTGGACTGATAGTAGTTTCAGACCATAAGGTGGCTATTAGATAAACATGATTATAAAAGGTAAATCTGTTTAACATTTAGAAGTTAAGTGAAAATTTTTCCAACTATCCTTATACATATCTACAGAATTATTAAAGTTACTAAAAAGAGTGAAATAAATTAAGTTTTTAACAAAAGAATAGAACCGACTTCAAACGGTAAAAAATAAAATTGTTCTGTACCTACTTCTTCTTGCTTATGGTAATTACTCTTAAAACTATTTTTGGAGTCGGGCCCTTAGTAAAATGTCCTGTTATCTATACATATAATAAATCTGTAACAAGTCGGTTTCTGTACATTGAAGATATTTATAAAAAACTGTCACTAGGGCTATTTATTAGCGTAATAGAACCCAAAACAATGATTTTTAGAATTATTGTCTGTTTGTCTGTTTGTCTGTTTGTCTGTTTGTCTGTTTGTCTGTTTGTCTGTTTATCTGTTTGTCTGTTTATCTGTTCGTTTGTGCGCGCTAATCTCAGGAACGGCTTAACGTAGAAGGATGCGGTTTTCACTGATGTATTGGTATTTTTTTGGATTAACATTTAGGGTTTGTTTTATTTAAATCGGTTCACAAACAAAAAAGTTACGTCAATTTCAAGGATGAAATGGATGAACGCCTGCACGCTGACTCTGCGCAATGAATCAGCACTCCGATGCTAATGCGTTTAAATGCATAATAAAATAAAGAATTACGTATTTCAGCATTTTCCAAAATTCACCCTTTAAGTGTCAATTTTTTTCGAAATTCTTTAAAAACTGATTGTTGAGACTTGATTTATAGAATCTTTTTGGGAAAAGTAGAAAAAAAGTAAAAGCAAGTTTTCTATCACTTATGCTAGATTTCATCTCTAAATATTTAAAAAAAACCATACATATCACCACATATTCAAAGAAATCCTCAATACAAAATGTACAAAACCTTAACAAAACGAGGCTACTGCCGACATCTATGTTCATATTCAGAACTATTTAGTGATCTGTTGCAAATTCGCTATATCGACAATTTAGTTTAAACGCTATACGATAGATGTCGTTGTTATTTATTTATTCACATTTAATTGCTTTTTACAGTTAGATTTACAGGTGGTGAACTACATATTCATTATTTTACCCAATAACGCTATTACAAAGTGGATTGGTGGAGATTATTTCAAATAATTAATTACGAGTATATTTACTTAATAAAATATCTAATAAAAAAAAATAACAACTTAGAGAGCTTTGGAACTGGCGCTGATATTGTACTCATTGTGGTAGAGCATTATGGAGGCGCGGCGCGGTGGTTACATCCACATATTATGGGGGGGTCACATGACCCCCCCCCAAAATCCCTCACTCATGCGTAGATGGAAGGCGAAACAAGCCAATTTGAGACACCTCTTCCCCCAAATTTCTTAGTGACCCACCACCAAAATTTCTTGGCGACCATTGCCCAAAATTGAAGGCTGCGACCGCGCCTGGACTCGCGTGGCGCAATGGTTACCATGCCGGACTGCCAATCGAAGGGTCTCGAGTTTGATTCCCGGCGAAGCAGAAATTTGAATGATGAGTTTAATTTTCTGTTCTCGGTTTAAGTGTTTGTATTTCTGTCTCTGTGTGTCTCATGGTACCCATTACACAGTGTATATTTACCCTACTCTGGGGCTATCAGTGTGAAACGTGAAAAAAATCAAAGTGTTCTACCGACTTTACTATGCTGAGTGATCTTTTCAAAATGATAGCTACGTCACCATATCATGATTACACCACCAGTCGAAGGTTAAAGTTCCACAGGCCGCTTTGCACGCTCCTTTTGATGTTTTGAACGGATGTGTAAGTTATGGGACAACCTTCCAGCTGAGGCATTTCCAATGGACTTTGACATAGGGTTCTTCAAGAAAGCTGTAAAGAAAGCTCTTCTTGAAAGCCGGCAGTGCTCGGGTGATCGCTTAACCACGCGGCCTTTCTGCCTCTTTGTTCGGTTTATTTATAAAAAAAGTGATTTCGAATAAAAGAATAAGCAATTGAGGGTCTTATAATTTTTTTATTGAAATGAGCAGACGTTTTCAGCGGTTAATTTAATAAGAGCTATTACATACATACGCAGTACTGGCACTGGTGTTACACTAATATGCTAAAGCGTCACGGCAGCAGCACGGCATGGTGGTCACGCCCAGAATAATATTAGTAATCGATATATTTATTTCTGATGCTGTGTGAAGGGTTGTTAATAGGACCAATTGACTCTTAATCGCGTAGGGCCTGATCCTCTCACGCTGCTCCAATTCAGGTTGATGACGTCTTCATTGTTAGTGGCCTCACTGCTGTCGCAAGTTTTAAATCGCTCAAAAGACTTCCATTATGTATGAACGACAGTATGTTAACGACAATTGCAACCAACGTGTAAGCAACCAAGAATTTGACTCCCAACTACTAACCACGTCTGACATAGCGTAGACATTTCACCACCTTTCTGCAATATATTTAAGTTACATAATGATAATGAATCTATGCATTATTTGCAGTACAAATTATTTAATTATAATGATTCTTTCCGCGGGCACAGCAGTCCTATCTAAACACTTTAAAAACAGGCTATTATAATACGTTTAATTTGTAAAGAGAAACTGATGATAACGACTGAAAAGTCGATATTATAAGATGAGTACAGTAAGAATTGTAAGGACTCAGGAAGAATGTTTCCACTCAACATAATATAATATGAACTTTTGTATCATATGTAATTTCATAAAAGGTAACAATAATCCTAGGGACAGTGGAGGGCAAGCGGTCACGAACGAAATTGTAACCTCATCAGCCACGGCCACTCTGTCAAGAGTGAACGACTAAGGAGGAGGAGGAACAAATAATCCAAGCCTAATCAAGCCTTTTGTACAAGTCTTTATCTACGCGGACGACGTCGCGGGCACAACTAGTAGTAAATATAGTGTACCTTTCGTTCTAAATGGGGACCGACTTCAATATAGTTTTAACAGTCATTACCATAAGCAAGATGATGTGGATACTGTCCCACTGTCTGTACTGTCGGTGCCTATTTAGAACGAACGGTACGACATTTTAGTAAGGGCCCGACTCCAAAAATAGTTTTAAGAATAATTACCATAAGCAAGAAGAAGTAGGTACTGAACAATTTTATTTTTTACCGTTTGAAGTCGGTTCTATTTTTTTGTTAAAATCTTAATTTATAGAGCTGTAGCGAACCGTTTTATAGAGCTGTACCGAACCGTATGTATTCGGAACTGAGTAACGGGTGCGCCATCTAGTAACGAGTAATGCGCTTTTGCGTTTATGCGTGTATTGAAACTATTGAAACGTTTGCTGACCAGTGGCGGGGCAAGACCTAAATTTGATGTGGGCAAGATATATTTTGCGAGGCCCCCTGATGGGTGCCGCTAGAGGATGGATTTTGCTTAGAAAAAAATTTTTGATACTCAATTTTTTATTCAGTAAAATGCCTTCTTTATTGCGGTCCTAAAAAGCGGCGCTCCAAAACAAAAACTGTTTCATATCGTCATCAGTAACCGAACTACCTTATGGAGGAGAAGCGTGGTGGTTATCTTGTGTATCGCGCTTCTGAGCTTCGTCTATAAGGTGTTATCGAGGGTCCTTACTAATCATATTGTGAGACGGCCAGACAATTTCCAGCCTTCCAAACAAGCTGGATTTCAAAAAGGTTACAGTACAATATAACCATACATACGATGCGACAGGTTATACAAAAGACCGAGGAGTATAACCTGCCGCTATTTTCCGTGTATGGACTATGAGGAACCTTTCGATTCTATCGAGACCTCTATGGTGCTAGAGTATCTCCAAGGGTGTCAAATTGACTACAGGTAGGTACATCGAGGTGTTGAAGTGTTTATACAAAGCCGCACTCATGACCATCC
The DNA here is from genome assembly GCA_911387765.1 of Pyrgus malvae. Classification (NCBI taxonomy): domain Eukaryota; kingdom Metazoa; phylum Arthropoda; class Insecta; order Lepidoptera; family Hesperiidae; genus Pyrgus; species Pyrgus malvae. Next base: position 8,524,941 of record OU426958.1, on the reverse strand, counting down.
CGAATCCACGAAGGAAACAGTGAACCTATTCCACTGCAGCGCGGAGTACGACAAGAGGATGTTATATCCCGGTGAGTGGATAGAGTAGATATTAACATCAATAGCGAACACCTCACACACCTTCGATTTTCGCAGTCAATTATGCAGCAATATCACCGATGATATAGTCATCTTGGCGGAGTCCCTAAAAAACTTAGCACTATGCTAGGTGACCTCCGTAGCGCCTTACAACGGGTGAGTCTTAAGATGAACACGGACAAGACTAAGATTACTACTAATTGCCATGTCACACCCATACCGGTCGTTGTTGATGGCGCTGCTCTCGAAGTTGTCAACGATTTATCTGGGACAAGCGATCCCTATGAGTGAGTCTAACTTTGAGAGAGAAGTAACTCGTAGAATCCAGTCTTCGGGAAATTACAAAGTGTGTGTGTTGCCATCGAGGCGGGACATGGTATTTTACAATTAGCCTCTTCCAGAAGCTCAAGGTCGTTCAATGAGCTCAAGATGGAGAGAACTAAGCTTAGTATTTCTTTACGCGATAGAATCCATAACGATGAAGTCCGTCGACGAACGAGGGTTACCGACATAGCTCTCAAAATCTGCAAGCTGATATGGCAATGGGCGGAGGGCTGACAACTGAAGGGTCTCGGCAAAAGGAGCACAGCAAATGTTGCCAGACTATATCTTTAAAAAACGAATGTGGTAGGCTAGAATTGTCAGATATGCATATTATATTAATCTGCATATGCAGATTGCTAGCTGGTTCTTTTTTGTTATTTATTGCTAGATGAGTAATTATATCTATATTTGCTTTCGCGGGCCCGGGCCTTCGAGGCGCGAGGCCCCTTGGACTGCGAGGCCGTAGGCGGTGGCCCACGTCGCCCACGCCTTACGCCGCCTCTGTTGCTGACCGTTTGTTTTACGCACGGGCGCAAACTTATTCGGTGAATTTAAAAAGTAAAACGTACGTTACAAAGATCGATGATTGTTTTTTATTTATATAGTACGTATAATCAAGGTTAAATTTTTTTATAGTAAATCCATTGCAAATTTTAGTAGATTACGTCAATAGTTCACTCTTAGTTCTACACTTTACTCATTAAATCAAACTAAATTGAAAATAACTTAAACATAAGTCTCACAAGTCTAGTTCAAAATACGGAAAAGTGAAAAAATTCACCTTACGCAGTTTTGTATCTTTACATACAGTATGATTTCTTCAAATTACGATATGAATATTACGACGCCGCGACATCATACGCGTACGCAATAAGTACGAGAGTACGACTAGATTCGTTCCTCTAACATAACATAGCATCCTCCTAAGAGGTATCAGAAGTAACGAGTAACGTAACGATACGAAAGTAACAGGTACTAATTGTTATAGTAACGAATACATATACGGGTACGCTTTTTTTCGTTACTTTTACACCTCTACTTTTTTACTTTGATGTAGTTCAAAGGCGTGTTCTTTAGTTTTTTTTTCTATATTTATTTGTTCTAAATCGCCTATTGTGATAGGTTACACCGATTTTCGTTGTGGTGACGTGCCATGTCAATTTGTTACTGTTATGTATATACGACCTACGCAGTAACATCGTTAGCGCGATACGGAAAGGATTATTCTTACAAAACAATGGGAAGAAGACAAGGAAGCGCCATCTAGTTTATGCTATTAAACAGAACATGCGTGCAAGAGATAGAAATATCAAATGTTCTAAAGTTTTTTGTTAAAGACAGTAAACTAATTCTGAGTAGTCGACAGTCAAATTTATTATTTTAACTAATTTTAGTTCTATAAAAGGTAAAAATATCAATAAATTAGAATTGGCTAAGATAAATAATAATAATCGGATTGAATTAGCTGATAATTGAGCCATATAATAATGAAATTTAGAACCGAAGACCAAATTGAAAACAATCTTATAAACAAAAAAGATTAGGGGACCTTAATTTTTGTATTTACGTTTAAAATAATACACTAGAAATTATCGTTAAATTTAAAAAAAAATCGCCCGAACAGGGACTTGAACCCTGGACCCTTGGATTAAAAGTCCAATGCTCTACCGACTGAGCTATCCGGGCTTCTGCAGAGTCTAGCAAATTAACGATTAAGTCTTACTGATTTCAAAAATATTTTTGAACATGTCTTTTGTTATATATAGAATTGAGGAATCCGAAGTTAGCATGTATGTTGCGGAAAACGAAGTATTTAGTGCATAACTTCACTACAGCGCAGCGCGTCGATCATATTTCTTGCGTCTACGGTTAACAGTGAGTACCTATAATGAACATGGTCGCGATATACTTAAGTTTAAAAGTTTAACTTTGGTTTGAAATAATAAGAAAACAATGATATTTTTCGTAATTATTGGAGAATCTATAAATAGACAAATGCAATTTAAAAAAAAAAAGAAATTGTCTTTTACCTCTTTAAAAAATGTTATACCTACTTATTATAATAATACTTTGATTACAAATCAAAGTAAGCCAACGGGTAGCGATAGTAGTTTTAGTCAATATTTGGGGAGTATGATGAATGCCAAAAGAAATTAACTTACGACATCGCTGAAATGTACACCGGATAGCTTTCTGTTTGATTTTGGTAAAAGCTCTGCTGTCAAATTTTGTTCTACACGAAAATAACGTTAGGTTCGTTGCACACCACCCGGCTACCCGCCAAACTAGGCAGTGTGGGAATTCATATACCTACATATATCTTGACGTCCATTGCTACTGAACTGAATCTGAATAGACACTGTTCAGAAAGGAAATAGGGTTTGGCATTTGTCACAGATGTGTCTTTTGTTGTTTTATATGGCCTTTTCATTAGATAACAAAATTGTCACGCATATTTTCTTTGTGAATAGACTCTACAAATAATATTTAGTTTCAATTCCATAACGAAAAAAAGGAGTGTATTAAGAACTAAGCTACACTCGTACCATGTTAGTTTTATATATTACATTCAGTTATAATTTTGTGCAAAAATATTATCAAGTTAATTTTGTTTTCAAACTTGAAAGAAATTAGGTTAGGTACTGGTTAATAGCAGCTGTAAAAAAAGCAAATTGGCCCAAGCTTTATAGTAACTAAGACACTATTTCATCTTTATATACACAACATAAAAGCTCAAAGCTTTTATGTGGTGTACATATATAGTGTATTTAGCGTAGAATCAGGATTTTAAAAAATAGCCGTTTTGCTTTTTGTTAGATAAAATACGATATAATGACTTCAATATCAAACAAAAGGTTTGATATTGGTGATGATCTACGCCTCTGTTATTTTCTAAGCTAACACAAAAATTATTATTAATGCATGCAGCAATTTTAGGTATTCTATTTAAAATTATTTCCATCAAACGATATCTCTGGAATATCACATTTATCTTGAAAGATCACAAAAAGTAGGTTATTTTGTTATCTGTTCAGTGCGTTCAATAGCATAATAAGCTGTTTATTACGTCGTATAGTCGCCGTAAAGAGCAGTAGAAATTGTGAAATGCCTTCAATATTGAAATGTCAACCTAGTTCGTGTCCACGGGGGGTTTGGCCGCTGGGGGTACGGGTTCGGGGGATGCAAGGGGGTCACTACAATTAATAATGGCTCGTCATCTACTTTACTAGGTGCCTAAACTGACACTCGTGTCACCGCTAAAAGATAAACGTGGAATTTCCTCGTGTGATCGACGGATTAAATAAAACTTTGGGTATATTTGGGACTTTTTCATAGATATTTTATTTTGACTACGTCAAGAGTATACATAAAAAAATTACGGACTTTTTATTATTTGCCTACAAACAGCAGCGTTACGTTACAGTACATTACTAGTATAATTAAATATTATGTAGGTCTAAGGCAGAAACGGTAAAATATTCAATGATGGAATAACTTGGCTTTTCAAACATTAATACTTAACTATTTTACTGATTATTTTATTTTAACGTTTTCTATTAACGAATACTCTCGTATTAGGTAAATATTTCTATCGATACTACAAACTGAAAGGAAACAGATGATATAGTGAAGTAGAAGTACATTTCCCTTAGTAGGGGGCGGTTCACAGGGTGATTTGATATTTTGGAAAATTCCCGATATCACTTTCAGATAATACACTCAGAGGTGAATGACAAGCATATAAATATAGGTATATTAAGTAAAACTATTTTTATGTTCCACTGCAAGACCTTTCCACAATAATTTGGGGATTTTGAGTACACTTTTTTGTCTTTTCTATGATGCCTACTTGTTTTAGTGGTGGAGAAATTAACTAGAAACCAAATTTTATAAAGCGACACTAAAACAGATAGTAATAATCACGCTCTTAGTGATGAAGCATAGCATGACCGACAATTTTAGAAAAATTCCCCATAAAGACGAATAAAATTTTACCCTTTATAACTCGAAGATAAAATAAAATAGGAAAATGTTGTGGATGCCTGGATGTTGATAGACATATTAAGACTTCGTATTACGACAATTTAAAAGTCCTTGATGACGTTGAGCTGTAGACTGTAATTTGTTAAGGTATAAGAACGGGAAAAGAGAAAGATGGTATAGTTAGATCCCAACATTTTATGAGGATATACACAGCTAAAAAGTAAAATGGCTGAAACATATGAGGAATTACAAAGTAACTTAATATACTTAGATCCAATACAAACGATAAATATCAGATAATTACACCAGTAAACAATTATAAGCATGAGAATTAATTAAATTTTATAACAATTGTCCAGAGAAAAAAATCTAATTTTGTAGCTATCTACAGTTTTCAGGAGTTAATAATATTCCAACTTATAAGACTGTTAGAGTGGACTAAAATTTCCAACATTTTATGGTCACAACACAATAGAGTAGGTAGTATAAGCACATTTATCCCGAAGTAGCGACACTGGTGATGTATCGCAACATGACTGGATATATTTGGGAAAATTCCCAATACTACCGATGACGTTGTCAGATAAAAATCCACTCAATAACTAATGGTTACCATTACAACATCATAGGAAAACTCATAGCAAAAAAAAGATAAATACAGCTTTCTTGAGGATAAAGCGAGACAGCCTCTGGTTAATCCATTTTTTTTATTGAGCAGACTGATGCCACTAACTTTGTCATAAATTTCAAATTAAACTGGTTGAATTTTTTTACTAAACATATTAAAGTCCGTTATATCGGAACTTATCGATTAAAAAATAACTAAAGCGGTTTTAAATGGGTTTTGAGTCAATAATTAATTATAATTGAGCCAAATAAACACATTCTATGCTTATCTCATTGTAAGCTTGGTAATTATATGCATAAAAGGATCGCATGAATTATTGTTTGCGAATTCGCCGTGTACCAATTCTACTGCAGAGGGTCTATGGCCTCTGGACGCTTGTCTCCGAAACTTTTTGAATATTCGGGCCTCATTTTTAGATAAGACTAAAGAAATTTTAGATTCATTCAGTAGCTCAGTTTCACCAATGATTACGATTATCTTTAAATATAAAACGATCTGATTGCGCAAAATGATTCCGAAAATTCTAGAACTTACAAATTCCTGATGTCTACTTTGTACGCATTGGTTTGTAAATTCTAGAATTTTCGGAATCATTTTGCGCAATCAGATCGTTTTATATTGAAAGATAATCGTAATCATTGGTGACACTGAGCTAATGAATGAATCTAAAATTTCTTTAGTCTTATCTAAAAATGAGGCCCGAATATTCAAAAAGTTTCGGACACTTTGTCATAATAAGTTGTTTAGTGCCTCTTTGCATACAGCAATTCGAGTAAATCTCGGGTTACAAAACATAAGTACGAGTATTATTATATTGATTTGTTCCTCTTAAAATAAAACGGCGTTGTACCTGCATGAATATTTATTTTTAACTATCTTTTTTTAATATTTCAATTGGTACTTACTAGGTATTTTTCGAACACTTTATTTATAAAAACTTTTTTAAACAATTCTTTTACGCACATGATCTGTGCGATCATGATGTATCGCGTCCATCAGGTACTCGACGTTTTATATTTTATTGAATACGATATCGCATTGTACTGAAATAGATCTAACGTTGAAATATACATTCAATACGTTTGAAACAACAGTTGAGTGGCGCGGACGGCTCAGCGTGTGGCGCTGTCGGTCGCTGTCGGCGACAATGTTCCAATGTTGAAAATAAAGTTAAAAATTCGTAGTTCCCTCTACTCACTTCCAGATCGTTTATAAACTTTCCTATCAATAAACGCCCATAAATAAGTTGCTTACGTAATGTACTTACCTAGGAGGTACTGTCTTAAACAATTCTTTTATGCACATGATCTGTGCGATCATGATGTATCGCGTCCATCAGGTACTCGACGTTTTATATTTTATTGAATACGATATTGCATTGTACTGAAATAGATCTAGCGTTGAAATATAAGTACATTCAATACGTTTGAAACAACAGTTGAGTGGCGCGGACGGCTCAGCGTGTGGCGCTGTCGGTCGCTGTCGGCGACAGCGTTCCAATGTTGAAAATAAAGTTAAAAATTCGTAGTTCCCTTTACTCACTTCCAGATCGTTTATAAACTTGCCTATCAATAAACACCCATAAATAAGTTGCTTACGTAATGTAGGTACTTACCTAGGTAAGTAAACGTTTAAAAATTAAAGTGTCTCGTAGTAAATACCGATTTCTTTTCCGCCATCTTTTTTCCTCTCAGTATATAAAACCCAGGGATTTGGTTGTCCAGAACTGATAACGAGGATAAAGTACTTATAAATTAGACACAATAAATAAAAATCATTATACACATGTATGTGATTACGGAATTAAAATACCGATTTTTTTCCGCCAGTTTTTTTCCTCTCAGGGTATAAACCCAGTGAATTTGTTGTCCAGAGCTAGTAATGCGGATAAAGTATAAATTAGACACAATAAATAAAAATCAATACTCATTTAGAGCCAATTATGTGGTGAGTACGATGACGCAGTAGGCAGTTCTATCGCTGTCAGTGACACTGAATTGGCCTAGGTATTCACTATTATGAATAGATTATCAAATGTCCGAGACAGTAGTCACGTTAAAATGGGTTTATAAACGTGGTTCACCTGTCAATAGCAGGTACATAATGTAGGTGAACAACAACTGAAGCTTTGTATCCTAGCAATCGTAATACTGGATCTATTTACGAGTACGTCATTTACCTTTAAATAACTTATATCGAAAGTTTCATCGAAATACAAAAAAATCAAATTTTTAACATGTCGAGAATAATCAAGATCATTAGATCATGAGCATTGTTGACAACTATTTTCGGGAATATAACAGGAAAACTAAAAACATTGTCCAAGTTACATAAGCAGAGCTAAAGGAAAATAATAAGAGCATAAGTTAGTTAGTTATACTGAAGGCTTAAAAATGAGCTTGTTTTGTTTAAAAAATTAAGATGTCTTATGGATATCTTAATGGAAGAAGAAAATTCAAAATCAAAACTTGTGCTATAGGTAGGTACCCACTACTACCCACCCATGCATAGGCATCAAACAAGTCCTTTCTAATAATAAAATATATAAAATCTTCACATGTCTTTAAGTTTTCAAAAGTAGCTTGCTGAAACGACGATAAAGTTCCACAGAGTTGCTTTTAAACGAAAATTCAGTCTAAACAGAGTAGAGTTGTCACAGCAAATCTGTGAACAGAAGCAGCCAAGCGCGAAAAACTCACTTCCACTTCTACACCGACCGGCGCCATAGTCTCATAAACCCGACACGAGATGGCGTTGCTCGTTTTATTGCCGGTTTGCACAACAAGCTGTAATGGAGGACTACAATATTGACAGACCATTAATTCGGCAGGAAATTGTGCTGAAGCCGCGAAGTGCAGGTGATTGTGAACTTTTCAAATTATCAGCGTGCTTCGCGGTCGTTTCCACTCGAACAGACGAGTGCTAACCAAGCTCGGGCTTCGGAAAGCAAATAACTGCACTGAACCTGGTTTGAACTCTATCTGCTGCATCGAGCTTCAGTTTAAAACAAAAATGAACGAAACAATTGCCTTTTGGTAAAAATTAACGCGAGCTAGAATTTATATTTATACTGGAATGCCGATCGAGGGTTGGATTCTCAGCGAATTAGAAAATTTATATAATTCGGTTCAGATGTGTAATTACGTGAAGTTAAGAGTGTGAATCGATATTTACTTATGTATTAAATTTTTACAGTAGATAAAGTACCTACTGAAAGATTTTAATTCTAAAGGTGCTGCACTTAAGTTATTAAACTAATCAAATCTTTGTAGTTTTGATTTTATCTGCTCAAATTTAGATAGGTAGTAAAAGTCAACATACTTATCATAAGTAATATTCATCAGGGTCATAAAATCCATTTGTCTTTTGCATCAGTTTTACTCAAAATCTACAATTAACATAGTTGCACCTAAGAATTATTCATAAAGTATTATTTTGTACGTTTGACTAAACATTACCAATATGAAATACTAACATAAGGTGATCATCAGTCTTCGAAGTATGTAATGGCATAATTCTGACCTCAGAAAATTAATCGAGATTTTCTGACAACTTAATATAACGCGGCCTGAATATTAGCCTATTACTCCATTTAAATAAAACGATCCATCAATTAAATTTTCGTGTCAATCACGTAGTGCCAAGCTTCTAACCCTACACACTCTACCTTTTTTTTGTATCGGGTGGGAAACCTTCATAAGGTACCCGGCATCTTGGGAGAGGAATCCGGGATCTCCGGTAGAACGCACCGGTGTTCTCCAGGCGCGGCGCCCCATAGGCGGGCTCATCTTCGGGATTGAAAATATGCTCTTTTGCACCTTCAGATACTTAGGCTGACCCCACATTTGGCGTGCGCGTTCCTCGAGCGTGTGAGTGACGCGAGCGCCGCGTGCGCGCTGCATAAACGTCGCGTGTTGCCGCCGTGTGACGTGTGTGCAGCGAGCGCGCGGCGCGCACGCGGCGCTTGCCTTGGAGTTTAACCCCCGTCACAATTTGGACAGTGCCGTGTTAGCTAGCGTCGCGTCAAAATGGATTCTGACGAGAAAACACTAAGTACTATTTGCTACTAAAAAGAAATAAAACACGTAATAAAAAGACTAAGGGCCTCTTTCACCACCTTCAAATAAAGTGACAAGTACGCTAATTGTCGGTTAAAGTCACCCGTAACTTCAATTTCAGTTTCAAGATGTTCGAGTAGCACTAATCATATGATAAACTGACCCGTACTCATAGCTTTTACTTGTCGATTAACTTTACTTGGGACGTAACTAATCAACACTTTACTTGGAAATGGTGAACGAGGCCCTAAACGTCTTTAGCAAGATATATTATGGTCTTCTTGTTCACAAGAGAGTCATTAGGTACTATATTTTGCATTGCAGACATATAAAAAAAGTGAAAAGTATTTTTATGATTATTTACTATCCGCCCTGTGACTGAGCGAAACAGAGCGAGAGCGCGTGCACGCAGCGCTCGCGTCGCTCACATGTTCGAGGAACGCGCACGCCTAATGTGGGGTCAGTTCTTCCCGGGGCCGCTGGTTGGACGGAGATCCCACTCTTAACGCCCGCAACTGCGGAAGCCCCCTTTATAGCTCTATTCTTAATCCCGAAGCTGCAAGGACTACACACACTACCTAGAGTACCTAGCCTAAATCTACAAGTCCTAACTTCACAAATTATGTATCTATCTATCAGACTTTTAAAGTCCACAGCTGGACATAGGCCTCCCTTAATTCGAGGACCTATCTTATCTATAGGTAGTCAGTTCTCCTAAATAGAGGAAACTCACAAACTCATGGTAGTTAAAATTCGTAAGTTGGCCGTTAAAACAAAATAAATCGAGATTTTTGTCGCATTTCGTACATATAAAAGTAAGTTAATTATAAGGCTCCAGTTACGTAATGTTACATTCCCAGCTTTATTTTGTAGGTGAAAATAAGCATCCACATTCGACCCTCAACGGCGTCGGATGGACATATTCTTTTAATTAAGCCACGCGGAAAGCGTCGTAACTTTTACGATTTTCGTGATTTAACTATTATTTGCCATCAATTTTATGTGTTCCTAAAGTTAATAGTAGGTATCGATTAGATATTATTGTTTGTTTCTACTCAGTGCCCTTAAATTGCATAATTATAATCTTATATATGAAATTCTCGTGTCATAGTTACCATACTCCTCCGAAACGGCTTGACCGATTTTTATGAAAATTTATATGCATATTCAGTAGCTCTGAGAATCGGCTACTATCTATTTTTCATCCCCCTAAGTGATAAAGGTGGCCCATCCCAAAGTTTAAACGCGGTACCGAGTTCGCGGAGTCAGCTAGTCTTAATATGTATAATATTTATATAAATTACGTGTCACGTGTTTGTGCGATGGACTCCTAAACTACTTAACCGATTTTAATAAAATTTGCACACCGTGTGCAGTTTGAACCAACTTGAAAGATAGGATAGGTTACATCTCAATTTATAGTCGCAATATTATTTTATTTCTTATAATTTGTCAAAACTGTCAAACATTGATTCTTCGCGCCATCGTCCAGAAGTTTGACATTGTCTGAATAACAATACATCTGTCACTATATTATTATTTTGTTTTATATTTTTTATTTGGCAGTAACATAAAAACTCTTTGAGATGATAAAGAAACTAATCCTCTTGCAAGCTTAAATATATTGATATTTCAGGCAGGACAACGTCTGCGGGGTCCACTAGTAATAATAGGTATAAAAATAATAATGATTATTTTTAATACCTACAATACTAATCGCATTAAAGAAAGTCTTGTTGGGTACATTGTTAAAAAGTACAATGTAAACAAGTGACTGTACCAAAACCTAAAGTAAAAACGAATTTAATTAACATTATTTTTTCAAGTAATAATGACAGACATTTCAGGTTAGTCGCGCCATCTATTGAGAATTCTTACAAACTTAATGTAGTTAAAGCGCCATCTAGAATGCAAGCTTTAAAATTGTAGTTTGATTAAAGCGACAGAGATGGCGCTGTTACTTACACAACTGTAACTACGTATTGCAACATTTTGCCAATGGATGACTCTGCACGCGTAAAAAATCAAAATACGTAACCAACCACAAAGTTAATCTTTTTTAAATACTAATTTGAATTCTTGTTTATATATTACTTACCTCCAAGTTAAATTGGTGTATTTCCACTTCTCGCCCTGTACTGCAAACCGTTTTTTTCTTCTGCCGCTTTCGTCATCATCTGGTTCTCTATCTGGCCTTCCGCAACGCTTTTTTTTCATGAGTTCTCGTGTTGCATGATCTATTTCTCCTGTAACTGGGATGCCTCCGAATTCCTGAAAATTAAAAAGACAATGATATAACATTTTTTCCACCCCGTTCTGATGTAACACTTCTGGACACAGTAATTTTGAGAGATTTAGAGTCAATCGCGTTGGGCAAATGCGGGTTTTTGAACATGACATGCGCTTCAGAAACTGGAGAGAACTGAGTGGATAACAATGTAATGAAGTGTTGCAATGCTTTTCACCGTTAAGCAGCGATTAGTACTTTTATAACACATGTCTTAGGAAGAGATGCGCGCAGTGATTTATCCTAGAATCCCCAAGTGGAAAGACCTAAAGACCTGTGTCTAAACCTATCGGCTATCGCTGCTCATATGCCATGCCATATAAACATCTACCGTTTCAGTAAAAAAATAATCTATTTGTTGTTTGATAAATTTACTTCTCGTCCTTAAGTTTAGCAAATTTTTTATTCAAAATTAAACATACAAAAATAATACACCAACCTGTAATGTTTTTATTGCAATCCTAAAATCATCTTCATATGAATGTGAAACGTCTCCCATCAGTAAATTGCCCACTTCTGGATTTCCTTTCTTTAAATATCCAAACTGCTCCAGGTAACTCCTCTGTAACCAATTATTTCATAAATTAGTAAGATATAATTAGTAATAATAAAAGTATTTATTAATAAGGAAATAACGTTGTAACTTCTAAAACCAGTTTTAATTCAAATAAAACGAGTTTTTCACACAGATAATTTTTTTTAAGCCAAAGTTATATTTTTTTTCACTGTATTAAAGTTTAGACGATCAATAGAATGTTCTCGCCAGAAGCAAGGCTTGAGTCTTTCTTTCTTGTCTAATGCCGTGTACATTTTAGCTGCCATTCTGAAAGCTGATTTTCGTCTCATTTAAGTATGGCCCGTAAAATCATCAGATTTCTACCGAAACACAACAGAATTGTTTCACGCCAGAAAAGTAAGGAGCAGTCTATCCAACTATGCAAATTGTACTATTCAAAATATTGTGCAGTTTTTTTGCATTAAGTATGTATAACTTGTATTATTAGTACCTATTTATTATTGTAAAATAATATAAATTGCCTATTTAACTACGACTTGGATTTTATTTTCCTATAAAAGATACTTAATCTTGTACAATCAAAAAAGCAGATACCAAACATTGTACTTAACTATCTAATTTGTGAAAGGTTCATTTCACAAAAGACGTAAAACTTTTAATGTTTTTAGAAAGTGTCGTCTAACTTTTTTATAATTCTTTCAAAACGACTATTATCTAAATTACAATAGTGACAACAATAATGTTATTTAGAACGATCTAAAGATACGAGTGTCAACAGTCGGTCCCTTCAATTGCGCCCGTTTGTATGGGAACAATAGGCTTAATTGAACATTTTTCAGTCTGCATTCATGTTACCACGTTTGTTTATTTTGACGAGCCCCTCCTTTGAATGACTGATGTTAGATTCACTTACACAAAGGGTTTTTGGTGGACGGTAGGGAAACCGAAACGACGCTGAATTCAAAACTTTAGAGAGAAATGGTATTAAGTAGGATTTGAATTATTGTTTTCTCATAGGTACTAGTTCTCGAATACCTATCAGAAAATAAAAAGTAGCTTCGGGATTAAGGATAGAGCTGCGGTATCCCCTGACTGATTATAAGAGGCGACTAAAAGGGGGCTTCGGGGTTGTGTGCGGTGAGGGTTACCACCACCCTCGATCCGTCCAGCCAGCGGCCCCGGTAAGGACAGCGGTATGTGCGTGGCCGCATGCCGCTGTAAGCATCTGAAGGTGCAGGAGAGCACATTTGCTCTCCCAAAGATGGCCCCGTTCTGGATGGGCGATCCCGGAGTCCTCCCCCAGACATGACAGACATATACATGTTACCTCGAAATTGTGTAGTTTGGTGTAGTTTCCAATTTCATCATAGACTTTAGGTTAAGGAAAACTTCTGGATGATAAAAATGTCATGCGCAAAAATCAGTATTTGAGAGATTCAAAGTAATTTTATCAACAAAACTTATGTATTTTTTTCTTTAATAAAGATTCGGATTTCAGTAGTCAAATACTCTTTATTATTCGGATTACAAAAGACCCTGATTCCGCCAATATTTTCCGCCTTCGAGTGAGCGAGCATAGGGGCGTTATTGAGATGTGTAAGAAGCTTACGAGACATTATAATCGAATTACATTATAAAAAAATGATTTTGATATTTTGTTAATTTTCAATCAAAACTGACTTCCCAGTAGTCGTTTTGGATCAGTCCGAAACGAAAGCAGCGCTCTTCTAGAAATTTATTAAATTAAACTGTTTGAATCAAGCTACTTTAAAAGTTATGAAAAGACGGTATCTGTATTTTAAATAATTTTTCAACTAAATTTAAGAGCTGTATTTCCGTAGCATTGTGATTTAATTTATAAAATGAAAATTCTATAGATCCCAAATCCGACAAACTGTGCTTACAAAGGATCCTGAACTTCTTATTTACAAAATAATATTGCTTAGATTTTAGGACCACCTTTGGAGATCTATCATCTAATTATCTATTATCAAATAATTACCTTCTACTCGTCCCTTCGGAAAGAGAATACCACCATGGATGAGTAACGGAGAGTACACATAGTAGGTACCTATTGAGGGTAACGTTTAAGACTATTTTTGTTATATCTGACTAATTTTTGTTATACATATATGACAAACTGCGTTGCGCAATGGTTACCATGCCGGAGTGCCGGAGGGTTCCTGACCGAGAATTTGAACCCGGCATCTCCCGCGTCCGAGACCGCAGTCCTTACCACTCGGCCATCGCCGCTCTCTTAGCAGCAGAAATGTCAATTATTAGATCATTTAAATACATGGAGAAGCAGGAGAGGAAGCAAACTGTATTTACAACGGACCGTCAGCTCCGCAAGTAGCAATAAAGACTATTACATAAATCTGTCGATTATTGTTTCATCAAGTTATTTCCTCGCTCGAGCATGCTTCAAGGCGATATTTACATAAGTACGAAAATCAGCTTATGAGGTGCTAATCTACTTACAATATACGTCTTTGTTATCAAAATGGTTACGAGGGAACTCATAAAAGGCAAAAGGAACTGGGTATATTTTTGCTTTGTATGGATTTAAAAATAGTCCACAAAAGACCCCTGAACTGTAACTTTTTTTGAAAGCAGAGAAGACAATAAGAAATTAACATTATGAGCTTTATTAGGTATGATTTTTTCACAATAGCTAATACTTGTATACTGCAGTGGTGAGTAAAGCACAGACAATATTTACAAAAGGCTCTCAGCTTCGCAAGTAACAATCCGGTCTTGGACTACCAAGTCAATTAAGATACTTTTAATGAGCTGTCAAAACGTGACATCCCCATACATTTTGTATGAGAAGATGATAAGTGACGTCACTTATCATATATAGTCAATTGACTTCATCATTATTGATTTCAGTGGTAATAAAAATCATGTATAAAAATGAATAAACAATTATATTGCTTTCCAAGCGTGATTTAGTGCAACCTTTTTAAGGTAAGGATTTTGAATTTTTTTGTGCATAGTGTCCAAGACCCTATTATGACTGTTACACAATCTGTCAGCTGTTTCCTATTCTGTAAGTTATCTCCGCCCTCAAGCCAGCTTCGTGGCGTTATTAACATAAGTGAAGCAAAAATCTGCTTGTGACAAAGACAAAGACTTTTATTTGCACAAAATATATGGGTGTTTACAAAAGGTGTTTTATACATTTGGTTCGCCATATTCACCTCCATGCATGAGGTATGCATATATTAGAATTACAAATATAAAAATGTACATTCAAATAGTGTTATTACTTTATTATAAATTTATTCTACTTTTATCATTATTTGTACCAATATTGCGCCTTTTAGTTTATAAATTTTATTTATTTTTACTTTTCGGATTGGATCCGATCGTGGGCTATGGGTACCCATATTGATATTGATATATTATATTTATACTACTTTTATCATTATTTGTACCCATATTGCGCCTTTTAGTTTATAAATTTTATTTATTTTTACTTTTTGGATTGGATCCGATCGTGGGCTATGGGTACCCATATTGATATTGATATATGTATTATATTTATACTACTTTTATCATTATTTGTACCCATATTGCGCCTTTTAGTTTATAAATTTTATTTATTTTTACTTTTCGGATTGGATCCGATCGTCGGCTATGGGTACCCATATTGCAGGGTTTTTGTACACTGACAGGAAAAAAAGCCGGCGGAAAAAACCTCCCACTGACCGAGTAATACGTCTTTTCCAGTAAATACGTTTTAAGTTCCTTTTTGAACTCATTGTGTGCTTTTATTTTGAGCTATATATATATATATATATATTGAGAGTGATTTAAGCGTTTCATATTTAGTGATTTCAGTTTTGACCATTAAAGATGATATGATATGAGTAGCTACAATCTACATCTATGTACATATTTATAATTTAAGACCAAGGCATAGATTTTAATTTAAAATCTGTTCATAAAGTTAATTCTCCTGAACGGTCGGTTATTTTATTTTTTGTATGAAACATTTGTTCATTAAAAGGCCACTGAATAGAAACAAATAAGCGTGCACGAAGACAACAACCAAAGTAGCAAAAACCGCTGTATCGACGTGAACTGACCCTCTTAAATTTATGGTGCCAGAAGAATGACCCCATAAAACAAAAGAACATGAATAATTAGGTTAATACCTACAGGTAGTGGCCATTAACATCGGAGCAATGTTAATTGAATGCCATTACGAATAAATTTACTGCCAATCGTTTGTTCATCAATTCGCTGGAATGTAAGATTCGCTTTTGCCAATATTTTAGTACAATAAAATGTTAATTTGATTCCATATTAAATTCTTAATTACTCCCTATTATTGTCATTCTTTGTTAAAGAAGATATCATCTCACCAGGTCGGCATATATTAATAGAATCACTTACTATCTTAGTATCAATAAATGAAACCTATATGATTTCATTCTTTTTGTTTCCTGCGATGTTAAAATCTCTATTAATAGATACATATTTGAAGTGATCATTAGGTAATAACATTTTTCACAAAGGAGGAGTACATCATCCCACACATGAAAACATACTCGCATATGTCTCGAAGTCAATGATGGGTACCAGACAATCATCCAGTCATACATACAAAAGTACGATTATTAAGTATATTGGTCTCTAGTTATTACGTAGTCATTCAGCGATCTGAATCAACAAGTAAGTGCAGTCCTGGATTTATAAATAGGCTGTATAGGCCGCGGCCTAGGGGCGGCAGCGTCCTAGGGGCGGCAGATTTCAGCGGAGGGTCCCTCGATTTCAGAGGATAAAAGTCAAACACGTTCACTGGTTTTCTCATGGTTTTTTTATACTTAATAATAAGTCCTATAGAAACTCATTCGAAACCTATATTATCGTGTGAGTGATAGATGAGAGCAGCAAGGCGAACGGACGGCAGTGGAAACGTAGCAACCCCCGCTGTCCTTTGGTATGTACATGGGTGGGTAGTACGTAGATGATAGTAAGGGAGTTTGATCGCGGTGGGTGGAAGTGGGTGGAAAAATCTGAAAAAGATATATCTGTCCTTTTCTAACCATTAGGGACTTCTGGATGGATCTCAAAATTTCTGGGATGATCAAGCAAACTATTTTAATTTTAATTTCATTGAGAATGTTCGAGAAAGTTCCAGAAATTTCTCGAATCATTTGGATTTTTAATAAATAATAAATAATTTTAATAAATTGAGAAAATTCGAGAAAGCTTCTCAAATGATCTGGAATTTATTGGAATAATCTGGAGATTTTTAAAATAATTGGAAACTGTTTTAATTAATTGAGAATGTTTGAGAAAATTCCAGAAACTTCTGAAGTGATCTGGAAAATCCAACTAATATTATAAACGCAAAAGTTTTTAAGTATGGATGTTTGTTACTCTTTCACGTAAAAACTACTGAATGGATTTAAATGAAACTTTACAATAATACAATTTTTACAACTTATACATCAAAATAACACTGCATAGTTGTAGCCTATGGCTACAAATTATAAAGATATTGTGTGAATTCTCCAAAATATGACGATAAGTGTCAAGATAGTAGGAATTAATCTACCATCTGCGAGCTATTCTGGCGTGCGCTGCCAAAACCGCTAGAGTTACACAATAGTAATCTATGATGGAAATGAATAAGCCGGTCCACGGCACATCAGAAGGGACTTCACTTTATGCTAATGATACTCTCTTACGCGGGTGAAACCGCGGGGCACAGCTAGTTTATTATAAACTAGTAGGTATATTAGTATTACCCAAAGGTTGTCTGGAAGAGATCGCTGCTTTACCGATAAGACCGCCTTTTGGTCACCACTGCTGTTTTTATTTATGTTGATCTATTTTTATTGTTTTTTTTTGTGGTGTACAAATAAAGAGTATTTGTTGTCATTGTTGTTGTAAGTTTCTTAGTTATACGCATGGATGATCAGCATTTTAATCACTCTGCTTTCGCTGGTCATATTAATTACTTTTTACTAAGCTACGAAGAAAGCTAATGAGCGTCATAGATTTGCGTGATTTCGCAAAATGCGGGACTAATCAATGGTTACCAGGTCAGCTGAGTGGATCCAATCCAAATGAGGTCCTGTAAATAGGCCAGGGTAAGACCGTGAATCACTGGGTCGCGTGACGGTCCCTATTTGTCCTTTAATTAATAGACAAATCACGCCCATTAGCTCGATCTACTTTCTTTATTTCCTTTGAACAATTATCCTCTAGATGGCCACTTTATCAACATTTGATTACCAATTCTTCTGCGTATGTATGTACACCATCATGCATACGAAATGTGATGTTTGAATCACCTACTTCAATCTTTTAGAGGTTTTTGTAGAAAGGCGACTATTGTTTAGGAAACGATAGAAGATATTGAAGAACTCTACATGCTTCACAAACTTTACCTAATTATACCACCTACTTACATAGTTTCAGTCACATCGTTTTATTAAATATTACAGAAGTTTAACTTAAAAAACACACCTTCTAAAAATCATAAGAGAGTTGATGATGGTTTATCAGCGAGAAATTAAAGTTGATTGTTCAAAAATTAGTCAAAAGTCACAAGATCATTGATCTTCATTAAATAAAACTTGAGTGACTGGATATTGGATAAATACGCACATAACAAATATTAGTCAGAAAACTTCTCAACTCATCAGGATCTAAACCGAATCTCCAGTCTAAGTTTTATCTACTTATCTACATCTCACGCTAGATCAAACATATATATTTTCATGGCAACTTATCTTTCATAGCTGATGAGATCTGTACATGTATACCTTATTTCGCAACGGCTCTTATGCAATTATATTCATTTCTACATCTCATTTAAAGGTTTAACGTGACCAATCGCAAACAGCTGTTGGACCGATACGAAGCAAGTTCTGCAACATGTTTAACTCTGAAAGTCGGACATGCAGATATAACGGCTTAGATTAGCTTGTCTAAGGCTTTATCTGATTATATAAATGCAATATTATCGCAAACAAACTCTTTAATGTACTTTAGTGATAAAATATATAAAATGTATATAAACTAGGCCCCGCCGTGTTAATCAAATTAAGAAGTTCATCAATAAAATTAAAAGGCTAATTATCATGAAATGAATACCTAGTATCCAGACATTTTATAGGATATAATTGCCATATAAACTTACATTCCTCACTAAGGGGTTGTTTTTCCAAAATGATGCGGGGAGAGAACAAAGTAATGTTCCTTGATGAATTTGGTGACAATATGTGATCAGACTGATCAGCAATAGCTGATTGATAAAGTCATCGGACTACGACGAAGTCCCCAGATAAAACCCCACTCACGCACTTCTAACTTGTACATTTTTTATGTCCCGAACGAACCCTTCACAATTTTTAGAGGAGACCTGTGCATATAGCATTGGGACATTAAAAAGAAAAAAAATAATAGTTATAATAAAAAACAACACACACATGATCAATTATATGAATATGCCGCAGATCTACTTACAGAAACATCAGAAACAAGTACCTAACATTAATCTATGATCTAGTACGATAGCTATGTGTCAATTGGTGTAACTTTCACATATTATTATGTAATATTTTACCAATGGTTTTTTTAACATAGGACAAGTTATAAACATACACGAGGCTTTTCTTGGGCTCGCCCAAAACACAATAATATAATTTCTTTATCGGACGAACAATGGGTCACAATGATGTGGTGACCGTTGCAGCAGGGTGTGTTAAAAGTGTGTCGAGATTTATAGCAGATATTTACCAAAAACGCCATGGCACGTTCATGAAAGGCCATATATGGGGTTCATTACGGTAAATGCAGCCCCACACAGGGTACGTCTGTCATCGTGAACTAATCATGCATCGGACGCGGCTGTGTGCCTACACTGGCCTTCAGGGCTGTCCAAACCTCACATAAAAAGTTTGGTATAAAAAAATAATCATACAACACAATTTTAAGAAATAAGTGCCGTACAAATTATGCTACTGTTATATTTAGAAGAAGTGGGAAGAAATAAAACATGAATTTTAAACACTGGGAAGTCTGTTCAGTAAAAGTAAGAAGGAAATAGGGAATTGTCGAACATTGCTTTTCGGTTGTGTCGTGATTTCATTTATTGTTTTATAAAGAGTTTTCCTTAGTTATCAGTATAGTGGATTAACTTAAGGAAGATATATCTTTCTTTTACGAATGTTTTATTTCCTGGATACTTTTTAAACCTGCCCAAAAGCTGTTTAGGGAAATTTGCAGGACATTGATGTTACGTATCGGTCATAATAAGCTTCTATACCGTTGCAGCATATTCTTCTTTCCATACTAGATTCTGCTTATAAAGGTGAAAATAAACTATTCTAACTAGATCTTAAAGCAAAATGGTCGTTAACCCTATATTGACCGATGACATATGGGCGCAAAGGGCGTCACTCCCGCCGAATATGGGATACAGCTTAAAATTAAATACACCGTTAGTGAAGTTCGCATGATTAATTATAATTAGGCGTTACTTGTAAATATGTCAAATCATGCTAAGTAATTGAAAGCTTTGCTGTCGTTTCGTTAGAGTTTGGTAGTGCAAATAAATACAAGAGCGATAATAATGGTAAAGAGTAGGTATGTGATATACATTTTTATATTGAATCTAGAACGAGGTATGACAAAATGATAATCGTAAGCTATTAAATGTACTTTCGAAATCTAGACATATAGGTTGACCATCAGCTTTCGTAGTAGCAGCGCAACTGTATACCAGCACCTCCATGAGCTGCAGCGGCCACTTAATCGGGAGAGCAGATGTGCTCTCCTGCATCTTTCGAATATCCAAGAATACTGTACGATTTTTCACTTCTAAGCTGCTCTGCGTTTCTCTAAAGATTTATTTAGTACATGAATAATGAAGAAGAATGGTCCAGATATATTATTGGGATTCTAGCAACAAGTTAGATCTAGTGACCATTAGGTGACTTTATTTTATGATACTCGTAGTGTACTGACTACGTATGTGACCGCAATTCATTATTTCTCTACAGTGCAAGGCAGATGGATACTTTAAAAGGAAGATGTCATCACAGGAAACAGATATAAATCAGCGCGTAGGATCGATTTCATTAAAAGGATGTTATAATGAAAATTGTTACCTAACACGGAGGATGCTGTACAACATATAAATAAGTTAAACTGAATATATTTGAATGCAATTATAATAAATTAAAACACATGTAACGAGTATGTTTAACATACGTTATTAGCGATCATCGCCCCGTCGGCGCCACAAATCATCGCCTGATGATGTCGCCAATGCAAATTATATGTACATATAAATTTTGAAATTCTGAATATACCCTTGTTCCTTTATTTTTTAAATTTGACACATTTTGTTTTTGAGATATAGGACACTTGTTATTGTCTTAAATATTGTAGGTACTCAGTACCTACTTCAGAATATAAAATATGTGATCGAAGGAAGGAAGAGATTATTGTGGTATTCGTTTTTGGTGCCACCTCAAAAAGTGACCCTAATTGCTTTATTTGCTTATATTACGATTATACGGCACTGATTTAAAAAAAATAGCGTACACAGACTGTAACTGAAAGTTGCGCATGTCGTCAAAGGGATGTCGTGTCCACCAACTCAAATATGGACAAGGTGTATATTTCTTCTCAATTTGGACACGACTCCTGTGCCCAACAGTGGGCAATAAAAAAGTGTAAAATTTTTAGAAATTGTATGTTTGTTAAATAGCCGTTAGCGTAGAACGCACGAGATCTATGCAACTAAGCAGTTGTATACGGCCGCGATCGGGTGTGAGATGGGTGACCGCTAGTGGCAAAAAAAAAACCTGACCGTTTCCGTGCTTCGGAGAGCATGTTAAGCTGTCGGTCCTGGTTGTTGTCGATAGATAATAGTAGTTAAACCTTGTCTGCGGCCTTATGAGCGGTTTGAAAACATCCGACGGTGGGTTGGCCACTAACTCGCATCTCCACCAACCCGCATTGGAGCAGCGTGGTGGAGTAAGCTCCAGGCCTCCCCAATAATGGGGAGAGACTCGTGCCCAGCAGTGGGATGCAAAAAGAGTTGCAGCCAATTAGCCGTTTGCTGCAAGAATAACACCCGAAGGTTTTATTTGAATCACAATAATCTTTGAGCCAAGACTATACTCGTATTGGGTAGAAGAGATCACCAATAAGGCTATATTAAAGCTATTTTTACAACCTCGCGTCTACTTTATTAATTTTAATAACTAACTTAGCGAAGAAGTTATTTTTTTATTTGAATGGAGTAGCAGACGAGCATGCAGGCCACGTTGGAAGTGTTCGCTGCAGTCCATGGACATTTACATACTTACAACCTCAAGCAATCATAGGTAAGTTTTGCCTGAGGTCGTATGCAGTTGCGCTGCTACTCCGGAGGCTGGTGGTCGCTTCATGTAGGTGTGGCCGGCAACTGCACCTTTCCACCGAAAAACACAATAGAATTGGTTCACGGCAGAAGCGGTGGTATTTACCCGGGCGAACGATAATAGTTCTACCACCTACAGTTTTTTTATTCGAGAAAAAAGTTCTTAGAAGTTCCTATTTAATTATAATACTGTTCTGAATACTACGGTGATATTACCCATTCAAGACTATAATTTGTACGTCAGGTTATTTACCCTGACCTTAGACAAATCTAACACGGAAATAACAATTACCAATTCTCATGGAGGTAATTAATTTTGAGCTCTGTCTATGAATCATGCGGTTTTTGCGATGCATGGGTCTAATGACGGTTAATGGGTCAATCTTCGTCGTAACCGACCATCTGAGGCCTTAGTGTAAGTCTGCACACGCGAAAACGTTACTGATGCGTTTGCGTTAAGAATTTAATTATCGACCTTATTCCTTTCAGATTAAGATCTATCTGTCCAATTTTAACTCGGACGCAGTAGTAACGTTTGCGCGTTTACAAACTTACACTAAGGGCTCTGTTTGGGTTACAGCGTCGTGAGTGGAAATAGTGTGCTTTTGCCTAAAAGTTGTATCTACCTATTTAAAAAAGATAGCTTTAAACCACATAAAATCACGAAATAAAATATAGTTTTGTTACTAAATTGAAAATATATCTTTGTTACTAAATAACTATTCAAATGAGTAGTACAAAATAAGAAATTCAATGTACATTACGAAATTAAAAAGGCACAACATAAATATATTTTTGTTTTCAGTAGCTGATTTTTTGGGCTGTGATTCCCAGTTAAAACATTTTCGAATATAGTTACGATAATTTTAAATTATGCTATAGGTTGTAGTAGTTACATAAAAATAGTAACTGAAAAACGTAGATACGAAATGATGAAAACTTTTTAAAACAGCTTAACAAAATGGCGACCCGTGTGGCGTAATGGTTACCACGCCAGACTGCCGATCGGAGGGTGCCGGGCTCGATGCCCGGCGGGGCAGACATTTTAATTATGAGTTTAAATTTCTGTTCTCGCTCTGAGTTTTTGTGTTCTGTCTTTATATATGTCCAAAGTACCCACGACTCACGGTATATCGGGGTAGACTGTAAGGCTATGAGTGCGAAACGTTATTATTATTATAACGTTAAAATAATCTTCATTAAAACCTTCATTGAACTGTACACCAAATCCCTTACAGCGACATCATATTTTGCCCGAGTTAATTTCAAATTTGAATTTCAAGGAACAATAAAGCTTAATTTGAATAACAAATCCGTTAGTGATACGTGAAATTAAACTGAATTAGTTCGGCTTTGTCCAGCAATGTCACCAGATAATTTTCGATAAATGTGGGACTGCTTTTCATTTTAACGGCTTTAGAAGGCTCTTAGACACGGACGCCCTCGGTTGGACTTCCTGGGTCGAAACATAAAAGTTCTACCGTCTATAAAACTCATCCACATATGTATAGGTACAGAGTTAAAGTCTCGGCTTTTCTCTGCAGAGTCCCTACAAACCGTTGTACCTGGTAACTCTACCCACAAAATGGGTATCTTCCGGCGACATTGACGTGAATGCAACGCAAAATGATTCATTAGAAGCCCATTTCGGTACCTACTATGCAAAACAAACGATTTTCCTGTACCGAGATGACTAAACCCAATAACATTCGGAATTACTACGCCTAAGTTTAATTCGAATTTGATAAGGCTTACAAACACTTTGTACTAGGTCAGTGATCTAAATAATTTTACTGGAATTCGTAGGAATAGGTACCTAAATCTTATTCGTATAGATGTCAAAATTAAACAGGACATGCTGTATAAATGAATAAACAAATATCTTTGGACAATTCACACAACACCATCTGATTCCAAACTAAGCAGAGCTTGTACTATGGAAATCAGAAAGCTGATAAACATACTTATATAATTCTAAATACATACTTATATAGATAAATCAACACCCAGACACAGAACAAATAATCATGTTTATCACACAAATATTTGTCCTGGGTGGAAATCGAACCCAAGACCTCACGCTTCGCAGTCGGCGCATCACCCACTATGCCACGGAGGCTGTCATCTGCTTGTATTATTTCATCAAGCAATTCTAGATGTAAATTAGGGCCATTGTTTCTTCGGATTACATGGTTGACTTAGAATTCTGATTACATATTTGATATGAATTTTATATCGAAGACTGTCTGAAAACTTAGGGATCTGAAATCATTCCTTTTGCCTTTTGAATGTTTACTAATATAAAAACACTAGGCACACTACAAAGTCACAGATCAGAAACTCTAAGCGTGGCAACAGTTACTTCATCATGTATTGGAATTGCTTTACCTGGCAAATAAAATCTTTCTTTTTAATTAAAAACTCATGTGTGAACAGACTGTTTACAAAACACTATATTAGTAAGAAAGTAAACTAATCATAAGATTTTATCAACAATATTTTGAATCTCTAAAGATTAACGTTCTCTCTATACAGATACGAAGATTATCATCTTTTAAAACTTCAAAATGTGCCTTGGTTAAAAGATAACAATGGATCGAGTACAAAAGTAGCCGGTGCGGTAGCCGACCGGTTAATTGCACGGTTCAAAAGACTCGCATCGCATCCAGGCTTGTATCACCTGAGAAGTTCAAAGGAGCTATTTTTTACGTACGTTACGAGTAGCATTGTATCGTTGGAAGATTATTTAGAAGAAAAAAGCACTTTTTTTCTTTTAATGTACGTCTAGTAGATGTAAAGATTTTTATCTTTCTAATTTATTTTGCTTTAAAGGTTTATTTTCCGGGATTGTTATGAAGTGGAAGTGTATGTCGCTTAGTGTCAAAGAATCATGCCGAGTGTATTTTTTAAAGTGTAATTACAATCAAGAAATGCAACTTACTAAAAAAGTTTTTAAGTTACGAAGCAAACGTCACTTCATAAGTATATTGTGAATGAAAACATCGTGAAGAAATTTTGCCTACCCTAGATTTTACCAAGCATTGCTTATCAAAACAAACGCTTTTTAATTCGTATGGTCTTGGGTACAGCAATGATTCCTCTAAGAGGGTTGATGATGAGGCATAAAATCGTAACTCTTTACCAGGAAAACTATGAGGCGGCTAATAAACAAACCCAGACGATAAAGAGAAGTAAGTACATGTAAATAACGAGTAAAGTAGGAAGAACGTCACTGAATTGATGAAGGTCAATCATTATCAATCTATAGGGCACTTCCTGATGTCTAGAAACATATTTGGTGAGAAGTTGATCTTACTCTAACCTATCATAGTGCGAGCCAGGCTCTATAGGTATGGAAAACAGTGTTAAATTCGTTCAAATTTTACTGGAAAGATCTTGGGTATGGCAGTGGAAAATGACATAAAATTGTTGGAAATGAATGAAGATATCAAGTGCGCGGGATTACGCACCTGGATCTTGATTGGACCTCCGTCATGCCATTTAAGTCATTAAGAACCGCGCTACTTGTATGGAACCATTAAGGATTCTAACAATGTGATTACCATCGATATTTATTCATATGGTATATTATCAGGTACTATTTGTTTTATAAAATACTAGTGGGCCTCGCAGTCCTTGTCCTGCCTTATAAGTATTTAAAGAAGATTTGTTTCTTTATGATCCCAGAGTTTTTATGTTACTGTCAAATTAGAAATATTAAACAAATACCTACATAGTGACAGATGAGTTGTTATTCAGACTGCGTCAAACTTCTGGACGATGGCGCAAACTAATCTTTGGAAAAAAAAACGGCGGGAAACTGTGAAAAAGGGCGGTCTAGTTTTTTGGTGTCTTAAGTTTTTTTTGCAAATTTTTAATATTACCTCAATCAGTTGAGTACTCTGGTGTATATTTATTGTATATAATTTGTATATATATCAATTTAGTGTAGATATTCAGTTTAGGTAAGTTCTTTAATGTTATTTTAGTTAAGTAATGAATGAACCACCGGATCCTGGGGGCACGATCCCCCCGGCTTCGAATTTTATTACAATTGATTATGAAGAGTCTCCTGTTGACATGCAATTAGATGAGTATGGAACTCAAACTAATCGTAAACGTAATATTAAAAAAAAAATTTTGCATTTCTTGCGATAAAAAAAGAAGGAAACATCTAGGTAGTCAGCCTGATATTGGTTGCCAATGTTCTGTGACAAAACTGGGTACACCTGATCAAAATATGGAAGATTTTTCTCTTACCCAGCCCACAACCACTATTTCTGACAGTTCTGATAATGTTCAACCTCAACAAATAAGTAGGAAGCTTTACATAGAATCTGATGCATTTCCTTATGTTGTACATGTACAAAGAAGCCAAAACTCGTTAGATGATTCCACAACCCTACATCCACTTTCATTTGGACGATTCTTGAAAAATAATAGAATTTCAAATATCATAGATGGGAGCCTTAAGCGTATAGGTAGAAACCGCATAACTCTTGCTTTTGGTAGTCACTTTGATGCCAATGCTTTTATTAACAATGATTGTCTACAATCTAATAATTTCAAAGCTTTTATACCCTCATTTAATGTAACCAGATTAGGAATTGTTAGGGGTATCCCTGCAGAGTGGTCTCCGGAGGAGATACTAGAGACTGTTAAATTACCTTTAGGATGTGGTCCAATTTTAAAGCTTAGACGTGTCAATTATAAAGTCATTGAACATGGATCACCTGTATGGAAACCCACACAATCTGTCGTATTTACCTTTGATGGGCAAACTTTGCCCAAGAGAGTTTTTATTTGTTTCAATTCCTTACCAGTTGAAATATATATTTACCCAACAATCCAATGTTATAATTGCTGCCGATATGGTCACACTAAAACACAGTGTAGATCAAAACCCAGGTGTTTTAGATGTGGTAATGAACATACAGGTGATACATGTTCAGTGGACCCAGAAAATTCTCAGTGCTTAATGTGTAACGGTATTCATTTTGCAACAGATAAGTCATGTCCCGAATTCAATAGGCAAAGGGAAATAAAACACACTATGTCACACAAAAATATTTCATATTTAGAAGCCACTAAATTACACTCTCCTGTATCAAAATCCTATGCAAATGTTTTAATCTCCACTCCGAATAGAACAAGTTCTGAGAATTCAAATGTGGGACCCAGTGTATCTCACAGAGAATTAAATCACAGAGTGTCATATAAAAATAATATATCTATTAAGCCTCGAGATAGAGTTAAATTGGGTAAAAGCTATGATCGTCAAGCCCACAATGAAATAATAAAATCCCCCAATTTTTCTGAAATGAATGGTACAATGTTAAATACTCAGTCTGATTCTTTACAACAGCCCTTATTAATTTCTGATGTGACAAGTGCCCTGATTAGCACTATGTCACAATTTAACATTCACTTACCGTCCAACGCTGCTTTAAATTTAATAACTCAAATTTTGAATATCATCAATAATGGATCAGGATCAACTGTCCAAGGTTCTCCAGTGGAACTGTCGCAGTTTGATCAATAAGAAACATGAATTATGTTTCTTATTAAACTCTTACAAACCCTTTTTAGTTTCTCTATCTGAAACCTGGCTCAAGCCAGGTTTCAATTTCAAAGTTTCAGGATACAATGTTGTTCGCGAAGATCGCCCTGACGGGTATGGAGGTGTTGCCATCTTAATAAAAAATAATTACGACTTTTCGATTATTTCATTCCCTTCTCATAATAATAATTTTTCTATTGTAGGAGTATGTATTAATAATATTTGTTACGTGTCTCTTTATATTCCTCGGCCTAATTCCCTAATATTAAATGAGATAAATAGTTTCTTTAAAAATATTGCTCAACCAGTTCTAATAATGGGGGACTTCAATTGCCAAAATCAAACTTGGGGTAGTTCTACAACTAATTCTTGGGGTGAACATTTATTAGATATCATTGATGAAAATATTTTTTGCATTTTAAATACTGGTTCTCCTACTCGACGTACAGGCCCATGTGAAAGTAAAAGTGTAATTGATTTGTCTCTATGCTCAGCTTCCTTAGCACCCTCTTTGATTTGGTCTGTATTAACTTCTACGTTTGGCAGTGACCATTTTCCAATTTTAATAACATTTCCCACTAAAGATAAAGCTACTACTAAAAAACCTTGTCGTTATAGACACAATATTTCTCAAGCTACCGATGAAAAATGGGAAATATTTCGCAAACTTGTAGAAGAAAAGTTTCAATATTTAAAAATCTCAGACCAAAACTTTTTAGATTTTACATATAGGGCCGAAATGCTAGCTAAAATAATCATAAATGTAGCTGATTCAGTTTTCCCTCTTAAACGTAATGACAGAGTCAGTATTCCTTCTCCTCCTTGGTGGGATTCAGAGTGCAAAAAAGCAATAGAAGATAGAAAATCAGCAGAGAAAACATATAATGAGAATATAAATGAGAAAAATTTTGTTCTGTTAATAACATCTATCAATTATTCGAAATCATTATTTAAAAAGAAAAAAAGGGATAGCTGGACAAAATTCTGTTCTTCTTTATCCCCAGATACATCCCCGACTATCATCTGGCAAAATATCAGGCGATTTAGGTCAGGTTTTACTTCATCAACGCCAACCTTTCTTTCTGCATCATTAGCAAATCAATTTTTGGATAATTTAGCTCCAGCAACTGCTCCTTACAAAACAGCGTTAAGTTTTTCATCGCCTTCTTTGATTTTAAAATATAGTTGTCTTGATTCTCCGTTCTCACTATTAGAACTGAAAGGTATTTTGAATAATGTAAAAGATTCTTGTCCGGGGTTAGATAATGTTGTGTACTCTTTTGTGACTCAATTATCTGATAATTCTCTTGTTGGTTTTCTTGATATTATTAATTCTGTCCTGGATACAGGAAATATTCCTCAATCTTGGAGAACTCAAGAGATCGTTCCTATATTGAAGCCTTCCAAAAATCCGTCAGACTCTTCTTCTTATCGTCCTATAGCTCTTTCCTCTGTTATCGTTAAAATTGTAGAACATTTAGTAAAAAATCGGTTAGAGTGGTACTTGGAATCCAACGGTTTGCTATGCGAAAGTCAATTTGGTTTTAGGAAAGGAAAGAGCACTATAGATAGTATAAGTTTATTCACAACTGATATCAGAATAGCATTTTCGAGAAATGAATCTGTAATTTCAGCTTTCTTAGACGTAAATGGTGCATACGATAATGTTCTACCGATAGTTTTAGCTGAGAAACTTAGCAAGTTAAATATTTCGGTTAAATTTATAACCTTTATAAACCTAATATCTGAGAGGTTTATAGTTTTATCCGTTAACTCTGAGAAATTATCTAGAACTGTTTGGAAAGGTTTGCCTCAAGGTTCGGTTTTAAGTCCATTACTATATAATATATAAAAGTCTTCATTGTGTAATTCCGTAAATATTCTACAATATGCAGATGACTTGCTTTTGTACTCTTCAAACCAAAATATAGATAAAGCCTGCGCCTCATTATCTACTGCTTTATTCTTATTTAAAAAATGGTTAGACAAAAATGGCTTACAATTATCCATCCCAAAAAGTTCCGTTGTATTATTTACTCGAATGCGATCTCCTCCTCCGATATATTTATTCTTTGACAGAGTCTTGATTCCCCCAAGAACTAATGTTAATTTTTTAGGAATTATCCTTGACTAAATTGTCGGGTGATTTGCACTGTGAATATATTTCTAATAAATGCGAAAAATTATTAAATATTCTCAGATGCCTTACAGGTGTTTGGTGGGGGTCCCACCCACTTTCTTTAAAATTAATATATAATTCAATAATTAGAAGCGTTTTGGATTATGCGACTTTTTTATTAGAGCCTTGCAATAAATTAGGTTTAAAAAAACTTGACTGTATATATCAAAGTCGTTACGGATAATTTCTGGCGCAATGAAATCTAGCCCCATAAATGCATTACAAGTAGAATGTTGCGAACCTCCTCTTCATTTAAGACGACAGTTGTTGTCTGATAGATATTTATTTCGAGCTTTACAATTTTCTAATCATCCACTATTGTCTAAGTTGAAGTCTCTATTTGAAATGGTAAACAGCTCTTCATATTGGTCTCATAAATCTCCTCCATGTCTAGTTATAAGTTATCAGAAATATTTATCACTTTCATCTCCTTTGCACAGGTCTGCGACACTTCCATTATTTGAATACAGTTATGAATCCGTTATTACCTCTCCTAATATAATTTATGATATAGGCATTCAAAAGAACGATCCCTCTGCTAATACTAAGTTTAATTACGTTATGAATAAAAACTGGTCTCATTTTCATCAAATATATACGGATGCTTCAAAGCTTGATCGTCAAAATATTAATTGTGTAGGAGTAGGTATTTTTCATTTACAATACAATATAGTCCAAAAAGTAAAACTTCCTCCGGAATCATCAATATTTTCAGGAGAATGCCTAGGAATTCTCAAAGCAGTCGAGTATATTTTGTTAATGAAACTCAAAAAATCAATAGTTTTAACAGATTCCCTAAGCGCCCTCCAAGCTCTTAGTAAATTTTCCTTTTATAGCCGTCCCTTTCATCCGATTATTTTTCAAATAAAACATCTAGTTCGTATTTGCACCTTAAAAAACTATTCTATCTTCTTTTCTTGGATTCCTAGCCATAGTGGTATATGTGGTAACGAAAAAGCTGATTTTTTAGCTAATGAGGCTGTTCTAGAAGGAGATCAGGTTCCATATAAAATATTCTGTCCAGATCTGAAGTCTCTACCCCTCAAATATTTGAATAAGTCTTGGAATAATTTATGGAGTATAAGTAGTAAAGATAAAGGCAGATATTATTTTGGGGTTCAACCTACAATACCTGTAAAACCTTGGTTTTCCAAAATTATTTTAAATAAAAAAACTACAAGCATTATCATTAGAATGCGATTAGGTCATACATGTTCACCAAATCATCTGGCAAGACTAGGCTTAATAGACAGCTCAAAGTGTGCTTGTGGCGCTGAGGTGGGAGATTTAAATCACATTTTATTCTCCTGTCCGTTACATGATCGTTCCTCCTTTTTTGAATCCCTTTTATCCTTAAAAGTTCCATTCCCATCTTCAGTTCCTTGTTTGTTGATTAATAATAATGTTAAAATATATAAAATACTATCTGCATTTATACTATCTAATAACATACTTATCTGATACCGTTAATATAATAGAAATATTTATGTATTTAATAAACAATTACATTACTTAATAGTTTGTGTCATATAAGTTATGTTTTATTATTTCCTATCCTATTCTTACTCTCCTGATTGATTGTTTTCCAAATTTCATCCGATCCGTACTTAA
Source organism: Pyrgus malvae (assembly GCA_911387765.1). Lineage (NCBI taxonomy): Eukaryota > Metazoa > Arthropoda > Insecta > Lepidoptera > Hesperiidae > Pyrgus > Pyrgus malvae. Next base: position 8,493,316 of record OU426958.1, on the reverse strand, counting down.
TTTTTATCCCGAATGTTTCCCCGTTTTGTCATTGGCATGATGTGCCACAGGCACGTTGCCATATAAAAAAAAAAAAACTAATCTTTGACAGTTAATAAAAATTTATATGGGAAAATAAAATAAGTTGTATTATTATTAATTTTGTAATTTTGCCATATTTCTTAGTATTTCTTACCGTTTAAACCTCCCCTTAATCTTCTCTGGACTTCTACTGATATGAAGCTATCAATGGACTAGCTCCACCCGCTTGTACTACACGTTTTGTGAAAACCAAGACATGTAGTCCACGTATTGTGATTTTCGTAAGGATCCCTAATTATTACTACTACCACTAGTTTTACGACTACGTGGATCGTGAGAAACACCAAACCGGATGAAGACAACCTCATAGTGACTACCACGCAAGCAAAGGAGCGAAAGACCTGAGGGATGAATTCGAGAACAAAAGAGGCGTTGACTGCAAGAAGCAAATAAGAACAATGGCTTCCATTTTGGTTAATGGGGTAAAAGAACCAACAACACGACTGGTGGTTGATAAAACCTTAATGAACCATTTTGCTATCATCTCGGCAGCTCGACTATCGGGAGCCAGCAAAATTGCCCTCATAGGTAACATCAACCAGTCCCTGTAGCTTCGGGATTAAGAATAGAGCTACGGTATCCCCTGCCTGATCGTAAGAGGCGACTAAAAGGGGGCTTCCGGGCATGCGGACGGTGAGAGTGGGAGCTTGACCCGTCCAGCTAGCAGCCCCGGGAGGGACGGCGGTGTATGCATGTCCGCATGCCGCCGTGAACACCTGAAGGTGCAGGAGAGCACAACTGCTCTCCCGAAGATGGGCCCGTTCTGGGGCGTGGAGGACACCGGTGCGTTCCTATGGAGATCGCGGAGTCCTCACAAACGCAGAGGCAGGCCACCGAGGGGGTTTTAGTGCGGTCAAATCCCACATAACCCGGTATCCTCTCCCAAGGTTTCGGGTACCTTTTGAAGGTTTCCCCCCCGATACCAAAAAAAAGGTAACATCAACCATGTACCCTACATTGACCGGAAGAACCTCTTCAAGCTCAAATACCATTGCCCAAAACTCCCATCGGCAATAAGTCAAGAACTCCTCTGCACACATCGTAACAAAAAAAACGTAGCCTACGCCCGTAAATACGTTTTCAATGGCATCTACTCTTCCAGCTAGAAAACATACTCCCTGGATATGAAAAGGTATACGGGCACACACAAAGATGACCGCCCCAAACCCCTGTGGAGTTAAACTATTGTAAAAAACCTACCTAACAGAAAGCAAGGAGCATTTCTAATCTATAGATTTATCAATCATCAATGATCATCTTACAATTATAAAAGCGCTATCTAATTGCATGCAAGGGACGTTCTATAAGGATAGAAGATCGGGTTGGAAGTTGGTAGCAATGCTAATTAGAATCTGAATACTATCGCTTCCAGAAAGCTCCGGCTTAGTGAATGACGGGCATTTTAATCGTTGCCATTTGCTGTCTTTAAAAAGCAAAATTAATAATTTTGAAAAAAAAAAACCCATGACGTTTAAAATGCAATTGAAAAAGTATAAAATAATTTCAAAAAAAACCTCAGACTGACAGAAGTAAACAACCCAAGAATATCCGTCTGGGCTGCCAATAAATAAACTATTCTTATTTATTATTTTGTAGTTTTATAGTAACGTGAATAATTTGGACATTATTTTATTGCTATATTTTTTATATTAATGTTAAAATTTAAAAGAGTGATTGCAGCCCCGACGAGTTGTATTGGGTTTTTAAAATTCTTTAAGACGGTTTTTTTTATTATCTTATTCTTTATTCAATAATATTTCAACTGTCGTGGATTTTGTCAATTTTAATATTGCTTTTTGTTACAAACTTTTTTAAGAGCATAGGTACGTTACATACATACATTACATAATACAACATTTACAAAACATTATACAAAACCTATTATTGAAATCCGCATCCAATTCGGATTAGTAGTTTTGCCTTTCATCCTAAATGCACAATCCTAAACGCATACCGTATCCGAGGGTAAAAATAGAATTTCGTAGTAATTAGACCAAATAAGTGTAGTGTAAGCGGAAATACGGAAGTCATAGTTTCTACAGGTAAGGTTGACTTAAGTCAAAATGCAATAGCCTCCTCATGTACAGGTTAACTCGAGTCTTGAGTTACAATTATAGAACAAAGTCAGGTCAGGTAACCTGTCCGATGCCCTATCGGGAAGCTAGGCACGGACTAGCTAGAATGCACTCACACTTAGAGATTCTACGAAGGCGACGCGTGAGAAAAAGCCGCGCACACGCACCAACTGGCCCATGTCACACGCAATTACGATTATTTATAAAGGAATAAATCTAAGTGGCACGCAGCAGGGCCAGTTTTGGTTTTTTGTTATGTACGTTTAACAATTATGAGTTTTATAAGTAAGGCACTCGCGTGGTCGTGCATTTATGTTCGCTACGAGAAAATTGTTAATTTATTAGGTGGAGTTTTTGCCCCTTCGGAAGTGGATTTGGTGACTTGTATGGCGCAATGGTTATACGGTATATTGCTGTTCAAAGAATTTAGAGTTCGATTCCCAGCGAGTTTTGTGACTAGCATGAATAAATTTTGTTATCATTAACATGTTACTGTCCTACCAGCCCTACCTACCAGATTATGGCTCTCTATCTGTTACATGATAAAGTTCGGGTCAAAGTTCATCAACTTTATAACATATTTTTTACATTAAATCCAACTTTGCATTTATGGAGAACTTAATAAAATTACAGAGTGTTCATCCGCCATATTGTTTTTTTTTTTTTTTTTATAAATAAACCCAACAATAAGGCAGACGGGCCGCGTGATGTTAAGCGATCACCGTCGCCTATAGACACGGGCAACCCTAGGGGAGCCGCCCGAGCATTGCCGGCTTTGTAGGAGAGCTTTTTTTACAGCTTTCTTGAAGAACCCCATGTTATAGTCCACTGGGAATGCCTCAGCTGGAAGGTTGTCCCATAACCTACACGTCCGTGGTAAAAAGGAGCGTGCAAAGCGGACTGTGGAGGACCGCCACGAGTCCAGATGGTGCCGGGTTATTAGGGACATTATTTTATCAATCAAAACAAAATGCGAATTTATCAGTATTTTTCATTAGTACCTACTTACATCACAAAAAAAAAAACAATATCAATCCGCACAAACTATTTCGATACAATTTATATTTTTCATTAATTTTTTAGCAAACATTAAATTCTTAAATTTAAAATATCTTTTCGAGACATACAGGAGTAGAATATGATATAACAAATTCTAGATTAATTTATAATTATAACAACTCATAGTTAAACGAAAATTAAAGTATGCATCGATAAATTAATAATATATAAAGTAAGATTCAAAATAGCCAAAGTTTACATAGCAGTTTGAGGTGAAAATCCCAACTAAGCCAGGCGTAGCCCAAATAGCCCGAAGGATAAATCGGCTTCTAAGTTTCAGTTATTGCTACAGAGTAAACAGTAATATTGGTTCAGGATACAAACGTGCCATATTGGCCCATTCCTAAATATTTAGCTGCATGTGAAACACCGATATCAATATATACTTACTAGAAGTAAAGCATATGTCTAACTCCACAATTCAATCTATTTTTGACGTGACAACGTCTAATAAATTGATGAACGCCGGCTGCACGTACGAAAAAGGATGACTCATTGTACGTTACGATCGGCGCTTGTACGTACGTTGTACGTTACGATCGGCGCTTGTACGTTACATTGAGGCTTGAGCATTCGGCTTGCGCCGTTTGTCGACTGTTTACAAAGTGAAGTGAAAAGTTAATGTGGTTTTCATTGAATTGTTATAAGGTTGTCACGTTCAACTATGGTCAGTAAACCAACTTTACAGACAACCAATTTTTTAATGGAATAACAGCCGAGCATGCTAGCTAACCCTGGGGTTATAAGTGATCGTAACTGTCCATGGACATCTATATACAACCAGTCTTGCCTGTGGTCATATGTTGTTGCGATTCTACTCCGATGGCTATTGGTCGCATCATGTAAGTCTGGTTGACAACTGCGCCTTTCCACCGAAAAACGATAGAAACAATTCAATGCAAAAGTTGGTAAAGCTGTGGTACTTTTCCGGTCAAACTATGAAAGTGTGGAACTTTCATAGTTCACCTACAAATATTAACAAAACATCATATATTATTCGGAAAATTCACATATAAGTACTGGAATTTTAACCTGCATTTCTTTCGTCCTCTCCCTGCTCTTTATAACACACAAAATTATAAAAATCAATAAAGGAGTATTAAGGTTTTGTTTATGGCTATTGGTATAAGCTTAAACTTATGTCAGTAACGCTTACAATATTGGTTCACGTCCCGAACACTTTTTACGGGCTTACAAGAACGTTTTTATATTTATTACTCTCCTGTTTATATTACTTTATGAATCGACTAGTTATGTGCCGGATCGTTAACAGTAGACCCGCGGATACGGATCTCCATTCAAAACAAAACAACTTCTGCTGATGGGTCATTAAAATGAAGGACCGAATTTTTATTTTATTTCAACGATTACCAGAATAAAAGTTGCTCTTCATAGTATTATATAGTAATAGTCTTCCGCCAGCGCCTTCGCCAGCATGGACCCGTTTTATAGCTTCCCTTCGGTGAATATATAACACGAACTATATAGAATTACATCTCTATATTAAAAGTTAACAAGGTAAAAGATCTGTCCAAACTCACGGATATGGGATTTATGTATACGGATTTTTTTTTACTCCGATATCCGCGGATACGTATACGGATATCCGGCACATCACTAAAATCGACGTAGGTTCTTTGTGCGATGCTGTAGTAAATTGATATTTACGCCAACATGTAGTTATTTAGGTTAAACGAGTTATTTCTATGAAGTGTAGGACGGTACTTTATGTGTTGTGAAGGACTGAAATAAAAGATGTTGCGCTTTATAAAGGAAATAATTGATGTTACATTACATATTATGATCTAGCTGCATTAGAGATGCTAGAACAGAGTTTTTTAAAGAACAGAGTTAGTTAAACGTTAAAAATAAAATATAGATCGAACCGTTAATTCGCAAAATGCCAAACAGAGAGAGAATCGTAAATAGAGAGAGAGTAAAAGCAAATGAGCGTGCAGCACATTGACATCTGCACACATCCTCAAGCAAGCATAAGTCTTGTCGGAGGTCGTATGCAGTTGCGCTGCTACTCCCGAGGGTTTTCAACCGAAAAACAATAAAGTTGTTTCACGGTAGAAGAGGGTACGGTGGTGTATCCCCGGGTGAGCCATAATGTATGTGTACTTCTTCACTCTTGATAAAGATCTTAATTTGTTCCATTAGAAAAATTAAGACTACATTTCACTTAAGAAATTTATACTAACGTATAAATTGTTCGTTTAATACAAAATTTAAATAGGAACATTAGTTTCATCGTCCCACGCATAAAAGGTGTAGAAGTACAAAGAAATCGTTTATCCACACAGACTTAGTCGTAAATCACAGGGTAATACGTATTCTTAGTACATCTAATATTTTATAAGTAATGAGAAGTTTCTTTGTTTGTCTAGATTATAAGACCTAAGTGGAGATTGTATTTATTTTACTACGTTACGTATATCCTAGTTGAATCATATCAACATTTGCCCAAGGTTTGACGCAACTTTTCCTACGTCGAATTAAATTCTTATAAGGTTTTCATCTCCACTAACGCGCATTGGAGCAGCATGCTGGAATAATCTCCAGGCCTTACCAACAATGGGGAGAGACCCGTTCCCAGCAATGGAACGCTAAACTGGGTTGCAGTAAACCTTTACATAGTGACAAAATGAAGGTATAAGGAATTACATTTCTGTTCCTGTTTCAGTTGTATAGTTGATAAATTAAAAAAAACGGCAAATTGTTTGTAAAGTAGGTTTACGATCGAGATGTTTACGTGATAACGTCCGCACGAGAAAATCTCCATTCGTTTGTATGCCGCTAGAGTGAGAGAGAGGGAAGATCGGTCCACTCACTCGAACGCTATGCCAGCCTCCGCGCGTGAGGATTCCGCGTGACAAGTTTCACGGAATGACTGGCAGCGCTCGAGATGAGACGGGAGATCGGTCCGTCTCTCTCTCGTTATACCTGCGATCGCGCTCGTGAGGTTTTGGTGTTACACAAGTTTCTGAACATGTCACCCGACTAAAACGATTTTAAAGACGATATCACGTCAAAAAACTTTAAAAATATATCTTGTATATGAGTATGTAGTTGTATATACAATGTATATAAATCTATTTGGAGTTTATGTTTATAATACAAAACAACCGCAAAGTTTTTAATTAGATCCTAATTTACCGGTAAAAGTTTACATAGAATTTTCCTTATCCATACATTAGTAATTACTTTCTGCAAACACATTTCTTCCTCGTTTTATACATCGGTCGTGGCCAATGGTTTCTTTGTGTCGTTGACAGTGAGCTGTTCAGTCGTTTTGCCATAACCGTCGGTGCAAGTTCTCACTCACCGCATAACTGGATACTTGAATGATATTGACATCTTATTACGACATAGCATATTTCATCTATCAACGTTTTTGTTCTATGGAAGTATACAAAATGATTGCGGGGAAAAGAAAAGAAACAGATTAAACACTAAATGAACCTTAAAGTTTTAGGTGTGAATTGAAGGCAGCGGCTGTACTTTCCAAATGAAAAAGCTCATATTAAATGTGTTTCGGCCTGTCTTAGCTCGAATGATTTGAGTTAATATAACTTTGCGAATCTACTACACTACACTATGACTTTTAGGGATACAGCGTAGCATCAAGACTATAATCTATGTCCGTGCCAATTTTTATCCCAATCAATTCAGTCGTCGTTGTGTGATTGAGTCAGCAAAAAACATCCATTCAAACAACCACACTTTTGCATTAATAATGTTAGCATAGATAATTACGTTTAAAGTAGGTTGTAGACTTTAAAAATCAATAGTTTATTCAACTGTTTTTTTTTATTTTTTAAACTGATTTATTTTATAGACAGATTCAGAGGTGGTTGTAGACGATCTCCTTCAACCTTGCAGACAGACCTATCACTGATTTAGTTCGAAAACTCAGACCTATCACTGATTTAGTTTGAAAACTGACAGTTAGAACTGGCTATTTTCAAAAATTAAAATAATTTGTTTTAAAACATACTCTGAATTAAGTGAATGATAATTAACGATTGAGCGAAGACTTTAGCAGTAATCAGCTATATAAGAAGCCTATGTGATGTCAAGGGAATGCCACTGCTCATGCTGGTGGACAGTTTTTATTCAATTCTAATAGAACACTAGGCACGTCGTTAGCAAGGTGGTTTACCGTTACTTAATACTCCAGAGTATAATATTTTGTACCTACACGCCAGCGAGAATTGTACTAGTTGGATAATTTACGCATTAAACTTATTGAATATTATCTGATTTCAACGAATACAATTTTACCTGTGTATACCAAACTTTACTGAGTAACAAAATCAAATAAATCAAGATAATCTGGAGAGGTGCGAGGAAACACTTTATTTTTTAATTGACGGGTCTCTGGATAAGGGTTCGACTTTAGCATGTTAATTTCAATGCCAATTGGGATGTTGACATCATCAAATAAATGTACTTGTAAAAGTTGTAAACTTGAATTCTAAAAAACTAGCGAACCAGGAAGTCAGAACTAATCTTAAGTTTAAGATATAAGCTACTCGTATCTTTCAAGTTGGATCAAACTGCACACGGTGTGCAAATTTTATTAAAATCGGTTAAGTAGTTTAGGGAGTCCATGTGACACGTAATTTATATTATTAAGATAACATATATCTATAAATATAATTATACAGGTCTTTCAAATCGACATTGTCATATATTGGAATGGCGGGCAGATGACGTTTGACGGCGTTCTACGCCATATTTTTTCAGTTTACTTATATTTATGTTGTTTACCGCTGCAATTTCTGATAATTTCTAAAAATAAAACCTAGCTGGAACGACTTAGCACCCTCGAAACCGGATACTAAATTTCATAAAAATCATTGGAGCTATTTTCGAGATTCAAATTATATACATGTAAGTATATGAGGTATATACAAAAATTGCTCGTTTAAAGGTATACGATTAGATAGATTAGATACCGTGTAATGAATATCCTGCGGGAGTATTAATTCAAATGAACTAGTTATCGCATTATAGCGCTGAATTAAATTTATGCAAAAGATAAAGATCTGAACCGCAATTTAATTGCATATTAGACTACTATTAGACAAAGAGACATTATGAATATTGAAGTAAGTATGAACTTATAAACGGCAGTCGGAAAAGTTCGCTACTTGATGCTTATTTCTTAACAATTTCGAGTACCATCATGATCTGTAACAATATAAGGTACAAAGAAGAAAGCTTTGTTTGTTTTTGTATCAACTCACTCAAAAAACTACTGAACTGATTTACAAAATTATTTTACCGATAGAAAGCTACATTATCAGCAAGTAATATAGACTATATTTTACTTCCAAAAAATTCCTTCAAAAAATCTTTAGGAAAATTACAAAAGTCCACGCGGGCAGAGCTGCAGGCGGAACGCTATATTTTATAAAGAGAGTTAGTAGACAAATTTTCAGTCCACATGTTTTAAGTGATCGCGGTACTCATAGACATCTATCTACACTGAATATACAGTCACCAATTTCGACCAAGGTTTGCTACTGCTACTATGAAGGTGTGTACGGACAGCATGACATTGGTACGCGTAGTAGGTTACGCGTACATTGGATACGCGTACAGCTGTACGGATCCCAACGAACCTAAACGCGAGCTGAATCGATCCACGTACCAGAGGCCTTAGTGTGAGTCTGCACACACAAAAACGTTACTATCGCGTTAGCGTTAAGAATTTAACTATCGACCATATTCCTTTCAGGTTAAGATCTATCTGTCCAATTTTAACTCGGACGCAGTAGTAACGTTTGCGCGTTTACAAACTTACACTAAGGGCTCTGATTGCCCGGCCAGAGAGTAGAGACCGATTGCCGACGACGGTTCGACTTCGGTTCTCCAAGAGTGTACGTGTAGCGGCACGTATGGACATGGCGTTCCAGGACACGCGTAACCGACTAGGGGTACCAATGTACGCGATGTCCGTACGCATTAACAGTGGTTTCAAACCAGCGTATTTTACGACCGTAAAATTTAGTCATCAGAGACCCTACTCTAAGTGCAATCGTCCGAAGTATTGTGTATTTTCGATCATTTTGTAAAAGTTTGAAGAATTAGAAAAGGTATTATACTTTTAATAGAACCATATTCTCGATAACTTTACTATAGACTTATGGATCCACAAAAAGAAAGTTCCGAACAGGGTCAAAAGTGTTCTGAAAAGTTCACAATATATCGAATATTTTTTCTGTGCTATGGTTTATATAAAGGATGCTCAGATAGTTATGTATCATTAGCTGATGGTAAATTTTAGTAGCATTAGAGCAGCGATGGCCGAGTGGTAAAAATTCGCGGTCTTCGACGCGACCGGTCCCGGGTTCAATACCTCGGCGCGCACCTCTGACAAATAAGTTTGTAATGTGCGTATTTATCGCTGCTCCATAGGGATGGAAAATATCGTGATATTTAATTGATTACGATGTTCTCCATCGCTGTGCATGCCTGAGAGAAATGCATAATTTCTCGAAAGCATGACGTCCACCAATCCGCACTTGGCCAGCGTGGTGGACTATGGCCTAAATCCCTCTCACTTGTGAGGAGGAGACCTGTACCCAGCAGTGGGACATAAAAAAAAGATTGAAAAAAAATTTTGTAAAGTGAAATTTCTAAAATGTACGTTATATGTATTCCTGTTTCGGAAAATACGACATGTTACAAATACCTTCCTATAGGGTTTAAATATGGGTGTAAATTACAAACCAATACTATTGAATGCAAGGATATAGGTTCTGTTATTATGGATTTCTTATCTTAGGACTAGAGCATTCTATTACTTACATGGACCTGACCAAATTGGGTTTAGTATAAACCTTGAGATGATTATCATACCTACTGGTCTTTAGTGATGTAAATATTTGTGTTAGTATCAGCTAATATATTCGCTATTTATAATTGGCATCTTTATTTATAATTGGCATTAAAATGTCAATGTTTCAATATGTCGTCAAAAACATTTATTGTTCATCAATCCTACTCCATCTGGCTATTTGAGAATCAAAACTTAGCAAAAGCATAACATAATAATTAAAAATGATATTTTTGGAGGTGGTGGAACCTTGGCTGCAACCATTTTGCGTCCCACTACTGGAACTGGGTCTCTCCTCAGTTTTGGGGAGGCCTGAAGCTTACTCCACCACGCTGCTCCAATGCGGGTTGGTGGAAATGCGGGTTGGTGGAAATGCGGGTTAGTGGCAAAAGGGCAAGTGGGAAAAGGTTAAACCTTCGACAAGGTTTAACGACTGTTATCTATCGACTACAACCGGGACACGTTATGCACAAAGCTCATGATTTTTTTTTTCATCTCACACGTTTGGCTTAGTTGCATAGATCGTTTGCGTTCTACGCTAACCGCCGGGCCTGCTTCAGAACGCGGTAGAACTTTAATAGGGAAGTACCACCGCTATACTTATTTCTGCTGTGAAGTAATTCTATTGTGTTTCGTTGGAAATGTGCAGTTGCCGGCCACCTTACTATACTTACTACTCACAGTTACTACTACATTAGGAGCTTAGGACAACAAGCAAGACTTAGGCTTAGAGGTTGTGTGTAGATGTTCAGTGCAGTTCTGTCCTGTCTAGGGCTGTAGCGACCTCGTAACACCAAGTGTCCTCCAAGCTCTTCCGCTACTTCATTGAAATAATAAGAAATAACGTTTTTCTCTATCTAATCGATTGAAGCTACTGTTCAAATCAAGCAATAGATATAAAATGTGGCGATTGATTTGAAATTAATGGTGCATTAATTCTCGATATCTGCACTCTGAATAGTATTCATGAGTATCGGCATATTCGTGTTGCAAGTTGTAAATCAAAAAATGTTTTAAAACTAATTTCATCACTAGAATAGATATACTTAGTTATGATAGGTACGAGTATGTAACGTAGGATTATTAGGATAAGAACCTTTAGAAGCGTTGGATTGCGGCGTCAATTAATGTTTAAGTGGGCGACAGATTTGCTAATATTGTGCGGAGTTAACCCAATTCTCATCCGCAATGAACGAAGCCGACCTATTTATCCCTTTAATTTTTGAGTCATATTTCAGTTTACATACATCAACATTCTTGCATACATCAACGGGCTCATTTATCGTGTTTCTAAAAAAGAATAAAAAGCAAAAAACCTTTTATTTAAATGCTCTAAAAAGAAGAAAATAATTTTTTTCTTTAAAATTTTAACTATCACCTTAAAACCTCATTATACGCAATTTATTATACATACACAACCCGCAGCGACCCGTGCCCAGCAGCGGGACGTAAAAAGGGTTGCAGCCATATTATTATGATCGTAAAAGCTTGTCGCGAGGTTTGCGTAAGTACCTTTTTTTGGTATGGGGGGGAAACCTTCAAAAGGTACCTCGGTGGCTGCCTCTGCGCTCGGGGAGGACTCCGGGATCTCCAGAGCAACGCACCGGTGTCCTCCACGCGCGACGCCCCAGTACGTTCCCATCTTCGGGAGAGCAGATGTACTCTCCTGCACGTTCCGATGCTTACGGCGATATGCGGCCACGCACACACGCCGTCCTTCCCGGGGCTGCTGGCTGGACGGGAAGCCTCTTTTAGCCGCCTCTTACGATCAGGTAGGGGATACCGTAGATCTAATCTTAATCCCGAAGCTACAGGGACTTTATAAGTGTTTAATTAAACTGAAATCGTGCGACAAGCTTTTATGATCATATAAATTGTGTATAATGAGGTTCTAAGTTGATATTTCAAATTTAAAAGGAAAATTTCATTAATTTCTTGTTTGAGCATTCTAATAAAAGCTTTTATAAAAGTGTTTTTTGCTTTTAATTTATATTTACTTTTTAGTTAATGCAGGGCACAGCTAGTGTATTATAAATACCAAAGTTTGCTACTCAATGCCAAGTTTGTTTCTCAATCATGCAGGACTGCCAAACGAAGCAGGATAAAATTTTGTATAGAAATAGACTATAGTCTGGACTAGTACATTGTCTACTTTTTGTATGTACTGTTCCTGTCAGATTACCTATAAACTCAAACCACTCGAGCGAAGCCTGACCGAATCACTAGTAAACGTATTTCGAACGTGACACAGAACCTATATATGCATAGATCATATCACATTATAAAAAATAAGTTAATTAAGGCCGCCCACATTCGAACAATATGTTAATCAGAACAAATTACAATAGGATGATGGGCAATGTTATCGACAATCTACGTTGCGGTCACGCATCAGTCAATGAACCGAGCCTGAACACCGTCTAGTCCAGAATATTACAAACTGAAACACTTAGAAGGTCACTGCCACGGGAATCGCTCCTGAAATTGGCTCCACTAATTAATTAGTAGCATATTTATTGGATTGTCACTGGAAAAACAACTTTACAGTTACGATATTGCAGAAAACAAAAGTACTTAGGAGAGAGATAGAAAATTAACTTAATACAGTAGTTGACTGCCAAATCAATTGAGATACTTTTAATGAGCTGTCACAACACGATATCCTCATCCGATTTTTTATGAAAAAAATATTTTAGACGTCACAAGGTGGTATACTCTAATGACTTAATTATTATTGATTTAAAATTAAATTAAAATCATTAACAAGAAATAATAAACAATTATCCTGCTTTCCAAATATAGTTTAGTGCGACCTTTTTGGGGTCTTTGGGGGGGGGGGGGGGTATGCATTTTGATTTTTTCTGTACATAGTGTCAAATACCCAATTGTTAAGGGGCCGTATACGAAGTTTTGCTGATTTCACTAAATTTATCTGATTTAACACATGAGGTCTCTTGCCATCGCTTCTTGATAAGTCAAGCGGTTCTAATGTAGCTGGCAAAGAAGCGGAGACAAGAGTCCGACGAACTAAATCGTTAAGCGTACCGTGACGATATAATCTGCCAGCGCTCCTGGTACAGGGTAAGCCATGTTGACCAAACCTGTCCACCTGCTGCCCACATAAATGATGCTCGCATATCTTCGCACCGAGCCGGAGACCAACCACAAAACAACGAAAAGTGGCGGGATCCAGCACGGTGCCTGGATAAACAATATTTTCATACATAAAAGGCAATATGATGATCTTCAACACTATTCCCTTAATAGTGAAGTATTTTAGAGCGTCTTAACTACATTGAAATCCTACTGTTCGCCGCAAATACATGATTTATGCAGCCAAACCGAGAAACATTTATCAAACTGAGAGGAGCTGGTGAAATTTAAACTATTCACCCTATTGGATCAGCAATAAATCACAATAAAATGAGACGTGCATCAACACCCATTCATAAATAACGAGTAACACGAGCTTTATTATGCGAGAGCATTGTCCGTTTAAACCTTGAGAAAATTTTACGTGAGTATGAACAATTCATTTACAAATCTGCGAAATTATTTCGGAACTCTACAAGTTTTACCGATTTCAGCCGTAAAGCGATGCTTTTGTGTTTTTGCAGAAAGGTATGGTTGCCGGTCACATTTGTTCTCCAGAATGGCAACGCAAGTGGATACGACCCAAGGCAAGACTAGAGGCTTTTGCGAGTTGTTTGACTATGTTCATTGCAAAACCACAGGTTTTAGTGAGTTGTTTGACTATGTTCATTGGTTGCAGCAAACACTTAGGCTAAATTTACATTACGAAGTTAATGGCATGCATGGTGAAATTCATTTCATGAAACATGTTGCAGTACTTAGAAAACTAGTTTTGATAAACAGTATCGTGAAATTAATAGTATCGCTGTGACCATGGCTCCAACGGCTCCAAAGCTTCTAGCTTTTACGTACTTTAGCGCACATCGGTTGCAAGCTCTTTAGCGACACTGTAGTTTCGCGTCGCGTAAAACTATTTTAGTTTTAAGACGAAACTATTTTAGTAGGTATTATGAAACTGATTTATGCTTTGTAAAACCTGACGCTTATTTGGGAAACCGTTGAAAACTCTAGTGCCGTGAAACAAATTTTATGACACTAATTTCGTAATGTAAATTCAGCTTTAGCACCTCGCTTGCATCCTGGTTTGCTACTTAATTACCGATTTAACTTACTCCCGTAAGCTCTTGTAACAAAAATACTGTGTTTTTCAGCTCTTTTTATACAAAAAGTAAAAATTATCACTCCTTTATCAAGGCAGAACTCGTAATTTTGTGATAATATTCATATGTACAAGCCATTACATACAAAAACGTTCCAAATACACGCTATCAAGCTTAAATTGCGATTCCATAACATTAAAAGTAAAGGTTTAAGGCGTTTTAAGCTTGTTTACGTTATCTTGCGAGAGGTAACTAACCAAAAACAGCACGAATTTTTATATCATACTAGATATTTTATGTAACACGCTCTCGGAAATCCTGATCATAGTCCACCACGCTGGCCAAGTGCGGATTCGAGGAAATTATAATAATATGGCTTTGGGAATTTTGTTTTTCTAACTCTGAAGCATGATCAGGGAGGGAAAAAATCATAATAAAAATATACAACGTTTTCTTCACCGCAGAGCAGCCGCATACACACAATACGCACAAAACATATCTATTAGTCAGATGCGTGCCTCAGTATTTTTACTGGGGACCATCCGACGTGGATGTCTCCGTCTCCGTATTCAATGTTTATCGATGTGTTCAACACTCATTCCGTCAGTCAGATGGGTTCTAATTATCAATTGAGCTTTTATTGAGCTGTCAAAACGCGAAATCCTCATACATTTTATATGAGAAAAATATTTATGACGTAATAATAAAGTGGTATAGTCTCTCTTCTCTATCTCTCTCTCTTTTTTTAGCTTTGATGAGTCCACTAATAGTCATAAGCCTCGTCTTTGGATCTATGTATCCAATTGTTTCCTACCACCCGGCGCATATCGTCGTGCCACCTTGAAGGGGGGCGTCCTACTCCCTGTAACCTAAACGTAGTCTCCACTCTACGAGCCATATACTCCACTTGTCGGATCTTCGACAGATGTGACCGGCCCATTGCCACTTCAGCTTGCTGTCCTTTAGGGGTATGTCGATTACTTTGGTCCTAATGCGGATTTTTTCATTATGAACCATATCCCTTGAGGGTCACACTGAGCATAGCCCTCTCCATGGCACGCTGTGCGACTGTGAGCTTGTGGACTAGTCCCACCGTCAGAGTCCACGTTTCGGCTCCGTATAGTAACTATACTTACCTACCAGAGTATAGTCAATGGACTTAATTATTATTAATTTAAATTGAAATAAAAATCATTTACAAAAATGAATTAACAGTTACCTTGGTTTTAAAGCGCAATTTTGTGCAATCTTTTTGAGGTAGGCATTTTGAATTTTTCTGTACATAGTGTCAACAAGCCAATTCAAGTTCTTAATTAAATCTTGCAAATAAAGGTTTATTAGCTGAACATAAGAAATACTTCGAGGTTCTTGTATAATTAGTTTAAAAATACTGTTTGTATTACCAATACCAATGTGACGCTATTCCACAAGACCAGCCTGTAGAAAGTGATCATAATTTTTGGTGGCTCGCCTCTCGGAGTGTTATTAGCTTATCAGTATGCTTTTAGCACCTCTCAGGCGAATCACAGTGTTTATTGGTTCTCAATATGCGCTTAAATTTTATCGACGCACATCAGGAGCCTTTGTCGATACAAGCATCTCAATTGGTTCTTTGATGTTAAGTGCGAAAATTTGGCGAAGTGAGAAAAGACATTGTTCAGGAGGGTTCTGTCTATCTATCTACACATTGTTGAAACTCTTGAAATTTCAGCAAAGTTGGACTCATTCTTAGGTGTTCGTGACTCGTCTACATTAAAAGGAAACTTTAAAATAGAATTTTACGACTCATTTGAAAAACCACATGTTACAATCCTCTGGAAACGCCTCAGCTGGAAGGTCACATCCTTGGCAACAAGCACACTCGCTAATCGGACTGATTTGGATCGCCAGATGATGTCGGTAGAATTTAAACCTCCATAGAGTGGTGTAGTCATGGCGGTCTTTCGGTTTATTATTTCGTTTGGAAAACAGAGGAATAGGGGAAGCATAAACGAAAGGTTCATTGCCAATTTTTCAGCTCGGTACTACAAAAATATAAACATTAAAGTCTTAAACGAAAAATTCTCAACATATTTGCTTCATTGTTTCGATTTTAATGACTCATAGAAGTCATGGTAGACGTATACAGATGACGCGTGCCCACGTCACGAATTGGGTCGGAGCCATCACACTGGCGAATTTATTAAACAACGTAGGTCAACGACCGCTTGCAGTTTCGGTGATCATATGGTGCGAGGTCACTATACGCGTAATACGGGAATAGTGTATAGTAGGCGAAAATTGTTTATCCACTTAACGATTATTGATGTGTTTTTTGTATACAAAGGAAGAAAAAATGCAATTAACTTGAATGCTCGGTATGACAGGTACTAAAATCTTGTTTTGTGCAATTATGTATGTACACATAGTTAAATTAAAGACAAGGTAATGCACATTTCTGACTTATAAAATATAGTTACGTGCTTATTTAAGAGTGTATAAAATCACATTCGTCAGTACCCAGCTCTTACCCAGATTCTATCTAATTACTACTAATTCTACGCTAAATATTACTTGATTCTGAGGTGAAAACTATGCCCAGGATTAGAACTATAGTTCGTATTAGAACTTCAA
Source organism: Pyrgus malvae (assembly GCA_911387765.1). Classification (NCBI taxonomy): domain Eukaryota; kingdom Metazoa; phylum Arthropoda; class Insecta; order Lepidoptera; family Hesperiidae; genus Pyrgus; species Pyrgus malvae. The sequence goes on along the minus strand of OU426958.1, from coordinate 8,476,445 downwards.
TTGTTCGACAAGGGAAGTACTACGGCTTCTCTATTTTTTTGCAGAAATTAATGTACAATTATACGTATTGTGTTTCGATGGAAAGCTGCAATCGCTGGCCAGACCTACAAAAGGCGACCATTCAAACGCAGGTTTGTATCAATTTGACTGTGGGCTGGTCTCTCCCCCTTACTCCACCACGCTGCTCCAATGCAGGTTGGTGGAGGAATCAATAAAATATTTTTTTTGCAAATTTTTTTTCTTCGACTATACAGATCCAAGAATCTCACAAAGGCCATTTGAGCTCAGGTGCTCATTGGTGCTCGTTCGAAGAGTTTAGGCGAACGTGTTGTACTTTAGGGTGCATTGTCTAGCAGACTGGATTTTATGATGTGCCTGCTTTCAGTATCAGTTTAGTTACGATTAATGAAATACTCAAGGTTCGGCAGTACCTTACACTCGATTTGTCGGTCGTTGCGCCCTTTGAATTATTATTTTGCAACAGTTTTTATTTTTTTAATTTACTTGCAGCTGAATAAAATGGGATCGAATCGGATGTAGCAAATTTGTATTTATTTCATAATGTATATCATTGGTGTAAAGTCAAACAAAATCCAAGATAGATAGTACTGTAAAGGTTGCGTCTTCTATATCACAGAATTCAAGGATTTCACGAAATTACACAGGATTCTCGTTGTATCGAAGTAGTTTGTGGATTTCTCGAGATGAGGGTAAAAGGGTGATTCGGGACTGAAGGGTACCAACATTTTTCTCTGTTTTCCTTTTCTCAGTGCAGCTGTGAGAATCCTCGAGCAATTTATCGAATGCCCGAGACTTCTTCGAGTTGGTAAAATTTATAGCCGTTTGTAACTCCGTTCCGTTCTATTTCACAACAATGTAAATAAACTTAAAACATTTTTGTAGTACACATTCATTCAATTACTTTTAACTTTTTTAGATAAAAAAGTGCCGTTGCCTAGCATCCTAGCATATTTATGTCTTATAGTTTTGCTAGAATCCCGTGTTCATTTCGCTACTTCTCGCCCATGTTTTCAAGGAATCTATCGACCAATAAAATTGTGCAGGAATGTCGATCTCTTAAATTTCCGTCTATTTATAGCTCGCTATTTCTCTAAAAACTTCGATTTGATGTGATTCCGTGCAGACTCACATACTATACATCTATTGTTTTTTTTACATTTTTGTATCCGATGCAGGAGGCGGGTGCCACAGCGACTAATTTTACACGTTCATCTGTTAATTCTTGGTATTCCTGTTGCGTCTACGGTTCTGAACTTCTGACAGACAAAACGTTTTAATAATACGTTAAAATATGTACCTGGCATGAGCTTAAGGCAAATTTATCTTAATTTTATTTAATTTAGAACAACTCCTCGCTTTATTATAATCTACACTTATTATATTATACATAATATCCTTTTCGAGGGTTCATTTAATATAGTATCACATACGATCAGCTGTAACGTGTGCCCATTATGGACCCATAGCCATACTGTTATCTTGATTATATATGTACTTTTTTTTAAAAGGAAGTGCTGCTCGGAGTTTTTTTTCCGCCGCCTTTTTTTCTCAGCTCAACATCTAGCTCAAATGGTCACCTAAAGGCGATGACCGGGAAAAATGACATTCATTAAGCGAATATTTTGTATTCCTAATATGAAATAAATATTTTTGATTTTTGAAATATTTATCATGGTACTGTTAAAGTACTGATTCCTACTTACAAATACTTGGAATTTTAGTATAAGGTATGCCACAGGCACTGGCTAAGAGAGCATTTCATACCTAAGGCGATTAAATTAGTGGTTAAAGGATTTTATAAAATGTGCCTTTATGAAACGCATGTCATTATGTCAAAATTAATTTATCGCCTTTAATACTCGATGATAATAAGGCTTTCTATCGATAAAAAAAATATTTAAAATCAGTCCAATAGATTTTGAGTATTATAGAAATGGTTCAACCCAGATTAAGCTAGTAAGGGATAACCCACATTGTAACTGCAGTATGTCTAAACTATTAATTGTCTGTGGACTTTGGAGGGAATGTAATAAATTGAAGTAGTCCTTGGACATTATTAAAGTCCCTTGGCTGTTGGCAAGCGTGATTAATTATCGTGGACACAACAGACAGACGGACAAGCCAATTCGGGCTAACGCGAAGTTCAGTGACTCGGTAAAAACGCCGCTAAGTGAAAACACCCCATGCAGTGCGTGCATTACGACTGCATTAAATGACAACATATACATATAATGTGGAAAATATAAAAAACACACATACGCCGAAGGTAAATTCTGATGATGCGTTCTTATTTTGTACGATTCCTACATGAAGCACAAATACTAAAACAGTTACAGGATCTCTTTGTTCTTATCCGACAAGAACTTAAAAAGTTTAAAAATATTAGAGTATTAAATAAAAGCATATATGTATGTATGTAAACTATTAAATAAAAGCATATAGGTACATATGTAGTATGTAAACACTTGAGTTTGCGAGCCTTTGGGAAGTAAAGAAATAAATAGTTAAACAAATATAAATTAACTAGCTGTGCCCCGCGGTTTCACCCGCGTTAGAGAGGATCATTAGCATAAAGTGAAGTCCCTTCTGAAGTACCGTGGACCGGCTTTTTTGTAGGACTATATAAGATAAACATTAACATCATACATAACATAGGTGTACCTCTAGCGGTTTTGGCGGCGCATGCCAGAATAGCTCGCAGATGGTAGATTTTTTCCTACTTACTTGACACTTATCATCATATTTTGGACAATTCACACAATATCTTTATAAATTGTAGCCTATATGTTATTCTGATGTATAAGCTATATTGTGGTAAAGTTTCATTCAAATCCATTCAGTAGTTTTTACGTGAAAGAGTAACAAACATCCATACATCCATACATCCATACTTACAAACTTTCGCCTTTATAATAGTAGTAGGATTTAACAAGAATATGTTATCTAATAGCACGAGTAATGGAAACTCTCGAAAACTGATAATTAAAAAAAAAACGTTAAGCTAAAAACGCTTTACGTATAGGTAGGCGTTTATGGGTTGCGGCACCCGCTGAGTGCGAACTCGACTTGCACTTACCCGATTTTTTATGCGTGTAAAAGAATATTAGTTAAACTATCTCCTACTTTGTTTAATAGCTCAGTACAATCGTTATATTTCTATTAATAATTTTAGAGCAGGACATAAAAACGTCCTTGTCGTGTGATATGACTAATAAATTAAGTTTTTAACAAAAAAATAGAACCGACTTCAAACGGTAAAAAATAAAATTATTCAGTACCTACTTCTTCTTGCTTATGGTAATGACTCTTAAAACTATTTCTGGAGTCGGGCCCTTAGTAAATGTCGTACCATTCGTTCTAAATTGGCACCGACAGTACAGACAGTGGGACAGTACCTACTTCTTCTTGCTTATGGTAATGACTGTTAAAACTATATTGGAGTCGGTGCCCATTCAGAACGAAAGGTACACTATATTTACTAAGACAGGACATTTCACTAAGGGCCCGACTTCAAAAATAGTTTTAAGAGTCATTACCATAAGCAAGAAGAAGTAGGTACTGAATAATTTTATTTTTTACCGTTTGAAGTCGGTTCTATTTTTTTGTTAAAAACTTAATTTATTTCACTCTTTTTAGTAATTTTAATAATTCTCTATGTATTAGCATAATTGGAAAAATTTTCACTTAACTTCTAAACTTTAAACAGATTTACCTTTCATAATCATGTTTATCTAATAGCCATCTAAAAGTCTGAAAGAATACTACTATCAGTCCACCTGAACGTATAAATTAAAGAAAGAATTTGCTCTCAGCTCTTAACCGTTGAGGAGTTGTACCTTCAATCATCAGTTAAGCAACAGCAAGTGATAATTACCAGACATAAATATTTGTATTATGTTAAAAATATGACTAAAAGAATGTGTGTGCCTATTAAGTTTCAGTGTTTCCCTCGATTACTCTAATATCACATCATCAGATTTTGACATGGTGACAGTTGGACCACCTCAGGAATGTAAGATTTCGAACAAAAAACCATTTATTGAAAGAATTTGCTCTCAGCTCTTAACCGTTGAGGAGTTGTACCTTCAATCATCAGTTAAGCAACAGCAAGTGATAATTACCAGACATAAATATTTGTATTATGTTAAAAATATGACTAAAAGAATGTGTGTGCCTATTAAGTTTCAGTGTTTCCCTCGATTACTCTAATATAACATCATCAGATTTTGACATGGTGACAGTTGGACCACCTCAGGAATGTAAGATTTCGAACAAAAAACCATTTATTAAAAGAATTTGCTCTCAACACCTAACCGTCGTAGTACCTTCCATCATCAGTTCAGCAACATGATATGACGATAATTATACACAAACGTCTGTTTTGCTTTGTAAAAATATGAAAATCATTTGTTGTGCTATACAATTTGAATGTTCCCTTCGATTTCTCTGGGATCCCCTCATCAGACTTTGACTTGGTGACAATTGGACCACCTCGAGAATGTAAGATTTCGAATAAAAAACTATTTATTGAAAGAATTTGCTCTCAACTCCTCACTGTCGCAGTACCTTCCATCATCAGCTCAGCAACATGAGATAATGATTTCTATGCATAAATATCTCTTACGCTTCAGAAACTATAAGAAAATCAATGTGTGTGCCTATAAAATTTGAGAGTTCCCCTCGATTTCCCTGGGATCCCATCATCAGATCCTGATTTGGTGACAATGGGACCACCTCGGGAGTATAAGCATACGAACAAAAAAAGAATTTTGAAAATCGGTCCACAAACGGCGGAGTAATCGGTGAACATATATATAAAAAAAAAAATACATACAGCCGAATACAGTACCTCCTCCTTTTGGAAGTCGGTAAAAAATAACCACTTTATGTTTTTTCTGTGTAATGGCCACGTGTGGTTGAGCTCAAAATGCTATTATAACTGCAAAAATATTCATTTTCCTATCGGTTTACACGAAAAAACTTGCATAGCATACTTTTTTTTACACATATCCAATGTTTGCAAGAACAATACAAGAACTATATAGTTACCTACATATTTATTAAATTTAAACTTCTTATTTTTGCATCAATCCTATCCATATAATCAATTTTAAACAATCCATTCTTATTTTTCTATTTGGGTTATATAATTGGAACAATTTTAAACACTTTTCCTAAAAAGTACCTGACTGCTGGCTGCAACCCTTTTTGCATCCCACTGCTGGACACGGATCTCTCCCCATTAGGGCCTCCGACTAGGTTTAACGACTGTTATCTATCGTCAACAACCGGGACCGACGGCTGAACGTGCCCTCCGAAGCATGGAAACGCGCATTAAATTTTTTGCCACTAGCGGTCACCCATCTCACACCCGACCGCGCCCATTTTGGCTTAGTTGCATAATTATATCGTTTGCGTTCTTCGTTAACCGCCGGGCCATGCGCGCTTCAAAAGTACCTATGTACGAGTACCTAAAGGATAGGGTAGACGTAAACTTACAATCCAACCAATAACCTTTGTATAAAATTATTTATTTTTGTATTTCTTTTTTCCATTCTATTCCATCTCTATTTCATTCACATCTATTATAATTCATTTATAAAGAGATCTCAATACGTATAAACATTTCCTATTTCATTCATGGTTTCTCTTATAAACCACATCCACATCCACTGTTGTTTAGTCGGTATATTTATTTAAGCAGTGTTATTGTTTTACTATTTGGTCCACTGCAAAAACTGAAATAATGAAACAGGATCTCTGCTATATAATTTTAGAGTGCATTTTCCTGTAACATAAGAATGTCCCAAGGAAGTGTGGTTAACGAGGCCGGGTGAGTCAGAGCGTCTTCTCGGCGCCTATCATTTTCGCAACCGTGCACTCCTTGCCGACTCACTCTTCCCTAGGGAACTCGCCAATCTATTTTCACTTGGCAGAATTGAAAAGTTTCTTAGGAAAGTAAACGAAATTTATGTAGATATTTACTAGAATCTCGCACAATGTTAGGGACTGTTTTTTTTCAGCTGGAGAACAGACGACTCTTTAACTTTTCACTATTTTTCGACGATAATAAAATAAATATTCTATGGTCGAGTAAAAATTCATGGTTATGCGATAATGCGGAATAAGCATGATTTGAGTTTGTTTTTCTGTTCTTCATCTTTGTTTAATGATATTGTTTTTGAAACAAAAAGTTCAAATACAACAGAAATGTAAACAATAAAATATGGCGTCTGCATTCGAGTTTCAAGCTCAATCATCAAATGTTCTGGGTTTTGGAATAGGTACATTAATTTTATAGATTGAGAATGTTGTGATGTTTCTGAGTTAATTAATATTAACCTAAAATTCTATTTACGGTTAAAGATCATTTATTCCTCATAAGATTTACAATCACATAATGAGAAACACATTATAGTTAAAACATTATCATTGAGCGTACTTACAGACGTTTATAAAAAGTAATAAGTAACAAGAATACATCATTTTTATAACATGTTGACTATAATCACAAAGAGAGGGTAGTTTTAAATTAGTTCGGTAACGGAGACAGTAATCCGAATCAGAAATTAAAGTGCGACGGCCAGTTACACCATAGATTATGCTAGTGGTTACTTAATCATCGGTTACATTTTCTTTACTTTACAAGAGGAAGTGGTAAATTAAAGAAAAAATAAAATTATACGAGTACATATATAAGTAGCGCAAATATATATTTCATTATAGTTAGATTAAAGAACAAATAAAATTATACGAGTATATAAGTATCTTAATTTTTTTTAAAAGGTTATTTCGGTTAGTATTTTTAAAAAGTTAGCGTATAATTTTTTTCATTTTTTTTAAATAAATATTATTTTTATTAATTTAATAAGTATTAAGTTACTAGAATATATTTGTACCTACTAATATATTCGTATTAATATGCATATTTCAATCAATATAAATTTCCAATAATTCGTGTAAATCTTGCGGAATTTCTAAATAGTTTTATTACATGTTCCTATTTTGTATTTTTTTTTTGTTTTTTTTTTCTGGTTTTTTTTTTGTTTATTTTTTATACATTATTACAATAATTTGATTGTGTTTTAAATAATTATTAAATAAATATTATACAAATATATTTTATGACTTTCAATAATTGTACAGTATAATATTACGTTATCATTTATAATATTTATTTAATCATTTGAATTTATTCGTTATAACAGTATATTAGTAATAGGAAGACATAGCGTTTAACAAATGTTGTTTAAGGGATTTTTTAAACATGTGCATAGACTTGGAATCTTTTATGTCTTTTGGCAATTTGTTGTACAGCTCCGCGCCTTCGAATAAAATAGTTGTTCTACCATATTTGGTCCTTGGCGCACGTAGGATTATATTGTTAGCACTGCGAGTTGTTATCTTTTGAATTTGCTGTTTTTTTGTGAATGTAATGCGACAGTGTATATCTTGGGTAATTATTTTCCTGATCATGATTGTTTTCCTGATGATGATTGATGTACCTGTTTATGATTTTGACTAATAAATACGTAATAGGATTCTCTAAATCAAAATTTAAATTTTAAGATAAATTAACTATTGGTGTATTTAAGTCTTTCCTTCTAGAATCCAAAATAATTATTCTAACACAAAACCCGTGTAGACGGGTGACAATCCACTTCCAAATAAACTTAATTAATTTATTCACAGTGAAGTTATGACGCGTGGAGTAGCATTAATTATGTAGATTTTATTGTTTAGGCTATGTTTGGGTCAGACTGTTCATGACTGGCCGTTATAAAACCAATTCACGTCTTCTAAAAGTTGGGTTAGTAGGTAGATTGCTTTGCTGTCGATGGTTTAGGATTCTATTTCCGCTAAGCTATTCATAATTACAATCTATTCAAATTTATATTTTAAAAAGATGAGTTGTCAAAACGGATGTAAAATTAACGTGTCGAGGAAACGGCTCAGTAAATTTTGGATTATCAATTGTCTTATTCTTATTCTAGTTTATTTATTTAATACTATTTTACAATATCTCAACCACGTCTATACATACAAAAAAAACTTAACACTGATCTTAACACACATATACACACACATATGTGTGAGAGTGTGTATAAGCTTTTTTTGTATGTATAGACGTGGTTGAGATAATATAAAAATATAAATATCAAATATATAAATTAAAGTATACATAAAAACATATAAAATATAAAAAGGCTTATAAATATAATATTTTCCTGTCTAGTACGGATAGAGCCTAATCAACCAAGCTCTACGTCTATTTTTCAGCTGTTAGTATTATTTTCTTATCATTAAATTCTCGGGACACGAACGCTTAAATAAGTCCATGTTTGCTAGTGTATTATTTTATGTACAAATATCTACTATTGAGTAAATAATTTTTTAAAGTTAAAGTTATACAGTGGTAACAGTAAGTAGTAACAGTTAGTAGAAGCACGCACGTGGATGGTAATGTGAAGTCATTTTAAAACTAAGCGAAACGTGAGTGGTCGGGAGTAAGGTGGGTGAGTATTAGTGAATTTCTTGTACATATCATCATAGCAGAGCATAGTCGGAGGCCTTATAGGCGGTTTTAAAACATCCGATGCGACAAGAAAAATTTCAATTAATCTATAACTTGTATTGATCATTAATTACTTTATTTAATTGAATCATTCAGCATCGATTTTTATATAAATAACAAAGTCATACAAAATTTGTATAACTTGATACTCAATAATGGACACTCTAACAGTAAAAGGTAAAAATTAAAAACATTATCCGTTTCATTATTAATGTACGGACATTGTTTAATGCTGTTTAACAGCATGTCAGTAAGTATATTTACTGACACAAGAACGATTTTCCGCCATTCAGTCATGTCCTTTGGACAATGTATTGATAGAGTTAATGAGTGTAAAATTCTGCAAACTCGAACAGTGACCCGAAGGACCGCATGAGCAGGGCCGCACTCAGACCATTTAGGGCCACAAGCATTGAGGTTAATATATAGCCATATCAATTATTACTAGAAAGGGTTGATTACAGTTTTTTAAATAATATTTTGATGAAAATAAAAAGTTTTAATTTTACCACCGTCTAAGATCAAAAATAACTTTTTATAAGAGGCCAAGATAACATTAGAGGAGTAATAAATAACATTTTCATAATTTTAGATTTTTTTTACTATACAAATTTTGAAAAAGATTGAAGAGAATCAGATTGTTAAAGCATTATAAACTATTTCAAGGAAATTACACTACTTAGGTAAGTCTATTTTTTATGGGACACAATGTAAAAAAGAGGCTTATCTTGTCAGCTATAACCAGCACGTAATTATGGAACTAATATAAATCTAAATATTTCTTTTCAAATAATAATTTTTTATTTATGCTCAAATTCGGCAATGTACAGACCACATCACACGACTAAAAAAAGAGTATCCAAGGACTCAAGGCCGGACGCGGCTAAAATGTGGGAAGGATTCTTTAAGGAGAATTGATGAAGCCATACAATATAATATGTAGCTACTAAACGGAAAATAACTAGAATTTCTGTTGACTGCAATTGAACAATGAATTGGGTAAGTAATGGTTCTGTAAGCTATGCAGTTTCTATGACATCTTTTTCGAACAGAATTTGGACTTGGAAACTTTGTTCCAATTAATTGTTAAAAGTAACCTTGCACTAATTAAAAGTATCGAGACTTATGTAAAGTTACAGAATAGACAACTATATAGTATTGTCTATTATATAGTATACTTTATACTATATGGACAGTATTACTTAGATCTCTACATTTGCAACATAATTCAAATAGACTTCGTCGATTACTTTAACTGGCAACAAGCAACATTCACATGCTGTTTATTTACAAATTAAATCGTTGTATATAATGTAAGTTGTTTCTTTTCCTCTAAGGACAATTAATCATACACAGCAGATTGTATGTACCAATCGTATGAATTCAATTATTGAACACACCAATTTAGCAGATACTGATATCAAAATCTTGAGCCCATTGTGACTATTTTTTTTTATCAATTAGATACATCATGAAAACAACACATATAAACCCAAAAGTGTAAGTTAAGAAATCGTACATCCGGAGACTCTACTTACATTTGGGAATGTAAACTGCTAAAATATTATTAAACTTTAAATTACCAACGGTTTACTTATAAGATTCTAAGTGGAATGAATAAAAATTGATTAGGTACATGAGCTTCTGAAGCACTTGTTAATCTCCCACTTAAAATTTTACTATTGATACTTTGTTATATGTAATGTCACAAATCCTGGTAGACTTTCAAAACATACGGGTGCAGTATGTATGAAGCCTTTCTTATTAGAACACAACATATTAAACGTCACATTACTCTGACATTGTAATGCATACGCAATATGAAAAAGCTTTTTGTCTTTGTCGCACATATAAATTTTCTAACAACTTTCTAACAAAAGAGACAAAAATGGGCAAAGTGATAAATCATTATTGACAATTACATCTAACTGACTAGACTGACTGATAACTGACGACTTACAATTTTTTTTATGACTACTAAGTGGTAATTTTTTTATGACTACTAAGACAAAAATTATACTTGACACTGGCAACATGCACAGAGATGCTATCATTGCCGGTATAAAATCGAACCGGGAAATGAGTACACTGGTGATATATTATATTCCTTCTAGTAGAGACAGGAAAGCTCTAGCCATCTACAAAAATTCCATTAAATTATGTAAAATTTTGAAAAGTGCGTAAGAAAGAAAATGAGTACCTGACCATACGACTTTTTCTTCATCGAAATACACGACTACGCACAATAAATGAATACTTCCGTGTTAGGGCTGCATTAAAATGCATCGTAAAACCCTCCAAACGGTCACTTTAAAACAATTTTAGTCGCTCTGTAACTCTTTATGCATTTTAGGGTTCCTTACCTCAAAGAAAAAGTACACGAATAGGTTCAATTTTCCGAATTTTTTACCTGTGTGTCTCCCAATCTTTCTATGTGGTAAAATCCTTTGACTACGAAATTTGTAGAAGGATTAATTAATTTATAAATTAGGAACATCAAAATTTGTTTATTTCACACATTTAAAGAAAAATCTAAAATTAAAGATATGGTAAGGTACTTATTTCCCTTGGTCTAAAATCATGCTAAAAGGTGTCAAGCAGCAATGTCTTAAAGCAAAGATTAAGAATAAAATAAAATAAAAAATCATAACTGGGTGATACGAAACCATGTGACTCGCACTATGACTTTTTTATGCTGTCATTGTTGCATCCTCGGTCACGGGCGTCCACGGGCGCCAATGCAAATGACAAAACATGTAAAATGCATCACACAGCTTGCTTTGAATTCACTGACGCATTTATACATTTCATTGTCTAATTAAATAGTAAGTCCAGTGGTTAAACCACAAAACTGTTATACTCATAGGGTTAAATAGCAGCGCGCCTCAAAGAACGTTTGTTATTTTCATATTTATAACTTGATTTACCACACAAACTCAAAATTGTGATGTTTTACTATGATATTTTCTTCATTCATGCCTACTTTCTAAGTTCTACCACCTAAAAATCTGGTCTTGGACTACCAAATTAATTGAGATACTTTTAGTGAGCTGTCAAAACGTGAGATCCTCATACATTTTTATATAATAAAATGTCAGTTGACTTAATTTTTATTGATTTAAAAGGCAATAAAATTATGTATAAAAAATAAATTAATAATTATCTTGATTTTCACTTCTATTGTTTTTTGAAGTGAAAACTTTTTAGCGGCGTTCTGCACTTTTTTAGGATGGGTAAAAAATGTTAAAACTCGCGTCAGGGCACCTGACCTAATCGAATATTCGTAAGACGAGGGGTGACAGCTGATGGCTCCACTGTCTGTATACTTGTAAAATTCGTTTATGTCAAGTGTTTGAAATATGGAAACAGAGCAAAGTGCATCTATTAATGAAAAAAGTGACAATGAAATAGTAAAAGAAAATGAGTGAGTACTTTATAGTAGTAGTTTTACTGGATGAAAAATAAAACTGATAATTAAAATTAAAATTTTCACTGCTACGGCGCTCCCGGAGTGCAACCCGTTGTTTTTTTTATTTTTAAGTTAAGTGGTCACTTCAGCCCATGGATATCTACACACAAGCAAGTCTAAGCCTTGCCTGTGTACTGTGTACGTGCAGTAAATGGCCGATGGTCGCCGATGTAAGTGGCCGGCAACTGCAAATTTCTATCATAAATTGCTTAGCTTATTCTATTTTAGGGAAGGAAGCTTCCATGAAATGTGACAATAATATTTCAGTACACTTTGCACATAAATACAGTTTATTATGATTCTATTCTAAATAAATTATAATGATTTTGATAAAAAAAGTTTTCTGTATTTCATTCTGTTTAGGAGTTAGAAACTAATGTTAAGAGCTAATTCAAAATCATAAAATTATTTCTACTGTACACTTAGAATATAAAATATAAACATTTCAAAACAAACATCTTAGAAAATGCTATTACGTTTTATGAAGACAGGAAACAAAAATAAGAGGTGGAAGTAGCAAGTGGTACCAGAAGTGCCAATTATAACTGATTTAATGAAACAGTATTTTCTACTGAAACTATCGTAACTGGACTTGTATGTGCCGTAAAATAATAATAGTTATGATAATGGGAACACACTGATAACGGATGTACGAGTAACGAGTAAGAATAGGTTATAGTGGGGATCGACAGATAATAATTGGTTAGGCGATTCGAATACATAATATATTTTTATTAAATTATTTTAATGTTTTCATTAACAGGTCCTCCTGGGACATTTATTAAAAAAACTGTGTCGTGGGTTGGCTGCAACCCTGTTTTCTCCTTTTCCCAATTATTGCGGAGGCCTGGAGCTAACTACATCACGATACTCCAATGTGGGTTGGTGGAGATAGATTTTCACATCGATACTATGATGATATTTGCATCGGTCTCCCTCAAAATTCGAATAAGCCCAAAACCCATATGTGTTGTTTGATATGTGATGTGAAATTTTATTATTTTAGAGGTATCAGAATGTCCACGGGAGCCCCGACGTGTTGGTATCAAGTATCAATGGTTTAACCATTTGGTCCACATTAATCTTACCGTTTGGCTTGAGCGACGCTGTCTGACGAATTTCTACCTTCAACGTATGAATGTACAAATTCAATATCAAACTGTCAAACTCTTACCCGTTGTACTGTGTAGGTCACAGGACAACGGGTAACAGTTTGACAATAAAAAACATATACAATTGTATTTTTATATAATTAATCCGTCTGAGACAATGAATGTCCGGCCACGTCACCTCAAGCAGTTTGTGGTGTCTGGCCTGCATCCTTCAGCAAATATAATTAACCAAATAGCCTACTCGGTTTCCCGTCGAATCATCAATGAACAACATTTACATCGATATTTATAGTGTAGGGAGCCTATAATGTCGGAAGTAAAAATATATTATTATGGAAATATGTATGTACGAAAATTGGACTCAGTTACCAGGTAAAGATACTGCATCGTCAAAGCCAGGTGTGGGCACCAGTGTGAGGGTAGGGGTCGTAGAATGAAGATAACAGAACTCAGAAGTATTTAAATATGGATCCGTCAAACAGCCTTGTCGATTTTGCCTCATTTTTGTTTAAAACGCAGACTCTATGCTTAAGGTTATATTAAGCGCGTCACTGTTCTGTAGATTTTATTGATATTCCTAGTTCTCAGCGTTACGTTTCAAGTTCAAGATTTGTGTTTCATTTTTTTTTCATTTATTTCTTTATTAATTACAAATTTATTTCATATTATCAAATGTGTTTCATTTTTCATTGTTTAGTTATTATCTCTGAACTTGCTTGTAACAGTTGTAAAGTAACTGATTTCAAATTGTTACATTTTTTTTCTTTTTTCATGGGATGACGGAGCACCCTGTTCTACAATTATCGACCACACGTACATAGGACTAAATCAGTCCCGGCTTGCTTGGTTGGGTATTAATATGGAATACAAAGAACACTTAACACCATCTGGTCTACGAGCCAATGTTCGATTAATTTTTTTATAAAAAATGTATAAGATCAACCTTCTGTTGAAACTTAATGTAAATATATAATATAAAATTTATGAAGTTTGAACACACAAGTTTCGCAGACTAATAAGTTATAATAGAATGATCGTAAAACTACGAACAATTTATAGGAGTCAAGTCGTGCGTGTGTATCACTGCATATTTCCATCGTTAAACTAAGCGAACCTTCTTGAATAACTCAAGTCATCAAAAACAAAAGTAATTTCATAAGTTAGTCTCTATGGTTAATACATAAGTCGATGATCCCGTGCTATAAAACTTTAGGACTCTAGATTATTAAACCAGTATAGGTTTTATTTTATTAGACAATAGACATAACCCTCAAAGCAACTACCTAATAATTGTAATAAATTAAAATGTGTCTTTTTAGGGTTCCGTAGCCAAATGGCAAAAAACGGAACTGTAATGGATTCGTCATGTCTGTCTGTTTATCTGTCCATCCGTATGTCACAGCCACTTTTTTCTCAAACTATAAGAACTATACTGTTGAAACTTGGTAAAAAGATGTATTCTGTGGACCGCATTAAGATTTTCACCAAAAATAGAAAAAAAAAACAATAAAATTTGATGGTTCGCCATACTTAGAACTGAAACTCAGATTTTTTTTCATCAAACCCATTTGTGTGGGATATCTATGGATAGGTCTTCAAAATAGATATTGAAGTTTCTAATATTATTTTTTTCTAAACTGAATAGACTGTGCGAGAGTTACTTCCAAAGTGGTAAAATGTGGGGACACGCTGTATCTTCTAAAATAAGAGAATGACAAAACTAAAAAATATATATGATGTACTTTACCATGCAAACTTCCACCGAAAATTGATTTGAACGAGATCTAGTGAGTAGTTTAGGTTAGTAGTAGTTTTTTAATCGTAAACCGCAATTTACCTTTTATTCAATCAACTCAAATATTTAAAAAAAATGTCTTGCGTCTTGCTGCTACGGAACCCTTCATGGGCGACTCGCACTTGGCCGCTTTTAATTATTTTAAATGTGTCTAAAGAATTACGAGGTAAATATTTAGTATAAGTAGGTACTAACTTTTAACATTTTTTATTAATAAACTCTTTTGCTGCATTATAAATTCTAAATCATAGTTCAAATGCTTGAGTGACGCATAACAAATGAGTTAGGTGAAAGACCTAGAACTAAGCCAAATTAATGATCAAAAGTTCGAGTAAGTTAAATTTATGATCTAAAATACGCCTCCGACAAAACTTGGGTTGATTAGCCATTCAGCCCAGCGTTCGTTCCTCGGGATCGGTACTGTAGAATAAATTAAGTTAGGTAAATTGCCTACGTAATTGTTTATGATTCGAGAATTCAGGTATAGCCAAGCTTTGTTTCCTACTTTACGAGTATCTACGCTTTACTTTATCTACCTAAGTATTAAATGGTTAAAACAAATAAGCGAATACAGAAGAAAAGTGGTTTCAAAAACTATTTTTCATTATAACGAAGTACTTAACCATCATTGCCATTTACAACCTACACAGACAGGATATTTTTTTATTTATTTATTTTTATTTATTTATGCTTCAATTGTTTACCTAAAACTAGGTTAACAATGGGCGGACTTAATGCCTAGTGGCATTCTCTCCCAGTCAACCCATGGCGAAGGTGAGAATTTGTTGGTAGGTGGAAAGAGTAGTGAGAAAGAGGAGAGGATTAAACATCATATTATATTTAAAATAAGTTTTATAGTGTATAATAATAGCTATATAATACATTTAAAATACATATATTATAATATAACCCAATTATATAAGACACATAATACATATATACACATATAAATATATATAAAAATATAATATATAATGATATACATAAATATTAGCGTGGATAGGAACTATGAATATCTTAGACAGCTTAGACTATATCGGCTGACTTTAAATAAAACTCTCGGAGCATTTTCTTGAAAGTAGGTTTAGTTGGGGCCTTTCTGATCTCTGCAGGCAGAGCGTTCCAGAGTGATGTAGCCTGAAATGTGAAGGATTTCTGATAGAAACAGGTGTTGACGGATGGAATATCCATGATTAAATTTTCAGAAGAACGAAGTACTCTATTCAGGACAGTGCCACGATAATGAAATTTCTCTTTAAGGTAGGACGGGGAGGATGGGTCATTCAGAATAGAGTATAGTAAGGATAGTATTCTAGAATTACGCCTTTGACGAATAGGCAGCCATTTTAGCTGCTTTCGGTACTGAGATATGTGGTCAAACTTGCGAAGACCGAAGATGTAACGGATACAATTGTTAAGTAGGCGTTCCAGTTTATTGAGATGTTCTTCTGTTAGGTCCGGATAACACACATCACCGTAATCAATTATGGGTAACACAAGAGTCTGGATAAGCATAAGCTTTGTCTTAAGAGGCAGAAATTTTTTTTTTTTTTTTTTTAGTATAAAGTACATGGTTAGCACTTTATGTATATTACAATCTAGCCTAATTTGTTTGACTAACAAGTAATTTTACGTAAACTTAAACTGCTACTTGAATATTTTTGAAATGCAGGTCCACTGACACATCACTTCTTAGTTTTAGCACATAAAGGTTATATTATGACACACTGTTAAGTTACTTTTTTTCTAGTAGGTACTACACACATAGGATAATACAATTCTTATTTTATCTTATCATTAACAACCTCATGGGGGAGTGTGCATTATTTGAAAAGAACTCCGTAGTTGTGCCTACGTAGATTCCTTCTAAGTTGTTACTTCTTAGGACGATGTTGCTTCAGGGAGTCAGAATACCTACTTTCCTTCTTCCTCGATTATGAACGATAACTGAATCTTTAGAGGTATGAGTAGCATTGAATTGGTATAAAATTTCAACGAGAGAATGTAATAATTTTCCCATATTTTAATAAAACAGTAGAGCTAACAAATATATAATTTTGGACCAGTGTTACCAATTTCACTATCGCGATGTAAGATTTATTCTAACTTTTAATTAAAACTCACGTGTTGTTTATTCTTACATCTGGCGAAATTGAACTTGAGGATGAAACATTAACAAAACTTTGTATACTTTGAATCGTTCGATGTACTTATAGCTATAAAGCTATAAACAGTCTGCAGAATTTTATTAACATACGTGTATACCTATTTATCTCCATAAACGTCAATAGATGGCTGCATTTACTGATAGCAGGCCATATTCATTCTGCTATAAAACTGACAGAATTATTAATAAATTTATGAGAAATATTGTTGATTTTATATGTTGAAAGTACATAAACATCCTTTAAAGTTCTACAATAAATCTTGGTCGTGCCAGTAGAATAGGTCTTTTGTAGTCTTTATCAACTCGTCGATTCGAGTCGAGTCGATTCGTCGATATTATCCTAATTTTATTTTGGTTTAGGGTTTACTATTTTCCTTTTTTTATTTTGTACAATACAACAAACAACAAACAATACCTCACCTTAACAGAGCTTCTGACAGTCAACAGCACTGTTGTTCAATCAAACAACATTGTTGTAATTGCATAGCGGGGCGAAGGACAGAATGTTGTTGTGCACACATTATGACTGTTACTTGGTTTTTGAGCTGGGTTAGAAATCAAGAGAGGATAAACCCGCCTGCCCAGTTTTTTAATAACTATATATATTTTTTAATAACTATATATAAATAAATATAAGGATAAATGCTTGTTTTCTTTTATAAAACCCTCCTTATGTTTATGATGAAAAAATCATTACAATAACATCTTGACACTACATTATTATTATATTTTGATTTCTACTGGTATAACCTATTAAATCTATACTTCATATATGTATGTATAGTCACTGTCCAAAAATGGCCGAAGTACCCATACAAAGTGGACAATGTCCTTTGTGAATTGAGGGATAAATTGTTGGTGCAAAATTCAAAGTCTGTCAATTCAAACAAATTTTTAACTTTATATCCTTCGGCTGGTTGCCGTATGTATCTTTAACATACCCTTATTGGGGCAACGTGGTAGATTAAGATACAGGTCTTCCATCTAAGTAGAGACCCGAGTCTGGTTGTAGGACCCAAAATTGGTTACAGTCATTTTTCGTACTTTTACTATACAATATGTAGTACTATTTATTACTATACAATGAAGCACACATGGCTCGGTGGCTGGAATAGTATAACGCAAACGATGTACGCAGCTATCACCCGTATTCATAAACAGTATATTATTATGAGCTCTCACAGCCGTATTCAAGAAGCATACTTAAGTAAGCAGGCAACGCTATTTGACGTGCGTTCGTTATGTCAAGCCATCGATTCATGTTTATTGTGACAAACGCATAGTAGCAAGCTGCACTCCAGTATCGTCTATGAATGCGTTTAGATGACCATATACGTTGCTTAGCACCTCATAGTATTGTTTATGAATACGGGTGTTATAGTGCTCGCCAACGCATAGGGACATCTTAACGAATTCATAGGCGATAGCTTCTTGAGTAACGCCAGCTACCATAGCCAGCTACTATGCGTTTGTCAAATTCGAACTGAATCGATGGCTTGACATAACCAACGCACGTCAAATAGCGCTCTTTGCATAGCGTTGCCGTAAGTATGCTTTTTGAATACGGCTGTAAGTCAAACGGGCTAGTGGCAAAAAACGTATGCGCATTTTCGTGTTTTGGAGGGAACAGAGGGAGCAGCGTGGTACAGGCCTTCCAAACACCCTCTTTGGAGCAGCGTGGTAGAGTAAGGTACAGGCCTTCCAAATACCTTCTTTGAAGCAGCGTGGTAGAGCAAGGTACAGGCCTTCCAAACACCCTCATTGGAGCAGCGTGGTAGAGTAAGGTAGAGGCCTTCCAAATACTTTCTTTGGAGTTCGTGGTAGAGCAACGTCTTCGAAACACCCTCTTCGGAGTAGCGTGGTAGAGTAAGGTACAGGCTCTACAAACACCCTCTTTGGAGCAAGCTCTCTCGTGGGAGAGCAAGGTACAGGCCTTCCAAACACCCTCATTGGAGCAGCGTGGTAGAGTAAGGTAGAGGCCTTCCAAATACCTTCTTTGGAGCAGCGTGGTAGAGAAAGGTACAGGCCTTCCAATTATGAGTACACGAGTCTCTCACTCGTGTCTAACAGTGAGATGCAAAGTAGTTTGTAGTAATTTTACGTTCTCTTACTATACAATTCGGTGCACTCTCTTATAGCACGGTGCACACTCTTTTATAGCTCCTTATAAAATTGTCGACTTAGATAATTGTCGAAGATAGCCTTCTACAAGAATCCGGTGCGACAAATAGATCTTTTTTGGACGTAAGATAGTCCATAAAGAGTGGTTATCTAGACAAACAGATACCAGTTGCTCATATTATCTCCTGACAGCCATATAGTGCAGGCATCGTCCCTATAAAGAGTAACGACGCGTTCTACCTTTTGCTGATAGGGAATTGTTTCATTGTCAAAGATCAACGAATAAATATTTTTAATTAGATTTTTCTATAGACGATTAACTGAATCAAAATTAACGTTCTTCGAATAATAATACCAGCGTAATATTTAAAGATTATGTTCGTATTAGTGAATTTAGAAATATATCATCATCATAATATCAGCCTTTCATAGTCCACTGCTGGACATAGGCCTCCCCTACCGTTCGCTACTCCTCCTGGTCCTGCGCCTTCTGAATACAGCTACTTTCCGCTGCCTTTTTTAGGTCGTCAATAAATATAAGTAAGTCGATTTGTGTATTCATAACTTATTTTATCTTCCATGTTTTCTCATTGCTTTTATTCATAAATTAAACTAAAAGCACCGTTTGGCTTGGAAATATAAATAAAAATAAAGGAATAAAATTTAAATCTTAATAATAGTTTATGTTCTTTTATTTTAATTATGTATTACACATTGTAAACTTATTGTAAAACTGTGTTAAACATTAACGTTGTAAACTTTCGAATCTTAAAAATCCTTTCAGTATAAAAATGAGGATTTTTTATACGATCGCCAATCGCTTATCGTTTACCTTATCCTACTCCAACAAGTGTATATGAATCCAATATCTTTAATATTGCTACGTGCCTACGATCGAAGTCTGAACGAATATTGGATTTTAAATCTAAGACCGATGACCGCCCTATACTATCATTTTTGGCTGTCTGTATCGAACACAAAGTTAAACTATTCTATGTTGAAAATCCTTGCTACTCGTATTATTTAATACTAAAGTATTTTTTAAACCAATTTGTCGGTAGGTTTACCAGGAAGCATTTTATTTTACAGCTTTATTTTTTTTTATTAACGCGCCGTAGCTACAGTTCAACATAATAAAAGTGCAAATAAAAATATTTATTAAAAACATAAGTAAAAAAGCTGTTATTTAAATGCGCTTTGTAAAAAAATTGTTCATGTTGTATTTAATAAGTTAAGCCCTTTCATTTGATACCCATAATGGTTAGGTTTTATAAAAAAAATCTGTAAGTTGCCATTTTGTTATGAATATAAAACAATACAGGGTATCTAAAAAGCATTGTAATCCAAACTAAACAGGTAAATAAAGTTTCAGCTAGATTCCACACGAACAAACATACTTTGCAGCATTTGCATAAAAAGCTTGTAAAATATCTTAACGCACAAGCCCTGAAACCAAAAAAAAAGAACTTACAAATGTGCGTTTTACCGAGTAGTTAAAACCGAGATGCATTGATTGACGGAATGACGACGCCCGTAAAAAGTTTCTTGAACCGTTTCAAACGCTCCACTTTTGAAGTCCTTGCTTTATATTTGGAATGTCTATGCACGGTTCTTTAATATTTTTAAAAATACGTGTTTATTGTTCAGTTTATAGTGTAACTGTTACTGCTATTTACACCAAATCTCTACCACGGACGCTCAAGTTTTTCCTGATAGTGGTCTTATATGCAGTTACGCTGCTATTCTGTCTCATGTTTGCCTCATGGGAGTGTATAGGCAGCATCCGAACTTTAAAACCGAAGCCCAAAAAAGGTTTAACACGTGACTATAGCCCTTTTTGCCACGCTGGTCATGCATGGATCGTTTCTCATAATGAACCTCCCCAGTTCAGCGG
Organism: Pyrgus malvae; assembly: GCA_911387765.1. Lineage (NCBI taxonomy): Eukaryota > Metazoa > Arthropoda > Insecta > Lepidoptera > Hesperiidae > Pyrgus > Pyrgus malvae. The sequence goes on along the minus strand of OU426958.1, from coordinate 8,455,291 downwards.
GTTGAGTAAGTTCCAAAGAGCTTACTCAACCACGCTGCTCAAATGCGGTTTGGTGGAGATACGAGGTGAACAAACTGTCATCATCAGGTGATGATTAAACATTTATCTATTAAACTGTTATCTATTCATAATAGCTGAAACTGACAGCTTAACGTATCAGCCATAAAGCTATGCGCACTGCACATAATACCTATACAAATAATAAAATAAAGTTGAAGTTACTTGTACGGATCAAAACATAAATTTGTTTCCTTTCCAAACACATTTGCCCGAGCGCAGTGCCAATAACATTAACTAAACATTAGCTATTTTCTGAAGGGAATCTCATAGACAATGTTTATGTCTGCAATCGACTGCTAAGGGTTACAAAAATAATTTAAAATATAATTCCACGAATGACTCATGTGTAACGCATCTTAGGTAATGATTTTTCTCATAATTTAAGTAACATTTATGTCCATTTCTATATTTGCATGTCTTTTTTTTATTTGGTATCGGGGGAAACCTTCAAAAAGTACCCGGCACATTGGGAGAGGGGCTATATGGGATTTGTACCTCACTAAAACCCCCTCGGTAGCCTGGCTCTGCGCTTGGAGATGTATTCCGGGATCTCCAGTGGAACGCACCGATGTACTCCACGCGCGGCGCCCTGTACGGACCCATCTTCGGGAGAGAAAATGTGCTCTCCTGCACCTTGAGATGCTTACGGCGGCATTCGGCCCCTTCCCTTTTGTATGGAACCTACTTACAACTCTCACTGAGTTCATAGAGAAATGTAAAAAACTGTTTCAAAATACCGCATTTTTTTACCGCAATAATCTAAGATCGAATCATACATTCGTACAAAATCATACATGTATAATAAATAGAATTACAAACTTGAATACATAACTACTTATCCGCAGTTAACACAGTGCGCGTTAATCCATTTTCAGTGAATGTTGATGCTATTTATATTCTGTCTCATACACTCGTTAAGTATAATCTTTTTTAGAAAATTTTACGATACTCTATCAATAAATCAATAGCATCATTGCTACTATAAAAACCAACACTTCATTACTGGAAAATGAACTTTATTAATGTTAATTAAAGTTGATATTAAATATCTGAAGCTTTATAAGTTTAGAAAAGCTCCACGGCTGATGGGCAACATCCTGCGGTTTCAATTACATCAAGTAAGAGTTGATTGATATGGATGCAGTTGTGACTGCTGTGCACTGGGAGCAATTATAAGAACGTTTCAGGACTTGATGAATTATTTATGTACTCACAATCCAATTTATATTTATTTATTAGTTATAGCTTTGTTTTCTAGTCTAATGGCCTCGTTCACCACCTCCAAGTAAAGTTAATTGGCAAGTAAAAGCTAGTAGCGAGTACGCGTCAGATTATCATATGATTAGTGCTACTCGAGCATCGTGAAATTGAAATTGAAGTTACGGGTGACTTTAACCAACAATAAGCGTACTTGTCACTTTACTTGAAACTGGTGAAAGAGGCCCTAAATGGAAAGATCCTGAAATATGTAAATAAGTATGTTTACTTGGCTTTGAGACAAATAGTTGCCAGTGACCGTCTGCCAGTGAGTTTCTTAAGATATTACCAAAGGTCTTTGAGCATCCTTATCAAAATAAATACTTTTAATATTTGTACTAAACCCGCATGGCGAAGCAGAAATTTGAATGATGAATTTAAAATTTCTGTTCTCGGTCTGGGTGTTTGTGTTTCTGTCTTTGTGTGTGTCCATGACACCCACGACACAGGGTAGGTATATCTATACTACTGTGGGGCTATGAGTGTGAAGCGTTATTTATTTTTCCCTGTATTAATAACCTGAAGCGCGCATGGCTCGGCGGCGAGCGTAGAACGCAAGCGATCTATGCAGCTAAGCCAAACGGGCGCGGTCAGGTGTGAGATGGGTGACCGCAGAAAATTTCATGCGCGTTTCCGTGCTACGGAGGGCACGTTAAGCCGTCGGTCCCGGTTGTTGTCGATAGATAACAATCGTTAAACCTTGTCGGAGGCCTTATGGGCGGTTTGAAAACATCCGACAGCGGGTTGGCCACTAACCCGCATCTCCACCAATCCGCATTGGAGCAGCGTGGTGGAGTAAGCTCCAGGCCTCCCCAATATTTTTAATTTAATAATAAAATTATTATATTGGAGAGACCTGTGCCCAGCAGTGGCACGCAAAAAGGGTTGCAGCCAATAACCTGGATGTGAAACCTAGTTCATTGAAAATCAAGACTGGACTGGCCATATGCTGTGTTGTTCATAACGAAAATATTTACGAATTTAGTTGTCAAAAATCATAAAAAACAAAAGACAGAACTACGAGTATATGAAACAAGAAACTGCGGCTCCTATTCTTTACTTTAGAACCCCTTATTCGGTATTTACCACCTGAGATGAAGTATATGATTTTATAACTAAATAAGCTGTCTCGTGTGCTCCTTGTCGCCCCACAGTCATGCTGCATAATAAATACCCATTGTACCTGAAAATTTATTTAAAACAGGGCTGGAGTTTTTTTCCGCCCGCTTTTTTCTCCTAGCCCATATATGCCTTAGCGCACCCAAAGCGGATGACGGTCAGCTGATGGCCGTACAACAATGACAATAACAACGTAAACAACGTCCGGGCGTTGTTCTGTTCTTGATCTGCAATTATGATATGTCGAATACTTTCTATAATTTACGCCACAGTGATTGTACGTGAAAGTAGTACGGAAAATGTAAGGAGAACCCACAAGACAGGGCAAAGGCGAAGAGTTTATTTTTTATTATTTTCTTATTGCGTCGTTTGTATAAGTCATGTTTATCGGTTACTTGTCAGAGCACTTTAAAATAATTTAATGCTCTTTTGCACTGAGGATAACCAGACGGTATGCACCTTTGTGGTATGAACCATTCGTCCAGATTCAATGTACTCTTTAAAATATATCGTGCAATAAAGTTCAATGTTCAATACCGTAACAAAATATTTAATTTTAAGGATTCTTAGTACTGACGATCGTAATTTTTTTTTGAGATTTTGAACAAATAAAGTTCAAAGCGTCTCGGTATTGCGTTTAAACAGAATAAAATTATTGCTAGAAGTTTATTCGAGTATATATAATTTAAGCGCTACTTCATGTATAGACATAATAATATGTATAGACAATAAGTTTAACAAATGAAAATCGATTTACGTATTATTAATGGATTTACCTACGTATTTATATATTTACTAGCTTTCCGCCAGCGGCTTGGCGCGCGTGGACCCGTTTAATGGGTCCCCGTAGAATAAAAAATAGCCTATGTGCTATTCCAGGCTTCATTGCCATATTATTGTATACATATTATATAGTTTATATACTATTGTATACCTCATATTTTAAGATAGGGCTGAAGTTTTTCTCCGTCTGCTCTTTTCTTCAGCTCAGCATTGCCTAAGTGCACCCAGAGCAGACAGAACAAAAAAAAAACGTTCACTAAGAGTTTGTAAATGAACCGTACAGTGAATAAAGAATATTTCATTTCATTTCATTTCATTTCATTTCATTTCATTTCATTTCATTTCATTTCATTTCATTTCATTTCATTTCATTCCATTCCATTCCATTCCATTCCATTCCATTCCATTCCATTCCATTCCATTCCATTCAATTCCATTCCATTCCATTCCATTCCATTCCATTTCATTTCATTTCATTTCATTTCATTAATGTCATAGGCGTTTAGCCAGTTGCTTCAACCGCGTTGACCCTATTACCCGTGTTTATGTAGGAATGAAGCATTTACCCGCGGTAAAAAGTTACGCCTATGTTACTCAGGGCGAATGTAGCTTTTTATGGTAGATATTAGTACAGTAGTTTTTGAGTTTATTCATTACAAACATATAAAATACAAATATTTCCTCTTTTTTATATTAGTATACACTACTTACGTATTTTTGTACTTATTTGCCCTGAGATTGATAGTGTTACTAAAATAATTTTGGCAGCCAGTATGGGATAATGGTTATGATGATGAAGTATTCGTTTTTGGTTGAAGACCGAAATTGATAGAATTACCCGGGCAAAATTTCAAACTTCTATATTGAGTCATTCCTTGTGTGCTCGACATTAACCAGCAAATTACACACAGATCATTAGATAAAAATTGATTAACATAAAGCTTATCTGCTCCTCAAACAGATTAAAAAGAACAAATTGCAGTGAATTTGCGCAACTTCACACGAAACTTTATGAAACAATCCCATTTTATACAATGTTAGGTTGACTTTTATCGCAATGTACGCGATTTTGCTTCTTTATATAAAGGAGGCGAGAAAACAACAAATACAGTCGCAGCCACTTCTCCGCTTCTGGGGATCGTAAATAAACGTTTTCTTCAGAGTTTGATTAACTGTGCTGTTTACTCTAAAAAAAATGTTGATGTCGTCGAGGAAATATTATTTGTACCGTTGTATTTTACCACTTTCTCCCTGGTTGGATAATAGAATTGGACGGTAAATAATTTCATTTTTATAGATGAAAACTATCGTAGAGGTAATTAAAATAGGCGCTCATTTATTTACAGTAAGCTTTTTACAGGACAGCTGAAAGGAAATGTGTAAAGTTTTAAGGATCATTCTATGAATGAATATGGGTTTCTCTGTATTTTATCTAAGCTTCTAAATTCTTGAATACATTTGGACTAGAGGATTTATGTCAGTGACATGAGCTGTACAAAAAGAAATAATATGGCCGGTCAGCAACGCCCTTTTAAAATATAAAATTCTTATTTTTATTTAATAAATCTCTGTAGTTATAGAGACGACTTCATCATTAATAAAATAAACTTAGTATGTTATAGAAATCATATAATGAGTATGAAATCAACAAGATAAGTTGATGACTGACAAGATAAGTTGATGCAAATCATATTTCGTCGATTCCCCAAACTAACAATAATTTACATGGAATTTACAATTCATTCGGTACGTCCTCTTATTTTTTGTGTTTCTGTTACGGTTAGCCTTTTTCGTGAAGATAATCGTGAATAAACATTTGTGTTGACTTTCCTCACTTGCGGATTTTTTAAACAAACTTGCAAATAACTGATTTGCCGTTCGTCTGGTGAGTCAGTCTGGTATGCTCTCAAAAATTCAAACTGTTTAGCTTTGCTTAAGTATATGAATTTATTTGATTTCGCTTTTTCGTGAGATGAAAATAGAAATACAGAAATAGAACACAAGCGTCAAAAAATTGCACTTACTACTTGCATATACATTTAAGACGAGTAGTTTTAAGAAGTTATTGTTTTTTGGATCGGACGGTAGCTAGAGAGACTAATAATAATCATAAATAGTATCATCTCGATTTAATTTAATTTATGTTTATATGACGCGTTGGTTTATTCAGAAGATCCTAGATTCCATTTACAACATACGGTCTACTGATATACGCTAGGTAATGCATGGCGAGTCTCTGTAGCTCCGGGATTATGAATAAAGCTACAGTATCCCCTGCCTGATCGTAAGAGGCGACTAAAAGGGGGCTTCCGGGGTTGCGCACGGTGAGGGTGAGTGCTCCATCCGTCAGCAGCCAGCAGCCCCGGAAAGGACGTTTGTGTGTAGGTGGCCGCATGCCATTATAAGTATCGGAAAGGGCAGGAGAGCACATCTGCTCTCGAACATGGTCCCGTTCCAGGGCGCCGCGCGTGGAGGAGACCGGCTCGTTCCAGTGGAGATCCCGAAGGCAAGCCGCCGAGGGGCTTCAGTACTGTCAAAGCCCACATAACCCGGTATCCTCGATAGGTGCCGGGTACCAAAACATGCAGTTATCTACGCTTGTACATATAACCTGAAAAATATCAAAATTCATATTTTGCCCTGCCACCTTTATGCACAGACCTCAGTTTTCGATTGAATGCGTCACAAACGAAAAATACATAATGTGCTCTTGTTTTATTTTCATTTCCTTGGTGTATTTTTTGAGTTATATCGGATAAAGTTGATGGAATTTTGTTCGATGTAGATTAATGCACGAGTGATCTGACTGACTTGACTGACTGATTACTGACGACTTACTGAGTTTTCCTCGTCCAGTTTTAACGAAACTAGCAAAAAAAGTGATGCAAAAATTGTGCAAAACCTAGTGTGTATGTGCTCTATTACAGGCTTGTTTGAGGTTGTGTGTTCTTGGCTGCAGCGAGCACTTAACACAACATGGGCTAAATGCTCGTCTGCAACTCCGTTCAAATAAAAAAATAGTACTTATAAATAAAGTCGATTTAAAAATCTTGTACGATCTTAACGTTAAGTCAGACCTTTACTAAATTTATAACTGCTTGCTTGCACTGCGTTCGTTTGTACAACATATTTTGCCACAAAAGAAGGACTTGTTGTCCGTATGATACACGCTTCTCAAGAAACGGTAATACGATAAGGCGCCTACGGTAAGCACTGACGATAAAAAAACTGAAGTGGATCTCAAATAATTACACCTAAGTAGGTAAATATAGCCTGAGTTCATACTAATTTTAGAATCCCGCAGTGGTACTATTAAATACAAAACATTCAATTTTATGTTACACGAAAACACCCAATGAAAATCTGATAACAAACACTAAAACAAATCACAAGCTAACTTCTTAGTAATTTTTATTATCGTAATAATAATAACATTCTCCGAGATTTTTTATCTGTATTATTGACAGTCAAAAATTATACTAAATGAACAACAAAGAAAGAGATACAAACATCCAGACTAGGAAAAGACCTCTTTACTCATCATGTCCCTTCGATTGAAATCGAACCCAGGACCTCTTGTCCGGAACACCATCTTGGTGACCATTACGCTATTTGTTTTTAATAACGCACGCAGTTCCTGCAATTGAAATATAACGCTAGTAATCTGTACATGTAAGCAAAACAGACGAGATTGAGACTAAAGTGAGTGGTCGTCAGAGATTTCGTACGTTTTATGAACTTGCTCAAAAACGTACGACAACGGGTTAGCTACTGACCACGACTTGTCCGCACTGGAGCACCATTGAGGAGAAAGCTTCAGGCCTCCCCAATTGTAGAAAGAGAATTATGGGCAAAGGATCAGCACTGGGCACAGATAATATGAAGATATTGAAAAAAATATCCTGTAGAGTATGAATAAACCGAATTGAAACATAACAAGGATTGCAGCTAAGTTCCAATTTTAGCAAATTGAGTCATGTTGTACAATTCAATAAATTTCGTTTTCATTTCCAACGTGATGTCAATATCGCCAGTTAATTTAAACTTAACTACAGATTTATCTAACGAAACTGTTATAGCCTAACTACCATCAAAATAGGTCAGTTATAATTAGACTGTTGTAGTTACGTTCATTTTAGCATTAATAATCTCAGTGGCATTATAAATAATTGGCGAACTAAATGAAGGGTGTTTAAAATAGCAAAATTATAAAATAAAATTGGAAATAAAGATCACGTCATCTTCTACTTTTAGGTACTTGTTTAATTAATATATCTCACACTTGAAACAAATTTCTCTCACTTCAAGTTAGTATTAAATTTATCTTTAAGGTTTACACAACATTATAACATTTAAATATAGTATTTTGATAATATAACGCCCATTTTATTTGTTGACAAAATAAGACATGTGGCCTTAAATGCAATTTCCGGCCCATGACGTACGTGCAAATGCGCGAGCGCATCGCGATATACTGACCATATTATTATAGTAATAAGAGTCTATCCATACAGCCATCATATTAATATGATATTATAGAGTATATAGCTCTGCTGTTTTTGCCATTAAAAAACGGCAAATTGTTTGTAAAGTAGGTTTACGATCGAGATGTTTACGTGATAACGTCCGCACGAGAAAATCTCCATTCGTTTGTATGCCGCTAGAGTGAGAGAGACGGAAGATCGGTCCACTCACTCGAACGCTATGCCAGCCTCCGCTCGTGAGGATTCCGCGTGACAAGTTTCACGGAATGACTGGCAGCGCTCGAGATGAGACGGGAGATCGGTCCGTCTCTCTCTCGTTATACCTGCGATCGCGCTCGTGAGGTTTTGGTGTGACACAAGTTTCTGAACTTGTCACCCGACTAAAACGATTTTAAAGACGTTTTCACGTCAAAAATTCGCTCACTTACTGATGTCGATACAGCTAGATTAGTGTATTTCAGCTACTTTCATAGTATAATGTCCTATGGTATCTTGCTGTGGGGAAATGCTGCTGATATTGGCACAATATTTACCATGCAGAAGAGGGCTATTCGCGCTATTTATAATTTTAGCTGTAGAGAATCTCTCAGAGAGAAATTTAAAGAGATAAATATTCTTACACTTGCATCGCAGTATATTTATGAAAACATAATGTACGTATATAAGAATAAACCGACATTTACCACATTTAAGGATTTACATACCTAGTTCGAACTGTGCTTCGACCAGGAACGGCCATAAGCTTGCATTCCCAAAGTGTCAGCTTCGTAAAAAAAGTCACTCTTTTATTGGGATGTCTGTTAGGATCTATAATAAAATTCCAGAAAAAGTGCAATCCTTGCCTTTACACAAATTTAAGAAAACTGTTAAGCAAGTCCTATGCCGCAAGGCCTATTATGAAACCAAGGACTATTTAAATGATAAAAAGGCTTGGGATTAAACTTAACTCACATAAGGTTGTTTCTATATACCATGTAATAATTTTAACATTTTGTTGGCAGTGTGATAGCATTGACACACACGATAGCTGTCTCGTGTGCTCCTTGTCGCCCCACAGTCATGCTGCATAATAAATACCCATTGTACCTGAAAATTTATTTAAAACAGGGCTGGAGTTTTTTTCCGCCCGCTTTTTTCTCCTAGCCCATATAAGCCTTAGCGCACCCAAAGCGGATGACGGTCAGCTGATGACCGTAGAACAATGACAAACATCAAGTGTATATTATTACCCAGGATGTTAATAAACTATTTCACTATTTCACTATTTCACTATTTCACTATATCCACATAGTCAGTATAGCAGACGTATCAAAAAGCAAAATAGTTGTCCATTGGATTTTTTAATTGTAACGTAGTGAATTTGATACTGCATGCATGCATGCTACGTGGTATTATGTGGAAAATGGACGTTGCATCCTATGTACGATACATCTAAGCACAACTCCAAGCGAACCCAAGTATTGCATGAGGTTGTAGCTGCGCTACTTCTTTTGAGGCTGATGCTCGTAATTGAGGTCTAATCGGCAATCGTACGTTTCCACCGAAACAGATTCATATTTTTCATTATGTGACTTTTTGTTTATATTGTTGACTCTCATCACTCATTATTCAAGCACTAGATGAGAGTTCGGAGGAAGTTTACGAATGAAGACTAATGTTAATTTAGGTATGTCTAAGGTCCTCTGCACACGGAGCTACTCAAAAAGAACGAGTTACGAACTCTAATTCCTAACTAAAGAGTTTCTTGAGCGTCATCGCCTATACATTCTCATTGAGGTTCGCACACGATGCAACTAGTCACTAACCTGTCAATAGCGCGTTAGCAAGTGATTACGCGTGTCGCGTCGTACCGGCCGCCGCGCTACTGGTTACACGAGTTTTCATACTTTTTGTTTTGAAAAATGAACGATTAAACATCAAATATTACATTTATGACGGAAACCTTGCAATTTGAGTAACACCGTGTGCGAAGTACAGTTTCTAACAGATTTTTAATTGTAATCACAGATTAGTTCCGTAATTTTTGAGTAGCTCCGTGTGCAGAGGGCCTACTCGTACTTTCGTTAACGTGTACGTACATCAAACATGCAGCATAAAATTGTTCAGATTTTTTCATACGTGCGAAATTAATGACTTCTTTATTTAAATTGTTAGAATCTCATCGCTCATCATTCGGGCAATAGGCCAGTGCGCCAACGCGGGTGAATGTCTCGTTTATTGGCTTGACATTATGTGATTTAATCGATCTCCATTGCAATTAATTTAGTTCCGATGACATTAACTCAAACTCTACAAACAAAATAATTGCCATTCAAAAGTTACGTTCAAGATAGTTCACAATATGATTGAGGTTATTGAGACCACTCAAACGGCGCCAAAATTTGATGCGTGGGCCGGTTGAGTTGTGAACTGTTGAATAAAAGCGTGTGGTATCATACTTCAGCTGTCTACAGGATGGTTATGAACCGTATATAAACAATTCCGTCTGAGCAAATTGTTTTGTTGACCGGAGCATCTAATATGTTTTACATTGACGACCTGCGTGGCGCAATGGTTACCATGCCGGACTGCCAATCGGAGGGTCCCGGGTTCGATTCCCGGCGAAACAGAAATTTGAATGATGAGTTTAAATTTCTGTTATCGGTCTGGGTGTTTGTGTTTCTGTCTTTGTGTGTGTCCATGGTACCCACGACACAGGGTATATCTACTCTACTGTGGGATTATGAGTGTGAAGCGTTATTATTATTATTATTATTATTATTCCATTTCATTCATACATTCATTTGATTTATTTCACATAATTTTAATTTTAAAATTAATTCATTGACCCAAGGAAAACAAAAAAAAAAAGCAATTTTGGGCTTTACTTTTTACTAAACGCCCGACTTCAATGTAAACTTAAAAGGTAAAGCAGTCCTGCTTTTATTAATTTGAATCTTTTACTTAAACTTAAAAAGGTTTGCCTTTTATGGTTTGTAGTGTGACTGGATTTATAGTTTACTTCAAAGATTATGTGGCTACATTTGCTACGTACATGAACTACTGACCGAGTTATTAATAGCAGTATATAAATTGGATTACTCCAGTAAGTAAGCCCTAATCAGCTTTGAAGCCATGTTGTTTGAGCACTAAGCACTCTTTAGTGTTAACTTAGATTACCCATATTTAACATTTATTTTTCATTTATACCTAAAAACATTTGAAGAAATGTGAAATTTATAATGTTTGTTATAAGACATGAAGAAAACCTTCTTGAAGAAACTCTTATAATTGCAGTGGCACAAAAACATTTAAATGTGAGCAAAGAAAATTCTAATCCTTTCTGAAGTCTCATGTAGATTTGTATTAGAGGTGAGTACCTAGTTACCTCGTTTTTTCTTTGCTCTGTGTACCATACTATAGTGGATGCCAAACGCAGCTTTACAAAGGACTGCAGAATCAAAACATTCGTAAATTTCTGGTGACATATCTGTAACTAATAAAAACTATATACAAAATAAGACTCGGAAAATCTTCATAAATTCGTAACCACGGGATGTTCTCAACACTCCGTAGTAATCGTTTCATAACTTACAACCGGTCGTATGAACTTTCAACGACCTACATTTATGTAACAGGTCTAAAGATTTTATAAGATGAATCATCCTTAATTCACTTTTGGCATCCGGGGGGATTATGCATGTAATGGCGGGCTAAAAATAGCGGCGTTAGATTGGAAACTTGGATATAATTGAAATTGAGTGGGGCAGTGAACTTGCAGATTTTGCTGGGCATTGACCCTTGGGTAACCGGCTGAGAAGAAAAGTAAACAAAATCTGAGGTCCTCACGTCTCGTCGGAAGGGAGCGAAGGAAATGAGCAGGCGAGTTCGGATGACAACAAAAGGACTTTGTAATAGCTTATTTTACGCATCACTGGCCAGGAGCCAAAGCCGTGCATTTCATTCTTTCAAGCCTCACGGCTGACTGATTGACCACATTAGCTGTCTTTCCTCACTGTCATAAACACAACATGCCATTTAGCGAATACGGCAGCATTCAAAATTTGTCGGCGTATCAGGGACACTTTGTGACAAGAGATTAAACAGACAGACGGAATACATTGTGCGTACAAATAAATTCTCGGTGCAGAACCTAATTGGTTTCCCAGAAGTTGAATTCTGAGATAATTATTTCACATAAAAATTAAAACTGCTCGTTCATTTTACGCTGAATCATAATATTTCAACATTAATATTATGTATGGAAGAAATAAAGAAAGCTGATGTGTTTTGAGTTATTATCGAAGAAAGTGACAGCATTTTGTTCGTTATAATTGTTTTAACTTCAATTCCCGTGCTGCAGAATTAGAACTGTTGCCTCCAAATCAGACGTTTTCTGGTAAATTAGTCGTCGCTTTACTCGGATATCTGACTCACTTGAGTGACCACTTTTGATAACTTATCTAATAATTTTAACCATAGTAATATCACCCGTAAATGGGCATAACTTGGATTCTAATGATTTACTTGATCCTAATACTAGCGGCACGCACATTTCTGCATGCCATTATAGAAAGAAAAAAATTATTTGACGTAGCAAACATATTGTATTTCCGCACAGACTCAACATAAACATTATTATAAATTAACTAGCTGACGCGTTTAAATATTAAATAATAATAACAATGGATAGCATATAAACCTTCTCCGTGAAAAAATACATATACATACCAATTTTCATAATAATCGGTCGAATAGTTTCTGAGTTTTGCGATGTCATATATACAAACATCCTCTTTTATATGTATAGATAGATAAGATATTTACATGTAATAAACAGGCTTGACCTAAACTTTACTTGTCTTAAAATCTGTCCACATGTAATTATTAACATACATATTATTATTATCATATCTCATCTCAAATAACAAATCAATGTCAGGTCTCTGGAAAAGTAAAGTTTCTTGATTCAAATGCTGTACATAAACAAACCGCTGCGTTTCTTTGCCCAAAAGCTCTGGTAAAGGTTATCTTCTAGTTTCGGCTCATAACTCATCGGTTCAGTCTAAACAGTTCGATCAGCTGAGCCGTTCAAAGGTCAGTTCCTGTGTCGTTGACCCCGTGAATCGATTGCGCTTCCCGCCATACTCATGGCGTATTGTATGGACGTACCTCTCCATTGAATAAGGTGCATACACTTATGAATTACGGCCCATCCACACTGTTTTTCTAGATCGTGACTTAGGAATCTTAGGATCAATGGTATTTAGTTTTTATGACAATTATATCCGTGAATTGCTCATAGTCTCAAAAAGCGTGAGATGTTAATTGCGAAATGAACATCATGATTATTCGTTATGAAGATCGTCATACTTTTCAACCTTTTTTTTATGTCCCACTGCTGGGCAAAGGTCTCCTCTCACAAGTGAGGGCGATTTTTGCCATAGTCCACCGCGCTGGCCAAGTGCGGATTGTGGACATTTATTTATTCGTCGTATAAGTGGCATTTTGTAAGTGGTAGAAATTTAGTCCCTGTAGCTTCGGGATTAAGAATAGAGCTACGGTATCCCCTGATTGATCGTAAGAGGCGACTAATAAGGGGCTTCCGGGGTTGCGGACGGTAAGAGTCGTCCCCGGGAAGGACGGCGGCTTCGGCGTGGCCGCATGCCACTGTGAGCGTCTGACGGTGCAGGAGAGCGCATCTGCTGTCCTTCAGTGGGCCCGTTCTGGGGCGCCGCGCGTGGAGGACACCGGTGCGTTCCAATGGTAAGTAAAGTAAAGGTAGTAGAACTTTAATGGTTCGAACACTGTAGTACGTACTACCGCAACCACATGGTCGTGAAGCAATTCTATTGTGTATTATTGACGGTCAGACTTATTTAGGGCGACCACCAGCCTCCGGAGCGTGGCACAACTGAATGCGACCTCACGTAATACCCAGGCTTGGGCTGCAGCGATCACATAACACCACGTCGGCTGCATGCTCATCTGCTACTACATTGTATACAGAAATTGGCATGTTTGATTCACATATTTCTAGCTAGCGAGAATCTACTAAAAATTTTATACACTAAGGGCCTCTTTCATCACCTTCAAGTAAAGTGACAAGTATGCTGACTGTCGGTTAAAGTCACTCGTAACTTCAATTTCAATTTCACGATGTTCGAGTTGCACTAATCATATGATAAACTGACCCGTACTCATAGCTTCTACTTGCCAATTAACTTTACTTGGGACGTAACTAATCAACACTTTCCTTGAAGATGGTGGACGAGGCTCTAACATATACGATTTGATGTAGAGCTATGTTTATTAATGTCAGTTTGTCGTGTACTATTGAGGAATTGCCAAGTATAGGCGCTCTTTGTATTGTGGTATTGCACTGATTTGACATTAAGAGTAGCAACATATTCTGGTTTTTCTAAGACTTTGTCAAGAAAATAAATATAACACACTTTTTTGTACTAGAAAATTAATATGTACTTACACTATACACATAATAATGATGTAAAGTGTTAAAGTAGGTGTTTCTAGGTGTAATCTTTTGCAGGTAAACCGTAAAGTAGACAGGCAGACAGTAGCTATGACAAATGCAAAATGCCAAAAAACGGACCAATGATGTATTACCATTCTTACTATTATTATTTATATTTCCCTCATATATCACGACAAAATTAAATCGTATGTTTGATCACGCACGTCTAATGTAAACGCACCATTACATTCGTGAGTACAAAAACATTCAATCGTATTGGCATATCGTAAACGCCCCTTTTAGAGGTTGAACAATTCTAACAGGGTAGGTAATAAGTTTTCGTAGTAATTTTTTGAATTCAATTCTTATTTTAATACCATTACCGAAATCATAAAAATATGAATAAGAAGAATTTCCTTTCAAGAATGTCCCTAAAGACAACAAGTTGATGACTATTTTGTTTCCTATCTCCCTCCTCTCTCCTCGATACTATGTACCTACTTAGCTTGTAACAAACAAGATTTGCAATAGGTGGACTATTGCCAAGAAATTTCTTTTTTATCATTTACTTACAATAAGTTACTAAACAAATCATGCAAAACAATTTGTGAAAAGGAGTACCTAAAGATATTGGCTGCAACCCTTTTTGCGTCCCACTGCTGGGCACGGGTCTCTCCCCATTAATGGGAAGGTCTGGAACTTACTCCACCACGCTGCTCCAATGCGGGTTGGTGGAGATGCGGGTTAGTGGCCAACCCGCTGTCGGATGTTTTCAAACCGGCGCCCATAATGCCTCCGACAAGGTTTAACGACTGTTATCTATCGACAACTACCGGGACAGACGGCTTAACGTGCCCTCCGAAGCACGGAAACGCGCATGAAAGTTTTTGCCACTAGCGGTCACCCATCTCACACCTGACCGCGCCCGTTTGGTTTAGTTGCATAGATCGTTTGTGTTCTACGCTAGCCGCCGGGCCATGCGCGCTTCACCAAAAGATATAAACATTCGCTAATCGTTTAATCTATTTCGTTCGAGGGAACTATACCAAACGTAAAAATAAAACATGTTTTCTTACAAAATAGGTATGTGTATGTTACTGGTTCCACTTAAATCTAGCAATCAAAGTTCATTAAAATAACTTACTAGCAATAAGGTACGTTTGGAATTCGATATCTTGATATATTACGAGCGGGGCGTCTCCGCTTTAAGCTTCGGGGGCGCTTGCTATTAAGGCGAGGGTTTCCAAACATAAAATTTTTGTTGTGCTTTATTCATAAATGTTATATATTAAAATTCTGAAAACAATATATTTATATTTTATACCAGTCTAAAGGGACTATCAACGGATTTGTTAATTTAAATAATAATATAAATTATAATAATAATATAAATCAAAAATGTATTTATACATGACTAAATTACAATAAATGAATAAATACATGAATTTATTTGTGCAATAATTCAGATTCAGAATCAGAAGAAAACTTGATTTATTTAAAATGAAATTTACTTCGGAAGTTGAAAAAATGACAGACTACGTTGCACACAAATAGACGGAATTTGATAAATTTTATATTTTACCGAAAATTCACCCATTTATCACTAATTTTATTCGAATTTCATCCTAAAAAGCACTCGCGAACAGTGGCGCTTCGCATCTCACGGAAACCCTCGCCTTAAGCCCCAGGGGCGCTTGCTATTAATATAGAATGGGGGTTCCGGCGACCTTTACAAACACAGCTTTTACCGATACGCTCTACAAACTGCAGCCATAAAAGTCGCGCCCAAAACAACGCCAGTTTACGTTTACGAATGCACGGTTTACAAAAGACAAGAAAGTTTTTATTGTGTTGACATACGAGCGTTACGTAAAAGGTCCGCTGAACATTTACTGCTTCTTAGCTTAGCCAAGTCGAGGAATAGTGCCTTCGTATTATCTTTTTCTTACTTTAATGACGTCGCACTACCTATACATATTGCATATCGTAAGTAAAGCATTTGAAACCAATTTTGCCCGTTTACTTAAAACCGGTTGATATAATAAGAAATTGAGTCGTCAGTAATATCAATCCATAACTCAGTAAGTCTGAACTTAAAACGTTAGTTGGTCGCAGAGTCTGCAATATCAGCCCAATAATGAGAAATTTCATATTTGGCTAAGTATGCCCAATATTACCCAAAGACAAAATAAGTCCAGCCTGTTATATTGATTAACTTAATGAGAAAACAGAAAACTCAGTGAACACATTGGAGGGAGGATTAACGAAAATGCATGAAAGAAAAGACAACTAATAATAATAACCATAAGTAAGAGTCAGAATTAATTAAAACAGGGTTAATGCCACCAATGTTTTAACGTTTTAGTTTAAACGAACACTGGTTCTATTTTCTACGTATTATTTTATCCAAGGTCTTTGTAGTGACAGCGTCTGAGAACACTTTGAAGTTATTTTAAAGTTGGAACAAAAATATCTGAGCTTTTATACGCCCTTACTTCTCACAGGTTTAGTTTAAGTGCGGCTCTACTGTTCTTCACTAAGCCACGATAAGAACATACCCTGTGTTGCTGTCATTTATAATTAAGCGGAATCAAAGCATGGAAAATGCATTAGTTGGTCCACGTCTATTTCTAATACGTGTTCTTTTAGATCCCTAATAATTTTATTCGTAAAGTGGAAGATTTAGGGCGCCGAGCAGTTCTATTTGTAAAAAAGGGGGCGTTAACATGAGGGCTGAAAACATTTTAAAATTTTGAGGGAGAACTGCATCAATGTTAATAGACAATCTAAACTATTTACTAACTTGAAAATAGTATACAATATTACTTTCTTATTTAACTTCTATTCTATCAAAAAAGCAATAAATAACTGAGTTTATATGGACCTCATAATAATTATTTTAGTACAAAATTATATTTTTTTTCGTAAAAAAAAATGCATAAAGTAGGCTCACGTCTGAGGCCGTATTATTATGCAGTTCTATTGATACTTTGGATGCTAATGGTACGTTAGTAATAGTTAGAATTCTGTGCTAATGGTCCGGAACACAAAAGAATTGAAACATTGACAAAAAATGTTTTATTGAATCAAAGCATTTTTATTTCAGGTTTAGAACACAAAAATGAAATTTTTAATAACTTAAAAAAAATTTAAACTTTCAAATAGAACACGAGACAGAGAGAGCAATACAACAGTACATAAGTGAAGTCACTTTTGTGTGTGGCAGTACTAAATAATAGTAAAGCTTCGTTTCCTACAAAAGGATAAATAATCTACTGCCGTTTTTATTTTTTACCAAAATTAATTTTTATTTCAAATTATTTAATGGGAAAAATCCTTTTTATATTATACAAGTGGTCACGCCCAGCTCCACCCGGGTGCAGACGTTATCCAAAGAGGATTTGTTTTTTATTATCTTAAAGAGATTTCATGTGACTGTCAAACAAAAACATAAAATTAAATTAAATAGTAACATACGAACTGTCCTGTTATTCTGACTGTGTCAAAGCTTAGAACGACACGGCGCGAAATACAAAAACGTATGACAGGTAGGGACAATTTATATGGGAAAACGAAATAAATAAATAATTAAGAAAACATTTTCCAGAGGACCGAATTGTGAATCTAAACCAGGAGTTCACTGTCAACACACGTACAGAAGAATTATACATACATATATATAAAGATTATAACTAGCTGACCGTGCGAATTCCGTACCACCTACTAATATGGCTCTTATAAAATAGGTGTTAGTGATAGAAGGGTTAGTTTAGGGTTGTATGTATTTTTGAATTTGTATTAAAAAAATGTCTAAAAAATAAAAAACAAATTAAGGAGTGGACCATCCTTAACATTTAGGGATATGAAAAATAGACGTTGACCGGTTTTCAGACCTACAATGCTCTAAAATAATAATTATAAATGACAGAGATGATTCAGAACCATCTCCGAAACTAACAAGACAGATATAATGGGGGCCATTAACATCATTTTTACGAGATGAATCTGAACCCGGTTCCCGTTCGCAACGCATCAGCTGACGCGGTCGCGCCCTCTGGCGAGTGAAAGTGCTACGGTTTATTAATAGATTTGAGGAGCAGGTACGTGTTGCCAGGTGTTCTGTCTGATATTGGGAATCGTCTCAGGGTTCGATTAAATAAATAACGGTTTTATAATAAATGTTTGAGTTATTGAGTAACGGTTGATTTGAGTTTATATGATTATGCTAATAGGATACATAGGATCCATTTTGCCGGGATAAAGAGTAGCCTACTTATATGCTATTTAAAACTATAATTTATCTCGTTCCGCCGTTCTCGTGTGATTGAGCAACAAATATACATCCAAACGATCACATTAATTAATAATATTATTATTACATATATTATTTCGCATTAATAAAATTATTATGTTCGACTTTACTCGTAATTTGCAAGATTTAAGCTCCATGCTCTTCAAGAGAAAAATGGCAACATTCGTTCACCTTAAGTTTGTTCATGTTATACTATATTTATATGAATGCTTTCAACCCTTTATAATCAAGCCTGGCAATGGTAAACAGACCCCTGACACTCGTTTAACACTAAATAATGTGTTGTTATGACAAATAATCGCGAGATCCACCGCCAACTAATTGGAAATCACCTTTTAGAGTTTTTTTATAATGAGATTTATTGTGGCCATCATATATATTTTTTATTTATTTTTTATCATTCTCTTATTTTAGAAGTTACAGAGGGGGAGGGGGGGTCACACATTTTACCACTTTGGAAGTGTCTCTCGCGCAAACTATTCAGTTTAGAAAAAAATGATATTAGAAATCTCAATATCATTTTGGAAGACCTATCCATAAATACCCCACACGTATGGGTTTGATAAAACAAAAATTTTTGAGTTTCAGTTCTAAGTATGGGGAACCCTCGAAATTTATTGATTTTTTCTATTTTTGTTTAAAAATCTTAATTTGGTTCACAGAATATATCTACGTACCGAGTTTCAACAGTATAGTTCTTATAGTTTCGGAAAAAAGTGGCTGTGACATTAGGACGGACAGACAGACAGACATCACGAATCCATAAGGGTTCCGTTTTTTGCCATTTGGTTACGGAACCCTAAAAAGGATTTCAGTTTTTTACATAACGTTGTCAGCATACTGCGGAGTCAGAGTACTACATCTGAACATAATAAATAATTCTAGCGGCGTATGTCAGCGCGTGAACTCACCGGTCATGTCCCGTGTGAGCGACACAGTCACGACAATGGGTGAAAATAGTCAAATGATTATGAAAATTTCCCCTTCTAAACTAGCTTACATCATAATTATATTATTGCAATTAACCACCAATCCGCACTTCCGTTTCTCAATTCCTAGACAACACCTGTCCATAGAGCGGTATCATCATCGGCGGTAGTGTTTCCCCCTGACGTTGCCTCTATCGGAGGACGACCTCAAAACCCGAAAATCTTTGCTGTTAAGGGCGTAACCACTTAAAGTCAATTCCTAGAGTAGACCTGTGTCCAACAGTGAGCCGTTAAGGAAGACTCATTAAAAAGGCACATACATATACGACATGAACCTAAAGACATACAATTCTGAAGTCCAAATAGGGGTGCGATTATTGCCTCGTCTTTCAAGAAAGACATGATAGTCACGTTTTTTATAATGTGATATTGAACATAGACAAGTTTAAATAAAAGAAATAATAAAATATAATGCTGGGATGATAGCATTACTCAAAATCACGGAAGCGACAAAAAATTTAATGACTAAATTTCACAAAGCATTTTTGGCAAAAACTTAGTTTAAATAAGAATATATTATTAAAAATTTTAATTCGGATAACTCAGATTTTCTCATATAATTCTTGAAAACTTTTTTGCTTTTAGATTACACAAAAAAATTGGCTTACAGACAAAATGTGGAATATTCATACCATTGATAGATTTACGCCTTGGTCCACCAATAGGAAATAACAATAGAAACATTTATCACCGTCATACAAATGAGTATAATTTCCTGATTTGTTGTAAATGGTCATAATATGTTTAATAAGGGCAAAAATCGCATAAGTGGATTGATAGATTTTAAAGCCTGCACCCGAGTCAGGCTCGAGATCATGGAAATAATAGCGAGAATGCCGTTTGCACTTTTAAGGTTGCGAGGCCGCTACCAGAAAGGCGAACACCACAAGTAGGTAGTTTACCACGACCCAACGAGCCAATAAATTTTGAACTATTATTCTTTTGCTATAAAGTTGAATATCATTTGGAGGGTTACTGCTAAGTGTGCAATGAAAGGTGCACTGTACGGTGTTGCAGTGAAACCTGACGACTTGCGACATGGGGCATGAGCAGAATGCACAAAGTTTGCGGCTAAATTTTGCAAAAACAATGGTGTTACAAACTCGGTCATCAGTGGTCTGTATTTATGATGGAATGTGACAGGCGGTATCAACGATAAGTATTTGCGACGCGCAAAAAAATTGGGAGCTGTTTGTTGGTTCCTTATAGGATCACTTCGTTCGTCTTTTTTGTTTAACCCTTTTTATTTATTAAAGAAAGTCTACGATACTATGTGATACTGAGCCCTTGAATATATATTGTTTTGAAGATAAGAAAATAGGTACGACAAATTAATCTTACAAATTTATTATTTTCTCTATAAATAGTCTCGATTATTTATAGAGTTAAATAGCATAGAGTTTATAAATCTCTTAACTTGCATAGTAATTAAATAAATATTTAAGTACTATGCAAAGAATTGCTTTTGAATTCACAACGTTACCACGAGATCATTTTACCCCTACTTGGAATACTTTTCACAAACATAATTAACTCAATTTTTTTTCGTTTATTCTAATAGTCTCTACTATATATAGTTTTGCAATTAATAATAATTCATTAAATTTAGTAGTCGTTTAATGACTATCTCGTACGTTAAAAATAATATCTTAAAAACTTAGTAATCAAATAGCATATTAAAATATTTTATTGAGTAATAACAGATATATTACAAACAACAGTATTAAATAAGACAAATTTTAATCAATGTTAAAAATAATTCAATTTTTCAGTTTTGATCCCGAATTCTTACGCTCTAAGTAATAAATGTTATAAGCTTCTGATATCTTCATCAACCCGCGTTGGAGCAGCGTGGTAGCGTAATACAGTATGTAATAGAATGCAAAAAGGGTTATAGTCAAGCTTCTAACAGTTATTTTACGTTTTGCCTTACCCTAACACGCTCAAAATTACATACCTATACCAAAGCAATACAAAATATGTTGTAACTATTATACAATAAACAATTATGTATTAATACGTTTTTTAGTAGTTAGCATTGTTTCTATACATAAACCATTAACAACAATTATATAAGATTATTGATAAGTTTATTAGTCTAATCACCATCTCAGCTACAAGCCTACTGCACCGTCTGCTCTATCAATACACGATCACGATGGAACGGATACCGCCATGAGTCACCGGAACATAGCGCCGAAATGTCCGGACTTCAGACCTCACGTACTACACACTACCTCCCCTGAATACGAAACTAGTTGATTAAAACCGCTGTAATTGTCATGTTACGAATTATCTCCAATTACTGTCACTGCTACTCATTCATATAGACTCTCTGGTGGTTTAAATTCACAACACACACAATGTTTCGCGACGCGCCGTTATACCAAAGACCGGATAAAATTTTATTGCATTTCTGTAGAAATAAATCGGATTTCAACCGCAAATGCTTAGCGATCGAAGACAAACAGAATCTAATTTGTAGCGACATTAAACCTTTCAAACAAACCGGAGCAAGATCTGTAACATGTCTTACAAACTTTGGATTTACTTTCCATTTTAGACGTTGAGAATTCTTTGTTCGTGTTCTTAAATCACCTTAACAAAGTCCTAGTTTGTATAGCATTTAAGTAAATAAATGCTTTAATCTGCACGTTGAGAAATGTTTGTAAATATTTTCTTTACTTTATCAAGATAGCGTAAATGGAACCACTTGGTGAAGCCTAGCTATTAATGTTTATATATACGGCAGACCTAAAAGCAATTAGTAAAAACAATGTTCAGAAAGAGAATTAAAAACTAATTAACTTAAAAGGCTGCGCAGACTACTGGCAGGAGGAAAAGTGCCCGGAATTTAATAATAATTATGATATTATTAAAAATATTTACTATTATTAAATTGAGTAACAGGCCATGGGGTGTTAAGTGGTCGTTGCAGATCATAGAAGTTTAAGCAAGCCTGAGTCTTTTCCGTCGTAAGCAGTTGTACTGCTACCCTGGTGGCTAACGATCGCCTAATGTATGTAAGTCTGGCCAGCGACCGCACGATGTCACCAAATACAATAGAATAACTTCACGACAGAAATGGATAGAGCGGTGGTTGGTACATGTCCGGTCAGAAGTAGCGTCGGTATTACGAATAGAGCTACGGTATCCCCTGCCTGATCGTAATAGGCGACTAAAAGCTGGCTTCCGGGGTTGCGGACGGTGAGAGTGGAAGCTAGATCACCATCCAGCCAGCAGTCCTGGGAAGAACCCGGTATCCTCTCCCAAGGTGCTTTTGAAGGTTCCCCCCGAAACCAAAAGGTACAATGCAAGTATTTAGTAAGCAAGAAGTATAATAGTTATAAATTGATATCATAAACATAATCTTCAAATAAATTAAGTTAAAATTACACGGCCGTTAGCTTCCGACATTTGGCCCTTAACATCATTATAATTTCGGCGGCGATTGGCCTAATTACGAGTACAATAATAAAAATAGCCATGCAATTCGTATGGAAAAAACGTATGGATAAAAAAACTCCGTCCTATTCTGATCCATGTAAATTTACTATGAGTGTATATGTGCATCTCTGTCAGAGCTATATTTATCCTGCAAGGCGCAGGTTCCGGTCTCACATACCGGCTGTGTCTGATTCGGATGCATTGCACTTCACCAGAATCACAAATGAGGATTAGTGACCGCAAAATATCCTAATTAAAATTATATTTCCTCTGCCGTTAAGTTTGGTATTAACGTGTTTGGAAAGCAAACATCATTCATGTTAATGGCATACAGAAACAAGTCTTTAAAGAATAAAAATTACTTTAATAATGTTTTTTCTTTTAAATTTTTACCAACCAACTTTAGTGTGTGCTAGTTCTTTACAGTCATACACATCCCACATTACTAAAAAAAACTGAACAACTATTATAATTATCTGCATTATTTCGAGAGACACTTATGGACAAATATGCCTTATGATTAAATTTCGGGGAACGTATAGTGGAACACGTGTTATCTCAGTCTACAATCTGCTGTTGACTGTATGCAGCTTATTTAATTATGAAGCGATCGTGAACTCATTATAAATTCGGTGAAAATATTATGAACAATGAACCTTTTGGCGTCTTTGTTTTAAATTGGATAGGACAATAGTATTAAATTTTTTTTATATATTGCATATACTTAGAATAAATAAAAGCTTAATAGGCCTAACCTCACACTAGAAATTTAAACTCATCAGTTTTAAATACTTAATTAAATAGCACCTGGACGCCCGAGCGTTGCTCGGATAAAAACATTGATTTTCTTGGTTTATTTTTAAGCAAAACATTCATTGACTCAGAAGCCTTTTGAAATACCTAGCTCCCAATTTAAAAAAAAATTGTCACAAAAAATAATAAACGCAACTTGCATACTCGGGGTTTGAACACGGGTCTCTAGCTCCGTAGTCAGCTTTCGTAACCATTCGACCATGAAAGCTTTAATTCCATTGACGAAATTATTATAGAGGTCTTTCATATCGACATTGTCATTTGTTTGAAAGGCGGATTTATGGTCGACATTTGACGGCTTTCTACGCCACAATATTATTAATATTCTCCAATAGATGTCAGTGAGAGTAATTTTATATTTAACGGCATAAACATTAAATAAAATGACAATTTCTATCAATAAAAATTTGTGGATCGATTTATCATCCCCGAAACCAGGGTACTAAATTTCATCAAAATCTATGGAGCCGTTTCCGAGATTCAAAAAATATATTTAGATATATACAAGAATTGCTCGTATTAGATTATGTGTCATTTGAAAATTTTGTTTGTGTCTATACGAAACATTTAGAAGTCCCCTTCTGAAATATTTTTCATGAGGTTATAAAATGCCCATCCCTATACTCTTCACATAGACTCCATTAATAATTTTCATTTACTCTGACATCATTATTGTAACGTTTATTGGCAGACAATGCATCTTTTATCGACGGGGTTCATCCGACTGTAAGGCTACTGGATACATAACTCGAGGCTTCATTATTTTAAATAAGAGCTCATGAATTTATCCAGTTCAACTATTACTTGCCAATTCCGACATGTCAGTTTTAATTAGATATACATGAAAAACAAATATGAGTGTCCAAATAATGTCTATTGATAAATTAAATATTTCGGATAGTGAATTTTGATAAGAACGTAGAGCTGGAAAAATTATGGCTTAAAAGTTTGAAGTTGCCTTAAAAATTCTATTAAATTATATCTCTCTATAAACTGACTGATCTTATACTAGATGTCCTACCGACTTTACCCCGTTTCAATGAAATCGATGGAAGTTAAACCATTGCGCCACACAGGTCCCCAGAAACTAATCGTTAATAATTACAAAAACTAAAATTGAATATATATTTCGCTGACCGTTGCATTTAGTTTAGACTTTATGAGCAATATCTGTGAGTAATGTTGTTTTGGAAATATTTTTCGCCTTGCAGATGATCGTACGTGACATTACTCATTCGATCACGGAAGGAAAAGTTATACGATACGTTCGTCCGTCCGAGAAGCCTTTTTGTAAATAGAGTAAGTATATTTTATCAAAACTATTAGCAAATGATTTAAACTCACGAACAAACTTATCTAAACATGTCTAGACAAAAAATCTTAAACTGCAAACTAAACTTTAAATATATACTGACCTCATCTAAACTGTCCTCTAACTAGCATCTTAGTTGAATTATGTTATCAATAGATCTTACTTATTATTTTATTTCGAAATCTTGTTGGAAATGATGATATTAATATTTTTATTCTTATATTTTTATTTTATTTCTAAGGTAAAAATCCAAACATGCTAATATTAATTTTCTTCTTCCTCTACTCAAATACTCAGCTCTACTATAACCCTATAACTCCCACTACCCATGCTCCTTTATATCGGAGAAACATAACATAGAATATTTGTACTAATAAAAATTGAAATTGCTCTTTGGTTATTCCGCATTCTAAATCTGCAACGTTGTAATTTCCACCGAGATGATAAAATTTATTGTTTTTTAAATAACCAGATTAAGTTTCTGGCAGCAAACACAATGTAGATAACAGCTTACAACGATTACAAAGAAAACAGGACACACAATCACTCTAGCACGGACATGGTCCAAATATTACAGAGCATGCGAGTAACATCGCCTATGTAACGTGTATGTAGATAGGACTCTAGTGATAGGCATAGCACCGAAATTAGGTCAATGACGGTGGCCTACACGGTTCGCTGTCAGTACAATTTTCGCCTGTTTTCAGCTTATTGTTTTTTGGATTAGTGTGGGTTTGTAAATTTGAATTTGCACCTATGTAATTCTTTGTTATGCAAAGTTGTATGCGAAACGAAATCTTATTTGAACGCAAAATTTAAATCCAATACTACATATTTTAGAATGTTATCTTTAAGGTGCTATTGTCTTTATTCGTTTTATCTACTGCAAATATTAGTGTAAAACAATTAAAAAATTTGAAAAAGATAATTTTATTGCTCCCCCTGTAAAATAATGATTGCTTTATTTAGCTTTACCTTAAGTAAGTATGTATATCTACTTTTAGTGAAAATTTGAATTATCCAGCGTGATATCAAATGTTTGTTTTCTATAAACATGCGACATAAAAAATATGTATTCTTAAATCATAATTTATAAGCATTCCTTTAAACTAGAATATATGTATATATGTATGTACATACACCTATAAGTATTCTAACAAAACCATGTAAGTATTCAAATCTAATTAGGGCTTAGAAACTAATTACATATTTAATTTTTAAGAGTCCACCTAATAGGAGAATCGACTAGAGGAAACTGGAGACATCGTTTCGGAATTGGATGTACCAAATCAGTTTAAGTAATTTTGATTTTTTGTGGACTAATAATGTAAACGTACCAGCTGAGAACAATGAATTGTTTTGGAATAATGACCCCTAAAGTAAAAGCAACAGGGATAACGTCATTTCCACTAAAATGCAATGGGACAAAAAAATCTGAACTGTACACTATGACTAATTCCGAATGCTGTTTTATTGTAGCTCTTGTGCTAGAGAGTTGCGACCACGCTTGACAATTCAAATATATTTAGCCCAGGCGCATGTATTTGTGGACAAAACATAAGTACCAAGACGTGCGCAAATATCGACGGGAAGCAGTGCTTTACAATAATTTGTAACCGCTTACTAGCAGGATTAAAACCGATTTACGATGCAATGGACCGATGGGGAGTCATTTTACATTGTTACTGGTTAACTTTTGTAGAACAAAATAAAAAACATCTTATAGTATCATTATTTACGTCACTATCTAATTTATCGACTTTTTATTCAATACTTGTGCAGATGCGTAGGCATCTAGATTGTAAACTGAGTACTTTTTATGTAGATAAAAAGTACTCGGGTTACAATTGATAATAAATTGCTGTAGTAGTTTAATATTGCTATAATATGATGTCCAATGTGTATTTTGTAAGTGTGGATAACTACTTTGTTGGTATTGGAGTTCATCCAAATATCTGTAAAACAAAATCTTTATAGCCTTTAGGTATGATTATTACGCTCTCGATATTCAAGCCCGGCTAGCTCAGTCGGTAGAGCATGAGACTCTTAATCTCAGGGTCGTGGGTTCGAGCCCCACGTTGGGCGAAATTTATTTTGTTTATTTTCCTTTCGCAATGGAATTTTCATATATCCCGCCTCAAGGCAGTAACTAAACGTAACCGACGATAACAAACCCAAAATAATTGGCTTTGGTTTGGTATGTAAATAATTAAGAGCAATTTTTAGGAAAGATATAAACTAGAATTTTAATGCACTTTTAGTTGGTAATACAGATTTGAATAATATATTAAAATTAATAAATAAATACGATACACAAAGACAGTGTGTTCAAAGTTTCAAAAGTAACTAATCATTAAAATTTAAAAATTCAAAGAGATCAAAAGGTTACTTTGTAAAATCGTCGATGCATGTGACACGTAATGACGTCAGTCCCGTTTAATCTTAAGACAGTATTTAAGGTTCCGTAAGAGTAAAACGAGACCCTATTACTTAGACTGCGATGTCCGTCCTTCCGTCTGTATCTCATGAAGCGTGAGTTTAAATTTTCACAGATGACGTATTTCTGTTGCCGCTATAACAACAAATACAAAAAAACAGAATGAAGAAAATATTTAAGGGGATATGATAAGGGGGGCTCGATATTGATAACATAACAGGTAGTAGATGCTTGAAATATACACAGAATAATACAGATTATATTATTATAATAATATTCACTTTAAGATAGTTAATCTATACTAATTATAAAGAGGAAAGATTTGTATTTTGTATGTTTATGATGAATTAACTCATAAACTACTGTTCCGATTTCAAAAATTCTTTCACCATTAGAAAGCTACATTCACCCTGAGTAACATAGGCTTTTACGCGGGAAAATGCTTCATTCTTACGTGAAAACGGGTAATAGGGTCAACGCGGTTGAAGCAACAGGCTAAACGCCTATAATTTGAATATAGCAATAAAGCCTGGAATAGCACATAGGCTATTTTTTATCCTACGGAGACCCATTAAACGATATAAAGCGAATATTTTTTTTAAATTAAACATGTATTTAAAGAGGGATCCCATATAACAAATGTGTTTTTTGTCATTTTATATTTAATGGTACGGAACCCTTCGTGAGCGAGTCCAACTCGCACTTTGCCGGTGTTTTTAAATTCAAATTTGGCTTAAAACTTATTTCTTAAATTGAACGTAAAAAAATCTTTTATCATTCCTATAATAGCTGCTCTTTGCGGGAATACAATGACTTGCGTTTATTAAACTTTGTATAGGTAATTAATATGTGTAACCATTAAAAAAACCGGCCAAGTGCGAGTCGGACTCACGCACGAAGGGTTCCGTACCATTATCTATAAAAAATCACGTTTATTGTATGGGAGCCCCCTTAAATATTTATTTTATTCTATTTTTAGTATTTGTATAACAATAGCAGCAACAGAAATACATCACTGCCTTTGATTATCCATAGAAATCATTGCATTAAGATTGAATGAAAGGTAAATTGTGGTTAATGATTTATGACGTATTAAAAAACTACTTTCTAGATCTCGTTCAAACCAATTTTCAGTGGAAATTTGCATCGTAATGTACATCATATATTTTTTTAGTTTTATCATTCTCTTATTTTAGAAGTTACTGGGGGGGGGGCACACATTTTACCACTTTGGAAGTGTCTCTCGCGCAAACTATTCAGTTCGGAAAAAAGTGGCTGTGACATACGGACGGACAGACAGACAGACAGATATCACGAATCAATAAGGGTTCCGTTTTTTGCCATTTGGCAAAATCTTTACAAATTATTTATTTGTAGAACAGTTACTACAAGCTCCTTAATCATAAAACGTCTCATATTATAAAAGTCATGCAATTAAAAATATACCGTTGTCCGTTAGTATCATAAAAAAACCTATAGAGCAGTCGCGTTTATTATTAATTTTTCTGCGATTAAAATGATTAAAGTTACGATAAAATGAGTCAACTAAAAAAAGAATTCTTTAAAAGTTTTGACCTGAACCTGTGTGTTCTGCGGGAACTACAAAGTTGTGTTAAAAAGTTCTAACATACACACTGTACTGTAATGACTTGCTATTTATTCTACCTGACTGCTATATGATGCGTGATGGATGACCGACTTTGACCATCAAACTCTGGCAATGCATATCTCTATCGCAAAACATGCAAAGCTGTATCTGCAATAAAAATAATAATCACCTGAGGTACATCAAATTCAAATTAAAGAACCTTATCTAATCATGTGTATTATAGTAGGGGAGCCCAGGAGGCTAATTGTGGATTTACTCGAGCATCATCAGGACCTTGTGCATTTTATAGGTTGTGTGGTAGGATGATTAAAAGATTATATTATTATGAAGTTTTCCGTTTAATAGGTGGGGAGAGCACCTATAGGTTTTCAAAAAATTTATACGAAAGTTATAGGTAAAATAACGACAAATATCGATAGCAGAATAAATAAGATGCATGGTAAGTCATATTTCAGTAATTTCAATGCTAAAATAATCAGATTACTGAAATATGGCATATTTCAGTACTTAAGCTGATTCAATCTCGGGAGAGTTGAATTTTTATTATTAATAAAGTCATAGTTCAACGGTAACGGGGTACTCTAATCTGACTATTTTGACATACGGAAGTAAGATAAAAAAAATACTTTACCTATATAGAAGGTTTTTTTAATCGTGGCAGTACTCAACAGGATGCAAGATGTACCCCATATTTCAATCTGATGCGCTCGAGTATATCCGAAAATCCCCTCTTGGGCTCCCCTACTATTAGATACTAAATACAAATATAGCCTTTACATAAAAAGATAAAAGTAGGGCTTCATGTATTTCCTAGTAATGGATGGATTTGATTGAGATAAATCGCATTAATCCTACATGCTGAAAAAGTAGAATGCTACATTATACATACACATAGTAATATGTACATACATTGTAAATTTTCTGAAATATTTTTTTTCAACCTTTATTTTTATTTTTACTGCTGGGCACAGGTCTCCTCTCGGAAGTGAGAGGGATTTAGGTCAAAGTCCACCACACTGAAGTACGGGTGGATAATGCTTTTGAGAAATTTTGAGTTTCTCTCAGGTATGCACGGTGATGGAAAACAATTAGATAAATATCGCAATATTTTCCCTCACCGTGGAGCACTGATAAATACGTACTTAACACTTTGCACGCCGGAGCTTTGAACTCACTATCTCCCTATCGGTGACCACAGGTTTTACCGCTCGCTCGGCCATCACTGCTCTGACATAATTTAACTCTACTTACCATAGACCCATCAAAATAAATTTGTATATAAAGCACAAAATTGGGTTTAATTTAATTTAACTAACGAAAATGATAATAATGCAGAATTATTTAAGTCTACTTTATTTTAGTGCGTGAGTGCGTATTTTAGTATTTATTGTAAATAGTTAGTTTTTAATTTAAATTAAATATTAAACTTATACTATTTAACATATTAAAATAAAGTACACCCTAAAGGGTTAATATGGCGATCCAAATATTTGTGTAAATCCTTTTTTGCTTCCCATATTTGTTCAAATACAATATTTTCTTTTCTTTTCTTCTTTTCCTTTCTTTTCTAGAAATTACTCTCTTGCCACGTAAACAAAGAATCAAAGAGCGCAATAGGAGCGCATTTTAAGTCGTTGACGCACTTGACTCCTTTTTTTTCAACCTTTTTTATGTCCCACTGCTGGGCACAGGTCACCACAAGTGAGAGGGATTTAGGCCATCATAGTTCACCACCATAGCCAAGTGCGGATTGGTGGACGTCATACTTTCGAGAACTTATGAATTTCTCTCAGGCATGCACGGCGATGGAGAACATCGTAATCAATTAAATATCACGATATTTTCCATCACCGTGGAGCAGCGTAAATGCGCACATTACAAATTTCTTTGTCAGAGGTGTGCGCCGAGGATTTGAAACGGGTATCGGTAGCGCCGGAGACCGCGGTCTTTTACCACTCGGCCATCGCCGCTCTGTTGACACTGTTTGTCAGTTGACTCTTTAAATATTATTCTTAGTCTTAGCTTTAAATCAAAAAGTACATTATTCTTAGTCTAAACTTTAAATACTGTTATTACTTACCAAAAAGTATTTCTACCGACTTATGATACATTTATTCTCAAAGGATTAAAATTACAATATAATAATATTCTGGAATAAATGTCCACGCGACATGTAAATATTTCTTTGTCTGGGTAATCTCATATTATGTACTGCATTTTGTTTCATTAATATTTAACGAACTGATCATAAGCTAGACAATGTAAATATGTTTTATAGATAAGATAAGATTTTTTTGAATAGCGAATAGAATTTAGCTTTTACGTGGAGCATAATAAGTATAATAACATAAGTATTTGACGTGAAAAAGGTTCTAGGTTCGATTCCTGCGAGGCACCTAATATATAAATTTAGAGGTATTTTTCTGGTCTTATTGTTTTATCTCGTTTTTGTACAATCTTGATACAGAATTCAAAAATTAGTATACTAGCAGTTTACTTAAAAAAAATTAAAAACTAAAATTCAGTTCGTGTGACTACGTCTCTAAGAAAGAAAAGAAAGAAAAGAAAAGAAAAATTATTTATTTGCGCAAATATGGGTATTACAGAAGTTGTTTTAAACATTTAGCGGTCCCCCATATTTACCTCAGTAATGTATGCAAATATTGTTTAAAGAAATAAAAAAATTCACTCAAATCTAAATAACTAATTTATTTATTAAGTTTACAAACCTTGTTATTTATTTATTTATCCCATATCTTGCGTTTTTTATTTTGTAGTTATGGATTTATTTATACGGTGTTTTTCACACGTCGTCGGCTTTGGGTATCCAATTCACTGGGTTTTTATACACTGAGAGGAAAAAAAGCCGGCGGGAAAAACCTCCCAGGTTTCTAGTTCCGTAATCCCGTAATCCCTCACATAGTTAATTGTCATCGTTTAGAAATTCAGAAACTGAATAGTAGGTACGCTTTAGAAATCAACATTTATTGATTTCGTAATTAAGAGAGAGAGAAATAGAGATTGTTGGATTTTTATTTCTTGGCCGTAGTCGGGTCTTCGTTTTTAACTTTATTTTTATAGCCCTATTTGAATATTTTGCATATTTCTGTTTTTTTTCGTTACACCACGGTTGACCACACCGGCCACTCTTTTCGCACGGACTTTGTCGATCAGTGTCATAGTTTTGAAGCAATTACCTAACATTTTTAGTCGGTCGTACGGTTAACCAATAAATTTAGGCAAACCGTAGTCATCTAGTTTGACTAAAATAACTTGACAACTGTTTCCAGTTGTCAAGTTATTTTAGTCAAACTAGATTTAGACTGCGCCACGTTTCGAGTTTCATTTTCACTTTCATAATTCTCTATTCATAAACGATAAAACGGCATAAAGGAATTCCATAAAAACCTGGGAGGTTTTTTTTCCGCCGGCTTTTTTTCCTCTCAGTGTACAAACACCCTGTGATATGGGTACCCAAAGCTGACGATCGGAACCGATCCGAAATATAAATAAATAAATATTTTTATTTATAAAAGGCGCAATATGGGACAAATAAAAATAATATTAAAATAGATGTGAATGTACATTTCGTAATTGTATTATAGTTTAGTTTTTTTCCTTATAAATTTTTATCATTGTATATTTGCATACCTCATGGAAGGTAAATATGGCGAACTAAATATATATAAACAACTTTGTAAACACCCATATTTGTGCAAATAAATGTCTTTGTCTTTGTCTTTGTCTTTGTCTTTGTCTTTGTCTTTGTCTATGACATACAAGTAACAAGTTGACGTGAGGCATGACCCGGCAGCAGGCATAGAACGCAAGCGATCTACGCAGCTAAGTCGCACGGGCGCGGTCGGATGTGAGATGGTTGACCGTTAGTGACAAAGAAAATTTTCGGAGTTGAGTTGTTTCGACGACAAAGCCCAGTTAGATTGGTTGGGTTGATTGTTCTTATCGTCACCGACTTAACGTCAGAAGTAAGATTTTGCGGTGAATTTTGATCTGAGTATATATATTTTTTATAGATAAAGTTTTACGGATGGTTTTTGTACAATTACAATCTCACAACAGGTTGTCCAAGCCGGTAGAAACAATCCAATCCGCATTGAAGCATATCTCTAGAATATTCCCCCGGGAGAGTTACTTGCCTAGGCGTAAGACATAAAATAAGAATGTTAGCAGTAATAAGAACTTATTCTTTCTTTTAAAAACAAATTCATAGATATAGCTTGGAACGTCGCTAGTAACACTGATATTATAAATATTATATTACTATTCCAAGGTTTACACATCTCATTATGAATTTTATATAACCTACACTGTCTTGATATCTTCTTTGATATCTAAATTTTGTCAACAGACGGTCCCGAGAGCTTGGAAAATGTCTGAAAACTTTGATAAGCAGTGTTTGTTCACTTTCAATTTGGTTTTTAGAAGATCTATAGTAAATATTTTAGTTCTAGCTATTATAACATTTATAACGTATTCGGAATGAAATATTATTTTTAATTGAACATTGCTTTATGCAACATTAGTGTAAAAATTTAGAATTATATTCACATTCATATTATTCTTTATTTCACTAGGTATTTTTGGTTTATTTCAAAGTATTTCCTCAACCATTAAAGTTAAATAAAATTGTGATGTGGTCAATGTGGACAGAAAATAAGAATAAAAGAGAAAAGGGAAATTCCTAACTATAAATTAATTTAAATTATTTAATTCAGTAACTAAATTAATATTTCACTACATATTTTGGTTTATTTCAAAATATTTCCTCAGCGATGACAGTTTAAATTAACTGTGATGTGGAAAATCCGAATTGAAATTAAAAAAAAATATGAGAAATATGGAAAAGGACATAGTTAATTATAATTTAAATGAGTTAATTCAGTAACCTAAAATATTTGTGAGCAATAATGTGACCAAACCCATAAATGTGACGTCAAAAGCCTTTTAAATGTTAGCGTGTGTTTAGTTTAAAGTATTTTATTGCCTTTCCAAAATTAAATATAGGTAACTATATATGTACTCGTATGTATCTAAGGTAAATGGTATAGTAGTAGCTAGGCAATTATTTGTATTTTTACCGTATCAAAACTCAGTGTGATTTCAAAATAAAATAAAATATCAATTTAAAACTAAATTAGCCTTTTGTTCTAATGGTAACGTTAAAATAAAAAATAAACACATTACACCCCTATACTTATTTCTGTTACTCGATACATCAACAAAAGCCCGTAATAGCTCGTATATCCAACTTCATCGACAGCTGCATCGACCAGTTAATATTTAACTGGAGCGAGCTTAATATTTCGATATGATCGCAGTGTATCAAAGCATTAGGATGTCCTAGTTCGATCCAATCGATTTATGAATGGGTTTTATTGCTCTAATTATTCGATGGTTAATAGCTAACTACAGGAGTAGATTAATGTTAATAGACTGCCGACAAAACTTGCGTAATTACGGTTTGATAATAATTACGCAACGATTATAGAGCGTAAGTTAATTTAAATTATAATTTAGCTACGGTCACTATGGATAGGAAACGAAGAGACATTTGGAATATTTATAGGTAAATTACGAGTACTAACAGCCTACGAGGAGGACTAACAACCGATGAGGAAAAAGGTCCTCGAATGGCGACCACGTCTTGGCAAAAGGAACACAGGCTTCCACCTGGTTGGACGACCTCAATAAATTTCGAATTCAGACATTAATAAAAAATCAATTGTTTTAAAAACTGAGGTATACTTGCTTTACATGTAATAAATAAAATTAATAAATCAATTACTATGATTAATTTATTAGTCAACCATTTACACACCCTACTCTTCTGGAGAGAGCTCACGCCTTAGTCGCGAATAACCATTAATTTCATATAGGCCTGATATCCTCATCTTTGATACTAGAATACATAAGAACTTATGATTACCTATTCAAAATGTTGTGCGATGGATTCATAGAAGCTCAAAAGAAGGCTGACTGTTCGGAAATTGTTATAATTTCTTTTCAATTTTTATATATGCGATCTTAATGAGGTGTAAATATATCATAATCCCGCGAGTATGGCAGGAAGTGCTTCCCTAAATTATCTCGATGGTACAAACAATGGGGTTAAATCACGTGCAGGCATTTACCGCCTGACTTTGCACCTTCCAAGTGCCTTTTGTCTTGCTCATACGTCAAAAGTAAAACATTATTATTTTAGATGTAGAGTCAGGTATGTTTAATGTCCCTTGAATAAAACAGGCCTAGTTCACCATCATGTTGCAATGTACAAAAGCCAGTACAAAGCCATTATTCACCCCAGAATTACCCAGAAAAAATATTCTCTATCAAAACAATTAAAAACTTTGCTAATTACAAATATAAAAATGTACATTGAAATAGATTTATTTATTATATCAAACTTATATTATTACATATCATCATTATTTGTTTATATTGCGCCTTTTTATTTAATTATTTTTATTTTTCGCCTCGGACCCATCTGACTGGGTTTTTATAGATTGATAGGAAAAAAAAATTGGTTGAAAACTTTTTACAGCAACCTTTTTTACATCCCAGTGCTGGGCACGGGTCCTTTTTTCCTCCATATTAAGGAGGTCCTTTTCTCATTATTAAGGAGGCCTGGAGCTTACTTTACCACGCTGCTTCAACGCGGGTCGGTATAAGCGAATTTTTTTCTACTTTTTATATTCAGTAAAAAAGCAAATATTCCTTAAAGTATTTAAGCGATCGCACATGCTTGCGTGTGGCATGTAGACAATGGTACCGGGAAGCAGGGAGGTATCCTGCACACGAAGGAGGCCCATTGTCAGTTACGCACGTGCTCATGTATTATAGATAGTTAATAAGAAGGCTCACATTTCCTGCTTATTGCTTTGTGGTGTGGAACACTTCAAGAGAAATTATGAACGTTTTAAGAATGTTAAGGTTTTTATCAAAATCGCTCATTGTATGTAAGTTCGTACGAAACGGTGGTTATAGAAAGTGGTTCCAACAAATATTATATCTACACTTATTCCCAGCCATCCATTTCCTGCTTGCTTCTCGGAGGAATGCTTTAGAATAAGTTTTTAAGAACAAGTTGAAAGTTTTTATTAAAATTCTGTACGAAAATCTGCGAAACGTCATGTTGTAATATTTAGCAACGCTGTGACATTACAGTAATACTTGTCTAATTGTGCTATCTATTTACATTTTATATGAATACTCAGTCACAATAGGTACTATCATAATCTATAGATTTTAATTTTCATACTATGTGGCGTAGGTAGTTATAAAAGTTTATTTAAAGCTAATCCAGTATTTATTATTCTGTAGTTTTGGTCATCTTTTGTTATACATTCTATCGTTAAAATTCTATCTTTAAGATCTTTGTGTAGCTGTATACGCTTCATTTGCATTTAATAAGATTTATTGACACTGTATCTTCGAAAAATTTTATTCTTTTATAGGCTAATACGGGAGCCATATCTTTCCTTTCATTGCTGCAGGATGCATAATTATAGTGACCACATAGCTAATGCTATACAATGAAGACAGTACAGTACATTTACTATACCCCAACCAACATTGGCAGCGAGATAAAAATCTCATTAGGAAAGTTGTCGACTTGTATCGTTATTCAGAAGCTATACTACAATATATTATTAGGATAAAATAAATTATTTCAACCTTTAGTATTGTAATATCTCTTTAGAGGTTTTATATCAAAGAGCAATTAACTAAGGATGTTGATTCAATCAATACCCCGCACATTTACATCATAAAATAATTTCCTTGTAAGGCTGCTTATTGATATTAAAAATCCTTAAAAACTCAATAAACAACTTCGGAAGTGACTCCGAATGAAAGGATAGCGATGAAAGAATCCAAACAGAAATTAAATCGAAAACCAATACGATTTGGGAATTATCTTTAAGGGGTTTTGTATTTTAAAAAAGTTAATAAAATAAAAATGCTGATTCGTTCAATTTCTCGTATTTTTACAGAAGCATAAAAGAATTTCCTTGTAAGGCTGCTTACTCGTGATATTAAAAATCCTCACAAACTTATTAAACATGTTCGTAAGTTATTCCAAAAGAAAGGAAAATTATGAAAGAGGTTGGATCATAAATATATTAAAAGATTTTAATATCTTTATGATCCAACCATTTTCATAATTTAAAAGATTTTAAAGTTTTTTATTTAACATATTCATAACAATTTACACAAGAGAAAAATTCGTAATCATGAAATAGCCGCCAACGTGTCAAATATATCCAATAGGTACATTAAGTATCATCAACTTCTATTACCATACTATATAAAAATATCTCCAAATTATTCATGTTGCTATAAAACTACAAAAGAAGACAACACGCGTGACGTAATGGTTACCTTGCCGGACTGCCGATCGCAGGGTTCCGGGTTCTAATCGCGAGGAAGCATACATTTTGAATGATGAGTTTGATGAATGATGAGAAATTTCTGTTCTCAGTCTGGGTGTTCGTCTTTCTGTCTTTCTATGTCCATGTCATCCATGATCCAGGGTTTATCTACCCTACTGTGGGGCTATGAGTCTGAAGCGTTATTTTTGTTAGAGGTTTTATATCAAAAAACATTTAACTAAAGGTGCTGATCAGTTCCATTTCACGGAAGCACAAAAGAATTTCCTTACAAGGCTGCTTAATATTAAAAATCCTTTCAAACAGAATAAACAATTTCGTAAGTGACTCCGAATGAAAGGAAAACGATAAAAGAGGTTGGATCATACCGCCCACGCGTCAATAAGTTATGGGACAGGAAAGTAAATGTCACGTAATTGCACACTTTATGGCAATACTTGCGACGGTGACCCGGCAGAACCGAATCAGTTTGGATATCAATATTCTGTGTAATTTATTTTTTATAGTTCTAGTTAGCAGCAGAAAGCAAAACATCTATATTTGGCTGCAGCCCTTTTTGCGCCCCAATACTGGGTACGGGCCTCTCCCTATTATTGGGGAGGCCTGGAGCTTACTCCATCACATTGCTCCAATGTGGGTTTGTGGAGATGCGGGTTAGTGGATACACGACTGTCTTAACGGCTGTTATCTATCGATAGCAACCGGATCAACCCGACCGCTTAACGTGCCCTACAAAGCACGGAAAAGAGAATCAAATTTTTGCCATTAGCGGTCACCCATATCACATCCGACCGCGCCCGTGTGGCATATGTAGATTGCTTGCGTTCTACGCTCGCCTTCGGGCTTCATATCAAATAATGCGATTTAACAGTAAATAATGTAAAAACTTTCTTCAACTGTATATTTTAGATAGATTCGCCAAAAACTTTGACTAAAGTAAATGTACTGAGAAAACTGCGTTTAAAGTTGGTGTCTTGCGGGTAACAATTTCAATATCAGGGTAATACTGGGAGTATTACCCTATTCTCGATTTAGTAGATAACTAGGTGTGAAATAACAATATTATTTCGTATTTTTCTGTAATAACATCGCGATAAAACTACAAGTACTCTTCAGTTTCGTAAAGTTATGTGAAGGCAACTATACTTATGATCCACAGAACAAATTGTACATCTTACTCTGTTAATTGAAGCATGAAAGAAACTTCACAGATAAGCGATACGAGCATGGTTGGAAGTAAGTGAGATAAAAACTTTGTGGGATATCTTATAAGAAAGTTTAAAAAATAACTCGACAAACATGCTTGCCACTAACGCATCTTTTTTTTTTCAACATTTTTTATGTTCCATTGCTGGACACAGGTCTCCTCTTGGCAGTGAGATGGATTTAGACCATAGTTCATCACGCTGGCCAAGTGCGGATTGGTGGACATCATGCCTTCAAAAAATTATTAGGTACTTTCAGACAGGCACGGTAATAGAAATCTTCGTAATTAATTAAATATCACAATATTTTCCATCACCGTGGAACAGCGATTTGACGATTTTGAACGAACTTGACAGAGTTTGAACTCAGTATATCAATGTCGGAGACCGAGGTCGTTACCGCTCAGCCATCGCTGCTCTCTTTATACCAATCCTCATTAGGACAGCCTGGTGAAATAAGTTCTAGGCCGGTCATACCTTCATACAGATCTTATTGATTTTATTGTTACTACGCAGTGAGTGACTATAAAAGCTATGAAGTAATGAGAAGTATATAATCCGTATTTTTTACGCAAGCGTGCCTCCATCTCTTCTGGTATTTTTATTTTCCTTCTACCCCAATTCGTAAATGAGATTACTAATATCATTCATGAATATTACATTAGGCGTACTCAATATACAGTCCAGAAAAATAATAAGGTAGTACTGAAGGAACGACAAAATAATTTAAGAAATAGGTATCTAGAAAATAATAACGTTACGAATTTTTTCGCGTTTATTCTGTGTAGTCAAGTTACAAACAAATCTCGCACATAAAATATCCTTTTAATCATTTTTAGGATTAGGTATCTTAATTTTATCTTACATAAGATTTTTATACCTACTTATATTAGGATTTTAACACTTAATTATCAATAGAAAATAATATTTGATTTTATTTCATTTCATTTCAGATTAAATGAAAATTATTGAAAGTTGAAAATTTAGAAAAAAAAAATATAAGTGTAAAATGTCCCCTTCATATAATTTACATCAAATGTTTACGGAATTAGGTCTTTAAATAAGAAATTTCCGTCTCACCTACAATAATGGAAATATATGGACATTTGTAATGTAAAGACGTAATTTTAAAATAATTTGACGTGTTATACCCACATTTCCATCATGATTCTATCCATATAAATAAAACTAAAAAGATCCCACATGCAACGCAAAAATATATTTATATTGAAACAACGGTGCCGAATGTTGCATTACATCGCGATGGTCGAGTTATCACTCATAATCGTGACCGGTTAACACAAACACGACCTACTTGCGCAGGCGCAGGAAGCCGCACCATCTCGCGCTGTTTTAACTTACTAATTTGGTTCAACTCTTATTCAACAGACTTTTTCCCGTGATACACTCTAACTTGTACTTTCAATTCAACGTTTGTTTGTATTACGGGCTTACGTTTGACTTACACATTATGATCCAGATAACAGGGTTGGTCTGAAGTTCGGTATTAATTTGATTGCGTTTAATAATGAATTGTGTTAATAATATCATTTATTTAATTTGTTATAGGTTTATTTCATCTAATCCATCTATTCTATTCTCATCTATTCCATTGTTATATGTACCTACTTACAAAATATTTTTTAAGTGATAGTAGTAATAGCACTGTGATAGTAGTAATAAAAATGTACAAATAATAGGCGCTACGTACGGAAACATCAACGCTCACTGATCTCCACTGAGATCCTCCATCTCCAATGATTATCGTAATGTACTCGTACTTATTTATCGTAATTATCCACATGTAGCTATGACTGTTAATACTATTTGTGAGCGTCATAGTAAATACAGACTATTTCAGTTTTAAAAATGACTAGAAATCTCTCTACATTTTTAACTTTGAACACCTATAAACTTCCTAATTTGTCACAATCCTACGGCAGTGAATTTCCCGGTTCCATTCACGAAATAAATGGATGCGATGTCTTCCCGACTCATGGAGTATTAGACGTTAAAGGAACGCCTCCCACTCGATCGTCACTTGGCCCATTAATCTCCACACAAACCGTCCGTCCGTCTGTCACTGCGAGTAATCTAATACGACACGCCAGCTTTTTGTCCCGATATTACTTGCACTCAAGAAATTTGCCTTAAAATGGTCGTTAATTCGTTAGAAGATAGACTTTTAGCACCAAATTGACATTTCAGAACAAAAAGGGAGCAAAGATCTCATTCGACCTAAAATACTAAAAGATCGGTTTATCTTTAATAAGCTATAAATTAATTCTTAAACTAGTATTTATTACTTACCCTATACGAAGGTACGAGACAAGAAATAAAATGCTCCCATTATTTCACCCATACACGCACTCGCACACCCACGCACTCTACCTAATTTATGTAGATAAATAAATTCTGTTTACAACGCTCTCAACGCTTCTTATTTTGTTTTGCATAAAATAAGCCTCGGACATATCTATTTAAGGAAGGCAGAGAAAAATGGTTAGGGTACAACAATGCTGGGCTCAACAGATACGGCCCCAGATAGCGCACAATGGAATAATGCTTCCAGTTTCCGGCAAGAGCCAGACGAGGCAGGCCTCAGCCGACAGGGGTTTGCTGCTTATAATGCGAGCCGTACCATGAACGTGAACAGAATAGAAATGTGTCGAGTGATAATGGTATTAGAGCTCATGTCGAGAACACAAAGCAAAAAAGGAAATGGAACTTACAGCTGATTTTTCGTGGTGCGTGCTGCGTCCACGTCGAGATCTCGTTGGTGCCGCGGAACCGCTTGTCACCAATAATAATAATAGTCCTATTACAACGATGACGGTCGGCACTCGCACTATCATTGTCCTCTCGATCGCCTCCGTGCACTCCCGCGAATCCCGCGCGCATTTACATTTCAAATCGGCGGCCTTCCTTGACCAGCCATATACGTCGACCTGCACCCTCCTCCCGATAATCGATTCCTTCCCGTATTCGTCTTCTTTCTTATGCAACCTACATGCTATCTCCGTATATCGCGTTCGTATATCGTTTTGGCATCCGGACTTTTTTTCGTTCGTTAATCTATTTCTATCTAAATCAGTCGTTTCGTTTCTTGTTAGTTTATTGGGATGTCCAGTTGCCATATTTCTACTGATATCTTGGACGTATAAAAGATCATTTATAGTTTTGGATGCTTCGTCTGAAGCGGTTTCTTTGACACCCATGTTAGTTTCTGGTTTTACTGCGCATGTATTCTACATATCTCTTTTTTTGTGCTTGTTTGGTTGCTTTGCTTGTATGGTGAGGGTCACCTCAACATGTTAGGTAGTGGGTGATTTGAGCCGTATCCTCATTTACCCTGTTCAGAGCGTGAAGTACTTTATCGGCATGTTTCCGGTTACCGTGTGCCAGAATAATTTCTCTGTGGACGGGATGCTGCTTTATCGTGCGACGTGGGCGGCGCGCCTGTTTATTCTACACTTATAATATTCTTGTATGAACAAGATATCGAAGCGATTTTCTGCAACAAAAAGATAACTTGATGAATTTAACCTGATAAGACTGTCAACAAGGGGAGATACACGTTATAAGAATGACAAATAGTGTTTCTAATAAGGGTGGTGATATGAGTAGATCAACATCTACTCGTATCACCTGTATATTTTTATTAATGTGTCCCAAAATTCAACGATAAGAGGGGACTGGAGGATGGATCTGCTCCTGACTACTTGAGGAAAAATAAGAAAAAAGTCTAGCGTTTCATCATTCATCGTTACATCAACTTTTAAAAAAACTTACCGCAGTAGTGTTCATAATTGAAAAAAGCCTTTTAGAAAGTAGACCGGAAGTAAAAATCTCTCCAAATTTTAAGGGATTTTTTGTTTGTTTGTTTTTTTATGTTAAAACTGCAGGCATCCTGGGGTTTATAAGAGATGTGGTGAATACTACTACTAGGTAAGTGGTTCTATACTACACTAAGGTTGCAGACACAAAAAAACTGAAATATTTGAAAAACTGTGGTCGACGTAGATTAAAATAACATAAAGGGTGTAAATATTCGATAATTTTCAAAATTAATCAACAAAAAGAGCAAATTTTTTTTCTTATTTCTCCTCAAATAGTCATCCCCGTACCCGCTTATCGTTGAATTTTGAGACACCCGGTTTATACGATACTAATTTTTGTATTTTTCCGCGTGTTGTTAATAAGATAAATTAACGTTTTATTTTAATTTCTCGGTTATAGTGTATGCTCAGTAAGAAATATACGTAAACTTACATATCGAAATGTTACCAATGAAACAAATATTCATTCAGCAAGATCTCAAATAAGACTTGCAAAACATTGTCGTTCATAAAACATTGTCCTTTGATAGCAGAAGTTGTACGTATAAAATTATATTATACTGATAACATTTGAAAGGCATCTTTACATAAATCTTCATTTGTTAAAGCAACAATGATTTATTTCGTATTATTATCGTTTCAAGTTGAAACATTGGGAGTAATTTGTGACTGACACCTACACACAGTCACTTATGTGTAAAGTTGTAGAATTAAATTTTCGTTTTTGACAAGACACATAACAAACTCATTGGATTGATTTGACAGGACTTTAAACGATTTCATTGATGTGTGATCTGAATTAAAAATAAATCATGGTTTAAAACAATTACAGAAAAAAATCATCAAGAAATGAATTTGCAGAAATCTAAGCTGTACTTGCGAACTGAATTAGGACATTACTTTGCGAATAGAATTTGTATTAGGGGAAAATTATATTTTCACTGAGCAAGAAACGTTAAAGACAGTGTAGTTAAAGCAAAATTCAAAAAAGTCCGTAA
The DNA here is from genome assembly GCA_911387765.1 of Pyrgus malvae. Taxonomy (NCBI): domain Eukaryota; kingdom Metazoa; phylum Arthropoda; class Insecta; order Lepidoptera; family Hesperiidae; genus Pyrgus; species Pyrgus malvae. The sequence goes on along the minus strand of OU426958.1, from coordinate 8,411,765 downwards.
CTAGCAGAGGAAGAACAAAAGAGATAGATGGATATAAATGACCGACAAACATATACAATTGAATAGAAGTTGAAACATAGTTGGGAAAACTTGTTTACCTTAATACCGATAGAAAACAGAAGTGTTTACAATAACGACTTATTTGTTTGATACCTAGTTTTACGATAAAGATAATACGTTTTACGATAATAACATTAATATTTATAATAATATTAATTTAGTTGGGTTATTGGATTTAATTATTAATAAATGTAGATAGTTCTTATATTCAAATCAAATAGTTCCCTGTTTCAGTCTAATATGGAATTATTTTAGTTTCTTGGTATCGACAGAAAATCTTTAGGTATGTACATGTACAAACTCTTCTACTCAATTTTCTGGTATTTTTTTAAAATTCTGTTTTAATAAAAATAGATATAAAAAAACTGGAATTTTTAAAAATAACTTTTCGTTTATTAAAATTAGTTCATATCTGTGATGAAGGGCAAACAACAAAGAACTCAGACATTATTAGTATTTTTTTCATTACCGCTGCCACAAACGCAGTGTTAAGAGACTTTAGTACGATTTTTATTGCCACTAAGAGCACCCTCGAGGGAGAGAAATAAGTGAATGAACTATGGCTCCCTTTTCACTCTCGATGAAGTGAATACTTTTATGACCAACAGTTTTCAAGAGTATGGATTCGATTCTTTATGAAATTGTTCTTTCCATTAATAGCTATAATTTACAACAAGCTCTTTGTACTTAAGAGTTCAATGAGAACTTTATTGTTTAGTTATAGTCAGTCTGGAAACCATAGTTAAACTTGAAAATATCTTAAACAAAAAGAATTGTAAAGATACATAAAAAAAGCTTATCCTGTCATAGGAGGCCTAAAACGATTCCTAAGCTAACAAACAAGACGATGAAACGTTAATTCATAATTACACTGAAGCAACATTCATATAAGTAAAAATAAGTATTTTATATATAAAAACACCGACACTGCTACCTAACAACAGGCGGCACTCCGCATAACTTTGGCTATTGGTGCATTTATAGCTGATAGTAATTCTATTGCTATCATAGATGATTAGTAATTCTATTGCTTTCAGTATTTATTCTTGATCTACAGTCCATCTCTATCTCAATTACGTTAACCTTTTACTTATGGAAATAAATTTTAGATACGAGTACCTACTTGTAACTAGTGTACCGAATATTAATTTAAAGTATATATAAAAATGAATCCCTATTTCCCTTGGTCACGGCATCATGCGTGAACGGTTGGACTGATTTCGCTAATTACTTTTTGTTGTGTTTGTTGTTGTCATGAGAAGGTTCTTATGGAAGAAAAAATTAAGATTGCACGGAAAAATAGAAATACCTTTCTAATGATTCTCTAATGTAACCTTATGGCGTTTGACATATTACATAACATTGACAGAATGCGTGCTGCAAATATCGTCAAGCAAGGAGGATGTTAAAAAATTTAATATCGTTTAAAACAGATGTTTCGGTATACCAATTCGAATACAATATATTTTATCTAACAATCTTAACTGTTTAAGACAGGACAACGTCTGTCGGGTCAGTTAGTTCATTAATAAACAACAGACATTCACCAACACGAAATTTTGACATTTATAATAAACTGCTTAAGTTTTTTTATTTTCTTAGGTTTTGGTAATTTTCTGTTGACCCCAACTTAGGAATTATGCAAAACGCGGAAGCTGCAAGATGAAGCTGTTTTCTTAATTACTAAATTCTGTATTTTTATTTAGGTACTATTGCTATGCAAATTATAAATATGAGTTTAATAGATGATATAAGACTTACAGAAGATCACAATCATGAATAGTCTGGATAATCATAAAAGGAAAGGGAAACGAAATCTGGTTTTGTACACTTTGGGGTTGACGATAAATAAGGGGCTTCGTTGTGTGTAATTAAGTAGGGGGAGTTTTATGTTGATGTGTTATAGAATGACTAAGCAATATTGCTTCAAACAAATTTCGAACAAAATTGTAATTTCGATACACGAAGTATACTTAAACTTATGAGTTTTTCAAAAAGCTACGAACATAGTCTTAACTTTGAATGCAATATTTTGGTATCTATAGTAGAAATAAATAAAACTGGCGTGTCTGTTTGTAATATTAAAATAAATGTTTTTAACTACATGCATATGAATTTATATACGGTACATATATCAAAATAACATTTTTTACAATTTTTGTCTATCTGTTTGCCTATCTGTCTGTCTGTTTGCTCCGGCTAATCTCTGATACGGCTGGACCGATTTTGACGGAACTTTCATTGGCAGGTAGCTGATGTAGAGAAATTGTAAAACTAAAGTCCACGCGGACGAAGTCGACGAAGGCCGCTATCAGCTATAATTTTAAGCACCGCTTGTGTGCAAATTATACTTATCACTTTGTGCGATTAAATAATTATATTATAAAGTCATGTTTTACAATATTAATATTTCTACTCACAGAGACTATCTATTTGACCAGCTGATCGCTGACAAACAAGGTTATTTTTGTAAATTATACAGGTTTAAATTGTTATTATTTTTTCATTATAATCAAAACTATATACCTACAAGTTTTCTTAGCACAGGCTTACAGCCTCCGTGGCGTAGTGGGTGATGAGCCGACTGCGAAACGTGAGGTCGTGGGTTCGATTCCCACCCAGGACAAATATTTATGTGATGAACATGACTATTTGTTCTGTGTCTGGGTGTTAATTTATCTATTTTAAGTATGCATTTAGAATTATATAAGTATGTTTATCAGCTTTCTGATTACCATAGTACAAGCTCTGCTTAGTTTGGAATCAGATGGTGTTGTGTGAATTGTCCAAATATATTTATTATTATTATTAAAAAAAGCGTTAAAGTCAAAAGTACGAGTGAAAGCGCGTTTTAGCAAATTGGTCGCAAAGTTTAAAAAGCGACTAAACCGTCGATCGTCGATGCTATCAGTAGTAGAATATATTTGCGAACGCTCTATCTCTGTAAACTAAGAACTGATTTTGAAATCTCAGTCAAGAAATGAAAAAAGTATTATTTTTTCAAGTAGGTAATTAGTCTGATGATGACGATGATCCACCCAATATTATCATAGCTATACAGATGCTAATATAGAATCTAAAAGATATACCACGTATGACCATTGAATTGCATACTTATTATCTTATTAAATTCGCCATATTACTTATTTTAATAATAATAACTAATATGTTGAACAATAAAGCAAATTTTACTATTGCTTCGTATGTTAGTGATTGCTGTACCCATGTATTTAAGTTTAATTCATAGTTATGAATCGGTCACCGTTTGGCGTTTAATGATTAAGAGTTCAAAATATAAGCTTTTAAGCAAATAAATTTATATTACTTAATATTTATCTATAAATAAAATCACAAGTAGCTAACAGATTGTTTTGCTGGGATACTCGTAACATTTTTCGATCTCTACATTTGTAACCTATAATCGCTGCCTCCGCCGTTAAAATATAATGTATAAACTATGATTGCACCGTATGGTATGTAAACATACCTACTCAAAAACATATTTTGTAAGTGCAATCAAGTGTATTGCAAGTACTAAGATAGACACTGTATTGGTATGAATCATCGCAACAGCTGTTTCTTTCTTTCTATGTTTATTATGCATTTAATTACTTTAGAAATTCAAGGTAGAGCTCTTTATTCGTTTCATAGTGTAGTTACTCATACAGGCCCACCACCTACTACGGTTGTAGTAGTCTGGAGAGAATCCTAAATAAATATTCATGTACATGCAATATAAGTTAGGTATACAGCTGCTGCTATTTACATTACAAGTGAAAATGGTTTAACTCATTTTTTGTTACAGTAATTGTTTTGACTGAAAATTGTAGTATGTATTACGAACATTTCATATCTTAATACTTATTTTAAAGGTAGAGTCACACTGACGCGAAAAATGTCAACGTATGTTTCTATGTAGAGCTTTATCATTTAAAAGTTTGGTTATCATTTTATGTCGCTCAGCGAGATATTACACAATTGAGAACAAACCAACATATATAGTTTTGCTCTACATTCTTTGTTTCACTATCTCTATAAGCTTTACAGACCCTACAATCATTACATGAATTAAAAAGGCTATAAAATTCAAGCTCTACATCGTCATGATTAAAAAAGCTATAAAATTGTCGTAAGTTAAATGACAGCAATATTAAACGCTTAATCAACTGTAACTAGAATATTTCGAAGTACGTGAACTTACATTTTCTTAGTTCGCTCTACTTTGAGTAAAGAAAATCATGAAAACAAAACAACGCCTCCAACGCCGCTTCCTTTCCCTTTCCTTCAGCACTACAAAGAGAGATAGACATCCGACAGAGCTTGCACTGAAAACACTCAACAGAACTTCAGGATTCACACAGAAACTTATCCACGATCTAAACTAAATTTGCTAGAAATTGACTACGATTCAATTTAGGAATAAGAACTGAACGTGATTGGCGGATAGGCTTAAATTTTTTGTTCTTAAAACTGTTAGTTCGGTGAACTCCGGTCATACAAAGGTTTCGTAAGCGAAAATAAACAATGTGTGTGAAGGAATAACACCGACGCGCTCGCCGCCCGCGACCACGCGCGCTCAACTAACTCAAAACTTGGACGGAACCCACTGGTGTGCCTACCATGTGGCGCTTTGGGTTATTATCGTCGACGCACAATGAAGTATGAAGAAGTGCGTATTTGATTAAAATTTCATTCGATTTAGCGAGCGGCCATTGTTGAAAGCTTCTGTACTGCCTTTGTGTGGAATTAAGGGAACTTATTGGTTCCAATGGAAGCAATTGCAATTAACACTAAACGCCACAAACGAAAGTTAAACAAAGAGTTATGGAAAGAGTAGTGCTAATTCTTTTCGCTAATATCAGCTTGGATGAGGAATTAAGCTTATGGTCAAAACGCGCCGTCCACGATTGGTAAAATCTTGTAACATTTGCATGGTCTTGCTTGAAAATCTAGTGTTTAAATCCCCTAAGTCTTGACGTTTTCTCACAAAGTACGGCTAACTTTGCAGATAATTTGGAGTATTACATTCGAAGCGTGATCATGAAATCGCTTAGATTCGAGGATTTTTTGTACAATGAATGAATCAATATTGAGTTCGTCTATACTTCTGCTTTTACTAGCAGTTCGTTTTGAACTATTCAAACTATTTGCGTTGTTTAAGTTTGGTGCAGTTTAAAATTTCACGGAAAAATCGAACCAGTGATTAGTGCTTTTAATTTCTCCAATTAAATTTCTAATTTTAAAGCGCTGCAGACTATTAAGCTGTAACCTATTCGGCGTCGCACTGCGGGGTACAGATCCGACGAAGTTTAACCATTACTATCTATCGATAACAACCGGGACTGACGATTTAATGTGTCTTCCGAAGCACGGAAACGCCAATTTTAGCCACTAACGGTCACCCATCTCATACCCGCTTAGATCCGTAGCGTAGTTCACTTATGATCCACGCCAGACGTAGCCGTCGGTCAACCGCTGCCTGGTCTTACTTCAAAATCCAGTGTATAAGGCCCCTAAGTCTAGACGTTCTCTCACAAAGTGCGGCTAACTTTGCAGATAGCAGAGAGGATTACTTTAGAAGCGTAATCCTGAAACCGCTTAGAGTCGAGATTTTTATAGCAGGAAGATATCAATCACTATACTTCTTCTTTACTAGCTGTTCATTTAGAAGAGAGTGCTGGGCAAAAAGGATATTGCTGACGGCATTTCTTAGTGAAAGATAAGATGTAAATTGTAAACTTGTATAGTATTCATTAGCTGCAACTCTTTTCGCGTCCCACTGCTGGGCATGGGTCTCTCCCTATTATTTCAGAGGCCTGGAGTTTACTCCACCACGCTGCTCCAATGCAGGTTGGTGGAGATGCGGGTTAGTGGCCAACCCGCTGTTGGATGTTTTCAAACCACCCATATGGCCTCCGACTAAGTTTAACGACTGTTATCTATTGATGACAACCGGGACCGACGGCTTAACGTGCCCCCCGAAGCACGGAAATGCGTATGAATTTTTTTGCCTCTAGCGGTCACCCATCTCACACCCGACTGCGCCCGTTTGGCTCAGCTGCGTTGATCGCTTGCGTTCTACGCTCACGGCCTCAAGGCCCGGCGGCCATGCGCGCTAAGAGGCCATGCGCATTAATGATCAACATAATATGTAGATTCGAACTTCAATAACTTTCTTTTCAAAATAAATTATCTGTTCTGTTACAGAATACATATTATAATGTGTATGTGTAATGGGTATGTATTATATGAGAGATATATAGATTATAAAAGTATATAAAAAGGAAAAGACAAAATACATATTCTAAAAAAATTATATAGGTATATGATTATATGTATTCTTTAATTACTTTATTACTTCATGGAAAAATTAAATCTTTACTGGTTTCATCATTGTATACATATTTCTGGGGTATCTTTACCCAAACTAAACTTCTAAACGAAAAGATAACAAAATTTTATAAAGAAATAAATCATAAACTATTAATCCTGCTCAAATTAGAGAACAATTTGTCTGATTTTACCCAATAATCCATTTTTTAAATCTAGACTCACTGACTCACTCACAAATCGCGGCTAAAAGCTAATCATTCGTCTCTTATTAAAACTTTGAATAAATAAGATCTCAATACTATGGTCGTGATATTATTACCGAAGCATGCTCTACAAGCAGTGATAAAAACCATGGGGAAAACTAGTAACAATGTTGAGGTCCAAAAGAAAACAGTTCTAATATCATATCAATTATAACAATAAAGTCACTCAAAACTTTTTTTATCGTTACTTTGAGTTATTTTTATTCGGTACAAAGTATTTCTTAACGTGTATACAAAATGTTATTATATATTTGAAAGGGCAGTTGAAGCTTGATAGTCCCTGTAGCTTCGGGATTAAGAATAGAGCTACGGTATCTCCTGCCTGATCGTAAGAGGCGACTAAAAGGGGACTTCCGGGGTTGCGGGCGGGGAGAGTAAGCTCGATTCGTCCAGCGGTGTGTCCGTGGCCGCATGCTACCGTAAACGTCGGAAGGTGCAGGAGAGCACATCTGCTCTCCGAAGATGGGCGTTATGGGAGCGCCGCGCGTGGAGGACACCAGTGCGCTAGTTCTGCTCTATACTGTGTCCTGTTCAACTCATCTAGTCCGAATTATTTGAAAGAACGTTTCGAATTTATCGGGTCATCATCATCCCACAATCTGACACTACGATCTTCGTCCAATAGAATTCTTAGTATTCCTGCCCACTCCTCGGCGTACTATAGCAAATCCTTTACTGTGCACTCTGTGAAACTATGGAACTCCCTACCTAACTCCATCAGACGTGCTAAATCCTTGGGTTTGTTTAAAAAGTTGGTTAAGGATTACTATTTGTCTTTATAAGTATTTATCTCTTTTCTCATTCTATTTGCTTAGTCTCTCCTCACTTCTCCATTTAAGTTTACTTCTCCTTTTCTTTTTCGCTGTCATCTGTATCCTTGGTTGTCTTTGTTTATTCTTTGCTATTTTTTACTATTATTTGTCTCACTTATGTTTTAATACGTTGTCCAATGCACCCTACCCACAAATTTTGAATTGTCTTATATATTTCCTTCTAGGTTGTCTGGAAGAGATTGCTATTTGTAGCAATAAGACCGCCATTTGCTTTCTTTACGTTGTATCTTTTATTGTATGTATTATTTGTATTGGTGCAATAAAGAGTTTGTATTGTATTGTATTGTATTGCGTTCCACTGGAGATCCCAGAATCCTCCCCACGCGTAGAGGCAGGCCAGGGGGTTTTAGTGAGGTCAAACCCCACATAACCCGGTATCCTCTGTCAAAGTGCCGGGTACCTTTTGAAGGTTTTCCCCTTGATAACGAAAAAGAAATTAAGCTTGTAACAAAGTTGTACAAAAGCAAAGTTGTAGCTTGTAAAAAAAGTTTAAGCTTGAAGTGTTACAAACATATACCGAGTCGCGTTAGAAACTTATACTTTTTATATAGTTTTTGTATAATAGTGTATATAGTGAGTTATAATTTTAGGTTTTTATGATTCAGTGTATAAATTGTAAATTATGTATGGTTTATATGAGTAGTCATTTCGAAAATTATTTAAATTGAAAACTTAATCATTAAAATTCAATTCTTATAAAGTTCTTGAAACTTTCATTACTTTAAGAACATAAATTAACCCTCAAGGCCCTCAAGCGATAATACCGTTTAAATCTAAAGTAAAATTTGCTGGTCTTAGTACTTGAAATTTCATTTTACGTGTATAGACGCTCTCATACTAAGCGCGGCCAACTATGCGGATAGTATGGAGGATTACGCTTGAAGACAAGTGTGATCCTGAAATCATCATGAAACTTATATATAAATAAAATAAATAATTATTATAAACGTTTCATACTCATAGCCCCACAGTAGGGTATATATATTCTGTGTCGTGGGTACCATGGACACATACAAAGACAGAAAGAAACACCAGCATTCAGACCGAGAATAGAAATTTAAACTCATCATTAAAATTTCTGTTTCGCCAGGAATCGAACCCGGGACCCTTCGAGTAGCAGTCCGCCATGGTAAACATTGCGCCACACGGGTCGTCATATATGTTTTGACCCGGAAAGCCGTTATGTAATTTTATTGTATTTCAGTGGAAAGGTGTGCTGGCCAAAGTGTGTAGATGTCCATAAAGTTAAATTTGACTAGTCTAGTGCTTGAAAATCTAGTGTTGCATGTCTAGACGCTCGCTCACAAAGCGTGGCTAGCTTATCAGATAGTTTGGAGTTTTACAAATTCAAGTGTGATCCTGTACCTAATCTCGCAGTATTGTCAATTTTTTTGTAAAAGATCCTGTACTATCCCTTGGTTACAATCCTTTTAGCATGTCAGGCACGGAGCTCTCTCTATAGTTGGGGAACCTAAAGCTCTACTCAAATCCTCCTTTCTACTCTAATGCAGGTTAGTAGTGATGCGCGCTATCGAATGTTTGTATACCCCATAGGAAGCTAAGGCTGTTAACTATCGATAATAACCTGGACATCATTAGAATCAGTAGATGCAGTAGTCGTTTCAGGTTATTCTAGGTAGATGCTCTAACCGAGACTTCTAGAGCTGGTAGAGCTATTTTAGCACTGCCCCCGACTTTATCTTTGATAATTCAATAACAAAACGAATCTACTTTTGACTATTGCAGAATAAGAACTGAGTCATAAAACCTAAGTATTATCATTATTACACATAATATGAGCTTGACTTTGATTAACTGCATGTGTCAACAGGATATTAACACTATTATTTATCGGAACAAGTGTATATTTGTGAAATTTCACATTAATCAATGACTTTTTCTTTAGCGTATTATCAAATTAATTCACAGGAATATGACGAAAATTTAATATTATGATGTGTTATGGGTGAGCTGCAAAATTATATACACTCGTTTGCTCGTTTATTGTTTGCGTGTCTGCTTGTTTGCTTGTATAACTCTGAACATCACTTTAAAATAAAAAATAAAAAAACCGCAAGAATGTAAAACATAACTATTTAGATTAATCATAAATAATAATAAATATTTACACTCAAAGTCTCACACTAGGATTCCCAGTGTCGTGGATGCCACTGACACACACAACGACACACAAACACCTAGATAAAGAACAGTACAAATTTCAGCTTTGCTGGAAACCTTTTTTCCTATCTTTAGAAAGAAAACCAATTGATTTTTTTTATTTTACGGACACCCTTTTTTTTCCTATCTTTAGAAAGAAAACCAATTTTTTATGTCGACACGCGACGTTTGAACTTGCAAATAAATTTTATCCCTCTCTAGGTCAAAGGATGACATCGACGTAGGAAGTTCTGTTAATTTCCTTATTTCCAACAGACACCTATGTTTCATACTGTATTTCTAAATATTTGACGCGCGCCCTGCTTTTATTTTAACCTAAGCATTTATCCTTATTGCTAAATTTCTAAGAAATACCATTACACCTAAAAAATCAAGTAGGCAGAGTATAAGGTTACTTTACTTACCTTATTCGCTGAATCTCGCTCAAATAGCTTACAAATTAGTCAGGTACAGTTTGAAAATAATTTTAGGAGTAACATAAAACAAGTAGCAGATGAGTCTGCAGTCCACATCGTACGATATTATGCGATTACTGCGGCCCATGGATCTGTGAGCATGGGAGTGGCCCCGCCAAGATGAGCCACGCGAAACCCGAAGGCTTGGCTCTCTCAGGAACTTGCTCTATATATGAGACCTGATATATTTTTACAAAGTAAGCCATATGCACTCGTATTTGCAACATTTTACTTGAAAATGTTTTTGGTGGGTATTTTACATATTTCAAGTAAGGTTCCAGTCTAAGATCATCCAGATTACGTTGTACCGATACTCAGGAGGCTCCGCTACACTGTACTATAGATTATGTTCTACCATACTGATATTCTTATCATGCAAGCTCTTCTACCTACAGTGAAAACAATCCAATAATCTGACTCTATCTTCCTCTTTTACTTCCAGAACATAAAACCGTTGTAAGTAATGGTACTTTATTACTCTGTGTTACACAGACTATGTGTATAGACTCTAAACAAATAATACTGGTCAACAAAAAATATGTTTTCTTTCGCATGGGATTTACTGAGTATATTCCGATTATATACGTAAAATATATTTAATTCGTTTTTAATACAAAAAATATTTGTTTCATCTGAATTTATATGGGACAATTTAATTCCGCCTACGTTTTAGTCATTAATCAGTCAATCACCAAATCGAGCTAGAAATAAGTTAAAGGTCTAATCTATATAATATAAAAATGAATTACTGTCCGTTAGTCTCGCTATAACTCAAGAACGGCTGAACTGATGTGTCTAATTTTGGTCTCGACATATTAGTAGAAGTACAGGGAAGGTTTAAACGGTGAGAAAAGAGAAAAATTGCAAAATTAATAGTGAAACAACTCGTTTTATTTTCCTACATAAACTGTAACTATCAATTATTGATTCTGCGCACCATCTTCCAGAAGTTTGACATAGTCTGAATAACAAATGTCAGTTTTATATTTTTTATTTGACAGTAACATAGAAACTCTTTAAGATGATAAATAAACGAATCCTCTTTCAATACTTTTAAGGCAGGACAACGTCTGCAGGGTCCACTATTTTATAATAGATCCACTAATTTTGAAGTACTCTCCTTTCAATAACACGTTAACAAAATAACCCCAAAGTGAATTCGGAGAAACTCCTACTGAAGAATTTACATCTACTAAGCCCAATCTCTCAAATATAATAAATTCCTACAGTGACGATAGTGATGAGTAAGTATCGGGGATTCGCTGTGGTCATAATTTCCGACTACTTGACCCAAAACAAACATGTCTACCGTTACATACTTCCCATACTACGCATGACTAAGGTTGCTTTATGGCCACCCAATTTTACGTAGCCGAGGAGCTTCTGATACATTTTAATACGTGTTTCCAAAATTTCTAAGTTTGAATATAATAGTCAAATATAAAAATGACAAACAACAGTAAAAGGAACTAATTTATTTGTGTTTGGATAATATACGAGCAGCGGTGGCCGAGTGGTAAAAGCCGCGGTCTTCTACGCGACCGATACCGGGTTCAAATCCTCGGCGCGCACCTCTGACAAAGAAATTTGTAATGTGCGTATTTATCGCTGCTCCACGGTGGTAGAAAATATCGTGATATTTAATTAATTACGATGTTCTCCATCACCGTCCATGCCTGAGAGAAATTCATAATTTCTCGAAAGCATGACGTCCACCAATCCGCACTTGGCCAGCGTGGTGGACTATGGCCTAAATCCCTTTCACTTGTGAGAGGAGACCTGTGCCCAGCAGTGGGACATAAAAAAAAGGTTGAAAAAAAAACATACGAGTATCATTTTAATAGTGGTAATGAAACCAATGTGTGGTAATGGAACAACACGATGGAGTAAGCTCTAGGCCTCCGCAATAATGGGTTATTTATTACGAAGGCATCGAGCCCAGTAGAAGGACGCAAAAAAGGTTGCAGCCAATAAAATGTTAACAAATATTGTATAATAGAGTTTGGTATAAAGTGCCTAAAACACACATTCATTTAATACCATGAGCTCTTAGGTCAATTTGATCGACCGATCGAATAAAGTTTATCGGTCCATCGTCTTTGTATTGAACTGTTAATCGATTATTACGATGTCAGACGAGCGTCTGTAATTTAATTACGCTTCAACAGCATTGGAGGTCGATATAAAATTTATTGTAATAATTTATTTTATGGATGTATTATAGCTAAGTCCAGTTGTAAGATGTTTTATATTGCAAACCGAATATTTGGATACCTTTCGGATATTTTCCGATGACATATGGATTAACCTTTAGGATTACCTATAGGATTATCGCAAAATCACCAATACGTATGTGTGGATTTAGAAAATTTACGTGCCTGGTTAACAAAATTTTCCAAGCCATGGCTTTCTACTATTCATTGTCCTCTATCCTACATTTGTCTACCGCATTAGCGTACGTGGAGATACAGGCTGTGAGATAGATAGATGAAGATGAGACGATAGTACGAGTACAAGAAGCTCACAGTTATTAAGTATAATGTACCTGCTACACCAGAGGAGTCAGTATATAGCATCCTAGCATTCTAGCAATCAACATAACTAAATGTATGCGAATACTATTGTCCCAAACCAATACATGTGCATGTAAAAGTCTTGGTCTTTGTTATCTTCCATCCTACCAATACTTTCAGTACTAGAACTTGATTATTGATGGTGACTCAAAGCTGTAAACTAATGTACAACTCCTGATCGCAGAGAGCAAACTATTAACGCATCTTATCTGTCCGATCAGCGGGGATGTACGAGTACAATGATGGCAACCGTGGCGTACAGACAGCAATTTAGACAAGGTCGCCGCGCAATGGGATAAGGGTCTAATATCGGATAGATTGGAACACGGAAATGACGATGATCACTATGATTAGAGCAATTTATTCTTTCAGTTCGTCTGAACCCACTAAGAACTGAGAAGAAGTGATTATGGCTTCGCTATTAAAACATTTTTAACTCAAACAGGATCGGTGCCCAATTAATCAAAGATCCGAATCCTGTAAATAAAATGGGTTGATGTTGATGAAAAGTTATTAGGTTAAGTGTACATCCATCATGTCTGTCTGTCTGTTATCAGTTATCATAACATAATTTTAATAAAAATTGTCAAGAAATTTAAATACTATATTTATTCATTAATAAAACATATTACGCTCCTGTGATGTAACTTTCTCGTATTATCGAATGAATCCAAAATTCTTTGCATGCCTGCGCCTTCGAAGGTACAAAATCAGCAGTTTTACGTTGTAGCCGGCTTAACCTAGCCATCATTTTCTTTCTTCGAAAATGCGACTATCATGCGTGACAATTGGAACAAACTAAACCACTGAGATCGATTGCGGTGGACAAACGATCGCCATCTCGTCATCTTAAAATCGGTGCGAATTTTTGTACGAGTATTATGTTCTCGTTGACAGTCCGGTGACGGCGGCGGTGGACAAACGCTGTCAGAATTTCAATAGATTTCAGAATCAGAAATCGTGATTGATCTTCAAGCACTAAAGCCATCTAGTAATAGTATTTATTTATGATGACTCAGAATAGCTAAATAACGTAATAAGTTGTAAGGAACTCCTTACAACTTAATACGTTATACGACAACAGTTGTCGTATAACGTATTAAGTTCAGTTACTGTCGTACATACAAAAACTCCTAATCGCAGACAATAAACTATTAACGCATCTTATCTGTCCGATCAGCGGCGATGTACAATGATGACAGTTGTGGCGTGCAGACAGCAATTTAGACAAGGTCTCCGCGCAATGGGATAAGGGTCTAATGCCGGATTAGATTGGAACACTAAGGAAATGACGGCGATCAGAGCAATTTATGGTTTCAGTGCGTCTGAACAGTAGAACTGAGAAAAATCAGTGATAAGCTAACGGTTAACACGACACCCACGCGTTTTTTTAAAATAAACCGTACAAAAATGCAGACGGACCGCGTGGTGTTGCGATCACCGTCACTTATGGACACGGGCAACCCCAGGGGAGCTACCCGAGCATTTCCGGCTTTGGAGGAGAGTTTTTTTACAGCTTTCTTGAACAACCCTATGTCATAATCCACTACAAATCCTTCAGCTGGAAAGTTGTCCCATAACTTACACGTCCATGGTAGAAATGAGCGTGCAACGCGGACTGTGGTGGACCGCCACGAGTCCAGATGGTGTCGGTGGAACTTTAACCTTCATCTGGTGGTATAATCATGAAATTGTGACGTGGGAATCATTTTGAAAAGTTCCTCATAGCACTCACCATAGTAAAGTCGGTAGAACACGCAGAGCGAGTCAATCTTGGGTTGTTGACGATTCGGACTGCTTCTAGCGCGAAATTAGGCGAGTGTTTATTATTGCAAGTGTAATTTTTTTAAAGTGCGTTTCAAAAGTCATGCATGCCTTTGGGATAATGCGTTCGAATAAGGCCTAAATATTTCTCTGTTTTAAAAAGATCCTAGTATAGCAGTGAAACTATAAAATAGGTCAATATAATTATTCATTACACATATGTATAATGTCAGTCATTACCATAAGCAAGAAAAAGTAGATACTGTATTAATTGATTTTTTACCTTTTGATGTCAGTTCATTTTTTTGTTAAAAACTTAGTTAATTTAACTCTTTTTAGTAATTTTTATTTAATAATCCATACTTAATATTATAAATTCGAAAGTAACTCTGTCTGTCTGTCTGTCTGCTACTCTTTCACGCTTAAACCACTGAACCGATTTAGATGAAATTTGGCATAAACATAGAAAGGACGTTGAGAAAGAACATAGGCTACTTTTTGCCGCGTGAAAATATCTCATTCCCACGGGAAGCAAATGGAATGAATGAAATACGCCGCGTACTGTTATAAATACACTACATGTTATTACTTACTTCATTGACGTCCATTATCATATTTTATAACTTATATTCTATTGTTTTATTCTTATACTTTACTTTTCCTTTATTATTTCATTACAAAATTATTTAATGTCGGTGTTTGTTTATTTATATTTTCACGCAGCTTTCAAAATTGTCACGTCTGACTTTTATGTTACTTATTTTTTTAATTCATTTTAAGGCATTGTATAAAAATCCTTTTAGCCATTCAATATTAAATGAAAAGAAAATTTTTATGTTTTTTTATTTCATTTCATCCTACTACTATTATAAAGGCGAAAGTTTGTAAGTATGGATGTATGGATGTATGGATGTTTGTTACTCTTTCACGTAAAAACTACTGAATGGATTTGAATGAAACTTTACCACAATATAGCTTATACATCAGAATAACATATAGGCTACAATTTATAAAGATATTGTGTGAATTGTCCAAAATATGACGATAAGTGTCAAGTAAGTAGGAAAAAATCTACCATCTGCGAGCTATTCTGGCATGCGCCGCCAAAACCGCTAGAGGTACACCTATGTAATGTATGATGTTAATGTTTATCTTATATAGTCCTACAAAAAAGCCGGTCCACGGTACTTCAGAAGGGACTTCACTTTATGCTAATGATCCTCTCTAACGCGGGTGAAACCGCGGGGCACAGCTATAGATTAATAAAGTATAGAATTGTCTTTGGCTTATTCATGTTTTTTATATTATAATTATTATAAATTGTTATTTTTAAATAGTAAATGAATATAATGTTCTTCGAATCTTTATATATCTTAATATATATAATTCTTCTGTGAGTGTGTATGTCACTGAACTCCTCCTTAACGGCTGGACAGATTTTAATGAATTTTTTTGTGTGTATTCAAATGGATTCGAGGATGGTTTAGATTCACAATTTGGGCCACTGGAAATGTTTTTTAATTATTTTTTTTATTTATAAGTAGTTTTCCCATATAAATTGTTCCTATCTGTCAAACGTTTGTATTTCGTGCCGTGCCGTTCTAAACTTTGACACATTCAGAATAACAGGACAGTTCGTATGTCATTATTTGTTTTATATTTTTGTTTGATAGTAACATGAAGTCTCTTTAAGATAATAAGAAAACAAATCCTCTTTTATTACTTTTAAGGCAGGACAACGTCTGCGGGGTCCACTAGTATATACCTATAAATGAATTGCTGTTCGTTAGTCTCGCTAAAACTCAAGAACGTCTGAACCGATATGGCGAATTTTGGTCTTGAAATATTAGTAGAAGTCCAGGGAAGGTTTAAACTGTGAGAAAATTTTGGAGCATTGTGAAATTAATAGTAAAATAACTCATTTTATTTTCCTATATAAACAGTAGTAACAGTAACTGTCAAACATTGGTTCTGAATAACAGTTCATCTGTCACTGTTCGTTTTTAATTTTTTATTTGACAGTAACATAAAAACCCTTTGAGATGATATAGAAACTAATCCTCTTACAAAACTTTTAAGGCAGGACAACGTCTGCGGGATCCACTAGTTCTGTATATATGTATAATTGAAAAAAAAACTACCTAACTTCTAAACGTTAATGAGGTTCACCTTTTATAATCATGTTAATCTAATAGCCATCTAATCGCCTGATAGAATATTACTATCGGTCCATCTTAACGTATAAATTATTGAAAGAAATTGCTCTCTGCTCCTAACCGTTGAGGTGTTGTACCTTCAATCATCAGCTTAGCAATATAAGGTGATAATTACCGTGCATGAATATTTGTATTATGTTAAAAATGTGACTAAAACAATGAGCGTGCCTATAAAGTGTCAGTCGATTTCCATAGCATCCCATCATCAGTTTTTGTCATGATGACAGTTGGACCACCTTAGGAGTATAAGTTTATGTACAAAAAACGATATATTGAAAGAATTTGCTCTCAACTCCTAACCGTCTTATACCTTCCAACATCAGCTCAGCAACATGATATGATGACAAATGTCTGTTTTGCTTTAGTAAAAAAAATTATGAAAATAAATTGTTCCTTGTTCCTTGTTGTTTGTTCCCCTCAATTTCTCTGGGATCCCATCATCAGACTTTGACTTGGTGACAGTTGGACCACCACGGCCATGTAAGATTTAGAACAAAAAACCATTTATTGAAATAATTTGCTTTCAACTCAATAACTAACCTAACCGTCGCAGTACCTTCCATCATCAGCTACGAAAGTAAAAAATAATCATGTGTGTGCCTGTAAAATTCGAGAGATCCCCTCGATTTATTTGAGATCCCATCATCAGATCCTGACTTGGTGGCAATGGGACCACCTCGGGAGTATAATACGAACAAAAAGTATATAATACGAGCATACGAACAAAAAGAACTGGTAAAAGAAAAAAAATTGGTCTAAAAACGGTGGAATAATTGGTATACATAAAAAAATACACACAGCCGAATACAGTTCCTACTCTTTTTGGAAGTCAGTAAAAAGATAAAAGTTTAGTAGTTTAAAAGCTTTCGTACACCACACAAGCGAGGCCAGTTTAAATCCAAGCGCGTGCCTCATATTTTTGGCAATTTATGTGCATATTTTATTTTAACCATTTTATATAACTATACCAATCATATTTAAGCAGAAAAGATGTATCTAGCAATAAATAGTGATGGCTCATGACAACTCAACTTATTTTGTTCGATCAGCGGTGATGTACAGTGAGGTGCAGAAGTGGATAGCACTTTCACAAAAATATTGTGTCAACTTGTTGGTCGTACATATTCGTATATACCTTCGTATATACCTTCTTTTAGGAGCACATTACACAAGCTATGAACACAGACGAATGCTTAAAGCGTCCAGGCGAAAATCGACCAAAAGAGGCTACCTCTTTTAAGCCCTGATTGTACAATGATGATAATCATGGCGTGCAGACAACAATTTAGACAAGGTAACCGCTGAATAGGATAACGGTCTTATACCAGACTAGATTAAAAGACTACGGAAATGACGGCGCTCAGGGCAATTTATTGCTTTAGTGCATCTGATTCTGAACCTAAACCTATTAGTACCGTATTAGTATTACCGTAGTTGTTATTACCTACTGAACAGTTATAGCCGGGTAATTAAAAATTCTACCCACCACACTAGAGGCTCAATCCTGTGTCTCTTATTTATCTACAGTACATCTCGTCAATTTTTATAATTAGTTATATTATTGTTTTACGGCTCTTTGTCTCAAGTACGTAATGAGGGCTCTTGTTTTAACAAATACTAACCATATATTTCGGTTTAACATATCCTGGGATTGTAAAAACAAGCTTGGTAGCTAAAGGCAACCAAAATATCTTCTTCTTCTTCTTCTTTTCAGCCTTTTGTAGTCCACTGCTGGACGTAGGCCTCCCCTAACATTCGCCAATCCTCTCGGTCCTGCGCCTTCTGAATCCCGCGGTTTCCCACTGTCTTCTTTAGGTCATCAGTCCACCTGGTTGGAGGGCGGCCTGTACTCCTTTTGCCGAGACGTGGTCGCCATTCGAGGACCTTTCTTCCCCATCGGTTGTCGGTTCTTCTAACTATATGGCCTGCCCATTGCCACTTCAGCTTGCAAATTTTGAGAGCAATGTCGGTAACTTTCGTTCGTCTGCGGATTTCATCGTTACGAATTCTATCGCGTAGAGAAATACCAATCATAGCCCTCTCTATCGCGCGCTGAGCGACCTTGAGCCTATGGAAAAGGTCAACTGTAAAAGACCACGTCTCAGCGCCGTAGGTCATCACTGGCAACACACACTGCTCAAAAACTTTCGACTTCAGGCACTGAGGTATTCTGGACGAGAAGACAAACCAAAATATACCGTTGTTGATGCTGTCGTATATTGAGTTGAAACGCACAAGAGAATCTAATTTAATTCTTTGGCCTAAAATCATGAAATTTAATTAAAAGCTATGAGTGTGTAATATGTCTCAGCCATTGCGTGCCGCAGTGAAAACCATCTTCAAATGGCTAGCCTACAATAAGCCAACCAGTTGAACGTTGAGTTATGCAAGTACAATCAACTATCGGACTAGGCATTGAATTGAATGCCGGCCTATAATGAACAGGCTAGCCTTTTAATTAAGTGGCTGATTTAACCATATGCGACATATTCACTTGAAGTACAAGTAAAATATAACTTTTCTCATATGCAATATTACATTTTAAGCAGTCGTTTAAGACACTAATTGCTGGTTATATAATAAAGTCACAAATATTCTTTGAAAAAAATTTGTACTACTCAATTGTAGCTAGGAAAGACCAAATCATTCGACCTCAGAAATGAGCTGAGCCTTGTCAAGGGGTCTGAACTATGGTCTATGTCTATAAATAGCCTGCACTTCCGTTTCCATTATAACCAATGTTTAAGGATTCCAGCAGTGATTCCATAAAGTACAAACTATGAATTATGTTTACTGGTTTCTAAAGCTCTCTGACTTCTCCATGTATAGATACACCTTTGACCTGCATAATCAGTTTTCGTGCGCGCATCTTGACTTACCTGCTTCCTTAGTGCTCTTAAAACACGAGCATACTATTCGATTTATTTGTTACTACAGACTAATCATGGGAACAGTACATTTTTAATTTCTGAAAATTCTTTCATAGTGCCCATTTACATCATAAATAAAATCCCTGTACTAAACAAGTTTGTAAATCCAGTATTAACGGCTGTGCGTTGATCATAGATATTTTATTTTACGTAGTAGTATATATAAAAAATGGGTGCGTGTACTTATGTACGCGCGTGAGAAGTTATACTTCTATGGCATCATTAAATAAAATATTATTAGAAAATTGTTTGCAAGTTTCCATTGCTTAGCTCTCTGAATATTTCATGTGTGTCAAATTTTTGAACGACACGCCGAGACCAGAGACGCACCAACGGTTGACAAATACGACTGACATTGTCCTGTCTTAAATAATAATCCAAATATTCAATTTAAATCACTACTGAATATATTTTATTGCCACATATATAATTCGCACTTGTATGAAAATAAAACACGTGTTGTGACTGTTAAAACCATGTGGATAAATATTATTATATTATAAATAAATATGAAAACAGTGATCAGAGGCGACAAGCGTACCAACATGCGCGACTAAGAGAGGTTTTATTTCTATTTCGTTGGTAGCTATTCGGTTGAGTGGGCAACTTCATCTTGTTAATTTTGTGTTACAGTGATGCGCGCGCATCTTGAAATTTCACTCTCATCAGTTTTTCATAACGCGCCTAAAGAAGTATAACTTCAAAAATCTACGGCGTTGATATATAAGTCAGTGAGGTTTATTGGACTATGTAGAAATTGTAGAGTAAGTGGTAAGGCCCCTCAAAAATAGCTTCTGCTATTGTTATGGTTGTATTGTTCCTAACTTTTCATCATTAAATCTAGCTTTAACCCTTTTTAACATTCCACTGCACGCACGGCACGAGTCTCCCCCATTGTTGGGGAGATTTGGAGCTCTCCACCACATTACTAAAATAATATTATAATATATACATATTACTAAAATATAATATGTTGGACACATCCAAAAAACAAAAAATAACAAACCTATTCAAATAAAATGATATCCAACACAATTTGTAACAATTAGTTTCGCTGTCAGATCGTCGACCCGACGCGACCGACATCCTGCGATGCGATAACGATCGACCACATAACCAACAATACATGCTATCGCTTATTTTGTTCGGGAATTTGCAAACGTGTAGGTATAAAAGTCTTATAAACTTTTGGAATTATCTCTACAGTCTCAGAGGTTGTTTTATAAAAGAGCGTACAGATCTTATTTGGCGACTGTAGTGGTGACGTTCCCTAGCGATGAATGTTTTGTTTAGGTCACAGCATAGTCAAATAAAAATAAAGATAAAGGTAAAATTCATTTATTTAGTTAGGAGTCTTACAAAAGTCGTAGCTAAAAAGTACACAACTTTATTTTATAAAGCTTTCTGCCTTAAATCTTTGTTTGTAAGAGCTTGGTAGTCAAGCAGATTTAAGAAAACCTGAGGTACGTGTTAATAAGTCCATAACTTATAAAATAATCATAGAAATAAATAAAAATATTAATTCTCTAAAGTCTACATTTACTCTCTGCACCTCTCCCTCCCCCCACCCTCTCCACCAACCTACATTGGAGCGTAGTGAATTGAGCACCAGGCCTCCCCACTAATGGACAGAGACCCGTGCCCAGCAGTAGGGCGCAAGAAGGGTTGCAGTTAATCCAGTTAATAAATCTGTCAGTTATTTTCGGTCCGCCTATCTAAAGTTCTTTTCATCAGCCTGACTAGCAGAGAATGCTATTTCGGCGCCATTGTGACGCTAAGACATTTTATAAAAGCCATTTTATTGAAATATATAACAATATTTACTGGATTTATAACATTTCTATTTCATGACAACATTTTCGAATAGAACATAAACCCAAAGTAAATCAAGTAATATTTTTTAACAGACACTTAGATTTGGGATTTATTTGATTAAATTTTATTTTACACAATATGGTACACAATACCGTCATATTGAAGTCACAATAAATTACATATATTACTAGCGACCGCCCGCGATATCGTCCGCGTGGACTTTAGTTTTAGATTTTTTATGAAATAATAGTCTAAGTTACTCCTTATTACATTAGCTACCTGCCAGTGAAAGTCCCGTCAAAATAGGTACAGCCGTTTTGAGAGATTAGCCGGAACAAACAGACAGACAGACAGATACACAAAAATTTTAAAAAAATGATATTTTGGTATATGTACCGTATATACATTCATAGTACTTGACGCCCGAGCGTTGCTCGGATATAAACAATTTATTTACTTGGTTTATTTTTAAGCAAAACATTCATTGATTTAGTGTTACTTTACAAATCCTTTTGAAATACCTAGCTCCCAATAAAAAAAATTGTCACAAAAAAATAACAAACGCAACTTGCCTACTTGAGATTTGAACCCGGGTCTCTAGCTTCGTAGTCGGCTTTCGTAACCATTCGACCAAGAAAGCTTTAATTCCCTTGACGAAATTTTGATAGAAGTCTTTCATAATTATCGACATTGTCATTTGTTTGAAGAGCGGATTGTCAAAATGTTGACGACCATTTGACGACTTTCTACGCCACAATATTATTAATATTCTCCAATAGATGTCAGTAAGAGTAATTTTATATTTAACTGCATAAACATTAAAAAAAAACGACATTTTTTATCAATAAAAATTTGTGGAACGATTTATCATCCCCGCAACCAGTGTACTAAATTTCATCAAAATCTTTGCAGCCGTTTCCGAGATTCAAAAAATATATTTAGATACATACAAGAATTGCTCGTTTAAAGGTATTAGATACTTGTAGTAAAAAGCGATTATTTTAATATTAAAAACAGACACTCCAATTTTATTTATTTGTACCTATAGATTAAAAACTGTTAACATATTTTCATAAGTAACTAAAGAAGCACAAAAAAACTAGGTGGCCAGAACACAATAGAAAATGCAGCGTCACCACAAAACCGTTTGAATGAATCACATTTAAGTACAATAATATTACCTACATTCGATACTATTACCTGAATCTATAACCCAGAATTATAACTACTCTGTGGTTCTGATGGCCCAGGTGTTCTAAATTCAATTGTTTATTTTTAAGCCTGGGATACCGTCATTTTATCACTAAGTCTAACTTTGCCTACGATATCTTCCGAGTAAATTTATCATAATGTAATAAATTAAGCAGCACGCTAGCAGCGATGGCCAAATGGTTAAAACACCGGCTCCCGACATGTCAGTTCAGGTTTAAACCCTAGCGCGCACTACTAAGAAATTTGTTTTGCGTATTTATCGCTGCTACACGGTGAGGAAAAATATTATGTTATGTCCACCAACTCGCACTTGGCCAGAGTGTTGGGTGATGGCCTACACCTGCCTCAATTGAAAAAGGTTAAAATAGGTGGTGCTAAGGGACTATGATGGGACTATGATTAAACCTATAATTTAATATCTTTTCTTAGATGAGTATACGTGAATCGCACGTAATTCATGGCATCGCGCAAAAACACAGTATTCTATCTTAGTGGCTTGAACCTAAATTGACGATTGATTCATTTTTATGTGGATAGCAAAAAACAGACTGAGAAACGAAAAATGGTTGGATTGAATTTGAGAAACAAAGTGGATTGAATTTTTTGCTGAAAATACCTTTGAGGCCGTGGTCATTTTCTTCTTGTTTGTTGTGTTACTTAATCACACACAGTTCACAAAGATTTTAAAATATAACATATAAAATGGTATGCAGAGATCTAGAAATCGTATTAAAACTCATTGAAAATTTAGTGAAAAAAAAATTAGTAACAGATAGTTAATAATATATTTATCTTTCTAAACTTCACCGCCCACGGATTCAATTTACTTTACAACGTGCTTGCTTTAATATAAACTTTCAGTTTAAATTTTTAGGAAGTAAGTTAACTTGTTTTTTTGATATAGGGGGGGGGACACTTAAAAGGTGCCCGGCACCTTGGGAGAGGGTACCGGGTTATGTGAGATTTGTACCGCACTAAAACCCCCTTGGTGGCCTGCCTCTGCGCTTGGGGAGGATCCAGGATCTTCAGTGAAACGCACCGGTGTCTTCCACGCGCGGCGCCCTGGAACGGGCCCATCTTTGGGAGAGCAGACGTGCTCTCCTACACCTTCCGATGCTTACAGCTGCATGCGGCCACGCACACACCGCCGTCCTTCTCTGGCTGCTGGCTGGGCGGATTGAGTTCCTACTCTCACCGCCCGCAATCCCCGGAAGCCCTCTGTTAGTGGCCTCTGACGATCAGGCAGGGGATATCGTAGCTCTATTCATAATCCCAAAGCTACATGGACTCTTCTTGCGTAAGTCTAGCCGGCAACTGCACTTTTCCACCGAAATAATTGCTTCGCGTCAAAAGTGGGTGCAGTTGTGGTACTTCCGCGATAGAACCATTAAAGTTGTACCGTTGTCACGTCAGTATTTAGATCTCTATTCAATTTTTCCTTTCCGCATCCTGCATTTGAATACCTCTCTCTAAAGTAAGCTTGTAGTATAGAAGATTATAATGCTACTATATTGAACGAGTCTACACTGGAAATCCAAAGCTGGAAGAATTCCGTTTGCATTCGCTCCACATATCGGTGTTTATTTAGTTATAGTGAGAATTGCCTTAATGGCCGTGTAGGTCACTGCATCGTGACTCACTGTACAAGGAACCGCAAATCCCATGCCACGTTAATTAATTCACAATAACCCGCCCTGAAGCAAGGATTACCATCATTTGCTTTAAACACTGCTGTTATCTATAATTATTATCATTTTGTTCATTTATCATTAGTGATCCAGAGTGCATAGCATACTCCAAGCTGTTAGTTTTGATATGCTTAAAACATTTATCTTTTTCTTGTCTGATCTTCATTGCAATGTGAATCAAACGTTCTATTTTTGATGTCGGATGCAATTACTGTAAACTTTGAAATGTCAGCAAAAGTTCCGTTATATTATAAGTGAGTTTGAAAATTGTTTCTTAACACAAGAATGTAAGATTCGACGGTCAGATATTGAAATAGGATTAAGAAGTAAGTTAAATCTGGCAGCACACATTTTTGAAAGACATCTTTATATTTTATGTTGTAATAGTAATCATAAAATATTATATTGGTTAGCTAGAAGTTAAGTATAAACATTTGAACTTAAGTATAAAAAACGAAACGCCGATTGAAATGGCTATGAAGTTAGAGCCTGTTACAAGTAATGTATTCCTTCACTTAATATTACATAAATAAAACTGCGTTCTATATTTTTCTGTCATGGTTTATCTATATTATCTGTATCAACCTTTTTCTTGGTTTTTGACCAATTGGAATGATGGTTTATCTGTCCGCAGCGTAAGTACGGATTCACACCAGCGTATTTTTCGGCGTGTTCGCGCGGCTTTTCTTTGTTTTTTGAAGGTGTTGTAGCCACGAAACGTCAAGATTTTACATTTTCTGGTACAAAAATCACGCGCGTGTAAGCGCGTTTTCCGAAGCGACAGTAAGTATGTACTTATTAGGTATACGAGCGTTAAATAAAATACGTCTGAAACCGCATTAAGTTTACAATAGTAGGGCATTATCGTTTATACCTATTTATACGTACGTTAAATGTTTTAGAGTTAAATCCAATGTGTGTACGGAATATCCTGTAATTGATTTTATTGTAGAAACTTTCTCAAGCACGTGTTGGTACAGACAATTAGCGTATTATATTGCGGTTATAGGATTGCATGTAAGTGGAAACACTTACTGGAATAAATAAGAAAAACAATCTTCTAACAGGAAAATTAACCAAATTCAAAACAAAAGCTTTTTAATCCAAAAGGTCCACCTCTCTCAGTGTTTTATCTTATAACAGGTTAAACAATCCAATTATTTACAAAGAACTCAACAGAAACGTAGTCGATGCGACAATAAAATAGTACATATTATGGATATAATTTGAACAAATAATAAAAATGGTAATGTTCCATCAGTAACTAAGTTAACAAGTAACAATGGACCGCATATTATGTCAGTAAGTATTGGTGTTATTACAGGAAAGAAGAAAAAGAACTTCACATCAGTTGCATCTAAAGATTCAACAAATAAATAAACGTTACACACTCATAGCCCCACAGTAAGGTAATTAATACCCTGTGTCGTGGGTACCATGAACACATACAAAAACAGGAACACAAACACCCAGACTGAGAACAGATTTTAAACTCATCATTCAAATTTCTGTTTCGCCGGGAATCGAACCCGGGACCCCTCGATTGGCAGTCCGGCATGATAACCATTGCGCCACGCGGGTCGTCGCTAATAACATTAGACATTGTGTGTTGTGTATATTTTTTAGTATTGTATTCTGAAGTGCGCATGTCTTCCAGCAACATGAGCGTCAGAACTAAAATGGGTGATCGCTAATGGCAAAACTTTCATGCTATAAGTACTTTCCCTGCTTCAGAGGTCACATTAGGGAGCCCGATTACCTTATGGGCGGCATGGAACATCCTATACAGTACTTATGTCCAGCATGGGCGGATTACGTAGGAATGAAGCCTCCAGACCTAGTTATGAGGCATTCATGACTACACAGGAAACAAAAAAGGTTGCAGTCATTATAAATTTTAATAAAATAAGCATGTTTACAGAGTACAGAATATACCGAGAAAAAATGTTATTTTAAAATGGCTAAACAAATATATTCCCAAGGAGAATAATACTTTTAGTTTTATTTATATACCTCCTCTCCTCCAACCCGCATTGGAGCAGCGTGGTAGAGTAAGCTCCAGGCCGTCCCAATAAGGAGGAGAGACCCGTGCCCAGCAGTGGGACGCAAAAAGGGTTGCAGCCATATACCTACTAGAGACCCAGGCAGACGTTGTCCTACGGACGGTTAAACAGTCGTAGTTAATCGTAGCCTAGTCGGAGGCCTTCTGGGCGGTTGGAAAACATCCGACAGTGGGTTGGCCACTAATCCGTATCTCCACCAACCCGCACTGGAGCAGCGTGTTGGAGTAAGCTCCAGGCCTCCCCATTAAAGGGAAGAGACTCGTGCTCAGCAGTGGGACGCCTAAAGGGTTGCAGTTAATATTAAGATAAATCCGATATCTCTTAAATATTTCACGTAAATCTGCTGGATGATGAAGATCAGACATAATGGTTCTCTTCCTCGAATGTCTACAAAACGTTACCCTTATAAAACTCGTAATTATTGTTAGTCGTTTTATATCATTTATCATTGCAATAGATTAAGGCGACAGACGGACAGACAATGTCGGTGGTGAGTCAGGCACATGACACACATCGTTATATCGTAATTGGTATTGCGACAAATAAAAATCGATATAAAGCATCCTGTCAATCGCAATAATTAAAGAATGCTTTCGTGTTTTATAGAAAAAGAATTTACGTGTCTATGTCATCTTGAAGATCTTCCACGAATAGGTACATAATAATTACTCATAAAATAAAGTAGCATGCCTGTTCTTATCATATCGCGCGATAATTATTTACAAAGACGGACTGCGGATCGAAGGTCTAGATTCGTATTCCGGCGAAGCAAAAGGATGGTAAATTTTAATTTTTGTGATCATCTGAAATTTCAAAATTCATGTACTTAATGTTATATGAGTGAGATCGGCAACCATACCTTTTCACTGAAACGTGAAAAATAAGTATAGTTTCATAGCTTCCAAGATTGATTGATCCTATTTGAATCCTGCAAATTCTGTCACTTCGGTAGATTGCAAATTGCTATTCAATAACAGCCACTATTTTTCCCAATTTTTCCAGCCTTCCAATTTTGAATATTTCATATTTTTTATGTTTTTAATATCTGCTAGGTGCACTTGTTAACAAATAACACCAAGCAAATAGTCTAAGCGACTCAATTTATTGACTTTAATATTAAAAGGAACACTCGTGGCATAGACCTTAAGAATCAAAATTTACAGCATTCAGTACCAAGCTGTGATAGCACGCATATCAAAAGTTATTTCGAAATGTTATGAGCAGATGGTAAAGACAGAAGAGCGTCTAATTTCATGCTTTTTATCGTAGTTAATAACAACGCTATTTATTTATTTTTTGGTAATAATTCATAGCGCGTCATTTACAACAAACTTTACAACGTGCTTTAATCGTTTCGGTAGGTACCTTACGAAATATCTCAAAAGTCATTTCAGTTAGGATTTTAACAACTTGCGGTGTGTTAATTTGTTGTTTGTTTCAGACTAACACTACTTAATTTATTTATTTTTGTAAACTTTTTATTTTAAAACATTACGAATCGGCTTCCAAGCATTCATCCGGTTTTTGAAATCCACCGCCGGACTAACGTTCGCCATCCGCTGATTTGTCTTTTGAATGAAGCAGTTTTCCGGTGGCTTTTGCAGGCTCCTGATCGCTATTTGACGGTCTTTTTGGCAATGAGAAAGAGCATTTATTCAATTATGAGATGTTATTGCTTAAATAATAATATTAATAATAATGTATTTTATTTCAGTGGGTTCAGTGGTCTTAGACCACAGAATTATTACATACAGACATACACACACACACGCTTATTTTGCGATTTATGTAAACCAAACTCTATCTTAAACCTCTTTGGGGAAGGCACCTGTCTTTTACAACACAGCAGATATTCCTCAACTGCTTTTGTACACAATGTAATAACGTGAAATTAACGATTTAAAGAGCAATTAAAGATATGACATTCGACAGATGAAACAAAACTAGTGTTATATGCATCATGAGTATACGCTTATTTAGTTAATGGACACCTATTTTATTTAATTAAATTACTGTTATTATGTGTTATTTAAGTCCTCTCTATTGAAGACGAGATAGCTTGGAGTTAATGTGCAATAAATCACGGGGTATCGTGAACCTTATCAGTAAAGTTAACTACTGATACTTACCTAGAGTAAAGTGCCGGGGGGTTTACTGATTTCTACCATCTTAATATAAGTATTAAGATTTATACATTGCTGTTAAAAATCTCTATTCGTTGACTTATCAACCTAAAGAGATTTTTAACACCAATGTGAGGAGTAAGAAAGATCACCATTAAATATTGAACTTAACAGACTACTGAATACATTTAAAACTTAGTTTATAATTAAAATGTAGGTATATTAATTTAAGTATGTACAAAATAAATAAACAAATATATCCAAACTTTCCTAGTGTTCAAACATGAATGTACCTAATAAAATACCAATAAAATTTTATTAACACGATAGTTTTTAACTGATTGAGATAACTATTTTTGTTATTAAAGTAGATTATTGGCTTTACAACGACTACAGTCGGAAATTTATATATTTAAAAAATATATATTTTTAAATATATAATAATAAATAATGTTATTATAATTATAATATACAACATTATATGGATGTATACAACATTTAAAAAATATATCATTCACATTATTGTATCGCTCGTCTACTTAGAACCCTCCACAGGCGCAAAAAAGAAAAAAAACACGTAAGTTATTTATCTTTTGTTTTTCATTTGGTTCGACGTGCTCACTCGTAAATACCTAGGTATGCTGAACTTTTTTTCCAAATACTAGCAAAGTTTAGAAGACTAACAAACTGTTGAAATTCCGAACGCCGGCGACCGATGATTCTAATGTACTTTTTCTTCAGTAGGATACTTCCATTTTAACCTTTTTCAATAGTCTTTAAAACTATTGAGCTAAGATCTATATTCCCACGCCGTTTCTAATTTCACTACGTAAGTACGTATTAGTTGCATTCTTCTCATAATTAGGTAGGGTAGGGAGGTGTATGCTATATGCGCCCGCGTACGATAAAGAACTGATAATGAACCCTTAAGGA
This sequence comes from Pyrgus malvae, assembly GCA_911387765.1. Taxonomy (NCBI): domain Eukaryota; kingdom Metazoa; phylum Arthropoda; class Insecta; order Lepidoptera; family Hesperiidae; genus Pyrgus; species Pyrgus malvae. The sequence goes on along the minus strand of OU426958.1, from coordinate 8,382,323 downwards.
TAAGGATATTTATGGAGCTTTTTAGATATTAGTGGTTCAGTAACCACAGAAGTACTTTAAAGTATTTTTGATCTCCATTAAATACCTACAACATTCAAAAATATCATCTAGTTTCTCAAGAATTACCTGAGCGAATTGGAATATGCGATCAAAAATCTTATTTTAAATAAACTATTTGCAACACTTATTACTCATTATATGAGTAATTAAGAATGATTAATAATATGACATTTGTGACATAATTTTTTGTTAAAAAGTATAACCGCCCAACGTGGGGCTCGAACCCACGACCCTGAGATTAAGAGTCTCATGCTCTACCGACTGAGCTAGCCGGGCTGATGACAAATTTAGCAAAAGTATTGATTTTGTTACGCTAAAAATCTTGAGATTAGTTACAGAACCAACTAAAAAGTGGAATTGTGCATAATTTCACGCAAAGGCTACATAACATTTTTACTCGGTTAGTACATCATTTGGTGATGTAAACAACTACACTGACATGACAATTATCAAACGATAAAAATTCAGTTGAAACACAAACACCCAGACCAAGGTCAAAAATGAAAACTCATCATTCCAATATCTGCCTTGGCGGGAATGGAGCCTAGGACCCATTTAGGCCTAATTGGAAGTCCAGCATTGTAACCTTTGCGCCAATTCAGATCATTATTATAAATATATATTTGCTATTATAGGCAGTTCATTTTTTTTAAATAACGCTTCACACTCATAGCCCCACAGTAGGGTATATATACCCTGTGTCGTGGGTACCATGGACACATACAAAGACAGAAACACAAACACCCAGACCGAGAACAGAAATTTAAACTCATCGTTCAAATTTCTGTTTCGCCGGGAATCGAATCCGGGACCCCTCGATGGCAGTCCGGCATGGTTGTGCGCCACGCGGTCGTCATTGATTGTATTGCGAAAAAATTAATCTTTGTTCTTACTGTTTTTTTTTTATGGAATATTCCTTATTAATCTTTTTATTGTAACGGTTGAATAATGACTCAATATATTACAAACCACCCAACTAAGTTACCAAGCCTGAAGCTATTTGACCTAATATCTAAGGATAAGTAAGTATCTCCCATTTTTCCCAACAGCCTAACAAAATAACAACGAACAAAGATAAAGATTTCACAACAGTTACGAGTATTATCTTTAGTAACTCACTAGCTTTCCGTCCGCCGCTTCGCTAGTTACTAAGTTACTTTAGCTAGCATTTTTAGGATGGTTTTTTAACACTTAATGGTTTTTTTTCCGATTTACATGAATAATTTAATTTACAGTTTAAGATTTAAGGCTTAGATCGGGTTTTTCACTAAATACTCTTATACACAGGATTCCAAAAACGAATGAATAGCAAATTTCTATATGAATGTTCATCTCCGGTTTCTTTTCCATGTAGGTCGAAATGTAAAAAACTCTAGTACAAATATTTATCTAATTCCGATCCAGTGTCTAAATACAAAATTTCATGTTTTTATCTTCGACGATGACAACACTTCATAGTAATTTTCAATTTCAACTTCTTTAAGCCTATTTTTCGCGATAAAAGTATCCTAATTGGTTACTGAACCAATATAAAGTACTGACTTTAGGCGTAACAATGAAACAGACACACAAAGAGAGAGGGAGACATAGTTACTTTCGCATTTATAATATCAGTATGGATTTGTTACTAATAGCATCGAAGCTCATAGAGCAGACAATACTGTTGGCGCCACGGCGTCCCCTGGCTCATCAGTATTCCGCCGGTGACCGTCGCAGGAAGTGGCACAGGCAACAGTTAACTTGTGACCGATGACCTAGCGGCAGCACATCTAACCTGTTGCAAATTTGGCTTTAACGATTAACTTTACCACACTTACTTCATCATGCATCATCTACATGTAACATTTTTTTGCAGAAGATGCCGAATAAAGATCTTGGCACAGAGATCGGTTAGCAGACAACTGACCTATAGCTGCCAGCTACAGAATGAAAATAAGCTTAAATAAGAGTACGCATAATCTAAGGTTTGATTACCAGGATCAAATCTGCAGATCAAAATTTTAATATACCTACCAGTAGCAATTGAGGTATTATGTAATGTACCTATAGCTTATTATCGTACTTATTTCTAATCTTTTTGCGCCATTGCTGGGCACGGATCAATCCTATTATTGGGGAGATTTGGAGCTTAATCCACCAGGCTGCTTAATTTCGGGCTAATGGAGATGCAGGTTAGTGACCAAATCGCTGTCAGATGTTTTCTAACCCTCCATAAGACATCCGTGCTATTTATTGCTAATAAAATAACAATTATGATCGACTTGACGAGCCCTCATTACTTCGACACGGAATCTTGTATTTTTAGGGTTCCGTACTTGAAGGGTGCCAACGGGACCCTATTACTAAGCCTCCGCTGTACGTCCGTCTGTCTGTCTTTCCGTCTGACTTGACAGTCAGACGGAAAGAAAGTCAGGCTGTATCTCATGAACCGTGATAGCTAGACATTAGAAACTTTCAACAAATACTTAAAATAGAATAAAATAAATATTTAAGTTTACGTTAAATAATGATTTGAATTAATTAGTCACCATTTCGTCGAGTATCGAGTACTTTATTCAATCAGCTGCTAAAATTAAATAAATAAGTTTTAACAAGGCCCTTACTTATTTTTTTAAATGCCATTATTAAAGCCCTGGCACATCAGTTGATGAGCCGTTTGAAATCCTTTCTGTCAGACATAGGTAGTGACATTGAAATAGAAATTAAAAGAGAAAATCTTCGGTAAGTCAAGAAAAAAGTAGTATTAATTATTATGCACCTGCTACGAATGTATTGCTTCAATGCTCTGGTTATTCTGTAAATGAGTAATAACATTCTTACGTATATGTTTACATTTTCAAATCAATGCATTAACTAAGTGAGTAAAAGAAAACGGATTTCCGCTCTGAACCCATTGAGTCATTCCATCTCAGTCACCTATAATATTTGACCAGATGGAGTGAAGTTGCTTGCGTGTAATAATTTGCGGTCTTCTACGTTAACAGTACCTTGGGATTTCCCTGTGATTCATCGCATAACATCGACCAATTATATGAGGAAATAAGAAGGATGTTGAATTACTTTAATAACTTGCGTTAGTTTGGTTTGGCGGTCTAAATAAACCGTAGTTCTTAAAACTCACAGAAATTACTAATATTGTACGTATGTCAGCTCAGATTATAATAAAACCGTAAAAAAGAATTAATAAATTAAGTATGTGCTTACAAAAGGCATGTGAATACGAGTATCATAACTTTTTGTAGTAGTAGTATGTTGTGCGCTGCTACTTCGGTTATGTTGCCTGGCAACCGCACACTCCACTCACATACCATGAAATGGTTCTTAGTACCCTATATTCTGTAACGCAAAATAAACACGGGCCTCAATGCTAATCATAGTACCTAAATCAGAGTTTACCTAGTGTAAACCAACTTTTCTTTGAAAAGAAGGAAACCTTCAAAAGATATCCAGGCAACTTAAAAGAGACACCCGGTTTGACTTCACTAAAACACCCTCAGTGGCCTTTCTTAGCGCTTTTGGAGGATAAGGATCTCCTAGGGAACACACTAGTGCCCTACTTGCGCAACATTCAATACGAGCTCATCAGAAGAACCATGGCTTTCTTACAAATCACTTGGGACTTTCATGGGGCTGCTATCGTCAAGTTCGCAGCAGTTCGAGCTAGCAGTCACATGCCATTCTGGACAAGAAGTCTTTTAGTCACCTTACGACAGATAGAGTGCATGTCATCTACCTGTCGTAAAGGTGACTAAAAGGAGACTTCCCGTTCAGAATTCACAAGAATTCACTGAAGAAGACCTATTTATGGAACGAACATTAACAACCATCAATTCGGTTCAGTTCAACGATACACTAACATATCGAATTATTCCTCTGCCTTTACGAGCGCTTTTATGAGCGAGATTGTCCCTGAAGCTCTGCTTTGTGTAATTAATTTACTGGTGCTGTTTCAATTCACCGAGACATTACTGGGTGTTTGAATTGTGGTAATAAGTTTTACATTACAAATGTATTTATTTATGTATTATTATGACTTTGACTACGTCAAGAGCTTTACTGTTAAAGGTGCGTTCGATGCAATTGTGGTAATTAAAAAAAAACTTGTGTTTAAAACTTTTCAACAACTTTACTCAGTAACAAAGGCGCTCTTTGTATTGTGGTAACAACTTATTCAGAATTATTTTCTTTTTAATTTAATGGTCAAGTGTTTCCTTTCGTTTTGTGAGTAAAACTTTTTTTTTAATTTCATAAGAATTTGATTGTAAAGACTAGTATATATGATCGATGACTGTATAAAATAGACTTTTAAAAGTGAAGAAATCGTAGGTAGACGTCTTAGAGCATCACAGGTATAGACACCTGGTGAGTCAGTACCTTTGATGCTCTAAGGTAGACGTAGAAGAAAAAAGTGTTTTTTGTTAACTTAAAGCATCAAGGTATGACCTATACGTAGTATATATAAAAAAATCTACGGGTATGACACACTCAGAGGAGTGGCCTATACGGGCGAACCCCTCGTCCCAACGTCCATGCACAATGTGCCTTCTAGTTATACAACTAGTGTGTCTGTGTGTGTCGGTGTTGTTGTCGGTGCATAGAAAATGACGTTGTTAATTGAAATTGACATATTTCGAAATGTATGCGTCTGTATGATGAAGGAATATTTATGAATGTGTGACAAAATTAAAATGTGTGCGTTCTTCCCCCGCACCAGATTTGGCACAAAAATTATGTATCGAAGCGAGGCGCTATGCGGTCTCTACTGAAGGGTGAGTCAGTAACTTTGATGCTCTAAGCATGTTAATGATAACTTTCCGATTTACAAAAAAACCTTGCAGCATGCCGAGCATCACAGGTACTGACAGGTACGACACTGAGGGTGAGTCAGTACCTTTGACAGTTTTAGCAGCACGCAGTATTTCACAGTAACCTATGCAACAAATATCAACAAAAACAAGATGGTTCGTGTCTTATAACGACAACACGCAAACACATGGAATCTTCTGTTGCCTTTACGAGCGCTTTAATGATGGCGATGCAGCTCTGCTGGTAGTCATTGATTTACTGCAGCTGTTTAGAGTTTAGCGTGATGATAAGCTCTTGCGATCTACCACAGATTGATATGTGGAAAAGGAGAACATTCGAATTAAGGTCCCTAAAAGGAAAAAGGAACCCTGCTTATTGTCTGTATATGTATAGGTCTATCTGCCTTTCTCTCTAATTGTGTGTCAAGAGCCTTTGTGCCCGACTGCGCCAAAAGTAGGGTTATATTTTTTCGAGAGTGTGTACATTGTATGTATGTATAATTATTGTTTGGCACGCTCTGCAGCCTGAACGGCTTGATAGATTTTAGCTTGAGAGGTGTCCTTAGATTCGTATTTACTGTGAGAATGACACTGGGTATATCAAAATAAAAAATTAAATAAAATAAAAAACGGTAATTTAAAAAAACTAAAAAAACTTAATGAGCAACAACTCTGTTGTCATTCATCTACTGCAACTGGTTCAGTCCACTGAATTCTTAGCTCTTGTAATGTAATAGTTTTCGTATAAACTAGAAGAATGAGCTGATTATATATAAAAACAAAAATTGAAGAATGCGCTGATATAACTTTGTATTTGCCGAAGAAGACTCAAGGAAACATGCACATACACCCTTATTGAATCACTGTCTATGTATTTTACACATATTATATCTGTCTTACTGTTACCGGATCTGTGTGCCAACACTGATAACACATGACAGTTCCCTAAAATTGTAAAGGCATAGACCATACATTATTCTTAGTCTAAGTGTAAAGGTAACGAACTTGTTAAATCCATAGACTTACGATTATGGTAGTATATCCTAAGTCTATGTATTAAATCAATACAGTTTCCAATCGCTTCTAAAAAGCTCTTGCAATGCGACTATTTGCGAATATATCGAGCAGCTCTGTCTTTACGAGCACTTTAATGAGCGAGATGGAGCTTTGCTTTTTATAATTAATTTACTGGAGCCGTTTCAATTCAGAGACATTAATGGGCCTTTGAGTTGTGGTAATAAGTTTGACATTTGATAGAAATTCGTCTTGTGTAGTGAATGAGCCAACAAACTACTCTGTTAATATGTATTTCTTGTGTGCGTGTGTATGTCACTGAACTCTTAAAAGACTGGACGGATTATAGTAAAAAGATTGTGTATGTTCAAGGGATTTGAGAATGGTTTAGGTTCATTATTTGGTCCACTGCAAAATGTTTTTTGAAGTGAAAATTTCTTTAGCGGCGTTGTGCACTTTTTTTGGGATAGGTAAAAAATGTTAAACTCGCGGCAGCACACGTGGCCTGATCGAATATTCATAAGACGGAGGGGTGACAGCTGATGGCTCGACTGTCTATACTTTTAAAATTCGTTTATATCAAGTATTTAAAACATGGACATTGAACAAAGTGCATCTATTAATGAAAAAAGTGACGAAGAAATAGTGAAAGAAAATGAGCAAGTACTTTATATAATACTAGATGAAAACCTACTGGAAAATACTAGATGAAAAATTATACTGATATTAAAAGCAATTCGTGCGAAATTATTCCCTAACCATTCCAAAAATGTTCAAGTTTTCACTTCTGCCGGCACTACCGGAGTGCAACCCGTTTTTTTTCATTATTATTTTTATTTACAAGTAGTTTTCCCATATAAATTGTTCCTACCTGTCAAACGTTTATAATTCGTGCCGTGTCGTTCTAAACTTTGACAGTCATAATAACAGGACAATTCGTATATTTGTTTTATATTTTTGTTTTACAGTAACATAAAAAATCTCTTTTAAGATACCTAATAAAAAAAATCCACTTTCAATACTTTTAAGGCCGGACCACTAGTATTAAGTAGTATAGATTTATTTTCATGAATCAGTATCTATTAAGGAACCTGAACAGAATATACGTGGAACTAGTGAAGTATTTTCAAAGTTTTCTCTTTTTTTATATGGTTTTTATTACTTTGCAAAGCTTAAAACTTTTTTTCTTTATAAACAGCGCTAACTTTAAAGATTTTTCTTATTTAGTCTGACAAATCACTTTAATGAAGTTATAACTGGAACCAGTTATTCATCAATTTAAATCGATTTCTGGTGTCATCAAAGTTTATTTTATCGGAAGCCATTAACTTTATTATAATTGAACACTTTGTCGGCGCCACGTCAATGCAGATGTTCCGTCGAATTTCTACTAAATTTTTTATTTCACATAAAATTCTCGTAATAAAATCGCATAAGGAAGAGACAGGTACGGGTTTTATAGACACAATACAAATTAAGTACAGTATATTCGCGAATCGAAATGAGAAATAAATTTTCAGATTGATTAATTGTTATGTTTGTTTTATGAAGAAACGAAATAGTCCAAAGGGCTATAAACAAGAAAAAACCTCTAGTATACAATATTACCTACGTTGCTACATTCTACGTGCCGCGAGGCGTCTGTTTTAACACGCTTTTATTAACTTGACCTGTATGTATGTATGAGTCTATCTTCTAGGAGTCTGATTAACTTGAAAATTTGCACAGGGGTCAAGGGCCACTACAATAATCTCATAATTTTATACTAAAGTCCTAACTATGATCATCAGGATAAAAAAATATACGAGGGGCGGCTGATAAGTTAGCACCTAAGGTACTTAATGAAACAATTTTTTTTTTATATTTTTAACACGTCTAAGCATCTGATTAACTTGAAAATTTACACAAATCCAACTAAAAAAATTAAAATAAATAATGTAGTTTAAAAAAACTAAAAAAAACACGCTTTTTGTGAAAATACGTAAAAATAAGTAAAAAAAAGCGTGGGGTGGTTTTTAAGATACTACTGATACCATGCACCCCACGCTTTTTTACAGTAAAATACATTTTCTTCTTATTTTTTAGTTCGTATTATCACAAAAAGCGTGTTATTTTCGTTTTTTAAACTACATTATTTATTATTATATCAATGCGCTCACTTCTTTTCTTGGAATTTGGTTATTAATCCATTTGAATTTTTACCTCCTATTTATCATTATATCAATATTCATTTGTAATCAGGACCTTATATACCAATTTTCATACTGCTAAGTCTAGAAATTAGAAAATTTACATACAAACCTTACCCCCCCCTCCCTCCCCTTTAACCCCTTTAGGAGAAATTTTTGCCTATTTCACCTACACATGTCATTTTTAATTATAATCGAGAACTTATATACCAATTTTCATAATTTTAGGTCTGGAAATGAGAAAATTCAAAACTTTGCCCTCCTATTTCACCCTCTTAAGGGTTGAATTTCTTAAAATCCTTTCTTAGTGCTCACTAACATCATGAAAGGAACCTTTGTACCAAATTTCAAGTTTCTAGATCCAGTAATTTTGGCTGTGCATTGATATCTAAGTCAGTCAGATTTGCTTTTTATTATACACAGATAAATTTTTCTTTGTATTTTTCGCCCTTCTGTATCTTTCCTGTCAGTGACGGTGACTTTAGTTACCGTTACCGCAACAGAAAATAAAACATGGCCCACCCTTATTTTATGTAAATAAAATGAGAATGGTTCCCGTAGTACAAGGGACACATGAGTCATCCGTCGCACCGCTGCAGACAATAATGCACGCGCCCACGTACCTCCATTGATATTAATGCTAACGATTCATTTTTACGTTTAATGCGGACGATGCTTGCCGGAAACAGCTGTTTTAGGGGCACGGTCAGCACATTGATGCAAAAATGCAACGCAATTACACACTACACACGTGTCCGTTTTGCAGAGGTGTAAACAAATGGATAGATATGGGTACGCCATATTAGGCCCACTCGAATCTTTTAAAATCAATGTGGACGAGACTAATGGATGTGCGCAATGGCGGAGTCGAGTTTAGATTAGGTCACTTATTTGGTAAAATGTTTTGTTGGTATGCATATCATTATCATTACAATTCTAGTGAAACTTTTAACCAAATTCACGGACAATTTGGGATTGAAATTGGGAAGCTTAAGATATCCAGACGCTTAGAAAATTTGGAGTTTACGGAAAATGCTTATACGTTCGATCACCTCCCTTCCCTACGAATATTCCTATAAATTAACCCTCCCTCTACAAAATACTAGTACTTATCACCCCCTCCCCCCTCCGACACGTAGCCGGCTGGATCCGCCCTTGGATGTGTGAATGGATGCGCAGAGCCAAAGACCAGATTTAGTGGCGCGACTTGGAAGCGGCTTATATCCAGCAGTGGAATAATTAAAAAGGCTGAAAAGAATACTAAGATTAACTTATGTATTTAAGTATCTTCTTAATAAAAATGCTTCGATTGAATCAATAAAAAAATTGTCACTATCCCAAAACATTTTTAGAAGAAGATACCAAGTTACACTTTTTTTTCATTTCGCATAACAAAAAATGACCATGCTTCCATGCCATGCACTTTGTGATGTAATTTACGAACACATTTTTTATATTCTCAAATAAAATATACGCTTGAAGTTACTCGGCGAAAGTTACTTATTATCGTTACATACATGACCAATTTGTTTTGATGATAATTCGATAAAATCCATTAAACATACAAAAGGATCAAACGGGCACATTGAAAAAGTACCGTATATAGCGGTAACTACGAATAATTTTAGGGTTCAGTCTCAGGTTCAGTATTCAAAATTTGTCAGCTCTCCAAAAGCTGAATTAATGACAAAAAGTTGTGATATTAGAATTAATAAAGTCAAGAATGCTTCAAATAGAAATATTATATTCATTTTAGGCTTATAACACCGTTGTCATTTTTATGAACAAGGGTTTTTATTTATTTGAATGGAGTAGCAGACGAGAATGCAGGCCACGTGGTGTTAAGTGGTCGCTGCAGCCCATGGACAACTACATACAACCTCAGGCATAGGTGTAAGAATTTATAAAACCTTAGAAGTAAATGTAGACCTTGCAAGAATCAACCTGATTAATCTGGAAAATTAAAGCAAGATCTACATTTATTATAAGTATTTTTTATTACAAGTATATTTGTCATGTTAACAAACTGAATATTACAAACATAAGGGGTAAAAACAAGTAAGGACATTAAATATTTGCACAAATACGTAAGATCTACTTAATAAAAAATTGAATAGCCGTTTCTTCTCGCCCAGAATATTTCAGTGCCTGAAGTCGAAAGTTTTCGAGCAGGGTGTGTTGCCAAGGTCTTTTACAGTTAGCCTTTTCTATAAGCTAAAAGTCGCTCATCGAGCGATGGAGAGAGCTATGCTTGGTATTTCTTTACGCGACAGAATCCGTATCGATGAAATCCGTCCTCCAACCAGGCTGACTGATGAGGGCGGGAAGCCGCTGGATTCAGAGGGCCCAGGACCGAGAGGAGTGGCTAACGTTAAGGGAGGCCGCAGCAGTGGACTATGAAAGGCTGAAATAATGATGATGAAGGGTTGTATAAACTTACAAGAATGCCAATTTTCTTTTGTTCTTAATCTACGAGCTTCATCATAGCAAAACATTCGAAAGTGTTCCAGTTTTCAAGTTCATTTTGGTGTTGAAGTTTGAAAATACGACCTGCGTGGCGCAATGGTTACCATACCCGACTGCCAATCGAGGGGTCCCGGGTTCGATTCCCGGCGAAGCAGAAATTTGAATGATGAGTTTAAATTCCTTTCTCGGTCTGGGTGTTTGTCTTTTTGTCTCTTTGTGTGTCAATGGTACCCACGACACAGGGTATTAAATACCTTACTACGGGGCCATGAGTGTGTAACGTTGTAACGTTTAATTATTTGACAGCGGGTTCGCCACTAATCCATATTTCCACTACAGTATTGCAGTAGAATGGTAGAGTAAGTTCTGTGGGCAAAACCTGCGCCTAGCAAAAGGAAGTGAAATGGGTGGCTACAATAAAGTGAAATAATGTAAGGATAAGGAACCCTTAGTGCTGAAGTCTATCCACACATGACCGGAATTTGTATTGAAAACAAAACCCTTTGTAACGTAACGAAGCTTGTGTCCAATTATCTGGTAATGCACACCCACATGGATGACTTTCGTCCAGTAATCCGATTTGCACGGCTTTAGGCACGGTTCAAAAATAATTTGAAAATGAGTTAAGAAATACACACATTATGAATGACAGAAGTTACAAAAATTAATCCATTCAAAGTACTAATTATATATTTATTTATTTACTTCTTTTTAATTTATTCATCTAATCATTCATTTTAATAATAAATAGCTCTATTAAAAATATTTCTTATTTCTTTATTTTCTACTGATATTTAATCTATCTATTAGCTTTTTAAAGCCCACTGCTGGACATAGGCCTCCCCTAATGTTCGCCACTCCGTCCAGTCCTGCGTCCTCTGAATCCAGCAGCTCTTCAACTTCAATAAGTCCAAAATAATTACAGTTTTTTTTTTAATTCAACCTTGCGATCAATAGTCGATTGCACCCGACCCAAACTCAAGAAGAGCCCCATAATATATGAAACTTTCTGTAAAAATAAAATTCGAACATGCCACTTAGTCACATTATCAAATGATAAATACCGATAAAAACAAAACAGAAGTTTCATTTTGACCACAAACAATTTTTTGCTAACTTAAAGCTTGCCCCATATACCTAACTATTAAATTATATTTTCGTATTATTATGATAAACTAAAACTAGCATTCCGCCCGCGGCTCCGCCGATGTGAGGTTTTTTCTCCGGGTAAAAAGTAGCCTATATCTCCCCCTATATTCTCTTTATATAAAATCAGAACAAACCATAGCACCGTTGAGACGTCAAAGAAGGACAAATAAACAAACACACTTTCACATTTATACTATAAAGATGGATTTAAACTATGTACCATTTAAAAGGAGTTCCGTATTTGTAATAGTGAGTATCAATACCGATGAGCTGGATTCATTGCAAAGCTTAAAGATAATCCATCCGTGCGAGTTCGAGGCACGTTCCGAACCAGATTAAATAGAGAAAGCACAGATGCTAAATTATTTTTAAGTTTTCTCCGCCCCTAAAGGACTCTACAATTTTTTTTGCTATTAGTAAGGCGTAATCTTCGGATTATGATCCAAAACATTAAGATTGATAACAATCTCAGGTTGTACCGATTTGCAATTATTGTAACTTATGACAGGTACAAACAATCTTCATAGGTTGACGTATCCTGGGCCGATACAGCCCGAGCCTCATTATTAAAATAAAAAACTTATGACAGTCAAATTAATAATGTAGAGTGAGAGAGTATTTTACGTGCCCATATGTTAGAATTACCTTCTTCTTTTTTTAAGTTTCAAAGAAGGAACTTACATTTTACAAGTTAAGCTCCTTCATCTTAATAGCAATGTAAAAAAAATAAGTTAAAAAAAGGTATGTAAATATTCCGCCATTTTGTGCCGGCAGCCATTTTTTCAGCTGTACTGAGTATTATCTAATAACTTTAAACGAGCAATTCTTGTATAGGTACACCTATAATATATAATTTGAATCTCAGAAACGGCTCCAACGATTTTCATGAAATTTAGTACCCAGGGTTTCGGGGGTGATACTATTATAGATTGATCCAGATAGGTTTCATTTTTAGAAACTGTCGTTTCTTTTCGTATTTTCAGCGATAGTCAACTTAAATATAAACTGAAAAAAATTTGGCTCTTACTGATATCTGTTGGAGAATATCAATAACTTAGACTAAGAATAATGTACTTACATCAATAATATTGTGACGTACAACGCCGTCAAATGTCATCCGCCAATCCGCCGTTCAAAAAAATGACAATGTCAATGACAAAAGATGAGTTTCTTCTTAGATACACATATATTTTTTCCTTCTTCATTCCAATCGCCAACCGGTGCGCGTGCAACGCGATGCACAGGCGCACCGGCCTGGGTCTTGATGTAATGAAATATGGATTTTTAATGAATCAAGTAAACTTACAATAACTTATATTAACGATGTCTAGCCACACTACAGAGCTCTATAAAAAATTGTCAGTAGAATAAAAGCTTCTTTGGTCGAATAGGCTGACTGCGGAGCTAGAGACCCGGATTCAAACTTCAATCAAGCAAGCATGTTGCGTTTTTTTATTTTTTGTGACAAGATTTTTTTTAATTGGAAGCGATTTCAGATTGCATTGTTAAGTATCACAAAACCAATGAGTGTTATGTTTAAAATTAAACCACGAAAACAAGAGTGCAATGTAAAAACGTTTTATGTTCGTGGCATGGAAACGTCCACCACCATACGTATGTATCGATGTAGACTTGGGCTCAGCATCAGTGTTACAACATAGGTTTGCCAGGCAAACTTTGCCTACACCACTCTGGTTCACCCAGTATTGGTTCGTATACATACTTCACATACCAGCAAAAAATTCCGATAAACCGAAGATCCCTAAATTAATGAAAATTTGGAAGAGTCGGGCTAGTTTTTAAAACCGATAAAACAGTCTGTGATTTTTCTTTTGGATTATATAAATCCTTCAAAAAATTCAAGTTGCCCAAAACACATTTTTTGATTATTTTTTTTGCAAATGTCACGTACTAATGTGAATAAAATACGTTTTTTTTAACATTTCAGCGTCTAAAGCATGTTCTTAAAAATCGTCACGAGCTCTTCGGCTATTAAGTTTTTTTTTTCTTTGAACGAGTACATGAATATATAGAAAGAAAAAATAAAATGCAATTTGCCGAAACCCGGGATTGAACCGGGGACCTTTAGATCTTCAGTCTAACGCTCTCCCAACTGAGCTATTTCGGCTGTGAGTTGTTGTTTGAAATGTACATTTATGACCTACTTGTAATTGTCATAGTCAATAAATATTAACAATATTTTGAATTTATTAAGATTCTATAAAATATTCAAAATGTCTTTATATTTTTTATTACTTTAAAGTTTTAAACATATTATCTACAATAACATACAATCATTATAAGTTTTGGGCATTTTTTAAAATAACTAACTAATTTATAAATTTAACACAAAACGTAAATCAAATTACAATTTTAAAAATAATTGTAATAACAATAGGGCGGTTCATAATCAAAATAGCTACATAAATGGCGATAAATGGAGATCTTCCTGTTGTTGCGTATAACTGCCATCTACTGCGGAATTACGTAAACTTTTCCCGTTGACCAAGGTAAAATAAGTACATAGCGAACATGCTAGAGGGCACTACAAGGTCTACAAGAGTTTCATATACATAGCATTGTCATATTGTGCCGTTTCTGGCAATTACAAACGCCAAATAGGTACCATTTCATTTTGGTTTTCATTTAAAATTTTCCATAATTATGATGTATAAATACATACTATACGCCGGTTTTTTTATAATTATTTTGTGTTATGTAACGTTTATTATAAAAAAAAGTATGATCATATCATAATATATTATTGTCATAAATCAAGAAGTGAGGCAAAAAATAATGTAAAAATATGTTGAATTTCATTACATTATCATACAAAAAATCAATCTAACAACATTATAACATCTACAGTATTCGTTTTAACAAACTCGTAGTGATTTAAAATTTTGTGGTATTATTTCCGATCGAAATATTAGATTCAATAGATGCTGTTGTAGAACAGAAAAAAAGTTGTAAAAAAACAACGTAAAAACGAAAACAGTACGAAGTAGCATAAACAAAAAGCATGCATCGGCCGGGAATCGAACCCGGGCCGCCCGCGTGGCAGGCGAGCATTCTACCACTGAACCACCGATGCTTATAACTCTCAGGCGAAAATTATAGATCTGTTTCGATTTAATGTAATATTTTATTATTTTTTTTGTAATTTTTTTTATAGTTGCACTGATGTGATGTGATTTATTAATTATTTACTCTTTATTGTATTTTTACAATAGGCAGACTGAACGCCTGATGATCTACAACTCAACTTTTGACGACGGCGACGTTGAGAAATTTCATGATTTCAACCGAGCTATTGCTGATTCAAAATAATAACGTTTCACACTTATAGCCCAACAGTACAGTGGACACACACAGAGAGAAACATAAACACCCAGACCGAGATTTTTTTAAACACATCATTCAAATTTCTATTTCGCCGGGGATCGAACCCGGAACCGGCAGTCCGGCATGGTAACCATTGCGCCACACGGGTCGTCAATATAACAAACAAACAATATTTCGTCTTTACGATTTGAACTAAATCCTGAGTCTGTATTTTTTATTATATTCAAAAAAGAGAAAAGTAGAAAACATCACGACCTGCATTATTTATGTAATGAAGAAGTTGAAGCACCTTTTTTTGTATCGGGGGGAAACCTTCAAAAGGTACCCAGCACCTTGGTAGAGGATACCGGGTTATGTTCGATTTGTACCGCACTAAAACCCCTCGGTGGCCTGCCTCTGCGCTTAGGGAGGACTCCGGGAACTCCATTGGAACGCATCGGTGTACTCCAGGCGCGGCGCCCCAGAACGGGCCCATCTTCGGGAGAGCCAATGTGCTCTCCTGCACCTTCAGGTGTTCACGGCGGCATGCGATCACGCAAACACCGCCGTCCCTCCCGGGGCTGCTTGATGGACGAATCGAGCTTCCACTCTCACCGGAACCTCAACCCCGGAAGCTCCCTTTTAGTCACCTCTTACGATCAGGCAGGGGATACCGTAGCTCCATTCTTAATCCCGAAGCTACAGGGATTAGTTGGCGCACCTAGTACTGCAATCTGCATGATCCTGTCTTCGTCGAGTCGAGTTCGAATGTAGTTGTGCTGCTACTCTGGAGGCAGATGATCGATAACCGCACCTGTCCCTGAAACTCAACGATTGTACAACCCCTACTACATGCTTGGGAGTTGACGAAAGTTTCTGAGTGACTTGTACAGCAAACGCATAGCAAACATAGGCACTGATGGAGTTTATACCTGACTACCTATATTGCCTTGAGTGATTAAATTAATTAATTAATGCTGGTTGGCTGCAACCTTTTTTGTGTCCCACTACTGGGCACGGGTCTCTCTCTCTCCCTCTCGATAATAACCGTCATGTGACGTCAAATGTGACTTTTCAATCATCACACCAACGGGAGGTGGCTTACGCATGACTTGTTTTCGGACCGCGTCTGGTTTGGGGGGAGGAGGGTTAGACTAAACCAAATGGTATTTTCACCAACAACCATATTGTTGGCAACAGTGTGACTTTTATGCTATCCGCTGCTTTTGACGCATCCGGGTTGCGCGTGGATATAATTTTTTTTAATACGTATAATTTGAGGCTTGTCAAGGGTAAAAGCGAATAGTTTTGAGGAGTGCTTGAGCCCCCTAGCCCCCCTTCCCCCCTGGATCCGCTAGTAACAGTCCGTTACAGGAGTTACTAACCTTTTGGCCATACGGGTAGGCCAATTTGAAATCGAGCGGTCTGCGCGCTTGTTGAATTTTACAAGGCAATAAAAATATGTAAATGACAGTTATAGCATCAAACTGTTATCGCAAAGATTTATATCTCCGATCACGATCCTGGCCGTGCCAATATACTCTTTATGGGAAATCACCGTTATTTGTTACTTGCCAGTTCACAGAAATTAATAATAACACTATAGTCACTCAGATCAGCCAGTTGGAAAGAACAACAACAATAGGCAACACGGGCGGAATTGAAATATGTATTTTTATTTCATTGTTCTTTTATGGTTAAGTGAAGACACTAAAGTAAGGCGTCCACGATACAGCAAAATCCACATAGGTACCTAAACCTACTCCGCTTCTCTTCGGAGATAGTTGTTAAATAAGAATATAAATAATATTGGTATTACATACTTAAAAATTGTTTCAAACCCTTTTGGATTTTGTTTATTTAATTTAAAAATTCCCCTTCCAATACCATAAGACTAGTAAATTTTATTTTATTTCAATGGAGTAGCGGACTGGTATGTGGGTCCTTTGACATCTAATCCCTGTAGCTTCGGTATTAAGATTAGAGCTACGGTATCCCCTGCCTGATCGTAAGAGACGAATAAAAGGGGGCTTCCGGATAGCGGGCGGTGTGAGTCCCACCCGCTCGATCCGTCCAGCCAACGGACCCGGGAAGGACGGCGGTGTGTGCGTAGCTGCATGCCGCCGTAAGCATCTGCAGGTGCAGGAGAGCACATTTGTTCTCCCGAAGATCGGCCCGTACAGAGCGCTGCACGCGAGGGACACCGGCGGTGCATTCCACTGGAGATCCCGAAATCCTCCCCAAGCGCAGAGGCAGGCCACCGAGGGAGTTTTAGTGCGTAGTAGTGTATCCCCTCTCCCAAGATGCCGGGTACCTTTTGGAGGTTCCCTTCTTTTCAAATCATATTGATCATTAGACAGAGAGATCAATACCGGACAGTATCACTATCACAGTACAAAATGCAAGAAGGTACATTTAAGCTTCGTTTTTATTGAAAGAGATAATCCAATAACTTTGTAAACTAAAAGCTCCGTTGTTTTTAGGAAGGACAACTATGTAAGTAACAGTATTATATTGATAAAAACAACATTGGTACAGTATCAGCCAAGGACCCAATTGAATATTTTTATTATTGCAGGCAATTTCGCCGGGGGAAAGCCGTTATTAGAAGTAAAAAACTTACAAAGATACTTTAGTTACACGTTAACATCATTGCGATAAAGTGTATGAGTTCCTTATCTACTTACACAATGCTTATTACTGTTAAATTGAGTCATTTTATATACAAACATAATCGAAGAAGGTAGAAATGTTCTCTGACATTTGGTAGAGGTGAACGCCTTTCTGTAGCTTTCTTGAATCCGGTTGTAAAAGGATTTAATTTTTTAGCACTTATAAATCTTTCTGGGTGCTAAGGACGTGACGATTTTCTATATCCTTGTTTTTATTGCATTAAGAAAAATATACTCGTGGTTTTGTATATGCACTATGTATGTGTACAATAAGATTGTATTTGTGGTATTTTATTGTATCAAACATGACGTGTGCGTATGCGCCGCGTGTTTATACCGCCCAGAAGGCCTTTGATAAGGTTTTACGAGTTATGGCTTAGTTGCAACCCTTTTTGCATCCCACTGCTGGGCACGGGTCTCTCCCCTTTAATGGTTATAAGCTTACTCAACCACATTGCTCCAATGTGGGTTGATGCAGATGCGAATTAGTGGACAACCCGCTGTCTTAACGGCTGTTATCTATCGATAGCAACCGGACCGACCGAAGCACGGAAACGCCTATGTTTTTTTTTTTTTGCCACTAACGGTCACCCATCTCACACCCAACCGCGTCCGTTTGGCTTAGTTGCAAGATCGTTTGCGCTCTACGCAATCTGCCGGGCTATGCGCGCTTCATATGTCATGCAATGACTTATACGATATCTATAGGGAATACTGCTTTACGGTGCTATCTTACTAAACAATAACAATTTCCTTAATTGTATGTAGTGTAGACTACACTCATACTTCCCGGGACCACTGACTGGACAGTTCGAGCTCCAACTCACAGCCGGAAATCCCTGAAGCCCTTTTTAAAGTCGCCTCTGAGTTCTTACGATCAGACTGGGGGTACCGTAAAGGCGAGGATACACATGCCAGTAAATCGGGAAAGTAGCTGGCATGAAAGTTACTGGGATGTACGAGTAACTGGCACACTGCGGATACATTTGCAAGTAATACTGGCATGCAAGTTGTGCCCTTGCATGCCAGAACAACAAAAAACGTGCGCCTACGGCTACAACGAATCAGTCTCTGGTTTATATAGTGTATTATCTATGGCTACTGGCATGCCCGTAGCTGTCGCGTCTGTTCACACGTGTCAGTTTGGCAACCCCCCGCGTCCCCTCCCTCAACGCGCATGCAAGTAAATCAACTGTTGTGCTAGCTAATTGAATGCCAGCTACAGGCATGCCAGTTAGTAGTGATGGGACTCGAATCGAAAATGAATATTCGAATCAATTCTAATAACCCGGCGGAAATTCGAACCATGATTCTAATAAATCCTTGATTCGAATTGACTGATACATTCGAATCAATACGAATTTATACGTTGATTCGAATCAATAAAATCATTAATAGATAAAATATAGTTAGATACGTTATGAATAATAATTTTTACTAACAATTTTATACGAGAAAATCTTGGTAGAGATGCAAAAAAAAGGTGAACCGTTCTTAAATGTCTGAGGGTTTTAAATTAATTTACGCTGAAGAATCATAGTCATTTAACCGTCTCACCTATAAGGTAAGCTTACCGCGCAATCTAAGATTCGAATCATAAATAATAATTCGAATCATCGATATGATTCGAATTGTAAAGATGATTCGAATCGATTCAACAATTCGAATCAACATTGAATCTCATTCGAATCAATTTTTCACCGTCATCAAATGTGATTCGAGTCCCATCACTACCAGTTAGCGTATACACATGACAGTAGCTGGCACTAAGTGGTTATATCCTCTTTGGCTGGCACGTGCAAGGAGCTGGTATGCTAGTCTGCAAGCTACGGGCATGTGTATCCCCTGCTTAACGGTATTCTTAATCCCGAAACTATAGGAAACGTACAAATAACTACTTATATAAAATATCGATTGGCTACGATTTATACATGCATTAAGGTGAGAAATAAAATATTAAAGCTCCATGGTTATTTATGGCGTAAATAGGTGTAAAAATTTATTTTTTTATTTAGAAGGATTTATGTATATGTTTTCTAATTTTATTTTTTCTTACTAGAATATAAAAACTCACTTAACATATTTATTTTATAAGTTTCATTTTAGTTTGTTTTCTCGATGAGGTCATGATGTTTCGGACGATAACCTCTTTTTTATCTCTATGGGTTTTTTTATAAGATCACAGGTCATACTGGCGTTGTAGAGTATTGTTTCTCTTTCTATTATACCTAATTATAATTTTATAGATTGCATTTCATCCGAAACTATATGAGTTTTTTACTCATGTAGTATCAGAAATCCAATCATAAAAATCATAATACAATAAGTAGTTAAGTATTGATGCATACTCGAGACGTTGCTTTAGCTATACCTATATCTGTCATCCTACTACGGTATTTTGCTAAAATTGGATTTATTTTCCTTAAATTCCTTACGTACCTTACCTATTGGATATTTATTATTGCAAAACGTATTCTAATAAATAAACACATGTTCATGTAAATATGTTGTCATTCTAGTGCATGGCTTACCCTGTTAAAAAGATATCACATCGTTACTTTTGTGCAAATATTTGGTTTATGAGGTAACGGAATGAATACTAATCCATACTAATATTATAAATTCGAAAGTAAATCTGCTACGCTTTCCCGCTTAAACTACTGTACCGATTTTAATGAAATTTGGAACACAGATAGAGTGGACCTTGGGAAAGGAGATAGGATGGTTTTTATCCTGGGATAGGAACCTTTAAAACGGGTCCACGCGGCAGAAGCCGCTGGCGGAAGACTAGTATACTATAAAGCTAAAGAGTTTGAACGCTCTAATCTCAGGAACTACTGGTTCAAATTGAAAAATTATTTTTGTGTCGGATAGTCCATTTATCGAGGAAGGCTTTAGGCTATATAATATTATACTGCGACCAATAGGAGCGAAGCATCAGTGAAAAATGGGGAAAATTATAGCTATAAATATATATATATATAGCTTATTTGTTTAAACGCGCTAATCTCAGGAAATAATGGTTCTAATTGAAAAAATATTTTTATGTTAAATAGTCCATTTATTGGGGAAGGTTATAGGCTATATAACATCATGCTATGACAAATACCAAAGTCCACGCGGACGAAATCGCGGGCGGCCGCTATTTATATTATACACATGGGCGTACCCAGGGGGTGCAAGGGGGCAGCTGTCCCGGATCAAGGTCAATATTCACGGATTCAAGATCTCCCTAACGAAAAAAGAAACCTATAAAGAATAAGCTAGATATGCTACCTCCTGCTGTTTCCTTTATATAATTTAATATTGTGTGCGCGTGTCTTCGTGTAACGTGGAAGGCATATATACGCACGGTTGGTACCCAGCTTGAAAAAAAATTGCCTACCCACCCCTGACAAAGAACCTAAAAATTCACCTAAAAAGATAGGCCCGTTTGGGGCACCACGCATTGAGATCCCGGAGTCCTCCCCAAGCGAAGAGGCGCCATGACAGATACCTTTTAAAACTAAATGTATGTAGCAAATGATCACGCAGGCCAAGGGTACTTAAATGGTCGCTGACGACACAGTCCGAAGGCTGATGGTTGTACCGTTTAAGTCTGGCCGGCAATTACACCTTTTCGTAAAACTGGGTGCCGCATGCCGGTGATACTTCGCCTTTGAACCATTAAAGTTCGGTAAACCTATAACTAACCACCAAAAACTATATTTTGAAGATTTCTCCCCTAAAAAAAACAAAAGGCACCTACTTACTTACTTATAACTTTTCCTGAAAAAAAAAGTGATTGTATATTATGAAGTCGTGATATTGACTGATTACCTACTATAGTATTATGAAACAGTGTCGCAAACTGTCGTTAACTTACAATCGAAGGCAAAAAGAGATAATATCTCTAATACACATATATATTTTTTGTAAATTAATGCCATATTTTCTTTTCATGCTCATCTTCTTATTTTATAACAACAAGATTTTTATAACGCTGTACCCTATACTGACACAGGGAATGTCGGTACCGTGGACACACATAAAGGCAGAAACACAAAGACCCAGACCAAAAATTTAATCATTATTCAAATTTCTGCTTTGCTTACTTCAAATTAAAAATAATTAATAGAATCAGGCGTTACTTTGTGGAACGCCATTGTTATAAAGATAGGTTAAAAACTACTTCGCAACAATCCGCAATCAGAACGTATGTGTATACTTTTTTCATGCACCTCCCTCCCTCCCACATAGGATACATGCACATGCACCAAATAAAATATACACTAACATACGTACCACCACCAACACGTGTTTCGCCCCAAAATAGAGCATCATCAGGGTTATTGACTCTACGACGGTTACTCGCAAAGACTTTTGCTTTTGCTATTACTTTTGCAATCCACCATTTGCAATACACCATCATACGTTCTGATTGCGGATTGTTGAAAAGTAGTTTTTAACCTATCTTTATTAAAATTAAAAGTGTCATCTTATAGTATAGATGTTCTGTGTCATAAAGACCGTTTGGCTATGAATGTTGTTAGGCACGCACATGCACTTTGTTTTAGTGTGCGTATTTCTCAGGAGCGCTCCAGTGTAGAGTAATGGCAGCATGGCAACTAAACGAAAAAGAACTGTGTTAGTAAGGTAATATTTTTTAAAGGAAAGTTTTTTTATTAATGACCTTAGAGCATCACAGGTCTGACGGGTAAGTCAGTACCTTTGATGCTCTAAGTTAATGACAGAGATGTTCAGATTTCTTTGCTTCATAAGCTTACGCACCAAAACGCGCTTGTCACTCATCACTACTACAACTATAGCCGATCCATCCATTGCTTGTGATTTATCTATTGTCCTGATTATCTCGATTCTCGTACAGATGAGCGGTCAATGTCAATAGCGGCAAGGCCGCAGCGCGCCCAAACCCTGATTGTCCCGATCGAATCTATTTTTCTCATTATTATCTAGGTACCTGTGAGAATAACATAAATGACTTAAAAGACGCTTGTTCTAACTCCTAAACATCATCAGGCACGTTCTGGTAAAATATACATCTCTTTTATCGGGTATCTGCATGTGATTTCGTTGAGTTCTGCTGAGCTTCTGAATCCACCTAATTATTTTTCGACCGTAGTTAAAGTCTGCACTCGTTTTCGAGCGTAATTAAGACTCTCGTGACCTATGACTGTCACGTTAATTGCTTGTCTCTGGTATCAATGCTTTACATAATTTTCTATCTATAGTCCGGCCAACGAGACGTGATAAAAAATGTAAACAAAGTTTCAGGGGTTCAAAACATTTTTATTTGAATAAATTATATAAATAGCATATACTAGCGACCCGGCCCAGCTTCGCTCGAGCGATTAAGTGATATACATTAAAATTTATTTTACAAAAACCCATTTAAGTACTAAAGGCAAAAAATAGATGCGCGATGAGAATGCGCGCCGGGGGATGTTATGATTTATAGTAAAACAAAATATCATCTTCTAAAGTATTTATTTGATTACATTTTGTACAATTTTAATCTGAATTGACGAAGCTAATTAACGTTTTTATTTAGATAAAGATTAATACTGAACAGAATAAACAGATTCGAGATAACGTGATATTTTTATTAACATTTTAAACATAAAAGTAGTTATTGTAAGTCAACCGTAAGAGATAGAGTACAATAATGCGGACTTTTATTTAGCAAAATTATTTATATTGTACGGACATTCATTAGTAGACCAAGTTTGCTTTACGTATTTGTGTACATTAACCACCATTTGTTTTTCGTTCGATGTAAAATACGTCCGTAAATAAGAAAAATGTGTTCTAAGGAGTAAACTCCAAAAAGAGTGCTATCTTAATATATATAAATTACGCATCACGTTATTTGCCCGCTATGGACTCCTAAACTACTGAACTAATTTTAATCAAGTTTGCACACCATGTAAAATTTGATCCAACTTGAAAAATAGGATAGCTTATATCTTAATGTATAGTCGCAATATTATATTATTTCTGATACTTTAAAGAAGGACAATGTCTGCCTGGTTCGCTAGTTATTATATAAAAAAAGAATCTGCCTTTTTGGTACAGAACCTTAAAAATTGAATTATGATAGTGCGGGCGGCCCCTAGTGAATTAATAAGTTAACTTAACTTTTAAAGATTTTTGCGTGGTGAATTGATTTCTTTCAAACGTTGTCTAGAGCTCCCAAACTGTGATTCCATAGTTAAAATCAACAACTCCTCACAATAACAGCAAAAATCAACAACAAACACTATTATATTAATATTATCAAAAAATCGAACGCAATCATAATAGGAATGAACTTTCACAAAGTGGCGGAACAAAAGTTTTATTTTTTATTTATTTTTTCAATTTTGGCATCGCAAACTATGTGCATATTGCCTGCGCCAAGTATAATATTGTTACGACTTTCGAGTACCTATATCTCGAAAACAAAGCGTCGTACAGCAAAACCCCAAAAACGCATAAACAGTTATTAGGTCTACTACTACTATCGAACAATGAAGAAAGTTCTCGAAAAGTCAGTGATAAGAAAAACAACGATTTATATACAGTTCGGGACGTAGTATATATAGCGTACGTACGTAGTATATATAGAGTACGTACCTATATATAGCGTACATGTATAGGTTGTCTACATCGCGGGCCGCGGCTATTATTTATGACTGTACATAACTATAATTGCGTTAGTAATATAAAGGAAGGTTCGGGACGGACCTATTGTATTAGGTAGTTCGGGAAAATTCTAGAGAACCGTGGGTAGCCGTATGTAAGAATGTAAGGCACGCACCGGGCCGCGACAGGACATATTTTAGTTCCGGAAGTGAAATCAAAGCGATCACTCCAAGCAACAAGGAAGAATTATTTCGACGACTACAGCGAAGATATTAGACTATAGTGATTGTGCTTGATGATTTGGATTCTGTGAGTGGATTTTTGTATAAGGAGACAATAAACGACTTCTACGTTGCAAACGGTATTTTATTACCCATAGGGCGTAACAATATTTACATCACGTTTTTGCCAGTTTCGTTATAACTGGACGAGTAATAATAGGTAAAGTCAGTAAGTCGTCAGTAATCAGTCAGTCAAGTCAGTCATACATTCAAGTAAAGCGATGGCTTTTTTACCAGAACGTGACCAATGGAATTTTGGAGGCAAGCTGTATAAACATATTTTAGGCACTGTTATTTTATTTCACAACACTCATGCACTGTAATTAACCTATATCGAACCAAATGCCATCAAATTTATCCAATATTACTCAAAATTATACCAATAACATGAAAATAAAACAAGAGCACAACATAATGTCTTTTTCGACTTCCCGTCAAAACGCGACCAAATGTTGACAACTGTGGTACTGACTGCTTTCCTGTACCACGAAAGAGGCAACAAAAGCTGTCGTTGACTAACTGACGCCATTACTGCATACGTGTGATAAGGACAGAGATAATAATTGCTCGCTCTCGCAATAGTAACTTGGTAACGGTCCGTTTGTTTACGTTCTTTATCTCGTCTCGTTGGCCGGACTATATATAATTTCCTTGAATTCCTTGACAGTCACACAAAGAACTTGAACTGTCTCGTTGTTCCGTCCGTATCTATCATCTAATTAATAACTTATTTACAACCGGCCAGTTACGTCTTATCGGCATGCTCATGTACCCGTGGACCTAATTGTACGTTATCACTGCTAACATAATCAAGACTTTATTTTCAACTGGGGCAATATAGTCACGCCTTGTCTAGAAAGTGAAATAGTAGGTAAGCGACCATGTTCGGAAGTTGTCTCCGGACTGGGGGCTCGTTAGTTGGTTGCGTTAACTCCGTTTTGGTCGGTTAACGCCGGTGCGTTCCGATCTGTGGGTTCTTTGACTACAATTTTTATATCGAGTCGGTCCAGTCCACCGACTTGCGTCGGGTGGTTGACGCGTTATTCGCGATTTCGATTTCGTTGCGTTGCGAGCGAAGCGTGCGATCGCATTTTGTTGTATGAAATTTTCTAAATATTTTAGCAAACGAAGAAAATGATGTTTTACAATTAATCTGAAAAAATATAGACATTCAGCGAGTGTGTATTTCGAAGAGTTATAGAAATTAAATTTTGGCGCGAAATCTTTGCGAAATATTTTACGTGAGTATTATATTAAAATAATTTTAATTAAATGTAATCTGATTTAGTCATTTATAATTTTACGTCCCATTAATTATATTGTATGTTCTGTTTAAAAGAGGGCAAAAAGAAATAACCAGGTCACATCATGGAAAATTTATTAACACACCAAATAATTACAGAAAATATAACACAAGTACACAATTTATAATTCTTACTACCTAACACAATGTTACTACCTACATACTTTTATAGATATATAATAATAATATAGTGTTTTTATTTTACAAACAACAATTTTAATAACAATTTAAACACACCAGGAATAAATACAAAAAATATAAGATACATAAAAGTATACATTTTATGTATAATTCTTACTGAGTAATACAATGTAATAATAAGTATTACCCGCGCTATTCTGCCTGCATATATAATATATTGCTAATAAATAACCCAAACCTAACTAATTACTTACCTATTGTTGTCTGCCTACATAGATGTTTAAAACACTTTATTTTCCTGACTTTAAAATATTAAAGCACAAATTTTACTAACATAGGTTACAATCTTAGAAGAAACGTTAGGAAGTAATTATTCTAAGGTTATAATATAATTCCAATCTTAAAAACAGTAAGTTCCAATAAAATGTATAATCGTGTTCCAAAATGTATAAAAAAGAACACAAGCTCTCGATCAACTTCAAATGTATTTTTATAAGCGCATGCATAAGAAATGACATTGCAAAGAATAGATTCCGTTGTTGGAATGCAAAAAAGTAGTTTTTTATAAAGCGAATTATTGTGAGCCATGAACCTAAGAACATGCTCACATAACATAGGTTTCGAGGCATAAGTGACATCACTCATGGAATCTTGCTAGGTTTTTTAACTATTTAAGAGTACCTATTTGAGTTTCGGTGGATGTTTGAAAATACATATTTTGCTCTTGTTTTAACTTTATTTTCTTGGTGTATGTTTGAGTTATATCGAATAAAGATGATGGAATTTTATTCGAAATAGGGTAGGGTAGGGTATAATAATTATATGGCACGAGTGTCGTGAAACTGAAATAACAGTGCGAAAATATGTATTACAACTGCAAACATGTTTTGTTAAAGTAACCATAGCTTTGCTTGAATATCTGACTGACTTGACTGACATTACTGGCAAGTACTTATTAAAACTTTAAATATTATCTTATCACCCAATTTCAACAAAACGGATATAACTTATAATTAATGTTCTTTTGACAGGCTCCGTGGCGTAGTGGGTGATGAGCCGACTGCGAAGCGTGAGGTCGTGGGTTCGATTCCCACTCAGGACAAATATTTGTATGATGAACATGACTATTTGTTCTGTGTCTGGGTGTTAATTTATCTATTTAAGTATGTACTTAGAATTATATAAGTATGTTTATCAGCTTCTGATTACCATAGTACAAGCTCTGCTTAGTTTGGAATCAGCTGATAGTGTTGTGTGAATTGTCAAAGATATTTATTTATTTAATGCTCACTTGATCTTGTTGATATGCACCAGATGCTCATCACTTAAAGAACTTATTACTAGCTGACCCCGCGGACTCCGTAACGCGTTTAAATATTTGTGGTGGTTAACATTTAGGGGTATGAAAAATAGATTAACCAACTCTCAAACCTACCTGATATGCACACAAAATTTCACGTGAATCGGTCTAGCCGTTTCGGAGGAGTTAAGCTAGCGAACCAGGCAAAGTCCTGCCTTCAAGCATCAGAACTAATCTTAAGTTTAAGATATAAGCTATCCTATCTTTCAAGTTGCATCAAACTGCACACGGTGTGCAAATTTTATTAAAATCGGTTAAGTAGTTTACGAGTCCATCGCGGACAAACATGTGACACGTAATGTATTTATATTAAGATAAAAAATAATACTGAAATTAGTGAAAGAAAAAAAAACAATTACTGTATACTTTGTGAAACTATTGTCCGACTGCATAGGTCTCGGAATAGCCTCGTAAGACCGAACGGTAATTGCAAGCAAGTTGAAGATTTGACCGAAGGTCCTCTGAAAAGGACTAACTTTTTATACTAAGTAACGCCGAACACTTCAAGTCCATATTTGAATATGATAGAGTAATCCTATGAGTGTCATACTCACTGGGGCATTATGTTAGAGTATAAGGATTTGATATATGAATAAAAGTAATTTTTTTTATAGTTCTTTTAAAAGGACTTTCGGTCATATTGATTATAAAAAGTAATTTTTTCTTTTTTAAATTTTATCAACGCAAATATGAATTTCAGGATATACTATGCAAGTTGTTTTTAAGCTTAATTGTGCCTATATTAAAGCGTTAAAATATTAGAAAAATTATTAAAATGAATGGAATTATTTCATATTTTATATTTAGTCCCTTTAAAAGTACTTTCGGCTTTAAAAAGTTAACATGGTATCAAATTGCAATATTAGTTTAAAATAAGACAAAGCAATATTAGTATAGAATTAAGACATTCCTATTTGTAAAATTATTGTTTAAAAATTGAGCGTAAAGAACAATTTAAAGCGCGTAAGAATTACTCATAATATTGCAAAAAAGTTTGAATTAATATCGCACACGCAAGCCGAACGGTCCCTTGCAAGGGACTAATAACTTTTGATACGATTTACGTTTAAATTCTATACGAAATAAGCAAAATAACTATCCCAAATGTTGATCATTATTCAAAGGTATACGACCAGATCTTGATTTTAGCACAAAAACTCAAAAAAATCATAAAAATTTATTAAAATACTCACCACGTCCACGTGTGCGCACCATCTTCACGAACAAAATGTCAGATTTGACAAGCAGCAATATTTTTTTTTTATATGAAACCCCCTATACACAAAACTTAATTTTATAAGGTCATAGACAATACTCTGTTCTTTTTCGGAACGCGCGAAATTTTAAAATTACGAAGCGTCAAATAATTGGTACTCTTAGAAGGACCGGCGGCGTTACTTCGTAGTTGAGTTTTAAAATT
Source organism: Pyrgus malvae (assembly GCA_911387765.1). Taxonomy (NCBI): domain Eukaryota; kingdom Metazoa; phylum Arthropoda; class Insecta; order Lepidoptera; family Hesperiidae; genus Pyrgus; species Pyrgus malvae. The sequence continues at coordinate 8,353,515 of OU426958.1, read as the reverse complement.
CGCCGGTCTTACTGACTACAAATATATAGCCCTTTTAAAAGGACCGGCGGTCTTACGAGGATAGGCATGATGACAGATTTTTAAATACCTTTCCTTATTGTAGGTACACGTCTCCTAGTTTCGAAAAAAAGTTTATTTCAGCAATAAACTAAAGTTTTAACGTAAATTTATGTATTTTCTGCTATGTAATTTGAATTAAGCGCGAAAACGCTCGTAGTGTCATGGCGTCGGCTTGCTCGTCAAATTTCAAGCAACACGATGACATTTACTGAGACGTGATGTCATTCCTTTTGATTGGCGTTTCAGATAACATGGTCGATTGCTGTATTTAATACTTTTATTTTATTGAAAATTTATTTTCTGTTTTTTTAATAGTGTCATCATGTCTATTAGAAGAGTTTTAAGAATAGTCCACAGGAAATCATTGAAGCGTCAATTTTTTTTACGGAGTTTTCCGCCCGCAGCTTCACCCGCTTGTACTACACGTTTTTCCCCGTATTAATGAGATATTTTCCCCGGGTATGTCATTCTCTATTCCCCACATCGCTGTACAAAAATAAAGTCAATCCATGATAGAAGTACAAATAAAAAACCAAACGAACACACTTTAACATTTATACTATTAGTATTAGCATGGATTAATTATAAATTTAAATAGCCCACAGCAATGTTAGTCTATGGCGCGCATCTGGTATTGAACCCGAAACACCGCTTTGGAGATCCATCTCCTTTCCACTCAGCTATCGCTACATTTAGTACTACTTACGTTTTTGATAGTATCCCTAACTTGTTATCTCCGACTTTTTCGACTATCGACTCAGCATGCAACCTAGTAGGTACCTACTTTTAAGGTGTTTTCATAAAAATGCAAAGAATTTGTTAATTTTTACCGACTTCCAAAAGAAGGAGGTACTGTATTCGGCTGTATGTATTTTTTTTTTTTATATATGTTCACCGATTACTCCGCCGTTTGTGGACCGATTTTAAAAATTCTTTTTTTGTTCGTATGCTTATACTCCCGAGGTGGTCCCATTGTCACCAAATCGGGATCTGATGATGGGATCCCAGGGAAATCGAGGGGAACTCTCAAATTTTATAGGCACACACATTGATTTTCTTATACTTTCTGAAGCATAAGAGATATTTGTGCATAGTAATCATTATCTCATGTTGCTGAGCTGATGATGGAAGGTACTGCAACAGTGAGGAGTTGAAAGCAATTTTTTTCAATAAATAGTTTTTTTGTTCCAAATCTTACATTCCTGAGGTGGTCCAACTGTCACCAAGGCAAAGTTTGATGAGGGGATCCCGGATAAATCGAAGGGAACATTCAAATTTTATAGCACAACAAATGATTTTCATATTTTTACTAAAGCAAAACAGGCATTTTTGTATAATTATCATCATATCATGTTGCTGAGCTGATGATGGAAGGTACTTCGAAGGTTAGGAGTTGAGAGAAAATTCTTTCAATAAATGGTTTTTTGTTGGAAATCTTACATTCCTGAGGTGGTCCAACTGTCACCAAGTCAAAGTCTGATGATGGTATCCCAAAGAAATCGAAGGGAACATTCAAATTTTATAGCACAACAAAATGATTTTCACATTTTTACTAAAGCAAAACAGGCATTTGTGTATAATTATCATCATATCATGTCACTGAGCTGATGATGGAAGGTACTACGACGGTTAGGAGTTGAGAGCAAATTCTTTCAATAAATGGTTTTTTGTTCGAAATCTTATATTCCTGAGGTGGTCCAACTGTCACCAAGTCAAAGTATGATGTTGGGATCCCAGAGAAATCGAAGGGAACATTCAAATTTTATAGCACAACAAATGATTTTCATATTTTTAGGAAAGCAAAACAGGCATTTGTGTATAATTATCATCATATCTTGTTGCTGAGCTGATGATGGAAGGTACTAGGACGGTTAGGAGTTAAGAGTGAATTCTTTCAGTATGTATTTTTTTGTTCAAAACCTTATACTCCTTAGGTGGTCCAACTGTCACCATGTCAAAATCTAATGATGTGGTACTAGGGAAATCGAGGGAAACACTGAAACTTAATAGGCACACACATTCTTTTAGTCATATTTTTTAACGTTATACACATATTTATGTCCGGTAATTATCACCTAATGTTGCTAAGCTGTTGAAGCTGATTGAAGGTACAACTCCTCAAAGGTTAGGAGCTGAGAGCAAATTCTTTCATTAATTTATTCGTGGTCTGATAATAGTTTCAGGCTTTAAGATTGCTATTAGATAACATTATTATAATAGGTAAATCTCTTTAAAATTTAGAAGTTAAGTGTTTTTTTTTCCAATTATGCTTATACATGTAGGTACAGAATTATTAAAGTTACTAAAAAGAGTGAAATAAATTAAGTTTTTAACAAAAAAATAGAACCGACTTCAAACGGTAAAAAATAAAATTGTTCAGTACCTACTTCTTCTTGCTTATGGTAATTACTCTTAAAACTATTTTTGGAGTCGGGCCCTTAGTTAAATGTCCTGTTATAGTAAATATAGTGTACCTTTCGTTCTGAATGGGCACCGACTCCAATATAGTTTTAACAGTCATTACCTTAAGCAAGAAGATGTAGGTACTGTCTCACTGTCTGTACTGTCGGTGCCCTTTTAGAACAAATGGTAAGACATTTTAGTAAGGGCCCGACTCCAAAAATAGTTTTAAGAGTAATTACCATAAGCAAGAAGAAGTAGGTACTGAACAATTTTATTTTTTACCGTTTGAAGTCGGTTCTATTTTTTTGTTAAAAACTTAATTTATTCGAAACACAATCGTCCATTCTGCAAGTTCTTGTCCATTTTACAATAATTTTCAATAAGATTCACTTCATTGCACTTAAAATAAGTTAGGTGTACTGTGCCCCGCGGTTTCACCCGCGATTTTTATTTTTTTAGATTCTTGGTCAGGGTGGGGCGAATTTTTAGGTTCTTGGTCAGAAGGAGTCTTTTTTTTTTCAAGCTGGGTACCGCGCGTAAATTTGCCTTCCACGTTACACGAGGGGACACACACACAAAATATTAAATATACATAGGAAACAGCTAGAGGTAGCATATCTAGCTTATTCTTTATAAGTAGGTTTCTTTTTTTTGGGAGATCTTTTGGGGTTCTTGATTCCCTGAGTCTGGATTACGATCCAGGGAGGGGGGGGGGGGGCAGCTGCCTTCCCTTGCGTTTCTCCCCTCGGCACGCCCATGGTAACACATATTTTATATAATTACAAAATGAAAAAACCAGGTCAATTAAAACAAACATTTTCGCAATTTATAGGAAATTTTACATAAAATGTACATCATATATGAAGATTTTATCGGTAATATTAATAATGATAGTTACTTTATTAATTGTATATACGAAGTGTATTTCCTTGTCTTTTTTATATTTCAGAATAGTTCACAAAAAGATTGTAATTATTGCAATTATCACAAACAATTAATAGCAAACAATGCTACTGGTTATTATGTAACATGATGTCATTGCACAAGGTCTTTATCCGTTTTTGAGATTATACCAACAAAGGGATTAAAACTTCTATATACGGCTTTTATCCTTATTTTTTAACCGACTTTAAAAAAGGAGGAGGTTACTCAATTCGACCGTATATATATATATATATGTTTATTTTTATGTTTGTTCGCGGATAACTACGTCGTTTACGAATCGATTTTGGGGATTCTTTTTTGTTCGAAAGCTTATACTTCCTAGGTGGTCCCATTGACACCAAGTCAAGATTTGATGATGGGATCCCAGGGAAATTGAGGGGAACTCTCAAATTTTATAGGCACACATATTGATTTTCTTATAATATCTGAACCAAAATTGATATTTGTGCATAGTTACTATCATTTAATGTTGCTGAGCTGACGATGGAAGGTACTACAATGGTTAGGAGTTGAGAGAAAATTGTTTTTTCGATAAATATTTTTTTGTTCAAAAACTTATGCTCCCAATGTGGTCCAACTGTCACCAAGTCAAGATCTGATGATGGGATCCGAGGGAAGTCGAGGAGAACTCTCAAATTTCATATGTGTGATATGTGGAAATATCGCCAATTATGCTTAAACAATACAGAATTATCAACTTAAAGGTACTAATTAAGTTTTTAACAAAAAAATAGAACCGACTTCAAACGGTAAAAAATAAAATTGTTCAGTACCTACTTCTTCTTGCTTATGGTAATGACTCTTAAAACTATTTTTGGAGTCGGGCCCTTACTAAACCTGTCCACCTGAATGTATAAATTAAAGAAAGAATTTGCTCTCAGCTCCTAACCGTTGAGGAGTTGTACCTTCAATCATCAGCTTAGCAACATGAGGTGTAATTACCGGACATAAATATTTGTATTATGTTAAAAAATATGACTAAAAGAATGTGTGTGCCTATTAAGTTTCAGTGTTTCCCTCGATTTCCCTAGTATCACATCATCAGATTTTGCCATGGTGAAAGTTGGACCACCTCAGAAATGTAAGATTTCCAACAAAAAACCATTTATTGAAAGAATTTGCTCTCAACTCCTAACCGTCACAGTACCTTCCACCATCAGCTCAGCAACATGATATGATGATAATTACACACAAATACCTGTTATGCTTTAGTAAAAATATGAAAATCATTTGTTGTGCTATAAAATTTGAATGTTCCCTTCGATTTCTGTGGGATACCATCATCAGACTTTGACTTGGTGACAGTTAGACCACCTCAGGAATGTAAGATTTTGGACAAAAAACCATTTATTGAAAGAATTTGTTCCAACTCCTAACCTTCGTATTACCTTCCATCATCAGCTCAGCAACATGATATGATGATAATTACACAAAAATGCCTGTTTTGCTTTAGTAAAAATATGAAAATCATTTGTTGTGCTATAAAATTTGAATGTTCCCTTCGATTTCTCTGGGATCCCCTCATCAGACTTTGACTTGGTGACAGTTGGACCACCTCAGGAATGTAAGATTTGGAATAAAAAACTATTTATTGAAAGATTTTGCTTTAAACTCCTCAGTGTTGCAGTATCTTCCATCATCAGCTCAGCAACATGAGATGATGATTACTATGCACAAATATCTCTTATGCTTCAGAAAGTATAAGAAAATCAATGTGTGTGCCTATAAAATTTGAGAGTTCCCCTCGATTTCCCTGGGATCCCATCATCAGATCCTGATTTGGTGACAATGGGACCACCTCGGGAGTATAAGCAAACGAACAAAAAAAGATTTTTGAAAATCGGTCCACAAACGGCGGAGTAATCGGTGAACATAAATATAAAAAAAAATACATACAGCATAATACAGTACCTCCTCCTTTTGGAAGTCGGTAAAAAGAGTGAACCCTTAGTAAAATGGAGTACCTTTCGCTCTGAATGGGCACCGACTCCAAAATTGTTTTAAGAGTCACAAACAAAGATAAATGTATTATACATATAATAAAATAAATGAAAATATTTCAATGTACATTTTTATGTTTGTAATTTGTAATTAGTGAAGTTTTTAATTATTGTAATATTTGCATACCTCATGAAGGTAAATATGGCGAATCAAATGTATAAAAACACCTTTTGTAAACACCCATATTTGTGCAAAAAAAAGTCTTTGTCTTTGTCTTTGAAAAGGAAAAGTATCAAATGCAAAGTGCTGAAAAATATTATTTTTTACCGTTTGAAGCCGGTTTGTTTTTTGTTAAAAAAGTTATAAACTCTTAATAACATGAGAATACGCCTCACGTATTACTCATCCAACAGCCCTTAGAAGTTCACGGAACGTAGACTTCCACCAACACCACCTTTACCTTTACCATTTTCTTAAACTCTGAATCTACCAGTCTACTATTTTATTTTTCTTTCAGTAATGGCATTGGAAGCGCGCATGGCCCGGCGGTTGTGCGTAGAACGCAAACGATCTATATCGTCGGCTTTATCTAAGCCAAACGGGCGCGGTCGGGTGTGAGATGGGTGACCGCTAGTGGCAAAAAAATTCATGCGCGTTTCTGTGCTTCAGAGAGCACGTTAAGCCGTCGGACCCGGTTGTTGTCGATAGATAACAGTAATTAAACCTTGTCGAACGCCTTATGGGCGGCTCGATAACATTCGACAGCGCGTTGGCCATTAACCCGCATCTCCACCAACCCGCATTGGAGTAGCGTGGCGGAGTAAGCTACAGGCCTCCCCAATAATGGGGAGAGACCTGTGCCCAGCAGTGGGACGCAAAAAGGGTTGCAGCCAATGGCATTGGACGATCTGTCGGCAATTCCATTTTTATAAGTCAGGACAACCTAACAGGAACGTGTCCAATGGTTGAGATAGGTGGAAAACGTAGTCATGTTTTCGGTAGTAGGTATAAAACCTATATGGAATCAAATTCGACATGCCTCTTTTAAGATCCCGCCCAAAAACTAGCGAATATTTTGGACTTCGATTTTGTTTCAGTTGGTTGCATTTTTTTTCTAAATTATTTTTAAGCTGCGGAAATTAATATATTTTTACGGGACCTTAATTGCCAGCTGTCATTTTAATATTACTTGTAATACTATGAAGTTTATTAATTTACTATATATTATCTTATAGGAATAATTTGAAATTAAGGAAAATTTGATCGTCTTAAGTGGTAAATTATAGGATGAAATTTAGTACCTGCTTAGACACTATTTTTGATGATAACTGAGTTCAACCCTTTTTGCATCTGGGCACGGCTCTCTTCTTATTTTTAGGGAGGCCTGGAGCTTACTTACCACCCTGGTCTGGTTGGTCGAGTATTTTTGATGGTAAAAATCTAAAACTTAAAACTAAAAGATACTACGATAACTCTCGGGAACTTTTGTAAAATTATTACCGACACTTAGCAAAATATGTGTGATAATTTGCAATCCCATCAAGGATTAATTACAAGTATACTTATCTGCATAGTCACGAACGCGCATGAAAACTCGAACATAATTACATAGTTCAAGAACTCGTAAAATATATTCACGATCCTACACACATAAGCCCTTAATTATTTGTAAATCCCTCCTTATTACCTCGTTACGTAGTCACGATTTAGAATATGGGTTTTCTTATACTAATATTACTTATGATTTTCAGTGTGATTTTAATTTTTGTGTATATCCTAATGGTCTGGCAATATCCTAATGTATATCCTAATGGTCATATAGTCAGGAGGACCGACAACCGATGGGGAAGAAAGGTCCTCGAATGGCGACCATGTCTCGGCAAAAGGAGTACAGGCCGCCCTCCAACCAGGTGGACTGATGACCTGAAGAAGACAGCGGGTAGTCGCTGGATTCAGAAGGCCCAGGACCAGGAGGAGTGGCGAACGTTAGGGGAGGCCTATGTCCAGCAGTGGACTATAAAAGGCTGATGGATGGATGGGATCCTAATCAAATCCATTCGGACTCATCGCATGTTCGTATATTTTCAGTATGCTGATCTTATCTCTTTTCAGTATTCATATTGGGGTCACAGGGGACATGACCCCCCCCCCCCCCCAAAATCCATCAGTCATGCGTAGACGGAAGGCGAAATAAGCCAATTTGGGATACCTCTTCCCCCAAATTTCTTAGTGCCCCCCCCCCCCCAAATTTCTTGGCGAAAAATTGAAGGCTGCGACGGCGCCTCTGAACTGCCTCTGAAGCACTGAAATGCGCATGAAAATTGCCACTCGGAGTCACTCGTCTTACACCCTAATCGCTTAAGCTCTACGCCAACCGCCAAACCATGTGATGCAAATCGTTAGGTATGCAAAAATATAAAATTTGATGAGTCGTTTATTTTCAGTATATTTATAGTAAGTATCACTCACTATTCTCAAGTTACGGTAAGTTAGGATCATAAGAAGATACTAAGCTTATTTTCTGAACTACTTTGTATAATATTATGATATATAAATCAACACCTGCTAACATTCTATCACGTTTTGTTGCTAGTGATGATAAAAACATAAAACCTTTTATATTTCTCTGCCTCATTTCCGAGTTCAAGCTACCCATCTAACTCCAGACAATGCCTGTTTCGTTAAAATGTGAAGATCTCTTATGTTCTACATACAACCATCAACCATTAAGTATAACTATACTTTATATACTTTTATTAATTATTAGCCCCTAAACTAAAGGAATGCCCCTAAAGCTCGATGGCCGTGATGATTTTTTTGTATTCCTAATGAAATATGAATTAAATACCTACTTTTTCATAATAATAACCATTCTTTATTGCATCATGAATACAAGTTACATTTCATAGGATAGGTCACATGATGAAACCTTGTAAGCGTGTATGTAAGTAGTAATATTTTATGAGCCTATTTAATTGACAATATGATTATTTAAAATAGGTTATATTTTTAAACAAAATTTTTAAATAAAATGTAATTAAAATTGATTCATTTCAAAATTCATAAGTAAAAAATTATCCTCTTGTATTATAACATTGATAACATACAAGAGGATAATACGGTATAGTTCTAACTACATTTATAATACACAATTACACAAACAACATGCAATCGAAGGTCCCGTTAACATACTTTGCACATCACGGAGTTCCAAAGCGCGCACCCTACTTGTTTTCTTCTCTGTGTTGCACATAATATACATGTTCTATCAGTTATATTACAAACGTACAAACTGGAATAATAAAAATAAAACTATCAATTGTCACTTTAATAAATCATATTAAATAAGTAACTAGATATGCCCTGACTCTGTGTAAAACGTGCATCTGCTGTGGCAAAACGGAATCGATCAACGCAGTCGGATGTAAGATGGGGTTTATATTGTAATTCCTATTCGAGTTTATATAGTATGTAGCAGGTTTGATCGATTTTTGTGCCTACAGGTGCCACTAAGAGTATAGGGTGTCCCAAAATAATAATCCATCCAACCATCAGCTTTTAAAACTCCACTTCTGGACATAGGTCGGATGGAGAGGCGAATATTAGGGGATATTCGCCTCTCCATCCGGTCCTGTATCCTCTGAATCCATCGGCTTCTCGTTATCTCTTCGGGTCGTCAGTCCCCCAGGTTGGAGGGCGGCCTGTGTTCATTCTGACGCGACGTGGTCGCCATTCGAGGAGTTATACTAACTATATGGCCCGCCTATTGCTACTTCAGCTTGCAGATTTTGCAAGCTATGTAAGTAACCTACGTTCGTCTACGGATTTCATCGTACCGGATTCTGTCACGTGGTGAAATAAATACTTCATTATAATGATCCTTTCTCACATGGGTGAAACACAACACACAAAACACAGCCAGTATAACCTGTACTATTATGTATTGTCTGGAATAACTATAAAACAATAATGTTTAAATGTGAAATTGTCAATAACCTATGCTTGAGTGATTCCGATGCATATTTAATTTACATTATCTGGAATACTTTTCCGATAACAAATTCAATAGTAGGTATTAAATATAAAAAATATTTTTTGTTTCGAACGAATATTAAGATTGCTAAATGTCATGTATGAGCAGCGATGATCGAGCGGAGAAACGTCGGTCTTCTATGTGAACGATCCTGGATTCAAAACCTCGGCGCGCACCTCTGACAAAGTAATTTGTAATGTGCGCATTTATCGCTGCTCCACGGTGACGGAAAATATAGTGATATTTAATTGATAACGATGTTCTCCATCGCCATTTCTCGAAAGCATGACGTCCACCAATCCACACTTGGCGAGCGTGGTGGTCTATGACCTAAGTCCCTCTCACTTGTGAGAGGAGACCTGTGCGTATTGGGACATAAAAAAGGTTGAAAAAAAATATGTAAAGAAGACATTTAACTAAAACTATATATATTTTCTTAGCCAAGGTTCTCGTAAGGATTTGAACCCTTGTCCTAAGGGTCTGATTCCAGTGTCGGTTATGGTGTCACTGCTTTGGTGATGTTAGTAAAAATACTTTATTGTAAGTTTATTGTGGCACTGTACAGTGTCCATAGGCTATATATGTTTTGGCTTTTGCGATGCAAGCTCGTCTCGTATTCGATCTTTTAAGTTTCCAAACCACTCCTAAAGCATCGCACTGTGTTTTAATAACTTCTAATCGTAGAATAAAAAGCCCATGTTACTACGTTATAATAATAAATAAATAAATGCTACACACTCATAGCCCCACACTAGGATTACCTGTGTCGTGGATACCATGGACAAACACAAAGACAGAAACACAAATATCCAGACCGACAACAGAATTTTAAACTCATCATTCAAATTTCTGCCTCGCCGGAAATCGAACCCGGGACTCTCCGATCAGCAGTCCGGTATGGTAACCATTGCGCCAAACGTGTCGTTATGTCTACGTATTCTTCATTTCTAAAATCATTGTGATTTACAATGAGAACTATCTGTCGCAGCCTCTCATCTCGCATTCCTCAAATGCTATTCATAAACAGATCATGTTCCTGATCGCGTAACCGTGTCCAACAGTAGATAATAATAATAATAAAGCGTTTTTTATTCCTTACAATTCTAAATTTCGACATGGCAACAATATCGTCACACTATCGTTTGAATGGCCTTCCTTTTCTTCTTTTCTTATGTAAAGGATACCAATTTGTAATAATTTTGCACCATCCTTTGTCTTGGTAATATTTCTAATGTCTTTATTTCTTACCTTGTCGCTTAATTTTACGCCCAAGAGACTCCTTTATATGCTATTTTGACACACTTTAATCTTGTGACTCTTGTTGACAGTGGCCATGTTTGAGAAGAGTTACTAAGACAAGGTATTAAACATGTCTGCATGGGTTTAGATTTTAATGTAACTGGGAGATTACTCTTGAACACCTCTATCATTGCCCAATACTTGTTCAATGTTATTTTAATACTACGCTCTATTTCTTTGTCGTTACATGACTTGAATGATATTAAATGTCCCAAATATGACATATTCAATCTGTATTAAAGTCTTCCACATATTCAATCTCTATTGAATCTGACTTTATCGGTACAGATTTGGCTATTTGTTATTAGTGTAGTTTTCTCCCAGTTAATTTCTAGATCTATCTTTCTGTTCTCCTGCCTAAGTGACTCTATCATGTATTCCATTTCCTTTGGCTCCTTTGAAAGCAGTACTATGTCATCTGCAAATCTTAAGTGCGAGAGGCGATGCCCATATATGTCAAGCCCTTTATCTTCCCAATCAAGTGCTCTGAAGACTTCTTCGAGTACTGCATTAAATAGTTTTGGAGATATAGGATCGCCCTGCTTAACTCCTCTTCCAATTTTAAAAGCTGAGCCATACTTATTGATTTTGATTCTAGCGTTGCTATTTTTGTATATTTCCTGCAATATTATAATATAATCTTGGTTTACTCCTTATCTTGATGGAGCTCGCCAAATAGCACTATGAAATATAGAGTCACACGCTTTGCTGTAATCTATCCAGCATAAGTAGAGAGGTATAGATTGTATTCGTTGTATTTTTCAATGATACGTTTCAAAGTGTGGATGTGATCTGTTGTCGAAAACCCTTTTACAAAACCTGCCTGCTTTACTGGCTGGTGTTCGTCTAGAATACTAGGAAGACGTCGTAGCAGGGTCGCTGCGAATACCTTGTAGAGGCACGACGTCACGCTAATTGGCCTGTAATTTGATATAGATTTCGGGTCTCCTCTCTTAAAAAGTAAAACGATATCTGAACATGTCCACTGTTAAGGTATTTCTTCTATTGATAATATTAAATTGAATAGGTTTTTAGAGGTGTAATCAAAGCATTTGTACCGGCAAGAATCATTTCATTTGTAATAACACCAGATGCAGGGCTTTAATCTGTTTTTAGTGCCTTTATGGAACACTCAATTTCGTTTTTGTTGGAATTGGGTACTTCGTCTATATTATAAGGTAACATAACTGTATTTTCTTGGTTTATGCCTTCTTATGATGTATACAATTTCTGGTTTTCTCATTTTGAAGCTGGTTCATCACATATTTTGAGTAGGTTAGATGTTTATACGCCTTTTTGACTGCACCAGTTTTAATTAATGTTAATGTTAAACCTGTACTGTTTGGTATTTTTCTTAATAGTTTTAAATATTTGTCTTTATAGCTTGCTGTGTTGCGTTTTATCTTCTTTATTTTTATTTTGTTTAGTTTAACAGTAGCGTTGTTACGATTTTAAATTGATATAGATCTTTTTAACTGAATTAGATTTTCACTCATTTCCCACGTTATGTATGATGTATGATAATGTCCTTTCCGGCAGCAAAGACCATAAAAATAATCACACATATTCAGACTAAAATCATGAAATTTAACAAGAAATATTTTTAAACCGCGAGTTTAAAATATACATTATATCACGAAAAGAAATGTTTTATTATTTTCCGTTATTTTTTATTATTTTTACAAGTTTTATAGCTTACTTGCAATGTATTCGGGTTGAATATTACAACACAATTTTTAAGCAGATATCTTCAACCGACTGAGCTGAAACTCAGAATTATTGTAAGTATGTAAATCCAAAATGGATGCCGCAACAAAATGGGGCATTAATTTTTTTGCACAACTCACGCATTATGGATATCAAACGAAAGTTTTTAACTAGCAATACACCTTGAAATAAAAATTAAAATCCATACCACATAATAGCAATATTTTGTACATACAACACATTCGATATGGATGGAATCCAAATTATGTAATGGTCTCAAATTGTAGATTACGAAGAACCATGATAAATCAAAAAAAAATAGCATTTAAATAAAAGCTTGTTTTTAAAATGTTTTTAAACCACTTTTTTATTCATAACTTATTTATTATTATTTCAAGTTTAATATATATAAGAGTGGTATGGGACACTTTAAGTAAAGTAAAAAGTAAAAAAGTAAGATTTCGACTTGTACTTAGCTGGGTTCTAGTTAGTATTCGTATGCAGAAGTTCTGTGAGTGTTTATGGCAATATGCAAGTCGGTTTATGGGCAGTGTCGAGCATACTAATACTACTAGGGAAGCCCCCGTCGCTTTGACTAATAAACTTCTCAAGGACTCACTTTTATCATGTTTACATTTCTTAGAAGAAGGGTTAAATTTAGTACGTGTTTTGAACACGTGAAAATATTTTACTGTCTCAGTCCCTTCATCTTACCTGTACTTATGTTTATTATGTATTCCGTGCCAAAGTTTTTCTCCGTCTGCTCTTTTCTTCAGCTCAGCATTGCCTAAGCGCACCCACAGCAGACAGAACAAAAAAAAATAACGTTCACTAAGAGTTTGTAAATGAACCGTACAGTGAATAAAGAATATATAACATTTCATTTCATTTCAATACGGGTTTGGATACTATGCATAAAAAAAGTTTCACTAAACCACGCTTGAAAAGCATGATGATTTATTTATTTATCACACAAAGATATTATAAATAACGACAAAAGAAGAGAATAGTACAGAGTACTGCTTATTTCAAATTATTTTTTCCGGCATCTCCAGGAATGGATAGAAGATGTGAAAAAAGACAAATTTAGTATGTACAAAAATAGAAAGAATAATAATTAAATAATAAATTTTAATTCATTTTTGTAAGTACATGATTTTTATTTGCCTTTTAAATCAATGATACGAGTAATTTTGTCTTTTTTTATTTTGTTTGTATAGTTTTGTGACATCACATTTTATTCATACAATATGTATGAGCACGTCGCGTTCTATTTTTATTTTATTTTATTTTATTTTATTATGTTATTTCAAGGGTATTTAGGGTCAAATGCGAACTGCGAAGTCTTCGAATAGATTTGCCTATCTCTCGGGAATGAGTGGTGATAGAAAATTAGATATTTAAATTATTACACTATTTTCCCTCACTGTAGAGCAACTATAGATGCACACATATAATTTTTTGTCAGTGTTGCGCGCTGGAGCTCGAACTCTGGACCTCCACGTCAGAGACTGATGTCTTTATCACTCAGCTTTCAGTACACATATTGGAATCATGAACACGTTTTTCGAAGATTCGTGAAACCGGTGATTCATCGGCGAACTTTCTTATTTCGACAACCAATCCACGATAAGTAAAAAGTCATGTAATTAATTCAAAACAAAGAAATCCTTTTACGTTGTCAGTTACAAGTTGCAACAAAAACAGCACCACTACCAATTTAATCATTGTACAATTAATATTATCTTGTTTCTGCAAATAAAATCGCTTTGTTATGTCAACTTTGTAATTTTGACCCAAATAGGAGCAGCGTGTTCTTCTACGTTATGCGATATGGTACGATAAGAAACGCTTGCGTGTTGATGGCTTAAACCACCCTAGCTCGCGTTTTTCCTGCAAAAGGTCATTGAAAATGTTATGTTTAATAGCACAATTGAACGTTTAAATTTAGTTTCGTTGTTCATCTACATTTTTAAACGATTTTCCTTTTAATTTATGGTCAGTGGCAATATTTTTTCGTGGCGTTTCAAGGGTTCGGACTCCCACATCCAAGATTGTTTATGTGCTACTTATTATGAATTATTCATAGCACCTTCATCTAAGAACAAACAAGACCAGGAATTTGAGCTTGTCATTCCATTTCTGCCACGCCGGCAAACGAATCCAGGACTCGAGGATCAGTATGTTAATGTTATTGTTGGTGCTATGTCGATATGACAAAGATGATCTTATCATATTCTACGTAAATGCTCCCGAAATTTTCCACGAAAGTATTACATTTTTGTAGGCGGTAAAACTTGAATGATACTTACGACCAGAGAAGTAACGTCGCTACACCCACTTCTGACGAAGCAATTATATTGTGTATCAGTGGAATGGTTATGTTGCTGGCCAGACTTACATGAGGCGCCCATCAGCCGTCGGAGTAGCAGCGCAACGCAGCGCATACGACCACAGGCAAGGCAAGTAAGGAAAGAAAAAGAAAAGAAAAAAAAATTAGGAATACAAAATATTCGCTTAATGAATGTCATTTTTTCCCGGTCATCGCCTTTAGCTGCCCGTTTGAGCTGAGAGAGAGGCGGCGGAAAAAAACTCCCAGCAGCACTCTGTTAAGTAAATTTACGTTATTATGTGTATATTTGAGATAACAGAATGGCTTTGTTTTGTGTCGATAATGGTCACACGTGACAGCTGATCGTGTGAGTGTAGATGTGTAGATATCCGTGGGCTGCAGCGGCCTCTTAACATCACCGCGCGCCAATCCGCACTAGGACCGCGTAGCGGACATTCCAACTATATAACCTCTGAATTTGTTGTGAAAACGAAATAACAAATAATCCAAAAAATAATTTCCCAGGGAAGTATTTCTCAACCTGTGCGTGTGACCCCAGGGGGGTCGCGAAGCCTCTTTAGTCGCAAAGCTTTTATGGGAGAGTTGTAAAAGGTTAGGAAAACTACTGCATTAAAAAATAATTAAAAAGTTTTAATAGGAAAAATGATAACTAAAGGACAAAATAAAATTAACAAAAATAAAAATAACTTATTATTATGACACTGATTACCGATTAAAGGTCCACCTTTTTCCAGTATTCTTTGAAGTCTCTTGCATTGAGAAGTAATGACACTGTTCTTCTTTCAACTTTTCTATCACCATTTTCATACCAGGTATAAATTCTGTGTCGAAGAAAATGAATCGCAGTCGTTTTAATTTAGAGACGATAGCCACAATTCAACGTCGTTTGTAAAGCCATAGATTTTGTCTTTTGCAGTGATAAACTTTTCATACCGCCCCCCTTTACCGCATGTCGTGGCATATATGGAACACTTTGAAAACTAGTTGAAATATCCGAACCAGTGACAGATTTTTGCGGTTATTAGAAGTGTAAGTATTGCGTAGTATGTATCCGAACGTAAAATGACAGTGACAACCGTTGATGTTGTCTATGGTTCTATATTTCATTATCAGATGTCCGCGAGCGGCCATTTTGTGCAGAGCGTTCAGTTGCGATTTTTCTATCATCAGTTTTTAAGATTTTGTGGACGAATATAAATATAATTTTTGTTTATTGGGGAAGAAGAATGGATCCAAGAAGATTCTATGGCATAACGCGTAAGTAAAATTAACTACTTCCTAGTTAAAATAAGTAACAAACTTTGTTCCTAATATGGAACACTATGCGGTAATGGCAATATGACCCGGGCAAATATGGAACATTATGAACTAAGAGTTCTATTAACCGTTGGTCAAATATGGAACTTTATGCACATGGTACCTCATAAGAACAATAAAATATGTACATATAATATAAAAATAATGTACATAATAAATTATTTATAGTACTACATTTTGCTATGTTTGATTGACTTACGTTTGTGGCATGTGTTGGTAGAATATTTACCTCATGTCGTTTTTTTTATTTTGTTACAGGTAATAAAACAAATAATTGTGTTTTGTCATTTCCTGAAGACTCCGATGATGAATACTTATCCGATGAAGATGAATATCAATTACCAAAGAAAACTATTGAAGAATCTGAATCTGATTCTGAAGTCGAATCTGATTCTGAAGTCAACTCTGATCGTGTAATTGAAAATGAAGTCATATATTTGCAAGAATCACAACTAGAAGATACAGTGGAGATGTAAGAAGAAATTGACGAAACGTTGAGACATATATCAAGTACTGAAAAAACAGGTGGAGCTAAAGCTAAACCTGTAAAGGTACAGAAGAGAGAAAATTTTTTATGGGCTGAAGATCCTATTGAATACGAGACCCAAGACATAACATTCTTAGGATGCGAAAATCTTCCAGACGAAATCTTACAACTGGAGACGCCTATGAGTTTTTTCAAACTTCTGTTTCCAACAGAAGCACTAAACCTCATTCATGAACAAAGTAACTTGTATGCTGAGCAAATTCAGCCAGAAAGGTCACATTCACTTACTAGAGATCAGATCAGTAAATTTATAGGCATTGTTATTTATATGTCTGTGGTACAACTACCTTCTACTCCTCATTACTGGAAAGAAGGAACTTATATCGAAAAAGTTGCCTCTGTAATGACGTGTAACGAGTTCGAAGAAGTAAAAAGATTTTTGCATTTCTTTGATAAAACTAAAGAACTTAAACAAACTGATCCAAATTTTGATAGACTCCAAAAAATCAGACCACTTTTAGATATATTGAGAAAACAGTTAATAAATATCCCTAAAGAAGAGTATATGGCAGTGGATGAACAAATGATTCCCACCAAAGCAAAAACATCGGGCATGCGGCAGTATAATTCAAAAAAACCCCATAAGTGGGGTTACTTGAATTACGTGTTGAGCGGAGCTTCTGGATTTAGCTATGATTTTGACTTTTTTACGGGAAAACACAGAAAAGACTTGCCAGATAATTGTCCTGACCTTGGCGCTACTGGTAATGTGGTAACTAGACTGATAGACACAGTGCCAAAAAACTTGAACTACAAACTGTTTATTGATAATTGGTATACCAGTCTACCTCTAATGGCATTTTTGCATAAAAATGGGGTTTTACCACTGGGAACAATTCAAATAAACAGAGCAAAAGATATAAATTTACCGAGCACAAAAGAGCTTTTGAAACGTGGCAGAGGTTACTGTATGGAATCATCTACTGTTGTTGAAGATGTGAAGCTCAGTGTCACAACATGGGTGGATAACAAAGTGGTTAATCTATGCTCTTCATATGTCGGAAAAAATCCTGAATCCATCGTAAAGAGATATTCTAAAGAAAAAAAGGTTAAAATCGATGTCTCTCGTCCAAAAGCTGTTGAAATATACAATAAATACATGGGAGGGGTGGATTTATTGGACTCCATGTTAGGATTTTATAGGATACAAATAAGAAGTAAGAAGTGGTATCACCGTATTTTCTTTCACATGATCGATCTAGTATGCGTGAACAGTTGGCTATTGATACGACGATGTAATAATCAAAAAGGTAGTGATACCTACATGCCGCTTCTTGACTTCAAGTTATACATCGCAGATGTGCTTATGCGAAAGACGACAGGTGTTTTCACACCCACAACTCGTGGAAGAGGGAGACCCGTTCTTGACCAAAACATCGAAAACGTCAAAAATCCAAAACGAAGGCGCTTGGAACTGCCACCTCGGGAAGTAGCTGAGGACGGGATTGGACATTGGCCTTGTTGGAAAAAAGATCGACAGCGTTGCAAAAACTGTGACCAAAAGTCATATGTATGCTGCAGTAAATGTGTGTGCTACCTTTGTTTTAACAAAGACCGCAACTGTTTCATGAGTTTCCATGCTACCGCAAATAAATAAATGGTTTATTGCATATTTAGGTTGTAATTTTTAATATAATAAAAATAATGAAAAAGTACTTACGCTGTTTGCATTTTATCTATCAACAGACTGACTGTGAGTATATGAGAGTATATGACATTATCACGCTTAAACTCCGAGCTTTTAATTATATGTATTTATATATTATAATTTTATATTACCTATATAGTTATAGTTCAATTACCTTAATGCATACTGTTCCAAATATGGACACAAGTATGATGCAACCATGATAGCATGGTGTTCCAAATATGGAACAAAGGAATTTTCCTCAAATTTTCCTAAATTTTCATATGTAATAATTTTTTTATTATTTATTTTGCATTTGCTTAGAAGTAATACATATCCTAAATTAATTTGAAGGAAATCAAAAAATCCATGCGGTAAAGGGTTAATTAAAAATAAAGAAAGGCCATTTTCAAAAGAAATTCCGGGTCACAAATAAAAGTTCAGCGCCAAGTTCCAAAACCTTTTAATTGAATATTAACTATTCCCAAACTAAAATATATGAAAAAAAGCAACGGGTAACGGTAATGGGTCGCGAAATATTTCTTCATACTAAAGGGGTCGTGTCGTGGAAAAAGGTTGAAAAACACTGCCGTAGGGAAATGATACCTCTGTCTATGTTGTAAGCTTAAGCTGACTAATTCTGCATAACATAGTAAGTAATCGATTTCATATTTTTAATAATAATCATTGTAATATAAATTACTTTTAGAAATAAATGAATAGTTAGAATTAGGTTATATGAGCAGCACAATGAACCCTTCCGGGGAAAGATTCATATTCTAGGCTTAGCTAGGTACTGACTCTCGTTGCGTCAGTATCTTTGATGCTCTAAGATTCTAAGTGAGCAGAGATAATTTATTGCACTTGTAGTATCTACATCCAAATGAGTTAGGTTATTAAACCTTCTTACCTAGTTTTTTCTAACAACAGAAAAGGTACTTGAAAGAAGGGCAATGCTTAAGTTAGAAAATAACTAATTGTAACTAGTTCAACGATTTAACTCCTTACTCGTGACCATTACCACAGATAATAGTAAAACGTTTTTACAACAATGACAAAAGCTATTTGTCTCATTATGACAAAGGTTAAATGGACCTATTTATGCAAACCGGAACCAACCCACACATGATGATGATGATGATAGTTTTGAGAAAAACCTGTTTAATGTATTAGACAACTGATGTTTTGTGGATTGGTAAACATGTCATGAAAATGTTTTGTTCTGTCAAAATTGTCAGATCATTTTGATCTTTATAGGGTCGATAAAAGGTGCAATTTTAAGCTTTTCTGTGTACTTAACTCAATTTCGGCATGAGTGTGGATTGGTTCCGGTTTGCGTAAATAGGTCCAAATGATGTTACGTGTTCTACATAATATTATTGTTCTTTTCTATGAATAGGTACGTTGGTTTCTTTGTGAAATGAAAAAAAGTCGGTATAAACTCAGTCTGCATACAGATTACAGAACCGTGTTTTCGACTGCAATGGCTAAAAAGTTTGTTTGTATACAGCTCCAACAGCTTACAGACGTGGGACAGGGACGATAATTTCATATTGATTTTAACTCATTTTATATTGATTCGAACCTCGCCGCTTTACACAAAAATAATTATTAGAAATAAAACAGACTGCAAAAAATGATCGCCAATATTACTTCCTTTTATTTTATTACTTATATTTAAAAAAACTTCATTGAATAAAAGAGACAATTTAGTATCAACAGTATTTAGAACACGATTGGACGATGCACTGGATATTATTTACAAAACTTGACATACCCAGTACGCGCTGGTCGTCGAATAGAATTTACGAGTCCTCAATTAATCAGTCGAGTTCCTTTAACTCGCAAAGGTTATCTTTGATATCCATTGTAGCGCAATATCCTGCTGATGTTCAGATTAAGAAGTGTATACGTTCTTGATATTAACTACTTTCAAGCCCTTTTAAAAGTTTTAAAAGTACGTGTATGCCTATCCGTTTCATCGTCTGCCAGACTCAGAACTGAGCTTAAAAATCTGTGTGCGTGTGAGTGTGTGTGTAGACCTTTGGTACACTCATACTCTGTGTCGGGGTACCATGGACACACACAAAGACATATACACAAATACCCAGACCGAGAACAGAAATTAAAAGTCATTATTACAATTTTCGCTTCGGTGGGAATCGAACCCGGGACTCTTGATTGGCAGTCCGGCAAGGTAACCATTGCGCCTTAGGGCTCGTTTTTACTTCTTAATTCGAAAATTTCCTTTGACTTCACTAAATTTGTTTTGTGCTTCTTATTTATCAACTCTACAATCAAGCAAAATATTCAAATAAAACCTTCAAATAAAGCCTGAATTAAAAAAACACGCTTTCAAAGCACATCAACCTAAAAAGTGAAAAATAATCCATAAAATAAGCAGAAAATAATAATGATCAAATAAATACTATTTACTCTTATTGTAAATTAATCGTGGAGTGCTCTGTGCCACATTTTTCGTAACAACCCACGCTTTTCACAATAGCGTATTTTTTAGTTTTTTAAACATAGAACTATGGGCGCTAACGCCTATTCTGAATAAACTCAACACACAATTTTCTTTACTGTTGAAATACGAGTAAGTTGAATGAACATCATAGTGTTTCTATAAATCCTTTGCCTGTGACCTATACTAATACTATAAATGCGAAAAATACAACGAATATCCATGTTTAGATAGATGTATGTTGCTCAATCACGCAAGAACGGCTGAACGAATCGGGATGAAATTTGGCACAAACATAAATTATAGTCTGGAATAGTAGCACAAAGGCTTTTAATCCCGGAAAAATGTACTATTCCTGAGGAATAGAATATAAAAGACTTGAGCGAAGCCTAACTAAGCGTATCTGAATTAGTATTTCATACCATCACGTGGCATAGCGTCAAAGAACAAACATTTATCTTGCGTATATCAAATTCCCCTTAGCGTAAATGTAACAGGACAATCGTGGTTACCTTCCCATGCAATTTGAACGCATGAGGCGTCGCATATGCAAGATATAACATTTCTGTGGGCGAGTGAACATCAAAAGAGATGCACGATAATACATACATTCCTGAGGGCACAATGCGTCCATTGAGCTAGCTAGCCGCAGAGCTCATGATGCATGTTTAGCCTGTGTTTTAACCGTCTCGAAATAATTTAGTGTTATGATTGGTTGGTATAAGTTATGGTAAATTACTTAGTCGCAATCCTAATTTGATGCTCTCATACTCTCGTTCTTATGATTATGAATAATAATTTACTATACCCACAGCTCCATTCTTTGTTTCGTGGGGTGACAAGTAAAACTCATTAATTGCATAAAAGCTATTTGGTGATAATGAATATTTAAACATATTTTACATCTTAGTTTTTGAATTGGTGGTGAACTTTAGATTAAAGGGATTTTAATCGATAATAAGCATTTAAAAAAACCGTTACTATTTTTATACCGTTTGGTTTAACATCTATACATCTATACATATAATAAAACTGTAAGCAGGGTCAATTCTGTACATTGCATATAAATTTAAAAAAATACTTCTAGGGGTCTTTTTATGAGTAACAGAAGCTAAAAATATAAATTTTGAAATTATTGTCTGTCTGTCTGTCTGTCTGTCTGTCTGTCTGTCTGTCTGTCTGTTGTTAGCTTTTCACGCAAAAACTACTGGACGGATTTTGATGAAACTTTTTTTGTTTTATAAATACTGGTCCTCGCTAACATTTAGGCTATAGATAATTTTAAAAATCACCCTTTAAAGGTGTGAAATGAGGGATGAAAATTTGTATGGAAAACTTGGTTTTTTTCAATAGATTTTCTTGAAATTTGATATAAATATTTTGTAACCAAAATAAAAGAATACGTGTTTCAGCATTTTCCGTAATTCACCCATTAAATGTCAATTTTCTTTGAAACTCTTTGAAAATTGAGCGTCGGGACTTGATGTACAGAATATTTTTGTGCAGAGTATTTTACTTATAATTTTGTATTTGTAATCTTTACTAACATAGTGAGAATTCTATTTAAGCTTTTTTCAAAACTACCCCCCAATAGCAAATAAAATGGATTCGAAAGTTGGTATCTCAAGCGTACAATAATTAACCTTAACTTAATATTTCATTCTCAAATTCTTTTCCCTTCTTTGAATGATGTGTTTACTGATATATTGTTGAATTAATTTCCGTAACATTAGTGTGTATTTCATATCAATCGGGTGATAAACAAAAAAGTTATGTTCATTTACACAATACGCGACATAAACTTAAAAGGCACTTTGGGGAATTTGTATGAAAGTTTCGGTAACAGCCCATTCAAAACCATAAATAAAAGTTTAAATTTAAGTAAAATTATTTTGAACTCTCACTAATATTGTCGACTATATTAAATATACTTAGATCAGCTTACTGTATTTTCTTTCGTTGGCCGAGAATGGCTAGACTATAGGTACCTAATAAGCGCATCGCGAGCCTTACCGCCGCCGAACCTTACATCACAGGCTCCATTGAGTTAGTTGCTCAGCTTATTAGTCTTCTTTTGGGGTGGAAGATTATGAACAGGCTGCAGCTGAAACGATTATTATCGCTACATTATATCATGCTGCAACCTTTTTAGCATTCCACTGCTGAGCATGGAGCTCTCCCAATATTGAGGAGGCCTCTAGCTCCGATGAACCGAAATCCAAATCTTACAATCTCAATGCATCCAGCATTAAGGTTGTAAGATACGGAATCTAAACCTTCATACAGAATGTACAAAGCCTTAACAAAACGAGACTACTGCAGACATCTAGGTGACGAATAGTTAAACTTTTAGTGAACCAACTGTTAATCTCAATATCTACCTATTTGGTAATTTGACATTCGATTTATCAACCACAAAGTTTACATGTCATACGGTAGATGGCGTTATTGTGCAATATTCATTTCTTCTACAAAGTGAATCGATGGAGATAATTTCAAATAAAAGCCTTAAGTCTAATAAAAGTTTTTATTTTTCACTATGTACTTACATAGTGAAAATTCTAATTAGACTTAAATAGAAAATTCCGAATGATTAATCCTAAGCACGTATGTTTAGAAATTTTGTCTCCCAACTACAAGTAGTTGTATAGTGCACCTCTATTCTGCAGTAGGTTAAAGCTATGTATCCTATGCATTCTTTGCAGTATAAATTCACTCAATTTACTTAAGATACTATTTATTTTTAATATAGATGAAGCCACGGGCACAGCAGTACTACGTATCTCTTAACTTTAATAAACGAGCTACATATTTGTAAAGAGAATCTGATTGCGCGAGAAAAGCGAAGCATGCGAAAACTGGATAGTAAGATCTGAGTACAGTAAGCAGACCTTACTGTTTTAGGTTTGAAGGATTTAAGAAAAATAAATAAGGTGTCTTCTGAACATATGAACATTTTATTATAAGTGATGATTTCACTATAATATGTAAGAATAATCTACCTACTACTTATTCAATGTAAATAAATAATCTTTAATCAATCCCTTTTATACAAGTCTTTATTAACGCGGACGACGTCGCGGGCACAGCTAGTAAATAATAAAATTAGTGACAAAATGTTTTTTTTTAAACTGTACTTAATGAGTTTTTTGGCATCCCACGATTTCTTTCTATTAAAAAATGAGTGTCTGGCAAAAATTGTGAAAATATATTTGAAAAATGCGATTTACAACTTATTTATTTAAAGGAAGTAGTAGCCCACATGAATTGAAATAGTTCTTTCAGCCCTTGGACACACTGTCAAACCAGGCTCAGGCTTTCTGAGGTCATATTCAGTTATGCTCTTACTCCAGCCTCACGTCAGTCTAGCAGACTGCCGCAATTTTCCACCAGAAACACAGTACTGGAAATCGATTAAATAGGTTTTGCGGTGGTACTTCATAGGTTTAGCGAACTAGCAAAAAAGTGTATTTATTGCCTGACATCCACGAATGCTTCTTTCGCAAAACTTATGTTTAATTGCTACTTAATTTTCAGGTGTATTACACGACGATAATATATAATAATAATATATTTATTTCCATAAAATAACATGTACAGAAAATGGTTTACACATTGTACACATAATAGTAGATAATAATGGCGTAAGAGCGGAAGAATAAAACTTTGAAAGCCTCAGATAAACATAATACGCTTAACATGTGTCGTGAGCTCTTGGGCTGAGTAGGTTGCACTGGATGCAACGTAATGGGGAATTTTAATGCGCTTGATATAGCACCTACATAAATTGGCAGCTGTGGCTTGTTATACACTCGCAAACACTATTAAAATGGTTGCTGCACTATAATATATAATTAATTTCAAACGACTTTGATTCTTACAGCATCAAAGATTGTCATGCAATCATCCCTCGTTCCTGCTATACATACAATAGTAACTTTCGGTCAAGATTAGTTATACTGCATATAAATATTTAGTTCCTTTCGTATATTAAACCTCTTCCAATTTTCTTTACATTACTTATTTTTTCCATGTTCAAACCATAAGACATTTTGTAGAAAACTTAAGAAATGAATGCCATAACTTGGCTTATACAATTATTGATATCAATTTTGAAAGCTTAAAAGTTTTATAGATTACTAGCTGTACCCCGCGGTTTTACCAGCTCTAATTTTTTTTGAAGCATCCTGTTTTACTTCTGATAATTCCAAGAATATATGTACAAAGTTTCATGATGATCGGTTGAGTAGTTTTCGCGTGAAAGAGTAACAAACAAACTTACTTTCGCATTTATAATACATATTAGTAGGATATACCCGTATACAGTTAAAACATGAACACACAGGTTCATAAGTGGTAGGTGAAATAATAACTTGAGCGGTATAATAATTCATAATTCCTTTATTTGGTATTATATTTAGGTAACAATATGTCTTCATAAATTAATAAAATAAGGGCCTCTTTCACCACCTTCAACTAAAGTGACAAGTACGCTAATTGTCGGTTAAAGTTATCCGTAACTTCAATTTCAATTTCACGATTTTCGAGTAGCACTAATCATATGATAAACTGACCCGTACTCATAGGTTTTAATTACCAATCAACTTTACTTAAGACGTAACGGATCAACACTTTACTTGGAGATGGTGAACAAGATACTATGTACTCCAAAAATAACAATGCCTGTTAGGGCGTTCTAAGATTACATGTCAAAATAAAAATATAATAAAAATTATGATTATAAAATAAAATGGTAATCGTGCTAAATGTAAATTATTAATAGATAATTCAACACTTAATTAATTTAATTTATTAATTATCAGTCCTTAATAAATATGTTAATAAAAAACTAACTACTAAATATTTAAAATACTCTAAAATTGAAGTAGAAAAAAAATTCATTCATTCCAATTCCCATTAAAATAACTGTCATAATTATAATAACATTTTGAAATTAATAATTGCTTATTTTTTTTACAGAAAAGAATCAGCTTTTTTAAACACTTTATTTCATTTGGTAGTTTATTATGAAGTCTTATGGCCATACAGTTTGTAGTTTTGTACCTTTGGCAAATAAACAAAGCTTTTTTCCACTCACCACAAAATCGGTGCAGTAGTTTAAGCGGGAAAGCGTAGCAAACAAACAGACAGACAGACAGTCAGAGTTACTTTCGAATTAACAATATTAAGTATGGATGGTCATTTGGAAGAAATAACTGTCTATTGACTAATGGAACGATGGATAAAAGCAGAAACTGCGTCAAGATTTTGTACATCATTATTTAAAAAAAACTTGTTCACTACACAAAAAATGTATTAATATTTGGCATTGAAGAAACCACCTTATTTTAAGCTCTATCAATACACTCGTGACGACTTTCTAAAAGAAGAAATCTGCCTATTTTTAGGCCAATAATTTGATTGATGCTGTTTAAATGTATTATTTGAAACCAATAATCTTGTTTCGCATGCTGAAGCAACGGTCAGTGACCTTTAATATCTCACTTACCTACTATATCATATACTAGCTGTGCCCGCGACGTCGTCCGCGTTTATAAAGACTTTTATAAAATGGATTGATTAAAAATTAAAGATTATTTATTTGCATTGAATAAGTAGTAGGTAGATTATTATTACATTATAGTGAAATCACTTATAATACAATGTTCATATGTTCAGAAGAAACCTAATGTATTTTTTCTAAATCCTTCAAACCTAAAACAGTAAGGAATGCTTACTGTACTGATCTTACTATCCACTTTTCTCACGTTTCGCTTTTCTCGCGCAATCAGATTCTCTTTACAAATATGTACCTCGTTTATTAAAGTTAAGAGATACTGCTGTGCCCGTGGCTTCATCTATGTTAAAAATAGTATCTTTAGTAAATTGGGTGAATTTATACTGCAAAGAATGTATAGACTCATTCTATATACATAGCTTTAACCTACTGCAGAAAAGAGGTGCACTATACAACTACTTGTAGTTGGGAGATAACATTTCTAAACATACACGTGCTTAGGATTAAACAATCGGAAAAATAATTGTAAGGTCAATTAATAAACTATAGGTTTAAAACTTGCGGACAGCAGTTTGGTCATAAGTCATAACTCATATAACATTGTGAAAACTAAAGCAGAAGGCAGGGTCTCTACACAGTGTGCTATCTGTATTTGGAAATAAATAATATTTTTATAAAGAATCCTTAATATCTCCATCAACCAACGTGTGTGGATGAGCCCTCAGCCCGTACGCAATAAAGAGACGCAAAAAATGAGTTAAGTTATCATTGGTCCAATTAACAATGTTCAGCATCATACGTATACCTACCCAACGATGGGACAACCCGCGTGGCGCAATGTTTACCATGCCGGACTGCTAATCGAACTGTCCCGGGTTAGAATCCGGGCGAAGCAGAAATTTCAATGATGAGTTTAAACTGTTCTCGGTCTGGGTGGTTGTGTTTCTGTCTCTATGTGTGTTCATGGCACCCACGACACAGGGTATATCTACCCTAATGTGAGGCTATACGTGTGAAATGTTTTTTTTTATTTTTTTTACACTATGTACTTACTTTTATTAAACTTAAGGCTTTTATTTGAAATTATATCCATCGAATCACTTTGGAGAAGAAATGAATATTGCTCAATAACGCCATCTACCGTATGACATGTAAACTTTGTGGTTGATAAATCGAATGTCAAATTACCAAATAGGTAGATATTGAGATGAACAGTTGGTTCACTAAAAGTTTAACTATTCGTCACCTAGATGTCTGCAGTAGTCTTGTTTTGTTAAGGCTTTGTACATTCTGTATGAAGGTTTAGATTCCGTATCTTACAACCTTACTGCTGGATGCATTGAGATTGTAAGATTTGGATTTCGGTTCATCGGAGCTAGAGGCCTCCTCAATATTGGGAGAGCTCCATGCTCAGCAGTGGAATGCTAAAAAGGTTGCAGCTTGATATAATGTAGCGATAATAATCGTTTCAGCTGCAGCCTGTTCATAATCTTCCACCCCAAAAGAAGACTAATAAGCTGAGCAACTAACTCAATGGAGCCTGTGATGTAAGGTTCGGCGGCGGTAAGGCTCGCGATGCGCTTATTAGGTACCTAGTCTAGCCATTCTCGGCCAACGAAAGAAAATACAGTAAGCTGATCTAAGTATATTTAATATAGTCGACAATATTAGTGAGAGTTCAAAATAATTTTAGGTACTTAAATTTAAACTTTTATTTATGGTTTTAAATGGGCTGTTATCGAAACTTTCATACAAATTCCCCAATGTGCCTTTTAAGTTTATGTCGCGTATTGTGTAAATGAACATAACTTTTTTGTTTATCACCCGATTGATATGAAATACACACTAATGTTACGGAAATTCATTCAACAATATATCAGTAAACACAACATTCAAAGAAGGGAAAAGAATTTGAGACTGAAATATTAAGTTAAGGTTAATAATTATTGTACGCTTGAGATACCAACTTTCGAATCCATTTTATTTGCTATTGAGGGGTAGTTTTGAAAAAAGCTTAAATAGAATTCTTACTATGTTAGTAAAGATTACAAATACAAAATTATAATTATATTACTCTGCACAAAAATATTCTGTACATCAAGTTTCGACACTCAATTTTCAAAGAGTTTCAAAGAAAATTGACATTTAAAGGGTGAATTTCGGAAAATGCTGAAACACGTATTCTTTTATTTTGGTTAGAAAATATTTACACCAAATTTCAAGAAAATCTATTGAAAAAATCCATCTTTTCCATACAAATTTTCATCGCTTATTTCACACCCTTAAAGGGTGATTTTTAAAATTATCTATAGCCTAAATGTTAGCGAGGACCAATATATATAAAACAAAAAAAGTTTCATCAAAATCCGTCCAGTAGTTTTTGCGTGAAAAGCTAACAACAGACAGACAGACAGACAGACAGACAGACAGACAGACAGACAATAATTTCAAAACTTATATTTTTAGCTTCTGTTACTTATAAAAAGACCCCTAGAACTATTTTTTTAAATTTATATGCAATGTACAGAATTGACCCTGCTTACAGTTTTATTATATGTATAGATTGCTTGATGAATAAGCCCGTCGCCGAATTCATCAAATTAAATAATCAATATTTACTCACTTAATTTAAAATCAGATTCATCATTTAGCTAACGAACTTTAATATGCTTGAAATATCATTGTTGAATTCTTTTGCAATTTGAATTAATCATTCGGTCATCCACTCGAAAAATAAAATCAATGTACCTTACTTGTTTACTTTATTTATGTTGATATCTTCTTAAGGTTCTAGATTTGCATGTGAATAAAATACGTTTTAGTGCGGTACAAATCCCATATAACCCGGTACCCTCTCCCAAGGTGCCGGGTACGTTTTGAAGGCCTCTCCTCCCCCAAAACCAAAAAAGGTACTTCTTTCAGGGGCAGATATTCTGAGGTAAAAGGTTCTTTCTGTCGCACTACTTTTTTTGGGTGAAGGTTTTAATAATTTTTTTCTCCAGCTGTGATGATTTTATTTAGAAGGTATGTTTCCTATACGGTGCTCCTTTTTATGACAGGAAAGAAAATCTTTGCGAAGTTAATTACTTTATAACAGAAAAAGGATGTAAAGGATGTACTTATTTAAATAATAATCGACAAGGATCACGTCATTCTGAGGGTATTGCCCTATTGATAGGATTAAAGTTTCATTTTTATTGCCAATACATATTAATTGTACAAGTAGTTACTATAGAGTTTTTGCACTAAAAGGCAATGACCCCATAAAAGTTTTTTGTTTTATGCAGCTTTAGGTATTTATTAGGTATAATATTTAAAAACATGCTCATTAAAAAAAAGCTCATTTAAGCTATTAAAATTATTTTTCCTTACTTATTCCTAGTTTTATTCTTTGAAAGTCTTTCGATTTTTTGCGTACCTATTTAACATTTTTACGCTTAGAAATTTATCTCAGACTAATTTTTAGATTTGTTTTATTTTCTGCAGTGTCTATTTAGGCATAGGCGGCTGCAAAAAAATGAAGGCGTTCTTGTATTTTTAATTGAAATATTAATTGCAAATATCAATTATTAAGTAATTAAAAATTTGTGAATTTTGAGATTTCTTTCACATATTTCAGTCAGTTAGAGTTGAGATGTATAAAACATTCTTTAAAAATGCAAAGAAGTCTGATAGATAATTTTAAAAAGTTTGTGTTGAATTAAAAATATTTTCTTATAACACAAATCTGACTTATGCCGCAGGACTATTAAGGCTTGTTCAATGCAATTATTTGTTGCATTTTACATTTAATTACATTAATTCAATAAATTTTAAAATTTTAAGAATACAGCCATTTAGTGGCATAGCAGAAGGAAACATTCCTAGACTTCGAGTTATAGGTATAGAATTTATTTGGTTAACGTAATTAAATACACGGAAACCTTACTAAAGTTTATTCAGCATGAGCGTTCTTTAAGCTCACTTAATGGTCGGACAGCAGCTTGAATATCGCTGAATCAAAGAAAATATTCAGTACATTTATATCAATAAGTACATGGATACAATTACCTGATTATTTTTTATTGTGAGAAGGTACTATAATAAGGTAGGTATTAGGAAAATGTAACGAGAAATTCTCGTATAACTACTACACAAAACTAATCATGACTTGGATTTGCATTCGGTCTAAACTAATATTTAATTAATTAATAGTTTTGTTCATGGATAAACTAATATGCAATGCAAGTGCATTTTCTCTGTAAAATTAATTTATCTCTACTTTGTTCATATCGCAAATAACTTCAAAAGAAAAATACCACGAGTGCAATTGTTTTAATGACCAAATGACGTCACCACAAAATAAAAATTACATCAAATTCGTTTAATCACACGCAAAATTTAACAATATTTTCTGTATTAGCACCTTATGATTGAATTGAAACACTTTCTAAATGTACTTGTATAGTATGTATGCCATATTTAAATGGATAATTTAAAACAAGAAATACCCTTGATAATTCTTGGTTTAAATTATTTATCACCCTATTTTTATTTGCCAAATTGCTTTTATGGATTTTACATTTTGGCTGCAATAAAAATACATGTAGGCGGGGAAAAAAATTTGCAAAGTATATCAAAGTGACGGATCATTAATTTTCAAGATCGATGTCTCAGACTAATACCATAACATTTCCGTATCTGCACTGAGTAGGTACAAATACAAATACAAAAACACTTATTGCCCACCAGATTTTATACAAAGAGGTAACATTAAATTATACATTAATTTACTTAGTGTATGCAAAAGGCGGCCTTATTGCTCAGGCAGCGATTTCTTCCAGACAACCTATGCTTGGAAAAATAGCAATGGACAGAGGGGAAGAAAAAGGGTAGGGTGTGCAAACTTTAAATAAGATAAATTGACTACTATAGGAACAGAAAAAGAACAACACTAAACAACGTCGCACAGTTAAAAAAAGAAATTAAAGTAGAATAAAAGTACAGCATTACTGTTTATAGACAGTTCATGGGTAAGGAAGGAAAGGGAACTCAGAGATTTAAACAGTAAGCTTTTTATTTATTGTAAAATTTTTAGGGGTTATTAAATATGTATATTAACTAAATTAATACTTATTCACAAAAGAGAGTAAAGAAAATAATTACATACAAATTCATATAAATTCAAATTCGTTATTAATTGAATTAAGGATTGAACCTATAAAATGTATAGTTTTTTTTCCTATCAGAGTTCGCACCTATGCAAATAGATGAACTTACTTGCTCAATCCATTACGCCGTGAAGCACTTCTATTATGTTATTGTGTGACAAACAGACAGACAGTACAGCGGAGTCTAAGTATAAGCCCCTTGAATACGGAACATTTTTGCCCTTTAGTTTATTTTGTCTTGACAGTTATTAAACATTGTCGGATAAAATTATAGGCGGTTTGAAATCATCCTACAGCGTGTTGGCTACTAACCCGCATGGGAGCAGCTCCCAAATTGTAGGGAGAGGACCGTGCCCGTGAGACGTAAAAACGGTTGCATTATCCACCTATTCATAACAACATTGTATATTCTGTAACAGGATCCCTTTTTTGGTTTCGGGGGGGAACCTTTAAAAGGTACCCGGCACCTTGGGAAAGGGTACCGGGTTATGTGGGATTTGACCGCACTAAAACCCTTCGGTGGCTGTCTCTGCGCTTGGGGAGGACTCCGGTATCTCTAGCGGTACGCACCGATGTCCTCCACGCGCAACTCCCCAGAACGGGCCCATCTTCGGGAGAGCAGTTGTGCTCTCCTGCACCTTCCGATACTTACGGCGGCATGCGGCCACGTACACACCGCTGTCCTCCCCGGGGCTGCTGGCTAAACGGATCGAGCTCCCACTCTCACCGCCCACAACCCCAGAAGCCGCCTTTCAGTCGCCTCTTACGATCAGACAGGGGATACCGTAGCTATATTCTTAATCCCGAAGCTACAGGGACTCTGTAACAGGATCCACTACTATTATAAAATGGCCCTAAAATTACAACCGGTGTATAAAACAGATAACGCTAGGAAGTACGCAATCCTCGCGTAAATTAAAAGTTATGCTCATAGGCTAATTGTTTTGCGGTTATGAGTGTAATTTATTCGATTCTTTATAGACGTAATCTTGTTTAACAACGTACTGTAAGTAGCCACTCGAGTAAGGCTGTGTTTATAGCGACATTAATACGATGCGACCGCATACGACGGAGATGCGGTTTTGTGGCCAACCCGCTGTCGGATGTTTTAAAACCCATAAGGCCTCCGACAAGGTTTAACGACTGTTATCTAATGACAACAACCGGGACCGATGGTTTAACGTGCCATCCGAAGCACGGAAACGCGCATGAAATTTTTTGACACTAGCGGTCACCCATCTTACACCCGCCCGCGCCCGTTTGGCTTAGTCGCATAGATCGTTTGCGTTCTGTGCTATCCACCGGGCCATGCGCGCACCGCTTATTAGTTAGGGGATAAGTATTTAAGTAAAAAGTCTATAATGTCAACAGCATAGCGTAATACCATAAAAAAACGATCAAAGGGTAGACTTTTTACGAGTATGAATGACGACTACCGGGACACTGGCTAAAACTGATGATAGTACCTTTACCTTACTTCACTTTAGGTAATTATAAAATAGATTTAGTGTTGGTTAGGACAGCATTATTTACCAGTAAGCACTTTGTCGCTGATAAAGAGTTTGTTGAAAAGGATTGAAATGTCTATAGGTCATATTTTATTGACTGATTGTATTTCAATTTATTATCAGTGATTTTGAGATTCCAAGATGAATCGAATTTTTAAGAATTCTTGTATTGTTAGCATAGTTTGAAAAAAGATAGGTTGAGAAAATATCTCATTTCTATGGGAAAACTACTCTCTCTTGTCAGAGAAGTCCCGTAGGCAGAAAATTAGTGGATTATAAATGAAACCATGAATTAAGTTATAGGAAATAAAAAATAAATATTTTTAGATTTTTAGAAACCTTAATTACACAGCCCTTATAATTAATATTATTTTAGAAACATTACCTACTTGAAAGCTTTCTCAATATATATGGCAGTAATGTATCGTATGTATTAAAAAACTTCATTTTGATTTGCCGCAGTGTGAACGCGTCCTTACCATGGCCTATATCCGGCCGCAAACATTGTTTTAATGCTAGTTTCTTGTCACTGTTCCCAGGTGGGAATTCAACATCGAATTGAACAATTATTTGTACAATAGCAAGCTACGTAATAATAACACCAAAAGTATCACCTTGAGACCTTCATATACCAACTGTGTTATTGGTATTTGAAGGTCTCATAGTCACGTCGTCACGTCAGGTTATCATTTGCGCTCAGACATTTCTAATCCACTTTTGTAAAACAGTCATGTTTTTAGGGCTATACCTCCAAAGGAAAAAAGGAGTGCTTATAGAATCATTTTGTTGTCCGTCTGTCTGTCCGTCTTATGAAAACCCTTAATTTCGGGAACGCGTCGATCGAGTTGTCCCTTGAAGTTTCTTAATAAAAGTAAAAAAACATGCGTCCGTTTATGCCGCAAAAAACGCATATTATATTCCGACACTCTGAAGGGAATCAAAATTTATGGGGTACTCCTCTTTGACCTAGAACTATGAAATTTGGCAATCGGCATTGTGTTATAGTTCAAGTTCAAGTAAAAATTTGAAAACTATATATTTTTATGAAATCATAAGAAATACTAGCGAACCTAGCAGACTGCAGTTGTCTGGCCTTAAAGTATCAGAAATAAAATAATATTGCGACTATAAATTGAGATGTAAGCTATCCTATCTTTTAAGTTGGATCAAACTGCACACGGTATGCTAATTTTATGAAAATCGGTTAAGTAGTTTAGGAGTCCATCGCGGACAAACACGTGACACGTAATTTATATATATGAAGATAATCTCTACAAGACTACATAGTATACAATACCAACAGAACACTCGGTGAGCGAGTCCCATTCGCACTTGTCCAGTTCTTTTAC
The DNA here is from genome assembly GCA_911387765.1 of Pyrgus malvae. NCBI lineage: Eukaryota > Metazoa > Arthropoda > Insecta > Lepidoptera > Hesperiidae > Pyrgus > Pyrgus malvae. Next base: position 8,319,291 of record OU426958.1, on the reverse strand, counting down.
TATATACCAGCTCTAAGCCAGCAGATCCGGTAGCGTGATCTTCCCGTTTTTTTCTCATAGAAATGAATCTTAGGAATGATCTTTTCCGTGTGTAAAAAGTATGTCCTATGTGACTTTCCAGATCACCTACTATCTTTGTACGAAAAATCGGGTCAATTTGTTAGCACCGTTGCGACGTGAAAGAAAGACAAAAGAAGAAACACATTAAACTACAACAACAAACAACAAAATATAAAATTCTGGATTATGATTCGGAGCGAGCTAGCTGGATAAAACGATATACTGGATAAAACGATTACAATTTTAAATGAAAACGAAAAAAAAATTCATTTGTTGATTTTTCGAGTTGAATTATTGAGTTTTCTAGAATATGGCACTATTTTCTTTTAGATGCCATTATCTAGTTATTACTTAATTCATATTGAATCAGTCAACGAACTCAGTATTTATAGCGATAAAAGTAAGTGGAAACGCTTTAAAATGTCACCCTACAATGCGTTGCGTGCCATGGGAATTTGTGCTGCAATTGTGTAACTGCGAATAAAAACAAACATTTTTAAATAAGTGTAAGTTAATTGACAGCTATGTGAAACTTGCAAAAACAGCTGTGATGAGTATTTACGATGGCGTGGTTTCATCTAATAGGATGAGAGATTTTTATAAAACTGACATTTGAATTATTTTTAACTAGCAGTTTCCCGAGGTTTCCCCCGAGTTAGGGTGCGTTTCCACCAGAGATGTGCTAGACTGCAGAGCAATGTCAAGCGACGCTTTATAATAATAATAAATCGTTTATATCGACCACAGGGATCATATATCATCATATTAGCATATTAGCATATTAGATGTTAGTAGAAATACAAGTCTTAAAGCTAATGTTAGTAAACTTAAAAACTAATTGTCTTATTCTTAGAACTAAGACAGGTCCGTATAGTCAGGACGTGCACCATATTTTGATAATGGTTCAGGTACTGACAATCAAACCTGTCAAAAAATGCCTCAGGATGCCATTGGATCTGGCCTGCACCCTGCGTACCAGGGATGTGCATCGTTTACGCATAGTAGTGTAGAAACATAGGTACCGACGCGCTACAGTAACGAGGCAGATTCAACAGTATCCTGAAAGCATTATTGTATTGAACACGCAAGGCATTTCTGCGTGTAGTCCACCCACAGATTGCTCGTGTAAAAAGATGTGCAGTAAGCTCTAAAGAGCGTTACTTTTGCGATCATGTTCGCTCTAACAGACAATGCCCTGCGCTCTTTCTCTATATCAGCATCGTCTTTCAGGTCAAAGGACCATGTGAACCAGGTACTTGAACTGAACCACCCTTCTTAACGGAGCTATGAAACAGTGCGCAGATAAGCCGTCTTGTAACTGCTAGCAGTATCTTGATAGTATGAATCCATCCCTAACACACATCCCTCGCACACATCTTTCGCCACTCCATCTGTTTCGTAGAGAACTTTGCTGCGCTAAGCCATTTTTATAGATGCTGCACTGAGCGAGGCTAGATGAAGGGATTCTATTGGTTCTTAACAAACACATTCCTCGCTACGCATCCTCGCACATCTCTTGTTGAAGCGCAACAGAGAGAGTCATTAGCATTAAGTAAATATTCTTCCTAGAATTCATGGAATTATTGCTTGCCTACCTCTTAATTTCGTGTTTGCGGCAGAATAAAATGAAGGACCTGCATAAAAACTTGCAAAAGTCCTTAGACCTCCTTAATCTGACCCTGTTGTAAAATTCGTTGTTAGAGGACGTCTAGTAACTTTTAAATACCTACCTGCCAAAAGTTAAATTATTGCATTTATAAAAGAAGGACTTTCATACAAACTTTCGGGCCCTGTCGCAATATCCGTTTTCAGAAGATGTTTATTATTTCTACCCGCCTGCCAAATTTCGTCTTTGTATGCCAGGTGGTTCTCTATACGTATTTTGTTACGAGCACAGGAATAAAAAGAAAACATTGTATTAATTATTGCGGCATTGCGCAAATGACTGAATATGGTCCTTATACATTGTGTATGTTATCCGTAACATTAATTGAGCCTAAGGTCCGTGTGGCACAATGGTTACAATGCTGGACTGGAAGGTTCCGGGTTCGATTTCCGGCGAGACAGAAATTGGATTGAAGCGTTTCAATATTTGTTCTCGTTCTGGGTGTACTTGTACATATCTTTGTGTGTGTCCATGGTACTCATGACACAAGGAATCCTATTGTGGGGATAAGACTGAGTAGAGTTATTTATTTATTTATTTTATGTATGCGTGCCGGAAAGTTATAAGGTATCATAATTATGTTGTTAGCAGCCAACGATGCTGTATTAATTTAAGTAAGTACATCCTTACGTAATGTATTTATTATATAATTTCGTTATAATGATATTAATGATGTTACTCAATAAGAAAAATAGAAACTTATTAATTAATAAAATAACTGCCTCAGACCGGAATGCGTTTGCTTGTTTTTTTATAATAATATGCATTTCTGCGGGCTCTTATTTAACATTATTTTCATGCAACGTTAAGTAAAAGGAGAATGAAGAGATTGTGACTCCACTTTAAAAATAATCAAATATTCGATTTTTGGAGAGAAACATTGCAAAGTCATTCTCAAATAGTTATAACATAAAAGCTACAACAAGTAGTGTAGATATTGTGTCTTCTTAAAGCAGTGTCCTGGCCTACAAAATTCAGCCTGTAACACTTACTAGACTTTTTTTTAGATTATTAGGTATAAAAGGTGTGATTTTAACATTATCTAAATTTTTAGGGCTACATAATCGTTTTAACGACAAAGCCCATTTGTAATATTGAAAAAAAAAACTTTTTCCGAAAAGATAGAGAAGAAAGTTTGTCGTCAATATATTTATATCACTTAAGACGCCATATACGAAATTTTGCCGATTTCGCTGATTTAGCTGATTTAATACATGAGATTTTACAGTTAAATTACAGTATTTTCATAACTTTCATTGCCCAATATAACTGATCATTTCATTTATAATCTGATGCATTAGCCACTTTTTTTAGCTTGCGTCAAGAATATAATTTAAGATTTAGGTTACTTTAAAATATTTTTAGAAATGACTGAAAATTGTAAAACTTATTTTGTTCATTAATACGCTGCCCACTATTCAAATTTCATAAAAAGTTATTGTGGGGCTTTAACTTTTGACTTTTGATTTGACTTAGCTTTAAGACCAGACTGATGGCAGGCCAACAACTCTATAAATTATTTATTTTATGAAATGTATGCTATTTGCGGTCGCTCCCTTTCTCAACTATTCCATTATATTCTTGCTAAAACATTACGTGGTTTTAATTTTTACCTACACATTAGTGTAACATTTTTTTATTTTTCAGTAATTACTATTATATCTATGTATACATAACTGTCTGTCTACACATTTTCTAGTCTCTACGCGACAGAATTCGTAACGATGAAATCCGTAGAAGAGCGGAGGTTACCGTCCGGTATATATTATGTCCATGTCTGACATAGCTCTCAAAATGTAATAGCTGAAATGACAATGGACAGGACGTATAATTAGGAAGTCCGACAACCGATGGGGAAGAAAGGTCCTTGAATGGCGACCACGTCTCGGCAAAAGGAGAAGAGGCCGCCCTCCTACCAGGTAGACTGAAGACCTGAAGAAAACAGCGGGTAGTCGGATTCAGAAGGCCCAAAACCGGGAGGAGTGGCGAATATTAAGGGAGGCCTTAGTCCAGCAGTGGACTATTAAAGGCTGATGGATGGATGGATGGGATACATATAGCTAGTACGGATCGAGCTTCCACTCTCACCGCCCACAACCCCAAAAGCCCCCTTTTAGTCGCCTCTTACGATCAGGCAGGAGATACCGTAGCTCTATTCTTAATCCCGAAGCTACAGGGACTATTAAAGGTCTGCCTACCTACAAAGACTCTAATTATAACAAGACTACGACAAACCTCTTTCAAATTCTGCTTAAAATAAAACACTTCGGCGTAAGTTTCTGCTGTCTCTACATCGATTTTTTCTTGCTAGAATGGGCATAAATTTCGTATTATATCACTTTCTTTATAGTCCGTTAAGCAAAACATGCGATCCATGCTGATGGCATCTCGCCTTGCATCTTAACAAGTGTTTCACTTTTCAATGAATTAAACATTCCTGTATCAATAGCCATGTTGGATAACAGTGTTACACTACTTAATAGTAGAGCATAAAGGTCCATATGCTATAACGATGGCACACAAGAAATACCGTTTATAAAAAAAAACGGTATTTCTTGTGTGCCATCGTTTTTAAAAATACATATTTAATAAATACTTTTCTTCTTCGTGGTCATCAGCTTATTATATTTCGATGATTTGAAAGATGCTCACATAATTCCTATCCCTAAAAAATCGAACCCGTCGAACCTTGCAGACTATCGGCCAATTTCTATCCTTCCGTTCCTCTCTAAAGTCCTTAAACGATTAATCCACGATCAACTCAGTTCCTTTCTTTCAGCCCATTCCTTGCTAAATCCTCTACAATCTGGCTTCCGTCCTTGCCACAGTACGGCTACTGCGCTCGTAAAAATCACTGACGACATACGCAAAGGAATGGATAATCAAAAATTGACGGTGTTGGCTTTGCTGGATTTCAGCAACGCGTTCAATACCGTCGATTTTGATATCCTTCTGGGGGTATTACGCTCTCTCAACATATCTCCGACGGCTATTGACTGGTTTCATTCCTACTTGTATGGCCGCCGGCAGCGTATTCAAGTCCAAGACAAGTATTCCCACTGGTGTGATATGACTGCCGGTGTCCCGCAAGGTGGCGTGTTGTCTCCTCTTCTCTTTACTATCTTCATTAATTCTATAAGTCTAAGTCTATCTTCTCTCTACCATCTATATGCCGACGACCTACAGATTTACAACCAGGCATCCCTCAATAACCTATCTAGCGCCATTGCTACAGTCAACCAAGACTTAAGTAACATTTTGGACTGGAGTAATTCTTATGGGCTCCAATTAAATCCTAAAAAATCACAAGCGATTGTTATTGGGAGCTCTCGCTTAATTTCAAGGTTAGACTTTTCTCTACTACCTCCCATCAGGTTGGGAAATGAAGTCATCCCCTACAGTGATAAAGTCAGAAACCTTGGCATATACATGGATCGCTGTCTCAGTTGGGTACCACAACTCTCTGAGATTAGCAGGAAACTGTTTGCCGCTGTGGGTTCACTTCGGAGGCACAAAAATGTCTTACCCATTCCTACTAAAATTTTGCTTGCGCAGTCTCTTCTTTTCCCAGTTCTTGACTATGCCGATGTATGCTATCTAGACCTTACTACTGAGCAACTAAATAAGCTTGAGCGTCTCCAAAATTTATGTATAAGGTTTATATTTGGACTCCGAAAATATGACCATATCTCTGAACATCGTTCTAAGCTCAAGTGGCTCCCAATCAGACTTCGCCGAAATGCTCATATTCTATCTCTTCTCTACTGCATCTTATTCAATCCTAAATCTCCCCCTTATCTTAAACAACAATTCCATTTTCTGCATGCTACTCACAATCTATCCCTTCGGTCTGCAGATAATCTCCTCTTAAGTGTTCCTTCTCACTCTACTTCTTTTTTCCAAAACTCCTTTACTGTAGTTGCTGTCCGCCTTTGGAATTCTCTTCCCAAAACCATCCGTCTTGCTACTTCACTCCACTCCTTTAAGTGCCAAGTCAAAGAGCATTACTTGCAATCCTGACTTGGTATCTCCTCTTCATCCACTTTCTCTTCTTTACATTTTAATCTGTCTATCTATCATTGTTCTTACCCAACTACTTTTATTTATTACTTTTACTAGCCTTAACTGTACACCTGCCTCTTCAACATCTTTTCTATCTTTAACTCCTTGCCTGTGGTTGCCTGGAAGAAATCGCTGTTTAGCGATAAGGCCGCCATATGTACTCTTTTTATTTGATTCATGTATATAATTTTTTTTTTGTATTGTGGTGTACATTAAAGAGTTTAATAAATAAATAAATAAATAAATGATAATCACCAGTAGTAGAAGTGCCATTGGAGTTGCTCCGTAGCAATTATAGATTGCCTTTATTGGACATCCGCCATATTAGATTTAGGATTACGGCACTTTATATTATAAATCCATTCAGTCAGAGGAGACACGTGTCTAGAAAAGGGACGTTAAAAGGACATAAAAATCAATTTAGATAACTTCACATTTTATGCCTAACTATAGTACATTAGGATACCACTGTATTGTGACTGTATTACGTTTATGCCATATTTTAAGTACATACTAAAACAAATAAAATTAACCCAGTTTATTTTTATTTTCATTTCATAAAAAATCGCTTTGAGGACAGTAATGTTGTGTATACGCCCCTTGAGCTTGACGCACCCACGCAAATTCACGCAATAATTTCAACCAGTTTCTGTCATGGTGGGTACGAATTATATTACTAGTCACGTATCCGCATTATGTCTTTTTTGTTATATCTATTAACAGATACGAAATATATATCAATAGTTACCTAATTCTTTCCTACTTCAAATTATACTTATGTAATTGTAATTTAAATTTAATATGTAATATCACTTCTTCTTGGAATTACTTTTTTCTTCTCTTTACCTTCCTTAAAACAAACAAAAGTTTTAAGCAAACTTTAAATTAAAAAATCGTGTCAATTCTTGCCTTACTGAATTAGTTTTAACGATTATCTCATGGGAGACTATTTGATATTTCATTTCATTTCATCTCATCTCATCTCATCTCATCTCATATCATCTCATCTCATCTCTAAGAGCAGCGACGGCCGAACCGTAAAGTCGACCGTGATCTCCGACACGGAGATACTAATCCTCGGCGCGCACCTCTGACAAAGAAATTTTGTAATGTTCACATTTATCGCTGCTCCAGTGATGGAAAATGTTATGGTATTTAATTATTTTTTTTAACATTTTCAAAAGCATTATGTCTACCAAACCGTACTTGGCCAGCGTGGTGAACAATGGCCTAAAAATCTTGCTTACTTTCGAGAGACCTGTGCCCAGCCGAGAAAATTATAAAGGTTGAAAAAAAAAACGGCAAATTGTTTGTAAAGTAGGTTTACGATCGAGATGTTTACGTGATAACGTCCGCACGAGAAAATCTCCATTCGTTTGTATGCCGCTAGAGTGAGAGAGACGGAAGATCGGTCCACTCACTCGAACGCTATGCCAGCCTCCGCTCGTGAGGATTCCGCGTGACAAGTTTCACGAATGACTGGCAGCGCTCGAGATGAGACGGGAGATCGGTCCGTCTCTCTCTCGTTATACCTGCGATCGCGCTCGTGAGGTTTCGGTGTGACACAAGTTTTTGAACATGTCACCCGACTAAAACGATTTTAAAGACGTTATCACGTCAAAAACGGCAAATTGTTTGTAAAGTAGGTTTACGATCGAGATGTTTACGTGATAACGTTCGCACGAGAAACGTTTGTATGCCGCTAGAGTGAGAGAGACGGAAGATCGGTCCACTCACTCGAACGCTATGCCAGCCTCCGCTCGTGAGGATTCCGCGTGACAAGTTTCACGAATGACTGGCAGCGCTCGAGATGAGACGGGAGATCGGTCCGTCTCTCTCTCGTTATACCTGCGATCGCGCTCGTGAGGTTTTGGTGTGACACAAGTTTCTGAACATGTCACCCGACTAAAACGATTTTAAAGACGTTATCACGTCAAAATGTCACATTGAAAAACGTAGGTATTTTATGGATATACATTCGAACGTACAAATTTAAACGATTATTTGTGTGTTTTAAATGAGGCGCCGACACAAACTATGTAGACAGTGCGACGCCTAAGTAATTAAACTTGTTTCATTGACAGTTACAAGTTGCTGTATACTTGTCCTGTCATAAACTATACTCAACAATAAATATATGATGTAATGTTAAGTGCTATGCAGTTTTATTGATAAGATTATTCGTGATTGAATATTCCGCGTGGATCGAATTTATAAGGATCAGTGTCGTGCAGTAATGCCACAGTTCTTACCAATCCCCATGTAAGGCATATATTCTCTGTTATTATAAATTAGACGTAATAATTTGCAATAGCTGTATTTACGTTAATTAAGGCAGAGTTAATTGTTCTCAACAAGAATTAAATTAAAAGTGAAATTATTTTCTTAACTGTGCGGTTGTTTAAAAATCTCTTACTGATCGATATTTCATGATCTGCTCGGTCGGTAGCACAATATTGCTGAAGAAAAGAGCAGACAAAGAAAAACTTGAACCCTGTTATAAAATATTGATATTAGTTTTTTAATTCTTCCTAAACATTCGAAAATTTTCATGAAGTAGGTAAGTATGTAGAAAAGAAAAGAAATAAAAATTAAAGAAAACGTGTTACTTCAAATTAATACTTTTTAATTCCTATTTAACAAAAAATATATAAAATTCACAAACATGCCTCTACATTTCATAAGCGACACTATATACACAAGTACTACCTAAAGTTTTATGTTTCACACAAACATATCTCCTACTCGTAAATTGGAAATCATCCGCCTAGAACGGAAAAAATCCTAAAACTTCCAAATATGTAGCCACATGTGTCTAATATTCGTAATATCTAAATCTGGTATGTAGTTAACCATTCATTCCAAATAAGAATGTTACCGGAGGTTTCAAAATAAGTGGGTATTGAATAATTCATTTACTACAATTGATATTAAAACCATAAACAGCGAATGGATATACATTCCCTACCAGTATTTCGACGCATCCGGTACGTTGACTTAAAGTTTTAGTAGATTTGCGATTCTCTTTCGTTTTTTACCTACAAATACGTTTATAGTTATACTGATTGAAAATATTTTAACCAAAGTCAGTTAAATTCTTATAAATTATGATAAACTACTATTAACGTTATCTAATAATTATTTATTTTTGTTAATACTAGTTTTCTTACGGGTTACTACGACTTCTATATCAGTGTTATAACTGACCTTTTATTACATTAATTACCTGATGTATCTATAAATTACCCAATTATTTTAAATTATTTCAGCATTTATGAAACTAATTGCATTTAAAATATTGTGACTGAATGTTTTCATCGAGAGATGATAACCGCAAAATTATTGATTGTCACTACGCAAATAGTTGTGAACTAAAACCATGTAAAATATTTTTATATTAGTTTCATTTCTGTGATTTAATCTCAGCAAAAGAACATTAATTTAGCTCACGATCTAGTGAAAGTTACAGTATTCGTTTTTCCCATAAAATTCCTCATCTAATGTTTCGACTTAAGACAGTAAGTAGTCTACATTTGATACGCTCGCAAAGTTACGAAATCAGCAAAAAAGGCAATAAGATACAGTAGACGCCGTGTGAACAGATTCTTATATGTATTTACAACTAGCTGGAACTCGCGACTTTGTCCACGTGGATAGAGACTAGTAAAACAAAAATATATTAATCCGTTCCTTATCTTACCGTGATATTTAGATTAAAATCTTTCTCAAAGAACGGACTATCCAACACAAAAATAATTCAATTCGAATAAACAGTTCCTGAGATTAGCGCTTTCAGACTAAAAAACTCTACAACTTTGTATTATACTTAATATTAAGTATAGATGTGATATTTCTGTAAGTGTAAATTTGTAATTGTGTTGTTACAGAAAATGTCAACAGTGTTGAGGTTTCTCGTCCTCTTCACAACGATCACTACATCGGTCATCAATGCCACAGTACCGGGTTCGGCTAGTGCGAATGAGATCAATCAACAGCAGAAGAAGAAATCTATTTACATAGGAGGAGCGTTATATCCTCAAGAAACTGAAACCAGAAATGTGAGAACCTTGGATGGTGTATGGAACTTCAGAAAATCGCCGACTGATCCCGAGTTCGGATATAGAAATGGATGGTATGAACAAGATCTTGAAAGGGTAAGTTCAGTACTTATTTATGCATTCATATTTAATCTCTAGTAAAATGGCGAAAAGAGCTTATTGTGTCTTCCAGTCAGGTGGACTTAGAAGGAAATCGTTGGTTTTAAAAAGAGCGGGATGAGATGGAGTGGTGAACTTAAATACACGTAAAAGTAGTTAGTAGTGAGTAGTTAGCCACTCCTATGTTCCGTAGTGGACTTGTGAATTTCGTTGATGTTCGTGGATTGTTAACAATAATTCTACTTATACCATGGTACCATGTTTTAAATTAAATTTTGAAAATCTTGAGAACCAACATTTACTTTAAATGAAGATATATCGTGTTTAAGTATCAATAATTCGTTACTAGATTTAAGGCACATAAAGGCAAATCTTAAATATTGACTTTCTTTATAATATTCTCTATAATATCGCTAATAACATATTAAACTATGTTAATGTTGATGTATTGATGAACACTTCTTCTCTGCCTAACCTAAATAAGGGTGTTTCTTAATATTTATTAAATTAAATTTATTAATTAGTATATCTTGATTCAGACAGGTCCGGTGATCCCCATGCCGGTGCCGTCGTCCTACAACGACATAACAGAGGACGCAGCGCTGAGAGACCACGTAGGCCTGGTCTGGTACGACCGGCGCTTCTACGTGTCGCCGCTGTGGGCCCAGGCTGAACAACGCGTCTGGCTGCGCTTTAGCAGCGTCCATTACGCTGCGCAAGTGGTGAGTTGTTCATGCCCAAGAGCTCATGACCAATTTTGAGAACATGCTTTGGGCATGTTGAAATGATAAAAAAACGTATTTATTCTCCTGCGAATCTAGAATTGAGACTGCCTGAGGGTTTTCGGTTATTTTGCTACGTAGCAGTATGTGACATTTGCAAAAAAAATACTAAGATATATGTTTTAAGCACCTTGATTTTTTTATAATATCTTAATTTAGGATTAACATAATCCAAAAACTAATATGTCAGACCATTTATCCGTTAAAACTGTTATAAGCAGACTCGGACAGTCGGAACTTTAGTTTTTTCGAAATTTTTGTTACGCGAACCGGCCCCCGTCCTGATCATTTCGGGTAACTGGGAGTTTATGTATTGATTGAAAATGTGTACCTGTTCCATATAATCATTTTTTCATCTACACTCAAAGCATTGAAAACTAGAAGATAACGAAAATCATTACAGTAAAAAAAATTACAGTACGTAATTTGCCTTATCTACATAAATAACTTAATTTCGGTGAATACTTGACCATACTGTGCAGAGTTTAATAAGTATCTCTCGTATTGTTATCGCGTTTGTGAATTAATGAGTTACAAAGCAATAAGCTTATTTAATTTTACATTGTAACTGTACTAAGACATATTTTAAGAAAAAATATCAAAAGAACTTTTGAGGATGGAAACGAGTTTTAAAATAATGTGCGATATTTTTGTTACATCATAACTTTATACTTTCTGGGAATTCCCACTATACTTATAATGCAAATTATTTTTTACGCGCAATTATAAATATTTGATTTAGTTGTGGCAAAGAATATAAATACACACTACGGTCGCGGTTGAATTACTTCACCAGGATCTTAAAATTATACAATGAGAGAAGAAAAACTCAGATGCCAAACATTTCCAAAACACAGATTTTTTAGCAGAGCATCCTATTCTTGGTTAAAAGAAATAGTCTTCTGTCAGGTAGCTGGATTAATAATTAACATTTGTCGCGAGAGTGATACATCTTGTAAAAAATACCTTGCAATTATATCGTTAAACCTAAAATGATTTGACTAATAATTAATCAAATTAAAAATTATTATTATTACGATCATCAGTCATGCTAGCGTTGTGACCTCCCGAACTTTTTCAGTTTAATAATTTTTTTACAAACATCGTTGAAGTTCAAAAATTTAACTCAACCGATTTTTTAGTAACTTAATGCAAGACTGACGCGCTTGCTTAAAACGGTCATAAAACATATCTAGTAATATGTTATTCTTATTAATAACCAGCTCGGATTTAAATAATTTCTCGATTTTAGAAGTTTTAATATTTTAGAAAAACCAAACGACGGGCGATTATTGCTTTATTAGTTTTTTTAACACGCTTTTATTAGCTTTACTCTACTTGTTTTATTTAATATCATTGGCTTTACTTGTATGTATGTATGTAACGGAATCTTTTAACTTCATTTTCACTTACTTCTAGGAGTCTGATTCACTTGAAAATTTGCACAGGGGTCAAGGGCCGATGACAATACAATAATCTCATAACTTTATATTAAAGTCGTAACTAGGATCATCAGGATAAAATAAAATATACGAGGGCCGGCTGATAAGTTCGTGGCCTAAGGTACTTAATGAAACAAATATAAAGTTTTATATTTTTAACACGTCTAAGCGTCTGGTTAACTTGAAAATTTGCACAGGGGTCAAGGGCCGATGACAATGCAATAATTTGAGAATTAAAATCCAACTAAAAAATTAAAAATAAATAATGTAGTTTAAAAAAACTAAAAAACACGCTTTTGTGAAAATACGAACTAAAAAGTAAAAAAATAAGAAGAAAATGTATTTTACTGTAAAAAAAAGCGTGGGGTGGTTTTTAAGTTACTATTGACACCATGCACCCCACGCTTTTTTTACAGTAACATACATTTTCTTCTTATTTTTTTACTTTTTAGTTCGTATTTTCACAAAAGCATGTTTTTTAGTTTTTTTAAACTACATTATTTATTTTTAACACGCTTTTATTAGCTTGACTTGTATGTATGTATGTAACGGAATCTTTTAACTTCATTTTTACTTACTTCTAGGAGTCTGATTAACTTGAAAATTTGCACAGGGGTCAAGGGCGGATGACAATACAATAATCTCATAACTTTATATTAAATTCCTTACTAAGATCATCAGGATAAAAAAATATACGAAGGGCGGCTGATAAGTTCGCGGCCTAAGGTACTTAATGAAACAAATATAAAATTTTATATTCTTAACACGCTTATATTAGCTTTCATTTTCACCTACTTCTAAGCGTCTGATTAACTTGAAAATTTGCACAGGGGTCAAGGGCCAATGATAATGCAGTAATATGAAAAAAATGCAACTAAAAATTAAAAATAAATAATGTAGTTTAAAAAACTAAAAAACACGCTTTGTGAAAATACGAAAATAAGAAAATGTATTTTACTGTAAAAAAAGCGTGGGGTGGTTTTTAAGACACTATTGACACCATGCACCCCTCACATCGTCCACAACCTCGGAAGCCCCCTTTTAGTTGTCTCTTACGATCAGGCAGGGGATACCATAGCTCTATTCTTAGTTAAACCACCCTAAACGCGCACTAATTCTACTACAGACCTTCATATTATTGAGAAAGGGTCAAGGGCTCAACAGTTAGACAGAAGAAGGTTGCAGCAAATATTCCTTGCTGTATTTCTTTAAGTCATAATTCTTCATATGCATACTTCTTACTACTTTGTTATCGATCGAATTAAAAAACGGTGTAGGCACAGCTTATCATCAAAAACTGAATAAAGTAAGCAATAGTAATATTTTTATTTTTTATTTATTTCATTTATTCAGTCTACCATTTGTTTACAGTCATTGACCAAACACAAATGTGAAAACTTGTACAATTTGTATTACATAATAATTGGTATAGAATTACTTGAAAAATAGCACAGTATATAAATATACATATATTATTGGCTAGAGCTTAATATGCAATACTGCTGCCAATGGTCATAGACTCTATGTACTGGACTGCTAGTATCCTGAAACGATTGAGTGAGCACACGAACAGGTCTAAATCGGGGTTGTGTAGAGATATATTGCGTTTAGCAATCTTAAAGCTCTCGGGAGCGGCGCCTCCCGGAGCAGCGCAGTGCGCGCGGCCGGCAGGATGAAAACTCTTCGCCGACTTTTGCGAACCGCACTCTGCGTGGGTACAGCGAATGTGACAAGTTTAAGTAATTCTGGATTGTACGTCATTCCTCTAATTAAACGGAAGAAGTAGGTTGCTAATGCAAGATTTCTCCTAACTTGAACATTTGCATCTCCACCATTCCTATCAATAAATTATCACAAAGGTGCCGTAATACGTTCAATTGCCTTAAATTCGCTATACTATCGGACCACTTTAGATAAAGCTATTTATCGGGAGTACATAGAAACATTGTATCCAATCGCGATCGAGAAACTAGTGATGTTACATGAATCGATTTCCACGGGATCTATAGGATCTTTATAGGATCTTTAGGAGATTAGAGAACTATGAATTAAAAAACAAATTTATATTAATGCGATATTGGGATTATTGTGTAAGCTCTTATTATTATTGAATTTTCATGTTTAATGGGTTTCCATGCTAGTACAATGCATTAGTGAATTTGTATATTTTCTATTATAAAAAACGAAAACCTGTCTACCTATATTTAGCCCGTTAAAATTAGTTCTTATTTAGTCTGTTCAGGTAACTTGAGATAAAATTTCTCAATGTCCAGGATGCATAAAAAAGTTACAAAGAAAACATATTTTTTTTTCGAATCATAAAATTATGCTTTCTTTCATCATCCATTTCTGCCATAAAGCTGTTCTGTTTTATCTTTCGTTGAAGAGTGCGGTTGCCAGGCAGATTCAAATGAGACGACCATCAGCGACTAGTGTAGTAGCGTAATCGTAACTACATGTACGATACGATCTCAGGCAAGGTAAATACGTCGCTCGGATATTTGCTAGCGATGGAGAGCTTTAAATTACCTGCCCTCCATTTTGACCTAATCCCGCAGTACTAACCTGCCCATGGCAACACTAGAGGGTACTCAAAGCAAAGGTGTACATGTCACTCATCTGTCGCTATGCAATTGCTGCGTAATTGGACAATTTGTCGGCGAGACCGGTCTCGTGAGGTCGCCATCGCCTGACGCAGATTTAAATCAGATGGTCGCGGTTGACCTGGTCGTATTGTACTTTAGTTCTACCTGAAAGAACTGATTGACTTTGTAATGATCAAATGGCCCCGCGGCCTATGTAAATTGTTAACCATTTACAAAGCTAAGCAGGCAGTTAGATGAGCGATCGCTTGAAGCAATACGCACGTTTCCGTGCTACGGACTACTCCGGAGAAAAGAAGTTTGAAAACAATGTTTGCCAAATTAGACTGTATTCTTTAGTCTACTGACTCGTATCTAGATCGTCATTTTAATGTTTTTTCCTGCTTTATTATGATAAATAGGTATGATTTTGAAAAGATTCGTCTTAAGCGTTTTAAAATCCATCTTTCACCCATCCTTCGTCTCATCCGTATTGATATTTTAGTACCTATTTATCGTCATTTTTTCCCATATAAGTAATTAAAAAATAACATAAGCAAGCACATAATTACCCTCGATAGATGATATTCAGAATTTAAGATGCACTGAAATTAACTATTACAAATTCTGAGAAGTAAGTACCTTACCTACCTACCTAATGAAATGACGGTTTGCAAATTATAATTGACACTACTCCTAATGCAATTACAGCATAATCTGAAGGGCAAGAGTCATTAGCCTCTCTTAATTGAGCTATATTACTAACATCCTGCTAACGAACTTATAGGTTTCACTGTTAACAAGAATATTACTTTCACTACTAGTAAGTATATCATACAGATTAACACCTAATTAGAGAAACTAAAGTGAAATGTATCTTTACCATATCAATAGTTTTCCATTGCTATTGAATTAAAACAAGAAACAAGAGATAAATATCAACCCCAATGGTTCAGCCTTCTTTGGAAGGAAATGGAAAAGCTAAAAATATCGAACCTGCAAATATTAGGATGAATATTTCACACATAATAAAACTACTTCAACGTGTGTTTAGCAAGAGTATGGTTTTACCATAGTATTAGTACCAGGTTATAACAGTTTGAATACTGCCGCAAAATGTATCTTTTTGTCAGTTTCATGTTTTACCACGTGCAATATGGGTCATCCATCTGTCATTTTTATGGCGACTAGCACATCACACTTGATAATGATAAATTATGTAGGAAATAAAAGTTGAATATAGACGGAGGGTGCAACCACCATTAAACTGACCATAATACGGTCTTTATCGTACAATATGTGCCTATTTTACAGATTATATCTATCATAGAAAGTTTGCAGACGTTTTTAATTAAAAAAAATAGACACAAAGGGAACTTTATTAGTAATTATACGTAGAGCGTACGACAGGTCCTGAACTCTTCAGAGGGCTGCAATGTCGTCAGTGTCGGTCAAATCTCGTTTTAGCTTTTGAAAAATAAGGTAAGGTTAACAAAACAATTTTGTCTGCCGATTTCGATAAACCAACGTTATAATTATGTTCAAAAATCGGCCATACCTACCTATAGTGGGCTTGGATAATGTTAGACAGACTCAAGGTGGTACGATACGAGTAGATCACATATGTTAATCTCAGCACTAATCTAGTAATCCTTAGAGAAAAATTTGCCCTCATAGTCCTATTATCATATATTTTTATTATCATTTAAATAACGCTTTCTTGTTCAATTGCTTCTATTCTTCTATTCATTGTGACTCATTGATGCTGTCGATGCATCAATGACACTGTGCGATGTTCAGAAGACAAATAAGTAAACTCGAAAGGAACTCTACTTGGCTGCAACCCTTTTTGCGTCCCACTGCTGGGCACGGGTCTCTCCCCAATATTGGGGAGGCCTGGAGCTTCCTCCACCACGCTGCTCCAATGAGGGTTGGTGGAACTCTACTTACGGAAATGTTAATGTAATATCCAGAGAACAGTTTACACATTTATATAATAACAACAAAATTGACATCACTTAGCATTTTAAAAGAATTCACTATTTATCTCCTCGTTTCTCAATAACGATGCAACTTATTAAGATCGATATACGATGATGTTCATCGGATCGATGTCAAGAAATTGCAACAAAATTGCAAAAGCTCGTGCATATGCCGTTATTTACGATGCAATACATGTTATAAGCAATGATGCTTATAAATATATGAGATTTAATAGTGTCCATTTTAATATCGATCTATTTGTCCATCAGGCTTTGCAGATCGATAATGCAGCTAGACGTACGTAAATCCCCGTATTTTTCCGTATCATCGGCATCCTATACATTGTGTTGGATCATCAGTCCACTTGATTAGGGGCAGCCTGTAATTCTATTGCAATCTTTCCAAATTTAATTATTTTAATTTGGATTACAGTCCAATAATTAGGATTTTTACAAATATTACATTTAAAGGAGTCCAGTAACGAATAGGTAGGTATTTAAATTTTTATTTTTTTTGTAATTTTTTTATTTATTTATAACATATATGTTATATATTCAAAACAAAACAGCTTAATACTAATCTTAATTAACTATATACATAAATAAAAATAAAAACATATAAAACATAAAAGGCTTACTTATAAATAAAATATTTTATCTAAAAAGTCCGTGTGAGGCATGGTCCCCAAGACACTGGCGGCATTGCCCCTTTGCAGCCGTTGGGTAAAATAGCCACCAGCTCTTAGGTCACCACAGGCAAGGACAAGTCTGGTTGACATTTCTGACATGAATTTCTTCATGTCAGAAGACCATGGTCCCAAGGTCTCTACCGCTAGAGCCGCAAATAGATAATTATCCGACAAATTACTATATTTGCGGCGCTTGAAAGACTGTGCATGGTCAGCCCTGGACCCCAACCTCTCTGCAGTATCTCTTATGTGCAATGGGGCTAAGGTGTCCGCACATGTCACGTCCCATATCAATGACCGTCCTAGACTCCACGGCACCAGACTAACGCCATCAGGCCTCTTGCCATCGCTTTTAAACAATCCAGATGGTTCCAGTGTTGCTGGAATAGAAGCGGTGGCAAGAGCCCGACGAACCAAGTCGTTTAAGGTACCGTGGCGGAAAAGTCTACCGGCACTCCTGATACAGGACAGGCCATGTCGACCAAAGCTGTCCACCCTTTGCCTACACGGACAAACATTTGGCTCGCACACCATTACACCGAGCCGGAGACTTACTGCAATACGCAGAGCTACAGGATACAGCACGGTGTCAATGTTTTTAGATGGGAGAGCGTACGTGATAGGTATTTTGTTTATATATTTATCTTTTATCTCGTTTATGGCAGACAAGAGGAGAAATTCAGTTGAAATGGGCCCGTATGCCCTATACGGGCATGCGCAATGATTAATTTAGATGAGCGCAACATCATTCATATAGGTTCATATTATTAAGCTATTATTATAAAAATGTAAGTTTTTTAAAAATCACTAAAACACAACTTACTATAAAAAGATCCCTGTACAGCAAGGTACTTGACTACTGCGTTATTGTGTGTGTGTAAATACCTGCAGTTGAGCCAAAGCTCTGGTAAAATTAAAGAGTGTCACAAACTTAAAATATGTACATCATGCATTAGGTAGTGCCTACTTATAATGTCGCCAACGTCTTCCACACAATGTATTACGTACAACCTCTTTACGGATGAAGCATACAATTTATTTCAGAATTTGTCAAATATATCAGCCTCTTAAACTTTATCATGTCTAAATAATGTCGACCATTCTTGATTTACAGTCACTAAGGAAGGACAGCTAGCGGTTATTTATTGTAAACACGAGATTATCTGCGTTGGGTACTGTGATTCAAGGCAAATCTGGCAAATAGGTATACTTTACGATAATATTTAGGAATGTTACTTGAATTGGCGGACTTTGATTATTTTTAACGCTTCATACTCATAGACCTACACTGGAACTCCTGTGTTGTGGGTACCATGAACATTGAACATATCGTTGTATCAACGATATATCGCAACGTTATGTATCGATACGATATTACGATGTTTTAAATTTTTCAGTACCTAGGTAATTAAACAAAAGTATTCTGAAAAAAGGAAGTTCTAAAAGCAATTAAGTTTTTATAATTAAAAAAAACATTATTAATGCCATTCTACGGGACTTAAGCCGCAAAAATAGTTTACTTACAATGCAATAGGGGAAGAATGAAATGCTAGACTGCGTGGATGCTTTTTCTATCTAATAATATTGAAAACATTATAAGTTTATAATTAAGGCTAGATAAAATTGTTTATTTATAGAATATTCAAACATTTCACTCTACAGAAGAAGGCATTTTTAATATTATATTACTATACTACATATTACATAGTGTCTCACACGATCAGCTGTTACGTGTGCCCATTAAAAACCTTTTTTAAAAGAGTGCTGCTGGGAGTTTTATTCCGCCGCCTTTTTTCTCTCAGCTCAACATCTAGCCCAAACGGGCACCTAAAGGCGATGACCGGGTAAAAATTACATTCATTAAGCGAATATTTTGTATTCCTAATATGAAATAAATATTTTTTCTTTCTTTCTTTCTTTCTTTCATAATTATATCTTATGGCAGTGTATCGATTCAAAATATCGATATATCGGATAGCATCGTATCGATACGTATCGCCCATCTATAAATCAGCATACCTAGTTGATGCTGGCGACTAATTGCCACTGCTCGCATTTTCGCGTGATATCCTGAATATTCTGATTACATACAACGCCACGACACAATTGTCTGCTAGTTTATGTAATAAGGTAACAAACTTAAAAAAACAAGCGAATTAAGGATCTACTCCCGTTCTGTAGTTAATTCAATATAATATTAGTTTTATATTTACAATATTTGTCGCTAAAATTCTTATATATAAACATTCTCATTTAATTTTAATGCCTCATAGATCCGAAAAATCCCTATGATATAATATGTACACGGCTTATTCAGCATGATTAAATTATATTCCAAACAATTTTTAACAAGTTATGTGCAGTGTGATTGTTAATTCTTGTAGGTTGTATTTAATGAGCGTTTACAACATGAACAAAATACATCATACTCGTAAATGTAAAGTTATATAGACATTACGCATTACCTAACTTGGTTTCTACAAAATATTAATTGAAGTACCTATGTACTTAATTATTGCGTTCAAATAACAAAAGTGAAAGGTTAAATTAGGTAACATAGTTTCGTTATAAAGTTTTTGTGCGTAAATGTTTAACAATTTTCTTTAAAAACACCAATGTAATCAACCTTAAAGAATCCTGCTGTATTTTATTTTAGGTCTCGGTCTATTTACATCATTGCAAAAACTAGCCGCCAAAGACCGTACCTACCTATTCGGTAAATATTGACGGTAAACATTAAATCATCATTGATTCGACATTAGCAAATATTCCTTGAAGCC
The DNA here is from genome assembly GCA_911387765.1 of Pyrgus malvae. NCBI lineage: Eukaryota > Metazoa > Arthropoda > Insecta > Lepidoptera > Hesperiidae > Pyrgus > Pyrgus malvae. The sequence continues at coordinate 8,299,089 of OU426958.1, read as the reverse complement.
AAGCGCGAATCGTACAATATCGGTTCAATTAAAAACGAATCAATTAACTATTAACTATGCAATGGGGATCTCATGAATTTTTAATTAAATCTCCAAAATATTTTTAATTGATAAATTAGTAGTCAAAGCTCCTATAGCCATAGAGCCTTTTATGGTTTAAACGAAGAAAATCAAAAACGATTGTAGTTGGTTGAAAATGAAAATGAAAATGAAAATAATTTATTTGCACAAATATGGGTATTACAAAAGTTGTTTTATGTACATTTATTAGTTCGCCATATTTACCTCAGCGAGGTATGCAAATTTGGAGGACAGAATTAAAACATAAGTTAGCAGTATAACTAAAATTACTTATAACTAAATTTATTATAATTGAAGACAACGTTGATTTTATTTTAACCCATATTTTGCGGTTTTTATTGCGATGTTTTATCAATTTTGCTATAATTATAAAAGGTGTTTATGTTTAATACGAGTTATATTTTTATCCGGGCCATCGGCTTTGGGCACACGACTAGGTTTTTATACACTGAGAGGAAAAAAAGCCGGCGGAAAAAAAAACCGTTAAACGTGTTTAGTCCCGTAAACCCGAAATCCCTCACGAAGTTAAAGTTCGTCGTTTAAAAATTCAGATACCGAATAGTACACTTTTGTAAACAAGAACGTTTTAACTGCTCGTTTAAAATCACAAATTGTTTTAGACTTGAGGGATTCAGGTAAGTTATTATATATTGTTGTGGTTGTGGAACACATCTTGTGTGTGGACGTGTGGAACCCTAAAATGTAGACCCTGGGTCAGTTTCAGGCAAACAATATTTAAATATTTGACTTGTTGTTAACTATAACACCTTTTGTATCTATGTACTCGTAAGTTTCTAAAAAATCACCTTCAAATGTCACCATCATCACGGTCCCAATATTTGTACCATAATAGGTACCCATGTAAGTTTTCGTGACTTAATTTCCATTGTTATTTATTTCCCTTACACTTATTATCTATGAGTAGTAGCAGAAATTATTGTAAAAGAAGAGAGTGTAAGAGATCCAACCATTTGTATTGAACAGGCGGGTCGAAGCCGTTACAGATTTAGGGTGGCAATGATTTTGGCGATCAGAGCCGCTTTTGAACTCAATTTTCAAATAAATTGTCGTCGGATTTTCGAACTCAATTTTCAAATTAATTGTCACACCCACAAAATTAAATTAAATTTAAATGTAGTTTGAGGTTTTTGTCGAAACGAGAAATAAGGTTTAGTCTAGTTACTTATTTTTGAGTATTTTTGGGTTGGTATTTTAGAGTTACATATAATAAAGATGATAGCATTTTAATTAATGTAGGTTAATTACAGTGCCTAAGTGTTGTGAATTTAAATATAAGTGTGAAAACATGGCTTTTCAGATTGCCTCAAAAACTTCATTAGGCACATTCTGGTAAAACCATCGGTTTACTCGGATATCTGACTGACTTAACTAACTTTCGTATCGTTGTAACCGGCAAACATAAAAATACTTATTGAACATCAATTAGTCGTCGATAAAAAAACTGTCAGTCAGGCATATATATATTACCTTTATATGTATATCTATTTATTAAAATATGTTGACAAATTTATCAGTGCTCTATTTTTTACAAATGTGTTTCGTCATTTAACCGATAGCAAAGGTAATGTTTGCAAACGAGGTAGGTATTAGCTCGTGCACAACTGGGTGTCAATACTTTAGATAAGGCAAGATCCTACAGGTATTAAAAACCAATTTATGAACGCAACAGATAGCGTAAATCAACTTACAACTTTTACAAATACAGATAAAGTAATCAACACTAAACAGCACTTAAAAGTTGTGAAATACGATGCGCGATTAGCATTACCTCTACATTCTTATATCTAAAACCTTTAATATAGCAATTTTTGTATACATGCCACGTGCATATTATATATTATCTGAATTTCGGAAACGGCTGCTACGATTTTCATGAAATTTAGTATGCAGGGGGTTTTGGGGGAGATAATTTGATCTAAAGGTTTCATTTTTAGGCAATATCGTTTAGTCCATGTTTTTAGCGATAATCAACTTGAACAGAAAGTGTAAAATATATTAGGTATATAATTATCTTTTTACTTGAGAGATACTTCAGTAAATGGCGTTGTTAAGTAACACTAAGCCAATCAGGCTCTGAAGAAAATCAATTGTTTTATCCGAGCAACGCTCGGTCATCCGGATTCTAAGTACTTACACATACAATTTCATGACTGTCTTGAGTGGTTTACCGATTTAATCCTAAGGTCCACGCAGTATTATACTAGATGGAGAATACCTTAATTTTTTTGCGTACTCGCTGACTGAGGACCAATTTTTTGTATTTCACGGTGAATTATCGCGTCTAACAGTATTAGAATGGGATTATTTGACTTCTTTTAAAAATCCGCCACTTTCCAAGCAAACCTAAAGATTTTTGGTTAAATATTAAGACATACGTATTTATATTTCTTTGAAATAATTTCCGTTAGATAAAAAATATTTCAAAAATGACTATGCTTCCTTCGATTCAGACGAACGAAGTCGCGAGCACAGTCTAGAAAGCCATATACGTATTCGCAAAATGTTAAAGTCAATAAAATTTAATTAGACGTTTCGTATTAAAATCCTTTATAATTTTTTTTTTTACTCTCAATGAAAACAAGGAACTATGGTCAATGACCTATTTATTGTGAGATCAAAGCAAAGTTATAGAGGTTCAATACGCGTGTACAAAGTTAAGCCTTTTTATTTAGAGAACGTAGGACGGGACGGAAGGGCGAATGTTTGGCTGTAACCTGCTGTTGGCTTATGGTGGCAGTGGATACTTGCAGCCCTTTCTTTGCGTCCCACTGCTGGACACAGCTCTCTCCCCATTATTGGGGTAACTTGGAGCTTACTCAACCACGCTGCTCCAATGTGAGTTGGAGGAGATGCGGGTTAGTGGCCAACCCACTGTTTGATGTTTAACCGCCCATAAGGCCTTTTACAAGGTTTAACGACTGCTAGCTAACGGTAACAACTTCCGCGGTGCCGTCGGCTTAACGTGCCCTGTGAAGAAATTTGCTACCACATCTGCCACCCATCTCACACATGGTAGTGTCCATTCCGCTTAGCTGCGTTGATCGCTTGCGTTCTACGATAGCCGATTTACCATACGTTGGCGGTGAGAGAATGAACCAAAACAGATGGCCGTTAGTTGAAATATACGCCACCGTCCACTATCGGCCACCGTCTTTGGGTAATTAATTAATACCTAAGTATAATATACAGTAACGGGTCATAAATTATGACTCAGTTTATTCTTTCGAGCTTTTTTAAAAGATTATTTTTACCTGGTATAGCCTATAAGCCATAGAAGTTATGATACCTGTTAGCCTATTAACCGGTTAGTGTTAAATTTTTTTTCTTTGGCAGTGGATCAACGGCAAGGCGGTGATATTCCACGAGATAGGCCATCTGCCCTTCGAAGTGGAGATCACAGACTTCGTCAGACACAATTCGAGTAACCTCCTCACCGTGGTGGTGGACAACACGCTTCTCAGTGATACTGTGCCACAAGGGCTTATAAAGGACATTATCATTGGGTAAGTGGACAGCTGTAGAAGTGGATGCAAATTCCTTGGTCGCATATTAACAACCAAAATTTTAATGAGGTATGCGTTTATGTATCACTTGATCAGTTGTAAAGGATAATGTCGCATGTCCGGAAGTTACCCGATATTTTCTTCAGGGCGTAAAAACCTGCTAACTTACACTTGGCTACGTTCGTAGACTTAGGCCAAAATCCTCCTTATTGATACCCTTATGAAGACATTTTGTATAAATCTCAGACAGTCGCGGTAAAAAAATGAAAAGTTTTCCTTCACCTTGAAGCAAGTGATGAATACGTCATCTAATTTTTCAAGTCAGTTGTAAAACGATTCTGGGGTCTCCAAATTGGAAATCCGAATAGTCACTCGGCTATCAGTGCTCGATCTTGAATTAATGTCTAATCAACAAGAAATAATTTTATTAAACCTTTTTTTTCTTTTCTCTAGCAACAACAAAGTCCGCCAAGAACAGTCGTATACATTCGATTTCTTCAACTACGCCGGAATCCATCGTTCGGTGTTCCTCTACACCACACCGCAAGTCTACATCGATGACGTCATCGTTAATACTGACATACAGGGATTGACTGGTAACTAAAAAAATGGGTTGGTGTGGTAATAGTACTTTTAATATGTATGTGGTAGTAATTTGCACGGTTCCACGGGAGAAGTGCCACCGTGCTGTACTTCTGGCTTCAAGCAATTCTTGACCTACGAGTAATAGTGTTTTCGTAAAGTTGGTTGGGTGTAAGTATTTGTCCAATGACTGCAGCGGCTACTTATCGGATACAAACTTATATAAACAATTTATCAGCTAAAGTCAACAAGATTTTACTATTATACTGAATTTTTATTAGACTAAGGGCTCTACTGGGATAATATAAAGGTAAGTTACGGAGGGCCTCCATTGTACGTCGTGTATTTGTATCCGTCCCTAGCTTCAAACTTTTAGTTTTTTTACATTATACAAGAGTTTAAAGTTTAATATAAAGAATTCACCAATTACATAATCCTCAATTGTTTATAAATTATATGACGCTACAATAGTATAATAACGTTCAAATATTCCTTCAAAAATTGCATTATACACAAAAAGCTGTTGCTGTAAACTTTAGTTCACATATTCATTATAACATTTCTAATCATATATACGATCATTTAAAACCTAGCATTCATTTTAACACTAAAAGCTAATCATCAGCGTGTTCGAATGCTAAATACCTAAACACCCACCATAACATGATCAACTTCAACGGGAAAGTAGGCAAGTGACTTTCTAAGTTTGATTAACAATTCTAATTTATATTCGAGAATAATGACTAACCTATTTAGCAGTAGTCAGAAACAAAAGCTAGTTTGTAGTATCACTGATTTACAATTGTCATTACCCAACCCAACATACCACAGGACAATGAGATTTTCACATCGTATTTGCATTCAATTTGCATGAGCACACATTTTCTACAAACAAAAATGTAACTTTGATGTGAATATTTAAACGGCATATCTAGTGCACAGCTGCATTGACAATGCGCAGATAATAATATCAGTGTATCGCCCAACAATGAATGTAACTGTCATGAACTGTGTGTAATATTTGTTGCTGTTTCAAGTACCTACACACAAGGGTAAACTTATTTTGCGATAATAAATAACGCACCGCACATACACAACTATCCGCTTAAATTCAATTTGTAGTAAGTAGGTACCATAGAAACACAAAGACAAGAACCAAAACATTAAACCTGAAATCTCTCTTGAGGATCGAACTCAATCGGTGTGTTGATCTCTGGGCAATACCGGATGCAAAATAAATGTTTGATGATGATGGTCAATAATGATTAAAAGTTCAGGATTTAATGAGCCTGGCAAGACAAATTACGGATGGTTGTCAAGAATGTTTATTCTTTCGAGCTTTTCTAAAAGATTATCTTTTAGTCTCTTGCAGTATATCATTATATAGAAAGTCCATTGACTTATAATATCTTGTAAATCTTATGTATATAATTTTTGGTGAATGATATCCAAAGATTAACGTAAGGATTCAGATAGTAGAGTTAGCAGTATTTTTAAGATATTCTAACTTATTTGACCATATTTTAATAGAATATCTGATTTGTCTAGAATTTACGACCGGAAAAAGTTTGGAGGAGAGATTGGGTACCACTTCAAGAAGGTCTGAACAGTCTTGAAACTTCTAACACATATGTATAACCAATATAATGTTGAATTTGCTTGATAGTGTACAATTTTATCTGTCTTTGATTATAATCAACTATCTAATTATTATGTATCAAATAACTAATTTTCCACACAGGTTTCGTAGTCTACAACGTGACATTTAAAGGATCGAGGGCCGACACAGTCTGCGTAGTCCAGCTATTTGACAAGAACGACACTCAGGTGGCAGCGTCGCAGGACTGCGCTGGCCTGCTCGAGATCGGCAATGCCAACTTCTGGTGGCCTTACCTTATGCATCCTAGCCCTGCATATCTTTACACGTTCAAGGTATGTTTCTTTGTAACCAAATTTAGATCGGGAATTATTTATATTATTCTAATTTTTATTGCATTCCACATATTATACAAAACACATATGAACCTTGTTAGGCATTGCCACTTGAAAAAGGAGTCAGATTTTTTGTTTGTTGTAGGTTGTTATTTAGATTATAGTACCTTTTTTCTAAAGTGAGAGGGAATTAGATACGCCGTAGTCTACCACGCTGGCCAAGAGCGGATTGGTGGCCATCGTAATTTCGAGATTTTATTTGGTGATGGAAAACATCGTAATTAATCAGAATATTTTCCCTCACTGTGAAGCAGCGATAAATACACACTAAACAAATTTCTTCGTCAGAGAAAGTTCTAGGGGTTTAAACTGTTTATCTCCGTGTCGGATACCATGGTCGTTACCGCGGGGCCATCGCGCATACACGACTATCTGCTTACCGTAACTATCTAGGACTATTTGTTCCCGTTAACGGTATACACTGAGTGCGCTAAAATATTTAGAATTTAATAATTGCTTGTTTCGCAGAAAAATGGTAGGTCGAATCTGTGAATATCACTATCACCTATAAGTTTTTTTTTATTACAGTTAGCATACAACATAAAACTCTTGCGTACCTTGGCTGCAACCCTTTTAGGGTCCCACTGCTGGGCACGGGACTCACTCCCTTATTGGGAGGCCTGGAGCTTACTCCACCATGCTGCTCCAATGCGGGTTAGTGGCCAACCCGCTGTCGGATGTTTTCAAACCGCTCATAAGGCCTCCGACTAGGTTTAACGACTGTTATCTATCGATAACAACCGGGATCGACGGCTTAACGTGCCCTCCGAAGCACGGAAACGCGCATGAAATTTTTGCCACTAGCGGTCACCCACCTCACACCCGACCGCGCCCGTTTGGCTTAGCTGACCATCACACTGAACCTACTCCTATTTTCCAGGCTTCCTTAGTTGGCCCCCATGGCGAGATGCTCGATACATACAGCCTGAAAGTGGGCATACGGACAGTGACTTGGAGCAACACAACTGTTTATATCAATGACAAACCCTTGTACCTACGGGGCTTTGGAATGCATGAAGATTCAGATGTAAGTTATTCGGCAAATTATAATGCGTAGTATTAGTCAGTTTAAATTCTGTGAACAATTTAATTCTGGTATTTCGTCTGCGAATTACATGAGATAATACGATATTGTAGGTCGCTTTTTGAAGTGACTTTCTTACTAAGGAATAGGACTGCAAATAAATTCAGCAACATTCAGCCTTGCACTTCATGGTCGCTTTGGAAATGAGCTTCAATGAGCACTTAATATCATGCCTGCAAGGAATATATCTTATCGAAATGTTGCTATGCATTGATTACGTTACGCTAAGTATCTCCTTACAAAGTCATGTCAGTCTATAAATATATATTTATCAAAGAAGTAGGAGATGCATCAACTTTTCAACATGTATAGTTGATAAAAATTACGATTATTTCAGCTACGGGGCAAAGGCTGGGATCCAGTGCTCTGGGTTAAGAACTTTAACCTCATCAAATGGATTGGTGCGAACGCGTTCCGTACCTCCCATTACCCTTATGCAGAGGAGATCTACCAGATGGCAGATGAGCACGGCATTATGATCATTGATGAGTGTCCCAGCGTCGATACTGAGTGAGTTTCTTAAAAGAACTAAATGATTTTTCTTCTTCTATAACTTTAACTAAAATTTAACATTGGCTGCAACCTATTATATTGCGTCCCACTACTGGGCAGTGGCAATTAATAGGGGAGCCTGTAATAATTCAATTATGTTGAAAAAACAGTACGGTACACGGTATGTGGTTTTTTATGAGAGCTAAAGATCTGAATGATTATTATATGTATGGGAGGATTTTCAGGACACTGAAAATGCTTTTAACTGTTCTAGACAGTCTAGCTAGACCTATTCGAATAACACCACTTGATATAACTATTTATTTTTGTGCATTTCAGTATCTTCACGGAGTCTCTTCTAACCAAACACAAGCAGTCCCTTACTGAGCTGATCCGGCGCGACAAAAACCACCCCAGTGTGATCATGTGGTCAATAGCCAACGAGCCCAGATCTGCTAACAGGAATGCTGATGCATATTTCGGGTAAACGAGGCAATTTATAACTATTTAACTGAATCATTTTTATGACCGTTCTTAATATATTTTTTTATTTGAATGGACCACTAAACCAGCATACAGGCCTCGTGGTAGTTGTCCCTAGAGTTATGGTATCCCCTGCCTGATCGTTAGAGGTGACTAAAAGGGGGCTTCAGGAGTTGCGGACGGTGAGAGTGGGAGCTTCACCCGTCCAGCCAGCAGCCCCGGGAGGGGCGGCGGTGTGTGCGTGGCCGCATGCCGCCGTGAACACCTAAAGGTGCAGGAGAGCACATCTGCTCTCCCGATGATGGGCCGGTTCTGGGTCGCCGCTCGTGGAGGACACCGGTGCGTTCCAATGGAGATCCCGGAGTCCTCCCCAAGCGCAGGGGCAGGCCACCGAGGGGATTTTAGTGCAGTCAAATCCCACATAATCGGGTAACCTCTCCCAAGGTGCTGGGTACCTTTTGGAGCCCCGTTACCAAAAAAAGGCCTCGTGGTATTAAGGGGTCACTGCAGCCCATCTAAACACAATCTCAAGCAAGTTTTATTGGCAAAATACACGATAACGGAGGATTAAATAAATGCTCAATTAGAATGCGAGTTCTCGATGAAACGAAACTTTTAAATTGACTACGACTAGCGGCTGAATGTAATTTTCGTTATAGGTCTCAGTTATAGGTATGTATTAATTTTATACAGAGGACACCGGATTAGGTAGTATGAGAGTAAATCGAATTAGTATCTAATCTAAGTAAAATTTTAGTAGCCGTCAGCAACTTATAGTTATCGACCAATACCCACCCTTTATTTGTCGCTTATTCTTCGAAAACTTTTGCTTGTTTGTTTGCAAATTTTTGCCGAATGAGGACTGTTTATGCAACCCTATTTTTTCCGTTACAAAAGGCAGTGATATCTCCACACAACTTTTGTTTATGGTGATCAAATAGCAGCAGATCGCATGACGATACGATACGACGAACGGTAAATAGCCCACAACGCAAGTCAAGGCTAAGGTTCGCCTTACTGGCATTTGACGCATTCCTTAAAAATTTAGGAAACTACGATCACCATACTGATAAGTACTGTGTAATGCAGTAGGTATCTACTACTACGAGTAGGTATTTACTGGTACCCAGAGGTTATTTTACCTATTTATAATATGAAACAATTTAAATTCAGCAAGAAGTTGAGTGCTATTATATGAGCGGTTTGAGACGAGCGCATCTTCTGCTAGTAAAATTTGTTTTTGGTAACGTGTGTAACGTGTGCACGAAATGGAGAAATTTGACATTTTCAGATACAAAATATAGCGCGCGGTAGCATGCACGTTTGCCGAAACGACCGTACACGCGCAGTTACGTTAGTTTGTAACCACTCTAAATGGACTAGGGAAGATGGAACTTTGAAAAAAGGCTAAGAAATCATTAAAAAACCTATTGCTGTATGAACTGTGTTAATAAGTCAGTAATACAATATACAAAAATGATCGTCCTTAATGCATTTATTTCAGTCTAGAATAGTGGCGGTTGCAATGAAATTTTATTTACAATAATTAGCGTAGTTGGCACTTGTACATAGTTAGTACCTAGGTAGTCAAAGTTACTACAAATTCGACGCAAAGCCTATATCAATAGATATCAATAGATATAGGCTTTGCGTCGAATTTGTAGACAATTGATAAATCTTGTCGGAGACCTTATGGGCGGTTTGAAAACATCTGACAGCGAGTTCACCACTAACCCGCATCTCCAGCAAGCCGCATTGGAGCTGCGTGGCGGATTAAGCTTCCAGGTATCCCCAAAAATAGGAAGAGATAGGTCCAGTAAAAAATAGTTCCAGCAATGGAACGCAAAAAAAATGCAGCCACATACATAGTTTTAACGGATCATCTCCAACAAAATTTAAATTTGTAATTTGTAGTGTAGTGTAGAGTATTTACTGTGTAATTGCTTTAAGGACATAAAACAGGCACTTTAGTACTACAATTCTTATTATTGTATCTATGTGTGGAATCATAGTGGTGAACGTATTTCAGTGAGGTGGTCAAACATGTGAAGTCTATGGATCTGTCAAGGCCTGTGACTCTAGCTATAGCTCAGCACTTCAATGTAGATAAATCGGTGAGTAAATTTTAATAACCTAAATCGAATGTCGGATTGTAGGAAGGACACAGATATTAAAAAGTATTAATTGGTTATTACTAAATATTAGTTTCTGCATAAACACTCTATATTTTACATCTGTATCGTAATTCCTCATACAGTAAACGTCATACAGTAGTAAATTTATAAAAAAAAATACTAAAATTCCTTTCTACACGGCCAAAATTATGTCATTGTATGCCCTAAACATAATATATTTTTTGTAGTTTTTAATATAATTTTTAAGTGTCGGGGAACCTTTATCGGATCTCTCTAGCTAGTATTTATAAGGCTGTTGTTGCAGAGTCCCGATCTCCAATTTATTCTGGAGCTTACCACAACGCCGACGTGCTACTTTGCACTTACAGCATTTTTGTTATCATACTGGAAACTGTGCCGTACTATATAACTCTGGAAAGATCTAAGCTCGCAGTCTAACAGCTCGATCGTAGTATGTTGTAGTACATAGTTATTTTTAAAGGCATACACGTCAGGCAGAGGATACTGTAGTTATTCTGGCTGCTTAACAACCTAAAGCTAAACCAAAGCCCCTTTGAGTTGTTATACCTACTTACATAGATACCAAACGTAACCATTTTGAAACAAGGATGTACTTACCTAGCAACAACGTTGTAAATCTGTGTCTGTGCAATTTTATTCCACACCTGCGTTCCACATTCTTGCAGTCATGATCGTACTATAAAAGGGCTTTTCTTTCTAATTACACCTACCTAATTATGCGTTTACTGCATCCTTTTGGACCAAAATTACCATAACTAGCATTTAAATTGACTTGAAGACACGAGTGCTGCTTGTACTCGTATGATTTCCAATTAGTTTCTTAGTAATGGAACTCTGTACTGTACTTGGTGATTTGCATTAAAATATAATAATAACATTATAATATTTTAATAACATGCAAATAAGTAGTTATTTTGTATGCAAACCTTCTTGAATCCCGACTTTTAAAAGGTAGTAAAGTAAAATGCACTCATTTTGTTCTCATTGCACCGGTTGTTATCTGTACTTATTTATGGTATATCAAAAGACTTGGAAATAATTCAGCTAGAGACAAAAACTTAATTGATTAGAATTTATAAGTACTTACCTTGTACAAATAGATTAATAACAAATAGATAGCAGCGAATTAAAAAATAATAAGAAAAGACAAGAAAAACCTAAACTAATTGCTTGAATTACCCAAATTTGTCACAAGTATGTGAAACGAAAGTACAAAGACAAAAGTAAAAAGGACTATTGGTGATGATGATGGCATTAAAAAAGAGATTGATAAAATTTAAGTAATTATTCTTTACCTATTTTTTACCAGGGCCAACACTTAGACGTGATCAGCTTTAACCGTTACAACGGCTGGTACCAGAACACCGGTTCGTTACTTAACATAGCGACGTACGTGGCGGACGAGGCCACGGCCTGGTACCGCAAGCACAACAAGCCCGTCATCATGACGGAGTACGGCGCTGACACCATCGCGGGACTTCATCTGGTAAGATGCTACTCAATAGTCCTGAATTGAATAAAGTCCTAACAAGGAGTGTGTAGCTACTCCCAGAGATTCACGGGTAACTTTGAATCAAGATCGTGCCTACCTACTTTTCCTAAGCTGTTTTTTTTACTTACCTGCTATTAAAACTCTCATCACTCAAGTCTTTGACCAAAGTATATACTTCAAATCACGGATCTGGACCTGGATATTTCTTAACTCTGAAAAAAGACTCTGGCCAATTCAAAAGTATGAACGGTGATTCGTTATATTCGAAGCTTCAAAAATTTTAATGAAGACAATAAAATGTTTGCTCACTTGCTTAAATTTAACCTCCAGTCAACTGTTTTTCATGTTATCTTTATGGTTCTTGTATACTTTTTTATTTATTTATTTAAAAACACTGACATCTCCTTTACTCATCGGCTTTACCAGAGCCCTTATTTGCGGAACATATTATACTTACACTAAAACACTAAAAAATATTACACTGCTGAATTAACTTAACTTAATATAAAATAATAATATAATCTAATCGTAGGGAAATAAGATAGTCATAAAGTTCAAAAAATCACAAAACGTAAATTGTAATGTCATTAAAACAAGCAAATAAAAAATTTAAAATTTTCTTGTCAATCACAAATCCACTTTACCGTACTACCATTGCCTCGACACACCTTGTCAATAACGATTTGGCAAAAAGTTACAAAGTCTGGTCTCAATTTTTTAGTCAGATCGATGTCAAGTTTACATTCGAGGTTTGACCTCTGTAAAGCAATCTTGTATACTTTACTAAAAACTATATTTCCGAATATTTCGTGAAATGAATTAATATTTCGTTTTCAGATACCGGAGTATGTCTGGTCAGAGGAATATCAAGTTGCGCTAATGTCTGAGCATTTTAAAGCATTTGATCGTCTCCGCCGCGCCGGCTTTTTCGCAGGAGAATTCATTTGGAATTTTGCAGACTTCAAAACGGCACAAAGTAAGCTTTATCTTTAATTTTAAAATATCCATACGAGTATGTGACTATTGGTACTTACTTCAGGACTAGAGATTATGTTTAAAAAGAAAGAAAATATGTAATGAGGAATGTTTGTTTGGCTGTAACCCTTTTTGCATCCCATTGCTGGCCATGGGTCCGACAGCGGGTTAGTGGCCAACTCGTTTTCGAAGCGCCCATAAGGCCTCCGACAAAGTTTAACGATTGCTACGGCTAGACGACTCAACGTGCCCTCCGAGGCACGAAATCGCGCATGAAATATTCCAGTAGCGATCACCTATCCTACACGCGACCACGTGAGTTTTTGGCATATGTAGCTGCGTAGATCGCTGGCGTTCTACGCCGATCACTGAGCCATGCGCTCTTCGACGTTTATTTATCTCGATCGTTTGTTTACAGCGACATAAGGTCTTTAATTTTTAATATGTTCAACCGATCGCAGAATTCTTGTATACAGGAATGTTTGATGAACTTCAAACTTAACCGATTAAACTTCTATTCTATGCCACGCTAACAAAAACGTAAATTAATTAAAAAATTTTTTTACAGCAATAACCCGAGTAGGTGGCAACAAGAAGGGTATATTCACGCGGTCACGACAGCCTAAAGCCTCCGCACACCACCTGCGAGCGCGGTACCTTGCCATCGCCGCGGCGGAATCTGGTGCTCCTCCTCCTGACCTAGCTTACTACGTTAGTGACAACCGACCCGCCTACCACGAAGAACTTTAATCTAGTCTTCTTTAAATCGGATGGAAAACAAACCTGCCATATCGGTATTGACTGTTTTTGTCTTTGGCACAATAATCTGGTATACGGACGCTTTCATGATGGTTACTTACAATAGGTAGACCTCCGAACCATTAATCGCCTAGGACATTAGAGCATCAAAGGTACTGACTCACCCTTCAAGGTGTCATACCTGTCAATACCTTGATGCTCTAAGCCTGGGACAAATAGCGGCGCACTGTTGTTAACCAAATACTTTAGATCTACACGGAAATCTAAGCGCATTATTATGATCATAGTTAGGTAGTATTATAGGTATTAGATACCTGATGTAGGGTCTATATTAAGATTTCTAAAAAATCACAGCAATTGTGCCATAAATGGGCAGACATGAAGAGCATTAAAATTATTTACTTTCTTTAAATATACTCTAAACGAAGCCCGTCCATCAGTCCGTCCTGTAACATTTTCCAAATATTAATTGAACTTTAAACCATTCTTAACAATTAAAATATCCACGGACTTCTTATTGGGTTGTGAAATAAAATCTTATTCAGGACCACTTACCTCATAACCTTTGCGTAGTATTATATAGTTGCATATGTACCTCTAGGTATATTAAGATTAAGACATATCAAGTTGTATAGAAATGATTACTACGATACAATTACACTTTATGTATTAAATGTTGTGTGCAAACATTGGCAAAGATCTTTATTGCTGCCTTATTGCTGCCTTCAAGAAGCGGGAAGCGCTTTTGATACCGAAAACGTATTGATACCACAATTTTCGTTTCAGTGCTGCATCAGCCTGTGTCACTATATCGAATCACGTGCAAATATTATCGCGATGATTAAAAATTGTTTCGTAATCAATTTATTGTAGGCGTAGTACCTAAATGTGCAGACAAAATCCTGCTCTTTTTGCTCACCCAAGAACTGCGCTTTTGTGTATGCGACAGTATACATTGTGTATCAAAATACCATTGTGTATCAAGATAAACACAACGAAAAAAATGAAGTATTTTTTTTATTATGAACAAGATTGAGAACAAAAATTTTATGCGTGCAGTTTTTCCGAAGCTGAGACAAAGCTTCATTACAAATACTCCGAGATAATTTTTTTGTGCATTACACACAAAAGTACAGGTAGCATCTTCGTGGGCTGTTCAAAAAGAACATAGGCGAGGTCCTGTAAAACTAAAAGACGAAACTTTTAGAAATATTGTTATTTCTAGCCTTATGCGCACCTAGTGTCATGTCTATTCTCTTTCTAAACCGACTACCAACTTAATATTCAGAAAGAGTGAAACATAAATTTTTATTTTATAATATTCCTTAGGTTATTTCATTTGTGTGATTTCAAAACGAGTGTTTTATAAGATTTAGTAAATATTTATTTGAATGAGAATAAAGTACAAAATCAGTTTTTAATTTGTTTAATTTCTTACCTAGTTGCGTTAACTTATCTACAATGCCTACATAAATGAATAATTCTGAGTTCTGAGACTGAAATGTTGACAGCGAAAAGGATAATATCCAAGACCGAAAAATTGCTTAATATAAAAACGACAGCTGATGAGTTTTGGCGGGAAGTCGAAAAAGACAAATTATTGTTCTCTTGTTTTATTTTTACTTTCTTGGTGTATTGAGTTGTATCGGATAAATTTGATGGCATTTTGTTCGATATAGGTTAATTAATGTCCACGAGTGTTGTGAATTAAAATAACAGTGCGAAAATATGTTTTTACTGTTTGCCTCCAAAATTACATTGGTCGCGTTCTTGTAAAGAAGCCATCGCTTTACTTGAATGTCTGACTGATGACTGTCTGACTAACGACTTACTGACTTTACCTATTATTACTCGTCCAGTTTCACCGAAACTGGCAAAAACGTAATGCAAAAATTATACTTGACGCTGGCAATATGCAGAGTTTGCGATGCCATAATTGAAGAAAAAAAACGACAGCTGATACTTTATTTCCAAATTATCTTTCTCAAAACCTAAAGGTTGAATACGAACCGTTCAAAATTATTATTTACAAAATACACGTTGTGAAATAAAATAACAATGCGAAAATATGTTTTTTCAGCTTGCCTCCAAAAATTATATCGGTCATGTTTTGGTAAAGTCTTAGAAGGGTAAAGTAGTCATCGCTTTGCTTGAATATCAGACTGACTTGACTAATTGATTACTAACAACTTACTGGCTTTATCTATTACTAGCCCTCCGCCAGCGGCTTCGCCCGCGTGGATCCGTTTAATGGGTCCCCGTAGGCTAAAAAATAGCCTATGTGCTACTCCGGTCTTCATTGCTATATTAAAATCATAGGCGTTTAGCCAGTTGCTTTAACAGCGTTGACGTTATTACCCGTTTTCACGTAGGAATGAAACATTTTCCCGCAGTAAAAAGTAGCCTATGTTACTCAGAGTGAATGTAGCTTTCTAATGGTGAAATAATTTTTGAAATCGGTACAGTAGTTTTTAACTTTATTCATTACAAACATACAAAAATACAAATGTTTCCTCTTATAATATTAGTATAGAAGTATAGATTATCTTAGAGCATCAAGGTATGATAGAGGGCTGATTTTGTAATTCTGAAAGAAATTATTTCATTTACTTTGATTGAAATAATTTCTTTCAGGATTTAAAATCAGCCAATAGTGGGCTGATTTTGTTATTTGCAGGGGGCAGGTATGACACCTGTCAGAGAGGAGTGGCCTTTACGGACGAACCCCTCGTCCCAACGTCCATGCACTATGTGCCTTCTAGTTATACAACTAGTGTGTCTGTGTGTGTCGGTGTCAGTCTGGTGTCAGTATTGACGGTGCATAGAAAATTACGTTGTTAATTGAAATTGACATTATTTAGAAAATGTGTGCGCCTGTAGCGATGAAAGAATATTTTGTGAATGTGTTACAAAATTAAAATGTGTGCGTTCTTCCCCCGCACCAGATTTGGCACAAAAATTATATATCGAAGCAAGGCGCTATACCGTCTCTACTAAAGAGTGAGTTAATATTAAATGTAACTGGCAGAAACTTGATGCAAACATTATACTTGACACTGGCAATATGCACAGAGTTTACGATTCAATGATTGAAAAAAAAACCTATTGACATTGACAGCGTTTTGAGCGTAGATACTTTTTTTTTCAATTTTAATAATGGCGTCGCAAACTCTGTGCATATTGCCAGCGTCAAGTAAAATTTTTGCATCACTGTAGTCGTAGAAAAAAGTCAGTTAGTCGTCAGGTATCAGTCAGTCTAGTCAGTCAAATGTTCAAGTAAAGTGATGGCTACTTTACCAGAACATGTCCGATGGAATTTTGGAGGCAAGCCGAAAAAACATGTTTTCGCACTGTTATTTTATTTCACAACACTCGTGCACTGTCATTAACCTATATCGAGCAAAATGCCATCAACTTTATCCGATATAACTCAAAAATACACTAAGAAAATGAAAATAAAACAAGAGCACAACTTGTTCCTTCAGACTTCCCGCCAAAACTCTGAGCGTAGATAGAGAAACTGTTTTGAGTTTGATGACGACCGTGCGACAGGGATGTCGATATGAAATAAAATATCGATATATGTATATCGATATCGATATTTTTGAAAATATCAATATCGATATATCGGCATAAGAATAAATAATAAATATCGGTACGATACGAAAAAATTGGTCTTTTTTTTTCTTCAATTATGGCATCGCAAACTCTGTGCACATTGCCAGCGTCAAGTATAATTTTTGCATCACATTTTTGCCATTTTCGGTGAAACTGAACGAATAATAATAGGTAAAGTCAGTAAGTCGTCAGTAAACAGTCAGTCAAGTCAGTCAGACATTCATGTAAAGCGATGGCTTCTTTACAAGAACGTGACCAATGGAATTTTGGAGGCAAGCAGAAAAAACATATTTTCGCACTGTTATTTTAATTCACAACACTCGTGCACTTTAATTAACCTATATCGAACAAAATGCCATCTAATTTATCCGAAACAAGACAAGAGCACAATATGTCTTTTTCGACTTCCCGCTAAAATTCTTCTAAAATAGAGTTTTACTGTCATTGACATAAAGACACAGAGTTGCCAACTTAAAAACCAAAATAAAAATGCAACAAACCAAATAAAAAGAAAAAAATATCGTTTTTGATAGAATTTCGATGTTGGATATTTGATATCGATATATCGTTATAAAATATATCGCCCACAAATATCGATTAATTTAATTAAAAATATCGATGTATCGATATTTATTCTACAAGCCTACCACCGTTAGGTTTTACATACTCTTTGGCCTACCGTGTTGTGACTAGGGCTGTGGACTAGGGTCTAGGGAGGGTTTTCTTTTCTTTCATTTCATTTCATTTCAAGTTTCAATCAATCAATTCAGTGCGTTTCGTTTGGATCGTGGTTTTGATTGTAAACAATATTTACATATAACCTAAAAACATTTGAGATTCATGAATTTGTAGTTTATTTTTTGGTTTATGCAATTTAAACAAATCTAAAACCTGTTTTTGTTAGAAAAAACTAAGCTCTGTGCTATCAGATACCTATGTGAACGAAATCACCAGCCAAGTTACACAGCAAATTTATTTATTTAAGTCTAGAAAATTACAATGAACTGTATCCAGTGCAATGAATCTGCGAAATATAAATGTCCTACTTGTCGAAAGCCATAGTAAGTACCTACCTATTTGTAGTTAACAGTAACCAATGTACATATTAATGTTTTCATAGTAAATGGTGGACAAATTACATTTACTCATATTATTATATACCTACTATATGTTCATAAATGACTATCAAAACTATGTTCCATTTTTATTAAATTATTATTGATTATACTTTTGGCCTTGGTTTTACACATTACTTGGATATTTCATGAATAATAAGTAAAAATAATTTTAATGGAATTGAAAGAATATGTCCACTCTTCATAAAACTACTTATATTCTTTGCTTATGCTTTAAAGGAAAAAAAAGTTTTTACAAATAATTTCAAATAAGACTTGAAACATAATTTCTTATAGTTAATAGACGTCCAATGACTTCAGCAACCACCACTAAGTTGCCTTCATTCTTTCATAGTATATAAATAAATGGAAGCATAAAATATGTTTTAGTTGTTCAGTTGCTTGTTGCAAGGTGCATAAAGCAACACCTTGCTCTCCACCAACACCACCTCCAGAGGAACCTGCAAGTGTTGAACCTGATGCCAATTACCAATACCCTACAGAAGATACTGTCCCTCTAGAAAAATTAAGATTATTGGGTAAGATATACTTATGATGCGATATTAAGGGTTCCATACTTCTAAAAAAAAGAAACCCTAATAGGATCATTCTTTTCCATAAGCCTTGGCCATCTGAAAATTCCCTTCTTTCTAGAATGTGCAAAGATCTCAAGTTGAAATACAGAATATGCAGGACTGCAATACCATGGCAATTGGAAAAAAAATTAAACTTCTCAATCAGCACATGAACATCATAGATAGAGTCTGCCACTGACTGAACCATCTAGTTTGGGGAGGCCTGACTTAACCAAACAGTATGTCTACCAAATTGAAACATTGTCGCCAACAGTGCACAACTTATTCTATCTGCATACTTCAAATGCATCTGGGTGGCGTATGGATTTAAAATGAGTCACAATGTATAATCTGAGGTTTGTCAAGGGTGAACCTGGATGGTTTTGGGGTGGGCTAGCGGGCTCTACCTAGCCTCCCCACTCTGGATCCGCCAGTGGATATACCATACCATTGTGTATCAAGATAAATGTACAAGGAAATTAAAACTTATAAGATATACTAGCTAACCCGGCAGATGATGTCCTGCCTTAAAGTATCAGTAATAAAATACCTAATATTGCGACAATAAATTGAGATGTAAGCTATCCTATCTTTCAAGTTGGATCAAACTACACAAACAGTTTAAAAAATTTATTAATATTGGTTAAGTACTTTAGGGAGTCCATCGCGAACAAACACGTGACACGTAATTTATACATATTAAGATTATAAGTATAGACTTCTCAATGAAACAAAAAAATTAATGAGAGGCAATTTCTTACAGGAAAGGAAAAAATCCAAAAACCATGTAAAAATTAAAAGAAACCATTTAAAAAATGTAAAAACTATTTCTGACAAAATCTTTCTCTTGTTATAGAAACCATACAATGTTTCTATTTTAATTTTAATCATAGATTTAGCAAAAAGTTACATAATTGATTAGTGACTGAAAGTAAGTTCCAGAACATACAGAAAAATAGAGACAATCTTGGACAATTGGACCATCTTCAATGAAGTATAAAATTAATTCTTCATAACATATTGTGCAAAGTAGTATCTATCAGCAGCACTATGTTTTCAAAAGAACTAAAGGTTTTAAAAAAATTGCTACCTATCTAAATTTTTTTTTTTTTATTACAGAAGACTCAAAGGAACTAAAGAAATGTTTGGAAAATCCACATGTGAGGGAAATATTACAGATATTAGATAAATCTCCTAATCCAGACATTCTTATAAAGGACTACATGCAAGAACCCATATTCACTGAATTTGTTGATGCATGTCTAAATGTTGTTCAAGATAAACAAAATGATGATTGACATGAAAAATTTCATTCATTCTGTCCATTTTTTATTCCCCACAATACCAAGCAGTTATACAGGGTGTAAGTCAAAAATATGTCCATTTGGGTTAGAATGTCAGAGGTCTTTTAAAGATGTATCTATTTTTATATATGTAAATTCTGTGGAAAATGTAGTTTTTTAATTTTGTATTTTATATTTCTCCTTTCACCTATGAAATGACTGATGAGTGCAAAAGGGCTTTCCTTTTGCGTCCCTCTACTGGACCTCGGACATACTACCCCAATTGTACATATTTATGAGTTACACCCACCTGTATTACTGCTTGGTGGTACAGTAGAGAATAAAAAATTCCCCACTGTACCACTGGTGGTACATCCAGGAATGAATGGAAAATTTTGATCTCTAATATTTTAGAGTTCTGCTATATGAATTTTAAAATCTTATACAATAACTATAGTAATACTTAAATAAAGAATAAATGAATATACATATATATATATATATATATATATATATATATATATATGACTGGTTTTTAAACAAATTAACAAACTTTAAAAATATTAACCCTTTGTGATTCCAGGGAAGACGGATTACATTGAATGTGGGAATGAAGGCATATTAAACATATTCTATGTGTGTAACCAACCTGTATATTTTTAATGATCACTTTATAGAAGATATTAGAAAACTTGATACTTTTTTAAAAGAAATGCCAAATCCATTCCATACAAACTGCACTTCCATCATATTTTGCATTATCATTTAAAACAGTCAGGAACAACAGGAACCTTAGTAGAGGTATTGAATTGTGTTTGATACAACACAAACTTAGAACAAAAAGATAATTTCTAATTATCATAGAAATCTAATCTGCAATCCCACAGGAGTAGCATTCTACTATGGTAAACGCTTGTAGAATAGAATGATAAATGTGTGGGATAGACGTTAGCTTACGAAATATATCGTGATCTGGAATCTTTAGCTACATAATGTCAATTCCATACATTTTTCATTAATTCTAAATCGTTTACGATTAAATTTATAGAATAATAATAATATAGAATATATAAAACAAATGTTTCATGAATATTTTTTTTAATAAATCATTATTGAATAAATTTCATTTCAATAAAAAAAATGTTCTATGCAACATCATTTAGTGCAGCCCTCAGTAAATTCTCAAGTTGATTTGACTTAATACTCTCTAACTCCAATTGCTCTTCAAGTTCGTTTACAACATCTTTATAACTATTGTAATTGGATATGGTTTGGTCTGCTTCCTGTATATTTTCTTGAAGTACCATGACATCGTTATCTTCCAACATGAGAATTTCTTGCGAGTCAATTTCTATTTTTCTCCGTTTGGCTTCAAGAAAATGATCTAACTCATCCTCATAAGCTACAGCTTTATGTTTTAAGCTCTTCATAATATTCGTTTCATATATCCAATAGAAGTTACGATAGTCTTCGAGTGCTGTTTTTTCATATATGGCAAACATGTTTTCGAAATTTCTCAACTTATTTATTTTCTCGTAAACTATAATATTTAAGATGTCTATGAGATCATACTGTTCATAAAATGTATTAAAATCATGGCAATGTATTTCTACATTTGGATACTTCTGCGGCAATAAAGCAACCACCTTACAAACAATGTTTTCTGGGTTTTCAAACCAGCCGATTTGTTTGCAATAATTGTGGATATGCTCTTGCATACTGATAGCATTCACTGGTTTAAATTCTATACTACATCTTTGGAGTTTTAGTTGATTCATAATATCTTTAATGGCAGCAACATTTCCCATATTCTTCACATTACTTGGGATAAATTCATATGGTTTTGGATATGGAGATGTACTGTCTAAGTAATTTTGAAACTCTAGTGGAAAAGAAGGATAATTAAACAGATCTTCATTGGTAATGACTTTTGTCAACTTGGCCAAAGACATGTTGTAAAATTCAACAAGTTTATTTAAATCATTATGAATGCTATCCATCCTAGAATCCTTTAGAGATTTTAATTGAGACCATATTTCATTGGCCAGGTATCTTTCACATATGGATTTTAATAAATCTATTTCTACAGGTGGAGTTTTTTGGTAATTTCTTGCTAGCCATTTCAGTGCCCGCCTCGTACTACTATCTAATGATTTTAATAAATTAGTTGAATCAATAAAATATATTTTATAATCGCTTATTATATCGTTGTTTTTACTTTTAATCAATAGCATCTCTAAGTCATTTAAATTATTTTGTGATAGTGGTGTTACAATTGCAACAGGAATGATTTGATAATTATATTTTTGTTTCAATATTTCCTCAATACTTTTAGTCATATTGTGCTCAGTAACATATAAAAGCAAAGAGTTTGAGCCTTCTAAAGCCTCGCCATAGTATGCTTTTTGATCTTGATTTAATAAACTTACAGATATAGCAAAATTCATAAGATTATTCCATGATTGCCTGCTGACATGTATTAAACAGGGACTTATTTCGTATATTTTTTTGTCACTGAAAGCATCTTTGATCCATTTTTCTAAGTGAATTTTTCGACAAAGCCACTGATCAGTGCCAGGCGATACTAGTGTAACTTTCCAAAAGAAACATTTATCATATGGATAATTGACTTGCTTTGCTCGTTTCAACAGGGGTGATCTTATAATTTCCATGATATTGTATGTCTCTGGGGAAGGTAGCAGCCTTAGTTCGCCATTAAAGCGGTATCCTTTGTGAAAAGCATTCATATTTCTCAAAGCAGACATTTCTACTTGTCTTTTTAAATTACATGCTTCTTCATAGGGAGTGTTGTGTGTTAGCCAAACAGGAGTATCTTCTAATAATGTCCTTCGTTTTAAATTGCGGTGGACCTGCATTTTCCATACACTGAACCACTTTTTCATTAATCTTTTACTCAGGAATAATTCAGCTTTAATTTCTGATTGACAAATCTCATTACATACTTCTGTGAATATGCTATCTGTAGTTTCATTAGCAAATAGCATAAGATCTCTAAAACGATCAGTCTCTTCCTTTAGTACTTCCTTTATAATTTCATTTTCCGCTTCAATGCTAAGTTCATCCAAAAGTTCAACAGATTCTTTGTCTACTCTTAGTCTGAATTTCCTTTCTTCTTCTTCAGCTTTTCGACGTAACTCTTCCTGGCGCTCTTTTTCTAATTTTTCTTTTAATTGTTGTTGCTTTTTCTCTTCTATTTTCCTCCTTTCTTCCTCTCTTCGTCTTTCCTCTTCCTTTCGTCTTTCTTCCTCCCTTCGCTTTTCTTCTTCCCTTTGCCTCGCCTCCAGTTTTCGTTTTTCTTCTTCTCTTCGTCTTTCCTCTTGTTTCCTTCGTTCTTCCTCAATGCGCTTCTCTTCTTCTTGTCTCATTTTTTCTGTAATTGCTTGCATTGCAGCCTCATTAATTTTGTCTTCATTTGTTTCTGGTTTATTTTCGCTTTTTGCTTCATCAACGAAGTCGTAAACATCGTTCGTTTTCCCCATTGCAACTGAGCTGAATATATTACTGGCAACTGTTGGCTTATTTTTGCTCTGAAATATGGAGTAGTTCTTTGTTTCTGAGTCTGTAGTTTGGGATGCGCTTTTGAATAAGCTGCCGGGAGATGTTTTAGTAAATACACTTCCACCATTTGGTAGAACACCTGGTTGTACTGAATTATCTGACTTAAACAAAGATGGTTTATCACTAAACGAAGATTTACCAAAGGTACCAAATATATTTGACGATTTTGAATTATTTTCCTGTAATACAGCTGGTTTACCAAAAATACTTTTATTGGTTGGAACATTGGCTTTAAATATATTTTGACCAATTTGAGTCTCTTCTTTTTTAGTAAACAAATTTCCACTAGAAAATATATTTTTACTGTCTCCCACCACTTTGGATTGATTGGTATTGTCAGTAACATTTTGCCCAAATATTGAATTAGCTACAGTGGGCTTCTTGAAAACATCATCAGGTGGCCGAAACAAACTGTTGCTTTTTAATACTCCTCCAGTATTATTAGTTTTACTTCCAAATATTGATTTGTTATCTTCACTTGACTTACTCAGTGATTTAAATATATTTTCAGGCACTTTCTCAGGACTTTTTCCAGGCTTCGAAAATGTAAATATTTTTTTAGTATCTGCAGAAAATACTTTCTCTGGAGAAACATTAGCAATCTCTTTAGGTGCAATCGGTATTGCTGGCTGAAAGAAGAATCCTTTATTTTTAGGACTTTCATTGAAAGCTGAAATATTCGAAGGTTGTACTGACTTCGTAAAAACACTCCTTTTGACGTCTTGTACTTTATCTACGTTTGCAAAACTTTTACCACCTCTTAATAATTTATGCACTTCAGCTTTTAGGGCCTGAATATCCTTATTGCTATCATTTATTGTATTGTATTGTAGGTCTTCTGCAATGAGCGATGTCATTTTCAGTTTACCATTATTATCAAAACTGGAATGAAGAGCATAATTGCGAAAATCATATGTTGGCAGCCTACCGCCTGCGATGACTTCTCCAACTGTGGTGTGTTGTTTTGTTTCTATAAGATGTACAGCTCTAGCAAGCGGGTAAGGATCACTGTCTTCTATAAATTGATTCCGATTCAGAATCACATCAATTTCCTCAGATTCTGTTCTGGCCAATCTCAACCCATAGTGATTAATAAAAGATTTCATGCTCTCTAATGATTCAAACGAAAGGGTGTTCATCAATTCCCTAGCGGGATATCGTGAATTTCCTCTGGGTGCGAAACCTTTTACTATCCTCGCGAGCGCCCTAGCTCTTACATCATTAAAATATCTAAGTAATATGCAGGCTTGTAAGTATGTAGCCCTATGTTTGACGAGACGAAAGAATTTCACATAGTTATTGTTGTCTAATGCAATAAACACTTGGATCGCAAAAACTATTGGTTCCGATTTTTGTATCTCATCACGTAGATGTTTAATCTGGAACAATTTAATATTATTTTTATTTATTACTTGATTGGTCCAAAAAAGCAACACAAACAAATAAGGTAACATTGAATACAGATTTGATTTATACAAGATTTTTGTACCTCCCATAGAAAATTAGAATCGCCAAGATTAAGTAAGGCTATATATCCTCTAAATTCTGCTTCATTTGGCTTCTGTTCGGGTGTTACGTCACTGTACATGTGCTTTAGTGTTTGAAGGCATTTTGTCAGGTTATCAGTGTTCAGTTTCTGATCAAACTGTGTGTGCTCCAGGTCAGCAAGTCTTGCGGCGCAATGCGCGTGGAACCGAGCACACATCTCCACCAACTGAATTGATTCTGCAATAAAAATAAACTAACTTAATCATTAAAACTATGAGTTAAATATTTGTGTTATAAATAGGTTTCAATTTCAATATTTTTCAGTTAATCTGGTATGTGCAACTCAATCACATTTGCGAGTGTGTACTTTCTGTGAATCACTCATTATACAACACACTTGCATTAAGCGTGATGTTGTCACCTATCGCAACATGAAGATGTGCTGGTATATGATAGCGCATCACGTTTCAATATAATTCATACTAATATAAATCCGAATGTGAGTGTGTCTGTCACATTTTCACGCCTACTGAATCTAAATACTGAATCAATATTAATGAAATTTGGTACACAGATAGAGTAGACCTTGGGAAAGAACATTTTTTACCGCAAAAAATCCGTAAAGGAGTTGAAATAAGGGATGAAAGTTTTGCATGAAGTGTTGCCATCGTCGAAGATAAAAACATGAAATTTTTTGTTTTTTTTGAAGATTTTTTGAAGAAATGGGAGATTAAAATAAAATTCGTATGGAACAACCGAATTCCACAAGGGCGAAGTGGATCACTGGTTGGCCTATTTAAAGGTGACCAGAACAGAAAAAAAGTCTTACCTACACATGATTGATATGTAATAATTAGTGAAGATCGAAATTTAAGGCTACTTGTGATTATGAAATAATTACCAGTACAACATAGAGCCTGCTGCGTTATGTCCTTACGAATGCCACGAAGTCTGTCCCACATGAAATGGAACCAATCTGCCAATGTTACCTGTAATGCCATAATGAAAATTGTAAATAAATCATTTAGTTATCATACTGAATGTAAGAAATAAGTATTATACAAGGCAACTAGCCAAAAAAATCCAAATTTATTGTACTATTTATTTATCCATATTCATACTAATATTATAAATGTGAAAGAAATTCTGTGTGTGTGTGTGTGGTGTGTGTTTTTTCACGACGTTTTCACGACTAAACTATTGAACCAAGTTTAATGAAATTTGGTACACAGACTTTTGCTAAGGAAATAGCATGGTTTTTATCCCGGAAAAATGTAATGTTCCTGTGGAATAGATTAGTATAATCATAAAAACTTAAATCACCACGAGTGAAGCTTCTTCAACTTCTTTTCAGCAAGACTCTTAAACACTATCTAAATATGTTAAAAAAAATCCCATCAGTAACTATAAACATTGCAAATTTACCTGTCGCGTGGTATCAGCAATTTCGTGCAACAAGTAAGCGCAGGTGCGCATAAGCACGGAGGCCGGTCGCAGCTCGTAGCACATGGGGATCTCCTGGTCGGCGGAACTGCGACTGTACTGTTTCACAGCGCGCCACGGTTCCAGCACACCGTCCGAGTCCAGCATTGTTTCTAAAGTCATCACCTGCAAAGATGTTATTTTGAATTTAAATTGCACTATGCATCCATCAGCCTCTCATAGTTCACTGCTGACTTAGGCCTCTTCTAATGCTCGCCACTCCATCTGGTCCAGCGCCTTCTGAATCCAGCGGTTTCCCGCTGTCTTCTTTAGGTCACCAGTCCACCTGGTTAGCAAGCGGCCTAACAATTTAGTTTTAAAATTTGAGGAATTTCAGGGAGAGGGGGTCAAGTCGAATCTCATTATAATATCTTATTATAATTTGTTCTTGTTATAATTTCTTATTATAAATTGTTTCGGTGATATAATATATCGGTATAAATTGTTTGATCCTTTTCTCCCCATTGTATATTATATTACAAAATCACGAAACAATTTCCCCCAAATAAACAGCGTATTTGCAATAAAATGCTATTAAATGAAGTACGTTAAACTTTGAATAAGTTTGCCATTTTATAATAAATTTGACGCATTTACGATATAAATAGGCATTTTGAAAAATATCATGTTCACCTCTACTTAATAAATGGCCGGAATTCAAAGCACGTACATGTGTGCCGCTTATGGAGAACATAAGCGGGTAAAGTGACGCAATGCCGACGCGGACCAGAATGTACATTTACTGTGTAACCAATCAAAATGAATGTGTGTACATCATTTAAAGCAGCAAAACTTACATGAGGAGACCAGAAGCCTTTGGAGTAGCACCGCAACTGCATACAATCGGGACAACATTTAAGCTTGCTTGAGGTTGTATGTAGATATCCAGGGCTGCAGTGACCACTTAACACTATGTAGCATGCATGCTTGTCTGCTACTACATTGAAGAAAATCGAAAATTTTAAAAATAACTAATGGTACCTGATGTTCACATTGCCTATGTAACAGTTCTTTTTCTGGACACATGTCAGGACAAGTTCCAATAGTAGCGCCGCCCTCCTTCACTCGCGAACCAGCTCCACCCCAAGATCGCAAAATTCTAAAATGAAAAATGGTATATATATATTAACATAATATTGAATATCACCTAATACCAGAATGAATAAAAACAGTAATAACAGCTGGTGCTAATTTCTATTAACTTTCATTCTGAGTATTTCTGAGCATAAAGGCACTTTTATCAAGGGTCAGTACACAAGTCAGTTTCGGCGTCAATGCCGGCGCTGACACTGACTTAAAATTTATATATGCAGTCAGCAGTTGTGATAAGCTTTATACGGTGAGCACACTTGCGTGAAGTCAGTGGTAAAGAAAAATTAATTTACGTAAACATCAAAATCAACAATTGAATTACTACTTGATTTGCTTTTTCTGTTTATTGTTGAATGAGTTAGAGGAATTGTTAGAAAACGAGTTAACTAAAAATAAACAAATTTGGATAAGTAGGTGGATTGAAGACAGAAACGAAACTGGTGGCTCCATTTTGTTGCCTAAGTCAAAAGTTTTCGAGCAGTATGTGTTGCCAGTGATGACCGGCGCTGAGACGTGGTCTTTTACAGTTAGCCGGGAGGAGTGGCGAATGTTAGGGGAGGCCTATGTCCAATAAAAGGCTGATGGATGATTAACAAATAAGTTTATCACTCACTTGTCCCTAGCGTCCAATGTTCTCCACTGCTCATCTGGTGTAAGGGAGACTCTGTAGCTTAATTGGTGTAACTCTGCAGCTGCCTCTGCGGTACTTAGAGTAGTGTTAGAACTCGCAATCACTGGGGGAGGTTCAGGCTTTACTTGAGATATGAAGGTTGGTTGTGATCTGGAAAAAAATATAGCAATAAGAGAATAGAATACCTTGAATAAGTATAACAAAGTACGGATAAAATACTACGTATATAGGTGGTAGAACAGAATAGAGCTACGATATCCCCTGCCTGATCGTATGAGGCGACTGAAAGGGGGCTTCCAGGGTTGCGGGCAGTGAGAGTGGGAGCTTGATCCGTCCAACCAGCGGCCCCGGGCAGGACGGCGGTGTGTACGTGGCCGCACGCCGCCGTAAGCATCAGAAGATGGGCCAGTGCTTTCCACTTTCCATTAGAGATCCCAGAGTCCTCCCCAAGCGCTGAGGTAGGCCACCGAGGGGGTTTTAGTGCAGTACAAATCCCACATAAACTGGTATCTCCCAAGGTGCCAGGTACCTTTTGAAGGTTTCCAGGTTTCCCCCCCCTGGTAAAAAAATACTGGGCAGTGTTACTACTGCACACTTTTCTATTGTGAAGCAAAGAATTGCTCAAACAATAAAAATTGTATTTTGATGGAGAGACGCACTTGCAAACCAGTCTGCAAACAGACTTGGCTCTCAATACTGAGGTGTGCTTGAGGTTGAGTGTATGCACTTCTACTCATTCTATTCAGAGATAGGGACTAATTAATGCAATATAGGTATACCTTAATAAGAAAAACTGATTACTTACGGAGTAATAGGCTTTGCTCTCAGGGGTAGATCAGTTTTCCTTTTGACAGGTGTAATCTTGGTAGCTTTTATTGGTGCCTTGCGCTTCTTTATTACAGGATCTAATTCCATTGCTTTAAGTGAAAAAATAAACAGTTAATTCCTTATGAATTATGTCTACCTATTTAAATATATAAGTATAGCTCTTTATGCTCTAAAATGCCAGTTTACCTATGAAGCTGATTATCAGTTATCAGTTACAAAGTTGCCAGTAACTATAGTAACATGACTGGTAAGCTAGGGTGCTATTAACCAAGTTCTTAAATGACATGCAGAGAGACAACATGCAAACATGCATTTACTTGCAGAACTTTGGTAATAAGAATTAATGATATAAAAAACTATTTAACTTGAAAAACACCCCTCACCCTGTCATGTCCCCCTGAAGTTAGTTGCAATGACTGTGCATGTTCTGCTATGCAGAAAATTGTTTTGATTGGTTTAGAACAACTTTCAGGTTCTACACAGCTACTTGCAGTAAGTTCAAAGAGCCAAAGATCTGTTGTGACTATTGTACTGTTACACTGCACTTACATTTCTGGCGAGTAAATTTGTATGTAGGTACACCACTCATGGCTGACAGTTCCTCCTCTACTTCTGGGTCTGGAACCCAATCTGGATCATCATCTTTTTTACTTTTTCTTCTCCTGTAATTAAAAGTGTCCTGTCATGTACTGATTTTTATACTTCACAAATGCACATTGTACTGTGTGTGTTACCTACGAAGCTATCCAATCAGTCACTATAGTAACTGGCAGGCCACTGAAGATGCCAGCAGATCACCATAGTTTTATTTCAATTCTATTTTGTAGTGTATTATTATATGTTATTTCCTTTATATGTATTAGTTTGTGATATTTTAATTTTTATCTATGTATTACTTTCTATGGGCCTTGGCCTGAAATAAATGAATAAAATAAAATAGTAACCAGCAGGTTACTATAGTTACCTGACCAGCTGTAAGGATAGGACTAATTGGACAACTTCTTAGAGAGTGTACATACAGACAATATCCTATACACACCCACAACCTTGGTAAACCAGCATTTGGAAGATAAAAAGGATACTCCCCTTTTATTGCTCAAACCCTTCCCTTGGAAGCATTATATGAATTTATATGTCATTGCACCAACACTGATGATGCTCTTGTAGCTTCCATTTGTATGCTAGGAATAGGGGTCAATGGCTAATCTATTAATTTAACTTTTTTAGCTTTTTAAAACATTGAGGCATTAATGATCTCAACATTTTCTCAATCCTGTCACATATTGGAAGGGAAACCTCCAATCCTTTTAGATACATACAATATCACAATCTGTTTTATTGAAACATAAGATAAATATATATAAAAAATAATGTGCTGTTGGACATCATAACATCATTTGATTACATTAAATTGTAAATCATATTACTTACACCCGAACTCTACGAGTCACATCAAACAAAAAACCATCATAAGCTCCAGCATTAAGCACAGCAAGTTCCGCCGCCCTTGCCTGATCAAACTCCACAATACACATCTGTCTCTTGCGATACAGCTTTATTCTTTGAACTTTTCCAAATTTGTTAAAATGCTTCTCTGCTGCACCTACTTCAAATAGTGAATCAGGAACTTTGCTGCACCTGAAACCATGATTTGTTTTTATTTTATGATAACATAACATCTAATCTGCTCTGGATTTTTCTATAATTGAAGATTTCTATAATTTGACGACCTGCTTGGCACAATGGTTCGATCCCTGGTGAAACAGGAATTTAAATGAGTTTAAATTTCTGTTCTCGGTCTGGGTGTTTGTGTTCCTGTCTTTGTATGTGTCCATGGCACCCATAACACAGGGTATTATTTACCTTACTGTGGGGCTATGAGTGTGAAACATTATTATAAAGAAATACATGATGAGGTTGCTGAATAATTTCGTGATTATGTTGATGAAACAGTAAATTTTATACTGTGTTAGTTACAATGTTTCTGACCAACATTATAGTTATGCGGGCGAGTGGAGGGAAGGAGTGTCAAGTTCCTATGTGTTCATAAGGACCAGTTATGTGACTTAACTTAAAGACAGAATCACAACACTTCGACAAAGATCAGAAATTTTAAACTCTCATTCAAATTTCTGCTTCACCTGAAATCGAACCTGGGACCCTCCAATTGGCAGTCCAGCATGGTGACCATTGTGCCAAATGAGTTGTCATGCATCATGTAATGCTCCAATTGTTTGTATGTATGTTCAAACTTGAAATTCTGGTTCATAGTCCCTGTTTTCAGTGAATAATATTATGTTAGGTTATTAGGCTTTTATTGCTGATTAACATTGATTTAAAGTAGGTATTTAGGGTTACAGAAGCATATTTCACTCTTATCTGATCCCAAGTTTATGACGACTAAAAAAATTGTGGTCTAACTAAGCTATGACTTTTCTTATCAGTTTTCAGTTTAGTGGAACTTCAAAGCATATAAACTATCTATAAAGAAATGCGGAGTACAGTATGTTACGATGGGCCTAATAGTTTTATTTACACACACAGCGACTCAAGGCCACAAGTTAAAAACGTCGTAAACTTACATCACCGATGTTTTAGGATTCATACTCCCATCCTGGACTGGACTTTTTAACTTTTTCGGCGGACTCGTTGAATTTTCGGAATCCATGGCTCCGTTATAATTTAGTCCATGAAAATCATAAAACAACTTTGGCAAGCAATAAATTTCTAATACACTACAACAAACATGGGCACCGTTATTTCAAAAAACCATTTTTAAGCGTACAAAATCAACCTATTCATGGCACACATTGTAATCGCATCGGCGATTACTGATACTGACGCAGTCAAGTCATGTCATTGTCAACTGTCAACGCCAATGTCAAGTTTTTTTTTTTCTTTTCAATTATGGCATCGCAAACTCTGTGCATACTGCCAGCGTCAAGTATAATTTTTCATCAATTTTTTGCCAGTTTCAATTCAGAAACTGTACGATGAAATAACAAAGTCAGTAAGTAAGTCGTCAGTAATCAGTCAGTCTAGTCAGTCCAACATTCAAGTAAAGCGATGGCTACTTTACTAGAACGTGTCCGATGGAATTTTGGAGGCAAGCAGAAAAAACATATTTTAGCACTGTTAATTTATTTCACAAACACTCGTGCACTGTAATTAACCTATATAAAACAAAATGCCATCAACTTTATCCGATATAACTCAAAAATACACCAAGAAAATGAAAATAAAACAAGAGCACAATATGTCTTTTTCGACTTCCCGCCAAAACTCAAGTTTTTTTTAATGAGTTTTACAGCATTGCATGAAATCCACGCAGCCAATCAATATTTTCGTTTCATTATTTCAATTATGGCAATCGCAAACTCTGTGCATATTGCCAGCGTCATGTATAACTTTTACATCACTTAGTAGTAATAGAAAAAATCAGTAAGTCGCCAGTAATCAGTCAGTCAATTAGTTTAACATTCAAGTAAAGCAATGGCTACTTTATCAGAACGTGTCAGATGGAATTTTTGAGGCAAGCAGAAAAAACATATTTTAGCACTGTTATTCCAAATTACAAAACTCGTGCACTGTAATTAACCTATATCGAACAAAATGCCATCAACTTTATAAGCTATCTCAAAAATACACGAAGAAAATGAAAATCACATGCTGCAACAATCACGCGGTATACATTGCTATACGGATGATAGCACGGTGGACGCATTATACACCTGTCGAGCCAATGCCTCTGGGTCACAAGTGGAGGAAAGCAGAATGAAACTTGTGTCAGAAGTCGAGAACTCTCTAGAGCGGGTTTCAGAATGGGGTCGACTGAACCTTGTTCAATTTAAACTTACAAAGCCACAAGTTAGCGCGTTTACCGCTAAAAAAACGCTTTTGTTACGCACTTAAGTTACAGGGCACCGCGCTCAATGTCGGTGAAAGTGTATTTTGCACAGATTTTGGGAGTTAACATTACGCTGTACCGGAGTCATTTGGAGTACAATGCCAAACTGGCATCCAAAAAGCTTGGTGTCCTCAACAGGGCGAGGCAGTACTTCACTGCGAGGCAGCTCCTCACACTGTTTAAGGGCCATGTCACACCCCACATGGAGTATGTTTATATGAATATGGTATTCATTGACTCGACACTTTTACAATGAATATAAATTATGTCATAAACATGTTATAAATAAAGTTTTTTTTTTCGAAATGACGGAGTGCCTTCGATGCTCTAAGGATGGAACGCACGAACATAAAGCTTGTGATTGTATTTTTTTTTTTTATTTATTAAAAGGTACTTTGTCGCTGTGCGACCACATCGTCCCGTGAAGGATTAACAATTCACAATTACAATTCTAATCAATAGAGGCTAAAGTTTTGAAAGCCCCAACACAATCAGTTTGCTCAGTACCTTGGCTTCTTCCGACATAGGAGAAGCCAAAATACTGTTCAAGTGGCCAACTTGCATTGATCTCGGAAAATTTAAAGACCTGAACGATTCCGTGCGAACACACTCCGTCAAAATATGTTGTACGTCTTCAACCCTACAGCAATCAATACAATTAGGCGATAAAACTTTTTTTATTAAAAAAGCAAATTTGTTTGACGGAATGTGTCCCGAACGTAATCTTAATATTGTAACTAGATACTGTCTACTACATATTACATTATCAATCCAAGGAAATTTTGATATTTGTGGCTGAATAGTTCGGAACCAGATGCCCTTTTCAAGAGAACGTCTATCAAAATATTCTTGCCAGGATAAACGGCACTGTTCTTTAATTAATCTAAAACTTTCTGAAGCAACTGGTACAACTGTTAAGGGAACTCCATCCTCCATTGCTTCTTTGGCTAGCAGGTCTACCTCATCATTCCCTTCCAGATTTATATGTGATGGTATCCATTGAAGCATTATTTTTTTAATGTAGGATAACAGTCTTAAAATCGATTTTATTATACGATAGGCAATCGGTAGACCTCTCACGTGAGATAAATATGTTATAAATATTTTTTTTTTTTCGAAATGATGGAGTGCCTTCGATGCTCTAAGGATGGAACGCACGAACATAAAGCTTGTGATTGTAATTGTGTATCGAATGCTATCGAAGAGAGGTGCTATGCCGTCTCTCCTGAAGGGTGAGTCAGTAACTTTGATGCTCTAAGCTATAACCTAACCATCGAGGCTCGATGATCGAGCAATATTGCATGATATATAGGTACGCAATTTTGCTTGCATACAACATCGCCATATGTCGTCATGTGTCATAAGGTCATAACTTATAACATAACATAACATAACGTCGTCATGTCATTCAGAATATTGGATAATTTTTGTAGGAAAAAATATGAAGCTATCCTTCAAAGCCGGCACTGCTCAGGTAACTCCTCTGTAGTCCCTTGGTGTCGCTCCTTTGTAGCTCCTTCCTCAGCTTCCTCTGTAGTCGCTTAACATCACACGGGCCGTCTGCGTTTTTGTCCGGTTCAATTATAAAAAAGCTGCAAATTAATCCATAGTTACTGATATAAAGATGTTACCGTCCGTCCAAGAACCTTACGAAATAAATTAACTGAAGCGTCAGAATTGCGGCACTTTCATTTTATTGTGATTGAAGCAGTGCGAATGCGAAAGGGATTTGCGACGACAGTTTTGGTCGATGATGTAATCGAATTCCGTCGCGCAAGACGTTCGCCAGTTCCGGAACGATCCGGATGTGCCTGTCACTTTCTAATGTCAAACTAAAACCACAGAAAAGCGCGCCAATTGATCAGTTGGCATTTCGGCAATTGGCACAGTAACAGATTTACTTTAAGATGTTGCAAATTGTGGATTGTGTGATTACCTTTATAACATGAAGGTAGATGTAGCTGGGACAGCAGCACCTATTTTTCCACTGAAATGTTAAGTGCCTCTCTTGAAACTAGCACAACGATAGAGGAGAGCAATTACACATATCATGAATTTAATTTTAACAATTCGCATGCCACTGTCATAAACAGCCTCCTAAAATAAAGAATAGGTACTTTAAGTAAGAGTTGCGGACAACTATACTGTTCTAACTAAACACTAATAAATATGTAATTGCTAAAAGAAACGCATCGTCCACTCTCCGCTCTACCGCCTAGCAAAAGGTTCTGTGTAAAACTTGTCAGCAAACTCAGCAATACCTGCTGTTGTAATATTATTAGTACTGTGTACATTTTTAAATTAATTTATTCTTACCTTATTCTTACTATGTATCATCATTTACCGCACTACCGGCTGGCGTAGAACGCAAGCAATCTAAACAGCTAACGAGACGGGTTTGGTAGAGTGCAGGCGCGGTACCAAGGGACATGAACCCATCAGTCATGCGTAGATGGAAGGCGAAAAACAAGCCAATTTGGGACACCTCATCCCCCAAATTTCTTAGTGACCCCCCCACCCCCAATTTCTTGGCGGACCCCCCCCCCATTTCTTGGTGGACCCCCCCCCCCCCCCAATTGAAAATTAAAGGCTGCGACCGCGCCTGGTAGAGAGTCGGCCCCGGTTGTTGTCATTAAAGCTACTTAGTTGAAGACCGCGGGTGGTTTGAAAACATGAAAAAATCTCTGCCGACAGCAAGTTGGCCGTTGGCTGCTAACCGGCATCTCCACCAACCTGCATTGAAGCGGCATGGTGGAGTAAGCTCCTGACCTCCCTTATAATGGACAGAGACCCGTGCTCAAATTTACGTTGGTTACTGTTAAAATTCAAGATAGTAATTACCTACAGCAGAGCAGAATGACTTTTGCAACTACGAGATTAAAAGCATCTAAAGTTTAATTGGCATAAGAAAGTAGTTCGTACTACCTAGCTGTTTATTTATCACCAACTCATCGTATGAATATCGGTATCGAGTATTAAACTCGTGAATTATACCGTACCGAGAATGTTTGATTAATACGGCCTAACGGTTTCGAGAGCCTTTGGACCGTATGCTGATTGAATGCTCTTTGCGCTCATTTACTGTTGAAATTATTTCAATTACCTACATTATTACCGTATTTGATACCTGCTGATGAGCGGTTTCAGACCAGTATATTATACGCTCGTAAAATTAGTTTTTGGATGCACGTCATGTGTAGGTGAAAATCGGTGAGCTTTGGCTTTTTGAGCTGCAAAAAGTAGCGTATAAGCGTATAAACTCGTTTACCAAAACGACCGAAAAAGCTTAGAAAAATACGCCAGTAAAGTAAATCGTAAACCGCTCAAAGACGCTGTATTACTAGCTAGCTCACGCAAACCTGAGTTTTGCCTGAGGTCGTATGCAGTTGCACTATTACTTAGGAGGCAGATTTTTTATAACCATGTTATGTCCCACTGCTTGGCACAGGTCTCTTCTGACATGTGAGAGGGGTTTAGGCCATAGTTCACCACACAGGCCTAGTGTGGATTGTTGGAAATCATACCTTCGAGAAATTATGAGTTTCTCACAGGCATGCACGGCTAAGGAAAACATCGTAATCAATTAAATATCACAATATTTTGCATCACCGTGGAGCTGCGATGAAATGCGCACATTACAAATTTCTTTTGTCAGAGGTGTGCACATCTCTCGTGATGGAGACGGCGGTACTCCACTCCCACCTACTCCACTCGGCCATTTCTGTTTTGCAGGAAGAAGGCTTTAATATTATGTTAGTCTAGCTGACAACCGCTCCTTTCCACCATAAATATAATTTTTCACGGTAATAAGGACGACCTTAGCCTTCAGGATAGCGATGCAACTATATGCAACCTCTCACTCGAATCGAACTTGCTTGTGCGGTAGAGAGTTCAAATGTCCACTAAGTTCACTTAAGCTCTTCTATTAATTCATTTTATAAAAAAAGTAAGTTTTAAACACATTACACAATTTTATTGACTTGGTTTTTTGTTAGTGTTAGTATTCAGAGATTGTACAAATTTAAACTGAAAATTGTGTCACAGCTCTGTGAATTCATACATTTTTTTATTTACATGTATAGTCTGTGTCTGTGAACCATTATCTAGATATATTTTTACCGTTTCACTAGTTTCTTAGTTATTTCAGTAAAACCTGAATTGACAAGAACAGATGGTAAAATGTCGTGCGACATAAAATTGGTTGGAGATTGGAGCAAAAACTGATCGTCATAGATTTGCAACATTCCGTCTTTTGTCCGCCAGTCGGAATCTTCTAAACTGGCTTATGTCCAAGAGCAGTGCATTTTTTGCACTATCACAGAGAACCGGTTACCGAAAGTTGCGCGGGCGCATAACGGCAGTCGACAGTCGGCGAGAGGCGCGGGATCGGTCCGTGGGAAGAGCGAGTTCCGGCTGTGCCACATGCGCCCCGCCTTTCACCGCAACTCAGGCGCAAGGTCGCAGCGCGGCCGCGCCACTTTCTTTTATATAACCGCCTGCCATGCGCTCGCCAACGGAATGCGACACCCAAATTTATTGCGTGACGTCATCCAAGGTGATTCACCGTATCGCCTAGCTTTTTTCTCGTGTCCCGAATGTTAATTTGGCAACAGGACCTTGTGTCCAGTTGACTTTTACTTATCAAGTTAGACTTGTATACTCAGATAGCGCGTTCGAGCTTACGTAGAGACCGACCGGAAAGAAATAAACGTTTTGAGACCAATGCTAAGTCCAAACAAACCTAGGACGATACACGAAAAATATCTATCTGAAGACTCTATCTATCCATTAACGTTTAGACGGTAAACATTTTCCGATTTCCTTGTATAGTATGTTCCTTTTATGGTATTTTAAAAGCAAGAGAATACGAAGGTGCAATGAGGTAAGTAATGTTAAGTGGTAAGCCCCTAGAATAGACATTTACATCCTCTCTCCAACTCGTGTCATTTTTAAGCTACTTTGATTAGAAATTCTGGTACTCCGCCAACTCATGGCGGGCGCGGTCGCAGCTTTCAATTTTGTGGGGGGGGGGGGTCGCCATGAAATTTGGGGGGGGTCACTAAGACATTTAGGGGAAAAGGTGTCCCAAATTAACGTTACACACTCACACTCACAGTCCCACAGTAAGATAATTAATACCCTGTGTCGTGGGTACCATGGACACATACAAAGACAGGAACACAAACACCCAGACCGAGAACAGAAATTAAACTCATCATTCAAATTTCCTGCCGTATGGTGTCCGGCGTTAGAATAGCACCACTCCCACTCTTCCCACTGGAGGTCGTAAGAGGCGGCCGTGGGACAAATACCAGGAGACGGGCAGCAGCGTCTTCCTGAGTAACATACCATCTACTGCGGTCACCAACACGCAATGCCAAGCGTGGTGACTATGGAGTCACCAGTTGGCATTGCGTCTTGGCAATAAACCCCCATGATGAGTACACATATACCCCTGCCCCCAGTCCCCGGCGGCCCCGCTATTACTGGCTATGACAGCGGCCACGGTCACGGCGGGGCAGGGGGTGCTAGGAATCTCCGGCAGAGATTCGGCTGTCGCAAACGACGACCTCTGCACGTGGCAACATATAACACCAGGACGCGAATCGACGAGAAGATACAGGAGCTGGAAGAAGAGATAGACAAGTTAAACTGGAGCATCATAGGATTATCCAAAGTCCGAAGACAGGAGGAGGACACGGTAATCCTCAAATCTGGCAACTTGTTCTATCACCGGTAGGGCGAACATCTGTCCCAAGGTGGTATCGGGTTTCTCATACACAGGTCCCTCGTCAACAACGTGACGCAAGTCGAAAGTGTGTCAGCAAGGGTAGCGTACCTTATACTCAGAATATCTAAACGGTATTCGCTGAAGGTCATACAGGTATACGCACCGACCGCGACACACCCTGACGAAGAGGTTGAGGCTATGTATGAGGACAGCAGTAGAGCCATACATGTCTCTAATACTCATTTCACGATGATGATGGGGGACTTCAACGCTAGACTGGGCACGCGGGACGGCGACCAGCAGAAACCACCGAGGCCGCTTGCTCGCTAACTTCTTGGAGAAGGAGAACCTCTTCATGATGAACTCCTTCTTCAAGAAGAAGCCACAGCGCAAGTGGACTTGGATAAGTCCTAATGGTTCCACAACACACACCACACCACACACAAAGCGAGATAGACTTCATTTTGGCCGACAAACTAATTAATGATGTCTCCGTGATCAACAGGGTGAAAACCGGAAGTGATCACCGAATGGTACGAGGCACATTAAATATCAACATTAAGCTGGATAGGTCATGCCTAATGAAGTCTACGCTCCGACCAAAACCTGTCCAAATCCAGGGCTCCGAGAACTTTCAGCTGGAGTTGCGAAATTGTTTCGCGGGCCTAGAAGAATGCGCATCTGTGGACGAAATTAACACCAGGATGGTACAAACCGTCCACGAGGTAGGGTCAAAGTTCTTTAAGACCCCCTCCAGTAGTAAAACTCAAGTGCTCTCTGAACATACCCTCGGTTTCATGAAGAAAAGGCGTGAACTATGTGTCCGGTCCCCGGCTTCAATGTCGAAATACAGGCAGCTAAATAAACAGATCTCTTGCAGTAGACGACATGACCTGCGTGCTCACAACACAAAGCGCGTCAAGAACACAATTGAGCGGAACCAAGGCTCCAAAGCGTTCGCAAGGGATCTGATTATTGGGCGAAGCCAGTTGACGAGATTGAAGACGGAGTCTGGCGCTATGGTTACGTCTAAGCCTGAAGTTCAGAGAGAAATTGAGAGGTACTACGGACGGTTGTACACCTCCTCACAGGCTCCCGTTCTCAATATGGCGAACGACAAAAGAGTCAGTCTGTACGAAATTAGAGGGGCCCTAAGTCAGCTAAAAAACATCAAAGCACCGGGAGATGACGGTATCACATCAGAGCTACTAAAGGCTGGAAGCAAACCCCTCCTAGTGGCGCTCCAAAGACTGTTCGATACCGTCATCAGAAACGTAACTACCCCGGAGGCGTGGAGCAGAAGCGTGGTGGTTCTGTTCTTCAAGAAGGGTGACAAAGCCCTTTTGAAGAACTAAAGACCCATCGCGCTTCTGAGCCACGTCTATAAGCTGTTCTCAAGGGTCCTTACTAATCGTATAGCGCGCAGGCTCGACGACTTCCATCCTCCCGAACAAGCCGGATTCCGAAAAGGCTACAGTACCATAGACCACATACATACGTTGCGACAGGTTATACAAAAGACCGAGGAGTATAATCTGCCGCTATGTGTTGCGTATGTGGACTATGAGAAAGCCTTCGATTCTATTGAGACCTGGGCGGTGCTAGAGTCTCTCCAACGGTGCCAGATAGACTATCGGTACATCGAGGTGTTGAAGTGTTTATACAAAGCCGCAACCATGGCAGTCCGAGTCCACGACGGAAGCACTAAGCCTTCTATTAGCCGATGATATAGTCACCTTGGCGGAGTCCCTGGAAGAACTCAGCACAATGATAGGTGACCTCCATAGCGCCTCCCAACGGGTGGGTCTTAAGATAAACATGAACAAGACGAAGATCATGTGTAATGTCCATGTCACATCCATACCGGTCGTTTTTGATGGCGCTACTCTCGAAGTTGTCGACGAGTATATTTACCTGGGTCAAGCGATCCGAATGGGTAGGTCCAACTTCGAGAGAGAGGTAACTCGTAGAATCCAACTCGGTTGGGCAGCGTTCGGGAAATTACAAAGTGGCTTCTCGTCCAGAATACCGCAGTGCCTGAAGTCGAATGTTTTCGAGCAGTGTGTGTTGCCAGTGATGACCTACGGCGCTGAGACGTGGTCTTTTACAGTTAGCCTTTTCCACAGGATCAAGGTCGCTTAGCGAGCGATGGAGAGGGCTATGCTTGGTATTTCTCTACGCGACAGAATCCGTAACGATGAAATCCGTGACGAACGAAAGTTACCGACATAGCTCTAAAAATCTGCAAGCTGAAGTGGCAATGGGCAGGCCACATAGTTAGGAGGACTGACAACCGGTGGGGAAGAAAGGTCCTCGAATGACGACCACGTCTCCGCAAAAGGAGTACAGGCCGCCCTCCAACCAGGTGGACTGACGCCCTGAAGAAGATAGCGGGAAACCGCTGGATTCAGAGGTTGCAGGACCGGACGGAGTGGCGAACATTAAGGGAGGCCTTTGTCCAGCGGACCAGTGGACTCTAAAAGGCTGATGGATGGATTCAAATTTCTGTTTCTCCGGGAATCGAACCCGGGACCCCTCGATTAGCAGTCCGGCATGGTAACCATTGCGCTACACGGGTCGTCAATAGTCAATGTCATAGAGCCAAATTTTGATATATTTAAAATCTTATGAAAATTAAATATATCTACTATCTTTAAATTATAATTCTACTACAAAACTATAAAGATGGCTATTTGATGCTTGCGTGTCAATGAAAATGTGACAATGCATTCTCTCAGCGGTAGAGGCGACATAAAAATCCTAATGTTGCAATAGTTTGTTTGACTTCAAGTATAAATTCTACTTAGCATTGCGTTAATTGTTTTATTGGTACAAGGAATTTAATCAATTGCTTAAAGATCACATCTTGGGGAAGACTCTGGTTTCTGGTCCAAGTACCTTTTTCGTAATACTTGTCCTACATCCATGTATCTCTTGGTTTATTCAAATCTTGGTACCAACCCTGTTTGCGTCCCACTACTGGGAACGAATCTCTCCACATTTTTGGGGAGGACTGGTGCTTCTCCATCACGCTGCTCTAATGCGGGTTGTAGGTTGGTTGAGATGCGGGTTAGTGGCCAACCCGCTGACGGATGTTTTCAAACCGCCCGTAAGACCTACGGCAAGGTTTAGCGACTGTTATCTATTGATAACAAGCGAGACTGACGGCTCAACGTACTACAATACTTTGCTACAGGCCAACTCTCATAATTTTAAGTAAACGCGATGAGGAAAGTTAGGTATCATTGTCTGATCGCACTGAATATGTAGCATAAAGTATCTTTTACTAACATTTACCTAGATACATTTTTTTACTTCTCTAGAGAACTGTACTTTTACGTATGTTATACTTATGTATTTTAACTCGATACTTTTATGTCTTCCTAACGAAAGGATCTTATAAAGAAAGGTGGATGGGCGGGCGCGCAATTATGACCCAAGCCCACTGTTGGGATAGTAGAACACTTTCCCTTACTGTAACCAGCATAATGCCAGCACAATATAATCAAAAGCTTACTCACGGAATTCTTGAATCGAAGCCACCTCTCCTATATCCAATCACAGGATCCTGGACGTTCTTCCAGACTGCAGTCTGCCGCTTCAAGGTTCCGCTTGTAGTTTTTGATGGGTTTTAGATTAGTACTTAAGAATATTGTCGAACATAACCAAAGAACGTTAGTCGACGTGAGTACCGTACGTATGCAACCTCCCCGCCATACTTTTTTTTTTTATAATTTCGTTTTACGGCATTAGATAAAAATCCTTTCAGCCATTCAATATTTACTTTTCAATTTAAATTTCATTTCATTTCATTTCATTTCATTTCATTTCATTTCATTTCATTTCATTTCATTTCATTTCATTTCATTTCATTTCATTTCACTGTCATTAACCTATATCGAGCAAAATGCCATCAACTTTATCCGATATAACTCAAAAATACACTAAGAAAATGAAAATAAAACAAGAGCACAACTTGTTCCTTCAGACGTCCCGCCAAAACTCCCCCCCCGCCATACTGGCGCAGGCGTAGATAATATTCTATTTTTATTTTTTTCTAATCATAGACAAAGATTA
Organism: Pyrgus malvae; assembly: GCA_911387765.1. NCBI lineage: Eukaryota > Metazoa > Arthropoda > Insecta > Lepidoptera > Hesperiidae > Pyrgus > Pyrgus malvae. The sequence goes on along the minus strand of OU426958.1, from coordinate 8,256,063 downwards.
TGGCCTATGATACTGTTCTCCTTCATCCAATAGGTATGAAAGGAGTTCGGTAAACTGCAAATCAGAAACCGATAAGCACTCCTGAAACCATTATGCTGGCAAGCTAGCAATAATTGAGAGTGTTTTATATAGATATTAAACCTATGAAAAAATGAAAGTAACATGATAATAACAAATCGCCTAACCAAAAGGCGACCGATGCAAATGACGTAACCTTAGCGCAAACTGCTTCTTAAACTAAAAAAACAAAAGACAAAAAAAGACAAAATGATTTATTTGCGCGAATTGGGTATTACAAAACTTATTTTATACATTTAATAGTCCGCCAAATTCACCTCAGTAAGGTATACAAATATTGTTAATAGAAATAAAATTACTGACTAAAATCTAACTAACCAATTTATTTATGTAAGTATTAAATTTACGATCCAAATTATCGATTTATATTTATACCATATTTAGCGTTTTTTATTTTATTTCGCGATTTGGTATTCATTTTTGCGGTATTTTTATCCGACTTTGGGCACCCAATTTACTGGGTTTTTATACACTGAAAGGAAAGATTTTTAATTCCGTAATCCTGTAAATAAACTGGCGATACTATGTTCTCAAAGATATTAAATGGAGAAATGCCAGCCAAAGCGTTTGAAGAAGATCAGTGTGTTTCTTTCCATGTTGTAAACCCTCAAGCTCTTACCCACATTTTAATCATCTCAAGAAAACCGATTTCCCATCTGTCCCAGCTGATGAAGAGGATCAGATATTTGGTCATCGGCTAACTACGACAAGGAAGGTTGATAACATGAAAAAACTGGATGAATCTGGGTTCAGGCGATGAGAGCCATGGAAGGCTCAATGTATATACTCTTTGTACATCTCATTGGCAGAAGGTAGATGTGCCGGCCCCCAGATTAAGAAAGAATTGATGTTGCTGAAAGATGAATAAATTGCATTAATAGACAGATAGACTGATAACGATCTCAGTTTCCGTTAGTTTTAGTTGCCTGGTAGAGTTTTAACAGTAGACATGAAGCGAAGTCCCTGTAGCTTCGGGATTAAGAATAGAGCTACGGTATCCCCTGCCTAATCGTAAGAGGTGACTAAAAGGGGGCTTCCGGGGATGCGAACGGTGAGAGTGGGAGATAGTCCCATCCAGCCAGCAGCCCCGGCAGGGACGGCGGTGTATGCGTGGCCGCATGCCGCCGTGAAAACCTGAAGGTGCAGGAGAGCACATCTGCTCTCCCGAAGATGGGCCCGTTATGGGGCGCCGCGCGTGGAGGACACCGATGCGTTCCTATGGAGATCCCGGAGTCCTCACAAACGCAGAGGCAGGCCACCGAGGGGACTTAGCGCGGTCAAATCCCACATAACCCGGTATCCTCTCCCAAGGTGTCGGGTACCTTTTGAAGGTTTCCCCCCCGATACCAAAAAAAAAAGACATGAAGCGAGTCCACGTTAATTTTTGTAATGTTAGTTAGTCACTTGATGACTCAGTCTGTCAATGAGGTAACAGTAACGAAGTGGTGCGGCCTTCTTTCGATTCCGGATTCTGGCCTAGATTACTGGTTAGTTTGCCGTTTTATATAATAAGACTAGTGGACCCCGCAGACGTTGTCCTGCCTTAAAGTATTGAAAGAGGATTAGTTTCTTTATAATCTCAAGGATTTTTTATGTTACTGTCACATAAAAAACATGAAACAAATAGTGACAGATAAATACATTGTTATTCAGACTATGTCAAACTTCTGGACGATGGCGCGAACAACCAATGTTTGACAGTTACTAACAGTTTATATAGGAAAATAAAATAAGTTGTTTTACTAGTAATTTCGCAATTTTTCTCACCGTTTAAACCTTCCCTGGACTTCTACTAATATTTCAAGACCAATATTAGCCATATCGGTTCAGCCGTTCTTGAGTTTTAGCGAGACTAACTAACATCAATTCATTTTTATATATAGAGATTAACAATTCATACTGACGAATGCTGACCTTGCGTTACAATTCCTGTTGGTTAGGTATGTAGTGCATGAAGTATTTATTTTATTTTTATTTTTTAGTCAATGTGTTGTAATGAAACAACCGTTTTTAACTTAAGACTGATAACTTCTCGTATAATTTTATTTTAAATCGACAAACTGATTTTAAAATATTCAGAAATAGAATTAGTAACGCTAATTTATTATTTTACGATCATCACTAATTTACTAAAACCGAATACCAAATAGGCCATAATAAACAAAGTTGTCATTAAGTGGTAGCTTTCTTTTTATCTGATGTTACTCGTATCTATCCGCGTAGCAACCTGACTATGTCCACGTAAATTTAGATTCGCATTATACTTGTTACGCTCACAGTTCAAAAGAAGCTGGTCAAGTGGTCGGAAAGGTAAAACGTGGTCATCATCCTACGTCAGTATCACCAGTCGCGGTATCAGGGGGGGGGGGTTATCGCCAAGAAATTGGGGGCCAGAAATTTAGGGCATGTCCTGTATATCGACGATCACTAAGAAATTTGGGGGAAAGAGGTGTAAAGAGGTTAAAAATGACGTTCTAGAGTTGATGGAGTCTTTAGACAAATATTTTACCTATGTAAAACCACTTGATAGTAAATTTTCAATGACAAGTATAATGTAACATTGTCATTTTGCTTATTGTAGAGTTCTACAAAATGAATTTTTTTTCATCGGGAAAGAGGATATTTCTGTGTCTTTCACCTACGTATCGCGATAGAAAGTGTTTTGATCGATCCACTCTCTTTACTTGTAAAGATTGATTGAGGGCATGTCCTGTATATCGACGATAAGCATCGAGCTCAGGTCTTGTTTTATAATATGCGACCAAAGTCCTAGCGGGAATCTTCATTTCTCGCGATAAGATTTTTTGCTTCCTAAAGGGGTTTCTACGAATTCTGGCTTTAACAGCATTAACAGCCTTTGTAGTTCTAACAGCACGCGGCCGCCTCGATCTTTTCTGGTCTTCGACAGAGGAAGTGATGTTTTATCTGTTGATAGTACGATATACGAACATACGGCTGATACCAAGCTTTTGAAGTGTCTGGAATTTGACTGACGGCTCCATACGCACTTTGTGCAAAGCGAACACTGCAATCCTATTTTCTTTAAAACCTCATTCCATATTGTAATTTGATAATGAACACGAAAAAGTATATGAAATCAAGCGAAATGGCGCAAAATCGAAAGAAGTTTTTAAAATAATATACGTGTTCCAAATTCAAAATTATTAAAACAGTATTTATGGCCAGACTAGATATATCGTGGTCGTCATGCAGTATCATTACTGCGGGCAGATGTTATTATGCCTCACGAGCAATTGCCATTGTTCAAGCCTTCTCATTAGGTTAGGTCAAAGAAAAGATAGCACTGTTACGGTATGAAGCTCTATATTTAACATTTAACAATTTTATGGTTACTTTTCCTTATAGATAGATCATCAACAATATTTTCGCGCAGCGTGTGAGAGGGACAAAATGCTATTACGTGTAGAGAGCTGGCCTAGAATTTGGACCATTTCCGATCGCCACAACTGCCTTGACTTACCAATAATAGAAGTTACTGCTTTTTGCTTGTAAGACTACGTTTAACTTTAGATAGCTACTTCTGTACCTAGTAAACCTAGAATCCAGTTATTCCTACATAACACTGGTAGATTTATGTGATTATTTAATAACAAAGCAATTACCAGTACTGAAGATACCTTCCAAACTATTGTTTCTTTTGAATAAATGTAACAATGGGTATTTAGTATGTAAGTACCAATATATTTATGTGGAATTTGGATAAGGCAACTGATTAAATTTAGGTACTGGTTGCAACGCAACTGATAGAGTTTGGCTGTCCAGTCCATATGCTGCGACGTGGGCACACTTGCTATCCAAGTTATATAAAAATATCTCAAATTAAATCGTAAGCCTATTTATTATCTATCCCTATTCATCTTTAGATAAAAGTAAGTATAGTTACTTGATAATTTTGAGGAAATAAACTTATTTTTTGTTACAACGAATAAAGCTAATATATACAGTCACGGCGACAATTTTCCAACTATACACATTCTTCTAAGCCGCTCAATTCAGCATTGACAGCTAAGTTTTTATTCGAGTGGTCCACCTGCCCCAGCATCAAGAAAGCGTGCGGTCGTCGGCGCGTGCGCCGGCCGCGAACCCGGATGTGCTCTGACGTAACGACCCCCCTCGCCCACTCCCACCCCCGCGGCGTCTGACCTCCCCCCCTCCCCCATGCAGTCGTCTAGCTCACCGTCTGTGCCGATCGCTTTGATCTCGATGCCTTGTCGCGAACCTCTTTGATAATTAAACCCTTTTATGGAAGCACTTGTTGACTTAACTGAGTTAGAAGGGAGATTTATAAGGTTAATAAAAAGTTGTAGCGATCCTTGACAAGCTCGACTATAAATATAGAGAACGGAGAAGGCAAGGTTTAATTACAACTTATTCGACTTTTGATTTACCTATCGAAGTTGGTATACTAAACTGGGTTGACATTTAGCTAACGATAGAGATCACGTGACATTTCGTTAGTTCACGTCAAACCATACAATTTTCACTTAGAGCAACAAAGGTATACTGACTCGCTCTTCGTCATAGTACCTGTCAATTTTGGTGCTCTACGAATTTTCATTCTATTCACTAGCGTTTACGATAGTAGAGTGCTACTTGTATAGACTGAAGACGTTAAACTTCAGTTGAAAAAAAAACTTTTTACGATTGCAAAGGTAGTTATTTCTAAATTCAATGAAAAATTGTTTTGGTGGGAACATGGACATCTGTGGTTGCCGCACTCATATACACGAGGCGACCAAGTGCCTTAGGAGTGGCAACTCCTGCATACGTACGAGTACCTCAAACAGGCCTCGACCTTGTTTGATTTTGCATGCATATTTACGTCCATAGTACGATCAACTTCACAAACTTAATAAGTCTACCGAAGCTATGAGCGTATTATTGTAGGATTTTATTACACTCCTAAGGACCGTATTTCTCTACGTCGCAATCAAGTCCAGTAATGAAAAGATATTACAATATTTATGACGACTTTAACGAACATGGCACGAAATAATTATTATTTTAAATTAAAATAACGCTACTTAGTCGTTACGGTCTGTAGATGGACGCTTGACGCTCGGCTTGCTTTTAGAGTTTGAGATAATTCGTCAGGTTAAGTACACACTTGCTCGTTATCTTCGCTAAATATGTACATATCTTTTCGAATTAATTGGAAAGAACATGGCAAAACAGGCTGTAAACAAGTTAAAGTGTATCCTTTTCATAAAAATTCTAATACGTGAATTCCCATTCGATATTTGCTGTTGTTGTATTTCATATGCCTTCAAAACACAGTTAAAAAACCTCGAGGAACAATGCAAACTGTAAACCAAGCTGCATTTTGATTCACATTGGCAACCTAAAAACTATTGCAGTTAATGGCACTGAACGCACCGACACATACATCGACCTGCGATAAATAAATTAACCTTGCATACAAAACCAAGTGAAATGGGCACATCACGCAAGCGGTGATTCACGTCTCTCTCAAACCGTGGTGAATCAAACTCCGGCATTGCATCATTGTCTTTGAAATCGCTTGTATTCAGCCACGTTTAAATACCAAATTGTCCTTTTCCCTCAGAATAAAACAACTTTCGCCATAAGCATTAAGACATTTACTTTGAGGCTACCACTAACTACAATTTTAGTGAGTCGTGAGTCAACGGTATTGTCGTTAGAATAGTTTACGTTTTCATGTTTTTTTTAAATTATTTTATTCACTTTTGGCTCCGCACGATTTGTGCAAACAACCTGTAATATGTATAACAGCCAAAGGAAGTCAGTCGGATTGTATGGTAAATCAGCCAATGTAACTACTCGTACTTCGAACAAAACGCCATCAACATTATCCGATATATCTATTTAAATACAATAATACCGGTACATTATTTGTTACTCTCAGGTTCCTGCCAAAACGTAAAGTGAGCCTTTACAGGTGATATTACGAAATTTAAATATTGTACATAATAAACATAAACTTTCATTTTAAAAGCCCGCCATTTTATCGCCACGTGCCTTGCCGTAAGTACGTGGAAAGATCTAAAATTTCAAAGGTAATGAATGAAATCCAACATTGCAACTATCTTTAGAACCAGTTTTATTTTATTAAGCTAACTTAGATTTTATTTGTCATTACGATAGTTTAAAATAGGAGCGCTTTCCCCCCTAAAGTCAGCGTGTCGCAGCGAACACATGGAAGCATTGAAACTATTGAAAGTTCGTTGATGTCTTTTTATGGCGCGTTACATGGTCGAATCATGGAGCGCTTTTTATATCCGAAGTTTTTTGTTTGTTATAACAAAATTTATCTAATCATTTGACCACTTTGTGTACAAAAACTGTAGCCTTTCCTTTACGGGGCCGTAAACGAAATTTTGCCGATTTCGCAGATTTACCTGATTGAACACATGAGATTTTGCAGTTAAATTCTGTAATTTAAAATGAAATACTGTTATTTCCATAGTTTTATAGCACAATATAACAGATAATTTTTAACTGCAAAATCTCCTATGTAAAATCAGCTAAATCGGCATAATTTCTTATACGGCCTCTTATCGTGTAAAATTATATGACTACCTATTCTGGTTTTCTGATCTAAAATTAATAAATTAAAAATTAAATTTACAAATATATTTAATAAATGAGCTACACAGCTTAAACATTAGCCTCTCCAGAAATTGAAAATAGAGTGCGCTATTTGACGTTTCTTCAAAAATATCGATTATATTATTGTGTTATGCGTATAACCATTTCATTAATTCAAATAAATAATGTAGTTTAAAAAACTAAAAAAACACGCTTTTGAGAAAATACGAACTAAAAACTAAAAAAATAAGAAGAAAATGTATATTACTGTAAATAAAGCGTGGGGTGCATGGTGTCAATAGTATCTAAAAAACCACCCCACGCTTTATTTACAGTAATATACATTTTCTTCTTTTTTTTTAATTTTTAATTCGTATTTTCTCAAAAGCGTGTTTTTTTTGTTTTTTAAACTACATTATTTATTTTTAATTATTTAGTTGGATTTTTAAATGGAATAATTTTATCAAATTAGTGTATTGTCATCGGTCCTCAATAAATCTACAAAGTTTGAACGAAATCTGGCCGTTTAAAGTGAGTCAAAATCGCGCCCAAAGAAGTCGGTTACAAACATACAGGTGAAGCTAATAAAAAGCGTGTAAAATAGTTTGCTTTCAGAAAAGACTTTCAATGTAAGATCCATTTAGCAATAATACATAACTTAAAAAAAACGAGTGACGTGAAACATTCGTCGGAAGCTACATTTAGGCTCATAAGTACAATACGATCCAATTAAACGTCGGTCGCGGCGTTAGCTGTAGTGAAGAGATGAAACTTTAGATAGGCCGATACCGAGCTCGTTGCTAGCTGCGAATCTGCTTACAATGGCGACGGCATTCCTCAAGGCCGGTCGTTCATTCCTGTCGTCTGACTATAGAGCGACATTATGCATTGCCGCTAAGCTCCCAGAGCTTACATTGTTAGCCAATGATATTAAATGTTACTATCGTAACCTCACTGTTGTTAGTTTTTACAATGTACGCTGAAGAATGGACGAATAAAAGTATAAACTAGACCTTATTACATACTTGCTATGCTGCGTGGTTTCAGTAGTCTCAGTCCAAACTTTCATTCTAAATTACATCTTATAGTCAGGAATATTAATACCAAAAAATTCCAGATTTCTATCAAAGATCATAGGACTTACTCACCAAGTTTAAATGTACAGTGGACAATACAAAACTCTCTTTATTTTTATTTTTTTAAGTCATGGTATTTGAAAGATCTATGCGTAATTTTAGTATTCAGTAATATATTTAGTCATCGTCATTACGCAGTCAGTTAAATCAGTCAGTTATACGAGTGGAATCAGAATGTATCTGATGGTCTCAAATGATATATGTATTTTCACTGTTATTTTATTCCACAGCACTCGGGCAATGTAAAATATCATATCAGAAAAATGTTATATTTATCCGATATACTTAATTAGTATATAAAATAAGAAAATCGTACGGAAAATAGAAAATTTAAGAATAATTAACCACCACATTTTTTTAATGTAACCTTGGGGCGTTAGCGCTTTTGACAATATAAACTTTTTTAATGTAACCTTATGGCGTTTGTATGTTATGTATATTGACAGAATGTGTGCTGCAAATATCGTCAAAATGTATGTTAAAAACCGAATATCGTTGCTTTGGTATAGTAATTCGAATTCGATATTCATAGTTAAGACAGAACAACGTATGTCGGATCAGCAAGTAAAAAATAAATAAAAAATACTTAGTAAACAATGCTATAATCCTAGTGGCTAGTTAATATCCTGGTTCTATTCGACTGTGATTCGACTGCATTTGGTATGAGACTAGAGCGTGTAGAGCGAGCAGAGCAAGATCGCCGATAGAGTACGCGCATGTCCAATAAATTGAACGCTTAAAGGCCACAGCGTCTGCGATCCAATAGGACAGATCGTGCCAGCCGCTCTCATACACCAGTGTTAGATGATTGTGGAGATCAGGGCTACCAACTTTATAAAAATAAAATAAGCAAAATCCTTACTTATATTTTTATTGAAGTGAAAACTTCTTTAGCGGCGTTGTGCACTTTTTGGGATGGGTAAAAAAAAATAAACTCGCGTCAGGACACATGACATCGAATATTCGTAAGACGGAGGGGTGACAGCAAATAACACTTCACACTCACAGGCTCGACTGTCTGTATACTTGTAAAATTCGTGTACATCCAGTGTTGTAAATATGGAAATTGAACAAAGTGCATCTATTAATGAAAAAAGTGACGAAGAAATAGTGAAAAAAAATGAGTGAGTACTTTATAAAAATACGAGATGAAAACCACTGAAAAAACAAGATGAAAAATAATACGGATAAAGCAATTCGTGCGAAATTATTCCCTAACCATTCCAAAGTATCAAAAATGCACAACGTTAATGATCAAGTTTTCACTTCTGCCGGCACTCACGGAGCACAACCCGTTTTTTTTTTAAACTGAGTAGCAGATGAACATGCAGGCTACATAGTGTTGATTGGTCGCTGCAACTCATAAACACATAATCTCAAGCTAGCCTAAGCCTTGCCTATGATCATAATGTAGTTGCGCTGCTACTTCGCAGGCTGATGGTTGTCTCATGTAAGTCTGGCCGGCAATTGCACTTTTCCACCGAAACACAATAGAATTGCCTCACGATAGAAGTGGATGCAGCCGTGGTATTTCACCAGTCGAACCATTAAAGTTATACTACCCACAAAGTACATGTTAAATACTGGCAACACTGATCTTAAAGCATAATTCACCCGCCAATTTGCTGGATATCAAAATAGGTCCTAAAGCTGAAAGCAAAATCATTGTGATCTTCACTTTTTTTTTAAATAATAGGGCTAAGTTGTCATTCTTTCTGATTACTAAAGATTGAGTTAAAAAGTATTAAAATAAATTATTTGCGTCGAAAATTGATGTAAAATACATATATAAAAGTGTTATACATAATAAAACTCAACACTCATACAGTGGTTTTCTTGGCCATCCATCCTACTTCTGTAATAAGTATACAAGTGCAAGTTCTATTTCTTTGGGTGGATATTTGGGTCTATGTGTTACATTATATATTTGTGACCGCGTAACCTTTGCTCGTTAACTAGTTAATTACATAAAAAAATAGAAAAGTGCTGACAGCCCTCGGTGAGGCAGGCTCGCTGGCAACAACGGTACTGGCCTCGACGGCGGCTAAGGGCGGGCCCTGAATGCCGTCCGACTAGTTTCTCCTTTGCACGGGGAATGTCACCTACATGCGATATTATACATCACACAATTTTCTATTATTTTGCACACCTGAAAAGTAGCTCTTCCTGACAAGACAACATATCATTTGAGACTATTCGTTACATCTACTTCATGACGTAAAAGCCTATATTGTTTTTTAATGTGTCACTGCTTTCCAACTTGCACTCTGGTAGCGTGGTGGACCATGGTCTCTTTTTATTAGCAGTGGAGGCAAAAAGCATATACACCCAGTGAAAAAATTCACCTATACTTTAAGAATCCGGCATTACTTACCGTTTAAGACTCGTGCTTCGCCGTATAAATTATTCACTTAATATCAAGGACTGCGCTTACGGTCATCAACTAATAAATTACGTATGAAGAAAAAAAGGTCATTGCATCATACACCCCTACGCATCAGCAAATCGAGGTTTGCAAATTACCGACGTAAAAGACGTTCCAATCTTAAATTTTTATTTACTTTTCCATTATTGATAAATCAATCAAATTTGAATCTGGAACAACATACAGCGGAAAATACATATCATGCAGCCGCAAAAATTGAAGCATCCGCCAATACCAGTTTAAATTTTTCGGAGATTGGTGAAAGGCACAAAAAGTCACGGGCCTATTAAACTACGAACTAAGTGCAACGATTTTATATTCATCTTACGTGTGAAACTGAACAAATAAATAATTTGAATTTGAATTTGAATTTGAAAACATGTAACTATATATTGGGAGTTTTTGGCAAAAATTTGAAAGAAACAATGTCTCTTGTTTAAATGACTCTTGTTTTATTTGCTACTAGCTGACCCCGCGAAATCCGTATCGCGTTTAAATATTAAATAATAATAGTAATGGATAGCATATAAACCTTCTCCGTGAAAAAATACATACACATACCAATTTTCATAATAATCGGTCGAATAGTTTCTGAGTTTTGCGATGTCATATATACAAACATCCTCTTTTATATGTATAGATTCTGGTGTATTTTTGAATTATTTATATCGAATGAACTTTATAGCATTTTTGCGAAAAAATGGCTTTATTGGTTGCCCCAAAACTCTATCCGAAACGATCTGGTCAAGATTGACATGACACTGGCTGTACACACTGATCGTGATATGGCTATTTCTGAGATAAATAAGAATTCAGGTTCCATTTATTTGCCTCAATGGGAACGAGTGAGATTCTACATTAAAAAATCACACCAAAGCTCGGTTGTCTCGGCTGCACGTCATTTGGACTGTTGCTAGGCTATAACCACGCACCGAAGAAATTCCACTGCTATGGATGCGTTATATAATTACAAGCATGCTTACATACGCCGCCGTCATGTGAATGCCAAGAAAGAAACTGCTCTATTTTTAGCTTGTCTTGCATGTATTATCTGTGTTTTTACTCTAATTAATTAACAATGCCTTTTTATGCTTCATTATGGTAATAGGTATTAGTTATGGTTAGCATTGAAATAATTATATTTTATTTTACTTAACCTGATCTTCTTCATAACGGTTAAATACATGAAATGTAATTGATGTGGCTGGTATAGATATGTATTTTTTTGTTTTGTAGTAGGTTAATCATAAATAAAATACATTTTTACAGTATGATAATAAATTCTTAATGGTTTACGTGTTAACTAGGCACTTAATACTATTACTAACGTAAACTATGAAGGTATTACTTTAAATGTTGCATCGAGCTTACAGACTAAACTGCCACTACGTTTTTTTTACGTATTAGAAAAAACGGTATTAGAAAAAATCCAGTCATAGATAACAAAAAAATCCTAGTCTCTACGTGCAAACTACATTTATAAATTTTTCTGTAGGCCCTTCTTAATTCTTGCAGCACACAATTTATATTAGCTCTCCTAAGTTTCTACAGCATCTAGCTCGTGATGTCTTAATGTTAACAAATTACCATAGCATAGTACGAAATGGAATTGCCAAGTCCGCCACAGAAGACATAATGCGCGCGCTCCGTGACGAATCCAACATGGCGGATTAACGCGGTTTGGCGGTCGTTCACCCGCACCCGGTCAAAGCCCGGATCGCATGCAACGCCAGCGCAACATTTTGTTAATTTTCCAATGTTATTTTCAATTGAATGCAATGATAATAATAATATTCAATTTGAATCTCTGCATAAAACGAGTTAGATGAATATCCATAATTTTAGACACCAATTAAGAAATTAAAACTGTTTTTTTAATTCCTAGCCTAGGTAGGAACTTTTTCATTCTAAAACACAACTAAAACACTAATACCCACTAATGCAGTGGCTATTCAACCAAAATCAGGTACCACCGTTTACCAACAGATTCCATCAATCCAATTAAATTAAGACAGTGATAGATTTCTTGATACCTAGTAAAAGTATTATAATTAATAAAACATATTAGTTACGTTACCTATTTTAAACAATAATATAGACCCCATAGACCCGACAAACAACAATCAGCAAATTGATGTACAGCCTAGTTTTGCTAAAATGCAACTCTGCTAATAATCCGCAAACTTTACTGTTTATTTCTTTGTTAATATCCTATCCATATTTCCACAATTCATTCAACAAGTTGTGTTAAGTTTTGTTATTTCTTTACTTTTATGCAAAACCTATACTATACACTATATAGTTATCATTGTGCAATAGGTACTTGCGCAACTTACCTTTATGCAGTTTAATGTTTAGGAGCGCTATTTACATATAGAAATTAAATTGGGAAAACATAAAAAACCGTAAAATATTTTTAATATATGATGTAACTAAAATTTACGATTTTCACAATCTTTCCTTTATTTGTGCTATGAGACGTTGCTTCGTACAACAAATTTCAAGATTCTGAGTTCACGGGAAATACCCTGTAGGTTTTGATTCCCTTTGAAAGTGTCGAAAATTTGCGGAAATTTGCGGCATAAACGTCTTTATCTTTTGATTGCACTGGCTTAGAAGTTTGATTTTTCACTTCTGTAAGGGACGGTAGACATAAGTAATAAAAAAAAAGCCTTTTTATTTCCTACTAATAAGTTTTACATTTATGGACTGAATTCACATGTTTAATGTACCTATATTTAAAGACCTAAGTATTTAATATAAATTCCAGCATGATACCTTCATGTGTTCCTGAGAAAAAGGGTCTTGACAGACAGACAGACGAACGGACAACAAAGTGATCCTATAATGATTCCGTTTTCCTTTCGAGGTACGGTACCCGTACGGAAAAACAAAGGTCTACCTACAATATCAAGAACAAATTATTTATGCAACTAATAATATGAAAAGCAGACAAGACCTAACTTGTCTGTTCTTGGAAGCAGTCAAAGTAGGGCTGGGGAAATGGTAGAATTTCTCATTTTACAATAACAAGCTATACATATATGGGTGCTTAAAATTCTAAGAATTACCAAAGGAGATGTTTCAAAATGTATGGACCTTTGGCCAGGTATTTGTACACCGTATTAATAAATTGCAAATATAGTACAGAGCTGTTTTTTTACTAAGCGTTTTGTAATAAACGACTGGGATTTTTGGTACAAAACAAGAATTTCAAGTCAGAATTGCAACACAATATACTAGAAAAACATAATGGCGGTAATCTTTGACAATTGAAATTATTAATCTGTGACAAACAGTTAACACTAGTGAAATCAGTTGTTCTGCCATATTGCAAATTGTAGAAAATAGTTGATTTAAATTGGTTTTGTACCGTTGCCTTTACCATACAAATGAAGTACAGTTAATCGGGATTTAGAACTGTAATTCCCTGGAAAGTATGAATCTACAGAATTGCAGAAAAAATCTACTGTATAAAGTTTAAAAAAATTAATGAAAGCTTGGACGAAAATTTTGAATACTTATGCTGTGTTAATCTTATAGCTGCAACCTCTCACATTTTCTTAATATTTGTATTGGGGTGATGCATAAAATCATATGATTAATTCAGTAACACCATGAAATGTTTAGTATAAAAAAAGCAACACGCTTTAACCATATTTTTGTCATATTAGGTATAACGTCATAATAGGTTAAAATTATTATTTTCTGATTTTCCCTTTCCCTGTGCTAAGGATTTGCCTTTCTTTATTTTCTTGATTAAACGATAATTTAAGAAGAAATTTCCTATCCTATAAAAACTAAATAAATAAAACCAAAAATAAGAAAAATTAACAGTATCTGTGTATTTATATGCAAGATCTCTACGAAATAGTTGCAGTAATAGATTTCAACATGACCATTAAAATCATTTTTATATTTTTATTTAAATACTTTCTGTAGGACACTTTTTAACGGCTCGTTAGAATCCATCTAACTGACAACCCTAGCGTAGGGTCTCATTGGCAAACAAAGCACGGAGCCAATATGAGGAGACCAGGTCGGGTGACGTCATCACAACACCGCGTGACTCACCTGCGGTCGGCGAAGGAAACAGTTCATCATTCCAATGTCGAGCTAACTGCGTTATCTAAGAAGTCTTTATATTTACAGGAGACCACCAGTATATGGCGCTCGGTCAATAAATTTCGTAGCTGATTTTGATGACCGTTTGAGCGTTGATGTGTTTATGAAAAGAACAAGAGATTTGGTTATCAATATACTGATGCCATAGATAGAGTAAGTACGAAAGTGATCAACCATTAAAATTTGTAATGTTCCGTCGCTTGACATGGACTTCTTCTAACAATAACAAATAATGTAATTCACTACTTATAAGTTTGAGAAAATCTTAAATCTTGAAGGAGTTAAATCTAAGTACCGAGTAGGTGCATGACCCCTGATAGAGCATCGTAATTTCACTATTAATTAGGTATAAGGACTTACATGACTTATATTTTTCCCGTTTTGGAAAACATTTAAATTACATACTTATATGATAAATCATAACTAGATTAAATTAAAGAAGGAATGGATGATTACTTACATGGAAAATTACTAATGCCCCACGCTAGGAATTTTCCATTTTTCGATATTTTATTCAAAGCATCACGATTTGAGTGTGCAGCGCTATATGGCTATGGAAGTTAAGCCAATATTTTTTTCCATGTACATAATATGTCTATCTAAAAAGCTGTAGATTTTTTCTTTAAGGTTTTGTAATCGACTCAAAAATGTAAGTTATCAAATGGACATTACTGTGGTTATGTTATATTGTGGAAATTGTATGATTAATTTGGTATGATGATCTATTTAGGTTTCCAAGCACGTTTGTTTAATTTCATAACATAAACACAAGTCTAAGTAATTTCATTACTGTAAAACTCTATACATATCCATTATAAAGCGCGCATGACCCGGTGGTTAGTATAGAACGCAAGCGATCTATGCGACTAAACCAAACGGGCGCGGTCGGGTGTAAGATGGGTGACCGCTAGTGGTAAAAATTTCATGCGCGTTTCCGTGCTTCGGAGGGTACGTTAAGCCGTCGGTCCCGATTGTTGTCGTTAGATAACAGTCGTGAAACCTTGTTAGACGTAATATGGGCGGTTTGAAAACATACGACAGCGGGTTGGCCACTAAACCGCATCTCCGCTAACCCGTATTGTAGTTTTATAGTATTGTACTCTATACAGTTATGAAATTGGCAGCGATGACCGAGTGCCAGCCGAGTGGTAAGGACAGCGGTCTTCTACACGGAGATACCGTGTTTAAATCCTTGGCGCACATAGACAAAGAAATTTTAAATGTGCACATTTTATCGCTGCTCCATGGTATTGGAAAATATTGTGAAATTCAATTGATTACGATGTTTTACATCGCCGTGCATACCTGAGAGGAATTCATAATTTCTCGAAGGTATGATGTCCACCAATCCGCATTTGGCCAGCGTGGTGGACCGTGGCGTAAATCCCTAAATCCTTGTGAGTTTGCTTATTCTAACTTTTCTAATTTAATTATTTTTGTTTTTTAATCCAACCTTGTCAACATACATTACCAGCAACTCAATATTTCAAGTAAAGTTTTAAATAAAAACTTTAAATAAAATATGGTATAATTTTTAAATTAAGATACGTAATTTAAATAATTTTAATGACAGATTTTTCTATTTCTCTTATACAACAATATATGTACAAGCCTTTTGTAAGAGTTTCAATACTGTATATAAATACTTACACTGTACTAATAAAATAATTTAACAGAGATCATGTAGGTACCGACATACAAACATACAGTATTTTTAAATGTAGAGTTGGAACAATTTCTTTTAAAATAAAAAAAAACCATTATGAAGATTTTTTTGTTCCATGATTTCATGGAGAATAATAATAAAGTATTTTAATTTAGATCAGAAGATTTTTTGAACTATTGAGAAAGGAAAAATTAAATCTTAAAACTATGTAAGTTCATATAATATAAATAAATGTTAACCTTTCGTACTTAATCTTGTTCAGTAAACAAAATAAACCGTAAAAATAAACCTACCTAAAAAGGTGCACAAATATTAATTTATAAATTTAAGACCACACAAAGGCCATTGCTTGTTGCTACGGCAAACGTGTTTATAATTTACACTCATAAATCCTTGGCCTATGCTTTCTTTAATAGATAACACAAAAAATATTGCAATGATAACGAAATTGTAATTTCAGAGAGCGCAAAATACATTGCTGCTTTAAAATGTTTCTTTCCATCGAAAGTCATTGAAAACCCTCAATGATATTGCAATCAATTTGTTTCGGCAATTATCATCTAAAGTTAAAGATAAATCGGATGGCACGTTTTTGAATCAAGATTTGAGAACAAACAAGTCATATGAGTCATACACGCGAAGGATCTTGAGATGTTGAAAGTTGAATATTTCTGTTTAGTTACGGATAGGCCTCGATCGTTAACTTTATATAGCTTCAAGCTCGTTTCAGTGTTAAAGCAAGTGTTAGTCCGTACACTTGTACGTTCTTTGTTGCGCAGACGCACCCGACGACGCCGGTGACTCAGGGGGGCGGTGCTAAGGGCGCTACGCCCTGTCCCGCCCCCGCTCCGCCCAGCCAGCCATGATTTTGCCGCGCTTTTTTTTTCAATCAGATCATGTCTGCGTCATTCCTAATGTGTTGTCAAACAGTGGTGGAGTCACGGCAATGACTCGCGAGGCTATTGCGGGCATGCTGTAATATCATGATTCGGCCTAGCATTTTTTGTGGCTAGCGTGGCGATCGATGCCGACTCACGAACATCTATAAAGGTTCTAGAAACTGTATTGGGATCTGTTTAGCATTTTACAAAGTGTTCTATGTGAGCTGAGCCTGAACATCGTCTGCCTCAATTAAAGGTAAGTTTTATATCCGAAGCAATTTACGTTTTGTATAGACTATTTTTAGTACATTAGGAAACATGGGAGCACTAGTGTTTGTAGGTATTTCCATATAATAATGTACCAATTTTACATTTAATTTTCTTCATGTTCAGAACAGTACATATATTTCTTGTGTAAAAAGTCAATCAATTCATAAGTTCGTAACGTATTGGGACCTGTAAACTATGTAGAGTTAAATCTAAGAGCCATTCTACGATATCATTCTAGCGGATAAACCACCTCAGTGGGGTTCTAATACTGTGTGTGTTATGTGGTGGAAAAAAAATATACCTGACAAAAAAACTGTTTTGAATATTGTAAAATGATAAAAGTATGGATTAACGAGATCTATAAATCATTTTTTTTTACAAAAGAATTAAAAATGTGATTAACTTCACTGTGAACTTTGTAACAAACTAAGAAAAATATTTTGTTCATAGCTGATGTTATTTTATCTTTTGTATAAGTATATAAACCTACCTATATCTTTATAAAACTAACATTTATTAAAAAAATACTTACACATCTGCACACGATGATTTTTAAAGTTTATAATTATAAGTTTGTAAATACTGTAATAAAATAAATGCGAAAATATGTTAGGTGGATGTTTGTTGCTTAATCACGCACAAATGGCTGAACGGATCGGGATGAAATTTGGCACAAGGATAGATTATAGTTTAAAATAGCACTCAGGCTACTTTTTATTTAAAAAAATTAGGTACTGTTTCCGTGGGATAGATAACTATAATCATATAAACTCAAATTGCTTGAGTGATGTTGGGCCGGATCACTAGTAAACTTATAGTTAGGAACTTATGCTTGACTGTGAAATTATTTTAATTAAGAAGAATTCAATATAAACATTTATTCAAGTAAAATTTAATGTTTATTTCCGTTTGTTTCCATATCTTTGCAGTTCTAAATAATATGTCTCTACATTTCTCCTTATCTAAGCGCACGGTAGTGCGCAGGCGAAGTTCCAGCAACAGGCCGCGCGCATGCCGTGCATTATTTACACGAAACGTTTCGACCTACTTTTGACCCCCTGTAGCTCAGTGCCTGTTGCAAGAGATAAAATTGTACCTACCTAATCATATACTAGTACTCAAGTAGTATGCCAAATTTCATAGATATAGCTTCAGTAGATCCTGAAATATGTCCCTGTGAAAATAACTAATTTTGGCACTGACTGACTGACCGGTAATCAAAACCTTTCAAGTGTCCTAGCATTATGAAATTTGGCACACAGTCGTGTGTTATTATGTTAATTAACAAAAAATTAAGAAATTTAAGAAATTGGTCAAGCGTGAGTTGGCTCAATCTAATATCGAATATTTACGAACCAGTGATGAATCAGTGATACAATGAGAATACAATGAGGGGAGGAGGGGAGGAGGGGAGGAGGAGGGAGAGGGGTATAAAATATGTCATAAGAAATTTAAGAAATCGGTCAAGCACGAGTTGGCTTAATCGAATATCGATTTTTTTATAAAAATATTTATGAACAAGTGATACAATGAGAATACGATGAGGAGGGGGGAGGAGGAAAAGGGGGAGGGGTATAAAATATTATCATGTATCCATAATGCACACTGTATAGCTTATGTAGGGTCAAAAAAGTTCCCGACCGTGAATGGGCTCTGCGGCCAAATATACCTCAAGCTCAAATTTCAGATGATTTGCCTACAAAAAAAGTTGCTCTGAAACGCAAAATGACTTCTAAGGTTAACAATTGACACGGGTGTGGCACAAAAAGAAAAAAATAGGTACGATTTCTTGAAAAAAGCATTGAAATCCCACCAAAAACATACCCGTTAAAAAGGGGCCCAAGTTCCTATCGGCTAATTGTTTGCCTAAAAAAGGGTTGAAACTTGGCAGGTTAATTTAATTATATAAATAATAAATTTAATTATACAATTTTATTAATCAAGTGTTACGTACAGCTTGAAAACCTGCCAAGTTCAAATTTAGAAGTATAATAATTTTAGATATTTTTAATCTAGTACCTACGTATTTTCACAACTATACCATATTTTAAGTTGGGTGTATGGTAAAGTGAATTTCGGCCAGATGGACCGTTGACATGAATAAGGTGGCGGGTAGTGCGGAAGGCGGAGGACTGGGTGTGGTGGCGAGTCTGGGAATGGCAAATGTCTACCAGTGGATCAGGCTGTTGATGAAGAAAAATTTGCCGATAGAAACTTGACCCTCTTTTTAACAGATATGTTTTTGGTGGAATAACTAAATCACAAGCTAAATCTCAGTTTCTTGTAGATAGTTGGATGGATATAATTCAATTGAGATATTGTTTTCTTATATAGAATATACATATATAGAATAAAATCCTAATATCTTATCTCGTATCTCATATACCTAACCTTATTTTTAATATACTTTGTCAAATAGATATAGATTAGTCAGTATAAATTTATCTAGTTTATTGTATCATTTTATCGAGTTGCATTATCGTGTGATAACACCTTACCTTATTATTATCCTTGTTGATCCTGATTCCTGGTAAATTAACAACAGTTACAAAGTTATGTTGATCATAATCCATTGATCGTGTGCGTTGTCAATATTGTGTGTGTATAATAATATTTTATATAACATGTATACTGTACCAGTTATGTTCGCATATGCGCTTGGTTTTATACTGTAAGCATATTGTTGACAGAAATAAATAAATAAATAAATAAATTGAATTTGCGATACCTTAAACTACTACTACTGAAATGCTACTAAATCTTAGAATTTGTGTCTTATTGTGATTAAATCTTTTATGTAAAAGTAATATATCTCTCCCAATAATACGTAACAGAGCTTTTTTTATTTAAAAAAAGCAAATGGTGCTCTACGTATTATATTGATGTCAATAAATTAGATTTTTTCATGGGTTTAAAATAATTATGTCAAAAAAAGGATCTTTTGAAAAGTAGTTTTACCAAATTACCGCAATTTAGTTCAAAGGAATGGTTCAACAGAAAATTAGGACATTAATGAAATATTTAGTTTATCTTAGTTCCTCAAGTTATTTTAAGTTTTGAATTCACTGAATTATTTATAAGTATTAGTTTTTCTTGGGTATACCTCCTTATTTAAATATTATTATCTAGGAATGCCAAATGGATGAGTGTTTTTATTAAGATGGAATGTCGCATGACCAGTGAGTGAGACCACCGTACGGTAGGCGTTAAAATGTTCCATTATGCTAAAGTAAACAAGAATATTAACAAATTAAAATATTATTATTGATCAACTTTCCATAACAGTATTCCATAACAGTAAGTTAGATTCTGGTGCAACTTAATTACTTGCCAAACTTTTAAACAAAGGAAATACAACAATATATAAGCTTACGACCCGCGTGGCGTAATGGTTACCATCCGGACTGCCGATCGGAAGGTCCCAGGTTCGATTCCCGACGAAGCAGAAATTTAAATGATGAGTTTAAAATTCTGTTATCGGTCTGGGTGTTTGTGTTTCTGTCTTTGTGTGTGTCCATGGCACCCACGATACATGGTATATCTACGCTAGTGTGGGGCTATCAGTATGAAGCGTTAAAAATGCGAAAAAGTACTTACTTACATCCAATTTATATTTGTCACACGTATAAACAGTTCTAAAGCTTAAAATAAAAAAAACGTGATTAGGAAACAGGTTCTTAATATAGGAAATAGTTTCGTACATATATTTTATATTCGTATTTAGCAACATTATATTTTATTATGACTACTAAGGACTACGCGTCTACGAATAGCTACGAGCTTTAATCAGAAAAATAGTACTTAATAGTTACTAGCTTCTTATTGGTTAATGGTTTAAATTAAAGACCTGTAAATAGCAGGTAATCTATCCCTTTTTATATGTAATAAATTAAGAGAATATTTAAGTAATGGTATACATTAAAAAAATCGTAGTCTTACAAACATTTTAAATCTATCTTTGAATGATATTCCTTTTTACAAATATTAACAATTTAAACCTTAGAATATATTAAAACTACGTCTAAACGTCTATATAATAACTCTATGATTTAAATTTAATTTAAGCGACCCTTCTTTAAGAAGAAATAAATACTGGACTGATTCGTTGGTCGCTGTTGGTCAAAACATTTTCTTATGAACTAACTCATGCAGATATAAAAATCTTACTTAGATCTTATACCCTGCAAATGCATAAATCTGTATAATATTATGAATAGTTGATGTCGTTATGCCTTGTGTACGCAATAAATCAAGATATTTAGGGATCTTTTACTTGACCTTCAATAAAGAAAGTGTTAAAATTGAGAATGGGAAGATAGAATGACGAGGTGAAAGTGAGTCTATTATCAGATCATATATTTTTAATGTAAAATATTTAAGTGTTAATATCCCATTTTGGCTTAGCAGATATTTCTAGTCTCAAGCAGTATTATTTTTAAAAATAAAGTATTATAATATATATGTATGTATAATGGCAGCGATGGCCGAGTGGTAAAAGCCGCGGTCTTCTACGCGACCGATCCTAGGTTCAAATCATCAGCGCGCACCTCTGACAAAGAACTTTGTAATGTGCGCATTTATCGCTGCTCCACGGTGATGGAAAATATCGTGATATTTAATTGATTACGATGTCCACCAATCCGCACTTGGCCAGCGTGGTGGACTAAATCCCTCTCACTTGTGAGAAGGAGACCTGTGCCCAGCAGTGGGACAAAAAAAAGGTTGAAAAAAAAAATGTATAATGTATTTTTCTATAACCATGTTTCATACTGTTATATAGCGTGGGGATGCTAGAGTCCTAGAAGTCACTTTTTGTAGTCCCTTTTTTCTTCACTTTCAAATGGCAGCGTAGTGGAAACAATAGGGTCTTGTACATAGCTCTATAAAAGCAATTTATTATATTCTCGCTGACTCCGCGAACTCCGTACCGTCTTTAAATGTGAAAATTGGGGTGAACCACCCTTATGACAAAGGGATTTGAAAAATAGATTAATAACTATTAAAATTAACATAAATTAACATAAAAATCAGTCGAGCCGTTTCAGAAAGGTATGGCAACTAACACTGTGCTATGAAAATTTTATACATACTTATAGAAGAGAAGAAAGGTAGTCCACTACGTAAACTTCAACTTTTTAAATTTTAGCGTTTAAGTTAAAATAATATTAAAACTTATTTAATGACACTTAAGATAAATATACTGTTAAGGAAAAACGATGAAAATTAAGTAAATAAAGCAACCGTCAATGTATATCAGTAAGTACAGTTGTAGTTATTAAACTACTAATTTGGGAACGCACTCTACATTCTATGTGAGTCGAAAACTTTCTCGCGAAATTCAGCTGCAGACAGACACCGCGGCGCCTACATGAAAAGTATCGCACATAAAATAAAATCATCGAAGCTTACCTTAGATCTTCCAGAACTCTATTTAATAACTTTATTTTGTAGCATTAAAATACAGATAATAAATAATTAAAAGTTACTTAATAGCATTTTACCGTAGATAAAGAATTTTTTGAAAAGTTGAGTTTGAATTAGGCCGTTACTCAAACTCAAAGCCTCAACGAATGTCGGTAGTACAGTTTCCATAATTAAACTACAAATTTTCGCATTCTGTAGCTTGTCGAGAACTTTCTCGCGAAGTTCAACTGCAGACACCGTGACGCCGGATGACTGCATGAAGAGTATCGCACGTAAAATAAAATCTTCGAAGCTAAGCTTAGATCTATCAGAAATCTATTTAATAATTTTATAGTGTAGCATTAAAATACAGATAATAAATGATTAAAACTTATTTAGGCCGTTACTCAAACTCAAAGCCTCAACGTATATTGGTAGTACAGTTGCTGTAATTAAACTACAAATTTTTGTGCGTACACTACATTCTGTAGCTAAGCTAGTCGAGAACGAGAGAGTTTCTCGCGAAGTTCACCTGCAAACACCGCGACGCTGGACGACTGCATGAAAATGCACGTAAAAACTTAACTATTAAATTTATTAAATGAGCTTCGATTAATTGGAGGCTAGAACCTCAATGGACTCACCGTTATCTAATAGCCGGGGAGCCCAAGAGGGATTTCTGAATCCATATGGGGATTTCTCGAGGGCGTCTGATTAAAATAGCTCACCATGCAGCCTGTTAAGTACTGTCATAATTTAAAAAAAAACTCTATAGAAACCCTAAAGTTTTAGGATATTGTCTCTTACTTCTGGCTGTCAAAATTGTATCATACTAGATGTGTCCCGCGGTTTCACCCGCGTTAGAGAGGATCATTAACATAAAGTGAAATCCCTTCTGAAGTGCCGTGGACCGGATTTTTGTAGGACTATTTAAGATAAACATTTCCTTCATACATTACATACGTGTAACTCTAGCGATTTTGGCAGCGCACGCCAGAATAGCTCGCAGATGGTAGATTTTTTCCTACTAACTTTACACTTATCGTCATATTTTGGACAATTCACACAATGTCTTTATAAATTTTAGCCTATGTGTTATTCTGATGTATAAGCAATATTATTGTAAAATTTCATTTAAATCCATTCAGTAGTTTTTACGTGAAATAGTAACAAACATCCATACTTACAAACTTTCGCGTTTATAATATTAGTAGGATTTTCCAGATCATTTGAGAAATTTCTGGAACTTTCTCGAACATTCTCAATTAATTAAAACAGTTTGCAATTATTTTAAAAATCTTCAGATCATTCGAGAAGTTTCTGGAACTTTCTCGAATATTTTCAATTAATAAAAAAATTGCAATTATTATAAAAAAATC
This sequence comes from Pyrgus malvae, assembly GCA_911387765.1. Taxonomy (NCBI): domain Eukaryota; kingdom Metazoa; phylum Arthropoda; class Insecta; order Lepidoptera; family Hesperiidae; genus Pyrgus; species Pyrgus malvae. Next base: position 8,232,109 of record OU426958.1, on the reverse strand, counting down.
TCCAGATCTTTCGAAAAAAGATTACAATTATAAAAAAATCCAGATCATTTGAGAAGCGTTCTCGAATATTGTCAATTAATTAAAATTATTTAAAAAAATCCAAATGATTCGAGAAGTTTCTGGAACTTTCTCGAACATTCTTAATAAAATTGAAATTAAAATAGTTTGCTAATCATCCCAGATATTATGAGATCCACCCAGAAGTCCCTATTGGTTAGAAAAGTACAGATTTTTTTTTCAGATTTTTCCACCCACTTCCACCCATCGCGATCAAACTCCCTTACTATTATCTACGTACTAAGGGGTATTTACCACCCCAACGGGAAGTTGATTGGAGTTAATGATAACAGAGAAAACCCTTTACTTTATACATATATATTGTATAGATTAAGATTAAGATTAAAATATCAACAATCCTTTGGATTTTTTTAAAATAAAAAATAATAATTAAGATTGGACCCCACCGAGGGTCAATATGGCTTTTTATTATTTTGCAGTTTTGTATGTGTGAACTTACCATGCTTTTAATCCAATAGATTATGAAAAATTAATTCTTATTACCCTTTTATCTGCCTATCGTCCATTCTGTATAAAGTAAAAAATGCGACAGCATAATGGTCTATAATAATATATTGTCTAAATAAGTGCACCCAACAATACTCTTAGAGCAAGGAAGCTCAGTCTTCATTGCTATAAGTTCAAAACCGACGAGGCCATGTTATCAACGTTAAAAAGTACGTGATTGAATAATACTTTATTTATTTTATGTATCATCAGTAATAATCTCGTCAATACTTATTGTATGGGAAAGTTCAAAATACAGTATGGAGCCAAACTGTGTTATTTTCCCAATTTCCCAAGGTGTGATTGTGCCCAAAGGTGTCCCCGCAGAGCAAACGGGAAAACCGCCAGAAAGCCTTATTTCACATAGTGAACACTGTAAAATAATATTGCCGGCACTACAATTTCTGTCATTGTGTAATGTTCAAATTTCAATTTGATTTATTATTTAGATTATGATTTACCTAAAGTGGGATTAGGAGAAATATCTCCGTTATTGCTTAAAACTCGGTGTTTAAATGTAATCTTAAACATGGATCTGAGACCAAACAGACACTTATTTACGGCAAGAACCAATACATTACCACGACGAACTTTGAAATTAAAATTCTATTAGTTATCTAAGTACTGTTTTTCAAGTCATTTGTCTAATCTATACATATAATAAAACTGTAAGCAGGGTCAATTCTGTACATTGCATATAAATTTAAAAAAATACTTCTAGGGGTCTTTTTATAAGTAACAGAAGCTAAAAATATAAGTTTTGAAATTATTGTCTGTCTGTCTGTCTGTCTGTCTGTCTGTCTGTCTGTCTGTCTGTTGTTAGCTTTTCACGCAAAAACTACTGGACGGATTTTGATGAAACTTTTTTTGTTTTATATATATTGGTCCTCGCTAACATTTAGTCTATAGATAATTTTAAAAATCACCCTTTAAGGGTGTGAAATGAGCGATGAAAATTTGTATGGAAAACTTGGATTTTTTCAATAGATTTTCTTGAAATTTGGTATAAATATTTTCTAACCAAAATAAAAGAATACGTGTTTCAGCATTTTCCGAAATTCACCCTTTAAATGTCAATTTTCTTTGGAACTCTTTGAAAATTGAGTGTCGAAACTTGATGTACAGAATATTTTTGTGCAGAATAATATACTTATAATTTTGTATTTGTAATCTTTACTAACATAGTAAGAATTCTATTTCAGCTTTTTTCAAAACTACCCCTCAATAGCAAATAAAATGGATTCGAAAGTTGGTATCTCAAGCGTACAATAATTAACCTTAACTTAAGATTTCATTCTCAAATTATTTTCCCTTCTTTGAATGATGTGTTTACTGATATATTGTTGAATGAATTTCCGTAACATTAGTGTGTATTTCATATCAATCGGGTGATAAACAAAAAAGTTATGTTCATTTACACAATACGCAACATAAACTTAAAAGGTACTTTGGGGAATTTGTATGAAAGTTTCGGTAACAGCCCATTCAAAACCATAAAAAAAGTTTTAATTTAAGTAAAATTATTTTGAACTCTCACTAATATTGTCGACTATATTAAATATACTTAGATTAGCTTACTGTATTTTCTTGTACCTAATAAGCGTATCGCGAGCCTTACCGCCGCCGAACCTTACATCACAGGTTCATCAGGTTCACAGTTAGTTGCTCAGCTTATTAGTCTTCTTTTGGGGTGGAAGATTATGAACAGGCTACAGCTGAAACGATTATTATCGCTACATTATATCAAGCTGCAACCTTTTTAGCATTCCACTGCTGAGCATGGAGTTCTCCCAATATTGAGGAGGCCTCAAGCTCCGATGAACCGAAATCCAAATCTTACATTCTCAATGCATCCAGCATTAAGGTTGTAAGATACGGAATCTAAACCTTCATACAGAATGTACAAAGCCTTAACAAAACGAGACTACTGCAGACATCTAGGTGACGAATAGTTAAACTTTTAGTGAACCAACTGTTAATCTTATAATTTGACATTCGATTTATCAACCACAAAGTTTACATGCCATACGGTAGATGGCGTTATTGAGCAATATTCATTTCTTCTCCAAAGTGATTCGATGGAGATAATTTCAAATAAAAGCCTTAAGTCTAACAAAAGTAAGTACATAGTGTAAAAAAAATAACATTTCACACGTAAAGCCTCACATTAGGGTAGATATACCCTGTGTCGTGGGTGCCATGAACACACATAGAGACAGAAACACCAGACCGAGAACCGAGAACAGTTTAAACTCATCATTGAAATTTCTGCCGGATTCGCTGCCGGATTCTAACCCGGGACAGTTCGATTAGCAGTCCGCCATGGTAAACATTGCGCCACGCGGGTTGTCCCATCGTTGGGAAGGTATACGTATGATGCTGAACATTGTTAATTGGACCAATGATAACTTAACTCATTTATTGCGTACGGGCTGAGGGCTCATCCACACACGTTGATTGATGGAGATATTAAGGATTCTTTAAAGATTCTTTATAAAAATATTCTTTATTTCCGAATACAGATAGCACACTGTGTAGAGACCCTGCCTTCTGCTTTAGTTTTCTCAATGTTATATGAGTTATGACTTATGACCAAACTGCTGTCCGCAAGTTTTAAACCTATAGTTTCTCAATTGACCTTACAATTATTTTTCCGATTGTTTAATCCTAAGCACGTGTATGTTTAGAAATTTTATCTCCCAAGTACAAGTAGTTGTATAGTGCACCTCTTTTCTGCAGTAGGTTAAAGCTATGTATATAGAATGCTATGTACATTCTTTGCAGTATAAATTCACCCAATTTACTAAAGATACTATTTTTAACATAGATGAAGCCACGGGCACAGCAGTATCTCTTAACTTTAATAAACGAGTACATATTTGTAAAGAGAATCTGATTGCGCGAGAAAAGCGAAACGTGAGAAAAGTGGATAGTAAGATCAGTACAGTAAGCATTCCTTACTGTTTTAGGTTTGAAGGATTTAGAAAAAATACATTAGGTTTCTTCTGAACATATGAACATTGTATGATAAGTGATTTCACTATATGTAATGTAAATAATCTACCTGCTACTTATTCAATGCAAATAAATAATCTTTAATTTTTAATCAATCCATTTTATAAAAGTCTTTATACACGCGGACGACGTCGCGGGCACAGCTAGTTAATAATATGTATTTCAAACAGTCATAAATGTAAGCATTTTAATGACCAATAAATATTGCGAAATTGATATGATAACAATCGTGCTCTAATTAAATTTATCAAGCAATCAATAAATATGTCTAGATTTCCCAATAATAAGTAGAAAATATATTGAGTTACCTAGTAATACCCATAATTGAATTATCCTTTAACACCTAACAGGATAACAACCAGGTAAGCAGGATATCGGTATGAAGTCATAAAAACGGGGATGCAAAACTACTTATATTTCATTAGATTCAGAAAATAAACGAATATGCATAATAAATTCTTCTGGACTTCTGGACTTGGACTGGCCTCTTGGACCGGGGTACTGACCAAAAGTCTGTTGGTACTTTAGTCCAAAATTATTTAGTATACAGATAGATAAATATAAAACTATATCAGCAAGTTTCTGACGTTATATTTTGAGATGCAAGTAGGTAACCTAAAAATCAGGCCCAAAAAACCAAGTGTGAATAAGTGAATTTGGTAGATGGTAGAACTATTATGGTTCACCTGGGGAAGTACCACCGCTGCACCCACTTCTGCCGTGAACCAATTCTGTTGTGTTTCGGTAGAAAGGTGCAGTTGCCAGCCACACTTACATGAGGCGACCACCAGCCTCCGGAGTAGCAGCGCAACTGCATACGACCTCAGACAAGACTTATCTATGCTTGCTTGAGGTTGTGTGTCCATGAGCTGCAGTGACCACTTAACACCACGTGGCCTACATGCTCGTCTGCTACTCCATTCAAATAAACATAAAAATAATAAAAAATTGAATTTGAATTGTCCTCATTCCGCGCTAGCGCATTCTAACTTATAAATAGAGGCAAATTACTTTTGTATGCAACTTAGTGTGTATAGAAAAATAATGTATATAGCTAAAATTAAGAAAAAAATTAAAACTAAACAATAAGGTCTATACATGGAGTTACGAAAAACAGAGTCCAACGTTCACAGATAGAATACCCGAGTCAGTTCCATACGTTCTGCAATTTTTCATAGTTATCGTACAAAACGGGCCCATCATCAGGAGAGCGATGCATCTTCCAGTTCTTGCGACGGCATGCGGTCAAACTTATACATACCACCGTCCTTCCCGGGACCGCTGACGGACGATTCGGACTTCCACTATCGCCGTCCGCAACCCCGAAATCCCTCTTTTAACCGCCTCTTATAATAATACGGGGATTACCGTAGCCCTATTTTTATTTCCGAAACTACAGGGACCAATTCTAGATTATGTTAATTTTTTTAAGGCTTTGTGTGTGACATTTAATGTCTAAATTGCATTTATGGTACAAAACTCTAAAAATTAGAGTAAAAGCAGACTTTAAGATTACACTGACACTTGACACTATTTTTGGGACAGGTTGTCCCATAAATAGTGTCAAGCGAAAGTTCAGGATAGAGTACCCGAATCCGTCATATATATTATATGTTCTGCGATTTTTCACAATTATATCTGTCATGATTAAGCAGGCGATACCATGACCCTGTTCTTATTCCAATTAGGACTAAACTTAGCTTAAGTTATTTTTAACTTCTTTTTTCAATGCCATTTGATGTCATCATGAAGTAAACAACTTCCATCTACTTTTGTATCTGAATAAGAACAGATCTCAGTACGTAATAGGAACACGCAGTCGGCCTATGACTCCATGAGTCACGAATCAATCAAGTCGTACAAGAACGCTATGCAAGTGGGACACTCAATAAATTCCCAATTACTTTGGTTTCTTGGTAACTTATAAAGAGAGGTGACTAGCTTTTATATATATGTAACTTAGTCTGAATAGATGAATAAAGTACGTATATAAATTATCGACTTCAAACGGTAAAAAATAAAATTGTTCAGTACCTACTTCTTCTTGCTTATGGTAATGACTCTTAAAACTATTTTTGAAGTCGGGCCCTTAGTTAAATGTACATATGTATAAGCATAGTTGGAATTTTTTTCACTTAACTTCTAAACGTTAAAGAGATACCTTTTATAATCATGTTTATCTAATAGCCATCTTATACCCTGAAAGAATACTACTATCAGTCCACCTGAACGTATAAATTAATGAAAGAATTTGCTCTCAGTTCCTAACCGTTGAGGAGTTGTACATTCAATCATCAGCTTCGCAACATGAGGTAATAATTACCGGACATAAATATTTGTACCTATTATGTTAAAAAATATGACTAAAAGAATGTGTGTGCCTATTAAATTTCAGTGTTTCCCTCGATTTCCCTAGTATCACATCATCAGATTTTGTCATGGTGACAGTTGGACCACTTCAGGAATGTAAGATTTCCAACAAAAAACCATTTATTGAAAGAATTTGCTCTCAACTCCTAACCGTCATAGTACCTTCCATCATCAGCTCAGCAACATGATATGATGATAATTATACACAAATACCTGTTTTGCTTTAGTAAAAATATGAAAATCATTTGTTGTGCTATAAAATTTGAAAGTTCCCTTCGATTTCTCTGGGATCCCATCATCAGACTTTGACTTGGTGACAGTTGGACCACCTCGGGAATGTAAGATTTGGAATAAAAAACTATTTATTGAAAGAATTTGCTTTCAACTCCTCACTGTTGCAGTACCTTTCATCATCAGCTCAGCAACATGAGATGATGATTAATATACACAAATATCTCTTATGCTTCAGAAAGTATAAGAAAATCAATGTGTGTGCCTATAAAATTTGAGAGTTCCCCTCGATTTCCCTGGGATCCCATCATCAGATCCAGATTTGGTGTACAATGGGACCACCTCGGGAGTATAAGCATACGAACAAAAAAAGAATTTTGAAAATCGGTCCACAAACGGCGGAGTAATCGGTGAACATATATAAAAAAAAATACATACAGCCGAATACAGTACCTCCTCCTTTTGGAAGTCGGTAAAAAATTAAGAAAGACGTAAAATGGTGTCCTTAGACTTTATGATGGTGTCCCAAAAATAGAGTCAAAGTTCCAGATTATCTCAAAATATTCCCTGTAGCACTGGATTAAGATGCGTAGCTAAAATTCTTATATTCACTTGCCTGATCGGAAGAGGTGAGGTGAGGTTGCCTTTTACAACTTCAGTTGTTTTGATTGACTACATTTGGATCTCGATCCGCTACGTGAAAGTAGTCATTTTGTGTCTTGTGTCGGAAGCTATCAATTGCAATAATTGATTTCTATATAAGCAGTATAAATTTATCTATGTACGCAGACATAGAATAGTTTGTATGTCTTATTGCTACCACTTTACAAATACTAATTGCCCAATCAAAATGTTTTCAGTGTCGGTAACTGGAAGCTAAAAGACATCAGTTTAAAGCCCAATTTACATTACAAAATTACTTGCATGAAATTAATTTCATGACACTTATTTCACGCAGAATTTCACGTGTAAACGTAAAGTTTCATGAAATTAATTTCATCCAACCAGTTTTGCGATATAAATTAGACTGTAGGCACAAGTAACACGTCACTGAACTCAGCAGCTACGATTGCCAGTGACTTGTGGCAACCCGTTGTTGTAGTCGCGGTGTCTCGTAGCCTACCGCTACCAACCGGGTTTCCTGTGTTTGTGTGCCGTGTCGACTGTCAGCAACTAAAAGTTTTGCCACAAAATAAAATTTTGTTTTTGCGCACCTCCCTTTAATATAGCACCCACTTCCTTTTTTCTTTGTAGATACTCGTAACTTTGGCGAGCAATATTACTATTATAATAGTAATTTTTCAATCTAAAATAAAAATGTATACACTTTTTAATTATGTTATTTCATTATTAGGTAGTGCCTAACTGTTTTATTTTAATTTCTATCACCCTTAAATTAGTGCCAACATTGTTTAACACAACAATTACCTAACTATAATTCCGAAGAAAAGCAAAGGAACATTCAAACATTGCATAGACGGTACCTCTTCCTCACTTCTTTCTAGTAACGATAGGTTCTATGTTATCATAATATTGGACACATTTTTCCTCATACGCCTCCGTGAAACGCTTATTCATTAGGTAACTATATAGAAAGTGAATGTACATATTTTCACAGTATTAATTTTGGTTTTTGAATTAAACAATTAATCTTACACTTTAAAGTTTTAAATCAATACCGAGTCAAAATTACGTCTGAAAGTAAATTTAAAAAAAAAGCTAATTTAGGCCTACTTTGGAGGAAAATTAACAGTATTATTTCTTCGTTTTCTTGGCCGATAATAAATTCAAACAAACAAAAACATTAATATAAAATAGAAACAAAATAAAAATAAAAATTAGTGGTCATAATTCAGAATATTACTACAGAATTTCTTTTAAATTTATATTTTAAAAAAGTGATCTATAAAAATAGTACAGAGTACTGAGGTACATAGTAACTAAATAGTACAGAGTACAAGACTGAGATTTCATCTAAATGAAGTTCTATCTAAATATCTATGGGCTGCAGTAACCACATAACACCACGTGGTCAGCATTCTTATGTACCTACTACTCTAAACCCCCAAAACATTCTCTTTTCTATTGTGTGTGTAACAAAATCGACAAGTTGACAACTTACCGGGTCAGATAAATTTACCAAACTATTATCATCAATTCCTGTTACGACCAAGGTCTATGCCACGGCCATTTAAAATTAGAATGTGCCAATAAATTAAAACTTCAATCTCCGGTCGTCTAGTTGCAACACAATTCATAACAGATAAGATTTAAAACACTACAATGAGATGTGTTTACTCTTAAATTAGAAAGTATTATTACTAGAATAGGTTCATAAAGATACAGTCGCACTCCTGTTAAAGGTAATTTACGTCTAGATTAACTTTTATAGAGTTAGATTTATGCACTTTAATAATTACCTTGACTCTGCATAGCTATCTAAGAATGAACGCAAAACCCTAAATAAAAGGTGTAATTATATAAAAATGTTCCTAAAAAGAGAAACTGATATGAAAACTAAAAGAAAATAGTGAAAAACGATATCTAGTAATAAGTTACAGAAAAGGAATTATGCTAAACAGGTAGGTACACGATAGTCGCTCGTGTCAGCAATTATCTTAATGAACTTTACCAGCGTGTGCATTTGGTTATGGTGGGCAAATTTGAGACAAGTTGGGCAACGCTTGAATTAGTCGCGGAACACGGCGCTCTTTTTGGTGGTAAAAAAGAAGAAGGCCAAACCTACTAGGTAAAGTATAAAGTATATTTATTATAGTGCGCTAAGTTTTTTAATAACCACAGAGTCATTAGTGATAATTGTGTCGCTAGCGTGGCGTGAAGGCAAAAGGGTACAAGCGCTTGTAAGAGTCGACTGCCAAAAATCGCGGGCAAGATTGAGCGCCGCAAGCGCATTGGTGCACATCTAGAGGGGAAAACGCCCGCGTCGATGAAACATATTCGCGAGACGCTAATATTTCAGAGGCAAACGTGTATCCGCCCCACCACAGAATGACAGTGACCCAAATGGAGCGCCAGCGCAATCCCAGTCAGTTCCGTGAGCGCGCAACGGCACGATTGACGCGTGCGCACGCGCAATGCGCGTCGCACATTCGCGAAGTCCTATTCGCTATCGTTACAGTGTTAGTTACGATTGGATATTGCCTTGTATAATGCAGTGAGTGAGCACCGGCCCGAGCGCCGGTCATGTGGCACCGCTTATCGCATGTGGATGACCTTGTAAGGTAAGAGGACACGTTAGAACGTGGATGACAAGTTATCGGAAAAGTTTACAAATTTTACAAGTGCTCGCCTAATGGATTTTAAGCGAAAAACCGAAGAAACCGGTGACCAAGGTGATGACTCAGTCTCATCGTGAATTTTTTCTTTTGTGCAAATAATGACATCGAGAGGAGGGCCGTGTTGGCACATCGACAGAGCGGGGTGGCGGCAGACGGCAACAGCGCTCGCCTGGCAACAAGTCAGCATATCAGCATTTCGCCGCGACGCCGGTTGCCGCCGCCGGCTCCGCAGAGCCCAGCGACTCTCGTAGTCGCATCAAGCTAACGGAATCGGATTCCTCACGGCCGAAATTCCGTTGCGGACATTCACGCCGCGACCGACTGAAATAAATCACTCGTTTAACGCAAATAGCACGGCATTGTCGCCACATTGACAGACGGACGAGCATTTCCGCTTCTCTTTTTATCTCTCTCTACCCGGAGTCATTTGAAAGAAACGTTTCCTCTGACGCAAGCGTCTTCCGTCATACGTAATTCCACCGAACGATTACTGTGGCGACGACCTGGCCCGACCACATCGATGAAAAAGTAATTTCGACTCTACCTACTTTATAAAACGCGTGGTCGGAAACCGAGGGAAAATTTTACCACACGCGGTCTTAACTTAAGAATACTTTACCAGACAATCACCTATTTCATTCTAAAAATAAAGTGTTATTTGCCTGTAAGTAAAAACAAACGAATAGTGTTACCGTGACCTTGCTGAAATGAGTTAGGTTACCACAACGTGTACAAGTTCGATGACGATACAGGTGGGCAAATAGAGGAAAAAATTTTTGTATTTGACAGCGGGAGACTAGACAATGTAATAGACACTCGAGGTAGGGTTTCTTAGCATCTATAGTAAGAAGACTTCCTCAGAAACAAGCGACCCTAATGTGGACGATAAAGCAGCTATCATGCGAGTGACGTCAGGTTGCGATTGCGCCCGCACCGCCGAGCGGTGAACCTTGTTGCTCCGGCGCTGATAACGACATTATACTGAATAATTCCAAGTAAAGTGACTCTACCGAATAAATAATTAGTTTTGCCGTCGCTTACTACAAAAGTGAAACAAGTAAATTGCTTATTTATAAGAAATTTGATTCTACCACGGCCTATTGTTTCTAATGTTACTTGCACAGCAAAAAATATCCTTTTGATATCGTAGACGTACATATTAATAGGTAAATTTCACTTATTGGATAGAAACGTTATGAAGCCATATGCTTTCAAAGAAACAGAACACTCTTTTCTAGCCACAGTCCATCGATGTTTTTTAAAAACTGATGGTAGCATAGTAATCATGAGTGTATAATTTATCTAAATAGAAGATAATTACTTTATTTTATTTGAATAAATAAAAACTCAAGAGTCCAAAGACCAACCGTTAAATATTAAGTTGAAGAAACGAAAGCTATTCTATTATTTAAAGGCATAAGGAATATTATAGAATAATTGAAAATAGATAATTATCACCTTACTTAACTAAAGTAATTGTAGGTTTTATGGTTAGATTATGAAAAATTATCATATTACGTCTTTATTGTAAAAGCAGTGAGTCTCAAAAGGTAGGAATGTGGAGACATAAAAGTTGGCAACGATTGCTTCAAGTTATATGCCTGTTCTTCGTTTTTTGTCGAGCTTGTTGTCAAGCCTGATCACAGTTCGTAGCTTTTAGTGACAGCTTCAGGTGGCCAGAGTTTTTGTGTAACCACGAAACGACTCTACATTTGTGAATCATAAGTAAAGACGATTTAAACGGGCAACAACCTGCCAGCAAGTTCATCGTCTTTGTCATATTACTATTCTAAATGATAAAAAAAGCATTTCTACATATTTGATACACATAGAAAACTTAAATTGAAAGCTAATAGAATAGAATAAAAGTAATGCAGTGCACTAAATACATTATGTTTACTATAGATAATTCACGTTCAAATCAAGGTATTAAAATGCAGTGTGTTTTATAAATTGGCGGGCAGAGGTTATCGAGCGGGGTCCGGCGAGGGCAATCGCCTACAGCGTCAAGTCGAAACATGTCGTGGACATTACAGACGTGTTTCACCAACATCCGTTCTGGACTTGTGAATTCCTGTTCTGTAAACTTTAAACAATAAATCACTTAATTAAAAGGTTGTTTCTTACGTAATATTATATTTTTGAAGTTCTTAAAACTGCGTTTTCTGACACTGTTATTTGTTGGAGAAGTAAAGATGTTTTAATCACATTGTTTAGGTTTTAGTTTGTTTTAGTTTTTTATTTACATTTGTTTTAGTTTTTTATTTACATTTTTTTATCATTATTTATTTTGTTTTGCAACCATCCTCATTTTCAAAGGATATTTACTTAGGTATGTTATAAGTAACGTTTTACTGAGAGAAATGATTTAGAGAACCTTAGATCGCTATCTAAATTAGGTTTATTTATTATTTGTCATAAAAATATTTTTCCCTCTTTCTCTTAACTCTTCATGAAGAGTTTCGGTGAAAAAGTAGAAAACGTGTGTTGTCATTTCTATGGTGAAAATGTTCTATCATCGAGTAACTATAATTAAATTTTTATTTAGTGCCTTAGTTAATTATAGTATTTATAGACTTTGACTACGCAATTGCTTTGCCGGTAACTTATTAGTGCAATTCAGCAAAAACTTTCAATAACTTTAACTTCCTGATGTGGTAGCTATAATTTTATTTGTGACTGACTTCTTTACATCATTCCATTACTGACGACCCATTTTGTTTAGTCTACTATGTTGTCCAGTTTTAACGCAACGAGCAAAAAATATCTATACATATAAAAGAGGATGTTTGTATATATGACATCGCAAAACTCAGAAACTATTCGACCGATTATTATGAAAATTGGTATGTATATGTCTTTTTTCACGGAGAAGGTTTATATGCTATCCATTATTATTATTATTTAATATTTAAACGCGATACGGAGTTCGCGGGGTCAGCTAGTATTGTACGAGTATATGGCACTATATGCGATATGAAATGCCATCCGAAAGAAAGAAAAGTAAAGGGACTAACTCAAGCTACACTAGAGTGACATAATCTACAATGCTATATCAACAATAATATAAAGTACTCTGTGCTAGTCAAGTGGTGGTTGGTATTTGTTTGTTACCTATACACTTCAGTGATATTCACGTGTGAGTGGGAGTTATAGGCTCTCGCCGGCATCGGCTCCCCACAATGAGTGAGTCATACAGCCGGTTTGCGTTCTGCTTCATAGGGCCACTGCCGCTTGCATTATTGAAAGGACCAATATTCTGTATATAATAGATCCGTTTGATCCACATTAGTACAGCATTAGCAGATTATGTTGTATATATAGTGATATTAGCATTTTGGATTGTGAAGCTCTGCAAATTGACATAAACAGTACTTTACAATGGAGCAAGGACAACAGGCTCTCTTTGAACTGTGGAAAATGTAAGATAATTACATTTTCTAGATCTCGTCAACCCTTCATTAATAATTATATCCTTGAAGGTAGCCCGTTAATGAGGGTTAATACAATATCCGATCTTGGCTTGATATTTGATTCACAGCTCAATTTTAGAAAACATATCGAGGAACTGTGCCTTAAGTCCCATAAAACCTTAGGATTTGTTATTAGGACTGCAGCCAATTTTACTGATATCAGTGTTTCTCTTGTTTTATATAAATCTTTTGTACGTAGTAGATTAGAATATAACGCAGTCGTTTTCGATCCACGTGAAAAGAAATATTCTATCATGATGGAACGTGTGCAAAGAAAATTTTGTCGCTTTGTGTATAAGCAAAGGTACGGGTATTACCCATTTCTGTATCCATCACTTTATGTAAATGGTATGGTTGGGCTTGATACCTTGGAGTTGAGGAGGAAGTTGTTTCTTCTGCTACATTATTACCAGTTATTTCATAATAAAATTGACAATCCTTTAGCTCTTTCCAATTGCAAGCTGCAAGTACCCACGCATCACATGCGCGGTGACTATGGTGGGAGAAGGCAAGCTCGACTCTTTGTAGAGCATCTGGTTCGCACGCGTCGTACTGCTGCTGCACCCCACTGTGCTGCTCCCATACTGATCAATAGGTTGCTTGCTCAGAGACCTGACACTGACATATTTTTTGATGGGCTAAGCAAATTTGCAAATGTATGTCGACACTTTCTAAGCACATGTAATCTTTTAGGTTAAACCTGTATATTACATGTATGTGTATTAAATAAATAAATAAATTTGAGTGAGAGTCATAGGCTCTCGCTGTTTTCGTCTCCCCGCAATGAGTGAGTCCTGCCTGGAGTCAGTTTGCGTTCTGTTTCATAGGGCCACCGCCGCTTACATTATTGAGAGGACCAATCAATATTCTGTATAACATCATTATATTCGATGTACACTTGTGATGGACCGGTTGGTTGCCTGTTGTTTATATACCTACTTCAATGATATTTACAGTAGAAGTCACGGGTTCTCGTCGCGCCGACTCCGTCTCCCTACAGTGAGTCATGGAGCCGGTTTGCATTCTGCTTCATAGGGCCACCACCGCTTGCATTGTTGAGAGGATCAATATTCTGTACAACAAGTTCGCTTCGATCCACACTTGTACAATGCTAGTTGGTTGTCTGATGTCTAAATTGTCTTTATATTATAGTGATATTCACAGTGGAAGACAGGGGTTTGTCAGGCTCAGTCTCTTGTCAATATCACAGAATACATAATAGTTAGTAGAGAATATGTGAGAATATTCACGATGCAATCTTGGAAAAGGCCGAAATTCAATGGTAAATGGCAAATTATTTGATAGAGCTATAGAAGCCTAGTTATTTTAACTTTCTGTTGTAGCTTTTAACTAAAATTTACTGTAATAAAAAAAATTGTACGGGGATAAATAGACTATCGAATTAATACTTAAAGTCATTTCATACTTTGTCGAATAAGTATTCAACTTTATTTTTTGTCCAAATAAACGTTTTGCGAATTGCTTAATCAATTGAGGAACTGACGTCACAGATAACTTTGGCTTTGATAAGAAAAAATGAGGCGTATGCCGCGTATGTCGTACATTATCAGTATATTAATTATCTACTTAATTTCTTTTCTAGACAAGGAAGGCGGAGTGCGAGAAACCTTTTATCTGATAACATTTCATTTTATGATACAGGGCCGATGACACTTAGATTGTTACAATACATATACTATGTATGTGTGTCGGATAATAAGAAGTAGATAAATATTAAAATAGTAAGTAGATTTTTTTTAATATTTATTCTGTATTTTTTTTTGAAGTGAAAACTTCTTTAGCGGCGATGTGCTTTTTTTTGAGTTGGGTAATGTTAAACTCGCGTCAGGACACGTGGCCTGATCGAATATTCGTAAGACGGAGGGGTGACAACTGATGACGGCTCGACTGTCTATACTTGTAAAATTCGTTTATATCAAGTATATATAGATGGATGGATATAATAGATGGAAATTGAACAAAGTGCATCTATTAATGAAAAAAATGACGAAGAAATAGTGAAAGAAAATGAGTGAGTACTTTATAAAAATACTAGATGAAAACCTACTGAAAATACTAGATGAAAAATAATACTGATAATAAAAGCAATTCGTGCGAAATTATTCCCTAACCGTTACAAAATATCAAAAATGCACAACGATAATATTTAAGTTTTCACTTCTGCCGGCAATACCGGAGTGCAACCCGTTTTTTTTTTTTTTACACTACTCTTACTCTACACTTTTTTTAGTTTTATTTTTGGAGTATCATTTCCTACAGGTAGCGTGCATTAGAAAATGTTATCCAATGCCAATTATTATACATTATCCAACTCAATATTTTTTTTAAAGTTCAAAACGTATTTTAGTTTTTTATGTCCCACTGCTGGGAACAGGTCTCCTCTCACAAGTGAGAGGGATCTTGGGCATAGTGCACCGTGCTGGCCAAGTGCGGATTGGTCGACAGTGCGGATTAGTGGACTGACGTCACAGATCCTGACGTGATCTGTAATACTTAGGTAAAAAATATAAAAACGTAAGAATAGGTTAGATTTAGTTTGACAACCTTCTTTCAATACTTTGGCTGCAACCCTTTTTGCGTCCCACTGCTGGGCACGAGTCTCTCCCTATTATTGGGGGAGCCTGGAGCTTACTCCACCATGCTAATCCATTACGGGTTGTTTTTCAATACTTTACCATCCATCTATCTTCAAAAGTACAATGCTCCTCCTTAGACCTTAGATCATCGGTTATCAGTCCTCCTAACTGTATGGTCTACCCATTGCCGTTAGCCTTTTCCACATGTTCAAGGTCACTCAGCGAACGATAAAGATTTGTTTTTCATGTGACAGAATCTGTAATAGTGAAATCCGCAGATGAATGAAAGTTTCTGACATAGCTCTCAAAATATGATATATTGTAATAACAATGTTAATTCAACTTTGAGTTACGTATTTAATTCTAGCGAGAAATATTTGAATAATAAAAATTAGGTACCTAAATGTAGTTACATTGAAGTTACGAGAACGTGCTCACTGCTTTCTCATGAACATTATTCGAGACCCTTAGTTAAAGGAAGACAGAAAAACTTTTATAATATTATGGTACCTAATCAAAACTTTTTTTGCATTCAATTTAAATATTGGTAGATAAATTTCTAGTTCCTACCTTATAACAATAACATAAACTGGTGTAATTAGTCAATCAAATCGCCATCAGGTGGTCATTATTCGACGTAAAAACGGCGGCTACAATTTTGAAATAACGAGACTGTAGTACATTAGTGGAAGACGGATATACTGAAGAAATTCACTTATTGGGCCTTAAACTACAAGCACACGAACAGACTTGTATAAAAATTATACTCAAACTAAAAAAAATAGCCCCACAGTAGGGTAGATATACCAGAGAACAGAAATTTTGAACTCATCATTCAAATTCCTGCTTCGCCAGGAATTGAACCCTTCGTTCGGCAATTCTGCATGATAATCATTACGCCATGCGGGACGTCGAGATACTAGCCGTAGCATAACCTATTGAACTATTTTTGTGTGGTAGAACTTTCACGGTTCGACTGGGAAAACACCACCTCGTCGAGGTCGTCGGGTTAAAGTAATTATTATTCTACTAGCCTTCCGCTAGCGGCTTCACCCGCGTGGACCCGTTTTATAGAGGTTCCCATAGGATAAAACCCATCCTATGTCCTTTCCCAAGGTCCCCTCTATCTGTGTTCCAAATTTCATTAAAATTGGTTCAGTAGTTTAAGCGCGAAAGCGTAGCAGACAGACAGAGTTACTTTCGAATTTATGGTATTAGTAGGGATTAAGTATGTTTCGGGCAAAAATTTACATTTGGCAACCAGACTTGGGTACCAACCATCGGCCTCCTGAACCGAGACTGCATAGAACCTCAGTAAAGGCTGAGGCTTGCTCGATACTATTTAACAAAATTAAATAATATTTATAGTTTACAGCTCAGATTTGACACCACGTGTCCTTCATGCTCGTCTGCTACTATATCACTGCAGTTTTCAGTCAGCTAGCTAAGTCTGGTAATGACTAGTATACCAAAACCTAACAAATTGAGTTTTCGAGTCAAGCGGACAAAACGGTTTTTGCATAGTTATTTCCTTTCACAGCATTCCTGTAATAAGCCTATATCGAGCCTATCAAATTTCATCAACTTTATTTGATGTAAGTCGTTATACACCAAAAAAATTTAAAAAAGAACATGCCATATCCATTTAATTTTTCTCCAAAAACTCATGGAGCATCTCACTGTCTTTTTATGCTGCTTAGGGTGTGTTGCACCATGTAAGTATAACGATAACACAGAACGCTCTCCTGCACCCTCAGGCGCTCACAGCAGCATGCGGCCACGCCCACACCGCCGTCCTTCCCGGGGCTGCTGGATGCACGGGTCGAGGTCCCACTCTCACCGTCCGTCCTTTTAGTCGCCTCTTACGATCAGGCAGTGGATACCGTAGCTCTATTCTTAATCTCGAAGCTACAGGGACGTCAGTCCCTGGACTGGACGTTAGACCTGGTTATATAACTATAATCAGTGCAATCCACCAATGATTTATGCAAACATAGTATGACTGTTTATGTAACTGTTTTATTGCGTCCACCTGCTCCTGTGAAGCGGGTTTCGTTTGCCTGCTAGCTGGCTAGATGCCAGGTGCAACATAAACTGCTAACAGAAAAACTTATTGTCAACAGACCGACGATAGATTAACGTGATGCGGACCTATATTTAGCTGAAAAAACATACCGCCCCGTTATTATTACATTTATTACATTGAAATAATATGATGTTCTAGTTCCGATTTAGTCAAAAATTAAATCAAAGCAGATACCTACTTTCGTTTCGTGGCTACTTACTATGTATTTATCTAACGTGTACCTATGATATTTTTAAATATACAAAATATATAGCTATGATGAATCTAAATAGTTAGTGTAAGTACGTAATAATGCTGGTAGGTACTACAATATACAATGTTGGCGAAAATTGACTATTAAATAAATAGTAACTTTATTTTAAAACCAGCTGTGGCCGACGATCTCGCTTGCATTATAAAGGATTAAATACTTTATAATGGATCTTCCCATTGAATGAGATGTTTTACCGCAAGAAAAAGAGTCTTTGTCACTTTCCAGCCTCCTAAACATCTCCACACAAAATATTCCATAAGATAACTCGTTCGCGACAATAAATAAGGACAAATACAGTTTCGCATTAATAATAATATTATGTACTTCGATATCAAAAGATTTAAAAGCAAATATTATTAAACGGTAACAAATATTTTTGCTTAATCACCCCATTACATCACGGGGAAACAAAGCACAAAAATATAAATAAAATACTAATACTAAATAAACAATAGGTTACCATGGACAAACACAAAGACAGAAACACAAACACCCAGACTGCCAGACAAATGCCATGACAAAGACCCAGACAAAATTAAAGTCATAATTCAAATTTCGGTCTCACCGGGATTCGAAAACGGAACCCCTCAATCGTTCCTGCATCGTAACCATTGCGCCACGAGGGTCGTCATAATATTAATCGTTGACAAATACTGCTTTTACGGCCAATACATCACAGGGAAAACTAGACATAACGTTTGCTTAATGTTGAAATGTGAACGTATTCGAATTTCCATACCTAATTCATGTGTTTCTCGGAAATGTCGGAACGGAACAAACAACGAGTACGCATCCAAGGCGGTTCGATCATACACCATTCAGTAGTGCATGATGTCACCTGTATAATGCCGGTTCAATCATTTTTCCGTTTGACTTTGACTTACAAAGTCAATTCACATCGTGCTATCAAATTATTAATTTTTTTTTAGTGTGGATCTGTTAAACATATGCAAGAAACATAACTAAAATTAAATTTTTGAATAGCGTAGGAGTACGCTAGTAATATACAAAGTTTTCGCGCGATGCAAACTGAGGAAAAACCCCATTGTAATCCCCAACGAAATTATAAGAAACATCAAAAGCACCCAAATTTCCATGCCTATTCTCTTTCTTCGACGTAACTCAAAATCACCCCAAGAAAATTAAAACGATAAAACAAGACTAGATTTAGACAAGCATTTTCAAGTTCAACCAAAACTCCACAAATGGGTATTTCGTTAGTTCAAAAAGGCCATACAAGAAGCTTTTTGTTTTGTGGCCTTACCTTTTTAAAGTTTGAATTAAATTTGTCACTATTATTGATGTACCTACGTGTGTGTGAATTTGAATTGTACGCGTGAGTTCAGTTTATCGTCGAGTGTGTCATCCGATAATGGCGGCTGATGACGCGATGACGCTACGGAGCCGTCAGCTGAGCTGGCGCGCGCACAAACTTCTACCCTGAATTATCGCGATAACCACCAACGCCTATCATTCACAGACTATATTTATATTTGTTACGAGACTCCCAAAATAATGCTAACAGGGGTATTCGAAATCAACACTATTGATTAGGTTATGTAGCAATTACCGAAGCGACGTGATGTACATATAATCAAATTAATGAATAACAAAAAAGGGATATAATTTATTACAATAGTTATGTCTGCTGGGGGGAGGATTACAAACAACTGTCAATGCGTATTTACATTACTTTTGCTCTGGACTGGACTTCACTGATACAATGATGTTCTAAATAATAAACATTTATATTTTTCCATTTTTACCGACTTCCAAAAGAAGGAGGTACTGTATTCGGCTGTATGTATTTTTTTTTTTTTATATATGTTCACCGATTACTCCGCCGTTTGTGGACCGATTTTCAAAATTATTTTTTTGTTCGTATGCTTATACTCCCGAGGTGGTCCCATTGTCACCAAATCAGGATCTGATGATGGAATCCCAGGGAAATCGAGGGGAACTCTCAAATTTTATAGGCACACACATTGATTTTCTTATAGTTTCTGAAGCATAACAGATATTTGTGCATTGTAATCATCATCTCATGTTGCTGAGCTGATGATGGAAGGTACTGCGACGGTGAGGAGTTGAGAGCAAATTCTTTCAATAAATGGTCTTTTGTTCGAAATCTTACATTCCTGAGGTGGTCCAACTGTCACCAAGTCAAAGTCTGATGATGGGATCCTAGAGAAATCGTAGGGAACATTCAAATTTTATAGTACAACAAATGATTCTTATATTTTTACTAAAGCAAAACAGGCATTTGTGTATAATTATCATCATATCATGTTGCTGAGCTGATGATGGAAGGTACTACGACGGTTAGGAGTTGAGAGCAAATTCTTTCAATAAATGGTTTTTTGTTCGAAATCTTACATTTCTGAGATAGTCCAACTGTCACCAAGTCAAAGTCTGATGATGGGATCCCAAAGAAATGGAGGGGAACATTCAAATTTTATAGTACAACAAATGATTCTTGTATTTTTACTAAAGCAAAACAGGCATTTAAGTATAATTATCATCATATCATGTTGCTGAGCTGATGATGGAAGGTACTACGACGGTGAGGAGTTGAGAGCAAATTCTTTCAATAAATGGTCTTTTGTTCGAAATCTTACATTCCTGAGGTAGTCCAACTGTCACCAAGTCAAAGTCTAATGATGGGATCCCAAAGAAATGGAGGGGAACATTCAAATTTTATAGTACAACAAATGATTCTTGTATTTTTACTAAAGCAAAACAGGTATTTGTGTATAATTATCATAATATCATGTTGCTGAGCTGATGATGGAAGGTACTACGACGGTTAGGAGTTGAGAGCAAATTCTTTCAATAAATGGTTTTTTGTTCGAAATCTTACATTTCTGAGATAGTCCAACTGTCACCAAGTCAAAGTCTGATGATGGGATCCCAAAGAAATGGAGGGGAACATTCAAATTTTATAGTACTTACAACAAATGATTCTTGTATTTTTACTAAAGCAAAACAGGCATTTAAGTATAATTATCATCATATCATGTTGCTGAGCTGATGATGGAAGGTACTACGATGGTTAGGAGTTGAGAGCAAATTCTTTCAATATATGTTTTTTTGTTCTAAAACTTAAACTCCTAAGGTGGTCCAACTGTCACTATGTCATAATCTGATGATGTGATACTGGGCAAATCGAGGGAAACACTGAAACTTAATAAGCACAATATTATTCATAATATATGTACAGAATTATTAAAGTTACTAAAAAGAGTGAAATAAATTAAGTTTTTAACAAAAAAATAGAACCGACTTCAAACGGTAAAAAATAAAATTGTTCAGTACCTACTTCTTCTTGCATGGTAATGACTCTTATAACTATTTTTGGAGTCGGGCCCTTAGTAAAATGTCCTGTCTTAGTAAATATAGTGTACCTATCGTTCGGAATGGGCACCGACTCCAATATAGTTTTAATAGTTATTAACATAAGCAAGAAGAAGTAGGTACTGTCCCACTGTCTGTACTGTCGATGCCCATTTAGAACGAATGGTACCTACGACATTTTACTAAGGGTCCGACTCCAAAAATAGTTATAAGAGTCATTACCATGCAAGAAGAAGTAGGTACTGAACAATTTTATTTTTTACCGTTTGAAGTCGGTTCTATTTTTTTGTTAAAAACTTAATTTTGTAAAACTTAAGTTTGGTATTAGTATAGAACATCGATAAAGTAGGTATATAAATATTAAATACTAAGACTAATCAATAATAAAGTATGTAAATGCAAAATGTTCTAAAGGTATTTTAGATTCGGGAATAATCGTACCGCAGAATACTGCTATGCCAAATTATATTTTTTCCGATATGTAGAGCCAATTCCAATATACAAATCTAAGGGTTATAGACATTTGCCTTATTTTAAATATCAAATAAAAATACTTATTATATTATTATAAATAGGGAGCTGAACCGTTATTTTTAAAATCATCGGTTTATGGAAAATTTTCATGTCATGTACAATGTAAAACAAACATACATTTTCAATTTGTGTAAGATGCTCTACAAATTAAAAATAAAATGTGGAGGAGGTAGATAATTGCCGGAGGTAGATACAAGGCCCGGTTTTACATAATTGAATAGGAAGTATTATCACGATAAAATAAGAGCAACACTGTTAGCATACTTTTAAAGTCATGTGTATTCTTTGAAGCGAGTATGTAACGTTCGGTGAATTACAAGTTGATAACGATACAACGGTTAGTCCCATCACGTGGGCCACAGCTGTAGAACAGGTTCGTGCCACATTCCTGAGGGAATGCCAGCGCCGCGTGCCAACACTCACAACTAATTACCCGTATAAAAAATAAACGCCTAATGCAATTAATAATAATGAAATTGATGATAAAATAAATGCTTGTGTGTCCACTGTATAGATACCGATTAATTTGTACTGATATTTTGATGTAAATGTAATACGAACGAGTATGCTGCCAATACCTGTGTCTTGTTTGAATGGGAGCGCTTTGCGCTCAGCTGCTTTGTGCTGATAGTCCTTAGATTAAGTGTCACAACATACATATACCTCCGAGAGACCAAATTCTTCCATAATACAAAAAAGTCGGCTTCGTACTTCGCGACAAAAAAAATCTCAGTAAAAATCTTCATTCAGGTCAGGTCGCTGATACTATTATCACTAATTTCACTGGCTGGCTGCAACCTTATTTGCGTCCCACTGCTGGGCACGGGTCATTCCCCCTTATTGCGGAGGCCTGGAGCTTACTCCAGCGGGTTAGTGGCCAACCCGCTGTCGAATATCTAATATCACTGTATGTCTCGAAATACTTAAGATCTCCTCTCATTCTTTCTTAAGCAAGGACGTGTGCCACTACGCGCTTTCGTCAATACCATTGTTCTTTTAGCTGTAAGATTCTCGCGTTAAATACTAAAATGAAATAGATCTTTTAAAACCTCCGCTGGCAACTCAAATGAAAGCAAAATGACATGATTTTATATAATTTTAATACCTGCCTCATCCAACATTCCTCAAGTTAGATAAAAAAAATATGCTTTATCTTAATTGCCACGAAATCCACAAGAATTTTTTCATACTTAGACCTTCCCCTGATCAATGATTCAGTTACAAAGATGTCTATCGTGTGAAGTAGCCGCAAGGACAAGCGCGATAAGATACGACATATCCGTCAGTAAATCAATGGATCAGAAGAGATCAAGAACAGTTTGAAAACGTTTTGCAAATTGATTCACAGCAATTTTTTTATAGGTAAATTTTATAAAAATATTTTATACCTCGTTTTTGGCAAGATGTCTGCTCTGCTTTACCAACTATCTTATCAGTAATGAATTTTGACGGATGGGCGCCAAGAATTCTTTAATTAGAATATTCAATTTTACTTACTCGCCTTGACACTCGCACACTGTATTTATTAGATGTTCATCATTCACTTCTGAGAAGTTTAACATAAATGTATTTACAAATATAATAATAAACTTTTAAACTTAAAAAATACAACATTAACTTTTGCGCATGTTAGTGCTAAAAACGGAACCATTTTGAATAAAGTTTGCACTTATTTATTAAGGTAATCTTGCGGTGTCAAGCTCCTACTCTGGTAGTTATTATGATTCGAAATGTTAATGTTTTAAGTGTTAAGAACAGATTAGAAGTCATTTGACTAAGAAAATCAACGTTGCAATATAATGATATTGCAACTACGTGAGTCAATGTGTTTTCACCACGCGTATGGTTTCTATAGCGGAACTGTCTGAATGCAATCTCTGCAACTCCGACAAGAATGGGAATTTGACCATAAATATTTTGTCATCACAAACGTAGAATTTTATTACTGGTAAGAATGTTGTTGATTGATTTTGTTGATCTATTCTTTTAAAGTTTAATATTTATTAGACAGAGAAAGCAATATTATGCCGTGACGTCAAAGTTTTGTAGCGCCGTACGAAATAGTTTTATTCAGTAATACCACATACGCAGTATCAGTCAACTACACAATTCGAAGGCAGAACTAGTACTCGTGTACTCATAAACTGTGCATTAATGAACGACTCTGACGAGACGTAGCACTTGTAGCAGGCATCCATCAGTGCAATTTCTGTATAACGTAGAGTCACACGCAGGCTTAGGTGAAGAATCCGTTCACAGGATTCTGTTCTCTTGAACGAGCGCGTAGGTAACTAACCTTTTAATTTTTCCCAATTTCTGTAGTTTCGTGTTTGTTATAGTATAAGAGTTTTCATTCTTTCGAAAAAATCACCACGTTTATTCTCTCTGAACTGACTCTTTAATACACATGAAGCTTCTCGAATACACATGAAGCTTAGCTAGTTGTAGAGACGGTGTGCTCGGATTGTGCGCTCGTAACAATAATAGGTAGTGTAATAAGAATCACTGAATGACGCTGAGCGAATGACAAGTGTATTAAAATTACATTACTAATAACAGCGACTCTAACCAATAAGTTTATCCTTTGAAGTTGCTTATCGGAGTTTTTATTTCGGAGTGACATAAGCTAATGACCGAGATCACGTGACATTTCGTTAGCTTAACGCGGCTTTCAGACTACGCTATAATGTAGTAGCTATAGCACAACAATATTGCGCACCATACAGTTAGGGACACGTTCTCACTGTAATGTACTATTTATTATTGGCGTATGTATAAGTTCATGCTGTACTGTAAATTATCTTCAAAGATTTAAAACTCTTCAAAAATCGCGGTCAACTGCCGCAGGGGCAATCTCGGTCGGTGCGATATCGGGAGTTGCTCTACAGTACTCTACACACTTGCCTGCCGTGCAGTACTGGAGAGTAAGTTGATCTAGGCGGACGTGTTAAGAATGGCACCAGTTTTATCAAAAATGCTATCACAAAAAAACATACTGGGTGAAAAATTGGTTACAGAAATCATAATCAGTTCATTCATTCCACCGTGTGATGGCTGCCAACTAACTGACTAAGAAATTGCCCCTGCTTGCCTACACACGACACGATTAAGTGGCAATTATGGGCTCATCCCATAAGAGCAGCGATGGCCGAGTGGTATAAATCCCCGGTCTTCGACGCGATCGATCCCGGGTTCAAATCCTCGGCGCGCACCTCTGACAAAGAAATTTGTAATGTGCGCATTTATCGCTGCTCCACGGTGATGGAAAAAATCGTGATATTTAATTGATTACGATGTTCTCCATCACCGTGCATGCCTGAGAGGAATTCATAATTTCTCGAAAGCATGACGTCCACCAATCCGCACTTGGCCAGCGTGGTGGACTATGGCCTAAATCCCTCTCACTAGTGAGAGGAGACCTGTGTCCAGCAGTGGGACAAAAAAAAGGTTGATAAAAAAAATAAAAAAAATGGGCTCATCCCCACTTTTACACCCTAAATCGCCCTGCGGCAGGTGTGTGAGTAGGCGGCTTGAGCTTGTTATGTACTGTAAATGCTAGCGATAATATCGCGTAATGTGAACGCCACGCTATATATGTAGTATAGCATTAGGCCCCCCTTTGGTATACTATATAACGCAATAGTATAGCGTAGTCTGAAATCAGCTAAATGTTAATCCAATACATTTTTCATTCTATTCTACAAGCGTTTACGATAGTAGACTGCTACTTGTCTAGCCCCCCATACTGTATGCATGGAAAGATGTAGGGATAAAATAAGTGCAAAAAGTCGTGTTATAACATTCCCTCGTTCGTTATAAGCCTACCTACTGCCTACATACGAGTACATTTTACGTTAAATTCAATAAGAACCTAAATGCTTAAAAAACAATTTGCTGCGAAGGCCAGCAACGTTAAAACCGTCATTCCTCTGAAATAATTGCTTTTACTTGACACAGGCGCACATACATATAAGTGCAAGCTGCTCTTTTCAATCCAAGGAATTCCCCAGAAGACCCTTTTAATAGAACGCGCCTCGTTACCAACCTTGCCACATCGAGTGACAGTGTATTCAAGTTGGGACAAAATCCAATTTGTAGATGTGTGTTATTACTGAAAGAAAATAAAGGCTTTCGACGGGAAGTTGAAAAGGGCATGGTCGTACTCTTGTTTAGTCATGGCTTGGCAAAAATACAATTTTGTTAGATTTATGTTAATTACAGTCCACGAGTGTTTAGAAATAAAATAACTGCGAAAACATGTTTTTTCCGCAGTTTCGGCTTGCCCCAAAAACTCCATCGGACACGTTGACTCAACACAAAATTACTATCAGTAGCCACAATTTGGCTTCATGAAAGTGATATAAACACGAAGCAAGTCGAAAACAAATGGATCAGGTACCGCGCACTTGTTACATATTAATCTAAATGTAGCATTGAACGATGGGAATGTCACGTGGGCCGGTGAACCGTGTTTATCGGCCAACTATCATAATATGTATGTTGTAGTCAGTATTATCATGTTATGTGCACAAAATCTATTGTAGATATCGATGAATTGACCGATACCAATGTTATAAACGCAACGAATTAGTTATGTGTTACTCCAATTAAAAGTAATAGTGCAGCCTCATTTTTGGCCGAATTAGTGAGAAAACTAATCGAATTTAGATTATACTTTTACTTTAGTTTAACTTGTAAGTGTCGTTGTTGCAGTTTTCGAATTTTCACGCACAGTATTTGTGCATGTTCACTATTTGGGTAACTTAATTTTTTATTGTACTTATTCAACAAATTAGTTGCGCCTTTGTTAATTTAATACATATTTTATGAGAAAACAAAGATATGTACCCCCCATCAGTTATAAAATGCATTCACGAGGCACTGGAGTTATGCCAATTTTTAAATTTAAAGATCGGTTACTCTCTCCGTCGAATACGCATCAAGTAGAGAATAACCATTCAATATTTTTTAATTTAAAATATTGGCATTTATTTTATGTAATATCAAAAAGCGCACAAAAAAAGCACTAAGGTTGCGTCGCCGTAAAGACGACTACAATACAATACAATAACTCTTTATTGTACACCAAATCATATACAAAGAAGTAATATTCAATTTGCACAATATTTGAAAGTATGCAATAGAAGCTCACCGAAGCTAAAGCAAGGTCGAGTCATGCTGAAGGCCTGAAACCGTATCATACGTCCGAACGCCGACGTAAGCGTGGCTAACAACTTCTCCCTTTCTGCATACAAAAGATCTAGAAGATATCGCTTTGCCATAGATATTGGTGCAATGGTAGTAATTCTAGTTAGACCATGCAAGTTCGAACATTTATTTATACATCTCAACCATACATTAGCCTAAATAAAATACAATCGCATCATTGACATCATAGTCGCTGACACAGTCCGCGAATTTATGCAGCCGATCGGCACTGGAGTTCCGCCAATTTTTTCCGGAAAAGCTGTTCGCGATGTGTATATTTTTCCACATTCTTGTCTAAATATACTAGTGACGGCGGTTGCGGCTAGTGATGTGACGTGCTGGTTCGCTGACACGCGCTGACGCCACGCGCCCACGTCAGCACCCACTGAATCACGCGCTCCGCCTGCGCTGATCGAATTAAGGCTCATTACACTCTTCGTTTGGTCATGAGAGAATCCTATGTTACATTATCAATCAAAAATCCATTACAGCACCGAGAACAATGTCGCTGCCTCCTTATATTCTTAGCTGCCTATTGTCATTTGTTATGAATTAACAGCGACAGTCAACGTTTTAATTTTTTTAAAGTTACATATTAGCTCATTTAATACAATGTTTGTATTGATATGACAGTAGTTATATTAAAGGCAAATCTATCTGCCTAATAACGAAAGAAGCAAGCTTTTTTTGTCACATTGAAACTTTTGTCATCATTTCATTTTACAAAATTATAACGTACGCAAAAATTAATTCTCTTACCGTCATTCATGACAATCATGACAGCTTACTTAACAAACCCTACCAAATTGCTACAAGCATGATACACTTTTTAGTTTAACACTTTTGGTTACAATGTGTACATAATATTGCTTGTTTAACTTGTAATACTGGTAGATAGTTGCATTAGCTTTATTAAACTTTGTCTCGGCCTCAGGTGGTAATTAGCAAACTGCACAGCTGCCAAATCATATACATGCATATATATTAATTATATATACAACAAACTAAAAATATTATGTCATTAGAAATATAACAATTTATTACGACTTTTAAATTGTGAATACAAGATTACAGTATAAATATTGCAATAATTTTACGTAAACTTTTAAACTAGTAATCCGTTATAGCTTTGCTCGGGTTATTTAAGTTTATATGATTTTAGTAATTTTATGCCACGGAAACAGTACATTTTTCCGGCATAAAAATACCTTTCTCGTTAGTAGTATCGTAAGTAATATAAGTAATATCAGTTTCAGATGTCCAAGAATATACTCCTGTATTAAATTATTGTTTAAAGTTTCTCTATGCAGAAGTAAATACACCAAGGCTACTTTGCTAACCTTTTACAACTCTCATTTGTTTAATGTTGACATTGTTGACCCTCAATTGTTCAATAGGCCTTTATAATAATATGAAGAACATTCGACAAACCATTATGATAGATAACGCGACTGTGAAATTTGTAGCACTGTAATCTTGTTTTTTTTTTGTTAATATTATCAACAAAATTATTATTATCTTTAATCTGGTAAGACTTTTAGATTGTTCTTTTAAACCATATATTTATCGCTCCAATCTAATAAAATGCTGTTATGTACTATGTCTATGCAATTGGAAACTTTGCTGATTAACGCATTATAGTGCGTAAGAAGTTGTTTGTTTCCCAAAAAAAAAGAAGCCTATGTGCTGTTCCAGACTTTTTTTTACTTGAATGGAGTAGCAGACGAGCATGTAGGCCACGTGGTGTTAAGAGGTCGCTGCAGCCCATGGACATCTAATACATACAACCTCAAGCAAGCATAGGTAAGCCTTGTCTGAGGTCGTATGCAGTTACGCTGCTACTCCGGAGGCTGGTGGTCGCCTCATGTTAGTGTGGCCGGCAACTGCACTTTTCTACCGAAACACAATAGAATTGGTTCACGGCAGAAGTGGTTGCAGCGGTGGTACTTCCCCGGTGAATGAGTCAGGCATCACTTGATTCTATTCTATTCATACCCACAAATAAATTAACAATACTCTTCTCGGCGACCGTTGATTTAATAACCAAATCTAAGTACCAACTCTCAAAACGTTTGCGGTTGACAACAATTATTAATAATGTACCTACTTTTATATAAAGATAACTTTGTAAATATAAATGTACCTTTATATAAATATATAAACATATATGTATAAATAAAATTTAAACAAGAATGAAACCCGATTTTTAAAAAATTTAAATTTCACATTCGACACTTTTTTAGGCGACTTGCGATTAACCGAGGAAAAGGCTCTATATGGGCAAGCAATCGGAAGACAACCGACCTTTTTATTTCTACTCCTAGGTTTCTTCTTTCGTTTTATGGGACGCAATCCTGAAAATACCTAATTATATACGTCACACATAGCATGACGAATCCTACCCACATAATCTTACTCGAGCCAAATTTAAGACTTACTTCAAGGCAAAAATACAGTAAAATCGTAAACAAACTATTTTTAAAGATAACATTGTACGTAACGTATGAGCTCGTACAGCTGTTTTATTATATTGTGTTTGTGTTAATGAATAATTAGCCACCTAATGTGTGACTGTTTCAAGCAGGCTTCTCTTTTCATATCACTTACTAAATTTCAAAATAATTTTAAATACCGAACATGTAGAGCTCTGTAAGTATGTAAAAAATAAGGAATAAGTTAATATTGCTAATCGAAAGGTACAATATTTTTTAATTCTGTACGTTTTTATAATGATATTTTTTTATTTATTGAATTATGTGAAACACCATAACACTAAGATTCTCCAACCCATTCCACCTACCCGCATTGGAGCAGCGTGGTGGAGTAAGCTCCAGGCCTCCTCAATAAGGGGGAGAGACCCGTGCCCAGCAGTGGGACGCAAAAAAGGGTTGCACCATATTAACAGTAACCTATGTAAAACAAACATCCTAATAAAAAAACATACATAAACATATTTATTAAAACTATTTATAAGATAATTTATTAAAATTATTTATAATATATAATATAGATGTACATATCGTATAGATGTAGATGTACATATATACTCGTAGTGTTGTGAGTGAAAACGAAATTATACTTGCATTATTATTGCATATGGTTTCTTCTAACATTGAGCATATTTTGAGGTCAATACAGGTATCAATAAGCCCGATGTTATTAGCTGTTCCTTTAGCCTAATGATAATATTTGACCTTTAAAATGATGCGATAGGTAATCACGTTTGATAAAGTTTTTAGGCTATAAGTATTTAGCGTAATTGTTCGATATATACGATTTTTAAATAAATTATGAGGTCATAAAGTCATGATTGTTACGATAAATTGATGATGTAATAAATTCACTTTGTTGTTTCAGATTGCAGCATCATGATGATGAAGAATAATTTGTCATCGCGTCACAACTGAATAATAAAATGGTAAGTAAAATGTACACTATTCTTGTAGTAGTATTTTAACAGCCTCTTGCGTTACCAATTCTTATATCTTATCGCTTGGTAGCTTCGTCTTATAAAAATGCTTTATGCGATAGAGTCATTTCATAAAGAAAACAGACGAAAAACAATGAAAAACCAACAAAACAAAAGACGAATATAATATGCACTTACAGCAGATACCATACTTATTTTTAAAATATCGATATTCGTTATAGATACAAAGTCCAGGTAGAATTCCCAAATTATTAAATCTCAAAGCCAGTTACAAAGTGAATATACTAAACGATTAATTTATTGGATGCTATGGCATCATTAAATGCAACTAAAGCGATTACGAGTGGAAGATTCAGTTCCGTTCAGAAGCTAGTGAGTGGTAAGAGCATACAGGATAATTAAACGCAACTTATTAAACCGTTTACGCATTGAATGCTAATGGAAGGTGAACAAACGGAAGGACATGCGCTGTGCAGGTCAACATTCAAATTTGAGTCGGCTTCTAAGAACCAGGAGTTTAGAACACTGCTATTATTTTCATAACCGATCAGGTGTATTATTGCCATATGGAATACCTATTGAATAATATGTGTATCTAAATAAATACATTCGTTATTTTAGCAGGCATATTCTTCTATGTACTATCTATGTATAACATTATATACGGTGGTGGTAAGAATTTACAGTGTTTACGACTTTTTAAGTATTTATTTCAGCATCCGCATTTTAGAAATATTTGTTTGTAATTAATTAGTTTATTATGTGAAGACCTTTTTGAATACCTGTATTTCACAACAAGAAAGCACATTCTACAATGAAGTTATTCTAAGAACATGACTAAATTTTTTCACGTCTCTTGGTTGTTTCCAGAATTACAAATATTGGACATGAACTGAGTAATTATAATTTCTCGAAGGCATGATGTCCAACCGCTCGTACTTGGCCAGTGTAGTAGACTAAGGAGCCCAGCAGTGGGACATAAAAAGGGTGAAAAAAGGCATGAATAAGTTATTCCTGCCCTTGTTAAAATATTAGGTTGTCGAACTAATAATTAATGATTAAACGAACTTACCTTAAGTGAAGTTCTATCATAATTATACGATGGCTTCGTCTGAGAAATTAGATTACTTGTAGTAGACGTACTGTACTAGCCATTCATACACTAAAGTTGAGAAATACAACCTAAAAAATAAAAAGGTTGTAATAAAAAAACATAAAATCACTCATAAGTCTGTACACTGACAACACCTGTCATTCGTCGCTATCTTCATTTAGTTTAGAGAGCAATGCACGAATTTTATTTTTATGACAAATTTTTCCCTGGGGTAGGGTGGGAGGGACCTAATTTCTCAGACGAAGCCATCGTATAATTATGATAGAACTTCACTTAAGGTAAGTTCGTTTAATCATTAATTATACTTTGCTTCGTCCTCGAAATTAGATTACTTGTAGATCTTGAGAGTCGAAAAATTTGTAAATAAAAATTAATTTAAATAGTAAATAAGTAATTTTATTTACTTCTTAAATTCAATTATTAAATAATTTTATTTATTAGTAAATAAATTATTCACTATATAATTATATTAATATCATTATATTAAAAATGTTTTTTTTTGTAGTAAAAACAAGCAAAAGAATATAGGATGCCTTTTTAACACAACTTGGTATTTTTCTAAAACAAAATCTCCAGTTGTTATATAAAATATACATATCAACAAAAGTAAATATATACTTTTTCCGTAAACAGTTATATACAGTCACTGTCACTTATGATATGACTTATGACGCATTTGATTGTAAAATGTAATTTGATTGTAAAAACAAAAACGCATTGTAAAATATCGTGAAGATAATTATATCGTTCGTCTGCAATAATAGACGGTTACGGCGGCTTTTCGTGTAAGTTCCAAACTGACTATGTACTTGTTACGTGCAGAAGACGTGGAAGTATAGTCTGGTGGAATGAGCAGTAAATATTTGTATCTATACCGCTAAATATATAATACTGTAAAAAACAATTATATAATACTGTAAATATTTAGACAGAACTAAAGTTTTACAGTATACCTTATATTTTCTGTTTCTATTTTTGTAATCCAATATCCATCTCTGCCGCGATGCCACCGCGACCGGCAGGAGCTCCTGAAGAAGGTCCTCGTCAAAACATGTCGGCAAATCCGATAAAATTTACGTGAATACAGCCGTGTCATATATATAACTTCAATGTTAGTGTACACTCCCGATTCGTTCAATAAGAAAATCCAATAAAACAGTTACTGGGCTAATTTGAATTTTTTATTTAAAAAATGAGAGAATGAATGTGGGTTGGATATAGTCACTATCTATATGTTTTAGTTAAATCTGGTATTTAGTAATTATTTTTA
This sequence comes from Pyrgus malvae, assembly GCA_911387765.1. Lineage (NCBI taxonomy): Eukaryota > Metazoa > Arthropoda > Insecta > Lepidoptera > Hesperiidae > Pyrgus > Pyrgus malvae. The sequence goes on along the minus strand of OU426958.1, from coordinate 8,199,311 downwards.
TTACCTCCATTTATGACCTCAATATTATTAGTACTCGTAAGTCTACTACTTTAAGTAGTAGTTTGAACTCTATAAACAGTGACTAGTTCTATTAAAATGACAGCTTTAATACTCAATAATTATTCTAAGCTGATATGTGGGAACCAATTTTTAAAAAAAAATAGCCCAGTTGTTGGATTTCAGGTAACTTTAATTTTGATAAAGACAAAAACGTAAAGCCGGTAATAAAAACTTTAACTACTACGGCTAATTCTACTATCAGAACAATTTTTACGTGTAATCACTCCGAGACAATGCAAACCTGTAACTATTTAATGAACTTAAGTGAGCATTATCTATCATAGAAGCATAGTGTTAGCAAGGATATACCCCTGAGAAAAAAAATGCTTCATAATATTAATTTCAAGAAAGTTGCAAAAAATAAAACTATTTTTTGAAAGCAAGTTACAGATAAGGAGGTACACAAAATATCTAAGGCTTCTCGGCAACTATTTTAACTTAACTTTTGATAACCTTGTTTCAGAGGTTCCTCTTAGGAACAGAATATAATATTCATTTGTTTTTGTTCCGGGCATAATAATAATTAGACTTTCAAAAATAGAAAACAAAGGTTGAGAGTGCCTTTGGTATTCTCAACCACTGAACCTTCAGCTTTGTCTGTAACATAACTCAAATTATAATCAGTTAAAATAGTTCAAATCTTATAGTATGATTCAAATCTTATTTTCGAGTATCTAAAATCGTTGAAAAGGCGTAAATATATAGATTATTCTAATTAAAAGTAAATAAATTGATAGCTAATGAGACTGGGTCTCCATGAAATATCAAGCTATGCTATGCCAAGATAGCAACTTTTTACATTTCGAATCTTGTGGCAAACAAGTCTATGTCAGCCATTTCTAAAAGCTCGACTATTTTACTGAACACAATGGTCGGTTGGTTCACATTCTATATCAGGACATATAGGTATGTACATCGCGATTCATATATGCCACTCACTGTCTTGGAAACTAATAAGAGGCAAAAAACAAATATTTTTATTGTCACATCATTCCCAAGTCATCTTGGTGATTCTTATATGATGTGGGCATATGGGAAACGCATACCAGCCTTCTTAATATACGAAATGGAAGTTATGTTATAGATACACAACTAATGATTGCGAAGAAGAATTTAACACTTCATTATGTGCCGGGCAAATAATTTTAAACGGAAATATGCAGTCAAGATCTCGTTCCATATTCTCACCGCATGCAGCCTTCCCCCCCCCCCTGTCCAGTTTTACTTGCATTGGAATAAATATTCAGGCAAAAGCTATCGTCTCTTATCGAGCTAATATGTGTCGGTTATTTAGATCATTATGAAACCATCATAATCATCAGTTTCTATAGCAAGATATGCACAACTCTCAATACTAGTATTATACAACCAGCCAGGCAGGACAGGAGGCGAGGAGACCAACTAAATGAGCGAACTGGCGTATCGTAAATACGCTTTAGTATTTAAAAAAAAATGTTTAAGTACTTGTTATATTCTAATTTGTTTTATATGAGTAAGAGCGATAAACTAATCATCTAAGCAAATTGATGATAGCCTTATTTGTATTAATAAACAAAAACTAGGGATGCTGTATTGAATCCAAAAAGAAAAATGTTAAATTCATATATGTAAATTGTTGTTGAATGTGAAGCGTAAATATTTTTGAATTCATTATTAATTGACAATAAAAGATCGCATCAATCTTTTAAGCCAATATTTTTTTAAATTAAATTTAAAATGGTTTATAAATATCAATTTTAAAATAATTTGTAATAATGAGTTTGATTAACGAATCTGCTTTATTCATTGATACTGTGAATCAAATGAATAGCATTTAGATATTGCACCAGAGTATAAAAACTCAACTATGATGTTAATATCGCCTGAAATTGATTTGTTTCGACGGATATACGATAATATACAAATAATTTTTAGAGGCGGTACAAAATTTTGTATTGCTATGATTTTGAAAGATATTTTTAGTATACGACACTATTATTAGTGATGTACTTCCATCTGGTGTGAAAGAGCGCTAATCTTCCAGGAACGTGGTGTACCTCTGTTATCGGCGAGTCTGTGTGCGCACTGGTGCAGCGGCGTCGGAAGCATTGGGTGCGCAGCAGCCGTGGCTTGTTGTGGTAACGTGGTTGCTGCACCAAAAAATGGTAGACTTCTCCCCGCTCGTGCTTGTCTCGCTAACATGAGCGGGCTCTCGAATTTAAAGTCTTGAGAGTGGTAGAAGTTTCTGCTGTTGATATTTTTTATAGCGTCTTTATTATTAGGTACCTATATTATTATTTTTTACCTTGATCCTGAATAAATCTGGAGCTTTTATAGCTTTTGCTGATTAACCCTTCAGCCAATTTTTCCCCAAATGCATAACTGTTAGTTTTGGTAGAAATTAACTGATATTTTATACTTAGGTAAGTATCTTTATTTGATTTTAGACGACAGAAAATTCGTTGCGACAAAGATTCTACAACATAATGTGAATCATACAAAATTCTAGTTTCATCTATCATCGGCTTCAATGGTCGTTCGATAGACGAGACGACGGGACAGTTCTGTAAAATTAAATATTATCTTAAACTCATTTCTTTCGAAAGACCAGAAGTAGGTATAGTAATATGTTCCCAACGAACAGCCAGTTCATCCTGAAAAGGTGAAGTCTTTCTCTTATTTTTAGAAAGAGAAACACCAATGCTTGACGCTAGGTTCTGATGGTGTCGATGGTGCCAGTGAGGCCGAATCCAAAGACCTATAGTGGGGTCAATGGGTCGGAATATGAGGTAATTCCGAATTAAAAGGTTCGGTATTCGGTTGGCGACATTTAAAGTGTATAAAATTAATTAATCTCGTCAGTGTTTGTTGAATCTGCCAACTCACACATCGATTGCCTGAAATGATAGAATGTACAAAATATAAGTTTTGCAGTATACTTATGAAAGCATGAATTTTTTGCATAAAGATACAAGCCTATACTCATATAGCAAATAACCTATACTCATGCATTCATGCAATGAAGGAATCATCCGTAATAGATGAATCTCATCCTTAAATCGTAGATGAATTTATTCATCACATCACTTATCATTTCATTATATCAAAAATGTTTTACAAGGCAATACTCCCTTGAACTCAAGTAATTTCTTGCGAACGTAACATTCTCAAAAGGAAATGTACCCAACTCATATGTATTTGCTTGTAGGAATGTTTCACAAAAGATTTTGAATACTACTTAATTCGTAGATAAATACATCAATTCCAATTTTCGTTATTTCATATTAACGATTTTACAAGGCGATAGTCCCATGAACTACCCTCAAGTAATTTCTTGCGAACGTAACATTCTCAAAAGGAAATGTACCCAACGCATATTTATTTGCTTGTAAGAATGTTTCACAAAAGATTTTGAATACTACTTAATTCGTAGATTAATACATTCATTACATTTTTCGTTATTTCATATTAACGATTTTTATTACAAGGCGATAGTCCCATGAACTACCCTCATGTAATTTCTTGCGAACGTAACATTCTCAAAAGGAAATGTACCCAACGCATATTTATTTGCTTGTAAGAATGTTTCACAAAAGATTTTGAATACTACTTAATTCGTAGATTAATACATTCATTACATTTTTCGTTATTTCATATTAACGATTTTTATTACAAGGTGATAGTCCCATGAACTACCCTCATGTAATTTCTTGCGAACGTAACATTCTCAAAAGGAAATGTACCCAACGCATATTTATATTGTTACTACATACTTTACACAGCGCGTTAAAAAACGCTTGTATGTCTCACCCAACCAGCGTTGGCACCCGTGCCCAGCTGTGGGACGGAAATAGGGTTGCAGCCATCTTTTACAATAGTTGTATACGTGGTGGAAAAAGCTGCAGGCCTCCCCAATGGGGAGGGAACCGTGCCCAGCAGTGGGACGGAAATAGTGGTGTTGCAACCATGTCGCGCAATAGTTATTGTATACTATACATACCTTTCTGTGGTAACAATTTCATAATAGAATTTTATTTTCAGAAGATTCACTCGATATCCATTATTGATTTTGTTTCTAACATTTTTTCCTGCTTTCTTATTTTTCGTAACACATTAATCAGTAATTCACATCTTTATTTTTCCTGTTTAACAACTTCACTTTATAAGAAAATACTTTCACGTGTTGAACGGCTAGGCACTAAAACGCGAATGAAGATAGCGACGAATGACAGGTGTTGTCAGTGTACAGACTTATGAGTGATTTTATGTTTTTTTATTACAACCTTTTTATTTTTTAGGTTGTATTTCTCAACTTTAGTGTATGAATGGCTAGTACAGTACGTCTACTACAAGTAATCTAATTTCGAGGACGAAGCAAAGTATAATTGCCTTTAACGTAATCAAAAGACAATAGTTTAAGCACAGTTCCGCCCAGTGGCCAATTACGTGTGTGAGCACATGAAACCATTGAACTCGATCACTTCACGCGCTTTGAATGCTAATGGGAAGCGAACAAACGGAAGGACGTGGGCCATGCAGACCAGCGTTCAAATTTGAATCGTCTTCTAAGAAGTGGGACATTAATTGAATTGTTTTCTTTTTGATATTCACTGTTTTGTATCATGATTAGCTGAACCTTATATAGTCCGATAAAATGAGCAAAATAAAAAACTAAATATCATAAGATACATTTATTTATAAACCACCAATTGTTATTTTATTAAAAATTGTATTATTATAATTAGAATCTGTTCTCTAATAATAGGTGTGGCTGTTTTGCAAAGCCATATAAAAAGGCGATATGTACTATATGAAACAGCGACAAGCAGCTGTACATTTCTCTTTCAACTTTCAAACACATCCTCAATTTTGATACCGTGTAAACATAAGTTACACTATTAACAGTTTTGAGAGTATCTATGATTTATTAAAATACAATGTAGCCGTGTAACTCACTGAAAATGACGATGGATGCAAGTAAAGTTCCACTCAATAGCTGGTGAGTGAGAGGTACAGAATGATCAACTCAAGTACCGCTCGTGCATTGACTGTTAATTGGAGTTGAACAATCGGAAGGATGCGCGCGCCTCAGGTTTAGGTTTAAATTTGAATCGGCTTCTAAGAACTGGAATATTAGAACAGTGCTTATTATTTCATGAAATCGGTCACTTTGCCAAAATGTATTTATTATTCATGCATTTGATTGGGCAATTTTTCTATACTTTGCTATCATATTTTATAATTAATGGCCGGTGAATGGTAAGATCATACACAATGATAATAATGGACTCAACCACCGTTCGCGTATTGAATGCTATGGGAGGTGAAGAAACGGAAGGACGCGCGCCATGCAGGTCAACTTCAAATTTGTGTCGGCTTCTAAGAACATATGCCTATTTTTTGTTACGGTATAGCCAGATGGACTTTTCCTGCGTAGTGAAAAATTCCATATGTCTTGAGTACTATTGACACACAGAGAGAAAGGAACTCAAACAAGTAGACCGGGAACAGAAATTTAAACTCATCATTCAAATATCTGTCGAACGGCAGTAGGGTATGGTGGTTAGTTAATGGTTACCAACCATTGCACCACTGAGATATCGAGGGAGAGACGATATCTCTGATAATAATATAGCCCTCACACCCGACCGCGCCCGTTTGGCTTAGCTGCATAGACCGCTTGCATTCTACGCTAGCCACCGAGCTATGCGCGCTTCATAACAGTTACACATCCATAAACAGTATTTTATCATAATTAATATTATTAAAGATTACTTAGTCTTTAAACTCGCAGTATTTATAAATATTTTTTCTTTTGTCGATCGGCACCATTACCAAATTGTAAAAAATAATGTTGTAATTATAGCATCAGGGTTTCACAATTGAATCAAATACACTAGTAGCCGCATGCGCCAGATCGTTACCAGACTAATGACGCTGAATCAGTGCGTGTACCAGATCCTTATAGGACACAGTGATCCTGTACAAGCACTCAATAAAATAGCAATAAAATCAATTTGCACTTGCAATAATATGTAATAATAAATAATTGTAAAGTGCGCGCCCAAATGCGGTCCTATAAACTTCAATAGGATTTCTGTTGGATTGAAAAATATAGATATAATACTAGGATACTTCCACGACCACATTTTGGCTACTTGAGCGTATTTTATTTTAACTAGGCAAAGATTAAATCGTGGGTAAGACAGCCGAGATTGCTTAGTAACAATTGTTTAGAAAGCTGTGATATTGACTTTAGATAAAGACACAGAGTCACAGACCTATAGGTCACTTCAGTGGGTACTCTAGTGTACAAATACGTGAAGCAACCCTTTCTGCGTCCCACTGCAGGGCACGGGTCTCTCCCCATTATTGGGGAGGCCTGGAGCTTACTCCACCACACTGCTCCAATGCGGGTTGGTGGAGATGCGGGTTAATGGCCAACCCGCTGTCGGATGTTTTCAAACCGCCCATAAGGCCTCCGACAAGGTTAAAGAAAAGGAAGCCTCCTTGCCGTAACCAATGTGGCACTGCACCGACTGGAAACAACCAGATTCTGCGTCCCGCCGTCCCAATCACACACATCTACGTGTCGCGTCTGCACTTCGCCACGAAGGTCTCCGATGTCGTGGAGTACGTGAAGGCGAAGACAAAGTATACTGTGTGGGTTGAGAAGCTTGAATCGCGCAATGCAGTGAACTTTAGTTCGTTGGTGCGCGTTCCGACTGACCTTCTGAATACATTCATGAAGGAGGAGGTGTGGCAAAAGGGAGTCGTGTTCCGCAAGTATCGCGGACGCCGTCGACCACCTGGAGTCACCGTAGCCGCGTCTTACAACGCCGATAAATGAGTGACTTAGTTTTAAGATATAAATATTATGTATGTTAGTCTGTAAGGTATTTATAGTATGGGCCTTGTTGCCTGAGAATAAATGATTTATTATTATTATTATTATTAACGACTGTTATCTATCGACAACAACCGGGACCGACGGCTTAACGTGCCCTCCGAAGCACGGAAACGCGCATGAAATTTTTTGCTTCTAGCGGTCACCCATCTCACACCCGACCGCGCACGTTTGGCTTAGTTGCATAGATCGTTTGCATACTACGCTAACCGCCGGGTCATGCGCGCTTCATTCAATTTACGCTTTCTTAATCTTAAATTACCAGTAATTTTAATACGAAAAACAAAGGAGAATTATGTTCACACGTTGTTTTCCACGCAGCCTTTGTAGTCGACAATTATTATTTATCGTATCTGATGGAGCATAACATTTCATAAAGCAAGCGAAGACCCAGCGCACTCGGTCTGAGTCATATTCCCGGCTATCTAGTATTAATTATTAACTTTTAGCCTGTTCACAATAACTATTAGATGATAAGGACCGTGATAAACACATTTACGGGTACACACTCGACTGTACTAATGATTTAACGTAAATTAACTAAGATTTTCCTTACCGAAGAGTCATTTTAAAATATTGGTTTGACATTTTAAATAATTTTAATTTAGGTAGGTATATATAGTAACTTAGGACTTAGGACATTATCATCACAATAATAATATAGACATTTGTGCCTACCTGAAACAGCACTGATTATTAAGTTGGTATGTACCTACTGTATCTTTAATCTTTAGATATATTTTATTCCATACCTTTCTTAAGTTTTTGCGTGAAGTTCACTCTATATTATTTATCGATGACAATATTTAAGATAACAGAGTCTGTTTATAAAAATAATGAGCATAAAGTTTGTCATTGATTTTTGGCGGGAAGTCGAAAAATACATATTGAGCTCTTGTTTTATTTTTACTTTCTTGGTGTATTTTTGAGTTATATCGGATAAAGTTGATTGCATTTTATTCGATAAATGTTAATTATAGTGCACGAGTGTCGTGAATTAAAATAACAGTGCGAAAATATGTTTTTTCGGCTTGCCTCCATAATTCCATTGGTCACGTTCTAGTAAAGAAGCCATCGCTTTACTTGAATGTCTGACTGACTTGACTAACTGATAACTGACGACTTACTGACTTTACCTATAACTACTCGTCCAGTTTCACCGAAACTGGTAAAAACGTGATGCAAAAATTATACTTGACGCTGGCAATATGCAAAGTATGCGATGCCATAATTGAAGAAAAAAAAAGTTTGTCTATTCTCATAATTTTGTCTTTTGTTTTATTAAATATGGAGTTTCCATTATTTCACTAAATGGCCTCGCCCATTTTCTTATTGAACAGACAATCCTCTCGATGAGGCAGTATTTAAATAAAAGTTATTAAAATACTACCTTTTTATTAAAAAGTAATGTAATTAAATCTTTCATTGAATATCAATATTTTTTATTTTATTCTATTATTTAGTTCAAATCTTTCTGTACTCCCTTAGGTAAGCTGGTAGATAATGCCATTAGGCATTAAGTTCGCCTATTGTACCACAAATTGCTATGGTTCAATAAAGTTTTAAATAAATAAATAAATAAATAAAGTTTGCTTATTTTATGGTACTTACAGACATTCCACACAGAAATTCTCAATTTAAATAAGTCTTCCAAAGAATGTTGGTTTGAAATAAAAAGTGTCGTAAAACATAATGGCGGGTTGTGCTTGTGATGATGCGTCAGGTTAACGACACCTGACTCACGTCCTGGCTGGACCTAAATGGCGACCGACCTACTATTTATTACTCAGAAATCATTACTTTAAACATCTTTAACATTAAATAGTACAATATTGATTGATTTGAAAAAAAATTGTTAGAATATTTCATCGCCCAGTAAAAATAAAGTTTAACCTTAGGTTTTAACCCTTTTAATTGAGGATGGAAAAAAATGCCAGCGTTTTCCCTCATATTCTTCATGTTTTACATCCAATAGATGAAGTATAGACTTAGAAATAGACTTGCAGCTATTGTAGTTATGTGACTTCACTAGTTGCCGGCCACACTTACATGAGGCGACCAGCGACCACCAGCCTCCTGAGTAGCAGCGCAACTGCATACGACCTCAGACAAGACTTACCTATGCTTGCTTGAGGTTGTATGTAGATGTCCATGGGCTGCAGCGACCACTTAACACCACGTGGACTGCATGCTCGTCTGCTACTTCATTCAAATAAAAAAAACTAAAGAGGTAGCGTATCAAATACTTAAATTAATTAACTAAGTAACATAACAAAAGTCGACCTATGGTTTTGAATCGAATATGGTATTCTATTCCAGAAAGAGCATAAAATAATCGCAAATCGACTAAATAATTTATTTTTTATAGACTACTACCAGTATATTATATACTAGTACTTATAATATACAAGTATGTATATTAAGTCTATTTTAAACTTCTTTTGTATCAGGGCAAAAATTTCAAAAGGTACCCGATACCTTGGGAGAGATACCAATTATATGGGATTTTTACACTATAACACGCTCAGAGACCTGCCTCAGCCTTGTTAAGAACTCCAGGATATCGCAGAGCGCACTAAAACGGGCCCATCATCCGGAGAGCGATGGTGCTCTCCTGTACATTCCAGTTCTTACGACGGTATGCCACCACGTACGATGTGTACATACACCGGGACCGCTAACTGGATAGTACAAACCCACTCTCGCCGTCCACAACCCGGAAACTCCGTTTTAGCCTTTCAAGATCAGGCAGGGAATATCGTAGCCCTATTCTTAATCCTAAAACCTCCGTATTATAGTTCCCAGTAGCTAAAAAGGTGTAGACTTGGTCCCTAAACCACATATCCACCACCTCACGTGGTACAAACCGTTCACTGTTTGATTGTTCATTGATGCATCGAGGAAGTATCGAACTGAGACAATTACCCAGCGGCACGGCGGAAAGCTTTTTGATGATAATCTATAGTCCCCTAATTAGTTATGCTTGAGTGCGTAATGATGCTATAAACCTAACATAGGAGAAAACAGATATGGAGAAAACCCAAGCGGTTAGTCCTCGATGTGGGTGTTTGTGTTTCTGTCTTTGTGTGTGTCTACTGTGGGGCTGTGAGTGTGAAACGTTTTTATCCCCGTTAATAATAAATGTTGTATAGGCTTGTTATAAGAATATAATACCTATGTTTTGTTTTGGTATAAAGAGTAAGAGACAGAACATAAAATAACTATTATAAGATATACATCGTTTATTTATAGGGAACTAGCTGACCCCGCGAACTCCGTATCGCGTTTAAATATTAAATAATAATAATAATGGATAGCATATAAACCTTCTCCGTGAAAAAATACATATACATACCAATTTTCATAATAATCGGTCGAATAGTTTCTGAGTTTTGCGATGTCATATATACAAACATCCTCTTTTATATGTATAGATTAAGAACATAGTCTTCCTACTATAAGAAAATTTTCAATCAAAAAAGTATAGCTTAAAAAATACGAGTTATATGAATTTCGGTCCATTTTTAGTAAAACGGTGTTTAACTCAAAATATTAATTTTGTATGGCAGTACATTTTATAGTTATCAATTAAATTCTTTTTTTCTTCAGTTATGGCATCGCAAACTCCGCATATTGCAAGTATACATTTTGCATCACGTTTTTGCCAGTTTCGGTGAAACTGGATGAGTAATAATAGGTAAAGTCAGTAAGTCGTTAGTAATCAGTCAGTCAAGTCAGTCAGACATTCAAGTAAAGAGAGACTTCTTTACTAGAACGTGACCAATAAAATTTTGGAGGCAAGCCGAAAAAACACATTTTCGCACTGGTATTATAATTCACAACCCTCGTGCACTATAATTAACCTATATCGAACAAAATACCATCAAATTTATCCGATATTACTCAAAAATACATCAAGAAAGTAAAAATAAAACAAGAGCACAATATGTATGTCTTTTTCGACTTCCCGCCAAAACTCCTAAATTTTCTTTCTGACAAATTATAAAGTTGAAACCATAGATTTTTTATCTACAAAGTCATAATAAATCTATGCTTAAAACATACAGATCAAGCACATCTATAAGGTCATTTTAAACTGACTATGTTGTGCTTATCGGGTAAAAATAAATATAATAATTCTTCGATTGAACCATTAAAAAATTAATCATCATCCCAATTATGACCAAAAATATATCACAATGGAAAACAGTCTACCAAAACGCATAATAAATAAAATGGTCGAAGATGATTGCATTAATTAGGGTCTCTAACCCTCGGTTTTGGATTAATGTGCCCAAAAGATTACCGGTTCCCTGTATTCGGCTGACCCGTCATCCGTGTCTGAAGCGGTTTGATTAATGCACTTTAAGATTCTTGGAATAAGAAGTTGCCTAAATAATAATTTACCTGATATTCATAAAGTTTTAATCATCAAATATCTTTAACGAAATGTTTCATATTATAATACTACTAGATATATAGAAAATACCATACCATAACCTTGGGCTTTGTGAAGCTAAAGCTTACGCGTAACGCATGGTGTCTACGCTTCCATGCGTCCCATGCTACGCCGTAGCACTCCCTACTGTGACGTAAGCCCACATACACCGCTACGTAGGGACAAGGAAAATTCATTTTGCTCTACATTGCTTTTTATAACTTTTTTATTAATAAATTGTAAAAATAGCTTATCTTTAATGTTCATTTATTAACACTTAAACGTGTAGTTTTGTTTGTTACATAGTTAACACAATAGCAATAACAAAAAAGTCTATAAGTTATTTACCAGAAAATTAAACGTATTTAAGTAATTTAGTAAGTAGTACCTAACGTCTATTTTAATATCATAAGATGAATTTTCTTTTCTTACATAAATAAGAAAACTGGGAAAAGAGAAGAAAGAGTTTTTATATACAATGATACATTTTTAGGATGAGTTTTCTTTACAATGGCAATGTTTTCTTTCGCCATCTAGCAATTAAGAGACTGCATACGAAATTTTCCAATTTTGCTGATTTACCTGATTTTACACGTGATATTTTACAGTTAAATAATAACAATAATTTTTTTCTGTAAGTTCGGTTCTTTTTTTCTTAGGTACTGGTATTTATTTGTAAAATTTCTATTTAGTAAATACTCAATAGTAATAACAATAAAGGCAATGGTTCATTTGTCGCCGTGTAATTAAACAGAACTTCGCAGATTAATCATGTAACACAGACTTACCTCACTAACTCTTAAGTGACTCATTCACTGTCCCAATTCCAATGACCAACATTCATTCAATAAAGACTGCGTATTTACATGATGTCGTGTTGTTTTGTAGCTGTTCTACTTTCCAGGAATTTAAATTCAATAATGAAGTAACATTCAATAAATTACAATGAGGAAAACGAGTCGTTTAATATTTTATATAAATGAAAATTAAGACTATACATACCAAAATCTTCTCCAATTTTTGTCTTATATTGCTGCGACGCTTTTTACGTCCCAATTTGTCCCCTAATGACTGGCGAGTCCTGGAACTTTTTCTACCATGATACTCCAATGCGGTCTGGTAGAGAAGGAGGTTATATTCAAACCACTCATAAAGCCTCATAAGCGATAGCTTAACACACTCACACACAAATGAACAAATTGCAGTTTGCCATCTCACACTCGAACTCGCTTGTTTCGCTTAAAAGCGTGGGGTGGTTTTTAAGATACTATTGACACCATGCACCCCACGCTTTTTTTACAGTAATATACATTTTCTTCTTATTTTTTACTTTTTAGTTCGTATTTTCACAAAAGCGTGTTTTTTAGTTTTTTTAAACTACATTATTTTTATATTATATAAGCTAAATATCCCCTGCGCTTTTTATAAATTTCTAGTAACAAGTCTTTGGCTTTATCAATATTGAAATATGCTATAGTTATATAAAATAAAGATTATATGAAAATGTATAAAAATCTTGCTCTTTATATGAGCTAGTTACCCCTATTTCCTCCTTTATAAAGCCGCCGATATTGAAATGTATTATATCTATATAAATTCTAGTTCTTTTTTTTCACTTGTTGAAATATTCTGATTAAAATGAGTGAAAGTACGATAGGAATAAAATCATTTCTGGTTAAGATAAGAAATATAATAATTTTGTTAAGGCATTATCAATGATATTTTTATAAAGTTATTTGTTATTTATTAAGTAAATTATTCTTTAATTATTTTCATTTATTATTCAATACCTGCTTACTACTTACATTACTTTATTACAGTTTAAAATAAAGAAAGAAATTACATAAGTTTTAGACACAAGGTCTTATATTGATCTAAATATATATATTTCATGCAATTGCAGCTTTTATATGTCATGCATGAAAAATGAAGTATGAATCTGTATACTTCGTATTTGACAAACATATTATGTAGGTATCTTATAGAGTTTTTACATAGTTTAAAAGAGAGTGTAAATTATTAAAAAGATTCTGATTACTAATGATGCTTAGAAACTAGAAATTCATTCTGTTTACTGATTTTTGTTTTACTTTTAAATCATTTTAAGTAAAAAATTGGTTCCAACATGGTTTACCACATTTTATCCGCGGAGAAATAACAGAGTACATTTTAAATGAAATGAGCCTCGAAAAAAACCGCAAATTAAGAAAACCACAAAGTAATTCATCAAAGATCCTTCAATGTCGCGAGAACCGTGTGAATATTATATTTCATGGGGAAGAATCTATTTGAAAAAGTGGTGTTTAAATAGATTAAATGAAGATAAAGTTTGCGGCGTATCGGATTTCCACAAGGAGCCGGTGGCGGGGGCGCTCGCACAATCGGCGCAAGCGACGATTACGTCACATCCCAAGTTGCATCCGCCATTTTGTTAATAAAATGGATAATTACCGCTACCACCAACTCATTCATTTTAGTACTCGATCACCGGCAGTCTCAAATAAGAACTGTAGATAATAGAGATCATGTCAAATTTAAAATGAAATTCATCATCTTAATAGCTTTACTAGACCGCTTGTCGTAACAATAAAATTGTGTTATATCTTTAATTTTGGCAGAATAATTATTTCTCTTCGCTGCCTCCATACCTAATGAAAATATTGTAACCAGAAGTATTGATTGTAACATAAGTGATTTTGATTTTTACAGTGAGCGGGACAACGTGGTCAGCAATACGTAGTTTCAAGCCACACGTCTCGACGGAAAGCTGAAAGAGTGGCACGCGGCGGCGGCAGTCGGCGAGAGCGCGCGGATGGCGCGAGGCGACGTGCGCGCCATGCCCCCGCGCATGGTCGACATCGGAGCAGAGTGGTTCCCGCCAAAACGGGCGCAGGCTGTGGCGCGAAGGCTCGTGATTGGTCTGCGCGCGCGGCGGCGGTGCGCGCAAGGCCGCCGGTTTTCCCGCGAACAATGCCAAATGGTGCATTTGTCAAGGTGAGTTCGTTCACCGCCGACGCCGGCGCCGCGCTCCTCAGACAATCGCTCACTCGCTCGCGTCGCACCGAGTGAAGGTCGACGGAAGGCAGCGCTGTTTCACCCGCTCCGGCTCTGCACTGAAGACACCTTAATTATTTATAATCTGCTCTTAGTTACAGGTGAAATCATTCTTTCTTGCTTGTTTTCTATTTTATGTTTGATATTCTTTTGATTTATACATGTCTGCAAAATACAATTACTGTAAAATGTTGCCTGAAAAGTTTTCTTTGTATTGCAGTTGTAACTCTACGTCATATTTATTTCATACATTTATCTGATATTGCATTAAACTTAAAATTAGATAAATATTAAATTCTTTATAAAGTTCTTCATAATGTATTAAAATTACTTTTACCTTTCTCTTTTTATTTGCCATTGCAAAAATATGTCGTAGATTAATAAACAGTTATTCTATTACCGTTTAATCTAAATAATTCAGGTGCAAATGCTTATTCCAACGCAAAGCAAAGAAGAAAGTGATTCTGCAAGGATGAATTTTATCAACATCACAAGAAAAAATAAAAAGCCTTCAAGAAGAAAGAAGAGAGAAGATCAGTATCAAGTGCTACGCCCGGACGAACTTCCCAGCTCGGCCGACATTCAGTGGTCGGTGGGATCTTCGTCCGTTTGTATCGCTTATACGTTTATTCGACGAACGACGCTTCAGCTTCACTATCAAAATGGACTGAAGAAGAATAATAGAACGCCACTAAAATATTTTAAATATGTTTGTATTTACTATTACAGATTTAATTTTGAAAGTATTATACTTTTTAATACCTACTGACTTACACTAAGCATCACATATAACAAATTTCATTTAATTAGAATAATAATATTTTTTTCTTGTTAATCTTGTTCTTGAAAATATAACGTTATGTATTTTAAAGTTATGTATTTTCTTACTATATTTTTATTAAAAGCGATAATAATTTTTTTAACAAACGTTAACTAAATATAAAAAAACAACGGTTTGCACTCCGGTAGTGCCGGCAGAAGTGAAAACTTGAACATTAACGTTGCGCATTTTTGATATTTTGAAATGGTTAGGGAAAAATTTCGCATGAATTGCTTTAATTATCATTATTATTTTCATCTAGTATTTTTATAGTACTCACTCATTTTCTTTCACTATTTCTTCGTCACTTTTTTCATAAATAGATGCACTTTGTTTAATTTCCATATTTTAAGCACTTGATATACTTACACGAATTTTACAAGTATACAGACAGTCGAGCCAGGTGTCACCCCTCCGTCTTACGAATATTCGATCAGTTATCGAATTTCGACGTGTCCTGACGCGAGTTTAACATTTTTTATCCATCCCAAAAATAGTGCACAACGCCGCTAAAGAAGTTTTCACTTCAAAAATATTAAATCTTGATTTAGCTTCTTCATCCAAGCCTCTCCGTCTTAATATAAATTTGATTTTATTCGACATAAATAGAAAATACAGAGCTTTAAGCTGCTTTGTAAGTTATTAAAAGTCCTAAAATTATGTTGTAGTTACTTTGCGAATTTATTACACTGCAATACACAAGCCATCGCATTGGTTAAAACAATAGAAAATCTACGGCCTTGCTACTCTACTTTTAAAAAGAACATACGAGTAGGTGTATGGTGCAGCAGCGATGGCCAAGCGGGAAAGACAACGGTTTCTTTATTTGTTCGTTAAATTATTTGATCTGACGGTCTCTGATAAAGAAATTTGTTATGTGCGCTAAATGCGCTCGCCGCTCCACGGTGAGGGAAAACTTTGTGATATTTTATTACGACGTTTTCCATTACAGTGTATGCACTCATAATTTCTCGAAGACATAATGTCGACCAATGCGCACTTGACCAGCGTAATGCGCCTGCATCTCTCTTACTTCTAAAGGGAGACTTGTGCCCAATAGTGGGATATATAAAAGGTTGAAAAAAGTAGATAAATAAAGAATCTCTGTTATAAAGAAAGGTCTCCTCCAACCGCCCCCTTTAACCCTCATCAGCCGACGGCTACAGCCGACCCTATCTCATCACTCCATA
The DNA here is from genome assembly GCA_911387765.1 of Pyrgus malvae. Lineage (NCBI taxonomy): Eukaryota > Metazoa > Arthropoda > Insecta > Lepidoptera > Hesperiidae > Pyrgus > Pyrgus malvae. The sequence goes on along the minus strand of OU426958.1, from coordinate 8,182,863 downwards.
TTCCATTAACTTAGTCATCTATAGTATAGAATAAAAATATTATGTTTGTATAGCCATACCAATAGGTAGGCACAGTTTGCAATTATAAATGTGGATTAGAAATTTCAATATTTAAGTAAAATTAAGAACGTTACATACCATAACAGACACCCTTATCTTAAACATAATTCATAACATAATTATCTTAATATATAAAATGTACTCTTATCATAAATATCAATATTTTTTATAATGTAAATAAATATAAGTGAATTAATAATTCAACAACAAATATAATAGGCATACGCGTATATGTAATTTAATAAAGGATTATTGAGAATAAATTATTGAAAATAAATTAAATAAATCGATGTTTTATTGACTTTGTAACGTCTATTTTAAACCTAGGACGTTTAGTATAAAAGAATCGCAGAACCCTGATTCTGTGCAGTTCTTTGGTACGAAGGCTAAGGCGTTTTTTTTTTTTTTTTTCAACCTTTTTTTCATGTCCCACTGCTGGGCACAGGTCTCCTTCTCACAAGTGAGAGGGCGTTAATATGCCCGAATGCTGTGTGAAAGTATTATGAGGGTTACCTAAAGTATAATATGTACATATGTAAATGTGTGTAATAAGTCAGTCCTCGTTTAAATTGTTAGAGCCATCCAACCTACTTCTGTTAAAATACTTACTGGCTTACTGATACTAGGCAAAAAAGATGTCTAATTTATGCGTAACTTTGGTGACACATCATCTGGATTTACCCAAAGTTACCAACTAGGTAGATGGCATCGCAGAATTAATTATTGTTAAGTAGCTTGAAAACTAAAGTATTTTTTATTGTTTCTCCAATCCTTTATCAACTAACTTCAAAAGAAAGCTGAGAAGTAAAAAGTTACGTCATAGCTTAGTATATAATATAATGTCTTAACCGATTTTGTAAATCTTTTTTATTTCGTTATACTTTTCAAATTATAATATTTTATTACGTATTAGGAAATAAACGACTTGTTTGGATAAGGAAATATGCAATCCGTCACATGGGCCTTTACGGTAAAAAAATATTCAGTGGTCATATTTTGTTATAGAATAATTATTGTAACATGCTGATATCTGAAGGTAAAAAAATTGCTAAGACAGGAATTTTGACTATGTAGTGTTTCTGAAGGTTATATGGCGTGTAGAGTTAGAAGCTTGGCTCTATTACGTGAGGACTTCTTATTGACCGTGCGAGTTATATCATATATGGCCTCTTCTTGGCAACATTTTACATGAATATACATATACGTATTTGCTGGGATAATATTAACATGGCCGAAAGCAGCGGTGAAAGCTTTTAAACAGTACGTGAAAACATGCCGTTAGATCAATAGTCCTCCTGTTTCCAAAAATGTTTTGGCCGAATGAACAACTGTTTAAAATGTAATGAAGAACACCAGTAAATATTTTTTATAACTTCTGCAAAACTTTCAATGTATACCACGTATATAGAAACAGAAAACGCAATGCAAATTTTTTTAACGTTTCGAAGATCGTAGCGCCATGGCACTCATGAATATCTAATAGAGTCAATGACGCGTTTGAAAACCTAATTTTTCTTAGTTGATTATTTCGCTTATAATAAGATAAAAATAGAATCAAAATAAATGGAAAATATTTTATAACTAATTTCCGTATAGCTACTACTAATTGTTCTTTTAAATTATTAATTAATAATTAAGAAAGTTTTTAATAAAAAAAACCGACTTCAAACGATAAAAACAATTTTGGAGCTGGTGCCTATTCAGAACGAAAGGCACGACATTTTACTAAGTGCTCGACTCTAAAAATGGTTTTAAGGGTATAGAAAAATAAATACGTACAATAAAATACTGCCATATGCAAATTTAAATTAAGAAATGAAATTTCACAAAAACATTTTTATTTAAAATGTTGCCAAGATGATTGCACATGGCTGTAAAAAAGACGAGATCTCATGTAGAGCGATGCTCCTAAATCAGTACGCTCTACCTCTTCCAGCCCCAGCTTCACCAACTATACAACTCATTCAAAATCGGTGGTTTGGCCGTTTCACATAGCATAACAATATTATTACCTAAGTAATGAATGAATTAATTAATTAATTAATGTAATGAAGTGAAGCGCGCATGACTCGGCGGCTAGCGTAGAACGCAAACGGTCTATGCAGCTAAGCGAAACAGATGCGGTCGGGTGAGAGATGGGTGACCGCTAGTGGCAAAAAATTCATGCGCGTTTTCGTGCTTCGGAGGGTCCGCGCGTTATGCAGTCGGTCCTGGTTGATAGATAACAGTCGTTACTCCTTGTCGGAGGCCTTATGGGCGGTTTGAAAACATCCGATAGCGGTTTGGCTACTAACCCGCATTGGAGCAGCGTGTTGGAGTAAGCTCCAGCCTCCAGGCCTCCCCAATAAGGGGGAGAGACCCGTACCCAGCAGTGGGACGCAAAAAGAGTTACAGCCAAATAATTAATGCTTAATAATAATCGTATAAGCGCGAATCTGACTCAAATACCGAGAGTTCCGTATAAACTTGCATATCGTTGGTACTAAAATATTTATTGAGTCACTAGTTAGGCTTATTACACTGTACAGTACTTGCTGAATATTATGTTATGTTGACGATAATGGAGTAGGTTATGTAGGTATGGTGGCTGCGATATGCTTTCACGATAGTCAGTTTCCACAAGCTTTTATACGAGTAACATAATTATCTACCTATAGGAGATACCGTAAGATACGTCTTTCTTAATATTAACATCTAAGTTTACTCCCTTATTTTGTTATTTATTAGTTATCCTTTGGTCAGAATTATCTGCAATCTAATATCTAAGTTTAATAAACGAACAATAATAATTGTTGTATATATCTAAATATATTTTTTGAATCTCGGAAATGGCTCCAAACATTTTGATGACATTTAGTACCCTGGTTTCGGGGATGATAAATCGATCCAGCAAATTTTTAAATAGAAATTGTCGTTTTATTTTATGCTCATGCCGTTAAATATAAAATTAGTCTTACTGACATCTATTGGAGAATATTAATAATATATTTTTTTTTCAATCATGGCATCGCAAACTCTGTGCATACTGCCAGCGTCAAGTATAATTTTTGCATCAATTTTTTGCCAGTTTCAATGAAACTGGGCAAGTAATAACAGTCAGTAAGTAAGTCGTCAGTAATCAGTCAGTCTAGTCAGTCCAACATTCAAGTAAAGCGATGGCTACTTTACTAGAACGTGTCCGATGGAATTTTGGAGGCAAGCAGAAGAAACATATTTTAGCACTGTTATTCTATTTCACAAACACTCATGCACTGTAATTAACCTATATCAAACAAAATGCCATCAACTTTATCCAATATAACTCAAAATACACCAAGAAAATGAAAATAAAACAAGAGCACAATATCTCTTTTTCGACTTCCCCTACATATCCCCTATTAATAATATTGTGGCTTAGACTAGGAATAATGTACTTGGATTATTGGTCTATGTATTGTGGCTTGTGGCGTAGAAAGCCGTCAAGTGTCGACCGTCAATCCGCCCTTCAAAACAAATGACAATGTCGATACGAAAGACCTCTATAAAAATTTCGTCAATGGATTTAAAAACTTTCTCGATCGAATGGTTACGAAAGCTATCTGCGGAGCTAGAGACCCGCCGCGGGTTCAAACCTCAAGTAGGCAAGTTGCGTTTTTTATTTTTTGTGACATTTTTTTAAAAATTGGGAACTAGGTATTATAAAAGGCTTTGTTAAGTAACACTAAGCCAATGAATGTTTTGCTTAAAAATAAACCAAGAAATTCAATTGTTTTTATCCGAGCAACGCTTGGGCGTCCTGGTACTATCTAAGTTTAATATTCATCTAACGATTGTCGGAGCATTAAGGACTTGAAATCCGTATTACAGCGTAACATTTGGATCTTATTGAAATGGATCTTTTTGAAAACATTTGATTTAAGTAGTAGTATCAAAGATCTGTAAGAAAATCTCAAAAGAATACTTACCTACCTATCTTTAGATTTTCATTGCAGGTAATTTCCTAATATTGTATAGGTCCAACCGGCTCACCTTTTCCTATGGGTTGTAACAGTTAGAACTTAGAACATATGCTGTCATTATTCGCTTACAAATCCTCTGTGCACTTGACTTTTTCAATAGATTTGACAATGTTAGTCGACTACGAATACATTATTATACTAGTCTTCCGCCAGCGGCTTCGCCCGCGTGAACCCGTTTTATAGGTTCCCGAGGGATAAAAACCATCCTATGTCCTTTCCCAAGGTCCATTCAGGTCCAACCGGCTCACCTTTTCCTATGGGTTGTAACAGTTAGAACTTAGAACATATGCTGTCATTATTCGCTTACAAATCCTCTGTGCACTTGACTTTTTCAATAGATTTGACAATGTTAGTCGACTACGAATACATTATTATACTAGTCTTCCGCCAGCGGCTTCGCCCGCGTGAACCCGTTTTATAGGTTCCCGAGGGATAAAAACCATCCTATGTCCTTTCCCAAGGTCCATTCTATCTGTGGTCCAAATTTCATTAAAAATGGTTCTATAGTTTAAGCGGGAAAGCGTAGCAGACAGACAGACAGACAGAGTCAATTTGGAATTTATAATATTAGTAGAGATTGCCTACATGAACAAGAGTGGTAGTAAGTTATAAGTTTAGCCGGTTGGATGTTGGACCACGGCCCACGGGCAAGAAAGATGTGCCGTGGTACAATACAACATTGACCACGGGTAAATATAATTGCCCGTGATATAACTACCTACTAGATCGAAGTGCTTTTAGTTGAATGGACCATGGGTAATAAAAGTTGATCAGTTGGACTTTTCGTGTTATGTAAGCGTGAATGTGCCCTTGAGCGCAATTAATATGTACCTACTATTTAAAATACGACTTACGTCAATCAGGCCTTATTACCTGGAACCTACCCTACCCTACTTTAACTTTCGTCCAACTGAACGGTACGGATCTCATCCCATTATTGAGGAGGTCTGGAGCTGGAGCATATTCCACCATGCTACTCTAATGCGGGCTGATGGGGAAGCGGGTTAGTAGCCAACCTGTTGTCGGATGTTTTCAAACCGCCACTATGGCCTCTGAGAAGTTTTAACGGTTTTTTGGCACTAGCGGTTACCCATCTCACACCCGACCGCGCCCTTTTGATTTGTTGGCTTAGCTACGGATGTCGATCGCTTGCGTTATATACCATTCGCCGGACACTGCGCGCTTCAATACATATTATAGTTTTTTTTAATTTAATTTTCTTTACTGTTTCAGGTTTCTGATGGCACCTCTGGTGGCGCTATAATTAAAGCCTAGAAAAGAATGATTCCTATTTATTTATTATATCCTTTATAAGATCCACTCGAAATATTAGTAAGCTACTATCCAGAATCTGTTGATCACTCCAATATTAGATATTTTCAACTAATTTTGCAACGAATTTATAGAATACAGTCCAATTTTACCTTTATAGCGGTCTTTTTATCAGTTATCTTAGTCAGTCAATACCATTGTTGCCCAACTAAGTCTGACTTTTTTATTTCATTACTAGTCCGTGACTGCGCTGTTTATATTTTTTGTCTATTTTAAAATGCCTTTTTTAGAATAAATATTTTTGATATTCAAATTTTGAGTTTTATTAAACCAATAAGAAACTCCTGTCTGTCTCTGGTTCGTTTCGGAGGTGCAGAAATTTCAATTATGATTAACTAGCCTTCCGCCAGCGGCTTCGCCCGCGTGGATCCGTTTTATAGATTCCCGTGGGATAAAAACCATCCTATGTCCTTTCCCAAGGTCCACTCTGTGTTCCAAATTTCATTAAAATTAGTTCAGTAGTTTAAGCGGGAAAGCGTAGCAGACAGACAGACAGACAAGAGTTACTTTCGAATTTATAATATTAGTAGGGATTTAAGTTTCTGTTCAAGATCAGTATTGACGTTACTGTCTTTGAGTGTAAAGAGTTTCTAAACTACTTTTTTTACTTCTTCATATAGCTTAGAGCATCAGGATATTGACATATATGACACCCGTCAGTGAGTCAGTACCAGACAGACAGACAGACAGACAGACCACGTGCTATAAGCTATATAGATAGGTTCTTTTGTATTAGGCAGAGATAATGAGCAATATCTTGGGAATTATAAAAGAAAACAAAGCATATTTAAACAAATCAATATTATTTCCAATAAATTTATCAGTACATCCACATTGAATGCATCATTATTTTACTTTCATAAAATACAACATAAAAGTCTTCGACATAATGAAACTAAACATACAGATTATAAGGTACATCTATTTACATTAAGGTGGTTTAAACGGAAAATAAAACATAGAAAATAACAAAACTCAGTGCAACAATAAAATAATAAATATATAGAGTTGTTCAACGTGGTTTAGGTACATTTATTCTAAGGATACAATAAATCATTTGTTAGTTACACAATTTGTTACAAAATTATCTATTGGCCTTCACATCACAGAGCAAAGCGATCTCAGGAGTCGCCCGATGTATTTTGTAGAGGCCACGCACGCCATACACGCGGCTAATGCCCTCAAAAATAAATTGCTTCTAATTATAAATAAAAATAATAATCGAATAGGAGAGCTAAGTCAAAACATAACATTTACCGAAGCTAAAGACGAAGTGCCTACGTGAATTATCAATATATTCATTAGAAAATTATACTCTGTTAAGATATCAAAAACTAAAGAACTCCATATTATCCATACAGCGCACGCGAGTTCCTAAACAGTATAAAAACTAGGCTTTGAAACTAAACTGCAAGAGCCAAATGTCATGCAATCAAACCTATATTCATTTCAAAAGACTAGAAAAATGCAAACGATTCGAAAAAACTTGTCAGCTAAATTTAGAATTGGGTAAATGCCCATACTTCGTTAGTATTTACATTTGATATGTGTAACCACATTTTATTAGCCTTAGTAACAATCCTCACTCTTGTTAAGAATGCATGGGCACACTTCTTTGCCTACAGCTTTATTTCAATAGGACTAAAAGACCTATTATGCGGCGGCCGAACCATCGAAAATGCCTTTCAAACTCGGAAGCCTTCGAAAGCGACGTGAGAACGATTAAATAGCTCTGCTGCGGTCCAACGATCGGCGACACAAACCTTACATACTCATGAACACACTATGAAGTATCAATACCTAAAATATTCAACAAGGGAAGTCGGCAAATTCGCCTTGCCCGTTAATACAGCGAGACAGAATTTATATAGATCTCGTACAACAATAATTTATTAACATAGGACAGTCGTTAGGCCTTAACAATAAAATTTACAGTTATTTATTATGGCAGATATCAACAATAATTTTTTTTTTCATTTTATCGACACGATACCGACACCTTTTTACAGAAAATATCTAATATAATACACTCATTCGATAACAACGTGCACCGACCCCGCGGCGCCACCGACGCACAATGGCACTTCCATACTAACTTCCACACGCTATACTCGCGCCGACACTCTGCGACTAAACCGACGGCGAACTATAAATCGATATCTATTTTCGTATAATTTATACTTTACTTTGAACCGTCACATCCTCCGGCTGCGACCGTTTTAAGCGATCGCAACGCTTCGCTTCGACATCGGGCCCGAAAAGATAGATTAAAGACCGTAAAAATATAATAGTGAGCAAAAATGTTAACTCGAAAAGAGTCCAACACCGAGAGCCGAGCGGGAGCGGTCACGGGCGTCGTCGGCGCTACGTGTACCCGGGCGGGTCCCAGGTGGCCGTGAATCAGGACACGTAGGGGAGCAGAGCGTAGTACATGCAGGCGAGAAAGATAGGGATCGCCATTGCGAAAAGGTGGCCAAAGTCGAGGCGAAGGGACTTGTGCTGCAACGCGGCGAGCTCGGCTGCCAGACGCGCGCGCTCGGCACAGCCCTCCGCCCAGCGCTCCTTCGCGCGAACCAGCTCCTCCTCGAGAGCGTGCAGCGACCCGTTCTGCATGGTAACCTGGAGCCGCTCGTCGTCGTCCAATCGGACATAATCGCTGACGACGGCCGTGTCGACGTTGGTGCTCTCGCCGGCCTCGCTGCACTCGTCCCGGTTGATCTCGGTGGTGGCGGAGTCGGTATCGTCATCGTCGTCGTAGTCAAGCTTGAAGATCTCGTCGATTTCGGCCGAGATCTTCTTGGTGTCGAGGGGTTCGTCGACGGGAAGCTCCTCGGTTGCGAGGTCCTCGAGGGAGTGCGAGGTCTCCACGCACTTGTCGGAGAGGTGGCGCTCCCGGTTCATGGCGGCGCGCAGGCGCTCGATCTGCTCCTCCTTGGCGAGCAGGTCGGCGCGGAGGGATCCCACGACGGCGGTGAGGTCGTCGATGTCGGCGCGCGTCGGACGGAACGCGAGCTCGGCCTGCATGTCGGCCGCGTTCGCCGCCAGCCGCTGGATCTCCGCGAGGTTCGACTCCTCCACTACCGTAGTTTGGGAGAGCAGAGCCTGGAAACAACACTTGATTCGTCTAGTAATAGTTCTCATTCCAAACAGCCACAAATAGTAAAAGTCTCGACGGTATCCAGTGCAGTAAGATGCAGGAGTGGTGTACGTACAGTTCGGGTAACTTTGAACATTTTTTACATTATTTGTATTATTAAAACTGATTTCTATTTATGACACCTTGATTTTATTGAATGAATAGTGTCCTTTTGAGTTGGTTTTTCTGTCTAACAAAATAAATTTGCGGAAGAAACAACAGAACTACCCATAATTTCCCCTAAAACTCGAATTCAAAGTTATCATGAGTTTTGGGAACTTTGAATAATTTTTTTTAGAATGTAAAAAACCTTAATATTTTAAGGTTCAGGTAAAACAAAAAGAAGGTATTATTAAATTTAAAGACCTTATCTATAAAAATGACATCTACACTGACGTAAAAAAGTAACAAATAGCTTGGTTTTGCCATATGAATCAAAGTGGACTAGTTTACGATTCCAAATCAGAGCTCAAAAACTTCCAGCAACTTAACCACTAAAAAGGCGGGAATTTTCAGAATTATGGCATTGATAGTTTATTTCTTTAATTTTCATTTGGTACAAAAACATTTTGGCAATCCATTTAACACAGTTATTATATTGAAATATCAAAAAGTTTCGATGTAATAAATTGTTAAATCTTTTTTCCAACTTTGTCAAAGTTAAACGTCAATTCAAAGTTACCCGTAATGACTGTAGCATTTTCAAAAAACTATCGCGTGAACTTTTTGATCGCACAAATGAACATAGATGAGAGGGTCTACCACCATTAAACCTTGACTGTACACTTATAAGGCACTAATTATTAGATACTAATAAGTGTACAATGATATTTTCGGAACTGTAACAGCAGCTCTGACAGAGGCTGTTTAAAAACAATGGTGCATAACCATCTACCTCTAGATCAGCGATGCGCAGGCGGTAGGCGGCGGCGTCCTCGGGCGGCGGCAGCGCGGGCGCGGGCAGGGCGGGGACTCCAGCGGCGGGGGCGAGGGGCGCGGGGGCGGCGTCGCCGTCCTTCTCGGCGGCGGCCAGCAGGTGGTCGCGCGCGGCGCGCAGCTGCTCGTTCTCGCCGGCCGCGGCCGCCAGGCGTTCGCGCAGCGCCTTGATTTCGTCGTTCAGCCCCGCCATCACGCGCAGGATGTTCGCGTACTCCACGCCGGCTTTGCTCTGATACACAAAATATGGCTTATGTGAATAAGAATTAATTATGTGTGACAATCTTCATTGCGTGACTATAATGTAACAAATAAATAAGCAACACTTCACCCTCATAGCCCAACGTTATCCTGTGTCGTGGGTGCCATGGCCAAAACCAAACATAAGGACACAACACCCAGTCTAGAAAAACCAATAAATTCATGATTTAAAAATCTCCCTTGCTAGTGATCAAACGCAGGACCTCTTGCAATGCTCACCAACGTACCGGCTACCACTGGGCGCCCAACGCTGTACAGGGCGCCAATAAATCAATTTTAGTTACATATTTTAAGCTTGCGAGATAATGAGTCGATAGGTAAAAAGTATCAATAAATAAAGATAAAGATGACTAACTATATTTGCACAGAAAAATAATTTTCTATACAATAGGTGTATGTATGTATGCATATAATTTATAAATACCTGTTCATAAGTTTTTTTAAATCAAATATAAAATAAGTTTATAGTATTTAATGTTCATAATTATTGCAAGTGCTTAAATAAATTTTATTTTAATTGATACAAATCATTTTAATTCTTCAGATTAAGTTGTCGCAAAGAACAGTTTAGACGTTATATGGACGTCAATTATTATAATGTTATATGGAATCTTAGAGTATCAAAGTTACTGACTCACCCTTCAGTAGAGACGGCATAGCGCCTCACTTCGATACATAATTTTAGTGCCAAATCTGGTGCGGGGGAAGAACGCACACATTTTAATTTTGTCAGACATTCACAAATATTCTTTCATTGCTACAGACGCATATATTTCTAAATATGTCAATTTCAATTAACAGCGTCATTTTCTATGCACCGTCAACACTGATACCGACACACACAGACACACTAGTTGTATAACTAGAAGGCACATAAATGAAGCACGGGTATAATAGACAGTTGATTTTAACTACTAAAATTTGCCACTAACCTAACAAAGCACTCTTTGCACAAACACACTTACACTTTGCGAGACACTTTTTACACTTATTATGATTTTGGCAACCCCCAAAAACTACAGTCTAGAGCAAGTTTCCTGGCTGACCGACCAGGATCTGGTTGTAGTAATTCCTATACTTACAGGAGATTCTTCCCGGATCTCCTGGTCGCTGTAGGTGGAGTTGGCGTTGTTGTCGGCGCGGAGCTCGCCGTCCAGCGGACTGGACGACTCCACTTCGTGACCCGGCTCTGAAACAGAATTAAACAATGGCTATAGGTGCTAGCTGCACTTAGACATTTTAGTAATACCGGTTAATTAGAACACTATTTAAACAGAGGTGAAAATACACAAGTACATAAGTATTTCAGGATTATTTAGGCATTTTTGTTCCACCAATTAATAGTAGTCCAAAGTTTAAAATTATAACTGCTATAAGGCTTATCTTTTATATCATATTTGAAGGGTAAATAATAAACGAAGATGTATGATTTTTTATACTCTCTGCACTTCTTGAAGGTTAGCTGGTAGAAAATGCCAATAGGCATTAAGCTCGCCTTTTGTTCAAATTGTAAAATTTGGTCAATAAAGAATTAATAAATAAATAAATAATAAATAAATATGATTATGAAGTTATAAGAAAATTAATACATAGCTGTAAAATAGTTTACAGTTCTTTCAATAATGGCTTTGCATGATTTGTGCATGACGCCAGTGTCAGGGGTGGTAGCAATAATCAGTCAGTCTTTTAGTAATAAATTAATCAAGTCAGTCTAAAAGAATGGCTACTTTAACAAAATTTTAAATAGGAGTTGCTATTTTAAATTAATCATAATTTTACATGGGAGTTTTTGGAAGCCACCCAAAAAGCTATGTTTTTGCGCTGTTATCCACTTCACAGGGCATGCGCACTGTTATTAAGATATTTCATATGATACACCATCACCTTTATCTGATATAACAAAAAAACGCAGCAACAATAAAATAAAATAAGAGCGAATATTACTTACAGGTTCCCGCCACAATTATATTGAACTGAATAATATTACCACAGAATACCCAAAAGATAAGGGCATATTATTATGAGGGGAACATTGCAGACAAACAATATGTCTTAAAAGCATTAAACCACCTTGTACCTTTTAAGTCCAAAAAATCGTCCCAAAACAATATTATGAAAATGATTCCTACCGTGGTTGAGTCGCGATTGCTTTTCATCGTCCGTACAGAGGTCTGCCTCACCGGACTTGTCCTCCCCGCTGCTCTCGTTGGCGTCCTCCTGCTCTGTCTGTTGCTTTTCTATAATGCCATATATGGTGAAATGTAGAATGACATACAACAAAATAGTCAAGGATGTGTAAAAAGCCATGATTGCTTGTTTCAAATTTGAGATTTTGGATGGTTGGGTAATCAATACTCTTCATAGGATCCAATAATTCGTACATCTATCAAGGACGGAGCTACTAACCCTCAACCCATAAGCAAATTTTGTTCCCACAACAGACATTTTTGATTTGTGTAGTAACACCATATTAGTGAGGAGCCAGAATGGTCTCAAATTTTAACACTACCTAAGTATCCGCTGAAATGCATTGTCTATTATTAATTTTTTCTGATCTAAATAAATGTATGTGTAACCAAACATAAATAAATTTAGCGTCATGAAATGTGTCAAACATAGTAACTACTATTTTAAACAATGCAGTGAACTAAGCATCTTTGCTATATCTCTAACATTTCTAAGAGGAGATGGAAACAATAGTATCATAATGTGGATGTATGTATCTGTGTATCTTGTTTGAGTAAATCTAGTCTATAGTGATAAAAGCTTGTTACAGTTTCACAAACAAAGCAATTACTTACCCTTGTTTTCAGTGTTGTTGTATACATTATTTTTCTTTAATATTAACTCAAACTCCTTTGCCGATTTCCCTTCTGCTGATATGGCCTTTATTCCAACCTGAAACGAAATTTAATTGGTTATGGTTCATTCAAAAACATGAATGAGAAACAAAATACAATTACAAAGTAAGTAAATCACGAGAAACTTTAAAGCAGTAGGTGGTAGAACTATTATGGTTCGCCCGGAGAAGTACCACCGCTGCACCCACTTCTGTTGTGTTTCGGTGGAAAGGTGCAGTTACCGGCCACACTTACATGAGACGACCACCAGCCTCCGGAGTAGCAGCGCAACTGCATACGACCTCAGACAAGACTTACCTATGCTTGCTTGAGGTTGTATGTAGATGTCCATGGACTACAGCGACCACTTAACACCACGTGCTACTCCATTTAAATTAAAAATAGTATATTTCATTACAAGTGCGGAAAGGCTGTCATCAGTGGCGGCTTATCCTAAAGAGCGCTGGTGCAGTGCACTCCCACTTTAAAATTTAAATATTACATAGGAAAATTACATAGGTAATCTATATTCCTTCATAATACATACTATCCTTACATTACATCTATCATCTATCCTTACTTACATTATATCTACGCGTACATTTATCGTCATATTGTACGAGTGGAGCGCCAGCGATTGCGCTCCTAATGAAACGAAGTTTAGTACGATTCCTAGCGCTGTATTCAATGAGTGCGAAAGAGAAACATCGCAGCACATAGCCGACGCGTGAAACAAAAGATTTAGTATGAGAAATTAACTTAATCTGGAGCGCCGCTCACGCGCGACGTTGCCAAACCGTGGGTTCGGCCGTGACGCGTGCCGTGGGGCGTGGCCTCAACCTGCTTATGCGATGTTGCCGTTCTTATGTGTATACAAACAAACGTGTCGTCGGCTTTGACAGTTATATCGCAGTTTTTCTTTAAATTAAAATTGAAAAATAGTTTATGCGCGACATTTTGTTTTAAAAATGGAACAATACAGTGTATCTTTTATTAAAAAGTGTCAAAAACTATAGAAATACGCCTTGAACTAAAAGCTAAAGGGTCCTCAAATTGCACTTACACAAAAATGTAATACAAAAACTAAATCTTTTACGCGTGTTTTTAAGTTTGAACAATATTTTAAAACTCCTTGGTTGTGTGGTTGTAAAGAGACCAATAAATTATTTTGTTTTCCGTGTCTGGTGATTGGAAACTGACACCGGCAGTGGAGGTGAATCTGCATGGATCACAACGGGTGTTGACGAATTAGCGCATCTTTCAATAAAACTGAAAAAACATTCGCAATCTCGATTTCATATGTTATGTGAAGTGCAATTATTGGCATCGATTGGCCGACAAGATAATCATAAAGCGCTCGATTCTGCGTATCGAAAATCTATTCGAGAGTTCAATGAACGCGTTGATGAAAATCGATATATTTTACGGCGTTTGATAGATCGTGTGGTATTTTGTGGTGCATTTCAAGTTGCTTTACGAGGGCATGATGAATCTACGGAATCCCTGAATCCCGGAATCTATAGAGGTTTGGTTATTTGTGTATTATTTTATTTTTAATTTTATCTATTGTGAAATGTGTATTATTATATTGAATTTATCTGATTATGACATGAAACAACATGATATTCTGACATGACATAAATTTAATTAGCTATTTAATAATTTTGACATTTTGACACGAAAAACTATGGCGCAAGAACGTCTCAATGCATTATGTATGATAAGCATTGAAAAACGATTAATTAATTCTATATCTGATTTTCACAAGAAAGTCATAGATGTCTTCGCTCGTCAAAAAGACCGGCGAATGAATTTTCTGTATAAATAAAATAAATGGTAAGCTCTAAGTTTTTTTTTGTGAACCCCCATCAAAAAATGTCACGAGCCGCCTCTGGCTGTCATTGCAAGGAGTTGCGACAAATGTCTACCCGAGCCGAGGCGCAGCCATGGACATCCATCCTATTTTTGACCGCACTCGACATTGCTTAGCTTTATTGACACCCATCCTTTTTATGACCGCGTAAGATGTTGCCTAAGACACCCATCCTACTTTTGCCCACGCTAGATGTTTCTTAATGGCTACCCATCCTACCTTTGACCGCACTCGATACTGCTTAGGTTTATTAACACCCACACTTCTTATGACTGCACAACATGTTGTTTAATGACCACCCATCCTACTTTTGACCGCAGGTGTCATTGAGCTCAATTGCTTAGCTAAGCAATGTCCCTGAAACACTTTTTCACTATAATTATGTTTTTATATTCGAAAATACCCAAACCGAATCAGAGCACCCCACTATACACGTGGTCTTGTCTGTACTACCCCTAGAGTGTATATAAAAAGCCGGAGGCGCGGAGGGAGACCACTGGAGAGAAGCTGCGAAGGCGAGCAGGTGCCGCGCTTTCTTACGCTGGGGCGGAGGGAGTGGTCTTCCCGCAGCGCCGGAGATATCACAGAGCCACTTGTTTTATTACATTATCCAAGCCTTGTAAAATATTATATAATATTGCTAGTTAATGTGATTAATTCATTGCTAATTATCACTTTATCTAAATTGAGTAGATATTATAAATAATGGCTAGATAATATATAATATCCGGATTTATTAATTTGGCTGTAACATATAGACAATTGGGCGGCACGATATTACGCCGCTTTGACGAACGCGAAGAGCTCATACAATACAACGTTCGCTAATTTAGCTATATTGCAATCCGGCTGAACGTGAGTGCTCCACATTACAATACAGCCCTGTTTTAGGAAATAGCTAGCCGGAATGTAATACGGTGGAATATACAATACGACTGCGACATGTATATTTGTTGTGGATTATTTTATCGTGAAATATTTTTAACCTCTTATAATAGTCAAATAAGTAACTCAATAGGCTCTTAGACACTATGCACAGAAAAAGATAAAATGTATACCGTAAAAAGGCGGCATCAAACCACGCTTGGAAAGCTAGACCAGATCGGATATTAACGCCCGTGATGCTACTTGTTTGACGTGCGGACGTGCAATATGGTGGAATGTAGTAAATGAAGACAACGGCACCGCTCAGCCACCCCTAACGCCATTATATTATTAGTAGCTAATGGTCGCCTCCTGAAAATCGGCCTGAAACTACAGTCAGACGTGGCCGACACGCCCTGCACCTTGTTGTGTGTGTGTAAAGTGCTACGGTGCCGCAGTGCCGCAACACAGTAGTACCTTGTTGAGCAGATGCTGCGGCAGCAACAGCTTGATGTAGTCGGGCAGCGCGCGCACCGCGTCCTCCAGCGAGCCACGCTTGCCGTCCTGAAGCCGGTTGCTGTCCGAGCTCACCACTAGCATCTTCGCCTCGCCGTTCTGTACTGAGTACTGAAACAGAAAAAATCAATGTTTGTTGTTTTCTTCTTCGATTTTTTATCTTGAATTGAAATTTTTTATCTTTTTCAAGTTATAACACTTGTGCATTGTAATTAACCTATATCAAACAAAACGCTATCAACTTTATCCGATGTAACTCAAAAATACTCAAGGAAGATGAAAATATAATAAAACAAGAGTACAATATGTATTTTCCGATTTCCCGCCAAAACTTGGTGATATAGATACTACAACCGTTCAACTCACCGCCAACGGTAGATGCGTGCGCAAGGAACGCTCCCGATCCTCAGCGGCGGCGATGGCCAGCCGCGCCGCGCACATCTTGCGTTCACATCGCGCCGCTAACTTCTGCAAATATTACCTTCGTATTAAAAAGCTGCTCCAATTTTGATATGCATTATTAAAAATAAACATTTCAAAAGATTTCAGTCAAATATATTCACCTTCAAAACCATTTTTAATGACGACTACTCATTATAATAAACAGACAAACCCTACACAAAAACTGGAGTTGGGTAAACTAACTATAGGTAGGTATATTGTATTGGATGTCTTTGTAGAAAAAACAACTATGTTATAGATAGCTCTTTTAGCTCAAGAATGCTGGTTTGCTAGGGTTGTGGGGGTACATACAGGTAGACATTGTGTCTTATTGCATTACCTAATTGCCTAATAGCGACCAGTTATATTTGTATAGTAACATGCTATTATTAACTTTAGTAACTGATGATTGACGACGTCTTCGTTAATGCACTAAGAGACAATAAGTATGTATGTGCATACATCCCTATAAGTAAGATTGATCCACCAGCATTTGTGAGAAGTAAATATATCTTATAAGGCAAGTCATGTTCATTCTGTTCAGTCATACTATTTTATACATTTATTTATTATTTTATACTATTACATACATAATATTTTACTCATTAATTGTGCCAATTAGATTTGTTGTTACAAATTATTTCTTGTTATAATATTTTTGTACATTGCACAATAAAATAAATATTGCAATTCGTGTGTTAAATTGATTGCGAACAACAAAACCTAAACGGAAAGTAATATTTATAGGGCGACCTTGCAAATCGTCATACACTATCAATCACGTGGACATTGCCATTCAAACAGGATCTCGCCTGCCGGTCCGAAACAAAACAAACATCTGATTGTTATGTCACAGCCATATACAGGGGCCTTCAAACACAACCTTTACACAAGCACTGCGTAAATGAGTCATCAATGCCGGTGTGTAAGTCACTGAGGCAAATATAGTAATAGGTACAGAATGAATATGAATAACCATTCTACACCATGAGTGTCACAACTCAACAATGTCCTAAGTTTAATTGCATTTTGACTGGGTTTCTTGTATTAATAAAATGGAATATCTTAAACTCTACATAGCCATAAGTAACTTTGTATGTTAAGTAAATGTTGTTTTTGGTATCAGGGGATGTGGTGGTATCAGGCGAGGTGCACCTCGCATTTTGCATTTGCATTTTACACTCAAAAAAACCCCCGATAACCTTTTCCTGGATCTGTACTGAATCTTTGTTAAACTGAAAATTTTCATCCTCATTTTATATTATATACATCAGGCTAAAAAAACCATACATGCCAGTTTAAACGAAAACAATTTTACAAGTTGATTATGAACTTTCTTGTCTTTGTTAGTAATAAATTATTTAGCAATGCAATTATTATTTAGCAAATGGCTTCAAAAAATTTTTTTACACACTAAAATATCTGGAAATTTTACGTATACGAAAATGTAAATAAAAAGAAAACATTCAAAGACACTGCTCATTTCCTGCAATCCGAAATTTCTTGTTTCTTGTTTATATAATAATTAAAATACACATAGCATCGTTTTAATTAAATTTTATTACTAAATGGTTTTAGGGTTAGTCTAATGGGCTGCGATTTGTCAAAGGAGCTACTAAAAATATTTTAGCTTATAGTGTGACCAAAGAACATTTTACTTTGGTATTTCTGCATTTCGATTGATTTATTATATTGTCCACTCCCGTATGCTCTCCATTGAATATTTTTATCAATTCATTATAATAATATTGAATAGAAATATTAACATTATTTATCATTTTAAATACTTTCCAGTATGACGTAATAAGAGTAAAAATCTTTGTTCAATAAGGATAAAAAAAAATCTATAAACATGTTTTATAGGTTGCTGGCCCAAATCACGAATTTCTCTCACTTTTCCCCATTTCCTTCACATATAATTATTACCTGCAAGTTGGCCAGCAACAGGCGCTGATCGTGGGCGGTGCGAAGACTCTGTTTGTTTGTTTGTCTGGGTGTGTGTGTGTTACCTGCAACTCGGCCAGCGCGTTGTTGGCGGCCAGCCGCAGCGCGCGGTTGTGGTTGTAGAGCGCGGCCACCTCGCGCGAGCGCCGCTCCAGCTTGCCCTCCAGCAGCAGGCGTTGCTCGTGGGCGGTGCGGAGACTCTCTTGTGCCACTTCCTGCAAACAAAAATTATTCAAAATTATCTTTAAATTGTAATATTCACTAAAGGCTGCAATTCCTTCTTACTTACTCCATCCAGCATGCTTCTTTAATGTGCTCTTGCATACTTAAATTATTATCTTAAAATAGCCAATAATTAGTGGGAATAAAAGGACGCGTATCTAACTTGTTACTTGTGCCAGTCACTTGACAGCATCGTAAAAGGCACAACTAAAAGCGTTTACAAATAGAAAAATTTATCAATCCACCAACCAGCTCCTTGTCGGTGTTTGCAAAATGTTTTTCTACAAAGCGTGGTCCGACACGATTGTCTAAAGCGTTCTGCCTCCTGTCTCACTCTCACCTGGTAGTTGCGCTTGTCGGCGAGCAGCTGCGCGACGTGGTGCGCGGCGGGGTGCACGCCGGCGGCCAGCGCGCTCTCCAGCGTGTGCACGCGCATGAGCAAGCGCTGCTCGCCCACGAACAGCTCCCACGCCGCTTGCGCCTCTGCTCTCGCGCGCTCCACGCTCTCGCGAAGCGTGCCCAGCCGCCACTCCAGCGACGCCTCGCGCTGGATCGCCTCCTGCCAACAATTTTTTCAGGAAACAAGTGTAAATTGTATTGCCTCGTATTTCGCTAAATCCATCTCGGTTATGGTTCGTTTGAAAAACTACGCACTGCATAGTTACGAATAGAAAGCGCTAAGATAAACATTTCTTATCGAAAAAATCAGACACAATTAAATCCGTATGGCCTAACGAAATAATTCTCCAAATTTTCAAGTAGTAGCAAGTCATATCCTGAAAGAAAAGACCGATAAACTGATGAGGAATAAAACTTGTCGAACATCGATCTAATGTGTTAGATGGTTGGATATCAGTACGCAAAATCAAAAGAAATAAAATGGAATGGAAAAAATTAGGAGAAGACCAACAATGAGTATGTCTCTAAAGATTGTTAGGATCAGATGAAGCAGATGGAAATCTACTTGGTACATTACCTGTACATAGTTGTTCAGCTGATACAACTCCTTGAGATGCAGCGGAGTGGTCATAGTGGGGTTGAAACACAACTTCGCCTCTTTGCCATCGGGATGAAACAACTTGAGAAGCGCCACCACTGGGGGGAACGTATTCTGAAACAAAAAATAATAAATTATGTATGTATGTTTATATTTCTCTTTTCTTTTTATAACGGAAACTGTGAACAAGATTTTGACGTACTTCAAGATGTCGAATTAATTTAAAACTTTCATACTTATCAAGGACCGATAACAATACAATAATATGAAAAAGAAAATCAACAAAAAAATTATGTAGGTAGTTTAAAAAAACAGCTTTTATGAAAAGTAAAAAATAATTTCTTCTTAATTTGAATTAACAATAATGTATATACGAAAAAAAATTATTTGAGTTAATAAGTTTGTGTCCAGTGCCATATTTAGTTTAATTTGGCACTGTACACAAACTAGTCAAAAAATAATTAATAGTACATTTTGTCACATAGACAAGACAATGAAATTAAATTAACTAATTAATTAATTACACAAGGTTACATGACACACCTTGATAACTACGTCAAAAAATCTGTGACATGCCAGTTTATAGGCACAGAATTATTTTTTTAAATTTTCTGATCTGCAGATTATAAAGGGAAAGGTTTATTTCTAAGCTTTCTTAGAAAAAGATGATTTTATTTATTGCTGAAATAACCAACAAAGAAAGCATACTCTTACAAGGCTCTAAGGGTCTATTAATAAGCTATTACAGGGTATTTATTAATTTTATCCTTGGAGACCTTAACAGTTACTGTTAGAAACATCAATAACTACCGTCCCCTGACCCGTCATTTATATGCAAGATTGTTAAGTCTAGTCATGCCTTATTTAAGAAGAGGGGCCCGTGACCAGCATTGGGACCAAAAATGTTAGCAGCCAAACTACCCGAACCATTAATTACCATCTACTATTATAAATTGTTACAGGTATTTATTTCTGATGACTATACACTAAAGGTCTTAACTAGCGTAGCATTATCGACTGGCACATTGTTGCACCTGAGGTTGAATACACATAGGTATACTGAACTATCAATACCTATATCAACAATCAACAGATACATATGATAATGCAAAGGTACTACTACAATGTGTTTTAGTGCAATCAAATAATCAATGTTTAATCTGTTACATTATATTTCAGACAATTGAATCTCGTGACTCACATTATAAAATGACGTGTTCTATTAACCATCACAAAGCAAATTTCAAAAGAATTCATCAAAGTACTGCTATATTGCTTACTTACAGGAAACATCAAATTGTGGGTGATCCTCGGATAACGCTTACAATATGACATCTCAAAACAG
The DNA here is from genome assembly GCA_911387765.1 of Pyrgus malvae. Classification (NCBI taxonomy): domain Eukaryota; kingdom Metazoa; phylum Arthropoda; class Insecta; order Lepidoptera; family Hesperiidae; genus Pyrgus; species Pyrgus malvae. Next base: position 8,162,098 of record OU426958.1, on the reverse strand, counting down.
TCTGCCGAGAAAGGTTCTTGACAAAGATATTTTATAAATTACGTGACAATTACCACTCTATTTTTTTGTCGTCTACGTATTTTTGTATGTTTAAAATATTTTTAGAAGAATTTATTAGACTATTAGAGCAATAACAAACCTTTAAAATGTAAGTATGAGCTGTAGTTGTATTTTTCACGAACCTCCCATCTTATGGCCTTCTGATGAGGTTATGCAATTGGGCGACCTGAACGTCCAATTGTTTGTTTGTTGTCCTTGGTACAACCACATGTTCTTAATGGTACAACCACAGCAAATTTTTTACCCGTGGTTCAACCAGAAGAACCAGAAGAAGAGCCAGTAGTTGTATCACAGGCAAGTCTTTTTACCGGTGGTCCAACTGGTTGTAGCAAAACCAATTACCACAGGCCCATTTTTTTAAACCTATGTCCAATAAGCTACACTATTGTTCTTGTTCCATGTTGTAATTCCACGAGCACGAAACCCCGTTGCTCTACTTGTTTAGTAACCTTACCTTTTCCGAATTCCCAGCATTCTCAACTACGGGAATGCCGAACTGGACCACGTCCCCGGAGAACACCTCGTGCGGCTCCTGCTCCTTCGAAATCGAGCACTGGTTGTTGTTGATAAACGTCCCGTTGCTACTCTGATTGTCCTGCGAAACACAAACAGATAAACATCAACATACAATTCTTGTACTTCCTTTATGGGTACATAAAGTAGGTAAGTAAGTATAGTAATACATGTAGAAATTGCAGTGAAAGTGAAAGAGACTGAATTATGACGATCTGCGTGACGAACCAAGAAGAGCATACCGAACTTTCAATTGGAGGGTCCCGGGTTCGATTCCCGGCGAAACAGAAATTTGAATGGCTGCAACCCTTTTTGCGTCCCACTGCACGGGTCTCTCCCCATTATTGCCTGGAGCTTACTCCACGCTGCTCCAATGCGGGTTGGTGGAGATGAAAATTGAATGATGAGTTTAAATTTCTGTTCTCGGTCTGGGTGTTTGTGTTTCTGTCTTTGTGTTTCTATGGTACCCACGACACGGGGTATATCTACCGTACTGTGGGGCTATCAGAGTGAACGTTATTTAAAAAAATATTGCACCTATTTATACTGTGAAGCAATTATGCTGTATTTTAGAAAGGTACGATTGCGGGCCACACTTACGACCATCAATGTCCGAAGTGAACTAAATACAAACTCAGGTAAAACATTCTTGAGGTTGGATGTAGAGATATAAGATACGTGTAATATACTATAACAATTATATATAATTTTGTTGTGTTTCCAAGGTTACAATATTGATAATACGTCTCGATTATTAGAGACATATTATGCCGTGTTGTTTTTAAGAGAAGATTTATTCATAATGTTCACTACACAATATAGTATGAGCCTTCTTTGTACTGAAAATAATACTGTTAAGTCCTGTCGCTACCAGCATTAGAGCTTGTTTATAATGAGGATAATGATGACCCAGCCATCGTGAAAAAAGCTACTTAGCAGCCAAAACAGACTTTGATTTTCAATAAATAGGTACTTTGTTTTGGTTCTACTTGCAGAACCCTAATAAGCATACTGCACGAAGCCGTAACAATACTCGATACGTTCACAGTTCGCTGGACCGGCGCCTGTCGTCGTATCGAATTACGTCATTAAGGATGTGTTAAAAACCGCTTTTTAGCGCTCGCAAATTGCAAAGTTACACAAAACAAGCAATAGGACGAGCCATTTCCATTGAATTAGCCGCTAACCCTCGATATTTTGTTGTCTTATCCGCTGTACGGCTTCGCTCATTGCAACCGCTCCAATGTGTAATAATGTACTCGTATCACAACACAATGCAAATGTACCGCTCTGATAACTTAAGATTTATATTTGAAGAGTTATTTTTTATACTATCGAACAAATCATCAAGAAACCTTTTTTTACATCACTGATGGGCACGTATCTCAGCAAAGTGAGAAGAATTTAATAGTTCAACACGCTGGCTAATAACGGGTTGGTAAACTTAACATGCCCTTCACAAAATTTACGTAACTCTCTGGCATGCAGATTTCGTAACAACTAGCTATATGAGCTTCTTGAGCGTATAATTTATATGTAAAAAAATATTTTCTTAATCAAACAAATTACGTTTCCCACTAGGAAATGTCCATGGTACTAACTACATGAACAAAAACTTCCAAAACCAAAAAAAAATAACAAGATCCGAACCCCTATACCTTTGCGAGGAATATCGCCGCTAAGACCACTGCAGCACAAATTACGTATCGGTGGCGGGCTGCGCGCCGAGAACTGCAGGATAAAATCAAACGCATACCTAGCAAGAATTGAACCAGGAGACCTCTGGCTTGGAAAGTGGTTCTCTGGCTCATTCACTGGGACCATAGAAATCTAAAAAGAAGACTGGGACACTAAATGAGTCAGTGCTGTTACACATACATTGCACTCGGTAAATAGCTTCCGAGTTAGTACAATTACATGAAGGTCAAATATTTTATCAGGCATATAACATCTTAAAATACCTACTTAGCAAAATGCTATGAAGACTTTATGATGCAGTTTGGTGAAAAACTTTAAATTTTTCAAACTCGTTTTGTTATAAAATAGATTGCTAGAATCATGGCCAAAATAAAACGATTTGTTATTAAGAAATGAGGATGCCATCTGCATAAAAGAAGAAAATACAGTCCTACAGTTAAGTAAAACTGGTAAAATTTAATTTAATAGATATTTACATAGAGGCATGCACAATACATTTATCACATCGATGTGTCCTTCAAAGAGTCCCAGTTTCAACTCCCAGTAGGCAAGATATTTAAATGTAAACGTCTTCTTGGTTTTGGCATTTTGGTTATAGGTATTTGTCCGGGTGTTGGTGTGTGTCCGTGTAGCTAATTCATAATCACGACGACACACGTAATCCTGGTGTGAGACTATGAATGTGAAGTTATTTATTCATTAACACGCCAAAAGAACCACGGTCAATATTAGCCATTGGATCTAGAAGCATGCACGATTATTAGCGGCCATTAGCAACTCGCCTTGATTGTGCAATTAGGCAACGACAACGGGCTAACGGTGGTAGGTATTCCGTAGGCGGAAAAGTCAACCTGGTCGTGGCCCACAAATTGGCGAATTAAATCTACTTTTGTAGTATATGCCCACACTAAAAATAGAGTAGGTACCTACAACAAAATATGTTTGAAATCGATATCAGAATAGTAGCAGTCATTATTTAAAAAAATGCAGGATAGCCTTTATGATAAATTGATAATGCTGTCTAGCATTACGTTAAAACTCTTTTTAAAGTATACCTAGTTGTAGGTCCATTTCGGCATATGTATCTAGCTTGTTCTGTTCATTTAAGTGTCATTCATTGTTAAACATTCAACTGCTTATCTCAGTGACAATATTTGAACCTTATGTTTTCAAATAAATAAACAAATTATTTAAATTGTCACAATTATTATATTTGTCATGTAAAATCAATCTAGGTATTCTTGTAACCTTCAATGCATAAGTTGTGGACACTGTTGACTGAATATTTGACTATTTAGTTGAAATATTTATAAATATACAATGTATCTATTTTGTTGACTGATAAGTTTTGCAACTTTCTTTAAAATTTTAATACCATTTTTAATTGACTTTTATCAGCTGACAGCATTCCAGACTGTGATCAATTCGATTTTTAAAACCAAAGCCTTAAATGGGTGATGTTAAAGTAGGAAGAATAGGAAATATAAAAACCTTTTACTTATTAAATACATGTTTTATATTCAAAAGGATACCAAGAAATCCGTTTTAAGCTGAGACAACATGTGAAGATTAAGGTTGAGATCTCAGATTGCACAAATGTGTTTTTTTCCAACAACTGTCATGAAAATAGAAAACTATTAACAGCTTTTTTGATGCCAAATTGGCATCAAAAAGGCTTGGTGTCCTCAACAGAGCGAGGCAGTACTTCACTGCGGGGCAACTCCTGACGCTGTATAAGGCCCAGGTCAGACCCCACATGGAGTACTGCTCCCATCTCTGGGCAGGAGCACCGAAGTACCAGCTACACCCATTTGACTCCGTTGAAAAGCGCGCAGTCCGAATCGTCAACGACCCAAGATTGACTGACAGGCTAGAACCGCTTAGCTTGCGAAGAGACATAGGCTCGCTCTGCGTGTTCTACCGACTTTACTATGGTGAGTGCTCCGAGGAACTCTTCAAATTGATGCCTACATCACCATTCCATGATTATACCACCAGACGAAGGTTAAAGTTCCACCGGCACCATCTGGACTCGTGGCGGTCCTCCACAGTCCGCTTTGCACGCTCCTTTTTACCACGGACGTGTAGGTTATGGGACAACCTTCCAGCTGAGGCATTCCCAGTGGACTATAACATGGGGTTCTTCAAGAAAGCTGTAAAAAAAGCTCTCCTTCAAAGCCGGCAATGCTCGGGCGGCTCCCCTAGGGTTGCCCGTGTCCATAGGCGACGGTGATCGCTTAACATCACGCGGCCCGTCTGCCTTATTGTTAGGTTTATTTATAAAAAAAAAAAAAAAGCTCTTATAGATACTATATAGTGCTCTTGGTAGGTAATTTATAAGGTTAGGTATATTTATAATATAAGTGCCCATATTTAAAACACTTTCATTTATATTATGCGAAATATATGGAAATTAATAGTACAATTAGGCAATATCGAGTAGAATATAGTCGTAAAGGTCTTTCGTAGGTGTCAAGAAACGACCTGTTACTTTGGACGAAACACTTTATTTATGTTTGGTCTGTTTTAGTATAAATACTTAACATCATATTATGAAATGACAATAACAGAACATTTTTGCACGTATTTTTTTTTCAACAGCAAAAGTTCTTTTTGTACATTAGTACTACGCAAACAGGGTTATAAAAAAAGTTGACATGAATTTAAGATTGCAGTGGAGAAGTTATTTTATAAAATTTAATAAATATGAAATTAAACTTTACAAGCACAATGATAAAATGCTGCCGTATTAATTTTGTAATAATGCAATAAGTCTCTATTTCCAATCTGATATCTATTACTTCAATACAATTACTCACACAATTATAAGAAAACATAAAAATTATTAAAAATGCGTCAACATAACGAGTTTCCACTCAACCGACCTAAGCCTATCCGCCCATTGTTCCTCATAAAGGCATACGTAGGATGAGGTGAAATTGTTTAGCATTCTCATATATAGAGATATCTATTAGATAGGTATCTCTCTTTCGTAAACCGAACTATATTTTTGGGCGACCGTAATTCTAGTTTTGCATATTCATCAGTAAATACCTCATGAGTACTTTAAGACGAAAACGTCACGAGAATACGTAACACAGTACGTAGAGGTGATTTGTTTATTTCAAGTGGCGAGTGAACGTTCATACGCAATAACAGTTGAGCGTACCAAGTAATTAGGATCCTAAGAACACTATATGGACGGCCTTAGTCGTATCAACTGAGGCGTCCGTGTGTCTAGAGTCCGTTGTCTACCCGACCTCGGTGAAGGCGTGTACTACATTTACTATGTTAACTTATCCAGAGATATCATTACTGTTCACGTTTAAACTGTGAACCTGCGAGAAAGAATTATGATAAATCGATTTTATTCCTAGTAACTTATTTCATACGCACAAACTAAGTACAAACGACAATGACGATGTTGGGATCAACAACATCGTCATCTAGAAAAGCTGAAGTGCTGTTTATCACGAATAAATAAAATGATGGTCGATCTGTAAACGCTGCGCTCACTGAGATTTCTGCATTGAGAAAAAGTTAATTCGATACCTATACGACTAAAGTCTGGTCATAGAGAAACAAGCATGGCACTTTTGTTAAGTATTGAATATCAACGAAATATATAGTTCAGAACTAAGATTTTTTGGTCATTTATATATTTATTCACTTACATACATAAATATTACTCCCCGAGGATAGTGCTCTTGAAAGCATTATCTCCGCGGCGTCAAGCTTGAACGCTGCGCGAACTATGCGCTCATGAATTAATCATTAAGGACATAGTATTTCTGTTAATTAAATACCAATGTGAGAGGCGTGGCCAACAGTGGTTCCGTATGCCGGTTTCCGGCTTACCGCCTTGATACACCAATCTGGTTATCCACGACGCCATTTCTACTTGACCTATACGATTGCAATTATGAAGAACCGGAGGCGTGTTTTATTGAAGCTAATAGATTTAACTGCTAAATGTATACTCGGTTTCTCAATGAGAGTTCAAGGGACACATTGTCATCTTATAAGAATGTTAGATGACCGTCTTGTTATAGTTTAATTTGGTATAGTTTCAGAAATACGTTTTTTTGTCCTTTTTAAAAAAATACTATAATCTATCTGATAAGAAAGAGAGAAGGTCGCGAAATCCTTTTCATTCGTTGGTTTTGAAACACAAATAAAGTAGGGAAATAGGTAGGTATACACTACTAAACATGCAACATAGACGGATGTATTTTTATTGCCTTAGCTTATAGGTAAAGAATCGAAAAAGACAATCAGAATCAAAAAAAATCTATTTTTTTAAAGAATCAATTTTTAAATGTTGGATTCTACATACTTGTTAGAATATTTAATTTATAATGAATATTAATGAAATATTATAGGTTAAAATGGATAACATATTTTGCAATTTATTAATCCGGTGTATACATAATATATCTAAGCGTTATAATTAAATTCGTTGAAGCACATAAGTCAATTGATTTCATTTATTATTGTAATGGGCACCACGTAGCTCCTACTTTATATTTTATGTATTATCAGAAAATTATGAGTACCTATTTATGTTAGATATCCAAATCTGCGCAGTATTTTGTAGAATTTTTGAGCGAGCAATGAACACATCTCAATGATTTCAAGCGCAATCAATGCATTCAAGTGTGGAGAAAATTACCTACTTGTTTGATTTATTTTTATCACACTCTTCAATAATTTGTATGCTGTAACTGAACTGAAAAACAGCATCGTGAACGAGGCAGTTCAATCCTCTCGGCATATCGCCAATCTGAGAAAACGATTCCAATTACTCCTATTTTAAATTAAAAGGCAATTCCTATTTTCATTTCCCTAAACACTTTATACAAACTGAAATATTTTAATCGTTACAAGAAAAACTTACCACGAGGTAAAAATGTCCCTTTTCATAATACAACGTCGCGTGATGTCGTGATAGCACCCTGCATTCGAATATAGTGTTCGTTGGGCTAGGAGTCGCGCGGTACACATTTCTTCCAATCTGAAACATCATAAAAAGGTATTAATAGATCAGATAACCGAACCATTTCAAAAATAAAAGTTAATGTGCCATTTTCGTACCTAAAAAAACCCAACTAGCACTATTATACATACAATAGTATACTTTTCTTTGCGTAGTTTGCGTTACAGATACATAAGTAAATCTACCAGAGAAGGTAGATTTCATCAAGAAGTAGAGCTCCCACTACCTCTGATAGTGGGAACTCTACTGTATTAAATATTGCAGTGTCGTGAGCACGGCTAATTTAATAGAGTGTAGAGACAGGGTTTCCTATTTCTCCGCCTGCATAAAGGCTGAGCTGTACCTAATCAACCATGCCCACAGATCAAAACAGTAAACAATAGAGTGGCAGATGCATTTCATTTCAAAAACAAACAAAGCTTGCAGGCTGCAAGTAAACGCAGTGCCATGAAAAAAGGAACACAAAGTGTAAAATAACCCCAGACAGGTCCGAAATACGAGTAAGAAAGTAATAAGTGAAAAACCCAGAATAAAAAAGTAGTGTATAAGAAATAAGAAATTCAGATCTTTTTAACGAAATGGTCACTGCTGTAGCTTCGGAATTAAGAATAGAGCTACGAATTCCGGAAATTCAAGTAAAAAACCGGAGTTAGTAGATCCTAATAATTAATTAAGTAAACTGAAGAGTTTTAATAATTCGAATCAGACAAGTAGTAATTATCTTATTGGAGGCAATTTAACATCTGACTTGCAGGTAAGTACACGCTGCATCATACAAATCAAATGGCCAACCACAGTCCATATCTAAGTTCAATTGTATGTTAGGATCTCAGAATTTCGACACGCAAGCTTCCTGCGCCCATAACACACGACCGATAAGAATCGGCTTCCGTTCCGGGCAGCAGATGTGGCTAGGAATAGCACAATTTAATCTCATTACATTTAATTGCCAATGCACAATTGTACCAATCTCGAGCACCTCTGGCCACGCTGACTAAGCCACCGATGCACACAGACGGACGCCTGACGTACATACTAATTGACTTACACATAAACGCATAACAAGACGCGATTGGAAACATTAAATAAGGCATTGGATTCTTTTAGCGGTCAGAATCTAGTTTGGGATGGATGGAGATGGTTTTTTTTTTTTTTTTTTTATAAAATAACTTCATATGACTGTATGTGCCTATTTCAAATAGAATTATTCGCGGGCAAGCTCAATAGCATAAACTGAATAACTTGATCCTCACACTAAAAGGAGACTTCTGGCACACAATAAATAGGTACTTCAGGGGTTGGGGGCGGCAAGAGTGGGAGCTCGCAGCGTGCAGCTAGCTACCACAGAAAAGACGGCGGTGTGGGCGTGGCCGCACGAGGCCGTAAGCACTTAAGGGTGTAGGAGAAGTACATCGTTCTCCCAAGATGGGCCCGTTTACGTCATCACAGATGGTGAATACCAGTGCGTTCCACAGAAGACCCTGGAGTCCTTTCCAAACGCTAAGGCAGGCTACCAAGGTGGTTATAGTGCAAATCAATATAGGTCATAAAAGCCAGATGGCCTGATTGGTCTAAAATCTATAAGATTTTTTTTATTAAGAAGTATACAAGTCACTTGGTATTAAGTGGTTGCTGAATCCCATGGATGAATAACTTCAATCAAGGCTTCTTGTGAGTTTGTATGCAGTTGTGGCCAGTAAGTGCAACTTTTCACAAAAACGCAAAACAGTTGCATTGCTAATTCTCAGGACTTACATGGTTGTCTTGTGTGTGTGACTAGCATATATAACATCCAAAGACAAAAAACATGACGCATCTATTTCTTAACTGATTATCAAGAGTGGAACTTGAATAACTCAGCTACCAATGCAAAAGATAACAAACAAAGAAATATTTATAATAAGTGAACAATACAAACAAATCACAGTCATGTTATGATTGTTTTGCTGTGTATAAATAATATGTGTTGTTTACATTTGAAGTAGGAAATATAGCTTACCAAAGTTTTTTTTTTATATTGTTATTTTAAAAAGTAAATAGTTACTGTATATAACCTTTAAGGATGTAAAATTTAAAAAAAATAACTGGCTTGGCAATACTGAGGTACATGACATGTATGCATCAGTCTCAGTGCTAATTCTAACATTTTCAGAATAATTTTTGGCATAATTCAAATCCAAATCTATGTTAAAATTATTCATCAAATTAATATTATACTGTCATAATTACCTTCATGACATATAAAAAGGATAGCGATAATATTAACTGCCCAATTACTTTATTTAGGAACTGAAAACAGCCCTTTTTATATTAATTTTTAACCTACTAAAACTTATTTGAAAAAAACAGGTGTTTTATACTTCAAAGCTCTATTTAATAATGATAGCAATATCCTTCATTTATGTCACTCCAAACTACAAGAAGTGACCTTTTGTCCAATACTACAGATATTCTTTGCAATATCAGTCTAGTATTTGAACCAAATAGGAGATAGATATTGGCTGTCAAAGATAAAATGCTTATCAAGATTATCTATGTTTATAATCTTAATATATGTACTCCAAAAGATGTATGTATCAGCGAGATTCAAGAAATATTTTATTCTTTGTTATAGGTACAAATTATGCGTCCGTGTAGATTCGGGATTGAGAATAGAGCTACGGTATCCCCTGCCTGATCCTAAGAGGTGATTAAAAGGGGGCTTCCGGGGCTGTGAGCTGTGTGAGTGGGAGCTCGATCCGCCAGCCCGCCAGCCAGCAGCCCCGGGAATTACGGCGGTGTGTGCGTGGCCGCATGCCGCCGTAACCATCGGAAGGTGCAGGAGAGCACATCTACTCTCCCAAAGATGGCCCATTTTGGTAGCCGCACATGGAGGACACCAGTGTGTTCCACTGGAGATCCCGGAGTCCTCCCCAAGAGCAGAGGCAGGCCATTAGATGGTATATACTTTTTTATGCAGTAACACCTCCCTCTGTCCTACATAGGAAACATCCACACATGCGAAAATAAAAACATGTACACTATCACAATAGTATGTTTCAACTCAAGAAACTGTTTTTTAAGTTGCAATCTTGAAACCATCCAATAAATGAACCAACAAAAAACCCTGTAAAATTTTAAAACATCCTATATAGGAAAACAACCAAATAAACCTCAAGCAATCAGCAGTTTGATTGTGAATTTCCACAGACTGCAGTTGCAACTTAATACCACTTTACTACAAGAAAACTAATTGTTAACTACTCTTTAAAAAATCTATGTAAAAAGGCCTACTATGACAGTTATAGTGTGCTAAATATTAAAGAAAGAAAAGAAAAAAATATTTATGTCATAATAGGAATACAAAATATTCGCTTAATGAATCTAATTTTTCCCTGGCCATCGCCTTTAGGTGCCCATTTGGGCTAGATGTTGAGCTGAAAGATAAAGGGGTGGAAAAAACTACCAGCAGTACTCTTTTAAATAAATAATAGTTTAAAAAAACTAAAAAAAACACGCTTTTTATAGAAAACCTAAGAAGTATACAAGTCACTTGGTATTAAGTGGTTGCTGAATCCCATGGATGAATAACTTCAATCAAGGCTTCTTGTGAGTTTGTATGCAGTTGTGGCCAGTAAGTGCAACTTTTCACAAAAACGCAAAACAGTTGCATTGCTAATTCTCAGGACTTACATGGTTGTCTTGTGTGTGTGACTAGCATATATAACATCCAAAGACAAAAAACATGACGCATCTATTTCTTAACTGATTATCAAGAGTGGAACTTGAATAACTCAGCTACCAATGCAAAAGATAACAAACAAAGAAATATTTATAATAAGTGAACAATACAAACAAATCACATGTTATGATTGTTTTGCTGTGTATAAATAATATGTGTTGTTTACATTTGAAGTAGGAAATATAGCTTACCAAAGTTTTTTTTTATATTGTTATTTTAAAAAGTAAATAGTTACTGTATATAACCTTTAAGGATGTAAAATTTAAAAAAAATAACTGGCTTGGCAATACTGAGGTACATGACATGTATGCATCAGTCTCAGTGCTAATTCTAACATTTTCAGAATAATTTTTGGCATAATTCAAATCCAAATCTATGTTAAAATTATTCATCAAATTAATATTATACTGTCATAATTACCTTCATGACATATAAAAAGGATAGCGATAATATTAACTGCCCAATTACTTTATTTAGGAACTGAAAACAGCCCTTTTTATATTAATTTTTAACCTACTAAAACTTATTTGAAAAAAACAGGTGTTTTATACTTCAAAGCTCTATTTAATAATGATAGCAATATCCTTCATTTATGTCACTCCAAACTACAAGAAGTGACCTTTTGTCCAATACTACAGATATTCTTTGCAATATCAGTCTAGTATTTGAACCAAATAGGAGATAGATATTGGCTGTCAAAGATAAAATGCTTATCAAGATTATCTATGTTTATAATCTTAATATATGTACTCCAAAAGATGTATGTATCAGCGAGATTCAAGAAATATTTTATTCTTTGTTATAGGTACAAATTATGCGTCCGTGTAGATTCGGGATTGAGAATAGAGCTACGGTATCCCCTGCCTGATCCTAAGAGGTGATTAAAAGGGGGCTTCCGGGGCTGTGAGCTGTGTGAGTGGGAGCTCGATCCGCCAGCCCGCCAGCCAGCAGCCCCGGGAATTACGGCGGTGTGTGCGTGGCCGCATGCCGCCGTAACCATCGGAAGGTGCAGGAGAGCACATCTACTCTCCCAAAGATGGCCCATTTTGGTAGCCGCACATGGAGGACACCAGTGTGTTCCACTGGAGATCCCAGAGTCCTCCCCAAGAGCAGAGGCAGGCCATTAGATGGTATATACTTTTTTATGCAGTAACACCTCCCTCTGTCCTACATAGGAAACATCCACACATGCGAAAATAAAAACATGTACACTATCACAATAGTATGTTTCAACTCAAGAAACTGTTTTTTAAGTTGCAATCTTGAAACCATCCAATAAATGAACCAACAAAAAACCCTGTAAAATTTTAAAACATCCTATATAGGAAAACAACCAAATAAACCTCAAGCAATCAGCAGTTTGATTGTGAATTTCCACAGGCTGCAGTTGCAACTTAATACCACTTTACTACAAGAAAACTAATTGTTAACTACTCTTTAAAAAATCTATGTAAAAAGGCCTACTATGACAGTTATAGTGTGCTAAATATTAAAGAAAGAAAAGAAAAAAATATTTATGTCATAATAGGAATACAAAATATTCGCTTAATGAATCTAATTTTTCCCTGGCCATCGCCTTTAGGTGCCCATTTGGGCTAGATGTTGAGCTGAAAGATAAAGGGGTGGAAAAAACTACCAGCAGTACTCTTTTAAATAAATAATAGTTTAAAAAAACTAAAAAAAACACGCTTTTTATAGAAAACCGAACTAAAAAGTAGAAAATAAATTTTAATGAATTTAAATTAAGAAAATTGTGTTAAAAATTTCAATGAATATAAGTTAATAATAGTGTGAATAAAAAATATATATTTTATTTAAAAAAAAGCGTGGGGTGCTTTTTAAAATATTATCGAAATGATAATCACTCTACTCATATCTGTCAATAAAATATTTATAACTATTGACACCATGCACCCCACGCTTTTTTTTAAATAAAATATTTTTTTTTATTCACACTATTATTAACTTATATTCATTGAAATTTTTAACACTATTTTCTTAATTTAAATTCATTAAAATTTATTTTCTACTTTTTAGTTTGGATTATTTATTCTTTCCATGATGTTTCCACGAGCAATGGACTGGTTACTGAGAACCTTCTTCTTTCTTTCAAAAATATCTTTATCTATCATTAGGCTTGTTACATAACAAGGTTACATATTTTTTAAATTTTTACGTTTTCATAAAATTTGACCTGTCTTACGACTTAACAAATTATTTATATTCTTTATATATCTCATACACGTTTTCGGTTACTGAGCACCAATAGTCTACTCCCCTACATAAATATGAGCAACCCAAGCAGCAAAATAGTCGAATAGTAATTAGATTACTCAGCCTTTAATCGTATAAGAGCCGAGTAACCGTTCTTAAAACACCCATTTATCGTGTAATAGCGGTTATCTCGACTATTTGGCAATATTTGCTAATGTGTGCTTTAAGGACGTCGAATAAACGTTTACAGCACTATGTTTTAGCACTTTTACTCCACCTTTTAGCAGATGCTGAATTAAAGTGGCTAAAATACTCGTTATTAGATCGTTTGATCTATAACAGTCGTATAATAGCTGTAGAATAGCTGATTCGCCTATAAACGCAATCGAACAAAAATCATATTTTGCAAATTGAAAAATGGAATAATTTTATCAAATTAGTGTATTGTCATCGGTCCTCAATAAATCTACAAAGTTTGAACGAAATCTGGCCGTTTAAAGTGGGTCAAAATCGCGCCCAAAGAAGTCGGTTACAAACATACAAACATACAAACATACAGGTGAAGCTAATAAAAAGCGTGTAAAAAGAAGGGCTATGGGTCAATATCCCTATGTGACAGCTGATTGTGTGAGACACTTATCATTTAATACTAGTGATCCAGCCCTGCCTTGCTTGGGTGATTTAAGGGCATGCATCAATAAAAAAGGGGTATTGTAATTGAATATGTTTCATTTTGTAGAAACGACTGGAGAATAGTTTTTACATAATCTGAATTTTCATTATATTTACTAAATTTTTATGCAACTGAAAACACGATGCCATAAAATTTTCTCGATAGAATTATTTTTCAAAATTAGGTCAATATTTTCAATTTTTATCATTTTATGTCAAAACGAGTTTGAATATATTTATCATTATTTTTTTACAACAAGCTAATGTTACTATAAAGCTTTCTATGCAAACAGTTTTCTATGTTTTGTTTTAGTTTTTTAACGAAAAATGTTTTTCGATTTGGCGCTTACGACATTCAAAATAAGATGATGCTTTCTTTTCCTCGCGAGCGCTGAAGTAACGCATGCCATCACTCTCTTCGCCACTCCCATACCACCCGTGACCACTGTCAACGATGGACGCGTACTTACTTATGCCCGAATCGCCCGCGAAATACGAAAATTTCAAAATATATTTAATTTTGTTTAGTTTTTGAAAATATATTTTTTTTTTTCTTAGTAAGTAAGTATTAGGTATAAGTTATTATTTTTAGTAAGAATTAGGTAATTTTAAAGTTTAGAAAATGGGAAATAAAAGTAAAAATAAATTATCAAAATGGAAATATTTACGAAGAAAAAAGGTAAATAAAAAAAAGAAAAAAGGTAAGTAGAACTCTTGCACTTGTATTTAGTTAGAAACAATACCCCTGTAATCGATTTACAATAATTTTATTCGTAATATATTTTATTTTAGGCTAGCTGTCTATTTATGAGCAAAGAATATTTAGGTTACTCGGTAGTCAGACCAAGTCTTGGTCCTTATTTCACGATTTGTAAAGTAGCGTCTGTAGTCCAGTTTTTGAAGTCTTGTTTTACTCACGTTTGCAATACGACTCGACTCGGGTTCGATCCCCAGCGTAGCATATGTTTTTTATATTATATAAATTTATATTTTTTTACTATTTTAAAATTACAAATATTTTTTACAATAAAAAAGCTTATAAAAAGACAGACTGAAAACATAAATATTTGAAATTCTTACGGCCGAAAAAAGTCTACATGAACAAAATAAAAGTACGTAAGTAACCTAGGTACAATTCATTTTATATATACTTTAGGTGTTTATTTTTTACACCGTAATCAATTTTGTTTCATAAATAAAAACCTACAATTACACTGCTAGCGTCTGTAGTCCAGTTTTTGAAGTCTTGTTTTACTCACGTTTGCAATACGACTCGACTCGGGTTCGATCCCCAGCGTAGCATATGTTTTTTATATTATATAAATTTATATTTTTTTACTATTTTAAAATTACAAATATTTTTTACAATAAAAAAGCTTATAAAAAGACAGACTGAAAACATAAATATTTGAAATTCTTACGGCCGAAAAAAGTCAACATGAACAAAATAAAAGTACGTAAGTAACCTAGGTACAAAGCTATGATTCATTTTATATAATAATATACTTTAGGTGTTTATTTTTTACACCGTAATCAATTTTGTTTCATAAATAAAAACCTACAATTACACTGCCCCTCCCCCCTATCTATATCGACTGAGTCGATAGATAGACTGACGACAGCGAGAAATCCTTACCTACGTAATTTGTAGCCATATCCTTTATTTCACAACTAGTAAAGTAGTGAGCGTAGCTCATAATAAAGTCTCGTGTATTACGTATGAGTGTTCTGGGTTCGATTCCCACTTGTATAGTTTTTGTAAAATTAGTCCTCAACCACAAATATATTTTTTACAGTGAAAACGTTTTTCCGTTTCTGATTCATTAATAAAGTGAACAAAATTGTGAATTTATTTTAATTATCGATTTTTTTACTTTATTTATAATTTTACATAATATGAGCTGCGGCCCACTGTACAATCGTAGAATAGTCGAAACTGTACATTTGTATTTTTTGCAATTTTTAAGTACTGTAGGTAAGTACTTACAATCAGAGCTTCATAACGTTATAAAAAATATCAAAATATAATGTTATATAACGTTATAGGTGAATAACGGTATCAAAAGAATAGCGTTATAGAATATCGAAATCGAAATAAAATAACGTTATAATATCGTTATTTTATTTCGATTACTACGATATTTACGCGACGTTGTCAGCTCGCTGCATCCTGACCTTGTTTTGTGTAGTTTGTATTTTAGCACTCCCATTTGCTCCGCCGTTTGAAAGTCTACGTTCTTATAGTAGAGGAGCCCAAGAGAGGATTTTTTGGATTTACTCGAGCGTGTGAGATAATTTTTTGAGCAGATTATTTTTATTTCTGTCTTATGTAAATGTAATATGGACAATTGTCTGAAATAAAAATATATTATAATTATATAAGCTACGGGGTAAACCTTGCATCTTTTTTAACATAATTAAAAATGTCGTCTATATAGGAACGCTAAAGTTTTTAGATATTTTGTCTTACTTTCGGTTGTCAAAATCGGCAGATTAGAATATGACGTTATCGTTTGATAATTTGTTTTTCAATAGAAATATCATAACAATGCGAACTCTACCAAGAGTGCCGAGAAGATATTTTTTTTATTTTGCAGTTTTGTGTCCATCCCACCCATTTACTTTTAAAAAAATCATCTGATTATTGAAATGTTACCTAATATGCATTAAATCTACTTATCTTTTCTATCTTAAATTGTCGAGCTCAGTAATTAACCCGACGCTCTAAAAATATTTGGTTCTAAAAGTTTCGAAAACCTGTAGTAGATGCTTTTCTCACCGGTGAAACGGAAACTATTATACAACCTTTTTTCCTTCCTACTAAATGTACTAGGTTCACATGACGCTCGAGTCTTCGTTCGCATTCCAACATCCAATAAAATGGGTATGTATTATTTTTTCAAGCCTGAAGCCAATATGATGAAATATTTAATGATGATGAGATGAGGGTCCTTCTGGGGCAGATACGATTGAAATGTTATAGAATTGATGTATCTTCCTCTACTTTACGAATGGCATCTCGGTCGTTTGACCATTTTGCCAGTGTCAAATTAATATTTGTATTCAGATTTTGTTATTTCGTTGAATAGGATGACATATTATTAAAAATGACGTCAAGCCAGTCTTCAGAAATTCAGTAAGATATTCAAGTCGACTCGCTCGGGTATAGACCCGAACGTGTCAGATAGAGATTTGGAGGCAAGCTGAAAAACCATTTTATGCACTGTTATTTTATTTCACAATACTTGTGTAATTATTAATTAACCTATATCGAACCAAATCTATCAACTTTATCCAATATGATTCAAAAATACATCAAGAAAATTAAAATAAAACAAGAGCGCAATATGTCTTTTCAGGTCCCGCCTAAAACTACAATCGATTTTTTTTATTTTTTTTATATGTAAACCGAACAAAAAGGCAGACGGGCCGCGTGGTGTTAAGCGATCACCGTCGCCTATGGACACGAGCAACCCCAGGGGAGCCACCCGAGCATTGCCGGCTTTGGAGGAGAGCTTTTTTTACAGCTTTCTTGAAGAACCCCATGTTATAGTCCATTGGGAATGCCTCAGCTGGAAGGTTGTCCCATAACCTACACGTCCGTGGTAAAAAGGAGCGTGCAAAGCGGACTGTATTTATATAGATATTATGTGAATTGTCCAAAATATGACGATATCCTACTTCCTACTAATATTATAAACGTGAAAGTTTGTAAGTATGGATGTTTGTTACACTTTAACATAAAAACTGCTGAATGGATTTTAATGAAACTTTATAATGATATAGCTGATACATCAGAATAACACATAGGCTACAATTTATATAGATATTGTGCGAATTGTCCAAAATATGACTATATCCTACTTCCTACTAAGATTATAAACGCGAAAGTTTGTAAGTATGGATGTTTGTTACTCTTTAACGTTACGACGATGACAAACCGAGTGTGCGATACAACGGTGCGGTCCAGCTGCAATTCAGACCTTATTAGTCTCCCGAAGTTACAGCCTTCACTGCACTACACTCTTGCCTACGCACTATTCTCTAGATTAAAGTTCTTAGTAGTTCTTCTTTATTAAAGAATTTTCTAAAAACATTTATTGTTCAGAATCAGATTGTCTACGGTTTTATTATAAGTATAGATTGTAGTTTGGGGGGGGGGGGGGGGGGCCCTATGAAGTTTGGGGGAAGAGGTGTCCCAAATTGGCTTGTTTCGCCTTCCATCTACGCATGACTGATGGATTTTGGGAGGGGTCATGTCCCCTGTGAACCCCCCCTGGGACCGCGCATGATTGTAGTCGATTACGAATATTATATTTTTGTACCACTCATATTATGTTCAATAAATCTTTAAATTATAGCAAGTTTTTAATAATTTCTAGGTTAGTAAAGTACATCATATACTAAATATACTAAACTATAGTACTAGTCGACCGCGAAAATTAGATACAGGAATGATCTAGTATATTGTTTTCTATGAAGAAAACAATATTCAAACAATATTTCTATGAAGAAAACAATATAAGGATTACACTGTAATTCCAATACGGCACGGTACTCTTCCCATTATTAGGGAGGCCTTAGCTTACTCCACGCTGCTCCAATGTCAATATTTAGTAAGAATAATTTATATCCTCTTTGAGCTGAGTGCCTAACTCAGCTCAACGGGTATTACTCGGCAAGGTAGGTAAAGTATGAAGGTATACCTGGGTTCATCGATTATAATATTATACTAGTGGTAGATGCAAATCAGCACGATGAAATGCAGAGCAGCGATGGCCGAGTGGTAAAAAACCGCGGTCTTCGACGCGACCGATCCCGGGTTCAAATCCTCGGCGCGACCTCTGACAAAGGAATTTGTAATGTGCGCATTTATCGCTGCTCCACGGTGATGGAAAATATCGCGATATTTAATTGATTACGATGCTCTCCATCGCCGTGCATGCCTGAGAGAAATTCATAATTTCTCGAAAGCATGACGTCCACCAATCCGCATCTGGCCAGCGTGGTGGACTATGGCCCTCTCACTTGTGAGAAGAAGACCTGTGCCCAGCAGTGGGACATAAATAAAAGATGCAAAGTTCCATACAAAATCGAGTCAAAAGTTATCCCCGCGCGTAAATACGTACTTATTATAGATGTATACAAGTATTCTAAATGAATTATTTTTATCTATTTTAAGCCTTATAGTACTGACATAAGTAAGAAAATAAATCCATGTTAAATTGTCACTTATCAGTTATCACCATCTGGTTCGATGACAAGAAGGCGATACGAAATAGGAGTGTATTGAATAAAGAAACGTAAAACATTATAAATTACAATAAAGCACACCCAATACAATAAATTAGTTACTGTGTACTTTTTGTTTATCCGCCGCTCAACAAAACATATACCTAGAAGAATGCACAGTTTGACAACTTCGCACTCAGCAGTCGGTTATAACGTTATTTATATCGTTATTTTCTAAATAGCGTTTACTGATATAGCGTTATTATGATGTGCAAATAACGTTTAGTTGAAAAAAGTTTTGTTTTTTATAACGATACGGGCACAAGGAGTTAATAACGTTATAATTTTATAGCGGTATTTGAAGCTCTGCTTATAATAAATATCAGCAAAGGTGACGAATTACTAAATTTTTCAAATTGTTTGCCTGTACGCGCATCACGCAAAAGCTACTAAACCGATTTCTTGAAATTTGGTATGCAGCTTCATAATTAGCCGGGTCAACATTTAGGATTTTATTTATACCGGGAAAGTGTACCTAAGGATAATAAAACAACTGCCACAAATCTGAAATCCACATGGACGGAATCGCGGACAGAAGTCAAGTCTTTTCAAGTCATATTATAGGTACGTATTTGTTCAAAATTTTGTTACTAAATGACATTGTTGCAAGACAGTTATTTGAGCTTCTTCGTTGTATCAGAGCTTCTTCGTTGTTCCGCTAGGTGACGCTGGCTCGTAATTTAGAAATCAACTTATTTTTACTTAAAGTCACCGATAGATGGCGAATCCCCGCAAGGGGAGCATCACCCCACCGCAGGCTAGAGGCGTGGCTTGTGATTAGGTATTTCGCATTGATGCATGCCCTTAAGTTTTTGTGATTATACTTATCTATCCCACAGGAACAGTACATTTTTCCAGGATAAAAAGTAGTCTATTGTAGCCTTTTGTATTGGATTACAGCTATTGTAGAATAAATACAGCTATTGTAGAATAAATGGGCATGATGACAGATTTTCCAATACCTTTCCTTATTGTAGGTACACGTCTCCTAGTTTCGAAAAAAAGTTTATTTCAGCAATAAACTCAACTTTTAACGTAAATAAATGTATTTTCTGCTATGTAATTTGAAGTAAGCGCGAAAACGCTCGTAGGTGTCATGGCGTCGGCTTGCTCGTCAAACTTCAAGCAACACGATGACATTAACTGAGACGTGACGTCATTCCTTTTGATTGGCGTTTCAGCCGATTGCTGTATTTAATACTTTTATTTTATTGAAAATCTTATTAATCTTAATGTTTATATTAAAACGGGATGATATTTTAGAACTTTTTTAACATATATTTTTCTGTAAAACCGTTTATTCTCTGATTCTTTAATAGTGTCATCATGCCTATTGTAAAAACTTAATTTAGAAGTTTAAAGATAATAGGGAAGTAAGTAATATTTTACATTATATTTATATAAAATTGCCTTGAATTAGCTAAGACTTTTAAACCATCTAATGAGGCTAATTAGAAATTATATAAGTTATGAATATACTTTAACACATTTATTATTCTAAAATATTTATTACCACATTACTCAGTATGAAAAATAAATGGCATGTTAATTTATTTCATGTTAACTTTTCATTCAAGTTGAAGTACCCAAAATAATCTATTTTAGGTACCACTTAAGCACTTTACTTTGCTCTTTTTAAGTTCTCATCAGTTTTTAAAATATTTAAATTATTTTTCTTTTGCTGTATTGATAAAATGTTAATCTTATACTAGCAGCTGCCTGTGACTTTGCCCGCAAGGATTTTGGTTTTAGTCATAGCATGATGCTTTATCCATACTAATATTATAAATTCGAAAATAACATTGTCTGTCTGTCTGTCTGTCTGTCTGCTACTCTTTCATGCTTAAACCACTGAACCGATTTTGAAGAAATTTGGCATAAACATAGAAAGGATGTTAAGAAAGGACTTTTTGCCACGGGAAAATATTTCATTCCCACGGGAAGCAAATGGGATGCCGTGTAGTGTTATAAATACACTAGATGCTATTACTTACTTCATTCACATCCATTATCATATTTTATAACTTATATTCTTTTGTTTTATTCTTATACTTTGCTTTTCCTTTATTATTTCTTTACAAAATTATTTACTTTCTGTTTGTTTATTTGCATTTTGATGCAGCTTTCAAAATTGTCATGTCTGCCTTTTATGTTTCTTATTTTTTTTAATTCATTTTACTGCATTGTATAAAAATCCTTTTAGCCATTCAATATTAAATGAAAAGAATAATTTTATGTTTCTTATTTCATTTCATAGATTAATAAAGTATAATATTGTCTTTGGTTTATTCATGTTTTTATATTATAATTATTATAAATTGTTGTTTTTAAATAATAAATTAATATAATGTTCTTCTAATCTCTATATATAAAAATGAATTGCTGTTCGTTAATCTCGCTAAAACTCAAGAAAGTCTGAACTGATGTGGCTAATTTTGGTCTTGAAATATTAGTAGAAGTAGAAAGAAATTAATAGTAAAATAACTTATTTTATTTTCCTATATAAACTGTTAGTAACAGTAATTGTCAAACATTGGTACTTCGCGCCATCGTCCAAAAGTTTGACATAGTCTGAATAACAGTTCATCTGTCACTATCGTTTTTAATGTTTTATTTGACAGTAACGTAAAAACTCTTTGAGATGATAAAGAAACTAATTGTCTTACAAAACTTTTAAGGCAGGACAAAGTCTGCGGGCTCCACTAGTAGTCTATATGCCTTCCCCAATAAATGGACTATTCTACACAAAAAGAATTTTTCAATTTGAACCAGTAGTTCCTGAGATCAGTGCATTCAAATAAACTCTTCAGCTTTATATATTAGCATAGGTTTAAAGCCTTCCCATTAGTGTGATTTAAGTTTCTTTTAGATTTTTCAGTAGTTTTATAATTATTCTAATAAAACCATATAACAACACCGAATTAAGCACCGTTTTCATCAATTCTTGAGCATAATTTTTATATTTCTGAACTAATTTTTATGATTGTTTTTTTATGATTTTGAATTTAAATTGAGTATAGCTTTACACAAGTATTTCTAAATTATTTATATTATAAAACTAATTAAGTAACTGATGACTGATTTCACAGCATCTTGAGTAATACATGACAATATGTATGTGCATAGATCCCAGCAAGTATGCTTAACCAACACTCACAATATAAAATTACTATAAACATTGTACTGTCACAGAAAAATGCATCACAAATTTATTTATCTACTTTTGTTTACTTTAAATTATTTGTTTCTTCAAATAAATAATGTGTCAGTCCAGTAACTATTTACATACGATAGGGAATACCTACCTGCCAAATACTGATTCAGTTTTAAAAGTATGCATACAACCTAAAAAAAACTAGAGGTACACAATTAGTTAAGGCTTGGAAGTGTAGTAGAATCTGTGGAATTTAATAAGTAAATGGGATACAGAAATATTCTTGATATTGGTGTCAATATAGCTTAGGATCATTAATTGCATATAGACTTAATCTTCAACTACTTATGTACCAGTAAAGGAAATAGAAGGTGCTACATTATTAAAAGAATGTGGAAATTATCTAGAGAAGAAAAATGTAATGACAATTACCTTGACAGGTTGCTCTAACGTAACACGTCTCTCCTCGAAGGGAAGAGAGTTCGCGTGAGGAATGAACACCGCCTTGGGAACACCCGACTCCTGATTATTGGGCGGATCAGGGCCAGGTGTCCAATTGTAATCCATATTCTTTATTGTGTTCATTTGTTGTGGTTTAACTTTCTTGCTCTTTGCTATCACCATCGCAATCCACCTTCAAAGTCAACATCCGTGCCTCGCAGCCTCGAAGACGAGCAATACATAGGTGATGAACACCATCTGATCACTATGGTGAAAGGTGAACACTATTCACTGCCATCTTGGGGGACGATTGGTCTTAGATAACGAGATGCTTATTTTGTCACCATAAAAATCTTCGGTATTGCAGCACTCGTGTAAACACTTCGAAAAATTGAACAAATGAAACTTGATTCCTTTCGTTACTGACCGATTGTCGATTGGGAAATCATCACTTTTGAGTAAAATACGGTATCCGTGAATTTAAAGTAATCCCCAATTTAAGGTAAAACATATGTTTATAAAGGCCCAATTATATTACAAACAGAATAATTTAAGGGCGTAGATAGCATTTATCGTTCGAAGAACTTACGAAATGGGCCGAATCGGACATTTGTTTTGTTGAGTGAGTTGGGTATCGGTATCATAGAGAAAAAACACTACGTTATAATCTGTACCACAGATCTGTACGGTATCTTCGTCTCGTCTCTTAACTACTATCAACTATCGTTCATTTGTTTTTTAAAAGTGTTAACACAGCATAAAAATCGGTTTAAATCAAAGACCAATAATCCTAAAGACAGCGGGTCGGTGTAACCACTTTTTTTGCATCTCTTTTTCGCAGCCAGTGTTACCCACTTATCATATTTTCCCCCAAATTTGGTAATCTACAATATCAAGCAAGTAAACTATAAACATTGGCAGACCAAACTGTGAAAGGATTTATATGCTTGTGCATTATGGTTGGTTGTTTGTGAGTTTAGATTGGTTGACTGGCATAAAGTTAATTGGGTCAGCAAATTACAGGACATACATATAGGAGAAAATAAAAGACAAATACAAAGATTTTTAATGGCACCAATATGGGTGTTTACAAAAGCTGTTAATACATATTTAGTACGTCATATTTACCTTAATGAGCTATGCAAATATTACAAAGATAAAAGTAAACACTTAGTTATAACGCAATATATAAAAATGTACATTTGTATCAATTTTATTATTATTTTTCTTCTCTTTATCCTTTTGGTCAATAAATGGCTTTCAAAATAGACTGAACAAATTCGGAATTAAATTGATGGTTGCCAGTCAATACGTCCAGTGGCCTGAATCCATTTATTTTCGGCAAGAGCGTCAGTTGGAAAACTGAAAAAAATATGACAGCAACATGAGATGAAATTCGTCTGGTAAACTTCTCATAATGTCTAATACAAAATGTATGGAGTATCTTTTTATAGTCTGTGTGAGTGAAATTTAATATGTCGGGAAAATGCTCATAACGTGCACCCCAGGCGCGGTCCCAGGTGGGGGGGTCACAGGACATGACCCCCCCCCCCAATCCGTCAGTCATGCGTACATGGAAGGTAAAACAAGCGAATTTGAGACACTTCTTCCCTCAAATTTCTTGGCGACCCTCCCCCCAAAATTGAAGGCTGCGACCGCGGCTGGTGCACCCAGCCTGTAACATTTTACTGGTCTCCACTTAAATAGTTATATATAAACAGGGGGTATTTGAGCCTCCCGCTTGAAATTTAACTAACTACTAATGAGGTAACACATAATCTTTGATATTATTATTGTCACTGTTTTTGTTAAAAATAATTATATTTAAATAAGATAATTTTTTACTAATACGGGGAGGATATTTTGATTCGAGATCTGACAACACAATTTCGAATTTGACAATGTTTGAAATAAACAAATATAAGTTTATTTTCACGAATTTCACTATATTTACGTTGAATGACTAGTTATAAGACAAAAGTAATTAAATATCTATATATAAACAATACATATTTAGTACATTTTAAAGAGAAGTATTTAACTTACGCGTAAAATGTAATACCTTCCGGCAGCCTTCCTGTTTACGCTCACTGCGGCTTTTACAACCTAAAATACTGCAGCTCACCATATTATGGAACTAGAAAAATGTTATTTGCTTTTAATACAACACAATTTACAGCTGTGAGAATCGATTTTAACACATAAATATTATAAAACAACAATGTCACCCCGACTTCCACAGTTTGCCTGCCACATAATTAAAGGGCACTGTCAAAATATGTGGTTACACCGAAAAGGACAGAAAATCTCGCTCCCATCTCTTTTTAACAAGTTCTTTAAGTATATTTCGATCTCGCTTTAGCGTGCCGTAATGAAAATATGCCTCTGTCTATAGTACGTAAGTACATTATTCTTAGTCTAAGGTTTAAATTCTACAATCTACCTACATTGACCAAATCGGACCAAACGTAATAAGTCTATGGACCAGACCAACGACAGACTATTAAAAGCATAGACTTAGTATATACTAACAGACGACTATAGCGTGTGAGAGAGAAGAAAATCTCCTACCGAGTTACAATAAGACAGAAAAGGAAGACAAATCTGTTGTTCCTGTGCCTAGATTTTGATTGATACCGGTTACAACTTGTCACACGAGAAATTAGCCTCGCAGTATTTTATGTCTTTTGTGTGAATCGTGATGAATTTATGTTATTTTATGATTTACATCAAACGAGCGAATGCTCATTCTATCCCCGCTATATCCAATTATTTTAGTGTAAACAGGCTTAGAGCATTCTTTCATTGTTCTTAGTGCGTTCGCAAAGATTCTGTGGAATATTCTAAGAATGCTCGCTCGCTCGATGTAGAGTAGAGCGCACAAACAGTTGCTTAGAGTTCTTGCGTGTTCGGACGCGCTCGCGCCCCTGAGAGGCCTCTTCAAAGCGATCTTATGTTCTAGCGATTGCTCTAGCGTTCGTTTGATATAAACGCTGAATACGAGAGTTTTGGTTTACACTAAATCGTTTGATGTAAATCGACCTTTAAATAGCATTTTCTTAAAAAATGATTACTTGTTCAGTATAGGGTCTTGGACACTATGCACAAAAAAAATTCAAAATCCATACCTTAAAAAGGTTGCACTAAATCACGCTTGGAAAGCAATATAATTGTTTATTCTTTTTTATACATGATTTTATTACCGCTATAAATCAATAATTATGAAGTCAATTGACTATATATGATAAGTGACGTCACTTATCACTATCTCATACAAAATGTATGGGGATGTCACGTTTTGACAGCTCATTAAAAGTATCTCAATTGACTTGGTAGTCCAAGACCGGATTGTATTGTGGTGTGAATCATAGGAATAATTACGAAAATTCCACATTTCATAGGTAAATACTTATGAAGTCGTCATTAAAATAATGCTTTTATTTTTGGTCAAAATTTGTCTTTTATCTATCACGTTATTTATACAAAATTATAACAATAATTTCGTGCCTTTTTATATTTTGTGTAGCTTAAATCTACTTATTGATAATTTATATGATTTTGGTAAATAATTGTTTCATAAATTTATTTTACATGTACGCTAGTGCTTGATATATCGATATTTATCTTAAAAATTTACAAAGATTAAAAATACTGTTTTACGTTTAGCGTCTAAAGTCTGAATGATTTTGTCAGAAAAATGCAATGATTATTATATACAAAACGAGGTAGATATTGTAATAGCGCGCGGTAAGTGAGGGCGACAAATTCCGACAATTGCCGACAAGGTCAGGCGTGGTCCCAGGACATGACGCCCCCCGAAATTCCATCAGTCATGCATAGATGGAAGGCGAAACAAGCCAATTTGGGACACCTCTTCCCTCAAATTTCTTAGTGACCTCCCTCAAAATTTCTTAGAGACTCTCCCCCCAAAATTGTAGGTTGCGACCTCGCCTACATTAGATACATTTAAAATACTGAGTTGTGTGTTCCAAAAGTGTCAAAACTACGGTAAAAAGGTGAAAAAAGCAAGGCGTTACATACCATTACGTATGGTACGTAAATAAAATATCTATATATGTTACATTTTATTTTACAAATTATTAAATAGTTGATGTTATTTTAAAAGAGGATAGATAATAATGGCGGCTACTGCAGTACGATAAGGACAGACAGAGTAGGTCAATGACTATTTAAAACACAATATAGTATTTACACTTTTACTTCTATTCGTCTAACGTATATTAATTGTGTTTTATCGATCATACCATTAGGATTGCAAGACTAAAACTCATAAAATAATTGATAGTTAAACAAAAACTAAAAAACATGCTAGAATTGGAGCTTATTTGTTTTTTAAATACATAATTTATTTTAAAATAAAAAAATATATAAGTGGCACAGCATGCATAGCATTTTTTATCAACTTTTGCGATTATAATTTTTTTTTATTGGTGTTTATTTGAAACTTTATTATCTGGTCGAAGTAGTCTTGCATTGTCATCGGCTTAGAAAACGTCGACATTAGTATTTCTGTGATATTTGTCCATGATAATTGTTGAGGCTGTAACTTAGTTAAGCACGTAGCAGCGCGGTATTTCTGTGAGTGTGTAAGTGCAAGTATCAGATCAATACCTTCTATCTTCTTCTTTTCGATGATCATTTCGGTTAACGTACACCAGTTTTCTATGTCAGATTCTGGCTTATCCGGATCAAAATTCACAAATTTAGTTATTGTGTTCTGAACGGGTTGACAAGCGGTTATATTTTCAGCGAACTTTGTAAAAATTGCTTCCACACTAGCGGAAAATAATGACATCTGTTCCACCATTGAACCGCCCAATGATTGATCCTGGGGTGGATCCGCCACTTCTGATATCGGTGTATAATCTCTCCATTTATTAAAGAAAATACCAATTATACGTTAAATTTCGTCAGAACACAAATTTATTCACCTTTTTAAAATCACAATTCTATTATTTATTTTACATTAATCATTACAGCGAAAATGAGTAACCAATTCTTTTTTACAAAGTTGTCAAGGCGACACCGTCATATACCGAAGTCTGCTGAACTTAGAAGGTTATTTTCGTTACGGAATTTCTTGATTCAGTCGCCGCGCTCAAAGCCCGCGATAAAAGCTATGCAATAGCTTAATAGGTAGGATTTTGTTTATTGTTAGAAATCGTTGGGTACTAGAAGCTATTATTAAAGTAGTGTAGTACCTATATCAAAAATTAGGATTTGATCAGACACCCCACGCTTAGTAAAAATATAATATTTTTGTTTTATAATTAGGTATTTTTCTTCTTTTTAGTTCAGATAATAATAACTATATAAGAACTTTCTTTGAAAGAATGCATCTGTTCCAACAGTCGAATTGCCATTATCATCGATAGTCATCGAAAAGTCAATACTAGCTAAGCTAACTCACACATTGACAAATCAAAATTGGTTACACACTTAGACTAAGAATAATGTACTGGGTTACACATTAAGCATAAGAATAAATAATACTACTTAGAACGGAAACTCCCGCTCCGGACGGGCTCAAGGTCACGATATTAGCCTACATGTCATGTTAAACATAATACTGAAGTAGGGCTGTCTCGGTCGGGCGCGTCAATTACAATAACGGCGCCAAGTTAATGTGCTGTGTTTGGTTGTACAAACAATTCTAAAACAATGCCAAACTTAAGTTTTTTTAGTTTGCCCAAAGATGATGCGAGATAAGTCATATTTTTTTAAATATTATTCCTTTTCCGTACTTAATTAATTTATTAAAAAGACATGAACAGTTCTTTTTGTGTAGCCTTTTTGTGTGTTTTTTTTATTTATTTTATTTTACAAACAGTAATTACCTAAATGTACAAAACTAGTAACCCGCCAAACTGCCAAACTACAGAATAGTTTGTAGGCGGTGAATATCGCTCTCTTATTTATAGGTACCTTATAAACAATATGATACTTAATAAAAAAAATTAACATATATATGTATGTAAATTAGTTTATCAATCTTCTTATTGTATATATTATATTATAGATATCTATATTTCTATTATGTGGTCTAATCTATGTGTACAATGCGGTCTGTTATAATTTTATCCTGATTATTATGAACTGAGTTACGTTTAGATTAAGTAATTGTTTCAAGGAAATATTTGTATAATTTTCTTTTCATTGCATGACGAGAGGTAGCCTCCTTGATATCAAAAGGTAATGTCGGTAATGTATTACATATATCCGGGATACAATATTCGCGGGTGCGCTTACCGTAATAATTTATTACTTTTGGTTTCAAATATTTCATTTTCCTGGTAGTGCGGGCTGGACGTTTACGGGTTATCGGTTTTAATAAATTAGTTTCTTCATAATTTTCCTTTATTAAATGAACTTTCTTTTTATATTCTACTGGCAATATTTTACAGATTTTAAATAATTGGTTCCAATTACCTCTATACTTTTGTTTAGTTTTAGTATCCACTAAATATTTTAAAAATCTGAGTTGTAAGTTTTTAATTTTTTCTAAGTAACTTTTAAATGTACGCCCGTAAATGCTCAGCCCATATCCAATGATTGCATCAACTAACGCATAATAAACACAATAGAATGTCCTTCGGCTTAATTTATTTTTTAGATGATAGAATTGGCACAAAACTGATCTTAATTTTATGCATACTGTAGCTACATGATGTTTCCAGGATAGATTGCTGTCTACTGTTAAACCAAGGTATTTATATTCCGTAACCCATTCTATCACCTTACATCGACATTGCTGATATTTAAGATGATGACATTCAACAGAGTGTCCTACGATATCTGCCACTCTATCCTGACACATTATATACGGGGATTTTATGTACATACATTTAGTTTTTGTTGTTGTTTCACTTTCACTCAATTATTTAAAAAAATGTTAGATACCTACAGCAATTTAACATGTCGCCAAAATATTTTTTAATAGCCCCCGCCATCGGTCATTGAACCTTTCTCGATTGTTTTGCCTCGCGATTGCGGCGCCACCGCCAGTGTGACCATCTCAAAATTTCAAATCCTGCCTTAGATTGACTAGAATCCTGCCAAATCCTGCCAAAGTTTTTTGTGAAAATGCCAAAATAATGCCAGTATAATAATAATTTATATTATTTTTCGTAGAACGTAGTTTTAGTATAGCGCAAGCGATTATGCCATTGCCATAGGCGTGATGGCAACTTACAATTCCATGCCTTACAAAATACCATGTCAGGATTGTCTTTAGCTTTAGTTAGCCATGACGTAGTAATGGGTCTTGCTCCCACTACTCTGCTCTGCACGCTCTTT
The DNA here is from genome assembly GCA_911387765.1 of Pyrgus malvae. Taxonomy (NCBI): domain Eukaryota; kingdom Metazoa; phylum Arthropoda; class Insecta; order Lepidoptera; family Hesperiidae; genus Pyrgus; species Pyrgus malvae. The sequence continues at coordinate 8,132,020 of OU426958.1, read as the reverse complement.
CATACTTTCGCTTCATTTTACCAAAGCACACACAAATTTATTGATTTACTCCTTAAGCTCGAGCACGAGCACCCAGAATAAAAGACAAATTATGAATGTGGTCGATTTGATTGAATTTATTTGAAATGTTAATACGTAATAATATAACATTGCAAGAAGAACTAACATTCAAATATCAGTCTTATGGTTATATCCGTATGTATTAATTTATAGAGTTCATAATATTAGATGTCACAAAAAAATCTAAGAGAGGTTTAGAGGAATTCTGAGAAAGCCTGCGACTAGTGATGTAGTGTTACAATAATTAACCTTTAATTTCCCAATAATGCCCATTACTGCCTAATTTTTTAAAACTGCCACACATCCTGCCACAGCCTAAAAACAGGGCTCAATCCTGCCAAAATGGCAGGAAACTGCCACATATGGTCACACTGGCCACCGCGTCGCGGCACTGGCGCACGCACATAATACTTAATATGTAAGCAGGGGCCGACTCGGCATACATTGCTGGTTATCTGAGTACATTGTAATAAAATACTCAAGATAACCAGCAATGTATGCCGGGTCGGCCCCTGCAGGTTGATCAATGTAATCAGCCCATTAGCTGGCTGTCAGTTCGTCTATACGATAGTATATGCTATGTCTATGGTTAAATGACATGACGGTTAAATGGATATGCCTTAATGGATATCGAAAACGTTAAGTAATAACTCCATTACGCGTTCTACCGAGCCTGGTAGATAAGTAAGATAAGATGCCTTGCCTTCTGCCTGACTGCCTATAGGGGCGATTAGACGGCCCTATTTATCGGGTCTGGCATACACTGCTGGTTATTTGAGTGCATGGTTATAAAATACTTGTAAAATACTCAGGATAACCAAAACGTATGCCCTTTTAAAGAACTATAGACCCATCGCGCTTCTGAGCCACGTCTATAAGCTGTTCTCAAGGGCCCTTACTAATCGTATTGCGCGCAGGCTCGACGACTTCCAGCCTCCTGAACAAGCCGGATTCCGAAAAGGCTACAGTACCATAGACCACATACATACGCTGCGACAGGTTATATAAAATACCGAGGAGTATAATCTGCCGCTATGTGTTGCGTATGTGGACTATGAAAAAGCCTTCGATTCTATCGAGACCTGGGCGGTGCTAGAGTCTCTCCAACGGTGCCAGATAGGCTATCGGTACATCGAGGTGTTGAAGTGTTTATACAAAGCAACCATGACAGTCCGAGTCCACGACGGAAGCACTGAACCTATTCCACTGCAGCGCGGAGTACGACAAGGGGATGTTATATCCCCGAAACTATTTACCGCTGCACTGGAAGACGTGTTTAAGCTGATGGAGTGGAAAGGGCTTGGTATTAACATCAATGGCAAACACCTCACATCATACACCTTTGACTTGCCGACGATATAGTCATCTTGGCGGAGTCCCTGGAAGAATTCAGCACAATGTTAGGTGACCTCCATAGCGCCTCCCAACGGGTGGGTCTTAAGATGAACATGGACAAGACGAAGATCATGTCTAATGTCCATGTTACACCCATACCGGTCGTTGTTGATGGCGCTACTCTCGAAGTTGTCGACAAGTATACCTGGGTCAAACGATCCGTATGGGTAAGTCCAACTTCGAGAGAGAGGTAACTCGTAGAATCCAACTCGGTTGGGCAGCGTTTGGGAAATTACAAAGTGTCTTCTCGTCCAGAATACCGCAGTGCCTGAAGTCGAAAATTTTCGAGCAGTGTGTGTTGCCAGTCATGACCTACGGCGCTGAGACGTGGTCTTTTACAGTTAGCCTTTTCCACAGGCTCAAGGTCGCTCAGCGAGCTATGGAGGGGCTATGCTTGGTATTTCTCTTTGCGACAGAATCCGTAACGATGAAATCCGTAGACGAACGAAGATTACCGACATAGCTCTCAAAATTTGCAAACTTAAGGGGCAGGCCACATAGTTAGGAGGACTGACAACCGGTGGGGAAGAAAGGTCCTCGAATGGCGACCACGTCTCGGCAAATGGAGTACAGGCTGCCCTCCAACTAGGTGGACTGACGACCTGGCGCAGGAACGGACGGAGTGGCGAACATTAGGGGAGGCCTATGTCCAGCAGTGGACTTTAAAAGGCTGATGGATGGATGGATGGATTAGGCTAAACCCCTTTGTAACCCCTAGTTTAAGGTGTTAACATAAAATAAATAAATAAATAATAAATAAACAACACATTACGTTCATACATTTATTATCTATGTACATCTGGTTTAATTATCTTTATTCTCTGTCTTTATAGCTTTATGGTGGCAATAATATTTTACTATCCTTTTCGATCTTTTAGAATGTGCTATAGTGGATTTCTTTCTAAGACCAGTGTTACAACATGTAAAAAATATTAATATTGATGTTTTCCGTATGTTTTCGTCCGCCACTAGACTTCACTAGAGGGCTCTGTAAACCATATACATTATACTTGCAAGCAGTGTGACCATATGTGGCAGTTTCCTGCCATTTTGGCAGGATTGAGCCCTGTTTTTAGGCTGTGGCAGGATGTGTGGCAGTTTTTAAAAATTCGGCAGTTTTTGGCATTATTGGGAAATTAAATGTTAATTATGGCAACAACACATCACTAGTCACAGGCTCACAGGTATTCCTCAGAATTCCTCTAAACATCTCTTAGATTTTTTTGTGACATCTACTAATTATGAACTCTATTAATTTATAAATACGGATATAACCATAAAACTGATATTTGAGTGTTAACTTTTCTTGCAATGTTATATTATTACGTATTAACATTTCAAATAAATTCAATCAAATCAACCACATTCATAATTCGTCTTTTATTCTGGGTACTCGTGCTCGAGTTTAAGGAGTAAATAAATAAATTTGTGTGTGCTTTGGTAAAATGAAGCGAAATCAGAAAGAGCGTACTGAACAGAATGGGAGAAAGACAGGGATACAGAGTAGAATGGAAAATTACTATCATCATGGCTAACTAAAAAGCTAAAGACAATCCTGACAATTTTTTTTCAACCTTTTTTATTTCCCACTACTGGGCACAGGTCTCCTCTCAGTGAAAGGGATTTAGGCCATAGTCCACCACGCCAGGATTGGTGGACGTCATGCTTTCAAGAAGTTATGAATTTCTCTCAGGCATGCACGGCGATGGAGAACATCGTAATTAATTAAATATCACGATTTTTTCCATCACCGTGGAGCAGCGATAAATACGCATATTACAAATTTCTTTGTCAAAAGGTGCGCGCCGAGGATTTGAAACTGGGGTCGGTCGCGTCGAAGCCCGCGGTTTTTTACCACTCGGCCATCGCTGCTCCCTGACATGGCATTTTGTAAGGCATGTAATTTTAAGTTGCCATCACGCCTATGGCGATGGCACAATCGCTTGCGCTATACTAAAACTACGCTCCACGATAAATTATATAAATCATTATTATAATGGCATTATTTTGGCATTTTCACAATAAACTTTGGCAGGATTTGGCAGGATTCTAGTCAATCTAAGGCAGGATTAGAAATTTTGAGATGGTCACACTGCTTGCAAGAGGGAAGGAGAAAAAGAAAAATCGAAACTCGCCATTGTAGTTTATTGAGTGATTTTGAGCCATTGCAAAGAAAACGGTTTTCTGCCTTGGGTCTTGTGTGAAGTGTGTTTTTCGAGTGTGTGATATTTATTTGGAACGAAAGTGCTAATTTATGTGATTTTACGTTTTGTAAGTAATAATTGCTTTACATTTGCGTAGAAAGACATTGGACTGTAGTCACTGCAAGTGAACGGTTTTTCATATAATTCTTTGGATGTTCCTGTTCAATATGGCCGTTCAGTTATTTGCCTATTTTGATTAAAACTTTAGTTTTTACGTGCAGGTTATTCACTATCATTATAACCGTCTGCTGCGGAGGTATTTCTAAGAATTCACATTTTTCGTTGATGTGGCAAAATTGACAGTATGAATTTGACATTTGAATTTCTGAGTCATTTCTGCTGAATGGTACCTAGCAATATTTTTTTCCAATTTTCGCGCAAAACTACCCTTTCAATCATGTAGTGTAAAGAGATATAGTAGGTTTTATTTACTTTGAAATAAATGAAACATTCACTGTACAAAATTGATTCATGATTTCTAAACAGATTTTATGTAGTATTCGTATGTCGTTTGTTATTTCCGCAAGTATTTTACCCTCACATCAAGTTCTGCATTTCCCCTGAGATTTGCTTCACATAGTTGGTTATTATTGATTATCATGACAGCTGATGATAATTTTATCATTGTGTAATCACCTTACAGACAGTACTGTTTTCATCATTTAATTTAGCAGTAGGTATGTTTTTATTGTGCTTTCGTAACTGTTAAATCGTTACAGAATTTGCAATTCGATTTACAAAGATATTGCAAGTAACAGTAATGAAGATACTGTAAGTGTATCAGAAATGAGAAGTTAGAGAATAGTAACTGCTGTTTCAACATTAAGTAATTCCTTCTAAATCAGTGAAAACTGTCCAGGTGGATTTTTTGGGGTCAATAGTCAATCAATAAATAGCAGTGTCAAGGGCTTAAGCAGGTTTTCCGAATATTTGAAACCATTATGGTATGTGACAATGAAAATGTAGAGTACATTATGTATGTAAAAGTTTTTGTAAATGCTTGATAGGACACAATATATTTAATATGCCAAGATTTATGCTGTAAACAAATTATTAGTAGTAATATAGATTTACACTGAAACTTGCTGTGCCCTGTGGTTTCAGCCAAGTTAGAAAGGATCATGAAATGAATAATACTCCACAGATTTTATGTGTCCCAATTGAAACCCATACTTTTATTTTTTATTATCTTTGTCTACACAGATAAATTGGCAAGGAGTCGTCTCCTAATGAAAAAAGAAACCTAATGAAAGAATAAGCTAAATATGCTACTTCTGCTGTTCCTTTTGTATATTAGGTATTGTTTGTGTGTCTTTGCATAACATGGAAAGCGACTACGTGTGGTACCCAGCTTGAAAAAAATTTGCTCCCCTTAACCAAGAATTTGCCTTCCCCTGACCAACAACCTGTGTACGCACATATTTGATAGTGTATGAAATATGCAGCTCATAGGGCCCAACCTTTTTATTGTGATGACTTACAAAATTTATTACTGCAAAGGGTTTGTAGATCTAAAGATTTGATCATATGGTTTTCATTCTTTCCTGAGAAAAATGGTCTTGATAACTACTGACAGATAGACAACTATACTGTACAAGTATAAGCGCTTGTATACAAGATGTCATTCCTCATCAGCTGAGTAAACACATTTCATATATACACAACAAAGAGGTGCTGCAGCTTTGTGGTTATATGTAGATTAGATGACATTACAATATTATGGTACCATCAAGTTTGTCTGATGATGGGACTGTAAGATGGCTGATGGAACCTTGAACTGTCTACCAGAAAACGCACTGAGTTTGTGCTTATTATATTTGTCTTAACATATTCTGTTCAATTATTTTCATAATGAAGACCTTGGCTGTATATTGTGGAAAATAAAAACATGTTTTAGTTTTTTAAACTACTTTAATGTTTTTTGTCGTATTCACATTCAAGAACAGACTGACATGCGCCAGGATATTCATATTCACAAATGTGCAAAAATTTAAACCAAAAATTGTTGTTCGTTTCCTACATACCTTTAAGAGGTCGTATGTTCTGTTGTGGCAGGTGTGATAATGGCAACGGCGCTTCTGCCGTCGCCCGCGTGAACGACTGAGACTCCAGTGCAGAGAACATACCCGGGCCCGCACCGAGTGTTAACCGACCACAATGAAAATGGTGTTGTCACAACGGCAACGAGAGGAGCTGTGAGTACCGTTCTATTTGATCACATTACCATATCAGGACTTTTTAGTTTCTACTAGTTTCAAAGTACGAAATTTTGTGAATAGATCAATCAGTACATAATTCTAGTCGTAAGAGTTAATGTCGGAATTTGATAACGTTAGGTGATCAGCTGAAAATGTTGAGCATATAGATTCATACCCATTAAATAACTCTGCTCATATTATTATAATACAATCATATAAGTAAGACACATTTAAAACCTTTAAACAAGTAATTCTTGTATATATACCTAAATATATAATTTGTATCTCGGAAACGGCTCCAACGATTTTGATGATATTTTGTACCCAGGTTTCGGGGGTGATAAAATGATCCAGCCATCAAACCAACGATCCAGATTATTTTTAAAAATTGTCGTTTTATCCATATTTTCAGCAATAATCAACTTAAATATAAACTGAAAAATATGACTTCCTGACATCTATTGGAGAGTATTAAAGTAATAATATTGTGGCGTAGAACGTCAAACGCCATTCGCCAATCCACCGTTCAAAGAAATGACAATATCCATTTGAAAGATCTCTATAAAAATTTAGTCCTTTGCCGAATGGTTACATAGGCTAACTGCGGCACTAGATACCCGGGTTCAAATTTCAATCAAACAAAACCATATTGCGTATTTTTTTGTTAAGATATTTTTATCCGAACAACACTAGGTCGTCGTACTATAGGTAAAGCTTGTAAAAATCAAAATCAATCTGAAGTAACAAAGGAATGTAGAGTTACAGGATTCTAATTCTTTTTCCTTCCAATAGGTAATTAAAATAAGAAAAAATAATATCTAGCTTATATATCATACGTTGCAACCCGGAAATGATTGTACATTTATAGGAAGCTGTTTAAATTAAAATCATACTTATTTTGCTACAACAGAAATAAACTAAGATAATAAAGAATATATCAATTCTTATTAAAACTCCACAGATGATGAAAAATTACATTTTATAGTTTTAGACCTATATATATTTGAAAAAAAAAACCAAAGGTATTTCCGTTCGCAAGAAAAGTACCTAGGTATGTACGTGCCCAACTATCATAGCCGGTTTTATCACCTGTGCCAACTAAGAGGCCCTTCTGACTATCGAACATTTATATTAGTGCATACTATATCGATGCTTATGACTTATGATAACAGGTGCTGGCATACCAAGTAAATATCTTTTTATTTTATAACAGATTGCGCAACACCACTCTTATTTAAACCTGTCTAATAGTACGTTGAGCAGCGATGGCCGAGTGGTAAAAAACCGCGGTCTTCGACGCGACCGATCCCAGGTTCAAATCCTCGGCTCGCACGTCTGACAAAGAAATTTGTAATGTGCGAATTTATCGCTGCTCCACGGTGATGGAAAATATCGTGATATTTCATTAATTACGATGTTCTCCATCGCCGTGCATGCCTGAGAGAAATTCATAATTTCTCGAAAGCATGACGTCCACCAATCCGCACTTGGCCAGCGTGGGGGACTATGCCCTAAATCCCTCTCAATTGTGTGAGAAGGAGACCTGTGCCCAGCAGTGGGACATAAAAAAAGGTTGAAAAATAAAAGAGTACGTTTACTACTTACCAGCTTTTGTCTTCCGAGGTTTTTGTTGTTATTGCATGAAACATACAATATTACAAACTTTTACATTTTATCTTCAGTGAAAATACTTAAAGGAGTTTTGAAAGTTTTCGTGCTCTTAAAAACTTATCTTTATCCTGTGCACTTCGAATACTTAATTTAAAAATAGTTTCTACAAAGAACGCTACTATGCTTTTTTGTATCAAGAAATGCAGAAAACGAGGACGCAGGCTGAATAAAGGAAATGCGTGCAACGGGTGTAGTTACTTCTCATATCGAACCCTCGGGTTTCCGTGTAAAATTTATGTATAAATTCTGTTTGTAGATACGTAACCGCTGATCCCAAACTTCGTTCGTATACTAATCAATAGCAATGTAATTGGCCGCATTACCTACATCAATTTCAGATATTGTTACTTTTATCGTCCGTACCGTAACTTTACCGTTTTACAGGATGATCTTACAGAAAGTTTTCAAAAATAGTGAATGTCTTAAGATTCCAGTAACAATGAGTACATCCATAACTTAAAATTGACTTACCCCATCTGAACTCAGTTCAATGTTTGTGATTTTCGTTGTGATATTTAACCAGCCAATTCTAATCACTCCAAAACAAACGCACCTTTATATGTTTGTATCATCATCAACTAGATTCAGAAAGTAACAATAGATTTTCGTGTTACTGGGTAGCTGTGTCGTTGACTGTTAATGCACAGCACTAAAAGCCCTCGGTAGCCTGACTCTTCGCTAGAGAAGGACTCCGGGATCTCCAATCTAACGCACCAGTGTCCTCCACGCGCGGCGCCCAGAATGGGTCCATCTTCGGGAGAGAAGATGTGCTCTCCTGCACCTTCCGATGCTTACGGCGGCATGCGGCCGGCCACGCACACACTGCCGTCCATCCCGGAACTGCTAGCTGGACGGATCGAGCTCCCACTCTCACCGCCCGCAACCCCGGAAGACCCCTTTTAGTCGCCTCTTACGATCATGTAGGGGATGCCGTAGCTCTATTCTCCCGAAGCTACAGGGACTAGATTCTTTTTTTGCCCAGATTCTTAATTCAACCAATATCCAGAAACTGTCGTCAATCTGAGCTACTTCTTAGTCGGTCGTGGTCGACCAATCTCTTGAACTTCTTTTTTCTAACTTTGTTAAAGAATTTGCTAAGTGTAGCATACAATTGCCTACTTAATTGTCGCCTTCTTCTTTGCTTACCCTTTAACTTCGAGCACCAAGCGCTACTATACTGTAAACTATAGTACAACTACACTACAGTGAACTACATTACAACTGTCTCTGTTTCGCCCAAAGGTAGACTGGCAGAGAATACTTTTAGCATTAAGTCTGCCTTTTATACCAATCTATGTGGTGTAATAAAGAATTAAATAAATAAATATAGTACTTTTACGAGGTATTCCAGATTCCAAATCAAAACTTAGTCCACGATAAGTAAAATCTGTATGTATAAATACATACCTACATATGAACATGATATGATATTAGTTCGCCGCTCACGGCACATATTTCGAACACTTTTCAGGAGAGCCAAAAAACCAATTTTTTCCCCCGATTACTAAACGTTTTGATTTGTCATTTGATAATGAAGCCATCGAATCAAATGAAACGTGGTGATAATTGTTGCTTATTGATGGTAGTTTACATATATTATACAGTATTTAAAATATAGCAAAGCCTTTTTATTTTAAAAATCATTGTTTTCAGATACGCCTCTTTGTCGAGTCCCAGTTTAAGTATAGGTAAATAATAATAGTGATGGTTACGCCCCTGCCATTTCTTATGAAAAGCAATCTACAATAAAAAAGGAAGACTAAAATAATACAAAAAAAATGCATAGATAGAAAAAATTTAATAACAAATTTCAAGGAAAATCCTTGTAGGCTTGAAGTCTTATAATGGCAGTATTTACTGCGCAAAGACCAATGAGATACTACATACTTGAGAGTGAGCATTGAAATTTTGTTCTGCTCCAAATTTAGGGGAGGTATGTCATCTTTTAAATACTTAGCCTCAGTTCTTTTTAAGTTTATTGATCTATAAGATGCCTCAGTGTGGCTAGTTTTGAGTTGTCTTTTTTGCGGACATTTATTTCAACTATTTCCTTCCAGTCAACCTTTTTGTTACATATTCGTCTTTACGCAAGGAAAGTATTTTTAATTTCTTGGAAAATTGTTTAAAATCTGTTTATTCCAATGGGAGAACGTCATATGGCTGCGAAGGTCAAGCTATTTTCATAATAGGGTAAAGCAAGCAGGGTAAAGAAGCACAGACTTTTTTGTTATATCTCAAAGCGCTGCTCTTGATTTCTTGTAATCTATTTCCATCCATCCATCAGCCTTTTAAAGTCCACTGCTGGACATAAGCCTCCCCTAATGTTCGCCACTCCGTCCGGTTCTGCGCCCTCTGAATGAATGAATAGCGGTTTCCCGCTATCTTCTTCAGGTCGTCAGTCCACCTGGTTGGAGGGCGGCCTGTGCTCCTTTTGCCAAGACGTGGTCAGCATTCGAGGACTTTTCTTCCCCACCGGTTGTCAGTCCTCCTAACTATATGGCCTGCCCATTGCCACTTCAGCTTGCAGATTTTGAGAGCTATGTCGGTAACCTTCGTTCGTCTACGGATTTCATCGTTACGGATTCTGTCGCGTAGAGAAATACCAAGCATCGTTGAGCGACCTTGAGTCTGTGGAAAAGGCTAACTGTAAAAGATCACGTCTCAGCGCCGTAGGTCATCACTGGCAACACACACTGCTCGAAAACCTTCCACTTTGTAATTTCCCGAACGCTACCCAACCGAGTTGGATTCTACGAGTTACCTCTCTCTCGAAGTTGGACTTACCCATGCGGAACGCTTGTCCCAGGTAAATATACTCGTCGACAATTTCGAGAGGAGCGCCATCAACAACGACAGAAACATGATCTTCGTGTTGTCCATGTTCATCTTAAGACCTACCCGTTGAGAGGCGCTATGGAGGTCACCTAGCATTGTGCTGAGTTTTCCAGGGACTCTGCCAAGGTGACTATATCATCGGCAAATCGAAGGTGCGTGAGGTGTTCGCCATTGATGTTAATACCAAGCCATTTCCACTCCATCTGCTTAAACACGTCTTCCAGTGCAGCGGAAAACAGTTTCAGGGATATAACATCCTCTTGTACTCCGCGCTGCAGTGGAATAGGTTCAGTGCTTCCGTCGTGGACTCGGACTGACATGGTTGCGGCTTTGTATAAACACTTCAATACCTCGATGTACCGATAGTCTATCTGGCACCGTTGGAGAGACTCTAGCACCGCCCAGGTCTCAATAGAATCGAAGGCTTTCTCATTGTCCACATACGCAACACATAGCGGCAGATTATACTCCTCTGTCATTTGTATAACCTGTCGCAACGTATGTATGTGGTCTATGGTACTGTAGCCTTTTCGGAATCCGGCTTGTTCGGGAGGCTGGAAGTCGTCGAGCCTGCGCGCAATACGATTAGTAAGGACCCTTGAGAACAGCTTATAGACGTGGCTCAGAAGCGCGATGGGTCTATAGTTCTTCAAAGGAGCTCTGTCACCCTTCTTGAAGAACAGAACCACCACGCTTCTGCTCCACGCCTCCGGGGTAGTTCCGTTACTGATGACGGTATCAAACAGTTTTTGGAGCGCCACTAGGAGGGATTTGCCTCCAGCCTTCAGCAGCTCTGATGTGATACCGTCATCTCCCGGTGCTTTGTTGTTTTTTAGCTGACTTAGGGCCCCCTCTAATTTCGTACAATCTATTAACAAATATTAAACTTCAGTACCCAATAAAACACTTTTATTTTTTATTAGTAACAGCCGGCATGCAACACAATACACTGCATTGTAAACAATTAAAGTTGCGACAAACTGGCGTTACTCATAGATTCTTCGATATAGGGCTGTTTGTGCCGCCCAATAATATAAACATTTTGGTTGCCGATAGGTGTTACTCAATATACGCCAGTCAGTGACGATTCTTTTCACAGCTTATTGAGATAAGCCTGATAAGTATTTAGAGAACAAAAGTAGCTAGAGATACGCACGCCTCTTTGTGGGGATATAAAGCAGAAAAAGGCGAACATTTTGGTATATTTAATTAACTTATTTTTGAATTTTAATGAGATACACCTGTATGTGCCGTGGGCGGCGAGTTGTATCGATGAATGGAAATGTATGTCATTTTTGTGATATCAAACATAAGCAACAAATTACAGCTGTAACATTTTGGAAGTGATAATTTAATAATAATTGTTATAAACGTTATGCAACGTTTGAAGTCATGATACAATAGAGAAGTAGCACCAAACATTTTAAAGGTGATACGGTTACATTTAAATTTATATTTGGCTAAGAAGAATTACACACGGTGCTTAACGCGTCGGTTACCTAAGTTGGACGATTTTAATTGCTCAACGAATCCAGTTATGTTTGTGTAAGCGAATTTTAACGATTGACTTCCTTCCGTGTGCTGGCACCTGTCTAGTGTTCTCTTTTTGCGTTTCCCATAATCTAGAACAAGTGTAGGCTTGACAAGTGCCGGCATTAATACTCGCTGATTTTTTCCCAATCAGGCTCCGCAGACACACGATGGGTGCCCTGTATGCCGCTCGACCTTTGAAAGTAACAGTGTTCTTATAAAGTCATGTCATTGACCCCGCCGTCGGCGCCTTCCTCCGCTAGTGCCGGTGTACAACTTTCTTTATGAACCTAGAAATCTCATCATCATTACGTTTACATCGCGGGCGCAATACAGGACAGCCAATCTGCCACTGGCACTGATTACAGCTTTCAAAGAAACTGTTTATCAGCAAATTGATATCGAAGCTTTATTGTGCCACGAGATATCTTGGTCAGATCCTAATCACCTTAATTAAAGTCTGTACTATACCAATATTACTCGTCCTATTCTGTCGGCTAAAACGAGATGCTCATATATATTGCATGTTATTATTTCCTTGATATAGAAATGGTCTTGACGGAAACGAACATTGAGATATTATGTACTATTAGTACATTATACCTCAATGGAAACGAAACATGTACAAGAAATTGGTATTAACTTTCAGTAAGATAAAAAACATTGGTGCAACAACTTGAGATATAAGAAGTTGATAGTTATTGCAACGTAGTCTAGACAAGTTGCAAGTCAAAGAACCCATTGCAATACTAGATGTGGTTGTTTATAAAATTATTTACGTACGAGTACGAAGATTAGTGATCAATAACCTCGCAGTTTAATCTGTTCTCACAGTACAGTGTCGTGAGTCGTGATCTGCAATGCCCTGTCGTTCTTCGATATATTCTTCAAACTCGCCTCGGTCGAAGTGAAAGGAAAACCGCGACCCATTCTCTGCACTTAACGTCTAAACAAAGATATGACCCCGCTTTTCGCACGCCTCTGTGAAACAAGTGCGTCTTTACTTGCCCAAATGAAATGTGGTCTTAGCTCTTATGTAAGCTTATTAGAGAAATGAGATTATGTTCTTAATAAAAGGGGCGCACCCGAACGACAGTATCCTTGATACGTAAGGCCATTAGTTACATCACGTGTTCGGTGTAACGTCGAAAACGCATTTCGATTGTGAACATTGCAGTAATTGCATTGCAGCAGTCAAGGCAAGCAGATATTTTTGTGTTTCTCGATTTGGGAGAAGAGTTTCGAACTGCAATTCCCACACTGCGCCCTATGTTGTTATAGCTATACCGTAGCTGGTTCAAGTAGGATAAATACAGAGACATTAGACAAATACCCCAAAAAAATTATCATTTCGATGTTTTCTCCGGTGGGAATCAAACCCAAAATATATACGGCACATCGGCATGGCGGCCAGCGCGTCCGTCAGGGTTTGGGCGTTTTATTTAATGTTATAAATTAGACCTCGCCCAGCAATGGATGATATCGGTGACAGCGCCGAGTACGGAATTATTCCGCATTCCTCTGTATCTGAAGTGATTCCAATCGGGGTCGTTGTACGCTTTCGTTGATTAAACGATCACAACTTTTTTGGCTGTAATTATCTTGATAGTCTATAGTTTGTTATTTATTTCTTGGAAAACTTACAGATAAGTTCAGATAACATAGAAGTATAACATTACAATAACATAGTTAAGGTTAGTTTATAATGACAATATTATTATAATGTTCTATATAAAAATATACATGTAGGAAAAATAAAGAGAGAAATAATCCAACAATCCTACCATAACCGAACGCCGACACACATGTATGTATAAATCAGTGTATTGTATATAGTACACACATACACACATGTGCGTGTGTGTCTGTGTATGCATACGAATACATGCTAGCCTGGATTTGAGTTTGCAGGTCCCTGGTATGAAACAGATGAATATCAACAGCAACAGTATTAAAATGTTTTGCATGACGTTAAAAGGAAAGGATTTCGGTATTTTGTTTTTACTAAAGGGTTTGATCTCATTAAAAGATCTGGTTGTCGAAAAGCATGTGATAATGATGGCACATGGAGTGATAATTTGTTTAATAGCTCAGGACAGTCAATCATACCCTGTAGTAGTAGTAACTTACAGCTTCTTTCGGTGTACCCATGGTCTGCTGAAGCAAGTTTTATCCCGTTATAATTAACGTTAAACAAATGCTATAATTATTATAGTGGTTCCCAAAGTTGTGTGAGTTACGACCCATCAAAGATAAGTTTACCAACACAGGACCCACTTCTAGGCAATTTCACCATTACCAATATGAATAAATAGGACTTTTCAAGTAACAAACAAAGTTTTAATGCATTTTTTATTACTGAATTCAATAATTACATCAAAAAGGTTATTTCAATGGGAAGGGTGAAATTGTGTCATTGTGTGTGATATTAATGAACGGATGGCTCGGTCGGTTGGTGTATCGTTCAACGGGCAAGGCCCACTGAATATTCGCTCGCGACCCACCAGTGTGTCGCGACCCATAGTTTGGGAAACCCTGCTATAATACATGTTGAAACAGAATTAGGAAGTATGCATTTAAAATTTATTCTTAAGATAATATATTTCTGCCGACAATGTCGTCTAAGTTCATCATAAATTAATTTAATACAAAAAATATGTATGTAATTGGACTTTAACATAAAACAGCTTTAGTTATCTGTCAAGACTGTATAAGAAGTTAGTACAAGCAACTCAGTATCAACTTAATATTCTAATATTTTTAACAATTGTGTGCTCTTCGTTGCCAAAACTTACCACATTTCACACCAGGAATATGCTTGACTTATTTTTATGTTCGTATAACTACTTCCTCGCAATGGTACTTAGTTTAGTAGTTACAACACTTATATGACTTCTGTGGGGTATCGCCTTATAATTTCATAATCCTTCTAATCTTTTACACTTTCATAAGTTGTACAGACATTAGGTACTGTCTAAGCAAATTTGTTTCAATGTGAGATCAATCATAGTCAAGTTCTATCACCTGTAACCAACAATTTGTAGAGCAATAACTCTTTCATACCTGTTTCGTAAATCAGTGAAAGTGCACCAACCATAATACACGAGGTTCAGGCACAAGATTCTCATTTAAATAAGGTTAGTGATAACGATCTCAATAATGTTTCGGCATACGAGATCTCCTATTGGCTATACTGTGAATGAATCGGCCCGAATCGAGACTTGTCTTACCGACTGCTCTTTTGTAACCTATACAAAAACCGTACAAAAGCGAGTCGTACGTGGAGGGTTCCGTTCCGTACCACCATTAAACTTAATAAAAAACACACAAAAACACACTCAAAAATGGTTATTTACATTTCAGCTTAACTAAAAAAAACATATTTCGACATATTTGTACTGTAAACTATTGAACAGCATCTTGCAAAATTTCATGGCCGTAGGATTTGATAACGTTAACAAGTACGTTAATTTTACAGTTGTAAAAGCAGGCTAACTTTATATTAGTGTCATAGTCGAGTATCTAGTAATTTTGTATCGGTAAAGGGCCATCCATAAATCACATCACACGTTAAGGGAGAGGAACGGGGTCAAACAGGTGACATTGTGTGACGATGAGTGGGTGGAGTCAACTGGAGTCTTTAAAATCGTGACGTCACATTTTAAAATTTTAAATCAGCTGTTTGAAGCAGCCTTAAGGTTCCAATGTGATTATTTAATAAGATACTTCGCCACAGGACTTCACATACAGAGAGACGAATAGACCTACAACTTTTTTAATATTCTACGTGCGGAACCCTAAATGATACTGTACATATTACGTCATAGTTCATTACCATAATCGATCAAGATCGTAATCTGGCTTATGCAACATTGAATTAGATGTGATAGAAAGCGATCGCTAAATATTTAGCTGTGACACACATCGCCCATTGAACTAAAATGTTCGTAGACAGTTACAAATGTAGTTAGACTTGTTTACAAATACTAAAAATTAGCGTGGGAGCTTGAGAGGCTCATCGGCGTCTTGTTAAAAATAACTCACTTTGTATGCAAATACATGATCATTACGTATTTACTTTGTATTTAGGGTAACGTTCTTCAAAAGGAAACAAGAAGTCTGTTGAGGATCACTTCGTTATCCATCAGTCCTCAGACTGTGTAGCAAGTAGCAAGGCCCTTGTTTCAGGAATATATGGAGGTAGTGTTGAAATGTATGTTGTTGAAGAGACATTGTCAATGAAGATTATTTTATTTTACGTTGGAGCTTCAAAAAAATCTTTTAAGTCTACGATCCAAAATGAACAGGGCCTTTATAAGACTAATTTCATATTAGATATTGCAATAGGTAATCCAAACTTTTATGGTATTGGGGGGCGTCTGTCGATGTGAAATCGTAGCATATACATCTATACAAATAAATAAAATTGGAGTGTATGTTTGTAATATTAAAATAACCGCTTTTTACTACATACATATGAATTTATATACGGTACATATACCAAAATAACATTTTTTACAATTTTTGTATGTCTGTTTGTTCTGGCTAATCTCTAAAACTGCTGCACCGATATTGACGTGACTTTCACTGGCAGGTAGCTGACGTAATAAGGTTACCTTTATTTTTGTAAAAATCTAAAACTAAAGTCGCGGGCGGTCGCTAGTTACAAATGTTTTTTCTGACCACAAGTAAGGGAAAAGTTATTAAGTAAACATTCTTTTATTTTTATTTTTTCGGCATTTATTTGGTTCATTTTTGTGTTAAATATTTAAAGTCTGTAACGATACGTCTGTGTAGGATATCGATTCGCGCTTAGCGAGTTTTGAGCGTATACAGCTGGTCAGGTATGTTTTATCGACAACCCAAATTGTGTCAAGGAGAATTTCGTTACAATGAAAAGGCTTTGTATATTTAAGTATTTCTAAAATTAGTGGTACTAATGTTATGCTGGATGCTGTCAAACTATTCCGCGATTCACATCGACAGGGATCCGCCTATAAATGAAGATGACTCATCTCGTTCGTCACCGTGATACCTCAACCTGTTTCTTTATTGTCACTATGTGTGCGATGACCTCAGACAAATTAATTATATTCGACAACATATATTTTAAACTTGTTTAATGTATAGGTTGTTTATTATTTAACCTAAAAGGTTTTTAATGTTATTTTTTCAATCTCTACTAATTTTGTCATCTTTTTACGACATAGCAGATAAATACAAAGGCCACATCGTATTAAGTAGTTGCTGCTGTCCAGGAAAATCTACAATTCCATACGAAAGTTATACCTTTTAGTATAGTAGAATTTAGAGTATAGTTTAAGATTGTATGTAGCTGCGGCTTCTCTTCGGGAGCCGATGGTTGCTGTAACTGGCCGACAAACGCATCTTTTCACCGAAAGAGAAGAATTGCTTCATTGCATAAAGGGGTGTCATAAAGGGGGACCAAACCAAAAAGTGCCTCACCAAACTAAGGGCGCTTTCAATTTCCGGACGGCAGCAGTACGGCTCAAGGACGTAATAATTCTGCAACAACTGCTGCTGCAGTCCGGCACCAACCGCCTAAATTGAAAGCGCCCTAACTGTCTCTTTATTAAGCAAAGTGTTACAATAGATCAAGTCTCTTCTCTTAATAAACATTACTTCTTTAAATTACATTTCTTACAATCCCATAATCTACCTAGCTCTCACATAGGCATTAGTACTGTAGGCAGTTATATTAAGCTAAGATTTATCTTAAGCGAGGAATTTGCAGAATCTTTATTACCAGTGGGACTAAGTACATACTAATAGTGGGATATCGTAAAGAAAGGTCGTTAAACAACGTTCTCATGATGTGGCTAGCGTGCAAGCGATCCATTGTAGGGTCCAAGACCCGTTGTCAGTAGTTGGTATAGTACGCGAACTTTATTTTGCACAAGTTCTGCTTACCTGCTTAGCCGGTTTTATGACAGTTTGTTTAAATACATTTAGTGTGCTTTAATATTTGGCAATAACTTAAGTTCTGCTTCTGACTAACGAGAAAGTAAAGCAACGTGGATATGCATGTATTTCCATAGTTGATTACTGCACTCGTAATCCGTATAACTGAGTAACTGACTATATTATTGGTTCGTGTAATCTTAATTCTGATAAGTCTAGCAACAAGTGCTAAACATATTTTCTCGTGTAGGTGCATAAATCTGACATTTTCACTTTTTAGACAAGGCCGCAAGATATTTTGTAGTTTGTTCAGGCTTCAAATATTTGGTTGCTATTGAATTAACGAACGTAATGGTTTAGGCTTAGTTAAATAAAACTCAAAAACCTGAAATATTTTTTTATATTCGTAGAGTGTATCCTCTACCGCCGATGAGTTTTTTTTATTTATCAACTGGACAAAAAAGCAGACGGGCCGCGTGGTCTTAAGCGATCACTCTCGCCTATGGACATGGGCATCTACAGTTCTACAGGGGTGTCACCTGAGCATTGCCGGCTTTGAAAGAGAGCTTGTTGATAGTAGAGTTCACGATTTAAATATCGACTCAAATAGTTTTTATTTAAACAAATCCAAATGAATATTTAACAATTTATGCTTAGTTAAATATAATACTCAAAAACCTGAAATAAAAATAAAATATTAAAAAAATAAGTTTTTAACAAAAAAATAGAACCGACTTCAAACGGTAAAAAATAAAATTGTTCAGTACCTACTTCTTCTTGCTTATGGTAATGACTCTTAAAACTATTTTTGGAGTCGGGCCCTTACTAAAATGTCGTACCATTCGTTCTAAATGGGCATCGACAGTACAAACAGTGGGACAGTACCTACTTCTTCTTGATTATGGTAATGATTGTTAAAACTATATTGGAGTCGGTGCCCATTCAGAACGAAAGGTACACTATATTTACTAAGACAGGACATTTTACTAAGGGCCCGACTTCAAAAATAGTTTTTAAGAGTCATTACCATAAGCAAGAAGAAGTAGGTACTGAACAATTTTATTTTTTACCGTTTGAAGTCGGTTCTATTTTTTTGTTAAAAACTTAATTTATTTCACTCTTTTTAGTAATTTTAATAATTCTGCACATATGTAGAAGCATAATTGGAATTTTATTCAGTTAATTTCTAAACGTTAAAAGGATACCTTTTATAATCATGTTTATCTAATAGCCATCTTATACCCTGAAAGAATACTACTATAAGTCCACCTGAACGTATAAATTAATGAAAAAATTTGCTCTCAGCTCCTAACCTTTGAGGAGTTGTGCCTTCAATCATCAGCTTAGCAACATGAGGTGATAATTACCGGACACAAATATTTGTATTATTTTAAAAAATATGACTAAAAGATGTGCCTATTAAGTTTCAGTGTTTCCCTCGATTTCCCTAGTATCACATCATCAGATTTTGCCATGGTGACAGTTGGACCACCTCGGAAATGTAAGATTTCCAACAAAAAACCATTTATTGAAAGAATTTGCTCTCAACTCCTAACCGTCATAGTACCTTCCATCATCAGCTCAGCAACATGATATGATGATAATTACACACAAATACCTGTTTTGATTTAGTAAAAATATGAAAATCATTTGTTGTGCTATAAAATTTGAATGTTCCTTTCGATTTCTCTGGGATACCATCATCAGACTTTGACTTGGTGACAGTTGGACTACCTCAGAAATGTAAGATTTCGAACAAAAAACCATTTATTGAAAGAATTTGCTCTCAACTCCTAACCTTCGTAGTACCTTCCATCATCAGCTTAGCAACATGCTATGATGATAATTATACAAAAATGCCTGTTTTGCTTTAGTAAAAATATGAAAATCATTTGTTGTGCTATAAAATTTGATTGTTCCCTTCGATTTCTCTGGGATCCCCTCATCAGACTTTGACTTGGTGACAGTTGGAACACCTCAGGAATGTAAGATTTGGAATAAAAAAAATATTTATTGAAAGAATTTGCTTTCAACTCCTCACTGTTGCAGTACCTTCCATCATCAGCTCAGCAACATGAGATGATGATTACTATGCACAAATATCTCTTATGCTTTAGAAAGTATAAGAAAATCAATGTGTGTGCCTATAAAATTTGAGAGTTCCCCTCGATTTCCCTGGGATCCCATCATCAGATCCTGATTTGGTGACAATGGGACCACCTCGGGAGTATAAGCATACGAACAAAAAAAGAATTTTGAAAATCGGTCCACAAACGGCGGAGTAATCGGTGAACATATATAAAAAAAAAATACATACAGCCGAATACAGTACCTCCTCCTTTTAGAAGTCGGTAAAAAGAAACATAAATCCCGATCGCTTAAAACTGAATTCATTCATTTTAAGCAAAATTATTTTTTTAAATATTTTTACTAGTTTCATCTACGAGTGCAAAACACATTTCCTCGATTACGTCGGCCCGCGCGGAATGTAGCCTCCGTCGGTCGCCGGTGAGTTGCCGCTAGTCATTCTGCCGCATGCCGCAGGCTGTACTCTGCAGTCGACGTCCCTATTAAGCCGATGCACATGCGCTGCTATTTGCAGCTTTTAGATGAGGTCACGAGAAAATTCTTCGAAATCTTTCATCTCTTAATGCCTTATAATGCCTATAAACTTAATATTTTATAATCTAAAAAGGCGTGTTATTTTTTATCTATAGACAGTTCATTTTTAAGATAAGTCACCTCATATGTAATTCCTACCAGCTACTTAATACCCCAAAATGGACTCGCGTTTCTTTTCGTGAAGGATTAACGGCACAGCGTCCAAAACGCTATTCAAGTGCAGGAAGGTACCAAATAATGTAACTCTTCAATTAACTGTGTTAACGGTATGGTAAATGGTATCTGCTTGGCGACTAGTTGCGAATTTACTACCGCGTACAGTGTCAGGCTTTGCGCGCTGACACTGTACGCGGTGCATCTTTAAGGCCTTTCACCCTATCCACTTATTAAATAGTATAGCATCATACACATAATCAACACGGTCGAATTTGTAACAGCTTAAGTTAAGAAAGTTTCAGATTCCTGAACGCAGTTGAGATACTAGGATTTTTGAAATAAAAACTTCTTTATCGTCGTTTTATATGATAAAAAATAAGTCTCACCGAGTTATCAGATCGGTGAAGGTCGATCTTCACCGGCTCTTAGACAAAGCCGGTGTAAATTTCGTTTATATCAGGTATTTAAAATATGGACATTGAACAAAGTGCATCTATTAATGAAAAAAGTAACGAAGAAATAGTGAAAGAAAATGAGTGAGTACTTTATAAAAATACTAGATGAAAACGTACTGAAAATACTAGATGAATAAAGCAATTCGTGGGAAATTATTCCCTAACCATTCAATAAATTTCAAAAATGCACAACGTTACGTACCACCGTTGTTTTTTTATTCCCACTAACATAACAGTTGAACTAGAGGTAATGACCTATTACTAATCAATTATTATTATGTTATTCTATTTTGCGTCTAACAGTACAGTAGATAGATAAGACGCGAGAATCTTCATTTTCTCACAGTGAACCTGGCTAATCAGCACGTACTTCCTATTTAGTGCTATTAACAATATAAAATTGAATAAAATTAAAGATTATGAATAATAAGTACATTAATATAATTTAAGTACATTAATATCATGAATTCACATAAATGGGCTGATAGTCATCATATCCTTTATGCTATGAGGTTAGAATACCTATATTATCTTGAAGTTAATAAGGTCCCTGTTTTAAGTTATTTGTATTATTTTCATTCCGGAAGGGCAAATAGGGGTGTTCCCCTTTTT
This sequence comes from Pyrgus malvae, assembly GCA_911387765.1. NCBI lineage: Eukaryota > Metazoa > Arthropoda > Insecta > Lepidoptera > Hesperiidae > Pyrgus > Pyrgus malvae. The sequence continues at coordinate 8,110,360 of OU426958.1, read as the reverse complement.
AGGGCTCCGTAGCCAAATGGCAAAAAACGGAACCCTTATGGATTCGTGATGTCTGTCTGTCTGTCTGTCCGTCCGTATGTCACAGCCACGTTTTTCCGAAACTATAAGAACTATACTGTTGAAACTCGGTACGTAGATGTATTCAGTGAACCACATTAAGATTTTCACACAAAAATAGAAAAAAGCAAATTAGAACTGCAACTCAAAAATTTTCTTTTCATCAAAACCATACGTGTGGGGTATCTATGGATAGGTCTTCAAAAATGATATTGAGGTTTCTATTATCATTTTTGACGTGGTAGCGTCTTTAAAATCGTTTTAGTCGGGTGACATGTTCAGAAACTTGTGTCACACCAAAACCTCACGAGCGCGATCGCAGGTATAACAAGAGAGAGACGGACCGATCTCCCGTCTCATCTCGAGCGCTGCCAGTCATTCCGTGAAACTTGTTACGCGGAATCCTCACGAGCGGAGGCTGGCATAGCGTTCGAGTGAGTGGACCGATCTTCCGTCTCTCTCACTCTAGCGGCATACAAACGAATGGAGATTTTCTCGTGCGGACGTTATCACGTAAACATCTCGATCGTAAACCTACTTTACAAACAATTTTTTTCTAAACTGAATAGTTTGCACGAGAGACACTTCCAATGTGGTAAATTGTGTCCCCCCCCAGTAACTTCTAAAATAAGAGAATGATAAAACTAAAAAAAATATATGATTTACATTACGATGCAAACTTCCACCGAAAATTGGTTTGAACGAGATCTAGTAAGTATTTTTTTTAATACGTCATAAATCGTAAACCACAATTTACCTTTCATTCAATCTTAATGCAATGATTTCTATGGATAATCAAAGGCAATGACGTATTTCTGTTGCCGCTATTGTTATACAAATACTAAAAAGAGAATATAATAAATATTTAAGGGGGCACAATAAACGTGATTTTTTATAGATAATGGTACGGAACCCTTCGTGCGTGAGTCCGACTCGCACTTGGCCGGTTTTTGCTACTGCAAGTAATTACTTACAACCCCCATTAAAAGCAGTTCATTGAAGCAACGATACAGTCACGCACAGAGTTAAGAGGCCGTATACGAAATTTTGCCGATTTCGCCGATTTCCCTGATTTTACACATGAGATTTTGCAGTTAAAATACAACATATCCATAAGTTTTATTGCACAATATGACTGGTCATTTCAATAATAAGCTATTACATTAGCCACATTTTTATTTTTATTACTTTGTTGTGCTTATTAGACCTGAAGACGATGACAGTTTTGTGAATTTTTGCTGTAATGGGTACAGAATGTTACATATTTCTAGATCATTATGAAACCTCAGCGGATTGAAAAAAATGCTGTGTATTGCTGTAAGAATCGCCTATAAAATGTGTGTGTCACATTTTACCACTCTCATACAAAAAACTAGTAAAAAAATATTGAAATTAGTCAATTTTAAGAGAAAATGGGCCAGACATTGCATTTAATTTCGGCCAATTGGAACAGTCATTCATAAAATTTAATAGACATAAATAAACTTCAGTTCATAAACAATCCGTTTTCTGAAAAACATAATCAAATTGTGAATAAAAATTTGGCATTAATAATCTTTTAAAGTAACCTAAAACTCGCATTATAATACTCGACCAGTGTTGCCAACTGCACCGTAATTACGGTAAAAACACCGTAATCAGCATAGATCTACCACCTACGGTAGGAATATAATTACGGTAGCAAAAAACACCGTAATACACATTGAAAATCGTAATCGATTAAACATTTTGTAGATATGTTATGTATGATATAATTTCATATATTTTTCCAAATTTGAATGTGGGAATGTGTTTATGTTGGGCATTTTGTCTCTATTACACTCGAATGCTGAGGAGTCAATGACATTAAAACAAAAAACGGAATAAACTCCTGATAAAATCTATCAAACGAAATCTTTTATCGCAGCAGGCCATACAGCGACAGGGAAACATGAAACCGATTACAACGTTTACAGAACAACGGTTTGCACTCCGGGAGTGCCGGCAGAAGTGAAAACTTGAACGTAAAGTTGTGTATATTTGATATTTTGGAATGGTTAGGGAATAATTTCGCACTAATTTTGCTTTAATTATCAGTATTATTTTTCATCTAGTATTTTCAGTAGGTTTTCATCTACTATTTTTATGAGGTAGATCACTCATTTTCTTTCACTATTAGGTACTTCGTCACTTTTTACCGACTTCCAAAAGAAGGAGGTACTGTATTCGGCTGTATGTATTTTTTTTTTTTTTTATATATGTTCACCGATTACTCCGCCGTTTGTGGACCGATTTTCAAAATTCTTTTTTTGTTCGTATGGTTATACTCCCGAGGTGGTCCCATTGTCACCAAATCAGGATCTGATGATGGGATCCCAGGGAAATCGAGGGGAACTCTCAAATTTTATAGGCACATACATTGATTTTCTTATAGTTTCTGAAGCATAAGAGATATTTACGCATAGAAATTATCATCTCATGTTGTTGAGCTGATGATGGAAGGTACTGCGACAGTGAGGAGTTGAGAGCAAATTCTTTCAATAAATAGTTTTTTATTCGAAATCTTACATTCCCGAGATGGTCCAACTGTCACCAAGTCAAAGTCTGATGAGGGGATCCCTGAGAAATCGAAGGGAACATTCAAATTTTATAGCACAACAAATGATTTTCATATTTTTACAAAGCAAAACAAACATTTGTGTATATTTATCGTCATATCATGTTGCTGAACTGATGATGGAAGGTACTACGACGGTTAGGAGTTGAGAGCAAATTCTTTCAATAAATGTTTTTTTGTTCGAAATCTTACATTCCTGAGGTGGTCCAACTGTCACCATGTCAAAATCTGATGATGTGATATTAGGGAAATCGAGGGAAACACTGAAACTTAATAGGCACACACATGCTTTTAGTCAAATTTTTAACATAATACAAATATTTATGTCTGGTAATTATCACCTGATGTTGCTTAACTGATGATTGAAGGTACAACTCCTCATCGTTTAGGAGCTGAGAGCAAATTCTTTCTTTAATTTAAACGTTCAGGTGGACTGATAGTATGTCTTTCAGACTTTTAGATGGCTATTAGATAAACATGATTATAAAAGGTAAATCTGTTTAAAGTTTAGAAGTTAAGTGAATTTCCAATTATGCTAATACATACAGAATTATTAAAATTACTAAAAAGAGTGAAATTAATTAAGTTTTTAACAAAAAAATAGAACCGACTTCAAACGGTAAAAAATAAAATTGTTCAGTACCTACTTCTTCTTGCTTATGGTAATGACTCTTAAAACTATTTTTGAAGTCGGGCCCTTAGTGAAATGTCCTGTCTTAGTAAATATAGTGTACCTTTCGTTCTGAATGGGCACCGACTCCAATATAGTTTTAACAGTCATTACCATAAGCAAGAAGAAGTAGGTACTGAACAATTTTATTTTTTACCGTTTGAAGTCGGTTCTATTTTTTTGTTAAAAACTTAATTAATTTCATTAATAGATGCACTTTATTCAATGTCCATATTTGAAATACTTGACATAAACGAATTTTACAAGTATAGACAGTCGAGCCGTCATCAGCTGTCACCCCTCTGTCTTACGAATTATCGATCAGGCCACGTGTCCTGACGCGCGTTTAACATTTGTTACCCATCTCAAAAAAGTGCACAACACCGCTAAAGAAGATTTCACTTCAAAAACTGCGGTGATTTTAATCCCAGTGACGCTATGCATCAAAAACATAATATACATAAATATAAAATATTGAAACTATTATATTGTCTGATTCTGATTAAAAATATAGTTTATTTTCACAACTCTGACCTATAATTTGCTGCTAAATAAACAAGGTAATTTTACCGTAATTACAAATGACGATTGCCACGTAATTTTGTAAAATTTACCGTATTTTGAGAGGAATTCTACCACCCGCTAGATTTCAGAGTTGGCAACACTGTACTCGACGCAAGCTACGAGTCAGGCAGACCGCGCCAAGCGCTTTCAGAGAGTGGACATGTCGCTCTGCGCCACGCGGCGCCCTGGACGTCGCACAAGTTCGTAGCAATGTTAGTTCGATGCTCCCACTACAGAGCGGCGTGACTACAGCGCGCAGCGTGTGCTTGACACTTTGAATAGCTAATAATTTTAAATATGTTGTGATGATTTACCATCTTCTTAATACAACAAGTCTTAGTGATAGGGTAGTAAAAATTCCATTGTTAATTGTTGTGTATCTTATGTAGAAAAGTATGTTTACAAGCATTTATAGCTTGCCGTGTTAGTAAGGTTGTTAGTGTTAGGGCCTCTTTCACCACCTTCAAGTAAAGTGACAAGTACGCTAATTGTCGGTTAAAGTCACCCGTAACTTCAATTTCCATTTCACAATGTTCGAGTAGCACTAATCATAATGATAAACTGACCCGTACTCATAGCTTTAACTTGCCAATTAACTTTACTTGGGACATAACTAATCAACACTTACAAATGTCTTTACTAGTAAGTAGGCATATTCTCTGATGGTAATGCACGTAAACATCGTTTTCGTGTACTAAATTTGCGCGTTTTATTTATAATGTATATAGGCGAAATACCTCAATACTTAGCCTGTTCATTATTATTTAATACGTTAATGTATTAGATTACAATACGTTAAAAATGAAGTGAATGTTTATAGGTTACTATGTTCATAAAGGCGACACAGCCTAGGTAACGTTATCAATCATAATATGATAGTTTTAGTGATTATGTATAAAACTTTTGTAATAATTTATGTATAAATAAAGATCTTTCAAAAGTAAGTAATCAACACTTTACTTGAAGATGGTAAACGAGGCCCTTAGTTAAATATTGCAAGCTAAATTTGAACCACTTTCGAGAGTCTGATTGAGCTGAAGTTTGAAATACACTTTTATTTTAAATGACAATATAATTATTAAGTAACATTTTCGTTAATTCAATATGGCCGCTGCAGCAAAATGGTGGATCACATATTTTTTGCACAAAAAGCCACACAATATGGGTATCAAATAAAAGGGATTAATTTGTAGAATAAAATACATTATAAAAAACTAATCCAAGATGGCCGCTATCCCAAAATGGCGGATAACATTTATTTGTGCAACCCTATGATAAGGGTATTAAATAGGAGGGCCTAAGTTGTATAATACAAAACAGCAGAAAACTATTCTGTTTATGTAACTCAGTATCATATAATTTATCCTAATTAAACTTAAAAACTACTGTTCCGATTTCAAAAATTCTTTCACCATTAGAAAGCCACATTTACCTTGAGTAACATAGGCTACTTTTTGCCGCGAGAAAATGCTTCATTCCTACGTGAAAACGGGTAATAATGTCAACGCTGTTGAAGCAACTGGCTAAACACCTTTGATTTTAATATAGCAATGAAGCCTTGAATAGCACATAGGTCATTTTTTATCCTATGGGGACCCAAAAAAACGCTAACGACCCAAAAAAGCTAATAAAATTGTTTTATTATATGTCACCATTTGGTCAGAATTACAATCAGTCTGTGAGTAATTATTATAGCTATCTATAATATAAAAATGAATCGCAAAATATGTTGGTAAGCGCATAACTCAACAACGCCTAGACCAATTTGGCCAATTGTTTTTTTTAAATGTTCGTGAAAAATTCGAATAATTGCCGGAAAAACCATAAAAGCAGCCCTTTTCTTTTTCCCATACAAATGTTTTCTAACTAAAACGTAGTCAATTTGAGCTTTATTGCTATTGTATAAAGTTCATATTAAATTACAAGCACTCACTGTTGTCTAAGCAATGTAGGTAGGTGTGTTCCTAACGTCAAAGATCATAATAATATCTATCAAAACAGGGTGCGTGTGTGCATTGGAGCACAGAATACATCGTTGGAGGAGTTTAATGTCGCATAGCATGATGTTATAATAGCTTATAGCCTTCCCTAATAACTGGACTATTCAACACAAAAATAATTTTTCAATTCGAACCAGTAGTTTCTGAGATTAGCGTGTTCAAACAATCAAACATCCACGCGGACGAAGTCGTGGGCGGCCGCTATCCCTACTAATATTATAAATTCGAAAGTAACTCTGTCTGTCTGTCTGTTACGCTTTCTCGCTTAAACTAATGAACCAATTTTAATGAAATTTGGAACACAGATAGAGTGGACCTTGGGAAAGGACATAGGATGGTTTTTATCCTACGGGAACCTATAAAACGGGTCCACGCGGGCGAAGCCGCTGGCGGAAGGCTAGTTTGAAATAAAAATGATTAAGTGTTACATTGAGTGTTATCTAATCTACTTAAAATGAAAATGTAATAACAAAATTATTACTAATACAATATTAATTAAAACAACTCGTCATAACGTGTCTCAATTAGGCTCCGTCCCTATCCGATACTATCCGAAACTATTATTTCGGATTCGGTTACGATTACGATTAATTTTTATATCGGATATCCGATAGTTTCGGTTACGGTTACGGAGCTCCCTAACATCCCTGATAATTATAAAAGAAACAAAAACCTCGACTGTGGAGTAAAAACTAAAAAGAAAGAAACAAGCTTTGTAAGCTATATATCATAAATTATTTTTGAAAATAGAAAAATTAACAACCAGTATCCATTTAAATTTTACTTGGCTTCTTGGAAAAAATCCATTGATTGAAGAATGGGTCCCGCCCGACTGTAAATTCTTGACTCCAAAAATAATAATAATTGTACTGACATTATATTATTATCGTAAACACAGATCGTACCTACATATTGATGAGTAGAAAATGTAAGTTTACTATTCTAAATCTAATTGTATAAGAATAAGCAATTATTTTTTCTTTTTAGTGCAATTTCGTTTGTTTTGGAATAGTTTTCTTTTGTAGTCGGTTTTTTTTATTAAATTTTTTGTTTATTTTTTGCATTTTAGTAAAATTGATGTATACTAACTTATTTGTTTGAATGTGGGTAGGCATACTAGACGTGCTGCTCATTTAAGACAGCGCCGTTTAAATGGAACAGTTAACAGTTCTACCTCAGATTTCAACCTTACTGTAATTTTATAGTGTAATAAAGAATAATTAAATTAAATTAAATGTACAGATTTTGCTTATCTACAGATTTATTACATGTATAGATCATTACTTGTACTACACTAATAAATGCTTAGTTGTGTACTATCAGACTTTTTATTCTAATTGACAAAAAACAACTGAGGAAAAGACACCGAAGAAAGTACAAAGTATCAAAACCGTTTAATCGTCGTACCAGCCTTCGACGATTCCGGACTCACACAAACCCGCGACCAAATGCTCCCGCTTACGCCGTGTGCCTTTCAAATACCTAATCTGGCCCGTTTCGATTTCGTATACGGCCTCTTAACGCACTTTACATAGTTGATTTTGAAGCTTCAATAGCCTTTAGCGAGTAATGTTAGATTAATAAATTTTAACAATAAAGGTTTAACTTTACCATTTATTGTGCTTGTTGTTTACAACTAGTCTAGAAATAGAGGCTGAGGTGAATTCAGAGCGACTGGGTCTCTACTAATACAATTTTTGTTGTATTTAAAAATATTGTAAAATATACAATGAGCTCCTGTTCTACATATAATTTACCTACCCCTATTAGTAGATTTTTAAGTTAAGTGCAATCGGGTATGACGACTTTCTTGTTTTAGGGTTTTTACATTTCCAAATTACACATAAACGAAGTCGGGTTTTTTAGGGTTCCGTAGCCAAATGGAACGTAGCCAAACGGAACCCTTATGGATTCGTGATGTCTGTCTGTCTGTCTGTCTGTCCGTCCGTATGTCACAGTCACTTTTTTCCGAAACTATAAGAACTATACTGTTGAAACTCTGTACGTAGATGTATTCTGTAGTCGGGCCCTTAGTAAGGTCCTGTTATAGTAAATAAAGTGTAAGTACCTTTCGTTCTGAATGGGCACCGACTCCAATATATTTTTTACAATCATTACCATAAGCAAGAAGAAGTAGGTACTGAACAATTTATTTTTTACCGTTTGAAGTCGGTTCTAATTTTTTGTTAAAAACTTATTTCTTACTTACCTGACACTTATCATCATATTATGGACAATTCACAAAATATCTATGAATTGTAGCCTGTGTGTTATTCTGATGTATGTATTAGCTATGTTATTGTCAAGTTTCATTAAAATCCATTCAGTAGCTTTTACGTGAAATAGTAACAAACATCCATACTTACAAACTTTCGCGTTTATAATACGAGTATTACACATATACATATTAAATACATAGTATCATTTATCAATCAAAAAAATATAATTATTAATGTACATGGACATACTTAATTCGAAATCAAAATTATTAGTAAGTACCTAATTTATTTTCTTTTTTATCCTTATTCGTTATAAGTACCTACCTTTAACGTCTTACTTTAAATAAATTATTTTTTTCAAAATGTTAATCTTTTCATTTGGCGTTATAATGTTTTAGTTACTTTTGTTTGTACTGGCCGATATGTTAAAATATAGTTATAGCTAGAAAGTCTAGCCTTACTTTTATTCTGATAAAAATCACAATACGAAAAATTGTTGTACTTAGGTACAACCATTGAGCTATGTTGCTGGAGGCAAACAAATTGTCAAAAGAGCCCATTGTTAACTAGTTTTGCATTGTTCTTGGTAATGAGTCCTTTTGTTACTTTCCTTCGCGCTTAGTTAAGATTACATCTGTAGTACCTAGTACCTACTTCGTCGTTTGTTAAAACGTAGACATATATTATGAGCTATTTTACTTCAGTTGATGTACTTAAAAGTTTTTTTATATCTACATTTCATTATTAAATTACACTAATTAAAAAAACATTCTTTGATGTTCAAAACTGCCACGGTTCCCATGAGACACAACTCAAACATCTTTACACCAATTCTTCTTAAAGTTATTTTATTTTTGTTATAAATTTCAAGTAATTTAATATGTACTATTAAAATACAAGTAGCAAAATAAAAACAGAAGTTGCTGCATAATTATATATTTCTTAAATCAGTTGTTTAACTTACGCATTTGATTATTGTTTGATGATTATAAACTTGTATGATAAGTATGATAACATTACGTAGCTATCATGATTATCATTTCAGTGCGTTGCCATATGACTATATCGTAGTATTCTTGATAACATTCTCCATTATAGCACCTTTCAAATCCATCTTTGATTTAATTAATATCCTTGGTGTAATCTAAAAAGGAAATTAAAAAAAAGAGAGAGAAAATCTAATAGGACTCGAACTGGGGTTTTCTGGTTTTGGGACCGCCCGATTTCCCACCTGAGCTATTAAAACCTTATACATCTAAGTGAAATTAACCGTCGCATTCTAATGATATTTTAGCAGTTATTCACTGCCTGAAAATTCGGATAAAATTAAGTTTTCTAAAGAAGTAATCTGGCTAGGTCATATTATCGCCCCCAATACCCCCTGCATAGTAAATTTCATAAAAATCGTGGGAGCCGTTTCCGAGATCCAAACTATATGTAGGTAGGTGTATATTATATTATACAAAAATTCTCAAAACAGCATACAGCTCCTATCATTGTTTCTTCGACACCCCTTCATATCAATTTAATACCAAAACGCGAAGAAGCACTACTCATGCGCTCGGCTGAATAGTTTAGGGGTCAGTGAATAGCACAGCTTCTCCGCGAGGGTGCCGCTGTGACGCAGCCGGTGACGCTGCCCGCCGGCGCCGCCAGCGATCGATACCCCTTGGGCGGTCTCCCCCACCCCCTCCCACGCAGCTCAGCCAAACGTATTATCCGCTGGAAGTTTTTGCCATATTGCTTATTAGTACTTGGGTACCTACTTTTCAGTAATGGTATCGCATGCTTTGTTACGTGCGTATTGCTATTAACGTAATAGTCTAAATCTGTGTCTCAGAATCGGTGTAAAGTGTTACTTTACCAGAACTTGCCTGATGGCGTTTGAGAGGCAACCAAAAATGCCCAGTTTCCGCAATTTTTTTTTCGTTTTATTCCATTCGAACTCCTTTTCTGGAACCTACCTATATCCAACCGAATGCCATCAAGTTTATTCGATATAACTCAAACCTATGCACCTACAAAATGAAAATAAAACAAAATACGACATGTTTTTTGTATTCTCTTCACACGTTCACAGTTCAATCCAAAATCTCTTTGGTAACAAAATTTTTGAGCATGGAAGCAACATTCCGCGTTGTGGTTACGACGGAAATCTTGCATTTATTTATTATTAAATGTTTTTTTTGACGTGATAACGTCTTTAAAATCGTTTTAGTCGGGTGACATGTTCAGAAACTTGTGTCACACCAAAACCTCACGAGCGCGATCGCAGGTATAACGAGAGAGAGACGGACCGATCTCCCGTCTCATCTCGAGCGCTGCCAGTCATTCCGTGAAACTTGTCACGCGGAATCCTCACGAGCGGAAGCTGGCATAGCGTTCGAGTGAGTGGACCGATCTTCCGTCTCTCTCACTCTAGCGGCATACAAACGAATGGAGATTTTCTCGTGCGGACGTTATCACGTAAACATCTCGATCGTAAACCTACTTTACAAACAATTTGCCGTTTTTTGTGAATATTTGTGGTGTATTAAAAAATTACGAGGTACGTTATTTTAGGGACTAATTATTAGCCTGTTACGTGTATTAAGCGTATACTTAATCAAATAGACCGCTTTTCTGTTTTACATAAATTCGTGCAAATATTGTAAAATATTTTTGTAAATATTATAATTGTGATATATCTTACCTCTGGCTTTAGGTTAGGGATTTAAATGTCAGTTTAACATTAGCACATGACACATAAAAATAATAATATTCTGTAGGTTCATTAAATGGTAAAATAAACTTGAAATTGTATTTACCGGCGCAAAATAAGGTTCCGTCCATCCATCAGCCTTTTAAAGTCCAATGCTGGACATAGGCCTCCCCTAATGTTCGCCACTCGGTCCGATCCTGCGCCCTCTGAATCCAGCGGTTTCCCGCTATCTTCTTCAGGTCGTCAGGCCACCTGGTTGGAGGGCGGCGTGTTTTGCAGAGACGTGGTCGCCATTCGAAGACCTTTCTTTCCCACCGGTTGTCAGTCCTCTTAACTACATATTATTATGTGGCCTGCCCATTGCCACTTCAGCTTGCAGATTTTGAGAGCTATGTCGGTAATAAGGTTAACTGCGGATATTGCAAAACTTACTCTCGTTGACCCACAGTCACACTCATACTTATCTGCGTAACTTACTCAACAAATTTCCCGAGAGGTTAGCGACCAAAAATGCAACCTTTAGGTTATTTTCTGTGATATGACGTTTGATTATACCTAACGTTTATTTACATTATATTACATTAGAAATAACCTACTAACTACTGGCTGTTCGGTATTACATTTAGTATTTAAATTTTTGTACTTGTATGTTTCTGTAACATAAAGTCAGTTGTAAATATTATAACTTATAAGTGCGCGAGACTCAATACTTTATATTTGTTTGTATCTTACGTTAGGTTTACTTTTTCCTTAACTAAAGATATTTTAGATTTAAAAAAGTACTTACATGAAAGTAATCCATTTTTACTACCGTATTGTCATTATGAAATTTATCCTTGTGCTTTGCCCTAAAGGAGTCCGGCTGACTTACGGATGTTTTTTTTTTAATTTAACCACAAATGTGGCATTAAATAAAAAGAACTGTCATAAGAAATGCTTACAGTTTTTGATCGCTACTCTTGTGGCAATCTTGGTATGTATGTATTTATGTATATGTTTTCGGAAAAGAATCGTTTGCCGTAAAAGGTTAATTTTCTAATCACGCGCTGACATGTTTTAGAGTTACGTGTTGTTCGTTGTTAATTGTTAACTTATGCTGTTTTACTGTGTTTTAGTTTCTACTTTATTGTTGGTGCTCTCGTAAGTCTTTACAGCCTATAGATACGTTACGTGACATACATTTAAAGGTAAGTACATGAGTGAATCGCGTAATTAGGAAAACTGTGAAACATACAATGATTACAAGAAAATCTTGTATTTCTATTTTAAAACTACCCGGCGAACTCCGTACCGCCTTTTCAAGGCTTTTCTTTTCTCTTTTTTGAAAATTAAGGGTAGTATGTTTTAATGCTACAGCATTAAAAATAGAAATAAATTGTCCAAAAATAAAAAATAAATATTTGAGGTGGACCACCCCTATCATTTAAAGATTTGAAAAGTAGATTACGTCCTATTCTGACCGATTGATTGGCGCAACAATAGGTATTATTTTATTTTTACACGCTTTTTATTAGCTTCACCTGTATGTTTGTATGTTTGTATGTTTGTAACCGACTTCTTTGGGCGCGATTTTGACCCACTTTAAACGGCCAGATTTCGTTCAAACTTTGTAGATTTATTGAGGACCGATGACAATACACTAATTTGATAAAATTATTCCATTTTTCAATTTGCAAAATATGATTTTTGTTAATTTATATAATTTTCTGGTTAACTTGAAAATTTGCATAGGGGTCAAGGGCCGATGACAATGCAATAATATGAGAATAAAAATCCAACTAAAAAATTAAAAATAAATAATGTAGTTTAAAAAACTAAAAAACACGCTTTTGAGAAAATACGAACTAAAAACTAAAAAAATAAGAAGAAAATGTATATTACTGTAAATAAAGCGTGGGGTGGTTTTTAAGATACTATTGACACCATGCACCCCACGCTTTATTTACAGTAATATACATTTTCTTCTTATTTTTTTAGTTTTTAGTTCGTATTTTCTCAAAAGCGTGTTTTTTAGTTTTTTAAACTACATTATTTATTTAAATCTTTACTCGCCTTTCTTATTGGCGTAGTATTTTTTTAATTTTAATTTAATTGTTATTTTATTATCGCAAGTGTAAATAAAAAAAACCTTTGTCTTTTAGTTTTGTTACTTGTTATTCGACTTCATGCCATTGTAACTTTATGTTAGATTTGCATTAATTTATGGCAATCTCAAAACACATTAATATTATGTCAATGCTCGTAACAAATTTGACTTGCTAATTCTTATTTTGAATCACGTAATACGTAGTACTTATATGTACCAATATAGTTTTCGACAAAGAATTTAAAAAATATATATATTTATGTTTAGAGTTTAAATATGTTAAAAGCCTTAAAAGTATGTCCATGAGCTGCAGTGAAAACTTGATTCCTCTTGGTCTTCAGACGAGGATGCGGGCCACGTCGTGTTAAGTGGTAGCTGCAGCCCAAGGACCTACACACAATAAAATAAAGCAAGCCTGTCTTGTCTGCTGCGCAGCTACTCCGAATGATGCTGAACAAGTGCAATCCACCGAAACATTTTTTTGTTTAATTCACACAACACCATCTGATTCCAAACTAAGCAGAGCTTGTACTATGGTAATCAGAAAGCTGATAAACATACTTAAATAATTCTAAATACATACTTAAATAGATAAATAAATTAACACACAGACACAGAACAAATAGTCATGTTCATCACACAAATACTTGTCCTGGGTGGGAATCGAACCCATGACCTCACGCTTCGCAATCGGCTCATCACCCACTAGGCCACGGAGGCTGTCCAACTAAAAAAATTAAAACATAAGCATTGTTATTGTTGTTATATGCCCTTGAGTCACAGTTATCACAACGGCAACGTACCGTGAAAGTTACTCGTATTTTCTCGACGGTCCCCGTTCGACCTGCGCCTTTACGCACGGAACCACTTTCGCTGCTCACTGTTCTTTGTATCTTCTTGCTCCTGAACCCTTCTGACCATATGCTTAAATGTTTTCGACTGCAGGGCGGCCTTTTTCATCTTTATGCGCTATTAAATTTGTAATACTCATCATGTTAAAAGTAGCCTATGAGCTATTCCAGACATTAATTTATCTCTGTTTAAAATTAAATTTCATCCCTAACCGTTCAGACGTTCCTGCGTGATTGAGCAACAAACATCCAAACTTTCGCATTTATAATAATACTCTTACAGATTCCTGTAAACTTGTTTTTAAATTATTGAGCTTATGTAATGTTCTGTTATTTTCTTCTTTACGTAACAAGAAAACAGGCTATTTTCATCTGTGTTTCCTCATTTTGCCGTTATATCGACGTCGAAGTTAATCGGTCGAAACAGACGGCCATGACTTAGTATTAAGGGTTCGTTATACATATACTATGAAACCTTGAAATGTAAGCTACATCAACACTCCATTTTAGCATGTACATACATCTAAAAAACATAAATAAGTTACCTACTCCAATTCCTAAAACCATTCAAGACCATTGATTCAAGATCATTGTACGTGATTGGATTCGAGATAAGTATTTCGATTTGATGCTCGTAATTCCAACAAAGTAATTTCAACTTACTTATTTTGACATTTGAATTTAAATAATTGAAGCACCACCCACGACGGACAAACTTTTCACTTGCACAAATAAAAGGCCTAACTTGATCGCTCCCACGCGCACAATGGAGATACCCGCAAGACTGATTATTGTCTTACAATAGATTTAGTTTCACCGTGTAGACATCGAAACATGTCACAACAAACAATCGAGAAATGAAGTAGAAACTGCGCAGTACCACCGCTTGTCTACCTATCTGTCGAAGCGAGATATCGAAACTTGTTCCTAGTGTAGCAATCGCAAGTGTGGCCACTTGTTAAATCCTTAACAAGTACCCAGTCACAAGACATTTTGTTTTGTCAAACTTATTATCGAAGTAAAACAGGTTTTATGTTACTGCGGTTTGGAAATTGTGTAAAAAAATTAACTTTACACTTAGGTATAGTATGTTGGGGTAAGTTCGGATGGTTTTTAGCTACATTCGTAAGATGTTGGCAATTATTTTTTTTCTCATAATCTATACCAGCCAGCGTAAAAAATAAAGTAAAAACTGATAATCAATAAACAAGCTACAAGAAAAATATTTTTTCGTTTGCACAGACATAACAACTACTGAGTTATGCGAGTTTAAAGTACGGACATACATTTCAAAAAACATGGGAAAGAACGGACGATGTAGGGGAAGACCGGAATACCCTCTAAAATCACCCAAATGGCTAAAAGCATAAGGTTTATAAAAATAAAATATCCGATCTTATACTTGCTACAACATACTTCTTGAATAATTTATTTTGTTTAAAAATATAGCAGGAACTATTTACGTTTTTAACGTTTTAAGTAACCGAAGGAAGTAGCAAAACAAATTGGCGCCTCGCACTATGTTGCGAGTATAAAAATAACCACAAATTCGGTAGATATTTAACTTATACGTTCTTACCCCATTCACGATCTTACCCCAACGTACTTATGTATTTATACAAAATTTTCGATCCACCACAATATCTTGTTGTTGACATTCGTATCATGTGCCATTCACTGTATAGGTATATGATCCATCCAATCTAAAAACCTTTTAGTAAGCTTAATGTAAGTTGAATTTCGTCCCAAAAAGCTACGATTTTCTCTAACGATCCTCCCTAACCCTCTTGTGTGTCACCATACACTTGATATTCCACACATTGTGTCCTTTACCTCATGCCTCGTGATGCTATACACATAAATATGTACAACAAATAACAGCGGAAGCATGACACTCGTCAACAACTAAGTTTTTTTTAAACTTCCTAACACGTTTAAAATACCCTATGCATATCAGCGCCGAATGTGGTGGTGTGTGGTGAGGGTTTGTGTCTCTTAACAATATCATCTTAAATTACGGTGGATGGATATAATTTATCTGCTATATTTACAGGTATCGCTTAAAAATATAATAAAACAAGAAATTAACAAAAAGTTGTGTAAAAATCTAATGCCACGATGTTTGTGGTCGCACTTCACCGAAATGACAGAAATAACTCGACCGGTAATATTTTTAAATATTTTCTGTGCTTATATTTGGTAGACATGAAAATACTTGGTAGCAAAGTATTTTTCATAGTGCTAGGTGATTAAGGAGTCCCTAACCGGCAAGTGGCTTTCTAAGCCGGGTAAAACAGCGACACACATTAAATAATATTAAAATTTTTAAATGTAGTAAGCAAGAAAGAGCTTAGCGAGACTAAAATTTCCAACATTAATGCCAACGTCCACTAATAACCCGCAGCGCAAAGTGCAGTGTACACCAATCCGCACTTGGTGAGCACTATGGACGGCCGGTGGTGTTCAACAGTGAGACATTAATAAGAAAATAGTGTTAAAAATTTCAATGAATATAAGTTAATAATAGTGTGAATAAAAAAATATATTTTATTTTAAAAAAAGCGTGGGGTGCATGGTGTCAATAGTTATAAATATTTATTGACAGATATGAGTAGAGTGATTATCATTTCGATAATATTTTAAAAAGCACCCCACGCTTTTTTTTAAATAAAATATTTTTTTTATTCACACTATTATTAACTTATATTCATTGAAATTTTTAACACTATTTTCTTAATTTAAATTCATTAAAATTTATTTTCTATTTTTTAGTTCGGTTTTCTATAAAAAGCGTGTTTTTTAGTTTTTTTAAACTATTATTTATTTTCTACTTTTTAGTTTGGATTATTTATTCTTTCCATGATGTTTCCACGAGCAATGGACTGGTTACTGAGAACCTTCTTCTTTCTTTCAAAAATATCTTTATCTATCATTAGGCTTGTTACATAACAAGGTTACATATTTTTTTAATTTTTACGTTTTCATAAAATTTCACCTGTCTTACGACTTAACAAATTATTTATATTCTTTATATATCTCATACACGTTTTCGGTTACTGAGCACCAATAGTCTACTCCCCTTCTACATAAATATGAGCAACCCAAGCAGCAAAATAGTCGAATAGTAATTAGATTACTCAGCCTTTAATCGTTTAAGAGCCGAGTAACCGTTCTTAAAACACCCATTTATCGTGTAATAGCGGTTATCTCGACTATTTGGCAATATTTGCTAATGTGTGCTTTAAGGACGTCGAATAAACGTTTACAGCACTATGTTTTAGCACTTTTACTCCACCTTTTAGCAGATGTTGAATTAAAGTGCCTAAAATACTCGTTATTAGATCGTTTGATCTATAACAGTCGTATAATAGCTGTAGCTCTATAAACGCAATCGAACAAAAATCATATTTTGCAAATTGAAAAATGGAATAATTTTATCAAATTAGTGTATTGTCATCGGTCCTCAATAAATCTACAAAGTTTGAACGAAATCTGGCCGTTTAAAGTGGGTCAAAATCGCGCCCAAAGAAGTCGGTTACAAACATACAAACATACAAACATACAAACATACAGGTGAAGCTAATAAAAAGCGTGTAAAAAAGGGTTGTTGTTTTTAAACGTTTTTAATATTCTTTAAACATTTTGGCACTAGTTACATGTATCTTCGGCATTAATGTGTACACATCTACGGAAAAAACATTATATTCGCACGAAATTATAACCTTATAGATCCATATATTTGGTACAAGGTTTCCAAGAACACAACCACTTAAATAGTAATGTAAAATACACGTACGTAACTCAGTGCGCAGTGGAATAACATTACTTATTTAGCTTACTTTCAAGTTCACTGTATACAGCAATGAATACCCAAAGTGAGGCTTTAAACTAAGGTTTGTATTTTTGATTTTCTGATCTTATTAGATCATACTAAATTAATCATATCTCAAATCTCATTTTAGAATGTAAAATTACTGAGCAAAATACGGCAAACGTATTCCTTAAACATAATTTTCAAAACCTTGTTTCTAAACTGTTTACAGTCAATAATTTTATAGCTTTATAAAATACATTTCTTTTCCTGCCAAGAAAACAAATATAATGTAGTTTAATATTAATCGATTAATATTAAACATCCATCTTTATTATGATCTACTCAATTATATCACGACTTTAAAAATTGCATTATGTTCTGAGTTTTAAGAAGATTTAAAACCGAGTGCTATACCACAGGAGTAGATAGTGGCTATACGTTAATCTGTAGTTCAGAACTATAGTCCGGCCAACGAGACGAGATAAAGAATGTAAACAAACGGACCGTTACCAAGTTACTATTGCGAGAGCGAGCAATTATTATCTCTGTCCTTATCACACGTATGCAGTAATGGAGTCAGTTAGTCAACGACAGCTTTTGTTGCCTGTTTCGTGGTACAGGAAAGCAGTCAGTACCACAGTTGTCAACATTTGGTCGCGTTTTGACGGGAGGTCGAAAAAGACATTATGTTGTGCTCTTGTTTTATTTTCATGTTATTGGTATAATTTATAATTTAATTTTGAGTAATATTGGATAAATTTGATGGCATTTGGTTCGATATAGGTTAATTACAGTGCATGAGTGTTGTGAAATAAAATAACAGTGCGAAAATATGTTTATACAGCTTGCCTCGAAAATTTCCATTGGTCACGTTCTGGTAAAAAAAGCCATCGCTTTACTTGAATGTATGACTGACTTGACTGACTGATTACTGACGACTTACAGACTTTACCTATTATTACTCGTCCAGTTATAACGAAACTGGCAAAAACGTGATGTAAATATTGTTACGCCCTATGGGTAATAAAATACCGATTGCAACGTAGAAGTTGTTTATTGTCTCCTTATACAAAAATCCACTCAACAGAATCCAAATCATCAAGCACAATCACTATAGTCAAATATCTTCGCTGTAGTCGTCGAAATAATTATTTCTTGTTGCTTGGAGTGATCGCTTTGATTTCACTTCCGGAACTAAACTATGTCCTGTCGCGGCCCGGTGCGTGCCTTACATTCTTACATACGGCTACCCACGGTTATCTAGAATTTTCCCGAACTACCTAATACAATAGGCCCGTCCCGAACCTTCATTTATGTTACTAACGCAATTATAGTTATGTACAGTCATAAATAATAGCCGCGGCCCGCGATGTAGACAACCTATACATGTACGCATGTATTAATCCTTATCTAAATAAAAACGTCAATTAGCTTCGTCAATTCAGATTAAAATTGTACAAAATGTAATCAAATAAATACTTTAGAAGATGATATTTTGTTTTACCATAAATCATAACATCCCCCGGCGCGCATTCTCATCGCGCATCTATTTTTTGCCTTTAGTACTTAAATAGGTTTTTGTAAAATAAATTTTAATGTATATCACTTAATCGCTCGAGCGAAGTTGGGCCGGGTCGCTAGTATATGCTATGTATATAATTTATTCAAATAAAAATGTTTTGAACCCCTGAAACTTTGTTTACATTTTTTATCACGTCTCGTTGGCCGGACTATAGTTGCAAGGTGACAATATAGTAAATAAGCTTATGTATAATAACACTTCTCTTAGAAAGTGCCTAACGCGTGGGAAGTAATCTGTTCATGCTAATAATCCATACTATCCATACTTATAATATTATAAATTCGAAAGTAACTTTGTCTGTCTGTCTGCTACTGTTTCACGCTTAAACCACTGAACCTATTTCGATTAAATTTGGCATAAACATAGAAAGGACGTCGAGAAAGGACAGAGGCTACTTTTTGCCGCGGGAAAATATCTCATGCCCACGGGATGCAAATGAAATTAATGAAATGCCCAACTTCTTATATTATTTTATTAACTATTATTCTTATACTTACTTCATTCACGTCCATTATCATATTTTATAACTTATATTCTTTTGTTTTATTCTTATACTTTGCTTTTCCTTTATTATTTCTTTACAAAATTATTTACTTTCTGTGTTTGTTTATTTACATTTTGACGCAGCTATCAAAATCGTCATGTCTGTCTTTTGCGTTTCTTTTTTTTTCATTTTACGTATTGTATAAAAATCCTTTTAGCCATTCAATATTAAATGAAAAGAAAAATTTTGTTTCTTATTTCATTTCATAGATTAATAAAGTATAGTATTGTCTTTGGCTTATTCATGTTTTTTATATTATAATTATTATAAATTGTTATTTTTACATAATAAATTAATATAATGTTCTTCTAATCTTTGTACCTATATATAAAAATGAATTGCTGTTCGTTAGTCTCGCTAAAAATCGAGAACGGCTGAACCGATGTGGCTAATTTTGGGCTTGAAATATTAGTAGAAATCCAGGGAAGGTTTAAACGGTGAGAAAATTTGGAAGCATTGCGAAGTTAATAGTAAAATAACTCATTTTATTTTCCTATATAAACTGTTAGTAACAGTAATTGTCAAACATTGGTTGGTTCTTCGCGCCATCGTCCAATAGTTTGACATAGTCTGAATAACAGTTCATCTGCCACTATTCGTTTTTAATTTTTTATATGACAGTAACATAAAAACTCTTTGAGATAATAAAGAAAGTAATCCTCTTACAAAACTTTTAAGGCAGAACAACGTCTGCGGGGTCCACTAGTTTGTAATATTTGATCGGGTGCATTAATCTTTATGTTCTCGGTTTAATGTGACAGTTAAGAGCCAAGTGACATAATAACTACTTATTCTTAATAATCGGAAATGCACCAGATATTTGTCTTTCCCGTATCTAATGAACCTGTGAGTTACGTTAATATATTGATGAAATTAGATAAATCTATTCCAATTTGTTATCTAAGTTAATTAATCTTTATGTTCTCGGTTTAATGTGACAGTTAAGAGCCAAGCCAAGTGACATAATAACTACTTATTCTTAATAATCGGAAATGCACCAGATATTTGTCTTTCCCGTATCTAATGAACCTGTGAGTTACGTTAATATATTGATGAAATTAGATAAATCTATTCCAATTTGTTATCTAAGTTAATATTAACATTTTGCATTTCTCAATGCATAGTGCTATAATAGTGATGTAATCTAAGGATGACATAAAACTTTCAAGTTATTCATCGTTTTTTATCTTGTTAGCCATTGAAATTTAACTAGACAAGTTACGTTTATCAAATATCATCTCTAAGTTTTTGTACCAAAAAGCAAATTGATATCGCACACTTACTGTTCCATACCACCATGAAATATTAGGTTCAATAAATAAGTCTTTAACACTAAATTGAAATTAAGTTTTTAATTAAAAAAAATCCGACTTTAAACGGATAAAAATAAAATTATTCAGTAAGTACCTACTTAGCATTTTTATTAAAAATTTACTTTCAATTTAATAATTCTGTATTATTTAAGCATAATTTCTAAACTATGACTTTTATGAGATTTAATTTTTATAATCATGTTAATCTCATACACTGATAGCATACTACTGGTCCATCTAAAATTCTGAGCGTCGTGTATGAATTATTGAAAGAATTTGCTCTGACCTAACTGTTGAGGATTGAAGATACATCAACCACCCTTCAACCATCAGTTGAGTAACGTAAGATGATAATTACCGGGCACGAATTTTTGTATTGTGTTACTAAGTATTACAAAATCACACACATTGATTATGAAGTTTGAGTATTTCTGGGGAAATTTCAATAGCATTCCGTCATCAGATTTTGACTTGGTGATAATTGAACCACCGGAGTGTAAGTTTTTGAACAAAAAAAGATTTATTGAAAGAATTTATTCTCAACTCCTAACCGTCGTAGTATTTCCATCATCAGCTCAGCAACATGAGATGGTGATAACTATACTCAAATATGTCTTTTGCTGTACGAGTAATAAGCATACAAAAATTATTCTGTGTGGGATGTCTGGGATCCCATCATCAGATCTTGACTTGGCGACAATGAGACCAACTCGGGAGTATAAGCTTACGTTACGAAAATATATAACTAAAAAAATACACACAGCCGACTACAGTACCTCCGCTTTTTAGAAGTCTGTAAAAATAAAACGAAAAAACGCTAAAAATAGAAAAATAAATGTGTTTTTTACTTGTGTTGTAAACCTTGTTCCATAGCAAATTTCATTGTTCTATTCAATAATCATAATAGATAGATAATAATAGATATCTTTGGACAATTCACACAACACCATCTGATTCCAAACTAAGCAGGGCTCGTACTATGATAATCAGAAAGCTGATAAACATACATATATAATTCTAAATACATACTGATAAATTAACACCCAGACACAGAACAAATAGTCATGTTCATCACACAAATATTTGTCCTGGGTGGGAATCGAACCCACGACCTCACGTTTCGCAGTCGGCTCATCACCCACTACGCCACGGAGGCTGTCATCTTTGTAAAATGTTTAAATATACGAAATTAATGTCGACTGCAGTTTAATTTCCCCCAATTGCAAGAAACAGTAAACCTGAGTATTTGACAATTCCTACTACTAATTTTAACTTGATTGATATCTTCCTGAGTTGCCGATAAAAAGGTTCTTGGCAGACCCTATAAATAAAATTAAAAAAATATAACGCTACTTACCAGGGAATCCTAGTGTGGGGCTATGAGTATTCCCTGTGTCGTGGGTGCCATGGACACACGCAAAGACAGAAACACAAACACCCAGACCGACAACAGAAATTAAAACTCATCATTTCAATTTCTGCCTCGCCGGGAATCGAACCCGGGACCCTCCGAACGGCAGTCCAGCATGGTTACCACTGCGCAACACGGGTCGTCGTAATTGAAAAAAAAAACCGATGAAATCGCTATTTATAGGTAGGTGGCAGGTGTCTGTTTTGTAGCGTACTTACTTATGTTATTTGCATCACGTTTACATCCTTTTCCTCTTGGAGGCTTGTAAGTGGTTTTCTACTATTAATATATTTCGTATCCAATCTTATCTTTGCATTCCTAGAAAATCTTTACGAAATTAGAACCCGAAACTAGCGCAGTTTACGGATACGGGTCATTATTACACGTTTCAAGGGCGTCTTATCTAACTGGAGCATGTTCGATGTTTCTGCTACCGTGTTGGTGGCCTACTAAACGTTTTTCTCTTCTTTCTTATGTGATGTCCACGCTGATAAGTCATAGCACTTTTCTTACTAATCTTTATCCCTAACTTTTTTATTTGCCACTTGACGTTACCTAAGTTAATAAAGATATTAGTAATCAGAAGTACTTCGCATTAAAGTTTAGTATACCTACTTCCTCCACCAACCCGCATTGAAGCAGCGTGGTGGAGTTAGCTCCAAGCCTCCCTAATAATGGGGAGAGAACCATGTCCAGCAGTGGGACGTAAAAAGGGTTGCAACCATACCTACTTCATGCTTTGTTGAAAATGATTCCCCATTAAAGTAACCACGGATAAACATGCACACATTATACCCACAAACAAAATGAATGGTATTCTATACTAAAAATACTAATAGAACAGCAATACCTTGGATACTGGACACTATATGTAAGAATGCTTGTAATACTTTAATTAAAAATGATAAATCCAAATATACTATTATTGGGACAATACTTTAGTAGTTATTAAGTAGTATATTCCTTAAGTAGTATAATAAGTATGTATGTAATTGATCTGTGATATTAAAATTTGAGAGTTGTTTTGGAATTTTAATAACTCTAACTCTATACAAATATAAAGCTGAGATTGTTTCTTTGGTTTGTCAAACGCGCTAATCTCGAAAAGTACTGAAACTTGGTTTGTCAAACGCGCTAATCTCGAAAAGTACTGAAACGATTTAAATATTTTTTTGTGAAGTTACAATATCTATAATTATTTTTAGGTATATCCTTAAGAAAATTGCAATAATGTATTGTAACCTAAAGCACCAAAAAATTGTATGTGTAAATTTTGTAATGTTTTATTGATTTACTTGGCGTGCGGTGAGACATCTTTTGTGCACTTCTTGTGCACAATTGCGTTTGTAACTCTCTCCTACATTTCCGTGTCTTATTATCGTCATAACATGCATCCTTGTCCATGTCAGAGCATGAGACAAAACAGTTCGAGCTCCCACTGTTACAGTACCCACCTCGAAATACTTCTCTTGCAACTGACGGAGGCTTGAGTATCCAGCTCCTATTAAGTACAGGCAGGGGACAGTTGTTGAACTCAAAAAGGTTGAAAAGATTGAAAAAATCCACTAATAATAACGTAAACTTTCTTCTCTCCTCAGGAACAAAGCGATCGCCGACTACCTAGGCAGCAATGGCTACAACGACGCGCTGGAAGCGTTCAAGAAGGAGGCGGACATGACCGGCGAGATGGACCGCAAGTTTGGCGGGCTCCTCGAGAAGAAGTGGACCTCGGTTATCAGGTTGCAGAAGAAGGCAAGTGGTCGCCTACTGGTAATAAAAAATAAAAGTGCGTAAGAATTTCAAGGCCTTGCAGCTGACGTAGAACGTAAGCGATCTACCCAGCTAAGCGAAAGGGGCGCGATATGGTGTGTGATGTGTGATCGCGTGGTGATCGCCATGGGGCAAAATTTCATGTGCGTTTTTATGTTTCGGTGAGCACGTCGGTCCCTTCAGAAACTTTATGTGCGTTTTGAGAACATCTGACTGAGGATTAGCCACTGACAATCATGGCCTTTTTGTTTTTACAGCAGGTACTGAGAAGTACGTAAGTAATATTCATAGTATTTCATATGTGTGCGAAGTTGGCAGTGGTTGCTTTACCTGTTGATAATCATATTTAATAGTTTATGCTCCGACCTTTTCACATTTCTGGTTGTGTAAAACAAAAAATAATATGACTATAAATAACTGTCATTATGTTTTTAAGCATTACTTGAGTTTTAAGTTTTTAAGGTTTTAAATAGTGACTGGCAATACAGGTTTAAAGTATAATCGGATTAGGATATTTTGCCATGCGGTGGAGATTATGTATGTTATTAGTAAAAGCTAACATTCCGTTTAATTATTCTCTAATAACGTATTTGTTGGCAAACATTTTAACAAGGCGTTGAATACATCACTGCATTCAGCGCGAAATCAATGTTATACATTGTATCTTATTTAGTTGAGGTCAGTACTGTTACACTGTTTCCTCTAACTGAATACCCAAACAAGATGGTTGAAGGAAAGAAAATATTGTCATACAGCGAATACGGACATACAAGGTTGCGAAAGAGGTTGTAATGTCAACAGCCGCATTGCTCATCGCTCTTGGCATATTATTTTTTGTTTAATTATCTATCTATGGTCGTATAAATAGTCTCTATAAATAAATATAAGATATTATCAACTTAAATACAAAAAAAAAATGGTTGACGTTGAGTAACGTAATTTTTATTTAACTAATGATACCGTAGTGGTTATGGTATCGTTTGTTAAATAAAAATTTTATTATATGATAATTATTACGTATGCGATAATTTTTAAGCCAAAATTAATTGATTAAAGCAATCACACACAATTTGACACAACCAGATATGTAAATTAATGGGAGTTGGTCATGTTTGAAAAAAGGGCCCTAGGCGGAAAGGAAGCACAGCTTACATTTTTTTTACATTAAACAACTTCCTTATGTTTTATATCTCCTATTAGGGGAGGAACACGCGTCCGTCTTTGTTGTCCAGTCGACTAAAAATAACTACATATGTCATGTTTTAAGCATTACTTTGACGTAACATTCAATGAGTCACGATCGTATATAAATAAAGTTTTTAACAAAAAAATAGAACCGACTTCAAACGGTAAAAAATAAAATTGTTCAGTACCTACTTCTTCTTGCTTATGGTAATGACTCTTAAAACTATTCCTGGAGTCGGGCCCTTAGCAAATGTCGTACTATTCGTTCTAAATTGGCACCGACATCGACAGTACAGACAGTGGGACAGTACCTACTTCTTCTTGCTTATGGTAATGACTGTTAAAACTATATTGGAGTCGGTGCCCATTCAGAACGAAAGGTACACTATATTTACTAAGACAGGACATTTCACTAAGGGCCCGACTTCAAAAATAGTTTTAAGAGTCATTACCATAAGCAAGAAGAAGTAGGTACTGAACAATTTTATTTTTTACCGTTTGAAGTCGGTTCTATTTTTTTGTTAAAAACTTTATTTATTTCACTCTTTTTAGTAATTTTGATAATTCTGTATGTATTAGCATAATTGGAAAATTTTTCACTTAACTTCTAAACTTTAAACAGATTTACCTTTTATAATCATGTTTATCTAATAGCCTGAAAGAATACTACTATCAGTCCACCTGAACGTATAAATTAAAGAAAGAATTTGCTCTCGGCTCCTAACCGTTGAGGAGTTGTACCTTCAAACATCAGCTAAGCAACAGCAGATTTTAATAACTAGACATAAATATTTGTATTATGTTAAAAATATGACTAAAAGAATGTGTGTGCCTATTAAGTTTCAGTGTTTCCCTCGATTTCCCTAATATCACATCATCAGATTTTGACATGGTGACAGTTGGACCACCTCAGGAATGTAAGATTTCGAACAAAAAAACCTTTATTGAAAGAATTTGCTCTCAACTCCTAACCGCCGTAGTACCTTCCATCATCAGTTCAGCAACATGATATGACGATAATTATACACAAATGTCTGTTTTGCTTTTGTAAAAATATGAAAAACATTTGTTGTACTATAAAATTTGAATGTTCCCTTCGATTTCTCTGGGATCCCCTCATCAGACTTTGACTTGGTGACAGTTGGACCACCTCGGGAACGTAAGATTTCGAATAAAAAACTATTTATTGAAAGAATTTGCTCTCAACTCCTCACTGTCGCAGTACCTTCCATCATCAGCTCAGCAACATGAGATGATGATTTCTATAAGTAAATATTTCTTATGCTTCAGAAACTATAAGAAAATCAATGTGTGTGCCTATAAAATTTGAGAGTTCCCCTCGATTTCCCTGGGATCCCATCATCAGATCCTGATTTGGTGACAATGGGACCACCTCGGGAGTATAAGCTACCGAACAAAAAAAGAATTTTGAAAATCGGCCCACAAACGGCGGAGTAATCGGTGAACATATATAAAAAAAAAAAAAATACATACAGCCGAATACAGTACCTCCTTCTTTTGGAAGTCGGTAAAAACTTGCATTTCCAGATGAAGGTCTTGTTATACAATATTTCACTTATCTATTGATAAGTGTTATCAAAAGCTCCACTTGAGAGGAGGCTATATTTACAGATTACAGATATTTTTGTCAATGTCAAATTGATCAGATTCGTATCAATACATTTTCGCCAATGGGGCTTCCATGTTGAAATTGAAACCGCAAAAAATTTCAACTCATGATTTTTCTAGACTGAGTCCAAATTTTACAAGGAGCACAGTTTTTTAAAATTTGTTTCATTAATTATTCCAAGCGATTTTCTTAACCGAATGACTGAAAACTAAACATTAAGGCAGTCAAGCTACAAAATTTCAGTACACGCTTTAAGACGAACGTCATCTAGAATTCTAGATTTAGCGGTCTAGGCATTGGTACCGCGATCGATCGAGACTCTGCGACTTTTCTAGGTCACTCTTAGCAATTTCGCTGCAACCTCTTTACGGACCAATCCACGCTTTATTATCGCATATTTAGGTAGTGTGTGTCGTAATATATATTTAAAATGCTTCCGGCCAGTTTGAGGCACAAAGAAATCCAATGACTCAAGTCGGTTTTAAATACAATTTCTAAAAAGTTTAAACTCATTAAAATATTAATTACTAAATAAAATTAAAAGTATGCTCTTAATGGTTGCATGGTCGTTAGTTCAGCTCATAGTGCTCGTAGTGTGTAGAACACATGAGATTTACATAGTTAAGAGAAGCGAGGTCTGTCGGAAGTGCTGGGAGACTACACTGGGCAAATTTCATCCTCGTGTTCGCTTTTCGTGGTTGTTGGGCTTGAAAACATCTCACAGGTTGTTGGTCATAAATCCGTTCATCCAGAGAACCAGAGGACTTGTTGAAACAGATAGACTTTATTGACACAAAAGCTCAAAAGGCTTTCTTTAACCTGGCCACAGAGTTAGCAGAACTATAAAAGCTATGGCAGCCCCCTTAAATATTTATTTTATTATATTTTTTAGTATTTATTGTTATAGTATTGTGGCAACAGAAATACATCATCTGTGAAAATTTCTAATGTCTAGGCTTCATGGTTCATGAGATACAGCCTGATGACAGACGGACAGACGGACGGACAGCGGAGGCTTAGTAATAGGGTTCCGTTGGCACCCTTCGGGTACGGAACCCTAAAAACTCACAATTTCTTTCAAGCTACCCCTCAAACATAAACATTTAAACGATTCCTAATGACCTACAATTTAATTCGTAATCTGTCATGATATTGCAGGTGATGGAACTAGAATCTAAGTTGTCGGAAGCGCAGAAGGAGTTCATCGAAGGAGCGCCCACGCGAGCCAAGCGCACGCCGGCCGAATGGATACCGCGCCCGCCGGAGAAGTTCTGCCTCACCGGACATCGAGCCACTATTACTAAGGTAATAACAGCTCAAAGATTTTTTTTGTAAAATACGGGAATTTTATTTGAATCAACAAAAAATGTCCATTAAGATAGCTTAGTAATCAGAAATTATAGTTTACTACTTTAAAGTAAGTATAGAGAAAATGTATTTGTTGATATCACTAAGATAGAAGCAATTGCTACCTTACTCAGTAGACTCAAATGCGACCAAAAGCACTGGTGTTGTTATGAATTATTCTTAAAAAGTACTAAAAATTACTGTCCATGTACAGAGATTAATTAACTGTTGGACGCATGCCCATATGATTACGATGTCCTAATAATTCTAACAGCTTTAAAAATACATACTGAGTAATCAGATAGTCATTATCAATAAGCACTGGCCCTAACTTGTTAAATTTTGAACATGATTCTAGATAAGATTATTGTGTAAATCATAATATTCTACTCACTCAGTTCAAAGCATCGGAATATTGATTAAATCAAATGTTGATTTGTAGAAAAAGCCACAAATGAACTACATTTTGTCAGACTTAACATTTTAATACCTAACGTTTGGCTGCAATCCTTTTTGCGTCCCACTGCGGGGCACGAGACTCTCCCCATTATTGGGGACTCCTGGAGCTTACTCCACCACGCTGCTCTAATGCGGGTTGGTGGAGATGCGGGTTAGTGGCCAACCCGCTGTCGGATGTGTTCGAACCGCCCATTAGGCCTCTGACAAGGTTTGACTGTTATATATCGGCAGCAACCGGGACCGACGGCTTAACGTGCCCTCCGAAGCACGGAAAGTCACCTAGCGGTCACCCATCTCACAGCCTGTTTGGCTTAGATTGCATAGATCGTTTGCGTTCTACGCTAACCGTCGGGCCATACGCGCTTCCTTTACACCTTTATCAGTTAAATACCTAAGGTTTAAAAATGTGCAACTGATGAGCTATGTTAGTACTCATATTTGTGTGATCTGGCAAACTAAGCAAAGGGGTATCTATAATAGGGGCCATAACTTTGCGGGTACCTTCCATGGACGGGCATGTGATAATTATTTAGTCGATGAACTTTTTCGGTGGCCTAAGGGCCGCAATTTAAGATGAAAAAATTACACTAAAACACATTAGGTAGACTTAGGAGAAGCTTCTAGGACATTCATATCCACTATTCAGAAAAAAATCTGCGGATATGCAGTGTTCTATACAGAACTACATTCACACAAAGCTTTAGTGAGCTTCTGCTACCTTTATGCCTAATTATTATGTAAAAATGCGGACAAAATTGTGTAATTGAACAACATAAAACTCACACAAACATTTTTTTGGAAGCTAACATAAGATTTAAAAATAAACCTACAATTTCAAATGTATTTGAAGTGTTCCTAATTTGTTTTATGACTTTCAGGTAATATTTCATCCAGTGTTCAGTTTGATGGTTTCCTCGAGCGAGGACGCCACCATCAAGGTGTGGGAGTTCGAGAGTGGCGAGTACGAACGAACCCTCAAGGGGCACACCGATTCCGTTCAGGACATCGCCTTCGACCATCATGGAAAACTACTGGGTAAGTTTACAATTCACACAACTTCTGCTGACTTTGAATTCGATTTGATTTTGCTGATCAAATGTTTATAAAGCCTAAGTAAACATGGTTTTAGGTTTCAATAGAAAAAAACTAAAAACGGAACCCATGTTCCGTCGGGTGGGTGTCTGTTCGTCCTTCGACACACGACAACGAACTATTACACAAGTAAAATCGCACTGGTCTGGTTATGTACTACTAAGAAGCTCTGGTACTTTGGGGCTGATAGTCCAGTGTGTCCAAGAACCCTTTGCTTTTACTCCACAGCAGGAATGGGCGCAGAACATTATAATGACAGCTAAATTAAAGAAAATTTGACCATTGTAATTCAAACAGAACCAAATTTTTTAAAACTAAATGTTTCAATTAAATATTTTCATAGTAATCTTTTTTTTTTACCAAGACTGTTGACCTGGTCAACGTCATTGACTTTCTTATTCTGTGTGTAATTACCTGTTCCGATTTATTTAAACTAGAAATAGCAGTGACCATGGCTAATTAAAATTCTGTATAATCAAGACAAAATTTAGTCTATTTGTTTCTTTCAGCACAAATTCTATAACATAATTATGAACATCTTTTTCAGTATCGTGCAGTGCGGACATGTCGATAAAGCTGTGGGACTTCAACCAGACGTTCGAGTGCGTGAAGACGATGCACGGGCATGACCACAACGTGTCGTCGGTCGCGTTCTCCCCCAGCGGAGACATCGTCTACTCCGCCAGCCGGGATAAGACCATCAAGGCGTGGGAGGTCGCCACTGGGTAGGACCATACTGTTCTTATTGGGATGTGTTGTGTATATAAAGACCATATAGGCATGATCACTACTGACAACTGAAGCATTTTTATGGCGTGTGGAGGTTCTTGCAACAGTCAAATGTCGTTATTCTTGCAACAATCAGCTGTCACTCGTCCGTGCCTATTGTCGACCGATAGCCGTACTGTTATCTTAAATATATAAATCTACTTTTTTTTAAAAGAGTGGTGATGGGAGTTTTTTCCGCCGCTTTCTTTCTCTCTGCTCAACGTCTAGCTTAAACTGGCACCTAATGGCGATGACCGGGATAAAATTACATTCATTAAGCGAATTTATATTTGAATCTTGAATATAATAATTGAATCATAACTATTTACAACAATTGATTGAATTATCTATTTACAGTGAGTAAGTTTATAAAAATTACACATATCATAATAATTGTTTAAAATGTTCACCTCCTCGCGTAATACACAGTAAGCACAATTTTGCACTGTTGGTTTACACTGAGTATCACATAGGATGGAGGATTCTTCTATTGGGGAAAGATTCGCTGTACAAACGGTATAGCATCTCGGACACTGTCATTCGCACGAGCATGCACGAGCCATCTCCCAATATTCGTCATTATAAAATGACATTGTTGCTAATGAATTGACTGACGCCAGATAATCGAGTGCATAAACGCGTAAAAAAATTATCGACGCGTGCACTTTGCATAACAAAATCGAGTGAGGGCAGCAACGCTGCCGCAGCATATATAGAAATATCTTGTCACAGTGTTTGTTACCATACTCCTCCGAAACCCACGTGACCCACCCCAAAAAATAGTTTTGTATTTTTCGGACAAAACTTTTGTTTTTTTTTTATCATTTAGCATTAAAAATACATACAGCCCTAAATGTTCACCCTTTTACAATTAACCCCTATTTTTAATAGCCATATTAGTAGGTGGTACGTCGTTCGCGGGATCTGCTACATGATACATATATAAATTGTTGTAACATTTAAATTGGCACAGTAGAAAAATGGTATTTTCATTATCATATTATGTTGCTTAACCACTAGCCACTAATCACTTAGCGACTCTCACAAAGTTTGCATAGGACTTTTGCGTTTAGTCGTATCAACATCATCGAGTCGTCAATAACGGTTGCTTCAAAAATTTGAAGACCTTCGTGCAAATCAAAATTTTAGAATATGACCGAATCCGTTGGTTCCATGTTTCCATACATACGGGTGTTTAAACCCTGCGTTATTATTAATGGCAGATACTGCGTGAAGACGTACAAGGGGCACCGAGAGTGGGTGCGCATGGTGCGGGTGTCGCCGGACGGCTCGCTGCTCGCCTCCTGCTCCAACGACCAGACCGTGCGCATCTGGAACGCGGACACGAATGAGTGCAAGGTGAGAACAAAAACACGGAAAACATTGTAATATCTATTATTCTTAAACTTAACCTCATAATTTGTATACTTGACAAACCTACTAAATCCAATTTGTTATGAAACACATGAAACGTTTGTAAATAAATGTTCCCCGTGGATTTCCCCACGTTATAGCGTGATGTTCTATAGCCTAAAACCTTCTTCGATGAACGGACTATCCAACACAAAAATATTCAGAGGTATTTTAAATTTATTACAACCCTCTAAGTTACGTGTTATTTACACTACAAACAAAAAAATATCAGATCATGCTGGTATCAAACATCAGATGATGGTGAACTTATTTTTTTTTTCGACGTTGGTCAAAACAAAAACGCTTTGTTGTTTAAGGGTGTTACAGTGAAATGAAAATTAGAGTAATTTTATATTCATAAAATTTCATATAAGAATGAAATATTAATATGGTTAGCAAATATCCGTAAAAGATCCGTCAAAGAAAGTCACGGATACAGACACGAATACGGATCTTTTTTTTCCCTCGGATATCCGCGCATATGGATATTCGACACATCACTAGTAAATACTATTGTTTGCAGGCGGAACTGCGAGAGCATGAGCACGTGGTGGAGTGTGTGGCGTGGGCGCCCGAGAGCGCGTCGGCCGCCATCAACGAGGCCGCCGGCACCGACAACCGCCGCGCCAACCACGCCGGGCCGTTCTTGGCCAGCGGCTCCCGGGACAAGTCTGTCAAGGTGAGAAATTGACACATGGAATCCATGACCCATTGAACTTTAAATGAATTTGTATTGGGCTGCCAAGGCCGCTATCGAAATGACGTTTTACGAGTGTTTGCGTTTTCACCAACGCGCGTTGTGCGTTTAAAGTACCTATGCGTTTACGTTAATTAACTCATGCTGCGATTGGACGCTGGCCGTAGCTCCAATCCTTCTCATAAGAACTGAGTGCGATGCAGCGATGGCGTGATTGTACTAGCTTGCTAATAATCGCAACGTCGACAACACGTTAAGAGGCCGTATACGAAATCGAAACGGGCCAGATTAGGTATTTGAAAGGCACACGGCGTAAGCGGGAGCATTTGGTCGCGGGTTTGTGTGAGTCCGGAATCGTCGAAGGCTGGTACGACGATTAAACGGTTTTGATACTTTGTACTTTCTTCGGTGTCTTTTCCTCAGTTGTTTTTTGTCAATTAGAATAAAAAGTCTGATAGTACACAACTAAGCATTTATTAGTGTAGTACAAGTAATGATCTATACATGTAATAAATCTGTAGATAAGCAAAATCTGTACATTTAATTTAATTATTCTTTATTACACTATAAAATGAGCACAAAGGGCGGACTAAATGCCTAATGGTATTATCTGCCAGCCAACCCGTGGCGTTGGTGTGGAGCTGTGGAAGGTGCATTAAACAGAATGGTATTGTGAAGGTAGAAGAAGAAAATATAAATAAATAATAGTTCATTAAATACCTATATCGCAAAAAAATAAATCATATCTACTTAATACATAAAATACATAAATACTTTCAGTATAACATACACAAAATGATATTGCTTTGTTTTGAGAAAAACCATTTTAATAGTCATTATAATTATAAAAGGAAAAATACGGAATTGGTAGTTTTTGAAGAACTTGCCTGTGTGTCTGTGAAACTTTTTTATTTTAACTGACTTCAATCAAAAAGGAGGAGGTTATCAATTCGTCTGTATATTTTTTATGTTTGTTACCTCAGAACTATCGACTGGATGAACAGATTTTGATGATTCTTTTTTTATTTCAAAGCTGATACTTCCCGTGTGGTCCCATTTTAATTTGGTCCAGTTCTGACAATGGTATCCATGCGAAAACCATATTTGCATTAAGTGGCTGCTTTACAAATGGACTAATAACTCAATATCACGCCAACCGATTATGATGATTCTTTTTTTATTGGATTTTTTTTCTTCAAGGGTAGTTTAATAAGAGTTTGGTTAGGTTCC
Source organism: Pyrgus malvae (assembly GCA_911387765.1). Classification (NCBI taxonomy): domain Eukaryota; kingdom Metazoa; phylum Arthropoda; class Insecta; order Lepidoptera; family Hesperiidae; genus Pyrgus; species Pyrgus malvae. The sequence goes on along the minus strand of OU426958.1, from coordinate 8,076,361 downwards.
GACTAAGGGATCCATGACAAAATAACGGGACTCTTCAATTCGTAGGAGTAAATTAATGATACTCGATCGAATCTTTTAGAGACTAGTAATTGTCGTAATTGAATTTGATGATCAATGAAACTCCTTAACAGCTTACAGTAAGGTTGAAATCTGAGGTAGGACTGTTAACTGTTCCATTTAAACGGCGCTGTCTTAAATGAGCAGCACGTCTAGTATGCCTACCCACATTCAAACAAATAAGTTAGTATACATCAATTTTACTAAAATGCAAAAAATAAACAAAAATTTTAACAAAAAAAAACCGACTACAAAAGAAAACTATTCCAAAACAAATGAAATTGCACTAAAAAGAAAAAATAATTGCTTATTCTTATACAATTAGATTTAGAATAGTAGACTTAGGTACATTTTCTACTCATCAATATGTAGGTACGATCTGTGTTTACGATAATAATATAATGTCAGTACAATTATTATTATTTTTGGAGTCAAGAATTTACAGTCGGGCGGGACCCATTCTTCAATCAATGGATTTTTTCCAAGAAGCCAAGTAAAATTTAAATGGATACTGGTTGTTAATTTTTCTATTTTCAAAAATAATTTATGATATATAGCTTACAAAGCTTGTTTCTTTCTTTTTAGTTTTTACTCCACAGTCGAGGTTTTTGTTTCTTTTATAATTATCAGGGATGTTAGATGTTTAACACTTAATCATTTTTATTTCAAACTAGCCTTCCGCCAGCGGCTACGCCCGCGTGGACCCGTTTTATAGGTTCCCATAGGATAAAAACCATCCTATGTCCTTTCCCAAGGTCCACTCTATCTGTGTTCCAAATTTCATTAAAATTGGTTCATTAGTTTAAGCGAGAAAGCGTAACAGACAGACAGACAGAGTTACTTTCGAATTTATAATATTATTAGGGATAGCGGCCGCCCACGACTTCGTCCGCGTGGAACACGCTAATCTCAGAAACTACTGGTTCGAATTGAAAAATTATTTTTGTGTTGAATAGTCCAGTTATTAGGGAAGGCTATAAGCTATTATAACATCATGCTATGCGACATTAAACCCCTCCAACGATGTATTCTGTGCTCCAACGCACACACGCACACTGTTTTGATAGATATGATCTTTGACGTTAGGAACACACCTACATTGCTTAGACAACAGTGAGTGCTTGTAATTTAATATGAACTTTATACAATAGCAATAAAGCTCAAATTGACTACGTTTTAGTTAGAAAACATTTGTATGGGAAAAAGAAAAGGGCTGTTTTTATGGTTTTTCCGGCAATTATTCGAATTTTTCTCGCCGTAAAAACCATCCTTGAACTTCAACGAACATTTTAAAAAAAATTGGCCAAATTGGTCTAGGCGTTGTTGAGTTATGCGCTTACCAACACATTTTGCGATTCATTTTTATATTATAGATAGCTATAATAATTACTCACAGACTGATTGTAATTCTGACCAAATGGTGACATATAAATAAAACCATTTTATTAGCTACTAGCCTTCAGCCAGCGGCTTCGACTGCATGGACCCGTTTTTTTGGGTCCCCATAGGATAAAAAATGACCTATGTGCTATTCAAGGCTTCATTGCTATATTAAAATCAAAGGTGTTTAGCCAGTTGCTTCAACAGCGTTGACATTATTACCCGTTTTCACGTAGGAATGAAGCATTTTCTCGCGGCAAAAAGTAGCCTATGTTATTCAAGGTAAATGTGGCTTTCTAATGGTGAAAGAATTTTTGAAATCGGAACAGTAGTTTTTAAGTTTAATTAGGATAAATTATATGATACTGAGTTACATAAACAGAATAGTTTTCTGCTGTTTTGTATTATACAACTTAGGCCCTCCTATTTAATACCCATATCACAGGGTTGCACAAATAAATGTTATCCGCCATTTTGGGATAGCGGCCATCTTGGATTAGTTTTTTATAATGTATTTTATTCTACAAATTAATCCCTTTTATTTGATACCCATATTGTGTGGCTTTTTGTGCAAAAAATATGTGATCCACCATTTTGCTGCAGCGGCCATATTGAATTAACGAAAATGTTACTAATAATTATATTGTCATTTAAATGTTTAAAATAAAAGTGTATTTCAAACTTCAGCTCAATCAGACTCTCGAAAGTGGTTCAAATTTAGCTTGCAATATTTAACTAAGGGCCTCGTTTACCATCTTCAAGTAAAGTGTTGATTAGTTATGTCCCAAGTAAAGTTAATTGGCAAGTTAAAGCTATGAGTACGGGTCAGTTTATTAGTGCTACTCGAACATTGTGAAATGGAAATTGAAGTTACGGGTGACTTTAACCGACAATTAGCGTACTTGTCACTTTACTTGAAGGTGGTGAAAGAGGCCCTAACACTAACAACCTTACTAACACGGCAAGCTATAAATGCTTGTAAACATACTTTTCTACATGAGATACACAACAATTAACAATGGAATTTTACTACCCTATCACTTGTTGTATTAAGAAGATGGTAAATCATCACAACATATTTAAAATTATTAGCTATTCAAAGTGTCAAGCACACGCTGCGCGCTGTAGTCACGCCGCTCTGTAGTCGGAGCATCGAACTAACATTGCTACGAACTTGTGCGACGTCCAGGGCGCCGCGTGGCGCAGAGCGACATGTCCACTCTCTGAAAGCGCTTGGCGCGGTCTGCCTGACTCGTAGCTTGCGTCGAGTATTATAATGCGAGTTTTAGGTTACTTTAAAAGATTATTAATGCCAAATTTTTATTCACAATTTCATTATGTTTTTCAGAAAACGGATTGTTTATGAACTGAAGTTTATTTGTGTCTATTAAATTTTATGAATGACTGTTCCAATTGGCCGAAATTAAATGCAATGTCTGGCCCATTTTCTCTTAAAATTGACTAATTTCAATATTTTTTTACTAGTTTTTTGTATGAGAGTGGTAAAATGTGACACACACATTTTATAGGCGATTCTTACAGCAATACACAGCATTTTTTTCAATCCGCTGAGGTTTCATAATGATCTAGAAATATGTAAGATTCTGTACCCATTACAGCAAAAATTCACAAAACTGTCATCGTCTTCAGGTCTAATAAGCACAACAAAGTAATAAAAATAAAAATGTGGCTTATGTATTAGCTTATTATTGAAATGACCAGTCATATTGTGCAATAAAACTTATGGATATGTTGTATTTTAACTGCAAAATCTCATGTGTAAAATCAGGGAAATCAGCGAAATCGGCAAAATTTCGTATACGGCCTCTTAAGCGAATGTCATATTGCTGTAATGCATAGCCATCGTTTTTTTAGGCTATCAATTTAAAACTTCATAAATAGAGATGACCACAAATCACGTCATAATAGTTGTGCCACAAGCATACGATTCTATTAATATTAAATTATTAATAAATATTGAATAAAATTTATGCGTATTTGCTGGCAGATATGGGACGTGAGCACGGGCGTGTGCGTGGCGACGCTGGTGGGGCACGACAACTGGGTGCGCGGCGCGGCGTGGCACCCCGCGGGCCGCTACCTGCTCACGGCTTCCGACGACAAGACGCTGCGCGTGTGGGACATCGCGCACACGCGCTGCCTCAAGACGCTCTACGCGCACCAGCACTTCGCCACCAGCCTCGGTACTTAAACTCTTTTTTAATTTTCTTCTGTATCTTTAAAATGTTCACTGGGTAATATGAGAATCTCGCCGCCCGCAACCGCGGAAGGCCCGTTTTAGTCGCTTTCGAAGCTAGAGCTTAGCTTTTAATTTTTTTTACCCCTTTTTATGTTCCTCTGCTGAGCACATCTCTCTCTCTCTCTCTCGGAAGTGAGAGGGATGTCTGCCAATAGTACACTGTGCTGGCTAAGTGCGGATTGGTGGACATTATCCCTTCGAGAAATTATGAGTGAACTCTCAGGCATGCATGGTGATGGAAAACATCGTAATTAATTAAATACCACTGTGGATTTCTTTGTCAGAGATGCGCGGGGATTGAACTAGGTGACTTTCCATTTCGGAGACTGCGGTCATTAACATTTTTGTGAACCACCAATATGCGGCCGCGTCGCTATTTAAATGTTATACGACATATTGGAATACAAGTAGATTTAAAGATAAATGTGCACTCCAGTTTAATTATACTTTTTTTTTCAGATTTCCACAGGACCTTGCCATACGTGATATCGGGAAGTGTTGATCAGACCGTCAAAGTTTGGGAGTGTCGCTAAGAGCATTGCCATTTTAGTAACTTAAACTCACCGATGATATCTTTATACTTTTCACATTTAATAGCTGCAATGAGAGAATCGTAAGTTTCGATTTTAAAGGAGAATCATACAGAAAAATGAAAAATAGTTTTGATAATTTATTGATATTGTTTCTTCCGTTTGCTCATTGTGGTCTTTGTGGTATCTCTGGCGATGCTATGTCCTTATTTTACCCTCCACCTTCATGTTCTCAATGTTTAGGTTCACACATTCCATATTTATGTATTAAAGGCACTGAATAGTTTTGTGTATTTCACAACATCAGAGGTAAATGGAAAATTGAAGTGAAATCCTAAAGTTAAATTACTTAGCATTCGTCATGTACCCAATCGAAACGATGGAGTGAGGAGCAAAAGCTGTGTTATAATTTAACATTTCATTATTTTGTTTTATTTTATAGTTATTTTTATTCATAAGAACGTTTAGATATAACTTTATTTGGTATAAATAGTTAATATGAATTATTTCATGTCCACTCTAGAAAACTTGTACCTTAATTTGTTTATTGATAATTTAGTTTTATTGAAATTTGATATTGATGATTATTCATGACAATCATCCAGGATTTAGTCATTGTTTTTTACATGAATCACATCAAACACTAATTAAAATGTATATAAGGAAGCTTTGAATGTTCGTCTCGCTCGATACGATCCTCATTATGCTTGTTTGCCGAGGTGCCAACAGCATCAATGGTTATCAAGAGACGCCACTACGATTTCGTAACTTATTGTTGCTATTACGTACGATGGAGGTCGGAATTGCGCGCTTTTGTTTATAACGAACAGCAGTTTAATAGACTTATTTTAAGTTTTGTCAATTCAAAACTTTAACTATAAGTTAGAGTGTTATATTTTAATTTTTTTACTATTTATTTTTATCTGCAATGTTTCAATGTCTCAAACAGAATTTTGATTAGTATAAAGAAAACGCTTAAAGTTGCTAGTTAAGTGATTTTACGCAATGTTCGTTTTACAATTACTATAATCTGATTTTAAGTTGTGTTGATTTATATCATACTAGAGTTCTACGTAAACTGAAGTGTGTGATATAATTATAATAGTTACTTTTAATAATTATCGATTCTGTTTGTGGTAGCTAGATGCGGAAATAATTTTATAAAGCCTATTCTGTTTAATGTACTAGTTATTTATTATTGAAAAAGTGGAATTTGGTTGCCCGGTATCTTTTAGAAATTAGTGGTAGTTGTAGTCGAGTATCGTCATATTGTTAGAAGCTTTGCAGTGCTAGCACGTAAATACGATATGTATAATAATAAATACAAGACTATTATTGATGTGCAATATCATTCTGTGTAACTCTTTTTGACACCTGAAGCTTTGATACCCTTACATATTCATGTAAGTGTATTTGAAGTAATCGTGATTGAAGGTTTGTCGCAGATATGTAATGATATTTGTTACACAGCATGGCTATGCATAGTATTTGCTTAATCGTTGTAGTTTTGTAAACACAGTGATCAAGGAGATTATACTAATTAAGTATCAAGAAGTTTACCAAACTCAGTACTTATTGCCAAATCGTAATAGTTAGAAATTTGATAGTAGCAAGGTTTTATAACCGTCGAAGTAAATTGTTCTGCACTTGATATAGTTGCTCTCTCTTAATGATTACATCATGATTGTATTTTAATTCTTGCAATTTACGAGAAGTTTTTTAGCAAAGATTTATAAAACTATCTTGAAAGTCGCCAGTTTTAAAACATGTATGTTTTTTAAAATTAAAATTCCCATATAGAGAATACATATATACATGCTAAACATCCTAAATTTTTCTATATCATAAAGCTTGCTAACCAGTATTTCTTACTTAGAAAATTTATATACAGCATTTAATATAGGAAAAGTATTCACATTTAACTCTATGCTACATATTTATAATCTCCTTGAGGGGACTTAGTTATACTGCAGTTGTTTATGATTTGAAGCTTGCGAACTATAATAGTATGTTTTAAACAAATAAGATGTTTGTATTACAATATAAAGTAATAATAGTATTTGCACTTACATCAAGATTAATTGCTTACTCAATATCAACGAAGTATCTATCTTAAATATATCCTCTTGTTCAAATCCTGTACTTGTTCATACCATCAGCTTGATAGGAAGAGGATTTGTTATTTATTCATTGTATTTTGTCTAAATTTATAAAGAAAATTAACAACCAAAATGAAATAGAATTTGGTCTAATATTTTCTGTAAATAAATCAAGTATGTAATTTATTTGTTGTGTATTTTATTGCTTTCTCCCCGATTATTGCCAGAACTCGCCACGTACGTTAATTCCTCACCTTACCTACACCTACACCCACAGAGTACTTTTTATACATATAGGGCTTACACCAGAGCGAGGTACGGTGAGAGAGATAATATTATTTATTCCGCATAGTACCGACTCGCAGTTATGGAGAGTACCTCTCTGTAAATAAACCACAAATTTTAATAAACCTCTATATGTGTTACTACGTCACATAAGCGCCGCCCATCCTAAGGTTATTTTATTTGAATAGCTGAAGTGGACTGAATGTGCATGTCCACAGGGACATATAACTTGTCCATATTGTAAACATACAGTGCCTGGACGACTGATCGTTGCTCGGATAAAACCAATTTATTGGTTTAATTTCACACGAAACACTCATTTGCTGAAGTGTTACTTATAGTACAAGATGTCATGTGTAACAAACTATGAACGAATGTATGATTAGTTTTGCTTCATCTAAATAAATGGTAGTCCGCAGCACTATGTACCCTCTTATGGAAATATATCTTCTTTGGTTTTAAAGTTAGCTTGGATTTACGTCTAAGAAAAAATCAATTCTTGGTTAATACACCCCATGAAAAAATACTTTAAAAAACTGTATAGGTCGTATATCCATTTTTGGTAAACTTATAGTCTCATTTACTGTCGTAAAAACCCATATATGTCATTTTTTTGTATTTAAAACCATTTATAATCATAAATCAATTGAATTCTGACTAATAAAGAATCATGTTACTCTCAGAATTAGTAGGAACTCATTTATTATTATTCTAGTACCCAATAATGGCCGATTCAAAATAAAACTTCCTGAAATACGAAATCAACATTTATTAAGTACTAGCTGCGAAACCCGGCGTCGCATGTTTAATCTTAACTCTATAGAGATTTACCTTTTATAATCATGTTTTCTAATAGCCATCTTATAGCCTGAAAGAATACTACTGTCAGTCCACCTGAACGTATAAATTAATGAAAGAATTTGCTCTCAGCTCTTAACCGTTAAGGAGTTGTACCTTCAATCATCAGCTCAGCAACATGATAAGATGATATTTATACACAAATGCCTGTTTTGCTTTAGTAAAAATATGAAAATCTATTATTGTGCTATAAAATTTGTATGTTCCCTTCGATTTCTCTGGGATCCCATCATCAGACTTTGACTTGATGACAGTTGGACCATCTCAGGAATGTAAGATTTCGAACAAAACCCCATATAATGAAAGAATTTGCTCTCAACTCCTAACCGTCGCATTACCTTCCATCATCAGCTCCCCACCCCACCCACCGCGATCAAACTCCCTTACTATCATCTACGTACTAAGGGGTATTTACCACCCCACGGGAAGTTGATTGGAGTTAGTGTTAATAGAGAAAACCGTGTCTTTACGTACAAAGAAAACCCTTTACTTTTTATATACCTATATATTAAGATTAAGATTATGATACCTACTAATCAACATTAATTTAAGTTACTAAGTACTTACTACTATTTCAATAATGGTACAACATATGTACCTAACTGGTTTAACATTTTTAAATTGAAAAAATAATTATAACAACTTAAACTGAAAAGTAAAATCTACTTTTAAAACAGTCATAAAAAATCAAAAATTATACAAACTTCTTCTAAATTAAAGTATTCAGGCATTTTAATCAGTTATAAAATTATGACTTGATTGTTTTTTTTTTGTACATATTTAAATGTACTTAATTCAATAAATTATTAAATTAAGCCTTTGTACTAAGGCTTACTTACAAAGTAATTTATTGAACTACAACTAAATAAAAAAATAAAAAACAATCAAGCACTAAACGTAACTAACATAAGTACTAAAAAGTAACTTATTTATGATAATTATAAATTTCTCTATAAACGCTCGCTCTTCTGCTTGTCGATGCGCGCCAAATGCGAGCCTTGTGTGTTGGACGTAAAGTGCTCCTTGCAATGAACATGGTTTATACACCAAACCAACGTCTGAATTACTGCCTTTGGATTTACGACGTCGAATTTAAACTATGTTTAGGTAATGCATTTAACACGTTAGGGCGTATAAACCATTTGCAATTAACGACTATTTTTACGCCCTGAGTTTAATATAAATTTAATCATTACATCTTAACAAAACTACAAAAAAAAAACATTCGGCTTTTACATTAAAAATTTAACTTTTTTAAGAGGCTATGACCGAAAATTTCTGGGTCGTATTAACCATTTTTGTGCGAATGGGCATGATGACAGATTTTCAAATACCTTTCCTTATTGTAGGTACACGTCTCCTAGTTTCGAAAAAAAGTTTATTTCAGCAATAAACTCAACTTTTAACGTAAATTAATGTATTTTTTGCTATGTAATTTGAATTAAGCGCGAAAACGCTCGTAGGTGTCATGGCGTCGGCTTGCTCGTCAAACTTCAAGCAACACGATGACATTAACTGAGACGTGACGTCATTCCTTTTGATTGGCGTTTCAGATAACATGGCCGATTGCTGTATTTAATACTTTTATTTTATTGCAAATCTTATTGATCTTAACGTTTATATTAAAACAGGATCATATTTTAGAACTTTTTAGCATATATTTTTCTGTAAAACCGTTTATTCTCTGATTCTTTAATAGTGTCATCATGCCCATTTCTGCATTTCGTTTATACAGATCGATAGAGAAAAAAACTGAGAAAAATGGTATATATAACTCAATTTGGCCAAAATGGTTTATACGACCTTTCTACCCAAAGGTATCGATGTACTGATTGATAAACATAAAAGTATCATACAGGATATCAGAACGTTTAGAGGAGCTGATTGTGATAGTGACCATTACATGTTAGGAATTAAAGTAAAACTCAAAATTAAAGTTAATAAAACAAGAACGATATTACGGGAATGAAGCATTAATACAGAAAAGCTTAAAGACGCTCAGGAATTTTCAAATCTAACTGCAAAATAAATTTAGGAAGCCTGACAGTGTCCGACGATATTGAAGACGAATGGGAATGTCCATGAGGGACACAATAAAGGAAGTAGGTTTGAAGATCTTAGGAAAAAAACCGCGCAGAAATGGTAGATGGTAGAACTATTATGGTTCGCCCGGGGAAGTACCGTCGCTGCACCCACTTCTGCCGTGAGCAATTCTATTGTGTTTCGGTGGAAGGGTGCAGTTCCCGGCCACACTTACATGAGGCGACCACCAGCCTCCGGAGTAGCAGCGCAACTGCATACGACCAGGTATATTCATATTAATCTATGCATACGACCTCAGACAAAACTTACTTACCTATGCTTGCTTGAGGTTGTGTGTAGATGTCCATGGGTTGCAGTGACCACTTAACTTAACACCATGTGGCATGCATGCTCGTCTGCTACTCCATTCAAATGAAAAAAAAGAAAGAAAGAAAAGATCTTGGATGACTCCGGAATGTGAAAAACTGCTAAATAAGAGAAGGGAACTTAAGCTGCTGACAGGATGACTCGGCTGCAACCCTTTTGTGTCCCACTGCTGGGCACAGGTCTCTCCCCCTTATTGGGGAGGCCTGGAGCTTACTCCACCACGCTGCTCCAATGCGGGTTGGTGGAGATGCGGGTTAGTGGCTAACCCGCCGTCAAAATAAAATAAATAAAGGGGGGGTTTTGGCGGGAAGTCGAAAAAGACATATTGTGCTCTTGTTTTATTTTCATTTTCTTGGTGTATTTTTGAGTTATATCGGATAAAGTTGATGGCATTTTGTTTGATATAGGCAGAGCTTCATAACGTTATAAAAAATATCAAAATATAATGTTATATAACGTTATACGTTTTTCGTTTCGTTATTATTTTGACATTACGAAAGGTCTGATTACATTGGCCAACCTGCAGGGGCCGAAACGGCTTAAATTGCTGGTTATCTGAGTACATATTGTAATAAAATACTCAAGATAACCAGCAATGTATGCCGTGTCGGCCCCTGCAAGTTGGTCAATGTAATCAGCCCAACGAAAAGACGAATATCGGTATTATAAGAATAACGTTATGAAATATCTAAATCGAAATAAATAACGTTATAATATCGTTATTGCTAAGCTATATTGCCGCGATGTTAGCTCGCTGCTTATGATAATTATTATTCCCCGTAAATATAACGTTATTTATATCGTTATTTTCTAAATAGCGTTTACTGATAAAGCGTTATTTTGACGTGTAAATAACGTTTAGTTGTAAAACGTTATGTTTTTTATAACGATATGGGCACAAGTAGATAATAACGTTATGATTTTATAGCGGTATTTGAAGCTCTGGATATAGGTTAATTACAGTGCACGAGTGTTTGTGAAATAGAATAACAGTGTTAAAATATGTTTTTTCTGCTTGCTTCCAAAATTCCATCGGACACGTTTTAGTAAAGTAGCCATCGCTTTACTTGAATGCTGGACAGACTATACTGACTGATTACTGACGACTTACTTACTGACTTTGTTATTACTTCGTCCAGTTTCATTGAAACTGGCAAAAAATTGATGCAAAAATTATACTTGACGCTGGGAGTATGCACAAAGTTTGCGATGCCATACTTAAGAAAAAAATAAAATAAAGAAAGACAGCTGTCACTGTCAATGCCAGTTGCCTTTACCGACTGAAGGAAGGAAGAGGGATTTTCTTTACGGACTTCATTCGGACATTTTTACTCATTTTATGTGCATTTAAACTTTCGAAATCTTGTTTATCTCTATTTCTATGCGAAGGCGATATTTTATTTCATTTTAAGAGTGTTTTACAATGGATATCGAGGAATGTCTGAAAGAGTGGGAAGATCTATTGGTTGATTACAAACGACTAGAGGTGGGTTCATTTTAATTTACGTCTTTTACGGTTTTTAAACATTTTTATAGACAAGGATGATTCGATCACTTGTTGTTATTAAGCAGGTCAATTATAATGTATTATTTATCATATTTAAATTTTTAACAGTTGTTGAAGTGCAACTTGTGACTTGGACAGCAATTTGTAAGGTACTGACAACAATCATTGAATATTTAAAAAAATACAGCTCATGTTTTATTCTCAAAATATACTGTGGAGACATAAGAATAATGTTTTAGTTAAGTGACTAAAAACAAATAGGTTTCTAATTTTTTCTTGTATCCTTGACCATATTATGAATCCTGTTATGAACACATAAGAATTTCAATTATAATATGTTATTAGAATAATAAGTATGTTATAGTGTTATTAAGTATTTTCTTCCTAATATTGTGCATTCTTCCTTTATTTAACTATTCATTTGAAATTAAGTTATTTTACCAAGTTTATTTTCATCTTATCTTAATATATATATTTCTTGTGTGCGTGTGTATGTCACTGAACTCCTCCTAAACGACTGGACGGATTATGATGAAATTTTTTGGGTATATTCAAGGGGATTTGAGAATGGTTTAGATTCACAATATGGTCTGCTGGAAAATGTTTTTTAACTATTTTTTTAATTATTTAGTTTTCCCATATAAATTGTTCCTACCTGTCAAACTTTGTATTTTGTGCTGTGTCCTTCTAAACTTTGACACACTCAGAATAACAGGACAGTTCGTATGTCATTATTTGTTTTATGTATTTTTTGACAGTAACATGAAATCTCTTTAAGATAATAAGAAAACAAATCCTCTTTCAATACTTTTAAGGCAGGACAACGTCTGCAGGGCCCACTAGTATTATATAAAATCATACAAGATTTAGATTATAAGATGTCAATAAAATATTTTTATTTACAGAACCTGAACAGAGAGTATGTAGCTAAATTAGATGAGTTGGGCGATCTTCAGGCGTCATGTTTGAAAGAGCTAAATCATCAGCGGTACCGCATGTCCATCATCACATCTGCTCTCAAAAGGTCAGCTATGTTAATGGAATTAATTTAGATCAAACTGAAACATATTTTTAAGACCTCATACAGTGAATAAAAATGAACTAAGATATTTTTTAATTATTTTCCATTTAAAGTTCTCATTGATTTTTACATTCAAATGTTGTGTATAATGTACATGACTTGGACTTTTATAGACCTGGTAAATAACAACTGAGTAAATTATCATTACTTACCTATTTATTAATCATAAATTAATCTGATCTTGAATTAAATTATTCATATGATAAGAGCTTTTTAATCCATACTATCTATACTTCCATACTTATATATACTTATTTTTTTTTGTATTACATGTAAATTTGAAAGTAACTGTCTGTCTGTCTGTTACACTTTCCCGTTTAAACTACTGATCCAATTTTAATGAAACTAGGAACTCATAGAGTTGGAACCTTAATCATAATCATAATCATAATCATAATCATTTCTTTATTTGCTGAATAAGGTACAATAGCATGATCTAAGACAAATTTTATGGTCCACTTATTCTGCCACTATGGGCGTACAAATATTGATATAATTTTAAATCTACTAAATCATAACATTGAACTAATTATTTTACACAAGCATGTCATATTAAATTCATTCAAATCAAATTAAATTAAATTAAAATTAAATACATACCATATTACATACCATATTACAGATAGAGACCTTGAGAAAGAGTATATATAGGATGGTTTTTATCCTAAGGGAACCCATAAAACAGGTCCATGCGAGAGAAGCCTCTGGCGGAAGGCTACTTTAAAATAAATTGAAGAAGTGCAAATTTAGCATGATGCTTATTTGTACCCCAAAACTATAAGTTTTTTTCCAGACTCTGTAATTAATAGGCCAGGTTATACATTGATAGTAGTAGTAGAAATTCCCTTGACAGGGTGAGCTTTACTCTTCTCATTGCACATTGAACATTCTTATGATGAAACCTATGAAATAAACTTATCATATTTAAGAAATAACAAATATACAGGATTACACATATAAAAAATAGGTACAGTTTCATATTAAATTATAAAACAAAACTGCAATTTTCCAATGCCAAAAAGTTTCTTAAATTTTGATGACCTCCAAAATTGTGCAGTGGCTTAATATATTAATATGGCAACTTGAATTTTACAAGAAGTCTACTTCAATAATTGTACAGAAGAATAAATTATTTCTAATATGAGCACACATTTGCACTCAAATAACTACTGAATATGTTTAATATTGCTGTTTGGAGTTCTTGACATACTTTTTATCATCATCATGTTTAAATATAATTGTTTCATTACTTTACATTCCATAGTCAGGGTTATTACACCTTAAAATTAGTATTTGTTAAGAGATAAAGATTGGTTCTGTTAAAATCTATTCTATCAATCTGTCAAAAAACTAATTATTTTACACCTAGATAGTAGTTATGGATTTCCATTTGTGTCAAAATAAGGAGAGATCTAAAAATAAATCAATAAATCTCTCTCAGGTGTATATTCAACTCACACTGTCCAATTTCTTTTGCATGTATTAGTATATAAATATTGATTAATTGATTTGCTTCAATGATTGCATCATTCCTTTAACTTGCTCATATACACTGAAGTAAATATATCACTATCCTATAAGTCATATACATATTGAAATTTTTACTTGTTATCAAAGATAAGGCTTATGAAATGAATTATTGGTATCTAGGGGATAATATAGTATAGATTATGTATGTTTGTGTTGTTAGGGCAATTATATTGATATGGGCAATGTTGCAACATTAAGATAAGCAATCATTGTATACAACTAATCATTTGCATGTTTGCAGTAGAATTACTGTTAAGTAACATGAATGATACTTTGTTTTTATATTTAAATCTTACTGTATTGCTGTATTACCAATTTATGAAACTGTTAGAAAACTTAGATAGAAATATTACTTTTATTACAAGTATTTGGATCTTTATTAATTAATTCATACTTCCCAGCATCTACGGCTGTCAAATTAATCAAACTATTATGGCAAATGATAATTCACCATCCCACAACCTATAACACTATGTCATGTCAAAGATAATGTCATAAAAGTAAATACATTAACAGGTTAAAACAACAGAAAAATGAGGATGTTGTTACCCTCGAGAAGGAGATCATGAAGAGGAAAGCAATGCTCCATGAAATTGAGACTACATTGCCAAAACAAAACAGCTTATACCTGAAGATCATACTAGGCAACGTCAATGTTTCAATCCTGAACAAAAATGACAAGTGAGTAATCTTGTAGAATTTGTGATACTTTGAACTGTATTAAAAATATATTAGTAGCATTGAGGGCTCCCACAGTACATATAAGTAAATAAAGCTTTTTCAAACTGAGATTTCCACCAGAATAGAGAAAGTGTGTGATGCTAATTATTTAGATAAAAATAATGAATCCATAATAATCATTTTTGCAGCATAATGCTGAAAAAAATAGCGTTTTAAAATACAGCACATTGGGAATTCTCTTTTGTAAAAATTTATAAAGGATTAAATTTTAAGAATAGAATGAAGTTATATCAATACGTAATAATGTATGCTTCTAATTGTTTCATAATGTCTTTTTTGCAAATAACTAAATTATACATTCATATTTTTGCAGGTTTAAATACAAGGACGAGTATGAGAAATTCAAACTGATTCTCAGTGCAATAGCTTTTGTTCTTGCTGTTGCTAATCTCTACATAGATTTCAGGTGAGTAATGTTACAAGGTTAAGGGCAAAATCAAAAATTTTTTATTATGGCTTTATTTTCTTTTGTGTGTTTGACTCATTGGGGTATAAATAGTTAACTCATGAGTGATTACGTGGTTACTGTGTAAGTATTATAATTTCAGCTGCTCTGTAGCTACAGTGGTAATTTTGCTGATGAAAAACAAATGCGAGATTGGCAACGTGTTGTCATTAACCATATGCAAACATGTTGTTCCACATGTAAGTCACTTGCCTCACCATGTTGGCCTTTGAACCATCGGCGTAAAACAAACTACATTGTGAGAACTGATGATATAGGGTCAATTTACAGAAAGCTAATTCATGCATCGCACTTAATTTATAGGAGACTAGCTCTGCCCCGCGGTTACACCCGCGTTATTTCTTTTAAAATATCCTATTTTACTTCTGATAACTCCAAAAATATATTAACAAAGTTTCATGATGATCGGTTGAGTAGTTTTCGCGTGAAAGAGTAACAAACAAACTTACTTTCGCATTTGCAATATTAGTAGGATTTCACGGGGTTGCGAAATAATTAGGGACTTACCTATATTAGAAGAAACCTAAAAGTATATAACTATAATAGCTTAGGCAATAAGCAGTCATAATTTTGCATTCCACTTTGAAATTTCGTCTCTTTTTTCTTTTTAATTTTTAAGCGGAACAGTAGCTGCCTTAAAGATTTCTTTTATTTTATCTGAGTAGCTGCCATGAAAATATGACGTCACAGACTAAACCGTTTAGTAAAGATGACCAATGTATTTGTGTACATGACAGAATGACGTAATAACAGCGTAAGAAATAATTATATCCAGTGTTTTCATCAATTGAAGTGCGATATTTTAAAATGTAAAATTTAAATGTACCTAGTTGTATATTACCTACTTATCGATTGAAAACATTTATGTTGTGGTTATTTTAGGACCTTATAGTTGAACTAGCTGACCTTATAGTTTAATTCCGTACCGCGTTCAATTGTTTGGGGTGGGCCACCCTTATCACTTAGGGGGATGAAAAATAGATGTTGGCCGATTCTCAGACCTACTCAATATGCTCACAAAATTTCATGAGAATCGGTCAAGCCGTTTCGGAGGAGTACGGGAACGAACATTGTGACACGAGAATTTTATATATAAGATTGAAACACTTCCCAAAATAACATGTAAGGCTATCCCGACTTGAAAATGCATTAGTGTGAGTAGTGACTCACTACTCACACACTCACTCATAAGGTCGCGATAGCCTTAGTTACTTACTATTAGTGACAGCGCTCCAGCCAGTTATCAGTTTTCGACCTATAAATCGCTTTTTATACACTGTCGTCAGTATAGTACAAATCACACCGAAGGATGCCTCATGCCACCCAAAACCTTTTCAGTTACGTTTCGTTGATTGTTTGGTTGGTTTTCGTCTTAGCATCGAAATGAGATAGATGTGAGAAAATCTTGTGATCAAGATTTTCTTTGTTTTAGATGTCAAGATTTTCAATTTTAAAATCTTTGCAATACTGACGTAATGTTCCTTTTACGAAGGCTGCCGGACTACATACACATTGTATTGTAAGGCAAGTGAATTTAGATGCTTGCAAATGCAACATGCAGCAAAATGTCTGCTCCGCAGTGCGAGCAATACGTAGTTTCAGTTGCTAGTTATCCTATATCTACAACACTATCATCGTTGCACAATTAAGGGACATACTCTGCAAGAACGTACGGAAACACTCATTAGCTGTAATATCGGTCCCCTAACCAAGGGCCGGTATCAGCTCAACCTACTTTTGTTATGAATAGAAAAGATTATGAGGGTCCAGATGCTGCGTGTTATACGTCAGGTTTATATATATACATTGCAAATATGTAATGTTATTAGATGTTTATTATAGCCACCGCACTTATTAAAAACTAAATTCGGATTTATTACTGACATACTAGCTTGCCCTGCGTGGAATATACGTTTCCCCCCATAGGATTGAGATATTTTCCCCGAATAAAAAGAAGACATACAAAAAAGACTGTTGAATCCGTAGCACTGTCGCGACGTGAAAGAACAAACACATTTTCACAACGTAAACTTTATATGATGTCTGTCAAGGGCGGATTCAGCCATCGAGTTTTCGGGGGAATCAGCTTCCCAAACTGGGTCCGCCACTCGTTCATACGTGAAATTCTAGGTGAAATTACCTAGTTATGTTTTGACACTAATTCCACCTAAAAAATAATATCATGCAAGTACTTTCGTAATTTCAATTAGGTTATAGCTTATTTTCCCTAGAAAGCGACAGACAAAAATTCTGAAAGTAAGATAATTTTATAGGTGGTAAAACTTTAATGGTTCGACGGGAAGTACCGTCGCTGCACCCACTTCTGCCGCGAAGTAGTTCTTTTTTTTCGGTGGTGCAGATTTTTTTTTCGAAGACGCAGTTGCCGGCTACATACTTACATGAGGCGACCATCAGCCTTCGGAGTAGCAGCGCAACTACATACGACCACAGGCAAGACTTACGATTGTTTGAGGTTGTGTGTAGATGTCCATGGGCTGCATAGACCACCTAACAGCACGTCGCCTGCTTGCTCGTCTAAAAATAGACTATAACAAAAACATTTTATCAATTTATATTAGAAAACCAGTATCAGTGAACTACCCAATTTGACTGTGCATTGGTCCGTTCGCACAGACCCCTGCAACTGATCCTGATCTTCCTGCTGGTGTGGTACTACTGCACGCTGACCATCCGCGAGAGCATCCTGAAGGTGAACGGGTCGCGCATCAAGGGCTGGTGGCGGCTGCACCACTTCATCTCCACCGTGGTGTCGGGCATCCTGCTCATCTGGCCGCAGAACGAGCCGTGGGACGAGTTCCGTCATACTTTCATGTGGTTCATCGCCTATATCAGTGAGTGCAACGGTACCTTTTTCTTTGTATGTGGGGTGACTTTCAATAGGTATCTGAGACCTTGACAGAGACACAGGATTATATGGGATTTTTACCGCACTGAACTCAAAAAACAAAATCCAAAGGGCGTTGGTGCTCTCCTGTACCTCATACAATAACCCGCATTAAAGCAGCGTGTTGGAGTAGGCCTTCTCATAATGGGGAAATTTTTTTTTGGCCAGCATAATACATTTTACTCTAGAAAATTTACATAGTAACTATTAGTTTGTTCTGTTACTATTTCCAGCAAATCTCGATCGCAGGTGATGTCATGATAAATATCGATAAAGAGCTCGTCACATTAGCCTCGCATGACATGTGTCCTGGGTACTATAGACAGACATAACGACAAGGACACTCATATCGAAAATAGAAATAATAGAAAAAATTAATGATGACCAATAAAGGAAAATCAATTAACGTGATTATTTTCCTGGCCTTCTTTGCCGCATGTTTTGATAAATACCTATAATGGTTTTTAAACTAACATAAGAGTGTATACTTACTACACTCGTAAAAGTCGTAAGTTAGTTTCTGGACTTTTCTTTTCTGCCCGCTGGGGATCTGATTCTCTCATAGTGTCTCACATCTTCATCTGATGTTACATGTGTACATTATCGACCCACAGCAGTATAATGTACTATTTGTTTTCAAAAGACTGCTGCTGTGAGTTTTTTTTTATCGCGTTCTTTTTTCATTCAACATATTTAGAACAAACGGGCAAAGACGAAGACCGGAATTAAAAGTAAATTCATTAATTCTTTCGTTATTAATTCAACGAATATTTTGTATTCTTAATAATGATATTTTTACCCTAGCATGGCGACACTAGTGTTCGTTCTAGGTTGGGATCAATAGAAATCGTTTTTGGTTTTGTTCATGACTGGCATGAATAATTTACCTATAAAACTTTTCGTGACGATACGAACATGATTA
This sequence comes from Pyrgus malvae, assembly GCA_911387765.1. Lineage (NCBI taxonomy): Eukaryota > Metazoa > Arthropoda > Insecta > Lepidoptera > Hesperiidae > Pyrgus > Pyrgus malvae. The sequence continues at coordinate 8,057,331 of OU426958.1, read as the reverse complement.
TAAAATCACCGGTTCACAACAGTCTTCGCCGAGGCCACCTAGTGATCACACGCGATGGCTCATGATGAAGGATTTCGATACGGTCCGAAACTAGTAAGTCTTCCCCGAAATTAATCGTGAGTAAAACCGGTGACTTTATAATCTTGACGACCTGCGTGGCAGAATGGTTACTATGCCGGACTGCCAATCGGAGGGACCCGGGTTCGATTCTCGGCGAAGCAGAAATATGAATCATGAGTTTAAATTTTTGTTCTCGGTCTGGGTGTTTGTGTTTCTATCTTTGCGTGTGTCCATGGTACCCACGACTCAAAGTATTAACTACCCTACTGTGGGGCTATGAGTGTAAAACGTTATTTTTGACGTGATAACGTCTTTAAAATCGTTTTAGTCGGGTGACATGTTCAGAAACTTGTGTCACACCAAAACCTCACGAGCGCGATCGCAGGTATAACGAGAGAGAGACGGACCGATCTCCCGTCTCATCTCGAGCGCTGCCAGTCATGAAAGTCCAGTGCCAGTCCGTGAAACTTGTCACGCGGAATCCTCACGAGCGGAGGCTGGCATAGCGTTCGAGTGAGTGGACCGATCTTCCGTCTCTCTCACTCTAGCGGCATACAAACGAATGGAGATTTTCTCGTGCGGACGTTATCACGTAAACATCTCGATCGTAAACCTACTTTACAAACAATTTGCCGTTTTTTTTACAATTTAAATATTGTAGGTACTGTACTGTATTTTGTAATATTTGAAGAAATAATATTTATACACTTATATTGTTTTCTTTTACGTGTTTATTTTTAATTTTATGGTTTGGTACTATCAAGTAGTATGCGTGACACGGAAAATGTGATGTGTCATTTATATCATCTTAGGGCAAGGGAGTATAGTATAGGCGCCCCTGAAATTAATGAATCTTGAGTAAAACCCGGGACTCTCATGAATCATAAGTTCATTAATGATGTCATGAACGAACTCGCAGGCGTGGTGCAGTACATGCAGTTCCGGTACCAGAGCGGCGTGCTGTACCGGCTGAAGGCGCTGGGCGCGCGCCACAACATGGACATCACCATCGAGGGCTTCCACTCGTGGATGTGGCGCGGCCTGTCCTACCTGCTGCCCTTCCTCTTCGGCGGCTACATGTTCCAGCTCTACATCGCCTACACGCTCTACCACATCAGCTACCATCCTGACGCTACGTGGCAGGTATGTACTATTGTACAAGTATGGTACGAGTACTTTTCATTTTCTTTAACTTGGTATTTCCATGGTAAAACAGTGTTCCTAAAATTATGTCTCCATGTTAGTTTTATTTTGTAACATTAGATCAACATTTATTTAAACAGTCCCATTGAACACTATTTTTAAGTAGAAATATTTTTAAATTGCAAATTTGAAAAAAAGTCTTCTTTATTTATTTTTCATCTGAATATGGTTTATAGAAGAAATTGAAAGATATTTTGAGCCTCATATAATTAAAATATTATTTTACCATGGAAGAATGTTTCATGCTACATGGAGTTTAACTGTAAATAAATAACGGTAACAAAAGACACACTTTTTCAACGAGATTGTACAATTCACTACAAGTTAGTATTTAAAAGGGCGCTTCCAAAATTGTTCCAAAAGTCATGTACTAAATCAAACGCTTCAGGGATATTAAAATCTAATATTATATTTCTTTGAACCCTTATCTGGGTTTTCTCTTATCTTAGGATATACGATTAGATGATTTATGTTCGATACTTTTGATTTCTCTATTACAAAATAAAATGAATATATATTATGAATGAATATATATTATGAATGAATATGTTAATTAAATTATCTAATTTTGTACAATAGTATACAGGTTTTGTCTTTGTACAAAAATAGATAGATTCTATATTATTCTTGTTACAAACGAAAACAATTTTTCACATTATAATTGAAATTTTCTAATCTGAACGGTAACGTCGGCTTACGTTATCTTTATTTATAACATACGCCGACTTAATTTAATGCTATAAAATATTTCGGGAGCTCCCTCTTAAACGAACTATTCTAAAATATATAGTTTATTGCAGCTATGAATATGTTTAATTTGACATACATGCAACCTCTAATCCTCCATAAGGTATGAAACATGTATAAACTTGTTACTAAGGCTGTTAACAAACAGTGCAACACATCATTTTTTTTATATTTTTCTCATTCATGACGTTATTAACCTTATTAGATTTATTTTCAATTCAGTAAATAAATTTGTCATGTTGTAAAACAAAAAAATGTATTTACACTAAAGTTTAACCACCTTAGATAACCAAGATTAATTAATTTGGATGTCAATTATGGACAGTGAATATTTCGTATCAGTGCTGTCCAAATGATAAAGCGTGTGTTCGATACCAAACGGATAACAGGTTCCAGCGCTAAGTATGTCGTTCCTGCTGCTCGGCATCGGCAACACCGTGACGACGCTCTTCGTCATCCCGCAGAAGCTCAACGAGCAGGTACCGTGCACTGAGGACTGAGCACTGCCTCTCTGCCTGCCTGCCTCACTGTCTGCTCTGTGTCGGGATGAGCTACTACTTAGTTTGTACAATTTTTAAACGCCACGGGTTATGTTGGGTGTCAGAATATTCTAGTTTTGTTCAGTGTGATATTTTTATACAGATTCGTAATAATTTATCTCAGGATAATTAATGTATATACAAGAGGGGAATAACTCGCGCAAAATAGTCATTAATAATAACAGAAATTCTTACTGAATTATATTACCTAGTTTTATAGAACTTATATTAATTTGTTATGAAGTAAAGCATTGAAACATCATTTTGAAACACTACCATACTATTACTTCACACCACTGACAATTAAGGTCATTATAATTTTATATGTATAATATAAAATGGTCACTGCCAGTTGTTTTTTTTATAATTTTACGCGAAAAAATTATAAACATGTTATTTTTTTAAGTTCATACTTCCATTTTATTTACAAAATGTGAAAATGGCTAGTACAGTATGAATAGTGTTTTTTTTTTTAATTTGTCGAATCTCTTTTTCAAATCTCATTATGTTTGATTTACTGAATCTAAAAATTTAGAAAAAAATTCTAATAAAAACTATTTTAACCGAATAACAGAACTTAGTATTGGCTCGTCTTGTTTAATAGGATTAAGGCAATTTAATAGCGTGGCCGCTATAATAGGACTTGAAATCGATTTGTATTGACATTTTTGCCAACAGCTAACACTGCGCTTACATTTCTTTGCAAAACATTAATCTAATTTTTAATTTTTGTTCACGCAATAATATATTTTATGTGTATAAAATGGTCCACGCACGATATAATTGTATTACAATCATGTACTTAAATACCACTTTTTATTTTTTATTAAGGCTTGTCCCATTATAATTAACCAAGGCTATGCAAACTACTTTATTTTTAAAGTGTTGGTGATGGTATTCATTTAATACTATTATGGTGGCCAAGAGTAATAGTATTTGTGAATGCATTTACGTTTCAGTCTTTATTGAGGACCAATTCTGTTTTATGTAGATTTTAGTTCTGAACACAAAAATAGTGTTACTATTACAGTACGCCCAACTTTTATTTCGCTGCTAATGATATTGTGAAAAATAATTATTATCAACTTTCATTTGATTTAGATAATAATTTAGTTGCATTTGTGTTTTGGGTATTCTTATTACCTATTAAATTAATTTTAGCTAAATCAATTATAAAATTAGCACCGAACTCAGAAACTATATTTTTAGTTTACTGCAGCGAATTAAACATTGGTATATAAACTTGTGTTTCTTTCATTTCATTGTGATAAATCGATACAAAAAGTTTGACCGGGTTTGACCGAATGGTACTCAAAAGTTAGGTAGGTACTTTTGAATATTTCTCTTTGCACTGTTCTTTTATATTATATTTTTTTCAATGCTTTGTATATACGAGTCTTAATATTCATATTTCAGGTTAGTCCGCTATCCTATTGACGTTTTACGAACGTTGTCGCTGCGCAAACGTACCGTCGACGGAGGTGTTTTTGGGGCGGGGCAACTGCCAGCGTCTAATCGCAGCATGTGTTAGTTAAAGTCGCGTTTGCTCAGTGACAACTTTGGGGAAATGCCAACGCTTGTAAAACGTCGGTGGGTTAGCGGCCTTAAGGTGGCAGTCGGTTCCTATAACGTAGTGTAATTAATTTAATTTCTCTATGTCGGCATGTGACCGGGACCGAGACCGGAAAAAAAAGTCGCACGACCCAATGCGTTTGTTTAGTGCTCCATATAAATTCACACTATAAGCAGTGGATCGCTCGAACCGGTCGCGATCGCTTGGAACCAAATGCTTACCTTCAGGTAATGTTTTCTAAACTTCATGTTGTTTTCCAAGAATTCTGGAATTTACGAATATTGACAATACAATTATTGTTTTAGATTACAAACTTATATTTTGTCAAATGCTATTTTACAACTTGGTTTTACAAATAATAAATTTATTGTTATAAATTTATAGCTATAAATATAAGTATTGATAATATGAATATGGATTAAAATTTTATTTACGTAAGAATTTACCCAGCTTATTAAGTTATTAAAAATGCATGCACCCTTTCCCAGTATTGTTTTTCTTTATAAACCTATATATTTTCAGCATTTTGATGCCCATTTACAAGATTACATTCTAGAATCTAGATTATGCTCAGTTGGCAAATTAATGAAAAAATCTTTTCAGGCTAAGAAGTTCAGTGACATACTTAAATACGATTTGAATATGTGAATAATATTGTGAATGTGTTATCTAAATGTAATTTGTGAGAAATATTGATACAAACACAAAAAAAATATAAAAATATTAAAGGGGAAAGTTATACACTATTATTATATAACAAAATATTTTGTATACCTCAAGCGCACAATTGTTAGTGTACTGAAATATTATAGTATACTTAATTTTAGTCAGTTTTTAACTTACCTATAATTTTTTAATGCAATTCCCCACGCTTAGTCCCAGTCCCAACATAAGTATCTGCCTAATTAATAAAACCCATAAGCGGAATATCAACCTGGCATAGTTAAATTGTGTTTCGTCTTGCTATTACCTACTAATGTAAAATATCGGAATAATTTTAGTTTGTCATTAAACAATTTTTATTAAGAAAGCGGTATATGATTCAGTACCTTAGGTAATTACAAGGTTCCTGTTTTGTGAATCTAGGAAATCATAAAAATTTAACTACTACTCTCTACGTCATCACTTTAATACATTATGTTAGTTACGTCAGCTTTTACCATATTTTTAATTGCAGAGATTCATTTAGACATAGATCGTAGGTTGTTCACAACAAACCGTCCGAATGTCATAATTTTAGCAAGTAGTTCCGTTTCGACCACTAGTCATAATTTAGAAGTTCATTTGCATTTCTTCATTGTCATTAGTTAATTATATATGTATGTATATGCGTACTACGCACCTGTTTTAAGTAGAAAAAAAGTTATATTGGTATAAGTAGGAACTTATTGTGTTAGCAATGATGGTACATTACTTTTATGTGAGTTTCATTTTACATGCTTAGTAATTGGTTACTTAATAATTATTGTGGAGGGAATAAAACCAAAAATATTTCTTAAATATGTATTTTCTACAAATTAATGGGTTGTATAGGTATTTAAGTTTATTTAAAAAGGATAATCTTCGGAAATCTGTACTGGTCTGTGTTTGGTACTCTCTTTAATGAAAAAGATCTGTAATTTTTAAAGTTTTTTGATGGACGTCAACAATTTATACTAAAAGTACTTGATGTAGTTTTTGTTTTTCTTGCTTTGTATAATCAGTTTACGATTTATGTAAGTCTTATGTAATGGATTATTGTTATTATTTATTTTATATGTAATGCTGAATTAATAAATATGTTTTCAGTTGCGACTTATGTTTTGTTGTTTTTATTTTATTCATTGATTTAATTTGCGACTATTGACAGGTGCCTTACCTGGCGGCTTTGTTCCTTACGTTGCACTGCTGCAATATGTACACAATTCTTCAGACTTTGCGCAAGAAAACTCAAAGCGGCTTGAAACTGCGCTACAAATTACGTGCAATCGCGTACCGGCTGTCCAATGAGATTGCTGTGTTGGTACGTGACATCATACATGATATTATTGTCACGCTTTTATGGAATTTCATTTATTGCTAGATGTGAGATGAAGGGCCAATTCATTTATTTTTAAAATGTTTTAAGCAAAACTACAATCTTTTTTTCTCTTTGGAAGCATGTAAGCGAAGACATGGTTTTCGTTGATTATTCTCAATGTAGCTATACCGCGTCAACGAACTTCTATATATGTATATCTAAAACGAAATAGGTACCTGTTATATTCCAAATTATTTATTATTCAATATGTACTTCAAATGTAAAGGAGATTTTGGTTTTGCGTCTCACGTTTCGGGTAAAGGTAATGGGATACCTAATTTAGCGGGGATCAAGGTTATCATGTAATCATATCAGCATTTCAAATGGGATTTGGTGTTGGTAAAAATATTACCTACCTGCCAGAGTTATGAAGAACAGAACTTCAATGTATTTAAATTTGATTTTTTACAGTTTATGCTAATACGCTAATAAAAACTTAATAAAACTCTTGTTAGTACTTTGATACTGTCACAAATCTTTTAAGTAGTACCTGTCATATAAAAAAACAAACAAAGTTCGTTATAATAACACCATACAGCCTTTAACTGGAGCAATTAAAGATTTTATTAGTTAAAATGTTTTGTGTTCCTCCTGTCACTTATAACAGTTATAACTTACGTAAAGTTATGCCTTTTTTTCAATTAAATATGATGTCTTGAGACGAATTTTATTATAGGCACGATTTCTTCAGAAACATTATAATAGATCTTCAATGAATCGATAAAATGATACGCACTATTATTATCTACGCATGTTTGCAGATCAGTAATATAAGGTAAGCTTTATTCCTAAGTTTAAGAGATCGCTTTGCAAGATCACATACCTAGAATTTTTTTTTTTCGAAATCATTGCGCCTACTAGTAGCGCTTCATAACCTCCACAAACGCACAGTCTTGGTCATGTCGACAATATGCGCTACGTTTAGAGGTTTAGACTTAGAATTCTTTTTGAGATTTTTGGATTCGATCGAGATATATTTTTTTTACAATTGAACTTTTTTCATTGGCTGGAAGAGCTTTCAGATCAATTCCAAGTTTTTACATAGCATATTTAATTTTTGATTGATTTGATTTCTTCTTAAACGTCTACAGTTTATAAACTTACGTAAGTACGTATTTAATTTGAATATGTTTTTCCACTTCAAGGGTCTCAATCAGATAGTCCGTAAATTACTGCTTTGTAACTAGTGATGGGTAACCACCCGGGTTAAAACCCGCCTCTGGGTTAAAACCCAGTTATCACCCATTTCAATCCACCCAAATGACCCATTGATCGGGTGAAAACATACTGTAATAATTATTGCTATTTATGTATGACGTATTGACTGTTATATGTATTATTAACCAACCGGGTACAACGGACATGGCTTACATCCATTTTAATTGACCGAACCATTAATTGACCGGTTAAAAACATATTGTTAAGAAAAAGTATCTGTTAAATGTATTTGAGTGATTAAATAGCGAATAAATAAAGTGAAAAATAAAAATATTATATGGAAATTAAATTTAGTTACCTATGTCTGCACTATAAAAAGTCAAATCTGATAATTTTTATAATTTCTACTCCTATGATGGTAAATTCGTAATGTAAATTAATGTATTCAGTTATTTTATTACACGACGCGTGGAACAATTCGGTACGAGTTAAAGAGAGATAACTGCAGGGCTAGTTAAAAGGTCCCTTTTGTCTAAGTGTTATCTGTAAGACAATAGCAAGTTCCGCTCCCGCCCCGCCCTTTACCCCTAGCAATCGGTAATTTTTACTTATTAGTCTCTTAATACACTATCAGTATCGTTTGCTACTTTGAACACGTCGTTTGGAGTGCGTTATACGTCCTCGTGAAGTTTTTGTGATTTTCATTTTCGACCCGGCATTAATATTGACTAGTGTGAATCAGCATTACAATGCGAGTTTGAAAATTCACAAATTTCCCGAGGAGATACTCTTTCCCCTTCACGGCCTTACAGTCCACAACCATCTACTAGCTACTCTAATGTAAATGATGTCGAATTTCTCGACTGCGAATTCTTATCCGGCTTTAGCGATGAGGACTAGAGAGACAAGAAAAAAAATGCAGTTTATACACGACAATACTTTAAATGACGTCAATAACGTTTAATATAAAAAAATAAATAAAAATTGTTCATTGTTATGAAAAAAATTATGAAACGTGTTAGTTATTTTATTATTAGTTATTTTATTATAGTATTAAGTTATTTATTTACTAGGTTATTACAATACTGAATGTTGATTTTTATTTGAGTTTTATTTTACTTTCCCTAAAAATAATTGTGCACATGTTAGATCTCTTAGTCGAAGTAAGAACTAGCTTTAAGGTTTTCGAATCATTTTACTGAAAAGAAACTGTAAAAATAACCTTAAAAATAATTTTAACAAATAAGCCGTTTTCACCCATCAATTTCGATGATAATGGGTTAAAATCGGGTTAAAACCCAATTCACCGGGTTTTAACCCGGGTGGATTGAATGGGTTTTTACCTTCTGCCCATCACTATTTGTAACGGATACGGATATACGCACTTTAGCATACATATAGGTAGCGGCACGTAAGTCTAGCGCTGACAGTTTATGCGTTAGAGTCGAAATAAGGTATCACAGGGGAGTGAGAGGGGGCGCGCGTGTTTGTGTTTATTTGTGATTTTGAACAGTGAATATGCCTAGATAATAATTGCACTGACATTAATCGTAAACACAGGTCGTACCTATATTAAATTGATGAGTAGAAAATGGTCTACTTTTAAATTGTAGAAGAATACGCAATTATTTTTTTAACTTTTTAGTGCATATTAATTTGTTTTGGAATAGTTTTCTATGAAGTCGGTTTATTTTTTTTTGTTTATTTTTTTTATTAATAAGGACTGTTATAATATACTTGTCAATCAACAGAGATAACAATTTCGTGCGCAACAGTACCTATGCGCAGCTATCCCCTCTAAGTTTCGTTCACCGCTAGACTTACGTGCCGCTACCTGTACTAAAAAGACGATACATACTAGTAAAAGACGTTATTTATCGAATTTAGGTACACAAATGCATTTTCCTTTCGCGATGGGCGCCGTGGGTACTGCTGCGACTTCACGCTAAAAGCACTTGTGTGTATATTTGTGCAGCGCGGCTGCTGCTGCTTTACATCCTTCTTTAAATCCTTGTAAATTTGAATGTCTGCAAGATTTCAGTTATTTGCCTATTAGGTACTGTAGTTATGCTTATAGCAATGTACTGTTACGTTAGGTACGGTAATTAGGTACGGCTGTTTGCTTGAGATGCGATTCTTTTTGTGATGTATTTTTGTTTGTTGTTCGTGTGACTCGGTAGAAGGCTTATATTTAGAAAATATTATAAGTATCTGTATAATGATAATTAAAAAAAGCACAAGTTAATTATTATTAAAACGTAGTATACTATAAAATGTTTATTAATATTAGCAATATGTAGGTTTTTTGTTATTTATCAATACGATTTGCTCCAAATTACTTTCTTTCATTAAGTTTCTCTGATGTTGGTCTAATATTCAGAATGGTTATATGTATGTGATTATGGAAATTTTTGCCTAAGGTCATGACTTTATTTTTTTATGTATGTATTCGAAAGTTATTTAGGAAAACGTTTATAAAAAGCACCCAAAATGGGCAAAAACGTCTTAGCAAATTAAGGCGAAGATGTACGAGGGTGGATTGAAAAGTTCGCGGCCTCAACAAGAAAACAAATAAATTGCATGCAAAAATATGTATCTCCACCTAACTCAATGCATTTCTTCCATCTGTTTTGCAAAGCTTTTATTCAGATTTTTAAAAATGATTCTTTAAGGTATGCAAAATACTGGTTCACTGCGGCTTCAACCTCTTCATTTGATGAAAACCTCTGGCCACCAAGGTGTTTTTTTAAGTTGGGAAACAGGTGAAAGTTAGATGGTGCCAAATCAGGTCAATAAGCTGGGTGGGGCAGCAGTTCAAAACGACACAATAGGGTGCAATAGTATGAAGTTTATTGTTTGGTATAAAAAGTTCTAACTGAGAGACCATTCGACTTCCTTACTTTCACTATTATACTTGAAGTTAGCGATTGGTACGTTTAAAAGTGCCATTAAGTTATATTACTGTAAGAAAGATTTATAAGTTCCCATAGACTGACGTAATAATAAAAATATAATAAATACATGCATATTCCCTATTTCTGTTTTATATTAGGGGTTTAACGAAGTAACGAAAACATTAAATATATTTTGAGCAAAAAGTAATAGGTAGGTATCTAACTATCTGTAAGTAACGGTATTTGTAAAATGTATTCAACATTTTTTTGGTGCTTACAGGATCAAAAATGGAGGCAGAACAAAGTGGATACGAAGTCTGAATAAAAGAAAGAAAGAACGAATGACTTATTGTGATGGAGTTACAAGTGATAGAAAATAAACATTTATCAAATCAATGAACGCATATTTTGATATTTTCTGGTCTTTATAAGAAACTGTTACCTAAGTTATTATATTATTCTGTAAATACAGCTACTTATCTTAATATACCACGTGTTTTATTAAAAAAGTATAAAATAATCTTAACATCTGTCTAACTAACATATTGCCGTAGATTTTTTATGACTTTTGACTAATATAAAAAATCTATGCATATTGCACTCATATCTGCCGTGAGCGGTGAGCTCTTGGGTTTTGGTGAAAAGGTGCGATTGCCGGACAGACTTACACGATATTCTCACGCTTCAACAGCCTCCGAAATGGCAGCCCAAGCCAGACTTTATGAGATGAATATTATATAGATATATGAGACGAATAGTCTTATATGTATAATGGTTCTGTTTTACTTTTTATTTACCTACACTAATATTTTGATATTTATATTACCGAATAATAATAGACAGAATTATCTGTCTGGAATAGTAAATAGGCTACTTTTATTTCTGCAAAAAATGTACTGTTCCCGTGGGATATATGCTTATCTTAAGAGCACAGGGGGGGCCAATACCTTCGATGCTCTTAGGATAAATATAGGAAAAATATCATATAAAATTAAATCACCCGAAGGGAGCCGCTCTGACTCAGTAGTGATTAACAAGCGCATAATTCTTACAGGACTATCAGCTTTCGAAAGACTCTGACTTGCCTGACCAAAGGCCGCAACGGTTACTTAACCTCAAAAGACCTGCATACTCGCATACTCGTATAGGTATAATAATTTACTGAATCCCTCAAATCTAAAACAAATTGTAATTTTAAACGAGCACTTAAAACGTTATTATTTACAAAAGCTAAAGTTAAAGTTCATCAAGTTAAACGATGAACTTTAACTTCCAGAGGGATTACAGAATTAAAAACCTGGGAGGTTTTTTTTTCCGCTGGCTTTTTTGCTCTCAGTGTATAAAAACCTAGGTGCCCAAAGCCGATGACGCGGATAAAATTACCGTATAAATAATTATCGAAAACGCAAAATATGGGATAAATATAAATCAATAAAATGGATCGTAAATTTAATACCTACTTAAATAAATTGGTTAATTAGATTTTAGTCAGTAATTTTATTTTTATGTATTAACAATATTTGCATACTGTGATTTCCTATTAAATGTAAAACAACTTTTGTAATACCTACCTATATTTGCACGAATAAATAATTTTGACTTTTGTCTTTTAAAATTATGTAGATAACAAAAATAATTATAGGATTTAATTTTGAAGTATTCGGTATATGGCCGGCAGAAGGTAAATTTGTATTCCGTTAAAAAATATTGCTGATCTCACAAACTAGAGAAAACAGACGAAACCCTTTACTGTATGAAAGTCCATAAACACGCAACACGACGCCACAAAGGTATGCGTTCTGTTCACAGAACACCTCTACTCCTAGGTTCTGTTTGGCAAAGCCACAATCTGGAATTGACAGTTTCCTCAAACTAAGTTGCAGCACCGATGCCGATTGGACATTTGTAGATACAACACTATTAAAAGACCAGTTTTTTTTACACACCTGTTATTTAATCATATTTAAATAACTTAGGAACAACTAATTCAGCAGCTGTTGTAAACAAAATACCCAAAGATTGTCCTTTGAATAATATTTATGAAATTATGAAAAAATAATATTTGTAAACCCCCTAATGTATTGAACAACACATAGTTATTATACACCGGATTATATCAGCCAGTGTATGCATTCTGATACACATCGTTTGGAACTGCCTTTATGATTGTCAGTATGTTTCAATATCTACAAATAATACAAAGCACTTTGTATTATTTGTAGATATTGAACCATACAATCATAAAGTTTACAAATTATGTCCCGGGCTTTCAAATTGAATTCATATTGGTACATAGTTAACGAAAACAAATAAAACTCAAAGTTAATAGTTCAATGTAACAGACAGTCCCTGTGACTAGCACATTACCAAAATAATATTTTACGTTCATCTTCTTTAAATCAACATCAGATTCTAGCTAAATTTTACTACTTTCGTTACTTACACGCACCTACATTCGTCACTGGTAATATACATGGTATATTATGTGTAAACAAGGTATACGTTAAAAAAATAATAAGCATAATACATATTATATTTGCAAAAAAACTTCCATTCTCTCGTAAAATAACCTGTAAATTATTCATAATAATTGTATGCTTACCCTATTTTCTGTAATAATTTTACTGTACAAACTGGCAACTAATCGAAGTATCCATTCGAAATGTGTAGAAATTAACAAATCTCAATATAAAGAAGACCAACAAACTATTTTGTTTATTACAATCTACAATAATATTTACATTATTATTTTATCCTAAACTTACGAAAATTCCTATTTACACAAATTAATTGTCCTTTAACAGAAAGCAACCTCCTAATATTTAGAATATCAAATAAATAATTTATAAACCACCAACCAACATATTGTGCACATATTATTTATCATTCGTCATCAAACTCATGTTCACTTTCAGAATTATACTGTTCGTTTTCTTCAGGTGTTTCTATGCGTGGCTTTTTAATTAACAGTCCCTGCTTTTGTAACTTTTCAATGGCGTCCAAAGTTGTTCGCTTTGCGGCACCCATATTATTATCAGTTCTAGTTTCAACTTGAGACGCCTGTTTTGCACTGGTTCTTACTACTTTCAAACCAGACATATTGTTCAGTTTGGTTATGTGTTGCTCCGAGTGTTGCTCTGATCTCGCCTGCGTTGCTGTAACAACTGATTTACCTTTTACAACTTTAGTTGCAGTGGCACTAAAATCTGATCTACTACTAGTGGCCGTAGCGTAATTGACTGATGCATCATCACCGAAGTCATCATCAAAGGCGTCCATTGAAGAAATCATGGAATCCTTTGGTTTTTTAAAGCAACTGAAATGACCTGACATGTCATCCGAAGGTCTCTTTGCTGACTGATTCATAGCTAGAGGAGATATCTTGAGCGGTTTACCTATCGCAGGTTTTTGTACACTCGATTGGGGAGATATTTTTCTAACGTTAGAGGGTCCAGGCATGCTAGGCCGGTATACGCCCTGCCTCGGGACGAGCTGGTTCTGCGGCCGCACGGCCACCAGCTGGCCCGCAGCTCTGGAAGGGGCCGCCATGGCAGGCCGCGGCGCAGGTCCGGCACTTCTGATTTTCGTACCCACAGTTTGTGCGTTTCTTACCGTCATGCCCTGCAATGGTCTTCCTTGTTGATTAGGCGACGTTAGCCTTGGCCTATATGTGCTAGCATTGGCATTTTGAGCAACCTGTTTAGAAGACTGATTGACAGTCCTAATTGTTTTTGTCACAGTTGTAGTTATTTCTTCGATAATGGTTTCCGACTGGAAAGTTTTAACTGTTTTCACGGTGTTCACCTGATTTGTAACTTTCTGACTTGCAGCAGATTGGCTTACTTTTTTTGTTTCACTATCCTCTTGTCTTTCAGGTTCCCGAAACTGTTTTACAGCCATGTTTTTAGCAAGGCTTTTTGTCATATATGTAACATCTTCCTTTTTGTTGGTAGGCGAGCCAGCTTGTGGAAAATTTGCATTCTTTTCATTGAGAGATTTAATCGTTAATTCTTTGTTATTTCTTTTGAAATTGTCAATACATGAATTTGGTGCAGCCTTTTCTTTTTTGAGTGTATTCATTTTAATTTGACTTTCAAAATCTTCGTTCGCTTCATCGCCGCTATGGTTAGTGTGATGTTCTTCTTCATTTTCGCTATTGGACGCTTGGGGTGATTGTACAATGACATTTTCGTTATACTCCATATCTGTGTCACTTGGTAAATCTTCATCGTCATGCACTTCTGAGATCTTGACCTTGCCAGGAGTTTCTGAATCACTTTCATCATCATATTCATTTATATCAAAATGATCATCCATATCGTCATCAGGCTGCATTTGTAATCTGTGCGGATCAGGGGATGAATATTGCGATTTTATTGATATACTGTTCCCTAATTTTTTTAATGTACTGTTCAGGTTTATATTTGCTTGTTTTTTCTGAATATTAAACTTATTCTCAGTACTACCTGGGCTTTGTACGTTTCTTTCTATAGTTTGTCTTGAGCTTTTACTATGAACTTCTTTCTTAACATTTAAAACATTTCTGACGTTTGACTGATTTGGCGGTTTTATAGTGATGTTTTTGCTAAGATTTTTCAAAACATCAGCTGATGTTTTGGTGTCATTGATTTTTGTAACATTTACAGGTGGCTTAAGAGGAGTGTCTTCATTTGGAGCCTCTTGGTCGCTATCGGAGTCATCTATATTAAAAATTTCAATATCCTGATCTATAACTTTGTCTTTTTCCACTTTAGGCATTGGTTTTGAATAGTTAAGATTCTGAACAGAAGACCTAGCTACTGAAGCATTATTAGTCGCCTTGATAACAGGCTTTGCTGTAACATTGGTTAGTCGTTTCAAAATATCCATATTGAAGGATTTTTTGGTATCGTCTTCTTCTTTAATATCTTTAAGTGGTGATTTAAGATGCACAGATTTCGTCATTTCTGATGCTTTTAAAGTTGCATTTGACTGTTTTACTGTGGCTATGGGTGTTTTAAATGTAGCATGATCGTCTTCTTTTGTTATATTGCTATTAGGAATATCATCATGAAAGTCATTATCAGATTCATTGTCTTCACTTTCTTCACTTACTTTGGAAGCGGGACTCCCAGAAGAATAAGTTTTGATTGACAACTGATTATTAAATTGTTTAATTGCGTCTATAGGTTTAGTAGGAGTGGCTGAATTTATTTGAGGAGAATTGGGTTTCTTCACAGTTACATTGGGAATATGTTTGCCTAAAATTTTTGTAACATTTGAGGGCATACATTCAGATGTATCATGGGCATTGATTTCAGAACTTATTGGTAACGTTTCGAAAGCATTGCCTTTACTTTCAGTGTTTTGAGTGGGTTTTATTGTAATGAGGCCACTCAAATGTTTCAAAGCATCTAATGTTTTATTGGAGGAATTTTTATTTGTGTTTTCTTCTTGAAAATCGTCGTTTGATTCCGTGTTTGGTTCCATTCCTGAGTTATCAGGAATGTGTTCATCATCACTACCTTTTGTTTCCAAATCATTATTGGTCTCATAACTATCATCTCTATCACTCGTGTAGGCAAGTGACTCAGTTTGATTAACATTCTGCAATCTGTCAGGAGATTCGATTTCTAACTTAGATTCACTTGGATGTTCACTTTTTGATTCATTACTATCAACTCGTTTAGTATAAATATTCTGTCCTGATTTTGTATTAGACGAGTCCTGCGCCATAATATTGCTGTCTTCCATACAAGCCTCATTAATATTTTCGCCACTACTGACTATTTGTTTTTCACTCAATTGAGTCTCAGAGGGGATATTATCCGTATCTTGCTCCATTTCATAATCATTTGTTTTTGTTGTTTCATCTGCACTGCTTGTATTTGAAGCTAATTTGTTTTGTGCAAGAGATTGAATGGTAAGTTCTTGGTTGATCAATTGGCTTGGAATTTTGTCTATATTTGAATTTACTTCTGCAGATTTTTTAACTATTTTTATTTGGCTATTGCCTTGGTTTAAAAGTTTTGATAATAATTCATTTGGCGTTGCCACAGCTGACGGCTTTTCTTGAACTTTCATCAGAATGCGATTAGGTAAAATTTTTGCTGTATTAACTGTTATGTTCTTGTTGGGTTTTAATATAGGGGTCCTAACACCACTATTACTTTTTACAGTAATGCCTTGCTTCTTAAGTTTAGCTAAAGCTGATGAAGGTATTGGTTTTGTGACATTTTTTCCTTTACATTTTTTAAGGACCTGTTGAGTTGGAACTTCTTCTATTCCTTGCACATCCAAGCCATCACCAAAAACATCCTTATTCATATTTAAGAACTCATCCAAGGTAATAGCAGCCTTTTTAGATTTTTTGTGTTTTTTATGTTTTTTAGATTTTATTTTTATATCACTTGTATCAGTATTTCCACTTTCGCGAGATTCATCCATGATTAATTGTAGAAACTTGTCCTGTAATAAACAAAAATATGTGTAATAATACATAGTTTGCTTTCGTGCACCTACAGCTTTAACAGTCAGAAGCTACACCAGTAAATAATAATACAGTAAACAATTGTACATTAATATAATATGATATACATTTTAGTATATAAAATAAGAGAAAATGATTATAATAAAATATAATTATGTTAATATAATAATGTTAAAAAATATGTAGCAAGAAATGAATACTTACAATGCCTTCTGCTTCTGATGATTTAGGCTCTTCTTCTACCTTCTCCATTAAAGGCGGAACAGATTCTAAAGAAAAATCTGTTACTCCTACAGCCCTGAAAAAGTTCTAAGTTTTTATATTGTGTCTAAGCCTTATGTTTCAGAACTGAAAACTTACATTTTATTACTTAATATTAAACATTTCTACATCTTATTACTTGGTGATATTAAATGAATGATAATTTGAAATAGTTTATATATATATTTATACATAATGTAATGATAAACAAATATTGGCATAGACAAAGGTCACATAGCAAAGGAGTGCAGAACACACTTTTTTATGCTTTAAAAAAATCAAATAAATTAATAAAATAAAAATTACACATAAAAATATAAATTGACAATGCTGATACAGACTACAACATGATTGTTATTGTGAAATTTGTAAATAGGTTACAGTTACAGTCATTAACATTTTTTTAAATTAATTATGATGTTGCATAATACGAGTAATATGCATAATGTCAGTGTCAAGTAAAAATATTTGAATATTGGTTTTATTATGTAAGTATTCTGTTTAATTTTTGTAAATATGGCATACGTGATTAATCAGTCTAGAAATATTGGATGAGGATATTTGATCTTTTACCTATCTTAAAACCTCTTTTTTTAATATTTCTTTATATCAAGGTCAAATTTCGAACATAGGATGAACACTACTTTAATTTAATTCTCATGTTGCAGTTATTTATCATTATACATTTAATTTAACAATAATTCAAATCTGCAGAATGAAGGCTGCCAACCAGATAAATGGGTGCCAGTTATACTTCTACAAATTGCAAAAGAATCTCAGTTACAACTTATATAAGTTCATAATAAAATGTACCACTGCCACATCAATTTCTGGTGTGAAGTAATTTTTGACAGAAGATGGGCATCCAACAGCAACCAGAATAGCAAGGTAACTGCATACAAGCTCAAATAAGACTCCTAATCGCTTGAGGTTGGGTGTGATATCCATAGGGCTGCAGTGTCTAGTCTCCACTTCACACTACATGTAGGAGTGAGAACAGTGCTTTTAGGCATGCAAATCTTTTCCCATGTTTTTTTTACAAAACAAAAAATATATAAAATTATATATAAAAGTAAAAAAATATATTTACAATTCATTCTCATCACTGTAAACATCATCTGTTGAATGAAAACTGAGATGAAGTTCATATGCATCCAAGTGATAAAACACAGCATCACAAAGTGGGCAGCGTAACACTTCATCTGGTCGCTGATTTTCATCTTCATGGTCATCCCCCATGTGCTTCTATTGTCAAGAGAAAATATTATTGTTAATACATTAAATTAAAACATATTACTGATATTATACAATATGTGTCCTACAGTTTCATATCAGAAAGAGATAATTCAAAAAAAAATTTTAAGAAGAAAAAAACTTGGGACTGGGACTCAATGGAATCTGAAGGGAGTGTCAGACTTTAAGGAACAAGTTCATTATCATAATGGTACAATCATTTTTGAAATTTGACTTTATGTTCTTCAGATAGGGTTGTTTGTCAAGCTAACACAGCAATTTTTTTTTTAATTCTCATCACAATTCAATTATACCTATCTTAGGCAATTATCCCATTGACGTTTTACTAGAAGTATTTATAAAACCTTTTTTCTGGTAAATGCCATTAGCACAGGCAGGCACAATCTTTCAAATATAGACAGTCAAAAATTCAGCAAAAAAAAAACAATTTTATTATTATTAACAATTAGTGATCACTCGTAAATTTTCAATAACTATAGAAAAATCTAAATTTTGTGAAGTTATAAAACATTTTTGAAGGATTGCAGTGCTGCCACAATTAAAACTGATCTTGATTCTGTTCATGGCAATAACACACCAACGTTGGAGACTGTTTATAATTGGACTAGTGGTTCCACCCAGCTCCGGTGCAGACGTTGTCCAAAGAGGATTTGTTTTTTTTATTATCTTAATAAGATTACTTGTTACTGTCAAACAAAAATATAAAACAAATAATGACACACGAATTGTCCTGTTATTCTGACTGTGTCAAAGTTTAGAACGGCACGGCACGAAATACAAACGTTTGATAGGTAGGAACAACTCATATGGGAAAACTACTTATAAATAAAAAATAAAAATAAAAACATGTCCCAAATTGTGAATCTAAACCATTCCCAGATCCCCTTGAACACACACAAAAAATTTCATCAAAATCCGTCCAGTCGTTTGAGAGAAGTTAAGTGACATACACACTCACAAAAGAATTATATATATAAAGATAAATGATTTTAAACGTGGTCGATCAAACACTTCTGATGCTCCACGCTCTGGTAGCCCAATTGAAGTCACTACTGAGGATGTTGTTGAAGAAATCCATAATATTGTACTCGACGACCGCCGAGTGAAGGTGCGTGAAATAGCTGAGAACACAGGCATCTCCACTGAGCGAGTACATAAAAAATTTCCAAGTAATCAATAACTGGCTGTTATAACGCAGAGTTATTGGACCGTTTTGATGCCGAATTGTTGGAAAACCGACTAAAATTATCCCCGAAGAAAGTTCTCTTTCAGCAAGATAATGCCCCAGTGCACACATCAGCTATTTCAATGGCCAAAATCCACGAGTTAAGCATCGAGCTGCTTCCGCATGGTCTGTATTCGCCGGACCTAGCTCCATGCGATTATTAGGTACCTATTCCCAAATCTGAAAATATGGCTGGAGGGCAAACATTTTTGATAAATGGGGACTGCATCGCAGGTGTAAATGGCTATTTTGAAGAACTCGACAAAACATACTTTTTGGATTGGATAAAAAATTGGAAAATCACCAGAACAAGAGTTTGGTCCTCAAAGAAGACTATGTTGAGTAATAAATGTAAATTGTTTTGTTACATTTATTATGTTTTTTTTAAGTATAATTTATATTAAAAGCAGCTGAATCTCAGTTTTTATTAGATTGTGTATTGCAATTTCCTAAAGGATTTTTGAAAATAAATAGTAGCCTTTGTAACTTCCTGAGAATAAATTTTTATTTGTGAAAAAACTGGAAACACGCCAGTGATGTGTAAATTGTTTTGTTACATTTATTATGTTTTTTTTTTTAAGTATAATTTATATTAAAAGCAGCTGAATCTCAGTTTTTATTAGATTGTGTATTGCAATTTCCTAAAGGATTTTTGAAAATAAATAGTAGCCTTTGTAACTTCCTGAGAATAAATTTTTATTTGTGAAAAAATTGGAAGCACGCCAGTGATGTGAGATGTAGGAGAAAGCATAACAGACTGACAGAGAAAGTTACTTTCACATTTAAAAACAGTGGGGTAGTGAGGTACAGTAGTACCCAACTGATATGGCGCGTCGTGAATCTTCGTTCGCGCAGAAAATAAAGCATGGCTCCGAAGATTAACGAAATAATGCTTAAAACTTACAATCAACCTAAGATCACTACTTTAAGGTTCATAATACACTGCAGCTGTTAGTTCCGTCTCACTCGCAAGTCACGCCCATCCGCACAATTACACTTCGTGCCATTCGCGGCTGATTCCCGCGCTTTGAAAATTCATCTTTTGCGCAGGTACACCGGTAAGCCATATCAGTTGGGTACTACTGTACTAAGGATAAAAATATTTTATTTTTTATTTTTATTTAAAAACTTTATTGAACCCTTGAAATATTGTGGTCAATAGACGAGCTTAATGCCCAATGGCATTATCTACCAGCAAGTAGCATAATATTATGCAATGATGTAATTGTATAAGCTGTAAAACATCGCAGCCATCAAAAAACCATATTTAACTATCAATTTGATTAATGATTACTTACATGTAAATTGACTTTGTTGTTGTATTCTTCTCCACAAAAAGGACAGTAATAAATCTGTAATGTCTCCTGTAAATATTGAAAATTAGAAAAAATAAATTAAGAAGTAACATATGAAGAACGATCATCTGTGACCCAGGCCGGACAGAAACCAGACATATCTCATTTTTTTGGTATATTGTGTATTTTTAAATTATATATATTTTATATTCATTGCCGTATGTTTTTGTTCAGGCGATACTCTATAAAAATACAAAACGCCTATATCTATCTAATATATAAAATTCTCGTGTCACAGTTTTCGTTGCCATACTCCTCCGAAACGGCTTGACCGATTCTCATGAAATTTTGTAAGCATATTGAGTAGGTCTGAGAATCGGCCAACATCTATTTTTCATCCCCCTAAGTGATAAGGGCGGCCCACCCCAAACAATTAAACGCGGTACGGAGTTCGCGGGGTCAGCTAGTTATCTATAAAATTCGTATATGTATGTAATTAAATGACGATACAATAGCTATGGGATGTATCTAGATGCAGCTGGATATATGTAATAATAATAATATATAGACATCTAGCAGCAATAGAGGGCAGAAACAATAATACTTTAATCAAGTGCAGAATTCATTCGCGACAGGTTACGACAAAAATATATTATACTTATATTATGTTTGATGAGAATCTAAATGGAATAAACACAATAACGGAATATTACTGCTCATGCTATCATGGTAAAAGGACATTGGGAAGTTGCGCACACGTCATTAGTGTTGTGTATTACTTAGGGTGGGCTAGACATCGATATCACTTTGACCACCCAGCAATGGGTATGGATTATGTTTTATGAGATATAGAAATTCAATAAAACTTTATATCAACATACTTATTAGCTTTATTTTTATTTGTTTCATAATCATCATCATTTCAACCCAGATCACCTAGATACATACCATAGCTATTGTATCATCATTTAATTACATTATATATACGAATTTTATAGATAATAGGCGTTTTGTATTTTTTTTGTGTATCACCTGAACAAAAACATACGGCAATATTTTTTGTTGTTAGCCATTGATTTCGAATATAAAATATATGTAATTTAACAATAAACAATATACCAAAAAAATGAGATAATTCTTGTTTCTGTCAGGCCTGGGTTTTATTTGTATGGGGCGTGACCGTTCTTCTTTATTCACAGGAAATGCATTAACTGCACGCAGATTTTATAGATTGTGCTAAGTAATTTTTATTATATAACATCATATCTACAATAAAATTTATGTTTTATGTTCCATAATTTACTAATATTGAATAATATTTTATTGGGTGCATTTAATATGAACCTTAAATGGATTTGTATTAAATATGTTTGATTCCTGCTCCTTTTTCACCTAATTATGTATAAGTTATAGTTATAATATACTTAAACTAAAAAATAAACATTAATTATGTACACACTGAGAATATTTTTACATAGTGACATAACCTTAGAGCAACATAGGTTATGTCACTAAGTATAATAAGAGAGCAATATAGACGGCATAGCGCCTCGTTTCGATACATAATTTTTGTGCCAAATCTGGTGCGGGGAAAGAACGCACACATTTTAATTTTGTCACACATTCACAAATATTCTTTCATTGCTACAGACGCATACATTTCTAAATATGTCAATTTCAATTAACAACGTCATTTTCTATGCACCATCAACACTGACACCAACACACACAGACACACTAGTTGTATAACTAGAAGGCACATTGTGCATGCACGTTGGGACGAGAGGTTCGCCTGTAAAGGCCACTCCTCGGACGGGTGTCATACCTGTCAATTTTGACGCTCTACGGACATAACAAATGAATTAAACTTACTTGATTATAAGTTTTAACTTTCTTAGATTGTCCAATCGAAGGTAGTTCCGTATCTTGTCTGTGAAAAAACTTATTATGATACACCATAGCTGATGGAACATAGAATTCCACCTCACAGCAATCACAGTGATAACCAGTCCCATCATCAGCCCTCGATACATCCATATGATTGGACTGCAAGTGTTTATTGTACAAATGCTGGAAAAAATAAACTTTTATGTAGCATGTTAAAAAAACAATATTTTTAGATTTCACCTATATGTGACTTTCTTTGTAACATTGTCGCTTCAAATTCCATGAACAGATTTGGATATAACTTTAAGATGATCCCAAGTGAGAATTTGTATATGGAGGAGTGCCATTTTCAAAATCATTAGGGGTACTACTAACTGAGCACATTAAAAAAATAGTATGCCAAAGATGTTATTGCTGCATATTAATCAACATTTTATGTCTGTTTAGAAAGATGTATCCAGTATGTGTGTAAATGTGTTTTTAATAAATATGTGGCATAATATACAGTAATGGTTACATTCTGTTAAAGTAACTACTCAAAATTTTACAGCCTTGTTACTCCTAAGTAGGGTTGCCAGGTCGCCAAACCTGGCCAACAGCTGGAGAGACCAGCCAGTTTGGCCGGATATTTGGGTAGGAAGGCCGGTCACCCTACATTATAGAGGATTTTATGTCTCAGTATTAATAGGCATGACAAAAATTGTATGTAAAATAAAGCTTTTATGATTATTGTCATAAATCTTATAAAATTTTAATGAATTAATAAACAAAATGTGGCCTGCTGGAGCAACTGACAGTCGACTTGCCTGCACTCAGCCTCGTTCGGCACTCTCTCATTTGCAAAATTTAAAAAGCCTAACATGAGCCGGACACCGTGTATATTGGCTGGACACACAATCAAAAAGCCTACGTATGTCCGGCTTTATCTGGACGCCTGGCAACGCTACTCCTAGGGCTACATGCATTTGATCCAGTTTCTTTGAACATCATTTTTTGTCCCCATTCTTAAATACAGTTCTCCTCTCAGATTAGAGGACTTATGCTTTTGGTAATAATAGCAAAGTGTGGGTAAATATTATATGCTTTTAGATTTTTTTTCCTGTATAACTGAAGTATTGTAAAATGAATGAAAATATGACTAAGAAATATTACTAAGTTTTCCTTCACTGCAGAGCTATTGGCAAATTCAAACATAATAAAACTTTCTTAGTTTTACTAAGAAAATTGTCTTGTTTTAAACTTTTTGTTAGCATCAGAATTAAATCCTGGAGCCTCTGGTAGGTAGACGCCTAGCGTCTTAATCACTCAGAAATCAATGCATAATAATACTAAACATATTTTTGCAGTGATATAATATGGATAAATGTTTTACCTTCATAGTAAATAGCTTGCCGCACCACGGACAGAAGTACTTAGCGTCATGGTCAGGGTGGACCTTGTGCTTGTGTGTGATCGCTTTTGAAATCGACGGAAAGGTCTCGTCGCACACGTCACAACCAACAGACTCCCCGTCTTCGGCCTTTTCGCTAACAGCCTGTTCATTTTGAGGACGAAGCTTGTTCTTCGAGCCGTTGTTAAAATTGGGATCACCGTGTTTTCTGAACAACATTCACGAAGTTAGATTTTAAGAAACATTGACAGATAAGTAGTCCTTAGCGACCCAAAGCTTACCTGAAATGCTCTTGAAGAATTTCTTTGGTTTCAAATACTTCGTTGCAGAAAACGCAAGTAAAATCATGCGCTGAGCTCATATTTATGAATGGTATAAACACCGCGTTACCTCTGTATTGACTATTTAGTATTGTGTCAAGATAGTACTCGTTATTCGGACGAAACTCACTCCATGGCTTTTACTGCTCGGCATGTTTAATTAATAGGCGGGTTTCATAAAAAGTATACATCACTTGAAGTAGATTTCATTCAGTAAAAACCTCACAAAACACTAACTGACACACAACAATCCGAAAGTCCGAAACGTCCATTTTGCAAGCAAAAGCATAAAATAATACAGATACATACAATATATACAAAACGTCAATCAGATAAAACTATAGATAATAAATAAATGCCGCAGTTTTAGCATGTTTAAAGGGCTAATTACATTGACCAACTTACAGGAGCCGACACGGCATACATTGCTGGTTATCTTGAGTATTTTATTACAATGTACTCAGATAACCAGCAATGTATGCCGTGTCGGCCCCTGCAGGTTGCCAAATGTAATCAGACTTAAAGGAAGGTCACCTTGTATGTCGGCCCCTTATAAGGTGTTGCCATACGCATCTTCCAAAATGCTTCCAAAATAAAACCTGTTACAATTTATTCGTCTTATTTTTTGTTTTATGTCAATAACTTGAAAACGTAAACAATAAAATATTAAAATAAATTGATGATAAATATAAACTTAATGTTTATTTGCCCATATGATTTAGTACCGTTATTATAAAATATATAAATTTGAAATATGATTCTACTAAAAGGCTACATATTATGAAGCTGGCAATTGCTAGAAAGTGACACACTCCTATTTTGACATTGTCTTTCTCGGAACGTTTTTACCCTGTCAAAAGATATAAATGAATATGAACTTTAGGTATCAGCAATAAAGTTCAATTTTTAATATTTTGCGTCGCGTCGTAAGCATTCCAGGTAGAATGTGTTTCTTGCTCTAGCCTTATGCTCTAGCTTCTCATTAACACTCATTGAAGAAGAAGCGCACCAGACCAGACACAGACATTTTAATATCTGTGCGTGCAAAGCAGGTGCAAAGAAAGAAGAAGCAACTGGTAACATTTAAAAATGCGCCTGCGCAGTTTTTTGTACTCGTGTTAAGTCGTGTTTATTTTTTTATTTTATCTGAGGTCGTGTTGTACTCTGTCCTGTCTGTAAGTTCTGTAACCCTCCTCGTAAGTAAACAGTAACCCTATTTTATTTTTACAAGCAAATGAAGTTTTGAAGTTTATTTAGTTATATATATACCTGACTTAGGACTGGAAGTACCTATATGCCCGTATCCACTGTCTTACAGAGGACAATACCTACTCAGTATTTGTAAGTCAGTTTTCAGTGTTAAAAGAATAATATGTATGTAACAAAAAGCGTGTAAATTAATTATGTAAACAATACATTATTATTTGGTAGTCGAGAAACACAGGCAAATTGGTACCTTGTAACAAAGAGGTAGTAAAAGCGAAACGGTAGGCGCATGGCCCGCTTTCTTGATCCGGCTCGACTTCGGCCGGTGTTAGTTAATTTTTACATTACATTTAAAATTTTGGCAATTAGTTTTCCAGGCAATAAACTTTAACGTGAAATTATATCTAGTGTATACATTACATTGGATATCTAGCAAAGCCGACCGCGTCTTAATAATTATTTTGCTACGTACCTAGTTACTTCAAACATTGATGTCTCCTGATATATTTATAGAAGGGGGAGAATTTTTAGGTTTTTGGTCGGGGGGTGGGGGGGACAAATATTTTCAAGCTGGGTACCGCGCGTACCTTTGACTGCCTTTCACGTTATGGACCAGTGTCGATAATTTATGAGACCAAAAAAATAATTATAGTAGGATGAAACCCATTGAAAAAGGTAGAAAATAATTGTATGTATAACATAAATGAAAGGAAAAATTTTCGTCGGAAAATCGGGAAGGGGGAGGGGGTGAGTTTTTAAGAGTAAATAACGGTTTATGACGATTTCCGGAAAAACTACATGTTCTATGAAAAAAAGTTAAATGGCAAACTGGCAAAGTAGTAGGTAATAAAATTGTATGTACACTTTTTTCAAATAACATCAAAATTCATGTGAAATATTCAAATATTTCAAATAACTAAGTTATTGATTTTTTATTTTTATCTTTTGCTAAAAAATATTTTTTCACAAAAGTGATACCTACTGATAACCCACCTTTATAAGAACCAAACACTCAGTATTTTTTTCGGTTTAAAATATTAATTTTTTTCACCTCCTTTAAAAATAAATCACCCTAGTTTTCAATGGAAAATTCTCACGTCGAATTATCTGCTTTTTTAAAAAGTCTGTGTGCTTTTTGTTCGTGGAAATCTCTACTTTCTGATGGTACTTATAAAAATATACATTACTACAGTAAATGTTCTCAGAAAATACAAATAATTAAAACTCGAATCCGAATTTCTTTTGAACCATTATGTACAATTTTGGGCTATTTATTAAAATTTATACTTAAATTAATCGAAAAATATAAGATTTTATGTTATATTGTATACTTATATGTGTTTCGTATTTTTTTCCCTTCATTTTTGTTATATTCTCTACCTTTTCCAATGGGTTTCATCTTAGTATATATTTTTTTCACTTTTTACCATTTTCAAAATTATCGACCCTGGTCTATTACACGAAGACACGGATACAAAAAATTTAATATACAAAGGAAACAGCAGGAGCCCAGGAGGTAGTATATTATCTAGCGTACTCTTTATAGGTTTCTTTTTTCGTTTGAGAGATCTTTTGGGGTTTTTGAATACCTGAAACTGGTCCTTGATCCGGGGGGGGGGGGGGGGGCAGCTATCCGCCCTGCCCCCCCCTCGGTACGCCCATGATACTATCCATATTTCAATACTTATATGTACCTACTTATTAATATTATAAATTCGAAAGTTACTCTGCCTATGTATGTAGGTATCTGTTACGTTTTCATGCCTTAACTACTGAACCAATTTTAATGGTACCTACATACATAGAGTGGAACTTGGGAAAGGTCATATTTTATGCTTTTGTTATCCCACTTCCTAAAATAGCGAACTCTATTTAATTAAATAATTTTAGACCGATCTCCATGACATACGTGTAGGCATGGAGAATAGATTGACCACGGTCCTTGTACTTGTGGACTTCACCAACGCCTTTAATACGGTTGATCATGACGTTCTTCTTGCCTTATTGCTTCACCACAACTTCTCTCCTAACTCTTTAAATTGGTTCAATTCATACGTTCGCGATCGTCAACAGGCGGTAAGATTCTGCCGGACAACCTCCGACTGGAACGCTCTTTTGTCTGGTGTACCGCAGGGTGGAATCCTATCTCCGCTCTTGTTTTCAATATTTATTAATTCTCTTTCTTCTTCCCTTGACTGCTCTTACCATCTTTAAGCTGATGATTTGCAGATATATTTTCAAACCGATGTTGATTCTATAAATAATTCCATCAATAAAATAAACTCCGACCTGAATCAAATTTCTTCCTAGTCTGGTAAATTTGGTATATCTGTAAATCCCAGCAAATGCCAAGCACTTGTAATTGGGAGTGATCGTCAATTGGCTAAAATCGACATTACTACCATCACTCCTGTCTTGTAAAACAATACGCCTATATCTTTCTTGTCCAGACAGTGAAAAACTTAGGCCTTCATTTGGATTGCACCTTAAGCTGGACTATTCAAATACTTGAAGTCAGCAGATCCGTCACCGGAATACTTTCCGCACTTAATAGACTTAGGAACTTCCTAGCTATCAAAACTAAAGCAAGGTCCAGCGAGTACGGAGAATGATTAATGGTTTCTAGCTGCAGTTTCTGTAGAATTAAAATGGTTTCTTGTGCTGTGTGGTGTGAGGTCTTGCGTTATAATGGTGCAATAATGGTGGAGATAGAGTCATGGCTCCAGGCTGTTTCACTACTTATTTTGCTATTTTTGTACGGAGTTCAGCAAAGTAAACATCTGCTATTATTGTTTGACCAGATTTTCACCTATAAATCTCAAATCATGAAGTTTTATATCAATTCAAAGTATTTATAGCATAAAACGGCAATTTCATACTTTAATCCCTATTATTAGTATGATTATAGATATAGCCCACAAAGACTTCTGGGTTCTTCACGTCTTGGTGAAAACACGCCTTTTTGAAAAGACTAGTTTTCAATTAGTTCATTTCGCTTTTTACCAATAAGATCAAAATAATCAAATTATATTGCATAAATTACAAAAGCAATATTTATTATTCACTGTTTCAGATACGTAAAGTTCTCTTTTCTATTTATTTTTTTAGGAAATATTAGTTAATTAACACGCAAAAAATGAGTTGAGGTATTTGTTTCTCTTTTATAACTTTATACATATTTCACTTAAAATTAATTGCTTTTTTGACGACCCGCGTGGTAAAATGGTTACCATGCCGGACTGCTAATCGAGGGGTCCCGGGTTCGATTCCCGGCGAAACAGAAATTTGAATGATGAGTTTAAATTTCCTGTTCCTGTCTTTGTATGTGTCCATGGTACCCACGACACAGGGTATTTATTATTTTACTGTGGGGCTATGAGTGTGTAACGTTTATTTATTTATTATTTATTTTCTGGAATCCTAGCTTTAAAATGAAAGAGTTACGAAGATATTCTGCACTTTACCTTGCTAAAAGATTATATTCAGACGTCAGCAAGGTCCGAGCACAAAAATATGTACTTACAAAGTATTTTCAAGGTGAACCCAAGAAAAGTGACTTTAAGATAGTCGAAGAACAATTACCGGAACTAAAGGATGGAGGTATGTTTAATTTCCAATGATTATAAAACAGCTTACTTATATATACATGTATTGCATCATAAGAACGTAAAACTGTATCGAACTTTATTTGTTTTAATTACTTATCTTATTTGCGAAGTATTTCAGAACTGTATTTTGACTTTTGCTAACCCCCTTATTCATAAAATTAATCAGCATCAGTGTTATGAGCCCAATATGAGCTCCTACTGTTCTTGTCAATAACAATGTAACTATCTATTCGTATCTTGAATTTGAATTAAAATTATGAGTGTTATTGTAGTCATTATATAATAATTGTAACATTTCAAAAACAAAGATAGGTAGTTGGTACCTACTTTTAATTAGGTACTATTACTGTTTATGAAATATTTTAGTACCTATCTAGGTACAATTATTCATTAATTGGGATCTACGTCACTACGGGTCTTACATTTATGTTACATTCGTTACATCTACAAAAATTAGCGTTATCGGTGCTGTATGATAAAAATTCATATTTTACATGCATATATATATCTTATCATCCAATGTTCTTGAGATACTAAGGACGCGCTTATTTTACAATCGTTATCTTTAACTGTTACGTATAGTCCATGGTCCATAGTAGTATTTACAAGGAACTTGGACGACATTTACTTCTCTTTCAAAAGATATTAAAAACGGTTTTGTCGCTCTCTCCGAAAGCCTAGCGTATAAAAACGTTTCTTATTGTTTTAAGTAAAAAAAAAAACGTAATATAAGTAATATTCCATTTTCTTGTAAACCACGCTATTTCTTGAAGGACCAGCTATATTCTCTTCTAAATATTCTTTCGAAAACCCATTTCAAAAAATCCTGTCTCTTAAGATTTACAATGCAATGCAATGTACATAGATAGATACGTATTTATCAAACAATTTCAGAAATTTTGGCTGAAGCAGAGTATCTCAGCGTGGATCCATATATGCGAGCCTATATGATTGGATATAAATTGCCCACAGATATGATCGGTGGACAAGTCGCCAAGTATGTAATAGATTTTTCTAATGATAAAAAGAATTAAAAACCATAGCTTTATGTAAAAATAACGGCGTAGATAATGTATATACGAGTAGGTCCTTATTAAAAATGCGTTAATATGACTAGGCACAATAATTATAATATATAATATTTTTTTCCCAACCTTTTTATGTCCCACTTCTGGGCACAGGTCTACTCTCACAAGTGAGAGGGATTTAGGCCATAGTCCACCACGCTGGCCAAGTGCGGATTGGTGGACGTCACGCTTTCAAAAAATTATGAATTTTTCTCAGGCATACACGGCGATGAAGAACATCTTAATCAATTAAATATTACGATATTTTTCATCATCGTGGAGCATCGATAAATGCGCACATTACAAATTGCTTTGTCAGGGTGCGCGCGCGCGGATTTGAACCCGGTATCGGTCGCGTCGGAGACAGCGGTTTTTTACCATACGACCATCGCTGCTCTATAATATTAATTAATTAATTTATTTATTTATCTATTTACATACCATGACTAAGTAAACCTTACAGACTAACTACCCTAATGCGTTTGCTCTATTTTACACATAATTGTACAAACTGAATGCGGAATCTGCAGGTGGCGAATAAAAGATGTCCGAATGTGGATTCGAGGATAGTGCACCATTAAGAAATGTCAGTGCCCGAACTAATGGCGACTGCCGCATCAACACTAAATCTACAACACGGAACTGCAAACAGTTCATGTAGCCTCGCTCTAATGTACTTATCAGGAACACTAAATGATACCATTGATAGTACCAAAGGATTACCTATTACACCCCTAATTAGATAAAAAAAGTATTCAATCAAAGCTACATATGTCTCGCTCGCCTTACCTTCAATGTTCCATATCCTAACATGCCAAGTAAAAACGAGCTTGAATATGCAACAAAGAATCCATATTGCTTAAAATACGCGTATCTTAAAATAGTATATTTCATTACAAGTGCGGAAAGGCTGTCATTGCAAGGAGTTCCGACAAATGTCTACCCGAGCCGAGGCGCAGCCGAAGGTGAGGGTTGACAGTCTGAACTCCTTCCAATGACGGTTCCGCACGTGTACTGAACGACTATTTTTAATACAGTTGCGAAAAAATGAAGCAATTTAATAAAATAATAAAATCACAATACACTCAACTAACTAATCATCTAAACTCGCAAAGAACATTTTTGAAAAATGGCGCCAACCGTAAAAGAATATAAGCAGAGAATTTTTTTGTTTTCTTTACCCATTCTGGGTAGGCAAAGGGAACTATGCCCATACAGCCAAGTCTTCAGTAGATTTTTTTTATTGATATGAAATGAAAATGTTAATGAGATGAAATGAAAGCTAACCTAACTCATTGAATCAAATCATTAAATCTGATATTGAAACAAATTAGTAGCTTCTTTTTAAAAATATTTTCATGAATCATAAAAACTTCTAAAACTTCGTGGTTGGTTTTTTTTTCTTTTTAATAGACATTATTTTGACAGTTCGGAAAGAAAATGCACGAGTTCGGAAAAGGTAAAGAAAAAACACGAGTGTGTAATAGCCCACTTCCCGAACGCTATACGTCCCTGCAATATGCCACTTTTTGAGCAACTGTATTAAAAAAATCTTTTGGAGTTTCTCCAACATGAGTTTGTATTTCTCTTCATGTGGACTCCAGATATATCTATTTAGCGTATCTTAAAAAATTCTTTTGGAGTTTCTCCAACATGAGTTTGTATTTCTCTTCATGGGGACTCCAGATATATCTATTTAGCGTATCTTAGAAAATTCTTTTGGAGTTTCTCCAACATGAGTTTGTATTTCTCTTCATTTGGACTCCAGATAGGTATTATATTAATATTATAGTGATATTGATGCTGGGTGACGGGTAAAATGTTTACGAATATCGCATGGGCGTAGTGGTTTATAAAGCTAATTAAACCAAAGCAAAGTACCTTTTTTTGGTATCGGGGGGAAACCTTCAAAAGGTACCCAGCACCTTGGGAGACGATACCGGGTTATATGGGATTTGACCTCACTAAAACCCCCTCGGTGTCCTGCCTCTGCGCTTGGGGAGGACTACGGGATCTCCAGTGGAACGCACCGGTGTCCTCCACACGCGGCGCCCTGAAACGGGCCCATCTTTGGGAGAACATATGTGCTCTCCTGCACCTTTCGATGCTTACGACGGCATGCGGCCACGCACACGCCGCCGTCCTTTCTGGGGCTGCTGGCTGGACAGGTCGAGCTCCCACTCTTTCCGCCCGCAGCCCCGGAAGCCCCCCTTTTAGTCGACTCTTACGATCAGGCAGGGGATACCGTAGCTTTATTCTTAATCCCAAAGCTACAGGGACTAAAGCAAATTACCTAATGATAATTTTTCTTTAGGCCCGTTTATAAGTTAATATATATAATACAAATGGAAAGATCGCGCTTAAGCGAAAGACGTTGTCGACAAGCAACTGAACAGTCGTTCATATTTGCTGTGATTATGATTGGAAACTAATAGCTGGGTTTGGACCGGTAACATGCGCCGACCGGTAACTGAGGTGTTGTTACTAATATTTTGCATCATATTAACTATACAGATTAAAAGAAGAAAAAAATTGGTAATAATAACTTAGTTAAAATAATTTTAGGGTAATAGCTACTCGCAACGAAAAGTTTCCCGTTGGCAGTTATGTGGCTGGATATTTTGGCTGGCGTACGCACACTGTGTGGGATCCCAAAAGAACTGATACTTTGTATCCGAAATTATCAGTTTTACCAGACTTTGGACCACATCCTATTTCATTAGCTCTTGGAATACTGGGAATGCCTGGGTACGTATAATTAAGTGATTTAGGAACTTTATAGTTTTGGCGGGAAGTTGAAAAGACAGCGCAGTAGTCTTATTTTTTTTTACAATTTTGTATGTAATATGTAATAATTTGTTGAGTATCACTACTACCATTTAATATTGTGTCATTAAGTGTCATCACCTATCTGTATCTTATTATACGTATTATGTATTTATATATGTATATATATATATGTATATATATATGTATATATATTATAGTATATGTATGTATTTTATATGTATATAGATATTTATATGTATTGATAAAGTATATAAGTATACATGTATTTTTATGACTTTATTATAAATTCAAAACATTTTTACTTTGTAATAGCCTGTTGACTACTAAAGCCTACCTCGCATTCTCAACATCACCCAGGGTGGACTGGTAGACAATGCCAATTGGCATTAAGTTTTACCCTTTGTGACTCTTATTTTAAGGTGTTTCACAGAAATAAATAAATAAATAAATAAAATAAATATCGAACAAAGTTAATGGCATTTTGTTATAATATATAAATTACAGTTCACGTTGTGAAATGAAATAACTTTGCAACTTTATCGGACACATTCTAACCGCTTTACTGGGATTTCAAAAAAACTGGTAGATATTAATAATGTTCAATCACAATGGCAGTAGGATAGGGGATGAACTAGTTTTAATTGTTTATTGTGATTTACCTCTTGAGAAGATTAATATGAATAGAACATTTTGTTTTTGATTGGTTAGATGTAGCTGTCCACGAGCAATAATGATGTCTTTTATACAAATGATATGAATACATCTATAAACCTAATACACATTTTACGTTCCAGCAACACAGCTTATTTTGGATTGAAAGAAATATGTCAGCCTAAAGCAGGTGAAACTGTAGTGGTTACTGGTGCCGCAGGTGCGGTTGGGTCTCATGTAGGACAAATCGCCAAAATTCTGGGTAATTATGCCAATAAGTTTAGCAACAATAATACGTAAAAAAATATATAAACGTTTTTTTTCGCCGTGGAGCAAAATAAATCAAATTACAAATTTTCTTTCTTCTTCTTTCGTTCTGAACAAATTAGACAGCGTAGTAGTCCAGTACCTTTAGCAAACAGCACATAGTGTAGTAAATAGGTACATATTTGTAGATGAATAAAAAGCTCCGCCGATCTACAAAATATCTATATATATGCAACATATAAACTAGGTACAATCCGCATTGGAGCAGCGTAGTGGCGTAAGCTCCAGGCCTCCCCAATATTGGGGAGAAACCCGTGCCCAGCAGTGGGACGCAAAAAGAGTTGCAGCCAGCCAGCTATACAATACAGAAGTAGATTTTCTTAATAATTTTGGAATATTTTAGGTTGTCGTGTAATTGGATTTGCCGGTTCACATGAGAAGTGTGAGTATTTAGAAAAAGAGCTTGGGTTTGACCGTGCTTTCAACTACAAAACAGCTGATATACGGGCAGCTCTTAGAGAAGGTGCCCCCAATCGAGTGGATTGCTACTTTGACAATGTGGGTATATTTAGAATATTTATGAGGAATATCTTAGAAAAAGAGTTCATAATATAATATCAGGTACACCAGGAACAAACTTATTGTTGTAAACAGAAAATCACCCCTAATTCATAATACTATTTTCCTCTTAATTATACATAAGAAATGTAATAATAGAATAAGTACCTATATACATAATTTTTACAAATAAGCATGTTATGGCCATGGCAGATCATTTACAGAAACACTTTTTACAATAAGTACCTACTTACCTAGTATATTATTTTATACGAAATTCTTTAATTACTTAAACAGGGGGTGACTCTTGATTAAAATCTTTGCAGGTCGGTGGTGAAATTAGTTCTACAATAATGAGCTACATGAACAAGTACGGCAGGGTAGCTGTATGTGGATCGATATCGTCTTATAATGACGCAGCTTTACCAAAAGGTTAGTCAGGCAAATATTTAATGTAAGTAATATGGACTGCATTGCTAATTTATAACGACCGCTAATAGAGTTTTAAGAAATTAAGTTTGTTGTAGTGACATCGTACTTGTAATCTTACTGTTTTCGTTTTTTCAGCAACAATTTTACAGCCATCTATCGTTTTCAAGGAGCTGAAAGTAGAAGGATTCCTTATAAATCGGTGGAATGATAGATGGAGTGAAGGAATTGATGCTAATCTCAAATGGTTGCAAGAAGGAAAAATCAAATATAAAGAAAAGGTGTATAATGGCTTTGAAAATATGGTAGATGCCTTGGTTGGAATATTGAGAGGAGAAAACACTGGCAAAGCTGTTGTTAAAGTGAAGTAAAAAAGATTAAAGTAATATACATATGGAATAAAAGTGTTTTTATAAAATATACAATGTTATTTTTTAATACAGTTGCTCAAAACGTGACGTATTGCAGGGACGTATAGCGTGCGGGAAGTGGGCTATTTATTACACACTCGTGCTTTTACCTTTTCCCCCTTAGACTAAGAATAATGTACTTATTATTGGTCTACGTTTTCCGCCGCACTCGTGCGTTCTCTTTCCCAACTGTCAAAATAATTTCTATTAAAAAGAAAAAACAAACCACGAAGTTTTACAAGTTTTTATGATTCATGCAAATATTTCTATAAAGAAGCTACTAATTTGTTTCAATATCAGATTTAATGATTTGATTCAATGAGCTTGGTTAGGTTTTATTTCATTTCATCTCATTAACATTTTCATTTCATATCAATAATAAAATTCTACTGAACACTTGGCTGTATGGACATAATTCCCTTTGCCTACCCAGAATGGGTGTAGAAAACAAAAAAAATTCTCTGCATAAATAGGCTTAAGAATAAATAATATAGTCTAAGACTACAAGGTATTATTTTACGGTTGGCGCCATTTTTCAAAAATGTACTTTGCGAGTTTTTATTATTTTATTAAATTGCTTCATTTTTTCGCAACTGTATTAAAAGTAATTGTTCAGTACACGTGCGGAACCGTCATTGGAAGGAGTTCCGACTGTCAACCCTCACCTTCGGCTGCGCCTCGGCTCGGGTAGACATTTGTTGGAACTCCTTGCAATGACTGCCTTTCCGCACTTGTAATGAAATATACTATTTTCGGCTTTCCTCTAAAATTCCATTGTTCCCGTTCTGGTAAAGACGCCATCGCTTTACTTGAATGTCTGATTGACTTGACTGACTGATTACTGACGACTTACTGACTTTCTTTACCAGTTACCTATTATTATTCGTTCAGTTTCACCGAAGCTGGCAAAAACGTGATACAAAAATTATACTTGACGCTGGCAATATGCAGAGTTTGCGATGCCATAATTGAAGAAAAAAAAGAGGGGGGTCATACGGTCATACTCACGTAGGGATGTTCATATAATAAAAATATCGATATTTTTGTCGATATAATATATCATAGTGTTCTATCGCTACTTTGCGATATATCGTACAAATATATCGATATTTTCGATATATCGTAAGTGATTTGTATTTAACTAGTCTATTATATTGAATATTAGGGTTCAGGTTAATATGAGTAAAACAGAGTGCAGAAACAAATCAACTTTATTTATTTATAAATACCGATACTTTTTCTCTGGACCTTGCAAAAATAAAATTTTATTTACTCTTTTGGCTTGCAGTCTGCTTCTCTGCTGAGTTAAAACCTGTGCGGTTTTTGAGAAAAGTCGCTCAGATGGAACAGAGCTTGCCACCATTGTTAAATATTTATATGCTACATTATATAACTTTGGGAACTGTACTTTGTAATCCACCCACACTTCTAATAGGTTTTCGTTAAATCTACTAACTGGAGCCCTCAAATAAAGCGATAACTGCACACTAACTGTATTTACACAATTTTGTAAACTGTATTAAACAAAACAGACAACTTTTATTGCACGCCTCCTAAGCGAAGCGTTGAGGTGGGTACTACTGTCACTTCGCGCAAAACATCTAATTTTTAAAACTTAAAATGTCTCTATGTATCATATATTGCACTTGTAAGATAATATATACACAAACATATCAAGAAAAAACACTATTTTTAACACTCATGATATTTTTGATGTCTTTTTTGTTATTTAAACTAGTTAAAAACAGTTTAAAAAAGTTCTGTCTTGGACGTCCGTGTGTCTGTATCTGCGGTAGCTTTTCTTTTTAACACGATAACTACCGAAATACTTTACTAATCGAGTCGTTTTTATTTACCATCCAATTCAACAGTAGTGACACCTTGAAAGATGATCTTGATTCAGTACAAGAGCTTTGGCACATGAAAACGAGTGTATCTACATACTTATATTATATACACCTTTATAAATAATCAATTTTATTGTGAAGGATGAGATTATGAGGCGTGCACTTTTGGATTTTCCAAACAATTAACAAACAGTTTATTTTGTAGTGAGAGAGAACGATGAAAGAAGCGGGTAATCACTCACAAACCACAGATTAATTAAAGATATAGGTAGTACGAAGCCACAGATCACAAACTAAGTAGGCCCGATACATGCCGATACTGCGTACTGCGTATCCATAGACACATATTATAGATACATAATACAGATTATAAATTACTACTAGAACTGCCCTCACTTTAATATACTTACTTATAATAACTTTAATTTATCCCGATACTTTATATATCGAATGAAATATATCGATTGTACGTATCGATACTAGATGATTCGATAATATCGGGTTGCATCGATATATCGCATACATATATCGATATTTTACGAAATATCGATTTATATCGTGCACCCCTATACTCACGTCAATGCTGTCAATTTTGACATTTGATTGACGCTCTACCGCGCTCTACGACGTTGGTTTGAAATTGAATTTAATTTTGTATTTTGTAAACAATTTTGAACGGTTCGTATTTAATTTAACCTTTAGGTTTTGAGAAAGATAATTTGGAAATAAAGTGTAGTAAACTAACTATATAGCTTGTCGGTTTAACATGCTCTTAGCAAATATTCTCCAAAAATATTCTAAGAAATCTTTAAACAAAGTGTTTTTTATCACAATCGAGACTGCTTTAGGAAAAGTTGTAGCAGCAGCTGATGAGGATTTTCTCTATATGGTATCATTTGAAGATTCAAAAAATATAGAAAAATATATTCAGACTATATCAAGGCAATTGTCTTGTACTTTTGTTGAAGATAAAAATAAGTTACTCACTGCATTTGAATTGGAATTATCTGACTATTTAGAAGGAAAACTAAAGAAATTCTCAATACCAGTCAAGATGTTTGGTTCGGACTTTCAAAAGGTGAGAGGCAAAAATAAATTTTATCTTTAGATAATATTAATACTGATTATATTGATATTTTAATGCGTAGGTTTAGAAGTAAACATGGATACAACTAAATTAATGACAAACTGCGCTCAAACTCAAATAATAATAGGTAAACAACACACCATTATAATGTGGACGATTATACCTATTTATCTTGGCCACCTTATTTCCTTTAAAAAGTGTATGTACAGTTCGGGTAACTTTGAACATTTTTTACATTATTTGTATTATTAAAACTGATTTCTATTTATGACACCTTTATTTTGTTGAATGAATAGTGTCCTTTTGAGTTGGTTTTTCTGTCTAACAAAATAAATTTGCGGAAGAAACAACAGAACTATCCATAATTTCCCCTAAAACTCGAATTCAAAGTTATCATGAGTTTTGGGTAACTTTAAATAAATTTTTTTAGAATGTAAAAAACCATAATATTTTTAGGTTTAGGTAAAACAAAAAGAAGGTATTATTAAATTTAAAAACCTTATATAAAAATGACATCTACACTGACGTAAAAAAGTAACAAACAGCTTGGTTTTGCCATATAATCAAAGTGGACTAGTTTACGATTCCAAATCAGAGCTCAAAAACTTCCTCCAGTCCGGGAAATGCATACAAGTTTGGTCCTCCCGTCGACGGAAATGCTGCCCCAGAACATGCAGGATCCACCCCCGTAGGCGACGGTTTCTTCGGTGTAGGCTGCCGTGTACTGCTCCCCCTGTCTCCTGTACACCCTCCTGCGCCTATCTTTGGTGTAAAAGCACACCCTCGTCTCGTCAGAAAAGAGAACTTTCCTCCACTAGGCGAACGACCAATTCTCGTGACCAGTGCGAAATTCTCTTATGGCATTCCGGTGCTGTACGTTCAATTGAGGGGCCGGTAGCGGCTCTACGGGGCAACAAATTCCTCTCTCGTAGTCTTCTTCTGATGGTTGAAATGCTCACGGATGTTCTGCGAGCTGCTCGAAGCTGCTGCTAGATCTCAACGGCGTTGGAAAAACGATTCCGCAAAGAAGTCGTCACAATGTACCGGCCGTCTAAACCGGAAGTGCAGCGGCTTCTTCCGGATCCATGCCTCCTGATGTAGCCGCTGGTCTCTTCAAACCGCTGGAATACTCGTCGCACTCGAAAACGGCGGATATTCAGACGCCGAGCAATTTCAGCCTGTCGTAGTCCAGATTGAGTGAGTAGTGCAATCACTTGAGCTGCTTCTTCTGGCGTGGTATCCATTTTCCAATGTTTTTTTCTTACTGTAGTTGTTCAGGTGTGACCTCAGTGACGTCTGGATAGCGAATTACCGTTAATTAATTGACCTTTACCTCCTCTCTTATACCCGTCCATGGGGACGCAATTAGTGACCCAGCAAACGCGAATTTCGGGACTTTTCGTTTAAAACTCATTTTTTTAGCGATGATTGTTTTTAAACAACAAACACGACCTCATTTTAAAGGTCATTAATTGTGCTTTTAAACAATATTAATCTTGTTGGGGTACAATAAATTATTTATGAGCTATATTCGCTCAAAACGAAATTTTCGATATGTGCGATTTTTTTGATGCCGAGTGTATTAAAATTAAGGGTAGAGTAAAAAATTCAATTATTAGACAAAAAACTAAAGTTAAAGACATAGCTAAACAAGTCTGAAGCCTAAAGTGGAAATGGGCTGTTTACTTGCAAAGGTACACCTTTCTCTACTAATACATGTCATAATAGAATAATTTTAAATCTATCAATGTCCTGTATTTCATTTTGCACTAAGCATATCTTATGATTTTTTGTTTAAATTTTCTAACAGGAAGTGTGGAATGGATTATTGAGTATGCCATATGCATCAACCCAAACTTATGGAGATATGGCCAAAGCACTGGGTCGGCCAGCAAGCCACTCCCGAGCAGTGGGAGCTGCTTGTGGGGCCAATGCTCATGTCATTGTAATACCCTGCCATAGATTAGTGGCTTCTGGATCCAAAGGTGGATTTAGCTGTGGAATTGATCGGAAGGAATGGTTGCTGAATCATGAAAATAAATTCTCATCATAATTTTTAATATTTAAAATAAGACAAACTGTTGTAAATTTAAATACTGTATTTGTGTTAATAAATATTAACTTTGATAAAAATAATACTGTTTTTATAAGGCGCCTGATTCTGGATCAGTTAATTTAATGAATTATGTCATTTATTCTGTACAGTTTTCAAGACTTGTCACACATTGATTTTAATTTGTGTACTATTGATATATAGAACACTTAAAAGTAATCTTAAAATATGAGTCTGTTAACATTGCTATTAACAATCGTAGAAAAAAATACTATTAACAAATAGACAAAATCTTTCTAGAAACTATTAAGGAATAATGTGGTGTATGTATATGTTGCACCCATAGAATTATAGTGATTATTAGTATTATTCAAAAAATATCAATTTTACCTTAAATCAATACAAATGCTTTGTACAATTAGGTACACTTTTGTTGTGAAAATATAATTTCATGTCATTGTTTACATATTTACATTTACATGTTTGATAAGAAAAAGTACCTATATAAGGCATTTTTTATAATAAAAAGGAAACTGTCAATATTAGGTCTTTCATTGCCACAGGTTGATGAAAATACTCTGTTATATGTCTCTTTGTTTCTGAATATTCTGTCAAAATATTCGATATTATAGACTCAAATATAAATAAGGTCTTTATTTAATCATAAATTATCACTTGCACAGCTTGCACTCTATTTTTTCTATATCTGTCAATTTTGGATAAGGTCACCACTAAACTAAAAAGGTAATGGCCTGTAGGTACAGGCATGTTACTGTTTGCGTCACTTAAAAACTGAACAACTGTGATGAAGGGACGAGAATAAGAGACCAAAGCGAAGGTAGGTAGCTTTCTACACCAAAATCGGGCCCTGTTTTAGTAAGAGTCGATAATGATAGTCGTTTTAGGTCGTTTCATAACGTAAAAACAAAATCATGAATTTTTTGATTAGATCCCTATAATTCTAAGATTTCTAAGGGTGTGATGTGTGCCCAATGGAGAAAAGTCTTATTGACTGAACATTGTGCATGTAGAGGAGAGGATATGCTAGCTAATCTAGCTATGTTATTTTAAGGATGTTCCTAGACTACCTACTAATGTCACTACTGTTACTGTATGATATTTATTCTGCTTTGGCGGCCACAGCACTTATAAAAATAGTCAGTCAAAGGAAGAAAACTGTGGTTTGAAGAACTACTCTACACAAGTTACACTAGTAGCAATGTGACTATCTTCATGTTTAAGTAATTCTTTTCTTTTTTAAGCATATCCTCGTTGGACCAAGTTGTAGTAGAGCCCCTTATGTATCATGAGCTGTTGATGGGAGCCACTCTCAGCCACCCGTCCCTCGCTGATAACGCAGATGCGGTCGGCGTCGCGCACTGTGCTCAGTCTGTGCGCTATAACGACGCACGTCCGTCCTGCTTTAGCTGTCTCGAGGGCTGCCTGTACTACCTGTTTTGTAAATATTAACAGATCATTACACTTCTAAATAATTTAATGGATGTTAATTTTACCAAAATTTTTTGCTTTAACTCTTAGTGGTATTTTACTCGAATTTAAATGTTTAACTTTGTTATTATTGAGATATTTCAATAGATAGATTTGTATTAGATAGAATAGATTTCTATTGTGTTTGTAGAAAACTGTGGTTGCCGGCCAAACTTACATTAGGCGGCTATCACTTTCTGGATAAGCAGCGACCTTAGGTGCAACTGAATGTAGGGTTGTGTGTATGTATATGTCCATGGCTGCAAAGTCCATTTAAGAGCGGTTTCAAACTAGCGTAAGTACTTATTTTATTTTTCGGCGCGTCCACGCGTCATTTGTTCGTTTTTTGGAGCGTGTACGCACGCGCAAATCAGCGGAATTTGACATTTTCTCATAAGTACAAAAAGTAGCACGTAGCTTAGCAAAACAGGCGCGGTCGTAACTGAGATGGGTGACCACTGGTGGCAAATTTCATGTGAGTTTCCGTGCTTCAGAAACAGTTGGTTCCGGTTGTTATATAGTAGTAGGTATAGATAGTAGTAATTAAAACTAGTGGGAGGCCTTTTTGGCGGTTTGAAAACGTCCGACACGATAGCGGGTTGCCCACAAAAACCTGTCTCGACCAACCTGCACTTGAGCAGCGTTGTAGACGGCTTCCTCTAGGCCTGGAGGTTTCCACGCCTCCTCAATAATGGGGAGAGACCCCTTCCCAGCGGTGTGAAAAGAACACCTTTGTTTAAAATATCTGATGAAATTTGGGACACTGTGGTTGGTTACCTTTTCATTTTCTGTGTCCAATGCACTAGTAGCCTCGTCAAGTAACAGCATTTGAGGTCGCCTGATCAATGCCCTGGCTATAGCAACTCTCTGTTTCTGACCTCCGGACAGCTGCGTTCCTTTTGATCCTATATTTGTGTCATAGCCCTAAAAAAATAAACAGTTATAGAATGGGCCATACAATATGTACCTACCTACCTACTGTTCTCTATTTTGTTGAAAAAGAAATAATGGCAATTCTGACAACAATAAAAACTTACCATAGGGAGTGTTAAAATAAAGTTGTGAATGTTGGCTTGTTTGGCAACTTCGATGACTTCATCCAGGTTGGGTTCCCGAGAGTTGTCGCCGTAAGCGATGTTTTCGCCGATGGTGCGGTCGAACAGGATGGGCTCCTGCTGCACGAAACCTATCGTCTGCCTCAGTTCTGCTAGCCGAAGATCAGGGAGAGGAATGTTGTTTTGAGCCTAAAAATAGTATAAGTACCAACATAAGATTTGCTTGTACATAAGTACAAAAGTTTAGTTTGTTATAAGTACATAAGTTAGGCATCATTACATAGCTACGAGTACCTACATAGGTAAACATAAAACATGTGTCTATACTACACTACACATCTCACATCTTACGCTATGTCTAGACTTTTCATGTATTCATAAAACATTTAAAAATAGTTAGTACCAAAGCATGAAGCCCATTTAGCTTGGCAGTTTTTATAGAACGCAAGCGAATTAAACGGAAAGAGTTGGACAGAAGATGGCTCGATGGGTAAATTAAAATTCATGTACCTACATACATATACCTTTCAGCAGTTCGGAGGTCACGCTGTTATTAAGTACTAATAAAATACTGTTGACCGTAGGCCCTATGGATCGTTTGAAAATGTTCGTAAGTAGGTATATTTTAGGCCCTTTACTTTTCTTAATTTATATTATCGATTTTCCTAAAGTCATAAAATCACCGGTGATACTGTTTGCTGATGATAGTACAGTTATATTTACTAAAGAAATATAGGTTCTTTCGAAATTAATATAAATAACGCACTTGAAGCTTGAAGCATTAATAGACTGGTTAGATAGTAATAATCTTAAAATTCTCCACCAACCTAAAAGACTCCACCAACCCGCATTGGAGCAGCGTGGTGGAGTAAGCTCCAGGCCTCCCCAATAAGGGGGAGAGACCCGTGCCCAGCAGTGGGACG
Source organism: Pyrgus malvae (assembly GCA_911387765.1). Taxonomy (NCBI): domain Eukaryota; kingdom Metazoa; phylum Arthropoda; class Insecta; order Lepidoptera; family Hesperiidae; genus Pyrgus; species Pyrgus malvae. The sequence continues at coordinate 8,013,558 of OU426958.1, read as the reverse complement.
CAAAAAGGGTTGCAGCCAATCTTAAAATTAATTTCGATCCACCCTTAATTTTTTTTTTTTTTTTTGGACAAAATTTTTTGTTTTTATTTTTTTATGATACATCATACTAAAATACATACAACCCTAAATTTTCACCCCTCTATGATCAACCCTTATTTTTTATTTATTAATTAAAAACTTTTTTGGGGAGGATTTTTATTTTTATTTTGTTATGACTTAGAATAAAAAAATTGATCTGTCATCGTAAATTTATCATTAACAGTGCAATAATTATTTATTTACAATTTATTAATCTGACAAAGACAGCTTTAACTCTCAGTTAATTAAGTGATCTCATGTAAATAAACACGTGTTGTTAGCTGCCGCCAACAACGGCCATTACTGTACCTGTATATATTGTACTTAACATTTTTTAATAAAATTTGCACCGTGTGCAGTTTGATTCAACTTGAAAGATAGAATAGCTTACATCTCAATTTATAGTCGCAATATTAGGTATTTTATTACTGATACTTTAAGGCAGGACAACGTGTGCCGGGTTAGCTAGTAAATAAATAAAATTAATCAATAAAAAGGCGGAAAATGGGTACATAATAATGATAATCATAATATAAATATAATATAATAAATAAAAACATTTCAATGTACATTTTTATATTAGTAATTAGTTATGAAGCGCGCATGGCACGGCTTCTATGGTACCGTAGAACGTAAATGATCTATGCAACTAAATCCAAACGGTCGCGGTCGGGTGTGAAATTGGTGACCACTAGTGGCAAAAAGTTTCATGCGCGTTTCCGTGCTTTGGAAGGCACGTTAAGGCGTCGTTCCCGGTTGTTGTCGAGAGATAACACTCGTTATACCTTGTCGGAGGCCTTATGGGCGGTTTGAAAACATCCGACAGCGGGTTGGCCACTAACCCGCAACTCCACCAACCCGCATTGGAGCAGAGTGGTGGAGTAAGCTCCAGGCCTCCCCAATAATGGGGAGAGACCCGTGCCCAGCAGTGGGATGTAAAATAGGGTAGCAGCTAATTAGTTAAAGTTTTTAATAAATGTAATATAATTTTTAATAATCTAAATATATATAAGAGATTTCCACCCATATATTGACTCATCACGATATCTCTGGAACTATAAGACCTACCGACTTCAATTTTGGTAGGAATATTCCTTTCGCCGAGTAGAGGTCAGCTAAGAACGGATTTTACGAAATTCCACCCGGAAGGGGGGGTATTTCCACCCATCACGATATCTCTGGAACTATAAGACCTACCGACTTCAAATTTGGTAGGAATATTCCTTTCGCCGAGTAGAGGTCAGCTAAGAACGGATTTTACGAAATTCCACCCGGAAGGGGGGGTTGCGGGGGTGTTAAGTAATCTGTATATATATATATATATAAGAGATTTCCACCCATATATTGACTCATCACGATATCTCTGGAACTATAAGACCTACCGACTTCAAATTTGGTAGCAATATTCCTTTCGCCGAGTAGAGGTCAGCTAAGAACGGATTTTACGAAATTCCACCCGGAAGGGGGGGTATTTCCACCCATCACGATATCTCTGGAACTATAAGACCTACCGACTTCAAATTTGGTAGGAATATTCCTTTCGCCGAGTAGAGGTCAGCTAAGAACGGATTTTACGAAATTCCACCCGGAAGGGGGGGTTGCGGGGGTGTTAAGTAATGTTTGTATATATGACATCGCAAAACTCAGAAACTATTCGACCGATTATTATGAAAATTGGTATGTACATGTATTTTTTCACGGAGAAGGTTTATATCCATTATTATTATTATTTAATATTTAAACGCGATACGGAGTTCGCGGGGTCAGCTAGTTAGGTATATAAGTAATATAATTAGTATGTATAATAATATCATGAAGGTAAATATGGCGAACCAACCTTTTGTAAACACCTGTATTTTTGTGCAAATACACAAAGTCTTTGTCTTATTTAGCCACTAACTGACTAGTTATTTTATTAAGGCGGTCATGGTTGGTTATGGTCGCCTAAGGAAAGTTACATTCCTATAGGATGCTTTCGTCACAATAAAAAAGAGCTCCTTGTGCTTTCGTTATCCGTTGGCGACCCGAAGTATGGATTTGTAATGTCGTCGGTCCATCTAACTGTTCTTCTTTTTTCTTTTCTCCTGTCTAGGTGCCTCTTCGAATCTGTCTACTTATCAGCGTTTCTACTACGGTGACGCGATCCTCCTACCAAAGCAACTTACTAAAAAAGCACAATACATTACCATACCCTATGCTACGCAATCTTTTCTCCATCTTTTGTTGCGCAATGTCTTTGTCTTACAAATTACCGCAAAAGAACGTTCCTTAGCTGTGGGAACCAAAAAGGCTAAAGTAAAAAAAAAGTTCAATTAATAATTGATTGCTTACCACAGTGCCTTCGTCAGGGTCGTAGTACCGCTCAAGCAGTTGTATGACAGTGCTCTTGCCGCATCCGCTGGAACCTACGAGAGCTATCGTTTTCCCCTTTTCTATCTCTAGATTTAGGTCTTTCAAGACTTGTATGAGAGGCCTGCTCGGATATTTGAACTGAATATTGTTTAGACTTGCTTCTCCTGTGCCTTTCTGTTGAAACAAAAAAAAAAAAAACAGATTAAAGTAACTTATCCATTTTTTCCATCCACCATTTATAATTTACCCTAAACAGTCAAGTAATTGTTATGCATATATGCTTAGTTAGTTATAATATCTGAGGGATAGATAGTTCGCATTAGTTTGCTTTTAAGTACCTGTCGTATGTAACCTTTTTTTATCTGAGGGAAAACTTCAAAAGGTACCCGGCACCTTGGGAGAGGATACCGGGTTATGTGGTATTTGACTGCACTATGTAAGCATAAATCCCTCTCATTTGTGAGGAGACTTGTGCCCAGCAGTGGGACATAAAAAAAAGGTTGAAAAAAAATGTAGGTTAGTAAGATTTAATTCCGTTAACTAATTTTTTATAGAGCTCTTTCAAATCGACATTGTCATTTTGTTACGGCGGATTGACCGATGACGCTTGACGTCGTTCTACGCCACAATATTATTTATTAATAATCTCCAATAGATGTCAGTAAGTCATATTTTTCCTTAGAGCAACAAAGGTACTGACTACAGGTGTCATACCTGTCAATTTTGACACTACGTATTTTTCAGTTTATATTTAAGTTGATTATCGCTGAAAATACGAATAAAACGACAATTTCTAAAAATGAAACCTAGCTGGATCAATCTATCACCCCCGGAACTCTGGGCACAGTGGGCACTAAATTTCATGAAAATCGTTGGAGCTGTTTCCGAGATTCATTTAATTTTCCTTCAAAAAGCCTTCAAAAGATACCCTTCAATGCCCGTCGTCGGTGGCCTGCCTCAGCGCAAGTGTAGGACTCCAAGATCTGCAGTGCAAAGTACTGGTATTGCGATAGTCTGGAGACTACTCTAAGCTCAACGATCCAAAGATTCGAATATTTTAGTGTATTTTTGAGCCTAACCTTTTACTTCATGGGTACAATACTCTGTAACAATCGAAGTATACTTATAGGCTTCCCCGTCGACTGTTGATTTCTAAGTACTGAATACCTGCTACAATCACCAGATTTTTTTAAATACACTTTATGTTGAACTTGAAAGTAAAGTAAAATTAAACAGGCTCTTCTAGAGCAACTACTACTTACTACTCGTAGGGCTTTGTCATATTGTAGGTCTAGAGTCGCTCTAATTTTACAATATATATTTTTCCAATGTTTGCATTGCAAATATGACTAAGTTACCTCTTGCATTCAAACGAATAATTTCTTACTTACTTATACAGAAACGAATACATTAAGTTACTGATTTAGTGGGGCGTAATGGATATTAGACAAGGCAGATAATTTATTTTTTAATTTAGTAGGGTTACTGATTATAACAGTTTTAGATACTTAATGACCTCAATGACCTAATATGTAGTGTATGGATGGGTTAAAAAGTAATTTAAACAGGTGGCGCTGATATATAATCTTGCTGAAACTGGTGTGCAATCATTGCACATTGTTCAATACTCAATACTAACTCTAAACAGTTAATAAATTGTAATTTTCTTGGCGTATTTTTGAGTTGGAAATATTATTATTTCCAATAATAAAGTTGTAATTTATGGATTTTTATTCGATACAGGTTTATTAATTAATGCGCCCCATTGCTGTGGAATATAATAACAGTTCGAAAACATGGTGTAATTACGGGTTGCCTTTAAAACTCCGTTAGACACGTTAAGATGATATTGGTGATTTTTATTAATTGTGTTTTTTTGTTTCAAAGAAAAAAGCAAAAAATGTAGATGGTCAAATATGTTTACTTGACACTGGCATGCACAAGTTTTGCGATGCCAATGCCAAATCACTGCATTCCTACTGAAACAAGTAGGTAGGCATTCAGAAAGAGAATCTTGATTGTTTATTGTTTTTCTTCGTCGCATTTTCTTTATTATTCAAGAATTATGATGCAAAGATGCAAATATATTATCTGATAATTTAAAATTAAAAGTGTTTTGTATGTATAAAGTACATTAAATAAAAAATAAATATTAACTACATAAAGTATCAGTAAAGGCGATCTGTTAAGGCGACCATTGCAGGTATGGTACCTAATACCTATATTAAATTAATTTTCATGATTCTAATCAAATCTAAAGTTGGTTTACTTAAATGTGTATAATTTTCAAGTTCTCCTTAATAATATTTCTTAGCCAGGTAAACCCTGGCGGAAATCTAGAGGAAAAAAAAATCGGTTGTTGGTAAGTCGGATTACTGACGATAGTTGAACGTGACAACGTCATAAGAAAATACTGATGGAATGGTTGCATACTTGACGAAAACATGTAAACATATATAAATATGTTCTAATAATATAATAAATGTTCTCTGTGCATGTAAATGTATTATTGTATAGTAGCTGTCCACGCGGACGCATCGCTCACTCAAGTAGGAGAGAGACAGATGTCGAACGCTGCCGAACGCGGAGGCCGATTGTGCCTCTTTGTCGCTCGTTCCGCGCTCTCGCTTGCACTTCAAGCCTTAAATGGAACGCCTCAGAGCGAAGTAACGCCGCATGACTCATATTTTTTCGTGCGTGCAGCCGGCTCCATCGAATTAAAAGACGTTGTCACGTCAAAAATAGTTTACAACTTACAAAGTTTTCGACTCTAGGTTCAGCAGGGTCCGTGATCTTCGACTCCTTGTTCAACATCACAATGATACGAGCCGCAGCTTTGATGCCCTTCTGGAAGTTTGGCGCGAAGGCGAGCCCTTGAGCTGCTGACGCTGAACTCATCAGTAGTGCTTCAGACGACCTGTAGTGGGATGCAGGTATGAATTATATAAATTTAATTACGTATAAGTAGCGATCTTTTTAAGAGTTCCGTACCACGAAAAGGATTAAGAACTTTTACTATCTTTATTTTTTTCCGTCCGTTTGTTTGTTTGTCTGTCTATAAAAGACATTTTTTTAGGATCGCGTAAGTATTGGTTGCAACCCTATTTGCGTCCCACTGCTGGGCACGGGTCTCTCCCCATTAATGGGGAGGCCTGGAGCTTACTCCACCACGCTGCTCCAATGCGGGTTGGTGGAGATGCAGGTTAGTCAGGCCAACCGGCTGTCGGATATTTTCAAACCGCCCATAAGGCCTCCGACAAGGTTTAACGACTGTTATCTATCGACAACAACCGGGACCGATGGCTTTACGTGCCTTCCGAAGCACGGAAACGCACATGAAATTTTTTGCCACTAGCGGTCACCCATCTCACACCCGACCACGCCCGTTTGGCTTAGTTGCATAGATCGTTTGCATTCTACGCGACGTTACCCGCCAGGCCATGCGCGCTTCATATGCGCGCGTAAGTATATGAAGTTATATTTACCAAATATTGCTTGAGACTCTACTACCTCTTTAAACACTAAAAGATATCAAACTTCCATTTTACATCTATAAATAAAACTAATTTTATTCAAGTGCAGAAGCTTAGTTTAAATATTTATTAATTTCATTCATTTGAAGCGCGCATGGCCCGGCGGCGAGCGTAGAACGCAAGCGATCTACGCAGCTAAGCCAAACGGGCGCGGTCGAGTGTGAGATGGGTGACCGCTAGTGGCAAAAATTTCATGCGCGTTTCCGTGCTTCGGAGGGCACGTTAAGCCGTCGGTCCCGGTTGTTGTCGATAGATAACAGTCGTTAAACCTTGTCGGAGGCCTTATGGGCGGTTTGAAAATATCCGACAGCGGGTTGGCCACTAACCCACATCTCCACCAACCCGCATTGGAGCAGCGTGGTGGAGTAAGCTCCAGGCTTCCCCAATAGGTAAGTGGGAGAGACCCGTGCCCAGCAGTGGGACGCAAAAAGGGTTGCAGCCAACTTAGTACATATGCCACAAACGGTAATTATCTCCCTTATGTAAGTCCCATTTCCTAATATGTATTTACATTATTTTACGCTACTTATTACAATTAGTTGTAAAATTACAAAAATATAAACAGTTTGGGACACCGAAACACAAATCAAAATTGTAAAATGCAACGTGTAATGGAAAGATATCATGTCACTTACTTCAGTACTATAGAATAATGAATATGATCGTTGACCATTAAAGTGGCTCCGTAATACATGGCGCCAGCATACACGAAGTTGAACAGCCCTCTCGCCACGCCGTAGACGACACCACGCCAGTGGGCCGATTTATTAGCCAGCTTCAGGGCTGGCAAGAGACGAGTCGTATACTCCTTGCAAAATGTTGCTTCTCTGCCCAATGATGCTACTGTACGAATATTTGCCACTGCTTCAACAGCTATCTGTAATGCAGTTACATTTTAGTCATGCCCTGCCGCTCATTAGTGATTTTTGTATCTGTGACTTTGGCACGTGGGCCCAGTGCATCGATGCTGCATCACGTTGTGGCAATTTGGACGCCGCAGTGGAATCGCGCGATTGTAGCGTTTTCACTGCAAGCGACATAAATACGCGTTGATCTAAGCTCAGTATAGACAAATAATTGTACTGTGCTGTAATAGTATGCTCTTGAAATACGAGGAGAAAAAAACCTTAGCGGGCACATAAGTAAATAAGTAGATACATTTTTATCCTCTGTGATTCTTATAGAGCTTGCGTACGTATTATACAAACATATTATAAATCAAAATATCACACGTAGCCGGTGGGCCTTACACTTGAATTAGGCTAGCAATAGGTTCAGAAATTAAATTGTGTTTTAATAAATCTATGGCGTGAGATGCAGATCCGTATAATTGCAACAAATTGTTAACAACTGAGAAACTAGTGGAGGTATCCTAGAGCCTGATCTAAAAAATCCTTTTCTGATTAGGGTACTCGGGGTACTGGTATGTGGAGGTAGATATTGTTCGGAATTTGTGTGAACTTACTTGCGAACTTTCTTCCATGGTCTTTGCCGTACCAAATGATTCTTCACTCAATGTCCTGCCTTCTTTGTACAAAATGACAGCTATTAACGGTGCAAAAGATAGAGCTACGAGTCCTAATCGCCATTCGTAGTACATTGATAGTGCTAAACCAAATATGAAGGTACCCATAGATTGTAACACTGTTCCTATACGTTGACCTGTTGCCTGCAATGTAGTATTTAAGATTAGTTTTTTTCAATATTTTATAAGCTGTTCCTCCACGGCGTGGCAATTTTGTTGGGAGAAATGCGCATCTGCAACGCGTATTCAAATTCAATGGACTGAAGGAGAACACCAATGTAATGTTCACTGCTTAGTCCCGAGTAAGTTGGTGAACATGCTATCATATCATAATGAAATGTCCAGATCAATACGCACATACATAACAAGTTTTCGTAGTCAAAGCTGCGCGGAAGGAATTCAACAAAAAAGTTGTCAAGGTTGTAAGCTAAAATATAAATATTTGATTCTACATGATTTGAATGACAACATAAAAATTTTTTTTCAACCTTTTTTATGTCCCACTGCTGGGCATAGGGTCTCCTTCTCACAAGTGAGAGGGATTTAGGCCATAGTCCACCACGCTGGCCAAGTGCGGATTGGTGGACGTCATGCTATCGAGAAATTATGAATTTCTCTCAGGCATGCACGGTGATGGAGAACATCGTAATCAATTAAATATCACGGTATTTTCCATCACCGTGGAGCAGCGATAAATGCGCACGTTACAAATTTCTTTGTCAGAGGTGCGCGCCGAGGATTTGAACCCGGGATCGGTTGCGTCAAAGACCGCGGTTTCTTACCACTCGGCCATCACTGCTCTAACACTGCTCTAATACTGCATAACATTAAATACTAGGTACTTAAAATCATATTTTTTTAATGAAAAACTGATTTGAAAATGTCTTTCTGGTGTTTTTTTTTTCAGAACAATTTTAAGTACCTAAACTTTGTGAATCAAAAGCTAATGAATTGAAATTTACTTACTCCTTGAACTAAAGCAGCTTCACCTGACAGTCTAGCGCATAGCGCACCGGTAGAGTTGGTTTTGTCGTCGAAGAACGCGATCTCTTGCTGTAACAGCTTCTCGAACATTAGTCGTCTCAACCTTTCGGTTAAGTGTTCGCCAGCTATCGCGTAGTAGAACACCTTTATACAAAGCCATTAAAAATATTATGCTCTTATTCTTATGAAATCTTTTCTTTTATAATTTATTACCTGTGCCCGCGGTTTCACCCACGTCAGAAAGAATCAGTAACATGAAGTGATAATATTCTCCGCAGATTTCATGGGTCCCAATTGAAATAGAAACCTGAACTTTTATATCTATTTCCATACGTTCAGAAATGAGAAAAATTCCATACAAAGCTTTATTTTATTTTATTTATTTATTTATTTAACATTCGTACCACCTTAAATTAAGGGCTACAGGGTTAAACTTAATGCCTAATGGCATTCTCTGCCAGTCAACCCTGGGTGATGGTGAGAGCTACGGGTAGGTACGTAATAAATTAAAAAAATGCTTTTATTTAAAGAGAAATTTAAAAATATATTATAATTAAAAACAAGTAATTGAATGAATAAGATTTTCTAAGTATTTATTAATAATACGTATATTTATAATAATATATAAAAATATACATATAAAAATATATAAGTATAAATATACATAAATACATAATAAACAGATAACATATAAAATATCAATTTTATAATAAATATATACCTAATATAATAATAATAAATATATATTATAATAATAAGTATATATTGGTTACCTATATGCCAAACAAGTAAAACGCATTGCGATAGCTTAAAATATCAAAACAGAACTAAACTTCAAACCCATCCCATCTTCCCCATTTCACCCCTTTAGGGTTTTTTTATTGTAATCGAGAAATTAAATACCTATTTTTATATTTCTGAGTCCAGAAATGAGAAAATTTCATATAAACTCCTCCCCCCTATTTCAACCACTTGGGCTTTAATTTCTTAGTGCTTACTTACTTCATGAAAGGAACTACTTACTAAATTTAAATTTTCTAACTACAGAAGTTTCGCCTGTGCGTTGATACATAAGTGAGTGAGTCAGGTTTGTCTTTTATATATACATATATAGATGATTAATTTTTATACTTACTACGACAAAATTCATAACTCCTGAGAACACTCCGATAGCAACATAAATTAAAGCATAGTTCTTAATGCTAACTATAACTTCGTCGGTGTTGGGATTGGAGAGAACCTAAAATTTTAACAAAACTTTAGTAAATAAGCGAGCTTAAAATGGTAACGATTCTCAATATATTTTTGCAAATATATCGCAATAATCGCACTATCTTGCCTCAATATGTATGTATTAGGAGCAATTCATGTACGTCGAATTTAAAGAGAAAGAGATAAATGACAAAAGTGAATGAAAAAAATAGATTTCGAGAATAGACAATTTTCTAGTTAGTAACGAATTAATGAACGGTATAATTTTATTTATTATTTCAGAAGTATTTTTTTTTATTTCATTTTTTTGAGCATTTTTTCATAGAAGATTATCTCCTAATATTGAAATCGGAAAATAGACAATTTTCTAGTTAGTAACGAATTAATGAACATCTCGAATTTAAAAAGGAAAGTCAATGATTGCTTACCCCAACATAATCACCAAGTATAACCGCCATCAACGGCATGGCAAAGCCACTGATAAGTGAGCAAATACTAGCGAATGAAATGGATCTCCACTCAGGCGCATTTAGCTTTAGTACGCGCCAGAATGATATTTCTTCAGGGCTTATTTCCTCTTTTTTCTCCTGTGTCCAAATAAATTTATTTTAATGTTTTATCAATAAAGCAAATAAAAATATTTACAACAATATTGCAATAAAAAAATTAGCTTTTATTCCTACAACGAATGTACAAAATTTAAAGTATTATTTATTTACCATTCACAATTTAAACACTAAAACAAAACTAACAAACCTAAAATGATAATTATCTACATATATATAATGTTTTACAAAAATATACCTATATAAAAGTATAAAAGTTATATAAATAAAATACTTTATCTAAAAAGCCCGTGTGAGGTATGGTACTTGATGGTACCCAAGACACTGGCGGCATTGCCACGTTGTAGATAAAAAATAAAACAAAACTTAAATAACTATCTACGAGAATCTATAAGTATATTAAATAGTAATCCATACTTCAATTCTATAAAAAAAAATTCGAAAGCAACTCTGTCTGTCTGTCTGAATGTAACCCTTTCCCACTTAAACTACTGAACCAATTTTAATGAAATTTGGAACACAGAGTGGACCGTGGGAAAGGACATAGTATGGTTTTTATCCTACGGGAACGTATGATTTTAATATGGCAATATCGTCTTACGTTGTATTTCAAATGGACGGATGAAAGTTAGAGATATAGCCAGTAATAGCACACAGGCTATTTTGTATCCTATGGGGACCAATAAAACGGGTCCATTCAGGCGAAGCCGCTGACGGATGGCTAGTATATAATAATCTTAACTATACAATGATAATTTTATACTATGTTTCAAATAAGGTGACAAACATTTATGGCAATCTAATGTAAAATATCATAGTTATTAATGTGTAATATTCATATTTCTCCAATATAACATGTTACCTTAAAGAATCTGTTGTAATTATCCACTTACTTGAATAACTTCTTTTGGAATTTCCTCTTCGTCATGTTCACTTATGATGGATGTAGTCCTTTCCAAAACTTTTGAAGGATCTGTAGGATAGAACATATTAGGTCCTTACATATGAAATTACCGTTCAGTATCAACATTTATTAAATGACATTACTCGTATTATTTAATCAATCGAAGTATGCGCCGTTGTTGTCGATACACTTCAATTTGGAAAAATATCCTGGGAGCGAGAGTCTATGAACTGTTTGAAGGCGGTATTGACTGTCTAATCAGAATTGTTTTTTTTTGTTAAATGGTAATCGGTTTGGGCAATATCTAGAAAGTATAGTGCGTGACGCAGAGGTTCCAGTCGCAGCTCCTTTCACTTGGTGACCTTTTGATGTGCAGTGTGTGGTCTAACGTTATCCTGAAGGAGTAGTGGAGGAATTCACCAGTCTCGGTTGTATAAGGGCGAGCTTTTACATTATTGTTTGCAATTGTTGCCAATACCAGTCTGCAGTAATCGTCTGGCCTGATCTCAAGAAGCTGTAGTGGATAACACCAGCACAGGTACACCAGAGCACTAACCAGAATCTTTTTAGTCAGTTTTCGCTTAGGGCAAAGTTTTGCCGGTCCTCCAGGGTTAAGCCATTGCGATGATCGCTTCCGATTGTCGTACAGGATCTGTTTCTCATCACAGTCACGATACGGTTCAAAAACCTCTTATTATTGTGATGATTGAACAAAGAAACGCAGAAAGCGACGCGTGTTTGTAGGTTAGCTTCAGACAATTCCATAGAGAAATTAAACATTCGTGCGGTACCCACTTTTCGAGTTTTTTGACTTTTCCGATTTGGCGCAAATAGAAAAGTATCGTTTTGTCACTTACGCCGATGGCTGCTGCTATTTCAGATGTGATTTGTGATGGATCTGTTTCCTTTATCGCCTTCAACTCTTCGTTATTCACTTGAGTATCAGGTCGTCCACGAGGCTCATTGTGTACCTAATTCGAAATATCCAGCACGGAAACGTTGTTTTCAATTTGTCCGTAGTTGTTGTTATAGTAATGTTGAAGCTCAAACAAATGATGTAAAAACAAATGAAATACGAATTTTAAAACGATATTTTTGTGGCTTTATTTCGAAATTAATTTGAAGCCAGCCAGCCAACCAATCAAATGCAACGTATTTGATTTTAAAGGTGTCAGTATTAAGTATCGGCAATATAATATGTAAGGACCTAGGTATTAATTTAATTCTGTAACCTAATTTTTCCTATATTCTTGTTGTTTTTTTAAATCAAGGTTTATTTAGATATGAGTATGTACTCACCAGTTTCATTAGCATCTGGAGATGATTGCAACATTACCATATCGTAATAATGTCCTTTATTTTTCATCAGTTCTTCATGATTTCCGCATTCTACTACTGTTCCACTTTTGAACACGTATATTTTGTCTACATTGCGTATTGTTGAAAGTCTATGTGCTACGACGACAGTCGTGCGACCTTCTTGTGCCTAAAAATAATCAATTCCCTTGTATTTATTTTAATTTCTTTATGATATTTACGGAAAAGCAGGATAACTGTTGATAACCTTGTCTAAAGCCTGATATAAACGAAAAAGCACGATAATTACTGATCACCTTGTCTAAAGCCTTTTGAACTTTAGATTCAGATGTGGAGTCCAGAGCACTGGTTGCTTCGTCCAGGAGCAAGATGGGTGGGTTGCGTATGAGGGCTCTTGCAATTGCTATACGCTGCTTTTGTCCACCAGACATTGAAGTGCCTCGTTCGCCTACGACAGTATCATAGCCCTGTAAAGAGGTGAATTGAAGTCGTTGAAGAAAAAAGCCAACGTGGCATAATGTTTAAAAATGTTTCAGTTATAAAATGAAAAATCTACAAACTATGACAGCAGGTATTGTCAGAATTGCACGTTGCGAAAACAATTTAAAGTAGCGTCGGCTAATGCATATAAAATGTAACTTACTGATGGTAGTTTCATAATGAAATGATGAGCATTAGCCTGTCGGGCAACGGCTTCAATTTCTGCGTCTGTTGCGTCCTCTCGGCCATAGCGTATGTTTTGTCGCACCGTAGTGTTAAACAGTACGGGCTCCTGGCTGACCAGACCTATCTGTGCACGCAGCCATCGTACAGACACATTACGAACATCATTGCCATCCACCCGTACCTAAAAACATTAATTGTGTAATAATGGAGGCTTCAGCAAATTAGGAGATACCATAACAATTTTTTGAGAAGCCAGGTTTTGATTATTCTTTTTTTGGTCATATATGATATGATATGGTCATAGGTATATACTTACACTGCCGTCAATGACATCATAATATCTTGACAGTAGTTGTATAATGGTAGACTTTCCACTGCCAGAATGCCCCACTAGTGCTACTGATTGTCCTCTTTGAACACTTATGCTAACGCCTTTTAAGACCTGAAATTTTATTAAGTAAACATTTTTTATTGACTTTCGTATGATTAGTATACCTAATATTCAACGTTTTATATTTAATTAAGTAAATATGAGGAAGACAGCAAACTTACGGGTACATCAGGTCTCGAAGGATAATGAAATACAACATTCTCAAGTTCAATATTCCCCTCAATTGCTTTTGGAGTTATGCCGAGATTCAGCAATGGATTTATGTTGGGAACATTATCGATAAGCTTGAAGATTTGTGCAGCAGCTCCTCGGGCTATCCCAAACACTTCCATTATCATAGAGGAAATTCCGAAGAATTCAGAGCCCATCATAACACCAAAGAAAACCTGTATTTTTTACATTCATTTATGCGATTTTATTGATTATGATTTGATAACAGGCATAGACTTTGTTAGATTTTAATACAGGCCATGCTTGTATTGTAGGCAGCATGTAATTTCGATAACTTGCAATAAACAAATAAGTTACAAACACACGGTTGTGAATATATACATAGTTCTTGTACTGAATTCTAGCGAGAGTTACAAGTTTTTTTTTTGGTTTTGCGCCTGTAATAACGTCATATGAACTTCTCATTTAACTCTACTTGTTTATTTAAATATGAAAATTTAAGTGATTGACTATTTTTTTTATGTATTGTATTGTTACTTTACATGTAAATAGAGTCTTGACTTAGCTTTAGATGTGTTTGCTTTTTATAGTCCAGGGATATTTCGACTGATCAAATTACTTTTTCGCAGTAAATTTTCTGTTTGTCAAATATAGCTATGCGTCATGATTTTTATTTATTATCCTTAAGCTAGAATAAGATAATAAATGAAATGTAATGGCAATATTTTAGTACTCACTGCTAACATTGTCTCTACGTCATAGTTCTCGGGTTCCCAAATCATTAGTTTGTACCCAAACCAAAATGACATCGCGTATGAACAAAACCCGAAGAAATATTGTAAGCCCATCGCGATGCCGTTGTAAAAACCTAAAAAAAGAAAACATTTATGAGTAATATATAACACGAATAAAATATAGAGTCTAAACCTGAGTTATATATGTATTAATTTATCTATTTTTATAAAAAATAAAAAATAAGGGTACATCTTATAACACGCCGTATTTCCTCTTAGTTGTCGTTCATGAAAATTCAGTGAATATAATGTAAGTAAAATCAATGCATAGTCTTAGTGTCATAAATCAGCGAGATAATATCATGTCCTTACATATAAAATTAGGTAGTAAATTAGTAGGTTGCCTAAAAAAATCCTTTCTTTGTTCAATCGTCATAATTAGTGATGCAACGAATACGAATACGAATATTCGTATTCGCCGAATAATAGACTAAAACTAATATTTTACGTACAAACGCAACTCTAATTACAATCAATCAAGTCTGCCACTTGAAAAACGCGCGTCGTCGGCACGTAAAAATACGCAAGTGTACGAGGGCCTTAACCGAAACGGCTACGACGCGACGGGGGACTCCCCGGCCATAGTTTATACAGTACCGCGGCTCCTTGAGTTTCCATGTCATTACAATTACGAACCATTGATTGATTCATTCATTTTTTCATTTAATTTGTTATAGCGGTGGCAATAACGTATCTTTGTTGAGATTGGATCATTTGTATCTGCATCAGTTCAAAGATTCGAATCAGTTAAGTGCTTCATTTGCATCATTTGCATTAGTGACTCTAAACTCGATTTATATGATGTTCATTTTCCAACTCTGAAAATATCGCCCTAAAATATTTTTCACTGAAGCCATGTACAGTCGCCTCGAAAAGACTTTTTTCAACGGCTGGGAACATTCAGACTGAAAAAAGAAATCGCCTAAAACCACAAAATCTAAGAATTTTATGTTTTTTAAATAAATTTCCCTTAGTCAATTTTAATTATTAGAAGAATAGAGATTTATCAAATAAATTAGTCATTTATTACCATGGCTAGATATTCGTATTCGTATTCGCCGAATAGTAGGTTTGATTCGTATTCGTAAAAGTACTATTCGTTGCATCAGTAGTCATAATAATAAGAGGATTTTGAACCATATCGAACTTGTGATGAGAAAGGGATCCTGTACGACAATCGGAAGCGATCCTCACAATAAACCATTGTAACCCTGGAGAACCGGCAAAGCTTTGCCCTAAGCGAAAACTGACCAAATAGAAGATTCTGGTTAGTGTTTGGTGGACCAGTGCTGGCGTTATCCACTACAGCTTCTTGAGATCAGGCCAGACGAATACTGCAGACTTGTATTGCCAACAATTGCAAACAATTATGGAAAAGCTCACCCTTAAACAACCGAGATCGGTGAATTGGTCTAGCCTAGCCAACTCTAGGAGCAGTGGCTTCTTCAGGATAACGCTAAACCACACACTGCACATCAAACGGTCGCCGAGTTAGAAGAGCTGCGACTGGAACCTCTGCGTCACCCACCATACTCTCCAGATATTGCCCCAACAGATTACCACTTTTTTCAAAACTTTGAATACTTTTTGCAAAAAAAAAAAATCTGATAAGACAGTCAAAACCGCCTTCAAGCTGTTCATAAACTCTCGCTCCCAGGTTTTTTTTCCAAAGAGATCAATGATCCGCCTATAAAATGGCGGAGGTGTATCGATAACAACGATATGAACTAATAATTTCATTAAGAAAACTTGTTTCACATTTTTGTTACCAAACGGCAATTTCATATGTAAGGACCTAATTAGTTGAGATCATTTTTATGGCGGAAAGGCGGTAACTAGCATACATTTTTGTGTATAATAATTGCTTTTAAGACTCGTTTAAATGATGTAAAGTAGCAATAACCTTTACTAGCTACGTGAATTTCCGATTGGCTTTTGGTATTCGAAAGAATTTTAAAACATCGAGGGACCTCACCTCTTTGAACATTGATGCGCCTAGCGTCCGTCAGATGTCCCTGATATCGTTGTATCTCCTTTTGTTGTCCGTTGAACGCGTACACTGTACGCACTGCGGTGAGGACTTCCTCCGCCACGCTGCCCGCTTTACCCGACGCTATCAATTCCTTTTTCGTTAATTTGGACGCTATCTGTTAACATTTTTCGCAACAAAACATATATTCTTATTTTATTCAATGAATAATGTAAAAGGTTATACTTTTTTATGTTTTATACTGGTTCTTTATTTTATTGGTTAACAGTAACTAACACTAACATAGAAAACTGATCAACAAGCTTTGATCAGTTTTCTATCAACAAGAAAACGAAAACCATTTCCATCCAGCAAAAACAATGAATTTTACAGTTAGGTACCTAAAACATTTATGGATCGTTCGAGGAAGTGGCGCGCTGCACCCACTTCTGCAGTAAAGCAATTCTCTTGTATTTTGGTGGAAATGTGCAGTGTATACTAAGACAAGCCAGGCGTGCTTGAGGATGTGTGTAGATTTCCATTGGCTGCAGTGACCACTTTACATCATGTGGCCTACATGCTCGGCTACTCCATTCAAATGTATAAAGGACATCTGCTCTTGCGTCTGTAACTGTGAAGATGAAAGCATTTGGGTAAAACTTTTAGTAGAGTCTGATTACCTGTGAACGATACTTACTAGTTCAGCCAACCCAACGAATATTAATGTGACTGGAAACGAAACTAAACAGATTAACGCCAGTTTCCAGCCCTTTATTAGCGCCATGACCACTGAGCTTACAAATGACGATTGATAAAAAACAAAGGTTGCTAACTTCTCCCCAATGCCATCTTCCAGCTTAACCACGTCTCTGAAAAATAAAAAAATACGTTGACGCTAAAACGTTGTCATTTACAACAATTGTTGGATATACCCAATCCTTGGAAAGGAATTCTATAACTTTTCCTATATACATTATAACGGAGAGGAAACGTGCACAGCAGTGGGATGCAAACAGTGTTGCAGCCCAACTATGAAGTTGCTGATTTTGAAAACTGACATATTAACGACTAGTGGGCCCCGCAGTTGCCCCTGAGGGTTGGGTGCAAAGCTCTCCGCAAAAAGGAAAAAAAACTAAACTTTATCGTCCTCCCGGGGGAGGGATGAGCACGAATTTGAAGTTTGGTTTTAATTTTCCCTAAGGTGTATCCAAATACGATCAGGCCATAGAGGTACAGATATTTTTTTTTATAAGTAACAATTTTTTTTGATTATCATACGTAGTACCTATTACTTATGGTACTAGCATTATACGTAGATAGGTAATATACTTAAACTTTAATTTAATGTGTAGCCATCATGAAATTAAAGATTTTAAATAACCATTATTTGATGACAATACGAGGGCTGTTTGATAATTTGTTTATTAAAGTACCTTATATATATTTTTAAACAATTTATTTTTATTTCTCAACATAGTCTCCTCTGAGGGCCTAACACTAAGTGTTAAAAGGGATTTATCACTAAGGGATAAAAAATTTTTTTTTCTTAATAGCCGTTCACACCTGCGATGCAGTCCTCATTTGTCAAAAATTTTTGCCCTCCAAGCCATCTTTTCAGATTTAGGAATAAGTTATTATAATCGCACGGAGCTAGGCCTGGCGAATACGGAGCATGCGGAACCAGCTCAGAGCCCAACTCGTGGATTTTGGCAATTGTAATAGCTGACGTGCGCACTGGGGCATTAATACTTTCTTGGGGGACAATTTTGGTCGTTTTTCCAACAATTCGACATTAAAACGGGCCATAACTCTGCGTAATAACTGCCAGTGATAGTCTTTTCCTTTTCCAAGTAATCAATCACAATGATTCCTTCGCCATCCCAGAAGACTGTCGCCATCACTTTCCCCAGCCGAAAAAACAGTCTTGGCCTTCTTTGGCGTTCACCAGTCGCCATCCATTGTTTTGATTGCTGTTTTGATCCAGGTGTATAATGATGGACCCAAGTTTCGTCCCCATTAACAAATCGACTCAAAAAATTCCGAGGATTACGCTTCATCATATCCAAACAAAATTTTGTAATTCACTTTCGTTCGCGTTTTTGTTCGATTGTTAACAAACGTGACACCCATCGTAGACCGGGAGGTGATGACACAAAATACTAGGTCATTTGTACCAGTATGGCAGTTCTTCAGGGGTCTAATTACGTAAAGGCAAAAAGGAAAATGATGGTCATAGCGCTCGCACCAGGCGGCCCAATCGCGTGGGCGTTAATCGAACGCGTCGGATAAATAACGAGTGTCGAACGATTTGTTCTACAAAAATGCTTGTATTTTCATATAGTCGAAAAAATGAAGTAGGCGGTAGCGTAATGCCATACTTCTCGGGTGTGAATTACAGCCCGCCATACCGACGCGAATACATTAATTTAAATAAAACAATTCAACCATTTGTACCAGGCTAATTTTTGCATAGCTAATCATCGTCGAGTAGCCATTCACGAAAATCACCTAGCCATACTTTTCCGACAGTTCCCAATGGCCGCCATACCACTGCAAAGGAGTAATTTTTTTTCGCCAAACGATTCGACTAAGATTATGACTCGACTAAGTTTACGACTCGACGAAAATTAGCTATCCAAAAATTAGCCTGGTACAAATGGTTGAATTTTTTTATTTAAATTAATATATTCGCGTCGATATGGCGGGCTGTAAGTCACACCCGAGAAGTATGGCATTACGCTACCGCCTACTTATTTTTTTTCGACTATATGAAAATACAAGCATTTTTGTGGAAAAAATCGTTCGACACTCGTTATTTATCCGACGCGTTCGATTAACGCCCACGCGATTGGGCCGCCGGTGCGAGCGCTATGACCATCATTTTCCTTTTTGCCTTTACGTAATTAGACCCCTGAAGAACTGCCATACTGGTACAAATGACCTAGTATTTTGTGTCATCATCTCCCGGTCTATCGTGCAGACTTGCACTTGAAGTGCAACTTTGTCATACCCAAATTTTCATGCAGGATTTTATGTACTCGCTCAGTGGAGATGCCTATGTTTTCAGCTATTTCACGCACCTTTACTCGTCGAATACAATATTATTGACTTCTTCAACAACATCTTCAGTAGTGACTTCGATTGGGCGATCAAAGCATGGAGCATCAGATGTGCTTGACCGACAACGTTTAAAATCATTTATCCAGTTATAAACAATCCGCAACGTGGATGCGTTAGTGCCATGAACAGTATCAAGTTCGGTTTTTTTGTGGCAGCACTGCAACCCAATCATAAAAAATGTTTTATAATGGAACGAAATTCAGATTTTCCGTAGTTGTTGAAAATTTACGAGTGATCACAGTCAAACAATGGTTAAACTGAAAAATAGTTTTTTTTTGCTGAATTTTTGACAGTCTTCATTTGAAAGATTGTGCCTGCCAGTGTTAATGCCATTTACCAGAAAAAAATTTTTTTAATAGTTTTTACAGGGACTTATTAAATAGCCCTCGTGATAACGAAATTTTATGTTCAGTTGTAGAAGATAAAGGCATCAATTCTCATGCTAACGTATAGAAATATTTTATATGACAATATGAAATTAGATTATGTTGGGATATTATTTTAGGTGCAGTTTATACACTAAATAGAATATAACGCGTAGACACACAATCAATTTAGTTGCTAAATAATTACAAACCATATAATAGTATGTTTTGCTTGAAAATAATTTATAACCGCTAAAAATTTGTCGTTTATCTATTAATTCAATAGCCAGCTAAATATATTTGAATACTAAAATGACATTTTAAATAAGCTGTAAGTATTAATAAGCACCCATTTTAAAACATCATTTATGTATGGGGTTAGTAAAATGTTACGAGTACTTACGCAGACATTTTTGTCGCCACATCTCCTGTTTGATTTGTATCGAAGTATTCAAAATCTTGATTTAAAGCAGCTTTAAAATATTCTTGTCGTATCCGAAATACCTAAAATTACACAATAAAATTATAATTATATTAATAATGATCAATAATCTATACATATGCTTTATCTTGAATGACTGGCTGATGGATCAAGCCACAGCCCAAACCGCTGATCGTAGAGACCTGAAACTTGGAGGGTGTGTTCTTTGTATGACGTAGGCATCCGATAAGAGAGGATTTTCCGAAATTCCACTCCTAAGGGGACGAAAAACGGTGGCAAAGTTTGTATGGGATAACGTGATTCCTTGGTCCAATCTACTTGAAATTTTACATAAACAGTCTTCCTGCCCTTTTATTAACTTAAGGTTTATTAACTTAAATATACATATTGAGTGGGTAGATTACCTTTACCTATAAATGTGATTCATATTAAATATATTATCTTAAGAATAATAAAAAAGAGTACACTGTAAATAAACTTACCTGATTAAACGCAGATATATTCATTAATGCTGTAGCAACGTATGATAAGAAAATGGTAATTATTCCTAAAATACAATTGTATATAGCAAACTGTAATACAGATTCCATGAAAACATCATCTTCAGGCTTTCCATTCATTAATGAGATTCCATAGTTCACCATGCTTTGAAGAAGATTGGAGAATATTATAACTGTGAATGGCGCCGTTAGACCACACAATATAGATGATACTAATGCTGTGAAAATATATAGTTTATCCAGTGTGGAGGCAAATCTGAACTGAAAACAAAGGAGTCTTTTATTTTCTGATGATAATTATTAAACTCTGCAGCATTGATAATGGTTTTCGAAGTTCGGATAACAATTTCACTGGTTATCCTCACTTTATTTAATATGTATTTTATTTTTCAATCTTTTGTGACAGGGATTTAGGTCATAGTCCACTACACTGGCCAAGTATGGAATGGGGGACATCATACCTTTGAGTAATTATGAGATTCTCACAGGTATGCATGGTGATGGAAAATATTGTGATATTTAAACAATTAACTACGATATTTTTCAACACAGTGGAGCAGCGATAAATACACACATTATCTAGTGTCATGTGCAAATGTAGTGAGCACTTACCAATGTGAAGAAAGGTACACTCGGTATATCATCTTTAAATTCTTCTGAAGGTGAGCTAAAAATTATAAATTAAATTATTGCTAACGAAAAAAAAAGAGAAACTCAAGAACATAACTGCACTTGCAGGTAATATTGAATAGGCAAATAAAAGAACAGAAAAATTGTTTCATGCAATACAAACCTGGCACCATTTATGATTTTCTCTTATAATAAATTGTACAATCTAATACTTATAAATAATAAAATATGCCTTTTAAATAACACATTCAAAATACTCAGATACCGCGAAGTAACAATCAAACACCACACAATCAGTCGTAAAAGAATATTGTAGAATCAAATTGTTATGAAAATATTACTTACGAGTACCTATAACGTGCACTTAAGGAAAAAGCGTATATTTCTTAGCAAGCTCATGCATCGGAAAACGTTATAAAAGCAGGTTGTTCGAGAGTAGGTTTGCCAACATTTTTTTGTCTGAATACATATAGTAAGTATTTTAAAAAAAACAATGTAATAAATATAGTACCTACGCTTCAAAAAATATTGTATTTTAGTAGGAAAGAATAAAAAAAATATTCAAATATAAGTAGTATTTTAGTAGGGAAAAATAAAAAAATTACTTGTTTGCACGTCTTCAATTGTTTAATAAATTCTTCACATTTACTTGTAAATGACAATTCAACCGTAAAATAGGAAGCTATTTGTAGGTACAATAAGAAGTAAGCAGACAATAATAATTTATTATTGCCTTATTACAAAAAAGTTGACATTGAATCAATTTCTTTTACAGACAACCTTATTTTAAATATGTAACACAATAAAGAAGTTACCTTGTGTGATACGCGGTATAATAATAGCCAAATAAGTACTGAATAACAAAAATTTCAAATATTTTTTTATGTATTGGGTTTGAATTTTTTGTAGGTTCCGTTCTATAGTCCTCATTTCTCTTTTCGGTGGCTTTCATAGTTATAAAACTTCGAGGTCGTAAGACTAATAAACAGAGTGGCGAAAGAGCAAGGCCACGCCTCTGCAACCGATCAACGTTTGGTCTTGGGATTAGTGTGTAAGTTAGCGGCTCCGATATTTTATGTTCCTGTCAGAAAAAGAAATCAGAGATTGAGCGTAAAAGGTACCTCCCAGGGATTAGAAAATCACGAGAGATTAATTTTAATCTTTTACGTCTTATCAATTTTCAACACCGTATTTAGATTGATTTGTTCAGGATCTATTTATCTACTGGTGTGGTATTCGTCAACGTCATTACTCATTAATTAACTTACTTTTCCTGTCTAAGTGTTTAACTTGTTTAAAAGTTGGCCAATGCGACAATTTCATATAAGGGCTATAGCCCTCTGTATGGTGTTGTCTGACCAGTTAATAATTAAAAAAAAATCTCAGTGTATAAGAACCCACTAAATTGTGTACCCGAAGCCGATGACGCGGGTAAAAATATGATTATGTTACTACCGAACTCTAACCGTAATGATTATTTCACATGTTGATTCAGTAAAATTTTAAATGTTAGATAAAATTATGGTATTTAGCATAATCTATACATATAATAAAACTGTATGCAGGGTCAATTCTGTACATTGCATATAAATTTAAAAAAATACTTCTAGGGGTCTTTTTATAAGTAACAGAAGCTAAAAATATAAGTTTTGAAATTATTGTCTGTCTGTCTGTCTGTCTGTCTGTCTGTCTGTCTGTCTGTTGTTAGCTTTTCACGCAAAAACTACTGGACGGATTTTGATAAAACTTTTTTTGTTTTATATATATTGGTCCTCGCTAACATTTAGGCTATAGATAATTTTAAAAATCACCCTTTAAGGGTGTGAAATGAGCGATGAAAGTTTGTATGGAAAACTTGGATTTTTTCAATAGATTTTCTTGAAATTTGGTATAAATATTTTCTAACCAAAATAGAAGAATACGTGTTTCAGCATTTCCCGAAATTTACCCTTTAAATGTAAATTTTCTTTGAAACTCTTTGAAAATTGAGTGTCGAAACTTGATGTACAGAATATTTTTGTGCAGAGTAGTATACTTATATACTTTGTATTTGTAATCTTTACTAACATAGTAAGAATTATATTTAAGCTTTTTTCAAAACTACCCCTCAATAGCAAATAAAATGGATTCGAAAGTTGGTATCTCAAGCGTGCAATAATTAACCTTAACTTAATATTTCATTCTCAAATTCTTTTCCCTTCTTTGAATGATGTGTTTACTGATATATTGTTGAATAAATTTCCGTAACATTAGTGTGTATTTCATATCAATCGGGTGATAAACAAAAAAGTTATGTTCATTTACACAATACGCGACATAAACTTAAAAGGCAATTTGGGGAATTTGTATGAAAGTTTCGGTAACAGCCCATTCAAAACCATAAATAAAAGTTTAAATTTAAGTAAAATTATTTTGAACTCTCACTAATATTGTCGACTATATTAAATATACTAAGATTAGCTTACTGTATTTTCTTTCGTTGGCCGAGTATGGCTAGACTATAGGTACCTAATAAGCGCATCGCGAGCCTTACCGCCGCCGAACCTATCACAGGCTCCATTGAGTTAGTTGCTCAGCTTATTAGTCTTCTTTTGGGGTGGAAGATTATGAACAGGCTGCAGCTGAAACGATTATTATCGCTACATTATTATCAAGCTGCAACCTTTTTAGCATTCCACTGCTGAGCATGGAGTTCTCCTAATATTGAGGAGGCCTCAAGCTCCGATGAACCGAAATCCAAATCTTACAATCTCAATGCATCCAGCATTAAGGTTGTAAGATACGGAATCTAAACCTTCATACAGAATGTACAAAGCCTTAACAAAACGAGACTACTGCAGACATCTAGGTGACGAATAGTTAAACTTTTAGTGAACCAACTGTTAATCTCATAATTTGACATTCGATTTATCAACCACAAAGTTTACATGCCATACGGTAGATGACGTTATTGATTAATATTCATTTCTTCTCCAAAGTGAATCGATGGAGATAATTTCAAATAAAAGCCTTAAGTCTAATAAAAGTAAGTACATGTGTGTAAAAAAAATAACATTTCACACGTATAGCCTCACATTAGGGTAGATATACCTTGTGTCGTGGGTGCCATGAACACACATAGAGACAGAAACACAACCACCCAGACCGAGAACAGTTTAAACTCATCATTGAAATTTCTGCCGCATTTGATGCCGGATTCTAACCCGGGACAGTTCGATTAGCAGTCCGCCATGGTAAACATTGCACCACGCAGGTTGTCCCATCGTTGGAAAGGTATACGTATGATGCTGAACATTGTTAATTGGACCAATCATAACTTAACTCATTTTTTGCGTCTCTTTATTGCATACGGGCTGAGGGCTCATCCACACACGTTGATTGATGGAGATATTAAGGATTATTTAAAGATTCTTTATAAAAATATTCTTTATTTCCAAACACAGATAGCACAATGTGTAGAGACCCTGCCTTCTGCTTTAGTTTTCACAATGTTATATGAGTTATGACTTATGACCAAACTGCTGTCCGCAAGTTTTAAACCTATAGTTTATTAATTGACCTTACAATTATTTTTCTGATTGTTAAATCCTAAGCACTTGTATGTTTAGAAATTTTAATCAAGTACAATTTAATCAGTACAAGTAGTTGTATAGCGCACCTCTTTTCTGCAGTAGGTTAAAGCTATGTATATAGAATGAGTCTATACATTCTTTGCAGTATAAATTCACCCAATTTACTAAAGATACTATTTTTAACATAGATGAAGCCACGGGCACAGCAGTTACATATTTGTAAAGAGAATCTGATTGCGCGAGAAAAGCGAAACGTGAGAAAGTGGATAGTAAGATCAGTACAGTAAGCATTCCTTACTGTTTTAGGTTTGAAGGATTTAGGAAAAATACATTAGGTTTGTTCTGAACATATAAACATTGCATTATAAGTGATTTCACTATATGTAAGAATAATCTACCTGCTACTTATTCAATGCAAATAAATAATCTTTAATTTTTAATCAATCCATTTTATAAAAGTCTTTATACACGCGGACGACGTCGCGGGCACAGCTAGTTAACACTAAACTTACTTATTAAAATTAAAGCTTAACTTAAAACATAAGTTCCCGTCACCGAGCTCGCATGGTGCAAATAGATAACTGCTTAAATGGTACAATTAGTACGAAGTACAACTGGTTCTAGCTAATGATACTACTGTTGATACTAAGACAGAAAAGAAAATTAAAAACATCAGTTTCTTTTCACCAGTTAATTTTAAATAATATTGAAGCAGATTTAAAGGCTTAAGTTCTCTTGTGTGCCCTGATTCCCACAACCTCTGCATCCTCTTAAAATCTATGAACCTTGTAAACATTAATCAGCTGCGAACCCATCTCCGTGCTACCCATGCAAAATGTTATTTTCTCACCTACGGAACAGCTGAAAAAAATTATTTGTAGATCTTCTCGAACTGTTGGTTCTTAGTAGACCTTCGCTGTAAGTACACTTAATTTATTAAAATTTCTTACAAACTGCTGTTACAATAATGGCTTTATATCCAATTAAAAAAGTTAAATTAAAATTATAATAATTATATATTAATTAATTTCCGCTTTTGTAGAGGAAACTTCTTTAGTTACTGGAATTTGGGACGGCTCCGTGCGATACTTGATCATGTAACTAACAAGTCCTATTATTTTGGTGTCGATGGAAAACCTTCAAAAAGTACCCGGCACTTTAGTAGAGGGTACCGGGTTATGTGGGATTTGTATCGCACTTAAACCCCCTCGCCTCGGTGGCCTGCCTCTGCGCTTGGGGAGGACTCCGGGATCTCTAGTGGAACGCACCGGTGTCCTCCACGTACGGCCATGTCCATGTACCCATCTTCGGGAAAGCAGATGTTCTCTCCTGCACCTTTCAATGCCCACGGCGGCATGCGGCCACGCATTCGTCCTTCTTGTGGCTGCTGGCTGGTCGGATCGCGCTCCCACTCTCACCGCCCGTAACCCTGGAAACCCCCTATTAGTCGCCTCTTATGATCAGGCTGGAGATACCGTAGTCCGTAGCTCTATTCTTAATCCCAAAGCTACAGGGACTAACTAATAACTAACTATATAACTTAATTCATGTTGTTAACATTACTTATATGTAGAGTAGTTTTTCCTTAACTGTGATAAAATACAAATTAACAAGACTTTTGTCTTTTAATCGCAGTACAATTAATTAAATCTTTGCTTGTTTGTGATATGACGTAATTATTGTAGACACAAAATATAAATATCTAACATTTTGAAAAGTTTATATAAAGTATACTTACATTTATGTTATAAAATTTAATAAAACTAAATTCTTGGTTGTAAAATCTTAGTTAAGGGTATTAACATCATCTTCAGGAAATATTTGTTTAACAAATCTCGTTACGAGTATGAAGGTACCTGTCTAGATGTCATTGATGATATTTTTTCTTTACTTGTTATTATGGGTAAAAAAATGTTATAAATCAATAAGATAACTAGATAGGTAAAATTATATTTTTATTAATTAATACATTTCATATTCTTGTTTCTTTGGGTGCTTATAAATATACATGTAATAAATCTTCAAATAAGCTATGTACTCTTTGCCAACCAAAACAATAAAAATAATAAATGATTATTAAGTCTGTCCCTAACACAATGGCTTCGCTTTTTATAACAGTTCAAGTACTTACTTAGTAAACACAGTAGGTGCTGCAAAAAATCGTATTTGGAGAACTTACATGTTTTTGTATGCGAAAATAAAGATCACCTTAATTGTTTATCTATTTTCCTATACTAACTACTAGACTGATTTGAAAAATATTTTCAAAAACATTAGGGATCCGTATGAAAACTTCGATAATGTAACCCAACGGCTGAATACCAAAAACTACTATAGTCACAATAACTACTTTTTCTTGTTAAAACATGCAATAGTAACACCGTTACCAGTAGCCACATTATTCGTATAATCGTTCCTGAGTATTAATTCAAAATGATTTTGCTGAAAACTCTACCGTCCCGTTCGTCTCATGATATCTATGTACTCGTATGTACATACAATGTTTACTTTGTGCTAATAGTCCTTATTAATGCGGGTAATACCGCAGGGAACAGCTAGTATTTTATAAAGTTCAGGTCTAATGAAGGATTACAAATATCTTATTATTATTTTTAATGATAAAAATAATCCTATATATTTTTAGACTATTAAAAACCATAAAATAAATTTTATATGTATAAAGTTTTGATACTTTTGATTGATAATATAAAATTAATTTATTGTCCCTACTGTACTCTTATGAGCAATAAAAACTTTTTATTGACCAATAGTTGATTAAGCTAACATTTAACAATTAAATGATACGTGATAGTGTACTAACATTTAAGAGTATAATAACCTTAACCGATATTTCAAGTACCTACCTACGGTATTTATTACGTCTTCGTTCAATATAAATTTACAATGGATAATTTGTTTATTTGAATTGTACTTCAGCAATGTAATTACTGTTGATCCAACGTTCTGTTTTTACTCTGGTTGTGGCCTTGAAGACATAGGTAGACACTTTCAGAACTCCATAAATAGCAATTCACATAAAAACTGATTGAAGATTTGACGAAATTTTATTATACCAAAAACACTGAGATTTATACAAGTATAGTTAATTATAGACAAATAAAGATAAATTCGTCTGTCCGCTCGTATAGTGGATTTGTTCAAACATGACATACATTGACACACATGATTCTCGTAGCTAAGAGTACCTTATCAATCATTGCTGATTTTTTTTAAATTACTATCTATGTTTATTACACTAATTAACAACAATCAAATGTCCATTTGTGTGGTTATTTTAAATTAGGTTTATGGGTTACTTCTTGTCTACAATTCACTTACCTTTCTTTATCATTTTCCTTATTACTTTTGTTGTATTTCATGTCAGGCACATCACTTATCGTGTAAACGTCGTTTGTAACCTTTGAATTTTCCTTCTTGTTTGTCATGGTACCTAGTCAATTATGTAAATATTTGCAGTTTTATAATTAAAGTTTTATAAAAATAAAGGTTAATTTACTAATTTATTTTAGCAGCTAGAGCGCTTTTGCTGCTCGGATGGGACGTTCACTAAGTTCACTTGTCGAAGCTGGACTGGTAGGTTTTATGCAGTGGTGAAATACAACGATGCTGAGATGCGGAGATGTTAGCAAAATTATTCGGTAAAATTTAATTCATTAGCTTTTACGTGGATTTAGCTGAAATTTATGTGAATAATCAGAGAACAATGTCACTACCAATATCTGGCAAAAAATTGCAACAATGTTTGTCATCATTGACGTGTTTTCTCAGACATGGATGTGATACTACTATTAACAATATAAGCCATTTACTAATGTTGTGCAATATTAGGTGATATATCGTAAAAGGTGCAATCCTTTCCTTTAGCTATAGTACGTTAGTAATAGTTAGTATTATTTGGCTATAGGGAATTTTAAATGACTGTTTATAATATAATATAAACTGGAAGATATGGAAGATTTGTTTAAATTTCATGTTTTTTTCAAGCTATTGCATTGCTTTTATCGCGGGCTTTGAGCGCGGCGACTGAATCAAGAAATTCCGTAACGAAAATAACCTGACAATCGTCTTAGTTCGGCAGATACGATATAATATGTATGACGGCGTCGCCTTGACAACTTTGTAAACAAGAGTTGGTTACCCCACCCACAAATTAAATGTAAAAAACCAAAAACATAAATGTAAAAAAGGAGAGCCAAGTTCAATACAAAAATTATGCTTGGCTGTGGGCCTCGCCGCAAAAAGCATCGAGATCTAAATAAGTGCCAAGTTCTATGCAAAATCCAGATATGTATTTATAGGAACAAAATAACATTATGAACAAGTATTAAACTCTATTTCTTTGCTTTATTGGATGCCTATAACAATTGCTGTTATTTAAAAATGTGAGATCTTAAAGTAGGTTAGATTTTATTTTTTTATTGCCCTGATATAATAATTCAGGATCCTTGAATTATAATATTTTAATATCTAAATTATTATTAATACATAATGAATAGATACAAATATATTAAAGGTTATTAAACAATTTGAATTTTTTAAATTAATTTTAATTATTTGTCTTTATTATTTGTTTAGCTTAGCAATCGCCTGAATAATCTCAATACAAAATTTAGCAAACTTTGACCCAGATTGCTGTCCAGCAAGGAGGGAGTTCCAGTTTGATTTTTTCATGTCTATCTCTAGTTCAAGCTGCAACCTCTTGGCGCTGAAGCGCGGACAAACATTGAGTAGATGTTCTATACTTTGTTCTGTGTTTAGGGAACATAAACATTGAGAGCTGTTACGGAGCTTAAATCGATGGAGGTATTGGGCTAACCCTCCATGGCCAGTCCACACCTGTGATTGCCAGTAAGAAACGCCAATCATCTTAATAATTAGGTAAGCCTGGCAGATATCTGGGAAGAACAGCTTGGTAATTCTACCTTCTCTGGATTGTGAGTAATGAGTCTTCATTACATTAGTCATTTTATAAAGTTATTCAACATATATTATATATATTAATTCTGATAAAACTGGCCAAGTCAAATCTAACCTACTTTAATATCTCACATTTTTAAATAACAGGAATTGTTATAGGTATCCAATAAAGCAAAGAAATAGAGTTTAATACTTGTTCATAATGTTATTTTGTCCCTGTCGCCTGTCGACCCGTTCAGACCACAACAACTAAATTTGTGAATTTTGATCCGGATGAACCAGAATCTGACATAGAAAACTGGTGTACGCTAACCGAAATGATCATCGAGAAGAAGAAGGTAGAAGGTATTGATCTGATACTTGCACTTACGCACTCACTGAAAGGCCGCGCTGCTACGTGCTTGACTAAGTTACAGCCTCAACAATTATCATGGATAATTAATATCAAAGAAAACTAATGTCGAAGTTTTCTGATCCGATGACGATGTAAGAGTACTTCGACCAGATAATAAAGTTTCAAATGAACACCAATCAAAAATAAATACCTAAATAATTTTAATTGCATAAATTGATAAAAATGCTATGCAATAGCTTTACCGCGGCAGTCCCCGAGTGCCACTTATATTTTTTAAATTATTTTGATGTAGAATAGAATGTAGAATTTTGTAGTTCAAATGAGAAATCGTCAATTGTTTAATGTATAGATTGTAAACTATACTACTGAATCTACATATGACTGATCTGTACATGGGGCAGTGCGTTCTATCGCCAAAAGTGTGGCTTCGCCATTTTGCTACCGTCGTCAAGGCGTTCGTTACTTTTGTGTTATGCAAATAGCACTCGTATCTACATATATTCTAAAGAAACGAAACAGCCAAGTCACACATTTTAAATGAGATGTAGAGTTGAGCGCAGTGAAGTTAGGGTTGACAGACTTAGGGCGTGTCTACAAGCTTACTTTTTCATTGGGTAAACCACATGAAGCGCGCATGGCCCGGCGGTTAGGAAGCGCGCATGGCCCGGCGGTTAGCGTAGAACGCAAACGATCTATGCAACTAAGCCAAAAGGGCGCGGTCGGGTGTGAGATGGGTGACCGCTAGTGGCAAAAAAAAAATTCATGCGCGTTTCCGTGCTTCGGAGGGCACGTTAAGCCGTCGGTCCCGGTTGTTGTCGATAGATAACAGTCGTTAAACCTTGTCGGAGGCCTTATGGGCGGTTTGAAAACATCCGACAGCGGGTTGGCCACTAACCCGCATCTCCACCAACCCGCATTGGAGCAGCGTGGTGGAGTAAGCTCCAGGCCCTCCCAATAATGGGGAGAGACCCGTGCCCAGCAGTGGGACGCAAAAAGGGTTGCGGCCAAACCACATGCACCTGTCTTGGTAACATAGTACATAAAAATATTTGGTGGGATTTCATTGTTGACTTTTCAAGGACCTCAGGGACCAGAGCACTACGTGCCCTGTTTTTTTTTGTCACTCATAATAGCTACTATAATACATAATAGGATATACACAGAAGGAAAAATCTTCAAAGAATAATGTAAAGACATCTTAATCTTCATAATTACTGTTTCAGTTTACTATCTTTCGTCATTTTCTTCTTCGATGGGTATTGCAGCATTTCCCCCACTGACCAAGTTGAAGCAGAGTCCCTTCTGTATCATCAGCTATTGATGGGAGCCACTCTCTGCCACTCGTCCCTCGGTGATGACGCAGGCGCAGATGTTCTCGTACCTTAAAGCTACTCGATTACTTATTGATATTTTAATAATTTATGATTGATTTACCATGGCATGCAAGAAACGCATCTATTCCTTTCACTCTCGCGAGAGCTTCTATCTGTAGCTAATCTTGTAACTAATTTGTGCTGTATTATATTATATCATCGATGCTCGCACGTTAAGAGGAAACGCTAGCGCCGTTAAAGAAAATAGGAGAATACAAATGTATTCTCCTATTTTCTCCCTGGATAATGCTTCTAGAGGAATGATTTTTCGTGAAAATATCTAAGTCTGCTAACGCTATGCCCCTATGTTTTGTTTTTTCAATCAACTAATTAGATCAGAAAATGTGACTCTTCAAAAATCGTAGAAAATGCCTCTTTCATACAGCCCTAATCCAACAACTGCAAAACAAATTTGAAAGGTTTTTACAACCAAATAAAATATAGGGGCATAGACTTATTCTATTTTTTGATATTTGTGAAAAAATATATTTAATAAACTCAATTTTGAGGGAGGAAACAGGAGAATATGAAACCTCGATTTAATCAGAAAGTTTATAATCAGCCTGAGCTGCATCTGTCCCAATCGCACGGGCCGGTAGCGCAGGGCGCAGCGCGATACCCGCGTTCCCTCTTAATGGCTGCGCTATACTCTGTGCCTTGTGCTTTGCGTTATATTTTGCTATCGTCCGATGGGATCACTTTTAGAATTACAAGAGCGATATTCGAATTGCATCGCGGCCATAAGAACTACTTCCGTTACGGGCTTCAAACGGGCTTGGTTTGTCTCTTCTCTATCTAACCTTTGCCCCTTATACCTATTCCATTGGGGACGGTTGTTCTCGTTATTTTGTCTCATCGTATTCATATCATTGAGAGGTATGTCGTTATGCCTACCTTTTCACTTTCTGTGTCCAGCCTCGTCAAGAAATAGCAGTTTAAGTAGCTTGATCAATGCCCTGGCTATAGTTACTCTCTGTTTCTTACCTCTGGAAAGAAGTACGCCTTTTGATCCTATTTTCGTCTATCGTAATAAAAGGACTATCATAATAAAATGACTATACAACAAAAAAAGAATTTTTCAATTCGAACCAGCAGTTCTTGAGTTTAGCGCGTTTAAACAAAGAAACAAATTTCCACGCGGACGAAGTCGCGGGCAGCCGCTAGTATTTTATAAAGCGATCAAACAACTATCAGCCTTTTAAAGTCCACTGCTCGACAAAGGCCTCCCCTAATGTTCGCCACTCCATCCGCTCCTGCGCCCTCTGAATCCAGCGGTTTCCCGCTATCTTCTTCAGGTCGTCAGTTGGTTGGAGGGCGGCCTGTGCTCCTTTTGCCGAGATGTGGTCGCCATTCGAGGACTTTTCTTCCTCATCGGTTGGCAGTCCTCCTAACTAAATGGCTTGATCATTCTCACTTCAGCTTGCAGATTTTGAAAGCTATGTCGGTAACCTTGGTTCGTCTACGGATTTCATCGTTACAGATTCTGTCGCGTAGAGAAATACCAAGCATAGTCCTCTCCATCGCTTGCTGAGCGACCTTGAGCCTACTGCCTATGGAAATGGCTAAATGTGAAAGACCACTTCTCAGCGCCGTAGGTCATCACTGGCAACAAACACTGCTCAAAAACTTTCGACTTCAGGCACTGAGGTGCTCTGGACTAGAAGACACTGTAATTTCTCGAACGCTGCCTCTCTCTAACGCTCTCTCTCAGAGTTGGACTTACTAATACGGATCGCTTGTCCCAGGTCTCTCCATACTCGTCAACTTCGAGAATAGCTCCATCAAACAACTATGGATATCAAAATAATAATATTATCTATCATAGATATAGGATCGTAACGAAATTATGACGTATATTTGAATGATATTTTTTGGCAATAAAATTATTATATTTATCGTAATTATTAAAATCTTATAGCTTCATGACAATTTGAAATTACTAATTTAGAAACAATATTGTGTATTTGTAAAATTATGGTTACTTTTGTGAATATTATTTGAAAAATTAACTAATATTTTATAGTGTGCAAAGTTTCAATAAGTGCAGGCAACGACTTAGAAATCTTGTAGAATTCTTGATAAGGCTTACAGGACATTTATATATTAGTAATTTTGGTATGCATATATACACATCAACACTGTCTAGGGATATTTCGTTTAGAGTTCTTTAATTCAAAAAATACTGGCTGGATTTTAAATCTTTTTTACAAGCATATTTTTTTAGGTCATTTTGAATGATTCCAATTTAGAATTTCCGAAAATTAATTTAAAACAAAAGATATGCGCGGCAAACCTAGTGCGAGAGTCAAAGATAAAATTTATTAATCATAGTTTTTGATCATTTGTTTGTGAAAAATTCAAGTTTTATCACAAAAAAGTGATTTTAAATTTATTAGCACTGTATGCATAATGCAGCGCCGCCATTTGACGAGAGACGAAATGTTAAGGGCAGTAGGCATGCTCCAAGCTGGAGCGACTCAACAGAGAACTGCTGATGAGATTGGGACAAAGCAAAACGTCATATCGAGGTTGTGGTCACGATATCGTGCTACTGGTGAAGTGGCTGAAAGACACCCAGGCGGTAAGCGCAAGACCACCCAACGACAAGACCGATTTTTGCAAGTTGCTGCAAGAAGGCAAACAAATGCTACGGCCATGCAGTTGGTTCAAAGGCTTCAGTCTGAACACCAGTTGCTGGTGAGTGATCAAACTGTGAGGAGAAGACTGCATGAAACAAGCCTTTATGCTCGCAGACCACTTCGTACTCTAACACTACGCCGAGGAAATCGCGGAATAAGATTGCAGTGGGCACGTGAACATTTGTTGTGGGAAGATAATCAGTGGTCTGAAGTGCTGTTTACTGATGAGTCCAGATTCGGTTTCCATCCTCATTCACGAAGAGTACGCGTATGGCGAGTTCCTGGTCGTGAAAGCCATCTGCGCCCTCAAGAAGTCCATCCATACCATGGCGGCACAATTATGGTCTGGGCGGGAATACGTGCTGGTGGACGAACGGATCTCGTTTGGATCAGAAACACCATGACGGCTGAAAAATACCGTGACCAGGTGCTAGCACCAATAATCTACCCCCATCGAGTGCAAATGGGCCAAGGATTCACGCTCATGCATGATAACGCCCGTCCGCACACAGCGCAAGTGGTGACCAGGTGGCTGCAGCAGCACGACATATCGGTTTTAGACTGGCCTGCGCAATCGCTGGACCTAAACCCCATAGAGCATGCGTGGGACATGCTCCAAAAAAGGGCTATGAAGAATTTTCCTGCAAACCTTGCTACTGAAGAGCAACTTTTTATGCATCTTAGCAGGACCTGGGACAATATCCTACAGCCTGCCTTTGACAACCTGATTCATAGCATGAAAAACTGTTGCAGGACGGTTGTTAATGTCGTGGGTGGTTTTACTGACTATTGATTTTTTTGCATAATTGCAAAAAGAATGGAATTTTCTCCTTTATTTTCACTTTTTTTTAAAAACACATGTATCGTTACTTTTGCTCTTATTTCACTTTTTGTATTTATATGAATAAAATTTATTTTTGTTGTATTCTAAACTATAGTCTGATAAAATATAGGCTTCATAAAAATATACTTATACATGTTGCAGGCTATTCACAAAGAATTTTGATAAAATTGAGAAAATTCGAAATATCCCTAGATACTGTGTTGATGTGTGTATTTATAAGTTATACACCTATTGTTACCCAAAAGTTATGCCAAATCAATGATTTATGATTTGACCTTCCAATTAGTTGTATTTTTTTATTTCAAAAGGTAAACAATATGGACACTCGTGTTGGCGACATTTGTCATGAAAACATGTATGGTAATAATATTCATAAAACAATCAAGGACACCGATAGCGGCGGTTTCCGTTTCTTACTATTCAATTCAAATACCTAGTAAAAGTTTCCGTATATTGCACATGTAGCAGGAATCTTAGAGCATCTAAGAGCAGGCGTAGAAGTTTTGTAAAATATAAATTAAAATTATATTTAATGTATAAGAAAATAGACTTTACGATGTTTTTGATAATTTATTTATTACTTTATGCAATACAGAAATAAAATTACCGACGAATGAAAGGTATTAAAGAAAAACTGTTTGTACGCTAGTCCTATAAATCAATGTATTTTGTACGAGTTTTTTAATTCTTATTTTCTAGACACAAAATTGAAATAAAGATCTTATTGATATTAAAACAAAGAAAAAACTATTCAAAACATAATCAAAAATTTAATAAATAGACCTCTGAGTTTTATGTAGGTATGACTAGCGGCCGCCCGCGACTTCATCTACGTGGACTTTGGTATTAGAGCATGATGTTATATAGCCTTCCCCAATAAATGGACTATTGAACACAAAAATATTTTTTCAATTCGAACCAGTATTTACTGAGATTAGCGCGTTCAAACAAACAGACTCTTCTTCTTCATGTATCATCATTCTTCTTCTTCAGCTTTATAAATTAAGTAGTATAGATTTTATCATAGTAAAATTTTACACACTAAAAAGTCTCGAAGTGTACGAACGAACTAAATATTTTGAAAAGGTCGTGTTTATTAAGTAAAGGAGTTATAATTTAAACTACATAACTGAAGTATTAAGGCTATGTTTAGATGGCAAAATTTTGACGCGCGTTTTGAAATGGTTTAGATATCCTAATGTCTATTTATATATATATATATATAGATATACCCATACGGCAAATGTTGATCAGACGGGTTGTAGCATCAGTTAATTGTTGATCAGTTAGCCATTGTTGATCAAAATAGTTTTTGTTGATCGAATGTATGATTCGGCATACAAAAGTGGCTCCAATTTGATCAACAATTGCTGACCCTCTAGCGGCACAAATAAGAACTATTCATTGCATTACTTATACAAATCCGCTCCATCAATTGTTGATCTCATTCAAATGGACCAATCAGAGGTCACCTTTGCTGATGATTGGTTGGTTTTGTTATGCGCTGTTGCCAATTCGCTTCGCAATCTGTGGTTATAGAGATATAGATGTGTATGCAATAGTTCGGTTTTACTCCCGCTTAGCTTTGTCCGATACGTTATAGTAACAAATTCTCAATAGGAAGCTATAACATGCTATAACCTTAGAGTTAGTTTGTATTAGTTATTTAGGATGGTAAGGTGAAACAAAAATACCCAGTTACAATTAACATTTTTATTTAATTTAATCTTTTATTAATAAAATATAAACAGCTATAAATATTTTATGCACCTATTTATGAGGTATGTTTTGTTGAAGGTGTGATTATATAGTATAACCTTATAATAATACGAATATGTATAAATTAATGTTAATGTTTACACACTAAAAAGGCAATAAAATACATAAAAGTTTTTCTATTTGTTACCATCGATTAGGTCGACGCCATTGTTTCAACTTATTAGATGTTTTGCTACTTGGAACTGGGAAGTAATCCTAGCAATAACGAATTAATCAAACCATATTAAATATAAAGGTTGATTGTTTATCAATTTAGAATAATCCAATGTATTTTCTTAACGAATCTAGGTTGGTACTATTTATAATCTCTATTTTTACATTATGACTTAGTTTTGTTGTAACTGATTTTTGTGAAATAGTGTATGCAGATAGTGTTGGTTTTAGGTTTTTGTAAATCCATGTGTTTCACTAACGTTTACATAACTTAAGAAGTCATTACTATTGTAAGATTGCATGATTTAGATCATGGTTTGTGAAACGTGTAAAATAACGTGTGAAATAAATAAATAAATATATTAATAAATCTATACGCTATGATGAAAGCAAGTCAGTGTTAAGTTAGGACATGTAGATTAGGAGCTTGGTTCTCCATAAGATTCGAAAACTTTTTGACGTGATAACGTCTTTAAAATCGTTTTAGTCGGGTGACATGTTCAGAAACTTGTGTCACACCAAAACCTCACGAGCGCGATCGCAGGTATAACGAGAGAGAGACGGACCGATCTCCCGTCTCATCTCGAGCGCTGCCAGTCATTCCGTGAAACTTGTCACGCGGAATCCTCACGAGCGGAGGCTGGCATAGCGTTCGAGTGAGTGGACCGATCTTCCGTCTCTCTCACTCTAGCGGCATACAAACGAATGGAGATTTCCTCGTGCGGACGTTATCACGTAAACATCTCGATCGTAAACCTACTTTACAAACAATTTGCCGTTTTTTTTTATTACCTTTTATTTTTTTCTTTCACCTGTCCCTTTGTCTGTAATCAAATCTTTCAAGTTAAATTTGACACACTTCCTAGTTTCCGATTGAGTAAAATTTTTGCACGCGTATGTATATCGCGTGACAATGCAATATTATGATGAGATGGAGCTGATCTAATGATGGAGCTGGAAGGTGGCCATAGAAACTCCGTTATAATACGACATAACCCTATCGAGTTTGGGCTCGTATGATTCGTCTCGATGAGTACTTTGTCTGCAGATGATATCCAGGGTCTGATGATGGAGTTGGAAGGTGGCCATAGGAAGTCCGTAATAAAACGACACAATCCCATCGAGTTTGGGCTCGTTTGATTCGCCTTGACGAGTACTTTCGTCCTAGATAATATCCATATGATATGCAACTCCATCAGATTTAATAAAATAAGTTCGTTCCATTTGTTATGAATGTAAATTCTATTTGATTAGATGGATGGATGGTATGAGGGTGTATAAACATGTCATATCACTAATGTTACGCATCAGTGTACCAGGGCGAACCCTGTTGTACTAAAGCCCTCTTCCCCCTACAATGGATCTCTGGAGGATACTACGCCGTAGTAAATCCCGAATCATAAATACTGAAAAGTAAAAATAGAAAATGTTTTTTTTAATACAGTTGCTCAAAAAGTGGCGTATTGCAGGGACGTATAGCGTTCGGGATGTGGGCTATATTACACACTCGTGCTTTTTCTTTACCTTTTCCTAACTTGTGCATTTTCTTTTCCGACTGTCAAAATAATGTCTATTAAAAAGAAAAAAACCAACCACGAAGTTTTAGAAGTTTTTATGATTCATGCAAATATTTCTAAAAAGAAGCTACTAATTTGTTTCAATATCAGATTTAATGATTTGATTCAATGAGATAGGTTAGGTTTCATTTCATTTCATCTCATTAACATTTTCATTTCAAATCAATAAAAAAATTCTACTGAAGACGTGGCTGTATCGGCATAGTTCCCTTTGCCAACTCAGAATGGGTGAAGAAAACAAAAAAAAAATCTCCGCATATAGGTATTCTTTTACGGTTGGCACCATTTTTCAAAAATGTTCTTTGCGAGTTTTTATTAAATTGCTTCAGTTTTTCGCAACTGTATTAAAAATAGTTGTTCAGTACACGTGCGGAACCGTCATTGCTAAGAGTTCCGACTCACCTTCGGCTACGCCTTGGCTCGGGTAGACATTTGTCGGAACTCATTGCAATGACAGTCTTTCCGTACTTGTAATGAAATATACTATTTTTTAATTAGCTTTTGTTACTTGTTCATAAAAGGAACTAAAAGGTTCATCATCATCATCAGCCTATATCAGTCCACTGCTGGACATAGGCCTCTCCCAAGGCGTGCCACTGAGCCCGATCTTCGGCTCAACGCATCCAGTTACCTCCCGCCACCCGGCGCAGATCGTCGCGCCACCTTGCAGGGGGCGTCCTACACTACGTTTGCCTAAGCGCGGTCTCTACTCTAAAAGTCGTCTTGTCCACCGATTGTCAGCTCTACGACAGATGTGACCAGCCCACTGCTACTTCAGCTTGCTGGCTCTTAAAGCTATGTCGGTGACCTTAGTCCGTCTCCGGATTTCCTGATTTAGGATCTTATCTCGGAGAGACACACCGAGCATAGCCCTCTCCATTGCTCGCTGCGCAACCTTGAGCTTGTGAACCAGTCCCACCGTCAGTGTCCACGTTTCGGCTCCGTATGACCTACGGAGCCGAAACGTGGACACTCGTGGACAACGGGTAGGACGCACTGGTCGAAGACTTTCGTCTTGAGGCTTTGCGGTATATATGACGAGAGTATGTGACGGAGCTTCCCGAATGCTGCCCAGCCCAACTGAATCCTCCTATCGGATTCCTTCTCGAAGCTGTTTTTTATGAAGCTGGATGGACTGCCCAAGGTAAACGTATTCTTGAACAGCTTCGAGTGTCGTTCCTTCGACGATGATGGGGATAGGAATTATGTGTGCGTTGAACATGACCTTGGTCTTGTCCAAGTTTATTCCTAGCCCCACCCGGGAGGCTTCATTTAGGCTGGACAACATTTCCTGCAACGGCAAAACGCAAATGTGAGAGATATTCGCCGTCTATGTGTATGCCACGTCCCTTCCAGTCCAATAACTTGAAGACATCTTCCAGTGCACAGGTAAATAGTTTCGGTGACTAAATGTCACCTTGTCTCACACCTCTGTGCAGCTGGATAGGTCTTGTTTGGGAGTTCTGAATTTGGACGAAAATAGTGGCTGAGTTATATAAGTTTCTCAACACATCGATGTATCGATAGTCAACTTGGCACCGCTGCAGGGATTCCAGAACAGCCCAGGTTTCAATCGAGTCAAAAGCTTTTTCATAGTCTACAAACGCTAGGCACAGGGGCTGATTATACTCGTGCGTCTTTTGTATAATCTGCCTCACTGTGAGAATGTGGTCTATGGTGCTAAAGTCTCGTCGGAACCCGGCCTGGTCCGGTGGCTGGAATTCGTCTAGTCGTCTAGCGAGTCGATTCGTTATGACCATCGAAAACAACTTATAGACGTGGCTCAGAAGCGAGATTGGGCGGTAGTTTTTCAGCAGTTTTGTCTCCCTTTTTATGGAACAAAACTACAATGCTCCTGTTCCACGCCTGCAGAGTTCTCCCTGTTTGCAAGACGGATAAAAAAATTTGGGCTAGTCTTGTGAGAATTGGTGTGCCGCCGGCTTTAAGAAGTTCTGTTGTTATTCCGTCCGCACCAGGGGCTTTTCCGTTTTTAAGTTCTCAATAGAATCGAAGGCTTTCTCATACGCAACACATAGGGGCAGATTATACTTTATTGGTCTTTTGTATAACGTGATTTGTATGACGTGGCTCTGAAGCGCGATGTGTCTATAGTTCTTCAAAAGGGCTCTTAGGCTCAAGGGGTGATTCTTGAAGAACAGAACTACCACGCTTCTGCTCCACGCCTCCAGGGTAGTTCCGTTACTGATGATGGTATCAAAAAGTTTTTGGAGCGCCACTAGGAGGGGTTTTCCTCCAGCCTTCAGCAGCTCTGATGTGATACCGTCATCTCCCGGTGCTTTGTTGTTTTTTAGCTGACTTAGGTCCCCCTCTAATTTCGTACAGGCTGACGTCCGGGATATGTTCGGTATAGTGTTAGGTCGATACTCGGTCATGTAGGGAGATAGATTGGAAGCCCACGGTTAAGTACCTACAACATCGCTCCGTATGCACAGTCAGGTGAATCATGTGATTAAAAAAACACGTGCGGCCCGGGCGATTCCAACCCATATGAAACTAAGGGTGTACCAAACCTACATCTGGTCAAGGACCACCTACGCGGCGCCGGCATGGTTTGCGTCGGTAAGTGCGTCGCTGCGCAAGCGTTTTGAAGCGATTAACATTTAATGCATATTTCGGCCTGATCAACATTTGCCGTAAAGAGGACAATATATATATATATATATATATATATAAAACTGGCCAAGTCAAATCGAACCTATTTTAAGATCTCACATTTTTAAAGAGTCTAGA
This sequence comes from Pyrgus malvae, assembly GCA_911387765.1. Lineage (NCBI taxonomy): Eukaryota > Metazoa > Arthropoda > Insecta > Lepidoptera > Hesperiidae > Pyrgus > Pyrgus malvae. Next base: position 7,972,058 of record OU426958.1, on the reverse strand, counting down.
TCGCTTTTGTATCGTTTTTAATATCGTATTTATAATCGATTTTCATATTAAATTTTAAATATTGTACAAATTCAAAAAATAGTCTTTATAAAAATAGTCTTAGTAAGAATTTTGAAAATCGGTTCACAAACGGCGGAGTAATCGGTGAACATATATAAAAAAATACATACAGCCGAATACATTAGGTACCTTCTCCTTTTGGAAGTCGGTAAAAATCAACTAAATTATCTCCCTGAAGATAGTGTTTGGCGTTTTTTTAAACATTATCAATGAAGTACATCTATTTTTATGACATTTACAATCATAATTTATTATTTTTTTCATTATAATTAGATGTTTGCGGGTAAGATTAGGTTAGTTACATAATTTTTTTGTCAAACTTTTAAATCATCATTGCCACAAGTTCTGTTTTCGGTAAATAATCGGTTTTACCCATAAAGGGGCTATATATATAAATTAAGTTTTTAACAAAAAAATAGAACTGACTTCAAACGGTATAAAATAAAATTGTTCAGTACCTACTTCTTCTTGCTTATGGTAATGACTGTTAAAACTATTTTTGGAGTCGGGCCCTTACTAAAATGTCGTAACATTCGTTCTAAATGGGCACCGACAGTACAGACAGTCATTACCATAAGCAAGAAGAAGTAGGTACTGAACAATTTTATTTTATACCGTTTGAAGTCGGTTCTATTTTTTTGTTAAAAACTTAATTTATTTCACTCTTTTTAGTAATTTTAATAATTCTGCACATATGTATAAGCAAAATTGGATTTTCTTTCACTTAACTTCTAAACGTTAAAGAGATATCTTTTATAATCATGTTTATCTAATAGCCATCTTGTAGCCTGAAAGAATACTACTATCAGTCCACCTGAATGTATAAATTAATGAAAGAATTTGCTCTCAGCTCCTAACCGTTGAGGAGTTGTACCTTCAATCATCAGCTTAGCAACATGAGGTTATAATTACCGGACATAAATATTTGTATTATGTTAAAATATGACTAAAAGAATGTGTGTGCCTTTTAAGCTTCAGTGTTTCCCTCGATTTCTCTAGTATCACATCATCAGATTTTGCCATGGTGACAGTTGGACCACCTCAGGAATTTAAGATTTTCAACAAAAAAACATTTTTTGAAAGAATTTGCTCTCAACTCCTAACCCTCATAGTATCTTCCATCTTCAGCTCAGCAACATGATATGATAATATACCTGTTTTGCTTTAGTAAAAATATAAAAATCATTTGTTGTGCTATAAAATTTGAATGTTCCCTTCGATTTCTCTGGGATCCCCTCATCAGACTTTGACTTGGTGACAGTTGGACCACCTCAGGAATGTAAGATTTTGAATAAAAAACTATTTCTTGAAAGAATTTGCTCTCAACTCCTAACCTTCGTAGTACCTTCCATCATCAGCTCAGCAACATGATATGATGATGATTATACACAAATTCCTGTTTTACTTTAGTCAAAATATGAAAATCATTTGTTGTGCTATAAAATTTGAATGTTCCCTTCGATTTCTCTGGGATCCCCTCATCAGACTTTGACTTGGTGACAGTTGGACCACCTCACGAATGTAAGATTTTGAATAAAAAACTATTTCTTGAAAGAATTTGCTCTGAACTCCTCACTGTCGCAGTACCTTCCATCATCAGCTCAGCAACATGAGATGATGATTACTATGCACAAATATCTCTTATGCTTCAGAAAGTATAAGAAAATCAATGTGTGTGCCTATAAAATTTGAGAGTTCCCCTCGATTTTCCTGGGATCCCATCATCAGATCCTGATTTGGTGACAATGGGACCACCTCGGGAGTATAAGCATACGAACAAAAAAAGAATTTTGAAAATCGGTCCATAAACGGCGGAGTAATCGGTGAACATATATAAAAAAAAAAATACATACAGCCGAATACAGTACCTCCTCTTTTTGGAAGTCGGTAAAAAAAGGACTGAACTGGCGATCTTGCGTCTATCTCATCTAGCATGCATCTAGCGTCTATCTTTTGTTTCGTTTGCGATGTTGCCGCTCCGCAGCATCGTTGTACATTTCCGCGGTATTTGTTGATCTCCCAACGTTTATATTGATCAACAAAGGCACACAAAGTGTAAAATAAATGGCGGTTACAGAATCAACAATTGCCGTGTGATTTGGTGACGAGCTAGAGTGTTTACAGCGTAGCTAGGCACTGGGTCGCAATGAGGAGAATCGTTATATTCGAAGTTTGACACGATATCATCAAAATTATCTAAGCTAAAAGCCGCTAAAGGTGGATCAACAATTAATGCATATTTCGGCCTGATCAACTTTTGCCGTAGGGAGGACAATATATATATATATATATATATATATAAATCCAGAAACACTTTTGGCAACCTTTCATTTTGCAACCTTGTGGCTACCACGAGTTACAGCAGACTTAGGGCAATAAAAGCTATGAATATTAACTTACTACAAGCTATAATACTGTGACTATTACTTAAAATTTACCTTGTTGTAATATCCTCCAAAATAATTTTATACAGGTACATATATTTTTCGCAATACTTTTGACAACCAATCCATATTGTTATACTTACTACATCCATGTATATTGATGTATATTTATATTTATTTTATAAGAGATAAGCCTACCGTTCTTAATTACATATATATACTACTTCCGTATTTTTAAGTATATTGTCAGCTCATTCCTAAGTACTTTAGGCATCCTACCATTAACGAGTACTTTTAACGACTTATTATACTAACCGTATATTAACGTTTACTTAGCTAGCAAACATGCTACCTTTCAGTAGGACGGTAATATGGAATCCAGAAAATACAGTCAAGCTCCAAAATATTAACTAAATCAGTAACTGTGGTGTGCAAGTGGACTGTATGTTGCTTGATGTGTTCAGCGTAGGCAGGTTTCAAAGAAGAGACGATTTTCCTTTTAAGGTGTTTCCTCCAGTAGAGCCCAGTCGTAAGTGAATTCAGCTGCTGGTTTTCAACTCGTGCGGCTTGTGTGCCGCACGGTTGAGCCAAGTTTCGGATTCCTCTATCTTGGGGTTTCTTCCGTGGCCCGCAACTGCAGAGCCCGTCAATAGGGTTGTAAGCCAGGGGGCTCCCTGGCTTACCGATGGGCGGGATCCAGCTCCTTGCTGGATCGGGGTTGTCGTGGTCCGTGGGTTGCAGCTTGCGCCGCTAGTGAAGCACGGTGGGGGCGCGGCACCTTGGTGCCGCGGGTCAATCAGCTCTTCATGAAGCCCCGGCGGCCGCAGGTGAGTCCCGCGCCAAGAGATCGCGCGGGACCGGTCTGCGGTCGAGTAGACGAGCGTGGGGCGGCGCCAGATCCCGCAGATGCGAGAATCGCGCCGGGTCGACACGCGCAAACATTTTGGTGGCGAGGCAGCGAATGAAGTCGTCGAGGCTCTCGACTCGTAAGTCCCTCTGGATGACTGCGTTCCTGACGCACCACGACGCTTGCGCGACCTGTCGCAGCACGCGCGATTGAGCCACGCGCAAACGTTTGCGCTGCGGCTCACTCACGAGCGCGTACCAGGCCGGCGCCGCATACGTCAGGCGGGGGCGGATGTACAGCTTATACTGTGTGGTCTTAACACAAAGAGGGAGGCTCGAAGAGAGCACCGGACGAAGCTGGAAGCTCGCCGACCTCGAGCTGATGAGTATGTTGTCCACGTAGTGCTTCATGGTAAGTCTGTGGTCTAAAGTCACACCCAGGTACTTCGCCCGGGTGGACCACAGGATGTCTTGTCCGTTGAGCTTCAGAGTGGGGTCCTTAGAAGAGCTGCCACCTATCCGGACGGCCTGGGTCTTCCCCACGTTCACCGACAGTCTCCACTTCGCGAGCCAGTCGGGGAGGGCATCGAGGGCACGTTGTCACGAACGCCGCGTCGTCGGCATAGAGGACTAGCAATGCCCCCCCTGCCGCTGGGGTGTACGTAGCGTAGCACGTAGGAGATAGGCAGCTTCCTTGCGGGATGCCGGCTGCCACGGGATGCTCTTCTGATAGTGCGCCGTCCACTACCACTCTGAAGCTCCTGTTGTCCAAGAAGCAGGAGATCACCTGTACGATGCGCTTGGGCACCAACGACTGCGAGATCTTGTAGAGCAAGCCGTCGTGCCAAACACGATCGAACGCTTTTTCCATGTCAAGGAATACTGCACACGCTCGCTTGTTATTGTTCAGTGCGGCGGTGACATATCACCGCCGCACCATAGAAGGTACTGCACCATAGTGCAGTACCCTCGATCTTGCAGCAGGAGCGACTCGAAGACCTTCGAAATGGTTGAGAGAAGCGTGATGGGCCTATAGCTCTCAGGCTTCAGGATGCTTTTCCCCGGCTTGGGTAACATGATTACGTGCCCAATTTTCCATGAGTGCGGGAATGTCCCCGTACGCAGAATGCCGTTGAAAAGGCGCGTGACGGCTCCCATCGTCTTCCTGGGAAGCTGGCGGAGCGCCGTGTTCGTTATGCGGTCTGCGCCGGGAGCCTTTCTGGCTTTAGTCCTTTCGATCGCACTCTGGACCATGCTCGGGGAGACGACGACGGGATCTTCATCAGGAGCTATAGGCGGTGCGAAGTACTCGAGGAGGTGGCGCTCAACTGCTAAAATATGTTCCGTCTCCTGAGAGGGGTTCGATCGGAAATGGCGTTCGAGGTTGTTGGCGAAGATCTCTACCCGATCTTCCGCCCGGTAGCGAGGCGTGCAGTCCGTATGCGTCAATGGAGCCGGGGTGTTCGTAAATTGGCGGCAAAGACGGTGAATAGAAGGCCAATCGTCTTGCGCGACACCCAGGCGCGACTCTCAGCTCACGGTCGCGTGCGCCTCCAACGCGGCCTGGAGCCTTTCCTTGGCTCGGATGAGGTGAAGCTTCTGTGTCGGGCATCTGGTGTTCTACCAGCTCCTACGAAGGCGCCTTTTCTCCTGTAAGAGTTGGTAGATGCGAGGTGGGTGGGGGGACAGTGCTCCCCGTGATGGAATCTCTTCTGTGGCCCCCTCCAACGCGCCTTGTATGCTGGCAGTGAGGTCGACCGCTAGTTGGTCGACATCACCTACCGTGCAGACAGGCTGAGTTGGGGTGGTGATCTCCAGTGTCTTCTTGAAGGCATTCCAGTCTGTTTTGAGACATGGCCTCGGTGGCGAGACCCTCACTGGGTTCTTCGCCAGGACTAGCGAGACGGGAACATGGTTGGACCCCATGCCGTCTTGCAGCGACTCCAGTGTGGGCTGGCCCTCGAGACCGCGGTGTACGACGATGTCTATGACATCGGGCGAGTGCCCCTGTTGTTCCAGGTAGTGTCGGGCATTCTGGGCCCTGGACTGCGTACCCGCGGTGCTCGGCATTGTTAAAGAGGTGTCGTCCGTTCCTGCAGGCGGCGTGGCTGTTCCACCCCGTATGTTTGGCGTTCCAATCGCCGGCGGCGATGGTCGGGTGCGGCGCGTCCAGCGGCTGCCTCAGGATACTCGGCTCTGTGTTCCTCGGCATTGGTGTTATTTACGTAGATGGCAGTGCATGGCGACGAAGTAGCTTCGAAGATGACGCTCTTCATCCGGTATTCATCGGGCGCGGGCGGGCCCTCCCGCCGGTCGTCTCTCCATAGGAAACGTTGCATGTCCCTGTCTTCCACTTGAATAGTGACTGCGTGTCAACATATCCTTGATATTAGCCTTGACTGCGATCGGGCGTTGACGAAACTTCATGAGTACGCCCGACACTGACTGCAGCAGGTCTGGTCCGGACAGCAACATGTCGTTGAGGCTGACCCCTCGTGTCTTAGCAGCGGCGTCGTGCACGATGCGTAGCTTTTCAGGCTTCTGTGGGTTGATAACGGTGAAGTGAGGTAGGTATCACAGCTTGGCACTTTTCTCTGTCGGCGCTGCTTCGGCGAAACCATTCTCCACAAGATCGGCTATTTTCTGTTTGTATCTTTTCTTCATGTTGTCGTCTCGATCCAGTTTTCTTTCTATGTGTTCAAGTCGGGTGAGTGCCGACTGGAAGTTGGAAGGTGGGTGGATATTATCGGTCTTCCACAGCAGTCCGGTCTCGAAGCCGCCCGTCGGGATCCGCTTCGTTTTGGCCTTTAAGATCTGCATGGCTCGGCGCTCAGCATCGGTAAAATATCTCCTGGCCTCTACCCCCAGTGACTCCAAAGCGAAGTGTTGCTTCATCAGCTGTTCCATTGGCTCCTCCTCTTCGAGGCTGTGGATGTAGTGGATGCAATGTCGTTGTGCGCCCCCCAATTCCTGGAGTCCGTGGAGTACTCCACACAACAGAGCGGCGTATGAGAGGCCACCGGTTGTTTGTTGTCGCCGTGACGCAGCTCGTCGCTTGCCAGTAGTTGCCAGTTGTCTTGACCCAGTAAGACTGTCGGTGAACCTTCTTCATATTGCAGCAGGTCTTCTATATCTCGCAGGTGCTTGCAGGACTCCATGATGCACTCCCTGTGGTGACAGTCGTATGTTGGACATTGTTCGTGCCGTGATGCTGTGCAGCTTGGAGTGAAGGCCTCTGACACCGAACTCAACGCGCTTGGATTTCTCAGCGTCGATCTTTATTCCCGCGATGCCTTCTATGTAAAAGGGTTCGACTGGCACGTCGACCCGTCGTCCAACAAGGCGTATGCATTGCAGACGCCCCTCGGTCCTTTGATTTGCACAGGAAGCATCTTAAGCAGCGCCTTTGTGTTGTTGGTTTCTCTTACTGATGCCACGGTGAAGTTTCGGTCATGGTCGAAGTAGTGTTGTTGCGTAACGCTGTTTCGGTATGTAGGTTACCAGAAGCCTCTAACGTAAACATGAGGCGCGGGGCGCAAAATGCTTCCGTCGGCAGCATCGAGTCAGCGATGTTTGATGATTCAGCGAGTAACGCAAACGCTGCAGCGCATCAAGCCTTCGCCGAGGTCACGGCACCCGTCGTCGGCACCTGAGTACGTCGACCCCCGGACGAGCCCATGCTACTATTGCTGCTAACACCAAACCTGCTCCATCACAGGCTAAGCTGCAAAAATGGGGGACGCAGATCCAGAGTGAATCAATTCGTAAGGATCTGCCAAAATTGCGTTCAGCTAAGAACCAGTGCGACGAGGAGGGTTTCGTGAAGGTTGAAAAGAAGACGAAGAGGAAGCCCACTCGTCCGAATAGATGTGGTACTGCACCGACCGGCCCAAACCGAATGCTGCAGCCGGCCAAACCGACGACGCTGCTGTACGTGTCCCAACTGCATGACTCTACAAAGGTCGAGGAGATTGTAGCGTACATCAGAATTAAGACCAACTGCAGATTGAGGGTTGAGCGATCGGAGTCTCGCCACAGTGTTAATTTTAATTCATATGTGGTGAGAGTCCCCACGGAACAGCTGCCAACCCTCATGAAGGAAGACTTTTGACTGAGAGGTGTTGTATTCCGGCGATTCTGAGGCCGGCTACCAGACACCGCGCGCAACACGACGCCGAAACCTCGTGTTACCTAGATAATGTATTGTTTATGTATAGTGATTGGTTGGTTGCAACCCTTTTTACGTCCCACTTAGGGCATGCAATTCGGATATCCGGATATCCATATTATTCGGATATTCGCCACATTTACTATTCGAATAATATCTATAGAATTATTCGGTTTTTTCGAACATTTCGAATACTTAATTTTTAATTTTGTTTGGTAAAAATATCCGAACTCAAACTTTACTAAATGGCGATTAGAACACGTATAACCGATTTTTCGTTGTCATTGCAGCCATTGCCCGTTGCCAAACCCGTAAATATTTAAAAAAATGTGTGTCAGCTCCGACGCACGACTGGAGCACAATACAAGGAGCGCCTGCCTGTGACTATCTATAAGCCCTGTTGAGGACACCAAGCTTTTTGGATGCCAATTGGGCCTTGGTCTCCAAGTGACTCCGATATTGCACTTTACTCGTAATGTCGACTCTCAAGATACCGACACTTTCACCGACAGTGAGCGCGGTGCCCTGGAACTTGGGCGCTATAAAAATGGGTTTTTTAGCGGTAAACGCGCAAACTTGTGTCTTCGTAAGGTTAAACTCAACAAGGTTAAGTCGACCCCATTCCAAGACCCGCTCCAGAGAGTTCTCGACTTCAGACACAAGTTTGATTCTGCTTTCCTCTACTTGTGACTGAGAGGCATTGGCTCGACAGGTGTATAGTGCGTCCACTGTACCATCATCCGCATAACAATGAATACTGCGTGATTGTTGCAGCATGTCATTGATATGCAGAATGAATAGTGTTGGAGACAGCACTGAGCCTTGGGGAACACCGGCGTTAATGGGCTTTATATCTGAGCAGCATCCGTCAAGTAGGACCTTAATCTGCCGCTCAGACAAAAAGCTTGCCACCCAGTTGCATAGCCTCACGGGAAGACCGTAAGATGGAAGCTTCGCGAGAAGGGCCCTGTGTCAGACCCGGTCAAAGGCCTTTGCGATATCCAGGCTGACTGCCAGAGCCTCCCCATTGCCCTCGACGGCTTCAGCCCAGTGGTGTGTGAGGTACACCAAGAGATCACCGGCCGACTCTCGAGACACTTGGGGAGCTGCGTGTTTATAACACGCTCCATCACTTTAGAGAGCAGGGAGGTTATCGCAATGGGCCTGTAATTGGACGGGTCACTGCGGTCACCTTTTTTCGGGATTGGGTGTACTAGGGCTACCTTCCACGAAGACGGTACTTTACTAGTGGTGTAGGAAAGCGAGAATAAGCGCGTTAAGACGGGAGCCAACTCGGGAGCGCTTTAATACGATCGCTACGGGGATATCATCCGGCCCGCTCGACTTCTTGACATCGAGGGCTTGCAGAGCTCGTCTGACGGCCTTTTGAGTGAAGCGCACGTCCTTCATCGAGCTCTCACACTGCCTGATGGTCGGCGGTGTGGCACCTCCGTCATCCAGAATCGAGTTTGAGGCAAACAGGGTGCCCAGAAGATCGGCGTTCCCTTTTGCCGTGTGAGCCAGAGTATCGTCCGGTTTGTGTAGAGATGGAAATGACGACCGACAGAAGTTTCCTTCGACATCCTTGGCCAGCGACCAAAAAGCTCGACTCCCGAACGGGTAGCTTGATAGACGCTGGCCAATTCTGCCGACGTGCCTAAACTTCGCCTTGGCTATGTGCTTCTTTGCTAAACGGGAGGCAACGTTGAATTTTTTCCAGAGCTTAGACGTTTCGGAGTCCTTACGCGTGTGCGCATCAGCCCAAGTTTTGAAAGCCTCTTGCTTAAGGTTTGAGGCCTTAGCGCAAGACCCATTAAACCAGGGCTTGTTTCGTCCGCCAATGGATACTACAGAGCTGGGAATAAAACCAATCATGCCCTGTCGTATCACATTGGCTATCGATTCCGCACACGTGACAGGATCACCCGAGGTGAAGCACAGCTGCCTCCAAGGGTAGGAGGCCAGGAATTCCTGGTGTACGTCCCAGTGCGCTGACCCGTAATGCCAGACTTGACGCTTCCCATTGGGTCGAGAACCTTCTGGGGGCGTCAAGGGTACGGCAGAACTTACCAGGCAATGGTCAGAGGTCCCAAATGGGGCCCCGACCGTCACCTGGTAGTCGGATGGATGGGTGGTCATCAGAAGGTCCAGCAGAGAGGCAGTATGGGTTTCAATATCCGGTACTCTGGTGAAAGTATGTACCACCTGCGTCAACCCATATGCCAAGGAGAAGTTGTAAGCGGCCCTGCCAACAAAGTCAGTGGTTCTGGATCCCAACCATTCGGTGTGGTACGCGTTGAAGTCACCCAGAACCACCAGCTCAGCCGAGGGATACTGCTCCAGCACTCTTTTGGACGTGCTCAAATAATCGAGTCGTCTCTGCTTACCAATTTAACGAAAATTTGACTACATGTGACCTTGTGACCCCTATATCTCCGGTCCCTTTTGTTTGACCCACGGAGCTGAAATTCAAACTTGATCGAGGTACTAACCTAAGGTATCTACTGATCAAATTTGAAGTCAATCGGTCCAGTAGATCCGAAGATATCCTGTCGACAGACTAACATACAGACAGACATCCTACCAAAACCATTTATCTCCTAATGCTACGCAGGAGGAAGTTAATAAGTAGTATTCGAAAAATTCGTATTATTCGAAGTATTCGAATACTATATTTTTTTCTATTCGAAATATCCGAATACCTTTTTCGAACGAATAATTGCATGCCCTGGTCCCACTGCTGGGCACGGGTCTCTCCCCATTATTGGGGAGGTCTGGAGCTTACTCCACCACGCTGCTCCAATGCGTGTTGGTGGAGATGCGGGTTAGTGGCCAACCCGCTGTCGGATGTTTTCAAACCGCCCATAAGGCCTCCGACAAGGTTTAACGACTGCTATCCATCGACAACAACCGGGACCGACGGCTTAACGTGCCCTCCGAAGCACGGAAACGCGCATGAAATTATTTTTTTTGCCACTAGCGGTCACCCATCTCACACCCGACCGCGCCCTTTGGCTTAACTGCATAGACCACTTGCGTTCTACGCTAGCCGCCGAGCCATGCGTCAGTATAGTGATTATTTTAAGTCAATTTTATTTTGTATTGTATTACTAGCTGTGCCCCGCGGTTTCACCCGCGTTAGAGAGGATCATTACTATAAAGTGAAGTCCCTTCTGAAGTGCCGTGGACGAGTTATTTGTAGGACTATTTAAGATAAACATTTCAATCATACATTACATATGTGTAACTGTAGCGGTTTTGGCAGCGCACGCCAGAATAGCTCGCAGATGGTAGATATTTTCCTACTTACTTGACACTTACACACAATTTGGGGGAAGAGGTGTCCCAAATTGGCTTGTTTCGCCTTCCATCTACACGTGACTGATGAATTTGGGGGGGGGGGGGGGGGGGGTATGTAACCTGTGACCCCTCCTGGGACCGCCACTGTATGTGTTATTCTGATGTATAAGATCTAATCTGATCAAACTCCCTTACTATCATCTACGTACTAAGAGGTATTTACCACCCCAAGGGGAAGTTGATTGGAGTTAATGATAATAGAGAAAGCCGTGTCTTTACGTACAAAGAAAACCTTTTACTTTTTATATATATATTAAGAATGTATGTTATTTCCTTTATATGTATTAGTTTGTGATATTTTAATTTTTATCTATGTATTAGTTTCTATGGGCCTTGGCCTGAAATAAATGAATAAATAAATAAAATAAAAAATACTATATAAAAAAACAAACAATACACATATTGATATCAAAATAATACGAAACAAGTAATATGTAATGTACAACACCTATTGACTATAAATTTTATACATAAGTTATCATAAGATAAGTCGCGAACAGTAATCATGCGATATTTAATCTAAACCAGTAGTCGCGAACAATAAGAATAGCAACGCCGCGCCATCAAGGGCACGAGCTGACAACGCCGCGCCATCAAGGGCACGAGCTGGCAACATGTGCTAAATAAAATCGGCAAGTAGCCAGATGATCGGTGTAATGAAAGTAAATATACGGCACCCTGTATATAGGCCCTCTAGCGTCAACACCGTGAACTAAAATATCCATTTTCAGACACATCCGAGCCAATTTGGAGTCCATCACAAAAATTGATATGGTATCCCTATCGCCATCTATGATCAAATGGTGTAAAAATTCAAGCAAATTAATCTGACGTCCATATATCGGACGTCGAAAGTCGGTGGTCGCCACATTAAATGCAATTAATGTCATGTTGGACGTCAAATAGGTTCCGGGATTTATATATATATATATATATATATATATATATATATATATATATATAACGTTTCACACTCATAGCCCCACAGTAGGGTAGATATACTCTGTGTCGTGGGTACCATGAACACACACAGAGACAGAAACACAAACACCCAGACCGAGAACTTCGCCGCTTCACCGGGAATCGAACCCGAAACCCTTTGATTGGGCAGTCCGGTATAGTAACCATTACGCCACCACGCGGGTCGTCAATATATATATGTATATATACCTACCTAATACCTAACAACCTATATAATCTAATAACCGATCACTTATTTTCTTTTCCCATTAAAAATGAGTGAATTTGGAAATGAAGCGATATTGACATCGACTTACTAATTGATGAAGTAGAAAAAACGCCAGCAATTTGAAATGTAGGTTTAGAATCCAAACAAAATAATAGCCTCTTCCACGTCCATTTTGTGAGTTCTACTGAACTAGACTGACGAGTAGTAACGAGTACCTACTCTCGCAACGCGCGTTAGCGCTCATCATCTGAGCCTAGTGTACGAGTAAGTTTATAACGCGCAAACGTTACTACTGCGTCCGAGTTAAAATTGGACAGGTAGATCTTAACTTGAAAGGCATAAGGTCGGCACAGCAACGTCATCGCGTGTGCAGACTTACACTAAGGCCTCAGAACTGTCTTTTTTGATCGTGCGTTGACGAGCGTTAACGCGCGTTACATGTGAACTTAACCTAATACAATATATGTAAAGCCATATAACCATATTATTATTATATGTTTTGTCAACTTTAAGTTAATTTCTTAAATGTGAAGTCAATATAATGTGGAGACAATAAAAGAAAAAAACATAGTTATGTACAAACATGAATAGTTTATAATTATTTTAAACATTGCCAAAATATACAGCGTGTTATTATTTAAGACTGTGATTTCTGAAGATTTGAAGATTTATATAATTATAAAAACGTTTATTAATAATGTCTTATAAATTACGACGGATGATGCCGGGTGATGATGACGCAAATTATATTTTTATTCTAAATATAGACTGATAGTAACGCTAAAATATAATATTAAAACTATAGGGTCACATTTAATAAATCTCCGTAATGTACATAAACAAGATATTGCCATAACTCTGTTTTGCCACTTTTATATGTATTACGATCTTGAATAAGACGATGAGATATATTCGTCCCAAATTAAAGCTAACAAAAACAGTGTTATTTTTTAATTCAGTGTCAATTATTTTTCCTAGTTATTGATTGTCCTAAAATCACGAGTATCCCCGTCGATTGAGGTTATAGTAGAGTCCCTTGAGGTCCATGAGGTGGTTATGCGTGCCGCGCTCGGCGACGCGGCCGGCGCTCAGCACGCAGATGAGGTCGGCGTCCCGCACCGTGCTGAGCCGGTGCGCGATCACCACGCACGTGCGGCCCGCCTTCGCAGCGTCAAGCGCTTCTTGAACCACCTGGTACAGAAACAGTATATTTAACAGTAGTAATCGACCAAACCTAGCCAAGCACACAACCGACCTCAAACAAGCCTTATCGTTGGTATGCACCTACATTAGATGGTTGTCTCGTGTGTGATTTTTACACGATAAATATTTTGGTTCACTTAAATCTTAAAGAATAAAATATATAGTTTAAAAAAACTAAAAAACACGCTTTTGAAGAATATAAAACTGAAAAACAATCCTTAATATGAGCAGAAAATAGTAATGAACAAAAAATACTAGTATTATTATGAAAAAAGTGTGGGTAGCTCGATATACGAAAAATATGGCACAGAGCGCCAAACAAACATACATGATGACATCCCAGATACAGTGTAGAGAGTAAGTTTAGTGATTTTGCCCGATAATAAATAAAGTACGAGATGAGTGACAACTTAAAACGCTAAGTTAAAACGTCAACGTCAATGTCATGCCTTCCAAAAAATTGTTGGAGATTTTCGGGAAGTTGAATAGAGCATAAAAGGCGCTCTTTTTATTGTGATAATATATTTTTTTAAGGTACAAGTTTATTTTATAGTATAAGTATGTAATATATTGTAATCTTGATTTCTTTTAGTACACCCTAAGGGGTAAATATGGAGTTCTAAATATTTTGTAAAACCTTTTTCACCCATATTTGTGCAAATAAAATATTTTCATTTCATTTCATATTTTCATTTCATTTCATTTCATTTCATTTTTATTTTTGACTCAATCAAACTTACAATCAAGTCTGATACTTATTCTACCGTGTCCGCAAGATCTATACTAATATTATAAAGAGGAAATATTTGTATTTTTGTATGTTTTGTAATGAATAAACTCTAAAACTACTGTTCCGATTTAAAAAAATCTTTCACCATTAGAAAGCTACATTCAGCCTGAGTAATATAGGCTACTTTTTACTGCGGGAAAATGCTTCATTCCTACGTGAAAACAGGTAATAGGGTCAACGCGGTTGAAGCAACTGGCTAAACGCCTATGATTTTAATATAGCAATGAAGCCTGGAATAGCACATAGGCTATTTTTTATCCTACGGGGACCCATTAAACGGGTCCACGCGGGCGAAGCCGCTGGTGGAAGGCTAGTAATAAATAAAATTGTAACTATGGTAAAATGTTAATTCGAAATTCCCATTAAATTTTAAGAATGTTATTGTATTATTAGTTTAAGTGCGACAACCCAATTTCAAACAATTATAAATAAAACCCAACATTATAAATAAACTTACTTTTTCGCTTTCACTGTCTAGAGCGCTGGTGGCTTCGTCGAGTAGCAACATTTTAGGCCGTCGTAGAAGGGCCCGGGCTATAGCCACCCTTTGTTTCTGACCACCGGACAGCTGCGTACCTTTTGAGCCGATATTTGTTTCATAGCCCTGAAATAAGCAGATAATGTTACCAAATAACTATAAATTCTTCATTTTGCAGATTTACATACTTGAAGTACATAAATGTACTTTTTATATGATCTGTTTTTTTTTTAAATTTTGTAAAGACGTACTGTTCCAAGTATACTTAAGAAGATTAATTTATAAACTTTAAATGCTTACCATAGGTAACGACACAATAAAGTTATGTATATTGGCCTGTTTTGCAGCGTTTATGATTTCATCCATGTTTGGTTTTCGGGAATTATCACCATACGCAATATTTTCACCGATGGTACGGTCAAATAAGATGGGTTCCTGTTGCACAAAACCGATTGTGTGCCTGACATCTGTTAGTCTAAGTTTGGGGAGGGGAATGCTGTTCTGGGCCTGAAAACGAAGATTTTAGTATGTATGTACTTACTAGAATTTTATAAATATTTATTTAAAATTCAAAACCAGAAGAACCTGAATTTAAAATTTCATAATATTTTTTAATATAACGGAAACAGAAATAATAATTATTCACACTTTATCTTACATAGGTTACCACTCAGTCCACTTAGTCTTACCACTATGCCTTCATCCGGATCGTAGTATCTCTCGAGTAGTTGTATAACAGTGCTTTTGCCACAACCACTGGCACCAACCAGTGCTATTGTTTTGTCCTTCTCTATTTCTAGATTAAAATCTTCTAGTACATTTACAAGCGGCCGCGTAGGATATTTGAATTTTATGTTTTGTAGACTTGCTTCACCCGTACCTCTCTGTAACATAATTTTTCTATGCTTTACTTAAGCATTACGCTGAATTTAATCTTAACAGACTTCGTTATGAGCACATGAAATGAATTTTTAAATCTCGTGATGGATGAATATGCCATAGAGATAGCGATATTTGTTGGGATGGCGTGAGGACTACTGCTTGATCACTGAGGCGAATCTATCAAGAGAGTATAAATCGAGAAGAGAACATAATATATATACGAGACTGTATAAAGGCGATACTTACAAAGTTTTCAATTGCCGGCTTATCAGGGTCAGTTATCTTTGACTGCCTGTTCAGCATGACAATGACGCGCCCTGCCGCCTTGATTCCCTTTTGGAAATTAGGTGCAAATGCAAACGCTTGCGCTGCTGACGAAGAACCCATGAGAAGCGCTTGGGCAGACCTGAATTAATATACAGTGTAAATGTGTCAATTATTCATTTGTTTATGTATTTATTGGTGTTATGGGCACAAACAATTTTGAGAACTGGAAAATTAAATAAGTAAATCACTGAGTGTAAGAAAATAAATTACCTACAGTCTAAGTGGAAAGCGAATACAACTAGGTATTTGCTTTCCACCGAGTTTTTCTTAGGTATATTTTGGAAACGAATGAAAACCAAAGCCAACATACTGAGAAAAGAAAGAAATGAAATTCTCTTCGACCTGTCCTCTAAAATTAGTAGATGTTTTTTTCTTTTCTATCAATGTAAAATATTTTGTCGATACTTACTTTAAAATTACTGCATATTCAACTCCTTGGTAGACCATCAAATGCCCTCCGTAGTATAGAGTCCCAGCGTACACAAAGTTGAAAAGTCCTCTGGCAAGTCCGAATACGAGGCCGCGCCAGTGTGCCGATCGTTTTGCAACGAGCAGGGCTGGGAGCAATTTGGTAGCGTATTCATTGCAGAAACCCTCTTCTCGCCCTAAGGATGCTACTGTTCGTACGTTTGCTACAGCCTCGACCGCGATCTGGTTTGTAATGCAAGGTGAGATGAGAGTACTTCCTGTACGTGTGGATGTGGAAGTCCGGTGTTATTCAGATGACACTATCGAAGCAAGCTCCGATCATGTAAAATTATAATTTCTATATGAATGCTCTTAGATAAATTATATGCATTGCATGACATTATCGTTTAACAATAACACTGTACCCAGTAACACAGAACTTTATTTGCAGAAAAAACTTTTCAAATCTTGCTTCGATAATTACGGTTGATGTAACAGTTACTTACTTTTGAACTGGCCTCCATGGTTTTGGCTGTTCCAAAAGATTCTGCACTAATAATTCTCCCTTGCTTGTACAGGATAGCCACCATTATCGGAACGAAAGTAAGAGCTACAAGCCCCAGTCGCCACTCGTAGTAGAGTGAAAGGCCCAACCCAAATCCAAATGTTCCTACAGCTTGAAGCACTGTACCAATTCGCTGCCCAGTTGCCTAAAAGAAAGGAAATGTTTTAATGAAAAATCTTTTAGCACTAAATGAACCAGGTTTTAAAATAATCGTGAACAGATTTTCATTCACCCCAAAGTTCGGTACAGACAGACATGATCATAGAAATAACAATTGTTTTTTTGTGTTAACATTATTTCATTCCTACGGTAAAAAACGTGTCGACCACGCAGCTAGAAAGCTAGTGAAATTTATTTTTATAATATTTTTAATTTTCAATCTTATATATTTAAACGTTTTTTTTTACCGTAGAGCAGGAGTTATAGCAGATTCATAGTCAGAGCAACGCGCTGCAAGTTTACACACTTAAGAAAACTTAAGAAAATAAAATGCCTGATTCGGACAAAATCTTTGTTGTTCTTCAGTAACAAGATAAATAATAAACAAAAGACTAATATGGACTCACTCCTTGTACAGTGGCAGCTTCGCCAGAAAGTCTGGCACATAGCGCCCCAGTTGAGTTGTTTTTATCATCGAAGAAAGCGACTTCCTGTTGCAGAAAATTCTCAAACATCTGTTTCCGAAGTCTTTCCGTAAGATACTCTCCTGCTACTCCATACATGCAAACCTGTTCAAGAAAGTCCCAGTTCATGTAATTATTATTCATAGCAATAGTTTGGCACTACCACAAAATACTTGTTGTTACTAGCTATGTACTACGAACATTCTTAAACATAACTCATATAACGAATATAACATATGTACATATATAACGGAATTAATAGAATGTATTATTTCCATTTCTTGATGTTGTGCGGTTATGAGAAAAAAACTTACTTCTATAAAATATTTATTTTCCAATTTTATTTGAAAGTAGTAAAAGATAAATTTATATCTCATTTCAAAAGGTACTTTACTTTTTCTCAATATTTATTATTAAAATAAAAGCATTCTATAAAATCTAAATATTATCTGTTGCATCTGAGTAGACAGCGGAGGTTTGGTATAATCCAAAAAACTAAAATTGGATAAACTTACTCACCACTACAAAATTTGTGATTCCCGAGAAAATGCCTACGCCAACAAATATAAGCGAGAACATCCTTACTTGCCTCAGGGCATCGTCTTGATCTGGATTCACAAAAACCTAAAATAAGATCAACCCACAAATGTATTTAAAGTTTTCTTAGTTTTCGGAATCAGTATTACCTACTTTTAGAACTATAACCCCTAGGATAGAAGATCATTCTTGGCTTTTACGATAGGTACCTAATACTTCCTTCCTTACGCTTTACCGGGCTGGCGAAATGCCGATTGGTAAAGATGTCCTCTTAATATTAAAATAATTACAATTATAACCAATAAAGATGTGATTATTATGATTATGACGTAACAATTAAAACCAAATCCCAATTCCATCGTAATCGAGACTAATCTCATCACAACCAAGCGCCCTACCAAATTATTAACACTGGAAACAATAATTATGATACGAGTAAAACTTTCAGCATTCGTTTTTTTATGTCCCACTGCTGGACACAGGTCTCCTCGTAAATCATCCGTACTTGTAACTCGTAAATCACCGTTACTTGTAAATCACTCTTACTTGTAAGATAATCACTCTAAATAATACATGATAATCACTCTTACTTGTAAGAGTGATTTAGACGACAGTCCACCTTCATACTTTCATACTTGTGTTTCTGCAAGATTTTTCTATGTGTATTTATGTATTTGAAAGTTTTACGAATCGAAACAAGGAGATCACAGTATAATTCTGGAGTCTATTAGCGAATACAAATTATTCTATATAAA
This sequence comes from Pyrgus malvae, assembly GCA_911387765.1. Lineage (NCBI taxonomy): Eukaryota > Metazoa > Arthropoda > Insecta > Lepidoptera > Hesperiidae > Pyrgus > Pyrgus malvae. Next base: position 7,953,483 of record OU426958.1, on the reverse strand, counting down.
TAAAAACTTACGCCAACAAAATCACCTAGAATGACTGCCAAGATGGGCATGGCGAAACCACTAGCCACGGAACAAACACTGGCAGCTGTGATCGAGCGCCACTCTGGCTTGTTCAGCTTTATGACGCGCCAGAACGACACATCTTCGGAGTCTGACTCTTCTTTATCAGCCTGCAGAAAAATTCAAAGTTTTACTACCGTTAATAGTATACAATATGATAATGTTAAATAGGGTTTAATAGATGAAGTGCTTGAATTTAATATATTTATCTTATACCTTTAAACGAGCCATTCTTGTATATACCTAAATATATAATCTGAATCTCGGAAACAGAGTCAACGAATTGCATGAAATGTATGCAGGTTATTATTTATACTTATGGCAGGAGGTTTGGGGGCGAAAAATCGATCTAGCTAGGTTGCATTTTTAGAAAAAGTTTTATCCGTGTTTTCAGTGATAATCATAGATTTTTAAAGTCATAAAAATCTATGATTATCTAATCTATGACTACGTATATATAAAAAATCTATGGTGATAATCATCTTAAAGATACGCTGAAAAATATGACTCTTCCTGAAGTTTGTAATCAAAATCAATTGTTTGTATCCGAGCAAAGCTCGGCCATCCGGGTACTTTTAATAATAATTGGTTTTAAGTTTAAACTTACTTTAATGCTGGTATCAATAAACTCATCTTCATCTTTGTCACTTTTCACTGATGCTGTTCGAGCTAATTGCTTTGTTTTGTCTGAAATGAGCAGAATGACGTTTATTATATTGTGCTTTTAAATTACTAAAAATGAAGAAATCAAATTACCGTTATTGGTACATTTCCCTGAATGTCTCCGGAAATATTGATAAAGTAAGTAATATTGCATCGACTTCTCGTATTGTATTTACTTAAGATTGTTTAGGTTTTGAATGTGCCTTGTGCAGTAGATGGTAGGTTAATTTTAATTATTCTAGCAAATTAGCTATACTTTTTTAAATAGCATCCTTTTCTTTTGTTGAGATTACTACTTTCAAAAGTTTTGTAGAGTATTTACCTACAAACACGTTTGATTTCGTGATATTTGAAGTGATGTGTGTATTGATAATAATGAGTAGAGGATAATATAAGATTAGGTACATTATTTACAAACAAACCGGAGTCAGTGATATCTGGCGACGACTGCATCATTATCATATCGTAGTAGTGACCCTTTTCCTCCATAAGTTTGTCATGGTTTCCACTCTCCACAACTTGCCCGCTTTTGAACACGTAAATTTTATCCACGTTCCGTATAGTCGATAACCTGTGAGCTACAACGACTGTCGTTCTTCCTTCTTGGGCCTGTAAATGCAACATGCGTCAATTTATACATTTATCTTTCAGATAACAAGGTACCCAATTTGAAGCAAAATTGTTAACGCCATCGCCAGCACCAAACAAAGGATGTAGGTCATTGTAGGTACATATAAGTTGTTTCCTTGTTTTATCGCACAATTGTTGCAGAAGTATGGAGTAACACTGGTTACTAAGCCTTTGATTTTGGCCCATTCATTCATTAGCGTTTATATAATCTTTCAGGAGTAGATATTTACCAAGCAACTATCACTTTTCTCAAGACGTACGAGTATATTACGTGTATCTCAAATTTCCAACGCGGTTAAGTATGTATGTTGAACGTTTCGAACGAACAACCTTCCAGCTTCTTCCAGCCAGGTTCTTCAAGAAAGCTGTAAAAAAAACTCTCCTCCAAAGCCGGCCATGCTCGGGTGGCTCCCCTGGGGTTGCCCATGTCCATAGGCGACGGTGATCGCTTGGCACCACGCGGCCCGTCTGCCTTTTTATTAGGTTTATTTATAAAAAAAATATGTAGGTTGTCAAAACAAAATAGTCATACCTTATCGAGAGCTGCCTGCACTTTAGCTTCAGAATTGGTGTCGAGAGCGCTGGTGGCTTCGTCAAGCAGCAGGATGCTGGGGTTGCGGACCAGAGCTCGTGCGATTGCAATGCGCTGTTTCTGACCTCCTGAAAGAGATGTGCCTCGCTCCCCTACCAAAGTATCGTAACCCTGAAAAACGAAAGAAAGAAAATGATAGAATGAACATGAAAGTGAAGCCTCTTGAATTTAGGCCCAAGCTTTAATGTTAGGCTAATTTTTATGTGATATTTTCTTGTTTGGGTGGTGCGCATTAGTGTATCTGCCAGCTTTTTATTTCTTGATCAGACAACAAGGCTTTCTCGTATAATAATGGCTACCGATCAGCAATCACTTTTAAGTTGATTTAGTAATTATTTACTTCATCTCAGAGCAGATTTCTAATTTTTGCTCAAATGAGTGAGTGGCTGGTAGACTTCTTGAATGTTTTGGCTGACTTGTCGATTTTCACAATGAACCTGTATGCATGCGTCCAAGGAATGTAGCTGCCTTTGTGGCTTCTCGTTCACATCGGTTATTTTTCTATATCGTAGTACGTTCAACAGCGCTTACAACTGCACTTAAGTTGATACGTTTTAAAGTATCCAAGTAGGAAATCCGGTGCAAAGTAAGCATGAATTAAGCTAGGAGCAAGCTTGCTTTAACCATATCGACTCTATATTGGCTGCAATCTTTACGTCCTACTGCTGGGCACGGGTCTCTTCTCTCAATTGAGAAGTTCTGGAAATTATTCCAATGGTGCAATGCAGAACTTGTTTCGATATTTGAAAGGCAAAACGACGAAGTTTACCGACGGTAATTTCATAATGAAATGGTGCGCATTCGCTTGTCTCGCAGCAGCCTCGATGTCGGCGTCCGAGGCGTCCTCACGCCCATAGCGGATGTTCTCGCGCACGGAGGTGTTGAAGAGCACCGGCTCTTGCCCCACCAGCCCGATCTGCGCGCGCATCCAGCGTACAGATAGCGAGCGGACGTCGTTCCCATCTATGCTTACCTGTCAAACAGTAAAAGGAAACGTATTTTTGAAAATCATGTGCTTTCTTTTAATAAAGTCCTTATGTTACAGCCACACTACTTACACGATGATTCGAATAATGGCATAAGCAATTATCGTGTAAGTAGTGTGACAAGTTTTATGGCCATAATTTTACAACGTCAATCAATATGACATCACTAGCGCCAGCGGTAGGCAAATGCCTACCGCTAATAAATATTAGCTCTAGTCATATCTAGCTGAGTATTTAGGTAAACTCTAGTGTTACCAATTCACTTCACGCGGAAACTTGCCATAGTTATGACATAATGCCATAATGTCATAATTATTGCGGCAACAGGAAGTAGTCATAGCGTTATGGTAGTGTAGTATCGTAGGCTATTTACTAAAGTCCCTGTAGCTTCGGGATTAAAAATAGAGCTACGGTATCCCCTGCCTGATCGTAAGAGGCGACTAAAAGGGGGCTTCCTGGATTATGGGCGGTGAGAGTTGAAGCTCAATCCGTTCATCCAGCGGCCCCGGAAAGGACGGCGGTGTGTGCGTGGCCGCATGCCGCCGATTGCCGCCGTAAGCATCGAAGGGTGCAGGCCGTGCAGGAGAGCACATCTGCTCTCCAGAGGATGGAGTTCATGAAGTCCTTCCCAAGCGCAGAGGTAAGCCACCGAGGGTGTTTTAGTGCGGTAACAAATTCCACATAACCCCGAAGGTTTCTCATAACAACAAAACGGCTATTTACTAAACCAGCTGATCTTTTCTCAGATTGCAATCTGAGGACTTTAATATTCATAAGAAATTCTTCTAAGTAAGATGAATAAAATTACCCCTCCTTCGATCACATCGTAGTATCTCGATATGAGTTGAATGATGGTTGACTTGCCGCAGCCCGAGGGCCCGACTAGCGCCACCGACTGGCCACGCTTCACGCTCATACTAACGCCCCTTAAAACCTGATAGATAACAAAGTCTATGATTAAAATCTACTACAACATCAATAAAGGTGATAATATAAATACATTGTTCCATTTTATCTATCAGACGAGTATTGTGCGAAAATTTGACAAGTATTATTCGCACTTACCTGCGTAGTTTTAGAACGACTGATAAACTCATTAAGAACGCTTATAGATAAATATTATCATTTAGATAGGTACGTAATGAAGTTTTTGAGAATTAATATTTATAATATAATTTAATAACCATTGCTTTAAATAATCTATGTAAGGTAAAGCTTACTTTTTCAGACTTCCGCGAAAATAAAAAATTCTTAATGTCACCCGTGAATGACGAAACAAAAAAAACACGTTTTCTCTGGATCCAAAGAAAAATACTTATAGGAAATTAAATAAAAAGAAATATAAAGTTAAAAAGAGTATATACGCACAGGAACGTCTGGTCTAGAAGGGTAATGGAAGTATACGTTCTTCAGCTCAATATTTCCATCGATAGACTTCGGCGAAGCACCCACGTTCTGTAAGGGGTTGATGGTAGGAACATTGTCTATCAGGTTGAAAATCTGCGCTCCCGCGCCACGCGCTCCACCAAACACTTCCATCAGAGTTGAAGAGATTCCAAAATTAGCTGAACCCATTAGCACTCCAAAGAATACCTGCAACGTGACAAGACTTGCTTGGTACTTGTATTTATATTATATTATACAAACTTTCCTAAATTAAAATAATCAATGTTACAGTGTCCGACAAGGAGTTGTTCAATTCAAACTCGGGCGCGCAATTCTTACTAAGAGATATCTGCGTATCTATCACTGCTCCACAGTGAAGGAAACCATTATAAAATTTAACCATGTTTTCCATCACATTTCTCGAAGACTTGGTGTCCACCAATCCGCGCTTGGCCAGCGTGATAGACCATTGACTAATTCTCGATCACTTCAGTGACGTGACTGGTGGTCAGTAATAAAACTTAAATAAATTAAGTTTTTAACAAAAAAATAGAACCGACTTCAAACGGTAAAAAATAAAATTGTTCAGTACCTACTTCTTCTTGCTTATGGTAATGACTCTTAAAACTATTTTTGGAGTCGGGCCCTTACTAAAATGTCGTACCATTCGTTCTAAATGGGCACCGACAGTACAGACAGTGGGACAGTACCTACTTCTTCTTGATTATGGTAATGACTGTTAAAACTATATTGGAGTCGGTGCCCATTCAGAACGAAAGGTACACTATATTTACTAAGACAGGACATTTTACTTAGGGCCCGACTTCAAAAATAGTTTTAAGAGTCATTACCATAAGCAAGAAGAAGTAGGTACTGAACAATTTTATTTTTTACCGTTTGAAGTCGGTTCTATTTTTTTGTTAAAAACTTAATTTATTTCACTCTTTTTAGTAATTTTAATAATTCTATTATGTATAAGCATAATTGGAATTTTTTTCAGTTAATTTCTAAACGTTAAAGAGAAACCTTTTATAATCATGTTTATCTAATAGCCATCTTATACCCTGAAAGAATACTACTATAAGTCCACCTGAACGTATAAATTAATGAAAGAATTTGCTCTCAGCTCCTAACCGTTGAGGAGTTGTACCTTCAATCATCAGCTTAGCAACATGAGGTGATAATTACCGGACACAAATATTTGTATTATGTTAAAAAATATGACTAAAAGAATGTGTGTGCCTATTAAGTTTCAGTGTTTCCCTCGATTTCCCTAGTATCACATCATCAGATTTTGCCATGGTGACAGTTGGACCACCTCAGAAATGTAAGATTTCCAACAAAAAACCATTTATTGAAAGAATTTACTCTCAACTCCTAACCGTCATAGTACCTTCCATCATCAGCTCTGCAACATGATATGATGACAATTATACAAAACTGCCTGTTTTGCTTTAGTAAAAATATGAAAATCATTTGTTGTGCTATAAAATTTGAATGTTCCTTTCGATTTCTCTGGGATACCATCATCAGACTTTGACTTGGTGACAGTTGGACTACCTCAGAAATGTAAGATTTCGGACAAAAAACCATTTATTGAAAGAATTTGCTCTCAACTCCTAACCTTCGTAGTACCTTCCATCATCAGCTCAGCAACATGCAATGATGATAATTATACAAAAATGCATGTTTTGCTTTAGTAAAAATATGAAAATCATTTGTTGTGCTATAAAATTTGAATGTTCCCTTCGATTTCTCTGGGATCCCCTCATCAGACTTTGACTTGGTGACAGTTGGAACACCTCAGGAATGTAAGATTTGGAATAAAAAACTATTTATTGAAAGAATTTGCTTTCAACTCCTCACTGTTGCAGTACCTTCCATCATCAGCTCAGCAACATGAGATGATGATTACTATGCACAAATATCTCTTATGCTTCAGAAAGTATAAGAAAATCAATGTGTGTGCCTATAAAATTTGAGAGTTCCCCTCGATTTCCCTGGGATCCCATCATCAGATCCTAATTTGGTGACAATGGGACCACCTCGGGAGTATAAGCATACGAACAAAAAAAGAATTTCGAAAATCGGTCCACAAACGGCGGAGTAATCGGTGAACATATATAAAAAAAAAAATACATACAGCCGAATACAGTACCTCCTTCTTTTGGAAGTCGGTAAAAAGGTTTAAAAATTTCTTTTCTCTCCTTTTTGCTTAGCACCTTTGCGTTTGCTTGACAATGAAGCTATGTCCAAAACATGCGATGCAGTTCAAAATAGCATTTAAGCTGTTTTATGAGAAACTTATAAATTACTAATCCAAATTTTAGGGCTTTGTACATCAAAAAGGAAAAAAAGCAGTGCTTTTAGGATCACTGATTTTATTTTAATTAAAGATTGAAAGAAGTTTTTGTATGAAATAAGCGATTTTGACATACGAGTATAATCATGAAACAAATAAAGCCCAGTTTTTTTATAACTATAGTATATAGATAAAGGTATTTGTACGGTTACGAAAAATTATATTGGGTATTTATCAGTTTTTGCCGTCGTTGCCACGCTGCGATTTCCGGGTTAATAATATATACATAGCTCTTAAAAATAACTTGCACATACTACAGGTGCCTGTACGGTTCAAAACAAGCCGGGCTCCCCCGAAATAGAGGTTACCTAAAATTTTATAACAAATCAATTTCTTATAGGTAGTATAAAATCCAGAATTAGCAGTTTATTTTCATATCAAATTTTGTCAAGGTGATTTTATGGTTTCTATTGGCAATAAAATGGCTTACCAGAAGTCAATACTCGTTTACGTAGGTATGTCAATGCATATCTAGAAATTATTCTTAAAATTACGTAAAACGACCTATATAGACATCACGCGAGCGATTTTATTAATTTAAAACGTCGATCACGATTCGCAGACATGAAAACGACGACTCATAAAGATAAACTAATATTTTTCAGTAATATAATATTAATGAAATCTAAGTTAGCAGTAACATAAGTTTTTTTAGAAGGAAATGAAAACGCAGAATATTTAATTTTACTTTCAACTTTCTATCGTTACTTTGAGAATAGGATACCGTTATATCGGCAACTATTATAGGCTTACATACTTATTTCCTTAAATCATCAAAAGTACTCACTCACCGGGTGTCATACCTGTCAGTAGCTGTGATGCTCTAGCTTATTGAAAGAAAAAATATTTGAAAGAAAAAATATTTATTTCATATTAGGAATACAAAATATTCGCTTAATGAATGTCATTTTTTCCCGGTCATCGCCTTTAAGTGCCCGTTTGGGCTAGATGTTGAGCTGAGAGATAAAAGGCGGCGGAAAAAAACTCCCAGCACTCTTTTAAAAAAAACAGTACATAATAATATATTTGAGATAACAGAATGGCTATGGGTCGATAATGGTCACACGTGACAGCTGATCGTGTGAGACACCATCAACCCACTTCCACCTGCTCACAGATGCGAGTAATTACTAAAACTAATACAATCTATGAAGAAATAGCCTTGTGTGAGCGAGATTCATTCCCACGCTCCTTTATCATTAAGATAGTCCTTAGTGTTATAATAAGCCTTACGGCACAGGACTTGTTTGACTGCCTTCTTAAAAGGTTTTAAAGGCAGGGATTGAATCTTTATTGGGATTTTATTATATATCCTGATGGACATCCCAATAAAAGAATTACTTTTTTTATGAAGCCGGCATTTCGGAAATGCCAGCTTGTGGCCGTTCCTAGTTGAAACACAATTAGGACTATGCAAGTCCAATATAGTAGTGAATTTTTCTTTGTTTTTACGTACATATATGATGTTTTCGTAAATATATTGCGAAGCAAATGTTAGAATATCTATCTCTTTGAATTTTTCTCTGAGAGATTCTCTAGCACCTATGTTATAAATTGCGCGAATAGCCCTTTTCTGCAAAATAAAGATTGAATCAATATCAGCCGCATTACCCCACAGTAAAATGCCATATGACATTAAACTATGGAAATAACTGAAATAAACTAATCTGGCTGTTGCAATGTCTGTGAGGGAACGAATTTTCTTTATTGCAAAAACTGCAGAACTAAGTCTATTCGCTAACTGAGAGATGTGGGGTCCCCACTGTAATTTGGAGTCTATTGTGATTCCAAGAAATGAAGCTTCTTCAACAATGGCAAGATCCTCACCATTTAATTGAGGATTTACATTTTCTTTCTTTACATTTGGGGGTGAAAATCTTATACAATTAGTTTTTTTATTATTTAATAGTAAATTGTTTACATTAAACCACTGGACAACCTTAGAGAGAGCATTGTTCACGTCGTCAAGATTTGATATTCGTCTATTAATTTTAAATAAAAGAGAAGTATCATCTGCGAACAATACAATCTCATGACTGTTTTCTACCATGAATGGAAGATCATTTATATATAATAAAAACAGAAATGGTCCTAAAATTGAACCCTGTGGGACCCCCATCTCTACAGGTGACCCAGACGACCTTTTACCATTCACCTCAACTCTCTGAGTCCTATCCCTCAAATAGGATGACAGGAGTTTAAGCGCGGTACCTTTAATGCCATAGTGGTTGAGTGTCCTTAGAAGGGTTTCGTGCTGAACGCAGTCAAAAGCTTTAGATAGGTCGCAAAACACACCTAAGGCATCCTGCGATCTCTCCCAAGCTTCTATAATAACTGAAAAAAGCTCAACACCTGCATCGGTTGTAGAACGACCTTTAGTGAAACCAAATTGATTTTTATGTAAAAGTTTGTTATTTGTAAAATAGGACAATAACTGGTTGAGAAGAATTTTCTCGAATATTTTACTGCACGTGGGGAGAACAGAAATAGGTCTATAATTCATAGGGTCAGTAGTACTGCCCGATTTGTATAAAGGAATCACTTTACTATGTTTCATTAGGTCAGGAAATTCACCACTTTTTATACAATTATTAAATATTAGGGCTAAGTTTGGTGCAATTAAATCTATTATTGAATTAAGGATCTTTACAGAAATACCCCAAAGATCGGTAGTGTTCTTAACATCTAATGTCCTAAATATTTTTACAATGTGTTTGGCGTCTATGGGTCTAAATTTAAAATGACATTTGCATTCGCTCACATTTTCTTTCAGCAACGATTCAGCAACGTTGGGGGAAGAGTTAAGAGATTTAGTTGTCGAAACTGGAATGTCACTAAAAAATTTCTCAAATAAATTAGCCACATTCTCATCTTGTTCAACCAGAGTATTATTATCCGCAATTAGTTTAAAATCAAGGTTGCGGTCCTTACCTCTTCCAGTTTCGGCATTAATGATTTTCCAAGTCGTCTTTATTTTATTGTTACTAAATTTTATCTGATTTCTGATATGTATGGACTTGGCCGCGATACACACTTTCTTAAAAACTTTTGAATAATTTTTAACATGGTCACAAAAGGATTCACTGTGATTATAGGACCTCTCATAATAAAGGTCATATAATTTTTGCCTACTTCGGTGTAGTCCCAATGTTGCCCAATCATTGAATGATTTGCATGTTTTCGGAGAGATTGTCTTTGGGGTAAATACAAAATTATATGCTTTATTGATTTGATCAGAAAGTATCTCATACTGTTTATTTACATTACCATGCAACGGAACAGACAATCCATTTACAAGCTTATTTCTAAATCTCTCCATTCGTTTATTACTCACCGGAACGACCACTTTACTCTTATCAACCCGTTTATCAATATCATATTTAAAACATGCGAGTTGACCACAGTGATCCGAACTTAGATTATTAATTATCATTGAATGAACTGGTGTGCCATCTGTAAAGATATTGTCAATGCAAGTCGCTGTGGAATCAGTGATTCTAGTGGGTTCCGAAAACAGGTTACTAAGATTACAACATTTCATACTCGATAAAAACTTTTTACTGACTGAAGATTCCTCCAAGATATTAATATTAAAGTCACCACAAATAATAATGTCCTTCTTCTTCTTGCTACATAATTTAAGAAATAATTCATCAAGAACTGACTCGAATTTATCAAACAATGCATTTGGAGGTTTATAAATACAAACAATTAAACAATAAGGTAGCTCCACACAGGCTATTTCCACAGTCCGTTCATTAGAAAGGCTCACTATATCTTTACGGTCCTTAAATTTTAGGCCTTTTTTTAAAATAATTAACGAGCCACCACGAATAGCTGTCGTTCTACTGAACGAACTGGCGACTTGGTGCTTATCAAAGTTAAACACAATTTGGCAATCTTTCAGCCAATGTTCAGTAATGCAAATGACGTCTATATTGTAGTGCTTCAAAAACAAGTCTAATTCTAGCTCTTTATTTAATAGGCCTTGCATATTTTGATGCACCAAGTTTAAACATTTATTGTTCCTTAAAAAACTACTCGACAACTGGCTCTCAATAATCATGTTCATATTTTTATTGCTAGAGACGTGAGCCTCTGTTGTCTGATATTTCTAACAAAAAACAGACGTTTACTTAACCAGAAACCTATAAGTAACAGATATAGTACCGTATATATTTCTGTAGTTGAATCATTCAAATTATACAAGCAAAATATGGGCACTAGAAAAATTAGGTCTTGAATTTGTGTCAGTTGCCTAGCAAATTATGGTACACGGTGTTTTAATATTATCTTAAACATTTCTTAAACAACATACATGAGATTATAGTTTATGAATATAGGAACTATTATAGCTGTTTTCCCGCTAGGTATTCCGCGTTAAGACATTCAGTTATTTTCCTTATTAAATTAATTTACTTACTGCCATCATCGTATCCACTGTGTAGATATCGGGTTCGTTAATTATAAGCTGATATCCAAACCAAAAGGATAGAGAATATGAACAGAAGATACAGAAGAATAGAAAACCCATAGCCAGACCATTGAAGAAACCTGAAAGAAGAATAAATTCAGTCACTGACGGTGTTCGGCAGTCGCGCTTTTGATATTTAATCTTTATCGTTCATTTGAGGAAGCCACATTTGTTGGATTTTTGCTACATTTAAACCAATCGCACTTACAATAAACTACTTACCCTTTTTTATATTGATGCTCCTAGCTTTTGTAAGAAAAACCTCATATCTTTCTAATTCTTTATTTTGGCCACTAAAAGCGTAAACAGTCCGCACTGCTGCTAGTACTTCTTCAGCAATGTTTCCGGCTTTACCAGAAAATACAGCTTCTTTCTTGGATAACTTGGAAGCTATCTGTTATAATAAATAATTAATATACCTTAAAGTCAATTATTAATTAATAAAAATATGTTTTGGAGTTGTAGACTGTATAAAGGCCTGTTCAAACCCAAGCGTTATTCGCTGCTGCTGTGGGTAGAGATACATAACGCACGGTACATTTCACTCAAGTATTTAGTATGAAATTTCGCGGCTATAGCGACCTGAGCGGTATTATCTGACCACTGTGGGTACAAGTGCATATCACGCGGTATTTTGCCCACAAAGATAGCGAAATCCGCTCTGATGTGAACAGTTATATTACCGCATACCCGTAGAGAAAGCCGCTCTACCGCAGGTTGCAGTGAATACTGCTTTGATCTAAACAGGCCTTAATTGTGTCATTTCAGACTCTGCTGCCACGTTTGGATTCTCCAGATACATATTTCGTAACTATTCTATCTATCTATCATCCATTTAAAGTCCATTGCTGGACATAGGCCTCCCCTAATACCTATTCGCCACTCCGTCCGGTCCTGCGCCCTCTGAATCCAGCAGTATCCCGCTATCTTCTTTAGATCGTCAGTCCATCTGGTTGGAGGGCATGATATTATGTTATATAATAATTACTATTATCTAGGCATTTGTTCATTATTTTTAAATATTTACTGTAATTTTTTTAGGATTGATCTTATTTCTCTATTGCCAAATATTAGTGTACTTTAAATTACTTACAAATCCAGCTAGGCCAACTAGAAACAGCGTGACTGGAAAAGATACTAAGCAAATTAACGCCAGCTTCCAACCCTTAATAAGAGCCATCGTGATTGCGCTGATGAAGGATGATTGATAGAAGATAAACGTCGCAAGCTTCTCCCCGATACCGTCTTCTAGTTTAACCACATCACTAAAATAGGAATTTGTATTTATTATTACATACCTAAATGTTTTTATTTTATTTTATTAATTGTCTAAAGCAATCCATATATAGTCAGAAAGCATGCATATAAAAAATCGAATATTTGTTATGTATTAATATTATGTTGTTCCTATGAAGCGTGTTATGCCGCCTACAACAATCTCTGCTTCGCCCAAATGTAGACTGGCAGAGAATGCTTTTAGCATAAAGTCCGTCTTTTATACCATTTTGTTATGTGGTGTGATAAAGTTTCAAATAAATATTTTACTACTTATGCTGGTGACCTGAGGGCTAAACGAAATATCTACATAATGCGTAAGTAAGTATGTAAAAGAACGACTTTATCGACCTACTTTGCCCACTTAATATGAGCCGTCTAACGCGGATTGCCAAAGTCCCCAGCAGAAAGTATTTCTTAAGCTATGTAGTCTAATTATGTGGAAGTATTTAAGATATTGAATTTTTTCTTACGCTGCCATTTTCGCTGCTACGTCGCCAGTTTGATGAGTATCAAAGTATTCGAAGTCTTGGTTCAGGGCTGCTTTCAAATATTCTTGGCGTATTTTGTATACCTGATTTAATAATAAACAGTTTTAGTATGTTAAATCTATTAAAAATTCTAGTGTATCTATCTATCTAATACCTTTAAAAGAGCAATTTTTGTATATACCTAAATAGATATAATCTGAATCGGATCGGAAACTCGGATATATCGGAAGCGGCATCAACGATTTTCATGATGAGTATGTGGAGGTATTTGGGGGCAATAAATCAATCTAGCTAGGTTTCATTTATAGAAAATATCGTTTATACCGTGTTTTTAGCGATAATCAATTTAAAAATATACTGAATAATGTGAATCTTCCTTACATTTGTTGGCGAGTATGTGTAATTTTTTTTTTAATTTAGAGCTACTCTAGCTACTACTAGCTATTATTGTTGTTAAGTAACACTAAGCCAATGAGTCTCTGAAGAAAAGCTTTTGTTTTTATTCGAGCAATGCTCGGTCATCCGGGTAATTCTTTTAAAAAGAGACCGATAAAACTTTATGCAAAAGATCAAGTTATATTATAATATTTGGTAATGGTAATTTCTTTACCAATTTGTCTCGTTACATAAATTTATTAAATTTTAAAAATTTAGCATGACCTTGTATGATATTTGGTAATGGTAATTTATTTACCAATTTGTCTCGTTACATAAATTTATTAAATTTTAAAATTTTATCATGACCTTGTAGGATTTCTCATTATGCATCCTTTTATCACTAACTAAAAACATGCAAAATAAGCAGGTACACACGAATACATAAAATTTCACTATGATCGTATGTGTACAAATATTTAGATAAGATAATCGTGTGATGGCTGTGATTCATACCTGATTGTCCCAATAACAGGGTTGCTGAGCTCAGAATCGTGAGAATTGATTGAATTTTTCTTTAGCAATCGAGATTTAAACGATATCGAAAACGAAAACGAGGCTCAACATCCTGACGTGACGCGTTGTAAAAGTTTTACAAAACACTATTTTAATTAATTATAACACATTATACCTAATATACAGAGAAACAAACATCCATACATACAAACTTTCGCGTTTATACAGGGTGGGCCATGAATTAGTTAATATTTCAAATATATATATAAAAAAACAATAAGACGTACTTTAAAAAGAATTTATTACAGAAATAGCGAATAGACCGGAATTTAGTTTTTAAAAATAATGTCATTTAAATGACCTCCGTCGCGACTTCTGCACTCTTCTAAACGACAACGAAATTTTTCGAGAACTCGTCTGCATAAAGACTGAGAAATCGCTGTCATCTCTTCCCTGATCCTTGCCTTCAATTCAAGCAATGAAGTTGGCTTTTGGGTGTACACACAAGAAATCGGCTGGCGTCAAATCAGGACTCCTGGGTGGCCACGGAATGTTGCCTCTCCGAGAAATCAGTTTTTCGGGGAACATCTCCTTAACGACCGGCAGGGCTTCATTAGAAGTGTGACAAGTGACTCCATCTTGCTGAAACCACGTGTTCTGATTGTAACCAGCAAATTCCTGTAGTTGTGGTGACAAAAACTCCCGTAACATTCTCACATACACAGCAGAGTTGATAGTGACCGTATGGCCGCGAAAATCCTCAAAGAAAGAAGGTCCAATTATTCCTTTTGCTGAAATTGCTGCCCATAGAGTTACTTTAGATGAATGCAGCGGCCTTTGATGTTTAGTTTTGGGATTTTCGCTGCTCCAGTATCTGCAGTTTTGCAGTGCCGGCCACTAGACCCCTCCTCTCTCGCCGCGCCGCTCAGGTTTGCGCGGGAAATCAAATTTACATGTTAACGAATTCATGGCCCACCCTGTAATATGTATTAGTAGGAAGTAGGATAAAACTTTCATTATTTTTTAAATCAAATAGGCATTAAGTTGGTCTGAGGCAAATTCTAAAATAAAATAAAAATATAAAAACGCAGTTGCTACTACTGTGTTACATCTTGAAGTTCTGAGTTAATTTTATCACACCTTGTTAGAAAAAACGGTCTATGGTCTTTTATTTCTTTTACACAATAACAATTAAGTTTTAACAAAAAAATAGAACCAACTTCAAACGGTAAAAAATAAAATTGTTCAGTACCTATTTCTTCTTGCTTATGGTAATAAAACTATTTTGGATCGGTGCCCATTCAGAACGACACGTATAATATTTTACTAAGAGACCGACTCCAAAAATAGTTGAGTCATTACCACAAGCAAGAAGAAGTAGGTACTGATCAATTTTATTTCTTACCGTTTGAAGGCAGTTCTATTTTTTTGGTAAAAACTTAATTAATTTCATCCTTTTTAGTAATTTTTTTAAATAATTATGTACTTCTAAACGATAATAATATTTACCTTTAATCATCTCAATCAATCGTTAATCTAATAGCCTGAAAGAATACTGCTATCGGTCCATCTGAACGTATAAATTATTGAAAAAAATTGCTTTCAGCTTCCAATAATTGAGGAGTTTTACCTTCAATCATCAGCAATATAGGTGATAATTACCGAGCATGAATATTTGTATTATGTTAAAAATATGACTAAAGCAATGTGTGTGCCTGTAATTTTACACAAATGTCTGTTTCGCTTTAGTAAGTATACGAAAATCAATTGTTGAATTTGAATGTTTCCCTCGATTTCTCGGGGATCCCATCATCAGACTTTCAAATTCAAATTCAAATGTCATTTATTGTGGAAAGGGGTACAATTACAGATGTTGTATAAAGATATGTCATACCTCCCTATCCTGCCATACATGGCATACAATATAATATGATAGAACAAGTCAAAGTAATTTATTAATTAACAATTGTTTACGCAGTTAAGATTGAAAATTACAGTCCAAAAACTCCTGGATCGTGTAAAATGCTTTTTTTACTAAAAGATCTTTTAATTTCATTTGGAAGCTCAATAGATCGTCTATTTGTGTTATGCTATTCGGTAACTTATTATAGATTTTTGGAGCCATACCTAGAACATTTTTCCTAAACAGTGCGGACTTTGAAGGGAACTTACTTAATTTATTTATTTGACGCTTTGACTTAAAAGTCTCGAATAAATGTTTGTTTCTTCTTACAAAAGTGCATATTTCATAAATATATATACAAGTTACTGTGAGGACCTTTAGTTTAATAAAGAAAGGCTTGCAACTATTGGGTGTTCGAATTTGACAAATCGCTCGTATGCACTTTTTTTGGCTTATAAATACTTTCTGTTTATTGATAGAATTTCCCCAAAATATTATACCATATGTGAGTGTTGGCGTAACGTATGCATGATATGCCGTTAAAACTGTAGAATCATTGACTACGCTTTTTAGTCTGTTTAAAGCGTAGGCATGACGATTTAATAACTTACAGATTGAGTTAGTTTGCGTTTTCCAAGACATATCATTGTCAATCCAAAGTCCTAGAAATTTTGTGCATTGGACTTCTTGTATAGTTGTCCCTAAATAATGTACTTTAACATTATTGGAGTCAAACTTTTTATTGTAATGTATTATTTTTGTTTTGTCAAGATTTATTTTTAAGTTATTTGATGTCAACCAGTGTATGATATTTGTCAGAGAATTATTTATTTCTGATTCGAATGTAGTTTATTCCTTTCCCACAAAAATAACAAATAATACCATGGGATGTGGAACTGTTTTTGGGAGGTCATTTATGTACATAAGAAATAATAGTGGGCCCAAAACGCTACCCTGTGGTACACAATATTTTTGAGTCGAGAAACTGGAAGTGTATGTTTTTTCAATAAAAGATTTCGAGCATAATCTACTTATTGAAGTTGCTTGTTTTCTATTATTTAAGTAGGACTGTATTAAGTTAAGAGCTTGACCGCGTACTCCATTAGTTTCTAGCTTCTCAAGTAGAATTTTGTGGTCTACGTGGTCAAAAGCCTTTGTCATATCCATGTATAGTGCTGCTACAGGGAGTTTTTTGTTCGTATTTAAAAAGATTACTTGTATAAGATCATAAATGGCCATATTAATCGTTTTATTTCTTCTAAATCCTTTTTGCTCTTTTGCAAAAAGGTTGTACTTTTCTAAATATTCATAAAGATTTTTATATATTACTTTCTCTATAATCTTGGAGAATATTGGGACAAGGGCTATTGGTCTGTAACAGCTAATGTCATATTTATCACCTTTTTTAAAAAACAGGTTTAATAATGGAAACTTTTAGTTCACTTGGAAATACACCGTGTTCAATGCATAAATTTATGATGTGGCTTAATATAGGTGATATATATTCTGACACTTCTTTGACAATTTTGGTAGTAATACCGTCAAAGCCGGTACTCGGTGTGTTTTTAAGGTTTTTTATGATTTCGTTTATGTCACTGGGCAGAGTTGGGTTCATGAACAAGGAATTTGATATTTTATATGTCATTTTTGATTGGTTTTTATTATGATTTGTAAATAATTGTGAATATGTCCCGTATTGATTGTTTTTATCAATGTCAATAAATTTACGACTAAAATAATTATTATTGTTGTTAATAATGTCAATATTATTAAAATTATTTATATTAGGTATATTGAAAGATGTCATATTATTGTTGTCATTATTTATATTATTATATACATTTTTATTTTTTATTATATTAGTATTGTTAACATATTTTATAGAATTACATTGATTAATAAAATAATTATTGAATAATTCAGCTATCTCTTTAGGATTTGTGACGTTTTTGTTATTTATTTTAATTAGCTTAATCTCGTCTTTTAGTTTTATTGATTTCGTAGATTTTATAACATTCCAAGTAGCTTTGGCTTTATTTTTTGCAGTGTTAATGTAATAATTATTTTGTGCTTTTTTTGTTAAGACAATTATACGTTTTAATCTGAATGTATAATCAGTAAGGGATTGTTTATTTTTATGGCTGGGATCCAATCTATAACGCCATAAGATTTCTCTTTTCCGCTTGCAACAATTTATTATACCTTTCGAAAGCCATTTCGGCTTTTTGTAAACATTATTTTTTGCTTTTATATAAGGAAAGCAAAGATCATAAAAGAGCTTAAAGTCATTATAGAACAAACTAAATGCTTCATTAGAGTTGGTGACAGTTGGACCATCTCTGGAATTCTGTAAGATTTCGAAAAAAAAAACCATTTCTTGAAAGAATTAGCTCTCAACTCCTAACCATCGCAGTACCTTCCATCATCAGCTCAGCAACATGAAATGATGATTACTATACACAAATATCTCCTATGCTTCAGAAAGTATAAGAAAATTAATGTATGTGCGTAAAACATTTGAGAGTTGCCTTTGATTTCTCTGGGATCCCATCATCAGATCCTGACTTGGTGATACTGGAAACAACTCAGGAGTATAAGCATACTAACAAAAAAATAATTTAGAAAATCGGTCCACAAATGGCGGAGTAATCAGTGAACATATATAAAAAAAATACATACAGCCGAATACAGTACCTCCTCCTTTTTGGAAGTCAGTAAAAATAATAATAATATCCGTAATATAATTAATATGTTATTTTATTACATAAATTCAGTCAAAACGATCTAAATACAGAAAATAGTACTTTAATTTTACGTAGTTTAAGTTTAAGTTTACGTAGATTTCTTTCGCACTTAATTTAATAGTATTAAGGTAAATAACACATTTTTTATTGACAGTACAATATAATCAATTACAGCATCTCGATATGTGCTACGATCAAGCTACAACAGCGCTACAATTGCTACGAGGCGTTACATTGTGACCTCTGTTGTGCTACGTAGCGTAGCAGGTTTATAGGCAAGTGCGTATTTTATTTTGGTAAACTAACTTGGCACTGCTTATATAAAATACGAGTATTAACAAAACAATTGGTAGTGACTCGAAATTAGTATTAATATTAAATGAAAATTTTTCCTCAAATCTTTTTTTTCTATTTTTTAATTAAAAAATCACTCACTGAGTTACGTTATTTGCCTTAATTATCTACAAAAAAAGGGTCTTACAGTTTTACGACAAGACACATTTATGTATATTAAAAAATGACAAGGATTTTTTTAAAAGGTAAATAATTTTAGGTAATTGTTTATGGTCATCACATAGGGCAACAAATAGGGCTCAGTTAAAACGTATGCTAATGAAACACTCTGTCTCTATGTCTATAGCAAGTGCTTTAAAAATCATGTCATCGATAATCATATCAAGTATACATACAACAGGCAAATACCGCGCACAATCACACACCAAGTCATTCAAATAATTTACGCATTTATATACGTACGTAGTCACACATAACACAATTTATGGTGTAAGCCAACCCGTGGCCTATACTCATTATTCTACATATCCACATAGATTAGCACACACACACACACACACACACGCAAACACACCCGCTTATAAGTTATCACACTTATCACTATTCAAATACCAAAATAAGTTTACCTAATTCTGTACATAATATAAAGATTATTACCTTATAATAAATATCATATGTATTAATTAAGCATACTTAAACAGAAATCCACGAGAGCTACTGCTGACAAACTGTTTCACAGTTTGGCAGGGTTCGCTTTCTGCAAAATTGTACTTAATTTGAAAAAAATAAACTAAAAGAAAAGACACAATTACGTTTGGCAAGTATGTTAATCAGTAAAACACTAATACTTTACCATATAGGTAAAGTAAAGAAAAAAAATGATCGTGAATTTTGCTTTGAACATAAACATTTTATAACGTTTATGCTTTCAGTAGTAAAAACGTCCCTTGGTAAATAAATTATAATAAGGTATGGTTACCAAGACGAACTCTTTAGCCCCTTTTTCTTTCTTCTTTCTTTATTGCCCCCTAGCTCTTACGTCATAAAATTACAAACAGTACAATATTAATAAGTAAGGCTTACCTGATTATATGCAGACATATTCATTAGCACCGTAGCCGTGTACGAGAAGAAGACCAAGATTACTCCAAGTAGACTATTATACAGCGCAAAATCCGCCACTGCTCTTAAAAAAATTTCATCTTGTGGTTGTCCCACCATGACACTTAAGCCATAGTCTACCATGCTTTGGAGTAAAGATGCGAACAGAATGGTGTTGAATGGTAACGTAACTCCACATATCATTGATGATATGGTTGCCAAGAAGATAAAAATCGTATCTTTTCTGGTCGCAAATCTAAACTGGAAAGAAATTTTAATTTTAAAAATTGCAACCATTTCCTAATTTATTATTTTGTATACCGGCACATTAATTTGCTTATTTTTGTATGAACCCTTTAACAAGAACTCATTACCGACAAATGTCTGTAATAAGTTTTTTCTCCAAAGATACCATTTGTTTCTAAACACGTACCTAGTAATTATTCGACATGTAGGGCTAATATATTTGTATAATATTCCTCCATAAACTACATTTTAGATTTTTAAAGGATTAAGAAGAAAGTGTAATTGCTTTAACACATAAACGATACTTGAATAACTTGTGTCTTGTAACAACCTGGTTACAAGGTCCTTTACACTATCAATATGACGTTATAAAGTTCAGCCTTTCAAAAATGCTTGAAAAGACTAGGGTAGAGTTGTGCACGGAAAACACGTGCATTCCCCTGAAGATCGAGTCTTTACAACCTTCCTTGAGATTGTGTATAGATAGATGTAGAAACCACTTATGATTATCATATCACGTGATTACGTGGGCTGAATACTTGTCTGATATTAATTAATATGAATAAAAACTAGCTACTTACTAGTGTAAAATATGATACGCTGGGCACTTCATTAGTAGACTTTTCATCCACAATTGAACTGAAACAATTATTGTTGTTTCAATATATTTTTACAGATTTTCTAAACAAACTTTTAGACAATAAATAAATAGTTAAGAATTCTACGCTGCTCTGCTCCAGGTTTTAAAGGAGCATCTTTCAAAGAAAAAATGTCACTCCCACAAATGTTTTACATTTTATACAAATTTGGCATTTTCTTTTATTCTTTCTAATGCATATAAAATTGTGTTTAGTAAAGTACCTAAAACTCATAATATTTAAAAAAAAGGTTTACTTACTTATAGAAAAAAATGTATTAAATTAATTTTTTTGTTGTGATTTAAATAAATTACCAGTTTATTTATAACTAACATGATATAAAACAGTCATAAAAAGCTGAACGATATTAGTCGTAATTAATATAGATACAAGCTAAAATAAAGAAGTTAATTATGTAGTTAAAAGAACAGTTAGAGTGGATGGGTTCATTTGTACGCCATAACACGAATATTCATAGCTTCAGAATGCTTAGATTTTTCAGTAATAATAGGTTCGATTTTTATGAAATTACTACTGAGTATGTTTTTAACTTTTAATTAATAAACGTACTAAGTAGGTAGGTATAATTAGTTATTAAGTTAACCGTAAAAAAGTGGGGGAAAATATAAAAAAAATAACAATTTAAGCTTTGAGAAATGTAATTAGTGTCTCAAAACCTACTTGAATTTTGAATTTTGAATAGTTTTCTTTGTACTAAAAATAGAACGTGGATATGTTTTAGCGAAGTTTGAGGTTAAGTAATGAAGCTTTATTCTGTCGATAGAATGGAACGGAAATGTCGCACATTGTCGGTCTCAAATGTCTCAATCATCTGCAGTTTTGAACAAAACTGTTCTTTAAGCATTCACTTACAGTTAAATTTGAATTTCATTAATTCATCAATATGAACATGAAAAATATATATATTTATTAAACCATGTTCACAATTATTTTTGTGTTGAGTGCAGTGCAGTACACTTTTAGGGTGATAACGTGATAAACGACGATGACCTCATGAATATCTTCGTAATGAATAATTGAGTCAATTTACTTCTTTGCCCAAATATTACTTATGTATAGGTCATTGTAGGTATAGTTAAATCGTGTTTTTTTTGTGTGACAAGAAGCTGACTACAAATGAAGTTTTATCAGTAAACACCAAAACTTTTATCTACGTCATCGTAATATTACAAGGTTACGGCCATTTCAGAAACCCTGTTGCCGGGATAGTGAGAATAGAACATCTAACTTATTCCGTATACTGTTTTTTGAAGCGTTGAATATTTTTATCTACAATAATCTTAGCGCAATCCATGTAAAAAATTGTTAAAGTTTTATTTGAGCACTATTCTGTAAACGGAAATGATTTATTGTTGTTGTCAGTGTACAGTACAGTTGAAACAAATACTATTCTGCACAGGCAAAATATAAATGAAAACATTACAATACATAAGTTCAAAGTAATACATAGCCCAATATTATAAATATTGTTAAAATGACCTTACCTTTCTTTATCTCCATCATTATCACTTTTATTTAAATCAAAACTTTTTGAGCCCTTCATCGCGTTATGAATTTGAGTATTCACTCACTTATAAAAATCTACCTATTCATTTCACCATTGATATCGATTTCAATTTGCTACACGTTCGGTCTCTATACTCGTCGATGATGTACTATCAGATTTGATATGACTTATCACAACGGTATACGAGGTATCCTGATACTAGATATATTATAATACAGACTATATCCAGATACCTTTATGTATTATGTAGTAGTAGTACCTGAAAAACATATTTAATGCGTAGCGTCAAAATTTATCTTCGGCGTCATAATTTGAATCGTTCATTTTATCGTTTGTCTACTGTTGTAAAAGTTATATTATATTTCGTGCAGCATTAACAAAAATATTGTCTTATATAAATCCTTTTTAATCTTTTAGTCAAAAGATCAGTATAATTTCCAATATATTTGGTATAATTGCTTGATTTTCTTACTTACACCAAATAATTACAAAAGGTTGCAATGAACTAAGCTGCTTTTGTAATTTTTGATACTATGAAATAACAGGTATAATATGAATATTTTTTATTTTCTTAGTTCAACAGACTTTTTAAATATAGCCTAAGTATATACATAATATTATAAATCTCCGAATCTACAAGCCCTTACTTAATCTAGGTATTTGCATAACGGAAAAGTACCAAACGCTTTCTTGACGGTAACAATTAACGGCGAAGAAGATTTTACTAAGATGTAGAGTTGGTGAATTTAGGGCTGGTAGAATTAAGACGTGTAGATTTAGGAGCTTTGCTTCACATTTCTGATCATCTTCCCCATATAATGCGCCTGTCTTGGTAACATTTTACATGAAAATATTTTGGTGGATATTATTATCCATGATATAACTGCTAAAATTCAACTCTTTTCATCATTCATCACTAAGTAAACCTTATTTATTTACTTATTTTGACATTTTTGGAAAACTTACAGCTAGGTATTGTACATACATTTAAAATTACCTATAAGTTGTTAAGGCGAATTATGAGTTTCCACTGATAGTTTTAAAATTAACATAAAAAGAAACATGCACACTGATAAACAATATTGTAGGTACATATATAATGACAATTATTACAGCAGGTACAACTGCATTTGTTCAGTCGTTTGCAAAGAACTGAGTTGACGAAAGTCGTTTTATTTGACCTGGCGTGGTATTAAAAAGGTCGATGTCGAGCTTGTTCGCAATCTCATTAAAAAACCTACTCGCTCGCGACATAAAGTAATTGTACCTGTGGTTGGTTTTAGCACCTGGTATAAACAAGGAAATGGTCTTCTGTATAAGGCATATGGCACACTCAAACCGATACGCTCCAGGATTTCGGGACAATCTACCGAACCATTTGCTAACTTGAGTAAGTAGATAAGATCTGCAATTCGTCTTCTTTCCTGCAACGGGAGTATGTGAAAATCTGTGAAATGTTTGACAACGCTTCTTATAATCTGGGAAATAATTTTAGCTCTAAATTGAAGATAAGAGAGGAAAACGCTTATGTAGCCGTTCAAGACGTGTGATATACGTACTATACAGGGTTCCAAATTTGAGATGCATATTCTAAATGATTTCTAATATAGGAGCAGTAACTAAAACTAAACTCAGCGGACATACGTAGAATAAAGCCTAGGGATTTGGATGCTTTGCTCAGTATATGGTCTTTATGTTCATCAAATATTAATTTGGAGTAAAAAGTAACTCCTAGATCACGAATTTAATTGACTCTGAATAAGAGAATTTTTTAGTTTATAGTTAAAAGTTAATGGATTAAGTTTTTGAGTAAATGAGCATATTATGCAGCACTTAGATACATTTAGATCTAGTTTATTATTTGTACAGTATAACTCAAATCTGTGAAGGTCCACTTGGAGCCGTTGGGCACAATCAGGAGTATTAAGTGGGCACGTGATTATCATATCATGTGCCGCATGTGTGTAAGAAAGTATTTTGGAATAAGTAAAGTCGAGTAAAGTATTATTATTTGTACAGTATAACTCAAATCTGTGAAGGTCCACTTGGAGCCGTTGGGCACAAACAGGAGTATTAAGTGGGCACGTGATTATCATATCATGTGCCGCATGTGTGTAAGAAAGTATTTTGGAATAAGTAAAGTCGAGTAAAGTATTATTATTTGTACAGTATAACTCAAATATGTGAAGGTCCACTTGGAGCCGTTGGGCACAAACAGGAGTATTAAGTGGGCACGTGATTATCATATCATGTGCCGCATGTGTGTAAGAAAGTATTTTGGAATAAGTAAAGTCGAGTAAAGTATTATTATTTGTACAGTATAACTCAAATCTGTGAAGGTCCACTTGGAGCCGTTGGGCACAATCAGGAGTATTAAGTGGGCACGTGATTATCATATCATGTGCCGCATGTGTGTAAGAAAGTATTTTGGAATAAGTAAAGTCGAGTAAAGTATTATTATTTGTACAGTATAACTCAAATCTGTGAAGGTCCACTTGGAGCCGTTGGGCACAATCAGGAGTATTAAGTGGGCACGTGATTATCATATCATGTGCCGCATGTGTGTAAGAAAGTATTTTGGAATAAGTAAAGTCGAGTAAAGTACTATTATTTGTATATTATAACTCAAATCTGTGAAGGTCCACTTGGAGCCGTTTGGGCGCAATCAGGAGTATTAAGTGGGCACGTGATTTTCATATCATGTGCCACATGTGTGTAAGAAAGTAAGTATTTTGGAATAAGTAAAGTAGAGTAAAGTACTTAAAGACTAACTAGCCTAATACGTTTTCTTAGTTCTATTTTGCACATAAAAACCAACTGTTTTGCAGAATTACGCAGGTGACGAATACAATACGTCCACCATTAAGCAATGTCAACGCCCGAACTAGTGTTAACTGTCGCATCAATACTAATCTGCAGCACGAAACTGAAAATAGTTCGTGTCGCCTCGCACGAATGTACTCGTACCTATCAGGGACGCTCAACGATACTATAGATAGTACCGAAGGATTAAAAACTACTCCTCTAATCAAATAAAAAAATTTGATTGTAATGATTCATATCCTTACGTACCAAGTAAAAAAATATATCCATACTGCTTAAAATACATCCATCTCAATTTCTTTTGGAGTTTCTCCAGCATGAGTTTGTACTTCTCCTCATGTGGACTCCAAATAACTGCGCTGCTTTCCAATGTTTTAATTATGTTTGAGCTTTTAAGTTCCTTCGCTTGTCTCAAAACAAACCCTAGTGATCTGTATGCTTTGGTTGATATCGGTGGCAATATAACGTATTATAGGATATTATGTAATTTGGTGCCCAAAGTATCTGTCTAAAACAATCTAAACCCTGTATAATTGGAGGGCGTTGATAACTGCAACACAGTTTATAACTTTTGCAGGATCATCGTTTTCATTTTGTTTTTGTAAAAACCCTTAGTTTTGTATGCCAAATAAAGTTTATTATTATTTCGTAACAGTTTCTGTTTTTCTCAGCTTTTACACCGGTGATTTTTATGAGGCAAAGTACAGGCTATTGCCAAGTATCTTGGTTCTCACGATATTTAGAACTATAGAGTAAGATTTCGTTCTAAATTCGTAACAATGTAATAGCAACGGAATAACTGTTGATTTACTTCATTAGTCCACTTCATCCGTTGCCTATCACGTCCCGCTAGGGTGGTTGCCGGTCTCATGTCCTGCAAATCACTTCTATCAGGTTGGTTTTGTCTTGATGTAGCACTAGAACTAGGAGGTATGTAATGGAGATTTTCACCTTGTGCTGCTGGTTGGGCGCAGCGAGGTTCCAGTGGGCAGTTGTTAGTACAACAGTACGTCCTTTTCGGAATGTTGGTCGTGCAGCATCATTATTATTATTATTAATATGCTCAGAAAAATTGAGGTTGCAACACATGAGGATACCTAGATCTTTAACAGATGACTTTATTTCTACCACAATATCACCCAGCAGGTAGTCGCACACAATGGTGTTGTGGGCAAGTGTAAAAGATAATACAGTACTTCTTTTCTTTAAACATCAATCTGTTTTCCATACTCCAAGTTATAAACATTCTGAATGTCACTCTGTAACAAATGAAAGTCAGAAATATTTTTAATTTTAAAAAAGTAATTTCAGGTCATCTGCAAACAACAGACAACAAGCAGTACTAACTCTAGTTAGCAAAGCGTTAATAAAAACTAAAAATGCCAAAGGCCCTAGATTTGACCCTTGGCTTATTCCGGAGAATGTCGAATACGGTTCTAAGATATATCTCCGATCCCGGAGGTAGCAGAAGAAGAACTTTAGCAATGCAGAAGAAGAACTTTAGCAATGCAGAAGAAATTCCGGCAGCAACAAACTTACGGAGAAGTATGTCATTGTCCACAACGTCGAAAGCTTTCCTAAAATCGAAGTATGCAGTGTAAACTTGAAGTCCCCAGTCAATGGCTGCAACAGTATAACAGTAGAAAGAAAGTGAATTACTGGTTGTTGCTCACCCAGTTCTAAACCCATGTTGAGCATTTGACAGTTGGCTTTCAAGCTGAACACTGGGCAGTTTATGCAAGACGGATTCGAACAATTTGCCAAATACCGATAGTATTGCTACCGGTCAAAAATCGCTTACCCCTGAACTGAGATTACTCTTAGGTACGGGAACAACTCTGGATGTTTTCCACGCGGTTGGATACTTACAATCTCCAATACATAAATTAAAGATGTAAAGTAAAGTCATTGCAGACACCGTTCGACAATCTTTAACTATGTGTAGGGGAATTTTATCGGGACCAGACGATCTTTTCGGTTTAAGACTATTCAGTGCTCGCTCCATGTCTGTGATACTAACCGACTCTACCTATTTGAATTTGTCTACTTGAACAGTCGTTAAACGTCTTCTACATTAAGATTTCTTTTGACTGTGAGGAATCATGCGAAACGATTTTTTTTGCAATTGTGCACTTAACTCAATTTAAATGGAGCATCAATATCAATGTGTGTGATTTATGCTAATTAACTCTTTACATTATTTCAAAACACTGAAATCTGTTATAAACATTCTTGTACATTTAAGGCTTAAAGCATCAAAGGTACTGACTCACCCGTCAGTGGAGAGAGCATTGCGCCTTGCTTCGCTACATAATTTATGTGCCAAATTTGGTGCGGGGGGAAGAACGTACACATTTTAATTTTGTCACACATTCACAAATAATATTCTTTCATCGCTACAAACGCATACATTTCCAAATATGTCAATTTCAAATAACAACGTCATTTTTTGTGCACCGACAACACTGAAACCGACAAACACACACTAGTTGTATATAACTAGAAGGCACATTGTGCATGCACGTTGTGACGAGGGGTTCGCCCGTTAAGTCCACTCCTCTGACGGGTCTACCTGTCAATACCTGTGATGCTCTAAGATTGAAGGATTTTAGTTCAAACAATATTCATAGACTTAAACCTGCACCAGATGCGGCCAGGATGCGAGAAGTTGCATTTCTTTAAAACAAGCCGTGCGGCGAATGGTTGTTTTTGAACAAAATGACATCGTTATTGCGTTAGAAGATTTAACTGAAGTTTTTAATAGATATTGTGCGGAATTATTCAGTGCTGTATGATACAGCTCACGCCGATTATAAAAATATTCGAATCAAAAATGTTAATACTTTATGAACCCATATTTCTCTTCTCCTAAAAATAAAGAATATTTACAGATAGGTATATTTTTCTTTTTACCCTTTTTTGTTTATATTTACACCAAGCAAAGCTTCCTCTTAAAAGTCACGTCTGTACATGATGAAGAATGGGCAGCGAATGGTGCTTGCTGAGCCCTTAGTGTAAGTTTGTAAACGCGCAAACGTTACTACTTTTGCGTCAGAGTTAAAATTGGACAGATAGATCTTAACTTGACATGAATAAGGTCGATAATAAAATTCTTAACGCAAACGCGATACGAACACTAAGTTAGTGCAGTGCAGTCACAATCGAGCGTTTCAGAACGAACCTGTCAAATACTACCTAATATTAGCTTCAATTAATTTAATATAAAATGAGCTACTTATTTATTTTAATTATAGTTTTGAATGTGGTAAGGCTTATGAAGCTTTTAAAAATGAATAAATTGATAAGTTGCGCGAGAAGAAAAAATTAAAGAATTAAATACTGTTCATTTTTGTAAAATACTGTTTATTTTCCTTCTCAGACCTAAAAATACTTTAATTCTTGTGAAAAAAGTTGGTAACCCTTGGCTAAATCCCCGCGGCCAGCGGTAGGCGCATGCCGCGCGCATCTGAGAGCCCACACTATACGTCCGTTTTTTTTACCTAAACACAGAACAAAGTATAGAACATCTACTCAATGTTTGTCCGCGCTTCAGCGCCAAGAGGTTGCAGCTTGAACTAGAGATAGACATGAGGGTGGAAACCTCAAACTGGACCTCCCTCCTTGCTGGACAGCAATCTGGGTCAAAGTTTGCTAAATTTTGTGTTGAGATTATTCAGGCGGTTGCTAAGCTAAACAAATAATAAAGACAAATAATAAAGACAAATAATTAAAAAAAATCAAATTGTTTAATAACCTTTAATATATTTGTATCTATTCATTATGTATTAATAATAATTTAGATATTAAAATATTATAATTCAAGGAACCTGAATTATTATATCAGGGGAAATATTAATAACAATAAAAAAAACTATACGTCCGTATCCGAAACTTTTGGGCCCAATTTTTGGATAACACTGAAGAAATTCTAGCAATATTATTCAATCAGTAGCTTAACGTCTTCAATTATACTTATCTTATTAATTCGTGAAAAAAAAACCGATCTGAATATGCCAAAAAAGGATTCCGAAAATGTTAGAACTTAAGGACGGATGCTTACAGAGTGACCACTCTGTTGCAGGCTTTCGTCGTTTGAGACATTTAACATTGAATCTTAATGATAAAAAAACACTTTTTTGTGAAAATACGAACTAAAAAGTAAAAAATAAGAAAAAAATGCATGGGGTGCATGGTGTTAGTAGTATCTTAAATTACCCCACGCTTTTTTTATAGTAAAATACATTTTCTTCTTATTTTTTACTTTTTAGTTCGTATTTTCACAAAGCGTGTTTTTTTTCTTTTAAACTACATTATTTATTTATAATTATTTAGTTGGATTTTTGTTCTCATGTTACTGCATTGTCATCGGCCCTTGACCCTTGTGCAAATTTTCAAGTTAATCAGACGCTTAGACGTGTTAATAATATAAAACTTTATATTGTTTCATTAAGTACCTTAGGCCGCGAACTTATCGGCCGCCCCTCGTATATATTCTTTTTATCCTGATGATCCTAGTTAGGACTTTAATTGAAGTTATGAGATTATAGTATTGTCATCGGCCCTTGACCCCTGTACAAATTTTCAAGTTAATCAGACTCCTAGAAGTAAGTGAAAATCTATAACTCCGTTAATTCCGTTACATACATACATAAGTACAGGTCAAGCTAATAAAAGCGTGTTAAATTTGCCGCAGCTTTATTTATGATGATAAATAATTTCGTAAGTACCATTTAATTATAAATATAATTTGTTACACATATGTACCTACGTAATTATTATTATCAAGAAGAGAGTAAAATTTGTTACAAAATAATAATCAATCTCTAAGCATACTTAGGCTTTTTATGCTTAACGTTCAAAAGCAACTTGTATGATTTAAATCATTTAGCTTTCAGTAACTTTAAATAAATAAGATTTACTTTAATCTTATTATGTTACCGCAGCCACTGATCGGAAAGTAATACGTTATGTCTTAAACGGCATGTATCTCACTCTTTAATACTACTATCATACATTATTATTGCCTTTTTCATAAAAGCTTAGATTCGGTATACAGCAGCTTTAATCCAAAATTTTAAGAAACTTTGAAACAGAGATTTTTTCGTAATTCTAAATTTTCAAATCTCTCTCCTGTAAAGTTACAAAATGAAGTCAATTCGCCTTTTAGCCGTTGATATATTTTGACAATAAAAGGCATCATAGACGTTTTCAATGCTAAAAAGTTTATTTTTAAGGTTGGTTAGGTATTACTAGTACAAACATATAATATGAGTACCTACTTACTTATAATATCGATTAAAATTCACGTGCATAGTTTTCGTGACAAAATAAATTATACTTAATAAAAACACAACACAACATACCAATTATTAAATGAGCGAACATTACAGCTCATCAAATTTATAATTTAATGCCTATTGAAATGCTACAATTTACCTACTTAGAAACATTTGATATCATTAATTTTATACTTTAAAAATAAATTTATAAAAATGAGACAGAATTATTGATACTTAAAATATACCTACAACCTAAAACATACACGCAACTTTTACATAGGGTTGACACCACCGTATAATATATAGTATTGTAGATACTGTATTTCGAGACTCTGTACTATATATACTGAAGAAATATAATATAGTACACTATATTTCAGTAAAATAGATCTATGATTATATTTTGCTACACCAAAACGAATAAAATAAAAAATTACAGTGCGGGTGAGTGTCCGAACGTGTCCCTATCATAATAATGTTGTAAAATAATACAAAAAGTGCAAAAAATAAGGTTTTTATAGAAAACTAGCTGACCCCGCGAACTCCTTACCGCGTTCAAATGTTTGGGGTGGGCCACCCTTATTACTTAGGGGGATGAAAAATAAATGTTGGCCGATTCTCAGACCTACCCGATATGCACACAAAATTTCATGAGATTCGGTCGAGCCGTTTCGGAGGAGTACGGGAACGAACATTGTGACACGAGAATTTTATATATAAGATAACTGAGTAAAAAATGTATCTTAGACAATTTTTTATTCTTTCCTGCTAAAATACTATACTTTTTGAAGCGTACTATTTTTTTATACCTTTTTATAGAAAAAAAACTAGATTCAGACAAAAAATATTGGCAACCCTACCTTCACGCGAATACTAAACATTGGCGCCCCCTAAGGTATCTCCAGAACTGAGTATGGACAAGTATTTTTGTCAAATGAAGGACATTTCTGTTGGATGGAATTGATAAAAATCATTTTTTTATTCCAAAATTTCATTTCAAAACCTTCGTTTCTTCTTCAATGCGGATTGATAGAGTTACCAATAAAATGAACAATTAATGTTACAGTTAGGCACCGGCATTTGTCGGAGGTGATTTCATAAATAAAATTAATTTTCGGCACTTAATTAATACTTTGAAGCAATATTATTGAGTACGTTGCGACGATAGAAGCAATAGATAGTAGAAACGAAAAGTCGACCCGGAAGAAGTTCGCCATGTTGAAGTCGATGGACCGCGCTTGGACGAGGCTGCGGAGATCGCTCAGCGTTGTTTTCATCTCATCACCTGCAGTTAGCGAGAATATTTTAGGACTTAAATAAGTGAAAATAAAATATTCATTGAAATAAAATAGTGATCGGTAATCGCTAATTAGTACATTAACTTGAGCAAAAATGAAGCCCGAAAATTTACTTATGTTTCAGACGGATGTATACGGACGGACGCATGCAAATAGGTATCTGAAGGATTTCTCCGTAGTATACTTATATATCGTCAGTTCATCAGTGTCCCTTATTACACTGAGCGTCATGTAAACATTTTTGTCAATTAATTTCTTACAGGAACCTACAGAAGTTATAGAGTAAGTACAGTGTGCAAGATTATGATTTCCAGCATATAAGTAAAAAAAAAGCAATCAAACTCAGTATTTAATAAATTAAGTTTTTAACAAAAAAATATAACCGACTTCAAACGGTAAAAAATAAAATTGTTCAGTACCTACTTCTTCTTGCTTATGGTAATGACTCTTAAAACTATTTTTGGAGTCGGGCCCTTACTAAAATGTCGTACCATTCGTTCTAAATGGGCACCGACAGTACAGACAGTGGGACAGTACCTATTTCTTCTTGCTTATGGTATTGACTGTTAAAACTATATTGGAGTCGGTGCCCATTCAGAACGAAAGGTACACTATATTTACTAAGACAGGACATTTTACTATGAAATGAAATGAAATGAAATGAAATGAAATGAAATGAAATGAAATGAAATGAAATGAAATGAAATGAAATGAAAATACTTTATTGTTGACTGTTTACATACATACAGTTAGATGTTTAAAATTATTATAAGAGTTTAAACAGTCTACCATGCTCTGGCATACAATATTATACTTATTACTAATTAAAAGTAATGTATAAAATAGTTTTATTTTAAGATCCGCTAAGAATATTCTTAACGGATCATCGGCTTTTGATGCCTACCCACCACTGGGTCAATGAGAGAAAAAAAGCCGGCGGAAAAAAAACTCTCAGGCATTGTTTAGAGTTTATATTTTACGCGGAAGCTCCCCAAACCATTTTAATGCACGTCATCAAAAAACTCGTTTATACTATAGTATACTTTTTTTATAAGCCATTGCTTTAGTTCTCTTTTAAATTTATTACCTGATAATTGTTTGAAATGTCTGGGTAATTTATTGAATATTCTAATAGCAAATATGTATGTACTATTTTTGAAAATCTGACATTTCACTCGAGGTAAATATAAAGCGTCACTATCTTTCTGCCTCGTGGGTACATCTCTTATGCGCATGTTTATTTGCTTTTCAAATGAATTTATGTTATTAAAAACGAAAGTACAAATCTCCAATATGTATAGACTAGTTATGTAAGAAATTTCTCTTCGGAAAACAATGACCGAATAGATTCATCGCTCGCTTTTCCATACATTATTCTAAGACTGCGTTTTTGCAATATAAATGTTCTACTAACATTGACAGAATTTCCCCAGTATATAATGCCATAAGTTAGAAGGGGGTAAATATTTGCATAATAAAAACTTTTAGCTACTTCAAGAGTTGACGCATCCACTAATACTGAAAGCGCATAACAATTGGCAGATATTTTATTATTAATTTTATCAATGTGACTTTTCCAGTTTAAGTGAGTATCTAAGGACACTCCTAGGAAATTAGTTTGCTCTACTTCTTCTATTTCAACTGAATCTAGTTGTATATGTAGATTTTCTAAATTCTGTTTATAATTTTTAAATTGCATAATTTTAGTTTTGTTTAAATTGACCGTGAGGTTCATTGTGTCTAGCCAAGCCTTTATAGTTAATAGTGTACTTCTTATTTCATGCCTATAATCCTCAACTGAAATACTATCGTTGCAAAATAAAATTGTAGCATCATCAGCGAACATTACACATGGGTATTTAGCTATGGCGGGTAGTTCATTTATATATATTAAAAATAACAGTGGACCAAGAACACTACCTTGAGGTACACCAATTTTACAAATTGCGAATTTTGATTGTACCTCTTCTAATGTATTGTTCAATTTGTTAAATGTTGTTAGTACCGTCGCTTGCTTTCTATTATTTAGGTAAGACTGTAATAACTTGTATGCAATACCGCGAACACCTATTCTTTCTAACTGTCGTAAAAGTATGTTATGCACAACACAGTCAAACGCCCTGGTCATATCAACAAACAGAGCAACTAAGGGCCCGACTTCAAAAATAATTTTAAGAGTCATTACCATAAGCAAGAAGAAGTAGGTACTGAACAATTTTATTTTTTACCGTTTGAAGTCGGTTATATTTTTTTGTTAAAAACTTAATTTATTTCACTCTTTTTAGTAATTTTAATAATTCTGCACATATGTATATACCTAAGCATAATGGGATTTCTTTTCACTTAACTTCTAAACGTTAAAGAGATATCTTTTATAATCATGTTTATCTAATAGCCTGAAAGAATACTACTATCAGTCCACCTGAACGTATAAATTAATGAAAGAATTTGCTCTCAGCTCCTAACCGTTGAGGAGTTGTACCTTCAATCATCAGCTTAGCAACATGAGGTGATAATTACCGGACATAAATATTTGTATTATGTTAAAAAATATGACTAAAAGAATGTGTGTGCCTTTTAAGTTTCAGTGTTTCCCTCGATTTCCCTAGTATCACATCATCAGATTTTGCCATGGTGACAGTTGGACCACCTCAGGAATGTAAGATTTCCAACAAAAAACCATTTTTTGAAAGAATTTGCTCTCAACTCCGAACCATCATAGTACCTTCCATCATCAGCTCAGCAACATGATATGATGATAATTATACACAAATACCTGTTTTGCTTTAGTTAAAATATTAAAATCATTTGTTGTGCTATAAAATTTGAATGTTCCCTTCGATTTCTCTGAGATACCATCATCAGACCTTGACTTGGTGACAGTTGGACCACCTCAGAAATGTAAGATATCGAACAAAAAACCATTTATTGAACGAATTTGCTCTCAACTCCTAACCTTCGTAGTACCTTCCATCATCAGCTCAGCAACATGATATGATGATAATTATACAAAAATGCCTGTATTGCTTTAGTAAAAATATGAAAATCATTTGTTGTGCTATAAAATTTGAATGTTCCCTTCGATTTCTCTGGGATCCCCTCATCAGACTTTGACTTGGTGACAGTTGGACCACCTCAGGAATGTAAGATTTGGAATAAAAAACTATTTATTGAAAGAATTTGCTTTCAACTCCTCACTGTTGCAGTACCTTCCATCATCAGCTCAGCAACATGAGATGATGATTACTATGCACAAATATCTTTAATGCTTCAGAAAGTATAAGAAAATCAATGTGTATGCCTATAAAATTTGAGAGTTCCCCTCGATTTCCCTGGGATCCCATCATCAGATCCTGATTTGGTGACAATGGGACCACCTCGGGAGTATAAGCATACGAACAAAAAAAGAATTTTGAAAATCGGTCCACAAACGGCGGAGTAATCTGTGAACATATATATAAAAAAAAATACATACAGCCGAATACAGTACCTCCTTCTTTTGGAAGTCGGTAAAAATTACTAAACTTATCATAGGGTTTTTATACCTTATATATATATACTTACCTACCTACTTACTACCTTATATATTTATAGGTTAAAAAAGTTATTAGTTATAGTTACTGTTATTTTGACTAAATTTAGATGTACTTAATATTTTGCTTACTAGAGGTTTTGTAGATCAGCAAATGGTCTATAATGTCTAAAATCCTAAGCCTTTGCTTGTACACTTGCTCGCAGTGCCACGCCAGGCTCACAAGAACCGAAGTGCAGGTCATCAATCTCATGAGGGTAGATATTACAGTAAAGTATCCTGGGAAGACCTTGGCAGGCTGGTTATGCTGAAAGCAAAAATAATACAATATGTAGTACATTATAAATTTGTAAAGGAACGTTATAACACTATACCTATACCTACATATTATACAGGCAACTAGGTTAAAAGCAAAGGTTAGAGGAGATCACACTATAATGATCACATATCGCCGCTTCTCATGAAAAGTGTACAAAGTCAAAATTTTTGCGAAATCAAGTTAAATATACAGAAATACTAAGAATCACCTACTCTTTCTCTTGAAAAGTATCTAAAGAGGCTACTTTCAAAAATTACCGCTAGGGAAGCTAATGTTCAGTTTTAAGGGCATGCATCAATAAAAAAGGGGTATTGTAATTGAATATGTTTCATTTTGTAGAAACGACTGGAGAATCGTTTTTACATAATCTGAATTTTCATTATAATTACTAAATTTTTATGCAACTGAAAACACGATGCCATAAAATTTTCTCGATAGAATTATTTTTCAAAATTAGGTCAATATTTTCAATTTTTATCATTTTATGTCAAAACGAGTTTGAATATATTTATCATTATTTTTTTAAAACAAGCTAATGTTATTATAAAGCTTTCTATGCAAACAGTTTTCTATGTTTTGTTTTAGTTTTTTAACGAAAAATGTTTTCCGATTTGGCGCTTACGACATTCAAAATAAGATGATGCTTTCTTTTCCTCGCGAACGCTGAAGTAACGCATGCCATCACTCTCTTCGCCACTCCCATACCACCCGTGACCACTGTCAACGATGGACGTGTACTTACTTATGCCCGAATCGCCCGCAAAATACGAAAATTTCAAATTTTATTTCATTTTGTTTAGTTTTTGAAAATATATTTTTTTCTTTCTTAGTAAGTAAGTATTAGGTATAAGTAATTATTTTTAGTAAGAATTAGGTAATTTTAAAGTTTAGAAAATGGGAAATAAAAGTAAAAATAAATTATCAAAACAGAAATATTTACTATTTACATTTCAAACGACAGCAAATAGCTTATATGAACGAAGAAAAAAGGTAAGTAGAACTCTTGCACTTGTATTTAGTTAGAAACAATACCCCTGTAATCGATTTACAATAATTTTATTCGTAATATATTTTATTTTAGGCTAGCTGTCTATTTATGAGCAAAGAATATTTAGGTTACTCGGTAGTCACACTAACTTGGTCCTTATTTCACAATTTGGAAAGTAGCGTCTGTAGTCCAGTTTTTGAAGTCTTGTTTTACTCACGTTTGCAATACGACTCGAGTTCGATCCCCAGCGTAGCATATGTTTTTTATATTATATAAATTTATGTTTTTTTTTACTATTTTAAAATTACAAATAATTTTTACAATAAAAAAGCTTATAAAAAGACAGACTGAAAACATAATTATTTGAAATTCTTACGGCCGAAAAAATCTACATGAACAAAATAAAAGTACGGTAACCTAGGTACAAAGCTATGATTCATTATATACTTTAGGTGTTTATTTTTTTACACCGTAATCAATTTTGTTTCATAAATAAAAATCTACAATTACACTGCCCCCCCCCCCCCTATCTATATCGACTGAGTCGATAGACTGACGACAGCGAGAAATCCTTACGTAATTTGTAGCCATATCCTTTATTTCACGACTAGTAAAGTAGTGAGCGTAGCTCATAATAAAATGTCGTGCATTACGTATGAGTGTTCTGGGTTCGATTCCCACTTATATAGTTTTTGTAAGTCCTCAACCACAAATATATTTTTTACAGTGAAAACGTTTTTCCGTTTCTGATTCATTAATAAAGTGAACAAAATTGTGAATTTATTTTAAGTATCGATTTTTTTTACTTTATTTATAATTTTATATATGAGCTGCGGCCCACTGTACAATCGTAGAATAGTCGAAACTGTACATTCGTATTTTTTGCAATTTTTAAGTACTGTAGGTACTAAGTACTTATAATAAATATCAGCAAAGGTGACGAATTACTAAATTTTTCTAATTTATCTTTGTCTATCTGTGTGTAAGTGTATATCTGTTTTCCTGTGCGCGCATCACGCAAAAGCTACTAAACCGATTTCTTGAAATTTGGTGTGCAACTTCATAATTAGCCGGTTCAACATTTAGGATTTTATTTATACCGGGAAAGTGTAAGGATAATAAAACAACTGCCACAAATCTGAAATCCACATGGACGAAATCGCGGGCAGAAGTCAAGTCTCCGCGTTGCTGATACATATAGGGTGGTTTCGCCAGTTCTCGACCGATTAGTGGAGTTGTCAAGTTCAGAACGAAGAAATAAATAGAATTTATATAATTAAGTAATGGAAAAAAATAACACACATTGTCATATAAGTCTACTTTCATTGAATGTTGTTTATTTTTAAATAAAACCAAAGAATATTTAAATAAAAAACATTAAAGCCGAAAATGCCCGTTTTCCTAGTTTTCGACCGAAATTTCCACTTTCCGACTTTATTTTCTCCAGTTCTCGACTATTGGATTATTAAGACAAATACTTAAAGTACTCAATAATATTCAGTTATTATTGAATAAAAACCCATATTTTGTTCAAATATAAAGTGTATAAAACATTAATACAACAAAATAAAACACATAACTAGATCAATTTTTGATTTAATCATATTTTTTTGCCTAGAACATGACTAAATTTAATGTGACTTAACAATCCATCCATCATTTTATAGTCCACTACTGGACATAGGCCTCTAACGTTCGCCACTCCTCCCGGTCCTGGGCCTTCTGAATCCAGCGACTACCCGCTATCTTCTTCAGGTCATCAGTCCACGTGGTTGGAGGGCGGCCTGTACTCCTTTTGCCGAGACGTGGTCGCCATTCGAGGACCTTTCTTCCCCATCGGCTGTTGGTCCTTCTTACTATATGGCCTGCCCACTGCCACTTCAGCTTGCATATTTTGAGAGCTATGTCGGTAACCTTCGTTCTTCTACGGATTTCATCGTTACGGATTCTGTCGCGTAGAGAAATACCAAGCATAGCCCTCTCCATCGCTCACTGAGCGATCTTGAGCTTTTGGAAAAGGCTAACTGGTAAGGACCACGTCTCAGCACCGTAGGTCATCACTGGCAACACACACTTACACTTGGCACTTAGTCTAAATAATACCTCAAAGGTAGCATAAAATTAGTCTGTAATTTATGAATGTGAATTTGAATTTTCTGGTCTTGAAAGAAAGTTTCGTACAGTTTTTTTCCAATATGCTTTAACAGGGGCAAAAACACTGACTCAAAACTCCAGACACAGAACGGAAAAAAGGTCGCTTATAAGCCAGAGGTACTCTACTAGATTGAGGACTTCTACAGCCGATTATATGCCTCACGTGTACCACAACCTGATAGCCAAGCAGTCAACTTAAAAACGGAAAAGCCCCTGGTTCGGACGGAATAGCAACAGAACTTCTTAAAGCCGGCGGCACAGTGATCCTCACAAGACTAGCCCAAATATTTAATTTAGTCTTGCAAACAGGGAGAACTCCGCAGGCGTGGAACTGGAGCATTGTAGTTATGTTCCATAAAAAGGGGGACAAAACTCTGCTGAAAAACTAGGTACTGCCCAATCTCGCTCCTGAGCCACGTCTATAAATTTTCGAGGATCATAACGAATCAACTCGCTAGATGACTCGACGAATTTCAGCCACCGGAGCAGGCCGGGTTCCGACGAGATTTTAGCACCATAGACGACATTCTTACAGTGAGGCAGATTATACAAAAGACTCACGAGTACAATCAGCCCTTGTGTCTAGCGTTTGTGGACTGTAAAAAAGCTTTTGACTTGATTGAAACCTGGGCTGTTCTGGAAAACCTATCCAGCTGCACAGAGGTGTGATACAAGCTAATATTTTGTCACCAAAACCTGTGCACTGGAAGATGTCTTAAAGTTATTGGACTGGAAAGGATGTGGCATACGCACAGATATCGCTAATATCTCTCGTGT
Organism: Pyrgus malvae; assembly: GCA_911387765.1. NCBI lineage: Eukaryota > Metazoa > Arthropoda > Insecta > Lepidoptera > Hesperiidae > Pyrgus > Pyrgus malvae. The sequence goes on along the minus strand of OU426958.1, from coordinate 7,914,049 downwards.
TTGCATTTTGACGATGGCATAGTCCTTATGACAGAAACGCTGTAGGAGTTGCAGGAAATGTTGTCCGACCTAAATGAAGCCTCCCGACGAGTGGGGCTAGGAATGAACGTGGACAAGGTCATGTTCAATGTACACATTATTCCTACCCCCATCATCGTCGAAGGTACGACAATAGAAGCAGTCCATCCAGCTTCATAAAAACAGCTTCGAGAAGGAAACGGATAGAAGGATTCAGTTGAGCTGGGCTGCATTCGGGAAGCTCCGTCACATACTCTCGTCATCTATACCGCAGAGCCTCAAGACGAAAGTCTTCGATCAGTGCGTCCTACCCGTTATGACCTACGGAGCCGAAACGTGGACACTGACGGTGGTACTGGTCCACAACCTCAAGGTCGCGCAGCGAGCAATGGAGAGGGCTATGCTCGGTGTGTCCCTCCGAGATAAGATCCTAAATCAAGAAATCCGGAGACGGACTAAGGTCACCGACAGCTTCAAGAGCTAGCAAGCTGAAGTGGCAATGGGCTGGACACATCTGTCGTAGAGCTGACAATCAGTGGACAAGACGGCTTTTAGAGTGGAGACCACGTTTAGGAAAACGTAGTGTAGGACGCCCCCCTGCAAAGTGGGGCGACGATCTGCGCCTGGTAGCGAGAGGTAACTGGATGCGTAGAGCCAAAGATAGGGCTCAGTGGCACGCCTTGGGAGAGGCCTCTGTCCAGCTGTGGACTGATAAAGGTTGATGATGATGGTACATCGTGTGATGAATTTAATGTAGAAAAAGATATAATTTAACTGTAAAAATGTATAATAATTCGAATATGGTAGTCGGAATATGGCTTACTGTGATGACATAATCTCATTTTCGACCAAGAAAGTTTTATGACATGAGTATTTTTAAGACATTTATAATAATCCGGTCGAAAATTGGCTGACAAAATCTTGGTCTACATAAGATTCAATTCTGAAATTAGAATCAATAGTTCTATTTGATAATATGTCAAAAAAGATGCAACTTTACTGGACTCTGTCACACCAGTTTTCGACCGCACCGTCGAGAAGTAGGTATTCTACGAAAACGCCGTAGCCAGTTACCGACTATTCAATATTATACTTTTTCCAAAGAAATTTAGCGTAACAATTATTTATAGTAAATACTTCAACTCATTCTATATCAATACAAGTATAAAACAAATTAAAAACATAAAACAACATTTAACAACTCATCATGAACTGTGGGGCTCCTCACTATTTTTTACGTAATAAAGCACGCGTCCTGACACGACCGTTGCGATCCGCATATTGTGTATTTTTTTGTTCCATACTCTTTAGACAATTATCCATTTTGCATATGTATGAATACAACTAAACTCTTAGGGGTTGCCATAGTATTTTTTTAAGTTTCTAATGTATTTATTATTTCTATTTTATGTCGATTAATCAAACAGGTCGACGAAAAAGTCCAAAACTGGCGGCGGTCGGCGAACTGGCGAACTGACCCTATTATACGTATTTGTTCAAAATGTTGTTACTAAATGACATTGTTGCAAGACAGTTATTTGAGCTTCTTCGTTGTATCAGAGCTTCTTCGTTGTTCCGCTAGGTGACGCTGGCTCGCAATTTAGAAATCAACTTATTTTTACTTAAAGTCACCGATAGATGGCGAATCCCCGCAAGGGGAGCATCACCCCGCCGCTGGGTAGAGGCGTGGCTTGTGATTAGGTATTTCGCATTGATGCATGCCCTTAAATTGGCGCGATTTTACGTGCCTTTCGCGCAAAAACATTACAATCTTTAGTTGTGTCAAAGATTTCGCAGGATACACTTAGAGTTCCTCGTAAAAAGTGTACTAAAACGAAATTACGACCTAAAGGTAAGTTCAGTTTCTCTGTAATATTGTCTTAAATCAAATTTATATGGTTTTTGACAAAAGGATGACCTAACACTTAACAAATTCTTCTCTAAAGGACTGTACAATCTCAAAATTAAACAGTTTTGTTGAGTAATTTTTTTAAACTTGAAACGGCAATTTATTCATCATATCCGTATTATTTCTTGATTGTTCGTTTTTAACGTTACATTTTGTAAGAATTAAAGTTTATATCTTCTTTGATTTTTTTATTGACCATCAATCGAGGATTAAGAAAATTTTTAATGCTTGTATTACCTACTCTACTCATAAAGACTGATAATTTTTATTTCATTTAAAGTACTAATGTGTCATAAATCATGATACAAGACTTCAATATACTATAATATAATATAATAGTTACTTTTATGATAGTAAAGAATAGTCAGTTTCACATTCTTTGGATAAATCTTTGAATAGGCTCTCTCTTGTTTAAAATTGGTACTACATACATATTATTTCTCATATTTTTAAATAATCTGGAAGATAATGACTACTATCTGGAAGTCTGCGAAACTAGAACTTAAATTTAAAAGATATTATCGTATTACTAAATTAACTTCCAAAAATTGGATTATAAAAGAAGTGTTATGTTGCTATGTTACTCTTGATTATTACAGAAAACATGTAATCATTGATGTAAAGAATTTATATTAATTAAAAACTAAAAGGAAGGATTTATATTGTTGATAGTATGGTTTTTTATACTTTTTAAGTTTGGTTAATTTATATCCTATTGATGGGAAGAAAATTATTTTCTTTATTTTATAAAACCCGACTAAAACACTCAGGTATTATGATTCTGTGTTTTTCCAATAAAAACTGTATTAATGTATGATTGTTTCACTGAAAAAACGCCAATGATAACTGCTTTAATACTGTTACGACTTTGAGCACCTATATCTCGAAAACAAAGCGTCGTACAGCAAAACCCCAAAAACGCATAAACAGTTATTAGGTCTACTATCGAACAGTGAAGAAAGTTCTCGAAAAATTAGTCATAAGAAAAACATCGATTTCTACGAGTAAACAAATTCGGGTTCCGCGACGAGTACGTACCTATATATAGCGTACATGTATTGGTTGTTTACATCGCGGGCCGCGGCTATTGTTTGACTGTACATAGTGTGTAATAATAACTAATAACATAAAGGAAGGTTCGGGACGAGTCTATTGTATTTGGTGGTTCGGGAAATTTCTAGAGAACCATGGGTGGCCGTATATAAGGCACGCGCCGAGCCTCGACTGGGCAGTTTATTTCCGGAAGTGAAACCGAAGCGATCTCTACCAAGCGACAAGGAAGAATTATTTCGACGACTCAAGCGAAGATATTGGACTATAGTGATTGTGCATTGTGATTCGGACTCTGTGAAGTGGATTTTTGTGGAAGCTGACAATAAACGCCTTCTACGTTTCAAACGGCATTTTCCTTACCCATAGCGCGTAACAATTGGTGTCAGAAGCGGAATGCCGTTAGTACAACGAGACGAAGAGGGGCGCACTCCGAGGACCAGGAGACAGGTCGGTATGGATGCTGCGCGACAACTTGCGGCTGAAGGGGAGGACGAGACTACTGCACCGGGGTCGTCATCAGGGGCAACCGCAGCACCGGCTCCGGCAATGGATATGACAGCGCTTCTGGCTGCTATGCAGGGGATGCAGGAAAGGATCCAGGCCAGTCAAGAGGCCAGCCTTCGACAGATGCAGGCCAATCTAGAAGCTAAGTTAGAAGCCAGCCAACGTGAACAGGAAGCCATCCGACGTGAACAGGAAGCCAGCCGCCGTGAACAGGAAGCCAGCGTTCGACAAATCCAGGATCAAATCCAGACCAGTCAAGAGGCCAGCCGTCGAGAGATCATAGAGAAAATCGACAGTGGACTTACTGGCCTTGGCGAGAAAGTTAAGGAAGTGGAGCATGAGGTTAAGGGAGTCACGCTAAGAACCGACCAATTGGAAGAGCGGGTGGAAGAGCTAAGCAAGGAGGTCGTAAAACTGAAGATCCGTGAACCGATTTCAGTACCTTCTGCGTCATCCGCGAGGCTCGACCTACCACACTTTGACGGAAGCTCTTCCTGGGCAGCTTTCCGGTACCAGTTCGAGACGCTTGCGAAAGCAAATGCTTGGGGACAGGATTACTCCTTTACCGCTTTAACCCTGGCCTTAAGAGGGGATGCCTTAATGACAATCGAAAACCTACCGAAGGAAGGCAGGACACTGGAAACTCTAATGGAAGCGTTAGAAACTCGCTATGGCGAGAAACACCTGGAGTATGTGTACCGAGCTCAGCTTCGAGAGAGAACACAAAAGCCCAATGAGAGCCTCCAGCGGTGGGCAACAGAGGTTGAAAGACTTGTAAGGCGTGCCTACTCTTCGACACCAGGGAATATAGAAGTGTACTTACTGCAGGCATTTGTCGACGGGATACGAGACCTAGAGGTCAGGGCTGCTGTGCGTCTGGGCCATCACCAGACTCTGAAGAGTGCTTTGGCACATGCCCTGGAAGTCGAAGCCGTGAGACAGGATGCAAGGTACCACAAAGTAAGAGAAGTGGTCACGGAGCAAAAGAAGCCACGTTTTATCCCCACCTGCTATGGTTGCGGCGAAAAGGGGCATATTCGCTTAGAGTGCCCCAAGAAGAAAAGAAGATGGGTTTCTGACTCGGAGACCCAAGTGGACGAGTTGCCGTTAAACTAGATGTCGCCAGGGCCGCGGGGCGGGCGCTGGTTGGTCAAATTAATGCCCCCTGTATTACAATTAACCAAGTTTGTAACGGAAACAGCTTAACAATTGAAGGTATTGTGAATAACCGGACTTGCCAATTCACTGTGGATACGGGAGCCTCTTGTTCAATTGTGAAGCCTGAGCTACTTCCTAGGACCATTCAGTGGACCAAGCGATCTCCAGCACACCGACTTCAAACGGCAACCGGCCAACCAGTTACCGTCCTCGGCAATATAGACGTCGTTTTGAAGATTGGTGACCGTGTATACCGACATCCAGTTTTAATTGCCAGTATCACCGATGATTGCATATTGGGACTGGACTTCTTAAGGAAAGAACAGTGCGTTGTTGACGAACGGAAAGGGGTTTTGAGGTTCCCTGATCAAGAAGTATGTCTTAATGGATCTGAACCATGCAATCTTTACTGCTTGAAGGACACTGTACTGGCACTCAGATCGGAGTCTCTAGTGAAAGTGAAATTCCCCTCGAAGGTTAAAGTAAGAAGATGCGTGATTGTTGAGGACACCGGAAGTAACCATAACTTGATTACTGCAAGAACTTTACTCATGTCCAAAGGAGTATCTACGGTTCGGGTTCTCAATATGAGTAAAGAGGAAGTTCATTTAAAGAGGAACAGCTTAATGGGAAGATGCGAGGAAGTGAAACTTCTTAGACAGCTGGGAAATATCAAAGCAGTACAGCCAGAGAAACAAATTAGCGCCGATATTGTCTGTCACCTTTTCGAAGCTTCTAAGGAGAATTTATCTACTTCCGAGCGACAGCAGGCATGGGAACTCCTATCAAAATTTAAAGACATTTTTGCAAAGGACTGTGATTTCGGACGAACGGGACTCGTCAAGCACCAAATCGACACCGGCGACGCTAGGCCCATTAAACAAAGACCTCGAAGGATACCATGGGCAAAAGAAAAAGAAGTCACTGAACTCATCAAAGACATGGCTTGTAACGGAATTATCGAACCTTCTACAAGTCCGTGGTCTTCACCAGTTGTCTTAGTAAAGAAAAAGGACGGCAGCACAAGGTTCTGTGTAGATTACCGGATGTTGAATAACGTTACCAAAAAGGATAGTTATCCCCTGCCTCGAATAGATGACAAGCTGGACATGCTCAGTGGTATGAAGTGGTTCTCTACCATTGATCTGAAGAGTGGATATTGGTAGGTGGAGATAGATCCGAAAGATAAGGAAAAGACAGCATTCAGTACAGGAATAGGTAACGGTCTATGGCAATTTAAAGTCATGCCATTCGGCTTATGTAATGCACCGGCAACCTTCGAACGTCTCATGGAAAGGGCCTTCTTGGAGACGTATGTTTGGTCTACCTTGATGACATTATCATCATGGGGCGTACTTTTAAGGAACACCTGCGGAATATGGAAAAGGTCTTTACACGGCTTAGGAACGCCAACCTTAAGCTAAGCCCGAAGAAATGTGCCCTCTTCAAGAAAGAAGTGAGCTATCTTGGGCACATAATTTCCCCGGAAGGAGTTAAAACCGACCCAGAGAAGATTAAGGCTGTGCAGGACTGGCCTACTCCGAGAAACAAATCTGAAGTACGTTCATTTCTGGGTCTGTGTACGTATTACAGACGTTTTGTAAAGAAATTTTCAGATATAGCCAGGCCATTACATCGTCTTACGGAAGAAAAACGAGATTTTGTTTGGAATTACACTTGTGAAGATGCTTTCAGAGAGCTAAAACGTTGTTTGTGTGAAACGCCTATATTAGGATATCCAAGTCGCGACGGGAGGTTCGTCGTGGATACGGACGCGAGTAATACTGGAATCGGCGGCGTTTTATCACAGATACAAGGCGAGCACACGGTAGTAATAGCATACTTCAGCAAATCACTCTCGAAACCAGAAAGAAATTACTGCGTTACTCGTAGAGAGTTACTTGCCGTGGTCAAGGTCTTGCAACATTTTTCGAAGTACCTTATTGGTCGCCAGTTTACACTACGGACGGATCACGCAGCGTTACAATGGCTCCTGCAGTTTAAAAATCCTGAAGGTCAAGTGGCACGATGGCTCGAGCAACTGCAAGAGTTTCATTTTGTTACGGAACACCGGAGTGGAAAAGGACACAGCAACGCCGATGCCTTATCACGAAGACCTTGTCCTGAAGATTGCAAACACTGTCAGAAACAGGAAACCATTGGACATGTTAAATTAATAAGGACGCAAGGCTTAGACGATGAATGGACCAACGAAAACATGAAAAAGGCGCAAGAAGAAGATGATGATCTACGGTTAATACTGGACTGGAAGCTAAGTGAGAACAAACCCAGCTGGAATGATGTGTCAGCATGTAGCCCAGTCACTAAAAGCTATTGGGCTCAATGGGACAGCTTAGTCTTGGAAAATGATGTCTTACATAGAAGATAAGTAACCCTACAGATCGTAGTACCAAGAAGTATGGTGTCGTCCGTCCTAAGGCACATTCATGATGGAACTTCTGGTGGGCACCTTGGCGTGAAGAAAACGCTAGTAAAGTTGCGAAGAAGATTCTATTGGGTACATTGTCGCGAAGATGTAGAAGACTGGTGCCGAAAATGTACAGCTTGCGCTTCAGTCAGAGGTCCCCAAACAAGAAGTAAAGGCAAATTAAAGTTGTATAACGTTGGAGCACCTTGGGAGCGTATAGCTATTGACGTAGCTGGGCCATTTCCAGCAACCGAAGATGGAAACCGATACATCGTAGTTGTGCAGGACTATTTCACCAAGTGGCCTGAAGTATTTGCCACTCCCAATCAAGAAGCACACACCGTGGCTAAAAAGCTCGTGCAAGAAGTAGTCTGCCGATATGGTGTACCTATGGAAATCCATTCGGACCAAGGACGTAATTTCGAGTCGGGGCTATTCCAAGAAATGTGTAGTTTGCTGGGCATGCATAAGACACGCACGACTCCTGCTCATCCACAGTCAGACGGTATGGTCGAGAGATTCAACCAAACGTTGGAAAATCACTTGGCTAAGGTAGTGGATGAACATCAAAAAGATTGGGACCAATACATACCTCTGTTCCTTATGTCGTATCGTTCGGCACTCCACGACAGTACAGGATTTACTCCAGCAAAGGTGAACTTCGGCAGAGAAATCAGGCTTCCGATAGACGCTATAACTGGAACTCCACCGGATGGTCCCAAGATTGTGACGGAGTACGTAAGTGATCTTCAATACCAGCTAAATGAGGTACACAAGATGGTTCGGGAGAACAGCTTGAAAACTAGCACAAACATGAAGACTCGATACGACAGGAAAGCCAATTCCAAGGGATTTGAAGAAGGAGCTCTAGTGTGGTTTCACAATCCGCAGAGGAAGAAGGGGAAGTCTCCGAAATTACAACCTCGCTGGGAAGGACCTTACACTATTGTCACAAAGATTAACGACATCACGTACCGGATTAAGAAGGGTCCCCGCGGCAAGCTAAAAGTAGTACATGTAGACCGACTAGCAAAATACCACGGAAAGAATCATGCTCGGGACGAGCATGACTAAGGAGGGGGTAATGTTACGACTTTGAGCACCTATATCTCGAAAACAAAGCGTCGTACAGCAAAACCCCAAAAACGCATAAACAGTTATTAGGTCTACTATCGAACAGTGAAGAAAGTTCTCGAAAAATTAGTCATAAGAAAAACATCGATTTCTACGAGTAAACAAATTCGGGTTCCGCGACGAGTACGTACCTATATATAGCGTACATGTATTGGTTGTTTACATCGCGGGCCGCGGCTATTGTTTGACTGTACATAGTGTGTAATAATAACTAATAACATAAAGGAAGGTTCGGGACGAGTCTATTGTATTTGGTGGTTCGGGAAATTTCTAGAGAACCATGGGTGGCCGTATATAAGGCACGCGCCGAGCCTCGACTGGGCAGTTTATTTCCGGAAGTGAAACCGAAGCGATCTCTACCAAGCGACAAGGAAGAATTATTTCGACGACTCAAGCGAAGATATTGGACTATAGTGATTGTGCATTGTGATTCGGACTCTGTGAAGTGGATTTTTGTGGAAGCTGACAATAAACGCCTTCTACGTTTCAAACGGCATTTTCCTTACCCATAGCGCGTAACAATACATTAAAATAACTATCGAATATCTAAATTGTGAGCAATTTCTTTCTAAAAAAGTAGCTAAAGTCAAAACGACTTAATTTCAAAAATATTTTTTTATGACTTGGCTTTTTAAATATTTACTTACAGTAAGTTATTTTATGAGCTAAAAGGATGAATTTTTTTAAACAAATAAGAGCGACTGTCGAACTTCATAAATAACGCTTTTATTAACTGTTCAATTTTCAAAACGCTCTCCTGTAAAGTTAGCTAACTTTGAGATTGTACACTATTCATGAGAAGCGACGATATATCGATCTTGTTCATCCGCATAAGACACGTACAATTTAGATTACGTAACTAGTGTATTTTTATTTCTTTTAAAGTAACAAAAACAGTTTTATTACATTAACAAAACGATAATTTTGACAAACTTAATGTAGGTGGAGATAGCATGCATTTAAGTATAGTTGGTACAGTCATTCCGGGTAACTTTGAATTGACGTTTAACTTTGAACAAAGTTGGAAAAAAAATTAACAATTTATTACATCTAAACTTTTTGATGTTTCAATATAATAACTGTGTATAATGGATTGCTAAAATTTTATTGTACCAAATGAAAATTTAAAAAATAAACTGTTAATGCCATAAAATTCATAAAATTCCCGCCTTTTCTGTGGTGAGGTTGCTGGAAGTTTTTGAGCTCTGATTTGGAATCGTAAACTAGTCCACTTTGATTCATATGGCAAAACCAAGCTATTTGTTACTTATGTACGTCAGAGTAGATGTCATTTTTATAGATTATGTTTTTAAATTTAATAATATATTCTTTTTATTTTACCTATAAACCTTAAAATATTAAGGTTTTTACTTTCTAAAAAAATTATTCAAAGTTACCCAAAATTCATGATAGATTAAAATTCGAGTTTTAGGGGAAATTATGGGTAGTTCTTTTGTTTCTTCCGTTAATTTATTTTGTTAGAAAAAAAACCAACTCAAAAGGACACTATTCATTCAATTAAATAAAGGTGTCATAAATTGAAATCATTTTTAATAATAAAAATAACGTAAAAAATGTTCTAAGTTACCCGAATTGTACGTACCTGAGACCATATGATTCTTGCTGCAATGTTGGTAAACCGAACCATATCGATAAGCAGACTTAAACTGTTCAATATTATCTGTAAAAAGTATCATTAAAAGTAAAAATGTATAATTAGGTAAGAAATTAATCCACAAAGTTTTAATTAAAGATCTAACATATAGAATGTGTTACATTTATGACTTACCCGTACTCCATACATTTGGTTGATAAAAGCTACTTGCTCTGTTAACAATAAGTAACATCTACTGACCCATTGAATTTCATAATAAGGAGAAGTCACTCTTTTTGTAGCATTGGATTGAGTTATTACTTTCTCTTTAGTTGTAAATAATTTTAAGTTTCGTCCATGCCCATTGAATAAAGGTGAAGATGTTTGAGTGGAATCGCAATAATCCTGCAGGATATCGCCGACTGCACGAATTCTACACTCTACATGCATCACTTGTGACGTTAAATCTAATGTGGTAAGTATTTTAATTAGTAGAAATAAATACGATATTGAATAAACTATTGACTCTTGCCAACCATCGCTCAAAAGCCAAGCTGTAAAATCACACACCGTAGTCGTTGTCCAAAAAAGACCGAAAAAAATCATGATTCTCATAAGTTTCATTCTAATCGTGCAATAATTTACAATGACTAGAATCTCGTCAATAACCTTATATTGCTTGAAATACTCAAAACTCATGGTCGACCCGTATTTGCGGACAAAATAAAGGTCAACGACATATTGAGTATAGTCGTACACCGTTTGTACAATGTCCGTATATTTGATGGATGGTGATCTATCTGCGTAAAAATAATTTATTTTATAATAGAATGAATAAAAATCTATAAGCGCTAATAACAAAGCTCGTAGAACGTTCTTGGCAATTAAATAAAATGGCCTCTGATTCTTTTCGCTGGTCAAATTGCATCCTAATCCAATAACTTTTAGCAAATAGTTTAACGGTGCTAATGTTCGAAAGTTATCCTGAATAGGATTTTTTTTGTTCACGCTACCAGCATGGATTTCCATGTTTTTAATATATTAGGTGGAAAGCACGCTAAATACAGTCCGATGCTTGAAACTAAGTGAAAGTAGTTGACGTCGAGTTTTTAACTTGATTAAAATCTACAGGGTGAAAATATTTGGGTAGGGGTAAAATACTCCTTTGTAGTTCCTCAAGTGTAGCCTTCGTAGTGACAGTAAAATTCATATGTACTGAAATTTATTAAAGTGAAAACTTCTTTAGCGGCGTTGTGCAGTTTTTTGGGATGGGTAAAAAATGTTAAACTCGCGTCAGGACACGTGGCCTGATCGAATATTCGACGAAGATGGAGGGGTAACAGCTGATGACGGCTCGACTGTCTATACTTGTAAAATTAGTTTATATCAAGTATTTAAAATATGGACATTGAACAAAGTGCATCTATTACTGAAAAAAGTGACGAAGAAATAGTGTAAGAAAATGAGTGAGTACTTTTTAAAAATACTAGATTTTCATCTAGTACGTACTGAAAATACTAGATGAAAAATAATACTAATAATAAAAGCAATTCGTGCGAAATTATTTCCTAACCATTCCAAAATATCAAAAATGCACAACGTTTTAATGTCCATGTTTTCACTTCTGCCGGCACTACCGGAGTGCGACACATTGTTTTTTTTTTAAATAAAACTCAATTTCTCTGGTCTCAATTTTTTTGACAAGTATGAATGACTATGATAAAGTAATAAATACATTGTGTTATATCAAAATTGTTCACAATATGTACACGTTCAAGTGAAACTATTATGGTTCGAACGGAGAAGTACCACGTACCTTTGCACCCATTCCTGCTGCGAAACAATTTTATCACGTTTTGATGGAGCCTCTGGAGTAGATGCGCAACTGCATACGGCTAGCATGCTACACTGATTTCTCGATACTTGAGGTATTGTCGAACAACCTAACGCTAAATTATAATGAACACGCATGTATCCATTCTAAAACACCGGACTGGGCCATACCTTGCTTCTATTGCCTCGCTGAAAGTACTCAAAATATAATATACGTAATCATCCGTTCTTAACCTTATTTTTGCATACTAACTCAAGATTAAACTATAGATTTAGATTTTTTACGCTGCGTAAACTTTTAGAGTATTTTATTTTTAAATAAAAGTCAACATGTGCTTCTGAATATTAGGGGTTAAAGTATGAAATTGCCGATTGGTACTAAAAAAGATTTAAAGTCGTTTTTTAAGAGTTCTAAATTTTTATTAGCATAAAACGGCAATTTTGACTTTAAGCCCTATTACATTTTAGTAGTGTACCTATTTCTAGTAAGCAAAACTTTCTTTATTTGATAAATTTATTTAAAATTAACTACTTTTCGCGGAACATCAACGCCTTTTCCTTTGTTTTAGTAAAAAAGTATAAAAAAATATACTCTGCTCGGAAAGTATTAGAACATCCTGTAACTATACAAATTAGTTAGTGACAACTCGATAAATTAATAATGGACGTGGCAAACATATGCGTGTGTACCACTCAATTTTATTAGTTACCTATAACATATTATTTTTTAATAGGTGAATAACACTTAACTGTTATTCGCTCATTAGCTAAGTTTTAACGTGAAACATCATTTGGCGCGCCTTGACACTATCAATTCACGCCATCATATATACACAGTACAAAGAAGACATAGCAGTATGTTCGGTATTATATTCCATGTAGGTTACAACTTGTATGGCGACACGTTCTCGTGAAAGACGAAACCATATGGCTCGCACTTTCAAAATGTTATCAGCTCATGAGAAGCCAAACTTTTAACTCTATACTCCCCAACTCTACAAGCCCTATCTCACATACACCTTGCAAATAATCGTAGCTTGGCAATATCCACAGACCACCCAGGCTGGGTGGTCTGTGGCAATATCACTACACTTTGGAAGTTGTTTTTATATTCATGGCTTTTATTTGTATTTGTATTGTATTTTATCATATATTTATTTATTTCAATTTGTACAAAATTGGTCTTTAAATCATTTAATTTCAATGAGTGAAACTTGGGAGATAGGTATCTAGTTTTAATGTAGCTCTGTAGCAAAATAATGTTTTAGTGGTAGCGACTAGAAAGCGTTAAATCTAATATGTACATTGAAACGAGCAATAATTGCTATATATAAGTATACCTACCTAATCAAAGCTAATAAGGCGATTATTAGATACTAGTGTAATATACGAAACGCTAGGAACTTTATTTACTTACAGGCTTTTCCTTGGTGATAAAACTGAATCAAAATTACCTTTGGGATGATTATAAAGGTAATAGACGCCACAAAAGTGATTTTGGATTAACGGCAAGTCAGTGTATGGACGGCATCTTAGAATTTTCATAGTACAGCATAACATACTTATAAGATGTAATTCAAAAAAGTTTTCCAGATTTACAGCTTTCGTAACCATAAAAATGACTTAGTACTAATACTTAGTAGGTACATAATGAGGCTACTTTGGCTATAATCGGCCATCAAAGACAACGCGATGGAAAATTCTTGTTCGCAGTTTGAGTACATTTTTTTGGTCATTTGATCATTTCTTACTTTAATTACCTATTCATTTTGACAACGAACTACAAATGACTGCAAAAAAATTTTACATTTGAAAAATCGCAAATATAGATTTGACGACCCGTGTGGCGCAATGATTACCATGCTGGTAGTTCTTACGGAAAATACAATTTAATTTATCCACGTAACCTGTATGTTTGTTTGTACTTGTGAGTTCGTGTTGTTAGTAACTCTCCTTTGGACTCGATTCTGACCCACTTTTAACGGATAGATTTAATTCAATCTTTGGACACTTATCAAAAATCGGTGGCAATACAATAATTTCATGAGTTTATCTAATACCGAGAAGTTAATTTTTTTTAACAATAAGCAAACTAAAAATGAAAAACATAGTTTAAAAAAACTAAAAAAACAAGCTTTTAAAGCACATCAAACTAAAAAAATTAAAAATAAATTAAAATAATCTATTATCTATTACTAATATATAAAGCTGAAGAGTGTGTTTGTTTGAACGCGCTAATCTCAGGAACTACTGGTTCGAATTGAAAAATTATTTTTGTGTTCATTAGTCCATTTATTGGGGAAGGCTATAGACTAAAATATAACATCATGCAATTTCTAATATCAAAGTCCACGCGGACGCAGTAGCGGGCGGCCGCTAGTCCTTATTATAAGCAGAAAATAATGATGAACAAAAAATACTGCTATGTATTATTTTAAAAAAAGCGTGGGACGCTCTGTGCCATATTTTTCGTATATCGAGCAACCGATCGGTTATTTCATGGTTATTTCTAGACTAGAAAATATGAATGATTACAATCTTTAAGAAAAGGGGCCTGTTTTTATCACGGTCAGCTTTATGTGGTTTCCTCGCGGGTTAGTGCACCAAATAGCTTGGTCATTCTAGCACCAGCTTCAAAACTGGTAAAAATGTTGTTTATATTAAATTAGTAAACAGTCACCTATAGTCTACGGCAGTACTTCGCTATACACACAGATACACATGACACAATTATTAAAACGGGGGTTAATTAAAACATACGTCCTAACGTAAGTAAGTACGCGCGGACGAAGTCGCAGGAAAAAGCTAGTTAATAATAAGGCAAGTGATACATTTTTTTTTTCAACCTTTTTATGTCCCACTACTGGGCACAGGTCTCCTCTCATAAGTGAGAGGGATTTAGGCCATAGTCCACCACGCTGGCCAAGTGTGGATTGGTGGACGTCATGCTTTCGAGAAATTATAAATTTCTCTCAGGCATGCACGGCGATGGAGAACATCGTAATTAATTAAATATCACGATATTTTCCATCACCGTGTAGCAGCGATAAAATTTAAGCATATCACACGACTGTATTTTGCTTTGTTGGTGCTCTCATAACACAGTTCACCCGTAAAGATTAACTAAATTCTCTAAAAATTCATCAGTCCATAAGAAAACCTCATTTTATAGTCTGTCAAAGTTACCGTCATTACATGGGTAACTTTGACACATATAGGATCATTCATAGAAAAGTAGTAATTATTATATTTTGTATTAATCTGGGTAACATTGGTTTATGTTTTTCTTCTAAATGGAAACCGATGTATGTAATAAAACCAAAATTTCCAGTTTTGTCTTATATTTTATAAAATAATCAATAATCAGTCTACGACATTTGGCATTGTTATACATATTTTTAATTAGTATCAAAAAACCTTTAAAAACACGTTTGAGACAACATATTTTGTGTAACTAAAGAGAAAAGAAGCTAAAATAATTAGGAAAAAATAAAAAATTGTGAACATTTGATCATAAAATGTTTATTCACCCCACTCCATATAGAGCAAATCATCGTCAATTATGTAGGTCCCGAACTGTTTTATCCTGATTTTACTATTATTTACAGCGGATACGACATCATCATATTTAATTTTAATCAATTCCCTTTTATCTGGCCATATCCAACCACCATCTATAGACTTACTCATGACAACAACCATATAATATGGGTATGTTGAACTTACGACTTTACCTGGAAACAACGAGCCTTCTGTTTTAAATATTATTGTAGTTCCAGGTGAGAACTCATCATATTTTGAAGTGGAAGGTTCAGATGCAAAAACAGTTTCTCCTTCTTGTTCTTGTTGCAAAATTCCGTCTATAACGACAAACTCTTCAATCACGACTTCTTCTGTGATTTCTGTTTCTATTTCTTCGCTTTCCGGCGGCAATTCATTTAACAATTTTGATGTCGATGGTGGTGATACTGGTGATATGGATGGCAAGTTAACATTTTCTTTTTCTTTATCCTCATTTTCTTTGCGCTGGATCTTAAGTTTCTTCTTGTTCTTTGAACCTTGTGGTCGGCCTCTTTTAACTGAAACCTTTGGTTTCGTCGCATTAGCGTCATTTTTATTTTTATAATATGCTTCGACTTCTTCTACTGATACACTCTTACCAGCGCTGATTGGCATTTGAAATTTTCTCTGGTTCTGGATGCCTAAATCAGTAGTGCGTATTTCATTCAGGTAGCTTTTAAAACTTTCTCCTAAAGCTTCTGTGGCATTATTTATATTAGTTGGGGTTTTTGCATATTCAGCAAGTCGATTCAACGCCTCTCGACGATTTAAGGGATAAATACCAGCTGCTTTAAATCCTGCGACGATATTACTGGAACAATGCTGAGCACTAAGTTCCAGAGTTCTTTTCAAGAGCGCCGCAAAGCAATTTTTGGGAAGTGCAACAGCTTTTTTACTCCTCGTCGTTTGTCGCCAATCCAAAAGTACAGATCTCCACGAAGATTTTAAGGCACTGAAATAACCCACATCAAGCGGTTGGAGAATGTGTGTAGAGTTCGGTACTAAGCAAATAAATTTAATATTGTTCTCTTTGCATAACTTCAACGTGTTAACAGAAATGTGGGAACTTAAGTTATCGCAGAGGAGAACTTTCTTGCCTTCTTTCTTCAATGCTAGGGGAGAAAATGTGTGCTGAACCAGTCCTCGAAACTCTCTAGATCTATCCAACCGGATTTTGTGACACTCATTCGTGATCCGGGTGGTGCTCCAATAAGCCAATCAGACCAAATATTTTTGGCTTTGAATATGAAGTATGGAGGGATCATTTCGCCAGCAGCATTTCCACAAAATACAGTGGTATAGCACGATTTCGTTGAGTTACGGATAACTTCCGGATTACGACATTTGCGTTTGAAAATCATCTTTTTCTTTTTCGGGTCGTCATGAAAGCCAGTTTCATCGAAGTTGTATATATTATCAGGTGATACATCCTGTAGTTCGACTTCTAGATTGTCGAAAAATTGGTTAATCTTTGCCTCATCAACCTGAGCTCTACTACGACTAATATTGTGGCCAAACGCTAGCTTAAGTTCTGGGTGTCTACCAAGGAACAGTTGGCCCCATTCCCATCCACTTAGTCCACCACTTAGTTCTCCTGATTTGACTTTTTCAAGACACTCTTCTAACTTTTCTAGTGGGTAGTTTGATCTCACACCATATTTTCGTGTACCAGGTTCCGAAGTCAGTTTTTTTCTGGGCATCGCGGCTCTTAACTAAAAAATAATGTATAAATAAAACTCTGTATTTATTAGGGTCACCTTTACTGTATAAACGCGTTAATCGCGTGAAGACAAATTATGAAAAAAAAAACTTTAAAACACTGTCAAAGTTAGCCTGTGTAAAAATTAATAGATTACAATCGCTAGGGGTAACTTTGATACTGGCAAAGTTTTGACAGAAAAAAGTTTTGACATTACCTCTGTATGATAGTTCAATTTTTTTTAAGGTGCGTTTACGGAGCTAGTATAAAAAAGTAAAGCTGTAAGAAGTATTTTTAAATTATGTTGGTATTATATGAAAAAAAAATCGAAACTAGTTTATGGTCCAACTGTCAATGTTACCCGAACGAATCAAAGTTACCCAAATTGACTGTAAATTTAACGGGCACGCATATGAAGTAGGTACCTATATTTCGTTAGTAAGTAACTTGGCGTGATATTATCACACGTATTATCAGTCAATCAAAATGCTATTCGGTTTTAATCGACCTTCATAATTTGGATAGTTATAAAGTTATAATATTGTTGAGATAAAATATTTTAGGATATCGTTTCATGATTGCAGTACATCGTCATGACAACGTCAGGATGTGCGTTATTTGCAGATAACGATATTTCAACGTTGTTTATGTTAATAGACCATATATTAACTGTAGCATTTCATACCCGCCTAACAATTATAGACGGTTTGCGTTGAGTCTATAAAAAATGTTTACTTTGACCAATTTATGTAATTTGTATTGTTTTTAAAATGTCCATCCAATAAAACAACGTTGTTTAAATTGAATCATAAAGAAGAAATGAATTGTGCCCTTTTTATATCAATATCATGGATTGGATTGGATATGATGAAACCTTCAAAAGGTACCCGGTACGTTGGGAGAAGCTACCGGGTTATGTGGGATTTGTATTGCACTAAAACCCCGTCGGCGGCCTGCTTCTGCGCTTGGGGAGGACTCGGGGATCTCCAGTGGAACGCACCGGTGCCCTCCATGCGTGGCGTCCCAGAACGGGCCCATCCTCGGGAGAGCAGATGAGCTCTCCTGCACCTTCCGATGCTTACGGCGGCATTCGGCCACGAACACACCGCCGTCCTTCCCGGAGCTGCTGACTGGACGGATCGAACTCCCACTCTCACCGCCCACAACCCCAGAAGCCCCCTTTTAGTCGCCTTTATGTCAGCTTCTAAACACGTATGCCTAATTTCATATGTGTATGTATGTTTGTTTACAGTAAATTAGGGATTTTTTATTTACATTTTACCTATTAACTTAATCTAATATGTTAAAAGTATAACTTATATACTATTGACTTATTCCTAAGTTGTCGCCGTCCGTAACATTATTAAATGATTGTTTTTCTTAATTACACCTATATAGCCATAGCAAAAATTTAGTGGAATTTAGTGCTTTTTTTGAGGCCCGATTTAAAAAAAAAATAGCGCTGTTTGGGAAAGAGTTTAAGATTAAATAATACTACATAGAACGGAATCTTCTTTGACCGCCACTGAAACGCCGTCATTTATACCTACATCCCTCTTCACCCCGTTACGCCCCTCTGTTTGCCAGGGTTGTGATCTGTTAGTAATGCTTATGTCTAAAGATAATATCGCAAAAATATAAGTTTTCCTTTACTTAAAAATCATTATTTAAGTTTAGTATTACAAAATATGGGAATGATAAATACTTACCTACTCTATAAATACTTATCAATAATATTACTTAATAAGTTATAAGTACAATACCAAATGAAGTCATTTAAGTAAGTATTACTTACCTACATAGGTGTAAGTACTTAGGTAGTGTAGGTTTAAAATAAATGAATTACATATTAAGTATTATGTGCGTGCGCCAGTGCCAATCGCGAGGCAAAACAATTGAGAAAGGTTCAATGACCGATGGCGGGGGCTATTAAAAATATTTTGGCGACATGATAAAATGCTGTAGGTATCTTACATTTTTTTTATAATTCAGTGAAAGTAAAACAATTGGCTACACAAAAAGAACTGGTCATGTCCTTTTAATAAATTAGGTAAGTACGGAAAAGGAAAAAATATTACTTATTCCGCATCATTTTTGGGCAAACTAAAAAAAACTTTAGTTTGGCATTGTTTTAGAATTGTTTGTACAACCAAACACATGGGCGGAAGGTAAAAACCCATTCAACCCACCCGGGTTAAAACCGGGTGATTTGGGTAATAACCCGATTTTAACCCATTATCACAAAATTGAAAAAAAATATTATTAAGGTTATTTTTACAAAGAAAATCTCTTAGTATAAGTAGTTAACTGCTTTCCAAATATATTTTCTATTTAAGTACAGTAAAATTATTTGAAAATCTTAAATCTAGCTATACTTTTCAAATAACAGATCTTATATCTGCACAACTGTTTTCGGGTTAAATAAAATAAAACTCAAAATTTTGTGTTATCAAACTCGGGATCACATCCATGCACAACACAAGCACATCTTTCTGTTGCTTAGAAATAAAAATTATTTTGGCTGCTCTCTCAGCAGTCAGTCTATTCTTACTAGTGCACGGTGCTGTTAATATCCGAACCACCACTTTGCTCAAAGAGGTAGACGTGTAATTCCACCAATTTACTGTATTTATTTCATTTAGATTTCCCCACAAAAACCTTCGGCTCCAATAATTACTGCGAGATCTATGTATATTATGACAAGTCTGTCATGACATTAAGACCAACATTTTGTCTTGTAACCCGATTGCGCCAGAAGGAGGTTATGTTTTTCAAGAGTATGTACATATGTATAATTGTTTGGCGCGCTCTACAGCCTGAACGGTATGATGGAATTTAACTTAGAGGTGTCGTTAAATTTGTATTTTCTGTGAAAGTGACGCTGGATAACTTACACGTCAGTGGTAAAAAGCAGCGTCCAAAGCGGACTGTGGAGGACCGCCACGTGTCCAGATGGTATCGGTGGAACTTTAACCTTCGTCTAGTGGTGTTATCATGAAATGGAGACGTAGGCATCATTTTGAAAAGTTCCTCGGAGCACTCACCATAATAAAGTCGGTAGAACACGCAGAGCGAGCCTATGTCTCTTCGCAAGCTAAGCGGTTCTAACCTGTCATTCAACCTTGGGTCGTTGACGATTCGGACTGCGCGCTTTTCAACGGAGTCAAATGGGTGTAGCTGGCACTTCGGCGCTCCTGCCCAGAGATGGGAGCAGTAATCCATGTGGGGTCTGACCTGGGCCTTATAAAGCGTCAGGAGTTGCCCCGCAGTGAAATACTGCCTCTCGCCCTATTGAGGACACCAAGCTTTTTGGATGCCAATTTGTGACCGAGAGGCATTAGCTCGACAAATGTATAATGCGTCCGCCGTACTATCATCTGCATAGCAATGAATACTTCGTGATTGTTGCAGCATGTCATTGATATGCAGAATGAATAGTGTAAGAGACAGTACTGAGCCTCGGAGAACACCGGCGCTAATGGGCTTTATATCTGAGCAGCATCCGTCAACAACGACCTTAATCTGCCGCTCAGACAAAAAGCTTACCACCCAGTTGCATAGCCTCACGAGAAGGCCGTAAGATGGAAGCTTCGCGAGAATGGCCCTGTGCCAGACCAGGTCAAAGGCCTTTGCGATATCTCCCTTGACGGCTTCAGCCTAACGGTGTGAGGTACACCAAGATATCACCGGCTGACCGGCCCTGGCGAAAGCCATACTGACTATCGCTGATCTACCGGTGTCTCTCGAGGTACCTAAGGAGCTGCATGTTTATAACACGCTCCATCAGCCTTAGAGAGCTGGGAGGTTATCGCAATGGACCTGTTATTGGACGGGTCACTGCGGTCACCCTTTTTCGGGATTGGGTGTACTAGGGCTACCTTCCACGAAGATGATACTTTACTTGTGGTGTAGGAAAGCGATAATTCACCAACATTGGAGAAATTATAAACTTGATCAAATTTGACTCTTTATAGTGCAGACATAGGTAACTAAATTTACATTTTCCTTACCATATTAATTTTTCACTTTACTTATATTTACCTACGCTTTTTAATCGCTCTAATACATTTAACACATACTTACTACTTGTTAACAATATGTTTTTACCCGGTCAATTGAAGAGTTGGATCAATTAATAATCAAGTAATCCTCAGGCGGTGTTTACCCGGATGGTTAATTACACATTTAACAGTCAACACGTCATAGATAAATAACTATAATATTACAGTGTTTTCACCCGGTCAGTGGGTAGTTTGGGTGGATTGAAATGGGTCATAACTGGGTTTTAACCCAGAGGCGGGTTTTTACCCAGGTGGTTACCCATCACTTAACTTGGCGCCGTTATTGTAATTGACGCGCCCGTCGGAGACAGCCCTACGTCAGTATTATGTTTAACATGTAGGCTAATATCGTGACCTTGAGCCCGTCCGGAGCAGGAGTTTCCGTTCTATGTAGTATTATTTATTCCAATGGCAAGAGTTTGGTGTATTTCTTTTTCCTCGAACGGCAACACTGCTTCTGTTCTGTCGGCGGAGTATTAGTGTTCTGTGGTCTTCTCGTACTTACTTTACTTCTCGTTTTGTTTTGTTTGATGAATGACACAGACAGAGTACTGGAATGGAATGATGCTTGGTTCCTTGCTATAAAAGAAGTTGTGCCGTGTTTAAAGATAATAAAATGAAATATTTGAAGTCCTTCATCTCTCGATAAGTTAATTTATATGAGCGTTTTTTAAATATTTTACTTTACATTTTTAAATATTCCTATCCTCAATTACCTACTTATTATCATTAAAGGTAAGGTGGTTAAAGTTTATCAATGCATTTTGTAAAACAAGTGTAAGTAAATATGTGTTTAGTGACATTATACTCGGCTCTGTATGACTTGCTTTTGTAAAGAAAACAAATATCTAAAACCTGGCTTATACTATCAAACATGAAGTATAATTCCAGAATATTGTCCAAAATCTGTAATTTGTGTACAGCCCCAGACCCTTAGTAGGTGAATTCAGAATTGTATTCTTTGCCTTCGTTGTGTTCGATGCCCCATGCACTGTCTGTCTGTACAATTTATTACTTAATACTAATTTAGATGTCTTAAGCCTATTCCACTAATTTATCATATAGGCTGTCTAGTTGTGAAGTTTTAGATATATTAAAAATTAAATTATTGAGATTTGTATATTTTTTGCAGCATTAGCCATGGGAGGATGCAAGTGTACCTATCGAAATTGTAATGTGAAGTCAGATGGAAAGACACATATGTTTCATTATCCAGTGTTTGAGAAATTGAGATGTCATCAATGGCTTGTAAATGCACATAGACTAGAATTTCTGGATTTAAAATTATCACAGTTAAAAAATAGAGTTGTTTGTCAACATCATTTTAAAGATGACTGTTTTATGAACTTTAAGGTGAGTTCATAATATCCAATAACTATGAATCAAACAGCAAGGG
The DNA here is from genome assembly GCA_911387765.1 of Pyrgus malvae. Lineage (NCBI taxonomy): Eukaryota > Metazoa > Arthropoda > Insecta > Lepidoptera > Hesperiidae > Pyrgus > Pyrgus malvae. The sequence continues at coordinate 7,891,701 of OU426958.1, read as the reverse complement.
TAAAAAAGCTTCAAGTATTTCATTATTCAATTCAAAAGTCTGAACTGGGCACTTTTTGAGATAAAAATTTAATTTAATAAAATTGAATTTCTGTCTGGCTAAAACTCAAATAGTTCAAATGGTACTCTAATTTTGATAATGAAATTTGTTTAAAGTATAAAATAGTGTGTTAGTGTTATTTAATCTATTTTATTTTGGTATTAATTACTTTGAACACTTAACATTCATTCCACAGAGTTTTATTTTGATAAACATTTAAAGACAAATCATTTAAAAAAAGAATAAGATATTAAAATATTGTTTTATAATTTACCTTTACAATTCTACATATTAACAGTGGAATGTTAACCATTAGGGGGTCAGATGGCCACTGGTGGCCGTAAACGCATATCTCTGTCATGTTGAACACTTGAATGGTTAATAATGCTTAACCCCTCATTATGTAACTTTAAGAGGGCCTACTCTGTACACCCGTTTCCAAAAGACAGAAGAAATTCTATTTATTCAGTTAATGTCATCAATAACTATACAAATCTTATTTTGTAATACTTCCCGCATTGGAGCACTGTGATGGAGTAAGCTTCTGGCCTCCCCAATAATGGGGAGAAACCTGTGCCCAGCAGTGGGACATAAAAAGGGTTGCAGCCACTAATATAATCTGATTATGCCAAAAATGATTCTGAAAATGTTAGAATTTACAGACCAACATATTTATACAAACAGACCCTCAGGAACAGTGATCATTATGAAAAAAATAATATCATTTTTCTATAAAAGTACCAACACAAAAATAATATTCCATCATAATAATTTATAATCACTTATTTTCATCATCAATATGAATAGATGAATATTCCCACTGTCAATAATACTTTATATTTTGTAAGTATGGATGTTTGTTACTCTTTCATGTAAAAAGTACTGAATGGATTTTAATTAAACTTTACAATAATATAGTTTATACATCAGTATAACACATAATAATATGCTACAATTTATAAAGATATTGTGTGAATTGGCCAAAATATGACGATAAGTGTCAAGAAAGTAGGAAAAAATCTACCATCTGCGAGCTACCAAAACCGCTAGAGTTACACATACATATTATGTAATGTATGATGAAAATGTGTATCTTAAAATAGTCCTACAAAAAATCCCACCACAGTATATATCTATATCTCACGTGTAAGCCATTATAGCCAAAATAGTGAACCATAACAACAATAAAAATTGATAATTTACTGACCCTTTCTAACGCCTCTAGTATTATATAAAATTAATATATGGAGTAAATATTGGTAACATTTATTTTATTCAATTATTCATTAAATGTGATGTGGCTGTAAAAAGTAATATAATTTTCTATTTTGGGGTATTAGATTTTGTAATAGTCCCAACTTTATATTATATCATAGCTTGGTTACATAATATTACACAAATATCCCTTATTTATGTACATAAATGTAAAAGTCAACATCTGTTAAGTTCAAGAGAATTCATGATTTTTTTTAAATGGCATCACAAACTCTATGCATACTGCCAGAGTCAAGTATAATTTTGCATCAATTTTTTGTACGGACGAAGTAATAACACTACTTAACACTAGTAACAAAGTCAGTAAGTAAGTCGTCAGTAATCAGTCAGTCTAGGCGATGGCTACTTTACTAGAATGTGTCCGATGGAATTTTGGAGGCATGCAGAAAAAACATGTTTTAGCACTGTTATTCTATTTCACAAACACTCGTGCACTGTAATTAACCTATATCAAACAAAATGCCATCAACTTTATCCGATATAACTCAAAAATACACCAAGAAAATGAAAATAAAACAAGAGCACAATATGTCTTTTTCGACTTCCCACCAAAACCCCTAGAATTCATGATGAATTTCATTTAAAGTTTGACAGTCACTGCCATTTTTGTAATGGGTGGAGATTTAGTAAATTTTCTCCAGTTTTTAGATTTAAGGGGACAAGCTTGGATATTTGCTTACAGGATTTGGACTATGTAATGCAGAACTCAGTATGTAGGCAACAAAATGAGCAACATTGTTTTGAGCATTCTTGCTGAAAAATATGAATTTATTTGAAATTGTAAGGATAAATCCAAAAAATCAAAAATGCCTTTTTTGGCCCATACCAAACTTCTTTTTTGATGAAGTGACTTGTTCATACTATTGACCAATGCTTTATGAAACGTAGTATTGTGCATTATTATAAAATAAAGTGAAAATGATTTTTAAACGCTCTCCCAAGCATATGTTACCCCAACATTACTGACACCTAACTTATTATCTCATTATTAATGTTTTATATACTTCTTCTATGTAGATAGATTCTAGTAGATAATAATTGTTTATTTTAGTTATAAGAGATTGTTGTCTCCAGTAGACCCATGATATTATTTTTTTCATATTAGATGTTCGTTTTTGGGAAGAAATTAAAAGTTGTTTTAAAATTTACACCATTTTCTTTTCCAGAAAGACAAGTTAACTTTTGATGCTGTACCTACAGAAGATGGACCATATTGTGACAGTACAAATTATATTGATAATGACGAGGATTCTTCCAGGTTATTATCTATTGTAGTAGATGACATAGAAACAGACCATATGGTTGGAAGTGATAAAAAGGCAAACTTCTCTATAAAATATGGGGACTTTTTAACCAATTTTGATCTCATGGATGTCGAAAAAACAGAGGAAAAAAATATTACTTATAAACATAATGATGAAAACACAGATATTTTACAAATTCTTAATGGAAATGAAAAGGATAAATTTATTAGCCATAATGATTCATTTGTTTTTAAGTTATCATTTCCACATAAAGCTAACAAAAAACTTTCACATCAACCCATGCTTGTTGTTCCCCCATATGTCAATTCTAGTGAAAATAAGGCAATTGATAATGTTAAGAATTCGGAAAAAGGAGATATTAGCAAAACGCCTGTAAACTGTACGCAAAATAGTGAAAATAATACTGTAAAATTTGAACCTAATTTGAAAACTTTGAAGAAACCACCGAAAATTCACATAATATCTGAGAAGAAAATTACTAATCCTGTACCAATCACTGGCAAGTTTGAGCCGGTCTCTCCTAATTTTGTACTAAATGTAGGTAAAACAAAAAGAAGTTCTAGACTAAATAGTCAATCCAATGAAACAAAAATTAATACTAACTATAATGAAGCTAAAGAAGAAGAATCAGCTAAAACTTTAGAAATTGAAATAAGTCCAGATCCTGTAGTTGAAAAAACAGATATACCACAACCAGTCATTACTAAGAATCAAATGAAAGATAGTATTTCATTTGAAAATCCTTCATTGTTATCACTAGATAATACAAAACCTTCAAAAGCATCTCTTTTAAAACCAAAGGTGCCTCCAGAAAGAGTAGAAGCTATAAATAAAAAGAGAAAATTTAATATGAAGTTAAGAGAAGTTATAGAATCTTGTTTAGATAAATTGGAAAGTCCAGACAATGTGATAAGAGCAAATCCGGCAGAAGAGCTAAACAAAAGTAAAGAGTTTGTTAAGCCCGCCAGCAAGGCCTTTAGCAAGCCATCTGTGCCTAGTAATCAAGATTTTACTATTGCTTTCTTAGAATCAAGACTTAAGAAAATGGAAAATAATTTACTAGAAAAAATAGACCAAAATACAAAAAAGATTGTAGAACTTAAAAATACCTGTATGAAGTCAACCTTTGTAAAGACACCAACTATACAAACAAGAGGTGATGAAGAAGCTCACAAAAAACAACTGTTTCAGGAAATTTCTAAATATTTAAGTCCTAGTTCCAAAAGCCTAGTTTATGAAGAATTATTCATTAATAAGTTTGCCTTACATGAGACCAATGCTTCAGAAAAACGAAAAAGAAAACGTGTTATATGATATGATTTATTATTTAAAATAACTGGCTATACAAGTTATTCCGTAAGATTGTGTTGTGCTTGTTTTTATTTAATATAGGCTGTACCCTTGTGGATAGAGATTAAAAAAGGGATGGGTTATTGTTATTCAATTATTGTGAAATTTCTTACAATACTAAAAATCCATGGGAAATAAAATATTTTGGGTTACCCCTTTTTATTAACTTGCAATGTATGTTTGGTCAGGTAAAATCTTGCAACTGAATATATCGGCTATCTTCAACAGACTGAGGTGAAAATTTGAGTGTGTTTGTACATGTTTAGTTAACTTTAGTTTAGATCACAAAATCACAAGACAAATAAAAAATATAGGTACTCGATAAAGTTGTAAATCCAAGAATGCATGTCGCAACAAAGTGGCATACTTATTTTAATGAAAAGACTTAGTTAGTAATTATAAGATTATAGAATAGACCCAGAAAAAATTCAAATCTAAGATGGCTGCCACCACATAGGTATAGGTATACAATTTAATGGCATAAGAATAAATAATACATAGAACGGAAACTCCCGCTCCGGACGGGCTCAAGGTTACGATATTAGCCTACATGTTAAACAGAATACTAAGTCGGGCTGTCGCGGCCGGCGCGTCAATTACAATAATGGCGCCAAGTTATTGTGGTGTGTTTGGTTGTACAAACAATTCAAAAACAATGCCATACTTAAGTTTTTTTAGTTTGCCCAAAGAAGATGCAAGGTAAGAGTAGAGTAATATTTTTTTTTAATATTATTCCGTTTCCGTAGGTACCTAATTCATCAAAAGGACATGAACAGTTCTTTTTGTATATCTTCACCCAATTGAAAAAATTCTGTTAGATACATACAGCATATTAACATGTATCCAAAATCTTTAATAATAGCCCCCCCGCCATTGGTCGTTGTAGTCTCGATTGCTTTGGCTCGCGATGGCAGCGCTGCGCCGCGGCAGAGGCGCACATATTCGTTTATTACACGCTTTTAGCTTCACCTGTATGTTTGTATGTTTGTAACCGACTTCTTTGGGCGCGATTTTGACCCACTTTAAACGGCCAGATTTCGTTCAAACTTTGTAGATTTATTGAGGACCGATGACAATACACTAATTTATTAAATTATTCCATTTTTCAATTTGCAAAATATGATTTTTGTTAATTTATATAATTTTCTGGTTAACTTGAAAATTTGCATAGGGGTCAAGGGCCGATGACATTGCAATAATATGAGAATAAAAATCCAACTAAAAAATTAAAAATAAATAATGTAGTTTAAAAAACTAAAAAACACGCTTTTGAGAAAATACGAACTTTATACGAAATTATTTTAGTTTTTAGTTCGTATTTTCTCAAAAGCGTGTTTTTTAGTTTTTTAAACTACATTATTTTTTAAAACCTAAACTACCCACATAAGTATTAACACCTATGTAGGTAAGTAATACTTACATGGCTTCATTTGGTAGGGGAGATAACTTCACTTATACCTAATGTAAAGTACTTTTATTTATAAGTATTTATAGAGTAGGTAATTATTTATCATTCTCATATTTTGTAATACTAAATTGGCGACAGAGGGGCGTAACGAGGTGAAGAGGGAAGTAGGTATATAAATTGCGGCGTATCAATGGCGGTCAAAGAAGATTCCGTTCTATGTATAATTATTATTTATTCTTATGGTAATGGTGTATTTTTCTAAATACCCCCAATTTCCGAATGTCTATCCAATCAACAAGTGTATCTAACTTGTAAAATGAGGTTATGATAAAATTTATTCTTCGTGCATTTAAGCAAAAGCTTGTTATCATTGAGTAAGGTAATTCTTTTTTTAATTATTTACCAGCGAAAAAAGAAGCTATAGCCTTTTTTGATTCTTATTGATTCTTACTGGCTGGATTAAAATGTACATTAACATAATCTGAGGAAAAGTACATACAATAATAATTGTGTATAATATATGATCGGACTTATAAATATTTAAAATAAATTTTTAAGCAATTTTCTGTTTTATTTTCATAAAAACAAATTGCTAATTTTGATTTCATTTTCACAATAATAATTCGAAAGCTTGGGATTTTCCTACAGCAATTTTTCGCAAGTTAATCTGCGGGTGGATTCCCCCTATGTGTATATCTGTTCTCTATCCCTTTCAGCCCGCCCGAACACAATTGTGACGGTACTTTCAAGCTAAATTTCTAATAAACTAATCGCGTTTTTTAGACAGGCCCAAGCTCACTCAATTGTGACGGGAATACACTTTGCATTGGTGTAAGTGAGATAGGTTACGAAGGAGCCGTGATTCATGTTTCCCAACCTGTGTGTACCAACGAATTTTAGGGACATTTGTTAGTCTTGTTACATATTTTTGTTACATAATAATTACATTACAGAAGCGTGACTCAGATATATAGTTTTTTTAAGTTTTAGTTATAAAAAATCCAGTGTGAAACTGACCGTCACAATAGGGTCTTGGACACTATGCACAAAAAAATTCAAAATCCTTACCTTAAAAAGGTTGCACTAAATCACGCTTGGAAAGCAATATAATTGTTAATTCTTTCTTATACATGATTTTTATTACCACTTAAATCAATAATAATGAAGTCAATTGACTATATATGATAAGTGACGTCACTTATCATTTTCTCATACAAAATGTATGAGGATGTCACGTTTTGACAGTTCATAATAAGTATCTCAATTGACTTGGTAGTCCAAGACCGGATTGTGTCAAGCTGGGCCCGAGTAAATAGAAGTGACCGGTATGGCGGGAAACTTGACTGGATTGGACGACGTAGCCATAGAAGAACTTCTGCAGCAATCTGACCTAGAGGACATAGAGGATGAAGAAGATGAAGTTTGCGGCATGGATGGCGTGAATGGGGCTTTATCTGACGATTCCGATGATTCCTCCTCTGGCAGAACTGCAGCTTTCTCATGAAACTGATGAGCGACGTTGGACCAAAAAGAAGTTTCGTGGTAGGCCTATTGAACCTCAACAGCTTCCAGACACAGGTGAGCCACCAAAATCCTCCGCTGAATATTTTGAAAGATATTTTACTGAAGAGTTATTTGAAAAAATTTCAACTGCTACGTCACAGTACTACCTATATCTCTGAAAAGGGTCAACCATTAAAGCCGCAGTGCTTCCCCAGTGAAATAAAAAATTTTTTTGGGGTTCATGGTATGATGAGCTGTATCAAATGTCCAAGAATGAAAATGTATTGGCATCAAAAATTCAGATACGACCCGTTTGCCAGTGCCATGTCCCGTGAGCGCTTCTTCTTACTACGTGTAAATATGCATGCTGTTGATACTAACAGTATAGATGAGGAGAGCAAGGCTAAGAACCATTTGTGGAAAGTGCAGCCTGTTATAGTTGCAGTTAGAAACCGTTGTTTAGCATTGCCCAGGGAAAGTGCTACATTCTCTATTGATGAGCAAATGATCCCATTTACCGGCCGATGTACTAACAAACAGTACGTGCCCAACAAACCTAGACCAGTGGGACTAAAATTTTTTTTGATTACAACACCACAGGGCCTTGTGCTTGACTTCGAAATTTACCAGGGTGCTACGACTGATTTACCAGACAGATCTTTTGGTTTGGGTCCTGCGGTGGTGTTGTGTTTAGCAAGAACTCTGCATGGCGGAAGCTTGTACTTTGATCGATACTTTACTACGATCCCTTTGCTCAGAGAACTTAATGACAGACACCTTGATGGAACAGGAACATTGATGGCTAATAGGTTCAAGAAAAACTTATACACTTTTAAGAAAGACAATGAAATTAACAGAGGTGAATGGGAAGAGATCTGTATTCCGGATGGGAAACTATGTATGGTGAAGTGGAAGGATACAAAGAGTATTTTGATGCTTTCTACAATACATGGCGGAGATCCACGTACTATGGTATCACGATGGGATAAAAAGACCAGATCTTACAAAGACGTATCTTGCCCATGCGTAGTACAAAAATACAATCAAAATATGGGTGGCATTGATTTGTGTGATCAAATGATGGAAACTTATAGGACGTGGTTCAAAACAAGGAAATGGACTTTTAAGGTCACAATCCATCTATTTGATCTTGCCATTGTGAACTCTTGGTTCGAGTACAGGGATGATGACAAAAGAAATAATCTGCGTAAGTCTGAGACTATGGACTTACTGAGTTTCCGTTTGTCCATTGTGGAATATTTATTAGGCGAACCTACAAGAAAACGGACCAGAGAAGACCTAGAGCTTGCTGAAATACCGACGACGTCTGACTATACACCAGCACCTTTGCCAAATATTGACAAACGTTACGATGGCTATAACCACTGGCCAATACTTGATACGTTAAAAGCCCCTCGCAAATGCAGGTTGTCTGGCTGCTCTAGTCGCTCTCGTGCACGTTGTACTAAGTGCAATGTATACTTGTGCCTAACTAAAGACCAAAACTGTTTTTTTAGATTTCATAATAATGTCTAAAACTATTTCATTATATACTCTAAAATTTGTTTTATTAATTGACTGATCTAGAGATCTCATTTTTGTTTTATTGCTATAGTTTGTTAATGTCTAAGATAATTAAAATGATAATGTTCCTTTATGCAAATGTTGGTTGTGATTAGATAGGTAAGTTCTGAGATAATAATGAAAAAATTTCGAAGATTTGTTTATGTCTTTGTAAGATTTTTAATTAAAAAAATTACTAATTATCTGTAAGTTTCATTATGTTTTAAAACACAGTTAAAAGAGATCGAGGTATTATCGTCACAATTGGGACTCAATAGTTGTACGGCCCCAGTGTAGGACCATGGTAGATACAATTGTACGCCACCTGAAAAACCCTGAAATAAGCCTTACACAACTGAAATCATAGTACATTCGTATTTATTATATCCCAAATACACAAAAAAATAAAAAAACATAGTCGTAACCAATGCGATATCGGCGCCGGTCTGTAAGGGCTATGGTGGATTCAATGTCAATTTTTTTTGACAACATGATGATGGAGCTTAGCCTCTCAGAGGAAGGAATAAAACTTAGCTACGTAAGTACATTATTCTTAGGTAGGTAGGTTTCGTAGGTAGGAATAAAACATTGTCAATAAAATTGTCAAGTGCGCTAGCCTCCTCAGAGGAAGGAATCCTCCAACATAGCATACAACATAGATTTTTTATATACCTACATGTAGTCCTTAGAGCATCACAGGTACTGACCATAGAGAAATTAAACACGTACTGACAGGTATGACACCCCAGTGATACCTACCTTTGATGTTTTAAGACGTAGACTGACGTAGTCAGTCATAATAAATCTATGTTCTACACTACAACAATACACTTCACTTATAATATACGTACGTCTACTAGACAACGATCTCGAAGATTTTCATATTTGAAAACAAATGTAATCGTCAATAAAATTACCTAATCATTTTTTGATAAACAAACGATGATGTAGTTGGGAAATGCGCTCCATCGCAGCACCAAAATGTCGTGTTTTTAAAAACATACAGTAAATAGTCTTCCGTTCTTATACTAAGAATAATGTTCCGTTACTATTTTAATCATGGTGTCATACCTGTCAATACCTTGATGCTCTAAGATTTTAACGGACGAATAAGTATTGATGCTCTAAGATTTTAACGGACGAATAAGTATTCATCCGATGTCTAGCACTTCGGTAAGTTTAAGTATGTACGTATTCATTATTATTGTCATCTAGTAGTCAAATTGATAGATAATTTGCTATATGAATTTGCTATGGGAAGATTTCTCCCATAGAATACCATTACATAAATCAGTAAAAGAAGTCTATTTCTATACTAACTATATAGAATAATAATGATTGAAGTTAAAAATGATAAAAGTAAGTATTTTGTTTCATACTAGTAGTGATCAGATTGCTGGTCAGACTTCTATGAAAGTCTGACCAGCAATCTGATCACTGGGAAAACCCATCATAACTAGGGCTGCCATCACCTAAATTGCCGACGCCGGATTCCGGACATATGAGCGAAATATGGTTTTACCCGGACATCGCTGGAAAATTATTTTTTTGCAACAAACATAAAACCTTCGTTTTAATTTTTTAATTACATTCGATCGTAGAGTATGTGGGCTGGTAGTAGAATGTGAGTGTGCGTGTTCCAACTAACTTACCAACCTCACAAAAGTATATATGTATTTAGGAAAACTTTATACAGCGGTAGAGAAGAGGAAGTATGAAGAAAGATACAACGTAGACAGAAATGAAGAATGTTATTTTTAAAGAATTAATGAAAAGATTTTATTTGGGAAGCAGCTAGTACAAGAGAATTTTTCCAATTGACATAGAATGAAAAGTCAGAAAACAAAAACGCAAACACAAAAGAAATAATTACAAAAAAGGTTGTCATAAATAATACAAATATAAAATAGGATGAGCAAGGAGAGTAGCCTGCGAAAGCGACTTTTTGCAATTCTCAAACACTTGCATTAGATCAGGAGTTATCTCCACTGGACTAGAGCTCTTTATTTTCGGACCAGAGAGAAGAGCGTTCAGTGGTGCTTGAATTTCAGCTGCATGAGGAATAAAACGCCGATAGAAATTCATCATTCCTAAAAAACGTCGAAGCTCTTTGACGGTCTTTGGCACAGCGTAGTTCTGGATGGCTTCCACTTTTGATTCCAGCGGTCTAGTACCATCTGCTGACACTTGGTATCCCAAAAAAGTAACATTTGACTTGCCAAACACGCATTTAGAAGTATTTAAAAGAATTCCATATTGTTTTAGGCGTTCAAACAAAAGACGTAAATGACTTTTATGCTCTTCTACAGAAGAGGAGTAGACTAGGATATCATCGATATAGCCGTAACAGAAATCAAGCCCTAAGAGAACTTCATCGATGAATCGCTGAAAAGTTTGTGACGCATTGCGAAGGCCGAAACCCATGTACTCAAACTCAAACAATCCAAAAGGAGTCGTTAAGGCAGTTTTAGGGATGTCATCTGGATTAACCCTGATCTGATTATATGCCTTAACGAGATCAACTGTAGAAAAGATAGTACATCCTGCAAGCTGGTGAGAAAAATCTTGTATATGGCGGATAGGGTAACGGTCTGGAATTGTTCTCGCATTCAGAGCACGATAATCTCCGCAGGGTCTCCAACCATCATCTTTTTTCTTCACGAGATGTAAAGCAGACGACCAAGGACTTTCCGAACGTCTGGCTATTCCACTTGCCAGCATCTCCTCGAATTCTTTCTTGGCGGCTTGCAATCGAACAGGATCTAGACGTCGAGGCTTACAAGCAACAGGTGGACCCGGAGTGGTTCTGATATAATGGAGAGTATTATGCTTCGGAGGAAATGAAACGCCTGCTGGTCTAGTTATCTCCGGAAATTCTCGTAGTAGTACATGAAATTCGGTTTCACCTGTCACAGCCTTAATGGAAGCTATGTCGTCAGGTGCATCATTAACTGCATGTACCGAAAGTGACGTGATACCATCGATGAGGCGCTGTTTCCTACAATCAACCATCAATCCATAAAAGCTTAGGAAATCGATTCCTATAATAGGTTTTGACACGTCGGCAATTGTAAAAGTCCAGGTAAAAATACGACGAAGTCCTAAGTCAAGCTGTAAACGTTTGGTACCATAGGTGTCGATGACAGAATTATTTGCAGCAGTCAGAGCATACTTCGATTTATAACAGGGCGTTCTAGTAGCTGATCGCGGGAAAACGCACAAGTCTGATCCAGTGTCTACGAGAAACTGCATCTTCGAGGCGCGATCGGTGACGAAAATACGGCCTGTTGATGTACGAGGGCAGCCGTTGGCCGCTATTTGCGACCGCCCTTGAAGTTTTCCGTAAGCTTAAAATTGCATGGCTGCTTACATTTCCGCGCTTTAGCTCCATAATTAAAATGGTAAAAACAATGCGGGTGTTCAGGAGGTGGCTGACTAAAACGAGAGCGTGAGCGTGAACGTGAACGATTCGACTTATAGCAGCAGTCCTGTGAGCGTGATCGCTCATATTTAGGCAACCGTTCTGACAGCTTATCTAAACGCTTTGTTAGCTCGCTTATCTGTTTGTTTAGATCATCAATAGGAACTGAATTGGATGCTGTTGAAGCACTCGCTACCTGAGGAATATGAGGAACTAGTTCATGTACCTTATCTGCTATATCGCATAGCTTCTCCGAAGGCAGGTCAATTTGTGAAGCGATCACCGTCTGGATATTAACCGGTAAACGACTTGACCATAGGGTTGTCACGAACTCCTTGGGTACAGCTGGACCAGCAAAACTCAGAAGATGGCGCAGGAATTGCGAAGGTTTCCTATCGCCTAGCTCCTCGTGCATTAACAGCTGCTTCACTTTTTTCTCTTGTGATGCTGAAAGACGTTTAATCAATTCTGTTTTTAGTTTTACATATTTATTACTTTCAGGAGGGTCAGTAATTACATCCTTCACTTCTATGGCGTACTGATGAGTAAGTTGAGACAATAAGTAGCAAAATTTTGTGTCGTCGGCTGTGATGCCAGCTAGTTTAAATTGGCTTTCCAATTGTGCGAACCACACGGCGGGTTCCTCTGGCCAAAACGGAGGTACTTTTACGCCAACCCTCAATATTTCAGGCGTGCTTATCTGTTCCTCGTCCGTATTGACATTTTTAGAGGCCATAATTAGTGTTCACAACAACAAAAAACAAAAATAAATGCTCACCGCTCAAACGTTTTTACCACAGTCCAAATCGCGCTGCACTCCAAATCGCGTACGCTTTGCTCTCCTTAGGTCACCAGTAGTTTCCTTCCGTATGTTGGTCACCAGACTCATCAGTTGTGTTCTTCGTAAGTCGGGACGTCACCAGTAGTTTCCTTCCGTATGTTGGTCACCAGACTCACCAGTTGTGTTCTTCGTAAGTCGGGACGTCACCAGTTGTGGGCTGGTAGTAGAATGTGAGTGTGCGTGTTCCAACTAACTTACCAACCTCACAAAAGTATATATGTATTTAGGAAAACTTTATACAGCGGTAGAGAAGAGGAAGTATGAAGAAAGATACAACGTAGACAGAAATGAAGAATGTTATTTTTAAAGAATTAATGAAAAGATTTTATTTGGGAAGCAGCTAGTACAAGAGAATTTTTCCAATTGACATAGAATGAAAAGTCAGAAAACAAAAACGCAAACACAAAAGAAATAATTACAAAAAAGGTTGTCATAAATAATACAAATATAAAATAGAGGATCGCTACAAGTATTTTGCCGAGCCTTCTTGAATGCGGGTTATTGTGGATGAATTTTTATTTAATAGGTATTTATTTCAATTTATCGCTTATCCATTAAAAAAATGGCTTTCTCCTGACAACAAAAGGATCCGGGTTACACCCGGACACTTTCCAAAGACCCCTGCCGGACGGCCGGGCGGCCCCCGGACGCCCTTCAAACTAGGACAAATCCGGGGAGTTCTGGACGGATGGCAGCCCTAATCATAATGGATACTACCGATACCTACATAATTGCAGCTTTTGGGTCTTAATTTTTTCATCATCCGTAGTTTTTTTTGCTTCTGCACCTATTCAGAAGTACCTATGTAAATTAATTATTCAGTATATTATGTATTTCTCAGGTTCAAAACAATTTAATGAAGCTCCAAATATCTCATATTTTTCTCTGGTAAGTACATCACGTATTAAAATGATTAACTTAAGATGGTCTATACATACTTCAACGTCCTTTTCTGCATCTCATGAATGCGGCTTGTATTACTGTTCACTGTTAAAAATTCCTTACAAATAATAACTAGCTAGCGGCCACCGGAAACTTCGTCCGCGTGGACTTTGGTTTTAGATAATTTTTCAAAAGTAAAAGTAGCCTAAGTTACGCACTACATCAGCTACCTACCAGTGAAAGTCCCGTCAAAATCGGTCCAGTCGTTTCAGAGATTAGCCGGAACGAATAGACAGACAAAAATTGTAAAAAATGTTATTTTGGTAATATGTATGTACCTCATATAAATTCATATGCATGTAGTAAAAAGCGGTTATTATAATATTACAAACAGACACTCCAATTTTATTTATTTGCATAGAATTACAGACACTCCAATTTAATTCTCCTCTCTCTAAATTAGATAATTTGTTTTCCAGTACAGATTTGCATCAAAATGGGATAAAGTTTCGATAGTGACCGCACTAACCGCGACACTTCTGGCGGGCATCACTCTTCCCTATGCAATAACTCTCGTTGCAAACATTTTTCAAGCCATGATCGATTATACGAAGTCAACCAAGAATATGACTAGCAGCAGTAGCAGCGACAATGATCTCTTGAAAACTATGAACCATTTTGGCATACATTATTCTCTAATCGGAGTCGTGTTGTTTATTGGTGGATATGTAGGACATGCACTAATGAATGTTGTTGCGATAAATCAGGTAGGTATACTGTCTTAATACAGGACATCAGGTTGCTCTTGCTCTTGTGCCGGGGGCAGGCACCCCGCGGTGATCATTTACGAAGAGTATGGCTGTGCCCGCGCAAACAAATTGAAATATAGCAGACCAGACTAGTCTACCCTACCACATGACATATTGTTAGTGGATAGTATATATTAGGTCCTTACATATAAAATTGCTGTTCAGTATCAAAAAAATGAAACAAGTTTTTTTAATGAAATTATTATTTAATCAATCAAAGTTTGTGCCGTTGTTATCGATACACTTCCGCCATTTTATAGGGAAATCATTGATTTCTTTGGAAAAAAAATCTGGGAGCGAGTTTATTCATGAACTGTTTGAAGGCGGTTTTGACTACCTCATCAGTTTTGATTTTTTCTCTTGCATAAAGTTATCCAAATTAAAAAAAAAAAAGTGGTAATCGGTTGGTGCAAGATCTGGAGAGTATGATGGGTTACGCAGAGGTTCCAGTCGCACCTCTGAACTTTGCAATTTTTGGCAATACAATTCTGCAGTAATCGTCTGGCCTAGCTGTAGTGGATAGCACTGGTGCACCAAACGTTAACCAGAATCTTCTTTTTGGTAAGTTTTCGGTTAGGGAAAAATGTTTCCGGTTCTTCCGAGATTAAGCCATTGTGATGATCGCTTCCGATTGTCGTACCTACAGGATCCATTTCTCATCAGTCTCATCACAAATCACGATACGGTTCAAAATCCTCTCATTTTTGTGACGATTAAGCAAAGAAACGCAGCAAGCGACGCGTGTTTATTAGTTTGCTTCAGATAATGTACATTTTTCGAGTTTTTGGACTTTTCCGATTTTGCGCAAATGAATAAGTAACTATCGTTTTGTCACTTGAAGGCTGTTGCTAATTCGGAAGTGATTTGAGATGGATCTGTTTTCACTATCGCCTTCAATTATTCGATATTCACCTGAGTAGCAGGTCGCCCACGAGGCTCATTGTTTAAATATGTATGAACCTAATATGAGTCAATGAGGTATTCCTCTATAACAGATGGCTTATAGATGTGGACGTAAGCGCATACTTAGTCAGTTCTTACTTTTGGAGAAATATGTGGCAAAGCTTTGTACAGCCTTTATACAAAGCCAGCCGCAGAGCTATATACGTCTAATGTTGTAAATTTTGTTTTCCAGATTTTTAAGATAAGGGAAGCTTATTTAAAAGCGGTACTTAACCAAGATTTTGCTTACTTTGATATACATCACACAGGTGATTTTGCTTCAAAAATGGCTGAGTAATTACATCTTCCTATTATTACTTACGTAGATGAATAAAAAACTTAACTATATACTTCGTTAAAGCCATGTAATTATTTTATAGAGATATCATGAAACTGGAAGAAGGAATCGGTGACAAAGTATCGACTTTCGTATACAATTTGAGTATAGGGTTGAGTTCCGTTGCGATGGCTCTGGCCAAGGGATGGAAGTTGGCTCTTCTCTGTTTGCTAGTTACTCCGCTAACGTTTCTGTTGGTGGGTTTAACTGGTATGGTACGTGGAATTGTTTTTGAAATAGTAAGTGGTAGAAATTTAATGATTCGACTGGGAAAGTACCATCGCAGTACCTACTTGCCGTAAAGCAATTCTATCGTGTGTCGGTGGAAGAATGCAGTTTCCGTGTAGACTTATATGAGACGACCATCAGACTAGGAGCAGACCAGGAGTAGCAGAGCAACTAACTACATAGAAATATAGGCAAGACTTAGGTTAAGCTTGCTTGAGGTTGCATGTAGATGTCCATGGGCTGCAGCGACTATTTACCTAAAGCCACGAGGCCTGCGTGCTCACTGCAACTTCATTATTTTTTAAAGTAGTACAAAAAAATTCACAGAATCAGTCGTTGTAGCTCAAGACTAAAATAAAAATAACCTACGGTACGGTAGCCTCTTGATTTGGGACGGGAAGAGTGGAAGCATTCAGCCTGTTTCGTCGTTACGTTAAGGACGGCGTTGCATGTGTTGCCGCACTCCATTCTAAGCTCTGGTTGAAGAAGAAGAGTAATTTCTCCTAAGGTTTGCGACGGATGACAGCTGCGCATTAATAGACAGTCTCATCTTTACAGGTCATCTTTACTTCACTACTTTTCAGCTCTATTTCTATAATACTCAATTGAGCTATGTTTCTTCAACAGAAATGAGTGAGTGATGAATGACAAATCATAGTTTGCCTCTGTCTAAATTCTAAATCATAGTGTGCCTACTTGGTCGTGTAGCTTAAAGTCTTAGATAATCTTGTGGTCTGTTACAGTTAGCTAACAGATGGTACAAAAAGCAGTCTGAAGTCAAAGGTCTAGCTAGTGCAGTGGCAGAAGAAGCGATAAGCTCTATCAAAACTGTTTACGCATTTAGTGGGCAACAGAAGGAAATTGAACGATACAATAAATATCTCAATCAAGTCACGAAAATCACAATAAAGAAAGGTTAGATATTGTGGATATGATTTGATTTTTGAAGTGAAAACTTCTTTAGCGGCGTTGTGCACTTTTTTTGGGATGGGTAAAAAATGTTAAACTCGCGTCAGGACACGTGGCCTGATCGAATATTCGTTTGACGGAGGGGTGACAGCTGAAGACAGCACGACTGTCTATATTTACTTGTAAAATTCGTTTATATCATAGACCAATAGTACATTATTCTTAGTCTTTAGGTTTATATCAAGTATTTAAAATATGACAAAACAAAACATTGAAACATTGAACAAAGTGCATCTATTAATGAAAAAAGAGACGAAGAAATAGTGAAAGAAAATGAGTGAGTACTTTATAAAAATACTAGATGAAAAATAATATACTGATAATAAAAGCAATTCGTGCGAAATTATTCCCTAACCATTCCAAAATATCAAAAATGCACAACGTTAATGTTCAAGTTTTCACTTCTGCTGGCACTGCAGGAGTGCAACCCGTTTTATAGACGACTTTAGACGAGTAGTAGAATGTTTATGTAGGTAGGATACGTGACATTACCGCCAAGCCACAAGTAGTGAGTGAGAAGACTTTTATCATTGGCGATCGGCGATTGCTGCATTGCGTTTTAATTACTTACTTATTTAATAATAGTGCTTAGATTTTGACACATAAGTACCTAAGTATATTGTTTCTTTTACAGAATTATTTACAGGATTGTCAATGGGATGCCTTTACTTCTGCGTATTTGCTTCATACGCTCTATCATTTTATTTTGGTACTTATCTAATTGTGAATGAACCAGAGAATTATAATGTCGACGTTATGTTTTCGGTACAGTATACCACACATGTATATACTCTAGACCCGAGTAGTTTGCTTTGTACGAGCGAAGTTAATTGTTATTTATTTATTTATTTAACGATTCATGTACACAAACACTTGCATAAAACATACATTTAAAATAGAAATTGTACAAAAGGTACAGCTTATTCCTTTTGGAATCTCTTCCAGCAGACCTGTAACAGGAGAAGTGTTAACTAAAGGTAGTAAATAGTGTACATAGATTTTACATACAATATAAATACACAGACATACATACTAATAAATATACATATATACATAAATGCATACATATATACATACATACATACATAAATACATACATACATACATAAACACATACGTCATTAAATATATAGCATAACAACAAAATCATGTTAAGGATAAGTAAAATCCTTTTACGCGTTTCTTAAATGCGGGTAGACTTTTCGAGCCATGGACATCCGGTGGAAGTGAATTCCAAAGCCTTACTGCATGAACAGAAAAGGAGTTCGAAAAGGAGTGGGTTTTGTGTAAAGGAATGTCTAGGAGAGTCCTAATATGGGATCTGCAGGGAGCATTGGAAGGACGAGCGAAGGAAAACTTCTCCCGCAGATACGAAGGAGCCGAAGGATTATGGAGGATATTAAAAAGTAAGCATAATATCCTAGTATTCCTGCGAAAACGGATTGGGAGCCACTTGAGATCCTTGCGAAGATGAGAGACATGGTCGAACTTACGAATTCCGAAAATAAATCGGATGCAAAGATTTTGCAAGCGCTCAAGCTTATTTAACAGCTCCTCTGTAGCATCCAGGTAACAGGCGTCAGCGTAGTCGATTATTGGCTGAATCAGTGACTGAGCTAGAGAGATTTTAGTTCCCAAGGGCAAGAAACCTTGAAGGCATTTCAGCGCATGGAAGGAGTTGTGAACCTTACGACTGACTTCATTGACATGAGCTTTCCAGGAAAGATTGGAGTCGATAACGACTCCTAGATCTTTCACAGTTTCTGTGTAAGGTATAAGGACGCTGTCAAGGTGAACTGTGGGCAAGTTGTCAATTTTATTCAGAGCGTACCTGCTGCCAATGATGATCGCTTGCGATTTGGAAGCATTAATCATAAGGCCGAAAGATTTAACCCAGTCGCAAATTCGCCTTAGGTCATCATTCACAGCAGCAATTGCTGACACACTCTGTGACATAGTAAAATGGCGGTAAATTTGCAAATCGTCTGCGTAAAGATGATAACGACTAGAGATGACAGATGAAATAGAGTTGATGAAGATTGAAAAAAGTAGGGGAGAGAGAACACCACCCTGAGGAACGCCTGCATGTAGGTCACAAGTCTCAGAGAAAGTATCTTCGACACGTACCCGCTGCGAGCGACCTCGAAGGTAAGAGTCGAACCAAGAGATGGCCTTGGGAGAAATGTTAATAGATTGCATAATTCCCTCAAGTATCTCAAAATCGACGGAGGAGAAGGCACTGCTGAAATCTAACAACACCAGGACTGTCAGCTGTTTGTTTTCGATTGCCCAGCGAATATCATCGGTTACTTTAAGGAGAGCTGTAACAGTACTATGTCCGGGGCGAAAGCCTGATTGAAAAGGGCAAAGAAGGTCATTTGAAAATAAGAAATTGAACAACTGTGTGTGGACAATATGCTCAAGAACTTTAGAGAGGTAGGGTAATATAGAGATAGGGCGAAAATGTGAGGGTAATGTTGGAGAGGAGACCTTAGGTAGAGGAAGTATATGAGCTTGTTTCCAAGCCTTAGGAAAGGAGCAGGTAAGTAAAGAGTAATTGAAGATATGAGTAAGGATAGGTAGAACAGAAGGAAGAATTAGAGTAATCATTCTTGAGCATATGTTGTCACATCCAACTGATGTTGACGAGATAGCTGTAATGGATTTTTTGACAAGATTCTCGGAGACATAATTAAATTCAAATGCTGAGCATGAAGGCCTGGGCAGCTCCGACAATGCGCGCAATGTTCTGGATTTGACGCAAGGATCAACTGCGACAGGAGAAAGAGCGAAGTGGTTGTTAAGATCGCTTACGTCAACATCCGTACATGCAGCATTACGGCATTTGCCGATGCCAACTGACTTTAAAAATCTCCACACATCAGTAGGACTACGTTTATTGAGGGAATTATGGAAGTGGCGTCTCTTTGCATCTCTACACAGACGACTACAACGATTCCTTAGTTCCTTGAAACGACTTAGGTTAGCTTCAGTAGGATGCCGTTTATACCTCCTCTTTGCCTTGTCACGCATTGCCATTAGGTTTTTGATGTCGTTAGACAGCCATGGTGCTGGGCTGTGTTTCACCTTAACACGACGAAGAGGGGCATGACGATCAAAAAGGTTAAGCAGTGTCGTAGAAAAGGTGTTGACTTTGTCATCGATGCAGGTGCTGTTTAAAACCGGGGACCAATCTAAAGCATCGGCATCTCTCTGCAATGCCTCCAAGTCAATGCCCTTGTAACTACGAAGGAGAAGATATTGCGGTTTGCGCTTAGGGGAACGAATGCGATAGGAAAGATAGACTAAGTCGTGGTAAGAAAAGGACGCAGTAAGCTGACCATGAGATACAACATTACTGGTAGAGGAAACAATCATGAGATCTAGAAGAGAAGGAGTACAGTTAGGAAAGTGATGGGTGGCTAAAAGGGGAAGAATTTCGAGGTTATAAGAATTTAATATAGAGATTAATTTTGAAGAACGCGAGTTATTCTTAAGCAGGCAGGTATTAAAGTCACCCATTATTATGATGTGATCGTATAAAGGGCGTAAATCACCAAGGACTTGATCCAAATCGTCGAAATAGTCGATGGTGAGATTGGGGCTGTATAGCACAGCCAGCAGTATTTTTGTTTTATTTATTAACGTTTCAATTGTTGCTGGTTCTTGCTTGCCGGTTCAGTGTACAAACACCCTGTGATATGGGTACACAAAGCTGGCGATCGGAACCGATCCGAAACATAAATAAATAAATATTTTAATTTATAAAAGGCGCAATATGGGACAAATAATAATAATAATAAAATAGATGTTAATGTACATTTCGTAATTGTGTTATAGTTAAGTTTTTCCTTTTATATTTTTATCATTGTTTTGCATACCTCATGAAGGTAAATATGGCGAACTAAATATAGGTATATAATGTAAAAGGTAAGTGACAAATAAAACACTGGAAGTAACTTATCACTGTAATCGGGCAGCAATTCGCCTTAAGTTAATTACACAAAGAAAATAATGCTTAAATCATTTTTTTTTGGGCCCAGAAGATGGAAAAGGGCGACCCTCCGGAGATACGCGGGAGGGAGGTGGTGAATGCTCATGCATTCCAACGCAGCCGGCTGTGTTGGATATGTGGGACTCACTATAACCTACGTGCCTTACCCACTAAACACCACCTTGATGGCTTTGGCCCGGGGGCCTCTAAGCCTTCATCTGATGCGACCTCACTAGCAAGGGCTAAGTGAGGTGCTAGCGGTGCTCCCTAGGGAGCATCCGCTGGGAAGAATACACCGAAGGTGTTATCGGGATGGGACTTGCGGCATCGGAAGGATGCTCGCTATCTGGGGTATCTAATTCTTCAGTCTGGGCTGCCAAGAGGAGATCCAGATTAGAAGAGATCTTGTTAGGGGGGTCGGAGAGGACGTTCCTCGGCCTCCTTACCTGGTGACGGGAGGGAGGAGGAGCGATGTAATTTGCTGCCTCCCTTATTAACTGATTGGGGTGTTCTTCTGCTGACTTGAAAAAAGTCTCAGAGAATTTCTTAAGGACTTGCTGGATGGTGGGGAGCTCTAAGTCCCGGTGCAGTTCAGCATTTCTGACATACCAAGGGGCGTCCACTGCTCTGCGGCAGAAGAGGTTTTGGACAATCTGAAGTTTGTCCATGACACTGGGGGTCGCGTGTGCGAAAACTGGGGAGGCATAAGTCATTACCGGTCGTATGCAAACTTTATAGAGCGTTCGCTTGTTCCTAAGGGACATCTTACTGTGCCTGCCTAACATACTGTTAAGGTGGCCCATGTAGAATCGGGCGGTTCCAGTCACCTTTTGGACATGGGGTCTAAAGGTGAGGCGGGAGTCAAGGGTCACACCCAGATATTTGGCCGTGGACTGCCACGGAACCGGGGTGCCTAACAAACGGACTTGGGGGTCTCCGAGGTTAATTCTGCGCTTGTAATCAAAGCGGACAGCGGAGCTTTTCTCCGGATTAACCTCGATGCGCCATTTCCTGAACCAATCTCCTAGCTCGTTAATAGAGCTTTGAAGTTTGGAGAGGACTGATGGCATCTGCTGTCCTTGGAAATAGAGAGCAGTGTCAGTGAAGAGTGAGAGTTGCACTCCATTCTGTGGGATGGGCATATCGTTGGAATACGATATGTATAATAACGGAGAGAGCACTGAGCCTTGGGGGACCCCGGCTGTTAGAGTGCGCGGGGTGGAGAGGATACCTTCGTGTCTAAACCTGAAGGTTCGGTCCTGAAGAAAGGAAGCCATTAATCTGACAATGTTTCAGGGAGACCGATGTAGTAGAGCTTGTATATAAGTCCTCCATGCCAAACCTTATCGAAAGCTTTGGCGACGTCGAAGAAGACTGCTTCTGTCTTTTTACGTCTCGGATAAAAACCGCTCGTGATATACTCAACGATGCGGTGGACTTGTTGGGGGCAAGAGTGCTTTGCACGAAAGCCGAATTGATGGGGGTTGATCACGGGGGGGGCGTCTGGGGGGAAGAGATGCATTCTCATTCGAGAGATAATTACTCTTTCCAGGACTTTGCCCATTGCCTTGAGGAGGCTAATAGGGCGATAGTTGGAGGGCACGTTACGGGGTTTCCCTGGTTTCGGGATCCCTATGACGGTCGCTTCCTTCCACGAAGTCGGGAAGTAGCAGTGGTCAAAGCAGGCGTTAAAGATAATGACCAAAAGAGTAAGCGCCTGTTCGGGGAATCTTTTAAGCGCGACGTTAGAAATACCGTCCGCTCCTGGGGCTTTCCTGGGCTTAAGGCCCCGGATGATTGTTTTTACTTCGTCTGTGGAGACGGTGATGGGGTCGGCGGTGTCATCCTCCACCGCTTGTATGTGAGCGGGGTCACAGGGTTGAGTGCTGGGGGAGCATTGTGAGGCAATGCTGTCAGCGAAGCATTCGGCTTTCTCCGCGTCCTCGAAGGCGATACTGCCATCGGGACGTGTAAGAGGAGGTGTGTTGAGCACGGCGTCTGTTTTAAGGGCTCTAGCCACTCGGTAGTACGCCTGATGCGACGGAGTTATATCTTCAATGAGTGAATGCCAATTGGTATTACTCATTTCAGAGAGGCGGGACCTAACTTGGCGTTGGAGGGCGTTTGCGCGCCTTCTATATTGGGGGGTGGGGTATTTAGCGGCCCTTCTGAGGGCGGCATTTTTGGAGTTGATGAGATTACTGACATCGAGAGGTAGCTTACGGTTATTCACCTCCACTACTTTCTCGTTGTCGTGAAGGGCTGTCTGTACAGCTTGAGTTAGAGAGTTAACCGTGCTGTCTATTTTGTCCGTACTATCAAAGTATTCGGCTGAGACTGCAAATGGTGAGTCGGGGGCCTTAAGGGCTGATGTGAGGGATTTTTCAAAGCCTTCCCAGTTGGTGAAGGTTTTAGAAGAAGTACGGGTGGCTGGGGCATGGTGCCCGAGCTGTAGGGATACTGGACGGTGGTCCGAGCCCAGGTCGTCGAGGGTTTCAATCGATCTGAGATCGAGAGCGACCCCTTTGACTAGGGCGAAATCTAAGATGTCGGGGGAGTGTTCCTCCATGTCAGGGTAGTGTGTGGGGGAACGTGGACTTAAGACATCTATGTCCAACGCCTTGGTGAGAGAGTGGAGTTTGGTGCCATTGCGGTTGGTAGACAGGCACTTCCAGTCTGTATGTTTGGAGTTGAAATCTCCGAAAAGGATGACTGAATCTCCAAGCGAGAGGAGGGCCTCTAGGTCGCTTTTAAGGGGGTGTAGCTTACAAGGGAGGTAAATTGAGGCTATGATCAGGGACGAATGTCCTGTCATGCCCAATCTACATACTGTGGCTTCCATGTTGGTGAGTGCTGGAGTATCTATCGGGGAACAGTGGAGGGACCTCTTATAGTAGATGGCAGTGCCTCCGCCGGGACGGTCGTCGGTCCTGTCATTACGTATAAGCGAGTATGAGGGGATGTTAAAGCCTCTTTTTTTAGAGGGCTTTAAGAATGTCTCCTGTACTAGCAATAGGTCAATGTCTCTATTGCGGACGAATTCCCTAAGTTCGGGGAGATTGGTGCGCAGTCCGCGCGTATTGAATGAGATGAGCGAAACGCTCTTAGGTTTTACCCGACCGGTAGACTGTGGGAGAGCGCTAGGCGCTGTACTCATTGTAGAGCTTCTATGAGACTGTAATGCTCACCGAGCGCCAAAAGGCTCTCTCGGGCATTTCTAGCCCGTCTGAGTTTGGATGCGAAGATCGCTAACTCAGACAGGTTAACTTTATCCAGGACGTTATGGACAGTCATGATGTCATCCCCAATGGAATGAGAAGATTTACCACTTGGTTGTGGTTTGGTGGCTTGGGCTTTTTGCTGCTTTCCGCCGTTGAAGGTGGGCGGGGCAGGAGCCGGGCGACTATAGGCTTTATTTGCCTTAGGGGGAGGGGCCGGCGCTGAAGGAGCGGTTTGCCTCCATGAAAGAGGCTGTACCGGGGCGCTCGGGGTCCTAAGTGGTGGGAAATTTGTGTTATTGTTTGGCGGAGGGCCATTTCTACTTTGCCAGGAAGTTTGCCTGGGCACCTGGGGGCGGGGGGCTCGGGGGCAACCGCGGTAGTTAGCTGGGTACCCGGATTGGCCACACAGCACACACTCAGGGGGGTTCGGGGCGTCACGCGTCCGTTTGCACTCGCTAGTGAGGTGGGATTCAAGGCATTTAACACACCTTGGGGTGGCGGAACAGTTCAACGCTGCGTGGCCATAGAGCTGGCAGCGGTGGCACTGGCCGGGGTAGCCACGTTTGTTTGGGGCCTCAACACGAATGTTGGATAGCCCGCAAACTGGGTGTTGGTCATTATGACCAAGACGAGGGGGAATTTTCTTCCGGTTCGGCTGTGCATTTTATGTACGCCTTCTACCGGGAAGCCCTGACTTTGCAGGTCTTTTTGGATATCCTCATTGGGGAACTCATAGGGGAGGCCGCGCAGTATGGCACGGACTTTACGGTCTTCGGGGAGAGAGAAGGAGTGGAAAGGGATCTTCTCGAGCGCGTAATAACGCGGTAGTCCTCCATAGTGGGGACTGTGATTTTAATGGCTTCGCGTACATTGCGAGCTTTGGTGAATTGGACCTTGTTCTCGTCACATAATTGGGAGACGCGGTTCCACTTGGATTTATCCCTGAGGAAAATTGGTGGCGGGGGCTTGCAGGTAGCCGGGACTGGGGTGAAGCGTGAAGCTGGCTTGGAAGGCTTCTGCCTTGGGAGGTCAGAGCCTGAGGGGGGGTTAATGTCTAGGGACATTAATGGAGTGGGGGGCGCTGAAGGCGCGGAAGGTTCGTCTCGGGGGACGGAGGCCGAGGGGGCTGGGGTCTTGGCAACCCGTTTGATTTTCCGCTTTTGTTTGCGGCTAAGGGCAGGTTGGAAGTCCTCATCGGAGGAGCAATAGGAGCCGGTAAGGGTACCGGCGCAGGAATCTTCGGAGTCATCCGAGACAGCGGGGCGTTTTAGAGAGACGGAGTCTGAGAACTCCATCTCTTGGGCAGGGGTGGCATCGGCAGATGCGGGTCTTACGGGCTTGCCAACGCGAGCCTCGAGGAGAGCTAGGATTTCACCTAGGCAGGTGGGGTTTAGGTACTCTGTTAGTACCTCCATAAGGTCTTGGGCAGTTATCGCTGGGGCCGGTGGAGCCGGGCCCATCGCGGGGGTAGGAGGCCTCCCCGCCATAGTGCGGGGAGCGGGACAGGATTGTTGGGGAAGCAGTTATCCCTATGGGTCGTAACTGCGTACCGTCACCCTTGGATACGACCAAGTGCAATGGGATCGGGTCTGCCGGTTTCCTCAGACCAGGAGGTCTGAGAGCGCACCGGGTCAACGCTGGTTGGCTTCGTTGGCACCGTTGAGGTATCCACCAACCCAACGCAGTCCGTAACTTAATTAATACCACAATTGGCAGAAATTAAGTAACGAAAACTAGCGGGTCCAACGTAAAACAGTTGAACGGAACGCACTGATCACGCACAGACACAGGGCACTATGCACAACCGGACGGAAAATAGCGCGGCGAGCAGGTAGGACTGCTCGGACCGGACGCCAAAGCGGGAGTGAATTCGCTTAAATCAACTGCGCATTGGCTTATATAGGCTGGCTACGCTCTCCCTCCAGGCATGGCAGGAGGTATCGGCGGTGGGAGGGAGTGACGTAGTGGCTTGGCAAGTTGCCGTAGGCTTGCAACTGGCGACATCTATTGGCGTGCTGTTACAATAAACAACTTTGTAAACACCCATATTTGTGCAAATAAATGTCTTTGTCTTTGGTTGTATTGTGTTTATATCTACTACATAATGGACAGGAATCTTTTCTCATAATTAAAAGAGCGCATATTGCCCAAAGGCAACGTATACTAAAGTGGAATCACGCATAAAATGATTTACCACTAGCCGTCACCCAATTAAGTTCATACGAGTAGCTTCAGACCGCGATCCGCCTATTCATCGTTGCATGCAGGGCTATCATCGATATATTATTATTATCGATGCGGGCGGGCTATGGGCACTTCATAGTATGATCCATTGCTACAAAATTTTACTATGAAATAGTAGTTACTTGACTTTGGTAAACTTTTTTTATATATTGAAGGTTTTCTTCGGGATAATGACTGCCATGGGCAGTTTTGGAATGGTAGGAACCCTAATGACACCGTTTGGACAAGCCTGCGGGGCTGGCGCGCAAATATTTCAATTACTCGACAATGTCCCTAATATTAATCCACTGCTCGACAGGGGACTAAAACCTGAGCGTATTGAAGGAAATGTAGAGTTCAAGAATGTAACATTTTATTATCCGTCAAGATCTAAAGTTCCCGTTAGTACCTAAATTATCTTTATTTTCGGCTTGAGAAAGTGTTTGTCTTGTAAGAACATCATTACAAAGTAAATAATGTAGTTACCTACAGTAAATTACATTTTCTTCTTATTTTTTACTTTTTAGTTCGTATTTTCACAAAAGCGTGTTTTTTACTTTTGTAAACTACATTATTTATTTTTAATTTTTTAGTTGGATTTTTATTCTCATATTATTGCATTTTCATCGGCCCTTGACCCTTGTGCAAATTTTCAAGTTAATCAGACGCTTAGACGTGTTAAAAACATAAAACTTTAAATTTGTTACATTAAGTACCTTAGGCCACGAACTTATCAGCCGCCCCTCGTATATTTTTTTATCCTGATGATCCTAGTTAGGACTTTAATATAAAGTTATGAGATTATTGTATTGTCATCGGCCCTTGACACCTGAGCAAATTTTCAGGTTAATCAGACTCCTAGAAGTAAGTGAAAATGACGTTAAAAGATTCCGTTACATACATACATACATACAGGTCAAGTTAATAAAAGCATGTTAATGATTGACTGATGCTCACTGGACATGCTGGCCAGCTTGGGAGTCCGAGCGTCGGGTCAGATCGGAACGACGCCCTACTCTAAGCGCACCACAACCACCCGAACTATCGTGTATTTTCGATCCATCATTTTGTAAAGATTTGAGAATTAAAATGGGTGTTACATTCATAATAGCACCATATTGTCTATTACTTTACTGTAGTGTCATGTATTCACAAAGAAAAATACCAGAACAGGGTCAAAAATGTGTAAAAAAATATGCGAAACTTCGGAGCGTTGCGTTTAGTAGAGTAGTTCAGGTTCCCAGCGGCCGTCGTTGCGATTATGAGCTACAAGGATGCGTGGTGCTCTGCGTCCTTCTGCGACACTGTCTTCTTCCCACCAATATGTAACTTGCTTCAGTAACGTACACTACTTCAGGGATAGGTATGACGAAAAGTAAAATATTTTAGCGATTTAGTGCTATATAATTTTAATGAATCTTCAGTGATTCTGTGTTTATTTAAGGTATTAAAAAACTTTAGTCTAACCGTGCGGCGTGGACAGTCAGTAGCCCTAGTGGGTAACTCCGGAAGCGGCAAATCTACCATTATTCACCTATTGTCCAGATATTATGATGTCGATCAAGGCAGTGTAAGTAGCAGTTGAATCAATTACAAGTAGAAGAATAGCATGCTACTTCTTACAGAAACCTTTTACAGTTTCATTTTAAGTATCTACCAAGTACCTATGGTTGAATATGACACCTGTACCTATATGATATGAAGTATTCAGTATACTACACAGTCGTATTGGATTTTAGATATATGTTTATAGGGGTAAATTCTATTTTATATTACAAAACACCCCGTGTATACGACTGGTGTGATTTTTTTTTCATTATTGGGGGACATTATTGGGATCCTAGGTTACTATAGACGGGCACAACATTCGCTCGCTGTCAGTGCGGTGGGTGCGCGCTCAGATCGGACTGGTGGGGCAGGAGCCGGTGCTCTTCAACACCTCCGTGCGCGAGAACATCCGCTACGGGCGTGAGGACGCCTCGAACGGCGACATCGAGGCTGCGGCGAGACAAGCGAATGCGCACCACTTCATTATGAAGTTACCGTCGGTTAGTGTTAGTTAGGTATAAATATTAGATTTTCAACTTGACTTTTTTATTTGAATGGAGTAGCAGGCGAGCATTTGGCCCACGTTGTGTCAAGTGGTCGTTGCAGTTGCGCATGCTCATCTACACACAACCTCGAGCAAGCCTGAGTCTTGGCTGACTCCAGGCGCGGTCCCAAGGGGGGGACAGGACAGGGCACATGACGTCCTCCCCCAAATCCATCAGTTATGCGTAGTAATTTGGGACACCTCTTCTCCCAAATTTCTAAGTGACCCCCCACAAAATATCTTGGCGAACCCTCCCAAAATTGAAGGCTGCGACCGCGCCTGGCTGACTCAGGCTTGCTCCAGTTTGCAGCGCGAGTTTAAAGGTCTCATGTTATTCTGGCCGGTAACAGCACCATTCAACCGAAACAGAATAGAAATGCTTCCAGCAAAAGTGGGTGCAGCGGTGGCACTTTCCCGGGCGAACCATAAAAGTTCTACCATCTACAAAATTGTAAAATCTATAAAACTAAAGAATTGTACATCAAAACAATTTTCAGGGATACGAGACTATGGTAGGCCAACGGGGAGAATTCTTGTCTGGTGGTCAAAAACAGCGTATAGCAATAGCACGCGCTCTCATACGCAATCCTACTATTCTGCTCCTGGACGAAGCGACCAGTGCTCTTGATATGTCCTCTGAAGCCCAAGTTATGACGGCCTTGGATGAGGTAAACTTAAAAAAGTCGAACTAAGAACGAAAATAAAAGAAGACCAGCGTGCAGCAGTGTGACCTTGAAAAGGGTTGAAAATGATATTGCGACCACGTTTTGAGACCTGAGCGTTCACTCCCATGCCCCCATCGTATTGAGAAGCAATAATATCGTTATCACGTTTAGTTTTTATCCGCAAATCAGTAAATTGTTCGGCAACAGCATAGCTTCTGCACGAATAGATACTAGTTCTCTAGGTGTTCAATTTCACGCAACACTTGGAATAATATTATGAGATGATTTACCTATATTGATATTTGTAAAATCTAGTATTTTTTTTAATTTTATTTTTTTACTTTTTGCGATGGCTGAAATTTCGTTAATACCATCATGACTGCAACGTATCAATTTCGGAGAACCAACATATTTATTGAAAAAAGCCTTTATACCTATAAGAGTATTCAATGAGATGTCTCCTACAGAAAGGCGTTAAAAACATTTATTTTACTCAACAGCGTAATAATAAAATCTTTATTTAGCCTAATATTCTCAGTGGTAATCAAGTGGTAATGTTTCGTAAACTGTTGGAACAGAATTAATTTTGTATCCCACTGCTTGGCACGGGTATCTCCCCATTATTACGGAAGCCTGGAGCTTATTTCACCTCACACCTCCAATGCGGGTCGGTGGAGTGGAGACGAAACCGTCAAAAGATCTACATAAATGGATAGACGGCAATTTGTTAATGTCAAATTTACAGGCTTCAAAAGGACGTACAACCGTGATAGTGGCACATCGACTGTCAACAATTCGGAATGTGGACGTCATCCATGTATTGAAGGCTGGAGAAGTTGTTGAATCCGGTAATCACGAGGAACTCTTGAAGAAGAAGGGATATTACTACGACATGTTATCTGTTCAGGAACCATCAGAGATGCACGAAATAAAAGGTAGAATAGCTTTTTCTTTTTGTTACGGTGAGGCGTAAGCCTTAAGCATCATGGGATTATTTCTTTCGTCCATCGTCCTAAACAAATAATTTACATGCTCTAAGTAGCTCAAGACATGTCATGGTGTTCTTTTGATATAATTTATTAGATATATTTAATTTTTGTTAAAAGTTTCTCTCTGCTTTCTTAACTTCAATTCATTTAGCTTATTTGTTTACAGTGGATAGGATAACTATAACGGATAACCCGATTGCGTGTGAATACAAAGATACTCAAGAAACTGTTTTTAATATGGTAAACCTTTTTTTTTTGGTATATCGGGGGGAAACCTTCAAAATGTACCCGGCACCTTGGGAGAGGGGATACCGGGTTATGGGGGATTTGTACCGCACTAAAACCCCCTCGGTAGCCTGCGTCTGCGCTTAGGAAGGACTCCGGGATCTCCAGTGGAACTTGAGTAGAACGCTCCGGTGTCCTCCGCGCGCGACGCCCCATATGACCCATCTTCGGCAGAGCAAATGTGCTCTTCTGCACCTTGAGATGATTAAGGCGGCACGCGGCCACATACACACCGCCGTCCTTTCAGGGCCGCTGTCTGAACGGATCGAGCTCCCACTCTCGCCGCCCGCATCCCCGGAAGCCCCCTTTGTCGCCTCTTACGATCAGGCAGGGAATACCGTAGCTCTATTCTTAATCCCGACATGTAAGTTCAAGATAAGTTCCATTTCTGCCTATTTAGCTAACAACTTATCCTACATAACGACTACGTTGATTTTATAGGAAAAGGAGGATCAAAAGTTAAATTTACGGCGGCTATCCTTCCGTCGTGTCCTGGCTCTGAACATCCCGGAATGGAAGTACGTCACATTAGGCTGCGTCTCCGCCACTGTCAACGGATTTTCTGTGCCAGTTTTTGTTGTTATTTTCGGAAACCTATTTGGGGTAAACTCATATTTTTTCTTTTTTTTTTAGCAATGTCATCGCACGATCTCCGCATATTAAAAGTGTCAGGTTAAAACAATATGAATCAAGTTTTTAAAATTTGGTGATAAATATAGGAATAGTCTAAAACCCGTTTTAATTAACCAATCAAAATATGTAGGTACGTCTCAAAATAATGAAAATGAATCACGCGAGTCAGTCTTAAATCTTAATGGGCAACTTGTGTCAAAATTAATAGATCAGTTTTAAGAATTAAGTTCGTATCATTTGACCTATTCACGAAAAAACTTGGAATTTAATACCAAACTACAGATCTACATATGTATAGGGCTGCCATCACCTAAATTGCCGACGCCGGATACACACGACAAAAATCCCGGACATTTGGGCAAAATATGGTTATTTCCCCGGAACTATCTGGAAAATTGTTTTTTGCAACAAAAATAAAAACATCATTATAATTTTTTAATTCCATTCGATCATTGACTATTTTGCCGACCGATTGTTATTTTGGATGAATTTTTAATTAAGATTTATTCAATTTATCGCTTATCTATTAAAAAAAATGTTTTCCTCTGACAACAAAAGTCACTGACACTTTTCAAAAACCCTGCCGGACGGTCAACGGACGGCCCTCGGACGCCCTTCAAACTAGGACAAGTCCTGGGAAATCCGGACGGATGGCAGCCCTACATATGTATAAGTATTGTGATTAATATTTATTTATAAAATGTTGAAAAATATTCTCGAATTTGTTTTCGCGGCACCTACACCACTGGGCAGACTGGGCCCTACTTATTTGAAATACTGCAAACGGGTCCACGCGGGCGAAGCCGCTGGTGGAAGGCTAGTCGTTCATATTAAATTTTACTCTTCGAAGGTTTGTTTACACTAGCGTATTCATAGCATCAGCGTTTTGTAAACTTATGAGCGCTGGAACGCTCGTTTGGGTTTTTATAATAATAAGTGTGCTAAAAGCTCGCCGATACGCGCCCAAACGATAGGTACGAGTCTATGGACCTGCGCAAATATGCTACTATTAGCATCGTCTATCAGCGATTTTACAATTTGTATCTATGCTTTGGCGACTCTATTCGTTCTATTGCAGAATCAAAATCTTCATCTTAAATCTTTTTTGGGAACTAAAGTAATTTACTAAATATTTTCAGTCCATGTCAGATCCAGACACAGCGCATCTGATGAATAAAGTGCAATCTATATCCATAATATGCCTTTGCGTGGGATTTATACTTGGTGTCACCAATTTCATTGAGGTATTTTTTTTATACTTTTTACTTATCGAAGCATTTTTACACAGCAGAACAAAATTAATGTTTGCTTTACTTTTAAAATATCTGACTTTGTTGTAAATTAGAAACTAGAATCTAGGCGTGTTGCTACTGGAATAAAATTCCTATAGGTACATATTGATTTTATTCTAAATGACTCTTTCAATAAGCAAAAAATATTGTGTGACCCATTTTTTCTAAATTCTTCCTATGTTATCTTTTGAATTTGAATTTTAGACAACATCCTTCGGAATCGCAGGTACGTGCATGACGGAACGTTTGCGCATGCGCATGTTTATGCACATCATGCAGCAAGATGTGACATTTTTCGAAGACCGTACTAATTCAGCTGGTGCCTTATGTGCACGCCTCTCTAGTGATGCGGCTCAAGTACAAGGGGTAAAATTAAGCTAAATAAATAATATTATTAATATAGTTAGGCGTTGTAACTAACATTTTGGTCCCTATCATTTGTGCCTGAGTAAAAAAAAGAACTTAAGAATATTTTTATGACTAGTATCAGACAGATGTTTCAAAGGTATGGGCATATTTGGCATCTTATGTTCGTTTGAACAACGAACGACCAAGCCACACTTAGCATCGGCGATCGGCGCAGTGATTCAGCATCCGATACGCGAGATTCCGATGCCGCATCCAAGATACAAAACACGATGCAGCAAATCATCGTTAGCCAATGCTTGTGGTATGCCCGTAACATATTATATTTACAGTAGGTACAAAATTGATAAAATGACAAACTGATGTCCACCTCTATCTTAGGATCACATATTGGTTTCGGCCACAATATAAAACACAAATAATCCAGTAAATCAGGGTGAAATAAAATAGATGGAGGCCATTACAAAGCAGATTGCAGTTGATGCCTCAACCCGAACTGTTTTTTTATTCATTACTTTTTATTGTTATACATCGCGACTTGAACATCTCGTAAGTTAGTCAGGAGTGTCAGGCCTATCCTTAAAATAAATTTAGATTTAATATTTTTTCTTTAGAAGAGCGAACAATAATTATATAATTAGGAGTCAACATCATCCTTTCAGGCGACTGGACAGCGAATAGGCATAGTCTTACAAAGTATAGGATCGGTCGGCTTGGCACTGGCACTAGGGATGCTTTACGAATGGCGTGTGGGCATGGTGATCCTAGCGTTCGTCCCTCTGATTGCGTTTGTTGTCTACAAACAAGGAAAGGCGACTAACAAGGAGAGTCACGGGTATTTTGATGCTATAGAAAATAGTACGAAGGTTAGTTCATGCTTTTGTTAGAATAGAGCTCCGCCAGGAGTATAGGTGTTCTGTGGTTGATTAGTGTAATTGAGAAGTATTTAGTACTGATAGCACGCTGGCTAAGCGCAAGCACGACACGTGCGGCGCAATGGTTACCATGCCGGACTGCCGATCGGAGGGTCCCGGGTTCGATTCCCGGCGAGGCAGAAATTTATATGATGAGTTTACAGTTCTCGTTCTAGGTGTTTTTGTTTCTGTCTCTGTGTGTGTCCGTGATACCCGCGACACAGGGTAAATATATCTATCCTACTGTGAAACTATGACTGAAACGTTTTTTTTTTAATTTATGCTGACGGATGTGATAGGTATGTCTTTAAGATTTTTGTATAACGGTGAAGCCACGGTGATGGCAATCATCGTAATGGAATATTACAGTTTTCTCCCGTGATGCAGCGGTATAAAATACGCGCATGACAAAATTAACGGCAAGGTGAAACAGTTCAGAATCATTTTGCATTTTGTTTCTGAATCAAGTATTTTTTTCTTGGTTTATTTTAATGGTACCTACTGTTAGCTTCTTAAATCGAAATAAAAAAACGTACCAAACCCAGTCCTTTTTTACCATGGTACAATAGGTACATAAGATCACATAAATTTTTAGGCATTTGTTTTTCTTTCATAGAATTTCGATCATTAAGTAAATATAGACCTTGACAACACAACTTTTTAGCATGTATTTTTTATAACAATAATAATATTATGTTTCGAGTATTTTATACGTTAAACTTTTACTTACATAGTTTTATTAATTAGATAGCAATTGAAGCGGTGAGTAACGTCCGTACCGTGGCATCTCTTGGCTTGGAACGCACGATGGTATCACAGTACATGGCTCACCTTCGACCAGCGGTCCAACCGTGCGTGTTCAACGCCCATTGTCGCGGCGTCCTTAATGGCATGTCGCGTTCTATGTTCAACTTCATCAACGCTGCCGCGCTGACGTATGGCGGCCATCTCATCGTGTCAGAAAACGTCGCTCCGGAGAATATACTAGTGTAAATTAAATTTCGTTTTTACATCTATTTGTTAAGTCCCATTGCTCTCTACAAATGTATGGAATATATTCTGCTATGGTAACATAGTTACACAATAGTTGGTACGATTATAATCAGATTAATCAGCGGTTCGACCGACCGTGTTCAAAGCCCACTGTCTCAGTGTCCTTAACGAACGGTAGCCAAACAACGTGAGAAAAAATTATGTTAGTGAACCATAAGTAAAATTGGGATTCTATTTTACGTCCCTTTGCTAAGCCCCACTGGTTCCTCTTACCATATGGAATACCTTTATTCTGCGACTGTAACATACACAATAGTTGGCATTGGCACGACTTCGATCAGCGGTTGGACCGAGTTCACTCTCGGTCAAAGCGACAGACCCAAACGCTCGTACCTACTTATTTATTTTTGGAAGCACATTTGCTAAAACGACCGTACACGCGAAGAAAAGGACGCTATTTTAAATTTCATTCATCAACGCCGCTGCGTTTTCAAAACAGTAACTAATGCGTTAACGTTTTTTTTTCTGTAGTGGCATCGACCGATCTATGCATATTGCCAATGTTAAGCATCAAATTGAAAGATAATTTCTCAAACAGAACAACACAAGCCCTGCAGATGGCTTCGGCGCAAGCGCAAAATGCGTTCGCTTTTGCGCCCGACTTCCACAAGGGGGTAAATGCTGCCTCGAGGATCATGAGTTTCTTGGAGATCCAACAGAAAATCATTGATCCCAAGACACCTGCTGTTGAAGGTTTTGTAAGTTTGAAGCATTTTTTTTTATTTCACATAAGAATAGGTATTTTTTGTTGAACACTTATTGCAGTGTTATTTTATTATCGAGTAAAGTAGGGTTTAAGTACCTATTGTTCTCATTTGTAGCGGAAAATCCATAAGCTGTAGACATAAAAACACGTTTGCACTTAAGGATATCTTTGTTGGCTGCAAGACTTTTTGCGTCCCACTGCTGGGCACTTGTCTCTCCCCATTGGGAAGGTCTGAATGTCACCCCACCACCCTTCTCCAATGCAGGTTGTCTTTATGATTAATAACTAATTGAATCGAACCTATCTTATTTATTATAGGCATTGATATTTATATCAATGATTATAGGTAGTGCGTAGCTTCATACTACAAAGTCACTTTGTTTCTATAAGTTTTGAAATTTTAATATGCAGTTAAATATGTTAAAAGTTCTTTGTGAAATAAAATTTCAATTTACAGAAATCAATAGGTGAAGCTTGTTTTGAAAATGTGCAATTCGCGTATCCAATGAGACCGACATTGCCTGTTCTCCGTGGACTAAATATTGAGGTGAACATGACAATAATCTAGAGTTTAGACTTAACGGTTAGGTTAGGTTAGTTCGCGGACTAGATTTCAAGTGGAATTTCATTTTGACTGTTACTTACTTTGCATCTCACTGCTGGGGCAAAGGCCTCTCTGGGATTATTGGGAAGCCTGGAGCATACATCACAACGCTGCTCCAGTGCAGGTACGCATGGAAATCATCATCACCTCATTTCACACCAGACCGTACCCGTTTCGCTTAACATCCTAGAACACTTGCTTTCTACGTCAGCCTCGTGGCCATGCTCATTTTATCTAGTAATTGTTTGTTAACTCTAAGCGTAATTGCACAAAGTCAAGTAGGTACTTTGTGCGATCGAAAAAAAATTAGTCATGATGTTCTTTTCAAAAAAATTCACTCTGAAATTATTTCTTGTCCCAGTTATAAAATTTCAGATTTAGTCAGGCTTTGTCCCACGACGTTACTGTGTAGTGAATCATGTCGCATATTCTGCGGCCTTCTTTCATGTAGATACTCACAAGCTCTCGGATGTTTTCAAACCACTCATAACGCCCCTGAAGAAGTTTAACCTTTCATTTCAATTTTTGAAATCGCTACAGATTAAGTTGTTAGCTTCTAAGAGACCCTAGAAAAAATACCTGAAAAAATCTACCTATCTCAGTTTGCTGAAAAAGTACGACCATTATACTAGACCTTATCAAATTTGTAAGACTTAGATGCACCCCATCCACGTGAAGTATACTTCCCACTGTCAAAGATATTTACTAAAATAATTCCAGAGAAATTTCATAGAATGTCATAGAAAATGTGTAGTTTTTCAGACTTATAGTTTTTAAGACTATTTGGACATATCTAAATTGTAAAGAGCAATAGTCAATATAGGAAGGCGTTCTCATTATACCCATAATTAAAAAAAAAACATGGGAAAGACTTTTAATTCCTCGATGGTCAATTGTTCCTAAACATTTTCCATTTATTTGGAATTGAATACAAATTCGTGTTGTTTACGATATCGAGTATGACTGGGTAAAAGAACAGATACAAAATATTCCATAAAAAGGAGCATGGTGAAAAGGACGACTCTTCAGTTCTGTGAACATAAATTTTATCTTCATTTTTTGGTTCAGAACTTTCTCAGATGGAACCAGTGGAACAAGTACCTAATATTCTATATAATTACGTTACTAGTTATCTACCAGGTCGACACGGAGATAAATATTGTACCTGGATATAATATTTAGCCCTTAGTTTCGGCGACGGAAAGCATACTGAACACAAATGTTTTGCGCGACGTCAAAACTTTACATTTGTCAATAAAGCAATCAAAACCTTATTATGAGTAGCGTTGACGATTGACAACCTGCGTGGCGTAATGGTTACCATGCCGGACTGCTAATCGGAGGGTCCCGGGTTCGATTCCCGGTGAAGCCGAAGTTTTAATGATGAGTTTAAAATTTCTATTCTCGGTCTGAGTGTTTGTGTTTCTGTCTTGTGTGTGTCCATGGCACAGGGTATATCTACCCTACTGAGGGGCAGTGAGTATGAAGCGTTATTTAATATTTATTTAGCTAAATACCTGGTTCTATTATCTTTAATTTTCAATGTAAAATCAAGGAGTAACGATGTAAAATTATAAATAAAATGCAACCTACCAAGAGCTTTCACAGCAACTCCTTCCTTCACACCATCAAGATGGTGACAGTTCTCGTCCCAGCAAATAGTCCGCGATGCGAATTTTTCAAGACGTACGAGTACTTAGTTGCATAAATATAACACTTAAATCTCTAGGTGTTTGGTCTACTTTTGACACAGTTTTTTTAATTCAACGAGAAATATACTGCATGGCGGCGAATTA
Source organism: Pyrgus malvae (assembly GCA_911387765.1). Lineage (NCBI taxonomy): Eukaryota > Metazoa > Arthropoda > Insecta > Lepidoptera > Hesperiidae > Pyrgus > Pyrgus malvae. The sequence goes on along the minus strand of OU426958.1, from coordinate 7,854,036 downwards.
AGCGTTTACATCAGCATCTATGAACAACCTGCTATTGAGATCATCTATCAATAAAAACCGCGAGCGAATTTAACGCAAGCGACCTTACTTCCGACCGCGCCCGCTTTCCTTAACTGAATAAATCGCTGGATTCAACAGCCACTGAGATATAGTAGCATTGTACACACAGATTCACGCTATATTCGATTCTTCATGAGTCGACTTCTAACTATTTAAAGGAAAACGTTCAGCTTCTATGTTCCACACATGACAGAACGCTACGCTCCTCATCTATTCTAAGCCTCTGTATTCCACCTCATAGTACTGGTTCTCTTCATAAATCTTTCACCGTTCAGGCTACACTGCTCTGGAACTCCTTACCCACTGACATTAGGAATTCTTCGACCAATAATTCTGTTTTATGCACCTACCACAGCTTCACAACAACGCCACGGGTTGACTGGCAGAGAATACCATTATGGATTAATTCCGCCCTTTGTACTTCTTTTATAGTGCAATAAAGAATAATTAAATTAAATTAATTGGTATGAGTAATAAGACCTGACTAATACTTATTTTAGATTCCACAGGGTAAGACAATAGCAGTAGTTGGACCAAGTGGATGTGGAAAGAGCACTATCATGCAACTGTTGCTGAGATACTACGACCCTGACAATGGCGTTATCGTAAGTTGAATTTTATTGTTGGTCCTTGGTTGGTCCCTAAATCTTAAGAATAAATAATACTACACTAAATTCTTCTCCGAACCCGTTCCAAATCCGAAACCGAATCATGAAAATAATCTCGGTAAAAATAGAGTGGCATGTTATTTTCGAATCGTGCAAGCTCAACAGATTTTGATATGTTTTATTTATGTTTTTTTATAGCATTGTATTGTAGTGTTTTTTTATCGTAAGTAGGTAGATAATGACTGACATTAAGTTTTTAACCCCCGACGCAAAAAGAATGGAGTGTTATTTAGTTAAATTGAATGGGTTTCAGGCAAAAACGCGATTGTGATTACTTAATTAAGTCCATCTTACATAAAATCATAAATCGAGGATTAAAGTGGACATAATAAATGCAAAAAGAACCATCGATGGAAATTTATAATGTATTATTTTATGAAGAAACGAACGCACGCACACACATAAATCGAACAACTTACACTTCAGAATAAAATGTAGACTATATTTTACATACTTTATTATTATTATTTCCTTTTTTAGGGTTCCGTAGCCAAAATGACAAAAAAACGGAACCCTTATAGATTCGGCGTGTCTGTCTGTCTGTCGTCCGTATGTCACAGCCACTTCATTCCAAAACTATTAGGAATCCAAAGTTGAAACTTGGTAGGTACTTAGATGTAATCTCTGAACCGCTTTACGATTTTTATACAAAAATAAAAAATAAAATTAATTTTTTTCATCAAGCCTATTCGTATAGGGTGTCTATAGATAGGTCTTTTAAAATGACATTAAGGTTCCTAAAATCGTTTTTTTACCGACTTCCAAAAGAAGGAGGTACTGTATTCGGCTGTATGTATTTTTTTTTATATATGTTCACCGATTACTCCGCCGTTTGTGGACCGATTTTCGAAATTCTTTTTTTGTTCGTATGCTTATACTCCCGAGGTGGTCCCATTGTCACCAAATCAGGATCTGATGATGGGATCCCAGGGAAATCGAGGGGAACTCTCAAATTTTATAGGCACACACATTGATTTTCTTATACTTTCTGAAGCATAAGAGATATTTGTGCATAGTAATGATCATCTCATGTTGCTGAGCTGATGATGGAAGGTACTGCAACAGTGAGGAGTTGAAAGCAAATTCTTTCAATAAATAGTTTTTTATTCCAAATCTTACATTCCTGAGGTAATCCAACTGTCACCAAGTCAAAGTCTGATGAGGGGATCCCAGAGAAATCGAAGGGAACATTAAAATTTTATAGCACAACAAATGATTTTCATATTTTTACTAAAGCAAAACAGGCAGTTTTGTATAATTATCATCATAGCATGTTGCTTAGCTGATGATGGAAGGTACTACGAAGGTTAGGAGTTGAGAGCAAATTCTTTCAATAAATGGTTTTTTGTTCGAAATCTTACATTTCTGAGGTAGTCCAACTGTCACCAAGTCAAAGTCTGATGATGGTATCCCAGAGAAATCGAAAGGAACATTCAAATTTTATAGCACAACAAATGATTTTCATATTTTTACTAAAGCAAAATAGGCAGTTTTGTATAATTGTCATCATATCATGTTGCAGAGCTGATGATGGAAGGTACTATGACGGTTAGGAGTTGAGAGTAAATTCTTTCAATAAATGGTTTTTTGTTGGAAATCTTACATTTCTGAGGTGGTCCAACTGTCACCATGGCAAAATCTGATGATGTGATACTAGGGAAATCGAGGGAAACACTGAAACTTAATAGGCACACACATTCTTTTAGTCATATTTTTTAACATAATACAAATATTTGTGTCCGGTAATTATCACCTCATGTTGCTAAGCTGATGATTGAAGGTACAACTCCTCAACGGTTAGGAGCTGAGAGCAAATTCTTTCTTTAATTTACACGTTGAGGTGGACTTATAGTAGTATTCTTTCAGGGTATAAGATGGCTATTAGATAAACATTATTATAAAAGGTTTCTCTTTAACGTTTAGAAATTAACTGAAAAAAATTCCAATCATTCTTATACATATGTGCAGAATTATTAAAATTACTAAAAAGAGTGAAATAAATTAAGTTTTTAACAAAAAAATAGAACCGACTTCAAACGGTAAAAAATAAAATTGTTCAGTACCTACTTCTTCTTGCTTATGGTAATGACTCTTAAAACTATTTTTGAAGTCGGGCCCTTAGTAAAATGTCCTGTCTTAGTAAATATAGTGTACCTTTTGTTCTGAATGGGCACCGACTCCAATATAGTTTTAACAGTCATTACCATAATCAAGAAGAAGTAGGTACTGTCCCACTGTCTGTACTGTCGGTGCCCATTTAGAACGAATGGTACGACATTTTAGTAAGGGCCCGACTCCAAAAATAGTTTTAAGAGTCATTACCATAAGCAAGAAGAAGTAGGTACTGAACAATTTTATTTTTTACCGTTTGAAGTCGGTTCTATTTTTTTGTTAAAAACTTAATTTTTCTCAAAGTTATTCGTTTGAAAGATAGACACTTCCAAAGTGGTAAAATCCCCCCTCTAACTTTTAAAGTAAGAAAGTGAAAAATCTGTCAAAAATATAAGTTGTTGATCTCAATAAATTAAAAACTTTCAACAAAATTAGTTTGAAAGAGATACAGTACGCAGTTTTTGAGATATAGTAATTTTTAAAAACCGCAAATATAACTTTGTCGTTCATACAAACACTGAAAAACAAAGTTATTTTTGCTGACAAAAAATAATAATGCTTGCTACTACGGAACCCTACATGGGCGAGTCCGACTCGCACTTGGCACTTTTTTTTAACATGCTTTTATTAGCTTCACCTGCATGTTAGTGAGTTTGGGAACTTGTTTGTAACTATCCTTTGGACTCAAAGCATTCATAGCATATTATTATGAAACTAAAAAGTGAAGAATAAATAAAATATAGTTTAAAAAACCTAAAAACACGCTTTTATAGCACGTCAAGCTAAAAAGTCTGAAATATTTTTTTAAATAAACTCTAGCGTTCATTACTGCACTTATTTAAAAAAAAATATTTTTAGCTTTTTAGTTTGATGTGCTTTAAAAGCGTGTTTTTTAGTTTTTTAATGGACATCTCTGCACATAAGCATACGTCTACTCTTATATGTACGTCTCCGATCAATGTACAAATTTTCTTCTACTCTACTCTTCTGTATGTGGTAGAACTATTATGGTTCGCCCGGGGAAGTACCACCGCTGCACCCACTTCTGCCGTGAACCAATTCTGTTGTGTTTCGGTGGAAAGGTGCAGTTGCCGGCCACACTTACATGAGGGGACTACCAGCCTCCGGAGAAGCAGCGCAACTGCATACGACCTCAGACAAGACTTACCTATGCTTGCTTTAGGTTGTATGTAGATGTCCATGGGCTGCAGCGACACTTAACACCACGTGGCCTGCATGCTCGTCTGCTACTCCATTCAAATAAAAAAATCTCTAACCTCACTTTATTAAGCGAGTAGAACCAGCCTTATTTTGGTATATTTTTCAGTCGCTAGACAAGATACCCTTACCCCAGCTGCGGTTGGACGACATTCGGTGCAGCTTAGGCCTGGTGTCCCAAGAGCCGGTCCTCTTCGATCGCTCCATTCGGGAGAACATCGCCTATGGGGACAACGCTCGGGCGATCACTGACGAAGAAATGGTCGAAGCGGCAAGAGAAGCCAATATACACCATTTTATTACATCACTGCCACAGGTTAATTGCTTTTAATTTGCTACAAACCTTTATCATTTCGAGCAGCAATAGCCGAGCGGTAAAGACCGCGGTCTCCGACACGAAGCTACCGACTTCTAACCCCCGATCTGAGAAGGATATTTGTTAAGTTTCTATTTATCGATGCTCCACACTAGGGAAAAACTTTGTGATATTCAATTAATTTTTTCCATCACCGTGCATACCTGAGAGTAAGTAATCCATAAATTCTCAAAAGCCGCCATCAATGTGCAATATGCAAGCGTGGTTGACTATGGCGGTGACGTATATCTCACCCACTTCCGAGGGGAACTACGCCCAGCAGTGAGAAAAACGGTCGAAAAAAAACTTGGGTATGCTATAGGTCTCACCCGTTAGGGATTCGGGACACAAAGTTAGGTAAAAACTACTCTGCAACTATTCGCAATCAGAACGTATGATGGTGTATATTTTTTTCATGCCATAGCACCTCCCTCCCACATAGGATTAGTGTTGCCATCTCTAAAATTTGTCAACCCGGACAAGACGCGTTAAAACCCTAGGTTTTAGAGCCCAAAACCCGGACATGTCAACAGCGGGGGGACGGTGAATTTAGCGAGTCGCTTCGTCGGTTAACCGCGGCGTGCGGGCACAGTGCGTGTGTCGCGGGCGGCCCAAGAATTTATTTTTTTTAAAACCCGGACTACCCATAAAGTCCGGCCCGGACGCTCCCCGGACGCCCTCCAAACTAGGACAAATCCGGGGAAACCGGGACGGATGGCAACCCTACATACGATACATGCACATGCAAGAATAAATTTTATATAAGTACATACGCACCACCACCTACGCCCTATGCCCTAGAGAGAGACCTACGCCCAGCAGTAAGACAAAAAAAGGTTTAAAAATACTTGGGTATGGTTTGAGTTTCACTCGTTGGTGAGCCCGAACCTTACTCCACCGCGCTTCCCAATGCGGGCCGGAAGAGATTCTGGTAAGTGGCCAACTGACATGGAAAGAAATGCGCATGAGCCACTATCGGTCACACATCTATATAAAGTCACATGTTTTTGGAAACCAGGTGCGCAAATGCAGGAAGTAATGAATAGTTTAAATAATGAGTTAGCCAACCTAACTAAAAATGATTATGTTATTATAATCGGGGGGACAAACGACACTAACCCCTATAAATTCACCCTTAACATAAATAACTGGCTTCAGAATAAAAATAACACTAATATTATATTTTGCGAAGTCCCTTGTATAAATATTTAAATGAACAAAAATTAAACTACGACCTAAGATTTGCATGTACAAAATTAGACTATGCATACTTTTTAGATTTAGAATACAGTAGGTATATACCGAAGGGAACTTCACGTACGACTAATTTATGTAGGCTTTTACTTAGGCAAATACTACACATTGATTATAAGACTAGGTATTTAACATTTAATCGCAGAAGTAAGGGAAATAAAATTGCAAAACGAATTGATAACAGTACACAAACAGAGTGTCCACACAGTAATATTGTCAAATTAGATAAGCAAACTCAAACAGAGGACTCTGAAAGTCATGAACCGTTTTTTCGTGTATAATAATATTAATATTTTGCATCAAAATATAAACGGCTTAATAACGAAATCCGATGAGTTAGTAGTATCATTAAATCATTTGTATCTAAAAAAATATCGATCGACGTCCTTTGCATTACAGAGCATAACATGATACGATCGGATATTGAATTTCTTAATATTCCAAATTTCACCCTCATATCCTATAGCTTAAGAAGTAATAGAAATGGCGGATCTTGCATACTTGTTCGCAACGAACATAAATGTCGATGTATACAAGAAATTGAAAAATTTAATATAACGAACGTTATAGAATGCAGTGCCACAGAACTAATTGAGCATAACGTAATAATTGTTTGCATATACAGGGCACCAAAGATCAATACAGAAGTAATGGAAATTTTCTTTAACAAACTCAATGGTATCCTTAATAAACTGTGGTATAAAAAAAAAAATTGTTGTGTGTGGCGACTTTAATATAGATATACTGAAAGATAATAGAACAACAATAGAATTTAAAAGTATTTTAGAGAGCTATAATCTTAAACTGAGTATCAACACACCAACACGGTTTATTAGCAAAACATGTATCGATAATATTGCCCATAACATACAGGGCGCTAAGTCTGACGTCATTGAGCTGGCCTTATCGGATCATACAGCTCAAATTATAAAATGTCCAGTTAAAAAAAGCTATTTTGTAAAATATTGGTTCTCTTACAAGCGGGATTTTAGTACCGAAAATGTAAATAAATTTATAGAATGCTTAGGGAGTTTGAAATTTCAAGAAGTATATACATGTAGTGATACCAATGATGCTTTTAAGATATTTCACGAATTATTTGTATTATTTTACAATTTATGTTTTCCTGTTATAAAAGTAAAAAATGTTATTAGAAAGCGCCCTAGATGGCTCTCTAAAGGTATAAGAAAGTGTTCTAAGATTAAAAGAAGTCTATTATGGGAATATAGGAAATCTCGCGACCAACTAGCAAAAAATAAGTTTACTGCGTATTCAAAAAAATTAAAGGCTATTATCAAGTTAACTCAAAAATCCCAAAATGACTATTTTATTAAAAACGCACAAAATAAAACAAAGGCCACATGGAAAATTATCAATAATAATACTAGCAACATTCCTAAGAAAACTATTAATAAAATAAAAATAGGCAACTACATTGAAACAGATCCAGAAACCATCGCAAAGGAGTTTAATAATTTCTTTTTAAAACAAGTTGAAGAACTAAGTGACCGTAATATTCGAACAAACAAATATAATATTAACTATAAATATTCTAACTCGTTTTTCCTTCGGCCTACAACAAGCGACGAAATAATTAAAGTAATAAAGGGTCTAAAAAACACAAATAGCACAGGTTACGATGAGATATGCACAAAAATAGTAAAACAGGTCTCTAATATAATTGCACCCGTATTGACCTATATTATTAATTTGAGTATTGAGACTGGTATATTTCCTGATAGATTAAAAGTAACTATCATTAAACCAGTTCTTAAAAAGCCAAATGAACAAGATATGGCGTCATATAGACCTATAGCACTTGTACCAATTTTTTCTAAAGTATTTGAGAAAATTCTCTATAATAACTTATATTCATATATCGAAAAATTTTCAATTCTAGCTGACGAACAAGTAGGTTTTCGCAAAAACAAATCTATTAATTTAGCTATATATAATTTTTTGGAACAGGTCATGTCTACGTTAGATAAGAAAAAACAAATCTCAGCTCTGTATATGGATATGACTAGGGCATTTGACTTTGTAGATCATGAGCTATTAATAGACAAATTAGAGAAATACGGCGTTAGAGATAATGCTTCACAATGGATAAAATCTTATTTAAGTAACAGAAAACAAATAACTGAAATTAAACGAGTTGACAATGAAACAAAAACGGAGGAAAAGTACTTATCTCAACCCAGGGATGTAGTATACGGGGTACCTCAAGGAAGTATCCTCGGTCCGTTGCTTTTTTTAATATATATTAATGATTTTCCAAAAGTCATTGAGCAACCAATGGTTCTCTTTGCTGATGACAGTACAGTTATATTTCCAAATGATAATCCAAGTACATATGAAACGAATATAAATAATGCCCTTGAATTATTAGTAGATTGGTTAAATAACAATAATCTTAAAATAAACCTTGAAAAGACAAATATAATAATGACATTAATTTAAAAATCGTATATCTTATGGGAGATCTGTAAATATCAATTATAGAGGTAAAACCATATGTGAAACAGAAAATATAAAATTTTTAGGCTTGTACATTGATAATAAGCTCACATGGAGACTACACATGGAACATGTATGTAAAAAACTTAACAAATTCTCTTTCGCTCTTTACAAATTGTCAAAAATAGTAAATAAATCAGCGGTATTAAGTGCGTATCATGCGTATGTTGGTGCAACTCTTAGGTATGGTCTTGTATTTTGGGGTAATGCAACGGGTATTGAAACAGTTTTTAAAGCGCAAAAAAAAATGTATTCGGTCAATGTGTCAACTACGACAGACAGACACATGCAAGCCACACTACCAAAGTTTAAATACCTATATTGACGCTCCCTTCGTTATATATCTATAAAATATGTGTAATGGTCAAAAACGACATTTCTAAATACAACACGTTAAACTCAAAAAGACATAAAAATAAACTATGCGCAATAGCCTCTAAAACTAAACAATATCACAATAGCGTCTTTTGCATGGGACCAAAAATATATAATAATTTACCAGACTTTCTTAAAACCAAAAGTTATAACGAATTTAAAAGAGAACTAAAAACACATCTAATTAAAAAAGCGTACTATTCGGTCACTGAGTTTATTAACGATAAATAAATAAATTAATAAAATATAAGAAATAAAATAACATAAATAAAATGACTGATAAATAATTTTGTCCGCGGCATAAAAACCTGGGAGGTTTTTTTTTCGCCAGCTTTTTTTCCTCTCAGTGTACAAAACCCATCCTGGTGGGTACCCAAAGCTGATGACGGCGAACCCCATATGGTTCAAATAAAATAAATTATTATAAAAAGCACAAAATTGGGTTTAAGTCTAATTAATTAAAACTGTAAAATATAAAACTACTTTAATGTTTCTTATGTACCCTTCTGTAATAGTTATTTTAAGAATTTATGTTTACATTATGTTAAGTCATTAAAATAATTATTTTATTTAATATAATAAAATTTGTACACCCTAAGGGGTAAATATGGAGCTCTAAATATTTTGTAAAACCTTTTTCACCCATATTTGTGCAAATAAAATATTTTCATTTCATTTCATCTCCTGGCCGAACGCGTTTTGTTTAACTGCCTGCGTTCTACTCCAGACGCAAGGCCATGGCCACTTACGCAAGGAAAAACACTTCGCTTCCTGTTTTATTTGAATGAATAAAAAAATCTAGTGGCAGTTATTACTGGCACCAAAATTCAACTCTTCTTTTCCATTAAATAGATAGCAGACTCATGTAGGCCATGTGGTGGTTAGTGGTGGCTGCAGTCCATGAACATCTATATGCATTGGCTCTTGTATTCCGAATGCTGATGGTCCACTCATGTAAGTCTGACCGGCAACTGCACCTTCCCATCGAAACGCTATAGAATTGTTTCGCGGCAGAAATGTGTGGCATGGTAACCATTGCACCACAGGCTACGACCGTCTTTCTATGAAAAAAATACTTAAAAATACTTACTGCAGCTATAATTTAATGCGTCCAGGGCTATGATACAGACATCGGTTCGAAAGGTGTGCAGTTATCTGGGGGACAAAAACAGAGGATTGCCATTGCACGGGCCCTGGTACGACGACCGGCGATACTCCTGCTTGACGAGGCTACCAGCGCACTCGACCCGGAAAATGAGAAGGTAATTTTTAATTTAAATGATTTATAAAACAATACATATACCTGCAGTGTTACAAGAATACTTACAGCCGTATTTAACTCTTGTATTCATAAACAATACAATGAGGTCTGGGGAGCACTGTAAGACCTCATAGTATTGTTTATGAATATTGGTGTTACTCACTAATCTCTACCACAATAGACGTAAGTTTACAGTAGAGTAATTTGATTTGATACTATCATTCTTATGCTATCGCCCGAATTTACTAGAGGACGCCCGACGCACGCACACAGACTATATGTATAATAGTGTCATTCTTCTTCTTGGAAACCAACCTTGGAAACCAACAATACGCAGTGCCACATTGCACTGTGGACTGAAAATAGAATTTCCTATTTTCATCTTATTTGTAAGTGCCTTTTTTTGTTATCTTGGGCTTTGTTCACCATTATTATTAGGCTGATTTGCCATCCTCGTCGCCACTTGTCGTATATTCAAAGGATCAGCTGAGAGGGTCGCACGTCAAACAAACTCGAGAGTAAGTTGCACACTGATTTATTATCGACTCTACGTACACATACATAACATCCGTGAACCGGACAATAATGCTAACGGGCGTGATAAAGCGAGCGATCACTGACGCCTATAACCACTCAGCGGCCACCAAGTTTCGGCGCTACAGCGCTCAACCAACTGCCACCAACATTTTAGCGCCGTGATGCGATATGCGATTAATCCAGTTTTGAATTAAAATGTATTGTTATTCTACTTTGAAATCAGCGTGATCGAAATTTTCCCAGTTTCTGGTACAAAAGTCGATAGAAATAAAAAAATAAACCATTATTTCAAAATGTTTTTGTTTTATTTACATATATATACACCCTAGTTCACAATTATCAATAAATAAAAACACACCTCCCGATACATTTTTATTACACCACAAGCTATACAAAAAATGCCTCAGTTAACGACAACCCGGCCGCCGACAAAAAATTGATTATGTTTACACTTCAGTCCCGGGAACTCTGTAAGCCTGTGGCTTAGGATATCATCATATTATATAGTATGGTTCACAGTCTTATGGCAGACAAAGTTTTAGCTGTTAGAATTGTTTAGTTTACGAACAATGAGTCACAATGCAAACACCTGAACAAGAGCTCTAAAAAAGACCCTTTCATTATTTGTGTCACAGAGCAAGTACTATTGCATTTATTTGAAAGCAAGTACAATCCATTTAGTTATGATATTTAAAATGGAAAAACATAACATAAAGGCATGTTGCCTAACAAAAACATTTCAGAAATCAACGAGCAAAGTGAACAATTTTACGACAAAAACACAGGTACATACGAACACACGATAGGAAAATATGGATATGACTTATTATTGTCACATCTGAACTTGAATTAAAAATATAAAAAAATGACTAAAAATGGCTAAACGTAAGCCAAAGAGAGCCAATCATCCCATCATAAAAAATATGAACATTGAAATCCACGTTTCCTTTTTACACCTTTTTACTCCTTATTACAGTCGGTTAAAATGTCTTATCCGTAACAATCGAAAATCGAGCGAATGGCCGTTATGACATCACGAGATCCGGGCTGCCAGCAAGACTTATTAAGTCGCATTCGGGCCGCGTGTTTTTGTTTTCAATGAAATTTAAATTTCTAAAGTTAAAACCTGAAATGAATGCTCTAAATACGTTGTTAATTAACGTACTAATGTAAAAAACTACAGTTTGATAAACATTAGGCCTATTTAATAATCGTAACACGTGAAAAAGAAAACGGTCACAACGGCAGAATGGAGTCCCATGTTTGTTGAAAGAAGTATTTCTGTCGAAATTTACACCAAATATCAAGCTATTACAATCTGTTTAATACTTACCGGTCCATGTTTTTCTAGCCACGACATTAAGCACAAATCACTATATTTTTAAATAAACTTCTTTTAAAATGACGACAATCTGGCACGTACGAGTTCTGAGAACGCTATGGAATAGTCGCTTAGAAATCAACCGTGGTTGGACATAGAGACTATCTGATAGTTTTATTGTCATCATTGTCTTTCTCGCTACAGATATGGCAAGTTAGAGCTAAACAGGCATAGTTTTACCAAAGTTATTGGTCAAAAAACGAGCGCGGGCAAAAAACGACTGAATAAGTCTGGTGGCAGATGCGGCGCAAACCCAAAAAGACTTAATAAGTTTGGTGGCAGCTGAGTGGATAAGGGGAGGGGTCTGAGTATTGCCATCTGTAAAGGAAAACCTTTTTGAAGTTATACTTGTTTTGGCGCGATTAGGAAAAATGATGAGGGTGAATTTTTTACGATGAGCGCGCACACCGACAGAAATAAGCAACAGTATGAAGTTAGTTGCTAAACCGATAACTAAGTATGTTCAAATTGTTCTCAGTACAATTAAACAGTGTGAATAAATAAATTAAGTTTTTAACAAAAAATAGAACCGACTTCAAACGGTAAAAAATAAAATTGTTCAGTACCTACTTCTTCTTGCTTATGGTAATGGTGCCCGAGGGCCCGACTCCAAAAATAGTTTTAAGAGTCATTACCATAAGCAAGAAGAAGTAGGTACTGAACAATTTTATTTTTTACCGTTTGAAGTCGGTTCAATTTTTTTGTTAAAAACTTAATTTATTTCACTCTTTTTAGTAATTTTAATAATTCTGTACACATATATATGTATGTATAAACATAATTGGATTTTTTTTTCACTTAACTACTAAACTTTAAAGAGTTACCTTTTATAATCATGTTTATCTAATAGCCACCTTATAGCCAGTCAGTCCACCTGAACGTATAAATTAAAGAAAGAATTTGCTCTCAGCTCCTAACCGTTGAGGAGTTGTACCTTCAATCATCAGCTTAGCAACATCAGGTGATAATTACCGGACATAAATATTTGTATTATGTTAAAAAATATGACTAAAAGAATGTGTGTGCCTATTAAGTTTCAGTGTTTCCCTCGATTTCCCTAGTATCACATTATCAGATTTTGACATGGTGACAGTTGGACCACCTCAGGAATGTAAGATTTCGAACAAAAAACCATTTATTGAAAGAGTTTGCTCTCAACTCCTAACCATCATAGTACCTTCCATCATGAGCTTAGCAACATCACATGAGGATAATTAAACACAAATGTCTTTTTTGCTTTAGTAAAAATATGAAAACCATTTGTTGTGCTACAAAATTTGAATGTTCCCTTCGATTTCTCTGGGATCCCCTCATCAGGCTTTGACTTGGTGACAGTTGGACCACCTCGGGAGCATAAGTTTTTGAACAAAAAAACATTTATTGAAAGAATTTTCTCTCAACTCCTAACCATTGTAGTACCTTCCATCATCAGCTCAGCAACATGATATGATGATATTTATACACAAATGCCTGTTTTACTTTAGTAAAAATATGAAAATCAAATTGTGCTATAAAATTTGTAGGTTCCCTTCGATTTCTCTGGGATCCCATCATCAGACTTTGACTTGATGACAGCTGGACCACCTCAGGAATGTAAGATTTTGAACAAAAACTCATTTATTAAAAGAATTTGCTCTCAACTCCTAACCGTCGCAGTACCTTCCATCATCAGCTCAGCAACATGAGATGATGATTACTATGTTGTACACATATCTCTTATGCTTCAGAAAGTATAAGAAAATCAATGTGTGTGCCTACAAAATTTGAGAGTTCCCCTCGATTTTCCCGGGACCCCATCATCAGATCCTGATTTGGTGACAATGGGACCACCTTGGGAGTATAAGCATACGAACAAAAAAATAATTTTGAAAATCGGTCCACAAACGGCGGAGTAATCGGTGAACATATATAAAAAAAATACATACAGCCGAATACAGTACCTCCTCCTTTTGGATTTGGAAGTCGGTAAAAATATATTGGTGTTTTTATTGAATCAATTATAATAATAATAATATACGACGGTGATAGATATTTGCTGATAATTTATTAGTATAATATATACATACATTTTTTATTTTGAATATTTGTGATAAAAGTGGTTTTAATAAACTGTTTTAAGTGCATTTATACATTTGAAGTTAATTGTCGGTATGTATAATTACATCATAAATTATTACATTATTATCTAATAAATAATTTTTTTTTTCGTTTTGTTTTATTTTTTAATAAAGGGTGGTAGTTTTTCTGCTATACCAATAAATAAAAAAAAATAATTTATATACTTGCATAAATTATACTGAGCGTTCATCCTATCTCACTTCACTTTGGTTTTGCAATGCACTTCTGTTGTCTTTCAATGTTTTTGAGCCCGAGGCGAACGAAATGGAGCCGAAAATTACTTTTACATGGCCGCGACGTCGACTTCGCGGCGAGACGCTAACCGCACCGGGCGGTGGGTACTATATTCATACTAATCTATGGTGGGTACGCGCTACGCGGCCCGGTAGGGTCGGCGACCAGCACCGACCGGCACTGACCGGCACGAGCTGGTTCTCAAAGCGCGGACTGGTCAACTGGTGCGGGGAAAGTCGGTGGGACGTCACGTTTCGCGTTAACAATTACCTACAAATAAACAAAATCTTTTTGATTAATTTTAATATTTATCGTTGATCACTAAGTACCTACTGCATTTTAGTTATTTGAAATTTTTTTTATACGCCAAAAAAGTATAACTTCTATCTAACGCGTGTACATACACTCTTTTTTATGAATATGTTGTTCAAGTTCATTTAGCAGTAAAATGGATGATTTATGGTTTTGGATGGAAAATTTGTTTAGAGGTGTAATATCCTTACAGATACATAGATCAGCCATAGAACTATTTATTTCTAAGTGACGACTTATTTATTTTGAATTTTTTAATGATTTTAGTTAGTATCATATATATCTAATCTAATACCTTTAAACGAGCAATTCTTGTATATATCTAAATATATTTTTAGAATCTCGGAAACGGCTCCAAAGATATTGATGAAATTTAGTACCCTGGTTTCGGGGGTGATAAATCGATCCACAAAATTTTTATTGTTAGAAATTTTTAACTGTATAAAAATATTTTCAGTGATAATCAATTTAAATATAAACTGAAAAATACGACTCTTCCTGACATCTATTGGGGAGTATTAATAATATTGTGGCGTAAACATTGTCAAACGGGGGAGCCCACGAGGCTCATTGTGGATTTCCTCAAGCGTCATCAGGCCCTTGTGCTTTTTATAGGTTGGGTGGTAGGAAGATTAAAAGATTATATTTATAGGTTTTCAAAAGTTTTATACGAAAGGCACAGGTAAAATAGTAGAATAAATTAAATGCATGCTAAGTCATATTTCAGTAATTTAAATGCATGGTAAGTCATATTTCAGTAATCTGATGATTTTAGTATGAATGTATACAAAACAGCGAAATAAAAAAACGGCATTTTGACAAACCCGGAAGAGTTCGAATTTTTATTATTTCAAATTCATGGTTCAACGGTAATGGATACCCCGATACTAATCTGACCATTTTGACATCCGGAAGTAAAATAAAAAAAATACTGTACCTATATAGAAGATCTTTTTCAATCGTGGCAGTACTCAACAGGATGCAAGATGAACCCCATATCTTAATCTAACGCACTCGAGTAAATCTGAAAATCCCCTCTTGGGCTTGGCGGATGCTAGTAGGGGTACTAGCATCCGCCAATCCGACGTTCAAAGAAATGACAATGTCGATTTGAAAGAGCTCTATGAAAATTTCGTTCATTGAAGTAAAGCTTCCTTGGCCGAATGGTTGCGCGAGCTGAACTAGAGACCCGGGTTCAAACCTCGATCAAAACCATATTGTGTCTATTTTTTTTAATGAAAATAACTATTTTTATTAGGAGCTATTTCAGATGGCGTTGTTAAGTAACACTAAGCAAATGAGTGTTTCGTTTGAAACTAAAGCAAAAAAAATAATTTGTTTTTATTCGAGCAACGCTCGGTCGTCCAGGTACTTAAATATTAAATCAAACACTCATTGGCTTAGTGTTGCCCAACAACGCCGTCTACCGTTTACTGAAGTAGTAACATAATATTGTACTAGGTGGTTCAAGAAGCGCTTGACGCTGCGAAGGAGGGCCGCACGTGTGTGGTGATCGCGCACCGGCTCAGCACGGTGCGGGATGCCGACATCATCTGCGTGCTGAGCGCCGGCCGCGTCGCCGAGCACGGCACGCACCATAACCTCATAGACCTCAAGCGACTCTACTATAATCTCTACACGAAGCAGTGATTCCAAAGATCGAATTTGCCGCGTACGTTTTCCAGTCGCTATTTTTAAAGTGTGCTTCACGGAGCCCTGTGGCTCGCACGAATCATCACACGACGCGATGTGATGATTCGTCGTTTTCGCTATAGGTATGCGTGATGCGTGTGTGTAGTGATGTTTATCGACGTGAAGGCTAATTTACATTGATCCAGCAACTGGATCAATGTAAATTAGCCTTCACGTCGTCACGAGAATCCAGCACTGGATCGGCACTGGATCAATGTAAACATTTCCCATCCAGTACAGCGTCTAGTATCCAGCGCTGGATCCGAATAGACTCGGTCCTATTTTTCAATCCAGTGGCCTCCCCCCGCACGCTGCGCACCCCGCGCCAGGAGCACTGAAACCATGTGAACGCAACGGGCCAGCCTTCGCCGCTGATACTCGTATCGCGACCACACTTCCTATTCGTCTGCTATACGATACAAGTTTGCCAAAAATGTCTCAATCAAAACAGGGTATGTTTTGACCTTTATTAAGAACTCTGCCTATCACTAATCTGTTTTCTTAAATTAGCTTATTCTTTAATCGTTCTTCCTCAAACAATTCATTCGCAACGTAAAGCCATATTTCGTTTTTTATTATTCGCGTGAAGCAGTATAATTATAGTAACGAGACGAGATAAAGAATGTAAACAAACGGACCGTTACCAACGACAGCGATACTGGATCCAGCCAGTGGATCAATGTAAATCAGCCTTAAGAGGCCGTATACGAAATTTTGCCGATTTCGCTGATTTTACATATTTCCATAAGTTTTATTGCACAATATGACTGATCATTTCAATAATATACTATTCAAATTCAAATCAATCACTTTTTGATTTTTATTACGTTCATTTGAATAATACCTGAAGACGGTGATAGTTTTGTGAAAATTTTTGTTCTTTTTTATTTTAATCAATAACGTTTTTAATATTATTTGTTTTCAGGGCAAATTTGTCCTTTCATGTAGGTAACAACAGTACCACGTAGTTTTTCTGAATGTTTATTGTCAACCAATGTATTCATTTAAATAAATTGTAAAAACCAGAGCGTCTGCATTTTTTATTGACACGCAGAATGACACAAAATAATGGCTGGCGATGGTTTATATAGAGATGAATTCCTTCTTGTTGGCTACGGCTTGGCTTGGCTTGAAGGGATACATCAATATAGCATGGCGGCATTGCTCCGATTGGCTAACTGACTCGTTCGTTACATTCGGCCATCCTGGAACAATGGCTCCCGCAATAGGAACAAACAGTAATGTTAGCATCAGGCACAACAGATCTTATGGCTCTTAACTTAAGGCTGGTTAAGACTGGATGACTTATGACTGGCTGATTAATGGCTGGCTGACTTATGGCTGGCCGATTAATGGCTGGCTAACTTATGAATTTATTGGCGAAGGCATTTGTTGATGAGGTGAACATCAGCACAATACAAAGAGCGCCTTTCTTAGACAGTAGTGTAAATCAGCCCAATTTAAGAAATTTCAAGTTTCAACAAATGACTATGCGGATTGCTTCTTGCTAGGGGTGGTGCAAAAAGTAAAGCGTCTGATAGAATGTAAATTTTTATTCTATGTGTGTAATATTAATTATGAAACATATTATTTAAGAGATAATATTTTAATATTTTACATTCACTTGAAATGTATGTACGTTCGTGTGGAATCTTATAGCTTAATTTTGACGCAGATCCGGCAGATCATATCTTCACCTAATTGAGCTTAAATTTTGTATATAATTTTTTTTTTTTGTTTAGTATAAAGTACAAAGCAATACTTTATATTACATTACGATCTAGCCTAAATAATTCGACTAATGAGTAATTTTACGCTAACTTAATTTGCTAATAAACTTATTATTGAAGAATGCGTCCACTGACACAGCACTTCTTTGTTATTGCACATAAAGGTTTATACACATTGTTCTTGTGTCATTAGTGTCACTAAATAAATTTTAGTCACTTTTCACTATCACTACACTGAGTTATATAATTAGTTCAAAAGGTTTTGTCCGTTTGAGCCGTCTCACTAAGTCCGTGGTGTCGAGTAGCTGGATTGCTTCAACATTCACGTGATGGTGAAGTCTTTGTTGATGAGCTTCTGCATATTTTTTAATGACATTTTTGACGAAGTCTACTTTTAGGTCCCGATGTAGATCTTCGTTTCGTATGTACCAAGGTGCATTCACGATTCCCCTAAGTACTTTATTTTGGAACCTTTGAATTATGTCTATATTGCTCTGTTTGGTACAGCCCCACAGCTGTATACCATAGGCCCATACTGGCATTAGGACCTGCTTATATAACAAAATTTTATTTTGGACTGACAGTGAGGAATACCTCCCAAGAAGCCAATGCATAGCTCTGTATTTGAGCTCCAATTCTTCTCGTTTTTTCTCAACGTGATGCTTCCAGCGTAGCTTCGCGTCAAGAGTCATACCTAAGTATTTTGCAGTATTTGCGTATGGTATGCATATGTTATTTATATGTATTGGGTGGTAACTTTGATTTTTGTTTGTAAAATCTACATGTACCGACTTACTTTCATTGAGTTTCATACGCCACCTCTTTGTCCAGTCGTATACTTTATTAACTGCTCTTTGGCACTTTTCTGCAGCTTGCTCATGGCTGTCGCCTACGGCTAATATTGCCGTATCGTCCGCAAAAGTTGCAAAGAAACTATTTTCTATTTTTGGAATATCACAGGTGTATAGTAGGTACAGGACCGGTCCTAATACACTCCCTTGTGGCACTCCAGCTCTTATTTCTTTCAGATCCGAGTATTCTTCACCTTGCCTCACCCTGAAGACTCTGTTGGAAATATATGACTCTAAAATGTTTGCTATTTGTTTTGGTAACATTCTTCTTAATTTTAGAATTAAGCCTTCATGCCAGACCTTGTCGAAGGCTTGCGCTACATCTAAAAAGACAGCAGAGCAGACTTTCATTTCTTCTAGTGTTTTTTCTATTATATTTGTAATTCTATGAACTTGGTCTATTGTTGAATGTTTTTCCCTGAAACCGAATTGATGATCAGGAACTAGCTTTTTATTATCTATAACTGGTTTTATTCTTTTTAATAGGAGTTTTTCAAAAACTTTGGACATGATTGGCAATAACGATATAGGCCTATATGATGACACCTCATTTGGTGGTTTTCCTGGCTTCGCTATCATTATGACTTCTGCCACCTTCCACAAGTTTGGGACATATTGAAGCCTAAATGCAGCGTTGATTAGCGTTGTAAGTTTAACGATAGCTTTCTTTGGCAAGTTACGCATAATTTCTCCAGTAATCAGGTCGAATCCTGGAGCTTTCTTTGGATTAATATTAAGTTTTATTTCAAGTGTTATTTCTCTCGGTGTAGTAAGTTTTATGTTGGATTCTGATTGGTCTGTGATTTCATTCTGTTCAATAGACTGTTGTCCTTCATACGGTTGAAAGATATTTTCTAAATAAGAGGCAAACCTTATTGCTTTTTGTTGGTCATCATTTGCCCACTTCCCATTAATATCCTTAATTGGGGGACTTTATGTGATAGGACGTTTTATTCTTTTGGTGACTTTCCAAAGTGAATAATCTGTGCATTGGTATTATTGGTAGCGCATTCATTGAATTTCAAGATTTTTCTTCTTAAAGTTTTAGTTAGTTTATTTAATTCTCTTTTGTCTTCAGGGCACCTGGTTTCGTGCCATCTTTTTCTTTGTCTCCTTTTTTGTTTTATAAGATCTACTATTTCTCTCGGATACGTTATTTCATTTTCTCTTATTTTGATTTGTGGTGTATTCTTCCAGGCAGCTTGTTGAATATTTTTTACAAAAGCATCAACTTCATTATCTAGTTGTTCGTAATTCTGAAGTGGAACTTTCAGATTTATGCTCCGTTCAAGGGTTATTTTAAAACTATCCCAATCTGTATAATAATTAACTAACGTGAGCTTTTTGCTTCTCATATTGAATTGATTATTTAGGGTCAGATAAATTGGAGAGTGATCTGAGCTCATATCATATGAACCTTCAATGTTCATTTGATTTTTAGGTAAGTTTTTATAAACAAAGAAGTCTATTAAATCTGGTAGTTTATTAGAGTCGGTAGGCCAGTACGTTGGCTTTCCAGTTGATATTACATCGCACTGAAATTCTTTTATTGCACTAAATAGTTCTCTGCCCTTAGTAGTAGTTAGTCTTGATCCCCAGAGTGTATTCTTAGCATTGAAGTCACCACCTATAATGAATCTTTGGTCAAACCGATTGAGAAATCTTATGTACTCATCCTTTTTCAGGGAGTATTTAGGAGGACAATAGATAGAAGCTATTGTGATAATGTAATCCTTGGCCTTGATTTTTACTGCAACGCATTGGATATCATGTTCTTGGTGCTTAAAATGCTCAAAGTGTTGTAAATTATTTTTAACTATAACAGCACTTCCACCTCGAGCACAATTATCGGGATGGATTGCGTGGTATATTGTATATCCTTTGAAGCTTACATAAGATTGTCTGTAGAAATGAGTCTCTGATATCAAGCATATGTCGATGTTTTTTGTATCTAGGACTACTTGTAACTCATGCTGATGTTGTAGTAGCCCATTTGCATTCCATGACATTATTTTCAAAGATCGATCCATTTTGTCTAGTGTATTAACTTCTCAAGTTTATTTAACCGTTCATTAAAAGTATGCATAAACTTGAGAATCTTGTCCAGCTTTTCATCTGTCTCTGATGTCTGTTTTGAGTTTGTCACATTTTTATTTACGGCTGTCACTTGTGCGTACGACCTATTCATGTTTACCTGATTCGATACAGTGGTCTTGGCATTGGTGTTAGTTTTGTTGATTACATTCTTTTTAGGTTCTGGTTTGGTATGTTTATCTTGTGGATGTTTCGGCTTCTTGAGATTTCTATTTTTCAACATTTGCATTTCTTTTGCTATAGTACATCCCCTGTAGTTGGCTGGATGCGCGTCCCCACAGTGGATGCACTTAGCTTTGGCGTCAGGTGGTTTCTGGCAGTCTGCTGTTAGATGTTTACCAGTGCATTTGACGCATCTGGGTTCTCTAGCACAGTATTTTTGAGTGTGCCCATAAGCTTGGCATCTCTTGCACTGTGGTATTAGCTTCGGTGTCCTTAGCGCATGGATTTCGACTTTACACCCTAGAATTGATCGTATGTTATAAATTTTTACCGACTTCCAAAAGGAGGAGGTACTGTATTCGGCTGTATGTATTTTTTTTTTATATATGTTCACCGATTACTCCGCCGTTTGTGGACCGATTTTCGAAATTCTTTTTTTGTTCGTATGCTTATACTCCCGAGGTGGTCCCATTGTCACCAAATCAGGATCTGATGATGGGATCCCAGGGAAATCGAGGGGAACTCTCAAATTTTATAGGCACACACATTGATTTTCTTATACTTTCTGAAGCATAAGAGATATTTGTGCATAGTAATCATCATCTCATGTTGCTGAGCTGATGATGGAAGGTACTGCAACAGTGAGGAGTTGAAAGCAAATTCTTTCAATAAATAGTTTTTTATTCCAAATCTTACATTCCTGAGGTGGTCTAACTGTCACCAAGTCAAAGTCTGATGAGGGGATCCCGGAGAAATCGAAGGGATCATTCAAATTTTATAGCACAACAAATGATTTTCATATTTTTACTAAAGCAAAACAGGCATTTTTGTATAATTATCATCATATCATGTTGCTCAGCTGATGATGGAAGGTACTACGAAGGTTAGGAGTTGAGAGAAAATTCTTTCAATAAATGGTTTTTTGTTCGATATCTTACATTCATGAGGTGGTCCAACTGCCACCAAGTCAAAGTCTGATGATGGTATCCCAGAGAAATCGAAGGGAACATTAAAATTTTATAGCACAACAAATGATTTTTACTAAAGCAAAACAGGTATTTGTGTATAATTATCATTATTATGTTACTGAGCTGATGATGGAAGGTACTATGACGGTTAGGAGTTGAGAGCAAACTCTTTCAATAAATGTTTTTTTGATGGAAATCTTACATTCCTGAGGTGGTCCAACTGTCACCATGGCAAAATCTGATGATGTGATACTAGGGAAATCGAGGGAAACACTGAAATTTAATAGGCACACACATTTTTTTAGTCATATGATTTAACATAATTCAAATATTTATGTCCGGTAACTATCACCTCATGTTGCTAAGCTGATGATTGAAGGTACAACTCCTCAACGGTTAGGGGCTGAGAGCAAATTCTTTCATTAATTTATACGTTCAAGTGGACTGATAGTAGTATTCTTTCAGGCTATAAGATGGCTATTAGATAAACATGATTATAAAAAGTATCTCTTTAACGTTTAGAAGTTAAGTGAAAAAAAATCCAATTATGCTTATATGTACATATGTGCAGAATTATTAAAATTACTAAAAAGAGTGAAATAAATAAAGTTTTTAACAAAAAAATAGAACCGACTTCAAACGGTAAAAAATAAAATTGTTCAGTACCTACTTCTTCTTGCTTATGGTAATGACTCTTAAAACTATTTTTGGAGTCGGGCCCTTAGTAAAATCAAAAATATCCTGTCTTAGTAAATATAGTGTATCTTTCGTTCTGAATGGGCACCGACTCCAATATAGTTTTAGCAGTCTTTACCATAAGCAAGAAGAAGTAGGTAATTTCCCACTGTCTGTACTGTCGGTGCCCATATAGAACGAATAGTACGACATTTTAGTAAGGGCCCGACTCCAAAGATAGTTGTAAGAGTCATTACCATAAGCAAGAAGAAGTAGGTACTGAACAATTTTATTTTTTACCGTTTGAAGTCGGTTCTATTTTTTTGTTAAAAACTTTATTTATGTTTATATCCTCCTCATTTTTGAAGCTTAACATAAACATGTTAAGTGGCTCCTTTTTTCTCCAACTTAGTTTGTTTACTGCTTCCTGGGCCTTATAACCTTGACTCCGCAAGTCCTCCACGATTCTTTGTATATAATAATATGATAATTATATCTGGACTATAATGCAAACTAGCTTTTGTCCGCGACTTCGTCCAGTGTACTTTAGTTATCAGGGCATATGTTTAAATCAACCAATCGATAATAATTAATGTACCTATTTTGGTACTTCTAAGTACAGAAATGAGAAAATTCCACATAGACTTCGCCCCCGTATTTCACGCCTCTATAGGTTAAATTTCTTTTTTGTGCTCACTCCTTTGTTAGAGCTCACTTACATCATTCATGAAAGATCCCCTGTTCCAAATTTCAAGTTTCTAGGTACAGTAGTTTCGGCTGAGCCTTTCAAATAATTCGTTACAAATAATTCCTGCTACATTCATTACGATTTACTATTTTACTTCTGATGACAATGTAAATAAATTTTTAACGCTATTGTAATGTTATTGCTAGTGTAATGGAAGTGTGTAATATTATACAACAAAACAATTGAATAAATTTCAATAATAAAAATATTATATTATATAATCTTAAAAGGATTCGTTTTTCACCGCCCCCCCTCTCCCTCAAGGAGCTTGATACGGTCAAAGTGATGTATGAGAGGTTTCCCCTATCCCCTCTCGGGAATAAAGGAAAAATTTCGAAATTTAAAAATTCAAGATGGCGGCCGAGTTTGAAATGTCAATTTTTTTATTTATTTCCTTATGCCCAATATGGGTGTCGTTTTCGAATAATTTTGGGGTGGAGATTACGAAAAAAATGACCGATTTTGGAAATTCAAGATGGCGGCGCGGATACGTTTGGTTAAATTTTTGTCCTTTTCGAGGTGTGTTTGACGAGCTGTCATTCGGTGGTTTTTAAATACATTTTTGATATTTTTACTAAAATGTCTTGGAAATACCCTGAATTTTAGCAAAATGAGGGTGGTAATTTTTTTAAACAAGATGGCGGATGTGTGGCGGCCATTTTGTAAAAAGTGCAAAAAACACCATTTTTCGAGGGGAAATATCTCGAGGTTGGCAACATTTGATCGAGTTGCTTTGTTCGAGGCGATTGTGGGACTTTACTCAAAGTATTGCCAGGTTTGGTCGACTTTTTTTCCTTTCATACATTTTTTTGAACTTTCCATTCAAAAACATGAAAAGTAGAAGGAGAAGATTTTTTAATAAAAAAATTAAATCAGCTGACGTACTGTGACGCCCTCAATGACATTTGACCATTTTTGAAGACGTCGACTGGCAACACTGGCCGCAGGAATTTTTTTCCCATTTCACACATTGTCTATTACCACGGAGCGGAGAGTGGTGGGGGGTGAATATGATGTATGGGTGATATTATTGGTTGACTATCGTGTCTATGGGAAAAATCCGAAACGTCAGAAATTCAAGATGGCGGCCGAGCTGAGTAGGTGAATATTTTTTTTTTATTCGCACCGACCCGAGATGGGTTTCGGTTTCGAATAAGAGCGGAACAAGAAATACGAAAAAAAATGAAAAAATTGAAAAAACAAGATGGCCGCCGAGATACATAAAATTGAATTTTTCCGATTTTCGAGGTGTGTTTGCGGGGTCGCCATTTTGTGGGTTTTTGACATTTAAGTATGTTTTTTTTACTGTTCTCTCTGGCACATGCTCAATTTTGACATATTGTAATCTATAATTTTTTTGAACAAGATGGCTGACCCACATCGGCCATTTTGTAAAACATACGAAAAATCGAGTTTTTTGCCGTTAATTTTTTCCAGGTTGGCAACATTTTAGCGGATTTCGTTGTACTGATGGGTTGTGTAACTTGACTCGAAGTGTTGCCAGGTTTTGTCAATTTTTTTTTCTTTCATACAAAATTGGAAACCTCCCATACAAAAACATGAAAAGTGGAAGGAGAAACATTTTTGATTAAAATATTGAGCCAGATATTTTTAAGGGGCTGTCTCAATGACATTTGACCATTTTTATCTTCATCACCTGGCAACACTAGGAGCTAGATTTTTTTTTCCGTTTTTTCGACATTTCGAATTACACAGCCAAAAGTAAACATGGGAGGTAACAATAATGTATGGGAGATATTTTTGATTTACCCTCGTGTCTATAGGAAAAATCCGAAACGTCAGAAATTCAAGATGGCGGCCGAGCTGAGCAGGTCAAGTTTATTTTTGTTTTCTGCACGTACCCAATATTGGACATGTTTTCGAATAATATTGGGACGACAAATACGATGAAATTAGAAAAAAATAAAAAAACAAAATGGCCGCCGAGATTTTTGAATTTGAAAATTTTAAATTTTCGAGGTAACTTTACGGGAGTTTTTTGTTCAAGGAATTTAATCGTTCATTTTACAGTTGACATCTGTTGGCTTTGGTGTATTCTCAATTTTAAAGGATTGTGTTACATTTTTTTTTATTCAAGATGGCGGACGCCGTGGTGGCCAGTTTGTAAAAAGAACAAAAAATGCTATTTTTCGGTGTGAAAATTTTGGTGGTTGGCAACGTTTCAGCGGATCACTTTGTACCGAGCGGTTGTGTAACTTGACTAGAAGTATTGCCAGGTTTTGTCATTTTTTTTTCTTTCATACAAATTTGTAAACTTTCCATTCAAAAACATGAAAAGTAGAAGGAGAAACATTTTTGATTAAAATATTAACTCAGATATTTTAAAGTGGCCTTTTCAATGACATTTGACTATTTTTATCTTTACCACCTGGCAACACTGGGAGCTAGAATTTTTTTTCAATTTTTTTCCTGGTCTTCATGTTTCGAATAGTGGAGCAAAAACTGTAGATCTGGGGTATCAACAATGTATGGGAGATTTATTCCTTATAGTATGGTGATTATGGGAAAAATATGAAATCACAATGTTGCCTTACACAAAAATTGTTTTTGAAGACAATGAAATTTTATATCGAATATTTCAGTGTGTTACCACAGGTTAACGCCATTATGTGTATAAGTATTTGGTAGTTAGTAAAAAAGTGCAAATTTTGATGTAAAAATTTTTTGATGTTGCCATACAAAAATAATAATTTCCAAACAAATATATTTTTGTATGTAAGATTTCGCGCATTTGTTTTCTTTCAATGTTGTTACAATGTATGACGCGTTTGAAGCTACTACTTCATTTTACTTATTATTGCTATAATCACTTAGTGTTGCCATACAAAAAATAAAAGTTTTCATACAAGTGTTTTACCCTATCAAATTTGCCTGAAAATAAGTAATTTAGCTTCGAATACTACAGCCTATTTGCACTATTTAATGTAATTTTAATTACTTTGAATCTATAGACACTCCCAAATTGTAAATATTTGTAGAAATATATTTTCGTGTTGCCATACAAAAAAAGTGATTTTCATACAAACAAATTATTGTATGTTAAATTTTCAGGTTTTGTGTCCTTTTGATGTCAACAAATGTTATGAGGCGTTTGTAGAACTTATTACACTGTATAAGTTTTTTCAAAAATATTTCAATGTTGCCATACAAAAAAAATTTTTTTTCATACAAGTATTTAAAATTTTCCCGACAAATCGGGTATTGTATGGAATATTTTAGCCTATTGGCAACATTTGGCATAATTATAACTTTGAATTTATGGTAGATATAAACAAGTCTAATGTTTCAGTAAAAATATAGTTTTGGGTTGCCATACAAAAAAACCGACTTTCATACAAAAATATATTTTTGAGTCAAATTTCAAATTGTTGCCACTTTTTAACGATACTTTAATGTATGAAGCGTTGCAAGATACAACTATACTGTACATTTTATTGAAAAAATATTTTAGGGTTGCCATACAAAAAATTAAAAAAATCCTACAAAATATTTCAAGTATTGAATATGGCATGAAATTGTTATTTTGTATTCAACATTTCAGTCTGTCGGTGCGATTTAAGAACATTAAAATGTACTAGGCGTTTGGAAGGACAAACGATATGTTTATTTAGGTACCAAAAAATATCAGTGTTGCCATACAAAAAATAATAATTTTCATACAAATGCATTTTTCTATGTGATAGTTTGGGCTGAGTATTCCTTTGTCGTCATTACAATGTGTGTAAGTTTGAAAGTTCTAAAATTTTGTGCATATTTAAGTAATAATACTTTGGTGTTGTCTTACAAAAAATAATAATTTTCATACAAACGCTTTTTTAATGTAAGATTTCAGGCTATTATGTCGTTTTGATTTTAGAACAATGTATGAGCCATTTCTAGGTACCAATTCACCTTACATGTCGTTGTAAAAATATTTCTGTGTTCCCATACAAAAAATATACATTTTTATACAAATGCTTTTTGTGTGAAATATTTTACAGTATAGTCTCCTTTTGTTATATGAATACCCTTCAAAGTTAGGAACAATTCAGTGACTTTGATTAATATGACAGAATAAAGTTTTTTTTATTAAAATGATGTAATGTATTTATATTACAATTAAATTAATACTTTAAAATATAAAGTACGTATAAAATCAATAACTGCTTAATAGTAATATGCTTACTTTGATGACTTTTTTTCATCTGTAGTTCCATCTTACATTATTTATTATTGGTCACTTTTATTTAAATACTTACGTCAAACATTATAAAAAAAATAACAAAGTTTAACCAAGTTAAAATTTACCATTATTGACTGTACGGCTATTGTATATAAAAATAATCTAAAGATTGTACTGGCCACATAAAGATATTCTAAATTTGGAATTAAAAAAACTCATGTTCAAAATTTTAAGATAATTTGGCGCTAAATAGTTGCCTCAAATTTCTTTTGATTCCCGCAACCATTTTGTAAATTTTGCGTAATAATATGGATTGTTTTCAATTAGTGATTTATTTGAATGTGTTTGAATGTGTATTTGTGGATTTTTTTTTAATTTCGCGTAATAAGCATAACTTTCGGCATTTATTTTGAAGAGATATTGGGTATGTACAAAGATTTTACAAAATTAACATATTGTTCGCCATATTTCACCTTTGACCACTAATTGATCAAATACCTAATTTAATAATTTACATAACAAACTAATTTCATGTCAAGAGTAATATATGTATATTATTTTTAAGTGGAATCGTGTTGCTCTGCGCTAGATTAAATAATATGATTACATACTATGTTATTACCTTAATGTATTAAATTATTTCGAGAATATTAAGATCTTTCTGCCAAGAGTGTTTTAAACGCTTTTACATACACGTAAAAGTGGTTTTGTTTTTAATGATAGAATCAGTTTCCTTTTTTATTTTATATTTCTGGTTCCTTCCATACATTGTGTTCTTTAAACTTCGGACCTATATATAGACGTTTTTATAATGACTTAATAATTTAACCGAAATACATATTTTTCAACCCTCTTATGACCCAATGCTGGGCACAAATCTCCTCTAGAAAGTGAGAGGGATGTAGACCATAGTCCATCACGCTGGCCAAGAGTGGATAGGTGGATATCATGCCTTTGAATAATTATGAGTAACTCTCAGGCATGCGTGGTGATTGAAAATATGGTAATTAAATATCAACAGCAATAAATACGCACATAATAATTTTCTTTGTAAGAGCTCCAAGCCGGGGTTTGATTACGGTATATCCATGTCTGAGACCGCGGTCTTTTCCGCTCGGTCATCGCTGCTCAAGAACATATTTTCTTTATATAATTTCTTTCGTTTCGACGTAATTCGTAATGCAAGGCTGCCTTTTCGTGTCCCACTAATGGGCATGGGTCTCTGTTCAGTATCAGGGACGCATGGAGCTTACTCCACCACGCTCTGTAATGAGGGTTGGCGGCCAACCAGCTGTCAGATGTTTTCGAACCGCCACTAGGCCTCTGACAAGGTTTAACGACTACTACATAGCTATTGATATAACCCAGGTCCAACGGCTTGGTGTATCTTTAGAAGCTTAGAAACGCGCTTGAAATTTGCCACCAGCGGTCATCCATCTCACACGTTAATGACCATTTGTAGTCCTCGCGGTGTATGTGGTCGCTACAGCCCATGGACATCTACATAATATCTCAACCAAGCCATTCTTGCCTGAGGTCGTATACAGTTGCGTTCATACTTGTATACGTTGCTTTATGTAGGTTATTATAAATGAATATTCGTAGGATCTAAATATAATAGAATTGCTTCACGGTAGAAATGGGTTCAGTGGTAGTACGTCCTTAGTTCCATCCATATAAAAGTGTGGCAAGCATCTGCATCTGTCCTTACACAAATAGAGTTGCTTCAGGGCAGAAACACAATAGAGTTGCTTCACGGTAGAAATGGGTTTAGTGGTAGTACGTCCTTAGTACCATCCACATAAAAGTGTGGCAAGCAACTGCATCTGTCCTTTGAAACACAATAGAGTTGCTTCAGGGCAGAAATGAGTTAAGTGGTAGTATTTCATTAGTTACAACCACAAATAAACGCGTGGCCGACAGCCGCACCTTTCCCTCGAAACTCAATAGAGATGCTTTAGGACAGGAATGGATTCAGCGCTACCTCCTCAGTTACGACAGACAAAAGTGTGGTCATCAATTACACCTGTCCTCCGAAGCACGATAGAGTTACTCTCACTAATTAGCAGGTAGTACTTTCTCGGTCACAACCACAGATAAAAGTGTGGCCAAGGACTGAACCTGTCCACAAAACACAATAAAGTTGGTTTAGAGCTAAAAAGATTTCAGTGGTTGTACTTTCTCGGTTACAACCACAAAGTGAAGTATGGCCGGCACCCACAACTTTCCACTGAAACACAACAGAGATGCTTCAAATTATTTCTACATAATATCTAAAAACCCAAATATAAATAGAATGATAAAGTGTGCTTCTACGTAAGTTTGGCTGGCAACCACACCTTTCCACGGAAACACAAAACAATAACAGATAGTGAGTGGCCAGCCACCGCATCTTTCCGGCGAAACACAATAGAAATTCTTCAGGAGAGAAATGTATTCAGCGGTAGTACCTCCTCAGTTACATGCACAAATAAAAGTGTGGTCAGAAATTGCACCTGTCCGAAAACGATAGAGTTACTTCAACAAATAAAAGTGTTGTCGGCAGCCGCTTTCATCCACCGAAACACAATAGAGTTGTTTTAGAGCAGAAAGACTCAGCGATAGTACTTTCTCGATTTTAACCACAGATAAAAGTGTGGCCAGCAAGTGCGGCTGCCTACCGAAACAAAATAGAGTTACTTTAGAGCTGAAACAGATTCAGCGGTAGTATTTTCCTGTAGTTTCGGGATTAAGAATACAGCTACGTGCAGCCTGATCGTAAGAGGCGACTAAAAGGGAGCTTCTGGGGCTGCGAGCGGTGAGAGTGGGAGCTCGACCCGTCCAGCCAGCAGCCCCGGGAAGGACGGCGGTGTGTGCGTGGCCGCATGCCGCCGTAAGCATCGGAAGGTGCAGGAGAGCACATCTGCTCTCCCAAAGATGGGCCCGTTCCAGGGTGTCGCGTATGGAGGACACCGGTGCGTTCCACGAGAGATCCCGGAGTCCTCCCCAAGCGCAGAGGCAGGCCACCGAGGGGGTTTTAGTGAGGTCAAATCCCGCATAGCCCAGTATCCTCTCCCAAGGTGCTGGGTACCTTTTGAAGGTTTCACCCCCGATACAAAAAAAAGGTTACAATCACAGGGAGAACTGTGGCCGGCACCCACAACTTCTCACTGAAACACAACACAACAGAGTTGCTTCAAGTTGCTTCTACACATCTAAAACCCCGACTTGGAGCAGAACGGTGAAGTAAGCTTTTGGCCTTCCTCGTAATGGGGAATCAAAGACCCGTGCTCAGTAGTGGCAAAAAAGGGTTGCAGCCAGAAATGGAATTAGCGGTAGGTAGTTAATATTTATCATAATATATATACCATGAGTAGGGTAGATATACCATGTGTTGTCAGTACCAAGGACCCACACAAAGACAGAAACACAAACAGACCGGGAACAGAAATTTTAAACTCATCATTTAAATTTCTGCTTCGAAGGGAATCGAACTCGGAATCCCCTGATAGGCAGTCTGGCATGGTTAACATTGCGTCACACGGTTATATAAAATACACAGTTTCCAGACTTTAATTTACCATAACACAATAATTTTGACTGTTCTATAAACTATGGTATAACGATATTATATATAGAGAATAATTTGTATCGTTGAAACGAGTAGATCATCTCGGTTCTTTGCCTGAAAACAAAGATATCAATTGTTGCTACATAAATAAATAACTAGCTAAAAATTTTGCTACCGAAATACGACAAAAAGGATGCCACGCGAGCAGCTTGCTGCGAGCGCAACACGCGCAACCTAGTTATATTATATAATCTTAAAAGGATTCGTTTTTCACTGGCCTCTCTCTCCCCCAAGGAGCTTGATACGGTCAAAGTGATGTATGAGGGGTTTCCCCTATCCCCTCTCGGGAATTAAGGAAAAATTTCGAAATTTAAAAATTCAAGATGGCGGCCGAGTTTGAAATGTCAATTTTTTTATTTATTTCCTTATGCCCAATATGGGTGTCGTTTTCGAATAATTTTGGGGTGGAGATTACGAAAAAAATGACCGATTTTGGAAATTCAAGATGGCGGCGCGGATACGTTTGGTTAAATTTTTGTCCTTTTCGAGGTGTGTTTGACGAGCTGTCATTCGGTGGTTTTTAAATACATTTTTGATATTTTTACTAAAATGTCTTGGAAATACCCTGAATTTTAGCAAAATGAGGGTGGTAATTTTTTTAAACAAGATGGCGGATGTGTGGCGGCCATTTTGTAAAAAGTGCAAAAAACACCATTTTTCGAGGGGAAATATCTCGAGGCGATTGTGGGACTTTACTCAAAGTATTGCCAGGTTTGGTCGACTTTTTTTCCTTTCATACATTTTTTTGAACTTTCCATTCAAAAACATGAAAAGTAGAAGGAGAAGATTTTTTAATAAAAAAATTAAATCAGCTGACGTACTGTGACGCCCTCAATGACATTTGACCATTTTTGAAGACGTCGACTGGCAACACTGGCCGCAGGAATTTTATTCCCATTTCACACATTGTCTATTACCACGGAGCGGAGAGTGGTGGGGGGTGAATATGATGTATGGGTGATATTATTGGTTGACTATCGTGTCTATGGGAAAAATCCGAAACGTCAGAAATTCAAGATGGCGGCCGAGCTGAGTAGGTGAATATTTTTTTTTTATTCGCACCGACCCGAGATGGGTTTCGGTTTCGAATAAGAGCGGAACAAGAAATACGAAAAAAAATGAAAAAATTGAAAAAACAAGATGGCCGCCGAGATACATAAAATTGAATTTTTCCGATTTTCGAGGTGTGTTTGCGGGGTCGCCATTTTGTGGGTTTTTGACATTTAAGTATGTTTTTTTTTACTGTTCTCTCTGGCACATGCTCAATTTTGACATATTGTAATCTATAATTTTTTTGAACAAGATGGCTGACCCACATCGGCCATTTTGTAAAACATACGAAAAATCGAGTTTTTTGCCGTTAATTTTTTCCAGGTTGGCAACATTTTAGCGGATTTCGTTGTACTGATGGGTTGTGTAACTTGACTCGAAGTGTTGCCAGGTTTTGTCAATTTTTTTTTCTTTCATACAAAATTGGAAACCTCCCATACAAAAACATGAAAAGTGGAAGGAGAAACATTTTTGATTAAAATATTGAGCCAGATATTTTTAAGGGGCTGTCTCAATGACATTTGACCATTTTTATCTTCATCACCTGGCAACACTAGGAGCTAGATTTTTTTTTCCGTTTTTTCGACATTTCGAATTACACAGCCAAAAGTAAACATGGGAGGTAACAATAATGTATGGGAGATATTTTTGATTTACCCTCGTGTCTATAGGAAAAATCCGAAACGTCAGAAATTCAAGATGGCGGCCGAGCTGAGCAGGTCAAGTTTATTTTTGTTTTCTGCACGTACCCAATATTGGACATGTTTTCGAATAATATTGGGACGACAAATACGATGAAATTAGAAAAAAATAAAAAAACAAAATGGCCGCCGAGATTTTTGAATTTGAAAATTTTAAATTTTCGAGGTAACTTTACGGGAGTTTTTTGTTCAAGGAATTTAATCGTTCATTTTACAGTTGACATCTGTTGGCTTTGGTGTATTCTCAATTTTAAAGGATTGTGTTACATTTTTTTTTATTCAAGATGGCGGACGCCGTGGTGGCCAGTTTGTAAAAAGAACAAAAAATGCTATTTTTCGGTGTGAAAATTTTGGTGGTTGGCAACGTTTCAGCGGATCACTTTGTACCGAGCGGTTGTGTAACTTGACTAGAAGTATTGCCAGGTTTTGTCATTTTTTTTTCTTTCATACAAATTTGTAAACTTTCCATTCAAAAACATGAAAAGTAGAAGGAGAAACATTTTTGATTAAAATATTAACTCAGATATTTTAAAGTGGCCTTTTCAATGACATTTGACTATTTTTATCTTTACCACCTGGCAACACTGGGAGCTAGAATTTTTTTTCAATTTTTTTCCTGGTCTTCATGTTTCGAATAGTGGAGCAAAAACTGTAGATCTGGGGTATCAACAATGTATGGGAGATTTATTCCTTATAGTATGGTGATTATGGGAAAAATATGAAATCACAATGTTGCCTTACACAAAAATTGTTTTTGAAGACAATGAAATTTTATATCGAATATTTCAGTGTGTTACCACAGGTTAACGCCATTATGTGTATAAGTATTTGGTAGTTAGTAAAAAAGTGCAAATTTTGATGTAAAAATTTTTTGATGTTGCCATACAAAAATAATAATTTCCAAACAAATATATTTTTGTATGTAAGATTTCGCGCATTTGTTTTCTTTCAATGTTGTTACAATGTATGACGCGTTTGAAGCTACTACTTCATTTTACTTATTATTGCTATAATCACTTAGTGTTGCCATACAAAAAATAAAAGTTTTCATACAAGTGTTTTACCCTATCAAATTTGCCTGAAAATAAGTAATTTAGCTTCGAATACTACAGCCTATTTGCACTATTTAATGTAATTTTAATTACTTTGAATCTATAGACACTCCCAAATTGTAAATATTTGTAGAAATATATTTTCGTGTTGCCATACAAAAAAAGTGATTTTCATACAAACAAATTATTGTATGTTAAATTTTCAGGTTTTGTGTCCTTTTGATGTCAACAAATGTTATGAGGCGTTTGTAGAACTTATTACACTGTATAAGTTTTTTCAAAAATATTTCAATGTTGCCATACAAAAAAAATTTTTTTTCATACAAGTATTTAAAATTTTCCCGACAAATCGGGTATTGTATGGAATATTTTAGCCTATTGGCAACATTTGGCATAATTATAACTTTGAATTTATGGTAGATATAAACAAGTCTAATGTTTCAGTAAAAATATAGTTTTGGGTTGCCATACAAAAAAACCGACTTTCATACAAAAATATATTTTTGAGTCAAATTTCAAATTGTTGCCACTTTTTAACGATACTTTAATGTATGAAGCGTTGCAAGATACAACTATACTGTACATTTTATTGAAAAAATATTTTAGGGTTGCCATACAAAAAATTAAAAAAATCCTACAAAATATTTCAAGTATTGAATATGGCATGAAATTGTTATTTTGTATTCAACATTTCAGTCTGTCGGTGCGATTTAAGAACATTAAAATGTACTAGGCGTTTGGAAGGACAAACGATATGTTTATTTAGGTACCAAAAAATATCAGTGTTGCCATACAAAAAATAATAATTTTCATACAAATGCATTTTTCTATGTGATAGTTTGGGCTGAGTATTCCTTTGTCGTCATTACAATGTGTGTAAGTTTGAAAGTTCTAAAATTTTGTGCATATTTAAGTAATAATACTTTGGTGTTGTCTTACAAAAAATAATAATTTTCATACAAACGCTTTTTTAATGTAAGATTTCAGGCTATTATGTCGTTTTGATTTTAGAACAATGTATGAGCCATTTCTAGGTACCAATTCACCTTACATGTCGTTGTAAAAATATTTCTGTGTTCCCATACAAAAAATATACATTTTTATACAAATGCTTTTTGTGTGAAATATTTTACAGTATAGTCTCCTTTTGTTATATGAATACCCTTCAAAGTTAGGAACAATTCAGTGACTTTGATTAATATGACAGAATAAAGTTTTTTTTATTAAAATGATGTAATGTATTTATATTACAATTAAATTAATACTTTAAAATATAAAGTACGTATAAAATCAATAACTGCTTAATAGTAATATGCTTACTTTGATGACTTTTTTTCATCTGTAGTTCCATCTTACATTATTTATTATTGGTCACTTTTATTTAAATACTTACGTCAAACATTATAAAAAAAATAACAAAGTTTAACCAAGTTAAAATTTACCATTATTGACTGTACGGCTATTGTATATAAAAATAATCTAAAGATTGTACTGGCCACATAAAGATATTCTAAATTTGGAATTAAAAAAACTCATGTTCAAAATTTTAAGATAATTTGGCGCTAAATAGTTGCCTCAAATTTCTTTTGATTCCCGCAACCATTTTGTAAATTTTGCGTAATAATATGGATTGTTTTCAATTAGTGATTTATTTGAATGTGTTTGAATGTGTATTTGTGGATTTTTTTTTAATTTCGCGTAATAAGCATAACTTTCGGCATTTATTTTGAAGAGATATTGGGTATGTACAAAGATTTTACAAAATTAACATATTGTTCGCCATATTTCACCTTTGACCACTAATTGATCAAATACCTAATTTAATAATTTACATAACAAACTAATTTCATGTCAAGAGTAATATATGTATATTATTTTTAAGTGGAATCGTGTTGCTCTGCGCTAGATTAAATAATATGATTACATACTATGTTATTACCTTAATGTATTAAATTATTTCGAGAATATTAAGATCTTTCTGCCAAGAGTGTTTTAAACGCTTTTACATACACGTAAAAGTGGTTTTGTTTTTAATGATAGAATCAGTTTCCTTTTTTATTTTATATTTCTGGTTCCTTCCATACATTGTGTTCTTTAAACTTCGGACCTATATATAGACGTTTTTATAATGACTTAATAATTTAACCGAAATACATATTTTTCAACCCTCTTATGACCCAATGCTGGGCACAAATCTCCTCTAGAAAGTGAGAGGGATGTAGACCATAGTCCATCACGCTGGCCAAGAGTGGATAGGTGGATATCATGCCTTTGAATAATTATGAGTAACTCTCAGGCATGCGTGGTGATTGAAAATATGGTAATTAAATATCAACAGCAATAAATACGCACATAATAATTTTCTTTGTAAGAGCTCCAAGCCGGGGTTTGATTACGGTATATCCATGTCTGAGACCGCGGTCTTTTCCGCTCGGTCATCGCTGCTCAAGAACATATTTTCTTTATATAATTTCTTTCGTTTCGACGTAATTCGTAATGCAAGGCTGCCTTTTCGTGTCCCACTAATGGGCATGGGTCTCTGTTCAGTATCAGGGACGCATGGAGCTTACTCCACCACGCTCTGTAATGAGGGTTGGCGGCCAACCAGCTGTCAGATGTTTTCGAACCGCCACTAGGCCTCTGACAAGGTTTAACGACTACTACATAGCTATTGATATAACCCAGGTCCAACGGCTTGGTGTATCTTTAGAAGCTTAGAAACGCGCTTGAAATTTGCCACCAGCGGTCATCCATCTCACACGTTAATGACCATTTGTAGTCCTCGCGGTGTATGTGGTCGCTACAGCCCATGGACATCTACATAATATCTCAACCAAGCCATTCTTGCCTGAGGTCGTATACAGTTGCGTTCATACTTGTATACGTTGCTTTATGTAGGTTATTATAAATGAATATTCGTAGGATCTAAATATAATAGAATTGCTTCACGGTAGAAATGGGTTCAGTGGTAGTACGTCCTTAGTTCCATCCATATAAAAGTGTGGCAAGCATCTGCATCTGTCCTTACACAAATAGAGTTGCTTCAGGGCAGAAACACAATAGAGTTGCTTCACGGTAGAAATGGGTTTAGTGGTAGTACGTCCTTAGTACCATCCACATAAAAGTGTGGCAAGCAACTGCATCTGTCCTTTGAAACACAATAGAGTTGCTTCAGGGCAGAAATGAGTTAAGTGGTAGTATTTCATTAGTTACAACCACAAATAAACGCGTGGCCGACAGCCGCACCTTTCCCTCGAAACTCAATAGAGATGCTTTAGGACAGGAATGGATTCAGCGCTACCTCCTCAGTTACGACAGACAAAAGTGTGGTCATCAATTACACCTGTCCTCCGAAGCACGATAGAGTTACTCTCACTAATTAGCAGGTAGTACTTTCTCGGTCACAACCACAGATAAAAGTGTGGCCAAGGACTGAACCTGTCCACAAAACACAATAAAGTTGGTTTAGAGCTAAAAAGATTTCAGTGGTTGTACTTTCTCGGTTACAACCACAAAGTGAAGTATGGCCGGCACCCACAACTTTCCACTGAAACACAACAGAGATGCTTCAAATTATTTCTACATAATATCTAAAAACCCAAATATAAATAGAATGATAAAGTGTGCTTCTACGTAAGTTTGGCTGGCAACCACACCTTTCCACGGAAACACAAAACAATAACAGATAGTGAGTGGCCAGCCACCGCATCTTTCCGGCGAAACACAATAGAAATTCTTCAGGAGAGAAATGTATTCAGCGGTAGTACCTCCTCAGTTACATGCACAAATAAAAGTGTGGTCAGAAATTGCACCTGTCCGAAAACGATAGAGTTACTTCAACAAATAAAAGTGTTGTCGGCAGCCGCTTTCATCCACCGAAACACAATAGAGTTGTTTTAGAGCAGAAAGACTCAGCGATAGTACTTTCTCGATTTTAACCACAGATAAAAGTGTGGCCAGCAAGTGCGGCTGCCTACCGAAACAAAATAGAGTTACTTTAGAGCTGAAACAGATTCAGCGGTAGTATTTTCCTGTAGTTTCGGGATTAAGAATACAGCTACGTGCAGCCTGATCGTAAGAGGCGACTAAAAGGGAGCTTCTGGGGCTGCGAGCGGTGAGAGTGGGAGCTCGACCCGTCCAGCCAGCAGCCCCGGGAAGGACGGCGGTGTGTGCGTGGCCGCATGCCGCCGTAAGCATCGGAAGGTGCAGGAGAGCACATCTGCTCTCCCAAAGATGGGCCCGTTCCAGGGTGTCGCGTATGGAGGACACCGGTGCGTTCCACGAGAGATCCCGGAGTCCTCCCCAAGCGCAGAGGCAGGCCACCGAGGGGGTTTTAGTGAGGTCAAATCCCGCATAGCCCAGTATCCTCTCCCAAGGTGCTGGGTACCTTTTGAAGGTTTCACCCCCGATACAAAAAAAAGGTTACAATCACAGGGAGAACTGTGGCCGGCACCCACAACTTCTCACTGAAACACAACACAACAGAGTTGCTTCAAGTTGCTTCTACACATCTAAAACCCCGACTTGGAGCAGAACGGTGAAGTAAGCTCCAGGCCTTCCTCGTAATGGGAAATCAAAGACCCGTGCTCAGTAGTGGCAAAAAAGGGTTGCAGCCAGAAATGGAATTAGCGGTAGGTAGTTAATATTTATCATAATATATATACCATGAGTAGGGTAGATATACCATGTGTTGTCAGTACCAAGGACCCACACAAAGACAGAAACACAAACAGACCGGGAACAGAAATTTTAAACTCATCATTTAAATTTCTGCTTCGAAGGGAATCGAACTCGGAATCCCCTGATAGGCAGTCTGGCATGGTTAACATTGCGTCACACGGTTATATAAAATACACAGTTTCCAGACTTTAATTTACCATAACACAATAATTTTGACTGTTCTATAAACTATGGTATAACGATATTATATATAGAGAATAATTTGTATCGTTGAAACGAGTAGATCATCTCGGTTCTTTGCCTGAAAACAAAGATATCAATTGTTGCTACATAAATAAATAACTAGCTAAAAATTTTGCTACCGAAATACGACAAAAAGGATGCCACGCGAGCAGCTTGCTGCGAGCGCAACACGCGCAACCTAGTTATATTATATAATCTTAAAAGGATTCGTTTTTCACTGGCCTCTCTCTCCCCCAAGGAGCTTGATACGGTCAAAGTGATGTATGAGGGGTTTCCCCTATCCCCTCTCGGGAATTAAGGAAAAATTTCGAAATTTAAAAATTCAAGATGGCGGCCGAGTTTGAAATGTCAAATTTTTTATTTATTTCCTTATGCCCAATATGGGTGTCGTTTTCGAATAATTTTGGGGTGGAGATTACGAAAAAAATGGCCGTTTTTGGAAATTCAA
The DNA here is from genome assembly GCA_911387765.1 of Pyrgus malvae. Lineage (NCBI taxonomy): Eukaryota > Metazoa > Arthropoda > Insecta > Lepidoptera > Hesperiidae > Pyrgus > Pyrgus malvae. Next base: position 7,814,747 of record OU426958.1, on the reverse strand, counting down.
GATGGCGGCGCGGATACGTTTGGTTAAATTTTTGCCCTTTTCGAGGTGTGTTTGACGAGCTGTCATTCGGTGGTTTTTAAATACATTTTTGATATTTTTTCTAAAATGTCTTGGAAATATTCTGAATTCTGGCAAAATGTGGGTGGTAATTTTTTTAAACAAGATGGCGGATGCGTGGCGGCCATTTTGTAAAAAGTGCGAAAAACACCATTTTTCGAGGGGAAATATCTCGAGGTTGGCAACATTTGATCGGGTTGCTTTGTTCGGGGCGATTGTGGGACTCTACTCAAAGTGTTGCCAGGTTTGGTCGACTTTTTTTCCTTTCATACATTTTTTTGAACTTTCCATTCAAAAACATGAAAAGTAGAAGGAGAAGATTTTTTAATAAAAAAATTAAATTGGCAGACGTATTGTGATGCCTTCAATGACATTTGACCATTTTTGAAGACGTCGACTGGCAACACTGGCCGCAGGAATTTTTTTCCCATTTCACACATTGTCTATTACCACGGAGCGGGGAGTGGTGGGGGGTGAATATGATGTATGGGTGATATTATTGGTTGACTTTCGTGTCTATGGGAAAAATCCGAAACGTCAGAAATTCAAGATGGCGGCCGAGCTGAGCAGGTGAATATTTTTTTTTTATTCGCACCAACCCGAGACGGGTGTCGATTTCGAATAAGAGTGGGACAGAAAAAACGAAAAAAATTGAAAAAATTGAAAAAACAAGATGGCCGCCGAGATACATAAAATTGAATTTTTCCGATTTTCGAGGTGTGTTTGCGGGGTCGCCATTTTGTGGGTTTTTAATATTTAATTATGTTTTTTTCACTTTTGTATCTGGCATATGCTCAATTTTGACAGATTGGACTCCATTATTTTTTTAAACAAAATGGCTGACCCACATCGGCCATTTTGTAAAACATACGAAAAATCGAGTTTTTTGACGTGAATCTTTTCCAGGTTGGCAACATTTTAGCGGATTTCGTTGTACTGATGGGTTGTGTAACTTGACTCGAAGTGTTGCCAGGTTTTGTCAATTTTTTTTTCTTTCATACAAAATTGGAAACCTCCCATACAAAAACATGAAAAGTGGAAGGAGAAACATTTTTGATTGAAATATTGAGCCAGATATTTTTGAGTGGCTGTCTTAATGACATTTGACCATTTTTATCTTCATCACCTGGCAACACTAGGAGCTAGAATTTTTTTTCCGTTTTTTCGACATTTCGAATTACACAGCCAAAAGTAAACATGGGAGGTAATAATAATGTATGGGTGATATTTTTGATTTACCCTCGTATCTATAGGAAAAATCCGAAACGTCAGAAATTCAAGATGGCGGCCGAGCTGAGCAGGTCAAGTTTATTTTTGTTTTCTGCACGTACCCAATATTGGACATGTTTTCGAATAATATTGGGACGACAAATACGATGAAATTAGAAAAAAATAAAAAAACAAAATGGCCGCCGAGATTTTTGAATTTGAAAATTTTAAACTTTCGAGGTAACTTTACGGGAGTTTTTTGTTCAAGGAATTTAATCGTTCATTTTACAATTGACATTTATTGGCTTTGGTGTATTCTCAATTTTGACGAATTGTGTTACATTTTTTTTTATTCAAGATGGCGGGCGCCGTGGTGGCCAGTTTGTAAAAAGAACAAAATATGCAATTTTTTGGTGTGAAAATTTTGGTGGTTGGCAACGTTTCAGCGGATTACTTTGTACCGAGCGGTTGTGTAACTTGACTTGAAGTATTGCCAGGTTTTGTCATTTTTTTTTCTTTCATACAAATTTGTAAACTTTCCATTCAAAAACATGAAAAGTAGAAGGAGAAACATTTTTGATTAAAATATTGACCCAGATATTTTACAGTGGCTGTCTCAATGACATTTGGCTATTTTTATCTTTACCACCTGGCAACACTGGGAGCTAGATTTTTTTTTCAATTTTTTTCCTGGTCTTCATGTTTCGAATAGTGGAGCAAAAACTGTAGATCTGGAGTATCAACAATGTATGGGAGATTTATTCCTTATAGTATGGTGATTATGGGAAAAATATGAAATCACAATGTTGCCATACACAAAAATTGTTTTTCATGCCAATGAAATTTTATATCGAATATTTCAGTGTGTTACCATAAATTAATGTCATTCAGTGTATAAATATTTGGTAGTTAGTAATAAATTGCAAATTTTGATGCTAAAAATTTTTGATGTTGCCATACAAAAATAATAATTTCCAAACAAATATATTTTTGTATGTAAGATTTCGCGCAGTTGTTTTCTTTTAATGTTGTTACAATGTATGACGCGTTTGAAGCTACTACTTCACTTTACTGATTATTGCAATAATCACTGAGTGTTGCCATACAAAAAATAAAAGTTTTCATACAACTGATTTACCCTATCAAATTTGCCAGGAAATAGGTAATTTTGCATCGAATACCACAGTCTGTTCGCACTTTTTAATGTAACATTTATTACTCTGAATCTGTAGACACTCCCAAATTGTAAATATTTGTAGAAAAATATTTTCGTGTTGCCATACAAAAAAAGTGATTTTCATACAAACAAATTTTTGTATGTTAAATTTTCAGGTTTTGTCTCCTTTTGATGTCAACAAATGGTATGAGGCGTTTGTAGAACTTATTGCACTGTATAAGTTTTTTCAAAAATATTTCAATGTTGCCATATAAAAAATATTTTTTTTTCATACAAGTATTTAAATTTTTTCCGACAAATCGGGTATTGTATGGAATATTTTAGCCTGTTGGCAACATTTACCATAATTATAACTTTGAATTTATGATAGATATAAATAATATTAATGTTTCAGTAAAAATATATTTTTGGGTTGCCATACAAAAAAACCGACTTTCATACAAAAATATATTTTTCAGTCAAATTTCAATTTGTTGCCACTTAATAATGATATTACAATGTATGAAGCGTTGCAAGATACAACTATACTGTACATTTTATTGAAAAAATATTTTAGGGTTGCCATACAAAAAATAAAAAAATTCTTACAAAATCTTTCAAGTATTGAATATGGCATGAAATTGTTATTTTGTATTCAATATTTCAGTCTGTCGGTGCAATTTAAGAACATTAAAATGTACTAGGCGTTTGGCAGGACAAACGATTTGTTTATTTTGGTACCAAAAAATATCAGTGTTGCCATACAAAAAATAATAATTTTCATACAAATGCATTTTTCTATGTGATAGTTTGGGCCGAGTATTCCTTTTGACGTCATTACAATGTATGTAATGTAAGTAAGTTTGTAAGTTCTAAAATTTTATGCATATTTAAGTAATAATACTTTGGTGTTGTCATACAAAAAATAATAATTTTCATACAAACGCTTTTTTAATGTAAGATTTCAGGCTATTATGTCGTTTTGATTTTAATGCAATGTATGAGCCATTTCTAGGTACCAATTCACCTTGCATGTCGTTGCAAAAATATTTCTGTGCTGCCATACAAAAATCATACATTTTTATACAAATGCTTTTATGTGTGAAATATTTTACAGTATAGTCTCCTTTTGATATGAATACCCTTCAAAGTTAGAAACAATTCAGTGATTTTGATTAATATGACAGAATAAAGTTTTTTTATTAAAATGATGTACCTAAAGTATTTATATTATAATTAAATTAACACTTTCAAATATAAAGTACGAATAAAATCAATAACAGCAAATATTATTGTAAGATCCTTACTTTGATGAGCTTTTTTCATCTGTACTGTGCTGTAACCTTACATTAGTTATTATTGGTCACTTTTATTTAAATACGTCAAATATTAGAAAAAAATTAGGTAACAAGGTTTAAACCAGTTCAAACTTACCATTACTGACTATACGGCTATTGTATATAAAAATAATCTAAAGATTTTACTGGCCAGTTATAGATTGTACTCTAAATTTGGAATTAAAAAAACTCATGTTCAAAATTTTAAATTAATTGGCGGTAAATAGTTGCCTCAAGTTTCTTTTAGTTCCCGCAGCCAACCATTTTGTAAATCTTGTGTAATAATGTGGATTATTTTCAATTAGTGATTTATTTGAATGCGTTTGAATGTGTATTTGTGGATTTTTTTTATTTCGCGTAATAAGCACAACTTTCGGCATTTATTTTGAAGAAAAATTGGGTATGTACAAAGATGTTACAAAATGTTATGCACCTTTAACTTTTATATTATTATATTTTATATTCATTGATCAAATACCTAATTAAATAATTTACTTACCAAACTAATTTCATGTCAAGAGGAGACACTCCGACCTATTTTATTTTTAACTTGAATCGTGTTGCTCTGCGTTAGATTAAATAACATGATTATTGATAACATACTATGTTATTACCTTTATGTATTAAATTATTTCGAGAATGTTAAGTTCCTTCTGCCAAGTGTTTTAAACGCTTTTATAAAGTACATACACGTAAGGTGGTTTTGTTTTTAATGATGGAATCAGTTCCCTTAAATACATTATTTTTTCAACCCTTTTATGTCCCATTGCGGGACATAGATTTCCTCTATAAAGTGAGAGGGATGTAGGTCACAATCCGCCACGCTAGCCAAGTGCGGATTGGTGAATATCATTCCTTTGATTTGTTATGAGTAACTCTCAGGCATGCGTGGTGATTGAAAAATTGGTTGGTTTGAAAATGGTAATTAAATATCACCATGTTTTCCCTCACCGTTAAGCAGCAATAAATACGCACATAAAAAAATATTCGTAAGATTTGCGCGCCAGGGTTTGAACTCAATATCTCCCTGTCGGAGATGGCTTTCTTTCCCGCTTGGCTATCACTGCTCAAATAAATTGATTTATATTTTTTCCTTTTCGATGTAATTCGTAATGCAAGGCTGGAACCCTTTATGCGTCCGACTAATGGGCACGGGTATCTTCCCATAATTGGGGCGCATGGAGCTTACTACACCACGCTGCTCTAATGCGGATTAATTGCCAACCAGCTGTCGGATGTTTTCAAACCTTAACAAGACCTCTGACAAGATTTTACGACTACTAAATTACTATCGATATCAACCAACGGCTTGTTGTGTCTTTCGAAGCACAGAAACGCTCTTGAAATTTGCAACTAGCGGTCACCCATCTCACACGTAGTATCATTTGTAGTCCTCGCGGTGTTAGTGGTCGCTGCAACTCATGGACATATACACATCTCAAGCAAGCCATCCTTGCCTGAGGTCGTATAAAATTACGTTGATACTAATTGTATCCGTTGCTTCATGTAGGTGAGCAGAAATTTATATTCGCAGTAGGTATCGAAACACGGAAATACTTTCGTAGTTATAACGTTATACATTTGTAAGTGTGGAGAGCAACTGCAACTGTCCACCTAAATGAAATGAAATGATATGAAATGATCCCTCCCCTTCCCTTCCCTTCACTCCCGTTTACTTCCCTTTACTCCCGTTTCCTTCCCTCCCCCCCATTCGCTTCCCTCCTCCCCCCTTCCCTTCACTCCCCTCCCTTCCCTTCCCTTTGAGTTTTTTGAGTGCTTTTATAAAATATTTAAAAGTTATAGCATTATTTTCGATGCAGCTTTCTTTGTACCTACTTTAAATATTTGGATTTTTTCACTGTTTTTATATTATAATTTTCTGTATGTGTCTGAGAAATGAAAAAAATGGAAGTAGAGTGCTGCGCAGAAGAGTACAAGGTATTCCATTTGTTTGTAGATCTTCTCGCTTCTTTGCCCGGAAACGAAATTGTCAAATGTTGCTATATGAATAAATAAACATGACTGAGAATTTGTTACAAAAACCAAACAAAAGGATGCCACGCGAGCAGCTTGCTGCGAGCGCAACACGCGCAACCTAGTTATATTATATAATCTTAAAAGGATTCGTTTTTCACTGGCCTCTCTCTCCCCCAAGGAGCTTGATACGGTCAAAGTGATGTATGAGGGGTTTCCCCTATCCCCTCTCGGGAATTAAGGAAAAATTTCGAAATTTAAAAATTCAAGATGGCGGCCGAGTTTGAAATGTCAAATTTTTTATTTATTTCCTTATGCCCAATATGGGTGTCGTTTTCGAATAATTTTGGGGTGGAGATTACGAAAAAAATGGCCGTTTTTGGAAATTCAAGATGGCGGCGCGGATACGTTTGGTTAAATTTTTGCCCTTTTCGAGGTGTGTTTGACGAGCTGTCATTCGGTGGTTTTTAAATACATTTTTGATATTTTTTCTAAAATGTCTTGGAAATATTCTGAATTCTGGCAAAATGTGGGTGGTAATTTTTTTAAACAAGATGGCGGATGCGTGGCGGCCATTTTGTAAAAAGTGCGAAAAACACCATTTTTCGAGGGGAAATATCTCGAGGTTGGCAACATTTGATCGGGTTGCTTTGTTCGGGGCGATTGTGGGACTCTACTCAAAGTGTTGCCAGGTTTGGTCGACTTTTTTTCCTTTCATACATTTTTTTGAACTTTCCATTCAAAAACATGAAAAGTAGAAGGAGAAGATTTTTTAATAAAAAAATTAAATCAGCTGACGTACTGTGACGCCCTCAATGACATTTGACCATTTTTGAAGACGTCGACTGGCAACACTGGCCGCAGGAATTTTTTTCCCATTTCACACATTGTCTATTACCACGGAGCGGGGAGTGGTGGGGGGTGAATATGATGTATGAGTGATATTGTTGGTTGACTTTCGTGTCTATGGGAAAAATCCGAAACGTCAAAAATTCAAGATGGCGGCCGAGCTGAGCAGGTGAATATTTTTTTTTTATTCGGACCGACCCGAGATGGGTGTCGGTTTCGAATAAGAGCGGGACAAGAAAAACGAAAAAAATTGAAAAAATTGAAAAAACAAGATGGCCGCCGAGATACATAAAATTGAATTTTTCCGATTTTCGAGGTGTGTTTGCGGGGTCGCCATTTTGTGGGTTTTTCACATTTAAGTATGCTTTTTTTACTGTTCTCTCTGGCACATGCTCAATTTTGACAGATTGTAATCTATAATTTTTTTGAACAAGATGGCTGACCCACATCGGCCATTTTGTAAAACATACGAAAAATCGAGTTTTTTGACGTTAATTTTTTCCAGGTTGGCAACATTTCAGCGGATCTTGTTGTACTGATCGGTTGTGTATCTTGACTTGAAGTGTTGCCAGGTTTTGTCAATTTTTTTTTCTTTCATACAAAATTGGAAACCTCCCATACAAAAACATGAAAAGTAGAAGGAGAGACATTTTTGATTAAAATATTGAGTCAGATATTTTTAAGGGGCTGTCTCAATGACATTTGACCATTTTTATCTTCATCACCTGGCAACACTAGGAGTTAGAATTTTTTTTCCGTTTTTTCGACATTTCGAATTACACAGCCAAAAGTAAACATGGGAGGTAATAATAATGTATGGGTGATATTTTTGATTTACCTTCGTGTCTATAGGAAAAATCCGAAACGTCAGAAATTCAAGATGGCGGCCGAGCTGAGCAGGTCAAGTTTATTTTTGTTTTCTGCACGTACCCAATATTGGACATGTTTTTGAATAATATTGGAACGACAAATACGATAAAATTAGAAAAAAATAAAAAAACAAAATGGCCGCCGAGATTTTTGAATTTGAAAATTTTAAATTTTCGAGGTAATTTTACGGGAGTTTTTTGTTCAAGGAATTTAATCGTTCATTTTACAGTTGACATCTATTGGCTTTGGTGTATTCTCAATTTTGAAGGATTGTGTTACATTTTTTTTTATTCAAGATGGCGGACGCCGTGGTGGCCAGTTTGTAAAAAGAACAAAAAATGCTATTTTTCGGTGTGAAAATTTTGGTGGTTGGCAACGTTTCAGCGGATCACTTTGTACCGAGTGGTTGTGTAACTTGACTAGAAGTATTGCCAGGTTTTGTCATTTTTTTTTCTTTCATACAAATTTGTAAACTTTCCATTCAAAAACGTGAAAAGTAGAAGGAGAAACATTTTTGATTAAAATATTAACTCAGATATTTTAAAGTGGCCTTCTCAATGACATTTGACTATTTTTATCTTTACCACCTGGCAACACTGGGAGCTAGAATTTTTTTTCAATTTTTTTCCTGGTCTTCATGTTTCGAATAGTGGAGCAAAAACTGTAGATCTGGGGTATCAACAATGTATGGGAGATTTATTCCTTATAGTATGGTGATTATGGGAAAAATATGTTGTAAATTGTTTTTGAAGACAATGAAATTTTATATCGAATATTTCAGTGTGTTACCACAGGTTAACGCCATTAAGTGTATAAGTATTTGGTAGTTAGTAAAAAAGTGGAAATTTTGATGTAAAAATTTTTTGATGTTGCCATACAAAAATAATAATTTCCAAACAAATATATTTTTGTATGTAAGATTTCGCGCATTTGTTTTCTTTCAATGTTGTTACAATGTATGACGCGTTTGAAGCTACTACTTCACTTTATTATTATTGCTATAATAACTTAGTGTTGCCATACAAAAAATAAAAGTTTTCATACAAGTGTTTTACCCAATCAAATTTGCCTGAAAATAAGTAATTTAGCTTCGAATACTACAGCCTATTTGCACTATTTAATGTAATTTTAATTACTTTGAATCTATAGACACTCCCAAATTGTAAATATTTGTAGTAATATATTTTCGTGTTGCCATACAAAAAAAGTGATTTTCATACAAACAAATTATTGTATGTTAAATTTTCAGGTTTTGTGTCCTTTTGATGTCAACAAATGTTATGAGGCGTTTGTAGAACTTATTACACTGTATAAGTTTTTTCAAAAATATTTCAATGTTGCCATACAAAAAAAATTTTTTTTCATACAAGTATTTAAAATTTTCCCGACAAATCGGGTATTGTATGGAATATTTTAGCCTATTGGCAACATTTGGCATAATTATAACTTTGAATTTATGGTAGATAAAAATAATGTTAATGTTTCAGTGAAAATATATTTTTGGGTTGCCATACAAAAAAATCGACTTTCATACACAAATATACTTTTATATCAAATTTTAAATTGTTGCCACTTTGTAACGATACTACAATGTGTGAAGCGTTGCAAGATACAACTATACTGTACATATTATTGAAATAATATTTTAGGATTGCCATACAAAAAATAAAAAAATTCTAACAAAATCTTTCAAGTATTGAATATGTCATGAAATTGTTATCTTGTATTAAACATTTCAGTCCGTCAGTGCTATTTAAGAACATTAAAATGTTTTAGGCGTTTGGGAGGACGAACAATTTGTTTATTTTGGTATCAAAAAATATCAGTGTTGCCATACAAAAAATAATAATTTTCATACAAAGGCATTTTTCTATGTGATAGTTTGGGCTGAGTGTTTCTTTTGACGTCATTACAATGTATGTAAGTTTGTAAGTACTAAAATTTTGTGCATATTTAAGTAATAATACTTTAGTGTTGTCATACAAAAAATAATAATTTTCATACAAACTCTTATTTAATGTAATATTTCGGGCTATTATGTCGTTTTGATTTTAGTGCAATATATGGGCCATTTCTAGGTACCATTTCACTTTACATGTCGATGCAAAAATATTTCTGTGTTGCCATACAAAAATTATACATTTTATACAAATGCTTTTTGCGTGAAATATTTTACAGAATAGTCTCCTTTTGATATGAATACCCTTCAAAGTTAGGAACAATTCAGTGATTTTGATTAATATCACAGAATAAAGTTTTTTTATTAAAATGATGTAAAGTATTTATATTACAATTAAATTAATACTTTAAAATATAAAGTACGTATAAAATCAATAACTGCTTAATAGTAATATGATTACTTTGATGACTTTTTTTCATCTGTAGTTCCATCTTACATTATTTATTATTGGTCAGTTTTATTTAAATACTTAAACATAATAAAAAAATAACAAGGTTTAACCAAGTTCAAACTTACCATTACTGACTGTACGGCTATTGTATATAAAAATAATCTAAAGATTGTACTGGCCACTTATAGATATTCTAAATTTGGAATTAAAAAAACTCATGTTCAAAATTTTAAGATAATTGGCGGTAAATAGTTGCCTCAAATTTCTTTTGATTCCCGCAACCATTTTGTAAATTTTGCGTAATAATGTGGATTGTTTTCAATTAGTGATTTATTTGAATGTGTTTGAATGTGTATTTGTGGAATTTTTTTAATTTCGCGTAATAAGCACAACTTTCGGCATTTATTTTGAAGAGAAATTGGGTATGTACAAAGATTTTACAAAACTAACATATTGTTCGCCATATTTCACCTTTGACCACTAATTGATAAAAATATCTAATACAATAATTTACATACCAAACTAATTTCATGTCAAGAGTAATATATGTATATTATTTTTAAGATGAATCGTGTTGCTCTGCGCTAGATTAAATAATATGATTACATACTATGTTATTACCTTAATGTATTAAATTATTTCGAGAATATTAAGCTCTTTCTGCCAAGAGTGTTTTAAACGCTTTTATAAAGTACAACATACACGTAAAAGTGATTTTGTTTTTAATGATAGAATCAGTTTCCTTTTTTATTTTATGTTTCTGGTTCCTTGCATACATTGTGTTCTTTAAACTTCGGAATATAGACGTTTTTATAATGACTTAATAATTTACTTGAAATACATATTTTTTCAACCCTCTTATGACACAATGCTGGGCACTAATCTCCTCTAGAAAGTGGGATGGATGTAGACCTTAGTCCACCACGCCGGCCAAGAGTGGATAGGTGGATATCATGCCTTTGAGTAATTATGAGTAACTCTCAGGCATACGTGGTGATTGAAAATATGGTAATTAAATATCAACAGCAATAAATACGCACATAAAAATTTTCTTTGTAAGAGCTCAAAGCCGGGGTTTGATCACGGTATATCCATGTCGGAGGCCGCGGTCTTTCGCGCTCGGTCATCGCTGCTCAAGAATATATTTTATTTATATAATTTCTTCCGTTTCGACGTAATTCGTAATGCAAGGCTGCCTTTTCGTGTCCCACTAATGGGCATGGGTCTCTGCTCAGTATCAGGGACGCATGGAGCTTACTCCACCACGCTCTGTTATGAAGGTTGGCGGCCAACCAGCTGTCAGATGTTTTCGAACCGCCACTAGGCCTCTGACAAAGTTTAACGACAACTACATAGCTATTGATATAACCCAGGTCCAACAGCTTAGTGTATCTTTCGAAGATTAGAAACGCGCTTGAAATTTGCCACCAGCGGTCATCCATCTCACACGTTAATGACCATTTGTAGTCATCGTGGTGTATGTGGTCGCTACAGCCCATGGACATCTACATATCTCAACCAAGCCATTCTTGCCTGAGGTCGTATACAGTTGCGTTCATACTTGTATACGTTGCTTTATGTAGGTATAAATGAATATTCGTAGGATCTAAATATAATAGAATTGCTTCACGGTAGAAATGGGTTCAGTGGTAGTACGTCCTTAGTTCCATCCACATAAAAATGTGGCAAGCAACTGCATCTGTTCTTTGAAACACAATAGAGTTGCTTCAGGGCAGAAATGAGTTAAGTGGTAGTATTTCATTAGTTACAACCACAAATAAACGTGTGGCCGACAGCCGTACCTTTCCCTCGAAACTCAATAGAGATGCTATAGGACAGGAATGGATTCAGCGGTACCTCCTCAGTTACGACAGATAAAAGTGTGGTCATCAATTACACCTGTCCTCCGAAACACGATAGAGTTACTCTCACTAATTAGCAGGTAGTACTTTCTCGGTCACAACCACAGATAAAAGTGTGGCCAAGGACTGAACCTGTCCACAAAACACAATAAAGTTGGTTTAGAGCTAAAAAGAATTCAGCGGTTGTACTTTCTCGATTACGACCACAAAGTGAAGTATGGCCGGCACCCACAACTTTCCACTGAAACACAACAGAGATGCTTCAAATTATTTCTACATAATATCTAAAAACCCAAATATAAATAGAATGATAAAGTGTGCTTCTACGTAAGCACATGCGACCACAAATAAAAGTGTAGCCGGCAACCACACCATGCCACCAAAACACACTAGAGTTGCTTCAACAGATAAAAGTTTGGCTGGCAACCACACCTTTCCACGGAAACACAATACAATCACAGATAGTGAGTGGCCAGCCACCGCATCTTTCCGGCGAAACACAATAGAAATTATTCAGGAGATAAATGTATTCAGCGGTAGTACCTCCTCAGGTACATGCACAAATAAAAGTGTGGTCAGCAATTGCACCTGTCCACCGAAAACGATAGAGTTACTTCAACAAATAAAAGTGTTGTCGGCAGCCGCTTTCATCCACCGAAACACAATAGAGTTGCTTTAGAACAGAAAGACTCAGCGATAGTACTTTCTCGATTTTAACCACAGATAAAAGAGTGGCCAGCAACTGCGGCTGCCTACCGAAACAAAATAGAGTTACTTTAGAGCTGAAATAGATTCAGCGGTAGTATTTTCCTGCAGTTTCGGGATTAAGAATACAGCTACGGTATCCCCTGCCTGATCATAATACGCGACTAAAAGGGAGCTTCCAGGGCTGCGAGCGGTGAGAGTGGGAGCTCGACCCGTCCAGTCAGCAGCCCCGGGAAGGACGGCGGTGTGTGCGTGGCCGCATGCCGCCGTAAGCATCGGAAGGTGCAGGAGAGCACATCTGCTCTCCCAAAGATGGGCCCGTTCCAGGTTGTCGCGTATGGAGGACACCGGAGCGTTCCACGAGAGATCCCGGAGTCCTCCCCAAGCGCAGAGGCAGGCCACCAAGGGGGTTATATTGAGGTCAAATCCCGCATAGCCCAGTATCCACTCCCAAGGTGCTGGGTACCTTTTAAAGGTTTCACCCCCGATACAAAAAAAAGGTTACAATCGCAGAGAAAGGTGAAGTAAGCTCCAGGCCTTCCTCGTAATGGGGAATCAAAGATCCGTGCTCAGTAGTGGCAAAAAAAGGTTGCAGCCAGAAATTGAATTAGCGGTAGGTAGTTAATATTTATCATAATATATATTAACGTATGTGAACTCCTGTTTGTACTTTTGCACTCAGGTAAAGTACAGTAGGTACCTACTTATAATTATGTTTCCGGTATTCCCCATGCTTCTTTCATACTCATTGCCCCACAGTAGGGTAGATATACCATTACACAATAATTTTGACTGTTCTATAAATTATGGTATAACGATATTATATGTATATAGAGAATAATTTGTATCGTTGATACGAGTAGATCATCTCGGTTCTTTGCCTGAAAACAAAGATATCAATTGTTGCTGCATAAATAAATAACTGGCTTAAAATTTTGCTACCGAAATACGACAAAAAGGATGCCACGCGAGCAGCTTGCTGCGAGCGCAACACGCGCAACCTAGTTATATTATATAATCTTAAAAGGATTCGTTTTTCACCGCCCCCCCTCTCCCCCAAGGAGCTTGATACGGTCAAAGTGATGTATGAGGGGTTTCCCCTATCCCCTCTAGGGATTTACGGAAAAATTTCGAAATTTAAAAATTCAAGATGGCGGCCGAGTTTGAAATGTCAAAATTTTTATTTATTTCTCTATGCCCAATATGGGTGTCGTTTTCGAATAACTTTGGGGTGGAAATTATGAAAAAAATGGCCGTTTTTGGAAATTCAAGATGGCGGCGCGGATATGTTTGTTTAAATTTTTGCCCTTTTCGAGGTGCGTTTGAGGAGCTGTCATTTGGTGGTTTTTAGATACATTTTTGATATATTTTCTAAAATGTCTTGGAAATACCCTGAAATCTGGCAAAATGAGGGTGGTAATTTTTTTAAACAAGATGGCGGACGTGTGGCGGACATTTTGTAAAAAGTTTGAAAAACACCATTTTTCGAGGGGAAATATCTCGAGGTTGGCAACATTTCATCGGGTTGCTTTGTTCCAAGCGATTGTGGGACTTTATTCAAAGTGTTGCCAGGTATGGTCGACTTTTTTTCCTTTCATACATTTTTTTGAACTTTCCATTCAAAAACATGAAAAGTAGAAGGAGAAGATTTTTAAATAATTTTTTTTTATTAGTAGACGTAGAGTGATGCCTTCAATGACATTTGACCATTTTTGAAGACGTCGACTGGCAACACTGGCCGCAGGAATTTTTTTCCCATTTCACACATTGTCTATTACCACGGAGCGGAGAGTGGTGGGGGGTGAATATGATGTATGGGTGATATTATTGGTTGACTTTTGTGTCTATGGGAAAAATCCGAAATGTCAAAAATTCAAGATGGCGGCCGAGCTGAGCAGGTGAATATTTTTTTTTTATTCGCACCGACCCGAGATGGGTGTCGATTTCGACTAAGAGCGGGACAAGAAAAACGAAAAAAATTGAAAAAATTGAAAAAACAAGATGGCCACCGAGATACATAAAATTGAATTTTTCCGATTTTCGAGGTGTGTTTGCGGGGTCGCCATTTTGTGGGTTTTTGACATTTAAGTATGCTTTTTTTACTGTTCTCTCTGGCACATGCTCAATTTTGACAGATTGTAATCTATTATTTTTTTGAACAAGATGGCTGACCTACATCGGCCATTTTGTAAAACATACGAAAAATCGAGTTTTTTGACGTGAATTTTTGCCAGGTTGGCAACATTTCAGCGGAATTTGTTGTACCGATCGATTGTGTATCTTGACTTGGAGTGTTGCCAGGTTTTGTCAATTTTTTTTTCTTTCATACAAAATTGGAAACCTCCCATACAAAAACATGAAAAGTGGAAGGAGAAACATTTTTGATTAAAATATTGAGCCAGATATTTTTAAGGGGCTGTCTCAATGACATTTGACCATTTTTATCTTCATCACCTGGCAACACTAGGAGCTAGATTTTTTTTTCCGTTTTTTCGACATATCGAATTACACAGCCAAAAGTAAACATGAGAGGTAATAATAATGTATGGGTGATATTTTTGATTTACCCTCGTGTCTATAGGAAAAATCCGAAACGTCAGAAATTCAAGATGGCGGCCGAGCTGAGCAGGTCAACTTTATTTTTGTTTTCTGCACATACCCAATATTGGACATGTTTTCGAATAATATTGGGACGACAAATACGATGAAATTAGAAAAAAATAAAAAAACAAAATGGCCGCCGAGATTTTTGAATTTGAAAATTTTAAATTTTTTTGGTAACTTTACGGGAGTTTTTTGTTCAAGGAATTTTATTTTTTATTTTATAGTTTATATCCATTGGCTTTGGCGTATTCTCAATTTTGACAGATTGAGTTCCGTTTTTTTTTATTCAAGATGGCGGACGCCGTGGTGGCCAGTTTGTAAAAAGAACAAAAAATGCTATTTTTCGATGTGAAAATTTCGGTGGTTGGCAACGTTTCAGCGGATTACTTTGTATGGAGCGGTTGTGTAACTTGACTCGAAGTATTGCCAGGTTTTGTAATTTTTTTTTCTTTCATACAAATTTGTAAACTTTCCATTCAAAAACATGAAAAGTAGAAGGAGAAACATTTTTGATTAAAATATTGACCCAGATATTTTAAAGTGGCTGTCTTAATGACATTTGACTATTTTTATCTTTACCACCTGGCAACACTGGGAGCTAGATTTTTTTTTCAATTTTTTTCCTGGTCTTCATGTTTCGAATAGTGGAGCAAAATCTGTAGATCTGGAGTATCAATAATGTATGGGAGATTTATTTCATATACTATGGTGATTATGGGAAAAATATGAAATTACAATGTTGCCATACACAAAAATTGTTTTTCATGCCAATGAAATTTTATATCGAATATTTTAGTGTGTTGCCACAGGCTAACGCCATTAAGTGTATAAATGTTTCGTAGTTAGTAATCAATTGCAAATTTTGATATTAAAAAATTTTGATGTTGCCATACAAAAATTATAATTTCCAAACAAATATATTTTTGTATGTAAGATTTCGCGCAGATGTCTCCTTTAAATGTTTTTAAAATGTATGACGCGTATGATCCCACTACTTGTCTTTACTAATTATTGGTGTAATCTCTGAAAGTTGCCATACAAAAAATAAAAGTTTTCATACAAGTGATTTACCCTATCAAATTTGCCAGAAAATAGGTAATATTGCTTCGAATGCTACAGTTTTTTCGCACTATATAATGCAATTTTAATTTCTTTTAATCTGTAGATGCTCACAAATTGTAAATATTTGTAGAAAAATATTTTCGTGTTGCCATACAAAAAAAGTGATTTTCATACAAACAAATTTTTGTATGTTAAATTTTCAGGTTTTGTCTCCTTTTGATGTCAACAAATGGTATGAGGCGTTTGTAGAACTTATTGCACTGTATAAGTTTTTTCAAAAATATTTAAATGTTGCCATACAAAAAATATTTTTTTTCATACAAGTATTTAAAATTTTCCCGACAAATCGGGTATTGTATGGAATATTTTAGCCTGTTGGCAACATTTGGCATAATTATAACTTTGAATTTATGGTAGATAAAAATAATGTTAATGTTTCAGTGAAAATATATTTTTGGGTTGCCATACAAAAAAATCGACTTTCATACACAAATATAGTTTTATGTCAAATTTTAAATTGTTGCCACTTTTTAACGATACTACAATGTATGAAGCATTGCAAGACACAACAATACTGTACATATTATTGAAAAAATATTTTAGGGTTGCCATACAAAAAAATATTTTTTTCTTACAAAATCATTCAAGTATCGAATATGTCATGAATTTGTTATTTTGGATTCAACATTTCAGTCTGTCGGTGCTATTTAAGAACAATAAAATGTTCTAGGCGTTTAGAAGGACAAACGATTTGTTTATTTTGGTTCCAAAAAATATCAGTGTTGCCATACAAAAAATAATAAATTTCATACAAATGCATTTTTCTATGTGATAGTTTGGGCTGAGTGTTCCTTTTGACGTCATTAAAATGTATGTAAGTTTGTAAGTACTAAAATTATGTTCATATTAAAGCAATAATTCTTTAGTGTTGTCATACAAAAAATAATAATTTTCATACAAACGTTTTTTTGATATAAGATTTCAGGCTATTATGTCGTTTTGATTTTAGTGCAATGTATGGGCCATTTCTAGGTACCAATTCACCTTACATGTCGTTGCAAAAATATTTCTGTGTTGCCATACAATAATTATAAATTTTGGTACAAATGCTTTTTTGTATGAAATATTTTAAAGTATAGCCTCCTTTTGATATGAATAACCTTCAAAGTTAGGAACAATTCAGTAAATTTGATTAATAGTACAGAATAAAGTTGTTTTTATTAAAATGATTTAAAGTATTTATATTTTATTTAAATTAATACTTTAAAATAAAAAGTACGTATAAAATCAATAACTGCTTAATAGTCTTATGCTTACTTTGAAGACTTTTTTTCATCTGTAATTCCATCTTACATTATTTATTATTGGTCACTTTTATTTAAATACTTACGTCAAACATTATAAAAAAAAATAACAAAGTTTAACCAAGTTCAAATTTACCATTACTGACTGTACGGCTATTGTATATAAAAATAATCTAAAGATTGTACGGGCCACTTATAGATATTCTCAATTTGGAATTAAAAAAACTCATGTTCAAAATTTTAATATAATTGGCGGCAAATAGTTTTAATATAATTGGCGGCAAATAGTTGCCTCAAATTTCTTTTGATTCCCGTAACCATTTTGTAAATTTTGCGTAATAGTATGGATTGTTTTCAATTAGTGATTTATTTGAATGTGTTTAAATGTGTATTTGTGGATTTTTTTTTAATTTCGCGTAATAAGCATAACTTTCAGCATTTATTTTGAAGAGAAATTGGGTATGTACAAAGATTTTACAAAATTAACATATTGTTCGCCATATTTCACCTTTGACCACTAATTGATCAAATACCTAATTTAATAATTTACATACCAAACTAATTTCATGTCAAGAATAATATATGTATATTATTTTTAAGTTGAATCGTGTTGCTCTGCGCTAGATTAAATAATATGATTACATACTATGTTATTACCTTAATGTATTAAATTATTTCGAGAATATTAAGCTCTTTCTGCCAAGAGTGTTTTAAACGCTTTTACATACACGTAAAAGTGGTTTTGTTTTTAATGATAGAATCAGTTTCCATTTTTATTTTATAT
The DNA here is from genome assembly GCA_911387765.1 of Pyrgus malvae. Taxonomy (NCBI): domain Eukaryota; kingdom Metazoa; phylum Arthropoda; class Insecta; order Lepidoptera; family Hesperiidae; genus Pyrgus; species Pyrgus malvae. Next base: position 7,796,623 of record OU426958.1, on the reverse strand, counting down.
TTCTGGTTCCTTGCTTAAATTGTGTTCTTTAGACTTCGGAATATAGACGTTTTTATAATGACTTAATAATTTACCTGAAATACATACTTTTTCAACCCTCTTATGACCCAATGCTGGGCACAAATCTCCTCTAGAAAGTGAGAGGGATGTAGACCATAGTCCACCACGCTGGCCAAGAGTGGATAGGTGGATATCATGCCTTTGAATAATTATGGGTAAATCTCAGGCATGCGTGGTGATTGAAAATATGGTAATTAAATATCAACAGCAATAAATACGCACATAAAAATTTTCTTTGTAAGAGCTCCAAGCCGGGGTTTGATCACGGTATATCCATGTCTGAGGCCGCGGTCTTTTCCGCTCGGTCATCGCTGCTCAAGAACATATTTTATTTATATAATTTCTTTCGTTTCGACGTAATTCGTAACGCAAGGCTGCCTTTTCGTGTCCCACTAATGGGCATGGGTCTCTTTTCAGTATCAGGGACGCATGGAGCTTACTCCACCACGATCTGTAATGAGGGTTGGCGGCCAACCAGCTGTCAGATGTTTTCGTACCGCCACTAGGCCTCTGACAAGGTTTAACGACTACTACATAGCTATTGATATAACCCAGGTCCAACGGCTTAGTGTATCTTTCGAAGCTTAGAAACGCGCTTGAAATTTGCCACCAGCGGTCATCCATCTCACACGTTAATGACCATTTGTAGTCCTCGCGGTGTATGTGGTCGCTACAGCCCATGGACATCTACATAATATCTCAACCAAGCCATTCTTGCCTGAGATCGTATACAGTTGCGTTCATACTTGTATACGTTGCTTTATGTAGGATATTATAAATGAATATTCGTAGGATCTAAATATAGGTAATAGAATTGCTTCACGGTAGAAATGGGTTCAGTGGTAGTACGTCCTTAGTTCCATCCATATAAAAGTGTGGCAAGCTACTGCACCTGTCCTTTGAAACACAATAGAGTTGCTTCAGGGCAGAAATGAGTTAAGTGGTAGTATTTCATTAGTTACAACCACAAATAAACGTGTGGCCGACAGCCGCACCTTTCCCTCGAAACTCAATAGAGATGCTTTAAGTCAGAAATGGATTCAGCGGTACCTCCTCAGTTACGACCACAGATAAAAGTGTGGTTATCAATTACAACTGTCCTCCGAAACACGATAGAGTTACTCTCACTAATTGGCAGGTAGTACTTTCTCGGTCACAACCACAGATAAAAGTGTGGCCAAGGACTGAACCTGTCCACAAAACACAATAAAGTTGGTTTAGAGCTAAAAAGAATTCAGCGGTTGTTCTTTCTCGGTTACAACCACAAAGTGAAGTATGGCCGGCACCCACAACTTTCCACTGAAACACAACAGAGATGCTTCAAATTATTTCTACATAATATCTAAAAACCCAAATATAAATAGAATGATAAAGTGTGCTTCTACGTAAGCACATGCGACCACAAATAAAAGTGTAGCCGGCAACCGCACCATGCCACCAAAACACACTAGAGTTGCTTCAACAGATAAAAGTTTGGCTGGCAACCACACCTTTCCACAGAAACACAATACAATCACAGATAGTGAATGGCCAGCCACCGCATCTTTCCGGCGAAACACGATAGAAATTCTTCAGGAGAGAAATGTATTCAGCGGTAGTACCTCCTCAGTTACATGTCCACCGAACACGATAGAGTTACTTCAACAAATAAAAGTGTTGTCGGCAGCCGCTTTCATCCACCGAAACACAATAGAGTTGCTTTAGAGCAGAAAGACTCAGCGATAGTACTTTCTCGATTTTAACCACAGATAAAAGTGTGGCCATCAACTGCGGCTGCCTACCGAAACAAAATAGAGTTACTTTAGAGCTGAAATAGATTCAGCGGTAGTATTTTCCTGTAGTTTCGGGATTAAGAATACAGCTACGGTATTCCCTGCCTGATCGTAATACGCGACTAAAAGGGAGCTTCCGGGGCTGCGAGCGGTGAGAGTGGGAGCTCGACCCGTCCAGTCAGCAGCCTCGGGAAGGACGGCGGTGTGTGCGTGGCCGCATGCCGCCGTAAGCATCGGAAGGTGCAAGAGAGCACATCTGCTCTCCCAAAGATGGGCCCGTTCCAGGGTGTCGCGTATGGAGGACACCGGTGCGTTCCACGAGAGATCCCGGAGTCCTCCCCAAGCGCAGAGGCAGGCCACCGAGGGGGTTTTAGTGAGGTCAAATCCCGCATAGCCCAGTATCCTCTCCCAAGGTGCTGGGTACCTTTTGAAGGTTTCACCCCCGATACAAAAAAAAAGGTTACAATCTCAGAGAGAACTGTGGCCGGCACCCACAACTTTCCACTGAAACACAACGGAACAGAGTTGCTTCAAGTTGCTTCTACACATCTAAAACCCCGACTTGGAGCAGAACGGTGAAGTAAGCTCCAGGCCTTCCTCGTAATGGGGAATCAAAGACCCGTGCTCAGTAGTGGCAAAAAAGGGTTGCAGCCAGAAATTGAATTAGCGGTAGGTAGTTAATATTCATCATAATATATATTAGCGTATGTGATCTCCTGTTTGTACTTTTGCACTCAGGTAAAGTACAGTAGGTACCTACTTATAATAATGTTTCCGGTATTTCCCATGCTTCTTTCACACTCATTGCCCCACAGTAGGGTAGATATACCATGTGTTGTCAGTATCAAGGACCCACACAAAGACAGAAACACAAACAGACCGGGAACAGAAATTTTAAACTCATCATTAAAATTTCTGCTTCGAAGGGAATCGAACTCGGGATCCCCTGATAGGCAGTCTGGCATGGTTAACATTGCGTAACACGGTTATATAAAATACACAGTTTGGAATACTCCTCACCTCACTACCTACCCGGTTAACCTGAAAAGACTTTCCAGACTTTAATTTACCATTAACCCCAACATGTAGATGTTGCCCGATTCTCAGACCTACTCAATATGCTCACAAAATTTCATGAGAATCGGTCAAGCCGTTTCAGAGGAGTATGGCAACGAAAACTGTGACACGAGAATTTTATATATTAGATAATTTGTATCGTTGATAGATCATCTCGGTTCTTTGCCTGAAAACAAAGATATCAATTGTTGCTACATAAATAAATAACTAGCTAAAAATTTTGCTACCGAAATACGACAAAAAGGATGCCACGCGAGCAGCTTGCTGCGAGCGCAACACGCGCAACCTAGTTATATTATATAATCTTAAAAGGATTCGTTTTTCACTGGCCTCTCTCTCCCCCAAGGAGCTTGATACGGTCAAAGTGATGTATGAGGGGTTTCCCCTATCCCCTCTCGGGAATTAAGGAAAAATTTCGAAATTTAAAAATTCAAGATGGCGGCCGAGTTTGAAATGTCAAATTTTTTATTTATTTCCTTATGCCCAATATGGGTGTCGTTTTCGAATAATTTTGGGGTGGAAATTACGAAAAAAATGGCCGTTTTTGGAAATTCAAGATGGCGGCGCGGATACGTTTGGTTAAATTTTTGCCCTTTTCGAGGTGTGTTTGACGAGCTGTCATTCGGTGGTTTTTAAATACATTTTTGATATTTTTTCTAAAATGTCTTGGAAATATTCTGAATTCTGGCAAAATGTGGGTGGTAATTTTTTTAAACAAGATGGCGGATGCGTGGCGGCCATTTTGTAAAAAGTGCGAAAAACACCATTTTTCGAGGGGAAATATCTCGAGGTTGGCAACATTTGATCGGGTTGCTTTGTTCGGGGCGATTGTGGGACTCTACTCAAAGTGTTGCCAGGTTTGGTCGACTTTTTTTCCTTTCATACATTTTTTTGAACTTTCCATTCAAAAACATGAAAAGTAGAAGGAGAAGATTTTTTAATAAAAAAATTAAATTGGCAGACGTATTGTGATGCCTTCAATGACATTTGACCATTTTTGAAGACGTCGACTGGCAACACTGGCCGCAGGAATTTTTTTCCCATTTCACACATTGTCTATTACCACGGAGCGGGGAGTGGTGGGGGGTGAATATGATGTATGAGTGATATTGTTGGTTGACTTTCGTGTCTATGGGAAAAATCCGAAACGTCAAAAATTCAAGATGGCGGCCGAGCTGAGCAGGTGAATATTTTTTTTTTATTCGGACCGACCCGAGATGGGTGTCGGTTTCGAATAAGAGCGGGACAAGAAAAACGAAAAAAATTGAAAAAATTGAAAAAACAAGATGGCCGCCGAGATACATAAAATTGAATTTTTCCGATTTTCGAGGTGTGTTTGCGGGGTCGCCATTTTGTGGGTTTTTCACATTTAAGTATGCTTTTTTTACTGTTCTCTCTGGCACATGCTCAATTTTGACAGATTGTAATCTATAATTTTTTTGAACAAGATGGCTGACCCACATCGGCCATTTTGTAAAACATACGAAAAATCGAGTTTTTTGACGTTAATTTTTTCCAGGTTGGCAACATTTCAGCGGATCTTGTTGTACTGATCGGTTGTGTATCTTGACTTGAAGTGTTGCCAGGTTTTGTCAATTTTTTTTTCTTTCATACAAAATTGGAAACCTCCCATACAAAAACATGAAAAGTAGAAGGAGAGACATTTTTGATTAAAATATTGAGTCAGATATTTTTAAGGGGCTGTCTCAATGACATTTGACCATTTTTATCTTCATCACCTGGCAACACTAGGAGTTAGAATTTTTTTTCCGTTTTTTCGACATTTCGAATTACACAGCCAAAAGTAAACATGGGAGGTAATAATAATGTATGGGTGATATTTTTGATTTACCTTCGTGTCTATAGGAAAAATCCGAAACGTCAGAAATTCAAGATGGCGGCCGAGCTGAGCAGGTCAAGTTTATTTTTGTTTTCTGCACGTACCCAATATTGGACATGTTTTTGAATAATATTGGAACGACAAATACGATAAAATTAGAAAAAAATAAAAAAAACAAAATGGCCGCCGAGATTTTTGAATTTGAAAATTTTAAATTTTCGAGGTAATTTTACGGGAGTTTTTTGTTCAAGGAATTTAATCGTTCATTTTACAGTTGACATCTATTGGCTTTGGTGTATTCTCAATTTTGAAGGATTGTGTTACATTTTTTTTTATTCAAGATGGCGGACGCCGTGGTGGCCAGTTTGTAAAAAGAACAAAAAATGCTATTTTTCGGTGTGAAAATTTTGGTGGTTGGCAACGTTTCAGCGGATTACTTTGTACTGAGCGATTATGTAACTTGACTCGAAGTATTGCCAGGTTTTGTTATTTTTTTTTCTTTCATACAAATTTGTAAACTTTCCATTCAAAAACATGAAAAGTAGAAGGAGAAACATTTTTGATTAAAATATTGATCCAGATATTTTAAAGTGGTTGTTTTAATGATATTTGACTATTTTTATCTTTATCACCTGGCAACACTGGGAGCTAGATTTTTTTTTCAATTTTTTTCCTGGTCTTCATGTTTCGAATAGTGGAGCAAAAACTGTAGATCTGGAGTATCAACAATGTATAGGAGATTTGTTCCCTTATGTATAGTGATTATGGGAAAAATATGAAGTTACAATGTTGCCATACACAAAAATTGTTTTTTATGCCAATGAAATTTTATATCGAATATTTCAGTGTGTTACCACAGGTTAACAACATTAAGTGTATAAATATTTGGTAGTTAGTAATAAATTGCAAATTTTGATGCTAAAAATTTTTGATGTTGCCATACAAAAATAATAATTTCCAAACAAATATATTTTTGTATGTAAGATTTCGCGCAGTTGTTTTCTTTCAATAATGTTACAATGTATGACGCGTTTGAAGCTACTACTTCAGTTTACTAATTATTGCAATAATCACTCAGTGTTGCCATACAAAAATAAAAGTTTTCGTACAAGTGTTTTACCCTATCAAATTTTCCTGAAAATAACTAATTTAGCATCGAATACTACAGCCTATTTGCACTATTTAATATAATTTTAATTACTTTTAATCTGTAGATACTCACAAATAGTAAATATTTGCAGAAAAATATTTTCATGTTGCCATACAAAAAAAGTGATTTTCATACAAACAAATTTTTGTATGTTAAATTTTCAGGTTTTGTCTCCCTTTGATGTAAACAAATTGTATGAGGCGTTTGTAGAAGTTACTGCACTGTATATGTTTTTGCAAAAATATTTCAATGTTGCCATATAAAAAATATTTTTTTTCATACAAGTATTTAAAATTTGCCCGACAAATCGGGTATTTTATGGAATATTTTTGCCTGTTGGCAACATTTTGCATAATTATTACTTTGAATTTATGATAGATATAAATAATGTTAATGTTTCAGTAAAAATATATTTTTGGGTTGCCATACAAAAAAAACGTTTTTCATACAAAAATATATTTTAATGACAAATTTTAAATTGTTGCCACTTTTTAACGATACTATAATGTATGAAGCGTTGCAAGGTACAACTATACTGTACATTATATTGAAAAAATATTTTAGGGTTGCCATACAAAAAATAAAAAAATTTCTTACCAAATCTTTCAAGTATTGAATATGGCATAAAATTGTTATTTTGTATTCAACATTTCAGTCTGTCAGTGCAATTTAAGAACATTAAAATGTACTAGGCGTTTGGCTGGACAAACGATATGTTTATTTTGGTACCAAAAAATATCAGTGCTGCCATACAAAAAATAATAATTTTCATACAAATGCATTTTTCTATGTGATAGTTTGGGCTGAGTATTCCTTTTGACGTCATTACAATGTATGTAAGTTTGTAAGTTCTAAAATTTGTGCATATTTAAGTAATAATACTTTGGTGTTGTCATACAAAAAATAATAATTTTCATACAAACGCTTTTTTAATGTAAGATTTCAGGCTATTATGTCGTTTTGATTTTAATGCAATGTATGAGCCATTTTTAGATACCAATTCACCTTGCTTGTCGTTGCAAAAATATTTCTGTGCTGCCATACAAAAATCATACATTTTTATACAAATGCTTTTTTGTATGAAATATTTTACAGTATAGTCTCCTTTTGATATGAATACCCTTCAAAGTTAGAAACAATTCAGTGATTTTGATTAATATGACAGAATAAAGTTTTTTTATTAAAATGATATAAAGTATTTATATTATAATTAAATTAACACTTTCAAATAGTACGTATAAAATCAATAACAGCAAATATTATTGTAAGATGCTTACTTTGATGAGCTTTTTTCATCTGTACTGTGCTGTAATCTTACATTAGTTAGGTATTATTGGTCACTTTTATTTAAATACGTCAAATATTATAAAAAAAATTAGGTAACAAGGTTTAACCCAGTTCAAATTTACCATTAAGTACTGACTATACGGCTATTGTATATAAAAATAATCTAAAGATTGTACTGGCCACTTATAGATTGTACTCTAAATTTGGAATTTAAAAAACTCATGTTCAAAATTTTAAATTAATTGGCGGTACATAGTTGTCTCAAGTTTCTTTTAGTTCCCGCAACCAACCATTTTGTAAAATTTGTGTAATAATGTGGATTATTTTCAATTAGTGAATTAGTTGAATGTGTATTTGTGGATTTTTTTAATTTCGCGTAATAAGTACAACTTTCGGCATTTATTTTGAAGAGAAATTGGGTATGTACAAAGATTTTACAAAATTAACATATTGTTCGCCATATTTCACATTTGACCACTAATTGATCAAATACCTAATACGTACAATAATTTACATACCAAACTAATTTCATGTCAAGAGTAATATATGTATATTATTTTTAAGTTGAATCGTGTTGCTATGCGCTAGATTAAATAATATGATTACATACTATGTTATTACCTTAATTAGAGTTAAGAGTTATTAAATTATTTCGAGAATATTAAGCTCTTTCTGCTAAGAGTGTTTTAAACGCTTTTATAAAGTACATACACGTAAAAGTGATTTTGTTGTTAATGATAGAATCAGTTTCATTTTTTATTTTATATTTCTGGTTCCTTCCATACATTGTGTTCTTTAAACTTCGGAATATAGACGTTTTTATAATGACTTAATAATTTACCTGAAATACATATTTTTTCAACCCTCTTATGACCCAATGCTGGGCACAAATCTCCTCTAGAAAGTGGGAGGGATGTAGACCATAGTCCACCACGCTGGCCAAGAGTGGATAGGTAGATATCATGCCTTTGAATAATTATGAGTAACTCTCAGGCATGCGTGGTGATTGAAAATATGGTAATTAAATATCAACAGCAATAAATACGAACATAAAAATTTTCTTTGTAAGAGCTCAGCCGGGGTTTGATCACGGTATATCCATGTCGGAGGCCGCGGTCTTTCCCGCTCGGTCATCGCTGCTCAAGAACATATTTTATTTATATAATTTCTTCCGTTTCGACGTAATTCGTAACGCAAGGCTGCCTTTTCGTGTCACACTGATGGGCATGGGTCTCTGCTCAGTATCAGGGACGCATGGAGCTTATACCACCACGCTCTGTAATGAGGGTTGGCGGCCAACCAGCTGTCAGATGTTTTCGAACCGCCACTAGGCCTCTGACAAAGTTTAACGACTACTACATAGCTATTGATATAACCCAGGTCCAACGGCTTAGTGTATCTTTGGAAGCTTAGAAACGCGCTTGAAATTTGCCACCAGCGGCCATCCATCTCACATGTTAATGACCATTTGTAGTCCTCGCGGTGTATGTGGTCGCTACAGCCCATGGACATCTACATATCTCAACCAAGCCATTCTTGCCTGAGGTCGTATACAGTTGCGTTCATACTTGTATACGTTGCTTTATGTAGGTTATTATAAATGAATATTCGTAGGATCTGAATATTATACTAGAATTGCTTCACGGTAGAAATGGGTTCAGTGGTAGTACGTCCTTAGTTCCATCCATATAAAAGTGTGGCAAGCAACTGCATCTTTCCTTTGAAACACAATAGAGTTGCTTCAGGGCAGAAATGAGCTAAGTGGTAGTATTTCATTAGTTACAACCACAAATAAACGTGTGGCTGACAGCCGCACCTTTCCCTCGAAACTCAATAGAGATGCTTTAGGACAGGAATGGATTCAGCGGTACCTCCTCAGTTACGACAGATAAAAGTGTGGTCATCAATTACACCTGTCCTCTGAAACACGATAGAGTTACTCTCACTAATTAGCAGGTAGTACTTTCTCGGTCACAACCACAGATAAAAGAGTGGCCAAGGACTGAACCTGTCCACAAAACACAATAAAGTTGGTTTAGAGCTAAAAAGAATTCAGCAGTTGTACTTTCTCGGTTACAACCACAAAGTGAAGTATGGCCGGCACCCACAACTTTCCACTGAAATACAACAGATATGCTTCAAATTATTTCTACATAATATCTAAAAACTCAAATATAAATAGAATGATAAAGTGTGCTTCTACGTAAGCACATGCGACCACAAATATTTGTGTAGCCGGCAACCGCACCATGCCACCAAAACACACTAGAGTTGCTTCAACAGATAAAAGTTTGGCTGGCAACCACACCTTTCCACGGAAACACAAAACAATCACAGATAGTGAGTGGCCAGCCACCGCATCTTTCCGGCGAAACACAATAGAAATTCTTCAGGAGAGAAATGTATTCAGCGGTAGTACCTCCTCAGTTACATGCACAAATAAAAGTGTGGTCAGCAATTTCACCTGTCCACCGAAAACGATAGAGTTACTTCAACAAATAAAAGTGTTGTCGGCAGCCGCTTTCATCCACCGAAACACAATAGAGTTGCTTTAGAGCAGAAAGACTCAGCGATAGTACTTTCTCGATTTTAACCACAGATAAAAGTGTGGCCAGCAAGTGCGGCTGCCAACCGAAACAAAATAGAGTTGCTTTAGAGCTGAAACAGATTCAGCGGTAGTATTTTCCTGTAGTTTCGGGATTAAGAATACAGCTATGCTATGGTATCCCCTGCCTGATCGTAATACGCGACTAAAAGGGAGCTTCCGGGGCTGCGAGCGGTGAGAGTGGGAGCTCGACCCGTCCAGTCAGAAGCCCCGGGAAGGACGGCGGTGTGTGCGTGGCCGCATGCCGCCGTAAGCATCGGAAGGTGCAGGAGAGCACATCTGCTCTCCCAAAGATGGGCCCGTTCCAGGGTGTCGCGTATGGAGGACACCGGTGCGTTCCACGAGAGATCCCGGAGTCCTCCCCAAGCGCAGAAGCAAGCCACCGAGGGGGTTTTAGTGAGGTCAAATCCCGAATAGCCCAGTATCCTCTCCCAAGGTGCTGGGTACCTTTTCAAGGTTTCACCCCCGATACAAAAAAAAGGCTACAATCACAGAGAGAACTGTGGCCGGCACCCACAACTTTCCATTGAAACACAACAGAACAGAGTTGCTTCAAGTTGCTTCTACACATCTAAAACCCTGTCTTGGAGCAGAACGGTGAAGTAAGCTTCTGGCCTTCCTCGTAATGGGGACTCAAATACCCGTGCTCAGTAGTGGCAAAAAAGGGTTGCAGCCAGAAATTGAATTAGCGGTAGGTAGTTAATATTTATCATAATATATATTAGCGTATGTGATGTGGTACCTACCTATATTCCCCATGCTTCTTTTACACTCATTGCCCCACAGTAGGGTAGATATACCATGTGTTGTCAGTACCAAGGACCCACACAAAGACAGAAACACGAACTCGGGATCCTCTGATAGGCAGTCTGGCATAGCTAACATTGCGTCACACGGTTATATGTATATAAAATACACAGTTTGGAATACTCCTCACCTCACTACCTACCCGGTTAACCTGCAAAAGACTTTCCAGACATTAATTTACCATTACACAATAATTTTGACTGTTCTATAAATTATGGTATAACGATATTATATATAGAGAATAATTTGTATCGTTGAAACGAGTAGATCATCTCGGTTCTTTGCCTGAAAACAAAGATATCAATTGTTGCTACATAAATAAATAACTAGCTAAAAATTTTGCTACCGAAATACGACAAAAAGGATGCCACGCGAGCAGCTTGCTGCGAGCGCAACACGCGCAACCTAGTTATATTATATAATCTTAAAAGGATTCGTTTTTCACTGGCCTCTCTCTCCCCCAAGGAGCTTGATACGGTCAAAGTGATGTATGAGGGGTTTCCCCTATCCCCTCTCGGGAATTAAGGAAAAATTTCGAAATTTAAAAATTCAAGATGGCGGCCGAGTTTGAAATGTCAAATTTTTTATTTATTTCCTTATGCCCAATATGGGTGTCGTTTTCGAATAATTTTGGGGTGGAGATTACGAAAAAAATGGCCGTTTTTGGAAATTCAAGATGGCGGCGCGGATACGTTTGGTTAAATTTTTGCCCTTTTCGAGGTGTGTTTGACGAGCTGTCATTCGGTGGTTTTTAAATACATTTTTGATATTTTTTCTAAAATGTCTTGGAAATATTCTGAATTCTGGCAAAATGTGGGTGGTAATTTTTTTAAACAAGATGGCGGATGCGTGGCGGCCATTTTGTAAAAAGTGCGAAAAACACCATTTTTCGAGGGGAAATATCTCGAGGTTGGCAACATTTGATCGGGTTGCTTTGTTCGGGGCGATTGTGGGACTCTACTCAAAGTGTTGCCAGGTTTGGTCGACTTTTTTTCCTTTCATACATTTTTTTGAACTTTCCATTCAAAAACATGAAAAGTAGAAGGAGAAGATTTTTTAATAAAAAAATTAAATTGGCAGACGTATTGTGATGCCTTCAATGACATTTGACCATTTTTGAAGACGTCGACTGGCAACACTGGCCGCAGGAATTTTTTTCCCATTTCACACATTGTCTATTACCACGGAGCGGGGAGTGGTGGGGGGTGAATATGATGTATGGGTGATATTATTGGTTGACTTTCGTGTCTATGGGAAAAATCCGAAACGTCAGAAATTCAAGATGGCGGCCGAGCTGAGCAGGTGAATATTTTTTTTTTATTCGCACCAACCCGAGACGGGTGTCGATTTCGAATAAGAGTGGGACAGAAAAAACGAAAAAAATTGAAAAAATTGAAAAAACAAGATGGCCGCCGAGATACATAAAATTGAATTTTTCCGATTTTCGAGGTGTGTTTGCGGGGTCGCCATTTTGTGGGTTTTTAATATTTAATTATGTTTTTTTCACTTTTGTATCTGGCATATGCTCAATTTTGACAGATTGGACTCCATTATTTTTTTAAACAAAATGGCTGACCCACATCGGCCATTTTGTAAAACATACGAAAAATCGAGTTTTTTGACGTGAATCTTTTCCAGGTTGGCAACATTTTAGCGGATTTCGTTGTACTGATGGGTTGTGTAACTTGACTCGAAGTGTTGCCAGGTTTTGTCAATTTTTTTTTCTTTCATACAAAATTGGAAACCTCCCATACAAAAACATGAAAAGTGGAAGGAGAAACATTTTTGATTGAAATATTGAGCCAGATATTTTTGAGTGGCTGTCTTAATGACATTTGACCATTTTTATCTTCATCACCTGGCAACACTAGGAGCTAGAATTTTTTTTCCGTTTTTTCGACATTTCGAATTACACAGCCAAAAGTAAACATGGGAGGTAATAATAATGTATGGGTGATATTTTTGATTTACCCTCGTATCTATAGGAAAAATCCGAAACGTCAGAAATTCAAGATGGCGGCCGAGCTGAGCAGGTCAAGTTTATTTTTGTTTTCTGCACGTACCCAATATTGGACATGTTTTCGAATAATATTGGGACGACAAATACGATGAAATTAGAAAAAAATAAAAAAACAAAATGGCCGCCGAGATTTTTGAATTTGAAAATTTTAAACTTTCGAGGTAACTTTACGGGAGTTTTTTGTTCAAGGAATTTAATCGTTCATTTTACAATTGACATTTATTGGCTTTGGTGTATTCTCAATTTTGACGAATTGTGTTACATTTTTTTTTATTCAAGATGGCGGGCGCCGTGGTGGCCAGTTTGTAAAAAGAACAAAATATGCAATTTTTTGGTGTGAAAATTTTGGTGGTTGGCAACGTTTCAGCGGATTACTTTGTACCGAGCGGTTGTGTAACTTGACTTGAAGTATTGCCAGGTTTTGTCATTTTTTTTTCTTTCATACAAATTTGTAAACTTTCCATTCAAAAACATGAAAAGTAGAAGGAGAAACATTTTTGATTAAAATATTGACCCAGATATTTTACAGTGGCTGTCTCAATGACATTTGGCTATTTTTATCTTTACCACCTGGCAACACTGGGAGCTAGATTTTTTTTTCAATTTTTTTCCTGGTCTTCATGTTTCGAATAGTGGAGCAAAAACTGTAGATCTGGAGTATCAACAATGTATGGGAGATTTATTCCTTATAGTATGGTGATTATGGGAAAAATATGAAATCACAATGTTGCCATACACAAAAATTGTTTTTCATGCCAATGAAATTTTATATCGAATATTTCAGTGTGTTACCATAAATTAATGTCATTCAGTGTATAAATATTTGGTAGTTAGTAATAAATTGCAAATTTTGATGCTAAAAATTTTTGATGTTGCCATACAAAAATAATAATTTCCAAACAAATATATTTTTGTATGTAAGATTTCGCGCAGTTGTTTTCTTTTAATGTTGTTACAATGTATGACGCGTTTGAAGCTACTACTTCACTTTACTGATTATTGCAATAATCACTGAGTGTTGCCATACAAAAAATAAAAGTTTTCATACAACTGATTTACCCTATCAAATTTGCCAGGAAATAGGTAATTTTGCATCGAATACCACAGTCTGTTCGCACTTTTTAATGTAACATTTATTACTCTGAATCTGTAGACACTCCCAAATTGTAAATATTTGTAGAAAAATATTTTCGTGTTGCCATACAAAAAAAGTGATTTTCATACAAACAAATTTTTGTATGTTAAATTTTCAGGTTTTGTCTCCTTTTGATGTCAACAAATGGTATGAGGCGTTTGTAGAACTTATTGCACTGTATAAGTTTTTTCAAAAATATTTCAATGTTGCCATATAAAAAATATTTTTTTTTCATACAAGTATTTAAATTTTTTCCGACAAATCGGGTATTGTATGGAATATTTTAGCCTGTTGGCAACATTTACCATAATTATAACTTTGAATTTATGATAGATATAAATAATATTAATGTTTCAGTAAAAATATATTTTTGGGTTGCCATACAAAAAAACCGACTTTCATACAAAAATATATTTTTCAGTCAAATTTCAATTTGTTGCCACTTAATAATGATATTACAATGTATGAAGCGTTGCAAGATACAACTATACTGTACATTTTATTGAAAAAATATTTTAGGGTTGCCATACAAAAAATAAAAAAATTCTTACAAAATCTTTCAAGTATTGAATATGGCATGAAATTGTTATTTTGTATTCAATATTTCAGTCTGTCGGTGCAATTTAAGAACATTAAAATGTACTAGGCGTTTGGCAGGACAAACGATTTGTTTATTTTGGTACCAAAAAATATCAGTGTTGCCATACAAAAAATAATAATTTTCATACAAATGCATTTTTCTATGTGATAGTTTGGGCCGAGTATTCCTTTTGACGTCATTACAATGTATGTAATGTAAGTAAGTTTGTAAGTTCTAAAATTTTATGCATATTTAAGTAATAATACTTTGGTGTTGTCATACAAAAAATAATAATTTTCATACAAACGCTTTTTTAATGTAAGATTTCAGGCTATTATGTCGTTTTGATTTTAATGCAATGTATGAGCCATTTCTAGGTACCAATTCACCTTGCATGTCGTTGCAAAAATATTTCTGTGCTGCCATACAAAAATCATACATTTTTATACAAATGCTTTTATGTGTGAAATATTTTACAGTATAGTCTCCTTTTGATATGAATACCCTTCAAAGTTAGAAACAATTCAGTGATTTTGATTAATATGACAGAATAAAGTTTTTTTATTAAAATGATGTACCTAAAGTATTTATATTATAATTAAATTAACACTTTCAAATATAAAGTACGAATAAAATCAATAACAGCAAATATTATTGTAAGATCCTTACTTTGATGAGCTTTTTTCATCTGTACTGTGCTGTAACCTTACATTAGTTATTATTGGTCACTTTTATTTAAATACGTCAAATATTATAAAAAAATTAGGTAACAAGGTTTAAACCAGTTCAAACTTACCATTACTGACTATACGGCTATTGTATATAAAAATAATCTAAAGATTTTACTGGCCAGTTATAGATTGTACTCTAAATTTGGAATTAAAAAAACTCATGTTCAAAATTTTAAATTAATTGGCGGTAAATAGTTGCCTCAAGTTTCTTTTAGTTCCCGCAGCCAACCATTTTGTAAATCTTGTGTAATAATGTGGATTATTTTCAATTAGTGATTTATTTGAATGCGTTTGAATGTGTATTTGTGGATTTTTTTTATTTCGCGTAATAAGCACAACTTTCGGCATTTATTTTGAAGAAAAATTGGGTATGTACAAAGATGTTACAAAATGTTATGCACCTTTAACTTTTATATTATTATATTTTATATTCATTGATCAAATACCTAATTAAATAATTTACTTACCAAACTAATTTCATGTCAAGAGGAGACACTCCGACCTATTTTATTTTTAACTTGAATCGTGTTGCTCTGCGTTAGATTAAATAACATGATTATTGATAACATACTATGTTATTACCTTTATGTATTAAATTATTTCGAGAATGTTAAGTTCCTTCTGCCAAGTGTTTTAAACGCTTTTATAAAGTACATACACGTAAGGTGGTTTTGTTTTTAATGATGGAATCAGTTCCCTTAAATACATTATTTTTTCAACCCTTTTATGTCCCATTGCGGGACATAGATTTCCTCTAGAAAGTGAGAGGGATGTAGGTCACAATCCGCCACGCTAGCCAAGTGCGGATTGGTGAATATCATTCCTTTGATTTGTTATGAGTAACTCTCAGGCATGCGTGGTGATTGAAAAATTGGTTGGTTTGAAAATGGTAATTAAATATCACCATGTTTTCCCTCACCGTTAAGCAGCAATAAATACGCACATAAAAAAATATTCGTAAGATTTGCGCGCCAGGGTTTGAACTCAATATCTCCCTGTCGGAGATGGCTTTCTTTCCCGCTTGGCTATCACTGCTCAAATAAATTGATTTATATTTTTTCCTTTTCGATGTAATTCGTAATGCAAGGCTGGAACCCTTTATGCGTCCGACTAATGGGCACGGGTATCTTCCCATAATTGGGGCGCATGGAGCTTACTACACCACGCTGCTCTAATGCGGATTAATTGCCAACCAGCTGTCGGATGTTTTCAAACCTTAACAAGACCTCTGACAAGATTTTACGACTACTAAATTACTATCGATATCAACCAACGGCTTGTTGTGTCTTTCGAAGCACAGAAACGCTCTTGAAATTTGCAACTAGCGGTCACCCATCTCACACGTAGTATCATTTGTAGTCCTCGCGGTGTTAGTGGTCGCTGCAACTCATGGACATATACACATCTCAAGCAAGCCATCCTTGCCTGAGGTCGTATAAAATTACGTTGATACTAATTGTATCCGTTGCTTCATGTAGGTGAGCAGAAATTTATATTCGCAGTAGGTATCGAAACACGGAAATACTTTCGTAGTTATAACGTTATACATTTGTAAGTGTGGAGAGCAACTGCAACTGTCCACCTAAATGAAATGAAATGATATGAAATGATCCCTCCCCTTCCCTTCCCTTCACTCCCGTTTACTTCCCTTTACTCCCGTTTCCTTCCCTCCCCCCCATTCGCTTCCCTCCTCCCCCCTTCCCTTCACTCCCCTCCCTTCCCTTCCCTTTGAGTTTTTTGAGTGCTTTTATAAAATATTTAAAAGTTATAGCATTATTTTCGATGCAGCTTTCTTTGTACCTACTTTAAATATTTGGATTTTTTCACTGTTTTTATATTATAATTTTCTGTATGTGTCTGAGAAATGAAAAAAATGGAAGTAGAGTGCTGCGCAGAAGAGTACAAGGTATTCCATTTGTTTGTAGATCTTCTCGCTTCTTTGCCCGGAAACGAAATTGTCAAATGTTGCTATATGAATAAATAAACATGACTGAGAATTTGTTACAAAAACCAAACAAAAGGATGCCACGCGAGCAGCTTGCTGCGAGCGCAACACGCGCAACCTAGTTATATTATATAATCTTAAAAGGATTCGTTTTTCACTGGCCTCTCTCTCCCCCAAGGAGCTTGATACGGTCAAAGTGATGTATGAGGGGTTTCCCCTATCCCCTCTCGGGAATTAAGGAAAAATTTCGAAATTTAAAAATTCAAGATGGCGGCCGAGTTTGAAATGTCAAATTTTTTATTTATTTCCTTATGCCCAATATGGGTGTCGTTTTCGAATAATTTTGGGGTGGAGATTACGAAAAAAATGGCCGTTTTTGGAAATTCAAGATGGCGGCGCGGATACGTTTGGTTAAATTTTTGCCCTTTTCGAGGTGTGTTTGACGAGCTGTCATTCGGTGGTTTTTAAATACATTTTTGATATTTTTTCTAAAATGTCTTGGAAATATTCTGAATTCTGGCAAAATGTGGGTGGTAATTTTTTTAAACAAGATGGCGGATGCGTGGCGGCCATTTTGTAAAAAGTGCGAAAAACACCATTTTTCGAGGGGAAATATCTCGAGGTTGGCAACATTTGATCGGGTTGCTTTGTTCGGGGCGATTGTGGGACTCTACTCAAAGTGTTGCCAGGTTTGGTCGACTTTTTTTCCTTTCATACATTTTTTTGAACTTTCCATTCAAAAACATGAAAAGTAGAAGGAGAAGATTTTTTAATAAAAAAATTAAATTGGCAGACGTATTGTGATGCCTTCAATGACATTTGACCATTTTTGAAGACGTCGACTGGCAACACTGGCCGCAGGAATTTTTTTCCCATTTCACACATTGTCTATTACCACGGAGCGGGGAGTGGTGGGGGGTGAATATGATGTATGGGTGATATTATTGGTTGACTTTCGTGTCTATGGGAAAAATCCGAAACGTCAGAAATTCAAGATGGCGGCCGAGCTGAGCAGGTGAATATTTTTTTTTTATTCGCACCAACCCGAGACGGGTGTCGATTTCGAATAAGAGTGGGACAGAAAAAACGAAAAAAATTGAAAAAATTGAAAAAACAAGATGGCCGCCGAGATACATAAAATTGAATTTTTCCGATTTTCGAGGTGTGTTTGCGGGGTCGCCATTTTGTGGGTTTTTAATATTTAATTATGTTTTTTTCACTTTTGTATCTGGCATATGCTCAATTTTGACAGATTGGACTCCATTATTTTTTTAAACAAAATGGCTGACCCACATCGGCCATTTTGTAAAACATACGAAAAATCGAGTTTTTTGACGTGAATCTTTTCCAGGTTGGCAACATTTTAGCGGATTTCGTTGTACTGATGGGTTGTGTAACTTGACTCGAAGTGTTGCCAGGTTTTGTCAATTTTTTTTTCTTTCATACAAAATTGGAAACCTCCCATACAAAAACATGAAAAGTGGAAGGAGAAACATTTTTGATTGAAATATTGAGCCAGATATTTTTGAGTGGCTGTCTTAATGACATTTGACCATTTTTATCTTCATCACCTGGCAACACTAGGAGCTAGAATTTTTTTTCCGTTTTTTCGACATTTCGAATTACACAGCCAAAAGTAAACATGGGAGGTAATAATAATGTATGGGTGATATTTTTGATTTACCCTCGTATCTATAGGAAAAATCCGAAACGTCAGAAATTCAAGATGGCGGCCGAGCTGAGCAGGTCAAGTTTATTTTTGTTTTCTGCACGTACCCAATATTGGACATGTTTTCGAATAATATTGGGACGACAAATACGATGAAATTAGAAAAAAATAAAAAAACAAAATGGCCGCCGAGATTTTTGAATTTGAAAATTTTAAACTTTCGAGGTAACTTTACGGGAGTTTTTTGTTCAAGGAATTTAATCGTTCATTTTACAATTGACATTTATTGGCTTTGGTGTATTCTCAATTTTGACGAATTGTGTTACATTTTTTTTTATTCAAGATGGCGGGCGCCGTGGTGGCCAGTTTGTAAAAAGAACAAAATATGCAATTTTTTGGTGTGAAAATTTTGGTGGTTGGCAACGTTTCAGCGGATTACTTTGTACCGAGCGGTTGTGTAACTTGACTTGAAGTATTGCCAGGTTTTGTCATTTTTTTTTCTTTCATACAAATTTGTAAACTTTCCATTCAAAAACATGAAAAGTAGAAGGAGAAACATTTTTGATTAAAATATTGACCCAGATATTTTACAGTGGCTGTCTCAATGACATTTGGCTATTTTTATCTTTACCACCTGGCAACACTGGGAGCTAGATTTTTTTTTCAATTTTTTTCCTGGTCTTCATGTTTCGAATAGTGGAGCAAAAACTGTAGATCTGGAGTATCAACAATGTATGGGAGATTTATTCCTTATAGTATGGTGATTATGGGAAAAATATGAAATCACAATGTTGCCATACACAAAAATTGTTTTTCATGCCAATGAAATTTTATATCGAATATTTCAGTGTGTTACCATAAATTAATGTCATTCAGTGTATAAATATTTGGTAGTTAGTAATAAATTGCAAATTTTGATGCTAAAAATTTTTGATGTTGCCATACAAAAATAATAATTTCCAAACAAATATATTTTTGTATGTAAGATTTCGCGCAGTTGTTTTCTTTTAATGTTGTTACAATGTATGACGCGTTTGAAGCTACTACTTCACTTTACTGATTATTGCAATAATCACTGAGTGTTGCCATACAAAAAATAAAAGTTTTCATACAACTGATTTACCCTATCAAATTTGCCAGGAAATAGGTAATTTTGCATCGAATACCACAGTCTGTTCGCACTTTTTAATGTAACATTTATTACTCTGAATCTGTAGACACTCCCAAATTGTAAATATTTGTAGAAAAATATTTTCGTGTTGCCATACAAAAAAAGTGATTTTCATACAAACAAATTTTTGTATGTTAAATTTTCAGGTTTTGTCTCCTTTTGATGTCAACAAATGGTATGAGGCGTTTGTAGAACTTATTGCACTGTATAAGTTTTTTCAAAAATATTTCAATGTTGCCATATAAAAAATATTTTTTTTTCATACAAGTATTTAAATTTTTTCCGACAAATCGGGTATTGTATGGAATATTTTAGCCTGTTGGCAACATTTACCATAATTATAACTTTGAATTTATGATAGATATAAATAATATTAATGTTTCAGTAAAAATATATTTTTGGGTTGCCATACAAAAAAACCGACTTTCATACAAAAATATATTTTTCAGTCAAATTTCAATTTGTTGCCACTTAATAATGATATTACAATGTATGAAGCGTTGCAAGATACAACTATACTGTACATTTTATTGAAAAAATATTTTAGGGTTGCCATACAAAAAATAAAAAAATTCTTACAAAATCTTTCAAGTATTGAATATGGCATGAAATTGTTATTTTGTATTCAATATTTCAGTCTGTCGGTGCAATTTAAGAACATTAAAATGTACTAGGCGTTTGGCAGGACAAACGATTTGTTTATTTTGGTACCAAAAAATATCAGTGTTGCCATACAAAAAATAATAATTTTCATACAAATGCATTTTTCTATGTGATAGTTTGGGCCGAGTATTCCTTTTGACGTCATTACAATGTATGTAATGTAAGTAAGTTTGTAAGTTCTAAAATTTTATGCATATTTAAGTAATAATACTTTGGTGTTGTCATACAAAAAATAATAATTTTCATACAAACGCTTTTTTAATGTAAGATTTCAGGCTATTATGTCGTTTTGATTTTAATGCAATGTATGAGCCATTTCTAGGTACCAATTCACCTTGCATGTCGTTGCAAAAATATTTCTGTGCTGCCATACAAAAATCATACATTTTTATACAAATGCTTTTATGTGTGAAATATTTTACAGTATAGTCTCCTTTTGATATGAATACCCTTCAAAGTTAGAAACAATTCAGTGATTTTGATTAATATGACAGAATAAAGTTTTTTTATTAAAATGATGTACCTAAAGTATTTATATTATAATTAAATTAACACTTTCAAATATAAAGTACGAATAAAATCAATAACAGCAAATATTATTGTAAGATCCTTACTTTGATGAGCTTTTTTCATCTGTACTGTGCTGTAACCTTACATTAGTTATTATTGGTCACTTTTATTTAAATACGTCAAATATTATAAAAAAATTAGGTAACAAGGTTTAAACCAGTTCAAACTTACCATTACTGACTATACGGCTATTGTATATAAAAATAATCTAAAGATTTTACTGGCCAGTTATAGATTGTACTCTAAATTTGGAATTAAAAAAACTCATGTTCAAAATTTTAAATTAATTGGCGGTAAATAGTTGCCTCAAGTTTCTTTTAGTTCCCGCAGCCAACCATTTTGTAAATCTTGTGTAATAATGTGGATTATTTTCAATTAGTGATTTATTTGAATGCGTTTGAATGTGTATTTGTGGATTTTTTTTATTTCGCGTAATAAGCACAACTTTCGGCATTTATTTTGAAGAAAAATTGGGTATGTACAAAGATGTTACAAAATGTTATGCACCTTTAACTTTTATATTATTATATTTTATATTCATTGATCAAATACCTAATTAAATAATTTACTTACCAAACTAATTTCATGTCAAGAGGAGACACTCCGACCTATTTTATTTTTAACTTGAATCGTGTTGCTCTGCGTTAGATTAAATAACATGATTATTGATAACATACTATGTTATTACCTTTATGTATTAAATTATTTCGAGAATGTTAAGTTCCTTCTGCCAAGTGTTTTAAACGCTTTTATAAAGTACATACACGTAAGGTGGTTTTGTTTTTAATGATGGAATCAGTTCCCTTAAATACATTATTTTTTCAACCCTTTTATGTCCCATTGCGGGACATAGATTTCCTCTAGAAAGTGAGAGGGATGTAGGTCACAATCCGCCACGCTAGCCAAGTGCGGATTGGTGAATATCATTCCTTTGATTTGTTATGAGTAACTCTCAGGCATGCGTGGTGATTGAAAAATTGGTTGGTTTGAAAATGGTAATTAAATATCACCATGTTTTCCCTCACCGTTAAGCAGCAATAAATACGCACATAAAAAAATATTCGTAAGATTTGCGCGCCAGGGTTTGAACTCAATATCTCCCTGTCGGAGATGGCTTTCTTTCCCGCTTGGCTATCACTGCTCAAATAAATTGATTTATATTTTTTCCTTTTCGATGTAATTCGTAATGCAAGGCTGGAACCCTTTATGCGTCCGACTAATGGGCACGGGTATCTTCCCATAATTGGGGCGCATGGAGCTTACTACACCACGCTGCTCTAATGCGGATTAATTGCCAACCAGCTGTCGGATGTTTTCAAACCTTAACAAGACCTCTGACAAGATTTTACGACTACTAAATTACTATCGATATCAACCAACGGCTTGTTGTGTCTTTCGAAGCACAGAAACGCTCTTGAAATTTGCAACTAGCGGTCACCCATCTCACACGTAGTATCATTTGTAGTCCTCGCGGTGTTAGTGGTCGCTGCAACTCATGGACATATACACATCTCAAGCAAGCCATCCTTGCCTGAGGTCGTATAAAATTACGTTGATACTAATTGTATCCGTTGCTTCATGTAGGCGAGCAGAAATTTATATTCGCAGTAGGTATCGAAACACGGAAATACTTTCGTAGTTATAACGTTATACATTTGTAAGTGTGGAGAGCAACTGCAACTGTCCACCTAAATGAAATGAAATGATATGAAATGATCCCTCCCCTTCCCTTCCCTTCACTCCCGTTTACTTCCCTTTACTCCCGTTTCCTTCCCTCCCCCCCATTCGCTTCCCTCCTCCCCCCTTCCCTTCACTCCCCTCCCTTCCCTTCCCTTTGAGTTTTTTGAGTGCTTTTATAAAATATTTAAAAGTTATAGCATTATTTTCGATGCAGCTTTCTTTGTACCTACTTTAAATATTTGGATTTTTTCACTGTTTTTATATTATAATTTTCTGTATGTGTCTGAGAAATGAAAAAAATGGAAGTAGAGTGCTGCGCAGAAGAGTACAAGGTATTCCATTTGTTTGTAGATCTTCTCGCTTCTTTGCCCGGAAACGAAATTGTCAAATGTTGCTATATGAATAAATAAACATGACTGAGAATTTGTTACAAAAACCAAACAAAAGGATGCCACGCGAGCAGCTTGCTGCGAGCGCAACACGCGCAACCTAGTTATATTATATAATCTTAAAAGGATTCGTTTTTCACTGGCCTCTCTCTCCCCCAAGGAGCTTGATACGGTCAAAGTGATGTATGAGGGGTTTCCCCTATCCCCTCTCGGGAATTAAGGAAAAATTTCGAAATTTAAAAATTCAAGATGGCGGCCGAGTTTGAAATGTCAAATTTTTTATTTATTTCCTTATGCCCAATATGGGTGTCGTTTTCGAATAATTTTGGGGTGGAGATTACGAAAAAAATGGCCGTTTTTGGAAATTCAAGATGGCGGCGCGGATACGTTTGGTTAAATTTTTGCCCTTTTCGAGGTGTGTTTGACGAGCTGTCATTCGGTGGTTTTTAAATACATTTTTGATATTTTTTCTAAAATGTCTTGGAAATATTCTGAATTCTGGCAAAATGTGGGTGGTAATTTTTTTAAACAAGATGGCGGATGCGTGGCGGCCATTTTGTAAAAAGTGCGAAAAACACCATTTTTCGAGAGGAAATATCTCGAGGTTGGCAACATTTGATCGGGTTGCTTTGTTCGGGGCGATTGTGGGACTCTACTCAAAGTGTTGCCAGGTTTGGTCGACTTTTTTTCCTTTCATACATTTTTTTGAACTTTCCATTCAAAAACATGAAAAGTAGAAGGAGAAGATTTTTTAATAAAAAAATTAAATTGGCAGACGTATTGTGATGCCTTCAATGACATTTGACCATTTTTGAAGACGTCGACTGGCAACACTGGCCGCAGGAATTTTTTTCCCATTTCACACATTGTCTATTACCACGGAGCGGGGAGTGGTGGGGGGTGAATATGATGTATGAGTGATATTGTTGGTTGACTTTCGTGTCTATGGGAAAAATCCGAAACGTCAAAAATTCAAGATGGCGGCCGAGCTGAGCAGGTGAATATTTTTTTTTTATTCGGACCGACCCGAGATGGGTGTCGGTTTCGAATAAGAGCGGGACAAGAAAAACGAAAAAAATTGAAAAAATTGAAAAAACAAGATGGCCGCCGAGATACATAAAATTGAATTTTTCCGATTTTCGAGGTGTGTTTGCGGGGTCGCCATTTTGTGGGTTTTTCACATTTAAGTATGCTTTTTTTACTGTTCTCTCTGGCACATGCTCAATTTTGACAGATTGTAATCTATAATTTTTTTGAACAAGATGGCTGACCCACATCGGCCATTTTGTAAAACATACGAAAAATCGAGTTTTTTGACGTTAATTTTTTCCAGGTTGGCAACATTTCAGCGGATCTTGTTGTACTGATCGGTTGTGTATCTTGACTTGAAGTGTTGCCAGGTTTTGTCAATTTTTTTTTCTTTCATACAAAATTGGAAACCTCCCATACAAAAACATGAAAAGTAGAAGGAGAGACATTTTTGATTAAAATATTGAGTCAGATATTTTTAAGGGGCTGTCTCAATGACATTTGACCATTTTTATCTTCATCACCTGGCAACACTAGGAGTTAGAATTTTTTTTCCGTTTTTTCGACATTTCGAATTACACAGCCAAAAGTAAACATGGGAGGTAATAATAATGTATGGGTGATATTTTTGATTTACCTTCGTGTCTATAGGAAAAATCCGAAACGTCAGAAATTCAAGATGGCGGCCGAGCTGAGCAGGTCAAGTTTATTTTTGTTTTCTGCACGTACCCAATATTGGACATGTTTTTGAATAATATTGGAACGACAAATACGATAAAATTAGAAAAAAATAAAAAAACAAAATGGCCGCCGAGATTTTTGAATTTGAAAATTTTAAATTTTCGAGGTAATTTTACGGGAGTTTTTTGTTCAAGGAATTTAATCGTTCATTTTACAGTTGACATCTATTGGCTTTGGTGTATTCTCAATTTTGAAGGATTGTGTTACATTTTTTTTTATTCAAGATGGCGGACGCCGTGGTGGCCAGTTTGTAAAAAGAACAAAAAATGCTATTTTTCGGTGTGAAAATTTTGGTGGTTGGCAACGTTTCAGCGGATCACTTTGTACCGAGTGGTTGTGTAACTTGACTAGAAGTATTGCCAGGTTTTGTCATTTTTTTTTCTTTCATACAAATTTGTAAACTTTCCATTCAAAAACGTGAAAAGTAGAAGGAGAAACATTTTTGATTAAAATATTAACTCAGATATTTTAAAGTGGCCTTCTCAATGACATTTGACTATTTTTATCTTTACCACCTGGCAACACTGGGAGCTAGAATTTTTTTTCAATTTTTTTCCTGGTCTTCATGTTTCGAATAGTGGAGCAAAAACTGTAGATCTGGGGTATCAACAATGTATGGGAGATTTATTCCTTATAGTATGGTGATTATGGGAAAAATATGTTGTAAATTGTTTTTGAAGACAATGAAATTTTATATCGAATATTTCAGTGTGTTACCACAGGTTAACGCCATTAAGTGTATAAGTATTTGGTAGTTAGTAAAAAAGTGCAAATTTTGATGTAAAAATTTTTTGATGTTGCCATACAAAAATAATAATTTCCAAACAAATATATTTTTGTATGTAAGATTTCGCGCATTTGTTTTCTTTCAATGTTGTTACAATGTATGACGCGTTTGAAGCTACTACTTCACTTTATTATTATTGCTATAATAACTTAGTGTTGCCATACAAAAAATAAAAGTTTTCATACAAGTGTTTTACCCTATCAAATTTGCCTGAAAATAAGTAATTTAGCTTCGAATACTACAGCCTATTTGCACTATTTAATGTAATTTTAATTACTTTGAATCTATAGACACTCCCAAATTGTAAATATTTGTAGTAATATATTTTCGTGTTGCCATACAAAAAAAGTGATTTTCATACAAACAAATTATTGTATGTTAAATTTTCAGGTTTTGTGTCCTTTTGATGTCAACAAATGTTATGAGGCGTTTGTAGAACTTATTACACTGTATAAGTTTTTTCAAAAATATTTCAATGTTGCCATACAAAAAAAAATTTTTTTCATACAAGTATTTAAAATTTTCCCGACAAATCGGGTATTGTATGGAATATTTTAGCCTATTGGCAACATTTGGCATAATTATAACTTTGAATTTATGGTAGATAAAAATAATGTTAATGTTTCAGTGAAAATATATTTTTGGGTTGCCATACAAAAAAATCGACTTTCATACACAAATATACTTTTATATCAAATTTTAAATTGTTGCCACTTTGTAACGATACTACAATGTGTGAAGCGTTGCAAGATACAACTATACTGTACATATTATTGAAATAATATTTTAGGATTGCCATACAAAAAATAAAAAAATTCTAACAAAATCTTTCAAGTATTGAATATGTCATGAAATTGTTATCTTGTATTAAACATTTCAGTCCGTCAGTGCTATTTAAGAACATTAAAATGTTTTAGGCGTTTGGGAGGACGAACAATTTGTTTATTTTGGTATCAAAAAATATCAGTGTTGCCATACAAAAAATAATAATTTTCATACAAAGGCATTTTTCTATGTGATAGTTTGGGCTGAGTGTTTCTTTTGACGTCATTACAATGTATGTAAGTTTGTAAGTACTAAAATTTTGTGCATATTTAAGTAATAATACTTTAGTGTTGTCATACAAAAAATAATAATTTTCATACAAACTCTTATTTAATGTAATATTTCGGGCTATTATGTCGTTTTGATTTTAGTGCAATATATGGGCCATTTCTAGGTACCATTTCACTTTACATGTCGATGCAAAAATATTTCTGTGTTGCCATACAAAAATTATACATTTTATACAAATGCTTTTTGCGTGAAATATTTTACAGAATAGTCTCCTTTTGATATGAATACCCTTCAAAGTTAGGAACAATTCAGTGATTTTGATTAATATCACAGAATAAAGTTTTTTTATTAAAATGATGTAAAGTATTTATATTACAATTAAATTAATACTTTAAAATATAAAGTACGTATAAAATCAATAACTGCTTAATAGTAATATGATTACTTTGATGACTTTTTTTCATCTGTAGTTCCATCTTACATTATTTATTATTGGTCAGTTTTATTTAAATACTTAAACATAATAAAAAAATAACAAGGTTTAACCAAGTTCAAACTTACCATTACTGACTGTACGGCTATTGTATATAAAAATAATCTAAAGATTGTACTGGCCACTTATAGATATTCTAAATTTGGAATTAAAAAAACTCATGTTCAAAATTTTAAGATAATTGGCGGTAAATAGTTGCCTCAAATTTCTTTTGATTCCCGCAACCATTTTGTAAATTTTGCGTAATAATGTGGATTGTTTTCAATTAGTGATTTATTTGAATGTGTTTGAATGTGTATTTGTGGAATTTTTTTAATTTCGCGTAATAAGCACAACTTTCGGCATTTATTTTGAAGAGAAATTGGGTATGTACAAAGATTTTACAAAACTAACATATTGTTCGCCATATTTCACCTTTGACCACTAATTGATAAAAATATCTAATACAATAATTTACATACCAAACTAATTTCATGTCAAGAGTAATATATGTATATTATTTTTAAGATGAATCGTGTTGCTCTGCGCTAGATTAAATAATATGATTACATACTATGTTATTACCTTAATGTATTAAATTATTTCGAGAATATTAAGCTCTTTCTGCCAAGAGTGTTTTAAACGCTTTTATAAAGTACAACATACACGTAAAAGTGATTTTGTTTTTAATGATAGAATCAGTTTCCTTTTTTATTTTATGTTTCTGGTTCCTTGCATACATTGTGTTCTTTAAACTTCGGAATATAGACGTTTTTATAATGACTTAATAATTTACTTGAAATACATATTTTTTCAACCCTCTTATGACACAATGCTGGGCACTAATCTCCTCTAGAAAGTGGGATGGATGTAGACCTTAGTCCACCACGCCGGCCAAGAGTGGATAGGTGGATATCATGCCTTTGAGTAATTATGAGTAACTCTCAGGCATACGTGGTGATTGAAAATATGGTAATTAAATATCAACAGCAATAAATACGCACATAAAAATTTTCTTTGTAAGAGCTCAAAGCCGGGGTTTGATCACGGTATATCCATGTCGGAGGCCGCGGTCTTTCGCGCTCGGTCATCGCTGCTCAAGAATATATTTTATTTATATAATTTCTTCCGTTTCGACGTAATTCGTAATGCAAGGCTGCCTTTTCGTGTCCCACTAATGGGCATGGGTCTCTGCTCAGTATCAGGGACGCATGGAGCTTACTCCACCACGCTCTGTTATGAAGGTTGGCGGCCAACCAGCTGTCAGATGTTTTCGAACCGCCACTAGGCCTCTGACAAAGTTTAACGACAACTACATAGCTATTGATATAACCCAGGTCCAACAGCTTAGTGTATCTTTCGAAGATTAGAAACGCGCTTGAAATTTGCCACCAGCGGTCATCCATCTCACACGTTAATGACCATTTGTAGTCATCGTGGTGTATGTGGTCGCTACAGCCCATGGACATCTACATATCTCAACCAAGCCATTCTTGCCTGAGGTCGTATACAGTTGCGTTCATACTTGTATACGTTGCTTTATGTAGGTATAAATGAATATTCGTAGGATCTAAATATAATAGAATTGCTTCACGGTAGAAATGGGTTCAGTGGTAGTACGTCCTTAGTTCCATCCACATAAAAATGTGGCAAGCAACTGCATCTGTCCTTTGAAACACAATAGAGTTGCTTCAGGGCAGAAATGAGTTAAGTGGTAGTATTTCATTAGTTACAACCACAAATAAACGTGTGGCCGACAGCCGTACCTTTCCCTCGAAACTCAATAGAGATGCTATAGGACAGGAATGGATTCAGCGGTACCTCCTCAGTTACGACAGATAAAAGTGTGGTCATCAATTACACCTGTCCTCCGAAACACGCTAGAGTTACTCTCACTAATTAGCAGGTAGTACTTTCTCGGTCACAACCACAGATAAAAGTGTGGCCAAGGACTGAACCTGTCCACAAAACACAATAAAGTTGGTTTAGAGCTAAAAAGAATTCAGCGGTTGTACTTTCTCGATTACGACCACAAAGTGAAGTATGGCCGGCACCCACAACTTTCCACTGAAACACAACAGAGATGCTTCAAATTATTTCTACATAATATCTAAAAACCCAAATATAAATAGAATGATAAAGTGTGCTTCTACGTAAGCACATGCGACCACAAATAAAAGTGTAGCCGGCAACCACACCATGCCACCAAAACACACTAGAGTTGCTTCAACAGATAAAAGTTTGGCTGGCAACCACACCTTTCCACGGAAACACAATACAATCACAGATAGTGAGTGGCCAGCCACCGCATCTTTCCGGCGAAACACAATAGAAATTATTCAGGAGATAAATGTATTCAGCGGTAGTACCTCCTCAGGTACATGCACAAATAAAAGTGTGGTCAGCAATTGCACCTGTCCACCGAAAACGATAGAGTTACTTCAACAAATAAAAGTGTTGTCGGCAGCCGCTTTCATCCACCGAAACACAATAGAGTTGCTTTAGAACAGAAAGACTCAGCGATAGTACTTTCTCGATTTTAACCACAGATAAAAGAGTGGCCAGCAACTGCGGCTGCCTACCGAAACAAAATAGAGTTACTTTAGAGCTGAAATAGATTCAGCGGTAGTATTTTCCTGCAGTTTCGGGATTAAGAATACAGCTACGGTATCCCCTGCCTGATCATAATACGCGACTAAAAGGGAGCTTCCAGGGCTGCGAGCGGTGAGAGTGGGAGCTCGACCCGTCCAGTCAGCAGCCCCGGGAAGGACGGCGGTGTGTGCGTGGCCGCATGCCGCCGTAAGCATCGGAAGGTGCAGGAGAGCACATCTGCTCTCCCAAAGATGGGCCCGTTCCAGGTTGTCGCGTATGGAGGACACCGGAGCGTTCCACGAGAGATCCCGGAGTCCTCCCCAAGCGCAGAGGCAGGCCACCAAGGGGGTTATATTGAGGTCAAATCCCGCATAGCCCAGTATCCACTCCCAAGGTGCTGGGTACCTTTTAAAGGTTTCACCCCCGATACAAAAAAAAGGTTACAATCGCAGAGAAAGGTGAAGTAAGCTCCAGGCCTTCCTCGTAATGGGGAATCAAAGATCCGTGCTCAGTAGTGGCAAAAAAAGGTTGCAGCCAGAAATTGAATTAGCGGTAGGTAGTTAATATTTATCATAATATATATTAACGTATGTGAACTCCTGTTTGTACTTTTGCACTCAGGTAAAGTACAGTAGGTACCTACTTATAATTATGTTTCCGGTATTCCCCATGCTTCTTTCATACTCATTGCCCCACAGTAGGGTAGATATACCATTACACAATAATTTTGACTGTTCTATAAATTATGGTATAACGATATTATATGTATATAGAGAATAATTTGTATCGTTGATACGAGTAGATCATCTCGGTTCTTTGCCTGAAAACAAAGATATCAATTGTTGCTGCATAAATAAATAACTGGCTTAAAATTTTGCTACCGAAATACGACAAAAAGGATGCCACGCGAGCAGCTTGCTGCGAGCGCAACACGCGCAACCTAGTTATTTTATATTATATAATCTTAAAAGGATTCGTTTTTCACCGCCCCCCCTCTCCCCCAAGGAGCTTGATACGGTCAAAGTGATGTATGAGGGTTTTCCCCTATCCCCTCTAGGGATTTACGGAAAAATTTCTAAATTTAAAAATTCAAGATGGCGGCCGAGTTTGAAATGTCAAAATTTTTATTTATTTCTCTATGCCCAATATGGGTGTCGTTTTCGAATAACTTTGGGGTGGAAATTATGAAAAAAATGGCCGTTTTTGGAAATTCAAGATGGCGGCGCGGATATGTTTGTTTAAATTTTTGCCCTTTTCGAGGTGCGTTTGAGGAGCTGTCATTTGGTGGTTTTTAGATACATTTTTGATATATTTTCTAAAATGTCTTGGAAATACCCTGAAATCTGGCAAAATGAGGGTGGTAATTTTTTTAAACAAGATGGCGGACGTGTGGCGGCCATTTTGTAAAAAGTTCGAAAAACACCATTTTTCGAGGGGAAATATCTCGAGGTTGGCAACATTTGATCGGGTTGCTTAGTTCGAGGCGATTGTGGGACTCTACTCAAAGTGTTGCCAGGTTTGGTCGACTTTATTTTCTTTCAAACATTTTTTTGAACTTTCCATTCAAAAACATGAAAAGTAGAAGGAGATTTTTTTTTAATAATTTTTTTTTATAAACAGACGTAGAGTGATGCCTTCAATGACATTTGACCATTTTTTAAGACGTCGACTGGCAACACTGGCCGCAGGAATTTTTTCCCCATTTCACTCATTGTCTATTACCACGGAGCGGGGAGTGGTGGGGGGTGAATATGATGTATGGGTGATATTATTGGTTGACTTTCGTGTCTATGGGAAAAATCCGAAACGTCAGAAATTCAAGATGGCGGCCGAGCTGAGCAGGTGAATATATTTTTTTTATTCGCACCGACCCGAGATGGGTGTCGATTTCGAATGAAAACGAGACAAGAAAAACGAAAAAAATTGAAAAAATTGAAAAAACAAGATGGCCGCCGAGATACATAAAATTGAATTTTTCCGATTTTCGAGGTGTGTTTGCGGGGTCGCCATTTTGTGGGTTTTTGACATTTAAGTATGCTTTTTTTACTGTTCTCTCTGGCACATGCTCAATTTTGACAAATTGTAATCTATAATTTTTTTTAACAAGATGGCTGACCCACATCGGCCATTTTGTAAAACTTACGAAAAATCGAGTTTTTTGACGTGAATTTTTTGCAGGTTGGCAACATTTCAGCGGATTTCTTTGTACTGATCGGTTGTGTAACTTGACTCGAAGTATTGCCAGGTTTTGTCAATTTTTTTTTCTTTCATACAAAATTGGAAACCTCCCATACAAAAACATGAAAAGTAGAAGGAGAAACATTTTTGATCAAAATATTGAACCAGATATTTTTTAGGGGCTGTCTTAATGACATTTGACCATTTTTATCTTCATCACCTGGCAACACTAGGAGCTAGATTTTTTTTTCCGTTTTTTCGACATTTCGAATTACACAGCCAAAAGTAAACATGGGAGGTAATAATAATGTATGGGTGATATTTTTGATTTACCCTCGTGTCTACAGGAAAAATCCGAAACGTCAGAAATTCAAGATGGCGGCCGAGCTGAGCAGGTCAAGTTTATTTTTGTTTTCTGCACGTACCCAATATTGGACATGTTTTCGAATAATATTGGGACGACAAATACGATGATATTAGAAAAAAATAAAAAAACAAAATGGCCGCCGAGATTTTTGAATTTGAAAATTTTAAATTTTCGAGGTAACTTTACGGGAGTTTTTTGTTCAAGGAATTTTATTTTTTATTTTATAGTTTATATCCATTGGCTTTGGCGTATTCTCAATTTTGACAGATTGAGTTCCGTTTTTTTTTATTCAAGATGGCGGACGCCGTGGTGGCCAGTTTGTAAAAAGAACAAAAAATGCTATTTTTCGATGTGAAAATTTCGGTGGTTGGCAACGTTTCAGCGGATTACTTTGTATGGAGCGGTTGTGTAACTTGACTCGAAGTATTGCCAGGTTTTGTAATTTTTTTTTCTTTCATACAAATTTGTAAACTTTCCATTCAAAAACATGAAAAGTAGAAGGAGAAACATTTTTGATTAAAATATTGACCCAGATATTTTAAAGTGGCTGTCTTAATGACATTTGACTATTTTTATCTTTACCACCTGGCAACACTGGGAGCTAGATTTTTTTTTCAATTTTTTTCCTGGTCTTCATGTTTCGAATAGTGGAGCAAAATCTGTAGATCTGGAGTATCAATAATGTATGGGAGATTTATTTCATATACTATGGTGATTATGGGAAAAATATGAAATTACAATGTTGCCATACACAAAAATTGTTTTTCATGCCAATGAAATTTTATATCGAATATTTTAGTGTGTTGCCACAGGCTAACGCCATTAAGTGTATAAATGTTTCGTAGTTAGTAATCAATTGCAAATTTTGATATTAAAAAATTTTGATGTTGCCATACAAAAATTATAATTTCCAAACAAATATATTTTTGTATGTAAGATTTCGCGCAGATGTCTCCTTTAAATGTTTTTAAAATGTATGACGCGTATGACCCCACTACTTGTCTTTACTAATTATTGGTGTAATCTCTGAAAGTTGCCATACAAAAAATAAAAGTTTTCATACAAGTGATTTACCCTATCAAATTTGCCAGAAAATAGGTAATATTGCTTCGAATGCTACAGTTTTTTCGCACTATATAATGCAATTTTAATTTCTTTTAATCTGTAGATGCTCACAAATTGTAAATATTTGTAGAAAAATATTTTCGTGTTGCCATACAAAAAAAGTGATTTTCATACAAACAAATTTTTGTATGTTAAATTTTCAGGTTTTGTCTCCTTTTGATGTCAACAAATGGTATGAGGCGTTTGTAGAACTTATTGCACTGTATAAGTTTTTTCAAAAATATTTAAATGTTGCCATACAAAAAATATTTTTTTTCATACAAGTATTTAAAATTTTCCCGACAAATCGGGTATTGTATGGAATATTTTAGCCTGTTGGCAACATTTGGCATAATTATAACTTTGAATTTATGGTAGATAAAAATAATGTTAATGTTTCAGTGAAAATATATTTTTGGGTTGCCATACAAAAAAATCGACTTTCATACACAAATATAGTTTTATGTCAAATTTTAAATTGTTGCCACTTTTTAACGATACTACAATGTATGAAGCATTGCAAGACACAACAATACTGTACATATTATTGAAAAAATATTTTAGGGTTGCCATACAAAAAAATATTTTTTTCTTACAAAATCATTCAAGTATCGAATATGTCATGAATTTGTTATTTTGGATTCAACATTTCAGTCTGTCGGTGCTATTTAAGAACAATAAAATGTACTAGGCGTTTAGAAGGACAAACGATTTGTTTATTTTGGTTCCAAAAAATATCAGTGTTGCCATACAAAAAATAATAAATTTCATACAAATGCATTTTTCTATGTGATAGTTTGGGCTGAGTGTTCCTTTTGACGTCATTAAAATGTATGTAAGTTTGTAAGTACTAAAATTATGTTCATATTAAAGCAATAATTCTTTAGTGTTGTCATACAAAAAATAATAATTTTCATACAAACGCTTTTTTGATATAAGATTTCAGGCTATTATGTCGTTTTGATTTTAGTGCAATGTATGGGCCATTTCTAGGTACCAATTCACCTTACATGTCGTTGCAAAAATATTTCTGTGTTGCCATACAATAATTATAAATTTTGGTACAAATGCTTTTTTGTATGAAATATTTTAAAGTATAGCCTCCTTTTGATATGAATAACCTTCAAAGTTAGGAACAATTCAGTAAATTTGATTAATAGTACAGAATAAAGTTGTTTTTATTAAAATGATTTAAAGTATTTATATTTTATTTAAATTAATACTTTAAAATATAAAGTACGTATAAAATCAATAACTGCTTAATAGTCTTATGCTTACTTTGAAGACTTTTTTTCATCTGTAATTCCATCTTACATTATTTATTATTGGTCACTTTTATTTAAATACTTACGTCAAACATTATAAAAAAAAAATAACAAAGTTTAACCAAGTTCAAATTTACCATTACTGACTGTACGGCTATTGTATATAAAAATAATCTAAAGATTGTACGGGCCACTTATAGATATTCTCAATTTGGAATTAAAAAAACTCATGTTCAAAATTTTAATATAATTGGCGGCAAATAGTTGCCTCAAATTTCTTTTGATTCCCGTAACCATTTTGTAAATTTTGCGTAATAGTATGGATTGTTTTCAATTAGTGATTTATTTGAATGTGTTTAAATGTGTATTTGTGGATTTTTTTTAATTTCGCGTAATAAGCATAACTTTCAGCATTTATTTTGAAGAGAAATTGGGTATGTACAAAGATTTTACAAAATTAACATATTGTTCGCCATATTTCACCTTTGACCACTAATTGATCAAATACCTAATTTAATAATTTACATACCAAACTAATTTCATGTCAAGAATAATATATGTATATTATTTTTAAGTTGAATCGTGTTGCTCTGCGCTAGATTAAATAATATGATTACATACTATGTTATTACCTTAATGTATTAAATTATTTCGAGAATATTAAGCTCTTTCTGCCAAGAGTGTTTTAAACGCTTTTACATACACGTAAAAGTGGTTTTGTTTTTAATGATAGAATCAGTTTCCATTTTTATTTTATATTTCTGGTTCCTTGCTTAAATTGTGTTCTTTAGACTTCGGAATATAGACGTTTTTATAATGACTTAATAATTTACCTGAAATACATACTTTTTCAACCCTCTTATGACCCAATGCTGGGCACAAATCTCCTCTAGAAAGTGAGAGGGATGTAGACCATAGTCCACCACGCTGGCCAAGAGTGGATAGGTGGATATCATGCCTTTGAATAATTATGGGTAAATCTCAGGCATGCGTGGTGATTGAAAATATGGTAATTAAATATCAACAGCAATAAATACGCACATAAAAATTTTCTTTGTAAGAGCTCCAAGCCGGGGTTTGATCACGGTATATCCATGTCTGAGGCCGCGGTCTTTTCCGCTCGGTCATCGCTGCTCAAGAACATATTTTATTTATATAATTTCTTTCGTTTCGACGTAATTCGTAACGCAAGGCTGCCTTTTCGTGTCCCACTAATGGGCATGGGTCTCTTTTCAGTATCAGGGACGCATGGAGCTTACTCCACCACGATCTGTAATGAGGGTTGGCGGCCAACCAGCTGTCAGATGTTTTCGTACCGCCACTAGGCCTCTGACAAGGTTTAACGACTACTACATAGCTATTGATATAACCCAGGTCCAACGGCTTAGTGTATCTTTCGAAGCTTAGAAACGCGCTTGAAATTTGCCACCAGCGGTCATCCATCTCACACGTTAATGACCATTTGTAGTCCTCGCGGTGTATGTGGTCGCTACAGCCCATGGACATCTACATAATATCTCAACCAAGCCATTCTTGCCTGAGATCGTATACAGTTGCGTTCATACTTGTATACGTTGCTTTATGTAGGATATTATAAATGAATATTCGTAGGATCTAAATATAGGTAATAGAATTGCTTCACGGTAGAAATGGGTTCAGTGGTAGTACGTCCTTAGTTCCATCCATATAAAAGTGTGGCAAGCTACTGCACCTGTCCTTTGAAACACAATAGAGTTGCTTCAGGGCAGAAATGAGTTAAGTGGTAGTATTTCATTAGTTACAACCACAAATAAACGTGTGGCCGACAGCCGCACCTTTCCCTCGAAACTCAATAGAGATGCTTTAGGTCAGAAATGGATTCAGCGGTACCTCCTCAGTTACGACCACAGATAAAAGTGTGGTTATCAATTACAACTGTCCTCCGAAACACGATAGAGTTACTCTCACTAATTGGCAGGTAGTACTTTCTCGGTCACAACCACAGATAAAAGTGTGGCCAAGGACTGAACCTGTCCACAAAACACAATAAAGTTGGTTTAGAGCTAAAAAGAATTCAGCGGTTGTTCTTTCTCGGTTACAACCACAAAGTGAAGTATGGCCGGCACCCACAACTTTCCACTGAAACACAACAGAGATGCTTCAAATTATTTCTACATAATATCTAAAAACCCAAATATAAATAGAATGATAAAGTGTGCTTCTACGTAAGCACATGCGACCACAAATAAAAGTGTAGCCGGCAACCGCACCATGCCACCAAAACACACTAGAGTTGCTTCAACAGATAAAAGTTTGGCTGGCAACCACACCTTTCCACAGAAACACAATACAATCACAGATAGTGAATGGCCAGCCACCGCATCTTTCCGGCGAAACACGATAGAAATTCTTCAGGAGAGAAATGTATTCAGCGGTAGTACCTCCTCAGTTACATGTCCACCGAACACGATAGAGTTACTTCAACAAATAAAAGTGTTGTCGGCAGCCGCTTTCATCCACCGAAACACAATAGAGTTGCTTTAGAGCAGAAAGACTCAGCGATAGTACTTTCTCGATTTTAACCACAGATAAAAGTGTGGCCATCAACTGCGGCTGCCTACCGAAACAAAATAGAGTTACTTTAGAGCTGAAATAGATTCAGCGGTAGTATTTTCCTGTAGTTTCGGGATTAAGAATACAGCTACGGTATTCCCTGCCTGATCGTAATACGCGACTAAAAGGGAGCTTCCGGGGCTGCGAGCGGTGAGAGTGGGAGCTCGACCCGTCCAGTCAGCAGCCTCGGGAAGGACGGCGGTGTGTGCGTGGCCGCATGCCGCCGTAAGCATCGGAAGGTGCAAGAGAGCACATCTGCTCTCCCAAAGATGGGCCCGTTCCAGGGTGTCGCGTATGGAGGACACCGGTGCGTTCCACGAGAGATCCCGGAGTCCTCCCCAAGCGCAGAGGCAGGCCACCGAGGGGGTTTTAGTGAGGTCAAATCCCGCATAGCCCAGTATCCTCTCCCAAGGTGCTGGGTACCTTTTGAAGGTTTCACCCCCGATACAAAAAAAAAGGTTACAATCTCAGAGAGAACTGTGGCCGGCACCCACAACTTTCCACTGAAACACAACGGAACAGAGTTGCTTCAAGTTGCTTCTACACATCTAAAACCCCGACTTGGAGCAGAACGGTGAAGTAAGCTCCAGGCCTTCCTCGTAATGGGGAATCAAAGACCCGTGCTCAGTAGTGGCAAAAAAGGGTTGCAGCCAGAAATTGAATTAGCGGTAGGTAGTTAATATTCATCATAATATATATTAGCGTATGTGATCTCCTGTTTGTACTTTTGCACTCAGGTAAAGTACAGTAGGTACCTACTTATAATAATGTTTCCGGTATTTCCCATGCTTCTTTCACACTCATTGCCCCACAGTAGTGTAGATATACCATGTGTTGTCAGTATCAAGGACCCACACAAAGACAGAAACACAAACAGACCGGGAACAGAAATTTTAAACTCATCATTAAAATTTCTGCTTCGAAGGGAATCGAACTCGGGATCCCCTGATAGGCAGTCTGGCATGGTTAACATTGCGTAACACGGTTATATAAAATACACAGTTTGGAATACTCCTCACCTCACTACCTACCCGGTTAACCTGAAAAGACTTTCCAGACTTTAATTTACCATTAACCCCAACATGTAGATGTTGCCCGATTCTCAGACCTACTCAATATGCTCACAAAATTTCATGAGAATCGGTCAAGCCGTTTCAGAGGAGTATGGCAACGAAAACTGTGACACGAGAATTTTATATATTAGATAATTTGTATCGTTGATAGATCATCTCGGTTCTTTGCCTGAAAACAAAGATATCAATTGTTGCTACATAAATAAATAACTAGCTAAAAATTTTGCTACCGAAATACGACAAAAAGGATGCCACGCGAGCAGCTTGCTGCGAGCGCAACACGCGCAACCTAGTTATTATATTATATAATCTTAAAAGGATTCGTTTTTCACTGGCCTCTCTCTCCCCCAAGGAGCTTGATACGGTCAAAGTGATGTATGAGGGGTTTCCCCTATCCCCTCTCGGGAATTAAGGAAAAATTTCGAAATTTAAAAATTCAAGATGGCGGCCGAGTTTGAAATGTCAAATTTTTTATTTATTTCCTTATGCTCAATATGGGTGTCGTTTTCGAATAACTTTGGGGTGGAGATTACGAAAAAAATGGCCGTTTTTGTAAATTCAAGATGGCGGCGCGGATACGTTTGGTTAAATTTTTGCCCTTTTCGAGG
Source organism: Pyrgus malvae (assembly GCA_911387765.1). Lineage (NCBI taxonomy): Eukaryota > Metazoa > Arthropoda > Insecta > Lepidoptera > Hesperiidae > Pyrgus > Pyrgus malvae. The sequence goes on along the minus strand of OU426958.1, from coordinate 7,757,608 downwards.
TGTGTTTGACGAGCTGTCATTCGGTGGTTTTTAGATACATTTTTGATATTTTTTCTAAAATGTCTTGGAAATACCCTGAATTTTAGCAAAATGAGGGTGGTAATTTTTTTAAACAAGATGGCGGATGTGTGGCGGCCATTTTGTAAAAAGTGCAAAAAACACCATTTTTCGAGGGGAAATATCTCGAGGTTGGCAACATTTGATCGGGTTACTTTGTTCGAGGCGATTGTGGGACTTTACTCAAAGTGTTGCCAGGTTTGGTCGACTTTTTTTCCTTTCATACATTTTTTTGAACTTTCCATTCAAAAACATGAAAAGTAGAAGGACAAGATGTTTTAATAAAAAAAATTAATTGACATATGCACTGTGATGCCCTCAATGACATTTGACCATTTTTGAAGACGTCGACTGGCAACACTGGCCGCAGGATTTTTTTTCCCATTTCACACATTGTCTATTACCACGGAGCGGAGAGTGGTGGGGGGTGAATATGATGTATGGGTGATATTATTGGTTGACTATCGTGTCTATGGGAAAAATCCGAAACGTCAGAAATTCAAGATGGCGGCCGAGCTGAGTAGGTGAATATTTTTTTTTTATTCGCACCGACCCGAGATGGGTGTCGGTTTCGAATAAGAACGGAACAAGAAAAACGAAAAAAAATGAAAAAATTGAAAAAACAAGATGGCCGCCGAGATACATAAAATTGAATTTTTCCGATTTTCGAGGTGTGTTTGCGGGGTCGCCATTTTATGGGTTTTTAATATTTAATTATGTTTTTTTCACTTTTGTATCTGGCATATGCTCAATTTTGACAGATTTGACTCTATTATTTTTTTTATACAAAATGGCTGACCCACATCGGCCATTTTGTAAAACATACGAAAAATCGAGTTTTTTGACGTTAATTTTTTCCAGGTTGGCAACATTTCAGCGGATCTTGTTGTACTAATCGGTTATGTATCTTGACTTGAAGTGTTGCCAGGTTTTGTCAATTTTTTTTTCTTTCATACAAAATTGGAAACCTCCCATACAAAAACATGAAAAGTAGAAGGAGAAACATTTTTGATCAAAATATTGAGCCAGATATTTTTTAGGGGCTGTCTTAATGACATTTGACCATTTTTATCTTCATCACCTGGCAACACTAGGAGTTAGAATTTTTTTTCCGTTTTTTCGACATTTCGAATTACACAGCCAAAAGTAAACATGGGAGGTAATAATAATGTATGGGTGATATTTTTGATTTACCCTCGTGTCTATAGGAAAAATCCGAAACGTCAGAAATTCAAGATGGCGGCCGAGCTGAGCAGGTCAAGTTTATTTTTGTTTTCTGCACGTACCCAATATTGGACATGTTTTCGAATAATATTGAAACGACAAATACGATTAAATTAGAAAAAAATAAAAAAACAAAATGGCCGCCGAGATTTTTGAATTTGAAAATTTTAAATTTTCGAGGTAACTTTACGGGAGTTTTTTGTTCAAGGAATTTAATCGTTCATTTTACAATTGACATCTATTGGCTTTAGTGTATTCTCAATTTTAACGGATTGTGTTACATTTTTTTTATTCAAGATGGCGGACGCCGTGGTGGCCAGTTTGTAAAAAGAACAAAAAATGCTATTTTTCGGTGTGAAAATTTTGGTGGTTGGCAACGTTTCAGCGGATCACTTTGTACCGAGCGGTTGTGTAACATGACTAGAAGTATTGCCAGGTTTTGTCATTTTTTTTTCTTTCATACAAATTTGTAAACTTTCCATTCAAAAACATGAAAAGTAGAAGGAGAAACATTTTTGATTAAAATATTGACTCAGATATTTTAAAGTGGCCGTCTCAATGACATTTGACTATTTTTATCTTTACCACCTGGCAACACTGGGAGCTAGAATTTTTTTTCAATTTTTTTCCTGGTCTTCATGTTTCGAATAGTGGAGCAAAAACTGTAGATCTGGAGTATCAACAATGTATGAAAGATTTATTCCTTATAGTATGGTGATTATGGGAAAAATATGAAATCACAATGTTGCCATACACAAAAATTGTTTTTGAAGACAATGAAATTTTATATCGAATATTTCAGTGTGTTACCACAGGTTAACGCCATTATGTGTATAAGTATTTGGTAGTTAGTAAAAAAGTGCAAATTTTGATGTAAAAAATGTTTGATGTTGCCATACAAAAATAATAATTTCCAAACAAATATATTTTTGTATGTAAGATTTCGCGCAGTTGTTTTCTTTTAATGTTGTTACAATGTATGACGCGTTTGAAGCTACTACTTCACTTTACTGATTATTGCAATAATCACTGAGTGTTACCATACAAAAAATAAAAGTTTTCATACAACTGATTTACCCTATCAAATTTGCCAGGAAATAGGTAATTTTGCATCGAATACCACAGTCTGTTCGCACTTTTTAATGTAACATTTATTACTCTGAATCTGTAGACACTCCCAAATTGTAAATATTTGTAGAAAAATATTTTCGTGTTGCCATACAAAAAAAGTGATTTTCATACAAACAAATTATTGTATGTTAAATTTTCAGGTTTTGTGTCCTTTTGATGTCAACAAATGTTGTGAGGCGTTTGTAGAACTTATAACACTGTATAAGTTTTTTCAAAAATATTTCAATGTTGCCATACAAAAAATTTTTTTTTTCATACAAGTATTTAAAATTTTCCCGACAAATCGGGTATTGTATGGAATATTTTAGCCTATTGGCAACATTTGGCATAATTATAACTTTGAATTTATGGTAGATATAAACAAGTCTAATGTTTCAGTAAAAATATAGTTTTGGGTTGCCATACAAAAAAAACGACTTTCATACAAAAATATATTTTTGAGTCAAATTTCAAATTGTTGCCACTTTTTAACGATACTTTAATGTATGAAGCGTTGCAAGATACAACTATACTGTACATTTTATTGAAAAAATATTTTAGGGTTGCCATACAAAAAATTAAAAAAATCCTACAAAATATTTCAAGTATTGAATATGGCATGAAATTGTTATTTTGTATTCAACATTTCAGTCTGTCGGTGCGATTTAAGAACATTAAAATGTACTAGGCGTTTGGAAGGACAAACGATATGTTTATTTAGGTACCAAAAAATATCAGTGTTGCCATACAAAAAATAATAATTTTCATACAAATGCATTTTTCTATGTGATAGTTTGGGCTGAGTATTCCTTTGTCGTCATTACAATGTGTGTAAGTTTGAAAGTTCTAAAATTTTGTGCATATTTAAGTAATAATACTTTGGTGTTGTCATACAAAAAATAATAATTTTCATACAAACGCTTTTTTAATGTAAGATTTCAGGCTATTACCAATTCACCTTACATGTCGTTGTAAAAATATTTCTGTGTTCCCATACAAAAAATATACATTTTTATACAAATGCTTTTTGTGTGAAATATTTTACAGTTTAGTCTCCTTTTGTTATATGAATACCCTTCAAAGTTAGGAACAATTCAGTGACTTTGATTAATATGACAGAATAAAGTTTTTTTTATTAAAATGATGTAATGTATTTATATTACAATTAAATTAATACTTTAAAATATAAAGTACGTATAAAATCAATAACTGCTTAATAGTAATATGCTTACTTTGATGACTTTTTTACATCTGTAGTTCCATCTTAGATTATTTATTATTGGTCACTTTTATTTGAATACTTACGTCAAACATTATAAAAAAAATAACAAAGTTTAACCAAGTTAAAATTTACCATTATTGACTGTACGGCTATTGTATATAAAAATAATCTAAAGATTGTACTGGCCACATAAAGATATTCTAAATTTGGAATTAAAAAAAGTCATGTTCAAAATTTTAAGATAATTTGGCGCTAAATAGTTGCCTCAAATTTCTTTTGATTCCCGCAACCATTTTGTAAATTTTGCGTAATAATATGGATTGTTTTCAATTAGTGATTTATTTGAATGTGTTTGAATGTGTATTTGTGGATTTTTTTTTAATTTCGCGTAATAAGCATAACTTTCGGCATTTATTTTGAAGAGAAATTGGGTATGTACAAAGATTTTACAAAATTAACATATTGTTCGCCATATTTCACCTTTGACCACTAATTGATCAAATACCTAATTTAATAATTTACATAACAAACTAATTTCATGTCAAGAGTAATATATGTATATTATTTTTAAGTGGAATCGTGTTGCTCTGCGCTAGATTAAATAATATGATTACATACTATGTTATTACCTTAATGTATTAAATTATTTCGAGAATATTAAGATCTTTCTGCCAAGAGTGTTTTAAACGCTTTTACATACACGTAAAAGTGGTTTTGTTTTTAATGATAGAATCAGTTTCCTTTTTTATTTTATATTTCTGGTTCCTTCCATACATTGTGTTCTTTAAACTTCGGACCTATATATAGACGTTTTTATAATGACTTAATAATTTAACCGAAATACATATTTTTCAACCCTCTTATGACCCAATGCTGGGCACAAATCTCCTCTAGAAAGTGAGAGGGATGTAGACCATAGTCCATCACGCTGGCCAAGAGTGGATAGGTGGATATCATGCCTTTGAATAATTATGAGTAACTCTCAGGCATGCGTGGTGATTGAAAATATGGTAATTAAATATCAACAGCAATAAATACGCACATAATAATTTTCTTTGTAAGAGCTCCAAGCCGGGGTTTGATCACGGTATATCCATGTCTGAGGCCGCGGTCTTTTCCGCTCGGTCATCGCTGCTCAAGAACATATTTTATCTATATAATTTCTTTCGTTTCGACGTAATTCGTAATGCAAGGCTGCCTTTTCGTGTCCCACTAATGGGCATGGGTCTCTGTTCAGTATCAGGGACGCATGGAGCTTACTCCACCACGCTCTGTAATGAGGGTTGGCGGCCAACCAGCTGTCAGATGTTTTCGAACCGCCACTAGGCCTCTGACAAGGTTTAACGACTACTACATAGCTATTGATATAACCCAGGTCCAACGGCTTGGTGTATCTTTCGAAGCTTAGAAACGCGCTTGAAATTTCACCAGCGGTCATCCATCTCACACGTTAATGACCATTTGTAGTCCTCGCGGTGTATGTGGTCGCTACAGCCCATGGACATCTACATAATATCTCAACCAAGCCATTCTTGCCTGAGGTCGTATACAGTTGCGTTCATACTTGTATACGTTGCTTTATGTAGGTTATTATAAATGAATATTCGTAGGATCTAAATATAATAGAATTGCTTCACGGTAGAAATGGGTTCAGTGGTAATACGTCCTTAGTTCCATCCATATAAAAGTGTGGCAAGCATCTGCATCTGTCCTTACACAAATATAGTTGCTTCAGGGCAGAAACACAATAGAGTTGCTTCACGGTAGAAATGGGTTTAGTGGTAGTACGTCCTTAGTACCATCCACATAAAAGTGTGGCAAGCAACTGCATCTGTCCTTTGAAACACAATAGAGTTGCTTCAGGGCAGAAATGAGTTAAGTGGTAGTATTTCATTAGTTACAACCACAAATAAACGTGTGGCCGACAGCCGCACCTTTCCCTCGAAACTCAATAGAGATGCTTTAGGACAGGAATGGATTCAGCGCTACCTCCTCAGTTACGACAGACAAAAGTGTGGTCATCAATTACACCTGTCCTCCGAAGCACGATAGAGTTACTCTCACTAATTAGCAGGTAGTACTTTCTCGGTCACAACCACAGATAAAAGTGTGGCCAAGGACTGAACCTGTCCACAAAACACAATAAAGTTGGTTTAGAGCTAAAAAGATTTCAGTGGTTGTACTTTCTCGGTTACAACCACAAAGTGAAGTATGGCCGGCACCCACAACTTTCCACTGAAACACAACAGAGATGCTTCAAATTATTTCTACATAATATCTAAAAACCCAAATATAAATAGAATGATAAAGTGTGCATCTACGTAAGTTTGGCTGGCAACCACACCTTTCCACGGAAACACAAAACAATAACAGATAGTGAGTGGCCAGCCACCGCATCTTTCCGGCGAAACACAATAGAAATTCTTCAGGAGAGAAATGTATTCAGCGGTAGTACCTCCTCAGTTACATGCACAAATAAAAGTGTGGTCAGAAATTGCACCTGTCCACCGAAAACGATAGAGTTACTTCAACAAATAAAAGTGTTGTCGGCAGCCGCTTTCATCCACCGAAACACAATAGAGTTGTTTTAGAGCAGAAAGACTCAGCGATAGTACTTTCTCGATTTTAACCACAGATAAAAGTGTGGCCAGCAAGTGCGGCTGCCTACCGAAACAAAATAGAGTTACTTTAGAGCTGAAACAGATTCAGCGGTAGTATTTTCCTGTAGTTTCGGGATTAAGAATACAGCTACGTGCAGCCTGATCGTAATACGCGACTAAAAGGGAGCTTCTGGGGCTGCGAGCGGTGAGAGTGGGAGCTCGACCCGTCCAGCCAGCAGCCCCGGGAAGGACGGCGGTGTGTGCGTGGCCGCATGCCGCCGTAAGCATCGGAAGGTGCAGGAGAGCACATCTGCTCTCCCAAAGATGGGCCCGTTCCAGGGTGTCGCGTATGGAGGACACCGGTGCGTTCCACGAGAGATCCCGGAGTCCTCCCCAAGCGCAGAGGCAGGCCACCGAGGGGGTTTTAGTGAGGTCAAATCCCGCATAGCCCAGTATCCTCTCCCAAGGTGCTGGGTACCTTTTGAAGGTTTCACCCCCGATACAAAAAAAAGGTTACAATCACAGGGAGAACTGTGGCCGGCACCCACAACTTCCCACTGAAACACAACACAACAGAGTTGCTTCAAGTTGCTTCTACACATCTAAAACCCCGACTTGGAGCAGAACGGTGAAGTAAGCTCCAGGCCTTCCTCGTAATGGGAAATCAAAGACCCGTGCTCAGTAGTGGCAAAAAAGGGTTGCAGCCAGAAATGGAATTAGCGGTAGGTAGTTAATATTTATCATAATATATATACCATGAGTAGGGTAGATATACCATGTGTTGTCAGTACCAAGGACCCACACAAAGACAGAAACACAAACAGACCGGGAACAGAAATTTTAAACTCATCATTTAAATTTCTGCTTCGAAGGGAATCGAACTCGGAATCCCCTGATAGGCAGTCTGGCATGGTTAACATTGCGTCACACGGTTATATAAAATACACAGTTTCCAGACTTTAATTTACCATAACACAATAATTTTGACTGTTCTATAAACTATGGTATAACGATATTATATATAGAGAATAATTTGTATCGTTGAAACGAGTAGTCATCTCGGTTCTTTGCCTGAAAACAAAGATATCAATTGTTGCTACATAAATAAATAACTAGCTAAAAATTTTGCTACCGAACTACGACAAAAAGGATGCCACGCGAGCAGCTTGCTGCGAGCGCAACACGCGCAACCTAGTTATTATATTATATAATCTTAAAAGGATTCGTTTTTCACCTCCCCCCTTTTCCCTTAAGGAGTCTGATACGGTTAAAGTGATGTATGAGGGGTTTCCCCTATCCCCTCTCGGGAATAAAGGAAAAATTTCGAAATTTAAAAATTCAAGATGGCGGCCGAGTTTGAAATGTCAAAATTTTTATTTATTTCCCTATGCCCAATATGGGTGTCCTTTTCGAGTAAACTTGAGGTGGAGATTACGAAAAAAATGGCCTTTTTTGGAAATTCAAGATGGCGGCGCGGATACGTTTGGTTGAATTTTCGCCCTTTTCGAGGTGTGTTTGAGGAGCTGTCATTCGGTGGTTTTTAAATACATTTTTGATATTTTTTCTAAAATGGCTTGGAAATGCTCTGAATTTTGGCGAAAAGAGGGTAGTAATTTTTTTAAACAAGATGGCGGACGTGTGGCGGCCATTTTGTAAAAAGTGCGAAAAACACCATTTTTTTGAGGGGAAATATCTCGAGGTTGGCAACATTTGATCGGGTCGCTTTGTTCGAGGCGATTGTGGGACTCTACTCAAAGTATTGCCAGGTTTGGTCGACTTTTTTTCCATTCATACATTTTTTTTAACTTTCCATTCAAAAACATGAAAAGTAGAAGGAGACATTTTTTTAATAATTTTTTTTTATAAGCAGACGTAGAGTGATGCTCTTAATGACATTTGACCATTTTTGAAGACATCGACTGGCAACACTGGCCGCAGGAATTTTTTTCCCATTTCACACATTGTCTATTACCACGGAGCGGGGAGTGGTGGGGGGTAAATATAATGTATGGGTGATATTATTGGTTGACTTTCGTGTCTATGGGAAAAATCCGAAACGTCAAAAATTCAAGATGGCGGCCGAGCTGAGCAGGTGAATTTTTTTTTTTTATTCGCACCGACCCGAGATGGGTGTTGGTTTCGAATAAGAGCGGAACAAGAAAAACGAAAAAAAATGAAAAAATTGAAAAAACAAGATGGCCGCCGAGATACATAAAATTGAATTTTTCCGATTTTCGAGGTGTGTTTGCGGGGTCGCCATTTTGTGGGTTTTTGACATTTAAGTATGCTTTTTTTACTGTTCTCTTTGGCACATGCTCAATTTTGAAAGATTGTAATCTATAATTTTTTTGAACAAGATGGCTGACCCACATCGGCCATTTTGTAAAACATACGAAAAATCGAGTTTTTTGACGTTAATTTTTTCCAGGTTGGCAACATTTCAGCGGATCTTGTTGTACTGATCAGTTGTGTATCTTGACTTGAAGTGTTGCCAGGTTTTGTCAATTTTTTTTTCTTTCATACAAAATTGGAAACCTCCCATACAAAAACATGAAAAGTAGAAGGAGAAACATTTTTGATCAAAATATTGAGCCAGATATTTTTTAGGGGCTGTCTTAATGACATTTGACCATTTTTATTTTCATCACCTGGCAACACTAGGAGCTAGATTTTTTTTTCCGTTTTTTCGACATTTCGAATTACACAGCCAAAAGTAAACATGGGAGGTAATAATAATGTATGGGTGATATTTTTGATTTATCCTCGTGTCTATAGGAAAAATCCGAAACGTCATAAATTCAAGATGGCGGCCGAGCTGAGCAGGTCAAGTTTATTTTTGTTTTCTGCACGTACCCAATATTGGACATGTTTTCGAATAATATTGGGACGACCAATACGATGAAATTAGAAAAAAATAAAAAAACAAAATGGCCGCCGAGATTTTTGAATTTGAAAATTTTAAATTTTCGAGGTAAGTTTACGGGAGTTTTTTGTTCAAGGAATTTAATCGTTCATTTTACAATTGACATCTATTGGCTTTGGTGTATTCTCAATTTTGACGGATTGAGTTACATTTTTTTTTATTCAAGATGGCGGACGCCGTGGTGGCCAGTTTGTAAAAAGTACAAAAAATGCTATTTTTCGATGGGAAAAATTTGGTAGTTGGCAACATTTCAGCGGATTACTTTGTACTGAGTGGATATGTAACTTGACTCGAAGTATTGCCAGGATTTATAGTTTTTTTTTCTTTCATACAAATTTGTGAACTTTCCATTCAAAAACATGAAAAGTAGAAGGAGGAACATTTTTGATTAAAATATTGACCCAGATATTTTAAAGTGGCTGTCTTAATGACATTTGGCTATTTTTATCTTTACCACCTGGCAACACTGGGAGCTAGATTTTTTTTTCAATTTTTTTCCTGGTCTTCATGTTTCGAATAGTGGAGCAAAAACTGTAGATCTGGAGTATCAACAATGTATGGGAGATTTATACCTTATAGTATGGTGATTATGGGAAAAATATGAAATCACAATGTTGCCATAAACAAAAATTGTATTTCATGCTAATGAAATTTTATATTGATTATTTCAGTGTGTTACTACAGGTTAACGCCATTACGTGTATAAATGTTTGGTAGTTAGTAATAAATTGCAAATTTTGATTTTACAATTTTTTGATGTTGCCATACAAAAATAATAATATCCAAACAAATATATTTTTGTATGTAAGATTTCGCGCAGTCGTTTTATTTTAATGTTGTTACAATGTATGACGCGTTTGAAGCTACTACTTAACTTTACTAATTATTGCAATAATCACTCAGTGTTGCCATACAAAAAATAAAAGTTTTCATACAAGTGTTTTACCCTATCAAATTTGCCTGAAAATAAGTAATTTAGCTTCGAATACTATAGCCTATTTGCACTATTTAATATAATTTTAATTACTTTTAATCTGTAGATACTCACAAATAGTAAATATTTGTAGAAAAATATTTTCGTGTTGCCATACAAAAAATGTGATTTTCATACAAACAAATTTTTGTATGTTAAATTTTCAGGTTTTGTCTCCTTTTGATGTCAACAAATTGTATGAGGCGTTTGTAGAACTTATTGCACTATATAAGTTTTTTCAAAAATATTTCAATGTTGCCATACAAAAAAATTTTTTTTCATACAAGTATTTAAAATTTTCCCGACAAATCTGGTATTGTATGGAATATTTTAGCCTGTTGGCAACATTTGTCATAATTATAACTTTGAATTTATGGTAGATAAAAATAATGTTAATGTTTCAGTAAAAATATATTTTTGGGTTGCCATACAAAAAATCGACTTTCATACAAAAATATACTTTTATGTCAAATTTTAAATTGTTGCCACTTTTTAACGATACTAAAATGTATGAAGCGTTGCAAGATACAACACTACTGTACATATTATTAAATAAATATTTTAGGGTTGCCATACAAAAAATAAATTTTATCTTACAAAATCTTTCAAGTATCGAATATGTCATGAGTTTATTATTTTGGATTCAACATTTCAGTCTGACGGTGCTATTTAAGAACATTAAAATGTACTAGGCGTTTAGAAGGACAAAGGGTTTGTTTATTTTGGTTCCAAAAAATATCTGTGTTGCCATACAAAAAATAATAATTTTCATACAAATGCATTTTTCTATGTGATAGTTTGGGCTGAGTGTTCCTTTTGACGTCATTACAATGTATGTAAATTTGTAAGTACTAAAATTTTCTGCATATTTAACTAATAATACTTTAGTATTGTCATACAAAAAATAATAATTTTCATACAAGAGCTTTTTTAATGTAAGATTTCAGGCTATTATGTCGTTTTGATTTTAGTGCAATGTATGGGCCATTTCTAGGTACCATTTCACCTTACATGTCGTTGCAAAAATATTTCTGTGTTCCCATACAAAAATTATACATTTTTATACAAATGCTTTTTGTGTGAAATATTTTACGGTATAGTCTCCTTTTGATATGAATACCCTTCAAAGTTAGTAACAATTCAGTGACTTTGATTAATATGACAGAATAATTTTTTTTATTAAAATGATGTAAGTATTTATATTACAATTAAATTAATACTTTTATATTGATTATTTCAGTGTGTTACTACAGGTTAACGCCATTACGTGTATAAATGTTTGGTAGTTAGTAATAAATTGCAAATTTTGATTTTACAATTTTTTGATGTTGCCATACAAAAATAATAATATCCAAACAAATATATTTTTGTATGTAAGATTTCGCGCAGTCGTTTTATTTTAATGTTGTTACAATGTATGACGCGTTTGAAGCTACTACTTAACTTTACTAATTATTGCAATAATCACTCAGTGTTGCCATACAAAAAATAAAAGTTTTCATACAAGTGTTTTACTCTATCAAATTTGCCTGAAAATAAGTAATTTAGCTTCGAATACTATAGCCTATTTGCACTATTTAATATAATTTTAATTACTTTTAATCTGTAGATACTCACAAATAGTAAATATTTGTAGAAAAATATTTTCGTGTTGCCATACAAAAAATGTGATTTTCATACAAACAAATTTTTGTATGTTAAATTTTCAGGTTTTGTCTCCTTTTGATGTCAACAAATTGTATGAGGCGTTTGTAGAACTTATTGCACTATATAAGTTTTTTCAAAAATATTTCAATGTTGCCATACAAAAAATTTTTTTTTCATACAAGTATTTAAAATTTTCCCGACAAATCTGGTATTGTATGGAATATTTTAGCCTGTTGGCAACATTTGTCATAATTATAACTTTGAATTTATGGTAGATAAAAATAATGTTAATGTTTCAGTAAAAATATATTTTTGGGTTGCCATACAAAAAATCGACTTTCATACAAAAATATACTTTTATGTCAAATTTTAAATTGTTGCCACTTTTTAACGATACTAAAATGTATGAAGCGTTGCAAGATACAAGACTACTGTACATATTATTAAATAAATATTTTAGGGTTGCCATACAAAAAATAAATTTTATCTTACAAAATCTTTCAAGTATCGAATATGTCATGAGTTTATTATTTTGGATTCAACATTTCAGTCTGACGGTGCTATTTAAGAACATTAAAATGTACTAGGCGTTTAGAAGGACAAAGGGTTTGTTTATTTTGGTTCCAAAAAATATCTGTGTTGCCATACAAAAAATAATAATTTTCATACAAATGCATTTTTCTATGTGATAGTTTGGGCTGAGTGTTCCTTTTGACGTCATTACAATGTATGTAAATTTGTAAGTACTAAAATTTTCTGCATATTTAACTAATAATACTTTAGTATTGTCATACAAAAAATAATAATTTTCATACAAGAGCTTTTTTAATGTAAGATTTCAGGCTATTATGTCGTTTTGATTTTAGTGCAATGTATGGGCCATTTCTAGGTACCATTTCACCTTACATGTCGTTGCAAAAATATTTCTGTGTTCCCATACAAAAATTATACATTTTTATACAAATGCTTTTTGTGTGAAATATTTTACGGTATAGTCTCCTTTTGATATGAATACCCTTCAAAGTTAGTAACAATTCAGTGACTTTGATTAATATGACAGAATAATTTTTTTTATTAAAATGATGTAAGTATTTATATTACAATTAAATTAATACTTTAAAATATAAAGTACGTATAAAATCAATAACTGCTTAATAGTCCTATGCTTACTTTGATGACTTTTTTTCATCTGTAGTTCCATCTTACATTATTTATTATTGGTCACTTTTATTTAAATACTTACGTCAAACATTATAAAAAAAATAACAAAGTTTAACCAAGTTCAATACCATTACTGACTGTACGGCTATTGTATATAAAAATAATCTTAAGATTGTACTGGCCACTTATAGATATTCTAAATTTAGAATTAAAAAAACTCATGTTCAAAATTTTAAGACAATTGGCGGTAAATAGTTGCCTCAAATTTCTTTTAATTCCCGCAACCATTTGGTATATTTTGCGTAATACTATGGATAGTTTTCAATTACTGATTTATTTGAATGTGTTTAAATGTGTATTTGTGGATTTTTTTAAATTTCGCGTAATAAGCATAACTTTCGTCATTTATTTTGAAGAGAAATTGGGTATGTACAAAGATTTTACAAAATTAACATATTGTTCGCCATATTTCACCTTTGACCACTAATTGATCAAATACCTAATTTAATAATTTACATACCAAACTAATTTCATATCAAGAGTAATATATGTATATTATTTTTAAGTTGAATCGTGTTGCTCTGCGCTAGATTAAATAATATGATTACATACTATGTTATTACCTTAATGTATTAAATTATTTCGAGAATATTAAGCTCTTTCTGCCAAGAGTGTTTTAAACGCTTTTACATACACGTAAAAGTGGTTTTGTTTTTAATTATAGAATCAGTTTCATTTTTTTACCGACTTCCAAAAGAAGGAGGTACTGTATTCGGCTGTATGTATTTTTTTTTTTTTTATATATGTTCACCGATTACTCCGCCGTTTGTGGACCGATTTTAAAAATTCTTTTTTTGTTCGTATGCTTATACTCCCGAGGTGGTCCCATTGTCACCAAATCAGGATCTGATGATGGGATCCCAGGGAAATCGAGGGGAACTCTCAAATTTTATAGGCACACACATTAATTTTCTTATAGTTTCTGAAGCATAAGAGATATTTACGCATAGAAATCATCATCTCATGTTGTTGAGCTGATGATGGAAGGTACTGCGACAGTGAGGAGTTGAGAGCAAATTCTTTCAATAAATAGTTTTTTTATCGAAATCTTACATTCCCGAGGTGGTCCAACTGTCACCAAGTCAAAGTCTGATGAGGGGATCCCAGAGAAATCGAAGGGAACATTCAAATTTTATAGCACAACAAATGATTTTCATATTTATACAAAGCAAAACGAACATTTGTTTATAATTATCGTCATATCATGTTGCTGAACTCATGATGGAAGGTATTATGACGGTTAGGAGTTAAGAGCAAATTCTTTCAATAAATGGTTTTTTGTTCGAAATCTTACATTCCTGAGGTGGTCCAACTGTCACCATGTCAAAATCTGATGATGTGATATTAGGGATATCGAGGGAAACACTGAAACTTAATAGGCACACATGCTTTTAGTCATATTTTTAACATAATACAAATATTTATGTCTGGTAATTATCACCTGCTGTTGCTTAACTGATGATTGAAGGTACAACTCCTCAACGGTTAGGAGCTGAGAGCAAATTCTTTCTTTAATTTATACGTTCAGGTGGACTGATAGTATGTCTTTCAGACTTTTAGATGGCTATTAGATAAACATGATTATAAAAGGTAAATCTGTTTAAAGTTTAGAAGTTGTGAAAATTTTTCCAATTATGCTTATACATACAGAATTATTAAAATTACTAAAAAGAGTGAAATAAATTAAGTTTTTAACAAAAAAATAGAACCGACTTCAAACGGTAAAAAATAAAATTGTTCAGTACCTACTTCTTCCGGCTTATGGTAATGACTCTTAAAACTATTTTTGAAGTCGGGCCCTTAGTGAAATGTCCTGTCTTAGTAAATATAGTGTACCTTTTGTTCTGAATGGGCACCGACTCCAATATAGTTTTAACAGTCATTACCATAAGCAAGAAGAAGTAGGTACTGTCCCACTGTCTGTACTGTCGGTGTCAATTTAGAACGAATGGTACGACATTTACTAAGGGCCCGACTCCAGAAATAGTTTTAAGAGTCATTACCATAAGCCGGAAGAAGTAGGTACTGAACAATTTTATTTTTTACCGTTTGAAGTCGGTTCTATTTTTTTGTTAAAAACTTAATTTATATTTTATGTTTCTGGTTCCTTGCATACATTGTGTTCTTTAAACTTCGGAATATAGACATTTATATAATGATTTAATAATTTACCTGAAATACATATTTTTTCAACCCTCTTATGACCCAATGCTGGGCACAAATCTCCTCTAGAAAGTGAGAGAGATGTAGACCATAGTCCACCACGCTGGCCAAGAGTGGATAGGTGGATATCATGCCTTTGAATAATTATGAGTAACTCTCAGGCATGCGTGGTGATTGAAAATATGGTAATTAAATATCAACAGCAATAAATACGCACATAAAAATTTTCTTTGTAAGAGCTCCAAGCTGGGGTTTGATCACGGTATATCCATGTCTGAGGCCGCGGTCTTTTCCGCTTGGTCATCGCTGCTCAAGAACATATTTTATTTTTCTTTCGTTTCGACGTAATTCGTAATGCAAGGCTGCCTTTTCGTGTCCCACTAATGGGCATGGGTCTCTGTTCAGTATCAGGGACGAATGGAGCTTACTCTACCACGCTCTGTAATGAGGGTTGGCGGCCAACCAGCTGTCAGATGTTTTCGAACCGCCACTAGGCCTCTGACAAGGTTTAACGACTACTACATAGCTATTGATATAACCCAGGTCCAACGGCTTAGTGTATCTTTCGAAGCTTAGAAACGCGCTTGAAATTTGCCACCAGCGGTCATCCATCTCACACGTTAATGACCATTTGTAGTCCTCGCGGTGTATGTGGTCGCTACGGCCCATGGACATCTACATAATATCTCAACCAAGCCATTCTTGCCTGAGGTCGTATACAGTTGCGTTCATACTTGTATACGTTGCTTTATGTAGGTTATTATAAATGAATATTCGTAGGATCTAAATATAATAGAATTGCTTCACGGTAGAAATGGGTTCAGTGGTAGTACGTCCTTAGTTCCATCCATATAAAAGTGTGGCAAGCATCTGTCCTTTGAAACACAATAGAGTTGCTTCAGGGCAGAAATGAGTTAAGTAATTAAGTAAGTAAGTAAGTTAAGTATTTCATTAGTTACAACCACAAATAAACGTTAGGCCGATAGCCGCACCTTTCCCTCGAAACTCAATAGAGATGCTTTAGGTCAGGAATGGATTCAGCGGTACCTCCTCAGTTACGACCACAGATAAAAGTGTGGTCATCAATTACACCTGTCCTCCGAAACACGATAGAGTTACTCTCACTAATTAGCAGGTAGTACTTTCTCGGTCAAAACCACAGATAAAAGTGTGGCCAAGGACTGAACCTGTCCACAAAACACAATAAAGTTGGTTTAGAGCTAAAAAGAATTCAGCGGTTGTATTTCTCGGTTACAACCACAAAGTGAAGTATGGCCGGCACCCACAACTTTCCACTGAAACACAACAGAGATGCTTCAAATTATTTCTACATAATATCTAAAAACCCAAATATAAATAGAATGACAAAGTGTGCTTCTACGTAAGCACATGCGACCACAAATTAAAGTGTAGCCGGCAACCGCACCATGCCACCAAAACACACTAGAGTTGCTTCAACAGATAAAAGTTTGGCTGGCAACCACACTTTTCCACGGAAACACAATACAATCTCAGATAGTGAGTGGCCAGCCACCGCATCTTTTAGGCGAAACACAATAGAAATTCTTCAGGAGAGAAATGTATTCAGCGGTAGTACCTCCTCAGTTACATGCACAAATAAAAGTGTGGTCAGCAATTGCACCTGTCCAACGAAAACGATAGAGTTACTTAAACAAATAAAAGTGTTGTCGGCAGCCGCTTTCATCCACCGAAACACAATAGAGTTGCTTTAGGGCAGAAAGACGCAGCGATAGTACTTTCTCGATTTTAACCATATATAAAAGTGTGACCAGCAAGTGCGGCTGCCTACCGAAACAAAATAGAGTTGCTATAGAGCTGAAACAGATTCAGCGGTAGTATTTTCCTGTAGTTTCGGGATTAAGAATACAGCTACGGTATCCCCTGCCTGATCGTAATACGCGACTAAAAGGGAGCTTCCGGGGCTGCGAGCGGTGAGAATGGGAGCTCGACCCGTCCAGCCAGAAGCCCCGGGAAGGACGGCGGTGTGTGCGTGGCCGCATGCCGCCGTAAGCATCGGAAGGTGCAGGAGAGCACATCTGCTCTCTCAAAGATGGGCCCGTTCCAGGGTGTCGGCGAAGTCCTCCCCAAGCGCAGAGGCAGGCCACCGAGGGGGTTTTAGTGAGGTCAAATCCCGCATAGCCCAGTATCCTCTCCCAAGGTGCTGGGTACCTTACGAAGGTTTCACCGCCGATACAAAAAAAAGGTTACAATCACAGAGAGAACTGTGGCCGGCACCCACAACTTTCCACTGAAACACAACAGAACAGAGTTGCTTCAAGTTGCTTCTACACATCTAAAACCCCGACTTGGAGCAGAACGGTGAAGTAAGCTCCAGGCCTTCCTCGTAATGGGGAATCAAAGACCCGTGCTCAGTAATGGCAAAAAATGGTTGCAGCCAGAAATTGAATTAGCGGTAAGTAGTTAATATTTATCATAATATATATTAGCGTATGTGAACTCCTGTTTGTACTTTTGCACTCAGGTAAAATACAGTACGTACCTACTTATAATAATGTTTCCGGTATTCCCCATGCTTCTTTCACACTCATTGCCCCACAGTAGGGTAGATATACCATGTGTTGTCAGTACCAAGGACCCACACAAAGACAGAAAAACAAACAGACCGGGAACAGAAATTTTACACTCATCATTTAAATTTCTGCTTCGAAGGGAATCGAACTCGGGATCCCCTGATAGGCAGTCTGGCATGGTAAACATTGCGTCACACGGGTATATAAAATACACAGTTTGGAATACTGGAATTACACAATAATTTTGACTGTTCTATAAACTATGGTATAACGATATTATATATAGAGAATAATTTGTATCGTTGAAACGAGTAGATCATCTCGGTTCTTTGCCTTAAACAAAGATATCAATTGTTGCTACATAAATAAATAACTAGCTAAAAATTTTGCTACCGAAATACGACAAAAAGGATGCCACGCGAGCAGCTTGCTGCGAGCGCAACACGCGCAACCTAGTTATATTATATAATCTTAAAAGGATTCGTTTTTCACTGGCCTCTCTCTCCCCCAAGGAGCTTGATACGGTCAAAGTGATGTATGAGGGGTTTCCCCTATCCCCTCTCGGGAATTAAGGAAAAATTTCGAAATTTAAAAATTCAAGATGGCGGCCGAGTTTGAAATGTCAATTTTTTTATTTATTTCCTTATGCCCAATATGGGTGTCGTTTTCGAATAATTTTGGGGTGGAGATTACGAAAAAAATGACCGATTTTGGAAATTCAAGATGGCGGCGCGGATACGTTTGGTTAAATTTTTGTCCTTTTCGAGGTGTGTTTGACGAGCTGTCATTCGGTGGTTTTTAAATACATTTTTGATATTTTTACTAAAATGTCTTGGAAATACCCTGAATTTTAGCAAAATGAGGGTGGTAATTTTTTTAAACAAGATGGCGGATGTGTGGCGGCCATTTTGTAAAAAGTGCAAAAAACACCATTTTTCGAGGGGAAATATCTCGAGGTTGGCAACATTTGATCGAGTTGCTTTGTTCGAGGCGATTGTGGGACTTTACTCAAAGTATTGCCAGGTTTGGTCGACTTTTTTTCCTTTCATACATTTTTTTGAACTTTCCATTCAAAAACATGAAAAGTAGAAGGAGAAGATTTTTTAATAAAAAAATTAAATCAGCTGACGTACTGTGACGCCCTCAATGACATTTGACCATTTTTGAAGACGTCGACTGGCAACACTGGCCGCAGGAATTTTTTTCCCATTTCACACATTGTCTATTACCACGGAGCGGAGAGTGGTGGGGGGTGAATATGATGTATGGGTGATATTATTGGTTGACTATCGTGTCTATGGGAAAAATCCGAAACGTCAGAAATTCAAGATGGCGGCCGAGCTGAGTAGGTGAATATTTTTTTTTTATTCGCACCGACCCGAGATGGGTTTCGGTTTCGAATAAGAGCGGAACAAGAAATACGAAAAAAAATGAAAAAATTGAAAAAACAAGATGGCCGCCGAGATACATAAAATTGAATTTTTCCGATTTTCGAGGTGTGTTTGCGGGGTCGCCATTTTGTGGGTTTTTGACATTTAAGTATGTTTTTTTTACTGTTCTCTCTGGCACATGCTCAATTTTGACATATTGTAATCTATAATTTTTTTGAACAAGATGGCTGACCCACATCGGCCATTTTGTAAAACATACGAAAAATCGAGTTTTTTGCCGTTAATTTTTTCCAGGTTGGCAACATTTTAGCGGATTTCGTTGTACTGATGGGTTGTGTAACTTGACTCGAAGTGTTGCCAGGTTTTGTCAATTTTTTTTTCTTTCATACAAAATTGGAAACCTCCCATACAAAAACATGAAAAGTGGAAGGAGAAACATTTTTGATTAAAATATTGAGCCAGATATTTTTAAGGGGCTGTCTCAATGACATTTGACCATTTTTATCTTCATCACCTGGCAACACTAGGAGCTAGATTTTTTTTTCCGTTTTTTCGACATTTCGAATTACACAGCCAAAAGTAAACATGGGAGGTAACAATAATGTATGGGAGATATTTTTGATTTACCCTCGTGTCTATAGGAAAAATCCGAAACGTCAGAAATTCAAGATGGCGGCCGAGCTGAGCAGGTCAAGTTTATTTTTGTTTTCTGCACGTACCCAATATTGGACATGTTTTCGAATAATATTGGGACGACAAATACGATGAAATTAGAAAAAAATAAAAAAACAAAATGGCCGCCGAGATTTTTGAATTTGAAAATTTTAAATTTTCGAGGTAACTTTACGGGAGTTTTTTGTTCAAGGAATTTAATCGTTCATTTTACAGTTGACATCTGTTGGCTTTGGTGTATTCTCAATTTTAAAGGATTGTGTTACATTTTTTTTTATTCAAGATGGCGGACGCCGTGGTGGCCAGTTTGTAAAAAGAACAAAAAATGCTATTTTTCGGTGTGAAAATTTTGGTGGTTGGCAACGTTTCAGCGGATCACTTTGTACCGAGCGGTTGTGTAACTTGACTAGAAGTATTGCCAGGTTTTGTCATTTTTTTTTCTTTCATACAAATTTGTAAACTTTCCATTCAAAAACATGAAAAGTAGAAGGAGAAACATTTTTGATTAAAATATTAACTCAGATATTTTAAAGTGGCCTTTTCAATGACATTTGACTATTTTTATCTTTACCACCTGGCAACACTGGGAGCTAGAATTTTTTTTCAATTTTTTTCCTGGTCTTCATGTTTCGAATAGTGGAGCAAAAACTGTAGATCTGGGGTATCAACAATGTATGGGAGATTTATTCCTTATAGTATGGTGATTATGGGAAAAATATGAAATCACAATGTTGCCATACACAAAAATTGTTTTTGAAGACAATGAAATTTTATATCGAATATTTCAGTGTGTTACCACAGGTTAACGCCATTATGTGTATAAGTATTTGGTAGTTAGTAAAAAAGTGCAAATTTTGATGTAAAAATTTTTTGATGTTGCCATACAAAAATAATAATTTCCAAACAAATATATTTTTGTATGTAAGATTTCGCGCATTTGTTTTCTTTCAATGTTGTTACAATGTATGACGCGTTTGAAGCTACTACTTCATTTTACTTATTATTGCTATAATCACTTAGTGTTGCCATACAAAAAATAAAAGTTTTCATACAAGTGTTTTACCCTATCAAATTTGCCTGAAAATAAGTAATTTAGCTTCGAATACTACAGCCTATTTGCACTATTTAATGTAATTTTAATTACTTTGAATCTATAGACACTCCCAAATTGTAAATATTTGTAGAAATATATTTTCGTGTTGCCATACAAAAAAAGTGATTTTCATACAAACAAATTATTGTATGTTAAATTTTCAGGTTTTGTGTCCTTTTGATGTCAACAAATGTTATGAGGCGTTTGTAGAACTTATTACACTGTATAAGTTTTTTCAAAAATATTTCAATGTTGCCATACAAAAAAAATTTTTTTTCATACAAGTATTTAAAATTTTCCCGACAAATCGGGTATTGTATGGAATATTTTAGCCTATTGGCAACATTTGGCATAATTATAACTTTGAATTTATGGTAGATATAAACAAGTCTAATGTTTCAGTAAAAATATAGTTTTGGGTTGCCATACAAAAAAACCGACTTTCATACAAAAATATATTTTTGAGTCAAATTTCAAATTGTTGCCACTTTTTAACGATACTTTAATGTATGAAGCGTTGCAAGATACAACTATACTGTACATTTTATTGAAAAAATATTTTAGGGTTGCCATACAAAAAATTAAAAAAATCCTACAAAATATTTCAAGTATTGAATATGGCATGAAATTGTTATTTTGTATTCAACATTTCAGTCTGTCGGTGCGATTTAAGAACATTAAAATGTACGCGCAACCTAGTTATATTATATAATCTTAAAAGGATTCGTTTTTCACTGGCCTCTCTCTCCCCCAAGGAGCTTGATACGGTCAAAGTGATGTATGAGGGGTTTCCCCTATCCCCTCTCGGGAATTAAGGAAAAATTTCGAAATTTAAAAATTCAAGATGGCGGCCGAGTTTGAAATGTCAAATTTTTTATTTATTTCCTTATGCCCAATATGGGTGTCGTTTTCGAATAATTTTGGGGTGGAGATTACGAAAAAAATGGCCGTTTTTGGAAATTCAAGATGGCGGCGCGGATACGTTTGGTTAAATTTTTGCCCTTTTCGAGGTGTGTTTGACGAGCTGTCATTCGGTGGTTTTTAAATACATTTTTGATATTTTTTCTAAAATGTCTTGGAAATATTCTGAATTCTGGCAAAATGTGGGTGGTAATTTTTTTAAACAAGATGGCGGATGCGTGGCGGCCATTTTGTAAAAAGTGCGAAAAACACCATTTTTCGAGGGGAAATATCTCGAGGTTGGCAACATTTGATCGGGTTGCTTTGTTCGGGGCGATTGTGGGACTCTACTCAAAGTGTTGCCAGGTTTGGTCGACTTTTTTTCCTTTCATACATTTTTTTGAACTTTCCATTCAAAAACATGAAAAGTAGAAGGAGAAGATTTTTTAATAAAAAAATTAAATTGGCAGACGTATTGTGATGCCTTCAATGACATTTGACCATTTTTGAAGACGTCGACTGGCAACACTGGCCGCAGGAATTTTTTTCCCATTTCACACATTGTCTATTACCACGGAGCGGGGAGTGGTGGGGGGTGAATATGATGTATGGGTGATATTATTGGTTGACTTTCGTGTCTATGGGAAAAATCCGAAACGTCAGAAATTCAAGATGGCGGCCGAGCTGAGCAGGTGAATATTTTTTTTTTATTCGCACCAACCCGAGACGGGTGTCGATTTCGAATAAGAGTGGGACAGAAAAAACGAAAAAAATTGAAAAAATTGAAAAAACAAGATGGCCGCCGAGATACATAAAATTGAATTTTTCCGATTTTCGAGGTGTGTTTGCGGGGTCGCCATTTTGTGGGTTTTTAATATTTAATTATGTTTTTTTCACTTTTGTATCTGGCATATGCTCAATTTTGACAGATTGGACTCCATTATTTTTTTAAACAAAATGGCTGACCCACATCGGCCATTTTGTAAAACATACGAAAAATCGAGTTTTTTGACGTGAATCTTTTCCAGGTTGGCAACATTTTAGCGGATTTCGTTGTACTGATGGGTTGTGTAACTTGACTCGAAGTGTTGCCAGGTTTTGTCAATTTTTTTTTCTTTCATACAAAATTGGAAACCTCCCATACAAAAACATGAAAAGTGGAAGGAGAAACATTTTTGATTGAAATATTGAGCCAGATATTTTTGAGTGGCTGTCTTAATGACATTTGACCATTTTTATCTTCATCACCTGGCAACACTAGGAGCTAGAATTTTTTTTCCGTTTTTTCGACATTTCGAATTACACAGCCAAAAGTAAACATGGGAGGTAATAATAATGTATGGGTGATATTTTTGATTTACCCTCGTATCTATAGGAAAAATCCGAAACGTCAGAAATTCAAGATGGCGGCCGAGCTGAGCAGGTCAAGTTTATTTTTGTTTTCTGCACGTACCCAATATTGGACATGTTTTCGAATAATATTGGGACGACAAATACGATGAAATTAGAAAAAAATAAAAAAACAAAATGGCCGCCGAGATTTTTGAATTTGAAAATTTTAAACTTTCGAGGTAACTTTACGGGAGTTTTTTGTTCAAGGAATTTAATCGTTCATTTTACAATTGACATTTATTGGCTTTGGTGTATTCTCAATTTTGACGAATTGTGTTACATTTTTTTTTATTCAAGATGGCGGGCGCCGTGGTGGCCAGTTTGTAAAAAGAACAAAATATGCAATTTTTTGGTGTGAAAATTTTGGTGGTTGGCAACGTTTCAGCGGATTACTTTGTACCGAGCGGTTGTGTAACTTGACTTGAAGTATTGCCAGGTTTTGTCATTTTTTTTTCTTTCATACAAATTTGTAAACTTTCCATTCAAAAACATGAAAAGTAGAAGGAGAAACATTTTTGATTAAAATATTGACCCAGATATTTTACAGTGGCTGTCTCAATGACATTTGGCTATTTTTATCTTTACCACCTGGCAACACTGGGAGCTAGATTTTTTTTTCAATTTTTTTCCTGGTCTTCATGTTTCGAATAGTGGAGCAAAAACTGTAGATCTGGAGTATCAACAATGTATGGGAGATTTATTCCTTATAGTATGGTGATTATGGGAAAAATATGAAATCACAATGTTGCCATACACAAAAATTGTTTTTCATGCCAATGAAATTTTATATCGAATATTTCAGTGTGTTACCATAAATTAATGTCATTCAGTGTATAAATATTTGGTAGTTAGTAATAAATTGCAAATTTTGATGCTAAAAATTTTTGATGTTGCCATACAAAAATAATAATTTCCAAACAAATATATTTTTGTATGTAAGATTTCGCGCAGTTGTTTTCTTTTAATGTTGTTACAATGTATGACGCGTTTGAAGCTACTACTTCACTTTACTGATTATTGCAATAATCACTGAGTGTTGCCATACAAAAAATAAAAGTTTTCATACAACTGATTTACCCTATCAAATTTGCCAGGAAATAGGTAATTTTGCATCGAATACCACAGTCTGTTCGCACTTTTTAATGTAACATTTATTACTCTGAATCTGTAGACACTCCCAAATTGTAAATATTTGTAGAAAAATATTTTCGTGTTGCCATACAAAAAAAGTGATTTTCATACAAACAAATTTTTGTATGTTAAATTTTCAGGTTTTGTCTCCTTTTGATGTCAACAAATGGTATGAGGCGTTTGTAGAACTTATTGCACTGTATAAGTTTTTTCAAAAATATTTCAATGTTGCCATATAAAAAATATTTTTTTTTCATACAAGTATTTAAATTTTTTCCGACAAATCGGGTATTGTATGGAATATTTTAGCCTGTTGGCAACATTTACCATAATTATAACTTTGAATTTATGATAGATATAAATAATATTAATGTTTCAGTAAAAATATATTTTTGGGTTGCCATACAAAAAAACCGACTTTCATACAAAAATATATTTTTCAGTCAAATTTCAATTTGTTGCCACTTAATAATGATATTACAATGTATGAAGCGTTGCAAGATACAACTATACTGTACATTTTATTGAAAAAATATTTTAGGGTTGCCATACAAAAAATAAAAAAATTCTTACAAAATCTTTCAAGTATTGAATATGGCATGAAATTGTTATTTTGTATTCAATATTTCAGTCTGTCGGTGCAATTTAAGAACATTAAAATGTACTAGGCGTTTGGCAGGACAAACGATTTGTTTATTTTGGTACCAAAAAATATCAGTGTTGCCATACAAAAAATAATAATTTTCATACAAATGCATTTTTCTATGTGATAGTTTGGGCCGAGTATTCCTTTTGACGTCATTACAATGTATGTAATGTAAGTAAGTTTGTAAGTTCTAAAATTTTATGCATATTTAAGTAATAATACTTTGGTGTTGTCATACAAAAAATAATAATTTTCATACAAACGCTTTTTTAATGTAAGATTTCAGGCTATTATGTCGTTTTGATTTTAATGCAATGTATGAGCCATTTCTAGGTACCAATTCACCTTGCATGTCGTTGCAAAAATATTTCTGTGCTGCCATACAAAAATCATACATTTTTATACAAATGCTTTTATGTGTGAAATATTTTACAGTATAGTCTCCTTTTGATATGAATACCCTTCAAAGTTAGAAACAATTCAGTGATTTTGATTAATATGACAGAATAAAGTTTTTTTATTAAAATGATGTACCTAAAGTATTTATATTATAATTAAATTAACACTTTCAAATATAAAGTACGAATAAAATCAATAACAGCAAATATTATTGTAAGATCCTTACTTTGATGAGCTTTTTTCATCTGTACTGTGCTGTAACCTTACATTAGTTATTATTGGTCACTTTTATTTAAATACGTCAAATATTATAAAAAAATTAGGTAACAAGGTTTAAACCAGTTCAAACTTACCATTACTGACTATACGGCTATTGTATATAAAAATAATCTAAAGATTTTACTGGCCAGTTATAGATTGTACTCTAAATTTGGAATTAAAAAAACTCATGTTCAAAATTTTAAATTAATTGGCGGTAAATAGTTGCCTCAAGTTTCTTTTAGTTCCCGCAGCCAACCATTTTGTAAATCTTGTGTAATAATGTGGATTATTTTCAATTAGTGATTTATTTGAATGCGTTTGAATGTGTATTTGTGGATTTTTTTTATTTCGCGTAATAAGCACAACTTTCGGCATTTATTTTGAAGAAAAATTGGGTATGTACAAAGATGTTACAAAATGTTATGCACCTTTAACTTTTATATTATTATATTTTATATTCATTGATCAAATACCTAATTAAATAATTTACTTACCAAACTAATTTCATGTCAAGAGGAGACACTCCGACCTATTTTATTTTTAACTTGAATCGTGTTGCTCTGCGTTAGATTAAATAACATGATTATTGATAACATACTATGTTATTACCTTTATGTATTAAATTATTTCGAGAATGTTAAGTTCCTTCTGCCAAGTGTTTTAAACGCTTTTATAAAGTACATACACGTAAGGTGGTTTTGTTTTTAATGATGGAATCAGTTCCCTTAAATACATTATTTTTTCAACCCTTTTATGTCCCATTGCGGGACATAGATTTCCTCTATAAAGTGAGAGGGATGTAGGTCACAATCCGCCACGCTAGCCAAGTGCGGATTGGTGAATATCATTCCTTTGATTTGTTATGAGTAACTCTCAGGCATGCGTGGTGATTGAAAAATTGGTTGGTTTGAAAATGGTAATTAAATATCACCATGTTTTCCCTCACCGTTAAGCAGCAATAAATACGCACATAAAAAAATATTCGTAAGATTTGCGCGCCAGGGTTTGAACTCAATATCTCCCTGTCGGAGATGGCTTTCTTTCCCGCTTGGCTATCACTGCTCAAATAAATTGATTTATATTTTTTCCTTTTCGATGTAATTCGTAATGCAAGGCTGGAACCCTTTATGCGTCCGACTAATGGGCACGGGTATCTTCCCATAATTGGGGCGCATGGAGCTTACTACACCACGCTGCTCTAATGCGGATTAATTGCCAACCAGCTGTCGGATGTTTTCAAACCTTAACAAGACCTCTGACAAGATTTTACGACTACTAAATTACTATCGATATCAACCAACGGCTTGTTGTGTCTTTCGAAGCACAGAAACGCTCTTGAAATTTGCAACTAGCGGTCACCCATCTCACACGTAGTATCATTTGTAGTCCTCGCGGTGTTAGTGGTCGCTGCAACTCATGGACATATACACATCTCAAGCAAGCCATCCTTGCCTGAGGTCGTATAAAATTACGTTGATACTAATTGTATCCGTTGCTTCATGTAGGTGAGCAGAAATTTATATTCGCAGTAGGTATCGAAACACGGAAATACTTTCGTAGTTATAACGTTATACATTTGTAAGTGTGGAGAGCAACTGCAACTGTCCACCTAAATGAAATGAAATGATATGAAATGATCCCTCCCCTTCCCTTCCCTTCACTCCCGTTTACTTCCCTTTACTCCCGTTTCCTTCCCTCCCCCCCATTCGCTTCCCTCCTCCCCCCTTCCCTTCACTCCCCTCCCTTCCCTTCCCTTTGAGTTTTTTGAGTGCTTTTATAAAATATTTAAAAGTTATAGCATTATTTTCGATGCAGCTTTCTTTGTACCTACTTTAAATATTTGGATTTTTTCACTGTTTTTATATTATAATTTTCTGTATGTGTCTGAGAAATGAAAAAAATGGAAGTAGAGTGCTGCGCAGA
Organism: Pyrgus malvae; assembly: GCA_911387765.1. Classification (NCBI taxonomy): domain Eukaryota; kingdom Metazoa; phylum Arthropoda; class Insecta; order Lepidoptera; family Hesperiidae; genus Pyrgus; species Pyrgus malvae. Next base: position 7,730,108 of record OU426958.1, on the reverse strand, counting down.
AGAGTACAAGGTATTCCATTTGTTTGTAGATCTTCTCGCTTCTTTGCCCGGAAACGAAATTGTCAAATGTTGCTATATGAATAAATAAACATGACTGAGAATTTGTTACAAAAACCAAACAAAAGGATGCCACGCGAGCAGCTTGCTGCGAGCGCAACACGCGCAACCTAGTTATATTATATAATCTTAAAAGGATTCGTTTTTCACTGGCCTCTCTCTCCCCCAAGGAGCTTGATACGGTCAAAGTGATGTATGAGGGGTTTCCCCTATCCCCTCTCGGGAATTAAGGAAAAATTTCGAAATTTAAAAATTCAAGATGGCGGCCGAGTTTGAAATGTCAAATTTTTTATTTATTTCCTTATGCCCAATATGGGTGTCGTTTTCGAATAATTTTGGGGTGGAGATTACGAAAAAAATGGCCGTTTTTGGAAATTCAAGATGGCGGCGCGGATACGTTTGGTTAAATTTTTGCCCTTTTCGAGGTGTGTTTGACGAGCTGTCATTCGGTGGTTTTTAAATACATTTTTGATATTTTTTCTAAAATGTCTTGGAAATATTCTGAATTCTGGCAAAATGTGGGTGGTAATTTTTTTAAACAAGATGGCGGATGCGTGGCGGCCATTTTGTAAAAAGTGCGAAAAACACCATTTTTCGAGGGGAAATATCTCGAGGTTGGCAACATTTGATCGGGTTGCTTTGTTCGGGGCGATTGTGGGACTCTACTCAAAGTGTTGCCAGGTTTGGTCGACTTTTTTTCCTTTCATACATTTTTTTGAACTTTCCATTCAAAAACATGAAAAGTAGAAGGAGAAGATTTTTTAATAAAAAAATTAAATCAGCTGACGTACTGTGACGCCCTCAATGACATTTGACCATTTTTGAAGACGTCGACTGGCAACACTGGCCGCAGGAATTTTTTTCCCATTTCACACATTGTCTATTACCACGGAGCGGGGAGTGGTGGGGGGTGAATATGATGTATGAGTGATATTGTTGGTTGACTTTCGTGTCTATGGGAAAAATCCGAAACGTCAAAAATTCAAGATGGCGGCCGAGCTGAGCAGGTGAATATTTTTTTTTTATTCGGACCGACCCGAGATGGGTGTCGGTTTCGAATAAGAGCGGGACAAGAAAAACGAAAAAAATTGAAAAAATTGAAAAAACAAGATGGCCGCCGAGATACATAAAATTGAATTTTTCCGATTTTCGAGGTGTGTTTGCGGGGTCGCCATTTTGTGGGTTTTTCACATTTAAGTATGCTTTTTTTACTGTTCTCTCTGGCACATGCTCAATTTTGACAGATTGTAATCTATAATTTTTTTGAACAAGATGGCTGACCCACATCGGCCATTTTGTAAAACATACGAAAAATCGAGTTTTTTGACGTTAATTTTTTCCAGGTTGGCAACATTTCAGCGGATCTTGTTGTACTGATCGGTTGTGTATCTTGACTTGAAGTGTTGCCAGGTTTTGTCAATTTTTTTTTCTTTCATACAAAATTGGAAACCTCCCATACAAAAACATGAAAAGTAGAAGGAGAGACATTTTTGATTAAAATATTGAGTCAGATATTTTTAAGGGGCTGTCTCAATGACATTTGACCATTTTTATCTTCATCACCTGGCAACACTAGGAGTTAGAATTTTTTTTCCGTTTTTTCGACATTTCGAATTACACAGCCAAAAGTAAACATGGGAGGTAATAATAATGTATGGGTGATATTTTTGATTTACCTTCGTGTCTATAGGAAAAATCCGAAACGTCAGAAATTCAAGATGGCGGCCGAGCTGAGCAGGTCAAGTTTATTTTTGTTTTCTGCACGTACCCAATATTGGACATGTTTTTGAATAATATTGGAACGACAAATACGATAAAATTAGAAAAAAATAAAAAAACAAAATGGCCGCCGAGATTTTTGAATTTGAAAATTTTAAATTTTCGAGGTAATTTTACGGGAGTTTTTTGTTCAAGGAATTTAATCGTTCATTTTACAGTTGACATCTATTGGCTTTGGTGTATTCTCAATTTTGAAGGATTGTGTTACATTTTTTTTTATTCAAGATGGCGGACGCCGTGGTGGCCAGTTTGTAAAAAGAACAAAAAATGCTATTTTTCGGTGTGAAAATTTTGGTGGTTGGCAACGTTTCAGCGGATCACTTTGTACCGAGTGGTTGTGTAACTTGACTAGAAGTATTGCCAGGTTTTGTCATTTTTTTTTCTTTCATACAAATTTGTAAACTTTCCATTCAAAAACGTGAAAAGTAGAAGGAGAAACATTTTTGATTAAAATATTAACTCAGATATTTTAAAGTGGCCTTCTCAATGACATTTGACTATTTTTATCTTTACCACCTGGCAACACTGGGAGCTAGAATTTTTTTTCAATTTTTTTCCTGGTCTTCATGTTTCGAATAGTGGAGCAAAAACTGTAGATCTGGGGTATCAACAATGTATGGGAGATTTATTCCTTATAGTATGGTGATTATGGGAAAAATATGTTGTAAATTGTTTTTGAAGACAATGAAATTTTATATCGAATATTTCAGTGTGTTACCACAGGTTAACGCCATTAAGTGTATAAGTATTTGGTAGTTAGTAAAAAAGTGGAAATTTTTATGTAAAAATTTTTTGATGTTGCCATACAAAAATAATAATTTCCAAACAAATATATTTTTGTATGTAAGATTTCGCGCATTTGTTTTCTTTCAATGTTGTTACAATGTATGACGCGTTTGAAGCTACTACTTCACTTTATTATTATTGCTATAATAACTTAGTGTTGCCATACAAAAAATAAAAGTTTTCATACAAGTGTTTTACCCTATCAAATTTGCCTGAAAATAAGTAATTTAGCTTCGAATACTACAGCCTATTTGCACTATTTAATGTAATTTTAATTACTTTGAATCTATAGACACTCCCAAATTGTAAATATTTGTAGTAATATATTTTCGTGTTGCCATACAAAAAAAGTGATTTTCATACAAACAAATTATTGTATGTTAAATTTTCAGGTTTTGTGTCCTTTTGATGTCAACAAATGTTATGAGGCGTTTGTAGAACTTATTACACTGTATAAGTTTTTTCAAAAATATTTCAATGTTGCCATACAAAAAAAATTTTTTTTCATACAAGTATTTAAAATTTTCCCGACAAATCGGGTATTGTATGGAATATTTTAGCCTATTGGCAACATTTGGCATAATTATAACTTTGAATTTATGGTAGATAAAAATAATGTTAATGTTTCAGTGAAAATATATTTTTGGGTTGCCATACAAAAAAATCGACTTTCATACACAAATATACTTTTATATCAAATTTTAAATTGTTGCCACTTTGTAACGATACTACAATGTGTGAAGCGTTGCAAGATACAACTATACTGTACATATTATTGAAATAATATTTTAGGATTGCCATACAAAAAATAAAAAAATTCTAACAAAATCTTTCAAGTATTGAATATGTCATGAAATTGTTATCTTGTATTAAACATTTCAGTCCGTCAGTGCTATTTAAGAACATTAAAATGTTTTAGGCGTTTGGGAGGACGAACAATTTGTTTATTTTGGTATCAAAAAATATCAGTGTTGCCATACAAAAAATAATAATTTTCATACAAAGGCATTTTTCTATGTGATAGTTTGGGCTGAGTGTTTCTTTTGACGTCATTACAATGTATGTAAGTTTGTAAGTACTAAAATTTTGTGCATATTTAAGTAATAATACTTTAGTGTTGTCATACAAAAAATAATAATTTTCATACAAACTCTTATTTAATGTAATATTTCGGGCTATTATGTCGTTTTGATTTTAGTGCAATATATGGGCCATTTCTAGGTACCATTTCACTTTACATGTCGATGCAAAAATATTTCTGTGTTGCCATACAAAAATTATACATTTTATACAAATGCTTTTTGCGTGAAATATTTTACAGAATAGTCTCCTTTTGATATGAATACCCTTCAAAGTTAGGAACAATTCAGTGATTTTGATTAATATCACAGAATAAAGTTTTTTTATTAAAATGATGTAAAGTATTTATATTACAATTAAATTAATACTTTAAAATATAAAGTACGTATAAAATCAATAACTGCTTAATAGTAATATGATTACTTTGATGACTTTTTTTCATCTGTAGTTCCATCTTACATTATTTATTATTGGTCAGTTTTATTTAAATACTTAAACATAATAAAAAAATAACAAGGTTTAACCAAGTTCAAACTTACCATTACTGACTGTACGATAAAACGTCTCGCGAGGATAGGTAAATATGTTCATAAAGTCCCGGCTTACCTCGCGGATTACTGCGGGGGCGCCCGACATGTTTCGGACCGTACCGAGGTCCTTCATCATGAGCCATCGCGTGCGGTCGCTAGATGGCCTCGGCGAAGACTGCGGGCTGCGGCGCGCGCGGCGCGGAGGGAGGTGGCGGTGTTGGCAGTCTCCGGATCTTGTGCGTCTGCGTCGTTATCAACCGCGGGTGCGCTTACGGTGTTACCAGACGGGGCGCATACAATGCTGACTGTGTCGCTCTCCAGAGTATATGCTGCACTGAGGTCTGACGTGGTGTGAAGAATCGGTTTCCAGGCTGAGGGGACAGTCAAACCACTGTCTCGATTGTAGTTGGGACGACGACTAATTTCAATTGCTTCGCGTACTTTACGGGGTACTAGGAACTTTTCCCTCGACAGTACTGTTGCTTTATCAAAGCGAATGAAATGCGTCATACCCGTTTCGTGGGCATGTTCAGCGACTGCCGACCCTTTGCTGTCCAAATTCTTCACACAGCGTATATGCTCGCTTACCCTGGTAGCGATATTGCGTCGAGTTTCCCCAATGTAACTCTTGCCACAGTCGCAAGGTATCATGTATACGCCCGGTACGTTTAACGGATCTTTGTCTTTTGGTGAGCGTAGAAACTCCCTTATCTGAGCCGGGGAACGGAAAATCGTCCTTATGCCATATTTAGAACGCAAAAGGTGTCCGATTTTATCCGTTACCCCTTTAATGAAGGGTAAATATGCTGGTGTACGTTCTACGCCCACTGGCCGTTTTTTGGAGGTTCCACCCACCAACCGTAGGCTCTGTCCCCATGAGTACCCGTTGGTTTCCAAAACGTGCCTCACATGGTGTAACTCGGAGTTCACATGTTGGAAATCGCACAGACTTAAAGCCCGGTTGATGAGTGTTCTGGGCACCGAAGAGAGGTGGGAAGGGTGATGGTGCGAGTCTGCTCGTAAGTACCGGTCTGTGTGTGTGGGTTTTCGATACACAGTGTGTGAAAGTCTCCCATCGGGCTCACGACAGACCAGTACGTCCAAAAAAGGCAGCTTTCCCTCCTTCTCCTCTTCCACTGTGAATTTGATTTTAGGATGCACAGTGTTCAGGTGGGCCAGAAACTCCGATAACCCATCCCTAGTTATCACGGCAAAGACATCGTCCACGTACCTCCACCAATAGCGGGGTTTTACTGTGGCAGTTTTCATCGCTCTGTCTTCGAACCACTCCATAAAAATATTGGCTACCACCGGTGCAATCGGAGAACCCATCGCTACTCCGTCGACCTGTAGGAAGTACTCTCCTCGCCATGTAAAATAGCCGTTTTTAAGACATACCTCCACTAGTTCACTTGTTCCAATGGGTGTGTCAGAATTCTCTAGGAGTTGTGAGATGATGTCAATCGAGTCCTCCACCGGAACATTAGTAAATAATGAAGCTACATCAAAACTGACCATTAGTTCAGGTTCTAGCATTCGTACATTCGCTAACAGGTCCACGAAATGTCCTGAGTCCTTCACGTGACTGGATGTTCTGCCCGTGAAGGAATGCAGTAAAGTAGCTAGATGTCTTGCAAGCTTATAGCATGGGGAGTCTATTTGGCTTACAATAGGTCTCAGAGGCCAATTCGGTTTGTGTGTTTTAGGTAAACCATATATTTTTGGAGCTGTCGGGTTGTGTGGTCGCAGGCGATATATCAGGTCTTCGTCCAAGTACTTCTGCATGACTTTGAGAGCTTTAGTCGTCACTCTAGCCGTTGGGTTGTAATTTACTTTCTTGTAAGTGGTTGAATCTTCGAGTAAATGTGAGATTTTATCTTCGTAAGCTGTTGTATCAACCACTACAGTTGCGTTACCCTTGTCCGCGGGCAGTATAAGGACATTTTCATTTTGGCGCAAGTTCCTGAGTGCCGTAATTTCTCGCGGATCGATGTTGGATTTTGGAGGCTTCGACTTACGAATGAATGACGACACGTCTTGCCTCAGACACTCAGCATCCCGGTGAGGAATTTTGTTACGTACTATGGTATCCTCTAGGTTGGTAATAATTGTTTCTACAGGGATACGTTTAGGAGTCGGCGCGAAATTAAGTCCGCGGGACAGAGCTTTGTGGGCCATAGGATCCAGTGTTTGAGAGGATAAATTGATAACCGCGGCGTTTTGTTCTGCGTCGTCTGTAGAGGCCTTTACTTTGGTGTTTCTTACATGAGGGTAGTCGTGAATTTGTCGCTTGTTGTTGACATTCTTTAGGTTTATCAATTTATTGTGGTGTCTCGCTTCTATATTGCATCCTGTAGTCTCTGTCCTGCTGTATGTCATGCTGTCAAGTACTTGCCACAGATCAGTGTGTATCACTTGCGCTAACTGTAGGTGTAATGTGTATAACGCCTTGTTGGTGCACATTAATTTGCGGCGGTATTCCGCGATCACTCGACACAATAACTTCCGATTAGCGACGCGAAAAAACTCTTCATAATCCCGAATGCACTTAACCTCCTTAATACGGGCGAATTTGGGAATGATATCATTGTCCCGGCACTGTACAACGTATTGGAGTCCACATTCGAGTTTCTTACGATGGAGTCGTAACCGCGTAAACTCTTTCACTTTATTTAGCCAAATCGCACCGTAACGATTAACTATTTTACTATAAAACGTCTCGCGAGGATAGGTAAATATGTTCATAAAGTCCCGGCTTACCTCGCGGATTACTGCGGGGGCGCCCGACATGTTTCGGACCGTACCGAGGTCCTTCATCATGAGCCATCGCGTGCGGTCGCTAGATGGCCTCGGCGAAGACTGCGGGCTGCGGCGCGCGCGGCGCGGAGGGAGGTGGCGGTGTTGGCAGTCTCCGGATCTTGTGCGTCTGCGTCGTTATCAACCGCGGGTGCGCTTACGGTGTTACCAGACGGGGCGCATACAATGCTGACTGTGTCGCTCTCCAGAGTATATGCTGCACTGAGGTCTGACGTGGTGTGAAGAATCGGTTTCCAGGCTGAGGGGACAGTCCAACCACTGTCTCGATTGTAGTTGGGACGACGACTAATTTCAATTGCTTCGCGTACTTTACGGGGTACTAGGAACTTTTCCCTCGACAGTACTGTTGCTTTATCAAAGCGAATGAAATGCGTCATACCCGTTTCGTGGGCATGTTCAGCGACTGCCGACCCTTTGCTGTCCAAATTCTTCACACAGCGTATATGCTCGCTTACCCTGGTAGCGATATTGCGTCGAGTTTCCCCAATGTAACTCTTGCCACAGTCGCAAGGTATCATGTATACGCCCGGTACGTTTAATTATTAAATATTTACCTATCCTCGCGAGACGTTTTATAGTAAAATAGTTAATCGTTACGGTGCGATTTGGCTAAATAAAGTGAAAGAGTTTACGCGGTTACGACTCCATCGTAAGAAACTCGAATGTGGACTCCAATACGTTGTACAGTGCCGGGACAATGATATCATTCCCAAATTCGCCCGTATTAAGGAGGTTAAGTGCATTCGGGATTATGAAGAGTTTTTTCGCGTCGCTAATCGGAAGTTATTGTGTCGAGTGATCGCGGAATACCGCCGCAAATTAATGTGCACCAACAAGGCGTTATACACATTACACCTACAGTTAGCGCAAGTGATACACACTGATCTGTGGCAAGTACTTGACAGCATGACATACAGCAGGACAGAGACTACAGGATGCAATATAGAAGCGAGACACCACAATAAATTGATAAACCTAAAGAATGTCAACAACAAGCGACAAATTCACGACTACCCTCATGTAAGAAACACCAAAGTAAAGGCCTCTACAGACGACGCAGAACAAAACGCCGCGGTTATCAATTTATCCTCTCAAACACTGGATCCTATGGCCCACAAAGCTCTGTCCCGCGGACTTAATTTCGCGCCGACTCCTAAACGTATCCCTGTAGAAACAATTATTACCAACCTAGAGGATACCATAGTACGTAACAAAATTCCTCACCGGGATGCTGAGTGTCTGAGGCAAGACGTGTCGTCATTCATTCGTAAGTCGAAGCCTCCAAAATCCAACATCGATCCGCGAGAAATTACGGCACTCAGGAACTTGCGCCAAAATGAAAATGTCCTTATACTGCCCGCGGACAAGGGTAACGCAACTGTAGTGGTTGATACAACAGCTTACGAAGATAAAATCTCACATTTACTCGAAGATTCAACCACTTACAAGAAAGTAAATTACAACCCAACGGCTAGAGTGACGACTAAAGCTCTCAAAGTCATGCAGAAGTACTTGGACGAAGACCTGATATATCGCCTGCGACCACACAACCCGACAGCTCCAAAAATATATGGTTTACCTAAAACACACAAACCGAATTGGCCTCTGAGACCTATTGTAAGCCAAATAGACTCCCCATGCTATAAGCTTGCAAGACATCTAGCTACTTTACTGCATTCCTTCACGGGCAGAACATCCAGTCACGTGAAGGACTCAGGACATTTCGTGGACCTGTTAGCGAATGTACGAATGCTAGAACCTGAACTAATGGTCAGTTTTGATGTAGCTTCATTATTTACTAATGTTCCGGTGGAGGACTCGATTGACATCATCTCACAACTCCTAGAGAATTCTGACACACCCATTGGAACAAGTGAACTAGTGGAGGTATGTCTTAAAAACGGCTATTTTACATGGCGAGGAGAGTACTTCCTACAGGTCGACGGAGTAGCGATGGGTTCTCCGATTGCACCGGTGGTAGCCAATATTTTTATGGAGTGGTTCGAAGACAGAGCGATGAAAACTGCCACAGTAAAACCCCGCTATTGGTGGAGGTACGTGGACGATGTCTTTGCCGTGATAACTAGGGATGGGTTATCGGAGTTTCTGGCCCACCTGAACACTGTGCATCCTAAAATCAAATTCACAGTGGAAGAGGAGAAGGAGGGAAAGCTGCCTTTTTTGGACGTACTGGTCTGTCGTGAGCCCGATGGGAGACTTTCACACACTGTGTATCGAAAACCCACACACACAGACCGGTACTTACGAGCAGACTCGCACCATCACCCTTCCCACCTCTCTTCGGTGCCCAGAACACTCATCAACCGGGCTTTAAGTCTGTGCGATTTCCAACATGTGAACTCCGAGTTACACCATGTGAGGCACGTTTTGGAAACCAACGGGTACTCATGGGGACAGAGCCTACGGTTGGTGGGTGGAACCTCCAAAAAACGGCCAGTGGGCGTAGAACGTACACCAGCATATTTACCCTTCATTAAAGGGGTAACGGATAAAATCGGACACCTTTTGCGTTCTAAATATGGCATAAGGACGATTTTCCGTTCCCCGGCTCAGATAAGGGAGTTTCTACGCTCACCAAAAGACAAAGATCCGTTAAACGTACCGGGCGTATACATGATACCTTGCGACTGTGGCAAGAGTTACATTGGGGAAACTCGACGCAATATCGCTACCAGGGTAAGCGAGCATATACGCTGTGTGAAGAATTTGGACAGCAAAGGGTCGGCAGTCGCTGAACATGCCCACGAAACGGGTATGACGCATTTCATTCGCTTTGATAAAGCAACAGTACTGTCGAGGGAAAAGTTCCTAGTACCCCGTAAAGTACGCGAAGCAATTGAAATTAGTCGTCGTCCCAACTACAATCGAGACAGTGGTTGGACTGTCCCCTCAGCCTGGAAACCGATTCTTCACACCACGTCAGACCTCAGTGCAGCATATACTCTGGAGAGCGACACAGTCAGCATTGTATGCGCCCCGTCTGGTAACACCGTAAGCGCACCCGCGGTTGATAACGACGCAGACGCACAAGATCCGGAGACTGCCAACACCGCCACCTCCCTCCGCGCCGCGCGCGCCGCAGCCCGCAGTCTTCGCCGAGGCCATCTAGCGACCGCACGCGATGGCTCATGATGAAGGACCTCGGTACGGTCCGAAACATGTCGGGCGCCCCCGCAGTAATCCGCGAGGTAAGCCGGGACTTTATGAACATACTGACTGTACGGCTATTGTATATAAAAATAATCTAAAGATTGTACTGGCCACTTATAGATATTCTAAATTTGGAATTAAAAAAACTCATGTTCAAAATTTTAAGATAATTGGCGGTAAATAGTTGCCTCAAATTTCTTTTGATTCCCGCAACCATTTTGTAAATTTTGCGTAATAATGTGGATTGTTTTCAATTAGTGATTTATTTGAATGTGTTTGAATGTGTATTTGTGGAATTTTTTTAATTTCGCGTAATAAGCACAACTTTCGGCATTTATTTTGAAGAGAAATTGGGTATGTACAAAGATTTTACAAAACTAACATATTGTTCGCCATATTTCACCTTTGACCACTAATTGATAAAAATATCTAATACAATAATTTACATACCAAACTAATTTCATGTCAAGAGTAATATATGTATATTATTTTTAAGATGAATCGTGTTGCTCTGCGCTAGATTAAATAATATGATTACATACTATGTTATTACCTTAATGTATTAAATTATTTCGAGAATATTAAGCTCTTTCTGCCAAGAGTGTTTTAAACGCTTTTATAAAGTACAACATACACGTAAAAGTGATTTTGTTTTTAATGATAGAATCAGTTTCCTTTTTTATTTTATGTTTCTGGTTCCTTGCATACATTGTGTTCTTTAAACTTCGGAATATAGACGTTTTTATAATGACTTAATAATTTACTTGAAATACATATTTTTTCAACCCTCTTATGACACAATGCTGGGCACTAATCTCCTCTAGAAAGTGGGATGGATGTAGACCTTAGTCCACCACGCCGGCCAAGAGTGGATAGGTGGATATCATGCCTTTGAGTAATTATGAGTAACTCTCAGGCATACGTGGTGATTGAAAATATGGTAATTAAATATCAACAGCAATAAATACGCACATAAAAATTTTCTTTGTAAGAGCTCAAAGCCGGGGTTTGATCACGGTATATCCATGTCGGAGGCCGCGGTCTTTCGCGCTCGGTCATCGCTGCTCAAGAATATATTTTATTTATATAATTTCTTCCGTTTCGACGTAATTCGTAATGCAAGGCTGCCTTTTCGTGTCCCACTAATGGGCATGGGTCTCTGCTCAGTATCAGGGACGCATGGAGCTTACTCCACCACGCTCTGTTATGAAGGTTGGCGGCCAACCAGCTGTCAGATGTTTTCGAACCGCCACTAGGCCTCTGACAAAGTTTAACGACAACTACATAGCTATTGATATAACCCAGGTCCAACAGCTTAGTGTATCTTTCGAAGATTAGAAACGCGCTTGAAATTTGCCACCAGCGGTCATCCATCTCACACGTTAATGACCATTTGTAGTCATCGTGGTGTATGTGGTCGCTACAGCCCATGGACATCTACATATCTCAACCAAGCCATTCTTGCCTGAGGTCGTATACAGTTGCGTTCATACTTGTATACGTTGCTTTATGTAGGTATAAATGAATATTCGTAGGATCTAAATATAATAGAATTGCTTCACGGTAGAAATGGGTTCAGTGGTAGTACGTCCTTAGTTCCATCCACATAAAAATGTGGCAAGCAACTGCATCTGTCCTTTGAAACACAATAGAGTTGCTTCAGGGCAGAAATGAGTTAAGTGGTAGTATTTCATTAGTTACAACCACAAATAAACGTGTGGCCGACAGCCGTACCTTTCCCTCGAAACTCAATAGAGATGCTATAGGACAGGAATGGATTCAGCGGTACCTCCTCAGTTACGACAGATAAAAGTGTGGTCATCAATTACACCTGTCCTCCGAAACACGATAGAGTTACTCTCACTAATTAGCAGGTAGTACTTTCTCGGTCACAACCACAGATAAAAGTGTGGCCAAGGACTGAACCTGTCCACAAAACACAATAAAGTTGGTTTAGAGCTAAAAAGAATTCAGCGGTTGTACTTTCTCGATTACGACCACAAAGTGAAGTATGGCCGGCACCCACAACTTTCCACTGAAACACAACAGAGATGCTTCAAATTATTTCTACATAATATCTAAAAACCCAAATATAAATAGAATGATAAAGTGTGCTTCTACGTAAGCACATGCGACCACAAATAAAAGTGTAGCCGGCAACCACACCATGCCACCAAAACACACTAGAGTTGCTTCAACAGATAAAAGTTTGGCTGGCAACCACACCTTTCCACGGAAACACAATACAATCACAGATAGTGAGTGGCCAGCCACCGCATCTTTCCGGCGAAACACAATAGAAATTATTCAGGAGATAAATGTATTCAGCGGTAGTACCTCCTCAGGTACATGCACAAATAAAAGTGTGGTCAGCAATTGCACCTGTCCACCGAAAACGATAGAGTTACTTCAACAAATAAAAGTGTTGTCGGCAGCCGCTTTCATCCACCGAAACACAATAGAGTTGCTTTAGAACAGAAAGACTCAGCGATAGTACTTTCTCGATTTTAACCACAGATAAAAGAGTGGCCAGCAACTGCGGCTGCCTACCGAAACAAAATAGAGTTACTTTAGAGCTGAAATAGATTCAGCGGTAGTATTTTCCTGCAGTTTCGGGATTAAGAATACAGCTACGGTATCCCCTGCCTGATCATAATACGCGACTAAAAGGGAGCTTCCAGGGCTGCGAGCGGTGAGAGTGGGAGCTCGACCCGTCCAGTCAGCAGCCCCGGGAAGGACGGCGGTGTGTGCGTGGCCGCATGCCGCCGTAAGCATCGGAAGGTGCAGGAGAGCACATCTGCTCTCCCAAAGATGGGCCCGTTCCAGGTTGTCGCGTATGGAGGACACCGGAGCGTTCCACGAGAGATCCCGGAGTCCTCCCCAAGCGCAGAGGCAGGCCACCAAGGGGGTTATATTGAGGTCAAATCCCGCATAGCCCAGTATCCACTCCCAAGGTGCTGGGTACCTTTTAAAGGTTTCACCCCCGATACAAAAAAAAGGTTACAATCGCAGAGAAAGGTGAAGTAAGCTCCAGGCCTTCCTCGTAATGGGGAATCAAAGATCCGTGCTCAGTAGTGGCAAAAAAAGGTTGCAGCCAGAAATTGAATTAGCGGTAGGTAGTTAATATTTATCATAATATATATTAACGTATGTGAACTCCTGTTTGTACTTTTGCACTCAGGTAAAGTACAGTAGGTACCTACTTATAATTATGTTTCCGGTATTCCCCATGCTTCTTTCATACTCATTGCCCCACAGTAGGGTAGATATACCATTACACAATAATTTTGACTGTTCTATAAATTATGGTATAACGATATTATATGTATATAGAGAATAATTTGTATCGTTGATACGAGTAGATCATCTCGGTTCTTTGCCTGAAAACAAAGATATCAATTGTTGCTGCATAAATAAATAACTGGCTTAAAATTTTGCTACCGAAATACGACAAAAAGGATGCCACGCGAGCAGCTTGCTGCGAGCGCAACACGCGCAACCTAGTTATATTATATAATCTTAAAAGGATTCGTTTTTCACCGCCCCCCCTCTCCCCCAAGGAGTTTGATACGGTCAAAGTGATGTATGAGGGGTTTCCCCTATCCCCTCTCGGGAATAAAGGAAAAATTTCGTAATTTAAAAATTCAAGATGGCGGCCGAGTTTGAAATGTCAAAATTTTTATTTATTTCTCTATGCCCAATATGGGTGTCCTTTTCGAGTGACCTTGGGGTGGAGATTACGAAAACAATGGCCGTTTTTGGAAATTCAAGATGGCGGCGCGGATACGTTTGGTTGAATTTTTGCCCATTTCGAGGTGTGTTTGAGGAGCTGTCATTTGGTGATTTTTAGATACATTTTTGATTTTTTTTATAAAATGTCTTGGAAATACCCTGAATTCTGGCGAGATGTGGGTAGTAATTTTTTTAAACAAGATGGCGGACGTTTGGCGGCCATTTTGTAAAAAGAGCAAAAAACACCATTTTTCGAGGGGAAATATCTCGAGGTTGGCAACACTTAATCGGGTTGCTTTGTTCCAGGCGATTGTGGGACTTTATTCAAAGTGTTGCCAGGTATGGTCAACTTTTTTTCCTTTCATACATTTTTTTGAACTTTCCATTCAAAAACATGAAAAGTAGAAGGAGAAGATTTTTTAATAAAAAAAATTAATTGGCAGACGTAAAGTGATGCCCTCAATGACATTTGACCATTTTTGAAGACGTCGATTGGCAACACTGGCCGCAGGAATTTTTTTCCCATTTCACACATTGTCTATTACCACGGAGCGGGGAGTGGTGGGGGGTGAATATGATGTATGGGTGATATTATTGGTTGACTTTTGTGTCTATGGGAAAAATCCGAAACGTCAGAAATTCAAGATGGCGGCCGAGCTGAGCAGGTGAATAGTTTTTTTTTATTCGCACCGACCCGAGATGGGTGTCGGTTTCTAATAAAAGCGGGACAAGAAAAACGAAAAAAATTGAAAAAATTGAAAAAACAAGATGGCCGCCGAGATACATAAAATTGAATTTTTCCGATTTTTGAGGTGTGTTTGCGGGGTCGCCATTTTGTGGGTTTTTGACATTTAAGTATGATTTTTTTACTTTTGTCTCTGGCACATGCTCAATTTTGACAAATTGGAATCTATTATTTTTTTGAACAAGATGGCTGACCTACGTCGGCCATTTTGTAAAACATACGAAAAATCGAGTTTTTTGACGTGAATTTTTTCCAGGTTGGCAACATTTCAGCGGATTTCTTTGTACTGGTCGGTTGTGTAACTTGAATTGAAGTATTGCCAGGTTTTGTCAATTTTTTTTTCTTTCATACAAAATTGGAAACCTCCCATACAAAAACATGAAAAGTGGAAGGAGAAACATTTTTGATTAAAATATTGAGCCAGATATTTTTAAGGGGCTGTCTCAATGACATTTGACCATTTTTATCTTCATCACCTGGTAACACTAGGAGCTAGATTTTTTTTTCCGTTTTTTCGACATTTCGAATTACACAGCCAAAAGTAAACATGGGAGGTAATAATAATGTATGGGTGATATTTTTGATTTACCCTCGTGTCTATAGGAAAAATCCGAAACGTCAGAAATTCAAGATGGCGGCCGAGCTGAGCAGGTCAAGTTTATTTTTGTTTTCTGCACGTACCCAATATTGGATATGTTTTCGAATAATATTGGGACGACAAATACGATGATATTAGAAAAAAATAAAAAAAACAAAATGGCCGCCGAGATTTTTGAATTTGAAAATTTTTAATTTTCGAGGTAACTTTACGGGAGTTTTTTGTTCAAGGAATTTAATCGTTCATTTTACAATTGACATCTATTGGCTTAAGTGTATTCTCAATTTTGACAGATTGAGTTGGGTTTTTTTTTTATTCAAGATGGCGGACGCCGTGGTGTCCAGTTTGTAAAAAGAACAAAAAATGCTATTTTTCGGTGTGAAAATTTTGGTGGTTGGCAACGTTTCAGCGGATCACTTTGTACCGAGCGGTTGTGTAACTTGACTAGAAGTATTGCCAGGTTTTGTCATTTTTTTTTCTTTCATACAAATTTGTAAACTTTCCATTCAAAAACATGAAAAGTAGAAGGAGAAACATTTTTGATTAAAATATTGACTCAGATATTTTAAAGTGGCCGTCTCAATGACATTTGACTATTTTTATCTTTACCACCTGGCAACACTGGGAGCTAGAATTTTTTTTCAATTTTTTTCCTGGTCTTCATGTTTCGAATAGTGGAGCAAAAACTGTAGATCTGGAGTATCAACAATGTATGGGAGATTTATTCCTTATAGTATGGTGATTATGGGAAAAATATGAAATCACAATGTTGCCATACACAAAAATTGTTTTTGAAGACAATGAAATTTTATATCGAATATTTCAGTGTGTTACCACAGGTTAACGCCATTATGTGTATAAGTATTTGGTAGTTAGTAAAAAAGTGCAAATTTTGATTTAAAAAGTTTTTGATGTTGCCATACAAAAATAATAATTTCCAAACAAATATATTTTTGTATGTAAGATTTCGCGCAGTTGGTTTCTTTTAATGTTAATACAATGTATGACGCGTTTGAAGCTACTACTTAACTTTACTAATTATTGCAATAATCACTCAGTGTTGCCATACAAAAAATAAAAGTTTTCATACAAGTGTATTACCCTATCAAATTTGCCAGAAAATAGGTAATTTTGCTTCGAATACCACAGTCTGATCGCACTTTTAATGTAACATTTATTACTCTGAATCTGTAGACACTCCCAAATTGTAAATATTTGTAGATAAATATTTTCGTGTTGCCATACAAAAAAAGTGATTTTCATACAAACAAATTTTTGTATGTTAAATTTTTAGGTTTTGTCTCCTTTTGATGTCAACAAATTGTATCAGGCGTTTGTAGAGATTACTGCAGTGTATAAGTTTTTGCAAAAAAAATTTAATGTTGCCATACAAAAAAAAAATTTTTCATACAAGTATTTAAAATTTTCCCGACAAATCGGGTATTGTATGGAATATTTTAGCCTGTTGGCAATATTTTGCATAATTATAACTTTGAATTTATGGTAGCTATAAACAGTGTTAATATTTCAGAGAAAATATATTTTCGGGTTGCCATACAAAAAAACCGACTTTCATACAAAAATATATTTTTGAGTCAAATTTCAAATTGTTGCCACTTTATAATGATATTACAAGGTATGAAGCGTTGCAAGATACAACTATACTGTACATATTGTTGAAATAATAATTTAGGGTTGCCATACAAAAAATAAAAAAATTCTAACAAAATCTTTCAAGTATCGAATATGTCATGAAATTGTTATCTTGTATTAAACATTTCAGTCCGTCAGTGCTATTTAAGAACATTAAAATGTTCTAGGCGTTTGGGAGGACCAACAATTTGTTTATTTTGGTATCAAAAAATATCAGTGTTGCCATACAAAAAATAATAATTTTCATACAAAGGCATTTTTCTATGTGATAGTTTGGGCTGAGTGTTTCTTTTGACTTCATTACAATGTATGTAAGTTTGTAAGTACTAAAATTTTGTGCATATTTAAGTAATAATACTTTGGTGTTGTCATACAAAAAATAATAATTTTCATACAAACTCTTATTTAATGTAATATTTCGGGCTATTATGTCATTTTGATTTTAGTGCAATGTATGGGCCATTTCTAGGTACCATTTCACCTTACATGTCGTTGCAAAAATATTTCTGTGTTGCCATACAAAAATTATACATTTTATACAAATGCTTTTTGTGTGAAATATTTTACAGAAGTCTCCTTTTGATATGAATACCCTTCAAAGTTAGGAACAATTCAGTGATTTTTATTAATATGACAGAATAAAGTTTTTTTTATTAAAATGATGTAAAGTATTCATATTACAATTAAATTAATACTTTAAAATATAAAGTACGTATAAAATCAATAACTGCTTAATAGTAATATGATTACTTTGATGACTTTTTTTCATCTGTAGTTCCATCTTACATTATTTATTATTGGTCACTTTTATTTAAATACTAACGTCAAACATTATAAAAAAATAACAAGGTTTAACCAAGTTCAAACTTACCATTACTGACTGTACGGCTATTGTATATAAAAATAATCTAAAGATTGTACTGGCCTAAAGATTCTAAATTTGGAATTAAAAAAACTCAAGTTCAAAATTTTAAGATAATTGGCGGTAAATAGTTGCCTCAAATTTCTTTTGATTCCCGCAACCATTTTGTAAATTTTGCGTAATAATGTGGATTGTTTTCAATTAGTGATTTATTTGAATGTGTTTGAATGTGTATTTGTGGATTTTTTTTAATTTCGCGTAATAAGCACAACTTTCGGCATTTATTTTGAAGAGAAATTGGGTATGTACAAAGATTTTACAAAATTAACATATTGTTCGCCATATTTCACCTTTGACCACTAATTGATAAAAATACCTAATGCAATAATTTACATACCAAACTAATTTCATGTCAAGAGTAATATATGTATATTATTTTTAAGTTGAATCGTGTTGCTCTGCGCCAGATTAAATAATATGATTACATACTATGTTATTTTATTACCTTAATGTATTAAATTATTTCGAGAATATTAAGCTCTTTCTGCCAAGAGCGTTTTAAACGCTTTTTCAAAGACAAAGACAAAGACTTTTATTTGCACAAATATGGGTGTTTACAAAAGGTGTTTTTATACATTTGATTCGCCATATTTACCTTCACGAGGTATGCAAATATTACAATAATTAAAAACTTAACTAATTACAAATTACAAACATAAAAATGTACATTGAAACAGTTTCATTTATTTTATTATATGTATACTACATTTATCTTTGTTTGTACCCATATTGCGCCTTTTAGTTAATTTATTTTATTTATTTTTATTTTCGGATCGGATCCGATCGTCAGCTTTGGGTACCCATATTGCAGGGTTTTTGTACACTGAGAGGAAAAAAAGCCGGCGGAAAAAAAACCTCCCAGGTTTTTATGGAATTCCTTTATGCCGCTTTATCGTTTTATAAAGTACATACACGTAAAAGTGGTTTTGTTTTTAATGATAGAATCAGTTTCCTTTTTTATTTTATGTTTCTGGTTCCTTGCATACATTGTGTTCTTTAAACTTCGGAATATTGACGTTTTTATAATGACTTAATAATTTACCTGAAATACATATTTTTTCAACCCTCTTATGACACAATGCTGGGCACTAATCTCCTCTAGAAAGTGGGATGGATGTAGACCATAGTCCACCACGCTGACCAAGAGTGGATAGGTGGATATCATGCCTTTGAGTAATTATGAGTAACTCTCAGGCATACGTGGTGATTGAAAATATGGTAATTAAATATCAACAGCAATAAATACGCACATAAAAATTTTCTTTGTAAGAGCTCAAAGCCGGGGTTTGATCACGGTATATCCATGTCGGAGGCCACGGTCTTTCCCGCTCGATCATCGCTGCTCAAGAATATATTTTATTTATATAATTTCTTCCGTTTCGACGTAATTCGTAATGCAAGGCTGCCTTTTCGTGTCCCACTAATGGGCATGGGTCTCTGCTCAGTATCAGGGACGCATGGAGCTTACTCCACCACGCTCTGTAATGAAGGTTGGCGGCCAACCAGCCGTCAGATGTTTTCGAACCGCCACTAGGCCTCTGACAAAGTTTAACGACTACTACATAGCTATTGATATAACCCAGGTCCAACAGCTTAGTGTATCTTTCGAAGCTTAGAAACGCGCTTGAAATTTGCCACCAGCGGTCATCCATCTCACACGTTAATGACCATTTGTAGTCATCGCGGTGTATGTGGTCGCTACAGCCCATGGACATCTACATATCTCAACCAAGCCATTCTTGCCTGAGGTCGTATACAGTTGCGTTCATACTTGTATACGTTGCTTTATGTAGGTTATTATAAATGAATATTCGTAGGATCTAAATATAATAGAATTGCTTCACGGTAGAAATGGGTTCAGTGGTAGTACGTCCTTAGTTCCATCCACATAAAAATGTGGCAAGCAATTGCATCTGTCCTTTGAAACACAATAGAGTTGCTTCAGGGCAGAAATGAGTTAAGTGGTAGTATTTCATTAGTTACAACCACAAATAAACGTGTGGCCGACAGCCGCACCTTTCCCTCGAAACTCAATAGAGATGCTATAGGACAGGAATGGATTCAGCGGTACCTCCTCAGTTACGACAGATAAAAGTGTGGTCATCAATTACACCTGTCCTCCGAAACACGATAGAGTTATTCTCACTAATTAGCAGGTAGTACTTTCTCGGTCACAACCACAGATAAAAGTGTGGCCAAGGACTGAACCTGTCCACAAAACACAATAAAGTTGGTTTAGAGCTAAAAAGAATTCAGCGGTTGTACTTTCTCGGTTACGACCACAAAGTGAAGTATGGCCGGCACCCACAACTTTCCACTGAAACACAACAGAGATGCTTCAAATTATTTCTACATAACATCTAAAAACCCAAATATAAATAGAATGATAAAGTGTGCTTCTACGTAAGCACATGCGACCACAAATAAAAGTGTAGCCGGCAACCACACCATGCCACCAAACCACACTAGAGTTGCTTCAACAGATAAAAGTTTGGCTGGCAACCACACCTTTCCACGGAAACACAATACAATCACAGATAGTGAGTGGCCAGCCATCGCATCTTTCCGGCGAAACACAATAGAAATTATTCAGGAGATAAATGTATTCAGCGGTAGTACCTCCTCAGTTATATGCACAAATAAAAGTGTGGTCAGCAATTGCACCTGTCCACCGAAAACGATAGAGTTACTTCAACAAATAAAAGTGTTGTCGGCAGCCGCTTTCATCCACCGAAACACAATAGAGTTGCTTTAGAGCAGAAAGACTCAGCGATAGTATTTTCTCGATTTTAACCACAGATAAAAGTGTGGCCAGCAAGTGCGGCTGCCTACCGAAACAAAATAAAGTTGCTTTAGAGCTGAAACAGATTCAGCAGTAGTATTTTCCTGTAGTTTCGGGATTGAGAATACAGCTACGGTATCCCCTGCCTGATCGTAATACGCCTAAAAGGGAGCTTCCGGGGCTGCGAGCGGTGAGAGTGGGAGCTCGGCCCGTCCAGCCAACAGCCCCGTTAAGGACGGCGGTGTGTGCGTGGCCGCATGCCGCCGTAAGCATCGGAAGGTGCAAGAGAGCACATCTGCTCTCCCAAAGATGGGCCCGTTCCAGGGTGTCGCGTATGGAGGACACCGGTGCGTTCCACGAGAGATCCCGGAGTCCTCCCCAAGCGCAGAGGCAGGCCACCGAGGGGGTTTTAGTGAGGTCTAATCCCGCATAGCCCAGTATCCTCTCCCAAGGTGCTGGGTACCTTTTGAAGGTTTCACCCCCGATACCAAAAAAAAGGTTACAATCACAGAGAGAACTGTGGCCGGCACCCACAACTTTCCACTGAAACACAACAGAACAGAGTTGCTTCAAGTTGCTTCTACACATCTAAAACCCCGACTTGGAGCAGAACGGTGAAGTAAGCTCCAGGCTTTCCTCGTAATGGGGAATCAAAGACCCGTGCCCAGTAGTGGCAAAAAAGGGTTGCAGCCAGAAATTGAATTAGCGGTAGGTAGTTAATATTTATCATAATAATAATATGTATAGTATATTAGCGTATGTGAACTCCTGTTTGTACTTTTGCACTCAGGTAAAGTACAGTAGGTACCTACTTATAATAATGTTTCCGGTATTCCCCATGCTTCTTTCACACTCATTGCCCCACAGTAGGGTAGATATACCATGTGTTGTCAGTAACAAGTTTTAAACTCGAGATAGACTGTAGATCATCTCGGTTCTTTGCCTGAAAACAAAGATATCAATTCTTGCCACATAAATAAATAACTAGCTAAAAATTTTGCTACCGAAATACGACAAAAAGGATGCCACGCGAGCAGCTTGCTGCGAGCGCAACACGCGCAACCTAGTTATATTATATAATCTTAAAAGGATTCGTTTTTCACCGCCCCACCTCACCCCCAAGGAGTCTGATACGGTCAAAGTGATGTATGAGGGGTTTCCCCTATCCCCTCTCGGGAAGTTATCTATACTGCCACAGACCGTTAAATATATTAAATTGACACTATGCACACCATGCTTTTTTTACAGTAAAATACTTTTTCTTCTTTTTTTTACTTTTATTTATTTCTCACTTATGGTGTATTGTATTTTATAAGTTAGGCTTTTATTCCATTCGACGCACATTTTGGGTGTGTTGTATAAAAAAGAGCTATCTGACATTTTGTGGTAACGGCAAATTGAACTTGATCGGATTTTAATTGTTTTTATGGCTAGTTGTAATCTACTAGGTAAGCGATTTGACACCATACCGTATGGTATTCTGCAAGTTAGTCGCTTTCATTGATATAGGTGTATATTGTACAAAAATAAGCAACCCATCATTTTGTAGGTACCAACACTAGCACTACGCGCAGTCATTTGTTCAAATTTTAAAAATCGGGCTGAGTTACGCTACTGTCACAATATAGATATAAGTATACAGTAAAGTTACTTCATACTATCGGCCGAATTGACACACGCACAAAGACAACTGTCATTTACACGGCCGCGTAAGTAAACTAAGTAAGGTAAATAGTACGCAGTGTCACATTGCGCTATGGACTGAAAATCGAGTTTCGTAAATTCATCTTTTGGAACGAAGTTCCTTATCGCGCGTTGCGAAAGGGGGTTAGACGGAAAAAATTAAGACGAAAAGTTGTAACGACACTTTTTGCTATAGTTGTAAGAAGTGCGGCTTACAACTATAGCAACCGCACTCGACATTGCTTTACTTTGTTGACTCCCATCTTATGACCGCACTTGATGTTGCCACTATTGGCCACCCTTCCTACTTTTGACCCCACTCGACATTGCTAAGCTTTGTTGACACCCATACTTATGACCGTACTAGATTTTGCTGAATGGCCACTATTGGCCACCCATCCTACTTTTGACCGCACTTGATGTTGCTTAATTTTATTGACACCCATCATTTTTATAACCGCTCTAGATGTTGCTTAGTGGCCACCCATCCTACTTATGACCGCACTCGACATTGCTCAGATTTATTGCCACCGATCCTACTTTTGACCACACTTGACGTTGCTTAACTTTGTTGACACCCATCCTTTTTATAACCGCTCTAGATGTTGCTTAATGGCCACCCATCCTATAAGTAGACCACTATTAAGACGAATCCAACGACACTTCTCAAGCTAAAATCCATAATATAATAATATAATATAATTTAAAAGCTTTACTTAAATCTTTATCGTATTTAATTACTTTCAAAAAATTAAATTAGTTCAATATCAGATATCAAAATCAGATCATGTCATTTAATGAACGTGTTTATCTACACAGTTTTTAAATTATACAAATTGTGTTAAGACGTTAAAGCTTAAAGTAAAATGTTAAAGAATTTTTGTTTTGTTTAGTGCACTTCAATAAAAGCGTGTTTTGAAAAATGTGTATTTTTATTTTTCTCTTATGGTGTATTGTATTTTATTTTATAAGTTAGGCCTTTATTCCATTCGACGCACATTTTGGGTGTGTTGTATAAAAAAAGAGCTATCTGACTTTGTGTGGTAACCGCAAATTGAACTTGATCGGATTTTAATTGTTTTTATGGCTAGTTGTAATCTACTAGGTCAGCGATTTGACACCTTATCCTATGGTATTCTGCAAGTTAGTCGCTTTAATTGATATTATTATAGGTGTTCGGTGTATATTATTAAAAAAATAAGCAACCCATCATTTTGTAGGTACCAACCTTAGCACTGCGCGCAGTCATTTGTTCAAATTTTAAAAATCGGGTTGAGTTACGCTACTGTCTAGAAAGGCAGGCGCTCCTCCTTGTATTGTGCTACTGTCTAGAAAGGCAGGCGCTCCTTGTATAATTGTGCCGCTACCACACACATCTGTTCTCTTTCGGAACAGATTCATTAGTGATTTCATTTTTTGAGAGTAATTAAAAGTAGATAGTCTTAAAAAGGAGTAAAAAACTTAACATTTTCCATTTAATTATTTATTTATTTAAAACCGTTTATGAAGAAAATACATTGACATCATGTAGGCAATTGACTACCTACTAAGTAAGTACCTGAAACAAAAAAAGTTATACTTAGTTTGAATTATAATATGCATGAGGGCAAAAAAACAGGGGCCCTACTCTAAGCGCGAAAATCCGAACTATCCAACTACAGTGCATTTTTGAGCGATCATTTTGTAAACGTTCGAAGAGAGTATTATATTCTTAATAGCACCATATTCTCCATAACTTTACTATAGTCATGTATCCACAAAGAGGAAGGTCGGTAAAGAGTCAAAAACCTGCTGAAAAATATGCGAATCTTCGGATCGTTGCGTTTAGAGTAGCCCTTCAGGTCACAATATACGGTACGATTGATCTTAACGATCCATCAATTTAGAACGATCGAAAGAACAAATCGATAGTGTAAGGCTGCGTACGGACTTGAGGCAGCCTCGCCCGCAGCTAGTATCAGTTTTGATTGTTTGGTCAGACTATACCAAAGGGTGGGCTAAAAATTTTAACACTTTTTTTTGCTGTTTTTAGGCTTAAATTAGATTGAATTTTTTTGCTGTTTTTAGGCTTAAATTAGATTGAATCGTGAAATTTAAACTAAAATAAGCATTTTTTGTTATTTTAAGTTTCTTTCTCAGATTAATATTTACCGAGATATTGTGGAACGGTGAAACGGCCCACCCTTTGCTACAGTCCAACCGATTGTTTGGCGACTAAAAGGGGGTTTCCGGGGTTGTGGGCAGTGAGAGTGGGAGCTCGATCCGACCAGCCAGCAGCCCCGGGTAGTTTTTTTGCTGTTTTTAGGCTTAAATTAGATTGAATTTTTTTGCTGTTTTTAGGCTTAAATTAGATTGAATCGTGAAATTTAAACTAAAATAAGCATTTTTTGTTATTTTAAGTTTCTTTCTCAGATTAATATTTACCGAGATATTGTGGAACGGTGAAACGGCCCACCCTTTGCTACAGTCCAACCGATTGTTTGGCGACTAAAAGGGGGTTTCCGGGGTTGTGGGCAGTGAGAGTGGGAGCTCGATCCGACCAGCCAGCAGCCCCGGGTAGGACGGCGGTGTATGCGTGGCAAGCATCGGAAGGTGCAGGAGAGCACATTTGCTCTCCCAAAGATGGGCCCGTTGGCCCTGGGGAGCCGCGCGTAGAGGACACCGGTGCGTTCCACTGGAGATCCCGGAGTCCTCCCCCAAGCGCAGAGGCAGGCCACCGAGGGGGTTTTAGTGCGGTCAAATCCCACATAACCCGGTATCCCCTCCCAACATGCCGGGTACCTTTTGAAGGTTCCCCCCAATACCAAAAAAGGTGTGTATTGCTCATAAAACTTGTTTCTCTCTGTTTATTTTTTCCGCAGTCGGATTTTAAGTTTTTTTCATGGTACAAGTCAAGCACCTTAATTTGATACCCATATTAGTTTGGTGGAAAAAAAACTGGTGGCCGCCATCTTGGATTTGTGTTCTAAAATACCTACAATAATTTAACGGTGTTTTGGCGTAGAATCTATGACATACCTTATGTCATCAGAACTCAAGGTGTGTTTTAAACAGCTCAGATAAACACTTGTAAATGTTAGCTTGCAAGATTTGACTTAATCAACTACACAAACATTGTTAAATAAAAGTATAAAATTAATCACACAATGAAAATTGCTCTGTAGAAACGAGCATTCTTACCTTCTTCATGGTGTAGGCGCGACCATGGCGGCCGCAGTTAGCTGGGAAATTATACTTCCAGCCATCACATTCCCATAATAAGCTTGGGCAGCGGCGGCAGTGCTACCGGCTGCGATTCCGGCGCTGCCAAACCCCAGGACCGGTGCCACCAACGGTGTTAGCAAGCCACCGGTGCCGTAGATGACAGCCCCTCCAATCACGTTTACTGCTAAAGCCGCTAATAAACCCATTGCTAAACAAAAAAATCTTATAAGTATAAGCGTATATGAAATGAAATGAAATATTCTTTATTCACTGTACGGTTCCTTTACAAACTCTTAGTGAACGTTATTTTTTTTGTTCTGTCTGCTCTGGGTGCGCTTAGGCAATGCTGAGTTGAAGAAAAGAGCAGACGGAGAAACACTTCAGCCCTGTTTTAAAATATGGGGTATACAATAACTAGCTTTCTTAGCTTAGGCCTATAACGCACTAACGGCTGGCCACACATCGATTTTTATATAAAACCGCATGATAACGACGCACTGATTTGCGGTCAGCCGTCAACCGCTCCGGTTGTTCTGGGGCTGCAGCGAGCCGGACCGGCTGAATGATGCGGCGCGCCGCATCCCCTCCACGCACTCGGCGCGGTTAGCCGCAAACGCTGCGTCCCCCCTCAGTCGTCGCTAGATATTTTACGCAGTCTGCAAAATGTGCAAATCTGTGTTTATTTTTTCGATGCACACCGCATCGCGGCCAGCCGCTAGTGCGTTGTAGGCCTTATGCGTACTGTTCGGTCAATGAGTTTCTAGATAATAAATAAAATGTATAATAAAATATATAATACAAATAAGATATTTCGTGGGAAAAAAACATGGGAGGTTTTTTTCCGCCAGCTTATTTTCCTCTCAGCGTACAAAACCCATCATGATGGATGCCCAAAGCTGATGACGGTGAACCACGAAGGGTCAAATATAATTAATAACATAAGTATAAAAAGCACAAAATTGGGTTTAACTAAGTGTTTATTGTAAATAATTAGGTTATAATTTAAATTTAATTTTAAACTTAACAAAATTCTTACACCTTGAAGGGTAAATATGGCAGTGTAAATGTTTTTGTATAACCATTTTTTGCTACCCATATTAGTCGAAAAAAAAATCTATTCTTTTTAGATTTATGTGTTAAATATTTAAGCGGGAAAGTACCGGTGGTACATTGATTTCTGCGGCGAAGCGCATTTCTACCTAGTGTGTTTTCATGGAATAGTGCGGTTGTCAGCAAAACTTATGATAGAGTCAATCATCAGCCTCCGGAATTGGTAGTTGTCACAACTGTTTACGATCTTAAGGTATGGACTCAGGACCTCGTCCACCATTTCCAAGTAAAGTGTTGATTAGTTATATCCCCAGTTAAGTTAATCCCACCAAAAACATAAATGTAAAAATGTAGGCCAAGTTCTTGTACATAAAAAAAGAGTTGAAATCTAAACTACAGCCAAGTTAATAATAATCAGAACCGATATTAACCATTCCAAATTGGCGGGTTTTCATCACACCTATACTTCTGAAAAGAGCAAATCTTGCGGAGGTAAGTTTTAGAGTTGGACTTTTTTCCTTCATTAAAATTTCAAAACCCGCCAAGTTCGAATGATTAATAACGGTTCTGATTATTATTAACTTGGCTGTAGTTTAGATTTCAACTCTTTTTTTTATGTACAAGAACTTGGCCTACATTTTTACATTTATGTTTTTGGTGGGATTTCATTTATTTTTGCTCAGTTTGCTTTATAGTACCTATCGCAACGTTGTTCATATTATATTATTATTAAAATGAAGTGGACCAGATGTGGACCAGACACACTTCATTTTATGATAGCTTTATGTAACAGGTAATAATTTAAACATTTATTTTAAACTGCAATACGATACTGTGCACGCAGTGCACGACATCTTGGGATGAAATGGATTGTTTTGTTTAGAGTTCATTTAAAAACATAGTTAGTTATCTATTGAAATGAATTTTGAATATACTATAATTTCTTTTTTTTATGTTCTGATTTTTTTTCGTGTATTATAATTTCTTTTTGCACTTGACCATTTTCTATTTTTACCGACTTCCAAAAGAAGGAGGTACTGTATTCGGCTGTATGTATTTTTTTTTTTTTTTATATATGTTCACCGATTACTCCGCCGTTTGTGGACCGATTTTCAAAATTCTTTTTTTGTTCGTATGGTTATACTCCCGAGGTGGTCCCATTGTCACCAAATCAGGATCTGATGATGGGATCCCAGGGAAATCGAGGGGAACTCTCAAATTTTATAGGCACATACATTGATTTTCTTATAGTTTCTGAAGCATAAGAGATATTCACGCATAGAAATAATCATCTCATGTTGCTGAGCTGATGATGGAAGGTACTGCGACAGTGAGGAGTTGAGAGCAAATTCTTTCAATAAATAGTTTTTTATTCGAAATCTTACATTCCTGAGGTGGTCCAACTGTCACCAAGTCAAAGTCTGATGAGGGGATCCCAGAGAAATCGAAGGGAACATTCAAATTTTATAGCACAACAAATGATTTTCATATTTTTACAAAGCAAAACAAACATTTGTGTATAATTATCGTCATATCATGTTGCTGAACTGATGATGGAAGGTACTACGACGGTTAGGAGTTGAGAGCAAATTCTTTCAATAAATGGTTTTTTGTTCGAAATCTTACATTCCTGAGGTGGTCCAACTGTCACCATGTCAAAATCTGATGATGTGATATTAGGGAAATCGAGGGAAACACTGAAACTTAATAGGCACACACATGCTTTTAGTCATATTTTTAACATAATACAAATATTTATGTCTGGTAATTATCACCTGCTGTTGTTTAACTGATGATTGAAGGTACAACTCCTCAACGTTTAGGAGCGGAGAGCAAATTCTTTCTTTAATTTAAACGTTCAGGTGGACTGATAGTATGTCTTTCAGACTTTTAGATGGCTATTAGATAAACATGATTATAAAAGGTAAATCTGTTTAAAGTTTAGAAGTTAAGTGATTTTTTTTCCAATTATGCTAATACATACAGAATTATTAAAATTACTAAAAAGAGTGAAATAAATTAAGTTTTTAACAAAAAAATAGAACCGACTTCAAACGGTAAAAAATAAAATTGTTCAGTACCTACTTCTTCTTGCTTATGGTAATGACTCTTAAAACTATTTTTGAAGTCGGGCCCTTAGTGAAATGTCCTGTCTTAGTAAATAAAGTGTACCTTTCGTTCTGAATGGGCACCGACTCCAATATAGTTTTAACAGTCATTACCATAAGCAAGAAGAAGTAGGTACTGTCCCACTGTCTGTACTGTCGGTGCCAATTTAGAACGAATGGTACGACATTTACTAAGGGCCCGACTCCAGAAATAGTTTTAAGAGTCATTACCATAAGCAAGAAGAAGTAGGTACTGAACAATTTTATTTTTTACCGTTTGAAGTCGGTTCTATTTTTTTGTTAAAAACTTAATTTATCTAAAGTTTTATTTTACTTTGATGCTTACGACCCCGATGCCAAATTTCAGATTTGTAGGTCTTAGAGAAGTATGACCAACATTATTATACATCATAATGATAATGACTATAATCTGACTCGCACTTTTTTCTAATAGAACGAATCGTGAGTGTGAAACTGTGAACTAACATTGTAAATATAAATATCACGGCTGTACTCACGTGGTTTTATTCGGGGATGCCCGACTAGTTTCGGTCTAGAGATGCGCATTTTATATCACTAAAATGAAAAGATATATGTATATCTTTTCATCTCAGTGATATATTTCACTCTTTTATATCAGTAGCTCAATTAGCTCACGAAAGATATACGCTTTATAACATATTTCATATTGATATTAATATATCTGAAGAAATTATAACCGATGTATCTTTTTTTACGTAATACCTTAAAAACCCTACCTTTACTTAATTACAAAATTCGCGATAGTCTTACAGTTTTTTTAAGAAGTTTTCTTAATATAAAATATTAGTATTGACAATACCTAAACGCAATCTGCATTTACGCAATCTGTTACAATAAAGCATCCGAAGTTAGTTACACATTACCAAATATTACTTTGAAGTTCAGTTTCTTTCCGTCCTTATAAAACTAAAACTATAATAATAAATGAATGCATGTTTTTCTGGTTTTTTCATTCGTACGAATCCTTTAAAAAAAGTAGGCAATGCCGTCACTTATTTCAATTCATTTCATACGACTTCTACTCCTTTCCAATCCCAACTCGTACGTGAGCGAGTCATTTCAATGATTCACTGAGCTACAGAGCTACCATAGAGCTAAAGACGCGGTGATTCAGTGAGTGATGCACTGAGCTACAGAGCTACCATAGAGCTAAAGACGCGTGACGAGTTGAAGAATAAGTGAGTGATTGACGATTGCTGAGCTAGAGCTAGTATAGAGCTACTGACGCGTGACAAGTTGAAGAAAAGCGTAACTAGTATCCACCATAATCGTGCAAAATTGAACCGTGTGACGCAGATATAAAAGATATATTGATATAATTTAAAATGGTCTGAGCCGAAGAGTGATTAGCTCTTTAGTAAAGAGATGTTTCGGGTTGACTTATTAATTTTTAAAGTTTATAAGTTTTTGAGCAAAAAAAGCGCATTTATCCTTTTTGTTGTTTATAATTTTGCATCAAAAGCGCACCAAGACGTTCTGTTTCACTGTACTGTGACATAATAGTGCATTGATGCGTCAAAGAATGTCAAAATATATGTAAGTACAAGAGTTTTAGTTGTCACAAAATGCAAGACAAAAAAAGTTTTTGTGTTTTTATAGATTAAGGGAAGGGGAGTTTCGGGGGGCTTGCCCCCCGAATAGGGGGAGGTGGGGAGCGAAGCCCCCCGCCAAGAATATACAAAAAGGACTCGTCATTTAAAATGAATGGGATCGGTTAGGTTAGGTTTGACTTTTTAAATCAATACAAAAAAAGGAACCCCGCGCAGCGGGGTTCCGTCGACATGGTACCATTAATTTTATTTCGCTCGGGAGGAGCATGATTAAAAAAAACCACCAACATAACCTACAAAAAAGGGGGGCGGTTACGGCAAAAGAAAATTAATGGTCTATAAAAACAAAAAATTCCACAAAACCAATACTGAGTGATCGAAGGTTTTTTCTTTTTTTTTCTCAAAAAAGGTCATGCGCCAACATGAAATGACATGACATGAGCAAGTCATGACGAAGTCATAAAAAAAATAAACCCCAAAATAGCTGGTGGCGCGATACGGAATAATTACCAATTTTAATAAATACTTGTTTTTAAATTTATTAATGTGTTTCATTTCACAAGTAAGCCATATCACATTTCATACATGGTTAGAATGTAATGTATTTTTATAACTCTTTTCTAACTTATAAACACTCTAGCTACACTCTAAATACATAATGTAAGAAATCAATATCAAATTCCATAAATTTTGGGGTTAGAATAGGAAAATTGATTTTTCTCCTTAACTATTAGTTTCCTAACTTTCCCCCTTTAGGGGGAGGATCACACCTCCCCCCCCCCCTCCCCCACCTCCCCCAAAAACCTATAATTCGTGCGGCAGTCCACTAAAGAAACCCCGATGTTTCTTTTCTATCACTCATTCGCGAGCTACACAACTGTATTTCGGTCCTAAACTCCTAACCGAGGACCTTAGTCATGAACCGCCGGTCGCGGTGTCATCACGGCGGAGACATCAGTCTCCGCGACGACCGTGATGGTCCTCGGTTAGGACCGAAACTAGTCGGGCATCCCCGAATAAAACCACGTGAGTACAGCCGTGATATTTATATTTACAATGTCTGACTCGCTCTTGACCAATTTCCAATTTTCGATGTTTTCTTTACTTTTTTAAATGTTAACGACTATCCCCATGCCAAATCCCAGATTTTTAAGTCTTAGAGAGAAGTATTACCAATATTATAAATTACAAAACAAAATACTACAAATCAACGAGATTTTTAATCTTAAATTTAAAATAATTTGAAAGAACATTTTTGTACTTGCGGCCGCAAACAAGGTTTATTTCATGTAATTTTTACGGCCGAATACTGATTTTGATTTGACTAATTTTCGTCCACCTTTTTAATGTGATAGACACAACATTAAAAACATAAATACTTTGGGACATAAGTTTGTAACATTGCAACGTAAGTTTTGTCGTTTAAATAAGACTATTATCTAATTTGCTGGCCGAAAACCCACTGAAATATTATTGTTTATCGGCCACAGAAATATTTACTAGGCTGAAAAATGATTACGGATATTTCGTTTTCGGCCGTCATATTCTCAATAATTTAAAACGTTTTTTTTAAATATCTATAATGTAAATTTGCGGCCGACAGATGACTATATAAATCATTCGATATTATATTTTGAGTTTATTTTTATCTCTATAAAGGAAGCTTCAATATCTGTGCAGTACGATGGATTTTGTGATTTTATATACCTACCTAACAGATAATCCATCACTTGTCGGCCGCCCGGCCGAGAACCAAAAAGTCTCTTGGTTGTCCGACCATCTTATTTAAATATCTAAAACCAAATATGTATTCAAATAATTAGAATTGTCTAATCAAAAGATCAACTTATCTTCAGCACAAACAAACCTTTAACATGTTTACTAAACAATAAACAAAGCATACCTTCAAAGCATACCGCGACTCGCGCACTACATTTTTTTTTTCCTAATACCTATTCACGTGCACTGCTTGATTTGCGAAAACGAACTGATGAGACACTTTTGAATAGTTTTGAATTGAATAGTTATAGTTTGAAAATTTAAGGAGGTGAACCCTAAGAAGACACTCCGACCAAGATTTTTTAAACGAGCAATGTTGTAGGTACTTTCTTATTATTCGCCTATAATATAACTACGTATTGGCCGAAAACCAAAGGTGGCCGGCAAACCAGCTAAATTACCTAGATTTTAGAGAAAAATATTTCAAACAAAAGTTATCGGGCATGAGAAAAATGATACCTATCTATAATTCTACTTTCATTTATAAAACCAATTTTCCTAAAAGATTTAATAGGAAATGGTCATGAAACGTTTTGTTCTGGCGTTAATTCCGCGTCACACGAAAACGAAATAAACGAAAGTTCTGGTTCAGAAACAGTATGAATTTTTACAAAATGGCCGCCGCACTCTGATGATTACGCGTTCCTAGGGTTGCCAGGTTGCCAAACCTAATAGCCGGACAGACCTGCCAGTTTGGCCGGACATTTGGGTAGAAAGGCCGGACATCCTACATCATTGAGGATTTTGTGTATTTATTAATAGGTACGACAAAAAATTGCGGCACTGCAGCTTGCGGGAGCGACCGACAGTCGACATGCCTGTGCTCGGCCTTGCTCGGCGCTCACTCGTTTGCGAAATGTAAAAAGCCTAACAAAAGCCGGACAAGCCGGACACCGTTTATTTTGGCCGGACACGCAATCAAAAAAGCCTACCTATGTCCGGCTTTATCCGGACGCCTGGCAACGCTAGTTCCACTTCACGTATTTTTTTAAATTATTCTACCTTTGGCAGCCCTTCCTTAGACTTTAGACTAAAGGAATTGCGTTTCATTTCGCACAAATATTTGAATTTGAATTTTAATCGTAATTAAATAAAACCGTGGCTCCGGCAAACTACACCTTTAGGGTGTAGTTGAACCCTTTTAGCGGTTTTTTACCCTGCGGTCATTTACAGAATAATCAAAATCCTGTGTTCAACATCTATGTATACATACACCCAACCCGATGCTAATATGCTATGCTACGCGAAACTGCCTTCTCTTATTCATAACGTGTTTTCCCACACCCTTATTTGTTTTTATTGAGTAGAACAATTAAATTTTATTAAAAATACAAATGAAAACTTAGGTCTCGTCACACTTACCAATTAAATGCACTACCGCTAAGCAAATACCGCTCAATCCAAACTGACTGGACTGGAACTTACGGACTGATGCTAAATGCAAATAACAAATGCAACAAAACGTCGCCAGCCGAGAAACACAGTTTTATATCACTGTCAATAGTCTAGTCTATGACTAATGATTAGTGTTGCAAGCTAGCGAATCTGAAATTCGTACTTATTTAAAAATCGATTCTGCACAATTTTTTTCTTTTATACCTACTTATTCATTAAAAATTTTGATATTATTACCACTTGCACAGCTATGTCCTACAGTTTAATCCGTGTATTGAAATGGATCAAACACATTTTTAATGAATCTTCGGAGAGAAGAGATGTTGTCAAAATACTTTGGGGTATTTCATTATATTTTTCTAAAATAATTAGGTACAAGATGATGCATGATTAACCTCGTACCGCTCAAATGAGTAATTTAGTAAACTATATCCAAAATTGGGTGTAAATTTTTTGACTAATTAATTTAATAATGTCAAATATAATTTATTAACTTATATTTAGGCTTTTACTTTACTATTAATTTAAAAAATACTTGTGCATGTAATATTGTGATTTAAATATTTTTACAAATCTTTATTATACCTATATCTTTACCAGACCCATTATTTAAAGAGTTACATCACGTTTATCTACAGCATTGTTGTTTATCAACATCTTTCATCAATCAGTTTCAATAATCATATTCCATTAAAACATATTATGGAATAGATGATAACACATCAATTTTCACCACATTACCTTCTTATATCATTATAATTCTCAGTAATCCTTCCGATGTTTTAATGATATTATTATATATCACCAACTATATTTTAACACCTATTTTAGCAAACGGACTTTTATTTCTTATTTACGCATAATGGGTTTACAATTTCCTCAAGGAAGTATTTTAGGCCCTTTACTTTTTTTAATTTATATTAACGATTTTCCTCAAGCAGTAAAAGAACCGATGATACTATTTGCTGATGATAGTACAGTAATATTTACAAATGAAAACACAGGTTCCTTTGAAAGTAACATAAATAATTGTCTTGAATCACTGATAGAGTGGCTAAATAGTAATAATCTTAAAATTAATCTTGATAAAACAATCATAATAACATTTAAAAAGAGAGTATCATACGGACAACCAGTAAATATTAACTATAAAGGAAAGTTGATATCTGAAATAAAAACAACACAAGTTTTAGGACTATACATAGATAGCAGATTAACGTGGCAGTCACACAAAGAACACGTTTGTAAACAATTAAATAAGTTTTCTTTTGCTTTATATAAATTGGCCAAAGTTGTAAGCAAAATGGCGGTTCTAAATGCCTACCATGCGTACGTAGGTGCAAAATTAAGATACGGTATAATATTCTGGGGAAACGCGACTGGAATTCAAACTGTTTTTAATAAGGCTCAAAAAAATGCATTCGAGCAATATGTCAATTACAACAAACGGATACTTGTAGGCCACATTTTCAAAATTTAAAAATAATGACGCTCCCTTCCTTATACATTTACGAGATCTCTTTAATGGTCAAAACAGAAATCACAAAATATGAAACCCTTAAATCAAAAAGACATAACAGTAAATTATGTTCATTCGTATTTTACTATAAAACGTCTCGTGAGGATAGGTAAATATGTTTATAAAGTCCCGGCTTACCTCGCGGATTACTTCGGGGGCGCCCGAAATGTTTCGGACCATACCGAGGTCCTTCATCGCGCCGCGATGGTTCATGATGAAGGACCTCGGTATGGTCCGAAACATGTCGGGCGCCCCCGAAGTAATCCGCGAGGTAAGCCGGGACTTTATAAACATATGTTCATTCGCTTCCAAAACAAAACAATATCATAACAGTGTCTTTTGCATGGGACCAAAAATATATAACGGACTACCGGAATTCCTCAAAAATAAAATGGGCAACGAATTTAAAAAAGGACTTAAAACGTATTTACTGAAAAAGGCGTATTACTCAGTCACTGATTTCATAAACGGTAAAACGGCATAAAGGAATTCCATAAAAACCTGGGAGGTTTTTTTTTCCGCCGGCTTTTTTTCCTCTCAGTGTACAAACACCCTGTGATATGGGTACCCAAAGCTGACGATCGGAACCGATCCGAAATATAAATAAATAAATATTTTAATTTTAATATATAAAAGGCGCAATATGGGACAAATAAAAATAACAGTAAAAAAGATGTAAATGTACATTTCGTAATTGTATTATAGTTTAGTTTTTTTCCTTTTATATTTTTATCATTGTATATTTGCATACCTCATGAAGGTAAATATGGCGAACTAAATATATATAAACAACTCTGTAAACACCCATATTTGTGCAAATAAATATCTTTGTCTTTGTCTTTGTCAAATTTATGTAACAATCGTTTATGTTTAATCTTTATTATGAAAAAGTCTAAAAAGAAAAGTTTTATCACGTATTGTTAAATCGTTTAATGAGATAACTTCTCTGATGTTGCACTTGTACATCCCTATTTTTAAACGAATGAATACGCGGTAAATACCCGATATCTATAGTTGCCACAGCAAAAAACTATTTACGAAGGAATATGTGAAAAATAAAAAAGAATAATGTTTTTGAAATAAGAATTTTTTTTCAATAGCTATGTATGTTAAGATATTAATGTTAAAAATGTCAACGGTGACATAAACCTTTATATGTCTTGAAATTTGGTTTAACCGTAACTAGCTGCGAGGGTCACTTGAAAAGTTTTTAGCCTAAAGTACTAATGAAACCACATGATTTTGATTTTATTTTTATTTTTCATCGTACTCTCCCCCGAGCTCAATACACTTTTTCCATCGATACGGTATGGCTTCGATACCCGTTTAAATAAAAATCTTCGTCTAACTCCTCAAAATATGCGTCCACGGCGGCTATGACCTCTTCATTTGTAAAAAATGTTTAGCATCTTGAAGTTTTTTCAGCTTTGGTAATGGATAAAAGTCTGACGGTGCTAAATCCGGTGAATATGGGGGATGAGATAAAAGTTCAAAGCCAGACTGATGGCTTTCTGCCATGGATTGCACAGAGGTGTGAACGCGCGCATTGTCCTGATGAAACAAGACCTTCTTTCTCAATAAACCTGGACGTTTTTCTTTGATTTTTCTCTCAAACGTCGGAACGGGTTAACAATAACAATCGGAGTATATTGTTTCACCCTTTTTTAAATTTTTTTCAACCTTTTTTTTTAAGTCCCACTGCTGGGCACAGGTTTCCTCTCATAAGTGAGATTGATTTAGGCCGTAGTCCACCACGCCGGCCAAGTGCGGATTGGTGGACGTCATGCTTTCGAGAAATTATGGATTTCTCTCAGGCATGCACGGCGATGGAGAACATCGTTATCAATTAAATATCACGATATTTTCCATCGCCGTGGAGCAACGATAAATGCGCACATTACAAATGTCTTTGACAGAGGTGCGCGTCGAGGATTTGAACCCGGGATCGGTCGCGTCGAAGACCGCGGCTTTTTACCACTCGGCCATTGCTGCTCAATTTTTTTTTAAATAATCCACCATATACCCTTTGCATCCCAAAATACCGATACCAGGTTTCATCCATTCCTGTGGGTCAGCTTCATTTAACTCTAAACAGTTGTGGGAAGTTGTGATTCGGTTGCGTTTTTGTTCCACTGAAAGCAGTCGCGGTACCCACCACGCAGACACCTTAGAGAATCCAAGTTCAGAAGTAATTATTTGAAGTGTTCGCTCAGAAGATATGCCTACAGTCTTAGCTATTTCTTCGACAATCAATCTTTGATCAGATAAAATTAAATCACAGATTTTTTCTTTGTTTTCATCAGTGGAAGCAGTCGAGGGCCGGCCACTACGGGGCTCATATTGAGTGGACGCACGACCACGTTTAACCTCTGCCACCCAGTTTTTAAGTAAGTCGCATACTAAGGAGCGGACTCACTTAAATTAGCAGACATGTTTTCATGTATAGCTTTTGGAGTTAAACCTTTCAAATTCAAGTATTTTATCACTGCACAAAGTTAAATTTTGTCCATCTTCAAAAATAGCTCTGACTTCACTTATGGTATCACTTGTAAACGAACAATGAATTATTGTGAATAAACAAAACTGTGCATACTTGTTACTAAATATAGTAGCTATAAAATGAGGGTAGTTATAAAATAAATACTGTAGTTTAAAAAACTAAAAAACACGCTTTTGTGAAAATACGAACTAAAAAGTAAAAAAATAAGAAGAAAATGTATTTTACTGTAAAAAAAAAGCGTGGGGTGGTTTTTAAGATACTATTGACACCATGCACCCCACGCTTTTTTTTAAACTACAGTATTTATTTTTTATTTTTTAGTTGGATTTTATTCTCATATTATTGCATTGTCATCGACCCTTGACCCCTGTGCAAATTTTCAAGTAAATCAGACTCCTAGAAGTAAGTGAAAATGAAGTTAAAAGATTCCGTTACATACATACATTCATACATACAGGTCAAGTTAATAAAAACGTGTTAAATATACCAATTACACTAACAATGTAAGGCTAAGAACTTTCAAATGACCCTCGTAGCGTCGATAACTGTGCTGTCAGTGGGATACTTGTACTCCTCAGTAGTATAACATGAACAAAATTTGCATAATTACTTAAAAGTTAGAAAGGCGCTTTTTTATTTTTATTATGGTACGAGTGCCTCATCAGAACATTTCCAATTCTACCATTTTAATGTAAAATACGTTTTATATATTATGGCAACACGAATATTTCATGGTAGAATTCGAGTTGTAGCCAATCACAGCTGTTGAGCTGTGATTGGTTGGATGCACTCGTGCAATATTTTGATTCCTCTACACGCCCGTCGTAAAATTCGAGTTCGATCGAACAGGCGAACAAAATCTCGTAAAGTTAGATATTATGGCTATAAATTATAATACTTTTTGTGTTCTACTGAGGCAGGCAGAGGTGGAGGTAGCTTTTTCTAGCTAGCTAATGGGTAATATAATGCTGTAGGTGGAAACGAAGGCCTTGCACTAGGCATTCCTAAGAGTAGGAAGGAAGTGATAATGATAGGTGGTACTTCTTTTAATTATAATACATACTTATAACTAAATAACAAGAGCCGACCCTAAATAAAGGGAGCAGACAAGGAAGAAGATGATGACTTATAACAAAATAAATGAAAAATAACAATTTGTGTCTCTTTTTCTATCATTAATTTTCAAGACGCATA
Organism: Pyrgus malvae; assembly: GCA_911387765.1. Classification (NCBI taxonomy): domain Eukaryota; kingdom Metazoa; phylum Arthropoda; class Insecta; order Lepidoptera; family Hesperiidae; genus Pyrgus; species Pyrgus malvae. Next base: position 7,691,432 of record OU426958.1, on the reverse strand, counting down.
AGCCGGTTTTGATGAACTACCTACTATCCAATTATTTTTTTCAACTTTCGAAGGCAACAAAATAATGTTTTTACAATTTTATTTATCAGACCAATATTTGTATTTTTTTCTACAGTGCGATAACGATTAATATACATCATACACGTAAGTCAAACAAAATCGAATCATGGGAAGTTGGAACATTAATAATTAAAACTTTTTACAATTAATAACACTTGTGGTACGTTACATAGGAGAGGAGTGTCTCCAGATGTTTTGAATGAATACCTACCTACTTTAAAGTATGGTTGAAGATAATGTAGAAGGGACACATAAATGATCGAAAGTTTGCTTGAATCTTTGGTGGGGAACTCCCCCATCATTGTTTTATATTCTCTCTCTTTCTTGCTTATTATAAAGTAGATAACGTTCGGACGAACGATCGATCGTCGACTTCGATACGTAGGTACTTCGTTTGTGGTTTCACTCTCGTGCGGTGACCAGCGGTGAGGTCATACTAATCTATGGAGGTCAACGGTCAACCCACAGACGTCACAGAGCACATATTTTTGTATGTTCAACCAAAAATGACAGGTAGTAACTACTAAGTACCTATTCAGATCAGAGATTCCACTTTCCACTGAGGTCGTTCTCACGCTTGGCTGTTTAGCACAAACCTGTCTCCATGAAGAAGATTGTTGGCATGAAATGATATTCCGATTTCAACCAAAACTTTTTTTAAATGGAGTAGCAGACGAGCATGCAGACCACGTGGTGTTAAGTGGTCGCTGCAGCCCATGGACATCTACATACATACAACCTCAAGCAAGCATAGGTAAGTAAGTCTTGTCTGAGATCGTATGCAGTTGCGCTGCTACTCCGGGGGTTGGTGGTTGCCTCATGTAAGTGTGGCCGGCAACTGCACCTTTCTACCGAAACACAATATAATTGGTTCAAGGCAGAAGTAGGTGCAGCGGTGGTACACCCCGGGCCAACCATAATTGTTCTACCACCTATAAAATTGTCTTATTAACGACTTCCAAAAGGAGAAGGTACTGTATTCGGCTGTATGTATTTTTTTTATATATGTTCACCGATTACTCAGCCGTTTGTGGACCGATTTTTTTTACCGACTTCCAAAAGGAGTAGGTAATGTATTCGGCTGTATGTATTTTTTTATATATGTTCACCGATTACTCCACCGTATATGGACCAATTTTCAAAATTCTTATTTTGTTCGTATGCTTATACTCCCGAGGTGGTCCCACTGTCAACAATTCAGGATCTGATGATGGGATCCCAGGGAAATCGAGGGGAACTCTCAAATTTTATAGGCACACACATTGATTTTCTTATAAGTACTTTCTGAAGCATAAAAGATATTTGTGCATAGTAATTATCATCTCATGTTGCTGAGCTGATGATGGCAGGTTCTGTGACGGTTAGGAGTAAAAGAAAATTCTTTCAATAAATGGTTTTTTGTTCGAAATCTTACATTTCTGAGGTGGTCCAACTGTCACCAGGTCAAAGTCTGATGATGGGATCCCAGAGAAATCGAAGGGAACATTCAAATTTTATAGTACAACAAATTATATATATTTTTACTAAAGCAAAACAGGCATTTGTATATAATTATCATCATATCGTGACCTGAGCTGATGATGGAAGTTACTACGACTGAGCAAATTCTTTCAGCATATATTTTTGAAGTGAAAACTTCAAACTTCTTTAGCGGCGTTATGCACTTGTTTTGGGATGTGTAAAAAATGTTAAACTCGCGTCAGGACCACGTGGCCCGATCGAAAATTCGTAAGATAGAAGAGGAGACGTGGAAGATCGACCTTCACCGATCTACAACTCGATGATACATATTTTTTATCAAATATAATTTGTTATTATATCTTTCTTATATATAAAATTCTCGTGTCACAATGTTCGTTCCCGTACTCCTCCGAAACGGCTTGACCGATTCTCATGAAATTTTGTGAGCATATTGAGTAGGTCTGAGAATCGGCCAACATCTATTTTTCATTCCCCTAAGTGATAAGGGTGGCCCACCAAAACATTTCTACGCGGTACGGAGTTCGCGAGGTCAGCTAGTAGTAGTATTAATATATAAGAGTGAGATGATGAAAGAAAATTGATTCAAATTAATTATATTAAAAATAGCTATGAACACTTTTCGATAGGCAAGTTATCATAGGCATGTATGTATATTTATAAATTATATTTCATAAAAAATATGTCTCATCGAGTTATCAGATTGGTGAAGGTCGATCTCACAGTATGAAATTTGACCTTTAAATCGGACATGCTTGTTTTAATACATAAAATGATACCGTTGACTTCATTAAGTATATCATTAAAATTCCCGAATTTAAATTCTCAATAGTTTATGAGAAAAAAAATTTGAAGTTGACAAAAAAATAAGTACGTAATAAATTAAGTTTTTAACAAAAAAATAGAACCGACTTCAAACGGTAAAAAATAAAATTGTTCAGTACCTACTTCTTCTTGCTTATGGTAATGACTCTTAAAACTATTTTTGGAGTCGGGCCCTTACTAAAATGTCGTACCATTCGTTCTAAATGGGCACCGACAGTACAGACAGTGGGACAGTAGGTACCTACTTCTTCTTGCTTATGGTAATGACTGTTAAAACTATATTGGAGTCGGTGCCCATTCAGAACGAAAGGTACACTATATTTACTAAGACAGGACATTTTACTAAGGGCCCGACTTCAAAAATAGTTTTAAGAGTCATTACCATAAGCAAGAAGAAGTAGGTACTGAACAATTTTATTTTTTACCGTTTGAAGTCGGTTCTATTTTTTTGTTAAAAACTTAATTTATTTCACTCTTTTTAGTAATTTTAATAATTCTGCACATATATGTATAGTAAGCATAATTGGAATTTTTTTCAGTTAATTTCTAAACGTTAAAGAGATACCTTTTATAATCATGTTTATCTAATAGCCATCTTATACCCTGAAAGAGTACTACTATAAGTCCACCTGAACGTATAAATTAATGAAAGAATTTTCTCTCAGCTCCTAACCGTTGAGGAGTTGTACCTTCAATCATCAGCTTAGCAACATGAGGTGATAATTACCGGACATAAATATTTGTATTATGTTAAAAAATATGACTAAAAGTATGTGTGTACCTATTAAGTTTCAGTGTTTCCTTCGATTTCCCTAGTATCACATCATCAGATTTTGCCATGGTGACAGTTGGACCACCTCAGAAATGTAAGATTTCCAACAAAAAACCATGTATTGAAAGAATTTTCTCTCAACTCCTAACCGTCATAGTACCTTCCATCATCAGCTCAGCAACATGATATGATAACAATTATACACAAATACCTGTTTTGCTTAAGTAAAAATATGAAAATCATTTGTTGTGCTATAAAATTTGAATGTTCTCTTCGATTTCTCTGGGATACCATCATCAGACTTTGACTTGGTGATAGTTGGACTACCTCAGAAATGTAAGATTTCGAACAAAATACCATTTATTGAAAGAATTTGCTCTCAACTCCTAATCTTCGTAGTACCTTCCATCATCAGCTCAGCAATATGCTATGATGATAATTATACAAAAATGCCTGTTTTGCTTTAGTAAAAATATGAAAATCATTTGTTGTGCTATAAAATTTGAATGTTCCCTTCGATTTCTCTGAGATCCCCTCATCAGACTTTGACTTGGTGACAGTTGGAACACCTCAGGAATGTAAGATTTGGAATAAAAAACTATTTATTGAAAGAATTTGCTTTCAACTCCTCACTGTTGCAGTACCTTCCATCATCAGCTCAGCAACATGAGATGATGATTACTATGCACAAATATCTCTTATGCTTCAGAAAGTACAAGAAAATCAATGTGTGTGCCTATAAAATTTGAGAGTTCCCCTCGATTTCCCTGGGATCCCATCATCAGATCCTGATTTGGTGACAATGGGACCACCTCGGGAGTATAAGTATACGAACAGAAAAAAAATTTTGAAAATCGGTCCACAAACGGCGGAGTAATCGGTGAACATATATAAAAAAAAAAAAAATACATACAGCCGAATACAGTACCTCCTCCTTTTAGAAGTCGGTAAAAATCAGAATATATCCTATTCCTGGTTAATTAATTGAAATTAAATTAAATATTTAAAAGGGTAATATAGAAGCACTAAAGATGGACAATATAAAATAGTTCTGAAATAGAATTACTGTGCACAAGTCCTGAAAAATTATTTTTTTTAACTTTTGCTATTTTAATTTTTATCACTCTTACTGTTTTATATTAGCGGTTAATTTAAATACACACCGAAAGAACTTTTAACACTACCAGATATAAAATAATGAACGTTCTAATACGTGACGCCTAGAAGATAAAGCTAATTTAATTTTTAACGATATAATTCGGACTTAGGGTTGACAAAATAACGGTGTTAATAAAACCGGTTATTAAATTCTTCACTTGAAAAACTTAGAAGTATAAATTTTAATTTATATTTTTACAAGGTTTTATGTATGTATGAATGTAACTATGTTCAGGTGGAATCTTGCAACTTCATTTTGAAGCATATCTTCATTTTAGAGATTAAGCTAATATTTTCTAATTATATATACGTTTAGTTTCGATGACAATGCAAGGTTAGTTGTGTGACATCATTCTAAATCTAACATGGCGGAATATGCAAATTTACTGATTAGTTATAAATTATAATACTACTTTTGTCAAATTTAAAGTCTTTCATGATTTGGATTTCGTGCAGACTATAGTTCTGATATGTTTATTTAATACTAGCTTCTGCCCGTGGATTAACGTGCCAAAAGCGAGCCTTTGCTCATCCTTAGGATTTAATCTATCTCTACGCCAAGTTTCATCAAAATCGGTTTAGTGGGTTAAGCGTGAAAGCGTAACAAACAGACAGAGTTACTTTCGAATTTATAATATTAATATGGATATGGACTTTTACATGTTACCTACCGTTTGTTCACATAAACATACTATAACCTATACAGGCTCAAAATAGATATAGATAAATAGATAGAGATAGAAATCGTTATCCGTGTCACTGAATATGAGGGCAATGAAAAAAAAAAACCTGACATAAATAACAGAAACCGGTATTTTTTGTGACAACCCTGACAAAAATTTTTGAAGTTCCGTATCTCGCACACGCCACGGAATTAACGCCTGGATAATTTGTATATCATAGATAAATTTAAGGGCTATTTATATATAGTAATAACCGCTAATTCTGCGGTTCCTTGTAGAAATAAAATAAAAACGAATTTCAAAAAAACTATTGTGACTTCGTTCCTGGTAGCAGATTTCCAAGTATGAAATGAAAATAGTTTGGGTTGTAATTTTTATGTGTTTATTTATTGCTAAATAGCTTTTAATTATTTCGTTTTTAAATAAAAAGTAATTAATTATTTTTAATAAATAAAGTTTTTAACAAAAAAATAGAACCGACTTCAAACGGTAAAAAATAAAATTGTTCAGTACCTACTTCTTCTTGCTTATGGTAATGACTCTTAAAACCATCTTTGGAGTCGGGCCCTTACTAAAATGTCGTACTATTCGTTCTAAATGGGCACCGACAGTACAGACAGTGGGACATTACCAACTTCTTCTTGCTTATGGTAATGACTGTTAAAACTATATTGGACTCGGTGCCCATTCAGAACGAAAGGTACACTATATTTACTAAGACAGGACATTTTTAATTTTACTAAGGGCCCGACTCCAAAAATAGTTTTAAGAGTCATTACCATAAGCAAGAAGAAGTAGGTACTGAACAATTTTATTTTTTACCGTTTGAAGTCGGTTCTATTTTTTTGTTAAAAACTTTATTTATTTCACTCTTTTTAGTAATTTTAATAATTCTGCACAAATGTATAAGCATAATTGGATTTTTTTTTTCACTTAACTTCTAAACGTTAAAGAGATACTTTTTATAATCATGTTTATATAATAGCCATCTTATAGCCTGACAGAATACTACTATCAGTCCACTTGAACGTATAAATTAATGAAAGAATTTGCTCTCAGCTCCTAACCGTTGAGGACTTGTACCTTCAATCATCAGCTTAGCAACATGAGGTTATAATTACCGGACATAAATATTTGTATTATGTTAAAAAATATGACTAAAAGAATGTGTGTGCCTATTACGTTTCAGTGTTTCCCTCGATTTCCCTAGTATCACATCATCAGATTTTGCCATGGTGACAGTTGGACCACCTCAGGAATGTAAGATTTCCAACAAAAAACCATTTATTGAAAGAATTTGCTCTCAACTCCTAACCGTCATGGTACCTTCCATCATCAGCTCAGCAACATGATATGATAATAATTATACACAAATACCTGTTTTGCTTTAGTAAAAATATGAAAATCATTTGTTGTGCTATAAAATTTGAATGTTCCCTTCGATTTCTCTGGGATACCATCATCAGGCTTTGACTTGGTGACAGTTGGACCACCTCGGGAGCATAAGTTTTTGAACAAAAAAACATTTATTGAAAGAATTTTCTCTCAACTCCTAACCATTGTAGTACCTTCCATCATCAGCTCAGCAACATGATATGATGATATTTATACACAAATGCCTGTTTTACTTTAGTAAAAATATGAAAATCAATTGTCCTATAAAATTTGTAGGTTCCCTTCGATTTCTCTGGGATCCCATCATCAGACTTTGACTTGATGACAGCTGGACCACCTCAGGAATGTAAGATTTTGAACAAAAACTCATTTATTAAAAGAATTTGCTCTCAACTCCTTACCGTCGCAGTACCTTCCATCATCAGCTCAGCAACATGAGATGATAATTACTATGCACAAATATCTCTTATGCTTCAGAAAGTATAAGAAAATCAATGTGTGTGCCTATAAAATTTGAGAGTTCCCCTCGATTTCCCTGGGATCCCATCATCAGATCCTGATTTGGTGACAATGGGACCACCTCGGGAGTATAAGCATACGAACAAAAAAATAATTTTGAAAATCGGTCCACAAACGGCGGAGTAATCGGTGAACATATATAAAAAAAAATTAAAAAATACATACAGCCGAATACAGTACCTCCTCCTTTTGGAAGTCGGTAAAAAAGTACTTACCGGTTAAAATATAAGGAATTTCAAAAATTCGTATCTTCTAAACTAAAACGATTTAGCACATAGGAATTTCATTGAAGTATCTGATAATTAAAATGCTACAATTTTATGTAATAAAACAAGCATGTCCGATTTAAAGGTCAAATTTCATAGGATCTTCACCGGCTCTTAGACCAAGACCACCCAAGACGGAGGGGCGACAGCTGATGACGGCTCGACTGTCTATAGGTACTTGTAAAAATCGTTAATATCAATTAATTAAAATATTATGGACATTGAACAAAGTGCATATATTAATGAAAAAAGTGACGAAGAAATAGTGAAAGAAAATGAGTGAGTACCTACTTTATAAAAATACTAGATGAAAACCTACTGAAAAGACTAGATGAAAAATAATACGGTCGGAGTGTCTTCTTAGATAATAAAAGTAATTCGTGCAAAATCTATTCCCTAACCATCCAAAAATTTCAAAAATGCACAACATTAAGAGGAAACGCTAGCGCCGTATTCCCATACAAATGTATTCTCCTATTTTCTCCCTGGATAATGCTTCTAGAGGAATGTTTTATTTTGACAATATCTAAATCTGGTAAGCTATGCCCCTATGTTTTGTTTTTTCAATCAACTAATTAGATCAGAAAATATGACTCTTCAAAAATCGTAGAAAATGTCTCTTCCATACAGCCCTAATCCAACCACTACAAAACGTTTTTACAAAAGGTTTTTACAACCAAATAAAAACTTACAGGCATAAACATTAGTAAAAAAATATATTAATAAACTCTATTTTGAATAAATAATAGTTTAAAAAAACTAAAAAACACGCTTTTTATAGAAAACCGAACTAAAAAATAGAAAATAAATTTTAATGAATTTAAATTAAGAAAATAGTGTTAAAAATTTCAATGAATATAAGTTAATAATAGTGTGAATAAAAAAAAATATTTTATTTTAAAAAAAGCGTGGGGTGCATGGTGTCAATAGTTATAAATATTTTATTGACAGATATGAGTAGAGTGATTATCATTTCGATAATATTTTAAAAAGCACCCCACGCTTTTTTTTTTTTTAAATATTTTTTTTTATTCACACTATTATTAACTTATATTCATTGAAATTTTTAACACTATTTTCTTAATTTAAATTCATTAAAATTTATTTTCTATTTTTTAGTTCGGTTTTCTATAAAAAGCGTGTTTTTTAGTTTTTTTAAACTATTATTTATTTTCTACTTTTTAGTTTGGATTATTTATTCTTTCCATGATGTTTCCACGAGCAATGGACTGGTTACTGAGAACCTTCTTCTTTCTTTCAAAAATATCTTTATCTATCATTAGGCTTGTTACATAACAAGGTTACATATTTTTTTAATTTTTACGTTTTCATAAAATTTCACCTGTCTTACGACTTAACAAATTATTTATATTCTTTATATATCTCATACACGTTTTCGGTTACTGAGCACCAATAGTCTACTCCCAGTCCAATAGTAATTAGATTACTCAGCCTTTAATCGTATAAGAGCCGAGTAACCGTTCTTAAAACACCCATTTATCGTGTAATAGCGGTTATCTCGACTATTTGGCAATATTTGCTAATGTGTGCTTTAAGGACGTCGAATAAACGTTTACAGCACTATGTTTTAGCACTTTTACTCCACCTTTTAGCAGATGCTGAATTAAAGTGGCTAAAATACTCGTTATTAGATCGTTTGATCCATAACAGTCGTATAATAGCTGTAGCTCTATAAACGCAATCGAACAAAAATCATATTTTGCAAATTGAAAAATGGAATAATTTTATCAAATTAGTGTATTGTCATCGGTCCTCAATAAATCTACAAAGTTTGAACGAAATCTGGCCGTTTAAAGTGGGTCAAAATCGCGCCCAAAGAAGTCGGTTACAAACATACAAACATACAAACATACAAACATACAGGTGAAGCTAATAAAAAGCGTGTAAAAAGGAAACAGGAGAATACGAAACCTCGATTTAGATAGCGCAGGGCGCAGCACGATGATAGCAATAGTCACTCCAAAATACCTATTTTTCTAATTTGGCTGAAGCCGCGTTTCCTTTCCCTCTTCACTTCTGCCGGCACTACTCCTTAGGTGGTCCAACTGTCACCATGTCAAAATCTGATGATAGGATACTAGGGGAATCCATGGAAACACTGAAACTTAATTGACATTGTTTTAGTCATAATTTTTTAAACATAAAACAAATATTTATGCCCGAAAATTATAACCTGATATTACTAAGCTGATGATTTAAGGTACAACTCCTCAACAGTTAGGAGCTGAAAGCAAATTCTTTCAATAATTTATACGTTCATGTAGACTGATCTGATAGTAGTATTCTTTCAGGCTATTAGATTAACATACGTTTCTTTTTTATACGTTTCACTCTCATAGCCCCACACTTGTGTGGATATACCCTGGGTACCATGGACACACACAAAGACAGAAACACACACACCCAGACCGAGAACAGAAATTTAAACTCATTATTCAATTTTTTGCCTCGCCGGGAAGCCCGGGAATCAAACCCGTGACCCTCCGATCGGCAGTCCGGTATGATAACCATTGTGCCACGCTGGTCGTAACATGATTATAAAAGGTATTTACCTTTTATAATCATTAACGTTTAGAAGTTAAGTGAAAAAAATTCCAATTATGCTTATACATAATTGACCTGAACAATTTACTTTATTACTGAACAATTTTATTTTTTACCGTTTGAAGTCGGTTCTATTTTTTTTTTGTTAAAAACTTAATTAATTTCACTCTTTTTAGTAATTTCAATAAGGACATTTTACTAAGGTCCCGACAGGGACAGACACGGAGGATATACATAAATTCTGTATATCCTCCGTGTCTGTCCTGTCTTATTATAATAATTATTATACTAAGACAGGACAATTTACTAAGGGCCCGGCTCCAAAAATAGTTTTAAGAGTCATTAGTCATTACCATAAGCAAGAAGAATGTAGTGTACCTTTCGTTCTGAATGGGCACCGACTCCGTCATTACCGTAAGCAGGAAGAAGTAGGTACTGAACAATTTTATTTTTTACCGTTTGAAGTCGGTTCTATTTTATTGTTAAAAACTTAATTAATACTGTCTATATATGAGTATTTTTTAAAATAAGGCTTTATTTTCCAAAAAAAGCCTTGTGAAAGGAGTCATCTGCCCTTATTGAGCAGGTTCAATTGTACGAATAGTAATTGAAGCACCACGGTCCGGCGACTAGTGCAGAAAGCAAGCGATCTATGCAGCTAAGCCAAACCGGCGCGATTGGGTGTGAAATGGGTGACCGCTAGTGGCAAAAAATTCTGTGCTTAGTCTTAAGCCTTGTCGGTGACCTTATGGGCGGTTTGAAAACATCCTACAGCGTTTTGGCCATTAACCCGCATTGGAGCAGCGTGATGGAGTACCTACTCGTAAATTCTAGGCCTCCAATAATGGGGACAAACCCGCGCATTCCCCGTGGACCAACTGTTGGTCCAACTAGTTGAACCACGGGGATTTTTTTCCCGATAGACCAACTACTCGGTAGTACAACTAAAATCATTCCCGTTGGTTCTACTTGTCAATTTAAGATCCAATTAGTAATAATATGGATAAGACCACCCATACCCTTTTTTTGGTATCGGGGAAACCTTCAAAAGGTACCCAGCACCTTGGAAGAGGATACCGGGTTATGTGGGATTTGACCTCACTAAAACCTCCTCGGTGGCCTGTCTCTGCGCTTGGGGAGGACTCCGGCATCTCCCGTGGAACGCACCGGTGTCCTCCACACGCGACGCCCTGGGACGGGCCCCTCTTTGGGAGAGCAGATGTGCTCTCCTGCACCTTCCGATGCTTACGGCTACGGCGGCATGCGGCCACGCACACACCGCCGTCCTTGCTGGCTGGACGGGTCGAGCTCCCACTCTCACCGCCCGCAGCCCCGGAAGCCCCCTTTTAGTCGCCTCTTACGATCAGGCAGGGAATACCGTAGCTCTATTCTTAATCCCGAAGCTACAGGGACTAAGACGTCTAAGACCCATACCAAGCATTGGCATTTATTATTATACAAAAATATTTTCTCAATTAGGTATTGCTAGACCCGTCTCAACTTTTCAACGAAAGGTCTGATAAAAATTAATTCAAATTGATCCAGAACCTACCGTAGGTTTATGAAGTTTCGGTGCCAATTGCGTACAAAAAAAAACAAAGACAAAGAAATATAAAAAGGGAAATTTATTTACACTTTATTACACTTATCTGTCTATATTATTATTAATACCTTTATACGAGCAATTCTTGAAAAACCTATATATAGGTATATATACCTACATCCTACTAAACTAATATTATAAATGCGAAAGTAAGTTTGTTTGTTACTCTTTCACGCGAAAACTACTCAACCGATCATTATGAAACTTTGTACATAGGTATATTCTTGGAGTTATCAGAAGTAAAACAGGATACTCATACTTTAAAAAAATTAACGCGGGTAAAACCGCGGGGCACAGCTACGAGTAGTATTATATTATATTTATTAGACTCTCGGAAACGGCTCCAACGATCTTCATGAAATAGACGAAGCGATAATCAACTTAGGTAAATAAGTAGGCACTTACTCGTATAAACTGAAAAATATGACTCTTACTGACATCTTGAGAATATTAATAATATTGTGGCTAGTGGCAAAAAAAAAAACATGCGCGTTTCCGTGCTTCGGAGGGCACGTTAAGCCGTCGTCGGTACCGGTTGTTGTCGATTTAAAAACATCCGACAGCGGGTTGGCCACTAACCCACATATCCACCAACCCGCATTGGAGCAGCGGCAGCGTATTAGAATGCGCTCCAGGCTTCCCCAATAAGGGGGAGAGACGTGCTGTGCCCAGCAGTGGGACGCAAAAAGGGTTGCAGCCAATAATATTGTGGCGAAGAAAGCCACCAAATGTCATCCGTAAATTCGCCGTAAAAGTTTAAACAAATGACAACGTCGATTTCAATGAGCTCTATAAAATTGTCATCGAAATTATAGCTTCCTTGGTCGAATGGTGACATAGGCTAATTCATGCAAAACAAAGAAGGAAACGTTAAATAAACATTGTTTATTAGTAGATAAAAGAAAAATGACAAACGATACATTGAATTGAACGATGGTCTGAAATACCTAAAAGTATTAAATAAACATTTAATTTTGATGAAGCTAATACATTATTATGATCATGTCATTTGTTTATTACCTATAATACTTTGTATAATTTTATTATAATTTTATATATTCATTCTTATTTGTTTCCTTTTCTTGTTATGTTGATTTGTTATAATATAAACATAAAATATAGGTATGTTTCCTTTTCTTGTTCTTATGTTTATTTATTATAAAACTTATAAACATTGTTAATGTAAGTTTAAGATTATATAATTTAGAATTCATTTGACATTTATTTTTTATTTTACAAATTTTACTGCTCTCAAGCTCTACAAGTAAACTAATCTCGAAGACGGACAAAGTATAATTACTTATTTAGTATGCAGGGATTTTGGAGGCAATTAATCCTAGCTGGGTTTCGTTTACTTATAGAATCTTCGTGTTTTCAGCACGAACGAGTAAAAAAACTGTTTTCAGCGATAATCAACTTAAACAAACTGAAAAATGTGACTACCTGATATCTGTTGACGATTATCTATGATTACTACTTAATACGTAATATTATTTTTTACTACAACTCAGTAAATGTTGTTGTCACTAAGTCAATGAGTCTTTGAAGAAATCGCAATAGTTTTTATCCGAGCAACGCACGTTCATCCGGGTACCTACTTATGAAGTATAGATTCTATAGTTCTATTATAATAATACTAATTTACAAACCTAATCCTCACCTCTTTTACAACGTTGAAGTTTTGTTTGTGTGTATGGGCCGACAGCGAAATCTATGTGTAGAAGTTAAAACTTCGGGCATAAGAATAAATAATACTACGTAGAACGGAAACTCCCGCTCAAAACGGGCTCAAGGTCACGATATTAGCCTACACTTTAATTTCGGCTAAACCGACTACTGAAGACGGGCTGTCTCGGACGGGCGCGTCAATTACAATAACGGCGCCAAGTTAATGTGGTGTGTTTGGTTGTACAAACAATTCTAAAACAATGCCAAACTTAAGTTTTTTTAGTTTGCCCAAAGATGATGCGAGATAAGTAATATTTTTAAATATTATTCCTTTTCCGTACCTAATTTATCAAAAGGATGTGACCAGTTCTTTTTGTGTAGCCAATTGTTTCACTTTCACTCAATTATTTAAAAAAATGTTAGATAACTACAGCATTTTAACATGTCGCCAAAATATTTTTTAATAGCCCCCGCCATCGGTCATTGAACCATTCTCGATTGTTTTGCCTCGCGATTGCGGCGCCGCGGCACTGGCGCACGCACGTTATACTTAATATGTAATTCGTTTATTTTAAACCTACACTACGTAAGTACTTTACACCTATGTAGGTAAGTAATACTTACTTAAATGGCTTCATTTGGTATGGTACTCATAATAATTTATTATTCATGAGCAGGTATTTATAGTGTAGGTAAGTATTTATAATTCTCATACTTTGTAATACTAAACTAAAATAATGATTTTTAAGTAAAGGAAAACTTATATTTTAGCTACCTATATTATCTATAAAAAAGCAGTATTAACAGTTGACAACCCTGTCAACACGCCCGGGCGACAGAGGGGCGTAACGAGGTGAAGGGGGAAGTAGGTATAAAAATAGCGGCGTTTTCCACCCGGTCAAAGGAGATTCCGTTCTATGTAATTATTTATTCTTATGCTTCGGGTACCGGGCGGCGCGAGCGAGCGCTTTCCCTTTCATGGTTTTTACGTCCTGCTGTTGCCGACGTTTCCTGAGCTTGTTCATAGATGGCGGTATAGCTGAATAATTAAAACAGTCTAATAAAATAAGGGCGTACAGTACTGTGACTGTGAGTGTACGTATGTATGCAATGTTCTCTACAGCTCCAGTCAAAAATTTGTGTACCTACTAGCTGTGCCCGCGACGTCGTCCGCGTAGATAGACTTGTACAAAAGGCTTGGATTATTTGTTCCTCCTCCTCCTTAGTCGTTCACTCTTGACAGAGTGGTCGTGGCTGATGAGGTTGCAATTTCGTTCGTGACCGCTTGCCCTCCACTGTCCCTTGGATTATTGTTACCTTTTATGAAATTACTTATGATACAAAAGTTCATATTATTATGTTGAGTAGATACATTCTTCCTGAGTCCTTACAATTCTTACTGTACTCCTCTTATAATACCGACTTTTCAGTCGTTATCATCAGTTTCTCTTTACAAATTAAACGTATTATAATAGCATGTTTTAAAGTGTTTACATAGTACTGCTGTGCCCGCGGAAAGTATCATTATAATTAAATAATTTGTGCTGCAAATAATGCATAGATTCATTATCATTATGTGACTTAAATATATTGCAGAAAGGTGGTGAAATGTCTACGCTATGTCAGGCGTGGTTAGTAGTTGGGAGTCAAATTCTTGGTTACTTACACGTTGGTTGCAATTGTCGTTAACATACTGTCGTTCATACTTAATGGAGGTCTTTCGAGCGATAGCGAATAAAACTTGCGACAGCAGTTAGGCCACTAACAATGAAGACGTCATCAACCTGAATTGGAGCAGCGTGAGAGGATCAGGCCCTAAGCGATTAAGAGTCAATTAGTTCTATTAACAACCCTTCACACAGCATCAGAAATAAATATCGATTACCTACTAATATTAATCTGGGCGTGACCACCATGCCGTGCTGCTGCCGTGACGCTTTATCATATTAGTGTAACACCAGTGCCAGTACTGCGTATGTATGTAATAGCTCTTATTAAATTAACCACTAAAAACGTCTGCTCATTTCAATAAATTTTTTATTAGTGCCTGCCTCGGCAATTGGTTATTCGTTTATTCGAAATCACTTTTTTTATAAGTAAACCGAACAAAGAGGCAGAAAGGCCGCGTGGTTAAGCGATCACTGTCGCCTATGGAAACGGGCAACCCCAGCGGAGCCACCCGAGCACTGCCGGCTTTCAAGAAGAGCTTTCTTTACAGCTTTCTTGAAGAACCCTATGTCAAAGTCCACTGGAAATGCCTCAGCTGGAAGGTTGTCCCATAACTTAAACATCCGTTCAAACATCAAAAGGAGCGTGCAAAGCGGCCTGTGGAACTTTAACCTTCGACTGGTGGTGTAATCATGATATGGTGACATAGCTATCATTTTGAAAAGATCACTCAGCATAGTAAAGTCGGTAGAACACTTTGATTTTTTTTACGTTTCACACTGATAGCCCCAGAGTACGGTAAATATACACTGTGTAATGGGTACCATGAGACACACAGAGACAGAAATACAAACACTTAAACCGAGAACAGAAAATTAAACTCATCATTCAAATTTCTGCTTCGCCGGGAATCAAACTCGAGACCCTTCGATTGGCAGTCCGGCATGGTAACCATTGCGCCACGCGAGTCCAGGCGCGGTCGCAGCCTTCAATTGGGGGGGTCGCCAAGAAATTTTGGTGGGGGGTCACTAAGAAATTTGGGGGAAGAGGTGTCTCAAATTGGCTTGTTTCGCCTTCCATCTACGCATGAGTGAGGGATTTTGGGGGGGGGGAGGGTCATGTCCCCTATGACCCCCCCACTGGGACCGCGCCTGCGCGAGTCGATAATTATTATTGTCTATTAAATAAGTTCGATACCAATAATATGTGAATGTAACCACCGCGCCGCGCCTCCATAATGCTCTACCACAATGAATTGTACTCATTGTCAGTCAGCGCCAGTTCCAAAGGTCTCTAAGTTGTTAATTTTTTTATTAAGTAAATATACTCGTAATTAATTATTTGAAATAATCTCCACCAATCCACTTTGTAATAGCGTTATTGCGTAACAATGACATCTATCGTATAGCGTGTAAACTAAATTGTCGATATACCGAATTTGCAACAGATCACTAAATAGTTCTGAATATGAACATAGATGTCGGCAGAAGCCTCGTTTTGTTAAGGTTTTGTACATTAATTTTGTATTGAGGATTTCTTTCAATATGTGGTGATATGTATGGTTTTTTTAAATATTTAGAGATGAAATCTAGCATAAGTGATTGAAAACTTGCTATCAGAATATTAAGAGATGTTAGTAATTATCGAAACTTGTGGTGTGACTGCTCGCATTAAATTTATTCTCTTACAAAAGTTACACACTTAAATTTTAAAAACCCGCATTGGAGCAGCGTGGTTAACTAATCTCCAGGCCTCCCCAATAATGGGAAGCCCAGGAGAGGAGCGAGACGTTAAAAGGATGCAGCTATTTAGTTTGTATCGGTAATGGTCGCTTCAGTCTTTAATTCAATTCTTGAAATTGACGTAACTTTTTTGTTTGTTAACCGATTTAAATAAAACAAACCCTAAATGTTAATCCAAAAAAATACCAATACATCAGTGAAAACCGTATCCTTCTACGTTAAGCCGTTCCTGAGATTAGCGCGCACAAACGAACAGATAAACAGACAAACAGATAAACAGACAAACAGACAAACAGACAAACAGACAATAATTCTAAAAATCATTGTTTTGGGTTCTATTACGCTAATAAATAGCCCTAGTGACAATTTTTCTCAAATATCTTCAATGTACAGAAACCGACTTGTTACAGATTTATTATATGTATAGATTAGGTATTACCTATTGTATGTAATATCGTAGAACGTTAGCTATATATTTACGTAGCTAAGCGAAATGGGCGCAGTCTGGAACAAGATGGGTGACAATTACATGCAAGATGTGTGAAAATTATCGGTACTGGTTGTTATCTCCAAGTGCAGAGGCAGGCCACCGAGGGAGTTTTAGTGGGGTCAAATCCCACATAACCCGGTATCCTCTCCCAAGATTACAAGGTTCTTACAATTACAGAACTGCATAGAGGTTGAACTTGGTAAAGATAGCAAGATAGAAAAATTCTTGGTGTTTTGTGACTGTTACATAAACATTACATAAGTTCACAGTCCTAGTCCGTTAAAATGAAAATGTCATAATTGGTGCCTACCTAAACAAATAGTAAAACATATGTTTGATTTATAATTTAGTCGATTTTTTCTGTGACAAATCAGAGTCCAACGCGTAGGCCGTTGATGATGTTTTGTTCGCAAAAAAATAATTTACTATCTACTTTGGTACTTTACGTACTTACGTTATACTTAAAATGCAGCAAAATTTTGTATAGTTCTATTTACGGCCCAAAGTGTGTCGGTAAATACCATTAATTCTGTGATAACTTTTCTTGTAATCGTTGTATGCATTCTTGTTCTTTGTACTGTGTATTTACTGATAAAGAACGCCAGGACGCGCCTTGTGCGGTGATGAGATTATCAGGCATTGTGGTTTACAGGATAATGCTAGCAGCCAGGTCAGTTTGAGAACGATCTCCGCCCCAGAGGGACGCCTGTCACGCTAGCCCGTCCCAGCGCTCACTGCGTCGTGCACCTTATCTCTTATCACAACTATCACAACCAAAATGATACATCGAATTACTTCACGAGTGCCAAGATAAAAACCCTATTCGCGATAAACTTCACACCGCTACGGATTCATTTAGTACCAATTACAAGATTACTCATTTTTAAATCCATGACAAATTGTGTGATAAATTCAAAATCTGGACAGGATGAGGCCCTATTTTGTGTCTGATTCGCTTATTTGTGTTAAAGTTTTAAAGTGAACTTATCGTTTCTAAAATATTCACGCTTAAATTAAAGAGCTGTTTAGTTTATTTATAAGTATGTTTAGTGTCGGTTCGCCCAAAATGAGGGCTTTAGTGATTGCCTTCGTCATGACAGTGCTACCCTTCGTGGCTTGCAACCCTTGCATCAGGTCAGAAAGTTTGAACATTACGAACGGAACTTCTTTGCCGAATGGAAACATTATGTATGAAGGAATAGAATACTCGCAAGATACGTGGTACGAGGTGGAAGAAGACGGAGTGATAATACGCCTGGGATGCCCGTGTATTGGAAGGATATGTGTTTGGAAGTGTTGCAAGGCTGGCGAAGCTTATTACAGCAGGTCGTGTAATCGGACAGATATACCTGAAGTGAACCCATTCAACCCCCCTGTATTTAATGGGAAAACTCCCTCAAACGTCACAGCTCAACAACATTTCTTTTTCCTATATGAACCTACCTTCGAGAAATACAGCGTAGATTCAAATACTCCAAATGAAGAATTTTTTTTACAACAGGTAAGAATATACCCAGTAAGAACACCTATTAAAGACATTTTTTCATACAGTGTTAGTCATAGAGACCCTGATATAACACCAAGACCAAGAGACCTTGATACATAATCAAAATAGTCAACACACATACAGTTTATTTTTTGTAAAACTAGTAAAATCAGCGTCTGCCTTTATATATTTAAGATCTGTGATGAAAAGAGTTGCAGTATTACTAACTAAAATAAATAAATAAATACTGTTTCATACTCATAGCCCCACAGTAGGGTAGATATAACCTGTGTCGTGGGTACTATAAATACACAAACACAAAAACACAAACACCCAGACCGAGAACAGAAATTTTAAACTCATCATTCAAATTTCTGATTCGCTGGGAATCAACCAGGGATCCTCCGATCGGCAGTCCGGCATGGTAACCATTGCGCCACACGGGTCGTCACATACTAACGTATGAAGCCGAACAGAGGTTTAATTAGGGTTAATCAGCTAAGCAATGTTGTTTTTCATTTTACTAGTGGACTAAAAATTGTTGAGAGCTTCTTCTCACCCGGTACACGTTGACAGGACAGTTACCAAATAAATAAACAGTCGCTTTCACATTATGGACAATATCTTAATTACTGCTCGTTAAAGTATTTGTAACTGACAAGACAACAGAAGGTTAACATTAGGAGAGTGTCAACATTCCATTTAAAAAACCGAAACCGAACGTCGTTGTGCAACTCGTTGCATTAGCACAATACAAAAAGCTCCTTTCTTGCATTAGTTTTACAATGATTCATGTCAACAAATGAGTTCTGTGTTCCTAGAAGATATCTTTATCTTTTAGATAACGACCTTTTTGTGATTTACGCTGATGCATGCAGATGGGATCTAACCATAATAGCACCCAAATTTTTAAGGAAAGCTTATAAATGCTTGAGTTATGTCTATTAGCTTAACCAACACTCGGCAAAGTCACGTTAAACTAGCCTAATAAAACTCCACATAGGAATGATACATAATCATGTGCCAGTACGACACTCATTTAAGAACTGCTACTTGTATTCTAGAACAATATAGGAAAAAATGCAGTGCAATTTTTTCTTGCATTATTGGCATCGCTTAATCTTTTCCGTAGAGGCTGATTTCATTGTTATATACCTACTTAGTCAAAAGCAGTACCTGAGTCAAATCATCATTCAGTGAAATCAGTCCTCAGATCAAGTTATTTGATCTGCGAATCATACACCCAAATACCGCGATGCCTACTTTACCAGAATGGCTTTGATAGAGTTTTGCAGGCAGTCCGAGTTGGACTGCTATTTTCCACAGCACATGGGTTCTGTTATAAACCTAAGTATGCCATTGAATACGATAGAACTCAAAAATAGACCACGATTTTTTTTATTTGAATGGAGTAGCAGACGAGCCCTGCATGCTCACGTGGTGTTAAGTGGTCGCTGCAGCTCATGGACATCTACATACAACCTCAAGCAAGCATAGGTAAGTGTTGTCTGAGGTCGTATGCAGTTGCGCTGCTACTCAGGAGGCTGGTGGTCGCTTCATGTAAGTGTGGCCGGCAATTGCACCTTTCCACCGAAACACAATAGAATTGGTTGACGGCAGAAGTGGGTGCAGCGGTGGTACTTCCCCGGGCGGACCATAATATTTCTGCCACCTACAAATGAAAATTAAATAAAAGTACACGTCTCCATTCCATGGAAAAGATACTTCCAGCCAATATCATACACTGGATAGTCATTTACTTACTCATTCCACAGTGCCTTAAATAAAATAAAATAAAATGGTTGAAACACAAAAACGTTACACGACTCTTTGCCTGAAAATACTTATAGGTAAGTTTAATAAATACTTGTTAAATATTGGTTATATTGGGTATTACTTCATAACAAAAGCAATACGTCAAGACTTCTGTTTTTGTTTTTACAAAGCAAAATTTAGTTCTAAGCATTAACGTAGACTACGTCTATGGTTTTATTTCCAGAATAAATTCTGAACGATAATTGTTTACGTACAAAATCAATTTAGTTACAGTATTTGGAAAGCAAACGGTTATTTAGTTTAGAAATCGTAGGTTTATCTACAAGTTGTAAATTTGTATGCGAATGTGTAAAAATATGTTGGTGGTGAGGGATTACTTGAAGTTCAAAATGTTGGTTTCACTCGGAATGTAAACAAATGCGTATTGGGCCTAAATAATCACTGCTGTGTTTATTATTTCATGTGGTATAATTCAACGAATGGTCTAACGCTGGTTCCTTGAGCGTTACCATATGTTGTAATACTTAATCCGCGATCACATTTTAACACGGTATCTTGATTAAAACTGTGTTACATAAATTGTTTATGAAATAATATGTATACATATTTTTTACACATATACACATATTGTTTAGTTAAAGACATACGTTTACGGGTAATGATCAATGTTTGATTAGGTTAGAACTGTGGGTTAGAAAGATAATGATAAAATAGGTATATATGAGTTTTGGCGGGAAGTCGAAAAAGACATATTGTGCTCTTGTTTTATTTTCATTTTCTTGGTGTATTTTTGAGTTATATCGGATAAAGTTGATGGCATTTTGTTTGATATAGGTTAATTATATTGCACGAGTGTTTGTGAAATAGAATAACAGTGCTAAAATATCTTTTTTCTGCTTGCCTCCAAAATTCCATCGGACACGTTCTAGTAAAGTAGCTATCGCTTTACTTGAATGTTGGACTGACTAGACTGACTGATTACTGACGACTTACTTACTGACTTTGATATTACTTCGTCCAGTTTCATTGAAACTGGCAAAAAATTGATGCAAATATTATACTTGACGCTGGCAGTATGCACATAGTTTGCGATGCCATAATTGAAAAAAAAAATAAAAAAAAATAGGTATATAATTTTGTTGCTGTTGGGTCGTCATACCCGTGTGGCGCAACGGTTATCATACCGGACTGCCAATCGGGGTTCGCGGGTTTGATTCCCGGCGAAGCAGAGATTGAAATGATGAATTTCAGTTTCTATTTTTTTTCTATTATGGCATCGCAAACTCTGTGCATACTGCCAGCGTCAAGTACAATTTTTGCATCAATTTTTTGCTAGTTTCAATGAAACTGGACGAAGTAATAACAAAGTCAGTAAGTCGTCAGTAATCAGTCAGTCTAGTCAGTCCAACATTCAAGTAAAGCGATGGCTGCTTTACTAGAACGTGTCCGATGGAATTTTGGGGGCAAGCAGAAAAAACATATTTTAGCACTGTTATTCTATTTCACAAACTCTATTTCAAAAACTATCAACTTTATCCGATATAACTCAAAAATACACCAAGAAAATGAAAATAAAACGAGAGCACAATATGTCTTTTTCGACTTCCCGCCAAAACTCCCAGTTTCTATTCTCGGTCTGGGTATTTGTGTTTTAGTCTATGCGTGTGTCCATAGATACTGATACGCACGATACAGGGTATAACTCTAACGATGAGCTATGATGAGTTTAAAAAAAATGCGTGTGTCAGAATCACGGGGTGAATGGAAACTGAAATTTGAAATATTTACCTTAAACTTAATAACTACCGTTTACTTAGTAAAACAATATAACCGAGTGATAAAAACGTGGGTGGTGGGGACGAGGGTCCTCAGAAGTCAGATCAAATCCCACGCACCTCTGCCTGACTAAGAAAATTGATATAAGTATTTATCGCTGGCCCACAACACCGGGGATTTTTTTATATTTCGTACTAAAGTTTTTCATCACACTTTATGTTCGAGACACAAACATATCCTTGAAGGAGTGATTCCGCAGCGTGGGCCATAGGACTGCGGCCTGCATCCCTCTAAATTCCTAGAAGAAACCAGAAAATGCCAATTAAGGAATGCCTTGTTCAAGCTATGAGAGATTTTTCCTAAAAGATCGCCCTATTGACTAATCCCGAACACTCAACGCTGGTGCCCAAATTGTTAACTTCTGTAACCCTTTTTACGTTCCACTGCTGGCCACGAGTCTCTTCCCATAATTGTGGAGGTCTACAGCCTACTCCACCACCCTAGTCCACCAATCCGCATTGTAGCAGCGTGGTGGAGTAACCTCCAGGCCTCCCCAATAATGGGGAGAGACCCGTGCCCAGCAGTGAGACGCAAAAAGGGTTGCAGCCATACGAAATTTTGCCGACTTCGCTGATTTACCTGATTTAACACATGAGATTTTGCAGTTAAATTACACTATTTCCATAAGTTTTATTACACAATATAACTGATTTTATTTCATTCATAGTTACATTAGCCACTTTTTTAGCTTGCGTCAAAAATTATGATGCGATATTTAGGTTACATTAAAATATTTTTAATGCCAAATTTTCATTATTAATTTGATATTTTTAGGAAACGGATTAACTATGAACTAAAATGTATTTATGTCAAATATATTTTATTAAAGATTATCCCTATTTGCCGAAATCAAATGCAATTTCTGACCCATTTTCTCTCAAAATTGACTAGATTAAATGATTTTTTACTAATATTTTTATATGAGAGTGGCAAAAAGTGAATCATTTACTATGTATGCGATTTTCACAGCAATACATAACATTTTTTACGATCCATTTTGGTTTTAAAACGATCCAAAAATATGTAATATTCTATACGGTCTATTACAGTAAAATTCACAAAACTGTCAGGTCTATTAAGCAAAACAACGTAATAAAAATGAAAAAGTGGCACCTTTAATAGTTTATTACTTAAATGATCAGTCATATTGTTAAATAAAACTTATGGAAATACTGTATTTTAACTGCAAAATCTCCTATGTAAAATCAGCTAAATCAGCGAAATCGGCAAAATTTCGTATGCGGTCTCTTAACGTAGCACAGAAAAGTGCGAGAAAATTGTGAGTAATGATCACTCCTCTCAGTCCGGGCGGATCCGTTTGTTTTGCTTAAATCGCTTGCGTTCTACGCCAGCTGCAGGGCCAGGCGCACAACTACTCATTTGTAAAATTCGCGCTTTTGTTTAAACTTCCCCAATTTTTATTATACGTTCAAATCACAACACTATTTTTATTGGTCAGATATTTTAGCATTCGTTTTTCATAGTGCATGTCAGAGTGTAATAAACGTACCTCTACACTACACGCCTACCTAATATGGTTTGTAGATAACTGTTGCATTTTGGGGTTCTGCAATCTCTGAAATTAAATAGTAAGTAACCATTGTTTTGCTTTGAGAATAAATGGTATGTAATGTAGGAAAGCTTCGCTATAAAAACAAGTCATTATAATAATGTTCATGGAATCTAAAAATATTAGTCCATGAACATTGTTATAATGACTTGATTTTATATTTAAATTTGAAAATTTAAAACCTAATTCAACGAACGTATTTTTTTTATGAAATACCTACATATATAATTTATTAAATATTTAACAACTCATGAAAACTTGTGTTTAATCCAAAAAGTACAGAGATAGATGGGTACAATATGTAATAAATTTAAATGATATTAAAGTTATGCAGGCGCTTATAAACAAAAAACAAGATAAAACCCATTACATTACGTTGTTAATGACACTATAGAAACTATCGAAAACATTTAAATTCATAACAGGTCGCTATATCAACAAGTGGACGTATCTAACGATCTACAGGCAGCGATTATGTAGCCAAAACGTCTATAGGTAACCCTAGTTTAGTACGTCATAGGAGTCATAGGCATAGTAAGACAAAATTATAATGTTCGAATAGAACAATGATCAATGGTGCCTCGAAAGTATTGTGGCTATTATCTTTAAAAATTGCACTGTATCCGTATTGAGAATCCTATGAACATCAATAAATAAATAACGCTACAGACTCATAGCTCCAAACTTGGATTCCTTGTTTCATGGGTACCATGGTCTTAGACAAAACGAGAGCAAGAATATACACAACCAGACTGAAAACGAAAATCAATTAAGTCGTATCTTTGTTACACTATTTTTCCTTATTCCATAAAATTAGCAAGCTACGCAGCTGAATAGAACGAGTGCGGTCGGGTGTAAGATCGGTGACTGCTAGCGGTAGTTCGCACTTCGAAGGGCACATTAAACATCGGAGGGGCAATTAGAAAATATTTGATAGCTGGGTTAGGTGGTTGGCCAGTAACCTGCATCTCCAATAATCCGCATTAGAGCAGCGTGGTGGAGAAAGCTCCAGGCTTCCCCAAATGGGAAGAAACCCGTGTTGTATTATTAATATTAATTGGAAAACATGCTGACTGTACACCTCAGTAAGGAAATATAATACGAACATGACCTAGAATTGATGAAGAAGCAGTATTCTATAGTGAGCAGCGCTATATCTCTTGCAAGGCGATATTCACAATTTAAAAAACCCTACGGACTCCCATATATAAAGTGCTTAATTTATTTTTCATCGATCTGTATGGGCCAGGCACGCTCCAGCCTGGGTTTGATTACCGCCATTAATAATAGAGGTAAAACCTGGAGCTGTACAAATACTGGCAATTTCATCGTGTTTGCGATGTTTGAAAGCAAATTTTACAAGTAAGGTTTTAGTATAGAACCCATCAGTTTCTGATCAAGATTTTCGGAGAAAAGTAATTGAACTCTTTAAACATACAAAACTCCCGCGATTGTTGTCATCGTACACTTATGTGCTTTTCAATTATGTAATATTATTTATTTTCTTAAAACCATTAAATCATTCTTAGGAAGTGGATTACATTCGTATTTTTTATTACTTTTTCTCATTGTTGAATCATTTTTAGACATAACTACATACCCATAGGTATTGGACATATCCAATAGAGTAAAAATATTAGGTATATGTAGGTATTAAGAAAGAGAGCTGAAGGGGACCGATCCCTTTTTTACCCTATTCACTGTGTCAAAATGCAGTTAATAAGACGTTTACTGTAAGTTGGTATTTTACTCATTATTAGTCTTACTCACACAAATACATTTTCTTTCTTCAAACATTAAAAATTATGCTTGCTAGGCATTAAGAAATGTAGAGTTAACCGACTTTAAACTAAATACCATTCATTACCATGAAATACATTCTTATTTTTTTTGAGTCAGAATTTAGAAGTGCTGTAATTAGGAAACTCATACTAATAGAACTACTTTATGAAACCACACATAAAATAGGACAGGATTTATTATTGCACTATTTAAAAATCGTAGGTAAACTGTATTCTTTATTTAATTTCGTAAAATCATTTGCACACGATCGTGTTCACACGAAATAAGGTGAATAAACACGGGCCTTTTCTGTCGTCTTTGTATATTGGATATTATGTACTTAGTGTACGTATACGTAAGTGCGTCAATGTTTGCGCCAGAGATTGGCAACAAAACCCTTGTTTGACCGAGTATACAGAGTGGCGGAAACACTCCAAAAGGAAAAATCTGGTCATGTTAATTTTCGAAGGACGTAAGAGTCTTGCATTGCAATGGAAAATTAGTACATTAAGAAATGCTTTATACATAAGATAAGTTTTTATGTATCCCAACTTATTAATTTAAAACATTAGAATTTCTCCCATTAAAAGCCCTACCTTGCAAACTGTGCAATTTATAAGTAAACTTTATGTAAGAAGAATTTTCTGAACTACTTACCAAATTTTTATATAGTCCACCATATATACGACCATAGACCATATTATGTAAAACATAAGAATTTCTCACTTAACAAACTGTAAATTGCAAACTGTACAATGTTAAAACCGATTTCAGTACCTAGTTAGAATTATCTGAACTCGTTTACATTTAAATTAACTTTCAACCTGCATTATTTACTGTATTATTCTAAAGAGAAATTGTCTCGCTATTATGATTTAGACAGTTTCTTACGTCGACAACTATAAATTCATTTAGCAGCTATTTTATAGTCGTGCGTTCGTGGTGCTATGCGATAACTTACGCTGGATATACCTATACCACCTACCTACATAATGTATGTACGGTAATGTGCAACATTAATTTCTTGTAAGCTGCATTATTAATGTTAATATTACCATAAATCATACGGTTATTAATGTTAATATTACCATAAATCATATGGGACTCCTATAGGAAACTTAAAAAACGTAGAACGGCTCGCGAACATTTCGCCTATTGTCTAATAAATAGGTTCTTCCTTTTCTTATTAGTATTTTTGGATTGGATTGACGAGAATCTATCTATCGAAGGTTGCAGGTGTTTCCCACCTTTCATCTTTATGTTTTGTTTACCGAAAATCATACGAAATAACATCTGAGGAAATAACATGGATGCGTGTAATATATTATTAAAATATGCATTGATATTTTATATATCTATCTAACTACATGTAATAAAACTTGTAAATATAAGTTTAAAAGAAATAAGTGTTGAAACGTTTTGTTGTTGTGAGAAAGAAAGAGTTACCTTCAAGAAAATGGCGGAGATTTGTTATAGATTAAAGAGTAATAGTCAATAGACAATCGATTATTTTAAAAGAATGCACTAAAATATATATGATCTTAGCAATTGTTAATTTAGTTTAGATTATATTTTATGTTTCTTGTGATTATATTATCGATGTGAAACATCTATAGGAGCGGGTAAACCCGATTGTTGGTGCGGCGACGTGGCAACGTGGCGATGCTTTTCGTGGCGACGTGGCGACACTTGCCGTGGCGACGGTTCGCCACGCTATATTAGGATATATATACACCTTTGACCTTATGATATACAGCTTATGATATATTATTAGGATATATATACAGATATGATATGAAGTGAATAATCTGCGCTGAATCCAATAATTGTCATTGAAATTAAAAAATAAGTCTTCGAACATTTAAGAAAGTTGTTTTTGATGTGAAACATCTATGATAGGCGTGCGTAAACTGGATTGTTGGAGTCTCGACGGTGCTACTCTTGCCGTGACGACGGGTCGCCACAATCAATTGTAGAAAATTGAAATAATATTGATTTTTTGTATTAAATGAAAACAAATGTTTATTGATGTGAAACATCTATAGGCGCGGGTAAACCGATAGTTGGTGTGGCGACGTCGCGACACACAGTTGAAGCAACTTGAAATTATTATTGAAATTTTGAATGAAATTAAAATAAATGTTAATATTATAAAGATAACAGTGGTTAAACCTTCTCGGAGGCCTTATGGGTGGTTTGAAAATATCCGACAGCGGGTTGGCCACTAACCCGCATCTCCACCAAATCGCATTGGAGCAGCGTGGTGGAGTATGCTCCAGGCCTCCCCAATGATTGGGAGAGACTCGTGCCCAGCTGTAGGACGCAAAAAGGGTTGCAGCTATTAAATAAATAATCGTTTTCCACACATGTGGCTGAATGGCCATCCTTCTTTGACCGCACTCGACATAACTTAGTTTTATCGACACCCATCCTTCTTATTACCACACCAGATGTAGCTAAGTAGCCACCCATCATACTTTTGATCGCACTCGACATTGCTTAGCTTTTATTTACCCACACCCATCAATAGTGCGTCCATGCCCAACAAACAAATACGTCGTATAAGTCTTGACTTGTACGACCTAAAGTTGGATAGCAGTCTTACAATGGTAATGATATAACTACCAGGTCCTATATACGTTTTTAATGTAACTAATTAGTCGTGCGTCGAATAGGTCATAGTAAACTGGTCTTAGCAACGTTTGGGTGACTAAACTATATGACGTTATATTACATCTTAGCTAAAACGTTTGTACGACAACGCAATAGTCATACTAACGTTATAGTCCGATAAATGTTTTGAACTGACCAAATTATGTCTTTGGAAAACCTTTATATGACATTTATATAACGTGCATATTGTATAGGCGTTTTCACAGAGACGTTTATATAACAATCACTATCTTGTTTTACAGCGGTCAATTAAATACTCTTAAATGACTTGGTTGTTTATTGACGACTCAAATATAACCTTTATATTACATGATGTCCGTTTAATGTCATATCCTGACTTTAATCAAACTTGCAGTCGCATTTAAATCAGGTTTTGACTTTATAATGACTAGGCGGCCATATTTACGAACTTTTGATGAAATTTTGTTACGGAAATGGAATCAAAAAAATCGTGGAGACGTTAACGAGAATTAGATTAACGAGAATTTTGGTGAATATTCACAATATGAAAAGGGTTTTTTTATGTTTCTTGAGGAACCCTAATAGCTAGCTGTCATGGCGACCATTATCATCACCATCGGGTCGTATAGAGGTAAGTTTGCGACAAAAGCAACATGTCGGACATTTTTAGAAAAAAACCTATTTTTATTAATAAAAATCTATTGATTTTAACTCAAAATTACGAGGGGGCATGAAAATCTTAATAGTATTCACATAGGTATATTATCATAAAACTTCAGTTCCCAGTCGAACTAAATAGCATGAGAGACAGATAAAGTAAGTAAGATATGAAAATGACATAAACTCAGCTAACATTTATTTCCTTGTAATTATTTATTTTACACTAAAATCTTGAAACGAAACCACAAACATAATACGAATAAGTCTTACAGGTATTGTCTCTTGACTCAAATAAAACGTTTTAGTCATTCAGTAACACCTGTACGACCACAATACAACAAAGCGACGAAAGTTATGGTTATCCCATAACATTTGTACGACTTTTGAATGACGTTAACGAAGTTGGCTCGAGACTTCTGTATGACCATTATACGACCATTGAGGTCGTATAACTGGGGCCATTTTCGCGTTTAGTAAACGTTATTATAAAGTTAGTATGACTTAACTATTGCGATGTATGGTATTCAGATAACGTTTACTAAACCTTTATACGACGATAAATTGTTACTTGGGTGGGACCCACGACATAGCGATACCTACTCTACTGTGGGGCTATGAGTGTGAAGCATTATTTATTTATTTATTTATATGTAGCATAGGTAAAATCTTTACAGAGGTCTTAGGAACGATTTGAAAACTTTAGGCAGAGTGGTTTGGCCAGTGACCTATTGAAGAACAAGCCATTTTTGAGCAGCGTTGTGAAATAAGTTACGAGTACAGGTGTCTCCATACGTACGAGGGTGGGACGTCAAAAATATTACAGCCATATATTATTATTTTTTTCAACCTTTTTTTTATGTCACACTGCTGGGCACAGGTCTCCTTCTCACAAGTGAGAGGGATTTAGGCTATATTCCACCACGCTGGCCAAGTGCGGATTGGTGGACGTCATGCTTTCGAGATATTGTGAATTTCTCTCAGGCATGCACGGCGATGCAGAACATCGTAATTAATGAAATATCACGATATTCACCATCACCGTGGAGCAGCGATAAATTCGCACATTACAAATTTCTTTGTCAGAGGTGCGCGCCGAGGATTTGAACCCGGGATCGGTCGCGTAGAAGACCGCGGCTTTTACTACTCGGCCATCGCTGCTCAACAGCCATATATAACGACATATAATGTTATCATTGTTTCAGAACGGCACTCTTTACGAGATTGCCTTAAGGGTTCATCAATGGCATGGCATAAAACGCTACTGTTTGGACATGATGGTGGACGACAACTCGCCGGTGCCTCGACTGGTGGCCGGCGTGGCCTACCCTGAAGAAGAATCCTCGGACGATAGCTATGTTTTGCATATAGCGTATGCTGTCGGTAAGTCTTGATGGTATTTTTATTTTTAATAATAGTTTCTTTGAAGCGCGCATGGCCTGACGGTTAGCGTAGAACGCAAGCGATCTATGCAACTAAGCCAAACGGGCGCGGTCGGGTGAGATGGGTGACCGCTAGTGGCAAAAAAAACATGCGCGTTTCCGTGCTTCGGAGGGCACGTTAAGCCGTCAGTCCTGGTTGTTGTCGACAGATAACAGTCGTTAAACCTTGTCGGAGGCGTTATGCGCGGTTTGAAAACATCCGACAGCAGGTTGGCTACTAACCCGCATCTCCAACAACCCCGCATTGGAGCAGTTGGTGTGGTGGGTAGTTTTCTACAGCCGGCATAAAAAAAATAGAAAATAAATTTTAATGAATTTAAATTAAGAAAACAGTGTTAAAAATTTCAATGAATATAAGTTAATAATAGTGTGAATAAAAAAAAATATTTTATTTTAAAAAAAGCGTGGGGTGCATGGTGTCAATAGTTATAAATATTTTATTGACAGATATGAGTAGAGTGATTATCATTTCGATAATATTTTAAAAAGCACCCCACGCTTTTTTTTAAATAAAATATTTTTTTTATTCACACTATTATTAACTTTTATTGAAATTTTTAACACTATTTTCTTAATTTAAATTCATTAAAATTTATTTTCTATTTTTTAGTTCGGTTTTCTATAAAAAGCGTGTTTTTTTTAGTTTTTTTAAACTACATATTATTTATTTTCTACTTTTTAGTTTGGATTATTTATTCTTTCCATGATGTTTCCACGAGCAATGGACTGGTTACTGAGAACCTTCTTCTTTCTTTCAAAAATATCTTTATCTATCATTAGGCTTGTTACACAACAAGGTTACATATTTTTTTAATTTTTACGTTTTCATAAAATTTGACCTGTCTTACGACTTAACAAATTATTTATATTCTTTATAAGTATATCTCATACACGTTTTCGGTTACTGAGCACCAATAGTCTACTCCCCTACATAAATATGAGCAACCCAAGCAGCAAAATAGTCGAATAGTAATTAGATTACTCAGCCTTTAATCGTATAAGAGCCGAGTAACCGTTTTTAAAACACCCATTTATCGTGTAATAGCGGTTATCTCGACTATTTGGCAATATTTGCTAATGTGTGCTTTAAGGACGTCGAATAAACGTTTACAGCACTATGTTTTAGCACTTTTACTCCACCTTTTAGCAGATGCTGAATTAAAGTGGCTAAAATACTCGTTATTAGATCGTTTGATCTATAACAGTCGTATAATAGCTGTAGAATAGCTGATTCGCCTATAAACGCAATCGAACAAAAATCATATTTTGCAAATTGAAAAATGGAATAATTTTATCAAATTAGTGTATTGTCATCGGTCCTCAATAAATCTACAAAGTTTGAACGAAATCTGGCCGTTTAAAGTGGGTCAAAATCGCGCCCAAAGAAGTCGGTTACAAACATACAAACATACAAACATACAGGTGAAGCTAATAAAAAGCGTGTAAAAATAAGGTTTGTTTTGAGCAAAATTTTATATAAGAACTTATTCGTTTTGAAATATGTATTTCATATAGGATTAACCTACTTTTTTGAAGTTGTTTAATAATAAGTGTTTAGACGGCTTAATGAGTCTTTATCTTATCTTTTTAAAATTCGACGACCCGCGTAGCGCAATAGTTGCCATGCCGGATCGCATCTGCCAATCGAGGGTCCCGGGTTCGATTCCCGGCGAAACAGAAATTTGAATGATGAATATGAATTTCTGTTCTCGGTCTGGGTGTTTGTGTTCCTGTCTTTGTAGGTGTCCACGGTACCCACGACACAGGGTATTAATTATCTTACTGTGGGGCTATGAGTGTGTAACGTTTCCTAACAAATTATTTAAATTACTTAGATAGTGTTGGAAATTTGAACGTTAAGCTTAAAATAAGGCTAACCAGTCTTAGGTTATTACTGCTTTAATACAAACTGTGACAGACGGTCAACGATTCAATTTTATTTTCGAGTTCTCCGTTTTCAAAACACGCCTACAAATAAAGCCACTTTTATTACATCGAAACAGAAAGGTGCCAATACATCAATAGACTATAAATTTTGATTCATTTCCTATTTTCGGAACAAGTGTTAGCGCAGAATTATGGCGTTGCGGTCAATGTTTTATTACATCCAAATCTGTAATAAATACAATTAAGCTTTATTGTACACCATACATAACAGTAAAATCAACACATACCAATATATATATTTTAGTTTCTAGTGGACAAAAGGCGGTCTTATCGCTTCTAGCGATTTCTTCCAGACTACCTTGGTGTAGAGGAAAAGTCGGTATGGTAGCGTGTGGGTGAGGTGCACATACATAGATAAAAAAAATATACATATATAAATATTTATATTTATAAACACTATACATACGAGTACTTAGGTTTTTTTAACGTTAATTATAGAAATGAAATAATATTTTAACCTATTACATTTCTATCATTCACCTACTTTATTTTCAAAACAGTTTCTTGTCAATTTATTTACGTAGGTAGCAAATTGAACCTTCCGAGAGGAAAGAGATTTATTGAAGCTTATGTATAAAAACGGGTCGAGAGCGGGTTGGCTTAGGGCTTCCAATCCCGCAGCTTGAATTCAAACTCGGTATTTACGGGACTACGAATTTTCAAACCCGCAGGATCTCGGTATTTGCGGGATCCCGCATATTGAAAATATTAACATTTATATAAGGCAAATAAAACAATGAATTAATCAACTCCACATTTGTTTACGTACATTATATTACTATTAATATGAGATCAATCAAATAGCACCGTTAATTTGTAACATCAAAATAATAATGAATAAATCGTCTAACTACACATTTATTAAAGTATTACTATTAGTACCTATGAGATCAATCAAATTACACCGTTTTTCTTCATAAAAAACAGTAACAAATACTGAATAAAAAACAAATCAAAACAAAACAAATCTTCTCCAAGCTTTCAAGCTTTTTTCAGTCCGGCAAATCCCGCGAATCCCGCGCCCGTAATCCGTAATCATCAAGCGGGATTGGAAAAAGGCGCGGGACCCCGCAATACCGAGATCTCTGTTCGATTGGGACCCCTAGGTTGGCTACTGACCAGCATTTCTACAAACACGCATTGGAGCAGTCCTCCCAAATGATGGGGAGAGATCAGAGGCCAAAAGTGGGACGCAAAAAGGGCTGCAGCCAAATAAATCTAGAAAAATCTAGTCAAAAGTGCTGTTTTATAAGTAGATGAAGCAAGGATGGAAGTTTGTTGCATCATGTCTTTAAGAGCGGTTTCAAACCTTGTTGATTGATAGTTGACATTTTCAGGTGCAATAAGTAACGCGCGTGTCATCGGTTTCAAACTAATTAGCGTATTATTCGGTGCGTATACGGTCGTTTTCTTGCTTTTGTAGCCGCGTGTACGCGCGAAACATCGAGATTTGACATTTTCAGGTTCAACAATTATACGCGTGTAAGCGCGTTTGCCAAAACGGTACGGTCATTTCGGCAAACACGCCGAATAATACGCGAGTTTGAAACCGCTCTGTAAGCGAATTTAGCAAAACAGCATGACTGCAACCCTTTTTGCGTCCCACTGCTGGGCACGGGTATCTCCCCATTATTAGGGAGGCCCGGAGCTTACTCCACCACGCTGCTCCAATGCGGGTTGTTGGAAAATGCGGGTTAGTGGCCAACTCGCTGTCGGATGTTTTCAAACCGCCCATAAGGTCTCCGACAAGGTTTAACGACTGTTATCTATCAACAACAACTGGGAACGACGGCTCAACGGGTACGTCGGAAGCACGGAAACGCGCATGAAATGTTTTGCCACTAGCAGTCATCCATCTCACACCCGACCGCGCCCGTTTGGCTTAGTTGCATAGATCGTTTGCGTTCTATGCTAATCGCCGGGCCATGCGCTCTTCAAAACCACCATACAAGTGCCAAAATTACGCTAGTTTGAAACCGCTCTTATACGTGAACAACATAGAAAACAGTAACAGGTTATTACACTTTAGCCTGTTCAACAGTAATAATATTGCTATAATTTTAAAGATTCATAGGCAGAAAATAAACCACCATCAAAGACTAAGTAGTAGGTATTTTCGGAACTGTAATAGAGTTAGTCCACTTTGATCACGGTGTTGTGATTGGCGATTACATTAAACCATTTTTACTGTTATACAACTAAACGCTGGCAAACACTCGCATCCCCAATAAACTAGCGAAAGCTATGAAACTTTATGGCCAATTAACTGAACGGACGGGCTCAAATATTGTGATCGTAAAATCGTATTTTGAATTAGTTACGTGACCGTAATTAAATTAGTGGTAAAGAAAAGAAGTATTTATGCATCCGATTATCTAGTGCGAAAAAAGTAAGCAGGTATCAAAGACGCTAAAAATTACAGACATAGGGCGGACTGCAGACAGTAGGAAGCAATTCATAACAATTAAAATTCAATCTCATTTCTCTTAATACCTTTACGGCCGTTTTCAATAACCTATCGAAGATTATGGATAGATCGCTATCTCCGATAATCAGTAGCAGCGTATCTATCCTTAGTTTCGATTTCACAATCATGGATAAGAGCTATCTATCTTTCATCAACGATAGATAGTAGTTTCCCTCTCATCTGTCAAAGCTTCTTGTGACGTTTCCGTTCCTAGGTATCGACGCAAAAACAAATTAATATTTTTTTGTTTTTTTTTTAATTTAATTATTGTATACTATTTTTCTTGTAAATTATTATCTTCATAAAAATGTATCTAAACATAAACAGAATTATTTTATTCTTTAAATATCAAATTTAATCATAAAATTAATTTTTTTTCCGCCGGCTTCTCTCATTGACCCAGCGGTGGGTAGGCATCAAAAGCCGATGATCCGTTAAGATTATTCTTATCGGATCTTAAAACAAAATATTTTTTAGTTAATTTTAATTAATAATATTGTATGCCAGAACATGGTAGACTGTTTAAAACTCCAATTATAATTTTAAACATCTTATTTTATGTGTGTAAACAGTCAACAATAAAGTATTTTCATTTCATTTCATTTCATTTCATATCCATAATTTACTGACGTAGAGAATGAAACAGAACGTTTTAAAAACTTGGACTATTCTTTTATCTGTGGTAGGCATCTCTTGAAGTTTGGACGCGAATTATTATTGTTATTTTCAAGTTTCAGCTTTTTTAATGTGTTTCAAAGTGAAATAAAATGGCTCATGTAAGAAGTCGGCATCACTGTTACTATCTGTATCACAATCTAAAATCTTCCCAATAATTACATAGACATATGTATCACTGTCTTCACTGCTTAAATAATCCATTATATTATAATACAGGCGTTGTTTTTCAAAATTATTCAAAGCTATCGGCCAAGTTTGACAGATAACAGAATTACATTACTAGAGATAGCTTCATCTATCCGACAGTAAGTTGAAACTTATATTGAAACGCAGGTAAGCGTAACTTGTATGGCGTCTTTATCTTTTGTACGTTATCCGTCCTCCCAACGATAGATAGATAACTTCGATAGAAAATTGTATCTGTGGATAGGTTATTGAAACGAAAGTAATGACGAAAAGATAGATTTGTCTACCTTTAGTAGGTGAAATGACAGATAGATAGGTTATTGAAAACGGCCGTTAGACTTCATCAATAGGTACCTAACGCATAAAGTATAGGTACATTGTATCGCAGGAACGTAAGAACTATTTTAATTCTAACGTAAATACTTTACGGTTTAGCAGTTTATTTCGGTTCACTATTGACACACTGCAACAAAATAAAGGAATTTGTTACGATTTCTAAGCTTACGTGGTACTTTGTTAGTTTTGTACTACTTTTGTAAATATTTCACACATCGATTTGTTTTGATTTTTCAGAACACGTGCATAATTGACACTTATCTAATACCTTTAAACGAGCAATTCTTGTATGTATCTAAATATTTTTTTTTAATCTCGGAAACGGCTCCAAAGATTTTGATGAAATTTAGTACACTGGTTGCGGGGATGATAAATCGATCCACAAATTTTTATTGATAGAATTTGTCGTTTTTTTTAATGTTTATGCAGTTAAATATAAAATTACACTTACCGACATCTATTGGAAAATATTAATAATATTGTGGCGTAGAAAGCCGTTAAATGGTCAACATTTGACAATCCACCCTTCAAACAAATGACAATGTCGATAATATTATGAAAGATCTCTATAAAAATTTCGTCAAGGGAATTAAAAGCTTTCTTGGTCAAATGATTACGAAAGCCGACTACGGAGCTAGAGACCCGGGTTCAAATCTCAAGTAGGCAAGTTGCGTTTTTTATTTTTTTGTGACAATTTTTTTTTAATTGGGAGCTAGGTATTTCAAAAGGATTTGTAAAGTAACACTAAGTCAATGAATGCTTTGCTTAAAAATAAACCAAGTAAATAAATTGTTTTTATCCGAGCAACGCTCGGGCGTCCAGGTACTCACGATAATACATATATTATCCAGACCATTTAAGTAAGTAAAAGCGAAAGATATAGCGCAATCTGTACGGCGCTAGAGTTGAGAAAACGCAAATAAGAAAAACGCGTTGATGGTGGCGGTGGATGGTGGATTTGGCTTAAAAAAATTGTAATTCAGATTAATTACTTTTAACGATGTTAATTAACGTTGTTTTAATAATTCTGGACCCTGTTTAAAATAATAAGCCATTAATAGCGGCTAGTGATTCGGCCCGGCTTCGACGGATGATTTGAATTTATAAGATAACCTATCCCTCCGGAACAGTGATTTTTCCGGCATACGACCTGTATTCTCTATCCAAACCATAATCTATCACTGTGCTAAATTTCATTCCGATCCCTTGAGCCGTTCTTACGCCGGTTGCCGCGCAATGGTGCAACAATGTACATTAAATTTGTAGTTATAATATTAGTAAAGAAGACAGCTCAATATAGCTATCTAATTTATCATATGCGTGGGAACTGCGTATCGACAAATTAATTTTCCCGATGTAGTGTCATTACTCAAAACATGACACTCTGGGGTACACCCTTGTGCCGCGATATACGATGATGAAGGGTAGTACCTCCGTGGTCATTAATATTGGGATTTCTGCTTACAAGCTTCTATTCACACTGCAGAAGTAATAGTTATGTATTACCTATTCTGTACTACAGGTGTGGCAATGTGCGTCTGTCATTATTTTAACAGTGGAAATTGAAGCCTAATGAATGTAAATAAGACTTAGTTTTGAATGGTTCAAGTTTTTTCATATTTCATGCCAACACTACCTACTAATTTTTCATACTGGTAGCGTTGTAAGTTACGGCCACCCAAGAACTTAATTTATGAAGGGCCCAACTCTACCAATGTTAGGTACTTTGGTAGAGTTGGGTAAACGTAAGTAGTACTTACAGTAACAATCTTTTATGAGTTATGAATATCTTAAGCCTAGTTATAATATTTCTTGAATTATTTCAACCACCACGTTTAAAACACATCTCAAAACGTTGAGTGCTTTACTCGACTTTAGATATTCCAAGACCGAAAATTATGAAATTTATGCATAGAAATGTTTTCATTACAAATATAAGTTAGAGTATACTTTAGTATTATAGCTTTGCATTGCTATTGTGAGTGGACTGCACGTATATTCCCTCAGGAATAAGGTATTTTCCCCGGTTAAAAGTAGCCCTAATCACCATCCAAAAATCTCATCAATCCGTAGCACTGGTACAATGTGAAAGAAGAACGAACAAAGAAACAAATAAATCAAAGTAAACTAACAAATAAACACTTTTTAACATATATTATACATATGAGTATGGATCGTAAAATTCTCCGGGTAATTTTTATAAATCAATTGAAATGATAAAAGTTCAGATAACGTTTAAAAATATAATAATCATATTATATTCCTGACTGAAAAACGTGGTTGCAAATTTAATTTAGGCATCCGGCATTTTGCTTCTGTTGCCAATAAAAACATAGCATGTGGATATCACTGGGTTTAATGACCTAGATATAGAAATTTATCAAAGCTCTTTTGAACACGTACCGTGTTTTACAAAGTTTTTTCGTTCCTATCAAAGTGAAGGTGCACTTCACCTTACCTTAAACAGTATTTTTCCATGATGATAAACTTTAATTTGCACCGAAAAAAATCATTGTCAAGCACATTTGTTGCTGACTTGGTTTCTCTACTTCTTCCGTTCGAAGTTATTTTATTTTAACCATAATTTTTATTATTCAGACCCGATGTCCTGCGGGATAGCTTATGTATAATCATATAAACTCAAATTACCCAAGCGATAACCGAGTCGGATCTCTACTATTCTTTAAAAGAAAAGCGATTAATATTTAATGTTTCATATAGCGCTGAAGCGCGCATGCCAGGCGGTTAGCGTAGAACGCAAAACGATCTATGCAACTAAGCCAAACGGGCGCGGGTTTGAGATGGATGACTAGGTACTTGTGGCAAAAAAAAAACATGTGCGTTTCCGTGCTTCGGAGGGCATGTTAAGCGGTCAGTCCCGGTTGTTTTCGATAGATAACAGACGTTAACCTTGTTAACCTTGTTGGAGGCCATATGGGCGGTTTAAAAACATCCGACAGCGGGTTGGCCACTAACCCGCATCTTCACCAACCTGCATTGGAGCAGCGTGATGGAGTAAGCCCCAAGCCTTCCCAATAATGGGTAGAGATCTGTGCCCAGCAGTGGGACGCAAAAAGGGTTGCAGCCAATGTTTCATTTGCACAATTATTACTAAAGAGGTAAATAATTATTCCTAAGAGAAGAGGAAAACTGTTCTAACTACAGTTTATTTTGTAAGCTTCAGTTTGTTTTGTAAAACTATTTACTATTTTCTATATTTGTATAAATATAACTTCTGTAGTAATTTTTTTATTCATTATTTACGATATGACAGAATGAGACAGCGCAAAAGGACCAATTCTTTTTTTGAAATACATATTAATTTAAATTATTAACAAAAAAAATAAATTCACTTTAGTGGAATTTAATGTTTCGAATAAAAATCATTCAACTATCGAGAATGAAAAACAAACAAGACAAAGATTTTTAACCATTCTCTTAACATTATAACAAAAAACCACAAACAAAACAAGGTGGGGGGGGGGGGGGGTGTTATTTGGAACTCCGTGCAAAAAACAATATTAAATTTGTCAAGATAATAAGTTGCCTTATAATAATGATTTATACAATATACAATGATTTATACAAATTTAATAACAATATTAAATTTGTCAAGATAATACTTTGCCTTGTAATAACTAGTCTTCTGCCAGCGGCGTCGCCCACGTGGACCCGTTTTAAAGGTTAATTGAAATGGTTTAATCCACTTTCAATAGATAAATGGCGTTAAGGATGATGAATTTTTGACAATATACTCAATTATAATAATAAAGAAAATAATACTTTAAACTAGCTTTCCACCTGCGGCCCCGCCCACGTGGTGCTATACATTTTTCTCCAAAGAAATGAGATAGTTTCTCCGGGTAAAAAGTAGCCTGATTTAAACTATCTCCATATAACGTCAGGTCTATCCGTATTACCGTCACGACGTGAAAGAAGTACAAACAAACACTCTTTCACATTTTATAAATTTTTTTAAACGTTACACTCTCATAGCCCCACAGTCTGGTAATTAATACCTTGTTTCGTGGGTACCACAGACACATACAAAGACAAGACCCAGACAACACCCAGACTGAAAACAGAAATTTAAACAAATCATTAAAATTTCTGTTTCGCCGAAAATCGAACCCGGGACCCCTCGATTGGCAGTCCGGCAGAACCATTGCGCCACGCGGGTCGTCATAATATTAGTATGCATGCATATCCATCCACAAAAGAAATGGGTACTCTTTTCCCGTTAAGTATTTAACAAAACACTTTTCATATTACCGTTATTTCATACAGGACTTTTAGGTCATTCAGACTTATCCACTGTCATACAAAAACCTTCCGGTTTATTTTATAATCTCCGAATGCGGCTTAACAACCCAAGACGGTACCATTAGTGCTCACATACCGAGAAGCAGCCACTTTTGTTTTATTTCGGTAATATTTTCAGGAGAGATGTTTAAATGAGAAAAAGCGGCAATTTCAGCCATTTGTTTTCGTTTACAAACATTGTTTTTATTCGCTATACCGTTAGCCAACTTGCTTTTTTTTGCTGCAACCCTATTTGCGTCCCACTGCTGGGCACGGGTCTCTCCCCATTATTGGGGAGGCCTGGAGCTTACTCCACCACGCTGCTCCAATGCGGGTTGGTGGAGATGCGGGTTAGTGGCCAACCCGCTGTCGGATGTTTTCAAAGCGCCCATAAGGCCTCCAACAAGGTTTAACGACTGTTATCTATCGACAACAACCGGGACCGACGGCTTAACGTGCCCTCCGAAGCACGGAAACGCGCATGATTTTTTTTGCCACTAGCGGTCACCCATCTCACATCCGACCGCGCCCGTATGGCTTAGTTGCATAGATTGTTTGCGTTCTACGCTAACCGCCCGGCCATGCGCGCTTCCGGCCATGCGCGCTTCATAGCTCAACTTATATATCGTGAATTCTGCAAATACATAAGTGTGTGTTGAAAACTCTTATTATAATTTTTTTGTCTTCTATAAATAACCTACGTTAAAACCTTTACTTTGGCATATGAATATGGCTGTAACCCTTTTTGCGTCCCAATGCTGGACACGAGTCTCTCCCCATTATTAGGGAGGCCTGGAGCTTACTCCACCACGCTGCTCCAATTGCATATGAATAAACTAATTTAGGTTATTCTAAATTCAAAATCACGCAGATGTTCTGTAAACTTGAAAAGCACATGACATAAGTTTGGATAGCATTCCACCAAAAAACGAGCTAAGTAATAGTAACATAATATGATTCGACTGCAATAAGTGAAAATGTGTTGTTACGTACCTGTTTTGCTACCCTCACGATGGTATTTGTTACTTTTGTGTTATACTAATATCTAGTCCCTGAACTAACGAAACGGCCAAGTCACAAAATAATGATTATGAACTTATCATTACAAGGGTTAGGGTTATTAAGTAAACGTTGTTCTTTTTTGTTTCAGGTCTATTGATCTCCGTTCCCTTCTTGTTGGCAACATTTTTGGTTTATGCATTCATTCCTGAACTGCGCAACTTGCACGGAATGTGCCTCATGGCCTACTGTTCTGGTCTCCTCGTGGCGTATTCTTTCTTGGCATACCTGAAGTTTCAAAATATCGATGTAAACCTGACTGTATGCTATGTCATTGGTAAGTAACATGTTTGATTAAATTTTGATGTCTTTTCTGAACTTACTTACATTACTTAGGTACATTCTGCCTCGTTGTAGCCTACCTTCCTTGACGTACCTTAAGCTACACCTCCGAAGCATCAAAGTTGGAGTGATTACGAGCTACGTGATTGGAAATAACATATTATTATTCAATTTATTCATTATTTAACAATATAAAGTTTATTTCAATAGACTTTCTTTTTTCTTTGATTTTCGCATCGGGCACTATAAGACTGTATCTAACCTGTATCGACCAATATACAATCAACTCCGTTCCATTTAGGTAACTCAAAAACACACCAAGAAAAATTTTGACGGATTTTTAATACCCCCCCCCCCCCCACAACACTTCCTAAAAATACAGATTTTTTTACACGCTGTATATTAGCTTCACTTGTATGTATGTTTGTATGTTTGTAACCGACTCCTTCAGATACGATTTTGACCCACTTTAAACGTCCAGATTTCATTCAAACTTTGTAGATTTATCGAGGACCGATGACAACACACTAATTTGATAAGATTATTCCATTATTCAATTTGCAAAATAAGATTTTTGTCAATTTATTTATCTATAACATCTGCTTAGCTGTAAGTGCCCCAGGGCCAATGCAAATCGCGATCCCCTTTTCGTGGCGTTTCCTATAGTGTCCTATAGTGCCCGAGCCATTCTAATAAATCTATGGTCATTCAACACATGGTGCTTTTTATGAATTAAAATATACAGAACGAAGCAATTTATAGGCCAATAATATGTTTCATCTTAGATAAGTTTTTCCAAGATTCGATACATATAATACAATAAAGTATGTTATAAATAAAAACGCCATTGAAAAGCAGTTGCAGGGTACAGTGGTGGTACTTTCACGCTCAAACCAAGAAAGTTCTATCATAATTTAGTGCTTATTTATTTAACCTGCCCATCACAATGCCACTAATTAGAAAGTTTCAATTGTACCTAGTTACAACAAAAAAGGCGGATATTGAAGTAAGTTGTAAGTATAGGGAATTGCGATAACTTTAGGCAAAATCATAATGTTTCATACAGATAAAAGATAGTTTATTAAAAAAAAAAACAAATAGTATGATACTAATAATATAAAGCGGAAGAGTTTGTTTGAACGCGCTATTCTCAGAACTAGTACTCGTAGTAGTGGTTGGAAAAAAAATGTGTTACTGTTAAATAGTCCATTTATTGAGGAAGACTATATAGGGGCAAAAAACTAAAGTCCACGCTCTGACGAAGTCGCTGGCGTCCGCTAATAATTTATAATTGTATTGTTATAATGAAGTTTTTCTTGGGTTAGGTAGGATTTTTAAAAGACCAGTCCAGACTCAATCACGCATGACTGACGCTTTATGACTGAATATTTTCATTGACTTGATACGAATAGCTTCCCAGTTTAATGCGTGTTCACGATATAAACCGATAAGATAGCAGATGTGTCATTTTATAAGAAACACAACGTCATGTAAATAATAAATCGTATACGTAAGTAAGTACACGTTACAAATGTGGTGTAA
Organism: Pyrgus malvae; assembly: GCA_911387765.1. Classification (NCBI taxonomy): domain Eukaryota; kingdom Metazoa; phylum Arthropoda; class Insecta; order Lepidoptera; family Hesperiidae; genus Pyrgus; species Pyrgus malvae. The sequence continues at coordinate 7,648,557 of OU426958.1, read as the reverse complement.
ATATTTTAGGGAAACTAAACTCAATAATCCTATTAATTTGATCTTTATACATGATAATTGGTATACGAGTAGGTATTAAATCTACATGGTGTTAAAAGGTATCTTAATCCCATGGACATTACTCCTCCAACACTTCAAGTAAGCAGCTGGGTACAATTTCATATCCAGCAAATTTGGGCAAATTTATACCGAAACTAGTGGGCGCCCGACCTATATATATTGCCAAAATATCTTATTTTATTACACTTACGTTCCTCGTAAAAAAGTGAATAATGACTAAGCGTTTAAACACGAATCCTGATGTCAAGTAATAAATTACTTTTAGTCATTAGTAAAAAGTAACCAAAGCCGCACCTTCTGCTCAAATTAGCCTAATTGGCAGTTGGCAGTAAAATATTCACGGCATTGCCCAAAAGCTCATTAATAGCAATATTAACTAATTCAATTACAGGGCTTTTAAGGCTTGTTGTGGACAAAGGCTATGTAATGTAAACGTCACGCCCTTGGTTTTTAATATTCCCGGAAGCAGTTGTTATCGTACGCAGGACACGAAATATTATATAACACAACTGCCCTACCTGTCAAATCGTCATTCCAGTCGGTCGGGCGGGGGATCATTTCAATTTTCAACATTATTCAATAATCGCAAACTCTGTAGGTACAAAATGTTGCCAGTGTCAAGTATATTTTTTGCATTACTTAGTAGTAATCGAAAAAATCAGTAAGTCATCATGTATAAGTCAGTCTATAATAATTTTAGTCAGTCAGATGTTCAAGTAAAGCGATGGCTACTTTACCAGAACGTGTCCGATGGAGTTTTAAAGGCCAGCGGAAAAAACATGTTTTCGCACTGTTATTTTATTACACAACACTCGCGCAATGTAATTCATTTATATCAAACAAAATGCCATCAACTTTATCCGAAATACTCGTAACTCAAAAATACACCAAGAAAAGAAAATAAAATAAGAGCACATTATATCTCTTTCGACTTCCAGCCAAAACTCCAGTCTCTCTCTCTCTCCTCCTCCTCTCTCTCTCTCTCCAGTTTTTTAACTAAGAATGTTGGGATGTTGACACTATGTAAAAAACATTCAAAATGTATACCTTAAAAAGGTTGCAATATACTACGGTTTACAATCAGGATAGGTAACAGTTAGTTTCTGTAAAGTTTTGTACCTGTAATTTTAAATATTAAACTTTGTCAACCACACATCGGCTTGTGGCGTCACAATAGTTTTTCTCATATAAATGATGATGTCGCGTTTTGCCAGTTCATAGAATATCATATGCAACAATACGGTATTTGATTGCCAAATCAATAGAAATACTTTTATTACTATTGATTTGGCAGTCAAATACCGTATTGTTGCTTGTTGCCAATGTGCAACTCTCTCGAGAGATTTGAAAGCTATGGTAGCTTTATACTTACAGGCCTTGAATAATTATATGTTTAACACTCATAGCCCCACAATAAGGTAGATATACCCTGTGTCGTTGGTACCACGGACACACACAACACAGACACACAGAGAGAAACACAAAAACCAAGACCGAGAACAGAAATTGAAACTCATCATTCAAATCTCTGTTTTACCGGGAATCGAACCCGGGATCCTCCTATTGGCAGTCCGGCATGGTAACCAACCATTCGCCACGCAGGTCGTCCGATTGATATAATTGTAAATTCATTATATTATTATGTGATTTAAGTTACACTGTCTATAAAATATCATAAATTTTCATATCATTTAAATTTGTAGGTACGTAATTAGAATAATAACATCGACATTAACATTTTATTAATCAATATTAGGTTATATTGATTAATAATTAATTGGCATTAAAAATCTTTTAAAGTACCTAACCTAAATCTCGCATTAGAATTCTTGACGCAAGCTTAAAAAGTAGCATATGTATTAGATTAATAATGAAACGATCAGCTTTATTGTGCAATGAAACTTATGGAAATACTGTTGAACTGCAAAATCTCCTATGTAAAATTAGGTAAATCAGCGAAATCGGCAAAATTTCGTATACGGCCTCTTAAACTTTATCTTTTACTTATATTGTGGAGTTGGCTGCTTACTTTATTCTTGCTATTTACTTATTTTAACGTTACGTATTTATTAACCCATTTGAGGCCAAACATAAAAGATAAACAAAAATTAATAAATTTCTTTATTATTATGTAGCTAGTATAAGGAAATAAACAAAAATACATGAAAAAAAAGTTACATAATTTTTTTCAGAAAATTACAGGGGTGTTCCCAAATTGGTACAGTGGTCACTTAAGAGTGAAAAGTAACAAAGCATGATTTTTCAATGCAAAGTATTTTTTTGCACTTTTTGCATTCCCATCGGCTTTTGTTATGACACAATACATCGCACACACATAGGTATCTTTTCAGGAGCATGGTCAGAGCCATCTTACTATAACCCATCAATGTTTGTAGAATGAGGACGCGCAAAATGTATGTATCTTCATCTAGAGACCAATACATCCCTGCTCTTGGCAACTTGTGATAGCATCAGGCTATCACGTAGCAATATTCCAAAGAAAATCTAGCTCAGCAACAGTGACACTAATTGTGTCTGTTATTTTGCCTGGCGTATAAGTTGGAAAAGTCAACGATCAATGATCATTGTGAACACTTCGTCGTCAAAAAGCTTCTCAAAGATTTGAACTGGTGTCAACTCTTTCAACTCTTCTTTTACACGGTGCTCTTTCTGTGCTCGGTTTGGGGTTTCTTCAGAAGTCTTTGTGTTTCAGAACACTTCCGCCAATTTGGAGCAGACAGCGTTCTTCGATTTGATTGTTGCACACAAAGCTCTTCTGATTGTTCTATTTGCGCTAAAGTTTGCGCCGAAGTATGGGATTGTAGTCGTGACCTTTTTACAGCTAATGGTTCATCATCACTACTGATATCTGAATCTGAAATTGTACCGACTGCACATCATTTGGTAAGCCATATCGTCATCAAAACCCTCTTCTTCATCAGCAATGATACTCGGTTCTGGAGGGATAATGGCCAAAGCATACTCCAAGCCATCGTCACTATTTTCTCCGATCGTATTGATGGCATCTTTTAAGCCACGGAAGTTGTTACTGCCTGTAAAATGACGTTTACGGTTCATCTTGGTACTCTGGAAAAAAGATATATTTAGTACACTTGTAGCCGTTGTGCCCAAAATGGCACACTAATATTTTGAGAGCCCTAAAATGAAAAATAAAATATAATAGTAGCCTAAAATGCTTACTAATATGTGTTTACTTACTGAATTAGTCGTAACACAAGAATTTATAACACTGCGACTTACCAAAATTTAATTATAATAAAAAAAGCGTACTCACCTCAGAAGTTAACTTGATAATGAAAATTAATTGGATGATACAAAGAAAATACGAAATAATGCACAATAGCTTTATATTGTATTTTTTGATTGCACTTTATACTATCAAAAAACGTAATAAGATGTTAACTATTGTCAACTTTCTTGTTGCCTACCCTCATTAATTAAGTGTTCCCGTATTGGCACGGTGGCAAAGAATGGGTTAAGATCCATTTCAATAAATATAGCATAAATAATGATTTAACTGGAATAATCCTTCATTTTATAGGTTATATTGATTTTATTAAAAGGTTAATGTCGATGTTATTATTTTAATTACGTAAAAAATAAAAAAATAAAATAATAAAATAAAAAATATAAACACAAAATTGCAAACTATACTGATCAGACAGGTCAATGACAAAGGCCAACCAACCTAATTTAGCTATGATTGTAGTGAAATCGTTTTAGCATACCGGCCAATGAAGATCTACTTACACGGTTCCAATTTCGTGTTGATGACCAATTTACAACCGGCTAGACACCATTATTAAATCGACCAAATATGTAGCCAAATCTAATCTTTATGTTACTGTAAAAGCCCGAACTGCGGTAAATGTTACGATTTTTCAGTAGGACCTAAGGTTTACCAACCCATAATGGTAAAAGTCCGAGATGCTTTACATATCCGCTTAGTTCAAACATTCTTAACGGATAATTTTTTGCAGTGAACAATCTTGATACTTAATTGAAATATTTTTTTACTAATTTTATATGTTAACACTTATGGTCAGATAAAAAAATACTAGGTATATAACTTTTGCTGGTAATTAATAATGCCTTGATAATTTGTTTAACAGGTAAATTTTAATACGAACGCACCAATTTTACTAAATTTTTGGGCATTAGTTAATCAAGTACGTATAGGTATACCCATCAGTTGGTTACGTTTGTGCTGATTTTTAAATTCTTCAAATCACAAAGTTGACAAGTTGTCACGTAAATTTGAAATAGGCTTCTTTCTTCTATAAATTTTTGACTTGGTTCCTTCCAAGAATGCAGTAAACTTTCTTGCTTGAGCTTACAGGGAAAGTCATGTGTGGCTTTTGGTCCAATGAAAATAACAATTTGCTTTCTCCATAAGTCACTTGGCATAACTCGGCTCCTTAGAAAACTGAATAAATGCCAAATAATCTTACAATAAACTTGCTTTTTTAATTTAACGTCAGGTACTTTTTTTTCTTCAATTATGGCATTGCAACATAAGTATTTTATTCTAAGTCTAAGCATCGCAAACTCTATGTATAATGCCAGCTTGAAGTATAATAATTTTTGCATCAATTTTTCGCCAGTTTCAATGAAACTGGACGAAGTTATAATAGATAAGTCAGTAAGACGTCAGTAATCAGTCAGTCAAGTCAGTCAAACATTCAAGTAAAGCGATGGCTATTTTACTGGAACGTGTCTGACGAAATTTTGGTGGCAAGCAAAAAAAAAATATTTTAGTACTACTATTTTATTTCACATCACTCGTGCACTGTAATTAACCTATATTGAACAAAATTCCTTCAACTTTATCCTATATAACTCAAAAATACACCAAGCAAATAAAAAATAAAACAAAAGCACATTATGTTTTTTCGGACTCTCCAGGCAGGTACTATACCTAATACTGCTTACCTGCTTGCCTCTTAATCTGTCTGTAGCTTCGAGATTGAGAATAGGACTACGGTATCCCCTGCCTGACCGCAAGAGACAGCTAAAAGTGGGCTTCCGGGGTTGTAGGCGTCCCGGGAAGAATGGCGGAAGTTGCAGGAGGTGCAATGGAGGAGTGGCAATGCTGTTATAAAGTTTTCGAGAAATAGCAACTCTCTCCGTCATCGGATACATGCACAATATTGCACAACCACACGTAACAAATAAAAAAATACATCAACATACTAACAACGTAAACGATAATTAACAGCAAAACTTTATTTTGACTAATAAAAAAGTTAATTCATGGGTGATGATCAGACATGCGGGTATCAAAGCACTCAGTAAAAAACTTATTTCTTCATAAACTGTTTTGAAAATTGGACCGATAATGTTATAATAGCTGAATCTATTTGTCAATAAAAAAATGGGTCAGTGTCAGTAAGATGAAAGACTGGGCTAAATGGATGAAATGACCAAGATAATCTTGATTGAAGACGATGCTTTATTTTTATGTGGATTTAATATAATAAATATAATAATAAATTCGAAACAGTTCGAGATATCTTAAACGATTCCGTTTGAGTGGCCTACGCACATGACGTTAACACATTTTTCTACAAATCGTTCTATCCACGATTTATATTAATGCGTTTGCGATAAGTGTGTTTGACCATATTTTGGAAGCGGAGACATTTAAAATTACCAAGCACTATAGACACCCCACAATGGGACCCGCAATAGAAAATATTACTTACTCGTACTATATTCGGGTGGTTGCATAGTGAAAATGACAATACTGTACTGTTTTGTTCTTTTGTTGGCTGTTTACATACAATTAGATATTTAAAATTATAAATATATTAAAACTAGCCTTCCGCCAGCGGCTTCGCCCGCGTGGACCAGTTTAATGGGTACCCGTACGATCTCTCTCCTTATAATTGTGTAGGCCTGGATCTAAAAGCGCGTTGACCTTTCATAATCAATGTTATTTACACTGTCAGGCATACAAAACAAATCCTGACAGTTTTTAACCTAGTTGTCCATTAGGAGCTTAGACTAAGAATAATGTACTTACGTACTAATTAAGAGATTAGATTTGCTAATGTCGCAATTTGTGCTTTGTAAGTTTTATACACGTATAAGTAAAGACAGTAGAGGGTTCTTCCCAGTAGTCAGATTGATAGTTGGACTAATCTAACCAACGGGATTTTTTTCCTATTAATCAGATTCATTTCACAGCTGGAAAAGTCATGGAAAAAAAGTACAATCAAAGTAAAAATAGTTTTACGTTTTATACGAATCAGAACGGAACAAAATTCAATGGCGCTATAGCATAGAGTATCAAAGGTACAGATACTTCAACTCAGTTGTGCGCGCGGCGCTATGTGTGTGTGGGGTAGTAATTATGCAGCTTTAATTTGTGTGACAGTGACGCTGCCGTGATCGTCCGAACAACTTCACTGTACCTCTTGTCACGCACACAACTGTGTATATACAGGTTTACCCACACATAGCGCCGCGCGCACAACTGAGTTGAAGTTACTATATTGACTCACCTCTGACGGGTGTCATACCTGTCAGTTTTGATACTCTATGTGCTATATGTAGCAGCTATCAAAGTACATTTCTACTGTGATGCAAATTTATTTTGTTTCGGTGAAAGGATGCTGCGGAGCGAGGGGGCGTTCGAGGAAGTAGTAATTGAAACGAATAATACGTGTACACAACAAGAATTATTTATTGGAACTAACTTATCCTACTCATTACAATTATAACTACATACCTACTAAGCCTTTTAACCACCACAATGCGGTTGGCGGCCAGACTTACACACTGCTTACGAGGCAGCAATTGCCTCCGGACTACTCCCGGAGTAACAGCTCAAATGCGTACGACTTCAGATACTTCTACTATTATTTATTCTGTGCTTCAGACAACACTTGAGCTTGCTTGGTTGTGTGTAATGTCCACGTGGCTTACATGTCTCGTTGGCTACTCCATCTAAATATAAAATATAAAAAATTTGGGTAAATTAATGTCTGAACTTCAGTTTTCTCTGAAATATCCCATACAGTGTCTTATACCACACAAATAATCCGAAAATCTTGAATTGGGTAATGACTAATGAATCAAGAAATAAATTTCAATCAATTACGGTTACGGGATAGTACTTACACGATCGTATAGATTACACGATCTCCATACAAGTTTGTACGGAACCGCTTTGCTCGATGAAGACTTGCATCTGTCCGAAGCACAGACTATTTAGAGAACTAGAGTTGTCCGAAGAGTATTTTTTATTATCACCTCATTGCATCTGTCTAGGTTTTTGCCTAATCGCACTACAGTTAAATAAATCTTCTACTTTATCTCTTGGCTGCGGACATTCCCACTGAAATTCCTGCATGTGGTGTCTATTACAGAAATTCTCACGATAAATTATATTTTTTCAGCAATCATCATATACTACGCGTTCCAAACGAGTTTCTTCTGGCTGAACGTCATGTGCTTCGACATATGGAGGACGTTCAGGTAATTATCTTTCGATTGATGTCGATCCGTTAAAAATAAAATTAAAAATAAATTTGTTTACGTTCCCACAGTTATATTTTCTCAAAACACTTCGTAACCTTCCAGACTGAATAAATAAACTCGGACTGATAAGTGAATTTTGTGTACATTTCGCAAGCAATTCATTATTTTTCTGGTAGAGTTACTGTTATTTCGCCTTAGCTGTACCCTGCTGTTTAGAGTTTTTATGACTCTGGTTTATGTTAACATACACGGTAGGTGGGTAATAACTAACGTAAAATGATTTTCTGAAAATGACAAAATGTGCACAAAATTCGCTACTTTACCTCTATGATTGTATGTATTTGCATTTATAATATAATTTATTAATAATACCTAACTCGACAATCTATACACGACGGACACTGTTTCACCCCTGATATTGAATAATAAATATTCATCTAAATAATTCTATGAATTTAATAAAAGTAATAACAAAAGTCAAAGACAACTTATGGGGAAGAAAGGTCCTTGAATGGCGACCACGTCTCGGCAAAAGGAGTACAGGCCGCCCTCCAACCAGGTGGACTGAAGACCTGAAGAAGACAGCGGGTAGTCGCTGGATTCAGAAGGCTCAGGACCAGGAGGAGTGGCGAACGTTAGGGGAGGCCTATGTCCAGCAGTGGACTTTAAAAGGCTGATGGATTATTTTTACTTTTCTCATATAACTGCAACTTTTACAAGCACATTGTGGTGTTTCGCCGCTTCTGAGCTGTATATGGCTGTAGCGATCTTCCGCTACTCATCAAGAGATGGCGCCACGGGTATTCTGAATCACGCTATCGAAGTTTTCTGAATACCCTACCATATATACAAGCTCCGAATTGAGTCAGTAGGAGCGCGGCCGCTCCCCGGGCATGATCACCTCGCCCGGCGGGAGATCTCCCTGTGCCAAACTGGTGACCCCGGACAAGAATACGTCCCTTCTGACCTTTATCAGTCGCACCTTCACTCCCTGGATGGACTGCAGCATCACTTCACCAGCTCGTCAGGTTCATCTCAGCGCACCATGTACACGCTTCCTGTTCCTGATCAAGCTGCCTCCTGCGACATCGTGGACGGCTCGAGTACCCACTCTACTCGCCTCCACATTCCAACCTACCCTCACATCTCGACTCACCGAAGATAGAGGGCATCTTCACACTTCGCTACACCCTCACATCCCGACTCACCGTGGACAGAGGGCGACACAAGGTCTGCACCCTCACATCTCGACTCACCGCAGATAGAGGGCATTTAAGGCGCATGTAAGCGAAGATTACTCAAGCATGGATAGAAGCTATCGACCTCCGGTCTGAGCAGGGGGTGATGTAGCGATCTTCCGCTACTCATCAAGAGATGGCGCCACGGGTATTCCTGAATCACGCTATCGAAGTTTTCGGAATATCCTACCATATATACAAGCTCCAAATTGAGTCAGTTGGAGCGCGGCCGCTCCCCGGGCATAACCACCTCGCCCGGCGGGAGATCCCCCTTTGCCAAACTGGTGACCCCGGACAAGAATACGTCCCTTCTGACCTTTATCAGTCGCACCTTCACTCCCTGGATGGACTGCAGCATCACTTCACCAGCTCGTCAGGTTCATCTCAGCGCACCATGTACACGCTTCCTGTTCCTGATCAAGCTGCCTCCTGCGACATCGTGGACGGCTCGAGTACCCACTCTACTCGCCTCCACATTCCAACCTACCCTCACATCTCGACTCACTGAAGATAGAGGGCATCTTCACACTTCGCTACACCCTCACATCCCGACTCACCGTGGACAGAGGGCGACACAAGGTCTGCACCCTCACATCTCGACTCACCGCAGATAGAGGGCATTTAAGGCGCTTGTAAGCGAAGATTACTCAAGCATGGATAGAAGCTATCGACCTCCGGTCTGAGCAGGGGGTGATGTAGCGATCTTCCGCTACTCATCAAGAGATGGCGCCACGGGTATTCTGAATCACGCTATCGAAGTTTTCTGAATACCCTACCATATATACAAGCTCCGAATTGAGTCAGTAGGAGCGCGGCCGCTCCCCGGGCATGATCACCTCGCCCGGCGGGAGATCTCCCTGTGCCAAATGGCCATAATGCAGCAAGTAAGAGAGCTGGATATCCGCATCCACGTAATAATTTAATGCGCTCTGTTAATACTCATAGAGCTATAAACAAGTCTCATTTGAGTTATGATATGCTACCGCAGTTCAAATCGATTCGATATTATAGAAAATTAGAAAATGTCATATTTATCATTAGGTATTCTAATTATTATTATAATTTAAACTACTTACATGAAAAGTAAGCTCGATAATTAAAATCATGGTAATAAAATTAATGTAAAACTTGTACTTAGTAAACACACGCTAAGAGACCGTATACGAAATTTTGTCGATTTCGCTGATTTAGCTGATTTTACATATGAGATTTTGCATTTAAAATACAGTATTTCCATAAGTTTAATTGCACAACATGACTGATGATTTCAATAATTAACTATTAAATTGGTCACTTTTTCATTTTTATTACGTCGCGCGTCGTTTTGCTTAATAGGCCTGAAGACGGTGAAAGTTTTGAAAATTTCACTGTAATAGGTAGGTATATGTAAATCAGCGCAATCAGCAAAATTTCCTATACGGCCTCTTAACGATCTGCATAGAATAGGTATTTACCTGTATAGTGTAGTAAAATTTTATTAATACAATTTATTATGCATTAAATACAATAGAAACGAAGTAAGTATCATTAACAGAATCGTATGAACAAGTCCCGCTTGGGTTTATTATTCAACACATGTTCAACACATTACGATTTATACGCAACGTCCATTATGTAGGTACTTGTCCGTTATGTACTTATGTTCACTGTTTATCTTTTTATTTGTTATTTATTTTATTATAACCATTATGCAGTGTTATCTCATTAAAGCTGATTGACCATACTCGTAGTTGTGTATACATCTGCACAGTGTACTCGTTTTTGTTACTTAAACCATTATTATTAAGTAGCCTAATAACCTAATAAATTGCTAACCTATATTAGGTTAGCAACGTAGGTATGAAATGCTTATGGCCTAGAAGCAGGGTTTTATTCTTTCGCCCACTCAATGCTTCATGGCAGAAATGGCTGCAGCCATGGTATCTTCAATCTATCCAATCGGACCAAATGAAAAATAAAATAAATAAATAACCAACTATATTATGGCAATTATATTTAAATGCCATGAGTGCAGTACAACAGGCATAGTTACGCATATCAAAGATATTGTTGGTATCAGTAGGCATTACTCAATATCAGAGTCATTCGATTCCTGGTAACAATACGAGTAAAGATGAACTAAAACATTACGCATTGGTACTTACGCCTACGCAAAACGTAATTGTAAATCACCTCTTTTTGGTTGTTTTATATTTCTTTTGTTCCTACGTATATTATATCGATGTGTTATGTTCCTAAAGCATCAAGGTATGACAGGTATAACACTCGTCAGAGGAGTGGCCTTTACGGGCGAACCCCTCGTCCCAATGTGCATGCACAATGTTAATTGAAATGTATGCGTTTGTAGCGATGAAAGAATATTTGTGAATGTGTGACAAAATTAAAATGTGTGCGTTCTTTCCCCGCACCATATTTGGCACAAAAATTATGTATGTATCGAAGCGAGGCGCTATGCCGTCTCTCCTGAAGGGTGAGTCAGTAACTTTGATGATCTAAGGATGTTACACCTCTACTTATTTGCGTTTATTATAACTTTTAGAGCCTTTTCTCTGTAATAAACGTACGTGATATTTTGTTCATTGGTAATTTAATGCAAGCATCCCCTTAATAAATAGAAAATAGTAGGCAAAGTTATAAAGAAACTAGCCTTTGCCTTCGCGCGCTCCTGCGTGGATAACACGTTTTATTCCAATGAATGATACCTATATTTTCTCTGGATAGGAAGTGTTTCACTCTTCAGCTCCCAACTACATCTTCATAAAAAATCTGAACCAACAAACAAACAAATAAACAAACTTTTACATTTATAATATTTGTTTGGGTCGTTATTTTGATTGCCAGCGGTACGATACGTTATATTTTTAACAATGCATCTTACAGCGAGAAATGGATAACAAAGATATTTTGAAATCACGCTTGAGTTTCTCATGGGACTTAGTTTAAAAACCAATTTCAACTGGCTCTTAGTAAAAATAAATATTCCTATCCAAGTTTTTACTATAGGGGTTTTCGTACCGGGATTTTACTTTTTTATGTACTTACCAATAAATATTTTATATTTTATAAAATTTCATAACTTTTATATTAATCGTCTCACGAGAACGCCGACCAAATTTTACGATTTTGCTATCCTCTTAGTTGCGATACAGCAGCACCTGTTTGAAATATTTAGACGCATTGCGGTAAAATACGAAACATATGATAGGAAATGTTAGGTTAAAACTATTTTACAAAAATTCGCAATCAAAATGCGAATTTAAAGAAACTTATTAAAAACAGTGTTAATTAAATCCTTAGGTTAAAATGGTTATTTATTTCACCTTTTTCACCCTTTCGTTTTATTATACCTTTTTCATCTACTATTGTCTACTACCTTCTTTGCCTACTAGGTATGGTACTCGTATGTTTGGATTAGTTAGTAATTTTGATCGCGAGTAACGAATACTTGCTGACTAGTCTTGTAATCTTGCATGCTATTATTCGAGCAGAATACTCCAAATCCCTTATCTATTAAATGAGTCATGTTAGACAAACAATACGATAATAATCTCGACGACAAACAAGTGAATGGCAAACGAAACTTTACAGTGAGGTATTCTATAGGTAAAGATCATTTGTGTATTGAATTTTTATTCTTTAAAACCTATGCATATTTATGAGACTATCGATCTATTTAAGACGCCATTAACGTCAAGTAAACATTTGAATTGCCGTAACTAAATTTACATAGCATAATAATTAATTTTTTAAACATAGGTACACATAAACTGGAACTTATATAAATAATTATTATATTATAGCTCATTATTATTTTAATAAAATACAAGGACGCAAACCTATGGTGTTAAATGTTCGCTGCAGCCCATAGATGGCTACTTCCAACGTCAAACAGGCTAAAGCCTTGTCTTAGTAGCTTATCTAAGAATGAATTTACAATCCGACCACGGGAAAACCACGGCTTACAAATCAAAAAGACAAGCAAAAATAAATGAAAGACTTCATGTCAGTTTAATGCATTTATGTGTATGAAAAAACATTGTATGTTATAATTTATGGATTACAGAACAGTGAGGCCGGTCCCCCCTGGTTGCAATCGCCACTTGTAGGTCCCTTAGCAGGTCGTTGTCTGTAACACTGGCATGATTGTATTGACTGTTGTAAATATAACTAGCTTATTATTAATACCTTTTTTAATATCAGTAGCCAGCCTGTTCTATTTGTGAAAATATAATAATTTTTTTACGTCATATATATATAAATAGTTACATAATTTTGATCACATATGTAGATGATAGAAAAAAGTATGTAGACGATCTAATTTTACTTATGATAAGTTATTCACGTTATTCGATACGTTGGCCTACCTTCCATGCGACATCAACGAAGGCGCTTAAGAAAACTTAGTTAATAATAACGTCCAATAATTTTAGTCCGAGTCTGTTCATATTGAGAATAGGCAACGCCATTTTGTGAACTAATGTGAATTCCATATAAAACAAAAGACGAAATTACTACTTAATTAGTACGTCAACAGCGTCCGAGTTGCCTATTCTCTATATACACAGTGTGAACTATTATAAGTATGAAGTAAAAAAAATTGCATGTAGGCATTTTATTAAATAGTAGCCTTCCGCCAGCGGCTTCTCCCGCGTGGACCTGTTTAATGGGTCCCCGTAGGATAAAAAATAGCCTTTATGCTATTCCAGGCTTCATTGCTATATTAATAATCATAGGCGTTTAGCCAGTTGCTTCAACCGCGTTGACCATATTATCCGTTTTCATGTAGGAATTAAACATTTCTCGAGGTAAAAAGTAGCCAATGTTACTCAGGGTGAATGTAGCTTTCTAATGGTGAATGAATTTTTGAAATCGGGACAGTAGTTTTTGAGTTTATTCATTACGAACATACAAAAATACAAATCTTTCCGATTTATAATATTAGTATAGACTTACATACAATACAACATTAGTGCTTAGTATGACCACTGACGATGTGTACGTATGTAAGAATATCGTTTTAATATGCACGTAGATTTATTTATCTTTAATTTCATATTTTAAGTGCCCATAGACATACCCAGATTGATAAAACTTTTGTTATCAGTGACGTCTTGAATAATGCATTTGTTTAATAAATGGATTGGACAATGAATTTCTGCACTTTAGAATGATAAAAAATATCGTTATCATTGTAAATAGGTGTTATCTTTACTTGGTCTCGATGAAGTTTAATTTCATTTCGGTATTTACTCCAAACTTCATTCATTGATAACAATATCGAATTAAGTAACATACAATACATAAATACATTTTATTTATTAATACATAATAACATATTATTATATCAGATTTAATGTAATTATCATAGCAAAATTCCGTATTAAATACCTAGGTCCATATAATATTTTTAATATGACCGTAGTCATATAGAAAGAGCAAGTAAGTTTAAAAAAAAAAGATAAAATCCTTTGATAAAGTAAGCTATTTTATTTGGTCTTTTTAGTATGAGCGCTTCGTAATACCAACGAACCCCAACCATTTTTGTTTTTTTATTTATGTGCACGATTCCTAGAAAGTTGGACGATTGCATGACAAATGTACCTACTCGTGTTTTTTTATCAAGCATGTTTACCCTTTACCGTTAATAACAACATTACTTAGCCTAGATCGGATAAAGTTCCGTACAGTCAATAGTCGTAGTAAATATTTATACTATATCATAAAATACACTGTAATGTTAACTTTTACTTTTCAACGCATACATAAGGATCGGAAGTCTTTCTTCCCAACAATCTATGAGGTAACTACGGAGTACTTAATATAACAGAGTAATCCAAAAGGTATTGTGTAGTGTATACTTATTTGATGTCTGAACCTCAATAAACTCAACAACAATTAAATATGTCAACAAATAATCATATTGATATTATCACTAAGTACTTGATATAACTACTTTATACACTTACATATTCATTCCATGAATTTATAAATAAAGAAATATCATAAACTTAAAATAATACAGGAATAAAAAATGTTGTTAGGTTTTCTCGTTAATCAATTTTATTAGTAGAAAAATCAAACTTATATCGTTGCAATAGAGCAGCACCTTTACCAGCAATAAACATTTTATGCGAAAAGTTTTATAACCTGTATAAATAACTACATATTAATTTAATTACGAAATTTTATTATACATAGATCGTAAAACAATTTACAGTGGGATTGTACACTTTTCCTTGAATAAAGCTTTACATAAGCTCAACGTATCTCTAGACAACTGTATTTCCTTTGCGTAATAATTTGAACTTCGTGACAAAGTCATTAAAACTCCTTACTTTTGGTACTGATAACATTACTAAATTAAGCACTTTATAGCAAGACTTTGAGTTACGAAAAGGTTATTTGAAGGATGAATACGTCTTTAGTTATATGTATTTTATCCTCATAAGTGCTCCTAAATTTCTAAATACAGACAAATAGACAAATTTTATTGTCTTTCTATTAAGAATTGTGTCTACGACGAACGACGAATGAGTTGAATGAATGAATCAATCTCAATACTTACAATGTATTGAGATTAATGTTAAAAATCGTTCGTAAAATCTGATATTGCATGAATTTATTTATATGTATACGTTATCCGCTGTATATTGCACTGAATGTGATCGAACGTAATGCATATTTGAATGCTAACTTACATCTGTCTAACGTAATAATTGCACTGCAGTGGATACCGAGGGAGTTCTAACAAGCAAAGGGAAAAGAAGAGATTTGCGGCATACGGGGCATACGCTTGGGGGGTGCCAATGATCCTGACGGCTATCACCGTCGCCATGCAGTTCAGCAATGACCTCCCAAGTCATATCATTACGCCAGGCTTTGGGAGCAGACGCTGCTGGTTTAACAGTAAGTTGAGAAATATTTGTTATATTTTTATAGCTTGACAAGAGCAATTTTTAGATAAAATGAAGAAGCATACGCGCGTGCAATCCACTTGGTATTTACTGGTTGGGCAGTTCAGTCATCTAGAAACAACTTGCACTATTCAAGAGAAGGGAATCGTCTAATTTCAGTATGCAACTACCGACATCTTCCGACTGAATCTCTCTAGAATTGCTTCGCTTGGGAAATGAGTACAGCTGTAGTACGGTAGACAAGAAGAAGTTCAGTACCATCAAAAGATTATAACTTTAAAAGGATTTAAATATTAAGAATATTTTGGAAATCACTATTGATTAAATTAAATGTGTGTCCTGAAATAGGACTTCTTCAAGTGCGGCACTGGCCCATGTTCCAATGGAAGACTTAAAAATGTCACAGTAGTACAATTAGCTATACGACTTCCAACCAAAATGTGAATTAAGTTAGAATTAAGTAAAGTTTTTCTACGCCGACTCAATAAATATTTCAATGGTACATAACTTTGTACCGCGGAGCCAACTGGCCCAAAAGTCTTTGATCAAAAATAGCTGATGCATAAGATTCTGATCGTTGCAGGCAAAATGATGTAGGAGTAAACATTATATCAACATATTTTAACTTTTAAATTTACGCTTTACCAAGGATTTAATGATCCATGAAGGATGCATTAAAGATAACCTGTTACATTATTCATTTGTGAAAATTCTCGTAATATTTCAGTGCAGCAGATGCAAATATAAATGGGAGAATGTGGTAGCTTTTTGCTTGTAGACATGTACAGGAAAATAAGAAGAACACCAACATATTCCTTTAAGAAATTTATGAACAGCCAAAGTCGGAATAATGTAAATGTTCATTTATGAGAATAAAAAGGCCATTGAATTAAAACGTATGCGATTATTTTTTAGGGCCTTATCTTAGTTGATTGATCCAATTTTTATACGGCTGTCCTTCAGGTCACTTAGGCTGCAAAAGGAAACATAGAAATCTAAAAACATACATACAATTAAAAACATATCCCTGTTCTGAAACAGGTTGGTACAAAAGGGGCAGAGCCAAATGCTACATAGCGGTAGCGTAGTAGTTGCCGTAATCGTCGCCGTCGTAGCAATCGTAGTCCTCATTGTTGTAGACGCTGTAACGATCGTAGACTTTACTTAAATATAATTATGTAGAATTTATATAAAATACAATAAGTCCTAGTCGTTTTAGTTGTGGTTTATGGTTAATTAGACATACTAAACTTTCAGCTTTATATTGAAACGGGACTTAATAAATCCACTTGGGACACGAACAATCTTAGGAACTTTCGAGAAATACACATACTATCTCCCAGTAATTTTCCTAGGTGTTTGTGATAAGTATTGGTTATTGTATACAGTTGAAATATGTAAGATTCTTTAAAACATTTCAATTTTATGTTTTTAATGCAATATCAACAATCATAATAATATGTCTTCGTATAAATAGCCTAGTAGTTTAATCTGTGTGCGTGTCCGTTATACCCTGTGTAAAAAGCATTGTCAATCTTTGATTATCTTTGTTTGTAAGACGCCAACACATAGTCTCACCACTATTATAGTAGTAGAAACTAAGTATAGTAGTAATAGCGAGTCTTAATTTTCGACGAGTAAAGTAAGTTCACTGCCTATTTCTGTCTTGGAACAATTCTAGAGTAGAGTTCCGGTGCGTTCCACTGGAGATCCCGGAGTCCTCCCCAAGTGCAGAGGCAGGTCACCAAGGGGGTTTTACGGTACAAATCCGACATGACCCGGTGTCCTCTCCCAAGGTGTCGGGTACCTTTTACCTTTTTACCTTTTTTACTTTTTACGTTAGGTACCCCCATTAAAGGCTTGTTATACGTTCTAATACCTAACGCCATCTACGAGATTTGCATACGTCCCCGAGCTTTTGTTATATTTACTATTTGTCATATTTTTTGTTAATAACCACAGGCAGGATAGGCGAGCTGGTGTACTTCTATATCCCGGTGCTGGTGTTGGTTGTGTGCAATGTGGTATTCTTTACCATAACGTCCTACCGGATCCGTTCCATCAAACAAGAAACCGCCATACTTAAAAGCGCCGAGTCTTCGCGCAGTGATAGATTGAAGAGAGATACGCAAAGGTAAGTTTTCTGAATAAAAACAAGAAAAACTTCAATTTTTATAATATCGTATAACGTTTCGACAAGATTTTCGTCCGCAGCTGTGCCTAACTGGACTTAATGTTTTTCCACATAGGAATGTGATATTTCTCCAGGTGATTTTTTATATATTATACAAAAAGGCAGACTGGTCGCGAGGTGTTAAGCTATGGATACGTGCAACCCCAGGGGAGCCACCCGTGCTTTGGAGGAGAGGTTTTTTACAGCTTTGAAATGAAAAAAATATTTATTGCATATTAGGAATACAAAATATTCGCTCATTTTTTTATCGCCTTTAGGTGCCCGTTTGGGCTAGATGTTGAGCTGAGAGAAAAAAGGCAGCGGATAAAAACTCCCAGCAGTACTCTTTTAAAAAAGTACATTATATATTTGAGATAACATAATGGCTATGGGTTGATAATGGGCACACGTGACAGCTGATCGTGTGAGACACTACCTTATAATTAACTTTCTTGAAGAACCCCATGTTATAGTCCACTGGAAATGCCTAAGCATGAAGGTTGTCCCAGCCATAACTTACACGTCGTCCGTGGTAAAAAGGAGCTTGCAAAGCGGACTGTGGAGGACCGAAATGAGTCCAGTTGATGACGGAAAAATGAATGAAATGTCACTCTCACTCTCCAGTCCCCCAAGTACCCATCAACCTACCTACCTACAAAAAATCAAGTCAATTCGTAGTACAGTTATGACGTGAGGAAAGGACAAACAAACAAACAAAATTGATTGCACAACACATAAACTACAACAAATTTGTGTTTTCAGATACGGTCTATATCTGAAGCTATTCATAGTGATGGGAGTAAACTGGTCGGTGGAGATAATCAGCTTCGCTGTTGATGGCTTCAACTGGTTCTGGATCGTGGTCGATATCTCCAACATTTCTCTCGGACTCTTCATCTTCTTAATCTTCGTGTGGAAGAATAAGGTCCGCAACTTAGCCGCTAAGAAGTGAGTACCTTTTATTACCTAAGATATTTTAAATTGCATCATAGTAGGTAATTTTGGTTTCCCCAGGTGATTTTGATTTTGGTCAGATGACCGAACGGTGGCCTTAAAAATTCTAATCATCTGTTCAAAGATAATAATATTATTTTTTTTGTACGTCTACGCCATGACATTTTGACGAGTAGTGTCATATATGTAGGTACCTACCATAAAAGTTTCTATTTTAGCGTTATATATCGTATCATCCCATCTATCCATCCATCAGCCTTTTACCGTCCACTGCTGGACATAGGCCTCCCCTAACGTTCGCCACTCCTCCCGATCCTGGGCCTTCTGAATCCAGCGACTACCCGCTGTCTTCTTCAGGTCGTTAGTCCACCTGGTTGGAGGGCGGCCTGTACTCCTTTTGCCGAGACGTGGTCTCCATTCAAGGACCTTTCTTCCCCATCGGTTGTCGGTCCTCCTAACTATATGGCCTGCCCATTGCCACTTCCGCTTGCAGATTTTGAGAGCTATGTCGGTAACCTTAGTTCTTCTACGGATTTCATCATTACGAATTCTGTCGCGTAGAGAAATACCAAGCATAGCCCTCTCCATCGCTCGCTGGGCGACCCTGAGCTTATGGAAAAGGCTAACTGTTATATATCGTATATCTTAATATATATATTTCTTGTGTGCGTGTGTATGTGACTGAACTCCTCCTAAACGACTGGACGGATTATGATGAAATTTATTGTGTGTGTTCGTGGAGATTCGAGAATGGTTTAGATTCACAATTTGGGCCACTGGAAATGTTTTTTAATTACTTTTTTACTTATTTAGTTTTCCCATATAAATTGTTCCTGCCTGTCAAACGTTTTGTATTTCGTGCCGTGTCGTTCTAAACTTTGACACAGTCAGAATAACTGGACAGTTCGTATGTCATTATTTGTTTTATATTTTTGTTTGATAGTAACATGAAGTCTCTTTAAGATAATAAGAAAACAAATCCTCTTTTATTACTTTTAAGGCAGGACAACGTCTGCGGGGTCCACTAGTGTATTTATAATATTTTTCATAGGAGTAAAACTAAAAAGCTAGTAAGTAGTAGGTAATTTGAAATTATAAGTTACGGGATGATGTGTCAAAATCGTAGCTAATTTCGTATTGCTTTTCTCCAATTCGATCAACTTGAACCCCAAACATTTTTTTTACATTATCTGTACCGAAAATGTTGGCAATGCATGTGTCGCAGCCATCTGGTTAAATCAGCCACTCAATGAAATGGCTAGCCTATTTATTAAAAGAACGGCGGCTAGCCTTTTAATCGAGTGGCTGATTTAACCAGATAGCTGCGTTTACTAAACTGTAAAATGGACTTTTGACGCGAGTAGAAAATCAGGACCAACTAGCCCTGTTGGTAAATGTCTGTCTTCTTATTTAAGCGCCAAAAGTTCCTTGTCGTATGTTAATTGTTTACATTTTTTCGTATTTCCTAACAGATGGAGGAGTATACGTGGCAAACGTGCCACAGCAGACTCAAACATGGGGCGATGGACAACGCAGTCGAGCTCGACGCCCACAGAAGACACGCGCATTTCCCACGACGAGTCTGCGATTCGGCTTAAAGAAATGCACTAGACATACATACATAAGCGAGAAGATTCGGAATTCCATAAATACGTCAACGGTGCGGTTATTGAGTTATAAAATTGTCGGCAGACATGGATGATGATTTTTAATAGCGATTTAACTAAAGAATATAAATGAGTAAATTTTATATACAAAAGAGCCAAATTGCAAGATAATCCAGGATTTTTCCGTGCGGGATTTCGAACGCGCAGGCCACCATTCGGTATTCCGAATCGGAAAAATTCCAATATACTGTACCACAGTCCGGTCCATAGAACTGCATGAATTTACTGCGTTCGCAATCCCGAATCGATATTGTAGGTGGCGGAGTGGCCACAGAGTACTTTTTATAGTTGCGGCCCTTATAGTTTTATGCTTTGTCTTGCTTTGGCATTACCTATTTTAAACGCCTAAGAGCAAAAAACGACAAAATAACTATCGTAAAGTTCTTCAGCGTTTATAAGTTAAGTCTTAAATGTATAAAACATCTTCATTTGCTAAAAATATATTATTAATAAATGACATGAATAGGCTCTATCACAATCAATAGGTATTGAATAAATATCAATGATTTCGTTTGATATGATACTATTATAAAAGATATAAATATGACGTAAGGGCACTTCTGCTATCTTTTTATTTACTCTGAATAATATAATTAATACATACTAATTTAAGTTCGCTGAATTGGGTAGAGCCCAAGATTGTCGCCTTTTCTACTGAATGATTAATGGACCCAATAAGAGGACAAATTAATTTTAAGAGTTAATATGAACAATTTTAGTTATTGAATCCAGTATGTACGTATATATATTTACGACTTACAAAAAAAACTAATTAGTTTTTTCCTACCTTAAGAGTAATTTTAATTTTCTTCTTGCAATGTCTGTGTGAATGCTATCTTCTTTGATAGGTAAGTAATTTTTAATGCATATTGATTTAATATCATAGCTACGCATAATTGAGTTTTTTCTTAGATTAAGTGAGTAATGTCAGCTCGGATATCCATTCCTCGTTGCTAGTCATTTCCCAATTACAATAAAGTTCTAGTTCTAATTATTTTAATTATTTTATTTGTATATGTCTCTATTAATTATTTATATAATATCGTAAGTAAACAGAACAACAGAACATAAAACCGTATGTATGTATTGTTACCATTCCGAAGTAGGTAGATACTATAGGGGTGAAATTCGGATAATTATGTAGTTTTACTAGACCTATTAATTACTATTATATATGTAACAAAAAGATTGACTACTGAAATCTTATGATTAAAAATATCATTTTAAAATTCAGTGTGTTACTAATGCACATGTATTAGTATCTCTGGATAATGAAAATAATTTATCGAACAGTGGCCTTTTATATCCGCAGCGCGTCGGATACGACTTGATTAGTGATGGGTGGATTATTATGTATTAGGGTATTTTTATGTTATTAGTAGAAAATAATTTTTGCATCCAGCTGATAAACTCGGGTCTTCCACAAAAAAGACCGGACAAGTGCGAGCCGAGTGTTCCGTACAAATCCTTACTTATAATATTATAAATCGGAAAGTGAGTTTGTTTGTTTGTTCCGCTTTCACGCCGTAACTACTGAACCGCTTGCTTTGAAATTTTGCAGACGTAAAGTTAGAAGTCCGGATTAAATAATAGGGTACTTTTTATCCCGGAAAATTGATATTCCCGAGGGAAAACAAAAATATTGTTAGTTTCATACCAGTTCGGTGATAGATGGCGCTGTGTGTCGTTTAAAACAAGGTAGTATGTACATTGCAAACGAATATGCACATGTAAACTTAGAAGCTAAAGAAGAAGAGGAATTCCCGAGGGATGACGTACAATTTGGTTTATTGTCTAAACTGGTTTTTTATATCTACTTATCCTGTGTACTTAGTATTTTTTTTTTACTGCAGCTAAGCAAAAACTTCTGTACTTATTTACCTACCCTTTATCCTGGTATAAGAGACTGTTCCAGAGGGTTAACAAAAGTTATGAATAAACAAAAATGAAATGAAATATGAATAATGAAAATATTTTGGATGAAGTTATGGGAGAAACTACTGAATATTTATCTGTAGACACAGTGATAGAAACAGAACATAGTACCTCATATCCTGTAGAGTTCTTAAATTCTTTGGTTAATTCTTTTCTTTAAATTTTTTTCTTTAAAATCTGGGGTGCCCTCTCATAAATTAAAATTAAAAGTAGGGGTTCCGGTGATGCTCATGCGTAATCTCGATGCCCCTAGACTGTAATGGTACCAGGCTGCGTGTCACTCAGCTTGAGCGGAATATTATTACAGCAACTATTTTAACTGGCGCAGCAAAGGGTGTAAGTGTACTCATTCCTCGGATTTCGATTATTCCAACAGACCTCCTATTTCAATTTAAAAGACTTCAATTTCCTATAAGGGTTTCATTTGCAATGACCATCAATAAAGCACAAAGCCAAACTCTAAGGGTTGTTGGAGTACACTTGGAAAAACATTGTTTTTCGCATGGTCAGCTCTATGTAGCGTGTTCTCGGGTATCCAGTGCCCAAAATCTGAATGTTTTTGCTCCCCAAGGTAAAACATATAATATAGTTTACCATTCAATTTTGTTTTAACAACTCATCGTATCCAGTGTTATATCGCGCTTCTTAGATTTTCCCGTGGGAATGAGAAAGTTTCAAAGTTGTGCTTTATTAATGGTACATTATATGGTATTTATGGTAATGCGAAAGTAACTCCCTCTGTCTGTTGTTCTTTCACACCTAAACGGCTGAACGGATTTTGATGAAATTTGGTATGGAGATAGTTTGAGTACTGGAAAAGCAATGTTTTACCGCGGGAGAACTTCTCATTCCCACGGGAAAATCTAAAAAGCGCGATATAACCGAATTCCACGCGGGCAAAGCCGCGGACGGAAAGCTAGTTAATAAATAAAGTACCTATGTTTTAAAATATGCACAATTCAATTTTAAATTTCGACCCCCTACAATATCTTTTTATGATTTAATTACAAAGCAGTGTGGTGAAGTGAGCTCCAGGTCTCTTGCCTGCTAGAGAAGCGGCAACAAGGGCCAACCCATATAATTATAGTTTAGATTTTTTCTTGCACTTGTACCGAGTATAAAACGACGTTACCTACTTGCCAAATTTCATAGTTCTAGTTTGAGTTACGGAACACTAAAAGGACAGGGCCCGGCGCGGCATCGGCAGCTGGCAAAGAACGCAGAAGAGCGATCTACGGTACGCACAGTATCTACATTAAAAACTACCTCAAACTCCCATTTTTAGTAAGAACTTTTTAATAACGGTTTTAGACCATAGTCGACCACGCTGGCGACTTGCGGATGCCGAAATAATTGACTTCATAATTATTAGTCCTCGAAAAAACTTGTACACTTAACTAATAAAAAATTCAATAATTGAACGATATTTTCCATTATTAAAATAGATCAAGTCATTATTAGCACTATCTTCATCTTCATAAAGGAAAATAGAATAAATCGAAGTTTTAATGAATGTACCTACGTTTAGTTACTTTATTAGAAATTAAGTGTAAGTTACTATGGGCTATGTGTAAATTTACTGTTTAAAACTAAGCTTTAAGTGATTGACATGCTTTAAATTAATGTTGTAAATAATTTATCCGTGTTTTAAATAAAATAATGTAATTAAAAATTCGTATTATTTATTTACCTCCTTAGGCTTTTTTCTACTCGTTTAACATATAAAATGACTACTGTGAAAACCCTAACTTGAAATCCTATGGCTACGTCCACGAGATTGTGCTCATAATAGTCAAAATGTTAAAATTGAGTTGTAGCTGTTACTGTTTCAAGACTACCAAGGTATGTTCGCCTAATAAGAACCGGTTCCTAATAAGAGCCACCATTTCTAAAATCCCACTCCCGATACTGAACTGAAATCAAGGATCGTGTCGACGCTCCTCATTAACCAATAATTGAAGCGCATTGGCATTATTTGGGTTATACGCCGTCATTTTGCCAGTATGGCTGTCGATGCTGTTCACGTCACGACGCATAGCTCGTTTTATAAAATTTGTTTGTGTTATTTGATTAATTTAAGTGTTTCTTTTTCGTTTTGGCGAGAACTTTACACATGAGAAAGAATAAGTAACATTTATGCGTAGATAGTGAAGGCAAGGTTGTTGAAAGAACTATTTTTTTGTCAATTTTGATTGATTTTCTCCAGAATGGCGAATTGCCTAACAAGGACCACCTTTTTGTTACCCAAAAAGGACCGGGCCTGATTAGGTACTTATAAAACCTCGGTACCGTTTGTTTTCATAAACATAAACAACTATTACTACTATTACTCACTATAAATTACAATAATATTGTTGGTGTAAGTGCAAACAATACCCAATAACCAAAACAAGCGTAGTATAGGATGGTATAGTACCTATAGTAGGAATGCTCTTAACCTCAAAACTAATACGGAGACACGCTTATTTGTTTTGTTAGAAACACAACATCCAAAACAAGCGAAAAAAATCGGCAGCTGGCAGAAAATGGCTCAAAAATGAATTAAAGAATAAAGTTATATCAAATCGTAAAGTACAATAATTGTCTTAATTCCTGATGTGTTCATTTAATTTTAATATTATGTTACTGTCAATTATTTACTAAGGTCAGTTAGTGGCACTGAGTTTCCTGAGTTTATTATATTTTTGTTATTTTATAGTCCAAATAAGGCCAACCGCCATAAATGTGATTTCTAAACACTTAATAAGACCCAAGAGCTAATGACTGAAAATGTTCCTAATAATGTTGTTTTATGCTTAAAATAGTTTCACTTAGTAAATATCAATACAATACAAAACTGTGTTTTATTAAAAGACATAAATCAAATTTATTATTCTGCGTTTAAATTTCTATAGACTTTTTAAGGACCAGCATTACAATTCTTATTAATTTTTGTATTAATCCTTCGGGAATGACAAAAGTAATTGTAACAGTTAACAAAAAATATTAAAGTAAAAAGTTAAATTATGTAGTTTCGGAATTATCTACGGAACAGGAATGAGCCTTATTGGGATAACCTGTTCTTAATAAGGTCCATTGAGAAGCTTTTTAAAAACAATTTTTGTCACTAATTTACACTGCATTCATGATTTTTGGTTATTGTTTTAACTTCAGATATAAGCAATCTGTACATCCTACTAATATTATAAAGGCGAAAGTTTGTAAGTATGGATGTATGGATGTTTGTTACTCTTTCACGTAAAAACTACTGAATGGATTTGAATGAAACTTTACCACAATATAGCTTATACATCAGAATAACATATAGGCTACAATTTATAAAGATATTGTGTGAATTGTCCAAAATATGACGATAAGTGTCAAGTAAGTAGGAAAAAATCTACCATCTGCGAGCTATTCTGACATGCGCCGCCAAAACCGCTAGAGGTACACCTATGTAATGTATGATGTTAATGTTTATCTTATATAGTCCTACAAAAAAGCCGGTCCACGGTACTTCAGAAGGGACTTCACTTTATGCTAATGATCCTCTCTAACGCGGGTGAAACCGCGGGGCACAGCTAGTATAATATATTTTTAAATTAAAATACTTCTGAAATCCGATTTATGAGGATTTACAAAAACCTGGTCCTTATTAGGCGAACTTACCTCATTATTACTGTGATAGTGGCGAATCCGAAAAATGCGAGTTCTTTGGATAACATGTAGATAAAGAATATTTAACACGTGCATTAACAATGATAACCAGCCGTCGCAACCGTAAAAGATTCTTTTTTTATATTTAAGCAGTGGTTATTGTGAGTGAATTGGAATCGAATATTTTTACTTGATACTGGAAACACGTATGGATAGCGCAAAGCGATAAGGTACTGAAAGAGAAAAAAAATCATTCAGTAGACCATAGATTAAATACTCTGACATTAAACCTAACCTATGGACCTGGGGAGTTTTGGCGGGAAGTCGAAAAATTGTTTTATTTTCATTTTCTTGGTGTATTTTTGAGTTATATCGGATAAATTTGATGGCATTTTGTTTGATATAGGTTAATTACAGTGCACGAGTATTTGTGAAATAGAATAACAGTGCTAAAATATGTTTTTTCTGCTTGCCTCCAAAATTCTATCGGACACGTTCTAGTAAAGTAGCCATCGCTTTACTTGAATGTTGGACTGACTTGACTGACTGATTACTGACGACTTACTTACTGACTTTGTTATTACTTCGTCCAGTTTTATTGAAAAAATTATACTTGACGCTGGCAGTATGCACAGAGTTTGCGATGCCATAATTGAAAAAAAAAATTAAACCTATGGCATAAGAATAAATAATACTACGCCTATGGCATAAGAATAAATACCTATGGCTATGGCATAAGAATAAGCTGTTATTCTTATGCCGTGGGAGAGTTTTGGCGGGAAGTCTGAGGGAACAAGTTGTGCTCTTGTTTTGTTTTCATTTTCTCAGTGTATTTTTGAGTTATATCGGATAAAGTTGATGGCATTTTGCTCGATATAGGTTAATGACAGTGCACGAGTGTTGTGAAATAAAATGACAGTGCGAAAACATGTTTTGTCGTCATTACCTTTATTTTCTTATGCAGCCATCCATTAGTTAAAACGAGACAGCATGATATTTGTCATGTTTGTGTCGATTAAACAGATGGAGTTTTGGCGGGAAGTCTGAAGGAACAAGTTGTGCTCTTGTTTTATTTTCATTTTCTTAGTGTATTTTTGAGTTATATCGGATAAAGTTGATGGCATTTTGCTCGATATAAGTTAATGTTAGTGCACGAGTGTTGTGAAATAAAATAACAGTGCGAAAACATGTTTTTTCGGCTTGCCTCCAAAATTCCATCGGACATGTTCTGGTAAAGTAGCCATCACTTTACTTGAACATTTGACTGACTAGACTGACTGATACCTGACGACTAACTGACTTTTTTCTACGACTACAGTGATGAAAAAATTTTACTTGAAGCTGGCAATATGCACAGAGTTTGCGACGCCATTATTAAAATTGAAAAGTAAATATTGAATGGCTGAAAGGATCTTTATCCAATGCCGTAAAATGAAATTAAAAAAAAAAGATTAAACAGATATTTGTATAACGTGCTGTTCTTATCTCTATGTTTTATTCCTACCTCTGTCTGTGAGACAATATGACAATGACATTGACGTAAACGTCATTTCATTACAGCTGGGAGTGGGAAATTGAATTCATGAACCAATTTGTTTTGTTTCGAATAATTTAGATTTCTTCCAGTTAATTATTATCGAGATTAAAACTACATAATTGTTTGCAAGGCACACTTTATGACAAAATACAAATAAATTGTCGAGTACATATAGGTAATAAATAGTTTGTCTTTATATTTGTATTAATTTTAGGTTGTACGATTTAATATTCTGATCAAAATAGTGAACAATGTATAAGGTAATTCCCCAGTACATATAATTGGCATTTGTATATTGATTGGTACAGTAGCTTTAGCGTAGTGTATATCATTTTCTAGATTTAACGTTAATAAGTCTATAACCTTTGGACTTTGAATAAAAATGCTCAAAATCATTATCATATCCGTCATAGTGGTGTTATTTTCTGTTGTTATCTCTTACCTTTTTATGATGAATCATGACCATATAGATAAATCAGGTTGGTTCTTATTTCACTGAACTACTTACTACTGCTACACATTATATTGCAAAATTATGATAAAACAATCAATTGTTACAGAACTAATGGCTAATAATGGATTATTATTTGTTACTAATGCTGCCAAAGCACATAAATTGTGTTCTAAAGTCAACAAGATTGTTCAAAGAGTTTTGTATATAAAATTCAACAATGGACCTGAAAGTTCACTTCCAATTTTAAATAGAGAAATCAATAATGTTTATTCTCAGGTAAGTTTCAATTTTGTTTTTAACACACTTTGATTGATCTGAAACAAACTACCTTTATAATAAAATCAATGAATCAGAATTACACACACTTGTAATTCCTGTATCATTTTTTATTTATTAAACCTTATAGTATAACCTTAAACTATGGATACAAGTGTGTGCTTAATGCCTAATGGCATTCTCTACCAGCCAACCCTGTGTGAGATTTTTTCCTACTTACTTGACACCGTCATATTTTAAACAATTCACGCAATATCTTTATAAATTGTAGCCTACCTGTTATTTTGATATATGAAACTGAAACTCTGAAACTTCATGAATTTTTTGCGAAGACTGACAAAATTATTGTACTTCTTGACAAAATAATTTATTCATTCAGTGGCTTAAGAGGCTGTATACGAAATTTTGCTGATTTCGCTGATTTAGCTCATTTTATACAGGAGATTTTGCAGTTAAAATACAGTATTTCCATAAGTTTTATTGCACAATATGACTGATCATTTCAATAATAAACTATTACAGTAGAATCAGTTTATTATGACTCCGCCTATATTGACCAACCGCCTATTATGACGTAATTACAAACAAAGTTTGGTTTTCACATAAAACTCTCTGAACAAAGTCGGATATAATGACTTCGCTTACAGTGACATGTCGCTTATAATGACCCATTTTTAATAAATTTTGTCTGTTTATAGTGACCAACATGATTCTTTACACCTAACCTTCGGTCATGTTCATTGAGTCCCGGCGACGTTTGACACGTGGCTGGTTATTGTTTTGAAATCTCAGTGAGTAATTGACAGTTGAACGTCACGGATTTGTTTTTAGTGATGTCCTATGTTAAAAAAATATCATCTCAACGTTATAAAGCATTTACTATTAAAATAAGTATTTCCCTAAATAAAATAAGTTTTTTTTTTACAAAAATGCTTTGTGTGACGACCGCTTAGTATGACGTGTTTGTCAGTTCCCTTCGATGTCATTATAAACGGATTCCACTGTATATGAGCCACTTTTTAATTATTATTTCATTATTTTGCTTAATAGACCTGAAGCCGGTGATAGTTTGGAAATATTACTGTAATAGGTATAGAATATCACATATTTCAGGATCATTTTAAAGTCTAAACAGATCGAAAAAAATGCCATGTATTGCTGTAAAAATCACATACATAGTGTATGAGCCACTTTTTGCCACTCTCATAAACAAAATATTAGTAAAAAAACATTGAACTAAGTTAATTTTGAGAGAAAATGGGCCAGAAATTGCATTTGATTTCAGTAAAATGGAATAATCTTTCGTAAATTTTATTACCGACTTCCAAAAGGAGGAGGTACTGTATTCGGCTGTATGTATTTTTTTTTTTTTTTATATATGTTCACCGATTACTCCGCCGTTTGTGGACCGATTTTCAAAATTCTTTTTTTGTTCGTATGCTTATACTCCCGAGGTGGTCCCATTGTCACCAAATCAGGATCTGATGATGGGATCCCAGGGAAATCGAGGGGAACTCTCAAATTTTATAGGCACACACATTGATTTTCTTATAGTTTCTGAAGCATAAGAAATATTTACGCATAGAAATCATCATCTCATGTTGCTGAGCTGATGATGGAAGGTACTGCGACAGTGAGGAGTTGAGAGCAAATTCTTTCAATAAATCGTTTTTTATTCGAAATCTTACATTCCCGAGGTGGTCCAACTGTCACCAAGTCAAAGTCTGATGAGGGGATCCCAGAGAAATCGAAGGGAACATTCAAATTTTATAGCACAACAAATGATTTTCATATTTTTACAAAAGCAAAACAGACATTTGTGTATAATTATCGTCATATCATGTTGCTGAACTGATTATGGAAGGTACTACGACGGTTAGGAGTTGAGAGCAAATTCTTTCAATAAATGGTTTTTTGTTCGAAATCTTACATTCCTGAGGTGGTCCAACTGTCACCATGTCAAAAACTGATGATGTGATATTAAGGTAATCGAGGAAAACACTGAAACTTAATAGGCACACACATTCTTTTAGTCATATTTTTAACATAATACAAATATTTATGTCTGGTAATTATCACCTGCTGTTGCTTAGCTGATGATTGAAGGTACAACTCCTCAACGGTTAGGAGCTGAGAGCAAATTCTTTCTTTAATTTATACATTCAGGTGGACTGATAGTAGTATTATTTCAGGCTATTAGATAAACATGATTATGAAAGGTAGATCTGTTTAAAGTTTAGAAGTTACGTGAAAAATTTTCCAATTATGCTAATACATACAGAATTATTAAAATTACTAAAAAGAGTGAAATAAATTAAGTTTTTAACAAAAAAATAGAACCGACTTCAAACGGTAAAAAATAAAATTGTTCAGTACCTACTTCTTCTTGCATGGTAATGACTCTTAAAACTATTTCTGAAGTCGGGCCCTTAGTGAAATGTCCTGTCTTAGTAAATATAGTATGCTTTCGTTCTGAATGGGCACCGACTCCAATATAGTTTTAACAGTAATTACCTTGCAAGAAGAAATAGGTACTGTCCCACTGTCTGTACTGTCGGTGCCAATTTAGAACGAATGGTACGACATTTACTAAGGGCCCGACTCCAGAAATAGTTTTAAGAGTCATTACCATGCAAGAAGAAGTAGGTACTGAACAATTTTATTTTTTACCGTTTGAAGTCGGTTCTATTTTTTTGTTAAAAACTTAATTTATTTGACATAAATGCTCTTCAGTATATAATCAATCTGTATCCTGAAAAAAAAATCTTATTAATAATGATGATTCGGCATTAAACATCTTTTAAAGTAACTTAAATCTCGCATTATAATTCTTGACCAAAGATATTATTATTGGAAGCAAGCTATAAAATTGTCTAATCTATTAGATTATTAATGAAATGAAAAGTTATATTGTGCAATGTTACTTGTAGAAGTACTGTAATTTATCTGCAAAATGTCATGTGTTAAATCGGGTAAATAAGCAAAATCGGCAAAATTTAGTATTTTTTTTTCATCCTTTTTTATGTCCCACTGCTGGGCACAGGTCTCCTCTCACTAGTGAGAGGGATTTAGGCCATAGTCCACCACGCTGGCCAAGTGCGGATTGGTGGACGCCATGCTTTCGAGAAATTATGAACTCCTCTTAGGCATGCACGGCGATGGAGAACATCGTAATCAATTAAATATCATGATTTTTTCCATCACCGTGGAGCAGCGATAAATGCGCACATTACAAATTTCTTTGTCAGAGGTGCGCGCCGAGGATTTGAACCCGGGATCGATCGCGTCGAAGACCGCGGATTTATACCACTCGGCCATCGCTGATCGAAATTTCGTATACGGCCCCTTAATGTTAATAATGACAACGCTAATCTCTTATGAATTCATGAAAAAAAAGTAGTCTGAATACGCCAAAAATAATTCTGATAATATTAGGCTTAATGTTAATAATGACAACGCTAATCTTTTATGAATTCATAAAAAAAACTGGTCTGAATAGGCCAAAAATAATTCTGAAAATATTAGACAGATCCATACATAATAGCCTCCCAGGTGTCATGTTAACTTGATCAAGTTACACTATATATATTATTTTTTTCAATATTGCTCTTTAGTATTGGTCCTTAGTATTATTTTACAGGTTAATAAAGGCTTTTTAACCTGTAAAAAATAGAAATATCAGTTAAATCATGTTTTTTAAATTTTCATTTTAGAATGCACAGTGTGGTGATTTGGATGTAAGACTTATTTTGAAACCTAGAGAAATGATACAGAAAATCAAAACAAAGTACCCCATAGATTTAATCATGTATGATAGTGTAATGGCCAATGAGGCTGATAGTCTCAAACAATCTGTTGAAAATGTAAAGGAAAAATGTCATGTCCAAAGCATAGGTAAGTTAGTCATTGAGTAATCAAAGAATAAAATAATATTTAGATGACATGTGGCACAGCAATTACCATACCAGACTGCTAATCTAAGGTCCTGGGTTTGATTCCCGGCGAAGCAGAGATTGAAAGATTTTCAGTTTCTGTTCTTGGTCTGAGTGTCTATGTGTGTATCCATGGTACCCACAACACAAGGTATAGCTACCCTACTGTGGGGCTATGAGTGTGAATCGTTATGTGAAATGTTATACATATGTTGTACATATTGTAGGTGGTAGAGCTATTTTCGTTCGCCCGGGGAAGTAGTGGTACTTCCCCAGGCGAACCGGGTGCAGCGATGGCACTGCACCCACTTCTGCCGTGAACCAATTCTGTTGTGTTTCGGTAAAAAGGTGCAGTTGCCGGCCACACTTACATGAGGCGACCACCAGCCTCCGGAGTAGCAGCGCAACTGCCTACGACCTAAGACATGACTTACCTATTCTTACTTGAGTTTGTGTGTAGATGTCCGTGGGCTGCAGCGACCACTTAACACTACGTGGCCTGCATGCTCGTCTGCTACTCCATTCAATTAAAAAATAAAAATAAATTCACAAATGATCAATACTTTTTTTGTTTATAGTACAAAAACTTAATACTTGAGTTGTGCTTACATAGCTAGAATGATAAATACAAGAAAATTCATAATCTGTATACATTCATAATCGTTGAGATTTCTCCCACTGGGAAACAAATCCCTTAAACAGTGGTTACCATACCAGACTGCAGATTGTAGGGTCCCAGGTTCAATTCCCAGCAGAAATTTGAATAGTGAGTTTAAAATTTTCGGTCTGGGTGTTTGTGTCTCTGTCGTTGTGTGTGTCCATGGTAGCTAATGGTCACGACACAGGGAATTTCCTTTCCTTACCTTAATGTGAGGCTATCAGAGCCAATTATTTTTTTTAATCAGCAAAACTTTTACATCAATCTTATTACATGTCAATTTTATTACTATAATTATATATATTACTAATGTATTTCAGAATGTGAGGAAGCAGTGGATTTAAATTATAATGCAGAGCCTGTAAAAACATATGAATATGTGGCACTAGGAGGCACTTTTGATAGACTTCACAATGGTCACAAGATCTTACTGTCTCAGGCCGCTCTGCGGGCTACAAAACATGTCACGGTGGGAGTCACTGATGTTAATATGATTCAGAGTAAGAAATATCCCAACATTTGCTTTTTGCTCTTATACCTACTTACAGCTCAAGCAACATTGATTCCTGTGGGAGATTTTATTTTAATCTACTAAAAATTACAACGCAAAGCCTAAAGCAATCTCTATAAAAAAAGGGTTGCACTCGGGTAGTGCCGGCAGAAGTGAAAACTTTAACATTAACGTAGTGCATTTTTGATATTTTGGAATGGTTAGAGAATAAAAAAATGTGAATTGCTTTTATTATTAGTATATTTTTTCATCTAGTATTTTCAGTAGGTTTTCATCTAGTATTTTTATAAAGTACTCACTTATTTTCTTTTACTATTTCTTCGTCACTTTTTTCATTAATAGATGCACTTTGTTCAATGTCCATATTTTAAATAGGTACTTGATATAAACGAATTTTACAAGTATTGACAGTCATGCCGTCATCAACTGTCACCCCTCCGTCTTACGAATATTCGATCAGGCCACGTGTACTGACGCGAGTTTAACATTTTTTACCCATCCCAAAAAAAGTGCACAACGCCGCTAAGGAAGTTTTCACTTCAAAAATACTGAATAACTAATAATGGGTGCATTTATTTAATTTCCTTTAGTTTTCAAGTTCATTATACTTTTGATGACATGACTTGTTTTACAGGCAAAATTCTTTGGGAGTTAATTGAACCAGTGGAAACTAGAATTAAAGCAGTAAAAGATTTCTTGACAGATATCAACCCTGATTTAGAATATAATATTGTGCCATTACAAGATTTGTATGGACCTACAAAACATGATCCTAGATTTCAGGTAATGTTTCATATTTTCTCTCATTTCTCTCATTGACCCAGCTGTTAAGCCAGTAATTTCAAAAATAGTCTTTGTAGGGTTATATACCCTACAAACAAATATACCTCTATTAGTGTATTTAGAATAAAGAAATAGCTATTGTAATATGGTAATATAATACTATAAAAACGATAAAATTTGATTTGAACTGAGTCTTATCTTGTAAAATTATTGAAACAGGACTAAAAATATTTTACAACTATGTCAACACATGGTTTTTTGAATGACTAAATTAGAGTGTGATAAAATATTAGTAAATGTGTATAAATATTTTAGTTAATAGTCGTAAGTGAAGAAACAATTCGTGGAGCTGAAAAGATCAACGAAAAGCGCAAAGAAGAGGGATTGCCTATATTAGATATGTTTGTTATTGGACTTGCAAAAGACTTAAAGAAGAGGAGTGCCGAGGAAGAAACTAAGGTCAGTTCCAGCAACCAGAGAATGCGGCTGCTAGGAACGTTATTAAGGCCACCAGTGGTAAGCACATTAATTGAATGTTTATTTTTGTTGAAATTCATTTTTCTCGCCTTATACTCGCATTAAGTACAGCAGAATTTTTTTAAAACAGTAATTAGGTATATTATAACAGTCACTCTTTTATCTCCAAATGCTAATTTACTGATGTTATGGGGTTGTTGTTGTTGTGTAAGTTGCAGGAAAAGCTATTAGTAAGCAATCAGTTACTATAGTTACCGGAAGGCTACTAAGTCCTACTAATAAAAACCTGACTAGCCGCACAGGTATGACTGTACTAAACTGTTCGTACAACTGTACTAAACTTACCCCACAATAGTAAACGGCATTCGTGATACATATACCTAAAAGAACTATACAAAACCTATACAAAAGTTACTAAATTAATGAGATGTTTACAGCCCAACCCCAATATACCAGACTGGCCATATGTGATTGGATTAGCTGGCGGTATTGCAAGCGGCAAGAGTAATATTGCAGAAAAACTGAGGTGGGTGTGTTAGATATATCTCTTTGTTTAAGTAACGTGGTAGTGAACAGTTTTTTTTAAACTAAAGGTTAAGAAACCACCTTCTACTTTAGATTCAAGTCTGATTAGAGAGAGATAAGAGTCTTTATAAGTACTTGAAATGTTAAAGCCTTGACACCCACGCCTCTCCTCACTGGCGGATTTAGAAATTTGCCGCCAGTAGGTTACTAAATTTTTGCAAAAAAAAAACAACTAAGTAGCTAGAACAAGTTTATATTGTAAGTATTTTTTACGCAGTCTGTAGTCCGGTCAAATTAGACCAAAAAATAAGAGTAAAGTTACCTAAATTCCCACCAAGCTGAAAATCGGTAAGATTGTTTGAAATATCATTAAAAACAAAATTTGAAAGTTCCCCATCTTTCCCCTGTAAGGAATTTTTTTTATTCAAGGTCAAAGGTAAAAAAAATGAGTTTTTCGCGATTTTCAGCAAAACGGTAAGTTTTATCATAAAAATATCTCAGACAAAAATTGTAGATCATAAAATTATCTACAAAAAATAATTGATACTTTTTTTTCTACGAGCCACCGTTTTTGAGATATAACGATTCAAAAAGTTGTAAAAGTTGTAATCGTCATAATATGCATGAGTACGCCACGTATATATACATCTCTATAGTTGTAATATATGTTAAAATATTTTTCTATCGGTTATTGTAATTTACACTACTAATATAAAATATACATAAGTCCTAAAAAAACTACCTGCTTAGATAAGTATAGATATGCATGTTTCATTAAAAACACCAAAAGTAAAAAACAAGTACAATTAGCTTGTCTTCCTCCAACCTCAGTTGCTGCTCATCAACATCTTTTTAGGGTATATTACCAAGTTCAAGTGTGGCTTGGTTATCAGCCTAGACCCTACAGACTGGGGTTGGAAGTTGGTCAACAATTTATTAGAACCAGTGCACACTTTACTTCCACCTGCGCCGGAAAAACTGCTGAACTCGATTTTTTGCAACTGCAAAAAGGGATGCAGTGCTAAATGTGGTTGCAAAAACGTCGGACTGTTCTGTTCTCCGGCATGTACACATTGTCAAGGCCGGTTGTGCTCTAATATTGAATCACCAACAGTAGAGGATCCGTTTGATTCCAACGAGGCAACATGCGATACATCGCTATAAACGCAGTTTACATCCACACAGGATGAAGATGAAGAAGAACATGAACAAGAAGAACAAGAACAAGAACAAGACGAACAAGAACAAGAAGATCAAGAAGAAGATTTTGAAAGTTACGACTCGGACGATTAAATTTCACTACTTTTTTTTAACTTAAATTGCTTTTATCTTTTCAATCTCTGCTAATATCCATTATTTTTCAATAGTTTCAAATTAAACAAGATCAAAACTGACCCGTGGAATAGGCCTACTGGGGAAACCACAAAAAAAACGCGCTAAGTACACTACCTCATAGGTGGCGAGGAAACTTATGACGATTACAACTTTTACAACTTTTTGAATCGTTATATCTCAAAAACGGTGGCTCGTAGAAAAAAAAGTATTAATTTTTTTTTGTAGATAATTTTATGATCTACAATTTTTGTCTGAAATATTTTTGTTATAAAACTTACCGTTTTGCTGAAAATCGCAAAAAACTCATTTTTTTTACCTTTGACCTTGAATAAAAAATTTTCCTTACAGGGGAAAGATGGGGAACTTTCAAATTTTGTTTTTAATGATATTTCAAACAATCTTACCGATTTTCAGCTTGGTGGGAATTTAGGTAACTTCGAATGTCTAATTTGACCGGACTACTGGTTGTCTTTTAATTATGTCAAAAAAAATTGGGCTAAATTTGCCGGCCTTCAAAATCTGCAGCCCTAGGCTGCAGTCTCCTCAGCCTTTTGGTAAATCCAGCACTGCCACTCCTCAGAAACTAAAAAACATTGCTTTTAGGCAGAACCATGTGCAAAGATTATAGTAAGTAGGGGGTGTGTGCCACTTTTGTTTGCCATTTTTATAAGTTAGTTAAAATTGACAAGTGGATTATAGGTAACCGATGGATAAAAAAAACAACGGGTTGCACTCCGGGAGTCCCGGCAGAAGTGAAAACATTAACGTTGTGCATTTTTGATAGCTTGGAATCGTTAGGGAATAATTCCGCACAGATTGCTTGAATTATCAATATTAATTTCTATCTAGTATTTTTACAAAGTACTCACTCATTTTCTTTCACTATTTCTTCGTCACTTTTTTTTTCATTAATAGATGCACTTTGTTGAATGTCCATATTTTAAATACTTGATATAAACGAATTTTACAAGTAGGTATAGACAGTCGAGCCGTCATCAGCTGTCACTCCTCCGTCTTACGAATTTTCGATGGCCACGTGTAGTTGTCGAGAGTTTAACATTTTTCGATAACTACCGGTACAGACGGTAACTGTGCCCTCCGAAGCACGGAAACCTGCATAAATTTTTTGTCACTAGCAGTCACCCATTTTACACCCGACTGCGCCCGTTTGGCTTAGCTGTGTAGATCGCTTGCGTACTACGCCAGGCGCCGGGCTGTGGACGTTTCGGACAGGACATAATATTAAGGTTCTTAATTCCAGGCTAAAAGGAGCTGCTGTAGTTAACTGTGACATCATTGCGCATGAGCTGTACAAGCCAGGTCTGCCACTGAACAGAACAATAGCCAAGGAGTTTGGCAAAAGTATCATAACCGAGACTGGAGAGGTTGACAGGCGGAAGCTGGGTCAAATTGTGTTCAGTGATAAGGTACAAAATAATGAATATTATATAATTTCTGTTGTTAATGTATATTTGTTCAAGTGCTTGTGTACATAAATAAATAAAAATACTGTCATTAAATAACGTTAATAGCGAGTGAGCGTTAAAGACCGCGGCCACCGACACGTAGATACCGGGTTCATATACTCGGCGCGCACCTCTGACAAAGAAATTTGTTATTGATTAGGTATTAATGAATTATTAGTAATTATTATACTATAGTATACTAATTATAAGTAATTATTATACTATACTATACTAATTATAAGTAATTATTATACTATACTAATTATACTACGAGTATCTATATAATGTGTATGTACGACCTAGTAATATTTTAATCCTTACCGTAGCCCATGTAGGCCCGAAAATATTCGGACTTCCCCAAAATACACAGTGAATAAATCTGGAATCAGACCAGATATTAATATATTTAAATCAGACACACAAAGTTTAAAAAATAAGGAAGTAGACTTTTTTGGAACACCTTAACTAGCATATATTTTTGGAGGTTGTAACTATATGCTTATTAATGTTATTTAAGGCTTAATAATTGTACGTTGGTAAAGGAAGATCTCCCGCCAAGCGAGGTGGTCATGCCTGGAGAGATACGGATTACTATTATGAATGAATGAATGAAATATTCTTTATTCACTGTACGGCTCCTTTACAAACTCTTAGTGAACGTTATTTTTTTGTTCTGTCTGCTCTGGGTGCGCTTAGGCAATGCTGAGTTGAAGAAAAGAGCAGACGGAGAATAACTTCAGCCCTGTTTTAAAATATGGGGTATACAATAGCTAGCTTTCTTACAGAGTAGCTATGGGCCAATAAGGAACATACGTGACAGCTACCGCATGTGTCAATGTCGTCCCACAGCCATTTGCTGACATAGGCAGTTTAATTCAATGATTCAATTATGATTATGATTTAAATATTCCGATTATGATTAATAAATATTTGCAATCTTTCAGGAGCAACTAGAAAAGCTGAATCGCATCGTATGGCCAGCCGTGATAGAGGAGACGCAGCGGCGCATCCGGGCGCTGGGCCAGGAGGGGTACCGCGTGGTGGTGATGGAGGCCGCCGTCATGGTGCGCGCGCAGTGGTACCGCTACTGCCACCAGCTGTGGGCGGTCATCATACCGCCAGCCGAGGTAAGATTGACTATTCATATATTGAGAGTAAGATAGTAACGAAGCGCGCATGGCCCGGCGGCTAGCGTAGAACGCAAGCGGTCTATACAGCTAAGCCAAACGGGCGCGGTCGGGTGTGAGATGGGTGACCGCTAGTGGCAAAATATATCATGCGCATTTCCGTGCTTCGGATGGCACGTTAAGCCGCCGGTCCCGGTTGTTCTCGATAGAGAACAGTCGTTAAACCTTGTCGGGAGCCTTATGGGCGGTTGAAAACATCCGACAGCGGGTTGGCCACTAACCCGCATCTCCACCAAACCGCATTGGAGCAGCGTGATGGAGTAAGCTCCAGGCCTCCCCAATAAGGGGAGAGACCCGTGCCCAGCAGTGGGACGCAAAAAGGGTTGTAGCCAAGATAGTAACTTTGGCAAAGGGAGATCTCCCGCCGGGCGAGGTGGTCATGCCCGGGAGCGGCCGCGCTCCGACTTACTCAATTCGGAGCTTGTATATTATATGGTAGGATATTCCGAAAACTTCGATAGCGTGATTCAGGAATACCCTTGGCGCCATCTCTTGATGAGTAGCGGAAGGTCGCTACATAACTAAGTATAATCGATCGATTATATATAAATTACGTGTCACGTGTTTATCCGCGATGGACTCCTATACTACTTAACCGATTTTAATAAAATTTACACACCGTGTGCAGTTTGATCCAACTTGAAAGATAGGATAGCTTACATCTCAATTTATAGTCGCAATATTATTTTATTTCTGATACTTCAATGCAGGCAACGTCTGCCTGGCTCGCTAGTCATTTATAAAATTCTCCTGTCACAATGTTAGTTACCATACTCCTCCGAAACGGCTTGACCGATTTTTATGAAATTTTATATGCATATTCAGTAGGTCTGAGAATAGGCTACTTTCAATTTTTCATCCCCCTAAGTGATAAGGATGGCCCACCCCAAATTTTAAACGCGGTACGGAGTTCGCGGGATCAGCTAGTATTGTATATATCAGAAGCCACGTATTCATTGAGCAACAATGTTTCGGATACACAGTTTCTGAAACATCACGTAAATGTTTCCAGGAACAATGTTTCAGAAACTTTGCCGTCCACACAGTCAGTTGCTGGTTGGTTGTTGGTTTTTGTAGACAACATTTTCTTCCTCTCTCTTGCAAATTGCGACCGCAATATATGCATTTTATTCTCAATATCTGTTTTTGGAATTGCCAAAGCATTCGAAATTTCTTCCCAGGCGTCATTCTTTTTGATTTTATTTTTATAGTCCTTTGTCGAGCAATCTCATAATATTCGTTTTTTCTCAAACAGTTCTATCAATTTAAAGACAGTTTCATTCATCGTCCCACACTACAGCCATGTTTTTTAAACAAATGTAGACGTGTTCACACTCGCTTGCACCTGTTGCGCAACTGATTTGTTTCTGTGTTCTCCGCCGCATGTGGGGAGCACCGAAACATACCGATAAACACGTAGTGTTTACAGAATCAAAATTTTATGTTTCAGAAACACGTAGATTTTGTTTATGAAACAGAGTTTATAAACAATTGTTGCTCAGTGAATACCTACGTGGCTAGGAGTTACATCGCAACGTTTAAATGAAGATTAGCTGTTTAGCTTTACATTGTTTTGATTGCGCATTACAATTTTGAGGACCGATGGTATATACAAAGAGTTTTTTGAAACTAAATCACATAGGTAGCCTGTACCTGTACCTAAAGCAAGGTACCTATGCGAGGTACATTTCGGTACCTTTTATATTGGGTTAAATACATTATTTAATAAGCAGATTTATCGACGACGATTCATTAAATTTCTCATTAAAATCTGTTATAAAACCTTCGAAGGGACCACCATAATAAGTAGCAATAGCCGGTTCGTTTTAATAACCGACGTTAATTTTATAAGCAACATCGAAATCGGCACTAATTTTCGTTTATTATAACCAATATGTCATTAATGTCATTATAAATGATGTCGTTGTAAAAGGTTTTCACTGTACATTTTTAAAGATTTTAGGACGCTGCATTATTTTATGACTGCATTATTAAGCATAACATACCATTATCCCTGTATTACAAGCATAACATACAAAGCTCAATTATTAAGGTGTGTAATGTAAAGAATTTCATTTTGAATTTAAAGGACTTTTAGGAAAATTATATTTAAATTCCTCTATGTTGCAATGCTATGCGAATAAACTTGCGTACAATGTGTTTTAAGTTGGTGTACAATGTCTATGTTCGATTTCGGCCCTCACTTAGCAGTGCATAATTTTTATTTTCTTTATTTCAGGCAATCAAAAGACTACAGGCCCGCAACAACTTATCTGAAGAGGAGGCCAAGCAGCGAGTGGAGGCCCAGCCTTCGAACCTGGAGCAAGTGGCCCAGGCCAACGTGGTGTTCAGCCCCTACTGGAGCTACCAGTACACGGCCGGCCAGATAGACCGCGCTTGGGACCACCTTCGGGAGTACCTCAACAGTAGAAATTCTAAGATCTAATAAAAAACCTGGCCAAGCGAGTCGGACTCGCGCACGCAGGATTCCGTACCATTATATATGAAAAATGGCATAAAAATCACGTTTGTTGTGTGGGAACCCTCCTTAAATGTTTATTCAATTCTGTTTTTATTATTTCTATAGCAGTAATAGACATACATCATCTGTGAAAATTTTAAGTGTCTAGGCTATTACGAATCATGAGATACCTACAGCCTGATGACAGACAGACGCCGTAGTAGTAGACGTAATAGGGTTCCCTTTAGTACGGAATCCTAAAAATTAAAGATAGGATTCTGCGAACAACGAAGTGAGACCGATTAAAACTGCACCTCGCCGTGTACAGGCACATTACACGCACACATTTACTTAGAAAGAAACTGCACCTTGCTTTACCAGTCGAATATCGCGAATGCCGAATTGTGTTGTGAAATTAAATGATTAATCTTAATGAATAATAATAATAAAAGGGATAGGTAATTTAAATTATGATCGCAATACTATCCCACGCACACAAGTTGTTCGCAGAGTTACCAAAAGGCGGATGCTAGCAATGCGATTTATTTCAGAAAAGTTTGGATTGAGAAAACAGTTTACAGATACTTATGTACAAATAGTTACAAAATAATGAGAAATACCAACGCTTCACCGCCTGCACCCATTCCTACCTTGAAGCAAATTTAGTTGCCGACCGGATTTACCTACTCAGCCTTCTGTGTTTTTCATTTTATGTTTTTACCTACCAGTAAAAAAATAAAGTACTCGCCTAACTATTTTCATAAAATACAATAAAAATAGAATATGCTGCTAATTACGTAGATTTAGTAAGTAACGTAAGTAAAGTAACTTTGTCAATTTCTCAAAAAATATCTTTATGCAGTTGTACAAAAGTATTGTAATCGATTAGTATTTAGTAATCATAGAACAATAATTGTTATCAATCAAGAAAAACATATAACCTGATAAAAAGTAAAGTTTACTTATAGTACATAATATAATTTAAAACAAAGCTAATTTATAACACTGCCATCGGTTCAAAGTATGTACTTATATTAATAATTGCGATTATGTATGTTACTTATTGTTATGTGGATACTCCACAAATTGCAATTGTTACATTTATTGATATAAGTGTTGAAATTAATAAGTAAAATGCAGGGTATGAAAAATCACAATAGGAAATATAAAAGTATGAACAACTGACACTTTTCCTGTCTTTTAAATAAAAAAATGAACATTCATTGTTTTTGTGTGGTATGGTTTAAAAACTCATTATTGTTTTATGTTACTATTTTAATTATAAGTTAAATTAAAATTACTTTACTTATAAAATTAAAGATATTATACATAGACCTACTATGTATGTATAATATTTTTAATTTTATGTTTATGAAAAGTATCATGTTAAGCATTGCCCATAAGATACGGTTTTCACAGCCTATTATTTTTCTAATAAAGTGGTAAATCAGTGAATCGCAAATAAAATCCTTTATTGTTATAAACCTTTAGTTTTTTTTTAATTATCTACTTACCTAACAGATAAATTTACCAACCATTGGAGTATGCCAACTAACACTAACATACGATAATTTTATATAGGTATATAGATATGTGTTAAGAATTTCATCTTTCAGGGCCATATTTTAAGCATAACATAATGCTTGCCATTAACACTGATTGGAGTGATCAGATCATATTAAAGTAATGTAATCATCTTTCTGTAATAAGTAACACAAGAATCCAATAATCTAAAAAGCTTTGACGTTTGATATGCTTAAATATTTACAGACAATGTTTTTGATTGAATTTACTGTATGCTACTACCTACTTACGTAGACCTACGCCATCCTACGCCTCTAGTTCAATACACATTTTGTAAGTCATATCCTGGCCAAGTAAGAAAATAACTGCCAATATGAGCATAGGTTCATTTAAATTTTATTTTTTCTTTCTGTCTCTTGTTCTATTTGTGATGGAAACATGTTAGAAAATATTGTTGATAAAGAGGAACATCGGCTTGATATGATAGTGAGTATTATGGAAAATCCCAGACCTCATGTTTATTTTAAATAGGCACTAATATACCTACATATATACTTTCTTTTCTTTCAGATTGAAATAATTACTCATAATTGGAAGACTAACGGTTGGACTAACATATTTGCAGTCGGTAATTTCTCGAATTCGTTTTTTAACA
Source organism: Pyrgus malvae (assembly GCA_911387765.1). Lineage (NCBI taxonomy): Eukaryota > Metazoa > Arthropoda > Insecta > Lepidoptera > Hesperiidae > Pyrgus > Pyrgus malvae. The sequence continues at coordinate 7,604,693 of OU426958.1, read as the reverse complement.
AAATTGATATAACCACCTATACAGTCTCTGTAACGGACTTTATGAACAAGTTCCATACAATCAAACACGTGGTTCCGCATCATTCAAATACAATCATTATAAATTGCTTAAATTTCGACGAGTTTGAAGCAGCTATGACGAAAACCGTGACGGTACCGTACTGGCATCCTCTTTCAAACGTTATCCTTTATTATCATTCCCAAGAGAAAAAGGAAATAGTTGCAAAAATGTTTTTCATCTTTTGGTATCACAGATCAAGCAATGTAATCATCGTACAGTACGATGATTCACAAGAATTACTTTTTATATCGCAATATAATCAGTTTGCTTGTGATTATACCAAATTTCAAAACCTTTTTGGCTGCTGGACGGCAAAAAAATTAAGCCTGCCACTTGATACTTACGAAAAATCATTTATATGTGAAAAGGAATGCACTAATGTACCTTTGGAATCTAAACGTCGTATTAATAACCTGGGCACGTGTTTGGGATTCGACACTCATTCGATTGCCTATAATAATAAGTCTGCCATCAAAACTCTTAAGCTTTTTGAAGATAAGGGTAGTAATTTGCACGGATGTGCTCTCAGAGCATTTGCCGTTGAAGTATTGCCGTTTCTTGACATGAGAGAAGATGGGAAGGGTGGTTTTACTTTACACTCCAGGGATGGCATGTTATGGAATACTATGGCTGAGCGGATGAACTTTACTATAGACTTGTCTCTTGCAAAAGGAATTATCAAACAACAGTTTAATTTTGAAGTGAATATTCAACAAGTATTTGCATTCATTCAAAGAAAAGCAGATCTGCTCCTCTATCCTTTGTATCAATTTGACATAGTTATTGCAGAAGTCGACAATACTATTGCAATCAAGGAAAGCGGAGTTTGTTTTGTGTCACATCGAGCTGGATTTGAAACTATAGTGTTCGACGCCAAATTCTTGCAAAATAACGTCGATATTTTTATTCAGTTCCTCATATGTTTCTTTTGTACTTGGTTCGTATTCTTCATCTATAACACGGAACAACTTGGGCATTTTAGTTTCGATCAAGTGGGAAAAGACTTAGTGAACACTTTCAGGACCATACTCTCACTTGGTTTAGAAAATCCACCAAAAAGGGGATCATTCCGAATCTTCCTAACTGTCGCCATTTGGAGTTTTTTTGTAATAAACTTTAGCACGCAGGCGGCCATAATATCTCTGTTTTCGGCGTACAAGAGAGGCAAGGAGGTGGACACGATAGCAGATGTACTTGAGAAAGGTTACCCTATAGAAGGCGTGGCCTCGCCAGATTCTGTGCTGCCAGAAGATGAGGAGAGATTCCGCATGATAAATGAGCGGAAAGTTCCGATTCAGGACTTATTCGGTTGCGTTAATGCAATGCTTAACGATAGCCGTAGATTTTGTTTCGTTGACTGTGCTGTTGGACGATATCTAGAAAGAAACAGGCTAAACGAGAAAGGAGAGCAATATCTTCATGTTTCAACCGGTGACAGGATCCACAGCCTCTACTTAAATATGATTCTCCACAGACATTCGCCCTTGACGGACTCATACAATAGGATAGCATCAGCCTTGGTGGAAGGGGGGCTTATAAAGAAATGGGAACAGTACAGATTTAATGACATAAAAGAAGAGGCGCCTATAAAACCTCTGAATATGGAGGACGTCATAGGCATATTTAAGTGTTACGGTATGTTGACAGGCGCCAGTTTGTCTATATTTTTTGTGGAATCTGCAATAGGCATATATCTCTGGGTTAGAACTAATGGAATTGTTAAATTTAGAGTATGGAAAACAGTCTTTATTGCTAAAATTAGGAAACTGAAATGTAAAGAACGACGTGTATGCGATAATTGTACTCAAACTATTTAAGTAGATACGTTGCTTACCTACCCAATCCCTCTACGAATCATACCACAGAGTTCCAAATACCCCGCAGAGCCGCACACCCCCAGAATCATACCATGTTGAGATGGTTTGAAAGAAAGAAGAAAATAAATCAATAAAAAATCTTAAAGGTTTTCATTTTATTGCCTTTTTCTCTTTCATTAAAATAACACACCTAAATAAAAATATACTTAAGTAAGCACCACCGCTAAGTGCAGTTACGTGGGCATAACAAGCCATAAATATGTATGTATGTATATTCTAGGTATAACTCTTATTTAAAACTCTCATACGCATAGACAGTCATGAAAGTGATACTTTATTAAAATAAGGTACGCCGCCTGGACGAATTGTTGCCCATGGTTTGGATAATTTTTGCCACAAGTACGCTTACGGGCAATGTTTCTTAACCTTAACTCAAGTAACTAGGCAATTATTAGTATAGTGATAGTAAAAAACAGTGAGCACACAATAACACCATCCGACAGCAGTTTGGCCACATCTCCATAAAATCGCTTTGGATCGGTCGGCATGGTAGGTAGATAACATATAAGATCCAGGCCTCTATAATAATGGGGAGGGGAGAGAATCGTGCCCACGCCAAAAAGGGTTGAAGCCTGATATGGCTGCTCCTTCCATCATATTCCAGCACGGGCAGTGAGTAAAGGCAAGGCTGTAGTTAATCTATGTCGAAGAAAAATACTATCAACTTCATCCGAACCGAAACTTCAGCTCCAAATCTTTTTCAACTTCCCGCCAATAAATCGCCTATCGCGATACTATGAAAAATGACTTAAGCACATCAAGGTTTGGTTTGGTATCGTATCGTTACGAAAATCCAAGTATCTAATCTTAGAGCATCAAAGTTACTGACTCACCTTTCAGTGTCATACCTGTCATACCTTGATGTACCGTCTAATATTATTATCAGTTAAAAAATACCTATTTTTATATAACTTTCCCTAGTGGCTGCAACCCTTTTGCGTCCCACTGCTGCACGGGTCGCTCCCCCGTAGTAAACTTTCCCTAGTATTAGTACTTAATTAATTGTGTTACTTTATGAAATTTGTAACTCAAGTGATTCAAGATTTCATTTATTAATAAACAGTAGAATTTTAATTATTTTCATTTATAGTGCAATTTCATGCAGTGAAGTTATCTGCAGACTGCAGATCAAATTGCCACAAATAAATATTTTATATCTGTTTACTGTTTGTTTTGTTTATTATCTGTGTACTTGGCTATTGTTTATGGGTGGATTTATGGAGAAAAAGGAGGTGTATTTGGGTTCTTAGTTTTAAGGATTTGTAGAAAATTATTATTATAAACCGCAATAAAATAACTTAATTTAATGGGAAATTCGCATAATAAAAACATACAGTACAAGAACCAGAAGGAAACCTCGCACACAACCCGAGACGGTCAAGCATATTCGAGTCAGGTAAAGTGCGATGTAATGAAAACTTGCTAATGTCATTCTCAGCTGAATATACGTAACGTAAAAAATGCTTTGTTTCTTTCGTCGGAGAGCTCTCATCCTTACATTGTTCTTAGCTTTGGGAATATACTAAAAGTAGATACGGATGTGTATCATAGTGTCGTTTTAGTAATCCTTTGTTACGTTTTGGTGCAAGTTGTGATGTTTATTTTTGTGTACAGTTCAGTTTGTCCCATTTCGTTGGTAACCTCAGTGGGCGCTCATTCGTCAGCGTAGCTAGCAACCAGTCGGTGTACAGCGCATCGCGGCCTTGGTCTCGAGTGTCCAGGCGAAGGTTAGTACTTTATCTATTATAAAATCCACAAAACATCAACAACTGCTGCATAACAAAACATACGTTTTCACCCAACGTAAATGTCAACAAATAGAATGATCAAACTATACTTACCACTGAATCTTATATGATAAACAAAAAAGTAAGTATCTGGATTAATAAATGCATATGTTTACATAATCTATTTATGTAACAAATTATAAAACCAAAACTCTAACAATCAAATCACATTTTAGACTACTATACACTATATTCTAAAGTAACATAACAAGTTTAGTAATTTATACATTGTACAGAACACATGGATCCATCATAATCCATCCAGGCTATTCAAAGTACTTTATCAATATACACTTTTTCTTGTTGATAACTAACACTGGTGGTTTAGGCTCTTTGACCTTGAATTTTTTTCGTAATTTTTTAGGTGGAATGACTCTACATTAAAAAACCCATTAGAAGCCAGTAAGACAGCTTGGCCAGTTGCCCACAAGGAGTCCATATTTCTGCCAGAGTTTGCAATAACTACAGACTTATTTCATAAGGACTTCCAACTAGTTAAAACAATAGCAAAAGGTGCTTATGGGGAAGTGTATAAGGTGAAGAAACTTAGTGAAGATAAGGAGTATGCTTTAAAAGTGCTAAGGAAGTCACAGGTGAGTTTTTAAATTTAATGTTGTTTATATAAATACATAAATAGTTTTTTTTCAGATTGATGTTAATAGTGGAATTATTAAACATTTAAAAAACAATTGCTCTTATACTTCAGATTTTAATGATTTCTAAAATACTCCAATTTTGACACTGATGATCATAGAAATTTTTAGGGTACTTCCTGAAGTGCTAAAGAACGGAAATATGGTGTAAAAGCAAATTTAATTATTAGTACATATTTACACAAAAAAATTTATTAAGAAACCTAATCTTTTTTTCAAAACATGGTTATTGGCTTGCCTCCAAAACTCCATTGGACATGTTCTGATAAAGTAAACCACCTCTTTACTGACTAGGGATGTCTGAAAGACTTAACTGACTGATTACTGAGGTCTGATTTGACTTCTCTCTTCTTCTCTGCTTCAATGAAACTGGCAAAAACTGGATACTTGATATTGGCAAATGGTCAAACAACTAGGCACCATTTGTAAAAGGTTTTGTCCAGCAATTATATTGTTGCCATATCCTAGTAAGGTTCTTCACAATCTATACTAAGTTATAAAGCTGAAGAGCTTTTTTGTTTGAATGTGCTAATCTCAGGTACTACTGATTTAAATTGAAGAATTCTTTGTGTTCAATAGTGCATTTATTGAGGAAGGTTATAAGCTATATAACATCATGCTATGACTAATACCAAAGTTGCGGGAAGCTGCTAGTATTATAATATGTAATGTCTAGATTTGATACTTTCTAAACCTGCTCATATTGTAAAGCATAGTTTATACAAAATACTCTGTTTAGTAGATCTGTTTATGTTAAGTTATATTCATAAAGTATTACTGGACTTTCCAAAAATGGTGCAATAATTATTACATTTTTGTCTATATACATATACATATCGCGGGCTTCAAGCCAGAGGGACGTATAAAAAAAAAACGCTATTTTTTTTTATTAAGCCAATCGTTTCTAATTTTATCGATACACAACCTCTATTTTTTTCATGTTTAAAGGATAATTGTTTTTTGAAAAATTAACAAATTACTTTTAGACATATGACCGGGAGTCTGATATTCTTATCGTAGCAAAAAGACGTATAGCAGCCGTACCCACGAGAAATCAATTGTGTATCGTACCACAAAGACGTTTGTACATACAGCTATCGATTTTTATATGAAAACTATTTTAATGTCGCGCTATACGGTCGTATGTACATACGACTATCGATTTTACATCAACTATCACCATAATGTTGTGCCAAAAAGGCGTATGCACATACGACCATAGATTTTCATATAGCCTTTCAATATTATGTCATGCCAAACGGACTTCTGTCGGTCTTCATTCATTTTTGAGCTTACGGCGATCTTAAAGACAAAGAGATTTTATACTGTAAAATGAAACTGAAGCAAAAGGGCGTGTGATAAATTCAAGACATAAATTTATACTGAATTATTCAAGGTAAATTTGGAGACTGTAAATGTCTGTCAATCTTATTTCCGGTGACAAGATGGTCCGAACTGCTTTGAATAAAGCACGCCGAAGAGTAGGTAATATTCCATCCCCTGACTAAAGAGGTCGACACACACCATCAAACAAATTATACCTTTTTTTGGTATCGGGTGGGGAAACCTTCAAAAGGTACCCAGCACCTTGGGAGAGGATACCGGGTTATGTGGGATTTGTACCGCACTAAAACCCCCTCGGTGGCCTGCTTTTGCGCTTGGGGAGGACTCCGGAATCTCCACCAGTGTACTCCACGCGCGGCGCCCCAGCACGGGCCCATCTTCGGGAGAGCAGATGCGCTCTCCTGGACCCTCATGACCTCACGGCGGCATGCGGCCACGCCAATACCGCCATCCTTCCCGGAGCTGCTGGCTTGACGGGTCGAGCTCCCACTCTCACCATCCGCAACCCCGGAAGCCCACTTTTAGTCGCCTCTTACGATCAGGCAGGGGATACCGTAGCTCTATTGTTAATCCCGAAGCTACAGGGACAAACAAATTATACCAAGATGACTTAAAAGTTGCGAATGAGCACACACTCTTAGATTCATTTCAGAAAGTGCCTTAAATTCTCACTGGTGCCGCAAAAACACAAAAAAATAAGGTACTTCGTTCCAATTACATAGAGACAACTATTGACAAAGAAAAAAATGTAAGAATTATTTAAGCAGCGTTGTTTGATGAATAATAAGAAATCAATTGGCAAGACTTCCTATAAGACCCTAGTTTTGAATTTTACTATTCACAATGTAGCGACTAAACAAGGATATTGTTATTTTTGACCAGAATATGAAGGCAACCGAGAATCAAATGAAGTGTCGACATGTCTCTATAATTACATCACAAACCTCACCGACGTTGACCACCTTGTGTTGTATTCTGATTGTTGTCCAGGACAAAATTAGTAGGTGGTAGAACTATTATCGTTCGCCCGGGGAAGTACCACCGCTGCACCCACTTCTGCCGTGAAACAATTCTATTGTGTTTCGGTTGAAAGGTGCAGTTGCCGGCCACTCTTACATGAGGCGACCACCAGCCTCTGGAGCAGCAACGCAACTGCATACGACCTCACACAAGACTTACGTATGCTTGCTTGAGGTTGTATGTAAATGTTCATGGGCTGCAGCGACCACTTAATACCACGTGGCCTGCATGCTCGTCTGCTACTCCATTCAAATTAAAAAAAAAAATAGGAACTACTTGCAACAATGCTCAATTTAACATCACCAGACAATAACATTGGAGTCGCGCAAGCTTATTTAGTTGCTCAGTAGTAAGGTCTAGATAGCATACATCGGCATAGTCAAGAACTGGGAAAAGAAGAGACTGCGCAAGCAAAATTTCAGTAGGAATGGGTAAGACATTTTTGTGCCTCCGAAGTGAACCCACAGCGGCAAACAGTTTCCTGCTAATCTCAGAGAGTTGTGGTACCCAACTGAGACAGCGATCCATGTATATGCCAAGGTTTCTGACTTTATCGCTGTAGGGGATGACTTCATTTCCCAACCTGATGGGAGGTAGTAGAGAAAAGTCTAACCTTGAAAGTAAGCGAGAGCTCCCAATAACAATCGCTTGTGATTTTTTAGGATTTAATTGGAGCCTATAAGAATTACTCCAGTCCAAAATATTACTTAAGTCTTGGTTGACTGTAGCAATGGCACTAGCTAGATAGGTTATTGAGGGATGCTTGGTTGTAAATCAATCTGTAGGTTGTCGGCATATAGATGGTATAGAATAGAGAAGATAGACTTAGACTTATAGAATTAATGAAGATAGTAAAGAGAAGAGGAGACAACACGCCACCTTTCGGGACACCGACAGTCATATCACACCAGTGGGAATACTTGTCTTGGACTTGAATACGCTGCCGGCGGCCATACAAGTAGGAATGAAACCAGTCAATAGTCTGAGATATGTTGAGAGAGCGTAATGGGGGTATTAAGGATATCAAAATCAACGGTATTGAACGCATTGCTAAAATCCAGCAAAGCCAACACCGTCAATTTTTGATTATCCATTCCTTTGCGTATGTCGTCAGTGGTTTTTTAAACTACATTATTTATTTACTCCAAATGCGTATTAATTAAGTAAATTAAAGAAACAATTTATAGTAGGTTTAAGATCTAAGTAGAATGTTGCTTACACTGTGTTTTTTTCGAGAAGTTTATTTGTTGTACTAATACATTATATGATATTATATTATTATCACTTTTAAAATAGAAATTCCTTTTTATTGAATAATAATATTTTAAGCTATTCTTGGGTACTTATTTTAAATCACTATCATGAAAGTTAAGCTTAAAAAGATCTATACGTCTATCTTTGAACAAAACTTATTGTATATCTCTAACAAGCCATATGGACGTATAATTATCTAAAATGGTAGAAATAGGGGATATAATTGCATAAAAATTGTCTTTGATGTAAAATTTCACATTAATTATAATGAATTCAGATTAGTTTTTGGTATAGCATTGCATACAAGAGATTTGTATGATACGTCCATTCCTTAGTAGCATTTTTCGAGGTAATGTAACTTAAGATTAGTCTTATATCGTCAAGCCAAATAGATGTAAGTGCATTATTATGGATTTTAAAGTAGTTACAAAAAAAATAAGTATTTCAAATAAACATTAAAACTGATTCATAGACACATGCAAATTTTTAACTATTTAGCTACACTGGGGATAAAGTTATTAAGTTTTTTTTGCCTCCTGAAAAGTAGGGATTTTCTTATACGTCCCTCTGGCTTGAAGCCCGCGATATATGTAAAATTCTCATGTTTCAGTATTAGTTTCCATTCTCCTCTGAAATAGCTTCATTAGTTTTTCTAAAATTTTATATCTTTATTTGGTATGAGAATTGGTTGTAATCTATTTTTCAAGCCCTTAAGTCATAAGGGTGGTCCACCCCATATATTTTACAGTAGTACAGAGTTTTCGGGAAGCTATTATAACTATAAATAAATAAAATGGTACACACTCATAGCTCCACACTAGGATTCCTTGTATTATGTGTGCCATGAACACACACAGAGACAGAAACACAAACATCCAGACCAAGTACAGAAATAAAACTCATCATTTCAATTTCTGCCTTGTCGGAAATTGAACTCGGAACCCTCCGATTGGCAGTCTGGCGCGGTAACCATTACACCACACTGGTTGTCACTATAATATATCATATATTTTTTCCAAGAAGTAGATTTATACAATACCTGCGTTCATAGTTTTATATGCATCTTGTAGGAACAGCTGTTTCTCAAGAAAATACTTATTTATACTAATAATATGAAGCTGAAGAGTTGTTTGTTTGAACAGGCTAATATGAGTAACTACTGGTTCAAATAGAAAAAATATTTTTGTGGTCAATAGTCCAATCATTGAGGAAGGCTATAGGCTACTATCATTATGCTATGCAGACAAAGTGGCAGGCGGCTGCTAGTATAGTAGTATAGTATAGTAGTATTATAGTTCTGTTTGAAATTTTCTTGATTTTTCTGTTACTTTTGTATTTAAGTAAGAACTTCTGTGGTGGAACTTCCTTATTAAAATAAGCCATTAAAATTAAGAGGTATTACTTACTTTAGTTCTGTTTTAGTTAACATATTGAATCAATTATTCATAACAAATCAATTTTATTACTTCACAAAAAACTGCTATTTGATAACAGTATGAGTATTTTAATAGTATTTGTTAAATAAAAAATACAGGAATTTTCAGACAAATAAATGAAACGCTACTAAACCACTACTATTATCTGTGCCTATCTTACAAGTACAGTAATAAACTTTGTGATATATAGGAAACATGGCTTGCTTACTTGCCTCATATCAGTTAGGTTCAACTTAATATGCTTTCACTGGTGTTGATAACTTGACTTAATATTACATAATATAAATTACTTGTGCCTTAGAAGGCTATTATTACTGAATACCTGTTTTCTAAACTATTGCTAGACTAGACTTCCGTTTGTAATCTTATTAAAAGTTAATGGTGAAATTTGTTTATAGTAAGTTTATAGGCTTTTGTATCTAAAATACTCATGTTTTACCAATATCGTGAGATAATAAGTAGATGAAAGTTTAGCACCAGTTAATTATATTTAATATTTAATAAAATATAATATTTCTGAAGCGCGCAAGGCAAGCGGCAAGCGTAGAAAGCAAGCGATCTACGCAGCTAAGCCAAACGGGAGCGGTAGGGTGTGAGATGGGTGACCGCTAGTTGCAAATTTCTTGCGCGTTTCCGTGCTTCGGAGGACACGTTAAGCCGTCGGTCCCGTTTGTTACCGATAGATAACAGTCGTTATACTTAGTCGGAGGCCTTGTGAGCGGTTCGAAAACATCTGACAGCTGGTTGACAACTAATCCGCATTGGAGCAGCGGGGTGCAGTAAGCTCCAGGTCAGTCCAGGTCTTGCCCATAATGGGGAGAGACCCGTGTCCAGCAGTGGGACGCAAAAAGGGTTTCAGCCGAGTATTTTTTGCCACTTTTATAGGAATATACATTTCGTTAGTTAGTACTTATTTTCACTATTATTTTTAATTTAAAAAATATTTAACAATAAAACAAATCAGTATTTTATTTACCTAAACACACATAAAGCATACTATAAAAATATTTGCAGAAAGGAAATAATTGATGTTGGTAGATAATATGTAAATCAGTGCATATAAAGATTATGGGGAGATTTCCTTCCTCCTGCTAAGGCCCCTAACCCACTGGCGCTTTACAACTGTTGGTGTTTCTGTAACGTTGTCTCTGCGCAAAACGCGATGTTGACGTCACGAGTCTGTAACGACAAGTGCTCACCATGTGACATCGCAACGTTAACATCGCGTCAGCGCAACGTCGACGTTGCGTTTATTACACGTTTATTGCACCAGTTTGTGTGCAATCACGCCATATCGTATGAGCGGGTTCACGTTGCGACTCGACGCCGAGGCTACGTTAACGTCGCGTGTGAGTGAGTGGTCACTGCGCAGACGTTGGCGGGTCGTCAACACTCGTAAAACATCAGCGGTATAGCGGCCTAAGAATTAGGGCCAACTCAATTGTCTGATGTCATTAGGTGGCATAACATTTGCATAACACCTTTGCAGTAGTAAGCCATAAATACTTTTCTAATTTTCTTACAAGCGTCATAGTAGGGGAGCCCACGTTGCTAAATGTAGATTTACTCGAGCTTCATGAAGATATATAAATTTTATAGAGGGTGGTAGGAAGATATAAAGGTTATATGATGTTTTACCATTTACGTGGTATTTCAAAAAATTATAAGAGACTGGCTCAACGGGGTGCAAGTAGCGTGTGCAACAGCGGGTACTAGATATCTTAATGTAACACGCTCGATAGTCTAAATACTCCCCCTCTTGTGTTCACTACTCTAATGTCAGCGAACTAGGAACTCGTAGACGGCGACGCACCTGCAGTGCAACGTATTTAGGCTTCCCGCAGCTGAGTATCCGTTTACCATTAGGCTGATTACACGCTCCCTGACCGCGCTTATTGCATAAACCTGTTTAGTCCCTGCAACAGTAAATCAACGTCAAGGAAATGCACGGGTTTTATTTTAGGGTTCCGTATTTTTTTTTAAATTAAGTGTAAAACAAGCTTTTTTTCAAAAGTCAAAGAATGTTTATTATATTGTGTAATATAATAGTGTATATTATATTTTTAAAGTCTTTTTATTTGATACTCATATCGGGTGTGTTGTATAAAAATACTAGCTGACCGCCCGCGACTTCGTGCCCCCTTCCTCCGGTATTGTTTACCCTATTGTTTTATTCCAATATCATTCTCGTAGCTGTTTGAAAAATATAGTCAGACCTACCGAATATACATATAAAATTTCATAAAAATCGGTCAAGCCGTTTCGGAGGAGTATGGACACTGTAACACGAGAATTTAATACAGATATAAACTAGCGATCGCCCGCGACTTCGTCCGCGTCGACTTTAGTTTTAGATTTTTTCTAAAATAAAAGTAACCTACCTTAGTTACTCCTTAATACATCAGCTACCTGCTCGTGAAAGACCCGTCAAAACCGGTCGAGCCGGTTCAGTAGTTAGACGAAACAATCAGACAGACAGATAAAAATTGTAAAAAATGTTATTTTGGTATAATATACGTATATACGTATATTATTCATATGCATGTAGTAAAAAGCGGTTATTTTAATATTACAAATCCGCCATTTTGTTGTGATGGCCATTTTGTAATAATTATATTGTCATCCAAACTAAATGCGTCTACAGTTTCAGCTCGATGGGTCTAAGTTCAGTTTCAAAATTGAGTTGCAAGATTCCACCCGAACAAACATACATTACAAGTTGATAAAAAGCTCACATCACTTTGTATGTCTGTCCGTCAAGATCGTTTGTCTGAAATACGCGTATAGATACTAATACAAACCATTGTTTTTTTTTTATTTATATGGAGAAGTAGACCAGCATGCAGGCAGGTGTTAAAGTGGTCGCTGCAGTACATAGACATAATCATATAATATGTGTGCGTGGGCATTAAAATTTATTTGTTTATAGACCATCAATGTTACTTGTAATAACTAGTCGCCAAACACCCATTTGCATAAAAAAATTAAACTGTAGGGACATTTTTTGAAGCGTAAACTTCCTTAGCGGCGTTGTGCACTTTTTTGGGATGGGTAAAAAATGTTAAACTCGCGTCAGGCAGGACATGTGGCCTGATTGAATATTCGTAAGACGGAGGGGTGACAGCTGATGACAGCTCGACTGCCTATAAGTACTTGTAAAATTCGTTCATATCAAGTATTTGAAATATGGACATTGAACAAAGTGCATCTATTAATGAAAAAAGTGACGAAGAAATAGTGAAAGAAAATGAGTGAGTACTTTATAAAAATACTAGATGAAAACTTACTGATAATACTATGTGAAAAATAATACTGATAAAAAAGCAATTCGTGCGAAATTATTCCCTAACCATTCCAAAATTTTTGTTCACTTCTGCCGGCACTACCGGAGTGCAACCCGTTTTTTTTCAACCACTTAGCCTTAAGTGCCCGCATATTCTGGCTGAGTAATAACCGCCGAATTTGTAGTTCTTTCTTGAGCACGTACTTTAGATACAAGAAGTATGTTTATACCATAAGCGTTTTCTTCTACTTAAGAAAACTTGTGGTTCTTTGCTCTTCAAAAGTGTATTATGAAACGGACATCAATGAGACGTCAACCTATGTATAACGGTACCTTTTTATTTTATTTCATATTTGCCGTTAAGAAATTTCATTATTTTATTAAGACCTCAGACAAGATTTAAGCTTGCTTGAAGTTGTGTATGGACCTCTATCCATAGGCTGTTTTGGCTATTTAACACCACATGGCCTTTTTTTTGGTATCGGGGTGGGGGAAACCTTCAAAAGGTACCCGGCACCTTGGGAGAGGATACCGGGTTATGTGAGATTTGACCGCAATAAAACCCACTCGGTGGCCTGCCTCTGCGTTTGGGGAGGACTCCGGGAACACCAGTGGAACGCACCGGTGTCCTCCACGCGCGTCGCCCAGAATGGACCCATCTTCGAGAGAGCAGATATGCTCTCCTGCACCTTCCGATGCTTACGGTGACATGCGGCCACGCTCACACCGCCGTCCTTCCCGGGGCTGCTAGCTGGGCGGATCGAGCTCCCACTCACACCGTCCACAACCCCTTTTTAGTCACCTCTTACGATCAGGCAGAGGATACCGTAGCTCTATTCTTAATCCCGAAGCTACAGGGACAACACCACATGGCCTGCGTGCTCGTCTGCTTCTCCATTCGGTTCCGATCTACATGAAGTTCGCAACCCTTATGATAAGACAATATTCTATTTCAGATAGTGAGCGAGAACGCGGTGAGTCAAGTGAAGGAGGAGGCGCGTATCCAGGCAGCTTGTGGTCATCATTCGTTCATAGCGGGCGCGGTTTCTCGCTGGCAAACCAAGAAAAGACTGTATATTGGTAAGTTACCATAAATTATGTTACAAAGTGCTAAGGAGTGTGCTTTACTTTTCTGTTATACAATATTTTTTGTAGAAACGAAAATGGCCAAGTCATTTTTGACTCAGGTGTAGAGTTTGTGAAGTTAAACCTTGTAGAGTACCGTGTAGATTTTGAAAATTGGCTCTACATGAGATCTCTATAACTTTTTAACAGTGCGAAATTTTCAGGAAATCTCGAAAGTTCAGTGTCTCATCATCATTCATCTTTCGTAAAATTTCAATTCGTAGCATTAGTATATTAGGCGATATAGCATAGCAAGATGGCGCTATCTCTTTTTTGTTCCTTACAGATTGCTGAAATATAGGTACTATTACTATTACGAATGAATATACTATTGCGAATGAATGCATGCGTGCAGAGGACTTCCTACATTCTAATGTAACTTTACTTACGAATGAATTGCTTGAAATCAGTTTTCAAACTGAAAAAATATTTATATTAAAATACAGAATTTATATTAGTATACATTATTTGATCTGAATGTCCCTGACAATTACGTTAGGGCTAGGCGTCACAAATTGTTTGCTCTGCCAGGGTGCAGACTCATTCTTGTAAAAGAGTCTCCTCTGATGCGAGCTTTGACTTTACTTAATGGCTTAGTGACCTGGGATACAAAAATAGACGTATTCTATTCTCCAATTGCCGAAGTTCGCAGGACGGGGAGAATACATCAGATCTCATAGCTATGAGATGTCCTGCTATATATGTTATATACGTCCTGCTATGTCTATAGCTATAGAACGCTTTAGAGTTTAACAATTCTGTAATGTTTTATAGCATGTATGTTAAATGTAATAAATAAATTATTGTTATAAAAACTTTGATTTCGGGTCATCTATACTAATTATAATGTTCAATGGAAGCCAAACCATATTAAGCTTTTTCTGTTAAAGTGTTCTAGTTGTTGAATAATATAATATCTATTTGAGAATATATGTATGCGAAGAAAATGTTGCAAGGAAGTGTTTATATTTGCATCCATTGCATACCGTCATGCGTACACGCATCGTAACGCAATTGTGTAGGTAATGCGTGCACTCTTATGAAAGATCCTTCTATGGCTTATTACATTCGCAATTATATTAGAGTCCCACTGGAATACTAAGTTGAACGTTCACTTCTTGAACGAATATTATAATTGTCATTGCAGAATATGAAACGTTTCACAAACACGTAACACATAATGATACTCGTAATTACGTAAACACACCCAAACCTGAGATGGCTGAGATAGACATCTCAATCTATCATTTATATTGGTCCTTGGTCATTGGTGCTCGGCTCGGCTCCGACCGAAGAAGAGTCTTCACCTTTTTTATGTCCCACTGCTGGTCACAGATTTCTTCTCAGCAGTGAGAATGATTTAAGCCATAGTCCACCACGTTTACCATTTGCGGATTGGTGGACATCATGCTTTCGATTCGAGAAATAATGAGTTATTCTCAAGCATGAAAGGTGATCAAAAAGGTTGTAATTAATTAAATATCACAATACTTTATGGACTATGACCTACATTCCTCATTTTCGAGAGGAGACAGTGGAACAGTAGAACATAAAAAGAGGTAAAGACCACGAAGCCTAAAATACTAGTCAAACTCAACGACCTCCACGTTATTTTTAATTAAGCAAATATCAATGCCTTTTATTACCATTTTTGTATCTTTATCTGCAAAAGTGAATAATTCATGATAAAGAAAAACAAAAGAACTACCTATATATTATAATTTTTATTTAAGATTTTGTTTAAAAATTTTTTCTAATAATTTCTTTAATTTTGAGTCTATAAAGTAGAGTTACTGTACAGGTTGGTTACATTAGTGTTGTAAATAAAAATTAATGATCTAATTTCTAATAGATGCGGATAAAATATTAAATTCCAAAGCCTGACATCATCGATAAAATGAGCTGTACATAGTAAGTATTTCAACTTTTGGGAAAATGTAAAAAAAGGAAATTTTGTTAATAGATGTTATATTTTAATCGTCTTTTTGTTATGAAAACGAACTCAATATCGAGACGCATTAAATTTTAATAGAAACCTGTGTTAACACACACACACATATATATTTATAGCGTTGACTTGTATAGAGAGATAGAAGAATTTTAGATAGATAGATATAAGAATTTTTTATGCATTAAAGGACGAGCTGGTTGCGATACTAATTACTATTCCTTACACTTGCGAAGAACTACACTAATGCAAAAAAAAACTGACCAATGCGACAAGAACTGCAACAAAGCTCCAATGTGGGTTTCATCGGAGCTTTGTTAAGTATTGGTGAAATACGGTGCCTGAATGACGCAATTCTTTTCATCACGTTAGAAGTTTTATTTGATTCCAGTTTCAAATGTCTACAGATCTAAAACAGACGGTCTTTACAGACGAACGATGAATTGAATAAGGACCCCGTTTAAACTTTAAATAATAGATCCTTTTGTATAACAAACCCGCAGATTTCTTAATATGTAAATACATTGTCGTAAATATACACTTCTGCACGCGATCTTGGACCGCAGACGTCAGTTTCATTGATAGTTTAAAGTTTATTGCGGCACACGACGGGCCCGTGATAGTCACTCTAATGTTTGGTGATACCGTTATCTGCTCCATATTTAGTGCTTGGGATAGTTCAAGCCAGGGCGAGCCCAGGATACTTGGTACCAATAACACAATTATTGTACTAAAGTTCAGCGGAAGTAATAAATAAAATAAATAAATAAATATTTTTGGACAATTCACACAACACCATCTGATTCCAAACTAAGCAGAGCTTGTACTATGGTAATCAGAAAGCTGATAAACATACTTATATAATTCTAAATACATACTTAAATAGATAATTAACACCCAGACACAGAACAAATACTCATGTTCATCACACAAATATTTGTCCTGGGTGGGAATCGAACCCACGACCTCACGTTTCGCAGTCGGCTCATCACCCACTACGCCACGGAGGCTGTCTTATTAAGTTAAGTATCTTCTGTATTAAAAGTATGCCACGATGTTCTTCGTAATATCTTTTAAGAATATTTGTTGCCTGATTTTCTGATACATCGGAGGTCACTGCAGTCTTTGCCTCTAAACACAATTTTAAGTAGGACACAAATCCTCCGAGTTTGATAGAAAGTGGTTTCTAGAGAGTCTGGGAAGGCGGGGGAAAGTCCAGCATATGGCAAGGAAAAATTTGTTTATATACGAACAAACACACTTATTTATTCAAGCTACCTTTCCATTAATTCCACTACAAGATAACTAAACCATTGCTCCTCGGTTAATAAATATCTACCTAACCTGTTTACTAGTCTTACTTCTTACTTAATATTATAAACGCGAAAGTTTGTAAGTATGGATGTGTGTTACTCTTTCACGTAAAAACTACTGAAGGGATTTTAATGAAACTTTACAATAATATAGCTTATACATCAGAATAACACATAGGCTACAATTTGTAAAGATATTGTAAATTGTCCAAAATATGACTATAAGTGTCAAGTAAGTAGGAAAAAATCTATCATCTGCGAGCCATTCTGGTGCTGCCAAAACCGCTAGAGTTACACATATTATTATGAAGAAACATAATAATACGTAATGTATGATGGAAATATTTATCTTAAATAGTCCTACAAAAAAGCCGGTTCAGCGGCACTTCAGAAGGAATTTACTTTATGCTAATGATCCTCTTTAACGCACGTGAAACCGCGGGGCACAGCTACTTACTAATAAAAATGTATTTACATTGACTTTGGAGACAAATTTCGCTATTTTGCTCATTACAGATTCGGAAATATTGTCTGAATTAAAATACTTGTACTTGATTTGGGACCGTCTTCACTCTTCACGGCTAAATTAAACGCGTTCAGTTGAAACTTCTACGTTGGATGACCTCAAACCTACAATGAAACAACCGGCATAGCAACAATCTTATAAACAGCATCAATTTATTACAAAGCAGTAGGTAGTACGTAGAGACAGTCGCTAATCTGTGTAAAGCTGATCTTAAATTGATGTCATCATGCGGCAAAGGTCGTCGAATCGTAACACATGGCCACGGCAAGTGACCATCTCTCGCGCATTTAATTAATGATTGTGGTTTTCAAGGCGATGGTCAATGGACGGTTGAACTAGAGAGAAACGAGATGGATTGATTCGGCGTTTTCAGTTTTTTTGACTAGTACTCACTTTTTGTAAGCTTTTTAAATCTCTTCAGAAAAAATATAGGTAGCTACAAAACATTGAAGTCATTGCCAAATATTACACTTAGGAATTTATGACTGCTTAAGTTTTAAATTGTCTTTTAAAACTTAAATTGAAACAATTAAGCAAATATTAATTAGACATTTATAATTTATTTGCTGAATCATTTTACTCCGGAAGCTAGCTCTAATCAAGGCAGATCTTTAATTATTTTCTATTAAAACGTTTGCTGTTGTTTTGCTGTATGTCATTAACTTGACTACAATCTATTCAGCACACAAGAATTGTTTATATTAATGAATGGAATAATATAAGTATGAACCACAATTCCTGATTATTTATTTGTCATGCATAATTAAACAATTTGTCACGAGACAAACCCTGCTTTTCCGTTTTAGGAAAACAAAGCCTAAAAGTACTTTTATCTATTCTATTGTTTAACCATTCATTAATTCATTCGACAAAGAACAAAATCTGAGTTCGAAAATTACAAAATAGTTTTGAAAATATTTTTTTTTGCAATTGCCGTAAGTAACTAAATTTTTAAAAACTTTATGTATACGCCTACTGGTGATTCCATTACAATGGTTTTCAAAGTACGAAGTTTTGGAAATTTTATCATTTACAATACGTGTAACACTTACTACGTCTTAGCTTCGTATGTTTGTTTTTTTTTTATATAAAAATCTTTTTTGTATTATTCTTAATTCGAAAAAAAACCTATACTATTTTATACCTTTTAGTTCGTTTTTTCAAGAAAACATTTTTTTTTTAGTTTTTTTACTTACCCACGATTTGAGTTATATTAATGGTATACTGCGATGTATTTACATAAAACCAAAAGCAACAATTAAATAATGACTCATCTAAGTGACTAGAAATAGTTCTTGCGCAGGTCTAACACGTACGTTGGTACTAAAGTATTATAATTAAATAAATTAGCGCGCAGTTAAAGCGGAAGTAGTTTCGTACCAATCAGCTAGTTTACGTTAATACCTATATGTTTGCTGATATCCTCGACCTTGGATAAGGATCAGCCAAGAGAGAAAATAAAAAGCACAAGGAGGGTTCCGTACCACCATGAATTAACTCGAAATTAATGAAATATTGAAAAATGTTTTTTTTTATTGAAAATTTTTATAATTAGTGAGTCACCGGAAAGTTTCCAATATGTTTTTGCCATCCTTGTGAGTGTAATGCATACTCGTACCTTATCATTGTGTTATGTTGTGTTGTCTTAGGAATAAGATTTTTTGTCAAATCCATGCTTAGTAGTAGTAGTAGTAGTTAGTAGCTATGTGACGCCATTCTAAATTCAATATGGCGGTCTATAAAATAATTCGAACTAGTTATTTTTAAGGACACACACAATAACATCAAAGGGTTTACATGTAAAATTGATTTTTTAAAATAAATAAATAATAATAATAAATATCTTTGGACAATTCACACAACACCAAAATAAATTTCTTTTGAGGCAAGTACGGAACCCTGACCTAACTACAACAGAAGTGTAACAATCTTCAGTGGAAAGGTCAGAAGTGTGACCGAACTGGACTCGGACGACAAGACCTTTGAAGGACTCGCTGCTACGCACTGCCATTGTTTTAGTCGCATTATTTCTATTGTTTCAGTAGTTAGAGGTCATCTGTATTTGGTATTATTACACGCTTTTTATTAGCTTCACCTGTATGTTTGTATGTTTGTATGTTTGTATGTTTGTAACCGACTTCTTTGGGCGCGATTTTGACCCACTTTAAACGGCCAGATTTCGTTCAAACTTTGTAGATTTATTGAGGACCGATAACAATACAATAATCTCATAACTTTATGTTAAAGTCGTAACTAGGATCATCAGGATAAAATAAAATATACGAGGGGCGGCTGATAAGTTCGTGGCCTAAGGTACTTTAACACGTCTAAGCGTCTGGTTAACTTGAAAATTTGCATAGGGGTCAAGGGCCGATGATAATGCAATAATTTGAGAATAAAAATCCAACTAAAAAATTAAAAATAAATAATGTAGTTTAAAAAACTAAAAACACGCTTTTGTGAAAATACGAACTAAAAAGTAAAAAAATAAGAAGAAAATGTATTTTACTGTAAAAAAAAGCGGGGGGTGGTTTTTACCACTGCTACTGTTGACACCATGCACCCCACGCTTTTTTTACAGTAAAATACATTTTCTTCTTATTTTTTTACTTTTTAGTTCGTATTTTCACAAAAGCGTGTTTTTAGTTTTTTAAACTACATTATTTTAAACGTTTTTCTAAACTATGAGCAGGTACCTACGATTTAGTATCGTCATACGTTTTTATCATTTGAAATCGGCACAAGTTACTTGAATAGAGCAGCAGACGATCTTGCAGGCCACGTGGTGTTAAGTGGTCGCTGCAGCCTATGGACATCTACACTGAACCTTGGGAGAAGATACCGGATTATGTGGGATTCTACCACACTAGAACCTCCTCGGTGGCCTGCCTCTGCGCTTGGGGAGGACTCCGGGATCTCCAGTGGAACGCACCTGTCCTCCACGCGCGGCGCCCTGGAACGGGCCCATCTTTGGGAAAGCAGATGAGCTCTCCTGCACGTACCGATGCTTACGGCGACATGCGGCCACGCACGCATCGCCGTTCTTCCCGGGACTGCTGGCTGGATGGATCGAGCTCCCTCTCTCACCGCTCGCAACCTCGGAAGCTCTCTTTTAGTCGCCTCTTGCGATCAGGCAGGGGATACCGTAGCTCTATTCTTAATTCCGAAGCTACAGGTACTATACTATACTAAGCCTAAGTCTTGCCTGTGGTTGTATGCAGTTGCGCTGCAGCAGCGATTGCTGATGGTCGCATCATGTAGGTCTGGCCGACAACTGCACCTTTCCACCGAAACAGCGGTGGTACTTCGCCACTTTGTGCATCTAATTTAGGTGTAGAAATTTCATGATTTCACCGGGAAAGTATAAGTACGTTGAAATTCAGTGACAAGTTCAAAAGGATGACCATGACATGACTTGTACTAGAATTTTATGTAAATAGTATGAAGGACTCACTATTGTTTTTAAAGAATAGGTGAAGAAACATTATAGTAATTTATGTAACAAATTTTAACGTCAAATGAACCTGACCCAACTGACAGGTTCATTTGACTGTCTATTGATTTGGTATATCGATATTTTCTCGCCATTTTACTTGCTTGCAGGGTTGATGGAGTTAAGTTGTATCAATTAAATAATTACATTTACATTCAGTAATTACGTACCTACAAAGAAAATATCTTACTTATACGTACATGTGAGTAATAAGTAGATAGGTATATATTCGTCTTCGATTTATTACTACCCATTTGCGGTCGAGTTTTATTTATGTGTCACGGTTAATGTAATCGCTACAAAGATAATTAGGTAAGAATAGTAGATATATTTTATGTGAAAAAGAAACTGTTTCTTTAGCCGCAGAAATTCATTAAATATGCTGACATTTTACGAACATTTTAAAAATTTAAATTATGCTAATTCCATTGTTTTAGTTTCGGTCCTTTTGAGCTTCAATCTTAATAATAATGTTATCTATCACACACTTATCGCGTATTCAAATAATTTAAAATTACCAGTACAAACGGTTAAATTTAATTAGTAAAATATAATAATATGTTGGGTAAGGTCATGTTTTAAAATTTGGTTCTAATGTTCTTTTGTTATCTTCAACTTCAACTGAATTGAAGTTCTCAAAAGGTTATCTGTAATTGTAATACTTTTTTGCATTATTTTACTTCAACGTTTTTGTTATCAATTTATGAATTACTTCAAGAAACGTATGTCGCCAGCTTAGAGCATCGAATATATTGACTCAAGCAAGTTACGTTTATGGGTGCTTTACGAGCCCTTTTCTTTCTTTTTTTTTTTTTTGATGTCGGGGGGGAAACCTTCAAAAGGTACCCGGCACCTAGGGAGAGGATACCGGGTTATGTGGGATTTGACCGCACTAAAACGCCCTCGGTGGCCAGTCTCTGCGCTTGGGGAGGACTCCGGGATCTCCTAAGAAACGCACCGGTGTCCTCCACGCGCGGAGCCCAGAATGGGCCCATCTTCGGAGAGTAGATGTGCTCTCCTGCAGGGGGGAAACCTTCAAAAGGTACCCGGCACCTAGGGAGAGGATACCGGGTTATGTGGGATTTGACCGCACTAAAACGCCCTCGGTGGCCAGTCTCTGCGCTTGGGGAGGACTCCGGGATCTCCTAAGAAACGCACCGGTGTCCTCCACGCGCGGAGCCCAGAATGGGCCCATCTTCGGAGAGTAGATGTGCTCTCCTGCACCTTCCGATGTTTTTCGGCGGCATGCGGCCACGCACACACCTCCGTCCTTCCCGGGGCTGCTGGCTGGACGGATCGAGTTCTGACTCTCCCCGTCCGCAACCCCGGAAGTCCCCTTTTAGTCGCCTCTTACGATCAGGCAGGGGATACCGTAGCTCCATTCTTAATCCCGAAGCTGATTTATTTTTTTGCCTGACTAGTGGCACTAACGTCTAGTTATGTAGGTGCAATAGCTTTAAATTTGTGTAGCGGTTATAAGACTTATAAGTCATATTGCGTCCTTACTGGTCTCCACAATGCTCAAACGTGTTGGTGGAGATATTAATCAGGCCTCCGACCAGTTTTGATGACTGTTAGGTTTTTATGGTTAGCCGATATCGACCGCTCATCAAGCCCTCCGAAGGGCCAAAACGCAAGAATATTGACAGTCCGTCAATATATTAAAAGTCTATAAACGGGGACGGAAATATTGGCTACCACCGTCACCCGCATTGGTGTTGTATAGCAGAGTTGGCCTCCCTAATAGTAAGTG
The DNA here is from genome assembly GCA_911387765.1 of Pyrgus malvae. Classification (NCBI taxonomy): domain Eukaryota; kingdom Metazoa; phylum Arthropoda; class Insecta; order Lepidoptera; family Hesperiidae; genus Pyrgus; species Pyrgus malvae. The sequence goes on along the minus strand of OU426958.1, from coordinate 7,581,821 downwards.
GACCAGTGTCACTATCAACAAAAATCTTCAAGTTCGGTGTACGACTGTACGCAGCAGTGTTTATACACAATAGGAAATGTGTTTCGTGTATAATTCAACATTATCTTATTGGGTTGATAAGCTCTGACCCACTAACGGAGGTGCTTGCTCCGTTATCGCGCGTTATCGGCGTATCTCGGCGAGGCTAGACGCTAATAAGGAGGTTATGTCGCACTATCGGGGATTTCGTATGGATTGTTGGATTGGATTGCCGATTCAAAGGTCATTGTCATGTATTGGCGCCTCATTTATTTAATTAGAGCTCAGCATTAAGTAGGTCTTTGTACGAAATTTAAAAAGATAAACAGTCCGTTAAACAGCTTTGTTAATGTTAAGTGGGGCCCTCAGATAAGTGGGGCCAAAACAAGCATGCAGATTGCAGACCACGTGGTGTTACTCGTAAGTAGTAACTGTGGACTGTGAATATCTAAACACAGCCTCAAACAACATTTAATACCCGTATTCATAAACAAAACTATGAGGTCTCATAGTACTCGCCAGCGCATATGGTCATCTAAACGAATTCATAGACGATATTTGAGTGAAGCCACCTACAATATGTTTGTCAAAATCGACATGAATGCCGTATTGCCAAAAAAGGATACACAATAATAATCTTAAAGACCTATAACTCTGTTGTTTTTAACCAATATTGGTTTTGATGTGAATTTATGCGCCAATTTATGTATTGTTAAATAAATTGTTGATAAACGCAACTCACTCAACATCAGTCAACATCCCAATAAATATGTTGTATTAAGCGATAGGCTGTTGTTGCTGTTGATAAGCAAGTCCACGTGATGACTGGCTGGTCCACATAAATAAATAAATAAAAGCACGTTGCTGGCTGCATAACGGCAGTGGGGTTAAATTAAAAGTTTAATTTAAAGTAAATTACACTTTCCAACACACAAAAGGATCTTTAGTTTTGGGTCAACCGTGAGACCCAAAAATTAACGATGCCAAGGCACAAAGTATTAGTTTAATATTGTTATCATTGTGATTATAATGCATTCTTTCGTTCAGTTTCAGAGTACATTCCTGGGGGGGAGCTGCTAGCTTTAATAGATAAGTGCGGAAAGTTGCCGGAGGAGCTCGTGAAGATTTTCGTAGCGGAGATTGCCATAGCTATAGGTATGGTATTAATTTACATATATTTTTTTCAGATAATACGTGTTTCTTTCTTCTTAATTGACGTGTCGGTTTCGCTAATATCAAGTGAAACTTTGTACGTTCAAATCAGTCGTCAGCCAGTCAAGTCTGTCAGATATCCCAGTAAAGCGCTTTACCAAAACATATCCGAGGTTTTTTTTATTTCAATGGAGTAGCAGACAGCAGGCAGATCATGCAGGCCAGTAGTGTTAAGTGGTCGCTACAGCCCATTGAAGCCCGCATGACCCGGCGGTTAGCGTAGAACGCAAACGACCTATGCAACTAAGTCAAACGGGTGCGGTCGGGTGTGAGATGGGTGGCCGCTAGTGGCGCAAAATTTCATGCGCGTTTCCGTGCCTCGGAGGGCACGTTAAGCCGTCGGTCCCGGTTGTTGTCAATAGATAACAGTCGTTAAACCTTGTCGGAGGCCTTATGGGCGGTTTGAAAACATCCGACAGCGGATTGGCTACTAACCCGCATCTCCACAAACCCGCATTGGAGCAGCGTGGTGGAGTAAGCAAGTAAGTAGTGGGACGCAAAAAGGGTTGCAGCCACAGCCCATTATCTACACATAATCTCAAGCAAGCCGAAGTCCTACTTGTGGTCGTATACAGCTGATACTTCGAAGGCTGATGGTCGCCTCATGTACCTAACTGTGACTGGCACCTGCACTTTTCCACCGAAAACCAATAAATTGGTTCACGGCAGAAGTGGGTGCTGCGGTGGTCCTTTCCCGGACGAACCATTAAAGTTCTAACAACCCCTCAGAAAAAGCTTAGATCTCTTTATGCCTAATCATTTTTTCACAGACACGCTTCCTAACAGTTAATAATGGAAATTATATTATATTATGCTTTGTTATGTCCGCGTTATTGTATAGGTATTTTGTCATGACACTGCTTTTAAATGGAATGTCATCTTGGTTAGGGGCAGGTCAGAATCCTGATGTTCTACTTTTATTTATAACCATAATATAACAAGATAATAGAAATATTTTATGTACTTACTACACTAATGATAAAATTTAATGTAATTATATGTTTGCTGATGACTTGATGAGGCATTACATGATGGCTTTATAAGTATGACTTATTAAGTCTACTGAGCTTTTACTCTATTTGTTCAATAAAATTAATCAATATTTGTTGCTAATTGCTACAACGTGTAACGATAAGAATAATTAATAATGAGGTGACTTTCTGGGAGACTTATGATTTCATTTATCTTTGATGTTTCATAACATTACATAGCTGTACTAGTTTTTTCCACGTGTAATTATGACTAACTTATTGATCTACATGAAAAATATTCATTTACCTTTTATAAAATTTGTAATGAGTAAGTAGGTATATACCTATACAATATTGCGCAAAATTTTGCAATATTATGTTTATTTTACATAATGTTATTGTGTTAATTTTCAGATTTCCTGCACAACGCCGGCGTCATATACCGCGACCTGAAACCAGAAAACATACTATTAGACTCCGACTTCCACATTCAGTTGATCGACTTCGGACTCTCCAAGTGGCTGTCGATAGGATCTCGTACTACCACTCTCTGCGGCACGCTCAAGTATATGGGTAAGTTTGCGCAATTTCCAAGTTTCGCTCCCAACTCAAACGTGCGAAAAGAACGGCACTACTAAAACGGTCACTTTCCATTTCAGTGTGGGACTTGACTCGTTACGTATTTTAGCCGAAATGGCTCCGGGGGCCGCCCCGGTCGCCCGCTGTTCCCGGAGGAGCTCGGCCCGCGTGTAACGACCGTGCGTAGAGTGATTATGTCAGTGGCGGCGGGGGGTGCGCGCGCGACTTGCCAGTGACGCGGGCAAGATGAACGCACGCAGCATCGCGTTCGAAATGTCCATGGAGGGCAGCCAGGTGGACGAGGTGGTCGCGAGCATCTTCCACACGGTGCTGTTCCACCGGTCGAGCGGCAAGTTCACGTACAACAACGAGGAGAGCTACTCGATCCGCACGGTGAGCTACGTGGACGTGGACTGCGACTTCATCGACTTCACGTACGTGTGCTGCGAGTCGGCGGCGCTGGGGCGCACGGTGCGGCGCGACATCTCGGAGTTCTCGGAGCGGCTGCGCGCGGCCGACGGGCTGCCGCGCGGCTCCATCAGCCTGGAGTTCTTCCAGCGGCGCAAGGCGCGCTGGCCCTTCCAGCCCGAGTGCGTGCCGTGGGAGGTGTGGACCGTCTGCTGCGAGCTCACCGAGGCGCGCGACGAGCACGACATGCACACCAAGCACGAGAGCGTCGTCGAGATGCTGCAGGACAAGATCGTCTTCATCACCGAGATCATCAACCGCCACGAGTACGTGCCCAAGATGCCGAGCCGCTCGGACGCCGACCTCGTGTTCGACACCACGTACGCCGACATCCAGCCCTACCTGTTCAAGATCACGTACAACCTGTCGGGCGCGCCGCCCACCTCGGTCGGCAACACGGTGCGCAAGCTCATCCGCGAGACGCTCTCCTTGTGATCCACGCTCTCCCTGGGCCTGTTGTACGCGCTGCCCATGGACGATATATACAGATCTATCTACTTGATCGGGCTGCTGATATTAAAATTGTGTGATATTGCTTCGTATAGGATGTAGGTTAGGTACCGAATGTTTTAGTCACTAACTCGTAGAAGTAGGTTGCCCGGAGAGAGTGCAGCAGCAGGTCCGCTGCGATCGGATGTGTTGCTTAATCGGCAAATTTAAAAATGAATAGTGCAATTACAAAACGGGCGATAAGCGTGTAAATATTCTAAAAATATATATTGTTTTACGATTGACAAGTATATAAATCTATTTATTTATATTAATATAATTATTATAATATAAAATATAAATTACTAACAGTAATATTATTCAATTTGTTGCAATTAATGTTTTTGTGTTATTTCACTCAAATGTACTTATACTGGAAACGATGGAGTTTTGCTTATGCTTAAAAAATTGTAAACTTGTACAATTGGTTTTATTTGTATACCAAATTTCCTTCAGTTTATCTGGAATTCATCAGACAAGTTTCATATTATGTGTCATTTGAATTTATATAAGTTATCACTGTCTTATGAAATTATTTAACTATTTTTGGTTATAACTAAGTGTTAGATAATTTTAGTTGTATGTAATAATTTCAGAGCTATGACTCGCAAGGCTGGTTGATGTGTCCACTCATTTTTATGATTTTAAGATTCACTTTGTGTATTGCTTTGGTATCGTTTAAGTTTCATGATATCTGTTATTTAGGCATATTAAATGTAATGTTGCACATATAGATTTTAGGGTAGAATGACAAAAATAATATTTATAATAATAATAATATAATATATTTTAATATTTGTAAATATTGTTACAGTCATAGACTTTTTATGTCGTCAGTACAAGTCCAGAAAATGTAATTTTGTAGGTAAAGATGATGATGGCATAAAATTTGTTCGATTGTAATTAAGTAGATATTTATAGTTCGATATGTTTAAATCGATATAGTTTACTTAAAGTTAATGTAATATCTGAGGTTTACATGCTCAGCATAATATCGTGTAGTCATTTGGCTATAACATGTGTTTTTTATATTAAAATAAAATTGCTTTGTGATATTGCCTGCGAAATTTTGCAAGTTAGGTATTGTAAAATATAGCTGTAAAACAATGATTGAATAGGTTTTAGAATACTTATAATGGAGAAAATAAATAAAAATAGTTATAATACGACGATACGCATATTATAATATGACTGTAAATATGAAGTGTGGCTGGTTGGTCTAGATTTTTCCATTATAACTTTTGTCGATATAATAGAAGTAAGTCTTCGGGATTTCGAGAGCTGTATCGATCAAATTTGAATATCCGCTATATCAGTGTCAGTATGATAAAAACGCCTTTGTCTTAATGTACACCGGTCAGCTAGCGACGGTGACTGTTGTGAGAGCTGTAGAGTAGATATGGTGCATGGGAAGTGTCATAGTGTTTAAGGATACTCTAGGTATAGTGTCAAATTATAATCGCGTATATTTCACTAGTGTAGCCGCGGAATATTCTTAATATTAACCCGTGACCTTATGTTATCGATGTTGTCAAAATTTGTCGATCTTATGCCTTTCTCGATATTTGTTTTTTCGTTTAGTTATTGTTCTCGATGTTGTGTGCTCACTCGTTTCGGTGGGATTTATCGTTTAATCAAATGTTTGCTATGCGAAGGAGGTCCAAAAAACGCTTTAGTTTTTTTACCGGATGCTAAATGACGGCCGGTAATAAGTCCATCCATGATTGAACTTCTAATTATTTACTTTCCTACCTCATTATGTGACTAGCTTTAGTGTTTTGCATCTCAATTGGAATATAGTTTCCTATTTTGTACCTATATTTATCAGAATTACGTCTGTCACCAAAGATGAGGCTGTACTACTATTGCAGTTTGAATATTCAATTTCGACATATAACGTGTCTTGAAGGAACGTTATTTTATTATTATTACCTGTAATTCTCATATCTGAATATCTCTTAATATCCTCTCCATGCTCCTTTTATATAGATATGATGAAAAAGAATACTTTGTATATTGTAATACTTTATCTGTGACTCGGTTTGTGTGTTTCGTCGAGCACATTATAAATTAACGTCAAACACGACTTGCAATGGCCTTATTTGAAAAATGAGTTAGATATAATTATGTATAAATTTTAATGTCTTAGAATGTATGATGGTTGTTGAATATTAGTGTGTATGGAAATCGAATGAAGATATATGTTGTGATGTATGAGTTCAAAAGTAAACAGAATTCTTAGTCTTGTGATAATTTATATAAATATGTGAATAAAATGATGAAGTATTATATGATTGTATTTTATTTTTATTTACCTTCGCGACTTTTTTTTTACACTTTGCACACTTAGGGCCTCGTTCACTATCTCCAAGTAAAGTGTTGATTAGTTACGTCCCAAGTAAAAATAATTGGCAAGTATAATGTAGTAAAAGCTACGGGTCAGTTTATCATATGATTAGTGCTACACGAACATCCTGAAATTGAAATTAAAAGTTACGGGTGACTAACCGACAATTAGCGTACTTGTCAATTTACTTGAAGGTGGCGAAAGAGGCCCTTATTAATGCTATGTAACTGCCTGGATATCTTAATATACAATATGAATGAATTAACCTCTTTTCGAAAGAATAATGTGTGGTATTTTACACTGTCACAAAGACATCCAGGTATTTGCTTCTATTTTAAAATAATTTTGAACTTAACTTTTAAACTTACTGTTTTACCTCTCTCACGCAAAGTTTACATCTACATACTGCAATATCTACATACATTTCAGACTTATAAAAACAATATAATGCTGAAGAGGTTGTTGGTTTTTTTGGATATATGATTTAGCGAGGAAGACTTTAGGCTGTATAACATCATGCTACGACTAATACCAAAGTCCACGGACGAGCGGCCGCTAGTAGAATGATATACATGAATACTTGATTCATTGCCGTAATATCTATTGTTATTCTTTAAAGATTAATTAATTATACAATTACTTTAAAATACATAGTTATCAACTATAGCTTAAGGTGATTTAACTAATATATTTACTACTTTCATCCATCACTTTTTCATAATCCACTGCTGGGCATAGAACTTCCCTAACGTCACCCAATCCGGACTTGAAAGGTCCGGAGGGGGCACCTTTGAATTCAGCGACTTACCGCGGTCTTTTAGGTTATCAGTCCACCTATCGGTTATCGGTCCTCCTAACTCTATGACCTGTACATTTCCCCTGTATTCTTCTACGGATTTCATCGTAGTACTTATTTATGTATTTAGCACTCGGATCACCAAGCGTTGCATAAGCAATGGCCATATTACATTATACATGGCTTAGTGTTACTTAGAAACGCCATGTTACATATACTCGTCAATAGATGTCACGAAGAGTCATATAATTCAGTTTATGTTTAAGCTGAAAACACGGATATAACTATATATTATACAAATGAAACCTAGCAAGATAAATTTATTGACCCTGAAAACACAAACGATTTTCATAAAATTTAGTGCAGCTAAATTTTATAAAAAACGTTTGAATCGTTTTCAAGGTTCAGATTATATATAAAGGTATATATTATAAGAATTGCTCGTTAAATGTATTAGATAAAAATAGTGAAAGATTTACTCCTATACTCGCCTCATCCGAAATGTCAAGATATTTTCTACTCGTGTGCTCCACATCAAGAAGATCCTCCTCGACTAAAGTAATTATTTTAATTATTTAGTAGTTTATTTAAGTACCTACATAACATAATGTATACGTGTGTCAGGAGATATGAAAGTCGCGTGTAGCACATGATGTATGAAAGTGTCAAGCAGTTTGATAATAACCTTTTTCATGGCATAGCATTACACCTTTGCAATTTCTCGCTTAAATTAAACGCAATTATCGTTTATACATACATGAAACATTGTTATAAAGTTTAGCCTGTATAGCCTCCCACAGAATGTCTCCACAAATGCAGATTATGGTACAGTTGGTTCAGGATAATTAAGGAACAAAAATGTCTACGTATTGTTCACTTCTAATGTCAATGCATTGAACATCAATAGAACTATGTAGTAAGCAGAATAATTTCAGAAAGTTCATGGGCGTGCCAATTACTTATGTGAATTAATATTGAAATAATACCATAAAATTCAAATATCTATCCCGCCCAACACTATATTTTACAGAAAAATTACTTCACACGCTATATATTGATGTTTTAAATCTATTTGTATTTTGTGTGTTCATCGAGTGGAAGTCACTTGAGAATATCTGTCTAGCTATTTATTGAGTTTACATACTTGATTTTTCGTAAAATGTCATAAGGATTTCTGTATGTCTTATCCATCAAAACAGAACCAATTATCACCCAAATTGAAGGGTGAAAACTTTGAAGTCGGTTCTATTTTTTTGTTAAAAATCTAAAATGCTCGAATGTGACTGTTAATGAAAAAACATTAAACTAACAAAACAAAGTTCTTTTCTTTTACGTTCTGGAATTTGTTAATCTTAATTTCCGGCTAAAATTTATTCACACATTTATTGTGTACTAAATACGTTATAATGCACGGTTACTTGGGGGTATTTTCAATCCAATATGGCGGACGTTCCAAAAGGGAAATTCAAATGAAGAGTTAAAAAGGAGACTTCTGCCTGTTTAATACCGAGTAAAGAAACCTTACTTCTATAAGAAAAAAAATGAAGTGAAGTTGACTTAAAACCTTTTTGCGTCCCACTGCTGAACTTGGACATGAGTCTCACCATTATTGCAGCGCAGCCTAGAGCTTACTGTACCACGCTGCTCCAATGCGGATCGGTGAATCGAAGTTACAAAGGTGTAATGTCACATTATCAACAATTCACCCAAAATAGTTTCGCTATTTTAAAAGTTGACATTTTATTGTTACAGCTCCTGAAGTGCTGAGCCGCGAGCCGTACGGTCACGCCGTGGACTGGTGGTCTCTCGGGGTGGTTATGTGCTACATGCTTACTGGGGAGGTATGTGTGTTTATCTTAATATATATGTTTCTTGTGTGCGTGTGTCCATCCATCCATCCATCCATCAGCCTTTTACTGTCCACTGCTGGACATAGGCCTCCCCTAACGTTCGCCACTCCTCCCGGTCCTGGGCCTTCTGAATCCAGCGACTACCCGCAGTCTTCTTCAGGTCGTCAGTCCACCTGGTTGGAGGGCGGCCTGTACTCCTTTTGCCGAGACGTGGTCTCCATTCAAGGACCTTTCTTCCCCATCGGTTATCGGTCCTCCTAACTATATGGCCTGCCCATTGCCACTTCAGCTTGCAGATTTTGAGAGCTATGTCGGTAACCTTAGTTCTTCTACGGATTTCATCATTACGAATTCTGTCGCGTAGAGAAATACCAAGCATAGCCCTCTCCATCGCTCGCTGAGCGACCTTGAGCTTGTGGAAAAGGCTAACTGTAAAAGACCACGTCTCAGCGCCGTAGGTCATCACTGGCAACACACACTGCTCGAAAACTTTCGACTTCAGGCACTGAGGTATTCTGGACGAGAAGACACTTTGTAATTTCCCGAACGCTGCCCAACCGAGTTGGATTCTACGAGTTACCTCTCTCTCGAAGCTGGACTTACCCATACGGATCGCTTGTCCCGGGTAGATGTACTCGTCGACAACTTCGAGAGTAGCGCCACCAACAACAACCGGTATAGGTGTGACATGGACGTTAGACATGATCTTCGTCTTGTCCATGTTCATCTTAAGACCCACCCTTTGTGAGGCGCTATAGAGGTTACCTAACATAGTGCTGAGCTCTTCCAGGTTCTCCGCCAAGATTACTATGTCATCGGCAAATCGAAGGTGTGTGAGGTGTTCGCCATTGATGTTAATACCCAGCCCGTTCCACTCCATCAGCTTGAACACAGCTTCCAGTGCAGCGGTAAACAGCTTCGGGGATATAACATCCCCTTGTCGTACTCCGCGCTGCACTGGAATAGGTCCAGTGCTTCCGTCGTGGACTCGGACTGTCATGGTTGCGGCTTTGTACAAACACTTCAACACCTCGATGTACCGATAGTCAATCTGGCATCGCTGGAGAGACTCTAGCACTGCCCAGGTCTCGATAGAATCGAAGGCTTTCTCATAGTCCACATACGCAATACATAGCGGCAGATTATACTCCTCGGTCTTTTGTATAACCTGTCGCAGCGTGTGTATGTGGTCCATGGTACTATAGCCTTTTCGGAATCCGGCTTGTTCGGGAGACTGGAAGTCGTCTAGCCTGCGCACAATGCGATTAGTAAGAACCCTTGAGAACAGCTTATAGACGTGGCTCAGAAGCGCGATGGGTCTATAGTTCTTCAAAAGGGCTTTGTCACCCTTTTTGTAGAACAGTACCACCACGCTTCTGCTCCACGCCTCCGGGACAGTTCCGCTACTGATGACGGTATCGAACAGTTTTTGGAGCGCCACTTGGAGGGGTTTCCCTCCAGCTTTCAGCAGCTCAGATGTGATACCGTCATCGCCCGGTGCTTTGTTGTTTTTAAGCTGATTAAGGGCCCTTCTAATTTCGTACAGGCTGACGTCCGGGATATCTTCGGTATAGTGTCGGGTCAATTTGGCTCTCTTATCGTTCACCACATTGGTGATGGGAACTTTTGAGGAGCTGTACAACCGTCCGTAGTACCTCTCAATTTCTCTCTGAACTTCAGGCTTAGACGAAACTATAGCGCCAGACTCCGTCTTCAATCTTGTCAACTGGCTTTGCCCAATACTCAGATCCCTTGAGAACACTTTAGTGCCTTGGTTCCGCTCTATAGTGTTTTTGACGCGCTTTGTGTTATGAGCACGCAGATCGCGTCGTCTGCTGCAAGAGATCTGTTTATTAAGCTGCCTGTATTTCAACATTGAAGACGGAGACCGGATGCATAGTTCACGCCTTTCCTTTATAAGACCGAGGGTGTGTTCAGAGAGCACTTGACGTCTACCACTGGAGGGGGCCTTAAAGAACTTGGACCCTACCTCATGGACGGTTTGTACCATCCTGGTGTTGTATTCGTCCACAGACTCGCTTAACACTTAGGGGTATAAAAATTAGTTATAAACCTATTCTCATACCTACTGAATAAACATATTAGTTTTCATCGAATTATTTGGAACTCTGTGGCGGCCTAGTACTATTCGTAGATAAAGAATTTTAATAACTTGTTAGATGGCGCTGTTTTTGATTCGTATAATAGTGCCGTGATGCCGTGACGCTCCGTGAACTGACGTGAACGTGAATGTGGATGGTTTTCACTGGATTCACGCGCGTTTTCGCCTGTTCCTCGATCAAACTAGGTATTTTTTCCCGCGACAATGGGTTCGCGCGGTGTTCAAACACTGCATTCACGGCATTTCGATACGGCGTTACGATGTATTTCAGTCATCAACCATTACCTACTAGTAGAATTCTTTTCCGGGACTTTCTGATTTTTTTTATTTTGTAACTACAAATAGCTATACCTATGTTGCCACAGTAAACAAAGTAATTGCAGCAGCAGCTTCCACGTCCATTATGCGGCATACTTCAGTCACGAATGTGTTAACAAGTGAATGAGAGGGGACGATTTTTGTGGAGCCGGCCGCCAATGCCGCCATAACGGTTTTATAGGTAATCATTCTGTTAGTGAATACGGTGAGAGTAAATCTCCATCACCTTTCTCAAAGGCATGATGTCCACCAATTTGCATTAGCGTGGTGGATCTCTCTCGCTTCCGAGAGGGGACCTGTGCCCAGTGCAGTGGGTCTTAGTATGTTACAGTATTCTATTTCAACTCTTTATTTTACAATACCTATTTTTCAAGTAAAAGTGTAAGTATTGCGATCAGTATGTATATAGATTAATCTTTCAAGGTTTGCATCGCCGAGATATAAGACTTTAACAAACGGCTTGCCATCTTTCCCGAGTAAAACATACCTCGGTAAGAAGAAGAACTACATAATATATTCCTATAAATTACATAATAGTATAATAATATAATAGATCACTCAATTAAGAGTAGCTATCGAAGCGAAATCATTAGGAGAGTTTCCAATATAATCATTATATAATAGATAAGTGAATACCTACACTAACGGATCCAGGGGAGGAGGCTTAAATTCCTAAATGACAATTTTATACATAAGCCGAATTATAGAATAGGGTAGTTTTAAAATTGATATGTATATTCGGCATTTTTACCTATTATCTCTCTATCATAGTATCATATACCTACTAACTAATAAGTTGTAAGGATTAGATTATTATCGGATCGTCGCCTGTGCCTAAAAGTAATAATTTTAAGTGCAATTTTACAGCAATTTTGTTATCTTTTGTTTAGTTGATATGGTCAGTATTTATGTACTTATAATAACTCATAATAAGTAGTGTAAGTCATCCAATAACGGATTTCAAACTGAATTAGAAGTCAACAGAGACATAATGTTTTATTTACTTGCGGTTGGAAAATAATTGTAAGCGATATAAGAAAACACACATTATAAAAAACGTATTTATTACTTATAGTACCAGAAATTCGATAATTTACTTCGAAAATTATAATTACAACGTAAGATTTTCTTTTCCACTATTTAAATAAGTCTCTAGAACTAGAATAGTCGGGATATCGAGATTGAGGTCGGCTAAACGCTCACCCTCACACGCCAGGGGACGCCGCACAACACACAGCGGAACTGCTCAACCGGCCGGCGGTAGGCGCGTGTCGAGGTCCATGTCGACACAGGCCTGCCGCCATACACTACTTCCTAACTAATTTAAGACTTCGACGCACTTTCCTTCTTGTCTGTTTTCTCTGCGCTCTCTTCTGACGAATCCTTTTCTCCACTGTCGTCTTTCTTTTCGGTGCTCTCGCTGCTTTCCTCTGAACTGTCCTTAGGCGCGGGCGCGTCATTCACCGGTTTCTCCTCAGGCTTGATGTCGGGCTTGCCTTCGCTCGGCTTGATTGCCTCAACGGGCTGCGACGGAGCAATAGGCGCCTCTTTCGCCTCCTTTGAATCTTTAACATCTTTGGATTCTACAGATTCGCTTGATTTGGCTTCTTTGGCAGGCTGTTCCTTCTTCTCACCTTCCACGGAACCTACTTCAGCTGCAACAGATTCAGCCGCTTTGGTCTCTGGCTTTGCCTCAGGCTCCTTTACCTGTTCTTTGGGCTGCTCAACGGCTACCTGCTTGTCATCGACAGTGTCGCGTACTACTCTGAGAGAATCATCTTCAGGCGCAACACCAGCGATAGCTGATTTCGCTGCTGCAGAGGTATCAGATGAAAGAGCGGGAGCGGCTGGCACTTCAGCTGGTTTTTTTTCAGTCTTAGCTTCTACAGGTTTACTTTCTTCTGGCTTATCAGATTTGGGTGCAGGTGCCTCAGGTACATGAGCAGGTGTTTCATCATTCTTGTCTTCAGGAACTGGGCTTGCGTTCTTAGCGGTAATTACTGGTTTCGAGTCTGATGCAGGGTTAATAGCGGCTGGGTCGACAACATCATCAGCTACTGCAGCAGGAACTTTGACAGCGCTTATCACATCGATGGGTTCGTCGGGAATAGAAGATTTAACCACTGGCTCGTTTTTAACTTCCTCTACCTTAGCCTGTGTTTCTTCTGGTTTCTTTTCCTCGACGGCTTTAGCTTCAGGTTTAATCTCTTCCTTTTTCGCTTCCGGTTTTGCCTCCACCGGTTTGTTTACTTCTGGTTTTGGTTCAGTGTCAACTGGAGTAGCTGATTTTTGTTCTGGAACTTCTTCTTTTTTAATTTCAGGTATAGCTGCGGATTTAGGCGCAGGTTCCTTCACTTCCGGTGTTATTTCAGCTGGAGACGGTTTTGGTTCAGGTTCTATAGGTTTATCGGCTTTTATTTCAGGTACTGCCTCAGGTTTCTTTTCTTCAGTGGTAGCAGGCTGAGCTTCGGGTTTGGGGTCAGATTTAAGCTCGGGTGCGGGAGCGGGTGCTGTGGGTACTTCAGGTTTCTCCTCCGCAACAGGCATCGCCAGGCTCGCCGCCACAAAGGCCAAGCAAAGTATTAAGACCTTCATCCTGTAAAGATAAAAAACAATTACGTGATTAGTGGTGTGAATAATAACAGCAAGATTGTTTTAAATTTGAATGCACGTCTGCAAGTCGTGAGGTGGGTAAGGCCAATGTTACGCGCGGAGCCGGCCGGCTTCAACAATTCGCAGCAATTTTCCTATTAAGGCTGAATCATCTAAGGGCTTGATACGCTGGGGTCCGATATGACTATCTTCTAGTACATCGATTTAAAGTTGTTATGATAAGTAGGATGTAAACTATTTGTGAAAGTAGGCTATGAAATACTGTGGAAAGTTTTTTCAAAGTTGTTGCGTTAACGGTCACATTACATTGTAATAAGTAAACATTAAAAACAAATTACTAAGTTTTAACGACGATGTTAACAAACGAGACAAGCTAATTAGTAGCTAGACTAGAAATAGAAATAAAATATTTTTTATGCGCCTAGTCGATACGAGAATATTTTTTATTTCTCTAGGGTCCTCGGGTCATGGACCCCGACGGTGCCTATTTATAACCTGCGTCTAGCCAAAGGTAGGGCATTAAGTCGATATCCCAGGTCCTGTCGGAATGCGGTCTGGCGCCGCGCTGCAAATAGATTGCAGACTTCGACGGGAATAATCTTTTAAAATAACCTGTTATTAATCCTTCGTATTTTATTAGTATCCCCATAAAAAGGAAAGAATAATGTGTCTGTTTTTTTATGAAAATAAGTATTAATAGTAGTTTTGTTACTATAATAGAATTATGGTCAAGAGTGAACACTTGAAAGGCGTGTTATATGTAGATGAATAGATGGTGAATGACAATATTAATAGAGAGTTAGCCATGATGGACACTTCCTAGCGTGCGCAGTTAGGCAGGATGCGAAACGCGCGATAGTAATATGGATGATCCTGCCAGACGACCACATAACATTATCTGAATTTTAATTGCCTCATTGAATAGAATCAGCAACTAGAATGCAAATTCACCATTGTATGAATGGTTCATTGTTAAATGGGTATAGTTAGCGCGTCTTACGTTTACTCGTTCAAACTTCTACGTTTACGAGTACCGAAAGTTTTCGAGGATTGTGTTATAACTGCTTTTAATGTGGAGACGAAAGACAGTTTTGATACAAACTAAAATGCATAGAAAATACTTATGTTGTAATCATCTATCATGCTACTTGGTTAACCTATGATTTAATCAGTTTTTTGTGTCGTGCATAGTCATCCAATTTAAGCTCTACGTTTCTTAACCGCCTCAGAAATGCAAGGTGCTTTATTTGTTTTTTTTTACACGTCCAGACAATCTCAAGTTCAATACGTAATGAGAGTTTCATAATTCGATCTCACCGGTTGCCTGTTATTACACGTTGGGCCAGTTCTTATGTAGTATAATCAACGTCCTTTTACATTTTCAATTTATTTTTATTCGTTGTATCCTCGACATAGGGTTGTAAAGCAAAAAACGGGTATCGATTCGACTGCATAAAATTATCGTGTATGCGGCTCACATTATTAGTTTTTCATAGTTATTAAAAGTGCATGAAATCATGTCGTCAGACTTTTACAGTTTATTAGTATTTTTTTTTGCACCGTGTCCTTAATTTTCCATGGATGACTTTGCTAACGTTGATAAGAATCACACTGAGCCAAATAAAATAAAAAATATTGCCAGTAATAAATAAATTAAGATTTCTTCTTCATTAAAACATCAGCCCTAAAGAATTTAAAACAACAAGAGTAAAAAAATAAAACGTTCATCAAGTTTGCGAAACAGGTTCCATCCATAGGAGATGAGATACTGCGGCCATTGCCTCTGCACTCCATCCGTATCGAATTGCCGATTCGCGTCTGATTACATTTAATTTATTAATGCTATCCTTCGTGCGACTCCGTGGAATATTCTAAAAATACAGCATACAAAGCTTTATCCAGCCTGTTACGTTGCATATTGTAGGGGACGGGATAATGGTCATAATTTATGTGATTTGTCGCTGAGTTATTTTCTGGAAGGATATCCTCGGCGGCTGAGGGCAAGGATTGACGTCTTCCCACACGCCGGGGTAGCAATCTTCCAATTGAAGCCCAGCGCATGCCGACTTATTGCGCCAATCAAAAAATGTGCTGGCCACCGACACGGTCCCCCACACGTGACATGAGAATGCGGCGCGTGAAGATCAGAAATCTGATGACATATAGCACCATGGGTGACGTATCAGGAAATCCCAATAAACATGATTACATGAACGATTCAAACAAAAAGAAAGAGAGAAATTACGTAGAGACAGAATAAAACAGCACGAATGAAATTTAGAGGGATTAGTAAACTTACAATGTCATAACGTATCTAATTGATGAAAAATAACAAAGGACATTCAGACCGTATATACGCCTATAAGTAGATAGGCAAATATAAATAAATCAAGATTACAATAGAAATATATCAGACAATCAAGGTAAAAACTTATGTGACTATCAAATAGTTGTTACTCTCTTCTGAACCGTAGTAAGAAGGAAGGAGGAAGGTATTACCGCGAAAACATAAAAGTCTGTTGTTGCTGCTATATTGATAAGGCCAAAATATCCTAGCCGTATTGCGTAGCCAATATGCATAGATAATTTAAATCTACGTACATAACAGAACCACAATGTGTTACTAATAATGACGGTTATTTCCTATAGTTATTAAAAGTGCATGAAATCATGTCGTCAGACTTTTACAGTTTATTAGTATTTTTTTTTTGCACCGTGTCCTTAATTTTCCATGGATGACTTTGCTAACGTTGATAAGAATCACACTGAGCCAAATAAAATAAAAAATATTGCCAGTAATAAATAAATTAAGATTTCTTCTTCATTAAAACATCAGCCCTAAAGAATTTAAAACAACAAGAGTAAAAAAATAAAACGTTCATCAAGTTTGCGAAACAGGTTCCATCCATAGGAGATGAGATACTGCGGCCATTGCCTCTGCACTCCATCCGTATCGAATTGCCGATTCGCGTCTGATTACATTTAATTTATTAATGCTATCCTTCGTGCGACTCCGTGGAATATTCTAAAAATACAGCATACAAAGCTTTATCCAGCCTGTTACGTTGCATATTGTAGGGGACGGGATAATGGTCATAATTTATGTGATTTGTCGCTGAGTTATTTTCTGGAAGGATATCCTCGGCGGCTGAGGGCAAGGATTGACGTCTTCCCACACGCCGGGGTAGCAATCTTCCAATTGAAGCCCAGCGCATGCCGACTTATTGCGCCAATCAAAAAATGTGCTGGCCACCGACACGGTCCCCCACACGTGACATGAGAATGCGGCGCGTGAAGATCAGAAATCTGATGACATATAGCACCATGGGTGACGTATCAGGAAATCCCAATAAACATGATTACATGAACGATTCAAACAAAAAGAAAGAGAGAAATTACGTAGAGACAGAATAAAACAGCACGAATGAAATTTAGAGGGATTAGTAAACTTACAATGTCATAACGTATCTAATTGATGAAAAATAACAAAGGACATTCAGACCGTATATACGCCTATAAGTAGATAGGCAAATATAAATAAATCAAGATTACAATAGAAATATATCAGACAATCAAGGTAAAAACTTATGTGACTATCAAATAGTTGTTACTCTCTTCTGAACCGTAGTAAGAAGGAAGGAGGAAGGTATTACCGCGAAAACATAAAAGTCTGTTGTTGCTGCTATATTGATAAGGCCAAAATATCCTAGCCGTATTGCGTAGCCAATATGCATAGATAATTTAAATCTACGTACATAACAGAACCACAATGTGTTACTAATAATGACGGTTATTTCCTATAACATTTGCATACTACGCACTTGAATTTGATTTTGTATAGTGTTGTATAACTTAAGTTCCTTTCAAGAACCAGCAATAATGTAAGTATGTACCTATTAAGACACGGAGAAAACTTCCTTAGTAGTTCGGAAGCAAATATTACATTGAGTTCCTTTACAGAGAATAACGTAAATTTATACTTATGACATAAAATAGTAACTGACTCATTATCATTTATCAGTTGTGAATATGATACCTAATACAAATCCAATGTTTATCTATAACCCTCTAAATCTCATTTCTTTGAATAAGTAAGTTTCCCGAAGTCTTCTCGTTTCTTTGTTTTACTATTTTTCATGTAACCTTTAATAAACTTACTATTTTAATTAGTAGCAATTTATATGGTAAAGAAGGGCATTAGACCTCTATCTGTGATTATTGACATCTGCAAGGTTCTTCTTTATTTCATAAAAGATGTTTCTATGGGCCTATTCAGTATGTGCGGTAATCAAAATAATGTTGCATCAGTATCTCAGATCTACGTGGAGGAGCCGAGGTTTCGTCAAATCGTTACAAGGGCGTTATCTAGTAATGCACGTAATTATACCATATCCATGGCTCTAGCAACGTCGTACGAACCTATTATGTTGAAACATATTTTTTAATACAGTTGCTCAAAAAGTGGCGTATTGCAGGGACGTATAGCGTTCGGGAAGTGGGCTATTACACACTCGTGCTTTTTCTTTACCTTTTCCGAACTCGTGCGTTCTCTTTCCCAACTGTCAAAATAATGTCTATTAATAAAAAACCAACCACGAAGTTTTAGAAGTTTTTATGATTCATGCAAATATTTCTAAAAAGAAGCAACTAATTTTTCCGCACTTGTAATGAAATATACAATTATTTTCAAGAAATGTAAGTTTGTTTTGTTTGTTTGTTATGTTAAAACGTTTGTGACACAACACATTTATTATTGGTTTCGAAAGTGTAAAGTTTTACCATCGTATTCTGTCCTTTTAGATACCGTTCATGCGATTTATCTTACATAAATATTTTTCCTCCAATTGCTGTTCATTTTGCAATTCATTTTCATTTTAACGTTTCCCACTCAGAGTTCCACAGTAAGGTAGGTAGACCTTTGTGTCGTGGGTACCATGGACACACACAAAGGCAGAAACACAAACACCCAGACCAAGAACAGAAATTTAAACTCATTATTCGAATTTCTGCCTCGCCGGGAATCGAACCCGGGACCCTCCGATCGGCAGTCCGGCATGGTAACCATTGCGCCACACGGGTCGTCGATTATTAATGAGGTATTAAGTAAACACAATTTTAAGCAAAGCTTGAACTTTGTCTGTGGCTGTATTTAATTCTGCTGCCACTCCGTCGCCTTATGTTAGTCAAACCAATGACCATACCTTTTCACCAATATTCAAAAGCTTCACCACAGAAATTGGTGCAAACATGGGTGCAGCGTTGGTACTTCACCGTCAAACTATGTCTGTTCTATCTCCTACACATATTGACTCTTTTTGACGTGACAACGTCTAATAAATCGATGAACTGCACGCACGAAAAAGGATAACTCGTTGTAACGTTACGCTCATTGTAACGTTATACTTGTAACATTACGTTGAGGCTTGAGCGTTCGGCTTGCGCCGTTCGTCGATTCTTTATGAAGTGAAGTAAAAAGTTAAATGTGGTTTTCATTGTTTTGTTATGTCGTTGTGACTTTATTACCCAATTTTTTACCCTTGTAAATGCATTATTGCCTGACGATACTGTTACGATAGTCCAGTTTCATGAATGGTTCACTTGCTTATTGCCACCGTGTGACCTTTAACAGAAGAAAGTTATGTAACGGAACGTAAGGGGCAAGTAATCGTTATATGCAATGTACTTATATCATCAAGGATTGCACATTGTTATTAAACATTTATTTTAAGTTTTTACGCGTTGGTTTTACTTTTATTAACACGCTTATATGTATTTATTTATTATAGTTTGACCTGTATGTATGTTTGTATGTATGCATGTATGTATGTATGTAACAGAATCTTTTAACTTCATTTTCACCTACTTCTAAGCGTCTGATTAACTTGAAAATTTGCACAGGGGTAAAGGGCCGATGACAATGCAAATAATATGAAAAAAAAAAATCCAATTAAAAAAATACCTAATGTACCTAGTTTAAAAAACTAAAAAACACGCTTTTGTGAAAATACGAACTAAAAAGTTAAAAATAACAAGAAAATGTATTTTACTGTAAATAAAAGCATAGGGTGCATGGTGTCAATAGTATCTCAAAAAGCTTTAGCTTTTCAAGAGCCCGTTATGTTCATTGTCTTACAAATGCCAACTCCCGTTATTTGAATTTTCTTTTACTCAACGTTTAATTACACTTGTTTAATATTTAAAGAAACGATGAAAACTATTTTCTACGAAATGTTGTAAGTAAATCGTTTAAATTAAAATTTGATGATTTAAATTCGAGCTTGGGATTAGGTTTTTCATAAGACCTTTGGTAATAATTTGTAATGTTAAAATTGAAATGTTAAAATTGAAATGTTAAAATTATTTTTAACGAAATGTTCTAAGTAAACCGTTTTAATTAAAAACTCGATTACGCTAAAAATTACAAAGTAACATCTAAAGAAATGATAAAATTATTTTCAACGAAATGTTCTAAGTAAACCGTTTTAATTAAAAACTCGATCATTTACATTACAGCTTGGGATTCGGTTTTTCGTAGGATGTTTGTAATAATTAGTTATTTCTAAAAAATGCGCTTAAATTGCTAAGTTGTAAGAAGTGAAGCCGAATTCACAAACACCATTTTTTGTGATTTTTAACTTGTGACCAAGATAAAGTTGCAAGAAATATCTCTTATTTAACAAATTTTTAGAGAGATATTTCATAGGGTGGTTATTTCTCTAGTATCTGGCACTACAACCATAGCAATCAATGCATTTAACAATTGTCCTTGTGTATGTATGACTTTCTATTTCCAACCGGCTGGTTAACGCCTAGTAGGTACTAAGGTTTAATAGAAATAAACATTAGGTTCGGTTATGGGCACTAAATTTAAAGTACCTAGATCATTCGTTAGTTATAAAGTTTGTAATGTACCAACGGCTAAATAAAGCTTTTAAAGCTAGGTACGAATTGAACGAATATTCGGACAATGGCCGAGGTCAACTCGGACAAAAATTATTAGAAATAGTATGTTATCAGTCTAACGAATAAATGGTAAAAGAAAACCTTGTGGACTTTTCAACATTTTTTCAAACTTTTTTTCTAGATACCAGTAAGACTAACTAGCTATGTCAGGTGAAGAATAAAATAGTTGGCCGCAACCCTTTTTGCGTCCCACTGCTGGGCACGGGTCTCTCCCCATTATTGGGGAGGCCTGGAGCTTACTCCACCACGTTGCTCCAATGCGGGTTGGTGGCCAACCCGCTGTCGGATGTTTTCAAACCACCCATAAGGCCTTCGACAAGGTTTAACGACTGTTATCTATCGACAACAACCGGGACCGACGGCTTAACGTGCCCTCCGAAGCACGGAAACGCACATGAATTTTTTTTGGCCACTAGCGGTCACCCATCTCACACCCGACCGCGCCCGTTTGGCTTAGTTGCATACATCGTTTGCATTCTACGCTAACCGCCGGGCCATGCGCATAAAATAGTTATCAGATAACAATAGGGTAAAAATCTAAATTTATAAGATTGATTGCCTAATCGTCTATATTATCTTAAAAATATTTTAGGAGAGTATTTATATCATAAATTAATTATTACTTTGACTACGTAGTATATACCTAATATATAAAATTTATGATCTATATACAGTCCCTCTTTGTAGTTTTTGCACTGTATGCATTTTAAAAACTATTTCTTGTTTCTGTTATAAAAAAGCTGAAATTTCATTTGCGTATTATATAATATAAGTAGATAATATATGAAAATCTAATAAATTGCCGTCCGTTTGTTGTTAATAATAATATGTGCAAAAATATATGGTTTAATAAGCTGTTATGTTATCGACCATTAGTAGGTAAGTGTTACTTTTTTCTAAAGTTAAAAATAACGTAGTTTTTTCTAAAGCCTTTTAAAATCCCACTACTGGGCTTACTATAAAGAAATCTAAATTGTTAAGTACAACTAACAATCACTCAAATGATTACTTTATAAAAACTTGTGACACAAATCTGTCATGCGTATAAAGACATTGTTTCTTATGCACATAAATTACAGAAGACATGCTTTTAAATAGGCATTTATAACTCAACAAAATATGATACGGCAATATAGCAAAAGATCTGTGGGCACTTACTAGTTGATTGTTTTTTCATAACTACTAACTTTCTCATAGCTACTGATCCATTTTATGCGATCTCTTAAATTCTCACCGATTTGAATGGAAGCTTAAACTACGTCAGTATTAGTTATAATACGCTGGTATAAATCGATCTTCTAGCCAAGCATTTGCAGTTACAAATGTAAACAGGAATTTATTAAAACGACTTGCAATTCAACACAGATTGTCATTAAAATTCATTAGCTCACGTACCTACTTGTCACGTTGTCTTACGAGCTCTCGATCTGACCCAGACATTAGTTTTTTCACGGTCCAACTCGTTTTCTACTAAAACGTGAAACAAGTCAAATTCTTTGTCCGTCGCCACTTTCTTGATCATTATTCGGAAACTGTTATCTATTGATTTTTTGTTTTGACCCAATATTCAATATCTGTAGAGCTTAGTATAATTTTCGTTAGTAGGTACTTACCACGTAGGTACACTTAGTTTTATATATAGAAAATTATTGCTATGTTTCCAAGTAAACAAAGAAAGGCAATTCTTACACACGCTTCACTTCATTTAAATTTTGAAAAATAAAATCCTGATACTGCAGCGACGTAATTTAGGTTTTGTACACTCAGAAAATAAAACGTTCGCAAATTAACAATTGAAGAATGTTTTTTTTTATTCTTCAATACAACACAACAAGCAACACTCTAGTTATATGCCTATTTTCTTTCTGAACAGATTCCTTTCAGTTTTATACGAACTGAATTGGATATTTTGGTTAAATCAAATTTAGGTATCCATCGAGAGGAAATCGTAAGGCAACAATTTATTTCACAGTACTCGTAGATTAAGGCATTGTTGGTACAGATTATGAGGTGCGTCCATGTGTCGAAATCCTCCATTCTGATTGAGCAATGTTCGACCCACGGTTCATTGTCGACACTGGGACAACAGATCGATCCTATTATCTCGACAAAATAAATCGAGTGTCGACAATGACAGGTTTTATATACCTTTCCGAGAATATGGACATACAATATATCTATTGCTTTCGTAAAGCTTTATGTAAGTAATATAATTTTTTTGGCAACATTTAATGCAAAAGTCCTTTATAATGTAGGTCAGGTTGTTGTTAAATCTGATCTCATTGTTAGACAAAGTGAAAACTTTCAATTAGGTAGCTGTATTGGTTGTCTTCTTAAACCTGCTTGCGTACTCCTCTCCTGCCATTAATATTTACGGTAAATTTTCAATATTATGGTTCAAAACAAGTTCCAAGCTTAAGTATACGACTAATAAAAGTCCTGTTAGAATTATAATCACGTGTCTCGAACGAAATTCTATTAGAGTGCAACGGTAAAATGCAATAAGATGTTGAACTGTTTGATGTACGACTTAAGAGCTGCTTAGGTCAATGCCAGCGGAAGCATAATAGGGCTGCCAATAACTTTTTAGACGATAATATTAAAACTTTATTCTGTAATCCGGTCTTCATTAAAACAACATCAATATTGTTAACAAATATACCCGTCTTCTTAACGATTTTCCGGCATACTTCAAGTGTTATTAAAATGTAAATATCGATATTTTATAAAATTCAAGAATGTTTTAACATAACAAAAATAATGGATATTTTACCTCATACCTATTATAGAAACATTAAAGTATTTAAAAATTATAAAAAATACATGAAAATCTATTTAAGAATTTGTCTACTTATTCGTAATTTTACAGAACGTTATATTGTTAGTTACTTAGTTACTTAGCTACTTAGTGATATTAATACTGGTATATTATTAAATAAATTTTAGTGTATATTGCTATATAATATTGATTACCATATTTTTCAGGACAGTGATTAAATCAACTTTAATGTGATGTAAGATTGCGGAAAAAAGTTGCATATTTATGGAACTTTGATCCATTATCGATATTTTTTACATTAAATGTGTTAATCCTAAATAATTTGCAATTAATTTTTTAGTCGTTTGTGAACCCTAACCAAAGCACTCGAATCCAGTGTAACGGGCTTGGGTAAGTGTGAAATGTCAACAAATGTACCCATTGCTGGTTGCCTGACGAGCTCTTACTTGCATAAGAATTTATGCTGCCATTTACCTATTGAATAACATTTGATCTATAAGTTCAGTTTCGTGTCGTGACATAGAGGAAGCACCACAGAACACTGTCTTTTAATATGTTCTGTGGGAAGCACCCACACATTATTTTGTGACATTCCTTGTTGGATATGTATATGGTTAACATAAGGCACTTCTTACAGTTAGAATCTTTAATGGTTTGACGTATTTAAACAAATATGGTCGTAACGGTATTATTATTAGTGGATAACATTTCACCATCGTGAACGGTTACCTCATTAGTAGGTAATTAACACTATCTTCCTACAGTCACTTTATCAAAATTACTAATCATACAAGTAGGTAGTATAACATTCTTCTCCTGCTCTATGATAAAATTATTATCTACCACAATATTGAAAAGCTATTGTGGTATGTCGAACTCATCTGCAATCTATATGTAAGATTTTGACTTTGATTAGGTTTTCAAATAACCTTGAAAAAGCTATGAGTATTGTATGTGAAACAATAGCAATATTATTTGTGCATTTTAAAACGGGCATTTATGTAGAGATCTATGTATTTATAATATCCGTAACATTAATTTAACAATATTAGTATAGTGTTTCAAATAAAAGCAAAAACCGAAATGCATAAAGAGCTTACAATTGACGTAACGTTAAATGAATAATAAAATTATTGACAGGTGTTTATTTAATTAGTTGTTCTAAGTGACATGAGGACAGACTATTAATGTTTATTGTTTATTTAATATTTTTCTTTATGTTACGAATGTTTGCAATGACCTTGTGCGGCCGTAAACATTTCCATTCATTGAATAAGTTGGGGATTGGTCATTGTTTTTAGAGTAAAATAACATCCGTGGGGCGTGAAAATCATCTCAGAATAACTGATGTAACCAATTACCTTGAAAAGCGTTCGTTAATTGTCAGCTTTGCTCAGAATTATCTGGACATCTACTTTTTGTACTCAACGTCGTAAGAAATGTTTCCTTTTTATCTATAAACGCTGGTTGCACAAAATGGCGTTTAATTTGGAAGATTTTTATGGCTATAACAATGTTTGTAGTTTTAATTCCTTTCTGAACAGAATGCAATTTTATAAGAATCATAAGTACCTAAGCGTTTCTTCTTTAAAGTAACAAAAATCCTGTTATTTTAAACGTGTACCTATTGCTATTTTAAGGTCTGAATTTTTCAACCCACAATGATGTTGAACTTTTTAATAGAGTTTATGTAGGATGAGAGAGATTATGTAGGTATGTTGTATAAAATTTTTGTCAATAATAAAATTTATTCATGACAGACGAATAAAAGTCATAGCCGAGAATAACAAGTTTATCGATTAAAATATTTTTTGTTTTATTTACAGGTTTATACATACCTGCTATTATTTTAAGTTATCAAATACCGAATATGCTTTGTATTGAGGATATGAACTGCGCAAAACTATTGCGCTGCATGCGTCACAATTCCTTGACAGGAACATAAATGCGCCATGATATCACTTATTTATAGGGTCCTTATTTGATAAAGAAGAGGTGTATTTTCATTTTCATGATTGGTATGTTGCTTAGTAAGTTAAATTGAATCGATTTTATTTTATTTTATACGATTTTGATAATTACAATAATATTACTAAATAACAAAGCAATGCATTTCTTAAAAGACACTGCATTTTTTCGTTGATTAGTAAAATCATATTATTTATGTATGTGACTTAAAACAACTAAAGAAATATTTCTTGTCGCTTCGGTTTAACAGTAAATTTTAGGTATCCAGTGTTATTTAGCATTTATTAGACGGCCTTTAATTGACTATAAGCGTCAATGATACATTCTTAACTTAGCTCATTACCGATTGTTTGGTTACTTTTTTAAATTACATCTTGTGAAGCCATTGGAACGGGTTTCCTCTTTCAAGCGCCACCTCGCATTTTTTATCGCGATCTAAATTAGATGGCTCACTCAGGGCTGAGTCACGATCTGTTTTTGTTTGAACGTGTGTTCGTAGTATTGCAATGGAAAAAATTGCCATCTCAAAAGTCAACTCAGTTCAAGGCATTAACCACCGGATATCATTTTTATTGACCCCTAAGTAAGTAAACAAGACGATGCGAGTGTAGTAATGAAACTAATGAATGATGGAGGACTTCCTTTCCTATAACCCGCTGCTGGTCACGCGTGTCCTCTCAATTGAAATGAAAAGATTTGGGCCGTTGCCCATCAAGTTGGTCTTGTGTCATGAGCGGATCAAAGACATATTTTTGAGAAATTTTGCATAACTCTTAGGCATGCACGATGCAGGAAAGCCTTCTAATATTTCATAGAGCGGGACTCGAAGGAAAGATAGGTAGCCTAGAAGTAGTCCCTGTAGCTTCGGGATTAAGAATAGAGCTACGGTATCTCCTGCTTGATCGTAAGAGGCGACTAAAAGGGGGCTTCCGGGGATGCGGACGGTGAGAGTGGGAGCTTGACCCGTCCAGCTAACCCCCGGGAGGGACGGCGGTATATGCGTGGCCGCATGCCGCCATGAACACCTGAAGGTGCAGGAGAGCACATCTGCTCTCCCGAAGATGGGCCCGTTCTATGGCGCCGCGCGTGGAGGACACCGGTGTGTTCCTATGGAGATCCCGGAGTCCTCACAAACGCAGAGGCAGGCCACCGAGGGGGTTTTAGTGAGGTTCAAATCCCACATAACCCGGTATCCTCTCCCAATGTGTCGGGTACCTTTTGAAGGTTTCCCCCCCGATACCATAAAAAAGGTAGCCTAGAAGTAGCCAGCAAAGGCTTAAGAAAAACTTGACTGGCACAATATACCAGTAACAGTTTTTGTGCTTGTCCGTGACAAAGCTTCCGGACGGATAAGCCATTTGAACGCTTTTTATGTTTCCCAAAACTTTGCTAATCATTGTGTAGTTAACTGGTCAATTTTATTTGGAACTGGAGATGTATAATCTAGTTGTGTTTCAAGTCAAAACGTTTATGAACGTAAAAAGTAAACGAACTGGAAAAAC
This sequence comes from Pyrgus malvae, assembly GCA_911387765.1. Classification (NCBI taxonomy): domain Eukaryota; kingdom Metazoa; phylum Arthropoda; class Insecta; order Lepidoptera; family Hesperiidae; genus Pyrgus; species Pyrgus malvae. The sequence goes on along the minus strand of OU426958.1, from coordinate 7,554,826 downwards.
AATAAATAAACTTAACGAAATATCTCAAAAAGATTAGACTGTCAATATTATGTAGAGATACCAATTTTATTACTATATATTTTTTATTTTAAAAACACAATTTAGTGTCATTTTTATATTTATTTTATTCTCTTTAACTGTAGAGATTACAACCCAACCCAATCCGTAAAGCAACGTGGTGGATAAGCTCCAGGCTATCCAACTATGAGTATGAAAGTAAACCCTTATTCTGCAAAGGAATGCAGAAAAGGTTGCAATTATGTATTGTAATAATAATATGTAGTATTGTAACAAATAATGTTCTAATATTTAATAGCTAGTTGACGCACATAAGTTGATTATGCGAGGTGCGAATGCATAATTTAATTAGAGTATTTTTATGGCTTCGACTGTTGAACATTATTTTCTGTGACGGAAGGCTTGATTGGCGCAGATTGTGCCGTTTCGCGTCAGTCAATAAACAGGACCATAACCTTCCTAGCTAATTGGTATTACGAATTAAGCCTATATAAATGTTTTATACATAAGATTTTTAAATGGAGACCAAGAATAGGAGGTTATTACGGACACGTAAGCATGTATTAGAAATGCAACATTGAACACAAAATTTTTTGGACTTCCTTACAAATACTCGAAATTTTTTCGAAGTATGCGAAGGTATCTAAATAAGTAAAACCTTGTATTTAATCAAGTATAGTTAATGAATTGTAACGATTTTTTTTCATTGATTTTATCTTCATTTACAGAACATTACAAATGTTATACCTACCTAATTTATTTTTATTTCTATTAAATAAATTCATACCTTTCTTCGAAAAAAATGAATTAAGTAAAAGCTATTACATGAAAAGTAAGTTAATATTTTTATGTCGGAGCACGTACTCATATGAGAAACACATAGTAATACACAATTTTATCATTCTTTGAAATGAAATGCTGACAGAAGCAATTAATATAAGTAAACTTAAGCTAGAATTAGTCATAGAAACAATAGGCACGTATATTTTTTATAATTTGTATCTAATCGAAATATTGAAGATCATATTTTTTGTACACACATACAATTTTTTGTAATGGATTAACTTAAAAGCTATTTGACCAATTGTAAAAATTATTTTGGGAAGCAGGTTTTATAAGATTACTTATATACCGCGAACTCCGTACCGCCTACTAATATGGCTATTAAAAAATACTGGATGATGGTAGAAGGTAGAAAATTTAGGGTTGTATGTATTTTTAATGCCAAATCATTTAAAAAATGTGTCCGAAAAAGAAAACCATTTTTTTGGGGTGGGCCACTCTTATCACTAAGGGGGATGAAAAATAGATAACAACCTATTCTCATGCCTATAAAATTTCATCAAAACACTGTGACACTAAATATAATATAAGTATATAATATATTTAAGTTTAAAAATCGTAACAATATATTGACCAAAGGAATATATTAAGTATTTTGCATGGTAAACGCTGTATGAATTACTTGATTTAGTGCACTTTTTATAATATTTGATTACATATTTGTATTGATACAATAGCATTATAATGTTATTATAGTCTATTAGTAGATTCAATTCTACGAAGTTGAAGAATAGTTAGCTGACGCCATCTCTACCCTTGTATTAACAAACAAGTAAGAACCGAGGTCGACTTATTTACAGGGTAGCCAATCAAATAAACAATTTTTTAAATGCCATTTAGGTCGGTTATATTTATCTTTTTGTCTTCTTATCAATCAGATTTTTTGTTTGGTAATTAATAGCGTTAAACGAATTCCTAAAGAAAATAAATGAAAAAATTCAACCTAGAGTAACTGTTATGATCTACGATTAGTTGGATCTGTCTAATTTTATCATTTCGCATTTTGTTTCAAATATTAAGTTCGACTGCTCGACGAATATATATAAGATAAAAAATATAAGAATATATATTTAATACGACATCAAAAAGTATAAATACAATAATAAATTCGTAATAAAAGCTTTAAAATTATATCCGTATGTATTAAGAAACCCGTTTATATTTAATCTGTGAATAACAGCTTGGCAGTCAACGATTCGTGTTCGTGACTAGCATTATATCGTAAAGCTCTAGCTTGCAATCCCTTTAACTGCCTGAAATTGTCTTTTTTAGAGATCAAGCTTTTATAGTCCAATCGAATCGAATAACAATTTAAAATATAGGTATATTTTTTATGCATCCATTTATTTTTTGTTCTAAGCCTAAATAAAAAACCGACAAACGCTTTGAATACCTATCGTGCTACACAAAATAAACTTGTTAAAAAACCAAAAGGTAAGATTTTTTTTTAAATTTTTAAGTCAATTTTCGATTCATGTCCCTACTATGAATAATGGTTAAGGTATAATATCATACTTTATGGTTGTAATACAGTAAATAAAGAATCCTATATAACCAGACAACTGGATCATGGAAAAAAGATCGTAATAAGGATATCCCGTTTACTTGAGTCTCTGATACAAGCGGCGGAATCACATACTTATGAAGTTATTTATTCATAAGTGAATACTATTTTGTGTGTATTATCAGTACATCGGTATGTATAAACAATTTACGTTTAGTTTTAGCACTGTTTAAAGTAAGGTGGCCCTGAATATAGATTATTGTTACCTAAACTTTTTTTTTTTTTTATAAATTCACTTGAAGTAGGTATATAGATTTCACCATAAATAATATTTCAACATGGGGTTTATAAGAGTCTCAAAAATATAAAACCTTATAAAAATTTAGTAATTCCAATGCCAACAATCTTGATAAGAATAATTTATTTACTTTATGAAAGAAAATATTGAAATAAATTAAAAAATATATAAAAATCCAAAAGCTTCCAAATTTTATTAAAATATCTTTCTGTTAGAGAAAAAGCCGCAACTTTCATCTTGTTTAAGTTTAGCTAAATTGAAGATTAAAGAAGCAAAACATACCTGATTTATTTGATCCGGGAACTAAGATGCGCTCAAGATGCAACACTGGCACAGATTAAAAAGAGAACTGATTTTTTTAAACACCGAGCGCTAAGACGTCCGGCAATGTATTAGTGGTTGGTTGATAATGCCGGTGCTTATATACAGTGCGTTTGAGGCGCGTTGACTTCGCTGCAAGCGTTGAACCATCTATGGAGTTTGGATGCTTCGCTTAAACATCAGATGTATCTCCTCAGTTCACGGTATTGTGTAGTTTAATAAACATGGAATACCGCTTCTGTTGTTGGGCCAATGGTTTGTTTTTTTAAGAGATTCTGCTTTTTTAAAATTGAAAAAATTATCAGTTCTGGAATAGGCAACTTAATTTGTTTTTACCTTATTAACAAGGTTTCCATAATATAAAAATGAACTATTACTTTATGCTATTGACTTACTTATAAATATATGTATAAGTAAGGCAATAGCATAAACTGTTTACCTATGGTTACCTACCTACTTCGAATTGAAAATAATCTAGTCAGTGCTTTTTGTGAATCACAAATTTCTTTTACACAAACAGGCAACAAGAAATCTACTCAGTTGATCGGTCACAACAAAGGGTATCCTGTGAGTCCAATATTCTATGTCCATTATCCAGTTTAAATCATAAAATATATATTTTTGATTTATTTTTATTGTATATTGTTAAATGGAATGAAATTGCGAAAGAATAAATTTTGATGTTGATTTCAAAACTATCAGTGGGTATTGGGCTTTACCATAACTTGACAGACTACTGATTTTTATTAAATTAGTTTAAACTACATTTCGCCCTATTCGCCAGTAAAAAGGCAAATATTGGATAACTTAAGAGGCCGTATACGAAATGTTGCCGATTTCGCTGATTTAGCTCATTTTAAACAGATTTTGCAGTTAAAATACAATATTTCCGTAAATTTTATTGCACAATATGACTGATCATTTCAATAATAAACTATTAAATGAGCCAATTTTCAATTTTTATTTCGTTATTTTGCTTAATAGACCTGAAGCCGGTGATAGTTTTGTAAATTTTACTGTAATGGGTATAGAATATCACATATTTCTGGATCATTTCCAAATCTAAACAGATCGAAAAAATGCTAGTATTCCTGTAAATATACCAAACATAGTGTATGAGCCACTTTTTGCCACTCTTATACAAAAAATATTAGTAAAAAAACATTGAACTTAGTCAATTTTGAGAGAAAATGGGCCAGAAATTGCATTTGATTTCGGAAAATTGAAACAATCTTTCATAATTTTTTTTTGACATAAATATACCTACTTCAGTTCATAATCAATCCGTTTCCTGAAAAATAAATCAAATTAATAATGAAAATTTGGCATTAATAATCTTTTAAAGTAACCATTATAAGTAAGCATTATAATTCTAGACGCAATCTATAAAAGTGTCTAATGTATTAGATTATTAATGAAATGAACATTTATGTTGTGCAATGATACTTGTAGATGTACTGTAATTTATCTGCAAAATCTCATGTGTTAAATCGGGTAAATAAGCGAAATCTGCAAAATTTCGTATACGGCCCCTTAAGCTGTTTTTTTTTACTTGACACTGAAAATATGTATAATGGTGCAATGCAGTTACTGAAAGATTTATTTATTTATTTTAATTGTTTTTGTGTTCATGAGTTTTAGAGACATACAGCGTTATTTATAAAAACTCGTTAAGTAACTTCCTAGGCATTATTTAGCTAATCGATTAATTAACCCTTAAACGGCTTTGAGTAGACAATTTGACAGCTATTTAAGATACGGATTAAACAGTTAATTCATTCTAAACAACGTTTATAAATGCCAATTTATTAAAGAACAATAACTTTAATAATGGAGTTTTGGCGGGAAGTCGAAAAAGACATGTTGTGCTCTTGTTTTATTTTCATTTTCTTGGTGTATTTTTGAGTTATATCGGATAAAGTTGATGGCATTTTATTTGATATAGGTTAATTACAGTGCACGAGTGTTTGTGAAATAGAATAACAGTGCTAAAATATGTTTTTTCTGCTTGCCTCCAAAATTCCATCGGACACGTTCTAGTAAAGTAGCCATCGCTTTACTTGAATGTTGGACTGACTAGACTGACTGATTACTGACGACTTACTTACTGACTTTGTTATTACTTCGTCCAGTTTCATTGAAACTGGCAAAAAATTGATGCAAAAATTATACTTGACGCTGGCAGTATGCACAGAGTTTGCGATGCCATAATTGAAAAAAAAAACTTTAATAATGCATTAATCTGAAAAAAAAAACGAGCCGGCATAAAAAATATCGATTTTTTAAACGCGGTAAGTTACATCTTTATCCTTGCTCCACGGAAAACGTTGTAATATTATTACTCCATATATCTCGGAGGCAAAATGTCTGCCAGTCCACACTTGGTAGACCTACATCCCTCTTACTATCGAGAGGAGACCTGTGCCCAGAAGTGGGACATAAAAAGGGTTGAAAAAAAATTACAAGCCCCTGCCATGTCATATCTGCCAAAAATCGCCTCCATATCAGATTTTCAGTTACGTAGTTGTTTACTTTATCACTTATAGTTCAGTCGTTAATTGTATTTCATGTAATCGGCTTGTTGACTAGAAATCCAATTTAGGAGTACGTCAAATATTATCCGGCTACTCATTAGAAGCAAAATAATAAACTTTTCATTTCTTTCCCTGTGATACTCACCTGAAACAATGTTTTGAATAGTGAAAGATGTCCTATCTAGTAAAAATGGTCTATTTTAACCTTTTTGTGGTAGAACAAAGATATCCTTTTACTACTTTGTGAAAGTATCAGTACCTACTACTCATGAGTAAACTATGAATATCACCGTAAAGCATTTTACTCGTACCAACTTCCAAAGAGGTCAACTTCCAACTTCCAAAAATTCAGTTAAATGAATTTCAGAAATCCGCCAATTGTGGACTGATTTTCCAACTTATTTTTGCTCGAAAGCTTATACCACAGCTGTAAAATAGTATAGCCTGCATGTATGCATGTATGCAATGTATGCCATGCTATGTCCCATTGTCTCATCGTGCCATTTTCACTAAGTCAAAATATGACAGTAGTATTCTAGGAAATCTTATTGAATTTTATAGGCACATACATTTTTTTTATATATTTTCTTACTCAATTCAGTAATCATCATCTCATGTTGCTGAGCTGATGATTGAAAGAACGCCGACTAGGTGCTGAGAGCAAATTCTTTGAATAATTCGACGGTAGTATTCTTTTAAAATTTGTTATAATTAGTAGAAAAATCACCTATAATGCTAAACAATAGGTAGAGTATTATTAATCTAAAAGCAACATCTGACGGAATTTAATTAGGTAATTAAAAAAATACACTGACTATCAGGTAAAAAATTAAATGATATACTTACATAAGTATATTATTAGTATATGATACTATTTCATGACAATGGTAAAGACTTAAAAAATATGAAAGGTGGGTATTTACGCCCTTCCATTATTAAGGGCACGACTCCAAAAAAGTTTTAGACAGAATCACTGTTACCAAGAAATAGTAACAATATACCATTTAACAAATATTTTTTGTCTTTTATAGTCGGTACCTAGTACTAAGTATATTATTTAGTTTTAAATTAATTTTTCAATTACGAGAGAATTGTTAAGGGTGTGATTGCCAATTACTCGTTAACGTACCCGTTACTCTGAAGGACTGTTGAAACAAGTGCCATATAGTGAATGTCTTCACCGGCTCTTAGACCAAGACGGAGGGGTGACAGCTGATGACGGCTCGACTGTCTATACTTTTTTTATAAATAAACCGAATAAAAAGGCAGACGGGCCGCGAGGTGTTAAGCGATCAATTCCAGGGGAGCCACCCGAGCATTGCCGGCTTTGTAGGAGAGCTTTTTTACAGCTTTCTTGAAGAACCCCATGTCATAGTCCACTGGAAATGCCTCAGCTGAAAGGTTGTCCCATAACTTACACGTCCGTGGTAAATAGGAGTGTGTAAAGCGGACTGTGAAGGACCGTCACTAGTCCAGATGGTGTCGGTCGAACTTTGACCTTCGTCTGGAAGTATAATCGTGAAATGGTGACGTAGGCATCATTTTAAAAAGTTCCTCGGAGCATTCGCCGTAATTAAGTCGGTAAAACACGCAGAGCGAGCCTGTATGTATGTCCCTTCGTAAGCTAAGCGGTTCTAGCCTTTTCTATATTCAAAATATTAGTAACATTGCAACTGCACCCGACCACAGACTATATTCAGGCTGCTTTAGGCTGTGTCCATGGGTTGAAGCGTACTAAATCTGACATAATTAAATCTAAAATACACTAAGTAATATTGAGTACTAGCCTTCCGCCAGCGGCTTCGCCCGCGTGGACCCGTTTTATAGGTTCCCGTAGGATAAAAACCATCCTATGTCCTTTCCCAAGGTCCACTCTATCTGTGTTCCAAATTTCATTAAAATTAGTTTAGTAGTTTAAGCGGGAAAGCGTAGCAGACACACAGACAGACAGAGTTACTTTCGAATTAATTAGTAGGGATTAAGCAACAAATTTAATTTGACTTATACGTTTCCACAAAGTTGAAGCAAATAAAGGCGAGTTAATAAAATAATTCATTCATTGCCTCAATATTTCAACGGCTATAAAACACAAATAAATAAGTACTTAGTAGATACCTATAAATTCATCTATCTGTCATCTATTACGTGAAAGTTCTTTAAAATATTTAGAAATCCCAGTAGTTATCACCAAATGGTAGAAGCATTACAAGTTTTAAGGTTTTTATTATCATTTGGACCATAAAACAGCACCCACGTCTACCGGAGAAAGGTCAAGGGATCCGATTAAGGCCTCCCCACATAGATGCGATACAGCGAAACGTTCGATGACCCGTTGCTGAATGTCATGTCGGACTACCAGTTTTTGAGTCTGGGGTTACATTTCCATCGAGGGCAGGAACGATGACTTACTAGTCTTGGCTTGTGCACTTGTCCTTGTGTGTGTGCCTACGATACAGAAAATGCATTATTTATATATTTATAACGATCGTTATGATGAATACGTTATTTGCTGTCCTACGTTACTATACGTTATGTCCTTTCTTTACAACTGCATTTTTATCGTCCGATATTTTTGATACGTGCAAATATGACTTCGTGCTTACATGTCATTATAAAAAAATATATTCGGAACTAATTATGGGTATTATTGGTGCACCTTCTTCACCGTAGGTAATGCGTTTTATTTCTACTAATCTGCAAAATATTACAACATCGTTTAAGATCACATTGTGTCAATTCTAAAACTACGAATAACAACTCTATATCGCAAACGTGTGGTAGAGACTTCATGTGATGGATTTGCTGTGGTTTGTTTACCTTTAAGTTTGATTTGTTTATGCTTACTCGTAATTTTGTATGCGTAAATTGATCTCTCTTATTTTACTATTATCTAGAAACTTTTAGTTAATTAGCTATTTAGTTACTGTACTAACTATGTCTTTAAGTAAATAATCCCTAAATGATTTTTAAATGCATTATGTTATATTAGTGTGTTATAATGATGTTGCTAATATGTATTAGTAATAACTGGTTGTTTGTTATTAGGGTTCGTTAGAATAATCAAAAAAAAACACTACTCGTATAGGATGATAACTCTGTCATTCGTTTGGCTGTTACATTAGAGCATCACAGGTACTGACAGGTGAAGAATTCGATTTGCCGATGATATAGTAATCCTGGCGGAGAACCTGGAAGAGCTCAGCACTATGCTAGGTGACCTCTATAGTGCCACACAAAGGGTGGGTCTTAAGATGAACATGCACAAGACGAAGATCATGTCTAATGTCCATGTCACACCTATACCGGTCGTTGTTGATGGCGCTACTCTCGAAGTTGTTGACGAGTTGACCTTGGACAAGCGATCCGTATGGGTGGGTCCAACTTCGAGAGAGAGGTAAGTCGTAGAATCCAACTCGGTTGGGCAGCGTTCGGGAAACTACGAAGTGTCTTCTCGTCGACAATACCTCAGTGCCTGAACTGAAGTCGAAAGTTTTCGAGCAGTGTGTGTTGCCAGTGATGACTTACGGCGCTGAGACGTGGTCTTTCATGGATGGGGATGGAGAGGGCTATGCTTGGTATTTCTCTACGCGACAGAATTCGAAACGATGAAATCCGTAGACGAACGAAGGTTACCGACATAGCTCTCAAAATTTGCAAGCTTAAGTGGCAATGGGCAGGCCATATAGTTAGGAGGACTGACAACCGATGGGAAGAAAGGTCCTCGAATGGCGACCACGTCTTGGCAAAAGGAGCACAGGCCGCCCTCCAACCAGGTGGACTGACGAACTGAAGAAGATAGCGGGAAACCGCTGGATTCAGAGGGCGCAGGACCGGACGGAGTGGCGAACATTAGGGGAGGCCTATGTCCAGCAGTGGACTTTAAAAGGCTGATAGACTAGTTAGTAATACTAGTCCATCAATCCTTATGGTTATCGGGGTGGACTATGGCCTGAATCCCTCTCACTGCCGATTCTTCCGGACACTTGCGCCCAGCACTGGGACGTAAATAAGGTTGGAAAAAAACCAGTACCTAACAATATAATTTTAGATTTCTAAATGTAAATTAAATACCTACAAAACGATTACCTAAATAGGTCTTAGTTTTTTGTGTTTACTATAGTACCTACCTGTTGGTCGTTTACCTAAAACCTTAGGATATAAAATTGTTCTAATAGGACAATTAAGCCAAATCTAAAATACCTCCACGGGCCGTTTACTGCCATTTATAAAGATTTGTTTTTGTTGCATGTTAAATGTAATAAATATGTTTTCTGTTGAATAAGTCAATTAAAACAGCAAAATTATGTTATTATTTCTATGAGAGGGACTGAGTCGGTATCTTTTATTCCCATCGATTTGCTGTCATTAAATGGCGGTTAATTATTCATATTTTATTTTGCTAACGATTACGTTTGATAGATCTACGCATATGAGATGGGTGACTGCTATCAGCAAATAGCATATGCGTTTGCGACAGAAGTTGGGCACTAACTAACCCGCATGGTGCAGATTAATGGAACTCCAATCCTCCCCAATAATGACAAAAGAGCATTAGGACGCTAAAAGGATTGCAGCAGACGTTCAATCTCAATTTTTATTGAACCTAATATTCATTGTAAAAAAAAAATAGACCATATTCAACATTTTCATATTCTTTTCGTAAACAACAACACGATACCTGTTATACCTGTGTACCTACTGTATACCCCAGTTCAACCAGGTTTCCTTATCTACAATCGGCATTCTCGATACGAACTCGAGTCACATTTTATTTCAATTTTGGGCTAAAAAATAAAATGTGACCAAATATACGGTTTTTGAATATATTTTTCCTACTGCTATAGAAATATCTATGTATATAAAGTAGATTTATTGGAAATTGAAATCTATAAAATGGGAAGCGGTATCTTTGTTTGTTTTGTACATCGTGGAGGAATGTAATATTTGTAATCGATTTAAGGGGATACCTCTGAGAAATTCCTGTTTGTTTCTCGTATATTTTTTGTAACATACGTAAGCAATAATTTCGATTAATTTATATATATTTATTGAGCATTTAATTTATTAATTGACAAGAGCAAAAACACGATTGCTTTAAGTTGCCTCGATAGAAAAAAATCTCAAAGTATGGTCTTCCAAATGTTCAATTTTGGCATATCTAGTGAACGAAACTTTACTGACTAGCGAATTTCTATTATTTGATTAGTCTAACAATAAATGAAAAATTTACAAGAAAACTTTTTTATTTGGTTTATTATTTACAACACGAATCAGTTTTTTTCATGTTGGCGCTTACGTCGTTTACTTATGCCGCGCTCGCAATTTTTTTGTCTCTTATGGAAAGTAATAGCCTCTTCCTTGTTTGTTTCCGCCAGTCAGTAAGCTGCGGCCTTTGCCAGCGTTGGACCTGTGTTTGGCGTACCTAGATCCCAAAATCGTTTTGTTCTGCTATATAATTAACAAATTACTTAAGTTTATTTATTTTAAGACCACTGTTAATGTAAAATTGCTTAAATCTGATCCAGTCTAACAGTGGTATAGGTAAATACGATCACATAGTATTTTTAAAACTATCCGATCATTAAAACAGAGTTCTATGGAGTCGCATTTGTTTTTAAATTTGGATATGCCGTGATCTTCAACTGCGAAAAATATGAAAAGTATTTTGTTTTTAAAGTAGGTATTAAAATATAAAATGGTTTGATGATATACCTTGATCAACATGCATTATATTATAATGTATGGCTGCAACCCTTTTTGTCCCACTGTGGGGCGCGGGTATCTCCCCCTTGTTGGGGAGGCCTGGAGCTTACTCCACCACGCTGCTCCATTGCGGATTGGTGGAGAACATGATTATAATGTGTATATAATGTAGTAAATATCAAAATTAATCAATGTTAAAACAAATAATATATATTTTTAAATAATTAGTTATTATAATATTATTATAATAGTTTAATGAATTAAATTAAATTTAAATTAAAAAAATAATGAATAATGCATACCTTTATTTTATTTTAATGCAATACTTATCACACACTTAAAAAATAATCTGTATTTTCAGTAGAATAACAGTTTTTAATTTGCATTATATTCCTTTCTATATTTTTAGTGTTCAATAATATTCGTACTACTGACATACAAATTGTTATTTACATAGGTTATAAAGAAAAAAAAACTAAGAAGATTTATTTGAAATTCTCATTTTCTGTTTTAAATAAAAAAAAGTTTTTTTCATAATTCCAATAATAGGTTTGTTTTTAGTTTCTAGTTTTTAAAACACATTTGTAGTTCAGTTTAAATAAATGATCTTGGCTACTCTACACGCATTAAGAAATTCATATTTGAAAATTACTGATTACTTTTTACTTATATAAAATGATTACTAATTAGTAATTACTGATTTCACTGAAATTTTCATTTAATTTTTACATACTTGAATGCACTTGAAAATAAAAAAAGTCCTTAAAATTCTAATATAATATTACAAAATTACTTATAAATAATTACTTACAATTGAAAGACCTCCATTTAATAATTACTTACAATTGAAAGACCTCCATACAAAAAACAAAAATATTTTTAATCTCCATCCATTCCAATTCGTACTCTGTTCTAGAAATGTGCGAGAGCGCATAGTCGTTGCGAACTCTGGAGCGGGGGTGCTCTCCGCAATACGTGTAAGCCCCGCCTTTCACGCATCGATTTATTTCAGAGGTATCCCCTTAAGTTTGATTTGGCAAATCCACACGTTCCTGAAAAAGAGTTTTTTGTGGTGATAAATATTCAGACCAAGAAATATTTACAGTGAAGGCAAGTGATCAAAAAGTCTACCAATAAGCGCTTAGGATACCTCGCTGACTGCTGTGTAATATTTAAAATATTAATCTTTAGAAAAGGCTTCTCGAAACATCCTTTAAAAACACTCATGACAGAAGGTTTCACATGTTTTAATGATATAGATAGACAGAGGAAAAAATAAAGATGTTTTGTTCTATGTTTCAAAGCACTTATACTTTTTATTGTTTCCAAGAAACGGTTAAGCTAAAATGTTTATGACAAATTATTAAATTAATATTCGCGTTCCTATCTCTAAACCGATCTTAACATCTGCACGTTTAATGCTTAGAGTAATTTGCAAAATACGTGATGTTTTGAATCTCCGGAGACAACGGAAGTTAGATCACCGGCATTGAAGCTTGAAGTCAAAGTTAAAAGTTAAAGTAAGCTTAGTATTGTGAACATAATTTAAGATTTTATTGTAATTTCATGATTAACACTATTCTTTATTTTCGTCGTCGTTATTATAGTGGCGCCCCGTGTTTAGAATACTTTTATGTAACTTATTTCTTATTTTCTTTTAGGTGTAGTCAGACTATTGTTTGTAAATGCTATGCTTATTATATATACCATAAATGAGCTATGAATTATATATAAATAAATAAATATATAAATTCTGCTAAATTTATTCTGTTTTTTTATCTTTATTTTTATTTTTATCTATTTGAGAGTTTAACTCACCATGTTTATGATATAAAATGCGCATAGGTTTTATGCGATATTGATTAGTGGTCAATGTAGAGTTCTAGGTGTTCAAATTGTTCACAAGAACTTCTACAACTAGATTCGGTGGCTTAGCCCATGCTAAATAATGTTAAAGATTAGATACCATTATATAAAGCACGAAAATGCACATCAAATTATTTACCGAACTGAACGTCCATCTATCAGCTATCACCCATCTAATTACTGTGAACATCCGCAATGCTTTGCTTCTAAAACATTCCTTAAAATATTCCCAACCCATGTTAATTAGGTACACTTAGGTACTTCCTGATTGATATTAGTCATATTATTATTTATCTTTTTATTTATGGCCATCATCGAATCGTGTGAATCTTAGACAAAAAGTAAGTAAAGTGGCCACGTAGCATTCACGGAATTTTACCGTAACAATTCACTGTGACAACTTGATTCATACTGTAGCACAAGAATCTGAGAAATAATTAGACTTGTGTTTTCCAAATTACTTTACGTCAACGGGGCCAATCATCATTGTTTCTTCAGGCTTCTTATATGCCAAGTAGCACTCCGCCCGTGGCTCCGCACGCGTGTTTTACAAGTTCTTTCCTATAAGGATGAGATATTTTCCCTGGGTGAAAAGTAGCCTAATCACTCCAACCCCCAAACTATCACCATACACATTTAAAACAATAGTATAGATGTTATGAGCTTTCATGAAATAGGTAACATAGCTGCCAACTGATAATGTTTCAATTAACATTGAAATAAGACTTACTGGAGGAGAACTATTTAGTATGACTGATGGGTAAACATTAAGGTGCTAGGTCACATTTTTTATTTATTTGAATGGAGTAGCAGATGAGCATGCAGGTCACGTGGTGTTAAGTGGTCGCTGCAGCCCATGGACATCTACATACAACCTCAAGCAAGCATAGGAAGTCTTGTCTGAGGTCGTATGCAGTTGAGCTGCTACTCCGGAGGCTGGTTGTCGCCTCATGTAAGTGTGGCCGGCAACTGCACCTTTCCACCGAAACACAATAAATTGCTCACGGCATATGTAGATGCAGCGGTGGTACTTCCTCGGGCGAACCATAATAGTTCTACCACCTACCAACATATAGCCCAACAACATATTAAATTGACGTATCACATTACATTTTAAGTAACTTTCGTGTGTTATTTATACAATCACTGCCAAAAAAGGTAAGTATTTATTTGAAGCTAAATTTCTAGAACTTATAAATCATAGCAAATACTTGCTAAACAGTCATGTTAATTATTATGTTTTGTTTAGAACTGGCAGGTGACTTCTCGTTGACGATTGTATGTTTTCTTGTTTCAAGTGATTTAGTATAAATGTTATGTTTATTTTTAAAATTTGAAACCGACTGCAAATTATAATGCTCAATTTGTTACGGTTACGTGTTTGCGAAATATCCGAATATCTTTGACTGACCTTCGGCAAGCTGTTTTGTGCAGTCTTATTTCAAATAGCGTTTCAAATAGCGTCAATATAGACCGAATATATTTATTGAAATAATTGCGCTGAAGTAATAATGGGGTCATATAGCAAGAATGTTAACCCGGTGGGGAAGAAAGATCCTCAAATAAGACGGCAGCTGACTTAGGAAGACAACAGGAAATCATTGGGTGGTAATGGTAAGACTGGCTTTTATCCAGTACTGACAATCAAAGCTGTTTGGTGGAGGCTATGGAGGAGTTGTAATATGTACTTAATATATTTACATATAAAACCTCGTAATAAGTATTTTGAATTATAATATTTCACAGAATATTTAATCTTGGGAACGTTGGTAAAGCATGCAGATTTTTTGAAGGGAAAACTTCTTTAGCGGCGTTGTGCACTTTTTTAGGATGGGTAAAAAATGTTAAACTCGCGTCAGGACACGTGGCCTGATCGAATATTAGTAAGATGCCGATGGTGACAGCTGATGGCTCGACTGTCTGTATACTTGTAAAATTAGTGTGTTGTGTTTAAAATATGGAAATTGAACAAAGTAATTCTACTTATTACCTACTGAAAAAAGTGACGAAGAAATAGTGAAAGGAAATAAGTGAGTACTTTATAAAAATACTAGATTAAAACCTACTTAAAATACTAGATGAAAAATAATACTGATAATAAAAGCAATTTGTGCGAAATTATTCCCTAACCATTCCAAAATATCAAAAATGCACAACGTTAATGTTTCACTTCTGCCGGCACTCTCGGAGTGCAACCCGTTGTTTTTTTTCATTGTATTGAAGTAATAAATACATTACTTATACAAAACTTTTGAGACTTAGCGAGTTATGGCTAATGTTCAAGGAAAGTAATAAATATAAATCAATAAAATTTACATACAGCATATCTCGTTAGTGAAGTGATATGGAATCGTCAGTTAATGCAAAAAAAATTACTTAGTAATGAGCGCAGTGTGACTAGTAATTTCAAAGGAAATGATATGCACATGAGGTGATGGAATCTGCCTTTTTATGACTGTCGCTACCTTAAAGGCTCAGGAAAGATTATCTGTAGGAAAGAATAAAAACTTGAATAGCTTATAACTGATTAGTCAGGACTCAGGAGTGTTCTAATTGTTCACAATTAAGTATGGTATTTGCGGGAGTACCTACTTATAGGTAAATGAGACAATCAGAAGCATGGATGGAAAAAAAAGCGTGTAAAAGAAAGAAATGCCTCGACTGAGATAACTTCATTATGGCCTGAGTTCAGATAGTCGTTAATTAATTTAGATTTTTATTCTACACAATTTCCAGCCCTGGAGTTTACGAAATCTTCGTCTTCATAAAAAAATAGATAACCCTTTTTGCGCAAAAATAATCAGTCTCTACCAGTGAGCAAAAATAAATAAAAACAACGGGTTGCACTCCGGTAGTGCCGGCAGAAGTGAAAACTTGAATAACGTTGTGTATTTTTGATATTTTGGAATGGTTAGGAAATAATTTCCCACGAATTGCTTTTATTATCAGTATTACTTTTCATCTAGTATTCTTATAAAGTACTCACTCATTTTCTTTCACTATTTCTTCGTCATTTCTTTCATTAATAGACGCACTTTGTTCAATGTCCATATTTTAAATACTTGATATAAACGAATTTTACAAGTATAGACAGTCGAGCCGTCATAAGCTGTCACCCCTCCGTCTTGGTCTAAGAGCCGGTGAAGATCGATTAGGTACCTAGGCATATTCTGTGTGTTAAAAACTATCAATTGAGATAAAACTCATTCGGTTATGACAAGAGTGAGGTGATGAAAGAACATTGATTAAATTAAAAATAGCTATGAACACTTTTCGATAGGCAAGTTATAGGCATATATGTTTATAAATTATATTTGATAAAAAATATGTCTCTCGAGTTATCAGATCGGTGAAGGTCGATCTTCCACGTCTCCTTTACTATCTTACGTATTTTCGATTAGGCCACGTGTCCTGACGCGAGTTTAACATTTTTTACCCATCCCAAAAAAAGTGCACAACGCCGCTAAAGAAGTTTTCACTTCAAAAACATTTGTGTAAGCCAGACTCTTTATTCAAGAATTTATAATGAGATCAAGCTGTTATGTTGTTGTACTCATAGTAGCCATTATTAAATTATGTGGCGGAAAAGGTCGTATTCAAAGTGAGGAAACAGCGCATGCCATCTATTTTACCCGTAATGACCGGACAACAGATTAATGTATAAAAGATTGCGCACATTGTTTGTTTCTTTGCAGTAAAATAATAACATTGACCGTTTTGTGTCCTTATTTATTTATTTTTTCTTGGGATAGGGTGGCGCGGGCTTTATCAGCTCATGAAGTCATGACACTTCAAAATATGCATATTGTTTGTACCTACCCGTAGCCAAGTTACAGATCACCGACCAACCTGATAGCCTTCTTTGAATATTTCTTTTGTAATAGCACAAAAATTTAAAATAGTAAAATTTAAAATGTGCGGATACCTATTGGTTCTGTTGAGCTTTAATCTCTTTGGCATACCTCCGCTCATATTCTCTTATCTTGTGATTATATTGTGCCTTGGTTCTTCAGCCCAATCCCTCAACGGCTCCCCCCTCCCTGCACTCCTCCCTGCACTGAGTAAGAATTTTTTGACGGTTGTTGTTCTAGAAATGCCCGAGACTGGTGCAGGACAGGACACAGCTGAATTTCTTTTGAAACATCTCGTGCCTTTGCGATTTTATGAAAAGCTTACCACCTAATTGGAGAGCGACAAAAAATTGCAAGTATTGTCTAAAGGCTAATATTGATGAGAAACATCTAATGCGATGGTATACACACGTGGCGACGTATTGCCATGTCATATATAATTCTAGCTTCTCAAATTACTCATACAACTTACGAAGTAATTGTAATTCAAAAACCGGCACGACGCGATCTATTTTGACTTATTCAAAACGATAAAAAGAAGACCGGAATAATTTAAATACGAGTCCCGGGCTATTCTACTAATTCGTTAATGAAATCAAATTCAATCGTTAATCGCTCAAATTTCTAGTACTTGAACCACTGGTGAGTACCAAGTATAACGTTAGTGGAGTATACTTTTTTTTCAACCTCTTCTTTTATATCCCACTGCTGGGCACAGGTCTCCTTCTCACAAGTGAGTGGGATTTAGGCCATAGTCCACCACGCTGGCCAAGTGCGGATTGGTGGACGTCATGCTTTCGAGAAATTATGAATTTCTCTCAGGCATGCACGGCGATGGAGAACATCGTAATCAATTAAATAACACGATATTTTCCATCACCGTGGAGCAGCGATAAATGCGCACATTACAAATTTCTTTGTCAGAGGTGCGCGCCAACGATTTAAACCCGGGATCAGTCGCGTAGATGGCCGCGGCTTTTACCACTCGGCCATCGCTGCTCACGGATGATACTATAACGCAGGAATTAAAATCATAGGTCTGGGAAATTGTTGATCCAGGTTTAATTAATTTACCTCATGTCATCAGCCGACATATAAATGGCGTGTGAGTATAATCAGTTACTAAATTATCCAATATAGGTAATAACTCGCTAGTACGGTGCAGGCAGGTCCTTTGCATAATAAGTACGGTGCTGAATCCTGCGCGGCAGGTCGACGGTCGGCGCCGCTCGTCTTGCCGATAGCCATCAATCCATACCGTTAATGGCTTCTCGTGAACTGGTCTGTTGATCACTGTTAATCTTCTCCGTACAGTTTTTTATACTAGACGAGCTATGACGAGAACCATTATGATCGTGGGCAACCTGTCAAACTGTGTCTTATCCCGGACCTATGTTCAATTCAAACATGTATAGTGTTCGCCGTTTTTCCTAAGAGTTAATTAAAAGGTCAGTCGTCGTAAAGGCCTCTATTATTTTTGAATTATAAAAATAAAAAGGATACAATAACAAGGATAATATTTATAGGTGGTCTACTGCTAGTACCAATAAGATATGAATTAAAATATTACCTATCGTAATAACGTATTGATTCAAGTTTTATTAATTTACCTCATGTCATCAGTTGACATGTGAATGGCATGAAAGTTTAATCAATTGCTAAATTATCCAATATAGATAATAACGTGTTAGTGCGATGCAGGCCTTTTATTCCCTGTAGCTTCGAGATTAAGAATAGAGCTACGGTACGGTGCCGAATCGTTACGACTAAAAGTGGGCTTCTGGGGTTGTGGGCGTTGAGAGTGGAGCTCATCCGTAAAGCCAGCAGCCCCGAGATGGACGACAATGTATGCGTGGCTGCATGCCGCTGCATAGAAAGGTGCAGGAGAGCACATCTGCTCTCCTGAGGATAGGCTCATACTGGGCCGCCGCGCGTGAAGGACACCGGTGCGTTGCACTGGAGATTCCGGAGTCCTCCCCAAGCGCAGAGGCAGGCCACCGAAAGGTTTTAGTGCGGCACAAATCCCACATAACCCGGTATCCTTTCCCAAGGTGCTGGGTATCTTTTTAAGGTTTCCCGCGTAATACAAAAAAATATCCTTTTCATTATATATGGTGCTGAATCCTGCGCGACAAGTCGATGGTCGGCGCCTTCTTGGCGATAGACATCAATAGTGCCCGTTAATGGCTTCTCAGGAAACTACTTCAGGTGTTTGTTGATCTCTGTTAATCACATCCATATAGTACTTTCTACTAGACGAGTAACATCTTTTTCATCACGCTCCAGGCCACCCCAATTGTGGGGAGAGATCCGTAACCTACAGTGAGACGCAAAATGGTATGCCAATGGTAATTTTAAACGTGTGCATTATGGTACCGACTCCGTTTTTATTCGGAGGTAGTTGTGATAAACATATCTCTTCTCTATCTGAAATGAAGTTATCTTTTTATTAAAATGTGAATTAACAGTAAGTACATGAAAATTAGTTTTAAAGTTAAGAGACCATTTGGATAGTGGTACAATTATGATATCTATTTTTAATGATATGATTTTTAATGAATGAAATAGATAGATAATATAGTAGAGGTTTTATCTAACATGATAGTGAGATAAGTTCAGGTCGACGGTCGGCGCCGGTCGTCTTGCCGCTAACCATCAATCGCGACCGTTAATGGCTTCTTGGGAAACTACTTCAGGCTTATGTTGATCTCTGTTAATCTTCTCCATACACTATTTTATACCAGACGAGTAACATCATGTTAGTGGGCAACCTCTCAAACTGTGTCTTATCCGCACTAATTATCAATTCAAACTGCTGAAGATTTCTGTTGATCACATCCACATAATTATAGTAAGTACCTACTCACTCGTCTAGTCGAGTACCATGACAAGATGTTCTTGATCAATCTAACAAACTGTGTTTTAGCCTGGACTAGTATATTTAATGGTCAATTGAATCATGTGCATATTATAATATATATAAGTCAATGAGTCTTTGAAGAAAACCAATTATTTTCATCCTAGCAACGCTCGGTCATCCGGGTATTAAAAAAATACCCGTTAGTAAACAAAATTGGTTTTAGTATTAAAACACCATTTGGTTGTGGTTTATTCATCATATCTATTTTTTGATGATATGATTGAAATAAATATGTAGATAAAATCTATTAGAATTTATCTAACTTGATAGTGAGATAAAGATAGGCCGATGCCGCTCGTCTTGCCGATAGATAGTCATCAATCCCTACAGTTCGCAGGAATCTTCAATAATTGTATCATCATCATCATCAGCCCGTATCAGTCCACTGCTGGACATAGGCCTCTCCCAAGGCGTGCCACTGAGCCCGATCTTCGGCTCTACGCATCCAGTTACTTCCCGCCACCCGGCGCAGATCGTCGCGCCACCTCGCAGGGGGGCGTCCTACACTACGTTTGCCCGAACGCGGTCTCCACTCCAAAAGCCGTCTCGTCCAACGATTGTCGGCTCTACGACAGATGTGACCAGCCCACTGCCACTTCAGCTTGCTGGCTTTTAGAGCTATGTCGGTGACTTTAGTCCTCCTTCGGATCTCCTGATTTCGGATCTTATCTCGAAGGGACACACCGAGCATAGCTCTCTCCATTGCTCGCTGCGCGACTTTGAGCTTGTGGACCAGTCCCATCGTCAGTGTCCACGTTTCGGCTCCGTAGGTCATAACGGGTAGGACGCACTGGTCGAAGACTTTCGTCTTGAGGCTTTGTGGTATAGATGACGAGAATATATGACGGAGCTTCCCGAATGCTGCCCAGCCCAACTGAATCCTCCTATCGGTTTCCTTCTCGAAGCTATTTCTGTCAATCTGGATGGTCTGCCCAAGGTAAACATATTCTTGAACAGCTTCGAGTGTCGTACCTTCGACGTTGATAGGGTTAGGAATAACGTGTGCGTTGAACATAACCTTGGTCTTGTCCAAGTTCATTCCTAGCCCTACTCGTCGGGAGGCTTCATTTAGGCTGGACAACATGTCCTGCAATTCCTGCGGCGATTCTGCCATGAGGACTACGTCATCGGCAAAACGCAAATGTGAGAGATATTTGCCGTCTATGCGTATGCCACGTCCTTCCCAGTCCAATAACTTGAAGACGTCTTCCAGTGCACAGGTAAACAGTTTCGGTGACAGGATGTCCCCTTGTCTCACACCTCTGTGCAGCTGGATAGGTCTTGTTTGGACGTTCTGGATTTGGACGGACATAATGGCTGAGTTGTATAAGCATCTCAACACATCGATGTATCGATAGTCAACCTGGCAACGCTGCAGGGATTCCAGAACAGCCCAGGTCTCGATCGAGTCAAAAGCTTTTTCATAGTCCACAAACGCTAGGCACAGGGGCTGATTGTACTCATGTGTTTTTTGTATTATCTGTCTCACTGTGAGAATGTGGTCTATGGTGCTAAAGTCTCGTCGGAACCCGGCCTGTTCTGGTGGCTGGAATTCGTCTAGTCTTCTGGTGAGTCGATTCGTTATGACCCTCGAAAACAACTTATAGACGTGGCTCAGGAGCGAGATGGGGCGATAGTTTTTTAGTAGTGTTTTGTCCCCCTTCTTATGGAACAAAACGACAATGCTCCTGTTCCACGCCTGCGGAGTTCTCCCTGTCTGTAAGACGGAATTAAATATTCGGGCTAATTGTAAAAGAATAGGTGTGCCGCCGGCTTTAATAAGCTCCGCTGTTATTCCGTCCTCGCCAGGGGCTTTTCCGTTTTTAAGCTGTTTGAGGGCCAACGCGATCTCCTCAACACTGACTTCGGGAAGCTCGTCAGTATAGTGGCGTGTTAATGTGGCTCTGGGATCAGTGGATTGGTTCTCAGGCTGCGGAATACGTGAAACATACAATCGGCTGTAGAAGTCTTCAACCTCGGACAGTATCTCTGGCTTAGAAGCGACCGTTTTGCCGTCATGCGTCTTAAGTTTTGTGAGGTGACTTATACCTAGACGATGAGCGAGTACCTTAGACCCCCGGTTCTTCTCAATTGCCTGTTTTATAGCAAGTGTATTGGAGCGCCGGAGGTCTTTGCGTATGTTTTTCCGGATATCTTTTGTAAGACATCTGAGTTCTGATGGTGTGGCATTACGGTCTTCGCGTCTTTGCTTCATAAGCGTGAGAGTCCTATCCGAAAGTTTAGACTTCCTGCCCTTATGCTTCGTCCGACAAAACCTGTTACCTTCATCCCTTAAGGTATCAGCCACATTTTCATAGTCCTCGTCAATATCCATGGTGGGTTCCAAGGCATCAAACCGATTTTTCAGTTCCAGCTGAAATTCATTTGACCCCGCTTCGATTTGGAGGAGATTTGGTCGGAGCGTAGACTTCAACATACGGCGTCTCTCGAGCTGAAGATCTATATTTAAAGAGCCTCTTACAAGCCTGTGATCACTGCCGGTGTTGAACCTATTAATCACGGAGACGTCTTTAAATATCCACTTGTAGTCCGTAATGATGAAGTCTATCTCGTTTTTGGACTTACCATCAGGGCTGCCCCAGGTCCATTTCCTCTGAGGCTTTTTCTTGTAGAAAGAATTCATCAAGAATAACCCCTGACTTTCGAGGAAATTGACCAGCATTTGCCCTCGATGGTTTCTCCTTCCAAAACCGTGGGGGCCAATACAGGATTCAATGCCAGTCTGTATACCCACCTTGGCGTTAAAATATAATTGTATATATATATATAAATAATCATATCTTAATAATTGTATAAAATCATACAAATTTTCGAGGTTGACTCATCATACTCCGTTATACATATTTACCGAACTTAAACAAAAACAGTTCGAAAGTACTGCAAGACCGGTGTAGATGAAAATCTACAATTATATTTAAGTGTCTTTTTATTTATTATAGGATTACTTTAGTCACAATACAAAGAGCTTCTTTCTTAGCTTTAGTGCTTAGTTAGAGAGGGAATAGGAATAGAATGGGAATTTGGGAATAGTGAATTCGAATTAGTAACTCCTAAGCTAAACGTTCTCTCTGAATACTAACTATTACTAACGAATAATAGTTAGTATTCTATAATGTGTTGAAGGCAAGGATATTAAAACATTTTTTAAGAATCTAATTTGGTTCAAGTTCCTACTATAGTCCGAGATCCCAGTTCACAATCTTTATTATTGTGTAAGTATTTGAGCCTTAGCCTTTATTATTATGTAAGTATGTGATTTGACCTATACCTACTTGAATTCACGTACGCATGGCTCAGCGGCTGACCACCTAACGCCAAGTAGCTTGCAAGCGCATCTTGTGGGTTCCTAATAGATTTAACTTACACTTAACTTTTTAAGAAAATATTCATAAGTTGGAACTTTACACTCGTGATTAAATATTATGAAGTACCATGTTCACGGCATGCCATTAACTGGTATTAGTTTTTTTGTTAGAAGTAGGTAGGTAGTTATTGTACGGTCACATAGACGCCCGTTGATATTGCACCCTACATTTATTGCACGTACCTAATCACTTTTCTTTAACTTATAATCGTTTTATATTGTCCTACACTTCGCAATTGAATCAAGGTCTTGTAGCAGCGAAACTGGCTCGTTTTGCTTTTAAATCGTAGTAAAATCTAAAAATATCGGGCGTGGCGTAGACTATGGAATAAAGTCCACTGTCTAGGTATGTAGAGTTGATTGTTACCACTTGAGTAGGTGAATAATGGCTTGGGCAAAGCAAAGTGTTCTGAAATCAGCATAACTTTCTCCGATAAATAACTTCTTGAATACAATTTGCTCACAGTCATTTTTTATCGTTTTCGTTGTTTGTCCCTAAAGGTTCCTTTACTGTTTTAATATAAGGCAAAGACTTCTTTATATAAATTCGAAAGTAACTCTGTCTGTCTGTGACGCTTTCCCGCATAAACTTCTGAAACAATTTCAATGAAATGAACGCATATAAAGCCCCCGGCGGAAGGCTAGTTTCAATATAAGCGTAGGACTTCTTTACATAAGTAAAGGCTTAAAACACTATTTATCCTGCTCAGATTTGGTAGACATGCGGGTTAGTGGCCAGAAGTTATCAGATAACTATCGGTACCAAATAACTATGGGACCAAAAATATATAATAATTTACCAGACTTTCTTAAAACCAAAAACTATAACGAATTTAAAAGGGAACTCAAAACACATCTAATTAAAAAAGCGTACTATTCGGTCACTGAGTTTATTAACGATAAATAAATAAATTAATAAAATATAAGAAAATAAAATAACATAAATAAAATAAAATGACTAATAAATAATTTTGTCCGCGGCATAAAAACCTGGGAGGTTTTTTTTTCGCCACTTTTTTTTCCTCTCAGTGTACAAAACCCATCCTGGTGGGTGCCCAAAGCTGATGACGGCGAACCCCGTATGGTTCAAATAAAATAAATTATTATAAAAAGCACAAAATGGGTTTAAGTCTAATTAATTAAAACTGTAAAATTTAAAACTACTTTAATGTTTCTTATGTACCCTTCTGTAATAGTCATTTTAAGAATTTATGTTTACATTATGTTAAGTCATTAAAATAATTATTTTATTTAATATAATAAAATTTGTACATCCTAAGGGGTAAATATGGAGCTCTAAATATTTTGTAAAACCTTTTTCACCCATATTTGTGCAAATAAAATATTTTCATTTCATTTCATTTTCATTTCATTTCATTTCATTTCAAACCAATCAAGACTGATATCTATGTGCACCTCATAAAGTTATTTGGCAACAACGTTCACCCCTCCAACTCGACCGCTTTCTATATTTATAGCTTTGTTGATCGCCTATGATCCACGTTGCCCGTAGAGCAATCCATGCTTCATAGCGAGGAAACTTTATTCCAGGGAAAATATTAAATTTCTTCGTACTGACAGTCTTAGTACTTCTTGGAACTCGTTCGTACAACGCGTAGATGGCACGCCAGCCTTACCACAAACTACTTGTTTAAGATTTATAAATAAACAGAAACAAGTCGGAGCCGTCTGCTCCACACTCATTACAACTAATCGTCCTCTGACTTAACAATTCGTTATAACGGAAGACTATTTCCGCATCGTTAAAGATTTGCCGTGAAATGAATGAATGGATGCTTTAAATTTAAACTCTGTTTCAATGCAGATGCTTTACAGTTAAATGTTGCAAACTATACCTATCTAGTTTTTCAAAGGATTTTATTGCTTGTGACAAAGCACATAATTATAGGCATAAAATACATCACGTTTCTGTAAGCTATTGTTTTGCCATATTGTGAACTGGCGGCAAGATGAGGTCTTATGCACAAAATAAAAAATATCCAGAAAGTCCACTCCCGCCGTTTTCGAAATTAACTACCTAAACTGGGTTGACTCCCTAGGGTTGCTACTGTACTAAGTATTTCTTAATTTTGAAATAGTCTAGTTTAGGTGCTTTATATTGACAGCGATACATCGATTCGTTTACACATTCATCTTATACGTGCATACCTAAATGGGTAGACCATCATCTTATAATCATTTATCTAAAAGCATGAGTACATATGTATACAAAACATCTCACACGACGACGACTTTAACTATGTTATGTTGGTTTGCCGCCATTTTGCGTAGTGATCCCGCCAAAAACATAATAATGTTAACTCAGATAAAATAAAAAAAGAAAATGTAAACAAGTGCACTAAGTTCGAACAAAACCAAAATGCAGAAAGGCGCCAAGTTTGGTTAAAAAGAGAGAGAAAGAGAGATCGGTAAATAAACGAAGTGATCCTAAAAGGGTTCCTTTTTCCTTTTGAGGTACGGAATCCTAAAAATGAACCTATTTTTATTGTTTTTGAAACATACTTATGAAACAGAAAACAAGTAATATTTGATAATAATAATAATTTTTACAAATTAGTAACAAAAAAATATTTTCTTCGATTTTTACATTGCTTGAAAGCACAATTATTATTGCATATTAAAGTGTTAATAAAACATTTGCATTTTCAGATATATTTTTTAATAATCTATGGGAAAATATTAAATATGTATTACAATTTATGTACTTATTTTTAAAAATTTGTGTTGTTTTAAAACATCCGAATACACTGCAACAGTAATAAAAACGCTTATCCATTTTTTAGCTCGTCAAATTTTAAACACTCGCGAGCGACAGTTCGACTATAGTTCTGTCCCAGATTGTCCGAGACGGCCTGTAAACGCAAAGTCAATGTGTGCGTAACAATATTGCGCTTTAGTTCCGAGTGGACCATCTGTCTCGGTCTCGGCGCGCCGCCGCCGATACGTAATTTGTGTCTTATGTCTGTGAATACAGTGAAGGCCTAGAAGATGTTCCTTAGGCCACACTAGTTCCGGCCCTTAATATCTATACCCAACATCAAGCTAGATTCGAGTGTTATTATAGGACGTAATAGTAAAGTTGTATGCTAGTTTTGAAGCGCGCATGGCCCGGCGGTTAGCGTAGAACGCAAACGATCTATGCAACAAAGCCAAACGGGCGCGGTCGGGTGTGAGATGGGTGACCGCTGTTGGCAAAAAAAAATCATTCGCGTTTCCGTGCTTCGGGGGGCACGTAAGGCCGTCGATCCCGGTTGTTTTCGATAAATAACAGTCGTTTAACCTTGTCGGAGACGTTATGGGCGTTTTGAAAACATCCGACAGCGGGTTGGCCACCTACCCGTATTTCCACCAACCCAGCCCCGTGCCAGCCACGAGCCCAGCAGTGGGACGCAAAAAGGGTTGCAGCCATGCAAGTTTCATGCAACTGCATGCGTAGGTAACACAAAGACTGATATCGCTTCAAGTTAGTGTGGCCGGAGTCCTTACTATCTTTATTATGCTACGTCAAAACATCGAATTACTCCATAGCCGAAATAAGTGTAACGATTCTACTTACAGAGTTTCCCATGCAAGTTCTACCACATACCAAATTCAAGTGATTGATCATGTGACCCCGTAATTGTATAAAACAGATTCCGTAGGAATATTAATAATATAGAAAGTTGAGTCGCAGAACTTCTTGTCTCATTAAATTTAGAATAACTTAATCCAGTTTTGGTTTTATAACAGTAAAAAATAATGTTCTATAAATTAAGTGGTTCAGCCAATGAAGAATTCTTTTATTTTAGAGACCTACTTGATTATAGATTTGATTAGATGATACATTTTAAATTAAATTTTGAGGTCTTTGAAAGTAGTAACGGGGCATAAAATTACGTTTTAAGGAATCCAACCGAATGGAAGACTATTTCTCTACTCTACCTATGTAACGTAATTAAAAAAAGGCTTTAGTACCTAAGTAATTAATCCGACTTAGTAAATTCTTTCTTGCACTTCACGAGAATTTCCTTGTATGGAAATTGCCATACATAAAAACAAAAATGGAGATACGAAAGGTATAACAGAATGAAGCGCGCATGGCCTGGCGGTTAGCGTAGAACGCAAGCGATCTATGCAACTAAGCCAATCGGGTACGGTCAGGTGTGAGATGGGTGACCGCTAGTGGCAAAAAAATTTCATGCGCGTTTCCGTGCTTCGGAGGGCACGTTAAGCCGTCGGTCCCGGTTGTTGTCGATAGATAACAGTCGTTAAACCTTGTCGGAGGCCTTATGGGCGGTTCGAAAACATCCGACAGAGGGTTGGCCACTAACCCGCCTCTCCACCAACCCGCATTGGAGCAGCGTGGTGGAGTAAGCTCCAGGGCTCATAATGGGGAGAGACCCGTGCCCAGCAGTGGGACTCAAAAAGGGTTGCAGCCAACAGACAACTCAGCAGTGGGACGCAAAAAGGGTTGCAGCCAACAGACAATAGACAATCAGTATTATGCTAAACATAAAATACTTAATGTAGAACAGTGGCTGAGTCAGTATTTAGTAAAATGAAGAATAATGAGTAGGTACCTATAAGCATTTGTATTACGTATTACTTATTCCTAGGACTGGTTTCCTCAGCAGGTGCACACTGCAGAAAATAGCGCGTGATCAAGAATTATTGAAATCGCCTTGGTGAATTCAATTTTAAACAAAATGCCTTAATACATTAGATACAGTTTTACATACAACATAAAGACTGGCATGCTTGGTTTACTTTTAGATTGAAAAGATATTTTGGTTCCAGACATAGACAATGAACTGATGTTTGTATAAATAGAGCTCAAATTAGGTTAGTGACAATCATAATAGTGATTTGAGAGGCTCTATCTAAAACTATCCATTCTCAAACAACTTAATTCAATCATTTAAAAAAACTACCTACTTCTTCAGATTGGGTGTTATTGGAGATAACTTACATTTAAAATCGATTTTTATTGCTAAAATGCTTAATTTTATGAATTTCGTATTTTATTTATTTTGAATTTCGAATATAATTAATTCACTGTCTATTTATTTAACTTAACTCGCTAGAATCCACAGACATAGATGATCAAACTTGAAATGCCTAATAAAATTAACGCGTAAACTTGCACAATGTCAAGGCCATTGACCGCAGACTACGGCCTCGTCGTAGCAACACGAGCAAGCTACGTTTTCTTACAGAATTGCCGTTCCCGTTTCTTTACATAACTCTATGTCATACATGCTATTCGTTATTGCCTTGACTTTAGAGCTATGATTCTATTGAAGTGAAAACTTCTTTAGCAGCGTTGTGCACTTTTTTTGGGATAGGTAAAAAATGTTAAACTCGCGTCAATTACACGTGACCTGATCGAAAATTCGTAAGACAGAGGGGTGACAGCTGATGACGGCTCGACTGTCTATACTTGTAAAATTCGTTATATCAAGTATTTAAAATATGGACATTGAACAAAGTCCATCTATTAATGAAAAAAGTGACGAAGAAATAGTGAAAGAAAATGAGTGAGTACTTTATAAAAATACTGGGTAGAAATTAATACTGATCATTCAAGCAATTCGTACGGAATTATTCCATAACGATTCCAAGACGTCAAAAATGCACAATGTTAATGTTTTCATTTCTGCCGGCACTCCCGGAGTGCAACCCGTTATTTTTTTCTTTTCGTAATTCCATCAAGGACTGCCAAGGAAAAACATTTAATTCAAGTTTTGCTTCTTTCGTTAAAAGTTTGAAACCGGGCGATATTATAATAACAGTCAAAAGTAAGTCGCCGGACTCGCCGGTAAATTTTAATCAGTAAAATCCAGTTACATATCAGAATAAAGCGATGGCTACTGTACAAGTCGAATCTGATGGAGTTTTGGGGAACTGCAAAACCATGTTTTTGCAAGTTATTTTATTTAAATTTGATTGTAAAAGGTACTGTTATTTCCTTGCGATTTGCTTTGGATTGTATTTTCTCCTCAATAAAATTAATAGGCACCTAGTAATTAATTTTGTTTATAAACGTTTACTGCTTTCTCTATGTTTAAATAACAACGTATTGTGTAATCTATGGCTAATGGGTAAGTGAGAGATATCCTGTTTCTGAGTTACATTGTAAGATATTACTTAATATATTATTATTCTACTAGCGGTCGCCCGCGACTTCGTCCGCGTGGACTTTAGTGTTAGAATTTTTCTAAAATAAAAGTAACCTAAGTTACTCCTTATTACATTAGCTACCTACGAGTGAAAGTCCTGTCGAAATCGGTCCAGCTGTTTCAGAGATTAGCCGGAACAAACAGACAGACAGACAAAAATTGTAAAAAATATTATTTTGGTATAAGTACCGTATATAAATTCATATGCATGTAGTAAAAAGCGATTATTTCAATATTGCAAACCGTCACTCCAATTTCATTTATTTGTATAGATGCATAGATGTGTTTCATCAGCGTTTCCTTACAAACACATATTGTATAGTAGATATTTAAAAGTTTTTTACTTTCTACACCATTTCCTTATCTACTATATAAAAATAAGTCTGGTTTTCCTTCCTGACGCCAACTCCAGAACGCACGAACCGATTTCAACGGTTTTGCATTCGTTGGAAAGGTCTCGGGCTGCGTGAGGTTTATAGTAAAGAAAATTCAGGAAAAAATTCATACCAAAGTTCACGCGGACGAAGTCGCGGGCGGCCGCTAGTGAACATTAAAAAAGATAGTCGCTGAAAGATAACCTTTACTGGAGCTTTATGTAAAGTCGCCACTGAAATATTTTTTGGTGTCTTTGAATTTTCTCTGCAAGAGTAACGGACGGAATATGAATGACGGAATATAAATGTATGAATTTATTTATATTAGAACTAGAAATATTTGCTGTAAAAGGCTGTAGAATTTCTGGCATGTGGAAGAGCTTGTCGTAGAAGCTTACCGAAAGCACCCATAATCTAAAGTAATCGTTTGGTCAAGTGCTTGAGAAATCCTATAAAATCTCGAAATTATTAATCAGATCTGAGAATGGCATTCTACATGAAACAACTTTCTTAAATGCTAGAAACAAAATGATCGACTTAATTTCTTATCTTCGTTCCTGTTTTTGTCGAGATGCCGTTATTTGTGTAGCTACCGGTTCCACTTGTATATCGTTTCGGCCCTTTTACTTAATGCACGTGAATGCGATTACGGTCACGGGTGATAATCAATCGTTCTAAAACGAAAACCAGTCTTCATTATCGTATACTACGTTTATTTATGTGTCATTGACTTTTTGAGATTATCATGTATATGTATAGTAGAGGAAATGTTGATTGTACTATAAGACTTAGCTCAGTATTTTAATCGCGATGACCTGAT
Organism: Pyrgus malvae; assembly: GCA_911387765.1. NCBI lineage: Eukaryota > Metazoa > Arthropoda > Insecta > Lepidoptera > Hesperiidae > Pyrgus > Pyrgus malvae. Next base: position 7,524,210 of record OU426958.1, on the reverse strand, counting down.
GATTTCAGACAGTTTCTGATTTCGGACCATTACAAGATCCTTCTTTGAGAGCGTCCAACTTTCGCAACGGGGTTATAATGATACTCGAACATTATAAAAATCAACAATATTCCACTACTGGGGCGATGTCTCCTCTCGGAACTGAGAGGAATTTAGATCGTCGTCCACCACGCTGACCAAGTGCGGGCTGAAGGACACGACATAAATTTGAGAAATTTAATTTAAGCTTTGTATAGTTCATTGCCCATGGCACTACTACATATTACAATGGCTTGGCTGGCTGCAACCCTTTTTACGTCCCACTGCTGGGCACGGGTCTCTCCCCATTAATGGGGAGGCCTGGAGCTTACTCCACCACGCTGCTCCAATGCTGATTATTGGATTACAATATTTCCGCGGAGTAACATATCTTTTGACTTTTGTTAATATCATAATTAACAAGCAACCGCAAGGGACCATACTCAGACTTTAACTGCAACTTCAAATGACAACATGTTAAATTACATATGCATGTGTATTTTGTTATTATATGTTGTTCTTAAAATATCCTAATCAGTGCGAATTATTTTTCCTCAAATATTTGCATACGTCCGGTCCGCCTGTTCCCAGTGGATTCTAACCTGTCTGTTTTAACCTTTCTGTCTTTGAATAAAAAAAATAGCAAACGAGAATGCAGAACCACGTGATGTTAAATGTTCGCTTCCATAGACATCTACCTCCACTCTCGAATGAAGACAAATTTTATCTAATGCTGTATCCAATTGCGTTCTTCTGAAATTGTGAGATTGCAAGAAACCATATTCAGAGATATTATCAAAAGAGTATTGTTTGCAAACTTGCAAATAGCTATAAAAGAACTTTCCTTCGACGAGAGATCTACCTGAAATGTTGATGTCTTCAACATTGTCTGGTGACGCTTGCTATGGAAATTCTCTATTATTATAAAGACGAAAGACAATTTAAATTTAACTGAAAGACTGTTTGACATATTTGAAAATGTCTCGAGTTGGTTAAAACAAAACAATTTAATTCTAAATTTTGACAAGACAAAACTGATGCAATTTTATCAGTATCAAAAGAATCCAATTGACATCTCTTTTAAATTTGATAACAATGACATAGAAATAGTTGAAAAATTTAATTCATTAGGTATAAGTATTGACTCAGATTTGACTTGGAACTCACATATTGACATTATTAAAAATAAACTTAATAAATTTATTTATGGCTGCCGAGAAATTAAGAAAAGTACAAATATTAAATCAGCACTATCTGCATATTACGCATATGCGTATGCTTGGATTAAATATGGTATTATTATATGGAGAAGTTATAAAAATAGTCACGATGTGCTCATCTGTCAAAAAAAGTGCATACGTGCTATAACGGGAATATAAACTTTAGATAGTTGCAGACCATGGTTTAAAGAATTAAAAGTTCTAACAGTACAGTGCATTTACATACTAGAATTGTTAAAGTTTGTGCGCCAACATCCTCATCTCTTTGAATTAAAAAGCGATATGTACAATGCTAAACGTAATTATAATTTAGCAGGGCCCCAAGGTAAAAAACTAGGTATAGTCGCCAAAGGCACCTATTATATGGCCATAAAATTTTATAACAATCTACCAAACGCCATTAAAGAGATATCTAAGGAGACTTTGTTTTTAAAGAAAATTATTAATAATAAAATAAAATAAAAAATAATGAAAATAAAACAATAATTAATAATAAAATGCTATTACAGTTATAATGAATATTTAAATGATAAGCTGGAAATATAGCCATAGAAATAAAATAAAATGGTTTGTGTATAAAATTAACAAAATTAAATATAATACATAATGTATTACAGACTTTTATAGTAAAAATGTTAATGTATTAATGGAAAATTTTATAGTGTTAAAATTAATTTTAATGCATGTTTTTGGTTCCGTGTATTATTATATTGACATTAACTGAATTGACATTGACATTGTTGTTTGGAACGCCTTAACCGGCAAATCTATTTTTGGAGCTTACATCTATGTGCATATTTATGTAATTTTAATATGAAATTATATTATTGTACCCAAAAATAGACCAAATAAAGATTAAGATTAAGATTACAGCTGTCACCGCGCTGTCACTGTCGATCAATGGTCTACGATAGTAACATTTAATTTCATTGGCTAAGTATAATGCTCGGCATGCTGTTAATTAGTCTGAGGATTAGTTTCACCACCTTCAAGTAAAGTGACAAGTACGTTAATTGTCGGTTAAAGTCATCCTTAACTTCAATTTCAATTTCACGATGTTCGAGTAGCACTAATCATATAATAAACTGACCCGTACTCATAGCTTTTACTTGCCAATTAACTTTACTTGGGACGTAACTAATCAACACTTTACATGGAGATGGTGAACGAGGCCATGAGAATGAATTTTTGCAACCCATAGTACAAAATCCCTTAAATTTTTGACATTGAACTTAGGTTAAAGTTAACATCTAATCTTGACATGGATCTATTCTCACGGGTTGTACCTACCTAATATTTTGTTTACGACAATGTATATCATATTCATTGCACAATTAATACAAATGTATGTACGGTCATCGATCACGTCAAGGTCGGGGATGAGATGGACAGACACGAAATATCTATAGAAGTGATTGTCACACAATCAGACACGCAACTATACGTTAAATAAAAATGTAATTAACTGCCGTTGGATTGCAATACGTTAATTATAGTTTTTGTAGTCACCGAAAAGGATTTTTTTACGCAGTGGACTAAAAAGCGATGGACATGATTCAAGGATGATTTTGTTCAGGCAAAAAGCCTCAGACTTTTTTTCAAGTATGACACTACGCAATCAGGGAATATAGGGAACATTCCAACTTAAAGAACAGTCTTAAGATTCATCAAAATCGGTTCAGATATATGGGTATATCTATGCCTTTCAGATCTAGAGGTAACATGCATAATATGTGTATCATAAAAATTAAGAACAATAAAAGTAATTTCAAATAATAAACCGACTTCAAACGCATTTTAGAGTCGTCGCGTGCCCTAAGTAAAATGGCATGGTATGTAGGTATTTCGTTTATCTTTCGTTCTGAAAGGGCATCGACCCCAAAATTATGGGCGTGGCTTAAAAATGTATTATTTGTTCCTTTTCAGTTGGCAGGCAGGCATATGAAGACAGGTTATTTTTATTTATTTAAGAGTATCATGCACTGGTATAAATCAGAATGGACCTGTAGATATACATTATGTAGATATATTAAGCTGGTTTTCATGGAATTAGCCATCATCATAGTGCGTCGTAGAATCACTATTAAAACATATCGGCAATTACCCACATAACTCCTATGTAAATACGATGGTCGATAAAATATAACTGCCACCAGGCTCCAATAAACAAGGACGTGTCTAATAGAACCTATAAAATATTTTTGTTAATTTGTCATTAGTGCCTCGTATAAGGTACAGTCATAGTATACCACTGTTTAGTCCTACGTCTTACCATAAAGGTAAGTATAAGTATAAGTCAAAACTACCAATAAAGTTAAAGATAAAAGTGATGGACTCCTGCCTGTTACCCTGTTTAACGTATGGCGCTCAAACATGGATCTTTGACAGAGACACGAGAGTTTTATATATAAGATAAATAAAAATAGTAAAAAATGTATCTACGTGGATAGCTTAGTATTGATTTAAGACAAGATAACAACTTTTTAGTTGAATTTTTATTCTATTATCTATAAATGAGAATAGAAAAAAATGTACCATTAATAAGTAATTGCTTAAAATAATTATCTCTTAAATAGCTCATTTTTTGACTTTGGCGTAGTCGGGTAAAAATAAGGTTATACGGTACGTATGCTGTAAAAATAATTTATTGATTTCATTATTGAGAGATTGATAATTAACATTAAAAAAGTTATACCTAAAATACCTGTGTCGAGTTTTATTTTTAACTTTCTTTTTTTAGATTCAAAGTTCTTACATACAATATTAGCTATGAAACAGCCTTATTGATTTTATATTATTATAAAAAAAAAAACATTTAAGGCAGCCGCCCATGCACAGCTTCGCAAATATTCATCTATTACGAAGAATTATGAATTTGCGGCGCTTGCGATGGAAACTATGGGTCCATGGTCGGCTGACATAAAAAAAATTAGCTTATCAGTTCAGAGGGGAAATGCTGCCAGCGTTCTAGACACAATGCCACAAGCGCAACTTTTGGATGGGGTTTTCTTTTTATAGTTAATTTTTTTTAGTTCGTATTATTAATTTTAGTTTTTTAAGTTTTTTTTTTCTGGAAATACATAAACTTTTTGTTGTTATAAAATATTTAAGCCACACATACAAATTTATCGATTGCTTTCTTAAGTATAATAATTATTAAAAAATTTAATTAATGAGAGTGATCAAAAAATAAAGATGATTTAACGGTAGTGCTTAAATAGTTTTCCTCAAATCCTAAAAGGGAACGGCTTACTTGTAAATGTGAAAGAATCAGTCCACTCTATCTTTGTTCCAAATTTCATTAAAATTGGTTCAGTAGTTTAAGCGGGAAAGCGTATCAGACAGACAGACAGACAAAGTTACTTTCGAATTTATAATATTAAGTAGGGATAGATAGATAGATAGAATAGAATACATGAGTAATGGCTGGCTGCAACCCTTTTTGCGTCCCACTGCTGGGCACGGGTCTCTCCCCATTATTGGGGAGGCCTGGAGCTTACTCCACCACGCTGCTCCAATGCGGGTTGGTGTAGATGCGGGTTAGTGGCTCAACCGCTGTCGGATGTTTTCAAACCGCCCATAAGGCCTCCGACTAGGTTTAACGACTGTTATCTATCGACAACAACCGGGACCGACGGCTTAACGTGCCCTCCGAAGCACGGAAACGCGCATGAATTTTTTTTTGCCACTAGCGGTCACCCATCTCACACACGACCGCGCCCGTTTGGCTCAGCTGCATAGATCGTTTGCGTTCTACGCTAGCCGCCAGGCCATGCGCGCTTCATGAGTAATACTTGGTTGTAAACTTGAAATTACATATTGGCAAGCTCGCGCGATGGCATTTGATACCCATAGTAAAATATTACCGCATTATTAAAATAAATGACCTTTCCGATTAGCGAACGAGACTATGTCGCATTAAGTTAATTTTTTTCTTGCCTTTTTATTATCTTTTGTTGCCTTGAATATGGATGCAATGAGGTAAAACTAAGCAGTAATATTACAACCTTCGTCCTGTCTACTTTAAATATGATAAGATCCGGTAATTTGAAAACTACCGACAACATACAGGAAATCTTCATTCATACTTTTTTGCAGTAAACATTAAGTTGACGTGATAAGTTAGACGACCTACGTGGCGTAATGGTTACCATGCCGGACTGCATCGAATCGAAGGATCCCGGATTCGATTCCCGGCGAAACAGTTTGAATGATGACTTGTTCTGTTCTCGGTCTGGGTGTGTGTGTGTCTTTGTGTGTGTTCATGGTACCCACGACACGGTATGTATATCTATCCTACTGTGGGTCTATGAGTGTGAAGCGTTATTATTATTTGTATTTCATTGGCAGTTATAGATAAATTCTTTGGTCTTATTATAAAACGTACTTGGGGGACTCTGGACTTCTTTTGTTTTGCAGTATTCTATTGTTTGCAGCAATATTACGTGTACCTATTCGAATTTTCAATTGCTTATCAAAGATTTTTTTGGGGAACAAAAGTAATTGAGTAATTGAGTTTTTAACAACAAAAAACCGACTTCATAAGTTAAAAATTAAAATTGTTGGCATATATCTTTTTTTTTTTAATGGTAATGACTCTCAAAACTATTTTGTAGTCAGACTCCATTTAGTACGAAAAGTAGGTATGTAGGAAAAAACCTACGCCATTTTGCTAAGGGCCCGATGATTGTTTACTTAGTATAACTATCTCCAGAAAAAAAAAACAGAGTCAAACAACTTAAAGTAAAGCTCGAGTCTTCAGTAGTCTTGACTAAGATCGTATAATCGTATATTACATGCAGTTGCAATACCACTCTCGAGGTTGATGGTCGCATCACGTTAATCGAGGCTGAAAAGCTCCATACGATATAAAATAAAAGTTCCTACTCCTACACGTACATTGGAGGTGAAGGCACGTACTGCGGTGACTACCCCAGTCGAAAATGCCGTTGTTATTATCACCCTCATATCTTACAAGCAAACATGGTGTGATGTTTACGCTAAAATTCATATGTGATCATGTCATTAATTATAACCGTATGAAGAAAAATTTAGTTACAGAGCGCATGCCATGAGCCCATGACATACTCGTACAGCTACACCATTCACTCGGCAAGTAGCTAAAGCAATGAAATAGTTGTAGCCCAAGCTCACTTCTTATTCACAAATGCGGCTGAATCGTGACCGGTTCAAAATGTAAACATTCATTGTACTTCGTCACTTTGATAAAGATAAGAATTGATTATGTTCCGAGAGACTAGCGAAGATAAATGGCAACCATTTTCTAACGGTGGCTTTTGGAGTAATGACATATTAGTGGTTTAATATATTGCCAATAGGTTTAAGTATACTCATGATCATATGCACCTGCTTTAGATTTTATAAATTTTTCTGGTCTTAATTTTTTTGTCGAGCGAATAAATGAAATGCAAAATCCGCAAAAAAAAACATTTTAAATGAAACCATACATGGTTTATATACATACATATATAACCATAAATGCAAATAATGCACCTGTAGACTAAATTTTATATTTGTATACTGTGCTAGAGCTTTGTATGGCCATGAATTAAGCATTATTTATGTTAATTAATATATTGAGGTAGTTTTAGCTGGCTATATATATAATATCAATAATATTTATCTACTTCAGTATTGTGACAAAATATTTATATAAAAAATTGTATGTAGTAAGAATTTGTGTTTTTCGTCGCTTACCTCTCGGAATATTAGTAGTCCAAGCGCTAATTCTAACGGTTCGCTGTTCTTAATTTATCTATACCCACTGTCACGGCGGTGGACTAAGTGCCCACTTGTAAGCTAAACTGTCATTCAAGCACATCTAATGTGTACTTAAGTGGACGGCAAAATCGTATATAAATCGCCGATTTTATGGTTCTGGGACAAAAATTTAATGAGGTGGAAATTTTCACATCACATTTCCGATCGTTTGCATACTGAATTCCAAAAATATTGTCCATTTATTAAAACTGAGCCTCAATTAAGACTAAAAATGAGATAATCGTGCTAAATTCAAATGCTTTTTGCTTTGAATTCTCTACGGATAGACGAGCGACAAACGTGATTTGGTTTCCCCTGTTTTTAGAATACCTTTAAAACAAAATAAAATAACCAAACGAACTAATAAAGGCTCCTTATCTTTTCCGTTTTTAATCTTTTAAAATTCTTCACTCAAAATTTCGTTAAGATACGAGTATGATTTCAAGTTGAAATTTATTTATTCTTCATGTACCAAAATACAAAGATAATGTACATAGTCGGACGTAATGCTATAAGCATTCTCTACCAGTCGACCTGGGGTAATGTGAGAAGCAACGAATGGTAGCATTGAAGAATAACTTTAATTAAAATAAAAATTAGAAATTTATATCGGATGATTAGGTCTGAAAAGCCTAAAAATACTTTTCAAGGCGGAATAAAAAATAAGACTGTTTAAGTTTACATACCATAATGGCTTGTTTCATAAATATGAAATAGTTTTTATTCCCTTGTGACATTTCATATTGGAAACCACGGAATTCCAAATAACGCGTTGGAAACAAAACCTACAATACATACCTCTTATCGCTTACCTAGAATCATGAAGCATTTGAAACAATACCTATCTTATTGGAAATGTTTAAAAAAATATTTTAGCTATTTCTTAAATTCGTTTCGTCGTAATAATTATGCCAAGTTAGCAGCAATCCTCCACATACATAAGCTCACACTAGCTTTTACATATTTACGGGTTTATTTTAATGCGTTAAACTAAGTACCATCACAATCTTCGCGAACCATTACTCCACCCTCACGTTAAGACTTAAGGTGCATTTATCTCGATGAACTCAGAATCGTTAAAACGTGCTGTAAATTCCAAGTGTGCAATTAAGGGGCAGGCTCCCTATTTTTAGCCTGTCCAGTAAAGTTGGACTTTTTTCCTCGGATGTTGGCTGACGGGCTGCGGGGTCTTGTCCTGTGATATGCACGCATTACGGGATGTACCTAAGTAATCGTGCGTTTTTAATTTATCGTATAGACAGGGTGACGCAACATTGATTAAAAAATAAATTTAGCTTCAACTTCATTCTGAATAAATACAATTTAATTGGTAGACTGTTAAAAACTCCAATTATAATTTTAAACATCTTATTTTATGTGTGTAAACAGTCAACAATAAAGTATTTTCATTTCATTTCATTTCAATTTTATTCGTCATACTCATAATGAAGATCTTTATTATCAGGGCATCGTTTTTGACGTAGTCACTTTGACTTTGCGTTCTTACAAAATTAATCTTGTCGTAGGTATAAAAATAGCTTTAAAAGGTTTTAATTATTCTAAAAAATAACCCGAACACTTGTTTGCAGATTAAATAAGGTCTCTACGATTATTTGATTTTGTAAAAATATCCTGTTTTGAATTACTCACCGGGTTACATACGGCATAAAATATTCCGTAGGCATACTGCAGAGTGCCCTACCATAATCTTAATATATATATATAAAAAGTAAAGGGTTTTCTTTGTACGTAAAGACACGGTTTTCTCTATTATCATTAACTCCAATCAACTTCCCGTTGGGGTTGTAAATACCCCTTAGTACGTAGATAATAGTAAGGGAGTTTGATCGCGGTGGGTGGTTGACTGACTGACTGAATGACTTTTCTAACCAATAGGGACTTCTGGGTGGATCTCAAAATTTCTGGGATGACCTAGCAAACTATTTTAATTTTAATTTTACTGAGAATGTTCGAGAAAGTTCCAGAAACTTCTCGAATCATTTGGATTTTTTAAATAATTTTAATTATTTGAGAATATTCGAGAAAGCTTCTCAAATGATCTGGATTTTTTTTAGTAATTGTAATCATTTTTCGAATGATCTGGAGATTTTAAAAATAATTGCAATTTTTTTAATTAATTGAAAATATTTGAGAAAGTTCCAGAAACTTCTCGAATGATCTGATTTTTTTTTTAAATAATTGTAAACTGTTTTAATTAATTGAGAATGTTCGAGAAAGAAAATGATCTGGAAAAACCTATTAATATTATAAACGCAAAAGTTTGTAAGTATGGATGTTTGTTACTCTTTCACGTAAAAACAACTGATGAAACTTTACAATAATATAGCTTATACATCAGAATAACACATAGGCTACAATTTATAAAGATATTGTGTGAATTGTCCAAAATATGACGATAAGTGTCAAGTAAGTAGGAAAAAATCTACCATCTGCAAGCTATTCGTGCGCTGCCAAAACCGCTAGAGTTCATAATGTATGATGGAAATGTTTATCTTAAACAGTCCTACAAAAAAGCCGGTCCAGGGCACTTCAGAAGGGACTTCACTTTATGCTAATGATCGTCTCTAACGCGGGTGAAACCGCGGGGCACAGCTAGTTATTATTATAATAATATGTGATTCACCTCAGATACACAGGATTATTTATATGATGTAATATTTTTAAGGACTCCAAGTACGGACCATTTGCTGTAAAATCATTCATGTAATATTATTGTTCTGTTGAAAAATATTGAAATGTTTGTTTATTTTTTATTTATCATGTGTCTATTCAGAAAACTCGAACCCGTGAAAAAGATATCAGATCTCAATAGAGCCACTTCTGAATCTACACGCCCTAATTCTATCACTCCTAATATCACCAACTCTACATCAAATCAATATGGCTTTGTCGTTTCGCTACCGCCACGAAGGTATTCGTTACTTTTGTATTATGATAATATCTTGATTTCGCATTTAATATCGTCGGCTCTCCTCCTGAAAGAAGGCTCTGCGATATGCGAATAAAATTGATACACCTAATAAAATTTCAACTAACGTCTTATTAAATCTTGTTTCAGTTCCCAACACCTGCGATTGGAGAAACGATATTGAACGAGTTGAAAGAAAAAGAAAATGGCGCTGGATCGTCACCGAGGGACCAACGTGTGGTTGGGACTGAAAAGTAAATAGATGCTTTTTTGACGACTCGTGTAGGGCATCTCCCGCCGGGCCAGGTCTATATTATCCAGGTCTATATTATACATGGGACGCAAAAAGGGTTGCACCCATTTAGAAAACTTCGAAATCGTAATTCATGAATACCTATGGCGCCATGTTGAGGAAGGTTGTCACAGGGGCTAGTAGTGTGAAAGCGGTTATTTATTTAATATAATTATTTATATACATATGTATGTGATTCGAACTTAAAAGCACCTTGTTCTGTAGTCCTCTAATAGATTACATTTTATTCGTAAGGGCAAGGGATACTTGAAGTTATCTGAATGTAAAAATATTTTATTCACTGTACTTCCACTGGTTTTTTTTACAATCTCTTAGTGAACATTATTTACGATTTTGTCTGCTCTGGGTGCAATTCAGGTTCATGAACTGAAGAAAAGAGCAAATGGAGATTTTATTTTATATAGATCTATATTTTATTAACGAAGTATAGCGAGATTTGACTTGAAAAAGCACGATTTTTTTTATAGCGGAGACAACGACACACGCAGCAGTCGTCCTCGACCGGGGACTCTGCCAGATTCTGCTAGTGAGTTGTCGAAAGCAGCCCGTGGATTGCTGAATCGCCTATTAGATCCAGACCCTAAAGTGAGGTTGAAGAACTTACGACAGCTGCAAAAAACTGCCTTTTACATGGGCTTCAACTTTGAACATGTGAAAGCTAAAAAGGTACGACATGTTTTAAATACATAATGTGCATTTATAGGCGTAATAAAGTAAAATTAGCGAAATGTAATTATTTATTAGAATTCTGATATGATCTCATTGACGACCCGCGTGGCGTAATGGTTACCATTCCGGACTGCCGATCGGAAGATCCCGGGTTCGATTCCCGGCGAAGAAGAAATTTTAATGATGAGTTTAACATTTCTGTTATCGGTTTGGGTGTTTGTGTTTCTGTCTTTGTGTGTGTCCATGGCACCCACGGCACAGGGTATGTCTACCCTACTGTGGGGCTATGAGTGAAGCGTTTATTTATTGGAATTTTGAACATTATACATCATAACCATCGAGATATCATGTACTAACGTACTTTATGTTATGGAACGTAACAATATGCAAGAAGTAAAACTATAAGTATATAAATACTATAATATACAATGCATATTGACTAGATGTGGTTTCATTTTTTAGCTATCAAATTAATTTGGTGCTTAGAAATAGCTTGTACACACGACAGACATCCACAAGAAGGCAGTGCAGAAGTTTGAATTATGAGTTTTAGTTTCTGTTCTTAGTCTGGCTGTTTATTTGATGTATAGCAGATACATGTAGGTAATAAGTCATAATTATAAATGGTGCTATTTTTATTCACTCCCACAGGTAGCTGTGAAAACTATTTTTGAACGACATTTCCCGAACGATCTGACTTCTGCGCAAAATTCAAGTCGACCAGAATTCGCCTCATTCGATCAATCTATACTTCAATTATAATGTTTTCCTAGCATTTATTTTAGAAAAAATGTAGCTTTAGGTGCCATATTTAAACAATATGTAAGTGTTTTTTAAATATTGTATGAATCTATAATAACTGAAGATATTTTCATTTTACTTACAAGCAGGACCGCGCCGACCATAGATAATACACTTGCGCCGACCCTCCACAGCGCCTGTGTGCGAAAACTATGAAGCGCCTGCCTGTGTGCGAAATCAATGAAGCGCCTCTTTTTTTCACGAATCTTTGTTTCAACTTATTTTTACATAATAAATAGTTTTTTGTTTACGAGGCATTTGTTGCGCCTCTCTCTACTCGACTCTACTTACTTATCGATACAAGAAACAAACAACACAAAACAAAGAAATATGTTGTTGTGTAAGTGTAACAAAAATAATTTCGATAGCGGCGCCATTATTGTCTTGGCGCCTGTGTGCGCCGCACACTTCGCACATAAGGGCTGATTACATTGACCAACTTGCAGGGTCCGATTTGGCATACATTGCTGGTTATCTTGAGTATTTTATTACAATGTACTCATATAACCAGCAATGTATGCCAAATCGGCCCCTGCAGGTTGGCCAATGTAATCGCCCCAATAGGGGCGGCGCGGCCCTGCTTACAAGCACAACCAAAAACGTTTAGAATTTTTGGTTGTCCTTTGATCACATAATTTATTTGTAAGTTATCACCACGGGTTAAGTAGCATTCCATTATTGCATCCTCAGTTATCGGTAGGTATGATTAAGTTAAAGTAAGCATAATTTTAATAGCCACTTCTCTTTTCGTTCATTTCCATTCATAAAAATGTATCTACTAAATAGCCCCCTTATTCGTAAAAATAAACAGTGTTTAAGGCTATTTTAACTTAAATGTGTTTTGTCACGTTCTTTTCGATGACATTAATTATAATCAGTTAAAATAAGACAATATATTTAGTTTACGGAGGCTTTTAACGCTGTTGTAAAGCCGGTATAGTAAAGCAACTGTGTTCTACTCTTATTTAGGGTTGCCATCTCTATTTGTAAACTAGGACAAGACGCGTTAAAATCCTGGATTTTACAGCCCAATACCCGGACATTTCAACAGCGGGGGGATGGTGAATTTACCGAGTCGGTTCGTCGGTTGATCGCGATGTACGGGCACAGTGCGTGTGTCGTATTTTTTTAACCCGGACTACAAATGAAGTCCGGCCCGGACGCTCCCCGGACGCTCTCGAAACTAGGACAAATCCGGGGAAACCCGGACGGATGGCAACCCTACTCTTATTTGAAAATTGTGTAAATAGGTTGGGCTACTTAACTTCAATAATGTTATAAGTCAGTTCCTACCTAAAATTGAATCTCAGATATGTAGGTACATTACTATTCGTATGTTAAAATAAAATTAATAAAAGATACGTAATGCGTATTATTTTTATTTAATATTTTTATGATTCTTGATCTTGATCCTACTGCGCAGTTGTGCGCGCTGTTTGATTGAACAGAACACCCTATAATAAATTATATTAATTCATGTTAACGCTGCCGATTCGTCTAGTTATTTTTTCTGGAAGGTCTCTTAACCTTGTTGTTTATATTAGGCAACAATATTATGAGTATTCTTAGTATTTTTACTTACTCTACAACCTCTACCTATGTAATGTGTCAATGATCGAATGATAAGATTAAAAAAGGAGCGGGAAAGTTATTTCTTTATTTCTGTAATGACATCGCATGATCTGTGCATATTTCCAGTGTCTAGTCATAGTACATTATTCTTAGTCTAAGTGTCTAGTAATACAATTGAATCCAACTTTTTTGTATTTTATTGAAATCAAGTATAACATAATGTAATCAGTGGCTGTCACTAACACAAACTACTAAGAGATACGTCAGTAGTCAGATGAGAGCTTGGAATCTTAGAGCATCAAGGGTGTCAAATATACCTGTGATGCTCTAAGGATGAGAGTCAGACATGAGCTTAGAGCATCAAAGTTACTGACTCACCCTTCAGTAGAGACGGCATAGCGCCTCGCTTCGCTACATAATTTTTGTGCCAAATCTGGTGCGGGAGGAAGAACGCACACATTTTAATTTTGTCACACATTCACAAATATTCTTTCATCCCTACATACGTATACATTTCTAAATATGTCAATTTCAATTAACAACGTTACGTAAGTACATTATTCTTAGTCTAAGTTATTTTCTATGCACCGTCAACACTGACAACGACACACACAGACACTCAGACACACTAGTTGTATAACTAGAAGGCACATTGTGCATGGACGTTGGGACGAGGGGTTCGCGCCCGTAAAGGCCACTCCTCTGACGGGTGTCATACCTGTCAGTACCTGTGATGCTCTAAGGACATGAGTCTGCTATCTGAGCAAAATCATGGTTACGTCATAAGAATAAATGTTACGTGCCTGATTGATGAACATTTGAAGGCAAAGAACCAGTTTTTCGCATTGATTTATTATTCCACAGTAATCGAGCACTGTAATTTACCTATATCTATATAAAATACAATCAACATTATTTGACTGACATAACTCAGCAACGCCAGAACGCGTAATGAAAACTTTACTTACTTAATATTACCATCAGAATAAATCTAATATCTTTCTCGGAAACGGCTCCAAAGATTTTGATGAAATTTAGTACACTGGTTGCGGGGATGATAAATCGATCCACAAATTTTTATTGATAGAATATGTCGTTTTTTTTAATGTTTATGCAATTAAATATAAAATTACACTTACCGACATCTATTGGAAAATATCAATAATGGCGTAGAAAGCCGTCAAACGGTCAACATTTGACAAACCACCCTTCAAACAAATGACAACGTCGATAATTATGAAAGACCTCTACAAAAATTTCGTCAAGGGAATTAAAGCTTTCTTGGTCGAATGGTTACGAAACTTACGAAAGTCGACTACGGAGCTAGAGACCCGGCTTCAAATCTCAAGTTGGCAAGTTACGTTTTTTATTTTTTTGTGACAAATTTTTAAATTGGGAGCTAGGTATTTCAAAAGGATTTGGTAAATATATTGTTTTTATCCGAGCAACGCTCGGGCGTCCAGGTACTAATAATTATACATAGAACGGAATCTCCTTTGACTGCCATTGATACGCCGCAATTTATGTACCTACTTCCCTCTTCACCTCATTACTCCCCTCTGTCGCCCAGGCGTGTTGCCAGGGTTGTGAACTGTTAATAATGCTTATGTCTAAAGATAACATCGCTAAAATATAAGTTTTAAAAATCATTATTTTAGTTTAGTATTACAAAATATGAGAATGATAAATAATTACCTACTCTATAAATACTTATAAATAAAAGTACTTTACATTAGGTATAAGTAAAGTTATCCTGAGTACCCTACTAAATGAAGCCATGTAAATATTACTTACCTACATGGGTAAGGCCGCCAAAAAATTACCATTTTGATGGATGACTTAGCATCCGGATTTTTTTTAGGATACATACATAGGATAGGATAAATACAATCTTAATATAGGGTTTTCTTTGTACGTAAAGACACGGTTTTCTCTATTATCACTAACTCCAATCAACTTCCCGTTGGGGTGGTGAATACCCCTTAGTACGTAGATGATAGTAAGGGAGTTTGATCGCGGTGGGTGGAGTGGGGAGCTGATGATGGAAGGTAATGCGACGGTTAGGAGTTGAGAGCAAATTCTTTCAATAAATGGGGTTTTGTTCGAAATCTTACATTCATGAGATGGTCCAGCTGTCACCAAGTCAAAGTCTGATGATGGGATCCCAGAGAAATCGAAGGGAACATACAAATTTTATAGCACAATAATTGATTTTCATATTTTTACTAAAGCAAAACAGGCATTTGTGTATAAATATCATCATATCATGTTGCTGAGCTGATGATTGAAGGTACAACTCCTCAACGGTTAGGAGCTGAGAGCAAATTCTTTCATTAATTTATACGTTCAGGTGGACTGACAGTAGTATTCTTTCAGGCTATAAGATGGCTATTAGAAAACATGATTATAAAAGGTAAATCTCTTTAAAGTTTAGATTAAACATGCGACGTATTTTAACCCGAGCAACGCCGGGTTTCGCAGCTAGTAATAATATAAAATTTCATAGTTTTCCTTGCAAGCAGTATCATATTTACTAGTATTTTAAATAGGCGAACGTCTCTAAAACTACTTATTTTTATTTTTATTAAGTAGTTTTTACTGCGAGACTTCAATTGCTAGAACAAACAAAAGTGTCCCAAATGTTCCCCCATCATAGTTAGGAATCAATTATTAAGTTTAAGTTTATTCAACCGGCATTAATAATATTTTCATTGAACAATCGCTTATTTTAGGCAACGTTTAATTTACTTAACAACAGTGTAGCAATTAAAATAATTATTATTTTCATATAATAACATTACGTCCCAGTATTTTTATGCTTTTAAGTTACTATTTTATGTTACCATTATTATTACAATCGGCAGAGCTTGAGCAGTGGAATCCTTTTTTATTAAGTGACACTTGCAGTATCTAACTTGTCTAGTGCACACACGTCGGCCATTATGATTATGGAGGTGCTGTGTCAGTTAGTTCGGCCCGCATCGTGTTTTCGTTCGCCACAAAAAATATAACTATCTAATTTTAAGGTATGTTTGTATCCTTTTGCTTACATTAACAGATTATTTAATAAATATAATGTTTAAATTAGAGCTTAATGCTATATACGTTGTTAATTAGTCATCGTAGTGCCGTAGATTCGAGCATCTTTTGAAAAGAGGGTAGGTTTTATGTTACTTTTAAAAGACTTTTAAGTTACTTATTTTACTATTGTTGTTTAAAGTGATGTAAAGCTTAATGCACATAGGAACTGTAGAACAAAGCGTTAATACTTTGAAAAAGAGAAATTTCTGTAACTTGAAGTTTTCGCGTAACTACAAGGTACTTTCTATATACCTGTTGCTGTAAAATGTATTTAGAGTGTTAATTTTGTTTCCAATATATAATGTATCTATGTAATTTTAATGTATAATTATTTAATAGTCAATACCCAGAATTTTGCGGAATGCTTATAGGATCATTATAGAAAAAAAGCTTTAAAAAATGAGTTTTACTGAAGTTAGTAATGAAAAAAATATATAAATAAAATATTCTAAAAAATAATGTATGTTTCCCTAATGTAGACATGCCTTTGAATAGATATTTTATGTTACTTTTAAGTTACTTGGTAACTTATACTTTTATGTTATAGGAGGCCAATTTAACGGCCTTACCCACATAGGTGTTAGTACTTATATGGGTAGTTTAGGTTTAAAATAAACGAATATGTGCGCCCGTGCCGCGGCGCGCCGCCGCGCCGCGTGCCACCGCGCCGCCGCCATCGCGAGCCAAAGCGATCGAGAAAGGTACAACGACCAATGGCGGGGGGCTGTTATTAAAGATTTTGGAGACATGTTAATATGCTGTATGTATCCAACAGAATTTTTCCAATTGGGTGAAGATATACAAAAAAAACTGTTCATGTTTGATGAATTAGGTACCTACGGAAACGGAATAATATTTAAAAAAATATTACTCTACTCTTACCTTGCACCTTCTTTGGGCAAACTAAAAAAATGTAAGTATGGCAAAGTTTTTAAAAGCAAATTTTAATATAAAGATTTTTAGCTAAATAGGATACAGTGCGAAGTCTGCGATGATTTCATTATAAAACTGACTGAACCATAAGAATAAATAATACTACGTAGAACGGAAACTCCCGCTCAAAACGGGCTCAAGGTCACGATATTAGCCTACACTTTAATTTCGGCTAAACCGACTACTGAAGTCGGGCTGTCTCGGACGGGCGCGTCAATTACAATAACGGCGCCAAGTTAATGTGGTATGTTTGGTTGTACAAACAATTCTAAAACAATGCCAAACTTAAGTTTTTTTAGTTTGCCCAAAGATGATGCGAGATAAGTAATATTTTTTAAATATTATTCCTTTTCCGTACCTAATTTATCAAAAGGATGTGACCAGTTCTTTTTGTGTAGCCAATTGTTTCACTTTCACTCAATTATAAAAAAAAATGTTAGATAACTACAGCATTTTAACATGTCGCCAAAATATTTTTTAATAGCCCCCGCCATCGGTCATTGAACCTTTCTCGATTGTTTTGCCTCGCGATTGCGGCGCCGCGGCACTGGCGCACGCACGTTATACTTAATATGTAATTCGTTTATTTTAAACCTACAGTACGTAAGTACTTACACCTATGTAGGTAAGTAATACTTACTTAAATGGCTTCATTTGGTATGGTACTCATAATAATTTATTATTCATGAGCAGGTATTTATAGTGTAGGTAAGTATTTATAATTCTCATACTTTGTAATACTAAACTAAAATAATGATTTTTAAGTAAAGGAAAACTTATATTTTAGCTACCTATATTATCTATAAAAAAGTAGTATTAACAGTTGACAACCCTGTCAACACGCCTGGGCGACAGAGGGGCGTAACGAGGTGAAGGGGGAAGTAGGTATAAAAATAGCGGCGTTTTCCACCCGGTCAAAGGAGATTCCGTTCTATGTAATTATTATTTATTCTTATGACTGAACTACAATCATAGATAAATAAATCAAAATGGCTAGCTTGAGTAGAGAAACAGATTCAAGATGTGTGATTCATTTAGTGGTGCGCAAAATGCACGATGTCGCAGTAATGAAAAAAACCTTAATCAAAAGTTTTGGCGGGAAGTCGAAAAAGACATTGTGCTCTTGTTATATTTTAATTTTCTTGGTGTATTTTTGAGTTATATCGGATAAATTTGATGTCCTTTTTTTCGTTATAAGTTAATTACAGTGCACCAGTGTTGTAAAATAAAATAACAGTGCGAAAATATGTTTTTAGGTTTTTTTCAGCTTTCTTCCAAAATACCCATTGGTCACGTTCTGGTAAAGAAGCCATCGCTTTACTTGAATGTCTGTCTGACTTGACTGACTGAATACTGACGACTAACTGATTTAACCTACAGTTTCCATGAAACTGGTAAAAACTTGATGCAAATATTATACTTGACGCTGGCAATATGCACAAAGTTTGCGATGCCAAAATTGAAAAAAAAACCTTAATCAATAAAACTGTGACATTTGTCAGATTTGACTTTGACAAGAGATTTCGGACATTTGGATTGCTTTAGGAACTTCGTCGAGTTTAATTTTTACGACAGAAGAATGGCTTCAATTATGCAGCGTGCTGCAGCTCTCTACCTGAGGAACCAAATGCGTGCGTCTTCTACGCACTCTGCTACAGCTGGTGGACATGGAGGTATGAGTGGATTTTAATAATTATGTAATCACATAACCTGCATTATCAGCGCCTTATCTGTATAGGTAGTACATGGTTTTCTTGTACACAGGTGGCCACAAGCTGTGGAAAAACCTTTCGTTCTTCGTTGCCTTCCCAGCTGTTGGTTTGGGCATGCTGAACGCCTATCTCGCACACCAGGAAGAAAGCCATGAACGCCCAGAGTTCATCCCCTATGAGTACCTGCGTATTCGCACTAAGGTAAGACAAAATTACTAATCATTTCCTAATCAATGAGGATAATTAGATGTATAATAATTACATGTATAAATGTAAAAGTATTTACAATGACACAGACAACATAAACAAAACACTGATTATCAACATTACAGCTTATAATTTTGTGTCATAAAGAAATGTGGTTGTTTCTTTCAATATTCCATAATTATTTCCTGTAAATAAATTTTAAACCATGTTATGGGTCATTGTTATAGTTTTTGAGTTATTGTCATTCAGTTTAAAAATGTGGCATTCATAGAGCAACAGTAGTTTCTATTTTATAGCATAATCTGTATAATTATATGACATGTAAAAAACATAGTGGTGGTCAAAAGGTCTGCATCAATGTGGACACATGTCAGCATTGATAGTCATGCTTCTACATCCATACAAACATCTGTTCATTGCTGGTGTTGCAATGCAGCACCACCAGGCGCAGTCGCAGCCTTCAATTTTGGAGGGGGGGGGGGGGTGCCAAGAAATTTTGTGAGGGGTCACTAAGAAATTTGGGGGAAGAGGTGTCCCAAATTGACTTGTTTCACCTTAATAAAATGTGTGACTGAACACTAAAGAACTGTTTCAGGTGGTTTTATTGTCTGTATACATCCTATTATTTAAATTTCCTAAAATGATAAACATTTTAGATTTGTCTTCATTTAGTTGAATTATTGATTTCATTCTAATATAGTGGAAATTGCTAACATTGTTCTCTTTGAATATAATTTGGTCATGGAACTTTTATTGCTAATACAGACCACTTTCTACTGTCAATATACTTAATTTTATTGTTTTGGCTGAAAAATGTGGTTGAACAATCTCTTGCAGTCATCATACACCTCAAAAGAAGCAATAAAACATTGCCACTAAGTTACCCATATCACTCCTGACTGCACCCACTAGGCTTAGTTGCATAGATTGCTTGTATTCAATGCCAGCAGTAGAGACATGTGCTACGGTGATACTGATTGTGTTTATATTATGACACAATGTGAACTGCAATTTTGTTAATATCTTAATCTTTATGTTTTTCAGCGCTTCCCATGGGGTGATGGCCAGAAGTCTCTCTTCCACAACCCTCATGTCAATCCTCTGCCCACTGGCTATGAAGACCACTAGAGTATTGCTTTAGTTTTAATTGAATGCATTGTATTTAGAAAACAATTTTGTTCTTGTTTGTTATAAGTGATTAAACTTACAATAGTCATCTTTTTTTTATTTGCAAAATAGTTTCCAAATTAGCAGTTATAAAATAATTGTGGTATCTAAAAGTAGTTTTATTTCCTGATGATTTGATACTTTCCACCTTATTGTGTACCTACCATGTTGGTGTACCATTAGATCAAAAATTTCAAAGAGACAAAATGATTTATTTGCACAAAATATGGGTAGGTATTACAATAGTTGTTTTATACATTTAATACCATATTTACCTCAGTAAGGTACCTATGCAAATATTATAAAAATGAATCGCAAAATGTGTTGGTAAGCGCATAACTCAACAACGCCTAGACCAATTTGGCCAATTGTTTTTTTTAAATGTTCGTTGGAAGTTCAAGGATGGTTTTTACGGCGAGAAAAATTCGAATAATTGCCGGAAAAACCATAAAACCACCCCTTTTCTTTTTCCCATACAAATGTTTTCTAACTAAAACGTAGTCAATTTGAGCTTTATTGCTATTGTATAAAGTTCATATTAAAAGCACTCACTGTTGTCTAAGCAATGTAGGTGTGTTCCTAACGTCAAATATCATATCTATCAAAACAGTGTGCGTGTGTGCGTTGGAGCACAGAATACATCGTTGGAGGAGTTTAATGTCGCATAGCATGATGTTATATAGCATATAGCCTTCCCTAATAACTGGACTATTCAACACAAAAATAATTTTTCAGTAGTTCCTGAGATTAGCGTGTTCAAACAATGAAACATCCACGCGGACGAAGTCGCGGGCGGCCGCTATCCCTACTAATATTATAAATTCGAAAGTAACTCTGTCTGTCTGTTACGCTTTCTCGCTTAAACTAATGAAACAATTTTAATGAAATTTGGAACACAGATAGAGTGGACCTTGGGAAAGGACATAGGATGGTTTTATCCTACGGGATCCTATAAAACGGGTCCACGCGGGCGAAGCCGCTGGCGGAAGGCTAGTTGACCTAGTTGTTAATATAATTAAAATTGCTGACTAAAATCTAACTAATCAATTTATTTCAGTATTAATTTTACGATCCATATTACTGATTTATGCCTATCGGTTTGGGCACCCAATTCACTGGGTTTTTAATACACTAAGAGGAAAAAAAGGCCGCGGAAAAAAACCCTACTAGGTTTTTGATCCCATAGTCCCTCACGAAGTTAAAGTTCATCGTTTAGAAATTCAGAAACAATATAAGAATGTTTTAAGTGCTCATTTTAACACAATTTCTTTAGATTTGAGGGATTCAGGTAAATTATTATATATTTTTGGTCCCATCCAAAAGACGCTTTTATGGTTTTGTTTTTGACGCAATCACAAACAATTTTTTAATAAATCTTTTTGATTTTAGGGTTTCATATTTATTTCCACTAAAAGTTAGATTGTTTTATATGAGTGTACTATTGCTGACAATCTCTCAAATTGTATTGTAGGCTTATAGTAAATGAGCCCTGTGTCATCATGGTTACTTTAATGTATTATATAGGTGGTTGAACTATTATGATTGCCGACACAACACTACACTGTTAATGCACCACTACTACACCCAGTGCAGCAATTCTGTTGTGTTTAATAGAAAGGTGCAATATGATGCGACCAATCAACCTTCATAGTTTATTATTATAGCAGCGCAACTGCATGCTACGCAGTGGCGGATCTAGGATTTGAGTTGGGGGCTGGGGGGGGGGGGATTGATTTTAGTTTGGGGCAGGTGCAGGCTGACATTTTGGAAATTTTGCAGGAGGTCAAAATATTTTGACTTTAGTTTGGAGGAATTAAGTAATTAGAGGCACAACATAGATATAAGTGCAGGCGTTCCTTGTATTGTGTTAGAGGTTTGTCTAGGGTGAAGCCGAATGTTCAGGGAAGGGTGTATTTGACAATGGCAATATACCTACGTAGATGATGCCATTACTAAAAGAAAAAAATTACGTCGGCGTCGCGTATTTGTCAGTGTCAACATATCAACAAATGTCAATTTATGTCAACAATAAATAAAAAATATATACCTATTTAACAAATACATAGGTACAATACAAAACAGTGCTAGAATTAAAATTAAATGTGTATTGTGTCGGCGATAATCTGACTGAATTACATTATAGGTATCTTATTGTTTTTTTCAACGCTTGTTTTATTACATGCCATTGTCACCCATAAAATGTTCCTATTACTAGCCGTGAATAAAAGTAATACAACGAAGCATATGTGACATGTAAAACGTCCGCTGTTGTACTACTGTTATTAAACGTACAATATGCCGATCAAGTCAGTGAAAGAGTTCTCTAAGTACTGGTGGACGGAGGTGTATAATCGCATTATCGGCGCGGTAGTGTTTCTAGACGATTGCAGCGCAGAGTGCCTTCACTGGGATGGCGGAGTCTTCAATCTGCTGGACGGAGGTGCCGTCGCCGTGAAGAGTTTGTCGCCATTTGAGGTATTGTAAACTTTAATTCATGGTTGAAGACTTGAAATCAAAAGCCCCAAACAACCCATTATAATACAATGGTAATAGGATGTGATTTTTGGGTAAAGGTTAGACATTAAACACCTTCATACGGTTTTGGGGGAGGGCGGGGGGGGGAGGAGGGGGTGGCATTACCCCTTGGACCTTTCCCGGTAAAGGTATAGACATTAAACACCTTCATACGGTTTTGGGGGAGGGCGGGGTGGGGGGAGGGCGGGGTGGGGGGAGGAGGGGTGGCAGTACCCCTTGGACCTTTCCCCCCTGCCGGAACCCCATGGTTATGGAGGTATCCAGGGTTAAAGTTTTGAGGTTAGAATAGCGCTCCGTGACAGCACCAGCGCTGCGAGAAGATCACTCCCTCCGCCCGAGCGAAAGAAAGTTAATTTGCTCGCTGCGCGGGGTTCCTTTTTTTTGTGTAAAAAAAAGTCAAACCTAACCTAACCGAACTCATTCATTTTAAATGACGAGTTCTTTTTGTATCTTTTTGGCGGGGGGCTTCGCCCCCCACCTCCCCCCAACCGAAACCTCCCTTCCCCTACTCTACGGGAACACAAAGTTTTTTGGAATTCTTAATGAAGTGGACGAAACGTGAAGTGAACTTTGGCGTCAGAACATTTAGTAGACGTAATATTTTTCAATTTGTATGTTTTTTATATATATTATAAAAAATATATATTTCATGAACAATTTCTCAAAGTCTTCGAAAATTCAGGAAAAACAAAACAACACATTCACGTAACTACGACAGAAACGGAATATTTTTTTACAAAATACCCGCCGCACGGGTGATGTTAGTATGCGTTGTGTTCCATTTCACATATTTTTTTAAAATTCTGCCCTTAGATTGAAGGAATTGTGTTTCATTTCACACAAATTTTTGAATTTTAATTTTAATCGTAATTAAATAAAACCGCGCCTCCGGCAAAAAAAACCGCTAACAGGGTTCAACTACACCCTAACTACCCCTCCTCATTCACAGAATAATCAAAATCCTGTGTTAGACTTCTATACCCTTCTAATAGTTTGTTAAAACATATCATTCATCATGTTTTTAAAAACATGTATCATTATCATTAAAGTAAGTAATTCATGCTGTAATTACATAATTAATTTAATTTCTTTATTTTAAATTTATTTCTATTTTATTTATTTAATTTATTTTCTTCTAGCTTGTTATATTTCATGAATTTCATGATATTGGGATCCTAATGTTATAATTGAATTTTTGTTTTTTTGATCAAAATTTTACTTTTTTCGTATTAACATATGAAAATAATTTAATTTTTAAATATAATTTAATTTATTTAATTAAATGTAATTTTTATTCCAATCAGTCAAATTCCAATCTAAGTAAATATCATGTAACTAAATTATTATCATATTGTTCTGGTATTGTTCTTAATGCATAATGTTTG
This sequence comes from Pyrgus malvae, assembly GCA_911387765.1. Taxonomy (NCBI): domain Eukaryota; kingdom Metazoa; phylum Arthropoda; class Insecta; order Lepidoptera; family Hesperiidae; genus Pyrgus; species Pyrgus malvae. The sequence goes on along the minus strand of OU426958.1, from coordinate 7,499,887 downwards.
CACCTGTAATTGAGGTGACACTAATCCTCAATTTATTTTATTGTAATATCAATACGTGCTCACTTGGTCGATGCAACTTTTAATAAATAAATAAAATATATGGATTTACTGCATGAGTCAAATACATATATGGATTTGGAATGGCACAACAAATTTTTTATAGGGTTTGGTTCCTAAAAGAAACAATGTCTTTAAAGATTAGATATTATGTTTTATGCGACATTTAAAATATTATAACAAAGATCACAGTTCAGTGTTTGATAGGTATATAAAATAGGCAGTATTCTAAATTCTCTTGGTGTCTTTTATACTTGTTTTAAAATTTGTTATGCTTAGTGTTAGAAATACAGCACTTTTTATATTTTTCAGACTGTAAGCAAGGAGTACAGAAAAGCTGTGTTTATAACGCAAGCAACATCAACTCAACTAAAAACCATAGGAGAAATCATTCAAAATTGTGACTTCTCACACTGCTTACTTATATCATGTGTAAGCTTAGAGGTGCTCTATGGAGAGATGAACGAGGATGCCAAGGACGTGACAGATGTCATTGCTTCAGGAAGGGCTCCCATGGAAGCTACAAAACAGCTGGAGACAATGCTGCTTAATTGGATCAAGAAAAGGGTATTGTTTATTTGTACTTTTTAACCAACTCCAAAAACAACAATAATTGTACCTACATTAAATGGTTAACACAGATCGTACCTACATATTGATGAGTTGAAAATGTAAGTTGACTATTAAATTGTAGAAGAATACACAATTATTTTTTACCTTTTAGTGCATATTAATTTGTTTTGGAATAGTTTTCTTTTGAAGTCGGTCTTTTGTTTTGTTAAAATTTTAATTTTACTGAAGAACAAAATGGTGAGAGTAACTTAACATGGTTAAGTTTACTAACTAGTTTTAGAGCTGAAGGAAAGTTAGCTAACTTCTGAAACTAGTTGTGTCCCTCAGAAATAAACAATTCTTATTTATTCACTACACACTCATATCCCCACACTAGGATATCCTGTTACCATGCACACACATAAATATATGAACGCAAACATCCAATTTCAGCCAAGCCGGGAATTTAACTGGGACCATTGGCAGTCCAGCATGGTAACTCCGTAGTTTTTAATTACTGTTAATTAAAATGTAACATAAGTTAAGCTTTCTGTTTATTATTATATATATATTTATTGTTCACTAGCCATCCGCCAGCGGCTACGCCCGCGTGCGTGGATCAGTTTTATAGGTTCCCATAGGATAAAAACCATCCTATATCCTTTCCCAAGGTCCACTCTATCTGTGTTCCAAATTTAATTAAAATAGGTTCAGTAAAATAGGTAGCAGACAGACAGACAGAGTTACTTTCGAATTTATAATATTAGTATGGATTATAAATCTGTCTATTTGTTTTAGCAAAGCATGGTAGAAGTTATATACATTCCAATATTTGCCATAGCACCAACCAATGTGCTATTCTTCACACCACCTTACAGCAAGCTTTACCCAAATTTCAACAAGAAGCTGATACCAGAGGCCAAGCCATTGGATATGTACGCCATAAATGTTGAGGAGAGAATGCAGATGAGAAGACTTGCTAGCGGTCTCAATAGTATGCTGGAAGCTATGAATATGAAAGAAGATATTTATTACATGGGCGTCTTTAGTAATTTGATTGCTGGTGTGTTAGTGAATTCGCCAGTATGCGCTAACAGGAGAAAGGTATATGATTACAATATATGCACTTATAAAACATTCACACAATTGAGGGAGTATTGGTACATGGCCCAAAATTTACTTGTCACAGAGTTTATGCAAGACATGGTTCAATGGTTGGTGGAGATGCGGGTTAGTGGCCAACCCGCTGTCGGATGTTTTGAAACCGCCCATATGGCCTCCGACAAGGTTTGACGACTGTTATCTATCGACATTGACAACCGGGACCGACGGCTTAACGTGCCCTCCAAAGCACGGAAATGCGCATGAATTTTTTTGCCACTAGCGGTCACCCATCTCACACCCGACCGCGCCTGTTTGGCTCAGCTGCATAGATCGCTTGCGTTCTACGCTAGCCGCCAGGCCATGCGCGCTTCAACGAATTGAACGAAATTGGAAACGATATTGGGACGGCTCAATAATTGTTCACAACAACCGGGACCGTCGGCTTAACGTGCCACTAGCGGTCACCCATCTCACACCTGACCGCGCCCGTTTGGCTTAGCTGCATAGATCGCTTGCGTTCTACGTTCGCCTCGAGCCATGCGCGCTTCATCCGCTCATCGCGCTTCCTTATCTTAGGGTGTAAAATTATGAATGGGTTGCAAGATTTCCTACCAAAATCACCGACCACTCCTCCCCTCCCTCTAAACCCAGATAAAGCCATATTAGTAGCAAACTGTCTACTATAAAAAAAAAAATACTTGCAAAATTCTGCTTTGAAGCAATTCTTTATGTTTCACTGGAAGAGTGTGTTTGTCTTAAATGAGTAATGAGAATAGCCTCACTTATAATTTATTTAATTTTTAATTTATTTAATTGTTAATGGCAGTATTAATGTGTTTTCAGAACTGCACCAACCCTGTGTCAGTAATCTTAGTGGATCGTACATTGGACCTAGTGGGTGTGACAAGTCATTCAAGAGAGTCAGTTCTTGACAAGATTTTGAGTGCTCTGCCAAAATTCCCTGGACATAACAATGATGTTGCGGTTGACATGTCTCCATTGTGTGAAGCTAATGTGTAAGTAGTAATAGTGTACATACTTCTGGGCACATACCAATGCAGGTTTTTTTATTTAGGCAATGTAGTGTTAAGTGGTCGCTGCTTAAAATAACCTTGCATAGTCCTAATTGTGTTTCAACTAGGAACGGCCACAAGCTGGCATTTCCGAAATGCCGGCTTCATAAAAAAAGTAATTCTTTTATTGGGATGTCCATCAGGATATATAATAAAATCCCAATAAAGATTCAATCCCTGCCCTTAAAACCTTTTAAGAAGGCAGTCAAACAAGTCCTGTGCCGTAAGGCTTATTATAACACTAAGGACTATCTTAATGATAAAGGAGCGTGGGAATGAATCTCGCTCACACAAGGCTATTTCTTCATAGATTGTATTAGTTTTAGTAATTACTCGCATCTGTGAGCAGGTGGAAGTGGGTTGATGGTGTCTCACACGATCAGCTGTCACGTGTGACCATTATCGACCCATAGCCATTCTGTTATCTCAAATATATTATTATGTACTGTTTTTTTAAAAGAGTGCTGGGAGTTTTTTTCCGCCGCCTTTTTTCTCTCAGCTCAACATCTAGCCCAAACGGGCACTTAAAGGCGATGACCGGGAAAAAATGACATTCATTAAGCGAATATTTTGTATTCCTAATATGAAATAAATATTTTTTCATTCTTTCTTTCTTTCTTGAGTCTTGCCTGAGTTTGTATAAAGTTGTGCTGTTACTCCAGACATTGATGACCACCTTATGTAACTTTGGCTAAGCACTACAATTTTTCTAAACAAAACATTTATTATGTGTTGAATAAAACATACAGCGTTTGGTGAAGAAGCTGTCTGCAAATTTCCTTATAATTTAATGAAAAGCATAAAAACCTTACCAGATTGACCCTGGCTCCTCAAGATTTATCGTAGCCTCACCAGCAAGAGCATGGAGGTTCTGTGCTGTCACTGTCAAGCTTCATAGTGTGTCTTCACCACCAGCAAGTGTTACACTGGAACGCTGTATGTTTTATTCAACACATAATAAATGTTTTGTTGTAATGCAAAACATAAATATTATGTGCATCTCTAAAACATACAGCGTTTGGTGAAGACGTGTCTGCTATCTGCTGGTAGGTGCTGTTTCTGGGCAAATGCTATGTGACAATTCTGAAATATTTTTATGCAAACAAAGTAAATAAAATGTCTCATATAATGTGCTAAAAATCTCCCACATAAAAGAGTTTTAATTTTGTGAATATTAAAAGTATAAGGTTATAAAAGCCATTTCAATGAAAACTAAATGTATTATTATTATGTCTAGTATGTATGGCAAATTCCTTAAATGGGGTTTTGGACACCATTCTCACAAAAAATCAGTTTGCATATTGCATACCTTAAAAAGGCTGCACAAAACTATGCTTGGAAAGCAGGATAATTGTTCATTCAGTCAAACACAGGATTTCTACTGCCACTCAAATCAATTTAAATTTATTCAAATTGACTCAAATGGCTAGCGACATCACAAACCATCCTCTCGTACAAAATGTATGGAGATGTCACTGGATTAAATATATTCATTGCAAAACAAAGTATTTTTGCATATTTTCTAATAAACTGATGGCTGTAGTATCAGACTTCATAAACCAAAGATAGTTTATATGTAGTAGAAAGAAAGCTTGTTGCTAGCTATCTTTAGGAAAAGTAGATCACTCTTTTAAAACATCAAATAATGTTTGAATATGTATTGATACAGAGTGCGCGAAATTTCGCTTTGAAAGTAATAGAGATGGAACAAACCATGTATAGGTATTTATTTGTCATAGATTTTTAAAATAAATGTTTATTGATGTGTTCTGTTGCTTTCAGATCTTCACTTCTTAAAATTGATTATTTTTAAGACGTTATTCGAAAATTTGGTTAGACCTTGCAATAAGGTTTTTAAGTACCTATAAAAAGTTAAGGAACAGAACCAAAAAATTAATATCTTTAAAATAAAGAAATTTTGTCAGTGATTCGCTGAATCTGTCTTAGTTGAGGCTTTAACTCTAACAAAACCCTATTAAATTAGGTTCAGAAAGCAACCTCTTCAATTTCTGTAGTGCATCAGAGATGTTCGCAAAGAAGGCGAGAGTAGATTGTTTTTATGCAACAATGCGCAAAAGATGTGATTCCCTGGCGCACTGAGAGGCAGCACCAAAGGCATCATAGTTTTTAAGTAAATAACACTTTTGAGTCTATGTTACTTGTGAATAAATTATTATTATTATTATAAAGATGTTAATTGGTACAGAAACACTTTTAATAACACCCGCGCCTGCCACCTATATATGGCCTCCCAGGATCTGAATTTTGAATCTTCTGATAGAAAGCTGTATGTAAATTTTAACATGACATAAGGTAATACACACAACAGAGTGCCATGTTTCTACATAAGTTCAATTGTTGGTTAAATGTATTTGCAATTTTACCTGAGATTTAAAAAACCATTCTGTACTATACATATGACATAAGTTTCTGTTGGTTAAGGTGCACAATCTGTTGTCAATGCAACACTCTATGATACAGCTTATTTTATCTCACTCTCTCTGCCACACCCGCTATTTGTTTATTAACAAAGGTACCATTTCCTCTTCATAGAGAGCAGTGTTGTTGGTATCCCTCCCCAAATTTTTTCTTTATAAGATGGGAATCTTGGGTATTGTAGTTCAAATAGAACAAGAATCATCATGAGATTTGCCAAGATAAAAATTTTAATTTTACTTTATTTCAGCCTAAAGACGGATGATGTGGCATTTTACATTATTCAGTGTACTTTTGGGTGAGGTTTGATTACCTTTATAAGGCTGTGCCATTACTTTGCATTAAAGTTTTTCAAATTACATACATGTGATTTTGTAGTCAATCACAATGGCTGCAATTCCTTTTTCGTCCCACTTCTGGGCATGGGTCTCTCCCAATTATTGTTTTTTCCCACTGCTGGGTACAGGTCTCTCCCAATGATAGGTTAGGCCTGGAGCTCACTCCACCAAGATGTTCCAATTTTGGTTGGAGGAGAAATCACAAAAGTGCCTCCTAATTTTAGTCAGTTTGTATATAACTGTTTAAATTCTATTAGCTTTCTTCTGCTACTACCAACAGACTACTGACGCTGATGTAGTATGTACTACTTCTACAGATGGGCATTTAATCATAACCCTTATTAGGTGAGATGATCTTGAAAGACCATTATAACTTCAATTAGTACTGCTGTAACAGCAAGTAACAACCTGCCAATCATCAAGCTGTTTGATTAGGCAGAATAATATTCAAATTAGGAACCCATTTTGACTACTCATATAAAACACTTCTAAGTGCTTAGTCATATATCTAGTGCTATTAGTACTCTAGCTACATTTTTGTATTGCCAATTCTGGCTCTCAACCACTGATTTTTTAAGAGGTTTTACTTATTTAGACTTATCTCTTCCCTGTATCTAGAGAGTTAGAAAAATGGTTTAAATCTGTTTTCGTTTAAAAGTTCAATATACTTTTCTCCAGATTTTACATGTAGTCATTAACACAAGCAACTTTATTGGCATTAATTTGTAGGGTTCCGCAGATGCAATGCTATTGAATTATGTTTTCTAGCCAGCATTACAGTCAAGTAAAACATATTTGTTGGTTTATCACCTTTATCACATTTTGATATTGGGGCACTTTTGTAAGTGTTGCTCGAGCTATTCCAAGGTACGCATTGTTTCCGCAACATGCGCAACTATAACTTGGAACTGTCCCAATGGACAAAGAGATAATCACACACGTAACCTGGCATGAAAATTCTCTTGCTCAAAGGATCTCTCCGATCCCAATTAGCTAAGTCTAGCTAGCTTGGCTTGCTCTTGTATCATTGGTGGTCTCTCTGACGCACTACCAAGGTACTTTGCTTCCGCAGCATAAGTAACTATCTTGGACAAGTCCCAACGGACAAAGTGATTAATACTTATTTGTTTAGCTGTATCTATTCACAAGAGCTGCAACACTGATGGCCTGTTTAGGCCATTTGAGCATATTCAAGGTACTCATTGATTTCACAACATGAGTCCATTGTTTAGGCCATTTGAGCAAAAAATGTATCCAAGGTACTCATTGTTACCGCAACATGAGTAACTGATCTTGGAAACGTCCTGATGGACAAAGTCATTTATCATCTACCTTTGTGGTATGATTTCATGGGATACATTAAATCCACTTACTATTGAGTAAATTTAGCAATTTCAAATTGGGCACATAGGTACTATGTGTATTATATGTACAACTGTCATAATGATCAGTAAATTCACTGATTGTATTACACACTATAGAACACCAATTATCTGTGCATAATGTTTTCCATTCATTGAAATTGCAGAAGGGTTGATGTTGGCATTTCCCAAAAAAATAAAATATATATCAACATGGATAGTAGTTATAGCTCTACTATATAAAATTATGCTGGGGTAACATTTCGTCTGTACAACACTGTAGGTCTGGATCAAATTTCTTTATGCTTTTACTAAGCTTTCATTTAAATTTGTTATGTTAAGATTGGCACCCTTAACTCTCATATCATTTACAATTAACTTTTATAGTTCTTTTGAATTGGCAGTTCAAAGTAAATAGCAGTAAAGTTACCTGTAATAACCACAGTTGAACTTTTGTATACATATTGTGGTATAGTAAAGTCTATATGCTACCAACACCTATTTATGGACAGCTGACCATACCATCATGCTGAAGCAACACTGCACAGGTGTTGCTCTGCTGAGCTGTCATTTACAACATTACATTTTGTAAACAAAACAGTACCCTGTCACCATATGTAATGTTATTATTATTTTTATTGCTTACAACTGAATGGTGATGACTGTTGTTTGCCGAAGAATAATCAAATTAGTGGCATCTTTTTAACCTGGTGTTAAAGAAATAATGGAACAAAAATTGTGAATATTTGCAATAATGCATTGATTTTCTTCAATTTTGCTGTACAATAGTAATCAATAGGTACCCACAATTACTTTATTCTGTACATCTGTGATGAAGAAGGCAAATATGAATAATAGACATGTTACCATAACTTGAAACTTTAAAGTAAAGAGCAGCTATTATGCTTTAGACACTCCGATAGTAATTTCTGGTAGCAGACATCGACTGGCTGAGTTCCACTCAGAATTACCTTTTATTCTTTGTACAAAAACCAGTCACAGAAAAAACCATATTAGCCAAGATTTTTCATTAAGATTGAGCTACCAGATTTACCAAATAATGTTACAAATAATGTATTATAATGATGTATTATATTATATACAATGGCTTCTGGCACTGCGCAGCATTATATAAGTAACTTACCAGAGCGGGTTTTTACTCCGTCTGACTTACTTCAGGGCGATCGTTTATTGAAACGAATTTAACTTCCATTCCGCCCCTAAGTAGACACTCCGGCCCCCCCTGTTGTTCTTCATATTATTATGCAGAACTGCATAGGTATAATGCACTTAGATTGGAATTAAAGATTTCATCGCGGCCATGATCGCGGCATGTTTTTCCAACACTATACTATTATGATCTTCAAATTTTTTGTTTGAGCACACATTTTTTACAAAAAAATACTTATTTCGTGATGAATGTATGCTAATACGAAACAAACTTAGTTTGTATTAACGCTTTTTCTTCTAATTCAAGAAATTTTCGAATTTGAAAAATTTTCACTGTTCGTTACATGAAAATTTGCAAACGCTATGAAGCTTGACAGTGACAGCACAGAACCTCCATGCTCTTGCTGGTGAGGCTACGATAAATCTTGAGGAGCCAAGGTCAATCTGGTAAGGTTTTTATGCTTTTCATTAAATTATAAGGAAATTTGCAGACAGCTTCTTCACCAAACGCTGTATGTTTTAGAGATGCACATAATATGTATTTTTCTTTGTAATTGTTACGTTGTCTGTTTTTTTAAATAATTTACGAATGTCAATGTTTTAGGCTCACCCATCCAGATGACGTACAACTTAGCCCTGGATGTTTATACCACGCTAATGACGAAGCATGTATCCAAACATTTGACTACATGATCAACAAATCCCAAAAGGAAGTCATGTTTGACTTGTACAACAAGCTTTCCAAGATAGATGTCCAAAGGTCGCCAAGTCCGAAAAATCTAGTCAAAGTCACCCCACAGAGTGTTGAGAAGATTGTTGTCGCATCAAAAGGTATGTTACCAATTTTGTTTAAATAGTGTGTAGATTGTATACATAAGTATGCAATCTACACAGTGCTATCATCAGTGTCCTTAAATTGGTACTGTGCCATCCAACATGACTTATTCACAGAAAATAACAGAAGAGCTGGTATCACACAAACAAAGAAAAACAAGAGAGATGTTATAACCTGCTATTTGCACCAGAACCCGTGTCTCCAAACACACATATTTTGAGAAGCCGTGTAGTTTACAATACATAAAAAAAGATTCATACAATTGGCCACAAATTTCGATATTAGTTTGACAGTGTAACACTTTGAATGATTTTCAACATGCGATCTTAAATCTACAGGCGTAAGATTATTTTTTGTTCAACAATGATTTTACTTACAACATTTTGCCATAAAAAACAGAAATTCACCACCTAGTACCACTTCTCGACACTAGATGCCGCTAACAACACGTGTGTTCTATAAATACATTCACGACTATCAAATAAGGTTCACATTTCCATGCAGTTTCGTGGTCGTCAATATGAATGAGCATTATATTCATTCATATCGCGCGGACACAGTTACGCCCCAATGCCACCACTTCTCCTTGTGTTTCGATTTCTATGAACAAAACTACACTTGGAAAGCAGGATAATTGTTAATTCAGTAACATACATGATTTTTACTGCCGCTTAAATCAATTAAAATTTAGTTACGTCATAAACCATTTTCGCATACAAAATGCATGGAGATGTGGGAGATGTCACATTTTGACAGTTCGTTAAAAGTATCTTAATTGATTTTGTAGTCCAAAACTGGATTATAGCTGGTGCTCCCGACATCGTCCATTTATAAATCAGAGATTTTATAAATGGAATATCCAACATGAAAAAACGCGTGACCGATCCCAGGTTCAAATCCTCGGCTCGCACCTCTGACAAAGAAATTTGTAATGTGCGATTTTATCGCTGCTCCACGGTGATGGAAAATATCGTGATATTTCATTGATTACGATGTTCTCCATCGCCGTGCATGCCTGAGAGAAATTCATAATTTCTCGAAAGCATGACGTCCACCAATCCGCACTTGGCCAGCGTGGTGGACTATGGCCTAAATCCCTCTCAATTGTGTGAGAAGGAGACCTGTGCCCAGCAGTGGGACATAAAAAAGGTTGAAAAAAAAAACATTCACTAATCTAACTAACATTAATTAACTTTCTAACCATCAAACTCTTCAGCTTTATAATATGAGTAGATTTGTTTCACATCTGCCAGGCGTTACGCATCCGCTTACATAGTTTCAATTATTATTACTTGTATTACAGGTAACTACGACATAATCGGCAAGCATTTGGGCGTCCTACAGCAAGCGTTGGGCGTGGTGCAGACGTTGAAGTCCCCGCGCCGGCCGCAGATGGACCTGCTGCAGAGCCTGGAGCGCCAGGTCCTTGAGAACCTTGCCACTAGCCGTGACTCCACTAGTGTTTTGAATCAGGTAATTGCTTTTTGCACAAGGTTTGTCTTTTGTCTTTAGTAACAAACTAAAGTTTTTCGCCAAACCGCATTGAAGCAGCGCAATCAAAGAGAGGTAGAACGGCAATAATGCGCCGTTCGTATGGCGTCGCCGATCAAGCCCCGCCTTTCACCTCCATTACATCTGAAGCTTATGCACATATTTGCAATTTCAAATCTAGCCAATCTTAGCGCCGCACAATCACGCGATTTCAAATGAACGAATCACACCCAAGCACGCACACAAGCACGCATATCGAAGCACGATCGCGTGTTTCTGTAGAGATTTTGGAATTTTGAGCGTTTGCTAAAATTCCTAGGCGCGTCTGCCCCGCCCACATTTCCATTCTACTCTTTTAATAATATATTCTGTGAGCGCAATCGAGTTTACAAGCATGGCCGAGCACTAAAGAGCGCAAATAATGGCACGCACCTCTGATAAATAAATTTGTTATGTGCTGGTTTATCGCCGCTCCACGGAAAACATAATGATGTTTAATTACAATATTTTTTTATTTCTTTTATTTAATAAGTTCACCAACAGTTTTAACATGGTTTAAAATACTTATCACTAACATAATGTGTTTTGCTACATGAAAAACGAATTGCAGGTAAAAACAGCTTACGCCAAAAAATAATATAATGCGTAGGTAATTGCACAGTTTGATATAAGTACAATAGGCATGATGACACTATTAAAGAATCAGAGAATAAACGGTTTTACAGAAAAATATACGCTAAAAACGTTCTAAAATATGATCTCGTTTTAATATAAACAATAAGATTAATAAGATTTTCAATAAAATAAAAGTATTAAATACAGCAATCGGCCATGTTGTCTGAAAAGCCAATCAAAAGAAATGACGTCACGTCTCAGTTAATGTCATCGTGTTGCTTGAAGTTTTGACGAGCAAGCCGACGCCATGACACCTGCGAGCGTTTTCGCTCTTAATTCAAATTACATAGCAGAAAATACATTAATTTACGTAAAAAGTTGAGTTTATTGCTGAAATAAACTTTTTTTCGAAACTAGGAGACAATACGAGACCTACAATAAGGAAAGGTATTTAAAATCTAAATGTATTAAAAATCTGTCATCATGCATATTGTCTATAAATTCAAGTTTAAGTCAATTAACATAAATGATTTTAGTTAATGGCAAATATTGTAAAGTTGAACTAAATTATTGTAAATGAAAATATTACATAAATTTTTTAACTACTAAGATGAGGCAATTTTTGCATTACACTCTTATTTATAGGCAAGATGGTATAATAAATTAGGTACTGAAAACTATTCTAAAACAAATTAATAGGCACTAAAAAAAATGCGTATTCTTCTACAATTTAATAGTTAACTTACATTTTCTACTCATCAATATGTAGGTACGATCTGTGTTTACCATATAATGTCGGTACAATTATTGTTATTAATGAATTACTTCTGAGTAAATTTTCTTTATGTCTTTAATTTACCTGCTTCCAGATAAGTAATTTAATAAAAACCCGCAAAGATCGCAATCTGACGCTGGAAGATCTCTTAGCGCTCATCATTCACGTATACTCTCTGCGGGGCACAGAAGTTACATTCAACGTCAAGCACGAGAAGATCCTAGCAGAGGCGCTGGGCGTGGCTGTGTTTGAAGACCTGAAGTATATGTATGAGAATGATGAAGATGGCGAGTTGACCCCGGAGGAGGGTGATAGGATTGCCAAGAATCTCATTGTAAGGTTCAATGAAATATCACAGATGAGAAAGATACTGCAAAGGTGAGTCAAGGATTATTTTGATTACTTGAAAATGCCGATGTAAGGAGCGACAAGACTTCACATTTGTGTGTGTGTGTGGTGGTGGTAACAAAAACAAAGACACAAACACTCAGACCAAGAATAGAGGTCTAAATAAATTATTTAGTTACCATTTGGTTACCACTACACTATAGAGTTGGTATACCTATAGTAAGTAACCATGTTTTTGTCTTTATTTCCAGGTACAGTTCAGTGATCAAACCGTGTGAGACAGGAACCGGCCACGAGTACCGCGGCGTCCTGCAGCAGCTGGTCGACGACCTGGTAGACAGCGAACGGCCCGAGATTGTCGACATTCGCCACAGGAACGAGGGCTTTAAGGATATCTTGCTGGCTTCACTTAGGTAAGATGTCAGTTCAGTAACCTAAAACATTAAGCTTAAGAGTTTTATTTTTATTTTTATTTGAATGGAGTACCAGATGAGCATGCAGGCCACGTGGTGTTAAGTGGTCTCTGCAGCCCATGGACATCTGCACACAACCTCAAGCAAGCATAGGTAAGTCTTGTCTGAGGTCGTATGCAGTTGCGCTGCTACTCCGGCCTGCGGTGGTCGCCTCATGTAAGTGTGGCCGGCAACTGCATCTTTCCACTGAAACACAAGGAATTGGTACACGGCAGAAGTGGGTGCAGCCACAGAACATTATTAAGAAAGGTAGAACGGCAATAATACGCCGTTTGTATGAAGACTGGTGTCGCCGATTAAGCCACCCCTTTCACCTCCATTACATCTGTACTTAAATAAATACGAAGCTTACGCACATATTTGCAATTTCAAATCTAGGCAATCTTAGCGCCGCATATCACATTCACTCACTTGATTTCAAATGAACGAATCACACCCAAACACGCACACAAGCACGCATATTGTAGCACGATCGCGTGTCTTGAGATTTTGGAATTTTGAGCGTTTGCTCAAAATTCCTTGGCGACGTCTGCCCCGCCCACATTTCCATTCTAACTTTTGTTAATAATGTTCTGTGGGTGCAGCGGTGGTACTTCCCCGGGCGAACCATAATAGTTCTATCTCCTACCTAAGTAGGACCAAAGTATTGCGGCGTTCTGCAACAGCTAGTCAACCACCTGGTAGATAGCGAACGGCCTAATAATCCAAATTCACCACAGGAACGAGGCTACAAGGACATCCTGCTGGCTTCGCTCAGGTAGATAGTTCAGTAATCAAACTATGTGAGATGGGCACTGTCATCGAGTACCGCGGAGTTCTGCAGCAGTTAGTCCACAACCAGGTAGATAGAGAAGATCGTTTACATACGCCATAGGAACGAGGGCTTCAACGATATCTTGCTGGCCTCACTCAGGTAAATGGCAAGAATAAAAAAAAATTAAACCATCTTCAATCTGACCTGTAAACTCTGGATTCATATTTACTCAATCATGCTGCTCCAATGCTGGTTGGTCTCCACCAACCAGCATTCTCCATGCTGGTAGTGAACTGACAGATGTTTTCAAATAAGACATTGACATACAAATGCTGTAGCCTAATATAATAGTGCCTGCTCATGTTGAAAAAAAAATGGGACCGATGGTTTAACATGCATAACAAGAAGCACTGTCACTAGCAGTCACCAATCAGAATAGAATTACTTCACGGCAGAAACGGGTGCAGCAGCTGTAATTTCTCTGTTGAACCATGAAAGAAAAGAAAGAAAAGAAAAAATATTTATTTCATTAGGAATACAAAATATTTGCTTAATGAATGTCATTTTTCCCCGGTCATCGCATTTAGGTGCCCGTTTGGCCTTGGGCTAGATGTTGAGCTGAGAGAAAATAGGCGGCGGAAAAAACTCCCAATAGAAAGTACCTCTACAGTCTACCATCTACCAAGACATCACAAAGCCAACAATCCTCAGGGACTTCCACAGAGTTGTATGCGACGATGATCGCTTATCGAAACGCGGCCTGCCTGCCTTTTTATCTGGTTTAAAAATAAAAATAAAACATTTTTCTTTCAGTATCATAACAAACAAGAAGACGCGCAGTAAACACCCCTTAGAGAACCCCACTGTGATCATATTCATAGTGGGCGGCACCACGGCCGAGGAGTGCAAACAGTTGCACCGGAGTGTTATCACCAGTGGAATTGATAACACGGTGCTCATCGGTTCTACAAAGCTTGTCTCCCCGCTGGAAGCTATGAAGGATGCGTTAATGCTATAATAGCGGAAAAAAATTATAAGTAACAAACTATACGTGCCCCTGAAAATTATGAAAATATGCTTTAATATAAAACAAATGTACAAGACTTCTAGCCACATCCACCATGTGTATTGTGTATTCATTTAGACATATGTTTGTGAGTTTCTTTACACACACTCACAGGTGACTCACACATGACTCATGTAAAAAACGGACCTGTTATACCATTGGCAACTTGAGCAAAACTGTTAATATTCTATTCCTTTTACGTTGTGGTTATCCTTATACTAAACGCTAGCGATCTTGTATCAAGTTGAAAATCATCAAAGGGTCATCTAAACGAATTCATAGACGATTCTTGAGTGAAAGCTGCTACTCTTGAACACACGCACGTCAAATAATTAGACCAGTGTCGATAATTTTTGAGACCAAAAAAATCATAGTAGAATGAAGCCTATTGGAAAAGGTAGAGAATATAACAAAAATAAAAGGAAAAATAAATTAGAGGCGATCTTAGGTCGGGAAGGGGGAGGGGGGGAGCTTTAAAGGGTAAAAAACGGTTTATCTCGATTTCCGGCAAAACTACAGGTCCTATGAAAAAAAGTTAAATGGCAAAGATGTAGTTAATAAAAAGATCTACAACTTTTATATTTTTGCACTTTTTTCACATAACCTCAAAATTTAAGTGAAATATTCAAATAACCATGTTTTTGGTTTTTTATTTTTATCTTATACAAATAAAATTATTTTTTCACAAAATTTGGTGAAAACTTACCTTTTTATGTCCCAGATATACATATTTTTTTTCGGTTTAAAATATTTATTTTTTTCACCTCATTTTGACTTAATATCGAAAAAGCAGCCTAGTTTTCAATCGAAAATTCTCACGTCAAAATATCTGCTTTTTTTAAAAAGATAAAAATAAAAAACCAAAAACATGGTTATTTGAATATTTCACTTAAATTTTGAGATTATTTGAAAAAAGTGTAAATATAAAAGTTGTAGATCTTTTTATTAACTACATCTTTGCCATTTAACTTTTTTTCATAGGACCTGTAGTTTTGCCGGAAATCGAGATAAACCGTTTTTTACCCTTTAAAGCTCCCCCCCTTCCCGACCTCAGATCGCCTCTAATTTATTTTTCCTTTTATTTTTGTTATATTCTCTACCTTTTCCAATAGGTTTCATTCTACTATAATTTTTTTTCATTTTTTACCATTTTCAACATGATCGACACTGGTCTAAATGCTCTTTGCATAGCATTGCCTGCTTGCTTAAGCAAGTATGCTTCTTGAATACGGCTATTAATATCTTTAATAATTCAATTATGCTGTATTATTATATTCCGAATTCTTACAAATGTAGCTGTAAAAAGGTTCTATTTCTTTAAGCGTAACAACTAGATAATATTTTTGAAAAAAAAAATATATAGGTTTATGTTATTTATTATAAAATTATTTATAAAAGTGTTTATTCCGGACTTTTTACTATCTATTCTTTTTAGATATTTTTTGTAGGAGTGTACTTTGTTTCAATTTAACTGTAGCAAGGTGATTTATTCAAACTACATAATGTATAAGAATAATTTTGTGATAATATTTATTCGATGTATATATTGTGATGGAATGTTGTTTAGCAATGCAGTAACAATGCAAGCTGTAAATAAATCGACGTTTTTGTTATATACCAATGTTTTATTTTAATTTCAATTAACTGGGGTTTTGGCTCCTTTCCCAAACCTATTTCTCATTTTTTTTTCTCATCATTATTATTTTCCTAAACCTATTTCTCATCATTATTTTTTTTTCAAATTTATTTTCAAATAAAACCAAAGATTTTTTAAATTATTCTCGTAGTAACGCTAGGCCACACTAGCTAATTTTAGCATCGGCGATTTGCGTGTGCATTGTTATTGATGTAACAAATCGCGTTTTGTTTTTTGGCGCCGCTTCGAAATCGCGCGTTTCGGTTG
The DNA here is from genome assembly GCA_911387765.1 of Pyrgus malvae. Taxonomy (NCBI): domain Eukaryota; kingdom Metazoa; phylum Arthropoda; class Insecta; order Lepidoptera; family Hesperiidae; genus Pyrgus; species Pyrgus malvae. The sequence goes on along the minus strand of OU426958.1, from coordinate 7,483,536 downwards.
CTAAATCCCTGCGTTTAGCGACAGAATCGCCAATGGTAAAGTAACGGCAGGCAAAAATTGTGCCTTCTGTCAATTTGTACTTGCTCTACTTCAGTAAAGGAAGATAATAATAATATATTATGTATCGTGATGATATTTGGATAACTATTATCCAAAATTTCTCAAGGCTACATGAAGTCCACGTCAAGCGTTGCTTCTTTTTTAAACGGTTTTATTTATTACTTATAGTTATTATATTATACTTTTTACTTATAAAATGCTTGTGTTGAGGCAGTGTAAAAGATGGCCGCCATCTTATGCAGTTGTAACGTCACTATGAGGACCATCAAAAAGCGACCACAATGTAGATTTAACAAAAAAAAAACCGACTTCAAACGGCAAAAAATAAAATTGTTAAGAATTTGGAATATTATACTTTTTCGTGCAAATGGAAATGTGTCTTGGGTAACTATTTTTAGTCGGCACCCATTCAAAACAATAGTTACGCCATGTTACTAAGGGTCCGCCTCCAAATAGTTTGAGTCTACCATTTGCAAGAAAAAGTTTTTTATTGCAATGCAAGAAAATTTTTTATCGCTTGAAGTCAATTTTTTTATGTTTAAAACATTTTTGAAAGTTCTTCTCGATTTCCTTGGGATGATGGGATCATCAGACCTTGAGTTGGTGTCAATAGGACCACCTCGGAAGTATAAGCTTTCGAACAAAAAAATAATTTTGAAAAATTTTTGAACTCGTGATTCAAATTTCTGCCTCGCCGGGAATCGAACCCAGGACCTTACGATCAGCGGTCCGGCATGATAACCATAGCACCACGGGTTGTATATTCAATTTCGAAACATATAGGTATGAAACATTTTGTTAGGTAGGTACACTATTTCATGGTTAGGTACATACTAAAAAAAACAACAAATAAAAACTATTTCTTTTTATCTATTTGAGACAAAATGGCATTTTATACCTATTAATACTTAATAAATTAATACTTCGTAGGAATGATGTGACGTGAACTAAAATCTTGAATACTTTACTGTAACAATACTTAGAGTGAACACAAATTAACATTAGGTATAATAATCTACGCAAGGAAAGTAGGTATAAGGGTGAATCAACTTTTAAGCCACTCCTTTTGTGTCCCTGTCATGTAAATAATAATAAAGTATGTGATTTAGTTTAAAATATGATTGTTTTAATGTAAACATAAACTTAGATTCTCTGCTTACATGGTAGTTTCATAGTTTTTTTATAGATTATATCAAAATTTTTGATTTTCCTTGGTAACTCTGTGGAACATAGGCAATCTCCATACAAAAAACATGTGTCCCCAGGTCTAGGTGAAGAAACAATGTACGATGTTTCTTAAAAAAAATATATGAATACACTGTATTTTCACACGTTATTAAGGTTCAGAAAAAGCTAGTCTTCCGTTTTATGTAGAAATACATAAAAGTTAATTTAAATTATGTATTTTACATGCTTCTCAACGGTTGTCCCAAATTTGTTTCAAATCATAAGCTATACTGCGTTACCAATAAAAGTTCTGACCAATATCAAGAGATGGCGTCAAACTTGGTGTCTTCAAAGGCGATTATTATCTAATATTTCGTTGGTATGGTCTAACAAGGCCTACTTCGGTTTACCCGCCCCTCAGTCCGCGGTATGCTTTCAACTGGTGCGCGTGGGTTTATTGTCGCTCTACAGCGTTACGGTGGGAATCTTGGTAAGTTTTTAAAATATTTGAATTTTATTAGGTCAGTATGTTGCCTATGATGTCTAATTTTAGGGTCATGACAAAATATTTGGCCACTTTAATTTGTGGAATTATTTATGATTTTTTTTATTCAAATTTTCTTTAGAGTTACCGGTAACGCCAGAGAACATTAGACTAAATAACATTGCTAGTTGGTGTTCATGGATAGTGTAGATTTTATGCTACGTCAAACTTAAGTTTCTAATCTATCAATATACATAAACCTTATAGTAACATAGTTAAATTTGTTTTAGGTTTGAATCCAAAATGCCACTTAGTGCAGCAGAGAAACAAACGCTATAGAGAAATACTAAAAAATAATAGAGAAATGTACGAAGAAGCAAAGAAAAAGCACCGAGCTCGATACCATAAAACTAAAAGATTAGTAAAAGATTTAACTCCAAAAGAATAATACAGGGTATCTCATAACGACCCAACTACTTTAATTGAAAAAAAATACATTATACTTATTTTTATATGTATCTATTGGTATGAATTAAAAGATAAGAAACAAAATTTTACTTTTCAAATACGACATTGTTTAAACGATGGCCATTACCTTGACGGCACTTCACAAACCATTTCCGTACATTTTCAAAAACTTTTTGAAGATGTGTTCGAGGAATATTCTTGATCTTTTCTTCAATATTGTTCTTTAAATCTGTCAATTTTCACAGATTATTCTCGTAAACCACGCTCTTAAGATAACCCCACAAGAAAAAAATCTGGTGGGGTCAAGTCAGGGCTCCGAGGTGGCCATTCAATATCATCTCTTCGTGAAAGCATCTTTTCTGGGAACAACTCGTGTAATGCAGCTAAAGAGTTGTTAGTGGTATGCGATGTCGCCCCATCCTGTTGGAACCATGTCAGAGCGTTATAATGCTCACATTGTTGCAGTTGTGGCCCGAAAAAATTGCTAATCATGTCCACATAGCGTGCAGAAGTTACAGTCACTGTATGTCCTCTATTATCTTCGTAAACGTAGGGCCCAATGATGCATTTCGCCGATATAGCGACCCACACGGTGACTTTTGGGCTATGCAACGGGCGTTTATGTAAGGTCTGTGGGTTGTATTCTCCCTAAAATCGAAAATTTCTGCGATATACGTATCCATTTATCCAAATGAAAATGTCCCTCATCGCTGAAGAACATGTTGTTGAAATTGTTAAAGCTCTCTAACATTGCATTCACAAAATTCAATCTTATAACGTAATCATTTTCGTGTACAGCTTGCTCTATCTGAATTTTATAGGCCTTTAGGTGTAAATCAGATCGTATTATGGGGTGAATTGTCACTCTTGATAATCCCAGTTGAGACTCACGCTTTCTGATGCTGAGTCGAGACTATCGGCTTACAGAATCTGCTACTGACTGAATGTTTCCAGGCGTTCTTACTGTCCTTGGACGGCCGTGATGAATTTCGCCAGTAGTATTGAATGTCTGGATCCAAGCTAAAATTGTTGCATTGCTTGGAGCTTCCGTAATGTTGCGCAGTCGATAATGTAACTGATACAACCTTCGAACTAAGAACGAAAACGCTAAACGATTCCGTTTAGATGAGAAAGATATTTCTTATGTGGATTATGACGACATTATTCAGAAATTACCAGTACCAGAAGTTATCAAGAAAGGACCTCGTTCATATTACTATTTCCAAACATCAGTAGATGTGTTTGAAAGGAAATGATACACCACTTTACAAACATCTTTTTAGGAAGATATTAACCATAATATATGTACCTTATTATTTATTACAATATTTACTTGAGTAATAAGTGATTGATCTCGTTAAAGTTAAAGTTAAAGTCTCCTCAAACTATTTAATAAGTCATAATACTGGTTGGTGAATTTTGCTGTTTTGTTATAGTTGATTATTTGATCCCGTATAGCTGTAAGCTTTGTTTCTAAATTATTATTTTTTACGATTGTGGAAAATTATGGTATGAATTACTAAGTGACACACAACACCGTTCCTAATTATTGTTAGTTAAACTGGTCATATTCTCGGTTGCCTATCTTGAAGGATTCCAAATTCTCAGGCGTTACTATTTTTCTCTGGCGTTACTCATTTGTCCCTTAATTTTTATTATGTCTTTTGAAGATAACTCTGATTATATTTAATTTGTTTTAATAAAATGTTTAGTTAAAACTCTACAACAGTCGTGTGTGACATTTAGTATAAGAAATGTATGTCTGATTATTCTATGTGGAGATTTATTCTAAAGTTAAGCATTTAAAAACATACAAAGTAACGCAGTGGACCTAGAATTGTCTCCATTTCATAGGTAAGTTATAAAAAAAACGTTATTAATACGTTAGAAATACTGAATCAAAGTATGAATAAAAACCTATCATGTTGATTTTTCTCATTTCTTTGTTTTACTTCATGTTTTGATGATTTATAGATAAGTAACGCAATGGATATTTATTAGGCACACTCATCATGTTTTCTACAAAAACTGGCTTAAACTAGCTTAGATGTCGTGCCACGTTGCAAAACCTAAAAATAGGATAAATAGTGCAAATGATAACATTATATTTTCATAACATTTCGTTATTTTATTTTTTATTTTTAGCGATTCAGAATGTTGTCAAAGGGGTGGCTTAAAAGTTGATTCACCCATAAAACTAACAAAAGTGGCAATTCTATTATAACTAGCCCGATGAAATATCCTATTTTACAATGTTGTCGGCCATGAATCAGAATTATTATAATACTGTAAATTATTTATTATGGTATGTCATTAGAATTTAACAATAAGTATAACAATAGAATGTAAACGCATAATAACACTGGAAAGATTGCTAATAAATACATACTTATTTTATTTCCTACTACTAATTAAAGATGTTCAAGTAAAACAAATAATTGGACAGAATAATAAATTGTTACTAGGTTCTTAGAGTTTAGGTTCCTATAATATTTCATAATTAGGTATTATTATAGAGAGGTAGGTAGGTTAAGCACACAAGTAGGTACTATGCGATAAAATTAAGAATATGATTGACTTGAAAAAATAAATAGGTAGTTAATTATTTAGAATCTTTTTTGCAAACCTTACTTTCCAGGTAACAAACACCTTTTAGTTAAAGGTCTTAATTTTCATTCCTATTCTTAGTTTGATCGCAAGTTGTACTCATTATTATGGTATTTTACAGTAGGCAAAAATAGACAGTCCAAGCGCAAAACATTATGATGTACTAAGATGACGCGGACGTAATTAATAAATATTTTTTTAATCTTTAAAATAGAGATTCATTCAAAATTAAAGGCCATTACATCAAACAAGTGTTTTGCTAATTAAATTCATATTTGAGCCCGCCAGAAGTAATTTATATAAAAATGAAAACACTATCTACCTTAATCCTTAACCTAAGTAATGTTGCCACGTTGTAGGTGTAATAAAATGGGTAGGTAAATTCAGTATAAAATTAGTGCTCTTCTTGCAGTAAAACATTAAAAAGCATTTAGGCCGTGCAGTACCTACATTGGGAAAAGAAATATTTCTTTGAGTGTTACCGAATGTGTACTCAAAATTCATTTATAAGACAATAATATCTTCCTACCTATAAAGGTAAGTAGGTGTTTATTGTTTTTGAAATACTTGACATCATTATATTTATACACATAGACTTAGGATATACATACTGCCGTAATTTTTACATGATTTGTTGGATCATATACGTAATTTTTACATGATTTGTTGGATCTTCAGAGTTACACGTAGGTACTGAGTTATTGTATCGGTAGATCGGCAATATTGTCAATATTAAATGAAGTTGTATAGAAAATTCATTTTTACCTTATTCTACAAATTTAATAAGCCTACTTATTGTATTTCTACAACATTGTTTCACATTTCATAATAATTTATTATTGGAAGCTTACTGTAAATAAAACTAATGGAAATTTACTCGTATTAGATTTTACTATATTACTGCAATATCAATTAGGTACCTACTTCTGTTGAAATTGGTAGTTTGTGTATATTTGTAGATTGATCTCCCCTGGCCATCAAAATATGCAATACTTACAGTGATTTGAACGTGCGCATTTGTTCGACTTTTAAGTGTAGTTACGACGCATCCTCCATACAAACTGTGCTAATTTCGGTGATTTAATTGCATTTTTCTAGGATGTTGCACTATCTAAAATCCGTTTTTATAGACATAGCATAGGCAATGAACAAACACGAAAATCACACATTTTCATGTCACATTCACGCTTTCTTTCTTTCTTTTTCTTTCTTCTTCAAATCTGTTTATTGACCAAAACTATTCAGGAACGAATGATGCATTCATGCATCGACGGGTTTCCTGTAACGCTTTAAGTCCCTAATCTCCTTCTCACATACATGTAGGGGGTTTTTGCATTTTATTCATTGATAAAAAATATCAAAGAAACATTATATACCTACCTACATAAATTACAGAACAATGGGATGTAATCAAAAATCCACAAAAATTGGACCTTCTGTAGTTGAGTCAACATATTTAATTTGGATGTTTTTGTTTTTTAGTTTTGGTTTTTGTTAAGGTTTATTACAATTCTATAAAAACGGACTTAGTTACGAAGCAGCCAGGGAAGACAAATCAATTACCCGCTCATCATCCGTAACACTAACAGCATGATTACATGACCTGTTACAGTTTATTTCGTTAAATTTCCTAGATCAAATTATTTTCCTAGTCCATTCCGGCTACATCGCCACCTTTCCTAAAGTCGGCATTAGCGTAAATGCCGGTTTTGTTTCTATAGAGCGCGCACACATTGGATCCTCGGCCGCGGTACCGCACCATGCCGTGCCCTTTCTCACGCAAGCCTTTTACAATGTCCTGAAAAGAAATCACGTTATTTTAATTTCTCAAAGGGAATATTGGTTTGGGGAAAGGGAATTTGGTAGGTGCTCGAACTTTAACGGTTCGCCCGGGGAAGTAGATGTGTTCCAGTGGAGAGGTGTAGTTGCCGGCCAGACTTACATGAGGCGACCATCGGTCTCCGGAGTAGCAGCGCATACAACCTCAGACAAGACTAACAAAAAAAGCAAGCATGCTCGAGGTTTTGTGTACCTAAATGTGTAGGCTGCAGCGACCACTTAACACCACGTGGCCTGCATGCTCGTCTGCTTCCCTAAATACAAAAAAATAATAAAACCGGCCAAGTGCGAGTCGTACTCACGCACGAAGGGTTCCGTACCATTATCTATAAAAATCACGTTTATTGTGTGGGAGCCCTTAAATATTTATTTTATTCTATTTTTAGTATTTGTATAACAATAGCGGCAACAGAAATACGTCATTGCCTTTGATTATCCATAGAAATCATTGCATTAAGATTGAATGAAAGGTAAATTGTGGTTTACGATTTATGACGTATTAAAAACTACTACTTAGATCTCGTTCAAACCAATTTTCGGTGGAAGTTTGCATTGTAATGTACATCATATATTTTTTTTTAGTTTTGTCATTCTCTTATTTTAGAAGTAACGGGGGGGGGGGGGGGCACATTTTACCACTTTGGAAGTGTCTCTCGCGCAAACTTTTCAGTTTAGAAAAAATGATATTAGAAACCTCAAAATCATTTTTGAAGACCTATTCATAGATACCCCACACGTACGGGTTTGATGAATAAATAAAAATTGAGTTTCAGTTCTAAGTATGGGGAACCTTCAAAATTTATTGCTTTTTTCAATTTTTGTGTAAAAATCTTAATGTGGTTCACAGAATACATCTACGTACCGAGTTTCAACAGTATAGTTTATATAGTTTCGGAAAAAAGTGACATACGGACGGACAGACAGACTGACAGACAGACATCACGAATCCATAAGGGTTCCGTTTTTATGTCATTTGGCTACGGAACCCTAAAAACGAATTACAGTAGGTATTTGTATTTGGAATTTGATAAAAATGATCAGAATTTTTCGTAGTGCATGGCATTTATTGAAAAGTATCGTGTGTCGAGATATTTTTTTTTATGCATTTTGATTTAGAATGCTGAGATCCCTTGGATTCTGTGACACTTCAACATGTTAACCATTTATGTTTTTCAAATGTGACATTTTGCGTTCTTTTTTATTATTACTGGCAAAATGGCTTTAACAGCTTCACCAGGTTCTAAGTTTGGGGCTACAATGGGGAGCTGATATTAATCAGAAAGATATACATTTATTTAGGACACTGTCATACTAGAATTACTTTCAATTTAAGCAATTATTAAGAGAGCCAGGAGCCCATCAATGACTTACCTCAGTTATTCCAAACTCATATTCCGCGTACATGGGGAATATTTGATGATGCAGTCGAGCTTCATCCACAGCTTCCTTGATCGTCTGATCGAACCAGAGCTTGCGCATTGTCACCTGTAACCAATAAATTTTTAGGTAATCAGTAATAGGGATTACCTACCTAGTAATCAGTAATCCCTATCCCTACTAGTCCCTACTAATATTATAAATTCGAAAGTAACTCTGTCTGTCTGTCTGTCTGCTACGCTTTCCCACTTAAACTAGGTACTGAATCAATTTGAATGAAATTTGGAACACAGATAGAGTGGACCTTCGGAAAGGACATAGGATGGTTTTTATCTTACGGGAACCCATAAAACAGGTCCACGCGGGAGAATCCGCTGGCGGGAGACTAGTCACCGTACATAAGCTTCTTCTAGTATTTTAATTAGCATAAAATATAGAAATGTAAGTTTTGCGAAGTTAAGTTACGAGTATATCATTTCTTAATTTTTATAATATCTATCTTTATTTCATCAACCTTACACGCTTACGACGTTCTCACCCTCCTAAGGTTTACCATTTGCAGGGAAATGGCGAAAGAAGTGATCATCCGCAATCTCTATGAAGAGATTAGGTATACTTACGAGAACTTCTTAAATTAAATATTTTAAAATTTCTTACAGTTCTTATCGCGTCTTCTTACTGATTTAGTCTAGTGAAATTACTGCCAAACGTTGAGTTATCGTGACTATACTGATTCAGTAAAATGCCGAAAAAATGGTGTCGATAAGATATTGACCGAAGAAAATCTCTGCGATATATACCTACATAATTTAAAGTTCAATTCGAGACAAGATCGATTCGACACATCAAACAATGCACACTGTCTGTGGGCGTCTTACCAAAGCAATAGCAGTAGTGATCTTAGTTCCACCGGACGCTCCTATGACCATTTTCGCGTTTCTACCATTATCGACAATAATGCTGGGGCTCATGGAGGAGAGCGGCCTTTTCCCTGGAGCTATGAAGTTGGCGGGAGACGGCTTCAGGCCGAAGTAGTTCGTGATACCGGGGGACGAGAAGTCATCCATCACATTGTTCATCAAGATACCCGTGTTCAGCGTCGTGAAGCCAGCGCCGAAGCTGTAAGTTTTCGTTTCATTAGTTACAAAATTTCTCAAAGTAATGTCACGTTCACAACTAGCTACAGTGGAGCTCGGCTTAAGTCCATTTTATTTCCGAAAAGAGACCTATGATAATATGACCTAAGTGATACATCAAGAAGGGCTGAAAAATTTTCACGATCATTATTCTTTTGCGATGGTTGACGAAGATCCTAGGTATGGTATGTATTCCCCCAGAGTTTTAGATTTTATAAGCCCGGGACATCGTCCGCGTGTAGTTTAGTTATCGGGTATATGTTTTAATTAACCCCCGTTACAATTGTGAAATGTGTGCCTGTGTGTACAGCGTAGTAATGCCATAAACGATAAGTAACCGTTTACTACAGTACTTTGCTATAAACAACATTTTTTACAAGTTGATGCTAGGATCACCAAGCCAATTTGGTGCACTAAGACACTTATTTGATATCTACGCTATCATTTTTATTCGTAATCAGGACCCTACTATACTTAACTTATACCAATTTCTTGCCTATTTTAGAAAAACATATAAACTTTACCTCCCTGTTTCACTCAATGGGGTTCAATTTCTAAAAAATATATCTTAGTGCTCACTTACATTATGAAAGGAACCCCTGTTCCCACCCATTTTCAAATTTCTAAGTACAGTAGTTTTGGCTGTGCGTTGATGAGTGAGTCAGTGTGAGAGTCAGGTTTATCTTTTATATATAGATAGATTTTACCCCCCCCCCCATATCTAATTTAGTAAGTAGTCCTTTCTAAAATAAGAATAAGTATTTAGCCACGTTTCTGCCAATTTCGTCAATTTTGAAAATTTTATTGTAAGTAGCACTATAAGTTGATACGAGTAACTCTTATACAAACTTGGGAGAGCCCTTCTAAACGTAGGTACCCGTTACGGTATGTTAATGGTCTATTCGGTATGAAACTATTAAGATGGTCGCAAGAAGAGCTACAGTTATCGGTTAGCGAACGAGATACATTCAAGGCAAAGATGCTTAATTTTTTCTTAAGGCTACTTACTACCCAATCTTAATCGACACTTACTAGAAGTTAATAGAACTGGTGAGAGACACAGCATCGCCATTAGAGGCTATGATAGAGATGTGGGCGGTGCCCTTGTCGTCCTTGCCATACTGTGTGGCACCGTAGTGGTCGGTGCTGTTGTAGGTCGTGGTGTCGTTGATCCTCAGCCGGGTCTCGATGCCGTAGTCCGGGGATGTCACGTTGCGAATGAGCTGAAAGTTGAACACATTGGAACTTACAAGTAAATGGAGTAAAAATCCACACTGGACTCCTGTTTGCTATTTCTTGTACCTATTTGATGGAAGGATCAAGTAAACCAGTCCTTTTTATTACAAAGACAAAAACTTTTATTTGCACAATTTTAAGACTGTCACTAAATAGGCCGTTTACGAAATTTTGCCGATTTCGTTGATTTATCTGATTTTACACATGAGAGTTTGCAGTTAAAATACAGTGCTTCCATAAGTTGCAATGCACAATATAACTGATCATTTCAATAACAATTTGATACATTAGCCACTTTTTAGCTTGTGTCAAGTATTATACTGCGAGTTTTAGGTTATTTTAAAAGATTTATAATTTTTAATTTTCATAAATAATTTGATTTATTTTCAGGCAACGGATTGATTATGAACTGAAGTTTATTTATGTCTAACAAATTTTATAAAAGATTATTCCAATTCGCCGAAATCAAATGCAATTTCTGGCCCATTTCTCTCAAAATTGACTAAGTACAATGGTTTTTTACTAATATTTTTTGTATGAGTGGCAAAAAGTTACTTATTAACTATAAATGTGATTTTTACAGAATCACATAACATTTTTTCGATCCAGTTAGGTTTTAAAATGATCAGGAAATATATAATATTCTGTATCTATTAAAGTAAAATTCACAAAACTGTCACCGTCTTCAGGTCTATCAAGCAAAACAGCGTAATAAAAATAAAAAAGTGGCCAACTTAATAGTTTATTATTGTAATGAACAGTCATATAGTGCAATAAAACTTATGGAAGTACTGTATTTTAACTGCAAAATCTCGTATGTAAAATCAGCTAAATCAGCGAAATCGACAAAATTTCGTATACGGCCTCTAAGTCATCACTGCATCACATGGACATCTACAAACAGTTTAAAACCAGCAGTTAATTGCGTTTGCCTCTATGAATGAGGTATGAATAAGAGATAATATAATTTTGAAGTTCTAGAAATACAAAAAATATCAATAAGCCCATACCTCTTTCAAGTCCAAGAAGTCCAAGTCTCCTAATTTAGTCCTAGTCGCATAAGCATATTTGAAGGCCTCCAAAATCCTATGATACGTTAACACTGTGTTCTCCGTGCCATTGATGCTCTCTGAAGTGAAGTTGTATCCGCTGAGGATATTCAGAATGTTCACCAGTATGACCCCACTGCTGGGCGGTGGCGGCGTGTAGAGGGTATCCCCGTTGCTGAGAGGTACGGCGATGGGCTCCGTTATTTTGGCCCTGGAAAGAGAAGTTTTTTATGTTAGGTACCTATTGGTATATTACTATTACTAAGGTTTTTTTTTGCTGTTTTTGTAGATAGTAGTACGCAACCCTTCGTGTGCGAGCCCGATTCGCATTTGGCCGGTTTTATATTATTATGTAAGCTAAGCTTACTTTCTTTCAATCTTAAGAATTGAATTCAACTTATGTACCTACTTATTTAAATACCAAGTAGGTACGGTTGGGTGTTCTAACAGACCAAGTTGACCAAACTTCCTGGTTTTTAACAGGGATTTATTAACTGTACAGGAACAATAACATTTTACAAGCTTTGGGTTGGATCAGTGTCCGATTTATATTTTTTATGAGTGTAGGCCACTTTATTTCCGCCGCCCCATGTACATACCTAAGGAAAGCGGGGGTTGCTACGTTGCCACTGCCGTCCGCCCGCCTTGCTGCTTTCATCTATCACTCACACGATTTCGATAGGAATGAGTTTCTATAGGGATTTTTTTAAAGTATAAAAACCATGAGAAAACCAGTGAACGTGTTTGACTTTTATCCTCCGAAATCGAGGGACCCTCCTCTGAAGTCTGCCGCCCATAGGACGCTGCCGCCCCTAGGCCGCGGCCTATACCGACGGCCTATTTATAAATCCAGGACTGGGTTGGATTCAAAGAAATTCAAACAAAGACTATTTATTTTTAACAGAAGAGAATCCTTAGTACAAACTATGTAATTAATTTAATATTTAAGAGTTTTATGTAGAGAAAATGTTTTATTTAGAGTTTGTAAAACAGTATTTTGTAGTTCAAAGCCCGTAGTTAAATATTCTGTGCTGTATCAGCATCACAACTGTCAGTCGCAAACTTCGTATGTTGTCACTTTCTATTTCATAAGTAATTAATTCATTATTAAGTCGTTATTCATAAGTTCATTTAAATTTTAAACCTATTTTATTTTAACTTTTTTTATCATCGATATTATTTTTCCCGGCACACTATCCTGCTAGTGCCAATAAAGTGCGACGTATACACGACATCTGCTGACCGTTAACCTTTTGGCGTCATAAACCGACTTAATAATAAACACGATGTAAAGTAAACACGTTACAAAATTGTTGATAGGTACAGTTCAAGAAATGCACAACATGGAATATTTTGCGTTTATTTAGACTAATTCTCCTCTTTCCATCTATTATGACCGTCTTTACAAGTCTACTGATGGATTTTATTTATTTGGAGTAGCAGACGATGCAGGCCAAATGGTTACAACAGTGATACTTCCCAAGTTTAACCATGAAAGTTCTGCCTCTCCTATTCGCTACTCCGATCCTCAGAATCATTCAGTTCTAAACAGTCTTCGGTTCGTCAGACGACCGGATTGGAGGCCAACCTGTGCTCCTCTTGCCGAATCATTCACATGCCTTTCTTCCCCATTCGTTCACAATATGGCCTACTTATTGCCACTTTACATTGCAAATTTTAAAGGACTGGTCTCGTTCGTTTAAACAGAAATAATTGTCTTACAATCTTCAATATCATTTTTCTGAAGCGGTATTTTCCCTTAGTTACTTTCATTATCTTAGTTATTTTCAGTTAGCACATGTAGGTACGCATTAATTCTCTTAAGTTTTTTTTTATATGTAAACCGAGCAAAAAGGCAGACGGGTCGCGTGATGTTAAGCGATCACCGTCGCCTATGGACACGGGCAACCCCAGGGGAGCAACCCGATCATTGCCGGCTTTGGAGGAGAACTGACCAAGATTGACTGACAGGCTAGAACCGCTCAGCTTGCGAAGAGACATAGGCTCGCTCTGCGTGTTCTACCGACTTTACTATGGTGAGTGCTCCGAGGAACTTTTCAAACTAATGCCTACATCACCATTCCATGATTATACCACCAGACGAAGGTTAAAGTTCCACAGGCACCATCTGGACTCGTGGCGGTCCTCCACAGTCCGCTTTGCACGCTCCTTTTTACCACGGACGTGTAGGTTATGGGACAACCTTCCAGCTGAGGCATTCCCAGTGGACTATAACATGGGGCTCTTCAAGAAAGCTGTAAAAAAAGCTCTCCTCCAAAGCCGGCAATGCTCGGGTGGCTCCCCTGGGGTTGCCCGTGTCCATAGGCGACGGTGATCGCTTAACACCACGCGGCCCGTCTGCCTTTTTGTTCGGTTTACATATAAAAAAAAAAAAGAACTTTTTTTACAGCTTTCTTGAAGAACCCCATGTTATAGTCCACTGGGAATGCCTCAGCTGGAAGGTTGTCCCATAACCTACACGTCCGTGGTAAAAAGGAGCGTGCAAAGCGAAGTCCAGATGGTGCCGGTGGAACTTTAACCTTCGTCTGGTAGTATAATCTGGAATGGTGATGTAGGCATGAGTTTGAAAAGTTCCTCGGAGCACTCACCATAGTACAGTCGGTAGAACACGCAGAGCGAGCCTATGTCTCTTCGCAAGCTGAGCGGTTCTAGCCTGTCAGTCAATCTTGGGTCGTTGACGATTCGGACTGCGCGCTTTTCAACGGAGTCAAATGGGTGTAGCTGGTATTTTGGTGCTCCTGCCCAGAGATGAGAGCAGTACTCCATGTGGGGTCTGACCTGGGCCTTGTACAAGGCGTATACAAGTTATACGAAAAGCAAGAAAAATACCTATCATTAAAGACTCTTTACGTTAAAGTGAGTATTAAAATATTAAAATCGATATTCTTTCAAAATTCAATAGACCAAAACAAAGAGCTGGATGCTGGTTTACATATCTACTAAGTAGCTATTTAAATTTAATTTACAACCGACGTTAGAGGTTGTTAAAATATAGATAATCTTGAGAATTCAGAGTACTAGTGCATCGCGAAAGGTCGAAGTTTTCTGGAACCTAACGATTTTTAAAGGTTGATAATAAATAGTTTTTTTGAGTGTGGTAATGGATGGAACAAGCCCGTGTATTACGCACGCCCGTGTACCTTCAGTACAGGTACTCGTATAGGCCACAGAAGTAAACAGGTAACAGGAGGCAATCATAAAGTTGATGCAATAAAAACAACTATTGCGCGTTTAATAAAGTAATGTTAAAAGTGCCTAGTTATTTCGCGGTCACGATATTGCATTGTTTCTTGATACTAGTATGTTTTATTATTCTTTTCCGTTAAGTATTCATGTTTTTATGTACATATACATACGGCTTTCTGAAGTTGTTTATGTGGGAAGACCATGAGTACACAGGCCACGTGAAACCATTTCGTTTGGAGGACCTCCTACCACCATTCCCCATCTCAGTCTAGCTATGAAAGGTTCATTTCCATTTCTTTACTTTAGAAACGAGTGAGATATTTTTATAACAAAAGAAACGAACGCCTTTGCGATGTAGCAAGCCACACATGAGTGAGATGTATATTTGGTTGAAATTAGGGCTGGACTACCAGGACTTAGGTAAGACTTAGGTAGAGTCAAGGAGTGTAAATTAAGAACCAAGGCTGATGTTGAGATCTGACATCTTTTTTTAATTTCTTTAGTTGGATTTTTTTTCATATTATTGCATTGTCATCGGCCCTTGACCCCTGAGCAAATTTTCAAGTTAATCAGACGCTTAAAAGTAAGTGAAAATGAAGTTAAAAGATTCCGTTACATACAAACATACAGGTCAAGCTAATATAAGTGTGTTAATTTTTTTACAGGGTAAGTCATATGCATTTGACTTAGTAAAATTTTACATTAAAATGTTTTGGCGTGATCGAAATCGAAATTATTACTAGAAGGATTTAAAGCCTTCTCTAGTAATTACTAGGCTCTTTAAACTTGTTTATCCAAGTACCACACTTGTTGGAAGTAAATATTATGTTGGATTTAAAGAAAAACAAAGGTACCATAGCCACGATATCATTGTTCCAATATACAATTTTTATTTTATGAATGAGTCATTTAGTTTTGTAAATTTACCCAGGTGTTGCTGTGTTATTCATGCTATTATAAACATAACATAGATTGTGGAATGTGCCACGGCGTGTTTCAGCATTGTTCGTAATTTGTAGGTAGGTAAGCTATCGATAATGGTAGTCGATAATCGATAGTGGGTAATTATACCCACTATCGGTTTTTAACAGGTAATACAGGTAAAAACAGTATAAGTATTAATACTACCTAAACAGAAACCAAGATTTTAAAAAAGAGCAAAGAAACTTTGCAAGATATTTTTTATTTGATTTTTTAATTTTTTAAAGTTTATTCAAATTGAGTTGCCGAACAGCATGCCACGTAATGTTACTGCAGCGCATGGACATTTACACAAAATAGCAAGGCAGAATATTGGGTCAATATATTCCCGATCAAAGATTCTATAACCTGTTAGGTTTATTTTACTGTCCATCCTTATTATACTGTCAAATGCATAACGTGTACAATTTTATTACATAAGTAGGTACTCGTTTTTCATTCCTCAGTTTTCCTTCTGTCTTACATTACATGGAAGGTTAAATATCGTTTAACCTTGCTTGCCTAAGAGTAAGAAGTCTATTCTCATACGTATGCGTCTGTGGCCACTGTTTCACAAAGGACTTATCCAGCTTACTACTTTTATCACTATTACGTGGTAATAGTACTTTAACAGTAAAACCACAGGTAAAACTGCGTAAATTAGTGTGCACCATCACAAATAACATTAAAAATAGCTTCGCCTTAATAGACAGTAACAAAATTTTTACATGTAACTTTACGTGACAGTTTAAGTTTAAATCAAATGATATAGGTATTAGTCAAAAGGCTTGAAATTGTAATTATATTCAAGTAGGTATTACATTACTCCACCAACCCGCATTGGAGCAGCGTGGTGGAGTAAGCTCCAGGCCTCCCCAATAATGGGGAGAGACCCGTGTCCAGCAGTGGGACGCAAGAAGGGTTGCAGCCATTACATTATTGTTTTCAGGTGATATAATATAGGTATGTAGGTACTTAACCTAACCTATTTAAGAAATAAAAAATGCAAAGTTAAAACTGTTTTGCATAAACATAAAAATCATATTATTAATGATTATCGATTTAAACATTTTAAATCCAGATAAAATAAAGGTAGTTTGCAATTTGCATTTACCTAATAATAACACCGATTTCAAAATAAACAGATAAGTTTGTTTTGAAGCTGATAAGAAACGCGTAGATACCTTTCGCGATCGAATGTTTACAAAACAATTACATATTAATTTTAATACGTAACGAGTCACGTTTGACATGTAATGTTACACTTTTAAAGATCATAATTTTATGTATTAACTAGCTGTGCCCGCGACGTCGTCCGCGTAGATAGACTTGTACAAAAGGCTTGATTAGGCTTGGATTATTTGTTCCTCCTCCTCCTTAGTCGTTCACTCTTGACAGAGTGGTCGTGGCTGATCAGGTTGCAATTTCGTTCGTGACCGCTTGCCCTCCACTGTCCCTTGGATTATTGTTACCTTTTATGAAATTACTTATGATACAAAAGTTCATATTATTATGTTGAGTAGATACATTCTTCCTGAGTCCTTACAATTCTTACTGTACTCCTCTTATAATACCGACTTTTCAGTCGTTATCATCAGTTTCTCTTTACAAATTAAACGTATTATAATAGCCTGTTTTTAAAGTGTTTAGATAGTACTGCTGTGCCCGCGGAAAGTATCATTATAATTAAATAATTTGTGCTGCAAATAATGCATAGATTCATTATCATTATGTGACTTAAATATATTGCAGAAAGGTGGTGAAATGTCTACGCTATGTCAGGCGTGGTTAGTAGTTGGGAGTCAAATTCTTGGTTGCTTACACGTTGGTTGCAATTGTCGTTAACATACTGTCGTTCATACTTAATGGAGGTATTTCGAGCGATAGCGAATAAAACTTGCGACAGCAGTTAGGCCACTAACAATGAAGACGTCATCAACCTGAATAGGAGCAGCGTGAGAGGATCAGGCCCTACGCGATTAAGAGTCAATTAGTTCTATTAACAACCCTTCACACAGCATCAGAAATAAATATATCGATTACTAATATTAATCTGGGCGTGACCACCATGCCGTGCTGCTGCCGTGACGCTTTATCATATTAGTGTAACACCACTGAAAACGTCTGCTCATTTCAATAAATTTTTTTATTAGTGCCTCGGCAATTGGTAATTCGTTTATTCGAAATCACTTTTTTTATAAGTAATCCGAACAAAGAGGCAGAGAGGCCGCGTGGTTAAGCGATCACTGTCGCCTATGGAAACGGGCAACCCCAGCGGAGCCACCCGAGCACTGCCGGCTTTCAAGAAGAGCTTTCTTTACAGCTTCCTTGAAGAACCCTATGTCAAAGTCCACTGGAAATGCCTCAGCTGGAAGGTTGTCCCATAACTTAAACATCCGTTCAAACATCAAAAGGAGCGTGCAAAGCGGCCTGTGGAACTTTAAGCTTCGACTGGTGGTGTAATCATGATATGGTGACATAGCTATCATTTTGAAAAGATCACTCAGCATAGTAAAGTCGGTAGAACACTTTGATTTTTTTTACGTTTCACACTGATAGCCCCAGAGTACGGTAAATATACACTGTGTAATGGGTACCATGAGACACACAGAGACAGAAATACAAACACTTAAACCGAGAACAGAAAATTAAACTCATCATTCAAATTTCTGCTTCGCCGGGAATCAAACTCGAGACCCTTCGATTGGCAGTCCGGCATGGTAACCATTGCGCCACGCGAGTCCAGGCGCGGTCGCAGCCTTCAATTGGGGGGGGAGGGGGGGTCGCCAAGAAATTTTGTTGGGGTGTCACTAAGAAATTTGGGGGAAGAGGTGTCTCAAATTGGATTGTTTCGCCTTCCATCTACGCATGAGTGAGGGATTTTGGGGGGGGGGGGGGGGTCATGTCCCCTATGACCCCCCCACTGGGACCGCGCCTGCGCGAGTCGATAATTATTATGGTCTATTAAATAAGTTCGATACCAATAATAATGTGGATGTAACCACCGCGCCGCGCCTCCATAATGCTCTACCACAATGAATTGTACTCATTGTCAGTCAGCGCCAGTTCCAAAGGTCTCTAAGTTGTTAATTTTTTTATTAGATATTTTATTAAGTAAATATACTCGTAATTAATTATTTGAAATAATCTCCACCAATCCACTTTGTAATAGCGTTATTGCGTAACAATGACATCTATCGTATAGCTTGTAAACTAAATTGTCGATATACCGAATTTGCAACAGATCACTAAATAGTTCTGAATATGAACATAGATGTCGGCAGTAGCCTCGTTTTGTTAAGATTTTGTACATTAATTTTGTATTGAGGATTTCTTTGAATATGTGGTGATATGTATGGTTTTTTTAAATATTTAGAGATGAAATCTAGCATAAGTGATTGAAAACTTGCTATCAGAATATTAAGAGATGTTAGTAATTATCGAAACTTGTGGTGTGACCGCTCGCATTAAATTTATTCTCTTACAAAAGTTACACACTTAAATTTAAAAACCCGCATTGGAGCAGCGTGGTTAACTAATCTCCAGGCCTCCCCAATAATGGGAAGCCCAGGAGAGGAGCGAGACGTTAAAAGGATGCAGCTATTTAGTTTGTATCGGTAATGGTCGCTTCAGTCTTTAATTCAATTCTTGAAATTGACGTAACTTTTTTGTTTGTTAACCGATTTAAATAAAACAAACCCTAAATGTTAATCCAAAAAAATACCAATACATCAGTGAAAACCGTATCCTTCTACGTTAAGCCGTTCCTAAGATTAGCGCACACAAACGAACAGATAAACAGACAAACAGATAAACAGACAAACAGACAAACAGACAAACAGACAATAATTCTAAAAATCATTGTTTTGGGTTCTATTACGCTAATAAACAGCCCTAGTGACAATTTTTTTCAAATATCTTCAATGTACAGAAACCGACTTGTTACAGATTTATTATATGTATAGAAGATCTAAATCTAGATCAAGGCTAGGTAAGTAGGAGATCTACTTAACTACAGGGTGACTGTCACCAACGGTGCAATATCTGGCGTTGTGTTAAATGTGATATGTTTTTATATTTTCACTAAGTAGATATTCGGTACTAAATATTAAATTCATGCTAACATTTGGCTTCGATTTAGCATTTAAACCGAGCGCACTAGCCCTACAACGCTATTGAAAACTAAACATATGTTTTTTTTTATTTGAATGGAGTAGCAGACGAGCATGCAGGCCACGACCGGCCACGTGGTGTTAAGTGGTCGCTGCAGCCCATGGACATCTACATACAACCTCAAGCAAGCATACCTTTGAACTTTATCTTTCAACGGTTTAGAATCGGTCTTTCCTCAGAATTGAGGGGCATTTAGGCCATATACCAATTTCGCTGGCCAACTGCGGGTGATTGGACATCATGTCTTTGAAAATTTTGTACAAATAACTTGGAGAGAATTTTGTACAAATAACTTGGAGAGGAGAGGAAATAACTTGGAGATTCCATACACCCATTTATGAGCCATAAACGTCCACTGCTGCTGCGAAAAAGGCCTCCTCTAATGTTCGCCACTCCGTCCGGTCCCGCGTTCTCTGATCCAGCGGCTTCCCGCTGACTTCTTTGCGTCGTCAGTTCACCACCGTGGAGTAGTGTCTCGAAAGGACCTCGGACCTACGGACCACGGACCCACGCAAGCCTACCAAATAACCTGGTCATTAACATCATGGACCCGTGATTCGTCAAGAAGAGATACATAATAATAATAATAATCCCTACTAATATTATAAATTAGAAAGTAACTCTGTCTGTCTGCTACTTTTTCCCGCTTAAACTACTGAACCAATTTTAATGAAATTTGGAACACAGATAGAGTGGACCTTGGGAAAGGACATGGGATGGAACCTATAAAACCGATCCACGCGGGCGAAGCCGCTGGCGGAAGACTAGTGTTATAATCACAAATAACAATAATGCCATAACCGTTTTATGCACATAGTTAAGAAAGTATTATTACTCACTCATAATTCCTAAGATCATCAGCGCTGATCATGGTGCCGGCTCTAGCCAAGTCGTCCAGGAACTCGGTGGCAAGGCTGCCGTTGTACAGCTCATCCCCACCCTTCTCAGCTATGATCTTCAGGCTTCTGCAGAACGCCTCGCTCGGCTTCACGATGGTGCCGGGCCGGTGGAACTGTCGCTGCGATACGTTGTAATAGGTTTTTCTAGAAAAATAAGAATTACGGAAAAGTGAAATTTGAGAGGAACCTCGGATTCTGTCCAATCTTAGGGTGTTTCTGTTAAGATTTCGGCCACACTTATACATACTTAGCTAAAACTATTTTAGTAAACAAATCAATGTGAAGTATGTAGGTAGGTACTTATTATTCTTTGCTTTTCACGAGGAATGTAGAAATACGTCCTTAGTTTTCCAAATTATGCTTAGTAAGTAAGTATTACCTAGTATTCAATACAAACTGAAAGTATGTAAAAGATAAAACAGGTAATAAAAGTAAGAAACCAGAATCATCTCTACCGTTCTGCTTTGGTTCATCCAATGGTTTGAATGAGCTCCTAATCCTGAGAATACGTGTGTGTATTCCCAACAAAGTTTACTATAAGATACTCACCTAATTTTGAGTACTGAAGACTATAAATGGAGTCTGTTCAGAACATAGACTTATTATTACGACAACGGTTCAGAAGATAAACATGGTAATTTTCTGAAATAATAAATATATTATTTCAGAAAATTACCATGCCCTATATAACTAAAACAAAAGACGAGATTATGAAAAAATTATAACAGCGTCTTCTGTTTCAGTTCTATTGTCTTTCTCTATAGATTCCACCCGCAGATATCTAATATCAAAATTTTCCACCCACATTAAAATTGTTGACCCTTTCATAAAAAACACCTGACTTAAAAAAATGTAAAAGTAAAATGTAAAAAGGTATGAATCATTAAACATAGTAAGAACGAGTATTTGTCAGAACCATGCTACAAAAAGTAAATTCAGTATTTCATTAAGTGATAAAATAACGTTACTTTTGTGACGAAAAATGATAACGTTTTGATACAACGAATACAAGGTTTTCCCACATCGGTTTCCTGAAGTAAAGTTAGCTGCTGAATTACCAATGAATTGGTTTTTTGTTCACACAAGTTCGACAATATATAATTATTTTCCGCAAAATTTTACATGCAATTTTAATATCTATGGCAATAGTACGTAGAGATTTCCTTCAAAAAGAGCCGGAATATGTTTGAATACAATTTATTCTTTGGAAGTATGAAATATAGTGTATGTAATATAGTGAGTCTTTGTTGGATTTAAGGGGTCACGTTGGGTGAAGACCCAAAACATGGATAATCGTTAAAACGATTCAACGATTAATAATAATGAAAAGGAAGAGCTATACTCAGTGTGTCCCTTCGATATAAGATCCGAAATCAGGAAATCCGTAGGAGGACTAAAGCCACGGACATAGCTTTAAGAGCCAGCAAGCTGAAGTGGGAGTGTGTGGTCGGTCACATCTGTCGAAGAGCCGACTTTCGTTGGACGAAACGGCTTTGAGAATTGCCGCGTTTAGGCAAATGTAGTGTATCGGGGACAGTGGCACGCCTTGGGAGAGGCCTATGTCCAGAAGTGAAGTGTGGACAGAGGGCTAATAATGAGTAGACCATCTTTTCCCTTATTATTAATCGTTTACCTTTGGGGTGTAACAGTACATATAAGCAGATTGGTGAGAATTTTATAACAATTAAAAGCTACAAACAATCTTATTGATAGCATTGAATACCTTGTTTTGACTTACTTTAAATTAGCATCATTCTTGATGTAAGGGGCACTCTCCAATCCATCGAATAAGGGCTTGGATATAGGATAGCCGTACTTGCAGAACTCCAGCGTGGGGTTAACCAAACTTTCCCATGAGAGCCTGCCCCACCGCTTGTGGGCTGCCCACATCCCACGGAGCTCTCCTGGCACCGCCACGGACAGAGGACCTGGGGTTGAAATGTATGTCATAATGTATATTGGGATAGATGATGTTTGTTATGACATTGTAGTTGAAACAACTGAATCTTCTGCTGGATGTGTAAATAAAAAAAAAAGACTGCGAAGCGTGAGGTCATGGGTTCGATTCCCACCCAGAGCAAATATTGGGTGATGAACATGACTATTTGTTCTCTGTCTGGGTGTTAATTTATCTATTTAAGTATGTATTTAGAATTATATGAGTATGTTTATCAGCTTTCTGATTACCATAGTACAAGCTTTGCTTAGTTTGGAATCAGATGGTGGTGTGTGAATTGTCCAAAGATATTTATCGACCTAGGCCTTCAATTAAATGCCGGCGTTTAATGAACGGGCTAGCCGTTCAATTGAGTACTTAGCTGATTTAACCAGATGGCTGCGACATATACAAGAAGTCCACCATTGATGTTATATTACAAGTAATCTGTGAATTTCACCAATCTTCACTTGATCAGCTTGATTAGCTCTGTGGACTAGTATAGACTAGTAGTACTTGAGAGACATGAAAAAGTTTGGAAAAAAATGCAAGAATTGTATTGTATCTTGTATAATGTAACACCTTCAATGAGTGATACATTTGAAAATCGACAATAAGGAATAAGCCAGAGTAAGATATAGGTAACTGACATACAAAATGACGATACATAATAAAATTATGGTTTACATTTTTATTTCGCTGGGAATAAAACCCAAAATCTTAAATATTGCAATCCATGCAGTACCTATGACGGATTAATATATCTTATCAACATAAAGAATACAGTAATTTATTTATTGTTTTGATACAGCTGCAAAATATAATAATGAACAACAATTTAGTTCTTTTGCATCATTCTTAATCTGTGACTAATGAAACAATTCTTAGAGCTAAAATATTATTCCTAACATTTACGATGACTAATAGTTGCGTATTAAATAATAATTTATTCGTGCAGTAGATAAGAAACGTAGAGTGATTCGTTTTTGTTTAATGTTTTATCGGAAGTAGGACAAAGAAAGATAATGAAAATTGGTTTTAAGATCACGAACATTAGATCAATATAAAAAAAACCGAATGAAACATGAGATTACTTAAATATTACTGAAATTTGCCCAATTAAAAGTTCACCGCTTAAATAATTCTTTAATTTGATCTCTGGTGTAACCATTAATGGTTACACTAGAGTTGTAATCTTTTAATTTTAGTTGTAACTAAAATTAAAAGATTAGAACATAAAATTAATAATAAATCCAGGGAGCGTCACGTCGCAGCCTTGTATAGGTAAGATAGCGTGTTCGAGCATTTGCTGATACAGCACAACGTGGCGTGTGGGAAAGAATAGGCCCGCAGGTTCAATGACAGGTCTCTAACATCGACCGCGAATCACTAGTTTAAGGATATCTATTCTATACATATAATAAATCTGTAACAAGTCCGTTTCTGTACATTGAAGATATTTGAAAAAAACTGTCACTAGGGCTATTTATTAGCGTAATAGAATCCAAAACAATGATTTTTAGAATTATTGTCTGTTTGTCTGTTTGTCTGTTTATCTGTTCGTTTGTGCGCGCTAATCTCAGGAACGGCTTAACGTAGAAGGATGCGGTTTTCACTGAAGTATTGGTATTTTTTTGGATTAACATTTAGGGTTTGTTTTATTTAAATCGGTTCACAAACAAAAAAGTTACGTCAATTTCAAGAATGATGAAATGGATGAACACCTGCACGCTATAATAAAGTTAATGCGAGCGGTCACACCACAAGTTTCGATAACTACTAACATCTCTTAATATTCTGATAGCAAGTTTTCAAACACTTATGCTAGATTTCATCTCTAAATATTTAAAAAAAACCATACATATCATATCACCACATATTCAAAGAAAACAAAATGTACAAAACCTTAACAAAACGAGGCTACTGCCGACATCTATGTTCACATTCAGAACTATTTAGTGATCTGTTGCAAATTCGGTATATCGACAATTTAGTATACACGCTATACGATAGATGTCGTTGTTATTCATTTATTCATATTTAATTGCTTTTTACAGGTAGATTTACAGGTGGTGTTACATAATCATTATTTTACCCAATAACGCTATTACAAAGTGGATAGGTGGAGATTATTTCAAATAATTAATTACGAGTATATTTACTTAATAAAGTATCTAATAAAAACTTAACAACAGAGAGCTTTGGAACTGGCGCTGATATTGTACTCATTGTGGTAGAGCATTATGGAGGCGCGGCGCGGTGGTTACATCCACATACTTATTGGTATCGACCTTATTTAATAGACAATAATAATTATCAACTCGCGCAGGTGCGGTCCCAGGGGGGGGGGGTCACAGGGGACATGACCCTCCCCAAAATCCCTCACTCATGCGTAGATGGAAGGCGAATCAAGCCAATTTGAGACACCTCTTCCCCCAAATTTCTTAGTGACCCCCCAACAAAATTTCTTGGCGACCCCCCCCCCCCCCCCCCCAAAATTGAAGGCTGAGACCGCGCCTGCACTCGCGTGGCGCAATGGTTACCATGCCGTACTGCCAATCGAAGGGTCTCAAGTCGAAGGGATATCAAGAGTTTGATTCCCGGCGAAGCAGAAATTTGAATGATGAGTTTAATTTTCTGTTCTCGGTTTAAGTGTTTGTATTTCTGTCTCTGTGTGTCGCATGGTACCCATTACACAGTGTATATTTTCCCCTACTCTGGCGCTATCAGTGTGAAACGTAAAAAAAATCAAAGTGTTCTACCGATTTTACTATGCTGAGTGTTCTTTTCAAAATGATAGCTACGTCTCCATATCATGATTACACCACCAGTCGAAGGTTAAAGTTCCACAGGCCGCTTTGCACGCTCCTTTTGCTGTTTGAACGGATGTGTAAGTTATGGGACAACCTTCCAGCTGAGGCATTTCCAGTGGACTTTGACATAGGGTTCTTCAAGAAAGCTGTAAAGAAATCTCTTCTTGAAAGCCGGCAGTGCTCGGGTGGCTCCGCTGGGGGTGCCCGTTTTCATAGGCGACAGTGATCGCTTAACCACGCGGCCTTTCTGCCTCTTTGTTCGGTTTATTTATAAAAAAAGTGATTTCGAATAAACGAATAAGCAATTGCCGAGGGTCTAATAAAAAAATGTTATAGAAATGAGCAGACGTTTTCAGTGGTTAATTTAATAAGAGCTATTACATACATACGCAGTACTGGCACTGGTGTTATACTAATATGCTAAAGCGTCACGGCAGCAGCACGGCATGGTGGTCACGCCCAGAATAATATTAGTAATCGATATATTTATTTCTGATGCTGTGTGAAGGGTTGTTAATAGGACCAATTGACTCTTAATCGCGTAGGGCCTGATCCTCTCACGCTGCTCCAATTCAGGTTGATGACGTCTTCATTGTTAGTGGCCTAACTGCTGTCGCATGTTTTAAATCGCTCAAAAGACCTCCATTAAGTATGAACGACAGTATGTTAACGACAATTGCAACCAACGTGTAAGCAACCAAGAATTTGACTCCCAACTACTAACCACGCCTGACATAGCGTAGACATTTCACCACCTTTCTGCAATATATTTAAGTTACATAATGATATCTATGCATTATTTGCAGCACAAATTATTTAATTATAATGATCCTTTCCGCGGGCACAGCAGTACTATCTAAACACTTTAAAAACAGGCTATTATAATACGTTTAATTTGTAAAGAGAAACTGATGATAACGACTGAAATTTGATATTATAAAAGTTGATATTATAAGTCGATATTATAAGAGGAGTACAGTAAGAATTGTAAGGACTCAGAAAGAATGTATCTACTCAACATAATAATATGAAATTTTGTATCATTAGTAATTTCATAAAAGGTAACAATAATCCAAGGGACAGTGGAGGGCAAGCGGTCACGAAAGAAATTGCAACCTCATCAGCAACGACCACTCTGACAAGAGTGAACGACTAAGGAGGAGGAGGAACAAATAATCCAAGTCTAATCAAGTCTTTATCTACGCGGACGACGTCGCGGGCACAGCTATATTAAATATACTTAGATCAGCTTACTGTGTTTTCTTTCGTTGGCCGATTATGGCTAAGCTATAGGTACCTAAAGAGCGCATCGCGAGCCTCACCGCCGCCAAACCTTCCATCACAGGCTCCATTAAGTAAGTTGCTCAGATTATTCGTTTTCATTTGGGGTGGAAGATTATGAACAGGCTGCAGCTGAAACGACTGTTATCGCTACATTATATCAGGCTGCAACCTTTTTAGCGTTCCATTGCTGGGCATGGAGCTCCCCTAATATTGAGGAGAAATCCCAAATCCCAAATCTTACAACCTCAATGCTCTAAACCTTCATACAGAATGTAAAAAGCCTTAACAAAACGAGACTACTGAAGACATCTAGGTGACGAATAGTTAAACTTTTACTGAACCAACTGTTAATCTCAATATCTACCTATTTGGTAATTTGACATTCGATTTATCAACCATAAAGTTTACATGCCATACGGTAGATGGCGTTATTGTGCAATATTCATTTCTTCTACAAAGTGAATCGATGGAGATAATTTCAAATAAAAGCCTAAAGTCTAATAAAATTAAGTAGTACATAGTTTAAAAAATAACGTTTCACACTTAAAGCCTCACAGTAGGGTAATGAAATGAAAAGATTCGCCGGGATTCGAACCCGGGACCCTTCGATTTGCAGTCCGGCATGGTAAACATTGCGCCACGCGGGTTGTCCCGTCGTTGGGTATACGTATGATGCTGAACATGGTTAATTGGACCAATGATAACTTAACTAATTTTTTTGCGTCTCTTTATTGCGTACCTACGGGCTCATCCACACACGTTGGTTGATGGAGATATTAAATGTTCTTTATTTTCAAAAATAGATAGCTTACTGATTAGAGACCCTGCCTTCTGCTTTAGTTTTCACAATGTTATATGAGTTATGACTTATGATCAAACTGCTATCCGCAAGTTTTAAATCTTTAGTCTATTAATTGGCCTCATAATTTTTCCGACTGTTTAATCCTAAGCACGTGTATGTATAGAAATTTTGTCTCCCAACTACAAGTAATTGTATAGTGCACCTCTTTTCTGCAGTAGGTTAAAGCTATGTATCCTATGCATTCTTTGCTGTATAAATTCACTCAATTTACTTAAGATTCCATTTATTTTTAACATAGATGAAGCCACGGGCACAGCAGTACTACGTATCTCAACTTTAATAAACGATCTACATATTTGTAAAGAGAATCTGATTACGCGAAAAAAGTGAATCATGCGAAAACTGGATAGTAAGATCTGAGTACAGTAAGCAGTCCTTACTGTTTTAGGTTTGAAGGATTTAGAAAAAATAAATAAGGTGTCTTCTGAACATATGAACATTTTATTATAAGTGATTTCACTATAATATGTAAGAATAATCTACCTACTACTTATTCAATGCAAATAAATAATCTTTAATCAATCCCTTTTATACAAGTCTTTATTCACGCGGACGACGTCGCGGGCACAGCTAGTTAATAATATAATTAACATAATTTTGTTTAGAAAACTATTAGTTTCGCTCATAGATCTTCATTTCGCACCCTGCTGGGACTACTAATGTTTGTGTGAAAATTACGAAGATTTGCACCGTTAAAAGATATGACTTGTTTATATTTTGAATAAGGAAAGGATCTCAATATTTTTATTGCACATGTAACAGCTGGATGAAACCGGTTAAGTACCGGTTAACTACTTTTAAAACAAACAGTCACATATTGTTTTTATTTTGAAAGATCTAGAAGCGATTCTATAGGTACTTATTCATAAATCGCCTTTAAAGTAGGTTATCATAATATATTTATCAGTAATTATATTTTTCATTGTTCAAATGAAACAATTGATCAAACATACATCATACCACTTTTACAAAATAAAAGAAAAAATAGATACGATCTGGAAATTCTGAACAATAGTCATTCGTTTAAATTTATACCATTGACCGTTTTGATAATTTACAAATTTTTGAACAAAAATACTTTGTTTAATGCTCAAAAGAGTGGAATGGCTGATATGACTCGATATGAGCCTACCTTGATACAGATACATTAAGAATAACAGTAAGCGATTCGCGCTTTTTAAAAATAAACAAAGCTAGTAATTTTATTTTAAAATTATTTTCATTCTTTTTAGTTCAGTCACTTTTTGTCGGTTTTTCATACTCTTTAACATACTGAGTGTTATTAATATATTAAAACCAAGTAGCCTAAAACATGTATCCAAAGAACGCAATGAGCTTTTTACTCTTTTTTAATAATCTTTAAGGAGTTTGAATTTGAAGGCTTCCTCTAAACTCTCGTAACTTTGTGCCTCTTCATACTGCATTAGTAGCATCATATTTTTTGCTAATAATGTAGTACATGCCTAAAATTCAACTGCTTAGTGGCGTTTTATATTTATTTGTTTAGTAAATTTTGCAATTAAAGTTTCATAATCGAAACACAAATAGGTAGGTACACACAATATGAAATGCCTACGCATCTTAATTCTAGTTTTGTAAGGCGATATTTACGAGTACATTAATACCTGACTCTGACTCAATTCGAATGTAATGTGTATTTTTGTAAGAATTAAAAGAATCAAACAGACTGGCTATAAATTAAAAAAAAGCAATATACCGGCTGTATGGTGCAATTTTCAAATTTCAGGAAAAAAATAAGTGCAAAACAAACGACGAGCATTGGCTTTGTGAAATATCACTGAAATAATCTAGATACATACAATGTACAATTTAAGTTGTTTTCTCATAAATCATAGATAAATAAAAAATAAATAAATCAGTCACTACCCAAAAACTAATAACAGAACGGTTTTCCGAAGCGCAACAGTGTTTTTTTATAATTATTTATTTTAATGCGATGATGTTCACGTCTAATGCCAGTCTAGCACGCTACAATTAATCATGAATAAACATTGTTACGCAACAACTTAATCAAAAAATGTAGCAGTGATAAATTCGGATTGCGATGTAATAGGTACTGCTCAGCCTCCGCTAAGTACTTTCGTTCGTTTCTCCTCCATTCAAAGCTTTCTCTTCAATCTGGTTGGCCAAAGAAACCTAAGAACTGTGGACTTGTTGCGGAGTTTCTCTGTTTTGCAGCATTATTTATTAATTAAAATGCAAGTTTAATTGGAAATGTTGTAATATTGTAACACATGACGTGGTGTTATGAGAAGACGAATACAAAAATAATGTTGTGTTTTTTATATCAAATCATCGGTAATATATAGATACCAGAAATAAAATAGGCAATATTATACTAAACTAGTCTTCCGCCAGCGGCTTCGCACGCGTGAACCCGTTTTATAGGTTCCCGTGGGATAAAAACCATCCTATGTTCTTTCCCTAGGTCCACTCTATTTGTGTTCCAAATTTCATTAAAATTGGTTCAGTAGCTTAAGCGGGAAAGCGTAGCAGATAGAGTTACTTTCGAATATATAATATTAGTAGGGATAATGTCTAATACATGTTGTTGTCTAATACATTTTTAAAAAATAGTTTTTTTATTTTCAATTTAAAGTTTTTTTTTGTAGATAAGTATGTCGAAAATAGTGAAGGCACAAATTATAGTTGTTTAAGTTTTGTACATACGGAATTGTACGAAAATTTTATAAATCTATTTATTTTATTTCAAATGTCATCGGAGTGTATTGGTCTTATAACACCACGAAGCCTCCATGCTTCAATGCAGCTCCTTTTACGTACCAATTTAAAAAAAACGCTAATATTTCTTCTAAACGCTAAAGTCTCGTGACAATCAACTAATAATAATCAATGGTAAAGAATTTAAAATTAACAGAAATGGTAACACACAATGGGTGGATATGAAAGTACCAACAATTTTATTTATGATAGAGTGATTCATAAGCGTGACTGCATTTATTTTTATAACAATCGTTAAACGTGACAAATATTCCAAACATAAAAACTAAATAACAAAAAACTGAAGAAGTTAGGCAGTACCGAGTAAATAAATCTATTAAGGCTTACGTATTTTTAGCTATTACCTAATCAGTTAAAATATTAATTTAAAAATTAAAATCCTCTTCAAAGACAAAATGGAAGTTTAAGGCCTCTTTAAGACAAAAAAAAATTCATGAGGGACATGTCCTCCAAGCTCATTCTCACTTCGGGTGACCGGAGGGCTGGCAGGTACTTTGCTCAAAGAATTAGCTTAGCAATTCAACGCGGTAATGCTGCCAGCGTTCTGGGGACTATGCTGCAGGATGGGTTATTGGATGGCATATTTCTTTTATAATTTGTTTGTATATTTTATTTTCTTTATTTTAGTTTTATTGTGCTCTTGTTTTGTTTTCATTTTCTTGGTGTATCTTCTCTCAACATTATATTATTGTTGTTTATTTGTATTAATAAATTGGAGTGTCTGTTTGTAATAAATATAAGATACTCTTCAAAGTACCTATTGGCTGCAACCCTTTTTGCGTCCCACTGCTGGGCACGGGTCTCTACCCCTTATTGGGGAGGCCTGGAGCTTACTCCACCACGCTGCTCCAATGCGGGTTGGTGGAGATGCGGGTTAGTGGCCAACCCGCTGTCGGATGTTTTCAAACCGCCCATAAGGCCTCCGACAAGGTTTGACGACTGTTATCTATCGACAACAACCGGGACCGACGGCTTAACGTGCCCTCCGAAGCACGGAAACGCGCATGAATTTTTTTGCCACTAGCGGTCACCCATCTCACACCCGACCGCGCCCGTTTGGCTCAGCTGCATAGATCGCTTGCGTTCTACGCTAGCCGCCAGGCCATGCGTAGTACCTATTAGAAAATATATAAATAATTTTGTTTAAAATAATATCAACCTGATACCAATGCCTGAGCGGTATATAAGGAGGGATCGTACATTGAGAATGGAGGAAATTATTTTGCTAGTTAACTTTCAATTGGTTTGATTTTTAAATTATCATTAATATATTTTTTTAGACTTAATTCAGAACCAGTGGTTAAATCAAAATAATTAGGTACCTATAAGAGTTTTTAAAAATTACTCAATGTTGTAAATTAGGTTATCTAC
This sequence comes from Pyrgus malvae, assembly GCA_911387765.1. Taxonomy (NCBI): domain Eukaryota; kingdom Metazoa; phylum Arthropoda; class Insecta; order Lepidoptera; family Hesperiidae; genus Pyrgus; species Pyrgus malvae. Next base: position 7,451,845 of record OU426958.1, on the reverse strand, counting down.
TATATTAACTGATTTTAATAAATCTTACATTATTCAAAAACGGATGCTAAAAATCTGACCACTACTTTCGATAAAAAAATATGGAGCAATCCTGCCAGATTGTTTTAAATAAATTTTAAGTAATATACCTATATACATATACACAGTCGAATTGATGATCTTTTTTGAAGTCGATTAGCAAATATCACACAGGAACCTATATCAAGATGCCGCACAACAATAATTCTACTTTACTTTCATATTCTTGTAATAAAGATAGGCCAGAGTTATTTGTGCTGAATGCTAAATGTCGTGAAATGGAGCCAACGCTCCGAAAATACGAGTACATTGCCCAACTTATAAGATAGCGAAATAATAATAATATAGTTTGCTGGTTTTAGGGTTAATCCCTGATGTTCTAGCTAGGTCGTCTGGAGGACGCCATTATTTTTGTTACAAAAGGTTAGGGGTTTACAAATGGGTAGGGGAATCTTCGTTATAATATTAAGAATGAAGAGGGGAAGTAGTGCCTCGATGACCGTAAAAAAACACAAATAACAATGCGCCTTACTATAATATACTATACTATAAACTTAGGTCTCGTGCTGCTACTAAGTATATTTTTCAGTGTCAAACAGCAAAATAATTTTAGTTGATTTTCAAGTAACTTTAATAGAATTTCAGTAACTTTATTTACCGTTTTTAGCCTCTTTAACTACAGAATTTTTTTCAGTGTAAGACAGCAGAAATAATTGTATTTGAATTTCTATCAATTTTGATGGAATTTGAGTAACATATTTACCTCTCCTATGTTTCGCATTTTTAACATGTACAATAGCTATGCACTTACTCGTAGTTATTTCTTATTTAAAACCAAGCGTGTCCTTCTCCCATTTATGTAGTAGGTAGCTTTTAAATAAACAAATTGCACTAATAAATAATAACCAATAATAACAATAATTAAAACTACTGGACGACCCGCGTGGCGCAATGGTTACCATGCCGGACTGCCAATCGAGGGGTCCCGGGTTCGATTCCCGGCGAAACAGAAATTTGAATGATGAGTTTAAATTTCTGTTCTCGGTGTGGGTGTTTGTGTTCCTGTTTTTGTATGTGTCCATGGTACCCACGACACAGGGTATTAATTACCTTACTCTGGGGCTATGAGTGTGTAACGTTTATTTATTAAATTAAAAAAGAAGAAATACTTCATTAGTTTCATAATAATGATACGAAACATGTTCAGTCTTTTATTTCTTAAATTCTCAAAGCTATCTTTAAATTACCTTTTGAAGCCTTGTCGAAACTGCCATGGAACATGTCTTCTGTAGCTATTGCCGGGGCTTTCTCTCTTGCAATAACGGTATAGGCCTTCTCTTCCTCCTTGATGTAGACCGTCATGAAGAATCCCCCTCCCAGCCCCATGCTCTGCTGGTTGAGCAGACCGTTGCAGAACATAGCGGCAATCGCTGCATCCACGGCAGATCCATTCTTGGATAAAATGTGCCTAGAATTAAAATTTAACAGTTATGTATCTGTCTTTTAGTTCAAAGACACTATGTTTTTTTATGTATATTTTATATGTAGTACCTGGACGACCGAGCGTTGCTCGGATAAAAACAATATATTTTCTTGGTTTAATTTCAAACGAAGCACTCAATTGCTTAGTGTTACTTAACAAAGCCCTCTGAAATAGCTCCCAATAAAAATATTTTCACAAAATATAAAAAATAAACGCAATATGGTTTTGAATGAGGATTGAACCCGGGTCTTTAGTTCCTCTGTCAGCCCACTTAACCATTCGGCCTAAGATGCTTTAATTTAATGAACGAAATGTTTATAGAGCTCTTTCTAGTGCCCAATGCTGATGACGGCGAACCCCGTGTGGTTCAAATAAATAGTCTTAATTCGACTGGCTACAGAAATCAAAACTCGTTGTTTCATTACATGTGATATGAAAAATACAGTGTGTGGCACGGGATGAAACACGATATACTATTTTTCACTCATATTTGTGCAAATAAAATATTTTCATTTCATTTTAAATCGAGATTGTCATTTCTTTGAACGTCGGATAGGCGGATGGCGTTTGACGGCGTTCATCGCCACAATATTATTAATACTCTCCAATAGATGTTAGGAAGAGTCGTATTTTTCAGTTTATATTTATTACTAGTTAGTTGATTATCGCTGAAATAATTTTTTTATAATTTAAAATTTATAATAATAAAACCTAGCTGGATCGATTTATCACCCCCAAAACCAGGATACTAAATTTCATCAAAATCGTTGGAACCGTTTCCGAGACTCAAAAAATATATTTAGGTAATTACATAACGTACAAGAATTGCTCGTTTAAAGGTATTAGATAGATGTATTTAAAAATGGCTGTGAGGTAATTTTATTCACAAAAAAGATGTATGTAATGACTGTATATGTAGGTAGGTGTACATTATAATAATGCTTCAGGGTTCCTAAATTATTTGAATTTTTTTGAAAATTTTATTTAATTATTAGATGAAGAGATAAATCGTTACATATTTAGTATTTTGTGTTCACAAATAATCCATAAATGATGAGCAAAAGTAATTTGGCTAAAATATTGCTAAAAATGAACTTTCTGAAAATTTTAAAAGTGATGAAATTTCAGATAAAGTTGTATAAATAGATAAGATATTTTACTTCTTTAGTTTTAACAGTATTAGATAAATTTCTTATGGAAAGCTTTTATTTTATTTATACACCTATATGAGTACATTATAATAATATGTAAATAGGTAGCTACTCAGAATTGAAGACATGGCAACAACTTTAGTTATTGTTGCCAATATTTGCGATTTGAGCAGGTTACACAATATGACAAACAAGCGCCATGTCATCGGAATACGCTCTGAAGTCGGTCAAAGCACTTTTCATAATGTTCCTACTCATTTTGTATATAAAATTATACATATTTCTAACTATTTTCTTATTATTATTTGATAAGCTTATTCCTGTTTGCAACAGGTACCTTTGTATATTTTTAAAAGTTTAAAATAATCATGTACTTCAAATAATCACTATATAATAAGTAATAACAAATACTTATATCTACATCTTTGGTTTCAATTTTCAAACTTTTTTTTTTATATTTAGAGTTTACAATATACTTTTATCTATATATTGATACTCAATATGATTTGCATTAATATTTATTTCGAAGTCGTTCTGTATTTTCAGGACTAATTCTCTAACAATGTAAAATTATTAATTTGTAAAATTATTAATGTTAAAACTTATCTTCGTAGCATCAGAAGATATCCCTAGTATCTAAAACGACCTCAATTTTTTATCAATACACTTCCATCAACATCAATTTTGTTTATTTGTTCGTTACTGATATTATTAGAATGATTTAAGTAGTTTATGTACTTACTTATTCGTTTATTTAGATAATGCTTATCAACATTAAAAACTGTTATTTACATAATTGGCTTGTTTATATTTTTTATAGTTTTGAGACGATTATTGAAATATTTTTAAATGCTAACTTAAATCTACGTGGGTCTTTTATCTTTGTTGGTATTTTTTATCAATAACGATTCAACAATAAAATATTTAGATCAAACTAAATATTACTTATCTATACATATAATAAATCTGTAACAAGTCCGTTTCTGTACATTGAAGATATTTGAAAAAAACTGTCACTAGGGCTATTTATTAGCGTAATAGAATCCAAAACAATGATTTTTAGAATTATTGTCTGTTTGTCTGTTTGTCTGTTTATCTGTTCGTTTGTGCGCGCTAATCTCAGGAACGGCTTAACGTAGAAGGATGCGGTTTTCACTGAAGTATTGGTATTTTTTTGGATTAACATTTAGGGTTTGTTTTATTTAAATCGGTTCACAAACAAAAAAGTTACGTCAATTTCAAGAATGATGAAATGGATGAACACCTGCACGCTATAATAAAGTTAATGCGAGCGGTCACACCACAAGTTTCGATAACTACTAACATCTCTTAATATTCTGATAGCAAGTTTTCAAACACTTATGCTAGATTTCATCTCTAAATATTTAAAAAAAACCATACATATCATATCACCACATATTCAAAGAAAACAAAATGTACAAAACCTTAACAAAACGAGGCTACTGCCGACATCTATGTTCACATTCAGAACTATTTAGTGATCTGTTGCAAATTCGGTATATCGACAATTTAGTATACACGCTATACGATAGATGTCGTTGTTATTCATTTATTCATATTTAATTGCTTTTTACAGGTAGATTTACAGGTGGTGTTACATAATCATTATTTTACCCAATAACGCTATTACAAAGTGGATAGGTGGAGATTATTTCAAATAATTAATTACGAGTATATTTACTTAATAAAGTATCTAATAAAAACTTAACAACAGAGAGCTTTGGAACTGGCGCTGATATTGTACTCATTGTGGTAGAGCATTATGGAGGCGCGGCGCGGTGGTTACATCCACATACTTATTGGTATCGACCTTATTTAATAGACAATAATAATTATCAACTCGCGCAGGTGCGGTCCCAGGGGGGGGGGGGTCACAGGGGACATGACCCTCCCCAAAATCCCTCACTCATGCGTAGATGGAAGGCGAATCAAGCCAATTTGAGACACCTCTTCCCCCAAATTTCTTAGTGACCCCCCAACAAAATTTCTTGGCGACCCCCCCCCCCCCCAAAATTGAAGGCTGAGACCGCGCCTGCACTCGCGTGGCGCAATGGTTACCATGCCGTACTGCCAATCGAAGGGTCTCAAGTCGAAGGGATATCAAGAGTTTGATTCCCGGCGAAGCAGAAATTTGAATGATGAGTTTAATTTTCTGTTCTCGGTTTAAGTGTTTGTATTTCTGTCTCTGTGTGTCGCATGGTACCCATTACACAGTGTATATTTTCCCCTACTCTGGCGCTATCAGTGTGAAACGTAAAAAAAATCAAAGTGTTCTACCGATTTTACTATGCTGAGTGTTCTTTTCAAAATGATAGCTACGTCTCCATATCATGATTACACCACCAGTCGAAGGTTAAAGTTCCACAGGCCGCTTTGCACGCTCCTTTTGCTGTTTGAACGGATGTGTAAGTTATGGGACAACCTTCCAGCTGAGGCATTTCCAGTGGACTTTGACATAGGGTTCTTCAAGAAAGCTGTAAAGAAATCTCTTCTTGAAAGCCGGCAGTGCTCGGGTGGCTCCGCTGGGGGTGCCCGTTTTCATAGGCGACAGTGATCGCTTAACCACGCGGCCTTTCTGCCTCTTTGTTCGGTTTATTTATAAAAAAAGTGATTTCGAATAAACGAATAAGCAATTGCCGAGGGTCTAATAAAAAAATGTTATAGAAATGAGCAGACGTTTTCAGTGGTTAATTTAATAAGAGCTATTACATACATACGCAGTACTGGCACTGGTGTTATACTAATATGCTAAAGCGTCACGGCAGCAGCACGGCATGGTGGTCACGCCCAGAATAATATTAGTAATCGATATATTTATTTCTGATGCTGTGTGAAGGGTTGTTAATAGGACCAATTGACTCTTAATCGCGTAGGGCCTGATCCTCTCACGCTGCTCCAATTCAGGTTGATGACGTCTTCATTGTTAGTGGCCTAACTGCTGTCGCATGTTTTAAATCGCTCAAAAGACCTCCATTAAGTATGAACGACAGTATGTTAACGACAATTGCAACCAACGTGTAAGCAACCAAGAATTTGACTCCCAACTACTAACCACGCCTGACATAGCGTAGACATTTCACCACCTTTCTGCAATATATTTAAGTTACATAATGATATCTATGCATTATTTGCAGCACAAATTATTTAATTATAATGATCCTTTCCGCGGGCACAGCAGTACTATCTAAACACTTTAAAAACAGGCTATTATAATACGTTTAATTTGTAAAGAGAAACTGATGATAACGACTGAAATTTGATATTATAAAAGTTGATATTATAAGTCGATATTATAAGAGGAGTACAGTAAGAATTGTAAGGACTCAGAAAGAATGTATCTACTCAACATAATAATATGAAATTTTGTATCATTAGTAATTTCATAAAAGGTAACAATAATCCAAGGGACAGTGGAGGGCAAGCGGTCACGAAAGAAATTGCAACCTCATCAGCAACGACCACTCTGACAAGAGTGAACGACTAAGGAGGAGGAGGAACAAATAATCCAAGTCTAATCAAGTCTTTATCTACGCGGACGACGTCGCGGGCACAGCTATATTAAATATACTTAGATCAGCTTACTGTGTTTTCTTTCGTTGGCCGATTATGGCTAAGCTATAGGTACCTAAAGAGCGCATCGCGAGCCTCACCGCCGCCAAACCTTCCATCACAGGCTCCATTAAGTAAGTTGCTCAGATTATTCGTTTTCATTTGGGGTGGAAGATTATGAACAGGCTGCAGCTGAAACGACTGTTATCGCTACATTATATCAGGCTGCAACCTTTTTAGCGTTCCATTGCTGGGCATGGAGCTCCCCTAATATTGAGGAGAAATCCCAAATCCCAAATCTTACAACCTCAATGCTCTAAACCTTCATACAGAATGTAAAAAGCCTTAACAAAACGAGACTACTGAAGACATCTAGGTGACGAATAGTTAAACTTTTACTGAACCAACTGTTAATCTCAATATCTACCTATTTGGTAATTTGACATTCGATTTATCAACCATAAAGTTTACATGCCATACGGTAGATGGCGTTATTGTGCAATATTCATTTCTTCTACAAAGTGAATCGATGGAGATAATTTCAAATAAAAGCCTAAAGTCTAATAAAATTAAGTAGTACATAGTTTAAAAAATAACGTTTCACACTTAAAGCCTCACAGTAGGGTAATGAAATGAAAAGATTCGCCGGGATTCGAACCCGGGACCCTTCGATTTGCAGTCCGGCATGGTAAACATTGCGCCACGCGGGTTGTCCCGTCGTTGGGTATACGTATGATGCTGAACATGGTTAATTGGACCAATGATAACTTAACTAATTTTTTTGCGTCTCTTTATTGCGTACCTACGGGCTCATCCACACACGTTGGTTGATGGAGATATTAAATGTTCTTTATTTTCAAAAATAGATAGCTTACTGATTAGAGACCCTGCCTTCTGCTTTAGTTTTCACAATGTTATATGAGTTATGACTTATGATCAAACTGCTATCCGCAAGTTTTAAATCTTTAGTCTATTAATTGGCCTCATAATTTTTCCGACTGTTTAATCCTAAGCACGTGTATGTATAGAAATTTTGTCTCCCAACTACAAGTAATTGTATAGTGCACCTCTTTTCTGCAGTAGGTTAAAGCTATGTATCCTATGCATTCTTTGCTGTATAAATTCACTCAATTTACTTAAGATTCCATTTATTTTTAACATAGATGAAGCCACGGGCACAGCAGTACTACGTATCTCAACTTTAATAAACGATCTACATATTTGTAAAGAGAATCTGATTACGCGAAAAAAGTGAATCATGCGAAAACTGGATAGTAAGATCTGAGTACAGTAAGCAGTCCTTACTGTTTTAGGTTTGAAGGATTTAGAAAAAATAAATAAGGTGTCTTCTGAACATATGAACATTTTATTATAAGTGATTTCACTATAATATGTAAGAATAATCTACCTACTACTTATTCAATGCAAATAAATAATCTTTAATCAATCCCTTTTATACAAGTCTTTATTCACGCGGACGACGTCGCGGGCACAGCTAGTTGGAAAATATATTTGGTTTCTCTACTAAGCTGGCTTAAACCAGTCATCGCTGAGTAAATAGTATTTAAAATTACCAATATTAAGGAGTAGTTATTGAAAACGTCTTTTATCTTTTATTATTTTAAGTAGAATACCTACGTAAAAATAATCCAATTCCAAGCATAATGAAAAAAAGGTCAAAACAAGGTATTCTAGGTACGACTCTGATATTATCTGTTTGTGCCACTTCTATGGCTTCATATCATAAAGATAATTAACTAAGTTTATTTTAACTTTGCAACTGGGTATAGGTAAATTATGTGATTTTAATTGGAATTTTAATAATTGTTGACCATTTAAAACTTGTTGATAACTACTTAACATGCCACGACCTACAATAATTGTTCGTCGAAGCCTCACTGAAGTTATTTTTAATGTTAAAGTATATGTATGTACTTAAACCTTTAACATTTGGTTTTTAAAACTATAAATAAGTAAATTGTCCACTTTCTTCTTTTTCTACTGGAAAATCCCGCTATTGTTGTACTGAATTTCCATGAAAATGATATTAATCCAGAAATTAGTACTTAAGTTGTAAATCCGTTTGTTTTTAACAATATTTCTAGCTGGTGCTATTAGATAGTCCTGTTGTAGACAGTCTTATTTTTTCGAGTAATGTAAGTAATTCAGTGAAGCTGAAAGACAAGAAATACAATGAGAATAAAGGCAAGTAGGTAGGTAATTATGGTGGGCTCGTTAGTGTAACAGTAACAACAATTCAAAGAAAATAAAGTAAACGATTACAAAAAAAGGAAAATTGTTCTAATGAACAGCAGGCAGTACCTAAGCCAAAATAAAAATGGTAGGAGGTACAACTTAAAAGACTGTTGCTGCGTATGTTGTTCGTAAACTTGGTAAACTTCCTAAACTAAGATTAGATTCAGGTGGCTGTGGACACTTATACCTTGTCAAAATAAATAGGACAACAAAACTAACCAAAAATGTCGCGAGATAAACCAGTTCTACCAAAACATGCTAACTTTTGATAGCATTAGCTCATATAAGCGACTTTTCTGGAAGTAAACAAAAAACAGCTATCGACTTGGTATTTAAGTAGCCGGTAGCAAGTCATGGATCTAGTTTTTCTACGCAGTATTTAAATATATTTGTCCAAACATTAAAAGGCGTGGATTTTATAGGTAGTTGTTATCTGAGAAGTCATTATAGTTTATCAGTTTCATAAGAATGAATTTGTTATGCTTGAAATGACTAATGTTAGTGCCGGGGCGAATGTTACTTACTCATATCATACAATGTTAGGCAATCAAAACATTTGTGTAAGTAAACATTGATTCTGTGCTAAGAAATACGTGTTCCTATAGGTCATGTATGTACGGATCATTTTATGAACAGCTATGAAGATTATTTTCTACTTTGTCGGTAAAGATGGAACGTTTCTGGTGATGTGTTATAATATTATCGTGTCAGTAAGGTATTGATAATATCGAGCAAGGTCAACCCCGAGTCGACGCAGACCGCTTCGACCAAGGTTGTTTTTGTGTATAAACACAAATAGCGTAGGTGTGTACAGCCAACCGACGACCTCGCCTGATCTCTACTATTTTCCGCATCACAAAACAATAACACAAGGACTGGTAGTAAAACAATCAAATATAACTTAAGATTTTTATTAACTTAAAATTATTACAGTCGTTTAGGTATCACGAGGATACAGGAATAACGTAATAATCTATTCTAACTAGAAATTAGTAACACAGAAATTTGGAGCTTTTCAACAAGCCCTATCGAATTGAGATCAGTCGTTGGAACGGTGTTGAGTCCAAAATAGAATTGCACCGGCAGTCCGGTGCGATGATCACCTGTGACGCGGCGGCCTCGCTCGGCACCGTGCTCTGACGCTCATGTGGTGTGCTAAGTAGAAGCTCTGCGTCAGCAGGAACCGCCTTGGGTGTTCCGTTGATCTCTGTGACGAGCAGCGACCCGAGCCCTCCTCGGGGATCCGCCATAACGTCCTCCTTTCGTTCGGCATATCGACGTTCCTTATACTAGCCATAGTCGTCTTTGGTTATGAATACATTTAGTGCTTATTCGCCGCCTTCTTATTGTTCTCCGTGTTGACCAACTTCGTAACGATCTTTCTCGAATGGCCGGACGGGTCGAAGTGGTTAGTGTGTTCGTTTACCTCCTTCTTAGTGCGCTGCTTGCCGCTGTGACCCGAGAAGATGTGCTTGTCGTGGTCGAAGTTGTAGTAGTCGTACTCGTCAAAGAAGGCTTCGGACATATTTGCAATTGGATTTATTTTTTGATAATTAAACACAGTTAATTTGTCTCAGTGACAACGTTGCTCAGTTTTTGTTTTACTAATGCTGCGGCATCTGACGGGCGATGCTTATATAGCCGTCCTCGACACGTCAGTGACCGCATGCGCGTCGATAATATTCTCGAAATGTGATTGGTGGAAGCGTTGCCGCGACCCGGTTATAAAACTTGTGTGTTTATCGTCATTACATTCTGGAACTAGTGTGCGTGACTAAGGTAGTGCTGCCATGGCTCAGGTTTAAAAATTCTACTATGTCGTGGTTACAAATATATGTTATCAAGAAGTTCATTTATAATGATGTGAAGTCCAATTTTCGTCACAATTTTCATGACAAAAGTGTCGTATTCGTCTGAGATTTAGTATTTATTTTCTAGTTTACTTTCGCACGTCTCTATTTGCTTATATTTTTTGATCTTTTCAATTAGGTATGTTAATTTTTTTATTTCAACATGTCAATAGAAAATACGAATGAGTAAATCTTAAAAATTAGTAATATCATTTCGGCATCAAAATGGATAATAGCTAGTTACTTGCTAAAAATTGCCTTTTACCTATAATGAAAAATGCAGTTTCAAATTAAGTAGCATAGTAGTATGAAATTAAAAATGACAACAAATCCTAATTTATTTAACATAATTTCATCATTTTTAAAAATAATTCATTATTTTAATCTAAATTAAATAAAATTTAACAACATCGTTAGCATGTTAATATTAAAAAGCATGCAATCTTTATACGATTTTTCTAGGGGATTATTTTTAAAGAGACACTAATAAAATAATACCCAGTTGAAAAAAGTTTGGTTGTAAATTGACTAGGTATATTTTCATAGTAATCTACCATTTCAATTTGATTATTTTCTATGGCAACATTTTGCCTGTATAAAGGCGTATACATACACGATGTTACAATAGTGTTACAATAAAAGAAAGGGCTCAGCATAAAATTATAAATGGAACGCCAACGGATACCTATTTCTGGTGCATATTTATAAAAACAAGTCGAAAAGAAATAAGATTCGTTATTTTGGACAGCAGAAAATTATGTAAGCTGTAATAATGTAGAAGCATGACAGGAAATGTGGCTGCAACCCTTTTTGCATCCCACTGCTCGGCACGGGTCTTTCCCATTATTGGGGAGGCCTAGAGCTTACTCCACCACGATGCTCCAATGCGTATTGGTGGACTAGGAAACGTAATTGAGTTAAATATTAATAAAAAGTATGGGACAGAACATTATTAAAATGGCCTAACCTACCTTTCTTCCACGCAGACTTTTTGCGCTATGATTTTAGATTTACGCTAAAAGAAATGATAAAACAAGTTTCCTTTAAAAGGCGATTTTCGAGAATCAACCAGAACAACAAAATGAAATGCAATAGCAAATCTTTATAACTTTATCACGTATCGTTTTAAAAACCTTATTATGCATGCACGCAGCAGTATCGCCCAGATCGCCTTGCCTACGTGCGGCGATAATGAATTCATTACTCCGTGATTTGATTCACCTTTAACGTCAAGCTTGGCGATAATGCTTTGTTGAATGTACCTACATTATTATGTACGGTAAATAGAATAACAAACACAACACATAACTCTGAATTGTGAGGGATAGGTCAATATCTGTGTCAATATGAATTCCGTAGGTACCTTAATTAACAATCTAAGGTTTCACACTGTTATTGCATTTATACACGAGTAATTAATTGATTATTTAATTAATAATTAATTAATTTTCACACTATAATTAGTTTGGCTAGCTAGAAGTCTGGTTTTATCTATCTAGTAACTATGAATCATAATATCAACCAACATTGGAGCACCGCATTGATGCATTCAGCTCCAGGCTTCCTTATTTTGGGGTAAGACCGGTCCCCAAAAGCAACTATGGTTGCGTATGGGTATGGAGATGGTATGGGTACGTTTTATTAAACGAACAACCTTATTTCACATTTGACATCAACATTTTATTTTATTTTGATTTGAGTTTATGGAACTGAGAGAAAGAAAAAAACAAACACACTTTCGCATTTATGATATTACCTAATAGTATATATAGTCTCACATGAACCAGAGTGTAGCAAAAGATAACTTAGATCTCTATAGATATCAGATGGCATCAGAGCGATCTGTAATCGCTCACGAGGAAGGTCCTCGTTTAGGTCCAAAACTAGTCGGCCTTTTCCGAAAATTTAGTAAAGCCGGTTATACCTAAGTAATCTTGGAATTAAACCATTACTTAAAACAAGCTACAATGTCCTTTGCGTGGAATTTTTGCGTGTAATTTGCTGGAAAGAAATATAAATGCCCCCTGCATTGCTAAGTACGTAGTTTCACCATAATGCCTTAAAGGGGACATAAAGTACCTACCGATGAAGATAGATCTGATATACCTAAATTATGATTCGCTAAAATTTATAACTCACACAAATATTTTTGTACACATAGGTATATAGGTGTAAAGAATAGGTAACCCAAAACTTCTCAGTGATTCAATGCAGAAAATAAAAAAAACATTATTAAAGTACGATAAAACATCTGGTTAATAACTGCGTAGGTTGTGAAGATGTCTTTTTCTTAGCTGTTTTTTGCTTAGTTCTTAGCTGCTGTTTTGAATATCTGCTACAACCTTTTTACTTTTCAGTTTTACTTACTAAACTACAATGATTGAAACAGTATATTTTCAGTTCTAATTAGAAATTTGTCCATGAGAATCACAGAGGATTTACGAACACGGATAAATCTGCAAACAAAATTATTTCCAAAGGAAATACCTTTTTTTATAGGCGAACCGCTGTTTTTTATATGCGAGAAGCGCGCATGGCCCGGCGGTTAGCGTATAACGCTAACGATCTATGCAACTAAGCAAAACGGGCGCGGTCGGGTGAGAGATGGGTGACCGCTAGTGGCAAAAAAATTCATGCGCGTTTCCGTGATTCGGAGGGCACGTTAAGCCGTCGGTCCCGGTTGTTGTCGATAGATAACAGTCGTTAAACCTAGTCGGAGGCCTTATGGGCGGTTTGAAAACATCCGACAGCGGGTTGGCCACTAACCCGCATCTCCACCAACCGCATTGGAGCAGAGTGGTGGAGTAAGCTCCAGGCCTCCCCAATAATGGGGAGAGACCCGTACCCAACAGTGGGACTCAAAAAGGGTTGCAGCCATATGCGCACCGGCCGAAAGAGTTAAGCGATCACCGTCCCCTATCTACGAGCACGGGCAACTACAGGGGAGTCACCTGAGCATTCCCGGCTTTGAAGGAGAGCTTTTTTACAGCTTTCTTGAAGAACCCCTTGTTATACTCCACTGCACAGGCAGGTTGTCCCATCATTTACACGTCCGTGGTAAAAAGAAACGTTCAAAGCGGACTGTGGAGGACCGCCACGAGTCCAGATGGTGCCAGTGGAACTTTAACCTTCGTCTGGTTGTATAAATGTGAAACGGTGACGTAGGCATCAGTTTGAAAATTTTAGATGTGTCATTCATAGGTGTCCTTAATAATATGGCAGCAGGTGGTAGCAGGTGCATTTAGTACCTACATTTGGGTTATTGAGGTATTTGGCTGTTGCTTCTTAAATATGTTACAATTCGTTATGAATTTCGAAGTAGGTAAGTTTTAAGAAAATGAAAAACCCACGTAAAAGCCGCATTGAGTTGTATCACTTGTACAATCAATGGTACTAGCCAATAATAATACTTGCATTACCTATGTAAGCCCATTAAAGCATGGAAGGTGGCCTCACAATGCTGTTTTTTTAGTGAACTGCACCTCTGAGTATCATTGAAAACATTGAAAATCAAATTTAATGGACCTTGAAGATATACTCGTAATTATAGTGTTAGCTGTTTGTTTCCGCCACGTATTATTATTTTGTAAATTTAGAGCACGAAATCTGTACGGAAACGAAAAGCACGGTTGTGGGGGCACTCGTTCAACGACAGCGTTCCTTGTAGGTAAGGGTCTCTATGGGGTTTAAATTAGTTTTCATAGATTATTTTATAGATTTAATTTCCCGGCGAAGCAGAAATTTGAATGATGAGTTTAAATTTTTGTTCTCTGTCTGGGTGTTTGTGTTTCTGTCTCTGTGTGTGTCCATGGTACCTACGACACAGGGTATATCTACCCTACTGTGGGGCTATGAGTGTGAAATGTTATTTAAAAAAATAATATTAACGCGTGTGAGTCTTGACTTTTAACCAACAAAATAATACAATCTGTAAGAGGAAGAGAATAAGCATGGAGCTTTTGTCTCAAAGTTTCACCTCACTTTTCCAGTGATAATGTTCACGAATTTACTTTTTTATTCTGACCGTGAAATTAAAAAGTTTTACCTGCCAATCTGCGAGCAGTGAGGTGCATCGGTGCACACGGCAGCTCTCTGGAACACATGGAGCCAGGATGGTGATGGTGGCAGCCTCTCCACCGGGTCTGGCGGCTCCTGCATCTTCCATGCCCTGTAGTCAGCTCGGCCGATGAAGTAGCCACTCAGAGCCGACGCGATGACTAGAATTGTCAGGCCCAGGATTATCAATTTTGTTTTGAGCTTCGTTGGTCTGAAACAAGAGAAAATTTCTGTTTATTTGACTTGACTCTACGGCAATAGCCCACCGATTTGAAAATATACCTAAAGAAATACTCTGTATGAATCATTTGTATGATTGACATTAGTGTATCATTTTTGATTGATCTATCATAAATATAGGATACAGGCGACTCAAATCTAGAATATAGGTCACGATGGAAAATTCGGGAAATACGATCACAAGTTTGGGGGTATGTACGAAAGACCAAAAACTACACAAACAAAAACTGTATCATTTTACAAGGCCATTGACCCCATGACTTACTTGGAGGGATAATCATTGTCATCGTGGCTGAAATGTCCATGGAAAATTGCGAATCTATTTATCGGCGAAACTAAGCGAATTGTGTCCATAGGAATTTCGTCAACATGAGTGCTAAGGAAATTTCTTCTCCTCAACACATCCATCTTCACTAGCCCTTTGTCACATTCACATTTGTCAATCGTAATGGTTCAAGCACACAATAACAACATAACCTAAACACTTGTTACGTTTTCACTTGAACTTTGGCTATTTAAGTCTCAAGATCACATTGAAATGTCGGAACAGTCCGAATACGGGGAACCGGCGAGTATTATAATATAGCTATTATTATGTTTCAACAGTATATAATACGCCTATGTGGCGTAGTACGTGAACTGCAGGTTGTATGCAGTGAATTTCCTTGCGGGTATGTGAAAATCGATAACCAAACAGCTGTTTTCAGCCGACTTCCTCACAGGTGCCGTTTTCGCCTGCGCAAGGTAGATGGCGTTACAAGGCCCGATTCATTCTTTCAGCATAAGAATAAATAATTTATTTATTCTTATGCTTTCAGTGTTATAATACCTACATACCATACCTACCAGCAATAGTAGCAATTATTATTCTTGTTTCTCAATATTGTTAACTTTACGGCGGCACCTTATCATTGTTCGAATTTAGCACTGAACATGAAACTGAAATTCGTAAATATTCAGTACTACTTTGAACTGGTTGTATTTTATTGCTATTGTAAAGTTATCAGGCGTATTAATTTATTATACGAAGTTCTAAATTCAAATCTATCATCTTTGTAAATTACTTGAGGAAAAAGCTGGAATGTTCATTTTTTGAATAGATGAATAATCGTATGCATATGGGTGGAATGAAAAATGGTACCTAGTTATCACTATTGATATACGTTTTGTTACTTTTGCTGTTGCCTAGTTGTTTATTTTTGTACACGCTGTGGCGCCCCATAATTGCGAGACCACTTAATTTTAAGACATTTTTGTTTTTATAATTAATATTGTTTTGTTACAGTGTTACTTGTGTTGGGTGTCCTTAATAAATAAATAAACTAATATATCCGAAAGACCTAAAATGTATTTTTTTCAAATATTAGATTTTTGACATGATAGATATTATAATATAACTTATATGTACATCCATATATATAGCATATGTGGAAAAAGGTATAACGCTTAACGCTTCACACTCATAGCCCCACAGTAGGGTATATATACCCTGTGTCGTGGGTACCATGGACACATACAAAGACAGAAACACAAACACCCAGACCGAGGACAGAAATCTTAAACTCATCATTCAAATTTCTGTTTCACCGGGAATCGAACCCGGGACCCCTCATTTGGCAGTCCGGCATGGTAACCATTGCGCCCCGCGGGTCGTCATTACACTTTATACAAGTACTATACTTATTAGGTATTATTACGTTAAGACACGTACGGTAGATAATAATGCACACGACACGATAAATATGTATCCAATAAGTAATAATCACGTAGGTAAGTACATCAAAGTACAACTTATAGATCTTACTTTATATCAACGATTCACCCATCATCTCATAGCCTAGGATCAAAGCACGTGACAGAAATTTACGCCGGAATCCTAAGTTTAAATTCCGGCGCGCAATTCTGACTAATGTTTTTTTTTTCAATTATGGCATCGCAAAGTCTGTACATACTGCCAGCGTCAAGTATAACCATTGCATCAATTTTTTGCCAGTTTCAATGAAACTGGACGAAGTAATAACAAAGTCAGTTAGTAAGTCGTCAGTAATCAGTCAGTCTAGTCAGTCCAACATTCAAGTAAAGCGATGGCTACTTTACTAGAACGTGTCCGATGGAATTTTGGAGGCAAGCAGAAAAAACATATTTTAGCACTGTTATTCTATTTCACAAACACTCGTGCACTGTAATTAACCTATATATCAAACAAAATGCCATCAACTTTATCCGATATAACTCAAAAATACACCAAGAAAATGAAAATCAAAACAAGAGCACAATATGGTCTTTTTCGACTTCCCGCCAAAACCTTGTCCTGATTAATGTGTGACACGTATGTTTTTTACGAGACTATTTACCACTAAGGTACTTTCTTGCGGGCGTTGTACAAAATTCTTCAAAGGCTTGGTAATTCTAATAATCCGCACTTAGTTGTATTGTAGGACACTTAAAATTATTAAAAATGAATTTACTCCTTCTTGAAGAAATGTGTCGGGCAGATGTTCAACTAAAACATCTCGAGTAAGAGTATTAGGTATGCCATTTACCATTACCAAATTGCTTATATTACAGTAATACTACTATTAAATTTTATAGGTGGTAGAACTATTATCGTTCACTGGAGAAGTGTATTTCTTGTTATTTTTTAAGGTATAGTTTTCGGTTTATTTTATGTTTTATGTTAACCATGTATTACTTTAATATTTAGTTATTATTATTATTTTAGTTCAATAATCTTATTGTCATAAGACCACATCTAGGAAGGAGCTGACTTCTGCAACACAGTGAAAACTAAAGCAGAAGGCAGAGTCTCTACACAGTGTGCTATCTGTATTTGGAAATAAAGAATCTTTACCTAATAGATACGAGTAAAAAGATACTCTTTCTCACTTCAATCGGTTCGGCTTTGGAATGCTCTGCCCGCTGATGTCAGGAAATTACTCTCCAAGTTCTCCTTCAAAAAAGGTGTAAAGGCTCATTTTCTTAAGGAATTATATCCAATATAATACTATTATTTACCTTACTTGTAATGTATCTATATTATTTATTATATTACATTATATATATATATATTTTAATTATTTTCATTTATTAATTGTTTTTATATTTCATTTTGCTGTTAATATTATATGTTTTGTTTCTCATGTTTTACCGCCTTCAAATCTTTCTGTATTCCCTTAGGTAAGCTGGTAGATAATGCCATTAGGCATTAAGCTCGCGTATTGTACCACAAATGGTTATGGTTCAATAAATTTTTTAAACAAAAAAATAAAAAAAATGCCTAGAAAAGAATTCTGGGCAATATTTACCATAAATTTTTAGAGGATTTAAAGACTATTGGAGCAATTTGTAGAGATTGAAGGAAGTGGCGCAATAAGAGACATTAGAATCCAGACTCTATTATTTATGGGTCGCACTTATGAGAAAACTCATGTTTTATTCACAATTTTTTTCTTTCCTGTTACGTAACAATTAATGCATGACGGCCCTAAAGATCAACACTCTTACACCAATTCCACATTTTAGAATTCTGCAAGCTCTATATCTTAGTGAAAAATAGAACATTTATATTATTTACACTTTCTACATTTCGTGTAGCATGTACAGCTCGAGGTATGACTTCAAAAATTCTAAAAATCTTTCAATAATAGCGAGGCCGACTCACACTTGGCCGGTTTTTCACTTGTTCTACAGTAGAGGAAAATTTCGTGACAAAACCAACATGATGAGTTACCCAACCGACACTTGATTATAATGATGGACTTTTCGAGAAAGTTCAATGCCATTCAAGGCCATGAATAGAATCATTAACAAAAACATTAGAGTCTAGAGTCTAGAATATACCCGTATTATACGAGTCTAAGTATTTTGCTTAATTAAACAAAAAAATTACGTGATTTTTATCTACAAAGTCGTTCGTGGACCGCACAAGTTAATCTTGGGGTTTAGCTGTTATCTACTTGAAGAGATTTCAAAGATATTTTCGACGTGCCGTAGTAGTGGAGATTTAGAGTTATCTGGTTAGATTTGTGTACAATTTGTGATAATATTTAAACGAGCGAACGAGTTTGTAGGTGGTAGAACTATTATCGTTCGCCCGGGGAAGTACCACCACCGCTGCACCACTTCTGCCGTGAACGAATTCTATTGTGTTTCAGTGGAAAGGTGCAGTTGCCGGTCACACTTACATGAGGCGACCAGACTTACCTATGCTTGCTTGAAGTTGTATGTACAATGGGCTGCAGCGACCACTTAACACCACGTGGCCTGCATGCTCGTCTACTGCTACATTCAAATTAAAAAAAACGAGCATTGCCTCGTGGCTTGTCCATATGAGCTAAAACAATTTGGATGCTAACTTTTTGCGTCCTACTGTTAGCTTTTAGAAGTGTTGCAGGCTACACTAGGTTCTTCTCATAATTGGGGAGGCCTGAAGCATATTCTGCCACGGTGCTCGAAAGTGGATTGAAGTTGATTAATGACTGGACGATCTGGTTCGTAGATTACCCTCTCTCGGACGGCTTCAAACTGCCCATAAGGCACTTTAAACGACTGTTATCTATCGATAATGAGATCGGTGGGTAAACATGTCCTTAGTGGTTTGGAATTATAGAGGTAAGCAAAAAGGGCTTGTGAGATGAAACTATTCGAGAAGACTAGTAAATTATATTTGATAAATAATATGTCTCATCGAATTATCAGATCGGTGAAGGTCGATCTTCACCGGCTCTTAGACCAAGACGGAGGGGCGACAGCAGCTGATGACGGCTCGACTGTCTATACTTGTAAAATTCGTTTATATCAAGCATAGACCAATAATCCTCCTATAAGTACATTATTCTTAGTCTAAGATATCAAGTATTTAAAATATGGACATTGAACAAAGTGCAATTAATGAAAAAAGTGACGAAGAAATAGAGGAAGAAAATGAGTGAGTACTTCATAAAAATACTAGATGAAAACCTACTGAAAATACTAGATGAAAAATAATACTGATATTTAAAGCAATTCGTGCGAAATTATTCCCTAACCATTGCAAAAATGCACAACGTTAATGTTCAAGTTTTCACTTCTGCCGGTACTACCGGAGTGCAACCCGTTTTTTTGCCACTAGCGGTCACTTATCTCACACCCGATCGCGCCCGTTTGGCTTAGCTGCATAGATCGTTTGCGTTCTACGCTAACCGCCGGGCCATGCGCGTTGTTGACTGGCTAAATTCCGCAAAGGTTATGATTGAATGAACACTACCTTCAAAGATCCAGCTGTACATGCTGTCTTGACGACATGTCCAATGAAGATTGATTGGTGGGGTAGGGGACTGGATCGGGGCCTTAGGAACGATACATTGTGAACTATATGACTAATGTCACATTTTTTTCTCTAGCCCGTGATTATAAATCAGATCGTTGACACCATTTGCGAAAAAGTTTAATTTTTATTTGAACGGAGTAACAGACGAACATGCCGGCCACGTGGCCAAGTGGTCGCTGAAGACCATAGATAGACACGTACATGTCGCAGTCATCTGGTTAAATCAGCCACTAATTAAGTGGCTAATTTAACCAGGCTTATTTAAAAAGGCTAGCCCAGTCATTATACGCCGGCATTCAATTCAATGTCTAGGACAATAGCTGATTGAACTTGCATCAATCAAAGTTCACTGTTCATCTAGTTCGCTTATTGTAAGGTAGCCCATTAAGTTCTTAGTTATTTAGTTCATAATTTTTTTTTCACTGCGGCGCTGGTAGTAACCAAAACAAATATGGCGTCAGAGAGATCGCAAAGCAATGTTCTTTGAGGTTCTTAAATTAAAATTGTGATTATAGATAAAAGAAAGTTAGTTAAGTAATAACATGGATGTACCTAATATTATGCCGCCGGCTACAATTTTTTAAGCAGGTAGTTAATTTTTTTTAAATTAATTTTTTATTCAAATTTAATTTTTATCAAATTTGTGTTCTTTAATCAATAAATTGAATCTTAAATAATAAGTTCCCTTTAATATATCAAGTAATCATTTAAATTGCGTACTAACGGTCATCCTAGCCAAACATTACAAAATCGTCTATATTCCATTTAACAAAACGGCTAAGTGATGTTTGGCTAGGTCTTTGGACGTTACATTCAACAACTTGGCTGGTTGTCATTTAGCCACTTCATTAAATGTCGGCATTTTACGAATGGGCTAGCCTTTTAATGAATCGGCTAATTTAACCAGATGGCTGCGACATACATACAACCTCAAGTAAGCCCAAGGCTTGACTGCTTTTATGACTGAAATACAATAAAAAAATTTCATGGCAAAATTAGATGCAGCGGTACCGGTGGTAGGTACTTCTCTGGTCGAACCATTAAACTTCTACCACCTGCAAAAATTTGTAGATAGCTTTTAGCGTAGAGTCTGTTCTGTATGACGTTTCTCGCTTTTCCCATATTCGTTTACTACGTGTAGAAGGTAAAAGAATAGTTCAAAGGGATCAATACCGCTGCTACATCCGTTGCCATCTTAATACATATACATATTTCTTGTGTGCGTGTGTATATCACTGAACTCCACCTAAACGACTGGACGGATTATGATGAAAGTTTTTGTGTGTGTTCAAGGGGATTTGAGAATGGTTTAGATTAACAATTTGGTCCACTGGAAAATTATTTTTTTATTTTTTTATAAGTAGTTACACACCCTTAGCTTTTTCTTCATAGTTTTCTTTCTTTTTTCGTTTGGGAGATATTTTAGGATTCATGAATCTCTAAATCTGGACTTTGATCCAGGAGAGGGGGCAGCTGCCCCTCTTGCCCTCCTCGGTAAGCCCATGGGTCTAAATGTCCATGGACTGCAGCGATCACTTAACACGTGACTTCTTGTTTGCTAGTCCATTAACTGCCAGCCTCTTGCGTAGTAGCAAGCCTTAACCAAGACTTGAGTTAGCTAGATGTGCTTAAGGAGGATGTAGTAGCATGTAACTGCAGCGACCACGCCTTATTACCACATAGAGTGCTGCTTTTCATAAAAAATCTTGGCAACAGTTCATGGCGAAGATCATTAGTGTTACCAATTAAAAGTATTTACGCGCAGTTTCTTTGCGTGACACGCGTCAATCAAGCGCACTTAATGGCATATCAAATTGTGATGTTAAATAACCACTTAGACCGTAAACTTCCCAGAAAATACATCTATAAATGTATTGCATACATGTAGATAATTTGTCCATACTTTAGCGCACTCTCCAGAAATTTTCATGATACTTGTATATAACATTCATTCGTTTATTCTGAATAATTGTAAAAGAAGCAAAATTGGAGAGAGAGAGACAAGAGATCTGAGGTAGTATAAATAGAAACATATACAAGATAAACGTACATACGAGTACGAGAAATATTATGACATATGAATTAATTGAAAGACAGAGATCATCGTAGATATTTTATTTTGACTAACGTAGTATAGACAAAAAAATCTACGGAGATCATAGTTTATTTACGATCTATCTTCCAAATTTTATGAGAAAAGCTCCAAGTAATAAAAAACACCCTTTTTGAACGAGTGCTTTGAGTACAATTTCTTGAGGTGTTCCGGCGAGCATTCCAAAGGCGAGTTTCTTGGACCGTGACAGAATTGGATACGAACCCAGAATGGTGAATAGGAAAAGACAATGCCAATGAGTCAGAAGAACGAAGCTATCGCTAGTGACTGTCGCGAAGATACTGAAATTTACATTTCAAGCACTCCGGAGAAAGTGGATCGAAAAACACCGTAAACAAAGTGGATAGTAAGCTAGCTGTCTACGTTGACGAAAAGGAAGCGATTTGAGACTGCAACGATGAAAAGAAATATGATCAAATTTTCGTAGACAGAAAATGAAGTACATGGCCGTACCGCGTAAACCATGTTTATTCTTCCTGCCCGGCGAGCGCACAGAGCCCTTAGTGTAAGTTTGTAAAAGCGCAAACGTTACTACTACGTCAGAATTAAAATTGGAAAGATAGATCTTAAACTGAAAGGAATAAGGTCGATACTTAAATTCTTAACGCAAACGCGATAGTAACGTTTTCGCGTGTGCAGACTTACAATAAGGCCTCAGAAGATTTTACTTTAGGTTGTAGACCAGGCTGAAAACTTGGATCCAGAAGTGGTTCTTGAGATATCTAACATTAATCGAGAGTACCTTGTGTTAAAACATGTTTTCTTACTCAAAAGTGTGCACCGAGACTGAACCCAAAGGCAATAAGACATCATGAGTATCCACTTGCTGACATGTAATGCTGTAACTGCCTGCCGCAACCCTTTTTAGTATACAGCATACTTTATTTTTATACTTTTCATTACATCCTTTTTACTATAATAGTCAAAATTATCGAAAATTTATTGAAATTAAAAATTTATTGTAACAACACTGTATCGTATCTTGCAACACGTAGTTCTTGGCCCAAAATGTAAAGCAAGAAAAACGTACGGCGCAAATATTGTTTGTATTATTATTTGGACTGGCATTAGCACCTCTGTAAGGCCTTCATATGCTACCTACCCAAATAGCGGCAGCAATTTCATCAAACTTTGACGACCGAAATTAAAATATTTAACGTCTCATATATCCGTGTCTCATATATACTAGATCCGTGTTTTTTTATTTACTGAGATATTGGTAGACTTACCTTTCGTTCGTTTCGGGTAGATTTATCAGAACATGCCTGGACTTTCTTCTAACTCCTCTCGTACCGGGCTGCTTCAAGGAACTCTGTCTCAATAGTCTGGCGTCACTCATTTTCACTATTCACACTCAAAACTAATCACACTTCAAGTTACCTTAACCGGCGGAAGTATCTTGTATAGTGACTGATATAATTTCGCATAAAAACCGGTAACACATATTCTGCCGCGTTTGACCTCGCACGTCATAAGACTCGTTCACACGGTGACATAACTTCGTGTCAAACTGGATAAAAAGATAAAAGGAAATGATCTTTGCAAAATCAACTTCAAGTCATTGACGCTAAGTATTCGATATGAGTTTAATAACGCGTTCTAGAGAATGAGGAACAGAGGAAATAAGTAAGGTACTTATATAAGGCTATGCACCTTATCTAGATTAGCATAATTAATAAGTAACGGTTATTATAAATCAGAAGGGCGATGGGTTCTTGATAAAATATCGGAAGTGATTATTCTTATCATGGTTGGATATTATCTGTTTTATTGCAATTTCACTACGAACATAATCAATTGATTTATGTAGTTTGAGAAATAACTTCAAAATCAACTTATTGCAATTACATTCCCTGGAAATAATATACTATCTTTTGTTCCATCAAAAATCATGTTCACTTAATTTTCTGTGATAATTGAATCCATATTTAATATAAAACAATATCCATAATGTTATAATAATTATCCTCTTTTTTTTAGGCTGTAAAATTTATTATTACAAAGATTTCTAAATAGTCTCAGTTAAAATTTATATTTAGCCCTGTGAACATATTGAAATATTTATATTTCGGTGCATTACACAAAATCTACAAGGTTTTTCAAAGTTTTAAAATAATTTGTTGTCAACTTGATTGAAACATAAAAGTTTTAACTGACTGTGCGGCATTCGTTTGTTTCTAATACGATTTAGAATCCACTACGTGGACGCGTCCTTACGATGATACTGTCATACTGTCAAACACAGTAGGCAGTTATCAACTCGTGAAAAGAACCAGATAATCTGATAAATAATTAATTATTACGCCCATTATGAATCCAGTCACAATGACAGTGCATCCTGCTAGTTAAAAGGAATTGTAGGACTCTATAAAATACTAGTATATAAAAGGTTCTAAGAACATATTATTCAATATTTATATCGCAGATTAACTTATAATTATACTGCGGGCCGTACATCAGAAATTCAACTTGAATTACGAACTTATTTTTTACTCACTCATAAAAGTTCTTATTACGTAGGTAATTATTTGAACTTTCCAAGAAAAATGAAGCAATTCTATAAAATAGAAAAAAAAAACATTTGCTCGTATAAGTTACAGGATACATCTTATATAAAAAATTCTCGTGTCACAATTTTAGTGACCATACAGCTCCGAAATGACTCGACAGATTTTTATGAAATTTTATATGCATATTCAGTGGGTCTGAGAATCGGCTACTATCTATTTTTCATCCTACTAAGTGATCAGGGTGGTCCACCCCAAACATTTAAACGCGGTACGGAGTTCGCGGGGTCAGCTAGTATATATATGTATAAGATAATATGTATGGAGCAGCCATAAAATATATTTTATTATGATGTTTTACATAACATTATTGTAACGCTTAGGCGTCCTATGGAAATACTGAGAGGAGGCCTGTGCCCAGCAGTGAGATATAAAAAAGGGTTAGAATTATTGTATTGTTTATGATATTATGTACTAGCTAAAACTTTAACATAAGTACGTAATTTTCGAAGGCACAAGTGTATATAAGTGTATGGTAAATAGCACTATTATGCCTCTTGTTATGAATATACTTCAATTTACATAACAATTTTCATACTATTATCAAGGAAGGTGTGACTTTCAAGAATGTGAGTAAAAAACTGTTCAAAGATCATTTCTAGCACCTATTCTAACTTGTTTATTTATTTTGTTTAAGAACAGTATCCAGTCTGAAGCATTTTAAACAGCGCGTAAATTACACAATATGTGAAAATAAAGTAAATCTCCGGAATAAAAAAAAATTAAGATACTTTTTTATTTAGGTACTTAGTATTTTATTTCATCTTTGAATTTAATGCGACTCCATTAAAGACAAAGATTAGGACTCTTATTATTCATTATTTTCCAAGTGTTTTATTACGACGATCGCAAAAAATCAATAGTTGCGCAATCAGAACTTTCCTCTGAAAATACACTTGAAAAATATTTAATCATTTCTCTTTAGATGAGTTCAAAGCAAAACCCACGTCGTTTCTGTTTTGTCAGTTTATACTATCAAAGTCATAATAAATCTATGGTTTATACCCAAAAGAGTATTGTTCAAAACAGAAATAATCAATTTTTCATTGT
Source organism: Pyrgus malvae (assembly GCA_911387765.1). NCBI lineage: Eukaryota > Metazoa > Arthropoda > Insecta > Lepidoptera > Hesperiidae > Pyrgus > Pyrgus malvae. The sequence goes on along the minus strand of OU426958.1, from coordinate 7,426,183 downwards.
TTTGTTCTAGACTAGTTTTAGTAGCTATCTCAAACAATTTAAATTTGACTAATTGTGTATTAATTGTGCTTTTTACTTAATTTAAAACAATACCATAATTTACCTCAATAGTTTGCAATTGAAAACTTTATCAAGGTATTTGTTAATCAAATGAATATTCCCGAAACTAATTTAAACAGAATTTCCACTAGTTTATATCGTAGTCCGAGAGACCACGTGTACTTTCGCGATAGCGTTATCACAACACATCACAGCGGAGCACGGTACAAAACTGATGCCAATTGGATTAAGCCAATTGAGCTGACCGTCAACTCGCTACGTAGACCATACCTCAGGCACTAAATCACGCGCTAAATGCAAAAACCGCATATAATCACGTGAGCATTGCAATATTTTATCGTTTTTAGCGACATAACGTCATTGAAATGTTTACGCATTTTGCATTTCCACAATAAAATGCCTTTTACAATAACTTTAACAGAAAACTGCGGTTGAATACTTTTATAGTATAGTAGTAGTACTACTGAGCATAAAATCATGACATTCTGTCATTTGCGGTATGAATACAACCAGTTAAACATCTGTCACGTGCTCCACGGTGATGGAAAATATCGTGTTAATTGATAACGAAGTTCTCAATCGCCGTGCATGCCTGAGAGAAATTCATAATTTCTCGAAAGCATGACGTCCACCAATCCGCAAATAGCCAGCGTGGTGGAATGAAATGAAATGAAATGAAATGAAATGAAATGAAATGAAATGAAATGAAATGAAATGAAATGAAATGAAATGAAATGAAATGAAATGAAATGAAATGAAATGAAATGAAATGAAATGAAATGAAATGAAATGAAATGAAATGAAATGAAATGAAATGAAATGAAATGAAATGAAATGAAATGAAATGAAATGAAATGAAATGAAAATATTTTATTTGCACAAATATGGGTGAAAAAGGTGGACTATGGCCTAAATCCCTCTCACTTGTGAGAAGGAGACCTGTGCCCAGCAGTGGGACATAAAAAAAAGGTTGAAAAAAAAAAGTATGACGTCCTGCAATCTGCACTTTGCCAGCGTGGTGGACTATAGCATAAACTCTCACTTGCTTAGGCGTCCTATGGAAATACTGAGAGGAGACCTGTGCCCAGCAGTGGGACATAAATAAGGGGAAAAATATGAAGCGTTTTGGAAAACGCTTTCTTTTTTTTTTGGAAAACTGTTTCGCGCGTACTCACGCTACGAAAAACAAACAAAAGACGCGCGAATGCACCGAAAAATATGCCAGTTGGAAACCGCTCTAACAGCTTAAAAATTTGTATCGAGTTTTGGCGGGAAGTCGAAGAATACATATTGTGCTCTTGTTTACTTTCTTGGTGTATTTTTGAGTTTTTTTTTCAACCTTTTTTATGTCCCACTGCTGGGCACAGGTCTCCTCTCACAAGTTAGAAGGATTTAGGCTATGGCCACCACGCTGGCCAAGTGCGGATTGGTGGACGTCATGCTTTTGAGCAATTATGAATTCCTCTCAGGCATGCACGGCGATGGAGAACATCGTAATCAATTAAATATCACGATATTTTCCATCGCCGTGGAGCAGCGATAAATGCGCACATTACAAATTTCTTTGTCAGAGGTGCGCGCCGAGGATTTGAACCCGGGATCGATCGCGTCGAAAACCGCGGATTTATACCACTCGGCCATCGCTGCTCACATTTTTGAGTTATATCGGATTAATTTGATGGCATTTTGTTCGATATAGGTTAATTTAAGTGCACGAGTGTTGTGAATTAAAATAACAGTGCGAAAATATGTTTTTTTGGCTTGCCTCCAAAATCCCATTGGTCATGTTCTTGTAAAGAAGCCATCGCTTTACTTGAATGTCTGACTGACTTGACTGACTGATTACTAACGACTTACTGACTTTACCTATTATATTACTCGTCCAGTTTCACCCAAACTGGCAAAAACGTGATACAAAAATATACATGACGCTGGTAATATGCAGAGTTTACGATGCCATTGAAGAAGATTGAAGAAGAAAAAAATACTCTGTCAAAAAATAAATTATATAATAAAGAAGACGAGGTTTGCTTTGAAAATAATAGCTTTCTTCTACAATGTCATACTACATACCGTAGACTTAGCATATACTTACGTACCTACTACATACTATATACGAGATATACGTTCTTTTAGCTTTAACGACTATTAAGTATGCAGCCCTATTATCTCTATATAAATGATGTACAGAATAAGAGTTTTTAAATCGTCAATTGAATACCAAGTATTTCCAGTTTTTCACAGGAAACAACGAAATTTGAATCAAGAAATCTTAAAAAAATTGGAATCTAGAAGAAGACGAGTGGCTCGTCCGTCAGTCACAGCTCATTGGTTTTGAAACTATTAGACCCAAAGTTCGTCTTTGACTTAGCATAAATAATTGAATTTTGAATTGGAGAGACTTATGTGGAAAAATATTTAATAAAAAATATATTAAAAAATATTCAAACTGCACCGTGTAGAGTTCGAGTAACAATTTTGTTTATTTATCTTGCTTGTGACTAATAATATGGAAAGGTGCTGAAGTATGTAAATATTATACAAGTTTTTATTATAGGCAAACTGTTATTGCTTGCCATCGATCAACGCCACGTCCCTATACATATATCCATACGTAATATTATAAATTCGCGGGCGAAGCCGCTGGTGGAAGGGTAGTGTATGTATATATTATTATGCCTTATAGTATGGTATATAATCCCCTGCGGGACTGGAAAATAAAATTTTGGCATCTTTGCAATTGACTGGTTGACTGGTATGAATGATGCTAAAATAGTCCGGCGGTGGCACGAGTTAATACATAGGGTAAATGATGTGTAAAAATTACTTGCAAGGCTTAAAAATATTTTCTTTTAGAGGTGTTTTGAGCTAGATGAAGACACAGACTAAGACTATTTGCACAAATATGGGGGTTTATCAACACCTATAAACCCCATAATTCCCTAAATGAAGTACCTATGTATGTAAATATAACTAACCACCCGCGACTTCGCCCGCGTTGGTTTCACGATTTTCTTATAGGAATGAGATATTTTCCCCGACTAAAAATTAACCTATGTCACTCCAATCTCCAAACTATCTCCAAAGACAAATTCAGGTTAATCCTTAGCAACGTTCCGACATGAAGAAGAAAAAACAAACAAACAAACAAACTTTCACATTTATAATATTATTACCTATGGATTTCAAAAAATATACAAATATTCCATAAAAAGCATTTGTGTACTTTTTTTTCTAATGTTTTTACCCAAGATGGGAATTTTAGACATAAATATTTTGCCCATATTTCTATTGAGGCTTATTGAGACTTAGGCCGTTTACACATTATTTCTAATTGTAGTGGGAGTCATATTTGTAAGGTTATGAATATGCTGATCATGGCGTGTACCTCTGTGAAGAAAAACATCATGACTAAACCAGAAGTCACATTTTTTCTCAAGGAGATACGAAGGCCACCAATATTGCCAATAGTGGCAATTCAACAACAAAAACTATATGTAGTGTTCATTTTGGCAGAACGGCCCTGACGTACCTATCCGTAATAAATAGTATGAACCTGAAAATAAGTTAAACTTCTACGCAATGTAATAATAGGAGTACATAGACCAATAATCCTCCTATAAGAACATTATTCTTAGTCTAAGTAGGAGTATTATGATTTTGACAGAGATGAATGCTAAAGTGCAACCATAAAGGTAAGGTAAGGATATATTTATTTTCTACTCTGTGAGTGCAATGTGTTTAACGTTTAAACGTAACTAAAACTGTCTAGAACAATATTAGATTGTGTAAATTGTGTTGAATAGATTACCCTAAAATCTAGACTCAAATCTTTCAACCCTCCCGTTTATGAATTTATTATTTGTTTAATTTTGAACTATGTGCATTATGATTTTTTATGTTGAACTTAATCAATTACTTTTTAATAAGTCTGTTTTTAGTAAATAAAAATATACTTGGAATTTAACTAGACAACTTTTATTGATAATGTTGCAGACTTGTACTTGTAAATACTTCATGTGAAGGCGTACTAGAGAGTTAGCGTTAACTTTGTTATACCTATACGCATACACCTAAAGGGCGCAATTGACCCGAATCTTTCAGAAAAACTAGATCATTGACATCAAGTTATTTTTATACCCTATAAATGTTAAATAATTTAATAGCTCTGCGTTTACAAAATGATGTCTATTTTTGATCCATCGCCTCTCGGAATTACTCTCGAAATACATCCAATGTCCGCCAAAAGCCATAGTTTGACATATTTTAATTAATCACATAATTACGTGCTTGTCAGGCTTAAAATTATATAATTATGCTTGACAATAGATTTGAAAATTATCGTAACAAATTAAAGATAAAGGCTCCCCCACACAGGCACGATATTAAAGGTCGATAATATCGCATGCGTTATTGCGATATCTGGAGCTGGAGTTAAACACTGCTGCGATAATAACGCCGCAATGGTAGTAGGACGTTGCGTTTCTCCGTCTTGCGATATTCCGATATGAGTTCTAGAATGTTTTTTATCGGGACGCAAACGATCGTACACACACCTGCGATAATTACGTTAGTACTTGTAGGACGTTTGGTTTTATCGACAGTAAATACATAGGTACTTACAAGTTATATCCTTCGCTGTCCATTTTTTATCGTTCTCCCTTCTGTCTTTAAAGATTTCGTAAATCATATAAAACAGGTCGTTCCTCAACTAAAGCTATGAATAATTATTATGATATTCATTTTTAAATACGCATTGACGTTACTGTGTAGGTACGGTATAGAATTATCCAGTTGTTTTGGTGATGTGTTATCAAGCTATTTATGTATTAATCCTATTAAATTGCTACGATGAAATTATTTATTTAGTTGTTTATTTATTATGCAATCCAACAACTTTACAAAAGTACTAAAGATAGGTGATATAATGCTTATAGTAAGACCAAAAATGGACTAATCAACTTAACATTCCAATATATTACGATATTTGGAATTTATTTTAACTTCATACATTCCTGTAATTAATTCGTGTGTTACAGAAGACAAACTAACGGGCAATGTAGTTATAACCTATAAGGGTTCTATTTTACTGAGATTTGGAACTACGGAGCCCTAATATAATAACTCGTTATCTTTTATCTGCGTTTTAGAAATATTTATTGATAATTTTCTCCATCTACCTACCTATAATGATATTTCTTCAATGCATGCAATGTAATGGTGCTTACATGTTAATTTAAAAAGGGGTAGGTAGAAATACGACGAAGGAAAAGTGCTTTTATACTATTTTCCTCGCATTAAAAAAAAATTAAATACAAAAGCAGAAGAGCGTGGACATTCTACACACATACTCAAGGAAACCATGTCTTGCTTAGGGTCATATCCCTATACTTATTCTACTCTTTGGTCATATGCAGTTGTGCTGCTTCTCTGGAGGCTGACGATATAAATTTGGCATATACTTTGTTTCTCTGCGTAAAAACCATCCTCATGCCTTAAAAGATATAAAAACAAAAATACGCCATATTGGTTCAACCGTTCCCAAGTATTGCGCTTAGCAACACATTGACGAATCATTTTCATTCACTTACTAGCCTTCCGTCAGCGGCTTCGCCCTCGTGGACTCGTTAAATTAAGGGTCCCCGTAGGATAAAAATAACATATGTACTATTCCAGGCTTCATTGCTATATTAAAATCATAGGCGTTTAGCTAGTTTCTCCAACCTGCTTTGACACTATTACCCGTTTTCACATAAGAATGAAGCATTTCCCGCAGTAAAAAGTAGCCTATGTTACTCAGGATGAATGTAGCTTTTTAATGAGGAAAGAATTTTTGAAATCGGAACAGTAGTTTTTGAGTTTATTCATTGCAAACATACAAAAATACAAATATTTCCTCTTTTTAATATTAGTATAGATATACTTATTGATAAAATGTATTCAGATCAGACAAACAATAACTGTGTTATTGTATTCTGATATTCCAATAAGGATTAAGAAAAAAAATACCACCCAACATTATTTTTACGGAACATTCAATTGAAAATGTAACGTAATACCTAAGTAGGAACACAAATATTTTATCTTTGTTAATTAATAATATTAATTTAATATTTGGACGAAGAAGGAAGGACGAAGTTTCTCAATTCCTCATCCGAGCAGTGTAGTGGAGTACACTCTCGTGCCTTCCGAGTTACTATCTTCTTGTGTGGCTAGGGTTGCCAGGTTGCCAAACCTAATTGCCGGACAGACCTGCCAGTTTGGCCGGACATTTGGGTAGAAAGGCCGGACATCCTACATCATTGAGGATTTTGTGTTTATATATTAATAGGTACGACAAAAAAACTGCGGCACTGCGGCTTGCGGGAGCGACCGACAGTCGACTTGAGTCGACATGCCTGTGCTCGGCTTTGCTCGGCGCTCACCTGTTTGCAAAATGTAAAAAGCCTAACAAAAGCCGGACAAGCCGGACACCGTTTATTTTGGCCGGACACGCAATCAAAAAGCCTACCTATGTCCGGCTTTATCCGGACGCCTGGCAACTCTATGTGTGGCCTAGCATGATGAAATATGATAATAAAACAAAAGTACGACATACATATCTCTTTTAAATTCCTTTAAATATTCCCATTTTACATAGGTTGTTCTGATTATATTATGCATAGAGTATTTGAGGTCATATGAAACCGTCGAGGGAAGTTTAGAAACCGAAAATGAATGTTTTGGCGCCTTTCAAAACATTTCCAACCCTCTTAAGAAACTACAAAACAAGGCGAATATTATTTAGAAGGAATGAGTAATATTGTTGGTGACTGGAATTCAGCATCGCATTCTCGGTTCATTACGCCGAGTTACGATGAGTCGTGTTTTGCATCTGAATGAACGGTCTGTTTTGCACGTAGGTCGTTGTACATTTGTAATTAGTTTCAATAAATTAGCTAAATGCATTATTAAAATTGTAATGTTCAACCAGACGCTCCCCGTGACTAAGTTTAAAGGGCTAATAAGAAACTATAAAAAATAACATGTTTTTTTTTATTTATATTTTTGTTCCTTAGAATACATACGTATAGAATGAGTGTCTTCACACAAGCGCACCGTCTAAATTGAAGCACTAAATAGATTCCTACAGCTGTCACATCTGACAAACAAAATATTTCTATTTTGACCAAATTAACTATAAAATACTACAAAATATTGAAAACACTGTGAAAAGTTATTTTATTAAACTTTTTTTGTTTTTAAAGTGTTGTGATAAAATTTAACCGCAGCGGCCCGGCGCGTGCGCCGGCGTTTGGTGCCATTAATGGCACCAATCGACATTCTTGGTGCAAATAATGCGAACTTGGTTTCTACAATGTAATTGTAATTATTTTAAGTTATGTTCCAAACTTCGTAAAAAATGTAACTTGAAAATCTATTTGTATTGAAAAAATATTTTAATAATCACGTATTGGGTATCAAATTTAAAACTGGAATGATGATTTTCAATTTCTGTTTTCAACCTGGGCACAGTACAAGGAAGTTCTTCTTTCGTTTGTGTGTACGTGGTACCCACGTCACAGGGAATCCTAGAGAGGAGCTTTAAGTGTGTAACGTGAACTTCAAAATAAAAATTGACAACAAAAGAAATCTTTTAAGTTCCCACCAAAATTCTCATTTTAGATAGTGATTATTATCGCATTACATTAATTACAGAGGATTTGAGGGCATGTACAACCTTATAGAAGTTTTGAACATAGATGGTGAATGTTTTGGTGCCTTCCAAAATATTTACAACCCTCTTATGTGACTACAAAACAAGGCGAATATTATTTGGAAGGAATGAGCAATATTGTTAGTGACTGGAATTCAGCATCGCATTCTCGGTTCATTACGCAAAGGGAGGAGGCGCGTGTTGCATCTGAATGAACGGCTTGTTTTGAAGTTCGTTGTACATTTATAATTAGTTTCAATAAGTGATATAATAAGCTAGTTTAAATATTTGCCAACATACAGTTAAATGCATTATTCAAATTGTAATTTTAACTCGAGACACCAATAGTTTGACACAAGAATCCAGTAACGAGCCAGATAGATCAAATAAAAAACTGTAAAAATATAGTTGTGTAAGTAAAATTATAAACAAGAGTTTTGGCGGGAAGTCGAAAAGAATATTCGATATAGGTAAATGACAGTGCACGAGTGCTGTGAATAAAATAACAGTGCGAAAATATGTTTTTTCAGCTTGCCTCCGAAACTCCATCTGAAACGTTCTGGTAAAGTAGGTAGCCTTTCTTTGAACATCTGACTGACTAGACTGATTGTCGACTTACTGATTTGTTCGATGACTACTAAGTACTAAGTGATGCAAAAAATATACTTGACCCTGGCAATATACAGAGTTTGCGATGCTATTGTTAAAAAAAGTATAAACACATATACCGTAGAATTTTATATTAATATTGATTTAATTTTATACTTCTTGTTGAATTGCTATATATATTTTGGGTTTTTGTTACCCTTTTTTTGTTTTTTGTTATCGGGGGGAAACCTTTAAAAGGTACCCGGCACCTTGGGAGAGGGTACCGGGTTATGTGGGATTTGACCGCACTTAAACCCCCTCGGTGGCTCTCCTGCACCTTCCGATGCTTACGGCGACATGCGGCCACGCACCATGCCACGCACACATCGCCGCCCTTCCCGGGGCTGCTGGTTGGACGGATCGAGCTCCCACTCACACCGTCCATAACCCCGGAAGCCCCCTTTTAGTCGCCTCTTATGATCAGGCAGGGGATACCGTAGCTCTATTCTTAATTCCGAAGCTACAGGGACTGGGTTTTTGTTACCCTAGAAAATTACTACGATTATTTATGTGAATGACACAAAAATTACAGCAATTCGTACTTAGCCCGTGAAATTCCATAGTGTCAAATTTTATATGTTGTACAATGAGGCAAAATAAGTAATTTGTATGTTATTGGCTAGTTTACCTTCTGCAGCAATTTCTTGAGGAGTCACGCGCCTCCGTCACGGTCATGCTCTGTATCGTCATCTCGACTGCTTATTCTGAAACAATCAAATCAACACCTTCAGGCTAGATCTATACTTTTTTTCGATTTTTTCCGCCGCCTTTTTTCTCTCAGCTCAACATCTAGCCCAAACGGGCACTTAAAGGCGATGACCGGGAAAAAATGACATTCATTAAGCGAATATTTTGTATTCCTAATATGAAATAAATATTTTTTCTTTCTTTCTTAAATAATGTAGATAATATTATATTTGTCAACCCGTATGAGGCATTCATGCTGCTGATTCCCAACAAGGTAGAATAATGAGTTTAAGTATCTGTTCTTATTCTGGGTGTGTGTCCATGACACCAACTGTGCTAGTGTTGCGGCTTTGGTGTTAAACCTTATTAAAATGAATTCTGTCGCAAATTGTCGCGTTAATAACATTTCATAACACGTTAGGTCTGTCAATTCCTTTGAGCATCGAAGGTATTGACTCCTACGCTGTCAACTATAGTCTAAGTAAATCTTTCTCGTATCTGATCGAACACTTTTGATTAGCAGAAAGTCATTACTATAATTAATAACACGTCTATGGAAGTCGGGCTGAATGTGTAATTCTTCTATACAAATAATAAAGTTCATTATTATATTCATACTGAAAACTTTGAAATTAATAGAATCAGGCGTTACCTTGCGGAACTCCATTGTTATAAAGTTAAGTAAAAACTACTTTCGCCCCAAAACGGAGCATCATCAGGGTTATTGTCTATTGTATAGAGTCAATATGCATGCATGTGTCCTTTGACTATACAATAGACAATAATACCCTGATGATACTGTTTTGGGGCGAAACACGTGTTGGTGGTGGTACGTACTACTCGGTCGAGTTAACATGACACCTGGGAGGCTACTCTGTACGCCCGTATCCGAAACTTCGTGAATTTTCGGGTCTCATTTTTGAGTAAGACTGATAAAATTCTAGCAATATTATTCATTCAGTGGCTTAATATTATCAATGGTAACGTTAATCTTTAAATTCATGAAAAAAGAAAGTGTCTAAATTTGCCAAAAATGATCCCGAAAATGTTAGAACTTATGGACGGATGCATACAGAATAGCCTCCCAGGTGTCATGTTAACTCGACCGTGTAGTATGTTGGTGTATATTTTCTGTTGTTGCGTGTGCATGTGTCCTATATGGGAGGGAGGGAGGTGATATTGCATGAAAAAAGTATACACCATCATACGTTCTAATTGCGGATTGTTGCAAAGTAGTTTTTACTTAACTTTATAATACTGAAAACTATTTGGTATTTATTTTAGAAAACAGAAGACAAAACGATAGTTTTGAGATTTTTTTCCGTTTTGTGATGCAAAAACCTGCGTGACATTGCATCAGATTTATTGCTTTGATGTATTGCTAGGAGTCCAACTTAAAATGGACTGTTAGTTCTATGTTTTGTTTAGATCTTTTACACGAGTACTATGGAAGACCTGAGCGATAAAAATCCTCACTGCTCTGGTTAATCTGACAGCAATTTTGTACTATTTACACGACTTTATAAGTCGCCAAGTATTAAACTTAATCCTATTAGTTGATTCCAGACATTCTTTGTAGTAACTACATACGTGTCCTTTAGTTGCGTAATTTTGTTATAATAAATGGGTTTCTTTATTGATTTGTTGTTTACTGTAGGGTGAAAACTTAGTAACTTACTATACGTGTATCATTACTTTATTAAATTTTCATGTAGGTTTCTTACTTGTAGAATTTTAAACACAATTTAGTTTGTATCAATTATCAATATTCGTTTTCCAGTTTATAATAATCTAGACTAGTAATACACTACTAGAATATCGCACTACAATGACCAGTTTCTAATATCACATAGCCATTATACTAGGTACAATCAATATTTAATATTTAGCAGTATAAACATTAAACGATTGCTACATCTAAACACAAAACATTCTTAGGAGAACACTATTATAGATATGAATGCATCTGCTTCTTTGGATTGTTTATATTGTGGTTTATTTGAGCTACGATTTTTGTCAATCCAGGGGTGCATCTCACCCCTCACAGTTGTCCTTGTAGCTTTGGGATTGGGCTACGATATCCACTTCGTAATCGCAAGAGGCGACTAAAAGAGGGCTTTCGGGGTTGCCGGTGACGAAAGTGTGACAGTTTGAATCGGTGAAGTTCAGCCATCGGCCCCAGAAAGGACGGTGGGGTGTGCGTGGCCGCATGCCGTCGTAAGCACTGGAAGGTGCAGAAGAGCTTTATCGCTCTTCGGATGATAGGCCCGTTTTGTGCGTCCGGTGTATTTTACTGGAGATACCACAGTCCTCTCCAAGCTCTGAGATAGGCCACCAAGGGGGTTTTAGTACTGTAAAAATCCCACATAACCCATTATCACTCCCACTCGCGGGCTTCTCTGGAAAGTTTCGCATCGATACAAAAAAAGGTGTGACTTGTGGTTATGACCTCAGGAAGCGATGGCCGACGGTAATAGAAAATATCTGACAGTGACTGACATAATTTCTAGAAGGCATGATATCCACAAGTCTACACTTGGCCGGCGGGGTCGAGGCACACATCCCTCTCACTTCCGAGAGGAAACCTGCGTCCAGCAGTGGGACTTAGAAAGGGTTGAAAAAAATTACAAGTGGCGATCAGATCTCCGGCTCAGGGTTGTAGAAAATGGTCAAGCCATGAATTTTAACCATGGTGTAGAGTTCACGAATTTTGAGCTTGAAGAGTAAAGCTTATAGAGATCTGATAACTTTTTACAGTGGGAACCATGGTCTTGTCATGGCAACATTTTATGTGGAAATAATTTTGGTGGGACTGTTTTTACAAAAAAATACAAACACACGATTTTTTTTGAAGATGTTAGAACATGCGCAATTCGACTGAAAAATATGCTGCAACTATTTTTGCCCTTTAGAAATAATTTTCTATATCACTGAAAGGTCGCGGGGGCACCTACTCTTATAATGAGGATACTATAAAGACCTGCATCTGATCTGATCGCAAATCATTAATTTGATGTTGAATATAGTGTGGCTGATAGTGTCTACTCAATTTTGGGTTCACTTATATTTTCATACAAGCGGCCGCCCGCGACTTCGTTCCCGTGGACCTTAGTTTTAGAATATTTCTAAAAAAGTAGCCTAAGTTACTCCTTATTACATTAACTTTTTTTTTTGGTATCGGGGGGGAAACCTTCAAAAGGTACCCGACACCTTGGGAGAGGATACCGGGTTATGTGGGATTTGACCGCACTAAAACCCCCTCGGTGGCCGCCTCTGCGTTTGTGAGGACTCCGGGATCTCCATAGGAACGCACCGGTGTCCTCCACGCGCGGCGACCCATAACGGGCCCATCTTCGGGAGAGCAGATGTGCTCTCCTGCACCTTCAGGTGTTCACGGCGGCATACGGCCACGCATACACCGCCGTCCCTCCCGGGGCTGCTGGCTGGACGGGTCAAGCTCCCACTCTCACCGTCCGCATCCCCGGAAGCCCCCTTTTAGTCGCCTCTTACGATCAGGCAGGGGATACCGTAGCTCTATTCTTAATCCCGAAGCTACAGGGGCCAGTGAAAGTCCCTTCAAAATCAGTCCAGCCGTTTCAGAGATTAGCCGGAAGAAACAGACAGATAGACAGATAGACAGACAGACTTTTTTTTCTATACAATAAAATTGGAGTGTCTGTTTGTAATAATAAAATAACCGGATATTAATACATCTATATGAATATATATACGGTACATATACCAAAATAATATTTTTTACAATTTTTGTCTATCTGTCTGTCAGTCTGTCTGTCTGTCTGTTTGTTCCGGCTAATCTCTGAAACAGCCAGACCGATCTAATGTAATGAGGAGTAACTTAGGCTACTTTTATTTTAGAAAAAAAAACGGCAAATTGTTTGTAAAGTAGGTTTACGATCGAGATGTTTACGTGATAACGTCCGCACGAGAAAATCTCCATTCGTTTGTATGCCGCTAGAGTGAGAGAGACGGAAGATCGGTCCACTCACTCGAACGCTATGCCAGTCTCCGCTCGTGAGGATTCCGCGTGACAAGTTTCACGGAATGACTGGCAGCGCTCGAGATGAGACGGGAGATCGGTCCGTCTCTCTCTCGTTATACCTGCGATCGCGCTCGTGAGGTTTTGGTGTGACACAAGTTTCTGAACATGTCACCCGACTAAAACGATTTTAAAGACGTTATCACGTCAAAATTAAAACTAAAGTTTCAAATAAAAGAAATAGATAAATACATAAAACTATGCCACAGTCAATCACGTCATACATTCATAATGAAAATATAACTTAAACGAAAGGTTTCGCAAACGCACACGTGCGAACCCAAATAGGAACACCTACGTACGTCATCTACGTAGCTGATATTGTTGTTTTCATGTGATTTGCATTGCACGTGTAGAGAAAGTAGGTACCTATTGCATCACAGTCGACCGTATCAAATAACAGCGAGGCATGAATTGGGCAGAGCTAATCATTAGCTGGAGATGCCTAAATAATTGTTCACATTTGTACTTTCATTTTCAATTTTATAAACATTACATTTATTTAAGTACTTGACATTTTAATGAGTTGCGATGAGGTTTACCGTAAGCGTTATCCATAGGGACTACGTGTCATAATTAGAAATAGCCTTCGGAGTGGCAGCGCATCTGCGATAGTAGGTAGATGCGTAGATGTAGATGTCCATGGACTGCAGGGACCACTTAACACCGCATGGCATGGATACTCGTCTGTTATTCCAATGAAATAAAAAAAACGCTCCAACTACCTTTTCAATTTACGATCACGAAAGTGTATCAGACTTTGGGAAGTAATATCTTTATTCAGGGCGGTTAGCTGTTAAGTTATAGAAGGTTAGGTCCAGAAATATACATCTACAAGCAGATGAACATTTAAAACTTTACATATTTACTTATAAACAAATTAAAGTTAACGAAATAACTATATTTTGCAGTTATGTATAAAACTTAGATCCACAAAACAACTCCTTCGGCAAAAAGAAAGTTATACAAACTAATCCTAAGCTTTTCCTTTAAACTTAAAGCGAACGTAGTTGCCGTCAAAAGTTAGTGAAGTTACAAATGTCTACTCAAGCCGCAGGATACACTTGGGAGTGATTCAATAAATACAAAACAAATTCAATTTATCTGAAGATCTCGCGATGTTCAGGAGCAGTAATCAGATTTGACAAAACCTATTATCTATACTTCCCAGATATTGCTCGTTTCAAAGAAGAACTACAGATTTTAGATTCCTTTTATACGAGATTTAGTCTCTCCGCAAAGAAATTGCTCTAGGGATATTACTGAAATCAATGAAATTGACATTCCAATTCTAGGATTACGATAAAACATGAATCGCTAGTAATTTAACAGTTATCTGAAAAATCTACTTTTGAAGTGAAAACTTCTTTAGCGACGTTGTGCACTTTTTTGGGATGGGTAAACAATGTTAAACTCGCGTCAGGACACGTGACCGAATATTCTTAAGACGGAGGGGTGATGGCTCGACCACGCTCGACTGTCTGTATACTTGTAAAATTCGTGTAAGTATATCAAGTGCTTAAAAATGGAAAATTAACAAAGTGCATCTATTAATGAAAAAAATTACGAAGAAATAAAGAAAGAAAATGAGTGAGTACACTATAAAAACACTAGATGAAAACGTACTGAAAATACTAGATGAAAAATAATAGGTACTTACTGATAATTAAATCAATTCGTGCGAAGTTATTCCCTTACCATTAAAATATCAAAAATGCACAACGTTAATGTTCAAGTTTTCACTTTTAGCGTTTCGTACCTCGAAATGAAAAATAGGATCGCTTTGTTGTCCGTCCGTCTATCTGTCAAGACCCTTTTTCTCAGAGGAGGAGAGAGGTTTTTCTGGAGGTATCAAGCTGGAAATTATATCAAATACTGAAGTCTACTGTACCATAAAACTGTGAAAAAATCAAACTTCTAAACCAGCGCAATCAAAAGATACAGCCTTTTATGCCGCAAATTTCCGCAAGTTTTTGACACTCGCAAGGGAATCAAAACCTACAGGGTACTTCTCGTGAACTTAGAATCTTGAAATTTGGTACGAAGCAACGACTTATAGCACAAATAAAGGAAAAATTGCAGAAACCGCATCATAATATATTAAAAATATTTTTTAATACAGTTGCTCAAAAAGTGACGTATTGCAGGGCCGTTTAGCGTGCGGGAAGTGAGCTATTACACACTCGTGTTTTTTTTTTACCTTTTCCGCACTTGTGCGTTCTCTTTCCCAACTGTCAAAATAATGTCTATTAAAAAGAAAAAAAAA
This sequence comes from Pyrgus malvae, assembly GCA_911387765.1. Taxonomy (NCBI): domain Eukaryota; kingdom Metazoa; phylum Arthropoda; class Insecta; order Lepidoptera; family Hesperiidae; genus Pyrgus; species Pyrgus malvae. The sequence continues at coordinate 7,410,769 of OU426958.1, read as the reverse complement.
ACCAACCACGAAGTTTTAGATTTTTATGATTCATGCAAATATTTCTAAAAAGAAGCTACTAATTTGTTTCAATATCAGATTTCATGATTTGATTCAATGAGTTAGGTTAGGTTTCATTTCATCTTATTAACATTTTCATTTCATATCAATAAAAAAATTCTACTGAAGACTTGGCTGTATGGGCATAGTTACACTTTGCCTACCCAGAATGCCTACAAAAAAAAAACAATCTCTGCATAATCATCTAAGTATTCTTTTACGGTTGGCGCCATTTTTCAAAAATGTTCTTTGCGAGTTTTTATTATTTTATTATAAATTGCTTCATTTTTTCACAACTGTATTAAAAATAGTTGTTCAGTACACGTGCGGAACCGTCATTGGAAGGAGTTCCGACTGTCAACCCTCACCTTCGGCTGCGCCTCGGCTCGGGTAGACATTTGTCGGAACTCCTTGCAATAACAGCCTTTCCGCACTTGTAATGAAATATACTATTACGGAACGCTCGGTGTGCGAGTCATACTCGCACTTGCCCGGTTTTTAATAAAAAATAGCACAGTACTGATATAACCGATTTTTAGGGTGCCATAGCCAAATGGCAAAAAACGGAACCCTTATAGATTCGTCATGTCTGTCTGTCTGTCTGTCCGTCCGTATGTCACAGCCACTTTTTTCCGAAACTATAAGAACTGAACTTGGTAAGCAGATGTATTCTGTGAACAAAATCAAAATTTTCACACAAAAATTGAAAAAAAAAAAACAATAAATGTTTACTAAAAAAACTAAAAAGAAATTATGATGTACATTACCATGCAAACTGCCACCGAAAATTGGTTTGAACGAAATCTAGTAAATAGTTTTTTTTAATACGTCATAAATCGTAAAATTGATAATGGTACGGAACCCTTCGTGCGCGTGTCTGACTCGAACTTGGCCGGTTTTTTATTTTGATTGCTTTAATTTTTATTCATTTATAAACTGCCGATGAACACTTGTGGTCTCTATAGCCCATTTGCACCCAACATGAAGCAAGCCTTGCCTGATGTTCATGCTTTCATGATAGATATGCAGCTGTGCTGTTACTCTGAAGGTGATGGTCGCCTCACTTAAGTGTGTCCGGCAACTGCATCTACTCAGTGGAAGCAGTACCCTGCAAAAAAAGTGCAGCGATGGTACTTGTACTATCTAATCATGCAATTTCTACCAAATAAAAAGTTGCTTACAAATTCGAAATTTTCTATTTATTCCTTTGGAAAGGTTTCCAAGATTTCAATCCTTTATTATGAAGAACAGATAAACGGTAAAGAAGTATTGTTATTGTAGCTACTCATATATGGTTTATGTATCAGTTCTGAGCACTTGCACTGGTGACGCTTAACAAGGAAATATTCAATTCCAGTCATCAGTTAATTTAAAGATGTTTGCAGGGAGCCATGAGGAGTTGATTTTGCATAATAAAATCTATGGGCCAGATTTAAAAAATGTAATTGGCTGCAACCCTTTTTGTGTCCCACTGCTGGGCACGGGTCTCTCCCCCTTATTGGGGAGGCCTGGAGCTTACTCCACCACGCTGCTCCAATGCGGGTTGGTGGAGATGCGGGTTAGTGGCCAACCCGCTGTCGGATGTTATCTATCGACAACAACCGGGTCCGACGGCTTAACGCGCCCTCCGAAGCACGGAAACGCGCATGAAATTTTTTGCCACTAGCGGTCACCCATCTCACAACCGATCGCGCCCGTTTGGCTTAGCTGCGTAGACCGTTTGCGTTCTACGCTAGCCGCCATTTTATCGATTTCGCTGATTTACCTGATTTAACACGTAAGCTTTTGCAGTTAAAATACAGTATTTCCATAAGTTACATTGCACAATATAACTTAATTTGCTTGCGTCAAGAATTATAATACGAGTTTTAGGTTACTTTAAAAGATTTTCAATGCCAAATTTTCCAAAATATTAGGTACAGTAAAATTCACAAAACTGTCACCGCCTTCAAGTCTATTATGCAAAACAAGGTAATAAAAGTGAAATAAATAATGTAGTTTAAAAACTAAAAAACACGCTTTTGTGAAAATACGAACTAAACAGAAAAAAGAAAATGTATTTTACTGTAAAAAAAGCGTGGGGTGCATGGTGTCAATAGTATCTTAAAAACCACCCCACGCTTTTTTTACAGTAAAATACATTTTCTTCTTAGAGCAGCGAGTGGTAAAAAACCGCGGTCTTCGACGCGATCGATCCCGGGTTCAAATCCTCGGCGCGCACCTCTAACAAAGAAATTTGTAATGTGCGCATTTATCGCTGCTCCACGGTGATGGAAAATATCGTGATATTTGATTGATTATGATGTTCTCCACCTTCGTGCATGCCTGAGAGAAATTCATTATTTCTCGAAACCATGACGTCCACCAATCCGCACTTGGCCAGCGTGGTGGACTATGGCCTAAATCTCTCTCAAAGGCCGAGTGGTAAAAAACCGCGGTCTTCGACGCGATCGATCCCGGGTTCAAATCCTCGGCGCGCACCTCTAACAAAGAAATTTGTAATGTGCGCATTTATCGCTGCTCCACGGTGATGGAAAATATCGTGATATTTGATTGATTATGATGTTCTCCAGCGCCGTGCATGCCTGAGAGAAATTCATTATTTCTCGAAAGCATGACGTCCACCAATCCGCACTTGGCCAGCGTGGTGGACTATGGCCTAAATCTGTCTCACTGGTGAGAAGCAGACCAGAGTGGGACATAAAAAAAAGGTTGAAAAAAAACATTTTCTTCTTTTTTTTTACTTTTTAGTTCGTATTTTCACACAAGCGTGTTTTTTAGTTTTTTGAACTACATTATTTATTCTTAATTTTTTATTTGGATTTTTATTCTCATATTATTGCATTGTCATCGGCTCTTGACCCTTGTGCAAATTTTCAAGTTAATCAGACGCTTAGACGTGTTAAAAATATAAAACTTTATATTTGTTTCATTAAACTTAGGCCGCGAACTTATCAGCTGCCCCTCGTATATTTTGACTCTTGACCCTTGTGCAAATTTTCAAGTTAATCAGACGCTTAGACGTGTTAAAAATATAAAACCTTATATTTGTTTCATTAAACTTAGGCCGCGAACTTATCAGCTGCCCCTCGTATATTTTGACTCTTGACCCTTGTGCAAATTTTCATGTTAATCAGACTCCTAGAAGTAAGTGAAAATGAAGTTAAAAGATTCCGTTACATACATACATACAGGTCAAGCTAATAAAAGCGTGTTAAAAAAGGCCAATTTAATAGTTTATTATTGAAATGATCAGTCATATTGTGCAATAAATCTTATGGAAATACTGTACTTTAACTGCAAAATCTCATATTTATGTAAAATCAGTTGCGACAAACTGTTTCCACTGTTTGGCAGAATTCTATTAGAGTATATATTGTACTTTCTTGAAATAAATAAATTAATAAATAAAGCTAAATCATCACATATGTTCTGCATGCTGGTCCGCCATTCCATTTTATCTTTGGCTGCAACCACACCTCCAACCCGCATTGAAGTAGCGTGGTGCTGTGAGCTCTAGGCCTCCCCAATAATGGGGAGAGACCGTGCCCAGCAGTGGAACGCAAAAAAGGATTTTATCTATACTAATGTTACATAGTTCAGCTTTATAGTTTGTTTGTTTGAAAGCGCAAATCTCAGGAACTACTGTTTCGAATTGAAAAATACTTTTTGTGTCAGATAGTCACGAATTGTAAGAGTTTCGGCTATCGTCTAATATCACTGTATAACGCGGGCAAAACCGCGGGGCACATCTAGTAAAAAATGCGAGTGCTACAGTCGCCGTCACAATTACATGCATCTCACACAATAACACGTATTGTGTGAGATGCATGTAATCTCTTATAACAGATTACTCAATATTTAGTGTTATGTAGGCTATGTACCTAACTACGTACAATGAACGATAAGCGTCGTTCTATACTCGGTCAAATTATTGTTGAGCTAAGTATTACTTAACAATTCGTTCAGGTGTATTCATTCGCTTTGACAGCCATGTACGTACTCAACAAAGCCATTCAGCGTAGCTTTAAATTTTAATTCAGTATAATTTAATCTATACTACATATTATAAATTTAGTTTTCTCCACTAAAGAATGTAAGATCCTATGAAGTCTAGGACGAAATATACTACATCTATCTACTAATCTTTGTATTAAAAAAATTAGTTTAGTTAGATACAATCCGTTATTTTAGAATTAATTATGTAGTATTCAAATGATGGTACGTAACAGGCAAAAAAATATATAGTCGACTATATTATTATATGCGTTTTTTTATTGACTATTTTTTTTAAATATAGTCGAGTTATTACAAAAGGGATTTATTTCTATGTAGCGGTCAGAAATTACAAGGAATTAAGGTATTGTCCATTACTCTGGCCAAATGCCTTTTACATAGTGACATCCTTCGCTGTAGTGATGATTCGAGTCACGTAACAGAACTCAATCGATATTGGAAAGGCTTATATGTTTGGAACCTTATGTAGACAAATGGATCGAGGTGGTCTGTAATTGACAAATCGGTAGCTATGTTAGTTCCAAAGACATGATTGAACACATGTATACAGGGAAACGATTCTAATACCTACGTAAGATATTCGATACACACCTAAAAATATAACAGATAACTGAACAATAAATATTGAAGAAAATCATACTTTCTTCTATGAAATACTAAGGTAGAGCCGCGTGAAAACCTAAGAATATAGTAATAAACTAGCTGTGCCCGCGACGTCGTCCGCGTAGATAAAGACTTGTACAAAAGGCTTGATTAGACTTGGATTATTTGTTCCTCCTCCTCCTTAGTCGTTCACTCTTGTCAGAGTGGTCGTTGCTGATGAGGTTGCAATTTCGTTCGTGACCGCTTGCCCTCCACTGTCCCTTGGATTATTGTTACCTTTTATGAAATTACTTATGATACAAAAGTTCATATTATTATGTTGAGTAGATACATTCTTCCTGAGTCCTTACAATTCTTACTGTACTCCTCTTATAATATCGACTTTTCAGTCGTTATCATCAGTTTCGATTTACAAATTAAACGTATTATAATAGCCTGTTTTTAAAGTGTTTAGATAGTACTGCTGTGCCCGCGGAAAGGATCATTATAATTAAATAATTTGTGCTGCAAATAATGCATAGATTCATTATCATTATGTAACTTAAATATATTGCAGAAAGGTGGTGAAATGTCTACACTATGTCAGGCGTGGTTAGTAGTTGGGAGTCAAATTCTTGGTTGCTTACACGTTGATTGCAATTGTTGTTAACATACTGTCGTTCATACTTAATGAAGGTATTTTGAGCGATTTAAAACTTGCGACAGCAGTTAGGCCACTAACAATGAAGATGTCATCAACCTGAATTGGAGCAGCGTGAGAGGATCAGGCCCTACGCGATTAAGAGTCAATTGGTTCTATTAACAACCCTTCACACAGCATCAGAAATAAATATATCGATTACTAATATTATTCTGGGCGTGACCACCATGCCGTGCTGCTGCCGTGACGCTTTAGCATATTAGTATAACACCAGTGCCAGTACTGCGTATGCATGTAATAGCTCTTATTAAATTAACCACTGAAAACGTCTGCTCATTTCTATAACATTTTTATTAGACCCTCGGCAATTGCTTATTCGTTTATTCGAAATCACTTTTTTTATAAATAAACCGAACAAAGAGGCAGAAAGGCCGCGTGGTTAAGCGATCACTGTCGCCTATGAAAACGGGCAACCCCAGCGGAGCCACCCGAGAACACACTTTCTTGAAGAACCCTATGTCAAAGTCCACTGGAAATGCCTCAGCTGGAAGGTTGTCCCATAACTTACACAACCGTTCAAACATCAAAAGGAGCGTGCAAAGCGGCCTGTGGAACTTTAACCTTCGACTGGTGGTGTCATCATGATATGGAGACGTAGCTATCATTTTGAAAAGAACACTCAGCATAGGAAAGGCGGTAGAACACTTTGATTTTTTTTACGTTTCACACTGATAGCGCCAGAGTAGGGGAAAATATACACTGTGTAATGGGTACCATGCGACGCACAGAGACAGAAATACAAACACTTAAACCGAGAACAGAAAATTAAACTCATCATTCAAATTTCTGCTTCGCCGGGAATCAAACTCGAGACCCTTCGATTGGCCGTCCGGCATGGTAACCATTGCGCCACGCGAGTCCAGGCGCGGTCGCAGCCCTCAATTTTTTCGCCAAGAAATTTTGGTGGGGGTCACTAAGAAATTTGGGGGAAGAGGTGTCTCAAATTGGCTTGATTCGCCTTCCATCTACGCATGAGTGAGGGATTTTGGTGGGGGTCATGTCCCCTGTGAACCCCCCCCCTGGGACCGCGCCTGCGCGAGTCGATAATTATTATTGTCTATTAAATAAGGTTGATACCAATAATATGTGGATGTAACCACTGCGCCGCGCCTCCACAATGAGTACACATCTACCACAATGAGTACAATATCAGCGCCAGTTCCAAAGCTCTCTGTTGTTAATTTGTTATTACATACTTTATTAAGTAAATATACTCGTAATTAATTATTTGAAATAATCTCCACCTATCCACTTTGTGTAACACCACCTGTAAATCTACCTGTAAAAAGCAATTAAATATGAATAAATGAATAACAACGACATCTATCGTATAGCGTGTAAACTAAATTGTCGATATACCGAATTTGCAACAGATCACTAAATAGTTCTGAATGTGAACATAGATGTCGGCAGTAGCCTCGTTTTGTTAAGGTTTTGTAAATTTTGTATTGAGGATTTCTTTGAATATGTGGTGATATGATATGTATGGTTTTTTTAAATATTTAGAGATGAAATCTAGCATAAGTGTTTGAAAACTTGCTATCAGAATATTAAGAGATGTTAGTAGTTATCGAAACTTGTGGTGTGACCGCTCGCATTAACTTTATTAAAGCGTGCAGGTGTTCATCCATTTCATCATTCTTGAAATTGACGTAACTTTTTTGTTTGTGAACCGATTTAAATAAAACAAACCCTAAATGTTAATCCAAAAAAATACCAATACTTCAGTGAAAACCGCATCCTTCTACGTTAAGCCGTTCCTGAGATTAGCGCGCACAAACGAACAGATAAACAGACAAACAGACAAACAGACAAACAGACAAACAGACAATAATTCTAAAAATCATTGTTTTGGGTTCTATTACGCTAATAAATAGCCCTAGTGACAGTTTTTTTCAAATATCTTCAATGTACAGAAACGGACTTGTTACAGATTTATTATATGTATATAGATATAGAAGATATATAGATTATGAAGATATCTATTATAAATGTTATATTGCTGGAATACGGGTATGAGCTTGACATTTCCGCGAAATGCAATGCATAAAAGTAATACTCGTAATGATGTATTGTTTACGAATACTTCACATTCAGCCTATTGTTTGTAAGTATCTGCAAACTGATACTAATTAATCATCAAAGTGGATATCACAGTGTGCTTACTCTTTATGGCCCTGTCCAAACCTTCGCGAATTTTCGGGTTTATTTTTTGATCACACTGAAGATAATTTAGCATTACTATTTATTCAGTAGCTTGAAATCATCAAAGACAACGCTAATGTAAAAAAATAAATCTGAGTATACTTACTAAAAATGTTTCCGAAAACCTTAGAACTTACGGAGTAATGCGTACACAGTAGATCCTCAGATGTGGATACGAGGACAGATTTATTAAAAATATTACACTTGTTGTGGATACGGTTACAGATATATTTATTTTGGACTATTTGATATTTCGCTTACGGGTAAGTATAACATTATTTAAAACAAATGAAAGAAAATAAAATAAGAAATGAATTGAATTTGTTATGCATAGAAGGCATGCCTACAACCCTTTTTACGCCCCACGAGGGCACGAGACTCTCCCACTTGAGGAGAAATGTAGTTTATTCCATCACGCCGCGCTGTTCCAATTAGGGATGTTGCGGATGCAGATTTTTTCACATCATCATTTAAAACAGGTCCAAATTTCATAGGCATAGTTCACTGGTCCCCAATAAGTTATCAACAAGAGTCAAATTGAATTAAAAAAGCAGCACTTACTTTACTTAACGTACATAAACAACAAAGTTACATATACGCGATAACATTATTTAACAAAAAGCACAATAAAAAGCTATAAACGTGTGTTTGACTATTTCCCACAAAACCACAAAAGTTAGCGTCAGATCTTGTCGCAACTCATATACCAGGCGCGTTACTGAATAACCGAAATCCAAAACATAATTATAATTATTGTTTTCTAATTGGTCAATAAACAAGCGCGCGTGAGACTCGCCACTCGCGGGGCCCGCCCCTTTCTTTCTAGTCGCGACATGCTACACATTCGCATCCGCATCAGCTCCGCATCGTTTTATGCGGATGCGAATGTCTAAATAGATGCGAATGCTCCGCGTATGTGGATGCAGATGCGAATATTCGCAACATCCCTAGTTCCAATACATGTTGTTGGGGGAAACATGTTAGTGGCCGCATGGCTGCTATTCATATACTTAAAATATTTACAGAACATTTCTTAAATCTTGTCATAAAATGCAACATGTCAACTCTATTCCTTTTCCACTGTTTCTATTTGAAACTTCTTAATTGATTGCAGTTATGGATTCTTGAATTGAACCTTAAACTTTTATATCTTAATAATTAAAAAAATGCCATTCAACTAGAGAAGCAGCTATAGCTGAGTGGTAAAGACATCGGTCTTGAGTTCAAACTCCGGTGCGGATCTTTCACCAAAAATATATTTTTAGGTGTATATTCATCGGTGATTCACGACGAGGAAAAATATTGTAATATTTCGTTATGATGATTTTCCTTGTCACACATGCCTGATTCAAACCACACTTGGACCACAGTGAACTATGTAGGTACTATGCCTAAATTCTCCCTAATCTGAGAGGAGACATAAGAGTTGCAGAAAAAATTATTGTACTGGCAGAGTTTTATATAGTAAAAAACTTAGCACTTAAAGTTAAACGTTCAAAAATGGAAAAACCAAAATACCTATTTCTATTAAATTTCCTTGAAGTTTTAAGTATTCTTTTACATGAGATGCGGCCATTATAATTATATTTGCGCTATCCATTCATTGTTCATATTCTAATGATTGATTATGGAGACAAAAAATCAAGGTCAAGCTGTGATGCAGACAGCGAGATAAATGTAGGTAGGTCCTATTTGGGTATCTAGACATTATAAAAAGTGCACATTGAATAAATAGACTTTAAATTTCATTTAGTGTGTATGTGCTTTACATACACAAATAAGATTATAAAAACATTATAATGACTCATTCACTTATCAAGAAATCGCGAAAATTACTTCACGTATAAGATGAAATTTAGCATATCTGTAGTTTATCTTTATAGTAGGCGTCTCCTAGAGCGGATTTTGTGACAGGGCCAGATCAAGGCCCTCGCATGTTTGTATGAAAGTCCTTTATTTTATTTGGTACAACCTTGTGATTTGGTATATATTTTAACATCTTGTTAGTACTCGTAAACGTCCGCTACGTAAGGATTTTGCGACAGGGCCAGATAGATTAAGAATGAGAATGACTTTAAAAATATTGTATAACTTAGTAGAGAAGTAGGTCATATTGAGTAAGCGATTCTGTTTACGAAAGATGAGGAATAAAAGTTTTAGTAGAAATTGAGACCCGAAAAATTTAAAGAGATAATTAACTTAATGCTAATATTCCTTTCTAACGCAGGTGAAACAGCAGGGCAGCACATACCTAAAACTATTATAAATGGAATTTGAGTACCTAGTGAAAACCGTAACAGTAATAGAGCTTGGTTGGTAAAAGTGAAGATGATCGTCGAATGTTCAAAGATACTCGTATCTGAGCTGTAAAATTTCTTTTAAACAGGTGGAGATAATAATAATGTTGGAAATAAAATTCATCAGGATAAGTTAAAAGAATATCCTACTTTTATTGATCATTGACCTACCTACATCAATAAGGGCCTCGTTCACCATCTCCAAATAAAGTGTTGATTAGTTACGTCCCAAGTAAAGTTAATTGGCCAGTAAAAGCTATGAGTACGTGTCAGTTTATCATATGATTAGTGCTACTAGAACATCGTAAAATTGAAATTGAAGTTACGGGTGACTTTAACCGACAATTAGCGTACTTGTCACTTTACTTGAAGGTGGTGAAACAGGCCCTAAATCTTACAACTGGTATACATGCGAAAATTACTGTAAATTATTACTTACATTTCTTGCGAAACTGAACTGGAATAGGTCCACGTCACTGTTACTTTTATCTCAGGTGGTGTACAACTCTTATCACCACATTTCACACTTCAGCGGTGCCAATAGATTAATATTTACATTCAATTAACTTTCACTACAAAATACGACGCGCGATTCTTCTAAACACTGTTTAGTTATATCTGTGGTTACACCTAAACTATTCGATTATGTTTTAACACATTAAAGTTACATTACAAGTATTTTCTGTTTTTTTAAGGAAAATAAACTTGTAATTATTATAATAGTTTTCGCGCGTATTCTCGAAGGCGCACAAATGCGCGCGCGCAGTGGCTCGTCTGATGAGTCGGAACAGCGCCGGCACGACTGGTATAAGTTTTTATATAACATCCTTTTAGGGTTCGCTGGGGTTCACTAACGGGAGTTCATAAAAACTAAGGATGAACCTGTTTCTAAGAATGGGATTGAGCGGTATCACGGATGATTTATTAAAACGTACTGCGCCTGCGATATTGTAAGCGCACATTTTGCGTTTTGTAAAGAGCACAGTTACTGGAGCGTAGTGATGAGAATATAACTGGGTCACACAAATTGTCATCCGTCAATGTATCTATGATTCAACTGTATCGGTTTTACTGATTTAGATTTTAGAAATTCAGTTTTACTGGAAATTCTACTTCAAACATTATATTCGTGAAGAAGGAATAAAAATTACCAATATTTTTTTATAACCTCAGCTGTGCAGAGTATTAAGCAGCTATATGCAATTTCTGTAATAATTAGGTATATTATTTTGCTAAAAACTCGTGATCTGAAACTAGAACGATGACCTCGCATGAACAGAACTGTAGTGTTTAGGTTTACTCTTAAAACTATTAAAGTAACTAACTAATCCGAAGGAAAATAACATTTAGGTAAGTAAGGTACATCATTTTTTTATTTTTTTTATTTAAGGTACATCAGATAGTGAGTTAAAACGCGCAAGTGAAGCAGCAAGGGATGGGTTGGGAGAAAGATGGATGCCGGCTAGTGGCAAAAAAATCATGCGTATGTTCGTGCTAAGGAGGTCACGTTAAGCCGTCGTTGATTGATTATCGATTGATAGCTGTCGTTAAGCCTTATCAATTCTCTGATGGGACGTTTGAGAAAAGCGGGTTAGCTACTTACCCGAACCTCGATCATTCCGCATTGGAGCGGTCTGGTAGAGTGAGCTCCATGCCTGTCTAAATGTAGGATTCACGCAAAAAAGGATGCTGACTGAGGTCCTATGTATGAATGTACGTAGTGACAAAAAAGCCAGGACATTTAGCATTAGTCCCTGTAGCTTCGGGATTAAGAATAGAGCTACGGTATCCCCTGCCTGATTATAAAAGGCGACTAAAAGGGGACTTTTACGGTTGTGGGTGGTGTGAGTGGGAGCTCGATCCGCCCAGCCAGCAGCCCCGAGGAGGATGGCGGTGTGTACGCGGCCGCATGCCGCTGTAAGCATCGGATGGTGCAGGAAAGCACACCTGCTCTCCCGAAGATGGGCCCATTCTGGGCACCGCGTGTGAAAGACACCGGTGCGTTCCATTGGAGATCCCGGAGTCCTCTCCGAGTGCAGAGGCAGGCCACCGAGGGGGTTTTAGTGCGGTCAAATCCCACATAATCCTGTATCCTCTTTCAAGGTGCCGGGTACCATTTGAAGGTTTCCCCTCCGATTAAAAAAAAAGCCATTTTGTATTAAAATAGATGCTACAGTCCATGGGTTATCAATGCTCAAGTTATGAGGAAGCATAAGGAACTTTTGTCTCAGGTCGTTTATAGTTGCGTTGCTACTCCAGAGGCGACTATCAGCCCCAAGTAAGCATGATTGAAAGCAATGATATATTATGTAAGTAGCTTTGTATCATCATAACTTATATAGGAAATGGAAAAACTGAGATCAAAGGCAGCCTGGACCAAAATGTAAGTAGAATTATGCCAACAGATTCCTTTGAATTTTATCTTCACTCAACTTATGCGTTCCTTCCACTTGACACCACCAGAACGACACCACCGGTGGTGTCACATGGAATCTCTAGTCCACATGACACCACCGACTATTAGTGATGTTACATACAGCAAAATTGATTTTTACCTACTAGGAACCATCCCGGGCGTTATAAGAACAACTCATCAAAGTTGCTTAGTTGTTGATATGAAAACTGCAATTAAGATAAAGTAGTTTGAAAAAGTATATATTTGTCTGTCACTCAAATGGTCATCTTGACATTGTTCATTGCAATTTGCATATTATAGTCTTTCCGTCTTTAATTTTTTTTCAAAATTGACATGGATACTAATACTGAGGAAAAAAAATAATACATACAATAAAATGAAAATTACTTAAATAAAAATTAATATGTCATAAACTCTGTTATTATTTATCGTTTAACAATAGATACCTAACTTAAAATAATGAATTGGGAGCTGATTGTCAAAACGCGTTTCTAGACATCACTAGGGTGGTGTCATGTGGACTAGAGATTCCATATGACACCACCGGTGGTGTCGTTCTGGTGGTGTCAAGTGGAAGGAATGAACTTATGCAATAACAAAAAACTTCTGAATCATGCTTTAAACTAAATAGATCAATTTAGAACAATTTGTCATGACTCTGGCTAATAATAACGATTTGAAACTTGTAATTTAACGATGACGAGTTAAGACTTACGAACAAGGAAGAAGAAAATTATGAATTTGACAAACATCCTAAACTGTATACATGGCTATAACGTAGTGTTTAATTTATCTATGTATACAGCTTTCTAAAATAAGCTTGTGCACCACGCTAGTCAAAATTTTATATTATTTTATTTTTATGAAGAGACAAAGTCACTTCATTGTCGGTAGAATACTTAATTTTTCTAGATTTCAAAAATGCGGAACGTTTTTTCTTTGTATAGAGTTGATTAGTTACCAGAGTTGTTAATTTATATTAGTATTATAAAGAGAATGAATTATTTATAGTGAAATCACTGAAAAACTACCATACTTACCTTACCGTATGGGTATACTAAACCTATATATACTTTAGCAAATTACATAGAATAATAACTCAAATTCACTTGAAGGTGTTTTCTGAGAGGAATTAGTAATGGGAAGCAAAACTATATTTAAACGAGTCATTTTCGCAGAACAGGGACAAATAATATTCTTACAGAAAAACCCATGAATACGAGCATACGAATAATAGACTCATAAACGTAAATAAGACTGCTCCATGAAATTTAATGATTACATAAGTGGGTAGGTAAGTTGGTGTGGAAACAGATAAGGCATTTTTTTGAATAATCATTCATTCATTGACCATTCAAATAACAAGCACTTTGATAATCTTATAAACAAATTGACCACCACGAAAGCAAGAAATTCCATTACCGTACGTTTTCTATTACTGTTTTTGTGAAGGCACAATATCAATTTATAAGTTATTGCCTTAGAGCATCAAAGTTCTGGTGTCATACCTTGATGCTCTAAGCTTATTGCATAGCTTTTGTTTAGTTAAATTATTATAGAAACAATTAAAACTCTACAGTATCAAATAATAAACTTATAGTTACCTACTGTCTGTCCTTCGAAGTTGTCTACTTATTTGTTTAGCTACACTCGATAATTTTAGCATCTACTTGTCTATTTTTTTAATTAAAAAATTGATTATCACTTTTATCCATTCATTCATCAGCCTTTCACAGTCCACTTCTGGACATAGCTCTACCCTAACGTTCGCCACTCCATCCGGCCCTGCTTCCTTTGAAACCTACGGTTTCCCCCTGTCTTCTTCAGCTAGTCAGTCCACCTGGTTGGAGAACGTCTTGTGCTCCTTTTGCCCATTATTTAACTTTAATTGATTTGCAACAGACATAATTAAATAATAATAACTTCCCGCTTGTTAGCAGTCCCGGAGCGCGTCAATTATTATTCACTTAGTAATCCCACATATCCGTCCCAATACGTCAGCTATGGATAGGTACTGCACATAATTATTATACACAATGTTTCTAAGAGGCAGTTAATTTTGATTGGAATGAGCCAACACTGAAAATAAAATAAAGAATTTACTAATAGTATATTGTGATTTACCTTGTCAATTGAGTAAGAATGAATTTATTTACCTTTAACAAATATGTGTGACGACCCGCGTGGCACAATGGTTACTATGCCGGACTGCCAATCGAGGGTTCCCGGGTTCGATTCCCGGCGAAACAGAAATGTGAATGATGAGTTTAAAATTTCTGTTCTCGGTCTGGGTGTTTGTGTTCCTGTCTTTGTATGTGTCCATGGTACCCACGACACAGGGTATTAATTACCTTACTATGGGGCTATGAGTGTGTAATGTTTATTTTATTTATTTATTAATTGTTTATGTGTTGGACTCGTGGTCGGGTGTTTTTTAATCGCCCATAAGACCCCCGACAAGGTTTAGCGACCGCTATGTAACGATAGCAACCGGGACCGACGGCTTAACGTACCCTGCGAATGGCTCCGAAGCACGAAAATGCGCATGAATATTTTCACTAAAGCGGTCCTATTTTATATCCGACGCGCTCCCATTGTCGCATAGCTGCAAATATCACTTGCGTTCTACGCTATGTATCTACACTAGCCGCTGGGCCACGCGCGCTTCGATATTCCCATTGTTTAACTTTAATTAATTTGCAATAGAAATGAATAAATAATAATACTAATAAATCTGCTTTCCCGCTCGTTAGCAGTCCCGGAGCGCGTCAATCATTATTCACTTACTCGTAGTAATCCCACATGTCCGTCCCAATACGTCTCAAAAATAAATAACGTAATATTGTTATTTAATACTTTGTGAATTGACAGAATTTAAAGGAAAAAAGATAAATATACGGCGGTTTTTTATATTTAAAAAAATCTTACGTAATTTACAGGTTTGAATAAATTAAGCTAGATGGTACTTTAACACAAAAAACGTCGCCACGCCGAAAATTAAGCCGCCACATAAGATATTTCACATCGAAAGTATGTGTACAAAAGCACTTACGGCCAAGCCACACTAGCTACTTTTAGCTTAGGCAATAGGCGATTTTATAACGCAGCGATTCAGCATACGAAACGCGCAATTCCGATGCCTCGTCCAAAAAACAAAACGCTATGCAGCATCGCAATGCACACGTAAATCGCCGATTACCTTTGTTAAAAGTAGCTAGTGTGGTCTGGTCGCTAAGCATTTAATAAAAACGGCTTTGCGATAAGCACGACGAACATCAAGCAAATAACAATCTCACTCATTGATGACTAGGATTTGATTACATCAATTTAAGCCAGTTCAACAACATGTCAATCAGTCAATTGATTGCTCAATCGGTCGCTTTGAGCTTGCAGCTAACGATAAGAGTTAAATTTCTTGTTTAATTTTTCTATTAAAGTTGAGTCTTCTTTAAGTTAAGAGTAACTTTCTAATGAAGCGCGCATGGCTCGGCGGCTAGCGTAGGACACAAGCGATCTGTGCTGCTAAGTGAAACGGGCGCGGTCGGTTGTAAGATGGGTGACTGTTAGTGGCAAAAAATTTCATGCGCGTTTCCGTGCTTCGGAGGACACGTTAAGCCGTCGGTCCCAGTTGTAATCGATTGATAATAGTCGTTAAACCTTGCTCCAATAATCCTTATGGGCGGTTTGAAAACATCCGACAGCGGGCTGGCCACTAACCCGCATCTACGTCTACCCGCATTGTTGCAGCGTGGTGGAGTAAGCTCCAGGCGTCTCACTAAGGGGGAGAGACACGTGCTCAGCAGTGGGACGCAAAAAGAATTGCAGCCAACTTTCGCAATATTTGAAGATTTGAAGAAATTTGAAAATGCTGAAGCAAGACCGTAATGATAAAATAGAGTTGATAACGGTTTAGAGCGGTTCCAATCCAGCGTATTTTTCATTGAGGTAGTCATAAAAAATCTATGGTTAGTACATAATACCTCAATGGGAGTTTTGGCGGGAAGTCTGAAGGAACAAGTTGTGCTCTTGTTTTATTTTCATTTTCATAGTGTATTTTTGAGTTATATCGGATAAAGTTGATGGCATTTTGCTCGATATAGGTTAATGATAGTGCACGAGTGTTGTGAAGTAAAATAACAGTGCGAAAACATGTTTTTTCGGCTTGCCTCCAAAATTCCATCGGACATGTTCTGGTAAAGTAGCCATCACTTTACTTGAACATTTGACTGACTAGACTGACTGATACCTGACGACTAACTGACTTTTTTCTACGACTACAGTGATGCAAAAATTTTACTTGAAGCTGGCAATATGCACAGAGTTTGCGACGCCATTATTAAAATTGAAAAGTAAATATTGAATGGCTGAAAGGATTTTTATCCAATGCCGTAAAATGAAATTAAAAAAAAAATACTTCAATGGTATTTTTCGGAGCGTTCGCGCGTCATTTGTTTGTTTTTTGAATCGCGTGTAGCCGCGAAACGTCAATATTTAACATAATATATACCGGTACAAAAAGTTGCAAGTATGTAAGCGCGATATTCAAAACAACCGTAGGTATACGCGTCGAAAAATACGCTGGTTAGAAACCGCTCTTAGAGTTGGCATACCTACTTTGAGATTTCGTATAAATGTTCAAGTGTTATACTGTAGGCAGTACTGGTACAGTTACTACTGTCAATATACAGTACTCTGTATATTACCGAAAGGTGGCGTGCAAGTGATACAAGTGCATTCATGTGTTATATGAGTGCTTCACAGATAATACACACTCAAAAATGTGTGTTGCACGCGCCAGCTTTAAGTAATCGACCTATAATATGAAATAAGGTTTACAAATACGAATATCATTTACTTAAAATCAACTTTAAACCCACATAAAACTTATAGCATTCCTTTTTAATAACCTTTATATTCGTAAAATATATTATTATTCACATTATACAATTACAGTTATGTCGATATCCAATTTTGTAATAAACACAAAAATATAAAAATGGCGAATATTGGCCATTTCGTATTCAAATACAAATATGTACATTGAGAAAAGTCCAAACAATTTTGTTAATCTTTATTTCTCTGTTTAGTCAAAATCTACTCTACAATTTTTGTTCTCTGCACACTTATTTCTGGAAACATTTGGCCGTCGCGTTTTCTTGTATCGTCGGAGTGTCCGACTTAAGATGAGTATATATATGGGTCGCATCATTCTTGAAAGATTGCCCGATTTCGATGAGCCTCGAAATCAAAACACTGGTGAACATTACGCTGGTCACGTTCTTTTTACTATCCTTAGGCTCCGAGGACAGGCCGAGGATTTCAAAATTAGCAGGGTGAAAATTACCTGCAAAGTCAAATTTACGCTGTAGAATTTTGTGTATGTGGAGTCTTAAATGAAGTATATTTAATAATATGAGGTATATTTTTTTTATGAAGTAACGCCGCCACGAAGCCACGTGATATTATATGCTTAGTTAGGTTAGCAAGTGATTGCTATACTCGTGTTGGTTTTAAAACACAATATATTATATTGATGAGGCGTCATACCTGTTCTGTAGCCGCCGCGGTGTTCAACTTTATACTATTATACTAGCTAACCCGGCAGACGTTGTCCTGCCTTAAATTATCAGAAATAAAATAATATTGCGACTATAAATTGAGATGTAAGCTATCCTATCTTTCAAATTGGATCAAACTGCACACGGTGTGCAAATTTTATTAAAATCGGTTTAGTAGTTTAGGAGTCCATCGCGGACAAACGCGGTACATAAAGACACGGTTTTCTCTATTATTGTTAAGTCCAATCAACTTCCCGCTGGGGTGGTAAATACCCCTTAGTACGTAGATGATAGTAAGGGAGTTTGATCGCGGTGGGTGGAAGTGGGTGGAAAAATCTGGAAAAAAAATATCTGTACTCTTCAAATCAATAGGGACTTCTGGGTGGATCTCAAAATTTCTGGGATGATCTAGCAAACTATTTTAATTTTAATTTTATTTAGAATGTTCGAGAAAGTTCCAGAAACTTCTCGAATCATTTGGATTTTTTAAAATAATTTTAATTCATTTAGAATATTCGAGAAAGCTTCTCAAATGATCTGGATTTTTTGAATAATTGTAATCTTTTTTCGAATGATCTGGAGATTTTTAAAATAATTGCATTTTTTTTAATCAATTGAAAATATTCGAGAAAGTTCCAGAAACTTCTCGAATGATCTGAAGATTTTTAAAATAATTGCAAAATGTTTTAATTAATTGAGAATGTTCGAGAAAGTTCCAGAAATTTCTCAAATGATCTGGAAAATCCTACTAATATTATAAACGGGAAAGTTTGTAAGTATGGATGTTTGTTACTCTTTCACGTAAAAACTACTGAATGGATTTAAATGAATATTTACAATAATATAGCTTATACATCAGAATAACACATAGGCAACAATTTATAAAGATATTGTGTGAATTGTCCAAAATATGACGATAAGTGTCAAGTAAGTGGGAAAAAATCTACAATCTGCAAGCTATTCTGGCGTTCGCTGCCAAAACCGCTAGAGTTACACATTCGTTATGTATGA
This sequence comes from Pyrgus malvae, assembly GCA_911387765.1. Lineage (NCBI taxonomy): Eukaryota > Metazoa > Arthropoda > Insecta > Lepidoptera > Hesperiidae > Pyrgus > Pyrgus malvae. Next base: position 7,391,923 of record OU426958.1, on the reverse strand, counting down.
TGGAAATGTTTATCATAAATAGTCCTACAAAAAAGCCGGTACAGGGCACTTCAGAAGGGACTTCACTTTATGCTAATGATACTCTCTAATGCGGGTGAAACCGCGGGGCACAGCTAGTTTATACATATATAGATTAATGAGGCATCATACCTGTTCTGTAGCTGCGGTTGCTATACTCGTATTGGTTTTAATACACAATATATTATATTGATGAGGCGTCATACCTGTTCTGTAGCCGCCGCGGTGTTCAACGTAGCAGTAAGTGTACCCGACGAACGCCCCGACGGTCACCGCAGAAAGCGTCATGACAAGCAGAGCAGCGGTACATACCACGCATGTAACCCATCGAGGTTTACTGACAAAAACATTAAATATTATTATTATATAATAAATGTATTATGATTATCCATAAAAGAAACACGTAATAAGAATTAGTAATCTCTTCCTAGGAGCTAAAATGCAGTCGCCCTAACTCTCTAAATGTTAATATAAGTAGTTACATCCAGACCATATTAAGAAGTTTAAAGGTAGTGATATAGAGTACATATTATACTGTCGATGTAGCTTACTGGATTTGATTTGCTGGGAGCGAAGTAGAAATCTGAATAATAAGGTAAAATAGGTTTATTGCTCTTGGCACTATTGTTTCGCGCTACCAGTCACATCATGGACAGTTTTATTCCTGATAAATTTCTCATCGTTTCTTTTTTGCAGTTCCTGCTGTTTATATCGCTTCACACTTATAGCCCCATAGTAGGATAGATATACCCTGTGTCGTGGATACCATGGATACACACAAAGACAGAAACACAAACAACCAGAATTCAAATTTGTATTTCGCCGGGAATCGAACTCGGTGATAACCACGCAGGTCATGCACACGCAGGTCGTCAACTTCCAATATTTTTCAAAGAATTTACTGGTCACTTTAAGTGCTGCTCTAGATTGCCATGTGGGTCTTATATAAAAATGGGGGTCAGGTTACGAAGTATATTCCGGTAAGTTATATGGTGTTTCATAGTAGAATCAGTCAGAAATTACGGCAATTACCACCTCTTAAATGATCGAGGTCGACTTAACCTGTAACTCTGTATGCTCTGGACTGCACAGTACTGTGAGGAATTCCCTTTTTTCTTCTATCTGAGTTCGCTCCACCCTCGAAGACTATCATACTCGTAATATGTTTAAGCTTCAAATGCAAATAAAATCGTAGGATATATTCAGCAATATAATACATACTTTTGAAGAACTACAGGCAACATTTCATTTTGTAAAATAGCGTAGTCCATTTTCATGCACTGAAAAACAATACAATTAAAATTATGCGGTGATATAAAATGACATTGTGTTTTTAATGAAAGATTTCCGTCCAAAGAGGATATAACCACTTGTTTCCGTCGGCCAATAACTTAGAGCATCAAGGTATGACAGGTATGACACCCGTCAGAGGAGTGGCCTTTACGAACGAACCCCTCGTCCCAACGTCCATGCACAATGTGCCTTCTAGTTATACAACTAGTGTGTCTGTGTGTGTCGGTGTCAGTGTTGACGGTGCATAGAAAATGACGGTGTTAATTAAAATCGACATAATATTTTGAAATATATGCGTCTGTAGCGATGAAAGAATATTTGTGAATGTGTGACAAAATTAAAATGTTGCGTTCTTCCCCCGCACCAGATTTGGCACAAAAATTATGTTTTGAAGCGAGGCGCTATGCCGTCTCTACTGAAGGGTGGAGTCAGTAACTTTGATGCTCTAAGGCTAAAAACCACTTTATGTGGATGTAATTTTTTTTATTAAAGGGGTATTTTTTTCGGAGATTTCGTATTTTTAAAAGATATTTATATAATTATTTTATTTGTTTTTTTTTCATCATAAGTAAAGATTATTTTAATATAATATATTTTATTAAATATTTAGCTTGTTTATTTAAGGTTTTAGTATTTTGTCTTAGATATGTGGTTATGTTTGAAGCGCGCATGGCTCGCGAAGCGCGCATGGCTCGGCGGCGAGCGTAGAACGCAAGCGATCTATGCAGCTAAGCCAAACGGGCGCGGTCAGGTGTGAGATGGGTGACCGCTAGTGGCAAAAAATTTCATGCGCGTTTCCGTGCTTCGGAGGGCACGTTAAGCCGTCGGTCCCGGTTGTTGTCGATAGATAACAGTCGTTAAACCTTGTCGGAGGCCTTATGGGCGGTTTGAAAACATCCGACAGCGGGTTGGCCACTAACCCGCATCTCCACCAACCCGCATTGGAGCAGCGTGGTGGAGTAAGCTCCAGGCCTCCCCAATATTGGGGAGAGACCCGTGCCCAGCAGTGGGACGCAAAAAGGGTTGCAGCCATGTGGTTATGTTTTATTGGATCATAAAATTGTCAAGCTTAACTTGTATATTATGTTATTTCACCTATTTTCATAAATGTTATTTTATATGAAAAAAAAATTGTAATTGTTTTGAAGCTAAGACTAACAATAATGTACTTACGTCCTAGACTAAGAATAACATCTAAGTACATTATTCTTAGTCTAAGAAGAATAATGTACTTATGACTTACTTACGTACTATTTTGAAGAGTTGTACGTTGTCAAAACAAGTTACAGCCTAGGCCCTATGGTTTCAGCACTGTCAAAAAGATTTTGTCTTGCGTATTTTTATCATTTTATTTTGTAAATATTTTTATGTGTTTTACAGCTTTTTATTGTGTTGAATAAGTTGTAGACCTACGAGACTTTCAGGATATGTGTGGATCTAGTAAAATAGGATACTGCATAGGAAACTTAATTTATATTTTTGAGAAGTGAGTTTTATGTCTTTACGTTGCTCATTAGAAATACATTCTCTCATAGCCCCAAATTGAATTGAGTACCATGGACACAAACGATGGCAGGGATTCAAACACCTACACTATTGTAAGCACAGAAATATATAAACACCTTTCAAAATATTAGTCTCGTTATTGCACTATTCCCCAATATGTCATCACGTATGAGTTTTCCGTCAGCGTGGACTACTAGCTTTTATAATACATAGCAAGCCTTAACCGGCTACTTCTTAGAGCATCAAAGGTACTGACTCAACTGTCGATATCTTGATGCTGTAAGGGCCATTCACACACCTGCCCCAGGGGCGATCGAGGGTGTAAAGGATGAGTGACCGAGTAATACGCCTTTTCCAGTTTTAATTTCATTATTAAACTCACTGCCCACTTTTATTTTGAGGAATGCCGGTAGGTTATTGTAAATTTTTGGTCCCATGCAAAAGACACTGTTATGATATTGTTTTGTTTTGAACAAAGTTTATTGCACGCATGTGAATCAGTTTTCAAACAAAACAGTTACGGCAAAGCCGATATGTTGGTTTTTGTTAAAACTGGCACCACTCTAAACACGTCCTCTTAGATCAACTCTTTCTCCTCTCCAAACCTGCACAGCAGGTAAGTGTGTAGGGCAACTCCCGATGTCGCAACGTCCGAGATTGCCACTGCGGCGGGCGTGTGAGTAGCCCTTATCAGTTGACCGCAGTTGAAGAGTTTTAAATCTTTGTAGAGAATTTGTAGCATATAGTAAGCCAATAATATCGTGTCTAACGTGTCCATAACAATGTATGGTTCGCGATATTGTTGTGGTGTGAGCTATATATGCTATTATAATAGCGTAGTCTAAAAGCCGCTTTAATAATAATTTATAAATCATCCGGTTACTGAAAAAATAATGTATTTATTTAGCTACTTACTGGCAAATAGAGTTAGCCTATAATATTACTATGAATAGATACAGTAAGTTTTCAGGTTAGGTTTTGTGATTCTATACTTTTTGGTAAGTTCTACAAATTTCCCAGAATCTATTAATTTCCTTCTTTTCAGACTAGCATCCTGCTGTGCCTTCACTGCAGTAGTTACATGTCTGATGACCACAGTCCTTTTAATGCTAGCTTTTGGAATCGGTCTAGGCTACAACTACTGCTTTGTGGATTTAAAAACAAAACAAAGGGATGGTTTGTATTTTCTTGGTATCTAAATATTTACTGAACAATCTTTCGTATTTAAAAAATTAATGACGAAACAGTAGAATAGAGGGCCATGCAGGCAAGTTTTTCTACCGTAAAAGTTTTTCCTCATCGTGGAGCAGACATAAGTACATAAATACTAAAAGAGGTGCGCCCTGGATTTAAACACGCTGGTCAGAATTGGAGATCAGTGTCTTAAACCATTCAGCTCCTTGGCTATATTAAGTTCCGTAGAAATCAAACTGAAGCCTATCCTCTGCCTATTCCTTAGAGCATCAAAGGTACTGACTCACCCTTCCCTGTCAATATCTTGATGCTCTAAGGCCTATTCAGATGGTGACAACTAGTCATTGTGCCTGGATTTATAAGAATAAGAAAATCTTATTAAAAACAAAAAAATGTTGTATATTTTGCAACAAAATCAATATAATTGACCCGCGTGGCGCAATGATACCATGCCGGACTGTCAATCGAGGGGTCCCGGGTTCGATTCCCGGCGAAACAGAAAATTGAATGATGAGTTTAAATTTCTGTTCTCGGTCTGGGTGCTTGTGTTCCTGTCTTTGTATGTGTCCATGGTAACCACGACACAGAATATTAATTACCTTACTGTGGGTTATGAGTGTGTAACGTTTATTTAATTTAATTTCTTTAATCAAATTTATGTTCACTTCTTGCAACCCAATCTCTGAATATTATTAGTCTTATACTATTTTTCACAGAGGAAAGGGACATGAGGCATACGTTCACAACTACTACAGGGACAACTCCATTAATTATGAACTCAGAAGAGAACGCACAACATAACGCAGATACGGCCAAAAAACTTACAACGACTAATAGCAATAATCCCACAACAACTTCCCAATCGACTACTTTTGATATAAGCTATGAATACTACGACGAAAAGACTACTAGAGACCGAGTCATTCCGCCGTTTCGAAGGAAAGGCTCTCTGATGGGTCGTGTATCTGAGGAAAGGGCAAGACCAACTGAAAATCCTATAGTGGTCAAACGAACTATGATCATGCCTCTGCATGCAGTAGATTTTTCTTCTCTGATATCCAGGATACGGGCTTTGAACAAAAATGTTACGCTGGAACTTATAGCAGACTAATCAGCATGTTTGTGTTAATAAGTACTTAAAGTTCAAGTATTTCGGCGTTTCTTTTTATCTACGATTTGAAAAAGATAATTCTAATGGTTTTATTTATTTATACTTTATTGTTACAACGAAAAAAGTTGTTGTTGAGAATGCCTCCAGGCATTAAGTCCGCCCTTTGACTTAATGCCTGTAGGCATTCTCTTCCAGTCAACTGTTTTAATGTAGAGCCTGAGTAGAACTCAGAATTTGGTCATAATACTGTGCGTAGTCTTGCGTATATTTTGCTAAAAACTGATTCTGGTCCTTGAACAGTTTTTTAACTAACTTACGGTCCACAGACTTCATTAAAGTTACTATTAGATTATTATTATTATAAACACTTTCAGCTTTTAAAAATTTTCACTAAATAGAGAGAGCTATACAGTTCAGTGACGACACTTTACACTCACCGCGCACAATTAGTAAAGTTCTGTTTTGTCCTTAAAGCATCAAGGTATGACACCTGTCATACCTATGACACCAAGGATTTAAAGACCAAGAAAGGAAAAGGCTGACCATGGGGTTTTTGGCGGGAAGTCGAAAAAGACAAATTCAAATTCAAATTCAAATGTCATTTATTGTGGAAAGGGGTACAATTACAGATGTTGTATAAAAATATGTCATACCTCCTTATCCTGCCATACATGGCATACAATATAATATGATAGAACAAGTCAAAGTAATTTATTAATTAACAATTGTTTACGCAGTTAAGATTGAAAATTACAGTCCAAAAACTCCTGGATCGTGTTTTTTTACTAAAAGATCTTTTAATTTCATTTGGAAGCTCAATAGATCGTCTATTTGTGTTATGCTATTCGGTAACTTATTATAGATTTTTGGAGCCATACCTAGAACATTTTTCCTAAACAGTGCGGACTTTGAAGGGAACTTACTTAATTTATTTATTTGACGCTTTGACTTAAAAGTCTCGAATAAATGTTTGTTTCTTCTTACAAAAGTGCATATTTCATAAATATATACAAGTTACTGTGAGGACCTTTAGTTTAATAAAGAAAGGCTTGCAACTATTGGGTGTTCGAATTTGACAAATCGCTCGTATGCACTTTTTTGGCTTATAAATACTTTCAGTTTATTGATAGAATTTCCCCAAAATATTATACCATATGTGAGTGTTGGCGTAACGTATGCATGATATGCCGTTAAAACTGTAGAATCATTGACTACGCTTTTTAGTCTATAGACATATTGTGCTCTTGTTTTATTTTCATTTTCTTGGTGTATTTTTGAGTTATATCGGATGGCATTTTGTTTGATATAGGTTAATTACAGTGCACGAGTGTTTGTGAAATAGAATAACAGTGCTAAACTATGTTTTTTCTGCTTGCCTCCAAATTTCCATCGGACACGTTCTAGTAAAGTAGCCATCGCTTTACTAGAATGTTTGACTGACTAGACTGACTGATTACTGACGACTTACTTACTAACTTTGTTATTACTTCGTCCAGTTTCATTGAAACTGGCAAAAAATTGATGCAAAAATTATACTTGACGCTGGCAGTATGCACAGAGTTTGCGATGCCATAAATGAAAAAAAAAAGGCTGACCATCATTTTTATCAAGATACCAGAGTCATTGATTTCAATGGTACTCATGAGATACATATGTAATATTTATTTACTCATTCGTACCTGTCATTTGAATTACATTCTTGTCCTGGATTTTTTGAGTTCTTTCTCTGCTTCTTTCATAATAAATTTTTACAGTGACAGTATTTATTGGATGTTGCCCTACCCTATTACCCCTTTTTACGTAGGAATGAAGCATTTTCCCGCAGTTAAAAGTAGCCTATGTTACTCAAGGTGAATGTATAGCTTTCTAATGGTGAAAGAATTTTTGAAATCGGAACAGTAGTTTTTGAGTTTATTCATTACAAACATACAAAAATACAAATCTTTCCTCTTTATAATATTAGTATAGATCTTAGAGCATCAAAGTTACTGACTCACCCTTCAGTAGAGACGGCATAGCGCCTCGCTTCGATACATAATTTTTGTGGCAAATCTGGTGCGGGGAAAGAACGCACACTTTTTAATTTTGTCACACATTCACAAATATTCTTTCATCGCTACAGTCATTTTCTATGCACCGACAACACTGACACCGACACACACAGACACACAAGTTGTTTAACTAGAAGGCACATTGTGCATGGACGTTGGGACGAGGGGTTCGCCCGTAACGGCCACTCCTCTGACGGGTGTCTTACCTGTCATACCTTGATTGATGGCCTGAGGTTAGATATAAATATACATAAGTATTATAAGTCTATGCATTGTCCTGAGATTGTGTTTCTGTAGCAGTATTTAAATTCTATCTGGAGACCTTTTTCCTTAGACTAAGAATAATGTACTTACGTACCTTTTTCCCAATGGCTTGTCAGCTGTTTTTGACTTTTAGATGTCTACATTACCAATAAAAATACATGGTTTCCTATCTCGATTTAAATGAATGTTTCGTAATGCTTTTGGCTGGCTGACAAAATGATTGATTGTAGTTTGTGTTCCAAATGTATGTGATCTTTATTAGAATCTAAATTCATGGAGTTAGTTGTAACCAAGGACCACACTGAATTGTCGTCTTTACTGGAATTATGTGGTTAGTCAAATGTTCTACTTGTTCTGTTGAAATGTACATAACATTTTTGTGCTATCACATTTCCAGTCGAAGTTTTTTATTCTTATTAGAAAAGACGTATCTATACCAGAAAAACAGACTAGCCTACTGCACAAATGCACGAGATTTTGCATAAAATAGTTTAATTTTTTTAAAGCCAGTTGCTGTTGAAATCAAACACGCGGTAGTGTGTCAAGCCAAGGAACTGGCTAGCCAGCGCCGAATATTCATTACAGAAATTTCAATAAAAGTTTCCACTGAAAAACTTCAGCCGAATTGAAATGTAAATAGATAATATAACATTATAGTTGAGTCAAATTTACTTTCCTATTGTATTCAATTCTACCTACAACCGTGTACAAAATAATTATGTAAATTAAAAAAATAGCGAGTTATGTCGTAGGGAATGTAATTGCATCAAATTACAAAATCGTGTGATTTCAAAGTCGTCCTATTTTAAGGTAAGACTTGTCTGGGGTTGTATGCAGTTGCGCTGCTACTCCGGAGGCTGGTGGTCGCCTCATGTAAGTGTGGACGGCAACTGCAACTTTCCACCGAGACACAATAGAATTGTTTCACGGCAGAAGTGGGTGCAGCGGTGGTACTTCCCCGGGCGAACCATAATAGTTCTACCACCTACCTAATTAGTCTAATTACATACATACATTTATACACACAGTTTTAGTCCGAGGTGGCCTATTTGAGAACCTTATAAACGAACTTCTCGAAACAAAAAGTGTATGCCAAAAAATCTAGATGTGTAAACCTGCCACATATTATTGGACGGAGGGGGTTGTATTTTTTGCTCCAGTTACGCTCGTAGATCCGCAAATGAGTTTCTTTCTGATGTAGATAGGATAGTCACCTAATTTAGACGCTCTATGCATGACACCGCAGTCCACACAGAAGAAATTCTATCCGTATTTTTATGTGGACATAATAAAAACAAAATTACACTTTTCAAATCCAGGAGCGCATAATGATCTCTGTGATGTTGTTTTATTTCGTTTTGATTAGTATCTCTTTTAAACACTGACTTAATATTCTAAAAACGAATTCTGCATTGTGAGGTAGATAGAATTATTTTTGAGTTTTTTTCAACCTTTTTTATGTCTCACTGCTGGGCACAGATGTTATCTCAAATGTGAGAGGAATTTAGGCCACAGTCATCCATGCTGGCCAAGTGCGGATTGGTGGACATCTTTACAGCGATAAATACGCACATTACAAAATTTTGTCAGAGATGCGCGTAGAGGATTTGAATCCGGTATCTCCGCGTCGAAGACCGTGGTTTTCTGAGTTATTCTTTTAGAATAAATGTAAAAGTAAAAAAAGGACTTAACGACCCGCGTGGCACAATGGTTACCATGCCGGACTGCCAATCGAGGGGTCCCGGGTTCGATTCCCGGCGAAACAGAAATTTGAATGATGAGTTTTAATTTCTGTTCTCGGTCTGGGTGTTTGTGTTCCTGTCTTTGTATGTGTACATGCCTACATGGTACCCACGACACAGGGTATCAATTACCTTACTGTGGGGCTATGAGTGTGTAAAGTGTGTAAAGGACTTGAGTAAGGATTTTGTGCGCGAAGTCATTGCAGAATTTTACTTGGTCAATAAGGTATAAAATATAAAATACATGAACATATAAAATTATTAAAAAAATATTTTAGTACTAAAGTTCTTGAAAGTCCCTTAAAAATCGTTATCCAGAACTATTAAATTCTACATTGACCGGAACATCTTTATGAATTCATCTCAGGTGCTTCACGACACCTTTACAATTGCTTTCGTCCTCAAAGACTGATGTACTTAGTTAAAATTCTGGAACACTACTTAATTTTGTTTTCTTGAAATGTTACTTTTTTATTCTCTAATTAGCTAAAAAATTTAATTAAAAAATATATAGGTAGCGTAAACCATAGACTTAGGATATGGATATATGTATGTATATTATATGTCCTAAGTCTATGGCGTAAGCCAAACAGCAGTCTAGTCTTACTCGCACCAATTCATATGACGATTGCTTTGGCAATAACACGTTATAAGGTTTAGTTTGTGATTAGTAAACTAGCTTTCCGCCAGCGGTTTCGCCCGCGTGGACCTGTTTTATAGGTTCCCGTAGGATAAAAACCTATGTCCTTTCCCAAGGTCCACTCTATCTGTGTTCCAAATTTGATCAAAATTGGTTTAGTAGTTTAAGCGGGAAAGCGTTGCAGACAGAGTGATAGAGTTACTTTCGAATCTATAATATTAAGTAGGGGTTCCTGAGCAGAGTGGAAGTTCGACTGCTAATTTCATATAAATTAAAACTTACAGTCTTTTCGGAAAGAGAATATAATTAAATAAATAATGTAAATAAATAGACAAGACGTTACCATTCGTGAACTACTGAAAACCCGATATAAAACAAAATACTTTTTGTTTCAATGGCATCGCACGATTTGTGCATAGGGATAGTATCAAGTAAAAACATTGAACTCAGTTTTTTGTCGATTCCTTTAACTAAAATAGTCTGAATAATTACGAGTGATTCGTCAGTAATCATTCAGTCAAGTCAGTCAGATATACAATCCTACTACTTAACCAGAACGTGTCTGACGGATTTTCAGAGGGAATCCGGGAATTCAAGTGCTCTCATTGTTATCTTATTCCACAGCACTCAGACACTACAATGCTGCCAAACCTGTCCCCAGTTCCAGATTTTCTTTTATTTCTGAGCTGACTATTGACTTCATATTTTTGTATTTTAGTTTCCGCAACATCGTGATTGGGAGTGGTGGAGGCTGCCCGATCCCGAACCCCTTCGAGTGTTGCATTCAATTGTGCGTGCATCTTCTGATCAAGCTGTTCTGCTGCGCCATCATCATCGGTGCCATTGTCGTTGGCCTGGTTATGCTGGCAGAGAGCCTCTGTATGTGTATGAGTAGAGATATATTATGATAGTGTCATTGGCGCATTGTAGAGGACTGTATGTTGTTGACGTATAGGTGCCGGTTTTAATTAATGGCGGATTCAGGCAAATACAACTTGGTTTTCGATAACAACTGTACTATATTCGATAACACAGACTGAGCTGTAAGGACAGAACTGTCAGACAAAATAAAATTGATACCTATGACTGTGTATAAACACTTTATAAACTTATTAAAATAGACTAATTAGTTAGACTAATTACTTAGCATAATAATAGACGTATGCATTTTACTACACCAACCCGCATTGGAGCAGCGTCGTGGAGTACGTTTCCAGACTTCCCCGATAATGGTGGAAGATGGATCTAGCAGTAAGACACTAAAAGGGTTGCAGTCAGGTGACAACTCGATTGTCGTTTGCCTGGTTTTGCTGGCAGAGAGCCTCTGTGAGAAATATATTTTAACATAAAACGACGTTTATACTTAACCTTGAGTGGGATTCAAGACCTACTTCAGGTTGAGTTGCTATTTTTGACGAAAGATGAGTACCCAGAGGAAAAGGTTACGAAATGAAAATGAGGCCTGCAAATACATTTCATAATATTTGCTATTTTTTCCTTCCAGGTTCATTCGTTGATAAAGAAGAAAAGAACAGTACTGAGAATAATATTCTGTAAACGCAGATAATCATAAATAGTAAATGTGGGTAAATCTTTTTTATTTATTTAGATTTTATCTGTCAATTTTTCTAAGCGTCTGTAAACTTCTTTGACGTTTCATGTCCTTTCTATTAAGTGACATTATTCTGAAAAAGTCATGTTTGCGAAAAAACAATGATAAAATTGACTAAGCAATGTGTAACTAAGTAACGTCTCATTAGTTATGTGGTATGTTTCTTAAATATAGATATTTTATAAAGGTTAAGCCGTTTGGTAAAGTAGGTATCGTTATAACCGAATTATCTACTTCCAGTGATTGAAAGAATGTTGATAATAGTATAAGTTTTTTTAAACAAGTTCTACAAAATTCTTTGAAGGCAATTTATTTTCAATTTTGTAAAAAGTAAGTAACGAAAGACTTTAATTACGAGCGTCAGGAATAATTGGATGATCGGGTTAATTGATGGAAGGGCAAAGACAAGTCTATTTCCGGAAAGTAACGAGCAATAAACGCCTGGAAAACGAGGCTTCCAATTTTCTGTATTCTGTAGAATTGAAACAGTCAGGCGCTTTTGTGTCTTGTAGAACGTAGAACCGGTATGAAATCAGCCACTTCCCGAGTAGCGCATATGTCCAGTTACTTCTACTTGTCACATAGTCGATGGCGATCAAAAAGCGTTGGGCGTTTGAAACTAGAAACTAAAAGTCGTCAGTTGAAAACACACAAGACACACGTTTGTGCCGCGCCTTCGAGCATAATACTTTTTTGTCTGATAAGTAAAAAAATATTTTTGGAAATGCGTTAAGTAGAGGGATATTTCTTTTATCTAATGAAATTCGGTTAATCATGGTTGTGGTGGGGGCGTATGCAAAACTTCTCTGAATGTGTTAGATACCTACAAAGCTGTCATTTGCCACTATCTTTGCTATCAACAGTGGAAACTTGGAATATACCTCTATTCACAAGAGAATGGAAACGTTTAGAGTTGAACTTGCAATTGGAAGTTCTATTCTACAAATAATAAATTAGACTAGAAGACTTAGAGGTCACACTATCAGATACCAAAGGGTAGGCCGTTACTTGGACTTCTTGGACCTCAATATCTCGGTAAATATTGATCTGAGAAAGAAAGTTAAAATAACAAAACATGCTTATTTTACTTTAATCTTCAGGATTCAATCTAATTTAAGCCTAAAAACAGTAAAAAAAAGTGTTAAAAATTTCATACAAATAAAAGTCCCAGAAACCGCCATCCCTTTGCTACAGTCCAACCGACTTAGACAAGTACGCAAGTAAATTATCGGAAAACAATTTTGTATCAAAATAATTTTTATCGACCTCAGAGTTTTTCAAACTATCTCCGTATAATTCTCATTGCATTAGTCAAATTCTAACATTGATGTTTTTTTGCAACCCCGGCGCAAAAAGAAGGATGTTATAAATTTGACGCTATGTCGCTCTGTAGTTCTGTCTAATGCAACGTAGCGACTAGTAGCGCCTAAACGGCCAAACTGGTTTTTCTCATTTGATACACAAGTGGGTAAGGTACACAAAGGGTACGGAGAGTATATAAGTTTTACAATAAAATTATTACCCCTTCACCGCGATGTTGAAGCACAACTTAAACTTGCAAATCTATACTAATATATAAAGCTGAAGAGTTTGTTTGTTTGAACGCGCTATACACAGGATCTACTGGTTCGAATTGAAACATTATTTTTGTGTTGGATAGTTCATTTACCTATCAAGGAAGTCTATGGGTGTTCACGCGGACGAAGTCGCGGGCTGCCGCTATTATTTCTTTTTCTTTTTTTTTCTGTTAATTCTGGTGTGCAATAAAGTATTTTTTTGTATTGTAATGTATTCTTTTCAGCTGGGGCAACATCTATGTGAGTGATGGTGCAATAAGCTCTGCGGTCCAAATCGTGTTTTGTGTTCTCTTGTGTGTTGGTGGAATTATCACTGTATTGGTCTTACTGGCTTTCGACGTCATCTGTAAGTTTCACGTTATAAGAATAAGTTAACTATATGCTATATAGTTAAACTTGGAATAGGTTAGCTATGGTGAACAGCGATGACCGAACAGTAAAACCCTCGGTCTCCAACAAGGAGATTCTACTACACAGGTCTACTCTCACAAGTGAGAGGGATTTAGGCCTTAGTCCACCACGCTGGCCAAGTGCGGATTGGCGATGGAGGACATCGTAATCAATTAAATATCAAAATATTTTCCATTACCGTGTAGCAAGTTAAATGCGCACATTACAAATTTCATTATCAGAGGTCGCGCCGAGGATTTGAACCAGGTATCGGTCGCTTCGAAAACCGCGATATTTTACCACTCGGCCATCGCTTAATCGAACGTAAATTACGATAATACTCATCATTTCTATTTTTGCTTCGCCGGGAATCGAACCCGGAATCCTGGCTTAGCAATCCAGCATGCAATGGTAACAGATCTTCAAATCGTCAGTCTTTCAGACCATGGTACTTGGAATTTGTTTTTCTGTCACTGAGGTGGTGGTACTCCTTATTATCCGATCTGAACAATCTCATCTGAATCCTAGAGTACAAATCTTCTGGGCTATTTCCATTAATAATACCACTTTTTTATTTTCTCTCCATCTTTCAAATAATGTCCGTACAGAATTGATGTAGGACAAAACTCAATAGCACGTAAATAATTTAACATTCTTCATTGTTTTTTTGTTAAAGGTGTAACATATAAATAGTATTTATATCTTACTCCTTTTAACAGAAAAACATTTACAAGTACGGTACCCATGGACGTACCTTTGGGTAGCTGCTCCCCCCCCCCTGAATCAAGACCCAGATTCAGGGATTTAACGGGACGAAAAAAGAAACCTGTAAAGAAAAAGCTACATAATATGTTATTTCCTGCTGTTTCCTTTGTATAATATTTATTATTTTTTGTGCATGTCTTCGGTTGGCAACGTGGATGGCAATTTTACGCACGGTACCCAGGTTTAAATTGACCCCTCACGAACAAGAACCTACATACAAATTTGCCCATTTCCACGATAGTCACGTTTTATTACTCAGGGACTGTCAACACTTTTTTTTAACTATTTCACGAAAAAAACGAAGTTTCTTGAAGAAAGCACCGCGCATGGACCAGAGGCTATTGCAGAATGCAAGCGATCTACGCAGTTAAGCAAAACGGACACGGTCGGATGTGATATGGGTGTTCGCTCTAGAGAAAAATTTCATGCGCATTTCCGTGCTTCGAAGGGCACGTTAAGTCGTTGGTCCTGGTTGTTATCTATGTACATATTATTTTTATAATAGTCGTAAACATTGTCGGAGGCCTTATGGGCGGTTTGAAAACATCCTACAGCGGGTTGACCACTAACACGCATCTCCACCAGTCCGCTCTGGAGCAGCGTGGTGGAGTAAGCTCCAGGCCTCTATAATAATGGGAGAATATAAGAGACCCATGCCCAGCAGTGGAACGCAAAAAGGGTTATATACAGCCAGCCTCGAAATAAAGAAATTTTTGTTTACGTATGCCCAAATTTTAATTTGAGGTGCTATTGTAAGGTGTAAAGTACATACTGGTGTGTATGTAAAGGTAAAAGTTAAGGTTTGTAAGGTGTGATACCTTACAAATATTCCTAAGAGTAGGTATGTTATTTTTATGTTTCTATGTTTATTTCACTTACCTACTTTATCATTATATACACAAAAACGAGATCAATATGAAGAATACAACAGACAAATTCATAGAAAAAGTTCAGCAAATGGACAGCAATGGACATAACTTTCTTTCATTTTCTTCCAGAAGTGGCAGTTGGAATCATGAAAGAAATTTATACCATACCAAAAGTTCTACGTCTCGATGCGAGAGAAGACTGTATCAATATAGTTTTCAGACAAATATTTGAGTGTTGGTGGACGGAGAAAATGAAAAAATGTAGCACAGAGAAAAATTGTGAAGTTCTAAGCAATTATGTTATACATTTGCTATTAAATCGCGTTTTACACGAAATATATCTAATGATATATTTATTAATACTTCGTTTTACAACAATTTTCTAATCATATTCATATTTTATTGTAGGTGGTAGAACTATTATGACCGTGAAACAATTCTATTGTTTTTCGCTAGAAAGGTGCAGTTACCGGCTTACTACTATTACACACTTATATGAGGTGACCACCAGCCTCCGGAGTAGCAGCGCATCTGTACCTATACGAGCTCAAAGAATTACCTATGCTTGCTTGAGGTTGCATGTAGATTTCCATGGGCTGCAGCGACCACTTAACACCACGTGACCTGCATCTCATTCAAATAAAAAAATACCTCTTGATTAAGTAGGTTCTTATTACTTTTTTGTATTTGGTATTGTTTTATACGTGCCAGTATAGATTTAAAATCCATGGGTGCCAGAACTTGAATACCTATGTTAACCTACGATCATGAGTTCTTCCGTAAAGCAAGTATGGTTTAGTAGAAAGATGCGTTTACCGATCACACGTACACTACATACAATTGCAGGAGGTGACTATCGCCTGCCGAAGTAATGCAAGATAAGCTTGTTTGAGGTTGTGTGAAGACATATATGCATATTATGCATGTTTTGCATGCTTATCTTCCACTTTATTTAAAATTATTGGTGGTAGATATAATTATAGTGGTTCAATCCGGGGTTCAACCAATCAACGCATGACGCCCAATAAGGCCCAGGTCAGACCTCACATGGAGTACTGCTCCCATCTCTGGGCAGGAGCACCAAAATACCAGCTACACCCATTTGACTCCGTTCAAAAGCGCGCAGTCCGAATAGTCAACGACCCAAAATGTGACTGACAGGTTGGAACCGCTTAGCTTGCGAAGAGACATAGACTCGTTCTGCGTTCTACCGACTTTACTATGGTAAGTGCTCCGAGGAACTTTTCAAAATGATGCCTACGTCATCATTTCATGATTACACCGGCACCAGCGTAGGTTAATGTTCCACCGACACCATCTGGACTCATGGCGGTCCTCCACAGTCCGCTTTGCACGCTCCTTTTTACCACGGAAGTGAACGTTATGGGACAACCTTCCAGCTGAGGCATTTCCAGTGGACTATGACATGGGGTTCTTCAAGAAAGCTGTAAAAGAAGCTCTAAAGCCGGCAACGCTCGGGTGGCTCCCCTGGGTTTGTCCGTGTCCATAGTTCTATGATTGAAGTTCTATTTGATTCAAAGAATCGTTCAATTTGGGTATCAGCAAATCGAGAATGTTATCAAAAATATATTCACAAAATTTTACTTATTCTGATTTAAATTTACTGTAATAAACTCATTAATAAAATAACAGATTAAAATGGGTTCATTATATGAACCTATTTGTTAGACCGTATACGAAAATGAATATCAATTTTATTGCATCACTTATATTCGAGTGAATTTCAATCGAGGTCAGTGAAGTGTTCCACAGCGTGTTGTTGAAGCTATTTAAAATGCAATGCGGGCAAAAATATTTTTGAAAATAGGTACCTACTTATATAAATAAATGTAAGTTTTGGTAAATGTAAATTCATGCCCATTTCTATGCTTCAAATCAGACCAGTATTTCCCAAGATTGGCGCTTTCAAACAAACAAACAAACCAACTCCTCAGCTTTATTATATTAGTATAAATATTAGTATAAAAGTTATATGGTTAACTTTTTGACTAATGTGACAAAAATCCAAATTGTTACTTGTACAGGTGTGGAGATGTTACGGGCTCATTATAGGAATGCTTGGAATTTTCCAATGAAGTCGTCAATTTTAACAAGTCTAGCAAAATTCTTCTCTAAATCTAACCCTATTACTGCTATTGAAAATGCCCTGGTTGTATTTATGATTTAGACAAATGTTCAAAATAGGGCAAGGAATTTCGTCGACAGGACTTCACAGAATTCTTTACCCTGTTTTCTACTCGACAACTTTTCATAGCTTATTATAGCGAAATAAATCTATGACAGGATGTTATAGGTTTTCAATAAAGATACGAGTACGAGCGTTATTCCCCCCGCAGCAGATTTGGCACAAAAATTATGTATCGAAGCCACGGAACAATGCTTTAGTTATTGTACTGGCGACATGCTGACTTTTTTTTATGGCTTCTAAGCTTAAAGCATCAAGGTATGACAGGTATGACACCCGTCAGAGGAGTGGCCTTTACAGGCGAACCCCTCATCCCAACGTGCATGCACAATGTGCCTTCTAGTTGTACAACTAGTGTGTCTGTGTTTGTCGGTGTCAGTGTTGACGGTGCATAGAAACTGACGTTGTTAATTGAAATTGACATATTTAGAAATGTATGCGTCTGTAGCGATGAAAGAATATTTGTGAATGTGTGACAAAATTAAAATGTGTGCGTTCTTCCCCCGCACCAGATTTGGCACAAAAATTATGTATCGAAGCAAGGCGCTATGCCGTCTCTCCTGAAGGTTGAGTCAGTAACTTTGATTCTCTAAGCTTCTAAGTAATGCAAAAATTATACTTGACGCTGGCAATATGAGCAGAATTTGTGATGCCATTATTAAAAAAACATAACGAAAATATTGAATGGCTGCAAGGATTTTATTCATTGCCGCAAAATTGATTAAACATACGTTTTGATTGACGAACTGTAGACAAAATAAACATTGATTTTGTGAAAAATGCTAGAGATGCTTCTCTGCATATCACTCAGTAAATAATAAAACAATCAACTAGGTACTGAATACGGATATTTTGCGGATAACGGACATGTGGTAAGTTTCGTGAATAAACAAACACTATTGTTTTAATAACTATCTGCCGGCCCTGCAGCTGATGTAAAATGCAAGCGAGCAATGTGTAATGAGTGATTGGTTGAAATCATTTTCCACTTCTCTTTATCCGTACCAAGCTTACTATCTATTTAATTTTTTTTGATAGAAAACAACATTTGTAACTTGTTTTGAGTTTAATACATGGTAAAAAAAATATATAAGTAATTATAATCGTACATCTGACTTGTCTGTGTTCAAAACCGCGCCCATTTCGTTAGGCTGCTTGCTTTCTATGCCAGCGATAGCACCATGCGCGTATCTAAGGCTTATTAAGTACTCGTATGTTCTATAATAATAGATAATCTATAATAATAATGGTGCAAGCTCTTATCTTCCCCATCATCGATTATGGAGATGTGTGTATTGCCGACCTAAGTGAAAATCTTCTCAACAAATTGGATCGTCTTATAAATAACTGTATTCGTTTCGTATTTTGTCTTCGCAAGTTTGACCATGTGTCTACTCTTCGTTCTCAGCTTAAATGGCTTCCTATTAGAAAACGAAGGCAATTCAGGATACTGTCTACTCTCTTCACTATACTCTTTGACGATCATTCTCCTGCATACCTAAAGCAGATGTTTCAATTTCTGCATAACACTCATGAACGGCAGCTACGTTCTTCTGAGACATTGGCTCTCTCTATCCCGCTTCACCATTCAGGTTTCCTTTCTTACTCGTTTGCCGTTCAAGCCGCTCGACTTTGGAACGCGCTCCCTGAAAATATCCGTAAACCCTCGAGTAAATTTATATTTAAGAAGAATCTGTACTCACATCTTCTGGAAGAAATCCCTTAGTTCTATTTCTTAAGGTTCTCCGTGGTGTCACATTCTCAAGTCTCACCGCTCATAAGTATATAGGTATGTATGTATGTATGTATGTATGTAATAATATGTATATAGTTTATATGTAGTGTATATGTATATTTATTTTATTTATGTATATATGAGAGCATTTATTTCGTCTATTTGTATTTATATAATTATTTTTAGTAGTAACATGTTTTTTTAGACTAAATTGTAGATTAATCTTATTTAAACGCTGTTCTTCAATACCACCTTTCGTTGCTTCTCTTACCACCCCAGGTAGACTGGTAGAGAATGCTCTTAGCATTAAGTCCGCCTATGTACATAATATTTATATTTTGGTACATGAAGAATAAATAAATAAATAAAAAAATAAAAAATAATCATAGTGACAAATTTTTATTACATTCCCAGTTTTCTTATTCTGAATGCGAGCAAGATTCTCTGCTTTATGATTCCGCTTATTGTTGCGGTGGTGGTCGGGATGGCGCTTTACTACGCTATCATGGGTAAGACATAAAATATACCCTGAAGAGTATTGCAACTGCATACAGAAGACAGGAAAAAATAAAGTAAAAGAAGAGAAGAAAGATTATGTGCATTATGGTCTTCCGGACCCCGAACACGTAGATCATTTTATCGATTTTGGACATACTGGGGTGAATTGGACACGCACATTGGCCTTTTGTTACCTTGCATCAAGTTTATAGACGTAATAGGTCACGTAGATAACGTTGTCTTTAGGATGCCGGAAGATCATTAAGTACGACTCCATTTTTAGTAACAAAATGCACAACAGAGCAAAAATAAGAACGGTTTATATTAGGAAAAGAAGGGTTTATAGTATCGTTATTTCCATTGTAATATTTATGTGTCCCTCCTGGTAACTGCCCCGATAGTCCATATATACCTGTATCTTAATTTAAAAAGGACACATTAAGTTTTTATTTATACTTGTTTTAGTATACCATGTATGATTTAGAGTTAAGTTAGATCAGTCGCAACATTGCAATTATATACTATTTTTAAAATATGTACATTATTTCTTATTGATGTAGCGAGTTTCAAATAAATGTTTATTAATAATGTTTTTTTATTTTTATTTATAATATTTTATACATATATTATTCAAATGCCTACAATAAAATAAATATTCTAGCTAATCTTATCATAGAGTCACAAGCGCCCATAGATTTTTTATATACTTACTTACGTAGTCAAAGTCATAATAAATCTATGCAAGCGCCCCAAGCGGGTTAAATAACCTGGCACGCAAGTCTGGCTAAGTTATCGAGTTTATTTAATAATGTTGTAATATTTTTTGTCACTTTAGGTAACTGCTTTATTGAACCTATCGAACATTTCAGTTCTATAGGTTCATCGCCGTGTACCCTGACAGATCATAAGAGGTTACTAAAAAGGCGCTTCTTCTTTGATATGTACGTGGCTGCACTCCGTTTTAACCACCTAAAGGTGCATCGCTCTGACAGGCTGGTTCCGTTAAGGGCACCGCGCATAGTGGACACCGTTGAGTTCCAAATTCCAATAGATATATAATAACAATTAAATAATTACGATCGGCTTACGGGTTTTCCTAAGTATAAAATTGAGAAACACCATAAACTGATTATACCAACGAGCAAACACACAATCAGCTGTCCTTGGAATCAGTAGTACGATTACTACTCGTGATAACCTCACATTTGTAATCTATACTATTATTATAAATGCGAAAGTTTGGATGTATGTTTGGACGTTTGAATGAATGTTTAACGTCTGAACGGACCAGGATGGACACAGAGATAGATTGAAGTACATAGGCTTCTTTTTATCCTGGAAAATGTACTGATCCCGAAAGATATGTCGTAGCCATCTGGTTAAATTAGCCACTCAATTGAAAGGCTAGCTCATAAACCGTAGGTCACGGTTGTTGGCGATATATAGCTGTCGCTAAACCTTGTCTGAGGACTTGTAGGCAGTTTGATAACATTCGACAGCGGGTCGGTTACTATTACCGCTTCTTCACCAATCCTCATTGGAGCAAAGTGGTGGAGTAAGCTCCAGACCTCCTGAATAACAAGGAGAGACCCGTGCCCAGCAGCGGGTCTCATAATAATAAATCTAGTTTTTTTATTGCCCTGCGCATATTGGTCAAAACGCCTCAAACCCTTATCTTCATGTATTTGCGTTAGAGTAATAAGACTGAAGATAAACTTTTAGCTTTTGTAATATGAGAAAGGTCGGACATTCACCGGCTCTTAGACTATTAGGAAAATAACGACTCGTTAAAGGCAAGCTTGTATGACATATATCGATATGGGAAATCGGATTTTCTCTTTGCAAATGATGAACGATGGTAACGAGAAAAGTTATTGTGGCAGACTTGAGAGGATTTACCGAATGGGTTTAACTGACAGTGTAAGGGAAGCTTTCAGTTAACAATATACACAAATTCTTTTGGTTTCTTTTTTTTTAATTCCATTCCACAACTTATATTATCCTATATATTTCCTTCATATCCTGTTATACCTTACTTACCTTATATACCATAAGAAATCTGTATTATTTCTTTGGTTTTAACTGGTGTACAATAAGGTATATAAATAAATAAATAAAACCGGCTATTGAGAATAGGAATCGCAATTATATAGTACTAGCCTACCGCCAGCGACTTCGATCGCATGTACCCGTTTTATAGGTTCCCGTAGGATAAAAACCATCCTATGTCCTTTCCCAAGGTGCACTATATCAGTGCTCCAAATTTCATTAAAGCTTTTATTAAGCGGGAAAGCGCAGCAGACAGACAGACAGAGTTACTTTCGAATTTATAATATTGTTATGGATTAACTTCATAATTTTTACGGTCGTTTGTTGAATTTGAGATTGAATGCCAAATGATAAGATGTAAATAAGGAAGAACGTCAATTAAAGGAAGAACAATAAAATTATTGGTGTTTCATTTGCCCCCGCTGCAACAATCATCAACCCACATTGGTGCAGGATGGCAGAGTAAGATTCAGTCTTCCCTAGTAATGAGGAGAGGCCCGTGCCCAACAGTGGGCAACACATAAGAGTTATCTCTCGTTGAATGTCGATTAGAATTAAAATATAAGTACTTAACGGCTTTATATTCTGCTATTAATTTCATAAACGCATTCCGTTTAAACATTCTTTATTAAACAAACACGTTGAAAAGGGGATATTACGTTCAAGTATTCAGGGAACGGAAGGGATTTCAAATAAAAAAGTATGGGTACGTAAATACGTTCGTTTATTGTGTAATGACATCTTTTTAATGTTCATCGAGCGAATTTCATTTTTTCCTTACCTTCCCTTTACTTATCAGAATTTTAGAGGACAAAAGAGGGCTACGACTATTAATTCGTATAGAATTAATGATGTTATGATTTAAAAAGGTTTAAATATGTTACCGGCAATCTGTATAACCCCGGTATTGTATACAATACCTTTATTTTGGTATCGGGGGGGGACGACGACCTTCTAAAGGTACCCAGCACCTTGGGAGAGGTTACCGGGTTATGTGGGATTTGACCTCACTAAAACCCCCTCGGTGGCCTGCCTCTGCGCTTGGGAGGACTCCGGGATCTCCATTGGAACGCACCGGTGTCCTCCACGCGCGGCGCCCCAGAACGGGCCCATCTTCGGGAGAGCAGATGTGCTCTCCTGCACCACCAGGTGTTTACGGCGGCATGCGGCCACGCTCACACCACCGTCCTTCCCGGGGCTGCTGGCTGGACGGGTCAAGCTCCCACTCTCACCGTCCGCAACCCCGGTAGCCCCTTTTAGTCGCCTCTTACGATATGCTCTATTCTTAATCCCGAACCTACAAGGACTATTGTATAAAAAACGTATTTTTTTAAATTCTAATACAGTATGAGACAAGCCTTACAGCATCAAAGGTACTGACTCACTGACGGGTGTCAATACATGTGATGCTCTAAGAGCCACGTGCTTTAATTTAAAAAAAGAAAAAGAATTTATTTATTAAGACATTAAGTATTTATCCAGTACTGTTAATAGGTAGCAGAATATTTATTTATTTTATACTAGCTGACACCGCGAACTCCGTATCGCCTTAAAATGTTTGAGGTGGGCCACCCTTATCACTTAGGCGGATGAAAAATAGATGTTGGCCGATTCTCAGACCTACTCAATATGCTCACAAAATTTCATGAGAATCGGTCGAGCCGTTTCGGAGGAGTACGGGAACGAACATTGTGACACGAGAATTTTATATATAAGACTAGCTGACCCCTCCGCTGACCGTACCGCGTTTAAATGTTCGGGATGGGCCACCTTTATCAGTTGGGGGGAGGGATGGAAAATAGATGTTGGCCGATTCTCAGACCTACTCAATATGCTCACAAAATTTCATGAGAATCGGTCGAGCCGTTTCGGAGGAGTACGGGAACGAACATTGTGACACGAGAATTTTATATATAAGACTAGCTGACCCCTCCGCTGACCGTACCGCGTTTAAATGTTCGGGATGGGCCACCTTTATCAGTTGGGGGGAGGGATGAAAAATAGATGTTGGCCGATTCTCAGACCTACTCAATATGCTCACAAAATTTCATGAGAATCGGTCAAGCCGTTTCGGAGGAGTATGGCAACGAGAACTGTGACACGAGAATTTTATATATTAGATTATTTAGCAGTCTCAGATTTCCGGAGATTATACGAGAACATATTATATTTATGGCGGTCATAATTAAACTTTCATTACCACTCGTGGGATGAATGATGCAAATGAATTTTAACATAATGTTAATGTATTACTTAAGCCATTTGGGTCGGATTATTTTGTAATATACTTACACATGCTAATTTTAACATCCTATCAGTGAAGCTACTAGTTTTAATATAATAAATAAATAACGCTTCACACCCATAGCTCCACAGTAGGGTATATATACCATGTGTCGTGGGTACCATGAACACATACAAAGACAAAAACACAAACACCCAGACCGTGAACTGAAACAAATTTCAGTTTGTATTTTCATGCGAAACAGAAATTTAACCTCAAAAGGTTAAATTTCTGTTTCGCCGGGAATCGAATCCGAACCCTCTATTGGCAGTCTGGCATGGTAACCATTGTGCCACGTGGGTCGTCAAAATTGTTTACTGCACAAGACTTTATTTAATATTACTTATTAAATTAAACGATTTGAAGGGAGAGTTAAACGTGAGAGACTTTCTATTCTCGATGAAGCCATGAGTGTCGAATTCCTGTCCTTTTTGCTCTTGTATATCCTACAGCGTTTTATTTCATTCATGCAATGACTCATTCCGAAGTAAACTAACAATAATAAGAGATTTATCACCATCGCCCAGCGAAAAAATGAATATGTCTTATTAACAGTTGACGAGATTTGACAGCCGACATAATATGACGATTCCCCAGGCTTTGTATGTGCGGCTGAGTGTGTAGCATTATTTATGTATACAGGAAGAATCTTAATAGGTGTAATTCCTTTAAAGTTGTGAAAGTACGACCGTTTGCTGTAAATAAGTCATGTAATGCCCTGTCAGATTTTCAGTATTTTCAGAGATAATGATAATTAAATAATATCATGATAATGATCATATAATAATAAATAATTGTCATCATACTTAGAAGTTTTTCAGTTTTAAGTAAGAGTAAAATTAACAAGTAGTTACCTACAAAAAAAAAACAACAAGACGAATAAAGAATAAAAACTCGTTCACATCATGAGTGTTTGGCCTATTTGAGAAAAAAAAAACTTCCGAACAATGCATAAATTCATAAAAATATTAATACATAATGAGATGAAATCTTGTCAACTACGATTGAAAATGTCCATACGTTAAACATATTAATAAAAATAACTATCCTGAGAAATAATTACAGTACACTAAAAAAACTTGGCCATCTTGTTTCATTTACAGGTCACGGTAAGGCCGAAGGTAATTAAGCAAGGCCTTGGGGACTTTTGGCCGCAGCTACTAAATCTGCTAAATTATTAATTGACCGCTCTTTTTCGTCCCATTGAGTACACACACACAGTCTTACAGTATGGTCTTAGATCAAGTAAAGAAGTTAGTATTGAAAAGCCAGTTTTTAGACATTATTTTTTTTTTATCTCCCTTATCATCCCTTCCTTTCATTTAAGTTCTAGACCCACCCTAGTTATTGGAGAGACCATAGTGCCTAACAGTGGGACACGAAAATGGCCAATAGCTGTTGATGCTGTTTTATATTAAACTGTCCCAGTAATTTTATAAACTGCTTTTGAAATGAAAAACACTAGTTTATAAACCTTGGAATAGACTGGAATCCTTTAAAATTGGTGTCATGTTTCACTCAGGGCAGGCGATTCGGCAGACTTCTAAATCTGCTTTCATTTACCGGCTATTTTCTGTCTAGGTATTATGTTATTGCCAATTTGTTGCTCTGGTTGCTTTATTGCAAATTTTACTGCTTCGCTAGATATCATATTATTATATATTTATATAAATAAAAAGTAAATATATATTTACTTTTTGCATTTTCGTTGATTTTTACTGACTATAAAAAGACGGGGAGGTTATAAATTCAACTGTACCTATATAATTTCATAACTTTAAGAGGGTTAACTTATTTTCCCCAAATGAAAAAGAAATCTAATGGTTATTATATGGTTCCATTTAAGTTTTTTTTAGTATTCCTTAATTATACCTAATTATATTGTTTTATACCTAATGATATTTCCTATAGGTTTGCACTGCTTATATTTTGGGCATAATTTTCTGTGTATGAACTGTTTTTAACGATTATTTCGAATTTATGACATAGGGACGGCGGCTTCACATTAGCTTTACAGCACTAATGTGGAGCGACAATCAAGATGGTCCCATCAATATAAAAAATTGAAAGAAAATTTATCCACAGAAGGGCGAATTAAGTAATGAATTTTCGCAAGGAGAAACTTATCGTGTTCGATTGATGTACTTAATTACAACGTGCAATTAATTCTTCGACAAAAAATACAAGTTAATATTACCGATGAAAATTTACCCCTAAGGGTGTAAAATAAGGGAGAGAGTGTGGGATGAAACTAGGTCCCATGAAATCTTTCAAGGAATTTCTTAGTGACAATAATCTGTTTCTAAAGTGGAGTGGTGGAAGAGGCACAGGTTTTACACATATAAGTTGTATTTTGTGTTACTAAAATAAAATTCGGTTGTCAGTTTGAATCGAGTGGCACGCCTGCTCCATTTACTGGAAAAACATCACTTCATGTATCCGGGTCACAGAACCGGACAATATAGGCCGTTCTTTATGTATATTGTATAACCTTCAACTTCTTTTTGGAAAATGTTTGTATTGCTTTAATTTTTTTACCTTTTCCAGTCTGGACAACATTAGACACGTAATGTTTAGTTATATAATGTTATTTTTTTATATGTTTCCATACATTCAGTATTAAATAAGTTCAAACTTTATGGAAAAGACACAAAAACCACATGTTTCAACGCGATAACTACTGTATTAAAACATGGCTCTGAACTTTTGGAGGCAAACCGTAAACCGGGCATTGTTTTTAACCTATACAAAATTCCATACAAGAAAGTAAATAAAACGGCATGCCTCTTTCAAGTTCCTTCCAACATCCAATCAACAAAGTTACGTATTAATATTTTTTTATAACAACAAAGGGAAGCTTTTAAGAAAATATTCGATTTTCGAGTTCGTTAGTTCGCGAGACAATACCGGAATCTATCCACCAACTTATTGGGCCATTCCACCGAATTGGGACATTCTCGTCCGTTTTGAGGCCTTGTCTCGATTTATCATTGTTATCACAGAAATATAATTTTAGTTCATCTCACAAATACTACAGTAGTGTGTATCTAAGACGAATGGCGAAATTGTAGTAATTTCCATTGCTCACACAAAAATAAATCGATTTCAACTATCAACTACTTTCCTGGATCCTTGGTGATGTCTTTAGTGACCTTAAGATCCTAACTAGATAGATCATTACCATTTTTAAGGGTTCCATACCTTGAAAGGAAAAAACCGAACCCTTATGCTGTTTGTCCGTCTGTCTGTCTGTCAAGAACCTTTTTCGCAGGAACGTGTGGAGGTATCAAGGTAGAATTTATATCAAATACTCAGGCCTACTGTTCCTTGGAGTTGTGAAAAAATCAAACCTCTAAGCCAGGGCAATCAAAAGATACAGCCTTTTATACCGGAAATTTTTGACACTCGCAAGGCAATCAAGACCTACAGGTGTGAACTCAGAATCTTGAAATTTGGTACGAAGCAACTTTTTATAGCACAGATAAAGGAAAAATTGCGCAAAACGTAAATTTTTAGTTACATCATATATTTAAAATATTTTACGAAACCCTCGGTGCGCAAGTCCAACTCGCACTTGGCCGGTTTTTTTACCACCTCGAAAGCTATACCGAAAAAATCATCATAATCGGTTCACACAATAAGATGCCCCAAAGATTTTTTAATATCTACAGACGACTATATTTCAAGGTAAGCACTTCGTATAATTTGATCCGCGAATTTCGGGTCTAAAACCTTCACAGGTGCAATTTTCTCTGCAATCCGAATATTTTCAGGATCCCGTCAATATTAAGTGTTGGATGTTTGAATCATCAAAACACTTCTTCCCGAGAGAGAGTTCATGGCTCTCGACATCTATTCAATCTGAATTTTTATGCCATTTATAACACCATTGTCATTTTTCACCTTCGTTCAATTTTTTCATAAAAAACTTTTGGCAAGTTTGTGAACCCGTAACCTTTATGGAATAAGTTAACTCAGAAGACTAATAATATTTTCTTTAAACAGAGCATTTGTCAGCCAATGATATATTAGTAGGATTCGAGAGTTTCCAATTGCGTGCAAATATGGTATTTTTATTAGACAATTATTTAATTTAGTAAATATTAGTTAACCACCATTTAGTACATACAAATAATTCAGGAAAAAAATCCCGAAGTTGTAAAACTTTGACTTTTCATAATTGAAAAACCAAGTTCTAGATAAATTGATAAGAGAACAATATGAACGCGCAAAATTTTCAACAAAATTAATTATTAAGTACTTCATAAACAAAGATTTAAATCTTCGTTTGTAAATATAATTATTTCCCTCTTTTCAGCTACAGACTAATCTTGCAGACAGTTTTAATTTTTTCCAGTCTTCCTGAAGTATAGGGCGACCAGTGGGCCACCGGTGGGCACAGAGCGTAGAATTAAGAGGTTTGCTACCCATTCATATATTATGATTATAAAGCTCAAGTTCAGCTCATATCCCTTTTTAAATCGAAACGACGAAGGTGTACCGATCACGCTGACCTACTTGTACGCTCACGTTTATATGTTAACTTGCGTTTAGCGGTAAATACTAATATAGGAACTTATACTGATAATTCTGTTTTACGATACCACACGTCTCCGAGTTACTTTGATCTTTTGCTATTTATAAACGAGCTCGCTACTTATAAATCAAGCTTTAATATGCAGTTACGTCAGCACTGAATAAGCAAGTAACGTTGCAAACAAGCTTATTATTACAGCAGCAAATCTTTTGCTGTTTGGACTTGAAGAGCTAAGAATGGTTGAATTTACTATTGTAAAGTGTAAAGTATAGCTCTCACAGTATATAGTTTCAAAAACAGTACTTGCCCTCCTCTTGAACGAAAACCTTCTCTGAATAGCCATACAGTTGTTATAAAAACTTAGAATGCTTAAATTTTTTTTAAAGTATAGCTTTTACTATCTACAGTCTCCAAAATCCGTACTTACATACTTACTCTTGTAATAAGATCCATTGGAACGCACCGGTGTCCTCCACGCGCGGCGCCCAAGAACGAGTCCATCTTCGAGAGAGCAAATGTGCTCTCCTACACCATCCGGTGTTCACGGCGGCATGCGGCCACGCATAAACCGCCGTCCCTCCCGGAGCTGCTGGCTGGACGGGTCGAGCTCTCACTGTCCGCAACCCAGGAAGTCCCCTTGTAGTCGCCTCTTACGATCAGACAGGGCCGATGCTCCGACTGCAGATACCGTAACTCTTTTCTTAATCCCGAAGCTACAGGGACCAGCGCCGGGAGACGTTATCTACGAGACCTACTAGAACAAGATTTGTTTGAATAAGAGTAAGACCCAATTTTTTTTACAAAACACAAAAAAAATTGTTTTTATCTGAGGGTAAACTATAAGCATATAAACGCAATGAATTGCAAAAATATTGATTTTTCGAAATTATAAAGAATTTGCATATATATCTTTGGAACTTGTTGAATAATTCGGAACTTATAAACTCAGCATAAAACGCAATTAATTGCAAAAGTATTGTTTTTTCTAAATTCTACAGAACTATCCTTGTGCTAGCGGCTTCGCTCGCGTGGACCCGTTTTATAGGTTCCCGTAGGATAAAAACCATTCTATGTCCTTTTCCAAGGTCCACTCTATCTGTGTTCCATATTTCATTAAAATTGGTTCAGTGCTTTAAGTGTGAAAGCATAGCAGGCAAACAGTCAGACAGAGTTACTTTCGAATTTATAATATTAAGTAGGGATTTGCATATATCGATGGAACTTTTTGAATAATTCGGAATTTATTGTATTTTTGTTGTTGTTTTAGGAAGTAATATGTACATCACATATTTAGTTCGTGCAAATTAATCGTATCACTTTATCGGCATACAATCATTTCCAATTTGCCGAGGTACGAGTTGCTATAAAGCTGTGAATGCGATTATATTCCGAACAATACTGTTTGCAGCTGCAGTAAAAGAGCTTTATGAGCACGGCCAGCTTGAAGTGCTATTACGTTAGGAATATGTGCTCGGAAATTTGATACTAGATAAACGAAAGTATTTTATATTTTATTCAAACGCTTTTTAGATTTTTGTAACCTCAAAAGGTTCAAAACCCTCATCAGATCACACAGTTGTCCGCCTATTGTATGTTATATATGTAGTTGCCACAGAAAAGAGCTACCTATTATGTCTTTTTCTATTACTATAATTATATCCTTGTTCTACACCGGGCCGTCTAGATGTCCGGCTCGGCTTCACTAGGGTATCTTAAGTTTATTTTAACACTAGCCTTCTGCCAGCGGGTACGCCCGCGTGGACCCGTTTTATAGGTTCCCATAGGATAAAAACCATCCTATGTCCTTTCCCAAGGTCCACTCTATCTCTGTTCCAAATTTAATTAAAATTGGTACAGTAGTTTAAGCGGGAAAGCGTAGCAGACAGACAGAGTTACTTTTGAATTTATTATATTAGTAGGGATTAGTAGGGATGATTATACCAAATTTCACGGGAACAGTACATTTTTCCTGACTCCAAGGCAGAAAGGTAGCTAGGTAGCTCACATTTAGATTTCTTTGTCATGAATCGAAGAATAGAAACCATCATGAGATAACTTAGAGGGGTTTCAGACGAGCATATTTTACGTTCGCAAAACTGGTTTTTGGAAGCGCGTGTACGCGGAGATTTGTCATTTTCACCCGAAAAGCTGCTGCTTCTTGAAAAAACCAATACTATTAACTAAATCTCTAATCAAGAAAAACAATATTATTCTAATTCATTTTTATGAAAAATAGCTCGCACTGACAATTAAATACCTATTACCAATAAACAATATGGTTCGCGGCTGCAATTAACTTGCAGCTTTACGAGCGTTGTTGGAACTCGAACAGCTTGAATCACAATTATGGACGTAAATTGGTACTCGGAAATCTGATTATGAATTAAAGTTAAATATTATTTTTTGTTTTCCTTGCTTTAAATCGAAGGACAGAAACCATCTTTTAGGTGGTAGAACTAACATGGTTCGCCCGGGGAAGCACCACCGTTGCACCCAATTTTGCCGTGAACAAATTCTATTGTGTTTCGGTGGAAAGGTGCAGTTGCCGGCCACACTTACTGTTCATGTAAGTGTCAGCCTCCGGAGTAGCAGCGCAACTGCATACGACCTCAGACAAGACTTACCTATGCTTGCTTGAGGTTGTATGTAGATGTCTATGGGCTGCAGCGACCGCTTAACAGCTTGCAGGTGGCCTGCATGATCGTCTGCTACTCCATTCAAATAAAAAAAAAACATGAGATAACTTAGGCACGAATAATGCGTTATCTAAGGACCGTAATCTAAAGCGCATATTTTAAACGTCTAACCGCTTCCCGGATAAACGAGAATCCAGTTTAAGGAATCGTCTCTCCTCATTTTAAAGGGATTTTCATGGCTTTCACTATCAGATCCCATTTATAGGCAATTTTTATCTCTGCAAGCCCTAAATTAAAAAAATATGCATTTCATTCATTCCACTTTTGTACGTAATAAATAAATAACGATTCACACTCATAGCCCTACAGTAGGACACATATACCCTGTGTTGTGGGTACCACACAAAGACAGGAACACAAACACCCAGACCGAGAACAGAAATTTAAACTCATCATTCAAATTTCTGTTTCGCCGGGAATCGAACCCGGGACCCTTCGATTGGCAGTCTGGCATGGTAACCATTGCGCCACGCAGGTCATCAAATCTATTTTATAATTTCATATCCGAGGTATTATAAGCTATTAAGGAGGTATAATAAATGTGAATCCGATTATTCTCTGAACAATATTGGACGCTGCACTTAAACTGAGTTTTACGAAAGTAAGTTGTCGGAACACGGACAGATAGAATCATGCACGTAAATTGATTCTGCGAAATTTGATTATAGATTAAATTAGAGCGAAATGATTCTATCTGATTTAATATCCCTTTTCATTTCCGTACCCTAAAAAACGGATAAATATCCCTTAAAATATATCTTAGCTGTCTTTCATGTTTTTTTTTTATAAATAAACCGAACAAAAAGGCAGACGGGCCGCATGGTGTTAAGCGATCACCGTCGCCTATGGACACGGGCAACCCCAGGGGAGCCGCCTGAGCTTTGCCGGCTTTGAAGGAGAGCTTCTTTTACAGCTTTCTTGAAGAACCCCATGTTATAGTCCACTGGGTATGCCTCAGCTGGAAGGTTGTCCCATAACCTACACGTCCGTGGTAAAAAGGAGCATGTTATACTGTTTAGCTTTTTTGACTCTTTAGCTGAATAGAAGCGAAGCATCTTCTGAAGCAACTTCTGAATTACCTATAAATTGTTATATTTCACTGTGTCGGATAATTTCATTATTTGAGCAAAGCTATTAAGATCGACAGCTCACAAAACCTTTTAATAACCTTACAGCCGTCTACGATCGTATGCATTTCAATTTTTAACTTTCTCCTCGTTTATAAGGATCAAAGCCATCATTTGTCTGCAATGTCGGCTGCATAGAAAAGATATATTTTTTAAATAACGTGTATTTGGAAGAGCCTCAAACTACGGATATTATGAGACTATTTAAACATAACAGAAACTATCGGATATGCACAACAAAAAATATCCGAAACAAGAAAATATCCGAAAAAAGTTCCGAATGATTCGTGATGAGATGATGACTGATGAGGTTTGAAAAATCAGCAGTATTATTTTGTTGTTGTATACGTAATTTAATTTATTACTTATTTCTTTGGTCATTCAATTCTTAAATTTCAACATTTCAGTGGCGTGGGCGACGTCGGCGACGGCCGACGGCCTCGCGCCTGAGGGAGCCTTGCAAAAAACTTGGCCTAGCCTAGGCTTTTCTAGAGAAAACCCACTCGAAAATCTATGCTTTTACTGAGCTCCCATACAAATGTCAGTGTAAATGCAAACTTTTTCGAGTGCGTTAATCTGTCAAAAAACCTACACTATGATAGGCCAATACCCTAGTACATACAGGCTACAGTTACATAGCACTGTACTGTCGCTGGCGCTCCACTCGTTACAACTTTACGCTAACTGTAGGTACGCATAGATATAGGTAATAATTAATATAATATACTTTGTATAGGTATAGTATAATAGAATGAATGTAATGTAAGGATAGTAGGTATGTATTATGAAGGGACATAGATTGTCTATGTAATTTTCTTGGGAGTGCACTGCACCAGCGCTCTTTAGGACGAGCCGCCTCTGCATACATACATATATTATATCTAGAGTTGTCGTCTGGCAACACTATGGAATGAAAGTTAGGCAATTCGCGCGTAGAGTCTCTGGACGGTCCGTATTGTTTAATTAATGTATTACGCAGCGAGTGTATGAAACAATGAGCCAAGCTTAGGAGCCAAGACAGATTACATGCGTTATCCGTTGCGTCAATTGAAGCTGAAATCTCAGCTAGTCAAAGCTATGTACAACACAATCCTGAAATAATTCAGAGGCTAAAAGCCGAAAATGAGAAGATGTTATTTATTCGGAAGCGCGCATGGCCCGGCGGTTAGCGTAGTACGCAAACGATCTATACAACTAAGCCAAACGGGCGCGGTCGGGTGTGAGATGGGTGACTGCTAGGGGCAAAAAATTTCATGCGTGTTTCCGTGCTTCGGAGGGCACGTCAAGCCGTCAGTCCCGTTTGTTGTCGATAGATAATAGTCGTTAAACCTTGTCGGAGGACTCATGGGCGGTTTAAAGACATCCGACAGCGGGTTGGCCACTGACCCGCATCTCCACCAACCCGCTTTGGAGCAGCGTGGTGGAGTAAGCTCCAGGCCTTCCCAATAATGGGTAGAGACCCGTGCCCAGCAGTGGGACGCAAAAAGGGTTGCAACCTAAAAGCCGAAAAGTTCATCTGTTTTAATTTCGATTTTTGTAAATAATATTTGTCATCATTTGATTAGCAATAATTAAACTCTTCTAGCTATTAAACTCTTTTTTTATTTTCACTATAATTTGCCTCATGTAATTTTACTTGTTATTTTTATTACCGAGGCCCACGTGTGGGCTAGCGCCGCCACTGAAACTTCTACACGTAACCAAAACTATCGGATAATTCGTAATAAAGCTATATATCCTACTATATTAAGCTATATTATCTGTATTCATAACCGGTGTAATATTTTTAGAAAATTCGTATCCATATCCTGATTCAAAATTTCATAAATAAACAGTTTTGGAAACATTAACATACGCGTGAACGTAGAAACTAAACATTCGGGCGACGTAACTCGTTAGCCTTTGATGTTTGCTCATTAAAACCCGGAAGCACTTCGTGGTCAATTATTCGCGGAGCAGCGCAAGTCAC
The DNA here is from genome assembly GCA_911387765.1 of Pyrgus malvae. Lineage (NCBI taxonomy): Eukaryota > Metazoa > Arthropoda > Insecta > Lepidoptera > Hesperiidae > Pyrgus > Pyrgus malvae. Next base: position 7,357,790 of record OU426958.1, on the reverse strand, counting down.
GTTGTGGCTGTTTTCAGTTCCCAAAATATGAACCCTATATGTAAGTAATGTAAATTTTCTATCAAATATACAAATGTATGTACTTCTATAGCTATATTTAGGGTGAGTGGGGAGAAGATGAAAAACGGGGTAACACATTTTATGTGTGCATCAATAAAGACAGATTTTGTATAATTTATCCAATGCAGGCAACATTCATAAGACCGCCAAGCCTTTGATGTTTGCCCATTAAAACCCGGAAGCACTTCGTGGTCAATTATTCGCGGAGCAGCGCGAGTCACGTTGTGGCAGTTTTCAGTTCCCAAAATATGAACCCTATAATAATATGTATGTAAGTAATGTAAATTTTCTATCAAATATATGTATGTACTTCTATAGCTACATTTACTTCTTTTTTCTTTGTACATAGTTCGGACAAGTAATGTTACGTACTTATCTCTAAAGGTCTCCGTCTAGAAGGTCTTTGGTTCAAATCCCGAAGTTTTATCTCTAATTTTTCCTTGTACATATTCATAGCTGTACTACAGTAAGAAGAATAATTGCAATATTTTATTACAATGTTTTCCATCAACATGGCACGCACTGAGAGTTTTCTATAGGTACAAAGATTCCTCTAAGGCAAGTCGGGTCCGCCCTTAAAGCATCACAGGTACTGACAGGTATGACACCCGTCAGAGGAGTGGCCTTTACGGGCGAACTCCCAACGTGCATGCATAATGTGCCTTTTAGTTAATACAACTAGTGTGTGTGTCACGGTGTCAATGTTGTCTGTGCATAGAAAATTACGTTAATAATTGAAATTGATATATTTAGAAATGTATGCGTCTGTAGCGATGAAATAATATTTATGAATATGTTACAAAATTAAAATGTGTCTGTTTTATTTATTAACCCTTTATTGTGTTTTAACAAAAGGCGGACTTAATGCCTGATGGCATTCTCTACCAGTCAACCCTTGGCGATGGTGAAAAGTTCTTCCCGCCGCACCAGATTTGGCACAAGAATTATGTATCGTAGCGGGACGCAATGCCCTCTCCACTGATGGGTGAGCCAGTAGGTACCTTCGATGTTTTAAGGTTCCGCCAAACCTTATGTGTGATTGGGGTGATCGAGCCCTTATTCATCAATAAGAGGCTAAAAAGGGGTTGAAAATAAATTCCTTACGATAACGCGACCCATAATTATGCCTTTTTGCTATACTCAAAATTTTACATTTTCCAATGAAACTTTAATTTCTTCTAAATACCTATGTTTTGCTGTTACCATTAGCAAGAAAACGTATCATATGCCAAGTACTGAACAATTTTATTTTTGACCGTTTGAAGTCAGTTTTATTATTGTTAATAACTAAATTAATTTCACTCTTTTTGGTACATACTTTTAGTTAAATATATCTGTATTGTTTCATTTTCCATCTAACTTCTAAACGAGATTTACCTTTTACAATAATGTTAACCAAACAGTCGTAAAGAATACTACCATTAGACCATATAAACGTTTAAACGAACGCATTATTGAAAGACTTTGCTCTCAACTCCTTATCGTTGAGGACTTATACCTTTAATCATTATAATTTGCTCAGCAATGTGAGGTGATAATATCTGTTTTGCATTAGTAAGTATATAAAAATCAATGTAATATCACTGTAAAATTATAAAGTTTCCCTCGAATTCCTTGGCATCCCATCATCACATTTTGACATAGCGATTCCTGGGATTCTATTATCAGATATTGACTTGGTGACAATAGGACCACCTCGGAAGTATGTATAAGATTTCGAACAAAAAATATTTGATAATCGGTCGGTTGTTTTTTTTTTTTACTTTTTAACTTATGTGCAAACATAGCGATCTAGGTACTGAATGAAAAAATGAGGAAAAGTGGCAGTTTAATTGTAATAGGTTATAATTTATAATTGATTATATAGAAATAAATAAGTAAACGTTACACACTGATAGCCCCAATAAGTTAATTAATACTCTGTGTCGTGGGTACCATGGACACATACAAAGACAGGAACACAAACACCCAGTACGAGAACAGAGAAACTTATCATTCAAATTTTCTGTTTCGCCGGGAATCGAACCCGGGACCCCTCGATTGGCAGTCCGGCATGGTAACCATTACGCCACGCGGGTCGTCAATATAATTTAATGAATTTAAATATAATTTAAGTCATTATAATTTAACCAAGAATATCTTTGCTCAAGTTTTCATTCAAGAACGACAAGTAATTAAATAAAACTCAGTCATTATTTTATTTTCACTTTATTCACTTTAGACTTTATATTAAATTAACACAGATATTGTAAAACAACAGTATTCTTTGACTAGAGTAACAGTTTCTAATAAATATCTTCTTAAACATTTACTATTAAATAACGAGATATAAATACTTTATAATAATTCAGTATCTAATAATAAAAATACTTCCACAGATCCTATTAGATAGTTAAAACTAAGATATCTTTTGCATTTATTCTTATAAACATCTCAAAAAATATAAGGTGATAACTCAAAAATTTGGAAAAAGCATAATATAAATGCATTAAAGATACATAAAGAAATAAAATATGTATGCATTTTATTGGTATTTTAGACACTTCATATTAAGGTGGTGTGCTGACACTGTTTACACAATTGCATATTTGTGATGCGAAAGGTGCCGATGTTTTGTTATGTAATGTTCAAAGATTCACAGGTACTACACAGTTGCAAGTGTGATCGTGTTACACGAGCCAGCCTTCAGTCACAAAATATAAAGGTACTTCAGTAATCAACCTATACTAAGTTAATTTATGTCAATAATAATATAATCAAAAAGTATTCACGTATTTTGCGATATCACCTTACATCAACGATTTCCAAGCTTAACGCGATATTTTGACATAGTATTGTAATTTCGTTTGACTAGAATAATACGATTGTAACAATGTTTTATTATTCGAGTTTATTGTAATGTTAATGTTATATTTACACGGACTTGTAGATTGTATGTAGCAGGAATGGCACGATAGACTATATTACAATATGCGAAGGTTAATGGTATATTTTTTAATTATTTATGTCAAAATGTAATAAAATTAGGTATTTTCTTTCTTTTGTTTGTGTATGTACATCATAAATGACAAAGTAACAGAATATAATAGATGTTCTATGTCACGAAGTCCGTGCAGCTAGACACGTGCACATTCACATTATTTTAGTGTGCGTAACATTGAGAACGCTCAGTGTCAAGTAACGTCAGCATGGGTTGTGTGAATAAAGTTTTCATAATGAGTGTGTAGTGTTATTATTATTGAAACAGAGAAGCTCTTTCTTTGAGTTCATATTTCTTTGCTACCGCTTTAAAAGGTTACGCACACAAATGCACTTGTCACACATCACTACTACAACCAGAGCAGATTGGACTTCGTGAAATAGAATATCTTAGGGCCTCGTTCGCCATGGCCAAGTAAAGTTTTGATTAGTTACGTCCCAAGTAAAGTTAATTTGCAAGTAAAAGCTATGAGTACAGGTCAGTTTATCATATGATTAGTGCTACTCGAACATCGTGAAATTGAAATTGAAGTTACGGGTGATTTTAATCGACAACAAGCGTACTTGTCACTTTACTTGAAGGTGGTGAAAGTGGCCCTTACACTAGAATTTTCACAATTCACATGATATACTATATCTACACATGAGAACATTTCTACAAATGTTTCTGCAAGCATCTTTCATAATTACGACTTAATTTAAGCGTTTTGAAGCCCTGAAATCCGCGAGTTATTATTCATTCATTCTAAAATACGACCAGAAGTGGACTAGGAGTGACATTTTTCTACTCACAAATCAAAGTAAGTCTACGGGTAAGGTAAGGTAAGGCGCGCATCTCCATGGTCGGGTGTGAGATGGGTAATCGCTAGTAACAAATTACATGCGCGTTTTCGTGCTTTTTAAATAAGGAACCCGTTGGTCTCGGTTGTTATATACGTACGTCTATAACAACCGAGACCAACGGGTCTGTTCGGTGGCTTTATGGACGTTTTGAAACTCCTAACAACAAGTTGGACTAGCCCGTATCACAACCCGCCTTAGAAAAGCGTAAGCCGTTACCCCAACCATGGGAAGTGACCCGTGCCCAGCGCTGGGACACAAAAAGGGCTGCAGCTCGGGTAAAGAAAAAACGAAAATCAAACCTATAAAACTATGTAACTAAATCATATTGGACAAACCACTTTGAATTGAGTTAGACCTTACAATACAATACAAAATTTAATATTCTTTATTTGTACACCACATTAAACAATAACAGTAATAAAAAAAAACCAAAACAACTGTGGTGACCAAAAGATGGTCTTATCGCAAAAGTAGCGATCTCTTCCAGACAACCTTTGGATAGTAACATGGTGATAGAGAAATGAGACTGGTAAAGGTGCACAAATTTACAAATTTAAGTTAGAACTTATTATTTTACAATGTGCTAAATTAATCACATTTTCATAAACTAAGCCGTACATTAAATTAACCTAAAATTATTTTCTTTTTCTTAATGTATTACACGTTAATATCGTTAGAAAGACCATTTTACCACAAGATCACTGGAATGTACGTAATGATAACAGTTATTGAGGCAATGGACGCTAAGTTAAAGGCTTTTTTGTGTGAAGTGAAAATTTAATGATCATTAGGTACACTGAGCGTGTTCGAAAAGATGTTTGGATATCATTGTCATCTTTAATTAATTGATATAAAGTAAGGTAAAAACTACTTTGCAACGATCCGCAATTAGAACGTATGATGGTGTATACTTTTTTCATGCAATAACCTCCCTCCCTCCCACAAAGGACACATGCACATGCAACAGTAAAAAATATTCACCAACATACGTACCACCACCAACACGTTTCACCCCAAAACAGAGCATAATCAGGGTTATTGACTCTACGAAGGTTACTCGCAAATTGAGGCAGTGGCCGATGCAGCCCTTTTATTTACGTTTACAAATTAATTTTGAATCAGGCATTACTTTGTGGCACTCCATTGTTGTAAAGTTAAGTTAATAGTACTATGTAGCAATTCGCAGTCAAAACGCACGATCGTGTATATTATTATCTTCTACGACGGTTTTTCGCAATGCACGTGCATCTTTGCGTATTCCCGTCGTAGAATGGATCAGTCTGTTGATGATCTATTTTGGAGTGACACGACACTCGTAATGGTGGTAGTACGTATGTATGTTGATGTATATTTTTATTGTTGCATTTTACCTATATACAAGGGAGATAGATGCTTCTGCATGAAATAGTATTACGTATAATCAAAACGTAGTATGGTACCTATGTTTTGATTGCGGATTGTTGCGAAGTAGGACAAGCTCTTAAAGTAGGTAATTTCGGTTTTTGGAACATTTCGGGCACTATGCGAAGGTTGGAAACGCGTTGAGTCTCATCCACTAAGTATTTGCATCGCTAATCCTTATCACAACACTCACAACTGCAACAAAGCACAGCTGAACAAGTTTTGAATTCTTTTAATACTGAGAAGAGAGCTTTGACAAAATATGGCATAAAAAGTAGCTGCCATCACAATAAGTTGCAAGATTATCATTTAAGGTATGGACATAAGTCCCAGAAGGCATTAAGCAGCTCAGCTACGGTTGCGAAAATTTTCCTATGATGCCGGTAAAACTTACTGCCGTGTAATAAAGCTTCAATCAACGTTTTGTACTGACAACGGAACTCATTTTTATATATTTCTTTTTCATTTTATGAATTGGCGGATTTGAGTTGTGCCTACGTGATTTTTGCCAGAATAATAAAATAGATATTATATGGGCAAACTTTTCTGTAAATAACTTATTGTGTGATTATCGAGATAACATTTTATAGACTCTTATATAAGAATATATTCATTCGATAAACGTATTTTCCCCAAGTCTAAAACAGATCTTATATATTTAGCGTCCAAAATAATATGAAATTTTAGCATAGGTATTATAAAACTCTTTTAGTTTGAAGGAAAATAGCCTCATTTTTGCCAAAAGTGCTTGTTTATTAATCTAATCTACTTCTGTCTATTTTGATTACAAAGAACTTCCAAAGTGAGCTATTTTTGCTACAATCACTTTAGGGAAAAATAACTATTTTCAATACAGACAAAAAAATAAATTATTTAAGCTAGCAGGCTTTGGTTATTAAATGCATAAAAATAAAAAATAATAAAAGTGGACGGCGGTTTAGACTAAAAGCGTTGCGTTACAAGACTTACACATTAGTTTAATAGTTCGGCTTTAATATGCTATTAAATCTTTAAACATTTACTTATTACGTAACATGTGAAACTTATCTCCTTGCATTTGACATAAATTATATACACAACAAAAATATTTATTATTTTTGGTTAACATTAAATTTATCTTTCATCTAACCTATGGAATATTTCGGAGAGTATCATCATAGGAGTATATACTAAAGTAATACTTCAGTAAGTAAAGCTAACGATATGGAGGAACCCTGTAAGATAAATTATTACATCTACGATAGAGTAAGAGACATAGGAAACTTTAACATTTGGTCACAGATTGGTCGGGAAGGTCGAGCGCAATGCAAAACTTTAGAAAATAAATCTCTATAAAGTAATATACTCGACTTAGAACCGCACGCACATTTTATTGTCTTTACATGCATTACTACAGCGAAATCTATGCTAGAAAATACCCGTTTTACAAGACTTCGTGCTTGTTGGCGTGAGCTCGTTGCGGCCAAGAAAGTAGCAACTGTTCATCGGCTGGGTGGTCTACGTGGATGTTTTCAGAGAGAACGGGAGAGCACGACATCGTCCCGAGGAGAGCCCCGCTAGAGCGAGAATGCTGTCTACACAGAGGACGTCGAGTAGGAGATTCAGTTTCATCGGACATCGCCCTCGTTACCGTAATACGAGGCGACTGTCTACGTCTTCGTTCTCTTCCTACGCCTTCTTCCAGGCCGAGGGCTCGACCAAGCACCACGTGAGGGGGAGCGCGTATTAACGGTATTGCTGAAGTCCGTGGACGAGGCACTTCATCATCCTGTGATTCTTGTAACATGTTACAGGAGGCGGCTCGCTGCGCCGGTCTTTCCGCTCCCCTTGATCCCATCGCCGCGGCATCAGACAGCCGCCGAGTTGTAGGTGGCCTTATACAACCAGAACCAGCTGATAACGAGGGCCGTCTAGAACCACAAGCACTAGGAGTTCGGGCCTGGATTTCTTGCGTCACTTCACTTTTTGTCATTCGTTTCCTTCTATAGTTTCTTAGAGAATCCCTAAGTGCACGACTTCGGATACCGTATAGTATTCCGTTAACAGGTGGCGCTGCTGCCAATAAAGCAGCAGAGAGAGCTGCTAGTGGCTGAGGAGGCACCGCAATAGCTGGCCATATGAGAACACAGTAGTATGGAAAGTAGAGAATCGCCAGCGATCCTAACGGTTGAAGGACTGCCGATAGTGCCCTTCTGCGTGGAGGTGGCGGAGGAGAGAAAGGATTCCTTTGGTGGGTAACCGTGACTTGGGCTGATAGTGTCACCTCATATATAGCTGCTGCGATCCTATGGCGATGGTAGCGGGCGATCCGAAGAATTTTCAAGCTACACAGGAGAATAAGCGCAGCAGGTAACAGTAACGTTAAAAATACGTAAATAATACAGAATCCTAGGGCAGTGGGTCCGGCGCCGCAGTCAGGAGCGCAGCCACCGAGGCCCAAACTGTAGGCCAGAGGAGGTTGGGCTACCGCAAGGGGTGCGAGCAGTGCCGCAGTGGCCAACCATCCACCAGCCACACAAATGAGGACCTGAAAAACAAAACGATTTTATTTGCTACCTTTTTTGTACCAGTGGAGAGGTAACATTCAAAACAAGAAAAATATTTTTCAGACAATAAGCAAGAATGAATTGGGATTTAATATTACTTTCAATAATTTTATTGATATACATACAATTATCATTCTATCATCAGTCTAACAGCTGACCGCAATCCCAGCAGACCTCAATTATTCGCCTTTTACAACTAAGGTGATTTCTATTCTAGTTACAAGTAATGTGCCACAAATTTGCCATTTACCAACTGCTTTGTTTCAATTCAAAGACAGTGTAGTCAATGTAGCCAGCTGCTTGAATTCGCTAGTAAAACGTGGAATTAGTTAATTAGGTCGGAAAAATTATCGAGTAACTAAACCACTTTGAACTGCGCAAGACGATCTTTACCGTCTTTTACAGAAAAATCAAATTAGTTCTAACCAGGTTGACCTAAATGTTCAGCGGTTCTTTACAATGACAATCACCGTCTTCAAAAGAGTTTTCTAGTTTTGATAGTATATTTTTATATAAAAGGAAAACATATATCAAAAAAATGTCTTATTGTAACAATCTATTTGCTAATCTGATTCAGATGAAAGATTTTAAGCTGTTATCCTGGTCTTAATTATCGAATTATAATCATTTATAATTTTTTGTCATATTTAACATAGCAATAAATTTAGCTTAACTAAAATAAAACAGTAAACTATATGTATTTATTGGGACATAAGTATTTAATTAAAATTGAATATTGAGCTTCACTCAATCCACCAAACTGTTACAACCTACCAACAATTTCTCACCATCACCATGGGTTGACTGGGAGAGAATGTCATTAGGCATTAAGTCCGCCCATTGTTATCCTAGTTTTTTAGGTCATAACAAAAAAGAATATATAAAAAAATAATAAATAATAATAAACTAAAATAAAAGAGAAGCGAACAGCGTACATACCTACAAGGGAGGAAGGATACAATTTGCATGGATATGCAAACAACCATTCCTACCACTAAATTGATTTCTACCGAGAATATCATCATGTTACGATGGTAAGGTGTGGCTGACGACCATTAGCTCCCGGGTAACAGTGTACATGCAACCTCAGATGAAGCTCGAATCTTGCTTTCAGAAGCAGATTTACCAGCAGGCTGTATGCTGTTGGCTGCCTTAGGCGACACATTTGGGAAGCGGCTAATATTAGCGACCGAATATTTATAAGTCTACTGTGTAATAGACTTATCAATATAAGGGTCCTTTACAAGTTTCCACGCAGTTATTATTAAAGCTTCCCCCGCATTAAAAAATAGAGACTGTAGGAAACAGTATACACTTCAGAAATTTAAATCGGACTCTGCTTGCTTTTGCTTTCCTGCAAGCTGTGATAAGGGGCCTCCTATTTTATTATTTAAGCGTTCGTACGTGCTGCGAACATTCTGGATACGCTCAAACTTTTGCAGTGTTTGTTTGTTTGGTGCGCCGGGATGCCGCCTTTACGATAAGCTGCTAACCTACGACGCATAAAAGTTGATTCTAAACATTTGTATCAACATTAATACCTTTTTAGCAGAAACAATAGCGGCATAGTGTAGCGGCGCTGCGATCGCTGCGGCTCGGTCCGCGTGCAGTCCGCACACTGTCCACAGCTGCATCGGGTGCAGCGCGTGCAGTAACGCACCGCACGCGCACGCACCGCTGCCGCCGCATAACGCTGCACCACTCGCCAATGCACCCACTGCTCCCAGATGCACTAACAGCACTGATGACGCTGTTGCTGGCTGGAACAAAGAAAATAATGTTAGTCATATGTAGGCTCCTCATGAGTATTTCATAGCAACTCGAAAGTGGCATGGTATAGTTTTGATTTAAGGTTCTACATCCAAAGGGTTAAACGGAACTCTATTACTAAGACTCCGCTGTCCGTATAGATATAAACATAAACACCAGGCTCATGAACCCTGATACGTAGACAGTTGGAATTTACAAGATGATGAGATGATGTCATTTTGGTGTGGCCGCTGCAGCAACATATTCTTACTAAGAATAAAATAAATATTTAAGGTGGCTCCCAAATAAACAAACAAAAAATAGTACGGATTCCTTAGTGCGCGAGTCCGAAACGCACTTGTATTATTTTTATAATATTTTATTATGTATATAATTCTTCTGCACGTGTGTTGACAGTGAACTCCTCCTAAACGGCTGGACCGATTTTAATGAATTTTTTGTGTGTGTTCAAGTGGATTCGAGGATAGTTTATATTCACAATTCGGTCCACTGGTTTTTTTTTAAATTATTTTTTTATTTAATTAGTTTTCCCATAAAAATTTTCCTACCTGTCGTTCTAAACCAAGGAACATAGTACTCTCTACCGCATAGACCAATAATCGTACGTTATTCTTAGTCTAAGCTATGATCAGAATTCTGGTCAGAATATGGTCGGACAGTTTGTATGTCACTATTTGTTTTATATTTTTGTTTGGCAGTAACATGAAATTTCTTTAAGATATTAAGAACAAAAATCCTCTTTCATTACTTTTAAGGCAGGACAACGTCTGCACTGGGCCGAGCCACTAGTTATAATATTATATACTTTTGGTTGGAGTTAGTTCCAGACGAAGGATGACTGTGCGCGCTATGCCAATACCTTTACCGCTCTATGATTATATCACTAGTTAGTATTCTGTGTTTATACTGTGTAGCAGAGGCGGCTCGTGACATTTTTTGATGGGGGTTCACAAAAAAAAAAAAACTTAGAGCTTACCATTTATTTTATTTATACAGAAAATTCATTCGCCGGTCTTTTTGACGAGCGAAGACATCTATGACTTTCTTGTGAAAATCAGATATAGAATTAATTAATCGTTTTTCAATGCTTATCATAAGTGTGTAGAGTAGATGAGCAGATAGCATTCTGTTTTACATAAGTTAGTGCCAGATTAGTGGCATTTAATCCATTTCATAAAAAATATAGTGCACGTTAGATAGGACCATATATGTAGAGTGGGGTAAATTTCACATACTTTAGCTGTTTTTAGCACATAAATCTAATATCAAACTTTCAATTGTTAATATTAAAGAAATAAAAATAGTAGGTATGTTTAGAAACTAACTTCAGGCAAGACATACGACTTAGGGAGGGCAAAGTTTGGAGAGTTTATCTCTCGAAGAAAGAAAATAACTCAAATATGCTCGCTCATGCTATAGTAAAGTTTTGAACGACGACGGATTAACTTATGTATGTTAATTTATATATTTCTTGTTAAATACTTCTTGAAGTAAGGTAGTGAGATGAACTCCTGGCCTTTCTTAATACTTCTTCTAAGGTAAAAAAGGTGGTGTATTATTAGGTCCTGTTTTGATTTTTTCTCTCATAATATAAAAAAATATTTTTATATTCTATTTTCAAAATTATTATTTAATTTAATGAGTTTAAGATTTATCGTTTGCTGTGTTGTTTTACTTACTGCAATTTTTCTCCATCATCAATCAAGGGTTGACTGGCAGAGAATACCACTAGGCATTAAGTTCGCCCTTCTAAACTTTAGGTTTACAAAAGTTACAAATAAAAAAATAAGCGGAATTAAAGCTTTTCTCTAGATTATTAATCATAGCCTAACCCTACCTTTGTTTTGTTAGTGTGAAGATCTCGTGAGATTTGTAACATGAAACTTGCAAAACTTAATATTCTGCAAATATACCGAGAGTTATTCACCTGGATCTCTATGGGGAAATCGCATACTTTCTTGTTTCATATAATAAAAAAATATTAATATGAAAATGAGTCGATTAGTCGATGGATGGTCTTTCCAGTCAAAATATTTTTTGCGAGAGTTTTGTGTAAATATATGGTTTTCCACTGCTGAACAAAGGCCTAGTGTTGGAATTGAGAGTGATTTAGAACAAAGTCTACCAATTTGGCCAAGTGCGGTCTGGGGAAATGATTATGTCTTTTAGAATTTTTTATGTAAGGGAAGACATTTTAATATTTATTTATTTACGTACGCAGCGATGAATAAGCACATAACTAATTTCTTAGTTAGCGGTACAGGCCGTGATTTGACCCTGGGACCTCCGTGTCGGAGACCGTTGTCTTGACCGCTCTGCTATCGCTGATTACTCGGATATCACTTTTCTTAACCGAAATGTACAAATGTACTTATGCTTATTTAATACTAGCCTTCCTCCAGCGGCTTCGCCCGCGTGGATCCGTTTTATAGGTTTCCGTAGGATAAAAACCATCCTATGTCCTTTCCCAAGATCCACTCTAACTGTGTTCCGAATTTCATTAAAATTGGTTTAGTAGTTTAAGCGGGAAAGGCAAACAGAGTTACTTTCGAATTTATAATATTAGTAAGGATTTCGTACGAGTAGACCATGTTAATCTTACATTCTATTGTGTATTTTCCCACATAACAACGTTTCTGACAAAGGATTGAAAACGTTCAACAGAGGAAATTATTTATGAGGTACCTACGTGGGTTAAGTCTCTGCCCAAAAAATATTTATGCTGGTCTTATTGAGACAGCTTAATATAGTCATTTGTACTATGGTTCAAGTTTATTTAGAAAGTCGCCGATTTTTATACAAATATGATTTTATCATATACATACCTACCCACGTAAAAATTACGAAAAAGCTATTTCGATTGACGTTTTATTTCCGAACGCCGTTAAAGTTTCCATACCAAACTTTTGCTTTAAAATACTCGTAAGTTTTATCGGAATTAAAATAGGAGCAATGCTTGTGTTTACTTGCGTTCAAATTAATACCAATACATTCTTGAAATACAAATACGACAAACTACCTAACTTTGGATAATACTGATCCTAAGATTCAGTATTATTTGAACATTAAGTTTTGTTACTCAAGTTCCTTTGATTATTTACGTGAAAATAATATTTGTTGCACATCACAAAGAATTTTGCATCATATTTACGTATATAAAAAAAACAGTTACTGCAATGAATATAAATATATATATTTATTTCATATTAGAAATACAAAATATTCGTTTAATGAATGTCATTTTTCCCGGTCAACGCCTTTAGGTGCTAGATGTTGAACTGAGAGAAAAAAGGCGGTGGAAAAAAACTCCCAGCAGCAGTAAATAGTAGAGTGATATTATGATATTCCATTCACCCTTATCATCATTTTCAGCAGCCGAGGTAAGCCTACCCTTTATTTGCGTAAGAGGGTGGTTCAAATCCTGTGCCTTTTGAAATAACACAAAATCCCCGCTTGATTCCCTTGCCCTTTGCCGTCCGCAGTTTTTTAGTAGATATTAAAACAAAATAACTTGAGTTAAGTTTAATGAGAAGGTGTTATTTATTCGGAAGCGCGCATGGCCCGGCAGTTAGCATGGAATGCAAGCGAGATCGCTTACGCATAGATATGCGACAAAGCCAAACGGGCGCGGTCGGGTGTAAGATGGGTGACCTCTAGTAACAAAAAAATCATGCGCGTTTCCGTGCTTCGGAGGGCACGTTAAGCCGTCGGTCCCGGTTGTTGTCGTTAGATAACAGTCGTTGAACCTTGTCGGAGGCCCTATGGGCGGTTTGAAAACATCCGACTACGGGTTGGCGACTTACCCGCATCTCCACCAATCCGCATTGGAGCAGAGTGGTGGAGTAACCTCCAGGCCTCCCCCAATAATGGGGAGAGACCCGTGTTCAGCAGTGGGACGTAAAAAGGGTTGCAGCCATTCGTTTATTGGTCCGCAAATGGTATACCTACAGTACATTCTGCGCTTCTTCATTATGCGCCGTCGTACATAATTTGTCAATTATGAATAAAAGATATTCCTATTATTCAGTCAGTTCATTTCGTATTCCATTAAAACGCAATATAACACCTGGTGATAGAATTCTTAGCATTTCATAAATTCATATTTCTGCATTCAGCCTCGCGGTTTTAATATAGGGAACCCCCGCTCATTATTTTGTTTGTTAAGTGGGGAATAACTTCATTAGTCAAGCCATATCGTGTGATATAACAACAAAGATATATTACCTACTCATGTTGATATGTAATATTATTATATAATTATTTAAATAATATACAAAAGGCAATAGCCTCTAAAACTAAACAATATCACAATAGCGTCTTTTGCATGGGACCAAAAATATATAATAATTTACCAGACTTTCTTAAAACCAAAAGTTATAACGAATTTAAAAGAGAACTAAAAACACATCTAATTAAAAAAGCGTACTATTCGGTCACTGAGTTTATTAACGATAAATAAATAAATTAATAAAATATAAGAAATAAAATAACATAAATAAAATAACATAAATAAAATGACTAATAAATAATTTTGTCCGCGGCATAAAAACCTGGGAGGTTTTTTTTTCGCCAGCTTTTTTTCCTCTCAGTGTACAAAACCCATCCTGGTGGGTGCCCAAAGCTGATGACTGCGAACCCCGTATGGTTCAAATAAAATAAATTATTATAAAAAGCACAAAATTGGGTTTAAGTCTAATTAATTAAAACTGTAAAATATAAAACTACTTTAATGTTTCTTATGTACCCTTCTGTAATAGTTATTTTAAGAATTTATGTTTACATTATGTTAAGTCATTAAAATAATTATTTTATTTAATATAATAAAATTTGTACACCCTAAGGGGTAAATATGGAGCTCTAAATATTTTGTAAAACCTTTTTCACCCATATTTGTGCAAATAAAATATTTTCATTTCATTTCATTTCATTTCATTTCATTTCAACTTCATGGAAATTAAAATGTTAGTTAATTTTATCAAGTGACATGACAAAATTTTAGATTTAGCATTTTGTAACTCACACAAATTAATTAAAAAAAGAATTTTATATTTAATTATTATTTTAATTCTGTGGCAGTATAACTTGGATGTTATTAATGTTAATCTGTTAGCGTCATCGATAAAAAAATTAATAAGGTGATAGTACAATTTTTAAAAATATAACGGTCGTGAAAATAATTTGTAGAGAGCGCGAAGAGGGGTGGTAACGTGTTATTTTGACCTCCGTGGCTGTTGACGATTTAATATTGATGTTGACAGATTATTACTATTGAAACTTAATTATATAGTCATCAAAACTAAAACACTGAAACATGACGAATGTAGCAGGAATTATTTGTAACGAAAGAACATTGAATACATTATATTTCGAATTATACATCTGAGGTGTTTGATTTCATAAAGGTTTAAAAAGTGTAAAATATTGGCGGAGAACTTGGTTATCAGGTGTAATAACCAAAAATACAGTAAAATTTCGGATTATTACATTTGAATATCCGTGCGTTGCTCGGATAAAAATAATTTATTTTCTTGGTTTAGTTTCAAACGAAACACTCATTTGCTTAGTGTTACTTAACAACCCAACTCCCAATAAAAATATTTTCACTAAAAATAAAAAAATAAACGCAATTAGGTTTTGATTGATGTGAGGTGAACCCGGGTCTCTAGTTCCGCAGTCAGCCCACGTAGCCACGGATGGCGTTTAACGGCGTTCTACACCACAATATTATTAATACTCTCCAATAGATGTAAGGAAAAGTCGTATTTTTCAGTTTATTTATAAGTTGATTATCGCTGAAAATATTTTTTTATAATTTAAAATTTCTAAAAATATAACCTTGCTGGATCGATTTAACACCCCCGAAACCAGTGTACTAAATTTCATCAAAATCGTTGGAGCCGTTTCCGAGATTAGGTGTATACAAGAATTGATCGTTTAAAGGTATTAGATGAGCGATGCTCAAAGAGTGCTGCTGAGATTTTTTTCTCCTCTCCGGTCTTTTCTGTCAGCTCAAATCAACACCCAAAAAAGCACCTAGAGCCGATGAACGTTAAATTACAAAACTGACGTTCATTAAGAGAATATGATTTGTGAATATATATTTTAAAAATGAATAAAATATTATGAATTTTTGAATTTTCATGGAAAACGACATGATGCGATTTTATTGTTGGCATTTAATTAAAATTTACTTGGTTCAATGATAAATAGTTGATGCTTGACAGTGAGACATCCCATGGCAAAACCTGCTACAATTAAGCAAAATAATGGTACAGTATTCGTCTTTGGCGTCGCTTCACTTTGTCGCGATTTTAGCTTACGTAGGACAACTTTCACTATTGATGTAATATGCGCCTACCACTAGCTCTACTAATCACCCAGGTTTGACTGGTAGAGTATTAGGCTTTAAGCACGCACTTGTAGCTTCAGCTTAAGGTTACAAAGGAATAAGGTTATAATACTATCGGTTGACCACCCTTTTTGCGTCCCACTGCTGGGCATGGGTCTCTCCCGTTTGGGAGGCCTGGAGCTTAGACCGACGGCTTACCGTGCCCTTCTAATCACGGAAACGCGCACGAAATTTTTTGCCATTAGTGGTTACCCATTTTAAACCTGACCGCGCCCTTCTGACTTAGTTAGATAGATCGTTAGCGTTCTACACTAACCGCGGGGCCATGCGTGCTTCTTGGTTTCTCGCAATATCAGGTTAAATTAATTAAAAAACACAAAACGAATACTTAATATAAGTACCTATACGTAGACTCGTACGTATAAGTATACGTAGACTCTTTTTAGTCTATTGAATTTAAATTCTGTACCACCATTCCAATGTGAGCATGTGTAAATTATTCCAACACGAGCCTCGCACGTGTAACAATAAAGGTTTGCCCGCGCTCGCTTTCAGAGAAAAGAGACCAAAATGAATATTTCATTTTTTGAACCCATTTTGTAGTCCTTACTGTCCTTGTCTTATAATGATAGGTTTACTTTTGTAGAGTTTCTACTAATAAAAGTATACCAAATAAAATAGTCAGAACTGCTTTAAACATTTCCGTAGCTACGGGATTTTTCAAAATTTAACGGACTTAGATAAGGTAAATATTATTATACTCACGGAAGTTAGAGGGGTGTAGGCCATAATCCACTACGCTGACCTCTATCGCTGACCGCTGGCACGCTGACAACATCATGCCTTCGAGAAATTTCGAAACAGGCGTACATTTTACAGTGCAATGCAAAAATAAGACTTTAAAGTTTAATATTGGAAAATCCTTTATACCTCTTCGACTGTTTTTCTATAACTAAATACATTTTTAACTTACATAAAATTGCAATCTTCAATCAACATTAAAATAAATATAAGTATGCTGCCATATACGAGTATAATCTTTTAAGTCGCTGTAATATTTGACTTCCGTGACTCATACGGTACCAAAAAATTCATAATGTTGCTTGGTATATAGCAGCCCTTCGATGGCCATCAATCCGTTCGTTTGTCGGTTAAACTTTTTTTTTCTAGAACACGTTTAGGTGTTGGGGTGTTATTACCCAAGATTTTTAGTACAGGCACAGTATAATTTGAATACCTTGAAATTGTAAGAAAGTAAATAAGTTGCGTTTTAGTTGGCATAATTTCCTTGAGCTATTTTTTTCAAGGGGATATGGAACCCTCTATGTGCTATTTCAACTTTTTCTAAATGGAGCTTATAAGAATTTCGTAACCCGACTGAGTCAGAAAAAACAAGTCCGTATGAATATTTTACTAAACACATCGCAAGCTCGAAGCTTGAAGTTAATCAAAGTTCAACAAGTCGCGATGAATGTTTTTAAATAAAGCATCAATAAACTTTTTATTTTACATTATAGTACTCTAGTCATAATAAGTTTTTGGTTTCTCTAGCTTCGGAATTTTGAATAGGTAGACTCAGAAATTGAAAATTTTGTCATGTCGACCTTAGAAGCAGTTATTTATTTTTTAAGAATAAAATGGAGCTATTTTAGTCTAACATTAAACTATTTAATTAATGAGGCCGTCACTTAAGTCCGGGGTTGGGCCTATAGACCAGTGTCGATAATTTTTGAGACCAAAAAAAATTATAGTAGAATGAAACCTATTGGAAAAGGTAAAGAATATAACAAAAATAAAAGGAAAAATAAATTACGGGCGATCTAAGGTCTGGAAGGGGGAGGGGAGAGCTTTAATGGATAAAAAACGGTTTATCTCGATTTCCGGCAAAACTACAGGTCCTATGAAAAAAAGTTAAATGGCAAAAATGGCAAACTACAGTTAATAAAAAGATCTACAACTTTTAATTTACACTTTTTTCACATAACCTCAAAATTTAAGTGAAATATTCAAATAACCATGTTTTTGGTTTTTTATTTTATCTTATACATATAAAATTATTTTTTCACAAAATTTGGTGAAAACTTGCCTTTATATGTCCCAGATATACAGTATTTTTTTCGGTTTAAAATATTTATTTTTTTCACCTCATTTTGACTCAATATCGAAAAAGCAGCCTAGTTTTCAATCGAAAATTCTCCCGTCAAAATATCTGCTTTTTTTTAAAAGTCGGTATGCTTTTTGTACGTTTAAATCTCTTCTTTCTGATGGTTTGGAATTTTTTTATAAATATCCTCCCCTCCCTTCCCGACCTCAGATCGCCCGTAATTTATTTTTCCTTTTATTTGTGTTATATTCTCTACCTTTTCCAATAGGTTTCATTCTACAATAAAAAAATTCACTTTTTACCATTTTCAACATGATCGAAACTGGTCTACTAAAACAGAAAAGCGATATCATACAATTTTCATGATACAATTCGCGTCTTAAATCTGTCCAAGAATGTAAACTTTTTGTCAACACAAACTTATGAGAATTTTTCTGACGCAAGATTGTTAATTTGCTTCAGATTCCGTCAGTCCAGCCAATTCTTGTTTTGCTTAGCGCATGCGCGCGTACCGCTAAACCTACAAAAATATTTAATTAATCCCGTAGCCGGCATGAAACCTCGTTTCTGTGTACGCTTGTCTTTGCCGTGTTCCCGCTAATTAAAGTTTAACAAGTCGCAATGAACGGATTTTTTGAAAAAAAAAAATTTTTTTTGGCAATGATGATTTTTATAATGGTTTTAGTTCATCATTAATAGAGTCTATTAAAAGGAGAATAGGAGTAGAAGTAATTAAATATACGTTTTAAAAATGATAATATTTTTGTGTTCACCAAAAATCTAAAGGTAGATCTATGTATGCATTTCTAAAATATTGATCTTAAACCCGTTTAATTGTTTTACTATAATTAAACTACTCGGCCAACAAAATATGTTACATCAAACAAATTCCAAATTAACACCAAGATATAACACTTTTTTATTGTAGTGCGCTGCAAATATTCTATTGTAACAATAACTATTTTATTCTTCCCCGAAAAATACTGATCGTGCACCAAATATTCAAAATTAGGTAAATGAAATGGGAATAAATTTTTATTTTTATCAAGAATTCCAAAAAAACTTTGTGTTCCCGTAGAGTAGGGAAGAGGGTTTCGGGGGGCGAAGCCCCCGAATAGGCGGAGGTGGGGGACAAAGCCCCCGCCAAAAAAGATACAAAAAGAACTCGTCATTTAAAATGAATGAGTTCGGTTAGGTTAGGTTTGACTTTTTTAAATTTACACAAAAAAAAGGAACCCCGCCCAGCGGGGTTCCGTCGACATGCTACGATTAACTTTTGTTCATTTTTTATTAATAAAGCTACATTGGACATTAATTGGTGTTTGATTCAAATACATCTTGCAGTGCATTATCTGAAGTAAAACTAAAAAAATAAATGCTTGTTTTTAAAATTAGGTGTATTACTATTTTTACAAATTTGCAACAGTTGTTAAATAGATGCTCGTTATGACATATTTTAATGAACATATTTTGGTGCACATTCAGTATATTTGGTGGAACACAGGCAAAATTAGGTAAATGAAATGGGAATAAATTGAAGTACTTTTAAATACCATCCTTTTAAAAATACTTTTACTTCCAAAATTAATAGTTAAGATTGATATACCTACTCTTAATCGCGTCTTACTAAAGTGAAATAAAATAAAATATGAAATACAAATTTTTCACGAGCTTGTTGGCCGCGTGCTAAGGTAAACGAGAACCACTTGAATATTTTAGTAAACACGTCGCTACCACACTATTTCATTTGTGTATACTTACCTTTACCTATTCCAGTTAATTAAAGATTAACAAGTCGCAACAACCATTTGTTTTAAAACAAAGCAAAATCAATATCGTATTTTTAGCGTCGGTTTTAAAAGATAAGTTTTAAGGTTCACTGTTGGGTTACTTAAATGGAGAACAGAGTTTGGCATCCAAAATAAATAAGAATAGGATATAAGTAGTTGAGTAGTTACAATATATATGTATATATATATATATGATATGATATTATGTATAAGTGCGTACACACACTCAACCACTAAAATCCAGCTCTCCAGTTACAGGTCTGCTGGAAGAAATTTCTATAGGAATAAGCAGTACCTTTGTACCCCATTTCTGTTAATGTCCATGTTTTCTATGTAACTGTGTACAAAAATTTTGAAATAAATAAATAAATAAGATTTATTATTATTTTTATAAAATCTTTAATCCTAATTAAATATAAACGAGTTCTCATTTTATTTCAACATTTTTTCCAACTCGCGGCTCTTTACAGTCGTATTTTAATATAGTACACATTTTCCAACAAGAAATTGTGGGAATATTCCCCACACAAGCTTTTGGATTTTTTTTGGAAATTTTTCCAACGCTAGATTGTATAATTTCCGAAAGTAGACCCGAACGGAGTAGGTACTTACTGCAAAAATTAATGTAGTTTAAAAAAACTAGAAAACACGTTTTTGAAGCACATCAAACTAAAAAAGTGAAATATAATCCTTATTTTAAGAAAATAATAATGAACAAAAAATACTAGTATTGTGAAAAAAGCGTGGTGCGCTCTGTGCCATATTTTTCGTATATCGAGCAACCCACGCACGCTTTTGTCACAACAATAATACTAGTATTTTTGTTCTTTACTTTTTTCTGCTTTTATTAAGGATTATTTTTCAGTTCTTTAGTTTGATGTGCTTCAAAAGCGTGTTTTTTAGTTTTTTAAACTATATTTAGGTATTTTTAATTTTTTAGATCATTTATTGTTAAAAATCATTTATTTTCAAGTTCTCGGAATTCAGAAAATTAATGAAATGCGTGATGTTTTATAATCTAAACCTGTTTTAAACCTTCTAAGATAAATTTAATGTACTAACCAACTCATTTTTTTTATTCGAACCAATAGTTGCCGCTTTATAATATTAGTTTTCATTTCTTTGTATAATTCTATCATATTTCCGCTTATTAATTACGGCAGTAATAGGGAACGAATGTTTTTTTTAATTTTCACTATAGGCAATTTTAAATGTATGATTAAATCATACGTAAAATTCCGCAGATTAATTATGAGTTCTTCCTTACTAATATTATAAATCGGAAAGTGAGTTTGTTTGTTTGTTTGTTCCGCTTTCACGCCGAAACTACTGAACTCATTTGCTTTGAAATTTTGCAGACGTAAAGTTAGAAGTCCGGATTAAATAATAGGGTTTTTATCCCGGAAAAATTTGATATTCCCGAGGGAAAACCAAAATATTGTTAACTTCATACCAGTTCGGTGATAGATGGCTCTGTGTGTCGTTTAAAACAAGGTAATATGTTGTATTGTATTTGTATTTGTAATATGTTGCAAACGAATATGCACATGTGAACTTAGAAGCTAAATGATACGATGATTAATCTCCGAAAATGAGGAATTCCCGAGGGATGACGTACAATTTGGTTTATCATCTAAACTGGTTTTTTACATCTACTTATCCTGTGTACTTAGTATTTTTTTTACTGCAGCTAAGCAAACACTTCTGTACTTATTTACCTACCCTTTATCCTGGAATCCTATTTATCCTGGACTGTTCCAGAGGGTTAAGAAAAGTTATGAATAATCAAAAATGAAATTAAATATGAATAATGAAAATATTTTGGATGAAGTTATGGGAGAAACTACTGAATATTTATCTGTAGACACAGTGATAGAAACAGAACATAGTACCTCATATCCTGGAGAGTTCTTAAATTCTTAGGAATTATCTGGGGTGCCTTCTCATAAATTAAAATTAAAAGTAGGGGTTCCGGTGATGCTCATGCGTAATCTCGATGCCCCTAGACTGTGTAATGGTACCCCAAGCTGCGTGTCACTCAGTTTGGCAGCAGTGTTGCTGGAGTACACTTGGAAAAACATTGTTTTTCGCATTCGGTCAGCTCTATGTAGCATGTTTCCGGGTATCCAGTGCCCAAAATCTGCATGTTTTTGCTTCCCAAGGTAAAACATATAATATAGTTTAATATAGTTTAACTCATCGTATCCAGCGTTATATCGCGCTTCTTAGATTTTCCCGTGGGAGTGAGAAGTTTATTTATAGTTGTGCTTTATTAATGGTATTAATGGTAATGCGAAAGTAGCTCCGTCTGTCTGTTGTTCGTTCACGCCTAAACGGCTAAACGGATTTAGATGAAATTTGGTATGGAGGTAGTTTGAGTCCAGGAAAAGCAATTTTTTACCGCGGAAGAACTTCTCATTCCCACGGGGAAATCTAAAAAGCGCGATATAAACGAATTCCACGTGGGCGAAGCCGCGGGCGGAAAGCTAGTACAAAATAAAGAAAATATTGTTACAGTCGCAGACTGTAAGTCTCGGTTTACTTACATAGAAATGAGAAAAGCGACTTAACAAAATATGTTTTACTCAGGATGAGTCTATCTCTAAGTTTCGTAGCTTGCAAAACTCCTAAGGAAAAATCCTTTTTGTCGTCACTTTTCAGATTTTGTATAACACAAGGCTAATCCTTGAAATTAGATCCACACGGCGTGGCATTTTGTGAAAATTTTCATCTACGTACGTCGCTGGTATGAACCCTCATTATTGCGTATGCGTAACCTTTCTTTTTCCTGATATTTCAAATAATTGAAAGAAAGTAATGCCTAAAGCTCCACCAACCCGCATTAGAGCAGTGTGGTGGAGTAAGC
The DNA here is from genome assembly GCA_911387765.1 of Pyrgus malvae. Lineage (NCBI taxonomy): Eukaryota > Metazoa > Arthropoda > Insecta > Lepidoptera > Hesperiidae > Pyrgus > Pyrgus malvae. The sequence goes on along the minus strand of OU426958.1, from coordinate 7,335,082 downwards.
TCCAGGCCTCCTCATTAATGGGGAGAGACCCGTGCCCAGCAGTGGGACGCAAAAAGGGTTGCAGCCAATACCTAAAAGCCACAAGCATAACTGAACCATGCAGCTGACGTAGACTGCAAGCGATCTATGCAGATAAGCTTAAGGGGTGCTGGCATCGGCTGTAAAGCCCCGACATCACCATAAGCCATCAGCCCCCGTTTCTTTCGATAGACAGCAGTTGAAAAATCACGTCGGAGACCTTATGGGCGGTTTGAAAACATCCGACAGTGGGTTGGTCACTAACCCGCATTGGAGTAGCGCGGTGGAATAAGGCTCCAGGACTTTCCAATTATAGGGAGATAACCATCGAAAGATTACCCACCCGGTATCTATCAAAGAGGCCCCTAAGAATATTTCATTAAATAATTTCACTAGGACGAAGACTCATTTCTGCGTTTGTTAAGCTTACCTTTGTCGTATCTACGCTAATTAAAATTTACTTAAGCTGTAATTTTTCATTTTAAGGCTGTACAACCATAGAAAAAAGAACCGTACAGGAATGAGAGACGAGTATGAATATTTTATCTATCGGCATCGCTAGCACAAAATCTAATTTTAGCTGCTTTTAGTCTACCTTTGCCGGAAACACGTGATATTATAGCTTAGTATATAAATTTAAGATCAAGAAAAATACAAACCAAAAAAGAAAATATTGAAGGCTATTTATTTGCTGAAGCCATTTAAAAACTGAAACGAGTTCAATTCTTAGATTTCTCCGCTCTTAAATTTCAAATAAGAAAAATATTATAATTTTTTTGACAGTACAAAGTTGACCGGTGATAATGATCCACATGAATATTTTATGAAGACGCATCGCCGGCATGAAACCTCACTCCTAGTTGTGTTTGGCTAACCTTTGCCGTGTTTCTGCTTGTTTAAGTTAGCCAAGTTCTGAAAACGAAATTAGTACCTTTTTGAAAAATTTTCTTATTCTCGTCGCACGGTGTTCACGTTACGTTCCAATGGAAAATATAGTTGAAAGGTTGTTTGAATTTTATTCATTTAGAGTGGTAGGTACTTATGTATATGTATACCTACTTTGATGTTAAGTGCGATTTCAGACCATTACATTTTACGCTTATGTTTTTTGTAGCGGATATACGCGTGAAACAGCGAAACTAATTTAATAATTAGGTGAAACAGTAGCGCGCGTATAAAGAGTAAGCGCGTTGTCCAAAAAGATGGCACATGAGCAGAAAAATAGGCTAGTTTGTGTACCACCGTGTACCCTCTACGCCTAGTGTTGATATATATCAAACATTTAGTCTCAAACAGTCAGTAAAATTTCCAACTTAGCCTTGTGTAAACGTCAAAAATTCAGGAAAGTAACCCAAATGAATATTTCACTAAGTCGCACCGCTGGAATGAAACCCCATTCTTGAGTATGTTTGTATAACCTTTGCAGTGTTTTCACTAATTATAGTAGGCCAAGTTTCAAAACCTAAATAAAGTATATCTGAAGTAAACCTTGCAGACTTCTTACCGGAATTTATATTTTTTAATTAATTTGAAACGGCTCATAACATGCAAATATCTAATTTGTAGGAAATTATAGTCAATAAAATCCTCATGAAAAAATATTCAACCTGCATCGCTAGTTATGAAACTTCATACATCATTGTGTATGGCTGCGACCTTTTTTGCGTTCCACTGCTGGGCACGGGTCTCTCCCCCTTATTGGGGAGGTCTGGAGCTTACTCCACCACGCTGCTCCAATGCGGTTTGGTGGAGATGTGGGTTAGTGGCCAACCCGCTGTCGGATGTTTTCAAACCGCCCATAAGGCCTCCGACAAGGTTTAACGACTGTTATCTATCGACAACAACCGGGACCGACGGCTTAACGTGCCCTCCGAAGTACGGAAACGCGCATGAAATTTTTTGCCACTAGCGGTCACCCATCTCACACCCGACCGCGCCCGTTTGGCTTAGCTGCGTAGACCATTTGCGTTCTACGCTAACTGCCGAGCCATGCGCGCTTCATTGATCACGTCAATGTGTATAGTGAACTTGTATTGTTCTTGTACAAAGTAAATCTAAATTATTACATCAAAAAATATATATTGCGATCTACGTATTTTTGCCATCCCATTTTTAGCCATATTTGTGCAAAGAACATATTTTTATTTTATTTCAATTCATATTTGCTTAACGTCAAAGTTTTAAAATCCAAGACCAGAATAAAATTAAGTATGGTATGAATTAATAATTAAACCTAGGGCTGGACATTTTTATGAGAACTAAAATGTACCAAAGCCCGAGGGATTTTTAGCAAACATCATTTCTAAATTAATATTTGACGTATGTTTGTTTGGCTAACCCTCATTCCTTATGATTGGCTCACCTTTGCAATGTACATCCTTCGCAATTAAGAAACAGCATTTAATTTGTTTAGTATGTATTATAAACCTTGTATATAAGTATTAAGAACACTATTAAATACAAGCTGACCCCGCCCGAACTCCGTACCGCCTTTAAATGTTAAATGGGGACAACCCTTATGACTTAGGGGTTTAAAAAAACCGATTCTCATACCTACGGAATACATGTAAAATTTCTTGAAAATCGGCCAAGCCATTTCGGGTATGTCAACTAACACGTTTTATGTTAAATATAACAACAATTTTGCCTAACTGATAATATTTAGAATATTTTATGGACCAAAAATAATCTTAATGCTACTTTATGCTACTTAATGCTACTCCACCAACCCGCATTGGAGCAGCGTGGTGGAGTAAGCTCCACGCCTCTCCAATAATGGGGAGCGACCCGTGCCCAGCAGTGCGACGCAAAAAGGGTTGCAGTCTACTTTACTTTCCTATCCCAGAGTACGAAAGTAATCCATTACTAATTGTGTATGAAAGCCAAAATATTATGTTTCATGTGTTTTAACAACAAAATTATATTAATGATATACCTATATGGGTCATTATGGTCATTATTCATGTGTTAGGATATCCTGTTCCATATAAATCTCCTTGGCGGCTCGGCATTCATCTTGGGATCTGTCCCGAGAGACAGAAATTTGCGTAGCCTCATAACCTGGATAATGGCTTGTTTTCAGATACTAAGATTTTACCGCAAAAATTCTAGAAAAGGTTATATTTGAGAAAAAAAGCCACCACGTAGAATCTATTTTTATAACACACCCAATATCCTATGCATTAATGAAAATAAATTTCAATCAAATACATGGTATGTATTTATGTATGTATGTATTTATGTATGTATGTATTTATGTATGTATATTTGAATGCGTGTATGTATGTATTTATATATGTTGGTATGTATACATGTACATATACTTACCAAAATGTTTGACTAAATTATTAGAATTGTTAGTTACTTTCACTTAAAAACCTTCTCGTAGTATTCCTGCCTACCTTAAGTTTCTCACCGTCCAGTGTAAGAAAATCGCAATCTAGCGGTATTTAATTCAAAATTCGAACAATGTTTTATCTAGCAATTATTGATGTCTATTTATTCCTTAGCCACTACTAAAAACGACAGCATATATTTTTTTATGTGAGAAGGTCAACATATATACTGGAAATGTTTATATCGGCAGCAAAACTGAGTGACACTCACTACGTGTTTTCCAGCGTTAATTTGTGACCCTTACGTTTACGATTACGAAGCGATTATAAGGTTAATAGTGTAATTTACTTTATTTATTATAGTGTTTGTGCTTAATACGTAAGTACATACACATTTTCTTCTATTTTTAATAGGCAATAATAGGCAAAACCAACCATTTCTGTTAGGACACGAAATATACTGAGATTTTTTAGATTTTAAATTCATTGGACCCGAAAACACATTATATAGCATTATATAGCAAAGTATATACCATCACAGTAAAGCTGATGATTTTAACTAACAGATGTAACTCAAAAATTGTGCGCTTTTTTGCGGCACCCATACATTTTTTTTCAATTTTCAGCATGGCTATCGAAATTACGAAATTGCAAATTTTCGAAATTTGGTCTTCTAACAGAGGGAGTGATCGATTTGACGAAGTTTTTTTCATTTTTTATGAATAATTGTCCTCGTGTAACTTTTTCTGGATGCTCTAAAAATTAAATCAAGGGTTTGTTGAAAGCATTATGCCAACAAATTGAAGTAAAATGGACTAAATGCCATCGTCATCGGGATCGTTTTTTAGAAAATAATATAATAATATAGAATTGGTTAAGTACAACTATTACTTTGCCTGAATGTGTTTTACAAGAAATTCCATCATCCAGCTCAGTTACTCCAGGAAGACCAGCAAAATCTTTTCGAGAATGTTGAGATAGAACTCAAAAACTAAAAATCCAAACACTTTTAGAAACGACCAGTCCTGAAGAAATTGCAGTGGCTAATGAATGCAACTTACGCTATGCTGGCAAACGAGATTCTGCAGCCATAGTAAAAGAATTATCGTCCGAGTCCAGTAATAGTAGGACAGCGATCAAACAGGCCCGTAAACGTCTAATCAGTGATCCTGTATCTCTATCTGCAGATGAAGCTCTTGGCATGATGGTAGATGCTAAATTATCTACTCACCAGTACAATATAATCCGAGAAAAGGCTAAAAACTTGTTACCTTCTTATGACCAAATACTGGAAACAAAAAAAAACAGTGTTATCCGTTAGAGAAAACTGTCACAGCAACATTTGCAGAATGCAATCTTCAATCTTTAGTGAATCATACTATCAATCGTATATGTTTAACCCAAAGAGATGTGTTAAATTCTATTGAAATTCTAAAAGTTGGTGCAAAGGAACTAACCTGCCTGATTAAGTGGGGTAATGGGGTTGTGATGGAGCTCAACAACAAAGATATAAACAGAAGTTTACATCAGAAAGTCAGTTTGACGAAAATCTCTTCAACATTTCTATAGTGCCTATTCAAATAGCTTTGAATACCGAAAATGAGAATATGGTCGTATGGCAAAACCCTGCCCCCTCGTCTACACGTTTCTGTAGACCTATTAAACTTAATTTCGCTAGGGAAACTACAGAATTAACAAAATGTTAACAGAGTTAACAATGGTTATCGGAAGAAGCCCAAGAAGCACGAAACAAAGGCAATCGTTACTATAGATAGATAATTCTTTACACGAAAAACTTCGCGGGTGAATACAAATACAGATCTCCTAAATAGACTTTTAATCTCATCTGACCCCTATTTAGCAGGATTAAGGAGCATACCACGAAAAAATAGAAGTAGACTGGAGCCAGAAGTTTTGTCATTGCTTTCCCTGCCCACAACAAATGAGTAATACGTTTATTTTCTGTATTTTTCTCATTTTTTAATTACAAAAATATACGAAAATTATTTTATAAAACTATAAGAACACTTATTATAACTTATTTCAATCAAATTAATGAGTTCCGTATCATCAGAATTAAATCCCGCTAGATTGCTATTTTCTTACAGTGTCACCCAGGGTTGACTGGCAGAGAATGCTATTAGGCATTAAGTTTAGCCCTGTAACACTTAGTAAAGGTGCTACAAAAATTATATAAATAAATATGGTTTCATACTTTAACTACTCAACCGATTGTCATGAATAAAAATTCACAAAAAACATTAATTAATTTTAATTTACTAAAAAAACATGTATTCACCTTTTAGTGTCTTTTGTAATGTACCTACATATTTGTAAACAAAATTAAATAAATAAATAAACAAACAAGTTGGTTTCCGTAAAAATATAACTTTTAACTGTGACTTGTAGAATGTTCAATAAAAATCTTTAAATCTGCAGTATACCACTTATAATGATAATTCATTAAAACTTACTTAAGACTACTACTACTACTTGAGAAATCGAGGAGAAATCTCCAATTTTATAGGCACACACATTGATTTTCATATACTTAGTAATGCAAAACAAATATGTGTGTGTAGTTTCCATCACCTCATATTGCTGAGCTGATGATCAAAGATAGAACTCCTCGAGGGTTTGGAGTTGCGAGCAAACTCTTTGTTGCGAATAAATTCATATGTTTATATGGACTGATGGTAGTATTCTTTAAGACTGTTTGGTTAACATGAATATAAAAGGTAAAACTACCTTGAAGTCCTTAGTTACGTAAATGGCGTTCCTTTAGTTCCGAATGGACACCGACTCCAAGATAGTTTTAAGAATCATTCATTACCTTTAGCAAGAAAAAGAACAATATAAACAATTTTGTTATTTACCGTTTGATGTCTGTTATATATTTTTATTAAGAACGGTAGGTGGTAAAACTATTATGGTTTGCCCGGAGAAGTACCACCGCTGCACCCACTTCTGCCGTGAGCAATTCTATTGTGTTTCGGTAGAAAGGTGCAGTTGCCGGCCACACTTACATGAGGAGACCACCAGCCTCCGGAGTAGCAGCGGAACTGCATACGACCTCAGACAAGACTTACCTATGCTTGCTTGAGGTTGTATGTAGAGGTCCGTGGGCTGCAGCGACCACTTTACACCACGTGGCCTGCATGCTCGTATGCTACTCCATTCAAATAAAAAAAAACTTATTTAATTTATTTAGATTAATGGTATAATATAAAACAGCAAACTATTTGAAAAAGAAGCCGTCCAAAAGTTCACGCCCCAAATATTATAGAGTTTTCTAGATAGAACATATCCCCTATAATAATATGCATTCTCTTGTAATATCAGCATAAAAATTCATGTGTCGTTAAAGTATACTGCGCTGAATACCGGATGAGGAAAATGCTTAGTTTCCTTCAAACGGTATCCTTTCGACACCATTTTCTACACTAGAAAGAGTTTCCGCTCGCTAATATCAACAAGTGGTCGCATTTATAGTTGTGACGTAACAAACTATTAGAAAAAAGTTAGGTTTAAAAGCTTAAGGGTCAGTGGTTCGTACATTTTAGCTGTCGTTATCGCCAATGCTAACTTTTATCTTGCCGTAACTATTACCAAACACTAACCGAACGTCATGTTGCTTGTGGCATTGCACCTTAAAACATTGAAGGTACTGACTCACCCGTCAGTGGAAAGGGCATTGCGCCTCGCTTCGATACATAATTTTTGTGCCAAATCTGGTGCGGGGGGAAGAACTCACACATTTTAATTTTCTCGCACATTCACAAATATTATTTCATCGCTACAGACGTATATATTTCTAAAAATGTCAATTTCAATTTAAAACGTCATTTTCTTTGCACCGACAATACTGAAACTGACACACACACACACACACACATTCGTTGTATAACTAGAAGGCACATTGTGCATGGACGTTAGGACGGAGGGTTCGCCCGTGAAGGCCACCCCTCTGACGGGGGTCATACCTATCAGTACCTGTGATGCTCTAAGCATAGGCACAATGCCTTTTCCCCCTTGCCCAATTATTCGTATCATCAATGACAAAGGGCTACCATGACAATTATGACTCTTTTCCCGGTTTCGTAAATGAGTTTTGTATGAGAGATATTTTTTTTTACTATTATACGTAGCAATATTGTTCTCAAATGTCGTACAGTACTTGCTAAACAGTTCAGGCAGCTTTGCATCTGTGTAGTGACAGAACTCACTACAGACACTACAGTCAATGTCTTTAATCCAGTAATTTCTTCGCACGGTTACGGTTAAGGTGTTTCATCAAAACTAGCGAGGGTTAAATGATTTTGATGACCTAGTTTTAGTCACAAAAATCTCCACAACTTCCAAGTCACACATTTTGACAGAGATGTAGAGTTAGGTGAACAGAACGTATAGAGTAGATACACACCCTAATTCTACCATTCTGGCCTACCTACTCTGAATCTTCAGGAGCACGGCTCTACATCTGATACCATTTTCAAAGGGGTATTGTATTTACTTCATAGAGCAACGATTTAAGTGTCAATGTCTTCTTTGCGCTAAGGTTTTTATATTACTCCGAAGTAGGGATGAATCGATATTACCGAGTACTCATGGGTATCGATACTTCTCATTCGATACTACTACTAGCATCGAACAACATCAACATTCGATACCGAGTATTAGTATCGAACGAAAACAATGGTATTGGTATCGTATCGTCGACCGTCGTCACAGCCGCCCGGGCTTGTCGGTTGAGTAGATTGATTGACCAAATAGCGACGGTGCACGGGTACGCACGACACAGGTGTTGTGTGTGGAGGAGTATTAGTGTTCTGTGGTGTGTGGTAATCTCAGAGTATACATACTCTTTTGATATCTTGGTTTATATATAATATTTGAATATTTAAAATTTGGAATGTTAGATAGAATTGTGTCATATTTGTTTATTCCGTGACAATCTTTTGAATAAGAAACATGTATAGCTATCAAACATAATTTTCCTATTTTATAATAATAGGTTTTACAATAAGTAAATACTGTAAATTCTAAAATGTTTAAGTTCAAATAAATAGTTTGCTTAAGAATCCTTAAGTGTCTTTTTTGGTTTGAAAGTGATCACATTAGCCACATCTACTATTTAAGAGCAGGTGCGTGCGGGGAGGACGCGCTGGCTGCTGGCAACTGTATTTTTTTTGTTGAATTTGTTGGCAGTAGTGTTGCAACAATTGAACAAAAATTTCGATTGTTCATAATCGATTGTAATTAAATATGATATAATATTGATTTAGTCAATTAATCGTTTTATAAAGACGTTTTATAAAACGTTTTATTTTATAAAGAATAAACGATTTTTCGAAAACAACATGAACAATTTTTTGATTAGATTTAAGTATATATATTTAAGACAAAATAAAGCATTAATTTAACTACTTTTTCATTTTGTTCTGCTCTGCTTATATCTGGCATTATCATAAATTAATTAAAAATTTATATGTTTTTGAAAATTGATTGAGTACTCACAAGTATCGATACTTCAGTATAGTATTGAATACGGTATCGATACTTTGATTTGATACTATTTTCGATACTAGTATCGAACAAAGAGTGGTATCGTTTCATCCCTACTCCGAAGTTAACGTTTTTCTGGTTTTTTCTTTACTCTTTCTGACTTTATTGTCAACTTTCTGTGACATGGCAATGTCAACGTCTGTCGAAATATCCGTAAAGTGGACATGTGAACAAAATTAAATCGTTAAACGTATCAATCCCCGAATTTACAATTTATTGTTATGCCATGAGTATAAGTAATGTGAAATCAGGGTGTTTGGAATTACTGTCCTGTTATGTTAATTAAAAACTTAAGTTTTGAATTACATTGAAAAAATGAGGGAAAATAAGGTAAGGCTTATCAAAAGTTCAATTTAACTTTATATCAAAACTTTGTAACTGGAAGAAATTTATTTAGATTATAGCTGTAGACGAAGATGGTCACAGAAATGTTCAAGACTTTTCCTACTCATCAAGCTAATACTTATACCTAAATTATTTACTGTTCATAAAATCGGTCAATAACCAAGTGAAATTTATGTTTGTAGAGAGTACCTGATAGTAAAGAATAAATATTAATTCATTTCAAAATTATATTGTAATCATCCCACCCAGTAATAATCCTGATAAAGAAATGTACCTAAAACTCCAAACGTCACAACACAACTTTACCCATTCAATGAGTTTAATAATACACTTAGGTTAATGAGGCGATCATTAGCTTCCGAAGGAACAGTGAAACTGCAAACTCTTTTATGATTTTAGTAAAGTCTATACCCTTCGTCTATGATTACTTGAGATTGGGAATATATATCCATGGGCTGCGAAGCGCGCATGGCCCGGTGGTTAGCTTACAACTTACAACGCAAGCGATCTATGCGACTAAGCCAAATAGCCTCCGAAGGAACAGTGAAACTGCAAACGAACTTTTATAAGATTTTAGGAAAGTCTATAGGTACCCTTCGTCTATGATTGATACGTCTTGAGATTGGGAATATATATCTATGGGCTGCGAAGCGCGCATGGCCCGGTGGTTAGCGCAAGCGATCTATGCGACTAAGCCAAACGGGCGTGGTCGGATGTAAGATGGGTGACCATTAGTGGCAAAAATTTCATGCGCGTTGCCATGCTTCGGAGGGGACGTTAAGCCGTCGGTCTCGGTTGTTGTTGATAGATAACAATCGTTAAACCTTGTCGGAGGCCTATTGGGCGGTTTAAAAACATTCGACAGCGGGTTAGCCACTAACCCGCATCTCCACCAACCCATTGGAGCAGCGTGGTGGAGTAAGCTCCAGGCCTCCCCAATAATGGGGAGAGACCCGTGCCCAGCAGTAGGACGCAAAAAGGGTTGCAGCCATCAATGGGCTGCAAAGACGCTATGCCGTAGCCACATGACCTATTTAAATTGAATTTAACATATTATTTAAAAGTAACAATTATTCTAAACGAAGTCTAAATTTATTCTATTTGCCCCCATTGCTTCATTCAACATTCAAAACACGACTCCTAAACAAGGCACCCCATAAAAGATAATCTTGTGTAGATTACATGCGTGTTTCAGATTTGTCGGAGGTAATTGGACCATTGTGTAATGCATCACAATGTGCTGTCTATTCACCTGCTGCGGGTGGATGATCGATCTTATTCAGAGGTTCGTTGTCCAATTTAGAATATCCTAATATCTATATAGCTAATACAATACGTATTATATATGCGTAAGCATGCACGGTTTCCAACACCGTGCATGTTTAAGATTTGGAGTGTCATGGGGGACACTCGCTAGTGGCAAAAAATATTTGTGTGCGTTTCCGTGCTTCGAAGGGCAAATAAAGTCGCCGTTCCTAGTTGTTATTGAGACAACAGCCGTTAAGCCTTGTCGGAGGCCTTAAGGGCGGCTTGAACACATGGGCAAAATCTGAAGATGAATGTTCACATTTTATCACTGAAAGGCAATAAGGAGTTTTGGCGGGAAGCTCGGGAAGCAAAAGACATATTGTGCTCTTGTTTTATTTTCATTTTCTAGGTGTATTTTTGAGTTAATCCGATAAAGTTGATGGCATTTTGTTTGATATAGGTAATTACAGTGCACGAGTGTTTGTGAAATAGAATAACAGTGCTACAAAAATATGTTTTTTCTGCTTGCCTCCAAAATTCCATCGGACACGTTCTAGTAAAGTAGCCATCGCTTTACTTGAATGATGGACTGACTAGACTGACTGATTACTGACGACTTATATACTTACTGACTTTGTTATTACTTCGTCCAGTTTCAATGAAAAAATGGCATGGCAAAAAATTAATGCAAAAATTATACTTGACGCTGGCAGTATGCACAGAGTTTGCGATGCCATAATTGAAAAGAAAAAAAAATTAAAAGAAAGGCAATAAAAAACGTTCCAAAAATAGATGTTAACTGCATTATAACTTGCAGATTATGGACATTTACAATGTCGTGCTGCATAAGCTCAGCGATCTGCTGCGCACTTGTCACCGCCTCCATGTCGGGCATCGCCCTCGGCTACAACTACTCGTTAGCCGAGTACATCGACTTGAAAGGTTTTTTCCTTTGCTTCGTTAGCTTAGAACTAGATATTAGTTCTCATTTTTCTATTTCAGTCTTTTTGACGTTAATTTAGACACGAATTTTTGAAGTCGGTGTCAACCAAGGTAGGTTTGTAACTAAATACATACATAATTATAGGTGAGACTAGAGGTCCCCCCGCGGTTTCACCCACGTTAGAAAGGGTCAGTAAACTATCAATTTTTATTGTAGTTATGGTTCACTATATTGGCTATAATGGCTTACACATGAGATATAGATATATACTTTTTTGTAGGACTATATATGATAAACATTTCCATCATACATTACATTTTGGTTTTGGCAACGCACGCCAGAATAGCTCGCAGATGGTAGATTTTGTCCTATTTACTTGACATCGTCATTTTTGGAAAATTCACACAATATCTTTGTAAATTGTAGCTTATGTGTAATTTTGATGTATATATACTCTATATTATTGCAAAGTTTCATTAAAATCCATTCAGTAGTTTTTACGTGAAAGAGTAACCAACATCCATACTTACAAACATTCGCGTTTATAATGACTTGACGAGGCGTGAGTTTTTGTGTTTCCATGGAGCCACAACATAAGGAATTCTATGGGTGTATAGCGTTATTTATTTATGTACAAAACTTTAATTTATGATTAGCGGTCACTGCGGTCCATTAAGGAACGGAGGATGACTTCATGTGCTTTATCTTTAATAATCTTAGCTCCCATACAACTTCAGACCGTCTCCGATTTATATCATTGAGCAGGATGTTCGCATTATGTATTAGACTGAAATAATAAAATTTTTGGTACCAAAACAGAATGCAATGAATCACAACCATCGTAGATTAAATCAAATTTAATTGGCAAGTGACCAGGATGACAACTGAAAAGTGGAATCTTCTGCGAAAATCTACAAAATAATTGGAGCGACGAAATATTCTGTCCTTTAAATACAGTAATAAACGTCGTGCACTTGAAATCATCGCAGATGATAATAGCCTTTCTTATTTTAAGATTTCTGTGTTATTAAATTTATGCAGTGTAATCGAGTACTTAATTAAGAAACTCGGACTCGGGACCCGGACTCGGCTACTGGACTCTAGCTAAAAAAATAGTTACGTGTATATTTAACACATGCTGTCTAGTGAAGAAAAACGTTACAACGAAGAATACATTTTTTATCTATGCAGTATAGATACACTTAATATTTCCAAAGGCATATCATATCTATCAGCAGTTGACCAACATAATGAAATATATTCAAACCTAAAGGAAGGTTTGAAAGCAAATGCGTGCTCAGCAGTGGGACTAATAAAGAGGGTAGATTTTAGGCGAAAAACGAGAATTTTACACGCTCTTCTTAGAATACAATTTGGTTTATTAACTACACTTAAAATTATCATTTATATATCATAATAAATCTCTATGAGTAGCTATTACCTAGCTACCTATTACCTAGCTAGTGTATTTATTCTTTTTAATTTAAGCCAATGTGGCTTGGGTAGTTCCTGACACTACCACTGGTCATCAAACTGCGATTAATAATGACATGTTTTATTTCGGTGTTCCCTACCTTAGTGTAAATCTGCACACGCGAAAACGTTAGGTACTAACGCGTTTGCGTTAAGAATTTAATTATCGACCTTATCCCTTTCAGGTTAAGATCTATCTGTCCAATTTTAACTCGCACGCAGTATAACGTTTGCGCGTTTACAAACTCACACTAAGGGCTCTGATGTCGAAACAGTATAATTTATTGTTTGTGCTTGTATTTCAGAGACCAACGTTTCCGTATACCTCAAGCGCGGTATTTTTGATGACGAAATCGGCGATGACATGGACTGGCGACGAAGCGGCCATCTTCCCGTGGCTGGTCACATCGGAGAACATAATTGTAAGATCAAAATGAACAAATCACAACATTTTTTAACATTAACGGTCTTGGGCACTATGCACAAAAAATTCATCACGCTAAGAAAACAGGATAGTGGTAAATTCATTATTAAATATGTTTTTACTGCCTTTATATTATTAAAGGTTTTGTCAACTGACAAAAAATGTCTTGCGACGTCGTTTCTAACACATTGCTCATACAAAATGCTCATACATTTGACAGCGCATTAAATGTATCTCAATTGATTTGGTAGTCAAATACGGGAGTAAAATTTTTATATATCAAGATCCAATCCATTATACTCGTATCTCTGTGATTATAGCTTTAAACGTCTTAAGCTAGATCTCTGAAGTACTAAAGCTAATGCTCTTAATGCAAAGTTATCTGTAAAGCTGTATCTGTAAAGCAACTGCTATAATGCTTTTTTGTTAGGTTTTTAAATTTAAAGAAACTCAACTTGTAGTTTTTGAGTCCAATATTAAATCAACGAATGCCTTTATAGCTTTAAAGATTTAGTCTGTAGCTTTGCTTTGTATTCAAAAACGCATCTTTTTTTTTTTGAGTTCATAAACAACTTAACAAATAGTACTTTCTCTTAGCCTATATAAGCTGCGCACCTAAAACGAATGACGTTCAGCCGACGACCGTATAACTAGCGCCAAGTTTATTATAACCCAAGAAAAAGTGTGTATTTTTTGCCGAATTCACCATTTTCAGTAAGAACAGGAGCACCAGAGGACGACACGACACCGGTACGATCGGGTCGTAGATTGGATGACTCTATTTACGAGTCAGATGACCGTAACAAGTTCGAAGGGTCCCTGATGAAGCTCACGGCTAAGCCACCTGCGCCGAGCGAATCTGCAGATAGCGAAACGACTGTAAACATAGATCAGGTAAAAACGACCCACTTAAATCACCCTTATTTAAACTCAGTGAACAGTCATTTAGTTAATATAGAATAGAATAGAGATTCTATAACAAAAATTACTGTGAGGAACCAGAAAGTTAAAATTTCTCATTGGAGCGGCGTGGTGGAGTAAGCTTTAGGCCTCCCTAATAATGGGACCTGTGCCTTGCAGAAGGAACGCAAAAAATGGCTTCTATAGCGAGAAATACTGTGAGGTGAGGTTAATTTAAATATAGTAGTGAACATAGCAAAGCATACACTGTTAAATAGTATAAAAAGACAAGGAAGGCCGACCCCAACTACGTGGGATAAGGTCTAGACCAGAAAAAGAAGAAGATACTCGTAATAGTGAGCATAGAAAAATATCGTGAGAAACATTTGCTCTTCCTTGAAATAACATTTTATACATTTTTAGCTAAAAAAATGTTTAATACAATAAAATGCTATACGAGTACGACTCATCAACCCACCTATTTCAGAGATAGGGAATCAAAAATATATATATCCATATATATGTATAGAAATTTACCACGAACATTTATCGATGTTGTTCATATTACTGCTATAACAGATAATTGGCGGACAAAGTCTGGTCACTAATGTTATTTTTATTTGAAACTTATTATTCTCCATAGTATCATCAATCTAGTACTACTCCATAGTATCATAATCTAATACCTATATGAAAAGAGAAGGTTAAGATTTTTATTAATAACTAATTTACCAACGGTAATCTTAAAACTGAGGCTGTCGTCTCTATTATATTAGTTTTAATTTATACATAAACCGAAATTAAAGACGACAACACCTTCAAATTAATTTGTATTAAATTATCTTTTTCAGATTATCTCCAAGTACTCAATGGGCTCTGTCGATCAACTGAAAGCAATACAAACTCTTATTAACATGAGAAAAGCTGCCGATGCTAGGCAAAGAATTGGTAAAGGAGAAACTAAGGTACTTGTAATATTACGTTTATAAAAAGAGATATGAACCCACAATCTTTATGTAAAGAAATATAAAAGCACAGATAAATTAATAACTCTTGTACAAACATACTTATTAACTATTTTTAACCCTGCAGTATTTCTTTTTCTTTTTAATTTGAGCTATGAACTAACTTTGAGATATAAACTAAGTTTTTTGTTAGTCCACAGAAAACATAATAGATGAAAGATATCTGCCGCACATGGCTGTATACCCAGGTGGGAATGTTCCCGGTCGGAGGTTATTGCCTCATAATGGTCCCGGCATTCAACCTCCTACCCCGGGTGATTCAGCTCGATTTGCAGTTCCCGATGAAGGTTTAAACGCTCCGGGACAATGGAAATTTCCAAAGTATCCACCAGAAGCTTTCACTGCAGGCAGGTTTGAAGATTATGATGCAAGACCTACATATCCAAGGCCGGTTACACTCAGATCTGGTCCAGTAAGACCGACTAGACCGAAGCCAACAAATAGGCCAAAACCATCATTGACCACGGCCGCGGTACCAGTGATAATAAGACATGAAAAAGAACCCAACATTCCTAAGTCAATTGATGAAGAAATGGACTCGTTTAAAGAAAAACTTTTGTTAGATAAATTTGATGTACCAAGGTAATCAGACGTATTTTTTGTGCACGACAGTTATAACGTTTTATTACTTCTTACTTATTACATCTTCACAATTTTTTTTAATTTTTTTTATCTTTCAGCATGAAAGATGAAAATTTTATGAAAAAAATGAAAGCCCCTAAAGGTGGTGAAGAGGATTACGAAGATGCTATAAAAGGTGTTCCAATAAGAAAAAAACGAGAAGTTAATGACAACTCTGAAACGAAGAATATAAATAATCAAGATGTACATAAAAGAGATTCATTGTATAGTGCACAGGAATTCTTTAATAATCTATTGTCTAAAGAAAGAAATGGGACTACGGAAAATGAGTTGGAATCAATAGTTCAACGTCAGAATATCACAGGTCCAAGTCTTTCTACTACAGTGTCGTCTAAAATTGTTTTAAAGTTGCTCAACGTAACTGCTATATAAATAATTTATTTTTTGTGATGTTTAGTTGTTTTGTGAAGGCCATGTATCGATTGTTGATGTCAATAAAAATGAACATTACGTAAAATTACAAATTGTTTTATTTAATTTTGTTGCTATATGTGTATGTAAATGTATTAAACCGCACTTAGCCAGCGTGGTGCATTTAGGGTTGAAAAAATGTGGAAACCCAGAAACATCAATAATTATTCCTACAGATGATTCATTAAGTACTCGTATAGCAAATTTTTTATAACAGGTTAATCACATGCAATTAAAAGACATGTTGAAGAGAAATGTATTAATGACCTGTAGAAGGGCATTTATTGTTGAAACCTTTTCCAGTGGTGGGATATAAAGAGAGGGCCTACTCTTTTCATTTTCATTTCATTTCACTCTACTCATAACATAACATTTACGGAATCATTTTTGTCAAACTCAGATCGTGTTTTTATTTACTAATTTATAAAATTAACGTAGTCATTGATGATATTAAGCTAATGAATGAATAATTATATACTCGTATTTCTAGAATTTCTTCAGTCTTGTTTGAGACTATCGCAGTTGTTCACTACGTCTGAATTGTTCCTTACTTCCTCAGTCTCATCGAAAAATGAGGCCTGAAAATTCACGAAGTTTCGGACAAGGACATACAGAGTACACCGTCACTAGTAGAATGAAAACAATCAATATATATAAACATATCAAAACCTGGTAAAACTGCTGCACTGCGCATCGAACTGTTCGTTTTCTCAAATAACAGAGGCATTAATAGCATCTCTTTGAGCTCTGTTAGTTTGTTCAGCGCGAACCGGTCTGGTGCATTTACAATTATTTGTCTAGTGAATTCTCCACAGTTTATCTGTTAATTAAACAACGACCTTCAGTAGTGTAAAATAAATTGTTATTATATTTATTTATATAAAATGGGCTTCAAACTGAGAGTACGATTTACTAAATAGAAATTAGAAAGCTTAAACATTACCTTATAAAAAAATGTTATTATAATCAAGACGAATATTTTAAGGCAAATTAATAAATCAATATTAAATAACTTAAATAAATTTATAAAAAAGATTGGTCCGCTCTCACTCTATTTCTATATCCTAATAGGGTTCATAATGTGTTCCTTCATTATCATTTGTAAACCTATATTAACATACCATTATGTTATGATGCAATAAAATATTGAGTATTAAATAACGTTCATGCAACGTTTCCAGTATCATTCGGTATAATCTATACTAATATTATAAAGAGGAAAGATTTCTATTTTTATATTTTTTATGTTTGTAATGAATAAACTCAAAAACTACTGTTCCGATTTCAAAAATTCTTTCAGCATTAGAAAGCTACATTCACCCTGTATGTTATTACATAGACTACTTTTTATCGCGGAAAAATGCTTCGTTCCTACGTGAAAACGGGTAACAGGGTCTACGCGGTTAAAGCAACTGGCTAAACGCCTATGATTTTAATATAGCCTGGAATAGCATATAGGCAATTTTTATCCTACGGGGACCTATTTATTTATTCATTAAACGGGTCCACGCGAGCGAAGCCGCTGGCGGAAGTCTAGGATTAGATATTTTACAAAGAGACGTGGTAGTTAGGTACAATTTTCATAGGCAGACGCGGTATCGATATTACATAGACACTACTATCTACATTCTACATATAATTTAGTTTACATATTTAATTTACATTATCGTAGTTTAATAGTTGAGCATACTTTTCTTCGTATTAGCAACTAATAATTTCATTGACGGTTGGAATTCACATTATTTTAAGTAGATTTATATCTACTTAGTAATGAAAAATAACGACGACTGCTTTGATTAATAGTTGTAATAAAAAATTAATCTGATTTGAATAAAAAAAATAAGTACAGTAATTTCAGCAAAGATTTATTCATCATTATGCAGATCTTCATCAAATAATAAATATTTTTTTCATGTCGTTATCCTAACTATATTAATATATTATCATTGATTGTCCGGCATAGTAACCGTGCATCGCGGCAACATAGCTCATAATTTTTATCAAGTTGAAGTTATGAATTCACAATAACCATTCACGCCAAGAATAAACCATCGTATTATACCCCATTTCCAAACAACAAAGTTGTGATAAGGTAAACGTTAGTATTATCGTCAGTTTTTGTCAGTGTCCCGGTACTCGTCATTCATAGAAAAAGTGTGTTTTTCTATGGAATGACGAGTACTAGAACGCTGTCGACATTATGGACGCTTACCTTAGCTGCAATACACATTAAATAAAAAAATAACGCTTCACACTCATAGCCCCACAGTAGGGTAGATATACCCTGTGTCGTGGGTACCATGGACACACACAACGACAGAAACACAAACACCCAGACCGAGAACACAAATCTAAACTCATCATTCAAATTTCTGTTTCACCGGGAATCAAACCCGGGACCCTTCGATTCGCAGTCCGGAATGGTAACCATTGCGCCACGCGGGTCTTCAAACATTGAATACAATAGTTTACATGTAGGTAAACGTTATTACCTAGTTGTGCAGGAACAATAGGATTTATAGGTCTAGCCGATATATAAATCTTGTGCTGTATTGTTTATTATTGCTGAGACTATAGGTACATCTAGTATAGTAACAGTTTCTATCTCGTTTCTGGGAATTATTGCCTAGTGGTGGCTGGAAAGCCGATTTACGGAGGCAATCGAAATACTACAATATTCATCACAACCTGTAAATGATTGTAGGTTAGTTTGTTGTTAATACATACATAATATACATACATACATACATAATTACAGTTAATACATACATACATAAGCAAATAGCAGTTAATACATACATACATAAGCAAATGTGTAAACTAATCTACGGCTGCAGATTTGCAAGCATTAAGTATTTTAATAGAAACTGTTAGAGGTTTCTCATGCCTTTGTATTTTATTTGTATGGGGTTTTCGTACTTTTTTTGATATGAGGGATTTTAATATTTCACAAAATGGTAAGTACTATTTTTTATAAGCAGACTCAATCAATGTTTTAAAAAGCTTTGAAACATATTTAGATAGCCGCTATTGTATGACACGTTAAAATTTAGCGTGATCTTTCGTATTTCTGCAACTTCAGTCCACAATTACACAAATTAAATACAAATTTCATGTTTAACCAAATATTTTATTCGTTAAAGATTCAACAAATATTCATTCATAAGACTAGTTGCTCGCTTTAATCTCATTTTCGCTTCGCCTTACGGTATCTTCAACTTTACAGATGAAACTTATTAAAATTTCTGACTGATCCCAGGGGAAGACTTAAAGTTCTTTAGAACTAATTAACTTTGAAACGACAGTATTTATATGGTTTGACAAGAGTTTAACTAATATTTCAAAGAGTTTCTTATCATAATTCTGAAATGAAATGAGCAGAAAGTTCAATAATCTATATTTTTTTCTATTGATCCATGAACCTTGATCTACATATGTTTTTTATGTTTATGTTATGTTCATTATATTTTTTAACCCTCCTTAAAAGTCTGAATGTCAAGAATTTTCGCTGCTACTACGTTTCTTCCGACGCACAATATTGATTCACAAGTCGAATCGTTTTAATTGTATCTATAGATAGATGATAAATTAACAACTAACCTAAAAGGAATTGTCATTCGTACGAGTAAATTAGAAGGAAAATTTAAGTGTTTTTTTAAAATATATTTTAATACAAGCGAACTAGGCAGATGCTGTCCGGCCTTAAAGTATCAGAAATAATCAAGTTTAAAGTCAATAAATTATTTGATAAAGATAAAAGCTATCTTATATTCAAGTTGGACCAAATTGCACACCGTGTGCAAATTTGATAAAAATCTAATATATTTGTGTAAATAAGTACTAAGTATAGTAAGTAAGTACGGTATATATACTAAGTCTATGGGAATATCACCCTCATAAACGCGTTGAAATCCTCGGTATCTTCACATGTGTCACGCACTACAAAGTTTAAAAAATGAGTGAAAATGCCGTCAAACTTGTACGGAGTAAAATTCAACACAAATTCTAGCTTTAAGCTAAAATAATGCCTCGGGATCACATACGATTCGCATTATATGTTTTTAAAGTTCAATGAGTTTATTTACTTTTACCTTTCTACGTTTAGCTCCTTACAAAATTTTAAACGTTATCCTTCTTTTTCCAGATCTTTAGAAACTATACTAGGCACTGTATTTAATATAAATAACAGATGCAACTCAAACTCCGCGCCAAAACGGAAAACAGTTGTGCCAATCTAACAACAACAAAAAAAAAACAATTTGAATTTGTAACCGTAAACAAAACATCTTTAATTTTATGACTTATGAAAAAGAATAGTGTTAATATTAACTAAATAACACAATCACTTTATCGGGAGGTTTAAAATCGCCTCTTAATCAACTACTCGTATGCTTGTTAGTTAGGTGTATTATTTAGAAATGAGATGGAAAATGGAGAAAAATATGCATCATGGAATAAAATTTAAAAATATGGATACACAAATAATTTGTTGAAATATAATATTAAAATTGTTCATATTGTCTTAATCCTTTTAAAGACCTTGGGCTTATTATAAGCTAGGATTTTTTTCTTTAAATAGCAGTTTGTGAGAAATAGGCAAAGAAAATACCTAAGCTATTTTTCCCCTTATAAGTATAATCTTTAATGCTGATTTATTAAAATCATAAAATTCTTCAACTAATTAGTTTGCAGGAGATTAAAAGGAATTCTCAATCTCTTAGGATAACTTTGTAGAAATGAAATATTTTTCTTCTTAAAGGTTACAAGAATTTTAGCGATCCTACTCAAAAAAGTTCGTATAGGTAGTAAAAGTATGATACTTAGATAGGAAAATAGATATCGACTTGTATGATACGTGAGTTAAAAACTTAGGATCCCTTTTTACAAAACTTACGCTGACGAAGCAATGAGTATAAAATCTTGCAAATTTCAAGTTCTTATAGAAAAGCGCCTTTTTGACTAAGACTTTTGCTATGGAATGAGGTAAATAATGACAAACTTATTTGCACAAATATGGGTGTTTACAAAAGGTGTTATTATACATTTGGTTCGCCATATTTACCTTCATGAGGTATGCAAATAAGTATTACAATAATTAAAAACTTAACTAATTACAAATTACAAACATAAAAATGTACATTGAAATAGTGTCATTTATTTTGGCCGCAACCCTTTTTGCGTCCCACTGCTGGGCACAGGTCTCTCCCCATTATTGGGAAGGCCTGGAGCTTACTCCACCACGCTGCTCCAATGCGGATTGGTGGAGATGCGGGTTAGTGGCCAACCCGCTGTCGGATGTTTTCAAACCGCCCATAAGGCCTCCGACAAGGTTTAACGACTGTTATCTATCGACAACAACCGGGACCGACGGTTTAACGTGCCCTCCGAAGCACGGAAACGCGCATGTAATTTTTTTTTGCCACTAGCGGTCACCCATCTCACACCCGACCTTTTGGCTTAGTTGCATAGATCGTTTGCGTTCTACGCTAACCGCCGTTATTATTTATTTTATTATATGTTAATTACTTTTATCTTTATTTGTACCCTTTATTGATATATTGCGCCTTTTAGTTTATTCTTTTCGGATCGTATCCGATCGTCGGCTTTGGTTACCCATATTGCAGGGTTTTTGTACACTGAGAGGAAAAAAAGCCGGCGGAAAAAAAAACCTCCCAGGTTTTTATGGAATTCCTTTATGCCGCTTTATCGTTTCGAAAATCAGTGACTGAGTAATACGCTTTTTCCAGTAAATACGTTTTAAGTTCCTTTTTAAGCTCACTGCCCGCTCATATTTTGAGGAATTCCGGTAGGTTATTATATATTTTTGGTCCCATGCAAAGGTCACTGTTATGATATTGTCTTGTTTTAGATGCTATTGAACAAAGTTTATTGTTATGTCTTTTCGATTTAAGCGTTTCATATTTAGTGATTTCAGCTTTGAACATTAAAGAGATCTCATAGATATATAAAGAAGGGAGCGTCATTATTTTTAAATTTCGAAAGTGCTGCCTACAAGTATCCGTTTGTCATGTCATTTGCGCGGATGCACTTTTTTTGGGCTTTAAATACAGTTTGAATTCCCTTCGCGTTACCCCAGAATACTATTCCGTATCTTAGTGTACGAAACGAACATAAGCATGGTAGGCATTTAAAACCGCCGTTTTACTAACAACCTTCGTTAATTTACATAGAGCAAATAAAAACTAATTTAATTGTTTACAAACATGTTCTTTGTGTGACTGCCATGTTAGTTTGCTATCTATGTATAGTCCTAAAAATTTTGTTGTTTCTATTTCAGATATTAACTTTCCTTTATAGTTAACATTTACTGGCTGTCCATATGATACTCTCTTTTTAAATGTCATTATATTCGTTTTATCGAGATTAATTTTAAGATTGTTACTATCTAGTCAGTCTATTAGTGCTTCAAGAGCGTTATTTATATTACTTTCAAAAGAACCTACGTCTTCTTTTGTAAATATAACTGTACTATTATCAGCAAACAGTATCATTGGTTGTTTTATGACTTTAGGAAAATCGTTATTATAAATCAAGAAAAGCAAAGGGCCCAAAATACTTCCTTGAGGCACTCCATACAGTACTTTCCTAGAGTGAGAAAGGTGTTTTTCTTGAGTATGTGTGATTTAATTATTTTTTGTTATTTCTGTAATGTGTTGTCTGTCAGTTAAGTAAGAGTTAATTAGGTTTAATGCATTACCTCTGACTCCATATTTCTCTAACTTATATAATCAAGAATTTCTGATCTACATACTCGAATGCCCTTGTCATGTCCATATAGAGTCCGATCACCTGTTTCTTAGTGTTTAAACTTGTCATTACTTTTTGTAAAAAGTTATGAATGGCAATGTATGTGAATTAACAGGTTGACATGCTACATTTTCTTACGGATCTTATCACATTTTTGGCTTACTTTTAATGAATTGCCGTATAAGGTATATTATTGTTCATTTCGTCAATCGCACATTTTTACGAAAAATATAACCCAGTTGCCTTACGACGTCGACAGATATGGGTGCAGAGGTGGTAATTTTCCACTTCAACCTTATAATACCTTACAATAATACTACCTTTTTTTTGTTATCGGTGGGGAAACCTTCAAAAGCTACCCGGCACTTGGAAGAGGATATCGGGTTATGTAAGATTTGACCGCACTAAAAACCCCTCGGTGGCCTGCCTCTGCGCTTGGGGAGGGCTCCGGGATCTCCGGTGGAACGCACTGGTATTCTCCACGCGCGGCGCCCAGATTGGCATTGAGACATCTTCGGGAGAGCAGATGTGCTCTTCTGCACCTTCCGATGCACGCGGCCCCGCACAAACCACCGTCCTTCCCGGGGCTGCTGGCTGGGCGGATCGAGCTCTCACTCGCACCGTCCACAGCCCCGGAAGCCCCCTTTTACTCGCCTCATCGAATCCTACAAAAATAAGCGCAAATAGAATAAAACTAAGTTTAACAACTATTGGTTCCATACGGTCAAGGTGGTCGAACTTTTATAGTTCGACCGGGAAAAGTACCACCGCAGCACTGCCGTGAAGCGGTTCTGTTGTGTTTCGGTAGAAAAGTGCAGTTGCCAACCAGACTTACACTAGCTTTTGTAGCAGCAGCAAAATTGCATACGACCACAGGCAAGACTTACAGCCGTATTCAAGAAGCATACTTCAAAAAACAAGTAGCTTAAGTAAGCAGGCAACGCTATGCAAAGAGCGCTATTTGACGTGCGTTCGTTATGTCAGGCCTTCGATTCACGTCGATTTTGACAAACGCATAGTAGCAGGCTTCACTCAAGTATCTTCTATTAATTCGGTTAGATGACCCTAAGCATTGGCGAGCACTATGAGACCTCATAGTATGTCTTGCTTGAGGTTGTGTGTAGATGTCCATGGGTTGCAATGGACATTTAACACTGTTACTCCATTCAAATAAAAAAATAAAAAATTGCACTCCGGTAGTGCCGGCAGAAGTGAAAACTTGAACATTAACGTTGTGCATTTTTGATATTTTGGAATGGTTAGGGAATAATTTCGCACGAATTGCTTTTATTATCAGTATTATTTTTCATCTAGTATTTTCAGAAGTTTTCATCTAGTATTTTTATAAAGTACTCACTCATTTTCTTTCACTATTTCTTCGTCACTTTTTTCATTAATAGATGCACTCTGTTCAACGTCCATATTTTAAATAGGGTAGCAATAAAACGAGTGACTGTAAATTACACTTTTAAGTGTCAAAATTAATCAATTTGCGTTATAGAATTATTAAGTGAGCGACTGTCTGCGAGTGACGAGAAATCAACAGAACAGCAACTTACAAAAATTAATTTGAACTACTTAAAATACAAGTTGAGCAGCTTCATAATATTTGAGCGACCTAATATTTGTTCGAGTCAATGGTAAGTACCACGTCGATTTTTCCCATCAAAAATGGAGGTGGGAAGAAGCACTGGCTCCGTGACTTCTCCGGCGCTGCGGGAAAACCACTCCCTCCGCCCCAGCGTAAGAAAGCGCGGCACCTGCGCTTTCCTACGGCGGGCAGGGAGTGTTCTCCCTCCGCGCCTCCGGCTTTTTATATACACTCTAGGGGTAGTATAGATAAGACCACGTGGATAGTGGGGTGCTCTGATTTGGTTTTGGGTATTTTTCAGACACAGAAGCAAAGGGCTTCGGAGACGCCATGGTAGTCAAACGTTGTGTGTAAACTTACAGAATGCAGAGTGGTTTTTTTCCAGTCGCTCACTTAGTAATGTAGTCGCTCGGATAAAATTTTAATATCTGAAATGGATTAATCACAATCCACTTTTTGTAAGCTCGTTCTGGATTTTATTATTATCAATATTCGTCGTTAGTTTAGTAAATTTTTCGCTTAATCTAATTCATACCGCTCAAGTTATTAAAACTGTATGTCATCATCAGTCGCAAAGTTTTTTTTTTATTCGCTCGTTTTATAATTCCCCTTTTAAATACTTGATATAAACGAATTTTACAAGTATAGACAGTCGACCTGTTAGCGGTCACCACTACGTCTTACGAATTTTCGATCAGGCCACGTGTCCGACGCTAGTTTAACATTTTATACCCATCTAAAAAAAGTGCAAGAAGTTTTCACTTCAAAAATATTTATTTTTTGTCAGTGGATTTAAAATCATCTTTAGTTAGGTAAATAAAGACGAGGTGAATAAATCGCTACTTGAAGTGTATGAAAGCGGGCTTGAGGGATGAGATCGCAGCTATCAGACGGCTAAGATGGCGATACGACATGATCTGCGTTTTACCGAATTTTACATATACTTACCTTATATATTTGTGAGTTAAGTAAAGATGAATAAAATTTACTTATGTATACCTAAATCAAAAAACCCAAGAGTTTTGAGTGTAACTTTCGCAAGGATTCTATAAAAATCTTGTGTCTATACAACAAGAACATAGTATCTTTAATCAAAATATGATCGTAATATAGAATTTAGAAGACAATGATAAAATAATTGTTGACAAATGTTCTGTATCGAGCAGTTCATATATCTAGAAAACGTCCCGTTGGTATTCTAAAATAACTTTCTTTTTTCTAAATTTTTTTTCTAAAATATCTAATTTTTCAGAAGTTCATTTGTCAGGCTACGTCAACAAGCAAAATACCTAGCTTCTGAAAATCAAAGACAGATTGTTGAGAAGCCTACATCACATGTCGATGTCAATAGCCTGGCTAATTCGGCCACAATGAACATTCGCGCGACGGGATCAAGTGTGCGGCGGTACGTCGTTCGCTGGCTTCCGCGGCATGTAGCGTTGCCAGGCGTCCGGATAAAGCTGGACATAGGTAGGCTTTTGGATTGCGTGTCCGGCCAAAATAAACGGTGTCCGTCTTGTCCGGCTTTTGTTAGGCTTTTTACATTTCGCAAACGAGCGAGTGCCGAACGTGGCCGAGCGCAGGCGAGTCGACTATCGGTCGCTCCCGCAGGCCGCAGTGGCGCAGTTTTTGGTCGTACCTATTAAAACTGAGACACAAAATCCTCAATTATGTTGGGTGTCCGGCCTTTCTACCCAAATGTCCGGCCAAGCTGGCTGGTCGGTCCGGCTATTAGGTTTGGCGACCTGGCAACCCTAGCGGCATGCAATTAAAAGGACCATTACGCAAAATCGTGATGTGAACATTTCAGTAACCACAACTCGTTATGGGCAAGCGAATGGGCATAAAGGCGTTATTCTTATTTAAACGCTGTTTTTCTTTTATTCGATATAGGTAAGATTTTCAGTAATTTACAAAATAGCCTCACTTTATTTGTTTATGAATAGTTTCTAGCACCCGTTTCTTCACTAAATAAGCGTTTTCTGTATTTAATTAACTAAAAATAAAAAAATTAAATTGGATTTAGTCATGATAAACGTTCGCGCGAATATACTGTGGAATATTTCCTATGTCTGTTGTGGTGGTTATGTAAAAAGTCGTCGGTAAAAATATGTAAAATACTTGCGCAAATATTATCTCTAAGGCAAAGATTGATAAAATGAATCAATTTGTATCTAGGGAGCGCTGATTGCGCGAACCCTCTTTTTATTCTCTTGGTCTTTTTACAAACCTTGACTTTCTACGTACCTATCGCAGTGTGGTTTATTAACATTAACTATATTATATAACTAATTATATTAACATTTTCTTTGATTGTCCCAAAACTAATCCAAGCTAATATTATGTAAGCGAAAATGTGTCTGTTTGCTTGTCATTCTTTCATGTGGCGATGTGTTGGTAATATATGGAATGAAAAATATAATATAATGAATAAAATATGGAATGATTGTAATGCTCGGAGAAAGATAGAAAGTGGATCACTCTCCTACTTACAGATATCTTATTTCTATGGGAAAAACATATACTACATATACTATTACATGCACACACTTAAAACAAAACTGCTGTTTGCTTTGCAAGTAAAATATCGCGGCGCATCGTGCAAAGCGTTGTCAAAAATATCAAAATTCAAAAGAGAAATTTGAAATAAGATACAACATCGGCCCACGCCTAGATTTTTACAAAACTAGCCCCACTTTGATGTTCGCAAAGTTAAGCTTTACTTTTTTATTTAATCTGAGTACCACACCAGTTAACCTTTAACACTAAACCGTTACATATTCACCGATAAGCAACCACTACTTTCTACTAAAAAGCGGTAATGGTAGTCGAAATTGATAGGAGGGTCTCAGGTACCTATGTTTTTGTTGATAAAATCATTACTCAAAGATGGCTAAGGTTCAATTATCTCACAAGAGTGATAGTTGAGTAATAAACACCGTATAATAAAGCCAGAAGCGAGATCTACGAGTACATTAGGCTCGACGTAAATGATATTTCAGGACTAAAACAACTACGTGTAAGATTATAATAATAGCCTCTTGAAATTTGGTTCTGCCGTTGACTTCTAGGGTTGAGGGCTGGCAGTGGGCGTTGAAGATATTACTAGGATTTACTTAACCTAACTTTTACTGCGTAGGATGTATTAAATTTTGAAAAGGTCTGCAACTGAAAACGCCTCGAGCGTCATTTTCTGTTTACTTTACAAAATAGGGGCGTATAGAAGTTCTGTGTCACGAACGCCATTCGGCTATAAATGTTGTTGAGGAGTGCACGTACACATTGTTTTAGTGTGCGTAACCTCGAGAGCACTTGGTATCGAGTAACATTGATCAGCATGACAACTAAATGTAGAGGAGTTGTGTGAGTGATGCAATATTATTTGACGACCCGCGTGGCGTAATGGTTACCATGCCGGACTGCCGGTCGGTCGTATCTACCCTACTGTGGGGCTATGAGTGGGAAGCGTTATTTTTTTTTCTTGTTTTTTGTTAATGACGGAGACGTTTAGGTTTCTTTGGTTACGCTTCATAAGCTTACGCACACAAGCGTGCTTATCAGTATACATCATTACGACAACCAGAGCCGATTTCGTGAATAGGATTTCGTGAAATAGAATATCTATACTAAAATAACAATCGTTTCGTCACAATCTGTCTGGCAAAACTACATACCTCACAAAAAACTAAAGGTTTAAAGGTGAAACAGATTTAATAATGAAAATCAGAAGTTTCACTATCTTTTGTTTTTCCACTTTCACTGTTATAATAACATTTAAGACAGTACAAAGAACCTTTGTTTTTTGGCGGTTTACCCTTTGTTATTGTACTATGACTGTTATGATAACATTAAAGACAGTAAAAAGAACTTTTGCCCTTTGGTAATTTAGCTTTTGGTATCTATTATATCGGTAATGATAGCCTGCAGCTGAAATCAACGGTGGGCGGTAAACAAGACAGGCTTCAAAAAGTATCTCATCATTGTGTAGTTTCCTAAACATTAGGACAATATCTCTCCCCATTATTGGGGAGGCCTGGAGCTTACTCCATTAAACTACTCCAATACGGGTTGATGGAGAATTCTAACGTTATACGCTATTTTATTGTGTTTCGGTGGAAAGGTATTTGCCAGCCAAATTCACGTGATGCGATTATCAGCTCGACATAGCAGCGTAACAAAACTCAGAATTGCTTCAGGAATTTTTCAAAATAATGCCTACCATTTCATGAATATACCACCAGACGAAGGTTAAAGTTCCATCGACACCATCTGGACTCGTGGCGGTCCTCCACAGTCCGATTTGCACGCTTCTTTTTACCGCGGACTTGTAAGTTATGGGACAACCTTCCAGATGAGGCATTTCCAGTGGACTATAACGTGGGTTTCTTCAAGAAAGCTGTAAAAAAAGCTCTTCTCCAAAGCCGGCAATGCTCATGTAGCTTCCCTGGAGTTGCCCGTATCCATAGGCGACGGTGATCGCTTAACACCACGCGGTCCGTCTGCCTTTTTGTTCGGTTCATTTACTTTAAAAAAAAGTTGTGTTCTGTGTGTGCTGTGTGCACGGGCTGTTGCGACTACTTGACACCACGTAGTCTGCATGTTTGGCTGCAACTGTGTTAAAATAAAAGAAGATTTAGGTACCAATTGCTTTTTACCGTTTTCTTTGGTTTAAATTGGAATAATTTACGTATATTATATAATAATAATAAATATAATAAATAGTTTATTGCCACACAACATTAATACACCATAAAATTTAAAGCACAAATACAAAATTTAAAAGATTATATCTTAAACAAGTAATTGTAAAAAATACTAATAAACATTTTTGTGGGCAAAGGAAAAGTCTCAGCTTCTGCTAGCACGAGCGAACTCATGCAGCGCTGTTTTTCATATCACAATTATAAATAAAATCTTTGAGATCTGAAATAAAATTTAGGGCCCTAATAACATTTTTAATTAGGAAACCCTCACAGGACCATAGTGGGCGTCCGCAAATTGGAATAACATCATTCCTGAATTTGTGTTTCACTGCCGATTTGTGAAATAATAGCGTTTCTTTTGACATTGTTATGAGAAAATGAAAATTTACCTAATACTTATTTCTTAAGTCTTCTCGGATTGCAAATTACTCGTATTTTTCCACAGCAAAAACCTAGACGAAGATTTCATTATCGTAGGCCCTGAGTAATATGTCAAATTTATGTGTTTGGCGCTTTAACTGATTTTATTTTATAGGTCCTAAAGTCCTAATTACAACAATATTTTATGCTTACACAATCATCAAAACAATTGTTATAACTTTTAATTCAAGATATACCCTATTCCCCGTCGTGCCAGCCCTATAACATACCGTTTGCCTAAGAATCAGTAAAACAACGTACAAGGATGAGAACTCCTACACCAATTCAGTCTGTCAACAGCATATCTCTACATCTTTAAACATTGTCGTTACTGAAATAACAGACATGAGAATAGTTGAATATAGAAACGTAAGGCAGTCGGCGAATAACATGTTTTCAACGTGTTTTCAATTTCAGAAACCGGAACAAAATAATAGAGGAATTAATTTTGACTAATTGCTTAAAGAAACAACATTGGATTGCAATAAAACTATGTTTTGAAAAGAAATCTACCGCAAGAATCTACACCAAACCCTGGAGCAGCGTGGTGCAAAAAAAGGTTGCATACAGCATTATATTCCTATACTGAAACATGAATGACGGTTTCTGTTCTCGGTCTGGGTGTTTGTGTTTCTGTCTTTGTATGTGGCCATGGTACCCACGACACACAGAGTATATCTACCCTACTGTAGGGCTATGAGTGTGAATCGTTTATTTATTTATTTATAGTTATCAGATGAGATTTGTTTGTACTGTAAGACACAAAAGAAATAATTGTGCACCAATATATTGTATGTATTATTTAAATTATGTTTTGGACCGTGAAGCAGCGATAGCCAAGCGGTAGAAATCGCGCTCTCCGGACAGGGAAATACCAACTTCAAACGTCCGGCACGCACCTTCTCTGTTAAAGATATTTGTTAAGTGTGTATTTTTATCGCTGCTCTACGGTGAGGGAAAATTTTGTGATTTAATTAATTACGATGTTTTCCATCACCGTGCATGGCTGAAACTCATAATTTCTCAAAGGCATGATGTCCACCAATCCGCACTTGGCCAGCGTATTGGACTATGGTCTAAATCTCTCTTACTTCCCAGAGAAGACCTGTGTCCAGCAGTGGAATATAAAAAGGGTCGAAAAAAATATTTTTTATTAAACCTGACAACAATAACTAGATTGTAAAAATCAACAAAATTGAAATTCAATCTTTACTACTGATGAATATTAATCTCTATTCTTCAGTAATCGAAGAAAGCAGACACCAAACAGAATGTTAAATTAATTTGACAAGCACTTATAGGACACAAGGACACCGACATAGAAGTTTTAATTAATTTCGAGGTTTAATTAAGGACCGCGAAGTATAACTTATTAAATAGAAGAAGACATCATTGGGTGACGATCTTGCGGCAATGTTTTTGTTTGATGTTAACGTTCATAATATAAAACTTAATGTATACGAATGAATTACGAGTAATATTTTTGTAATTATATGTTTGTAACCCTGCTGGACGTGAATCCTTCAATTGGGAAGGCCTGGAGCTTACTTCTCTTTGCTGCTTTAATGCAGGTTAATAGAGATATAAAACATTAGTGGCCAACTCGCTGACAGATAAAAGAAAACCGCCTATAAGGTATCAAACTAATTTAGTCCCTGTAGCTTCGGGATTAAGAATAGAGCTACGGTATCCCCTGCCTGATCGTAAGAGGTGACGGGGTTGCGGGCGGTGAGAGTGGGAGCTCGATCCGTCCAGCCAGCAGCCCCGGGAAGGACGATGGTGTGTGCGTGACCGCATGCTGCCGTAAGCATCGGAAGGTGCAGGAGACACATCTGCTCTCCCAAACATGGAGCCGTTCTAGGGCGCCGCGCATGGAGAACACCGGTGCGTTCCACTGGAGATCCCGGAGTCTTCCCTAAGCGCAGAAGCAGGCCACCGAAGGGGTTTTAGTGCGGTTAAATCCCACATAACCCTGTATCCTCTCCCAAGATGCCGGGTACCTTTATAAGGTTTCCTCCCAGATGCAATAAAGGTAGGTATCCCATAATTTATTCACACTAATTTACGTGTTGCATTCATAATCAGCATAAAGATACTTTATAAACAAATATTGATAGACGAGCAGCGATGGCCCAGTGGTAAAAAACCGCGGTCTTCGACGCGACCGATCCCAGGTTCAAATTCTCGGCTCGCACCTCTGACAAAGAAATTTGTAATGTGCGAATTTATCGCTGCTCCACGGTGATGGAAAATATCGTGATATTTCCTTGATTATTCATTCATAATTTCTCGAAAGCATGACGTCCACCAATCCGCACTTGGCCAGCGTGGTGGACTATGGCCTAAATCCCTCTCAATTGTGTGAGAAAGAGACCTGTGCCCAGCATTGGGACATAAAAAAGGTTGAAAAAAAATTTATATTGATAGACTGTTAATGAGAAACATAACAAGGCGCACGTGTATCAAGAAATGAATATGTTACATACGTAACGTTACTTATTCGACGAGCACTTAGAGGTACACTGAAATAGAGGCTTCCAAGTCCTGGCAATTTGAAGTTTTAATTAATTCCCAATGTCTAATTAAAGACCATAAGGGGAGATCGGGCACGGCAAATAATTGACGAGGGTGCTTTTACATATTACTTAGATATTGCGTCAAAATTTTTCTTTAAGCTTTATATGGTGTACGAGCAAACTTTAAAATGGCAAAAAGTAGAGGTTGATTCATTTAGATTGAAGACTGGCATCCTTTTTGCATTCCATTGGAGGTCCATAACTTACTCCACCACGTACGCTGCTCCTTATATTTTAATGCTGCTTATATTTTAACTCAGTCGTCTTAATGTCAACTTAAAAATAAAAACAATGGACAACTTTTACTTTTTATGTTATTATGTGATATCAATGAACTAAAAATGAAAACTGATTATAAGTCAACTACAAAACGTAAAAAAACATATATACCTACTTTTTTATCTCCGAGTGAACCCTAACATTTCTTTGGACACAAGCGGTGCACAAGACTTTGGCATAGTATGGACAAATGTTTTCTTGACAAAAATAATATGTGCTTGAATTTCCTATGTATACATGTTGGACAGTGAATTCAACACTTTTTTGTAAGTGCCAGCTGAGCATCATCACGAGACAATGTCCTGAAGAGGAGGTATAAACCGTTGTATACATTGATTCGAATCACGAAGGAAAGTTGACACAATTGCTCCTGATTACAATTCTTGGCGACATAATTCATTGTTTTTAAATTTCAACTGGATTTTGTTTACTGGGCTGACTGTATCCAGTATTATGCTGTCTCGTTCTGACACCTTGTGGTTAGAAAGTTTCTTCATTTGCAAATAGTCGTGTAATAACAAAACCTTTTTGTAATATCATTATTTTGACGTTACTGATGGATTCGATTATCATGCTCATAATGGTGGAGGAGGAAGATGGATATTCACTAATTTCTTCCGGATAGATTTCCGTTTTGTTCCTCGTCCTCCTCGCCAATATAAATATCCTGATTATCTTCTTCCAATCATCTCAGAATATACTGAATTTGTCTATCATACACTTTTACATAATATGTAACAAATATTCTGAAATAATATAACATTAAAATAAACACAACAACAATAAAAGAACTATGAAGTTCTTAGTTAAAATTTATTCACGCCATTCGTCGCGTGGTGTATTTCAGAGGCCTGCGCAAAATCACAGTCCATACCCAGGGCACCAGTAAGCAAAATGAGTTTCGATAACGTGAACGTTAACCTTAATCCTTTTTAGGAAGCTACCTAAAGTAAGGGATCCGTAAAGTTATTCTAAGAATAGCAATTTTGCAATTTTCTAAAACCTGGGCTTTGAAAGACCCCACGCGACTGATCGAGGGTTAATATTACCATAAACCATAAATCATAAACTAAAAACCATCAACTATAAACCATAAATATTAAACAAATAAACCTTAAACCATAAATCATAAACCATAAACTAGCGGACGAAGTCGCGGTCAAAAGCTAGTCAATTGAAGGAATCAGACACCGTACATAACGTTAAATTGATATTAGAAAAGCACTTAAGGTTACCGAAATATGATGGCTTTCTAGTATAATCTTTTGATTGATTTCCGAGATTCGTTTAAAGACAGCGAAGCGCGTTCGGCGTACATAACAAATTAATTGTGACAAGTCTTATCTATCTAATACCTTTAAACGAGCAATTCTTGTATATACCTAAATATATTTTTTAATCTCGGAAACAGCTCCAAAGATTTTCATGAAATTTAGTACCCTGATTTCGGGGGTGATAAATCGATCCAGCTAGGATTTATTTTAAAAAATTTTAAATTATAAAAAAATATTTCAGTGATAATAAAATAATATAATATAAAACCTCACATGGCTACCTACATTTTGCGCCTTTGCTTATCCTCTGACCGACACATGTCATTACCTCATGACATCATAAAAATTACCGTCTACGACACATGTCATTAGGTAATGACATCTCGACCTCGCGCTGTTTTCGGCTCTATAGTTTTAAAAATAAGTTTCTATTTAGTCTGGCGTATTACCGTCTACGACACATGTCATTAGGTAATGACATCTCGACCTCGCGCTGTTTTCGGCTCTATAGTTTTAAAAATAAGTTTCTATTTAGTCTGGCGTATTTTTAAATTCATAGAGGAATAAATTCTCCGTTCATTCGGTCATTTATTATCTGTAGGTTGGTAGTGAAATAAAAAGAAATCTCTGTTGCAAAATCGACACTCCTTCAGTCGTCAAATTTGCTTGGTAATACTCAGTGACAGTTTGTGCTAGTGCCGGTTTTTTCCTGATTTATGTGGATTTTTCTACTGAAAACGTAAGTAAAGTGTTATAATTATTTCATTTATAGTGTTTTTAGTAATAACAAATATCCAGAAGTTTGATGCGCGTCATAATTTTTGGTAAAATAGGTTTTCAAAATGAAGTGGAATTGCGCGGCGCCACAACAATGGCGCTGTTTTGGTTTTAGCTCAATTATTACACAATTTAGTGGTTAAAAACCATTACTGTCATACATATGTAGAAAGGTTATTTTATAAGGAATCCGTTTCTGTATCTTTTGCTTTATTTTATCATTGTTATACAAATGAATCAAGATCAATTCTGTGTGTGAATTTTGCGCATTGAAGTTATATTTTTTTCTGCTATTATTACGTTACAAAACCATGACAATCACTAATAGTATAAAGATAATTTATCAGGGAATCTATATTTTATTTATATTATTCGATTAGTAATTAGTTTTCTTTATAATTTGAATATAAAATCAAACGAATACAGACTTTACCGTGCATCCGTCGACGCCTTATGGAGTACGCAATAAGGTTAATTTTACAATAAGTAATGCGCACTGACAAACTCTGTTGCTTGCGTGTTTGCTTGCGTGATTTGAAAAGTAATGAAAAAAAATTTCATTACTTTTCTTGGCATTTTTACGTCTATTTGTGTATGAAAAGTGTCAATGAAAATTATATTGCAGGAAAGGCAATTTCTTATTCTTTATGAGTGTGCCCCCTGATTTTAATTAGATTAATTATAAAATTCGTTAAATGAATTTTAACGTGACCTCGAATTTTTTTCCTATTTTTTCCGACTTTTCGTTTTTCATCTTCTACGAAGTATGTTTTTCATTCAATGAACCTGAAAAAAATATACAACGTTTCGAGATACTTTACCTAAAGAATAAAGGAATAACTAAATGAATACGACTAATACTATCATTGCAATTAAATTTTCAATACACCGTCATGTGCGGCGCGCGAAAAAAACATTACGTAACTTCAACCTCAAATTTGTTAATTTTTTTGTATGAACACATACTTGTATTATACTTTATTAGAAAGGTCTTTTCATGTAGATTCTGAATATATAAATAATGTGCCACATTTTTTCTTTTATTATATGTTACATTCGTTTTATACCAAGCGGAACAACAATCTAAACATGCGGACTCTTTGTTTGGCTTTGAACGATGACTATAAAAACAAAACACACTGTAGAAGTACTAAATAGCTATAAGGTGTAAGCTTGTTTCATTCCCTTCCGAGAAATGTAACTGGAGTCGTTGTAAGTGTAAACATCTGGTCGCACGAACATAAATAACACTCGTAGTGCGTATCGCGGCAAAAAATCTCTAGACCCCGTGTCGACAGTGTTTTTTGGCGCGAAAGCGGCCGTGTCGCGGAAAGGTCGCTCCAAAATTTTTGTACTTACTTAGATGCTGTCCTTTTTGGAAATTTCCTTTAAAAACAAAGAGTTTAGATTTATCGTTACAAAATTGTTTATCCAAAATTTTAAATTTGAATTTTGATGATCGCTCCTGGATGCAAGCAACACTGCCAGTTAAGTTTGGTGGTTTAGGCATCCGCACGACGGAAGGTTTGGCTCTTCCGGCTTTCTTGGCTTCATGTCATAGTACGTTAACCCTCATCACAGAAATATTGAATACAAATGTTGATGATGTTTGGGTTGCGTACATGATGGAGGCTATAGGAGTGTGGGGTGCCACCTTTCCGTCTGAGGACATCCCAAATGTATCTCAAGATAGACAGTCCACTTGGGATATACCAGCACTAAAAGCATCTTATGCTAGCCTCCTCGAGCGATGCTCTGACAGCACAGATAGGGCTCGATTATTGGCAGTAGCACAAAGTGAGTCGGGGCATTGGTTACACGCTCTCCCATCTAAGAACATTGGCACCGTGCTGGATCCTGTAGCTCTGCGTATTGCAGTAGGTCTCCGGCTCGGTGTAAGGGTGTGCGAGCCTCATGTTTGTCCGTGTGGGCAAAAGGTGGACAGCTTTGGTCGACATGGCCTGTCCTGTATCAGGAGTGCCGGCAGACTTCCGCCACGGTACCTTGAACGATTTGGTTCGTCGGGCTCTTGCCACCGCTTCTATTCCAGCAACTCTAGAACCATCTGGACTTTCCAGAAGCGATGGCAAGAGGCCTGATGGGGTTACTCTGGTGCCGTGGAGTCTAGGTCGGCCACTGGTATGGGACGTAACATGTGCGGACACCTTAGCCCCATCGCACATAAGCGATACTGCAGAGAGGGTGGGGTCCGCTGCCGACCATGCACAGTCTCTCAAGCACCGCAAATATAGTAATTTGTCGAATAATTATCTATTTGCGGCGCTAGCGGTAGAGACGATGGGACCATGGTCTTCTGACATGAAGAAATTCATGTCAGAAATGTCGACCAGACTTATCCTTGCCTGTGGTGACCTAAGGGCTGGCGGTTACTTTGCTCAACGGCTCAGTCTAGCCATACAAAGGGGCAATGCCGCCAGTGTCTTGGGTACCATGCCTCACACGGACTTTTTAGATGAAATATTTTATTTATAAGCCTTTTTATATGTTTTTTATGTTAATTTTAAGTTTTGTATATATATGTATATATATTTAAGATTAATGTTAAGTTATTTGTATATACATATATGTAATAACATCTTTTTATGAAATAAAAATAAATAAACACTAGTGATAATTAACTTAAATGAAAAATACGACTCTTCCTGACATCTATTGGCGAGTATTAATAATATTGTGGCGTAGAACGCCGTCAACATAGTACATTATTCTTAGTCTAAGGCCGTCAAAATATGCCATCCGTCAATCCGATGTTCAAAGAGATGACAATGTCGATTAGAAAGAACTCTATAAAAAATTCGTTCATTGAATTTTAGCTTCCTTGGCCGAATGGTTACGTAGCCTGACTGCGGAACTAGAGGCCCGGGTTCAAAACCTCACTCAAAAACAATATTATTGCGTTTTTTTGTTTGTTTTTTTTTTTGGGAGCTTTTTCAGATGGCTTTTTTAAGTAACACTAAGCAAATGAGTGTTTCGTTTGAAATTAAACCAAGAAAATAATTGTTTTTATCCGAGGAACGCTCCAGTCCAGGAATTATTTTTAAATTTAAATGGAGTAGAGAACCATGTACGATCTCTCACACAACATGAGCTGCAGGGCCTGAAGCAAGCCTGAGTGCATGTGCTATGTGCAGTTGCGCTTCTACTCCGAAGTCTCATTGTCGTCATTAAATTAAAAAAATACGCCTTCACAAAGTGAAATCGATGATTATTAAATGGTCGATCGATGATAATTAAACCAGTGTCGATAATTTTTAAGACCAAAAAAATTATAGTAGGTTGAAACCCAAGAAAACCAAAAAAAAATTAAAGAAAAAAAATTACGTGCGATCTGAGATCGGGAAGGGGAGGGGGAGTTTTCAAGCGTAAATAAGGGGAAACTACAAACCCTATACTATGTACCTACAACTATAAAAAGATCTACAACTTTTTTATTTACACTTTTTACACAAGACCACATTTATGTGAAATATTCAAATAGGTAACAAATTTTTTTGTTTTTTATTTTTATCTTTGCTAAAAATATTTTTTCACAAAATTTGGTAAAAACTTACCTTTTTCTGTCTCAAACACAGTACAGTACAGTAATTTTAAAAAATTAAATTTTTTCGTTTTAAAATATTTATTTTTTTCACCGCATTTTGACTTATGATGAAAAATTCTCACGTCAAAACGTCTGCTTTTTTTACTTTTATTTACTTTTAAAAAAATGGTGTGGTTTTTGTTCCTTGTAATCTCTACTTTCTGATAGTATAAAAAATAAATAAAATAGTAAATGTTCGAAAACGAAAACTCGAATCCGTTTTTTTTTTAAATAATTATGTACAATTTTGAGCTATATACTTATGTTGCATGCACACACACACACATACACACACAGACGCTCGAAGTGTAATATTATTTCTTGTTTTTTGAGGTATAGTTTTAAGTTGTTTTATTTTATGTTAACCAGTTCGATAATGACCACTTGATGTTATAAGACCACATAGGGAAGGAACTGACTTCTGCAACACAGTGAAAACTAAAGCAGAAGGCAGGGTCTCTACACAGAGCGCTATCTGTATTTGGAAATAAAGACTCTTTTAATATTTTTTATAAATCATCTGATGACCGTCAACCGCATCTTGGTACAGAAATACATTGAGTTTCATTCAATAAAGTTTTAACCTGTTCAATATAGGTTAGGAATCCGCTCGCGGCTTCACCCGCGTGGACTGCATATCCCCAAAGGATTGTTATATTTTTCCCGGGTAAAAAGTGGCCTGTAATTCTATCCAAACTCCAAACTAGCATCATACATAAATCAGGTCAATCCGTAACACCGTTGCTACGTGATAAAAAAACAAACAAACAAACAAACATAATTTTACATTTATAGTAGTAGTATGAGTATAGGTGTATATAATATTTTCCATTCTTTAATTTATTTTATTTCATCTTACTGATCTCACTTTCTTTCGGCACGAAAGAGCCAATCTTAAAAGGAAAATTTTAATAAAAGGAAAAGAGTAAACAAACTTCTATGCTTCTATATTCTTCTGTGATCCAGAAAACCAATTAATTATCAAACAGTCAAACTTTATACATTCAAATTTTGTGTATAACAAAAATGACATTTGTTTTTTGTATTGTGCTAATAATTGGAATTGAATGAAACAGAAATGACTAATTTAGTAACTTGATTCGCTCCCCACGGAGTTTCACGGTGAATTGGAATATAGCAAAGTACGAGTACCTAGCATAAGTACATTTTGATTACCAGCTTATTCAAATATTCATATCTGTTCGTTTCAAAGTGATTTAGCAATAAATTTACAGATCGTGCCTCTTACATTTGTATAATATGTTATTTTATGTCCATATGCAATTAACAGAGATATGCAACGCAGAGAAAGGTCAAAAATGGGAATTTTTGAAGATTGGGGCTCCATTCTGTACCCAAAGAGGCATTTTTTTAAATGTAATAAATAGAGTTTTCTAGTTACTACGATTTGATAATTTACGACTGTCCTAACAGCACATAAACAATCGAGATAATTTTGTTGAGTATGTACCTACATACTCAATCATCCGGCCTTGCCGTGTGGTGTCCGGCGTTAGAATAGCACCACTCCCACTCTTCCCACGGGAGGTCGTAAGAGGCGACTGAGGGACAAATACCAGGAGACGGGCAGCGCCTCAAGGGTCCTTACTAATCGTATCCCGCGCAGGCTCGACGACTTCCAGTCTCCCGAACAAGCCAGATTCCGAAAAGGCTACAGTACCATAGACCACATATATACACTGCGACAGGTTATACAAAAGACCGACGAGTATAATCTGCCGCTATGTGTTGCGTATGTGGACTATGAGAAAGCCTTCAATTCTATTGTGACCTGGGCGGTGCTAGAGTCTCTCCAACGGTGCCAGATAGACAATCGGTACGTCGAGGTGTTGAAGTGTTTATACAAAGCCGCAACCATGACAGTCCGAGTCCACGACGGAAGCACTTAACCTATTCCTTTGCAGCGAGGAGTACGACAAGGGGATGTTATATACCCGAAACTGTTTACCGCTGCACTGGAAGACGTGTTTAAGCTGATGGAGTGGAAAGGGCTTGGTATTAACATCAATGGCGAACACCTCACACACCTTCGATTTGCCAATAATATGGTCATCTTGGCGGAGTCCCTGGAAGAACTCAGCACAATGCTAGGTGATCTCCATAGCGCCTCTCAACGGGTGGGTCTTAAGATGAACGTGGACAAGACGAATATCATGTCTAATGTCCATGTCACACCCATACCGGTCGTTGTTGATGGCGCTACTCTCGAAGTTGTCGACGAGTATATTTACCTGGGGCAAGAGTTCCGTATGGGTAAGTCCAACTTCGAGAGAGAGGTAGGTAACTCGTAGAATCCAACTCGGTTGGGCAGCGTTCGGGAAATCACAAAGTGTCTTCTCGTCCAGAGAGAGGGGATACCGCAGTGCCTGAAGTCGAAAGTTTTCGAGCAGTGTGTGTTGCCAGTGATGACCTACGGCGCTGAGGGCTATGCTTGGTATTTCTCTACGCGACAGAATCCATAACGATGAAATCCGTAGACGAACGAAGGTTACCGACATAGCTCTCAAAATCTGCAAGCTGAAGTGGCAATAGGCAGGCCACATAGTTAGAAGGACTAACAAGCGGTGGGGAAGAAATGTCCTCAAATGGCGACCATGTCTCGGCAAAAGGAGCACAGGCCGCCCTCCAACCAGGTGGACTGACGACCTGAAGAAGATAGCGGGAAACCGCTGGATTCAGAGAGCGCAGGACCGGACGGAGTGGCGAACATTAAGGGAGGCCTATGTCCAGCAGTGGACTTTAAAAGGCTGATGGTTGAATGGATGGATGTACCTACATGTACTTCTTGATCTTCATACATCATAATATATATAGACAGTAACATTTTAATAAGTCATTTTAATAATGAAAAACGTTGCAATAAAATAGAAAACAAAACTACCAAAATCGTAATAAACAACAAATATAAAATACAACAAATAATAATGAAAAAAAAAACATCTATCGTTTCGAACTATGAATTTGACGCTCCTACAGTAGAAACAATGGATCCGTGGTCGGCTGGCATGAAAAATTTCAAAAATTAATTTCATGTCGACCATATACCATAGTATTTTCTTCCGGCAACCAAAAGGATGAGCAGCTTCTTTGCTTGAGGTTTTTATTTTAGGACCTGGACGAACTGGCGTTACTCGGATAAAACAATTTATTTTCTTGGTTTAATTTCAAACGAAACACTCATTTGCTTAGTGTTACTTAACAACGCCATCAGAAATAGCTCACAATAAAAAAATATTATCACAAAAAAATATAAAATAAAAAATAAAAATATAAAGTCCAGGTCGACCGTTTGGGCCACCATGGCCTTTCATGTAAGCGCAGCGCCGGTCGTTTATCTCGCCATGCTGCTTTAAATGACGTTATCCGGCGGGCCCTTGTCACCGTCAACGTACCGGCTCAACTAGAACCGAATGGAATTGTGCGTGACGATGGCAAGAGGCCTGACGGATTGACGTTAATACCCTGGATGAACGGAAGGTGTCTAGTGTGGGATGCCACATGCGTCGACACATTGGCACCTTCCCACTTACAACTCTCATCCAGGGCAGCTGGCTTGATAGCGACCGACGCTGAAATTCGCAAAATGCAGAAATATGTAGTTCTTGTTAAAGACTACATATTTCTGCCTTTTGGCGTCGAAACTATGGGGCCATGGGGTTCAGATGCCAAAACTTTTGTCAAGCATCTATCCAAACGGTTAGTCCAGGTTACGGGTGACCAGAGAGCTGGTACTTACCTCGGCCAGAGAATAAGCTTGGCCATTCAACGAGGTAACGTTGCCAGTGTTCTGGGTACTTTTCCACATGGAAGTAATCTGGATGAAGTTTTCTATATTAATTAGTATTGTTTATTTTTTTTCTTAATGTGTTATATTTATAATTTAATTTAAGTAATTTAGTTGTATATAGTTATTTTTTTTATATTTACATTGTAATAATTTTGTTTCCATAAATATATAATTCTGCACTTTTGTAAACACCCATATTTGTGCAAATAAAGTTCTTTGTCTTTGTCTTTGAAACTTGTGAAAAAAAAAATGCAATATGGTTTTCATTGAGATTGAACCCGGGTTCCGCAGTCAGCCCACGTAACCATTCGGTCAAGGAAACTTTAATTCAATGAACAAAATTTTTATAGAGCTCTTTCAAATCGACTTTTTCATTTCTTTGAACGTCGGATTAGCGGACGGCGTTTGACAGCGCTCTACGCCACAATATTTTTAATACTCTCCAATAGATGTCAGGAAGAGTCGTATTTTTTCGCTTTGTTTCAAGTTGATTATCGCTAAAAATATTTTTTAATAAATTAAAATTTCTAAAAATAAAACCTAGCTGGATCGATTAATCACCCCCAAAACCAGGGTACTAAATTTCATCAAAGTCGATGGAGCCGTTTCCGAGATTCAAAAAAGATATTTAGGTATATACAGGAATTGCTCGTTTAAAGGTATTAAGATTTTAGTTTACCTGCTTTGTTATTACGATGACAAATAATATGTAGACGTTGAGAAGCAATCCGATGGCGGAGATGACGGTGACGGCGACGCTCAGCGCGAGCGCCACCGCGGCTTCTTCGCCGCGAGTTTCCGTCCCGTTCACCTCCATTGATCGGCCTATGTCTGTCCTTTTCTACCCTCAGCCCATCCAGGCCACGATGGCGAAAGTCCGGTCATTCTCGGTGAGTCTGTCATCTCACCGCTGCTGCAGCATTCCATCGCATCATGGCTTGAGGTCTGAAAAGAAATAGGCTTATTAGTTTTTAAATGTCGGGACCCACTAACGACTAACGATTATATTTGACTTAAATAATGCTGTGTCCATATTTTTGATACTTAGTGTATTTTCTAATCCTTAAAAGGATGTTTAAAATGGCACCTTTTGATTGCCGCATAAAAACGGCTTAAATTATACAGAATTGATATTTATTAATGCAAAGAAAACATTAGGTACCTATGAGAATGGTCTGCCGAATCAAATATTCGGATTTATACTAATTATATTTTAAACGGATTCCTTTGTAAGAAGAAATAGGTGAAAGCTTGAATTCAGAGTGACTTATTTGATTGCAGTTAATTACATTGTAGTTATTTAATGTAATTAACTGCAACTGCTAAATACAATGTGAGCTACAAATAGTTCTTCTTGCGCCCAAACGTTTGTAGATAATTAAATGATGATTTTTAACGTAACTATTTTTCAATTCTTAATTTTCTTACGAAAAGTAAGCGAGTAGGTACTTGTATTCAATATTCAGTTCTATTATTTTCCACACGTTTCGTTTACGTACCGAAGACTCACGCTTGTCACGTGGAAATAGCATTTGGACAGGTCATGGACGCTATTGACGTACGGAAGTAGGCTGCTCACCATGAATAGCCATGCCGTTGACTTACATTTGAATTACGTAGTAAAATTAGCGTTGTTTGGTTTTTTATGTCCTACTAGGCACGGATCTTACCATATTATTGTGAAAGCCTGAAGCTTACTCAACCACGCTGCTCCAATGCAGGTTGGTGCAGTTGCGGGTTAGATGCCAACCCGCTGTCGGATGTTTTCAAACCGCCCATAAGGCCTCCGACAAGTTTAAATGACTATTATCTACTCGTATCGGTAACAACCGAGACCAACGGTTGAACGTGCCCTCTGAAGCACGGATTTTTTTGTCAGTAGCGGTAACCCGTCTCTCATATGATTGTGCCCTTATGGCTTAGCTGCATAGATCGCTTGCGTTCTGTGCCAGCAACGGGTCTATGAAGCTTTGTTTATTGTTTAGAATTACGAAACAAGAGAATTAAAATTGTGCTCAATGAAGGAATAAGTAGTTACCATTTTAAGAAAAAACAAGACAGCGGTTTTGTTGTATTTTATAGTAATATTCTGCTGAAATCAAAATTAATGTAATGCATTTAATATTTTTTAAGATTTAACTGAAAATTACTTTGAGAAATATTTAAACTACGAGAATATTTAATTTATCTTCACAAAGATGCATATATTTGAGACCAAATTGTATGTTCCGCTATTTCTTACGTCACAAAGTTACTTTCCATTTTTACTGTTATTTATTATTCATAAAGTTATAAACTTTATTACTGATTTATTGTAAGGCTTGTCCCATTAAAGGCCTTTGTTCTCTGATATCAATCAGAAACGATAACATATTTGCAACAAA
This sequence comes from Pyrgus malvae, assembly GCA_911387765.1. NCBI lineage: Eukaryota > Metazoa > Arthropoda > Insecta > Lepidoptera > Hesperiidae > Pyrgus > Pyrgus malvae. The sequence goes on along the minus strand of OU426958.1, from coordinate 7,290,572 downwards.
ACAATAAAAGATATAAACTCTACGCTATCTGGAATATTTGCAGCATGTTACGGTACTCGCCCTGCATGCACTCTTATAAGCAAACGATAAATATATTCTGTCAGCAATAATAACGGGTGCAAGACACGAATGGTTAGGTAACTTCGTCAAAATATTTTGATTCGATTTGTACTTGATTTAGAAGAGAAACTATATTTAAACTAATACGTCATTGAGTAGTTACGTAACTCAGTTTGAGACAAGAACTGACAAGAAGTTAGGTATACCCAAAGAGCCATGATTGGATAATAGCTACAAGCTACGAGCATCGTAATTGCTCGTAGTGCCTGCAACATGCTATGAAAATTGAAAACATAACTAAAAATAATTTTGTACGCGCTTTTATTATAAGCTTGACGCAACGTGTATGTCTGTATCGTAGATTTTTTATATATACTATCTTGACGCAGTCAAAATAAAATATCTATGGTCTGTATCTATGTACCTACGTAATGTACGTATGTTAATTTTCACTAACTTCAAGATGTGCAAACTGTCCATAATTTTACATACGAGTATGTATTGAAAGCAGATAGTAATACCAAAAGGCGCTCTTTGTATTGTGGCAATACCTTTTAAGATCATTTATAGCCCAAGAGCTTATGGGATTTTTTTCTGCTACTTGATTTTAACTCTCTTAATTATAAGTATATTAAATCACTTAATTTATATATGTGTAGAGCTACGACAAATAAGCTTATCAAACATTTCTTAGTCCAAAATTAGCGCCGGAATTTGAACCTGGAACCATAGTTTGCGAGAACGGTGTCTTAAGCTTAATCACTATTGGGAACACTTTTTGATAGTTGTGAATGATATGATATTTGAGTGTAAAAGTGAACTTAATAAAATATATAAAAACTTAATATAAATGTGTGATTGATACGAATGATACTCGCGGAATTGTCTTGTGTGTTACGCGGTACGGTGAGCACCGAACGAAAGTAGCGATATATTTACGCGTGGTAAAAGATGTGCGGTCAACGAGTGTACAGTCACTCAGCGAGCTGATCTTCCCATATTTTTTTTCAACCTTTTTATGTCCCACTGCTGGGCACAGGTCTCCTCTCACAAGTGAGAGGGATTTAGGCCATAGTCCACCACGCTGGCCAAGTGCGGATTGGTGGACGTCATGCTTTCGAGAAATTATGAATTTCTCTCAGGCATGCACGGCGATGGAAAACATCGTAATCAATTAAATATCACGATATTTTCCATCACCGTGGAGCAGCGATAAATGCGCACATTACAAATTTCTTTGTCAGAGGTGCGCGCCGAGGATTTGAACCCGAGATCGGTCGCATTGAAGACCGCGGTTTTGACCACTCAGCCATCGCTGCTCATTTTATATTATTAAATAAAAACCAGCTAAAGCTAGGCGTATAAAAAGGATGTGGAGGGCAACATGACGAATGGGGATCACGTCCTATCACAGCGTTCTACTTTTTCTCCGGCTCTAAGTCGTTATCTTCAGGCCAGTTATAAAAGTAACTAGCTAGGATAAAATAGTCCATGTGCTATTCCTGGCTTTATCTCTAACTTTCTTTCATCCATTTGAAATACGACGTAAGACGATATTTGACGACCTGCTTGGCGCAATGATTACCATGCCGGACTGCCAATCGAAAGGTCCCGGGTTCGATTCCCGGCGAAACAGAACCTTGATTGATGAGTTTAAATTTCTGTTCTCGGTCTGGTTGTTTGTGTTTCTGTCTTTGTGTGTGTCCATGGTACCCACAGGGTATATCTACCCTACTGTGAGGCTATGTGTGTGAATCGTTTTTTTTTTTATATCGTTATATTCAAATCATAGGCGTTTAGCCATTCTTCAACCGCGTGGACCCTATTACCAGTTTTCCCATAGAAATGAAGCATTTTCCTGCGGTAAAAAGCAGTCTATGTACAGGGATAATGTCGGCTACTAATGGTCAAAGAACTTCCCTATCTTTTTGAAACCTATTCAATATCTAAACTTTCCTCTTTATAAAATTAGTGTAGAATAACGTACTTCAGTAACTAAGCAAGATAGTGACTTCGATATCATCATAATATATAATATATTATTATTATGTATGGCCTCCCCAATAATGGGGAGAGACCCGTGCCCATGTCCATATTAAATAAAAAAACGGCAGCATAAGCGAAGAGACTGAACAATCAGAAAGTAAGAACAAAGCCAGATTATCGTAAACAGAGAGATATAATAGACGTTTTTCACTAAAGACTTCACTGTAAACAAATAAGTTATTTTATATTGAAGACATTTTGCTTTGTTACTGTAATTAAAAAGTTGCCACAGATTCTATATTCTGCACCGTGCAGTGCTAGTAACTCATGAGGTGTCCAGCTAACGACTTTTAACCGGACTGTCTGATTTCTCCGTGAAAAAAATATAGAAAACCAGTACTAATAATTTCATGTAGTTTATTATGTTATGTATTATGAGCGGTGCGGTAAAACTCTCGGTCTCTGACTTGGAGATACCGAGTTCAAACTTCCGGTGCGCACCTCGGACAAAAAAATTTGTTCAGTGCATATTTTTCGCTGCTGGTGAGTGAGGGAAAATATTATAATTTAGTTTATTACGATGTTTTCCAAGGCAAATTTTTCCAAGGCATGATATCCACCAATCCGCACTTAGCCAGCGTGCTAGATTATGGCATATATCGCTTTCATTTTTGAGAAACTGTGCCCAGCAGTGAGACATAAAAAATTTAAAAAAGTTGTATGTTCCAACCTCTTCCCGTTATTTTTAATCGATATTACAGCAACCTGCAACCAGTTCAAGATGAGATTGCATTACTAAAATAGAATTTTAACGAACTTACTTTTTACAGGCAGTTGTTTCTTCTTAAACACAATTATTATCCTCAGAGTAACTTTACTCATTTTTGTGCAGAAAAAGTAGAAATTCATCACAACATCGTTACGTTAATTTAAAGTCTATTTCATCGCTGGGCATAAATGTAGAGATACTTCAACTCAGTTGTGCGCGCGGCACTATGTGTGCGTGGGCTAGTAATTATGCAGCTTTAATTTGTGTGACAGTGACGCGGCCGTGATCGTCCGAGCAACTTCACTGTACCTCTTGTCACGCACACAAAGTCACTGTGTATATACAGGTTTACCCACACATAGCGCCGCGCGCACAACTGAGTTGAAGTATCTGTAATGAATTGTAATACGCATTTGTCCCGGATCACATCAAAACATTTTCAATGAATGTTTATTTCGAGCAGTGGCGGATTTACCTTAAGGCCAAGTAGGCCCGGGCCTAGGGCGGCCAGCTATTAGGGGCGGCCATGCTTGGCGAAAAATACACCATTTTAAGTAATAAACGCTCGAATGCTGGCTCGTATGAAGGCGGCGGCGGACGGGGCACGCATCGTTCGTGTGTTTCATTCTCTCGTTCGTTTCGTTCTGATATTATCATTTAAAAATTTATCAGTAATAAATCTGAACTTAATTAAAACATAGTTTTTTGAAACCTCTTTACCTACATATTTACAGTGACGGTACATAATTGTATTGTATTTTGTTTGTTCACGGCAAGCACTTATGAAATAGGGGCGGCTTATACTACACGGCCTATGGCGGCCTGGACTGTAAATCCGCCACTGATTTCGAGTCTCATCCTAAACAATAATTTGAATACAGTTGCAGGTTTCTGTTTTCTCCTTTTTTTTCAATTTAAGTTGAATTGTTTTTTTTTTTTACTTTTATGATGAAATGTTTAGAGAGTTATACTTACTGTCCACTCTATCTATACAAATATATACAAAAAATATAAGTAATTAATACTCCAGCTGCCTTACATTTATCTTATATTTGTTTAGAAATAGATTTAGAAACATTTAAAGGTTTTTCAAAGTTTTGTTTTATTTGCATATTGTTTATTATACAAAATTTAGTAGAAGGTACTTAAGGGTTAAATACTAAAATTAAAAAAAACTTTCTGAATGACAAGCCCCTATAAGAGGCCTGGTGCTTGGTCCATCACGCTGCTCCAATGAGGGTTGGTAATTTATGATTAAATAAAGGGAACAAATATTGAATCACATTTAAATCGTATCAGTTATAACAAGTTACTGCTAACTAAGTTTTCTTACAAACATGTGAGTATGTGTTAAAATCCATTAAGCCTGCTCTTTTATATGTAAATTTGAATCGTTACGCGGGGCTTGCTTACAAATTACCTTAAATATTATCCAGTTTGCGTTTCATACATACACATTATAACTGTTATTGCTAATGTAGAGGTATGTAATTAAAATTATTTATACTGATAAACCAACTTAAAACTCTTATTTATACGGTTTTTTTTCAACCTTTTTTATGTCCCACTGCTGGGCACAGGTCTCTTTCTCACAAGTGAGAGGGATTTTGGCCATAGTCCACCACACTGGCCAAGTGCGGATTGGTGGACACAATAATTAAATACTTAAACACACACATATATGCAAATTCATGGATAAGAAGAAAGAGATGGACTGGTAAAAGCACAAAACCTTGCGAGTACATCACAGCAGCAAGGTAATGCTCCGTGACCATATTTTTGAAGGAAGCTAGATTTGGAGCTTTACATAATATGGTGGACGTCATGCTTTCGAGAAATTATGAATTTCTCTGGCATGCACGGCGATGAAGAACACCGTAATCAATTAAATATCACGATATTTTCCATCACCGTGGAGCAGCGATAAATACGGTTATGAATGTATAATATACTAAGTATGATAACTAAAATCTCCGCAGCTAAGCTAAAGGCCGCGCGTCCGTGTTTTCATGCGCGTTTCCGTGCTTCGGAAGCACGTTAAACCGTCAGTCCTGGTGGTTATGTTATACGTTGTATGCACATGAAATTTTGCTCATTTCACACACTTAAGCGAAAGTACCTACATAGATGTTTAATGAAATATCAAGGGAGGATGCAGACTTGGATATCTTTACATATACCATAAACCAGAAACGCAAAACTGCGACACATTACCTTGAGGGTCTCACTGCTGGCAGCAGTATTACAAGTACATAGTTTTAGTGAGTTTGGTTTTATTTTTAATACACTTAATTAATTTAATTAAGTTAAATCACTCTTGTGTTTGGTTCCTAACTGTAAGCAAGATTTTGACAGTTAGTTAAAACTCTTTATAGTTTGTTAATTTACAACACCATAAACATTAGTAGCAAAGAAAGAAGAATATAAAAAATACAAAAAGCTGAAAAAAACAAACAACGGGCGGCCTTATCGCTTATTAGCGATTTCTTCCAGGCAACCCTAACAGCCAAAAGAATGAATATAGTATATGAAAATACAGATAATGGTGTAACAACAAATAAAATAACTTGAATGTTTTAATATTACTTTTAAATTTGACATGTATGGTAACTAATTATTTCTAAGTTATTTATTTTAATGCAATTCGCTTATATAATGTAAAATTATTATTTTGATTTAACCCTTGTAATAATAATATTGCACGCCCCATGAGCATAAACAGAGAGACCATGTAATAATTATTTTGTTATTATCTTTTATGTACCTGTTTTAAGCAATAAACGATTACTGAATACTGAACAAGCAACATTTTTTACAATACTTAATTATTTTTTTTCAACCTTTTTTATGTCCCACTGCTGAGCACAGGTCTCCTTCTCACACAATTGAGAGGGATTTAGGCCATAGTCCACCACGCTGGCCAAGTGCGGATTGGTGGACACAATAATTAAATACTTAAACACACACATATATGCAAATTCATGGATAAGAAGAAAGAGATGGACTGGTAAAAGCACAAAACCTTGCGAGTACATCACAGCAGCAAGGTAATGCTCCGTGACCATATTTTTGAAGGAAGCTAGATTTGGAGCTTTACATAATATGGTCGCTGATAAAGAGTTCAATAAACGTAAAGCGGATATTTTAAAAGACTTGTCGGAAAAGGATGTAGAGTGTACAGGTATTTGTAGGATCATGATGAGTTTTAATAATAAATAAATAAATAAAAATAAATCGCTTTCGTACACCAGCAGCCGAGCCATGTGCGCTTCTATTATCTACAACATACATGTGATATTTTTGCAATGCATCTGATATGTTTGCTAAAGCTGACAGCTGGCGTTTGTAAGTGTAATCGGAAACCATGCCATCGACAGAAACACAAAGGGAATTTATTACATTTTATTATTGGGCCAATGGATGCAGCGGGAATACTTCTCCGATCGAATCATCTATATTCTTTGATATACAGTTGCCATGTGGATATATCATTAAAGTAAAAACATATTACATGTTATAAGGTAACTCACTCACTCATAACAAAATCTCAAGGAACACTTCATTTACTTGAAAGCGAAAAAGATAAAAATCGGTAGAGTAGTAATTTATAGTTAGTAGATTTCCGCTAAGAATGGGCTTTTTGGCAGTGCCGGATTAAGAAATTACTACATTTTTGTACTACAAACTTGAGGCAGGGAGATAATTAAGTTGACGTCCGCTAATAACAGATTATACGACAGGGTCGAATTAGGAAGGTCTAAGAAGTCATTTTTAAATGACTTATTATAGAAATTTCTTCATATTCACTTGTGTTCATTATATAACTGGTGGACTGACCAGAATCGTTATATCGGTTGGTATAATCATTGATTTTGGATCGATAACCACTTGAAGTTTTATGAATAATTCAAGCTACGAGCGTTCCAGTTGCTTATTGTACATTCACGGTATTTAAAAATATGTCTATGTCTATGGCCAAAAGCATACCTACTCATCAGTAATTAGTAATATAATTATAATAACGATAGGCATCCATTTTTGAATTTCTATTTAAAACCATTATTGTCGATCATACTATCCACATCTGCTTGGAAAACATATCCAAAGAGGTTACAAAATTTGCTAGAACTGAAACAATGTTTTTATTGCATATTATTTTTAAAAAAAACATTGGTCTGTCTTATAGCCAACGTCCCAGAAGGCAGGCGTCGAGAATATTTTATTCATCTCTTAAAGTGAGCTCTGCGTGACTTATTGAAGTTGAGTGCTCCTATTTTCACCGGTAATATTGGATTTGAGATTACTCTCTTTGCCAGTTCATATGGATATACATATTTCAATACAGGGCCATTGATACAGTTTGCACTTTATTGATAAATTTCGGTCTTTGATATGGTTGCCCACTAGTTGAAATTTTACTTAATTATTGAAGAGATATTTTTTAAATTTGTGAAGATCAAATTTTATGGAAAAAAACGCTAACACTTTAAAATGTCTGCAATCGTTTTATTCGTTTGAACAGAATGAAAATAAACAAGGTGGAGAAAATGTCGTTGCGGTTGCATACACACCGGTTATATTTAATTTGGTTTTTATGAGTTGAGTTATCAAACAAGGGACTCACAAAAAAGGGTCCATGTTCGTACCTACGAAAGACACGTCGATTTCAGTATCATATCGTAAATACATTTCTGTTGGTAAGTAAATGAATTACAAGATTCCGAATAATGAAAGTTAGTTCTACATGAATAATAGCTCAGGCAAATTCAATTGGATGTTTTCCTTCCAAACGAAGTGGTATTTGGAGAAAAATCCTGTCATGCCTCTAAAACATAATAAGCTTACTTCGTTGACTGAGCCCGTCTCTGTGACTGAGCTTATCTGTTTATACAACATTTAACACAATTCAGAAAACTGGTTTTTGTTTAAATATTTGTTAACAAAGTTACTTTACAGTTATTAAGTAACCTCTCAATACATTTTTGACGCTGACATGGAATATTAAAATGTTAATTTTATTTCATTTCATGAAATAAAAAAGTTTTATTGATAACAGTTTATGTAAATTTTAGTATCTACAATACAACTGCGTTAAATTAAATCAGTCTCATTCAGGCATGTGTGTATAAATTTTAAATCAATATTTTTACAATTATTTATGTACATGTTACTTAAAAGTTTTTAAGAAGCCTTTATATCAACTAAAACGGATCTTCGGCTTTGAGTGACGAGAGCAGAATAGCCGTTGAATTTATTATTTAGATCCTAGACATTCGTACAGTGTGAAAGCGGTGAAAAATGTGACGACGGTTCGGTTACAGTAATAGGGGATAAGCTCCTTATGATTGAATCTGCAATACAAAGCGAATTTTGTTTTACCTTTTTCATAAGGGACTGTCGGTCTTACTGGACTGTGAGACCTTCTGGGAATCCCTGGAGTAGTTTATAACAAGCGAAATGGAATATCACACATATTTTATTTGGTGTTTTCTATAGCATTCTTATTTAGGTATTTATTTTTAAAAAACATTTAAGAATCTGTTTACATGGAGAATTGCCATGAAAGACGCATTAGATGTTTCTCATGGATTAGTCAGACAAATCCTACTAATATGTATTATAAACGCGAAAGTTTTCCAGAATTGATGTCTAATATGTTTGTTACTGTTTTACGGCTGAGCAGAAGGGTATAAAATTTGGAACGGAGATAGATAATAGTCTGGAATAGCACATATGCTACTTTAGCATCACTAGTAAACTTTATATATAAGCGAGAATTTAATAGTATTCTAACTTTACAATTAAACAGTTCAAAAAGATAAAATCTTAAATTTTTATTTTTGCACCCACTTTTGCCGTGAACCAATTCTGTTGTGTTTTGGTGGAAAGGTGCAGTTGCCGGCACATACATGAGGCGACCACCAGCCTCCGGAGAAGCAGCGTAACTGCATACGACCTCAAACAAGACTTAACTATGCTTACTTGAGGTTGTGTGTAGATGTTCATGGGCTGCAGCGGCCACTTAACTTGCATGCTTGTCTGCTACTCCATTCAAATAAAATAAAAAAATTGAACTAAATTGCAAAGGTTTATTTCAAATGTCCAAATAGAGATCACGTTATCTTCATAAAAATATTCTTATGTGAACTTCGGAATAAAAAAGCATTTTAATTAAGTTTTTAACAAAAAAATAGAACCGACTTCAAACGGTAAAAAATAAAATTGTTCAGTACCTACTTCTTCTTGCTTATGGTAATGACTCTTAAAACTATTTCTGGAGTCGGGCCCTTAGTAAATGTCGTACCATTCGTTCTAAATTGGCACCGATAGTACAGACAGTGGGACAGTACCTACTTCTTCTTGCTTATGGTAATGACTGTTAAAACTATATTGGAGTCGGTGCCCATTCAGAACGAAAGGTACACTATATTTACTAAGACAGGACATTTCACTAAGGGCCCGACTTCAAAAATAGTTTTAAGAGTCATTACCATAAGCAAGAAGAAGTAGGTACTGAACAATTTTATTTTTTACCGTTTGAAGTCGGTTCTATTTTTTTGTTAAAAACTTAATTTATTTCACTCTTTTTAGTAATTTTAATAATTCTGTATGTATTAGCATAATGGGAAAAATTTTCACTTAACTTCTAAACTTTAAACAGATTTACCTTTTATAATCATGTTTATCTAATAGCCATCTAAAAGTCTGAAAGACATACTATCAGTCCACCTGAACGTATAAATTAAAGAAAGAATTTGCTCTCAGCTCCTAAACGTTGAGGAGTTGTACCTTCAATCATCAGTTAAGCAACAGCAGGTGATAATTACCAGACATAAATATTTGTATTATGTTAAAAATATGACTAAAAGCATGTGTGTGCCTATTAAGTTTCAGTGTTTCCCTCGATTTCCCTAATATCACATCATCCGATTTTGACATGGTGACAGTTGGACCACCTCAGGAATGTAAGATTTCGAACAAAAAACCATTTATTGAAAGAATTTGCTCTCAACTCCTAACCGTCGTAGTACCTTCCATCATCAGTTCAGCAACATGATATGACGATAATTATACACAAATGTCTGTTTTGCTTTGTAAAAATATGAAAATCATTTGTTGTGCTATAAAATTTGAATGTTCCCTTCGATTTCTCTGGGATCCCCTCATCAGACTTTGACTTTGTGACAGTTGGACCATCTCGGGAATGTAAGATTTCGAATAAAAAACTATTTATTGAAAGAATTTGCTCTCAACTCCTCACTGTCGCAGTACCTTCCATCATCAGCTCAGCAACATGAGATGATGATTTCTATGCGTAAATATCTCTTATGCTTCAGAAACTATAAGAAAATCAATGTGTGTGCCTATAAAATTTGAGAGTTCCCCTCGATTTCCCTGGGATCCCATCATCAGATCCTGATTTGGTGAGAATGGGACCACCTCGGGAGTATAAGCATACGAACAAAAAAAGAATTTTGAAAATCGGTCCACAAACGGCGGAGTAATCGGTGAACATATATAAAAAAAAAAAAAATACATACAGCCGAATACAGTACCTCCTTCTTTTGGAAGTCGGTAAAAACATTCTTATTTCGTTTCAGAGATTCTCTCACCGTTCCATCGATACGATCAATCAATGCGTATACTAGTGAATCAAACCCTAAATAAAGATAAATCGAATCGACTAAACGCCAAAGTATGTACTTTTCTACGATGCATTATGACTAGGTTGAACACATAAATCTAAGACAAACGGGTAATCCATTACCTTTCCTTCGTATCAACGGGAAACACGAGCCCAATTTCAATACCTTCAGGTGTAAAGTTGTTTTTAGGAAATAAATATTTCAGAGCAATCAATGCTGAAGGTTGTAGAGTCATTTCCTTATCCAATATCAATCCATCAATAGTTTAATGCAAATCCAATCCATTAGTATAGATTAGAATTATTTATTTGATTGCTATTTTAGTCACTTCGATAGTTTATGACAGGATTCTGGCAACTAATTCGGTACACAGCACGGGGTTTCGAAATTTTTTTCCGCCTAAATATGACCATCCGTTCAAGGGACAAATTAAGGTTAGTATTTCATGAAAAAGACTTCAAGTGTGAATACTTAAAACCAAATTCATGATAAATATCCAAATATGATAGTAAAAACTCATTTGAACGGTAACCTTTTGATACATTATATATTTATTAAACACTTTACTGTACAAAATATTTAAAAAATGAAATTTTGACATTAAACAAACTAAGAGTACAAATGGCGGTACACATATATCAAAACGTGTTAGAACTGGGTGGCACTACCGCCAAACCCATTTCTGTCATCACTTTTTTAAAACTGTAAAACTTATTCGCTCGTAAAACTTGTCTTTGAAAATATCTTAAGGATTTATTTTGAAATATGTATACGTACAATTTTAGCGAGAATGCGGGAATGAAATTTTACACGTAATCCCAACGGTGTAAACTTAGTATTCCTCTTACGATTTATTTCTATATATTATCCAAGTTCTAGCTTGGATAACAAATGGTATGTATGCCTGAAATATTCAGTTTATTATAACAAAACGTTTAGGATCACTACTAAATAACTTGGCTAACGTATGGTCCGAGTATGTATGCCTATAATATTCATTTTATTATAACAAAACGTGTCAACTGATGATAGAACTTGCAGGATTCGACCGGAGAAGTTCAACCGCTGCACAGCACACATTTCTGCCGTGCAGCTACTTGTGTTTCTGTGGAAAGGTGCCGGTCACACTGACTTGAGGCGACTATCAGCATCCTGAGTTGCAGCACAAATGTATACGACCTCAGGAAAAGTCAGGTTTGCTTTGTGTATGTGTGTATGTCCATGGACTTAGCGGCCGCTTAATACCACGATTCAGTGCATATTCTTCTACTTCTTTTAAATACAAAAAAGTTTTTTCTATATTGTACACTTTGTCCATAAGTGTATTGGTGCTATCGAGAGTAGGCACATAAGTCCAGGTATTTTCATAAAAACGTGCTATCTTTACCCTATCCTAGTAATGAAAGTTAGAAGTGTTATCCTCAATAGTAAACCACAAACGGTTAGAGACGCCGCTCAAACCATACAATTCACGGGTCTGTAACCTTCGAAATATTAAGTGAAACTAACCACTCTATCTTTTAGAAAGTTAATACGTGTACTCAAAAAGAATTGACACACGCACACAGACGTGCATGTGTCAATTCGGTCGATAGTATGAAGTTACTATACTGTGTCTATTGTGGTACAGGTCTCCCCTCACAGTGAGACAGATATAGGCCATAGTCCACCACGCTGGCCAAGTGCGGATTGGTGGACATCAGACCTTCAAGAAATTAAGAGCAACAGGCATGTACAACGACGGAAAATATCGATATAAAAACAAATTTCTTATTGTCAGAGGTGCGCGCCGAGCATTTGTACCCGCTATTCCGTGTCGGAGATCGCGGTCCTTAACACTCGGCCATCCCTGCTCCCGATGTAGTATTATTTCATTAATATTATAGTGATAGAAAGCACATATATTAGCCTATCAAAAGTAGTTTGCAACGGCATCAGCGCACGGGATCCCCTATGCGTTGCTGAATGAATAAGAGATGAAACTCCTACTCTAGAGGGTAGGTATGCACCTATTCAAAGCCTCTGAGTAAGAGCAAATTTACTTGTATGCGTTTTATCACATGTTCCTACCTTAAAAGTATTGTAATAACAGAAATTATATAACGACATTTTCATTTAGCATACATAAATAAATAAACTTTACACACTCATAGCCCCACAGTAGGATAATTAATACCCTGTGTCGTGGGTACCATGGACACATACAAAGACAGGAATACTAATAATAAGTATCTGAGGGTGAAGATTACAATATTTCTCAAAGATATAAATAACATGTCCACCTCCACTTTTTCTACGTATGTCCCTGCGGCTATTAGAGTGGACCATCAAGGAAAAATAAAATGAAATTATTTTATTTTATTTTCGGTTTTTTACAAATAAAAAATATGCACCGTAGTGCAATAAGGTATAGATACTTCAACTCAGTTGTGCGCGCGGCGCTATGTGTGGGTAAACCTGTATATACACAGTGACTTTGTGTGCGTGACAAGAGGTACAGTGAAGTTGTTCGGAAAATCACGGCCGCGTCACTGTCACACAAATTAAAGCTGCATAATTACTAGCCCACGCACACATAGCGCCGCGCGCACAACTTAGTTGAAGTATGTATACCTAAATTTAATTGTAAGAAACTTAAAATCGAACGATGTTTTTGCATAGTGAATTGTAAAAACAGAGACAAAGACAAAGACTTTTGTTTGCACAAATATGTTTAAAAATATGTTCTAAATATGTTTAAAAGTATATTTAGTTCATCATATTTATCTTCTTAAGGTATACAAATATTACTCGTACAAAGATAAAAGTATAAAAGAGAAAAACTTAATTATAACAGAGATTTTAAAAGTAAAGTTTTTAACAAAAATGTTCACGTCAACTGATTTAAAATTATTCCATGACTAAAGTGAGATTGGAATTGAAGCCAATTTTTCACTGAATGCTACTAAGGTAGATCTTTGTAGGTTGCATTCAAGTCACGACGCAACAGATGATTGGGCTCTAGGAAAATTTGCTGCGCTGCGTCTAACAGAGCACTACCGGGCTAATTTGCTTATAACGGCTGGGAGTAGCTCTGTTATACGCCATTTGAATAATGGAACTAGAATAGGACAATACCATAGCTTGTTGTAGAGTACTATAGGATTATTCGCTTTGAAGTAGGAAGGTATGATACCTTCCTAAATACAATACAACGTCAATTTCAGAACTGAGCACAATATCATAGAGAAAAAAATAAGATTATCATAAGAAGTTACGACAATTTTTATCAGCTTTCTGATTACCATAGTCCAAGCTCTGCTTAGTTTGGAATCAGATGGCGTTGTGTGAATTGTCCAAATATACCTATTTATATTTATTTTTAAGCACTTTCGCACTTGGTCAATGTTGTCTACTATGACCTTCTTTAGTTACCATATCAATAATAATCATCATACTATGAAATTTCGAGTAAGAGGCACTGGAAAATATTTTTTCGTCGTTTAAAGTTTAATGATAAAAATAAACTAAAATTGTTGAAAAATTTAATCTTATATGTAGTTACAGGCGACACCATTCATTGCATAATGCCCGTTTTAGAATTCTTTAACGAGTCCAGCGAAGCATTAATAATACTTTGTGTCTTATTGTTCTCGAAGTAATACAACGTAAGTAATAAAATTTGCAATTTGATATGCCGATTTAATGCCCAAACTTAGGCTGAGAGGTCTAAAAAATTGATTTTTGAAAAAAAACTATCTATCTGCTAACGTTTCGTAGTGAAACAGACAACTATCGAGCTCGTGGCATATCTATACATTGCTAGCTGTGCTGCGAAACTAGAGGCATTCCAGCGCAGGTTTTTAAACATACTTTAAAAGTCAGATAAGTGATTATAGTTATGAATCCAGGTGTAAGAGACATCATATTTTACCTCTACACCAAAGCCGCAGAATAGCAGATGAGATATTCTTGGTAAAAATAGCACAATATCAAATAGACCATTCATATCTTTTATCCAAAATTAACCTTAAAATACCTACGAGATGCGGTAGCCCCATAAATTGAGATTCCTCGTAGCACAACTGATTACGGGCACAATTCATTCTTTGTCCGATCCGGTAAATGCGTCAACAAACTGGATGATTTCCCCGATCTTGACAAATTTAACTTTGGACGACCTGCGTGGCTCAATGGTTTCCATGCAGGGTCGAAGGGTCCCGGGTTCGATTGCCGGAGAAGCAGAAATGTTAATGATGAGTTTAAATTTCTGTTTTTGGTCTGGGTGTTTGTGTTTCTGTCTCTGTATGTGTCCATGGTACCTACCCACGACACAGGGTATATCTACCCTACTGTGGGGCTTTGAGTGTGAAACGTTAATTGTTATTTAACTCGAGTCCTAACTCGTTTAAAACCAAAATGATAAATGGTTTGAAATTACATATTTAATTTACCTTTTAATGTTTTTTTTTTCTTGTATTGTTGCTCGTGTATCCTTACATTTAATATCGGCAAATTGTTATACATATAAAGCAAACAAGCATTGAGTTTTGGTATGCAAAACCAATCGGTGTATAGCTATTTAGTTTATAAGTAATAATGTTATTAATTACACTGTATGTTTTCCAAATAAAATAAAAAATATTTGCAATAAGATGAGCTGTTTTTTATTTAATAAATCACAGATACCGTAAACTATACTGCAAAAGTGGTCGAAAGCGCACAGTAACAGAAAAATAATGTAATACAGTAGTTACTCGAATATATTTATTAAATTTAAATTTAGAAACTTACAATTCCATTTATTCTTCTACGTTTGCAACCAGTCGACTTATTCAATTGTTAAATTCCAATTTGCAAATTGAATTTGCCTCAACCTGTGTACCAAATTTTATGAATATTGGATACTTGTCGGGGGGCGGGATGTTCGTGGGATGTTTGTTGCTTACGTCGATACAAGCTCTCATTTCGAAATCTAGCCCAAAATTACAAAGAGAACTACTCGAATAAATAAAAATCATTATAGGTCTTGTATTATTCCTATTAGAAGTAACATGATATTAGCTCATAGCCCCACAATAGGGTAGATATACCCTGTGTCGTGGGTGCCATGGACACAAACAAAGAAAGAAACATAAACACCCAGACTGAGAACAGAAATTTTGAACTCATCATTCAAATTTGTGCATCGCCGGGAATCGAACCCGGGACCTTCCGATCGGTAGTCCAGCATGGTAACCATTGCGTCACGCGGGTCGTTATACTTGGGTGTGTACTTATGCAGTTGCCCTGCTACTGCTGGATGAACTGTCACCTCATGCAAATCCACAACAATAGAAATTCTGCACAGCAGAAGTGGGTGTAGCGATAGTACTTCCCTGGTCAAATCATTACCTAGAGTTCCACCTACTAAAAAAAAGAAATTAAGGAAAAAGTAGGTGATAAAACAAAATGTGTTTTTTTCTTTTATTAGGTAGATTTTAAAATTATAAACGATAAATACACTTTTTTGTCGTAGGTAGGTAGGTAGGAAGGTAGGTAGGTACCTACGTGCAAGTCTCTGTAGCTTCGGGATTAAAAATAGAGCTACCTGCTGCTGATCGTAAGAGACGACTACGGGGTTGCGGGTTGTGAGAGTGGGAGCTCGACCCGTCCAGCCAGCAGCCCCGGTAAGGACGGCGGTGTGTGCGTGACCGCATGCCGCCGTGAACATTGGATAGTGCTGCTCTCCCGAAGATTAGGCCCGTTCTGGCACGCCGCGCGTGGAGGAACCGGTACGTACCCAAGCGCTGAGGCAGGCCACCGAGGGGGCTTTAGTGCGGTACAAATCACACATAACCGGTACCTTCTGAAGGTTTCTCCCCCGATACAAAAAAGGTATCTATGTATGTACGTGTCGATATTTTCAACCCCTCCCACGTAAAAGTCCGTGTTTTAACCGCGGACTACGATTCGATCTATTATAATTCATATTCCAAATCTATATTAATTTTATTATTTTTAGATGTAGTACCTATTTGGTTTTATAAAAATACCACAGCGAGAAAATTTTTGAGATATCTTTTGTTACTCGTAGCAGCTCTACGATGCTACGTTTTGTATAATTTGAACACGTAGCACTTTCGTAGCTAAACTTGCGAATACGTCCATCATCTCTTTACTATTTTCACTTTTATTATTGTACAAAAGGAATTAGCATACTACGGCGTTTATTTCTCATAATAATAAGCAATATGTTTTTTTATCGAAAACCAATTTTTCTGAGCTTAACTATAATATATTAATTTTAAAAATACTGATTAATTTATTTACTTACAACTGACATTCCAAGTTTACCGAGAGCATGTTTTAGAGCATGTTTCAAATAACTTACCTATTAAAAAATATAAATATACGAATATTGTTACGGACGGCGACAACTTAGGAATAAGTCGATAGTTTATAAGTTAATATTTTAACATATTAGAATAAGTTAATTAGGTAAAATGTAAATAAAAGTTCCCTAATTTACTGTAGAATAAGATAAAAACATAGGTTAAGAGCAGTGTCGCAATAGAAAGAAACAAACCTATATGATAGAAAGAGATAGGTATAGAAAGAGATAGACCTATAAGTTAGAACGAAATAGGTAGAGAGAGACAGACCTATAGGTAAGAACGAGATAGACATAGTGCCACGCGATTGGTCGGCAACTCATTGAACCCCTTGCTATTGTGACACCTCAAAATAGTACTTAAGGTGATTAGGATTGTGATTTTTTGTATTCGGATTCGGAAGAAAATAAAAATAAGAAGAAAAATAAGGAAGAAATAAACGGGAAGAAACCAAAAAGGAGTTTTCTTCACACACCCCCAATAAATATAATATAAAAATATAACAGTCATAGATCTACTGGTCGCAGTGGCCTTAGGGTTGTACCCTTCCCCACCAACTCCAATCGAATCTGGACACTTGTAATGATAGATAATGAATATGTTAAATTAATTTAAAATTTTCTTTAATTCTCTTTAAGTTCTTTTTTACATGCCTTAAACTACTATTGTACGCCTAAATAAGGTAGGACAGGGAGAACTGTATTATTAATTTGTCTATACCAACAGTAATGTACCTTTGTCCACAATAAAGAATATTTGATTGATTGATTGAAAAAATATTTCGTACGCAAGGTATACGAAGAAGCTAAAGAGTTAGCTCAGACTACCTTGATAAGCGTCATGTTAAAATTCGATATGAAAGTCATAACTTATTCATAGTTTCACAACGGTGCCCTTTAAAATAGACAAATCAATAAAAAAATGTGGTAAAAGGAATAAGTGGACATATTACATTTTTCCCTCCCTTGTAGCACATATAACACAAATTAAATTTCACTATAGTGTGCTATATCTTCTTCCTGTAGTTTTAAAATAAGTACAACTATACAAGGCCAGAACGCAGCCATAGGAAACTGTTCGTGTACATATTGTAATGCTGTTTTTAAATCTGTGATTACAATGTATACATGAATTTTGCGTACTGATCGTTTATAGTTTGTATCGCGGATGCGTTTCGAATTCGTTCCAAACTATACTACACCACTTACTTACACTTGATAAGATTTGATTCAGTAAAATATGGAATTATTTTTAAAATTTATGCGCTATTTAGTTATTTACAATAGTTAGTGGGTGCGAGGGGGGAGTGGGAGGGAGGTCTGGCTCCGTGATATCTTCGGCGCTGCGGGAAGACCACTCCCTCCGCCCCAGCGTAAGAAAGCGCGGCACCTGCGCTCGCCTTCGCAGCTTCGGCTTTTTATATACTCTCTAGGGGTAGTACAGATAAGACCACGTGGAAAGTGGGGTACTCTGATTCGGTTTTGGGTATTTTTTGGGTAGTACGTATGCGTACTGGCGCTATATATTATGGAACGACATAGTTTACCTACGTCATTACGAAGTATACACGAGTATTTACGTACTGCTCATGTATGGATTGGAAGAACTTAGTAAAAAAAGTTATTTCCAATCTATACGTGATTAGTTACACACTCTTGCGTTCTGGCCTTGTATAGAACGGAAAGACGCGACGACACAGTACCGGTTCTAAATCAGGCTAACAAACCAGCCACAGCGAAAATTGGTGTAACCCGCCGTATATGATGACAAAAAGATAATGATTTAAAAAAATCTTGATTCCTCGTTCTTCCTTAATTTGTCACGAAAATAAACGATCTCAGGTGTCGCCAACGTCGTTATAAAACCTTATATGTGTAGCTTATGAAATGTTTGAAAAATGAATATAAAATGATCCAAAATAAATTTTATACACAAAGCTTGAGCGTCTCGTCGTCATTAGTGTTACTTTTGCAGACGTGACAGATGTTTTTGTGTGGCGCAGTAATATTATCTGTGTAACTTTGAACACTGGTTCTATAAGTAGAATTTATCTGAATGACCTTTTTTATCTGAATAGAGCAGCAGAGAAGCGTGCAGGCCATGCGGTGTTAAGTGGTTGCTGAAGCCCATGGTCATTTACGCAAACCTCAAGCAAGCGTCAGTTTTGCCAGTGGTCGTATGCAATGCGCTGCTACTCTGAAGGCTGATTGGTCTCCTTGTGTAAGTCTGGCCAGCAACTGCACGTCTTCACAGAAAATAAATAATGTAGTTTAAAAAACTATAAACCTGCTTTTGTGAAAATACGAACTAAAAAGTAAAAAATAAGAAGAAAATGTATTTTACTGTAAAAAAAAGCCTGGGGTGCATGGTGTCAATAGTATCTTAAAAACCAACCCACGCTTTCTTTACAGTAAAATACATTTCCTTCTTATTTTTTAATTTTAGTTCGTATTTTCACAAAAGCGTGTTTTTTAGTTTTTTAAACTACATTATTTATTTTTAGTCTCATATTATTGCATTGTCATCGGCCCTTGACCCCTGTGTAAATTTTCAAGTTTATCAGACGCTTAGACTTGTTAAAAATATAAAACTTTATATTTGTTTCATTAAGTACCTTAGGCCGCGAACTTATCAGCCGCCCCTCGTATATATTTTTTATCCTGGTGATCCTAGTTAGGACTTTAATATAAAATTATGAGATTATTGTATTGTCATCGGCCCTTGACCTCTGTGCAAGTTTTCAAGTTAATCAGACTCCTAGAAGTAAGTGAAAATGAAGTTAAAAGATTCCGTTACATACATACATACATACAGATCAAGCTAATATAAGCGTGTTAAAAATAGAATTGCTTCAGGGCAGAAATGGGTGCAGCGGTGGTACTTCTCCTGTCGAATCATTAAGGTTATCTGTTATTGATCGACAACAACCGGGACCGACGGCTTAACGTGCCCTCCAAAGCACGGAAACGCGCATGAAATTTGATCGCGTGATTCAGGAATACCCGTGGCACCATCTCTTGATGAGTAGCGTAAGGTCGCTACACACGGAAACAAATCATGTGGAAATTGCAACTAGCGGTCACCATCCTACGTCTGACCACGCCCGTTATGCTTAGCTGTGTAGATCGCTTACTTTCTATGCTATCCGCGGGGCTATGCGCTAAAAATCAATAACATCGGTCAAACTATGTCACTGGAGTGCGACTACAAGCACCGAGACACGGATTTTTTTATATATTTAATTAGCGATTAATGTGTTATTTCTTTCGGGATCCGTCCGATGTATATCAGGTACAATTTCAGTTCATTTACCAAATTAAAATATATTATAAAACTAACCTTTATCAGCACGTGATATCGGGCGTTACACCTATGCCTAAATAAACTTGTTTGTAGATGTTAAGTGTGGGAGCCATTAAAGCCTGAAGGCCTGCCGCGCCTCACACAACAGATAATTTTGCACATCACTCCACGCGCATACTTGTGCAGAACTTTGTAATGGTATGATCTAATATTACTTTAAACTTTGTTGTACAATACGGCTCTGTTAAAGTAACACTAGTACCTAAGCCACGTGAAGCATCTTTATTCTTCCTGAATATTGTTTTGTGTAACAACACTGTATTTCAAGGTGATACATACATATCTGGCGAGCGGTGCTACCTATGCCTGAGGGCTCAATTTCATTGGTCGTTTTGGACCGCATTCGGGATGTGAGATATTTTCGTAACCCATGCCATTTTTTTTGTAAAGACTCTTTGATTTTCATCGATCTTTAGTCCACCTGAGGGGAGTCTCCGCATGCCCCCCTGTATATCAACCAATAATAATGAGCCCTAAATAAACTTTTTTGTTTGTTGATGTTAAGTGTAGTACCATTAAAGCCTGAAAGCTCTGCCGCGCCTCTGTCATTAAAGTCACACAACAGACAATTTCGCACATCACTCCGGGTGTAAAGTGTGAACATTGTGAAGGAATGCTCTAAAATTACTTGAAACTTTGCTAAGCAATATACCGCGTCTTTTAAAGTACAAAACAAAGCAGGGCATAGCTACTTCAAGTAGCCAATGATAAGGTGGAAAGATATGGTTGTCAGAAAAAAATATATAGGGTAACGCACGTAATGTATGTACGTCTATACGCAGGACTTGAGTGTTCTTAGAGTTGAAATAATTTGATAATTTGCTACGTTATATGAAAGCCTCTCTATTTCTGTGTATGAATTATAGATTCTATCGACCACGGCTTTTACTTGTGGTAGAACTTTCATAGTTCAACAGCTGCACTAATTTCTGCAGTAAGGTAATTTTCTGATGCGTTTACTTCCATTAGACAACCACCAGCCTTAGTCGTACCTCCAGATGTTGCATACAAAGCAACTGTATTCAACATTAGGCAGGACTAAAGCATTGTGTGTTTTAATCGGCTTCAACGAACACTTAACACCATATAACCTTTTTTTTGGTATCGGGAGGGAAACCTTCAAAAGGTAACCGAAACCTTGGGAGAGGATACCGAGTTATGTGGGATTTGCCTGCACTAAAACCCCCTCGGTGGCCTGCCTCTGCGCTTGGGGAGGATTCCGAGATCTCCAGTGGAACGCACCGGTGACCTCCACACGTGGCGCCCAGAATGGACCCACCTTCGGGAGAGCAGATATGCATATGCTTACGGCGGCATGCGGTGTACAGCCACGCACACACCACGTCCTTCCCGGGGCTGCTGGCTGGGTGGATCGAGCTCCCACTCACACCGTCCACAACCCCGGAAGCCCCCTTTTAGTCGCCTCTTAAGATCAGGCAGGGGATACCGTAGCTCTATTCTTAATCCCGAAGCTACACGGACTAACTCCATATAACCTACATGCTCGACATGTTATATTAGGCCCCATTAAAAGTTAAAAGCTCTGCCACGCCTCCATCATTAAAGTTAGACTGCAGGTAATAACGCATACCACTCCACGTGCACACTTATACAGCGAAAGGACCGCTCAGAGTTTCTCGAGACAAGTCCTTTAGAGATGACTCAAATTTTCTTTTGCAATTAGAAGCTAGTTTTACAATTGTAGACATGTTTCCTTATAAGTAATAGTATGAAATCGATTAAAGCTTAAATGCAAAGCCACGCTACTGTCATCAAAATTACATAAAAGTACTGTTACTCTAGAATCTTTTAAAGTTATAGTAATGAGCGTACAATACTGTCTGTATAGCGTGTACCAGGTACCTATTTTCAAAATTCTTTTTTGTTCGAAAGGTTATTATACCCCCGTGGTGGTCCCATTATCACCAAGTCAAGCTCTGATGATGGGATCCTAGGGAAATTGAAGCAACTCTTAAATTTTAAGCTTAAAACTATTTTGGAGTCGGGCCGTTAGTAAAATTTATTTTGTTCTAAATGGGCACACACTCCAAAATAGGTTCGTCGTCACCAGTCTGTTTTCTTAAAATATTGATCGTATGTAAATTAACATACGTATGTGTGTAAGATTCGCTCAGAGGTTAAACTTTTTTAATCAGTTATAAGCATTAGGCAATCATTTGACTAATACTGCCAATACTTACTTAATCGACATTATTGCGATCCTTTTTGCGTCCCACTGTTGGGCACGGGTCTCTCCCCATTATTGGGGAGGCCTGGAGCTTACTCCACCACGCTGCTCCAATCGACATTAATGCATGATAATACAAACGGTCGACTGTAATGTTGTTTAGTGAGATAATATTAAGTATTGCGCATAGGAAAGCAATCTGTGACATCCATTAAAGAAAAAATAATGAGCTACGTGACTCTACTTAACCATTTCTGCTGACCGGCAGGTAGCAGATAGGGATTTCGAAGCGTAATTTTTCTTCATTTTAAAATGAATATTGCTATCTTATGATGAATTGCATTTTATTATTTTCATTGATTCCTTTCTTGATAAGATGTAGCGGAAAGCTATTTGACGTTGAATAAAAAGTGTGTTAATTATAAAAATATTCCATGAGATGCAATAAACGACGTTTCTTTTGAAAACATGAGACCTTGCCTTGATATTCAACACACGGTAATGCAGGTCAATTGTCATTACCCTGTGCATCCGTTTATTAGCCTTTAAAATTGACTAATCTAAAATCTCTCTAAATCCAACAGTTTCCTACTGTCGACACGACAAAAGTCCATCTTGTCCTACTCGTCTTGCCGAGATGTCGACAGAGTCGGTGAAATTGACGATTTAACGATTAATAATTAACGAGTAAATTATTATTTTTGGATGATTGGCTTCTTCAAGTCTTTAGTTCAGCTTGTCGTGCTCTTTTCGCCGAGGTGTAGTCGACAGTGAAACGAGTTAATGATTAACGAGTGAATTAATTCTTTGGATAATTGAATGGGCAGACCTTGTAGGCTGTCTTGTCCGCAGCAGTAATAAGCGATAATTACCCTTAGTAGGATTGTGTTTAAAATATATTTCAAATAGGTGAATATTTTTAATGGTATATGATTATTTTGTAAGCTACAACTCTAATATCGGTTTCAATAATAATATTTTTATAATTGTTAAAGTAATGAATCAAGAATTAGAAATGTATTTATTTAATTTGTAGGTAATGAAATATTTCATAATGTTTGTTTGTTGCTCCCCGGGTATGACCACCTCGCCCGGCGGGAGATCTCGCTTTGCCAAACTGTGTGCCTGACGTACATCGGATGGCACGTCAAACTGTCGTTGGTTATTTTCGATAGATGACTGTCGTCAAACCTTGTTAAAGGCTTTATGAAACAGCGTGGTGGAATAAGCTAGAGGCCTACCCATGAATTCCCATTCATTAATAGAAACTTATGCCTATCAGTGAAGTGGAATAATTCTGTAATATAAATAATTTGCTCAATAATAAGTGAAAGTATCTAATAGATGTTTGACGATTGACGATGAGCGTAGCCGGGCCGGAGCACTAGTACAATATACGAGTACATCTATCTAATTTATAAAATTCATCTGTCACAGTTTTAGTTCTTATACTCCTCCAAACGGCTTGACCGATTTTGATGAAATTTAATATGTATTCTCAGTAGATATGAGAATAGGTTTATTACAAATTTTTAAACCCCTAGGTGTTAAAAAAATTTTTATTAGGTAATTTTTTATGGTGTGGCATTAAAAATACATTTACACAGCCCTCAGTTTTTACCCGTCTACTAACCCCTACTTTTTAATAATAATATTAGTAGGCGATACGAATCGCGGGATCAGCTAGAATTATTATAAAAATCTCGTGTCACGGTGTTCTTGATCGCAGGCAGCGACATAACAGCCATGCCACGCTTGCTACTTTTAGCATTGGCGATCTGCGACTTACAGCCGTATTCAAGAAGCATACTTGCTGAAGTTAGCAGGTAACGCTATGCAAATATCGCTATTTGACGTGCCGAACGCACGCACAAACGCACTTAAGTCAAGCCATCGACTCATGTCGATTTTGACAAATGCATAGAATCAGGCTCCACTCAAGTATCGTCATGCGTCTTTATTCGTGAATGACCCTCAAAAAGTTATTTTTAAGTAGGTATTGTGTATTTTGAAAAATTGTTTTAGTATCAATTTTATTAACATAGCCGTCTCGTCGTCCACCATAAAAGAATACATATTATAAAGTTAGGTAAAAACTACTTTGCAACAATCCGCAATCGCAATTTTTTCATGGAATAGCACCTCCCTCCCTCCCACATAGGACACATGCACATGCAACAACAAAAAGTATACACCAACATACGTACCACCACCAAAACGTGTCTCGCCCCAAAATCATCAGGGTTATTGACTCTACGACGGTCACCGCAAAGTTTGCGGGTGACCGTCGGCATGGGGCGAAACACGTACTATTGCATGAAAAGAAAAAAAAAGTATATACGTTCTGATTGCGGATTGTTGCAAAGTAGTTTGTACCTAACTTTATAACAATGGAGTTCCGCAAAGTAACGCCTGATTCTATTAATTTTATAAGAATATCTATTTTTAAATTTCATTGCTAAAACTAACAACTACCTAAACTTTTTTATCATAAGTCAATGTGACTTGTAATGCGTGATAGTATTTTTTTTACTACCCAAATTGTAACAATAAGGAATGTAAAACAACATTATATTGAGAGAGAAATTAGGCTAAAAGGAGACTTATTTTCAGCCATCCGTACAAAAGCACTTTATATTTTACGGGAGACTTCATCGCCGTCAGATGCGGTTTGTAATTCGCGATCTGAGCAAGGGACCATTACGGAATTACTTAAACGCGAAAATACGAAATAACTACTGCAAATTTAATGTTTTTGTACTGTGGAAAATGAGAACTCAGGCATGTAGATAACCAATATCAATGAATATAAATAAAAGTTTTTTTTTTCTTTCAGTAATGATACTAATGATATTACTTTAACAATAGTTAAAGTAAAAGAATTCGTCTGTCAAACAGTCAGTCAAGTCATTCAATAAAACAAAGGCTATATCATAAGAATAAATAATAATTATTCTTATGGCTAATTATATTTCTTTTTCAATTTTCCGCCAAAAACTCAAACAGAAAATTTGTTATTTAACAAAGTTATTATTCAAAACCTAGAAGAGTTTAAGTCATTTAAGCTACTAAAATTATAGTTATGGTAGACGAAAACTACATTGAAATAAGAAAAAAATTAAACCTACCTACTAAAGTACCCTACTTTTGTTAGGTATCTAAACAAAAAGCTTTATATTTTACAGGAGACTTCAGTAAATCCAGGTGAGGTTTGTGGCCTGAAAGCGGGACTAATGGAAAATTACATTACGTATATGTGGTTGTAAGAATATTTCAGCTGTATTCTGGTTGCAGACGTAAAAAGTAACGTTTTTAAAGCTAAATTGTAGTATTTAGCTTTAAAAACGTTTTTAGAAGATAATACAGACGACCCGCGTGGCACAATGGTTACCATGCCGGGCTGCCAATCGAGGGGTCCCGGGTTCGATTCCCGGAGAAACAGAAATTTGAATGATGAGTTTAAATTTCTATTCTCGGTCTGGGTGTTCGTGTTCCTGTCGTTTTATGTGTCCATGGTACCCACGACAGGGTATTAATTACCTTACTGTGGGGGCTATGAGTGTATAACAATGAAAAAATATTTCATTTTTCACATTTTTTAATAAATCGTATAGTGGTGGATGTACACATTTTCGGGTAAAATAAACGTCCGTACTACAGTCAGTTTTTGGCAGTGTCCCGTACTCGTCGTTTATAGAAAAATGGCCATTCTTCTATAGAATGACAAGTACTAGTACCCTGTCGAAATTATGGACATTTACCTTATAGGGTAATTTGATTTTCTGCGACCCCGAGTGGTGGCTAAGGTTAGGTTCTCGTGTGAAATAAGATGTTGAAATCATTATTTTTCTAAGTAGGTAGCAATGAGGAAGCCACTCATGTACAACCAAGCTCTTGAATCTACACGCCCTTACTCTACCATTTTTTTGGTATCGGGGGGGGGGGACCTCAAAGGCACCTTGGGAGAGGATACCGAGTTATGTGGGATTTGCACCGTACTAAAACCCCCTGGGTAGCCTGCCTCTGCACTTGGGGATCTCCATTGGAACGCACCGGTGTCCTCCACGCGCATTGTCCCAGAATGGGCCCACCTTCGGGAGAGCAGATTTGCTCTCCTGCACCTTCAAGTGTTCAAGGTAGCATGCAGCGACGCACACACCGCCGTCTCTCCCGGGGCTGATGGCTGGAAGGGTCGAGCTCTCACTCTCACGGAATACCTTAGCTCTATTCTTAATCCCGAAGCTACAGGGACTATCTCTACCAGTCCTAACTTCACCAACTCTTCATATCAGTCAAAATGAGTAGCTTTGCCGTTTCGGTAACCATCAACGCCTATCACCACTGGGTTAGTGATGATTTTTTTTTAACTACTCAACAAAAAGAGACTTTACTTATTCGTTTATTATGTAAGTACTTACCCTACATTTAAACAGACAGGGAGGACCAAAGAGAACTGTTACGCCAATTTAACAACAATCTTCTTTGATATTAGGCAAATTGAAGTCTTTTCGGCCTTTGAGCTCACTTTGTATTTCTCAGTAGCAAATACCATCGTCGGATTACAGCTTTTAGCTTTTGATTTATTTTCTTCTATTCCGATTTAATAACAAAATGTAACGAGCAGTGATAGTTGAGTGGTTAAGATTCCGAAATTCTACGCTAGGGCGTCGAATTTATATAGCATCCTCTTACTAAGAAAATTTGCTGTGTATTTGTCAGTGGTCAATAGTGCAGGAAGACATTATGATATTTCCTTATGATGATGAAAATTTCTCAAAAGCATTTCCACCAAACTCCCTTTAGAGGGTGCCTGTGCCAAGCAGAAGAGTATTAAAAATAATATATAAATACCGGATACTTAGGTATTTATAAGGCTAAGCTACGCTTGAAGATGTATCCGACATTATTTTTGCTGCAAAGGTATGACCACTGATACGACGAATGGCAGTCACTCCTCAACATACACACAAATGCAGAACAGGTTTTCTGGGATGGGAGGGATCAATGGGATTCGGATTCAAACAAATTGCTTTATTTTCCTGAATAAGGTTTTAAGGTGTTATAGTCTAAACATAATTCCAGCTGATTCTACCTACTGGCATGCAAATTTATTCTAAAAAACTTGAGTAATGTTAATCTAAAACTGGTTACAGAACTCCGTTTTGGAATTAATATAATATCCGATTTTTATAATTTTACAAACTTATTTGATTACAATTATGTATTATTATGTTACAAACGATATTATTTTGGGAGCAAATTTTAAAATAAACAAATTAATTTTATCTACACAAATAAATAAAACAAAGTAATAAAGAGTGTCTGTTTGTAATATTAAAATAACCGCTTTTTACTACATCCATATGAATGTATGTACGGTACATATAACAAAAT
Organism: Pyrgus malvae; assembly: GCA_911387765.1. Lineage (NCBI taxonomy): Eukaryota > Metazoa > Arthropoda > Insecta > Lepidoptera > Hesperiidae > Pyrgus > Pyrgus malvae. The sequence goes on along the minus strand of OU426958.1, from coordinate 7,262,813 downwards.
AACATTTTTTACAATCTTTGTCTGTCTGTCTGTCTGTTTGTACCGGCTTTCACTGGCAGGTAGCTGATGTAATAAGGAGTAACTTAGGCTATTTTAATTTTAGAAAAATTGCAAATCTAAAGTCCACGCGGACGAAGTCGCGGGCGGCCGCTGGTTTAAAATAATTGTCAAAGTTTTATCACATTAGGTACTATCATGCATGTAAACAAACATCTATTTTTTTTTGTCTATAAGTATGTCAAAGTTTCAGCACTAATTAACAAAGGATTGAGCACTATCCGCTTCACACCACAATGCTGGCAAGTTGATTGCTGCTACATTTCTTTGAATTTATTTTTTTATGTCCCAGGATATTTAGTCTTCTTATGATTCCAAAATTGCTAAACGTTTTAAATTAAGGACATATAAATTCTAGCCCTAGAATATAAGTTCAGTAATTACCTACAAAAAGATTTGTTGGACCTAATTAGCTGCATCAAGTTTCAATGTCTTCAAAAAATGCTTTGATTTTATCTTCTTATTTTTCACTGGATAAAAAATATCGTATACAATGACATATTCACAAAACTAACCCGCATAATTAGTCGCATGGCAGCAAGAAATTCCTTTGGTACAAAACTCATTATAAAATCAAAGAGCTTTGAGCCCGGATGACCCCTGGGATTCCAAATATGTGCTGTAAGTATGTTAGAACACTCAACATATTATTATAATTCTGGCAACATTTCTACTCTACTTATATAATTTACTAGCGGACCAGTCCGGCGTCGCGCCGGTGATTTTAGCTAAATAGATTGTACCTAAGTACACCCGAAGATCAGTATTTTTTCCGGAATAAAAATAGCTTAGTGCTATTATACTGACTATAACCTATCTCTGTGTAAAATTTCAACCCGATCCGTTCAGCGGTTCTTGTGCGATTGAGCCTCAAACATTCAAACATTTATCCTTTTCGCATTTGTAATACTGGTTAGACAAGCCTATGCCGCGCGGCTTCAGCAGCGTTAGAAAGGATCATTACTATACACAAATTATATATTCAGGAGATTTTATGGAACCAAGTTTGAAACAAAAATTTATTACGATTAAGATCAGAGTTTCTAACACGCAAAATTTTAATATTATTTCAGCTACAGCTACATAGATAAATTTTAATAACAATACTTCTCGAGCAACAATAGAAACGTAGTAAACATAAAGACATATAGGTGTGCGAATAGATTGCGAATCACATAATGGGTTTTCCTCACCATTGGACTAAGTTATTAGATTGTAAGAATTAAATTCTCACAGTAATTTTCACAGTAAAATCTATATCTATATCTATACATATAATAAATCTGTAACAAGTCGGTTTCTGTACATTGAAGATATTTGAAAAAAACTGTCACTAGGGCTATTTATTAGCGTAATAGAACCCAAAACAATGATTTTTAGAATTATTGTCTGTTTGTCTGTTTATCTGTTTGTCTGTTTATCTGTTCGTTTGTGCGCGCTAATCTCAGGAACGGCTTAACGTAGAAGGATGCAGTTTTGTATTGATGTATTGGTATTTTTTTGGATTAACATTTAGGGTTTGTTTTATTTAAATCGGTCTACAAACAAAAAAGTTACGTCAATTTCAAGGATGAAATGGATGAACGCCTGCACGCTGACTCTGCGCAATGAATCAGCACTCCAGTGCTAATGCATTTAAATGCATAATAAAATAAAGAATTACGTATTTCAGCATTTTCCAAAATTCACCCTTTAAGTGTCATTTTTTTCGAAATTCTTTAAAAACTGATTGTTGAGACTTGATTTATAGAATCTTTTTGGGAAAAGTATTTCACTTGAAATTTTGTATTTGTAATCTTTATTGAAAATAATAAGACACCTATGTAACCTTTTTTCAAAAATCATCCCTTGGTAGCAAATAAAAAGGATTCAAAAGCTGGAAAGTGAAGGTTAGAATGATTAACCTTAATTTTATTCCCAAATTCTTTTCCCTTCTTTGAATGCTGATTTACTAATGTATTGTGTGTATTTCACATCAATCGGTCCATAAACAAAGTTATGTCCATTTAAACAATACGCGGCATAAAATTGAAACGCGCTTTGGTAGATTTAGATGAAAGTTTTGTTAAAAGCTGTTTAGAAAACCATAATTAATACTTTACAATGAAATCAAAATTATAAAATAATTTGTGGTTACGAAGATATAGGGAGGTCAAACGTAAGATGAACTTTTATCAATATCGTCGACCATATTAAATAGAGATCTGTGTGATCAGGGTAATGCTTCGTTGGCCGAGAACGGCTAGCCTACAGCTCCTACAGGTATAAAGCGCACCGCGAGCCCTGCCACCGAGTCTTACAGAAGACTCCTGAGCCCTATAGAAGAGGTCGATTGCTCAGCTTCTTCTTGGAGCTGAGAATCGTGAACAGGCTATGACTGAAGCGACCATTACCGATACAAGCTAAATAGCTGCAACCTTTTAACATCTCGCTCCTCTCCTGGGCTTCCCATTATTGGGGAGGCCTGGAGATTACTTAACCACGCTGCTCCAATGCGGGTTCATATGCATATTGTAACTATTAAAGAAATTCTTACAAAGGAATCTTTATTAAAGCAACGGAAGAATAAATTTAAGTGTGTAACTTTTGTAAGAGAATAAAGTTAATGCGAGCGGTCACACCACAAGTTTCGATAATTACTAACATCTCTTAATATTCTGATAGCAAGTTTTCAATCACTTATGCTAGATTTCATCTCTAAATATTTAAAAAAAACTTAAAAAACCATACATATCACCACATATTCAAAGAAATCCTCAATACAAAATGTACAAAACCTTAACAAAACGAGGCTACTGCCGACATCTATGTTCATATTCAGAACTATTTAGTGATCTGATGCAAATTCCCTATATCGACAATTTAGTTTAAACGCTATACGATAGATGTCGTTGTTATTCATTTATTCACATTTAATTGCTTTTTACAGGTAGATTTACAGGTGGTGAACTACATAATCATTATTTTACCCAATAACGCTATTACAAAGTGGATTGGTGGAGATTATTTCAAATAATTAATTACGAGTATATTTACTTAATAAAATATCTAATAAAAAAATTAACAACTTACAGAGCTTTGGAACTGGCGCTGATATTGTACTCATTGTGGTAGAGCATTATGGAGGCGCGGCGCGGTGGTTACATCCACATATTATGGGGGGGTCACAGGGGACATGACCCCCACCAAAATCCCTCACTCATGCGTAGATGGAAGGCGAAACAAGCCAATTTGAGACACCTCTTCCCCCAAATTTCTTAGTGACCCCCCACCAAAATTTCTTGGTGCCCATTGCCCAAAATTGAAGGCTGCGACCGCGCCTGGACACGCGTGGCGCAATGGTTACCATGCCGGACTGCTAATCGAAGGGTCTCGAGTTTGATTCCCGGCAAAGCAGAAATTTGAATGATGAGTTTAATTTTCTGTTCTCGGTTTAAGTGTTTGTATTTCTATCTCTGTGTGTCTCATGGTACCCATTACACAGTGTATATTTACCCTACTCTGGGGCTATCAGTGTGAAACGTAAAAAAAATCAAAGTGTTCTACTGACTACTATGCTGAGTGATCTTTTCAAAATGATAGATAGCTACGTCACCATATCATGATTACACCACAAGTCGAAGGTTACAGTTCCACAGGCCGCTTTGCACGCTCCTTTTGATGTTTTGAACGGATGTGTAAGTTATGGGACAATCTTCCAGCTGAGGCATTTCCAATGGACTTTGACATAGGGTTCTTCAAGAAAGCTGTAAAGAAAGCTCTTCTTGAAAGCCGGCAGTGCTCGGGTGGCTCCGCAGGGGTTGCCCTTTTCCATAGGCGACAGTGATCGCTTAACCACGCGGCCTTTCTGCCTCTTTGTTCGGTTTATTTATAAAAAAAAGTGATTTCGAATAAAATAATAAGCAATTGCCGAGGGTCTAATAATTTTTTTATTGAAATGAGCAGACGTTTTCAGTGGTTAATTTAATAAGAGCTATTACATACATACGCAGTACTGGCACTGGTGTTACACTAATATGCTAAAGCGTCACGGCAGCAGCACGGCATGGTGGTCACGCCCAGAATAATATTAGTAATCGATATATTTATTTCTGATGCTGTGTGAAGGGTTGTTAATAGGACCAATTGACTCTTAATCGCGTAGGGCCTGATCCTCTCACGCTGCTCCAATTCAGGTTGATGACGTCTTCATTGTTAGTGGCCTAACTGCTGTCGCAAGTTTTAAATCGCTCAAAAGACAACCAACCAACGTGTAAGCAACCAAGAATTTGACTCCCAACTACTAACCACGTCTGACATAGCGTAGACATTTCACCACCTTTCTGCAATATATTTAAGTTACATAATGATAATGAATCTATGCATTATTTGCAGTACAAATTATTTAATTATAATGAGTCTTTCCGCGGGCACAGCAGTCCTATCTAAACACTTTAAAAACAGGCTATTATAATACGTTTAATTTGTAAAGAGAAACTGATGATAACGACTGAAAAGTCGATATTATAAGAGGAGTACAGTAAGAATTGTAAGGACTCAGGAAGAATGTATCTACCCAACATAATAATATGAACTTTTGTATCATATGTAATTTCATAAAAGGTAACAATAATCCAAGGGACAGTGGAGGGCAAGCGGTCACGAACGAAATTGCAACCTCATCAGCCACGACCACTCTGTCAAGAGTGAACGACTAAGGAGGAGGAGGAACAAATAATCCAAGCCTAATCGAGCCTTTTGTACAAATCTACGCGGACGACGTCGCGGGCACAACTAGTAATAAATATGTATTGACACCATGTGGCGCAATGGTTACCATACCGGACAACCGATCGATTCCTGGCGGAACAAAAATTTTAATGATCAGTTTATAATTTCTGTCCTCGGTCTGGGTGTTTGTATTTACGAGATTTATTGGCATTCGTGTGAATTATCAGGTCATTGTACAGTAAACGGTTGCTATATTGAACATAACTTCAGACATAAAATTTTGTTGCGGTTATGTCTCGTGACTTCCGTGATTCACATTCTACCTGAAAATTATGACATTGACGTATACTTCCACAAGAAATAAAACTCAAATCGACTCTACTTTATTCACTTATTCGTTTATTCAACTTGTCATATTATTTCGATTTTGAGCATTTTATAAAAATAAAATAAGATTATGCGGCGGCTAGGCTCAGTGGGAGAGGTAAGCATGGTGCACCAGATTAGGAGTGTATCTAGGCCTGGAGGACGGTTAAAATACAACAAAATAAATTGACTTGAAAGTTTATTACAATTTTCTACAGCAGGATTAATATTGGCCGCAACCCTTTTTGCGTCCCACTGCTGGGCACGGGTCTCTCCCCATTGTTGGGAAGGCCTGGAGCTTACTCCACCACGCTGCTCCAATGCGGGATAGTGGCCAACCCGCTGTCGGATGTTTTCAATCCGCCCATAAGGCCTCCGACAAGGTTTACGACTGTTATCTATCGGCAACAACCGGGACCGACGGCTTAACGTGCCCTCCGAAGCACGGAAACGTGCATGTTTTTTTTTGCCACTAGCGGTCACCCGATCTCACACCCGACCGCGCCCGTTTGGCTTAGTTGCATAAATCGTTCGCGTTCTACGGACAGGTTGGTTTCTTCCAAACAAAAGTAACTTAAGTAAGTAATTTAAGTAAGTAAAAGTAGGTGAGGAGCGAGGCGCGAGTCAGGCGCAAACTCAACGACTCGACACAAGCACAACTCACGTATAGGTATGTAGAATAGTTACAAACTTACCTTGACTGACAGACGCCGACTTTTTTTTTCAATTATGGCATCGCAAGCAAACTCCGATATAACTCAAAAATACATTATCCGATATAACTCAAAAATACACAAAGAAAATGAAAATAAAACAAGAGCACAATGTCTTTTTCGACTTCCCGCCAAAACTCAGACGCCGACTTCAAATATAACAATAATTGTACTTACATTATATCGTAAACGCAGATCGCACCTACATACGAGTATTGATGAGTGAAAAATGTAAGTTGACTATTAAATTCTATAAGAATACGCGATAATGTTTTTACTTTTTAGTGCATATTAATTTGTTTTGGAATAGTTTTCTTTTGAAGTCGGTTTTTTTTTTACAATAAAATACTCGTAGCTACATTTTCTTCTTATTTTTTGCTTTTTAGTTCGTTTTTTCACAAAAGCGTGTTTATTAGTTTCTTAAACTACATAATTAGATTAAAAGCTACTTCTATGTTAATTTGACAATCATGTTGTTTTAATAAGTTTTGCATTTATCAATATTTTCAATCTCGGTCTGAAAGTTCACTGCCAAAAGACAATAAATTTATTTGTCTGACATAAATCCGATTAGCGTGTGCCAAAAGCTCGGCTGCGTTATAGAGTTGCAACTGCAAGGCGAAGATAGAAAATGAATTATATAGGTCAGGCATAACGCCGAAAACTACTTTATTTCTTAGACTAAGGGCCTCTTTCACCACCTTAAAGTAAATTGAGAAGAACAGTAATTGTCGGTTAAAGTCACTTGTAACTTCAATTTCAATTTCACGATGTTCAAGTAGCACTAATCATATGATAAACTGACCCATACTCGTAGCTTTTACTTGTCAATTAACTTTACTTGGGACGTAACTAATCAACACTACTTGGTGATGGTGAATGAGTGAATTTGGTGACTGAAACTTTAGGTTTTCCGTTCGATAAGTCACTTGAATTAGTCTGTTTTAAGGGGTCTTATAAATCTAGCGGGTATGTGCTTTTTTTCGTATCTACTTACATATGTCACAAGTAGGGAAAGAATAGGTTGAGACAATGGACTCCAGAAGGTACTAGGAAAGACCGAGTTCCAGTCCTGACGTGCACTTCAGATTTGATAGGTGACGTTAGGAAAAAACTTATTATGTCCCATGTTATTTTACATATATATCAGACAGAAGTGAGTTTTGCCGGGAAGTCGGAAAATACATATTATTATTGTGCTTTTGTTTTATTTTCATTTTCTTAGTGTACTTTAGAGTTATATCGGATAAAGTTGATGACATTTTGTTCGATATAGGTTAATTACAGTACACGAGTGTTTTGAAGTAAAATAACAGTGCGAAAACATGTTTTTTCAGCTTGCCTCCAAAACTCCATCGGGCACGTTCCGGTAAAGTAGCCATCACTTTACTTGAACATCTGACTAGAACAGATTAACTGATTACTGATGACTAACTGATTTTTCTATGACTACTAAGTGATTCGACAATTATACTTGATAATATGCATAATGTTTGCGATGCCATTATAGAAAAATGAAACAATTCTCCAAGCCATGTTATACATGACCGGCACTTTGCTAACTATACTTACTTACTATGGTCAAATCCTTCTCAAATCCAAGCTGGGATCTTTGTACAGCTATACCGCAGTACAGCAGTAGAATATTAAAAAGGGTCTTTGACGGAGATGAAGATATTATTATGTTGTGATGTGCTATGGCAAAACAACAACCATACATTTACCGAAATATTTTCATAAATCGAGAGGAAACTGTAATCCTTGCAAATTGTTACGCACGGTCAATTTCCTTAATGTTGTTATAATATTAGTTTTCTACTATAGAGCACTTAAAACTAAACGAATCGAAGCATGAAATAATTTTATTTTGTGTGCAATACCTGCAATCTGATCTATTTCATCGCAAGGCCAGCTAAATATGTATGTGCACTTTCAAACCTCAATTATTCAAAACTTGTTTGTTGAATAACTTTAAGCGATAGTTTCTTTGAATCTATTTTGAAAGTTTACTTATAAATCAGCACATTATTTCTCGTGTAACCTCGGACAAGTGAATCTGATCTTTATCTCGAAGACATATAAACAACGTTTCATTCAACAATTACATTTGTTTTTCGACATCTCTTCCTGTTTTAGGTAAACTCTGGTAAGCGAAGACAAGACTATTGCAAGGTTTGCTTAAGAAAATAATCGATAACCCACTTTCTTGTTTTCCGATAAGGGACATTCAAATATTTTTTTGAATCTAGATGGAAAGATGCTAAAAACAGCTTGACCTAACTTCCTTGGTTATAATATTATTATTAATACAGATGCAAGTGTATTTGTTACACTTTCGCCTACACAAACACATTCAAAATAAAACAAATCCTAGATACTCGTATATGTTATACCTAAGTATGTACATCAGTTCGACAATTGTGCCCCTTATTCATCAACTAACCTTCCGCCAGCGGCTTCACCCGCGTGGACCCGTTTTATAGGTTCCCGTAGGAAAAAAAACATCCTATGTTTTTTATCCTTTCCCAAGGTCCACTCTATCTGTGTTCCAAATTTCCTTAAAATTGGTTCAGTAGTTTATGCGGGAAAGCAGACAGACAGAGAGACAGTGTTACTTTCGAATTTATAATATTAGTAGGGATAGTAGGGATAAAATGTATAACATACATACTATATGTGATTGGCGATAAAACTATGAAAAGAATAGCGTGTTTTTGTAATGAGTGATATGCATCTAATGCATCCATATCAAGGCGTCAACGCTCATGTTTTTGGGGTGAAAACTTCTTTAGCGGCGTTGTGCACTTTTTTTGGAATGGGAAAAAAATGTTAAACTCGCGTCAGGGCACGTAGCCTGATCAAATATTCATAAGACGGAAGGGTGACAGCTGATGGCTCGACTGTCTATACTTGTAAAATTCGTTTATATCAAGTTTTTAAAATATGGACATTGAACAAAGTGCATCTATTAATGAAAAAAGTGACGAAGAAATAGTGAAAGAAAATGAGTGAGTACTTTATAATAATACTAGATGAAAACCTACTGAAAATACTAGATGAAAAATAATACTGATAATAAAAGCAATTCGTGCGAAATTATTCCCTAACCATTCCAAAATATTAAAAATGCACAACGTTAATGTTCAAGTTTTCACTTATGCCGGCACTACGGGAGTGCAATCCGTTGTTTTTTTAATTGCATTGTATGTGATGTCCAAATAAAAATGTACTTATATTGTATTGTAAAGTCGCAGTGTAAGTTCGTTAGTAGTAGTCTCTCAAATTCTAACATGAGGAAAGCCGCGGAGCTCAGCCTGTTACCAATAGTCACACTCAATAGCGTAATTGCACGCACATCGCCAGTTCCGATTTCGTTCAAGGCCGCCGTTTCTAGAGTTCAGTACTTAAATCAAATGAAACCTAGAATCCTTATGGTATCACTTGGTTGTCTCTCCGTTCGTTCTCCTGTCTATCTTCGATGATATTTCACAAGATATGTGAAGTTATAATGAAATTTTAAGTTAAGTTATCATTAAAGAAATATTTAGTTCTATAATTCTAAAGAGCTGTGTAAAATCAAACTTATTCAAAAAACGACCAAACGAAAATGCGACTATTTTTTTATTTGAATGGAGTAGCAGACGAGCATGCAGGCCACGTGGTGTTAAGTGGTCGCTGCAGCCCATGGACATCTACATACAACCTCAAGCAAGCATAGGTAAGTCTTGTCTGAGTGAGTTGTTAGTGTGGCCGTGACTGTTTGTTAACATAATTTCGAACGTTTCGAAATAGAATCACAAGTTCCCATTCCCATTAGAATGCTTAGAATTATAAAATGCAGCATTAATCATTTCACACTCATAGTCCCACACTAAGGTAGGTACACCCTGTGTCGAGGGTACTATGACACACACAAAGACATGAACACAGTCACGAACACAAATTAAAACTCATCATTTCAAACTCTGCTTCGCTGGGAATCGCACCCGGGACGCCCGATTGGCCGTCACTGTAACCACCACACGGATCGTCAACCAATCAATCAATGAGAGGCCAAATAAAAAATGAGTAAAATTGGGTCAGAAATCAGATTTTTTTGTCCATTCTCGAGATCGACAAACGTCCACGATACAAATTGTACGGAGCCCTCAGAATGAGAGTCAGACACACACTTATCCAGCTTTTTCACGGTTCATCACTCAACGACATTGTATTTGAATATATTATTGACGTTTCGTTTCACGGTAACCTTGACATGCCCTCGGCTCGGTCGAAGCAGATTGTATGATCGATTACACCTCTTTATGAAAGCACTTTAGAATTTTATATGAAGCTTTTGGCGGGAAATGTCGAACAGGTGTGCTCGAATTTTAAGAATATAATTATGATTTTATTGCATTTACCATCAATAACGTTGAATGTTGGAGTTTTGACACTTTCAAATGAAGAATGAAACTATACAAAGTGTTATTTGGAGGAAAAGCGCCACTGCATGGCTGCCCTTTTCATTTGGAGTAGCAGCACAATTGCACGTCTGCAACTGATGCTGGGTAGGCCTGGGCCTGTTATTGGGAAGGCCTGGAGCTTACTCCTCCACGCTGCTCCAATGTGGGTTGGTGGAGATGCAGGTTAGTGGCCACCCCGTTTTCGGATATATCCAAACCGCCCATATTCCCTCGGACAAAGTTTAGCGACAGTTATCTTTCGATAACAACCAGGACCGACAGCTTAACGTGCCTTTCGAAGCACGGAAACGTGCATAAAATTTTCTACTAGCGGTCACCCATCTCATATCCGATCGCGATCTTATCTATAGCGAAAACGCTATAGATAAGATATTCTTACTCTCAACAGGCTTCAACCGCTGGCACACCATATTTGTGGCCACTATTAGTTTATCATGTACAGAAAAGAATAACTTTAACTTGAGCTATGACTGGTAAATATACTTTGCGGACTCAAACATTCAAAAAAATGGTATCACTTCATAGGTACGAGTAGCTGGCTAATGTTTTGGTCAATTGCGCAATGGCCGCTACGATTTGTAAGTGCTCTACGTGTATATCAGTCAAATGGTTTAAATAACAAGTGCAGAAATATTGCCCTGAAAAGTCGATGAGTCGACAGACCGGCCAAACCCTATTACCCTTTTCATAATTTATTTATTTGTACATATTGATATAGGTTAAAAACTCTATTTACGTTGAAATATTGCAGTGGGATTTCTACAGTTAGTTGAAGTCACTCGCGTGTCTACGTATTTTTTTACTCCTAATTTCATTGGTAATTGACGTTTCCGTTTCATGTAATTCTTAACAAACCCTCGACCCATCCGAAGTAGATGTGTAATCGAGTAAATTTCTTTTATAAAATACTTTGGTATTCTCATGGAACAGGTGTGCTCGATTTTATGAATGATTAAGCATTTATAACAAACAATTTTATTATTCTGTTACAAAGAAAACGAATCGATGTAATTGGTAGATCATTGAGATTCTTAAATATTATGGACATTTATTACAGAAATATCACATGAGAATCGAAAATAATACTTATTGCTATTATAAGCGATTATTTTGTGTTTAATTAGAAATTACTGTCAAAACCATTTTTTTTCTAATCTATCGAAGACTTCGAAGAAATCTCATATATGCAATGCATATACTAATTTTCGAAATTATCTGTAATATATTTGTATTAATTATCAAAATCTAAATTCTCTACCTACCTACTGAAAATAAAAGCGAAAAGACCTCTATCATTACCTCATAAACAAACCTCGAAACGAGTCTTCGGCGAATCACCTTCATAATTCAAAGAAAATATCATTACAAATGTTTCATCGTACTCGCGTGCGTTGGAACAATGACCAGCACTAACAAATCAACTTTACATCTACAGCAGACACCTGTTTGAGCTATAGTGTTGTGGAAACGAAAGCTAATTAGATTCAAAAGCCAATTTGTCATAAACGCCCGGATGCCTATGCGCACTTTACTATCTGCTAGATTTACCAACAAATTCCATAACCTCCTTGCTTTTCCTTGCTAAATTTTCTTTAACATTTGTTCTATGGAACAATATCTTTATAAATAAATAAAGTTGGAGTATCGGTTTGTAATAGTAATATAACCGCTTTTTACTATGTACATGCATATGAATTTTTACGAGTACGTGGAGACCTGCGCCGTGTTGTTGGTCATAAAAAAGGTTGCAGAAAAAATAATTACACCCCAATAATGGCGGTCTAAATATTTTTGTACCTTTCTTACCCATATTTATGCAGATAAAATATTTTCTTTTCATTTTTGTATTAGTGTTGTCGTGTAGGTATGGATTACAGGCGTGGTAAATGTTCTATAGTTTAAAAATACATGAATTAACTCAACTCTGATCTTAGTCTATTAACTAGTAGGATACTATTTAATAGACGACGACCACATAATACATACTTCTGTAAGAAACACACACTTTTCGAAACAAATAGTACCTCAGACGTTTGGTCTTAATAATTCAAGGATAGTGTAATCAGAAATGAATCAACCTAACTCACGCATTCAATATGGAAGTGATAACGAGCACAACAAATCAACTATATACCATTAGACGCCTGCTTGAAAAACAATGTTGTCTTCATAAAAGTAATTAGACTGAGAGAACGCGAACAATCTACGTAACTAAGCGGGATCGAAGATACCGGTGCGTTCCTCTGGAGATCCCGGAGTCCTCCCCATCCACAGAGGCAGCCACCTAGGGGGTTTTAGTGCGGTCAAATCCCATATAACCCGGTACCCTCCCCAAGGTGCCGGGTACCTTTTGAAGGTTTCCCCCAGATACCAAAAAAGGGCGGTTTGAAAAACATTCGATAGCGGGTAAGACAGTAACCCTCAGTTTCACCAACCTGTATTGCAGCAGCGTGGTGGAGTAAGCCAGGCCTCTCAATCATGCCCAACATGGGTTTCATGTATGTAAAGACACTTTTTTCTCTATTATCATTAACTCCAATCAACTTCCCGTTGGGGTGGTAAATACCCCTTAGTACGTAGAGTACGTAGTACGTAAGGAAGTTTGATCGCGGTGGGTGGAAGTGGGTGGAAAAACTGAAAATCAATATCTGTCCTTTTCTAACCAATAGGGACTTCTGGGTGGATCTTAAAATTTCTGTGATGATCTAGCAAACTATTTTAATTTTAATTTTATTGAGAATGTTCGAGAAAGTTCCAGAAACTTCTTGAATCATTAGGATTGTTTTTTAATAATTTTAATTAATTGAGAATATTCGAGAAAAATGCTCAAATGATCTGGATTTTTTTTAAATAATTGTACCTAATCTTTTTTCGAATGATCTGGAGACTTTTAAAATAATTGCAAACTTTTTTAATTAATTGAGAATGTTCCAGAAAGTTCCAGAAACTTCTCAAATGATCTGGAAAATCCTACTAATATTATAAACGCAAAAGTTTGTAAGTATGGACGTTTGTTACTCTTCTTCACGTTAAAACTACTGAATGGATTTTAATGAAACAATTACTATATTATATTACAATAATATAGCTTATACATCAGAATAACACATAGGCTACAATTTATAAAGATATTGTGTGAATTGTCCAAAATATGACGATAAGTGTCAAGTAAGTAGGAAAAAATCTACCATCTGCGAGCTATTCTGGCGTGCGCTGCCAAAACCGCTAGAGTGACACATATGTAATGTATGATGGAAATGTTTATCTTAAATAGTCCTACAACAAAGGCGGTCTAGCGGCACTTCAGAAGGGACTTCATTTATGCTAATGATCCTCTCTAACGCGGGTGAAACCGCGGGGCACAGCTAGTATCTTATAATATTTCATTACGGTATGAAGGCATGATATGGATATAAAAAAAATATTTCAACTCCACGAGGAGACTTATTTCTAGTAGAGCGGAGATATTAAAACTGCCCCACTTATGCTGATTTGACATGATTATTACGAGTATATCACCTTTAACGCTTAGTCTAAACCGACTATTATCGTGTCAACCCAGCATAAACCCGACTTTTGTTAGCAACAAAAAACAAAAGCTTAGATTCAAAAGCCAATTTTTCAAATTGCTCTCAGACACTACTGGCCTTTTTATTACTCGTATTTCAAAAATTTGACACCTTTACTTTGAGAAAACCACTCCACGGTACTATTACGGTTCGGTACTACGGTATTAGGTACAGAATCCTGTTAGTAAAATAAGTGGGTGGCAAGGGGCGTTAAAATTACTACTAAAATAAATAAGTTAATTTCTTTATACCTTTTTTCTTGGTATCTGGGACCTTTACAAGGTACTCGGCAACGTGGGAGAGGAAACCAGGTTAAGTGGGATTTGTACTGCACTAAAACAACTCTGCGCTTGTGCAGGTCTCCGGGATCTCCAATGGAACGCCCCGGTGTCCTCCATGCGCGGCGATCAGTATGGACCCATCTTCGGGACAGCAATTTTGCTTTCCTGCACCTTCAAATATTCACGGCGCATGCGGCCAAGCACACACCGCCGTCCTTCCCGGGGTTGCTGGCTGGACGAATCGAGCTCTCACTCTCACCGCCCGCAACCCCGGAAGCCCCCTTTTAGTCGCTATTACGATTAGGCAGATGATACCGTAGCTCTATTCTTAATACTTAAGCTACTAATTTCTTTAGACCTATAAAAGAGTTTCAAAAGTAACATTGTACAAAATCTAGTTAGGATATACACGTGTATCTATTTTCTTCTTTATTGAAAACTCAGTTTTGCAGAAACTATCGTAAAAATCCGTGTTAACAACATATCATTATCAGAAATTTTCATAGTCATTAAGGAATAAACTATGTCACTAAATGTGTTAGGAAATTCTTTAAACTTATAAATTGTATGATTTATTCCGACAAATAAATCTAACTTAAACTTTCCAACTTCAGCAAATTAAACAAGTTTGTAAAGGTATTAGTGGGAGATTACGTCAGAAGCACCTTGACAGTGAAATTTACGGGTATATTGCTACAACGTTTTCTTGCAACAGGCAGGGTTACCTACGTACTATACAAATTCATTATCTTCTACAAGTACACAACTAACTGTCGAGGCACGCATGGCCCTCTTCCAGACAACATTGAATAAGTTTAAACAGTAGTGAAAAACAATAGAAACGGTTTATATATTAGTCAACATTTTGTTTGTTTATTTAGCATTTTAAGATTCATTGTTTTTTCCTTACTTCACGCTACTTAAAAATTACACTGGAGCCTCGATTTGCTTAAATTTTTATTTTACCATATTATATACCTATATTTTTGAGATTTTTGAGATGAAAAATAATTCTGATAATAAAAGCAATTCGTGCGAAACTACGAGTTCTCTAACCATTCCAAAATATCAAAAATGCACAACGTTAAAGTTCAAGTTTTCACTTCTGCTAGCACTACCGGAGTGCAATCCGTTGTTTTTTTTTTAAATAACCAGACAAACATTAACCCGTTACAGCTAATTTCCAAACTGCTATAGCAGTTTTTAATTAAAGGAGTGTAAATAAAGGAAACACTTTCCTGTTTATTTAATAACCGTGCTACACTGCTCCAGTTGTGAAACGAACAATACGGCTGAATTGCAAACAAGAAAAATAGGGATTGCTTTTACATGCAAAGTACTCTGCACACCTCAATAATAACTCGTATTTGCAGTTGAATTTACGGGTATATTGCTACAACGTTTTCTTGCAACAGGCAAGGTTACCTACGTACTATACAAAATCATTATCATCTACTACAAGTAGGTACATAACTAATTGTCTATCGCTATATTGTTGATCGCGCTAATTTCAGGAATTACCGGTTCGAATTGAAAAAATATTTTTATGTTGGATAGTCCATTTATCAGGGAAGGCTTTAGGCTATATAACATCATGCTATGACTAATACCAAAGTCCACGCGGACGAAGTCGCAGGCGGCCGCTAGTGTGGTTATATGGACACATCAATAACCAAGGATGTTTACAAAGCTCCCTTAAGGTTTCAAAAAAACGTTTTATGACTGCTATATATCGATAACAGCAGGGACCGACGGCGAAACGTGGCCTCCGAAGCACGGAAACACCGTATAGGAGATGTTTCAAAATGTATGGACCTTTGGCCAGGTATTTGTACAACGTATTAATAAATTGCAAATATAGTATAGAGCTGTTTTATATTAAGCGTTTTGTTATAAACGACTGGGATTTTTGGTACAAAACAAGAATATCAAGTAAGAATTGCAACACAATATACTAGAAAAACATAATGGCGGTAATAATATGTCATTTTGACAATTGAAATTATTAATCTGTGACAAGCAGGTAACAGTGAAATCAGTTGTTCCGCCATATTGAAAAATGTTGAAAATAGTTGAATTAAATTGGTTTTGTACCGAAAAAGTACATGTTTTAACAAAGTTTAAGTATTTTTTTCGGAGTCTTGAGTTTTTTCTCGAATTTTTGAGATGGTGTACAATACCTAGCCAAGATTGAAACATCTCCTTTCCAACTAGTGATCTTACCTTGTTCCAGACCGCGCCTACATCGCTTTTATTTGTGTAGTTCGCTTGCAATTCACGTCACCACATCTATTCCTCTTCTCTTTCATCTGTATCTATATTTCTTATACCTCTTTTACAGACATTTACTTCGTTACAAACTTCCAATCTTCAATAGCAGTATTTAATTATAGAAGTGTAAATAAAGAGAACAATTTCCACTCGTCGCCTGTTTATTTAATAGCCCTGCTACACTACTCCATTGAAGGAAAAGAACAGTACAGCTGAATTGCAAACAAGCAAATGGGGATTACTTTTTTTCACTGCAAAGAAACTGCAAAGTACCGAAACACTCATGAAATTTTCCACTAGTAATTTTACCTTGGTCCCGACTGCATATTATGTAAGTAGTTCACTTACAATCGGCGCCGCAATGTCTATTCCAGTCCTCGTTTTATCTGTATCGATATCTCATACAAAATAAACTTCGTTACAGCAAGGTTCCAAACTGCCATAGCAGTTTTTAATTAAAGAAGTGTAAATAAAGAGAACAATTTCCACTCGTCGCCTGTTTATTTAATAGCCGTGCTACACTGCTCCAGTAAGGGGAACGAACAATACAGCTGAATTGCAAACAAGCAAATGGAATCGCTTTTTCATGCTAACTACTCTACACATCTTCAATACATAAATATACAATTTTATTGATACTTACACATTACGCCTAGACAATAGACATATAATAAAATTGTAATTGGTCGATGTCTGTACATTTGAGCGAATAGGATAGATTGCTACCAAGGAGAAGACAATCCATCCATACTATAATATTATAAATTCGAAAGTAACTCTGTATGTCTGTTACGCTTTCCTGCTTAAACTACTAAACCAATTTTAATGAAATTTGAAACACAGATAGAGTGGACCTTGGGAAAGGACATAGGATGGTTTTTATCCTAAGGGAACCTATAAAACGGGTCCATACAGGCGTAGCCGCTGGCGGAAGGCTAGTACTGAACACAATAATAAATAGGTTTCTTTTACACAATAAACTATAATCAACCCAATCAGTCTCATGTATTCACGTCCCTGTTTAAGAGCTGATTAATGCCGCAATACATGTAAATTAATTTTATTCGTGTCATAAAATATATGAAGCGCGCATAGCCCGGCGTCTGGCGTAGAAAACAAGCGATCTATGCAGTTAAACCAAACGGGCGGAGTAAGGAGTGAAATAGAGGAAAAAAATGTATGCGTGTTTCCGTACTTCACCCTATAATCTTCCCATTATCCGTGATTCGTGCCCAGCAGTGGGACGCAAAAAGGGCTGTAGCCAATAAATGTGAAATTCTATACAAAGCTTGTAATAAATTACAATTCTACGCGTGCCCTAGTGAATTATGGTATACCTATTTTCGACAGGGCTCTAAATTCCCAACAGCTTTGCAACGTAATTGGTTCTAGTGAACTGGTTCGTGTTCACTTCAACATGTCCATATTGGAGTACTTACCTTGATTCCTCAGGAACATTTTGCCACCTACTGACCATTTTTAGAGTTCTGTGCGTAAAAACAAGATATGGGACCGTGTTTCTCTTTGTTCCTAAACTACTGGACCATGTGAGTTTAAACTTAATACTTATATGCTTTTTGTGACCGTCTGTATGTGTGATAAAATATTACGGTCTAAATTTTAAAAATGTTTTTTTATTTTAATGGAGTAGCAGACGGGCATGCAGGCCACGTGGTGTTAAGTGGTCTCTGCAGCCCATGGACATCTGCAGACAACCTCAAGCAAGCATAGGTAAGTTTGTCTGATGTCGTATGCAGTTGCGCTGCTACTCCAAAGGCTGGTGATCGCCTCATGTAAGTGTGGCCGGCAACTGCACCTTTCCACCGAAACACAATAGAATTGGTGCACGGCAGAAGTGGGTGCAGCGGTGGAACTTTCCCTGGCGAACAATAATTGTTCTACCACCTACAAATGTGATTTTAAACGAGTGTTTGAATAGATCTTATACACGAAATAGTACCATTGAATCTCTGATTTTCTTAACGATAAAAATAAATTCATAATCTCTGATTTTCTTAACGATGAAATTCATGAAATTAAATTAAATTAAATGAAAATATTTTATTTGCACAATGAAGGAAGGGAGATAGGGCAGAAGTGGGTGAAGCGGTATAAGTACTTCACCGGCGGAACCATGAAAGTACTACCACATATAGCAACTCGATAAACAAAGTCAACAAGCAGGGCAAATATTTCAATAGACATTTAAGTTGCCATTTAGTGATTTTTTTAGCTCGCACATTGTTTATTCTATAAACAATTCTGTGGTGGACCCGGCCCTATATCCATTTCAATTGAGCTGCTCAGCAATGCGACATTAAAAAGAAGATAGAATTCGATCTAAACAATAATTGATTCTCAGACACTTACCATTGTTGAAACTTTAGTTAAATTTTGCATAGCAATGAATACATACAAAGAATTATTTTTTCGTTTTTAAAAGATAAAAAAACACGTCCTCAAATGTTGAAGACAATTGAAGACATGAGTGGATGAAGGTGTTATGTCGCATTTTTTAAATTTCGGTTTTTTGTCATGAATGAAGGTGTTATGTCAACTCAGAAGTCATGGCACCTTCAGATTTCATAGTTTTAAGCGTAAAACAGTGTGAAAAATAATGGATGAAGGGTTTATGTACACACAACAGTTAATTTCTTAGTGGAAAAATGTGTCAAAGGCACTTAATGCTCGACTTCAATGATAAAAAACAAAATCGTCTAATGGAAGAAAGTGTTATGTACGTACATAGCACCTTCATTCGTGACCGAACGTGCTAAAACTAATAAAATCGTGTTTTGATATGGATCAACTAAAATATGTGAAACCTGAATATCAATATTTATTTGAAGAAATTTTAAAAGAATAATATGACTTTTTTTCATTTCAAGCAAACTTTAATTTTAATACTTACAGTAAACTTTCATTTTAATACTTTCAGTTATTAAACACGTTCATACAGAATAGTTGTTTCTTGTATAACCAAACATATTTGTGAATGAAGGTGTTATGTACATTTTTTTACACAAATTACCCTCATAAATATAATATTTTTTCTAACAGCTTTATGTACTTGAATAAAGATACAATAACCTATATTATTTGAAAGTTTTATCATTGTAACTCTACTACTACCATTTCTTTCTACAGCTAAAAAACCTTTAACGCTAATTTTCTCGAGTTTTTGTTTTTGTATCGTAACACTTTCATCCACTCATGTCTTCAATTACATAAATACAATAACAAGTCTGCACATACGTTTAAATCTCTCAAACCATCCAAGCTACAGATCTCTCTACATACACTAGAAACATGCGCGGTCCCAGGGGAGGGGGTCACAGGTCACATGACCCCCCCACCCCCCAAAATCAATCAGTCATGCGTTGACGAAAGGCGAAACAAACCATTTTGGCCTCAGCCCCAAATTTCTTAGTGACCCTCACCAAAATTTCTTGGCGACACCCCCCCAAAATTTAAGGCTGCGACCGCGCCTGCCTAGAAAAACATAACCTTCCTATTAAAATTGGGTAGAAAGCAAGTCATTTTCATGTTAAGAAGCTGATATATTAATATGCTATCATAACGTACAAAAAAGGGCAAAATCTATGGGGAAATAACAAAAGGAAAACACCAATTACTGAACACATCACACGCTTGACCTTTTGCTCGTAATACCTTCATCGTGATATTTTCAAAGCTACCGTCTATGTACGAACTTACCTACAGATTACATACGTATTTGTGAAATAAAGGGTTTCTCTTTTTAATTTGCGAAAGAAGCAAATAAGGTATGTTTTATTTTTGGTTATTCTAATGGTAAAATATATCCCACCAAAAAATTGTCATGTAAGATTTTGCCGAGATGAGTGCATATGGCTTACCCTTTGAGAAAGATACCAGATCTTATGTAGAACCAAGCCCTAGTTTGACCAACTCTACATCTCAGTCAAATTGTGTGGATTAGCCAGAGCCAAAGCGAAAGCGAAACGAGGATTATCAGAATTAAGATGGGTGAATCTGTCGATCAGATGACACTCCTTGTCAAGCCCTGTCACAGGCCTTATCGGCGTTTTGATCCATTCAACAAAGCATGGTAACCGCTCATTAACTCGAAAAATTGTAGAGCGCGTTGGAGCAGCGTCGTGGTGTAAGCTCCAGGTCTCCCCAATTGTGAAAAGAGATCCGTATATAGCAATATTTTAAAAAATACAGCCATAAAACCATGAATCTCTGGCATAGAAACCAACCGACCTTAATATTGGCCGCATAATTGTGTACTTAATCGCGAAAGTGGATATTCCATTATAGTAAAACGCTGTCGTAACATGCTCATATAACCGGTAGAAGCCTTCTAAAATTCCATCATGTTTATGTTAATACCGACAGTTTTTACTATAAATGGTAGTGACATACTATTATAGCTTAAACAGCTTAATATAAGTCTTAATATTTTTCTTCCAATAAATGGTTAACATAATAAACACTATTGGTTGCGAATTTTTTCTCGGAAATGTGGAGGCGAAGTTCACCATGTGCCACAATACAAAGAGAAGGCTAGTGCGGATTGTTGCACAAAACTTTGAAGGATTTTTTTTACTCTCAGGCAGACATAGTAAAGGAAAACATCCTAATGAAATGTGAAGTGTGAAATGTTATACAATGTTTTCCTACACACACGCGAGTTAACGCATTTCTCTGATATATGAAGGCTGTTGGTTTTATGGTTTAAGATCTTTATTATTCCTTCTTAAGAATTAAACAATTCACTTACAAAGGAAAACAGTTTTACAAACATAAAATAATTGGTGTAGAGTGCGTACAAAACAAAAATATTATAATATACAAGCAAAAACACTTTTAAATTGTTTACACTATCGGAACACTAAATTGCGGGTAGATGTTACTAAATAAAAGTTAGTAAGTTAAAGTTAAACAGGCGATTTTATGGCGATCATTATTTGTCGCCTTGTTTAATAAATTCCTGGGTAATACATATTTTAAGGGCTAACTTAGCTCTAGTAGATCTTGAAATTCTACCACCTACTGACTCAATTATGTTAACATGGCATTTTCATCACTTATATAAGATCCCAGGCTTCTAGGTAAACCTAAACACACATTGCTTACTAATGTTAAAGTACGCACTAGTCCTTGTTTGTATTAACTGGCGTTATTATCCCTATCAATTTAGTTTAGGAAATGGGGTATTGGACCTTAAAGGGGCATGGCCTCAGGCGCTCGTTTGAATAGCCTTACGTAAACTACGTCAGAGAGCCGAATTAACACAATATACATATTATGTACTAATTGGTCATTTATTCGATAGAGGATGAAATTGTTTGACACTTTAATAGAAATTAAATGCCCGTATCGGTCGATTACTGAATTCTAGCGAGTGCAAGTATGTACGTAAATCAAACTTTACACAACATACGTGCAGTAAACGTGGTCCAAACCAAAATGGGTACTAATGAGCCTAAATAAGCCTCATTCAAATAAAAAGTAAAAGCGTGGTCCATCACAGTACAAAAATGCTTTTGCACCAGCATGCATTAGGCGTGACAGCCTATTGATTGCTGTAGGTACTTGTAGGTACGATTGGGGAAACACCACCACTGCATTCAGTTCTATCACGAAGTAATTTTGTTGCATTTCGATGGAGTGGAGCTTTCGGAGTAGCAGCGGAATAGCTTACGGCCGTAGTTAACGTAGTTTTGAGGTTTTATTTTTAATTATTTATTTAATACTTTATTGATCACCTTAAACTAGGTTCACAATGGGCGGACTTAATGCCTAATGGCATTTTCTCCCAGTCAACCCATGGCGATGGTGAGCTATTGTTGGTAGGTGTAAATAATTTGGCGTTTACCATTTCTTTAATTGAAAAATATACATCAAAATAGGTTTTCTAATACATAAAGTAAGAACATACTTAATAATGGGGAAACAAATATACTAGGTTGTGTGTAGCGATGTGCTGCAGCGACCACTTTATTATTTTTATTTTATTTTATAAATAAAAAGTAAGTGTAAAAATAAAAAGGAAGACGGGCCGCGTGTAGTTAAGCAATCACCATCACCTATGGACACGGGCAACCCCAAGAGAGTCACCCGAGCATTGCAGCCAGCTTTGCAGGAGAGTTTTTTTTTACAGTTCTATAAATATGTATTTTTTATAAATTTATAATACGTAGCCGGCATGCTCGTCTACTACTCAAATCATTATATAAAAGAGCATTGAGATTAAAGTGGCGGATGCAGTCCCTACACTTTCTTAGGCCAAGAAAACTTCCTTAATAATGTTGGCTTGGCAAAGTATTGTTTAATCTATATGGTACCGGCAATCTGTATAATTCAGGTATTCTATACAATACCTACTGTAATTGCTTCAAAACTGATAAAAATGTTGTTTATAGCGAAGTACTGTAGTAAAAGGTTACCTATCGTCTACGGCAGTACTTCGCTATACACACACATGTCACAATTATAACAGTGCTTAATTAAAACATATGCCCTGATAAGTACACGCGGATGAAATAGCGGGCAAAAGTTAGTGTTTTTAAAAAACTATAAATGTTATCTTTCATTCGCTCTGTTATCACTTTTCACAGAAAATGAACAGTCATATGTATACATTTTGGAGAAAACTTTTTAGACGAATCTTTTACAGAGCCGTTAAGTACTCGTATTTTATTAAAATTCTTAATAATAATTAATATTTGATATTGTTTGTTGGATTTGTTGATAGTCAACAAAAAATGTGAAGAAGTAATTGTTTTGCTTCACAACGAAGAATGGGCGGTCCTTAGTGGCTTCGTGAACGAGTCACTTAATAAAGTTGGGTTGTTTTTGGTTGTGCTCCTTGTATCTTCAGTTTTCATTTTCAGTTTCATGACAAATGTTGTATAAAGTAAAGTAAAGGTGTATAACTCCTAAGTACCATTTTCAATAGGTAAACAAACTGGCAGACCATTAGAGCGGTTTAGGATCACCGTATTATACAAATGAAAAAGTTCGTTTAAGAAGCGCGTGTAAGCGCGTATTAGCCAGCTTTTGCCACACATGTAACAGTCGTACGAGCGTTGAAGTACTTTTAAGCTTATCTAAGTTAACCTCGACAGATGTTGCATCGTTTTGAGTGCGAAAACAATATACGAGTAAGCCCGTGTACGCGCGTATAGTTTTTTGGAATGCAAATGTAGCGCGCATGCAAACTTGACTGCGTATATTGTATACATGTACATGTATACAATATACGCGCAGAAAAAGACGCTGGTTTAAACACTCTAAGAAGCGAATAATGTAGTGTTGTGTAGTGTCAATGAGACATGCGAAACTAAAACTTATTCCTTATTGAACCTCGGCAACTCCCCAGCTTCTATACGGCTGACAGCGATCCAATAAAATGTTCTAAGCGCTCTAATGTGAATTCCAACGGTTTATGCGTACGTACTTAAGGCTTATTGGAGACGTATGAATAAATGTGGTGGAACTAGCCTGATACGAGTGGTAAATTACCACTCTTGTATCCATTTTTGATGTATAGCGATTATATTTTGTTTCTGTTAAAGGCTGTGATTACGGGCCTCACTAAGATTCAAATATAAATTTCCCTGTTATTTATAGAGCTCGATATCAATATTTTTAATGCTGGCACTTACCTCGGTCAAAGAATAGCTTTGGCTATTCAAAGAGGTAATGTTGCCAGCATTCTGGGCACACACCCTCAGGACAGTAGTTTGGATGCGGTTTTTTACGTTAATTAGTTTATACTTTTATTTTTAGTTATAGCTTATTATTATTATTATTTAGTACTAGTTTATTTATAATTTTTAAATGTTCAATTTTTTTAATTTTAATATTAATTTGTTTAATAAAATGTAAATAAACAGTTTATATGGGCAAATAAAATTGTTGGTTTACTAAAAAAAAAAAAAAAAAAAAATGCTTAATTGGACTTATTTACGCAAACCGGAACCAATCCACATTCATGCCGAAATTGAGTTGAGTACACAAAAAAGCTTAAAATTGCACCTTCTATCGACCCTGTAAAAATCAAAATGATCTGAAAATTTTGACAGAACAAAACATTTTCATGACATGTTTACCAATCCACAAAACATCAGTTGTCTAATACATTAAACAGCTTTTTCTCAAAACTATCATAATCATCATCATGTGTGTGGTTTGGTTCCGGTATATAACATGCAATGGTAATACGCGGGGGATTCACAAATAGATACAACAACAAAACCAACACTAATATTTTTGTTCGTACTCGACATAAAATATTTAATACTTATTAAATATCAACTTATTACAAATTGTTTTAGAACTGAAAATCATGGCTGAATTGTATATCTCTTGTATTATTATTTAGTACTAAAGTCCAATAATATCGAAATTCAAACTCTTTTTTCTAAAAACATGTTAAAATATCCCACCTACCTACCCCTACAAAGCACGCATGTTTTAATTTTTGGGTTGGTTCACTTCAAAAGTTCAACAATGTCACAGGTTTTACGAATAAAGTAAATCTCTTTGTGAGCACATGTATGTATGTACTTGTTTTTCAGTGCTCACAAAGTACCTATGAAAATAAACTAAGACGCCAGGTCTAGGTTTTATTTTGTTTTATATTACAAACAAATGCAAGTCTGGTCTAGGTCAAACAAATTATATTTTGAATTATAGGTAGATACGAATGATGAGTAAATGAAACTGCATAGTAGGCAACATCGAATTCCATGGCTACCGGAGGAAACTAAGCCATGAAACTTTTTACTTTCCACCGATTTACTCACTTTAAAATATGGGTTTGATGTCCCTTAATAAAATATAATAAAAGTAAAGGTATATCTGTCTCGGCCTTAAAAAAATCTATAAGGAAAAAAATCCTAAATCTATGGAAAAATCAGTCCTAATGTGTAAAATAAGTCTCGAAAGTTTGTATGTGGAACTTTTTATGTTCCAGCGACTTGCATTAAGCTTGGTTACGGGTTCCTTTATAGAGCATTTTTAGAAAATCAAACATTTATAAAGTATCTAATAACAAAGCACCATGAGTTTCTATGAAAACTTTGGTGCTGCTACATAATTAAGTGTGCATAAAACAATTAAAGATTTATTCCTGTACCAGTTCTAGATCTTACCATATTCTACGATATGGACCAAAACATTCAAGCGAATATTATGCGTTTTATGACCATCGTTAGTTTGACGATGTGTTACAGTGGGGCAGAAATAGACACATCGACAACCAGCTGGCGATGGCGACTTGAGCATATAATTAGAATTTTGATTACGTTTTCTAGGGTTCTGTAGCAATCGTAAGCATAAATTAAGACCAATTTTATAAGTTAAAAATAGTTGTAAATTAGCATTTAAAACTTTCTCTTGTAAATGGTAATAACTTTTTTAAATATTTTGAGGTGAACCTAACCTATGAACTCTCTGGAGCGGGTCTCGGAATGGGGTCGACTTAACCTTGTCGAGTTTAACCTCACGAAGACACAAGTTTGCGCGTTTACCGCTAAAAAAGCCCCATTTGTTATAGCGCCCCAGTTCAAGGGCACCGCGCTCACCATCGGTGAAAGTGTCGGTATCTTGGGAGTTGACATTACGAGTAAAGTGCAGTACCGGAGTCATTTGGAGTACAAAGCCAAATTGGCATCAAAAAAGCTTGGTGTCCTCAACAGAGCGAGGCAGTACTTCACTGCGGGGCAACTCCTGACGCTGTATAAGGCCCAGGTCAGACCCCACATGGAGTACTGCTCCCATCTCTGGGCAGGAGCGCCGAAGTACCAGCTACACCCATTTGACTCCGTTGAAAAGCGCGCGGTCCGAATCGTCAACGACCCAAGATTGACTGACAGGCTAGAACCGCTTAGCTTGCGAAGAGACATAGGCTCGCTCTGCGTGTTCTACCGACTTTACTATGGTGAGTGCTCCGAGGAACTCTTCAAATTGATGCCTACATCACCATTCCATGATTATACCACCAGACGAAGGTTAAAGTTCCACCGGCACCATCTGGACTCGTGGCGGTCCTCCACAGTCCGCTTTGCACGCTCCTTTTTACCACGGACGTGTAGGTTATGGGACAACCTTCCAGCTGAGGCATTCCCAGTGGACTATAACATGGGGTTCTTCAAGAAAGCTGTAAAAAAAGCTCTCCTTCAAAGCCGGCAATGCTCGGGCGGCTCTCCTAGTGTTGCCCGTGTCCATAGGCGACGGTGATCGCTTAACATCACGCGGCCCGTCTGCCTTATTGTTAGGTTTATTTATAAAAAAAAAAAAAAAAATCGTTCTGAATAGGTACCAACTTGCACCAAGCTGTACTTGTAGGGGTACTTAATACGAGTATTATAAATGAGAAAGTTAGTATGATCGTATGAATGAAGTTTGACACAGATATAAATTATAGTTTGGAATGGAAAAATGTATTGATCCCGTGGTATTGACTATTATAAATATAATATAATAATATACCAGACTTATGCGTACATAAGTTATGCTATACTTACTATTAGTTATGCATAAATTGCTTAGTTTTTTTTTTTGACATTATAATGTGGTGAAATTGTTAAAAAAAGTATTTTAAAAAATATATACTTTTTGAAGGTAAAAAGTACTACTGACTACTAGTTACTATTATACGAATGAAGGTAAAAAAGTATATATTTTTCGATGAAGTGAGGATCCATTGCGTTGTTAATTTTTTTTTTCAAACTTTTATGTTCCACTGCTGAGCACAGGTTTCCTCTAACAAGTGAGAGAGATTTAGGCCATAGTCCACCACGCGGGCCTAGTGCGTATTGGTGGACACCATAACTTCGAGAAATTGTGAGTTTCTCTCAGGCATGGATGAAAAACATCGCCAATCAATTAAATATCACAATATTTACCGTGGAGTAGCGTTGAAAAATTGTTTATTTAAATGGAGATTTAATCGAGGAATGAGTTATGGTGGCATAAGGAACACTTAATTTTCACACAATGTGCTTATAAAATATTGCAGAATATCAGATTCAATCGGCAATCATGAAAGTTAATTCACCCTACAGGACCCTTTACGTATAGTAAAATACGTATTTTGGGAAAGTTATTAAATTTACAAGGTTATTCAGCGGTCTTGCTTGTTACATTCCGTTTCACGTAATTTATTTATTGCATAAAATCCATTTATTGTACATAATAAGAATGTATTTTATTTTAATGTATTTATTTTAAACCAAAACTACTTAATTTATAAATCACACAATAACATTTTTTTGAGAGCGCTCAACATAATATTATTCATTTACAATAAAATTATAAACATTATACACATAGATATTGAATATTGTAACTCAATTTTAAAATCTTTCAAAAATAATAAGTACATACATGTGTATTTCTCTAACTATAGAGCTATAACATACTAGTAGTTAAAGCATTGAAGCAGCGTAGAGGAGTAAGCTCCAAACCTTCCCAATAATACAGAGGGACCTGTTCTTTTATGTATCGGGGTTTTTTGTCTCCTCCAGTGGAACGCACCGGTGTCCTCCACGCGCAGCACCCTTACGGACCCATCTTCGGGAGAGCAAATGTGCTCTCCTGCATCTTCAGATCCTTACGGCGGTATGCAGCCACGCACACACTGCCGTCCTTCCCGGGACAGCTGGCTGGACGGATCGAGCTTCCACTCTCACCACCAGCAACTCCGTAAGCCCCCTTTTATTCGCCTCTTACAGTCAGGCAGGGGATTTTGTAGCTCTATTCTTCATCCCGAAGCTATAGGGACTAGAAGGACCTGTACCTAGTAGTAGAATGCAAAAAGGGTAATTTATTTAAAGCTACTTTAAAGATCAGCTTGCCGGACAACTGTTGCTCTAGTTTTTGGATTTTTGGATACAATACTAACGGGTTGCCTTGGAGCAGCGTTGTGGAGATGTGGATTAGTGGTCAACCTATTATCGGATGGTTTTCAAGAAGCCCATAAGGCGTCTGACAAGATTTAAAATATATCGTTGACAATCGTGGTCGACAAAAAAGGTATGGAAACGCGCATGAAATTTACCACAACCGGTCACCCATCTTACATAAGACTATGCCCGTTTCACATAGCTACATTGATCGCGGATTTACACCAGCCACTGGGCAATGCAATCCTCAACTTGATTTCATAAAATAATCAATTCAAAAAATCATTTACGTGCTCTGAAAAGAAGAGAATAATTCTAACAAAAATCATAACAACTTTGACATTGAGTCCAGTCCAAAGAGCAATGTACCTACTATTCATCTTCATTCTGTGAACACATTTATGTTATTGCCTACTATTAGGGAAAATTGGTCCGCATCTCTTTTTAAAATTATTATTTATGCCAATCTTGCATGAAAATAACTGACATCAGATCAAAATAACATTGGACACGCTACGGTCATTCCACTCAATATGAGACACAGTAGAGGTTATAAAGTTAGGTAAAAATTACTTTGCAACAATCCGCAATCAGAACGTATGATGGTGTATACTATCTTCATGCAATAGCACCCTCCCTTCCACGTAGGATACATGCACAAGCAATAATAAAAAATATACACCATCATACGTCCTGATTACGGATTGTTGCAAAGTAGTTTACCTAACTTTATAACAATGGAGTTTCACAAAGTAACGCCTGATACTATTGCTATCGCTTCAATAGCATAGGTACTTGGGTGCGTTCTTGTCAGTACCCATCACGACTACAACCAGATTGATCGGACTTCATGAAATAGACTTTCTATAGCAGGTATATAACGCAAGTGATGTAATCAACAAAGCAATGTCTTATTCTTGATACTAACATCTTCGATAAACTTCACGCGCAAACCAGTTTTTTTTTTTCAATTATGGCATCGCAAACTCTGTGCATACTGCCAGCGTCAAGTATACTTTTTGCATCAATTTTTTGTCAGTTTCAATGAAACTGGACGAAGTAATAAAAAAGTCAGTAAGTAAGTCGTCAGTAAGTAAGTCGTCAGTAATCAGTCAGTAAGTAAGTCGTCAGTAATCAGTCAGTCTAGTCAGTCTAACATTCAAGTAAAGCGATGGCTACTTTACTAGAACGTGTCCATGGAATTTTGGAGGCAAGCAGAAAAAACATATTTTAGCACTGTTATTCTATTTCACGAACACATGTGCACTGTAATTAACCTATATCAAACAAAATGCCATCAACTTTATCCGATATAACTCAAAAATACACCAAGAAAATAAAAATAAAACAAGAGCACAATATGTCTTTTTCGACTTCCCGCCAAAACTCACTTACCAGAGTCTCGCAAACCAGTTAAAAATCCTAAAACATTGTTGACTTAAACGGAGATAAAGCACTAATTACTCGGATAATCTGTGAGTACGAGCACTTCAAAGGGTCTTACGATCGTAAATTTTAACTATAATTTAATCTTAAAAAGACAAGAAAACTGTTATATTGTATTTTAAAATATGTCGACAGGTCGTTTATTAGACCTATCGATGTCAAATAAAAAGCCAAATTAGTTAAAAGTTTTTTTCGTATACCAGTTAATCTTAAGTCTTGACAGTGTGGTGTTCTTAAATTTACCACCTGTGTAAATGTCAAAAGGTTTTTAAATAACCTGCATTTGGGAAGTTGGTAATGCCTTATATTTTTTCCTGTTTTTACTACCTCTTTTATAATGGCACATTTACAAAAATCACCATGATCTTTAATGCTTAGTAGTTCCCGTGTCTCGGAAGGCTGCTACTGACCTTCAGTTTTATATGTACAGATTTAGCAGTTATTATGAGCACATACTTTTTGAAAATACTCGTATACTATCGAATCAGGCTTAGTTTCTATCAGGACTTACTAAACACATAGAAATTCCATGTCTTACAAATACCTATTTCATATAAAGACCTGTATTGGTTTTATTCAACAAAAGTTTTACAAAAGAAACACCACAACAAAGTTCTGTTCGTACAATGAACATTAAGGTTTGCAAGTAAAAGATAAATGGCAGCAATCTGACGATCCGTAAAGGGCTTTCTGTATGTTACTCAGGTAATAGGTAATTATTAGTAATGGCCCGATTTATTTTCACACAATCCCACACGGACTGAACTGTTATTTATTCTACTTATTTCATTGTTATTGCTACTATTGTAGAGGTTTGTATTGGACTGTAAAAGAATAAGTAGTTGTTGTTCACATTTATTTACTTTTAATATTTTTGCTATTTTAACTACCATCACCTTAATTTTTGCTCGCAGTAACGGTGTTATTTTGTAGGTAGAGTCAGGTCATTCCTTAGTTTCATCAGAGAAAACACTGATAATTATTAGTTAATATAATAATAATTATTAAACTGCAGTAAGTTCACAAACTATACGCAGTAGCAAACAGGAATCGCTGCAACCCATGGAATTAAGTCCCCAACCTAAGATTTTTTATGCATTTATAATATTTATAAAGAAAATACGGACCTTTAGCTATGAACATTTTTTATCTATCCATTTTTTATCTTTTATTTTTGTTAAAAAAATGTAATATTATGCTCGTCTGCTGATTCATAATATGAAACTTTTTTATATGGGGTTTTCATTCGTTCATAAAATGGCCGCGCCTATTTGTTTCCGGCCAGACTTTGATAAAACAAATCCAATATGTATTTAACCAAGATGTCAAAACGGTAGTTTGAATCCAAGCGGCTTCAATAGCACTCGACTTCGTTTAGGTAATTTATTTGTTGGCACTGAACCAAGACTGCAAATACTTTATAAAAATACTGGTCGATTTTTATTACACGGGCTTTTAGCTTTTTTCCCGTGAAACGACAATTTAGCGGCGTTTACGTTTTCGTATATTGTTTGTCTACGACGTATTTTTTAATATTTTAACGAAATAAAACGCACTATCGATTCATTTTTAAATTTGCCGGAACTTTTACGTCATCTTTGAGGATTTTCTTTTACGCGCACCTATCAATATTTGTTATATTTAACACTAGCTAGCTGTACCCCGCGGTTTCATCCGAGTAGAAAAGGATCGATGGCATGAAGTGGATATTCTTAACAAAAAAATTTTTTGCATATTTTATCATGAAAAGTTGTTATTGTGATGTAGTGTAATAGTTTGACATATGATGTCGCTTCTAGGTATTGATGTCATCAATTGTCATCTTTAAAACTGTATTACATCACTTTGCTCTATAATCAAGAATTTTCGTAGAGAGGTAGATATTTTTTCACACGTTATTGAAATTTTCATACGGATCCCTAACATTTTTTAAAATATTCAATAGCCTATGTTTATCACGAAGAATGTAGAATTCTAATGGTGAAATAATTTTTCAAATCGTGCCCATAGTTCGGAGCCCATTCAATGCAAACAAACAATCAAAATTTTCAGAAACTTTGATTGTTTGTTTTTAAATTAGTCATCTAAGTCATTATGCTTATGTATAGGAATTGATACCCGTGATAAAATGAAGCTTTTGTTTTATTGAGTGTTTGATAGCTCCATTGATACCAGCTGTCTGTATCAGATAACAGCATTAATCACATCTTATCTTAAAACTGCCACCCGCCGCCATCGGAAGAATTGTCAGAAACATGATCAATTTTGAGTGAATAAAATGAAAAGTATGTTTTAACAATGATTTCATCATCTTGCTTTAATCGAATACCTTTTTTTGTATCGGGGGGGAAACCTTCAAAAGGTACCCGGAACCTTGCGAGAGGGCACTGGGATATATGGGATTTGACCGCACTAAAACCCCCTCAGTGGCAGCCTCTGCGTTTGGGGAGGACTCCGGGATCTCCAGCGAAGAACCGGTGTCCTCCACGCGCGACGCCCCAGAACGGGCCCATCTTCGGGAGAGCAGACGTGCTCTCTTGCACCTTTCGATGCTTACGGCGGCATGCGGCCACTCACACACCGCCGCCCTTCCCGAGGCTGCTGGCTGGACGGATCGAGCTCCCACTCTCCCCGCCCCCAACTCGGAAGCCCCCTTTTAATCGCCTCTTACGATCAGTCAGGGGATACCGTAGCTCTATTCTTAATCCCGAAGCTACAGGGACTAGTAATCATTCGTTTTATTACTTATATTGAATTTTTTTGAGTTCTATATAGCTTCATGTATGTATATATATATATATATATATATATATATATATATATATATATATAGCTGTATAAAATCTGCATATATTGTATGAATATTAAGTATGTAAAATACTCTAAATTCTCTCAAAGACAGGGACAGGATTGATTCTAAATTGTGTGTATACCAGAAAATTGCTACGAAGTGTCTCAAGGTTTTTAGATTAATAAGTATCACTAGGCCTCTGTAGACTACTATATAATAGACCCACACCACTCTTGCGTCTACATAAACACAATACGAAAATATTCGAAATAATACCATTATATTAGCTTGAATATACTAAACTCGTGAACTTTGACCTGCTCGTGCTAGTGCACGGACGAGATCAAATTACGAGTACTCGATAGAAACGCGACACTGGATGTAGCATCCGACGCTAAGAAGCGAAACAAGTTATTGTAAAACGGCCCTTATTACTAGCTTTTCTTACTTCACACATTGATGTACTTACAAATAGAATACCCATTGACTAAGTAGCTCACGACCATGCGGAGACCGTAGCGTTAATAGGTCACTTTACCCAATAAGTATTGTAAACTACAAATTTTCGATAACTATTGCGTGTAATATATATTTGTGTGTAAGATATCTTATATATTTTTCAAATCCCTAATACATAAGAGTGGTCCATTCGAAACATTTAAAGGCGGTATGGAATTCGCGGGTCGCGATTATTATAATTTTATTTTATATTTCCCAGTTTTTATAATATTTCCCAGTGCTGGACTCAGACCTCTTCTCAGTATTAATATAATATTTCTTTTTGTACCTATTGCCTCAAATTACCGTACTTTCCGTAACCGTGAATACAACTTTCAGTGAAACAAAATTAAAAAGAAAAATAACTTCTTGTTAAAAGTTCGTATTACTGTGGTAGGTACCTTATCCTCATAATTTTTCACTGTGTCGCTAATACAATGAAACAATTTGATTTGATTTTAGGATTTCTGGTTAAAAATTATCATCTGATGTCTGACAAAGAAGTTCATAGTGCGACGCAGTTAAAGTACATTTACTAGAAAACACACTCTGCGATGATAACAGCTGGTAGGTCGGTTAACGAGACAATAAAACCAGTCCGTATTATTTTAGGCTACTTTAAATTAGAAGCTCAAGTTTATTAGCTTCTTTTTATCTTTTCTTTTGTAGTGGTTTTTAATTAATGTAAGGTTAGTACTTCTGCCATCATGGGAGGAAGAATATGTTATATTCCATAATTATAACAATGGTTTTATTACATAAACTAATTCCTTCATTTAACAAAAGACACGGCCCGGATGACTCGGATACTTGAAATACAAAACCGTAAAAAGGCGAACCAAATTGAACTACCAAAGCAAGATCAACAAAGCGAAACCAATAAAATTATTTTAATGCTACAACAGAGGTAAAGCTCTAAATTTAGTTAATGTAATTGTTAGTAAGTACTTTTTCATGCCTAACTGAACCTCTAGATTTTAATATAATATAGCTCTCAAACTCCTTATCATATATTATTTTTGCATATAAACGAAAACAAAAACGAAAAATATTTAATAGTACATAAATCTATGAGTTTACGACATAAATCCTCATTGAATTCTCAATCTTCAAATGACGATGTATCATTTGATTAGGTACTACATAATAACTATATTTTCCTCCACCCTAATGAAAGTTTATATATTTAAATATTTTTTATAGATTACATTACAGGTTCATACCTTTTTTGGTATCGGGGGGGGGGGAACCTTCAAAAGGTACCCGGCGCCTTGGGAGAGGATACCGGGTAATTTGGGATTTGTACCGCACTAAAATCCCCTCGGTGGCCTGCCTCTACGCTTGGGGAGGACTCCGGGATCTTCCGTGGAACGCACTGGTGTCCTCCACGCGCGGTGCCCCAGAACAAGCCATGCGGCCACGCACACACCGCCGTCCTTCCCAGGGCTGCTGGCTGGACGGATCGAGCTCCTACTCTCACCGCGCACAACTCCGGAAGCCCCTTTTTAGTCGCCTCTTACGATCAGGCAGGGGCTTACCGTAGCGTACCGTATATGGCCGCAACCCTTTTTGCGTCCCACTGCTGGGCACGGGTCTCTTCCCCTTGTTGGGAAGGCCTGGAGCTTACTCCACCACGCTGCTCCAATGCGGGTTGGTGGAGATGCGGGTTAATGGCCAACCCGCTGTCGGATGTTTTGAAACCGCCCATAAGGCCTCCGACTAGGTTTAACGACTGTTATCTATCGACAACAACCGGGACCGACGGCTACGCTAACTGCCGGGCCATGCGCGCTACCGTATATACCGTAGCTCTATTCTTAATCCCGAAGCTACAGGGGCTACAGGTTCATACCTAATGCGTGATCTACATTTATAACAACTATAAATGCTATTATTAGATGCGATTTCTGTGAAATAGATATATTATAGATTGCTACAGTGGTTACATCATTGCTTAGCTTTCGTCAGTCATTATTATTTTGATCAAATACAGTTAGATAATTGCATTTAAAATATGTCAAACAATATTTATAGTTGATTGCGTATCCAACAGACCACAAGATAGGCCAGCCGTAAGTGTTATTTTGTTTACACTATTATTATGTCCCACTGCTGGGCATAGGTTTCCTCTCTAAAGTGAGAGGAATTTAAGCCAAAGTCCACCTCGCCATTAGACGACGCATGGTTTTTTTTCAACCCTTTTTAATGTCCCACTGCTGGGCACTGGTCTCCTCTCACAAGTGAGAGAGCTTTAGGCCATAGTCCGCCACGCTGGCCAAGTGCGGATTGGTGGACATCATGCTTTCGAGAAATTATGAATTTCTCTCAGGCATGCACAGCGATGGAAGACATCGTAATCAATTAAATTAAAACGATATTTTCCATCACCGTGGAACAGCGATAAATGCGCACATTACACATTTCTTTGTCAGAGGTGCGCGCCGAGGTACGCGACCGATCCCGGGTTCAAATAACCCGGGATCGGTCGCGTCGAAGAGCGCGGTTTTTTACCACTCGGCCATCGCCGCTCATGAGATACCCATCGACGCATGCGTCAAAGTCATCTCTTAATGGTAGAGCAAAGGACAGAAAAATATTTTGTTGTAGATAAATAAGATATGACATAAAAACAGCTCAATAAAACACTGGAAATATGTAACGCGTGTCGCCCAAATGGCAGTTTTACGAGTGAATTTTATTTACAGAGAATGGCCAATAGTACTTTAAGTTGCAATCATTTTTAATTAGTCTTCCGCTAGAAACTTCGCCCGCGTGGACCCGTTTTAAAGGTTCCCGTAGGATAAAAATGTCTATTGTCCATAGGCATTCTATGTCCTTTCTCAAGGTCCACTCTATCTGTGTTCCAAATTTCATTAGAATCGGTTCAGTAGTTTAAGCGGGAAAGCGTAGCAGACAGACAGACAAAGTTACTTTCAAATTTATCATATTAGTATGGATGGGAAAGTGATCTGGTGGCGCTTTTTGCGTCCTACTACTGCTGCACACAGTCTCTCCCTATAATTGTACAAGCCTGGAAGTTAGTTCAACAAGCTGTTCCTTGTTTTAATTTTCCGACATAGTTTGACGACTGCTGCATGTCGATATCAACAGAGCTTTACGTGTCCTCAGAAGCAGGGAAACTCCCTCAAAATTTGGCTCTAGCGGTCACCCATTTTCTACCCAACCGTGCCCGTTTCGCTTATCTACGTAGATCGATTGTGTTGAACACCAGCTGCTGGGCTTTACGTGCTGATGATTATATGTTTTTAAAATTATATACGAAGAAAAAACAATGTACACTGGTTCGTATGTGATCCGACTTACTTATAACAATAACAAACGCTAATTGATGACACTATATAAGAATCAGAGAATAAACGGTTTTATAGAAAAATATATGCTAAAGAAGTTCTAAAATATGATCCCGTTTTAATAAAAACATTAAGATTAATAAGATTTTCAATAAAATAAAAGTATTAAATACAGCAATCGCCATGTTATCTGAAACGCCAATCAAAAGGAATGACGTCACGTCTCAGTTAATGTCATCGTGTTGCTTGAAGTTTGACGAGCAAGCCGACGCCATGACACCTACGAGCGTTTTTGCGCTTAATTCAAATTACATAGCAGAAAATACATTAATTTACGTTAAAAGTTGAGTTTATTGCTGAAATAAACTTTTTTTCGAAACTAGGAGACGTGTACCTACAATAAGGAAAGGTATTTAAAAATCTGTCATCATGCCCATTGTCGGTTAAAGTCACCAGTGACTTCAATTTCAATTTCACGGTGTTCGAGTAGCACTAATCATAATATATTAAAAACTGACTCGTACTCATAGCTTTTACTTGCCAATTAGCTTTATTTGGGACGTAACTAATCAACACTTTACTTGGAGATGGTGAACGAGGCCCTTAGTGTTTCTTTGAACGTATGTATCAGGTATCTTATTAGCGGCAAAATAATTACACTACGAAGGAAGAGGAAAGGATCAAAATCTTTTGCTCATTTATACATTAATGTTTCTTCAATCATAGTTACTTCTTAGTAACTACATGAAATTTCTTAATTTTATTTGCATATACTTACGGAAAGATTTATTGTTCTTTACCGTGATTCTTGTATTAAAATCTCCAATGGTACAACACACATCATAATGCGTATTATTAAACCAAAAAAAATATTATGTTCATGACATGAAATCGAATAACGAATAGTGTAGCAAACACTACCACACTTATAAATTCAAATTCAAGTTGTTTATTTCAATATTTAACATTGTAACATGTTATTAAGGATTCTCTGCCTTTTGCTGTAGCTTGCGCTGTGTTGCAATTCATTATCAATTACCAGTGTGTAATGTAGTTATAGCAATTTACTGGGAGCTCCAGTACAAATTACTTCCAGTAAAAGTGCGCATGGCCCGACTGCGAGCGTAGAGCGCAAGCCATCTACGCAGCTAAGCGTTTGGATTAGCTTCTGGGTGCGGTCGGGTGTAAGATGGGTGACCGCTAGTGGCAAAAATTTCATGCGCGTTTCCGTGCTTCGAAGGACACGTTAAACCGTCTGTTCTGGTTTTTGTCGATAGATAACAGTCGTTAAACCTTGTCGGAGGTCTTATGGGTGGTTTGAAAACATCCGACAGTGGGTTTGCCACTAGCCCGCACCTCCAACAACCCGAATTGGAGCAGCGTGGTAGAGTAAGCTTCAGGCCTCCCGAATAAAGGAAGAGACCCGTGCCCAGCAGTGGGACGCCTAAAAGGTTGCAGCCAAAAGTAAAACGAAGAGCGTACGTATACAGCTGTTTTATACAATCTCCGACAGATTATTAAATTTTAAAAAACTCTTACGTTTTTATCCTTTGGGAAACATTTTTATGATGATGAATGACGCACAGAACGAAGACCAGTGGCTAGCGTAGAACTCAAGGGATCTACGCAGCTAAACAAAATGGCCACGGTCGGGTATGAGATTGGTGACCGCTAGTAGCAAATTTTATGCGCATAACCATGCTTCGAATCAGCCATCAAGCTGAAAACCTTAGTGGTTTAGCCTCTTACCCGCATTTCCACCAACTCGCATTGGAGTAGCGTGCTGTAGTAAGCCCCAGACCGCCCTAATAATGGGAAAAGACCTGTCCCCAATTGTGGAATGCAAAAAAGGTTGCAGTAATTTATGACTATTGGTCATAGATAAAGGATAATTAAACGAAAGGCACCATACCACTATACATACAATATATACTACTAATCTTCGCTGGTAGTATAAAGCATTACTTAGTATCTTCATTAGAAGATAATCCTCTTAGAAAGTAACCATGTTGTCAAAAAAATAGAGCACGAGACGAGCAATTGCAAAGTGCAAAATCTCTGAGCTAATATTTAACATACTATCTTTACTTCCCGATGGCCAATAAAACTTGCAGTCAGCTCATAAACTGTCGGTTTACTAGAATAGAATTGGCAATTAGGTCGGTGAAGTTGACAAAAATAGGGTTTCGCGTCCACCCGTCATTAGTGATTGCCAACGTGGACTGTTTCGCTAATTGCTTTTTCTATTAAGGTGTCTTTGGCGATGTCGTGCAGAAAAGTATTACTCGGTCAAGTTAACATGACACGGGAGGCTACTCTGTACTCGCGTATCCGAAACTTCGTGAATTTTCGGGTCTCATTTTTGAGTAAGACTGACAAAATCTAGCAATATTATTCATTCAGTGGCTTAATATTATCAATGACAACGTTAATCTTTTAAATTCATGTAAAAAGAAAGGGTCTAAATATGCCAAAAATTATTCCGAAAATGTTAGAACTTATGGACGGATACATACAGAATAGCCTCCCAGGTGTCATGTTAACTCCGAGTAGATTGCTTATTCACTACGAAAGCTATATACCGCCCTGCTATCGTAGATGATTACTATTCCTTTATGGTTAAATCGAAGATATTTTGAGTAACGGAATACCTTAATTAAGCAATAAATTAATTTTATTAAGTATCGGGCAATAGAGTAGATTTCCCAATACTTAATAAAACAAGCAACTTGCAAAATTTTATTAAATTCATCTCGCACTCACGCAGTAATTCGTTCGGGTGATTAATATGTTCAATATATTTATTTGGATAAAACAGGTTGTATCAACCGAACAGACGGACTTATCTGCAAGTGATCCGTTAAGATTTATATCATAAGATTTTAATACGTAAAAATCGGAAATTATAGTAAATAAGTTTCGTTTTTATATGCGCTAAAAATATTAAAATTTTATAGTGTATCTACAAGTTAAATGCTTTCATTTAATACCCATAATGAGTGAGTTGTACATAAATATGTTATCCTGCGTTTGGATTTACAATAATTGTGTTCATACATAGTTGCATTGTCACTCAAATAACGAGTATTCATAGGGTGCAGATATCTGCTTCAAAATTGATTTGCAAGATTCCACCCGAGCAAACGTACATTGCAAGTTAATAAAAAGCTTGTAAAATAGCTGTAATGTCTAAATTTTACCCCTCGTTTTAACGTCAAAATAATATCCAGTACCCCATTTTATCTACAACCTGAGTAACGAGTCTATTTTTTGCCATAACGACTTCCTTTTCCCATGGCACCGATGGAAGGAAGCGCACATCCTATACACAAAGATTTTATATTTTCTGTCCTATTCTTAGTTTTTGCGATAACACACACCTAGCAAACTCAATAAAATTCAACATAATTATATACATATATATATATATATATATATGTGTGTGTGTGTGTGTGTGTGTGTGTTGTAGGCTCTTGGGCTATAAAGTATTTAATGTCACCCATTCTTAATAGGTAGCAAAATTTGAAATGATTTGGTTAACATCAAGCTGAGACATCAAAAGACTGAAAATTAAGTTTGAAGATTCCGCTACAGGCTGTAACAGCGAACATAGTAAAATGGTGTATATACCACATATAGGGTTATTTCTTTCATTTGAATTTCATGCGTCAGAACACTTCCATTACAAACAATAGGAAAGCAGAAGCGAACAGGGTCTTCGAACTAACTTCATGACGCCAAGTCTCGAGTTATTATCCGGGCACATATTTGAGGCGAAATGAAAGAACAACAAACACTCAGACGTTTCACATTCATAGCCCCACAGTAGGGTAGACAAACCCTGTGTCGTGGGTACCACGGACACACACAAATACCCAGACCGAGAACAAAAATATAAACTCATCATTCAGTCCGGCATGGTAACCATTACGCCACGCAGGTCGTCAATATTGTCTTTGAATAATTTTATCATATTGTCTTTGAACTAATACATATCAAATAAGGTAGGTAAGTATAACGTTATAAATCCAAGCAGCATATCTTCGTACCAGAAGCCAGGTCTCTTTTGATTATCCAGCATGAATTTTACCGCGAAATGTAAGAAAAACAAACATTTCTCCAAAACAACTTTGTTTCTATAGAGCGGTTAATTATTCTGGGCATCGACATCGTAAGTTTGTAATATAACTAAATTTTATTAAAAAAGTTTATTTAAGAAAATAAAAAATAAAAAAGTGAACATTTAAAAATGGTAGGTACATAAACTAACACTAAAAATAAAAGTATATACTAATTAATGTAGAAAACGGCATCCAAATGCAAATTACCAAAGAAAAAAATATTTAAAAAATTCTTTTAAAAAACAAGGTATTATGGTGTATTATTATACTCAATAGGTTATGCCGTTTCATTTGCTACCCATGATGGATAAATTATACTCAAATATATCAAATCTTAAAGCCCGCTTAATAACTGATACTCTAGTGTGAAGTGACTGCTATCTAAAATAAAAATAAAACTCCTGAGTTCACAAGATTATATTGATATTATAAATTCTATATACTGTGTACTACTTTTTGATCTAGAGTTATAACACTTTATGTAATGTTATATATACAGGAAAGCAAGTTGGAAAAGGTCTACAAATATAATTTAGTAATGAAGCCAGGTAGGGCCTTTGAGATTATCCTCACGTTGACGAATGAAAGAAAAGTAAACACGGAGAAACAACATCAGGCTCCTTAGAGTTGCGAAACTTCGACACGTTTCTATGGTAACTGGTACAGCGAAGGGCCAAACCGGTGTGATGGTGTCCCGGAGACAAAGTGGACTGTATATTTTATGAAGGGTTCGACACCACCACGAGGGGGGCTCGCTGGTTCTGTCCGTTTGAATCGTCGTCTTTTTGCTAAATATAGAAAAGGCTCTCACCCGCGAACAACGCCGACCACTCTCCAGTGGCTCACGACACCTTGTACCACGTTGCACCACGCTTTTGTTGGAGAAAATGGAGTATAACAAAGATTTCGCGTTCCGGCTCGTATGACATTCGTAGTACAATTCATAGTCATGAAGGGGAGTAGTATCATCTCGTCCCGATAGAGGGCGCGAGCATAGATTGCAGCCAACAATTGCCGCAAACTCGTACCTATCCCATATTGACAAAAAGACGAGAACGCGAATTAATTGATACATAAGAAAAAAAAAACACGTAACGAGCGTTACTAGTACCGTACATTGTTTTTGGCCTATAACGTAGGTTTTATAAAGAAAAATATTTCGTTGGAGTTGGAACGGTGTGGTTTTAAGAAACCCTCGACAACGGCTAAGGATTCAAGCTGGTCGCAGTAATGTGTCTATTACGGAATTTTCTACGATATATGGTCATAGTAACAACTTATTTTGCTTGAGAACGCTGAATCGGCAGAATGCTTCGGGATACTTTGGCATCTTTCGGCACGTCGCCAACGTTGCCGGCGCCGAGGCAGCACTCAGGGATATCTTGCTATACGATACGATACCTCGACATCCCTAAGGACGTTGCAGAAACC
The DNA here is from genome assembly GCA_911387765.1 of Pyrgus malvae. Taxonomy (NCBI): domain Eukaryota; kingdom Metazoa; phylum Arthropoda; class Insecta; order Lepidoptera; family Hesperiidae; genus Pyrgus; species Pyrgus malvae. The sequence continues at coordinate 7,220,879 of OU426958.1, read as the reverse complement.
CAGCCATGGTTTTCGAGAGGGTACTCTTGCATGTAGGGATACTATAGACTCCTTTTCCTTACCGATGCTGAAGAGTTACAAAGACCAACAGGTCTAAGTGATCTTATATCCTTTGGTTGTTTGTCATTTGACGACCCGTTTAGCGTAATGGTTACCATGCCGGACTGCCGATCGGAGGTTCCCGGGTTCGATTCCTGGCGTGGCAGAAATTTGAATGATGAGTTTAAATTTCTATTCTCGGTCTGGGTGATTGCGTTTCTGTCTTTGTGTGTGTCCATGGTACCCACGACACAGGGAATCCTAGTGTGGGGCTATGAGTGTGTAGCGTTTATTATTATTATTTGTTTAAATATTTGAAAAGGCCTTTTTCTCAGAAACACGAAGAAGCCTAAGTTGAAAGTCTAGAAAGTTTAAATGATCGTTAAGTGACGATACAGCGACTTCAAAGGAAGTTATCATCGCACAGCTGCAGTAAAGTGTTTAGACAATAATTGAAAACTTCTTTAACGACGCTCTGCGCTTTTTTTGGGATGAGTTAAAACAGAAGGGTGACAGCTGATGGCTTGACTATCTGTATACTTGTAAAATTCGTGTATATCAAGTGATTAGAGCAAAGATGCAAATTGAACAAAGTGCATCTATTATTGAAAATAGTAACAAATAGTGAAAGATTTGAGTGAGTACCTACTTTATAAAAATACTTGATGAAAAGTTACTGAAAGTACTAGATGAAAAATAATACTGAAAATTAAAGCAATTCGTGCGAAATTACTCCCTAACCGTTAAAAAAATCAAAAATGCACAACCTTAACTAACCTGTTCAAGTTTCTACTTCTGCTGGCACTCCCGGACTGCAACCCTTTGTTTTTTTTTACATTATAGTTTGACTACATAGCACATGCTTTACTTAAAACCTACTTAGTATAAGAGATTCTCATACAAAGCTGACTAAATAAATAACATAATTCTACTGAATTATAATATTTCAAAAAACTTTTTACATTCTCCCTAGTGTATGCAGTAGAATAATAACTTAATAACTAGAGTTGAGCACGTTTCAAACACGTGGGACTTGTCTGCGATGTGTGATTTACGCAAACGTTTCCATTAACAGAAGTGTGAATTGAATCAGTATGAAAAGTTTCCGTTCCAGCGTTTAGTAAATAAATAAATACTCGTAATGCACACACTTATGGTCCCCACACTAGGATGGACCCATGGACTGGGTCTGGGTGTTTATACCCAGAACGAGAAAATCAATTTAAACTCGTCATCTTTGTAGCTGCTCCAATTTCAGAAAAAACATCGCAATATTTAGTTAGTATGCCTTATTTATTTATTTATTTTATTTACTATATGCACATAATTTACGAGGTAATCCACGAAACATTACGTGCAAGCATTAAGAAATGACTTACATATAGTTATAAACTTATTCGAGCATAAATAAAACAAATCACCATCTGGTATTTCAGCGATCATACGGTTAGTAGAATGAGTGCCGTGCAGTGAGGGGCGGCGGCCGTGCGGCGCGCGTGTATGCGGGGCTCCGCCAGCAGCCTGTTAGGCCTTCTGCCACGCTCACTGCACAAGTGTCGCATCGAAATCTCTAGCCCACAACTAGCGAGAGCCGAAGGGTTGACAATTTTGTCACTTAAAAGTATATAGAAACTAGGTTGCGCGTGTTGCGCTCGCAGCAAGCTGCTCGCGTGGCATCCTTTTTGTCGTATTTTGGTAGAAAAATTTTTAGCTAGTTATTTATTTATGTAGCAACAATTGATATCTTTGTTTTCAGACAAAGAACCGAGATGATCTACTCGTTTCAACGATACAAATTATTCTCTATATATAATATCGTTATACCATAATTTATAGAACAGTCAAAATTATTGTGTAATGGTAAATTAAAATCTGGTGCTCTCCTGCACCTTCCGATGCTTACGGCGGCATGCGGCCACGCACACACTGCCGTCCTTCCCGGGGCTGCTGGCTGGACGGGTCGAGCTCCCACTCTCACCGCTCGCAGCCCCGGAAGCTCCCTTTTAGTCGCGTATTACGATCAGGCAGGTGATACCGTAGCTGTATTCTTAATCCCGAAACTACAGGAAAATACTACCGCTGAATCTGTTTCAGCTCTAAAGTAACTCTATTTTGTTTCGGTAGGCAGCTGCACTTGCTGGCCACACTTTTATCTGTGGTTAAAATCGTGAAAGTACTATCGCTGAGTCTTTCTGCTCTAAAACAACTCTATTGTGTTTCGGTGGATGAAAGCGGCTGCCGACAACACTTTTATTTGTTGAAGTAACTCTATCGTTTTCGGTGGACAGGTGCAATTTCTGACCACACTTTTATTTGTGCATGTAACTGAGGAGGTACTACCGCTGAATACATTTCTCTCCTGAAGAATTTCTATTGTGTTTCGCCGGAAAGATGCGGTGGCTGGCCACTCACTATCTGTTATTGTTTTGTGTTTCCGTGGAAAGGTGTGGTTGCCAGCCAAACTTTTATCTGTTGAAGCAACTCTCGCATGAGCTTACGTAGAAGCACACTTTATCATTCTATTTATATTTGGGTTTTTAGATATTATGTAGAAATAATTTAAAGCATCTCTGTTGTGTTTCAGTGGAAAGTTGTGGGTGCCGGCCATACTTCACTTTGTGGTTGTAACCGAGAAAGAACAACAGCTGAATTATTTTTAGCTCTAAACCAACTTTAATATGTTTTGTGGACAGGTTCAGTCCTTGGCCACACTTTTATCTGTGGTTGTGACCGAGAAAGTACTACCTGCTAATTAGTGAGAGTAACTCTATCGTGTTTCGGAGGACAGGTGTAATTGATGACCACACTTTTATCTGTGGTCGTAACTGAGGAGGTACCGCTGAATCCATTCCTGACCTAAAGCATCTCTATTGAGTTTCGAGGGAAAGGTGCGGCTGTCGGCCACACGTTTATTTGTGGTTGTAACTAATGAAATTCTACCACTTAACTCATTTCTATCCTGAAGCAACTCTATTGTGTTTCAAAGGACAGATGCAGTTGCTTGCCACACTTTTATATGGATGGAACTAAGGACGTGCGTGCGTGGACCGTGAAGCAATTCTATTATATTTAGATCCTATGAATATTCATTTATAATAACCTACATAAAGCAACGTAATACAAGTATGAACGCAACTGTATACGACCTCAGGCAAGAATGGCTTGGTTGAGATATGTAGATGTCCATGGGCTGTAGCGACCACATACACCGCGAGGACTACAAATGGTCATTAACGTGTGCGATGGATGACCGCTGGTGGCAAATTTCAAGCGCGTTTCTAAGCTTCGAAAGATACACTAAGCCGTTGGACCTGGATTATATCAACAGCTATGTAGTAGTCGTTAAACCTTGTCAGAGGCCTAGTGGCGGTTCGAAAACATCTGACAGCTGGTTGGCCGCCAACCCTCATTACAGAGCGTGGTGGAGTAAGCTCCATGCGTCCCTGATACTGAACAGAGACCCATGCCCATTAGTGGGACACGAAAAGGTAGCCTTGCATTACGAATTACGTCGAAACGAAAGAAATTATATAAATAAAATATGTTCTTGAGCAGCGATGACCGAGCGGAAAAGACCGCGGCCTCAGACATGGATATACCGTGATCAAACCCCGGCTTGGAGCTCTTACAAAGAAATTTTTTTATGTGCGTATTTATTGCTGTTGATATGTAATTACCATATTTTCAATCACCACGCATGCCTGAGAGTTACTCATAATTATTAAAAGGCATGATATCCACCTATCCAGTCTTGGCCAGCGTGGTGGACTATGGTCTACATCCCTCCCACTTTCTAGAGGAGATTTGTGCCCAGCATTGGGTCATAAGAGGGTTGAAAAAATATGTATTTCAGGTAAATTATTAAGTCATTATAAAAACGTCTATATTCTGAAGTAAAGAACACAATGTATGCAAGGAACCAGAAATATAAAATAATAAAAAATGTAGTTTAAAAAACTAAAAAACACGCTTTTGTGAAAATACATTTTCTTCTTATTTTTTTACTTTTTAGTTCGTATTTTCACAAAAGCGTGTTTTTTAGTTTTTTAAACTACATTTTTTATTTTTTATTTTTTTAGTTGGATTTTTATTCTCATATTATTGCATTGTCATCGGTCCTTGACCCCTATGCAAATTATTAAGTTAACCAGACGCTTAGACGTGTTAAAAATATAAAACTGTATATTTGTTTCATTAAGTACCTTAGGCCACGAACTTATCAGCCGGCCCTCGTATATTTTATTTTATCCTGATGATCCTAGTTAGGACTTTAATATAAAGTTATGAGATTATTGTATTGTCATCGGCCCTTGGCCCCTGTGCAAATTTTCAAGTTAATCAGACTCCTAGAAGTAAGTGAAAATGAAGTTAAAAGATTCCTTTACATACATACATACATACATACAGGTCAAGTTAATAAAAGCGTGTTAAAAAGGGAAACTGATTCCATCATTAAAAACAAAACCACTTTTACGTGTATGTACTTTATAAAAGCGTTTAAAACACTCTTGGCAGAAAGAGCTTAATATTCTCGAAATAATTTAATACATAAAGATAGCACATATCTAATCATATTATTTAATCTAACGCAGATCAACACGATTCAAGTTAAAAATAACATATATTAATATATAACTCTTGACATGAAATTAGTTTGGTAAGTAAATTATTAAATTAGGTATTTGATCAATATTAGTGTTTAAAGGTGAAATATGGCGAACGTAACATATTGTAAAATTTTTGTACATACCCTTTTCCATACATTTCTCTTCAAAATAAATGCCGAAAGTTGTGCTTATTACGCGAAATTTAAAAAAAAATCCACAAATACACATTCAAACACATTCAAATATATCACTAATTGAAAACAATCCACATTATTACGCAAAATTTACGAAATGGTTGCGGGAATCAAAAGAAACTTGAGGCAACTATGTACCGCCAATTAACTTTAAATATTGTACATCAGTTTTTTTAATTCCAAATTTAGAGTACAATCTATAAGTGGCCAGTACAATCTTTAGATTATTTTTATATACAATAGCCGTACAGTCAGTAATGGTAAGTTTGAACTTGGTTTAACCTTGTTTTTTTTTATAATGTTTGACGTATTTAAAAAAAATTACCAATAATAACTAATGTAAGATGCAACTACAGATGAAAAAAGATCATCAAAGTAAGCATATTACTATTAAGCAGTTATTGATTTTATACGTACTTTATATTTTAAAGAATTAATTTAGACTTAGATTTTAACATACTTTACTGATGTAATATTATAGATGTATTTTAATAAAAAAACTTTATTCTGTCATATAAATCAAAATCACTGAATTGTTCCTAACTTTGAAGGGTATACATATCAAAAGAAGACTATACTGTAAAATATTTCGCACAAAAAAGCATTTGTATAAAAAAAAAAATTATGTATGGCAACACAGAAATATTTTTGCAACGACATGTAAGGTGAATTGGTACCTAGAAATGACCCATACATTGCACTAAAATCAAAACGACGTAATAACCTTAAATTTTACATTAAAAAAGCGTTTGTATGAGAATTATAATTTTTTGTATGACAACACCAAAGTATTATTACTTAAATATGCACAAAATATTAGTAATTACAAACTTACATACATTTGTATTGACGTCAAAAGGAACACTCAGCCCAAACTATCACATAGAAAAATGCATTTGTATGAAAATTATTATTTTTTGTATGGCAACACTGATATTTTTTGATACCAAAATAAACAAATCGTTTGTTCTTCCAAACGCCTAGTACATTTTAATGTTCTTAAATAGCACCGACAGACTGAAATGTTGAATACAAAATAACAATTTTATGCCATATTCAATACTTGAAAGATTTTGTTAGAATTTTTTTATTTTTTGTATGGCAACCCTAAAATATTTTTTCAATAAAGTGTACAGTATAGTTGTATCTTGCAACGCTTCATACATTGTAGTATCGTTAAAAAGTGGCAACAATTTGAAATTTGACTCAAAAATATATTTTTGTATGAAAGTCGATTTTTTTGTATGGCAACCCAAAAATATATTTTCACTGAAACATTAACATTATTTTTATCTACCATAAATTCAAAGTTATAACTATGCCAAATGTTGCCAACAGGCTAAAATATTCCATACAATACCCGATTTGTCGGGAAAATTTGAAATACTTGTATGAAAAAAAATTTTTTTTGTATGGCAACATTTAAATATTTATGAAAAAACTTATACAGTGCAATAAGTTCTACAAACGCCTCATACCATTTGTTGACATCAAAAGGAGATAAAACCTGAAAATTTAACATACAAAAATTTGTTTGTATGAAAATCACTTTTTTTGTATGGCAACACGAAAATATTTTTCTACAAATATTTACAATTTGGGAGTGTCTATAGATTCAAACTAATTAAAATTACATTAAATAGTGCAAATAGGCTGTAGTATTCGAAGCTAAATTACTTATTTTCAGGCAAATTTGATAGGGTAAAACACTTGTATGAAAACTTTTATTTTTTGTATGGCAACACTCAGTGATTATTGCAATAATAAGTAAAGTAAAGTAGTAGCTTCAAACGCGTCATACATTGTAACAACATTGAAAGAAAACAAATGCGCGAAATCTTACATACAAAAATATATTTGTTTGGAAATTATTATTTTTGTATAGCAACATTGAAATTTTTTTACATCATAATTTGCAACTCATTACTAACTACCAAATATTTACACACTTAATTGCGTTAGCTTGTGGTAACACACTGAAATATTCGATATAAAATTTCATTGGCATGAAAAACAATTTTTGTGTATGGCAACATTGTGATTTCATATTTTTCCCATAATCACCATACTATAAGGAATAAATCTCCCATACATTGTTGATACTCCAGATCTACAGTTTTTGCTCCACTATTCGAAACATGAAGACCAGGAAAAAAATTGAAAAAAAATTCTAGCTCCCAGTGTTGCCAGGTGGTAAAGATAAAAATAGCCAAATGTCATTGAGACAGCCACTGTAAAATATCTGGGTCAATATTTTAATCAAAAATGTTTCTCCTTCTACTTTTCATGTTTTTGAATGGAAAGTTTACAAATTTGTATGAAAGAAAAAAAAATGACAAAACCTGGTAATACTTCAAATTAAGTTACACAACCGCTTGGTACAAAGTAATCCGCTGAAACGTTGCCAACCACCAAAATTTTCACACCGAAAAATAGCATTTTTTGTTCTTTTTACAAACTGGCCACCACGGCGTCCGCCATCTTGAATAAAAAAAAATGTAATACAATGCGTCGAAATTGAGAATACACCAAAGCCAATAGATGTCAATTGTAAAATGAACGATTAAATTCCTTGAACAAAAAACTCCCGTAAAGTTACCTCGAAAATTTAAAATTTTCAAATTCAAAAATCTCGGCGGCCATTTTGTTTTTTTTATTTTTTTCTAATTTCATCGTATTTGTCGTCCCAATATTATTCGAAAACATGTCCAATATTGGGTACGTGCAGAAAACAAAAATAAAGTTGACCTGCTCAGCTCGGCCGCCATCTTGAATTTCTGACGTTTCGGATTTTTCCTATAGACACGAGGGTAAATCAAAAATATCACCCATACATTATTATTACCTCCCATGTTTACTTTTGGCTGTGTAATTCGAAATGTCGAAAAAACGGAAAAAAAATTCTAGCTCCTAGTGTTGCCAGGTGATGAAGATAAAAATGGTCAAATGTCATTAAGACAGCCCCTAAAAAATATCTGACTCAATATTTTGATCAAAAATGTTTCTCCTTCTACTTTTCATGTTTTTGTATGGGAGGTTTCCAATTTTGTATGAAAGAAAAAAAATTTGACAAAACCTGGCAATACTTCGAGTCAAGCTACATAACCGATCGGTACGACGAAATCCGCTGAAATGTTGCCAACCTGGAAAAAATTCACGTCAAAAAACTCGATTTTTCGTATGTTTTACAAAATGGCCGATGTGGGTCAGCCATTTTGTTTAAAAAAATAATAGTGTCCAATCTGTCAAAATTGAGCATATGCCAGATACAAAAAAGAAAAAAACATAATTAAATATTAAAAACCCACAAAATGGCGACCCCGCAAACACACCTCGAAAATCGGAAAAATTCAATTTTATGTATCTCGGCGGCCATCTTGTTTTTTCATTTTTTTCAAATTTTTTAGTTTTTTTTGTCCCGCTCTTATTCGAAACCGACACCCATCTTGGGTCGGTCTGAATAAAAAAAAAATATTCACCTGCTCAGCTCGGCCGCCATCTTGAATTTCTGACGTTTCGGATTTTTCCCATAGACACGAAAATCAACCAATAATATCACCTTTACATCATATTCACCCCCCACCACTCCCCGCTCCGTGGTTATAGACAATGTGTGAAATGGGAAAAAAATTCCTGCGGCCCGTGTTGCCAGTCGACGTCTTCAAAAATGGTCAAATGTCATTGAGGGCATCACAATGCGTCTGCCGATAATACATTTTCATTAAAAAATCTTCTCCTTCTACTTTTCATGTTTTTGAATGGAAAGTTCAAAAAAATGTATGAAAGAAAAAAAAGTCGACCAAACCTGGCAACACTTTGAGTAGAGTTACACAATCGCCTGGAATAAAGCAACCCGATCAAATGTTGCCAACCTCGAGATATTTCCCCTCGAAAAATGGTGTTTTTCGAACTTTTTACAAAATGGCCGCCACACGTCCGCCATCTTGTTTAAAAAAATTACCACCCTCATTTTGCCAGATTTCAGGGTATTTCCAAGACATTTTAGAAAAAACATCAAAAATGTATCTAAAAACCACCAAATGACAGCTCCTCAAACACACCTCGAAAAGGGCAAAAATTTAACCAAACGTATCCGCGCCGCCATCTTGAATTTCCAAAAACGGCCATTTTTTTCGTAATCTCCACCCCAAAATTATTCGAAAACGACACCCATATGGGGAATAAGGGAATAAATAAAAATTTTGACATTTCAAACTCGGCCGCCATCTTGAATTTTTAAATTTCGAAATTTTTTCGTTATTCCCGAGAGGGGATAGGGGAAACCCCTCATACATCACTTTGACGTATAAAGCTCCTCGGGGGAGAGGGGGGGAGGTGAAAAACGAATCCTTTTAAGATTATATAATATAACTAGGTTGCGCGTGTTGCGCTCGCAGCAAGCTGCTCGCGTGGCATCCTTTTAGTTGGTTTTTGTAACAAATTTTCAGTCACGTAATTATTTATTCATATGGCAACATTTGACTTTTTCGTTTCCGGTCAAAGAAGCGAGAAGATCTACAAACAAATGGAATACCTTGTACTCTTCTGCGCTGCACTCTACTTACTTCCATTTTTTCATTTCTCAGACACATATAGAAAATTATAATATAAAAAAGCAATGAACAAATCCAAATATTTAAAGAAGGTACAAAGAAAGCTATATCGAAAAAAAAATGCTATCACTTTTAAATATTTTATAAAAGCACTCAAAATACTCAAAGGGAAGGGTAGAGGAGTGAAGGGAAGGGAAGGGAATGGGGGGAGGGAAGGGAATGGGGGGGGGAAGGAAAGAGGAGTGAAGGGAAGGGGAGGGGAGGGATCATTTCATATCATTTCGTTTAGGTGGACAGTTGCAGTTGCTGGCCACACTTACGTATATGTATGGTTATGACTACGAAAGTATTTCCGTTGAATTTACTTTAAGCCTTAAGCAACTTATTGTGTTTCGATACCTACTGCGAATATAAATTTATGCTCACCTACATGAAGCAAGGGATACAATTAGTATCAACGCAACTTTATACGACCTCAGACAAGACTGGCTTGCTTGAGATGTGTAGATGTCCATGAGTTGCAGCGACCACTAACACCGCGAGGACTACAAATTATCATTTACGTGTGAGATGGGTGACCGCTAGTAGCAAATAGAACGTAGTGTTTAATTTCTCTATGGTAGCAAACAAGCGCGTTTCTGTGCTTCGAAAGACACAACAAGCCGTTGGATTGGACCTGGTTGATATCGATAGTAATGTAGTAGTCGTTAAATCTTGTCAGAAGCCTTGTTAATTAAATTCAGGTAATAACATAGTATGTAATCATATTATTGAATCTAGCGCAGAGTAACACGATTCAAGTTAAAAATAATATACATATATTACACTTGACATGAAATTAGTTCGGTAAGTAAATTATTAAATTAGGTATTTGATCAATTAGTGGTCAATGGTGAAATATGGCGAACAAAATGTTAATTTTGTAAAATCTTTGTACATATACCCAATTTCTCTTCAAAATAAATTCCCAAATTTGTACTTATTACGCGAAATTTAAAAAAATCCACAAATTTAATACACATTTAAACACATTCAAATAAATCACTAATTGAAAACAATCCACATTATTACGCAAAATTTACGAAATGGTTGCGGCAATCAACAGAAACTTGAGGCAACAATTTACCGCCAATTAACTTAAAATTTTGAACATGAGTTTTTTTAATTCAAAATTTAGAGTACAATCTGTAAGTGGCCAGTACAATCTTTAGATTATTTTATATACAATAGCCGTACAGTCAGTAATGGCAAGTTTGAACTTGGTTAAACATATATTTTTTTAATAATGTTTGACGTAAGTATTTAAATAAAAATGACCAATAATAACTAATGTAAGATGGAACTACAGATGAAAAAAGGTCATCAAAGTAAGCATATTACTATTAAGCAGTTATTGATTTTATACGTACTTTATATTTTAAAGTATTAATTTAATTTTAATATAAATACTTTACATCATTTAAATAAAAAAACTTTATTCTGTCATATTAATCAAAATCACTGAATTGTTCCTAACTTTGAAGGGTATTCATATCAAAAGGAGACTATACTGTAAAAAATTTCACACAAAAAGCATTTGTATAAAATGTATAATTTTTGTATGGCAACACAGAAATATTTTTGCAACGACATATAAGGTGAAATGGTACCTAGAAATGGCCCATACATTGCACTAAAATCAAAACGACATAATAGCCTGAAATCTTACATTAAAAAAGCGTTTGTATGAAAATTATTATTTTTTGTATGACAACACCAAAGTATTATTACTTAAATATGCACAAAATATTAGTACTTACAAACTTACATACATTGTAATGACGTCAAAAGGAACACTCAGCCCAAACTATCACATAGAAAAATGCATTTATATGAAAAAAATTTTTTTTGTATGGCAACACTGATATTTTTTGGTATCAAAATAAACAAATCGTTTGTCCTTCTAAACGCCTAGTACATTTTAATGTTTTTGAATAGCACCGACAGACTGTAATGTTGAATACAAAATAACAAGTTCATGCCATATTCCATACTTGAAAGATTTTGTAAGAATTTTTTTATTTTTTGTATGGCAACCCTAAAATATTTTTTCAATAAAATGTACAGTATAGTTATATCTTGCAACGCTTCATACATTGTAATATCATTATAAAGTGGCAACAATTTGAAATTTGACTAAAAAATATATTTTTGTATGAAAGTCGGTTTTTTTTGTATGGCAACCCAAAAATATATTTTTACTGAAACATTAACATTATTTTTATCTATCATAAATTCAAAGTTATAATTATGCAAAATGTTGCCAACGGGCTAAAATATTCCATACAATACCCGATTTGTCGGGCAAATTTTAAATACTTGTATGAAAAAAAAATTTTTAGTATGGCAACATTGAAATATTTTTGCAAAAACTTATACAGTGCAGTAATCTCTACAAACGCCTCATACAATTTGTTGACATCAAAAGGAGACAAAACCTAAAAATTTAACATACAAAAATTTGTTTGTATGAAAATCACTTTTTTTGTATGGCAACACGAAAATATTTTATCACAAATATTTACAATTTGGGAGTGTCTACAGATTTAGAGTAATAAATGTTACATTAAAAAGTGCGAACAGACTGTGGTATTCGATGCAAAATTACCTATTTCCTGGCAAATTTGATAGGGTAAATCAGTTGTATGAAAACTTTTATTTTTTGTATGGCAACACTCAGTGATTATTGCAATAATCAGTAAAGTGAAGTAGTAGCTTCAAACGCGTCATACATTGTAACAACATTAAAAGAAAAAAACTGCGCGAAATCTTACATACAAAAATATATTTGTTTGGAAATTAATATTTTTGTATGGCAACATTGAAATTTTTTTACATCAAAATTTGCAACTTATTACTAACTACCAAATATTTACACTCTTAATGGCGTTAACCTGTGGTAACACACTGAAATATTCGATATTAAATTTCATTGGCATGAAAAACAATTTTTGTGTATGGCAACATTGTGATTTCATATTTTTCCCATAATCACCATACTATAAGGAATAAATCTACCATACATTGTTGATACTCCAGATCTACATTTTTTGCTCCACTATTCGAAACATGAAGACCAGGAAAAAAATTGAAAAAAAAATTCTATCTCCTAGTGTTGCCAGGTGGTAAAGATAAAAATAGCCAAATGTCATTAAGACAGCCACTATAAAATATCTGGGTCAATATTTTAATCAAAAATGTTTCTCCTTCTACTTTTCATGTTTTTGAATGGAAAGTTTACAAATTTGTATGAAAGAAAAAAAATGACAAAACCTGGCAATACTTCAAGTCAAGTTACATAACCGCTCAGTACAAAGTAATCCGCTGAAATGTTGCCAACCACCAAAATTTTTCCCATCGAAAAATAGCATTTTTTGTTCTTTTTACAAACTGGCCACCACGGCGTTTGCCATCTTGAATAAAAAAAAATCCAACTCAATTTGTCAAAATTGAGAGTACACCAAAGCCAATAGATGTCAATTGTAAAATGAACCATTAAATTTCTTGAACAAAAAACTCCCGTAAAGTTACCTCGAAAATTTAAAAATTTCAAATTAAAAAATCTCGGCGGCCATTTTGTTTTTTCTTTTTTTTCTAATTTCATCATATTTGTAGACCCAACATTATGCGAAAACAATTCCAATATTGGGTACGTGCAGAAAACAAAAATAAAGTTGACCTGCTCAGCTCGGCCGCCATCTTGAATTTCTGACGTTTCGGATTTTTCCTATAGACACGAGGGTAAATCAAAAATATCACCCATACATTATTATTACCTCCCATGCTTACTTTTGGCTGTGTTATTCGAAATGTCGAAAAAACGGAAAAAAAATTCTAGCTCCTAGTGTTGCCAGGTGATGAAGATAAAAATGGTCAAATGTCATTGAGACAGCCCCTTAAAAATATCTGCCTCAATATTTTAATCAAAAATGTTTCTCCTTCCACTTTTCATGTTTTTGTATGGGAGGTTTCCAATTTTGTATGAAAGAAAAAAAAATTGACAAAACCTGGCAACACTTCAAGTCAAGTTACACAGCCGACCAGTACAAAGAAATCCGCTGAAATGTTGCCAACCTGGAAAAAATTCACGTCAAAAAACTCGATTTTTCGTATGTTTTACAAAATGGCCGATGTAGGTCAGCCATCTTGTTCAAAAAAATAATAGATTCCAATCTGCCAAAATTGAGCATGTGCCAGAGACAAAAGTGAAAAAATCATAATTAAATGTTAAAAACCCACAAAATGGCGACCCCGCAAACACACCTCGAAAATCGGAAAAATTAAATTTTATGTATCTCGGCGGCCATCTTGTTTTTTCAATTTTTTCATATTTTTTCGTTTTTTCTGTCCCACTCTTATTCGAAATCGACACCCATCTCGGGTCGATGCAAATAAAAAAAAAATATTCACCTGCTCAGCTCGGCCGCCATCTTGAATTTCTGACGTTTCGGATTTTTCCCATAGACACGAAAGTCAATCAATAATATTACCCATATATCATATTCACCCCCCACCACTCTCCGCTCCGTGGTAATAGACAATGTGTGAAATGGGAAAAAAATTCCTGCGGCCAGTGTTGCAAGTCGACGTCTTCAAAAATGGTCAAATGTCATTGAGGGCGTCACAGTTCGTCAGCTGATTTAATTTTTTTATTAAAAAATCTTCTCCTTCTACTTTTCATGTTTTTGAATGGAAAGTTCAAAAAAATGTATGAAAGGAAAAAAAGTCGACCAAACCTGGCAACACTTTGAGTAAAGTCCCACAATCGCCTCGAACAAAGCAACTCGATCAAATGTTGCCAACCTCGAGATATTTCCCCTCGAAAAATGGTGTTTTTCGCACTTTTTACAAAATGGTCGCCACGCATCCGCCATCTTGTTTAAAAAAATTACTACCCTCCTATTGTCAAAATTCAGGGCATTTCCAAGCTATTTTAGAAAAAATATCAAAAATGTAATTAAAAACCACCGAATGACAGCTCCTCAAACACACCTCGAAAAGGGCAAAAATTCAACCAAACATATCCGCGCCGCCATCTTTAATTTCCAAAAACGGCCATTTTTTTCGTAATCGTCACCCCAAAATTATTCGAAAACGACACTCATATGGGGAATAAGGGAATAAATAAAAATTTTGACATTTCAAACTCGGCCGCCATCTTGAATTTTTAAATTTCGAAATTTTTCCTTTATTCCCGAGAGGGGATAAGGGAAACCCCTCATACATCACTTTGACGTATCAAGCTCCTTGGGGGAGAGGGGGGGAGGTGAAAAACGAATCCTTTTAAGATTATATAATATAACTAGGTTGCGCGTGTTGCGCTCGCAGCAAGCTGCTCGCGTGGCATCCTTTTTGTCGTATATTTGAATAAATTTTTTAGCTAGTTGATATCTTTGTTTTCAGACAAACAACCAAATGATCTATCAACGACAAACTATTATCTATAGTTAGAGAATAAAAATCGTTAAAACATATTTCACGCATTAAAAAGTCATCATTTTAGTGGTGACAATGATTCATTGACGTCAGGGCCTCTTGCTGGTTAACCGAGTAGTGAAGTGAGGAGTATTCCAAACTGTCTATCTTATATACCCATGTGACGCAATGGTGACCATGCTGGATTGCCGGTCAGACGGTCACAGGTTGGATTCCCCGCGAAGCAGAAATTTGAATGATTAATTTAAAATTTCTGGTCTCGATCTGTTTGTGTTTCTGTTTTTGTGTGTGTGTATCCATGGTTCCCACGACACAGGGTATATCTATCCTACTGTGGGGCTATGAGTGTAAAAGAAGCAAGGGTGATGACCGGAATCCTTTTTTTTACATAAGTCCAGTGCAAAATACAAACAAGATAAAGCATTTTTCAAATTTATAATCGCCGAGGTACGCTATTATAAGATAAAAATATTGAGTATCGATGAATCCATTTCTGGCTGCAACCCTTGTTTGCCACTACTGAGCACAGGTCTTTCCCCATTACGAGGAAGGCTTGGAGCTTTCTTCACCGTTCTGTTCCAATTCGGGGTTTTAGAAATGTAGAATCAGCTTGAATCAACTCTGTTCTGTTGTGTTTCAGTGGAAAGTTGTGGGTACCGGCCACACTTCTCTCTATGACTGTAACCGAGAAAGTACTATCGTTGAGTCTATCATAACATAGCAGTTGCTGCCCACACCTTTATGTGGATGAAACTAAAGACCTACCACTGAATCCATTTCTACCGTGAAACAACTGTATTATATTTAGATACTACGAATAGTTATTTATGATCACCTAAATAATGCAACGTGAAGTGAAGTAAAGCGTGCATAGCCCGATGGTTAGCGTAGAACGCAAACGATTTATGCAACGAAGCAAAACGGGCTCGGTTGGGTATGAGATGGGTGACCGCTAGTGGCAGAAAATTTTATGCGCGTTTCCGTGCTTCGGTGGGCACGTTTAGCCGTCGGTCCTGGTTGTGGTCGATAAATAACAGTCGTTAAACCTTGTCGGAGGCCTTATGGGCAGTTTGAAAACACCCGACAGCGGGTTGGCCACTAACTCGCATCTCTACCAACCCGCATTGGAGCAGCGAGGTGGAGTAAGCTCCAGGCCTCCCCAATAAGGCGGAGGTACCCGTGCCCAGCAGTGGGACGCAAAAAGGGTTGCAGCCAAATAAAGCAACTTATACAAGTATCAACGCAACGACCTTAGGCAAGATTGGCTTGGTTGAGATTTGTAGATGTCTATGGGCTGTAGCGACCACTAAAACCGCGAGGACTATAAAATGGTCATTAACGTGTGAGATGGATGACTGCTAGTGGCAAAATTCAAACGCGTTTCTAAGCTTCGAAAGACACGCTAAGCCGTTGGACCTGGGTGATATCGTAGCTATGTAGTAGTCGATAAACCTTGTCAGAGGCCTTGTGGCGGTTCGAAAACATCCGACAGCTGGTTGGCCGCCAACCCTCATTGCAAAGCGTGGTGGAGTAAGCTCCATGCTTCTCCTATAATGGGAAGAGACCCGTGCCCATTAGTGGTGCACGAAAAGGGCAGCCTTGTATGACGAATTACGTCTAAACGGAAGAAATTATATAGATAAAATATGTACTTGAGCAGCGATGGCCGAGCGGGTAAGAGGGTGGCCTCCGACATGGATATTCCGTGATCAAAACCCGGCGCGCAGCTCTTACGAAGAACATTTTTATGTGCGTATTTATTGCTGTTGATATTTAATTACTATATTTTCAATCACTATGCTTGCCTGAGAGTTACTCATAATTACTCAAAGGCATAATATCCACCTATCCACTCTTGGCCAGCGTGGTGGACTATGGTCTACATCCCTCCCACTTTCTAGAGGAGATTTGTGCCCAGCATTGGGTCATAAGAGGGTTGAAAAAACATGTATTTCAGGTAAAATGTTAAGTCGTTATAAAAGCGGAGTAATACCAAGTAAAGTTAATTGGCAAGTAAAGGCTATGAGTACAGGTCAGTTTCTCATATGATTAGTGCTACTCGAACATCGTGAAATTGAAGTTACGGGTGACTTTAACCGACAATTAGCGTACTTGTCACTTACTTGAAGGTGGTGAAAGAGGCCCTAAGTAAATGAATAAATTAGGTATTTGATCAATTAGTGTTGAAATTTGGCGAACGTAAAATTTTGTAAAATCTTTGTACTTACATACCCAATTTCTCTTCAAAATAAATGCCGAAAGTTGTGCTTATTTCACAAATATTTTAAAATTTAAAAAATCCACAAAAACACATTCAAACACGTCATTAATTGAAAATAATCCACATTATTACACAAAATTTACAAAATTGTTGCGAACCAAAAGAAACTACAGGCAACGATTTACCGCCAATTAACGCAAAATTTTGTACATGAGTTTTTTTATTCCAAATTTAAAGTACTATCTATATGTGGCCAGTACAATCTTTAGATTATTTTCATAGAATAGCCGTACAGTCAGTAATGGTAAGTTTGAACTTGTTAAACCTTGTTAATTTTTTTTTATAATGATTTACGTATTTAAATAAAAGTGACCAATAATAACTAACGTAAGATGGAACTACAGATAAAAAAAGCTCATCAAAGTAAGCATATAACAGTAATATTTGCAGCTATTGATTTTATACGTACTTTATATTTTATTGTATTTATTTCATTATAATATAAATAATTTACATCACTTTAGTAAAAAAAAATATTATTCTGTCATATTATTCAAAATCACTGAATATTGTACCTAACTTTGAAACCTAACGTTGGTTCCTAGAAATGGACAATACCTAAAATCCAAACGACGTAATAGCTTGAAATTTTACATTAAAAAGAGTTTGTATGAAAATTATTATTTTTTGTATAACAACACCAAAGTATTATTACTTAAATATGTACAAAATATTAGTACTTACAAACTTCCATACATTGTAATGACGTCAAAAGGAACACTCAGCCCAAACTATCACATAGAAAAATGCATTTGTATGAAAATTATTATTTTTTGTATGACCATACTGATATTTTTTGGTACCAAAATAAACAAATTGTTTGTCCTTCCAAATGCCTAGTACATTTTAATGTTCCTAAATAGCACCGACAGACTGAAATGTTGAATACAAAATAACAATTTCATGACATATTCGATACTTGAAAGATTTTGTAAGAATTTTTTTATTTTTTGTATGGCAACCCTAAAATATTTTTTCAATAAAATGTACAGTATAAATGTGTCTTGCAACGCTTCATACATTGTAATATCATTATAAAGTGGCAACAATTTGAAATTTGACTAAAAAGTATATTTTTGTATGAAAGTCGGTTTTTTTGTATGGCAACCCAAAAATATATTTTTACTGAAACATTAAACTTGTTTATGTCTATCATAAATTCAAAGTTATAATTATGCTAAATGTTGCCAACAGGCTAAAATATTCCATACAATAATCGATTTGTCGGTATAATTTTAAATACTTGTATGAAAAAAAAATTTTTTGTATGGCAACATTGAAATATTTTTGAAAAAACGTATACAGTGCAATAAGTTCTACAAACGCCTCATACCATTTGTTGACATCAAAAGGAGACAAAACCTGAAAAATTAACATACAAAAATTTGTTTGTATGAAAATCACTTTTTTTGTATGGCAACACGAAAATATTTTTCTACAAATATTTACTATTTGTGAGTATCTACAGATTAAAAGTAATTAAAATTATATTAAATAGTGCAAATAGGCTATAGTATTCGAAGCTAAATTACTTATTTTCAGGCAAATTTGATAGGGTAAAACACTTGTATGAAAACTTTTATTTTTTGTGTGGCAACACTGAGTGTTTATTGCAATAATTAGTAAAGTGAAGTAGTAGCTTTAAACGCTTCATACATTGTAACAACATTGAAAGAAAACAAATGCGCGAAATCTTACATACAAAAATATATTTGTTTGGAAATTATTTTTTTTGTATGGCAACATCAAAAATTTTTAGCATCAAAATTTGCAATTAATTACTAACTACCAAATATTTATACACTTAATGACGTTAGCCCACAGTAACATACTAAAATATTCGATATAAAATTTCATTGGCATGAAAAACAATTTTTGTGTATGGCAACATTGTGATTTCATATTTTTCCCATAATCACCATACTATAAGAAATAAATCTCCCATACATTGTTGATACTCCAGATCTACAGTTTTTGCTCCACTATTCGAAACATGAAGACCAGGAATAAAATTGAAAAAAAAATCTAGCTCCCAGTGTTGCCAGGTGGTAAAGATAAAAATAGCCAAATGTCATTGAAACAGCCACTTCAAAATATCTGGGTCAATATTTTAATCAAAAAAGTTTCTCCTTCTACTTTTCATGTTTTTGAATGGAAAGATTACAAATTTGTATGAAAGAAAAAAAATTGACAAAACCTGGCAATATTTCAAGTCAAGTTACACAACCGCTCGGTACAAAGTAATCCGCTGAAACGTTGCCAACCACCAAAATTTTCACACCGAAAAATAGCATTTTTTGTTCTTTTTACAAACTGGCCACCACGGCGTCCGCCATCTTGAATAAAAAAAAATGTAATACAATCCGTCAAAATTGAGAATACACCAAAGCCAATAGATGTCAATTGTAAAATGAACGATTAAATTCCTTGAACAAAAAACTCCCGTAAAATTACCTCGAAAATTTAAAATTTTCAAATTCAAAAATCTCGGCGGCCATTTTGTTTTTTTATTTTTTTCTAATTTCATCGTATTTGTCGTCGCAATATTATTCGAAATCATGTCCAATATTGGGTACGTGCAGAAAACAAAAATAAACTTGACCTGCTCAGCTCGGCCGCCATCTTGAATTTCTGACGTTTCGGATTTTTCCTATAGACACGAGGGTAAATCAAAAATATCACCCATACATTATTATTACCTCCCATGTTTACTTTTAGCTGTGTAATTCGAAATGTCGAAAAAACGGAAAAAAAATTCTAGCTCCTAGTGTTGCCAGGCGATGAAGATAAAAATGGCCAAATGTCATTGAGACATTCCCTAAAAAATATCTGGCTCAATATTTTAATCAAAAATGTTTCTCCTTCCAGTTTTCATGTTTTTGTATGGGAGGTTTCCAATTTTGTATGAAAGAAAAAAAATTTGACAAAACCTGGCAATACTTCGAGTCAAGCTACATAACCGATCGGTACGACGAAATCCGCTGAAATGTTGCCAACCTGGAAAAAATTCACGTCAAAAAACTCGATTTTTCGTATGTTTTACAAAATGGCCGATGTGGGTCAGCCATTTTGTTTAAAAAAATAATAGTGTCCAATCTGTCAAAATTGAGCATATGCCAGATACAAAAAAGAAAAAAACATAATTAAATATTAAAAACCCACAAAATGGCGACCCCGCAAACACACCTCGAAAATCGGAAAAATTCAATTTTATGTATCTCGGCGGCCATCTTGTTTTTTCATTTTTTTCAAATTTTTTAGTTTTTTTTGTCCCGCTCTTATTCGAAACCGACACCCATCTTGGGTCGGTCTGAATAAAAAAAAAATATTCACCTGCTCAGCTCGGCCGCCATCTTGAATTTCTGACGTTTCGGATTTTTCCCATAGACACGAAAATCAACCAATAATATCACCTTTACATCATATTCACCCCCCACCACTCCCCGCTCCGTGGTTATAGACAATGTGTGAAATGGGAAAAAAATTCCTGCGGCCAGTGTTGCCAGTCGACGTCTTCAAAAATGGTCAAATGTCATTGAGAGCATCACAATACGTCTGCCAATTAATTTTTTTTATTAAAAAATCTTCTCCTTCTACTTTTCATGTTTTTGAATGGAAAGTTTAAAAAAATGTATGAAAGGAAAAAAAATCCCCCAGACCTGGCAACACTTTGAGTAAAGTCCCACAACCGACTGGAACAAAGCATTCCGATCAAATGTTGCCAACCTCGAGATATTTCCCCTCGAAAAATGGTGTTTTTTGCACTTTTTACAAAATGGCCGCCACACATCCGCCATCTTGTTTAAAAAAATTACCACCCTCATTTTGCCAAAATTCAGGGTATTTCCAAGCAATTTTAGAAAAAATATCAAAAATGTATCTAAAAACCACCGAATGACAGCTCCTCAAAAACACCTCGAAAAGGGCAAAAATTCAACCAAGCATATCCGCGCCGCCATCTTGAATTTCCAAAAACGGCTATATTTTTCGTAATCTCCACCCCAAAATTATCCGAAAACGACACCCATATTGGGCAAAGGGAAATAAATAAAAATTTTGACATTTCAAACTCGGCCGCCATCTTGAATTTTTAAATTTCGAAATTTTTCCTTTATTCCCGAGAGGGGATAGGGGAAACCCCTCATACATCACTTTACCGTATCAAGCTCCTCGGGGGAGAGGGGGGGCGGTGAAAATCGAATCCTTTTAAGATTATATAATATAACTAGGTTGCGCGTGTTGCGCTCGCAGCAAGCTGCTCGCGTGGCATCCTTTTTGTCGTATATTTGAATAAATTTTTTAGCTAGTTGATATCTTTGTTTTCAGACAAACAACCAAATGATCTATCAACGACAAACTATTATCTATAGTTAGAGAATAAAAATCGTTAAAACATATTTCACGCATTAAAAAGTCATCATTTTAGTGGTGACAATGATTCATTGACGTCAGGGCCTCTTGCTGGTTAACCGAGTAGTGAAGTGAGGAGTATTCCAAACTGTCTATCTTATATACCCATGTGACGCAATGGTGACCATGCTGGATTGCCGGTCAGACGGTCACAGGTTGGATTCCCCGCGAAGCAGAAATTTGAATGATTAATTTAAAATTTCTGGTCTCGATCTGTTTGTGTTTCTGTTTTTGTGTGTGTGTATCCATGGTTCCCACGACACAGGGTATATCTATCCTACTGTGGGGCTATGAGTGTAAAAGAAGCAAGGGTGATGACCGGAATCCTTTTTTTTTACATAAGTCCAGTGCAAAATACAAACAAGATAAAGCATTTTTCAAATTTATAATCGCCGAGGTACGCTATTATAAGATAAAAATATTGAGTATCGATGAATCCATTTCTGGCTGCAACCCTTGTTTGCCACTACTGAGCACAGGTCTTTCCCCATTACGAGGAAGGCTTGGAGCTTTCTTCACCGTTCTGTTCCAATTCGGGGTTTTAGAAATGTAGAATCAGCTTGAATCAACTCTGTTCTGTTGTGTTTCAGTGGAAAGTTGTGGGTACCGGCCACACTTCTCTCTATGACTGTAACCGAGAAAGTACTATCGTTGAGTCTATCATAACATAGCAGTTGCTGCCCACACCTTTATGTGGATGAAACTAAAGACCTACCACTGAATCCATTTCTACCGTGAAACAACTGTATTATATTTAGATACTACGAATAGTTATTTATGATCACCTAAATAATGCAACGTGAAGTGAAGTAAAGCGTGCATAGCCCGATGGTTAGCGTAGAACGCAAACGATTTATGCAACGAAGCAAAACGGGCTCGGTTGGGTATGAGATGGGTGACCGCTAGTGGCAGAAAATTTTATGCGCGTTTCCGTGCTTCGGTGGGCACGTTTAGCCGTCGGTCCTGGTTGTGGTCGATAAATAACAGTCGTTAAACCTTGTCGGAGGCCTTATGGGCAGTTTGAAAACACCCGACAGCGGGTTGGCCACTAACTCGCATCTCTACCAACCCGCATTGGAGCAGCGAGGTGGAGTAAGCTCCAGGCCTCCCCAATAAGGCGGAGGTACCCGTGCCCAGCAGTGGGACGCAAAAAGGGTTGCAGCCAAATAAAGCAACTTATACAAGTATCAACGCAACGACCTTAGGCAAGATTGGCTTGGTTGAGATTTGTAGATGTCTATGGGCTGTAGCGACCACTAAAACCGCGAGGACTATAAAATGGTCATTAACGTGTGAGATGGATGACTGCTAGTGGCAAAATTCAAACGCGTTTCTAAGCTTCGAAAGACACGCTAAGCCGTTGGACCTGGGTGATATCGTAGCTATGTAGTAGTCGATAAACCTTGTCAGAGGCCTTGTGGCGGTTCGAAAACATCCGACAGCTGGTTGGCCGCCAACCCTCATTGCAAAGCGTGGTGGAGTAAGCTCCATGCTTCTCCTATAATGGGAAGAGACCCGTGCCCATTAGTGGTGCACGAAAAGGGCAGCCTTGTATGACGAATTACGTCTAAACGGAAGAAATTATATAGATAAAATATGTACTTGAGCAGCGATGGCCGAGCGGGTAAGAGGGTGGCCTCCGACATGGATATTCCGTGATCAAAACCCGGCGCGCAGCTCTTACGAAGAACATTTTTATGTGCGTATTTATTGCTGTTGATATTTAATTACTATATTTTCAATCACTATGCTTGCCTGAGAGTTACTCATAATTACTCAAAGGCATAATATCCACCTATCCACTCTTGGCCAGCGTGGTGGACTATGGTCTACATCCCTCCCACTTTCTAGAGGAGATTTGTGCCCAGCATTGGGTCATAAGAGGGTTGAAAAAACATGTATTTCAGGTAAAATGTTAAGTCGTTATAAAAGCGGAGTAATACCAAGTAAAGTTAATTGGCAAGTAAAGGCTATGAGTACAGGTCAGTTTCTCATATGATTAGTGCTACTCGAACATCGTGAAATTGAAGTTACGGGTGACTTTAACCGACAATTAGCGTACTTGTCACTTACTTGAAGGTGGTGAAAGAGGCCCTAAGTAAATGAATAAATTAGGTATTTGATCAATTAGTGTTGAAATTTGGCGAACGTAAAATTTTGTAAAATCTTTGTACTTACATACCCAATTTCTCTTCAAAATAAATGCCGAAAGTTGTGCTTATTTCACAAATATTTTAAAATTTAAAAAATCCACAAAAACACATTCAAACACGTCATTAATTGAAAATAATCCACATTATTACACAAAATTTACAAAATTGTTGCGAACCAAAAGAAACTACAGGCAACGATTTACCGCCAATTAACGCAAAATTTTGTACATGAGTTTTTTTATTCCAAATTTAAAGTACTATCTATATGTGGCCAGTACAATCTTTAGATTATTTTCATAGAATAGCCGTACGGTCAGTAATGGTAAGTTTGAACTTGTTAAACCTTGTTAATTTTTTTTTATAATGATTTACGTATTTAAATAAAAGTGACCAATAATAACTAACGTAAGATGGAACTACAGATAAAAAAAGCTCATCAAAGTAAGCATATAACAGTAATATTTGCAGCTATTGATTTTATACGTACTTTATATTTTATTGTATTTATTTCATTATAATATAAATAATTTACATCACTTTAGTAAAAAAAAATATTATTCTGTCATATTATTCAAAATCACTGAATATTGTACCTAACTTTGAAACCTAACGTTGGTTCCTAGAAATGGACAATACCTAAAATCCAAACGACGTACTAGCTTGAAATTTTACATTAAAAAGAGTTTGTATGAAAATTATTATTTTTTGTATAACAACACCAAAGTATTATTACTTAAATATGTACAAAATATTAGTACTTACAAACTTCCATACATTGTAATGACGTCAAAAGGAACACTCAGCCCAAACTATCACATAGAAAAATGCATTTGTATGAAAATTATTATTTTTTGTATGACCATACTGATATTTTTTGGTACCAAAATAAACAAATTGTTTGTCCTTCCAAATGCCTAGTACATTTTAATGTTCCTAAATAGCACCGACAGACTGAAATGTTGAATACAAAATAACAATTTCATGACATATTCGATACTTGAAAGATTTTGTAAGAATTTTTTTATTTTTTGTATGGCAACCCTAAAATATTTTTTCAATAAAATGTACAGTATAAATGTGTCTTGCAACGCTTCATACATTGTAATATCATTATAAAGTGGCAACAATTTGAAATTTGACTAAAAAGTATATTTTTGTATGAAAGTCGGTTTTTTTGTATGGCAACCCAAAAATATATTTTTACTGAAACATTAAACTTGTTTATGTCTATCATAAATTCAAAGTTATAATTATGCTAAATGTTGCCAACAGGCTAAAATATTCCATACAATAATCGATTTGTCGGTATAATTTTAAATACTTGTATGAAAAAAAAATTTTTTGTATGGCAACATTGAAATATTTTTGAAAAAACGTATACAGTGCAATAAGTTCTACAAACGCCTCATACCATTTGTTGACATCAAAAGGAGACAAAACCTGAAAAATTAACATACAAAAATTTGTTTGTATGAAAATCACTTTTTTTGTATGGCAACACGAAAATATTTTTCTACAAATATTTACTATTTGTGAGTATCTACAGATTAAAAGTAATTAAAATTATATTAAATAGTGCAAATAGGCTATAGTATTCGAAGCTAAATTACTTATTTTCAGGCAAATTTGATAGGGTAAAACACTTGTATGAAAACTTTTATTTTTTGTGTGGCAACACTGAGTGTTTATTGCAATAATTAGTAAAGTGAAGTAGTAGCTTTAAACGCTTCATACATTGTAACAACATTGAAAGAAAACAAATGCGCGAAATCTTACATACAAAAATATATTTGTTTGGAAATTATTTTTTTTGTATGGCAACATCAAAAATTTTTAGCATCAAAATTTGCAATTAATTACTAACTACCAAATATTTATACACTTAATGACGTTAGCCCACAGTAACATACTAAAATATTCGATATAAAATTTCATTGGCATGAAAAACAATTTTTGTGTATGGCAACATTGTGATTTCATATTTTTCCCATAATCACCATACTATAAGGAATAAATCTCCCATACATTGTTGATACTCCAGATCTACAGTTTTTGCTCCACTATTCGAAACATGAAGACCAGGAATAAAATTGAAAAAAAAATCTAGCTCCCAGTGTTGCCAGGTGGTAAAGATAAAAATAGCCAAATGTCATTGAAACAGCCACTTCAAAATATCTGGGTCAATATTTTAATCAAAAAAGTTTCTCCTTCTACTTTTCATGTTTTTGAATGGAAAGATTACAAATTTGTATGAAAGAAAAAAAATTGACAAAACCTGGCAATATTTCAAGTCAAGTTACACAACCGCTCGGTACAAAGTAATCCGCTGAAACGTTGCCAACCACCAAAATTTTCACACCGAAAAATAGCATTTTTTGTTCTTTTTACAAACTGGCCACCACGGCGTCCGCCATCTTGAATAAAAAAAAATGTAATACAATCCGTCAAAATTGAGAATACACCAAAGCCAATAGATGTCAATTGTAAAATGAACGATTAAATTCCTTGAACAAAAAACTCCCGTAAAATTACCTCGAAAATTTAAAATTTTCAAATTCAAAAATCTCGGCGGCCATTTTGTTTTTTTATTTTTTTCTAATTTCATCGTATTTGTCGTCGCAATATTATTCGAAATCATGTCCAATATTGGGTACGTGCAGAAAACAAAAATAAACTTGACCTGCTCAGCTCGGCCGCCATCTTGAATTTCTGACGTTTCGGATTTTTCCTATAGACACGAGGGTAAATCAAAAATATCACCCATACATTATTATTACCTCCCATGTTTACTTTTAGCTGTGTAATTCGAAATGTCGAAAAAACGGAAAAAAAATTCTAGCTCCTAGTGTTGCCAGGCGATGAAGATAAAAATGGCCAAATGTCATTGAGACATTCCCTAAAAAATATCTGGCTCAATATTTTAATCAAAAATGTTTCTCCTTCCAGTTTTCATGTTTTTGTATGGGAGGTTTCCAATTTTGTATGAAAGAAAAAAAATTTGACAAAACCTGGCAATACTTCGAGTCAAGCTACATAACCGATCGGTACGACGAAATCCGCTGAAATGTTGCCAACCTGGAAAAAATTCACGTCAAAAAACTCGATTTTTCGTATGTTTTACAAAATGGCCGATGTGGGTCAGCCATTTTGTTTAAAAAAATAATAGTGTCCAATCTGTCAAAATTGAGCATATGCCAGATACAAAAAAGAAAAAAACATAATTAAATATTAAAAACCCACAAAATGGCGACCCCGCAAACACACCTCGAAAATCGGAAAAATTCAATTTTATGTATCTCGGCGGCCATCTTGTTTTTTCATTTTTTTCAAATTTTTTAGTTTTTTTTGTCCCGCTCTTATTCGAAACCGACACCCATCTTGGGTCGGTCTGAATAAAAAAAAAATATTCACCTGCTCAGCTCGGCCGCCATCTTGAATTTCTGACGTTTCGGATTTTTCCCATAGACACGAAAATCAACCAATAATATCACCTTTACATCATATTCACCCCCCACCACTCCCCGCTCCGTGGTTATAGACAATGTGTGAAATGGGAAAAAAATTCCTGCGGCCCGTGTTGCCAGTCGACGTCTTCAAAAATGGTCAAATGTCATTGAGGGCATCACAATCCATCTGTCAATTAATTTTTTTTATTAAAAAATCTTCTCCTTCTACTTTTCATGTTTTTGAATGGAAAGTTCAAAAAAATGTATGAAAGGAAAAAAAGTCGACCAAACCTGGCAACACTTTGAGCGGAGTCACACAATCGCCTCGAACAAAGCAACCCGATCAAATGTTGCCAACCTCGAGATATTTCCCCTCGAAAAATGGTGTTTTTCGCACTTTTTACAAAATGGCCGCTACACATCCGCCATCTTGTTTAAAAAAATTACTACCCTCATTTTGCCATAATTTAGGGTATTTCCAAGCCATTTTAGAAAAAATATCAAAAAAGTGTCAAAAATCCACGGAATGACAGCTCCTCAAAAACACCTCGAAAAGGGCAAAAATTTAACCAAACATATCCGCGCCGCCATCTTGAATTTCCAAAAACGGCCATTTTTTTCGTAATCTCCACCTCAAGGTTACTCGAAAAGGACACCCATATCGGGCACAGAGAAATAAATAAAAAATTTGACATTTCAAACTCGGCCGCCATCTTGAATTTTTAAATTTCGAAATTTTTCCGTTACTCCCGAGAGGGGATAGGGGAAACCCCCCATACATCACTTTGACCGTATCAGACTCCTTAAGGGAAAAGGGGGGCGGTGAAAAACGAATCCTTTTAAGATTATATAATATAATGCAACATAAGAGAAAATTTGCGCCTTAGTTCAAATGTGTCAAACCCTACCACAATTTACACAAAAGAATTCCTTACATGATCGTATAAAACTGATATACTAAAACTTTTTAAAGGCATGCTACAGTCCATCAAACCCGCAGTTGGCCAGCGTAGTCAACTATGGCCTAACTCCGTCTTAATTCCAAGAGGAGACTCCGTAGTGGGACATAATAACTGTTGAAAATGAATTCACAATATTTTTTTCATATCAAATGCATTGAAACATTTTGATCTCTGTTTTGCCAATCGGAATAAGTCAAATTCAAACCAATGCGAATGTGTCAGTCAGAAACAACGTTGTTTCTGCCCTAGGGAAAGGAGAAACAACGTTGATCCTACCCGGCACCTTCATTTATTTATTATTTACGTCTTTATTTCAAGTCTATCAGAATCGCATTGACAACTGTCGTCAAATCGTTGTCAAAAGATATTACTGCGCTATTTGTCTGAAATAGTCTTTCTTCGACTGGCTACAGAAATCAAAACTCGTTGTTTCATTACATGTGATATGAAAAATACAGTGTGTGGCACGGGATGAAACAAAGACGACTTGAGACCAGAGGCCTTAGTGTGAGTCTGCACACGCGAAAACGTTACTATCGCGTTTGCGTTAAGAATTTAATTATCAACCTTATTCCTTGCAGGTTAAGATCTATCTGTCTAATTTTAACTCTGACGCAGTAGTAACGTTCGCGCGTTTACAAACTCACACGAAGGGCTCAGGGCGATGACAGCCCTCGTCAGAAGTCGTCTTGTTTCACCCCTTGCCACACAATATACTATTCACACCGTGGAACAGCGATAAATTATCACATAATAACTTTCTTAATCAGAGGTATGGGCCGGGGTTTATATGGGTTCTATGTACCCCAATCGGGGAAGTGTTTCCTCCAATCCGGAACGCGTAAAAGGGGGATTATATAATAATATCAAAATAGTATTGTAGTACATATAGATATAATCATAGAGCAACCTGAAAATTTATACAAACTTTGACCAAACTTGAACAAAGAACTAAATTAAAGCTTTCATAACAAGGTTCACCAAAAGTATGTCTATTCTCCTTCAGTTCTATTTTTCTTTCTATTAGTATTATATCAATTGATTTTGGTAAGACTAGCCGCTACAGTCACGTAATTTATTGCACGGAACCCCAAAATGCAATAAAAGATACTCTCCGGAATAAAGTCTTTGGTCTAAAAATAAAAAAAAACAACATTGGTTTTGGAACAGTAAATCAATACGCGTCACCTTGAATAGTTGGTCCCTACCTGTAATTTTGTCCAATATAATTGTTAAGCAATTTATTTACTTCGTCTGATCCATAATTAGATCCACACTAGTATTTTACACATGATATGAAACGTATATTTTATTTACTGCTTACTTATAACTAAAAATTATTAACAAAACGTAAACGTAAAGTTAAACGTTAATATTAAGTTATTCTGATGTTTGTGATATATTTTAATTGGTTTCTTATTCTTCTTCTTTTCAGCCTTTTGTAGTCCACTGCTGCTGCCTCCCCTAACGTTCGCCACTCCTGCCGGTCCTACGCCTTCTGAATCCATCGGTTTCCCGCTGTCTTCCTTAGGTCATCAGTCCACCTGGTTGGAGAGCGGCCTGTACACCTTTTGCCGAGACGTGGTCGCCGTTCGAGAACCTTTCTTCCCCATCGGTTGTCAGTTCTTCTAACTATATGGCCTGCCCGTTGCCACTTCAGCTTGCAAATTTTGAGAGCTATGTCGGTATTCTTCATTCGTCTACGGATTTCATCGTTACGAATTCTGTCGCGTAGAGAAATACCACGCGTAGCCCTCTCCATCGCGCGCTGAGCGACCTTGAGCCTGTGGAAAAGGCCAATTCTAAAAGACCACGTCTCAGCGCCGTGAGTCATCACTGGCATCACACACTGCTCGTTTCGACTTCAGGCACTGAGGTATTCTGGACGAGAAGAGTTTCTTATAATTGGAATTTACAGTAGCTTGCCGTCAGTCATACAAAATATAGTCAATAGCAAAATATGAATACTTACCTTTTTCACTCGCATGAGGCTAAAAAACAACTATTGAATTGTGCGTTGATTTGTATTTATATTTATATATATTTTGATTTATATTTCTAGAGGCTGTAATGACTGTATTATGCTGCTGACCAGTATGTTAGGTACTGAAAAAAATATTTCACTACCGGTCGTGAGTAGAGACTCAGAAAGAGTCCTGGCAGAAGAGACTGCCGGTGTTTAAACCGTAGTCGGTGTTTAACAACATGGCTACTGCTGCTCAAACGACAAATTAGCACGTAAAAAAAATTATAAGTCAATGGTACCTTGTGCCGCTTAATCAAATTGCCGAGACCGGACCCGGCTGGCTGACAGCAAACACAGCAATTATTTTTCCTATTTTCTATATATGTTATGATACCATCAATTATTTTAAATACACGGTGTATTTAAAATAATTGGTAAGTTATTATTAAGTATTGGTAAATGGTCGGTAAAAATATCACCATGGCTGACTGTATTACATTTACAGGCACGTAACCGAAGTTACGATTGATCGATTTGCCCTAAAATGGGCCCTAATAGCCTATGTCCATAAAATTTAATGTGCGGCGGTAATATGAGTACCGGTGATGATACAACCCCGTGATTGGTAAACCATGGAAGAATACTCAAGTGAAAAATTTTACTACACTTTTGGCCTTTATTCGTGAAATGATTTTATTCAGAGATAATTTCATTATCGAAGGCACGATACTCAGAAAATGTCTGAATAAATATACCTCAGCACCAAGACCAAATAAAGAAAATATTTTATTTAAATCTAACTCTAGTCAACATTTCTATCATAAATTAACAATAATTTCATGTAATAATGTAATATATTCCTAAGAATATTCTTGCACTTATTATTTAGGACCCAACTCTACCAAGATCCACGATAACTTAGAATTTACTGATGTTTGGCAAAGAGTTACACGAACTATTTATCACAGTTTGTGAATTTTCTCATAGAACTAAGTACTGCTATTGCCCGAACTGATAAAAAATACTTCAACAATACCAAAAGTTCAACGGTACGTACGACATTATTAACATATTATTATGTTCATAAAGAATTAGCATTTAATAATTTTATTTTATAAGTCCCTCCCTATGCTGGTCAACAATCACGGTCAACCATGTTGGCCAATTGCGTGTTGACGGTCATGACATGTTTTTTTGATAACTCCCTGAGAGTCGCAGTATTGCGATATTTTGTGATAAAAATACAACACAACAAAATTCTTAGCCCGTCTGCGCGTCGTTACTATTTGGCTATCTATTCTATACTATATCGTATTTAAATACAAGGCTTAAAGCACTGGTACTTCGTTTAAGTAACAGCGAGCTATTTTCGTATTCATGGTTCGCGCTCATTAAGGGCCGAAGTAATCCAACTTGAATGAAATCAAGAAAGGGTCGACGATTATTATTAAAACAGTATAAAAATTCAATGCTTTAATTCACGGTGAAACAAAGAAGGCGTGTTAAGCTTCAATTTAAAGTTGTGAAAATGTTGGCGTAAAAGAATCCTGTCAAAATCAGAATGAAATTAATTACGCATTTCTAAAAGGAAGCCACTAAGAGCGGTTTCAAGCTAGCGTATTTTTCGACTTACTTATAACATACACCGAAGTTCATTTTATCTTAATTTGATTAGCGAAACTATCTGAGTTATACATATGTCTAGCAGTGAACTAATACAGGTTGAAATAAAGAAGAAGATATCGACGGGCTGCTGGTATCACTTTATATCTACTAGGTACTCTAGTTAAATTTAAAAAAAACACATAATATATCTACTAACAAATGTACTAACTGATGCCATAAGTAAGTAAAGTGCTTAGGTATTATTTTTTACAGTAAATCGCAAATAGCGTGTTATACTGTAATATCAGCATAATAATGTTGGCCCTTGACCAAAGGCTGTATTAAGTAATTATTAATTATTATTAATTTAATTACTTTTAAGCCATTTAAATCAGCTGGGGATGATGGAATCTTCCCAGCCCTGCTTCAGCAGGGTGGAGAGGTTCTAATACCCATTCTGGTAAAAAATTTCAGGGCAAGCTATGCCTGGGGAAAAATACCAGAACCTTGGACTAGGGTTGTTGTTACATACATACCCAAAACGGGTAAGAGGGACTTTTCGCAGCCAAAGTCCTTCAGACCCATTAGTCTTACTTCATTCGTATTAAAAACGATGGAGAAAATCTTAGATCAGCACTTAAGGGACGTTACGCTGGTGGAGCGCCCTCTGCAGAGCAACCAGCATGCTTACCAGAGGGGAAAATCCACAGAAACAGCTTTGGTATCTCTCACCGATGCCCTGGAAAGGTCCCTAGAGGACAAGCAGATCGCCCTATGTGCTTTTCTAGATATCGAGGGAGCGTTTGACAACACACAAACATCAACTATTGTCAATGGTTTGATGGCCAAAGGCGTCGAGAATGCCTCTGTTGCGTGGATCAAGTCAATGCTCTCGGCCAGGGTTATACAATTAACCCTTCATGGACACAAATATGAACTAAGAACTACCCGAGGATGCCCACAGGGAGGGGTCCTGTCTCCCCTCTTGTGGTCCCTAACGGTAGATCAGCTACTGGAGATTCTCAACAAGAAACGCTTTGATGTGCAAGGATATGCCGACGACCTTGTCATTGTGGTCAGAGGTTTCTGTCAAGACACTTTGTCATCGAGACTCCAGGAAGCGCTAAACATTGTCTCTGACTGGTGTAGGAATAACCAACTATCAGTCAATCCAGACAAAACAGTAATAGTCCCATTCACAAGGAGGAGGCTCTTAGATAAACTAAGGCCCCCACGTCTGAGTGGGAAAACTATACCGTTTTCCACCGAGGTTAAATACTTGGGCGTAACACTCGACCAAAAACTTACGTGGAACCAACATATTGAGAATATTATCCAAAGAGCTAAAATAGCCTTAGGGATAAGCTGTCGACTTGTCGGGACCAGATGGGGCATCAGTCCCAAGGCTGTCATCTGGTTGTACACCACAATCATAAGGCCTCTTGTGACCTATGCATGTGTGGTGTGGAGCAAGAAAACCTCGCAAAAAACGACCGTCGACAGATTAAACGCGATACAGAGAACTGCCTGTGTCATCGCTACAGGAGCCATGGCGTCGTGCCCAGGAGCGGCGCTGAATGCTATGCTGGACATGCCACCACTGCACATATATATAGGAGCTCAGGCAAAGTCCAGTGTGGTTAGACTATGCTCCAGCGGGTGCAGACCCTGGCTTTCCCAATCTTTCCGAGCTCTAGTAGAGCAAGTCTTTAGGGAAGAAATATTTTCTATGGTATCTGATTTCATGATACCAGAGAGGAATTTTACCAAACTATACCAGGTTATGATGCCTACCAGGAACGAATGGCTTAATGGCCAGGTGCCAGGAGGGTTGAACGGTGTGGTTTGGTATACTGATGGATCTAAAATGGGTCATGATGTAGGATGTGGAGTTTACGGTGAAAGGCCCAAAACGAGGCTTAGCATACACCTAGGAGCCCACGCCACAGTCTTTCAGGCGGAGGTGTTCGCCATTATACAGTGCGCAGAGCTAAACCTTGAAAGACGATACGTCAACAGAAACATCTTTATCTTTTCGGACAGCCAGGCAGCACTCTTGGCCATCAGTTCGTACACTGTAAATTCGAAACTGGTCAGGAACTGCATAGAGCGACTCAACGCACTGGCTGCGAGAAACAGAGAGTCTTTTTGATATGGGTTCCAGGACACTCATCCATACAAGGAAACGAGGAAGCTGATGTCCTGGCACGTGAGGGTGCAAAAGGGACTCAGCTTGGTCCTGAACCATTCTGTGGTATTTCCAAAACGACCATCCGACAAAAAATTCTCACTCAGTGCAGGGAGGAGGCGATGAGGGACTGGACTGAAGGACCAGGGCACAGCCACTCCAAAGCTCTGATACGAGGATATGATCGGAGTTATGCTGAACAGCTATTAAAGCTCAACAGAACGAATATCCGCACGGTAACCAGAGTCCTTACTGGACACTGTAAGCTCGGAAGACATATGTCGCTTTTAGGACTAAGTCCAACCGACACGTTTAGGACTAAGTCCAACAGATACTGTGGGGAGGAGAGCGAGACACCACGCCACCTCCTTTTAAATTGTGGTGCGCTAAACCACAAGCGTAGCATTCATCTTGGGAGGCACGTGTTGCTGCCAGATGAAGCCAAACAAATCACCGTCCATAAAATCCTAGCCTTTATCAAGGCTATCGGGTTGGACGGTGATCTGTAATCTGGCTACGGGTACAAACAATCTTTATAGGTTGAAGTACCCTGGGCTGATATAGCCCGAGCCCATTATTCAAATAAAAAAAAAAGTGCTTCTAATAAAAATATAACTAAAGCTTAATACTTGTTTAGTAGTTATGTAAATTACCTGCAGAAATCATATCCCTGCGATGGTAGTAGAATGCAATCGAATAACTAAACCATTGGGCAATTTGATGAGTGTTCTCACCAACTTAAGTCGTTATTCCCGGTTCCTGTCAATTGTCGGAGGCCTTGGGTGGTTTAATAACACCCTAAAAAGAAATGGCGCTAGCCCGTGTTAACCGTAGCCGAAAATGCCGCGACCGGTATTTTAAAGATACCTTATGTCCCACATAGGGCTGCCATCAGTCCGGATTTCTCCGGATTTGTCCTAGTTGGAAGGGCGTCTCCGGGGGCCGGACGCTTTTGTTGTCAGAGGAAATCCATTTGTTTAACTGATAATCGAAAAATTGAAATAAATCTTAATTAAAAATTCATCCACAATAACCCGCATTCAAGAAGGCTCGGCAAAATAGTCAACGATCGAATAAAATTAAAAAAATTATAATAGTGTTTTTATTTTTGTTGCAAAAAATAATTTTCCAGAGATGTCCGGGGGAAATACCATATTTTGACCATATGTCCGGGATTTTATCCGTGTTTATTCGGCGTCGGCAATTTAGGCGATGGCAGCCCTAGTCCCACACCACCTATAGGTAAATGCGCCATATGTTTCTTCGAGTTAACCTTTTTGATAGCCACAAAAATCAGTGAAGATGTTAACAAACCGCTGTTAACAAAACAGAATAAACTATGTTTACCAAGGCTTTTAGCATAAATTTAAGCTGAACAATTTGCTTAAATCTGCAATCTTCTCAAATCTGTTAAGCAGTTTTTTTAAACATTTTAACAAATAGTTGACAATTTTACGACACAACGTAAAAATAAATTGAAATCGAATGTGTAGAGAATATCGCTATCTACACGGGCGAACTGTTGCCGTTTTACTGCCCTTTAGGGACTTACATGATAGTAATATTGGAAAAGAAAATTGAAACTTCAGTTCGCGTATGGTAATCGTGATAAAACATCGTTTAGCCCGTTGTCTAAGGTATTTTTATGTAAACTTATGAGTAAGAATTTAGCCTGTTTAAAAGTGGCGATGGCCGCGTGGACTGCACGTTTATCCCGCAGGAATGATATTTTCCCCTAAGCCTATGTCACTCTCCGGCCCCTAACTATCTCTGTACAAATAAGGTACATCCATACATACATACCGTCCGTAGCATCGTTACTACGTGAAAGATCAAATGACAAACGGACAAACACACTTTCACATTTATTTATTTATTCTACTACATATGTTTGAAAAACATACAGTG
Organism: Pyrgus malvae; assembly: GCA_911387765.1. Taxonomy (NCBI): domain Eukaryota; kingdom Metazoa; phylum Arthropoda; class Insecta; order Lepidoptera; family Hesperiidae; genus Pyrgus; species Pyrgus malvae. The sequence continues at coordinate 7,185,092 of OU426958.1, read as the reverse complement.
TTATTACAATATTACTTATGAACTAAATATCTGTACACCAATTTGATTGTTTGTTTATATTATTTATTAATATAAGAATATTAGTACGCATTTAGCCCTAACTTCCTTAACAAGTGATTTAATATGAGCAATAAAATTGTAAAGGTAATTTATTAAACAACTTCTGAGGTTTCTGCAATTTGCTTTCCAATGTTGTCCAGGTATATTACCTGTGCTTAGCAATCAATGTTAATCAGGCGACCCGAAATGCAATAATCTCTCTGGTGTCTAAATTATTAGATAAACTGTGTTAACCCATATTATAGACCAACATTTAAGTTCATCGTATACTTGCATGGATATAGTTTACATTGATTGCTAGGGAAATCGAATCTTTGCTAGAGACACCCACAAATATCACTGCGCTATACATCACACGTTTTATGATACTATGATATATAATTTATAGGCAACATGGTGGATCTTCCAAGATATCCTGGGTTAGATTTTCAGTAGGAGAAAAATGTAAAGGGTGAATTCAGTTATTGTCCTTATGTACCCGAATTTGAGATACGTCGTATCGGTCTCTCAAGTTCCTTTCAAATTACATTTTTTCATGAGTATGTGTATGTAGTACTGATAGCATACAAATAGACAGCTGTTTGTTAGATAATTCCTGAATTAATTAAATATACATAGACGCAGTTCTAATACAATTTCAAGAAATTAAAACACGCAAATAGTAAACAGCGATTGAAAAACGTTACTTAACCATAATTACAAACTCCAGTGCCCGATATCGTCTTTCTGCTCGTTGCCGCTCTCAGTATTAAATCAGACTGCCCTTTAATCAAAGAGAGTAGCCCCAGTACACACTATACATGGAGGTAGCATCGACTTACGATGTTTTTACGAGTATTTTCTTTTAGTAGTAGACTCATAGATTTATTATGACTTTGACTACGTCAAGAAGTATAATTAAAAATCTAGTAGACTGAAAGAAAAAAAAGCAGTCAGAGACACTTGATATGAGTCTGGATGATAACTGAGTATAGCGATGGCCAAAACGTGTCTGATGGCGTTTTGGAGGCGTCTCGAAAAGCCATAATATATATTCCCGCTGTTTCTTTATTCTACAACACTCGGACACTGTAATTAATCTATATCAAAAAGGTCATCAATTTTAAAGACTTTATATTAAACAGATAACATTTTTCTTACCTTTTTCACATATTATGACATTTTAAATAGTTTTAGTACAATTTCAAAAAATAAAGCACGCTAAATACTGAATAAAAAACGTTACTTGACCATAATTACAAACGTTACAGTCCTGTTACCGCTCTCAGTATTAAATCAGACTGCCCTTTAATCAAAGAGAGTAGCCCCAGTACACAAACTGTACATCGAGGTAGCTAGATTAATATACATACCTTTAACTTCTAATGAACATCAACTTACGATGGTTTTTCTTGCAGTAGTTGCATCGCCCATTGTTTTATTACCAGTGTCAAGTTAAAACATTTGAGTACTATTTTTGTCCGTCAGATATTAATAGTCAAAATTGAGTCATCAAACTCATCAGCATTTAATCAGTCAAGAAAGTCAGATAACCAAGTACCAAGTAGAGCAAAATCTGATAAGAGTTTAGGAGGTAACCCAAAAAGCCACGTTTTCGTGATGTTGTTTTATTCCACAACACTCGGACACAGAAAGTAACCTGTATCAAACAAAAAAACTTTATTGGGTAGAAATCAAAAATACACCTAGAATATCAAAATTAAACAAGACTATGACATGCCCCTTTTAAGTTCCCGCCAAAGATGAGTATTTGGGTATTTTATGGGTATTTTAATATACATATATAAGTTACGTGTCACATTGTTTGTCATCTATGGACTCCAAAACCTCTGAACCGATTTTAATCAAATTTGCACACCTCTTGAAAGATAGGATAGCTTATATCTCAATTTATTCGCAATATTAATTTATTTTGATACTTTAAGCCAGGACAACGTCTGCCGAGTTCGCTAGTTCAATATAAATATTTTAATCAAGTTTTGGACTCTCACGTCTGAAATAAAGTATTATTATTATTTGGCCATGAAACCAATGAATGGCTGAAACCGTACGAATAAAATTTATTGAGTCAGCCATTTATATTTAGATTATATTCTCTGTAACTCCACATTACGTCCCAGTACACAAACGTTTATGTTATAATTTTCGCAATGCTCTATGTAACTAAGACACAACATTTAATTATGAAACTTTTTTAATGTAAATTTTAAGTTTGTTTCGTTACTTTCACGATAAATGTGCAGATGTCAATTTAATACATCGTTTTTCGTCGTTTAATACAAAATTTTTACAGAATATTATCTTCTTTCTCTTCCAGCGACCGCATTCCCTCCATTGAAAAGTACTCATTGGGATGGGAAAGTGGCTCTCAGATTCCGCATAGATAATGTAATCGATGAACCATTATAGTAATAAGGACTCTCGCTTTTATATTTTCGTTTGCTTCTCCTTTATTTTTTTTCGAAATAAGATCAATTACTTAAAAATACAATGAAAGAATATTCACAATTTTTGAAGGTCGTTTTATATTTCGTAAAATGCTTTACTTCTTACTAAAGCAATAGGTCATAATTTCAGCTTACGTCTTCTTTTAAAAATGTCCATTTATATTTTTAGGAATTTGGCAAAGATTCTATGAATATGGCAATAAATCACGATACCGCGAGGACAAATCCTAACAAAACAGCGTAAGTAGTATTTTTCTACTTGAAGAAAGTTACAATTTTATAAATATTATTTTTCGCTTCAGTTTTATCTTGCCACGCAAAAGTTAAGTATGCAATAAAAAATATTATAGTTACCTAAAACTCTGTTATGTCTGTCTTTTATATCTAATTGTTATGTCTGATTATTCCTACTCTGTTTATGTTTGGGATTTTTGTTTGTTTATGTAGCTTTGGTTGGGCTCAAAAATTGGTTTCAGTATCTATTTATTCCATTTCAGGTGTTCTGTGCCCTAAAATGTCAAAATAACCTATATTACTTCGTCAGCTCTGAATCCATCTGTCCAAACTGATTTTCTCAAAAAGGAGGTATCAAGTCAGAATTAATAAAGCCGTCCGTTAGAGCTGTAATAAACCTAGATTTCAAGTCCTCAAAACACGCTTATACCGCTAGTTCATACATTTTCATTAGTTGTTTAATTATCAGACATGTCACGAGATTATGAAATTCAAAGACAAAGACAAGATGATATCTTTGCGCAAATATGGGTATTACAAAAGTTGTTTTATAATAATACTTATATTTAATAGTCTGCCATATTTACCTCAGTAAGGTATTCAAATATTGACAACAAAACGCTTATTTTATTTTTAATTTTAAAGGTCGATAAACAATATTTTTTTTATTAAATTAGCAGTCCAGCATATACATATATATGCCTTGTGGAATTATGTGGTCGCGCAGCCCATGGAAATCTACTCACAAGGCAAGCGCATTCGCACGGGTTCTCCGGAACGTAATATATTCCTTCGTGTATACCACATTTCACCACCTTCAAGTAAAGTGACAAGTACGCTAATTGTCGGTTAAAGTCACCCGTAACTTTAATTTCAATTTCACGATGTTCGAGTAGCACTATTTTTTCGATAAACTGACCCGTACTCATAGCTTTTACTTGCCAATTAACTTTGTTTGGGACGTAACTAATCAACACTTTACTTGGAGATGGTGAACGAGGCCCTTAGTCTGGCCGAGAATCGCACCATACACAACAGATTTTCTTCACGTTAGAAATAGATGCAAATGGTGTAGTATAGTTGATGGAACTATGAAAATTCTATCGTACAAAAACCTTATAAGTTTGAACGGATTTATATTTGCTCGAGAAACACTCTTAAACTTTGCTAGATTTTTGAGGTAAGAACTCACTACCCTCTTTGGAAACAACAGCAATATAAAAAGAGACATGCGAAAGTCCTTTGAAACCTCAGAAACAAATTCGAATTAACTTCTTGTGCGCGAAGAAGCATATGTAGAGTTTTTGTACGCACATCACGTTTTTCCTATTTCCTTCAAAGAATTTGCATTCTTAGAAGAAATTCTTCATAATATTATGTAATAATCGATCATTGAAGGAATAAGAATGGACCTAATAAGGTGTCTTTTTTCTTACCATAAAATACAACTTGACGTTGAAAACATGTTGAAATTAAAGATAGGTATATTTTAGAACAAAAAATATAGTCACTTCAATTGTTTTACTGAGTTATGAGAAAAGGGTATTAGGTAATGTATCTAGCAAGATACTAAAATATTTAAAAATTGAGGCACGAGTAGTGCCTACAACCTTTGTACACCCTTTGTGTACAACCTTTGTACAACCTTTGTATACACCTTAGTTACATGTTGCCCAAGCAGTCACCATCCAAATTTCATAATTATCGTTCTTTTCTGTGTTGGGGTATGGTGCAAAATATCTTTCAGGTTTTATGAAAATACAAAGGTTGCGCGTTCTAAGTATAACCACAGAATACTAACTATTACTAACGTGCTATAACAGTGTTACAGCGTTGAAAAACAGCGCATAAAAAGGATATCCAAAATTTAAATTCAAAAGTGTGTGGAAAGAAAACATGCGAACTGGGAGAGCTGAGGCCTTAGTGTAAGTGTGCACACGCGAAAACGTTACTATCGCGTTTGCGTTAAGAATTTAATTATCGACCTTATTCCTTGCAGGTTAAGATCTATCTGTCTAATTTTAACTCTGACGCAGTAGTAACGTTTGCGCGTTTACAAACTCACACTAAGGGCTCTGTTATACGTTTCTCGTAGCTTAATCTGTTCTGCACAAAATGACCACGATATCTCTATCTATTCCACGAACATCGGTTTAAAACCAGTAGGGTCATTAAATTGAAGGCTGTCCAATCATCCCTTTTAATGAAACCTAAAATAGCATATTATTGATATAATAATTGAAGGTAACGCTGCTGCATTTGCGTTTGAATTAAGTTCTTAGCAACTAAGCACCTAAAAAGTTCAAAGATTTATTTGAAACATTCAAAAATTATGTATCGATTATAAACCAAAGCGAAAATATTATTTCCCCGACGTTCAAAAATTACTACGCGACGAACCAAAGTTTATAGCAAGTACCTATTATTATTTATTATATCAACATGACCTCCAAGCTATACTTATTCGAATGAAAATCTGCACAGGGGTAAGGTTGACGACTTCTCATGAAACATACGAGCACGAACGTCAAAACACGCTATAGCTCATGCTAAATGCATGAACCAGTTCAGCCAATCTTTAAGCTTTATTTGTGAAATTGCCACATTGGTAAACATTTTTCAATTACGATTACGTAAAAGTTCAGTATTATGAATGAATTTCAAAATACAAGTACCTTATTAATAAATACGATTCACCTCAGAGAAATAATAATAAAAATAATAATAAAAAATAAAAATAAATATGTTCGCGCCAATTAAGTCATTTCACCTCCCTCCCCTTCACCCTCCCTCTCTTTCCCGCAAGCGCACTATTACATAATATGGATCAGGAAGATCTATCAAGTCAGTCTGCCTTCGTCCCGCCGCCGACGCGCACGCCGCCGACGTGCATGCAAGTCCTCTAGTGACAACCGCACCGCAAGCCACCTAACACGTGGTCATCAGACTCGCCGCATCGCCGTCATCACCGCTGTCAATAGTTAACTGACTTCAAGTGAAGAAGAAGTGCTATAAACAGTGTATTGTGAAAGACAACATCAGTTCCCGGGCAAGAGAAGGCTGCATCAGTACACGAGCATACCATCTGCTCCAGCACCAAGTAAGTGCGTTTGTTCCCTTTACCAATCCTTCTCGTTTTCCACCATTAATTCAAACCGCAACTTACAGTCCACAATTCCATCACCCGCAGTGGGGGACCACCCTCCTTTCCACCCTTTATTCCACCATTTTTGGTCATAGCGAACCGGAGGTCCCCCCTTTACCCATCAATATCTGGTCCTTGTCGATCCGGATTCCCTCCAATTTTTTGGTCCAGTCGAGCCTGATTTCGAATCAATAGTTTAGTAACTTCACCCGGGTTAATTATTTAATCTCATAAATACGCATACATATGTATTTCATGTAATATATTATAAGTGCCTATTCATATTTATTTTTGCAAATAAGTATTATATCTACGATTATTTTATATCCCGCATATTAATAACGCACCGCTCACGTAGGTATATTATTATTCTTTTTGCAAAACACACCGCACCATCCGCTATTTATTTTTGCAAATAAGTATTATATCTACGATTATTTTATATCCCGCATATTAATAACGCACCGCTCACGTAGGTATATTATTATTTTTGCAAAGCGCATTCGCACCATTCGCACCATTATTTACCTATATTTGTAATCGAAATTACACCTCATAGGTACGCATTCTATTTTTCATTAATTGAAGTCCGCCATATTTGTGGTTGCCGGAGCCGACGCGACCGGCGATCGTTGTTTCGCTAGCAACTACCTACGTATTCATTCATTACGCCACACATAATTTTTATAATCTTAACTGTTTTAACTGATTTATCTTATTCACGACAAAATGTCTACTAAAGGCAAAATTGAATCTGAAACGCTTTCAAATGACGAAATTAGATTGAAAATATTAATTGCAAAACGAAATTCTATTTACGAACGTTTACAACAAATTTATGATTTATCTATAAGTGCATTAAGTTCGTCAGACGAACAGGACACATTTCTTGACACGGCATCTGACCTTGAATACTTGCGTACTGAGTTCAAGGACACGTTAGAATCTTATAATGTTACAAATTTAAAATTAAATCCAAACGCGCAAGTCGATTTCGGATCGTGGAAATCTTTTCATGATCTATATAGTCGTATTAAAAGTCAAGTGTCCAAATTAAACGCTCCATCTTCATCTTCAAGTAAATCACAGAATAGTTTACCTACAAAAATTATACCATCGCTTCCGCCCATAGAATTACTTTCTTTTAATGGTGACATACGACACTGGTCTATGTTCTACCAACAATTTAAAACATTAGTTCATGATAATCAGCAATTAACAGATGCTGAACGCGTTTATTATCTTGTTAGTAAACTTAGTGATAAGGCATTATCAATCTGCTCAGGCTTAATGCCTACCGCTGAAAACTATTCTGTGATATGGAACGCGCTCATACGTAGATATAACGACGAGCGTGCGCTCGCGACTACCTACGTCAGTCAGCTGTTAGAACTGAAGAACGTAAACACTAACACATCCGCTGGTTATCAAATATTTATGGATAAATTTGATGCTTCTATTAACGCTCTTAAGCAACTTAATATTGATGACATATCTGATTTTCTATTTCTAAATATCGCGCTTAGAAAATTAGATAACGATACCGTAAAGTCGTTCGAAATGTCATGTCGCAACGTAAACATACCGAAATATTCCGCTTTGGTTCAGTTTTTACATGACCAGAATAGGGCTTTGTGCCATACAATAAATACTTCGCATAATATGTCTAACAATAATAAAATTAAAGGTAATTTGGTTCCCGCTCCCGCTAAAAATATAAGCAAAACTTTTATTAATACAGATTCGTCTCGGTCATGTATTTTCTGTAAATCGGGTGATCACGAACACCTATTTGTCTGTCCGCATTTTTTAAAAATAAATGCACAGGACAGGTACAATTTTGTAAAACGAAATAAATGTTGCACTAATTGTTTAAGTAATAAACACGCCACTCCTTTTTGTAAGTCACAGCGTAGATGTAGGTATTGCTCCCGCTCGCACCATACGCTACTTCATTTTGTTAGTAGTAGGAATAAGGTCGATCAGCCTTCGGTAGAACAAGGTCCAGGAGAAAAAAATGCATCCACGTCATGTAACGTTTCGCGCGATTGTGGTAATGCGCCGCACCGCACTACATTATTGGGAACTGCGAAGATTAAAGTTTGTACTAAATACGGACACCAATATTTGTTGCGTTGTTTAGTGGACCCTGGCTCGCAATGTGATTACATCACGAAACAGTGTTGCAAACGTTTGTACCTACCGATCTCCAATAAAACACCAGTTAGGGAGGCGCAAGGAATCGGTGGAATATCGCAGAAGATTTTAGGTGTTACTTCTTTGCAGTTTAGCTCCCGCTTTGATGAAAATAAACTTTATCATATTGAACCGCTAGTTGTTCCCGCTATAACTGGACAATTACCCGAGTCGTTAATAGACGTTTCGAAAATTAATTATATAAATAATTTACGTTTAGCTGACGATCAATTCCATACACCAGGTGGCATTGACGTTTTATTAGGGGTTAACACTTATTTACAAATTTTGTTAACTGATAAAATAATTAATTCGCAATCGCCGAGTGCCATAGAAACGTCATTAGGATACATAATAATGGGAGACGCAGATATCGACTTTCCTACATGCATGCCGCGTTCTTTAGTTTCTTATCCTACTCGTATTGATAAAAGTCAAACGTCGCTAAAGTTAGAGGAGCTGCCGCAAAAAACTTTGAGTCCTGATGAACAGAAATGTGAGAATATTTATACTTCCACTACTCGTCGCAGTTTGAACGGACGATGTGTTGTCGCCCTGCCCTTCAAGGACACGCCTGATAAGAGATTCTTTTATAACCGCTAAAAAACGCTTCTCGCTCCTATGACGCTTACAACACCCGCTACAATGACGTAATTCAAGAATACATCAACAAGGGTTTTTTATCATTGGTTGTTTCAAATAATTTTACGGAACCTTGCTTTTATCTCCCGCACCACCCTGTCATACGTAATGATAAAAGTACAACTAAATTGCGAATAGTACTCGACGCAAGCGCTAAGTCAGACAATGACATTTCATTAAATGATATTTTACATAGTGGGCAAAATTTACAGTCTGATATTTTTAATATTGTAATAAACGTACGAGTTTATCGCATCGCCTTTTTTGCCGACGTTAGGCAAATGTATTTATGCATTGAAGTACAAAAATCGCACCGCGCGTTTCAACGCATTCTTTATCGCTTTTCTAATGAGGAAGACATACAAACATACGAATTTAATCGTGTGACTTTTGGTTTACGCTCTTCTCCTTTTCTTGCGCTACGCACACTACGTCAGTTGGCTTCCGAGGAGAGGGAGTCCTATCCTCTGGCTGCTTCGGTGGTCGAACGAGATATTTATATGGACGATATCGCGTCCTGCGCGCCCTGCGTCAACAGCGCCGTTGACGTAGCCACTGAACTAATTCAAATGTTTCAGCGTGGAGGATTTGAATTGGTTAAGTGGACTAGTAACAGTTCAGAGCTTTTACAGCACATCCCCGCAACGCACCGTCAGCTTGACGAGGTCTCATTCGACGACCAAAATATTTTTAAAATATTGGGTCTTCGTTGGCACCCCGCAACTGATTTTTTTTTCTCTTTTCTAGTTTCGCCGCCGCCGCTCGCTTGTACCAAGCGTTCTATTTTATCCGCAACCGCTCGCTTGTATGATGTTCTAGGGCTCGTGGGTCCAGTAATTCTTTTCTCTAAGCTTCTCATTGAAACCTTATGGGTTCTCATACTTGACTGGGACCAGGCTCCGCCCGCTCACGTTGTCACTGCATGGCAACAATATATTTCAGAGTTACCTTTGATATCGAAATTAAAGTTTCCTCGCCATATGGGTATAAATAAGAATTCGCAAGTCTCGCTAGTCGCGTTCGCCGACGCCAGTGAAAGGGCGTATGGCTGCGTGATTTATGATTTATTCGCACATCGTTAATGATGATGACTCACTAGTGATAACGCTACTAATTTTATTGCTTCACGTTCATACTTGAAGGAACTTCATTCCTTTTTACGTTCAGACGAATATTATAAAGTATTTAATCAGGTCCTTTCTGATAACCGCATCACATGGAAACTTAACCCTCCAAACGCTCCACATTTTGGTGGGCTTTGGGAGTCAAATATAAAGATAGTAAAGTATCATTTATTTCGCGTCATAGGTAAGCAAATCCTCACGTATGAGGAGTTGCTTACTGTCCTCACTCAGGTCGAACGCATATTAAATTCACGACCGCTTTACGTATTAAGTAGCGATCCGGCGGAACCTACTGCACTTACGCCCGCGCATTTCCTCGCTGTTAATCCACTTGGATGTTTACCCGCCGCGGATCATAGTAAAGAACGCATTAATCTTTTATCACGTTTTTCATTGCTTGATTCGATAGTTCAGTCATTCTGGAAGCGCTTCAGATCAGAATACTTACATACACTACAAGCAAGAGAAAAGTGGAATAAACATTCTATTAATTCCATTTCTGTAGGAACCGTTGTTCTTATCGATATGGATAACGCTCCGCCTCTTCAGTGGCCGCTAGGCGTCGTCACTGAACTGTTTCCTGGTAGGGATGGTGTGGTGCGCGTTGCACAAGTGAAGACTAAGAGCTCCACTTTGCAGCGGCCCATTGTTAGACTTTGCCCTCTACCAACACAATAATATTTCTATATGCCTATGTAGTTTATATTTTATAAGTTATAGTTTAAGTATAAATTCTCATCCCGCTATTATAATATTTTTATTAATTTACTAATTATATTCATCGCATCGCCTCTGTTCACCGCATATATAGTTTTTTCTATATGATATTAACTCCGCTGTATATATTTATGTTTATTTTTTTTAATTCGCTATTTGAGGAGACCTCAAGGCCGGGGGGATGTTCGCGCCAATTAAGTCATTTCACCTCCCTCCCCTTCACCCTCCCTCTCTTTCCCGCAAGCGCACTATTACATAATATGGATCAGGAAGATCTATCAAGTCAGTCTGCCTTCGTCCCGCCGCCGACGCGCACGCCGCCGACGTGCATGCAAGTCCTCTAGTGACAACCGCACCGCAAGCCACCTAACACGTGGTCATCAGACTCGCCGCATCGCCGTCATCACCGCTGTCAATAGTTAACTGACTTCAAGTGAAGAAGAAGTGCTATAAACAGTGTATTGTGAAAGACAACATCAGTTCCCGGGCAAGAGAAGGCTGCATCAGTACACGAGCATACCATCTGCTCCAGCACCAAGTAAGTGCGTTTGTTCCCTTTACCAATCCTTCTCGTTTTCCACCATTAATTCAAACCGCAACTTACAGTCCACAATTCCATCACCCGCAGTGGGGGACCACCCTCCTTTCCACCCTTTATTCCACCATTTTTGGTCATAGCGAACCGGAGGTCCCCCCTTTACCCATCAATATCTGGTCCTTGTCGATCCGGATTCCCTCCAAAATAAATAAATAATAATACAACCTGTGCACTTTGCCACTGTCAAGTAGAAACCTTTAAATTTATTTTTGGCGTTTCTTTGAAACGTTAACAATCAAAAATTACATAAGTTCAAACTAAAATCATTAACTTGAAAATAATATCATAGACAATTCTGTTTACTTACTGTTATTTGTTTTCTTTGTTTGAAGTTGAACGCGCTAATATCAGGAATCAGGAACTACTGGTTCGAATTGAAAAATTAATTTTGTGTTGAATAGTCCATTTATTGGGGAAGGCTATATATGTATTAAAATCATGCTATGACTAATATCAAAGTGCACGCGGACGAAGTCGCGGGCGGCCGCAATTAATAGTATATTTATGACAAAATCATGTCGTCAAGAAAAGTTTACAAGAAACAATAATTCACTCCGTCACAAATAGGGATTATGCTCTGTGCTGGAAGACAAACAATACGCTACTGAAGTTAAATGAGGTTGAGGAGCAAAGTTTGTTAACTATTGTTATATTCAAGAATGAAAGCTATTCTATACTTAATATTTTAAAAGTGAAAGTTTGTTTGTCCTTCTCTCAAGTCGTGATAAAGTGACCCAGTGGAATGCGCGTGGACTAGCAGGCAGAGGGTAACATAGGGTATACATATATAACACGCGTATATTTTACACATTATATTTTATCGCGCGCATTTTATCACGCACACATATATTTTATCACGGGTATACCATCTCATTCTCATGGGCAGATCCATCATAACATATTTGATCCTTTTATTACGGGAAAAACCGCGGGTAACAGCTAGTAAGTTATAAATGAAAAGAAAACAGCTAGCTACGAAACTTTAAAAATGTCTGTACCATATTTTCGCCGACAAAAATTAATTTAAATTAGTTTCATTTAGAGAGCTAAATTATGTTATAAAAATGATTACTAAGCGACTTTCTTTTTATTTCCCTGAATTAAAAACGAGATTTTAGACATAAATTTTAGAATTTACGCTACCCATTTTACAATAAACTATTAGATTCTGACCAACTTTGTGTTTTCTCGCAATAAAAAATATGTTTTATGCCTAAATTTTCAGAAATAACGTACTACATATCTTCTAGAATACGCACTAAACATAATTTCGAAGAGATTGTAGCATCACAAAAATAAAAAATATATTTTACTTTAATGCCACCATCTGTCGTTGCTGCTACCTACTTACCAGGAAACAATAATAAATCGATAAATTTTACTCATTAATATCTAACGAAGGTCGCACGTCACTGAAATTGCCGTTATCGACTAATCGACCAAATTCTTAAGCGTTCGTGAAAACAGCGGCCTTGTGAATGAAACATAAAAGACCTATTGTACCCTTGAATGTTTATTCCCTCACCTCCCTATACCTGAAGTACGCTCAATAAAGAAAGATAGTTAATTAAAATGCTCTTGGGTGTGATAGCTGTGGGGATCTGATTAAATATTGTTCTCTAAATGAATGTTGAGAAGTTTTCGTATTTAAATTCAATGTTGTTTTATGAGAAGTGATTGCCTAGTTAACGTTGGAGGTCCGAATACCTCTGATTAAGAAAAAATCAAAATCAAAAATATTTATTTCATATTAGGAAGACAAAATATTCGCTTAATGAATGTAATTTTTTCCCGATCATCGCCTTCAGGTGCCCGTTTGGAAAAAAGGCGGCGGAAAGAAACTCCCAGCAGCACTCTTTTAAAAAAAAGTACATATATAATTGAGATAACAGTATAGCTATGTGTCCATAATGGGTACACGTGACAGCTGATCGTATGAGACACTATAAACCCACTTCCACCTGCTCAGAGATGCGAGTAATTACTAAAACTATTACATTTAATTTAGAAATAGCCTTGTGTGAGCGAGATTCATTCCCACGCTCCTTTATCAAAACGTTATAACGTTACAAACGTTACACTCATAGCCCCATAGTAAGGTAATTAAAAATCTGTGTCGTGGGTACCATGGACACATACAAAGACAGAAACACAATCACCCAGACCGAGAACAGTAATTCAAACTCATCATTCTAATTTCCCTATGATTGGCAATCTGGCATGGTAACCATTGCGCCACACGGGTCGGCTACCGCGGATCGTCTACGCGGGACATTATCATTAAGATAGTTAGTGTTATAGTAAGACTTGCGGGCTGCGGCAGAGGACTTGTTTGACTGTCTTAAAAATAAAAAGTACTCTCGTGCGGACCGAATAGTATCGATGGTCTATAACAGAATATATTGATGAAATGACATAACATTTGCGTAATTACCAGTTTCGTACCGGTACCGGGGTCGAATGGGGATTGAAAAGCATATCTTTGTTCTTGAAACTTGAAACAAATCCTTCCTTTTTAATTTAATTTCAACTAATTTCATTTTAATCCAATTTTATATTTTCCTTTTAAGGTAAATAAGTGTTAAGTTTGTATGGAATAATGTTGACGGCAAACTTAACGGACCATCCATATTAATTTTATTAATGTGAATGTGTGTCTTATTTGTTTGTTTTTTGTCCTTTTTTCACGTCGCAACGGTGCTACGGATTGATAAGATTTTATTATGGAGACAGTTGAATGGACCGAAGAGTGACTAAGGCTAGCTGGGAAAAACATTTCAATCCTGTAATAAAAAAACAAGCGGTGCACGTGGGCGGAACTTCACACAGAAAGCTAATTTGGAATATAAAATATCATTTGTTTCTTTGCAAACATTTGTTATATTTTGAGTATGCATAAAGCTTAGCATTCTACATCGCTCGCGGGTGCATTTAACTCCTGAATTTATCAACGATATATTATATCATTCTAGAGCACGAAGAAAAAGCAACTTCTCATATAGAATTTACAAGAAAACTTTGAATAGAAACTTGACTTCGAACTATGAATAGAACTTGTTTCTCCGCTTTGTTCTAGTGTAAATTTGAATCCCAATAGTACTAAACTACCAAAGAGAATTTCAATATTCCAGAAAAGGAAGGATATTCTAGTTAATATTCTGAAATAATATTGTATTGTACGAAACTAAACGAAGGTTGCCTCTATTTATAATACAAGAGAATATTGTTACTAAGATAGAATTTTGATACTATATAAATTAAATTTAAGATAAATCAGTCGAATTTGTCGAAAACTTATAAAACAAAAGAAATGCACTTCTTAAGAATCACAGAGATCTAAATAACCCGCACCCACCCACTTAAGAATGAAGCAAATGTCAAGGTGATTTAAAGAGAACTCAAATGTTGAAATTCTATTAAGATTTCAATGTATCAAAAACATATATATAGTACCTAGTACAGAAAAAAAACACATTAATTAATTTTTAAATTAAACAACGAATTATTTGTAGTTTGCTTTAAGTTTGGAGTGGAGTTTGGAGTTCCTAGTGATGGTTAAAGTGAATCTGCTCTGCAATGCAAGCGTCGAGCGTTTAATAAATGTATGGATTGGATTTGACATGCTCACGAACTGAGGCTGCATTTTTCTATTCTATTCTCTTAGAATAATTACAATTATATTATAGAAACCAAGTTCGCGCGCCCAAATTGAAGCATGTTGATTGGTGCCTTTAATGGCACCAAACGCCAGGTCGCTCAGTAAGACTTAAGGTTAAATTTTATCACAACACTTATTAAAAACAAAAGAAATAACTAAAATAACTTTTCACAGTGTTTTCAATATTTTCTAGTATTTTATAGTTAATTTGGTCAAATTAAAAATATTTTGTTTGTCAGATGTGACAGCTGTAGGAGTCTATTTTAGTGATTTTGACAGGGCGCTTATATGAAGACACTCATTCTATACGTATTTATTTTAAGTCTATTCTATAATTCTGCAAATCGAAGTCATAATATAATATGATGTGAGCGATCAGAAAATTAAAGAACGTTTTAAATAATAAATGAAATAAATGCTAAAAATGTGAGTTTCTCATTTTTAGGAGAAAAAAATAAACCTACTTACTTTAAACGAAATATAAAACTCTGTGGTTCTTCCCTTAAGCAGGTAGCTGAGTTCAAATACCTCGGTCACATAGTCACAGAGCGCCTCCATGACGACGGCGATATTGAACACGAGCGTTGGGCAATGTCGGCCCGGGACAATACGTTGGCCACAGATTTGCACGCTGTACTAAACAGGTAAAATTAACATTATTCAAGACCATAATTAATTGTGTTTGAACATTGTTTTCGGCAGTAATAAAATTTTCATCTGTACTATCCGGTATCTATCGCTATTTATGTAGGCCAAAAACTGTTGTACATTTTTAAACCATTCACAGAGGCGCCAATATCACGTTAGCTAGCTACTCGTATCGATATTACCGACTGACAAGTTCCCGTGTTCCGCGCGCGGATACAATCATGAAATACCAAATGCCAATCCATACTAATATTATAAATTTGAAAGTAACTCTGTCTGTCTATCTGTCTGCTACTCTTTCACGATTAAACCACTGAACCGATTTTGATGAAATTTGACATAGACATACATACATGGCATGGACGTCGAGAAAGGACAAAGGCTACTTTTTACCGCAGTAAAATATCTCATTCCACGGGAAGCAAATGAAATAATGAAATGCGCCGTGTAGTGTTATAAATACACTACATGTTATTACTTACTTCATTCACGTCCATTATCATATTTTATAACTTATATCCGTTTGTTTTATTCTTATACTTTGCTTTTCCTTTATTATTTCTTTACAAAATTATTTACTTTCTCTGTTTGTTTATTTACATTTTGACGCAGCAATCAAAATTGTCATGTCTGTCTTTTATGTTTCTTATTTTTTAAATTCGTTTTACGGCATTGTATAAAAATCCCTTTAGCCATTCAATATTAAAAGAAAAGAAAAATTGTATGTTTCCTATTTCATTTCATAGGTTAATAAAGTACCTATAATATTGTCTTTGGCTAATTTATGTTTTTAATATTAGCCCGTTAATCAATATTTAAATCTATACATAAAGCTGAAGAGTTCGTTTGTATGTTTGTTTGAACGAACTAATCTCAGGAACTACTGGTTCCAATTCAAAAAATATTTTTGTGTTGGATAGTCCATTTATCGGGGAAGCCGTTTTTAAAGGCACACGGGCCGCGTGGTATTAAGCATCACCGTCGCCTATGGACACGGGCAACCCCAGGGGAGCCACCAGAGGGCTTTAGGCTATTTAACATCATGCTATGACTAATACCAAAGTCCACGCGGACGAAGTCGCGGGCGGCCGCTAGTAGTATATAAATTATAATAGTAGTAGGTCTTAGAGCATCACAGGTATTGACACCCGCGTGAGTCAGTACCTTTGATGCTCTAAGTAGTAGGTAGATCGAATCGAAGTTATAGTCACCTGAGAGCTAAATTAACAATATTAACAAAGATATAAGTATATAGCTTATAGTCGGAGAGCTCATGTCGAATTTCTCAAGGTTCTAAATTCTTTATATAACAAATAAAATACGTTTTTTATCATTTCAACATGAGCTATTGGGCTACTAAACGAAGCAGTTACAGCTGTCATCGGGATAGTGACAATATAACTGACTAATTACTTTATCTTACAATTGAAATAGTTGTGCAAATAAAAGTCTTTGTCTTTGTCTTTGAAAAATTGTCCCTTAGTGACAAATAAATAACACAGTACAAAGAGCGTACATAGTGTAAGTCCTACATAATGCTACATATGTAATTAGTTTTACAATTTGACTAATTAAAGTCAGTACAGTACAAAATTTAATTTATTATTGTTATATTTGTTGTTAATAGTGAAGTATTATTATTTGGTTTGGTGGAGAATGGTACAATCCTAAGGGCAAAGTGTCCAGTAAATTATCTATTGTGGTAAGTATTGTAGTATATAGTGAAGTAAAGATGATTGATTTTTTCCTTCTACGCCGTAGTCTGCTACGACTCTAGCCGTAGCAAAAATATAACAATTGGCCGGCCTAAATTATAGTGAAGGATTTCTCTTATTACAAATCTTTTTAACATCCCTCTGCTGGGCACTGATCTTCTCGCAGATTTGAGATACATAAAGAGTTTGTCTTTATTTCGCTGTCCCAGAACGGGTAAGTGCATGTACTCGTAATAAAACTTGAAAAATATCACAGTGAAATAGTACAATGTCTTCTTTCATTGTGGAGCAAGGTCCAGCATGGGTACATACTGGAATTTGTGCCGAAGACTCCAAGAATTTAAGTCCGGTGTCTTATCCATTCGGGTCCATTCGGGTATAACTTCTTGACATAACTTTGAAAATATATTTTTTAAAATTACAATGTCTTTTCTCATATATTTTTACTAAATTTGGCATAACGGAATATGCGCCAAAGACTCCATACTAGTCTGGTGCATTAACCATTCAGCTATAACTTCACTATATAATTCTAATAGGAAAATATTTCAGAAATGGTTAGGCCTTTTCTGAAATGAAAGAGTAAGGCCATGTCAACCCGCCCTGCCTTCATAACCATTTCATTCCAAACTGATATTAGAAGTGAACACGTGTAAGGAAAAATCAGGTATATAATTTGTTTCATTGTCTGACACATATTCATCACCATGTAAACATCATAATATTACGACACGTCCTTGGCCTCATTTGGAAGATCGTGAGAACTCAACGTGTGACAGTTGTCAACAATGTTGTGGTTCTAGGTATGAAAGAAAGGTATTTTAAAAAATAATCTTTTAACCCTGTTTGCCGTATTAAAAATGTCTTATCCCAAGCATTTTTTTTATAATTACGTTATTTTTCTTTTGAATTCCTAATAGGATACATGAGTCATATACATACTTTTTTTTAAAAGACTTTGGGTAAACAAAAAAATTTATAGCACCTCCAACAGAAAAAGCTCTAACAGTAAAACAAAACTACCACATCGGGGCGGCTACAGTCACAAATATACGCGCTTCAACAATAATAATAAGTAATCGTAGAGGGTGAATATATCACAAATAAAGAAAACATACATCGAAAATGCTTCAACGTATTACGTATGTCGTAGTCATTTGTACTACTTCCTTCATCCACAAGAATTTTTAATCATTCCATTGTGTTTATGCAAAATTTGATGTTCATCAGAGTTTAATGCACATAATATTATAATGGACCATTACTCAAACGAGTGAGAATGAGTTTTTGTGCAGTGTAGTTTTTGTGATTTTCCTATTTAATAAATAGAATAATTACAATTTGTAACATTGGCTATCCACAAGTAAAAATTTTGTTAAAATAAGATTGAATGTTTATATGACGAATGGACAGATAGACAGACAACTTTTAACTATTATTTTGGTTTCTTACAGGTACCACTTAGTGTTTTTTATATTTAATATAAAGCTAATATTTTGAAATTAAAAGCAAGGCTAAATTCAATTCATACAAGTATTTAAAAAATTGTACATAAATAACGATTTTTTTATTTTGTTTTTGTATGAATTAATATTAAGTTCATAACAGAAACCATATCAAGAGGCTAAAGCTTAAATTATACCCGAGTCACATTAATTTGCAAGTCACTGACACATTATTTACTTGAATCGAACGCGCCAGACACGAAGACACGCAGTCTGGCTTCGTTTTTAATCAATTCAAGAACTTTAACGGCACAAGAAGTAGTTTTTTTATATAAATAGACTAGGTGTGTACCGCGATTTACTTGCTTTATAACGTGATGAACAAATGACAATTCAACACAAAAATATTTTTTCAGTTAGAACCAGTAGTTCCCGAGATAACTGTTTTCAAACAAACAAACTCTTCAGTTTTTAATATTATTATGAATAATATTATTTATAATAATATTATTTAATACTAATGTATAATGTAGATTAAATAGAAGTAGCATTGACCTTTGTAACATCGGCTATCTAACAGTGAAAATTTTGTCGAAATAGTCTCAAACCATACACAAGTTCCAATAACTTAACAACGTCATCTTCTGAAGTAGCTTCCAATAAAATTAACAAAAAATTGTCTTTGTGTCAGGAAGTGTCATTTTCAGATTGTGCTTAAGTTGATTATCGCTAAAACCACGGTGATGACTTATTAAAAGTTCCAATATTGTCTCCAATGCTACTTTGAAAATTGCTCTACATAGTTAGACACGAAATAATTCAACTTCAATCCTATACTAGCAGTTCATATATTGTTCATATACCTACGCAACTAATTACTTGCGTAGGTATATGAAATGAAGAGGGAAGAAATGTTCCAGACATGTTTATTGACGAAACTGGGACTCCGCAATGGCGGAGTAATATAAAACGCCTTTATTCGGCGGTTACGCTATAAACTGTTAAAGTAAGTCAAGTTTACTGGTTGTTGCAATTTTTCATATCATCCGGGTCTCGGGCCGGGGCTTAAATGTTTTGAATTATAAAATAACTATTATACTGTCAAAGCTATTGGTGTTCACGAAATATCAGCTCACGTCTTTAAACCTGTAGGTATATATTGCAGAAGAATTATTCATCTTCGCAAACTAAAATTCCTCGCTGCGTGCCTGCTCAAGCTGCGTGGGGGTATTATGCTCCTATTACGGGAAGATATCCATGCCCTGCAGTGGGACGCGGAACGGGTTGTATGTAACACAAATGTAACATTACGTACCCTAACAGAAACGCGCAATGTATTTAACTGGCGTAAAACGCAAACTTTGCAAAACCAACGCGGTCGGTGTAAAAACTAAGAAGTGACCGCTGTAA
This sequence comes from Pyrgus malvae, assembly GCA_911387765.1. Classification (NCBI taxonomy): domain Eukaryota; kingdom Metazoa; phylum Arthropoda; class Insecta; order Lepidoptera; family Hesperiidae; genus Pyrgus; species Pyrgus malvae. The sequence goes on along the minus strand of OU426958.1, from coordinate 7,165,053 downwards.
AATTTTTGCGCATTTTCGGAAATGCGGTCCTAAAAGAGCATTTTATGTCCTCCGGCCCAGTTGTTCATCGATAGATAGCTGTCGTTAAGCCTTGTCAGAGGTTTAAGTTTAGCCATGTGGGTGGATAGGAAACATTCGATAGCGTTGTCTACGAAACCGCATAAAATCTATTTATATAAAACAAAGTCGTGTTAGTAACACCATTTATAAATCAAGAACGGCTAGGCAATCTATTTTAATTGTGTTTTTGGATTTATCTTCGACGGGAATAGGATAATAAGTACAATAAAAATATGATAAAATCTCAATTTTATAAATATTTTAATAAATTTATTTCGAAATATAAACGGTCCATCAATCATTTGTTGTTCGGTCGCTCGCATCCATTCACTCAAAAATACGAGTATGAAGTGTCTGTAATTTTTTTAAAGCTTTTATTTAACTTGCAATGTATGTATATTTGTTCTGGGGAATTTTGATACTCAATTTTGAAGCAGATATTTGGATTATAAGCTGTCTGACGGCATTCTAAATCTAATATGGTAGATCACCCAACATCATGGCGGAATAGTTATTTTTAATGAAAAATTAGAAGTTCTTGCTTGCTTGCTTGTTGAGAGTAACTCGGAAAATAATGTGACGTTATTCTAAATCCTATGTGGCGGAACAGCCAAGATGGCGGAATAATTATTTTTTTATGAGCTTCTGCAATATGGGTATCAAATGAAAGGGCTTACCGATAATAATTACAAATAACTAAAAAGTGCAAAATAAATTAAAAACAAATGAAACCTTTTAAAAAAATCTTATATTTAAATATAGATTATTAAAATAAGAAATAAAATTTTCCTTTAAAATTTTAACTATCAACTTACAACCTTATTCTACAATTATTATTTTTCAATAGCCTATGGGACGCAAAAAAGGATACACAGATACAATCAATCCATACTAATATTATACACAAGAAAGTGTGTTTGTTTGTTTATTTATTTGTTTGTCTGTCCTTCTTTCACATTACAATAAAGTGATATTTTGCAATGATAACCGCATTTTACTACATGCATATTATATATGTACGAGTATATTCAGTACATATACCAAAATAACATTTTTTACAAAAAAATCTGTCTGTCTGACTGTCTGTCTATCTGTTTGTTCCGGCTAATCTCTGAAACGGCGGGACCGATTTTGACGGGACTTTCACTGGCAGGTAGCTAATGTAATAAGGAGTAACTTAGGCTACTTTTATTTTAGAAAAATTCTAAAACTGAAGTCCATGCGAACGAAGCAGCGGGTGGCCGCTAGTACTATATAAGAATTTTGATGGAATGTAGATTGAAAAGTAATTAAAAGTGTTGGTTTGTATAATATAAACAGCGCGGTGGAGGGCGAAAATACTCGTAGTTTAAGAACAATGAATTTCTACTCGGTTTTAGCTCAATTGTTGCCGCACCTTGCAGACTTGCCGGTGCTAGTGGTTTAACCTTGTTCGGTTTACGTAAAACTTTGTATTGGACTTGCATTCAGTTTTTAATAGTAGTATAGTTTCAACTGTAAATATTTTTTTAACGACTTCAAAGAAACAGGTTATCAATTCGTTTGTATTTCACTAAGCATGTTATTTCAGAACATATCTTTGCATTTTTTATTAAAATGCTTTCCACGTGATCCCATTAAAAGTGAGTTAGATGGAGAGTCAATACCTTCGATACTCTAAGGTTAGATATAAATAATGTTTCAGCCTCATAGCACCTCAGTAGGCTAGCTATACCTCGTGTCGTGGGTGCCATGGACACACACAAGCAGAAACACAAACATCCAGACCGAGAACAGAAATTTAAACTCATCATTCAAATTTCTGCTTGGCCGGGAATCGAACCCGGAACCCGGTCAGTCCGGCATGGGAACCACTACGCCACGCGAGTCGTCTATATGATCTGGATATGACGAGTAGTTTTGTTTTTCTTTAATGAATACCCCACATAGAAGGTGTCATTTTTTATGAATCGATTTTGATAATTGTGGCAAACTTAGATTCAGAAACTTAAGATTTTTTTCTCATAATAACTTAATATTAACATAATAACTTATATGTCGGTTGGATGTCCATTTGTATTTCTGAGGACTAATATATCTTAGGTGACAATCGAAAGCACTTTATTATTCAGCTATAAACCGTTGACCACGCCTTAATATTGCGTGGGACCGCCTCATAAAGCACTCTCTGTAGCCATTTTTGCAGATTTTTCTTTTCAGCGATATTCTTCAATGATTTCAACCATGATTATCTAATACCTTTAAACGAACAATTCCTGTATATACCTAAATATATGTTTTGAATCTAGGAAACGGCTCCGACGATTTTGATGACATTTTCTACCCAGGTTTTGGGAGTGATAAAACGATCCAGCCAGATTTTATTTTAAAAAATTGTCGTTTTATCCGTATTTTCAGCGATAATCAACTTAAATATAAACTGAAAAATAATATTGTGGCGTACAACGCCGTAAAACGCCATCCGTTAATCCGCCGTTCAAAGAAATGACAATGTCGATTTGAAAGACCTCTATAAAAATTTCGTTCATTGATTTATTAAAACTTCCTTGGCCGAACAGTTACATACCCTAACTGAGGAACTGGAAACCCGGGGTTCAAACTTCTATTGGGAGCTAGTTCATGGCGTTGTTAACTAACACTAAGCAAAAGAGTGTTTCGTTTGAAATTAAACCAAGTAGGTAAATAAATTGTTTGTATCCGAGCAAAGCTCGGTCTTCCAGGTACTTTTATTTATACGATGACGGACCGTATGTCGCAATGGCTACTATGACAGGCTGCTATTTGGAGGGTCCTGCGTTTAATTCTCTAATAAAATTAGTTTAAATTTTTGTTCGTTGTCTGGGTGGTTGAGTGATTGTCTTTATTTATTTTATTTATTAAATGTTTTACTCGTATTAACATACAAATAGGCTGCATTTACACAAGCGTCTTGGCATTGAATTAGGAGAGAATTTGTCAATTAAAATTTCCTTAGTATGTAAAACGTATAGTAACACATAATAAACGTATAGTAATACATATTACTAACGTAGCAGTAAGTTCAATAGGTTGTTATTAATAATATTATTATAGATATTGCGTGGTCAGAATTATGTAAGTTATAATTTTGATGTCGTTATTTGTAAGTTATTATTATGGTACTCGTAATGACGTTTGTAGCGGCGAGTTAAAGCATTTACTTTGCTGTATAATCTCGGCATTTTCTTCATAAACTTGCATTATTCTACTGTGCATATCCATTATAGATAAATAGAGCGTAAAACAAAACGTATTGAAAAACGTTCATTTGCTGGTGATATGGGCCTTTTAACTCCAAATTATGTTTTGTTCACGAAGGAAAATGTCTAACCTACGCCTTTTCGCTGACCATGTTCCACGTTTATGATCGATGGAAATGATACTGGATGTCGACCGACCGTTTTAATTGACCTTCATAATATTCTATAGCATTATGTTGAAAGTGTCTAATTGTATCCACCCAAATAGTTCTAGTTTAATCGATTTGAATCTTTCTTCGATTCTTTTACTCAAGGATGTCTATACGGATCGGGATGAAATTTGGCACAGAGATAAATTATAGTTTTATAATAGTAATAATTTCTAGGCTAGTTTTTATCCCAGAAAAATTAACTGTTCCCGTGGGAAAGACATGTTCTTACATATTTTTACGATGACTGCAGTAACAAATGAACTCACTAAAACTTAGAGAAGGAAGTAGCAGAGCAGGGTAGCGAAATGTTTGTGTTTTTGTGGAAAGATGACTAAGAGTACTCTGGACACGTTACAAATAAATTATTCGGATGACCGAGCCGGCTTGAATAAAAACAATTGATTTTACAACGCCATCTACCGAAGTAGATCCCAAGCAATAAATATAATAATATTGCATAGATATTGTTGTGGACGACGAGCCCAGTGATTAGTTATAAGTTAAAAATACTTAGTTTGTACTTAGTTTGTAGGATAATGTGTTATATGTGTGTGTTTTTATTTAGATTTCATATTATTCTATTGTTCTTTCTAGATACTTCGTACTTTTATGTCGAGTTGTTGTAATAATACTGTAAGTTTGTACGTAAATTGTTATATGTAAGAGAGAGACAGACAATGAGCGAGATAGGGATACTGGCGATAAGCGGCTATCTCACAAAGACGCTCGACCTTGAGGAAGTTTCTGGAGTGCGCGCTGATTGGTCGGCATAACGCTCGGCCTTGAGGAGCTTTCTGGAGTGCGCGCTGATTGGTCGGCATGCTCGCACGTGATTGGTCGACCAATCAGCGGCCGGGAATTTTTTTATATAAAGATGGGGCCTGTAGCCGCTTGTCGTCAGTTCCAGCCCGGCTCTCTCCTAAAGAAGAAAATACGAAGAAATAAATCAAGAAAAAATCGAAGAAGCGTTTTATTCATACAGTCCACTTCAGTCTGGTCCATCGCTGCCGGATTAAGGAAAAAGGAAGCCTGCGCTACAGTAATCGCTGCCGGATGAAGAAAATGGTCGTCACAAGGAGTCAAGCCGACGCATCCGAACAACGGGAGGATATGCCGCGTCAAGAACAGGATGACCGCGAGCGGGAAAGGCGAGAATTTCTCATTCAGAAAGAACGTCAAATACAAAAAGAACGTCAAATTGATTTAGAAAGACAACGTAGATTCTCGCTAGACCCGCCAAGATCACCGAGTACATGTCAGGAAACATGGACTACGACCGACGCCGGCAGGGCCACTCCCGGCACGTCCTACACGGAGGCTACAGTCGACACGGCGGTTACTATGGAGAGAGCAGGGCAGACGGCCGTGAAAGCCGCCCGCGGCACACATGACGGAACTCCGGGCGGCACAACTCGCATAACGCGACCGGCGGCAACTGATGAGGCCGCCCGCGGCTCCCGCGACAGAACTCCGATCAAGGCGCTACCGATGGCTACCACCCGCGGCACCAACGATGGTACAACGATCGACGCGACACGGCAGGCGGCTACGAACGACGCCTCCCGAGCCTACCGCATGAGTACCACTATCGAGGCGACGCGACCGGTATGGCCAGCAGCCACGAGCGAGGCTGCCCGCACCTTAGGAGCTGGAGCTGCAACCGACGAAATACCTATGGGGTTACCGACGTCTACGAGAGGAATGACTACGAGCGACTACGCGCGCTTCGTAGACGTCTGGCCAAAGACTACGAGCTTCGTAGCTTCGAACAACGAGATGCGTGGGGCGTGGCCAGCGGCTATGAACGACGCCCCCCGCGCCGCCCACTTCAGAACTACGACCGAAGAGGCATGTGAAGGATTACCGGCGGCTACGAACGACACCGCCTGCAACATCCGCTTCGGGACAATGATCGACGAGACATATGTTGGGCTGCCGACGGTTACGAACGACACCGTCCGCACCACTCATCTGGGAGCTAACATCGAGTCACGTGGGGCGTGGTCAGCGGCTACGAACGACGCCGCTCGCGCCAACCGATGGGGAACCACGATCGACGGGGCACGTATGGCGTGGACAGCGGCTACGAACGAGGTCGCACGCGCCACCTACGCTGAGGGTCATCGAGGGAACGCTCGTGCCAGATCGCCGGCACGCTCGATGCGGTCAAATAGGAGTGCAACCGCAACCCGAATGCGCCTCGCCGAGATGGAAGCAGAGAAGAAGCTCGCCGAAATTAGGAAGAAGCAACTCGAAATCGAAGCCGAACTTGTGAAGAAAAATTTAGCGGCAGAACTCGCGGCGCTACGAGATGATGAACAAGAAAGCGACCACGAAGAAACTCCTTCGGAACACAACCGAAAGGTCGACGCATGGCTTCGTGCTCATCCCCTCAAGCCACGGGGGGAGCCGCGCGTCAGGGAAGACAGACAACTACAGTTCCCAGTTGAAGAAAGGCCGTATCCCGTATCAGGAAGAATATTGGAAGCACTCACGGAGGCAATAGAGAAATTGAATATACCGAGGTCCAAGTGCCCGGACCTACCTGTCTTCTACGGGAACACCAACGACTGGCTCATCTTCAAGGCGATGTATCGGGACACCACGAAAATGTATAGACTACTGCCAGCGGAGAACCTGCAGAGACTTAGAAGCTGCTTAAAGGGAGAAGCACGCGAGAACGTGGCTGCCTCGCTGCACTCAGCTACGGATCCGGAGATCATAATGAAGACCTTGGAGCAGTGCTACGGAAGACCGGATCTCATCATCAATCAAGCAATGGCCGAGCTGAGTAAACTGCCAAGATGTGGACCATCAGCTGTGGAGGTCAACCAATTCGCCGTCAAGCTGCAGAACACCGTGCACGTCATCAAGAGCGTCGGTCGTCACGCCTACCTTTACAATCCGATGCTGAAGCAAGAAGCGCTGAATAAGCTAAGCCCGCTTCTACAAGCAAGATGGAGCGACTACGCCAGGGACAACGATGGGTCGGAACCAGAGGTTGTTATGCTTACACGTTTTCTGATGCGCGAAGCCGACCAGATGATGCGATACAACTACACGGCACTCGCTACATCGACGACGAAGCGAGAGGTCAAGCCGGCACCAGCAGCTGTCTACAAGAAGAAAAGTAACGCCATCTATAACGTCGCCGAAGAAGAACGACCGGACGACCGATGCCATAGCTGCAAGAAGAATCACAAGCTACCCGAGTGCCCCGCATACAAGGCACTACCGATCGAACAACGGTGGGACTTCGTGCGAAAAGAAAAGTTATGCTTCAAATGCCTAATGAAGAGACACCGCCGAAGCTACTGCAGAGCGAAGCCTTGCGGCGTGAACCAGTGTCGTCGCCCTCACCACTCCAGTCTACACTACGCGTACAAGGAAGGAAATCAGGAAACTTCAAAGCCCTCACCGCCTACGAAGAACAACGGCGCCGAGTCGGTACTAGCACTAAATACTTCAAATACAACGGTGCTACTGAAGATGTGTCCTGTTACCGTCGTCGGTCCACGGGGGGAGGTGAAGACTTACGCACTACTGGATGAAGGGGCTACAATCACGCTGATCGACGAGGAAATAGCGAGAAGCATCGGCGCAAAGGGGACGCACTCACCGCTGCACATGCAAGGGGTCAGCACTATGCAGCAAGAAGAAGACAGCAGATTGGTCACGGTGCACGTGAAAGGGGAGGATGACTTCTACAAGATACGGGCGCACACCATCAAGGATATGAAGCTGCGACAACAATCGATTCCAAGCTCTCTGCTGAAGCACGAACATCTACGTGATTTGCCCGAAGATCAGGTCTGCTACGGCTCCAGTAAACCCGGACTTCTGATTGGAGCGGACCATTGGGAGTATCCATCGTGTCGCAGGAGCTGAGGACCGGCAAGCCGAGCCTACCAGCCGCATCCCGAACACAACTGGGCTGGGTCATTCATGGGACAGTACCGCGCAGCATGATAAGGAACCGAGATAGTGTGCTGCATGTATACACCGCTCAACAAGGCGCAGACGAAGAGAAGCAGATGCAAAGCCTGCACAACCTGGTGGAATATCATTTTTGCATCGAAGCCTTGGGAATCGCACACAAGCCGCGAGTGAACGACGCAGATGAGCGCGCTATCAGGATCGTAGAGCGAACAATGAAGAAAACAGAAAAGGGATACGAAGTTGGGTTGCCATGGAGAAACGACAACGTGAAACTGCCACCCAGCTACGACGCAGCACTACGACGCCTGACGAAGATCGAGCAGAAAATGGACGCCGATCCGAGCTTCGGACGAGAATACACGAAGCAGATTGAGAACTTACTGCAGAAAGGGTACGCCGAGCCTTGCGACGGGAGCGAGATAGCCAGTCCCGTCTGCTGGTACCTACCACACTTCGCAGTACAGAACCCGAACAAACCAGGGAAGCAGCGACTAGTATTCGACGCAGCAGCGAAGAATGGGGAGTCAGCCTGAACGACTATCTGCTAGAGGGACCCGACCTGCTGATGTCTCTACCTGGGATCCTGTTCCGGTTCAGAGAGAAGCCAGTTGCAATCACGGCTGACATACAAGAGATGTTTCTGCAAATAAAAATACGCAGAGAAGACCAGCCAGCACAACAGTTCCTGTGGAGGGGAGCCGATCGGAAGATACCACCGCGCCACTACAAGATGACGAGTATGATTTTTGGCGCCGCAAGCTCTCCCTTCATAGCGCACTTTGTGAGAGACTACAACGCGAGAAGACATGCTGACTCGCACCCTCTAGCCCTGGAAGCAATCACGCGGAACCACTACATGGACGACCTGGTGGCAAGCTATGAAGACGCGAACGAAGCCCGCCGCGCCGTGGAAGAGCTCCGCGAGGTACACACTGCAGCAGGATTCACACTCAGAGCATGGAGTACTAGCCACACCGACGTGCTGCAGGACGTACCTGAAGAATTGCGAACAACCACGCCGACACAGCTTGGAGGAGACAGCGTCGAGAACAAGATACTGGGGCTTTACTGGAATCCCGAGAAGGATGAGCTGGGGTTCAACACGTCCATGAACAGGGTCCCGGCAGAAGTGCGCGCTCAGAGCCGAGCGCCGACGAAGAGAGAAGCACTAAGCGCCGTGATGTCCATCTACGACCCACTTGGACTCCTCAGCCACTACACCATCAGAGCGAAGATAGTACTCCAAAGTCTGTGGCGTCTGAAGATTTCGTGGGACGAGCCAATCCCGGAAGAAGAAAACGAACTCTTCGCCTGCTGGATGAAACAGCTATCCAGTATATCTAACCTGCGACTGGAAAGAAGATACGCACTGCACGACTGCCAGAACTTGGAGCTTCACGTACTGTGCGATGCCAGCGAACAAGCATATGCAGCAGTGGCCTACTGGCGCATCGCCCGATCCGACGGAAGCTACGATCTGAGCCTCATAGCAGCCAAAGCAAAGGTGGCGCCGAAAAAGACTCAGACGATACCGCGCCTCGAACTACAGGCAGCAGTCATCGGTGCAAGACTCGCAGAAACAATCAAGAAAGAACATCGCGTCGAAGTTAAGAGAACAACGTATTGGACGGATTCCATGACTGTGATACACTGGGTCCGACACGACGCGAAGAGATACACGCCGTTCATCGCACATCGCCTGGGAGAAATATCGGAACTCACGCAGAAAGAAGACTGGCGTTGGGTCCCGACTCAAGAGAACGTAGCAGACGATGCCACGAGAATCGTGAACACACCCATAACGGCAGAAGATCGATGGTTTCGGGGGCCTGACTTTCTACGACTCCCTGAAGACCAATGTCCAGAAGAAAGAAATGGGTACGAAGACAAAGAAGAAGAGGTGGTGCTGCACGTCACAGAAGTCGCGAGAGAAGAGTGGCTACCCGATCCTAGCCGCTTCTCCAAGTATGAAACACTGGTGAGGACGACAGCGCGCGTATTAGCCTTCATCGACATATGCCGACGCCGAGCGACACGCCTGGAATGCCGACACGTGGAAGCAGCGGAAAAGGCACTCATCCGACGAGCACAGCGAGATAGCTTTCCAGATGAGATACAACGACTCGAGAAGATGAAGCCAATTCCGAAGACCAGTCGCCTGTTCCGGCTAGATCCAGTGCTAGAAGACGGCATACTGAGGGTTAGAGGTCGAATTGAAGAAGCTACAGCGCTCGCAGAGACGAAGCGACCCGTCATATTGGACGGTCGCCACCGGGTCACCAGACTTCTAGTACTACGAGAACACTGCGCCGCGGGACACGCGAACCGAGAACGCGTGACGAACGACCTACGGCAGAAATACTGGATTATACACCTGAGGCCCACGGTACGCACAGTAGAAAAGGACTGTGCCATGTGCAAGAGAAGAAGAGCAAGACCGCAAGTACCGGCCACGGGAGATTTACCACGACAGAGATTGGAGCCTTTCAAGCGCCCCTTTAGTCACTGTGGGGTGGACTACTTTGGGCCCATGATAGTGAAGATCGGACGACGACGCGAGAAGAGATGGGGAGCACTCTTCACCTGCTTGATGACCCGCGCCGTGCACCTGGAGATAGTACCTTCACTCTCCTCGAGCTCAGCAATCATGGCACTACGACGGATGGCAGCGCGACGGGGGTGGCCACGAACAATGTATTCAGACAACGCCACCAACTTCCGTGGAGCCGATAAAGAACTGCGAGCTGCCTATGCTGAGTGGGCACCTGTGCTGCGAGACGAGGGACTGCTACATCGGATGGAGTGGCGCTACATAACTCCGGGTGCGCCGAATCAAGGGGGAGCGTGGGAAAGGCTGGTGCGCTCCGTCAAAGTCGCACTGTCCGCCAGCCTGAACGAGAGAGAACCGACGGAAGAGGTCCTGTACACCTTGATGACCGAAGCGGAGTTCTCCATCAACGCGAGGCCTCTCACCCACGTCAGTGTCGATCCCAGAGATCCTGAAGCATTGACTCCGAATCACTTCCTACTGGGGTCATCGATGGGGTTGCCTCTCAACGGTGCGTGCGAAGAAACAGATCGAAGAACCTGGAGAGCTAGCCTAGCACTCGCCGATCACTTTTGGCAGCGCTGGCTTCGAGAGTACCTACCCACACTGGTACCCAGAGGAGAGTCATCGGGCATCAAGCGACCACTACGAGTCGGAGACGTCGTGATCATCGTCGACCACACCTTGCCACGAAATGTGTGGCCAATGGGCATCGTCGAGCGCACCTTCCCGGGTCCAGACGGCGGAATACGAACGGCTGACGTCCGCACCCGAACTGGAGTCTTCAAGCGGCCTGTAAGGAAGCTCGTCGTGATGGAGACTACGCAGGCTGCGTCGGGGGGAGGAAATGTTGTGGACGACGAGCCCAGTGATTAGTTATAAGTTAAAAATACTTAGTTTGTACTTAGTTTGTAGGATAATGTGTTATATGTGTGTGTTTTTATTTAGATTTCATATTATTCTATTGTTCTTTCTAGATACTTCGTACTTTTATGTCGAGTTGTTGTAATAATACTGTAAGTACGTAAATTGTTATATGTAAGAGAGAGACAGACAATGAGCGAGATAGGGATACTGGCGATAAGCGGCTATCTCACAAAGACGCTCGACCTTGAGGAAGTTTCTGGAGTGCGCGCTGATTGGTCGGCATAACGCTCGGCCTTGAGGAGCTTTCTGGAGTGCGCGCTGATTGGTCGGCATAACGCTCGGCCTTGAGGAGCTTTCTGGAGTGCGCGCTGATTGGTCGGCATGCTCGCACGTGATTGGTCGACCAATCAGCGGCCGGGAATTTTTTTATATAAAGATGGGGCCTGTAGCCGCTTGTCGTCAGTTCCAGCCCGGCTCTCTCCTAAAGAAGAAAATACGAAGAAATAAATCAAGAAAAAATCGAAGAAGCGTTTTATTCATACAGTCCACTTCAGATATTTAGGAAGAGTCACATATTTTACCGACTTCCAAAAGAAGGAGGTACTGTATTCGGCTGTATGTATTTTTTTTTTTTTTTATATATGTTCACCGATTATTCCGCCGTTTGTGGACCGATTTTCGAAATTCTTTTTTTGTTCGTATGCTTATACTCCCGAGGTGGTCCCATTGTCACCAAATCAGGATCTGATGATGGGATCCCAGGGAAATCGAGGGAAACTCTCAAATTTTATAGGCACACACATTGATTTTCTTATACTTTCTGAAGCATAAGAGATATTTGTGCATAGTAATCATCACCTCATGTTGCTGAGCTGATGATGGAAGGTACTGCAACAGTGAGGAGTTGAAAGCAAATTCTTTCAATAAATAGTTTTTTATTCCAAATCTTACATTCCTGAGGTGTTCCAACTGTCACCAAGTCAAAGTCTGATGAGGGGATCCCAGAGAAATCGAAGGGAACATTCAAATTTTATAGCACAACAAATGATTTTCATATTTTTACTAAAACAAAACAAGCATTTTTGTATAATTATCATCATAGCATGTTGCTGAGCTGATGATGGAAGGTACTACGAAGGTTAGGAGTTGAGAGCAAATTCTTTCAATAAATGTTTTTTTGTTCGAAATCTTACATTTCTGAGGTAGTCCAACTGTCACCAAGTCAAAGTCTGATGATGGTATCCCAGAGAAATCGAAAGGAACATTCAAATTTTATAGCACAACAAATGATTTTCATATTTTTACTAAAGCAAAACAGGCATTTTTTTATAATTATCATCATAGCATGTTGCTGAGCTGATGATGGAAGGTACTACGAAGGTTAGGAGTTGAGAGCAAATTCTTTCAATAAATGGTTTTTTGTTCGAAATCTTACATTTCTGAGGTAGTCCAACTGTCACCAAGTCAAAGTCTGATGATGGTATCCCAGAGAAATCGAAAGGAACATTCAAATTTTATAGCACAACAAATGATTTTCATATTTTTACTAAAGCAAAACAGGTAGTTTTGTATATAATTGTCATCATATCATGTTGCAGAGCTGATGATGGAAGGTACTATGACGGCTAGGAGTTGAGAGTAAATTCTTTCAATAAATGGTTTTTTGTTGGAAATCTTACATTTCTGAGGTGGTCCAACTGTCACCATGGCAAAATCTGATGGTGTGATACTAGGGAAATCGAGGGAAACACTGAAACTTAATAGGCACACACATTCTTTTAGTCATATTTTTTAACATAATACAAATATTTGTGTCCGGTAATTATCACCTCATGTTGCTAAGCTGATGATTGAAGGTACAACTCCTCAACGGTTAGGAGCTGAGAGCAAATTCTTTCATTAATTTATACATTCAGGTGGACTTATAGTAGTATTCTTTCAGGGTATAAGATGGCTATTAGATAAACATGATTATAAAAGGTTTCTCTTTAACGTTTAGAAATTAACTGAAAAAAGTTCCAATTATGCTTATTATTGCTTATAGGTACATAATAGAATTATTAAAATTACTAAAAAGAGTGAAATAAATTAAGTTTTTAACAAAAAAATAGAACCGACTTCAAACGGTAAAAAATAAAATTGTTCCGTACCTACTTCTTCTTGCTTATGGTAATGACTCTTAAAACTATTTTTGAAGTCGGGCCCTAAGTAAAATGTCCTGTCTTAGTAAATATAGTGTACCTTTCGTTCTGAATGAGCACCGACTCCAATATAGTTTTAACAGTCATTACCATAATCAAGAAGAAGTAGGTACTGTCCCACTGTCTGTACTGTCGGTGCCCATTTAGAACGAATGGTACGACATTTTAGTAAGGGCCCGACTCCAAAAATAGTTTTAAGAGTCATTACCATAAGCAAGAAGAAGTAGGTACGGAACAATTTTATTTTTTACCGTTTGAAGTCGGTTCTATTTTTTTGTTAAAAACTTAATTTATTTAGTTTATATGTTGAAATTAATTATCGCTGAAAATACGGATAAAACAACATTTACTAAAAATGAAACCTAGATAGATCGATTTATCGTCCCCGAAACGCCCTGCATACTAAATTTCATGAAAACCGTTGGAGCCGTTTGAGATTGGGAAAACCAATTATGCCGTTTGAGATTGTAACATAAATATACATTTTTTGTCTTATATTAGTATGTGTTATTATATATGTATTATTTAGAAATGGTAAGAGTAAGATAAAGCAAATGCATCAATTCAAGCCCTACAGAACGAGTAAAGATTTATATTTTATACCTAAAGCGGTTATAATTTTATGTTAGGCTTAGTTCAGAAAGAGTATATTTTTATGAGAGGTTATTTTTTGAAATAAGTGAAACATCTCATTAGGGACTCGAATAACACGAGCGGAGCCGGATCACCAATATTTCATTTATCAAATTACTATAAAAAAAAGTCAAGCAGCTCTTCTATCTCATTTGTTAGTTTACAGTTAATTTACAAAAAAGGGCTATAACTATGCAAAAACGCTTTGACTTATTAAAACCAGTACATGTTTTTGTCGCAGTCCCGCCCATAGTTTATATCCATATTCGAGAAGTTTGTTTTGTGCCCCCGAAATGCGCAAGTTGGCGCACAGCCTCTACGATTAAGCAACGTAGCCAAATGGGTTTTGTCATTTTGTGCCTGCAAGGACTTTATGATATAAGATATCAACTCCTACATTACAAACATGGATATATGTATGTATGTATATATCTATTTATTTGTTGTCATTATTTTTATACCAATAAGTTGGAGAGCAGTTGGAGCTGCTCCCAAGATTCAAATTATATAGTATACTAGTGGGCCCTGCAGACGTTATCCTGCCTTAAGAGTAATGAAAGAGGATTTCTTTTCTTATTATCTTAAAGAGATTTCATGTTACTCTCAAACAAAATTGTAAACCAAATAGTGACATACGAACTGTCCTGTTATTCTGACTGTGTCAAAGTTTAGAACGACACGGCACAAAATGCAAACGTTTGACAGGTAGGAACAATTTATACGGGGAAACTACTTATAAATCTATACATATAATAAATCTGTAAGCAGGGTCAATTCTGTACATTGCATATAAATTTAAAAAAATACGTCTAGGGGTCTTTTTATAAGTAACAGAAACTAAAAATATAAGTTTGGAAATTTTTGTCTGTCTGTCTGTCTGTCTGTCTGTCTGTCTGTTGTTAGCTTTTCACGCAAAAACTACTGGACGGATTTTGATGAAACTTTTTTTGTTTTATATATATTGGGCCTCGCTAACATTTAGGCTATAGAAAATTTTAAAAATCACCCTTTAAGGGTATGAAATGAGGGATGAAAATTTGTATGGAAAACTTGGTTTTTTTCAATAGATTTTCTTGAAATTTGGTATAAATATTTTGTAACCAAAATAAAAGAATACGTGTTTCAGCATTTTCCGAAATTCATCCTTTAAATGTCAATTTTCTTTGAAAGTCTTTGAAAATTGAGTGTCGAGAATTGATAAATAAAATATTTTTGTGCAGAGTATTTTACTTATAATTTTGTATTTGTAATCTTTACTAACATAGTGAGAAACATATTTAAGCTTTTTTCAAAATTACCCGTCAATAGCAAATAAAATGGATTCGAAAGTTTTTATCTCAAGTTTACAATAATTAACCTTAACTTAATATTTCATTTTCAAATTCGTTTCCCTTCTTTGAATGATGTGTTCACAGATATATTGTTGAATGAATTTCCGTAACATTAGTGTGAATTTCATATCAATCGGGTCATAAACAAAAAAGTATACGCAACATAAACTTAAAAGGCACTAAAAGGAATTTAGATGAAAGTTTCGTTAACAGCCCTTTCAAAACCATAAATAAAAATTTAAATTTAAGTGAAATTATTTTGAACTCTCACTAATATTAGTGATTAATATGGTCAATCATATGATCATATGATCGACCATATTAAATATACTTTGATCAGTTTACTGCATTTTCTTTCGTTGGCCGAGTATGGCTAGACTATAGGTACCTAAAAAGCGCATCGCGAGCCTCACCGCCGCCGAACTTTACATCACAGGGCTCCATTGAGTTAGTTGCTCAGCTTATTAGTCTTCTTTTGGGGTGAAAGATTATGCACAGGCTGCAGATGAAACGACTGTTATCGCTACATTATATCAGGCTACAACCTTTTCAGCGTTGCACTGCTGGGCATGGAGCTCTCCCAATTTTGAGGAGGCCTCAAGCTCTAACGAACCGAAATCCAAATCTTACAATCTTAATACATCCAGCATTAAATAAACCTTCATACAGAATGTAAAAAACCTTAACAAAACGAGACTACTGCAGACATCTAGGTGACGAATAGTTAAACTTTTAGTGAACCAACTGTTAATCTCAATATCTCTACATTTGGTAATTAGACATTCGATTTATCAACTACAAAGTTTACATGCTATACGGTAGATGGCGTTATTGAGCAATATTCATTTCTTCTACAAAGTGAATCGATGGAGATAATTTCAAATAAAAGCCTAAAGTCTAATAAAAGTAAGTACATAGTGTAAAAAAAATAACGTTTCACACTTATAGCCACACAGTAGGGTAGATATACCCTGTGTCGTGGGTGCCATGAACACACACAGAGACAGAAACACAACCACCCAGACCGAGAACAGAAATTTAAACTTATCATTGAAAAAAGTAAGTACAATGTAAAAAAATAAGGCTATATGTGTGAAACGACACATATAGCCTCACAGTAGAGTAGATATACCCTGTGTCGTGGGTGCCATGAACACACACAGACAGAAACACAACCACCCAGACCGAGAACAGAAATTTAAACTCATCATTGAAATTTCTGTTTCGCCGGGGTTCGAACCCGGGACCCTTCGATTTGCAGTTTGGCATGGTAAACATTGATCCACGCGGGTTGTCCCGTCGTTGGGTATACGTATGATGCTGAACATGGTTAATTGGACCAATGATAACTTAACTAATTTTTTTGCATCTCTTTATTGCGTACGGGCTCATCCACACACGTTGGTTGATGGAGATATTAAAGATTCTTTATTTTCAAATACAGATAGCACACTGTTTAGAGACCCTGCCTTCTGCTTTAGTTTTCACAATGTTATGACTTTATATATATGATTTCACGATATATGACTTATGACCAAAGTGCTGCCCGCAAGATTTAAATCTGTAGTCTATTAATTGGCCTTATAATTTTTCCGACTGTTTAATCCTAAGCACGTGTATGTTTAGAAATTTTGTCTCCCAACTACAAGTAGTTGTATAGTGCACCTCTTTTCTGCAGTAGGTTAAAGCTATGTATCCTATGCATTCTTTGCAGTATAAATTATAAGATGAAGCCACGGGCACAGCAGTACTACGTATCTCTTAACTTTAATAAACGAGCTACATATTTGTAAAGAGAATCTGATTGCGCGAGAAAAGCGAAGCATGCGAAAACTGGATAGTAAGATCTGAGTACAGTAAGCAGTCCTTACTGTTTTAAGTTTGAAGGATTTAGAAAAAATTAATAAGGTGTCTTCTGAACATATGAACATTTTATTATAAGTGATTTCACTATAATACGTAAGAATAATCTACCCACTACTTATTCAATGCAAATAAATAATATTTAATCTTTTATCAATTCCTTTTATACAAGTCTTTATTCACGCGGACGACGTCGCGGGCACAGCTAGTAAATAAATAAAACAATTTCCATTGGAACAAATTGTAAATCTAAACCATCCTCGAATCCACTTGAACACACAGAAAAAAAATTTAAATCTGTCCAGCCGTTTAGGAAGAGTTCACTGTCAACACACGTACAGAAGAATTATATATATAAAGATAGGTGTTTACAAGAATGACTCAATTTATTTTTAAGAAATTGAATGTTTTGCCGTTTTTTAATAGATAAATCTTTATTTATATCATAATTTGGCGACACGTGTGGCGTATTAACGTGTCCTGCCAGACTGCAACGGAAACAGGATCCCGGGTTCGATTACCGGCGGAGCAGAAATTGGAATGATGAGTTTCAATTTTTTCCCGGTCTGAGTGTTTGTGTTCGTGTCTGTGTGTGTCCATGGTACCCACGACACAGGAAACCCTAGTGTGGGGATATGAATACATAGCGTCATTAATTGTGATTTTGTCCTACTACTGTGTTTAGGAGGAGACCCTCTCTTAATAAATTATACTTACGCACAAGTTTTCTGAATTACAAGCAACCCTTTTTCGTTCCACTGCTGGGCACGGGTCTCTCTCCATTATTAGGGAGGTCTGGAGCTTACTCCACCACGCTGCTCCAATGAGGGTTGCTCCAAGAAGTGTTGGAGATAATGGGTTAGTGGCCAACCCGCTGTTTGAGGACTGTTATTTTTCGATAACAACCGAGACCTACGGCTTAACGTGCCCTCCGAAGCACGGATACGCGCGTGAAATTGTTTTTGCCACTAGTGGTCACTCATCTCACACCGTACCGCGCTTAGCTTGGCTAAGCTGCTTAGATTGCTTGCGTTCTACGTTCGCCACCGGGTCATGCGCGCTTCAATACTAATGACAAGTACCTACTCGTTAACACTGGAATTAAGCTCGGAACGAAAGACTGAGAGTCCGATGTGTAAGGCTGCAACCCTTCTGGCGTCCTACTGCTGGGCACGGGTCTTTTCCCACTATTGGGCAGGCCTGGAGCTTACTCCACCACGCTGCTCTAATGCGGGTTGGTGGAAATACGGGTTAGTGGCCAACCTGCTGTCGGAGGTTTTCAAACCGCCCATAAGGCCTCCGACAAGGTTTAACGACTGTTATCTATCGACAACAACCGGGACCGACGGCTTAACGTGCCCTCCGAAACACGGAAATCGATGTGTTTACCACTAGATTATCCCTGTTATTTATTATGATGCAAAAGTGTAATAATATCATTATTATGCCAGCTACCTACAAATCATAATTAGTTTCCAAACTAGCCACTGAAGTGAAGGGTTATAAATCAACTAAGGGAACAAATTGATAATGACGGCCTACAATTAATCATCCAAATAACAATAACGTGACAATAACTGATGACAACGTGTTTGATAATTCCTCTTGAGGTATGTAATTAATTTAATATAACACTTAATTATAAAATTAAATTATAATTTTATGCGAGTGAATATTATAAAATTTAAGCATATAGCATATCGGTAAAATGTTTGCATGATATATCTAAGCATAATTGTGGCATAATAGAATACAGCTGCTGTACTCGTATACAATGTGTTTAGGCCCAGTTCTGGCCACTATTAGTGTTTATTCTATTTTAGTTATGATTTGAACGATTATCTTTTATTTTGGTGTGTCATTTTCATATTTATTTTTACATCGAAATGTTTTGAGGAAGAAAATATATATTTTTGAATCTTTGTACATAAACCTTTTACCAGCAAATCTATTATTTAAGCCACATAAATGTTCCGCTAAAGCACATATTTTGGCGCCCAACGATTAAAGTATTATTTTTATAAAATTTAAGTTTATTGAGTAAACAGTTCTAAAATATATATTTTCTTCCACAAAACATTTTGATGTAAAATTTTATAAGACAGTGACAGACCAAATTAAAATAACAGCTGTAAATCATTCTTCTATTCAAAAAATACCTAAAGAGAATAAACAATAAACGTAGTGGTCAGCACTGGGCCTAAACACAATGTTTTTGAAGTGAAAACTTCTTTAGCGGCGTTGTGCACATTTTGGGATGGGTAAAAAATGTAAAACTCGCGTCAGGATACGCCGCGTGGCCTGATCGAATATTTGTAAGACGGAGGGGTGACAGCTGATGACGGCTCGACTGTCTATACTTGTAAAATTCGTTTATATCAAGTATTTAAAATATGGACATTCATCTATTAATGAAAAAAGTGACGAAGAAATAGTGAAAGAAAATGAGTGAGTACTTTATAAAAATACTAGATGAAAACCTACTGAAAATACTAGCGGGCGTGCCTCAGGGTGGCGTTCTCTCTCCATTATTATTCTCTGTTTTTATTAACACTGTAACACCTCTCATATCTTCTAACTTCCATCTTTATGCAGACGACTTGCAGCTCTACCGTCACTTTTCTGTAGCTGATGCTGATACAGCGATAGCAGCGCTGAATAACGATTTAAGTCGCATCGACTCATGGGCAAAATCTTTTGGACTCATCGTTAATGCCAGTAAATCGCAGGCAATAATTATAGGCAGTAGATACTCATATAAAGGTATAAATATAAGGGAGCTGAGGCCTATTACCCTAGGTAATGATATTATTCCATTGTCAGACAAGGTGAAGAATCTCGGAGTTATTCTTAACACCAACCTCACCTGGACTGACCAAATCTGCGAAGTTAGTCGTAAAGTGCATTATACCATACATTCGCTTAAATGTCTCCAAAGTTTATTGCCCTTAAAAACAAAAATTTCTCTAGTCCAAACACTTATTCTACCGATATTAGATTATGCTGACGCCTGTTATTTAGATGCAACGGAGGAGCTTTTAAATAAACTTGAGCGCTTGCAAAATATATGCATTCGATTTATCTTCGGACTTCGAAAATTCGACCACGTTTCCCATCTTCGCAAGGATCTCAAGTGGCTCCCAATTCGCTTTCGCAGAAACACTAGGATTTTGTGCTTGCTCTTCAACATCTTACGAAACAATAACTACCCATCTTACTTGCGTGAACGCTTTTCATTTGCTCGCCCCTCCGGTATTCCCTGCAGATCAGTCCACAAAAGTTCGCTCAATTTCCCTTTATTCAAATCCTTTGCTTATTCGAAATCATTCACAGTTCACGCAGTAAGGTTGTGGAACGCCCTACCGCTTAACATCAGGAGTTGCAAGACCATTGCTACTTTTAAGAAACGTGTTAAAGAACACTTTCTTTCCTTAGTAATATAAAATGAGCGTTTCAGAAGTATGTATCCATAATCTCATTGGGTATATAGTATGTATATAAGTATATATTGTGTAAGTATATATAATAATATTTATGTATGTATGTATGTATGTAGTATGTATGTATGTATGTATATTATCTATATGTATTTACATTTAATTCGTTGTTGTTGTAGTTTATTTTGTACACGCTCTACCTTCTGCTTAACCTATTTCCAGTCTCAGGTCTACTGGAAGAGATTTCCAATGGAAATAAGTAGTACCTTTGTACAAACTTTCTTGTGTATTATTTTCTTCTGTATTTTACTCTCAACTTGTGTGTACATAAATGAATAAATAAATAAAATAAATAAAGATGAAAAATAATACTGATAATAAGAGCAATTCGTGCGAAATTATTCCCTAACCATTCCAAAATATCAAAAATGCACAACGTTAATGTTCAAGTTTTCACTTTTGCCGGCACTACCGGAGTGCACCCCGTTTTTTTTGTAACAACTACTACACATAGGTACTATTTTAGACTAGTATGTAGTATTGGATCTTCTTTAGACATATAATTTTGTATGAGTCTATAAAAATAGTAAACGTGAACTTACTAGATGACGAAATCTTTATTTTGTTATATAATTTAAAAAAAAGGTTTTATAATGTTTTACAATACAATTTAAATAATGATAAAAATAATAATAAATTTTACACACTCATAGCCCCAAAGTAAGGTAATTAATACCCTGTGTCGTGGGTAACATGGACATATACAAAGACAGGAACACAAACATCCAGACCGAGAACAGAAATTTAAACTCATCATTCAAATTTCTGTTTCGCCGGGAATCGAACCCGGGACCCCTCGATTGGCAGTCCGGTATGGTAAGTATTACGACACGCGGGTCGTCAAATTTAAAATACAATGTATTGCTGATAGCGCTGAATTTTAAATAAAAGCTACTAGTACGACATTTGTAAAAGCATCAGGAAAACCATAAAATGAAACATTGAAAATATGTTTTATGACAGCATTACTTCCAGAGTTTGGCGACCGATATTCCTAAAATTTTAGCTAACAAACCCGTTTTTTTAAATACCTTTAACAGCAAAGTCGTCGCAATCCGCAGCACAAACTACTATAACCACTAAACAAGAACTTTTCACAAACTTTCGGTGTTATTTCACAAATAGTTTCGATGTGATCACAGAGCGTAACTCGCGAACACGCTAGGCGGGCGACCGCCTTCAGATGTACGCCGAACGCGACTGAAATACTTCTGAAAGCTTCTGAAAAGCTATCAACGGACACCACAATAGAGTCTTGAACACTATGCACAAAAAAATTCAAAATCCTTACCTTAAAAAGGTTGCACTAAATCACGCTTGGAAAGCAATATAATTGTTAGTTCTTTTTTATACATGATTTTTATTACCACTTAAATCAATAATAATGAAGTCAATTGACTATATATGATAAGTGACGTCACTTATCATTTTCTCATACAAAATGTATGGGGATGTCACGTTTTGACAGCTCATTAAAAGTATCTCAATTGACTTGGTAGTCCAAGACCGGATTGCTTTTGTTTCTATGTCCAGTTTAGAGTTATAAAGGAAAGTAAAATCCGCTATTGGATCACTTCGGTTTCTGTCATTCAGTTCGCCAATCTGATAATTATATTTTTAGAAAATTTTAGATAGGTACGTGAGAGGGAAAAAGTAGAATTATATTAAATACTCACGCCTTACGTATCATTCTTCTACGTAGATTTCTACGCATTTTTTACTTTTAAATAGTAAACAAAAGCTTCCCGTAATCTTTGGTAAGAAACAATGTCATATGATCATATACTTAAATAGAAATCTGAAAATCTAAATTTTGTAGTTTGCGACTTACAAACAGCGTGAATAGATTCATTTAAACGATCCGCGTCGCGCTATGGTTACCATGCCGGACTGCCAATCGAAGGGTCCCGGGTTCGATTGCCGGCGAAGAAAAAATTTAAATGGTGAGTTTAAATTTCTGTTCTCGGTCTGGGTGTTTGTGTTTCTGTCTCTGTGTGTGTCCATCTCACCCACGACTCAGGATATATATACCCTACTACGGGATTATGAGTGTGAAACGGTATTATTTATATTATATTAATTTACTCATTTTTACGTTACTGTTCAACGCTAGAATAGTTTCATAGCTAATGGTAGCACCTGTCTAGTTTTATATGTTATTGTAGTAAAAATCAACAAATCGCGATAATGATGCTCGAATTCTTGGCAGATACCTATGCGAATTTACTAACGGAAAGAGTCGAATATTACATAATCTTTTCTCGTCGTAGACAAGTAATTATCGTGGATTTCGAGAATATTGTAATTTATAGCAAAAGTTTGATGTTTCGCCAAGTTTAGAAGCCGACTTTTTATGTAATCTAACTCTCGGGCTCTCGTTTCGAATTATGATCATGACATGCATATATTTCGGATAAATGTACATAATTCCATCAAAACGTTATCATGTAAAATATTGCCAAGACGACTGCGTTTTCTTACCCTGTGAAAAAGATATTAGACCTCATGTAGAGCCAAGCTCCTGAATCTACACACCCTAACTCTATCAAACCTTAGTTTCCCTCTATCTCTGTCATAATGTGTGGCTACGTTGTTTCGCTAAACTCTCTTAGGTGTTTATGTTTAGCAAATATGTAGTTTCTGGAGTAAGAAAACGTCTAAGCTACATATTTTGACGGAAATGTGAAGTTAAGTTTGGTATATCAGGTCAGGAGGTCAGTAGCTTGGCTCTAAAATTTTAAACCGACTTCGATTATATGTGTTGTGAATAATTAAACAAAGAAATAAAATAATTTCAAATATGATATTGGTCGCCATTATGAAGATCTTCATCGTGGAATACTCGCGCCTGTGTTGTACATATTATTACTTAAATCTTAAATATGATGCTATTGAAATAAACTAAAATAGTTTAAAAGAGTTGGCCGATTTTGTAGACGAATTAAAAATCAACTAAATTTGGCAATAAAGTGTTTGGAAATCAAAGGATAATAATAGAATGCCGCCGTCTTTCGTATAGCAAATCCTATATCTATGGTATAATGTGTCATAATATTCTACTGAAAAGTATTATTTAAATAATAAGAGCAACAACGGTACTAAGACCTCAGATTTAAAAAAAAGTAGAAAAATAAATCTACGAACGACAAACTGAGGCCGGTTAAAACTCCACAGCACCCTGTGTACATTACACGCACACACTTACAATAACACTGCACCTTGCTATTCTAGTCAATTATCGTGGCCACAATACAGGGAGGAGCGCTTGCCTTACAGGGAGGAGCGCTTGCCTTTCTAGACAGTAGCCTAACTCAGCCCGATTTTTAAAATTTGAACAAATGACTGCGCGTAGTGCTAGGGTTGGTGCCTACAAAATGATGGGTTGCTTATTTTTATACAATTTACACCCAACACCTATATCAATGAAAGCGACTAACTTGCAGAATACCATACAGTATGGTGTCAAATCGCGTACCTAGTAGATTACAACTAGCCATAAAAACAATTAAAATCCGATCAAGTTCAATTTGCCGTTACCACACAATGTCAGATAGCTCTTTTTTATAACATAACTGAAAAATATATCAAGGAAATGATAATAAAACCTTAAAAAATAAATAAATAAAAACAGGTCAATAACAAATAAATAATTCTACGGCTGGTCTATATATGTATACCTTTAAAAATCATAAATCATCCATTTTACTACTAAATAACACGACATAATAATATTCATAAAAAAGCTCTCCTTCACAGGCAGCAATGCTCAGAAGACTCCCCTGTAGTTGCCCGTAGGCGGCGGTGATCGCTTCATCACCTTTATTCATCAGTCTAATAATAATAGTCTGGTAATAGTATAATAATAATAATTCATCAGTCTAATAATAATGGTGATAAAAGACTACCTATAGTAAAAAAAACGGCACTTGAAAATTTAAGAAAAAACAGGTCTCAAGGGACACCCGGAAGGAACGATGTTTTATTTTTTTTAATTTCTGCGCTTAGTAATGTTTTTTTCTTCTTTCTGCATTAGTTTTAGGTTTGGGTGTCAACAAAGCTAAGCAATGTCGAGTGCGGTCAAAAGTAGGATGGGTGGCCAATAGTGGCCATTCAGCAAAATCTAGTGCGGTCATAAGGATGGGTGTCAACAAAGCTAAGCAATGTCGAGTGTGGTCAAAAGTAGGATGGGTGGCCAATAGTGGCCACTAAGCAACATCAAGTGCGGTCATAAGAAAGATAGGAGTCAACAAAGTAAAGCAATGTCGAGTGCGGTTGCTATAGTTGTAAGCCGCACTTCTTACAACTATAGCAAAAAGTGTCGTTACAACTTTTCGTCTTAATTTTTTCCGTCTAGCCCCCTTTCGCAACGTGTGATAAGGAACTTCGTTCCAAAAGATGAATTTATGAAACTCGATTTTCAGTCCATAGCGCAATGTGGCACTGCGTACTATTAGCTTACTTAGTTTACTTAGCGGCCGTGTAAATGACAGTTGTCTTTGTGCGTGTGTCAATTCGGCCGATAGTATGAAGTTACTTTACTGTATACTTATATACATATATGTATATGGTGAGCAGCGATGGCCGAGTGATAAAAAACCGCGGTCTTCGACGCGACTGATCCCAGGTTCAAATCCTCGGCTCGCACCTCTGACAAAGAAATTTGTAATGTGCGAATTTATCGCTGCTCCACGGTGATGGAAAATATCGTAATATTTCATTAATTACGATGTTCTCCATCGCCGTGCATGCCTGAGAGAAATTAATAATTTCTCGAAGGTATGATGTCCACCAATCCGCACTAGGCTAGAGCGGTGGATTATATACCTCTCACTTGGTAGAGGAGACCTGTGCCCAGCAGTGGGACATAAAAAAGGTTGAAAGATAAGTGACGTCACTTATCATTTTCTCATACAAAATGTATGGGGATGTCACGTTTTGACAGCTCATTAAAAGTATCTCAATTGACTTGGTAGTATAAGACCGGATTTCGATTTGTCAATGTGTATGTAAGTAAGGTAGTGATTGCCTTTTTCTCTAATGTACGCCCTGTATAATCGATGATCTCTATAATAGATCTATCGATGATAATGACAATGAATGACACTTGTTAGAGATATTTTCTTTCAGACAGTTCTTAAATACTTTTTAACTATAAAAAAACAGGTTGTAATTCTAATCTAAAATAAAAAGAAAAAATATAATTTAAAAAAACAACGGGTTGCACTCCGGGAGTGCCGGCAGAAGCGAAAACTTGTATATTAATGTTGTGCATTTTTGATATTCTAAATTATTATCAGTATTATTTTTCATCTAGTATTTACAGTAAAATTTCATTTAGTATTTTATAAATTACTCACACATTTTCTTTCACTATTTCTTCGTTGCTTTTTTTCATTAATAGATGCACTTTGTTCCATTTCCATATTTTAAACACTTAATACACATATCTGACTGTATCAGCTGTCACCCCTCCGTCTTACGAATATTCGATCAGGTCACATGTCCTGACGCGAGTTTAACAATTTTTACCCATACCAAAAAAAGTGCACAACGCCGCTAAAGTAGTTTTCACTTAAATAAAAGGAAATAAATATGTTTTTTTATTTTAATTAAAAGTTTTTCGATATCAGGTTCTTTTCTTGGAGTAAGTGGGACACTTAACGTGGAAAACTATAGTTTTATATTTTTAAAGATTTATCAAGATTTTAATTTTTTATGACCAGATACATGGGCAATTATTTAATTAATACTCTATAGTGAAATTACTCTACTTGTATTAATTTATAATGATGACGATGTAACACATCACTACAGAAGTTTCAAAAATCCTGCACCAATGATGATTTAAATAATGTATTGTATTCATGATTCAAAATGTTTTGCATGAAATTTCAAAATAATTATCTTTCGTGTACATCAGAAATAAAAAATGCAAACACAGACACAGATAAAATTGAACAACACATTTTACTAAAATTGTGTTTATTCAAGTTTTTTTTTTATATTACCCACCCACAACCCGGGACCCCTCAATTGGCAGTCCGGCATGGTAACCATTGCGCCACGCGGGTCGTCGATTTACTTTTGAAATGTGCAATTTTCATAATAATTCCCATGATTCACACCACATTTTTTGATTACTGAATATTTAACCATTGTTGAATAAAATCGTATTTACTAAAAATTAATCACGATTCATACAAAAAATACAAAATGCTACTAATTTCTCGTGCGTTGAACTGTAGGAACATGGACCAACTACATTATTCTTTAGTCTAAGCATAGGAACAACCATAGACTTGTAATAATTTTATTATAAGTCTATGAGAACAACGAATTCCCTGTCTTTTTCTGTCTTGCTATAACTCGGTAAGAGATTTTCTTCTCCCTCGCACGCTATTTTTGTCTATACAGTAGTATAGCCCAAGTCTGTGCCATAGATTATGTATTAGCGTAGAGAAATATGCTAGGTCTATAGCTGCAAGTTGCACTTATGTCAAATTGTAATCAACCAGTTGTCAGTTTGAATGAATTATCGTTATATGTTGTTTTTTCTAAAAGGTATATATCACGGATACTTACTTAAATGAAAACTTTGGTAAGTTGGTATTTTTGGTTCAGCTATTTTTAGTGATGTATATACCTAGTATGTTTAGTAAATACATATTTAAATCTGCCTCAATTGACTCTACTATAACTCCATACCTATTTTTTACTCTTCGCCCTAGTTCTTAAGTAATATTTATTTATTCATTTATTCATATCTGTAAATGCAAGTGAATTCAATGCAAGACTATATGTGCGTGACGGCAATAAGAAAAAACTGCCGAGGACGATCTAAATCCCGTTTTATTCACTCATATCCCCACAGTTGACCCTCACCTAGATAGACCCTGTGTCGTGGGTATCATTAGACACACAGAGGACAGAAACACAAACACCCAGTTCGAGAATAGAAATTTCAACTCAGCATTTAAATTTCTGCCTCGCCGGGAATCGAACCTGGGACCGGAGGCCCAAAAATGCACTGAAGCCCCACTTTTCGTATAAGTGTTAGGGCTTATCGTTAGGGCCCATACACTTAATTTTTTTTTTGCTAGTACACCCTAAATCTTTTTCCTTCCCCAAGAAGTAAGCAAGTCCACCCACGTGGCGGAATAACCGAAATTACCATGTCGGACTGCCAAGCGAGGAGTCCCGAGTTCGATATCCGGCGAGGCAGAAATTTAAATGCTGAGTTGAAATTTCTATTCTCGGACTGTGTGTGTTTCTGTCCTGTGTATGTCCATGGTACCCACGACACAGGGTATTAATTACCTTACTATGGGGCTATGAGTGTGTAACGTTTATTATATTTGTCCCTAAATCGCCTAGGTTTTCAAAAAGTTACCTTTCAGGCATTCAGCGACCCTTTAAATTAATAATCAAGCAGCTCTGTTTTCTGTTTACACGCACCACATTTTCGTTCCTACAACTGCATATTAAATTATTTCGGTGTATTGTTTGATTGGCGGAGATTGACAAGCAAACGATACTAATGTTATGTTTTCTATTTTTATTGCACTTCAGGGAACTGTAAGTATTGAAGTAAGCTTTTTTCAAACCTTTTTACTATTTCACTGATAGTCACAGCCCACAGCACAGCCTCTTAAAGTTGCAGGCGCGCGGGTCGCCAAGAAATTTGGGGGTGAGGGGTCACTAATAAATTTGGGGGGAAAGTTGTCCCAAATTGGCTTGTTTCGCCTTCCTTCTACGCATGACTGATGGATTTTGGGGGGTTCATGTCCCTTATGACCCCCTCCCCAGGGACCGCGCCTGTAAAGTTGAGAGGGGTTTAGACCATAATCTACCACGCTGGCCAAATGCGCGTTCGTGGAATTAGCTTTAAGATTTTTTGACAAATTTTTCGGTATGCACGTTTATAGAAACCGTCAAAGAAATTTTAAAATAGTTTTTTTCTCACAGCGGCTCTGCAATAAATATGTATATAAGAAACTTATTAGGGGCTTAAGCCGTAGTTTGTACTCAGGACCTCAGCGTCAGAGTAGCTGGAGAGTTCGGTTTCAAGTCCCGACGAGGCAAGATGTTAATATCTATTACCACTTGTAGTAGTATAATGGTTGTATTCTTATCTTTCGTACCTAATTTTAGCATTGTTCGTTTTTGGTTCACAATGAGGTTAACGGCTAATTGGGACAGGACGATGGTAAGGGCCTTACACGCACAATTTACTCATATTACAATAATGAAGTGGCCCTTAGGGTAATAAACTCCATTTAGTAATGGACCGTTAACTAAAAATAATATTGCATTAGGTACGGAATATCCACACCTTGCTTAAAGACAAAAATAAACGAGAATAATGAATAGATTTATAGTATGTCAAGTATATAATTGTGTATAAGTTTTTTACTACAAGTAGGCTTCGTAATCACTAGAAGTACTAGAACTTATAATCATCTAAACCTAATCTCAACAAGTCGTTTAGTCCGCGTATTTGAAAAAGTCTTAACCGTTAATGACTTCCGTGTCTTCTACTTATGCTGGATATGTTTCTACATATCCAGCATGGTAACAAGTGTGTTATGGCGTAAAGTATGCGGAAAAACAAAGCTATGGAAGCATCTTATGCAGTTAAAAGGGTTGAGGTAATCGTAGTTACTACAAAACGACTTCATGCGGCTAAAATTCTTGTGCTCTTTTTTGCAAAAATAAACGTACTTAGTACTGCGTATAAAATACAATTATATTTTATATTTTTAAGAGTACCTACTCTTAACTTCGTATAGTTGCAACCATAAAAGGGTACTTTATTAGACCTGTATAGTATGGGTTTGTTTTGTATTTTTGACGGCAATAACTCTAATTCGTGTGTATTAACTAACTTATTTTGGGTATATCAGTAAGATTTTTCGGGAGCCGTTTTTAATATAATAAGTAATAGTAGTATGACCATACTTAGTATGACCTATCGCGGTCCGTTTGGTAGTTGAAATACTTACTTGAAACTTGATATACATACATAATCCATAACGATTACCTACTATACTAAAACAAAAAATTCTAACTTACTTTCAAATAGAACCCAATATAGCGAATATACTAGACCGTCGTTTGTAGTAACAGTAAGTCGATTCCGGGAATCTAGTTTGAAAAGATTTCCGCCGTTCCAATTTTTACCTCGCCGGGAATCGAACCTAGGACCCATGATTCGCAGTCCAGCATGGTAGCGGACGGGTCGAAAATATGGAGCCATTGAACACGTTATTATAGGATATCAATTTAATTCCCTTAATACCTTACTCGTATCCAAGAAAACGGCCATTATAAAAGCTCCACTGTTTTACACTATGATTCTATAACGTTAACTTTGTTCCCTATGAGGCACGAAACCTTTGAAAACATTATATAACAGTCATAATAAAATATAAAATGTCTTGTTCATATCCAAGAATGCGGTGTCTAGACGCGGTTATAAAATCTAGTTTAGCTTTCTATAACTCTGTCACTGTCTGATTGAGAACTATCACCAAAGAAACTACGGTCCATAAAGAGATGTAATATACAACTTGTTTCAAGAATTATTTATTAGAAAAATGATACTGTTTTGAAAAACTTTTTCTCAAGTCTTATTTCTGATAAATAAATAGCAGCGTCCCAATATATGTTTGTATAATCTTATATATTAATGGCACAGTTACTATTTAGAAGAGCTCATGTAGCAGATGTGCAGAAAAATATACAAATATATTATACTAGCTGACCCCGCGAACTCCGTATCGCGTTTAAATATTAAATAATAATAATAATGGATAGCATATAAACCTTCTCCGTGAAAAAATACATATACATACCAATTTTCATAATAATCGGTCGAATAGTTTCTGAGTTTTGCGATGTCATATATACAAACATCCTCTTTTATATGTATAAATATATTATATTAAATACCTATATATTAAGTACCTATATAAAATATACAGAAATATTCTGAGTATTATTAAAGTGAAAGATGACTTACTCACTCCTCACCAAACCACTTAACGTATTAAGATGAAATTTGGCATAAAGGTAGTTTATAGTAAGTAGTAGTCTTAACGACACAGCCAAGTTATATACTAAAGCGATTTTTGTTCGAGTGATGTAATAGCTTATTTACATTCATCCAATGTCTGGATCCAGCATCAGTGCATTCCAGCGCTGGATCGGCATTGCTACTGGAGCAGGCCGTTTACATTCAATCCTACTGGATTGTAACACTCTCACTTTATTAGGGTGACAACAAGTTTGCAGCAAAAATGAGTATACTGCGTCTTGGAAAGCGCTGGCAATTAAAATACTTACTGTCAAAAATCTTTGTATCATACGTTCATTCACGCGAAAAAGATCTAAATCTATGGCATCAGGATGCGAATGAATTGTTTGAGGAAGAACGGATAAAGGAAAAGCTGGCTGCAACTCTTTTTACGTCCTTTTTGCGTGACATGGGCACGGGTCTCTCCCCATTATTGGGGAGGTCTGAAGCTTACTCCACCACGCTGCTCCAATGCGGTTTGGAGATGCGGGTTAGTGGCCAATCCGCTGTCAAATGTTTTCGAACCGCCATATGGCTTCCGAGAAGGCTTAAAGACTTGGGCCCTACTCTAACGCTATCGTCCAAGTATCGTGTGTTTTTGAGCTATTATTATGTAAAAGTTTGAATGAATATAAATGAGTAAAAAATTGTTCAAAAATATGAGAATCTTCGGACTTCAGCGCTTAGAATAGAGCCAGCTGCCAGCTGTCTAAGGATAACAAGCGGGGCCGACGGCTAAACTTGCCCTCCGAAGCACGGAAACGTCAGAAATTGACAATAAAGCGGTCTCAGTACTCACACCAAACCACACTTGTTTCTCTTAGCTGCGAACATCCCTTGCATTCTACGCTAGCGCTGGGCCATGCGAGCTTCAATGCCTTATTATGATGAATAAAAGACTTACAAAATTAAAACTATAAATCTTTTTTTGTTGCCAGATTATCAGAAGAAACGCGTGCCTATGATATGAAATTATCCTCCCAATAGATGTGATATGTGCTACGTATGTAACTGTTTCGCTTGGTCCTTGGATTTAGTTCAGAGGTTGGTATGTCATAGTAGTAGTCATAAAGAATTCACGATATTCATAGGCAAAAGATATACAGTCTTTTGAATCAACTCTTTTGGGTTTTTACCGACTTCTAAAAGGAGGAGGTACTGTATTCGGCTGTATGTTTTTTTTTTATATATATATGTTCACCGATAACTCCGCCGTTTGTGGACCGATTTTCAAAATTATTTTTTTGTTCGTATGCTTATACTTCCGAGGTGGTCCCATTGTCACCAAATCAGGATCTGATGATGGGATCCCAGGGAAATCGAGGGGAACGCTCAAATTTTATAGGCACACACATTGATTTTCTTATACTTTCTGAAGCATAAGAGATATTTGTGCGTAGTAATCATCATCTCATG
Source organism: Pyrgus malvae (assembly GCA_911387765.1). Lineage (NCBI taxonomy): Eukaryota > Metazoa > Arthropoda > Insecta > Lepidoptera > Hesperiidae > Pyrgus > Pyrgus malvae. Next base: position 7,133,193 of record OU426958.1, on the reverse strand, counting down.
TTGCTGAGCTGATGATGGAAGATACTGCAACAGTGAGGAGTTGAAAGCAAATTCTTTCAATAAATAGTTTTTTATTCCAAATCTTACATTCCTGAGGTGTTCCAACTGTCACCAAGTCTAAGTCTGATGAGGGGATCCCAGAGAAATCGAAGGGAACATTCAAATTTTATAGCACAACAAATGATTTTCATATTTTTACTAAAGCAAAACAGGCACGTTTGTATAATTATCATCATAGCATGTTGCTGAGCTGATGATGGAAGGTACTACGAAGGTTAGGAGTTGAGAGCAAATTCTTTCAATAAATGGTTTTTTGTTCGAAATCTTACATTTCTGAGGTATTCCAACTATCACCAAGTCAAAGTCTGATGATGGCATCCCAGAGAAATCGAAGGGAACATTCAAATTTTATAGCACAACAAATAATTTTCATATTTTTACTAAAGCAAAACAGGTATTTGTGTATAATTATCATCATATCATGTTGCTGAGCTGATGATGGAAGGTACTATGACGGTTAGGAGTTGAGAGCAAATTCTTTCAATAAATAGTTTTTTGTTGGAAATCTTACATTTCTGAGGTGGTCCAACTGTCACCATGGCAAAATCTGATGATGTGATACTAGGGAAATCGAGGGAAACACTGAAACTTAATAGGCACACACATTCTTTTAGTCATATTTTTTAACATAATACAAATATTTGTGTCCGGTAATTATCACCTCATGTTGCTAAGCTGATGATTGAAGGTACAACTCCTCAACGGTTAGGAGCTTAGAGCAAATTCTTTCATTAATTTATACGTTCAGGTGGACTTATAGTAGTATTCTTTCAGGGTATAAGATGGCTATTAGATAAACATGATTATAAAAGGTATCTCTTTAACGTTTAGAAATTAACTGAAAAAAATTCCAATTATACTTATACATATGTGCAGAATTGTTAAAATTACTAAAAGGAGTGAAATAAATTAAGTTTTTAACAAAAAAATAGAAAAAACTTCAAACGGTAAAAAATAAAATTGTTCAGTACCTACTTCTTCTTGCTTATGGTAATGACTCTTAAAACTATTTTTGAAGTCGGTCCCTTAGTAAAATGTCCTGTCTTAGTAAATATAGTGTACCTTTCGTTCTGAATGGGCACCGACTCCAATATAGTTTTAACAGTCATTACCATAATCAAGAATAAGTAGGTACTGTCCCACTGTCTGTACTGTCGATGTCGGTGCCAATTTAGAACGAATAGTACGACATTTTAGTAAGGGCCCGACTCCAAAAATAGTTTTAAGAGTCATTACCATAAGCAAGAAGAAGTAGGTACTGAACAATTTTATTTTTTACCGTTTGAAGTCGGTTCTATTTTTTTGTTAAAAACTTAATTTATTGTAGAATGGTGTCGTTGATGAACACGAACCCTACTCTTAAAATTGTTTATCTTTTTTTCTATTATTTATTTCCTTTTGTTTTGACTTTTGTACGTTGTACCTAAGGAATATTTGAATTTGTATTTGCCGATTGGCAGAGCTTTGCCGACCGTAATGAAATGTTTATGTTTTTAGAACAATTACATTCTGCTTGGCCTGTTGTACTGCGTGTGTGATCTGCTGCGGTCTTCTCGTGACCGCCATGGCTGGCATAGCATACGGATATAACTATTCATTTGCCGAGTTCATCACCCATACCAGTTAGTACCTACATTAATAAAATTGGCCCTTACTCGTACTTAACATTTATGTCCTTCCCTAACCTTGAAATTACCTTAACTTTGACATTTGCCTTAACATAGTCACCCTCTCTAACGTATCCATATCCACCCTAAATTATCCGCCCGCTCTCACTTATTCGTCCACACTAACTCATCCATTCGTCCTAACTCGCCCGGTCTAGCTTATCCCACCCTAACTTCGTCCGTCCTAACTTAATCCACCCAAACCTAACCACGCGCTTTAACTTATCCGACCGTTCTGACTCATAAATTCGCCCTAACTGTTAGACCAGGTGGCTAAGATACGGCGGCTGGCTACATAAAGGCGGTCGCATAAGTTAGGGCAGGGTGATTTTATAAGGTGGGCGGCTAAGCTAGAGCGGGCGGATTTTATAAACCTGGTGGCTAAGTTGGAACGGGAAACTACATTAAATCGGGCAGATAGTGCAAAAAAATTGTCTAACCTGATTTATCATAACCTTCTATCCAATGTAACCTAAGCATATTTTTTACCGACTTCCAAAAGAAGGAGGTACTGTATTCGGCTATATGTATTTTTTTTTTATATATGTTCACCGATTACTCCGCCGTTTGTGGACCGATTTTCAAAATTCTTTTTTTGTTCGTTAGCTTATACTCCCGAGGTGGTCCCATTGTCACCAAATCAGGATCTGATGATGGGATCCCAGGGAAATCGAGGGGAACTCTCAAATTTTATAGGCACACACATTGATTTTCTTATAGTTTCTGAAGCATAAGAAATATTTACGCATAGAAATCATCATCTCATGTTGCTGAGCTGATGATGGAAGGTACTGCGACAGTGAGGAGTTGAGAGCAAATTCTTTCAATAAATAGTTTTTTATTCGAAATCTTACGTTCCCGAGGTGGTCCAACTGTCACCAAGTCAAAGTCTGATGAGGGGATCCCAGAGAAATCGAAGGGAACATTCAAATTTTATAGTACAACAAATGTTTTGCATACTTTTACAAAAGCAAAACAGACATTTGTGTATAATTATCGTCATATCATGTTGCTGATCTGATGATGGAAGGTACTACGACGGTTAGGAGTTGAGAGCAAATTCTTTCAATAAAGGTTTTTTTGTTCGAAATCTTACATTCCTGAGGTGGTCCAACTGTCACCATGTCAAAATCTGATGATGTGATATTAGGGAAATCGAGGGAAACACTGAAACTTAATAGGCACACACATTCTTTTAGTCACATTTTTAACATAATACAAATATTTATGTCTAGTAATTAAAACCTGCTGTTGCTTAGCTGATGTTTGAAGGTACAACTCCTCAACGGTTAGGAGCCGAGAGCAAATTCTTTCTTTAATTTATACGTTCAGGTGGACTGATAGTAGTATTCCTTCAGGCTATTAGATAAACATGATTATAAAAGGTAAATCTGTTTAAAGTTTAGAAGTTAAGTGAAAAATTTTCCAATTATGCTAATACATACAGAACTATCAAAATTACTAAAAAGAGTGAAATAAATTAAGTTTTTAACAAAAAAATAGAACCGACTTCAAACGGTAAAAAATAAAATTGTTCAGTACCTACTTCTTCTTGCTTATGGTAATGACTCTTAAAACTATTTTTGAAGTCGGGCCCTTAGTGAAATGTCCTGTCTTAGTAAATATAGTGTACCTTTCGTTCTGAATGGGCACCGACTCCAATATAGTTTTAACAGTCATTACCATAAGCAAGAATAAGTAGGTACTGTCCCACTGTCTGTACTGTCGATGTCGGTGCCAATTTAGAACGAATAGTACGACATTTGCTAAGGGCCCGACTCCAGGAATAGTTTTAAGAGTCATTACCATAAGCAAGAAGAAGTAGGTACTGAACAATTTTATTTTTTACCGTTTGAAGTCGGTTCTATTTTTTTGTTAAAAACTTAATTTATAAAAGTTTTAATTCAGCAAAGTTATAACTAGACGTGTGACTAAAATTTCTAATTTGGTTTTCTGTTTTCACAAAAACTGAGCACATGGGTAAAGGTTTCAAACCAGAATAAATGTTTGTCTACTAAAAGAATTTCAGTCTGGGAACCTTTTACGAGATACACCTTTAGAACCAGTGTGAAAATATTTTTGCCGTCAATATACAAGTAATCACATTCGAAATCGTAAAGATTTCGCGCGCTACAAAATGTAACCAGTAACGTTATAAAAGTGTTTGGCTGCAACTCTTTTTGCGTCCCACTGCTGGGCACGGGTCTCTCCTCATTAGCCTCCCCAGGCTTGGAGCTTACTCCACCACGCTGCTCCAGTGCGGGTTGGTGGAGATGCGAGTTAGTGGCCAACCCGGTGTCGGATGTTTTCAAGCCGCCCATTAGGCCTCAGACAAGGTTTAACGACTGTTATCTATCTACAACAACCGGACCGACGGCTTTACGTGCCCTCCGACGCACGGAACATGCGCATGAAATTGTTTGCCACTACCGGTCACACATCTCACACCCGACCGCGCTCGTTTGACTTAGTTGCATAGATCGTTTGTGTTCTACGCTAACCGCCGGACCACGCGCCCGACGAAACATAAGAGTGGTTATCTGTGATTAAATTCAAAACTATACGAGTTGAAAGTATACATATCTTTATAACAGGCTTACACAATAAATTTAGCACTTAAATATGTATACGTTTACGTAAGTTTATCATGAAAGATAAGAAAATTTGATAGTTATATTTATTTGTTCTTATTGGTAAGAATAACGCTAACAGATTTAAAAAAAACATAATAATAATATTATTAGACATATTATGTCTTAGAACAATAGCAAAAATTTAATCAAGTCAAACGAGGAAGCGATCAATTAACTCGCTAAAATTTGACTTTTATCATCATTTAGCCAAACTAACATCTGAATTTTTTTTATTGTCTATAATACAAGAATGAGTACAAATATTAAGAATAACCTTATTATAAGTAAATGGTAGTTATATAAACGAATGTGGGGGAAACGAAATGAGAGAAAGGCAATCAGCACTGAATCAAAATAACTTTGGTTTTTACCGACTTCCAAAAGAAGGAGGTACTGTATTCGGCTGTATGTATTTTTTTTTTTATATATGTTCACCGATTACTCCGCCGTTTGTGGACCGATTTTCAAAATTCTTTTTTTGTTCGTATGCCTATACTCCCGAGGTGGTCCCATTGTCACCAAATCAGGATCTGATGATGGGATCCCAGGGAAATCGAGGGGAACTCTCAAATTTTATAGGCACACACATTGATTTTCTTATACTTTCTGAAGCACAAGAGATATTTACGCATAGAAATCATCATCTCATGTTGCTGAGCTGATGATGGAAGGTACTGCGACAGTGAGGAGTTGAGAGCAAATTCTTTCAATAAATAGTTTTTTATTCGAAATCTTACATTCCCGAGATGGTCCAACTGTCACCAAGTCAAAGTCTGATGAGGGGATCCCAGAGAAATCGAAGGGAACATTCAAATTTTATAGCACAACAAATGATTTTCATTTTTTTACAAAGCAAAACAGACATTTGTGTATAATTATCGTCATATCATGTTGCTGAACTGATGATGGAAGGTACTACGACGGTTAGGAGTTGAGAGTAAATTCTTTCAATAAATGGTTTTTTGTTCGAAATCTTACATTCCTGAGGTGGTCCAACTGTCACCATGTCAAAATCTGATGATGTGGTATTAGGGAAATCGAGGGAAACACTGAAACTTAATAGGCACACACATGCTTTTAGTCATATTTTTAACATAATACAAATATTTATGTCTGGTAATTATCACCTGCTGTTGCTTAACTGATGATTGAAGGTACAACTCCTCAACGTTTAGGAGCTGAGAGCAAATTCTTTCTTTAATTTATACGTTCAGGTGGACTGATAGTATGTCTTTCAGACTTTTACAGATAAACATGATTATAAAAGGTAAATCTGTTTAAAGTTTAGAAGTTAAGTGAAAATTTTTCCAATTATGCTAATACATACAGAATTATTAAAATTACTAAAAAGAGTGAAATAAATTAAGTTTTTAACAAAAAAAATAGAACCGACTTCAAACGGTAAAAAATAAAATTGTTCAGTACCTACTTCTTCTTGCTTATGGTAATGACTCTTAAAACTATTTTTGAAGTCGGGCCCTTAGTGAAATGTCCTGTCTTAGTAAATATAGTGTACCTTTCTTTCTGAATGGGCACCGACTCCAATATAGTTTTAACAGTCATTACCATAAGCAAGAAGAAGTAGGTACTGTCCCACTGTCTGTACTGTCGGTGCCAATTTAGAACGAATGGTACGACATTTACTAAGGGCCCGACTCCAGAAATAGTTTTAAGAGTCATTACCATTAGCAAGAAGAAGTAGGTACTGAACAATTTTATTTTTTACCGTTTGAAGTCGGTTCTATTTTTTTGTTAAAAACTTAATTTATTAATTTCAACATTTTTGCTCGATGTGATTCATTACTTTAATTATAACATATATATTACGCTGCATTAACTTCTTGCATTGCTTACTGAGGTGCACCTTTAATATCATCTTGTGCGCTATTAGCACTGCTGTTATTTCCCAAGTCGCTACTCAATATAAAACTGTAACTACTAACGTTATTGTTATTTAAAATTCATTCGTAAAGCACTATCTCGGAATTACAAACTATTCTGACACTGAAACAGAGTACTCAATTCTAATCCAACATTTGAACGTTACATTTCAACAAAATCACAAATACATTATTCATTGGAATCAAACCGTCACAATGCAGTTGAAATTGAGTGGAAAATACGTTCAAATTAGTCTAAGTAAAGAGTCGTGTATTCAGACGTCATGTACGGCCTGAAATAACCGTGAAACTTTTTGAACAGAAAAATAAGTTTGAGAAACTTACTGGCTAGAGTAAATGTGTTGAAACAATTTTAAACAACTAAATATTACAAGTAAATTCATTAACTAAAAAGCACATGTTGAGAATTAAAGATGCCGTGGTAATACAGGTTTAGAATCATGACACTTTACCATCGATATAATGATCAATGGACTTAATTGGACTTTACTCATTGCGTTTCGCTTAACCAACTTTTTCGTTTTATTTTATTTTAGGGATTGCAGCAGAAATGATAGATTCTACTTTAAAATAATTTGACGACCCGCGTGGCGCAATGATTACCATGCCGGACTGCCAATCGAAGGGTCCCAGGTTCGATTCCCGGTGAAACAGAATTTTGAATGATGAGTTTAAATTTCTGTTCTCGTTCTGGGTGTTTATGGTACCGACGATGGTACCCACGACACAGGGTATATCTACCCTACCGTGGAGCTATGAGTGTGAAGCGTTATGTAAAAAAAAATGTCTATTTTATAAATTCCGCCACTTAATAAATCCCATTAAAAACATTTTCAGATAAAATGTTGCCAAGATGGTTTACTCTTTGAAAAAAATATCAGATCATGTAGAGTTAACTTCCTGAATCTACACGCCTTAACTCCATCAGTCCTTACTTCCCCAACTTTACATTTCAGTCAAAATGAGTAGCTTTCCCAGAAACTACCTGGTATATTCCACACAACATTAACTTCATAAAACGATAAAGCACTTCGAAAAAAGTATGACGATCTGCGTGGCGTAATGGTTACCATGCCGGACTGCCAATCGAAGTGTCCCGATTTCCCGGGTTCGATTCCCGGCGACACAAAAATTTGAACGATGAGTTTAAATTTCTGTTCTCGGTCTGGGTGTTTGTGTTTCTGTCTTTGTGTGTGTTCGTGATACCCACGATACAGGGTATATCTACCCTACTGTGTGTAAAAAAAGCAGGTGGCGCTTCGCTTGGCTCGTCTTGGCCTTGGCTTTTCGGCATTAGCGCCAGATTATTAATATTCTGCATTACTATTATTGTTATTATTTTACGAAATTTAAATGTGTGTATCAAACAGACCGATAGTTTGAAAACAAGGCGAAATAGTCATTAGGAATTTTATATACCTAAAAACTTCACAGCTATAATATATATTTATGAAACCGTTCTCTTTCAATCAACTTAATATTTTTAACAGGATCCGATGTAACTGTCTACATGCGCCGTGGTCAGTTCGATGACAACCCTGACCTAATGCTGGGCGGTAACAGAAGGATGGGCGATGAAGATGATTGTGAGTAGCTTTAATTTATTGTATTTTACAAGCTTTTTACCACAGAGTACATTTGTATATACTGAAACTTTTTAATAGCTTGCCGTGTATGTTTGTTCTGGTGAAATCTAGCAACTCAATTTTGAGGCGCATATAATATTTTCAAGCACAAGATCAGACATTTTGTACACACGTTTAATTTGGATGAGTTACCTCACAAATTGATTTTACAACATTATAGCATTTCCTAATGATAATGTTAAATAAATAAATTATTTAAACTTCCAGTGTTTCCTGCAAATATTACTTCAGATTATGAAGAACAAGATGTTATAAATAAAGATTCCGAGCCTCTCTCTAATAAATGGCTAAAAGTTCACGATATAAGAGAATACGCTAAAAAACTAACTAAGTATTCAGGCGATCGAACATTGCATGGCGATGTACCAGAAGAAAAAGAACAACAGACGGTGAAAGCGTTTGAATATTGTTATTGTTAAATATTACTTGTTAAATGAATAATATTTATGTTAAGTGGTCGCTACAGCCCATTGACATCTACACAGTTGTGTGGCGTTGACCAAGCAAGCTTATTAAGTCTTGCCTGATCATCAGCCTTCGAAGTAGCAGCGCACCTGCGGCGGCCACTTAGTACCACATGACCCGCATGCTTGCCTGCAACCCCATTCAAATAAATAAAATAAAAATAGGAAAAAATCATCTACGGCCAACATCAAACAAAACTTGAGTTCCGCCTTAAGTTTTATGTTATTTCAACCCTTAAAGTATCTTATAAATGTGGAACTCAGGCATTTAAGACCATTTATCCGATGAAAGTTGAAGACTTAAGTCAGAAAGATCATTACAGTTAAAAATATATACAGGTCCTGAAATACACCACGTCACCGACTTTAAGGCGAATGTCAAAAATTCCTATTCTAATCCCAACAACGGTCTGGCGCAGTGGCAGTACAGAAATAGTACTGAGAAAATTCTTGCCGTTAAATGATTTAACAAATGTACCAAAAGTCAATTCCTATCAAGAAAATAAACACAGTCATGAAATAAAATCCAATGGAATTGAGTACAGTGAAAGACAAATGAAGCCCATTCAACCGGATATCGAAATACGGATTGATGATATTCCAGAAAGGTAGGTTCGTTATTTATGTAAACTTTATACCTTATTTAAACATGTTTACTTGTTATTATATTATGATGAATTATGAGTGAACAAAGTGAATATAATTACACATGAATTTTGTGAATGAAGCGCAATACATGAAACAAACATTTTAATTTAAATGAACAGCTGATAACTGAACCTTTTGTTGTCATGCTTACACAAGAGTATTTAATAGAAAACGCTTGGTTTTACATTCACAATTTTATATTTTGAATTGATTATAAGATCAAAAGTGACGGTTTTTAATACGAAATAATATAAAATTATGTAAAGCAAATATGTTAATTTTTTGCAGAAAATTAAAGCCCATAAGTGACGGTGCCGTAAATTCACAAAATCTTTATGATCAAGATGATCCCTTGGATGTAGAGAATGAAGATAGCATTATGTATAAACCTGTGTGACCAACTGTATTAAAATGTTAATAAATATTAATAAATCTATTCGTACAAACTTGCATTTCATTGGACGGGCCAGAATCAGGAAAGGGACTCCGCGGAGCATACGTTGTAGATCCACGAAAATATTGGTCGGATTTACGAGTAAATATAAATTATTGTAAAGATTGAAGAATTTTGACCGAAGATCTATGAGAACACAAGGCATCACCCTCATTCCACCGCAGACAGAGAGCATCCAATGGCGCTTGCTTGTAAAAGGCAAGATGAATTATTCAAGTCATTCACTGGGGGGATGAGAAAAGTTGGTAGGCTTCAATGTAAGCATTTGATTTTCGAAAAGGGTTCCATCACCAAAAAAGTTTGAAAACCCCTGCTCTAGCAAAATCAAACAATATTAATTGTAAAGAAAAGAGAAGTGAATAAAATAGCTACCATGAATGTAGTAGCTAATGGTGCTATGATCTTACATAAACATAAGTAGTTACTGGGGGACGAACAAATGTTGACATATGGTTAATGTATCAACGGCGCGTCCACTGAGCCGCCGTGTTTGCTTAGGTTCAGAAATAAAACGCGTTAATTGAGCTCTTTCAAGCGTTTACTTTATTTTGAACGACGAAGACTTTTCATCTATATTCTACTGATAAAATAAGTATGCAATTTTTCCTTAAAACTAAATGATAATAATAAAAAGTTTATTACTTTCTTAAATTTTACTGTGACTTAATAATTATTCTAAAAACTTTCTGTATTGTTTTAAGAAACATTTAATTATGTACCAATTTTAAACTTCAGACCACGGTCGTTGATCTCTTTATACTTTCAATTATATTATTTTTTTATTATATCTTTTTGCGCATGCTTATTATCTTTCCTCATCATCATCATTGTCTTCATCATTCGATTCTTTACCAGATTTCATTTCTGATTCCTGATTTTTTGATGCTAATGCTAAACTTTCTTCAGAATCGGCTGAATAGTAGTAGTGTATTTCTTTGTGAACAAGGTTCATATTATTTTTCTCAATATCATTATCGTCATTAGAATCTTGGGCCGGAAAGGACTGTTGTTTTTTTCCGTAGTCGTCACCAAATGTCTTAGAAAATTGATCCAACAGGCGCCTTGGAATTTCATTTATCAAATATCCTGTGATCAATGACTGTGCGGCCGTCCGTTCATGTGCAAATAAGCCTACGTCTAATATAGAAAATTCCAAAGCTCTGAAAATGCAGGTAATGTTAGGCATGTTTCGAAAGAAATTCTAATAATTATGAATTAATTTATAAATTAATCATGTCTCAACGATATTTTTAACTAAGAAATGATATAATAGAGCGGGTCTATTATTTAATTGCATGATGTTCGAAATGCTGGCATTGCCCAGCTATATGAGTAAGCTTTTTTATAGGAAAATAGTTGCCTGAAGTTTTGGCGGGAACCTGAAAGATGCATGTCGTAGTCGTGTCTTATGTCAATGTACATGGTATATTTTTGACATCGAATAAACTTGATGGTACTTTCTTCAGCAGCAATGTGGAAAGAAATAACAGTGCGAAAACCTGGCTTTTCGGGTTGTCTCCATGACTCACATTAGGCATGTTCTGGTAACGTACTCGTAGTTATGGCTGCTTTCTTACTGACTTGACTGACTGATTACTGTTGACGTACTCGACGATTAGTTTTAACAATCATACTGTAACCCATTTTCAACGAACGGAGAAAATTGGATTCAAATGTTTTAAATTTCCATGGGCAATATGTAATCATTATCATAATTATTTATTTATTAGTAAAGATTATAAAATATGTTCGCAATGGTTAATGGTGCTTACTTTGCCAAAAATTTGCGTACAAATATTTGTTTACATGAGTCTACTTTTTAACTATTACTAAATTTAAACCCATTAATAAATATTACAAAACATTCTTTAAAAAACACAAAGAATAACAGAGTTTCAATTAAATTAAAGGTTACATTAGAAATTGATGTCAATGTCGACTTAGTAACTGCACGACACACACATAGCACAATGCGATGAAAAAAGTTGCCGACCCTCTGGACTGGACGCCTAAAGCGATACTTTATTGATAAATTAGTTTTCATATAGGATAATAAAAAATCAATTTACCTCCACCCTACGAACTCATAATTTACTGGAACCATAGAGAGAGAATTTGATTTCGCCTCAAATTCAACATTCACTGCAACATCTCGCAACTCCACGGCAAAGTCATGCTGTCCTTTTGCAGTAGTATTTTCAAAATAAAGATTGCCCCGCACCTTATTATATTAAAACCTTAATTTAGTAAAATAATAACAACTTATATAACTTATAATGTGTCTAACAAAAATTTTAAATGGGAGGGACTTTTGGGTTCTTTTTTTATTTGAATGAATGGAGTAGCAGACGAGTATGCAGGCTACGTGGTGTTAAGTGGTCGCTGCAGCCCATGGACATCTACACACAACCTCAAGCAAGCATAGGTATGTCTTGTCTGAGGTCGTATGCAGTTGTGCTGCTACTCCGGAGGCTAGTGGTCACCTTATGTATGTGTGGCCGGCAACTGCACCTTTCCACCGAAACACAACAGAATTGGTTCACGGCAGAAGCGGGTGCAGCGGTGGTACCTCCCCGGGCGAACCATAATAATTCTACCACCTATAGCTTAGGTGGTCGAACTATTATGCTGATATACCATAGCTTGGGTGGCTAAATAAAAAAAAATGTTTTGCACATTGTGTTGTAAATCTTGTCAAAAATGCCTATTTTCGGATCCAATTTTTTTTTTATATTCGTCTACAATAGATAGTTTTAAAGTTATTTTAGAAAGAAGATGAAAATTCACTATCCTCTTAGTTTTCTTCGGAAAAAGTGAAAATGTGTTTGTTTCGTTGTTTGTTTGTCATTATTTTACGTCGCAACGCAAGGGTGCAACGAAATGGCCTGAGTTTTTATATGGAAATAGTTTAAAAGTTGTACAAGCGAGTGTAATAAGCTATTTACACTCTCCAACTCGGGTTAAATATTGGATTGGGGAAAAACGTATTGCCCACAGACTTATAAAATTTAAGTCTCTATAAAATATAAGTCTGTGGTGTTGCCCATGCGTGTGGAGCCGCAGGCGTAAATCTAGTTTAAATATACAGTACCCCGATGACCGAGCGTTGCTTGTATTAAAATAATTGATTTTTTCACAAAATCATTGGCTAAGGGCCTCTTTCACCACCTTCAAGTAAAGTGACAAGTACGCTTAATGTCGGTTAAAGTCCCCCGTAACTAATTTCAATTTCACGATGTTCGAGTAGCACTCATCATAATAATATACTGACCCGTACTCATAGCTTTTACTTGCCAATTAATTTTTCTTAAGACGTAACTAATCAACACTTTACTTGGAGATGGTGAACGAGGCCCTTAGTGTTACTTAACAAAGCTCGCAATTAAAAATAGTATTACATATACCTACTCGCTAATAGACCTCAGGAAGAGTCATATTTGTCAGTTTTTATTTAAGACGATATTTTCTAAAAATGCAACCTAATTATATCGCTTTATTGCCCCTGAAAATACCTGCATACTAAATTTCATGAAAATCGTTTGAGCCGTTTCTGAAATTCAGATTATATATATAAGTATGTACAAGAATTGCTCGTTTAAAGGTATTAGATTCTTACTTACCTGCATTGTACTAAACCTTATCGTTTCTGCTACTTTAATAGAATTTAGTTTATAGGGCCCTCCAGTGTGTGCTGAATAAACAGTATCTAGACCATACAATATAATATCCGACAGTCTTATGTAGGTCTTAGATGTCCCATCTAAACGCTAGAAGTGAAAATTAATTAACATCTCCCAATTTAAAGAATAATAGTATAAGTTTCTTAAAGTTATTTTTATTGTTTTTTTTTTTATATTATTCTATACTAGCCTTCCGCCAACGGCTTCGCCCGCGTGGACCCCTTTTTGTCCCCGTAGGATAAAAACCATCATATGTCCTTTCCCATGGTTCACTCTATCTGTGTTGCAAATTTCATTAAAATCGGTTCAGTAGTTTAAGGGGAAAGCGTAGCAGACAGACAGACAGAGTTATTTTAGAATTTATAATATTAATAGTAGAGATTTATTGCTAATTGTACCTCTCGCAATAAAGATTTTTTTGTTGTGTTGTATAACTTACCGCTTTTTTCCAGGATATATCTAAAGGCTTTATATTCAATGATCCTTGATTATTTTCAATAGCGTTATTGGCGTAGTTTTTCACTACATCGTCTACGTAATTCGCTGTTTCTTTGAAGTATTCTTTTTGACTAACCCTACAAATTTTTGAGAAAAACTTTAACTGTTGAAAATTATAAAAAATAAATTATTTCGTATAGAAAATATGCGTACGCTATACGCATATTTTCTTTTCTTTCATATTTTTTGAAAGTAAAAAAAGAAGAAAGTAATGGTTACGATAGTTACCATACCGGAATACCGGACGAATCGATCGAATTGTCTCGAGTCGAATCGAGTCGAGAAATGACGAGTATAAATAATAAAATTTCTGTTCTCAGTCTGGGTGTTTGTGTTTCTGTCTTAGTGTGTGTCGATGGTACCCATGACGCAGAGTTTATTTACCCAACTGTGAGGTTATGAGTGTGAAACGTTATTTACTATTTAATATGAATATAAAAAAACGTACCGTAACTTTGGTAATTTTTGTCCAAATATTGCGCTGGTATTAATGTACGAAAAAATGCTTGCTTGTAACTTTGTCATCAGCTCAGTGCGTATGGGACATGAGATCATCCTCTCAATTGCTTGACCTTTTATGATAAAAATATACACTATAATGGTTTTCTTTATCACAAGGTTACTTAATTAAAGTAAGGTCTTGAAATCTATTTCTTATTTTTATAAAGTGTTAAACTAATGTTCGTAAAAATAGTCAACAGATGGGTAAACATAGCCGTTAAGAGGGAGATGAGCAAGAAAACAGAAATAGAACAGAAGAGACACATCAAAGTTTATTTAGGGTTATCTCTAGTTTTTCTTTTTTCAATTTTCCAAGTTGTGATATTGATACTAAAGAATGTTGAAAACCGCAAGTCCCATTAAAGTTGAGCTTATTGCAAGTTCCTACTTCACACTCACTTTGCTCTTTTGAAAAATATGGCGTTATAACTGGTGGAGATCCTAACCCAGGTGAATATATCTGCAATAAATTTGATAAACAACGACTACATATCACAAAACCTTTACAAAAATAAAAGAATATATAGGATAAAAATATGAAGCGAAGTATATTTACCTCTACTGTAAACTTGCAATTAGTTATTTTAAAGGCATCGATGCCCAAGTTAACAGTTTCGCCACTCAAAGATGTAACTGTATATCCACTTAAGCTACAATCATCTGCCACAATCCTAAAATAAAGATTATGCTTACAGCACCATACAGCCTTAAAGCATCAAATGTACTGACTCACCCGTCAGTGTAGAGGGCATTGCGCCTCGCTTCGATACATAATTTTTGTGTCCTGGTGCGGGGGGAAGAACGCACACATTATAATTTTGTCACACATTAACAATATTCTTTCATCGCTATAGACGCATACATTTCCAAATATGTCAATTTCAATTAACAACATTTTCTGTGCATCGACAACAATGACACCGACACACACACACATAGTAGTTGTATATATCTAGAAGGCACATTGTGCATGTACGTTGGAACGAGGGGTTCGCCCGTAAAGGCCACTCCTCTGACGGGTTTCATACCTGTGATGCTCTAAGCATACAGCAGTTTCAATGTTCAAAGCTGTGATTAAGAGCGGTTTCAGACCAGCGTATTATAAGCTCGAAAAATCTTATAAGCGCGTGTAGGTGCGAATCAGCGAACTTTTGCCGACCCGTGTGGCGCAATGGTTACCATTCCGGACTGCCGATCGGAGGGTCCCGGGTTCGATTGCCGGCGAGGCAGAAATTTTACGGATACCATAGGCTCCTTTTCCTTACCGAAGCTGAAGAATTACAAAGACCAACGGGTTTAAGTGATCTTATATCCTTTAGTTGTTTGTCATTTGACGAACCATTTGGCGCAATGGTTACCATGCTGGACTGCTAACCCTCCGATCGGCAGTCCGACATGGTAATTTGAATGATGAGTTTAAATTTCTATTCTCGATCTGGGATTTTGTGTTTCTGTGAAACGTTATTTATTTATTTATTTATTTTGCCATTTATGTAACTCGTACGAACGTTGACGCACTTATAAGCTCGTATGTGTCAAATGCAACAGATGACATCCCTATAATGTTTCAAGTTTGAAACGCCGGAGTAAGCCCGTGTATAAGCGTGTGGTTTTTGAAGTAAAAAAGTAGTGTGCATGCCTAATCGATCGTACGCACCCAGTATAATACACTGTTTGAAACCGCACTAAATCATCATTCCGTGCAAAAAGATTTAACACAAGTCATCGCTATGTACTAAAAACAGCAACATCATATCATACTATTATTATATATTAAATGTGAATGTCCGTTTGTTTGTTACGCTTTCATGCAAAAACTACTCAACCGATCATCATGAAACTTTGTACATATATTCTTGGAGGTATCAGAAGTAAAATAGGATACTTAAAAAAAATTAATGCGGGTGCAACCGCGGGGCACAGCTTGTCTTATATATAAAATTCTCGTGTCACAATGTTAGTAACCATATTCTTCCGAAACGGCTTGACCGATTTTTATGAAATTTTATACGCATATTCAGTAGGTCTGAGAATCGGCTTCTATCTATTTTCATCCCCCTAAGTGATAAGGGTGGCCCACCCCAAACATTTAAACGCGGTACGGAGTTCGCCGGGTCATCTAGTATGAATGTATTATTTACGAGTCATTAATGCAACAATGGCGCAAGATTAAATAATTTTAAAGTTAAAGGGAATGTTTTGTAAAAGGTGTATATAGGCCAAAAAATTTGGGATAAAATGATATCAAAATTCCAATATTCTGTGTCATTATGGCCCTATTTAAGTCTATATAGGTTAAAAATACTTACGTCAGTTGTCCAGAATCTTGAACTTGTTGAAGTGTAAATGGTGAACTTTTACTCAAATCTACGTCTGGTCCCGCAAATGTTATATCAGATTGATTTCTGATTAGTAAGTATTTTGTGTTTATGATAATTTTACTGAGCTTTCCTTCGACACCTAGATAGTTAGTAGCTAGCGCAAATTGAACGTCAGGTGCGATTATATGTGGTAATTCTTGTAGGTACATTCTTAGAAGCATCCTGAAATAATTGAATTCGTGTTAAGTTAATTCATAATTCATAATAATTTATTGCTTCATGCACATCATACACAAAGATGGTACAGTTTACATAGAGGTACAGCATGAACCCTGCTAGGGCATGTTAATGCTAAATGTCAAATTGGCACCTTGGGAGAGGGTACCGGGTTATGCGGGATGCTCCCTAAAACCCCCTCTGTGGCTGCCTCTGCGCTTAGGGAGGACTCCGGGATCTCCAGCGGAACGCACCGGTGTCCTCCACGCGCGACGCCCCAGAACGGGCCCATCTTCGGGAGAGCAGATGTACTCTCCTGCACCTTCCTATGCTTACGACGACATGCGGCCACGCACACACCGCCGCCCTTCCCGGGGCAGCTGGTTGGATGAATCGAGCTCCCACTCACACCGTCCACAACCCCGGAAGCCCCCTTTTAGTCGCCTCTTACGATTAGGCAGGGGATACCGATCTCTATTCTTCATCCCGAAGCTACAGGGACTATATCAAAACATCTACTTACCAAATAAATTTATTTTAATAGAATTAATTTAATATATTTTTTGGCATATCGGCTCCAAATACCTAAAATATATTTTACGTACACTTCAACAACATTATCAGAAAAGTAAAATCCGTCTGCAATCTTGTACGCATCGGGTGATTTCCTCACGTATACATTCATTCCTCTTTCGCCATAGTTTTGTTCCAAAACCTTAAAAAGAAGTATTTTAATGCAGTCTTTGAAAGACCTTGAAATGTACTGCTTACAGTGTTTCTATTTTTTTTATATTACCATGGCTATAGCGTTTTGAAATGCCTTCCTTTCAGTTTGCCAGTATTTCTGTATATTTTTAAAAACATCTGTAATACAAACGGTTATTTAGTATAATTTATAGACTTAGGGCCTCTTTCACCACCTTCAAGTAAAGTGACAAGTACGCTAATTGTCGGTTAAAGTCACCCGTAATTTCAATTTCAGTTTTACCATGTTCAAGTAGCACTAATCATATGATAAACTGACCCGTACTCATAGCTTTTACTTGCCAATTAACTTTACTTGGGATGTAACTAATCAACTCTTTATTTGGACATGGTGAACGAGGCCCTTAATAAATTACATAATTTACTTTGGATAAGTCTGCATAAATATAAAAAATAACCGTCCTACCGCTGTCAAAATATTCATTTATTTTCGTTTCAACACCACCCAAAGTAATTTTAACTCCAAACTGGACCACTAAAATTAAAATAAACCAAATTGTCATGCTTACTGTATCACTATGTAAGAAAAAGTTAGAACATAAAAAAACTATTTCACCGGAATGTCGGGACTGAGCAACAAAATTAATTGGACGTTATTTTTATGTCTTGCGTCTGGATAAGCCAATTTATCCAAGATTAGATAAGAAATAATGATGTCCTAACCATAAATGTTGGGTCCAAAGGAAAACTATGATCGGCCGTATCCACGGCTCAAGTATATTATGTATAAAATGTATATTATAAAATGCGACCTCTTTCTAGCTTTGGTAGTAAAGATTACATTATGTATATAGCGGTGGATTTACGAAAAGGCTGAGTAGAAAAATTATTAAGAACAGTTTTATTAAAAAACAACATTTTGTACTACTTTAACTACCTATGTAAAAAAATCTTTATTCCACATTTAGAAAAGAAAAAACAAGTTAAATCCCGAAGCGTAGAAAGTAATAATTAAATAAGTTCAATATTGAAATAATAACTATATTGTGACTATGAATGAATAAATGAATGAAATTATTTATTTACTAAACTGTAAAGTATTTTTTCCTACGTGAAAGATGCGACGTCTGTGTATAAAGTCTCTATGGTCCATATTAGAATTTACTACTTATTTGATTGAATTTACATGTTTATCATTAAATTAAATTAACATATTTTTTTAATCATTCAGACAAAAAAGCAGAAGGGCTACGTGATGTTAAGCGATCACCGTCGCCCATGTGGCATGGACACGAGCAACTCGGTCATTCTAAGAGGCCTGAGAATTGACGGTTTTGGAAGGGAGACTATGCTGCTATTGGAATAATTTATCAAATCTATGTCTATAAGTACATTAGTGTTGTTTCTGATACTAAACTGTGTTGATAACAATATTATTTACAATGTTTACTTTACTATTACAGTCGTTATAGGTATACAATGTTTTAAGTACTTAATACATCCCTAGTCGAATTTTACATGCTCTCTCCCTTGCTTTGCACTTAGAATATAGACTTTTTAATACTTCCAACAAAAAATGAACGTCTTATCAATAATTCAAGTATTCGTGTCAATTCGAAAGTTAATTAACATTGGCTTTTAATATTCAAATGCAAACAAATTTTAATTTGAACAGCACGGTTGAATCAACAGACGTGATTTCATGAAACAGTTTTATCGCTATGACATTAATATCTAGACTTAATACTGTTCTAACAATATTTGCAATATTTTCAATAGATATTAGTCATTCCCATATACGGCAGAATGAAAAAAGTAAGTCATTTTAATTTATTATTCAATATATTATATTACCCATATTTTGTAAGTTAACTGGTGTTGTACACTTTTAGTCAGGGCTTTTTTAAAGATTCAAATTACTAAGTTTGTTATTATAACTTTATATAGAAGAAGTTGTACAGGCTTTCCTCTCCAAAACTTTTTTTTTTCTATTTTTTAATGAATAATATTTATCTTTTAGAAAATAATATTGGCGAAAAGTTTGTTAAGATTGAACGAAGAGAAGGTGAGACGGAATGCTGGATGCAAGTCGACTCTAGGAAACATTTTGAGGCTATGGACCGACTAGACAGTGGGTACACTTTAAAACTAGCAACCTGGTTATCTTGGAGCGTTACATTTATTAGTTAAACGTAGCTAGAGTTTGAGGGCCCCGGACAGATTTTGGGTGTGGGTGTAAACACAACACATTTACTTGATTCACGAAATTTTGTGTGACTGTATCCTAGAACCCACGAGCGGCCTTTAAGTCTGCTTCCCTAGCAGGCCTTCACCAAGCGTTTTTTTTTTTTTTGTCTTGGGTGGGAAACCTTTAGAGGCTCGACGCCTTGGCAGAGATACCGGATTATGAGGGATTTTTACCACACTAAATTTCCCTCGGTGGCCTGCCTCAACTTGGGAAGAACTCCGGGATCTCCAAAGGAACGTACGGGTGTCCTCCACGCGGCGCCCAAATACGAGCTCATCATCCGGAGAGCGATGGTGCTCTCCTGCTCACACCGCCCACCGTCCTTCCCGAGATCGCTAACTGAACGGTTTGGGCTCCCACTTTCGCCGTCCGCGGAAACCCCCTTTCCTAGCTCTATTGTTAATCCCGAAACTACACGACCCCGATAACATTTATCATCTACTTACTTTTTAAAAATATTTTATACCATAAGTAAACTCTGGATTGATGAAAAAGTATATTCTTGACATGATTTTTAGACCGTTACGCTGAGGTCCGTAAAGAATACCAAAATGCTGTAAAAGATGATAATTTCGATGACCAAATGTTAACGGTAAGTAATCGCCCTAAAACTTAACTCTTCTACAAACATAGCAGTATACAGTAATAATAGAGAAGAAATATGATTCATATCGGATTTAATTTTTACGTAGATTCCGATATTTTAATCCTTACTTAGTATTTTCACTATTTTCGAATCAGCCTTTTTTGCGACCAACTGCTGGGCTGTTAGTGAGGAGATACACATTATCACCTCACTATTGAAGAGGTGTGGAGGTCTTACTCTACCACACTGTACTAATGCGGATTGGTGGTGATGTGCGTTAGTGACCAATCCTCAGTGGGATGTTTACAAACCACCCATAAGGCCTCTATTATATTTTTGATAGAGAGATTGATAAATCGAGTTCCCCTAAAGGCCCATAAAATTTCTATTTTGCACATGACTATAATTAATGAAGCGCGCATGGCCCGGCGGCGAGCGTAGAACGCAAGCGATCTACGCAGCTAAGCTAAACAGGCGCGGTCGGGTGTGAGATGGGCCACCTCTAGTGGCAAAAGTTTAAGGCGCGTTACCGTGCTTCGGAGGGCACGTTAAGCCGTCGGTCCCGGTTGTTGTCGATAGATAACAGTCGTTAAACCTTGTCGGAGGCCTTATGGACGGTTTGAAAACATCCGACAGCGGATTGGCCACTAACCCGCATCTCCACCAACCCGCATTGGAGCAGCGTGGTGGAGTCAGCTCCAGGCCTCCCCGATAATGGAGACCCGTGCCCAGCAGTGGGACGCAAAAAGGGTTACAGCCAATTAATGATAGTTGGAGCACGGACACCCGTACGTATCCCGTGCTTCACCCAGCTGGAGAACGGCAAGAGTTAACGACTGCTATTGATCGACTAGTAGCACTCACATCCTTAACGCTTAACGTGCTCTCTGAATCATGGAAACGCGCATTCGGGTCCAACAGCGGTCACCCATCACTCATACCCGATGGCGCCTGTTGTATTCTACGCCGTTCACAGGACTATAGCCCATGCACTTGCAGTATATTATACATGATATTTCAAAAAAACTAAAATGGAATGTTTTTTTTATCTCTATTTTGATGTTGGTATTAATATTCTATTTAGTTTAATTTGTATCTTGCCTTGTTTCTCTAGGCTTTGATATTGATGCGAGGAGCAGCTGAAAGGGAAGTTCAGAAGGTAGGCGGAGACCCCGGCCTTATCCCCGCAGGCATCAACCTAGGCGGCTACTGCATGATGAGGATGCCGAACTCAGTAATGTAAGCTTTCAAATGTATGTAAATAACAAAAAAGTAAAATATGTTAGAACTGCCCTGACGTACCATTTATATGAGAACCAATGTCTCTAAATTCAAGCGTTTTTGTTGTTACCATTATCATTATATCAAGCAAAAGTCTTGGTATTTAAAATTTTATTTTAAAATAAATCAGGGAAGATTATAATACAATGAACATCAAATTCGTCGCCGACATTTTTTATCGAAATCAATATCAGACTGACATTAGTTGTATGAGGAACTCTGCTTTTACGCTAACCAGTTTGACATTTCGTCTGGGACATCATTCGTTACTTCATGATTTAAATCTTCAGGATCATAGATTAGGCAACGAGTGGGAGTAATGGGAATCCTCTCAGTGGTTTTCCTCAGCAAATGTGGCCAGGCTTTTCAGTAGTACACATACTCGTTCGTGTACCCTTCTTATGCAGCGTACACCTGTGTGTACGCTGTTGGATCTGTCCCATCATAGGACTCATCTATGCTTTTTTGAAGCCAACAATGGCATGGAGTCTTCTATATCTATACATATATATGCACATTTAACTATTAACTAACTACATTAAACTAACGTCGGATTGGCGTTTGACGGCGTTCTATGCCACAATATTATTAATTTAACACTCTTCAATAGATGTCAGGAAGAGTCGTATTTTTCAGTTTATATTTAAGTTGATTATCGCTGAAAATAATTGTTAATAATTCAAAATTTCTAAAAATAAAACCTATCTGGATTATGATCTAGGGAGTACCCTAGTTTCGGGGGTGATAAATCGATCCAGATAGGTTTTATTTTTAGAAATTTTGACGATAATATATAATTTAGTAAAATTTCATCAAAATAGTTAGAGCCGTTTCCGAGATTCAAAATCAATATTTAGGTATACTTATACAAGAATTGCTCCTTTAAAGGTATTAGATCATATGCAAATTTCGATACAATCGTATCCACTGTTATAAAAATATCATTAGCCGCTTAGCGTTATAATTAGTAGAGCAAATATAAAGTTATAAAGTCGTAAAGTCATCGCTCTCAGCAAATAACAATTAGTTTCAAGTGTGACGAAAAGTGAATTGATTAATTCAGAGTAAAGCACAATGTTTCCTTAGATTCATTAAAACTACGAGTATAAAAATCGTCTAGAAGCCACAAATTAGCGTTATCTTTACTGCATATGAAGAAACTCCTCGAACGCTATAATCCACACATGATGAGTGATTCGCAGCCTGGAGACATGAACGTAAAACGCGATTTACGCTCCTGGAAGCTACATTACACAGAAGTCGCTTACAGGGTTCAGTGCGCAGAAAGTATCAAACGTTACTTACAAAATAAATGAGCAAATGCAATGATAACACCAGATTTTAACCTAAATTTTTACCAAGATAGTAAAACTATCATAGTTCGATTGAGGAAGCGGCTTCAGAAATCGGTTTCAGCTGTCTTGCAATTTTTATTTTAATGGTAAGGTGATCTTGCCTGCAAAAATAAAATAAAAAACGTAGACACCTGGTTACTAAAACATTTATATGCATATATACATGGGCGTACCGAGGGGGGGCAGGGGGGTAGCTGCCCTGAATCAAGGTCCAGGTTCAGGTATTCAAAAATCCCAAAAGATCTCTTAAACGAAAAAAGAAACCTATAAACAATAAGCTAGATATGTTACCTCCTGCTGTTTCCTTTGTATTTATACTAATATTGCCCCCTCCCCTCTAACCAAGTACTTGCCCTCCCCCCCGAGCAAGTACTTGCCCCCCCCCTGACCAAAAACCTGGGTACGCATGGGCGTATATAGGTATATGCATATATAGGTATGTACCTAAATCTAAATCCTTTTTGGGTAGTACGTGTGAAAGTAAATCCTGTGGTAGGTACAGACAAATAAACTCCAGATGTACAGCTACTTCAGTAAATGTGTGTATAAAATACAAACTAGCTCAGAGTGCCAGAGTCGTCAACTCCAGACAGACACATGAAACGGTTCGCTTCAGCGCACATGTAAGCTTGATACACCGCAATGAAAATTCCAGCCACGGGCTAAAATAATATTCAGTCCATAAAACATTATGAACGTACTAAATTATTGCGGCTAGGACTTTTTACTCTGGTTGATTTAACAGTCTTTTACTACAGTATCTGCTGTTTTTACTTCACTTTAGATTCCGCCTGTTTTATATACATGTAGGTTTTCGCTTCTCATAACTATGGCCCGCCCATTGCGACTTCAGCTTTCCGATTATGAGATCTATGTTGGTAAACTTCGTTCTTCTACGGATTTCATTAGCCACATTAGATAATTGGATAGGATCCAAATTGTAAGTTACTTTTCGGCATATAAGTAGTAAAAAATCAGAGAAGAATGAGGGAGGGAGAATAACTCAAAATCTATGCCCACAGATTCTTCCATCGCATGAAGCTCCGAAACAACACTCGTTTCCAAGTGACAAAACTCCGCAATGACCTGGAGAACATGGTGCTGCTGGCCGGCATTTCCCTCAATGACCTTCATTTGCTGGGCTCTTATGATCGCTCTATTACTGACAAGGACCCTTCCATCCTGTATTACACGCCTGCGTATGGACAAGTAGAGTAAGAATCTAATGTTTTATCGCTGAACGTACACTGATGTTTTGGTTCCGTTATCATACTTCCTTTAAATCTAAAATGATTTATTTCATTAATTCATTTCAGTCATTCCACTGTAGCTTTCTAGAGCACGATTAATCTTTTTTTCATTTCAACCAAATCTGAGCTATGATACGACTACAGTTGATGACCGTATTAAGGTATCTGATGAATGATCGCTACGTTTTTCTTAAGCACTAATTTCACAACTAACAGCCACTTTGTCTCTACATTCGCAGGTTTCTTTTGAAAAATGTGCAGTATAATATGGAGGGTCGATATCGTTTATTGAAAGATAGATTAACGATTGAGCTTATTATATCAAATATTACTTTTGATGACGTTATGATGACTGTAAGTTACACCATTGCGTGTTATGTTTTTCAAAAATTTTGTTACGTTGCCGTTATATGTTTACTACATTTGCTAAACCTTTGATTCTAGTATCTCAACAATGAAAATAATGGACCTACAAGATTAGACAAGAAAAACATTGGTAAATTAATCAAATCAATGAGATGAAATTATTAGTTTCATTCCAACTTTGTGCCTTACGTCTTAAGAGCCACTTTTTCTATTTTTCATTACAGAAGAATTTTTGGACCGCTTGAAAATAGATCTAGACAAATGGCTAAAAGATTACTTCAATGACTATTTAATGTATTTCGGCATAATCGGCAACAAAGCTAACAATCGATTTCAGTATGTACAGGATACTTTATTTTTTTATGTTATAAGGAAGTATAACTTATTAAGATACTTTAGAATTATTTTATGTGCTATGCAACAATAAGTATATTACGCAACATATTTGAAGAAAACTGTGAATTACAAAACTTTATATTAATTGTACGGGATTTGCCGTTTTCGATAGTTTCCTGTAAAAGTTGGTGAAAATTATATAAATATGTATAATATATCAATATTTGGTACGACGCTGTTTACAGGCAATATCATAAAGAAAGAACGATACAACTAAACGACTACATAGATGATGTCATAAAAAACTTGGTGACCCGAAAACTTCGCAAAACCAACACTGGTTCGGTAGTGTTGCCCAAATTCAAGATTTTTACTGTTAACGGAATGGTAAGACAACCTATTATTACTATTTATTTACCAGGACTAAATTATATTGATATTTATGTAGCAACTAGCATTTAAGAGTGCTGACGAGAGCTTTTCTCCTCCCTCATCATCCATGAGGGCACCTAGAGCCGATGACAGTGAAAAAGTTGATGTTTATTAAAAGAATATTTTGTATTCCAAAAACTAATAAAATATTTTGAATAGAATTGAATTGAACTTAATTTAAAGAACATAGCCGGAATCTCCTCTAATAAAGTACATACACACAGGGCCTCGTTCACCATCTCCTAGTAAAGTGTTGATTAGTTACGTCCCAAGTACGGGTCAGTTTATCATATGATTAGTGCTACTCGAACATCGTAAAATTGAATATTTTTTTTATAAATAAACCTAACAATAAGGCAGACGGGCCGCGTGATGTTAAGCGATCACCGTCTTAATATAAATTGAAGTTACGGGTGACTTTAACCGACAATTAGTGTACTTGTCACTTTACTTGAAGGTGGTGAAAGAGGCCTACAATGCAGAATTTTTTTAGAACTATTATACTGCTACAACGAAATATTTAGAAATCACCAGTAAGGTGAGTGGGGGAAGATGGAACGGTTTTTTGATGAGATGAGCATTAATGAGCAGTGTCGTGTTTGACGTCTTGTAGAACAGTACATATTAACTTTAGCTAAAATTATATCTATAGTGAATAAAGTACAAAGAGCATATTTTCATGTCATATCGATAAATCCCTGATATATTTATTAGAAAGCAAAAAAAATACAATGTTTTTATCAGAAAAGAAAAAGTAGGGGAAAGATGAAAGGGTTGTGGGGAAATATCGAAGTAGTTTCTAAAATCGTTCAAATTAATGTCAGACGATATTGACCGTCAGTAGACTATAGTTTCAATTGTCCTGATTCTTCAGAACTGTCCATAATATCAAAATACCTTCTAATAACAGAGATAACACAAATTATTTGTTTTTTATATTCCAATCTTGCCCCGCCGGGGAAAGATTGAACTAGAGGTTCTCAAACTTTTCACTTAACTTGGATAAGATTATGCAGAAAATGAAAGAAATCAATTATATAAAATCTTTTATTGTTAATGCCAAGATAATTTTAAACACAATTACGTACATGTACAAGAAAATGATAAAAGGCCATTTTCGTCAACAAAAAACGTAGCATAAAACGTAAAAAATTAAATATTTCAAAATTAAACAGCTAACCAATTAATAAGATCTTAGAAAAATGCCATAACTACAAACATAGAAAAATTTCTAAAAAATATTATTTATCTTCAATTTATACAAATTAAAAAAATAGGAGTGTTTGTTTGTAATATTAAAAAACTGATTTTTACTAAATGTTATTATTATACGTGTATAAATTATTGTCTGTCTGTCTATTTGTTCCGGCTAATATCTAATATTGCTAGATAAACCAATGTTACGTTGCATAGTTATAGGAGCTGTGCTGTGATGTTGCATTTACTAACGAGTGTCCAAGTTCCTACTCCCATTCCTACGAATCCTGTTCCTATACCTAATGAGAAAGCAACGCACAAGTAAAACTCCTGTTGTTTCTTGTGTCTATGTAGGTGTGGGCAGCGGTGAATTCTCATAGCCAACAGGTGACCCGCTTGCTGTTTTTGCCTCTCTTATAATATAAATACATTTAGATAATATGAGCTGAAATTGTGCCGCTGACAATTTATATAATGGCTGTAACAAAACAAAACATTTTTTTAGGTACACTTTGAAAACAAGAGACCATTTGTATGAAGTTTGAAAACGGGGCAAGATGGAAACTTTTATATGTTTATCTTACCCCGTCAAATATTGGCGGGTAAAGATGGAATTTTACAATAAATCCTAAAATACAAAAAAGTAGTGATATTTAGACATAGCAACATAACTACCAATTAAAAATAATACATATGTATACAAATAAAAAACTCCTACCTACCTCGTAAATGAAGTTACACGACCCGGGGTAAGATTAAAAAACCCGACTTGCTCGCGTAAAAGTCACTTCGTAGATATTTGCTTATAACACACAACATATGCCTTAAAACGACAAGTGCCGACTGAGGTGTGGGACGTAAGAAAATGTTTTTCATCTTCCCCCCACTCACCCTATATTTATATACAGATCGTCAGAAATGAAAAAAATTGATTTGATTGTAGGTGACAGACAGAAGGCTTACATTAGAATAGTAAAAATGTATGTACCTATATTAGAGTAAGTAGTACATTATCAAAATTATATTGTTAAGACACATACTCGTAAAAGGCACGAATATTATTGCCACCACTGTCTGTAGTAAAGTACCTATATTTTTGATATTTGTTAATTGTTATATTTTCACAAGATAACTTTTGCAAGTTTTCTGACCAAGAATTTTAAGCTTTTAGACAACATTCCGTAAGTATTGTACAATCTAAGGGCGCAGCTCCATACAAACTTCCGGCGATCTTACAGCGTGTTGGTACCATGCCCTTGATATAAAATTTGGAGAATAATAAACCATTAAACCTTTCATACCAGGAATTATACTTAAAAAACGGTGTCCTGCGAGGTCTAGACAGTATTTACCGAAGATCTATCGCTACAAGCAGGAAGGAGAAAGACATTCGTAAAGTAGATGCCGTCGTTGGATTCAGCGATTTAAAAGTAAGAATAAAAATACTGCCTTTACATAAATATCTCTTGTAGCTAAGTAACTATAGTAAGAAGCTTGTACTATTTACAATATAGTTTCTCTAAATTTCATATAAGTAGGTGCTTACGCCAATCCTTTATTGGTCTTTTTGAAAAATAAACTAAATTATAAATCTCTTTAAGATTTACGCTAATGGGATTTTAAAATGTAGGTGGTAGCACTATTATGGTTCGCCCGGGGAAGTACCACCGTTGTACCCACTTCTGCCGTGAACCAATTCTATTGTGTTTTGGTGGAAAGGTGCAGTTGCCGGACACACTTACATGAGGCGACCACCAGCGACCGGAGTAGCAGCGCAACTGCATACGACCTCAGACAAGACTTACCTATGCTTGCTTTAGGTTGTATGTAGATGTCCATGGGCTGCAGCGTCCACTTAACACCACGTGGCCTGCATGCTCGTCTGCTACTTCATTCAAATAAAAAAAAGACCCGTTGTTGACGATGAAACTGCATAGTAATCCATTCACGTGATTTTGTGATCCAATTGTGACACGTGGTAGAAGATTCGTTAGTTAATTCGTTCTATACTTAGAGCATCAAGGTATGACAGGTATCACACCCGTCAGAGAGGAGTGGCCTTTACCGGCGAACCCACAGAGAAGAAAACAAGTAGTAGAGGTGCCCTAACCTTGTATTTGTACCAGAACCAGTGTCGCCAAACACACACATTTAAAAAATCAGTAACATATAATAATACATAGAAAAGACTAATATAATTGGCCACGATTTTTTAATTTACCTTGGCAGTATCACGCTTTTATTGACATTCAATATTAGACTTTAAAGTAATGTGAGCAAAATTAATATTTCCGTAAATACGATTTAACTTGCGACATTTTTCCTCCGAAAAAGAAATTCAAGTAATGCTGCTACTCGTCGCTAGATGCCGCTTACAACCCATGTTTTCCATTAAATACTTTAAAATCTAAGAAATAAGGATCATAGTACCTTAACGGTTACTTCTAATCGTTCAAGTCAATGAGTGTTGCAGACGAAGTCGATTAAAAATGTCGATATTTTAAATAACGTTTCATTAAACATTTACAGGTAAATGTAAAAATGCTGAGCATTTATTTTCAATGAATGGTCAATAATACACTTTTCATATCACATGCATTGAAACAGCGAGATTTAGTCTCTGTTTTGCCAGTCGAAATAAAACAATTTCAAACCAATGCGAATGTGTCAGTCAGAAACAACGTTGTTTCTGACCTAGGGGAGAAACAACGCTGTTTCTACCTGGCACCTTCATTTATTAGGGTTCCGTAGCCAAATGTCAAAAAACGGAACCCTTATGGATTAGTGATGTCTATCTGTCTGTCCGTCCGTATGTCACAGCCACTTTTTTCCGAAACCATAAGAACTATACTGTTGAAACTCGGTACGTAGATGTATTCTGTGAACCACATTAAGATTTTTACACAAAAATAGAAAAATGCAATAAATTTTGAGGGTTCCCCATACTTAGAACTGAAACTCAAAAATTTGTTTTTCATCAAACCCATACGTGTGGGGTATTTATGGGTAGGTCTTCAAAAATGATATTGAGATTTCTAATATCATTTTTTTCTGAACTGAATAGTTTGCGCGAAAGACACTTCCAAAGTGGTAAAATGTGTGTCCCCCCGCCCCCCCGTAAATTCTAAAATAAGAGAATGATAAAACTAAAAAAAATATATGATATACATTACGATGCAAACTTCCACCGAAAATTCGTTTAAACAAGATCTAGTATGTAGTTTTTTTTAATACGTCATAAATCGTAAACCACAATTTACCTTTCATTCATCTTAGTGCAATGATTTCTATGGATAATCAAAGGCAATGATGTATCTCTGTTGCCACTATTGTTATATAAATACTAAAAATACAATAGAATAAATATTTAAAGGGGCTCCCATACAATAAACGTGATTTTCTATAGATAATGGTACGGAACCCTTCGTGCGTGAGTCCGACTCGCACTTGGCCGGTTTTTTTATTATTTACGTCTTTATTTCAAGTCTGTCAGAATCGCACTGACAACTGTCGTCAAATCGTTGTCAAAAGATATTACTGCGCTATTTGTCTGAAATAGTCTTACTTCGACTGGCTACAGAAATCAAAACTCGTTGTTTTATTACATGTGATATGAAGAAAACAGTGTGTGGCACGGGATGAAACAAAGACGATTTCAGACCAGGGCGATGACAACTAAATAATGGCTTATTTACGAAGCAACTTAAAAACAATATATCATTAACCCTTATTCAATGAAGTACCTTCAATACATTGTGCTTTTAATATAGATCAAATAATAAAAATAAAAATAATTTTTTATATTACTATCGTAAGAATCTTGTGCAAAATATTCATATATATTATATTACAACAGAAGTAGGTTACAGTTATAGAGGCAATCCAACATCTATTTATCTAATATTCTCATATAAAATTAAATATATCTTTAAATATCTTTTTGAACAATTTACACAACACCATCTGATTCCAAACTAAGCAGAGCTTGTACTATGGTAATCAGAAAGCTGATAAACATACATATATAATTCTAAATACATACTTAAATAGATAAATTAACACACAGACACAGAACAAATAGTCATGTTCATCACACAAATATTTGTCCTGGGTGGGAATCGAACCCACGACCTCACGTTTCGCAGTCGGCTCATCACCCACTACGCCACGGAGGCTGCCAAAATTATATATGCATGCATATAATATTTGTTGATGTTTATTTATTTACATATATTTATTTATATTATATTATGAGTACATTTTATAAACTCAAGTGAATTATCAATAAGTTGAGGTATACATTATGTTTAAAATTAGTGTTTTCTGTATAAAGTAACCATATAGGATATAAATAATACGATATGGTTTCGCTAATTTGCATAATGTTGTAAAAACTTACATGAAAAAAAAATTTTTTCAACTGTGAATTGCGTCCTAAGTCCCTGTTTAGATATTATAGTGATTAGCTTTTCATCGAAATGGTCCGAACCAATGGTCCGCACATATTGTGCTCATTTTTGACGGTGTCCAATCATAACGACCCGTTGCTTTTATCTAATTTTCTTTTGAGCAAACATACTTAAGAAATCTGACGACATAAAATTATATTTTTTTAATTGGTTCAATATTTTATAAAAAATATCAATTTTTATAAAATAACTAAGAATTCAAAATAATAAGGTCCAATGTCTTATAATTTATTCGTAATTTAAAATAAAATGTGTATTTCAAAACATAATTTGCTATCGATAAATTTTTACATCACTTACCGAGTAGCGCCGAACGTCTCAGAATTTTATGATTCTTATGACTTTTAATTTTAGACCTTGCTCCCATACCCACAAGGTAGTTTTTCGTTTGAAATATTTCCAGAAATTTTATATTTCATTTTAAAATAAATAATACATACCGATGGTATGATACACCTCCAATTGAAATATTTTTTTTCGTGCTATCATTACCGCAATTTAAAATAGCGCAGAGAGCCATAATTTATCAAATACAAATATTTGGTATCGGGAACGAGACATTTGATGGTAATTGCCGCCGAACCGCATCTGTCACGACTGAAGACATCTGAAGTGTGCGGTTGTGTGCGGTACCAGTTAGCGCAGCGTGATCGCGCTTACCTAGGGCAACGTTAGCGACGCTTCGTACCATCTCCCTTGGGGGGGTGTGCGCGTTATTTGCAACTCCGTGGGCGAACCCCTCGTCTCAACGTCCATGCACAATGTGCCTTCTAGTTATATAACTAATGTGTCTGTGTGTGTCTGTGTCAGTGTTGACGGTACATAGAAAATGACGTTGTTAATAGAAATTGACAAATTTAGAAATGTCTGTAGCGATGAAAGAATATTTGTGAATGCGTGACAAAATTAAAATGTGTGCGTTTTTTCCCCGCACCAGATTTGGCACAAAATTTTTATGTATCGAAGCGAGGCGCTATGCCGTCTCTACTGAAGGGTGAGTCAGTAACTTTGATGCTCTAAGGTTCTATATTAATATTACATTCTGAACATAGATTAAACAAAATAAACGCAGGTTGTCTACAAATACGAAGCGTGGTTGTCATCAAACACTCCATCGCTGAGGGGCATGATGATATTCTCTGCAGACGAACTTACTGCTCGCATGGAAGTAGCCGTCGTGGATTCGGGCACTGTGGACTTGAAATTCCAGTTTTTGGAACAGGCAAAGTAAGTGCATAGTATTTACTTAAATATTTGTTTTTACGCTGCTTATCTATACTTCTATACTAATATTATAAAGAGGAAAGATTTGTATTTTTGTATGTTTGTGATGAATATACTCAAAAACTACTGTTCCGATTTCAAAAATTCTTTCACCATTAGAAAGCTACATTCACCCTGAGTAACATAGGCTACTTTTTACCGCGGGAAAATGCTTCATTCCTACGTGAAAACGGGTAACAGCGTCAACGCGGTTGAAGCAACTGGCTAAACGCCTATGATTTTAATATAGCAATGAAGCCTGGAATAGTACATAGTTTTTTATCCTACGGGGACCCATTAAACCGGTCCACGCGGGCAAAGCCGCTGGCGGAAGGCTAGTATTTTATACAAAACGTGCGACAAAGAATGTCTTATTTAAGAATGATATGTTACATTCGCCTGCAATTTTATTAAAAGGGCTTTAGAACTCTACAAAAAAAAACAAAGCCAAGTTCATGTATAATCAATAAATTTATGATGTACAAAAAAAGTCCATATAAAATAAATAATGAAACATTGACAGCGCGCCCTCTGCCCATGTCTAGTATTTTCCTGTATAACTATTTTTACCATAAAGTAGAAAAAACTACCAAAGAACTGATTTCAATCGTAAGTATTTTTATCCCGCTGCGGGGCACGGGCCTCCCCCGTAATTGAACAGCTTACTGCCCCAATGACGGTTGATATTTAAGCGAGTTACTGGCCGTCGACAAGGTTTAACGACTGCTATCATCGATAAAAACCGGGACCAACAGTTCAAAGTTTCCTCCAAAGCAAGGCAACGCGCCTGAAATTAGTCACTAGCAGTCTCCTATTTTACACCCGACCGTGCCCTTACGCTTTGTTATTGTTTTTTTATTATTATTATTTGAATGGAGTAGCAAACGAGCATGCAGGCCACGTGGTGTTAAGTGGTCTCTGCAGCCCATGGACATACAACCTCAAGCAAGTATAGGTAAGTCTTGTCTGAGGTCGTATCGATGCAGTTGCGCTGCAACTCCGGAGGCTGGTGGTCGCCTCATGTAAGTGTGGCCGGCAACTGCACCTTTCCACCGAAACACTATAAAATTGCTTCATGGTAGAAGTGGATGCAGCGGTGTTACTTCCCCGGGCCAACCATAATAGTTCTACCACCTACAATTGTGTAGATTGCTTGCGCTTTAACACCAGCCGCTGGGCGGTTTAGGCGTACCTATTATTCAACAACAAATTCGCAACTTTTTCAGGCCGGAGTCCTTGACAATAGAAGGTTCAGCAAACAGAGTGATATCCAACTTCAAATATCTAATAGAGCAACATGTCATTGCTCTTATGACTAACTCCATTATTTACAATATAAAATTACTTGGCAGTGTAACAAGATGCGGTAAGAAAAAATATTTAATTTGAATTATGATGTACAACATTTGGTAATTATTATTGTCCACTACAGGTGCATACCCACCGTACCCCTGACTGTACCACTGGTGGTACGGTGGGTCTTATAAAGTTAAACGAAACCACTACACAAAGTGATAGTACCTATGTCAACTCATATTATGTAATCGAAATTAGAAAATAAATTAGGTTATAAGTTTTATTTTTAATAATAAAAGGATTTTTAGAAAACTATATACGAGTAGAATAATTCTTTGTGACCAATTGCGCTATGCTCACAAAGGTAAAGTCCTTTTATTTTATACGGATTAGATAAGTACTGCAGCGGATACGGATTAGATAAGCCTCCCACTGCTGGGCACGGTCTCTCCCTATTATTGGGGAGGCCTGGAGCTTACTCCACCATAGTTAGTGCTCCAATGCGGGTAGTAGTCGGCTAGTGGCCAAACTGTTGCCGGATGTTTTCAAACCGCCGGTAAGGCCTCTGACAAGGTTAAACGACTGTTTTCTGTCGATAACAACCGGGACCGAGACGACTTGACGTGCCCTCCGAAGCATGGAAACGCGAAGCATGAATACATCTCACACGTGACTGCGCCCGTTTGACTTACCTGCATTGATCGCTTGCGTTCTACGCTAGACGAACTACTTTTAGCATTAGCAATTGGCTATTTTGCGTATGCATCGATACTGTATCATGTTTTGGCGTAAAAACTAACTATAAATTACTATAAATCGTAGTATCCACCTAATTTTAACCCGAAAGCTTCAGGAGAAGTTGTTGAAATGTTAATGGTAAACCAATACATACACATATAAAAGCGGAGATAAATATATATATCAAGCTTCTAAAATTTAAATTAACATAATATTGTACTTTTCAGTACCAAGTTTGGCAGGAGATCCTAATGTTACACCTGGCTCGAATAATAATTCTATGTCAGAAGGCGAAGATGGGAACACATCTACAGAAGATGGCGAGGGACAAGAAAGTGACGTACATGTATAAAAATGTAGTGAAATATATTTTTTAAGTTTGTAAAATTTCAGTTAATATGCTTTTCAGTATCGAGATGGTCAGGAGATCCTATTGTTAGACCTGGGTCGAATAATAATTCTGAAACTGAAACTTGAAAGAACCGACAATAGTTTTACTAATTATTGACAAGTAATGAATAAACACTGTAATTTTATTGAAAGCCTTTCCCATGGTAAATATTTATGTAAAACCTATCAATTAAAGTAGGTACCTACAACCCATTAAATTGTACCTAAACTCAATTTTTCTTAGTTGATATTTTTTTACGTGTCTTACGTACCGTGTCTTATTTGATCTTAAACCTTATATATACCATCTATAATATAAAAATGAATCGCAAAATGTGTTGGTAAGCGCATAACTCAACAACGCCTAGACCAATTTGGCCAATTGTTTTTTTTTAAATGTTCGTTGAAGTTCAAGGATTGTTTTTACGGCGAGAAAAATTCGAATAATTGCCGGAAAAACCATAAAAACAGCCCTTTTCTTTTTCCCATACAAATGTTTTCTAACTAAAACGTAGTCAATTTGAGCTTTATTGCTATTGTATAAAGTTCATATTAAATTACAATCTTATAATATAAAAATGAATCGCAAAATGTGTTGGTAAGCGCATAACTCAACAACGCCTAGACCAATTTGGCCAATTGTTTTTTTAAAATGTTCGTTGAAGTTCAAGGATTGTTTTTACGGCGAGAAAAATTCGAATAATTGCCGGAAAAACCATAAAAACAGCCCTTTTCTTTTTCCCATACAAATGTTTTCTAACTAAAACGTAGTCAGTTTGAGCTTTATTGCTATTGTATAAAGTTCATATTAAATTACAAGCACTCACTGTTGTCTAAGCAATGTAGGTGTGTTCCTAACGTCAAAGATCATATCTTATCAAAACAGTGTGCGTGTGTGCGTTGGAGCACAGAATACATCGTTGGAGGAGTTTAATGTCGCATAGCATGATGTTATATAGCTTATAATAATATTATTTTTTTTCAATTCGAACCAGTAGTTCCTGAGATTAGCGTGTTCAAACAATCAAACATCCACGCGGACGAAGTCGCGGGCGGACGCTATCCCTAATATTATAAATTCGAAAGTAACTCTGTCGGTCTGTCTGTTACGCTTTCTCGCTTAAACTAATGAACCAATTTTAATGAAATTTGGAACACAGATATAGTGGACCTTGGGAAAGGACATAGGATGGTTTTTATCCTACGGGAACCTATAAAACGGGTCCACGGGGGCGAAGCCGCTGGCGGAAGGCTAGTATATAATAAAATCCTTAATAAACAAATAAACGACAAAAATAAAATAAACGACAGTGTCATTAAATTCTAAAAATAATTAATGCTTTATGTACTATTACCTACTTCGTTAATTTGTTAAGGTATCTAAAGCCGAAATTGAGTATCAAAATGATCAACTAAGAAAAAACGGAATTTCAGCACTCGTCCACCACGGCCACGACTAGACTTAGCGATTATTGATGAGTGAGTGTGTGAGGATTGTGTGTGCCTTTAGAGATAGATGTATAAAAATGAAACAAAAATAACAGTATACATTTATTTTATAAATATTACAGAAAAATTGGTTAGATTTTAGAATTTAACAAGAAATATACCAAGTCATATGAACACGCACGCACCGACATAATTCATCCCGGTTAGGACTAAAATCTAAAAGAAAAGAATAGGACTAGATGCAGGGCTTGCCTCGACCTTGATATCTGTAAATATGTTTCAAAACTATTCAAATTGGGTCGCCCGGTTTCAACACTTAATTTAAATAATTTTACTTGATACTGGCAATATATGCAGATGCGATGCCAGTATCCAAAATATAAAAAAGTCAATATGTCAACGTCAGCCTAATCAACTGTCAATGTCAGATGTCAGTGCGGTGGCAATTAACAGGTGTTCTGCCGTGTTCTACTAAGACTGTTCAACAATATGTTTTGTATTAATTTTGATTTATAAAAATAAATAAATATGTTATTTAATATTTCGTGAAAGTATTGGGGCAAAATTACATATGAGGTAATGTTTGTGAAAACATGGCGGAAGAAGAAACTATTGATATCGAGCAGGAGTTGGAAAAACTCTTGACGAAAGTGCAACCCAACTTACAAGATGTTATTAAAAGGGTAATGTTTATATTTTAATCAGGGCTATCGGTACAACACGTTCATATCTTTATTATTTATAAGATACCTTAAAATATCTTCCATATGAAGAAAAGATCATAAAATTTATTCAATATTGTATGAATAGAAATTATTTGGTAAATATTGCCTAATAAATATCCATTAAATTCATGTATGTAATACATATTAGTATCAAACATACATGTCAAAACTTTGAGTTTGAAATGAAAGTCTTTAGGGTCCACATGTCAGTAATTCATAAATATTTTATGATCTACATTAATAGTTTTATTTCCAGAGCTTTACAAACGTTGCATTACAGCAAACAAAAAATGGTGAGCAAATCAAACCAGATACTCTGGAAGATATGTCTTACTTTGCTAAAAACACACAGGTGTATGTATGGTTTTTACAATTATCTTACAAATATTTTCTAAAATATCATAAGGAAAATGAAATAATAATTTATCAAAGTCCTTTAGGGCTTGATTTTCCAAAAACCCTGGATCAAATATCTCATAATTTCTGTTAAGGAACCTGAACTCCAAGTTTAAATTTGTGGAACTTTGAAAGTTTTACTATACTAAATTGCCTTAGTGATAAAATTATGGTTTCCAATATGCACTATTTATTTTCTTACCTAACACACAATTTGAATACTTGTTTTTTTTTTTGTACTGGGCCAGGATTTTTTTATACTATGTATTCATTTCCCTTTGCATAAGTTATTAAATATGACAAATGAATTTGAAGGAACCTAACCAGACTGGAACTAGTCAAGCCACCCACATTCCACCTGCAGACTGTGTTGCTGGACCTGAAGTGCATGGCCCTCTCCCTCCGCTGCTCACTCGGTGAAGTTAATGTCAAAGGACTGTACAGTGCATTTAATGAGAACCTTTACAACCTCATCCCTGTTATGTCAGAAGGACATGTCTTGTAAGTAATCTTTACTTCCAAAAATTTATACAAAAGTAGTACAAATATTTCAGATAATTTGATAATTTTATAATAAAATAAACAGTAAGTTATTTTTATGTTTATTACTGGCTTTGCTCAAATTATATTTTTGGGATAGCCCAACTAGTTTTAGACCTAAACAAGGTCCACCCTGAGGGGAGAATACTCTCCTTTTACCTAGTTTTCATTGTAGCTTCATACCAACAGACTGTAACCCTTAATGAGGAAGGACCTCGTTTAGCTCTGGAAATATTAAGGCTCACCCAAAATTGTGATGTGAGTATAGCCAATCCAGTTATAAAAATAATCTTGACTTGACTATTTTATAACTATATCATGATAGTATTGAATATTTTGAGTGTTATTAATAAAGTTCTAAAATGTTTTTATCTAATGATTAATATTAAAACATTTCACCAGGTCTGTTCTTACCTTATTGGTACCTTATTGGTTTGTATACTAAACATTTTAATGGCTGCAACCCTTTTTTTGCGTCCCACTGCTGGGCGGGTGTCTCTCCCCAATATTGGGGAGGCCTGGAGCTTACTCCACCACGCTGCTCCAATGTGGGTTGGCGGAGATGCGGGTTAGTGGCAACCCGCTGTCGGATGTTTTCAAACCGCCCATAAGGCCTCCGACAAGGTTTGACGACTGTTATCTATCAACAACAACCAGGACCGACGGCTTAACGTGCCCTCCGAAGCACGGAAACGCGCATGAAATTTTTGCCACTAGCGGTCACTCATCTCACACCTGACCGCGCCCGTTTGGCTTAGCTGCATAGATCGTTTGTGTTCTACGCTCGCCGCCGAGCCATGCTCGCTTCCCGCCGAGCCATGCGCGCTTCTAAACATTTTAATATAAATTGAAGATGTGGATTTAAAATATTTTAAGTTTTCTTAATTACAAATAAAGCAACCCTTGGACCACCTCTGTCAAGCTTTGAGTCTGCTCATAGAGCACACAGCACTAGTAATCCTAGTGTGGGGTCAGGGCTATGAGTGTGAGTGTAAAATTTTAATACTTTGATTATGTTTATAGGATAACATTGTCAAACATGGTAGCAGATGTGAATGTTGGCTTAGCTATAGAAGATGATGCCCTCTCATTCATCAACCCTGGCATTGATTTTTTACATGATGAAGTACTTGTTAAGGTAATTTGTATTAATGCAACAATACAAAAATTTATAAAAAAGTGGCACCAATATAAACTTGCATTCTCTTATTTCAGTTATCTTGGCCCTCTCCTCAGCGTAGTGGAGGATATGATTTTACTACAACTGAGCAACTAGCAAAACATATAGGTTAGTGCTATGTTATTATATTACATTAAACCAGGCCATTTCTAATTTAAAAGAATCCATTTTTGTTCGACTGCAACAAAACTAGAGAATATAAGTTAACATTTTTCTTAAATGTTAATTAATCTCGTTTATTTAGATTTATGTAAAAGTATATATGTATGAGTAAAAGTAAAATCAAAATTTACTTTTAAAAACAATAGAGCTATGAGCATTAAAGAAGGCAGTATTTGCCTTAGTCGATAATTCTCTTGGCTTATCTTTAGGCAAGGATCTGGAGGATGGTAACAAAAGCAGGTCCTTACTGTCCCTGAAAACTGACAAAAGTATAGCCATAGTAATATATAAAAATTGTTATTAAACTACTCTTCAACCCTCGAAGCAAAAGCAAATTTGTAAACCCGTGACTTTTTGTTTTATATAGGGTCGCCGTTATGAAGTTTTGCCCAATATAGGAAGACCAAAGTATAACTAACTAGATTTATATACCTACTTCTGTTCATTAAGGCTTATTCGTTTGATTTGATAAACGCGGTCCCGATTCTTTTCCAGATGATCTCCCACTAACGGCGTCGATATCGCTGCCGCTGTACGCGCTACTGCGACAGAAGCTGCAGAGGCACCTCTCGCAGGTGCTGCGGCAGGCTGCCAGCGTGTCGGAGCTCATGTGCTGCAACCCCTCCATGCTGGAAGCATATACGTGAGTTTCTTGTGTATATTTGCTATCTCCCACTAATGTCGTCGATATCGACAGAAGCTGCAGATACACCTCGCGCAAGTTCTGTAGCAGGCGGTCAGCGTCTCCGAGCTCATGTGCTGCAACCCTTCCGTGCTGGAAGCTTATATGTGAGTTCCTTATGTATATCTCCAGATGATCTGCCGCTAACGGCGTCGGTATCGCTACCGCTGTACGCGCTGCTGCGGCAGGCCGCCAGCATCTCCGAGCTCATGTGTTGCAACCCTTCCATGCTGGAAGCTTATAGTTATGTGATTTCCTTGTGTATATCTCAAGATGATCTACCGCTAACAGCATCGATATCGCTGCCACTCTACGCGCTGCTGCGAAGCTGCTGAGACACCTCGCGCATGCATTCTAAACTTACATGAAGTGACCATTAGCCTCCTCCGCAAAAGTCAAACGCTACTAATTCCACTTCATACTTGATGTAGCCATGGCCTACAGCGACCAAATAAACACATTGCCTGCATGCAGATTTGTTTATTTATTGTATTGAAGATATGCAAATAAAAACTAAATTCAAAATCATAGTAATAAGATGGTATTTTAGGACAGAATTTAAAATATGTACCTACTTTAATTTTTTTTGTCACTAAGTTTCCTGCCAACTTCTAAAAGATAGACTCAATAAAGTAGTACTAAATATGCTGATTGTTGTATAAGAAGTGCGTTTAATGATCCTTAAACAGTTTTGATCGTATTGCATGGTCCATTAGCATTCTGTTTAGCGAGTGTCAGGTGATACCGAATTGTTATCGCCACGTGCGAGGTCGCCCGCCCCATATTGCCACCCAACCGTGAACGCTGTTTTTATCTGTTTTATTACATTTTACTTTTTTATCTATCTGCCATGGTGAATTTGTAACGGTTGAGTTACGAAGCATGTGGTTTAGGCTAGTAAGCAACAATGACTTCAAAGTAAAAATTGATAGATTTTTTTGTTATAATTGCGTTTAGAGTAAATTACTTGAGCGGAAAGCCTGTAGCATTCTTTTGCAACCCTATCTTTTTCCAGCATACCTTACCATACTCATTGTTTTGAAACTATACCTACTCATTTTCACTTTTTGCTTTAACCTTCTAAATGAATGGAATATCGCTGAAATTATGTAAAAACGAAATAGTTTAATGCAATCTACTGAAAATCAACCTATTTTGCTTTGGAATAGTACCCCACAGCTTAACCAAAATAAAAACTATTGTCACTTCACTAAGAACAGATATAAAATGTAGCATCTTATTCTGTTGTACTTATACTTAGGCTATGTAACTTTTAACTTTCATTCGTTGGATCTATTCTATCCCTAGAAATGCTGTCCAATATCTTCAGATTGATCCGTTCGATTTGCCGGTCAACTAAGGCTGACGATTAGCAGTTGAAGCTGCTTCTCCGGAAGCTAATGACCGGCTCAAGTGTGACTAGCATCCAACTTCCAACGAAAACGAATTGCTTCACCGGCATTGGTAGCAACGTATCAGATTACTTCTATGGCTACAACCCTTTTTACCTCCCGAAGCTAGGTACGGGTCTCTCCGCATTATTATTATAAGGGAGAACTGGAGCTTACTCCACCACGCTGCTCCAATGCGGGTTAGTGGCCAACCCGCTGTCGAATGTTTTCAATCCGCTCATAAGGCCTTCGACAAGGTTTAACCACTGGAATCAATCGGTAACTACAAGGACCGACGGCGTAACCTGTTCTTTGAAACACGCATGAAACTTTTATCCAGTAGCGCTCACTCATCTCACACCCGACCACGCCCGTTTGTCTTAGCTGCGTAGATCGTTTGCGTAGATTGTTTCTAGGCCAGCAACCGGACCTTGCATATTACAATAATGTTTATTTCTAGGTCAATGATCGACGGCCTAGCGCAAAACGGCAACAGGGTGATCGACATGGTGCTGATCAACGTCCGCCGCACGCTGCTGCAGACTTGCCGGGAAATCCTCGAGTTGCCTCCGTTGCACGCTACCTTTATGCACAAGGTATGATTAAATAACCAAATGACAGCACTGTTAATTGCTGGTAGGTTCGAAATAACAGTCAGGTAGATAGGTTCGAAATCCAGTAACTTCGGTGGTGAGAGTGGGAACTCGACCCGTCCAGCTAGCAGCCCCGGGAAGGACGGCGGTGAGTGCGTGAGCATCGGAAAGTACAGGAGAGCATATCTGCTCTCCTGAAGATGTGCCATCGGTGGTGGAAGAACACCGGTGCGTTCCACTGGAGATCCCGCAGTCCTCCCCAGGCGCAGAGGCAGGCCACCGCGGCGTTTTAGTGCGGTCAAATCCCACATAACCCTGTATCCTCTCCCAAGGTGCCGGGTGCCTTTTGAAGGTCCAGATACAAATAAGGTTCGAAATAACATCGGTAAAATTCCTGAAACCTGGCTTCTGGGATTTTGGGTAGTGAGAGTGGAAGCTCAAACCGTCAGCAGCCTCGGGAAGGACGGCGATAAGTGCGTGGCCGTACGCCGTTGGAAGCACTTCTTGTACAAGAGCACTATCGTTCTCCCAAATCCTATGCGGTACACATAAACACATAAAGGACACAGGAGATCCCGTGATCCTCTCCAAGCGCTTGGGCAAGCCACCAAGGAGTTTCAAAACGGCAAAAAATATATAAAGACCCGTGCCCAGTGGGACACAAAAACGATTGCAGTGAAACATATGAAAATCTGATTCATAATTCGCATGCTAAGTATTATATATTTATTCTGACACAATATATTTATTTACTTATTCTAATATAAATAATTGTAGAACACTTCTTAGTCACAGCTAAAATGTATTTCGTGTAATTATTTGCGATACATTTAATTTTGTAACACGCATCTTTATTCATAGCTTTTAGTTAACATGTTAATAACATTCACGGTTTATTGCAATTAAACGTTGTTATCTATGTTGTATTTTAATATGTATAGTTTATGCAGATATATTATAGTTAAACGTTGATAACGTACAAATATGCAACTTGGCGAGGCAAGCGATCTATGCAGCTAAGCCAAATGGGCGCGGTCGGGTGTGAGATGGGCGACCGCTAGTGGCAAAAAAACTTGCCTTAACGTGCTTCGGACGGCACTTTAAGCCGTCGGTCCCGGTTTTTGTTGAAATATAAAAGTTGTTAAATACAAAACTATACAGTACAATACATACAAAAATAAAATAAAAATAGTAATTAATTAATAAAAATATTATAATAGTAATAATCCTAAATCGCAGTTTTGAAAAGTATAAGCGGTGTATAATTCGTTAACCCGCCTTCGAGACCTATATTTTACCACTTGACTATTGCTGCTCACACATATTAGGTATATTTTGTTCAGAATCATTGCATTAGGTACTCTGCCGACCGGTTCCAATATTTGAGCACCCAGGTACAAAAGTAAAATTATGCAATAAGTAAAATAATCCTAAATCGCGATTATAAAAAAATTATAAACGATGTTTTTTTTTCAATTATGGCATCGCAAACTCTGCATACTGCCAGCGTCAAGTATAACCTTTGCATCAATCCTCCGCCAGTTTCAATGAAACTGGACGAAGTAATAACAAAGTCTGGTAGGTAAGTCGTCAGTAATCAGTCAGTCTAGTCAGTCCAACATTCAAGTAAAGCGATGGCTACTTTACTAGAACGTGTCCGATGGAATTTTGGGGGCAAGCAGAAAAAACATATTTTAACACTGTTATTCTATTTCACAAACACTCGTGCACTGTAATTAGCCTATATCAAACAAAATGCCATCAACATTATCCGATATAACTCAAAAATACACCAAGAAAATGAAAATAAAACAAGAGCACAATATTTCTTTTTCGACTTCCCGCCAAAAAAACTAAACGATGTTTAATCGAATGACAGTTCGTATTATTACATAGAGCTAAAAACAAAGACCAATAATCTATAGACAGCGGGTCGGTGTAACCACTTTGTTGGTATCTCTTTTTCGCAGCCAGTGTTACCCACTTATCATATTTTCCCCCAAATTTGGTAATCTACAATATCAAGCAAGTAAACTATAAACATTGGCAGTCCAAACTGTGAAAGGATTTATATGCTTGTGCATTATGGTTGGTTGTTTGTGAGTTTAGATTAGTTGACTGGCATAAAGTTAATTGGGTCAGCAAATTACAGGACATACATATAGGAGAAAATAAAAGACAAATACAAAGATTTTTAATGGCACCAATATGGGTGTTTACAAAAGCTGTTAATACATATTTAGGTATGCAAATATTACAAAGATAAAAGTAAACACTTAGTTATAACGCAATATATAAAAATGTACATTTGTATCAATTTTATTATTATTTTTCTTCTCTTTATCCTTTTGGT
Source organism: Pyrgus malvae (assembly GCA_911387765.1). Taxonomy (NCBI): domain Eukaryota; kingdom Metazoa; phylum Arthropoda; class Insecta; order Lepidoptera; family Hesperiidae; genus Pyrgus; species Pyrgus malvae. The sequence continues at coordinate 7,089,121 of OU426958.1, read as the reverse complement.
CAATAAATGGCTTTCAAAATAGACCGAACAAATTCGGAATTAAATTGATGGTTGCCAGTCAATACTGTCACGGTTCTAACAACTGTATATCCTAATTCCCTAGATTTAATTATTAAAAAAAGATAAAACTATTTTTTATAATAAATAATTAAAGATAAAAAATTATAAACTATGATACGTACTAACTACGTATTAATTACTACAAAATTAAATAAACTTATAAAAAACAATACTACGCTAAACAAAAATAAAATTAATTCGCAACCGAACCATGTAACAAACAATATGTCTAGCGATTAGCCGGTGTAGCTGCACTTAGAAACCGTTTTGGTGGCGTGATCTGTTCCGAGGTTCGCATTGGCGGGCAGTCGACCTCTCTCTCGTACGAATGCATTGAAGCCGACCACACGTTGCACTAATTACTCTTGCATTTTATTTTTGTTCTGCATTCGTCCTAAATAAAATAATTAACATCTCGGGAATCCTTCTATTGTACGTATAAGCTAGCTATATCACAGTGATTTTTAATTAATTAGTTAATATTAAGTGCTGGATTATATCCCAAACGGGGTCCCAGCAGACGGCTACGTTTCTACGGCCGAAATCCGGCTCCTGCTACTATCTGTAACCCTGCCGGCGGACCCGAAGCCTATCTGCCTACTTATAAGCCGCTACGGCCATCGAACGCGCGACTCCACTGGACGGACCTGCAGCTTACGTATTTACCCCAGGAGAGTGGTAGTTAATTAATAAAGAACTGGAACTACACTAGACGTTAATGTACCCACGACCCTAATAATATTGCTAATTTTTTATATTATATATCATTTTTACAAATATATTTTTTTAATTTATCCTACCTTTTAGTATTGTTTTATCAATTGTTAGCACTTGTCTAAAAGTGTTACAATACGTCCAGTGGCCTGAATCCATTTATTTTCGGCAAGAGCGTCCGCGTCAGTTGGAAAACTGAAAAAAATATGACAGCAACATGAGATGAAATTCGTCTGGTAAACTTCTCATAATGTCTAATACAAAATGTATGGAGTATCTTTTTATAGTCTGTGTGAGTGAAATTTAATATGTCGGGAAAATGCTCATAACGTGCACCCCAGGCGCGGTCCCAGGTGGGGGGGTCACAGGACATGACCCCCCCCCCCAATCCGTCAGTCATGCGTACATGGAAGGTAAAACAAGCGAATTTGAGACACTTCTTCCCTCAAATTTCTTGGCGACCCTCCCCCCAAAATTGAAGGCTGCGACCGCGCCTGGTGCACCCAGCCTATAACATTTTACTGGTCTCCACTTAAATAGTTATATATAAACAGGGGGTATTTGAGCCTCCCGCTTGAAATGTAACTAACTACTAATGAGGTAACACATAATCTTTGATATTATTATTGTCACTGTTTTTGTTAAAAATAATTATATTTAAATAAGATGGTTAATTTTTTACTAATACGGGGAGGATATTTTGATTCGAGATCTGACAACACAATTTCGAATTTGACAATGTTTGAAATAAACAAATATAAGTTTATTTTCACGAATTTCACTATATTTACGTTGAATGACTAGTTATAAGACAAAAGTAATTAAATATCTATATATAAACAATACATATTTAGTACATTTTAAAGAGAAGTATTTAACTTACGCGTAAAATGTAATACCTTCCGGCAGCCTTCCTGTTTACGCTCACTGCGGCTCTTACAACCTAAAATACTGCAGCTCACCATATTATGGAACTAGAAAAATGTTATTTGCTTTTAATACAACACAATTTACAGCTGTGAGAATCGATTTTAACACATAAATATTATAAAACAACAATGTCACCCCGACTTCCACAGTTTGCCTGCCACATAATTAAAGGGCACTGTCAAAATATGTGGTTACACCGAAAAGGACAGAAATTCTCGCTCCCATCTCTTTTTAACAAGTTCTTTAAGTATATTTCGATCTCGCTTTAGCGTGCCGTAATGAAAATATGCCTCTGTCTATAGTACGTAAGTACATTATTCTTAGTCTAAGGCTAAAAAGAATTCTGCAGATGGGTGTCTTGGCCTTATACTGTCCCTCTCTGGGTGGTTTGATGCTCTAAGTATTGTTGTAGCAGCGATATCCGATCGATCGATCCGGTAAGAACCGTGATCTCCGACTCGCAAATACCGGGTTCAAGTCCTCGGAGCGCATATCTACAAAAAAATTGAGTTCATGGTGATGTCTGTTTCCATGAAAATATTGTGATATTTAATAAATTAGGATGTTTTTCATCACTGTACATGCCTGTGGGAAACTTATAATTTCTTGAAGCGATGATGACCACCAATCTGCAGTTGACCAGCATGGTGGACTATGGCCTAAATCCCTCTCACTTGTGAGAAAAGATCTGTGCCCAGCAGTGGCACAATAAGAAAAGGTTGAAAAAAAAAGTTTTTTTGTAACGATTTGTTAATGAAAATTTTCATAACAGATAAGCAATTGTTCGTTTCAGATAGGATCAATATCGTTCATAGGTAAGTTCGAGACGGAGGCAGGATGGGTGAAGAACTTGGCCACCATTAACCGGGTCAACGACGTGAGCGTCACGCGGCCCGACCCCATGAAGACGAGTTTTCGGGTCACGTTGAAGATCAAAGACTTGCAAGTAAGTTTTTATTTTATTAGCAAGTAAGTTTTTATTTTATTAAAATGGAAGAGCCCAGTAACTTTGTTTGAGTCTCGTCTGTAGTCGCTTTGTAATTTTGGCCGACAACAGCATCTTTCCACCGATATACAATAATAGGTTTTTAATTATGAAATTGCGGTCCTGCCATACTGGCTATTTCAAATTTTTTTTTTCACTAAGAGTTTTTGAAAATTAGTCATTTGTTTATGTTTAGCGTTCTGTTTTCATTGCATTGTAAATTTTTCAACATCATAGAATAATGGTTAAAAATTTGAGTAATTATGTAGTATAAGTACCGTAGTGATCGCACAATCCTTTATTGGTCCTGCTCGCTTTCGTCCTAAAAATTTTGACCAAAGAAATAAACCCCGAGTCGCGGGCGATAGTGTACTTAGTTGTATAATAAGCCTTTCGAATAAACCGATAACAAACTGATTGTTTAACATTTCTAAATAAGTCAATTTCAATTCACGTCATTTTGTATGCACTGACAACACTGACACCGACACACACGCTCACTAGTTGTATATAACTAGAAGGCACATTGTGCATGCACGTTGAGACGAGGGGTTCGCCCGTAAAGGCCACTCCTCTGACGGGTGTCACATCTGTCAATATCTTGATGCTCTAAGAGTTTTGTAAATAAATAAATGGTTCCAACCCAGGTCCGGATTCAGGGGAGGGCAACTGGGGCTACAGCCCCGGGCCTCCACTTTCACACACACACAACCAATGTGTTTTAAAATATTGTTCAGATTTAAAAACACGCGTAAAAGTTTTAGTTTTCGTACTACATTTTTGCTTTCAGTTCAAGGCGTATTTCGAAAGTTTTTTTCACGTCGCTTACTAAAAGATACAAATGATAAAAGAAACACTGTATTGTTCCATTTTTAACACAAAATTTCGCGTATAAACTATTTTTTAAATATTCATTTAAAAGAAAAACTACGAAATAACTGACAAAGACGACGACACGTTTGTTTATATACATAAGAACGGCAACATCGCATAGGCAGGTTGAACCCACGGTTTGGCAACGTCGCGCGTGAGCGGCGCTCCAGATTAGCTTAATTTCTCATACGAAATCTTTTGATTCACGCGCCGGCCTGTGTCGATGTTTCTCTTTCGCACTCATTGAATACAGCGCTAGGAATCGTACTAAACTTCGTTTCATAGGAGCGCAATCGCTGGCGCTCCACTCGTTATATCTTGACGCTAAATGTACGCGTAGATATAGGTAATAATTAATATAATATACTACGTATAGGTATGTTAGAATAGAATGAATGTAATGTAAGGATAGTATGTATTATGAAGGGACATAGATTACCTATGTAATTTTTTTGGGAGTGCACTGCACCAGCGCTCTTTAGGACGAGCCGCCTCTGTTTATATCTGAAAAAAGTTGTCCATTTTATTTGGAAAATAATTTGAGGCTAAGGGGCCTCCACTCCCTTGTTGCCCCGAGGCCGCCAGACCTCTAAATCCGGCCCTGTTACATCCCCAGATCGGGTACGACGAGTACCGCATGAAGGCGATGGGCGTGTGCAGCGCGGGGCGCGTGGCGGCGGCGGCGGAGGGCGCGCTGCAGCTGGCGCTCAGCGTGGGCCTGGCGCGCTGGGAGCCCTACGCGCAGCTCGACGACCTGCGCGTGCACCTCGCTCAGTCAGTGCTTCTACACTCTACACTTTTTTTTTTCAATATTAATAATGGCGTCGCAAACTCTGTGCATATTGCCAGTATCAAGTAAAATTTTTGCATCACTTTGTAGTCGTAGAAAAAAATCAGTTGATCGTCAGGTATCAGTCAGTCTAGTCAGTCAAATGTTCAAGTATAGTGTTGGCTACTGTACCAGAACATGTCCGAAGGAGTTTTGGAGGCAAGCCGAAAATAGTATATTTCATTACAAGTGCGGAAAGGCTGTCATTGCAAGGAGTTCCGACAAATTTTCTTTCCCAACTGTCAAAATAATGTCTATTAAAAAGAAAAAACCAACCACGAAGTTTTAGAAGTTTTTATGATTCATGCAAATATTTCTAAAAAGAAGCTACTAATTTGTTTCAATATCAGATTTAATGATTTAATTCAATGAGTTAGGTTAGGTTTCATTTAATTTCATATCATTAACATTTTCATTTCATATCAATAAAACGAAGAAAACAAAAAAAAATCTCTGCAAGGTATTCTGTTACGGTTGGCGCCATTTTTCAAAAATGTTCTTTGCGAGTTTATATTATTTTATTAAATTGCTTCATTTTTTCGCAACTGTATTAAAAATAGATGTTCAGTACACGTGCGGAACCGTCATTGGAAGGAGTTCCGACTGTCAACCCTCACCTTCGGCTGCGCCTCGGCTCGGGTAGACATTTGTCGGAACTCCTTGCAATGACAGCCTTTCCGCACTTGTAATGAAATATACTAATTAGTCATCGGAGAAATGTTTTACTTTAAAAATATATTGCACAGCACACGGGACTACCACGTGACCGGCCTGGGTCCCCTGAGCGGCGCGCTGCCGCTGGTGGCCACGTGGGCGCGCTCGGCCACCGCGGCGCTGGCGGCGCCGGCCATCTCCGCGCAGATCGCGCACGAGCTGCGCACCGCGCTCTCCGACTTGCCGCTCTGGGACTTGCTGCACGCTAAGTGATCTATCATTACCCTACAGAATGTACTATAAACTCTTTGTGTTCTCAGATCAAATAAAAGTACAGATAGATTGCTGCGAACAACGTAGCGAGGCCGGTTTAAACTGCACCACGCCTTTTCAACGTCTGTACAACGCCTGTAAAACGAAACTGCACCTAGCTTTGCCAATCGAATATCGCGGCGCATGGAGCCAAATGTTGTCAAAAATATAAAAAATCACAAGAAATGTGTAATTGTGTCGTGAAAGGGTATAATAAATAATAATAGTAATGGGATAATTTGAATGATAATCGCAACAGGTGCGTGCGTCGGCAACACCCACATATTCGCAAAACCGGCCTCATTTAATTGTTCGCAGAGGCTCCATCTTTCCTTTTTTATTTTATCTGAGTTTGTGTTTATGTCCTTGTGTGTGCCCATAGTACCCACGACACAGAAAATCCTATTCATAAATACGCTGGTCAGACCAGCTACTGGTCAACAACTCTAAAAAAATTTTTACTATAGTTGTATTTTGATTTGTCAAGTTCTGTTTTTTTATGTGGGTAAGATGGACTATGTCAGCCCAGGGCACTTCAACCTACTTAGATTATTTGTACCCAAAGGTTATAGATCCCCATCCAACCCGATGGCTTTGAGTAATGCCAGGATTGTACTGACAGCTATCTATTTGGCTTCAGGTGGCGGCATTACATGCCTCCCTATATGAATGCTACGCTTGTACTATAATGAACCACAATTTAAAAGGGGGTGGCGTGGTGTCTCTCTCCTCCCCCCGCGCTGGGCGCAATTAGTTTATTATAGACTACCTTGTACTCACAACTTTGTCTGCCCCAAAAGAAAACTTAACAATATTTTTTTACCGCCCATGGGGGTTGATTAAAAAAAATGGTAAACAAGTATTTCTTCTTTTTTTAAACAGTAAACCCACTCATCAGAAGACTATCAAAAAATCTTTCGTAACGTAGGCATCAATGTTATAAAACGAACCCACCCTTGTTTTGTTGTATTTCAATCTTCAATATTTTAAGACTCTGTAAAAATAAAAGGTGCAAATTTTTCATTCAATCAGTGGGATCTAGTACCGTTGAACTGAACGCATTTTCTACTGTCCAAATGATCAGTCATAACATTGGCGTCAAAACATGATGACGCCGACTTGATGATGTTGATGTAAAAGTGAGTGGTATTTACAATATGAATGAAAATACATTCAATATTTTTACTTGAGTTTATGTGTGTAGATGACTGCAAGGATCACATAACGTTTGCATTTTTTTTAATTCGCGTTTTTATAACAAAATATATGAACCATTGCTATATTTTCCGTAACTGTAAAATTCAAAATGCATACCTTAGAAAGTTTGCATTAAACCACGCTTGAAAAAGCAGGATATTTGATAAAATATTTTTATACATTATTTTTATTGCTTTTAAATAAGAAAACAGTAAATGATTTGTGATATCACAAATCTTTTATTCATAAAAAACATTACATTACATTAAAAGTATATCAATTGATTTGGTAGTCCAAGACCAAATTTTTGGGACTGAAAATGTTTTGGAGTTAAATTCAATTCTGCTTTTAAATATAAAATAGGGCCAATTTCACCAAAATTATATTTTCAGACTCTTACTTGTGTATTCTATAAAACTTTTATTCTTTGGGTAATTGTATGAATTATATATAAATTCACATGCTTACCATTAATAAGTATAAGTCTTCTTCTGTGCAATTGACCCTTAGTGTGTCTCTTTTTATCGTATCTAACTTTATTTTATTTATTTTAAGTTTTATAGGTCATATTTATTTTGTAAAGTATTTTTTTTAATTAATTAGTCTTCCAAAAATGTTAACAATTCTTGTAGAAATGAAAGGCAATATTTTTATATTTTTTTTATTCACGATATTCATTTTCACAGTGTTTTCAATATTTTGTAGTATTTTTGGTCAAAATAAAAATATTTTGTTTGTCAGATGTGACAGCTGTAGGAATCTATTTAGTGCTTCAATTTTGACAGCGCGCTTGTATGAAGACACTCATTCTATACGTATTTATTCTAAGTACTAAGTGTAATTTTTACAACAATATAAAGAATTATGTTTATGATGTTACCAATAATACATATTGATAAGTTGAAGGACTGATGAACTCGTCGCTATATTTATTTGACCTAAAACTTAGAATTTTATTTTATAACGAAATATACAAAATCATAAATATCCTTCCATTTGTATGTATGTACTATGTATATGATGAATTACAGCTGTAGGCACCGACGAAAATTATCTAATTAAATTACATAAATTGGTTGTGATGGAGTGCCTTATTCTGGTTAGAGACTGTTGTAAAGTATATTGTGATTTTACTTGTTGTTTAATTAATAAAGATATTCCGTTATAACACATAAATTATTTTATTTATTATAAAATTAACACAAAAGTCACAAAATGACTATTTTATTAAGAATGCTCATAATAAATCTAAGGCTACGTGGAAAGTAATAAACAAGCATACGATTAATGTTCCTAAACAAGACGTTGATCAAATTAAAGTAGGAAACGACATAATAACCGACCCGCAAGTAATTGCTCACGAGTTTAATAATTATTTTCTTGACCAAATAGAAAACAATTGTAACACTAATATCAATAGTTTAAAACATAAAATTAACAGTAATCATAGTAACTCCATTTTTTTAAAGCCCACCTCTAAGGATGAAATAATTACTATTATTAATAATTTAAATAACACAAATAGCACGGGTTATGACGGTATATGTACTAATATTATTAAAAAAGTATCGAATATAATAGCACCTGTATTGGCATATATTACAAATTTAAGTATAGAATCCGGTATATTTCCTGATAAGTTAAAAGTAACTATCATCAAGCCAATTTTCAAAAAGCAGGACAAACAGGACATGGGGTGCTACAGACCCATTGCATTAATACCAATATTTTCCAAAATATTTGAAAGAGTATTACACAATAACCTATACTCTTATTTTGAAAAGTTTTCTATTTTTGCCGATGAGCAAGTAGGGTTCAGGAAAAATAAATCAATTAATACAGCAGTATTTAACTTCTTACAAAAAGTAATGATTAGCTTAGATAATAAAAGGCAGGTTACGGGACTCTATATGGATATGACGAGGGCATTTGATTTTGTTGATCATAAACTATTAATTGATAAACTGGAAAAATATGGAGTGAGAGATAATGCACTAAAACTTATAAATTCCTATTTAACTAACAGATATCAACTTACAGAAATTACAAAAATTAATAATATGACAAATACACAGGAAAAATACTACTCTCATCCCAGGGCAGTAATATACGGAGTGCCTCAGGGAAGTATTTTAGGTCCATTACTTTTTCTTATTTATATAAATGATTTTCCTAGAGTCATAAAACAGCCAATGATACTCTTTGCTGACGATAGTACAGTAGTATTTACAAACGATGACACAAGTAATTATGAAACCGAAATAAACAATTCTCTCGAATTATTAGTAGACTGGCTAAATAACAATAATCTAAAAATTAATCTTGATAAAACTAATATAATGATTTTCAAAAATAGGGTATCATATGGTCAACCTGTAAATATAAACTATAAAGGAAAAATAGTATCTGAAACAGATGTAACAAAATTTTTAGGCCTATATATAGATAATAAATTAACATGGCAGTCCCATTTGGAACATGTTTGCAAACAGTTAAATAAATTTGCATTTGCATTATGTAAACTATCAAAAATAGTGAATAAAACAGCTGTCCTTAGTGCATATCATGCATATGTTGGTGCGACTCTTAGATATGGACTCATATTCTGGGGTAATGCAACGGGAATTCAAAAGGTATTTAAGGCTCAAAAGAAATGTATTCGTTCTATATGTCAAATAAATCAAATAGACTCTTGTAAACCACACTTTAAAGATTTAAAAATAATGACGCTTCCCTCCCTATACATATATGAAATATCCCTAATGGTAAAAAAAGATTTAAATAACTATGAAACTCTAAAATCAAAAAGACATACTAAAAAATTGTGTTCAATTGCATCAAAAACAAAACAATATAACAAAAGCGTCTTTTGCATGGGACCAAAAATATATAATAACCTACCTGAATCCCTCAAGTCTAAAACAATTTATGATTTTAAACGAGCACTTAAAACGTTCTTGTTTACAAAAGCGTACTATTCGATATCTGAATTTTTAAACGACGAACTTTAACTTCGTGAGGGATTTCGGGTTTACGGGACTAAAAACCTGCGAGGTTTTTTTTCCGCCGGCTTTTTTTCCTCTCAGTGTATAAAAACCCAGTAAATTGGGTGCCTAAAGCCGATGGCCCAGATAAAAATATAACTCGTATTAAACATAAACACCTTTTATAATTATAGTAGAATTGATAAAACATCGCAATAAAAACCGCAAAATATGGGTTAAAATAAAATCAACGTTGTCTTCAATTATAATAAATTTAGTTATAAGTAATTTTAGTTATACTGTTAATATACGTTTTAATTCTGTGCTCCAAATTTGCATACCTCGCTGAGGTAAATATGGCGAACTAATAAATGTACATAAAACAACTTTTGTAATACCCATATTTGTGCAAATAAATTATTTTCATTTTCATTTCACAGTTTTTTATTTCTCACAAAGTACAATTATCAAAGAAAAATTGGATAACCATTTTTCTAATCCCTCCATCAGCCGTTTTTGTTAGCTCCCTGCTGGACATAGGGCTCCCATGGAGCTCAACTTAATCACTCCATTCAGTCCTGTACCCTGTGAATACAGCGACTTCACACAGTAGCTCGTCAGTCAACCTGCGGGCCTATACAAGTAGCATTCGACTATCAGCGCTTGTAGAATAGAACAAAAAATGTATGGGATTGACAAATCAAGATCACGTGTCATTTCGTTAGGTAGCTAAAGTTAATACCATACATTTTTCATTACATTCTACAAGCGTTAAGATCAATCAAAGTGTCGAATGCCGCTTGCCTAGGCCCGCTGGTAAGAGCCCTTATATGCTCGTTTTACTAAGAAGATTCTTTGAACTGCTCAGTTTGGGAGTCCGCCGAGTGGCGGATCCCGATCCAAAACGATTGGAAATGACTGTCCCCGGCGGCCGTCGTCGAAGTGATGGTGCGCTCCAGGGGTGCGTGGGGCTCGGTAACTTCCTTCTGCGACACCGTCATGTGCGCAGGAGGAATCCGAGCGAGCTCAGGAGCGTGCAGATCCTGCTCGGCGAAGGAGCCGCCGGATCGGACGTAGATAACGTTCCCCGGCGCTAGTCCCTGTAGCTTCGGCATTAAGAATAGAGCTACGGTATCCCCTGCCTGATCGTAAGAGGCGACTAAAAGGGGGTCCCGGGGTTGCGGATAATGAGAGTGGAAGCTCGACCCGTCCAGCCAGCAGCCCAGGGAGAGACGGCGGTGTGCAGGAGAGCACATCTGCTCCCGGAGTCCTCCCCAAGCGCTGAGGCAGGCCACCGGTGACCGAGGACTCCCCTTAGTGCGGTACAAATCCAACATAACCCGGTAAGTTAGTATACCCGTTAGTTCCATTCAGTTAGAAGGACTGATAACCAATGGAGAAGTAAGGTCTTCGAAAGGCGACCATGTCTCAGCAAGAGGAGCACAGGCCGAGCTTCCTTGAAGGGCTTCATCAAACAGGTGGACTGATGACCCGAAGAAGGCAGCAGTAGAGCGGGGACTCAGAGGACGCAGGAACCGATAGAGGGGCAAATTTATTAGTGGAGGCATACTCATATGTCCAACAATGGACTTCTAAAAGTTGATGGATGAAAGCATTCATTCAAGCAACAAGCAAAGCTACTTTGAGCTAATAGAGAAGCCGATAAAAGATCGCATCTTAGCGCAATGTACTCGTATGTCATCTTTGGGAACACACACTGTTGAAAAACACAACGAACAGTCGATGCTCTATGATTTCCCTGGCATTACCAACCTAGTTGAGATTTTTGGAGTTACCTTTAAATATTTTAAAAGCATCAGATGTACGCCAAATTAGTAGACTTTTGTTATACCTAAATGCTTTTCTTTTCTTTTAGGTGATCCCACAACAATAAAAACACAAAAAGGCTAAACAACGATCTTTGCCTGCTTTTTGCAAAAGAGTTTCTGAAATTTATATTCTACATTCTGATAGGCATTAATACTTAGACTAAGAATAATGTGCATTAATAGCATTTCTGATCATCTGATAGCCGATTTGACACTTCACTTTGCGTAGTGTTTAATTTCTCTATGTCACTTTGTGGATTTTTATGAAATGGAAAGATTTTGTTATAAATTAAATGAATCTGTATAAGAAATTTATTCACACAATTCATGATCTTTTATGGTCTGCTGTATGAAATTTATAAATCATATTTAATTAAGGCAAGTGTATGTTTGTACCTATTGTCATTTATAGGATTTCTTTGAATGTTATTGATCCTGTGAATTCTAGTAGGTATAAGGAGATATAATTTTTAACCCGTAACATATTAAATTGCAGATGTATCCTACTTTTATTTACATAAGTTTATATTTACGATAGGTAGTAATCGTACGTTTTCAGCCTTAAGAAGTGAACTGCTTGACAGAGGCCTCCCCACACGGCTGACACGGCCCTCGACCTTTGAAATCCAACAGCTTTCCGTTATGCAAGACGTGGTCGCCATTCGAGGACCTGTCTTCCCTATCAGTTATCGGTCAACATTATTATGGCCAGGCAGCCTAGTTTAATACACCGAAAATAAATCCTGTTCATTTCTAAAAATGTCTACCGTGAGAAATTACTAAGTAGCCCTTTTTGAGCTGCGATGACCGAGCAGTAAAGACTAGGAAACAAAGGAATTTGTGCATAATTATTGCTGCTCCATTGCACGGTACGAGCAAATATGCCCCAGAGTAACTCATAAATTTCTCGAAGGCATATAATGCCTACCAATCCACACTTGACCAGCGTGGTGGACCATGTGGTTCACTACGCTGGTGGAATGGAATCCCTCTTACTTCCGACAGGACATCCGAGCCCAGCAGTGGGACAAAAAGGCTGGAAAATGTCCTTTTTACTATGTTGAATAACCTACTATTATTAGGTATATGACGTATGTGTACACGTAAAGGCACTAAATGTGTACTATTTCCATATAACAGATAGCCAATGAAGAATCATGGGTTTAATACAGTCGGTGTTTTGTTCCATGACATTTTGTGTCGAAAGGTGAGTAAATTCGTTAATTTCTCTTCTGATACCTAGTGAGATAGTCTCGATACTGTAACTACCATAAAAATTGGTTACTTCCCATAGGTATCAGTATTGAAAAATTTCTATGGCTTTAATTCACGCTTAATTTGGGGGGAGCCCAACTAATTTCGGACCTTACTGAGGTCCCTAATCATTAGTCATTTACTTTTTTATTTGATCTGAGGAACCATCGCGTTCTGCAGTGACTAGATAGCTCTGTCGAAAACTCCCCCCTAAATTAATCGTCAGTAGACGTTGACTTAATAAAATATGAATAAATAAAATGAATAAATCTTGTTTACGTATCCTCACGAAACCTTTTAGAAACCAATATACCTACATAATATATTACTTATGTAATTGTAGGGTTTTGACATGGACATGCTGCGCCTTCGTTTTGATGCTGCTGATGTTTACCATAATCTTACTAATGATATACGGTATCTCAGTTGGATACCATTACGCACAAAAAGAATTAGCAGCTTTTGCCAGTAAGTATGTACTTATATGTCGCAGCCATCTGGTTAAATCAGGATCAGCCACTCAATTTAAAGGCTAGCCCATTCATTATACGCCGGCATTCAATTCAATGCCTAGTATTGCCTGGGCCTAAATAAATCGAATGCTAAATAATTAGTTTCCTTTTTTAGGTCAAGTAATGATTTAAGTTGCGCACTGAAGGTAATTCTAGCCAAACATTACATATAGTCGTCTATATTCCATTTAACAAAATGGCTAAGTGAAGTTCAGCCACATCGTAGGACGTAACATTCAACAACTTGTTATTTAGCCGCTTCGTTGAATGCCGGCGTTTAATGAACGGGCTTTTAATTGAGTAGCTGATTTATCCAGATGGTTGCGACATTATTATGTAAATTATTCAAACTTTCCTTGATCCTGCCCGAGACAAGAGCCTTAGGCATATGCACTGCACAGACTAGGTACTAATTAGGTATAGGGTCTTCAGCGCCGTTGGCATGATTTGAAATTTTGCACCCCAGTGGGGTTTTTCCGTCCGGACCTTAAATGTCTGTTGTTATATTTCCAACTCATAAAATGGTCTTTTACTTCTTTATCTAAGATTAGGCGCTAGATCTGTGCCCCAGGCAAGGGTCAATTCCCACTGACTGAGCAGCGGCCGTAAGAGCAAGTGACTGACCGCGGAGCCGCAAGGGGCAACCTCTTTTGACTAGTCGCTAGAAGGTTCGTGCAGCCTCGCGTCGCCGCGCTGCCCCTCCTTTGCGAATTCAAATACCAAGGCAAATAACTATGAACTATGTAATCAATCACACAGATAAAATTCAAAACTACCTATTTGTAATATTTTGTCTCAAAAAGCCGCTGCGCGCCGCTGCTCTTTCAGTGGGAATTGACCCTAAGGCTTGCTTGAGGTTGTGTGTAGATTTGCATGGGCTGCAGCGACCACTTGACATGCTTGTCTGCTACTCCATTCAAATAAGTAAAAAAAGGTGGTCTTTTTTTGTTTTACCTAAGCTACATTGCCTTTCGAGACTACCGTCCCTGTCTGCTCCCATAGGTACCTAAAATAACCCTTGTTAAGGATATTTTGTCATTTTATTTGTTTTACACAGTGTCCTCAAGATCGACAACCGAGCCACCTATACTTCGAGCGGGACCTGAAAACCGGCCCGTGGTGCGATTGATTGCAGTCAACCGATCTGAGGTCGAGAGTGCGCCACAGCCAATACTTGGTAATCCATACTTTAATATTATAAATTTGAAAGTAACTCTTTCTGTCTCTCTGTCTGTAAAGCTTTCCCGCTTAAACTACTAAACAAATTTTAATGAAATTTGGAACACAGATAGAGTGGACCTTGGGAAAGGACATAGGATGGTTTTGATCCTACGGGAGCCTATCCACGCGGGCGAAGCCGGTGGGGGAAGGCTAGTTCATTATTAATTAAAAAATACATAGGTAGGTAAATTGAAAGTTATAATAATGCATGCTACTAGATAATGTCATATAATATGTATATGAATAAGGCTGCGTTTCCACCAGAGACTTGCGAGGATGCGTAGCGAGGAATGTTTTTGTTAAGAACCAATAGAATCCCCTCATTTATACTTTCTATTGGTTCATAACAAACACATTCCTCGCTACGCATCCTCGCACATCTTTGATGGAAACTCAGCCTTAATAATAATCGCTTATTTTTGGACGTTACGCTCAATGCGCGTGTATTGTGTGCTTCATAGACAATATTCAATTTTCCTTGTTTTTCAGAGGTTTACAAAACAAAGAAACCTGGAGAACAAGTGTACCTTGAGACTTCAGAGACCCCAGTTGTTGTTTTAGAAACTGAGAGGTGAATATTTTTATTTTATTGTAATTTAAATTGTTAGGTGAAACAATTTATCTTTTTAAGGAATTTTTAAGTCTAACAATAAGTCTATCAAAGATTATTTTTGGGTTATGTATTTCATTAATTGTGATAACATAAAATAAGTTAAGCTTAATAACTTGATGTACCTATTATTTCAAAACATGACGCCATAATGAAGACAAGGTTTTCCTCCAACAGGCCACCAAAGGAGCCAGAGCTTTCTCCACATGAACAAGACTTAGCTCGGCGACTTATTGGACGATTTAGAAGGTCTAGAAGTAACATGACCACTACGATGGTACCTTTTTTGAGACCATTAAAGAACTATTCTGATCCAGTTCCTGTTCATTCACAATACCCGCAATTTACAACTTTAAAATGAGATGCTTTGAGAGATCTTTTGCAAACACTATGTTATCATGCGAATAAAATATTTTAAAGTTCTGGCAATAATTGGTTTTAATTATGCTTAAAAATATGAGCAGGTACAACGTAGTCAATAATAAGTGGTAATAAGATAAGGACTAAATAGTTGCGACCTAATATCTTGACACCTCTAATCAATACAGAACTTAATTTGTTAATTTAATACAGCAACAGTAAAATTTGTAAAATTAGAAATTATTTGATTGTTTTCCGTTATATTCCTAACGTTAACGTTCACGTTTATATTTGATGAATGGGTTCCGTCAACTTCACGCCGAGCAACTCTATGCGCGAACCCTCGTTGAACTGCGCGATCCACGGAACGCATTACGTTCCCGGGACCAGATCTTTCCGGACCCGATCGCAAGGCACCTGCAGCTTTTGCCGCTTTTTCTGTAAATGAAGCAAAATAACTAAGTATGGTGATATTCATTTACGACCATAAAAAAAATGTAGCTAGCCATATGAGCGTTACCGTATTACTATCTATTCTTAAATATAATATGTTCAGGATGTTCTGTTCTGTTTGAGAGATCAATTTCTTGTAACGTTCAGGCAGAAATAGCAGAGGCAGGGCAGAAAATCTATACATAGCTTATATAGCTATACCTGAGAAATATGTAAATTCTGATAAAGTGTGACATGACATAAATATTAACTTACCCATGGACTCTACAGAATTTTGTACAAAACAATAGTTGTATCCGATGCCGATTCCTAAGACCATTACTGTTATTATAGTTATGAGTAAACAACACGTCAGCATTGCACACACGGTGCATAAGGATATCCTAAAATTTAGTAAGGATTATTTATTGGTTTTTCTTTGTAAACAAATATAAAAATTGGTGATACCGTTACATAAATTCTGTGTATAAATACCTTTCTAGAGCGTCTAATAAAATTGAAACAAAGGAACTTAATGAACAACATACGCAACCCATTTTAAAACCTAATAATGTGTATATCAACACAACAATGTAAGGGGTTTAAATCCGACATGAGAACTGATTAATTTAAAAAAAATGCACATTTAATTTGAACCTTTATAGTTTGGACAATTAACATGACTTCAGTTATTTTAAAATTGACACACATCACTTCCTGTATATAAGTGTATTATCTATGCACTTCACAATAGTATGAAGATGACACCCCGGGAAAGGTTTTGCCAAATAGCTTTGAGCCTATAATATAACAACCTATAAGCTCAAGGGGCTCAAAAACTGACCCTTGCGGAAACTCACAAAATAATTTTAACTGACGGCTTTAAAGCTTATGTAATACTTTTGTTTTCTTCAGTTCTTCTAATTCTTCTCTTCACCATAAATCAATAAAGAAAGAAAGATATTTCTAAAACTCGAGTGGATGTTTGATACTAGAGGCTGTGAAAAATATTTAAAATAAAAGTAATAATATTTCTATGGCTAGTGTCAGTGTCAAAAATCAATTGTCAATGTCATTGCCGAAATAAAATACATTTCAATTCAACGTCGTATGACAAGAATTGATTGAAATGGCAGATGAGAATAGTTCGGTTCCAGAAAAGAAATCAAAAAATCCTAAGCGAGCTTCGAATAAAAACTATGCTGTTAAGAAACGATTGCCTATTCGTCCAAAGGAAGGAGATAATGTCATATTTATAACTAAAAAAACTAATTTTAAGGTAATTAGCCTGTGGAATTTCATTGAATTTCATGTTCCTTGTGGAACTTTACACCGTATGTGAATATTTTCAGGCACAACTGGACAAATGTTGCGATTTATTAACTAAGGGAGAAAAAGAAATAATATTGCACGGACTAGGAGCAGCTATACAAAGATGTTGTAACTTAGCCCTGCAACTTGAGATATTATTCTCAGGCACTTGTCAAATAGAAGTAAACACTGGTACTGTGGACTTAATCGGTGAGTACATTTTTGTATGTGATACTTCTAGAACTTAATGGACTAATTTTAATGAAATTAAATTTTAAACAGATGACCTGGAGCCATTGACTGATGATGTTGACTTTGGAGCTCAAGTGAGGCATTCATCTTCTATTCATATCAGAGTGTTTAGGACAGCATTGCTGGGAGCAAATCAGTAATCATGTTTTTCACGTTAAATGAGATTGTCCAATGGATTGGGCTCACAGTTTTTGAGATCTGGATACACTTGATTACAATTACTATATTCTCAGCATTGTTGGCTCTCAAGATTGATGGACTTGTGAATAGTGCTTGGTGGACAATATTTGCACCTCTGTTTGTCAGTGATGCTATGAATGCATATTTTTGTTGTATTGTATGTATCAGAATGAATTTAGAAAGTTCATATAAAGCTTCATTGTATAGAGCTTCATGGAGTGCAATTTTCTTAGGGTTGACATTTGTTTTTAAGTTTCTTTTATGTAGAAAATTACAAGGAGATTCTGCTATTGAATACAGTGAAGTTTTTGCTCCTCTCTTTATACTATTACAACTTATAGCTGTGCGAGCATGCCAGTTACATCAGTAAGATATAAACTTTTTTATAACCAATGTAAATAAAATGTGATGAAAGTAAGTTTGTTGTTATTGAAACAAAACCTTTAAAGCAATGTTTTATTAAAATGAAATGGAAATGGGACAGATTTTTGTTCATGAATCAGTAAGTAAGAAAAATCAAAATTATAATAATATTGGATATTAAACTTATTAGCGAAATATACTGAATAATCCACCTCTGCCTTTCTTTTCATCATTACCAAATGTGAAATTGAAACCACTATTTTGATTCTGAGCACTGGAATCTGGTTTTCCTTCAGATACAGGAGAGCAACCAAAAAAAGATAAACCTTTTTTTCGAAATCCTGGAAGGAAAAATAGAAAGAAATATTTGAATGGTATATTTTATTGTATTTAAAAAAGTAAATTTCACATAGTGTTAATATTAACATATGTGTCTTCCATGTAGGTTTGTTCAAATAAAAAATAATAGGAATTTAAGGATGTACTACTTGTTTTTTTTTTTTTATGTGAATGGAGTAGTAGACAAGCATGCAGGCCACGTGGTGTTAAGTGGTCGCTGCAGCCCATGGACATCTACATACAACCTCAAGCAAGCATAAGTAAGTCTTGTCTGAGGTCCTATGCAGTTGCGCTGCTACTCCGGTGGCTGGTGGTCACCTTATGTAAGAGTGGGTGGTACTTCCCCGGGCGAACAATAATAGTTCGACCACCTACTAACACACACTACTACAAAATAATTATTTTATTTAAAAACTTTTTTGACCCCAAAAAATTGTGGTTATTTAAGGCAAGCTTAATGCCTATTGGCATTATCTATATCTACCAGCTTACCTAAGGGAGTACAGAGAGATTTGAAATATATCTTGCAGTGATCGACAGAAATTATACCTGCTAAGAAGTTAGGCACTTCTTGTGAAGTAACTTCATTATTGTCATTGTTTGCTGCTACTCTTGGTATATCTGCCTTTGGTGACAGCAATAGGCTTGAATCTGCAAATGATGAAAATATTTAAATACATTATAAATTGAACTAAAAGTTGAATCTGAAAGTTGTTACTGTTTCGTTTAATATAGTTTATTTGAAGTGAGCTTTTGATATTTATAAGCACTTCAAAAACAAAATGATATAAATAAATGTCTATGTATAATTACTATTAATTACTATTTCAGTGACCTTATAATATTGAAGTTAAATCTCTTTTGTTACAATAGATTTCTGTGATAAATATAAATATAAGTACATATAAGTACATATATTATAATATCCACCAATCCGCACTTGGCCAGCGTGGTGGACAATGGCCTAAATCCCTCTCAATTGTGAGTAGGAGACCTGTGCCCAGCCAACATAAAAAAAAAGGTTAAAATATGTGTAATATATAATATACAGGGTGGGCCATGAATTAGTTAATATTTCAAATATATATATATAAGAAAAACAATAAGACGTACTTTAAAAAGAATTTATTACAGAAATAGCGAAAAAACCGGAATTTAGTTTTTAAAAATAATGTAATTTGAATGAATGACCTCCGTCGCGACTTCGGCACTCTTCTAAACGACAACGGAATTTGTCGAGAACTCGTCTGCATAAAGACCGAGAAATCGCTGACATCTCTTCCCTGATCCTTGTCTTCAATTCAAGCAATGAAGTTGGCTTATGGGTGTACACACGGTGCTTAAGATATCCCCATAAAAAGAAATCGGTTGGCGTCAAATCAGGACTCCTGGGTGGCCACGGAATGTTGCCTCTCCGAGAAATCAGTTTTTCGGGGAACATCTCCTTAACGACCGGCAGGGCTTTATTAGAAGTGTGACAAGAGGCTCCATCTTGCTGAAACCACGTGTTCCGATTGTAACCAGCAAATTCCTGTAGTTGTGGTGACAAAAACTCCCGTAACATTCTCACATACACAGCAGAGTTGATAGTGACCGTATGGCCGCGAAAATCCTCAAAGAAATAAGGTCCAATTATTCCTTTTGCTGAAATTGCTGCCCATACAGTTACCTTAGGTGAATGCAGCGGCCTTTGATGTTTAGTTTTGGGATTTTCGCTGCTCCAGTATCTGCAGTTTTGTTTGTTAACATGCCCGTTGAGGTGAAAATGGGCTTCGTCGGAAAACAAGATGTT
This sequence comes from Pyrgus malvae, assembly GCA_911387765.1. Classification (NCBI taxonomy): domain Eukaryota; kingdom Metazoa; phylum Arthropoda; class Insecta; order Lepidoptera; family Hesperiidae; genus Pyrgus; species Pyrgus malvae. The sequence continues at coordinate 7,069,128 of OU426958.1, read as the reverse complement.
ATCAAAATTACGAAAGCGTTCCAACATTGTTTCAGCATACAATTTGCGTAAATTTAAATCATTAGGCTTCAATTCTTGCACTAACTGAATCTTATATGGGTGCAATTTCAAATCTAATTTCATAATACGGCGTACGGATGTGCGCGATATTCCTAATTCAGCTGAAAGTTTGCGCGTCGATAAATGAGGTTCACGTTGAACTGAAGCCGAAACTCTTTGAACGTTCTCTTCACTTCTGGCAGTCCGTGGACCGCCGGATTGTTTCACATTTAGTGTCGATCCGGTCTCCTCACACTTCTTTATTTCAATGTTATTTACATTGAAAACAAGGGAGGTCAAGACTTATTGAGGGCCTATTTACCATGTATCAAACTTCATCGGCTAGCGTAGTTCTACGCTCTACGTTCTAGCAAGTGGTCTATGTAGCTAAGCCAAACGGGCGCGGACAGGTCAGATGATATAGGTGACAGCTACTGGCAAAAAATTTCATGCGCGTTGCTGTGCTTCGGAGGGCACGTTAACGGTCGGTCCCGGTTGTTGGCGATAGATAACAGTCGTTAAACCTTGTCGGAGGCCTTATGGGCGGTTTGAAAACATCTGACAGCGGGTTGGCCACTAACCCGCCGCGCCTCTCCACCAACCCGCATGGAGCAGCGTGGTGGAGTAGGCTCCAGGCCTCCCCAATAAGGGGAGAGACCCGTGCCCAGCAGTGGGACGCAAAAAAGGTTGCAGTCAAACTTCAGTGGGATGGTTTTGGATATGCTTATACTTTATAACATTTTTGGTGGCTTTAGTTCATTACGTTTCTCCAAGTCTTTGTGAGTGTAAAATGTTTTTGACGAATATTTAGATAGTTTTTTTTTGTTTTACCTACCCATACATTGTGGAAAATCTTCACTATCGTCAAATCCTGTTGTACTTATAGATACATTCAAGCACTCGGAAATACCTTCAGGCCCATGGTTAAAAAGAAGACCAGTTATCTGTTCTCCTGCTTGGGCAGTGTCTTGTTGCATCTGTAAATTGTAGGAAACAAGTAGGTACATAAGAATTACTTACACCCAAAATCAATAAATTGGTTTCTGTAGATAACTTTATTTGTACCTTTGGACTTGATACTTTTTCTCTTATAACCATAGTCATGATATTTTCATCCTTACTTTTATCTAGTTCATTATCTTCACATTGTTCTATGTTTTCATCATTAAAATTTATGTTACTATTATATACAAATTCATCTTTGTTTTCAAAAAATTTTGAAGTTACAATTTTGTCTTTATTTTGCTGCAATTTTAAATTAATAGATGCAATTGAAGGTTCTTTTTAAAAATTACTAGTATTTTTTATGTACCAAGTACTTTATACAAACATATGAATATGAATACAAATTTACCATTTCCTTAAGATTATTCTTGGCATATACAGGTTGAGGTGAAAGATCTAAGTTGTGTTTCTTCAATATCATATCTTTAATTGTTGAATAGCATTCTTCACTTGTGGTACTAGTATTTAGTATCTTAACTTGAGATTGAAATTTTATATTTGTACCTTCCGATTTTTCTAATCCATCTCCAGACAATTTTTGTAAATTATCTTCAGTATTAATATTAAATGATGCATCTGTTTTCTCTTGAGTATTCTGGTAAGTATTTAAATAACATTTAGCTGAATAAAATATTCGAGGAACTATCAATTTGACGATCTATATGGCGCAATGGTTACCACGTCGCACCGCCATTGAGCGGGGGCAGAAAGAATGAGTTTAAGTCTTGTTTAAGTTTTGTTCACAATCGAGATGTTTGTGACATTTGTTTTTATGTATGAAGCTATGTGAAGCGCTATTTTTTAATAAGTTTATCACCTGAGTGGTATCCACATATTGGGAAGGCGGTGCCACAACATTTTCTTCATCATTTTGCGATGACAAATTTATTTCTTCGATTTCCATAAAAGTCATCTGTAAAGATATATGTTCTTGAAATCAGATATGCTATTTTCCTTTTCTAAATAAATATGTTCTAAATAAATACCTTTTCTGGAGACCTATCGATTTTTTCCGATGGGTCGACATTTGTTGATTTTACATACTTTGTTTCTTGAAACTGATTGGGTTCTAATTTATGAATGATATTGTAAGCGTCTTTTTTATCCAACTTAATATCTTCCAGGATATGTATTAGTTTTTTCTCAGAATATTTTTTTAATTCAACTTTTTCATTGCTGTTTTTAATATCTGTATCAACGGTTACGTTTGAAAGCGATGTAATGCGATTTCTGTTAATATTTTCCTCTGCTTTAACTTTTTTGTAGGAACTCTTTTCATAATCAAAGGAAGTATATGATCCAGCTCTCTTAATTGGTGTCGTATTTTGTAAATCAACCTTTTTTATCTAAACATAAAAGATGAAACTGATTAAGATTGCGATGCAAGTAATTGATTAACAAAGTAGTTACCTACATAATATACAACTGATGCAAGCGCACATCTAGACAATGTCATCAGAATACCTTGCGCAGATAACTCGCACTAGTTACAAGCAATATTATATTAAATAGGTACTTACGTATTGATTTAATTATTACCTGATCTAGCTTGACACTAAGAATATCTAAATCATTGTTTTGTAAATGCAATCTTGGCAACTGAAACAGTAAAAATGAACTAAAATTGTTTGTACAGAGAAACGTGAGCATAATTTTTATCATACTGACCATCAATGAATCTTTGTTAATATTCTTATTCAGATTACTCCAGCTATCCTCCAATGGAGTATCTTTTATAGTCTCGACAATTTGCTTAGTGTGGTGTTGAGATTGCTCATTAATCAGGTTGGAAGTAACTTTCTTTTGTTCCTTTAAAATAACATTTACTTCTTTTGATAGATCCTTTATTTCATCACTCTGTACACGAATACTTTCAAAAAGTTTAGGTCTCTCGTTGACGAAAAAATTAGCAAGTTCGATTACACGCTCTTTGTCTAAATCAACTAATTCCTTTTTCTTTGCTTCTATTTTATTTCTTAAATGTTTTGAGTCACTTATCAAAGAATCAATGTTGGCTTGAATTTCCTGACTCTCATTCTTAGCTTCAATTAATTTTTTAACATATGGAATACTCTCATACCTTGTTTTTGCTTTTAGCCATATACTTTCATATTTTTTCTTACCAACTTTAGTACGCTCAAAAATTTCTGCCTTTCTTTCTTTACTAAGAAGATAGTTTTTTTTAAGTTCTACGTTTCCAAATTTTATTGTTTCGATGGCTAAATGGAGGCTGTAATTATTTATTATAATTTATTATAATTAATTAAGAAACAACTTTTTTAACCAAAAAAAAATTGTTTTTTTAATGCGGACTTGTATAAAAATAGTATATAAGGACTAGTATTACATATATGTAATCTCCGTTTTTCAGGTAGTTTTAGGTGAGAACCACACCTTGGTACTACCTTACTTTTTTAAGAGCTCTAAATGAAACTTTGCTTATTAGGTACTAGAGTTTGCAACCCGGTATGTTTCTCAACCCGGCCGGGCCCGGTCGTGTTCGTCGCCAACCCGGCCGGGCCCGATCGTGTGCGTCGCCAACCCGGCCGGGCCCAGCGGACCCAGCCGGGTTGTATCATATGAAAATGATTTTATGAAAATTTTCTATGTATGAACGAAAAAAGACAATGTTTCAAGGTTAATATTAATTTTAAACTGGCGTATGAATAATAATTACAATAATCAGTCTCACTCAAGTCTAAAAATCACACTTAATACAGAATTGATTACTTTTACTTATGGACGGAAAACATTAAACGGACAACGATAAACATTTTTATTAGGTAGTAATTATTCATTTTTATAAGTTTAAACAAGCAGGTCTTTCTCTTTACTCCTTATAGTGTCTAATTAAAAACATGGTGTTAAAATAAGAAGCTAATTACGCAGCTTAGAGTACTAAACGTGTCTTATTAGATTTGCCCTTTTAGAGCCGTTCAATACAATTTATTGGTCTATAAAGATCAATTTTGTAGTAAGGGAACGGGCTCAATTTCACACGAATCAATCTTTAAATTTATTGTAATTAATGTCATTCACCATATTATGTCCTTAGACACAAATTACACTGGACAGTCGATCGCGGAACATCTCGGAATCTCGAGATCTTCCACGAAACGGAAACTAGTAGTAAAGAAATACGAACAAATTCTCTGTCAAGAAGTTACCACACGAGAGTGACAATTATCCAATTGATGATCATTGAGATGTCTAGAAAACAGTAGATATCTGCCATTACCATGATTTATATCAAATGCAATCAAATAATCACACCTACATCAACACAAAAAATTACCCTGAAAATCATTTACACCTGTTTCATCTCTCAATAGTAATTTTTTGGATAGAGGAGAGGTTCGATAGTGTTCCTGCACAAATGTGTCTTTAGAACCTTTGGCTCGACATGATACAATTATAGGCACACAAAATTTCCAAGATAGCGGCCGGTAAATGGAAAATAGACCACAGATTTGACATCTTTTGTTTGCCTAAATTCGTCTTAGTTTGACCACCGGTCTAGATATGTAGATAAACTTTGGTATAAATAAAACAAATTCTTATTTGCTAAAATTAAAGTATTATGTTTTTTCTCAAATTTGGGCTATTAAGACTATATAGTGAGTGTTACTATTACAAATTAAGCAAATAACGAAAACACGAGAGTACAGTCTACGACTTGGAACCGCGCGCCGCGGTTTCCTTACAGGGTCCGGTGACCGGGCCCGGTAAGAACGGCCGGGCCCGGTGGGTGTGTAAAAGGGCACCGGGCCCGACCGGGCCCGGTTTGCAATCCCTATTAGGTACATATAAATTCCCATAGACATCCCTCTATAAGACATGTATTATTGGGTGTTGAAACGATGAATCTAAGAAGAAAAAACGTAGTACCTATAATGGATTTTTTCATATATTTATGATATAATATTACCTCTTTATTTCTTGCTCAGCAAACTGTATTTCTGTTTCTAATTTTGAATTACTGCTACTAATGAACTTACAAATTTCTTTTTGGCGTTCAGATTGCTTTCTTAGCTTAGAGTATAAAAATGCTTGTGCTGAAATCATAATCATGAATAACAGAAATATAACTATAAGAGTAAAATGACGTAAGTACTAGCAAATACTTATTGTAAAATAAGAGTAAGTATTTTAAATAGCACTACTACATGATGATGGGTGAGTGCGACGATGTTATGTTATGAAATTAAGAAACATACCTACTTTCGATAGATCTTGCTATTTTATTTTATATCACTGTTTAATGATTGAGTGTACATAATAAGATTAATAAGTAATTATTTATATATTAATACCACAATAATTATAGTACTATATAAATATTACCCATTTCAATTTCTTGCCTATCGACTTTTGTACATTTTTTGAACTATTAAACTATTTGGACATTTGGACTAGCTTAACAAAAAAGTCATATCTACGTAAAAACGACCATTATATCGTTGCCTTTAAAAATATTTAATGATTAACAACTTAGTAGCATCGATGGCCGAGTGATAATGAGCGCGGTCTCCGACACGGATATACCGTGTTCAAAATGGGCGGCGCGGACCTCTGACGAAGAAATCCGTTAAGTGCGTATTTTCTCTTTGCTCCATGGCGAAGGAAAATATTGTGATATTTAATTAATAACGATGTTTTCCATCACCGTGCATGCCTGAGAGTCATTTATAATTTCTCGAAGACATGATGTCCACTGGCCAGCGTGATGGAATATGGCCTAAATCCCTCTCACTTTCGAGGAGGCCTGTGCCCAATTGTGGGACATAAAAATGGTTGAATAAAAAGCTAAATAGAGATAAGTTGAGAGTGGAATCATACAGCAGCGATAACCGAATAGTTAAGACACCCACTCTCTGGACGGGGCTCCCTGGTTCAGATATTTTTGGTACTCCTAGTTCGCTACGGTTTGCGAAAACATTCAAAACATTGTAATATTTCTTTTCGATGTTTTTTCATCCGTGCATGCTTATAATTTATATGGCCTAAGCCTGGCCTAAACCCTTAACTCCCTTCTAAATTCCTAAAGAATACCCGTGCCCACCAGTGAGATATTTTAAAAAGTTGATTGGAGAAAAAATACCTATCAAAATAAAATATAAATAATCTTTATTTCTTACCTTTAATACATTGACTGGAAAGTATAATTTTAACTTGAGATTTGTCTACTTCGGCTGAAACCTTTTCAAGTGCTTGAACTTCGTTTGTTTCGGCCATTTTAATTGGCCTATTTATTTTAAAGTGCAGCTTCTATATTACCTGAAACTTATTTTTTTGTTATTTTTTGCAGACAACACCAAGCGTAAAATTATAAACTATAATCTTACCGAAGCATAAAGCAAATATGCTTATTTGCAACAAACTTCTCATTGAGATTTTGGGATATGAGAAATTTCAGAAGAGATTAGGCGGGAAATCTTCTTTTTTTTTTCTTTGTAAAATTAGAAAAGTATCTGAACAGCCAAATGAGCTTTACAAACACATTAAAAATGTGATCCTTTTTTCAAACTAAGATTTATTGTACCCACAACTATAGTTAATATATTTTTTAGTATTTTATTAAATTTAATATTTTAAAACTACCTTCGAAAATCGTATGCACACTATTGCCATATGAACTATTGCTATGCTATTGCTTTTATTTTTTATCCTGATATTCCACTCTCAGTAGGTATTCCCCTTCTACATTAAATGCTTATTTATAATACACAGAATATTCATTTCAGCGTTTGTCCTTTTGATTAGTTTTCGTAGGTATCGTGAATAAATAATTAATTATCGTGATTTTTACACACAGAAACCATAATTAGAGATCGCATTCTAACAGTAACTGATTAACATTGATCCTGTTGTCGCCAACGGTTTTAATTAAGTAAAATAGCAACATTCGGGAGTAGAAAAATAATAATTCATTAATCATTCATATTACGGGTAGTTGTAAATACATAGGTATTTTATGAAGTATCTTCTATTTTCTTCAAGTAGCTGTATAAATGCGAGATAAATCGTTACATTACTGTTCTAGACTTCAAGGAGTCAGGTAGTAAAAAAAGTACGCGAAAGCTCTGCTCAAATAAGTATTCATTTATGACGGTGTGTGTTGTTCATTACAAGGGAGTTAAGTGAAATTCAGTAATTGTATCAAAGTGGTTGAGGTGTCATACTTATAAGATTAGATTGGGTAAGTGCAGTTGTGTTTCACAGTTATAACAAGAGTTAATATGAGTTCACACATAAGTATTCTAATTATACTGTTAATGTATTTGGTGATGTGTAGGATGTTTTGTAGTGATATACTTTAGAATACAGTACTTATTATCTTGACAGTGGTTTGATTTAGGTACTCACAACACAATCCAGTGGCTGGATTCAGTAGGTGGATCCAGCGTCGTTGCATTCCAGCGCTGGATTGGCATTGGTTTTGTAATGGTTTATTGTATTTTTATTTCTATTATGTATTAGTTTATAACTTTAATTGTATTTGTGTATTGGTTTATATGGGCCTACGTTCGCCTGAATTAAATAAATAAAATAAAAATAAATTGCTTCTGAATCAGGCCGTTTACATTCAATCCAGTAGACACCATAGGACACAATACACTTATAGTAGACACTCTTACTTTCTTAGGGTGACCAACAAAGTTTGCAGCAAAAATGAGTATTCCGCGTCTTGGAAAGAGCAGGCAATTAAAATACTGTCAATATAGTATATTTCATTACAAGTGCGGAAAGGCTTTCATTGCAATGAGTTCCGACAAATGTCTACCCGAGCCGAGGCGTAGCCGAAGGTGAGATGAATTGTTTGTAGAAAGTATCGCAATGACAATCCGGCTAATCCTGGACCCGCCACAATACAGAACGGCCAATGTTTTATGAAACGGCTAGCCGTAATTTTATACGGCGGATTATTCGATCCGACCACGACATACCAGACAAACAGAAGTGTGGTTCCCACAGGTGGTTCCGTTACATTTACACTATTTTACACGGTGTGGTTCAGTTGTGCCACTGGCACGTGTTGCGCGGCATGCGGAGGTCACTTGATTGAAAAATGGGAACGAGTCTTTTCGGATGTAGTGTTGGCTACTAGACGCTGTACTGGATTGGAACATGTTTACATTGATCCTGTAACTAATATAAATGCTGATCCATTAAGTAATAAAATGATTAATTTTTAAAATTTTCAATATGAAATTGTTGATATGTTGTTATATAATTCTGTTTATTTTCTGCACCATTTAATAGGTACAGACGCCGCCGCCGCCGCAGATTTCGCCGCGCCGCCGCCGCCGCGAAAAGGTAACGGCGCGCCGAGTGAGTGAGAGAGATAGTTGAATCGCTCATTAGTCAAATAGTATGAACGTGCTCGTTGTTGAAGTAGGACGCGTTAAGCAGTTAGCTATGAAAAATGGCTGCGTCGTCGGCTCTAGAAAACGTGTACGTTTATAAAACGAAAAAAGAAAAAAATACAGTGACGTCGCTACGGACGCTATCTCTAGTGAAATAAAAGCACAGTTACTGCTGGAACTTTTTTGAAAACTTAATTGTAAATTAAGATGAAAAAGAAAGAACAGTTCTCAACGATCAAGTGTTTTGTGACGCATGTTTAAGAAATGCAAAGGAAAAGACTGCTATTTATGGCTATACTTCCTCATCTATTTTTATTTTATTTTTGATATTATTGCAGATTTGTGGTCAGAAGGGTTTAATTTACCACCTTAACTAAAAAAAATACCGAAAACTATCCTCTAAAGACTCTTAATGCATTTGTGGCCTTATGCAAATTTCCAAAAATCAATTATCTGGCAGATGCCTGGATATCGCAAAGGCCTTGACCTGGTCAGGCACAGGGTCCTTTTCGCGAAGCTTCCATCTTACGGTCTTCCCGTGAGTCTATGCAACTGGGTGGCAAGCTTTCTGTCTGAGCGGCAGATTAAGGTCGTTGTTGACGGATGCTGCTTAGATATGAAGCCCATTAACACCGGTGTTCCCCCAAGGCTTAGTGCTGTCTCCTGTGTCTCCATTGTGCATATCAATGACATTCTGCAAAAATCACGCGGCATTGCTATGCATATGATAGTACGGTGGACGCACTATACACCTGTCGAGCCAATGCCTTTCGGTCACAAGTGGAGGAAAGCAGAATCAAACTTGTGTCTGAAGTCGAGAACTCTCTGGAGTGGTTCGCGTAATAGGGTCGACTTAACCTTGTTGAGTTTAATCATCAACGACCCAAGCTTGACCGACAGGCTAGAACCGCTAAGCTTGGGAAGAGGCTCGCTCTGCACGTTCTACCGACTTTACTATGATAAGCGCACTGAGGAACTTTTTAAAATGATATGAAATACCACCTATGAATGATATGAATATACGACCAGACGAAGTTAAAGTGCCACCGACACCATCTGGACTCGTGGCGGTCCTCCACAGTTCGCTATGCACGCTCTTTTTTTACCACGGACGTGTAAGTTATGGGACAACCTTCCAGCTGAGACATTTCCAGTGGACTATGACATGGGGTTCTTCAAGAATGCTGTAAAAAAGCTCTCCTTCAAAGCCGACAATGCTCGGGTAGCTCCCTTGGGGTTACCCGTGTCCATAAGCGACGGTGATCGCTTAACATCACGCGGCCCGTCTGCCTTTTTGTACAGTTTATTTTTATAAAAAAACTATCCTGTCATACAGCCACCTGCAATGTCGGCGAATTGTTATTCGAAATTGTATAATTACGTTGTTTTTATTTCCTAAGTGCCAAAAATGTCACACTTTCCTGAACCGTAATTTATTTATTTTTAAGTTTTAATAAATGTTAATATTGTTATAGACAAACTACGTATTTTTTTTATTTTTTATCTGCCAATATCTAAAAATCCTTTGGAGGTCACGCCGCCGCCGCAGACTCCAAAAAGTCGGCGCGCCGCCGCCGACCTCCCACCCATCGGCGCTCATATCTAGTACAGAGCTAAGCTAAACGGGCGCGGTCGGTAAAAAACATCCGATTGTGGATTGGCTACTTAGCCGCATGGAGCAACGTATTGGAGTATGCTTCAGGCCTCAGGCTTATGGGAAGAGACCCGTATCCAGCTGAGCAGTGGAACGTAAAAAGGGTCTCGCATTGCCAGTGGTACCACCAGATTTTATCACTAGTGGTGTCTGTGGTAGCACATGAGTACCATGGGTAATGTGTCCGGTGCTGGGGGGTCTATTTTTAATGCTCGTGGTACCACCACTTGTTGCAGCCAGATGAAAGATAGGATAGGTTAATCAATTATGATAGCAATGGATAATACCACTAGTATTCACCCAATGATTTAAAATTATTACTTGTTTTATACTAGGTTCAATCCAACATAATGGCTTTTGCAATGTTTTTACGTTTAGTGTGATCACTGTGCACTTACCTATTTATTTATTTTTTTCTCTATGTTCGATTTTAAAATGGTAACAGTTTAAATAAAACAAAGACATTCAATACCTAAAATTTATTTAACAAAATAGTGTCATACAGTTATTTAAAATAACAGACGTAAATGATAATTTGTAATACAACCTAGCATCCTAATTAAACCAGGTACTTTTCATAAATTTATCCACATTAAAAATAAAAGAACAATCAATGACAATGCAGCACGAAGGAATGTTGGCTAACGCTAATGGTCAATCATACATTTACCCTATCGTGTGCGCAACGCGCTAGCTGTTTACTCCTTGTTCTACGTTAGCGACGCAACACGACGCGATGTAATGTAACACATAGATCGATTACTGCACTCTGGTTCGCTGACATTACTCACACATATGCATTTTTTAGTCGTGACGGCCGGAGAATTCACGCTTTCCACACGTGTGCTTCACTGACAATACACACTCGAATTAATGAGTATGTTGCTCGTACTAGGTTTCAGTAATCAACCTAGTAGGTACAGCCTACATTTGATATCTGCTGCGCTTGTCGCTCACGTAGGACCAGGAGATACACTGGCTCTCTCGGGAACGCTCTGAATTGTTGCGATCTAACCGCGCTCATTCACCCCCATTGGCAGTGTAAATATTACAAACTAGCACCTTTGCCCGTAAACGATTATAAAAACACCCACCCATTACAGACTTGCCGACCACGAACTTTAATACTGTTTGTTTGCCATGTTACACAAATATACTTTTTCCTACTAATTGAAAAATATTTAAAAATACAATTAAACATTGATTTAATACGAGCAGTGCAGTAAACATCAATTTCATACAATATACATACTATTACTTAACAGTGACTGCACATATCTATTGAAATAAATTTATTATTGCCACTTTTACAGGTGTTTAATCTACTTTGGTTTCATTGACTGGGATAAATTGGCATACATTCGACAATTTATAGTAGCCAAGCGTAATCATATTAGATAATGTCACTGCAGAAAGGAACCTAAAATGGGAAACATTGAAGAGGGAGGCTTGTGGTACAACAACGAGTCAATATTTACAATGAATCTACACGCGAACCTTCTACAGTCAGGGAATGTCTACTCAATTTTAAGGTATTTCCTCATTTGTACAACCGAACCACTCACAATCTAAAACATATCGGAACAAAAGCACGTCAATCTGGAATAACTTAAAATAATACTTAAAATACAAGTTAAAATACCTACTGGGTCCCTTCGAAATTATAATATTCATACATATCAAACAATTAATTATTTTGTACCGCCAACATTCACTAAGTGCGACGACTACCATGTAGTTACATAAAAAGAAAAGGAAAACATATTACGTCTACGGCGTGAGGTGGACACATACGGTGAGAAGCGAAAATACCCTGCGTTTATCCTTTTTATGTAAACACACAGTAACTCATTAAATAATTTTCTACCTTTTACATCAGTCGAACGGGTTAAAATTTTGAGGAAAAATAGTCTCATCATCTATGTCTCGACGAAGACTGAGTTGACCGGCGACGCCCCGAACGCACTGACCGTCCCGAGCGGGCCCGCGCGACTCCACCGCACCGCGCACACTCGGACCTCGCACGCGCACCCGGCACCCCATCCCACTGCGGGGAGGGCGCGGAACAGGATCTCCCAGGGGCTCGAGGGGCTCATTAACTGTAGGGCTGCGGCAGCAGGATCTCGGTGAGCAGGCGCTTGAGGCTGTCGACGCCGGTGAGGAAGCCGCAGTCGGGCCCGTGGTGCGGCGTGGCGGTGGCGAGCGGCGACTCTGCGGCGGCGCCCGCGAATGCGGTGTGCGCGAAGTCGATCATGCGGATGTCGACGCGCTCGTCGGGCGGCGGGCTCCAGGCGCGGGTGCGCGCGCGCTTGCCGCTCGCCTCGGCCGCCTCCGCCTCCGCCTCGGCGTCGCCGCGCCACGACTCGCTGCTCGTGGACGAGTACGCCATCCAGCTGTCGGCCGAGTCGGGGCTGGGCGGCTGCCGGCGCGGGGACGCCGCCTCCGCCGAGCCCTCCTCGTAACCGCCCATGGTCTCCTCCGAGTGCGGCGTAAAGGGCTCGCGCGCACCCGGCTGCGCGTCCGACGAGATCTCGTCGTGCAGCGTCGACATGTCGAAGTGGCCCGGCGACGGCGCCAGGTCGGCAGAGCTGCTGGACGCGTCGGCGTCGTACTCGGACGTGGCGCCGGCCGCCTCCACGCGGGTTGGCTCAGGCGTCAGGTCGCCCTCGTATACTATTAGCAGGGAGCTGAAAAACAGTAAGCCTGAGTTTAGCACAGGTTAGGTTACGAAGCGATAGTACCTAACGAGGTAAAATTGTAAATATGTAACAGTGTCTTGCTGAGTAGAGATTATGGAGTGGTACAGACTGTGGTTTCCAGCGGGAGATACTGGGTTTAAATGCTCGGCGCGCACCTTTTACAAAGAAATTTGTACGGTGCGCATTTATCGCTGCTCCGCTGTGACAGATTGTGATATTCAATTGATTACGACGTATTCCATCGCCGTGCATGCATGAGAGAAACTCATAATTTGCCTCGAAAGCATGAGGTCCACAAATCCGCACTTGGCCAGCGTGGTGGACTATGGTGATGGTGACTAAATCCCTCTCACTAGTGAAGGTTGAAAAAAGTGCTCCGCTAGTTAGGAGACTACATAGGGTTCGCCCTAACTAAATGAATTAACATCAGGTTAATTCCGCATCTGTTTAAATTTCGGTCGCCTAGATACGTTCAAACTTGTCAAATATTTGCGCAAAACGCTTCCTACCGATGAGCGAGCTGAACGCGGCCACAACACGAATCAACAACAGATTGAACAGCAACAACGGAGACCCACCAGGAGTAGAAGCGGTAGCTGGTCTGCTTGGCGATGGCGCGGCGCAGCGCGTCCAGGTCGCGCAGCACGCGGCGCACGACGCGCGCGCGCAGCCCGCCGCCCGCGCCGCCCGCGAAGAAGTCCCGCAGCGCGTCGCGCAGCCCGCTCTCCGTCAGCGCGCGCCCCCAGTACTTGTCGCGCCGCACGCACGCGCCCGTCTCCGGCACGTATACCTGCCGATCAACAAGCGACACGTCATTTCACCAACTCTGTCAAGTAATTCATATTAAGTAACAAACGGTAACGGTGCTGTTAGGGGAATGCGACGTAGATTTTCAGACCACGTGACGCCGAAGCGGCAACGTGGCCACAACCAGACCATTAATCAGTCCCGGATTTATAAATACGCCGTATAGGCTGCGTCCTAGGGGCGGCAGATTTCAGAGGAAGGTCCCACGATTTCAGAGGATAAAAGACACCGTTCACTGGTTTTCTCATGGTTTTTTGTATTTTGGTTTAATTGATTCATTTCATTCATTTTGTACATTTTCATTGATTTGGTTTCGTTGCCTATAGAAACTAATTCCTATAGAAACCTATATTATCGTGTATAGAGATAGATGAGAGCATCAAGGCGGGCGGTAGCAATCCCCATTTTCCTTAGGTATGTACATGGGGCGGCAGAAATAAAGTGGCCTACACTCATAAAAAATATAAATTCGGCACTGTCATTAATTCATTTTTCTCTCTGAAACGTCGTATTCTTCATCAGTAAAGCCGGTGTCACGATAATGTGAACGTCAACGTTTACGCCCATCAACACGATAAACATTGCGTTTATTTTGAACGCTTTAAACTGAGTGGCCACACTTGAACGGTCAACGTGAATGCCCATGCTTGGCGTTGAATTTGGCCTTGAATTTCCAAAATGGACGACAGTGCTATTTTGTATTTGAAGTGTGTATTTTTTTATTATATGAATATATTTTATCATTGGCTTTTGCATTGCATGCAACCCTTTCTACGCCCCACTGCTGGTCTGTCCCCAATATTGGGAACGCCTGGAGCTTGCGCCACCACTACATCTCCACCAACCCATATTGGGGGAGCGTCCCCCAATATGGGTTGGTGGATTAACAACGTCATTTTCTATGCACTGTCATAAATAGAAGGCACATTATGGATAGACGTTGCGCCGGAGGGTTCGCCCGTAAAGGCCACTCCTCTGGCTAGTGTCATACCTGTCAATTTTGACGCTCTACGACGCTAACCGCCGGGCCATGCGCGCATGTAATTTTAACACCACTAAAAACGATAAAGGTGCCAACCATATGACACCGAAATGGCAACATGGCGCAGTCAAACCGTTTTTTTTTTTGTTTGTTTTTGAAACGTCATTCGTCTTCAGTTAAAGCAGTCAGCTAACCGTCTCCATTCTCCACTTTTTCATTAATCCGTTGGTCCGTCCTATATGCATGCGCCACACAACCGTACACACAAAGCAGCTAGCGGCGCACTTTGCTATCTACTTGGTGCACTTCTCGGCGGACGCGTCGTCGCCATGCTACATCGAGGACACTTTTAGACTGTTCCTCACAACTAACCCATTGAGAAGGCTCACCTGCATGCCACAGAGCCGCACTCCCAACGCGGCAGAAGTACTAGCGGCGCACTTGGCCATCTGCTTGGTGCGCTTCTCCGCGGACGCGTCATCGCCGTGCTGACGCGTGCCCATCTTCAGGTCCAGCACGCACGGCCGCCGGTACGACGACGTTATGTTCTCCATCATCAGGAAATCTGCGGAAGACAGGAAAGAATCCATTAATCCTACTGTACCTAAGCAAGTCTACCCGAGAACACTAGGACGATTAATAAATAATAGTGATATACAAATTATAAAGGTTATTCATTACTGGCTTCCAAAAAACCGTAGACCAACTCTTGATAATAATTCTAATATCAATCATTTTTAAAGTTCAACTGCAGATTGTGTATCAGAACAGAATTGGGTGGAATTCTCATTGTTTCGAGTAAGACTACGTAAATCACATTTAATGGAACTTACGGTATACAAGCCTTAGACTAAAAGGTGAGGAAGACAAGATTTAGCGACTATTATCTATGCCATCAGTCGACAACAAACAACAGAAATCACGGCACTGTTCTTGAAATATTGCCATACCGTTATTGCATAGTTTTTATGTTGTAAGCATATTATTATTAAGGTGAAAAAAAAATCTTACATAATACATACCTATAACAAATATTAAACATTTTTTATACTTACATTGCTTATTTGAGTTATCCATGTGCGCAATGCTCTTTAGTACTTCAGACGCATTGCCATTTCGGTGTACTTTAAACCTGCAAGAGGAAGGTGAAACATTGAGGGCGGGGCTACAAACATTAAAGCCAGCTAATCGACAACGAAGGAGCTAATTGAAACACAGAGTTAGCGTTATGTGTTATATTGTTACATCGGAATCAATAATATTATCATTACCGCGATTGATTCCACGACGCAAGCCACATTCTCGAGCTCGCAGTGAATGGTCGTGCATCGGTCGCGCGTTAGTGGGATAGTCATGTAAGTATTCGTATGATTATATGGCGACGTCGGATGACCGGTCCGGCGTACGTCGTCTGAAATATGATAAAGGACACATGACAAGTGTCGGAGTGAGTCTTAGCGCAGGCGCGCGTAGTGGATACGCACTTGAACACGTCGTCTCGCTTGCGCTTGCCGCTCAGCGACTGCTTGCGTCCGTTCTCGTCGCGGAAACATGGCGAGTAGCGCTTGTCCAATTTCGTATTGCCAGTGTTTGAGGCCTGCATCACCCCTGAAACAAACGGCCTCGTCATCAGAACTTGTATTCTCACTGCTAAAGCCGACAAATCAAAACTAAATAGGCAGTTACAAACTTAACTTTGATATAAAACACTATAAGTTAGAGAATGATCGCGGCTTTAAAATCTAGAAATATAACACAGAAAAAGATCAATCAAAAACTCAAAACATCCTACTGGATGTTAAGTTTTATTAAATTTAACTTTAGATCGTTAATGGGCATCTAATGAGCTCACATAGTAAAAATACTTTATTAAAAAAGTGTGAACTTACTATGCCTATGGTGCAAGTTGCCAGCGTTAATTTGGATGAAAAGTGAATATAACAACGTTAACGTAATTTTAAAAGGGTTTGTATATCTTTTGCTGGTGTGTAAGTGTGTTGTTAGGTCTGTAAGGTTGTGTTTCAAAGTGATTATTTAATGTAAATGTGTGTTCGTCAATGTGGATGTTCTTCGAATCGTGTCGGTGTTAAGATGTGTCTGGTAGAGTGATGTGAATGTAGGTTTAAGTAAAGGTTTACAAACCCATAATGTAAAATTACCGCTAGGGCGCTATTAGGGGCGGTAGTGTGGGGTGCCTCCGGCGTCGCTCCGCCCGCCGCAGCGCCGCAGCCCTTGCGACAACAAGGAAACTAATATTTTGTTCCTGACCCCTGTCCGCTCCCGCACCCTCTCTCGCGCTCAAACCCGCCAGCCGCTATTAAATTGGCCCGCGCAAGAGATTTTCTTTCAAGTCATACAATTTTGATTTAACAAAATTATTGTATTTATATAGGTATAATATATAATGAATAACTTGACCCTTAACACACAATAAAATAAACAGCAATTAATATTGCATCTTTATGGATCGTCGTTAATAAGTTAGTCTAAAAGACCTCGAGGAGTATTTTAATTATAACAACAGTACATACTAGCAGAAACTGTGAATTTGTTCAAATCAATTATAAATCCAAATTTATTAACTAAATAAGTACTTTAACTTTAATACTTAAAACCTGTTTAATAAAAGGATAATATACATTTTTGTAGCATTAAAAGAAAATAAGTTATAATTTATAAACATAACAGAACAGTCGTCGACAAGTAATATTATAGACAGGTTATTAAAATATTTTCAACCGCTTTTTTAAAAATAGACACACAAATTCACTTTGCTTTCTCATTGCGAAACAGCGTACTACGTTATCGAAACAAGCGAGAACTGTAAACTGTAAACACTGAAGTATGAATAAGTCACGTATAGATACGTGTCGTCATTCATGTATTTTTTACGAATGTTATGATGACTTTACAGCTTCTTTGTTACATATAAAATAGTACAAAAAGTACCAAAAAATCAACCAGGTACAGAAAATACACTGAATAGTTCGCAGTCAGTACGGTCGGCGGGTTTGCATATTCACCTTGCAAACGTCTCTCTCACAAGCAAAATACTAAAGTTGCAATGAAGGTCACGATCAGGTGAGCAATAAGGAAAGTTAATAAAATAATAAATGTTTAATTACAACCGCCGACATCCTCCTACGCACCGATATAGCACCGTGCAAAGATAACGATAATGCGCAGATCGCGTACTAATGCTCACTTTTTTCTATGACGTCAATAAACATCGATTGGGCTTTAGAATAATAACACTTAGGTACAACTCGATACAACAAAATAGCAAACAAAACGACACGAGAACCTGAGCTAACGCGTGAGCGTTTCATAACTTCCTTACTGCTCGACAATGTAATAACATCAAACAACAAAATTTGAAGTCTATAACGCACGTACAGAAAAAATGGCATTTATTAAGAAAATAAAAAAAATGTATCGATGCAATGAATGATTATGATGCATTCAGCGAAATCTTAAAAGCAAACCGAGCAAAACGTTATTGGAAAGCGTCGGAGTAAATTCTCACCTTTATATCTAGGAACGAAGCTCTGGATGTCTTCCGGAATGTTCTGGTAGAAATGCAGCTCGCGGATGTTGAGCGGCTTGATGACCGTGCTGTCGTTCAGCACGAGCAGCCTCGTGTGACCGCCCACCTGCATCACACACCTCGTTAAACACATACTCCACACGTGCGCATTCATTTTCACTAATATGTAATTTCAATATCTGATACCAACGCAGAGTTGAGTGCACTATAATAAAACGTGACACACTTTATAATCTGATCTGATGATTCATAAAAATTCGAATTATTCAAATAGAAGTAGCGAGCACGTGACAAATATGCCTACATAAACATCAGATGATGCGGTGACGACATTTATATATAAAACCTAAAGAATGAGTATTCGGTTTTTGGCTCGTCCTTGC
Source organism: Pyrgus malvae (assembly GCA_911387765.1). Taxonomy (NCBI): domain Eukaryota; kingdom Metazoa; phylum Arthropoda; class Insecta; order Lepidoptera; family Hesperiidae; genus Pyrgus; species Pyrgus malvae. Next base: position 7,050,645 of record OU426958.1, on the reverse strand, counting down.
CGTGTTGTTTTCAACGCTTTGCCCCCTTATCACACCTCAACCGATAAGAAGCGAAACTAATCGATTCTTTCCACGAAACATGGACTGGCTTTGCTTTCCATCGTTGCTTTGAATAGTCTGGATCGTAAGTGAATAATATCTTTAAAATGCAACAATAAAACAAAACACTTCGCAAAGGCAACAAAGTAGTCAAATGCGTGTGAAGTGATAGCAATGGACTGTCACATATGATTTAAAAGATCTATTCTCGATGTATGTATGCAATTTTGAAAATGAGATGAACTGAAGCAATTTCAGCCACAAAATATTCCAAGTCAGTAAGCAAAGCAGAGCATTGCATGAATCGGTCAAATATGATTCCTCATAAACGACAAACACAAAATGACAGCACAATGCAGCACAAAACATAACTAGTTTTACTAGTATAGTAGACTAATATCGATCGATCGAATAAATTGAATTACTAAACTGGCAGCCGTGAAAAGGGTAACATAAGGTTGTTGACCCGCACAACTAACCAAAGTCAGATGACGATATCTACTCGGCAGAATCGTTCCGCGTTTCTAGTTCCGCTCAGGAAAAAACACAAGGTTGTTTTAAAAAAAATGTTTGCAGTTATAGTTACTGGCTAACTATAAGAATATTTAATGAATTATGCACTGTATAAATTTACTTAATTCGGTAAAAGTCACCATTAGAGAAGGGGGCCGATCAAAAAAGGGTCATGGATAAGAAAATGTATGTAATTAAATTTTTAGTGCTATTACTTTAGTACACATTTCTAAGATTTTTTTTAAATACCAAGTAGGCTACTCTAAAAAAATACATAGATAGGTACTTATTATTTATTTCAAATGTTCTTTGAACACAAATTAATTAGGAGCTCTTGGAATCAATAATGTTACACAACGTAATGCGTCAACAAGCATCAACTGCTGCCGTTATAAAGTAATTATTTACAGATTCCGATCCGATACATACCGTTTGGCTGCGCAATCCACTTAGCCTAAGAAATACTTCCATTAATTCTAAAACAGACATTATTAACTGAAATCAATTTTGTTCCTTTATTGTTTCAATTTACATAAAACTAACTTGCCCTACGAATAAAACTCATGGTCTGTGTCTGTACCTACCATTTTTTTTTAATTGACCCAGTAGTTTTTTAGGGTAGATATGCATTATACATTACAAAAAAATCTTACCTACTTATAATTAACTGTACAATAGGAATCTGTTATAACAACATCGAAGGGACCACTATATATAATAAGTCTCAATAGCCGGTTCGTTTTAATAACCGATGCTAGTTCTATAAGCAACATTGAAATCGCCACTAATTTTCGGTCATTATAACCAATATGTCATTAGAGTTATAAATGATGTCGCATGTCGTTGTAAGAGGTTTTGACTGTAGTTAAATATAGATAATTGATTGTACTCATAACAATAATAAATAAAAATAAACTATAATAGCAGGTATAATAAAATAAATAACTACAAGTTCAATCTAGAGTACCCAACCAGTAGCATCGTAGGATTCCCACAATGAACCTTTATGGAGTAGTTTATCCCCCCAATAAACGTTGTCAAATTGTGTTGTTGTACAAGGTTATATAGTAGAGCAAGACAAAATATGAAGTTAACAAGCAATTATATGCGTAATTTAATATCATTGTGTCTTTTGCCGTGTTTTCTTTTTGTACAAACAATAGAATTTACTATCAAATGGTACTATTGATAGTAAGCCTTCCTTTTACTTACGGGTTCAAACTCATCTTTGTCTTTCATGTAATATATTAATTTAACAGATACGAAGACCGTAAACCGCTAAATCATAAGAAAACCAAAATACTAAAATAGACAAGCATCTGGCCCGACTCAAGGACGTAAATATTATCGTGAACAAAAGTTGATGTTCTGGTCTATTTCTCAACGGAACGTCGGCACTACTACGCAAAATGTCTGTTTTTGTTTATGCTAACGAACAGGAAAACTTATCGACACGGATGTGCGAATATTGCATTGAGAAGATCGTTACCAAGTCAGTATCGCTGATGCAAAAAGCTACGGGAAATTCCAGGAAACATAATAGAACGAGAAGTTTTTACAGTATTGTAGAGTGAAATTTACAAACTATAGTTCATTCGCGTTAAGAAAATAGTGACTCATCAGTGCAACTGCAGGGTAAGGGTGTATTCATAATGGAGAAAAAAATTAAACATTTTTTTTTCAAAACATTAAATAAGTTTAATAGAAAAATAATAAAGTATCAATGATTTTAAACATGTTAAAATATTCCTATTAAGGTAATTTTTAATGTCAACTTAAACGCTATATTAGTAGAGTAACACATATTTGGATTAATGGTAATAAAATAAGTACTAAGTAAAAAAATACAAAATTGTCTTAAAACTAAGTACTTAAATCGCTAATCAGTATCGCTAGATTCTCCCGTTACATTTATTACGAATGAATTTTGTTCTGCATGTTCCATGACGTCATCCGATCAGTTCGAAGGTCTGACTTCAACTGAGCACTGTGAACTCGCCTTACTAATTTCTAGCGTTTTAATTGGCTAGGGGGCGTGGCTTGGCCGGCAGTCGGTGATGAGTCACTATTTTCTTAACGCGAATGAACTATAAACAAAATACTACAATAATAAATTTAGTACAGAAAGCCAACACCGTCGTCTTGAGTTCTTGACTCGACTGCAAAATCTTAAATCACTTAAATCATTGAGACCTGTCATAATAAGTTTTGAGGATAATAGAAGAGTTTCGTTTTAGGTGGTTGTGCAGCAGTCCCTGTAGCTTCGGGATTAAGAATAGAGCTACGGTATCCCCTGCCTGATCGTAAGAAGCGACTAAAAGGGGGCTTCCGGGGTTGTGGATGGTGTAAGTGGGAGTTCAATCCGTCCAACCCGCAGCCCCGGGAAGGGCGGCGATAAAGGGTGGCGATGTGTTCTTGGCCGCATGTCACCGTAAGCATCGAAAGTTGCAGGAAAGCACATCTGCTCTCCCTAAGATGGGCCCGTTCTGGGGCGTCGCGCGTGAAGGACACCGGTGCGTTCCGCTGGAGATCCCGGAGTCCTCCCCAAGCGCAGAGGCAGCCACCGAGGGGGTTTTAGTGCGGTCATATCCCACATAACCCGGTACCCTCTCCCAAGGTGCCGGGTACCTTTTGAAGGTTTCCCCCCGATACCAACGCGCCGGTTCAACTAACCGTTTCAAAGGGACTTGTAGTGGACCCCGAGGTACCAGAGGACACACGAGTTCTGACGTAAGTTTTGGCGACAGTAGCAAAGTTGCGAATTACCTGACCGTGCAGTAGGATAATGCAGCAGCTGTCTGCAGTTTTGCGTCTCAAGCTTAACAGTTCGAAGGACCAGTAAACGTCTTTGCTTCTTAGTTTTGCTGTCCTGGCGATGTATGACTTTCCCAACCGTTTCATCGGACTGATGTTAGTTTTGGCAGAAATTAATTACAAAAACTTGCGTTTTACCTGATTGTGCAGCGGCAATACGTCCACCTCATGGCCGTCGTCCGGCGAGAGCGTGTGCGCGGCGGCGGTCGGCTGGGCGCGCTTGCGCTCCACGCCTCGCCGCTCCGGCTCTCCCATGCCCCAGCCGAGAGAGTACACCATTACTTCGGTCGAGCCACCGCCACCGCTGTCCACCTGTGACAATATAATTCTTATATTATAAAGCGTCATTTTCTCCATAGTCAAGATATATTTAACTTGATAGAACATGAAAGGTACGATGATAATAATCATCGGTATTCAGATTAGCAGCGCAACTATTACATCCTTCATGAATACAACCTTGAGGTTGTGTACACATGTCCATGGGATGCAACAAACACTAAACACCACATGAGGATGTACTCAAATGGTTAAAGTAAAGTAAGTGATTTAGTGAAAAAAGTAAAGTAAAGAATTGTGACTTATTAAAGTATTCCACGTCTGAAAGCATTAGGTTTGTAATTTCGAAATGGTTTACGTTTAGTGAAATTAGCTCAATAATATCATCGATATTTTTCAGAGACAGGCTAATATTATTGTAATACAGCACAAGAAGGACTCTTACACTCTATCTGACAGTTAATTTCTATTTGTTTTAATATGATGAGAACGGGGGTGGTTTAGGATGTGAAAGGCGATCGTTTTTGAATATCAAACTTGTAATTCTAGAAGAATAACAACATATAACAGGGTTTACAGTAGCATTGGAAGCTATCAAAAGCTGACGAACCTCTAATAGGCTATTTAAAAATAAAATAAACAATAATGATAAATCCTAACATTGTATTGACTTCTTATCAAGTCATCCTTTTAAATAAAATGACTGGCAATATCGCAATTGTCTGACAGAAATGTAATTTCCAGTGAGTCAACCAATAATATAGCCTAATATAGGTGCCTTTTCGAATGAAGTCCAGAAAAGTTAAAAGTCTGATGCAATACTACGACAGCTTACACGATCAAAAGATATTCATATAATTTATTACTTCAACAGTACGTTTACCTAGCAAAGATTATTTTGTAGAAATAAAGGCGCTCAACCTACATGAAACCGTGATCGTTATCAGTCACAGACATAAATCGATAAATACGGAGTTCAAGATCACGAGACGACAAAACAAAGTGAGCGTTTAAGCAGTGGAAAGCGGTACAAAAAGGGTTGCGGTCGCACGGAACTAGTTCTGCTCGGTAACAGCTCGGTTCGCCGACTGGTGTTATTGGCGGGTCAGGGAACCGGGTCTTGGCTGCCCGGGGCTGGTGACCGCCGCACTGCGTTCGTCGTCAGTCGTTCGTTAACCGGCCACCGATCACAAAAAGTGCACTTTTATTTTCGCCCGCGGCAGTCACGTCTGCGGCACTCTGGGCGCACTTGGGAACAATCGAGACTCGATACAGGTCTGGGGCGACCACTACCAATGTACCAATGTCAACCATGTTCGCATCAATTTTATTTCTCAGCCTTTTGCGATCGTAAAATTTAAAGGTATTATACGCTCTCTGCACAACTTTCGTTCAAATAATTTCGTGATATATATTCGTAGTTTTAATCACCGAAATTCAGTTTATCTATCAATACAACAACGTTAATATCGCAATTGGTACGATGGCGGGGTTTTATCTTCTGGCTACTGATATTTTATTCATATCTAACTTTGGATTGGCATGACGTATAAAGACGCGCCTCATGTCTGACATTACGAGTATGCAACGGCGTAGCGTAGATATTGTTGCGTGGCAGGTCGCTAACGACGTTCTGCGGCGAAATGTAGCGTCACCAAATTAGAAGCGAAGTTGCGAACGCACCCGCTCCGTTGAGATTTATTTATGTGACGCACAGACTCCGCCCCTACGTATCGTCCGCTGCCATTTCAGCAAACCAAAAATCAACACGACGGCTAACGTCAAAACTGGGAACAACAAGAATAGAGCAAACAAAAATAAGACGCTGCAGCAAGCTGTAAATAATATTTGTAATAATAACTTGGCATCGTTACATCGTAAGCCCCATGACAATGTATATAGATACATATATACAAATATAAGACACGCCAACTATTTGAAGACATCCGTTTCATACGAAGACATGTTTACTGAACTGCGTGTCAAATGTAACTAAGACATGCCACAATATTTACAGAATTTGCTGACACTATCTGAGAGTCCTTCAAACAATTGATAATAATTACTCTGGATGAGACACGTATGCATAATAACTGGAAACTTTGGTTTGCATGAGGTACCAACAAATAAGAATAATTCAAAGTGTGGTCGAGTTAAATTCAGATAAATTGTTTAAACTCCAAGTAGCTAATGTTTGAATATCGATGATAATGAGGTCACGAATGTTGGAGAACTGACCCGAACCGGTTTGTAGAGGACAGTCCGGGGTTGCGTTTCGACATAGATGTACAATTTATGATAATTTTGTTTTATCACCGCCTGCATTTATACATACAAGAACAGTGCTCCACCTGAGTTTTCTGAAGCACGGGATGCTTACATAATAATTTAAAGTTTATGCTATGGTTTGCTCCAACTACCATTATATAATTAGAGTCATGTGCAAAAATGCTTTGGCCCTCGCTTAAGGAAGATGAAATTTTCTTAGCATATTTGATGAAAAGATGAACGCGAAAATTCTTAGAAATATTAGTGACCAAAATCATTTGAGACATTATTCTACGAGTATGATCAAAAACATATTACGTATGTGTATAAGGTTTGTTGAAACATTTACGCACAAATTTCGAAACGAAGTAGTAATAATATACATATTTTATATTAGAGGTAAAAGCAATAAATCGAACGCAGATAAGAGAACAAAGGACTTGACTATACATTCTAAGTTAGTATATGTAATTATTGTTGACAATACTATGATTGATTGTATATTGTATCTGCCCACCACTTAAGTCAATTGAAGACCATGCTTCTGCGACACAATTAAAGCCAAAACTGAAAACCAAGCAATTCAAACTCACTTACTTGTGCATGGTGTAAGTCTGGACAAGCTAGCCCTATCAGAAAGAAAATACTTGAAATACAGCGCTTCTTTTAATTAATTAAACCTAATTATTCACTAAGTAAGTCACCCAGAATCACACACGATATAGATAACACTTTAATTGCTTACTTTTGAGTAAATATGTACTATAATGCGCGGTGAAATAATCTAGTCAGTTTTAAGAACTTTTGTGAATTACGGCTTAAAGGTAATTTGTAGTTCACCATTGACAGTTGGGTTCCTCCGGATGCTGTCGTCCAAAGTGAGAAGATCTTCTTAGCAAAGATAATTGAGTTGTGCCATTGTCTTGTGTATTAAGATAATATTCTCACCCAACAATGAACACAAGTTATAGGTACGAAACCGATTAAAGATAATACGAAATTTTAGAAAACTTCAAAAACTTCCTATTTTTCATAGAATTTAAGGCAAAAAAATCCTATTTGTGGTGTTATTTTATATACAATAACTTGATAGTTTTTCATGTCTGTTGTATTAACTATTACATTATGAGTCATAATTCATAACTGAATATTTTTCACTTTTTCAAAACAACGGCTATTGCTAACAATGACGAAGATCAAAATACAGATCAAATGGCATTTATTTTAAAAAACAAAGAGTGGATCAAAATCATGGAAATCGAAACTATAATCTGAATAATGGAATAGCGCATAATCTTTTTCATACTTAGGGAAGGGAAGGGAAGGCAAAGAAATAACAACGGGATAGATTTTTTTATACAGAGATTTCTTTTAACACGTAGCAACATGTTCAAAATAATATGTTGTCTGGCATCAGCATAGCAAAGTAATATTATCTCAAAAAATCTTATTTATTTTCATAAGCTAACGCAAAGTGTACGTGAATTATAAAAACGACTTGGCTTGAGAGAGAGAGAGAAGAGGTTATTAAGATTGTAATCAATCCTAATAATTTGGATAAATCTGAAAGTAAATTGTATAGAAATAGCTTCATTATAATTAAGTAATTATAATATACACATAATTATAATCGTTAATCGTTTCATGGTAAATTGTTTATTTCATAAATGGTAATATTGAACAAAAAACATCATTCATCATCAAACACCCATTATGCAGTAACTATGATAATGTAGGTATTAATTAACCTACTCTAATTACTAATACGACCAATGAACAAGTTTCAAGTGTCACGCGCAACATTTACAGATAATAAAGTAACAAGGCGGCTGGTAATGACGATGGTCGCGAGTAATTACGTAATTCCAAATTACTAAGTCTTCCTACTACAAGTAAATTAATTACAATAATCGAATACCCGCTCATTTAAAGCTACAAGCCGATTAAAATATAATTACTTCAACTATACGTGTTAGCAGAAGTATAAAGTGCTATGTGTCTTTGTTTATTGACAAGTATTAACTAGCATACTTATAGGATATCAGAGCCAGTTAACAAAGCAAAATCAATGGAGTTTATTATGTATAATGTATTGTACATACATTGAATAGTAAAGTTACTTTAGTATATCGTTACCAGCAGTCTAATATCATCAATGTCATGTAAGTGCAGCGCGAGGAGATCCTAGGTAAGGTAAGAGCGAAAATAGGTTAACATCGGGTCAGTAGGTCCGGAGCGGCCACAACTGGCATCGCTGCTAGCTGTTGAAGCTCAGCCCGTTCCGAGTAATGTATTGCCTAACAAGCATGGTGCCACATTCATAAATTACAAATTAAAAAAAAATGCTAATAATAAATTATTTGCCATCATTCTGGGCACCCTTACAGGGAACAATATCTGGAAGCTCGCTTTTATGTAAAGTAGCATTTATTTTAATATTTTTTGTCAGTTTTTTTATTATTGAAATGCAAAACAAAAAACGAAACAGCTACAAAGAGGTTTTTCTTTGCTTTCTAGTGTTACAAAATTAGTGAACATTTTATCACAGGATATTAGGTGCATTAAACAAAAATGATTTATCATGAATAATATTTCTCGAAATTTTAATGAACCTTTAGCTTTTTAGTAGGCTAGATATAAAAATATATCTAACATGGAAATTGCGAGTCGTATTGTCTCTACACATACAAAAGACACTCCTTTTTTGGGTGACAGAAGTTATCGGCACTAGCCAACGTGCCAGCTAGCCCCAATCCACTAAATTAGAAAGATGAACGTCCGCCAAACAATGAATCATGCTTTTCATTCAGGGAAAATCAGAGTATGTGTCCGAGAAAAACGAAGAAAACCCACAGGAAGATAGGACAATGAATAATTTCACAACACGCAGTCAACATTTAGGACTAACACACACGTGACGTAACAATACCAGAAGCAGCAGGGAGCAGCTGCAGCTGTTCTATAACATTTTTCTGTGTAAGTATATTTAAAGATCGACGCGGCTCACATCCGTACTGATGAAGTAATGAGGTTGAAACAATAGCTCCGTACAATTTTACCTTGAGCTTGACCTATTGATAGCCGGCTCAAATCGGGCCATATAACTACGAGCAAACAATTACATAACACGTAGCAGGTAGCATATTCATTTAATTCATTCATGTACTTACTTTGACCTGATAACTTTTATTGTGACTTTTATTGTCCAGTCTGAACAGGAGTCCTCTAGGAGACGAGTAGTTTAAGTAGGAAACAAATAATTAATATACGTCCAAATTAAATATGCTCAATCAGCCATATCAAAATGTACAATTTCTTTCAAAAGGTTTGGCCTGCACATATACTTTGAGGAAGATGGGCGAACAAAACTAAGAGTGATCAATGATCAAAGCAAAAGATCCTTTGGTGGACTGATGCACAAATGTAAATCTGTGCCTTTGCAATTCTAATAAACACAATACATAATTCATGTCAATATAATAAAAGGGTACTTTGTAAGGTCCAAATATTTTATATAACGTATGTTGCTGCATTACATGACATAGTGACAGTCACCAATTAACAAGACTGGCACTTACAAATTGTCTTATATGCGATATAAAATATACTATGTGATTAATTGTTGAAATGTAGGTATGATGCATTTTCTGCTTTATAATATTATTACCAGCATTTTAATCGAGGTAGACTATGCCAATATTCTATATAACATGTTTATATATATTTATGCAACTAGCCTTCGATAGGACCAAAGCTATTAACTATACTAGGTAAATAAGATAACACGGACTGGTATCATCAGGAAATGTATCTACGTTTGCTAACCTGAAGTCCTACGGTTACGACAGCAAAGCGAAACAAAGCATCTGTGTTCGCGATGGAAATTTCCATAAAAGATTTCTAGAACCCCACGGACGACATCGACTTGCGACACCACGCGGCGCTGCGCTCGCGCAGGTCTTGGCCTGAGTTGCCACTTTCACTGATCATACGACATACGTAGCCACTATGTACTACTGTAAATTGGTACCCTTCCACTTTCATTACCAGATTCACTCTAAATTAGTTAGAAATATAAACCTAATTTAAGATTTTGTTTATTGTTTACAAAATTAAGGCTATATCCGAGATTAATCCAGAGGAACGACTCAACATCAGGTTAAACAGGAAAAATCAAATTCTTTGAGTTTCTGAATTCGCAGGTACTTGAATTTTGTTGTGTGTGTGTGATATGCAGGTACAAAATGAAATGTGGCGGGCTAAAGTTTGATTATAATTGCAAAATGTACTTTTGTGTATATAGTGTAGAGTTACACAGAGATAGTACTATTCAACCATTATATTGTGTTACTTATAATATACAATGTAACAGTGTACAAATAAAAATACTTTTGCAGAGTTATAAGAAGTTAATTCAGTGTCGAAAACAGCAATGAAAAGATGCAAAGAAAGAACCATAAAATTAATGTAAAATATATATCTCAGTTTTCCCTGAGAATAAAAATCATTTGTGGCCTCTATAATATAATACTACACTACACTACAACGCGCAGTTTGCTAATTCTATAGAATCAGAATAAGTTAGGTTAAACAAAATTATTGGTAGTAAAGTAAAACAATAAGTACATGAAAATATGTGATCCGCAGAAATAGCTTATGACATTAATCAAAAATACAAAAAAGCTTATACGCTTACATTACGGAGTTACCATCATTATTGAAGAACAAAAGCGTCTTGACAACTGCATGTGTTGCAAAAAATCTGTCGAATTAAATTTAGCCACTTATTTTTGAGAATTCATAATAAATGTCATGAATTGAAATGTTTTATTTATTTAGTAGCATTAGAGAATGAATTAATACAATATGGCTAGGACCAATCTATTTCTATTATGCATAATAAATGCCATGCCTGAGTCAGAAGGTCCTGCTCTTCCTATACTAAACTTAAGGATTCCAAGAAGACTATAATATAACATTTTTAAAATAATATGACAATAAATACCTAGTATTAAAGTATCTTATTAGTTATTATAAATCGATTTCTAGTTGTAAATTACTTTATATATCAGAAAAATAAGGGTAAATAAGCAAAAAGAAGTCAGTCATAATTGACTGTGACTTATTTTTTGGTGATACTATAATATCTGCTTCAACCTCTTACTAATCTACAGTTTACAATACGAGTAAACAATTATTTACATAAGTTGTGACCTTGAAGGTATATATATGAAATTTAACAGTAGTTAACACAGTCAACATCATACAATCAAACGAACCGTGTTTTATGACATTTTTATTGGAACTCGATAAGGAAAAATTATTCTGGCTTTCAAAGAAATTATTATTTTAGTTTAAAATACATTTTATATTGCATTAAAAAATTGAAATGAAAAATTGAAACACATTTTCCTTCAGTTGTTATAAAAATGATAAAATATTTAAAGAAAGCAGATTCTCAAACAGGCAGGTAGGTACATACATACCAGATCTCGTAATCTGCTAATATTCTTAGCAATAATTTCTTTAAGTAGCGATTACCTGCGACTTCTTAAAAATGCTTATCTTTGCCAACCTATGAGCAGAAACAATTGTATAGATTTTAGTAGTTTTGAGAAGGATTTCAATTTTTTTAGATAATGACTAGAATCATGATAGTAAAAGTAGTGTTCTTTGTTTCAAAGATATAAATAAAATTAAATAAAAAAATGAAATAAGAAATAAACACATTGATGATGCACTTTAATTTTTTCACTACTGTTTAAAACATACTATTCATTTTGGATTGGAAGTAGTCATAGTAGTCAATGGACAGCATCATCATCAATAATAATGTTCTTACTCATAATTAATAGCAATTCATTTACCGATTTAAAATCAATCTTGTTTTGCTTCGTTACGTTTACATTTTTATGTCTATATTGACGTTAATATAATACAGCTGGAGGTAATGACGTACATCTGAATCAATTTCGTCATTATATTATTAGTTATTACGTTATTTTAGCACACAAATATGGCACGTTACCTGACCTACAAATTGTACCGTCAAATTGCGATAACAGGTGTTATTGTCATTCAAGTGAAAGTAAATTGATGCGTGTAGATATAAATAAACCACTGGCTTTCTTCTGTACGTGATGTCGGAAATACAATAACAGCAGCCTACGGACGGATTTAATTGATTGTAATAAAATGACTGAGTTTACTGTTTTACTGTTAATGCGAAGTTTCTTTTTAATTTTAATTTAATTCAATATTTATAGCCGGTTAAGGTTTTAATGGCTTAGCATTTCATTAACATATAACTAATAATGTATATCTAAACAAATAATCAATATGCGGATTACACAAAGCAGTATAACTGGCTATAAATTATAATGAAGCAATCGTGAATAAAAAGTGGATTGTAACGTCGTACACGTGTAAAAACCAAACACTTAAATTTAAGGTAATCGATAGATTGATAAAGGTGGTAAGATAACGACATTACAATCTAACTGAACAGTTAACAGAGGTGGCGCTGACGTAGTAGACGTAGAGACCGCGGAGAGAATAAAGATTCACACGACACAATTGAAGCTTAACAATAAAAGGAACACGCTAGACTAGACAATCAAGGAAAAATCTCATTAATAATAAGGCATCAACTAGGTATATAACCAACAAATATATAAAGTAAGTTACGTCAAATATAAAAGGAAGAAACATTGGGAAAACAGACTATCAACGGAATATCAAGAATCAAAAATGTGTCGAAATGTAAATTAATTCTAATTTGGAACATTAAAAAATGTTATATTTATGATATCTCCTTTTAAACCGTTAAAACCTAAAATTGTGTAACTTTTAGAAACTCACTTGACTATAAACTTCCTTTAGCCCACTCGTGGTGAAATCCAAAATTGGAACACGTTCGCGACAAATTAGTCTGATTCTATCAAAAGCACTACCACTTTAACTGACACAGAATATTACTCAACACAGGAGTCAAACTAGGTAGAGCTTTGAACGGTAAAACGCACTCACAGAAAGGCCGTACAGTTCACAAAAGAGCACTTAGGTAACCTAAAACTGGTTATCACAGCTAGAGATGAGTCTTGCATAAAAAAAATGAAACTCAAAAATAAAAGTGTCATAAGGTCACGCGGAACACTAGCTTCTCTCGGCGTTGCGCACTGGTGACTGAGCGAGCGAATCGGCGCTCACGAATCAATGCCGAGGAACGGGCAGGCAGGCAGTTTGCGCCGCGTCGTGACGGTCGCTCGGGCGCACACAGCCGCCGCCGCCATCACGCCAGCCGCGGCCAGGGCTTGCTTTGTGTCACCCTCACACAGCTCACAGGACTCTGCCCGAAGCGCGGGTACCTGTGCGACCACTACCAGTGAATGAACCCGACTTAACCTCTGCGCATCCCCACGCTGAGCCAAATCGCTGGACTCTAGTGTCTTGAATATTTACCAAAATGTTATACTATATATACCAATATTGGAGTAGTTGGTAGTGGAGGTCATTGTCATAACGCAGACGGAATAAAAAGCTCCATTATAAATCATATTGAACATGCTACATCTTACATGACTTCTCTGTCCATTGTTCTCGTTGTTTGGCAATAAAATTAAGAAATTAGCAGATTCATTCCAAACAATGGTAAGAGGAAAATTTTAAGAATGAACTAGTAACAAAATAAGTCATCTAAAATAGCGTGGGCTGAAATATTGCTTAATTCACGGAATAGTTTCCTTAAACATAGAGTTTCTTTCCCCTCAAGTTTAAATGTCACATTACCAGTTGTATAGAGACAATATTAAACAAAATCAACTAATGAAAAAGATGTTATCAGTTAATCTGCAATAACGTCAAAAGCCGTATGTTAATTTACACATGTCGCGTATTTTCTATATACCTTTTATAATCTGGTCCTGCTTAATACTTTGAAAACATACTGTTCAGTTACCACTGATGTCTACAAATTCCTTATATAATTACTTCCATATCAGAATTATATTTTAAAGCATTTTTCAAATATTACGTTTTCACATGATATTCACTCAAAGGTCTCACTCACGAGTACTAAATAAAAATAACTTTTGAGATCGAAGAAAGCAAGACATATTCAGCTGACACCAAAATATAAAAGCATACATAAACTTAGAGTAGCAGAAGAAAAACAATCTGAAGTTGTTTAATCAATAAATTAATGCTATAAATATTTAAAAAAAAGATCACGTTGAAAGCCATCACGATATTTTTTAGAATATGAACATTAAATAAAAATAAACACGACAACACCTCTAAGTTTCTACTTGCGATTGCCGTACTGGATCCATTTCTCATCACAATACGGTTACAATCACGATACGGTTCAAAATCCTCTCATTATGTGACGATTGAGCAAAGAAACGCAGCAAGCGACGCGTGTTTGTTGGTTTGCTTCAGACAATTCGTGCGTTTTTTCGTGATCTTTTCGTGGTTTTTGACTTTTCCGATTTGGCGCAAATAGATAAGTATCATTTTGTCATTTACGCCGTAGGCTGCTGCTAATTCAGAAGTGATTTGAGATGGATCTGCTTCCACTATCGCTTTTAATTCTTCGTTATTCACTTGAGTATCAGGTCGCCCACGAGGCTCATTGTGTAAATCTAAATTTCCAGAATGGAAACGTTGAAACCAAAAACGCACAGTTCGTTCGTTAGTGGTCCGTACACGTCGTTAGAGTCGGTTCTGCAGCACTGGTGCCACGGTGGAACTCGTATTGTCGTTATCGTTATCGAAGTGAAAACCTAATCAAGCGCAAGATATTTGATTTTTAAGTTGCCAGTATTGAGTATCGGCAATTTCATATGTAAAGACCTAAATACCTAACTCGAAAGGGGCTACGTTACCCTTAATTCAGTTTTCCGGTAAAGAAGAAGCCGAAGCCCCTAACGAGATTACAACGTTATTCTCAAGGGTGGATGCCGATTCTACATCTGTATCAGATGTGAGTAGGTTCCGCTTATTATATCAATCAATATAAAAACTCTTGCACATAATGTTAGTATCATATAATTTCATGACAATAATTTAATTAATTAATAATTAATAAATCGAAATACATTTGTTACGATTTCTGATGATAAAATGTCACCTAATCAAGTGATAATATAAGTATTGTAAAAACAAAATCGTTATGAAGCAAAAGATTACCAACAGGATATTGCTTCAAGTTTAATGAACGCAAATTTTAAAGTTTAATTTACCTTATCGGTCGCTTTTTTATTTACTATTGAAAAAGTAAGACTAATAAATTATCAAGATTTCGATAATAATAGGTTTCTTAATACCTTTTATCTTACTTAATTGATACGAATGATGCCGATAATTATCTGGGATACGACACGTAGTTTATAAACGATAAAATTTACTAGCACCGATTTTTCATATTGTGATACCATACATAGCTTTGGATATTAGATAAACGTTACGAAGTTTATTTTTATAGTGACACGTGTAAGTATGATTTAATATTTCTCAAGTGTGTATTTAAACGTAATACTCTACATTTCAATAACATGACAAAATCTACGTAACAAAATATCTTGGCAACATAACGATTCAAAAAAATAAATTTGAAAAATTATCTACAAGTACAACATTCATTGATTAAGAATTTTCTAACCAAACGAGAAAAATTAAATTCTTAATATGTAATCAATTCCTAATCAGTGCACCATTGGTGCTAAAATTTTGTTACCTCAGCGTAATCGATGTGCAAGGGGGGCTAGTGATAAAAAATCTCCATAACATATGAATTGGCTGACGGGAAAAAACTGATCCTAAAATTTTGTAACCTACCTCGGCGAAATCGGTTTTCAGAGGCCGTTGATCGTGAAAGACGTCGCTTGTACCAAGCGCGGTCGCGGCAGGCAGAGGCGTGCGGTGCGCGCCAGAGACCAACATGTTGTACAACACTGAACCAAGCACCGTACCTTATGCCACTCCGCGCAGTCCGCACTATACACTGCATAGATTACAAGTACAACTGATAAGATAACGCACGATTCCTTTGTGCTGGATTGCAATTGTTATACAACAATAAATTTTTGGCACATCATCTTTAAGAAATATTATTGTATTTGTTTTAAACAAAAAACTTCATAAATTTTTAAACTTACATATAGGAATAAATAAAATTACAATTTAATTTATTTAAAAGAAGTAAATAATAACATTGTGGTAGAAATCTGAGTCTTAAAAACACCATTCACGCTTCAGCTCCCCTAGACAAAATGCATTCTGCAAACGCTTGTAGAATAGAATGAAAATGTATGGAATTGAAACTTAGCTAACGAACGAGATGACGTGACATTTCGTTAGCAAACGTCAGTAGAACGCATTTTGTCTAGGAGGGCTGTACAGCAACGAGAAGAAACTTATATTAATATTGTTATAGTGTTAAATGAGATTAATTACTTATAGTAAACAAAGAGTATAAAGTGTGAAACTTGTTATATTCAACTTTATTCCTTCCAAAAATAAATAAGTAAGCAATTTCAAAACCCCCATTTAGGAGTACAAGGGAATTGAATTTAAAAGCTCAATAAGGATGAGGATGTATGGAAATGTTGTAGGACTTTTATAATAACATGTTATTTTCGGTACATCATTTGCCACATAATCTACATTGTACTGTATACCGTGTCTCCACTTTTTATAAACTGTCTACAAGTAGATGCGAATAACCTGGTGGACGGGCGTTTGCTTTAATTTGTGTATTATTTTATAGTGATCGCGTCATGTTTCAAATAGTGGTTAATAGAAAAATGTTTTAAATGAAAAATAGGAGCTAACTAAGAGTTAAAGTCAAATCTCATAGTAATTTGGGGAACGCCAAAACGCAGATTGCTTTTAGAAATAATCAACAAACAAAATTTGTATTGCGTCAGTAGTCAGTAGCGAAATGAAAAAAAGAGAAAACAATATTAGTCACTGTTTTATTTACGGCTACTATCGTACTATCGAACGCACATTGTATCATAATATTAGATAGGAAATATCAAGGCGTCTCGATATAAACAATGCAGTGTATTAGTACTGAAATATTTTTAACAGGTTATTTTTATTTGTGGGACATCTTTTTAGCTACTTGAAAAAAGTAACGATCATATAATGTTATAGCAATGTAGATTTAATCACATCCTATTTCACACAGGATAGCATACTCTTCAACGCATTTATAATTTATTTGCAGTGATTCTAAGAGTAATACTAAATCAACAAAAACGTGAAGATAAAGCCGTGGAATTCGGATTAAGTGGGTAAAATTCCGTTATAAATCAAGAGCTGATTAGGAAAACTAACGATTGCTTTGATTCACCGTAATTGTAACTAAGCTGTGGGTATGTAAGCTGAAAAACATTACATCATGCATTGCGCTGCCAAATAATTACCAAACAGGTTATATTGGAATAGTTTGCGTCAAATGTATCAGCATAATATAAAATGACCTTCAACTTATCAGCGGAAATGTAAATATAGATTCACGTACTAAAACCCTTATCATTAGCTTAATACAAATAAGTTTGCAATTTATTATTTTAGATGACGCTGGTTCAAATATAAAAAAGGATTTGATCTAGTTTATTATCACTAAGGGGTAGTTAGTATCAAATGTGCACACGCTTGTATGTTACATTGTTACATGCATTAACTCCCATCTCAATGTAGGTACCGTATGACAAATTACATACATATCGACTTGACAATACTAATCAATAGATACTTACGTAAGTAATGTATATTTCGAAGAAGAAGTGAATGTTGCTAATGATGCCGTACGGCCGAGATTACGACGATGTTCCTAGTTAAAGTATTTTACATCGTTCGGTAAGAGTTAGAACCACTAGTCCCTGTACCTTCGGGAGTAAGAATAGAGCTACGGTATCCCCTGCCTGATCGTAAGAGGCGACTAAAAGGGGGCTTCCGGGGCTGTGGTCGGTGAGAGTGGGAGCTCGACCCGTCCAGCCAGCAGCCCCGGGGAAGGACGGCGGTGTGTGCGTGGCCGCATGCCGCCGTAAGCATCGGAAGGTGCAGGAGATCACATCTGCTCTCCCAAAGATGGACCCGTTCCAGGGCGTCGCGTATGGAGGACACCGGTGCGTTCCATGGGAGATCCCGGAGTCCTCCCCAAACGCAGAGGAAGGCCACCGAGGGGGTTTTAGTGAGGGTCAAATCCCACATAACCCGGTGTCCTCTCCCAAGGTGCTGGGTACCTTTTGAAGGTTTCCTCCCCGATACAAAAAAAAAAGAGTTAGAACCACTAAATTAGTAGACGACTGAGGTAGACGAAAGTTCCGATGTAATTAGTTAAAGTTAATTTAAATAAAGTGGTGGACAAAAGCGACCACCGATGGGGGAAAAGTTTCTCGAACACCAAAGCTTTAGCAAACGGAACAAAAGCTGTCAGACCAAGACTTGTCAGATTTGAAATAGCAAAAGCTAGAAGAAGCCTTCTAAAATAAATAACGCAACACACTCATAGCTCCACACTAAAATTCCCTGAGTCGTGGGTAACATGGACACACACAAAGACACAAACACACAGACCAAGAACCGGAATCGAACCCGGGACCCTTCGATCGGCAGTCTGGCATGGAAACCATTACGCCACACGGGTCGTCAAAAGACTGATGGATGATGAATGAATTAATTAATTAAATAATCAGATAAACCCTTGTAAGGATCCATCAAGTATCCAATGATATACTGAAAAGGTTAGCCGCGATACATACAGATCTAATAACATTACAACAATACAATAATTTACAAAAGTTAGACACAAGAAATTCCTCAAACTATGTTAACGACGAGCTACATCATCGCTCTGCTGCTGAATAAAGTAAATACATAATATGTCTATGTCGTTTGTTCCTTCTTACAGCATGCAGATTACACCATGATCAAGTATCGCTTCCTGGTTGCTTATAACAGCGAAACAAAATATAAAGCGAAAGTCGCTTTAACCGTATATATAGTCAAGCGAAGTACCTAATTACTTAAAAAATAGACAGAACTTCTATGGCAAGTGTTGTTTGAAAAAAAAATTTGGTTTTTACATATGAAATTTCCGATACTCATTCATTACTGGCAACTTTAAAATCTGATACATATCTTGCATTTGATTAGGAATTCCAAATTCAAATTTTATTCGAAATAAAGCCAGAAAAATATTGTTTTGAAATTCGTAATTCATTTGTTTTCACATAATTTGTTTGAGCTAAAACATTGCTATTATAACAAATATTGACAATTTGAAATTCACTGTATTTACGAATACGAGTTTCACCGTCGCACCAGTGCTGCAGAAACGACTAGAAGAATTAACTTACACGTCGTACGTACCGTACATTAATTAGTATACGTCGGCGTCGTACGGACCAGGCACCGCTAACGAACGAACCGTGCGTTTTTTGTTTCAACGTTTCCGTTCTGGAAATTTCCATTTACGCAATGAGCCTCGTGGACAACCTGATACTAAAGTGAATGACGAAGAATTGAAGGCGACAGTTGAAGCAGATCCATCTCAAACCACTTCTGAATTAGCAGCGGCCTTCGGCGTAAGTGACAAACTCGAAAAGTGGATACCGCACGAATTGTCTGAAGCAAACCAACAAACAACTTGTCTGAAGTCTCAATCGTCACAATAATGACAGGATTTTGAACCGATGGTGATGAGAAATGGATCCTGTACGACAATCGGAAGCGATCACCACAATGGCTTTGCCCTTAGCAAAAACTGACCAAAAAGAAGATTCTGGTTAGTGTTTGTGTGGACCAGTGATGATGTCATCCACTACATCTTCTTAAAATCAGGCCAGACGATTACTGCAGACTTGTATTGGCAACCATTGCAAACAATGATGAAAAAAACTCGTCATTAAACAACCGAGACTGGTGAATTGCTCTAGCTCACTGCTCCTTCAGGATAACGCTAGACCACTCTGCTCTGCACATATCAATCGGTCGCCAAGTTAGAGGAGCTGCGGCTGAAGCCTTCCTCGATAAATTGACTATCCAACACAAAAATATTTTTTCAATTCGAACCAGTAGTTCCTGAGATTAGCGCGTTCAAACAAACACTCTTCAGCTTTATAATTTTTTGTTTAAAAAAGAAAGTGACTGTGCCTTATCCCACGCTGAGGCTCAATTTGATTGGCTAAATGTCAGTGGTACCTTTATAGAAAGTAACAAACACAGGTTCCACGAGCCCGCACTTGGCCAACGTGGTGGCCACAGCGCAACGAATATTCATGTCGCTCGTGAATATTCGTTACTTTGTGGTGGTAGCCTTAATCCCTCTCAATTCTGAGAGGAGTCGGCAATGTGGCAACAAAAAGGTTTGAAAAAAAAAACAAAATCGATATTTTTAAGTCTGAAAATTTTACAGACCATAAATATTTGATTAAGTTAGCTATTTCGAAATTCCTATTCTTCACCATAAGATTCTGCATGCTATTCGAGCTGGATAAACGGTTTATGGGTAAATAAAGAACCACTTGCTCTAATGCTGCATCTACCCTAACAAATCTCAGCGTCTCAATTTAAGTTTCATTGCTGGCCACTGCTCAAACAAATTACGAATGGAATTTTCTGATTCAGAGGGGCCAATGGCCGAAACTATAATTGTAATCTCTTTACTCTTTAATTTTCAGTAAACATGTCTGACAAATTTTCGTGCATTTCATTTGCAGTCAGGATAAACGTGTTGGTATTCGGAACAGACATAAAATTCCAATATAATCAAATCGAGAGCTTTCAAGGTTTCATTATTTTAACCACGATCTTACTCCGAAGATTCCTCTTTCATCTGCGTGTCTGCCGTTTTTATTAATATCACACTTCAAGTATATACGCCAAATTCTTAAGTAAACAAGCGCTAATTTTGGATTCCCTATTAATATAAGCGTTTGGTTAATTATTCAGTGCTCTTATTTACGTTGAATAAAATAAATAAAACAGTGCAATAAAAGCAGTTTACAAACATGAGGTTTTTAAGATGATTTGCAATCAAAGAGACGATAAATGTGAGAATGCCAATTTGTTTTAAACTGCTTATGCAAAGACAAAAAGCCTTTAAGGCAAATTAAACAACGATATATGTACTCATGCGCAGCGATGGCCGAGTGGTAAAAGCCGAGGTCTTCTACGCGACCGATCCCGAGTTCAAATCCTCGGCGCGCACCTCTGACAAAGAAATTTGTAATGTGCGCATTTATCGCTGCTCCACGGTGATGGAAAATATCGTGATATATAATTGATTACGATGTTCTCCATCGCCGTGCATGCCTGAGAGGAATTCATAATTTCTCGAAAGCATGACGTCCACCAATCCGCACTTGGCCAGCGTGGTGGACTATGGCCTAAATCCCTCTCACTTGTGAGAAGGAGACCTGTGCCCATCAGTGGGACATAAAAAAAAAAGGTTGAAAAAAAAAATATGTACTCATTAACCGTAAATATAAAGTTAATAACCATACAATGTAACAATTTAGAGATAATAATATGTACTGCAAACTGTATTTTGAACGATTCATTTAACCTTCAGTAGCCGGTGCATTGTATTGTTTGTAGCCTCTTAGCATCAAAAACAACAAATACTTATCTAAGTAATTTAAAACAAGTAAGGAAAAGGTGTGCAAGTTGATCCGCTTTACGGATTTATTCACAGAAGTTAGACGAGCTTTTCAGCTTTTGAATGTGCACTTTACCAGCGTACCGGTTGGCCAAATTCAAAAATATATAACTTATTATTGATTTTGAAATGAAATGAAATGAAATGAAAATATTTTATTTGCACAAATATGGGTGAAAAAGGTTTTACAAAATATTTAGAGCTCCATATTTACCCCTTAGGGTGTACAAATTTTATTATATTAAATAAAATAATTATTTTAATGACTTAACATAATGTAAACATAAATTCTTAAAATGACTATTACAAAAGAGTACATAAGAAACATTAAAGTAGTTTAAAATTTTACAGTTTTAATTAATTACACTTAAACCCAATTTTGTGCTTTTTATAATAATTTATTTTATTTGAACCATACGGGGTTCGCCGTCATCAGCTTTCGGCACCCACCAGGATGGGTTTTGTACACTGAGAGGAAAAAAAGCTGGCGAAAAAAAAACCTCCCAGGTTTTTATGTCGCGGACAAAATTATTTATTAGTCATTTTATTTATGTTATTTTTATTTTCTTATATTTTATTTATTTATTTATTTATCGTTAATAAACTCAGTGACCGAATAGTACGCTTTTTTAATAAGAAAATTAGATTTAATTGAACTTTGATACGTAACATAATATAATGGTCAAGATGAGTTGAAAGGTTTTTATGCCTCCACTCAGTGAAAAGCCCGAATATTTAGTGATTCTATCTAAGTGTGTTTTGTTCGACATAGCCAAAATTTATTATTATCAAAACAAAACTTCTTTTGTTTATGGACTTTTTCACTATTTTCAACAAGGAATTTTACTAAGTTGAAGTGGAAGTCAGAAATCTTACTATGATTCATCATGAATCATGATATATGTACATATACGAGTAAGATAAAATCGACATTATCTTCCTACATTTCGTTCGATAACGTTGCTTATACAAATTCGACAGTTAACTAAAAATAGGTGTTTCATAAAGTCGAGAATAAAGTTGACTGCGTTTGAAGACTTTGAACTAATGGGAATAAATTTGAAGGGGCATCAAAAGCAACGAATTAAGTAAGTTGCAATTGAAAAGTATGTATCACTATACCTGGCTCATCTTTCATCTACACACTTTTAAGGTTTTTTTTTATAATTTTTATAGTTTATTTGGCGTTAGCGTGCGTGAATTGGGTTGTGCAGAGGCGGATGGAAGAATACGAAGAGATAAGTCACAGAGTTCAGTTTAATGAGAGTCACAAACAAAGCACAAGACGTAAATACACACTAGTTAGGCCAATACACACACACACACACACACTTAAAGTACAGAAGGAAGAGAGTAAACGAAAGTCTGGAGTGAGAATAAGAAGCAGAGTACAATAAAACAAAATAAATAGATCGCGCGGTGAAGCACGTTTGGAGTTGTGTGCATGTATTGTGTTCGTGTCGCGAATGATGTGTCCGAGGAATATGTACGTTGTGTCGTGCGTGTTAGTGTAGACAAGTACATACATAAAATAATATCTAATGACAATAAATACATAGATATACTAAGATTAATATGTTGACTATTTGTTCAAGCTATATGGAATATATGTCAAATATGTATGTATAGATATACAAAATATGTAGTGTGTAGCCTACAGTTTAATAATAGTATATTGATTGAAGTCAATTTTATTAAGAACCCTTAAATTAGACACAAATTCTCTTATTCTACGGTGATAGTTCCTGTCCAAAAACAATGCATTTTTTCCAACCTTTTTTATGCCCCACTGCTGGGCACAGGTCTCCTCTAACAAGTGAGAGGTATATAATCCACCGCTCTAGCCTAGTGCGGATTGGTGGACATCATACCTTCGAGAAATTATGAGTTTCTCTCAGGCATTGCACGGCGATGCAAAACATCGTAATCAATTAAATATCACAATATTTTACATCACCGGGGAGTAGGGTTTTCATTTCATTTCATCGCTGCTCCACAATATAATATCATTTTATTCTAATTGACCTGATACAATACCCAGGATTGGCCCCAGACGACGAATGGATTTATTCAATTATGACAGTCTGCAGTCCGTTCCAAAGCACATCATAAACAGGCTGCTGTACTGCTGTGTAGTGCTGTACATTGGAGTTCCTTAAAGATGCAGTCGGCTGCATTTCTTTTTCGTCGCGTCACACTGCTGGGTACGGATCCCGTAATTATAGGGGAGGCATGGAACTTCCACTCCACCACGCTGCTCCATGCGTCATCAATAGCAATAGTACATGTACAAAATTTTGTAAAAGTTTTGTTTTGTTATGATGGATGTTTCTATAGTTACTCGTACCAAATCCTAGCTGCCTAGATTAGGCTAAATAACTTAAAAAGTCCTATAGGCATTTGATCGAAATTGATAGTTTCATCGTAATTAAGCCGTAACTAACTGTTAGCTCTGTAATTTGGGTTGTGTACACAATGTAGAATTCAGGTAGTTATTACGTTTCCTAGTTCACATAGTTTTCTCACAGTTCAGAAAACTTGCAAATTTCTATTATTTATAGTCATGTGCTCATTCAAATCGATATCAACCAACGAAATTAGACTAAACTAAACCATGAATGATTCAAAAGAGGCTGGTAGGTAACAAACAACATTATTAATGTATTGTTCCGCCTAGTGTTTTCCCTTTCCGACAGAGATTGCGCAATTGCGCTATTTAAACGTAATTACGTAAGACAATAAACGTGATATATGTATATGTATGTAAGTAAGTAAACGCGTATAGCAAAATGTCACTTTTAACCAATTTTTAAACTGTTCTTTAGAAAGAGCATCTCTTGAGAACAGCAAATCCGACCTTAGTATCTGTATTGTGTTTAAATATCTCTCGGTACTGTTCAAATAATCTTCGGATAAAAGATCCAGAGCAAATTAATAATGAAATACCTAACTGAAAACTGTATGAGGGTTATGCTTATTAGTCTTAATAGTATTACGGATGGCTACAATAAATTCCATAGAAACTTTAATTATTACATTTAAACCCCAAATATATTATTTTAAAACCATTTACATCATTAGCAATTAATAAAAAAACATTAGAATAATATTGAACATGCAAATCTCTAAAGTGAAAAGATTTTATAAGGGTGCTATAAATTGTAAAATTATGTCGCTTCTAAAACAAAACAATATCATAATAGTGTCTTTTGCATGGAAGTAAAAATATATAACGGTCTACCGGAATTCCTCAAAATTAAAACGGGCAACGAATTAAAAAAAGAACTGAAACGTATTTACTGAAAAAGGCGTATTACTCAATCACTGATTTCATAAACGATAAAACGGCATAAAGGAATTCCATCAAAACCTGGGAGGTTTTTTCCGCCGGCTTTTTTCCTAGATCGGAACCGATCCGAAATATACATAAATAAATATTTTAATTTATAAAAGGCGCAATATGGGACAAATAAAAATAAATTTGTTATAGTTAAGTTTTTTCCTTTTATATTTTTATCATTTTATATTTGCATACCTCATGAAGGTAAATATGTCGAACTAAATATACATAAACAACTAAACAACTTTAGAACACCCATATTTGTGCAAATAAATGTCTTTGTCTTTGTGATCGGAGCTTAGAAGGCGATATAGGGATGTAATTTAAAAATATCTATGTTTTATAAATGTTACAAAGGACCCATGAGTCTTTGGGGTTTAAAACGGCTTCTGCCTATTTTTAAAAGTAGAAATACAAAAGTAACTGGAGTAATAAGCTGCAAAAACTGTACTCAAAATAAATCCAATTCAATTTCAGGTTTAACCACGCTTCAAGTATTAAATTTTCGTTGAATGGGATTAGACACAAAACAAACAGAGGCTCGTATTTGAATCCGCTTAAAATTCCAGAAATAGAATTATAATTAGAATTATAAAAATTATAATAGAATTATTCGTAGTATTGTGGTCGTATGACTAGGAGAAACTCCGAGAACCCTCGAGGCCTTTAAATCTCAGAGGACCACGCCTACGCTTCTGAGGAATAGTCTACAAATGCCCACACGCCAGGCAGCCTACGCATTTCACGAAACGCCCCCGCCCTTATCATTAAATCGAAGAGGCCCGCCTTAGCCGTTTTCAATAGAAGCGAGGGGTTATGTAACACTTATAAATAAGACTAATAAGTCTACTACATACACATACATCTAAGTAATTATTTCGATTTGTAATTGATGTAACTGTTTCCATTTTTAAAGAAGATGGTATGTAGTAAAGTTCCAAGAAATCTGTTAACCAAATAAAATAATGTAAAGAAAATTCCAAAATAAAATAATAAACTACTTTTACCTACGACTACACAACTGATTAATAATAACATTAATAACACGCTGATCGTAGCACTTAGTCGTAGTCAACTTGCTACGGGCCGCCGGGCCTGCTACGGTGTTAATACGAGTATAAAGTCCATAAACACATTTATTTTTAAAGAGAAACTAACGAAATTTTTAAATCATGACGTATTTGCTCTTTTGGGTGATTAATGAGTATTTAACTGTATCGACATACACTTTCAGGCATGATCATCATACCATTCATCAGCATTATTTTGGTGATATACAATTTTGTTAATCTATCTTTATTTTTATGAACAATTTTCATGGATTTTGTCTAAGAAGTCGAAAAACTTCAAGCCTATTGACATAATCCAGTAACATTCCATGGAATTTAAGCGAAGTGATAATGAAAAACAGTGTTTAAATTACGCATCGGGAAGATAGAGAAATGAACCTTAATTTTTTTCAGGAACCCAAAAAATGTAGCAAAATAAAATGTTAGCACTTATAAATGATATCCTGAGATTTTACTTTATCGCCTTTATCGCATAGTGCTTAGCAGCGCGGCTTTGTCACAGTATGTCAACGTTCGAGAATATACCATTCGCCATTCGGCCATAAAAATGACAACATACTAGATAAGTGCGATTTATATGCGTTCCACAGGTTCCACTCACACGTTATCACCGTTAAATATTGATTGCCTTTATTGTTTCAAATATAATAAATAAAAATATCACTATGGAAAAACAATTTTCCGCCTTTACAAAGAAACGTGCAACATAATTTTGCAAACACTGATAGCAACACAAGTTCGTCATTAAGCCACTTATTTTGGGGTGTATTTTGTATTCATGTTATTCTGAAAACTTATAAATATTAACTTATGGTTATTATTATTATTAAATTAACGCATTGACCAAACGTAACATTGATGGTTTGTATTATAGTTATAACTAATTCACTGACAAATTAAATTAATGGTAGGTATTGATTGGCACGATAATCCTATAAGCAAATTTCGCGGACCATTAGACACAAAAATAATCTGCCATAAGCGTCCTTGACGTGGATTTCGTTGATACTTAGACAGCATTACGAGGGATACACAAGGTAATCCGGTCCAATGTCAAGTGTGGCCGGGCTGGGGGACGGGCCTTGGCCTTGGTGCAGGACGTGGGCGCTACGCTCCGTGACGTCACGCCCCTGGCAGTCAGCGACTGCGCGACTGCCTTGCGTCCTCTGAGACCAACTGACGCCAACCGCCAAACCTCCTCGCCCCAGCGCCAATATATTTTTCCAATATCTCTACTATTCTATTAGGGAACGCAGTAATTTTACTGCATGCTAGTATTTAAAGCTTGACTTTTTGTGGACAAAAAAAGAAGAATAAAATGGTGAAAATTATACCTAAGGGCCTACGAGTATTAAAAGTCTAAAATGACATTCGATATACATATCTGCGAGCCCAATCAATACCTCCCAGCGTCGTCGGTTCAGTCTTGCGCACAGCTTACGAACTGCATTCTCAACTAAAAAAGTTACTGATCCTCATTGTTTTCATTGCCTTTTAAATCAATAAAAAGAGTCAATTGACTATAAATGATTTGTGACGTTAGAAATCATTGCTCATATAAAACGTATAAGCTCATTTTCAAAAGTATTTCAATTGATATTGAAGTCCAAGTCCGGATTTGGCAGAAGTGGACAGGAAAAATTGTTTAGGATTAACAATCTTTTGTTTGCAAGTAACAAAAAGCTGTTTAGAGACATCTTTTTAATTTTATTGTAAAATTTAAGTCACACATTGTCAATTTGTCACGCAACTTCTTATGTAGTAATTAAGATTCCTAGAGCTAGATAGAGTTCCGTTACGTCTTTATCGAGACATTCTATTTTAATCGAGCTCGGTTTACACTTACGATCGTAAACGTGGGAACGGCACAGCGGCGTGTGTAAGCCACACGTTTTGCTTCGATACGTACTTCTATAATCCATTAGATATCAGCAATGCCTCCGACACGTGGGTTTAAATATAGTGCGAGCAGGAAATACAATGAGTAAGTACGATTCAAATAAAATTCGCGTATTTTTTCCTATCTACAAATCAGTAGAATCTCAGGAAAACTCATCATGCTCTCTCTCTACGTAAATACTTAATAAAATACATAATTATATTACATATACACAGAATATAAGCAAAAGTGATGTTCATTTAGCGACGTGGTCACGTTTGTTCTATAGAAGATTGTAATGCGCAGTAAGACCTTGCATATCCGGATTAATACGAGCATTGTATGGGTACCAACCAACATTCCACAGAATGACGCGCTTTGGTAACCACACATACCTAAATATGCTCTTTTCTTTACATTTATTAGGAAACTAGCTGTGTCTCGCGGTTTTTAAAGTAGTAAATATACTAATTAAAGTAGTAAATATACTTTATATACTCCGCAGATTTCATGTGATCTATTATCTTTGCCTTCGCAGATCATTTTTATTTGTAATCAGAACCCTATATACCAACTTTCATACGGCTAAGGCCAGAAATGAGAGATTTTCCATACAAACTTAACCCCCCTCCCCCTATTTTACCCCTTTAGAGAGAAATTTTGTCTGTTTAACCTACACAGATAAATTTTATTGTAATCGAAAACTTATCCTACCTATTTTCATAAAGGTTATAAGTGAGAAAATTCCATATATACTTCACTCCCCTATTTTAGAGGGGTGATGTCACTCTCCGGCCCTTCACCTATGTCCACATAAGAAAAATCACACTAATCCATTGCCCCGTTTTGACGTGAAAAACGGACAAACAAACACATAATCACAGTTTCACATTTATAATATTAGTATGGATGTAAAACATAGCATGTAGTAGTCGACAGTCAAGCAACTAATCTCAATACACAAATCGAATCATCAACTACCTACGTTTGTAGAGACAGAGGGTATGAAAAGATATGAAACAAACATGAATACGACGGAAACATTCCCACCCAACCGCGATAAAATGTGGAAACTTTAAAAAAATATTGGTCATTCCAATGGGATTAACTTTTATCTTTAAACATGCTTAAATTTATCTCACAATGCAGCCGTGTGATATACGATGTTTTACAGAAAGATTTAACGTGTTTATGTATGGAAATAACACGTTAAACTTTGGTATACATCCGCTCAGCCACATTGACCTTTTTCGCACTGAATGGAAAACGTTTTTCTTCAAATATATAAATATTCCGGGCGCCGCGCTAAGTGTTATTGAAATTCTGCCTTGCGTTATTGCGCGAACTCGAAACGGCCGCTTTAATTATAACACCGTGTTCCAGTTTATCGTTATGATTTTATTATACCCATAACACTAAACATAATATTATTGAAATACCATATTGTGGATATATAAAACTCACCAGTTCATCGGTGTCACATTAGAATAATTTACGTACATAATGAGTATTATAATCTGATTTGCAAATCTGCCAAAGCATTACGTTACATCACAATGATCTCTATTTATTTGTTACGAAACATATAAGATTACAAGTCATCAAATTACTAGTTAAGGTCATTTGAATATTAACACGTGCCATTGTTGATATAATATGTATATGTCATCGATATACAAGCAGATACCACTATATATAATCTTAATACATAAAAAAAGTTGTGTTAGTTACACCATTTTTATAACGGCAGAACGGCTAGATTAGTTTTCTTTTCTATGATTCGATGGAATTGAGGTATGTTAGTATTGTTAATTTTTTTGTAAGAACATTGTCACACTACGTGTTTTTGTATATGACTCCAAAACAGTACAGGTACTTAAAAAATACATTTTTAAATACTTGCGCCATTAACATGATCGCTTTTCAAAGACAACGTCCATATCTTATGCTTTCAGAATTTGTTCCTCGTATTTGACTGTATACTTTTTCGCTGCTCCACGGTGATGGAAAATATCGTGATATTTAATTGATTACGATGTTCTCCATCGCCGTGCATGCCCGAGAGGAATTCATAATTTCTCGAAAGCATGACGTCCACCAATCTGCACTTGGCCAGCGTGGTGGACTATGGCCTTAATCCCTCTCACTTGTGAGAAGAGACCTGTGCCCAGCAGTGGGACATAAAAAAGGTTGAAAAAAAAATTGACTGTATAAATCAATATAATCTTTTCTCATGCCATCGAACTTTGTTGACTTTCTTTTGGCATATATCGACGAATCGGCCATTGAGCGTGGTTGGCATCTTTCCAGAGAAATGTAATAAATAGCAAGTAACGGCGCCAGGTCGCCGATATAACAGCGAACTATCTTGACGGAAATAGTGCACTTTAGCGTAAAATACCCACATTGCGTGGGACTTCAAAAACCCTACACTTGCTTTATAGGCGAATGACTAGTTACACGTCCCATTGCAGGTTCAGATCTGAAATTGAAAGCTTTGTAGAAATGCAGCATTTGGTGTTAATGTCGAATACGAAGTTCGGCTAAACATTTTCGAACCGAATATTCGGTTGAATAACTAGTAACAGAGATCGTTGTCTAAGCATTTAATTT
The DNA here is from genome assembly GCA_911387765.1 of Pyrgus malvae. Lineage (NCBI taxonomy): Eukaryota > Metazoa > Arthropoda > Insecta > Lepidoptera > Hesperiidae > Pyrgus > Pyrgus malvae. The sequence goes on along the minus strand of OU426958.1, from coordinate 7,020,157 downwards.
AATTATTAATATTTTTTATATTTCTAGAATTTTTTAACGAAGAGTAATGTAAATAGATGCCCCGCTGGAAGATTGGTGCTACGATATAAAACCGGCGGCATATTGAATTAATATTTCATGATTTTTATTTCAACCAACCAAAACAGTAGTGCGAAGAAAGGTGATAAATCGATTTATAAGTCACCAGCACTATTTACAGCTATCAGATAACGTACTGTGAAGTCGTAAAGTAGTCGTTTTGTTGACTCAGCGCTGATTTGAACCGCTGCAGGTGCACTACAGTGCTGTATTAGCACGTTATCCAACAGTTGGTAAGAAGTCATTTTGTTACACCATACGTTAGGAATAAACAAAGATATTGTACCATGAATCATTATTCAGAAACGCCACCTATCGAGTCAAGTAAATGAACAGAAATCTCGCTTACATCAAACTTTTCATTAAAAACTATATGTATGTAATTTGTCTCCCAAACGAACTCTACTGCTGTAACAGATGTGACACGCAAATAAAAGGCTCCATACATAAGGCGAGCTCTTACATTAAATAATAAATACAACAATATCAACACAACGTGTGATATAAAAGTTAGCGTCAATTTATAGCCAGCGAACTATGTACTTGTTTATAAACGTTTTCTAAATCCAAATTGGCGAATCACGTGTGGTGCTGAAAATAAACTCAATATTCTACATTCCACGTCCTTATATTTTACATCATTTTAAAGTATTTTGGAACTAAAACAAAACTGTGGAAATGATATACCGTAACATAAGCAGATATTAAATTTAAAATTATCAAATCAGAGACAGATTGCATTGTCGCTAGCTAATAAATTATGTCTAATTTATTATAATTATTTAGACTTTGATGAATCACCGGTATTGATTGATAGAAAGCTGGATAAAAAAACACAAATAGTGTCAGAAATTAATTGCTACTGTCACGTTTGTTTCCTGTACGATGTCGTAAAACAAAAAATGTAGACATTCCATAAACAAGACAAACTGACCTAATTATAGCTGGCTCCAGAGTGGGGTTTATTTAAAGAAATTCAGTTTGCTACAATATCATTTAAAAATAATTGTCCCATTTAATAAATAGCAACATTTTTGCGACAACTTCATTAGCCATTTTAGATTTTAAATAAAATGAAATCTTCGACACAAAGGCGCTCTTTGTATTGTCTTCGACATGAGTCACTACAGAACATATTATATTTGAAATCAACCCCAGTCAAACCAGAGGATTCAATGACGGCAGTACGATCGAACAGTCAAATAAATACGTATAGAGATTACATCTTAATCTCTACGTAAAAAATAAAGATATAACTTTAAATCCAATCAATCACTGTATAAAATCCAATCAATGTATAAGATATAATAACGGATCAATTTTTCTATGAGTTTTTTTTTCAGAGTTGGGAAAAACGCATTTAGTGAAGAATGTTGGTTTCGGTCGTCTTCTTATTAAAGAAAGTACTAGATTACAACAGAAAAACTCTAAAACAGCAGCATCTGCCAACTATACCAGGAAGTGGTTCAGTACTACCACCGCTTTTGGTTAGAAGCGGTGGATATCGGCCAAGAGCGGCCATTCTACACGCTGCCACACGAAATTAAACTCAAGCAAACTAACATTGACTCGACCCAAATAGGACAAGTTGCGCATGCACGCAAAACAACATCTAAAAGTGCTAACATTGAACTAAAAACATAGATAAAGCTGTATTTATTCCATACACATTAATTAGGTTTATCTTGTTTTGCACATCCCATTATTATCACAAGTACTGTTCATGGGAAATGTACATAGTCAAAGTATGCACGAGTAGCTTTAATAAATAAGTCCCTGTAGCTTCGGGATTAAGGATAGAGCTACGGTATCCCCTGCCTGATCGTAAGAGGCGACTAAAAGGGGGCTTCCGGGTTGTGGGCAGTGAGAGTGGGAGCTCGATCCGCCCAGCCAGTAGCCCCGGGAAGGACGGCGGTGTGTGTGTGTGGCTGCATGCCGCCGTAAGCATCGGAAGGTGCAGGAGAGCACATCTGCTCTCCCGAAGATGGGCCCATTCTGGGAGCCGCGCATAGACGACATCGGTGCGTTCCACTGGAGATCCCGGGGTCCTCCCCAAGCGCAGAAGCAGGCCACCGAGGGGGTATTGGTGCGGTCAAATCCCACATTACCGGCTATCCTCTCCCAAGGTGTTGAAGGTTCCCCCACCCGATACCAAAAAAAAAGAAATAATAAATAACGCTTTACACTCATAGCCCCACAGTAGGGTTTATACCCTGAGTCGTGGGTACCATGGACACACACAAAGACAGAAACATTTCATAAATTTTCCGCTTCAGAAGCATTTTCATTTAACTTTTTATATATGTACTTCCAAGCATAGTACTCAGTTAGACGAAAATTATACCAAACTTATAATATATATTATTGGCTGATTTATAAGTTTCTAAAAATGTTTACTACAATATTAATACCATTATAAATTGTAATTTTCTTACTTTTTGTTTTTCATATATTTTTTAATGTACACCAGAATATTGCATTACAACGAATAATATAAAACCTAACATTATAATAAATGTCAATAATAAAAATTAAACTAATTGAAGAAGTCGACACCATTCCACTGCTACTCAATCCGCTTTTCTAGACAACACGCACGTTTTGTCTGATAGACCAAATGTAACTCGAGAATTACTTACGCAAGCACTTTCTATTGTGAAAACGTACGTTTTTAGTTTTTAATATGAAAAAAAAAACGACCATTGCGTTGACAGTATGAATTAAAAATAACTGTAATGAATAACACCCAAGTATTTTTTAAGCTTTTTTCTTTAACTTTAACTTGCAATGTATGTTTGATTGGGTGAAAACTTTCTTCTAAGGGTGCAAATAAATTTTGAAACGGATCTCTTTAACCTATTGAGCTGTTTAGTAGACATGTTTACTCCAAAATGGACACCAGCCACAACAAAATGGCGGCTTACTTATTTTTGTATAACCCATGCATTACGGGCATCAAACGTAAGAGATTAACTTGTAGAATGCGATACATGATATGTACATAGGTACATATAACAAATTTAAGCGCATTTAAATAAAAACTTGTTTTAAAAAGTAAAATTAATATTTTTACCGTCTCGTTAAGCTCAATGTTTACTCATATTTTATTATTTTACCCAGTCAGTACACATGACACTCCTAATGACTTGAAACAATTTCATGATGTTTAAAAGCCTGCTTAAGACTTTTAAAAAATAAGACATATCAAAATACAGAGCAACTCTATAGATATTTTTGTATCTTTTTTTGGTATCGAGGGGGAAACCTTCAAAAGGTACCCGGCACCTTGAGAGAGGATACCGAGTTATGTGGGATTTAACCCCTCGGTGGCTGCCTCTGCGCTATCATACCTGCCTTGTCTTCAGTGCGATAAATTACAAGTTAATTCTTAGATGTTCAAAACAAGTGTGACAAGTTTTAGTATAAATGTACGAAGGGCAACAGGTAAGTAAGTAATTGAATTTAAACAGGCAAGTTTGTAATTGAATTTACTAATCAATTTATTTCATATTACCAATTACCTGTTTCCTGTGCACGGAGCATTCAGTTCGACATACTTCACTGACCTCAAAATACGAACCTTAATCGCACCTCGTTTCGTCACGGTATTGATTAGCAATTTAGCATTGATGCAGTCAGCCAGTTTGTCGTCTCACCGACACTGTTCATTGGACTGAGACACTCAAAAAGCTGTTACGTAACCTTGGCGACAGATGAAGTCAAGATTGAAACCATCTTACTTCAATGGTCATAATCTCTTAGAAAACGTGTTGCGTCAAACATTTTTTTGTTCTTGTAACGTATACACGTAATACCAAATCAATTACAAGGTTAGGACACACCGGTCGGTAATCAGGTTTTAAATAATAAAAACGTGCCAGACGTGTTCAAATCGTTTTTTTTTAGCTTTATTATTATCACGTTGTCATTTTCCGAAACCAAAATGAACAATGTTGTATTCCAAGATGATGAATGAATACATCAGTTAATTATGTCATATGCGCTAAATAGCAAATTTGCTCTACCACTTAGGGTGGATTCTACCAAGCTAGAGTAAGTTTTTACTCAAGAATAAACTACGAGTTACACTCGAGTATGCTGATTTTACATTCTACCAACTAATAATCTGAGAATAAGGTACTATACGCGAGTAAATATTTATACGGCCGATTTTGGCGGTATAAAGATTTAATCTGAGAGTAAAGTCAATGTCACTTCAAATCTTCTTTGGTTTGCAGTCGTTTTTGGTTAAATTTTCTTTTACTAAAAATTTATCAACACCGCGCTATGATGGAACGTTTAAGAAATATGATCGAAGAGTCCGACAGTGAAGACGAATATGTGCCGAGACATCCAAGGTGGATCAGGCAAACCAGGTCCACTAACAATATTTTTTTCTGAAGCAAGCAAATTCGGGCTGCGTTTTCTTTTCAGACCCTCCATTTGAATTTTTATAATCGCAAATACAAATCACAAATTACCTATTAAAAATAACACGAACCTTCACGGACTCACAAAAACGAGAAACAAACAAAACGTAGAATAGAAAAGCTGTCAACGAGTGGCATTTCACTTTATTATCCTACAAAATTAAGTTGTTGTCGTATTTCGGGTAAAGTTTAAGGAAACAATATAGTACGCATTTTTGTCGGTTTATAAATTCGGTCATACATTCGTTCATGAATCACTATTAAACATAGAATAACAATACCGAGATTATTTTACTCTTCGAGTAGTTGGTAAAACGTGAACGAAGTTATCCGTGAGTATTTTCAAGGAGTAAAGTTATTCTCATGATAGTTATACTGGAGTAAGTTCGAGATTGGTCGAATCCACCCTTAATATAATAGCAAGACGCAAGAGTGCACTTATGCATTCATACATACATTTTGTACAAAGATAATCGTGTATTCTTTGAAGTAATTTTAGCCAATAACTACATAAAGGAATACTTTATGAGATTGGTCCGTTGTTATTGCTAAGCCTGTGCTTTTCATTTGTAAATGCCTTATAAGTTAGGTATTGACGTTATACTATATAATGGCGGCTCCACATTATCGCCGCAACAAAGAGTTCGTGCGATGTCCACGCGTCACATCCACATTCACAGCATTTCACTGCGCGCTCGCAGTTTACGTTTTATTTTAGGTTACGATGTATTTCAGTAATCAACCATCAGAATCTTCTTCTACGAGGCTTTCTGACTGTCTTATTTTGAATGTATCAATAGTTATATGTTGCTACAGTAAACCGTGTAAAATGTTTGCTTACTTTGCCCTGAATTCACGTCTCTAATGAAGAGCCGCCATTAAGAGTAGACAGTTAATTTTTATTGATTTATTTATTTATATTTACAGGAATATTAGGTAGACTTTAGGTAGATTAGAATTATTAGTCACACATTACAAAATAATTTCATTTACAGTTTCCTAATTTGTACCACAATTTATTTAATAATAGAATATAATAGCGTAATTCATTAACGTCCTGTCAATTTTGATCAAATAAAATAGATGTACATGCCAAATTATAAAATATATTGGTTAATTATTTATACAATTATTCAACTAAAAATGTATATTCTAATAATTAAAAAAGAAAAGAAGTCACAATAGTCAAATTTAAAATAAGTAATAAGTATTATGTATGTCAAATTGAAAAATATAGATATTTAATCAACAAATAAAACATAATAATAAAATACTACGATTATGTCAAATTCTAACTAATAAATTAAATTAAATAATCTGAAATAACTGTAACCAAATTTTCAAATTTTTTGCGTGTAATCATCATATCCTTAACATTTAACTTAATTTAATTACGTATAAAATTTAATTATAAAGGCTCATTAACGTTTCAATAAAACAGAAGTAGAACAGTAATAGCTTGATAAATACGTTCCTTATATACAGCATAGTTACGATTACGAGTAAGATTTAGGTCTAAAATAAGTCTCTATGCTCACGTAAGGTGAAAAAGGGAAAGCCTTATAAAACGCATAAAACTGGTAAAATATTATTGTATTTGTATTGTATATACAATTTTAGGGTAAGGAATCAAGTATGAAACTGTCAGAGAGTAATACTTGGAATGGTCATTCTTGTCCATTTTCCTACTATGACCTATCTCAAAATTGATTCGTCATGTATACGTGTATTTAAAAAACCCAACAGTAATAAATATTTCAGTTGTATCAGCATGAGATGATATTTATTATTGTCTTTTGTTACTGTTAATTACTGGCATGAAAGTTATAATATAGGTAAGTACTGAAAATTCTTTTTTACCGATTCCCAACAAGAAGGAGGTACCTAGGAACTACGTTCGGCTGTTTTCTTTTTATGTACGAGTATGTTCATCTGCCAAATTTTCAGATTTTCTTTTTTTAGTTTAATAACTTGTTATACTCCCGAGGTGGTCATTAGATCAATATGTCAAAATCTGATGATGGAATCTCAGGGAAATCCGAGGCGAGCATGGTTCGGGGCTAGCTTAGTAAGTAAGCGATCAATGCAGCTATGCCAACCGAGCGGAATTGGGTGTGAGATGGATCACTGCTAGTGGTGAAAAACCATGCTACGGTGGGCACGGCAAGCCGCGGTCCCGGTTGTTATCTAGATAGTATAGTAGTTGTTAAACCGGTAAAAATTACCGGTTAAAGTATAATTAAGTAAACGTACAAAAAGTGTGAAATTACTTAATTATTTTTTACCAAATACTTAAATTGCAACCTTTTTAAGGTAATTTTATTTACTTTTTTATGCAAAGTATCAACATTCCAATTTAAATGGCAAGATTGGATGACTTCTTCTTATAAGGGCATAGCCTCTAGGAAAATTTTCAAATACTAAGTCGAAAGTGTACAATTTCCTAATAAAGTTACATTTCTATCTTTGATAATTTATTTGGATTTGACGAACTTGAATTGAAGCCAAATTAAATTAAGAGTTCATCAAATAAAAATTGTTGTAATTAGGAAGTTTTATACATACTACATAAAAATCCTAGGATGATTTTAAAATGATTCGTTTAAATGTACACTGGACGATCGAGCGTTGCTCGGATAAAAACGATTTATTATCTTGGTTTAAATTCATACGAAACACTCATAATGCTTATCTAACAACGCCATTTGAAATAGCTCCCAATAAAAAAATATTTTCACAAAAAATAAAAAATAAACGCAATATGGTTTTGAATTTGATTGAGGTTTGAACCCGGGTCTCTAGTTCCGCAGACAGCCCACGTAACCATTCAGCCAAGGAAGCGAAATTCAATGAACGAAATTTTTATAGAACTCTTTCTAATCGACATTATGACATTGTCATTTCTTTGAACGTCGGTTTGACGGATGGCGTTTGACGGCGTTTTACGCCACAATATTATTAATACTCGCAAAAAGATGTTAGGAAGAGTCGTATTATTCAGTTTATATTTAAGTTGATTATCGCTGGAAATATTTTTTTATAATTTAAAATTTCTAAAAATAAAACCAAACTGGATCGATTTATAATCCCCGAAACCAGGGTACTAAATTTCATTAAAATTGTTGGAGCGGTTTAGAGATTCAAAAAATATATTTAGGTATATACAAGAATTGCTCGTTAAAAGGTATTAGATAAACAATAAAAAAACATTTTAAGTATCTAACCAAACATATTTCATCTCATAAAATCGGTCAATACGACGATCCATCTGGAAGTATTTATGGGGTTTAAATAAATGCCAAGAAGTGATTATCAAATAAACCTGGAACATTCGCATTAAACACGACTATTAATGATTCAGTTAATATGGTTTACGTAAGAACGTCTTGTTAGCAAGCGTGCCAAATTCCTTTGAACGCATATGTCAGGTAGGTATTTAATAAAGGGCCAAAATTTCATATTAACGATTGTTATGGTTATATGTACTTGTACGTACTAAATTAAAAATATTTAAATGAAATGATTTTATATAGGTAAATAAATTTAGAAATGGCCTAATTTGAAATAATTTATGACCTTCAAACGGGATTATTTTAATTGCAAGATAAAATAATTGTTTGTGTGTCTGTGTTTGTTTGTTCGTTTTGTTCGTTCGTTTGTGTTTGTTCGGGTCCATGGCCCCACGACACAGGGTAGGTATATCTATTATACCCTGGGCTACTATGTTGCTATGAGTGTGAAACGTTATAAAAAAAAGAAAAAAAGAGTGATTAAACTTCGTAAGAACTATCTTGTAACAAAGCAACTACATTTTAATCCATACAATGACATACGTAATACTAACTAAATTGGTAAATTTAATGTAAACTTTTAATGACAATCATTAACCGTAACGTACGCCACAAATTGTGATCACCTAATGAAATACCAGTGTTTTCCGATGCATATTTTCTGAAAATTTATGCTTCTACGCAGTCAATTATACTTACTATAGCTTAGCGACGCGATGTAGGTGTCGCGTAATGAATCACTGGTAGTTTCCTTATTAGCATACAAAACAAAAGTCGAAACAATAAATTTCTTCGTGAACAAAGATCAACAGGTGCAACCTTCGCCTTCGTTATGGTAATGACAAGTGGAATGGACCGAAAATACGATACCAGCAGTTCTAAAATTGATCGATAACGACTATCATAACTTCCGATACCTTAAGGTCGATGAACATTATTACATTATTACGAAGGGATTGTCGACAATCAACAACTAATAAACTATTAATTTTATTAAGGTTACTCAAACCAACGAGCCTTCAATAAGCAAATCTAGCATAGGTATTATACTTTGTAATGTAACTGTTCCTTACGGTTATGACCAATGATCATAACAATATCTCACGTAGAAGAAAATAAAAATCATAAAAAGGAATAGTGGTACTGCTAAGTTGTCACAAACATATTGCTACGCGCTGTGGGTAATGAAATTTCCGTTTGTAACGTAGAAGGCGTTTATTGTCTTCTTTTACAGAAATCCATTTACAGAATCAAAATCACTATATCGTCGCCGTCGTTAAAATATTTCTTCCTTGTCGCTTGGAGAGATAGCTTCTTTATCTCTATCTAATCTAATACCTTTAAACGAGCAATTCTCGTAATTATCTATGTATGTATATATAATCTCGGAAACGGCTTCAACGATTTTCATGAAATTTAGTGCCTAGGGTTTCGGGGTGATAAATTGATCCAGCAAGGTTTTATTTTAAGATTTTGTCGTTTTATTCCAATTTTCAGCGATAATCAACTTAAATATAAACTGAAATATGACTCTTACTGACATCTATTGGAGAATATTAATAATATTATGGCGTAGAATGCCGTCAAACGTCATCCGCCAATCCGCCGTTCAAACAAATGGCAATGTCAATTTGAAAGACCTCTATAAAAATTTCGTCGATGGAATTAAAGTTTCCTTGGTAGAATGGTTACGTAGGCTGATAGCGGAGTTAGAGACCCGGGTTAAAACCTCAAGCAAGTATGTTGCGTTTTTTTATTTTTTGTGACATTTTTTTTTAATTAGGAGCTATTTCAGGTGGCATGGCAGTAACACTAAACCAATGAGTGTTTTGCTTAAAATTAAACCAAGAATATCAACTGTTTTTATCCGAGCAACGCTCGGTCGTCCAGGTACTCAATGCTTTTTAGGGGTTTTGCTGTATGACGCTGTATTGACGAGATATAGGTATTCAAAGTCGTATCGTAACAATATAATTCAATTTTACCATAAGTAACGATTTGCCGCTGCTTCTATGATTTCAATCACCGTGCATGCCTGCTAAGAGAAACTCATAACTTCTCGATGGCAGGATGTCCTCCAATCCATACTAGGTCAGCGTAGACGACTATAACCTAAATTGCTCTCACCTCCGAGAGAAGGCCTATGCCGTTTATGTTTAAAAAAGATACTTAACGAAAATCGATGATCAATTAGAATAGGTTATTTTTTTGTTCGTGTCACCACATAGCAGTTATAACACTTTCCCTAGTTTAGCTTCCGACAACACCGTTGTACTAGTGATTAACTGATATATTATTTATTTAAGATAAAACCCTAATCCTCATAGACATAATTTTTATTGCAGCTGGAAAGCAGTGGACATCGCGGAACAATACGTGAAACACATAAATGGGGCTAAAAAATAAAATGTGCAGTCAATGTGAAAATTTAAATAAATGACGGACGCGACAATCAGAGAATCCCTGCAGTTTGACGAGGACATAAATCGTTTCCGTGAAAACATTTTTCCTCGTTGGCAATGAGGTCACAAAGAAATATCAAGAAGACAAAATCCAACAATGATTAACGTAGAAAACCAACGAATTTTGTTTTCCAAATTGATTGGTCGCAAAAATTACTCAGTATACCTACTCTTTATATATAGAAAACTGAAAACGATTACATCTGAGATGAGATGACGAATATTATTAATCATTTCCAAATCACATATCTGAATCACTTTTTAGCCTTAACCTATAAAATCAATGTCATGGAAATAGTCACACAGTTTTGATGGTGTAAAGCAAAGTGGGTAATTCACTGAATTTTCCACGGCCATAATGAGAACAGAACTCCAGGAATGCAAGAACTTTGGCGACCGGCCATTTGTGTGGGTACAGGGAAATGACATTTTGTTTGCACTTTGTCAAATCTTTCAATACACTACGGCAGAATTGAACTCGAGTTTGTTTACCAGCTGTACGTACTAACGTTAACTTTCAGGTGCCAAGGTCATATAGACCTCCCGGATTCATAGAACCCTGCCAATGCCCTGGTCCTTTATCTAAAAGCACTAATATATATACTAATAATATAAGGCTGATGATTTTGTTTGTTTGTTATGTAGTAAGCGCTAGAAAACTACTGGTTCTAATTGGCGGCCGCTGGCTTCTCGATGTCTTGTATCAAAACATCGTCAGTGTACGATCGAAAATGGAACTAGGTAGGCACTTTTCGTTATAATGTTGTAACATCTCAAAGGTTCCCTAATGGCTTCTATAGAATTTATAGAATATCTACTCGTAACATACAATTGATATTCTTAAAATATGTCATGATCATCATAAAAGTAGCAAACTAAACAGCAGGACCTATGTTACTACATTTAGAAAATTGTAAATGAGCAGTTTTATCAATTTAAATGAACAAAATCAAGACTACATCACGGTCACTGCTTTTGCAATTTATCATAGTTGATTATGATGACCTGACTGACGCACGACAGCATTTACTAGCCTGGCACAAACCAGATGGTATGAAACACACAGAGACAGTATCAGTCAACTCAATCATTGCGGAGGTGTCAGAGGCATGTTACGGCTAAGCTAAATTACCTATAATGGGTCTGTTACTCAACACCGTGTGATCACTGCTATCATCGTTTTCACGTGATAGATAAATTGATCAAATGATGTAACAATGGGAATTCATAAGTATTTGTGACGTACTTTACGCTCATAAATTTTTCAATTGTCCTGATTTATACGAACAATATTGACGTGAGCACACTCATCAACAGGGATCTGGTCGATTTATGTTAGTTACATTCATCTTTCATGGAACCTATTGTTTATTTTGATTAACATATGACATGCATAAATATATGAAAGTTTGGATTTACAGAGTTCAAAGTTCAAAGTGCAGACTTTGTGCTGAAGAAACTCTATAGGAGAAAAAAAAACATTCTATAAAAGGAGATGAAAATTGGGACGAAAGAAAAAACGAAGATGTTTTGTTTACAAATCCGGCCACGGCCAAGGCTAGACTGATATCCAGAAATGGGAAAGCGAGAGAGAGCCAGATTTCAAGACTTAGATTAAGAACTGAATCTTTTAATACGTAATTTATTTAAAAATAATTTAATAGAAATAAAAAAATAAATGATTTTTTTTTGAACTGACTAAAACAATTAGATTTGGGTTTAGATGCTTATGGAATGCCCATATTTAAATGTGGCATTTATAATCTTCCTTTTGGGGCAATCTCAAAAATATTTAGCCAAACTCCTGAAATCTCGCCAGAGGGATTTCTTTTATAAATAAACCATATAAAAAAGCAGACTGGCCGCGTGGTGTTAAGCGATCACCGTCGCCTATGGAAACGGACGACGCCAACGTCGGGAGCCAACCGAGCATTGCCGGCTTTGGTGGAGCAGAGCTTCTTTACAGCCTTCAAAAAAAAACTAAAATCGCCTTATGTCTCCTTATAAATATATTTTTTCTGCTAGTCTACGTCACCTACCTTAAGGTGTAGTCTATCTTCCAGTAATAGTGTCTAGCTGGATATAACAATATCTAGCAAAATGTTCATTTCATAAGTTATTTTTAACCGTATCAAACCCATGAATAGGTTGCTCCAACATAGCCAATAGCCTTGGCTTCTTTAATGGTTTATTCTATCATCATATTAATACATCGTGTTGCTATTTTAAAACTACCTATCCGTTCTTTTGTTAAACCGCTGCACTTCATTGAAAGCAATCTTACTTATGCAATAATTTATATTCTAGCTAAACCGATGTTTGTAATTTACAAATAGGAAAGATTGTCAGTACAAGGCATACAACACGCAAGTATAGAAAAATAGTAAAATTATACTTCTAATTAAAAAATAGCTAATAATATCTAAGTACCTGGACGACCGAGCGTTGCTCGGATAAAAATAATTGATTTTCTTGGTTTAATTAAAAAAAACACTCATTGGCTTAGTGTTACTTAACAAAGCCATCTGAAATAGCGCCCAATAAAAAAAATGTTACAAAAAACGCAACATGCCTGCTTGAGGATTTAACCCGGGTCTAGCTAGCTCTGCAGTCAGCCTAAGTAACCATTCGACCAAAGAAACTATAATTCCATTGACGAAATTTTTATAGAGCTCTTTCAAATCGACATTTGTTTAAACGGCGAATAGGCGATGACGTTTGACGTGACGGCGTTCTACGCCACAATATTATTAATATCCTCCAATGGATGTCAGTAAGTCATATTTCTCAATTTATATTCAAGTTGTTGATAGCTGAAAATTCGAATAAAACGACAAATTCTAAAAATAAATCCTAGCTGGATCAATCTATCACTCCCGAAAGGCACTAAATTTCATGAAAATCGTTGGAGCCGTTTCCGAGATTCAAATTATACATATACGAGTATATAGGTATTTACGAGAATTGCTCGATTATACCCAATGATATTAGGAAGTAATAAGCACGTAAAATGTTTTGACTTAGTAGCAAATTTCAATTTGATTGCTTCAATTACCGGTACGTCGAGAAGAGAGTTGGAAATGTTGGAATCAGCGGTGCCTTAAAGTTTAAATCGCCTTAAAGGCCTCCGATAAAACCTGGTATATCTATTTAATTATAATAAACAGCATCGAAAAACTCCTACTTCAAGCCCTTGCAACCGCGCGTTTGTTTTTTTTTTATTTGAATGGAGTAGCAGACGAGCATGCAGGCCACGTGGTGTTAAGTGGTCGCTGCAGCTCATGGACATCTAGATACAACCTCAAGCAAGCATAGGCAAGTCTTGTCTGAGGTCGTATGCAGTTGCGCTGCTACTCCGGAGGATGGTGGTCGCCTCATGAAGTGTGGCCGGCAACTGCAACTTTCCACCGAAACACAATAGAATTGGTTCACGGTAGAAGTGGGTGCAGCGGTGGTACTTCCCCGGGCGAACGATAATAGTTCTACCACCTACAAGATTGCTTTGCATAGCTTAGTAGATCGCCTGCTTAATGCTCTACACCAGCTGCAGAGTTTAGTTAGAGTTTAATTAAAAGAAAGGTCGTAATAATAATTTATTGACGCAATCACGTGAAGGTTTTCCTTCACGTAATTGCTTAGTTATATCAACACAGATTTTAGAACACTAAGAGTAAAAAGATCGTGTCCATTAGCCCTAATCTCTGCGAGCGCTCCGGCCTGCAGTTCGTGATCATATTGAAATGGAGAGGATCACGAAGGCCCACAATGATTATTATTCTTGGCATCGTTTTCCCACGTACCGAAATACACCTCTCCTCGCTGGATACCGCACACATAATTTTTTGAGGAATGTTTACCTTGCATGCAAAATATTGTTATCATACGCTACTTGTAAGTACGGAAAATAACGAGGAGCTTCAATGAACATCATTGTTATTATACATATTACCACGCTGCTTCAGAATTGCAGCAAGTTGCTCTGCTAAATTAAATAACCTCCAGTAGATGCCTCTTCTACTCGTAATTGAAGTGAGGGACTCACAAAAAGATTTTATCTATAATTAATGTTATTTGCTAATTATGTGTAGACGCGTGGTTTAAAATTATAACAAATTTTATTATTCTATACTTCAATGGCTTAGATAAATATAATTTAAGTTCCATGATACTTATTTGTAGTGTTTTTGTTTTACTTTCAGTATGGTCTATAAACTAGAGTGAGAGTAAGTGCCACCCCTTGCTCACCACAGCTAATATACAAAGTTTACAAGTCATCTAAAATTCTGAATTCGACATTCAGATCCATTTACATTAATTCATTTCAACTAGTGTTGTACCTATGCATCTATAATTCCACATTATATACTTAGCTTAAAAAAATAATCTTGCCATTGATCAATTCACATTAATTCATTTCAACTAGTGTTGTACCTATCTATAATTCCACATTATGTACTTATCTTAAAAAACAATCTTGAAATTGATCAATTTACATTAGGTAATTCATTTCAACTAGTGTTGTACCTATCTATCTTAAACAGTTCCTGTAAAAATTGTCAGAATGTGTTACGAATACTAGTCAAAGTCAAATCATTATTTAATTTATCAGAAGACATGTATGTGCATAATTAAAAAATTTAAGTGACAGTGAAGTTACTGAATACAAACACATAGCTGCATACACTTTCTGTAAATAATTATCCTATAAACAACAATAAAATAAAATAAACTACTGCATGATGATGATCTCTCATAGGACAAGATATTTCTCATAAGACTGACATACATACACAAATCAAGACATTATAGACTGACATCTGAACTGAAATGTTTGCTAGAAGACATTCCATCTCTGCAATCAAATAATGCAGACAAATATGTCAGTATATACTTACTTAGTATGTTTTATATAAATGCTTCAAATACAATAAATACACAGGACACATTATTATTGTTATTTTCACAAGTTGTCACCCTACTATACTGTTGGGAACACCTTTTGATAGTTGTGAATGATAAGATATTTGAGTGTAAAAGTAAATTTAATGAATAATATAAAAACTTAATATAAATGTGTGATTGATTTGAATGATAGTGAGTACACTCGCGGAATTGTCTTGTGTGTTACGCGGTATGATGTGCACTGAATGCATGTAGCGAATTAGGTAAACACGTGGTAAAATGATGTGTGGTCAAAGACCGTACATATACAATCCTAAGATTTAAATTTTTGTTGATAGTTTTATATTATACATTACAAAGGTAAAAAAAATATTGATTAAGATGTCAAATCAAGCAATGTAATGTCACATCACGGAATGTTAAAGCAAGTAAGTAGTTGGTAGAACTTGTGGAAGTGCCACTGGTGTACCCACCACTCTCTCCAGAGGATCTTCTCCAGAGGATCAATTCTATTCTAAGCATATAATTCATTGGTCTGAAAAGAACTGCTCTTAACCATTACATCTACTTAAAATGCAAATATTTCAACATTAATAGGACAGGACATTGAATAAGTGGAAACTAGTCTAAAACTAGAATAGAATAAACTAGTGTCTGTCTGTCTGTAACGTTTCCCACTTAAACTACTGAACCAATTTTGATGAAATTTGCAACACGGACAAAGTGGACCTTGGAAGTTTTTATCCTATGGGAACCTATATAACGTGCCCATACGGGCGAAGCCGCTGGCGGAAAAATAGTAGGTATATAAACGCCAGGCAAAACTCACTGTCTTAGATATCAACTCACAGCCGAAACTACTGTACACAGAAACTTGATGTTTGGTACAGAGGTTCCTTTCATGATGTGCATACTAAGAAAGAAATTTTAGAAATTCAACCCCTAAGAGCTAATGCTACCTTTTGGAACTGAAACACAGATTTGTAGGGTCGTTAAACTGGCAAAATCCTATCCTTCAGTAGTTCAGTAAGAGATAAATGCCTGAGATTAATTGGGGGTGTTGGTTGGAGTCAAAGGAATAATTCTACTATTTGTATTTTACATTTTGCTTATTAATTGGCAGCAACCCTTTTTGCGTCCCACTGCTGGGCACGGGTCTCTCCCCATTATTGGGGAGGCCTGGAGCTTACTCCACCAAACTGCTCCAATGCAGTAAAAGAAAAACTTTAGTAAACACAATTATAGTAAAAGGTGCCCTTTCTTTCCATGTCTGTGTTTGCATTTCTTTCTGATGAACACTCATTTTGAAAATATGGAGATTTGAACACAACACATGATTTAAGTCCTCATTGGTGTAGGATATTTGAAACATCTGTAATGTGTTTCATCATCATTATTATAAATTTATATTATATGTAAGTGAGTAATTTTATAAAGTATCAATTAACTCATTTGTCATGTATCTGGCAATTAAACAAATTAAAAGACATTGAAATTAATAATCTATATATATATATATAAAATATATATTTTTCAGGGACTAATAAAAAAGAGAGTCCAATCACATATTCACAGTGATACTCATTATATGCCTTCGACATATCAAGAGCAAGAAATATCTACAATGTAAAAAGAATGAAGTGTCCCACTTACCTACCCCCAGAAAAAATTTTTTTCATAAAACTTTACATCAAAATTAAAATAACATTATCTCCTGCATGTCATTTTATTTTAAAATTATATTTCTTCTTTTTAGTTATGGACTGAAGAGTATTTATGTCAAATAAATTTTACGAAAGATTATTCCAATTTGCAGAAATCAAATGCAATTTCTGGCCCATTTTCTCTCAAAATTGACTAAGTTCAATGTTTTTTTTACTAATATTTTTTGTTAGAAAGTGCCAAAAAGTGGCTCATACATTATGTATGTGATTTTTACAGCAATACATGGCATTTTTTTCGATCTGTTTAGAATTTAAAATGATCCAGAAATATGTGATATTCTATTTCTATACCAATTACAGTAATATTTACAAAACAATCACTGGCTTCGGTCTATTAAGCAAAATAACGAAATAAAAATTAAAAAGTGGCTCATTTAATAGTTTATTATTGAAATGATCAGTCATATTGTGCAATAAAACTTATGGAAATACTGTATTTTAACTGCAAAATCTCCTGTATAAAATGAGCTAAATCAGCGAAATCGTTACAAATAAAAATGATCTGCTTAGGCAAAGATAGTAAGAAATAAATATATGGGTATGGGTATTGGGACACATGAAATCTGCAGAGTATATTCACTTAGTCTTCGTGTTAATGGTCCTTTCTAATGCGGGTGAAACCGCAGGACACAGCTAGTCATTAATAGTTCATTTAGACAGTCAGGCAATTGTCATTGTAAAATATGTATTTAAGTATGTATACAAAAAGTTATATACATGTACGAGTTATATATGTAGGTATATAACTCATACACATACATACCCTCTAAGAACAACAACTAAGATCCTAAAAAATATGATTGGTGAACATACAAAAACATAACCTAGATCCCAATGAATAATCTCCTTCTGTTTGTTAAAGTTGGTTAAAAAGAAAAATGTTTTTTGTCTCTCAATACATTTATTTTATGTGCTCAAATGAATTATTCATCTTTATGTATAATCCTTTCATGAAGTAAGTAACCACTAAGAACACATTTTTAGAAATTCAATCCCTTACATGTGAGATAGAGGGGTGAAGATTAAAACCTCCCTGCAATAATTGAAAATAATAAATGTGTAACAGTTTGCCAGTATAAGAGAAAACTAAATTTTTACATTGCCAGTTCAATTTAAATAATCCTAATAAGTGATTGTTTATGTGAATTCTCTAAACAAAAAATCAACAACCTTATGCATGCAGAGACTCCCCATTATTGGGGAGACCTACATCTTATTTTACTAAGCAGCTCCAATATGGGTTAGTGAAATTGCAAGTCATTGGCCAACCCGCTTTCATACATTTTCAAACCGTCCATAAGGCCTCCGACAAGGTTTTATAACTGTTGTCTATTGATAAGACTAACAACTTATGATGCCCTCTAGAGCACAGAAATGTGCATAGAAGTTACACCACTATTAGTCACCCACCTCACACCAATCACACCTATTTGAATTTGGTGTGTAGATCGCTTGCTTTATACTCCAGCCACCAAGCCATGCACACTTCGTACATTCTCATACTTTATAATATGAATTTTAACTAAAAATATAAATCCAGACATTTCCATGTCTCAGCCTTGTATAGCAAGACATCATAACTGAGGTTTTGCTGATACACACATGTGCACATTATTCCAATTACAATTCCAGACTAACATTGATTGTGTCTCGTTAGACATTTAAAAAAATTAAAATTAAGAACAAATAATTAAAATACTATAGTTTAGGCAAACTATTACATTTTATTATATACCCTGCTGCAACTGCACAAAATATATATAGTGTTATTTGGTTTTCCAAAGATTTATTAGATTTATCATTTCTTTGGGTCCTTTACAGTTTTGCTGCTTTTTCTTAAAGACCTAGAGAGGCTAAGACAAACAAGGAGAGAGGAATGCAAGTTATATCCAGATGGACTAGGAAGTTGCAGTTTGTGCCATTTATTCCATTCCATTACAAACCATAATGATCACAATTATGTGTTCCTCTAAAGTGTAAAGTACTTTCTACTGTAATGCAGACTGCATTTACGTTCATACTTCAAAGCAGAACCCTAGCAGAGGTTTCAAATACCACCCGTGAATAAATTCATACGTACTGCTCGGTCAAGTTATCGTGACACCTGGGAGGCTTCTCTGTACGCCCGTATCCGAAGCTTCGTGAATTTATGGGCCCCACTTTTGAAAAAAACTGTCTAAATATCTTAGAAATGATTCCAAAATGTTAGAACTTAAGGACGGACGCATACAAAATAGCCTCCCAGTGGTGTTATGTTAGCTTGACCGAGTAATAGATACCGTTAGATGAGCAGAAAAGAAAATCAAAACTTACCTTTTGAGTAGCTGCAGATTCAACTCTAACACATAAACTATTTAAAAATGCAATTTTGAATATTTTGATGGTACAATATAATTTCGTAAAATAAATTTCAATTCAACTTTTGACTTTCACACAGAACACGACACGATGCGATATTTTAAATTGTAAAAAAACTGTAACACTCGACTTACAACCACTTTTATTAATTTTATCATCCAATAAACGAAATAACTACTGAAACTTATCAGAAACACAAAAGAACAAATTTAATTTAATTTTTCTATTAAATACTGGATGATATTGATTTAATTTCTTGAACAAAACCTGGCTGACATTTTTCCAGAACTATTTTTGACAGCCAGCCATTTTTTTAATTAATTCGTTTTTACGGCATTAGATAATATCTTTGCAGCCATTCAGTATTTTCGTTTCATTGAAAGGCATCGTAAACTGTGTGCATATAGCCAGCGTCAAGTATAATTTTTGCATCACTTAGTAGTCAAAGAAAAAATCAGTAAGTCGTCAGGTATCAGTAAGTCTAGTCAGTCAGCAGATGTCAGATGCAGATCAGATGTCTAAGTAAAGCTATGGCTTCTTCAGAACGTGTCCGATGGAGTTTTGGAGTAGAGTCAAGCCGAAGAAATATGTTTTCGCACTGTTATTTTATTTCACAACACTTGTTTACTGTTTGTAACCTATATTGAACTCAACTTCTCGATATAACTCGATATTAGAAAAAAAAAATACACCAAAAAATGAAATTAAAACAAGAGCACAACATGTCAAATATGAAGTGTGCATTTTCGTAAAAGAAAATTTGTATTATTTTGATAAAAAACAAACAATACTTCCAAGAAAACCCAGGAATAAAACATACATAATACCTTCACAAATGTCAAAATGTAAATTATATAAAAAAAGCGTGTACTCAAACTGTATGGGACCGAAATTATTTAATCATTTACCAGATGTAATGAAAGAACTTGAATTATTCCGCTTTAAAACAAAATTATAGCATTTACTTATAAAAAAATGCTATTACAGAGTTGACGAATTTTTAAATGACAAATTAATTACTCCATAGCCATTACAATTTTTGTAGGTATTGATTTCCAAATATAATTTTAATGTTGATTAAATAATTTAATGTATAACAATAAATTTGAAATTGATAATGTTTATTGAATTGATAATCTATAATAAATTAATAATGTATATGTAATTAATTTAATTGAATGTATAAATAGCTAGTAATGTAAATATTGCACGCCTAAAAGAGGCAAATGTGAGATGCCATTTTAATGACTCTGTCACCTGCTGTAAACCACATTAAAAATCTATTCTATTCAGACTTCCCACCAAAACTCGACCGCCAGCCAGCCTTGCTCTACAGAGTGCAAATACAATAAGAAAATTACAGTATAGTACATTAATTAATTATTATTAAACTATATAATTATAGCTTATATAATAACTTATCCAAATACAGCAGGCTGCTTTTCATATGCTCTTCTTTATACCGTATATCGTTTGGTTAAATGCTCTAAGCAATAAGCATATGCGAAGGGCGCATCATATTAAGGGTTTTTTTCAGTATGCGTTGAATCTGAGGCTTTGAATTGATCATTAAATAAATGTTTCATGGTCATACTTTTTTGCATTTCCACGATTGTACTAGTTTTATGCTTAAAGATTTCTGCACTTTTGTCATCTAGAAAACGAATCACAATTATTATTGCAAAATAAGCGTTAAAATGTTTTGTATTCTACTTTTAATATAATGGTGAATCCTATAATTATTGTAGGGCCACTTAGAAATATAAAACCTACCTTTTATGTCAAACTATTATAATTTGTTAATCAAACTAATCTATCAACAAAATAATGAAATTGTCAATAATGCTTTCCAGAAGTGAAATAAAATGGCTATTTTAGCCTTTCTACAAAACCTAATTTGAGATCAATGTTCTTGGAGGAATAATTATAACTTCGCGTAAAAACACCAAGTAAGAATAATTTTTTTATGTGTAATAGAAATATTTAAATACAATGTCCATTTGATCATTATTTAAAATAAATAAACCATTATACAATCATCCGACATTAAATTTCTCTATTCGTGAACCAACTCAATTTGAATTGGTTAATTGCATTATTGTAAATTTTTATTTCTCACCATGAGTTAAACTTTCTATTTAAATGAGCCAAATATATTTTTTAAAGAATAGATTGAAATTATTTTTGCAGATCCATCGAATTATGTACGTAACTTTTCGGATATGTTTTTGTTTATTTATCGCATCTGCGGCATCAAACAAATAAAGGGTCACAAATGATAAAATCATTTGATGAATAAATATAGTTTATACTTGGACCAGGTACATGTAATACATACTCATATTTTAAACGTTACACACTCATCATAGCCCCACAGTAAGGTAATTAATACTCTGTGCCGTGGGTAACATGGACACAAACAAAAACAGGACCCCAGACCGAGAACAGAAATTTAAAGTCATCATTCAAATTTCTGTTTCGCCGGGAATCGAACCCGGGACCCCTCGACTCATCTCATATTATCAATATACCCTTAATACCATAATATATTTTTTGTCCAATATAGGATATAGACCTTGCATAAAGTTCCTTGCTTAGATATAAAATCCTTGCGTTTATAAGTAACCTCCATCCCATATTATTTTATAACTTATAATAAAAATAATAAAATTTTAATAAGCCTTTGTTAACCCTTAGTAGCCTGATTTACGAAAGTGATTTTTTTTAAATATTATTGTGTTTGCTTGAGGGTCTAGATGAAGGGAAAAATAGCTAAAAAAATCGCAATATTTATTTTACATATTTATTTAGAAAAAAAAAACAGGTATCAATTTTGATACTTCAGGCATTAAGGCCATAAGGAAATCAGATATACCTATGCATGAAATAATGCGAAACATTGATTGTTTTTATTATCGCATAACGACACTTTACACTTTTTACAGAACCAGGAGGTAAGTTTCCTACAATTATTAAATTTACACTTATTTCTAGAATCCATAAAAATTTTTTCATGACCAATACAATCGTAACGCACGTCAGTAGAGGGTAATACTTGTACACCTGTCCGGGGTCTTTTAGAAGGTACTGTAGTGTCTTGTCGACTGTTGGTACTGGGTCTTCCCCTTTTATTTTTCGAGTGACTTTGATATCTACATAAAGTATCGGCAAGCTCAGTTCTAAAATCTGCTAACTTCATAATGTTCTTCTGAAATTTTCCTTTCACTGTGTTTACCTTTTTGTATAGTACCCAAGCATTGATAACAGTCATGTCTAACAAGTGGTAGAAGAGCCTCGTTGTCCACTTTCTCGACTTTATGCGGATGCGATATCGACCAATGAAGCTATCCATCAAATCAACGCCGCCCATGTGTGCATTATATTCTTTTATGACCCGAGGACATGATACTTGAACATTGGCCTTTAATTTTTTTTCGTAGCGGGTTATAGTGTCCGCTGGTTCAGCGCCAACATACGTGGAAAGTAATAGCACTTGTTTGTTGTCTTTCCAACTTGTGGCCGAAAATTCTTGGCCTTCGTGAGAAGCCACATTTTCGTGATATGTTCCTCTGGGTACGTTAGACTTCATAATTTCCCGTTTCTCCGGCAACTTGCACGACTTTCCAAGCCTGTTTCTCTGTACTCAGTGTTGCCAGATGCACTGTAATTACAGTGGATCTACTGTATTTTCAAGCCGTCTACTGTACACTGTATTGTTATAAATACAGTGTATGGAGAACACTGTATTTTTTTATGAAACAAGTTTCATTAATTTCTTTAAAATAAACGCTACTGTAATTGAAATTTTTAAAATTATGACCGCGACTTATCGCAAAAATACGAGTAGGTATGTAAATGTAGAGGAATCCCCATCAGTCTTTCATTCGCAAAACAGTATCACCCGGTTAGAAGGAATGAACACCTTGACAACTACAGTTTGATGTAAATAGTGTGTCTTTCAAATTAGTTGCGTTTTACAGGATCGGCGAGGGCAGTATTACTCATTAGTTTTTTTATACGTACGTTGAAGCGTATAAAAAAAGATTTATGTTGTTTATCTCATTAAAGCTTTTTATGTTGTTTATCTCATTAAAGCTTTTAAATTAACCACTAAGTAGTTTTTCGGAAGACAATAATAGTGGACCTCCAAAAAAGCTAAACGGCACTTGCTATTTGTGTATTATGTGCTATAAAAATATTAACTGACAGAATTCCTATAAAAAGGCATGGTGAAGGAAATAAACATTTGAAAAAATTTAAACCATTGTCATCACAACCAGCAATTGTCACAGTGTTTGAAAAGAAGACATTAAAATCGGAAGATAACCTGAAATTTTTCCCGATTCGGAAGTCGTCTCCAAAAATTTAAAATTAAGTGCACGAAACTAGCGATATATAGAGACACTGATTAATTTAATTTGTAAGGTTGATAATAAACAACTATCTAAATAATATGAATATTTTTTATTTGCACTGTAAAATATACTGTAATTTTTTTTCGTTTTTACTGTATTTATGACAAAAACACTGTAATTTTTAGTACATTACACCGCATTTTCAGATTGTCCATCTGGCAACACTGTCTGTACTGTTCCAAGACAATAAATACCTTCGTTGGTCAAGTAATGTAGCAGAGGAATATTCGTATAAAAATTGTCAAAATAAGTTATATGATTGACGTGCCTTGGTACTGGTCGTAACAATCGAATAACTGTATTCGATACAGCTCCGAGGTCTGGCTCGCCAGGTAAACGGTCTATGTCCTTAGCTCCTGAGTAAATCTCAAAACTGTAGGCATACCCAGACAGAGAGCATAAAACGTATAATTTGAACCCCCACTTATGGGGCTTGTTGGGTAAATATTGTTTCATAAAATGTTTAATTTTAGTGGAACACATTTGCTCGTCTAGTGATAGACGATGCTCAAATGGTACAGTAATAAATTTCTTGTTCAAATAGTCTATCACTGGTCTTACTTTATGCAGTCGGTCGTGCTGGGGATGATCAATGGGCAAATGTTTAGAGTCGTCATTCATGTGAAAAATTTGTCGAATTTTATCAAATCTGTTGCGATTCATTGTTTGTGCTATGGGTTCAAACTTTGTTATGTTTGACCAGTATGACCTGACACTGGGATAATGATATACACTAGTAAAAATAAGAATTCCAATAAATTTACGTAATTCTAAGACAGTTACAGGTTCTGTAAAGTTGGGATTCTTTTGGAAGGCATATTTATTTGACTCGTCCACTAGAAATCTTAAAATTTCTTCACCGAAAAAATAAGAAAAAAACTGAAAAGGAGTGTCTAAGTTCATAATTTCTTGTGAATACTCAGTGTTTCCAGCAAACTGGAAAGCATTTTGGACTATGTCCATATTCTTTACTCTCCACACTAAGTTTCTAGAGTTGAAAGGTGTTTGCAGGTTGTTCTGGCTGCTGATTGTAGGAGTTGGGCTTCGTTCAACAGTCTCTAAATTATGTTGCATGTCGGTATCTACGTTTGCTGCAGGCGGATCTGCATCCAAGTTTGGGTCAGTGGGAAAATTACCTACATCCTCTTCATCTTCTAGCTCCATCATGCGATCTCTTTGGCTCGAATAATAGTCTATGTCATCTTCATTGTCGGTGGAATCGTCTTCCGAAATTTCACCATTTTCTAACCGCTTCAATATGCTCTCAATCTCTTCTGGTCGCATTTTTGATAAATTTCTATAATAAAATAAAAATAAAAGTAATCCCAACACCAAGCTATGCAGAAAAATAATGAAACGGAAGTTCAAAAAGTTTTTATAGCTAAAGAATTAGTAGGTAGGTTTTATGTAGGTCGGAATGCCTGAAGTATCAAAATTGATACTCACAAAAATAGCACTAGTTTCTTCAAGTAAAAAATGCACTCGCAAAAAGTAATTATATCATAGCGAAAATAATATATTCACTTACCTCAAAAGTATTTATATTCTTCAGAAAAAGAAAATATATAAAATTTGTATTCAACAAAACTTTTAGTAAAATGTGTTTACTTGTTCACTTTGCCGCGCAAGTAATATGTCATAGATAAAATAAAACAATAATGACATTTGTTTTTTTTTTAATTTCGTTGGAAAGAATATTATACAACAGTAAAATACGAACAGCCAACCTATAAAAAAAAACTAATAGTAATGTGAACATTCGGTTTAAAAGATTGGTAGCAAAATTGAAACTCTAGGTTATTAAGGGTTAACTGATGATTTTAACCACGGAATTTATCTGTTTTGTAGTGAGATTATTTATCTGTGTCATTCTGTCTATATCTGTTGTGTCAGTGTGTAATATCTTTTCTCTTTTCTTGTCAATAAAAATGACGTTTTGAGTCGTTTTGTCTTTGTGCATAAAATTTTGTGAGGTTTGATTTTTGATTACTGCACGAGGTTTTAAAACAGATTTCATTCAATTAAACTAATTATTATCCATAACATGTTTATGGAATCCTCCGATGACTTGGAACAAAACGATAGCGGGATGGAATCATTGGCTGCTAGCAAGGATGATACTCCAGAACGCAGACCTGAAGAACCATTTAATATTCCTGAGGTACCTATACAGAAAGCAGTGTTATTAACATAATGATACTGTAGAATAAATTGAAAACCATTAAAAACCACATTTTCTTTTCAGTTAGGGTCGTCACCATCGGATAATTCGCCTGCTCCATACGTCTCTTTGAAAGAATATGACGATGTGAGTGTGCTTAGATTACCGCTTCGTATCTACATCTATAAATTAAAAAATGCTATTACGAATTTATTCATTTAAGATTATTTTTTTTTTTGTTGATTTTTCTAAGGCAAATTAACCACAATTTTTATTTCATTTATAGGAACCTGATGAGTCTCTCTCTGAGAGGTTATGGGGACTGACAGAAATGTTTCCGGAGTGTATACGCAATGGCACATACACAGTTACTACTAAGACTTTGTAAGCAATTTTGTAATATTTGAGTAATACCTAAATTAATAATTATTGCCTACAATGAAAAACTTTAAATGTACATAATCAGACTCTTTCCTGTGTGCTACTGAGTCACAAATTAAAAGTGAGTAAATGTATGCAATATAAGAAACATAAATTGCACCCAAAAGAATTAACACCAGAACTAAGTTCTCTGTTTCCTCTATACCAACATTTCAATTTTTATATTCCACTATGATGAAATTTTCTACAAAAAAAAAAAAAAACAACGGGTTGCACTCCGGGAGTGCAGGCAGAAGTGAAAACATTAACGTTGTGCATTTTTGATATTTTGGAATGGTTAGGGAATAATTTCGCACAAATTGCTTTTATTATCAGTATTATTTTTCATCTAGTATTTTCAGTAGGTTTTCATCTAGTATTTTTATAAAGTACACACTCATTTTCTTTCACTATTTCTTTGTCACTTTTTTCATTAAACTTTACAAGTATACAGACACTCAGCCGTCAGCTGTCACCCCTCCGTCTTACGAATATTCGATCCCGTCTTACGAATATTCGATCAGGCCAAGTGTCCTGACGCGAGTTTAATATTTTTTAGCCATCCCAAAAAAAGTGTACAACGCTGCTAAAGAAGTTTTCACTTCAATAATTAATAATATTTTAAGTAATGTGATTTTGCCACAGGTCTGGAGTGAAGAGCCTGTATGGATTATCCCGTTCAGTAATGTGGATAGTAGCCAGTTCATCAGTCATTCTATTTGCTCCTGTAATTTTTGAGGTGGAGAGGGCACAAGTTGAGGAGATGCAGAAGTCACAACAAAAACAAGTAAGTCAACAAATGAGAATGAATAAAAATAATATTACTTCTGTAGTCCTATTCTGATTAAAACCATGAATTTTACAATATAATAAATATATTATATATATATTTACAATATAAAAAATTACTACTATAAAGTTAATCACAAAAACTCTTGAAACACTCAAAATATTTGGGCCAAGATAGTTGGACCAAACATTGGTCCACTTACCAATATTTGTATATTCCACTATGTATGTATATTCTACTATTTTCATTGTATATTTCCATCAATGGAAATAACTGAGATATTTTATTTAAATACACTAGTTTTGTAGTTATGAGGTCTGTGTTTCCTATCACATAAATGACTATTGAAGGCAAAAGTTCTTTCATTTTTATTCTTATTACATAATCAACACATTTTCTTACTTTCAGGTGTTGCTGGGCACTAACGCTGCGATGTCAGGGCCCATGCCTAACATGCCTCCCATGCCACGATAAATACCAAATCAGGAAAATTATTTGTAGACTTCACATAATAATATTCTATTATTGATTTAAGACATGTATTGGGGTTCGAAAAATGTTATCCTGAATGCTTTAATGTTAGAATAGTTAAATAAAATAGGAACATACTTATTGAAATTCTACCTTAATGTCTGACTTTATCAAAAAATCAATACTGTATCAAATGTATTTAAGATCCTGATTAACATGCATTTATCCATAAATCTGATGTAGATGTAGCACATTAAAAATTCTGTGGAAAATATATACATATATTTTTATTTAGTTAAATACAATCTTAAGTATACCAATCCTGCAGTCATTTTCTGTAATAGTGTTATGTTTATTTCCTGGGCAGATGTGAATTAGTTGTTTATGATTTTAAAATAATCATTTTGTAGATATTGTTTTGTTAACACCTTATAGAAATAAAAGAAACTGTTGAAAACTAATGACTTTTATTATCAGGAAATAACTCTACCATGTATTTGAACTTCAATTTTATGAAATCTGTTTCCTTCATCTTGTTTGGGTTATTCCCAGTGGTCAGATTGGTAGTCAGACTATTGGGCATACAGACAAAAAAGTTGCCAACATCATTCCTGCCAGCAAAGTTTTCCGTATTCCAATAGCTTGTTACAGATTTCAGGGCTCTTCTGTAAAGTAAAAGTCTCTTAAAACTTGTCTTTCATGCATGCCTCTAATTATTACGTACATTTAGTAAACATTAGCTTATTTTACACTTTATTTTGTCCGCACCGAAACATCGACTGAAAGAATAACTATCCAATCTTTTAAGTTAGACTGGTTAATTTCTTCAGGAATTTATCCTGAACACATTGATATTATACACGTTTGAGATTATAATGATACTACTATCATATTTATATGCTGCTATTTGTGTTCTGAAATATACCCCATATTTCAGGATATTTAGGTATTTTCAGTATACCTTGTGACTGCTAGTCACTTCTTCGCAGTCTTCGCACCTAATGAATGGACGGACAGGCACAGTCGCCTATAATTTAATGATAATATAGGAGTACAATTTTACTGAGGTCGAGCCGGCGAGGTGAACAATTTTCAGTTACATTATGTTTAATTTTAAGTATTTATGTGCAAAGAATACTATACTCCACGGGGAGTTTATGTGTGTCCTTGCTTGAGCGTAAATAAACGTCAAGGTACAATGAAAAAAAAACTTGGCTGTATGCTTATAACTCATTTGCCTATAAAGTTTTGAGTCATACTTAAAAAATTGAAATGTCATAATAATCTTGAGAAGTTTGATCAAGTTTGTGTAAATCTGACTGATGTAATGGTTTTTAATTCATATATTGTTTAGAAATGGCAAATACAGGGTTGTTGCCGTTTGTACGCGGCGTAGATTTTACTTGTAACGATTTCAGTGTGAGTGTGATAATATTAAAATTGTAATTAAACGTTTAAATATCATTAACCTCTATTGGCCTTAATCTACCTTATTATGCTTTACAGGATGACAAGTTTCCTGATGCTATCCGGCACATGACAGGCCTGCAATGGCTCAGGCTAGATAAAACCAACTTATCAGACGTCCCTGAAGAATTGGGGAAACTAATGAAATTGGTATAACTTGCATTTTTGTTAGAAACATTGCCTTTGTTACTTTGGTAAAATTTAGTAAGTAAAACTATAATAAAATTTAACAGGAGAACTTGTCACTGAAAAAGAATAACTTGGAAAAATTATTTGGGGAACTGACTGAATTGAAATGCTTGCGTTCCCTGAATGTGAGGCACAATAAGGTGAAGAGTTCCGGTATTCCTGCAGAGTTGTTTCGTCTGGAGGAGCTCACCACCCTTGACCTGTCACACAACAGACTGAAGGAAGTTCCAGAAGGCTTGGAGAAGGCTAAGTCTTTGCTGGTTTTAAACCTAAGCTACAATAAGTATGTGTATCTTTTTAACTATTTTTTATTTATTTTCATGATGAAATTGCAGTTGAACAACGTCTGCTCATTGTTTTTCTTGAGCATATAAATAATGGCAGTCATAATTTGTACCACAACATTAGGACAATCATTCCTACAATTTTTAAAATTGAAATGACAATTTTAAAGGACTGCAACCCTCTTTACATCCCACTGTTGGGCACAGGCTCTCTCCAATATTGGGAGGAGTGGAGATTACTGCACCATTCTGGTCCAATGCAGATTGACGCAGTGGATTTAAATTTTACTGTTTTTTTGTTTACATTTATATTATATTCCTTTATTCTTTTTTCTCTTGAACTTAACCCCAGCATATGAGTGCTTAACATGTTCCCTGTCCGTAGAACTAAGCTGTCAAGACTACCGTCACGTCCAAAATATTTTTGTAATTTTTATTATCTTGTTTCTTTACTCTTAATTGGTTATAAATAATAAAAATAAAAAACAAATTTTTTTATTTCAAAATTCATGAAAAATAACATGACTCCTTATAGAGTCATGGACGTGTGGATAGAAAACTTTATGACTCCATGTGGAGTCATGGACGTGTGAGTTTAATTTTTCTGGAAATAATTATAGTCTGTGACATTTATGGTCTTATTATCTATGAATATTATTTACTGCTTGCAACCACAAGCCTGTCTAAATGTATTTGAACGCTACGCAGCTGTCAATATCTTTTTTCGAATTTCCTACTTTGAACTAGCCAGTAATTCATGTAAAAAAATTCTGTATGTCCCGCTTGATTTATTTTAAACACACCCTACTTCACACATCCTTAACGTCAAATACAATCTTACTCACACGTCCACTTCTAAAATCACTATTATATTTACATAGGCTGCATGACTCCAAAAGGAGTCATGGACGTATGGATGAGGAGAATGGACAGGGAAGGTGTTAAATTAAATCTTCTTACTCTATTTTAGAATTGAGAGCATTCCCCCAACCCTGTTTGTGCAGCTGACGGATCTACTGTTTCTGGACCTATCCAACAACCTACTGGAGACTCTGCCCCCACAGACTAGAAGGCTTGCGAACCTGCAGACTCTTATACTAAATGATAATCCATTAGGGCTTTTTCAGCTGAGGTAAGATACTACTAATTAGTACTACTTGTTACTTAGACATTATATCTTAACTTTATTAGAACATAATATCTTTTTATAATAATCTTTAGAATATTTCATCTTATTAAGTAAAATAAAACAGCATTATGTTTTGTCTCAGACAGCTAATATTCATAGATTTCAAACAATGCTTCAAATATATTTTTAGTTCTATACAAATATTACCTTTTATGACTCATACACTTGATCTAGTACAACAGCTTATCTCTTTGCTATGTGTGTCATTCTGTGACACAAAGGTAAATATTAAACAATAATAATCTTAAAAAATTATATTGAACTATGGTATTCATATAACAGGTTCAACTCATTTCTATCTACTATACTATTATCAAGTAAATTACCAAGTAATAATAATAACAGGTTATAAAAATATTAATAGTTAACTACAGGTGCAGTGTGGTGCCCAACCTAAGAATTGCACCACTCCAATTTTTCCCAGAAGGTTGTAAGGGGCGTCCAAGGGTCATATTCCAAGAGATGGGCAGCATCGTCTTCATCAGTAACATATCTACTACATTCACCAACCTGCAATATCAAACGTGGTGAAATGGCCAAACCTCTATTAGGAGAAGATATAGGCAGCTCAACAAATATATCTCTTGCTGCAGACTGCTTCTTCGCGATCATCGCGATCTGCGTACAAAACCAAGGCACAAAAATGTTCACAAGGGATCTGAATGTTGGGAAAAGCCAGTTAACGAGATTGAAGACGGAGTTTTGGCGCTGTAGTTAGGCGCAGGCGTCTAAGCCTGACTTTCAGAGAGAAATTGAGAGGTACTACGGACGGTTGTACTGCTCCTCAAAAACTCCCGTTGCCAATGTGGTGAACAATAACAGAGCCAAATTGACCTGGCACTATACCAAACATATCCTGGACGTCGGCCTGTACGAAATTAGAAGGGTCCTTAATCAGATTTAAAACAACAAAGCACTGGGAGATGACAGTATCACATCAGAACTGCTGAAAGCTGGAGGGAAACCCCCCTAGTGGCGCTCCAAAAACTGTTTGATCCCGTCATCAGTAGTGGAACAGTCCCAGAGGCGTGAAGCTGTCTGTCTACCGTATGTATTAAAATCAATGCCAAACACCTCACACACCTTCGATTTGTCTGTGAAATAGTAATCTTGACGGAGAACCTGGAAGAACGCAGCACTTTGCTAGGTGACCTCAATAGTCCCTCACAACGGGAGGGTCTTGAGATGAACATGGACAAGACAAAGATCATGTCTAACGTGCATGTTACACCCATACCGGTCGTTGTATCAACAACTACTCTCGAAGTTGTCGACGAGTACATCCGTATCCGACAAGTGAGCCGTATGGGTAAGTCCAACTTTGAAAGAGAGGTAAAGACAAAGACAAAGACTTTTATTTGCACAAATATGGGTGTTTACAAAAGGTGTTTTTATACATTTGGTTCGCCATATTTACCTTCATGAGGTATGCAAATATTACAATAATTAAAAACTTAACTAATTACAAATTACAAACATAAAAATGTACATTGAAATAGTTTCATTTATTTTATTATATGTATACTACATTTATCTTTGTTTGTACCCATATTGCGCCTTTTAATTAATTTATTTTATTTATTTTTATTTTCGGATCGGATCCGATCGTCAGCTTTGGGTACCCATATTGCAGGGTTTTTGTACACTGAGAGGAAAAAAAGCCGGCGGAAAAAAAAACCTCCCAGGTTTTTATGGAATTATTTTATGCCGCTTTATCGTTTAGAAAATCAGTGACTGAGTAATATGCTTTTTCCAGTAAATACGTTTTAAGTTCCTTTTTAAACTCATTGCCCGCTTTTATTTTGAGGAATTCCGGTAGGTTAGTGTATATTTTTGGTCCCATGCAAAAGACACTGTTATGAAATTGTCTTGTTTTAGAAGCTATTGAACAAAGTTTATTGTTATGTCTTTTCGATTTAAGCGTTTCATATTTAGTGATTTCAGCTTTGACCATTAAAGAGATCTCATAAATGTATAAAGAAGGGAGCGTCATTATTTTTAAACTAACTAACGAGGTAACTCGGTAACGGTAACGGAGGTACGAGGTAACTCGTAGCATCCAACTAGGTTGGGTAGTGTTCGGGAAATTACACAGAATCTTCTCGTCCAGAATACATCAGTGCCTGAAGTCGAAAGTTTTCGAGCAGTGTGTGTTACGATATGACCTACGGCGCTGAGACATGGTCTTTTACAGTTAGCCTTTTCCATAAGCTCAAGGTCACTCTGCGATCGATGGAGAGAGCTATGCTTGGTATTTCTCTACGCGACAGAATTCGTAACGATGAAATCCGTAGTCGAACGAAGGTTACTGACATAGCTCTCAAAATTTGCAAGCTAAGGTGGCTATGGGCAGGCCATATAGTTAGGAGGACCGACAACCGATGGGGAAGAATGGCGACTATGTCTTGGCAAAAGGAGTACAGGCCTCCCAGGTGGACCAGGTGGACTGATGACCTAAAGAAGACAGCGGGAAGCCGCTGGATTCAGAAGACGCAAGACCGGGAGGAGTGGTGAACGTTATGGTAGTCCTACGTCCAGCAGTGGACTATGAATGGCTAAAATAATGATGATGAATGATGAAATTACAAAGGACTAAACATACATAATTACTGTATGTTGTTTGATGTATTGTACTGTTGTGCTGGCTACAATATCTTCTCCTAATAGAGGAGGCCCTAATCCTTGATTTTGGCATATGCAGTTGCACTGCTACCATATAGTACTATACTTCACGACAGAAATGGGTGCAGCAGTGGTACTTAACTGACCAAACTATTAAAGTTCTACAATCTACAATGTTGTCTTAGTTAAACTTCACATCAAAGTGAAACTATTATGTAATTGCCTCAACAGACAGCTACCCTCCCTGCAAAGTCTAGAGACACTACACATGCGCAACACACAGCGTACGCTCGCCAACCTACCAACGTCTCTAGACACTCTGTGCAATTTATCTGATGTGGACCTCTCCAAGAACGCTCTGACCAAGGTGCCAGATGCATTATACTCTCTGCTCAACCTTAAAAGACTGAATTTGAGTGACAATGAGATTACTGAAATATCATCAGGTAAGTGTCAATTTGTTACACTATAACCAAAATATATTGTCTTCATGTCAGTGTAGCGCTAATAAGGCAAAGGCCATTAATTTAATGAGTTTTTACTTACTTAAATTAATTTCCTGAGTAAAAAGTTTTACTTAGTTTTCTTACAATACACTAATAACCACAGTGAAGTGTGGATAAACAAGGCAGTAGACAATAGACAAACAGACAAAAACTCTAAAAACTGTCTAATTGTTATCATTAAAAAATGTCAAGTTATTTTCAATCTCTATATTGTAAAGACAGATTGGCTGATTACAGTTTTATTATACACGTGTATGCACATTAATCATCATCAAAATATCAGTTACTAACTACCATTCGAGTTTATACTCTTAGTAGACATGGAACAAGGTATCATCATTAGTAAGTCACGCATCTATAACTATTAGCTAGGAATATTTGCATTAAATGCCTGTTGTGTGATAACATATTGTTTTCTCTCAATTAATCAGTTTTCACTCGTAAAACTATGTTAATTAATCATCTATCTTCTGACAGTTGTGGGTTTTATTTTTGCATGAGATATCAATGAATCGCTTAATAGTCTCTAATGATTGGGCAATCGATTTTTGAATCAATTTATATATAAAAATCGAGTCACTGTGTACCCTCGGGAGGAACTCCAAAAGTACTAAACCAATTTTGATGGAATTTTGCAAAAAAGTGTTATTCAGTTCAACTAAATAAATAGAATTCATTTACCACATTGAATAATGTTTAACACAAAGTCACAGGGAAAACATCGAGTACTGTTATAATATTACAATTTATATATTGTTTATCTTTAAACCATTTTTTTTTGTTTTTAAGATTGATCATTGTACATTTATAATTGTTTTCTTCAGCTATGGATGTATGGCAAAAATTGGAAAGCTTGAACCTCTCGCGGAACAAGTTGACAACCCTACCAGCTTCTTTATGCAAGCTGCAGAACTTGAGGAGGCTCCACGTAGATGACAACCACCTGGACTTCGAGGGTATACCATCTGGCATTGGCAAGCTGGGCAACATGGAGGTGTTCTCTGCTGCTAACAATTTGCTGGAAATGATACCAGAAGGACTTTGCAGGTTCGAAACATTTATTTCAATCTTTGGCATATTAATTGAGTTCAAGTTGACTTTTTATTGTCTTGCAACAAAAGGATTTCAACTTGGAAACTTACAACTTGCTTGCGAGTGCAGATCTTTTGAAGTGCTATTAAAGACCTACGTGGTCTTGTAATAAAGTCAAAAAATTTATGACTATCACAACAAAAGTGCCAAAACAAACTTTGTGCTGACCAAAGAATTCACTTCAGGTTATTTCATTTTAAGACAAGCGTATGTTTAGAGTGGTGCAGAGCAGTGAAATGCTTAAGAAAAGTCGTAATCCGTTTTAAAGCGCTTAATAGGCAGGTCCACCGCTTGCTCCCCAAATCTGTATTGAAGCAGAATAGAGAAGTAAATCCAGCTGCGCTTAGCTGTGCAAGAGCTGTGAAACTAATAAATTTAAGGTTCCTTACTTAGATTAGTAGATTTATATTTTGGCTTTATTAAATACTAGCCTTCCGCCAACGGCTTTGCCTGCGTGGAATTGTTTAATGGGTCCCCGTAAAATACAAAATAGCCTATGTGCTATTCCAGGCTTCATTGCTATATTAAAATCATAGGCGTTTAGCCAATTGCTTCAACCGCGTTGACCCTATTACCCGTTTTCACGTAGGAATGAAGCATTTTTCCGCGGTAAAATGTAGCCTATGTTACTCAGGGTAAATGTAGCTTCAAATGGTGAAAGAATTTTTGAAATCGGAACAGTAGTTTTTGAGTTTATTCATTACAAACATACAAAAATACTAATCTTTCCTCATTATAATATTATTATAGATTACTTAAAACAAGGTTCATGTCTTAAATAAATGGACTATATTAAAATGCAATGAAACCAAATAACTACCAGCCGTTTCGTGTTTCCAAAGTAGTATTTAAAATCAGTTCAGTAATCACAGTTTTAGCCCTGAATATGTGGATTGTGGACATGTTCAAATTACATAGATAGTAGTCAGAGTAGTCTCACTTCACTGAGCATTACAATCTTTGAACCAACCAGTAGCAATGGTATTTGCGCGACCGTTTAACGTAGTTTATGCATGGTCGGTGCGGCTTCATCTCTTTAAAATCAGATCGAAAATGTTTGAAAATATTGGATCAATTACGTTCGACTGACATAATAAACTGAAGACTGAAGTATACAAAATGTTCTGCACAAAATTAATACGTTCACTTTAATAGGTTTAGTCTGTTTTTTAGAACAGTCATAATAATGATATAACAAAATAATTATTGTTGTAACTTTGTAACGATTATTTTCCGATTTCGGTTTTTTTTGCAAAAATAAATGAACAGAAGAAGTTTATGGTGTAAATAAAACAGTTTCTGGAATATAAACCGATCTGATACTTATTATGAATGAAGTGTGAGTGTGATATGAAAATTTGTGATTTTTTATATTTATGTCGTTTACTTTTCGGAAATAAAAAAATTGTGTGAATATGAGTTATAATCATTTGGGTCTATCGTCATAAAATAAAAATAAATAAATATTGTAGTTTAAAAAACTAAAAAACACGCTTTTGTGAAAATACGAACTAAAAAGTGTTTTTTAGTTTTTTAGACTACATTATTTATTTTTAATTTTTTAGTTGGATTTTTATTCTCATATTATTGCATTTTCATTGGCCCTTGACCCCTGTGCAAATTTTCAATTTAATCAGATTCCTAGAAGTAAGTGAAAATGAAGTTAAAAGATTCCGTTACATACATACATACATAACAGGTCAAGTTAATAAAAGCGTGTTAAAAATCTAGTAACTTTAAAGTTAGTAAGCTTTTTTAAATATCCGAATTAAAATAGCTCGCATTGTTGATAGGTGTGGATCCCTCAAGAAGTTGAATCTAAGTTCGAACAAGTTGATTACTCTGCCGGACGCCATCCACCTACTGAGCGACTTGGAGAGCCTCCAACTCCATGGCAACCCGGACCTGGTGATGCCGCCGAAGCCGGTGGAGCGCGCGAGGGGAGCCGGCCTGCAGTACTACAACATCGACTTCTCGCTCCAAACGCAGCTGCAGCTGGCCGGCGCTGCTACTCCTGAGTTGGTTGATACCAAAGGTAAGCTATCACTTTGTTCTTGTTTTGGGTTTTATTAATACTTGTTTACTTTAGTATTAAGTTTAGGTTAGTAAATTGAACTTATGATTTTGAGTCATTGTTTTGCTATTTATACTATCTAAATTATTTTTAAAATTTATTATTTTAATTATCCATTCATAAATTTCGTTTTATAGCGTTTATTAACGCTTGCACGCGAATTCCATGGCTAGCCAGGTCGTATTACTGTATGTATGGTAAAGTCTGCCTGCGACATACGCCCGGTTCAACATGATAGTCCATTGTGGCATGTCCCGGCAGGCGGCGCGCGCTCGGACCCGGTGGCGCGCAAGCTGCGGCTGCGGCGCGGGCGCGCGGAGCCCGAGCAGCACTCGGCGGTGATCCTGCGCGGCATGCAGGAGCAGGCCAACACGCAGCACGGCCACCCGCCGCACGAGGCGCCGCTCAACCAGCTCAAGTACTCTTTCTTCCAACCTTTTTTCTTCCCAGCATTTAGGTCCACATAGTCCACGACGCTGGCCATGTGCGGATTGGTGGACATAATGCCTCCGAAAATTATAAATGTGATTGCAAATGCATAGTGATTGAAAACATCGTAATTACATATTTAAATATCACAATATTTTTCCATCACGTGGAGCCAGGATAAATACGCACATTACAAATTTCTTTGTCGAGAGTGCGCGCGAGGTATAGAATCGTGTATCTACGTGTCTGAGACCGCGGTTTTTACCGGCTAACGCTCATCCTGCTCAAGTACCTAAATCCGTTCAATAGTTTTTGAATTTAGCGCGTTCATACAGACAGATAGACGCAGCAATAGGACTTAATGTATGCTAGGATTATGACCAAATTACACAAGGTCATTATAATTTGTAGCTTATGTGTTATTCTGATATTAAATCTATGTTATTCTATATAACTATAAAGTTTCATTCAAATCCGGTCAGTACTTTTTGCGTCAAAGAATAACATAACATACATCCTCACAAACTTTCGCATATATATATTATTAAGAGGATTACTTGCTACAGCGATTTTTTAATTCCTAAACTGAAAAGTCTCCAAGTATGTACATAAAGAACCATTTTCCTATCGAAAGTATCTTGTTTACTGTAAACTTTACATAATATTTACAAACTTACAACTGACGATTGGCATTGTTTCCTAGTATTTTCATTTGTCTGCTTACAACCTCATTCTCAAATTGATACTAGTAGTTGTTTGTACTAACTTGAAAGTTAATTCAGAAAGGAATCTTTGATTTTAATAATTATAACAACATAAAAGTGTCTCAATATATACAATATATTATACGTGTTGGACCTATGTCGCAAGCCTTCCAAATGACGGGCTCAAATAACATCTTCTACCCGTAATAATTTATTCATGGAAACTTACATATACCCACAAATATATGAGTGTTGGTCCCACACTAGGATTCCCTGTGTTGTGGTACCTTTTTATTTTATTTTTAATTGTAGACCAAAACGCTGGGATGAGAGCTTAGAAAAGCCGCCTTTAGACTACTCCGAGTTCTTCGATGAAGACACCGGCCAGACTCCTGGTCTGCAAGTTTGGGAAATCGAGAATTTCATACCGGCACCTGTAGATGAGGTATGTGGTATATACTATTTGAGATGACCCGTGAGGCGCCATGGTTACAATTTGAATGATGAGTTTAAATTTCTGTTCTCTGTCTGGGTGTTTGTGTTTCTGTCTTAATATGTGTCCATAGTACCCACGACGTGTATATACCTTACTTTGGGGCTATGAGTGTGTAACGTAAAAAAATTCTTTTGAGAAATGTTCTTTACACATGATTAATTGGTTCATTTTTATTCTTAATAATGGCATCGCAAACTCTGTGCATATTGCCAGCGTCAAGAATAATTTTTTGCATCACTTAGTAGTCAGAAAAAATCAGTAAGTCGGTATCAGTCAGTCTAGTCAGTCAAATGATCAAGTAAAGTGATGGCTACTTTACCAGAACGTGTCCGATGGAGTTTTGGAGGCAAGCCGGAAAAACATGTTTTCACACCGTTATTTTATTTCACAACACTCGTGCACTGTCATTGGCCTATTACGAACAAAGTGCCATCAACTTTATCAGATATAACTCAAAAATACACCAAGGAAATGAAAATAATACAGGAGCACAACATGTCCCTTCAGACTTCCCGCCAAAACTCCATTAGTTCTGTAGTCTATTGTGTATCTTTTAACATTTTTTTTTACTTCATAACAGTGTGCACATGGAAAGTTCTTTGAAGGTGACTGCTACATTATCCTAAAGACATCGATTGAAGAACAGGGCCAGCTCTCCTGGGATATTCATTTTTGGATCGGCTCTAAAGCAAGTGTAAGTATATTTTGAAGTTTACTAAATAGTAAAAGCCCTGAAGCGCGCATGGCTCGGCGGCTAGCGTAGAACGCAAGTGGTCTATGCAGCCAAGCCAAACGGGCGCGGTCGGATGTGAGATGGGTGACCGCTAGTGGCAAAAAAATTCATGCGCGTTTCCGTGTTTCGGGGGCACGTTAAGCCGTCAGTCCCGGTTGTTGTCGATAGATAACAGTCGTTAAACCTAGTCGGAGGCCTTATGGGCGGTTTTGAAAACATCTGACAGCGGGTTGGCCACTAATACGCATCTCCACCAACCCGCATTGGAGCAGCGTGGTGGAGTAAGCTCCTGGCCTCCCCAATAATGGGGAGAGACCCGTGCCCAGCAGTGGGACGCAAAAAAGGGTTGCAGACAGAAGAGCCCGGGATGCTGAACCTGAAAAAGATATTGAACCTATTTTTAACTGATTTTAGTGTCAGTTAATATTCGGTCTAATTATTTAAAGTTTTTATTTTAGTAACGATATTTAATCGATTTTACTTTAAGAGGCCGTATACGAAATTTTGCCGATATCGCTGATTTTACAAATCCATAAGTTTTATTGCACAATATGACGGGTCATTTCAATAATAAACTATTAAATTGGCCACTTTTTAATTTTTATTACGTTGTTTTGCTTAATAGACCTGAAGATGGTGAAAATTTTGTGAATTCTACTGTAATAGGTATAGAATATTACCTATTACCGGATAATTTTAAAACCTAAACGGGAAAAAATTCTATGTTTTGCTGTAAAAATCGCATATACAGTAAATTAGTTATGTACTTATTGCCATTATCATACAAAAAAATATTAGTAAAAAAACATTGAACTTAGTCTATTTTGAGAGAAAATGGATCAGAAATTGCATTTGATATCGTTCATAAAATTTATTACACATAAATACAATTCAAATCATAATCAATCCTTTTCCTGAAAAAGAAATGAAATTATTAATGAAAATTTGGCATTAAAAATCTTTTAAAGTAACCTAAAACTCGCATTATAATAATTCTTGACACAAGCTAAAAAAGTGGCTAATGTATTAGATTAATAATGAAATGATCAGATATATTGTGCAATGGAACTTATGGAATTACTGTATTCTAAATGCAAAAGCTCATGTTTTAAATCAGGTAAATCGGTAAAATTTCATATAAGGCCTCTAATAACTAATTATATAACCGATTTTTATCGATTTAAAATGGATTTTTGAAAGAATTATGTGGCAATAAGGGAGAAGCGTTAATTAATATATCTTATCACTAGATTACTTAACCGACTTTTGCAACTAACAGTATCTTTATTTATTTGTAAGCTTTGAATACAATATTTAAACGATTAGGCACGTTTACTCATAATCTGGGTGCGCATTATGGGACGACCCGCGTGGCGCAATGGTTACCATGCCGGACTGCCAATCGAGGGGTCCCGGGTTCGATTCCCGGCGAAACAGAAAAATGAACGATGAGTTTAAATTTCTGTTCTCGGTCTGGGTGTTTGTGTTTCTGTCTGTCTTTGTATGGTACCCACGACACAGGGTATTAATTACCTTACTGTGGGACTATGAGTGTGTAACGTTTATTTATTTATTTATTAATTATTGTTTTATTTCTGAAAAATTGTTCGTTATAGCTGGACAAGGGCGCATGTGCGGCGATG
The DNA here is from genome assembly GCA_911387765.1 of Pyrgus malvae. Lineage (NCBI taxonomy): Eukaryota > Metazoa > Arthropoda > Insecta > Lepidoptera > Hesperiidae > Pyrgus > Pyrgus malvae. The sequence goes on along the minus strand of OU426958.1, from coordinate 6,979,228 downwards.
CACGCGGTGAATCTACGAAATCTTTTGGGCGCCAAACGTACTCAGCGGCACGAACAGGGCGACGAAGGGCCCGACTTCCGCGCACTGTTCCCCGACCCCAGCTACATCGCCGGGACGCACACGCCCTCCGGATTCTTCACTGTTGACGACCCGGTAAGTTTTGAGAAGTATAGTTATTCTATTTTACGAAGTCCGAACGTCTCTGCTTGTAGTAGTAGATCTTCGATTGTTTTAGAACAAATTTTGTTACTATGAAAAATTTAAGTATATTTGCAGGTCAAGCTTTATATATAGACATGTACTTACAGTACCTACTACCGCGGAAGTTTTTAAGAGAAAAAATTCCATCATACATGAATTTTGCGTAACTATAACCATTTACACAGTGCACGCAGTATAAGCTTATAAATTTGATAAATTTTCCCAGTTTTCACAACATTTTACATTGATGCTCCATTCTTAATAGTCGGAGTGTGATGTTTTATGTGTCCATATTGAAAAATATGACACTGCAAGATCGCTTGGGTTCTACGCCAGCTGCCGGGCCATGCGCGCTTCAATTGTTTTTTGCGTGTACTAAGTATTGTGTTTGGGAGTTTTGGCGGGAAGTCGAAAAAGACATATTGTGCTTTTGTTTTACTTTCATTTTCTTAGTGTATTGTTGAGTTATATCGGATAAAGTTGATGGCATTTTGTTCGTTATAAGTTAATAACAGTGTACTGATTACTGGGCGACTTACAGTTTTTTGTAATTACAACTTCGTCCAGTAACAACGAAACTAGAACATAAAGAAAATACAATACAATAAATTTGTGATGAGTTGATGACATTATTGAAAAAAAAAACTAAGTATCATACTGGTGACATGTCTATGTATTTTTTAAATCCATACTTCCATACTTATTTTATATATTTAATATTATATTACATACCTAAAATCGAAAATTACTCTTGTCTGTCTGTAACGCTTTCCCGCTTAAACTACTGAACTAATTTTAATGAAATTTGGAACACAGATAGAGTGGACCTTGGGAAAGGACATAGAATAGTTTTATTATACGGGAACTTATAAAAAGGATCCATGCGGGCGAAGCCACTGGCGAAAGGCTAGTTTAAATATATAAACATTGCCACTAGCGGTTACCCATCTCACACCCGAGCACGCCCGTTTGGCTTAGCTGCGTAGATCACTGTTGGTTGCGAGTACTAAGCAAGTGTTGTGTTGTGGCAGCACTACGTGACGCGGCTGTACCGCGTGCACGGCGCGGGCAGCAGCGTGCACCTGCAGCCCGTTGCGGTGGCCGCCGCGCAGCTGGACCCGCGCTACGTCTTCATCCTGGACGCCGGCCGCGCCATCTTCCTCTGGTCAGTAGGCCACTTGTCCCACAGCCGACGAGAAAACCACTTTTTATTAGGGAATGCAAATCTTGCGAAATTGGGGCTCAAGCGAGATCTCGCGAGTTTATGAACAGCAATACTGCGAGATCTCGCGAGATTGGCAGTTTTGTGTGTTTTTTGCAAATAATCACAATTTTTTAATAAATTAGGAAAAAACAATTATTATGAGTATTATAAGATAAACTTTTATTTTCACAATTTTTTTCAATATTGTTTAACGTTTTAATCTAAAATTGTTTGACGTTTCTGTCCATAATATTTTAATAACCTTTTGAGTAGTACACTTTGACGTACGTATCTATCAAATAACAAATGAAAGAAACAATCAGTCTTCTCTTCTAAACTCAAACAAAAATATTTTATAATAAAACAGTTATTTTATAACAAAAAAAACGAGTAGTCAAAAAAAAATTAAACTTATTATGTAAGTTGAGTTGACTACTAAACTCAGATATTATTATCAATTAAATAAAACTATCGTAGACAGATCCCAACTCCGTCCGTGTCAGTCCGCGCTTTGAATAAGACGTTTTTTATACTCTAATCACTAGAGTCTAGTGCAATCTTTTTAAACTCGCGAGATCTAGCCATTTTTTCGTCCGAGATCAATCTCGCTAAAAAAGGCCGAGATCTCGCAAGAACGAGATTGCATTCCCTACTTATTATCGGCGATTTTCTCGCTCAAGAAAAAACAGTAAATATACAATTCCGTACAAACTAAACAGATGCGTATATTAATAGTTTCTCGCTGACTTTTGACACTGCCGACGACGACTTGTTCCAGTAGTTTTGTCGGTGAGCGACAAGAGCTATCAAAGATGTACTCGCTCAATGATACTCACTCGGTGATGCTCGCTAGGTCGTTATATCTCTACAGACTCCACAGTGCTGCTTTCATCTTTACTCGTTAGGAGGCTTATTACATTTTTTGTCTCGAGTTATTAACAAAGTTTTTATTTTATTTTTGTATGCTACGGCTCCAATAATAAAACAATTATTTCCCATTATATTCTATTTCATAAATATACTGAAACTTATAATAATATGAAAAAAAATGTTTTGTCTAAAATGGCCATGTTAATGATAACATACTTAAAATATTTATACCACAACAAAGTCTAACCCCAGAACAAAATCGTACAAATAATACAAATAATTTAAATTTACTTTATTTGTAAAGAAAGACTACTGTTATTAGCTGATAAGTAATTTAAATTCTATTTCTATTTTGATTTTCTTTTTTTAGTACCATAAAGCATATTTGAGATTGTTATAAATACTAATAATGTTTATTTACTAGGAATGGCAAAAAAGCGAAGAACACACTAAAGTCCAAGGCGAGGCTGTTCGCGGAAAAGATAAACAAAGAAGAAAGAAAAAACAAGGCCGAGCTGATCGCCGAACCGCCCGGCAAGGAGCCTAAGAGCTTCTGGGAGACGCTCAACTACGATGGAGAGCTACCCTACGTTCCTCAAGTATGACTTCAGCTTATGATGCTTACTAACTACTAATGGGTACTAACTGTTGCATAATTATAGCAGTCAAAAGTTTTTTTTTTATTTTTTTATTTTTTATTTGAATGGAGTAGCAGACGAGAGAGATAAGCAACCTACAAAAGAAAAGAAAAGAAAATATTTTATTTGTACAAATATGGGTAACAAAAATGGTTTTACAAAAATATTAAGATCGCCATATTTACCCTTTAGGGTGTACAAATTTTATTTTAAAAGTTATATAATAAAAGTTATATGTTTAAATTTAAATTATAGACTAATTATTTATTTACAATAAACACTTAAATACGCACGCACGCACTTAAATAGGGTAAATAATTCTACATTATATATCATTTTAATTAATTAAATTAAATTAAACCCAATTTTGTGCTTTTTGTAAAAAAATATTTTATTTTTATTTGAACCCTACGTGGTTCACCGTCATCAGCTTTAGGTACCCACCATGATGGGTTTTTGTACGCTGAGAGGAAAAAAAGCTGGCGAAAAAAAACCTCCCAGGTTTTTATCCCGCGAAATATCTTATTTATGTTATTTATTTTAGTTATTTATTTTATTACATATTATTATTTATCGTTTAGAAACTCAGTGACCGAATAGTACGCTTTTTTAAGTAAATACATTTTAAGTTCTTTTTTAAATTCATTAATAGTTTTAGTTTTTAGGGAGTCTGGTAGATTATTATATATTTTTGGTCCCATGCAAAATACACTATTATGATATAGTTTAGTTTTGGAAGGTATTGTGCACAGCTTATTATTGTGTCTTTTAGAGTTTAAGGTGTCATACTTAGAGATGTCGCATTTGACCATTACAGATATTTCATAGATATATAGCGAAGGGAGTGTCATTATATTAAGATTTTGAAAGTGTGGTTTACATGTATCCATCTGCCGTAGTTGACAGATTGACCGTATGCATTTTCTTTTAAGAACATTATATTCATTTATTATTTAAAAATAACAATTTATAATAATTATAATATAAAAAACATGAATAAGCCAAAGACAATACTATACTTTATTAATCTATGAAATGAAATAAGAAACATAAAAAAATTATTTTCATTTAATATTGAATGGCTAAAAGGATTTTTATAAAATGCCTTAAAATGAATTAAAAAAATAAGTAACATAAAAGTCATACGTGACAATTTTGATAGCTGCGTGAAAATATAAATAAACAAACACCGAAATTAAATAATTTTGTAAAGAAATAATAAAGGAAAAGTAAAGTATAAGAATAAAACAACAGAATATAAGTTATAAAATATGATAATGGACGTCAATGAAGTAAGTAATAACATGTAATATTTATAACAGTACACGGCGCATTTCATTCATTCCATTTGCTTCCCGTGGGAATGACATATTTTCACGCGGCAAAAAGTAGCCTATGTTCTTTCTCAACGTCCTTTCTATGTTTATGCCAAATTTCATCAAAATCGGTTCAGTGGTTTAAGCGTAAAAGAGTAGCAGACAGACAGACAGACTTTCGAATTTATAATATTAGTATGGATTGAAATCACCACAAACTACAATTTTTTTGTTTTTATAACACAGTTTGTTCAAAAGACAATCGATTTTATTTAAGAAAATATCTATTGCTGCTAAGTTATTTTTTGGTGGCCTATATATGCAAATAATAATCAGGTTATGTTCTGTTAGTTCTATCGCACTACATTCTAATATGTTTATTACATTAAATTTATTAATTTCTTGTACGTTTCGGTATTTATGACCGCTCCGAACTAATACACAAGATCCTCCATTTCTATTATTTCTTAGACTATACGAGACGAGAGTGTAATTCGGTATATTCAGAAATTCAATGTCAGATAAAATCATATTGTGTTCTGTAATACAAAGAACGTCAATCGCGGTTTTTTTAAGATGCAAATTACTTAACGATACTACTAATTCATCTGATTTTGTAATTAAGCCGTTAATATTTTGATGCAGAATGTTTATATTATAGTACACGAAAAAATGGCTCACAACTTTCTAACTCCTCTGTTTGAATTTGTTTATCTAATTTATTACTATAATTATTATCAGCCCATTCTGTCTGTGTGCTGTTATCTTTTTTGTTAATAATTAAATTTTGATTTCTTTTATTCTTTTGATTAAATGTTAAAAACCTGGTCCTATAGTCAATGTGTAATATTTGTCTGAGTAAGAGTCTACACATGTTTATTGTGTATGAGACTCCTTTCGGTATGTATCTTCTATAATCTAAATCTAAATAATATGTGTCAAACGTTAACAACAACTGTTTACAGTTGTATTACAGTTTGTACTTCGAAGGTTGATGGTTGCCTAATGTTTGTCTGGCCGGTAATCCTTTCGTTAGAAATTGGATTGCTTAAAAGCAGAAGTGGGTGCAGCGGTGTCGACCCTTGGTACCTCCCTGGTCGAACCGTGAAAGTTCTACAAAAAAAAAAAAAACAACGGGTTGCACTCCGGTAGTGCCGGCAGAAGTGAAAACTTGAACATTAACGTTGAGCATTTTTGATATTTTGCAATGGTTAGGGAATAATTTCGCACGAATTGCTTTTATTGTCAGTATTATTTTTCATCTAGTATTTTCAGTAGGTTTTCATCTTCTTCTTCTTAGTCGTTCGCTCTTGTCAGAGCGGTCGTGGTTGTTCTGATGACTGCAAAGAGAGAGCGCTTCTGTCCTTGGCGAAGGTTGCTGCTGTTTGAGCTATTATTCTCCACTTTTGGCGATTGGTGGCATTTCTCATACACTGGACAATTGAAGTCTGAGTAGACACTTTTATTGAATCTGTCCAGCGGATTGGTGATCTACCTCTGGAGCGTTTTCCCTCTACTTGGCCTTGCACTACTAACCGTTCGAGGGAATCTTCATTCCTACAGATGTGGCCGAAGAATTTTAAAATCCGGAACTGTACTATGGAACTAAGCCTGTCTTTAATTTTTAGTTCTTTTAAGATGGAGTCATTAGTACGAAAAGCCGTCCACGGGATTTTCAGCATACGTCTCCAGCACCACATCTCCAGTGCATCAATTTTCCGCCGATCCTGATTTCTCAGAGACCAGGTTTCTGCTCCATAGATGAAGATTGGAAAGATAAGGCATCTCATCAGGCGAACTTTTGTGCATTTTGTTATTCTCCTATCTTTCCATATCCTGTTCAGTTTCTCAACGGCTGATCGAGTAATTGCACACCGTCTTTTAATTTCTTGCTCACAGCTACCAGTGTTAGATACAGTGGCACCGAGGTAAATGTAGCTTTGCACAACATCGCATCCTGCTATTTGGTGTGAGTCCATTTTATTCTGGTTCGCTCGGTCCACTATCATTACCTTGGTTTTGTTTTTATTGATTGCGAGGCCATATTTGGTGCTAATTCTCTGCAATCTGGCTAATAGCTCTTCAATATCCTCCTGAGTTTGAGCAAGAAGTGTGGTGTCGTCAGCATATCTTAAATTGCTAATTGTTCTACCACCCACTGATACACCTTTCTTCCATCCCTCCAACACAATCTGTATTATGTGTTCCGTGTATATGTTGAACAACAGTGGAGATAGAATGCAGCCTTGTCTGACACCTGAAGTGGGTTGGAAACTGTCAGAGGTCACATCTTCAATACGGACTGTTGCTGTTCCATCTTTATATAAATTCCGTATTAATTGTACTAGATGATCAGGTACACCCATGTTAGACAGAATTTGCCATAATTGATCCCATTTGACTGTATCAAATGCTTTACTGTAGTCAACAAAGCATATGTAAACTGGATAGTTAAATTCTCTGGCCTTCTCAATTATCTGTCTTATGTTTAAAATTTGCTCCCTAGTACCTTTGCCTTTCATAAATCCTGCTTGTTCTTGGGAGATATGTCGCATAAGATAGGCTTGCAGTCTCTGATGTAAAATATGAAGGAGAACTTTGCTGGCATGTGATATAAGAGATATGATCCGATAATTATTGCATTTATGTGTGGAACCCTTCTTATGTATGGGGATAAATATGGAGTGAGACCAGTCACTTGGCCACTTTCCAGTTTGCCATACTCTACAGCAAACTGTGTAGAGGATCTCAACTCCACATTCTCCCATGGCCTTAATTACTTCTATGGGTATGACATCATCAACCCCTACAGCTTTATTACGTCTCAGGTGGCGTATTGCCGCACGAACTTCATCCTTTTAGATTGGTGGTTCATGTTCCGTTATAAGATGTTCTGAATCTGCAGCGGCTGAATAAAAGTTGTTATCAGAGAGAAGCGTTTCACAGTACTTTTTCCACACGTTTGCTATCTTATCTATCTCCGTAATAATTTTTCCATCAGCATTCTCTATTGCCCAGTTTCTGATTTTAAACGTTTTTGTTAAATATCGCACCTTTTCATGGAGGTCTTTAGTTTCGAATTTCTCGGAGTGTTGTTCCAACTCTTCACAGATTTTTCCAATGAAGTTGTTGCGGTCCCGTCTGCATGCTGCTTGAATCACAGCATTTTTACTATTTAGTTCTTGAACAGATGCTCCTTTGGCCTTAAGTTGCCTGCGTTCCTCGACTAGCTGCCATGTTCTAGTCGACATCCAGTGTTGCCGTTTGGGAGTCAACTGAATAGGCTGGGTGTCTTTTATTATTTCTTTAATATGCTGTTTTGCAGACTGCCACAGGGAGTTCGGATCACTTTGTGAAGTGTTGTCATACCATGAGTGGTTTTGGTTTAGCCGATTTATTAGTGCATTACCATCAGTAATCACTAACCTCTTAGACGTCCTAGCTGGCCGTGATTTACATAGTTTTAGTCGCAGTTTACCGATTAGTAATTGATGATCTGTATGACAATCAGCTCCAGGTAAGGTATGCACATTCGTGATTGAGCTCCTCCATCTTGACTTGATAAGAATGTAGTCTATTTGGTTGCGATACTTACCGTCAGGGGACGTCCACGTATACAGTCGTCTAGGATGGTGTTTAAAAACAGTGTTCATTATTGTAAGATCGTTGTTTGCTGCAAATTCAATTAGGCGCTCTCCTCTGGCGTTACGTGTTCCAAGTCCATAGCTTCCAAGGATGTTCCGTAGATCGTTGTCCATAGTAGTGTTTCCTACCTTTGCATTGAAGTCTCCTAGGATGATAAGTATCTCCCGCTTAGGTATTTTATGTATACAAGATTCAAGCTGGTTATAAAAGGTTTCTACTTCTTCATCCGAGGCGGAGCTTGTTGGGGCGTAGACCTGTACAATATGAAGCGGTGTTGGAGCTGCATTTAGCTTCATGGATATGAGACGATCGCTGATAGGGTTATATCCACTAACAGCACGGTTTAGTTGTTTTGGTATGGCAATTCCTACACCAGCGAAGCGGTTCTTTTCATTTCCGGAGTGGTAGATGGTGTGGTTCTCAGTGTCTATATGACCGCTTTGTGTCCAGTGAGTTTCACTCAAGCCTGCAATGAGAATATTACATCGATCTAATTCACTTTCTAAAATGTGAAGTTTACCTTCTCCTATGACACCTCTAACGTTCCATGTACCAAAACAAAGCTGTTTTCGGAGTTTTATATTTCTTCCAGTAGTATAGTTTCCATGGGAAGCCTGGTTGCCTGCATCTCCATGGCCGGTAGCCAATTTCACACCCTGAACCCCGGAAAACTCAGGGCGCCGGTCGCTACTCGGATCGTCAGGCAGTCTTATTCCTTTTCCTTGCTTGCTCATCATCATAACAACTCTCATGGGATATTAGTAGCAGTGGTTTCCCGTTGCCTTCTGCCCCGGTCATTTGAGGAGTCATTTAAACCCCAAGGCTGCCGATGCCTCTTCTGAATGAATCAGGATGATATGGTTATACCGCCATTGCTCGGTCGCCAGAGCCTCGTTCGTTGTCTAGCAGGGGGCACCACGATATCCTTTTTGGGTATCGTCGTCGGCTATTCGGACGCGTGCAGGTGAGGTTGACTTTAGGGCCGGACATGGTGTTAGTGCCGTTTTCCCCTTACCCCCCAGGTTTTCATCTACTATTTTTATAAAGTACTCACTCATTGTCTTTCACGATTTCTTCGTCACTTTTTTCATTAATAGATGCACTTTGTTCAATGTCCATGTTTTAAATAGGTACTTGAAATAAACGAATTTCACAAGTATAGACAGTTGAGCCGTCACCCCTCCGTCTTACGAATATTCGATCAGGCCACGTGTCCTGACGCGAGTTTAACATTTTTTATCCCAAAAAAAGTGCACAACGCCGCTAAAGAAGTTTTCACTTAAAAAATTGAAATTGGAAGTGCGGAACGGGCGATTTCAGACCAGCGAAGCTCATATTGGAAAATTTCTGAAGGCAGTTTATGAGGCAATTGTATTTCAGGGCTATCAACATGTTGAGTACATTTTTATTACGAATGCTAGGATCTGTTCTAGTCTAACTGAAATATTTCTTAGAGGGAAGATGTGTAATCCATCAGTGCTAGAACTGATCACACTTAACATTGCAAAAAGACGCCGTAAGTTGTTTGCTGCGGCAAACCGTGGCACGCCACGGTGAAGGCTCCATCTTGAAAAGAATTTTCCAGTTTTAGAGCGCTGACTTGGCTCAATAGATTGGTGACTTGGAACCATAGTATAGATGTTTTTTGTTCACCAATTGCTTATATGAATTATGGCCGTGATACGACAGCCGTGCTACGAAAATGTTATATAAGAAAACTCATATATTCTCATGTCAATATTGGTCGCAGAAGACTTTAGTTCGGCGTCGCCCGCCTGTACCGCGAATACACTTAATCCCAGACATAACACATAGTGTAATGCACGTTATATACAGGCTTTAATCAAGTACAATGTTAATATTGTTCAAAATTAGGAGCATGTCCCAGAAGACTTCACATGGGCACCGCCCCGCCTGTACCGCGTAGAGCTCGGCATGGGCTACCTGGAACTGCCGCAACCTGAAGGGGCGCCGCTGTCCCGCGAGCTGCTCGTCACGCGCAACGTGTACATCCTGGACGCGCACATCGACGTGTTCGTGTGGTGAGTGTACATTATGTTTACAGAGCATAGATGGAGGGAAGGAGAAACCTTCTAAAGGCACTCGAAACCTTGGAGGGATATCGGTTTATGTGTGGTTTTTACCGCACTAAAACCCCTTCGGTGGCATACGTCAGCGCTTGGGGAGAAGTCCGGGTTCAGAGGAACACATCGGTGTCCTCCACGCGTGGCGCTTTTAAACGGCTGCATCATCTGGAGAGCGGTGACGCTTTCCTACACCTTTCAGTGACTGCGACGGCATGCGGCCACACTTACATCGACGTCATTCCTGCGCGACCGCTGACTGGACCCCAGTAGCCCGATTTTAGTCGCCTCTTACGATCCGGCAGGAGGTATCGTAGCTCCATTCTTAATATCGAAACTAGGCATGCAACGAGCCTTGGCATGGATTACCTGAAACTGCCGTAGCTGGTTGGCGTCCCGCTGTCTCGCTTATACATTCTGTACGCGCACATTGATGTGTTCGTGTTGTGAGTGCTACGTGCCACGTGTTTCTACACAGAATACAGATGTATCACTTAATGTTGTTATGTGGTTACGCTGAGCGGATACTATCAGGATAATGGGGTCTATGGTGGGTGAAATAACGAGGGACTGCTAAGTGGGCTATGGAAACTATAAGTCACCTGCGTTTCAGACTATTAGAATCAGATAATCTAAAGAGAGGCAGGTGGTGACTCCTTAGTTACTCGTTGAATGGGACAGTTACGCCAATAACTTAGCTATACTTCCACCCGAGCATCGTCAGAGCAACGACTTCACTCTGTACTATTATTTACAAAACAATATTTTTTTGTTTATGCCCAGGTTCGGCAAGAAGTCTTCCCGGCTAGTCCGCGCGGCCGCAGTGAAGTTAGCGCAGGAGCTGTTCAATATGGTGGCGCGGCCGCCACACGCGCTCGTCACAAGGTTACAGGAGGGCACCGAGACGCAGGTATACTTCGTTTCTAGGGTTCGGTACTGCCTCCGCTGTCTGCCTGTCCGTCACCAGGCTCATGAACCGTAATAGCTAGGCATTGGCTTGTTTCGCCTTCCATCTACGCATAACTGATGGATTTTGGGGGTCATGTCTCCTGTGACCGCGCCTGGCTTCTACGCACAGCAGAACATGCGCAGTCATTTGTTGCACCTAACTTCAAAGGGACAAAGATCTGTTGTGTCAATTGTACTTGTTTCACATTAGTTTAAATTCCCGTTATGGTTTACATTTCTTTATATACTTTGACAGGTATTCAAGACCTACTTCTTAGGTTGGGAAGAAGTGATAGCAGTGGACTTCACACGTACAGCAGAATCCGTTGCGAGGACGGGTGCAGACCTCGCCTCTTGGGCCAAGCAACAGGACACCAAGTATGAAACAAATTTTATGTATCCAAAATACATATACATTTTTCTATTAACATAAATCTTCATGCTGCTCGGCTTTGGAATGCTCTCCCAGACGACCTAAGGAAAACTTCCGTCAAACACTCTTTTAAAACCGGTGTCACTGCTCATTATGCTAGTGTGGTAAAATAAATATTACTTTAAAAATAAATATTACTTATTATGTAGCCTTTTACACTTTTATAATAAGTAGTAAGTATAATCTTAATCATTTTATTCATATATTTTTATTAAATATTTATATAAACCTTTTTCTCTCATAAAATACATTTTTATAGTTTATATATAATGATATATAGCTTATTATGCCGCCTACAATAATCTCTGCTTCGCCCAAAGGTAGACTGGTAGAGAATGCTTTTAGCATTAAGTCCGCCTTTTATACCATTTTTATGTGGTGTAATAAAGTGTTAAATAAATAAATAAATAAATAAATCGCTAATTAAAGAGAATAACACAACACAATCCTCAAAATCTTGCTTGATGTTTTCAAGCGTAGATTGATTAGAATTAACAAATATTTTCACTGGCATTATGATTTTTTAATATATGACTATCATATAGTTTTTATGATTGAGCAGGGGGAGTCCCCCTGGGGGACACCATAAAAAATGTACCTCATGTACAATAATGTATGTATGTATCTACCTGGTATTTGGACCCCATATAACATACTATGTAATTTGTACCTCCTCACTGCCCTGTGTCCTCCAGGCGAGGTGCTCCAAACGGAAGATTACCGTTAACCAATAACCGTAAAGCAATTTACGGGTCCCTTACTTTTTAAGGTGCATACGACGACGGCGTGCGGCCGCGCACTCAAGATTTCGATAAACCTGTTTTTAATCTGTGTCAATTAAATACTACAAACTAGTCTTTTTCGAATTTAGAATAAACTTTAAACGTTCCTAGAGCGGACCTCTCAGCGCTATTCACGCCGCGGCAACCAGCGATGCCCGCGTCCGAAGCAAAAACGCTCGCGGATGAGTGGAACGAGGACCTGGAGGCCATGGAGGCCTTCGTGCTGGAAGGGCGCCACTTCGTTCGGCTGCCCGACCACGAGCTGGGCGTCTTCCACAGCTGCGACTGCTACGTGTTCCTGTGCAGATATGTGTTGCCGGTGGAGGTGAGCCGCTGCTTCCTTCTCAGTAGGGCAACGAGGTCTGGAGGCCATAGAGGCCTTCGTGCTGGAGGGGCGTCACTTATTCCTGCCAACTCTAACTTCATGGACAGTTCCAGCAATCGTTACTTTTTATCGTGACTATTACGTATTTATCTATCTATCTCGATGTACTGTATGTATCTAACGCGTTTGTCAGGGAAGATCACATAAGAAAATGATTACTGAAGATATCGACCTCCGTTCTGAGCAGATCATGATGTGGCAACCGCAACGCGTCAAGAAATGGCGCCACGGTTATTTCTTTCAACCAATTAGCGCGCTAGGTGCGTTCCGTTGTATGCTATTTGAAAATGTCACAGTTTCGTTTTGACAGATCATAATATGTATTGCGAAAAATATTTGATTAAATTATGAAGGTACGGATCATAATATATCGATAAATAGATTGTATCTAACAATGTTTGCAATAATATGGTGATAGATATAAAACAATTTTCACCCACATTTCCGCAAATAAATCAATTTCTTTTCTTTCTTTAAAGGCCGAAGACGACAGCGAGGGCTCCGGCAACAACGAAGCGGACGACGGGGAAGCGGAGGGCGAGACCGCTTCCTGGGTGGTTTACTTCTGGCAGGGCCGGCGCGCGCCCAACATGGGCTGGCTCACATTCACCTTCGGGCTCGAGCGGAAGTTCAAGCAGCTCTGCAAGCGCCTGGACGTCGTCAGAACGCACCAGCAGCAGGAGAGCCTCAAGTTCATGGCGCACTTCCGCAGGCGGTTCATCATCCGCGACGGCAAGAGGAACCAGAAGGCGGTGAGTCGCTAATAAATTATATGAATAAATTGTATCGTGAATGCGAGATTAGCAATCAGCCATCAGTTACTATAGTAAATGTGATGTGCCGGATCGATAACACAGTAGATTCGCGAATACAAATATTTTGTGTCAAAATACGTGGAGACGGATACGGATCTTCGTATTGTCATACAAACTAACGTCAGTTAATTGGCCATTTGAGGGCTGAAATATTTTTCATTTATACGTTGACTAGAACAAAAGTTTCTGAATGTATTGTAAATTAATAAAGTTAAAGATCCACCAAAAATCTATCCGTACAGACCTATATAGCTTTCCTCTCCCTCGATTACCCGCGGATAGATGCGAATACAGATATTCGATACATTACTATATAGTCCATATAATGTAGATAGTGATAGGTGCAGTGCAATAGGTGTAGGTGATAGAACTAATGGTTCGACCGGAGAAGTACCATGTGAATGTTAGTGATTTTGTCATAAGCATATTATGCTATTAATTGTGTAACTAATAGCAATGTAATTTGCTGTCTGTGTAGGAGGGCGGCACGAGTGCGGTGGAGCTGTTCGAGCTACGAAGCAATGGTTCCGCGCTGTGCACGCGCCTCGTGCAGGTCCGCGCCGACGCCGCCCTGCTCAACAGCGCCTTCTGGTGAAACTTTGTCTCACACTTTTGAACTGGTTTATAAGACTCTGTGTCTCACACTTTTGAACTGGTTTATAAGATAATATCGCCTGCTGAATTCAATAGTGGCAGATGTGGCAGAAATTCATAATATGACAGATGTTAATAATGTTCCAGTTTATAAAATATTCAGTTGCTTTTAATGCATAATATAAAGTAAGTAATTTAGAACAAGTATTCATTACTGACTCAAAATTCCACAACTTCGACTTGTGCCTCTATTGAAGCCGGTCTTGGACTACCAAATCAATTGAGTACTTTTAATGAGCTGTCAAAACGTGACATCCTCATACATTTAGTGTGAGAAAATGATTTGTGATTTCACAACTCATTTAATTTTGTAGTCGTCATTGACTTAATTTTTATTGATTTAAAGAGAAATAAAAATCATGCTTATATAAAATTAACAATTAATCTGCTTTCCAAGCGTTGTTTAGTGCTACCTTTCTAAGGTATTAATTTTGAATTTTTCTGTGCATACTTAGTGTCCAAGTCCCTATTGAGCAGGCAATATAATCTGGTTCATATTCCTGCATCAAGAGTCTTTTTCTCTGAGCGCACAATTTTTGCTAAAATAAAATACCAACTTAAAATATGTTCTATGTTAATTTGAAATTATTAATTTCGTCATTTCGTCACAGCTACATCTTAAACGTCCCGCTAGAAGGCTCCAACGACACGTCATCCGCAATAGTGTACGTGTGGATCGGCAGCAAGAGCGACGCCGACTCTGCGAGACTTATAGAGCAGATCGCAGAGGAGAAATTCAACAACCCCTGGGTCAGTTTGCAGGTGAGTTTTGTTCAGTATAATATTGAATTTGACAACACTTTTTCAAGTCAACATTTTTAGTTAATCATGGGCGCTCTATGCTTAATGCTGATATTCGACTACATATTCGAATCTACTCTTGAATCTACATCTACTCTGCTCAACAGTCTATTTACTTAACTAAAGTGAAGCCAAAAGTAGTTTTATGAATTTTACCGCTTTCAATATAATATATGTGTGTAGTTTATCTGTTACTCTGTAACTTCTAAACTTCCAATCCATACTATCCATACTAATATTATAAATTCGAAAGTAACTCTGTCTGGTACGCTTTCCCGCTTGAACTACTGAACCAATTTTAATGAAATTTGAAACACAGATAGAGTGGACATTGGGAAAGGACATAGGATGGTTTTTATTCTACGGGAACTTATAAAACGGGTCCACGCGGACGAAGCCGCTGGCGGAAGACTAGTAGTTTGATAAATGAGGTATTGTTAGAATCGTCTTAATCTATTCTATAAGACTCCACATAGAAATGAATATTGCGTCCTCTTTGTATTGGAGAGTTTTATATAAATTAATAAAAAAATAATGTTAATAAGAAATATTTGTATTAGGAACACGAAATAAAGGATATTTAATGTGACCAGGTTCTGACGGAGGGCAGCGAACCAGACAACTTCTTCTGGGTGGCGCTGGGCGGCCGCAAGCCGTACGACACGGACGCCGACTACCTGCACTACACGCGGCTCTTCCGCTGCTCCAACGAGAAGGGCTACTTCACCGTCTCCGAGAAGTGCACCGACTTCTGCCAGGTGCGGATACTGTTGATGTCACCAGATCCTGACGGCTGATGTAGAGCAGCCAGCCGTACAACTTCTTCTGCGTGGCTTTGAGCAGACACAAGGCGAAATAACAAGTCATTATAATCGCCAAATTGATGAGTTTGTCGTCTCGTTTGTCGTGAATTATTATTAGCTTTGTTGCCCACTGCTAACTCTTTGTCACGGTTAGACGAAGGCGCCCAATGTAAGTAACAAAGGGCAACATTATTACATAGTTTAATAAAAAATAATCTCAATGTAATGAGTAGGTAATGACAATTTCATAAGTGAATAATGGTGTTTCCTAAATTCATTGACAGTACACAGGCTATTTGTTAGGAGATTTTTTGGAGCTTATTTGTCAAGCTTTTTATATGGATTCCAACAAATACAGAATTCAATAAAAAATACAGTTTACATGTTTGTATGGGTGAATGCACTCAAGGTCAGTTCAGTTGCTACTTAGCCTGGTGGTAACTACTGACCGTTTACAATACTACTAATACTACTTACATTACTACTAATACTAATGACCGTTTGACAGTTTCTTAGCAAATGCACACACAGCACAACCAAAGTAAATCCACATGTTATACACAGGATGATCTGGCTGATGACGACATCATGATACTTGACAACGGCGAGCAAGTGTTCCTGTGGCTCGGCGCCAAGTGCTCGGAGGTCGAGATAAAGCTGGCCTACAAGTCTGCTCAGGTAAGTTTGATATTATAGTTCTTACGTTTTAAAGTGATACATGAAGTCTTTAAATTGTAATTGAATTGTTAAATGTTAATGGCACTATGCAATTCTGTAAAACAGAGATAACACCATGTCATAAAATACAGATTGGCATAATGACGTGTACACATTGCAGTCACATTGTACTTTTTAAAATTGAAAATAGGTTTTCGAAGAGCAGTTTAGAGGTCGCGATGCCCACTGATCGGCGTGAGCTCATCGCTGATACTCCGGTTACTCCGAACGCTTCTCGACAGCGCTCTGTGTCGCTCGCCGACATTTATTTTCTTTAACCAAAAATTTTCATTTTATGAAGCATTTTAGCCTTGAAGTCTTCTGCTGGATACAGACAATTTGATTTGATTCATATTTGCTCCAAATTTGCAAACGACCTAATGACTCAGAGTCAACATTAATACCTGTTCCTTAAAACTTATAATAAGTGCATATGTAGAATTAAATCAAAATTTTATTCACAAGGTTTACATTCAACACATGAAGACAATGCAGCCAAACAAGCCCAGAAAGCTATTCCTAACCCTCAAGGACAAGGAGTCGCGACGGTTCACAAAGTGTTTCCATGGCTGGGGGGAGCACAAGAGGCCTCCAGAGTAAGCCAGTAGATCTGATTAGCCGTAAGCAATTCAAAAATATTTGTAAAACCCATCTGAATCATTTATCTATCATGAGTACTACTTTTCACTTTGACAACTCATAAAGATTATAAATAATCTTGAGATTGATGATATCACCATATATTAACATGTTGATTACCACTATGATTGGATTAATTGTAAACACTGAAGTTTGAAGTATTAATTTATGATTGCAATATTGTGATCACCAAAAGAACTGGAAGCAATTTTGTGAAAATTGCTAGTTTTCCTTATAATAGTTGTATGAACTTGTTTGTGTTTTTGTATACAAATTTGGTTTTAATAGGTATATGAATATTACCTATACCTATATGTGGTTTTATGATATCTATTTATTGTTGCAAGGCAAAGCACATTGTATTTTCCTAACGGGTTATTTTATTGAGATCTCCTTATTGACTGTACCATTTGTGAGATGTGATCCAGTATTTATATTTTGTAATCAATTCAAAACAATGTACTGTTTACTGTTTTAGCCACTTTTAAAAATATTTCCTTTAATATTTATTTATTTGCAACCTTGTTTGTGTGTGTAACATAGTCAGTTATTTACAGTTTTATTTAGAGGTAGGATACTTTAAAATGTTAATTTCTTTTACTCTTAGATTATTTTAATGGAGGCAATATTGAAAATTCTTTTTTTATAGACAAGTTCAGTCATATATTTCAGGAAATTCTATTATAAGTTACTCCTTTACTGTATTGAGAAGAATAAGTATAATCCAGGAGGTTGGTTCAGTTAATTTGTTTGACATGGGCAACAAGGCATTATGGAAGCAATATGATGGACAAGCTTGGTTATACTACCA
Source organism: Pyrgus malvae (assembly GCA_911387765.1). NCBI lineage: Eukaryota > Metazoa > Arthropoda > Insecta > Lepidoptera > Hesperiidae > Pyrgus > Pyrgus malvae. Next base: position 6,961,482 of record OU426958.1, on the reverse strand, counting down.
AGATATCAAGATTTGATCTTGATATAGATTATAATGCTGTTGCAATGAATAGCCCACCATTTATTTTCCTATTTGAAAAAGAAATGTTTTACACAAAATTTTATTCTTATAAATTGCTGGTATAAGAATCCCATTTACGAAATTTTCTCATTTTTTAAAATTTCAGCTTTATTTACTGCTATATACTGCTGCAGCTGTAGACATTTACTTTTTATTAATAGTTACAATAACTGAGATACAACTTACAAAAGTTTGATTCATAAATGATTTTCATAACAAGTGTTTCAAAGCCACGTTTCACAGCACTTATGCCACTGCCACTGGGAAAAATAAAAGACTGAATTATGCGATTAGGGAACTCATTTATTGTATTTATTACTTTACTTCAAAAATTAAGCATATGTGAGATGAGATTACAAGCATTCATAAATTCATGTTATAGAGAGTAACATTTGACTAGTATAGCAGAATCTGCATGGTTTGTTACTCAGTCTACAAAGAAATAAATGAATAAATTTTTGTTTCAATACAAAAACCTTATCCTACACTATTGTTTTACAGCATAATCTTTGTATTTATTGTACACTTTTTAAATTATGTAAGAGATTGATAAGACTAAATTATTTACTTTTTTGGCTGATGCACCCTGAGATATTATATTTTGTCTGTTTATATACAAGTAAATTATCATACTCATGAGATAGCACATACAATTCAAAACAATAAAAATAATACAAAAAAGGACAGGTATCATTTTGAAAAAAGCAAAGAAGTATCAAATTCCTTACTGCATAACTTCATGAATTATAAAGACAATCCAATTATCAAATGTAGCAAAACCCAAAATTGTGTATTACAAGGATATCTACACCTAAAATGAAATATCCTAATGAGGCAAGTAATATAAGCTTATGTGCATGACTAAAGACATTTAAAAGGTACTGTGGATTGCATAGGTAAAAATCCTAATAAATTAAATCTCTACTATATGTTCCGTTTACATAACACCCTTTTATGCCCAGTGTGCTTCAGCCATGAGTACCAAAAGCTTTTGAGTATTTATTGTTTTCAAATTCTTCAGATTGTATATTATGCTGTTGTTTAATTGTGAAATTCTGTAAATATATGACTTAGGATAGAAATTCTAAAATCTAAATATACTAAGAATACATCAATATTGAGAATGGGCATTTACTTACAATTAACATCTGAGCACAAAGTTTATTACATTTTAAATATAGCTTTTGTAACACTTATAATAAAGGTTTAATAACAAACTAGTGCTGACTTTCTCTTTTACCCATTATATAAATCTGGAACCAAAAACCATTTTGAGAGTAGCATAGTCAACAATATCAACAGTGTTCAAAGCTGCAACGCCTGGGGTTTGTCACAAACTTTTAATCATCATCGTCGTCATCATCAGATGGCACAAATAGTTCGTTTTCTTCAAGGAAGTTGGCGATGTTTTTGCTGATAGCAGCCCCGATAAGTAGCCCTGGTACCACGGCACATACCACGCTTAGTAGACCAAAAGGCGTCTTCTCGGGCTCTGGTAGGATAGCACCACTTGGCGTAGTTGTCGCACTCCTTTTCTGCTGCACCATTGTGTCATGTCTAGTCAGACTTTTTGATTGTGCAATAAGACGAGTCAGCCGCGATATAGACATTTTACGTGGAATTAAAAACTACGTAAAATACTGATTATTTATAGTTTCAACGACGGAAAAGACCTCACAATGCTCGAAATCTTAGAAAAAATTGATATAAATGTAACAAACAAATGACATTGATAATCAATGTCACTGTCAAACAAATTGTAGTATACGTAGTTTTCTTTTCTTTGCTTTCAGTAATGACAGCACATTATAAGCATATTGCCAATTTCAAGTGAACATTGTTTTAATTTTTGACCATTTCGTTTTAATCAGTAACGTTTTTAGTTGAGAAGAGAATGTAGATTTATAGAGCTATGAAATCCTTAACATACAGTGAAATTTTTTTGTTCTTTTCTACGACAAATATTGACGAAGTTATGAGCACATAAATTGGTTATGTTATGAGTTAACGATACCGAATACCGAACAACAGCCGAAGAATGACCGACCGAACATAAAACCGAAGTCATAAGAATAAATCACAGGAATAAATCCGATCCGAAGTTCAGCAAACACAGAGTACATTTTGTATTCTGCAGCTGCAGCAGCATGACTGCAGCAGGGGATTCGTTACTCATTGACTGCAGCATACAAAATGTACATTATTCTTAGTCTAAGCAAAATATGTACTCTGTGCTTAGACTAAGAATAATGTCTCTGTGACTGTAGCTGGCTGACCTTAGACTAAGAATAATGTACAAGACGTACTATAGACAGAGGCATATTTTCATTACGGCACGCTAAAGCGAGATCGAAATATACTTAAAGAACTTGTTAAAAAGAGATGGGAGCGAGATTTTCTGTCCTTTTCGGTGTAACCACATATTTTGACAGTGCCCTTTAATTATGTGGCAGGCAAACTGTGGAAGTCGGGGTGACATTGTTGTTTTATAATATTTATGTGTTAAAATCGATTCTCACAGCTGTAAATTGTGTTGTATTAAAAGTAAATAACATTTTTCGAGTTCCATAATATGGTGAGCTGCAGTATTTTAGGTTGTAAGAGCCGCAGTGAGCGTAAACAGGAAGGCTGCCCTCAAGGTATTACATTTTACGCGTAAGTTAAATACTTCTCTTTAAAATGTACTAAATATGTATTGTTTATATATAGATATTTAATTACTTTTGTCTTATAACTAGTCATTCAACGTAAATATAGTGAAATTCGTGAAAATTTGGGGGAAAATATGATAAGTGGGTAACACTGGCTGCGAAAAAGAGATGCCAACAAAGTGGTTACACCGACCCGCTGTCTTTAGGATTATTGGTCTTTGTCAAAGAGTATGTAAAACCGTCTTTGTGGCTGACAGGGTTCCCAACTTAGGGCTTAGCCCTAAATTTAGGGCGCAAATGTGTCTATTGGGCTTTTTTAGGGCCTAAAAAAAATTAGGGCTATTTTTAGGGGCATAAAAAAATTTCATGTATCCAATGATCCAAAACGAGATGTAAAGGCAAAAGTAGTCGTTGTTTGTTATCTCCCTAGAATAAATATATTTCCATGTGTTCCATCATTTAAGCTGTCCTTCAATGCTTTTTGTAAAAAAATTAGCAGCTGGTAGCGACCTCTAAATCTTTATAAAAAAAAAAACTAATTTCATATTAAGAGGTATATAATTGTAGCGACCTTCCGCTACTCATCAAGAGATGGCACCACGGGTATTCCTGAATCACGCTATCGAAGTTTTCTGAATATTAAGCTCCGAATTGAGTCAGTTGGAGCGCGGCCGCTCCCCGGGCATGACCACCTCGCCCGGCGGGAGATCTCCCTTTGACAAACTGGCGACCCCGGACAAGAATACGTCCCTTCTGACCTTCATCAGTCGCACCTTCACTCCCTGGATGGACTGCAGCACCACTTCAGCAGCTCATCAGGTTCATCGCAGCGCGTCCGGGCCATGCTTCTTGATCCTGATCCAGCTACCTCCAGCGACTTCGTGGGCGGCTCGAGAACCCACTACTCGCCTTCACACTTCAATCTACCCTCACATCCCGACTCACCGCGGATAGGGGGCAACACAAGGCCTCACCTTCACATCTCGACTCACTGAAGATAGAGGGCATTGAAGGCGCTTGTAAGCGAAGACTGCACAAGCTGGGATTTCTGAAGCTATCGACCTCTGGTCTGAGCAGGGGGTGATGTAGCGACCTTCCGCTACTCATCAAGAGATGGCACCACGGGTATTCCTGAATCACGCTATCGAAGTTTTCTGAATATCCGAGCATATATACAAGCTCCGAATTGAGTCAGTTGGAGCGCGGCCGCTCCCCGGGCATGACCACCTCGCCCGGCGGGAGATCTCCCTTTGCCAAATAATCAAACGAGAAAGTACCCCGGGGATAATTTAAAAGTCGAAAAATAAGGAAGGTGGTCCTTGTCCACCAGCTATCAATTTTTTTTACAAAAATTTTAGTAAACATTGGTATGACTTCAAGAATTCCGAAAGCTCAAATGATACGTCAAGTCGGGACTTAAACGATTGTAGGTCTTTAATCATTTATACTAATAATTCTAATAAATGGTTGTCAATAGAACGAAGTTGTATTATAGTTACATTAATAAACCTTAAATTATAGATAATGTTCCCGTCACGGGCGTATAGTCGTTTTATTTTCTTGAACAACTTTTTTAACTTTTTTTAGTATAAAAATTTAGTCTTTGGCAACTGGAAGGAATTACAAAATATAGGGCTTTTTTTTTGGGGCTTTTCAATAGTGCTTTAGGGTTATTTAGGGCTATTTCGTCTTGATTTTAGGGGTATTTTTTTTAAGGAGTTGGTAACCCTGGTGGCTGACTAATTAATACATAATACATGATCTGTGGTTCTGTTTAATTTCTCTATGTGTGGTTCAGCCGGTTCACAGCTGCTGGCTGGATCGATCGATCATTGTTGTTTTATTTTGAAGAAAAGACGGAATTGTTTCAGCCGGGCTTGAGTGGAGAGATCATAGTTAAGTTTTAACTTTTCAAAGTATTAGCAAGTGTTTCTATTGTGAAAGCGTATAAGGTTAAAATGCTATGAAATGTAAAGGAATTCTATAGAAAGAAATGTATAACATCGTATAGGCAAAATATGCCAATTGATTATAAATAATGAATAAACTCAGATAAATTTATCTGAGTGAATAAAAATATTTTTATAATCCACGGATACACAAAGACAACCGTAAAAATGAGTAGCGTGACTCAAACGAGTTTAGAGGCTTTGCTCAGTAAGTGTTACCTTTTTAAGTCCGAAGCTAATACTGCAATCGATTAAATCGATTGCTTACTTTGTATTATACTTTTAGTGAAAGCGACCCACGAATCACTGCCGCAACCTGACGAAGCGGCCGTGGAAGCGTTTTGTACGGTGCTGCGCGACTCCTCTGATGGGCCGCTGCTGGCGGCTCAGGCGGTCGCCACTCGCATGCAGTCGACCAACCCTAGAGAAGCCATGCTCACTCTGGTTATGCTCGACCGCTGCATGCGCCGCTGCGATGCCAATTTTCACGCGGAAATTGGAAAGTTCCGTTTCCTCAATGAGATGATCAAGCTTGTGTCACCCAAATACTATGCTGATAGAACTTCCGCTGAAGTTCGTACCAGGGTATGTAAAAAGTTGGAAATTTTATTGTAATTTCAACTTTTAACTAGCGCTCATGAAAGCCAAAGAACTGTGTTTCCCTTACATAACTTTAATTTGAAGCAACATTCTTTGTGGTGTGTAGAAAATTCCTAGATTAGTGAAGAAACTTAAAGCATAAGAATTAAATTTAGATCAATTTAAACTCACTCTGAATAAATTATTTATATAATTACTTTATTTAATATGTCATGTAATTTTTGTTATTTATGTAGGCATTCCACCAACCCGCATTGGAGCAGCGTGGTGGAGTAAGCTCCAGACCTCCCCAATAGGAGAGACCCGAGCCTAGAAGTGGGACGCAAAAAGGGTTGCAGCCAAGCCAGCCATGTAGGCAGTGTGGTATTAAGTGATCATTGTAGCCATGGATATCTACACACAATCTTGAGCAATCCTTAGTCTTTCCTGTGGTTGGTTGCAGTTGCGCTACACTACTACGTTGCTGAATACATGCCTTGCCTTATAAGTCCGGCCGGCAACTGCTTCAGTAAAAAACAGTAGAACTGAGCATTTTTTGATTCTGATTGGTACATCATGATATACCTAAATATGTTATAGAGCAATAATTTCATATGCCCACATGCTTAGTTGCAATACCATTTAATAAAAATATTACTTGTTTTATGGCATTGTAGCAAGTTATAAAATATTATTTTTATATGTTACAGGTGGTGCAATTATTACACGCTTGGTCTATTGAATATCCAAAGGAAACTAAATTTAAAGTTGCTTTTGACATGCTAAAGAACCAGGGTGTTATCACTGAGACTCCTCCCCCTTTGCCACCAGAAGATTACCCGATTGCTCCCCGTCCTCGGGAGAAAAGTGCTTCATTTGAAGATGAGGAAAAGTCAAATCTGTTGAAGAAGTTGCTGCAAAGCAAAAATCCAGAAGACTTACAACATGCCAATAAACTGATCAAAACAATGGTCAGGGAGGTAAGGATAGTAATTCTTTTGATTTGAGAAGAACTTTAAGATTTCAAATGTCTCAGTAGTGTACTTACAACAGTTTGTATTAATAAAAAATTTATATTATGGGTAAAAGTCATAGGTAGTACATTGTAGGTATAGGTAGTACATTAATACATTAGTTTGTACAAATTTTATACCAGGTTGTGTTACCAACAGAACAGGAAAAGAATGCAAAAACATTTTTATGTTATCAAAAAAATAATTTTTAATCTTGTTTGTAAACTCTCTTCTCATATGATCTAAATTAAATTAATTAACAAGTTACAAGCAATTAGCTGTGTTTTCCTTAAAAATTGGAGTACAAGGACTCTTAACTACTATTTACATTTTCATGTCATTGGTGTTAAACACATGTTACTATTACTAATGTCTTTTTATAAATGGTCTAAGAATATTGTCTCTTCCTTCTGTTAGGCCATTGAAACCTAGTTAAGCTGAATTTCTTTCTGAAACATTGCTTATCAAATCTAATTACATGCACAATACCTGTTCTATGTACCCTTTCTGTTTTTTTTAAATTTGAATGGAGTAGCAGAAGAGCAACCAGGCCACATGGTGTTAAGTGGATGCTGCATCCCTATGGCTGCTTTATCAATATATATTAGTATATATGATCATATATACTCATCATACTGATCATATAATATATGATCAATACTACATGATCAATACTATATTATCAATGGCTGCAGGCCATGGACATCTACACAGACTTCAAGCTAGCATAGGTAATTATTATCTGAGGTCGTATCAAGTTGCACTGCTACTCAGATCTCTTGCCGATCAATGGTCGCCTCGTGTAAGTGACCGACAACTGCACCTTTCCACTGGAACACAATAGAATTGATTCACGGCAGAAGTGGGTGCAGCGATGTTACTTCCCCAGGCAAACCATTAAAGTTCTACCACCAACAAAATAAATATGCCCTTGAGCATAGGTATCCAAAGTTAATAGTAGCTGTTATGAGGAGGAACCACCTATCATGGTCCTTAGTTTTAAAAACTACCAAAATTTTATGATTTCCTTAAACAGTATGTTTCTGGAGATTCCTGTACAATAAAATAAATTGAGTAAATCTAAAGTATAAAATTCTCGTCTCACGGTGTTTGTAATTAAACTCGTTCGAAATGGCTCTACCTACCTACCTACCTATTTTCGTGAAATTTTGTGTGCATATCGGTTAGGTCTGCGAATTGGACAACATCTATTTTTCATCCCCCTAAGTGTTAAGAGTGGCCTACCCCAAACATTTAAATGTGGTACGGAGTTTGCGGGGTCAGCTAGTAATATATAAAAATCAACCCAACCAATAATTATGCATATTAGGAGTATAACAAAAGCCCTCTCTAAAAACTTCTTACTCTGACACTCATACGAAAACAAAATAAAAAGGTGAATCTGGGTTATAGTAAAAAATTACACAACACTTGTGATTCAGAAAGTATTGTTAAAGACCATTCAGTGTCAGTAGGTGCGCACTATTATCTTTAAGTATCAGTTTTAAGTTAGCATAAAATTACTTATTAGTACTTTATACATATACATAGTAGATATACTATAAGGTGTTTTATATCACAAAAAATACAGGAAGAACGAAAGAACGAGGCAAATTGCCGCCGCTCAAAGGAGGTGGGCACTGCACTGGACAGTGCAGAGCTGCTGCAGGACATGTTGGAGCACGCCTGTGAGGACGTCACTCCCGAGGAAGAACAGCTGATGGCGGAACTATACAACACTTGCATGCGCTACCGGCCCATTCTGGAACGCATGCCTTATGGACAGACACAGCCGGCGATGATCAGTAAATATTTTATTTTATTTTTTGAACTTGTACCAATTGAGCAATTTACAAATACAATTTTTTTCCCTGGATAAAACTGTTTGTCGAAGAAATGTCAGTGTGGTCAACTATACTCATATAATTAATAATATACTCAAATAATAAAAAATAATAACTATACTCATAATATTAATTAACAAATAACTTTGGCTGTGGATTGAAAAATCGGCCCTTAGCAAGTAGTTAGTACTGCTGGTAAATTGAGATTAAATTTACTTACAGGTAGTAATGCAATTAAATTTACAGATGCAAGTAAAGTCAATGAAATATATAAAAAATGTAAATACAATTATGAAAACATTTTATAATATAATAACATTTAACAATATGCAAACAATAAAATAAAACTATGCTCTCACTTTGCATTAGGAATATCTCATTATCAATTATGTTTTACTTAATTTAAATTTTCAGATAAAATTTTGATTGCTGGCGATACAGTGGAAGACGCGATAGATAAGTATGAAGTGTACATCAAGAAAAAGAAACGAAAAGCTCAAGGACAGCATAGCTTGTTGGATTTCGCTGGAGCGTTTACTGGCGAGCCGAACAAGAACACGGAAATGGCGAAAACTGTGTTGAGTAATATGGGCATATATGACCAGAGAGGGCTCTCTATTGCCATAGTTGAATATTTGAAACCTACCCCTGACAACTTAATGGAAACTCGTAAGTTAGAAACTGGGAATTGTTTACCAAAGTTATACTTTGGTATATTGCTGCATTATTCAAAACAAAATATGATAAAACAATGAAATACGTTATGTAGCATGTGTTGTTAAAAATACCTAGGCTGATGGTTATCCAGATTAAATTTAATATGTGTGATATTCTGATAATTTTAAAAACGACCAAATTTCAGATCAAGAAGTTGATGAAACAGAAGAGAATGATGAAAATGGCCCCCCACCAGCTAAGAAGGCCCAAGGGTGGGATGAACTGGACTTCCTTGGGGAACAGTTGCTAAAGCAAGCCCTGCCTGATAATGCCAAACGCGCAGAAAGCTTCAATGGGTGAGTTATGTTAATTTATATAGAGAAAATAGTTTCTTTGGAAAATTGTATATTGATAGTTCTCTATGACAATTCCTAAAGCTCTGTAATGTAAGGTATGACTTGTCAGCTGCTATAGCATTGCCACCTTAACTTAGGAAATAAATTAGTTATTACTTTATAACATTGCAGAAAAGCTAGTAAGAAAATACCAATGAATGCTTTGGAGAAGTCTACTGCTATGGATGTACCCCAGCCATCATCTAATGGTCTGCTTGACCTGGACTTCTTCAACAAACCATCCGATGAAGCTTCTAAGCTGACAACTGCACAACCATCTAATTCGTCTTCTGCTAACGACGACCTCATGGTGGATATAAGCTTTAATGCTGCACCTGCCAATAATGACGCTAAATCTATGGGTCTCATGGATATGTTAGATCTATCATTGCCATCTGAGAATAAACCAGCTCAAATTCCACCTTCAAGAGACGACCCCATGGATGGTTTACTAACAAACACCAATTTCCAGAAAAAGAGTCAAACATATGAAGTGAAACCGCTGTCAGATATATTTATGACATTGCAAAGTGTTCAACCGAGCAAGGTGCCTCCTCTGACGGCCTACGAGGAACAAGGAGGAATATCTGTGGTGTTTCACTTCTGCAAAAACAAACCGAGAGCTGATGTCTTTGTAATTGTTATTTCAACAACCAGCAAAAATAGTTCTCCAATCACAGACTACAAGTTTCAAGCTGTTGTACCGAAGGTAAGCTACTTTATTTCTTTAACATTTCTATTTTTTTCTTATTGTCATAATTTATTTCACCTCGCACCTCAGACTTAGTATTTTCGCCAATGAACTGATTAATCTAAATATAATTTAATCACCCCTTTGTTCTTTCAATTACAACAACAGAGTATGGCAATGTTAAGCCGTCAAGCCGTCGTCCCGGTTGTTGTCGATAGATAACAGTCGTTAAACCTTGTCGGAGGCCCTACGGGCGGTTTGAAAACATCCGACAGCGGGTGGCCACTAACCCGCATCTCCACCAACCTGCATTGGAGCACCGTAGTGGAGTAAGCTCCAGGCCTCTCCATTAAAGGGGAGAGACCCGTGCCCAGCAGTGGGACGCAAAAAGGGTTGCAGCCAATGGTTTGATAAAATCATAAATATCTCAGTATTCAAAAACATACATGGGAATTTTGCACGAAAATACAAGATTACATAAATCAATCATAATTCACAAATTTCAAAAAATATTTTCACTTTTTCGCGGTATTGCGTAAACAATATAAGTTAAGTTCAAACTACACTCAGCTATTGGCATATCAGACGGGCTCTATGCTGATTTCGATTTATTCATTAGGCGTTATGATGACAGATCTCAGGTGACAGCGAGTTCATTGAGTGACTCTTGAGATTTGTTTATTAATTCGAACAGAACAAAATTGGATCTAGGAGCACTCTTAGTCTTGAGAGTGATTTATCAATACGATAAATTGCTCTGTAATTTATTACTAATTTTGTTAATAATTTCGAACATGAACAAAATAATTGGAACTAGGAGCACTATTACACTTGAGAGCGATTTATGAATAAGACCGTTAGTCCGTAATTTATTATTAACTTTGTTTTTTAACACGCTTTTAGTAGCTTCACTTGTAACTAACACACTTCCCCACTTCCCGGTCTTCGATTAGGATGATATTTTGCACACGCTCCATAGAGTACATTTATACATAGGGGAATAGAGACCAAACTCGCTTCCTTTTTCTGTTAACAAATTACTAGCGCTATCTATCCCCACGACACAAAATTACACTTATTGAATATATAACCAGATGTATACGATTTACCTATATACCTACGAATGTAGGTATCATATCTCAAATTACCAAATTACTGTTTATTATTTATGAGATTTGTTGAAGATATATTATTTAATTTGTAATATCTTCAACAAATCTCACAGGAAATAGATGTGATAAAATAAAACAACGGTTTATACGTACATACTTTTTATTTCTTTTTAATTAATATACCTTTTACATATCACATTTCCGCGACATTATTTTTAAGTAGACACAAGATTAAAACTATTTATTCTTATGCTAAAACAGCCTAAAACTAACACTAAACGGAGTCTTATCTCGCATATTATGAGTCCTCTCTCGTACGCACAATTCGACCAAGACGGAAGATAAATCAATTCAACGCTCTTTAGAGTTAACTAGGTATATCCACAAGAAACTGAAATCTTAGCACGAAAAGAACACAGAACGTTCAATTAAGCAAACGACTAAACAAAAACATGTCTAAATAAAAAAATGTACTCTACTGTGGCCATCTTTGTTTATTGTTTGCCGGCAATGTTGCTACATTAGTAATATAAATACTACTAAAAGAATTTACTACATCTTGTTTAAGTGATAGGTATGTAGCACTTAGCACTGTATATTGTTAAAATATGTATTTATTGATAAACTCAAGAAAAAACAAGCAAATTTGTTGTATATTTTTAGATAAAATAAGATAATAATCTTGCACTAGTTTTTCGAAAAAGAACTTTTTCTTCTATTTTGTCATAATAGGCCTTATTATGGCAACATTATATACAAACGTAAATGCTACTAAATTTGGAAGTCAACTATGTGCCTGCATTATCTTTCATAAATCATGCCATTAAATTTTATTGCTTTATAATGCTCACTAGCGCTACCTGTGACGATTTGCACTAAACATTTGTTTATGATGAGCCTAAATTAAAAATATACGTTTAAACTTGGGATGTCAAGAAAATATTAACCATCATAATTTAGTCGGGTTTTCTTACAAGTTGTGCACAGTGTCAAATGTATAAGTTTTTATGCCCTGACACGCTCTGAGTTCTGATGACAATACATGACTAGCTAAGAAACATCATTATAAATCCAATTGGCTGCCTCTCCAAGATGGCGGACAGGCTATTTGAAATGCACCCCCATGATATGGGTATCAAATGAAAGGGTTTGCTGTCAGAAATACGAAAAAAATAGTCACGTGACTTAAATCCAACATGGCAGAATTCCAAGATGGCGGATTGGCTATTTGAAATGCACCCCAATGATATGGGTATTAAATGAAAAGGTTTGCTGAATGGGATACGAAATTATTGAAAAAAAAAACCAACAAAAAAATTAAAAATAAATAATGTAGTTTAAAAACGAAAAAGCACGCTTTTGTGAAAATATGAACTAAAAAGTAAAAAATAAGAATAGTGTTTACTGTAAAGAAAGCGTGGGGTGCATGGTGTCATAAGTATCTTAAAAACCACCCATGCACCCCACGCTTTTTTTACAGTAAAATACATTTTCTTATTTTTTACTTTTTAGTTCGTATTTTCACAAAAGCGTGTTTTTTAGTTTTTTAATTATATACTTAGGACTTTTTCCTGATTATATAACTGTAGCTACTGAAATGTAAACAATGTTCCCTCGCAGAGCTGCAAGGTGCGGCTGCTGACGCCGTCGGCCACGTCGCTGCCCGCCTACAACCCCTTCCTGCCGCCGCCCGCGCTCACGCAGGTCAGTACTACTTTCTTTTTAGGGTATTGCTGCGTATTAAAACACTATTATTTAGTTCAGTCCATCCACCCATCCATCCTTTAAAAGTGCACCGCTGTCCACGGCCTGTGCGCCTCAATAGTCCATCTCATTCACTGCCTTTTTTTTGTGTCCTTCAGAAGTGGGGAACCTTCAAAAGGTTATATAAGGTATATTACCGGGTTATGTGCTATTTTACCCCACCAAAACCCCCTCAGTGGCCTGCCAAATGTATCTCCAGTGGAATGCACCGGTGTCCTCCACACGCGGCGTCCCATAATGGGCCTTTGGCAAAGGGAGCCTTTGGCAAAGGCCGATCTCCTGGGTACCCTGTTTGCCTCAAACTCGACTCTGGACGACGGAGGCGCCGCACCGCCGACCATCAGGCAGTGTGAGAGCTCGATGAAGGACGTGCGTTTCACTCAAAAGGCCGTCAGACGAGCTCTGCAAGCCCTCGATGTCAAGAAGTCGAGCGGGCCGGATGATATCCCCGCGATAGTACTAAAGACGTGCGCTCCCGAGTTGGCTCCCGTCTTAACGCGCTTATTCTCGCTTTCCTACACCACAAGTAAAGTACCGTCTTCGTGGAAGGTAGCCTTAGTACACCCAATTCCGAAAAAGGGTGACCGCAGTGACCCGTCCAATTACAGGCCTATTGCGATAACCTCCCTGCTCTCTAAGGTGATGGAGCGTGTTATAAACACACAGCTCCTTAGGTACCTCGAGAGACATCGGTTGATCAGCGATCGTCAGTATGGCTTTCGCCAGGGCCGGTCGGCCGGTGATCTCTTGGTGTACCTCACACACCGCTGGGCTGAAGCCATCGAGGGTAACGGGGAGGCTTTGGCAGTCAGCCTGGATATCGCAAAGGCATTTGACCGGGTCTGGCACAAGGCCCTTCTCGCGAAGCTTCCATCTTACGGTCTTCCCTTGAGGCTATGCAACTGGGTGGCTAGCTTTTTATCTGAGCGGCAGATTAAGGTCGTTGTTGACGGATGCTGCTCAGATATGAAGCCCATTAACGCCGGTGTTCCCCAAGGCTCAGTGCTGTCCCCTACACTATTCATTCTGCATATCAATGACATGCTGCAACAATCACGCAGTATACATTGCTATGCAGATGATAGTACGGTGGACGCACTATACACCTGTCGAGCCAATGCCTCTAGGTCACAAGTGGAGGAAAGCAGAATCAAACTTGTGTCTGAAGTCGAGAACTCTCTGGAGCGGGTCTCGGAATGGGGTCGACTTAACCTTGTCGAGTTTAACCTCACGAAGACACAAGTTTGCGCGTTTACCGCTAAAAAAGCCCCATTTGTTATAGCGCCCCAGTTCAAGGGCACCGCGCTCACCATCGGTGAAAGTGTCGGTATCTTGGGAGTTGACATTACGAGTAAAGTGCAGTACCGGAGTCATTTGGAGTACAAAGCCAAATTGGCATCAAAAAAGCTTGGTGTCCTCAACAGAGCGAAGCAGTACTTCACTGCGGGGCAACTCCTGACGCTGTATAAGGCCCAGGTCAGACCCCACATGGAGTACTGCTCCCATCTCTGGGCAGGAGCACCGAAGTACCAGCTACACCCATTTGACTCCGTTGAAAAGCGCGCAGTCCGAATCGTCAACGACCCAAGATTGACTGACAGGCTAGAACCGCTTAGCTTGCGAAGAGACATAGGCTCGCTCTGCGTGTTCTACCGACTTTACTATGGTGAGTGCTCCGAGGAACTCTTCAAATTGATGCCTACATCACCATTCCATGATTATACCACCAGACGAAGGTTAAAGTTCCACCGGCACCATCTGGACTCGTGGCGGTCCTCCACAGTCCGCTTTGCACGCTCCTTTTTACCACGGACGTGTAGGTTATGGGACAACCTTCCAGCTGAGGCATTCCCAGTGGACTATAACATGGGGTTCTTCAAGAAAGCTGTAAAAAAAGCTCTCCTTCAAAGCCGGCAATGCTCGGGCGGCTCCCCTAGGGTTGCCCGTGTCCATAGGCGACGGTGATCGCTTAACATCACGCGGCCCGTCTGCCTTATTGTTAGGTTTATTTATAAAAAAAAAAAAAAAAAAAAGGGAGATCTCCCGCGAGGCGAGGTGGTCATGCCCGGGGAGCGGCGGCGCTTCAACTGACTCAATTCCGAGCTTCTATGTAAAATATGTTCGGATATTCAGAAAACTTCGATAGCGTGATTCAGGAATACCCGTGGCGCCATCTCTTGATGAGTAGCGGAAGGTCGCTACAGGCCCATCTTCGGGAAAGCAAATGTAGAGTACCTGCACCTTCAGATGCTTACGGCGGCATGCGGCTTCGGACACACCGCCAAATTTCTGGACCCGCTCTCAACGCCCGCAACCCCGGAACCCCCTTTTGGTCGCCTCTTACGATCAGACATGGGATACCGTAGCTCTATCTTAATCCCGAAGCTACAGGGACTAGCCCCGGTGGATTCACAGCCTATGGTCCTGAATAAAATGCTTGGTTCAGTCTCAATCCATACTAATTTTATAAAGGATAAGGGTGTTTATAGTTCTTCTCACGTCGCTACGGATTGACCTAATTTCTTGTTTGGAGATAGTTTGGGAGTTGAAGTCACGTAGGCTGTTTTTTATCTGGGGAAAACATTTCATTCCTGTAGAAAAAACGTCCAGCCCATTCGAGAGGAGCTCATGTAAAATTGTGTCTTACTGTCTGTATGTCAGGTACTTTGTTTTTAAAAGCTTTAAGTCAACAATAATCATTACAATAGAAGACCTTGTTACTTGTGCATATTAACAAATACATTTTGCGAGTTGTATAAACAGTTGTACAACGTTCTTTTTCTTATTATATTGTTTTCGGCGCTCCAGGCTCTTGCGGCGAACTCGTTATGCGCTTAATTGCCTCAGTTTATACCTATTATTCGCAAATTACAATTGCAATTTAGTTAATCAAGACACAACGTATCTACTTCGGTTAATTACTGGAATGCTCAAATGGCACGTGTCACATTGCTTGCAACACATTCATTCACATTTGCGAGTGTTTATTGACTGTGAAGTCTCTGATCAAATAAAAAAGTAAAGATAGAATTATACGAAAAAGTGAATCCAATTAAAACTGCATCCCGCCGTGTACATAATATACATTACACGTACATACTTACAATAAAACTGCGCCCTGCTTTGCTAGGAATATCGAGGCGCATCGATTAAAACGTTGTCAAAAATCACAAGAAAAAGTGCCAAATTGTGTTGTAAAGTTGTGTAATATATGAGTATACATTTCTTTCATTTCTTTACTTTTTTATTTGATCTCAGCGTGTAGCACACATTCGCAATGCCTTCGCCTTGCATAAACATGCATAACATGTATTTGAGGAAGTTGTTTCAGCCCGCAACATTTCGACTTGGCTGCAACCCTTTTTGCGTCCCACTGCTGGGCACGGGTCTCTCCCCATTATTGGGGAGGCCGGGAGCTTACTAGACCACGCTGCTCCAATGCGAGTTGGTGAAGATGCGGGTTAGTGGCCAACCCGTTGTCGGATGTTTTCAAACCGCCAATAAGGCCTTCGACAAGGTTTAACGACTGTTATCTATCGACAACAACCGGGCTCGACAGCTTAACGTGCCCACCGAAGCACGGAAACGCGCTTGAATTTTTTTTACCACTAGCGGTCACCCATCTCACACCGGACCGCGCCCGTTTGTCCTAGTTGCATAGATCGTTTGCGTTCTACGCTAACCACCGGGCCATGTGCGCTTCGGCTTAAACATTTCGGCTTAAAGTAAAGTAATAAAATCAATTTTCGTTAATCAAATAGATGATGCTCATCGGGCGACCGCCTGCGATACCTGTCAACCTCAAGTTCGTGCTCACGTACACCTGCAACGACGAGATGTTTTCCGAGATGGGCGAGGTGGACGTTTTGCCGCTCGACCAAATATAAACCTCCACTGTCGCGCTTGGGGCAAAAATGGTGAAGGTTACCCCTTGTCTCTTGCCACACCAGCTGTTTGGTTCCAATTAATGATATGACTATGTCATTTGGTCGAAGTATTATGGTTCGCCCGGGGAAGTACCACCGCTGCACCCACTTCTGCCGTGAACCAATTCTATTGTTTCGGTGTAAAGTTGCAGTTGCCGGCCGCACTTATATGAGGCGACCACCAGCCTCCGGAGTAGCAGCGCAACTGCATACGACCTCAGACAAGACTTACCTATGCTTGCTTGAGGTTGTATGTAGATGTCTATGGGCTGCAGCGACCACTTAACACCACGTGACCTGCATGCTCGTCTGCTACTCCATTCAAATAAAAAAAAATTGCACAATGTCATCTAACTTTTTAAATGCACTGAAATATTTTTTTACTTTTCTTACGTACATACGAGTATATGACTATGCTCTATATGATACCTACTCATAAACCAGACGAGCTGAGAAGAGGCTGGATTTAGAATGAAACAAGTCCAGAAAACTGACTAAAAGAATGTTGTGATGTGTTGTTGAAAAAAACCTGTGTACTTAGTGGTATTTGCTAGAAATACTTACAGACATTGGCATCAGAAATAATGATCAAATGGCTAGTATGACAAGTGATGAAGTGACAAATACTTATTCCTGAATACTTATAATTTTTTTTCTTTTCTATGTTACCATTTCTACATCAACTTGTTGCACAGCCACTTATTGATTGATTTTATGGTATAATATATTAAGCCTAAAAATACAGCCTATATTAATTCATGCTGTTGTTCCATTACGCTAGTTTTTTTTTTTTTTATTATCTTTTATACTTAAGAAATATTGAATAATTCAACACAAAGGCTTTTTTAAAAAAGTATTCCATTTGTCAATGGATAGAACTCGAATTATTTTATATGCTTTATGTGTATTCAATGAGATACGCTCTTACAAATTAACTTTGTTGAAGCTCGTAATCAGTTTAGATTATAGTAGTCAGACTGTCTTTGTCTGGCGCGTTCAAAATGACATATGCCAAAGCAAGACAAAACGTAAAATTTTATGTTTAACGTGCATACAACGTTTATTAGTAAATGGGTCAATGTTTGATTAACTTAATTTTTTAATATTTTAGACGCTTAAGCTTTTAAACATTACTTGCAATATAGTTTCATACCTATTACTTAGTTAAAGTTTTAATTTTTTAGACAAAAGGTCAATTTTAATATATAAAAGTTATACTGTTAGGTATTGGTTCTAGTCTAAATTTATATTGACAATTTCGTTGCATTTATGTTGTCTCCAAAATTATAACTAAGAATTATTTTTAAATGTTGAATGTTTTATTAGATTATATGGATAAAACAGTATTAGATATTCCGTAAACTATTATAGGAGTAAAGAAAAATATTATAATTGGTGTTTATAAAAGTAGTAAATAAGTAATTTTGCATTTAATGTGTACAAATGTTTTCGAATACTACCTATATCGCAGAAAATTAGTGATACCTACATTCCATGTGTATTATTACCATATTTAATGCTATATCCCTTAATAATATATCAATCAATGTTGTGTATGCAAGTTAATTCAATAGAGTGCGATGCTATGTTTGTTGTCCAATGATTCTGTAGATTTACATATTTTAAATAATATTTACTGACAAAGGTGTTACGAGCATTTAATTTTATAAACTTATCTCATTTTAGTGCTTAATTATATGTGGGTTTTATTTTATTTCGCAAAAGAAAGTATAATATACAAAATGGATATTTTAGAAAATTGTGCAATGTACCATCTCAACTTGACATCACAAAAATATTATTGTAATACTACATTTACTAGTAATTGTTAAAATATTATTTACATGTTCACAGTCCTTTTTTGACACTAATGCGAGTTTGCCAAACTTGTGGGATTGTATGCAAGAACAGTTTCTCTGTATGCCTTACCTAAAGAGCTGTTAGTCATAAGTTACTATAGTTACCTGACTGGCCGCTCAGCCGTAACACACACAGAAACTACAATGGAATCTCTATAACTCGAACCTCGTTAAATCGAAATCCGCAGTAAGTCGAAATAAATTGCCATTCCCTTCCACTGAACCCCTTAAAACGCGGTATCTCGAATTATTTAGACTTTGTATCTCGAACAATATGTTATTTGCGTACGAAGTATTGATAATACATTATTTATTCTCTCTAACTCGAATTTCAAAAAGGAGGCTCCGTAAGTCGTAGTTAGTAAAATATAATGACGTCTTACTTGGAATTTCCCGAAGTGGCTGCAACCGTTTTTGCGTTTCACTGCTGGGCACAGGTCTCTCCCCATTATTGGGGAGGCCTGGAGCTTACTCCTCCACGCTGGTTCAATGCGGGTTGGTGGAGATGCGGATTAGTAGCCAACCCGCCGTCGGATGGATGAAGTAATAGCAATAAAATCCAAAATGAATGTTCGTATTCGGGGCTTCTAATCTATTGTTTTTGTCTTATACACGTGCTGCACGTGATGTAATGTTTTATTCATTGCACGTCACGTGCAATGAATAAAACATTAATATTCATAGAAATTTTTAAGTAACACAGCTGTGAACATTATGTTTGTTCCTTATCGACAAAGGACACGACTACGTTTAGCGGAGGAGGTTGTCCGTTAGTATTTATTTTGGCAGTTAACTAACAACAATATAAGTAGGTACAAAGCGGAAACTAAAGACTGACTCTACGTGAAAAAAGCGATTTTATCAATGCGGTAAAAAGTGGCATGAAAAAAAGACGTCGCATCTCAATACGGATTGTGGAAATCAAAATTTCAGCAGTTAAATCATATATATCTCGAAGTTCTTGTCAAGTCGAAAACTCGTTAACTCGATTCTTTTTGCATTTCCCTTACTGTATGTGCGCTTCCATACACCCTCACAATCTTGGTAAACCAGCATTCCTGTGATTAAAGAGCTATACTTACTTTGTGATCTCTTAGTGATGTAAAACAATTATTCAGTACTGATATTTAGCTTAAGGCCAACTGGAATTCAAGCTTGTGAAACTGTGGTGATTCACCGTAGTTCGACACTGTATCCTATTTTACAGCTTGGAAAAATAAAACTATTAAGTATGGAGTTGTACGTTTTTATTTATAGTATCAAATAGCTAGAAAATATAACTTACAATACGTAATATAAAATGCCACCAAAACACTAGTATGTACAGTTTGTTAAACAAAATAAATTTACACTTTAATAGAATATACTTAAACGCTACATAACTTATTTATGTATTCTCACAAAACTTAGCTTACTTTAATGTATGCTTTACAGAATTTATACAAAGTACAGATAGTTCACCAATTTTTAAGAACTAGAAAGAAAGAAAGAAATAACTAATGTTGGCTGTCTTTTAGACTGGAACTAAGCAAAAGGACAATATCAAGTCGACACGGGACCTAGCTCAAGAACCATAGGACCAACGTCCTAAGTCTACGTTCTCGAAATAGCAACGTGACAGGAGACTCGTCGACCGCACTGATCCCTGCTTTCCATACCTTGCCACTCACGCCCTCATGTTTTATTTACACAAAATTTGTTATAATTTCATTAGAAACGTTCATTTACTAAGCACACTAATATTGCATAGTATTCTAGTAACGTCCAAACCCAAATTATTTGCAATATTAAAATGCCTCTCAGCCACCATCGGTTAACAAAATAGTCTCCAGGTCTACGTAGCCTGGTCGCGGAAGGCCAGCGCGGTGATGGGTTTCTGATGGCCGCAATACTCGCGCTCTAACGTGCCCTTCTCGAGGTCCCATAGTCGCGCGTAGCTGTCCGATGACCCTGAACAGAAAACAAAAGGTATATGGCCCTCATCAACATCATCATCCCCAATTCAGAGAGGACACCCATGCCCACAAGTTGATGTTTTTAAATTGAAATAGATAAATCTGCATTGCATAACTTTGTAGTTTTTATATACAAAGACATCGATATAGTATAGTCATATATATGATCGATGCACAAAGACAATGTTTAAAAATCTGTTGAAATAGATTGTAGAAAGTTGCCCATAACATTTTTGCATCGCATCGCAATTATCTTCACATTCTCACATCGTGATGCATTGCCGTGTGTAAATAAAAAATACTACACTACTACGATGGTACACGAGCCATCTGATGGTGAGTGGTTACAGACAGTCACCTATTGGATAGTGTTGCCGGCTTTGTTTGAGGACCTTAAGCACGTCCAAGGAGCAGGTACGGAAGCTACATTCTCTCCCAAGCTCGACCATCTTGGTTTTATGGGGGCACCCGGCCCTGGAGTGCACCCAGGCGCGGTCGCAGCCTTCAATTTAGAAGAGGTGTCCCAAATTAGCTTGTTTCGCCTGTAGATGGAATTTACGCATGACTGATGGATTTTGGGCGGGGTCATGTTCCCGTGTCACCACTCACATTCGTCTTGGGACCGCGCCTGAGTGCACCAGGTGTCATCTACAAGTGCTGTTACCTGTGCTGTCCAAGCTACCGAACACACATAACCCTATCCCAAGTTGCCAGAAACATTTAGCAGGTTTTTGGCGGGAAGTCGAAAAAAACATATTGTGCTCTTGTTTTATTTTCATTTTCTTGGTGAATTTTTGAGTTATATCGGATAAAGTTGATGGCATTTTGTTTGATATAGGTTAATTACCGTGCACGAGTGTTTGTGAAATAGAATAACAGTGCTAAAGTATGTTTTTTCTGCTTACCTCCAAAATTCTGTCGGACAAGTTCTAGTAAAGTAGCCATCGCTTTACTAGAATGTTGGACTGACTAGACTGACTGATTACTGACGACTTACTTACTGACTTTGTTATTATTTCGTCCAGTTTCATTGAAACTGACAAAAAATTGATGCAAAAATTATACTTGACGCTGGCAGTATGCACAGAGTTTGCGATGCCACAATTGAAAAAAAAAAACATTTAACAGATTTCCCTATTATGAAAACAAAGAAAGGTACCGGTGAAGAGGTACCGCGAGTCGAGCGTGAAGGCGGCGTCCCACACCCAGCGCTGCGCGTCGTGCTTGAGCTCGCGCAGCTGCGACCAGTCGCTCGTGCGCCACACGCGCGCCGCGCAGTCGCCCGACGTCGTCACCAGCATGCTGCAACACGGTTTTGATTCAGAGTAGGTGAACTGATGAACCGTACAGTACGTTTTTTTTTTATTATAAATAAACCGAACAAAAAGGCAGACGAGCCGCGCGGTCTTAAGCGATCACCTTCGCCTATGGACACGGGCAACCCCATTGGAGCCGCCTGAGCATTGCCGGCTTTGGAGGAGAGCTTTTTTACAGGTTTCTTGAAGAACCCCATGTTTTAGTTCACTAATAGTTTTGACTGTGTAAAAAATACATCTGCATCCCATTTCTGACACATTTTGCTCCATCAGCTTACCGCGACCGTTTCAAGGGATTTTATATGGCTTTCAAAAACATTCTACTTATCACGTGCGATCAGCGTTTCGGTCTGTTAAAAACCAAAAGCAGCCATCCAAACAAGTGGCTTAAACTCAGGGTTTTGATGATGCACAAACTAATTAGAGATACTACAGTTCTATCACACAAATGCCGAGATACCGTGAGGTAACGTAACGAGTACGTCCGAGTTAAGGTGTGTATGTCCGTACGGACATATTGTTTTGTTTTATCTACGAAAACTGGTATATTTTCGTAGATATTCTTTCACACTCTCTTTTTCATATCATACAAATTATCTTTAAAATAAACTTAGTAAAACTGTCAAAATCACCACTAAAAATAAATGAAATGAGTAAAGAAGATGCACTCACGTGGAGTCATAGCTGAACTTGCATCTCAGCGCATACTTATTATGCGCGGCGAGCTGCTTGCGCGGCACGGGCCGGGCCAGGGCGCCGCCCCCGCCGCCCGCCAGCGACCACACGTAGCACGAGCCGCGGTTGGTCACCGCCGCCATCAGCCGCCCCTCCGGGTCGATGCAGATGTCCTGGATCGACGCCTCCGCCTCCGGGATCTGACGACCGTACATCTCAAGTCAAGTAACCTCGCACAATGCGTTCATAAAACAGTGTAAGCACTATTTTAATCGATCAATATGGTTGATTATACAAAACTTTGAATTTAGGTACTCTTATATTGCACTGAATATGAATGAAATAATGAATATGAATGAATTACAGCATTAACAGCAACTCAAGAAATTGCCGTCAAAATCAAAGCTTGCAGCAAAGGTCAGTATTTGATTACGATGTTCTCCATCGCCGTGCATGCCTGAGAGAAATTCATAACTTCTCGAAAGAATGACGTCCACCAATCCGCACTGGGCGTGGTGGACTATGGCCTTAATCCCTCTCACAAAGGCCATAGTCGTGGGACATAAAAAAGGTTAAAAAAATGCTAAAACTTTTTGAGTTCTACTGCAAAGCTATAATTTGAGACTTAATTATTGAGCTTAATCCACAATGCTGCTCCAATGTGAGAAAGTGCCACTCCACTGTCAGAAGTTTTAAAAACCTCCGAAGATTTCCCGACTGGTATCTATCGATAAAAACAGGGAATAACGGCTTAACGTGTCCTCGTCTAGCGGTTACCCATCTTAGACCTTACTGCGCCCATTTCACTTAGTTGCGTAGCTGCATGGCTTCATTGTGTAATTATTGATAAATAGATATAGCTTATCAACGTACAAGCTGTTCATTGTGGTCAGTGCGCAGGTCCCATATGTGTATGATGCCGCTCTGGCCGCCCACCACCAGCTGGGTCTGGTCTGGGTGCAGCGCCACCGCGTTCACCGGCGCCGGCACTTGGAATATACGCTGGCACTGGAACGGACGACCGACCCTGCCAACAAACATATCTATAAAAAAAATTTTTAGCTTTGCACAAGATCGGCACAGATCTGCTCTCCATCACTGGCCAAGTGCAGATTGGTGGACATCATACCTTCGAGAAATTATGAGCAACTTGCGGACATACATAGAGTCAGAGATGGAAAACATATTATCAATAGCACTTAACTGTGAAACAGCAATAAACACGCACTTGTGAGACATACGCGCCGATGATGTTTGAACTCGGTATTTCCGTTTCCTATACCGCTCGTCCATCGGTAAATACATATAGGTATAAGTCTGTGGAGCAACCAGTTTGTCTACTCTGACTTAAAAAAAATTGACTCAAGTGAAATAATGATCTACACATAAGCGAAAATTATTTGTAAACATCACTTAAGGCTTCTTTTCATATTACATGATGTATACAACTTTGTTTTGAATGTTAGTGTGGAGGCCATGAGTGTAAATGCAACAATAAATGGATTAATCAAAATGAAAGGCAGTTTTTTATTGGTCTGAGGGCACTACTTCTAATATGAATTTGAGCATTTAGATAAATTGAACAATCAGATAAGCACAGTGATAAAAATCCCTTTTTAATTACCTCAAATCCCATATTCTGGTTGTGCAATCTTCCCCACCGGTAAACATCCAAGTTCCTTTTTCCTATAAATTATAAAATCATTACTTTTATCAAGGATAATATAATTTCTTCTTGCATTAATGATCTCATTGAAAAACATATACTTACGTTAAATCCAACTCTCGACACATTTTTGCTGAGGTTGTCATAATTTAACACTGGGTCCGGGTTGGCGCTGGCCAGGTCATACATCCTGATGTGTTGGTAGCCACATGCAGCCACCATCTGGCCACTTGGGTTGATTTCCAAACCATTTACTTGCTGCAAAAATGTTTTACAAGTGAATGGATAAAAAACAAAGCTTTTTACATTTCAAATCTGCATATCATACTAATATATAAAGCTGAAGAGTTTGTTTAATTTTGTTTGAATGCGCTAATCTCAGGAATTACTGGTTCAAATTAAAAATTATTTTTGTGTTGGATAGTCCATTTATCGGGGAAGGCTTTAGACCTTTAACATTATGTTATGACTAATACCAAAGTCCATGTGAATGAAGTTGCAGGTGGCTGCTAGTCTTATTATTATTCTACTCATATTTATTAAGCACTCTATTGGTAAGTACTTCAAAAATATAATGCTTAAGTATAAAATGTGGTGGTAAAAGTCACTAAAATACCCAATTTAAGTGACTTTATGCATCTATAGATTACTTATTACATCATTTTTGATTCTGTTGGATAGAGAAATAAAAACGCATAGGTCTCTCTGTTACTTGCTCAGTGACCTTAGCCTGTGTTGAAGGCTGACAGAGACCACGATAATATTGTAAAGAATATTACCTAACATAATAAAGAGACAAGAAAGATACCATAACAATATCTTTAAAATGTAATATATAGTTCAAATAGGTATACATAATGCCAGAATAAAGAAAAGTCCTCAGACGATATTTATGAATGTTAGCTGAGTTAGACTCAAGAAGCTATTAAGGCATGTAGTCTATTAGTTACAGTTGGTGTTTAAAATGAGCATACAGGAGTTTACAGGACATGTGGTGTTAAGTGATTGGTGCCCAGAAAGCACCCTGATGTGCACACCTAAACCAAGGCATTAATATAAATTGCATAAAATTAATTGCAGTAGAATTGCTTCACAACAAAAATAAGCATGCAGGTTGTTTTATTTCGTTCATACTTTACAGAATAATTATGGTAGGAGAGGTTACCGAATCGGGATGCTGCATGGTCCGAAGGCAGACGCCACTGTGCGCCTGCCACAGCTTTATGGTGTGGTCGTAGCCGCCCGTAACCAGTGCTACTTGTGCACCCGCCCCGCCTGCTCCATCGCCCGACATCTCTGCTATTTACCAATTTAACCCCCTTCTAACTGGATTCAATTTATTCCTCGTTTATACACAAATCATCACAAATGT
Source organism: Pyrgus malvae (assembly GCA_911387765.1). Taxonomy (NCBI): domain Eukaryota; kingdom Metazoa; phylum Arthropoda; class Insecta; order Lepidoptera; family Hesperiidae; genus Pyrgus; species Pyrgus malvae. The sequence goes on along the minus strand of OU426958.1, from coordinate 6,935,998 downwards.
ATCATTTAAGATAAGATTTTTCTTAAAGTTCACTTGTAACACAATTGTTAAATATACTCTATATTTACCACTGGCCTTATTGTTATGAATTTAGGTAAATTTAAATATATTATTTTATAACTCAATAGATATTACATTTCTTTACAAATTATTTGGCCCTTCCTTTCCTTGTTGCTTGTTTGCTTTGCTTGTTGACCAACCAGAACCAGCTTAGCTTGACAATGACAATCTTGACATTAACAGAAAAATTGAGTTTTTTTTTTCAATTATGGCATCGCAAACTCTGTGCATACTGCCAGTGTCAAGTATAATTTTGCATCAATTTTTTGCCAGTTTCAATGAAACTGGACAAAGTTATAACAAAGTCAGTAAGTAAGTCGTCAGTAATCAGTCAGTCTAGTCAGTCCAACATTCAAGTAAAGCGATGGCTACTTTACTAGAACGTGTCCGATGGAATTTTGGAGGCAAGCCGAAAAAACATATTTTAACACTGTTATTCTATTTCACAAACACTCGTGCACTGTAATTAACCTATATCAAACAAAATGCCATCAACTTTGTCCGATATAACTCAAAAATACACCAAGAAAATGAAAATAAAACAAGAGCACAATATGTCTTTTTCAACTTCCCGCCAAAACTCCCCGAAAATTGAGTTGACAATGACATGAAGTTGAAATTGACAGGCAGGCATTATGCTATGCATTGGGTCATCGTGCTACTAATCATTGATATTATGATAAGCCAGCAAAGTATGCATATTTTAACGTCTGTTCTCGCCATATTTGGCAGCATCAGGGACCGATTTCGATGCCAAATCGCACATGACGTGGGTGCTGCTTGCGGAAGGAAAGGTACAGAGCAGGTGCGAAAACTGCGAAAGTAGTGAAGACAAGAGTTTATTGTTTTGATGTTGCATTATTCACGCGTGACTGCACTGGCCGCACGGAAGTAAAAAAAGATGAAAGCGGCATTTTATCGATACCATATCGGTATTTCAGTATCAATATTAATACCGATAATTTTCCGTAAAGTATCAGTATTCGTGTACTGAAATCTTAGACCATCAAAATTACTGACTCACCCTTCAGTAGAGACGGCATAGCGCCTCTCGCTTCGATACATAATTTTTGTGCCAAATCTGGTGCGGCGGGAAGAACACACACATTTTAATTTTGTCACACATTCACAAATATTCTTTCATCGATACAGACGCATACATTTCTAATTATGTCAATTTCAATTAACAACGTCATTTTCTATGCACCGACAACACTGACACCGATACACACTAGTTGTATAACTAGCAGCCCTAGCAGGCACATTGTGCATGGACGTTGGGACGAGGTGTTCACCCGTAAAGGACACTCCTCTGACGGGTGTCATACCTTGATGCTCTAAGACTGAAATAAAATACAAATTCCGGTTTCGATACCAAAATATCAATACTTATTTCGATATCAATACCATAAAAAATATCGATATTGCGGTCCCTGGGCAGCATGGTTTATTTGCAGTGCAGCATCCAGAATGGATAGAACTATTTTCCCTATTGTAAATTTTGTTATTTGCATCTCAATAAGACAGAATGAAAGGAGTAAAACCAGAGAGTTTGTATATTCTCTGAGTAAAACTATGGTAAAACTATAGTTTTTTTTTTAACAAACGAGTAAGATACTGAGTATGTCTCTCGCACATTTCCGATATTGACAGAGTGATTGATAGAGATGGGTCATTGTTAGGGGCGGGGCCACGACTTTGTTCTTGTTTTGAAATTGTTAAGGCACGTTCATATTGGATAAGGGCTGATTACATTGGCCAACATCACAGAGTACTTTATTATATACAACATGCAGGGTCCGATTTGGCGTACATTGCTGGTTATCTTGAATATTTTATTACAATGTACTCAGATAACCAGCAATGTATACCAAATCGGCCCCTGCTGCATGTTTGCCAATATAATCGCCCCAATATTCCTAAAATTTACTTACCTATTCAATTTTGTTCAAAATTTTAAAAAATCTGTTCACGCTGTTATTTTCAAAAATAAATAACAATGAAGCTTACTTCATGAGTGTAGCCAGCCATGGGCTCAGGGTGGGGCAGCAGTCTAAAATAATATGTATCTTGCAAACTATACCCTCGGTATGCCCTCGGTCTTACTCTGGTTAATTTTTGTCATACAAAAAGTTACACTATACTCGTAGCACCCTATATCTGTGGGTACACGGAAAAAAGTAAACAGTTGAGTCTTCTATTCTACGTGGACGTTGTAATTATTAGGTAAATGATGTCCCGTTCTATGATAATTATAGTAGACACAACCAAAAATTATGGTTATGGTTTTATACAAACACATGGTCGACTAACGAATGTCGAGTGTGAATTTTCTTATGGATATTAAGTATTGTAGATAGTATCTAGATAATTTAGTTTTTTAGGTTTGGTTAGGTACCTTACAGGAGTCACAGGTCAGAGCCAGGGTGGGACAAGCGCCCCATTCTGCGCCACCGTGGCTACGCCCATGGTTTACTCCCCCCAAAATTGAAGGCTGCGACCGTGCCTGCGTCTACCTCTTTTATTATAGGAAAAACCCAAGTTTTAGTGCTTTGTACAATGTTAATCTTAATATAGACGGGAAATCAGAATTTTCGTTTACGATGTTCAAGATTTTATCTAATGTATTGTAGTAATTTCATTTTCAAAATAAAATTGTGCACCACATTTCTCGAAGAGCACTTTTCGTAAAAGCATCAAATTAATAAAGCGCATTTCAGACTACGCTATACTATTAAGCTATATAATATAGCAAAGAAGAGCCTAATGATATACTATATAGCATGGCGTTCACATTACGCGATGTTATCGCAAGCATTTATAGTAGGGGAGACCGGGGTAGGATGAGGTAGCTGAGACAAAACTCGTACTCGTACAAGGAAAATTAAACTCTTCAATAAAATTCTTTAACAAAAGAGGAAACAATTATGCATTTGTCTCTTATAATTAAACGTTGTAGCATGCAAAATCACAGAACTTTTTTGGGAAATAATGAAAAAATAAAGTCAGCTAATTTCCCGTTTTGCCCTATAACTGGGGTAAGATGGGAAACGATGAGGCAAAATAAGTACACATTTTAATCGGGTAGACTGCGTTCACAAATATGTGTCTCTTCAACTTACTCATCTACTCCGGCACATGTATTATGTGCTCAATTGTAGTACACCTGAAGATCACCCAACCTTCGGTTGACTGAGTATAAAGGGTCTTTCAGACCACGCTATAATATAATAGTATTATAGTATATAGTTTACTTCCCGTCCTGCCCCGAACTTATCTTTTTCCCCTACATAGCAAGCCCCGGTTTCCCCTATATAGCAAGAGAATTTATAGCACCAGCATGAACTTAGCGCATCGCACCAATTCATAGCGTATAGTAAGCCAATACTATATAGTACAGCTAAGTGTGAATGTGTCCATAATAATGTATGGTGACGGTGAGCGATATTGTTGTGTCATGAGCTTAGGGTTGCCATCTCTAAAATTTGTCAACTAGGACAAGACGCGTTAAAACCCCGGATTTTAGAGCCCAAAACCCGGACATGTCAACAGCGGGGGGACGATGAATTTAGCGAGTCGGTTCGTCGGTTAATCGCGACATGGGCACAATGCGATTGTCGCGGGCGGCCGGGAGGCCCATGACTTTATATTTTTTAAACCCGGACTACAAATGAAGTCCGGCCCGGACGCCCTCTAAACTAGGACAAATCCGGGGAAAACCGGACGGATGGCAACCCTACATGAGCTATATGCTATTATTATTATTATAGCGTAGTCTGAAAGGTCCTTAAATAATATTTATGAGATTTATTTTCTTTTCGGAGATTTTAGACGTCCACCTGATTTCATTTCTCCAATAACCTAGTAAAGTGACATTAAATTACCTATTTATGATAAATAATTTTATACTTAATGTTTACATTATCAAAATGCCAAAAGTGGGTAAGCAAAAAAAAAAATGTTTACCGATATACCTATTAATTATAATGAGTACATATTGTAGGTAAACATTTTTTTGCTTCTAGTTATATTATTTATAATACACCGTAGGTAGGCTGGAGATAGGAACTAGGAAATCCACTAACTAATCTTTAAGAGCTAGCTCCTAGCATTCCTGTTGAACTTGCTATTGTCTTGGCTATTTCATTCATCATTTGTTTTTCTGTAGATTGAAAAGAGCGCTTAGTACGCACGCATGTACAGTACAGGAGACATGTCCGCCATGAAGTCCCGCACAAACAATAGTCTCGTTCACGTGGGTAGTAAGACGACTCAACCAAAACGTTCATGTAAGTAGGTACAGCGTTTGTGTGAAACGGACCTTATGTTGATTACGTGAACCAATAGCAACGCAGTAACAATTTTCGGTACTCGTATCATCAGACTAGTCACAATACAAAGAGCGCCTTTATTGGTGGTAATGTTCCGTATATATAATTTTATCACAACTTTTAATATTGATTCCGAATTATGCACAATCCACATTATGTGATGAAAACAAAAATGAAGACTTATTGAAAAATATAATTTTATATGAAATTACTTTATTGAACATGTAAAACTGTATTGACAAACGGAATGCTGTCTCATTTACAAAATAACACAAATGTAAAATTTGAGAGACTAATCACATTGAAAACCTACCTATTAAAACTAACTAAAAATACAACATACACATCAATTTCCTAAATTATAAAAATTGCTTGGCACAGTGGCCTGTGCTGTCCGCTTAGCTTAAGTTTGGTTTGATATTAGCATTGAAATTTACAATGAAAAGAGGTAGGTTTAAATTACTATAAACAATATTTTTATGAAATCATCTCTAATTTTACAAATTTGTATAGTTCGACCAAAACTGTTATGCCTATAAGTAAAAGAATAAGTAAGAAAACCTTATTGTTTACACTGTAAATATGGCATATTAATTCTACATGTGGCTTTTACTGTAATCAGGAGTGGTTCCCAGACATAAAAGTTTTGATAAAACACGTTTGAGGTACATAGTCTCAAGGGTGAGCATCCAGAAGTCACAGCGAACTTAAACAAGGGAGGGCTAACTGTACAATTTCCCCAATGTATACACGCTAACACTTAACATTATTTTTTTTTGAGGCTTAGAAATCTAGACCCTAGCCTGTGGTGAAACTTTCCAAACTCTGCAATTTACTTACAATATTCCTATTACTATTCAATACTACAATGTAATTATGTAGTAAATAACACCTGTCAAATAATCAACAATTTCATTTATGTCGACCAAAATATTTTATTATAATACATCGAATGCAAAGTAAATCATTATATCTTTAAATCTCTGCAATACAAGAATAATAATAAAAATTACAGAATATGCCATACAGACTTTGGAAAGTCAGTCCCGTTTTACTTTGAAATAAATTAAGTCCGAGTAAATTATTCAATATGAACAGAAATGCCTTTTAAATCTGGAGATCAATCACTTTCTTCCTCTTCCTCCTCACCTTCCTCTTCATCAGACTCCTCCTTCTTCTTCTTGGACTTCTATAACAAATAAAATAAATAAGTTCCTACAATATAAATAAATGTGTGATTGATATTGAATAAATGACAAAAACTGAATATTAGGCTTTGCCATAGGTATGATACTCACAGCAGGCGCCGCTTTCTTTGCCTTCTTCCCTCGCTTCTGTGCCTTCTTGCCGCCACCTTCACCACCACCTCCATTTGCATTATATGACTCCAGGTCTTTAGTGTACTGCTCTTTAGCTTTGGCTGCCTTTTCCTCCCACACCTGTGATATATATATAGCAGAGACTTAATATAGTTATAAATTAGAAGGCAGACACTTTATCAGCCGCAGTAATAAGATAACAAAAGAGACAAATATTACACATAATTTCATATACTCACACTTTTGTCTTTCATGCCTCTCCATATTTCACCGCCCTTTTTAGCGATTTCGGTTACTTTGAGGCCGGGATTTTCGGCTTTGATTTGTTCCCTGGCGCTGTTCAGCCACAGCATGTAGGCAGACATAGGACGCTTCGGCTTGTCCGTCATCTTTACTTTTTTCCTGAAAATATTCGGGTAATTACATAAAATAAGCCAATAAAACTTATCAACAGGTTATCCGGGCCACGCTCGAGGCGAACGAAAGTGCTAACGTGCCTTTCCACTTCATATATGGCACACATAGAACGCGTTTTGGCGGGAAACGTATTTACGGGCCGTAGGGACAATAAATAATGAATGCGAACGCTGTTTCACAATATTCCGATGAAAACGCATTAAAATCTAGCTATAATTAGTGTAATATTAAGCAAAAATAGTTATCGCCCCATACAACGAGTTCACTGGCCTATGCTTGGGTCGAACGAGCCATTTTGTTTTCACGTATTGTGTAGAAAATACGCATTAACTCAAGATGACATAATTACCAAATAATCCCAACACTAATCAGCTTTAACTTGTAGAAGAACTGTTTCAGTCCTTCAATGGAAAAGATTCGAGAAATTAATTATTTAAAATAGGGCGTCCTTCTTCATACCCACGCTTAGTACGGAAAGTACGACGAAGCCTATAGCCATGTTTGACTCAGAATTCCAACGTGGACTTAAACATATTTTAACGAATTACGTGGTAATAAACACTAATATGCTTAATTAAATATAACACTTAAGTTAGAAAAAATATTAGACTCACCTTATGGCAAAAATTTTGAAATATTTTTTGAACTGGTACACAACCAAACTGCAGACGTAAAGAACCAGAAGAAAATGTATGGAGTTCGAAGCAATGTTCCCAGAGCAAGCTAGCTTGGGGTCGTCTCGCGTCGGCACCCAAGCGCCACCTATCTCTAACGTGATTGGCTGACAATATCAATAGTGCCAACTGCATGCGCTTAAAGAAGCATCGTGTACTACGTATATCCGTGACGTATAGTTGACGTTGATAGTTGAAAATGAGCTTTGCCTTCATTACAATATGAGCTAGTCTCGGATGCTGGTAAAACTCCCGTACATTTTCTTTCAAAAATTATTTTGCTTTTAATCTGATGAAATAAGCTTAAAAATAACAAAATATTAATGAGGTAACAAAGAATATGCATTATAGAATATTTTTGATATACATTTCTTTAACATTACTATAAGAAGTATGTCAAAAAACGACTCGGTCCTCTTTAGGTTTCCCTTACCAGACGCCGACGAAATAACCTCGCGCCTTATTTTAAATGCCGCCAACGTTCATTTTGAAAACGTAAAAGCGCGGCAAACGTCAGCGTGAAAGGGACGCCAATAAAACATAGCGTTTGTTTACGATTTGATATTTCAAAGCATCTTGAGAAATAGTTTTTATTTCAACAACGATAAGGGTGTAGTGCTTAAGGTTCTTGTAATAAAATACATTTCTAACAGTTTGGTAAAATAGAATTTATGAATGAATACTTTCGTACCATTAGGCATAATACCTACTACAAAAAACTTAAATTTTACACAATATCTAGTACAAAATTAACTTATTTACGGATAAGCAAATTAGAAGTCTAGGCAACAACATTTAAAAAAATATATACCTACCTATTCCACGGACGAGTATAAAAAGTAAACTCGTAGGAGTCGTAGGTTTGTAGCTTCGGGATTAACAATCCAGTAATTATAATAAATATTAATCCAATCCAATAATTATCCACTAATTAGGTGTACAGAGTCCCTGTAGCTGCGGGATGCAGAATAAGCTATATACAGTATCCCCTGCCTGATAGTAAGAGGCGACTTAGGCCTAAGGGGGGCTTCCAGGGTTGCGGGCGGTGAGGGATGAATAAAATTTTTTTTGTTCAGCTGAGGTGGGAGCTCGATCCGTCCAGCCAGCAGTCCGGGGAAGGACGGCGGTGTGTCGGTGGCTGCATACCGCCGTAGGCATCGGAAGGTACAGAAGAGCACATCTGCTCTCCCAAAGCTAAATAGGCCCGTCCCAGGACGCCGCGCGTGGAGGACACCAGTGCATTCGATTGGAGATCCCGGAGTCCTCCCCCAAGCGCAGAGGCAGGCCACCGAGGCAGGCCGGGATTTATAAATAGGCCGCGGCCTAGGGGCGGCAGCGTCCTAGGGGCGGCAGATTTCAGAGGAGGGTCCCTCGATTTCAGAGGATAAAAGTCAAACACGTTCACTGGGTTTTCTGATGGTTTTTTGTAGGTACTTTAAAAAAACCCTATAGAAACTCATTCCTATCGAAACCTATATTATCGTCTGAGTGAGAGCAGCAAGGCGGGCGGACGGCAGTGGCAACGTAGCAACCCCCGCTTTCCTTAGGTATGTACATGGGGCGGCAGAAATAAAGTGGCCTACACTCATAAAAAAATATTCGGCTCTGCACCGAGGGGGTTTTAGTGCGGTCAAATCCCACATAACCCAGTATCCTCTCTCAAGGTGCCGGGTTAAAGGTTTCTCCTCCCATACAAAAAAGGCATGGACAGAACATAGACTTGGATTCAATGATATTACAAGAAGCTTAGATTAGTTAGATATACCTACTAACGTAGGCATGAACGTAGACGTTCATGTAGGTAGGTACTTAATCTCTAGTCGGCTACACACACTCTGTCTGTACACCTTTATTTTGTGTCTGTACACTTTTTAAAGCCGTTCTTTCGTGTTCTAGTGCAAAGGTGTCTAGTGAGAAGATGAAATTAGCGATTTCATCAGAGAGGGAAAAGTCAATTACATACTCCGCTATGTACATAAAGTCACAAGAGCATCTAAATTTTTTTCAACCTTTTATTTATGTCCCACTGCTGGGCTCATGTCTCTTCTCACAAGTGAGAAGGATTTAAGATAGAGTGTCTTCCCAGAACATGTTCTAGTTTTTGTAGTGTCCTGGGACGTCCTTAATAGTTATAGGAAGCGTGGGTTCCTAAATTTTAAATTCGCGCGCATTTTTAAAAAATTCTTACGTTACGGGTGGCCTCACGGCTCGCAATGATTGCACTCTGCCGTGCGGTTTCAAAACAAAGGCGAATTTCATTTCACTTATTTTCATACAATCATATTATATCGATGTTTTCATTAGATCTCATATTAAATTTAACTACCACTGCGTCCTGTTTTCAAAATAAATAATTTATTTGTCCTGCCTGGTTTCTCCAACTTCAAATCCTGTTTTTACACGCTTTTTATTAGCTTCACCTATATGTTTGTATGTTTGTTTGTAACCGACTTCTTTGGGCGCGATTTTGACCCACTTTAAACGGCCAGATTTCGTTCAAACTTTGTAGATTTATTGAGGACCGATGACAATACAATAATCTCATAACTTTATGTTAAAGTCGTAACTAGGATCATCAGGATAAAATAAAATATACGAGGGGCGGCTGATAAGTTCGTGGCCTAAGGTACTTTAACACGTCTAAGCGTCTGGTTAACTTGAAAATTTGCATAGGGGTCAAGGGCCGATGATAATGCAATAATTTGAGAATAAAAATCCAACTAAAAAATTAAAAATAAATAATGTAGTTTAAAAAACTAAAAACACGCTTTTGTGAAAATACGAACTAAAAAGTAAAAAAATAAGAAGAAAATGTATTTTACTGTAAAAAAAAGCGGGGGGTGGTTTTTACCACTGTTACTGTTGACACAATGAACCCTCGCTTTTTTTTCACAAAAGCGTGTTTTTAGTTTTTTAAACTAGGTACATTATTTTTAATTTGAGGTTGGCACTTAGAATTAATTCGTATAGAATGAGTGTCTTCATACAAGCGCGCTGTCAAAATTGAAGCACTAAATAGATTCCTACAGCTGTCACATCACAAACAAAATATTTTTATTTTGACCAAATCTTAATATACCTATATATAAAAAGTAAAGGGTTTTCTTTGTACGTAAAGACACGGTTTTCTCTATTATCACTAACTCCAATCAACTTCCCGTTGGGGTGGTAAATACTCCTTAGTACGTAGATGATAGTAAGGGAGTTTGATCGCGGTGGGTGGAGTGGGGAGCTGATGATGGAAGGTAATGCGACGGTTAGGAGTTGAGAGCAAATTCTTTCAATAAATGGGGTTTTGTTCGAAATCTTACATTCCTGAGATGGTCCAGGTGTCACCAAGTCAAAGTCTGATGATGGGACCCAGAGAAATCGAAGAGAACATACAAATTTTATAGCACAGTAATTGATTTTCATATTTTTACTAAAGCAAAACAGGCATTTGTGTATAAACATCATCATATCATGTTGCTGAGCTGATGATTGAAGGTACAACTCCTCAACGGTTAAGAGCTGAGAGCAAATTCTTTCATTAATTTATACGTTCAGGTGGACTGACAGTAGTATTCTTTCAGGCTATAAGATGGCTATTAGAAAACATGATTATAAAAGGTAAATCTCCTTAAAGTTTAGATTAAACATGCGACGTATTTTAACCCGAGCAACGCCGGGTTTCGCAGCTAGTTAACTATAAAATAATACAAAATATTGAAAACACTGTGAAAAGTTATTTTATTAGACTTCTTTTGTTTTTAAAAAGTGTTGTTATAAATTTTAACCTTAAGCCTTACGGAGCAGCCCGGCGTTTGGTGCCATTAATGGCACCAATCAACATGCTTCAATTTGGGTGCGCGAACTTGGTTTCTATAATGTAATTGTAATTATTCTAAGTGTAGGCAACCCTTTTTTTTTTTTTTTTTTTTTTTTTTGGTTTCGCTGGGGGAAATGCGTTACGCATCCCCTCCCGCAGAGGGGTATGTGGGACTCCCCAGGGGCAATACCCCCTGGTATACCCACTAAAACCCCCAGCGGCACTCCGTCTTCGCCTCTTGGAGAGGGTCTGGGAATCCGGCAGAGCCTTTGCGTCCAGTCCCCCTCCGGCGAGCCCCGCCTTTATGGCGAGCCCTTCGCGCCCCTCCCTTATGATGGGTGGGGCAACAGGGACGGTCGAGAGTGCGCGATCGTCCCCGTATCCAGTGATGGTGAGCGGTGCAATGCGGGCGGAGGAGCCTCCGCATCCGTCGCCCGCTGCTCACCATCGGGAAGGTGAAGGCGGTCATACGCCCGCCTCCTCCGTCCCCTTCGCCGCTTCCGGAGCGCGGGCGCAAGAGGGTCTTCCTCTCGCGCGCGCTCCGCTGCCTCCTTCTGCGACATGACGGATTCGCAGAAGGAGGCAACCACCGCCCACGCCCCCTCGCTCTCCAGCATTGCGCTCACAACGCGGGGGAGCGAGAGATCCCGCCCGACCACCGCAACCAGACTGCGGCGCAGCTCGGACCACGACGGGCACACCTCGAGGGTGTGCTGCGCCGTGTCTTCCACCGCGCCGCAGTCGTGGCACGATGGGGCCTCCTCCCTGCCGATTCGGTGCAAGTACGATCCGAAACAACCATGTCCGGACAGTACCTGCACCAGGCGGAATGAGAGGAAGCCGTGTGCACGTTCGAGCCAGTCCCTTAGGACCGGTCCGACGGCGTCCAGCGTCCGGCGGCCGAAGTGAGCGGCGGCGAGGTCCTCCGCCCAGTGAGCAATGACGGCATCGCGCGCCTGCTGTCGGACGGCCGCTTTCTCTTCCGGGGCCGGGCGCTCTCCAAGCGCCCTCCGCCCCGCCGTCCATTCGTACACCCTGGAAAGCACCTCCGCCTCGAGTTCCCAAGGCGGGGTGCCGGCCAGGGTGCACGCAGCCGCAAAGCTCACCGAGCGGTAAGCCCTGCCCACCCGCTGGGCGATGGCCCTCTGGGGCGCCCGAAGGGCGGCGGCGTTCTCCCTTCTACGAAGGGAGTCCACCCAAATAGGGGCCCCGTACAGGGCCATGCTCCGCAGTGTGCCGGCGTACAGCTGCCGGCACCGCTTGCTGGGCCCTCCCAAATTGGGCATCAGCCACGAGAGGGCGTCCGCTGCCTTCAGCAGGCGCCCCGACAGCGCACTAAAGTGCGCGCTGAAGTGCCACCTGCTGTCGACGATGAGACCCAGATATTTCATCTGGGTCTCTACCGCTATGCGGACGCCCCCCACGTGGATGTGGGCATCCGGCGGTGGGCGCCGCCGCGGACCGTGGAAGTATACGGCCACGGTCTTGTGCAGCGCCGTCTTCAACCCCAGGCGGCGGATCCTGTCCACTACCAGCGATCCGCCCGCCGACGCCAGACTGGCGGCCTCCCTGAAGCTCCCGCGGGCTGTGAGGAGAGTGTCATCCGCATAACAGATGACACTCGTACCTCTCAGGAGCGATCCCCGCAGGAGCCAGTCGTATCCGACGTTCCAAAGCAGGGGTCCTAAAACAGACCCCTGTGGAACGCCGGCCTCCACGCTGTATCGCCGGACCTGGCCCGCCTTGTCCACCAGGACCACCTCCCGGTCCACCAAATAGTTGGCCAGGAGGCGCCTCAAATAGGAAGGCACTCCATGGAATCGGAGTGCCTCCAAGATGGTGGAATGGGGGATGGTATTAAAAGCGTTGGCTATGTCAAACGACACAGCCAACAGACCATCCCCCGCCTCAATTGCCTCCATCGCCTGGCTCTTGAGGCGGGCCAGGGCGTCCACCGTCGAACGCTCAGCTCTAAAGCCGAACTGAGCGTCCGACAGGTCCGGCCCCACACGCCGCAAGTGGGCCTTGAGGCGGTCGGCCACAATTCCCTCGAGCATCTTACCGGCCTCATCGAGCAGAACGATAGGCCGGTATGCCGAGGGGGAGTCTGCAGGACGGCCCTCCTTGCGGAGGAGGCACAGCTGCCCCTCCTTCCATGGTCTCGGGAACCTCCCGGTCACGAGGCACGCGCCGAAGAGGTCCCGAAACCGTCCCGGCATGACGGAGGCCGCGATCGCGACCACCTTAGCCGGGACCCCATCTGGGCCAGGGGCCGTTTTCTTGGAGCGGAGGCGAAATACCGCCGCGCCAAACTCGGCCCCTGAAATGGGAGGAGGGTCCTCCGGCTGTTCCTCTGGTGGAGCCGCCCCCCGCGGAGGATTCATCGCTGGAGGGGTGAAGTCTACGTCCCTGCTTGGAAACAGGGACCGCACCACCCCGTCCAGCGACGACGGCTCGAGGGTCTCGGCCACCGGGGGACCAGAGGGGCGCAGTTTATTCCGCGCCGCCTTGTATGGTCTCCCGAATGGGTCGGCGTCGAGACCCGCCAGCAACTCGGCCCTCGCCGAGTCCTTAGCCTCCGCAATTGCCGCCTTGAGGGCCGTCTTCACCTCTGTGAGGGCGTCCCGCAGGCGGGCCTCCTCGTCCCCGTCCCTATGGCGCCGCCGTCGAGCCCGTGCGAGCTCCCGCCGCGCCGCCGTGCAGGCAACACGGAGCCGCTGGAGCTCCCTCGACCACCAGTACACGGCGCGTCGGGGAGGCGGGCGGCGTGACCGAGGCATGCTGGAGTTGCACACCTCGGCCAGAGACTCTCCCAATTGGGCCGCCGCCGCGTCCACGTCCAGTACGTCGACTGGTGGCGACAACCAGTCCTGGACGAAGGCCGCTTCCTCTGCGGCCTCCCGGTCCAGGCGGGTGAGGGCCCACCGCGGGAAGGGGGATCGGCCGGATGGTCTGGCGTTCCCCCGTGGACTTTGGGCGGAGATCTCGAACCGCACATACCTGTGGTCCGAGATGGTCTCCGCCATGTCCACCCGCCAGTTCCGCACGCGCGCGGCCAGCACATGGGTGGCGAAGGTCAGGTCCACGATGGACCCACCCTGCTGCCGCACGCATGTTTGGACTCTCCCCCTATTCAGGAGGGAGAGTCCGGAGGACGCCGCCCACAGCTCCACTGCCCGCCCACGCGCGTCGGTGGCCGGGTTTCCCCACGCCACCGACTTGGCGTTCAGGTCCCCCAAGACGCAGACCTGGTTTCTATAATGTAATTGCAAACTTGGTTTCTATAATGTAATTGTAATTATTCTAAGTGTAGGCAACCCTAATTTAAGGCCATAGTCCACCACGCTGGCTAAGTGCGGATTGGTGGACTATTGCCACTGCCATGACGGTATTTTTGAAAATAAATAAATCTGTATTAAATAAACTTTTTGCAAATTAGCAGAGTATAATTTTGAATTTATGAGCCTGTCTTAAATATATAGGTACCTACCTATGTACTTTTTAAAAAGAGTGCTGCTGGTAGGTAGTTTTTTTCCGCCGCCTAGTTTCTCTCAGCTCGTCTAGCCCAAACTGGCACCTAGGCGATGACCGGGAAAAATTTACATTTATTAAGCGAATATTTTGTATTCCTAATCTTAATATATATATATAAAGTAAAGGGTTTTCTTTGTACGTAAAGACACGGTTTTCTCTTTTATCACTAACTCCAATCAGCTTCCCGTTGGGGTGGTAAATACTCCTTAGTACGTAGATGATAGTAAGGGAGTTTGATCGCGGTGGGTGGAGTGGGGAGCTGATGATGGAAGGTAATGCGACGGTTAGGAGTTGAGAGCAAATTCTTTCAATAAATGGGGTTTTGTTCGAAATCTTACATTCCTGAGATGGTCCAGCTGTCACCAAGTCAAAGTCTGATGACGGTATCCCAGAGAAATCGAAGGGAACATACAAATTTTATAGCACAATAATTGATTTTCATATTTTACTAAAGCAAAACAGGCATTTGTGTATAAATATCATCATATCATGTTGCTGAGCTGATGATTGAAGGTACAACTCCTCAACGGTTAGGAGCTGAGAGCAAATCTTTCATTAATTTATACGTTCAGGTGGACTGACAGTACTATTCTTTCAGGCTATAAGATGGCTATTAGAAAACATGATTATAAAAGGTTAATCTCTTTAAAGTTTAGATTAAACATGCGACGTATTTTAACCCGAGCAACGCCGGGTTTCGCAGCTAGTATGAAATAAATATTTTTGTTTTTGATTTTATAGTAGTGACACGTGTCGCTGTTTCCCCAGTCTATCCTATCTAAAATCTTAATTAACTACCTAGTTGACAGGCAAACGTATATCAGCTACTCGTGGATTAATCGTTTGGTTTGTTCGGTTTACCATTTAACTCTACTTGAAATGAAACCAAAATCTTGTACTTATGTAAACTTGACTTCGTGTTGTGACATTACTTATTCCTGCAAGTGAACTGTCTAGAAAAGCTATCAAACCCTTATCAATTCCTAAGTATCCGTATCATAATAGATTAATACAATTATTAATGCCAATCAATTTGTGTTCAAGCAGTTTTTGTCTCTTATCATCTGAACTGTGCACTGTGTATGCATGATGATACGTAGGTATCTGTTACGTTTTCGTAAAATGTGGTGATAAAATATTTATTGTAGGTTTTTCTTAATTGAGAGATTGATTGTAGGTAATTATATGTATAATGT
This sequence comes from Pyrgus malvae, assembly GCA_911387765.1. Taxonomy (NCBI): domain Eukaryota; kingdom Metazoa; phylum Arthropoda; class Insecta; order Lepidoptera; family Hesperiidae; genus Pyrgus; species Pyrgus malvae. The sequence continues at coordinate 6,920,659 of OU426958.1, read as the reverse complement.
AGTAACGCAAATATTCTTCTCGATTAAAATTCCTTCAATTAATTCATCCAATTCCAAACCAATATCTGATCTATGTTTAATATCAAATAACATAGGTACGTTAAATAAGGTGCCCTGACACCTGAGGGCCTGCCTACTCTGTACGCCCGTACCTATCCGAAACATCGGTTCTCATTTTTGAGTAAGACTGACGAAAGTCTTTTGTTGGTGGTGGAACTATTATGGTTCGTCCGGGGAAGTACCACCACTGCACCCACTTCTGCCGTGAACCAATTCTATTGTGTTTCGGCGGAAAGGTGCAGTTGCCGGCCACACTTACATGAGGCGACCACCAGCCTCCGGAGTAGCATAACTGCATACGACCTCAGACAAGACTTACCTATGCCCGGACGTACCTACTTATATAAAAATTTTGTTTTAAAGAAAAAAAAAAAAAAAACCTTAAGGGAAATACATTTATGTGGTTCATAGCAACTTACCTACCTATTGCACCTAAAACAAGATTAATTATTTAAAAATAATACAAAAAGAAAGTCGTATGTTCCCGAGGTTCCCGCTACATTTGGCGGGACAAAAAGTCGAAGACGTCTTGCCTTGGCCGTTGCCTCAGGCGGTTGCATTCAATGCGTTTTCTACCAATAATAATAGCAACTATTGTTACTATTACGAGACCGAGCCCTTCGTAGAAAGAAAAAAGGGAGAGCGGTCCTTTAGCGCCCTTTACGGTTCGTTTCGTGTGGCTTGGGTGTGCTTTGGTGTGATGTGAACAATATTGTATACTACGCTACGCACAGGGTAAAGTAAAGCAGGGCGCGTTTCGGTACCTACGTGAGAAAGAATTATAGGAAGGGAATAAACAAAAGAGATTTTTTGCGCGATTAAAGCGTATAGCGTCAAAGCTGCGTCTTTTATTACCTTTGTATAGGATGATAGTTATTTCGTTGATTTATAGTAAGATGCACGTTGTTATCAACACGGAAGTTTGATGAGATCCATCAATGATATTAAAGTTACTACATTTTATAAGCTCACTGAGATCCATAGACTTATAATACGTACCTAAGTATATATATGCTAAGTCTATGATGAGATCGTTCCGTTTTATTACTAAACCTAAATTATATGATCCGCAGTGACCGCAGTATCCACATTGGTTCAATAACAACTGCATTTATTTAAATAGATTAAAAAATATGTACTTATCATTTATTATACAAAATCACAAATAGTCAATTATTTCAATCATTTTTCATTTTTTATCGCAAATTTTCTAAAATACAAATTTCTATTAGCAGTACAAATTATGTATTATAAAGAATTAAAATGTAAATTAAATCTCAATCCATCTATGTTCTGGCATAATGTTGGTCAGAGCAGAGCAGGTTGTCGAAAGAGCCTGCAACCTTCACAATAAGCGATCCACAACATTGAACTACAAATTACAAATAGTAGTACCTCAGTGATCCACAAGACCTAGTGAAATTTTGCTACATTTTCAATTCAAAGTGTCTTCTTAAAGCGGGTACCTGACATGTGATAGACTATCGGGGAGCACTTACCTAATAACGCGGCTAGCATTTGCCCAAAATATAATATATACCTATGCGACCATTGGTTTGATGTCAGCGATGTACACCGAGCTATTGAGTCATTGGCTTCGAAGATGACACAGGCAGGGCCTAGATGAGAGAGAGATGGGAGAGATAATTGTACGCGACTGTTACAAAATATTTGTAGAAACACTACGTCACATCTACAACCTATACCTACCTATTCACAAAACGGGATCGGTTTCTTGCCGGGCCGCACTACTACGACGATTCTACTGAATAGGTATTACCATTCTAATATCTGAGAAGATCGATAGGAAGAAGCAAGTCAACTTAGTCTACCTCCACTACCAAAAAGCGTTTGTTCAGGTGGACAACGACATCCTGCTACGCAAACTCTCTGCATTATTTTCACTCGCTTTTTTGCGAATTAGTGAATTACCTCGCAGACTGTAACGGTTTGTTTGTCCTATACAATGGCTAGGCTACAGGTCAAATAAAACGTATACGACGTCACATCGGGAATCGTGTTGGGTAGTTGTCTGGATCCGCTTTTGTTTTTAATTAATGATCTGCCACGAAAACGTATGTCTTATGTTTGATTGTCTGTCGATGACGGGGCGCACCCACCTCGAGACATCAACAGTGTGTATGCCTGGGGAGTGCTCAACAATAATAAGTGTGCGAAAGTATCCTTATACACATGAGGCCGGGGCCCCTGGGCACGTGCCCCATGTACCCTTATGGTAAAGACGGTACTGTTCAATACAGTATTGCCGCTCATCCCTTAAAGCGCGTTAATTCAATAAAGGACCTCGGAACCATTTATGACAGCAAACTGACGTTTCATGAGCATGTAGACAGCATTCAAAAGACTGGACGAAGAAATTTGGGCTTTGTCCTTCGCCAGTACAATTTTGCCGTGCACACTGAAAGTGCTTTATAATCATTGAGGTATTATATGAACCTCAATGTTTATTATGCGTTCGTCCGCAGCAGGTTAGAAACGAATTCTTGGGTATCGAAAGGATACAAAAGAGTTTCGTGCGGCTTGCTTATAGTAAAGCATAAGTATGAGTATTACTCCCACTTATAGCCCACGCAATTCCTGTTAGGAATGTTAGAAATGCAAACGCTATAAGTTCGTAGGAATATTACTCTTGTAATGTATTTCTATAACTTTGCCCATGACACAGTCTACCTGGAGCTCAGTAGGTACAAGCTGGCCGGCAACGAGTATTTGCGAATTTTGCGATACCAGCATTGCGTACCGCGTTGGGTAGTAGCTTCATAGCGGCTCCAACCAACCTTTACCAGCAGTATCGCACCCTAATTCCTTAATTAAATCCTAAATTTACGTAAAATTGCCTTCCACGTTACACGAAGACACGCACACAAAATATACGAGTACAAAGGATAACAGCAGGAGGTAGCATATATATATCTAGCTATATATCTAGCTTATTCTTAAAGGTTTCTTTTTTCGATTGTGAGATTGTGTCTAATTTTTGTAAGCCAGAAATATTATATTAATACACATAATAATATGTATGTGTCTGGTTATAAACTGTAAACGTATTGTAGACTGCAATAAATAAATAAATAAATATTTTGGGATTCATGAATCCCTGAACTGGACCTTGATCCCCTCGGTACGCCCATGCTTGGCGGTAATAGATGAAAAGCGTTTCATCTTACATTTACCACATTTATAATGGTGTAAAATAGGTTGGCTCAAAATTTTTTTTTATCAAATATTTATTTTTAGGTAGGTAAGTAAAATTTACCCTAAATTGAAATCTTTGATGAGTGGAGCGAAAATATCCTAAATGAATTTCTAATCTTTGGGACAACTGAGGCATCGTGACAACAAAAAAATAATATTGACCACTTGAAAAACATTTATTGGGTATATTATATTTTTTCTACATTTCATGTTAACAAAAAATACTTCTACATCCGTTATTAACGTCACGCAAGAAGAAACGAATAATAGAATAACTACAAAATTACTCATATCCAAAAACATCATCAATTGTTTCTAGGCATACTATGAAAATATTATTGATAAGTATTATATAAATAAACAATGAGATTGAAAAAAAAAACAACAGCTTATTCTTTTCTTTTAATCCAATAAGAATTGATTTTGAGATTTTATTTCCATTTATTTATTTATGTGAAACACTTTAAAACTAAGATTCACAAAGGGTTAAATCTAATGCCTATTGGCATTGTCTCTGGAATTTACCTGTGTTTATAAAAATATAAATGTGTAAGTTAACCCTACTTCAACATAGGAATATTTGATCAATTAACTTACCAAGTTCATGATTATGATGAGTTTTTGAATTTAAATTCACATATAAATAGTAAATTTGTAAATGTACCTTACATGTAGTGTAAATTGATGTGGAGCTTGTTTTACGCACGAAAAGTTTTTCGACCCGCGAAATAAAGTTTATGCCATTTATTTTTGTTCTACGGATTGGTTCAAGGAATTTCGGAGTTTTAATATAAGATTGGCCTTACAACTATGTCTTACAATACTTATTTATGTATTAAGAATATTTACAAAATTATAAACATGTTGAGAAATCAGATAACAATCGAAACATACAATAAAATTAAGCAGCAAATCAACTCAGTAATAACTATAAGTACATAAGAAGTGTGTTATGTTTTTAAAGACATCTCAACTTTAAATCATTTTAATTTCTATCAACAGTTTGAATATGCAAAAAGGAAACTAAGTTACCTTCATGTAATTTGGAATGCATTCATATTCACATCAGTGTAACAAACACAAATTTTGCATTACATTTGCATACAATTTCAAACAAATATGTAAGTAACTATTCTTTTGCCAGATAGTTACTTTTAATTTAGGTCATTAATTGTCGCTCTGCTAAAGTATATGTGAATAATTAATTTGCTTATCATGTTTATCAATAGATATGAAACGGATATCGGTTAACTTTCCAATATTCGTGGCCATGGATTTAATTCGCGGTCGTGGTCGATACTCTATTTCAAAAGTCCTATTGGTTTCTTTAGTTCCTATCGGTAAACTTTAAAAATACTAACTTACTGTGGACAAGACCTCTGGACACCGAGCGCTTTCGAAGTTACCCAAACTAAAACATGCACGCCTCATATCATTCATACCCGAATGGACTTCGTGACATAGAACATCTAGGTATCACATAAAACCACAACTACCGAGGCACACAACAACAAACATTTCTCAGTGCATTTCTCAACAGTTTAATGACAAAGGATAACACTAGTCACTGCCGCTAGCGCTGCCGCTCTCGTCTGCAGAACCACCTGAAGCTTCGGATGATGAACTCTTAGACTTTTCCTTTTCCTTCTCCTTCTTTGAGTCTTTGTTCTGTGAAAGATGATTATTTTACTTTTTATATTACACTTAAAATATTGTTTTGCGACTATTCAAAAATATAATTTATTCCAAATGAAAGGATTTTGATTTTCACTAACTGTATTTTTATGAAAAATAACTTATCATAAAATTTTCGAAGAATTTTAATTCAGATGCTAAGCTTTGATTACTTCAGGGCAACGACGATGTTGACAGTTGATGTCAACTTCACGCCCGTGCACTATACAAACGCTACATTCGCCGTAGCCTTTGCACCCTTATTCGGTACATTACTGTTCGGAAAAATTGAGAGGGAGTACAATTATGAATACAATTATACAAGTATGAATACATTTTTTTAAAGTGAAAACTTCTTTAGCGGCGTTGTGCACTTTTTTTGGGATGGGTAAAAAATGATAAACTTGCGTCAGGACACGAGGCCTGATCGAATATTCGTAAGACGGAGGGGTGAAAGCTGACGACGGCTCGACTGTCTATACTTGTAAAATTCGTTTATATCAAGTATTTAAAATATGGACATTGAACAAAGTGCATCTATTAATGAAAAAAGTGACGAAGAAATAGTGAAAGAAAATGAGTAAGTACTTTATAAAAATACTAGGTGAAAACCTACTGAAAATACTAGATGAAAAATAATACTGATAATAAAAGCAATTCGTGCGAAATTATTCCCTAACCATTCAAAAAATATCAAAAATGCACAACTTTAATGTTCAAGTTTTCACTTCTGCCGGCACTACCGGAGTGCAACCCGTTTTTTTTTCTCATTGACACCGTTTGTTTCCGTCTCCACAAACACATACATTTACAAAATAAGCAAATTCCCCATTGATTGCTGCCAAATCGTGCTATACTCCTTTCGCCCTAAGATGATATAGCTGACACTTCTCATTTTCCGTGTCACATATACTACTTTATAGAACCTGACTATAAAATTAATAAATATACTTATTAATAATAAATCTGTGGCAATACAACAATTTCATGAGTTTATCTAATTCCGAGAACTTGAATTTTTTTAACAATATAACTAAAAAATTAAGAATAAATATAATTAAAAAACCAAAAAAACATGCTTTTGAAGCACATGAATTAAATCTGTCCGTTGAAAGTAGGTCAAAATCGAGTCCAAATGAGTACAAACAAGCTCACAGTTATAAACAAACAGACATGTCAAGCCTAAAATAACCGCGTTAAAAATAAACACGCAAAAGAAATAATATAAGTACAAAATTACTAAGAACAGTATAGTACAATATTTCTATTATTATTGATTGTAAACAAACTTTGTAAATTAAATAAAAAATATATTATCTTAGAAGTGTATGATGCATGGAACGGAACTTCAGTCAATAGAGATTGGCACTATTGAATCAACGAAAAAATCGATGAATATGAGCGGCCATGTGATCGCGTCATTCGTATCAGTACGACAAACTTATATACTACGTGCGTCTGTGTGGTATGATATTGAGGTTAAACTGAATAGTTTGCGCGAGAGACACTTCAAAAGTGGTAAAATGTGCCCCTGCCCCCCTGTAACTTCTAAAATAAGAGAATGATAAAACTAAAAAATATATAATATATATAATAATGATGTACATTACCATGTAAACTTCCGAAAATTGGTTTGAACGAGATATAGTAAGTAGTTTTTTTTAATACGTCGTTAATCGTAAACCGTTTTACGGAACCCTTGGTGCGCGAGTCCGACACGCACTTGGCCGGTATTTTTAATTCTGAAATTTACCTCTTTAGTATCCTTCTTCTTATCATTATCAGAATCGGAGGAGCTGTCGTCGTCCTCAATGAACTCCTTGCTGGTGAACTTGCCGGGGCTGGGCCCCGACGTGGTGGCGCTCTTGGGCTTCTTGGGGGCGGGGCCCTTGGACTTCTTCTCTGCCGCCTTGCGGTCCTTCTCGGCCTGCTTCTTCTTCTGTTTGAACTCATCCGCGGCGCCACTGTCCTTGTATTTTTTCATTGCTTCGTTGTACTCTTCCTTGGCCTTGGCTGCCTTTTCTTCCCATTCCTGTAAGTACAAATTAAGAATGATTTTGTTTAAGTATAATGAATCAATGTTGCTGAGTTATCTACGAAAGATGCAACCAGAGTTATCTACGAAATAAGCAGCACATTTTTGAAACTTTTATACTAAAGAGCTGTTGCTGTTGCACTAGCTGCTTGATAAAAAGTTCAGTTACAATAGTATTATCTATTATTATATTACAATAAGATTAACTGAAATAACTTGGGTTTATATAGTGCTTCAGATTTATTTAATTAAAAAGTGACATTATACATACATACGTGGCTCTACACACAACATAAAAACGGTGTGTGTGTTCACAACATTTTGATGTTTGTTTGCCTACTTTTTGTAAACGACATGCATGGCGCAATGGTCACCAAGCCGATGTGTCGTCCTAGAGGTCCTGGGTTCGATTCCCAGCAGGGGGACTAAATTATGATTTTAAAGGTATTTTCCTGGTCTATGTGATTGTGTTGTCATTATATGAATACAATGACACTGCATTCTTTATTACACACACACACACACACACACTGTATTTATTTATCTACTATCTTTCTTACACTAGCGGCCATAAGATCCTTCCTCAATAAATGGACTATTTATTCAACACAAAAATAATTTTTCAATTCGAACCAGTAGTTCCTAGATAGGGTTATGAACAAATAGTGTTTTAGGGTTACCGAGTGATATATAATAGAAAATTGAAAGGTAAATACGTACAGACTTGTCCTTGAGGTCGCGCCAGAGCTCGCCGCCCTTCTTGGCGATCTCGGTGACCTTGATGCCGGGGTGCTGCTCCACGATCTGCTTGCGGCTCTCGTTGAGCCACAGCATGAACGCGGTGGACGGCCTCTTGGGCGCGTTCGTGTCCTTCTCGCGCTTCTTAGTCTTGTCCTTGCGTTTTCGTGGGGCTTCCGACTGATAAAAATAAATAAAAAATATTTTTTTATTTACTTGTTAGTAAAGAAAAAACCTGAAGTGGGAATGGGCAAGCAATATAGTTAGAGTCCATGTAGCCTTGGGATTAACAATAGAGCTACGGTATCTCCTGCCTGATCGTAAGAGGCGACTAAACGGGGGCTTCCAGGGTACAGGAGGTGCAGGAGAGCACATCTGCTATCCCAAATATGGGCACGTACCAGGGCGTCACGCGTGGAGGATACCGGTGCGTTCCACTGGAGATCCCGGAGTCCTCCACAAGCGCAAAGGCAGGCGACCAAGGAGGTTTTAGTGTGGTCAAATGCCACATAACCCAATATCTTATAGGACCCGGTATCTTAAAGGCCGCATTGTAAGAAGAACAGACTACCAATGGCGAAGAACATGTCTCGGCAAGTCTGAAAAAAACAACAACAGGAAGTCGCTGGATCCAGAGGTGAATGTTAGGGGAGGCCTATGTCCATCAGTGGACTTCTAAGGCTGATGGATGGATGATGGATGTTAGTAAAGTAAAAGTGGGTCAATTTGATGGCATACTTTTAAGTTGACACTTGTATAAGAAAAATACCTAAAAAATATGTAAACTCCTGATTAAATACCTTGATGAAATCGGCCCATTAAGCCTTGAGTCTATAAATTTATGAACAGAAGTTTTGAAAACGATATAATGTAATGTGGGGGGGTCACATGGGACATGACCCTCCCCCAAAATCCATCAGTCATGCGTAGACGGAAGGCGAAACAAGCCAATTTGGGACACCTCTTTCCCCAAATTTCTTAGTGAAGAAAAAATTTTTGGCGAAAAAAAATTGAAGGCTGCGACCGCGCCTGATAGCAATGGTTGAAGTGATTAATGCACCGCATCCACAAATTGTCTTCATGACAATTTCTTAGGTATCAAACACAAAGACAATGTCCACATGTGCACAATCACAGAGTACTACAACCACAGAGTTTCAAATATTGCACACCTCCCCAGTTCTATAGTTCTGTAGTTCTATCATTCGTTTTCTCTGTGCCCGCAACAATGGTCAACCTGCATTGCTGCATTTGCGAGATAAAAACTACCTATAACCTAAAAGTACACTTAGCTCAGAGATTTCGTATTAAAAAGCACTCACGATTGTAATAGTCTTTTTAGGTTTCTTTTCCTTCTTCTTCTCTTTCTTGCTGTCACCTGAACCACCAGACGCGTCAGAGTCTTCGGACGACGACGGGTTGGTGTCATACCTGCAAAGTTAGCAGAAACAATGTCTTTAAACTTAGATTATTCCTAAATTGGAGTTAATAACATTTGAACATTTAATTTTTTTTTATTGATTCATTTAACTTTTACTATCACCATTTCTTTTCTTAGCCTCCGTCTTCACCCTCTTGAGATACTCCTCTGTTTCCTTCTATACACTACACACCCTAGAATCTAGAGTAAGCAAGTATCTAAGACCTAGATACTTACTATATGCTTACTCCTTAGACTTGTCTGGTTGAAGTTCTCAGTTCTTCAGTGTCATAGCTGTCATTGTTTCTCTTCTTGGCCACAACATTCACTCACCTTCTTTGTATGCATAATAAGGCATAGATAGGGCAGAAAGACTGCCCTATCTAATGTTAATTATGTACTAATACTCACTCCTCAGCAACATCACTCTCTTTAGCCTTGTCAGGGTTGAAGTCCTCATCAGTGCTCTCATCCGAGCCATCACTGTCATCACTGTCTCTCTCCTTGGCTTCCGCCTTCACCCTCTCGAGGTACGCATCTGGTTCCTTCTCCGTGTCTGAGTCGCCGAAGTCATCGTCGTACAGGGCTTTATCCTGAAAAATTAAAAATAATATTAGGACAATCTTTCCTAATAAAAAACAAAGTTACTTGAAATAGAAATGACTCTTAAAACTATTTTGGAGTTATTCAGAACGAAAGGTACGACATTTTACTAAGGGCCCAACTCCAAATATAGTTTTAAGAGTCATACCCATATGAAAGAAAAAGTACAGAGTGAACAATTTTATATTTTACTGTTTGAAGTCAGTTTCATTTTTTGTTAAGAAATTAAAGAATTGTTCGGTGGATATCTGTTCATCTGAACGAACGAATTATTCAAAGAATTTGCTCTCAACTCCTAACTGTCGCAGTACCTTCCATCATCAGCTCAGCAACATGAGATGATGATTACTATGCACACATATCTCTTTTGCTTCAGAAAGTATAAGAAAAGCAATGTGTGCGCCTCTAAAATTTGAGTTCCCCTCAATTTCCCTGGGATCCCATCAACAGATTTTGACTTGGTGACAATGGGACCACCTCGGGAGTATAAGCTTTCGAACAAAAAAATAATTATAAAAATCAGTCTGCAAACGGTGGAGTAATCAGTAAACTTATATAAAAATACATACAGCCGAATACATTACCTCCTCCTTTTGGAAGTCAGTAAAAAGGAAATGAATCATAAGACTACCTACACCTAAAAAGACTCCAGCCTTGCTTGAGCTTGTGTGAAATGTCTATGGTCTGCAAAAATCATTTAACTGTGATTCTGGTAGGTCATTTACATAATGCTTTGTTTGTAAATCTCAGTTATTCACATAAACTATGGTACTTTCCTATTTGTATAGTTAATTTTTATAGCAGACCACAAACTTTGTGAAGTATGCCAACTTTTTTACAATATTATAACAAAAATTTTCGTGATGCCAGTAGTACCTAGTAAAAAAACTGACATTTTCTCAGTATTGTTACTAACTCTGTCCACAGATCATACAAACTTAAGGCATAATTGTCATAAATGCACAGTAAAAACTTACATTCTTGCCTGTGTTTTTAACATGAAGTTTTTTGGAAGTGATATAATCAAAGAGTTTTGCATATTCTCCTTTTTCTATGCTGCTGAAGGTGTGAACACTGCCTGATTTTAGTTCTATTTCAAAATCGAATGACCTGCAAATTAATTCATATTATTTTAATAATAAAGAACAGAGTACACAAGTTCCATTTGACCAACAACTTTCTTTTCACACTCATAGCCCCACATGCCAGCCAGAACCAGAAGGAAGGAAGGCCCAGAACAGAAGGCCACAGTAGGCTCAGGACAGACATTTCAACTTATAAATCAAAATTTAGCCTTGCTTGAAATTGAAATTAGTATTGGTAGAGTGTCGAATAATCCAACATGGCACCAATAGTGCCATACGGTTGGTATTAAATAAACATTTTAACTAAGGATAAAATATTTCATACAAATGTAATATAAAATCTCCTTACTTGGTTGAGGAAGCGCCACCTCTCGCAAAGTTGACAGAGGCGATTTCTTCAAAACGGATATGTACTGGTGGTTTGTGTACATAAATGAAACCCTTCTCCAAGGGGTATAGGTAGCCCGCTGCGGCTTTGTATGAACATGCTATAGCAGGTGTTTTGTGATGACTGGAAAAAATGTAATTGTTATAATTTTGTTTATAGCCTCCTATTCTATTCTGTTATTATATTTTATCCATACCATGTTCTTATGAGCAAGAAAATTAATGATATTTTCAATAGCCAAGTCACACAAGCTAATTTTAGTATCAGCCAGTTAGTTGCTAGATGCAGCAATTCAGCATTGGATTTTGATGCCGCATTCAAGTTACTAAACGCGATGCATTGATGCAAATACAAATTGCCGATCGTAAAAGTAGTGTGTGGCCTGGCTGTAAAATCCTTTTTGTTTTATTTATTATCAAACCTGTCTTTGCATATGTCATAACAGCTTGAATGCAAAATGAACTGATTTATAGTATGAACTAAAGTTACCTATAATTTATTAGTACAGCTTACCCTTTAAAATCTCCTGGTCCTATTACCCTCCTATTGATTATAACTTTCATTATCTTTGACAGTACTTCATAAGTGGGTCCTGACAACTCTTTAGATATTTTATCTTCATATTTTTCCTTTAACTCTTCCCTGAAACAAATAACTTTATAGTAAGTTTTATAGAAAAAAAAATCTCATCAACTTACATAGCTCTTCTTCTATATCTTATAGACTATTGTAAAAAACTGGAAAGGCAATCAGTATAATTGTAACACTTAGTACTTATTATATGTAATCTCATGGGGGGTAGGTGCTGTAAACTGAAATACAGGTAGTAATACTACCTAGTTCAGGAAACAATGCCTGCATATCGATGTATTTGCTGTACTGATGTTATTATGTATTGTAACCTGTTAGAATAGTTTATTTTCCATGAATAAGGTTATTATTATTATACATCGGTTAGTATCTAATTTCTGCTTCTGATTTTTTAAGTAAAAATTTACTTAGCTCCAGTAACATCTAAACTATTCATTATTTTTAATAGTATATATATGTAATAGTAGTATATATATATATATATTGTATATATCATGTTAATCCTTAAGATAACATGAATCTTTAAGTTGAAAAAGTATATATCTAGGATGACTACAATTTTTTGTGAACTGTTATAATTTTTTCTGAAAACTTCAATATTAAAACTATCCTTCTGCACAGTTACCTCCATATTGCTTCATCAAATTGTGCTTTGAAGTGTCAACATAACAATGTTATAAAACAAAGAACTTTAATTTCAAGTGTCATTTAAAAAACAATCACAATGTCCTACAAATCTTTGATAAACCCGACTAACTTACTCAGTAAATGGCAGTTCCAGACTGGTTTCCTCTTCAATACCAAACAATAGAACCAAGTAGTGATACCTGGTTTGACCCTGTTTGATAGGAGGGTCTAGGGACACTACAAAGAACATCTGCCTAGTATCCTTGTGGGGTAGGAGGAACAGTCGCAGTACTGTCGACATAGGGATCTTGTAGTCGAAAGTTTTACCATGGAGTTGGAAGAAGGTCTGGAACACTTTGATGTCGTAGCGACCACTGTAAAAATAAAGAAGTTACAATAATACATAATAATAAATGAATATGAAATTTATTATTTATCGCTGCTCCCCACTGATGGAAAATATCGTGATATTTAATTGATTACGATGTTGCCCATCGCCATGCATGCCTGAGAGAAATTCATAATTTCTCGAAAGCATGACGTCCACCAATCCGCACTTGGCCAGCATGGTGGACTATGGCCTAAATCCCTCTCACTTGTGAGTAGGAGACCTGTGCCCAGCAGTGGGACATAAAAAAGGTTGAAAAAAAATATTAAATTTATTAATTTATAAGGGTTATGAAATCTAATACCTTTAAATGAACAATTCTTATATATAAATGTATATATGTACTCTGAATCTTTGAAATGGCTTCAACTATTTTCATGAAATTTAGCATGCAGAGTTTTTGGGGGCAATGAATTGATCCAGATAGGTTTCATTTTCAGAAAATATTGTTTTATCTGTGTTTTCAACGATAATTAACAACAATAATTGACACAATAACTTAAACTGAAAAATATGACTCTTCCTGACATGGCGATATACTATTATTTTTTTATTGGGAGCTACTTGATGTAGTAAATGGTGTTGCTAAGTAACACTAAATCAATGAGTCTGAAGAAAATCAATTGTTTTTATCCGGGCAAACATCATCCTAGTACTTTTGAATAAATTATCGGCTTTAAATCATCCAGTTACTATGTTATACTTTAGAATCACACCTAAAAACTTTTCCTGTTATAGACCATTACTATGTTTTATGGACACAATCAAAATTACATTAAGGTCAAATACAGGCATACATGATATTTAAACTACTTACCGAGGGGTAAGGCACTGCAACTCACGGAAGATTGCAATAGCATCACCAGAGACAGATATGACACTCGCCTTATTCATGACTTGTTGGTGGAATGCCTCCACAGCATCCATATCTCCTGCCAGTTCATTTGTAGGTATATGGAATCTCATTTCCATCAATGAAACTGGTGTGTCATCATTCTAAAACAAAACATTAAGTTGCAATAAGCCAAATTAGAATATGACCATAAATTAAGTTTTTAACAAAAAAATAGAACCGACTTCAAACGGTAAAAAATAAAATTGTTCAGTACCTACTTCTTCTTGCTTATGGTAATGACTCTTAAAACTATTTCTGGAGTCGGGCCCTTAGTAAATATCGTACCATTCGTTCTAAATTGGCACCGACAGTACAGATAGTGGGACAGTAACTAGTTCTTCTTGCTTATGGTGATGATGATGATAGCCTTTGATCAGACACTAGCTTTTCTTCTTCTTTTTCTATTCATATAGCATTCTTTTGTTCCATTTTTGTGTGTCTGTTTGCCAGGTGGCAAAGGCCTCCTCCAATCTTCTCCATTCTGGCCTTTCTTCGGCCACTCTACCCCATGTTGTTCCAGCGACTTGTCTGATGTCGTCATCCCACCTTCTTTTTGGTCTACCTCTCTTTCTTTTTCCATCTCTTGGGTACCATTGTGTGACTATTTTACTCCATTTATCCTTTCCTCTGATCATGTGGCCTGCCCATTTCCACTTCTGTCTCCTTATTTTCAAAATTATGTCCTGCACCTTAGTCTTGTTTCTAATGCTGCTATTCCTTACTTTGTCTTTCCTTTTTATCCCTATCATGCTTCTTTCCATAGCGTATTGACAAATGGAGAGCTTGTTTGCTATGTTTTTTGATAAAGCCCATGTTTCGCTCCCATATGTCAACACAGGCAAGATGCAAGTGTTAAATAGTTTGCTTTTCGTTGAGATATGTAGGTTCTTGTCCTTCAATACCTCTTTCAGGCCCCAGTACTTCCTCCAGCCATTCACAACTCTTCTATCAACTTCTTTGCTTTCGTTATCTTCTGGAGACATCAGTTGACCAAGGTATATGTATTCATCTGCATAGGAGATTTGGGTCTGTTCCACTGTTACAGGATCTTTGTTGCCATTCGTCATGATTTTTGTTTTCTCCGGGTTTAACTTCAATCCCGCCCTTGCACTTTCTGATGCTAGGTCATTTAACATCCTACTTAGATCTTCTGATGTTTTTGCAAATAATACAATATCGTCAGCAAATTGTAGGTGCGTTAACATGCGGCCATTGATATTTATGCCCATGTCTCTCCATTCCAGTTTCCTGAAGATCATTTCTAGTACAGCCAGAAAAAGTGCTGGTGAAAGGGGGTCGCCCTGTCTCACGCCTTTTTGTATTTGGAATATATTTCCTTCCTTTTCTAGTCGGATACGAGCCGAACTGTGTCTATAAATATTTTTTATAATTCTTATATATTTGTGCTCTATACCCAGTTCTTTTAAGGCTTCCCAAATTTTTGAATGTAACAGACAGTCGAAGGCTTTACTGTAATCAATAAAGGCTATGTAGTATGTAAGCTGGTATTCGGCATATTTTTCTATAATTTGTCTTACGCTATGGATGTGGTCCAATACCGAGAAGTCCTTGCGAAATCCAGCTTGTTCTATTGGTTGTTGTTCATCAAGTTTCCTTTCTATTCTTTTCAAAATAATCTTTGCAAATACTTTATAAATATTAGACATTAGACTGATGGGCCTATAGTTTCTAATATCAAAATGGTTTCCTTTCTTGAATAGCAGGATTATGGTTGATTCCGTCCATTGCTTTGGGATCATTTCTGTGTTAATCACGCTGTTGAAAATTTCGGTGAGTATAGGTGTCATTGCTGTTTTCGTTTGTTTGAGTATTTCATTGCTAATGCCGTCTGGCCCTGGAGCTTTATCGTTTTTCTGTGTGTCAATTGCCTTATCTGTTTCTTCCTGCAAGATGTAAGGTACTGGTTCATTCTCTGGTAAGTTTACTTCTCTTTCAATTGTGTTGTTTTTGTATAACCAACATTACCATAAGCAAGAAGAAGTAGGTACTGAACAATTTTATTTTTTACCGTTTGAAGTCGGTTCTATTTTTTTGTTAAAAACTTAATTTATTTCACTCTTTTTAGTAACTTTAATAATTCTGTACATACTCGTATGTATAACCATAATTGGAAAAATATTAACTTAACTTCTAAATACCTTTTATAATCATATTATCTAATAGTCATCTTATAGCCTGAAACTACTATCAGTCCACCTGAACGTATAAATTAGTGAAAGAATTCGCTCTCAGCTCCTAACCTTTGAGGAGTTGTACCTTCAATCATCAGCTTAGCGACGTCAGGTGATAATTACCGGACATAAATATTTGTATTATGTTAAAAAATATGACTAAAAGAATGTGTGTGCCTATTAAGTTTCAGTGTTTCCCTCGATTTCCCTAGTATCACATCATCAGATTTTGCCATGGTGACAGTTGGACCACCTCAGGAGTATAAGGTTTTGAACAAAAAAATACATACTGAAAGAATTTGCTCTTAACTCCTAACCGTCGTAGTACCTTCCATCATCAGCTCAGCAACAAGATATGATGATAATTATATACAAATGCCTGTTTTACTTTCGTAAAAATATGAAAATCATTTGTTGTGCTATAAAATTTGAATGTTCCCTTCGATTTCTCAGGGATCCCATCATCAGACTTTGACTTGGTGACAGTTGGATCACCTCAGGAATGTTAGATTTCGAACAAAAAAACATTTATTGAAAGAATTTGCTCTCAACTCCTAACCGTCGTAGTACCTTCCATCATCAGCTCAGCAACATGAGATGATGATTACTATGCACAAATATCTCTTATGCATCAGAAAGTATAAGAAAATCAATGTGTGTGCCTATAAATATAATTCGTTCTCGTTCTCGCTTCGAGAGTGGTCGTGCTATTGCTCGCTAATTAAATTTTGCTAACTTTAAAATAGTTCATAGGAAAGTAGTACTACATCGCGTAATAAAGGTGAAGTCATAAGTGTCATTATCTTGCGTACAACATATTGTAAAAAGAACGAGAAGCGCAGATAGAACGCGCTGTGTGTCTCTGTCGCGCCTAGGCAAGTAGGCATAGCTGCATCGCCGCGCACGCATAGACAATGGCGTTACAACGTACACCGCCAAACATCCATTTATCCGATTCAAATATCCCATCTTCTGTTGACGGCGACAATGATATGTATTTAAGTAATCGCAAAAGAAAACAACCGGACAGTAATTTTGTGACCTACGAGGAGAAGTTTAACGAACAGCTGTTGGAGTGGGATAAAACAATCAAAAGTAGTATCACGTGCGCCATTACCTCCGCCCTGTCAAGCGAATTAACTAAAATTACATCAGTGCTTGGAGAAATTAATGAAAACATGGTAAAACTTAATAAAGATAACCTTGACATGAGAACATCTATTAATGTGACAAATGAAAGACTTAGTGAGCTGGAAAGGTATCTTAGTGATTCGTCTGATCGTCAGGACCTGTTCGATAGCCGCTTGACAAAAATGGAAGACAGCATCACACGCTACAATGACATACCTTCGAACTTAGAATTGCTGGAAAACAAAATAACATCGTTGGAACAACAAGCCAGAAGCTGCAACATCGAAATCTCAAATATGCCGGAACGTCGTGGAGAAAACCTTGTGAATATTCTAAAAACATTAGGCGAAGTCATACAATGCCCTATACGCGAATCTGATATAGTGTCTATTCACCGCGTACAACAAGCGACCCCAAAAAGCAACCGCCAGAAAAATGTAATTGCTAAATTTACCAACAAGTTTATTCGTGACAACGTTATAACGGCCTGCCGTGTATATAAGCGACTGGACTCGACGAAATTGGGAATAAATGGCACGCCGACGGCTGTGTATGTTAATGAACATCTAACCCTTAAGAATAAAATCCTATTTCGAGAATGCAGGGAAGTCGCCAAAAAACAAGGCTACAAATATGTATGGGTCAAGCACGGAACTATCCTGGTAAGGAAGTCAGACACATCAACTGCTCTGGCCATCAGATCCATGAACGAAACTGGCAAAATTAAATGAACAGTGCGTAAATATGATTCAGGTATTATTTTAGTAATTATAGACTATGAGTGTATCTGTATTTGTACCTCTATGTCCTTCATGTATTTGTTAATATGTAACACTTACATTACACACAAGGTGACTTGTTATGTTTATGTTCTAATTCTGGTTACATTAAAAATAATAGACTATAAGCTATATACATATCTCAGGATAGTTCTACACTCATTTAAGTGCTATGTAAAATATATAGTTTTTCATCTAAAAAACCTGTGCATTTTGAGTTCTAAATGTGTTGTGCATATAAAGTTTACATTTTTTTCAAATATTAATACAGTTATTTATCAGGACTTGACAGGATTATACAGATTAAAGTTATGTTTAAATCACAGGAGTCTCATATATAGGGATGACCCTATAGTCTTAAATTATAGTTATAAAATAATTATAAACATAATTTCATTAACATATCATTTATTTACAGGAGTAATAATGTATTTCAGAGTAGTACTATGTTATGACTTACACTTTTTAATAATCAGTGTAAAAAGTATAGTATTAAGTCTAATAAGACTGTATTTATTGAGTTATGAATGTTTGGTGCATATAAAATCTATAATTGTGTTAAATCATAATAAGATTACTTATCAGTGTTTATTAAGCAAAAACCGTCAAAAGCTGTATTTAATTGTCAAAAGTCTCATCCCATTACTCTTGAATCATAGGTATTACATAATAAAAACCATAATTATAGTAACAAATTATTATTATTTATATCGGGTAGTAACAATGTATTCCAGGCTGGCATTGTGTTTTGACATCATATTATTATTAATGTTGTCCTTGCCACTAAATACTCTTAATGTAATATGTTTAACTCAGTATTTAAAATCCATAATAGTAATACACATATATCTTGTATACCTTTTTTATGGATAAAAAACAAACATTGTCTGTCTACTATCAAAATTGTCGTGGCATAAGGACAAAGTTACACACTATTTATATGAATATCTTATCCCATGATTATGATGTTATTGTTTTAACTGAAACCTGGTTACATGAAAACATATTTGATAATGAGTACATCGACGACAGATATCAAGTATTTCGCTGCGACAGGGACCGCGCCAGCAGCGGGCGGAGCGACGGCGGCGGGGTGCTGGTGGCGGCGCGCCGGACGCTCGCTGCGACAGCGCACCGCGCGCCCTCCTCGCCGTCTTCGCCCTCCTCGCCGCCGTCGCTGCGCCCGCCACCGATTATAGATCACGTTATTGTTGAGATGAGGCAACGCAACTATTGTTTTATTATAAGCGCTGCATACATTCCCCCTAACTTAAGTTCGGAAACCTACCTGTCACATTTTAAATATCTCAGTGCCATATTACAGCTATCTGATGTTAATGAATTTATTATTTTAGGCGATTACAACTTACCTACGCTTGAGTGGCAAGACTGTGGTACGTATATGCACCCAATCTGCTCCAGTACACATTGCGAACAGAACAAACATTTATTAAATGTACTTAATACCTTTAATTGCATTCAAGTAAATAAATGTAAAAACAGGAGAAACCGCATATTAGACTTATTAATTACAAACATATCTGACACCACTGCATCTGCCGCCCCGATGCCACTGGTGCATCCAGATGAACATCATCCCCCCTTTTTTGCCTTAGTACCTATAAATAACAAACATATCACTTCAATAAATTTAAAACCCAGAACACAATTTAATTTCAAAAAAGCTAATTATGATTTAATAAATAAAAAGATTTCAGACATTAACTGGATTGAATTGTTTTCTAATAAATGCCCAGAAGGAGCGGTAGCCATATTCTACGAAACTATTTATAATATTATAAGACAACACACTCCACTTATTACTATTAAGCCCCCTACCTATCCACCTTGGTTTACACCTGCCTTAATACACATCTTTAAAGATAAAAACAAAGCTTGGGTTAAATGGAAGAAGTATAAAAATTTATGTGATTATGAAGAATTTGCACTGTACAGAAGTCGTTTTAAATACATTTCTAATATATGTTATAAAAACTATATAAAAAAAGTTGAATATAGTACAACTAGTAATATAAAATACTTTTGGTCATACATTCATAACAATAATAAGTCCAGATGTGATATTCCCAACACAGTACTATATAACAGTCAGGTAGCCAATAATCCTACAGATGCCTGCCACCTTTTCTCTAAGTTTTTTAGGTCGGTTTTCAAACCTTGCTCTATAACAGAGGACTATGATATTAATAATATCCCTGATCAACTGTCTGCTCTTAACTTACATAATATATATATTCCTGAGGCAGCTATTTTAAAGGAGTTAAAATCATTAGATGTAACCAAAGGGTCTGGCCTAGATAACGTTCCCCCATATTTCCTTAGATCAACTGCACAATCAATTTATAAACCAATATATAAGCTGTTTCACTTATGCCTAGAGCGAGGCGTGTTTCCTCAAATCTGGAAATCCGCACGTATAGTTCCAGTCCATAAGAGTGGAACTAGAAATAACGTTGAGAATTATCGTCCTATATCAATACTACCCACACTATCTAAACTCTTTGAAAGATTAGTTCACAACATTATATATCCCTCTATACATCACATAATCATACCACAACAACACGGTTTCGTAAAGCGCCGCTCCACCAACACTAATTTGCTAACATACACATCTTATCTATTTGAATGTATGGATACTAATAGACAGACAGACAGTGTGTATACAGATTTTAAAAAAGCATTTGACGGGGTAGATCATAAAATTTTATTAGACAAGCTAGCTTTCAATGGTATACGTGGTAATTTATGGCGCTGGTTCAAATCTTATGTAAGCAACCGTACCCAAAAAGTTGTTATCAAAGGTTACGAGTCTGAATTTGTACCAGTAACATCAGGTGTACCTCAAGGGTCAATATTGGGTCCTCTGTTATTTATTTTATTTATTAATGACATACATGAGTGTTTCAGATTCTGTAATATTCTGTTATATGCTGATGATCTAAAAATTTATCATGTAATTGAAAACACAACTGATCACTTCTCTTTTCAATCAGATCTCGATCGCCTTACAAACTACTGTGCTATCAATAAACTTGACTTAAATATTAATAAATGTAAGTCTATTACCTTTACAAAGAAAAAAAATATAAGTTGCTATACCTATAAAATAAGTGGCATTAATTTGGAAGCTGTTAATTCAATAAAAGACTTAGGTGTAACATTAGATAGTAAACTTCATCTAGACCTGCACATTGATAACATTATAAATAAAGCACTCAAAATGTATGGTTTCGTATTACGCGCAAGCACTAAATTTACTCAGACATCTACTTATCTATATCTTTATAAAGCCTTAATACGCTCTCAACTCGAACACGCTGTGTCAGTCTGGAATCCATTTTATATAAAGTATGTAGAATCATTAGAAAAAATTCAAAAAAAGTTTTTAAAAAGCATGCAATACAGATGTTTCAAGAACTATCCCTCATACATTCAGCTCTTAGATAAATACAATCTCCTGTCACTTAAAGAAAGACGCTCTCAGTTGGAAGCAATGTTATTATTTGATCTATGTCATAACAAGTATGATTGTATAACAATAATTAATAAAATATGTTACAATGTGCCTATTAGGACACCTTGTCGCAATCCTCCTAAGCCCTTCTATATTCCTAAATGTCGTACAAATGCCGGAAAACGTGCTCCCATGAACAGACTTGTTAGTTCGTATAACAACTATTTTTACTCAATAGATATTGCGGCGGAGTGTCCATCTAAGTTTAAAAAATTAATTGTTGACTGTATAAAGTCTCTTAGATAACTCACCTTGTTCCACAATACCTATATTGTTAATAGTACTTTCTTAAAATTTTGGTACAGTTAAATCCTTAAGTGTAATCTGCATTAATTTATTATCTAGCAAAGACCACTTTATAATATTATTCTACTTATATGTAGAAAACGATGCTGGTTGCAAATTTACACACTATTGTATAGCTCATACGAATTATTTAAATTATAATTTGTAACTGTTTGTTTTCTCAAATAAACGTTAAAAAAAAAAAAAAAAAAAATTCGAGAGTTCCCCTCGATTTCTCTGCGATCCCCTCATCAGACATTGCTTGGTGACAGTTGGACCACCTCAGGAATGTGAGATTTCGAATAAAAAACTATTTATTGAAAGAATTTGCTCTCAACTCCTCACTGTCGCAGTACCTTCCATCATCAGCTCAGCAACATGAGATGATGACTCTTATGCTTCAGAAAGTATAAGAAAACCAATGAGTGTGCCTATAAAATTCGAGAGTTCCCCTCGATTTCCCTGGGATCCCATCATCAGATCCTGATTTGGTGACAATGGGACCACCTCGGGAGTATAAGTATACGAACAAAAAAAGAATTTTGAAAATCGGTCCACAGACGGCGGAGTAATCGGTGAACATATATAAAAAAAAAAAAATACATACAGCCGAATACAGTACCTCCTCCTTTTGGAAGTTGGTAATAAACTCATTAAAGCTTCAATTTCCCCAACCCTATCTATTAAAAAATGTCGGACTTGGATTAGCAAGAGATCGCCGTGAGCAACAAGGGGCCATTATTGACAATTCCATAGAAGCACGGTAGAAGCAGCAAGAATATCGGAGCGACTGGCTGGCTGTGGGCCTTGTTGTGAGCCCTGTTTCGATCCCCACCCTTCATCTATCAAACAACAGGGCCCAGCAAACATACTGTACAATAATAGAAGCTAAAAAAACGGTCTCTAGCAGAGTGGTGACGTAATCAGTAGTCAACTTTAAGAGCTCCTAGCCAGCGTATTTTATGTGTTAGAATGTAGATTTTTTTTATATTTAAAAGCTATTATGATAGACAATAATAAGAACTCAGAAAAATATCTATTAGTAAAGGCTTAATTTTAAGATTTTTGGAGATTATCAAAAAATATAGCATATTTTTTTTTTAATTTTAATACAAAAATTAAACTTTAAGTCTTGATAGCCACTTGTTTGTGAGTTATTTGTTATTTTATCGTCATTATCACATATTTGACATGATTATGGCTTTTATTTTAATTTTAGTAAATAAAGTCATTAGTGAGTAATAAAAATTTTAATTCATCAATAAAGTACATAAGTTTTTTTTTTTTTCTATTTTTGGTCGATAATTTTTGATCTATTTTCACCCCCTGTGGGGGTTGCACTTTATCCAGGGACACCCTGTATTATTATTACATACAGAATAACTCACAGAAATATAAACAAACATTTAATAACTCCTCTCATTATAATATTATAAAACACTAGCTGTGCCCGCGAACTCCGTACCGCCCTTAAATGTTTGGGGTGGGCCACCTTTATCAGTAAAAATAGATATTGGCCGATTCTCAGACCTACCCGTTATGCTCACAAAATTTCATGAGAATCGGTCGAGCAGTTTCGGAGGAGTATGGCAACGAAAACTGTGACACGAGAATTTTATATATTAGATTTGTTTGTTCATACAAAAATAGTAAGCATCTCATAAAACTGACCTGATGAAATTCAAGTGTGACTTCATTCTTGCCAGTGTTACATTGTGAGACATAATGCAAAGGGATCTCGAAAGCAGTGTTGGAGCCCACATTGAAGCTGAGGACAGCACCATTGAACTTAGCTGTCCCCCAGTTCCAGCCCTTGAGGGACAACTCCTTCTCCAACATGTCCTTGTTGTAATTGGCCTTGAAGAACTTTGCAACCTTCTCTTGTTCCTGAAATATTGTTTTACAAAATTATTTCACAACACTTGTGAAATTATTGGCATTGCCTAACTAGTTCCAGACCATTGGTCTGACATTTCAGACATGGTCCTTCTTACTTGAGTAAAGGGAATAGTTTCTATACTTACTGACTGTCCTTGGATAAATGGTCAAAATAAACTAAAAGTCATACCATGATACATGTTGACAACAATAAACACACGCTTAGTTGTTGCTTGGTATGTTGTAGCGATTCTTACAAAAAAGGTAGAAAATAGAATAAAGGTGGCTTACCCCCTCTTTGAATCCACCATATCTATGCAATGTGCCATTCTTCATGAAAATTCTTAAGCCCCAAGAGCCAATAAACTTTTGAAAATTAACAAGATCAATGTCGTTTGCTGATATCTGCTCTACTTTGCCTGTCTTGCTGTTTTTGAATATTATATTCTGATCAGTCATTTTTAATCTACCCGGCACCTAAAGTAAGCATAAATTGGTAATATTAATAACATTTGGTAACATTGGCAATATTTACAGAAAAATAAAGCATTATTCGTTGACTACTTACCATAGCCCCCTTTATTTCAGCTTGTACATCATTGTATTCTAAGAACTCCATTTTGTGACTTAATTACAGTATCAACATTCACTTGCAAATAACACTTATTGAAATCAACTAAAACAAAGTTGTAATAATAAAATAACAGCGTTGCATGCACAACACAATGCCGAAATGCATGCCCGCCCGAAGAACGAAATCTGAAATCGCGGATAAATGAAATGTCAACTCCAATGTCATTGTCAGTCAAATTATATTTTTTTAAACTCATTTTACGGCATTGGATAAAATTCTTGCAGCCATTTAATATTTTCGTTTCATTATTCAATAATGGCATCGCAAATGCAAATTCAGTGCATATTGCCAGCGTCAAGTATAATTTTTGCATCACTTAGCATTCAGATAAATCAGTAAGTCGTCAGGTATCAGTCAGTCTAGTCACCTCCTAGTCAGTCAGATGTTCAGGTAAAGGGTCAGTACCTTTGGTGTTTTAGGCTTTACGATGATTGCAAATAAATCAATGGATTAGAATATTTAATTGTTTACATACATTGTTTGACGAATTTAATACAACAAGTGATTGATATATTTAATTTTGATACATACTATGTCGTTCATTTGTTTCTACCTTTATTTTAACTGACAGTCCTATTAGATCCTAGTGTGGTCCTAGTCCTATCAAATCAATCAATCCTTCAAAATAGTTCATTCAATCAATTCAATTTAGTTTGATTCATTCACTTTTTGTAGTATGACGTGTTGTTGCGTGCTGTTTTGTTATTTTTGATTATTTTAGAGCTTTATCAAAAGTTTTTTTGGTTTATTATTAATAGACGTTTCAAGAGAATTAAATGTGGTAGTGATTGGTTTAAAAAGCTTTATATTAAACAATACTTACAGGAGTTTTTTTAAAACCGGGTCCTTGATTTATAATTTCGTAGGAGTTCTCTGCATGTGCGAAACTTATGGCGTCATTATCCTTGCCCCGGGTGCTCCAGTTAAAGAAGAATAGTCTGGACGCAGAGCGTGAGCAGTTCGAGAAGTTCCAGGTAATTTAATTGGACTTTTCTAGAGCATTCACATATTGTACAGAAATCTTGTTTTGTGTAACTATCAACTAGGCCAGTGAGTGTAATGAATAACAGAATACACGGGCACTCACTCTCACTCCCAAGACAGATTTTTTTCTTTTGAAGTAAATATTTTTTCTATCCACATGTGAACCTAATAGCATGAAAGAAATCTCCATAAAGTTCATATGAACTGTTGAGGAGTTGTGCCCACCATCAAAAGCTCAGTAACAAGAGATGATGATTTATGGACACTAATATAACATTAAGAGAGTATAAAAACAGTATTTTAAAAAACTAAAAAACCTGAATGTGTATATGAAATGAAAAAGGCAATGTAAAAACCCTAAAACAATTAAGATGTCATACCCAACTTATGTTAAAAATCGTCTAATAGGGGTAGGTAAATTATAGAACAGGAGCTCATAGTACATTTCTTTCACAATATTTTTAAATACAAGAAAAATGGTAGTAGTTAGGACCCAGTCTAGAAATAGAGGCCTAATGATTTCTGAGTGCATATATTACATTGCAGATTTAGATGGCTGACTTTCTAGAATGAGTCCCAACTGCTACAATTTTTATCGTAATGAAAAATATTTTTAAATATACACTGATCAAACTAAAAAGTGAAAAATAATCCTTAATCCTTGTAGGTATGTAGGTGATAGAACTATTATTGTTCACCCGGGGAAGTACCACCGTTGTATGTAGATGTCCATGGGCTGCAGCGACCACTTAACACCACGTGGCCTGCATGCTTGTCTGCTACTCCATTCAAATAAAAAATAATAATAGAAGCAGAAAATAATAGTGAACAAAAAATTTGCAATGTCTACATTGTGTGTCTTTACTGTGAACATTAATAATTCTTCTATGGAACATGCCATTTTAATAAGCTAATGTGTATATCTACAGTTTATACTGCCAGTATTTGACTTGACAGACTTGATTGCAAAATCTCTATTGTAAAAGTAGTAAATGCCAAATTAGAATAACTGCTAGTTGCAATATTTACTAATACTTTTGTAATACTTGCTCTTTTATTTAACAGAAATATGTAGAACCTGGTAATTTAAAAAATTATTGTATAAAATGGAGTAGCAGGCGAGAGCGTTCCTGCATGGCTTGGATCTACAATTGGTCAAGCTCTAGTTTTGTCTGTGGTCTGTGGTCATATCCATTTTTGCTGGAGATGGTTCTAATCATGTTTTTTTACTTTACTGCAGAAGTTTGTTCAATGGATGCATACTAGTATGTGTTTCACTCTTGTAGTAAATTTGTGGAAAGATAAAACTTACTTAAAAGAAAAATGAAATAACATTTATATGGTCACCAAAGGGAAATCATATTAAGTACTGTAATATAAATTTTGTGTGGTGAGGTTTTTTTGCCGTGTGGTGTCCGGCGTTAGAATAGCACCACTCCGATTCTTCCCAGGAGGTCGTAGGAGGCGACCAAGGGACACATTCCAGGGGATGGGCAGCAGCGTCTTCCTGTGTAACGTATCATCTACTGCGGTCACCAACCCGCAATGCCAAGCGTGGTGACTATGGCAAAAACCCCCTATGGCAGTCACAATTAAACCTCGGCCCCCAGTCCCCGGCGGCCCCGCTATCCCTGGTTACGACAGCGGCCATGGTAACGGCGGAGCAGGGGGTGCTAAGAATCTCCGGCAGAGATTCGGCTGTCACAAAAGAAAACGACCTCTGCACCTGGCAACATACAACACCAGGACACTGAGAACCGACTAGAAGATACATGAGCTGGAAGCAGAGATAGATAAGTTACGCTGGAGTATCATAGGATTATCTGAAGTCCGAAGAGAGGGGGAGGACACGGTAATCCTTAAATCCGGTAACTTATTCTATCACCGGGAGGGCGAACATCTGTCCCAAGGTGGTGTCGGGTTTCTCGTCCACAGGTCCCTCGTCAACAACGTGACGAAAGTCGAAAGTGTGTCAGCAAGGGTAGCGTACCTTATACTCAGAATATCAAAACGGTATTCGTTGAAGGTCATACAGGTATACGCACCGACCGCGACACACCCAGACGATGAGGTTGAGGCTATGTATGAGGACGTCAGTAGAGCCATACATGCCTCTAAGACTCATTTCACGGTGGTGATGGGGGATTTCAATGCAAGACTGGGCACGCGAGACGGCGACGAGCAGAAGATAGGGCCCTTTGGATTTGGTCAACGGAACCACCTAGGCCACTTGCTTGCTAACTTCTTGGAGAAGGAGAACCTCTTTATGATGAACTCCTTCTTCAAGAAGAAGCCTCATCGCAAGTGGACTTGGATAAGTCCCAACGGTTCCACGAAAAGCGAGATAGACTTCATTTTGGCAGACAAACGGCACATATTTAATGATGTCTCCGTGATCAACAGGTTTAAAACCGGAAGTGATCACCGAATGGTACGAGGCACATTAAATATCAACATCAAGCTGGAACGGTCACGCCTAATGAAGTCTACGCTTCGACCAACACCTGTCCAAATCCAGGGCTCCGAGAACTTTCAGCTTGAGTTGCGAAATCGTTTCGCGGGCCTAGAAAAATGCGAGTCTGTGGACAAATACAACACCAGGATGGTACAAACCGTCCACGAGGTAGGGTCCAAGTTCTTTAAGACCCCCTCCAGTAGTAGACCCCAAGTGCTCTCTGAACAAACCCTCGGTCTTATAAAGGAAAGGCGTGAACTATGCGTTCGGTCCCCGTCTTCAATGTCGAAATACAGGCAGCTCAACAAACAGATCTCTTGCTGCAGACGACGCGATCTGCGTGCTCACAACACACAGCGCGTCAAAAACACTATTGAGCGCAACCAAGGCACAAAAGTGTTCACAAGAGATCTGAGTGTAGGGCAAAGCCAGTTAACGAGGTTGAGGACTGAGTCTGGCGCTGTAGTTTCGTCTAAGCCTGAAGTTCAGAGAGAAATTGAGAGGTACTACGGACGGTTGTACAGCTCCTCAAAAGCTCCCGTTACCGATGTGGTAAACGATAAGAGAGCCAAATTGACCCGACACTATACCGAAGATATCCCGGACGTCAGCCTGTACGAGATTAGAAGGGCCCTTAATCAGCTTAAAAACAACAAAGCACCGGGAGATGACGGTATCACATCAGAGCTGCTGAAGGCTGGAGGGAAACCCCTCCTAGTGGCGCTCCAAAAATTGTTCGATACCGTCATCAGTAGCGGAACTGTCCCGGAGGCGTGGAGCAGAAGCGTGGTAGTATTGTTCTTCAAAAAGGGTGACAGAGCCCTTTTGAAGAACTATAGACCCATCGCGCTTCTGAGCCACGTCTATAAGCTGTTTTCAAGGGTTTTTACTAATCGTATTGTGCGCAGGCTAGACGACTTCCAGCCTCCCGAACAAGCCGGATTCCGAAAAGGCTATAGTACCATGGACCACATACACACGCTGCGACAGGTTATACAAAAGACCGAGGAGTATAACCTGCCGCTATGTATTGCGTATGTGGACTATGAGAAAGCCTTTGATTCTATCGAGACCTGGGCGGTGCTAGAGTCTCTCCAGCGATGCCAGATTGACTATCGGTACATCGAGGTGTTGAAGTGTTTGTACAAAGCCGCAACTATGACAGTCCGAGTTCACGACGGAAGCACTGGACCTATTCCACTGCAGCGCGGAGTACGACAAGGGGATGTTATATCCCCGAAGCTGTTTACCGCTGCTTTGGAAGACGTGTTCAAGCTGATGGAGTGGAACGGGCTGGGTATTAACATCAATGGCGAACACCTCACACACCTTCGATTTGCCGATGATATAGTAATCTTGGCGGAGAACCTGGAAGAGCTCAGCACTATGCTAGGTGACCTCCATAGCGCCTCACAAAGGGTGGGTCTTAAGATGAACATGGACAAGACGAAGATCATGTCTAACGTCCATGTCACACCTATACCGGTCGTTGTTGATGGCGCTATTCTCGAAGTTGTCGACGAGTACATATACCTGGGACAAGCGATCCGTATGGGTAAGTCCAGCTTCGAGAGAGAGGTAACTCGTAGAATCCAACTCGGTTGGGCAGCGTTCGGGAAATTACAAAGTGTCTTCTCGTCCAGAATACCTCAGTGCCTGAAGTCGAAAGTTTTCGAGCAGTGTGTGTTGCCAGTGATGACCTACGGCGCTGAGACGTGGTCTTTTACAGTTGGCCTTTTCCATAAGCTCAAGGTCACTCAGCGCGCGATGGAGAGGGCTATGCTTGGTATTTCTCTACGCGATAGAATTCGTAACGATGAAATCCGTAGACGAACGAAAGTTACCGACATAGCTCTCAAAATTTGCAAGCTGAAGTGGCAATGGGCAGGCCATATAGTTAGAAGAACCGACAACCGATGGGGAAGAAAGGTTCTCGAATGGCGACCACGTATCGGCAAAAGGAGTACGGGCCGCCCTCCAACCAGGTGGATTGACGACCTGAAGAAGACAGCGGGTAGTCGCTGGATTCAGAAGGCCCAGGACCGGGAGGAGTGGCGAACGTTAGGGGAGGCCTATGTCCAGCAGTGGACTATAAAAGGCTGATGGATGGATGGATGGAGGTTTTAAAGAAAAATAAAAGTTAAACAGAGGCCTGAGCAGCCGCAGCAGTAGCCAGATGTTAGTGGCCCTGCCTCTCAAATAAGGAAAAACAATGTATGTAATGTATGTTTTCCTTGTATTGGTGTGCAATAAAGAGTTTGTATTGTATTGTAAAACAAAAACAAAAACGGATTGCACTCCGGGAGTGCCAGCAGAAGTGAAAACATTAACGTTGTGCATTTTTGATGTCTTGGAATCGTTAGGGAATAATTCCGCACAAATTGCTTGAATTATCAGTATTAATTTCTATCCAGTATTTTTATAAAGTACTCACTCATTTTCCTTCACTATTTCTTCGTCACTTTTTTCAATAATAGATGCACTTTGTTTAATGTCCATATTTTATTTAATACTTGATATAAACAAACATTTAATACTTGATATAAACGAATTTTACAAGTATAGGCAGTCTAGCTGTCATCAGCTGTCACCCTTCAGTCTTACGAATTTTCGATCAGGCCACATGTAGTTGACGCGAGTTTAACATTTGTTACACATACCAAAAAAAGTGTACAACACTGCTAAAGAAGTTTTCACTTCAAAAACACAAATAAAACAAAGATTTCAGGGGCCAGAGGGGCAGGTGCTAGTAATGCACCATACTTCACCAGATACCTAAGAGTCGGAAAGACTATTGGACTTCTGTGTTCTGTGTGTGAGTAGTTGATTAAAGAAACAAAGTATTTTGTTAGGTACTATATTGTCATATCATAAGACTCAAAATTACAAAAATTACACTAAGGTAGGTACTTATAAAGAAAACCCTAACATTGTAACAGCTTAAAGATAAAGTAATAAGTTTTAACTTTAAAGTTATCAGAAATGTGGTTCCATCTAAAGGTGAACAATATCCCAAAAAATGTGTAGCCAGTCCAGAGGAGTCATCACCTCATCAACTCAGTCAGCGTAAATAGATAATTCCCATCATACTCATTGAGTACATGTAAAAAAGTTTCATTTCAAAATAAGATAATTTAGATACAAATTAGATGCATTGGAATTTAGAGTTTGGATTAGAGCTGAAATAATAACATTTCCAATAAGATTCTAATTCGAAAACATACTTTTGATTTGTAACAAAAATAAGTTTAAAAGTTCTTACCGCGTGCTCAGATAAATAAATAAATTTATCTGAGACCGCGTGATGAAGCGCTCCACAATTAACACAAATTGGGAATAAAACATCCCTTGATTTTAATAAATTAGATTGGGCACATTCTCCCTGTGGATTTATTTTATCACTAAAATAATAATCGGGCTAGATTAGGCCGGAAAAAATCCGTACACAAATACAGAATTCTGATTAATGAAATGTCGAAAATAACAACTTCGTAACGAGCGCAAGGACGAAAAAAGCACGTTACAATACCATAATCTGACAAAGCGCGCATCGAGATACATAGTGACGAGATACATACAGAGTGTAGAACTCAAGCAGTCTAAAATTTTACGTTGTCGTTACGTTGGTAAGAATAGGCTGTAGGTTGGATGCGTGGTAGTTTCTTTACTTCGGACTTCGGAGCGCAACTTAAGCCGTAGGTCACGGTCGTTATATAAGAATAGCAGTTGAAAACATCTGACAGCAGGTTGGTTTTAAACCCATATCTCAATCAACACGCATTGGAGGAGCTCCCCGGTAGAATCCATGATTGCAGTTAGACGCAAAAAGGGTTGTTGTTAACTTATAAGCAGGTAGGTAGTTACCGGAAATAATTTCATTGGAAGGTTTAGTACTAGTATCACGCGTAGGCAATACGTTGTCGTTGTTAACTTTTGCCATTACGTCAATCTTTAGCCGCACATCGGCTGTGTACATACAACTCGTATTGTAACTTGTGTTATATAGAAACGCATACACAACTTGATACGTGCAAGAATGAAGTGATGCCTTTGTTTCTTATGTATGCTTTAACAATCTATATTATTGTCTTTAAAGTCTTGCTTATTTACTAAAGTATCATGTTAATCGATTAAAAAACCAATTCGTAACCTGGCAAGTTAGTTTGTTCTGGCGGGTCTTCGCAATTAATCTCAAAGACAAAATCTCTTATGCTAATTTGCTGACAACAGGACCTAAAGTTGGAACGCGAAATACGAGGATTGTAGAAATTCTAGAGTAGAAATTCTTCGCTTTCCTTTTATAAGGTATCTCACCTCTTATCTTATAAATCGGCAGTGAAATCGGAATCGAAATAGTGCGGTAGTGTGGAGCACAACTGCGTTATAATACTGTTTATAACGCCGGTGGCAGGCCATCATAGGATAGTTTTCTTAGAGAACCATATAGTTTCACGTTGGATGAGCTTTTGTCTTCATCATGCTTTTGTGTAACTTTTTTTACTTTCACAAGTTCCCATATATCATACAGGACCTCAATCTATCGCCCGAGAATTTAGAGGTGTCTTAGTTACATCGACAACTGTAATCCTATGTGTTATCATCTATAAACAGGAACCAATAGTTCGCTTTTGTAACGAGTGACTCATGTGTGTATACGTTTTATCGATCAACCTTGTCGTATCAGAAGCCGGATCGAATCTGAGAATCGTAAATGGTAGCCGCCGTTAGTTTCAAGCACTGTTAGTCTAATTTTCTTGCGGTTTTGTTCTCTTGTATTCTCTCACTGTACACTATCATTATAAGCAATTTCTGCGAAACGTGTACAATTTCTCTTACCAAAGATAATGTCAGTGTTGGGAGCCACTAGCCGATAAAATACGTACACATTCGAGGTGTTATCAAACAGACGTAGATAATGATTGTTGTGAAGACTTGACACATCGATAGCTTATCATGGCGTCCACTCTGTTAGTTCCAATTCCTTTCTTTTAAACAAACGTTTTGTATTTAGCCTTTTCAGTGTGAGTTCTGAAACTAAAATTAGACGCAGTTCTTGTTTGTAAACACCAAAAAGTAAGAAGTAAGGTAAGATTTTTATTATGGTCTTAGATAATGAACAGTGCCGGGTAACTGAACTCGTGATTAATGTGTAATCATTACGTGGTGCTCTTGAAGTGTTATGTGATAGAAACAGGCTTACTGTTGAATTATCTAGAATTTTTTTGGCTTCAAAATGTACTAGAATTAGTATAGTTGGAATGATGAGTTATTTCAAACTAGGAAAAAACGATGTCTCAACCTTGATCCCTGGATCGTACTGTATTCTTAAAATTAATCAATACATCTATACAATTAAATAAATTTGGAGTGACTGTTTGTAATATTAAAATAACCGATTTTTACTACATGCATATGAATGTATATAGTAAGTACATATACCAAAGTCCCTGTAGCTTCGGGATTAAGAATAGAGCTACGGTATCCCCTGCCTGATCGTAAGGGGCGACTAAAAGGGGGCTTCCGGGGATGCGGACAGTGAGAGTGGGAGCTTGACCCGTCCAGCCAGCAGCCCTGGGATGGGAGCGGCGGTGTATGCGTGGCTGCATGTCGCCGTGAAACCCTGAAGGTGCAGGAGAGCACGTTTGCTCTCTTGAAGATGGGCCCGTTTTGGGGCGCCGCGCGTGGAGGACACCGTTGCGTTCCAATGGAGATCCCGGAGTCCTCACAAACGCAGAGGCAGGCCGGTATCCTTTTTGTTTCCCCCCGATACCAAAAAAGGTACATATACCAAAATAACATTTTTTACAATTTTCGTCTGTCTGTCTGTTTGTTCCGGCTAATCTTTGAAACGGCTGAACTGATTTTGACGGGATTTTCACTGGCAGGTAGCTGATGTAATGAGGAGTAACTTTAGGTACTTTTATATAAAAATCAAAAATTAAAGTCTACGCGGACGAAGTTGAAGGATTGCAGGGGCGGCCGCTAGTAGACTAAACGCGTACGTTCCTAAGTCTGCTGGAATATTATCAAGAAATTGTTTCCAAAAATGATGTCCAAAAACTAGGCTAGTCGGTGAAGCAAAGTGTCGGTTTCCGCCCACAGCGTGCCTACGCGTGTATCCAGTGCCCGTTACTATTTGATACTCACTCGCTGAGTTTATCTCTCTATCGCGCGCTGAACCACTTCCCTTAATTTACATGTAAAGTGTACATAAACCATATACACGAGATATGGAAAATTGTAAATGATGATGGATTGCTGGCGTTTGTCCGACAAAATGACAAAAACTGAATAGGTGTTGCATCTATCGGCTAACGGTGCTGTTATGCTATCTCAAGATGTGAAGCACATACTGTTGTTAATATGAAAACGAAAAGTTTTGATTGTGTGTAAATTCGGGTGACGATTGTTACAAGATTTAATGCTCTAAGTGTTTCCCACGTAAAGTACAATAAAACTGTTGTCCAGCGTTCCCGGTGTTTTTATCGTTAACGTTGGATAACTGCGTGTAGTTATAGCATGGGATGTAGTTATGTGATTTATCGGATTACTAGACTGAATGACTGCAACCCTTTTTGCGTCCCACTGTTGGGCACGGGTCTCTCCCCATTATTGGGGAGGCCTGGAGCTTACTCCACCACGCTGCTCCAATGCGGGTTGGTGGAGATGCGGGTTAGTGGCCAACCCGCTGTCGGATGTTTTCAAACCGCCCCTAAGGCCTCCGACAAGGTTTAACGACTGTTATCTATCGACAACAACCGGGACCGACGGCTTAACGTGCCCTCCGAAGCACGGAAACGCGCATGAATTTTTTTGCCACTAGCGATCACCCATCTCACACCCGACCGCGCCCGTTTTGCTTAGTTGCATAGATCGTTAGCGTTCTACGCTAACCGCCGGGCCATGCGCGCTTCGGTAGACTGAGTAAAGTTAGTCAATTCTGCTAAAGAGATCTTAAAAAATCCCTACTGCATCAACCAAACAGGTTTCCTTGCAATGTAACTGTTTACCTTTGACGATTGTCTTGTGAGTCATACAAATTGCGTTATATCATTGCACAGTCATTTACGAGTCGTACCTAATAGCTCTAATACCAATGCTGCTATTATTGTTAGTTACAAGTTGTTCAATAAACCTTGTCATCCGTCTTTCTGTTACTATTGTGGCCAAGAGCAATGAAACTATTTACGAATTCCTTTAAAGGTTTGGATTTGATCTTGAACTTTTGCCGAAATTATTAGGCCATTTATATTCTGTTTCATTTTCATGGTTGAAAAATTAATCGAAATCATACATAACAACTAGCACTAGCAGGTAATACTTAAGCAAGAGTAATTGCATTTTTTTTCGAATGGTCTTAAAAATCCTTGTTAAGTCAATGGAATGAATAATTACTACAGGTAATCTGAGTATATTTTACCGAAATTTGCTTCCTTACCTTAAAAGTTTTAATTTTAAAGTGTCCATCCACATCCAGTACTTTTATTCTAACCATAAGTTATCTTATGATTACTAAAGCGGGCGTTGTTCATTGTGATATTTGTATATTTGCGCACAGATAATAAAATAATGTCAATGACTTCACGGCCTTTGTACAGTAATTCGGGCATGTAATTCTCTTTGTGTCTGGTTTCATGGTTTGATATTATTTGATTGCCACAATTCATACAGAGGATATGCCTTTAAACATAAAAATATAGGCTCGTCTCCGGATCTATCCGTAGATATATTTCAGTATATTAATGTGATCATTATTCCCAAAATCTATATATACATATAATAAATCTGTAACAAGTCGGTTTCTGTACATTAAAGATATTTGAAAAAAACTGTCACTAGGGCTATTTATTAGCGTAATAGAACCCAAAACAATGATTTTTAGAATTATTGTCTGTTTGTCTGTTTGTCTGTTTGTCTGTTTATCTGTTTGTCTGTTTATCTGTTCGTTTGTGCGCGCTAATCTCAGGAACGGCTTAACGTAGAAGGATGCGGTTTTCACTGATGTATTGGTATTTTTTTGGATTAACATTTAGGGTTTGTTTTATTTAAATCGGTTCACAAACAAAAAAGTTACGTCAATTTCAAGGATGAAATGGATGAACGCCTGCACGCTGACTCTGCGCAAAGCTGATTGCACTCCGGTGCTAATGCGTTTAAATGCATAATAAAATAAAGAATTACGTATTTCAGCATTTTCCAAAATTCACCCTTTAAGTGTCAATTTTTTTCGAAATTCTTTAAAAACTGATTGTTGAGACTTGATTTATAGAATCTTTTTGGGAAAAGTAGAAAAAAAGTGAAAGCAAGTTTTCAATCACTTATGCTAGATTTCATCTCTAAATATTTAAAAAAACCATACATATCACCACATATTCAAAGAAATCCTCAATACAAAATGTACAAAACCTTAACAAAACGAGGCTACTGTCGACATCTATGTTCATATTCAGAACTATTTAGTGATCTGTTGCAAATTCGCTATATCGACAATTTAGTTTAAACGCTATACGATAGATGTCGTTGTTATTCATTTATTCATTTATTCACATTTAATTGCTTTTTACAGGTAGATTTACAGGTGGTGAACTATATTCATTATTTTACCCAATAACGCTATTACAAAGTGGATTGGTGGAGATTATTTCAAATAGGTAATTAATTACGAGTATATTTACTTAATAAAATATCTAATAAAAAAAATTAACAACTTAGAGAGCTTTGGAACTGGCGCTGATATTGTACTCATTGTGGTAGAGCATTATGGAGGCGCGGCGCGGTGGTTACATCCACATATTATGGGGGGGTCACAGGGGACATGACCCCCCCCCAAAATCCCTCACTCATGCGTAGATGGAAGGCGAAACAAGCCAATTTGAGACACCTCTTCCCTCAAATTTCTTAGTGACCCACCACCAAAATTTCTTGGCGACCATTGCCCAAAATTGAAGGCTGCGACCGCGCCTGGACTCGCGTGGCGCAATGGTTACCATGCCGGACTGCCAATCGAAGGGTCTCGAGTTTGATTCCCGGCGAAGCAGAAATTTGAATGATGAGTTTAATTTTCTGTTCTCGGTTTAAGTGTTTGTATATCTGTCTCTGTGTGTCTCATGGTACCCATTACACAGTTTATATTTACCCTACTCTGGGGCTATCAGTGTGAAACGTAAAAAAATCAAAGTGTTCTACCGACTTTACTATGCTGAGTGATCTGCCAATCGAAGGGTCTCGAGTTTGATTCCCGGCGAAGCAGAAATTTGAATGATGAGTTTAATTTTCTGTTCTCGGTTTAAGTGTTTGTATATCTGTCTCTGTGTGTCTCATGGTACCCATTACACAGTATATATTTACCCTACTCTGGGGCTATCAGTGTGAAACGTAAAAAAATCAAAGTGTTCTACCGACTTTATGATCTTTTCAAAATGAAAGCTACGTCACCATATCATGATTACATCACCAGTCGAAG
This sequence comes from Pyrgus malvae, assembly GCA_911387765.1. Taxonomy (NCBI): domain Eukaryota; kingdom Metazoa; phylum Arthropoda; class Insecta; order Lepidoptera; family Hesperiidae; genus Pyrgus; species Pyrgus malvae. Next base: position 6,883,600 of record OU426958.1, on the reverse strand, counting down.
GTTAAAGTTCCACAGGCCGCTTTGCACGCTCCTTTTGATGATTTGAACGGATGTGTAAGTTATGGGACAACCTTCCAGTTGAGGCATTTCCAATGGACTTTGACATAGGGTTCTTCAAGAAAGCTGTAAAGAAAGCTCTTCTTGAAAGCCGGCAGTGCTCGGGTGATCGCTTAACCACGCGGCCTTTCTGCCTCTTTGTTCGGTTTATTTATAAAAAAAAGTGATTTCGAATAAAAGAATAAGCAATTGCCGAGGGTCTTATAATTTTTTTATTGAAATGAGCAGACGTTTTCAGTGGTTAATTTAATAAGAGCTATTACATACATACGCAGTACTGGCACTGGTGTTACACTAATATGCTAAAGCGTCACGGCAGCAGCACGGCATGGTGGTCACGCCCAGAATAATATTAGTAATCGATATATTTATTTCTGATGCTGTGTGAAGGGTTGTTAATAGGACCAATTGACTTTTAATCGCGTAGGGCCTGATCCTCTCACGCTGCTCCAATTCAGGTTGATGACGTCTTCATTGTTAGTTAGTGGCCCTCGCTCAAAAGACCTCCATTAAGTATGAACGACAGTATGTTAACGACAATTGCAACCAACGTGTAAGCAACCAAGAATTTGACTCCCAACTACTAACCACGTCTGACATAGCGTAGACATTTCACCACCTTTCTGCAATATATTTGAGTTACATAATGATAATGAATCTATGCATTATTTGCAGTACAAATTATTTAATTATAATGATTCTTTCCGCGGGCACAGCAGTCCTATCTAAACACTTTAAAAACAGGCTATAATAATACGTTTAATTTGTAAAGAGAAACTGATGATAACGACTGAAAAGTCGATATTATAAGAGGAGTACAGTAAGAATTGTAAGGACTCAGGAAGAATGTTTCCACTCAACATAATATTATATGAACTTTTGTATCATATGTAATTTCATAAAAGGTAACAATAATCCTAGGGACAGTGGAGGACAAGCGGTCACGAACGAAATTGCAACCTCATCAGCCACGACCACTCTGTCAAGAGTGAACGACTAAGGAGGAGGAGGAACAAATAATCCAAGCCTAAACAAGCCTTTTGTACAAGTCTTTATCTACGCGGACGACGTCGCGGGCACAACTAGTTCAAAAATATTTTCTTAAATTATGTCTATCAATGTTCATAAGCACACTGTCGGTGTTAATTATTGCTATCATCTTCCTATTCGATCATCGATTCATCGGGCTTTAATTGTAGAAACTTGTTAGTCGAGTTGACGAGTATTCAGATTAAGTTGCTAAATGTTACAAACGAAACAGTTATTTCGTACGGTACGTACAGTAAGATTATTGTAATGAGCGAATGTGTATGAGGTATGAGCGGCACAAAAGTTTAATGTTGTGGTAATCAAGTTTACGTGAGAACCACGCCATTATAATATAAGCAACTCTCAGGCTTTCATATCGCATTTAATAAGTGATATTTACTTTCAAACAATAAAACCGTCTAAAACGACTTATCGTGAAAAGTGAGAGCATCATTAATTAAGATTCCGATTGCCAGTAAAAGCTGAAAAGAATATGAGATAATGTGAACGTTATGTACCAGTACCTGGACGACCGAGCATTGCTCGGATAAAAACAATTTATTTTCTTGGTTTAATTTCTCATTTGCTTGAAACACTCATTTGCTTAGTGTTACTTAATAACGCCATCTGAAGTTCCTAATAAAAAATAGTTATTTTCATAAAAATAAAAAATACACAATAAAGTTTTGATTGAGGTTTGAAACCCGGGTCTCTAGTTCCGCAGTCAGCTCACGCAACCATTCGACCACGGAAGCTTTAATTCAATGAACGAAATTTTCATAGAGCTCTTTCAAATCGAAATTGTCATTTCTTTGAACGTCGGATTGGCGGATGGTAGTAGCGGAGCCCAAGAGGGGATTTTCGGATTTACTCGAGCGCGTCAGATTAAGATATGGGGTACACCTTGCATCCTAAAATAAAAAAGCTAAATTTCTTGGCATTGAATCGACTGAAATTTAAATTGGAAAAATCATGTAGAAATAGTATGCCAAAGACTAAATAAAACATATACGCATTACACCATCTTTCAAAAGTAGCAAATCAAAAAACGGCATTGATTGCTTATCACGGATACGTACGTTCGGTCCTAAGATACGGATTACTCTTATGGGGGAACTCAACTGACTTAAATAGAGCATTTATTATACAAAAAAAAATGTGTTAGGGCCATTTACGGTGCGGGACCTATGGAATCCTGTAAGCCAATATTTAAAAAACTAAATCTCCTGCCATTTCCATCAATGTACATCTACGAAAGTAAAAAATAATTAAAATTAATTTGATACCAAAGATGATACATTCTCTACACGGCATCGGGGTCAATTGCATAGACCATTATCTTATACGGCATGCTATTTGAGAAACAGCTTTGTGATGTGCATCAAACTTTATAATTTGCTGCCATTTAGGTTAAAAAATCGGCTAACATTAAATCGGTTCAAGGGTTTTATTTTTAAATTATTGATTAAAAACTATTTTTATTCCACATAGGAATTTATAGAATATTGTCATGCTGGACACCTCAAACGCTTGGCTAATAAATTATAAATTTTTATTCAATTATGCAAATATTATCATTAATAATACCAATAAGGTATCTGATATTATTGTTATTAAATTATTATTGTAATTAATAAAAAAAATACATGTACCTTCGGGTATGAAATTGCATTTAATATCCTTAAATTAAAAAATGTAAATTAATGATTTAACCTATAGACTAAGAATATACTGTTATCACTAAAGACACTATGACTTTAGCTTATTAATTAATAAATATTTGCCCACCGACTAGGCATGAACAATATTGTAAGAATTTTATCGTAAAATGTACCGTGTTTTAATGCAAATAAATATTTCACTTCATTCATTTAATTTCATTTCCTGTTAAGTACTGCCACGATTAAAAAAGGCCTTCTATATAGGTACAATATTTTTTTATCTTACTTCCGGATGTCAAAATATTCAGATTAGAATACCTCGTTACCGTTGAACCATGAATTTTAAATAATAAAAATCTCTCTCCACTGGTTTAACGCAAAACGTCATAAAATATAATAATATTAAAATAATAATATATTTTAAACTTCCTACCACCCAACCTATAAAAAGCACAAGGTCCTGATGACGGTTGAGGAAATCCACAATGAGCCTCGTGGGTTCCCCCGTTTGACAGCGATTACGCCACAATATTATTAATACTCTCCAATAGATGTCAGGAAGAGTCGTATTTTACAGTTTATATTTAAATTGATTATCATTGAAAATATTTTTATACAGTCAAAAATTTCTAACAATAAAATTTTTGTGGATCTATTTATCACCCCCGAAACCAGGGCACTAAATTTCATCAAAATATTTGGAGCCGTTTCCGAGATTCAAAAAATATATTTAGATATATACAAGAATTGCTCGTTTAAAGGTATTAGATAAGCACAAGAGTTTTAACGTATTCTTTTAAAAATTTGACATTCTCAGCTACGATTGCTTCAAATGATGATTTCGCAAATTTTTATTTAGTATTTTTAAAGCTCACAAAACGTGCCCTAAGAATTAAGAATATAGTAAATACAATAAGTGTATTACCCGTTAGTTATTTCCCAATGAGTAAGCAGTTCGTGTTTATTAGAATTCACGAAGGTACCGCTGTATTAAGGCGTGGTGTTATCGGTTATGACTTGTGATTATCGCGTCCCTCTAATAAGAAACTCCAAATATAGCCATAGTTTCCTTATACCTACGCTACTAGTACATTTATTTCTTACGCCTATGTCTTAAATCTTTGCCCATGTCCTGTCTGTCTTATTCACAGTAATTTTTTTGTTGTGCTATCTTCTTGCTCACATACATACACCAACAGTTATGCATATGCACATGCTAGTGCTTCTGCACATCTGTCGTATTTTCAAGTGTACATATTATTAGACACACTTCGGCTTGCGTTACACGATTTGAATAAAAGTATCGCAAGTAAGAGAAAGCTTAAATGGATTTCGTGAGAATTGCCAGTGAAATTTTTGATAACTTACAAATTATCTTTTCTGGGCAGATTCGTTGAATACATTTGAAAATGTATGTGAAGAAAGTGGATTAATAAGTCTATTATTTAATTCTAGAACGGAAGTTACTAAACTTACCCTGCTATTCTGTAAATTGTCGATAAGGTGAATAGCAAGTCTATCATGAACATTCTTTACTCTTTCGAATACTCTCTCTGTATTCTGTATCCCCAGACAAACTATCTTGGAAGAAACATGTACAACAGCTGGCCTTTCTATTCCCACGCACGATAGAATCATGTCAACTCAAGATATGCCTGTATAATCGGTATGTAGTCTCGTTTAGAATGGTACAGACTTTCTTAAAGGCATTCCTCTTGGATTTTTACTTTTACTATGTTAACCGTGCTTGTAAGAAACAGGCACGAAAATCAAATTAGGTACGTTTCGTAAATTTTAAATGTTTATCGAAAACGTTTTGTCGTCGGTTTTTAATTTGTTTAACCTTAATATTGAAAATGTCGCTTTCCATTACGATATTATTAGGTATTATTTCCATTACTTATGAATAACACAATAGCATTTTACATGTTGGTTCACAGAAGAGAGTGATCATTCTATTTCTTGGAAAGTATGAGCACCTTTGCGAAAATAAGTAATGTTATTTTCTATTTTCTTTTTCTCTCATCTTTTTAATTAAGTATAATATAGAAGAAGTAATTATTGAAAACTAACTTTATATGCCTTTAGAATATTTATAAGATATAACTTTACTGCTCTTTTGTCGCAATTTTATACGAGTTCGCGGATTCGTGTGCAAATAATTCCTATAAATCATTTTGAAAGCTAGGTATTTAAAGATATAATAAATTAAGTTTTTAACAAAAAAATAGAACCGACTTCAAACGGTAAAAAATAAAATTGTTCAGTACCTACTTCTTCTTGCTTATGGTAATGACTCTTAAAACTATTTTTGGAGTCGGGCCCTTACTTAAATGTCGTACCATTCGTTCTAAATGGGCAAAAACAGTACAGACAGTGGGACAGTACCTACTTAGTTACCATTCAGAATGAAAAGTACACTATATTTACTAAGACAGGACATTTTACTAAGGGCCCGACTCCAAAAATAGTTTTAAGAGTCATTACCATAAGCAAGAAGAAGTAGGTACTGAACAATTTTATTTTTTACCGTTTGAAGTCGGTTCTATTTTTTTGTTAAAAACTTAATTTATTTCACTCTTTTTATTAGTAATTTTAATAATTCATCAACATCAGGTGATAATTACCGGACATAAATATTTGTATTATGTTAAAAAATATGACTAAAAGAATGTGTATGCCTATTAAGTTACAGTGTTTCCCTCGATTTCCCTAGTCACATCATCATCAGATTTTGACATGGTGACAGTTGAACCACCTCAGGAATGTAAGATTTCGAACAAAAAACCATTTAATGAAAGAATTTGCTCTCAACTCCTAACCGTCGTAGTACCTTCCATCATCAGCTCAACAACATCACATGATGATAATTAAACGCAAATGTCTTTTTTGCTTTAGTAGGAATATAAAAATCAATTGTTGTGCTATAAAATTTGAATGTTCCCCTCGAATTCTTTGGGATCCCATTATCAGACTTTGACTTGGTGACAGTTGGACCACCTCAGGAATGTAAGATTTCGAACAAAAACCCATTTATTGAAAGAATTTTCTCTCAACTCCTAACCGTCGTAATACCTTCCATCATCAGCTCAGCAACATGATATGATGGTAATTATACACAAATGCCTATTTTGCTTTAGTAAAAATATTAAAATCATTTGTTGTGCTATAAAATTTGAATGTTCCTTTTGATTTCTCTGGGATCTTATCATCAGACTTGGACATGGTGACAGTTGGACCACGTCAGGAATGTAATATTTCGAACAAAAAACCATTTATTGAAAGAATTTGCTCTCAACTCCTATCAGTCGCAGTACCTTCCATCATCAGCTCAGCAACATGAGATTATGATTACTATGCACAAATATCTCTTATGCTTCAGAAAGTATAAGAAAATCAATGTGTGTGCCTATAAAATTTGAGAGTTCCCCTCGATTTCCCTGGGATCCCATCATCAGATCCTGATTTGGTGACAATGGGACCACCTCGGGAGTATAACCATACGAACAAAAAAAGAATTTTGAAAATCGGTCCACAAACGGCGGAGTAATCGGTGAACATATATAAAAAAAATAATACATACAGCCGAATACAGTACCTCCTCCTTTTGGAAGTCGGTAAAAATGATATTGATTATAACGGTAGAAAATTAGATGTGTAATGTTTGTTTCAATAAAATTAAAAAGATTGCTACTGTTAACTGTTACTTTAATGTTGTAAAATGTACTACTGTCTGTGCCATATCTGCCAAAAGGGAAATTGTAGAGGCCGGGCAACCGTCGTGGTACATCCTCTTCCGACAATAGCTGAGCGGCGACAGTAGTCACGCAACTAATGTTATTGATGTGACATAATTTAAACCTAGGATGATGTGATTTAAACCTATTTTGTAGGTGGTAGAACTATTTTATCGTTCGCCCGAGGAAGTACTGGTGGTACCTGTGTACCCACTTCTGCCGTGAACCAATTCTATTGTATTTCGGTGGAAAGGTGCAGTTGCCGGCCACACTTACATGAGGCGACCACCAGCCTCCGGAGTAGCAGCGCAATTGCATACGACCTCAGACAAGACTTACCTATGCTCGCTTGAGGTTGTATGTAGATGTCCATGGGCTGCAGCGACCACTTAACACCACGACGTGGCCTGCATGCTCGTCTGCTACTCCATTCAAGTAAAACCTAGGGTCTCTTTTGAAAATATACAGACACATAGGATGTTATTGATGTGACATAATTTAATTTGAACCTGGTTTTTTTTTCTAAAATAGTAAACATTTTGAAGAAGAACAAGCTATTTAGGAGGTTATTATTACACTTTAACTGAAGACTTATGTCTCTATTCTGAATGAAGTAAGATCAAATGTACAATTCAGGGGTTAAGACTGTTAGAATTAGACCTTTTAAGGGAATGTTTCACAAACATGATAACATTGAATTCCATTCATGCGTTGTGGTACTTTTAGATACATTTGTACAAGAAACGCTTATATTTTGATTTAAATTGACATCAATACGTCTTCTTTACATTAAAAAACCTAAATACATATATCCTACGTATTTATGTAGTTGAGCAGCTTAAGCTTGCTGAAACCCCTAACAGTGTATGTATAACATGTTATAACAGTATATAAAACGCAATTACTATATGCTATAAGATTTCTTTAAATCTTATAATATATAGCGATGCTAACTTATTCGTTGAAACTCTAAGTTGCTACAGTTTTTGACGATGCATTTTGTTTACTTCAATAGGTGGTAATATATATAATATATAAGATCCAGACGCTAGACGGTATGATAGAGGCAATCCCTGCTTACTTAGTCATTTTTATCAACATGTTATACCTACATGTTCTTGAATGTGAACTAAGCACAGCTTTCTTTTTCCTGAAATAAACTATGAACTATTACTCGAATGAAGATTATAATATTATCTTAGGAGTGATTTTGGTGATGGCCGAATGTCGTGATGATAATTTTCTTTGCCTTCATTTTGATTCCGTTTGCCGCCACTGAGATTCTTTAAACTTTTGTTTCGCGACTAGAATCTTTGATTGTCCCCTGAATACTTCTTCGAAAGTCACAACTTTATCGAGAATTTCACGTTAGACCACAACCGTTATAGGCTGGTGTGTTCCGCATAATTTGCTACGTTTCCTCACACCGCCGTCAATACGTAACAACTGTGATAATAGCCGGCCAGTAATCAGTGCGTGAACACGACCGCGCACCAACGTCACATTGGTGTGCGTTCACCGCACCAGCGTGACCACTCTCACACTTGCTTTAATTACGTGGAATCTGGAAATATTTTGCCTGTTTCCTTTTATGGCTTCGTGTGTTAAACCAAAATAATAATAAATAAACCCTCTGCCACTGAGGTGGTATTTTTCAAAACATTCTGCTGAGCGGTAGTCTGACAGACGTACCGTTAAGGTATCAATTATTTAAAAACGATGCAGATTTTTGTAATAAAGGTATATTCTTCTTGTTTTGTAATATTTTTGATTTAAGAAAATCAAATATAATCGAAATAAAATTCATAATTTTAATACATAACCAATCTCGTTTAATATTACTTCAGTCTAGGAACTTTTGACACAGACATTAAAAACGTATTTTTTTTTAAATTATGAACAAAAAAATAAAAATATTAAACATGCCATTGCCATCTACTGGCATAAAGTTTTATAAAAAAAATAAAAGAAAAAAAATTGTTAGAGTACTTTTTTTTAAATTGTCCTTAAATTTCACTCTTGTAATCTTCACATATTTGCGCTGTACACTGCATACGGTTGGGCTTTTAGCAAGCGCAACAAGTAAATCGCACTTGTCTTTTTTTTGCTTGGAAAAATACGACACAACTACCTTGATGTTGATGGTGCAGGGTCACTGGAAGGTGGAGGAGGTAGTAAATCTCGACCCAGAACACAACATATGGTCATGCGCAACTCTCTCGGAATCTTTTCACTATGAACACGTTGTTTCAAAGCAAGAAGTACTAATTCTTGAGCCAATTGCAACTGGAAATCTCCTCTTCTTAACTTTGCTCGAGGACAATGACCATACAACAGCTATATCAACCAAACGATAGAAAATTGCTTGTGGCCAATCGACTATAAGAATATATAAACAAACTAGAGACTATACGTTGTTGGTTATGTTTCAATCTCTGTTTCTGTATTAGTAATCTCTTCAGTCAAATTATTTTCTTCTTCGTAAGCAGATATTTCATTCTTTTCATATATCTCTTATTACGTAATCCTTCTCGGCTACGTCATCGACAAAATCACTCAATTCTTGGTCATCTTCTTCATTTAACCACTGATGAATCTGTTATTCATTAAGGGATTTCCTCTTCTTGAAGATCTTTCGTTGTCCGTATTGTTAGCCCTCTAGAAATAATAACACTATGCTAAGCTACAGCGGTGGATCTAATTTAATTTAAATATTTTACTGAGGTGGCAACTGATAGACACTATGGCTATATGTAAATTGCTGACATGAAGTCTGTGAGACACTATGACATTATAATTATTTTACTGACAATACGAATATCAGATCCATCACTTATTACTGACCTTACGTCCTGTAGACACCAAACAGATCTAATTCCACACCTGCGTTCGCTGCAGCCGACGTCGCTGCACTGGTTGGACGGCTGTCCCCCCGCAGGAAGGTACAGAAAGAGATGGAACGATACGCGTCAAAATGGTGACGTAGCAACAACGTTTGTATTTTATGATGTCTGTCAGACGTAACGTCAGTGGCAGAGGGTAAATAACGTTTCACACTAATTGCCCCACAGTAGGGGCTATAGGGGGACATATACCCTATGTCGTGGGTGCCATGGACACATACAAAGAGAAACACAAATACCCAGACCGAGAACAGAAATTTAAACTCATCATTCAAATTTCTGACTCGCCGGGAATCGAACCCGGGACCCTCCGATCGGCAGTCTTTTGTCGTTTTTTGTAATTAACTCCATAAAGGTTTTGGTGTTAATTACATCAAATCACTATTTTTCATTTTTGCAGGGTTGATACTGGCTTGTGTTATGAGGCTTTCACCAGAAATCTAATTTGTCAATAAAAAAATATGTGCTAAAAGCTTATTGCGTAGGTACTTACATACATTCGTTAAAAATTATACATAAGTACATATCTCAAAAATTATTTCATACATTGACTCTTTTTCCACATTGTTTGTTTTTTAGATTATCTTTAAAATGCCCAAGGTTATTTGAAAATGTCCTGCGAAAAGCCGGTTTAAACACCTGCTGCATTTGTTTGCTATCAAAACCGTTTCGACATCTGCTGTTGGTTGACCCGAATATAGTGCAAAAAATAATAGTAAATATGTATTAGCAGAGAAAATGTTTTTTATAGTATTAAATAATAATATTCATATATGACCCTGATAGTTACACAAAACATTCTCAAAGACATCTTTCGGCTGCCAACATGCTCTGGGGTGCTAGGTATATAAGGTATTTAGTTATTTAGCTTCGGGATTAAAAATAGAGCTACGGTATCCGCTGCCTGATCGTAAGTGGCAACTAAAAGGGGGCTTCCGGGGTTGTGGGCGATGAGAGTGGGAGCTCGATCCGTCCAGCCAGCAGTCCCGGGAAGGATGGCGGTGTGTGCGTGGCCGCATGCCGCCGTAAACATCGGAAGGTGCAGGAGAGCAGATCTGCTCTCCGAAGATGGGCCTGTACTGGGGGCACCGCGCGTGGAGGACACCAGTTAAATCCCACATAACCCCGGTATCCTCCCAAGATGCCGAGTACCTTTTGAAGGTTTCCCCCGATACAAATAAAGGTATATAAGGTATTTAAGTCTATAAAACCACGGACATTCGTCTTCTATTAACTTTTGGGCTATTACAATTACATTACTCTTATTAGTAGGTATTTTGATAGCAAAATAATAAACGTGAATAAACATATCGTTTTATTACTGTACTGTAGTAGTGCAAAGGCTTCACAAAAAATTCACTAATTACGTCATATGAGTGGTACAATCGAAATATCAGATGTTGTAGTAGTTAGTGTATGTACTAATTGCACGTAAGAATGAAATGAAGAGCAGTAATTAAAATTTCGTTGCTTATTATTTTATTTTATGCTTCTTCTTTCATTGAGGATTTGTTTGAACAGATTTTTATTAATAGGTATACTTTTAGTAACCACTTTCACTTCCGTTAACTCGGCAGTGCATTAAAAGTTCACATTTATTAAATTTGTTCGATTTTACCAGAATTAAATTATGTCTAAACATCTGCTTAAATATCTGAATATTTATGTTTCGAAATTTATAGACAATACCAAAACGTTGCTCTAACAGATCACTTTGTCATTGATCATCTCGTTCAGAGTTGAAATTGCGATCAATCCTAAACAACAGCAAATATTGTTCTCAAAACCTACCACAAATCATTTGCATTCCATAAAAGGTGTCAATTTTAAAATATGATAATAAAGTTTCAGTTCGAAAGTGTCTCTTAAATGTCTTGACTTGGTGTAGAGTGCGACACACATCCAGATACGGGCACCTTCCTTTACGCGTTTATTATGAGGGCAAATGTGTCGTGTGCCAGATTTTAGGGAAAAATTTCTTTAGCTCTATTTTCCACCACTATAAAAACAACTGTCAGTCTAAGTGGAAAACATTTCGACGTGCCGAACCTGCGATATCTTGCCATGGCGCAATGTCCGCAGGTACAATGAATGCTTGTGAAATCTTCATTGAAGTGTTTGCATTATACGGCAAGGCAAGTAAGCAGTAGTGTGGGATTATAGCTGCAACGACAATTTTAGAATTGCGAGAATATTAGAAAATACATGCTTCTGGGAGTCTACTGTTGGGATTATTGCGAATTTAGACTTGTCAAAATTTAATAGAATTACTTAAGTATATCATTTCTTGCATATTAAAAATATAAGCGTATCTCACACGTATGTAAAGCTTTAAGTAAGGTTGATGATGTCGAATTTTATAATCACAGTAAAATTCATACATCAAACAGGTCTTTACGTCATCAAATTCGTAAGCAATCCCACTGACTGAGGAAACAAACGTTTCCATTATTCGCTTGAATACTGATACAAAAACAACGGTGTCGTATTAACTGGCACGTCCGGTGTGGGCCTTATGTTTGAAACATTTATCCAAACGGGATAAAGTGGTGTATCCGGAATTAGTCCTGCGGTGCGTGGGAGAGGATTGAACGATCGATTTACTGCTCCTGATTTAGTTTGAAATGTGTTTGTTCTCGTCTGGGCCGTGGTTATTATTGTTCTTATATACGTCGCGTGTTTTTTTTCTTTCAAAGCTTAAAACGTTACGGCGGCGTCAGCATAAGCATCACCATCTTGTAATATAATTTTTTTCAGTTTATTTTTATTATATAGCTTATTCTTCAGCTTTGTTTGTTGAATTTGCTCTTGTTTGGGTTCTGTGGCTGTTCTGATTGATGCGTTTAATCCATTTTCACAGCCTAAAAAGATACTGCATCAGGCGTCTGTTTAGGAACCTGCCTCTTGTACCTAATACAATTTCCATTTTAATTTTATAGCATACTAGCCTTCGGCCAGCGGATTCGCAAGCGTGGACCCGTTTTATAGGTTCTCGTAGGATAAAAATCATCCTATGTCCTAAGGTCCACTCTATCTGTGTTCCAAATTTCATTAAAATTGGTTTAGTAGTTTAAGCGGGTAAGCGTAGCAGACAGACAGACAGATAGACAGACAGACAGAGCTACTTTCGAATTTATAATATTTATGTTTTGCATTACAACAAAACATTTATTATGTGTTGAATAAAACATACAGCGTTTGGTGAAGAAGCTGTCTGCAAATTTCCTTATAAATTAATGAAAAGCATAAAAACCTTACCAGATTGACCATGGCTCCTCAAGATTTATCGTAGCCTCACCAGCAAGAGCATGGAGGTTCTGTGCTGTCAGTTGTCACTGTCAAGCTTCATAGTGTCTTCACCACCAGCAAGTGTTATACTGGAACGCTGTATGTTTTATTCAACACATAATAAATGTTTTGTTGTAATGCAAAACATAAATATTATGTGCATCTCTAAAACATACAGCGTTTGGTGAAGACGTGTCTGTTATCTGCTGGTAGGTGCTGTTTCTGGGCAAATGCTATGTGACAATTCTGAAATATTTTTATGCAAACAAAGTAAATAAAATATCTCATATAATGTGCTAAAAATCTCCACATAAAAGAGTTTTAATTTTGTGAATATTAAAAGTATAAGGTTATAAAAGCCATTTCAATGAAAACTAAATGTATTATAGTCTAGTATGTATGGCAAATTTCTTAAATGGGGTTTTGGACACCATTCACACAAAAAATCTGTTTGCATATTGCATACCTTAAAAAGGCTGCACAAAACTATGCTTGGAAAGCAGGATAATTGTTCATTCAGTCAAACACAGGATTTCTTCCGCCACTCAAATCAATTTAAATTTAGTCAAATTGAGTCAAATGGTTAGCGACATCACAAACCATCCTCTCGTACAAAATGTATGGAGATGTCACTGGATTAAATATATTCATTGCAAAACAAAGTATTTTTGCATATTTTCTAATAAACTGATGGCTGTAGTATCCGACTTCATAAACCAAAGATAGTTTATATGTAGTAGATAGAAAGCTTGTTGCTAGCTATCTTTAGGAAAAGTAGATCACTCTTTTAAAACATCAAATAATGTTTGAATATGTATTGATACAGAGTGCGCGAAATTTCGCTTTGAAAGTAATAGACATGGAACAAACCATGTATAGGTATTTATTTGTCATAGATTTTTAAAATAAATGTTTATTGATGTGTTCTGTTGCTTTCAGATCTTCACTTCTTAAAATTGATTATTTTTAAGACGTTATTCGAAAATTTGGTTTTAATTTTTTATTTTTTTTTATTTTTTATTTTAGACCTTGCAAAAGGTTTTTAAGTACCTATAAAAAGTTAAGGAACAGAACCAAAAAATAAATATCTTTAAAATAAAGAATTTTTGTCAGTGATTCACTGAATCTGTCTTAGTTGAGGCTTTAACTCTAACAAAAACCTATTAAATTGGGTTCAGAAAGCAACCTCTTCAATTTCTGTAGTGCATCAGAGATGTTCGCAAAGAAGGCGAGAGTAGATTGTTTTTATGCAACAATGCGCAAAAGATGTGATTCCCTGGTGCACTGAGAGGCAGCTCCAACTGCATCATAGTTTTTAAGAAAATAACACTTTTGAGTCTATGTTACTTGTGAATAAATTATTATTATTATTATAAAGATGTTAATTGGTACAGAAACACTTTTAATAACACCCGCGCCTGCCACCTATATATGGCCTCCCAGGATCTGAATTTTGAATCTTCTGATAGAAAGCTGTATGTAAATTTTAACATGACATAAGGTAATACACACAACAGAGTGCCATGTTTCTACATAAGTTCAATTGTTGGTTAAATGTATTTGCAATTAATTTTACCTGAGATTTAAAAAACCATTCTGTACTATACATAGGACATAAATTTCTGTTGGTTAAGGTGCACAATCTGTTGTCAATGCAACACTCTATGATACTGCTTATTTTATCTCACTCTCTCTGCCACACCCGCTATTTGTTTATTAACAAAGGTACCATTTCCTCTTCATAGAGAGCAGTGTTGTTGGTATCCCTCCCCAAATTTTTCTTTATAAGATGGGAATCTTGGGTATTGTAGTTCAAATAGAACATGAATCATCATGAGATTTGCCAAGATAAATTTTTTAATTTTACTTTATTTCAGCCTAAAGAGGGATGATGTGGCATTTTACATTATTCAGTGTACTTTTGGGTGAGGTTTGATTACCTTTATAAGGCTGTGCCATTACTTTGCATTAAAGTTTTTCAAATTACATACATGTGATTTTGTAGTCAATCACAATGGCTGCAACTCCTTTTGCGTCCCACTTCTGGGCACAGGTCTCTCCCAATTATTGTTTTTTCCCACTGCTGGGTACAGGTCTCTCCCAATGATAGGTTAGGCCTGGAGCTCACTCCACCAAGATGTTCCAATTTTGGTTGGTGGAGAAATCACAAAAGTGCCTCCTAATTTTAGTCAGTTTGTTTATATCTGTTTAAATTCTAGTAGCTTTCTTCTGCTACTACCAACAGACTACTGACGCTGATGTAGTATGTACTACTTCTACAGATGGGCATTTAATCATAACCCTTATTAGGTAAGATGATCTTGAAAGACCATTATAACTTCAATTAGTACTGCTGTAACAGCAAGCAACAACCTGCCAATCATCAAGCTGTTTGATTAGGCAGAATAATATTCAAATTAGGAACCCATTTTGACTACTCATATAAAACACTTCCAAGTGCTTAGTCATATATCTAGTGCTATTAGTACTCTAGCTACATTTTTGTATTGCCAATTCTGGCTCTCAACCATCTGATTTTTTAAGAGGTTTTACTTATTTAGACTTATCTCTTCCCTGTATCTAGAGAGTTAGAAAAATGGTTTAAATCTGTTTTCGTTTAAAAGTTCAATATACTTTTCTCCAGATTTTACATGTAGTCATTAACACAAGCAACTTTATTGGCAGTAATTTGTAGGGTTCCACAGATGCAATGCTATTGAATTATGTTTTCTAGCCAGCATTACAGTCAAGTAAAACTGTATTTGTTGGTTTATCAACTTTATCACATTTTGATATTGGGGCACTATTGTAAGTGTTGCTCGAGCTATTCCAAGGTACGCATTGTTTCCGCAACATGCGCAACTATAACTTGGAACTGTCCCAATGGACAAAGAGATAATCACCCACATAACCTGGCATGAAAATTCTCTTGCTCAAAGGATCTCTCTGATCCCAATTAGCTAAGTCTAGCTAGCTTGGCTTGCTCTTGTATCATTGGTGGTCTCTCTGACGCACTACCAAGGTACTTTGCTTCCGCAGCATAAGTAACTATCTTGGACAAGTCCCAACGGACAAAGTGATTAATGCTTATTTGTTTAGCTGTATCTATTCACAAGAGTTGCAACACTGATGGCCTGTTTAGGCCATTTGAGCATATTCAAGGTACTACTCATTGATTTCACAACATGAGTCCATTGTTTAGGCCATTTGAGCATATCCAAGGTACTCATTGTTACCGCAACATGAGTAACTGATCTTGGAAACGTCCTGATGGACAAAGTCATTTATCATCTACCTTTGTAGTATGATTTCATGGGATACATTAAATCCACTTACTATTGAGTAAATTTAGCAATTTCAAATTGGGCACATAGGTACTATGTGTATGATATGTACAACTGTCATAATGATCAGTAAATTCACTGATTGTATTACACACTATATAGAACACCAATTATCTGTGCTTAATGTTTTCCATTCATTGAAATTGCAGAAGGGTTGATGTTGGCATTTCCCAAAAAAAAAATATATATATCAACATGGATAGTAGTTATAGCTCTACTATATAAAATTATGCTGGGGTAACATTTCATCTGTACAACACTGTAGGTCTGGATCAAATTTCTTTATGCTTTTACTAAGCTTTCATTTAAATTTGTTATGTTAAGATTGGCACCCTTAACTCTCATATCATTTACAATTAACTTTTATAGTTCTTTTGAATTGGCAGTTCAAAGTAAATAGCAGTAAAGTTACCTGTAATAACCACAGTTGAACTTTTGTATACATATTGTGGTGTAGTAAAGTCTATATGCTACCAACACCTATTTATGGTCAGCTGACCATACCATCATGCTGAAGCAACACTGCACAGGTGTTGCTCTGCTGAGCTGTCATTTACAACATTACATTTTGTAAACAAAACAGTACTCTGTCACCATATGTAATGTTATTATTATTTTTATTGCTTACAATTGAATGGTGATGACTGTTGTTTGCCGAAGAATAATCAAATTAGTGGCATCTTTTTAACCTGGTGTTAAAGAAATAATGGAACAAAAATTGTGAATATTTGCAATAATGCATTGATTTTCTTCAATTTTGCTGTACAATAGTAATCAATAGGTACACACAATTACTTTATTCTGTACATCTGTGCTGAAGAAGGCAAACATGAATAATAGACATGTTACCATAACTTGAAACTATAAAGTAAAGAGCAGCTATTATGCTTTAGACACTCCGACAGTAATTTCTGGTAGCAGACATCGACTGGCTGAGTTCCACTCAGAATTACCTTTTATTCTTTGTACAAAAAACAGTCAGAGAAAAAACCATATTAGCCATGATTTTTCATTAAGATTGAGCTATGGTTTAAAATAAGTAACTTACCAGAGCGGGTTTTTGCTCCGTCTGACTTACTTCAGGGCGATCGTTTATTGAAACGAATTTAACTTCCATTCCGCCCCTAAGTAGACACTCCGGCCCCCCCTGTTGTTCTTCATATTATTATGCAGAACTGCATAGGTATAATGCACTTAGATTGGAATTAAAGATTTCATCGCGGCCATGATCGCGGCATGTTTTTCCAACACTACTTACACGACTAAGATCTTCAAATTTTTTGTTTGAGCACACATTTTTTACAAAAAAAAAAATACTTATTTCGTGATGAATGTATGCTAATACGAAACAAACTTCGTTTGTATTAACGCTTTTTCTTCTAATTCAAGAAATTTTCGAATTTGAAAAATTTTCACTGTTCGTTACATGAAAATTTGCAAACGCTATGAAGCTTGACAGTGACAACTGACAGCACAGAACCTCCATGCTCTTGCTGGTGAGGCTACGATAAATCTTGAGGAGCCATGGTCAATCTGGTAAGGTTTTTATGCTTTTCATTAATTTATAAGGAAATTTGCAGACAGCTTCTTCACCAAACGCTGTATGTTTTAGAGATGCACATAATATTAGTAGGGATTGCTCGCCCTTCTTTTCTAATACCCCAGTAGGTACCTTGAGAAAAATGTCCGAGAGACTCCTCGGCATCAACATTGAAACCCACTGGTTTCCAAACTTTCGCATTCATATCGGATATAACATGATCGTATTTCCTTATTGTTTTTTTTCTTTCTAACGAATAGAAAGCTCTAGAGCTCGTTCCTTATAAATTTACTTACATTTTATAAAACTTGCTATTGCAGATGTTTGTAGTCAAAGCAGAACAAAATAGTAATAATATGTGATTAGATATGAGCGCCGATGGGTGGGAGGTCGGCGGCGGCGCGCCGACTTTTTGGAGTCGGCGGCGGCGGCGTTGTCGGCGGCGTGACCTTCAAAGGGTTTTTTGATGTTGGCCGATAAAAAAAGCACGTAATTTATCGATAAAAATATTTACGTTTATTAAAACTTAAAAATAAACAAATTACGGTTCAGGAAAGTGAACATTTTGACACTTAGGAAAAAGAACAACGTAATTATACAATTTTGAATAACAATTCGCCGATATTGCAGGTCGGTGTATGACAGGATAGTTTTTTTTATATAAATAAACCGTACAAAAAGGCAGACCGGCCGCGTGGTGTTAAGCGATCACCGTCGCCTATGGACACGGGTAACCCCAGAGGAGCCATTCGAGCTTTGCCGGCTTTGGAGGAGAGCTTTTTTACAGCTTTCTTGAAGAGCCCCATGTCATAATCCACTGAAAATGTCTCAGCTGGAAGGTTGTCCCATAACTTACACGTCCGTGGTAAGAAGAGCGTGCAAAGCGGACTGTGGAGGACCGCCACGAGTCCAGATGGTGTCGGTGAAACTTTATCCTTCGTCTGGTGGTATATTCATGAAATGGTGACGTAGGCATCATTTTAAAAAGTTCCTCGGTGCTCTCACCATAGTAAAGTCTATAGAATGCGCAGAGCGAGCCTCTTCGCAAGCTTAGCGGTTCTAGCCTGTCAGTCAAGCTTGGGTAGTTGATGATTCGGACTGCGCGCTTTTGAACGGAGTCAAATGAGTGTAGTGGTGTAGCTGGTATTTTGTGCTCCTGCCCAGAGATGGGAGCAGTACTCTATGTGAGGTCTTACCTGGGCCTTATACAGCGTTAGCAGGTGCCCCGCAGTGAAGTACTGCCTCGCCCTGTTGAGGACATCAAGCTTTTTTAATTCCAATTTGACCATGTTCTCCAGGTGACTCCGATACTGCACTTTACTCGTAATGTCAACTCCCAAGATACCGACACTTTCACCAATGGTGAGTGCGGTTTCCTGGAACTTGGGCGCTATAACAAATGGGGTTTTTTCAGCGGAAACTTGTGTCTTTGTAAGGTTAAACTCTCAACAAGGTTAAGTCGACCCTATTACGAGAACCGCTCCAGAGAGTTTTCGACTTCAGACACAAGTTTGATTCTGCTTTCCTCCACTTGTGACCGAGAGGCATTGGCTCGACAGGTGTATAGTGCGTCCACCGTGCTATCATCTGCATAGCAATGATACCGCGTGATTGGTTGCAGCATGTCATTGATATGCAGAATGAATAGTGTAGGTCCTACACTGTAGGAGACAGCACTGAGCCTTGGGGAACACCGGCGTTAATGGGCTTCATATCTGAGCAGCATCCGTCAACAACGACCTTAATCTGCCGCTCAGACAGAAAGCTTGCCACCCAGTTGCATAACCTCAAGGGAACACCGTAAGATGAAAGCTTCGCGAGAAGGACCCTGTGCATGACTCGGTCAAAGGCCTTTGCGATATCCAGGCATCTGCCAGATAATTCATTTTTGGAAATTTGCATAAGGCCACAAATGCATTAAGAGGCTTTAGAGGATAGTTTTCGTTATTTTTTAGTTAAGGTGGTATATTAAACCCTTCTGACAAACTCTTCTGAAAAATAAAATAAAAATAGATGAGGACATATAGCAATAAATAGCAGCCTTTTTCCTTTGCATTTCTTAAACATGCGTCACAAAACACTTGATCGTTGAGAACTGTTCTTTCTTTTTCATCTAAATTTACAATTAAGTTTTCAAAATAGTTCCAGCAGTAACTGTGCTTTGATTTCACTCGGGATAGCGTCGTCACTGTATTTTTTTTTCTTTTTTCGTTTTATAAACGTACACATTTTCTAGAGCCGACGACGGAGACATTTTTCATAGCTAACTGCACTGCACGCACTGCAAGCACTGGACCTATTCCACTGCAGCGCGGAGTACGACAAGGGGATGTCATATCCCCGAAGCTGTTTACCGCTGCATTGGAAGACGTGTTCAAGCTGATGGAGTGGAACGGGTTCGGTATTAACATCAATGGCGAACACCTCACACACCTTCGATTTGCCGATGATATAGTAATCTTGGCAGAGAACCTGGAAGAGCTCAGCACTATGCTAGGTGACCTCCATAGCACCTTACAAAGGGTGGATCTTAAGATGAACATGGACAAGACCATGTCACACCTATACCGGTTCTTGTTGATGGCACTACTCTCGAAGTTGTCGACGAGTACATATACCTGCGATCCGTATGGGTAAGTCCAACTTCGAGAGAGAGATAACTCGTAGAATCCAACTCGGTTGGGCAGCGTTCGGGAAATTACAAAGTGTCTTCTAGTCCAGAATACCTCAGTGCTTGAAGTTGAAAGTTTTCGAGCAGTGTGTGTTGCCAGTGATGACCTACGCTGAGACTTACAGTTGGCATTTTCCATAGGCTCAAGGTCGCACAGCGACGATGGAGAGGGCTATGCTTGGTATTTCTCTACGCGGTAAAATTCGTAACGATGAAATCCGTAGACGAACGAAATTTACCGACATAGCTCTCAAAATTTGCAAGCTGAAGTGGCAATGGGCAGGCCATATAGTTAGAAGACCCGACAACCGATGGAGAAGAAAGGTTCTCGAATGGCGACCACGTCTTGGCAAAAGGAGTACAAGCCGCCCTCCAACCAGGTGGACTGATGATCTGAAAAAGACAGCGGGAAACCGCTGGATTCAGAAGGCGCAGGACCGGGAGGAGTGGCGAACGTTAGGGGAGGCCCACGTCCAGCAGTGGTAGTGCACTGCTGGACGTAAAGGCTGAAAAGAAGAAGAAGAACTGCTTAACGCGGCCTACGACAACATCGAACACGTTCATACTATTTGACTAGTGACCGATTCAATTATCTGTCTCGCTCACTCGGCGCGCCGTTATTTTTTCGCGCGGCGAAATCTGCGGCGGCGGCGGCGCGCCGGCGCGGCGCTCATATCTATATGTGATTGAAACTCTGTTTTCGTTATTGTCGTGGTTATTCTTAAAAGTGTTTTTTTTGTTACAGGTAACTTTGATTTCATTGGGTCAAGCACCGGTAACTTGGGAGAAAAAGTCCTAATTTACTTCGAGCTGGTATGTTCTTTTATCGAAAGCAACTATAGTAACCAATACAAACAAAATTACAGGCTCTACTGAACTCAGTTTTTACTACTCATTATTTTAGCACATGGAGATTTCCTCTGCAGTTACGAACCATGTAGCAAGAACAAAGGTTCAGTCATTGAAAGCCAACTTTTTCATTCTAATTGTCCCACTAAATTGACTATACAATGTCTATTTCTACGTCCTCACGTTAATTTTGTTGTTTAAGTATTGTTTTAGTGTAAATAATTGCATGAAATTTAAAAATACGTAATGTAATCTGTTTTTAATTCACCTTGCATTTTATGCATGGTCATTGAACAGATAAGACTGTCAGGATAGCAGTTTGGTGTAGGATAGCAGTTGCTTCTCTGTAGTCTTCTCCTACTTAGTTCTATTTTTAATTGTAACTTTTCTGCCCTTTAATTTACCTAACAATGATTGGACTATAATATCCATACTGTAATTTCCATCATTAATGTAACACAAATTAAGTAAAACTTTGGAACTATTAATCATCGTGTCATATATACCTGAATGAATAATGTTTTAGCGATTTCTACAAATTGGTGACAAATATCTAGAATTAGGTAGATAGGATCTTTGGTTATTTCCTTATAAAATTTATCACCGATTAATTTAATATCGAAACAGGAGAGGGTACAATCATTTATTGAAATATAGCATCATAAGTACAGCCAACTGCCAACTGCCAACCTGTCATGTCTGATTTGCTCATCACAAGATACACAATCTTTTCATTCAAAAACCCTGATTACATGCATAACTTATAGACCATGATAACTAAATAGAAATAGGTCTTAATGGATGAATCACCATAAATACCGCCCGACGGACAGTCAAAGAGCTGATAATATCTGGATAAAAAGTAAAGTTATAAAAAGTAGCTTCAAGAATATGTTCAAGTTCTAATCAGTTGACTTACAAAGAAATTTAATATACCAAGCACATAATTAAGGGCTTTAGCATTAGCTTTTCCGCATGACTGAAGTCGACCGCAAGTGGATTAACTTGTAAAAGAATGGACACGTAGTTTCAATCAAGTAATTAACGTGCAAACTCATAATCAGATTACTATTTTAGTGTTCAAATCAAGCACACTGAAAAAATGATATTTATTTATATATCTGAACTTATTTGATATTTTTTATCATTGTGTCGCACTCCAAATGTAATCAATCGATTAACGAAGCCGATGGCCATTTAGATGATGATAACACACATGGTGTTAATGATTATAGGATTACTTAAGGTTTAAAGACATCTCATTTAGTTATCATGGTCTTAACATATCTAATTCCTGAGAGTAGGTACTAACTCCGGGCGGCCCCATGTTCTTCTTGCAGCTCCCGACACTATACTAATGCATGCTGCTGACACCGCTGTGCACTAACACGTTGCTATGGCGAACCCCACCGACAAACGTTTCCATCAGCTGGTGAGTCACATCTTCATCTTAGTTAATTCTTTGCTACACCCTTGTCTGGAAGTCAACTAACTGTCGATGGTATACTGTTTTTGGTTCTTCTATCGTAGGAATAGGGTAAACAACCTATTTCAAAATTTTGTTCATAACGTTTAGTTACTACTTTCATAGTTTATTGATTCTGGACAAGACTGTAGTCGTTTTAAATTTTTCACTTATTTACAAACAATGGCGGATTTACATATTTGGAGGGAAAGTAAAATAGCTAATCATAGCAGGAACTTATTATGGAAGGGTTCATTTTTTAAATGCATGATATCTAAACTTGCTGCCCTAGAAAAAGTTTTGACTACTACAAAATGGTAAATCCGCCATTGAGCTACATTATATTCTACATCATTGTATTATATTATAATGCCATAATTTCCATATTACCTTCCCTGGTGGGGTCACATTCATCAACGTGTCATGTTGCGTTCGATGCATGAGCACTAGCGAGAATTTTTCTGTCACTTTTTCGGTTTAGTCTCCTACTATTTTTTAGTGCATGCGAATACGTATTTTTGATTACATGGGTATGGCTGGCTGCAACCCTTTTTGCGTCCCACTGCTGGGCACGGGTCTCTCCCCATTATTGGGGAGACCTGGAGCTTACTCCACCACGCTGCTCCAATGCGGGTTGGTGGAGATGCGGGTTAGTGGCAAACCCGCTGTCGGATGTTTTCAAACCGCCCATAAGGCCTCCGACAAGGTTTAACGACTGTTACCTATCGACAACAACCGGGACCGACGGCTTAACGTGCCCTCCGAAGCACGGAAACACACATGAAATTTTTTTTTGCCACTAGCGGTCTCCCATCTCACACCCGACCGCGCCCGTTTGGCTTAGTTGCATAGATCGTTTGCGTTCTACGCTAACCGCCGCTCCGGGCCATGCGCGCTTCATGTACATGGGTAATATGGGTATATATACAGATTACTTCTAAGCTTAAAATTGAATTTCAGGAGTATACAAGTAATCCAATTGTTTCACTTTGGCGATTGTTTCCTTGTTAAAACACATTTATTTGTAACGGTTGACCAAAGGTGTAAATTATATTTTCTTTGAAATGCAAGGATGGTTACAAAGCGTATAACAAAACCTGAGAAATATGTTTATGTTGACATGCGATGCGTGATATGGATGAGTAATGTAAGGAATTCTGTAATGAAACAATCACATGTTCTGTATAGTAAGTGCACGGTTACAGTTACTCAGAAAATATAAGTAACCAATTGCACATTTGAAGATACTGTAGTCATATCATATATGTACCTGCATGTTGTTCTTGTAATACTATTTCGTTGATCGAAGAATAAGCTTTTTGGTAGATCAGTATTATAATGCATTTTTTCAACCACTGCTCCTCCTCGGAAGTTTGAGGGATATTGGCCATAGGTGGACATCGAGAAATTATGAATGACTCTCAGGCATGCACAGTGATGGTAAAGCTTCGTTATTATATATAATAATATTATCTCACACCGTGAAGCAGCGATAAACACGCACATATATTTTTTTGTCAGAGGTCTGTATATCCGTATATCCGTGTCGGAGACTTCGTTTTCCCTCTCCGCCTCCGCCATCGCTGCACCAATGCATAGTAAATCAATATTTAGTTATTCCCTATGCACGTGTGATAAGCTGCAGATTCTAGACGTACAAGAGCATTAGTTGAACGTTTTCTTGTTTATTGATTTGTTACTGAATCGTTGAACTTGACGGTCTTCACCCTATTTTTAGCCTTAAGCTCTTCTCTTCTCTTAATCTCTTTACATGTCCGAAGTCTTAGTTTGGTGTCCTAAAATACGTTCCGCGTGTATTCGTATAATGTAGTGTATATTATATCCATTCCATTGTGTAGGCTGCAACCATTTTTACGTCCCACTGCTGGCACGGGTCTCCCCATTATTGAGGAGGTCTGGAGCTTACTCCACCATGCGGGTTGGTGGAGTCATTGTGTAGAAATGTAATGAATTATTTTTTGTTTGTTTGTTTATCTTAATTTTCATATACTTTACTACATTACCCTGTATTAATTGTTCTATATTATTATTATCTACATATATTATTATTTATTCCCCGAAATTAAATTGTTTTGTAAAACAAAGTTATGAATGGTTTTAGCACTGGGAAATTTTTGCACATTTAATGAAATAAACAGCAGATATTCCTTTTCTTTTTATTTGTTTAAACATCAATAATTTTCAAACAACTTATTCAATTTTATTTCTGAAAAAAAAGTTCGCTACACAATTGGAGAGCACACTGTTGTTGCATGACATTCAATAAAAATATTTTAATCGTCCATGTTTCCAAGCGGGTTGCACGAACTAGGTCGCACCGCAGGTTAATACATAAATTGGCAGTACGTAACAATAATGAACAAGTTCCAATTATATAACATTTGTATAAATATGGCACTATGTTAACTCTGTAAAGGCTGAAGTGATTTAGATCCGCACATAATTAATGAAATTAACATAACGACAATACTCGTGTGCGATATTGATTATGGATATGGTAATCCTGTTGTGTATACATTCGCGTTTTGTTTAGCATTTTAAAAATTGTGACGTGTGAGGATACTGGTAGAGATATAGTACTTTTCAAGTTTTATTATTACAATTATAGTAGTTCTAAAAGCTTTAAAATTTTCGCAATCTGCTAAAATCTATGAAATAATCAAAGGCGATCTAAGAAGACATGGAAAGATAATATTTATTGATTATCATAATTTCATAAATTTTATATCGGTAATATTGCCTGTCTAATTGTGCATCTTGGTTAAATAATCTCAATAGACCATGCTTAACGTATTTTGTATTCGATTGCACCTATAAGCTACAATTAAAATTCCCGTCGAAAGCATTTGTGTTCATAAATTGAAAAACTTTCTGTTCGTATAATTTGATTCACTAAGTTTCTTGTTAGTTTTATATCAGGCATTTTCAGTTTATTGGAATGACAATTAAATGCAAGATATAATTTCGACATTATTTTCTTATTGCAAGCCAAGTAATATATTTTATATTATTGCAAGCCAAGTAATATATTTTATACTAGCTGTGCCCGCGACTTCGTCCGCGTAGATAAAGACTTGTACAAAAGGCTTGATTAGACTTGGATTATTTGTTCCTCCTCCTCCTTAGTCGTTCACTCTTCTCAGAGTGGTCGTTGCTGATGAGGTTGCAATTTCGTTCGTGACCGCTTGCCCTCCACTGTCCCTTGGATTATTGTTACCTTTTATGAAATTACTTATTATACAAAAGTTCATATTATTATGTTGAGTAGATACATTCTTCCTGAGTCCTTACATATATATATATAGACAATTCTTACTGTACTCCTCTTATAATATCGACTTTTCAGTCGTTATCATCAGTTTCTCTTTACAAATTAAACGTATTATAATAGCCTGTTTTTAAAATTTTTAGATAGTACTGCTGTGCCCGCGGAAAGGATCATTATAATTAAATAATTTGTGCTGCAAATAATGCATAGATTCATTATCATTATGTAACTTAAATATATTGCAGAAAGGTGGTGAAATGTCTACGCTATGTCAGGCGTGGTTAGTAGTTGGGAGTCAAATTCTTGGTTGCTTACACGTTGGTTGCAATTGTCGTTAACATACTGTCGTTCATACTTAATGGAGGTATTTTGAGCGATTTAAAACTTGCGACAGCATTTAGGCCACTAACAATGTAGACGTCATCAACCTGAATTGGAGCAGCGTGAGAGGATCAGGCCCTACGCGATTAAGAGTCAATTGGTCCTATTAACAACCCTTCACACAGCATCAGAAATAAATATATCGATTACTAATATTATTCTGGGCGTGACCACCATGCCGTGCTACTGCCGTGACGCTTTAGCATATTAGTGTAACACCAGTGCCAGTACTGAGTATGTATGTAAGCTCTTATTAAATTAACCACTGAAAACGTCTGCTCATTTCAATAACATTTTTTTTATTAGACCCTCGGCAATTGCTTATTCGTTTATTCGAAATCACTTTTTTTATAAATAAACTGAACAAAGAGGCAGAAAGGCCGCGTGGTTAAGCGATCACTGTCGCCTATGGAAACGGGCAACCCCAGCGGAGCCACCCGAGCACTGCCGGCTTTCAAGAAGATCTTTCTTTACAGCTTTCTTGAAGAACCCTATGTCAAAGTCCACTGGAAATGCCTCAGCTGGAAGGTTGTCCCATAACTTACACATCCGTTCAAACATCAAAAGGAGCGTGCAAAGCGGCCTGTGGAACTTTAACCTTCGACTGGTGGTGTAATCATGATATGGTGACGTAGCTATCATTTTGAAAAGATCACTCAGCATAGTAATAATAATAAAGTCGGTATAGCATAGAATAAAGTCGGTAGAACACTTTGATTTTTTTTTAATTAAACTCATCATTCAAATTTCTGCTTCGCCGGGAATCAAACTCGAGACACAGTCACACAGTCACAGCCTTCAATTTGGGGGGGGGGGGGGTCGCCAAGAAATTTTGGTGGGGGTCACTAAGAAATTTGGGGGAAGAGGTGTCTCAAATTGGCTTGATTCGCTTTACATCTACGCATGAGTGAGGGCTTTTGGGGGGGGGGGGGTCATGTCCCCTGTGACCCCCCCTGGGACCGCGCCTGCGCGAGTCGATAATTATTATTGTCTATTAAATAAGGTCGATACCAATAATATGTAGATGTAACCACCGCGCCGCGCCTCCATAATGCTCTACCACTGTTGAGGCACGGGTGTCGGGGATAAATAAAAGATAATAATAGTTCCAATTCACTCGATATATTGTTCCAATTTTGCACACACCCGATTGCCGCCCCGAACAACCCGTGACTGGCGAATCGGTATGAAATAATATGACACAAACATATAATTGCTGTCCCTACAATCATCCCCCTCTTAAAAAAATTTAATTACACAATTTCAAATGTTTAATCGACTTTATAACAGTATACATAATAAGTAGGGAATGATTTCAATGTACGTACAATCAAAAAAAAATTAGGTATAACAGCTAGTAATTACACATATGTTAAATTTTTAGTGCATATATCATCTGTTGCAAAGAGAAAATACCTAACTGTTCCATGTTAAACATTATAAAATTAAAATATCATACAATGATGCACAAAGGCACACAGGAATGTGCTAAATTGCAGAAAGATTCATTCACTCGACTGTCTAAAAGATACAAACAAGTCTCTCACATTACATAGGTATATTACGTTACACAATAATAAAGTTGATTCTAATAATTTATAGAAATGAATATTGTTTCGTTTAATCGTACACATAACATAAAAATAAAATATGTTATAGTATGGTAGATACATATTACTATAAAGTATTTTAAAGTTAGATACATACAGACATTTTGATTTAAAAATTGTTATAAACTTATTACATTACTCAAAAAATTATTTTATCAATCCCTGTTTCCTACCTTGAAAACCTAACACGGATTTTCATAGCCCGTGGGAGTCTGCTGCACGGTAGCTTGGACGGCTGTTCCTGCAGGCCACATTGATGTTAATTCTTTGCGAATCCATTTCTTTGCGCGAATGCCACAGCTTTTTCCACATCGACATAAACAAAAAAATACGAGTATCACGACAACGAGAATGACGATACTCCCAAATATTTCGATCTTTCTCTCCATATCTCCTACTTGCTTTGCGTTATTCGCACCTTGCTGTGCAATAACTATCTCTTCATTTTTCGAACTATAGCTGCCCATTTTAATTATTGGCATATGAAACTGAAAACTACTATTTTATTTTCAAGTTACAAAAGTAATTTGGTAGAACTACTCAAATGACACCTTACAATCGAAAATGTAAATAATAGAAAACAGAGATTTTACATTATTTATACTTAAAATTTCGCAATAATATTATAATGTACTACATAACATTAAATTAGTTTAGTACCTATTACCTATGCACTTTACAAAAAACGCACGGGTGGCTTTACCTGCCGGCCACTACGCGTAGTTCGAGTCATAAGCGTAGGCGATTTTATTAAAGGTTCTTCATTGCGTGATTCATATTTATTAATACACTGAAATTTATTATTATCTAACAAGTTACTCTTTTCCTCATCCAATAAATATGCCGGTTTAAGTCTATCAATTGATATACAAATGTCCCTGTTTGGTAATCTAATACTAAAAAATTTGTCATTTCTATTTAAAACAAGGTATGGGCCATCATAAGTAGGACTAAGCGACTTTTTCAAAATATCATTTCTAACGAATACATGTGTACAAGTTTTTAAATCTCGACTAACAAATATCTTACGCGAATCGCTTATCGCTCGTGACTTGGGTCGAATCCTACTTATTGTCTTGCGTAAATGTTCTAGAAAAACATGTTGATCACTAAATTGCCGATTCTCTGCATGGAAAAATTCGCCTGGTAATCTAATTGTTTGTCCATAAACTAACTCAGCAGCACTTAACCCTGTATCGGTCCTACTTGCAATTCTTAACCCTAACATGACTGTAGGTAGCTCATCAACCCAATCAGTACCATCTGTTAAACGTGCTGTTAAGGCATTTTTTAACGAACGATGCCATCTCTCAATCATACCGTTACTCTGAGGGTGGTACGGGGTAGTTCTTATCCTCTGTACACCCATAAGCTTCATTAACGCGTTAAAAAGGTCACTCTCAAACTGTCTACCTTGGTCTGTTGTAATTTTGGTAGGACACCCAAATCTACAAATCCAATGTTCATATATTACTTTAGAGACTGTGTCAGCTGATATGTCGGAAACTGCTATAGCTTCCGGCCAACGCGTGAAACGATCTATAATTGTAATACAATAACGATATCCTTGCCTAGTCGTAGGCAAAGGACCTACTATATCTGTATGAATGTGTTCGAATCTACTGCTAGGAGGAAAATTACTTAAATCTGAAACTGTGTGACGGTTAACTTTACATTTTTGACAAACTAAACATGCTCTACTCCAATCATTAATATCCTTATTCATTCCGTTCCAAAAAAATTTTTGTGTTATGATTTTCCTAGTAGTACGAACTCCTGGATGGCTAATATTATGAATAATATCAAATACTTTTTTACGAAAACTTAAAGGTAAAACGGGTCTAGCATTACTCGTTGAAACTTCGCAATAGACACGCTTATCACTACCAGGAATTACTATATATTTAAATATCAAGTTACCGTTTCGCTCAGGTGTGACCTGTTTATCGCCTTCTTGTGCCTGGGCGAGCTCATCGTAATCTATAGACGTGGGACAAATAATAGAATCTACTCGAGATAAAGCGTCTGCTACAACGTTCTCTGTTCCACTAACATGCCGTATGTCGCTAGTAAATTCGCTAATATACAACAGTTGCCTAGCTCTTCGGGGGATCTCTTTATCCGTACCTAACTTAGAAAATGCATAAACTAGAGGTCTGTGGTCTGTAAAAATGATTAACTGTCGACCTTCAATCATATTACGAAAATGTATCATAGCCATATAAATAGCGGTCAATTCCTTATCATAAGTACAATATTTCTTTTGAGTAGCAGATAACGCCTTGGAATAATAACCTAACGGTAACCATTTACCATCAATCTTTTGCTGTAATACAGCACCGATGCATGTATCGGATGCGTCTGTCATAAGGGCTAATGGCGAGTCCATAGCAGGATGAGATAACGTAACAGCATTTTTAAGTCCTAATTTGCATTTTTCGAAAGCTTCAATACTCGTGTCAGTCCAGTCAATTTTCGTCTTATCCTTTTTTCTAGAATTATGCAGATACTTATTAAGTTCAGCCTGATATGCAATAGCATGGGGTAGGTGGGACCTATAAAAATTAAACATGCCTAAAAATCGTCGCAGCTGTTCTATAGAGACAGGCCTTGGGTAGCTAGTAATAGCTTGCACCTTTTCCGGTAACGGACTAATACCTTCTTTTGAAACCATATACCCTAAGAACTCTAGTTTAGATTTACCAAATACACATTTACTTAAATTAATAGTAACACCCAATTTATCTAATCTCTCAAAAAGTTTTATCAAATGCTGTCTATGAACTTCCTCTGAATCTGACGCTATAAGGATATCATCTATATAACAAAAGAGTGCTGACTCACCTGTACCATCGACGTTTTCTATCCGCTCTATACCCCTTAACACCTGATGGTCCATGAACCTTTGAAAGGTCTGCGCCGCATTCCTTAACCCAAAAGTCATGCGGGGAAATTCATAAAGGCCAAATGGTGTAGCAATTGCGGTTTTCTCTATGTCCTCTGGTGCAACGGATATATTATGGTAAGCTCTATTTAAATCTAACCGTGAATACCAACATTTATTCGGCAACATATATGTAAAATTATGTAATCTAGGAATAGGATAACGATCAGGTTTTGTTATAGCATTAAGTGCTCTGTAATCACCGCACGGACGTATCTGTCCGTCTTTTTTAGATACCACATGTAGCGGGCTCGACCACTCCCCCTTACCAGGTCTACAAATACCGAGTTCTTGCATCAATTCAAATTCTCGTTTTACTTTAATGTATCGGTCCGGAGGTAGTGGCCTAGGCCGCGCACATACCGGTGAACCGTGAGTAACTATGTGATGAAAAACCGAATGAGATGCGTTTTCCTTGTAAGAAGTCGGCTTGGTAATATCTGAAAATTTTTCTAAAATGTCCCTATACGGATTGTCATTCTGTATGCTCTTAACCGAAGGCTCGTCATACCGTATGATGGACCCATCCGATCGTAAATTTGTAACAGTATCTATAAGTCTTTTATTATGTAAATCTACAATTAACTTAAAGTGCTCAATAAAATCTGCGCCCAATATGGCTTGTTTAACGTCACAAACTATAAAGTTCCATTTAAAACTCCTACGTAACCCTAAATTTAACTCTAAACACTTAACTCCGTATGTTTTTATTTCTGTATTATTTGCAGCGAATAATCTATAACTACTTTCTGAGCGATCACCCTTAAATTGACTTACCGGTAATACCGATACATTTGCACCTGTATCCACGAGGAAAGAAATTCTTAACTTCCGGTCCATAATACATAAGCGATGGTTTCCAGGTAACGCTGTGCAGTCCCCCACCATGCAAGACTGGGCGGCGATTAGTTTTCCGAATTAGTAGAAACTCCCGGCTGCTTCCAGTTGCATGGTTCTTCACAAGCCTTCGCGTGCACTCCATAGCGATAATGAAATTTACATAGCCATTTCGGGTTATCTGAGGTCCTCTGCGGGCGCCGTGGTTGCGACCTTGACCTCTGTCGGTGCCACGCATTTCCACGCGTCCTGGGCAAGCATCGACCTCGCATTTCATTCACCTCCCTTCGCAATCCTCTCAGCTCCAAAGACATCTGCATCATCTGGGACACCAACTCGGGAACAACTGAAGGGGCAGACGTAGTGACGGTAGCAACGTCGCCTCCATGAAGATTTTCCATGACCTTATTATTAAGGCTATTAAGGCCAGATTATCCAATTTTGTATCGTCTTGGGCCACTGACAAAACTGCTTTTACAGCACCTGGTAGTCTCGACACCCAAAGGCGTCTCAAAGCATCAGCAGACACGTTGGTATTGCGGGCCAGTTCGGACATCTTGCGAAGAAGTTGAGATGGCTTCTGCGATCCTAGATCCATTTCACTCACAAGTTTGTGAAACTGACGCTCGGCGCTTTCTTCATACACGGCTAACAATCTGGTCTTAATGGTGTTATACTTGTTTTCTTCCGGTGGCGTCATGATCAAATCGCCTACCTGCTGCAGAGCGTCGCGATTAAGCTTGGCTACCACCATATTAAATTTTGCCGTGTCCCCCTGTTTCTGCGGTTCCATAACTGTTTCAAATTGGGCGAACCATAGCCTGGGCATGTCAGCCCAAAACTCGGGAATCCTTGCCGACACGGAGATGGTCGCCAGGTCACTCGCTTCTTGTGTCATACTGGTAGCTTGTGGTTTACTCATACTGAAGTTTAGCAGGAAAAAAATCGTTCCGAATATTGATCGCAATAGTAAACTAAGCCGTACGTCGGGGGTCACCAATGTTGAGGCACGGGTGTCGGGGATAAATAAAAGATAATAATAGTTCCAATTCACTCGATATATTGTTCCAATTTTGCACACACCCGATTGCCGCCCCGAACAACCCGTGACTGGCGAATCGGTATGAAATAATATGACACAAACATATAATTGCTGTCCCTACAACCACAATGAGTACAATATCAGCGCCAGTTCCAAAGCTCTCTAAGTAGTTAATTTTTTATTAGATACTTTATTAAGTAAATATACTCGTAATTAATTATTTGAAATAATCTCCACCTTTCCACTTTGTAATAGCGTTATTGGGTAAAATAATGATTATGTAACACCACCTGTAAATCTACCTGTAAAAAGCAATTAAATATGAATAAATGATAACAACGACATCTATCGTATAGCGTGTAAACTAAATTGTCGATATACCGAATTTGCAACAGATCACTAAATAGTTCTGAATGTGAACATAGATGTCGGCAGTAGCCTCGTTTTGTTAAGATTTTGTACATTTTGTATTGAGGATTTCTTTGAATATGTGGTGGTATGTATGTTTTTTTTAAATATTTAGAGATGAAATCTAGCATAAGTGATTGAAAACTTGCTATCAGAATATTAAGAGATGTTAGTAGTTATCGAAACTTGTGGTGTGACCGCTCGCATTAACTTTATTATAGCGTGCAGGCGTTCATCCATTTCATCATTCTTGAAATTGACGTAACTTTTTTGTTTGTGAACCGATTTAAATAAAACAAACCCTAAATGTTAATCCAAAAAAATACCAATACTTCAGTGAAAACCGCATCCTTCTACGTTAAGCCGTTCCTGAGATTAGCGCGCACAAACGAACAGATAAACAGACAAACAGATAAACAGACAAACAGACAAACAGACAATAATTCTAAAAATCATTGTTTTGGGTTCTATTACGCTAATAAATAGCCCTAGTGACAGTTTTTTTCAAATATATTCAATGTACAGAAACGGACTTGTTACAGATTTATTATATGTATAGATTGGGCACTGTTGTGAAGAATGTTTTTACAGGAACTACAGTTTAGTTCGTTTCATTAATGAAGTAATTTAAATTAATCATTTTATAAAATTCTGGCTTCCCTTATATGAATTTTAAAGTTGCTAACTGATTTAAATTAGTTGTACAACTATTTCTTGACTTCGCAATCAAAAATAAGTTTGATATAAGTATTATTATATCTACAATAATATTTTTAAATTTACACTAGTGTTGCAGGAACAGCGTATTTTCTGGGGATAAAATGTATCCTATGTGCTATTCCAGACTATAATGTGTCAAATTTGATCCCGATCAATTCAGCCGTTGAGCAAGAAACACCATTCAAAAAACTTTCGTTTTGTATATTTAGATTCGCCAAGAGCAAGAATCATTAGTGTGTCAAGTTTAATAAAGTCCAGCTGAACTTTGTAAGCACCCTTATCTTCCTAGACACTCATTACTCGGGGCTGTTGACACTGTTTACTTTTACCGAGGGTGGCTATTAATACGAGCTCTACGCTAAGTGCACCGAGCACGTGTGTTGCCCATCACTAGTAATTTATACGTCTCCAGCTGCCGTACGCTCGTTAGGGAGGTATTTTTAGGGAAAATGGGAAAGGAAGATTTAGGTCTTGCTTTTAGTTTACGAAACTCCATGGAGTTTTAAATAGAGAGTAGTGTAAACGTAAAGTTTTTCGTAAGTACGCTCGCGTGGACCGGTTTTAAAGGTTCCCGTAGGATAAAAACCATCCTTTGTCCTTTCTCAAGGTCCACTCTACCTGTGTTCCAAATTTCATTAAAATCGGTTCAGTAGTTTAAGCGGAAAAGCGTAGCAGACAGACAGAGTTACTTTCGAATTTATAATATTAAGTATGGATTAAAAAGAATAAAGATGATTTTAACTGACTAATAAATTTATCTTATTATTGAAAAATCGGTCCTAAATGTAGAAATCTATGACTTGTCACTTAAGTAATTAAAAATCCAAAATTCTTTCTAGAGTCACGTGTGTGTGATCAAGAGATTTCGTGATTCTAGAAAGTTTTAGCATCTTCGCATATACAGATTTTAATCCGAGCAATGTAAGATGCAAGAATGACTGTGTCGTAAAACTCTAGATATGCACTTGATTTGGTATTCAATTAGCTGCTCAGCCTCGCCGCGAAGAAAACGTCCTTATAGCGGCATAAACAGTAGGTATGGCTGGCTTCCAACGAATGCAGTTGTATTTCCTTATAATAATATCATATACGAATCTTAACCTTATTAAAAACCTATTTTCGGAAGTTTCCGCTTTAAAAATTGCTACAATGAGTAGGCAGGCGCGGTCGCAGCCTTCAATTTTGGGGGTCGCCAAGAAATTTTGGGGGGGTCACTAAGAAAATTAGGGGAAGAGGTGTCCCAAATTGGCTTGTTTCACCTTCCTTCTACGCATGACTGAGGGATTTTGGGGGGGGGGGGTCATGTCACCTGTGACCTCCCCCCCCGGGACCGCGCCTGTGAGTAGGTAATCAAGGTATCATGTTTGGTTCAAATTCAATCACCATTTTGCGTTATTTTCCTTTAGCAAAAGCGGCAGTTATAAAAAAGTATATTTTTAGAAATGAGGCCGCTGTTTGATGCTCCCAATGTTTTCGTATTTCTTTTGTTCGTGCTTTTCATTTGTTCGTAATATACATACAGCAGAATGTAGGAGGAGTCGTTGAAATGGTCACTCCTGTGGCTTTTAGAGTAAATTCCTCAGTCATCGGTAGATTTATTGGTACAACGTCTTATTCAGGTTATCACTAGATATGCAATGCATCATTATAACACATTTATTTTAGGTATAGCTCTTTTATATTACAAATACCGGTTAGGTACCTTATATTATAAGGTTAATCATCTTTTAGTCTTTTACAGTAGGTTTATTGATTTTTGTATGACCATTATCTTATAAACATGATATCGTCGGCAAGGCATATTTTCTGTCATTGTTTCTTTTCGATTTACATACTTCGACTTGATTCAATTTACTATAAACTTTTTTTTTTAATTTCAGACCCTTGCTATACAAAAAGCCATCAACTCGATCGAAACACCAGTCAAAGAGAAACATGTCAGAAGCGCGATCATCGGCACGTTTCAGGAGCAGAGTGCTATCACATACTGGGTAAGAATCGTAAGAATAAAAAACCGATTTCAAACGGTAAGAAATAAAATTGTTCAGTTGCACATCTAGTTCAGTGCCTACTTTTTCTTGCTATTGTATAGTAATGACTGTTAAAACAATTTTGGCCATTCAGAACGATTTTACTAATAGCCCGACTACAAAAATTGTTTTTTACCATAAGCAAGAAAACCTGCCAAGAGCGAGTCGGACTGGCGCACGTAGGGTTCCGTACCATTAACTAAAAAAAACGGCAAAAAATCTTGTTTATTGTATGGGAGCCATCTTAAATATTTATTTTATTCTATTTTTAGTTTTTTTTTGTTATATCGGCAACAGAAATACATAATCTGTGAAAATTTTTAATGTATAGCTATCACGGTTCATGAGATACAGCCTGATGACAGACAGACGAACGGACAGCGGAGGCTTAGTAATAGGATCCCGTTGGCACGGAACCCTAAAAAAGACAACTCCGAAGCATTATCTGTAACTTCCAATAATTTCGATCACTACCTGACCTTGTTCACCGTGTTCACATACGCCTTTTGTTTCTGTCATAACCTTGTATGTAATCAAATCTTTTATTTAAATAGTCAAACACTTGACAGATGGTGGCGGTCCGGCTGCCGCTGCAGGACAACCGTATCGTGGCGTGGAAGTTCTGCCACGTGACGCACAAGCTGCTGCGGGAGGGGCACCCCGCGTGCCTTGATGACTCGCAGCGGCATATCGGCATGATCGAGAACCTCGGCAAGCTATGGGTAGGATGAGTTAAACACTGGACAGATGGTGTACAGGACAACCGCATCGTGGAGTGGAAGTTCTGCCATGAGACGCACAAGCTGCTGCGAAACGGACACCTTCGGCACAATACGTAACTTATTTCGTCAACCGATAGCGTTAGATCAAAACATTTGCATATTAGGTATTCAATTTGAACTGATTCTGAATTGACGCTATTAAAACGTTCTTCAGTGTAGAGTAAACAGCCAAATCAAAATCTTTAAAAGTGGTACAGCGTACACACGACCTACGACGTCTATTACGTGATGATCGACGAACGACTGACCGTAGAACAAACTCGCCTTCTGGCCATGAAATCAGTGCTGCTGTCATGCACGTGCACTGCTAAGACACACTCGTCTATGATATAACTTCTTGAGTAAGACTAAAAAGGACCCCCAGGAAGGAAACTCATTTAATTTTTAGCAATCGGGTAGTATATCAGTATTGATTGTCTGATTGATTGCCGCCTGTACCAGGTCCACTTGCGCGAGGGCTACGGGAGGCTGGTCCACTTGTACTGCACGCTGCTGGTGTGCAAGCTTAAGTTCCACGCGCGCAACCCGCGCTTCCCCGGCAACATGCAGGTCACGGCCGACGAGTTGGACGCCATCGCCGAGAACGATGTTAATAACTAGTAAGATTAATAAAACGATTAAATTATTTTGTATGTACATATACATATGTATATTAAGCTTTTTAAACACGTGTTCACGTGCTTCCTTATCTAGCGATATTATATAATACTTTTATTAAAACGTGATACAATGAACTTTTATTTGACAATCTTACTTAACATAGGAAAGGAGTCGGAATAATTGAAGCTTTCATTGCACATTTGAGGCATAGAAGTGACTTACGTAGCAATGAAATGTTATTTAATGTTATTTCGAATTACACCTACGGCTAGTAGAGCCGAAATTTGAAATAAAAAGTCGGAATGATTAAATCATAATTTTTTCTTTGTTTTCAGCTTCCAATTATGTGTTGAATTATTCGACTACATGGATGACCTGCTGAATTTGCAGGCTGCAGGTAATTTTTATAAATTCTTTTAGCTGGGAATTTTTGACAATTTATTTGATACAGACTTAAAGCATCAAAGGTACTGACTCAGCCGTCAGTGGAGAGGGCATTGCGCCTCGCTTCGATACATAATTTTTTTGCCAAATCTGGTTCAGGGGGAAGAACGCACACTTTTAATTTTGTCACACATTCACAAACATTCTTTCATCGCTACAGACGCATACATTTCTAAACATGTCAAATTCAATTAACAACGTCATTTTCTAAGCACCGACAACACTTACACCGAAACACACAAACATACACACACGCACTAGTTGCATATACTAGAAGGCACATTGTGCATGCAAGTTTGGACGAGTGGTTCGGCCGTAAAAGCCACTCCTCTGACGGGTGTCATACCTGTCAGTACCTGTGATGCTCTAAGGTTACAGATAAAAGTCTCTAAAGTTAATTAGATGAGATCTTCCAACCATCGTTTCACGTGTGATACTAATGTCATTTTTCTTTGTTGTCAGTTTTTGACAGTCTCGGGAACGCGCGGGCGAATTCCATGACAGCAAGTGGTCAGTGTCGTCTCGCAGCGCTAATCCCATGCGCTCAAGATGCCTCTCACATGTACGACTGCAACGTGCGGCTGCTGTTCAGACTGCACGCGTCTCTGCCGCCTGATACTCTCGCCGGACATAGGGAAAGGTAAAATAATATATTTTTTATGCACACACTTAAACACAAGCAAACAAACATTCAGACCACAAAAATAACTATAAATACGTCATTGAGATATCTCCTCCAATAGCAATCAAAACCAGGGCCCTTTGTGTGGCAATCAGGTATGTTACCAGTGCGCCATAAAGATAGCATCCTCCGCGTCGGTAGTACTCTACTCATTCAAAACTAGTTACCTACTTATGATAAATTTATATCATTTTGTCGAAGTACCGACGTATTGCCACTTTTGATGATACTCATTTTTTTATATTTTTTCGCAAGCTAAAGTTAAAGGGTAAATTATATATTTATGTTTCTCGCAACACACTCACCGAACTTACTTAGTTAATATTCATTCGGACAATAATTTATCATTGTTTTAATATTTAACTTTGTTTTCAGATTTCGACAGCAGTTTAGAAAGTTAAGCTCCTTCTACAAGCACGCTAGCAGCCTCCAATACTACAGAAACCTACTAACTCTTCCAGTGTTGCCTTCAAATCCGCCAAACTTCCTTTTACAGGTACGAAATCGTTTTAAATTTTAGTACCAAAAACGTCAACGAAATTCGGTTACAGGTTTAATTGACTTTATTGATTTGATGGTACTTTTATCAATTGAATTTCCTAGAAGTCCTAAAGTTTTGATCGACTGTGGGGGTTTAGCCAAAGTTACATCTCTTCATAGCGAAACGATATCTAAATTACGTCATCGTCGTCCGTTCCACTACATTTTTGAAGTTCGCGATCGTAACGAAGGCGACAACTAAAAGTGCTGCTTGTCTACGCATTTGTATGGGATAGTGGTCGATGACAATTCGACAGTTTATAGTTTCGTTATGAATTTCAACATTGGCTACCAACTTGCGATAACGATGACGATTGACCACGTGATTTAACGTGTCGTCATTTATGTCAATCCCATACTTCCAAATGTTACTTTGACTACGGGACGTGGTCTGTATATATTATTTGTAGTAGAACCTGCAGTTGTTGGCCTAAACGTTTTGCTCTAAAATGCAGATTGCGAAGTGTCAGCAGGTACAGGCTTGCAACCAAACTTATTATATGATTTTATCGAGATGTGTTTGTTGTTGCAGAGTGACTTCGGTACGTACGTTACGCCGGTGGTGACTATTCCAGAGCCTCCTCCGGATGAACTGGACGGTGTAGGATCGCTCATTGACACTTCCGATACTATTAGCCAGGTAAGTAGTTACAAGCTTTCGTAAACCTAATCTAAATTCATACAGAATTAACTTTTTTTATTCTACAGTTCTTTTTTTTCATATATTTGGATGTTACTGAAAATCATAAAGCCAATCACATTGTTATTTTTTCTTGTATTTATTACTTTCATTCAATTATATACAAATAATAGCTAATAAAAGTATGGTCATTGACTCGAATTTACACTTCCACTAGTTGTTAAACTTTAAGGCCATTAGGCCGATTAATTATCATCGAAAGTTTGCGTTTTTACTCAAGTGATACAACTCACAGAAATGCTGTTCCCCTTTTTTGTTATCGGGTGGGGTCTTTAAAAGTCAGATTTGTATTGTATCGCACTGAAACCCCTTCTGTGGATGCTTTTGTGGAGGACTTCAGGATCTCCATTGGAACACACCGGTTTCAACCGATATCAATGTAGCTCTCCTTCACCCTCAGATGCTTACAACGGCGTGCGTCAGTGATAGTTATTATTTCTTTCAGGCCACGACTCCAGACCACCTGGACGCATTCGACACGCGCACCACGCCGTCGCCGCAGCCGGACCCCGTGGTGGAGCGCGACCGCCTCATCGACCATCTGCAGAACGAACTCAAGCGCATGCGGTCAGTTCTGCGCTACAGTTGAATCTCGTTATGTAAAATTGTGACAACAGATCTTTGTCCTACTTAAGTTAGGTGCAACAATTGACTGCGCAAGCTGCAACAAACTGCTGTGCGGAGAAGTGTTTTGAATGGTTTAGAGCAATTTTTGGCTACTTTGCAGCTACTCGAACGAAGTTCCGAGAGACAAAGATTCGTTGTGAGTACTGTGTAGTACAGTGCTTTAAAGTGGTGGTGGTGGCTTTTACAGTCTGACCGAGGTTCACCTTCCTCGGTCAGACTGTAAAAACAATTCTATTGTGTTTCGGTAGAAAGGTGCAGTTGCCGACCAAACTTATACGAGGCGACTATCAGACCCTGGAGATAATAATAATAATATAATAATATTTTCGCAGACTTTATCTTGCACGCTCTAGGTTAATAAATTAAATCATCTCAGTTTCCGGATTTTGAATACCTACCTACCATACCTACGGGACTCACCAAGCATTACTCTCTCCATTGCTCGCTTTGCTGCTTCCAGCTAGTGAATTAGTTCCAAGTCCTAAGCTCCATAGATCGTAATGGGTAGAACTTACTGGTTGAAAAAGTTTTAAAACGCAACAATCGTTTATAACCAATAGTAACAAATGTTTTATGTTTCATCAGATCTGAAGTGACACAGCTAGTTCAGGAACGGAACACCATGCTGGGCTCAATGCGGGAACATTGTTCGAGACTGGAATCCCAGCTTCAAGCTACCAAGGTATAATTATACAAATTTCAAACATTATATATGCTTATTACTTTACTTTTTTTGTGTAAATGAGTTTTTTTTTTTCTTTTGTACAGACTGAACTCGAGGAAGAAAAGCAAAAGACAGAAGTTGTATTGGCACAAACACCAGAAATCAAAAGTAAGATCATTAAAATACCAATATAAAGTCGTATATGTACATGATACTTCCGTATATTTTTACTACAATAGGTTTTGTTTTGTAGAAAAACTCACAGAAACCGAAGAAAAGGCCAAAGTAACAGATGAAAAGTTCCAGAAATTAAAAGGGGCGTACACACAACTTCGGGAAGAACATATTACGTTAATTAGACAGGTAACATATCATTTTATACAGGAAATATTCTGTTTAACTATAAACAGAGAAAGTATTTAGAAAAACTAAAAAATATAAATGTTTTTAAATTTCTAGAAAGCAGAAGTCGACAAAATGGCGTCATCTCTACGAGCGGCTGCCGCGCAACACGAGAGTGCCAAAATGTTATTACAGCAGCAACTTAATGACAGGATGAAGTAAGATACTTAATTCCTTGTTTTGTATTGAAATGCATGGAGAACGTTATGGTCTAAAATTTTAATTTCATCTAAATTATGATACTGTGTCATTAACAACTTCTTTAAATTTTCATCAGAGATGTAGAATTACTCCAGCAAAGCGCATCATCTAGCGAAGAAATCGAAGCTTACAAAAGCGAAATTGCAAATTTACGTTCTGAATTAGAAAACTCAAGACAGAAGGAGGCAGAATTAGAAACATTAAAAGCATCAATGGAAACCTTAGAAATAGAACATAAAACAGTGACAACGGAACAACAAGAAAAACTAGCTGTAGTATCGAGTGATTTAAAAGAAGCCACAGAATGCCTACAGAAGATTAGACAAGAAAAGGAGGACCAAGAGAAAGAGCTAAGTAAAGTGAAGGAAGAACTGCAGGGACTAAGACAAAAAAGCGGCGATGAGTATAAGAGGGCTGTCGAAGAGAAAGAAGCAGCATTAAAACAAGTATCCGAACTTACGCTACGATATCAACAGGAAAAAGAGGTCAGGACTATTTTTATATTTATGCATGTATGTTTATATTAGCATGATTAAAGCATGTAAGTAAATGCATGATTATTATTTTAGAT
This sequence comes from Pyrgus malvae, assembly GCA_911387765.1. Taxonomy (NCBI): domain Eukaryota; kingdom Metazoa; phylum Arthropoda; class Insecta; order Lepidoptera; family Hesperiidae; genus Pyrgus; species Pyrgus malvae. Next base: position 6,841,582 of record OU426958.1, on the reverse strand, counting down.
CAATACTAACAACTAGGAATTATGTGTTTATTTGCTTCTTAATTTTTATTGTTTCCATTTACGTAAATATATTTGTGTTAATAAAACTTGGGGATTTGTAAAATATTGTGTTTAATATTGTTGTTTAAACTTAACATATTTAATGTCGATAGGAACAATCCAGTCAAGCTAATAATTTAGAAGATAATTTACAAAAGTTACAAAAAAAGCTTGCCGATGCAGAAGAAAGAGCTACAGTTACTTATAAGAAATTTGAAGAAGAACTTGAAAGTAAAAGGGTAGAATTTGAGGAGTGTTTGAATAATAAGGAAAAAGAAATCAAACAAATTCTTGAAAAACTCGAACTGATCACATGTGAGCTTGAATCTAACCGTACGAATTATGAGAAAGTTCTGCAAGAAAAAAAATCAGAAATATCTTTCCTTCAGAAAAGTATTGAAGACCTTAAAGGCAATAAAACTTGTATTGACGCTCGCGTTTTAGAGTTACAAACAGCACTTGAAAAAGAAAAACAAGACTCGAATGAGGCAAGTATTAAAATTTGTGAACTTAATGAAAAGATAAAATATTTGGAAGAATGCAGTTATGAGAAAGACGTGAAAATAAAAGAATTACAAAAAAATCTTGATACCGCAATAGACATAAGAAACAAACAAATGACTGAAAGTCAAAACTTGGAAGATGAAATGTCCCAGCTCCAAAAAATTGTTCAAGAAAAAGACATAGAGATTTCGGAATTAAAAGTAAAACTTGAAGATATTATGGATTTGAGCCAAAAAGAAAAGAAAGAGTATGAAGAATCCAAAAAGGAATGCAAAATTGAGATAGCAATTCTTAAAGACAAGCTGCAAAACGTTATTTCTTGTAAGGACGAAATAATTAACGGTTTGAAGAATATGCTCACAGAAAAAGACGAGCAAGTAATAACAATTAACGTAGAAGTAAACAAGTTAACGGATGAGGTTTCGCGACTAAAAGATGAACTTAATGAAACTCGCGCGGAATTAGAAATCGGCCAGAACGAACTACTAAACTTGAAGGAAGAACATGATAGAATTATCGACAGGAACGAATCAAACTTGACACTGAAAAATCAAGAGCTGAGGTCTCTTCACGACGAAATTAGTCAATTAAACGAAGAAAAGGCAGAACTAATTGCTAACAGTGAAAAAATATCATGTAAATTAGAAGCAGACAAACAGGTTTGTATATTATTATTGTTACTACTACAAAACACAAACTTAAAATTGCACAAATTTAATCAGTGTACGTTACTCGCATTCTTAAATGTTTCGTAGGTCTTAGAAAAGTACATTAAGGAGTTGGAAGAAACGCAAAAACAACTGTACACCGATATCGAATCCATTAGATACGAACAAAGCGAAATGGAAAATAAATTAAATTCTGAAATAGAGAGGCTCAAATGTCAGTGCGAGCAGCTGAAGACTGACAAGGATAACGAATTGGAATCACTTACTGAGAAAATACATGTTAATGAATCTAATTTTAATGAACAATTGATTGTAAAAGATAAAATAATTACAAAAACTAAGCAAAACGTAGAAGAATTGCAATGTCAGTTAGATGAAATAAAGAAAGAAAAAGCCAAAGAGAAGGAAGAAGCAGACCTTATAATATCCGAGAAAGAAAAGAACTATCAGGTCAGACTAACACGGTCGTGTACTTGTGTGTTCGTGACGTGGCGGGAACCGGTGATGGGATGTTGTATCACGATGTTATTAACCGTTAATCGTGTTTGTTAAAACCACCACTAAATGTGGATAAATTGTGGCGTTCACGTGTGTGTTTTTGTGTGACATTCTCTGACTTATATACGACAGTTTCCGCTTTCTTACTCAACTAAAATCACAAGTATGTTTGAGTTATCTATGTGTTGTTTTATTTGATTCATTGTAGTAAATGTTTTATATTAGTTATATTATTTTAGAATTTTCCTTTATCTTTTGCTTTCAACATATGTAGAAGCATGAGACAACTATCTAATAGCATGTTTTATTTTCATTTCTATTCTATCGCGTCTCCTGGGGCCCTTCAACCGCATGCTCTTCCGACTGGCTCTTTCTTTGCTTTGGACTGGAATCCGGCGGCGTTACGTTAAGTATACCTACGTTACTCGGAGTAGATGGTAGTGTCTAAGCTCGAGCGCGCGGAGGAGTCGCGACTGACTGCCGAGTGTGAATTGCAGGACTTGCTGCAACACAACACAGCGCTCGAGTCCGACGTTGCGGCGCTCAAGATTCAGCTGGAGGAAGCTCAGTCTGAGATCAAGAAACGTGAGTAAAACATTATGTTCTAATGTTCCATTTGTAGTAGAATCATTTTGTAATTAACACGTCGTTTATGAATGAGATGGTCAGAGCGTCTAGTAAATAAACTGATAAATTTCATTGGTGTAGTATGCACATTGCCCTTTGTAAGTTCACACTACTGACTAATCGCGGATGCGATCAAACATACCCTCTTAAGTTTGACAAAGTAAACCTATGTTTTCTCTTCCGTCACGTCATGTCAGTTAGAATACGTCAGAGTAAACATAACTTATTTTCTTAATAAGATTGTACAATTTTAGGGTTCTGTGCACAAAGAACCCTGTTACGAAAACTTCGCTGTCTGTCCATGTGTTGGTCACCACGGCTATATCATGAACCGTAAAAGCTAGAAAGTTGAAATTTTCACATATGATGTATTTCTGTTACCACTCTATCAACAAACACTTAAAACAGAATCAAATGAATGTTTAAGGGAGGCGCCCATACAACAAACGTATTTATATTGCCGTTTTAAATAGATAATGGTACGGAACCTGAGTCAGAGTCCAATTCGCACTTGGCAAGTTTTTATTTGTTCGTCTTTGCAGTTCAGCCTATGCGGTTTGCCGTTTAACCTGGACACATCCTCAAGCTTTTAGAAATATGTACATAGTTTCAATATATCAACTACATTTCTGTCGTACAGAGAACTCGCGACTAGTAACGTGCGCGGGCGAGGCGGCTTTAGAAGTGACACAGAACGCGCTCGCTGCCGTCGAACATTCAAGCGCACAGGATGCCAACAAGTTAGCGGCTGAACTGGCAGCCAAGGCGTTGGAACTACTGGCCAGGCATGCAGAGGCAAGTACAAAACAGTTTTTCTCATAGAAAATTTACGCTTAGTGTGCTTTGGACGTGTCGCAGAAAGTATAGAATAGATAGGAATGGTTCAGACAGTTCTATAATGACATTAGAGTTATTTACATGACAGTTTTACAATGGTTATAAGAGTGCACTTGCACATTGTCACACGTAAGCGTAAATTCAGGTTACTATGGTTGACTTGCTGGCCGCTGGTAACTATAGTGACCAGAGGCGGCTCGTCCTAAAGAGCGCTGGTGCAGTGCACTCCCAAGAAAATTACATAGGCAATCCATGTCCCTTCATAATACATACCTACTATCCTTACATTACATTCATTCTGTTATACTATACCTATACAAAGTATATTATATTAATTATTACCTATATCTATTTAGCGTAAAGTTGTAAGTTGTAACGAGTGGAGCGCCAGCGATTGCGCTCCTATGGAACGAAGTTTAGTACGATTCCTAGCGCTGTATTCAATGAGTGCGAAAGAGAAACATCGACACAGGCCGACGCGTGAAACAAAAGATTTCGTATGAGAAATTAACATAATCTGGAGCGCCGCTCACGCGCGACGTTGCCAAACCGTGGGCTCAATCTGCTTATGCGATGTTGCCGTTCTTATGTATACAAACAAACGTGTCGTCGTCTTAGTCAGTTATTTCGTAGTTTTTCTTTTAAATGGATATTTAAAGAAATAGTTTATGCGCGACAGTTTGTGTTAAAAATGTAACAATACAGTGTATCTTTTATCATTTGTATCTTTTAGTAAGCAGTGTGAAAAAAACTTTCGAAATACGCCTTGAACTGAAAGCAATAATGTTGTGAAAGCAATAACGAAAACTAAATCTTTTAAATTACGCGTGTTTTTAAATCTGAACAATATTTAAAACTCTTGGTTGTGTGGATGTGAAGAAAGCAATAAATTAATTTGTTTTCCGTGTCTTGTGGTTATCAACTGGACAGGACAGTGGTGGTGAATCTGCTTGGATGGCAACGGGTGGTAAAATATATATTTTTTTTGTGAACCCCATCGAAAAATGTCACTAGCCGCTACTGATAGTGACTCATGATTGATTGGGAAACGGGCACGAAGACAATTCGCACGTGCCATATAAACCCCAAACAGTGGCAAAGCTACTTTTGTGAGAGTAACGAAACTATAGTTATACCAACTAATTTTTTTGTTATTTGGCTAACAATATCGACTTAAGTAGGTAATAATATTGAGCTTTAATAATATATCATATACATAATATAATAATAACAAAATAAATCTGTATTGCTTTTCAGTTACAAGGCAACGAAGAATCAGTGGCAAAATCAGCAATCTTCGCAGCGCACAACACAGCGCAGCTGGCGGCGTACGCTACTGAAGTTTCCAACTTGTCCACGGATCTAGAGACAGCCGACAGTGAGTATAGTATAAACATAGCAAGTATGCAATAACTATTAGATAGAATAGAGTTAATGAATACTGTTTTATGTCCAGTTTATGTGAAAAGACAAGACAGGAATGAACAGGAAGTTTTTGGGAAGGGTTTTAAGAGAAAGTTGTTAAAGATTTCGATTTACAATAAATTATCTTGTTTTATATATTGAAAGCTAGATTTTAGATTCCAGTAACTGTGGTGTTGCCTTTTCTTCGGGGCTAGCAGAGTGGTCTTCAATTAAAATTTGTCAGATATATAAAAAACTAGCATTACTACTACTAGGCCTGCAGCTCTGCCCGCGTGGGCTACTCGATTTTTCTCACTAGAAGTCTCTTAACACCCAAACAATCTTCATACAAAATCACATGGATCCGCAGCACCGTTGCAACCTTGCGACGTAAAGAAGGACAAACAAGCAAACACACTTTTAAAATAATATTAGTGTGGATGTTAAACATGTAACGTCTGTTGCAGAGTTAAACAACGAATGCAAGAGCATGCTGACATCCACAAAGCAGTGCCTGGAGTCGCTTCGCAGCGGGGTGGTAGACCGCACGTTATGCGCGGAGGCTCGCACGACGGTGTCGGGCGTGGCGCGCGCCGCCGCCGCCGCCGACCGCGCGGCCACCGGCGCTCGCTCCGTGGACGACGAGCTGGCAGATATGGATAGAGCTATTGAGGACGCCGCGGCACAGATTGAGGTACACGTACCAACCAGGCGCGGTCACAGCCTTTAATTGGGGGGGGGGGCCGGTCACTAAGAAATTTGGTGGAAGACGTGTTCCAAATTGGCTTGTTTCGCCTTCCATCTACACATGACTGATCGATTTTGGAGGGGTCTTTTTTTATTTTATTTAATTTTAATTAATATTTTTTTTATTTAATTTACACTACTACTATTTGTAACTATGCATTCTATTTGATTTACCGGACAAGCTCAAGTTTAAAAGTATTTTTCTTTTGCAGGACCTGTTAGCAGCGAGCCGCGCAGGCGACTCCGGCGTGAAGTTAGAAGTGAACGGGAAGATCCTAGATGCGTGTACCGCGCTCATGGCAGCCGTCAAGGTGCTGGTGCAAGACGCGAGGAAGCTGCAGAACGAGCTGGGAGACCCCAAGACCCGGCAGAAAATGTATAGGAAGAACCCACAGTGGTCCGAGGGACTCATCTCTGCTGCCAAAGCTGTTGTGTTTGCTGCCAAGTTGCTGGTGTAAGTAATTAATTCTTGTTTACAAGTGAATAGTAAAATCCTGGACACGTGTACTGCGCTCATGGCAGCTGTTTAAAGTGTTGTTACAAGACCCGGCAGAAGATTTATAGAAAGAACCTGTAGTGGTCCGAGGGACTCATCTCTGCTGCTAAGGCTGTTGTGTTTGTAGCAAAATTGCTAGTGTAAATATCACATTATTATTTAGTTGTAGTCAGGATAAGTGAATGGAACGATCTAGGACGCGTGCACCGCCCTCATAGCGGCCGTCAAGGTGTTAGTTCAGGATACGCGCAAGCTGCAGAACGAGTTCGGAGACTTGGGGACCCGCTAGAAAATGTATTAGGAAGATCCCGTAGTGGTCCAAGAGACTCATTTCTGCCGATAAGGTTGTTGTGTTTGCTGCTAAGTTATCGGTGTTTGTTCATGTTTGCTGCTAGGTTATTGGTGTTTGTACATGTTTGATGTATGTTTTATTTTCAGTGATCAGCCGATTTTTTTTAAAGTAAAACATCTTCAAATGCGTTTTAACGGTGAAATAGATTTTGGTATTGTGAACCGAAAAACGGAGTAATTCAAGTAGTTCGCTAGTGCAACTGTGCCATGTGCATTCGTTTTTCTTAACTTATTAGTATAAGTCCTTTTCGCATTTTAAAATTTTCAATAGTTACGATAAGTTGCGATGAAAACATTCAGTGTAGAGTTGTGGTCGTGGGGCTATTACTAAGAATAAGGTGCCCTGTTGCAGCACGTCAGCGGACGAGGCGGTGGGCAGCGCGGGGCGCGCGGAGGGCGTGTCGGCGGCGGCGCACGAGGTGGCGGGCTCCACGGCGCAGCTGGTGGCGGCGTCCCGCGCGCGCGCCCCGCCGCAGGCGCCCGCCCTCGCGCGCCTCACGGCCGCCTCGCGCGCCGTCGCCGCCGCCACCGGCGCCGTCGTGGGCGCCGTGCGCGCCGCCTCCGCGCTCGTGAGGGATCAAGGTATGCCCCCGCCGTTGCATGATGGATCCTTGCAGGCACAGCATCAGGAGAGCACTGAGGGACATCTAGTTTAGTACGAATCCCACACCTGTCGTAATCATCGGAGCGTTAAGGAGGTAATCGGAGAGGCAAGAGGGGAATTTTCCATTATCTCGAACACAGAACATATGAAAAAAGGTTAGAATGGAAATGTGGGCGGGGCAGACGCGCCAAGGTTTTGAGCAAACGCTCGTATCTCTACAGAAACACGCAATCGCGATTCATTTGAAATCGCGTGATTGTGCGGAGCTAAGATTGACTAGATTTGAAATTGCAAATATGTGCGTAAGCTTCATATTTATTTAAGTACAGATGTAATGGAGGTGAAAGATGGAGCTTGATCGGCGACACCAGTTTTCATACGAACGTTGCATTATTGCCGTTCTACCTCTTTTAATATGTTCTGTGATCTCGAACGTGTCAGTGCTCCCAAAATAAAAAAAAACGTCTATATAGCAACACTTAAGGTTTTGGTTTATTTATATTTTACACTTTAAATTGTCAAATTAGAACATCATCATAATCGTTTAGCGATGTTCTTTTAAATAAAAAAATATCACTATTGAACCTCTCCCAAGAGTGTAGAAATATTTTTTATTTTGTAGATTTGTGTTCAGATTCGAGTCCACCCTCTTATTGATACTAAAGTCATTAGATTACTAAAATGAAACTGAGGCGGCTTTGTCGCGCTATACGCGCGTTTTCCATGGCCGAGGCGCATCTACACAAAGCGAACGGTCCCGCGAGCGCACTTCGCTACATAATGTGGAGCTGCCTATGGTACTTCATGTACGGTTTGTGCACAGATGCGCTGGACACGTCGGCGCTGACGCTGACGGCGACGCGGCGGCTGGAAATGGAGAGCAAGGTGCGCTCGCTGGAGCTGGAGGCGGCGCTGGACGCCGAGCGCGCGCGCCTCGCCGCGCTGCGCAAGCGCCACTACCAGCTCGCGCAGCAGGAGGAGGTAACTGCACCCGCCGTTTGTTTTTTAGCGGCAAGTCGGAAAAGACATTAATGTGCTCTTGTTTTATTTTCATTTTCTTGGTGTATTTTTAAGTCATATCGGATAAAGTTGATGGCACCTTATTCGATATAGGTTAGCTACAGCGCATGAGTGTTGTGAAATAAAATAACAGTGCTAAAGGTTTTGGCAGGAAGTCGAAAAAGACATATTGTGCTCTTGTTTTATTTTTACTTTCTTGGTGTATTTTCGAGTTATGTAGGATAAATTTGATGGCATTTTGGTCGATATAGGTTAATTATAGTGCACGAGTGTGGTGAATTAAAATAACAGTGCGAAAATATGTTTTTTCGGCTTGCCTCCAAAATTCCATTGGTCATGTTCCATTAGTAAAGAAGCCAGCGCTTTACTTGAATGTCTGACTGACTTGACTGCCTGATTACTGACGACTTACTGACTTTACAGCAGGAGAAGATAAACTAACTGCTTAACTTTTCCACTAACCCGCAATGGAGCAGCATGGCGAAGTAGGCTCCAGAACTCCCCACTAATAGGGAGAACCCATGCTAAGCAATGAGACGCAACAATGTTGCAAAGAGAAGCAAGAATATTGCAGCTAAACTTTCTACGTAGAGCTAGGCACGAGTAACTCCACATAATAATAATAATATAATAATAATAATCATTTATTGCATCAAATATGGTTTACAAGGTGTTATATTACTATTTGAGTTCAAACATAATTGGCTGATAATTTACAGCATGCAATGTCAATATTTTATTAATAATTCAATTGTCTAAGAAATGTCAAAATATACCATTATTAAATTATTAAATTACACTATCAAACATTATACAATTATATTATACAATTATAGCATGAAATTATTTATGATTAATTTTAAATTGTCAAATTGACACATACATGAATTTACATGAACAATCTAGCAATGTCATTCAATGTCTTATACCGATATTACATAAATTCTCCTAGGGTATAAAAACAATTTTCCAGCAACCATTCAAATAGAGACCTTTTAAAAGATCTAAGGGGTAAACATTTAAAACGTTCTGGCAAGTGATTGTATACTCCAATACACATGCCATGACAGTTTCTTTTATAGAGACCAGTTTTCATTATCCCTTCAGCTACCAGTTTGTTTGGACCTCTCCCTCTGTTAGTTGTTAAAAATCGGTCATGGTGCTTTTTTACAAATACTGATACTTCATATATGTACATGCTAGCCAATGGAAGAACTCGAAGATTCCTAAATAGAGTTCGACAGGATACCCAAGGGGCAACCCCTGAGATTGCTCTTATACATTTCTTTTGGGCTAGGAATGCGTTTTTAATGATTGGTGAGTTACCCCAAATTACCAAACCATATCTTAAATTGGATGCGACATATCCATGGTAGGCCATGAGAGCAACTTTTATATCTGAAGTCTTACTAAGCTGTCTTAAGACGTAGACAAACTTGTTTAATTTACAGCATACTTTCTCTACGTGAGTTTTCCAGTTGCAATATTTACCTAACTCAATACCCAAGAATTTTGTAGACTCAACATTTTCAATTACTTCGTCCTTGTATTTAATATTCAAGCATAACGGATTGACACCTTTGTTAATAAATTGTAAATATTTTGTTTTGCTTATATTAACTGTGAGGTTATTTTCTTTTAGCCATTCGATAATAAGCTTAACAGTTTTATTTACCTCGTCATTATGGGTTTCTTTATTTTTTGACGAGACACTAACTGATATATCGTCAGCAAACAGAACACATTTTTGTGAAATAATACTAGGGAGGTCATTTACATAAATTAGAAAGAGTAACGGTCCAAGAATGCTTCCTTGAGGGACGCCATATGCATTGTGCCGGTGTTGTGACTTATATGACGTTAAAACTGAATTTTTGTCGAGAGCAGAAATGTCGACATACTGTTTGCGTACGGCTAAATAACTTGTTAACCATTCTAATAGAAATGTTGAAACCATCTCAATAGAAATGTGTATGTGTGTTATTAATAGATGGTAGAACTTGAAGTCTCGACTGTAGAAGTACCACTAGCTGCACATGTTTCTGGTATGAATTCTAATAGAAAGGATAGCCCGGAAGGCGTACATGAGCGACTACCAGCCTCAAGTAGCAACACCACTGTATAACATAGCCAGACTGCTTGAGGTTGTTGTGTAGATGATGGTCGTTTAGCATCACATGGACTGCACATTGAAATTAATATTTGTATCTAATGATCAGTGATCGGAGTAGGTAGAGTGAAACTGAAAATTAACGTGTCAAGTATGTGTTAATATGGATACGCCTCCGGAATTTCCGGATTTCAAAAATATTTAAATTTTAATTAAAGTATGATTGTAGTTTGTAAGAGGATAAAATCAAAATATGTGAGCAAATATTACGTACGATCTTTAAAAATAAATTAGTACGGAAATGCCCGCGGGTTACCGAAACTTAGGATTACGTAAACTTTTCACAGTTTGTCGGACTTAAGTTGCGAATTACTGCGTAGATTACTAGCTTACCGCAAGGATTTATTAAATATTAAATCACAAACAAAAGTAATCATGAATATTTTTTTATACATTTAATTTCCTATAAATCAATAAATACCGCATATTTTAATTATCTTAAATTAAATTTAAATATACTATAAATTGTACTTTAAAAGTTTATAGTATATTTTAATGTAAATTTCTATTAATTGTTATTTTAAGAGCACATTATATAACAGAACTGCATTATTTCTGAAACTTGCAACCGTAGATTTAAATTGTCATATTCTCTTGGAAGTTAGTCGTTGTTTACGCTTTATTTGTTCAGCATGTTTTTTTTGTTTAAATTAAGCAAACTATTCTTTAACTTTCTATAAACCCAAAGAAGTAAGAAATATGCGTCTTATCTTTACCTATATTTAATATATTTTATACTATGTTGTTTATTTGTATTAATAAAGAACAGAATTTATTGTACTACTTTTATTTTATTTCATTGGTATTATATTTTTTCCTCTTTTTGTATGTAATTCAACGTATTTTATTTATACAATAAGTAGCGTTTACTCCAATTATAAAGTCCCAAAATGTTCCGGATAGTTTTTCCGGATAAGGCATATCCATATTAAGATTTCGTGCACAAAATGTGACGCAAGTACATAAAATCACTTTACCTACTCCGATCACTGAATGATCTTCCTAAATTTTTTGTCTATTTCAATTTTATTTAAAAAATACCTGTATTTGAATTAAGCTATGAACTTTGAAAAGTTGACTCTTTATTTTTGTTCAAAAAATTTCCATGTTACTAAAATTGTTTTTTGTTTTGTTTTAGAATGGAAACATGACAAACGGAAAAGAATAAACCGGACAAAAGCATGATGGTAATGAACTCAAATCAAACTCAAACGAACAAAACGTTGTTCGTATTGTTGAACTATGTAATTCGTTTCTACATTTATTTTGTACTAAATGCATTTTACCTTCGTCTAAACATTCTTAACACGCATTTCCGAACAACGAAACGTTCACGTATGTATGAATTCTTTATCTTGTATAAAGAAACGTATGTATGTATTCTTTATCTTGTATAAAGAATAGCATTATTTTGAATGCACCATAAATGTCACTAAATTTAGGTCAAATTGTATTCTTATGATTAAAATTAAATATTTAGATAGATGTGTGATGAAATAGATTGGTGTTAGATAAACTTTTTAGATAATTGTGACAGAATCTAGCTCAATTGACTTGGGTAGTTTAAATACCTATAAATGTGTTTAAATACCTGTAAATCGGCATTTCAATATAAATTTGCAAGGATTTTTTGTCTTATAACAATTATAATGATCACAGTTAAAATAAATATACTTGACATGTTTCTGTCAAATAAATGGTTTGTGTGAATCAAACAGAAATTGTTTAGACCCATGACAATTTATATTCTGATTTCTGTATAATATGAAACATCAATGTTAAAACGAATGCCTAGCTCTAGATAGTGGAAAGTAGTATCTAGTTTTTATCTATGTATAACTTCTTGTCGTACATGAGCAACCAACGCGACGGATATGGTGTTGGACACTATGCACAAAAAAAATCCAATTTTTAATAATTTTAATACATGATTTTAATTTTATTGCCTTTTAAATCTATAATTCAGATAATTCTGTAACGTCACAAATCATAAATTGAATGAGGATATGGCATCCACACTCAATGTGTGTGTGTTGTCAATAAATAAAAATTGAATGGTGATGTCACTTTTTGACATCTCATTAAACGTATTCCAATTGATTTGGTAGTCCAAAGCTGTATTGTAAAATATTTAATAGGTAATATTTCTATATCGTGTCTCACTCACGTCACGTGATAAACGCAAATATATGTGTGTGTCGCTTGTCGTCGCTCATGTTGGACAGACGGTAAGTAAGGATCACCTGAGGTGGCATTATCATCAATCTATAGTTATTTTATATCACGAACACATTGTGAAGGTGTATAGTTAGTTACACCCGTATGACCGTCCTAGTACTAGTTACTTTAGTAATCTTCTGATAACTATAGTAACAAATGAGAGCTTTATAAGTAACGCTAACAGAAACAATGTCTACATGCATAACAACAACTAAAGGTTTATTTCTGCAGTAAATCACTTTTGCAACAGTGGTAATTTATTAAAGTGTCTGCCATGTGAGATGCCGAAATTAACTAATATCACAAAATCCAATGGCCCATTTTAATAATTACTTAGCACTTCGCTCTTATCTAAAGCTTATCGATCAAGGTGTCATAGCAGGCATGGTAAGATATCGATTTTTCTAATTTAGAAAAGAGGTCCTATTAGTTTGTTAGGGGACATCATTGCACTATAATAAGCAGTGACATCAGGTGATCCTAATAAATGGCTAATCCATTACCGCTTTATTAATAAAAACAACTGTGTGCAGAGGAAATCAGAAATAATACATAACACACACTTTTATAAATAAGGCGGTAAGCGTTTAAAACCTTGGCAAATTTAGGCTTAACATGCCTTTAAACTGTTTAAGAAGATAGCAGACTCAGATCAGTCGCAAGTTATTCCTTATGTCGACATTTTAAGCTTTAAGTGACGAGACTAGATTTGGGGTGGTCTTTCGATTGTTCTTTGTGTATAGAGATTTTTTATTATATTTATCGAACTTTTTTCATATGACAAATGTTTAGTTTTGCAATTATGTATTTGACAGTAGATACTGATCCGCCCACAGCGTGTTTGCTTTTTCTTAAAGCAATTAATACAATAAGTTGAGATTTCCCTATTTTTCTCATAATCAACATAGCAATAATAACAAAATGAAATATTAGATGTATGAAAAAAGTTTTACTATATTCTGTTGTGTTGTTTTAATATAGTTTGCCTATAATGAGTTATTTTATAAGACCTGATGTTAAGTAATTAAGAGTTGTGTAAGTGTAATAATTATAATATTTATGTTTTGCATTACAACAAAACATTTATTATGTGTTGAATAAAACATACAGCGTTTGGTGAAGAAGCTGTCTGCAAATTTCCTTATAATTTAATGAAAAGCATAAAAACCTTACCAGATTGACCCTGGCTCCTCAAGATTTATCGTAGCCTCACCAGCAAGAGCATGGAGGTTCTGTGCTGTCACTGTCAAGCTTCATAGTGTGTCTTCACCACCAGCAAGTGTTACACTGGAACGCTGTATGTTTTATTCAACACATAATAAATGTTTTGTTGTAATGCAAAACATAAATATTATGTGCATCTCTAAAACATACAGCGTTTGGTGAAGACGTGTCTGCTATCTGCTGGTAGGTGCTGTTTCTGGGCAAATGCTATGTGACAATTCTGAAATATTTTTATGCAAACAAAGTAAATAAAATGTCTCATATAATGTGCTAAAAATCTCCCACATAAAAGAGTTTTAATTTTGTGAATATTAAAAGTATAAGGTTATAAAAGCCATTTCAATGAAAACTAAATATATTATTATTATGTCTAGTATGTATGGCAAATTCCTTAAATGGGGTTTTGGACACCATTCTCACAAAAAATCAGTTTGCATATTGCATACCTTAAAAAGGCTGCACAAAACCATGCTTGGAAAGCAGGATAATTGTTCATTCAGTCAAACACAGGATTTCTACTGCCACTCAAATCAATTTAAATTTAGTCAAATTGACTCAAATGGCTAGCGACAGACGAGAGACTAGAACAGACGGCATCACAAACCATCCTCTCGTACAAAATGTATGGAGATGTCACTGGATTAAATATATTCATTGCAAAACAAAGTATTTTTGCATATTTTCTAATAAACTGATGGCTGTAGTATCCGACTTCATAAACCAAAGATAGTTTATATGTAGTAGATAGAAAGCTTGTTGCTAGCTATCTTTAGGAAAAGTAGATCACTCTTTTAAAACATCAAATAATGTTTGAATATGTATTGATACAGAGTGCGCGAAATTTCGCTTTGAAAGTAATAGACATGGAACAAACCATGTATAGGTATTTATTTGTCATAGATTTTTAAAATAAATGTTTATTGATGTGTTCTGTTGCTTTCAGATCTTCACTTCTTAAAATTGATTGTTTTTAAGACGTTATTCGAAAATTTGGTTTTAATTTTTTTTTTTTTTTTTTTTTTTTTTTTTTTTTTTTTTATTTTAGACCTTGCAAAAGGTTTTTAAGTACCTATAAAAAGTTAAGGAACAGAACAAAAAAATTAATATCTTTAAAATAAAGAAATTTTGTCAGTGATTCACTGAATCTGTCTTAGTTGAGGCTTTAACTCTAACAAAAACCTATTAAATTAGGTTCAGAAAGCAACCTCTTCAATTTCTGTAGTGCATCAGAGATGTTCGCAAAGAAGGCGAGAGTAGATTGTTTTTATGCAACAATGCGCAAAAGATGTGATTCCCTGGTGCACTGAGAGGCAGCTCCAACAGCATCATAGTTTTTAAGTAAATAACACTTTTGAGTATATGTTACTTGTGAATAAATTATTATTATTATTATAAAGATGTTAATTGGTACAGAAACACTTTTAATAACACCCGCGCCTGCCACCTATATATGGCCTCCCAGGATCTGAATTTTGAATCTTCTGATAGAAAGCTGTATGTAAATTTTAACATGACATAAGGTTATACACACAATAGAGTGCCATGTTTCTACATAAGTTCAATTGTTGGTTAAATGTATTTGCAATTAATTTTACCTGAGATTTAAAAAAACCATTCTGTACTATACATAGGACATAAATTTCTGTTGGTTAAGGTGCACAATCTGTTGTCAATGCAACACTCTATGATACTGGAAAGGTACCATTTCCTCTTCATAGAGAGCAGTGTTGTTGGTATCCCTCCCCAAATTTTTTCTTTATAAGATGGGAATCTTGGGTATTGTAGTTCAAATAGAACATGAATCATCATGAGATTTGCCAAGATAAAAATTTTAATTTTACTTTATTTCAGCCTAAAGACGGATGATGTGGCATTTTACATTATTCAGTGTACTTTTGGGTGAGGTTTGATTACCTTTATAAGGCTGTGCCATTACTTTGCATTAAAGTTTTTCAAATTACATACATGTGATTTTGTAGTCAATCACAATGGCTGCAACTCCTTTTGCGTCCCACATCTGGGCACAGGTCTCTCCCAATTATTGTTTTTTCCCACTGCTGGGTACAGGTCTCTCCCAATGATAGGTTAGGCCTGGAGCTCACTCCACCAAGATGTTCCAATTTTGGTTGGTGGAGAAATCACAAAAGTGCCTCCTAATTTTAGTCAGTTTGTTTATATCTGTTTAAATTCTAGTAGCTTTCTTCTGATACTACCAACAGACTACTGACGCTGATGTAGTATGTACTACTTCTACAGATGGGCATTTAATCATAACCCTTATTAGGTATGATGATCTTGAAAGACCATTATAACTTCAATTAGTACTGCTGTAATAGCAAGTAACAACCTGCCAATCATCAAGCTGTTTGATTAGGCAGAATAATATTCAAATTAGGAACCCATTTTGACTACTCATATAAAACACTTCTAAGTGATTAGTCATATATCTAGTGCTATTAGTACTCTAGCTACATTTTTGTATTGCCAATTCTGGCTCTCAACCATCTGATTTTTTAAGAGGTTTTACTTATTTAGACTTATCTCTTCCCTGTATCTAGAGAGTTAGAAAAATGGTTTAAATCTGTTTTCGTTTAAAAGTTCAATATACTTTTCTCCAGATTTTACATGTAGTCATTAACACAAGCAACTTTATTGGCAGTAATTTGTAGGGTTCCACAGATGCAATGCTATTGAATTATGTTTTCTAGCCAGCATTACAGTCAAGTAAAACTGTATTTGTTGGTTTATCAACTTTATCACATTTTGATATTGGGGCACTTTTGTAAGTGTTGCTCGAGCTATTCCAAGGTACGCATTGTTTCCGCAACATGCGCAACTATAATTTGGAACTGTCCCAATGGACAAAGAGATAATCACCCACATAACCTGGCATGAAAATTCTCTTGCTCAAAGGATCTCTCTGATCCCAATTAGCTAAGTCTAGCTAGCTTGGCTTGCTCTTGTATCATTGGTGGTCTCTCTGACGCACTACCAAGGCACTTTGCTTCCGCAGCATAAGTAACTATCTTGGACAAGTCCCAACGGACAAAGTGATTAATGCTTATTTGTTTAGCTGTATCTATTCACAAGAGCTGCAACACTGATGGCCTGTTTAGGCCATTTGAGCATATTCAAGGTACTCATTGATTTCACAACATGAGTCCATTGTTTAGGCCATTTGAGCATATCCAAGGTACTCATTGTTACCGCAACATGAGTAACTGATCTTGGAAACGTCCTGATGGACAAAGTCATTTATCATCTACCTTTGTAGTATGATTTCATGGGATACATTAAATCCACTTACTATTGAGTAAATTTAGCAATTTCAAATTGGGCACATAGGTACTATGTGTATGATATGTACAACTGTCATAATGATCAGTAAATTCACTGATTGTATTACACACTATATAGAACACCAATTATCTGTGCTTAATGTTTTCCATTCATTTAAATTGCAGAAGGGTTGATGTTGGCATTTCCCAAAAAAAATAAATATATATCAACATGGATAGTAGTTATAGCTCTACTATATAAAATTATGCTGGGGTAACATTTCATCTGTACAACACTGTAGGTCTGGATCAAATTTCTTTATGCTTTTACTAAGCTTTCATTTAAATTTGTTATGTTAAGATTGGCACCCTTAACTCTCATATCATTTACAATTAACTTTTATAGTTCTTTTGAATTGGCAGTTCAAAGTAAATAGCAGTAAAGTTACCTGTAATAACCACAGTTGAACTTTTGTATACATATTGTGGTGTAGTAAAGTCTATATGCTACCAACACCTATTTATGGTCAGCTGACCATACCATCATGCTGAAGCAACACTGCACAGGTGTTGCTCTGCTGAGCTGTCATTTACAACATTACATTTTGTAAACAAAACAGTACTCTGTCACCATATGTAATGTTATTATTATTTTTATTGCTTACAATTGAATGGTGATGACTGTTGTTTGCTGAAGAATAATCAAATTAGTGGCATCTTTTTAACCTGGTGATAATGGAACAAAAATTGTGAATATTTGCAATAATGCATTGATTTTCTTCAATTTTGCTGTACAATAGTAATCAATAGGTACACACAATTACTTTATTCTGTACATCTGTGCTGAAGAAGGCAAACATGAATTAGACATGTTACCATAACTTGAAACTATAAAGTAAAGAGCAGCTATTATGCTGACACTCCGACAGTAATTTCTGGTAGCAGACATCGACTGGCTGAGTTCCACTCAGAATTACCTTTTATTCTTTGTACAAAAACCAGTCACAGAAAAAACCATATTAGCCATGATTTTTCATTAAGATTGAGCTATGGTTTAAAATAAGTAACTTACCAGAGCGGGTTTTTGCTCCGTCTGACTTACTTCAGGGCGATCGTTTATTGAAACGAATTTAACTTCCATTCCGCCCCTAAGTACACACTCCGGCCCCCCCTGTTGTTCTTCATATTATTATGCAGAACTGCATAGGCATAATGCACTTAGATTGGAATTAAAGATTTCATCGCGGCCATGATCGCGGCATGTTTTTCCAACACTACATACGAATAAGATCTTCAAATTTTTTGTTTGAGCACACATTTTTTACAAAAAAATACTTATTTCGTGATGAATGTATGCTAATACGAAACAAACTTCGTTTGTATTAGCGCTTTTTCTTCTAATTCAAGAAATTTTCGAATTTGAAAAATTTTCACTGTTCGTTACATGAAAATTTGCAAACGCTATGAAGCTTGACAGTGACAGCACAGAACCTCCATGCTCTTGCTGGTGAGGCTACGATAAATCTTGAGGAGCCAGGGTCAATCTGGTAAGGTTTTTATGCTTTTCATTAAATTATAAGGAAATTTGCAGACAGCTTCTTCACCAAACGCTGTATGTTTTAGAGATGCACATAATCAATGTTTATATCTGTATAAACATCATTAACGAATGTTATACATTATATCAATATCCATGTATTGACTGTAGAATAGATTTTGGACTTGAGCAAAATTCTGAGTTTATTTCTAATATTTATTATACACTTATTTGACATTTACTAATAAAATATAACGTATAAAATAATGTACTTGTTTTACTTATCAATCAATTTTTTTGGACAATTCACGCAACGCCATCTGATTCCAAACTAAGCAGAGCTTGTACTTTGGTAATCAGAAAGCTGATAAACAGTTATATAATTCTAAATACATACTTAAATATATAAATTAACACCCAGTCTCAGAACAAATAGTCACGTTCATCACACAAATATTTGTCTTGGGTGGGAATCGAACCCATGACCTCACGCTTCGCAGTCTGCTTATCACCCACTACGGAGACTGTCCTTTATTAATAATACTATTTGAAAATTAATGTTAAAATAAAATACACATTTGAAATACCCGATAGGTATGCAATGCTTAAAAAATAATAAGTTAGTTAAATTTTACGCATATGAAGTGCTGAGCTGCAGCTTTAGTGTGAAAATTGGAGGCTTAATTTTTAGCAAAGCTTGCATTTCAAGTTTTTAATCATTCGACATTTAGGTAATACATAGATCAATATTAGACATAGAAGCAAGTTATTGCTCTTCAATACTGATTTGTAAGAATTAGACATCTAATGGTGATAAAAATCAATAAAACTACAGTTACGTTTTACACATATTTCATACGTATATTGTTACTCAACTAAGAACACTAGAATAAAACAAAAAAGCATGGCAACAATTCGTTGGCTACATCCATTGAACATGTACTACATGTGAACAGTAAGAAGCTTTATACACATTAAAACCAATACATTATGTTGCAAAAAATGTTACCATTATTTATCACATTGTGAATCATATTAAAATACACTTAATTATTTCATTTGTGCGAAAAAAAAGTTCTTTAAATCATCATGAATATCAAAATTCATTTAATTTTAAGTGCCATCACATTCATACAAATTTAATATTTAATATACTATAATATAGTTGTTCCAATCCAAGCATTAAAAATATAGTTTAAAAACAATATGCATAAAATAATACCATAGTAATGAAGCGAGCATAGCCCGGCCGAAGCGCGCATAACCCGGTGGTTAGCGTAGAACGCAAACGATCTATGTCACAGATTCTATGCAACTAAGCCAAACAGGCGCGGTCCGGTGTGAGATGGGTGACCGCTAGTGGCAAACAATTCTATGCGCGTTTCCGTGCTTCGGAGGGCACATTAAGCCGGCGGCCCCGGTTGTTGTCGATAGATAACAGTCGTTAAACCTTGTTGTAGGCCTTATGGGCATTTGAAAACATCCGACAGCGGGTTGGCCACTAACCCGCATTGGAGCAGCGTGGAGGAGTAAGCTCAAGGCCTCCCCAATAATGAGGAGAGACCCGTGCCCAGCGTGGGACGCAGAGTGTTGCACTCAATACCATAATTGACACCAATTTTAGTTACATGTTTAAGTCAAACTATTTACTTTCAAAATCTTAATTTTAAATATCTAGTTTAGTTTTAAAAACAAGCAGGAGAGTGCAGTAAAACATAGTTTTTTTTTTATTTAGTCATTTGTTTACTGTGTGATGTCTAAAATCTCTGGGTCATTATTCTTATAATATATTGAAACAACTATAAATAGTAACTTTTAAACAACCTGTTTCTCACTTAGAATGTTATTGGGAATGCTTCCATTTGTTTCATTACATGTAAAATGCAAAAAACAGCTTTGAGCTTACAATTTCATTAAATACATATATTCAGATGTTCTAGTGCAAATCATAGATCCTAATAACTAATAATTGAAAAGCATTACGAGGACAGAAAAAACTTAAATAATGTTTCTTGTTCCCATATCTTTAATTTAATTGTATTTTTTTTATGTTTAAATGCTTGCAGAAAAATAAATTACAGATAGTTAAATATATGATAGTAAAATATAAATTGTGCTTTCACACAACAATCAACCACAATGTTAAAAATATTTCTGTTCAATATTTACTAAGGTCCTCATCTACAACAGAGCAAAATCTCCATACATTAATGTCAATCCTTTCAAAGTAACTAAGTATTTCAATAGAGTTAATTTTAGTTAAATAATAATGCAAGAGTATGTTTGTTGCTCTAATCGTGGATGATGCTCTTAAGGCCTTCCTCTCACAGTGCTGCTGTCAAGGAGATACAAATAAAACCATGTCATGTCACTTGTCTATGCAGGAGAAGGCAAATGTATGTGACACTTATCTTTTCAATATGCTTGGTATTTCTCTACGCGGCAGAATCCGTAACGATGAAATCTGTTGAAGAACGAAGGTTACCAACATAGCTCTCAAAATGCTAGCTGCAGTGGCAATGGGCAGGCCATATAGTAAGGAGGACCGAGGACCGATAACCGATGGGGAAGAAAAGTCCTCGAATGGCGACCCGTCTCGGCAAAAGAAGTACAGGCCGCCCTCCAACCAGGTGGACTGATGACCTGAAGAAGACAGCGGGTAGTCGCTGGATTCAGAAGGCCCAGGACCTGGAGGAGTGGCGAAAATTAGGGGAGGCCTATGTTCAGCAGTGGACTATAAAAGGCTGATGGATGGATCTTTTGATAGTAGCTTTGTGAGAGTAAGGCGTTACACAAAAAAATTGAACAATGGGGTGTCATTTGTACGCTTATGACGGAAAATATGTTGTTGCAAAATTTTTGACAACAGTAAAATGGTATAGCGATATGGTGTTTCTAAAAATAGGCCGATAGTTCAGATAAAACTTATATGATAGAAAATATTAATCTAATCATTGTTCGTAAGAAGCCATTACCATTCACATTTTTAATTATAACTGATATCAAAATCGTAAAAGATGGTAAAACCTTTCGAAAATTTAGCACCACTTGTTGGCTTCTCACTTCAAATACTGAATTTAAAATGCAATGAATACAACCAGAATGCTGATACGCCTATTCGAGGATAAACAATTTTCTTAATTAAAAATCTATAGTATAAAAAGAGCTTAAGATTAATGGTACCATAAATCTGTGTATACTTTACTGAAGATGATATTAGAAACAGTCACAACTGTACGAACAGTCAGGTTACTATAGTAACTGATGTTACTAAAAGCTTCTTATGTAAGGCACATTGACACAATGTGCCCAAACAAACACCTCCAAA
Organism: Pyrgus malvae; assembly: GCA_911387765.1. Taxonomy (NCBI): domain Eukaryota; kingdom Metazoa; phylum Arthropoda; class Insecta; order Lepidoptera; family Hesperiidae; genus Pyrgus; species Pyrgus malvae. The sequence continues at coordinate 6,820,030 of OU426958.1, read as the reverse complement.
AACAAGGGAAACTAGCAGTTGTGCTAAAATATCAAATGTGGCACTTATGTTGCCACCTATGTATTAAATAAAATAAACATCAATGACACAATAGATAAAAAATATTATCATGCTCTATTTAAAATCCTAGTAGATATTACATCAGAGTTAAGTGTTTACACATTAATCTTTTTTCTTTAAATACACACAGCTCTTTTCATACTATAGATTGTGTTCTGTTGTGAGTTAGTTATAAATGCACTGGGCTTTCTTAAAATAGATACAGGTATATGTATATTACAACATTTAGGGGTACTTGCAAAAGAGACTGAAAACTTATTAGTAGGTAACTTTACTGTTAAGCTTTTCTTAAGGTCTTAGACCCTTACAGTGGGGGCTCATCCCACTTGTGGTGCTTGGCTGGGGTGAGGTGGACGATACGTACATGGACTGCCTGGAACTTCTCAAACTTAGGCGGGATTGGACAGAGTCGATAAACCACTTTGTCACCAGGTAATGGAACATATTCTCCTTCAATGCTACAATAAATAGAAATGTAAGTAAAAATCATACAAAGACATACCAATTTGTCAAATATTCCTAATAAATCCTTTCAAATTTAATGGGTGTTAGTTTTTGCTGTTTTATAAATTATTTTTTATTATTCTTTTTTGTCATATTATTTATTAAAAGAATCATTTTAATAATGTGACATGTTTTAATTCATTTATTTATTTATTTGTCAATTAATCCACAAAGAAAAAAATAACTGTTTTATTACAGACATACAGCAAATTACACCACACATGATGGCACATTTTAGTGTAGTTGGGCTTGTTTGTACATTCAATTAGAGGCAATATTGTTTGAATGATATAACAGCAAACAATATTTCTTTGTCTGTATACAAGGACAAAAAGGTATATTTTTACAATAGTATTGAAAACATGTTTACAAAGTCGATAAAGTCTTCATGAAGGCCACCTAACTACCACACGCGATGGCTCATGGAGTACGGACCTTGGTAAGGTCTGAAACATGTAGGGCGCCCCCAAAATTATCCGCGAGGTAAGCTAGGACTTTATAAACACTTAATAGGTTACTTAATGTACATAGTTACGCTGCTGCGCCTGAGGCTGATGGTCAAATTAATGGCTGAAGTTTCATAATATTTAAAGTTTGTCTTTACATAAAGTATGAAAAAAACTCATACTGAAATTTTCTGGAATAAAATGGTGTTATGTTATTCTCTACCTCTATCCAAAAGAGCACCTTGGTTTATGCAAGCTATCCATTTTCATATGTAAATTTTAATGTAACATTAGATAACAACCATAAGCATCTAATTATAAGAATTGTATCTCTGAACATGTGATCTGATAAGAAAAAAGTTAGGACACCAGTTCGATTATAATCATAATAATATATAATATAATAGCATGACATTCATATGATTATAAAGAATGCTATTAAAAACTATTCTTGAATATGAGGAAGACAAACATTGTTATAATTATAAGTGTTTTCAAGGTTAAACATCATACAATATTAGCAATGTAAGTAAACATCAAATAGTAAAAAAGTTTGTAGTACCAAATTGATACATGATTAGTTCAGTAGATTGATTGAATATAGTTTCTACGCAATTTTATTCTTTTGCCAACCGCATTTGACAGAAAATGTTGTGTATTCTTTAATTATGATAATGCAAGAAGAGATTAATTAAAATGTACTTACTCAGAAATATGCACGAAAATATCTTCGCCTCCTTTATCAGGCGTAACGAATCCGTGTCCTCTTTCACGACAGAAAGATTTGATTTTACCATTCTCCAATGGGTTACCCAGAGCACGTTCAGATCTAGAAACATTGTAAAAACATTAATTTATTTCCTGAAGTTTACAAAAATATGTCGATAACCTTAATAAAATGAAACTTACGTCGAAGCTGTTCGATTTCGTCGCGTAATTATGGGACTGGGAAGTTGAAGATGGGTATTATTAGTCTTGTTAGGGGAATCGTCATTATTAAATCCATAATCATTAGACATAGCTCTAAATAAGTAAGGCAACGAAACGAAGGTATAACAAATGAAATTATTATGAACACGACGAAATAAAACAAAATGTCAGAAACGCTATGTGTGTATGTGAAGCAAAGTCAAAAACTGCAGTGACAAGTGACAATTACTGTCAAAACCCACACTTTTTTTCAAATATGGCACCATATGGTTAACATTTATTGCCAATATCAAGGGGTGGGGCAGTTTGCCGACCTACAACTTTATAGAAAAGACGAAACTCATAATATATAAAGTAATACTTACTTGAGACCCTGCTAACTACGGCTCTGTAACTGGAGAGTAATTTATTGAACTAATGAAAATACTAAATAAAATAAATGTGGAAACTATGAGAAACATGAAATAGCGCTCAGAATTCTATGCCTATAATAGGCACGAGAATGACGAGAATAATAATTCTCGTCAGACTCTACTCAGTCAGAATCGTGTACAGCAATAGTTTCTTATTAAATTAATTTTAATATTTTTAATAACACTCGGGCACTGTGTTGATGTGACCTTAAGTATGCTGCCGTGCCTGCCGTCATAATGAGAAAAGGCACATCTAACATTTTATAAATATGGAGAAAATCGATTTTAAAGTTTTTATTGGTTTTTGGCGAAAAATATCGACAATAATATTATTAAAATAAATGTATAATAATAATAAATTATTAAAATAAATTCATTTTCACGATTCCTATACAATTATTAAAATATAAGTTTTTATTTTATTTGCATTTAATAAATAATAAACATTTTCTTTTTCAACGTAGCAAAAAAAATGAAGTAGATTTATTAATATTCCGAATAGAGGGCATAACTAACCAATTGTGATTTTTCAGTCAGACATTTTGTAAAAAAATATGAAATAATACAATGAAAAGGCATATTTATTAAAATGTGCCTTTTCATTTGACTAATATTATACAAGAAGAATTTTGGTATAACCGCTTGATTGCTCTAAAACGCCCGGTCGCACACAGAGCGACAAAATTTTGTAGTCCAGATTGCCCTTGTCGCACAGAGTGCGAGAGCGGATGGGCTGAGATGCGGAGTGGCTCCCTTCTCTATCCTGGTCGGTCTTAACTGAAATAGTGTTGTCACTGTTTGTCTAAGGTCTATTCTATATATCTATCCTGTTTCTGCGTTAAATTATCTATGCAATGAAACCAAAACGTTAGAAATCCGTGCCATGACGTAAAAAAAGAAAAATAAAGTTGACAGTAGTCTGTGTTGCGCAATCGTGTTCGGGTGTGGCATAGTGATTTGTGTTGTGTTAATTTATAAGATTGAGTGTTGGGATTGCAGTGAATTATTGGAATTTACGAGGTAAGTTATCTAATAATACATATAAATAAAGGTTTCAGCATGAGACACAAAAATTTTGCCGAAATTAAGCCGTTTTTAAACCCGATACAAATGTGGCCTGATGTGGCCATTTGCTTTGTTCAGCGTATCACATTTCTACACCGTAGTTTAATATTGAGAAACAAAACACTTAAATATACAGCTTCATTCATCCTTAACATAAAAAACATAACACTTGATAGTTACAATAACAAATTGAGACACAATGAATGGTTTAGTGAAACCCGAGCCTCGCGGCGTGGTGCGGCGGCTAGCATAAAAAAGTTGGGGCGCCCTAGGGTTAGCGTTCAAGGCCGTTCGTACAACCGAGCGGGTAAAGGCATAACTGCTAGTTGTGACTTTTCTTTTAAATTAAATATCAAGGTCTTTTTAATCAAAGAGCACATCTGTGTTAATTATGCCTTTTCAAGTAAATAAATTATATTTATCGTGATAAAACTTAAAGCAGCATCTCTGCCTATGTGACCTTTTGACTTACTAAGGTCAGATGTGCTCTTTTTACGTACAAAAATTTTAAAAGTGGCTCAGTTGTGCCTTTTAAGCTTACGGTATTTTTGTTTATTTTGTTTCTAAAATTGTATAAAAAATATTGACAGATGGGCCTTTTTTTCTGATTCCGAATATGTATATAACTCAATTACGGAGAAAATGTTAGTTGTGCCCTTTTTCTTTATGACGGCAGTATGGGAGCTCGAATCTTTCAATATTATATTAATAATCTATATATATATAAGAGATTTCCACCCATATATTGACTCATCACGATATCTCTGGAACTATAAGACCTACCGACTTCAAATTTGGTAGGAATATTCCTTTCGCCGAGTAGAGGTCAGCTAAGAACGGATTTTACGAAATTCCACCCGGAAGGGGGGGTTGCGGGGGTGTTATCGCAAAACTCAGAAACTATTCGACCGATTATTATGAAAATTGGTATGTAGGTACATGTATTTTTTCACGGAGAAGGTTTATATGCTATCCATTATTATTTAATATTTAAACGCGATACGGAGTTCGCGGGGTCAGCTAGTATTAATATATAATGTGATATACGTAAGTGTCTTTTGTTTGATTCGATAATTAATCGATTTTTATTATACAGAATCGGATATAAACAACTAAAAAGTAGAAGATTGTTTGTAATAAAAAATATAATATGCAACAGGTGGTGGCCGGTCTAACTGGGGATGTATCAACCGCAGTCATCTGGGATGGGAATCAAGATGGGATCGTGCTACCTCGCGCCGTTTAAACGCACCTTATGAACTTTGCCGAGCCGCGCCGAGCGGGACTGTTTAAACGGCGCGTGGTGGGCTGAATCACGAGCGGAGCCGAGCTCACTCCGACTCGAATGACGTTCGTCTAAAGTACAGTTAGCCGACAAAATTGGTTTCATTCCATGTCATATTTTTTTTCGAAAATGATTACAAAGCATAACTTGTTTGATAAATAACTTAGTCACCCTATAATCTGTATAGGTACTAGGTATTTAGGATATGAATAATACATAGTTATTTGTTAGGATTAGTTAAGTACTAAAAGTTATAAAAGATGTTATAATAAATTAGTTTGCATGATATGCAAAATATGCATGAACAAAGTATGGATAAGTGGACCTTCTAAGTTGTAAATTCGGTATACAAAAAATTGCAAAGTAATAACTTGATACTTTTTAAGCGTTTTAATATCTTAAAATTACATGGAAAGGCGACGCGCGGCGCGGCCGGCCGGGGTTGTGCACGGTGAAGCGGGAGGGAGAAGTGTAGAGTACATAGCCAGGTGTTATGTCATGTTAACTTGACCGAATAGTACTGCTACTTACATGTCTATGTACTTACTGTACGACATCTGATTGACATTAAAAATAAAATATTCAAATGTATATTATGTAGTCTTTTATTTACATTTTACAAATTTTAATACATAAATAATTTATGATTTTCTTCTTTAAAATCTTACACAACGAAGGTTACCAGCTGAGGGTCTTTATTGCTTTTTAAATAATATATAACAAGTTAAGGTCATCTTAACATTATTAATAATATTCATAGAACGTTTATTATTTATTATACATCATTTCAATACCATAATATATAGCTGCAGCTACATTATTAAAGTAGGTACTTAATAAATAATTTTGAGACTTTTCACTTGTTTGTCATATCATTCAAAAATTGTGGGCACATTCTTCGTTCTTCAGGTAACGGTATTTGTATTTTCGGTATGTACAAGCCTTCCCAGTCACCCTAAAACAATTTTGGTGAAACCTTAGAATAAATAACGTATAGAATGAGTGTCTTCATACAAGCGCGCTGTCAATATTGAAACACTAAATAGATCTCCTACAGCTGTCACATACATATGACAAACAAAATATTTTTATTTTGACCAAATTTACTATAAAATAGCTACTACAAAATATTGAAAACACTGTGAAAAGTTATTGTATTAGATTTCTTTTGTTTTTAAAAAGTGTTGTGATAAAATTTAACCTTAGGTCTTACGGAGCGGCCCGGCGTTTGGTGCCGTTAATGGCACCAATCAACATGCTTCAACTTGGGCGCGCGAACTTGAAACCATAATGTAATTGTAATTATACTAAGGGTGAAACGTTGTATTTTTTTAGTTTTTAACTCATAAAATGTATTATTTTAAGAGAAGGAGAACTGCCCCAGCTTTCCTTCCCTAAATCCGGGCTTAACATTCACCTGAAATCTGTTTCCATCCGACTTGTTGCATTGCATTGATATCGGCGATTCAGTGTAAAGGGCATGTAATGCACTCGCCCTTAGCGGTGTCCATGGCTTTATAGATAAGTAGTTCGCACGCGGCGGCGATTCATACGATATTGACATGTTATCCAATCTAAAACCAATAAATTGTCATAAATAAACACAAAAATCACAAAATCACATCACATCCACGCTCGTTTGGAATAAGGTCCAAAAATTGTATCATTCTCATATATAGTACGTACTACGAGTATCTTAGATAAATAAAAAAAGCGATAAATATTTTATTTTAATCTAAGGGCCTCGTTCAACATCTCCAAGTAAAATGTTGATTAGTTACGTCCCAAGTAAAGTTAATTGGCAAGTAAAAGCTATGAGTACGGGTCAGTTTATTATACGATTAGTGCTACTCGAACATCGTGAAATTGAAATTGAAGTTATGGGTGACTTTAACAGACAATTAGTGTACTTGTCACTTGAAGGTGGTGAAAGAGACCCTAAGCCTCTTAATGTGATATATAGCTTAACCTGTTTAGGACCGGAGACATCAATAGATGTCGTCAAAAAATTTACACCAACGACCGGTGACATCTATTGATGTCCTCTCGACCTCGCGCTGTTTAAAGCTGTATTGCTTTAAAAATAAGTTTCTATTTAGTCTGGCGTATTTTTAAATTCATAGAGGAATAAATTCTCCGTTCATTCGGTCATTTAACATCTGTAGGTTGGTAGTGAAATAAAAAGAAATCTCTGTTGCAAAAGCGACACTCCTTCAGTCGTCAAATTTGCTTGGTAATACTCAGTGACAGTTTGTGCTAGTGCCGGTTTTTTCCTGATTTATGTGGATTTTTCTACTGAAAACGTAAGTAAAGTGTTATAATTATTTCATTTATAGTGTTTTTAGTAATAATAAATATCCAGAAGTTTGATGCGCGTCATATTTTTTGGTATAAAAGGTTTTCAAAATGAAGTGGAATTGCGCGGGGCCACAACAATGGCGCTGTTTTGGTTTTAGCTCAATTATTACACAATTTAGTGGTTAAAAACCATTACTGCCATACATATGTAGAAAGGTTATTTTATAAGGAATCCGTTTCTGTATCTTTTGCTATATTTTATCATTGTTATACAAATGAATCAAGATCAATTCTGTGTGTGAATTTTGCGCATTGAAGTTATATTTTTTTCTGCTATTATTACGTTACAAAACCATGACAATCACTAATAGTATAAAGATAATTTATCAGGGAATCTATATTTTATTTATATTATTCGATTAGTAATTAGTTTTCTTCATAATTTGAATATAAAATCAAACGAATACAGACTTTACCGTGCATCCGTCGACGCCTTATGGAGTTCGCAATAAGGTTCATTTTACGATAAGTGCGCACTGGCAAAATCTGTTGCTTGCGTGTTTGCTTGCGTGATTTGAAAAGTAATGAAAAAAAATTTAATTACTTTTCTTGGCATTTTTACGTCTATTTGTGTATGAAAAGTGTCAATGAAAATTATATTGCAGGAAAGGCAATTTCTTATTCTTTATGAGTGTGCCCCTTGATTTTAATTAGATTAATTATAAAATTCGTTAAATGAATTTTAACGTGACCTCAAATTTTTTTCCTATTTTTTCCGACTTTTCGTTTTTCATCTTCTACGAATTATGTTTTTCTTTCAATGAACCTGAAAAAAATATACAACGTTTCGAGATACTTTACCTAAAGAATAAAGGAATAACTAAATGAATACGACTAATACTATCATTGCAATTAAATTTTCAATATTCCGTCATGTGCAATTTATAACGGCGCGCGAAAAAAACATTACGTAACTTCAACCTCAAATTTGTTAAATTTTATGTATGAACACATACTTGTATTATACTTTATTAGAAAGGTCTTTTCATGTAGATTCTGAATATATAAATAATGTGCCACATTTTTTCTTTGATTATATGTTACATTCGTTTTATACCAAGCGGAACAACAATCTAAACATGCGGACTCTTTGTTTGGCTTTGAACGATGATTATAAAAACAAAACACATCGTAGAAATACTTAATAGCTATAAGGTGTAAGCTTGTTTCATTCCCTTCCGAGAAATGTAACTGGAGTCGTTGTAAGTGTAAACATCTGGTCGCAGGAACATAAATAACACTCGTAGTGCGTATCGCGGCAAAAAATCTCTAGACCCCCGGTCGGAATAGTGTATTGGCGCGAAAGCGGCCCGGTTGGTTACAGGCAGCGATATCCGAACGGCAAACCGAGTTTAAACGCACATCTGACTTGAAATTTTGTTATGGTCAACTTATGTGCCTATTTATCGCTGCTCCATGTTGAAGGAAAACATTGTCATATTTCATCACGATGTTTTCCATAATCGTGCATGCTTCAGAGTTACTCAAAATTTCTCGAAGGCACGATGCCCATCAAACCGAGATCCTCTAACTTCCGAGGAGATCAGTGTCCAACATCAGTAAGACTTCAAAAGCGTTAAACAATCTTTTGTAGCGCGCATGGCTCGGCGGCTAAGCCAAACGGGCGCGGCCGGGTGTGAGATGGGTGACCGCTAGTTGCAAAAAATTTCATGCGCGTTTTCGTGCTTCGGAGGGCACGTTAAGCCGTCGGTCCCGGTTGTTATCGATATATAACAGTCGTTAAACCTTGTTAGGCGGTTTGAAAACATCCGACAGCGGCCTGGCCACTAACCCGTATCTCCACCAACCCGCATTGGAGCAGCCTGGTGGAGTAAGCTCCAGGCCTCCCCAATAATGGGGAGACCCGTGCCCAGCAGTGGGACGCAAAAAGGGTTGCAGCCAAACAATCTTTAAAAGTATGTGTCTATTTGTACGATACATACTCCCGCTCAAACTTAAAGTAGTTTTCGAGAGCAGCATTCGAGACCGCGCTCTTGCAGACTTCCAATTCCGTCGCAGGGTAGTAGTGCATGTAGTTGACGCACATTTCGTCCGTGATGGCGTGACCACCAATGGTCGCGTTCTCTTTACCCACCGTGTTGTAAATGCAAGTGGTTTCGAGATAATCGCCCTGTAACAAAATGTTTGCGACTTGAATGGTTTGTGCTGTTGAATACTTGAGCAGCGATGGCCGAGTGGGAAAAGGAGCAGCGATGGTCGAGTGGGAAAATACCGCGGTCATCGACGCGACCGATCCCGGGTTCAAATCCTCGGCGCGCACCTCTGACAAAGTGTAATGTGCGCATTTATCGCTGCTCCACGGTGATGGAAAATATCTTGATATTTAATTGATTACGATGTTCTCCATCGCCATGCATGCCTGAGAGAAATTCATAATTTCTCGAAAGCATGACGTGACGTCCAACAACCTGGTGGACTATGGCCTAATTCCCTTTCACTTGTGAGAGAAGACCTGTGCACAGCAGTGGGACATAAAAAGGGGTTGAAAAAAAATGACTAGGTACTTATGTATAGATTAGGGTAAACCTCTGTATGGTCGTCCGCGACTTAGTACTCGTAATTTCCTAAATTAAATGGTTTGGGCTATTGACTGCTTATGTTTCGATTAGGGTAAACGTCCGCATAGTCGTCTGCGTCCCTGTACTCGTCATTTCCTAGAAAAAGTAATATTTCGTCCAAAAATTTTACAGACATTTACTATATTTCCCTTCGGCAATCTCGATCAAATGGATAAGATGATAAATTCAGAAATGTACTATCCAGGCATTTAAAATGCGTACAGTTTCTTGACTTTTTTAAATTAGTTCATAAACTGGCCTATTACTTCTCAGTAGGTAAGAATAAAAATAAATCTTTAAAATAAAAAATAAAATAACTGTCCACCAACTCGCATTGGAGCAGGCGTGGTGGAGTAAGCTAGACCTCCTTTATGAGAAGAGCCGTGCCCTGAGCATTGGGACGCAAAAAGGGTTGCAGCCAATAAAAATATTGTTCCTAAAACTATTCGAAAGTTCATGTTTTGCAGTGCAGCGTCATACGAATTAGGCTGATATTTCGTATGTCGTGCTTTTTGATAAATCAACGTTATGGAATATTGCAAACAACTCGAAGGCTAAATCTGTACTTGCTAGCAGACTAGAGAATACTGATTTGATGGAATACAAACGCTCTGAGCTCTAAAATGTAAGTTTGTCTAAGGATAAAAAGTTTCTCTAAAATTTAAGGTTATCTAAGGATAAAGTTACAAAAAATATGAAATTTACCTATTTATGCAAACCGGAACCAACCCACACATGATGATGATGATGATAGTTTTGAGAAAAAGCTGTTTAATATATTAGACAGCTGATGTTTTGTGGATTGGTAAGCATGTCTTGAAAATGTTTTGTTCTGTCAAAATTGTCAGATCATTTTGATCTTTACAGGGTCGATAGAAGGTGCATTTTTAAGTTGAATTTTTAAGCTTTTTTTGTAATTAACTCAATTTCGGCATGCGTGTGGATTGGTTCCGGTTTGCGTAAATAGGTCCAGTTTAACAGTGGGTTTTATTACCGGCAAAATCTTCACAGGCCGATGCAAAATCCGGATCTCTTGGAAATGTGTCGAGTAATGCATGTCCTTATTAAGCACAGGCAGCTCCAGTCCTTGACGAGAATGCCGCGTCCAAACTGCAGTGCCAGTGAGGTGAGTGTGCAGTTGACTACCGAAAACTATTATACCGTGCTCGGGTAGACCCTAGAAAGGGATCAAAACTAGATATCAAAGTTATATCCCCTTATTCTGTGTCGTGGGTACCATGGACACACACATAAATTTGAACACAAACCCAGACCGCGGCGAGAACAGAAATTGAAACTCATCATTTGAATCTCTGCTTCGTTGGGAATCGATCCGAGACTCCCGTGTAGAAGTCCGGCATAGTAACCGATGCGTCAAACGTCATCAATGTTTAAAAATATTACGAATTTGAATATTATACGGCGAGTGACGTGTTTTAAGCTGTTTCTAGATGATAATACAGGCATTAGGGACATGGAGTTACAAAATTAATAGCTTAGTCTTGCAAAAGTCACTCAAATTAGGCAAAAATATTCACTAAATTTCTTGTTACAGAGACATCTGGAATTTTTCAAAATTAAAATAACAAAACAACTTCGTTTTTAGAGTTCGCATCATTTTTCTAAAAGCTTCACACTCATAGCCCCACAGTATGGTTTATATGGTAGACCCTGTGTCGTGGGTACCATGGACACACAAAGACAGAAAGACAAACACCCAGACCGAGATCAGAAATTTAAACTCATCATTCAAATTTCTCTTTCGCCGGGAATCGAACCCGGGACCCTTCGATTGGCAGTCCGGCATGGAAACCATTACGCCACGCAGGTCGTCAAGGTTTTCTAATTCTAAAAGCTCTTCTTAACACTAAAACCACTAACTTCTTACCACACCCGTGCATTGAGGTATACAATAGCCCGTTAGAGGAAAAGCTTCTTGGCCACCTGGTATGGCCATTTTATCGGTGTACTCCAAACCCAGTTCCATTATTGCAGCATCATACTTTCTTCTGTTAGCAGTCACGTGCAGAACGATGCCAGAACTATCCACCCAATCTAAGAGAATATACAAAAATTCACAATACATACGAAGACTAGAGTAAACATCGTTAGAACAAATTTTTTTAATTGAATTTAAAAACACAAATAACAGTGAAGAGTTTGTCAAATCAACGGAGAATAACGAAGTATAGGGAGCAACGATAGCCATTTGGCTAAGACACTGGTCTGTGGTATCCATGAAGATCCCCGGTTCAAACAGCAGCACGCACCTCTGACAAAAAAATTGGTATGTGCATACTTATCCCCTTTTTATTATCACCGTGCCCGCTTGAGAGTTATATGCATGCATGTATGTATGTATGTATATTGGTATAATATATGGCTTAAATTCAGAGGCGGCTCGTCCTAAAGAGCGCTGGTGCAGTGCACTCCCAAGAAAATTACATAGGCAATCTATGTCCCTTCATAATACATACCTACTATCCTTAAATTACATTCATTCTATTATACTATACCTATACAAAGTATATTATATTAATTATTACCTATATCTATGCGTACCTACATTTAGCGTTAAGTTGTAACGAGTGGAGCGCCAGCGATTGCGCTCCTATGAAACGAAGTTTAGTACGATTCCTAGCGCTGTATTCAATGAGTGCGAAAGAGAAACATCGACACAGGCCGACGCGTGAAACAAAAGATTTCGTATGAGAAATTAACCTAATCTGGAGCGCCGCTCACGCGCGACGTTGCCAAACCGTGGGCTCAATCTGCTTATGCTATGTTGCCGTTCTTATGTATACAAACAAACGTGTCGTCGTCTCAGTCAGTTATTTCGTAGTTTTTCTTTTAAATGAATATTTAAAGAAATAGTTTATGCGCGACATTTTGTGTTAAAAATGGAACAATACAGTGTATCTTTTATCATTTGTATCTTTTAGTAAGCAGTGTGAAAAAAACTTTCGAAATACGCCTTGAACTGAAAGCAATAATGTTGTACGAAAACTAAATCTTTTAAATTACGCGCGTTCTTAAATCTGAACAATATTTAAAACCCTTGGTTGTGTGGGTGGATGTGAAGAAAGCAATAAATTAATTTGTTTTCCGTGTCTAGTGGTTATCAACTGGAACTGACACCGACAGTGGTGGTGAATCTGCTTGGATGGCAACGGGTGGTAAATTTTTTTTTTGTTTTTTTTTTTTTGTGAACCCCCATCGAAAAATGTCACTAGCCGCCACTGCTTAAATTCCTATCAATTTTGCCTGGAAAACTGAAAAGAGTTTAAAAAACGAAGACTTGTTTAAAGTATTTTGGTTAGATTGATGTGTTGGAGTTTTGGCGGGAAGTCGAAAAAGACATATTGTGCTCTTGTTTTATTTTCATTTTCTTGGTGTATTTTTGAGTTATATCGGATAAAGTTGATGGCATTTTGTTTGATATAGGTTAATTACAGAACACGAGTGTTTGTAAAATAGAATAACAGTGCTAAAATATGTTCTTTCTGCTTGCCTCCAAAATTCGACACGTTCTAGTAAAGTAGCCATCGCTTTACTTGAATGTTGGACTGACTAGACTGACTGATTACTGACGACTTACTTACTGACTTTGTTATTACTTCGTCCAGTTTCATTGAAACTGGCAAAAAATTGATGCAAAAGTTATACTTGACGCTGGCAGTATGCACAGATATGCCATAATTGGAAAAAAAATATTATCTGTTACCGTTTTTCATCTCTGGGTTATTATAATGCACTTCGAGCATTACGTATTTGTTAGCATTAGGTCCTCCGAGAGGTAGCCCAGCTTTTTCTGGGTACGCGAATGGTGGAGCGCCCATAGCCCAGGCTGCTTTAACCTGAAATATTATTGAAATTGAATTAAATATTCTAACATTATAATTATTTTGCCAGCCTCCGTGGCGTAGTTGGTGATGAGCCGACTGCGAAGCGTGAGGTCGTGGGTTCGATTCCCACCCAGGATAAACATTTGTGTGATGGATGAACATAACTATTTGTTCTGTGTCTGGGTGTTTATTATGTATTTAGACTAATATAAGTACGTTTGCTGCTGCTTATTTTAGAATCAGATGGCGTTGTGTGAATTGTTTAAAGATATTTATATTTTATTATTTAACTGTTAGATATATGTCTTAAAAAAAACAGTGAGTCGGACTCACCGAGAGCTCTGAACACACTATATTTTTTATGATTTAATTAGAAATGTACTTACTTACACAGTAATGTAGTTTTCAGATTTTTTCTTGAACTTATACGATATAACGATGTTACTTGCTATTTCATAATTCTAGGTGAATGGGAAATAAACTAAGTACCCTAAAATTGTTGATTTCAGCCGCATAAATTTTTACATTAATTTAGAAGATTTTTTTTTCACCTTCAAGCTAATAAAGGCTCGACGTCTCTACGCGTTACCAAAATTAAGAGTTTTCACAGACGGACGGACAGACGAACAAAAAAGTGACTTGAGGTTGAGATACGAAATCCTAAAAAATTGTTTGATTACCTTCGAACACAATTTTGTTAGCTCTGGTCTAGAAGGTGAAAAGCAATTGCCTTCGTACAAAGGGATATTCTCGTCTGATTTAGCGTCGCAATAGAACAATTCCATGTGATGCACCAAGCCTTCATTGCCCACAGTGATTGTAGATTCGAACTGAAAGAAATTGATATTCTAAGACGTTAAAAGTAGCTACAATACTAAAAATATACTTCATAAATGTATAGAATTTTTGTAGTTCAATGTTAATAAAAATTGGAAACATATCTTTAAGAGATTGATAGGAAAGAAGAAAAAATCTAATTATGAATAAAAAATACACTCTTTATGAATATATTTTTCCGGTCATAGTGAAATACCTTGATGATATGATGCACGGTCTTAGTAATAAAATCGGGTAGTTTCGTCACTTTGCACCAATAGGTGGTGTCGCTACTGGGCACCTTCAGATGTTTATTTGTAAATCGCAACTGTTGCGCGTTATGTTGAGGTATTGCTGGCGGCGTGAGAAGGCGTACTCTGATGAACCCGTGATCTTGTGCTGATGTGCAACTTATACACAACCCTTTCGATGAGAACAACTTGTCGATACCACGAGCCCAAACGATATGAGTTGTACCGTCCTATAGAAATAGAAAATAACGTTAATAGAAACCTACTTAAAATAAAAATACGGAATAGTTTATTTTGCAAATTTGGTCAAATTAAGGTAATCTATGTATACTAATATTATAAACAGGAAAGATTTATATTTCTGTATTTTGAATGTTTGTAATGAATTAACTCGAAAACTAATATTCCGATTTCAAAAATTCTTTCACCATTAGAAAGCTACATTCACCCTTAGTAACATAGGCTACTTTTTACCGCGGGAAAATGCTTCATTCCTACGTGAAAACGGGTAATATAGTAGTATAACGCGGTTGAAGCGACTGGCTAAACGTCGGTGTTTTTAATATAGCATTGAAGCCTGGAATAGCATATAGGCTATTTTTTATCCTATGGGGACTCATTAAACGAGTCCACGGGGAGGCTAGTCCGTAATAAACCATAATTAAGTTATTCCATATAAGAAGGTCAAGGGGCCGTATCGTCGTCAACGGTCCAGTACTTGTAATTTCGTAGAACAACTACCTGGTTTGTCTTACCTCAATAACGTAGTCGTCTTCATCACAAGTATCGAAATAACGACTAAATGATAAGCTGCGCGTCTGTGTGTCGACATGAAATGATTCACAATCTTGTTTGCGATCGCGTATCAAATTTCCTTTACTGTCTGCATGTGTATCCTAAAGAAGAGAGTTTTAAAATTACACTAATTATAATTATTTTGATGAGTTACGTACGTAAAAGAATAAAAATAATGTGTAAGTTTAAGCGTTTTACATAACATTCGTTCACATTTGTAGGTGGTAGAACTATATGGTTCGCCCGGGGAAGTACCACCGCTGCACCCACTTCTGCTGTGAACCAATTCTGTTGTGTTTCGGTGGAAAGGTGCAGTTGCCGGCCACACTTAGGTACATGAGGCGATCACCAGACTCCGGAGTAGCAGCGCAACTGCATACGACCTCAGAAAGACTTACCTATGCTTGAGGTTGTATGTAGGTGTCCATGGGCTGCAGCGACCACTTAACACCACGTAGCCTGCACGTCTGCTACTCCATTAAAAAAAATCCTTTATATTATCATGAAGCGCGCATGGCTTGGCGGCTAGCGTAGAATACAAGCGGTCTAAGCAGCTAACCCAAACAGGAGCGGTCGGGTGTCAGATGGGTGACCGCTAGTGGAAAAAAATTCATGTGCGTTACGTGCTTCGGAGGGCACGTTAAGCCGTCTCGGTCCCGGTTGTTGTCGATAGATAACAGTCGTTAAACCTTGTCGGAGGCCTTTTGGACGGTTTGAAAATATCTGACAGCGGGTTGGCTACTAACCCGCATCTCCACCAACCCGCATTGGAGCAGCGTGGCGGAGTAGGCTCCAGGAGTCCAGGCCTCTCCAATAAGGGGGCGAGACCCTTGCCCAGCAGTGGGACGCGAAAAGGGTTGTAGCCATATTCTCATACTTCTTCCATGAATAACGTTGTGTATCTGTCGCAGTCGGATCGTATATTCCGCCGTATTACATTCCGGCTAGCTATTTCCTAAAACAGGGCTGTATTGTAATGCGGCGCACTCTCGTTCAGCCGGATTGCAATTCAGCTAAATTAGCGAACGTTGTATTGTATGAGCTCTTCGCGTTCGTCAAAGCGGCGTAATATCGTGCCCAATTGCCTATATGTTACAGCCAAAGTAATAAATCCGGATATTATATATTATCTAGCCATTATTTATAATATCTACTTAATTTAGATAAAGTGATAATTGACAATGAATTAATCACTTTCCAAGGCTTGGATAATGTAATAAAACAAGTGGCTCTGTGACATCTCCGGCGCTGCGGGAAGACCACTCCCTCCGCCCCAGCGTAAGAAAGCGCGGCACCTGCGCTCGCCTTCGCAGCTTCGGCTTTTTGGTCGCCTTCGGCGACCAGCCTCAGCCGCTGCGGCTCTCTTGATGCCTGCGCTTACCTACGGCGGGCGGGGAGTGGTCTCCCTCCGCGCCTCCGGCTTTTTATATACACTCTAGGGGTAGTACAGACAAGACCACGTGGATAGTGGGGTGCTCTGATTCGGTTTGGGTATTTTTCGAATATAAATAATTATAGTGAAAATGTGTTTCAGGGTGCCTACGAGGCTTCATTACAATGAGGCTAAACGTGAGCCGCCATATTGTAGAACGTATCGCAATAACAATCCGGCTAATCGTGAACCCGCTACAATACAGAACGGCCCTGTTTTAGGAACCGGCTAGCTGTAATGTTATACGGCGGATTATACGATCCGACTGCGACATATCGGTTTGTAAGGCGACCGTCTCTCGAGTTGCAGAGCCGGTTGCTCGACCGGGCAGGACCTTAGGTTTGCTTGAGTTTGTGTATCTATGGGCTACAGCGCCCACTTAATACTGCGGTGCTCGTCAAAAACACATTACGATTTCTATGAAAGTTATTTTATTATATCTGAGGCTTAAACAAACTTACCTCAAAATGATCACTCCCTTTATAGTCCGTCCATACTAAGCAAATATCAGCATACTGTAAATCTCCTCTATCGGAAAATCCCACAGCAAACCAGTCAATGATTGGTGCTTTATCGGAAAGTTTCAATTGAAAATGAATCTTCCGAATCGAATAATCGACTCGCCATTTGAGTAATAGATCACCGTTTGGGTCCAACACTGCCTCACTTTCCGCTACTTGACTGTCTGTAAAAAAATTAAATTTTACCACAGTTTAGCTACTACGAATAATTCTAAGGATAAAATAATCAAATTATATGTACTTACTGAGATGTTTGTGAACAGAAAAAGAATGACTGTAATATAAAATTGATGTTAATACAGCTAATATGCACTTGGCCCACATGATTTTGAAACTTTCAGCGCATCTTTAGAAAACTGTATTGTTTAGTATCCAGTCCAATTCCGATAGGCCTGTGTACTGTTCGCCTGCAAGCTCTGTAATGAACGAGACCAACCCCTAACTATGTTGGGGTTAAACTCCCCACAGATATCTATAGATTCCTAGATATAACCATTAACGTCTAGAAGGTACAGTCGTGGAGAAAATGTTTAGTGAATTTAATGAAAATAAATTTTAGAAAGTTCCAGTAAAATAATCTTCTATAATTAAGACATGTACTTATATGTAACTACATAATTAGATTTAAATTTTTTAAAACAGCAACTTGTAACATACTGTTCTATGACTTCTATGTTGTTATGATTTGCAGATTTTGTACATGGACGTAGTGCGCAGATGGAATAGAAACTAGGGTCTAATACATACCTACCACCTATGTGAATAAAGTATACAAATTGGTAGTTGTTATTCAGTACATTGACCAAACAAATGTATATATTTTTTTGTTAATGAAAGTGTCATTTCATTTTTCTGATTACAATGAATTCGTTATTTTTGTTCGATTTGCCAAATTTATATTTTTATAATAGAAAAAAAAACTTTTTGACTTTAACTAGGTACATATTTTCGACTATAGGTGCTACTTTCTTGTTCACGCGACAGTACAAACGTTCAGTCATTCAATATGAGAATATTTGCCATAAGCATTGTGCTAATGCGGGAATGTGAACTTCGAAGAAACGGGGAGGCACGCGGCGTCCCTGCCCGACTTTATTAAATTCCTCCAGAATTAATCTGCCGCCCGCAATTTAATACCAGAGGTGAGCGAAGCGCTCGTAATTATGTTTTAACCTTTGATTAAAACAGACGTAGCGACTTGTTTTCTACTATGTTAAAATAGGTACACATAATTTAAAAAAAATCAGGGGCTCTCGAAACTTATGTCATGGCCTCCACGCTGGCCAAGTGCGGATTGGTGGACGTCATGCTTTCGAGAACTTATGAATTTCTCTCAGGCATGCACGGCGATGGAGAACATAGTAATCAATTAAAAATATCACGATATTTTCCATCACCGTGCAGCAGCGATAAATGCGCAAATTACAAATTTCTTTGTCCGAGGTGTGCGCCGAGGATTTGAACCCGGTACCGGTCGCGAACGGAGACCGCGGGATTTTTACCACTCGGCCATCACTGCTACTGGTATAATGTACTTAATACCTCACGGCTATCGCTGTGCTCTGTTGGTGCGAAATATAAAAGTTTAGAACGAATTATTTAAAAAAATGTAGGGGATTATTAAGCCTTTATATCTGCCAGGGCTCTATCTTTTGGTATTTTTTCTTTAAAGATCGATACTCAAAATAGTGTAATACCTACTAGCCTACCGCCAGCGGCTTCACGTGGACCTCTTTTTCGTTCCCGTAGGATAAAAACCATGCTATGTTCTTTCCCAAGGTCCACTCTGTGTTCCAAATTTCATTAAAATTTGTTCAGTAGTTTAAGCGGGAAAGCGTTACAGACAGAAAGACAGTTACATTCGAATGTATTCACAATTATGTAATCATAAAGATTGCGATCGAATGTGTCAGTAGGTACTAGTCAGTAATTGGTTAGTTAGTTTTAGGTTCAAGAAATAAAATAAAGCAGTAACGTAGAGATAATGTTTATACTTATAAAAAAGATATAACTTTACAATAATATAAACATTTATTCAGGATTACTGTTATTAACATCTTGCTTTTCATCTTTAAGGTCATTATTTTCTACTGAGCGCTTCGCTTCAGATTTTTCTTCTTCCATAGGTACATCTTTATTTTCGTCAGCTTTTGTTTCTTCTTTCTCTACTGCATTGGACGGTTTCTGTGGAAAAAAATAGAAATGTATGTTTAAAACACCGCGAGTCGGAATCACGAACATAGGGTTCCGTACCATTACCTATATCTATATAGTCTATATTTATATTATTTTAAAGACGAAAGTTTTGATTGTTTGTTTGTATTACCGACATTATCCCCGATGAAAATAGGGTACATTTTACCGCGGGAAAATGTTTCATTCCAACGGGAAAACGGGTAATAGGATCCACGCGATGAAGCAATTGGCTTTAAGCCTATGATTTTAATATAGCAATATATCGTCTTACGTCGTATTTCAAATGGGTCAAAGAAAGTTACAGATATAACCTAGAAAAGCACATAGGCTATTTTTTATCCTACGGGGAAACATAAAACGGCGGGTCTACGCGGGCTAACCGCTGGCGGAAGGCTAGTTCGTACGTACTCGTATCTATAAAAATCTGCAAAAAAATCAAGTTTGTTGTTATAGCGGCAACAGAAATACATAGGTACATCATTTGTTGTATGGGAGCCCCATACAATAGACGTGATTTTTTTAAAGATAATGGTACAAAACGCAACGCGCGCGATCGTTTGCCGGATTTGGCCAGTTTTTTTGTACTGCGTTCACGTCGTTTGACGTCATACGACGTATGTATGTCTCGCCTTGTTGGTATTGGAAGTTTTCAACGCTACGCGGTGAGGTTAAACTTTAGCTCATATTTCTTTCTTGTGTGGTGCTCCAAACGCCAAATAAGATCGATTGATACAATTAAACAACATGCATAATTAATATTCATTATTGACGTACCTGTTCCCTCTCGAATAAAACAGCAAGTTCCACGTGCTTCGTGTGAGGAAAGAGGTCCACGGGCACCGCGGCCACGGGCCTGAACGGTGCTCCGTACAATGTTTTGGACGAGGGCCGCGCCAGGTCCACGAAGTTCTTCACGGCCGACGCCGGGCTGCACGATATGTATATGAGCCGCTTCACCTTCTTCGTGTTACGCAGCTGCGTCACTGCTCGCATGTCTGTCGGTTGCATTCATGTTTAGATAAGTACCTAATAGATAAGTAATGATAGTAATACATAAATAAAACTTTGTTCTAAAGTTAATTGGGATATTGAGAAAAAATGTTTTATTAGTTCAATCGAAGCATTTTTATTAGAGTAATCCTCTAATAAAAATGCCGGACAGGAAAAAACTTAAGAAATGCGCATGATATGTACGTTTAAAATTTAACATAAGACATATAGGCAATACCGGATCGTGACGTCACTCGCCTGTATCATAGAACTAAGTATAAGTAAAGTTTCTGTTTGCTAGAAAGGAATAAACAATTATGTACTAAATAATCTTTAAATCCGCACTTGGCCAGCGTGGTGGAATATGGCCTAAATTCCTCTCTCACTTGTAAGAAGGAGACCTGTGCCCAGCAGTGGGATATAAAAAAGGTTGAAAAAAAGATCTTTAAATAATTTAAAAAACTAATAAACCCGACTGGGACTCTGCAAATTTTTTTCAAATATACAATGAGCTCCTGCTCTATAATTTACCTAACCGAATTAGTTTTAGGTTTTTTTGCATTTCCAAATCACACATAAAAGCAGTCGGGTTTTTAGTTTTTTTAATTACCATTTATTTATTTTGATATTCCCAGTGTCACCCTCACAATAAATACGAATCTAACCATCTCTCAAGCTAAAATCCATCAAATGCAGAGCGTGCCAAATATATATTTTTTAATTAACATTTTTTTTATATAGCCAGTGTTACATTCACAGTAAATACGAATCTAACGACAACTCGCAAGCTAAAATCCATCGGCCCGTTCAGGCCGCAGAGCGTGCCCAACAATTGATTTGGCGCCAAAAATCCGCCATTTTGTTTTATTTATTTATTTTGATATACCCAGTGTCACTCTCACAGTAAATACGCGACTAACGACTCCACTCCACTCAGGCTTAACTTAACTATATATATGTGTGCAACTACAAAAACACAAACAGATACTTAAACACAAACATACACAGAGAGAGAGAGAGAGAGAGAGAGACACCGTGTTAGAAAAAGTAACGCCGTTGCATCCATTTCTGCCGTGTATATGAAATTAATTATATAAGATAATTCTTACGTAATCCAGCCCTCGGCGGGTCCACGATGGCTATGACGTCATCACTGATCGCTCGCGCCAGTACGGAAGGCAATATGTCTTCGGCTCGTCCCGTGAAGAAGTCCGCGTTCTCAATGTTGTTCAGCTTTGCGTTCGCCTTCGCGTCACTCACCGCTTCCGCTACGAAGTCCAGGCCCAGTACTCTGCCGCAATGCTACAAACATACTCGTAGTTATAGGTCGGTTAACTTATGCTGGCATCAAACCACACATTCACATCTGTGAAGTCTGTCGAGATAGAAAACTAGCATAGTGAGACTGAAGTTATCTATGACGTTAGGCCTAGACAATACGAAAAATCTTTATTTCTCTGTCGCACGTTAAATTAACAGACTCTTACATAAAAACCAATTTGGCTTCACTAAGGGTCGTTCAACAACCGATGCAGGTGTTGAGCTTTACACAGTTATTATAGAGGCTTGGGAGAGATCACAGGATGCCCTGGGTGTATTCTGTGACCTATGTAAGGCATTTGACTGCGTTCAGCATGAAACCCTTATCAGGAAACTCAACCACTATGGCATTAAAGGTACCGCGCTCAAACTCCTGTCATCCTATTTGAGGGATAGGACTCAGAGAGTTGAGGTGAATGGTAAAAGGTCGTCTGGGGTCCCGCAAGGTTCCATTTTAGGACCTTTTCTGTTTCTGTTTTATATAAACGATCTTCCTTTCATGGTTGAAAACAGTCATGAGATTGTATTGTTCGCAGATGATACTTCTTTGTTATTTAAAATCGATAGACGAATTTCCAATTATGACGACGTGAACAATGCTCTCTCTAAGGTAGTTCAGTGGTTCAATGTAAATAATTTACTATTAAACATCAAAAAAACTAATTGCATAAGGTTTTCACCCCCAAATGTTAGAAAAGAAAATGTAAATCCTCAATTAAATGGTGAGGATCTTGCCATTGTCGAAGCAGCTCCTTTTCTGGGAATTACAATAGACTCGAAATTACAGTGGGGACCCCACATCTCTCAGTTAGCGAATAGACTTAGTTCTGCAGTTTTTGCGATAAAGAAAATTCGTTCCCTCACAGACATTGAAACTGCCAGATTAGTTTATATCAGTTACTTCCATACTTTAATGTCATATGGCATTTTACTGTGGGGTAATGCGGCTGATATTGAAAAAAGAGTGCTGCTGGGAGTTTTTTTCCGCCGCCTTTTTTCTCTCAGCTCAACATCTAACCCAAACGGGCACCTAAAGGCGATGACCGGGAAAAAATTACATTCATTAAGCGAATATTTTGTATTCCTAATATGAAACAAATATTTTTTGTTTTTTTTTTTTGTTTGCACATGGACACAACCTACGATAGTAACAGTAACAAAGAAGAAAATCACCCGTGATGACAAATAATTATTGTCAATGGTGTTATTGTACCATTTTTAAAAGTCAGAAATAAAGTGTGATTTTTTGTTCGCTTTGCCGTTATGTGCAGCCAGCTATTTAAGAAGAAAAGCCTATAAGTAAAATTTAAAAAAAAAAGTACTAAGATTTTTTTTTTATAATTTGGATTTGCCTTTTCGTTCAAAAAGTTATATGACCCAAAGATAGTCCCCGCCAGGCCAGGTGCACAGGATGTATTGTTACAAAAGGGGGTCTCCCCTTTTGTAAATCGCAATTTCCTTACCTTAGCAAAGCATAATCCGATGGTTCCGGTGCCGCAGCAGATGTCAAGAACGGTGGAGTCGCTCTTGACTTGGCTTAGGTCGATTGCGGTCTGGTACAAGATGTCTGACCCGGCGGTGTTCACCTGTTAGAATTTAATTAAATATATAATCGTACCATATACCGTTTATAAATATATCTATACAAATATATAAAATTGGAGTGTCTGTAATATTAAAATAACAGCTTTTTACTACATCCATATGAATGTATATACTTTACCAAAATACCATTTTTTACAATTTTTGCCTGTCTGACCGACAGGTCTGTCTGTTTGTTCCAGCTAATCTCTGAAACGGCTGGACCGATTTTGACGGGACTTGCACTGGCAGGTAGCTGATGTAATAAGGAGTAACTTAGACTTTATTTATACTTTTATTACAGAAAAGTTCTAAATCTAAAGTCCACGCGGACGAAGTCGCGGGTGGCTGTATACTTTAAAGTAAGAATATAAGGGCGTGTTTAATGACGAATGGCGTTCTCCCAGCAAACTCTGAGGCTCTACTCAGCCTGTGGTAGGCGCGTACTAGGTAAATAGTGAACTTTTGAATAATCAATGTGCAATAATTTATAAATACGAAAGTATGGGTGTTGGTATGGAAGATATTTGTTGCTCAATCACACTAGAACAGCTGAACAGATTGTAGTGAAATTTGGCACAGAGATAAATTATAGTCAAGAATAGCACATTAGCTATTTTTTATCCCAGCAAATTGTTGCTCAATTGCCATGTGCTGTTATTTAATTGCCATGTTTTCCATTACTGTGCATGTCTGAGAGATCATTATTTCTGAATCAAGATGTCTGATGATATATGAATTTTATTGACGGCCAGAGGCCAGCGTAGTTCACTTTGCCTGCGTTCCTAGACCTGTGCCCAGCAATGGGACATAAAAAAAGATTTTAAAAATGTACCTGAAAGAATGCCTCTGGCGATATCCTGAACTGGTGGCCCAATATAGTATCAACAATATGCGTAGGGCCCATCAGGTGAACTGCTTTAGCACCCTCTTCCCCCACCCTCCTATAAAAAAAAATACAGAATTAACATACGGATAATAAGTAAAAAAAATAAAGAGATTTTTTTCCAAAGGACATGTTGACATTTTTTTCAACCTTTTTTATGTCCCACTGATGGGCATTGATTTTCCCTCACAAGTGAGAGGGATTTAGACCATAGTCCACCATTATGGCCAAGAGCGGATTGGTGGACATGCCTGTTAGCTGCATATTTTTTTTTAAATTTTAAGTCCGAATGTGCTTTCAAAATATCCTTATTATATAGGTAGTAAAATTTAAGGTTATATACTCACTTCTTAGTAAAGAGCTCAAAATAAACTGACTTGATACCACAAGCGACTGCCTCCTCAGAACTAAAATGATCAACAATTTTCTTTTTCAGTTGGTCCATTTCTTCTTCTGATAGTTTCTAAAATTACATAATGTACATTTATTTGAATAATTTTTAAATATAATCATAGTTGGAACTTTAAATTAAAATAATAATATATGCTATAGATAGACTCGGCTTAAAATATTTTTATGAATAATTGGAGTTAAGAGGCGTGTTAACCTTTTAGAAATGTAATTGTAAGATTTACCTGAGGATGCATAGAAATGATGAGCATGATCTCTCCAGAGAACTTGGAATGTCTAACAGTCAAGCACCTCCAGTAGCCGGAATAGTCAGCAGGCGAGAATGGTGCCATTTCTGAATTTCGAACGAAATCTTGGAATATCTAAAATACAGATATTTTTTTTATAAAAAGTGTCATATTGAATAAGGCCAGACCTCCCAAAAAAAAAAATTAAATGTAAAGCAAACATTTTTATATACTAGTGATCCAGCCTTGTGTTGCTTGGGTGATTTGAGTTTATATGATTACTAATCTATCCCATAGAAACAGTTTATGGCTTATGGCTAAAGGCTTATGTAGTATTTCTACTCTGCAACTATAATCTATTTCTGCGGAAAATGTCAGTCCGAAAGAACGTCTGAATGGATGTTCTGGTGTGATTGAGCAATAAACATCCAAACCAACCTCCGAACTTTCCCATTTACAATATTAGTATAGAAATATAGATTTATTGTATGAATGTTAATTGCTATACTTGGGCCATTACAAACGTGCGGATTGAGTCATAAATCATTTTAACCGACCTCTAGCTCACACTTATAGACATATTGGAACTCTCGCTCACACTTCTAGTGTTGTGTGTAACAATAAAATAGTGATTTGTCGATAATCAATAGCAGGTAATAAGGGTAAGGTTAAGGAAATAATACGAAATATTGTGAAGATGTATTTTTATATCTATTTCTAAAATATACAATAAATCAAAGTGTTATAAAACTTAACTGTCAATACATTATGAATAACCGAACGAGTTTGGGCGTTAATATCGCCCTTTAATTTTAACAAAGTTAAGTTATCGCATAATGCTTCCATGGTTCGCGTAGGATTGTCTAATGATAACTAACACAATTTTTACAAACACGTACAATCAACAACCTACAATTTACATGAACCAGTACGTATCAACGACCACATCATCTGACTACGTGAACCCGAGCGGCATCCCTTTATCAATAACTAAAAATATTTATTTATTTAGATAAATTGTAACATTCCGTTAACATTTATGAGACGTTTAATGACTTAGTTCGCACGTTTGTAATGGCCAAAATATAGTAAAACTGACTTTCAGTACTATTGTAAAAAGTAAAGGATTTTTTTCACTACATTTTAAAATAGAACAAAGATAAAAGCAACCAACCACCGTACTAGCATTTTGACATACCAATACAGCCTTCTTAGTTTCCTCAGAAATGTGTTTCAGTGTCTGTATGGGGGCCACAGCCACAGTTCCTGTTGCGTAGCTGCCAAGCCTGAAGCCAACTGTTGGCTTGCCAGTCTCCTCGTCAATGCCAATGGTGAACTCACATTTGTTCCTGTACCCCTCAGTAACAGGTGATTGTTTGATGGGTTTTAACTCAAAACTCAAGCCATTGTGCAACTTTCTTCCAGCCTCTATGTCACTCCTTCTGTCCTTGTACAATTTCCAAACTTCATTATCGAAATTCATTAGCAGGCGCTTTATTTCTGTTTCTTTTAACTTTAGCTGAAATGACAAAAAAAATCACAACTGTAACAGATTGATCATATAGTTTGGGGATTGGAGAATGACATTGGCAAATTTTTTTTCAGAGAAAATATCTTGTGTGTGTAATGCACACAGGTGGAGCCACTCGCAGAAAACTAGTAAGCTACTAATAAAATCTACAAAAATATGCATTTTATTATTTACTAGCCTTCCGTCAGCGACTTCACCCGCATGGACTCCCGTAGGATAAAAAGCCTATGTGCTCTTCCAGGCTATATCTCTTACTTTTTTCCATCCATTTGAAATATGACGTAAGTCGATACGCTTAAAATCATAGGTGTTTAGCATTCATAACGCAAGCAAATGCTTCAACTACGTTGAACCTAATACCCGTTTCACGTTGGAATGCAGCATTTTCCCCAAGGTAAAACGTAGCCTATGTTACTCATGGTGAATGTAGCTTTCTAATATTGAAAGAATTTTTTAAATCGGAACAGTAGTTTTTGAGTTTATTCATTACAAACAAAAATACAAATCTTTCCACTTTATATTATTATAAATAGATTAAGTATAGTATTACTTATTAGCTTTAACTATGCATGTATCGCAACTGAATAGTTAATTTCATTTACCTGCTCCTCATAAGCAATATTCCAGTAAGGAGTAGTGGCATCTTTTAACCTCTCCTCTTGACTTCTGTTATCTGCTTCTTTCTTCTTCTTTTCATTTGCAGCACCTTCTTCCTCCAGCCGTCTCTTTCTGACAAGTGGATCTGGAGCTGGTTTAGCTGCTTCAGCTTGAAGGGTTTTTCCTAGAAGAGTAAAATGTTGCTAAATTACTTTTTTTGTTTTGGCTGGAAGAACCGAGAAGCATTTTGTTCTTTTGTTTTATTTTAATTAATTAATAAATAATAATAATAATAACATCTTCGACCCGTGACCTATAAGGAGAGATACATAATAATAATAATAAATATCTTTGGACAATTCACACAACACCATCTGATTCCAAACTGAGCAGAGCTTGTACTATGGTAATCAGAAAGCTGATAAACATACTTATATAATTCTAAATACATACTTAAATAGATAAATTAACACCCAGACACAGAAGAAATAGTCATGTTCATCACACAAATATTTGTCCTGGGTGGGAATCGAAACCATGACCTCATGTTTTGCAGTCGGCTCATCACCCACTATGCCCAGCTGCGAAATTTGGTGTATTTTTGAGTTATATCTGAAAAGTTATGGTATTTTATTTGATGTAGCTAATTACAGTATAAGAGTGTTGTGAAATAAAATAATACGAGAGTAATAATAATAGAGTACGTAAGTATGTATGTATTTATGTATGTATGTATGTATGTATTTATCTATATATGTAGTGTGTGTGGATTCATTACAAACGCGGTCGCAGCCTTCAATTTTGGTCACTAAGAAATTTGGGGGGGGGGGGTCACTAAGAAATTTGGGAGGGGGGGGGTCATGTCCCCTATGACACCCCCCCCCCTGGGACCGCGCCTGATTCATTTTTTTTTTATTTGAATAAAGGGCTCGGGCTGTATCAGCCCAGGGTACTTCAACCTATAAAGATTGTTTGTACCCGTAGCCAGATTACAGATCACCGTCCAACCCGATAGCCTTGATAAAGGCTAGGATTTTATGGACGGTGATTTGTTTGGCCTCATCTGGCAGCAGCACGTGCCTCCCAAGATGAATGCTACGCTTGTGGTTTAGCGCACCACAATTTAAAAGGAGGTGGCGTGGTGTCTCGCTCTCCTCCCCACAGTATCTGCACGTGTCGGTTGGACTTAGTCCTAAAAGCGACATATGTCTTCCGAGCTTACAGTGTCCAGTAAGGAGTCTGGTTACCGTGCGGATATTTGTTCTGTTGAGCTTTAATAGCTCTTCAGCATAACTCCGATCATATCCTCGTATCAGAGCTTTGGAGTGGCTGTGCCCTGGTCCTTCAGTCCAGTCCCTCATCGCCTCCTCCCTGCACTGAATGAGAATTTTTTGTCGGATGGTCGTTTTGGAAATACCACAGAATGGTTCAGGACCAAGCTGAGTCCCTTTTGCACCCTCACGTGCCAGGACATCAGCTTCCTCGTTTCCTTGTATGGATGAGTGTCCTGGAACCCATATCAAAAAGACTCTGTTTCTCGCAGCCAGTGCGTTGAGTCGCTCTATGCAGTTCCTGACCAGTTTCTAATTTACAGTATACGAACTGATGGCCAAGAGTGCTGCCTGGCTGTCCGAAAAAATAAAGATGTTTCTGTTGACGTATCATCTTTCAAGGTTTAGCTCTGCGCACTGTATAATGGCGAACACCTCCGCCTGAAAGACTGTGGCACGGGCTCCTAGGTGTATGCTAAGCCTCGTTTTGGGCCTTTCACCGTAAACTCCACATCCTACGTCATGACCCATTTTAGATCCATCAGTATACCAAACCACACCGTTCAACCCTCCTGGCACCTGGCCATTAAGCCATTCGTTCCTGGTAGGCATCATTACTTGGTATAGTTTGGTAAAGTTCCTCTCTGGTATCATGAAATCAGATACCATAGAAAATATTTCTTCCCTAAAGACTTGCTCTACTAGAGCTCGGAAAGATTGGGAAAGCCAGGGTCTGCACCCGCTGGAGCATAGTCTAATGCCAAACCTGATTCATTAGTATGTATGTCTGTGTATGTATGCTGGGAGAGATTCCTAAAGGAATAAGATGTACCTTTGTACAATTTCTTTTGTTAATATATGTTTATTTAAGTGCTTGTGTAAATTAATCATTAAATAAATAAATAAATAGTGTGAATATGATATGTTTTTTCAGGCTGCCTCCGCAACTACATCTTACATGTTCTAGTAAAGTAGTCATTGCTTTACTCAAATACCTATTTGACCGACTTTAATGAAGTGCCTATTAAACATTTTAAACCTGTCATAACTGAATTTTCTACTGAAATATCACCTAGTGGGCTGTCACATTATATATTTATTACTAACTAGCTGTGCCCGCGACGTCGCCCGCGTGTATAAAGACTTTTATAAAATGGATTGATTAAAAATTAAAGATTATTTATTTGCATTGAATAAGTAGCAGGTAGATTATTCTTACATATAGTGAAATCACTTATAATACAATGTTCATATGTTCAGAAGAAACCTAATGTATTTTTCCTAAATCCTTCAAACCTAAAACAGTAAGGAATGCTTACTGTACTGATATTACTATCCACTTTCTCACGTTTCGCTTTTCTCGCGCAGTCAGATTCTCTTTACAAATATGTACCTCGTTTATTAAAGTTAAGAGATACTGCTGTGCCCGTGGCTTCATCTATGTTAAAAATAGTATCTTTAGTAAATTGGGTGAATTTATACTGCAAAGAATGTATAGACTCATTCTATATACATAGCTTTAACCTACTGCAGAAAAGAGGTGCACTATACAACTACTTGTACTTGGGAGATAAAATTTCTAAACATACACGTGCTTAGGATTAAACAATCAGAAAAATAATTGTAAGGTCATTTAATAAACTATAGGTTTAAAACTTGCGGACAGCAGTTTGGTCATACCTACTAAGTCATAACTCATATAACATTTTGAAAACTAAAGCAGAAGGCAGGGTCTCTACACATTGTGCTATCTGTATTTGGAAATAAAGAATATTTTTATAAAGAATCTTTAAAGAATCCTTAATATCTCCATCAATCAACGTGTGTGGATGAGCCCTCAGCCCGTATGCAATAAAGAGACGCAAAAAATGAGTTAAGTTATCATTGGTCCAATTAACAATGTTCAGCATCATACGTATACCTTCCCAACGATGGGACAACCCGCGTGGTGCAATGTTTACCATGGCGGACTGCTAATCGAACTGTCCCGGGTTAGAATCCGGCATCAAATCCGGCAGAAATTTCAATGATGAGTTTAAACTGTTCTCGGTCTGGGTGGTTGTGTTTCTGTCTCTATGTGTGTTCATGGCACCCACGACACAGGGTATATCTACCCTAATGTGAGGCTATACGTGTGAAATGTTATTTTTTATTTTTTTACACTATGTACTTACTTTTATTAGACGGCTTTTATTTGAAATTATCTCCATCGATTCACTTTGGAGAAGAAATGAATATTGCTCAATAACGCCATCTACCGTATGGCATGTAAACTTTGTGGTTGATAAATCGAATGTCAAAATTATGAGATTAACAGTTGGTTCACTAAAAGTTTAACTATTCGTCACCTAGATGTCTGCAGTAGTCTTGTTTTGTTAAGGATTTGTACATTCTGTATGAAGGTTTAGATTCCGTATCTTACAACCTTAATGCTGGATGCATTGAGATTGTAAGATTTGGATTTCGGTTCATCGGAGCTTGAGGCCTCCTCAATATTGGGAGAACTCCATGCTCAGCAGTGGAATGCTAAAAAGGTTGCAGCTTGATATAATGTAGCGATAATAATCGTTTCAGCTGCAGCCTGTTCATAATCTTCCACCCCAAAAGAAGACTAATAAGCTGAGCAACTAACTCAATGGAGCCTGTGATAGGTTCGGCGGCGGCAAGGCTCGCGATGCGCTTATTAGGTACCTATAGTCTAGCCATACTCGGCCAACGAAAGAAAATACAGTAAGCTAATCTAAGTATATTTAATACAGTCGACAATATTAGTGAGAGTTCAAAATAATTTTACTTAAATTTAAACTTTTATTTATGGTTTTGAATGGGCTGTTATCGAAACTTTCATACAAATTCCCCAAAGTGCCTTTTAAGTTTATGTCGCGTATTGTGTAAATGAACATAACTTTTTTGTTTATCTAATGTTATAATGTTATAATTTTATATAATGTTACGGAAATTCATTCAACAATATATCAGTAAACACATCATTCAAAGAAGGGAAAAGAATTTGAGAATGAAATATTAAGTTAAGGTTAATTATTGTACGCTTGAGATACCAACTTTCGAATCCATTTTATTTACTATTGAGGGGTAGTTTTGAAAAAAGCTTAAATAGAATTCTTACTATGTTAGTAAATATTACAAATACAAAATTATAAGTATATTACTTTGCACAAAAATATTCTGTACATCAAGTTTCGACATTCAATTTTCAAAGAGTTTCGAAGAAAATTGACATTTAAAGGGTGAATTTCGGGAAATGCTGAAACACGTATTCTTTTATTTTGGTTAGAAAATATTTATACCAAATTTCAAGAAAATCTATTGAAAAAATCCAAGTTTTCCATACAAACTTTCATCGCTCATTTCACACCCTTAAAGGGTGATTTTTAAAATTATCTATAGCCTAAATGTTAGCGAGGACCAATATATATAAAACAAAAAAAGTTTCATCAAAATCCGTCCAGTAGTTTTTGCGTGAAAAGCTAACAACAGACAGACAGACAGACAGACAGACAGACAGACAGACAGACAATAATTTCAAAACTTATATTTTTAGCTTCTGTTACTTATAAAAAGACCCCTAGAAGTATTTTTTTAAATTTATATGCAATGTACAGAATTGACCCTGCTTACAGTTTTATTATATGTATAGATTGCTTACACTGTGTTGAAGCACACATTACACAACACATGTGTATTTAATATACCTAACATTTCTATCTGTTACATTATTTAAAATGCATTTGTAACAGGTATTTTACAACACCTAATATTTTATACAGTATTATAAACAAACTGACAAAATACCTTTCCATGTGAATCCATTAAGAGCAGCAATGGCCTTAGTCCTCTCTTCTTCATTTTGGAAACAAGCATATAACCAGTGGCTGCCATTCTTGGGACGTTTTATCTTGCTTGTGTTTAGACCCAGTTTTTGGTTCATCAACTTCTTTAATTCCTACAACAAATTATTTATGTAATAATTTAAGTAATACAAAGGTTCCAAGTGTTCCAGAAACAAACAGTAAAATAAATAAATAATGTTTCATACTCATAGCCCCACATTAGGTTAAATATACCCTGTGTCATGGGTACCATGGACACACACAAAGACAGAAACACAAACACCTGGACAGAGAACAGAAATTTAAACTCATCATTCAAATTTCTGTTTTGCCGGGAATCAAACCCGAGACCCTCAGATTGGCAGTCCAGCATGGTAACCATTGCACCACGCAGGTCGTCATTGAGCTAACAAGCAAAAGGAACACAATAATCATTTTTTTAAAAATATTTTGGATAGTTTATTCCAGTAAATGCACACGGAAGAGACAGCCTAAAGTATCTTCATAGTAGGACTTAAATTAATAAAGACATTAAAAATGAATTGTTATAGAAGATTAACAACTCATTGAAAGAAATACAGCAAGGGTTTTATTTATGCTAATAGTGAGAAGACTATTAAAGGAGACCATGGAGACAAGAAAAGAGTGATTCAGGCCTGTAGCCCGACTATTACCGCAATTCCGTAGTATTTGGGCAGACCACGCAATTCAATTTTGAACTTCTCAGACGAGAAGCCTCCGCGATCAAGATACGCATATTCTTCACCGTTGTTTACGCTCTCTGAAACAGTGGCAGGGGTCTCCGGCGTTGAGTTTAGTTCTTCAATTTCTTGCGACATTTTCTCACTTCTAGTCCTCTAGAACTTATGTATTTTCAATTTTATCGCATTGGTAATGTACTTCAATTTAGGAAGTTAAATATGTATTTTGAAATAGTAAAATTTAATATTTTAATCTATTGAGTGGGTTTACCTTTACAAAACCCCCAAATAATATCTTAGGTTAGAATAAAAACGCATTGTTTTTGTTTCAGACTGTCAACTGACAATGTCAAATTAGTTTTTTTTTCATAAAATGTCGTTGCGCGATCTGTGTATATTACCAGTAACATTGTGAATGGAACTAGAATAACTCAGTCATTTCCATATATCAATTAAAACGCTATTAATGTATTCAATATAATCCAAAGAAAAAATCTAAAGATATACTATAAAAAATGAAAATAAGACCACAACAGACATGAATGCCTAAATTCATTTCAATATACTTATGTGTAGATAGATTTATAAGAAATCATATAATAAATTAATTATATTATAATATAAAAAACTCGTCTTAGACAAAAGAAACTTAAAAAATTGTACTAGAATTCGATCTTTTGCACATCACTAGCATCAAAATTGGGCTACGATCAAAACACAGAGCTATTATTTCTTCTTATGCACAGAGTACCAAAAGGTAAAAATAACTTGGATTCTGTATTTAATTTTTTCGCATGAAGCCACCAAAGTATGCAATGCAAGTTTCTTGGAATGGAAGCCACGCACTCTTGTCAGTTTGCGGAATGATAGGTTTAGTCCGGAGAAAACAAATATTTATTTATTATTTGTTGCTGTTCCCTGTTCAGATTTTTTAAAATTATTGATAACAATAATAACAAGTAACATCCATTAAATTAAATATACTTAATAATAATAATAATAATATCATTGTTGATAGATAACACATACCTAATAATTTGTCATAACATAATTATTTGTTTCCATTGAAATTTATCTCATTCATCAACTTTCAACGACGTTATGTTAAAAATACAAAATACTTCTTTTTCTTTACAATTATTTATTTATAATGATATAATTTTGGTACATCTTCATGACTTAGATGTAATAATTTTTATTACAAGAAACTTAATAAATACTTAGTCATAACAAGATGGGATTAATATAAGTCACACTATTTCTTAAATAAAAAATAACAACATAAATAATTATACTTTCTTATCACTTCAATTGCAGTTAACATTCTTTAAGTCAATTTTATTTACATGTTGCTACATAATCTAATGACTATATTGGTATAATTTATAATAATAACATAAATAATGTTATACTACAATCATACACTCCACTCTACTCTTTATCACTTTGTCAGTTAGCCTCATAAAATGTGTATAAAATAAATTTCAAAATTCAACACAGTTATTTAAATGTACATAAATACTTTTTAATTTACTACCCATACTCAATTTTATGATTAATTTATGTATTTTATTTAAGACTCCTAGAAAAATTATGTACACTATTATATTATACTCTATAGTTGATACAACCCTGTTAGTAGTCATTTGGCCTATAACCTCCTAAGACCCCTTGTACAAATTTTTGCACAAAATGAATGTCGTCATTCAGTCCCGGAAAGATTGCAACCTCCATAGTGGTGTGGTCCCAGCGTACAAAATTTTGTACATATTTTTAAATTGACCCGCACTTTTTTTTAAATCAGTAGACAAAATTTGACTGCTATACGCGTCTATGGATAAGTTTGACGTTTCGTTTCGCAATGCAACCAACATAAAAAAAACAAAGCTGTCAAAATCATTTGTGGGTGTCGGTGGAAGATGGCGAATGGACAGCGAAGAAGTAAGTTTCAATCAAGATTTACCTATGCAATCGTGATTATTTTGCTAAGATATTTATTAATTTTGCTTTTTAAAATATCCAACTAATTAGTTTGAGTTGTTATTTCATGGGAAGCATCTAAATAAGAAAATAAAACTATCATATTTTATTATGTACAATTTTTTGCACTCCAGGCCTTAGTTCGTAGATAACACTCATTTAATTTGTGCAAATTTTTGCACTTTCGGTCTTTACCATAGTAGACCTAATTGGCGTTTGGTGCTGATGGCTAATGCTTTTTTTTTGTTCATGCTTCACAGATCTCCGTGATAAAGAAATATTATATTCTCTAAACTAATTGGAATTTGAATATGACAGCGATGATGAATATTTCGTAGATCCCGTTGCTTTTCAAAGCAATTTTTCTAGTTACTAATCTTCAGACAAAGAGACCGTACATGAAGATCTAGCACCACCAAGACTTCCAAACCGACCAATTCGTGGTAGGGTGCAAAGCGACAGAGGACGGAGTTCATCAAGAAGATGTTACCGAGCACGTGGGGGGAATCCAAGAAGAATAAGTAAATAATAATATTAATAATATAAGATGCTGCTAATTAGGAAGTTTATTTTAGAAGAGTTTATTGATTCATAAGTTCCTTTTTTGTGATTATTACATAAAAGACTGTTTGTAGAAGTTTAAATTGTAAACATTCATATTTCGAATAAAAAAAATTGAAAAATGTTGAATTTATTATTTATTGCACTTAAAGTTTTATGATGGATTGAAACCGAATGTGCAATTTTTTGAACAAAAGATGGCTGCTTTAAACCTTTGTCATTCCATTCCAAAAGACATATAAAATTTATGAAAAACATCAAATCCAAAATTTTAGTGTAAAATAATATATAACAAAAACAATGTCTGGGACTGAAGGCCAATATTTAATTTGTGCAAAATTTTGTACAGTGGGACTAAATCACTACGATTAAATTTTTTGTCTGGGTCTTAGGAGGTTAATATCTTTTTGTAATAATCCATGGCAATATATTAAATTTTATTATTTATTTAAATTAAGTAGAGTACTTTATTTAATTCATTTTGTTTAATAAAAACAAATATGCTACTTGCTGTAATGCTTGCTTTAGGCTTATCATAGGTATCTATTTCTTATACTACCCAACATTTACAGAAATGGCTGTATGAATACTTTGCTTGGTTAAAACTCCATGATATAAGGCGCAAGCAAATATTTTAATTAATAATATGAATAAAATAATAGCAATTATAGTAAGTATGTTATACTTATAAAATTAAATACATAATAATTTTCACTAAGTCTAACAACTTTTGTTAATCAGACATGTTTTTAGTAAATATTTCACTTGTAATCAAGATTATAAGCGTGCATAGCCCAGCACCTGGCTTTGCACGCAAGCTATTTATGCAGCGAAGCCAAACGGGCACAGTTGTTAAGCCTTGTCCGTGCCGTGTAATAGGTGGTCTAACATCCTACAACAGATTGGCCACTAATCCGCATCTCCGCCAACCCGCATTGGGTAACATGGTGGAGTACGCTCCAGGCCTACTAACTAATGAAGGGAGACCCGTGCTCAACAGTGAGACGCAATAAGGATTGCTGCCTTGCCTGCCATTAAGACTAAGTATTATTGACATAGTGCTGAAAAACTATAGGAATTTGTACTTTAGTGTTTATGTTATTTTAAAACTTATGTCTTCTAACAAAATAATATTTTGATCTTCACAGTGATCTATGTACTTATGTATGTTGTACATACTATTGATAATACAATATATATTATTAATAAAATTTGGAAAGTAAATACATATATAGTATAAGTTCTGAAAGAATAAGTTGAAAAACAAATCTTTGGGGACTAAAATACATTCTAGAATTATGCAATAACTGTAACCCTGAATTACAGAATTTGTGCACAAAGTACAAAAACACTGAACTGTCTCAATCTACTAAGATTTTGATATATAGTTCATAACTTTACTTTAGTTACTTTGATTAAATCATTTTATCTTTATCTCTTACTCATATCAGTCACAAACCATCTCATAAGCTTTCAATAGCTAATGAATACCCATTTAATCTTTTTTAACATTTGTATTACCTTTCAAAAGAACAAGACCGAACATAGTCATGAGATACTTATAAAACGTTTGATTTTTTATATGGTTAAGGGTGTTAGTAGTAGTTAGTAGGTAGTGCTTACACTGTTTTAATCATTTGTGAGCAGCAAAAAGTCTTTTCAAGACTTCCTTATCTTGTTCTTTTTTATCTTTCTTCAACTGATAGAGGACTTCAAGTTCTTTATCTACGATAGGTGCCATGGCAGGATGAGCTCGCTTTAAGTGTAGAAAATCATCTTCTGCCTTTTCTGGATCCCATGTTCCTAAATATGCTTTTGCTCTGCGATAAAGAGCTTTCTCGTTATCTGAAACCAAAAGGTATGGTTTAAATATTTCTGTTATATTAATTATTTTAGATCAATGTTGATATCAACTGAAGTTGAGTAGTAAATACATAATATAAAATATAGTCCTTTTATATATTTCTACACACAAAAATGTGGCGTCAGAAAAATGATAAAACATGTAAAAAATGTGCTAACAAATGAAATGTTGAAACATAAACAGGTCTCACCTTTATCATATTTCAAAATATAAGTACAATATTCTATAACAGGATAGTATTCCCCTTGAATCAGTTTACATTGACAAAAATTTAGTAGTAGTGGCAATTTCTGATTGTTCCATTTAGTCCATTCTTCATCACCTTTCTGTTCCCTATAATATAAATTTAGAACTTCATTAGCTAGAAAACTGAATTGACAATTATGGATAAGGAAAGACGGATTAAAATATACATTGGTTAGCCTTGTAAGTAAAGGAATAACTTAAAAATTGTGTCACACATTTCCTTTTCACTGACTATGAGGAAAATCATTGAAATACTGGCTGGTGAAGAATATTAATGAGTGATTTATTGGCTGTGTTGTGAAATAAAATCTTTCAACCAGATTAAGTCAAATCTGTTAAATCAAAATAAATATTTGTTTGTGTGAATAAGCCCAGGAACTACTAGTTTAAATTAAAAAATGTTCTTGTGGTGGATAGTCTATTTATCAAGGAAGATTTTAGGCTATGAAACTTTATGCTGTAACGAGGCGCTACTAAACTATGATGAGCAATAAAACAGTAATCAGATGTTGCCAAAATTGCTCATACAGCTAACATCACTTTATTTATCTTTGCCTAACTACTTTCCAACCACAGTACTCTCATTACCTAAGCATAAACTGTTCTATTATTCCAATTGCTTTTTTATAGCATTCTTCAGCTTCATCATAGTTCTTTTGTCCATACAACACATTGCCTCTTTCTTTCAGTTCAGGAATTTTTTCTATTCTTTCTTCCACAGATAACTGCCAAATATCTTTTTCATATTCATGTTCCCTCTCTACTTTTATCAGTTCTGAAAGAAAAAGTACATTCTACAGTTCCATGAATATGTTGCAATTTTATCAGTGAAGTTCCATTTGTAAATGGTAGAACTTTGATAGTTTGCCAGGGGAAGCATCACCACTGCTGCACCCACTTCTGCTCTGAATCAATTTTATTGTGTTCAAGTGGAAAGGTGCAGTTGCCTGCGAGAGTTACGTAAGGCGACCATCAGCCTCCGGAGTAGCAGTGCAACTGCACTTCAGACAAGACTTACCTATGCTTGCTTGAGGTTGTGTGTAGACGTCCATGGACTGCATCGAACACTTGACACCATGTGGCCTGAATGCATCTCTGCTACTCCTTTTAAATTAAAAAAAATCCGAGTACCCAGAAATGAAAATAAAAAGGGTTTTTTTAAATGACTACAACTGTGTTGTTCACCATGAGTATGTCTCAAAATATACTCAACAGCAAACAGGACTTCCACACAGGACAGGCATAACTCAATTATTTCAGAAGGAATTAAATATAACTCTTAAATATAACTTTATATTATGTTGTTTCCGTTAAACTCCACCACTGAATATATTATTATATTTTACCATATAGTATCTAAAATATTTCATAATATGTATATTAAATGTTTCAAAAACAAATTCAAAGAATTTTACCAAATATGAATTCAAGGTCACATGGATAGTTGATCAAGCTGTCAAGGTCTTCATAGCCGAGGCCTTCTTTGTGGAGTGTTGCTGAGCAGGTGTGTTTAATTGTGCCTTGTGGCCTGTCCATTTCACGAAGTGTTTTCGATATAAACGGATAGTTGAAAAGAAGCTGTAAAAAAATAACTTTTAAAAGTATAAGACAATTTTTTTTTGTGAATGCTAAAACATTGTGCTGTGTAAAGACAATGGCTTTACAGATAAGTTTATGTCAAGACAATTCAAAATTAATATAATAAAAATAATTTAGTTTAATAAGTGAATTCTGTCTGATGATTTAGACCAGACTCTATCATGGGATTAAGTTTTTATATTCTTTTAAAAGTACTCCAACAATTTAATTTTGATACTTATACATAGTACCTACAAATTAATAAGTATCTATTTATTATATGTGGACTTACATCTTGTTTGACTTTAAAACTAGCAACCTCTCCCACGGCCATTAACTTTATGACATTTTCCCATACCGGGAGTTTGAACTTGTGACCAATGACTAATGTTATTGGTTCTTTTTTACCAATTTTTCGACTGTCATCTAGCAAAGTTCTTTGTTTGTCTAATTTCCAAGTCTGGAAATGAAAATGTACCTGAAAATTAAAAATGGGTCGAATTTATCACTGCGGTCACGACCGTGAACAATAATTTTGTTCCACTGCTTTTTTTAGTTACCTTACAGCCATCAGTTATTGGAACATATCTATATCCAGAATTAATGATAGTCTTTACAACACTGGGATTATTAGCCATATTTTATAAACACTATTCTTTGTCTAGTCAACAATAACTTTTAAAATAAACTCATACAATTTATTTACAATTTACAATCAGTACCTATCACACTTTCGATCGAACAAATTAATGTCAATAAAGACTTTGACAGGTTTGACAATTATTTTGACATCTTTGAAAAGGACCGGAAATGATTAAAATCATTTGGTCTTTACTTTTTTTCTTAGAAGAAGAAACTAAATGTAACTTTATATACAGCCAATCGAGGTACAAAAAATTAATTAAACGCATCGATTCACG
This sequence comes from Pyrgus malvae, assembly GCA_911387765.1. Lineage (NCBI taxonomy): Eukaryota > Metazoa > Arthropoda > Insecta > Lepidoptera > Hesperiidae > Pyrgus > Pyrgus malvae. Next base: position 6,780,019 of record OU426958.1, on the reverse strand, counting down.
CAGGTCATCTTGTGCGTAACTTAGAGTTAATATCTAAGTATGTGAATATGTTTTTTTGTATAAATGGTTGATAAATTAGGTTGTAAACTAAAATTGATATCAAATTCACTCTAAATGAAAATGGTACAAAAAATTGGTACATTACTTGTAAAAGATGTACAACCCTACATGGCAGTGAAGTGAATGTACAGTGTGACCATATGTGGCAGTTTCCTGCCATTTTGGCAGGATTGAGCCCTGTTTTTAGGCTGTGGCAGGATGTGTGGCAGTTTTTAAAAATTCGGCAGTTTTTGGCATTATTGGTAAATTAAATGTTAATTATGGCAACACCACATCACTAGTCACAGGCTCACAGGTATTCCTCAGAATTCCTCTAAACATCTCTTAGATTTTTTGTGACATCTAATTTTGAACTCTATTAATTTATAAATACGGATATAACCATAAAACTGATATTTGAGTGTTAACTCTTCTTGCAATGTTATATTACGTATTAACATTTCAAATAAATTCAATCAAATCAACCACATTCATAATTTGTCTTTTATTCTGGGTGCTCGTGCTCGAGTTTAAGGAGTACTTAAATAAAATTTGTGTGTGTTTTGGTAAAATGAAGCGAAATCAGAAAGAGCGTACAGAACAGAACGGGAGAAAGACAGGGGTACAGAGTAGAATGGAAGATTACTATCATCATGGCTAACTAAAGCTAAAGACAATCCTGAAAAATTTTTTTTCAACCTTTTTTATTTCCCACTACTGGGCAGTCTCCTCTCATAAGTGAAAGGGATTTAGGCCATAGTCCACCACGCCAGCCAAGTGCGGATTGGTGGACGTCATGCTTTCGAGAAATTAATTAAATATCACGATATTTTCCATCACCGTGGAGCAGCGATAAATACGCACATTACAAATTTCTTTGTCAAAAGGTGCGCGCCGAGAATTTGAAACTGGGGTCGGTCGCATCGAAGCCCGCGGTTTTTTACCACTCGGCTATCGCTGCTCCCTGACATGGCATTTTGTAAGGCATGTAATTGTAAGTTGTCATCACGCCTATGGCGATGGCGCAATCGCTTGCGCTATACTAAAACTACGCTCCACGATAAATTATATAAATTATTATTATAATGGCATTATTTTGGCATTTTCACAATAAACTTTGGCAGGATTTGGCAGGATTCTAGTCAATCTAAGGCAGGATTAGAAATTTTGAGATGGTCACACTGTGAATGTAAATTAAATGTGTCTGTCTGCGAACTGAAGAAACTAATTTCTACAAGTATTATTTTCCAGCTGCGTTTTAAACAGTTTCGTCGTGTTCTACTTTAGTGTGTTTTATATACCGTAAGGATTTAGTGGATAAGTTATAATGGCTGACTTTCTGGAGTCTGAAGCTGAAGAGAGCGAGGTTAGTAAAATAATAATGATGCTTGTTTGATTCATTGACCCATTCTTTGATTACGACTACACGAGGGGTTGTTTAATGTTTAATTTTCTTTATCCTCGTGAAGGTTGAATCTGAGGAGGACGAGCAGCCGGCGAAGAAGCCGAAGCGTAAAATTGCCGTGCAGAGTGACGATGAAGATGAAGAAGAAGAGGGTTTGTGACGTTATCTTTTAGTTGGTGTCTTGGGTCCGTGAACCATTACGAACACTATTTATTACTTTGAACATTACCAAGAACAATTTTGAGTTAGTTTTATCTTCTTATTAACCTTTACTATGGTAGTAAAAGATAACTTCAATAGTACCTATAATTCTAGCTTGCATAAAAGTAATAAATAGCAACATTTCCTCCATCTCTTAGGATAGATATATTGTAAGGTAATTTAAATACCCAATTTATATTTATACCTTGATCTAGATTCTAGAAATAAATAGTGTAACACCTTCATAAAATTCAATTACAATGAGACATGTAAAGAAGTCTCTAAAGCAAGATATTTGAAAATGTATGTTTTATGATATTATGATGTTTCATAAAAGTTACTTAAAGCATTGATTTTGTTGTGTAATAATAATCATTTTCCTGTTAATTTGGTAAGGTTACCAAAGAGTAAGGGTAAACAACAAATATCAATCTCTTTAGCATTTCACAACATTATTTGCGTCATATCCACCAACCAAAATTGGACCAGTGTGGTGGAGTAATCTCCAGGCCTGTTCAATAATGGTTGGAGACCAGTGCCCAGGAGTGGGATGCAAAAAGGGTTCAGCCAATCTGAGTCATATTGTAGATTATCTGTGCCCTGCAGTTTCACCTACGTTAAGAAGGAATCATTTTCATTATAGTGAATGAAGCATAGATTTTTTTTAGAATTACACAATATTTATTATCTGAGTCATATTATAGACTAGCAGTGGCCTATGGTTTCACCTCCACTAAGAAGGGATTATTATCAAGAATGAGATTTATTATAGTTGACCCCTTTAACTATAATCCAGATTAAGTTCAAATCAGACCCCTTATTTTACTCCTTTAGGTTAGTAACCCTTTAGAGTTGAAATTCCAAATCTTTCTTTATGCTCCCTTACACCCTGTTTTGGATATGTGTTCTCTGTCAGTCAATCAAAAGCACAGAACATATTATAAGAGGTAGACCGGCAATAATGCGCCATTCGTTTGAAAACTGGTGTCGCCTATCAAGCCCTGCTTTTCACCTCCATTACATCTGTACTTAAATAAATACGAAGCTTACACACATATTTGCACTTTCAAATCTAACCAATCTTAGCGCCGCATAATCACATGATTTCAAATGAACGAATCATACCCAAGCACGCACACAAGCACGCATAACGTAGCACGGTCGCATGTTTATGTACCTAGAGATAGCTTTTGCTCATGTCCTTGACGCTTCTGCCCCGCCCACATTTCTATTCTAACCTCTTTTAATATGTTCTGTGATCAAAAGGCATGCATATTGTTATTAAGGTAGTGACATCACATTCAACATTATAACTAAATTACCATAAATACTGGGTATTCTGTATATACAGTGCTTAAGATTACACTTTCTTGATATATAACTGTATATATAATTCATAACTGCTTGATATACAGTAGAGCATTGATGTTGTCTGAAATAATTGAGGGACATGACATGGATGTTTGAAAATGGGTCATATTTATATTTTAGTATCTTTAATATGAAATAATTGGAATTAAAAAGTGCATTTCTTGCATTTTAAGTGTTAATAATGTTTAAAAAAATCTTCAATTTTGTCTGCAGTGACCTAGTTGCCTGTAAATGGGTAGATTTACTACATGGATAATGACAGCTTTATTATCTGTTAATCGATGTTCTGCTGTATTCTTTCAATTGAAAATTTTTCAATAAATTCATTCTACTTTCCTAAAAAAAATCAAGTGTAATAAGTGTCCTCCATTACATATCAGATGACGAAGAGCGCCTTCGTGAAGAACTCAAAGACCTGATAGATGATGCTCCTATAGAAGAATCAGGGAGTGATGGGGAAGACTCAGATGCTAGTGGCAGTCCAAAGAAAAGAAAAAAAAGTGATGATGAACTGGATGACCGATTGGAAGATGAAGATTACGACCTTATTGAGGAGAATCTTGGTGTAAAAGTAGCTAGGGTAAGTTTTCTAGTTGTATGTTTAATATGGTAACAATAAATCTTCAATTTGCTATATTATTATAAAATTAGTATCATGATTGGCATCTACTTTCAGTTGGTTTTCTAAATTGTGAAAGTTAATTTTTTGAGGGATTACCAGACTAAAACTGGGAAGTTTTTTTCCATTGGATTTTTTTCTTTCTCAGTGTATGAAAACAGTGAAAAAATTAATAAATAATGTTTCACACTCATAGCCCCGTAAAGTAGATATACCCTATGTTGTGGGTGCCATGGACATACACAAAGAACTTCATCCAAGAACACAGACGAGAACAAAAATTTTGTGACCCTCCAATCAGCAGTCCGGCATGGTAACCATTGCGCCACACTGTTCAAATAAGGTGCCCAAAGGCGATGATGCAGCTATAATGGGCTTGTTGAGTTCGGATGACCGCTAGTAAGCAAAAATTTCATGCTTCTTCCCGTGCTTCGTGCCCTCCATCCCGATTGTTATCTTTAGATAACAGTTGTTAAACCTGATCTAAAGCCTTATGGGCGGTTTGAAAAATACCTGGTCTGAAGCCTTACGGGCAGTTTGAAAACATCAGACAGCGGGTTAGCCACTAAACCCGCATCTCCACCAACCTGTAATGTAAATGTCCAGTAATGAGGAGTGACTCATGGCTAGAAGTGGGATGCAAAAAGGGTTGCAGCCATAGTACAAAATTGTTAATATATCAACAGTTTAAATAATTAACAAAATGATTTTTGTCAACAGAATAAGTTTAAGCGTTTGCGACGCTTAGAGGATGATGACAGTGACAATGAAGGTGCAGACGACCCTGAACTGGAGAGGGAGGTTATTGCAGAGAAACTGTTTGTGGGCGGATCTGATGAGGTGAGAATTACTGTAGTCTTTCTTAATCTGCCTTACACTTGGTTAGAAATTTGTGAATTGAATGACTCGACGAAGATTATTATTATGTTATTAGTCTAAATTTTTTCTCACCTAATTTAAATAATAAATTTAATAAATTTAAATAAATTCTGGCAATTTATTTAGTCCTAGTCCAAACTGCCTAGAGTTTGTGTCATTGTTATTTATAGATAACAAATAAAAACAAACTAGAACAAAAAACCTGTTAATAAGGAAGTTTAGGTGTATTTTTCGCTTGTTTATTTCTATAGAAATCAAAGTTTTATTTTCTACAGGACAAGAAAATGTTAAATGACTATCTAATATTCATACAAATATCTTGAAACCAATGCCAAAGCCAAACAATATTGGAATATTATTTATGTTTTTTCATGTTTTCTGGCTATAATTTACTACATGTTGGTGTTGGAAAATATAATTTATCCAAGAATTCACTAGCACAAATGAAAACAGTGTGTCTTTTAAACGAATTGTGCAATATTTTACATACGAAATTTCATATTGTGTTTACTGTGTCAAATTCATCAGTCATCTCAAGGCGCAACTTGCTACGCAATTCAATAACATAATATCCAATAGAAAGAAATTCTTAATACTATTCCGCAATTTTAATCCAATCACGACGTTCGATACATCATGCGGTACTGTTCCCAAGAAGTTACAACGTTATGAAGATTTCTGTCACAAATGTCACGAATTATTTACTTTATTGTTGTTTATATTATTCTACCACCTAATATTTAAATAATACCTAGTCTTTAGCTTATTTTAAATTTATATACTTTTATTTAAATTCTTTTTAAAGCTTACTTATGTCGCATGTGCCTTCTACTTCTGGAGATGGTTGTAGCCAATTGAGTAACAATAATTCTGCTAACCTTCTTTTGTGTCCGCAATGTACACAGCCACGATATTTCAAAGGATCTAAAGGCTTAAGAATACACATCGGCAAGTCACATAACATAAATTCAGCTCCACAAGTTGTAAATGTCACAAACATCCAACCATCTTCACAAATTAATCATTTTGATTCGAATGAACCATTTTGGAAGTCATTATACAAATTAAAAACATCTATTCCATTAGTGAAACGTATACCAAAAGGCGCCCGTATTTCCATAGCATCCAAACTATCTCAATGTATCAAAAAAATAACTAAAGAAAATTCGATACTTAGTTGGCATCAATTTTTCACTTTCTCATATAACATCCTTCATGCTTCAACAGATTTAAATAAACAGCTATCTTTAACACAAAAATTAAAATCAAATTGCTTAAATCCTATTGAAATAGATAAAAATTTACATAAAAGAATTCCCTTTAGAAATCATTCTGTATTTAAGTTAGTAGAAAATAAGATAGGCGATGGTGACATTAAAGGAGCGGCAGAATTGTTGTTTTCAAGCGACGTTAGGGCTCCTGATTCCGAAGAGACACTTTCCGTCCTGCAATCTAAACACCCCTCATCTTCATGTCCTCTCCTACCAACTTCACCTCCAAACTCTTCTGCCCTTCAAGCTACCAGTAAGCAGGTTTATGCGGCCATGATGTCATTTAAAACGGGATCTTCCGGTGGACTAGATGGGTTGACGCCTCAACACTTCAAAGATCTAATATGTGGTGCAACCGGTGAAGCTGGCAGAGTTTTGTTGAGTGATATCACTGACCTCATAAACTTAATGCTTTCTGGTAGGGTGAATAGCGAAGTTTGTCACATTTTGTATGGAGCCAATCTTTGCGCATTAAAAAAAAAAGACGGAGGGATAAGGCCTATAGCAGTCGGAAACACGATTAGGCATATAGCTTCTAAGGTTTGTTGTAAAAACATTCTCCCTAAGTTACAGGCTGATTTCCAACCTGTACAACTAGGTTTTGGTTCAAAGGGAGGATGCGAAGCCGCAGTTCATAGCCTTAGAAGTTATATACTTAATGAAGAAAAGGAGGTTGTGTTGAAGGTTGACATAAAAAATGCTTTTAATTCTGTTAGCTGTAATGCTTTTTTGACTGAAGCACATACTTCTGTTCCAGAAATCTATCCATATCTTTGGCATTCATACAGTTCACCATCTAATTTAGTTTTTTTTAATAACGTCATTTCCTCAGCCGTAGGTTGTCAACAGGGAGACCCTCTCGGTCCTGCAATTTTCAGTTTGGCAATCCATCCTATAATTTCAAAATTAAAATCAAAATTAAACTTGTGGTATTTAGATGATGGCACTTTAGGCGGTGATCCGTCTACAGTCTTAAGCGACTTACAATTTTTAATAAACAATTTCCAGACTCTAGGTCTGGAACTAAATTTTGCTAAAAGTGAACTATATGTGCCAGATACTATTTCAGATACTGAAAGAAATAATATATTACATAATTTTAATTTTTTAGCACCAGGTATTCATATCGTTAATAAAGACACCCTCCGCCTTCTAGGTTCGCCTGTTTTAGACGAATCCATACCATCCTTTCTAGATGAACAAATTTTAAAATTTGAAGATAGCAGTAACCGTCTTTTAAAAATTAATGCACATATGGCGTACCATATTATTAAATTTTGTGCCTTTGTTCCTAAATTCACGTACTTTTTAAGATGTAGTCCCATTTGGAAATTTAGTGCCCATCTAAATTCAATTGATATTTTAATTTCAGAATGTTTATCCCAAATTCTAAATTGTCCTTTAAATGAAAAGTCCTGGATGCAAGCTTCTTTGCCTATACGTTTTGGAGGTATAGGCATCAGGAAAATATCTTCCGTTTCTTTACCGGCTTTTTTATCTTTTTTTATTTTATTTATTCTTTATTGCCAAATTTACAATTTGAACAAAAGGCGAGCTTAATGCCTATTGGCATTTTCTACCAACTAACCTTCAAGAAGTGCAGAAAACATAAAGGCGGTGCAAAAAGAATAAAGAAAAATTACTTGAAAGAAGGATTAGATGAAAGAAAAAAGAAGTAAAAATATGATAAATAAAAGCGAATAATACCTATGTGCGCTATACATGAAGAGATAATAATATTATAAGACAGAGAAAATAATTGATATAATACTTAATCTTCCAAAATTATAAGCAAAGGTACAGGTAATGAGATGAAAATATTGTAAGACAGATAATATAATACTTGATATAATACTTAGTCATCCTAAATTATGAGCAAAGCTCCAAGTAATGAGTAAAAACACCCTTTTTGAATGAGGGCTTAGAGCACATTTTTCTAAGGTGTTCAGGAAGAGCATTCCAGAGGCGCTTCTGTTCACAGCACAAAATCTTTATTTCTAAAAATTACCCAGGCATTTGGTTATTCCGATATTTCTTTTAAGACAGAAGCCCAAGAAAACTGGTTGGCAGCATGTCCAGGCCAGTCTCTCCCTAATCCTTTACACTCCCAACGTCTTTGGGATGAGCCGCTTTGCAAGAAAATTCATACTTTTTTATTGAATAATAGCTCCAATCTTACAGATCGTTCTCGTCTCCTTGCATTGTCTCTTCCGGAATCAGGCTACTGGTTACAAGCTCTCCCCTCAGCAAATTTGGGTACTCTTTTGGATCGAAATTCTTTTTGTATTGCCATGGGCCTGCGACTTGGTACTGTTTTAACCCATCCTCATTGCTGCCCATGTGGAGTCCAGGTCGACCGTTTGGGCCACCATGGCCTTTCATGTAAGCGCAGCGCCGGTCGTTTGTCTCGCCATGCTGCTTTAAATGACGTTATCCGGCGGGCCCTTGTCACCGTCAACGTACCGGCTCAACTAGAACCGAATGGAATTGTGCGTGACGATGGCAAGAGGCCTGACGGGTTGACGTTAATACCCTGGATGAACGGAAGGTGTCTAGTGTGGGATGCCACATGCGTCGACACATTGGCACCTTCCCACTTACAACTCTCATCCAGGGCAGCTGGCTTGATAGCGACCGACGCTGAAATTCACAAAATGCAGAAATATGTAGTTCTTGTTAAAGACTACATATTTCTGCCTTTTGGCGTCGAAACTATGGGGCCATGGGGTTCAGATGCCAAAACTTTTGTCAAGCATCTATCCAAACGGTTAGTCCAGGTTACGGGTGTTCAGAGAGCTGGTACTTACCTCGGCCAGAGAATAAGCTTGGCCATTCAACGAGGTAACGTTGCCAATGTTCTGGGTACTTTTCCACATGGAAGTAATCTGGATGAAGTATTCTATATTAATTAGTATTGTTTATTATTTTTTTCTTAATGTGTTATATTTATAATTTAATATAAGTAATTTAGTTGTATATAGTTATTTATTTTTATATTAATTACATTGTAATAATTTTGTTTCCATAAATAAATTATATTTTAGTCTTTAAAAGAAAAGTGAATAATATGAAAAGAAATTCAAAATAGGAACAATAAATACATATAATTATATAGTGACTGAATGAATAATATAAAAATGAGGCCCAGCAAAAAAAATCTTAGATGACAAAAATATTTCACAAGACAAAGGAGATGTTTCAATCTTGGCTAGGTATTGTACACCATCTCAAAAATTCGAGAAAAAACTCAAGACTCCGAAAAAAATGCTTAAAATTTGTTAAAACATGTAGTTTTTCGGTACAAAACTAATTTAAATCAACTATTTTCAACATTTTTCAATATGGCGGAACAACTGATTTCATTGTTACCTGTTCGTTACAGATTAATAATTTCTATTGTCATAATGACATATTACCGCCATTATGTTTTTCTAGTATATTGTGTTGCAATTCTGACTTGAAATTCTTGTTTTGTACCAAAAATCCCAGTCGTTTACAACAAAACGCTTAATATAAAACAGCTCTATACTATATTTGCAATTTATTAATACTGTGTACAAATACCTGGCCAAAGGTCCATACATTTTGAAACATCTCCTTTCAGTAAACAACCTTATTTTGTTAAGTCTTACTGCTTTTCTTCACAATTAAACTTGGTCCCAGTTCTGTACACCATGAGTATTTGAGGTATTTCATGTTTATTTTGTTAAACTTATATCAAGTATTTGGGTGTGTAGGAAGATGAAAATCGTTCAGAATCTGCTGCTCCAAGGGAAGTGGAGTATGACGATGAAAATGAGGACATGGAGTCAGATGCTGATGACTTCATAGTAGATGATGATGGTCGCCCTATTACAGAGCGGAAGAAGAAACGCAAGCCCATATTTACTGATGCGTAAGTTTTATTGGAATTTTCTTGTTTTGGCCAGGGTCAATGAAAAGTTGTGGTTGCGTAAACCATCAGCCTCCAGAGAAGCAGTGCTACTGTGAAAAACTGTAGCAAAGACCAGGCTTGCTTGAGGTTTTGTTTAAATAAATAAATAAATAATGCTTCACACTCATAGCCCCACAGTAGGGTAGATATACTCTGTGTCGTGGGTACCATGGACACACACAAAGACAGAAACTCAAACACCCAGACCGAGAACAGAAATTTAAACTCATCATTCAAATTTCTGCTTCGCCGGGAATCGAACCTGGGTAACCAATGCGCCACACGGGTCGTCAGTCGTCGTTTAGATGTCCATAGGTTGCAGCAACTTCTTGATATTGTGAGGCCTGCATTCTGGTCTGCCCTTTTTTTTAAATAAAGAATACAAATTCACTTTTGAAACCTATTATATTTAGTATTCACTGTTAAAATGTCTTGTCAAAAGTTTAACAAGCTGAAGCATTTGGTTAGGAGTATCTCAACTGATAGCAATGGAGCTGCATGGTTTGATAATTACTTGCATGATAGCTTAATTTAAACATAAGTTGAATGAATTAGTTGTTGAGTATGCACCCATCAATATGTCAATGTAAAAAGGTTACTACTATAATAATATAATGTTACCAATTTTTAGGTCACTGCAAGAAGGTCAAGATATATTTGGTGTGGACTTTGATTATGACGAGTTTGAAAAGTATGGTGATGAAGATTATGACGATGAAGATGAGGAAGATTTGGATGAATACCAATCTGATGATGATGAGGAAGGAGGTAATATATTCCATGTGTTGTTTCTGGTATTTAATACTCCTAATACTGTGTAACTGCTTTAAAATTATCTACAACTAGCCTTCCGCCAGCGGCTTCGCCCGCGTGGACTCGTTTTATAGATTCCTTTAGGATAAAAACCATTCTGTCTTTTCCCAGTGGACCTTGTCCACTCTATCTGCGTTCCAATTTTCATTCAATTTGGTTCAGCAGTTTAAGCGTGAAAGCATAACAGACAGTCAGACAGACAGAGTTACTTTAGCATTTATGATATTAGTAAATTAGTATAGATGGACAAAGCTAAAAAGGGCCAGGCCTGGTGCAAGTGAAAAGCTAGGCTTTGCTTTTTTTGTATCTGGAAATTGTTTTTTTTGTACCTTCAAATGGTACCCAACACCTTGGGAGAGGTACCAGGTTGTGTATAATTTTTACTGCACTAAAACCTGTTCGGTGATCTCCAGGATCTAGCTAGATGGTGTCTAGTTTCTTGCCTACTAATTTGTATTTTGTTTGCAGTACATTTTGTTTGAGTATTGAGTACTTTTACCATGAAATTTTTAGTTTTTGCAATCAGTTAATCAATTTAATTAGTTACATGTTTTGTGTCAGGCGAAAGACGAAGAACTAAGAAGGGCAAACCAAAACGTCCAAGCAAGAAGATCTTGGAGATATATGAACCTAGTGAGCTGAAGAGAAGCCACTTTACTGACTTGGACAATGAGATCCGTAAGACTGACATTCCGGAGCGGATGCAGATCCGGGAGGTGCCCATCACACCAGTGGAGGAAGGCAGCACCGAGCTGGAGGATGAAGCTGAGTGGATATATAAGCAGGCCTTTGTGAAGGCCCCAGTCTCGAAGGCGGACTCACAGGAGGCCAGGGAACGGTCAAGGCGGTAAGTTAAATTTATTCATTATAGGGAATGCATGTTTTTTTATAATAGCCATCAATCCTATTTGGTATAGGGATCAAATGTTCTTAAAGGACAAAGACAAATGTGAGCCTATGTTAAACCTCACGGCGTAACGTTTAAAACGGCCCATACTAATGAGGCGAGACATAATTATGACGTCAAAGCGCGTGAACGCGTGATTTTAATCGTTAAAAACTGTGTTTTCAGTATATAGTTGTCGTATATCTATATATACAGGGCGTCCCAAGACTATGGGACATGAAGTAAATATCGTAGATAGGATATTTTACTGAAAGAAGTCTTTATGTAATTTTTAAAAGTAAGTAATACTGCATTCAAAGATATTCTACAATTTATTTACTTTACATGCTACACCTGGGAATGGAACTGACTAAATTCTGAAAAAAAATTACCCGTATTTTTATGATGCCAATCGAAAGAATGAACAAAAAATAATAATTCTTCTTATGTAACTTAGTATCTTAAAAGAAAGGAATAACGTTAAACGTTTGATTCAAATTTCAAGAAAATTATTTATTACCGACTATGACGTCCGAGCTATATTATCATTACATAAATAGTATTGATTATTTGCAAATAAGTACCCATCTTCTTAATCCATTTGGTAACCTTGAAAACAGAAAAGTATTTAGAAATACTTCAAATTTTAAGAGATGACTGATAAGAAATGTTTCCGCGGCGGAGCAAGAAAACTTAATTTTCCAACAAGATGGAGCTCCAGCTCGTAATAGTCGGAAAGCAGCAGAGTTTCTGAATGAATGTTTTCCTACTTGGATTGGTACAAATGGGCCAATTAGATGGCAGACAAGATCCCCAGATCTAACGTCAGATTACTTATTACGGATTACAGATTACGGAATATGTGAAAGATTTACATACAAGATACAAAAAGCAATACAACGTGGGCGTATTACAAACAGAATTGAACCATCATATTATCGAGTATTCACCATACTATGATCAGAAAATCAACAGGCAGCGGACTTATCAAAATTGACGATTTGGTGTGTGGGCCTGTATGCATACATGTGTGAAATGTCTCTATGCCTCAATTACTAAAGTTACCAGAAGTTTACCATAGCTACTAATTACAATTAATTATTTATTTTTTTACTCCCCAGGAGCTCCAGCACTGTAGTGAAGATCCGGCAAGCCTTGGATTTCATGAGGAACCAGACCTTAGAGGTGCCATTCATAGCATTCTACCGCAAAGAGTATGTTCAGCCAGAACTTAGTATTAACGACTTATGGAAGGTCTACAAGTATGATGCTAAGGTAATATTTTGCCTATTTTGTATTATCAATTTGCATTACATGTTTTATTTACAATAACAGACTTTTGCATATTATATGAAATCAAATTTTAGTAATGTTCAAGTACTTTTTATTTCAAGATTTATGTTATAATCAAACACATATAAATAGCATATTCATGGACATTTTGGAATGACACTAAAATTTTTTGCACTCACAAATACACAAATTTTATTTTAAAGCCATAACTGTTTAAATACGTTCACACGCCTATTGGCCTAAAAATATATAACATGTGAATATAGCACAATGGCCTAATAGAGACCATTGTTTGTTTACAACATAAATCTTGATTTAAAAATAGATGTTAAACACAAAAGTGTAGGCCATTAATAAACTGGCTTGTTTCATTTACCTAATCATTAATTCACCATTCAAATTCATTCACTATTTTTCAATTTTAGTGGTGCCAACTGAAACAGCGTAAGGAGAATCTCCTAAAACTGCTAGAAAACATGCGCGAATTCCAACTGGACAAAATCATGCAGAACCCAGATGCGCCCATACCTGACAATATGAGACTTATAAAGGATGAAGATATTGAGAGGTGAGTCGTGAAATATTTAGGGGGGGCTCTCGTACAATAAACTTGATTTACCCGTTTTTTATAGATTGTACAGAACTCAAGCTCCTACTTTTTATTTTCTTCTACAGAAATGTTTATAAATGATTAAAGGAACATTTGAAAGCGAGTAGTAAAATTTGATCTAAATCTTTGCAGTAGTATATTTATCTGCCCTTTTCTTTAAAGTAATACGTATTTATCTTCTACTACTGTACCACTCAGTAATCAAATTTACATGGAGTAAAATCATAATTTTATTTTCAGGTTAAAAAATGTTCAGACTCCGGAAGAATTGCGCGACGTACATACTCACTTCTTGCTGTACTACTCTAAAGAGTTGCCAGAAATGCAGAAAGTGCAGCGCGCGAAAGAGAAGAAAAGGGAACTGGAGGAGAAAAAGTATGAACACTTTATTATGTACTTTGAGGAAGTGTATTTTCGTTCCCTTCTTTGTTTATAGATTGGGTCATTATTTATTGATTGATGTCTATTTTCAATTATATTTTATAACAAAATAATGAAAAAACAATTGGATGTTTTTGCCACAACTTGCTATCAGGAGGCTTGCCAGTCTGTCTTACTGACTAATATAGAAACAGCGTTATTAGACTTAAAAAAGAAGTCCCTGTAGCTCTGGGACTGAGAATGGGACTATGATATCCATTGCCTGATCGTAAGAGGCGATTAAAAGGGGACTTCCAGGGTTGTTAATGGCCCCAGCGGCGGGGTTTTAGTGCAGTTAAAATCTCACATAACCCTGGATCTCTCCAAAGGTGTTGGGTACATTTTGAAGGTGTCCCCTCCTCAATAAAAAAAGACTTTTAAATAGCACTTTTTTCTTTCATTTATGGAGTCGCAAACTCTGCATATTTCTAACGTCAAATATAATTTTTGCATCACTTTTTTGATAGTTTTGTTGAAACTGGATGAAGAAACATTTGATAAACACAGTAAGTCGTCAGTTTTCAGTCAGTCAAGTCAGTCAGATACTCCAGTAAAGCAATTACTACTTTACCAGAACATGTCCAATGGAGTTTTGGAAGCAAGCTGAAGAAACATGTTTTCACACTGTTATTGCATTTCACAACATTCATGCATAGTAATTAACCTATACCGAACAAAATGCCATTGACTTTATCTGATGCAACTTTAAAATTCATCAAGAAAATTAAAATAAAATATGAGTACACTATGTTCTTTCCGACTTCCCACCAAAACCACAGGAGTAGATAAACGACCAGAGTTTCTTAAGAACTTCTTAAGAACGGGAAAAATTGTTACCTATTCTGGTAGGGTTGTCACAATAGGTTAAGACAAATAAAATAAAATAAAAACATTTGTTAAATAGTTTTATTATTCAGTATGATAGAATACTTTACAAATTACTTACTCTAATAATTTTCTTTTTACAATTTTTGTTTATTAATAATTTATTGTTTCTTTTAATGGTGTGGTAAATTCTAAATCTAACATAGTTTTTTCAAGTAATCTAATGGGAAACACTCACATGGCATATCAAATTTGCAATCTTTAATATGTTGAAGTATTTCGTTGCCAACATTGACAATATTTACTTCAAGATCAAAATATTCGCGAAACTTTTGCTCGAGCAATTCAACAAATGCGATAAAATTGTCAGGAGTTATATCTATCATTATTGGATTGTCACCAAAGTTCCGCAGGTAAGTATACAACATCGGGAAGTGGTTCAAATCTTACTTGCGATATTTCAACTTAACACACATACCAACCCACCTACATACCTACAAATGTTTTGTAAAATTTCGTAATAATAATAAAAAGGTAAAAGCACATTGTGTAGTATCCTCTTCTTATTAAAAAAAAGAATCATACAATAGAATACAGGTAGCCACTTACTTGAAAAAGTAATAATCAAATATTTACTTACCTATTGTACTCCTTGGGATAGTTAAAGTATGATATATTTTTATTTTTTCTAGTATTATTCATACAGTAAACAGTACAGTAAACAACCATTGTTATTAATAAAATACCACGTTTTTATATTAAGTAAATATTCAAACTTGCAAAATTAAATAACAAAACAAAAAACGTACGTCGCACAAACCCTGAGATTGTCAACTGGCTGTGCCAACGTAAACCGGTTTTTTCCAGTCTCGCCGCGTACGCGACAAGCGGCCAGTGGTCACGCACACATGCTCCGCGTGCTTGTAGTAGTGCAACCGATTCGCGCGGTTGTATGAAGCTTTCACTCTGGTCGTTTATCTACTCCTGTGCCAAAACTCCGGCTCTGATTTAAAAATATGACATTGAAGTATTATTTTTACTACTACTACTAAGTAACTTTATTGTTATTACTACATGTTGAATGGCGTCTCGGTCTTTTGACCATTTTGCCAATGTCAAAGTTGACATGTTACATTACATACTACATATTGCATTACATACTTTTATATGCGCGAATATTTCGCGGGCAACCCATGGTACCTAACTGAAACTTCTCGTGCAACAGGCGCGTAGCTCGCGAAGAAGCGGAGAAGAATGGTGAAGATCCTGAAGAAGCGGCCGCAGCGGTGGAGGCGGCCGAGCCTGACGAAGAAGACACTGAGGTCAAGTACGCCGTGCGCTCCGGCCCCTATGAGCTGTGCAGGAAGGCCAATATCGGTGAGTGGCTTTATTGCATGTGACAGTAAATAAATAATAACTTGTGAAGAAGCGGAGAAGAACGGCGAAGATCTTGAGGAAGTTGCCGCATCGGTGGAGGCGGCCGAACCTGACGAAGACACTGAACTCAAGTACGCCGTGCGCTCCGGCCCCTATGAGCTGTGCAGGAAGGCCAATATCGGTGAGTGGCTTTATTGCATGTGACAGTAAATAAATAATAACTTGTGAAGAAGCGGAGAAGAACGGCGAAGAGATTGAGGAAGCGGCCGCAGCGGTGAAGGCGGCCGAGCCTGACGAAGACACTGAGCTCAAGTACGCTGTGCGCCTCCGGTCCCTATTAGCTGTGCAGGAAAGCCAATATAAGTGAGTGGCTCTATCGCACGTGACAGTAAATAAATAATAGCTCGTGAAGAAGCGGAGAAGAACGGCGAAGATCTCGAGGAAGCAGCCGCAGCGGTGGAGGCGACTGAGTCTGACGAAGAAGACACTGAGACACCTATAAGCTGTGCAGGAAGGCCAATATTGATGTTAAGGAATATAAATGTTGTAGTGGAATTGAAATATTGATATCTGAGAGCTAATGATAATGTCTTGTTGGGACTAGTAACAAGTATTCCATGATATTCTAAAGCCTTACCTCCTTACTAATAAACGTTACGTACGCTTTATATAGTTATACAGGGTTATGTCTTGCAGTGGCATACGACATTTTGGGTGCGTCAGAGCAAGACAAAACAGTGAATAACTACTCCAAGCATTCACAGTTTATTAGCAAGGGGGTTATTGTGTAAAGTAAAAATGTGTATGTATGATAGCCACCGAAGTAGCAGTTCTAAAAATGTCTCCTTAAAATGTTATTGGTATACTAATATAATCACATTAAAGCCAGTTTATCAATGTTGTGAGGTTCTATGCACATACACATTGTCTCTGTGTGCTTTATCAAAAAATTATAGATTTTTCACTGTCCATTCTTACCAGTAGGTAACTATAGTGACTGATTGGTTATTTGAGTATGACTTACTCTTCGATACTCTTAGGTAACACACACAGTGACCACTCTAGGAAATATGGAAATGTGAAAATTTTAGTTATTTTTTTATTTCATCCTATACACTTACATTACAAGAAAAAAATCCGTTAACTACATACTTAAACTCAGTTTTTAAGGGTTAAATTGCAAATAATTTGTTTTTACCACAGAACATATTAAAAGAGAATGGAAATGTGAGCGGGACAGACACGCCAAGGATATGAGCAAAGTTCATATCTCTACAGAAACTCGCGATTGCGCTGCGATATGCGTAATGGAGTTGTGGGTGGGACAGACGCGCCAAGTGCTTGGTTGTGATTCGTTCATTGGAAATCGCGTGATTGTGCGGCGCTAAGATTGGCTAGCGTAAGCTTCATATTTATTTAAGTGGAGGTGAAAGGTGAGGCTGGATCCGCGACACTGGTTTTCATACGAACGGCGCATTATTGCCATTCTACCTCTTTTAATATGTTCTGTGGTTTTTCCCATAGTATTTGGTACTGCGTTCACGACATTTTACGTCATTATGTCTCTACTCGTTAGTATGGGCCGTTTTCAACGCTACACTTAGGTTTAATTTTGGCTCGTATTTCTGTCTTTCGTAGTGCTCCAATCGATGTGGTTCTTTAAGAACATTTGTGTGAAATATAATCCATTAATACTACCTATAAAAAAAAATATGTATATTCCGTATAATGATAAACTCGCATTCGCACGATAAAACTACTTACCCGGTAAACTAGGAGTGTAGAACTAGACCTCGTGATTCTCCGCAGAGCCGCTAGTGAAGAAGTTCGGGCTGACGCCGGAGCAATTCGCGGAGAACGTGCGCGACAACTACCAGCGGCACGAGGTGGAGCAGGAGCCCATCCCGCCGCTAGAGGCCGCTGCTCCCTATGTGAGTTTTATCTCTTTACTTTTCATTCAATTATTATGTCAGTAATCAATGAGATATCTGTAAAAGTAATCAATGAGATACGTATAATATGTTGATTGCGATCATGCTGTCCCAATACTTTGCACAAAGCTTAAACGAAACTTAATATTATGTAAAGTACTAGAGATTACGAGAAAGAGATAACGGAAGACAGAGAGATAGTAACGAGATAAAGTAGTAGACAGCGACACTGAACGACAGCCTTACGAGTTCTTTCTGTACAGGTTGGGGCCCGAGCTTCCGCGGCTGAAGTGCTCCGTCTAGCGGTGTACATGTGCGGGGTCCAACTAGCGCGGGAACCATTGCTGAGAGCTACACTGAGGGACGCTCTGAGAGAACGGGCCACGATCACAGTGAGGCCCACTGCAAGAGGCCTCAAGGAGATTGATGAGGGCCACGCTTGCTACAGGTAAAATTTAGAGTTATATAAATGGATTAGGAAAAGACGCTGCAGCCTTTTTTTGGTATCGGGAAAGAAACCTCCAAATGGTACCCAGCACCTTGGAAGAGGATACCGGGTTATGTGGAATTTGTACCGCACTAAAAAAACCCTCGGTGACCTGCCTCTGCGCTTGGGTTGGACTTGGGGATCTTCAGTGGAACGCACCGGTGTGCTCCGCTCGCGGAGTCCTAGAACGGGCCCATCTTCGGGAGTTTTAGTCGCCTCTTTCGATCAGGCAGGGGATACCGTAGCTCTATTCTTAATCCCGAAGTTACAGGGACTAAGACTAAGACACTGCAGCCTGCATCAGCCTCACTAAACATTTTGGGGAGGTCACTAATATAAAAATGTGTTGAGTTATCACATGAGGCGTCCCAAGTTGGTTTGTTTCTGCTTCATCTACGCATGACTGATGGATTTGGTCCTCTGTGCCCCTCCCCGCACCCCTGAGAGCCTAGCCAACCGGCGTTTGATTGTCGACGTTAACGTCGCGTTTAAAGCATGCGCAATATTAACTCCTCCTACCAGGTGGACTGATTACCTAAATAAGACAGTGGGAAGCCGATGAATTGGGAAGGCGCAGGGCCAGGATGAGTGGCGAACATTAGAAGAAGCCTATGTCCAGCAGTGGCCTTAATTAGAGTTGAGCTGAAGTTTGGAATACGTCTTTACTTCTAATGACATTACAATCATGTAATATCAATATTGACATGATTATTTACAGCCGGCAATACTCACGTTGCATAGTTGATGTTGCTCAACTAGTTTCGGACCTGCCGGATCATGATGTCCTTCCTCATGAGCCGTCTCGGGCGGTCGCTAGAAGGCGCGCGCGTGCGTCCCGGCGGGATAGCAGCTAGTTGAACAACATCAACTATACCCAACGAGACGAGATAAATAATGTAAACAAACGGACCGTTACCAAGTTACATTGCGATAGCTAGCTATTATTTATCTATTGTACTTATCATTCGTACGCAGTAATGTCGTCAGTTAGTCGACGACAGCTGTCGGTGCGTGTTTCGTGGTACAGGAAAGCAGTCAGTACCGCAGTTGTCAACATTTGGTCCACTATTTTGTGAACAAGATTATTCCTGTTTGAATTGCGTTCAAAGTGCTACGTATTTTTTCGTTTCCGTATTTACTTAGTTTTCTGTTAATATTAATGTAATAGTGTTTTGTTATTGGATTTTTGCTGTTATTGTAAGTAGTTGTTGATGTCGAGGACAATTTTTATAGCCATATTGACAACATGATTGATAACACAATAGATAGTTTTGTCATAAATACGATTGATTCAGATTCTTCTGACGAGATATATTTGTCTACTACAAACGACAGCGATTAGAATGTGGATTCCAAAATTTGTATATTTTTTAGAATGTGGAATCCAAAATTTATTCAAATAAAAATGTTTTGAACTCCAGAAACTTTGTTTACATTTTTAACTCATCTCGTTGTCCTTACTTTATGCAACTTGAGTATTGCCAGCACTCAGCAGTAAATAATCATGTTAAGTTACACTCATGATTCGTTTTATAATAAAATATCAATATTGTTGATTATCAAAACAGTTCGGCGCAACAACATTGCGGATCACATATTTTTGGACTACCCACTTAATGTTAATATTTCATTATCATGTAGTTTTGACTAAGTAGTTTGTGGTACAAAATGGTGACTGTATATCTTCTCATACATTGATTGCATTTTTGCCGGCATTGAAACCGATCAGGACTATATTATATACATAAAACATTTCCATGTTGTCAATAGTATGAAATATCTGAAGAAGAAGCCAGTGCGTGACCTCACTGGGGACCAGTTCCTCAAGCTGACGATGGCTGCGGAAGATAAGCTCCTCGAGCTTTCCATCAGCGAGCAGATAG
Organism: Pyrgus malvae; assembly: GCA_911387765.1. NCBI lineage: Eukaryota > Metazoa > Arthropoda > Insecta > Lepidoptera > Hesperiidae > Pyrgus > Pyrgus malvae. The sequence goes on along the minus strand of OU426958.1, from coordinate 6,759,775 downwards.
AGGGGAATACAGGGCCGAGTTATCTGGAGGAGCTCAAACAGTTGTACCAGAAGGTATATAGATTTTTGTTGCGGAATAGTAAAATACATTTAATAAATTACTTACATTGATTTTGTTGGCTTAAATCGACATTATGTGCGTATTTAATCAAATTGTAACTAGTTTTGTGAAACAAATATCTAATTCTATGTCATTCTCTTAGCATTTGTCAACATTGTGAGCAACTTTAGTATGTGTGGATACGGATCAAAATGCATACCTTAAAAAGCTTGCACTAAATCATGCTCGAAAAGCAGGATAATATTGTTAATTTATTTTTACACATGATTTTAAATGCCTTTTAAGTCGATAAAATTTTAGTCAATTGACTACAAATGATTTGTATGACGTCATAATTCATTTTCTCATACTAAATGTATAAGGACATCTTGTTTTTACAGCTCATTAAAAGTAGCTTAATTGTTTCGGTAGGACCAGATTACAGAACTACAGATAAATTACCAAAGTACTTTTCATTAATCTTGAGTATGCAGAATAACCATGGTTGTGTAAGTGCATATACAGAAGCTGTCACTCATTTACCAATTACTATAGTTCACAGTAGATTACTATTGTTACCTGACTGACTGTTTGCGTCATTTATGAAAAGCTGAAATGCGATTGCCAACCAGACTTATACGTCGGGCAGGAACACAGCAGAAATGCTTATCGAAAGGCGTAGCTAAGACAATTATCACAAATGTATTTTTATATTGCTGTTGTAATGTGAGATTCACAGAAAACATAGACTTACAAATGTGTTGAACGTGCCACATTTGATAATCGACCCATTCCCAGTCCAACCATGAAAGTTCTACCACTTATAAAGGTCCATTTTTCAAACAGGACGAGTTCGCGGCGACAGTGCAAGCGTGGAACGAGCTCCGCGCGGAGGCGGTGACGCTTGCGCTCACCAAGATCGTGATGCCGGAACTGCGCAGGGAACTCCACGCTGTGTTACTGCAGGAGGCCAAGGATTATGTGCTCAAGTGAGCCATATTTTTTCTTATACAGCTATAATATGTATGTATGTAGCTACAAAGAAACTCATGTAGTTTGACTACCAGTGGCCATAGACAAGTGGTATTCGACTATCGTGATACTTGTAGAATACGCCCCACAGTCATGCTGCATAATGAATACCCATTGTACCTGAAAATTTCTTTAAAACAGGGCTGTAGTTTTTTTCCGCCCGCGTTTTTCTCCTAGCCCATATATGCCTTAGCGCACCCAAAGCGGATGACGGTCAGCTGATGTCAGGTCAGACAACAATGACAAACATCAAAAGTATATTATTACCCAGGATGTTAATAAACTATTTCATATTATATATTTCATAGAATGAAAGTTGTATGAGATTGACGATAGCTAACGAAATGTCATGTGATCTTATGTCCACATGGAATTAAGTAATGGTAATATTTACATATATTGTAAATTCTACACACAACTTCAAGCAAGCCCAGACTGGTCTTGTCTGTGATCATACACCATTAGTTGCTATGCTGGAGGTTGATGTTCTTATTGTGTAAAGGGTAATGCCAGCAACTGTACCTTTCCATCAAAATAGGGATGCAATGGTGGTACTCGCCTGGTCGAACCACTTAAGTTTTGTCACTTATAAATAGCTCAGTCTTAGTACGATAATATGTAAGTGATAGTTTCGTTAGCTACTCTAATCGAGTTTTCATACATTTGCTTGTAGTTTATCAACTGCGTTTGTAGTAACTGTGTGAATTTAAAATTTTGGTTTTTCTTAGATGTTGCCGTCGCCGACTGTACGACTGGTTGAAGGTTGCGCCCTACGAATCTAGACTGAATGAAGATGACGATGAAGAATGGGATACTTCCAATGGTAAACATGAATTTATTATTTCACCGTTATTCACCCTCATATAAGTATACGAATTAATGCATTTAATTCACCTAGGCGAAGTAAAATAGGTGACAAAGACAAAGACATTTATTTGCACAAATATGGGTGTTTACAAAGTTGTTTATATATATTAGTTATATATTTAGTTCGCCATATTTACCTTCTACAGGTATGCAAATACTACAATGATAAAAATAAAAATATAAAAGAGAAAAACTTAAATATAACACAATTATAAAATGTATATTAACATCTAATTTATTATTGTTTTATTTGTCCCATATTGCGAATTTTATAAATTTAAATATTTATTTATTTATATTTCGGATCGGGTCCGATCGTCGGGTTTGGGTACCCATATCACAGGGTGTTTGTACACTGAGAGGAAAAAAAAGCCTGCGGAAAAAATACCTCCCAGGTTTTTATGGAATTCCTTTATGCCGTTTTATCTAGGTAAATTAAGTTTATAGTCGTAGTTGAAATGTAATCTGTTGCTTTGGTTCTCTCATATCAAAAAGGAGTGTTCCCCCTGTTGGCAGGTCTCCGCGTGGTGTCGATAGCGTACGTGCCCGACCGCCAGCAGTCGGCGTTCGCGTGCGCGGTGGGCGCGGGCGGCGAGGTGCTGGACCACCTGCGCCTGCCGCACCTGCTGCTGCGCCGCAACTCGCCCAACGCGCTCGAGCGCCGCAACAAGGAGGCCGACCTCACCGCCTTGCGCAGGTATACTCTGTTGTTCACCATGACTAGGCGTGGCTTTAAGTCGCTGGCGCTGTTATGTCTAAATTACAGGTTTTGTCATACCGGCAACATTTGTATGAAATTAATAGCATGACCCAATGTTTTGATACTTTATAATGAAATACATAATTTTTTATTACGTGACGTACGTCGCATCCGGACAGGTTGGATGATGAAATGAGATATTTTTAAGGTGCAGACTTCGTGACGTAGAACATCTATATTAATATAATGCACATAGATAGAACATGAACGAGCATAGATATAATTTTTTTAAATTGCAATAACCCTACATTTTTAAATTTTCATCACATACCTAGTAATATAAAGTGTGACTTCAATTCAATTATTTTTTAAAGCTTTTAAATTTAAGAGTACTTTTTAATCCCCAGATTCATAATGCGCAAGAAGCCGCACGTGATTTTCATAGGCGGCGAATCGCGTGAAGCACAGTTCATTAAAGGAGATGTATCCGACTGTGTTCAACAACTGGTAGAGGATGAACAGTTCCCTCGCATCCCCATCGAGATAGCTGACAATCACATTAGCAAAGTCTATTCCAATAGTATACGAGGACAGGTAAGGACTTAATAAGACTTATTAACCTTTGACCGGCACATGTCATCCACAGATAACATCATAAAAATTACCGACGCCTTATGGAGTACGCAATAAGGTTAATTTTACAATAAGTAATGCGCACTGACAAACTCTGTTGCTTGCGTGATTTGAAAAGTAATGAAAAAAAATTTCATTACTTTTCTTGGCATTTTTACGTCTATTTGTGTATGAAAAGTGTCAATGAAAATTATATTGCAGGAAAGGCAATTTCTTATTCTTTATGAGTGTGCCCCCTGATTTTAATTAGATTAATTATAAAATTCGTTAAATGAATTTTAACGTGACCTCGAATTTTTTTCCTATTTTTTCCGACTTTTCGTTTTTCATCTTCTACGAAGTATGTTTTTCATTCAATGAACCTGAAAAAAATATACAACGTTTCGAGATACTTTACCTAAAGAATAAAGGAATAACTAAATGAATACGACTAATACTATCATTGCAATTAAATTTTCAATACACCGTCATGTGCAATTTATAACGGCGCGCGAAAAAAACATTACGTAACTTCAACCTCAAATTTGTTAATTTTTTTGTATGAACACATACTTGTATTATACTTTATTAGAAAGGTCTTTTCATGTAGATTCTGAATATATAAATAATGTGCCACATTTTTTCTTTGATTATATGTTACATTCGTTTTATACCAAGCGGAACAACAATCTAAACATGCGGACTCTTTGTTTGGCTTTGAACGATGATTATAAAAACAAAACACACTGTAGAAGTACTAAATAGCTATAAGGTGTAAGCTTGTTTCATTCCCTTCCGAGAAATGTAACTGGAGTCGTTGTAAGTGTAAACATCTGGTCGCACGAACATAAATAACACTCGTAGTGCGTATCGCGGCAAAAAATCTCTAGACCCCGTGTTGACAGTGTTTTTTGGCGCGAAAGCGGCCGTGTCGCGGAAAGGTTAAAAAACACTACAAAAAAAATTACATCATCGCCTAAAAAAATTACATCATCGCCTAAAATAAAATTAAACTTATCTCAAAAAACAACACCAAAAAATAAAATGCAAAATGAGGCAAGTACATCGTCGGAAATTGTCCCTTTGCACGCTATCCCTTTGAATACTACCCCAGAAACCAAAAAAATTAATAAATCACCAACAATAAAACCAACGACGCTGCCACAACTAAAATCTAAACAACAATTAAGCACCTCAAAAATAAATAATAATATAACAAATACAGTTAAGAATAACAATGGTAATATAACTTTAACACAAACAATTACTACTAAAAAAATTGAGTCTAAAAAGGTAAATGATGAAAGAAACAAGGTAATTATTTTAGCTGATCAACAGGGTCGCAACGTTCAAAAAATATTACAGAATTTACTTGGGGAGAAATATTTAGTTACGTGTATATGGAAATCGGGTGCTCCAATTAATGAAATAATGAATTCCTTTAATAATGAGCTTGTTTCCCTTAGTAAAAATGACTATGTTATTGTAATAGGTGGAACAAACGATAATAATCCCTATAAATTCAGTTTTGGCGTTAACAAGTGGCTCCAAGATAAATATAACACAAATGTTATCTTTTAATAAATACTTAAATGAACACAAATTAAATTATGATCTTAAATTTGCATGCACTAAACTTCAACACGCATATTACTTAGATTTAGATTATAAGCGATATATAGCGAAAGGTAACCAATTTACAATAAATATTTGTAGATTACTTTTGAGGCAAATACTACATATAAATTATAAAAATAAGTTTTTGACCTTCAGTCAGAAAATTAGGAATAATACTACCAGAGTGATAAAAAGAGACAATAGCACACAAACTGATAGATCAAGCCAGGACGAAAAGCAAACTCAAACAGATGGATCTTTGAACTTTTTTCGTGTATAAAAAAATTAATATACTACACCAAAATATTAATGGCCTAATAAGTAAATCAGATGAATTATCGGTCTGCCTTAATAATCTTAGTGAAAAAAGAATTTTTATTGATGTTCTCTGTATTACTGAACACAACATGATTCTAGGAGATACTTGCTTTGTTAATATAACTAATTTTATTCTTGCATCATACAGTTTACGAAATAATAGAAATGGGGGGTCATGTATATTAGTTCGCAATGGTCACAAATTTCGTAACATACAAGAAATACAGGCCTTTAATATATTAAATAAATTAGAATGTAGTGCTATTGAACTTATAGAACATGAAATTATTATTATTTGTGTATATAGAGCGCCAAAAAATAATATAATTGATTATGATACATTTTTCAATAATATGCAAAATTTACTAAGTAAGCTTTGCTATAAGAACAAAAAAATTGTTATATGTGCTGATTTTAACATTGACATACTGAAAAGAAATAAAATTACGTTTGAATTTGAAGATATGTTTTATTCTTTTAATCTTAAATTATGCATTAAGACACCAACTCGGCTTTGTAGTAAAACATGCATTGATAACTTTGCCCACAACATTAGAGGATGTAAATCATTTGTAGTGGAACTTGCGTTGTCTGACCATACTGCACAGATTTTGCAATGCCCAGTAAAAAAACACTGTCTTATAACTCATTGGTATGCTTACCGGCGTGATTACAGTATAGAAAATGTAAATAAATTTATCAATTATTTAAGTAATTTAACCTTTCATGATGTATATTTCTGTAAAGACATTAATAATGCGTTTAATATATTTTATGAAACATTTCAGCTATTTTATAACTTATGTTTTCCTATTTTAAAAGTTAAAATTTCTACTAACAAACCACATAAATGGATCTCTAAGGGTATTAAAAAGTGTTCAAAAATAAAAAGATCTTTACTTTGGAAATACAGAATATCTCGAAATACAGTGTCTAAAAACAAATTTAAAGCCTACTCAAAAAAATTGAAATCAATTATAAAATTAACACAAAAGTCACAAAATGACTATTTTATTTACCGACTTCCAAAAGGAGGAGGTACTGTATTCGGCTGTATGTTTTTTTTTTTTTATATATGTTCACCGATTACTCCGCCGTTTGTGGACCGATTTTCAAAATTCTTTTTTTGTTCGTATGCTTATACTTCCGAGGTGGTCCCATTGTCACCAAATTAGGATCTGATGATGGGATCCCAGGGAAATCGAGGGGAACTCTCAAATTTTATAGGCACACACATTGATTTTCTTATACTTTCTGAAGCATAAGAGATATTTGTGCAAAGTAATCATCATCTCATGTTGCTGAGCTGATGATGGAAGGTACTGCGACAGTGAGGAGTTGAGAGCAAATTCTTTCAATAAATAGTTTTTTATTCGATATCTTACATTCCTGAGGTGGTCCAACTGTCACCAAGTCAAAGTCTGATGAGGGGATCCCAGAGAAATCGAAGGGAACATTCAAATTTTATTGAACAAGAAATGATTTTTATATTTTTATTAAAGCAAAACAGGCATTTGTGTATAATTATCATCATATCATGTTGCTGAGCTGATGATGGAAGGTACTATGACGATTAGGAATTAGGAGCAAATTCTTTCAATAAATGGTTTTTGTTCGAAATCTTACATTCCTGAGATGGTCCAACTGTCACCAAGTCAAAGTCTGATGATGGGATTCCAGAGAAATCGAAGGGAAAATTCAAATTTTATAGCACAACAAATGATTTTCATATTATTACTAAAGCAAAACAGGCATTTGTGTATAATTATCATCATATCATGTTGCTAAGCTGATGATGGAAGGTACTATGAGGGTTAGGAGTTGAGAGCAAATTCTTTCAATAAAAGATTTTTTGTTCAAAATCTTACATTCCTGAGGTGGTCCAACTGTCACCATGTCAAAATCTGATGATGTGCTACTGGGGAAATCGAGGGAAACACTGAAAATTATTAGGCACACACATTCGTTTAGTCATATTTTTAACATAATACAAATATTTATGTCCAGTAATTATCACCTGATGTTGCTATGCTGATGATTGAAGGTACAACTCCTCAACGGTTAGGAGCTGAGAGCAAATTCTTTTATTATTTATACGTTCAGGTGGACTGAAAGTAGTCTTTCAGTAGTATTTTTTCAGGCTATAAGATAGCTATTAGATAATCATGATTATAAAAGGTAAATCTCTTTAACGTTTAGAAGATAAGTGATTTTTTTTCCAATTAGGCTTATATATGTACAGAATTATTAAAAATACTAAAAAGAGTGAAATAAATTAAGTTTTTAACAAAAAAATAGAACCGACTTCAAACGGTAAAAAATAAAATTGTTCAGTACATACCTACTTCTTCTTGCTTATGGTAATGACTCTTAAAACTATTTTTGAAGTCGGGCCCTTAGTAAAATGTCCTGTCTTAGTAAATACAGTGTACCTTTCGTTCTGAATGGACACCGACTCCAATATAGTTTTAACAATCATTACCATAAGCAAGAAGATGTAGGTACTGTCCCACTGTTTGTACTGTCGGTGACCATTTAGAACGAATGGTACGGCATTTTAGTAAGGGCCCGACTCCAAAAATAGTTTTAAGAGTCATTACCATAAGCAAGAAGAAGTAGGTATGTACTGAACAATTTTATTTTTTACCGTTTGAAGTCGGTTCTATTTTTTTGTTAAAAACTTAATTTTTAAGAATGCTCATAATAAATCTAAGGCTACGTGGAAAGTAATAAACAAGCATACGATTAATGTTCCTAAACAAGACGTTGATCAAATTAAAGTAGGAAACGACATAATAACCGACCCGCAAGTAATTGCTCACGAGTTTAATAATTATTTCCTTGACCAAATAGAAAACAATTGTAACACTAATATCAATAGTTTAAAACATAAAATTAACAGTAATCATAGTAACTCCATTTTTTTAAAGCCCACCTCTAAGGATGAAATAATTACTATTATTAATAATTTAAATAACACAAATAGCACGGGTTATGACGGTATATGTACTAATATTATTAAAAAAGTATCGAATATAATAGCACCTGTATTGGCATATATTACAAATTTAAGTATAGAATCCGGTATATTTCCTGATAAGTTAAAAGTAACTATCATCAAGCCAATTTTCAAAAAGCAGGACAAACAGGACATTGGGTGCTACAGACCCATTGCATTAATACCAATATTTTCCAAAATATTTGAAAGAGTATTACACAATAACCTATACTCTTATTTTGAAAAGTTTTCTATTTTTGCCAATGAGCAAGTAGGGTTCAGGAAAAATAAATCAATTAATACAGCAGTATTTAACTTCTTACAAAAAGTAATGATTAGCTTAGATAATAAAAGGCAGGTTACGGGACTCTATATGGATATGACGAGGGCATTTGATTTTGTTGATCATAAACTATTAATTGATAAACTGGAAAAATATGGAGTGAGAGATAATGCACTAAAACTTATAAATTCCTATTTAACTAACAGATATCAACTTACAGAAATTACAAAAATTAATAATATGACAAATACACAGGAAAAATACTACTCTCATCCCAGGGCAGTACTATACGGAGTGCCTCAGGGAAGTATTTTAGGTCCATTACTTTTTCTTATTTATATAAATGATTTTCCTAGAGTCATAAAACAGCCAATGATACTCTTTGCTGACGATAGTACAGTTGTATTTACAAACGATGACACAAGTAATTATGAAACCGAAATAAACAATTCTCTCGAATTATTGGTAGACTGGCTAAATAACAATAATCTAAAAATTAATCTTGATAAAACCAATATAATGATTTTCAAAAATAGGGTATCATATGGTCAACCTGTAAATATAAACTATAAAGGAAAAATAGTATCTGAAACAGATGTAACAAAAATTTTAGGCCTATATATAGATAATAAATTAACATGGCAGTCCCATTTGGAACATGTTTGCAAACAGTTAAATAAATTTGCATTTGCATTATATAAACTATCAAAAATAGTGAATAAAACAGCTGTCCTTAGTGCATATCATGCATATGTTGGTGCGACTCTTAGATACGGACTCATATTCTGGGGTAATGCAACGGGAATTCAAAAGGTATTTAAGGCTCAAAAGAAATGTATTCGTTCTATATGTCAAATAAATCAAATAGACTCTTGTAAACCACACTTTAAAGATTTAAAAATAATGACGCTTCCCTCCCTATACATATATGAAATATCCCTAATGGTAAAAAAAAGATTTAAATAACTATGAAACTCTAAAATCAAAAAGACATACTAAAAAATTGTGTTCAATTGCATCAAAAACAAAACAATATAACAAAAGCGTCTTTTGCATGGGACAAAAAATATATAATAACCTACCTGAATCCCTCAAGTCTAAAACAATTTGTGATTTTAAACGAGCACTTAAAACGTTCTTGTTTACAAAAGCGTACTATTCGATATCTGAATTTTTAAACGACGAACTTTAACTTCGTGAGGGATTTCGGGTTTACGGGACTAAAAACCTGCGAGGTTTTTTTTCCGCCGGCTTTTTTTCCTCTCAGTGTATAAAAACCCAGTAAATTGGGTGCCTAAAGCCGATGGCCCAGATAAAAATATAACTCGTATTAAACATAAACACCTTTTATAATTATAGTAGAATTGATAAAACATCGCAATAAAAACCGCAAAATATGGGTTAAAATAAAATCAACGTTGTCTTCAATTATAATAAATTTAGTTATAAGTAATTTTAGTTATACTGTTAATATACGTTTTAATTCTGTCCTCCAAATTTGCATACCTCGCTGAGGTAAATATGGCGAACTAATAAATGTACATAAAACAACTTTTGTAATACCCATATTTGTGCAAATAAATTATTTTCATTTTCATTTTCATGCCTACACTACGGCTTCCATGTGTCGTGGTTACCATGTACACATAAAGATCACTAACACCCAGACCAAGTACAGAAATTTAAACTAAGGATAATAAATCTGCCTCGCTGAGAATCAAATCAGAGTCAGTTGATTGGTAATCTGACATAGTAACTATAGTGCCACACGGATCGTCAAAACATGTGTTTTACACATGAGTGTTCAATGTGTACTGAGACTGGTGGTCGCCTCATGTAAGTGTGGCCGGCAACTGTACCTTTCCATTGAAACAATAGAATTGGTTCACGGCAGAAGTGGATGCAGCTGTGGTACTTCCCCGGGCGAAACATAGTAGTTCTACCACCGACAAAAACATTTACATTTCATTTATTCAATAGTGTGGTAATCGTCTTTAATTTACAGATGCAATATTTTATATTTTAATTTTTTTTTTGTTTCTTTAACAGAGCGATTTCAAAGAGTACCCAGATATATTGCGGGAAGCAATATGTCAAGCTCGCTTAGCCCAAGACCCTCTGATGGAGATATCACAACTTTGCGGCCCAGACGAAGAGATTTTATGTCTCAGATACCATGCATTACAAGACCAACTAGCCAAAGAAGACTTATTAGAAGGAATAGAACTGGAATTTGTAAATCGAGTAAACGAAGTCGGCGTTGATGTCAATGAAGCTATACTCACGGGTAGAGGTACAGAGTTACTTCAGTTTGTGTGTGGCTTAGGACCAAGGAAGGCTCAAGCTCTTATCAAATTATTCAAACAAACCAATCAGAAATTAGAAAATAGAACTCAGTTAGTCACAGTCTGTCACATGGGTCCCAAAGTGTTCATTAATTGCTCAGGTTTTATAAAAATAGATACAAATAGTCTCGGGGACAGTACGGAAGCGTACATTGAGGTATTGGACGGGTCGAGAGTGCACCCCGAAACGTACGAATGGGCTCGAAAAATGGCGGTTGATGCGTTAGAGTATGAAGACGAAGACGCCAACCCCGCTGGTGCTTTAGAAGAGATTCTCGAAGCTCCAGAGAGGTTAAAAGATTTGGATCTCGATGCGTTTGCCGAAGAATTGGAACGACAGGGTTTTGGCAACAAAAGTATTACTTTATACGACATCCGAGCGGAGTTGAATTCAAGGTATAAGGATCTCAGAGTACCTTACCGATCGCCGACTCCCGAGGAGTTGTTCGACATTTTGACCAAAGAGACGCCTGAGACGTTCTACGTAGGAAAAATGGTGTTGGCCACCGTTGTTGGGATCACACATAGAAAGCCGCAGCGGGAAATGCTGGATCAAGCCAATCCAGTGAGAAACGATGAGACTGGATTGTGGGAGTGTCCTTTCTGTCACAAGAATGACTTCCCTGAGTTATCAGAGGTAAGCATGGGTATTTTAGGAAATTTTCTGTAGTGCAATTTATTGCTCTTCTACCTAAAAAATGCGGGTTTATGGTTGTGAGAGTGTATGTACTTGCTGTTTCTACCTCACGAATGCGAGATGAGGGTTTAGGGTTGTGGAGGTGTATGCACATTAACATTGTGTGAGTTACTTAAGAAGCTGTCTATCCAGCCAATACCAGTACTTTACTATAGATTGATTGACTGAACGACTTGCTTATTGAATGAATGAAATGAAATGAGTGAAAGCTTGCATGTGACTAACTGAATAAATCTACTTGTATAAAAGTTATGCTTGTTTCACACACATATGAAATCTGTTGAACCTGTGCTGGTGTGGTTGACTGTTACTTTAATTCTTTTCAGTAGTTGGAAATTAAAAAGCTGTTGATAAATATGTTATAGTTATATGAACTGATGTTCAATATTTTAATTGATTGATTTCCTTCTTAAGGTATGGAATCACTTCGACGCCGGCGATTGTCCGGGTCAAGCTACGGGTGTTCGGGTGCGATTGGACAACGGTCTCTCCGGCTACATCCACATCAAGAACCTGTCAGATCGCCACGTGGCTGACCCCACCGAACGGGTGCGCATCGGACAGCTGGTCCAGTGCAGGATACTGAAGATTGATGTAGAGAGGTTCTCTGTGGATTGCTCTTCGAAGACCTCAGATTTGCGGGACAAGAATAATGAGTGGAGGTTTGTTTTATGTTCTCTGTTTAATACAATAATAACTTCAAGAATACTCAATTTTCGCGCCAGTAATCCATTATTAACATAAAATCCTCGCACAAGACACTGCGCTTTTTACCGGAACATAGACGCGTTTGGTCGCGAACTTACTATTCCTTTTTTTCCGTTTACGCAAAAATACGGTTGTACGGTAATGCTAATCAAACCATACATTCATATAAAAAAAAAACTGGAAGTAAAACGCAACCATAAAATTTGGTGACCAATAAAAAATTCAAGTCTTATGCACACCCGTGTGTGTGTGTGTGCGAAATTACTGCAACGCGAAGCTTGTTCCCAGCCGTGTTTGGAAAGACCGCGGGACGAATAGTAAAATAGGGACACATTATTTTATACTGTATGTCTGTTTATATATTTATATAGATCATTTTCCTGCTGGTCGCAGCAGCCTTAGGAATGTTCCCTTCCCCACCAAACTAAATTCCTTTATATGGATTTTCTAACTGCTATGGTGGTCATTAATATAAACTGTTTGCCTTTATAGACCGCAGAAGGACCCTTACTACGATCAGGAAGCCGAAGATAAGGATGTGAGAAAGGACACAGAAGCGAAACAGACAAAAGAACGGATGCAGTATGTCAAGCGGGTCATAGTGCACCCCTCTTTCCACAATATATCTTTCGCTGAGGCCGAAAAGCTAATGGAGAACATGGCTCAAGGCGAAGTAATTGTTCGGCCGAGTAGTAAGGTAGATATTATATGCATATAAACTATAAAGAAAGTATGGTGCATCCATCATACTCTCTCTATAACATTTGTGCCTTTACAGGGTCAAGATCATCTTACTGTAACGTGGAAAGTAGCTGATGGAATCTGTCAACATATTGATGTTAGGGAAGAAGGAAAAGAAAATGCATTTTCATTAGGTAAAAAAATAACACCAATTTTTTAAATAATTTGTTTGAAGGTTTTTTACTTTTCCTTGATTTAATTTTATCGTTTCTTTACAGGTCGAAGTTTATGGATTCAGGGATCGGAATTCGAAGACTTGGACGAAATCATAGCGCGTTACGTGACTCCGATGGCGGGACACGCACGCGACCTCATCGCCTACAAGTACTACAAGCCGCTCGGAGGCATGCGAGACAAGGCAGAGGAGGTGATCAAGGAGGAGAAGGCGAAGAACCCTAACAAGATTCACTACGTCATATCGGCCGCCAAGAACCACCCCGGCAGGTTTCTGCTGTCGTACCTACCGCGGTCTCGATGCACGCACGAGTACATTTCTGTAACGCCAGATGGGTACAAGTTCCGGCAGAAGATGTTCGACTCGCTCGGCGGGCTGCTCAAGTGGTTCAAGGAGCACTTCCGGGACCCGCCGCCCTCCAACACGCCGGTGCACCGCACGCCGGCGCGCACGCCGCACGGCCTCACGTCCGCCATGTACCACACGCCCGCCGCGCACACGCCCGCCTTCCACACGCCCGCGCACACGCCCGGCCCCGCCTACATCAACACGCCCTACACGCCCTCCGCGCAGACGCCCTACATGACGCCCTTCGCCGCCACGCCGCGCCAGCCCGACTTCCTCACCACCCCCCGCCAGCCCGACTTCCTCACCACCCCCCGGCAGCCGGACTTCCTCACCACCCCGCGGCAGGCCGACTTCCTCTCGACGCCGCGGCAGCCCGACTTCCTCGCCCCGGCGCCGCGGCACAAGGTCGTCCTCCCGGCCTACACGGACCCGTCCGAGTGGCAGAAGGCGGCCGAGGACTGGGTGCGGCACCGCTCGGCGCGCGACACGCCCGGGGCCGCCACGCCCGGTTCCATCCGGACGCCGGGTGCGACTCGAACCCCTCGTCACGACGTCCGTACACCGCGGCACGACGCTCGAACGCCGCGCCACGACGGGCGCACGCCGCTCGATCGTACGCCCCACGATCGCACGCCGCACGACCGCACGCCGCACGACGGCCGCACGCCGCGCACGCCGCACGACCGCACGCCGCACAGCCACGGCTCCGGCCGCTCGTCGCGCGCGCACAGCGTCCGCTCCACGCCGCACACCAACACGTCGCCGCGCTCCATGTCCCTCGGCGACGCGACGCCGCTCTACGACGAGAATTAGGAAGACTGACGTTCGCGAGGGTGAACTTTTTATTTTTATACCGGGGGATCGGCGGCCCTCCGAGCTCCTTAATATGCGGGGAGTCGGTGATCGTTTGTTATTCGCGTAGCTTAAGATAATCTCGCTCCTGGCGGCTGGGTGGGCTGGTCTAGCACGATAAGCAATAATGATATCCCAGCCTTGTACGTTGACAGAGTATTAGCAAATTTCCATTACAGAATGGACAGAGATGACTTACTGTAACTGTGTATTTAATTAAGTAGATAAAATGCATGCCTAAAATTGAAAATAATAATAAGTAAATATGTATTCCCGTGTTACCGTTATCCCGTTCTTATACTTTTGTTCTAAGGAGATCGTATGATTAATTGTTAGATTTAAAACATTTATATACCTGATCGCCACGTCTCGATTTAAATTATGGATTATATTTATTATTATTATCTTGAAGCGATATTTTGGCAATGTTATAGGTATATATTTTTCTATTGTACCAAGTAAATTGGTATTGTAGCTTCGAATCGATTTGTTTAACGTGTCTGCGGTATATATATCTTTATCATGAGTGTGTATAAAATTGTAGCATTCGAAAAGCTACGGCTGACAAATGCCTTACAGATGGTTAGTGACGTATTGTGCAGCTACAATACGTAATAATTTATTCGCAGCAGTTTTCGTCCGGAATTTAACTAAATAATAAAAGTTATCACAAACCATTTTGTATTTGATTTATACCTACCCTATATATATACCTATACCCATATTTATACTACCTTTTTTTTTCCAACCTTTTTTTATGTCCCACTGCTGGGCACAGGTCTCCTTCTCACACAATTGAGAGGGGATTTAGGCCATAGTCCACCACGCTGGCCAAGTGCGGATTGGTGGACACCTTTTTTATTACGATTAAGTAAATAAAAGATTATCTATAGGTGGCGCACTTAGACTTACTGTAATGTAGCGATTATAGCTAAAATGGCGAGTGGGTTCGTTGGTTGACACACCAACGTACGCGCACAGTGCGTGTCGCAGCCAGTCCAAGACTTAATTTTTTTTAATTACCCGGAATACAAATGAAGCCCCACCCGGACTCTCCCCTCTAATCTGGGTCAAATCCGGGAAACCCGGACGGACGGCAACCCCACCAAAACGCTTAGAGCAACAAAGGTACTGACTCACTCTTAATGTCATACCTGTCAATTTTGACGCTCTACGCTATAACGTCACAATACAAGGAGAGCGCCTGCCTTTATAACGTAGTGTTTAATTTCTCTATGCTCTACGCCAAAACGCGATGCAGCATCGATACATATGACGGTAAAGTCTTTGTCTTTAATATACATACACAGTGTAGCTTGGCCGTATAAGCATTGCATATCATACATGACACGTTTCAATAGGTATCCATAGCCATAATACTAGCCATTCCCTGTATCTTGGGCAATATGGCCACACGCAAATACTAGGTATCGAACAAAAAGGCAGACGGGGCGTATGAAGCGATCACCGTCGCCTATGGACACGGGCAACCCCAGGGGAGCCACCCCAGCATTGCCGGTTTTGGAGGAGAGCATTTTTTATAGCTTACTTGAAGAACCTCATGTCATAGTCCACTGAAAGTTCCTCAGTTGGAAGGTTCGTGGTAAAAAGGCACGCTCCTTTCACAAGGCTTTGCACACATCTGGATTCGTGGCGGTCCTCCACAGTCAGCCGACTGCCGGTGCCGGTGGAACTTTAACCTTCGTCTGGTGGTATAATCATGAAATGGTGATGATGGCATAAATTTGAAAAGTTCCTTGGAGCACTCACCATAGTAAAGTCGGTAGAACACGTAGAGCGAGCCTCTCTTCGCAAGATAAGCGGTTCTAGCATGTCAGTCAATCTTAGGTCGTTAACTAGGTACTCGCTTTTCAACGGAGGCAATCACTGCTGCTCAATTCTCTGCTTCTAAGGCAACACACAGTACATGGGGCTCATAGGGGTATCTTTTTACAACTGAACCACGTGAATAAATAATACTACACGCATATATGAAATGAAAGAGCTATAAAGGAAGACACTTTGATGTAATCAAAGTGCAAGTAAATGAGCAATTCGAACTCGTCCATAAATAGCCAAGTGGATAACGACTTACGGCCGGTCTTCCTGCTTGGGGATTATTATGACATTATCTAAGGCTTACTGTGCGAAGACGGACTAACCAAACCATAGGACCAATGTGATTTCACGTGCTTGAAAGTTTGTTTCAGATTTTCATACTGTTAAAATTATAATTAAACTTGATTTTGTCTGGAAGACTGTGTCATTATTAAAAACCCTCAATGTCCGCTGAGTATGGATCTCTTCAAAAAAAAAAAATTGACCCAGTCTTCGATTTCCAAATTCTGAAGTTGAATATTAGTAAAAAATCTCTTCACGAATTGTATTGGAGCGACGTGGTGGAGTAATCATCAGCATTCAGGTCAATAATGCCTGGAGATCAGAGAGAATCAATTGTAAAAACCGTTTACAATTAACTATTGTGAATATTTATCTAGCTTTGACTTTTTTCCGTAAACTGATTTTGCAAAGATCAATCTAAACAACTACAGTCCGTGGAATGAACAGCTTTTTTATTTAAGTAGTTTGTATACAGCTTTAACAGTAAGTACCCACAGTAATCGGCCGCTATCGCAATTGTATGCGGGTGTCAGTTGTGAGAGGTAATTGGTGATCATTGCATTCTTAGTAGGTATCCCTTTGGTAACTAAACGAAGGGAAGATTAAGGATGTTGATATAAGTTTGAATCTCGTAGAAATATGCTGTACACTAAGCTACCTGGTATTAAATTATAACTGATGGTTGTAGCCCTTTCATTCTGGAGTTTACCGTGCCTACCACGCTGCTCGTTAGCGCACGAGGACCATAACATATGTACATAGTGGCAAAAGCGCATGTCAGATGTTTTTAATTATTAAAATTTAATGTTTTTAATTATATTGTCTATATGTAAGGCTTTCAACAAGTTTTAGTTTAGCGCCTGATATACTAACTGCCTGCTAAGCGACGGCTTTTTTTAAACAGTTTCTCAGAACAGTTTGTTTACTTAGGGATAGATTACGTCACACTTTAAAGGGAGGGGAGGGGTATCACCAGAATGTGACATTGTGTGACAAGGGGCAGGGGGAGTCAAGAGCTTTGTTATGTCACATGTTAAAATTTAAAATACTCAAACGCAAAATTTAAATGTGAGTGAAAAACTTTTTGAACTCTGTGAAATATTTATGAACTCGATCTATTTTTATTAATACTTAAGCATTCTGAAAATGAAAATTATGTGTTTTATTTTGATTATTTTTAAATACATGCATAAAATAAAAAAATGTGTGAGGTCACATCAGGGAGGGGGTTCTAAAAAATGTGACAATCTGTGACTAAGACGGGGAGAGGGGTTAAAAAGTCCTGAAATTCGTGTGACGTAATTTTATGGATGGCCCCTTACCTCATAATGACTGGATTGATTCTTTCAAGAAGATATTGCATTTTGTTGCAGGATACTGTCTACGAGTAGTGGATAGAGACAGGTTTTCGTTGAAATTCTGAGATATCAATAGCGTCTATATATCTTATGAGAAGGGGCATGGCAATCTTTAAGGTATCGGTGGTCCTGGTTATTTATAATTTTTGCGCCCTGCTATAGCCTGTGTTTATGGCACTGCGAATCCTATTATAATTAGGAAATTTAAAACTTTTTACTGGTATTTAGTGTACAATTAAGCGAAGTTAATAATTATGGTTTTTCTGGCACCAAATTTTAATAACTTACCTAAACATGATACCTATCTGCCCTTGAGATAATTTCAATGGTCACGTGTGACACGTGCGGAGCAGCTATTCAGCCAAGATTTCAGTATCTACTTGCATAGCTTTTGTAAATAATACTAAATATCGAATGGATGATCCAATCAGGCACAGTCCGCTCAAAGTGCTCAAAGTGGCCGGTGCGCGCGCGCGTTCTGTAACTGTAAATCGAAATATTCTCGTCGCGCCGTTAATGTGAACCGCCGTTAATGTGCGCTCTTTTCTCGTTTTCATTTTTATTTTTATTTCATTTACAGTGTTGAAGTAGTGTTTGAAGGGTTTTGGTGATTACATGAATTCCATAAAATATTTTTTGGTAAATAGAGAACAGGTATTTTTGCAAAAATATACTCAATACATTTACCTAATTTAACCAATAAGATAATTCTTAAAGTTTAAGTTATTATTTTTTTTAGTTAAAATTGAATACAATGCGTATAACTAAAAAATTAAGTGCATCCAGAGCAGACAAAACCGTGAATAAAATTATTACTATTTAAATATTAACTGAGAGTCAGAAATAGCCTAGTGAATAAAAAATATTTTTATACTAGGTATAACACTATTTATAGCACTTATACCTGTTTTTCTATGAGAAATAGGAGGTAGGTAAAAGCTAGTTACTGAGTTTGCCTCGGGGCCTGCACTGGGTGTGGGAGCGAGGCTATCTTTTCACTAAAACCCAACAACAGAATTTATTCCGTGCAGAAACGATGCAGTGGTGATATTTTTCAGGGCAAACTTTTCAAGTTATCTCAATTCACAGCTATGTATAAGTATTAAACACCTTTAGGGAAAGGACTATAATTGCTTCATTGTGAAATCGCTTGCGATACCTCACACTAATGATGAAACAACCATGAACGGTTCTTTTAATAATGAACCCATAAAACACAAACACTTTATTTATTTGAATGGAGTAGCTGACGAGTATGCAGTGGTGGATCTACGATTTCAGTTTGGGGGAGAGGGGGGGGGGTGCTTGATTTTAGTTTGGGGCTTGCTAGCTGAAATTTTGGATGAGGTAAAAAAAAATTGTCGACGGGGGAATGATGCATGACGTGTACTCGGACCCAGTGCCGGAAAACCGGTGAACCCGGATGGTTTTGGGGGGGTGGGGCTTTGGCCCTCTAGCCCCCCCTAGATGCGCTAGTGCGAGCATGCAGTCTGGTCGCTCCCGGATTTACACACAACCTCACGCAACCTAAGTCTTGCCTGTGTTTTCATACAATTATGTGGGTGCTCTGCTACTCCAAAGGCTGATATGGTCGCCTCATGTAAGTCTGACCGGCATCTTGCCCTTTGCACCAAAATACAATAGAACTGCTTCACGGCAGAATAGGCATGATGACACTATTAAAGAATCAGAGAATTAACGGTTTTACAGAAAAATATATACTAAAAAAGTTCTTAAATATGATCTCGTTTTAATATAAACATTAAGATTAATAAGATTTTCAATAAAATAAAAGTATTAAATACAGCAATCGGCCATGTTATCTGAAACGCCAATCAAAAGGAATGACGTCACGTCTCAGTAAATGTCATCGTGTTGCTTGAAGTTTGACGAGCAAGCCGATGCCATGACACCTACGAGCGTTTTCGCGCTTAATTCAAATTACATAGCAGAAAATACATTAATTTATGTTAAAAGTTGAGTTTATTGCTGAAATAAATTTTTTTTCGAAACTAGGAGACGTGTACCTACAATAAGGAAAGGTATTTAAAAATCTGTCATCATGCCCATTGGGTGGTACGTACTTCCCCGATCGAACTATTAAAGTTCTACCACCTACCAACCGTCTAGGTTGGTAGCACAGCAATTCAAACTCAACAACAGCAATTCAAACTCATAATGAAAATTTCGTGAAGTGTCGTTGGAAATCGAACCCAGGGCCCTTTGAGCGGCAATCCGGTATGTTCACCTTCGCGCGATACGGGTCGTTCATCAATCGATATTGCTGTTACGTGAATGAGGTTTTATGTCCCTTTGTAGCTTTGTAGTTAGCATAAATGTAAGTTAGGTCTGGGTTTTCCGAGGGTAACTTCGGTAATTTTGCTTTGCGCTGTTAGGAGATGCGAGTTAGTGGCATCTCCACCAACCCGCATTGGAGCAGTCTGGTGGAGTAAGCTCCAGATCTCCCTAATCATAAGGGCAGCGACCCGTGCCCAGCAGAGGGACGTAAAAAGGGTTGCAGCCATGCTATTTATAGTCTACCGACTCCTACAGTCGCTATGGCTATTGCCCTGCAGCTACAAGCTACTGTAATCTCATCATTTATTCAGGAAGGAAGCAGGTATCTCTTGCCTTCGACTTGTCTTACGTCATTGACCTATGTCGCTTAAACTGACCGGTTTAGATGATGCAAACAAAAATAAAAGCTAATTAAGATGGTCACCTAAGGTATCCACATGGTTTATTTTTAAATTTTGAAACAGGTTTTGCTCACGCGAATACAAAATTAAGTTAGATTTATACATACACATACATTTTTGTGTAGGTACATAAAGTGAGCCATTAGTTATATTATGGTTAAATTGATTAGTGATTGTTTTGGTTTTAAAATTTTCCACAGTTTTAAAGACTGGCCTTTGAAGAGTTTGAAGACACAAACTTCAGATTTGTTTCCTTCGTAACAGCTTCAAATCTCACAACCATAATAATTATGGTTTCTTAATTATTAAGAACCCCCTTTTTAATGTACCATTATTATTTATTACGCACGGGTCTCCTCTTAGAATTGAGAAGAATCCATATCCATTATGTATGGCATAGCAGTAATGTTTGGAGGACAATTTTCAATACGATATTTTCCTTTCTTATCATTCGTCCGACTTTGCTATAATCGTTAGAAGGGTTGGGTTTTTTACCCAAAGGAAGTTATGTTTTTCGCGTCTATATGTATACTTATTTTATTTATTTATTGTGAACTTCTCTCTTTCTATGATTAAAGCATCATCAGATAAGTTTTAGCCGCCTCCGAGTTCTTAAGTAGGTCAGATGTTACGTAAACATGGCAAAAAAAAAAAGGAATCGATTTATGGATGTCAATTTTAAGAGCTATTTTAAGTATGAGGATTTCAAAGCGATATAAGATAATCGTTGTTCTAAAGATTACGAAATAATAACAGAATTAATCTATTCTAATAAGCGAATGCGAAAGTTTGAAGGTTTGACGACCTGCGTGGCTCCATGGTTACTATGCCGGACTGCCATTCGAAGGGTCCCGGGTTCGATTCCGGGCGAAGCAGAAATTATTTATGATGAGTTTAAATTTCTGTACTCGGTCCGGGTGTTTGTGTTTCTGTCTTTGTTTGTGTCTATGGTCCCACGACACAGGGTACATCTACCGTACTGTGAAGCTATGAGCGTGAAGCGATATTTTTTACCGACTTCCAAAAGGAGGAGGTACTGTATTCGGCTGTATGTATTTTTTTTATATACTCAAAGTCGTAACAATATGTTCACCGATTACTCCGCCGTTTGGGGACCGATTTTCAAAATTATTTTTTTGTTCGTATGCTTATACTCCCGAGATGGTCCCATTGTCACCAAATCAGGATCTGATGATGGGATCCCAGGGAAATCGAGGGGAACTCTCAAATTTTATAGGCACACACATTGATTTTCTTATACTTTCTGAAGCATAAGAGAAATTTGTGCATAGTAATCATCATCTCATGTTGCTGAGCTGATGATGGAAGGTACTATGACGGTTAGGAGTTGAGAGCAAATTCTTTCTATAAATGGTTTTTTGTTGGAAATCTTACATTTCTGAGGTGGTCCAACTTTCACCATGGCAAAATTTGATGATGTGATACTAGGGAAATCGAGGGAAACACTAAAACTCAATAGGCACACACATTCTTTTAGTCATATTTTTTAACATAACTAGCTGACCCGACAGACGTTTTCCTGTCTTAACTATGGATATTAAAATCGAATCTATAAAAAAATATATTAATTATCAATTTTGTTAATTTTTTTCATTGATAAGAACCTTCTCCTGATAATAACAAACACAACAAAAAAGAATTATCGAAATCGGTCTAACCGTTCACGCGTGAGGCCGAGACCAAGGGAAATAGGAATTCAGTTTTATACATATAGAGTTAGAGAAATGTTTTGCCCGCGACTTCTTCCGCGTGTACTTTAGTTATCAGGACACAGTTTAAATTTACCCCGTTATAATTGTGTCATACGTATCTGTTCTGCGTCTGCAAGTAGGTACTGCTATAAAAGATAGGTAACAGGTTACTACAGTACCTACTTCGTTTTGAAGCTGGTGTTAAAATGACCAAGTTATTTGGTGCACTAACCCGCTAGCAAGCCACATAAACCTGACCGTGAGAAAAACAGCCCCCTTTTTAAATTAGTCCGACGAAATATAAAGGTTGTCATAATTATATTTTTAAGAAATAAGAAAGTCAGGCCCTATATACCAATGTTTATACTGCTAAGTTCAGAAATGAGATGATAATTAATTTCTATACATTTTACTAAACCCTTCCCCCGCCTTTTTACCCTTTTAGGCGAAAGTTTATCCATTTCACCTGCACAAATCATTTTAAATTGTTATCAATCACATACTCGTATGTATATTACCTACTCGACTTATTAGAAGTATAAGTAGAGTAGGTATATATATATAGAGTAGGTCCAGAAATGAGAAAATTCCATGTAAACTACACTCTCCTATTTCACTCTCGTAGGAGTTAGTTTACTTTTTAAAGGCTCAAAAATATTTTGAGTAAATCTAGTATCGTGTTGCAGAGCCAGCTCCTGATTTACCTAATAACTTTATTCAACAATTAATTATTTTAACTTTAATCTACCTTCTTACGGTATCTGAGGCTACGCCCGAGAGAGACAGCGAGTTAATTATTTAACATTTCAACCACACTAAAACCCACTGAATAGGATTTTCAGCGAAACCTGCCAATGTCTTCCATGCGCAGCGATGTACTCTGTGGCGCGGCGTTACAAATGGGCTCTTGGGTGAGCAATGTAGGTAACTCTGCCAAGAGTCGTGCGGCCGAATACGCCGTCGTTTTACCCGTGGCTGTTGGTCCGACTCCCAGTATAGCCATGAAAGTCTCTACTTAGTCGCTTTTTATGATTACGTGGAGGACACCATATTTCATATTGTTAATGCCGAGGTAACTTTTATGTTTTCGGGACGGAATCTTCGCAAGGTGCGTGTCAGATTGAAAAGTGATACCGGGTTATGTGGGATTTATACAGCACTAAACCTCCTCAGTGGCCTGCTGAATTGGAGTGGCCTGCTCCTCAGTGGCGATTTGGAGCACCGCGCATGGAGTCCTCTGAACACTCGTTCAGAGGACTCCATGCGCGGTGCTCCAAATCGCCGCCCACAACTCCAGAAGTTCACATTTATTCGCCTCTTACGATTAGGTAGCTGATCAGTTCTTACTGTATCTAGTCTTATTGTAGCTCATATTCATAACTTCCACCTACGGAGAGCAATCCCGAGCTAGCCAGTTTAGCTTCTTGAAGAAACTACCTACATTGTACAGAAACCTACAACAAATGTATGAAGAGTATTTTTTACGCATTCATATTATATTATCTATGAAGTTTTTAGGTTACAGTCCAATAAACTGTCATGGAAGAAAATAAAATAATGACAGATCTCGTTTTAACGCTTGATTTCGAGAGCTATTTCGAGAGAAACCGACAAAAAAGTACAAACATTTTCAAATAGCAATTTTTTTATATTCCGTCAAATTGGTGGAGCATAGAAATATTTTAGTCAGTCAGCAGGATTTCTTAACGTTTGGCGTGGAAGGTACTTACCTCAATTTAAAAATAAATATTCACTGCAGTAACTTTTCTAAAATCATAAAAAATAAGAAGAAGCAAGCAGTCAATTAATGATAAGTTTCACAGTGTTCAGTCATGCGAAACTTGTAACTCGGTGTATCACGTATGAAAGTCGATAAAAATAGTAACTAACATTTTGCAAGTTCAAGAGTTTTCATATAAAAAATCAAAATCTTTTCCATAACTGATGATCAACGCTTAATTTTTTAATACCGTGCAACAGTTCATTATGGATTTCAAACACTAAGAAATTTAGCTGATGTGACGTAATTAAAACAAAATATTAGAAAATGGTTGCAAGTTTTCATTGCTTAGCTCTCTGAATATTTCATGTGAGTCACATTTTTGAAGGACGCTGTCTTGTCTTAAATGTTAATGTTGCATTCGAATTGGAAAATAGTTTTTAAATTTTCTAAGTTTTCGTGATATTTCCTTAATGATTTATTACATAAGTACCTTCTTCTGCCAATTACTAACACAACAAAAGAAGAATTAGCGAAATCGGTCCAGCCGTTTACGCGTGATGTCGTGACCAAGGGAAAATGGGATTCATTTTTATATATACAGATACAAATATTATGTCCGGTAATTATCACCTCATGTTGCTAAGCTGATGATTGAAGGTACAACTCCTCAACGGTTAGGAGTTTAGGAGCTGAGAGCAAATTCTTTCATTAATTTATACGTTCAGGTGGACTGATATTAGTATTCTCTCAGGGTATAAGATGGCTATTAGATAAACATGATTATAAAAGTTATCTCTTTAACGTTTAGAAATTAACTGAAAAAAAAATCCAAGTATGCTTATACATATGTGCAGAATTATTAAAATTATTAAAAAGAGTGAAATAAATTAAGTTTTTAACAAAAAAATAGAACCGACTTCAAACGGTAAAAAATAAAATTGTTCAGTACCTACTTCTTCTTGCAAGGTAATGACTTTTAAAACTATTTTTGAAGTCGGGCCCTTAGTAAAATGTCCTGTCTTGGTAAATATAGTGTACCTTTCGTTCTGAATGGGCACCGACTCCAATATAGTTTTAACAGTCATTACCATAAGCAAGAAGAATTAGGTACTGTCCCACTGTCTGTACTGTCGGTGCCCTTTTAGAACGAATGGTACGACATTTTAGTAAGGGCCCGACTCCAAAAATAGTTTTAAAAGTCATTACCATAAGCAAGAAGAAGTAGGTACTGAACAATTTTATTTTTTACCGTTTGAAGTCGGTTCTATTTTTTTGTTAAAAACTTAATTTATTTGTTACTTAAATACGCAAGAACGGCTGAACAGATTGGGGTGAACTTTGCACCGAGAGAGATTATAGTTTGAAATAGCACATTGGCTTAAAAGGAATAATCATAATTCACCACGATCACCAGTAATTATTATTTATAAGTTATCGTGCTAGAAAGCTTTTATTTTTTTATTTGAAATTAGCCTGACCAGAGACCTGAACAGACGTTGTTGGTATAATTAATAAAAAAATATTCCAAAATTATTCGGTTTTTGAAAGTCTCTGACAATATTTGCAGCACACATTCTGTCAATGTTATGTCAAACGCCATAATGTTACTTTAAAAAATAATAAATATAACAAAAAGAGAGTTAGTGAAATCGGTCCAGCCGTTGACGCATGATGCCGTAACCAAGGAAAATAGGGATTTTATTTTATGGATTATCTCCATGGGCGTACAGAAGGTGGGGCAGGATTAACATCCAGATTCTGGGATTCAAGGGATACCTACTTGAATCTCCCAAATGAAAAAAGAAACGTAAAAAGAATAAGCTAGATATATGCTACTAGTACCCCTGCTGTTTCCTTTGTATATTTAGTATTTTGTGTGCGTGTCTTCATGACCTTCATGTAACGTGAAAGCCAAATTTTCCTACGCGCGTTACCCAGCTTGAAAAATATTTGCCCCCGCCTGACCAAGAACTTAATTTGTCACCCTTCCAAGATTTGCCCCCCCTCGCCCCTTACCAAGAATCTCTATCATTGAGACCTCTATTGTGCAAAGCAATTTAGTTTTCAATTCAACTAGTCTCTTAAATGATTCATGACTCATAACGAATCATGTGCTCTGTATCCTCAATAAGTTTAGTCTTATAAAAAAACTTGGCATTTGTGAGAATATATGAAAATGTCACTATTATCTATGTTGCTTCTATTAATCATCAAATCAGGCTTAACCCGTCCTCATTAAATATGGGATATTTAACTATTAAAGGTTACAGTGGCATTTTAATAAAACGTGAGCCATAAAACATGTATGAAGATTGAGATAACGTTACAATTAAAATAGATTATTATTTGGTTGATAATAGGACTACAATACAAAAACACTTTATTGCACACCAGATTTTATACAATGAGGTAACATTAAATTTGAGATTAATTTACTTAGTGTATGCAATAGGCGGCCTTATCGCTCAGGCAGCGATCTCTTCCAGGCAACCTATGCTTGGAAAAATAGCAATGGACAGAGGGGAAGAAAAAGGGTAGGTTGTGCAAACTTTAAGTAAGATAAATTGACTACTATAGGAACAGAAAAGAACACCACTAAACAACGTCGCAAAGTTAAACAAAAACAACGGGTTGCACTCCGGGAGTGCTGGCAGAAGTGAAAATATTAACGTTGTGAATTTTTGATATTTTGGAATGGTTAGGGAATAATTTCGCACGAATGGCTTTTTTTATCAGTATTATTTTTCATCTAGTATTTTCAGTATGTTTTCCTCTTGAATCTTTATAAAGTACTCACTCATTTTCTTTCACTATTTCTTCGTCACTTTTTTCATTAATAGATGCACTTTGTTCAATGTCCATATTTTAAATACTTGATATAAACGAATTTTACAATTATACACAGTCGAGCCGTCATCAGCTGTCACCTTTCCGTCTTACGGTTTTTCGATCAGCACACGTGACCTGACGCGAGTTTCACAGTTTTTACCCATCCCACAAAAGTGCTCAACGCCGCTAAAGAAGTTTTCACTTCAAAAAATAAGTAAGTAAAGTAGAATTAAAAGTACAGCATTACTGTTTATAGACAGTTCATGATAAGGAAGGATAGGGAACTCAAAGATTTAAATAGTAGGTAAGCTTTTAATTTAATTTTAAAGGAGTCAAGGGATTTTGCACGCCTAATATCCACTGGGAGATTATTCCACAGGTGAATAGCGGAGGCTGTAAAAGATTTGCCATAGAAATTAGAAGACTACGTCTAGAGATCAGCGATCTAGTCCTAATTACAAGTCAGTTGACACATTTGATGCTCTAGTGACCACATGCCGTCGCAAGTACCGGAAAGTGCAGGAGAGCACAATCAGTCTCTGGATGATGGGACCGTTTCACCCGCGCTCCTCTGGAGATACCGGAACTCTCCCAAAGCGCTGAGGCAGTTATACAAAATACTTATTTCACAATAATACTAGTATTTTTGTTCTTTATTATTTTCTGCTTATTATTAAGGATTATTTTTCACTTTTGTATCTACTACATATAAAGGCTTGTGATATTGATATGATACATTACATTCTAGCATAAAAATGTTTTCAAATAGTATAAGTTTTATTGTTCTACGGATTTAGATAAAGTATGTAATAATAAATGCAAAGTGGCTGGTAGACGCATTAAACCAGCTTGCTTTATTACCTGAAAGTCTGGTACGTCCATAGTCCATACCATTATCTGGAATTTAAATGTATAAATAAATAATACTTCACACACTGAGAGCAAAAAAGTGGCTAATGTATTAGATTATTATTGAAAAAAATGATCAGTCATATTGTGCAATAAAACTTATGGAAATATTGTTTTTTAATTGCAAAATGTCATGTGTAAAATCAGGTAAATCAGCGAAATCAGCAAAATTTCGGATACGGCCTCTTAAAAAGATAACAAAAGACTTACATATAGTGCCCGGATAAAATTATAAATTATTTGTACAGTAGCCATATAAATAGTCACTTCGTAAAGTCGTAAACGATATCATAGAATTTATGATTTTTTAGGTCAAAGTGACATGTTTGATTTGCTGCGATTTGAATCTCCGCGGCTGCGGCTTTTCATTTAGTTACCTAGGTATGCACTTAGGTACCTATATTGTTTCAAATCCACTAAGTGTTGGATATTAATTTTAACTTCATATCTAAAAATAATCATACTTTTATTTATTATTTCCTTTGGGTACAGCGAGTAATTTATATTTTGGTCACTGCAAAAACTTCGATCCGGCTAATAGTTTTAATTAGATTTCAACTTGTATTATAATCATTTTCATCATTTTTTCTGTTGAAAACCTAACATAGTTTTAGGGATTTTGTTTTTTGACAAATGCTCGTTCAAAGTTAAAAAACAAATGAGCAATTAAGTAGATACAAAATAATGGATATAGTAATTAGTTTAACATTTAGCTTAACCTCTTGTGGCGGAAGATGACGGGCCTTGTACAAAACGTTGATGATCTTCAGAACAGTAGATTGGACCCTGGCAAGACCTTATAATAACTGTAGATGGGTCGATGACAAGTATGACAACACCTTATAAAACTTTGCCTTGCCTAAAAGATTGTCCGCATATTTAGGACGAAAAATATTAACCTTTATAAGTGACTATACTTATAATATAACACATGTAGAAACACATAATACGAGATGTGTTTCTTCACCAAAATAAAATGGAAAAAAACCACATGTCGTAG
Organism: Pyrgus malvae; assembly: GCA_911387765.1. Lineage (NCBI taxonomy): Eukaryota > Metazoa > Arthropoda > Insecta > Lepidoptera > Hesperiidae > Pyrgus > Pyrgus malvae. The sequence continues at coordinate 6,731,092 of OU426958.1, read as the reverse complement.
TAGTAGACTTCCAATGTATAGTAGGTATGTAGAAGTTTACTTTATGTATATACTAGCCTTCCGCCAGCGGCTTTGCCCGCGTGGACCCATTTTATAGGTTTACGTAGGATAAAAACCATCCTATGTCCTTTCCCAAGGTCCACTCTATCTGTGTTCCAAATTTCATTAAAATTAGTTCAGTACTTTAAGCGGGTAAGCGTAGCAGACAGACAGAGTTACTTTCGAATTTATAATATTAGTAGGGATTATGAGTATATATCATACCTAAAATGGTAATTTAAATTCTATTTATTGATTTATGTATAAAATATATAGTCTTTTAAATTAATTAGGTACTTATGTAATTATACTTATATATACTGCCCTAATAAACTTTGTTGGTATGATTGGAAGGATGTTTGTTGCTCAGTCACTCAGTAACGGCCAATCGGATCGGGACGAATGGCACAGACATGGTGGGGATTAAGAATAGAGCTACGCTATCCCCTGCCTGATCGTAAGAGGTGACTAGAAGGGGGTTTCCGGGGTTGTGGACGCGACGGTGTGAGTGGGAGCTCGATCCGCCCGGCCAGAAGCCCCGAGAAGGACGAGGGAGTGTGCATGGCCGCTTTGCGCCGTAAGCATCGGAAGGTGCAGGAGCGCACATGTGCTCTTCCGAAGATGGGCCCATTCTGGGCGCCGCGTGTGGAGGACACCGGTGCGTTCTACTGGAGATCCCGGAGTCCTCCCGTAGCGCAGAAGCAGGCCACCGAGGGGATTTTAGTGCGGTCAAATCCAACATAACCCGGTATCCTCTCCCAAGATGCCGGATACCTTTTGAAGGTTTCCCCCCGATACCAAAAAAAAAAAATAATGCAGACATTAATTATAGTCTGGAATAGCATGAAATTGCACTGTTCCCGTGAGGCCGGTATACTAATTAAGTATAATCATAGTACCTGGGTCCTGGACGCCCGAGCGTTGCTCGGATAAAAACAATTGATTTTCTTAGTTTATTTTTAAGCAAAACATTCATTGACTTAGTGTTACTTAACAAAGCAATTTTGAAATACCTACGTTTAAAGGTATTAGATAAATCTCGGCCGGACTACTAGTTCATTAATATTTCATAACCATCCATACTCCATACTAATATTATAAATTCGAAAGTAACTCTGTCTGCTACGCTTTCCCGCTTAAAGTACTGAACCACTTTGAATGAAATTTGGAACACAGATAGAGTGAACCTTGAAAAAGGACATAGGATGATTTTTATCCTACGAGAACCTATAAAACCGGTCCACGCGGGCGAAGCCGCTGGCGGAAGGATAGTTATTTAATAAAGTTTCGTGGGACGTAAAAAGGGTTGCCAATAACGTTATAAAACTTATATTCTGTTTTGCATTTTTACTTAAAATAAAAACTTCTTGAACAATGTATTTAATTGATACAAGAAAGCTGGTCTCTAAAATGTAAATAATTTTAATTTGATTACATCTGTTTGTAGGAATGTTTAATAGCTGTACAAATTACTTCCTAAACAAATTGAACAAGTTAATTACTGTATACAATACATTAAACTTAATTATGTTTTATCGATGCTTCATCAACTTGTCAGCTCATTTAAATAAACTGAATAAAGTCCAGGAAATAAGTAGTGCCTTTGATAAGGAAATAAATAAATAATAAATAATTATGTCCAAATCCGTTATTCTATTCTATATACACTTATTTAAAAAAAACAGTTAAAAAAAACTCGAAACGATGAGTGTGACGCAGGTATTTAGTCGGTTTTGTATCCGCGAACGCAACCTCTCAACCTCAAATGTCGCGCAGAGGCGCATTTTCAGCGTTTCGGAACCCGAGCGGAACCTTTTGTATTGGAAATAAATATTTAAACGTTCATAGCTACTTTATTAAATATGGACAAAAACAAAAGACCAATTCTTGCAATTTCTATGTGCTAATACGCGGTTCCGATACATTTTCCTAGACATTATTCCAGATCAAATGAACTACGAGTATCGCACTGAACTGTCGCACGTATTTTAATGAGCAGTTTTTTAATTCTTCACGATTCATGACAACCCGCATGTCGCAAAGGTTACCAAGCTGGACTGCCAATCGAGGGGTTCCGGGTTCGATTCCTTTTGAAACAGAAATTTGAATTATGTGTATAAATTTCTGTTCTCGGTCTGGGTGTTTGTGTTTCAGTCTTTCTGTGTGTCCATGGTACCCACGAGTTACAACACAGTGTATCTATCCTATCTAGTATCTACCCTACTATGGGGCTAAGAGTGTGAAGCGTTATATATGTATTACTATGTATTATTTATTTTCTATGTTTGTGTAATTTTATATTTTTGTAGCACTCTTGGTTGCAGTTAACTAAAAATGATAACTTATGTAATTCTATTAAAGTTTCCACGCTGGTGTAAGTCAGTGTATTAGGTCCTGGATTCAATTCTTAGCGGGAGAGAGATCGAAGTGGGTATCTAGAGGCATGGTCTTATTTTGTCTTTCTTGTTTCCTTGTCTTTCTGAGTGTCCATGGCACCTAGGACACGAGTTATCCTATTTATTAAGCGTTATTATAACTACTATTTATCGTGTTTCGTAAAAACTGGTTAAGGTAAAGATGGGCTTTATGAAAGACCTTGTTTGTCAAAGGATCGCTTCCTTATCCTTATTGAGATCTCAGCGTTTGTTTTCTGTGTGTTCATGGCATTTAGGACACGAGTTATCATATTTATTAGTGGTATTATTATTTTTATTTATTTGAATGGAGTAGCAGACGAGCATGCAGGCCACGTGGTGTTAAGTGATCGCTGCAGCCCATGGACATCTACATACAAGCACAAGCAAGCATAGGCAAGTATTGTCTGAGGTCGTATGCAGTTGCGCTGCTACTCCGGAGGCTGGTGGTCGCCTCATGTAAGTGTGGCCGGCAACTGCACCTTTCCAACGAAACACAATAGAATTGGTTCACGGCAGAAGTGGGTGCAGCGGTGGTACTTCCCCGGGCGAACGATAATAGTTGTACCACCTACAGTTTTTTTTATGATATTATTTTCATTTTTTTAATAATAATTGTTTATTGCAACAAGTATGGTTTACAAGATGATACAATAATTACATTTAGTGTTCGAAGATACAGCATGAAATGTCAACCTCAACCGTCTTAAAACTAATCATATAATGTCAGTTAGATTAAAATAAAATGTAATTAAATGTCAATCAATGTTTTAACAAATTGATTAAAAATTAAATTAAATAATGTAAATATTACTACTATTTACCGTGCTTCCTAAAAACGGGTTAAAATAAAGATGGGCCTTATATAAAACATTATTTGTCAAAGGCTCGTTTCGTAATCCTTACTGAGATAAATCGAGGATTAATATGTGTATGCTAATGTGAAGGTAAAATATGTTTGCTTTTAGTGAGTCGACCTTATTTGTTTCAAGGAGCAATTTGTTTCTTTTTATTATCTACTGCACTACCTATACTTTTTGAATAAAAATAATCTATTGGTAATATAGCTAATAGGTAATTGTTTAACCTTTTACAAATACAATCATTAGTCATTGCCTATATTCTGCTGAAATTAGATTAGTACATACTTATAAATATACAAATATTAGGTATTATTCGTATGTATTACTATTAGGAAGGGCGAGGCTTGGGTTTTTTATTAGAATTTATTATTTATTACATTAGCGAGAATTATTTTAGATTCCAGACTACATTCTCGAATCTAATTGATGAGATGTCGTAAGTCTTTTTTTGGTATATCTTCTACTTTTTTAAATCAATATAAAAATATTTTTTTATAAAAATATATAAATATAGAATAGCATTTTTTTTATAAATATAGAATAGCAAGTTTTTTTTTATAGAGATAGATAAGTTTTGGCTATTTTTTATAACAAACAAACTTCAATATATTTCGGCCATCAAAATTAACACTTTATAGGCAAACAGACAGTGGAAATATGTATAGTATTACCGCGAAAGGCCGTTATAAGCGTTCATTCAACCTACTCTTATCATAATCTTCACAAATAAAAAATGTGTCGCCGGGGTTAAACTAAGTAAACCGTTAATTTTCCTGTTAAAATTTTTTTCTTTAGGTACTTCACATAAAAAACTTCAAGGTAGTAATAGGTACACCTACTTGTGTGGCGCGATACGTAATTGATTTAATATCGATGTTTGATGTATGTTAGCTATATCGATTTTATTGCTACGAGGTTAATTCAGTTCAGAAAACCAGTTATTTTTAAACAGTCCTATAGGTTTAACCTGAATTCGGTTGAGTAAAGGACTATGATTGAAATAACAAATTACAGAGGCACAACAATTACAGTGTCTCTATTCAAGTATTGCACAGGAAGGTAGGAAGGTACACTTGACTTTCCTTGTCGTTCGGAAGTTGTTCGCTGACCCCTGACAAGGCCGCTTAAGGAAATGCGGAAGCAAACTCAGTGACCTACTTGTTTTCTCACACGTTCGTTTGATATATTTCATTTTTTGGTCTTTCTACCAAGGCAACCCTTTCTAGCAAGGTACCTGGTCTAGCACTTGGAATTTGTTGTGGACTATTGTGTATGACTACCTGCTCTGATACATTAGATCATATTGATACCTAAAATGGGTACGCCGGTTTCGTCACTGACATACTGACCATGACCATCATAGGAATTGGTGAAATGCTGATGTGCTAGAAAGCTGAAATTTGGTATATAAGCTAACTTCTTAAGTATGGCATCAACCCTTTATTGCGTCCCACTGCTGGGCACGGGTCTCTCCCCACTATTGGGGAGGCTTGGAGCTTACTCCACCACGCTGCTCCAATGCGGGTTGGTGGAGATGTAGGTTAGTGGCCAACCGACAACAACCTAGACCGACGGCTTACCGTACCCTCCGAAGCGCGAAAACGCGCATGAAATTTTTTGCCACTAGCGGTCACCCATCTCACACCCGACCGCGCCCGTTTGGCTTAGTTGCATACATAGTTGCGTACAAAAACCGGGCCATGCGCGCTTCAACTTAAGTATACATCTAAAAACACCTAAAAACTTCAAAAGCTTATAACTTTTGCCCCCAACCCTTCATTGGGTGAAAGTTTATTTAAGACTTTGGCTGGCAAATTTTCATGCTGCAGTTCTGAAATGTGGTATCTGATATCTTTTTCACTGAGAAAATCATATGCACTCGTCTGCGTCTCGTCTCGCCTATATTTTTTATGCCATGCTTAAACTATATAAGGTACGCCACGGTATCTAAGTATAAAGCGCTTTTAAAATTCACCGTTTCATACGTATTGGCTTAAGCAGTAGGAGAAAACATTGAAAGAAATCGAAAAGAGAAAACTTGCATGCCCATACTTAGGCGCATCATAGGTAGATATTCGTATACATGTATTCTACAACGTTTGGCCTACATTAAGCTTATCTCTAATTCTTCTAATCTCGAGAAAACCTGTCCACAGGTAAAGGAGTCTTACAAGCTTATGACGATTACTTACATAAAATCTTTCTTTATTTTCTGCATTATCTTCCTTATTCTTTGCATATCTTCGAAGTCGTAGTTACAAGCTCTTATAACTATCAAAAAAGTAAAAAAATTCTTAAAAATCACATCAAGAATACAATAATTTTTATGTGAACCATCCAGTAGCACGTCAAGCTGCAGTGAATTTTGGCGTGGCGACGCTTTGAAAACTACCTTAGTACTTCTTACTTCATAATAACATCTACATAATTTGATTTATTTAAAACAATAAAAGAATACTTGGTATGGGTTGGTGCCATTTATAGTTATCTAGTTTTATTTAATATAATAATAAGAGTGTAAATATACAAATGATAGAAAGATAGAATGTAGTTATTCTCATTAAAGTTTACAAAAATTGATTTAAGTAATACTCTTTAAGAATGGATAAACCGCTATGTTTCATCATTGTACCCGCGGAAAAAGTTCAATTTCTACGCAAGATACAGTCTATAATAGGCAAGCATATTGTGGTTAGCGGCCAAGCCACATGCTGCATCGCGATTTCGTGACTACCAAAATTAGAACGCGGTAGCAAAATCGCGAGTTTCAGCGTTTTCAATGTTTACGGCACAGTCGCGTTCGGTCGCTGCGTTTAGCGACTAAATTGCCGATCGCCAATGCTGAGTGTGGCCTGGCCGTTACATACGCTATACGTTACTTCGAGAGATTGCAGTAAAATTAATATAAAAGGATAAGGAGTTCGCATTATGTAAATATGTGTTGGAAATAAAGTTTCGTCATTATACTGATACAATAGTATGTATAATTTGTATACTTAATTATTATTATTGCAACAGAACCGCATATGGCATGATAAGGTCTTAAATAGTAATCTTACGTTATATCTGCTTTTGCATTGATCGATCATAAGCTGTAGATCTAGCTATATATATATATATACGAAAATGAGCTGCGTTTTCCCCTATCTGCCCCCTGATTTTGTTATTCTGAAAGAAATTATTATAATTAGTATGATTGAAATAATTTCTTTCAGAATTAAAAATCTGCCAATAGTGGGCTGATTTTGTTATTCTGAAAGAAATTATTTCAATCAAGCAGTGGGACGCAAAAAGGGTTGCAGCCAAATGAAATATGCTTCGCCCCCCGAAACCCCCCTTCCCCTACTCTACGGTAACACAAAGTTTTTTTTGGAATTCTTGGTCAAAATAAATCCAAAGCTGTTTGGAAGGTTATTAACAATAACACAATAAACGTACCTAAACAAGATATTTATGAAATCAAAGTGAGAAACTATATTGAAACGGACCCACAAGTTATTGCCAAAGAATTTAATGACGTCTTTCTTGACCAAATTGAAGATAGTTGTAATGTTAATAATAATAGAACCAAGCATAAAATTAGTTTTAACAACCAAAATTCATTTTTCTTAAGACCATCTGAAGAAATTATAACAATAATTAACAATCTTAATAATACTAATAGTACGGGGTACGACGGTATATGTACGAATATAATTAAACTTAATTAAAATTATTAGCTTATAACATAAATTTGAGTATTGAAACGGGTAAATTTCCGGAGAAACTGAAAGTAACTATTATCAAGCCAATATTTAAAAAACAGGACAGACAGGATATCGGATGTTACAGACCCATTGCACTGATACCAATTTTTTCTAAAATATTTGAAAAAGTACTGCATAACAGATTATATTTTTACTTTGAAAAATTTTCCATTTTTGCTGATGAACAGGTAGGGTTTAGAAAAAATAAATCAATAAACATTGCCATTTATAACTTTTTACAAAAAGTGATGATTAGTTTAAACAATAAGAAACAGGTGATCGGACTTTATATGGACATGACAAGGGCATTCGAGTATGTAGATCATAAATTATTGATATATAAGTTAGAGAAATATGGAGTCAGAGGTAATGCATTAAACCTAATTAACTCCTACTTAACTGACAGACAACACATTACAGAAATAACAAAAATTAATGAAATCACAAATACTCTAGAAAAACACCTTTCTCACTCTAGGAAAGTACTGTATGGAGTGCCTCAAGGAAGTATTTTGGGCCCTTTGCTTTTCTTGATTTATATTAACGATTTTCCTAAAGTCATAAAACAATCTATGATACTGTTTGCTGATGATAGTACAGTTATATTTACAAAAGAAGACGTAGGTTCTTTCGAAAGTAATATAAATAACGCTCTTCAAGAGCGTTATTTATAAGCACTAATAGACTGGCTAGATAGTAACAATCTTAAAATTAATCTTGATAAAACTAATATAATGACATTTAAAAACAGAGTATCATATGGACAGCCAGTAAATGTTAACTATAAAGGAAAGTTAATATCTGAAATAGAAACAACCAAATTTTTAGGACTATACATAGATAGCAAACTAACATGGCAGTCACACAAAGAACATGTTTGTAAACAATTAAATAAGTTTTCATTTGCTCTATATAAATTAACGAAGGTTGTTAGTAAAACGGCGGTTTTAAATGCCTACCATGCTTATGTTGGTGCAACTCTAAGATACGGATTAATATTCTGGGGTAACGCGACGGGAATTTAAACTGTATTTAAAGCCCAAAAAAAGTGCATCCGCGCAATATGTCAATTACAACAAACGGATACTTGTAGGCAGCACTTTATTAATTTTAAAATAATAAGGCGAAATTTAAAAATAATGACGCTCCCTTCTTTATATATCTATGAGATCTCTTTAATGGTCAAAGCTGAAATCACTAAATATGAAACGCTTAAATCGAAAAGACATAACAATAAACTTTGTTCAATTGCTTCTAAAACAAGACAATATCATAACAGTGTCTTTTGCATGGGACCAAAAATATACAATAACCTACCGGAATTCCACAAAATAAAAGCGGGCAATGAGTTTAAAAAGGAACTTAAAACGTATTTACTGGAAAAGGCGTATTACTCAGTCACTGATTTTCTAAACGATAAAGCGGCATAAAGGAATTCCATAAAAACCTGGGAGGTTTTTTTTCCGCCGGCTTTTTTTCCTCTCAGTGTACAATAACCCTGCAATATGGGTACCCAAAGCCGACGATCGGATCCGATCCGAAAATAAAAATAAATAAAATAAATAAACTAAAAGGCGCAATATGGGTACAAACTAAGATAAATGTAGTATGTATACATATAATAAAATAAATGACACTATTTCAATGTAAATTTTTATGTTTGTAATTAGTTAAGTTTTAATTATTGTAATATTTGCATACCTCATGAAGGTAAATATGGCGAACCAAATGTATAAAAACACCTTTTGTAAACACCCATATTTGTGCAAATAAAAGTATTTGTCTTTGTCTTTGATAAAAATAAAAATGAAGTGGACGAAACGTGAAGTGAACTTTGGCGTCATGACAATTAGTAGAATATTTGGTGCACGATCAGTATTTTTCGGGGAAGAATAAAATAGTTATTGTTACAATAGAATATTTGCAGCGCACTACAATAAAAAAGTGTTATATCTTGGTGTTAATTTGGAATTTGTTTGATGTAACATATTTTGTTGGCCGAGTAGTTTAATTATAGTAAAACAATTAAACGGGTTTAAGATCAATATTTTAGAAATGCATACATAGATGTAAGTACCTTTAGATTTTTGGTGAACACAAAAATATTATCCATTCAAATCTTGACCATGACCGTTGCAAGAACAACTAGTGAAAAGTTAATTCATTTTATAGATTGGCCTTAAATGACAAAATGAATCGTTGCGTAATAATTTTATTAGGTAAGATAGGTAATTTACGATTGGTTAATCTCTTAACAATAACTATGTATATTGCAGTTGTAAAAAGTATCTATTTAATGTTATGGTTATAACAGTAATTGGCTGCAACGCTTTTTGCACGGGTCTCTATTATTGGGGAGGCCTGGAGCTTACTGCATCACGCTGCTCCAATGCAGGTTGGTGGAGAAGCGGGCTAGCGACGAACCCGCTGTCGCATGTTTTCAAACCGTCCATGAGGCCTTCGACAAGGTTTAACGACTGTTATCTATCGATAACCACCGGGACCGATGACTTATGGTGCTTAAGGTGGTTCGAAGCACAGAAACGCGCATGAAACTGCCAATCTTCTCGTTATGTATCTTCTCGTTTACTTATGTCCTAAACTTGCAACAAGCGTGCAGCATTGGATGACAACCAATAAAAGGGTTAAATGGATACGGACGATTTCATAATATTCACATTAATTTAATTTGAGCACGCTGTATTTAAAATTGGGTCTGTTACGATTCGACCTCCATACTTGATAGGTTTTCCCTTGAAAACTTCTAGCAGCAGCTTCAAAACGAAGTAGGTACTGTAGTAAACTGTTGCCTATCGATTACGGCAGAACTTCGCAGATATGCAGAACTGTTACGCATGTCACGCCCTGATAACTAAACTACACGCGGACGAAGTCGCGGGCAAAAGCTAGTTACGATATTAATAAATTACCCATAAATAATGATTATTTTCATGAATATTAGTTTCTTGTCAATCGGCAAGTACCTAAAGTTTTGTTATAGTTTTGTGGACTGTTCTAATTTAAATATGTATTTTGAATTCATAAATAAATAAGTTTTTTGTTATTTTCCAAACAATGCGCCAGTGAATGAACTCAGTATTAAGTGAAACTAAAGTGCACAGTTTTAAGTGAAAATATCTAAAAAATTGTGACAATGAAGGACATAACGACGACAATATGGAAGCCGAGCGAGACGTGGCGGATCATGAAAAACATCGTCATCATTAGCCTGGCTTTCATGGTCCAGTTCACCGCTTACAGTGTAAGTTTCTGAAAATTTGTTAATTTTTTAACCGACTTCAAAAGGAGGAGTTTTCTCAATTCCCGTTTTTATGTTTGTTCGCGGACAGCTTCGTCGTTTATGAACCGACGTTATTGATTCTTTTTTGTTCGAAAGCTTATACTTTAATTCTCCCTTAGGGCAGAAACAACGTTGTTCCTGCCCTAGGGGAGAAACAACGTTGTTTCTATCCGGCACCTTCATTTATTAATTATTTACGTCTTTATTTCAAGTCTGTCAGAATCACATTGACAACTGTCGTCAAATCGTTGTCAAAAGATATTACTGCGCTATTTGTCTGAAATAGTCTTACTTCGACTGGCCCTCGCTTCGCAGTCATATACTATTTTCCTCCTTGTAACATTTCGTTACTGTTTCTTTGTTACCGCCTTCATTGATCTCCCACTACCTTAAGGTTGACTGGTAGAGAATGCTCAAAGCATTAAGTCCGCCTTCTATCCGATGCTTTAGTATGGTAGAAAAGTTTAAATAAATAAATAAATCAATAAGATCCTTTATGGTTGTGTGTAGATGTACCTATAAGGGCTGCAGCGATCACTTAACGCCTCGTGGCCTGTAAGCTTGTCTGCTTCTTCATTCAAATAAAAAAAAAAAACACTGCTGGACATGGATCTCTTCTAAGAACTAAGACAGACTTAGCCTAGACTCTCGGACCAAGAGAAGGTTGGTGGACAAGACATGGCTTTGAATCTGTGTATCACTATGGCGTGGTTTAGAATAACATCATAATAAAATATCACAATGTTCATTTACCGATGGGCAAATGATAAAAATACCGACATAACAAAAAATGTGTTCGTATCAGAATGTTACTTCATACAAGTCAGCTTTTTATTATAATCGAAAATTTTAGAATACGCGTTTTTTATAAGGTTCAATATGGCAGCTAAGGTTGCTGTGACCCTGACCTTTGGAAACACATCATATTACAAATAACTCCAATCATCCTTTTGGCTTTGCCGTGTCGGGTAAAAAATGGAGCTGTTTTTGTATAAGATATAAGATATGTTATCTGTTTGTTATATACAAGACTGGAAACTAAAGGCAACTCCAAGATATCTGTACAACATTTTTTAAATGTGCAAAATTCAGGACAATGACCTAAAATATGTAATAAAGGTGTCCGTTGATTGAAGGTTACCCAACATACGAGTAAGGCTAACGTTATATTACTTTTCGTATCCTGCGAGTCTCGCGACATATTAGGTCCTTACATATTTATGAAATTGCCGATACTCAATACTGGCAACTATAAAATCAAATATCTTGCGTTTGATAAGGAATTCCTAATTCAAATTTATTTCGAAATAAAGCCAGAAAAATATTCTTTTAAAATTCATATTTTATTTGTTTTCACATCATTTGTTTGAGCTTCAACATTGCTATAACTGACTTAAAAAAGAAGATTCTGGTTAGTGTTTGGCGAACCAGTACTGGCGTTATCCACAACAACTTCTTGTGATTAGGTCAGACAATTACTGCACACTTGTATTGCTAACAATTGCAAACAATGACGGAAAAGCTCGCAATTGAACAACCGAGATTGGTGAATTGCTCTAGCCCACTGCTCCTACAGGATAACGCTAGACCACACACTGTACGGTACATGAAACGGTCGCTAAGGTAGAGGAGCTGCGACTGCGACTGCGAGCTGGAACCTCTGCGTCACCCACCATACTCTCCAGATCTTGCCCCAAACGAATTCACTTTTGTCAAAATTTGGATAACTTTTTGCAAGAAAAAAAATCAAATCTGATGAGGCAGTCAAAACCGCCTTCAAACAGTTCATTCGCGTAATTGCGTATTTATCGCTGCTCCACAGTGAAGGAAAACATTTTGATATTTATTAACGATATCACCGTGCATACCGGAGAGTTTCTCTACGGCATGATGTCCACCAAACCGCATTTGGTTAGCGTGGTAGAGTATAGACTATGGCCTATATTGCAGTTGAAAAGAAAGAAAGAATTAGTTACTTAATACTATATTTTCACCTAATCCTGTGTGATTGCTTTGCTTATTTTTAAACGAAAATTGCTTATTTTATATTAACTGTTAACGTGCCACATCGAGTTTCGATATTTTGCTCTCTGAGTGGGTCGCAAATCGCTGTTAACAATGTAGCCTCTGCCTAATTATTAAATTTCAAGTATGGACTACACGTTTTTGTCCAATTCGTCGACCTTACAGTCTTATTGAGTAACGACTAAAACCATTAAGGTGGTTTGTCATTCACGGCATTCGTTATATTTTGTTAAATATGGTAAGTATGTGTATTATTGAACAAAGCCGTAATTGAACTAGGTCCATTATAAATAATACCTACTTAGGTTTTTAATTTTGTGTAGGTATGGGTACCAAGACATTTTTGTGTAGGGTTTTGAGTAACGTAGGCTACATTACTCTCCACCGTCCTCACTATCTTCACACACAAATACCATATATGTAATAGCTCCGTTGAGGCGTGAAAGACGAACAAACAAACAAACAAACTCACTTTCACATTTATAATATTAGTATGGATTATAAAATTTAAAATAAATGCTGGGTAAGTAAGTAGCAAACACTGTTTATTTAAAAAAGTATAGTATAAAATCTGTGTACCGGGGGCATCAGGACCCGCCCAGTCACGACATCGCTTACTTATCAAAATATTTCTACCTAGGAATTATTGAAATTATTAGAACCAATAAATTGAATAATATTTTTATTTACTTTTAATTTTTTTTTCTGCCGGGGCTCAATAAATTTACAATATCATTATATAACATTGGATGATTGGATGTCAAATTATCTACGAAGAAAAACGAAATACATACAATGTATTTTGAATTCCATAATTCTGTAGGTATTTCTTTCATTATCTCTAAATTCCGGTTTCTGAAGTATTAATTTCTACTGCGTGAGGGTTACATACTTACATAATTAAGTACTTACATTAAATTTTCATATAAAATTACTCGATTTTCTCCTGATGCTCTGAGCGCTTTGACTACTCGTTTTTTCCCACAGGATTGAGATATTTTCTCCGGGTAAAATAAATAAATAAAAAGCCTATGACACTTTGCGACCCCGAAACTATCCATACAACACACTTTCATATTTACATTATTAGTGTGGAAGTATGGATGTATCCTGGTTTTATATGTTTGTTGCAGCTCAGTGGTTTCTTTATTTATAAGTGTGGCCAGTTTCACCCTTTCTGGAAAACACCGGAAATATGTTCAGCGGCTTTACTTGTCCCGAAATATCGTGATATTTAACACTTAATCATGTTTTTCTTCACATAAGACAATAAATAAGAAAAATCTTAATCTTTATATATATAATATATATATACTAGCTGCCCCCCTCCGTACCGCGTAGAAATGTTTTGGTTTGGTTTGTTTGGGCCACCCTTACCACTTAGGGGGATGAAAAATAGATGGTGGCGGATTCTCAGACCTACTCAATATGCTCACAAAATTTCATGAGAATCGGTCAAGCCGTTTCGGAGGAGAATGGGAACGAACATTGTGACACGAGAATTTTATATTTTATACTAGCTGTGCCCGTGAACTCCGTACCGCGTTCAAATGTTTGGGGTGGGCCACCTTTATCAGTTTGGGGGGGGGGGATGAAAAATAGATGTTGGCCGATTCTCAGACCTACCCGTTATGCTCACAAAATTTCATGAGAATCGGTCGAGCCGTTTCGGAGGAGTATGGCAACGAAAACTGTGACACGAGAATTTTATAGTTATTAGATATAAGATTAAAAGTAAAGGGTTTTCTTTGTACGTAAAGACACGGTTTTCTCTATTATCATTAACTCCAATCAACTTCCCGTTGGGGTGGTAAATACCCCTTAGTACGTAGATGATAGTAAGGGAGTTTGATCGCGGTGGGTGGAAGTGGGTGGAAAAATCTGAAAAAAAAATCTGTCTTTTTCTAACTAATAGGCAAACTATTTTAATTTTAATTTTATTGAGAATGTTCGAGAAAGTTCCAGAAACTTCTCGAATCATTTGGATTTTTTAAATAATTTTAATTAATTGAGAATATTCGAGAAAGTTCCAGAAACTTCTCAAAAGATCTGGAAAATCCTACTAATATTATAAACGCAAAAGTTTGTAAGTATGGATTTTGTTACTCTTTCACTTAAAAACTATAGAATAGATTTAAATGAAACTTTACAATAATATAGCTTATTCATATAACATCAGAATAACACATAGGCTACAATTTTTAAAGATCAATATCTTTGTGAAAATGTGAATTGTCCAAAATATGACGATAACTAACGTCCACTACTGTGCACTTGCCAAGCTTGGTGGATTGTAGTCTGAATACTTCTTTATACCAAGAGTATACCCGTATTCACCGGTAGGGCACTGATAGAGAAGATGACCATACTTTCGAGAATTATAACAATTTTGTTTGATATTTCCAGGGAGCAGCAAACTTGCAGAGCTCAATCAACGCGGAGGCTGGGCTCGGCACCGCCTCCTTGGCAGCAGTGTATGCTGGTCTCATCTTCTCCAACATATTTCTGCCAGTATTCGTGATCAGGTGAGTGAGTGAGAGACAGAGAGAGAGAGAGTGTCGGGCAGTCAGCAATCTGATGTAACGCTTCTGAGCAGCAGTAACAACAGTTGGGCGACCATTGCGAGGTTGATCAGCAAAGTTATCCACGCTGCGATATCTCTGTAAAGTGTTCACGACACAGGATTGGACTACAGCCACTCTGCGTGCTATTTCTCTCGTAGAATGTTCTTCTTTCCCCAAATTAACAATTCTTGCTCGTAAAACTTTAGATAATCCCCTCGGCATCATTTAAATGAACTCCTTCTTCGAAAAGCCAGAAAAAACGCTTGAATCAAGTCGGTCAGATTTCTGAATGAGCATAAACATTAAGGCTTTAATCTCTTTTTATACCGATAAACAATTGACATTTTAAATTCTTTTGTTATTAAAAGATTTGATTTTTAAATGAAGAATCTTAGAAGAAAAAGTAAACAAAAACGTAATAAAAAAGATTTCGTATTTTCAAAGTGATCTCAAACTTTATTTGATGTGTGTGTGTACGTCGTCTTACTTTAGGTAAATTGGCTGCAATACTTTTTGGAATTCTGGGTGGATCTCAAAATTTCTTGGATGATCTAGCAAACTATTTTAATTTTAATTTTATTGAGAATGTTCGAGAAAGTTTAAGAAATTCTCGAATCATTTGGATTTTTTAAAATAATTTTAATTAATTGAGAATATTCGAGAAAGCTTCTCAAATGATCTGGGATTTTTAAAATAATTGCAAACTTTTTTAATTAATTGAAAATGTTCGAAAAAGTTCCAGAATCTTCTCAAATGATCTGGAAAATCCTACTAATATTAAGTTTGTAAGTATGGATGTTTGTTACTCTTTAACGTAAAAACTACTGAATGGATTTTAATGAAACTTTACAATAATGTAACTTTTTCAACTTATACATCAGAATAACACATAGGCTACAATTTATAAAGATATTGTGTGAATTGTCCAAAATATGACGATACGTGTCAAGTAAGTAGGAAAAAATCTACGATCTGCAAGCTATTCTGGCGTGTGCTGCCAAAACCGCTAGAGTTACATTCGTAATGTATGATGGAAATGTTTATCTTAAATAGTCCTACAAAAAAACCGGTCCACGTCACTTCACTTTATGCTAATGATACTCTCTAACGCGGGTAAAACCGCGGGGCACAGCTAGTAGCTAATAATGAGTATTACTCTTTTCCTCTCATGGTCGTCACCCTTCCCATAAATCTTCAATTGCCAAGAATCCTAGTGAGACAAAAATAAAAAATAAAAAATCTAAAGTCGGTGATGTACTTAAATTCTGGATTTTCTCTTTTGACATACCACTCTTAAGATAAATTATGTACTCTTTTAAGGGCTGACTTTTCCATTCCCGAATTAAAACATTAGTTAAATAAGTGTTTGCTCTAAGTATGATCTTTACTCTTATGATATGTGAACAGGATAATGATAATATTAACTGACTAATTTATTTGGAGATTGAATAAAATATTGTGTAAAATACTTCTACTGTTGTAACCCGCATTGGAGCAGCGTGGTGGAGTAAGCTCCAGGCTTCCCCAATAAGTGGGAGAGACCCGTGCCCAGCAGTGGGACACAAAAAGGGTTGCAGCCAATACAAGATTTATGTTTATATATAGTTTTTATATTGATAACTTACATCATAAAGCTAATACAAGCGTGAAAATTGGTGTTATTAATGTACATTAATAAAATTTAAGTAAAAATAACAAACCACAAACAATAAGAATTAAACTATATGTATATGTACAATTATAATTGAGGAATAAGTATAAGTATACTAAGAAAGATGAATATTGTAATTCTAAAGACAGCGGGAAACAGCTGGATTCAGAGGGTGCAGGACCGGACGCAGCGGCAAATAAATAATCCCTCCTAATATTGTAAATGCCAAAGTAACTCTGTCTCTCCGCTTGCTACGCTTTCCCGCTTAAACTACTGAACCAATTTTATTGATATTTGGAACACAGATAGAGTGGACCTTGGGAAAGGACATAGGATGGTTTTTATCCTACGGGAACCTATAAAACGTTTCTAAAAAGCCGCTGGCGGAAGGCTAGTAATTAATAAATAACGTTTCACACTCATAGCCCCACAGTAGGGTAGATATAACCTGTGTCGTGGGTGCCATGGACACACTTCTATGTGACAGAAACACAAACACCCAGACCGAGAACAGAAATTTAAATATAAAGACTGATGAATGGGTAGATGGAATCTATGTTAATATGTAATAGTTGTTTCAACAAAGAATTTAACATTTTTAATGACTAACGCCTTCAATACAATTTAAGAAAAATGCACGATAAGTTTAAAAAAAAAATTTGTGAGAAAGATAATTACAATTTTTGGAGGTAAATTAAATTTATCTTTAGTAAAATGGCCTTATTATTTTTATCTTCAAAAGGCTGTATACTTTTTGATAAAAACGAGGTCTACCAAACATACTATAAGTGTTAGTGTAATGTTCTTATTAATGTACAGTTGTACAGTGTAGGTACCATGTAGCTTCGGGATTAAGAATAGAGCTACGGTATCCCCTGCCTGATCGTAAGAGGTTACTAAAAGGGGGCTTCCGGGGATGCGGGCGGTGAGAGTGGGAGCTTGACCCGTACAGCCAGCAGCCTCGGGAGGGACGGCGGTTGGTGCGTGGCCGCATGCCGCCGTGAACACCTGAAGGTGCAGGAGAGCACATCTGCTCTCCCGAAGATGGGCCCGTTCTGGGGCGCCGCGCGTGGAGGACACCGGTGCGTTCCAATGGAGATCCCGGAGTCCTCACAAACACAGAGGCAGGCCACCGAGGTGGTTTTAGTGTGGTCAAATCCCACATAACCCGGTATCCTCTCCCAAGGTGTCGGGTACCTTTTGAAGGTTCCCCCCCCCGATACCAAAAAAGGTACCATTTCATTTATAATATTTTTATAATTACACATTAGAATTTTTTAATTATTTCTTTTGGCGTTAGCCATATAGCAATTTGATTTACGGATTTTAATTTGTGTATCATTTTTTTTAAATTTTTTTTTACCTTCTTAGATGCCTACACAGAACGTGTCACATGTATCGTACGTTTAGTAACACACAGTACGTTTAGTACATACAATATAATAGGAACGTGAGAAAAATAACACTACTAATGAGTAAAAGTTGATTAAACTACTTTGTATTGTATTGTATTCAAATACCTACAACTGCTAAAAATAAGGTAAAAACAGCAAAAAGAGCAGCCACTTTGATAGTACACATGAAGGAATGAACATTTTGGCAACCACCAAAAAATAAAGTAAAAAAGTCATATAAAACGTATTACTATTGACTATACCTTTGAGCGTAGTACAGTAAAAGATGCGAGGTCTGTGTCTCTACTTATCTTATCCCATCCTATTTTAATTATTCAATTCCGAAACAGTGTTGACATTGATTACGATGTTAAATATAAATTTTCATGCTCATTCCTTACCTATTCAATTATTCTGCACCTACATATTATGACTAAGGACTTGTACAGTCAAACAAATAAAAAATACACAAATTTTTGTGTAAAATAAGTGGTTAGATCGGCTTATTTTCCAAAAACAGTTCTATTTACTTATGACTTTAAACTGAAGAAATAATTTATGCTGCTATGAAATAAATTGGTGCAGTGACTAAAAGTATTGTACTCGTAAATAATCAATAAACATAATTATTTACGAGCTACACGCGGGAGGATTTTTTTAACTCTTCAGGATAAATTACGTAATTTATTTTGGACCGAATAGTAATTATACTCGTATATTCTGTTTTAGCAACTTTGCTCTTTTGATGGGACTCTTACAATACATAATCATTTTATTGTTTTTGAAATTTTTTCAATGATCAGTAAAGTAGGTAACCATCTTACATACTTACATAACGTATCCTCATTGAAATCCGTGTAGGTTTATTATTTACGTTGACTTTTTGCTTACAGCTAAAGTTTGTTTGATGGATTTGAGTCACAAAAAATGGCGTGCACATTTAATTTCTGATAAAGATTTGAATTAAAATTAAAAATAATACTAAACACACTAAAGATGTTATCAGAGGAAGTCGCGATTCTTAAAGGGGTTACCTCGATTTTTCCAGCCGTAAATAATAATGTTACGATGGGTTTTGCCATCATGTACTTATCTCTAGACTAAGATAGATTATTTTATAGTGCTTTGGTCTTTAATAAAAACAAGAATTATAATCTAAAGTTTTTGTTGGACTGTGCGGCGTCAGCGCCTGATGGTTTTTATTCACAACACTTCCATCTCGCCCAATTTTTTTTTAAAAACATTATTGTATTCGTGATATCTTTGGTTTATCTTGATGATGATCAGTAGAGTTAAATTAGCGTGTACAACCTAAATAGTATAATTTTTAGAGCTATGATACTACCTATTCTACTTTTTCCGAGGATATTATCGACTTATTCTTTTAATACTTAGTTAATAATTATTAAGAGTACATACTAGTATGTTCTTACAAAATCATTTCATTAATTCCGGAAATACTTAATTTTCATATTTTCTGAGATTCCATTAACAAAAATCTCTTCTTTATTTCTCAAAACGGGACTACTAAAGTCTTGTCTAAATCCTTTTTGGATTTTATAGAAATTATGTTCCTTAAAACATACAAACAAAAACAACTTTTCTTGGTTAGAGTTTATTTTATTTCATTTAAACCCAACCTGGGCACATTAACTGTTCCAAGACTAGGAACAGTTATTGTACTATTTTACAAGATTATTTCTGTTTATATTCCCATTTAAAAAATCCAGTTTTCATTCTTTTTAGATGGCTGGGCACAAAATGGGCGATGGCGGTGTCCTTCTTGACGTACATGCCGTACATAGCGGCTCAGCTGTACCCTCGCTTCTACACCATGATCCCAGCCGCGCTCTTCGTCGGGCTGGGTGGCGGCCCCCTGTGGTGCTCCAAGTGCACCTACATTACTGTGGTAAGAACTGTTCTGTAGATGCAATATTTAGATTATCTGCCGATTATCAAAATTAAATGTAGCCGGGTTAAGCTGAACTAGGTATATGTATTACGAAATTGGTGGCATAAAATTAGTGTCGTAACACTAGTTCATCAACTGTTTTACGTGTAGACATCAGTTTTACATTGCATGCATTAGTTTCATGATACTAAAATACTTTCGTATCTCGCTCAATTTTCGTAACTAATGTCATGCAACTAATTTTACCGTGTATGTAAATGCTTTTTGGAATTTTGGAATTGGAATAAAAAGTATGTAGGTACGTTAAAGCTTCGGAGTCGATGAGCGATGTTAATTTCACAAAACTATTATTTTAACGAAACTAGTTTTCTCAATAAGTACTGCAACTGGTTTCATGAAATTAATTTCATCGTGAATGTGATTAATTTCGTAATGTAAAATTGACTATATTAATGTAGTTGATTCATTTCTATGTAAGTTTCGAGCGAATCAAACGAAAAGTAATAACCGCCTGCGCAATAGTTATTTACAACATTTAATTACAGGTTTCAGAAGCACAAAGCCAGATATCTAATGTAAATGCAGAGGCAGTGCTGGTCCGATTTTTCGGACTATTCTTCATGATCTTCCAAGTCAACCAGGTGTGGGGAAATCTCATTTCTTCTTTAGGTATGTGTATAAAAATGTTAAGTACATAGGTGCTTATAGTACTATAAAAACATGCGCCGTGCAGACCATCTTTTGTTAATTCTTTTTTAAATGTTTAAGATTGACATTCATTCAAAGAAAAATGAATTATTTGCGCAAATATGGGTATTATAAAAGTTGTCTTATTCATTTAACAGTCCACCATATTTACCTCAGTAAGGTATGCAAATATTAAAGAAATAAAACAATTATAATCTGAAATCTGAATAAGTAATTTATTTATTAAGTTTACGAACCATATTGTTTATTTATTTATCCCATATTTTTTGTTGTTTATTTTGTAGTTATGAATTGATTTATACAGTGTTTTCCCCATGTCATTGGCTTTGGGCACCCAATTCACTGGGTTGTTATACGCTGAGAGGAAAAAAAGCTGGCGGAATAAACCTCCCAGGTTGTAGTTCCGTCATTCCGTAATCCCTCATGAAGTTAATTTTCATTGTTTAGAAATTCAAAAAGCGAATAGTACACTATTGTATATAAGAACGTTTTAAATGATCGTTTGAAATCATAATTTGTTTTGGATTTGAGGGTTTGCGGTAAATTATTAAGTATATATTTTTGAGGTCGAAGTCCAAAAGTGTAATATTTTGTCGAAAAGGCAGCATCAGCCGTATTTTTAGGTTTGCATCTATCGCATTTAAGGTTTATTCTGAAAGAGAGACGTTTTAACGGTTTTAATGATTTTGTTTTTTGCTTTAAATTACAAAATGGCCACATAGTATGAAAATTATGGGTTGC
Organism: Pyrgus malvae; assembly: GCA_911387765.1. Taxonomy (NCBI): domain Eukaryota; kingdom Metazoa; phylum Arthropoda; class Insecta; order Lepidoptera; family Hesperiidae; genus Pyrgus; species Pyrgus malvae. Next base: position 6,709,734 of record OU426958.1, on the reverse strand, counting down.
ATGACGTTGCTCTGTGGTGATAAATTTATTTTGTAGCATTCTATTTGGTTAAAATATGTTGCACAAAGCAACAATAAACGTCTCAACTCGTAGGTAGACACATTCATTTACGTACGAGTAGACTCACAATGGGATTCCTCGTGTTACGACGACCCACGTGGCGTAATGGTTATCATGCCGGACTGCTGATCGGAGAAGCAGAAATTTGAATGATGAGTTTAAAATTTCTGTTCTCAGTCTGGGTGTTTGTGTTTCTATCTCTGTGTGTGTCCATGGCACCCACGACACAGGGTATATCTACCCTACTGTGGGGCTATGAGTGTGAAGCGTTATTGTATTTACCTATTTATTTATTTATGTTTACCTCGGACTCACACGAGGACATGTGTGCTTCTACACCAATTGAGAACAGAACCCCAGGGTTCTACGCTGGCCATTGTAGATCCCAGTGAGGTACTAATGATTTCATGTGGCGATGATTTCAGTACTTACGTCCGGGGACAATCAAGCTGCACAGACGAGTTTGAACGCGAGCATGATACCAGAACTGTGCGGGGCCAACTTCATGCCGAGCGCGGACGCCGCCGAGGCCTTGCAACCGCAGCCGCCTGAGAAGATACAGATGCTCTCAGGTTTGTCAATGTTTAATTACCAAGTATATTTTAGATCATACCCGCAGTTTTTGTGACTTAAATAATTTTACGTTCATTGTGTTTATTGCAAAACCTCGAAGGGTAGGTAGCATACTAGTAAGTTTACTGAAAATAATCTGTACCACATTTTTTTATTCCTGTGTTGTTAAAATAATGAATGGACTGCTGGCTGCAACTCTTTTTTGCTTTTCAAGACATGGCCCTGGTGTTGATCGTGGAATGGTTCATATTATATTTTTGTCTTTTCTCTTTCTAAGCCCCACTGCTAACTCTTCTTGGAGCTAACGTATTTAAATAATGTTATGTCAATATTCATTTCAGCTATTTACTTGGCATGCATGGCTGGAGCAGCACTGATCGTCGCTGTTGGAGTGGATTCTATGAAAAGGTTAACCTATGTCCTGATTATTTTGAAACTTATTCTGTGGTTATAAAATACTGGCCTTCCGCCAGCGGCTTTGCCTGCGTGGACCCGTTTAATGTGTCCCCGTAAAAATATAGCCAATGTGCTATTCCAGACTTCATTGCTATATTAAAATCATAGGCGTTTAGCCAGTAACTTCAATCGCGTTGACCCTATTACCCATTTTCACGTAGGAATGAAGCATTTTCTCGCGATAAAAAAGTAGCCTATGTTATTCAAGGTGAAAATAGCTTTATAATGGTGAAAGAATTTTTGAAATCGGAACAGTAGTTTTTGAGTTTATTCATTACAAACATACAAAAATACAAATCTTTCCACTTTATAATAGTATAGAAAACAAGACTGTGACATGCCTCTTTTAAAACGTTTTTCTTTGTATTAGTAATAAGTTAATATCTGTGTATGTTGCCACTGTAAAAAAAATTGAATTTAGTTCTGCTCGAATTGTTGAAACAAGGTTGAAACTGACAAACAAAATAAAGTCAAATCAGTCTGAGCGTAGCGAAATCGGTATGCGAGGTCTGTGGTCTTTAAAATATTCAAATAAAATGACGGCTACTTTACCAGAACGATTTCAATCTATGCAATTTTGGAGGAAAAACATTTTCTGACATTATAATATTCCAAAACACTCGGCAACTATAATTAACCTATAATTAGATCAGGTGAATTAAGTACCTAGGTACTCCACGAATGGCTTTAAATTTATCCAAACATTACTCAAAAATACACTAGCTAATTTAAAATAAAACAGTAGTACGACATAACGTTTTTAAGTGTTTAGATATTTGGGAACATAAACGTATATGGCTGTAACCCTTTTTGCGTCCCACTGCTGGGCACGGGCCTCTACCCTTTAGTGGGGAGGCCTGGAGCTTACTCCACCACGCTGCTCCAATGCGGGTTGGTGGAAATGTGGTTTAGTGGCCAGCCCGCTGTCGGATGTTTTCAAACCGCCCATAAGACCTCCGACAAGGTTTAACGACTGTTATCTATCGACAACAACCGGGACCAACGGCTTAACGTACCCTCCGAAGCACGGAAACGCGCATGTATTTTTTTTGCCACTAGCGGTCACCCATCTCATCACCCGACCGCGCCCGAATGGCTTAGTTGTAAAGATCGTTTGCGTTCTACGCTAACCACCGGGCCATGCGCGCTTCTAACGCTAAGCGTATATATACCTGTACCTTTATAAATATTACAGATACGACACAGGACGGAAAGGGTCAGGTACGGGTCTGTCGGGGATGGCGTTGCTCGCGGTGACTCTGAAACTGTTGGTGGAACCCAAGCAGATGATGCTGGTCACCATCAACGTGTTCATCGGCTGGCAGCAGGCCTTCTTTGGAGCTGATTTTACTGCGGTTAGTATTCTACATAATTTATAGACTTAAAGCTGGTAAGTTTAGTTCCAAATATTAGTTTGCCTGATACATACATGGGTAGCTTAAAAAAAATGCCTTTATTAGCTCGCCATGTTTGCCTCAGTGCGGTATGCAAGTAATGTTAACATAAATAAAATAAATAGGTAATCAATTATACTGGTAACATTAGACAGCTTAATATGTATGTAGTCACTAATGTATTGTTACGTTTCGATGCAATTAAACACAATATTTTGCTACTTACATCTTTTTATTCTAGGGTTTTGATATTCATAAATAATGAATAAATAATGCTTAGCAATCATAGCCTCATAATAGATTATATGTACCCTGTGTCGTGGGTACCATGAACACTGGACACATACAAAGACAGGAAAACAAACACCCAGACCGAGAACAGAAATTTTAACTCATCATTCAAATTTCTGTTTCGGCGGGAATCGAACCCGGGACTCCTCGATTGACAGTCCGGCATGGTAAACATTTCGCCATGCGGGTCATCAAAAATTGTATCTTTTTTAATATGAAAAGGATAATTCGACTTTTATTATGTCCCACTTCTAGGTGCAGGTCTTTCCCCATTATTGTGGAGGCCTGGAGCTTCTACTATATTACACTGCTTTAATGCGGACTAGTGGAAATGCGAGTGGCAAATCCTCCTTTGGATGCTTTTCGAAACGTTAAGACAGCTTCTGACAAGATTAAACGACTACTTACTAAGTATCTGTCGTTATCAACCGATACCGACAGCCAAACGTGGCCTCCACGGAAATTTTGCCACTGACGTTCACGCATTTCATACCATTGCGTTACCTATTGTGCTTAAATATGATAAGGGATGGAAGTGTCAATATTTTAAATGTGTTTGACTATTTGTTTTTCGCAGGCGTTTGTTTCATGCGCCATCGGAACTGGAACTGTTGGTTTTGTCATGATGACATTTGGACTCGCTGATGCTATCGGCTGTATCGTTACTGGATACGTGTCTAAGGTAAATTAATATAATAAAACTTACTTAAAAAAAGACTTCAAATCATTCTTAACCCCAGGTACCTACATACATAGGTACATACATTTTATATACCTACTTGTTCTGTCAAGAAGTACGTGGATGGAATAAGTTATAAGTTATGATCCGATATACATGAAACTTGGACTGTTGCCAATGCAAATCAATAATCATCATCTCGATATGACTCTTAGGGCCTCTTTCACCACCTTCAAGTAAGTGACAAGTACGCTAATTTTCGGTTAAAGTCACCTGTAACTTCAATTTCAATTTCACGATGTTCGAGTAGCACTAATCATTATGAGAAACTTACCCGTACTCATAGCTTTAATTTGCCAATTAACTTTACTTGGGACGTAACTAATCAACACTTTACTTGGAGATGGTGAAAGAGGCCCTTAGCTATCGAAAATTTTGCGGACGAACCTACCCACACTTGAAATTTATCACTAATTAAAATTATTCAATTTCAATATCACGCACATGCAGGTCAAAATAATTCCTATTTTTGAAGTCAGTTAAAACATTATATTGTATAATGATTGTATACGATATTTTTGTTTTGTGTCATTATTCATGACTTACTTACGAGTTAATTTTAAGTGTAGTATGAAAAACTTAACTATATTTTGTTTTGTCGCACAAATGTGGCGGTTCACAACACATGACCTCATATAAGGCTTGAGCTTGCTTAATATTGCGTGAAGATATGATGCGGAGGATGCATTATGATGCAGTGATAACACATGACCTATTTCAGTTCCTGTAGTCCTAGTTTGGCTTGCATGCCTGTCTGCCATAACTATAAAAATAGTCTTTGAAAGAGCGATAGTTTACCGAAGTTATGGTCAATCATGAGGAAATCTTCTTTCCAGAAATAGTTATTTGACCTCACACTTCAGATTATGCTACTGTTCTAACATTGTAGGATTTTGTTTAAAATATGGGTTTCTAGGAGCAAAACTTCATAGATGGTGGCGATATTTACAGATTACCGGTCGCGTGCCCCTCATCTGTGTTGCTGCAGTGGTCCAAACTGGATTGTTCGTCACTATCTTGCTGTGGAAACCCAACCCGGACTTCAGTTGGGCTCTTTACCTCATAGCCGTGCTGTGGGGCCTGTGTGATTCTATATGGCTAGTGCAGATCAATGGTAAGTCTTGATACACATTTTGAGGATGTTATTACATTTCTTTATACATATCAATGCCGCAACTGATGTATGGTGAACTTTAGTACCAATAATTTGTAGAAGACAGACACTTTTGACTTCTTAGTTTAGTTAAGTCGATCGGTAATGTTAGGAATAGCGAGGATGTTGAAAATGATTCAGTTTCTGTAAAAAAAAAGGTAAGTTTGAAGAAGTTTGCCAGGTTTTCAAACGGAGGAGAGCAAGTTTTAAGCTACTGGAACTTAATAACTAAACTAACTAACTAAAGGTAAGGCAATACTAACAGAGCGCAAGGAAGTACTAATAATAATATGAAGTAGGGGTCTATCTATTTAAATAAGTTGGTTATATAGAAAGAGAGAGAAATATGTGTGGAAAGAGCATAGGAGGCATGGAACTTTGACAGTTTTGTTTTGTATGGGTTTTTAATTTATCTTTTACGAAAAAATTTCATGTTAAAACATTTTTTTATTGAAATGACGACCCGCGTGGCGCAATGGTTACCATGCCGGACTGCCAATCTAGGGGCCCCGGGTTCGATTCCCGGCGAAACAGAAATTACAATGATTAGTTTGAATTTCCGTTCAACCTTTTCCGGTCTGGGTGTTTGTGTTTCTGTCTTAGTAGTTGTCCATAGTAACCACGACACAGGGTATATATAGCCTACTGTGGGGCAATGAGTATTTAGTAATCAAGCGTATTTTTTTTAAAGTGTAAAATTAACCTTCCTGTATCTTTTACAGCTTACTACGGAATAGCGTTTCCGGGCCGAGAAGAAGCATCCTACTCCAACTTTAGGCTGTGGGAATCCGTCGGTTTTATTATCGCCTACGTACTTTCCCCGTACTTGCGAACCAGTGTCAAGACTTACATGCTACTGGTAGCCATGTTTTCAGGCACCTTCCTCTATTTCATGGTGGAATATAAGGATAAAAAGATTAAGCAAGCTGCCGAGCCAATCAAAAAGGAGATGTACATTGCTGGTCTGGATAATATGGCTTTCAAAGAAACGGAGTAATTGTAAAGATTTAATAGAATTATTTGCATTTAATGTTACGTTTATTAATGACAACTTCCTACGAGTATTTCAGTTAGATTTAAACTGTATTTTTTACGCTAGAGATATAGAGAAAGTGTAATTAATATTGTTACTTATATGTACTTTAGTCGGCATCGCAGATTTATAATTGTGATAATGTCCTTCAAAAAATAGGATAATGTTATGTCAAAAACTTTAAAAGTGATATTTTTAATGATAATTATTTAAATGTTATAAATATGGTGTATATATAATTTTCAATATTTTATTTAGATTTTTAATTAGTTTTTGTAAGAAATTCTTATAATAGGAGCCCAGATTCCATATCTCTTATTGTAATCTTGTTCATTTTGTGAAATATCCAACCTATTATATCGTTACGTTATTTTACTTTAGTTAATATACATGTAAGTACCAAAAAGCAAAAAAAAAAAAAAAATAGCTACGTTTTACCTGAAATTAAAACGTTTATTAAACATACTTACCTTATTCGACCTAATATTATGAGAGTGGCTTCCGTTTCCGTAGTGTACTAGTCGCTTAAATCCGGTCCGCCAGCGCCCTCTATACCTAACTCCAGCTTGTTCATTTCCGGTTGGTCGAAATTTTGCGACACTAGCGCCACCAAAGGCAGGTTATGACGAAGGAGTAATTTTAACCTCATTGCGTCTATGTTACACCAGGCAGTTTTAAAAACTTAGGTCGAATAAGGTAAGTATGTTTAATAAACGTTTTAATTTCAGGTAAAACGTAGCTATTAAACAGTACTGTACCGTTATTCGACCTAATATTATGAGAGACGTGTCTATTATCGCCTGGTGGCGCTGGAACAAGCCAATGTGATTAATTATCTTGCTAAGTGCCAGGAGGAATAAACGCTCATATGATAAACATATTTACTCAGTATGCAGGAGTTATGATTGTTATAAAATAACAATGCAAAATAATAATATTGCAACGTGAACTTACAAGCTGTTAACTTGATTGTAAGTCAATCATGAAGTGACAAAATCTATAGACAATGGAGAAGATGAAGATGACACCTGCTGCAACGCAAGATGTCACGACGTTATGTTTCTTAAAAATGTGGGCTGTAAGTTAGGCACTTGTCATAATATCGTCTGAAGGGAACTTTTCAACCCAATTTCTACTTGTTCAGCTGGCCTAACACTTCCAACTGTTTACGTCGACTTCCTTGACAGCTAGGATCTAGGTCTAGGATCTCCCGGTGAAGTTAGGTTTTTAATTATTATTTATTTATTTAGCTAGGTATCTCGTTTGCAGCCAATGCAAACGATTAACACGTTAATATTCTGCGATAAAACGATATGAGAAAAACTTAAGAATAATTGCTTAATTTTTCGACGGGTGGTGACAAAGGATTTGTGGACATTAATGGTCGTATACGACAAACTCGTTTTATCATGCAAGTCAACAATATACCTAGTTAAGTCCGAAACACCTGGCTTATAAAATTTTAACTTGATGTCATTTGCACAAGCAACTTAACTTTTCAAGGCCAGACAGTAAATTCTTAAGGTAGATCTACGTTATATTGACAACGATACAAACTTTTGTTGATGTGACTAGTTTCTTAGCTTAGATTCTCCCATTTCCAGACTTCCAAATTACTCACCAACGCTCTAGAACGTGGCAGTCCTCGACTTTGTACATGGTATGGAATCCGAGGCTTGATTCATGTGGTTAGGACTCTTTGTAGGTATTAGAAGTGGTAATGGAAATATTACCTAAATAGGAAATAGAAGGAGAATTCTCTGAGTGAGAACTGTAACTCCGAGAATGGCCAATGACTTGGTCGTTCGATTCGGTGTGCAATATTTTGATACAACTTGCGACTTTGCGACGAACAAGTCCAAGAACGGGTGCGCCAAATTTCTGGAATACACTACACAAAATGCCACCAATAAAAATAAAAATAAAAATTAAACGAATTGTCGGACAAGTCAAGTTTAAATATAAAGAACATTAAGTTAGATTATTCGTTCTTAGATATTTCCATGAAATACCTAAATATATGAAAACTTCAACAAGTTGATAGAGACACCAAACGAAAACCAGCCGCGTGACGCCGATTTCCAACATTTGGCAGTAATACCTAGTCTGCAAGGGGATATAAACCTTGTAAATCGATATGTGAACATTAAACAGATCCGGCAGTTCTCCTATCTAGCTCTTGAGTACTTTCGCGGTGAGGTTCGTACTCTTTGCAGGTAGAAGACCCTAGTGCGGTTGTCACATTTAAAGCAAGGCTGAATTTCAGGAACTGGCCGTAACCTGAAGCATCCGAAATGTAGCAGCCTTTTAATCAGAGCAGAAGATTTGATGCTGTCCAATCGTCCCATTAGACTAAGATTGCTTGGCACTGGCACCCCAACCAGAGGGCCCACTCTGTAAGCCCGTATCCGAAACTAAGTGAATTTTCGGGCCTTATTTTTGGAGTAGATTGAGGAAATTCTAGCAATATTATTCATTCAATAGCATAATATCATCAATGACAACGCTTATCTTATTAAATCATGAAAAAGAAACGATCTGAGTATGCTAAAAATGATTCCGAAAATGTTAGAACTTACGGACGGATGCTTACAGAGTGGCCCCTCAGGCCCGGTTATAAGATAGCGCGACGAAAGTGACCGATGAATAAGAGACTATCGCCTGAGTTTGAAAAGACCGATGGTAAAGGTGACCTGTCGTAGCCACGAAAATCATTCTTATTGTCTCCTGTAGATCTATATACTTCGTGATAGCAAAATACAAAAGTATCCCAAATCACCCCTTCGAGAAATTCAAGGAGCCTTTGCAAATAAAATGAATTGAATAGAATGTGCCCTCTTGGTGTAAGGATTGACTTCTCGGTGTTTATTTCCAACCATATTGCATGCAGACCAAGTTCGATATGTGCACCTAGTAGGGCTGAGTCCTGATATACCAAAAGGAAGTCATCCGAACAAATTAAAGGCCTTGCTTTCCGAGCTACAGTACTTACAACGAATCTCCGCCCCTCCGAAGCCGGCTACAAGTAGCTTAATCAAGATATTACCACGACAGGTACGTTTGCGCAGTATTTTGCTGCGCCTTTCAGAGGGATAAAGATCCGCTCTGACAACTGTAGTGGTCAGTCCAATGCGATAAGGATGTATACGCTGAGATAAACGACAGACAAGTTATTACAAGTAATACTGGCATAAATCAAATACATGATGCGAGACAAGAAATTTCCTACGTGAACCAACTCATTCAATTTTCCTAAACTAAAAATTGGCAGTCGCTTTTGGTTCCGATAAACACCAATGACATTGGGAGAGGGTGTCGCCGCTTTTCTTATACCCTGCCTCATCAACATATTTAAGGAGTTTTTACTGACCAAGGTGTTGGTCGCGAAAGAATTTAACCAATGAGCGGTTTTGCTTCGAACGGGATCCGGTTAGTCAACTATGAGGATGTAGGGCGGCGTCCTCATAGATACTCAGCGGTAGCAAAATATATCCAAAACTGACCAGCACGAAGAGGTTGACTCGGTGAGTCATATCCTCTTTTCAGTACAATCTCTTCTTTCTCTTTCTTCTCGAATCTTTGCCTGGCGGAATTGAGATTTAGTATCATTTTGGGCTGACAGGCACGAAAAGGTTGACTCCGTGGGTCAGATCATCTTTTTCAGTGTAATCTCTCTTTTCTCGTGGCATGAAGAGTTCAGCATCAATTTGGGAGTGTAAGGGTACACAGCACTAGCAATATATATCCAGTTTGATCGACATGAAAAGGTTGACTCGGTGAGTCAGATCCTCTTTTTAGTGCTCTCTTTTCCCGGTGGGATGGAGAGCTAGCATAATTTTGGAAGTGTAGCGCGGTGACCCTCAGCACTAGCAATATATATATCCCGCTTGTCGGCATGAAGAGGTTGACCCGGTGAGTCAGATCCTCTTTTTAGAGCTCTCTTTTCCCGGTGGGATGGAGAGTTAGCATCATTTTGGGAGTGCAGGGCGTTGCTCCTCAGCACTAGCAATATATATACATATATCCCGCTTGTCGGCATGAAAAGGTTGACCCGGTGAGTCAGATCCTCTTTTTAGTGCTCTTTTCCTGGTGGGATGGAGTTTGCTTTTCTAACTTTCTACCAGCAGAGACTTCCTGATACAATGTATGAGAAGAAAATTTTTAACGTCACAAGGTGATATAGACAATTGGGATGTTGACTACAAAATTTTTAATTGTTTAATCGAAGCACTTTATTTACCGAATTACATACCAAAATTAGATTTCGAATAATTTAAGAAATGTTCACGTTCAGTACGTTTAAGATTCAACATTAGATAGAAAGCGCAACAGCACGTCCTGACGTCACGTCGTAAAATATATCACCAAAGCTTCACACGTTTTTAATGTATAACAACATTAACAACAAAATTAAAATACTAAAGCTTCGTTTAGCTAGAAAGGTCCAGAATATAAACCTTAAAAACTTAAAACTATATATATATATATATATATTTTAAGCAACATTAATTTTTATTTAATTTTATAGCAGGAAGTCTATATTCATATTTAATTAATAAGTATAATATATTTAGTAAGTATCAATTAACTTTCTAATTGATTAAATTGTTATTGATGAAAACAAAAATCGTTAACATAAATGAATTAACAATTATCCTGTTTTCATAGCATTATTATTATTATTATTTATTATAGTGTCAACACCCAAATTGTAAGGCATACGTTTTATTATAAAGCTGTCATGACACGTTAAGTCCAGATGAGTGCAAGTACTGCCTTTGTACTTTGTGTAGCGGGCATTGCTGCAATTCAGGTCAGAAGAAGCATTGCGAACTATTTGATTGCTAGAGCATGTCTCCGGGATGTAAGAAATGGACGGATCCTCCACATATATATGCACCAAAACATTTAGTGATAGCTGGGTGGCACCATATTTTACAACTGGCTTATGGCTAACCAACGTGGGACATTCGTCACGTCGATATAGAAGTCCACGTTAATCTGGGTCGATCACATAGAATTTCGACACTATATATAAAGTTATATATACACTGCCTAGTAATAAAAACGGCCAGAAGACATCTTGGAATATACTAGCTGCATGCATAAGTTGATTAAACTTACGGTTCTGATGAGAGAGATGGCGTCTTTAGTTACGTTCACGCCTCTTGCATCGACCCATACCTTGTTTACATCACGACGATTCCTTGTTGTATCCAACTCCGTACTGGGCGCAGGCGGATTTACTTTATACATCTCTGAAAATAAAGAACATCCCAAACGGAAAGTAACGCCCGTTTTAGATGTTCAACCGATTAATAATAATCGTAACATAATTATACTAAATTCATAAACCAAAACGAATTTAAAAAAAAATTCGTTGAAAATAATGAATTTACCTTCATAACACTATAAACAGATGTATACTTGAAACTTACGCTGTCCAAACCAAATGGACTAAGAGTTTCTTAAAAAGAAAAGGTTAAAACTCACCTTTATTGTTACTACCCTATTATCTATATTGTATTGTATTATATGTAACAAAACACTTTTACCGAACGAAAAACTTCGTTATTAATTAGTAAGTATAAAATTGTATACTTAAGATCAACACTTTTACCGAACGAAAAACTTCGTTATTAATTAAGATAGGATTAATCCTTAAAACCACTGTAATCCACTGCAAGTACGACTAGTATAAGTAAGACGGTCCAGCGCTTGCGAGCCAAGCGAGCCAGTGACCGCCTCGTGCGGGAACAGAACAGCCAATGAGGTTAAAATTACTCCTTCGTCATAACCTGCCTTTGGTGGCGCTAGTGTCGCAAAATTTCGACCAACCGGAAATGAACAAGCTGGAGTTAGGTATAGAGGGCGCTGGCGGACCGGATTTAAGCGACTAGTACACTACGGAAACGGAAGCCACTCTCATAATATTAGGTCGAATAACGGTACAGTACTGTTTAATACAAGCATTTGCCAAAGACGTAACAACGTCTAATAAATCGATGAACGCCGGCTACACGCACGAAAACGGATGACTCATGTAACGTTACGCCAGTAAAGTGAAATAAAAATTAAGTATTTAACAAAAAAATAGAACCGACTTCAAACGGTAAAAATAAAATTGTTCAGTACCTACTTCTTCTTGCTTATGGTAATGACTGTTAAAACTATATTGGAGTCGGTACCCATTCAGAACGAAAGGTACACTATATTTACTAAGACAGGACATTTTTGATTTTACTAAGGGCCCGATACCAAAAATACTTTTAAGAGTCATTACCATAAGCAAGAAGAAGTAGGTACTGAACAATTTTATTTTTTACCGTTTGAAGTCGGTTCTATTTTTTTGTTAAAAACTTAATTTATTTCACTCTTTTTAGTAATTTAATAATTCTGCACATATGTATAAGCATAATTGGAAATTCTTTCACTTAACTTCTAAACGTTAAAGAGATACCTTTTATAATCATGTTTATCTAATAGCCATCTTATAGCCTGAAAGAATACTACTATCAGTCCACTTGAACGTATAAATTAATGAAAGAATTTGCTCTCAGCTCCTAACCGTTGAGGAGTTGTACCTTCAACCATCAGCTTAGCAACATGAGGTGATAATTACCGGACATAAATATTTGTATTATGTTAAAAAATATGACTAAAAGAATGTGTGTGCCTATTAAGTTTCAGTGTTTCCCTCGATTTCCCTAGTATCACATCATCAGATTTTGCCATGGTGACAGTTAGACCACCTCAGGAATGTAAGATTTCCAACAAAAAACCATTTATTGAAAGAATTTGTTCTCACCTCCTAACCGTCATAGTACCTTCCATCATCAGCTCAGCAACATGATATGATGATAATTATACACAAATACCTGTTTTGCTTTAGTAATTTTTTTCTTTTGCTTTGTTCCCTTCCATTTCTCTGGGATACCATCATCAGACTTTGACTTGGTGACAGTTGGACCACCTCAGAAATGTAAGATATCGAACAAAAAACCATATATAATTTTTTTCTTTTGCTTTGTTCCCTTCGATTTCTCTGGGATACCATCATCAGACTTTGACATGGTGACAGTTGGACCACCTCAGAAATGTAAGATATCGAACAAAAAACCATATATTGAAAGAATTTGCTCTCAACTCCTAACCTTCGTAGTACCTTCCATCATCAGCTCAGCAACATGATATGATGATAATTATACAAAAATGCCTGTTTTGCTTTAGTAAAAATATGAAAATCATTTGTTGTGCTATAAAATTTGAATGTCCTTTCGATTTCTCTGGGATCCCCTCATCAGACTTTGACTTGGTGACAGTTAGACCACCTCAGGAATGTAAGATTTGGAATAAAAAACTATTTATTGAATAAATTTGCTTTCAACTCCTCACAGTTGCAGTACCTTCCATCATCAGCTCAGCAACATGAGATGATGATTACTATGCACAAATATCTCTTATGCTTCAGAAAGTATAAGAAAATCAATGTATGTGCCTATAAAATTTGAGAGTTCCCCTCAATTTCCCTGGGATCCCATCATCAGATCCTGATTTGGTGACAATGGGACCACCTCGGAAGTATAAGCATACGAACAAAAAAAGAATTTGAAAATCGGTCCACAAACGGCGGAGTAATCGGTGAACATATATAAAAAAAAATACATACAGCCGAATACAGTACCTCCTCCTTTTGGAAGTCGGTAAAAAGTTAATGTGGTTTTTACTTCAGAGCATCAAAGTTACTGACATCCTTACCTGTACGTCATACCTGTCATACCTTGATGCTCTAAGGGTTTCATTGTTTTGTTATGTCGTTGTCACCCGTATACCGACTTCACAGACTTTTTAGTCAGCTGGATTTCTTTTCATTTGACGACTAGGCATTTCTCTTCTCGATTTAGGTTCAACAGCCTTTACACAAAGATTCCTATTTTTAATCACTCGGCTCTTAAAAGCTATTTTTCTACTTACGTGTCAAAGAAACGAATGAAAAGTGAACGTCAAACGGAGATAGACAGTCCAATGCCTTTTTTCCAACTCGACAAACAAGCCCTACGTATACCATGTAGTTGCAGAAAAACGTCATCTAAAATCTTCCTTCGAAAGAAAACTTTATCCATGTATTTTATTTACAACTAGCGGCTGCCCGCGACATCATCCACGTGGGCTTTATTTTTAGAATTTTTCTAAAATTAAAGTAGCCTTAGTTACTCCTTAATACATCAGCTAGCTGCCAGTGAAAGTCTCGTCAAAATCGGTTCAACCGTTTCAGAGATTAGCCGGAACAAACAGACAGACAGACAGACAAAAATTGTAAAAAATGTTTTGTTATATGTAACGCATATACATTCATAATAATATGTATGTATTAAAAAGCGGGTTTTTTTTAATATTACAAACAATCCAGTTTTATTTATTTGTATAGATGTAGATGTTGTATACTTTTGGATTTGCTTGTACTTTTTTTATTTTCCATTCCATTCGAATAACAGATATTTGTTACTTATGGAAAGTTGTTACTTATGTCACATAAGTGCATGTTATTTTACTATAATGTGTACACATAACAACATTTTGAGTGTTATAGTGCGTTACAATAGTAATGAATTGTAGACATCTAGTAACAATGGTATGTTGTTATTTTTGTTGTTACTTAAAGCTTTAGGTAACTGTATTAGTATCTTATTATACCTAATATTTATGAAAAACTATCCCCCTTATTCATAAGAATGTCAATAACTTTATACTATATGTATAATATAGATATATATGTAACATAATAAGGTTTTAGCTTTTATGCTCTCCATAAGTAAAATAATAAATTAAATAAATAACACGTTTTAATTTTTTTATGAATAAGAGGGAGAATCATGTGATAATGATGAAATTTAATTTTAATTGTCCATTAATAACATTCTTATTTTCCACCTTAATGAATAATAAAAATATACATTAACATATGTACCACCACCAATACGTGTTGGTCCCAATTCCCAATATGATATCATCTGTGTCAGTGCTGGATTTTCTAAAAGGGTAGGCTGGAGCGGTAGGGCAGTGCCTAGGGCGGCAGATTTTGGGGGGCGCCAGGTCCAATTACTCGTAAAAGACAATAAATTTGAGAGAGTCCCGCCACTGATCTGTGGGTCTACGGCGACTGTACGGCGGTTACTGGCAAAGCCGATTAAATTAATTATATTCAACTTTAGGTGCATAATGTACCTGGTCTATAGTATTTATTTCCAGATTCAGAACTGTTACTTTTTTATTAGAATCAGAAAAATAACATTTCATATCTTTATATAATGTTCTATGATTTACCCTCCAATTTAATTTAAGCTTCTTCTAAAATATGTGATATTGTGTATTTATATTGATGTTAATAGTTTTATTAATTGTTTCTAAATAAAAATAATAAAAAAATTGTATATTGATCTGTATGTTAAACTTTTCAATTTAAACATACGAAATAAATTTTTACATTCCTGTTTTTTGACTCTTATTTCGAATTTTCCTTGCTTCCCCGAATTTTATTTACGTTTCATTTCTTCTCATCTTCGACTTGGACAATGAGATGAATGGCCGGTATCCAAAATAAATTGGCGGGCTTTTATTCATATTTAAGGGCTATTTAAAGAAATCTGTCCAACGATCCGCACTTGGCCAGATAACTTACTTCGCTATCACTTACGAGCGAGAGGAGACCTGAGTCCAGCCCAGAAAAATAAATATCAAGAGATATTATTGGACAATAGTAATGTTTGGTTTCGTCATAACTAAATGATATGTGTAGAAAGTAAACTAGAAAATAGCCATAGGTTACGATGACCACTAACCATTCTACATTTGGTCCTTTCAAGGTCCTTTTTGTCTTCTGTAGACTTTAATTTCTATAGGTATTTGTGCATTTACAGCGCCTAAAGTCAAAAAGTTTCAAGCATTTTTATTGCTATCATTACTGTTAGCCTAAAATGATACCTATCCTCAGGTTCCAAGTCTCTCAGCGAGTGATGTAGTGAGCTATGTTTGATATTTATCTATACGGTAGTATCCGTAATCCGTAGGTATCCATCATAGACGATTAAAGATTACCGATATAGTCCAAAGTGGTACGTGAGTGGTAAGTGTAAGGTAAGTAATGTGGTAAGTGGTGGCTAGGTGATATTGTCAAATGGAGCAATTACCGATGGGGAGAAAACGCCGTCTTATGGCGAACATCAACAGCCCCTAAAAGTCCACTGCTGGACATAGGTCTCCCCTAAGGATCGCAACTCTGTACGGTCTTTCGAGATCTGAATCCAGCGGCTTGAATGGCGACACCCTCCAATCAAAAGGAGCACAGGCCGCCTTCCAACAGCAAGACACCGGGACACACGGGAAGGCCTACCTATGTTCAGCACTGAATAACATCTGATGAATGGATGCATTAGTCACAGTTTGTATTGCGCCATATTGTAAAGGATACTTAGGAACGTTAAGAGATAGTAAAATAAGTATTACTATTTATAGGTTAGATATAATTGTTACTAGAACCGCAAGTTGTCCGGTAGTGTAGGTGTTTAGGCTATTAGAATGCCGTTTGTTTCCACTGCACTTGCGGGTTATTTGGAACTCCGTGACTGCATTGCACCGGTGGCCGAAGAAAAATATTCTAAACACTGTTGTTTTCACTTTTTTTTCTTCAATTATGGCATCGCATACTTTATGCATTATGCCAGCGTCAAGTATAATTTTTGCATAAATTTTTTGCCGGTTTCAATGTAACTGGACGAAGTAATAATATATTAAGTCAGTAAATCGTCAATAATCAGTCTAGTCAAGTCAGTCAAATATTTAAGTAAAGCGATTACTTCTTTACCAGATCATGTTCGATAGAAATAACACAATAGATAGAAAAAACATATTTTAGCACTTTTGTTAACCTATATCGAACAAAATGCCATCAACTTTATCCGATACTAACGGCCGCCTGCGACTTTGTCCGTATGGACTTTGGTATTAGTCATAGCCTGATGTTATATAGCCTAAAGCCTTCCCCGATAAATTGACTATCCAACACAAAAATATTTTTTCATTTCCAACCAGTATTTCTTAAGATTAGCGCGTTCAAACAAAGAAACAAACTCTGAAGAAGAGTTTGTAAAGTTGAAGCTTTGTAATTAGTATATATACTCTATTAATCTCGATGACTAACTCGATAAGTATATTAGTACCTGTAAATAACTTAAAAATACACCAAGAAAATGAAAATAAAACAAGAGCACATTATGTCTTTTGCAACTTCCCGCCAAAAACCCCGTTGCTGTTTCCTATTATCTTCAGCGGGATCAGACAGATCATCAGCGGGAAAGACTGCGGTCTCCGACATGGAGATACAGAGTTCAAACCCCGGCGTGCACGTCTAACAAAGTTTTTTTATGTGCCTCTAATAAAGATTTATATTAGTACCTCTAAATAACTTAAAAATACACCAAGAAAATGAAAATAAAACAAGAGCACATTATGTCTTTTGCAACTTCCCGCCAAAAACCCCGTTGCTGTTTCCTATTATCTTCAGCGGGATCAGACAGATCATCAGCGGGAAAGACTGCGGTCTCCGACATGGAGATACAGAGTTCAAACCCCGGCGTGCACGTCTAACAAAGTTTTTTTATGTGCCTCTAATAAAGATTTTTTTATGTGCGTATCACTGCTTCATGATGAAACATTGTTGTTGCTAAATAGTATGTTGAGCCGTTTGTTTCAACTGCAGTGTCCCGAGGATCGAAGACAAAATATTCTAATCATTGTTGTTGTTTTCGATTTTCTTTGGTAATATTGTGATCTAAGCATTTGTTTCCACTGCATGCACCGGTCTTTAAAAGGGTTGAAAAAAACAGTGCGCACATAAATCATCAAAAATATAGGCGAGTGCCGTAATCGAACCGGTAACTTGCGGCTCGAGAAGTCGACTTTTAACAGCGAGGCTATACATAGATTTTGAAAGGCGCGCAATGGAAATGAGCCTTTGGACAACAGTAAGCTGCGCTCCAGAGCACTTATTTAGTTAGGGTTCTATTATCTACTCGCTCGGTCGCCAAATGTGCGTAATAGGGTAAATAATAACAAAAAAAATTGCTAAAAAACATTACCTACTTAATTAGTTTTAATTTTATTTTTATTTATCTGTATTGTGAATAAGTGAAAAAAAATACTTTGAAAGGATTTTTCTTCAGCCAGTATCGCGGAAACTTTGGGTAAGACGATCATTTTTATTTTGTTTTTGTGACTACCTTAATAATAATTTTTAATTTTTTATCATAAAGAAAGTAGATTTCAAAGTGCTATATTTATAAACTAAATTTCTAAATTAGATTTTTTTTAAATAAAATAGGTCCTTAGTCTAGGAACACACTGATAATCTAAGTGGTCCCTGCAGCCCATCTACAATTATTTTAAACAATTCCGAGTTTCGGCATCGGCACCCTTGCAGCGGAACACATGTACCTAATTGTTTTACGGAATATTTCTTGAGATGAGCAGCTTAAAATAAAAAAATAAATAAAAGAAAAAATCCAATATACTTACATAAATGACATGGAACGTTACTTAAATATAAGTTTAATTAAGTTTATTATTGACACTTATAGCACTTAAGGATTTTCGTGAGTCAGTCTTACGGAAACTTTGGGTAAGTCATTTGCTTTTGATGTATCGTAATTTTGTTTACGTTTAGGTTTTAAAATTTATTTATTGGGTACATTTTTTAAACTACGAGATCATTAAAAAATATTTTGTCAGGTTTTTCTGATATGTTGATTGGCTGTGCTACTTACAAGTGTCATCATTTAAACGATTTTCATGCAGTTTTTTTACATTGATCCACAAGTTTTCTGATTAGTTCTCACCGGGATTCAGTCTAATTCCTTGCGAGGGAGTCAAAATCATTAACCATTCGGCTTGTCGTTTTTTCGTCAATAAATATCGACTAGCCTAGACTGAGGATTGACTCCAAAAGCGTCATACTGTGTTTGGTGCAGTTGAAGTCCGTATTAAACCACTAGTGGACCCCGCAGACGTTGCGTTGTCCTGCCTCAAAAGTTTTGTAAGAGGATTAGTTTCTTTATCATCTCAAAGAGTTTTTATGTAACTGTCAAATAAAAAATAAAAACGAATAGTGACAGATGAACTGTTATTCAGACTATGTCAAACTATTGGACGATGGCGCGAAGAATCAATGTTTGACAATTACTGTTACTAACAGTTTATATAGGAAAATAAAATAAGTTATTTTACTATTAATTTCGCAATGCTCCCAAAAATTTCTCACCGTTTAAACCTTCCCTGGACTTCTACTAATATTTCAAGACCAAATTCACATCGGTTCAGACGTTCTTGATTTTTAGCCAGACTAACGAACAACAATAAGAACATTTATCATTTAAAAATAACAATTTATAATAATTATAATACAAAAAACATGAATAAGCCAAAGACAATACTATACTTTAATAATCTATGAAATGAAATAAGAAACATAAAAATTTTCTTTGCATTTAATATTGAATGGCTAAAAGGATTTTTATACAATGCCGTAAAATGAATTAAAAAAAATAAGAAACATAAAAGACAGACATGACAATTTTGATAGCTGCGTCAAAATGTAAATAAAAAAACACAGAAAGTTAATAATTTTGTAAAGAAATAATAAGGAAAAGCAAAGTATAAGAATAAAACCAAAGTATAAGTTATAAAATATGATAATGAACGTGAATGATGTAAGTAGGTAATAATGTGTAGTGTATTTATAACACTACACGGCGCATTTTATTCATTTCATTTGCTACCCGTGGGAATGAGATATTTTCCCGCGGTAAAAAGTAGCCTATGTTCTTTCTCAACGTCCTTTCTATGTTTATGCCAAATTTCATCAAAATTGTTTCAGTGGTTTAAGCGTGAAAGAGTAGCAGACAGACAGACAGACAGACAGACAGACAGAGTTACTTTCGAATTTATAATATTAGTATGGATATGGATTAGTGACTGAAACTCGTGCTTATTTTTGTTATAATTGAACTTGAGTTTAAACAAACATCGTGACACGTGATTTATATATACATATTAACATAAAATTGTGGTAATATAAATATAAAATTGAGGTCGCTCTCATGGATCTAATTTGGATCCCCGGTATGGCAGCTCGAAGTCCCCATCAAGTCGTCGCGTGTAATATTTCGGATGTAATAGGAGGGGGTATAATAATTAACTTTACCTACCTCTCCACCATATCTCTACGTAGTAAAACACAATAGGTTTACAAACACATCTCGTATTTTTGAAAGGTGCATTTTCGTTACACGTTACTGTCAATAAACGAAGTTGTCCTTGATCTTTAACGAGTGCATTTTTTGTTTTGAATTCTTGATCTAAAAGTAGGAAACAGGAACTGAAAATTAGTTTATAATACGTTTAGTTTAATTTGCTCTACTTTTGTCGAGCCCTAATAGTAATGTCGTAATAAAAAAGCAACGTCCAGAAGGGTTAAATAAAGTCTTATTGGTTATTTGGCTGGCTGCAACCCTTTTTGCGTCCCACTGCTGAGTACGGGTCTCTCCCCCTATTGGGGAGGCCTGGAGCTTACTCCACCACGCTGCTCCAATGCGGGTTGGTGGAGATGCGGGTTAGTGGTCAACCCGCTGTCGGATGTTTTCAAACCGCCCATTAGGCCTCCGACAAGGTTTAACGATTGTTATCTATCGACATTATAACAATAGTTTTATTTAAAAAATCGCAATGTTGGGTTTATTTCCTTCCAAAGTGAAAAGGATTTACTCTTTTCAATCCCCGGATAAAGTAATCAGTCAGTTTATATTATCGCTATATATCTTTTTCATATGTCATAAGAGTAACGATGATAGCAAAAATTTGGCCCTTACGATAAAAAGTTTTATATAAATGCCACATTTTCCACCGTTCGCGGCTTGAATTTATCGGCGAAACATTGCGATAAATTGACGTCGTTAATACGCCTTCCCCTAGCTTCTAGGTACGAGTATCTATATAATACCTGTGTGTAATAATAATGTGTTAAAAAAACTTAAGGAAAAGTAACTGGGATTAAGTTATCACATTGCACGGTCATATTATATTGCTACGAGACAATTGGGCAATTTGATAACAAAGCTAAATAGACGCGGTCTGCAAGGAAATATTTATTTCGCCAGAAGATGTTTCAAGAGCATTTGGTTGAGAGAGTGTTGTAGAATATCCCCTAATTGCGGAGGGCGAGGTTATAGTAGAGGTGGTTGTAAAAGTGGTTGCAAGTCAGATAAAAGTTGTGTACCTCATAGCAGAAATTTGAAATAATTGGTCTTTTTTGTCCAATAAGTTTAACTGGTTAAAATTATAGTTGAACTTAGTGGAACAAAGCAAAATGCCATCATAGCGGCAGTTCTTCTAAAAAATAAATCTGTTACTTGCTACATATTGTATGATTGTTGTTTTCAATGTTATGTTAATTTTACTTATATTTTCATTCGACTTTTATTAAGTTTGCAGTTCTGAAACCTATTAGATGCTAATTATGCCAAATAATGAGTCTGATTGCTTAAAGTTAAGTTTATTTTATGTTTTAAAGATGTGAATATTTTGTTTTAAATATATGTTTTGTCTTTTCTATATTAATAGTAATATGATTATCCTTAAGTATTAAATTTATACAAAAACTAGTGGATTCTAAATGTAGAAATCCTTGATCATTAATCCAAATATTGAGTCTGATTATTTAAATTGTTTAACATTTACTTTATTTTAAGTTAAATGAAAATAATAATAAAAAATTGTAATTAAATATGATTGTATTACTCTGCCCAAAAGGTGATCAACAATATGTATAATGCCCGGTCAATTTGATTATTTGAATAATTTATTATCGAATTGCACTCTCTTAGGGCATTTTTCATAATGAGCGGGCATTATGTATAATGCCCAATTATCTCTTGGTCCATAACATATACGTAACTTTCACGAGACGGGGACGCCACTGGGACGCGACGATGACGGAATGTGATTAATAAATATAAAAATAATATTTAACTCACTTTTGAGGACAAAAGGCTGCAAAAACAATAGCTTCATTATGTGTTGTACTGCTTCGTGCGTACCTACCCAATTAGTGGCACATCAGGGTCAATAAGTAAAGTAGGCTACTAGATACTAATTAGTCGAAACAGTGTTAATTTGCCAGAAACCTTAAAATACATAGACAATGCAAATCTCAAGCACTGTTTGTTAAACGCATAATTATAAAAAGTGTCATAATAACATATACTAATATTATAAACGCTAAAGTTTGGATGTATGTTTGGATGTTTGTTGCTCAATCACGCAAGAACGGCTGAACGGATCGTGATGAAGATTATTAAAAGTAAATTTAGTGTAGGATATATGTAATCACTAATCATATTAACACTATCACTATTCATGTAATAAAAAAGAAAGTTAAAATTAAAAACTAAAATACTGACAAAAAATCATTAATTAATTTTTGATTAAATAAATATTATTTTTGTAGAACCGTAGAGACCGTCGCGTAGTGAAGACATTATTATAGTGTAGAGGCGCTTTTAATAATAAATCATTTGTCTAAATATGATAATTAGTTTGGGAGATATGAGGGAATAGATGAACATACATACATATGTAAACTGTTGAAATTATAAACATTATTTTTGCTTTTCCCGTAGTCGGGTAAAAATAAAAAGTCTTATACATATAGAAACGTTAAAGCCGCTCTAAGCAATTATCTAATACCTTTGAACGAGCAATTCTTGTATATCTAAATATATTTTTTGAATCTCGGAAACGGCTTCAAATATTTTGATGAAATTTAGTACCCTGGTTTCGGGGGTGATAAATAGATCCGGCAAATTTTTTTGTTAGAAATTTTTACCTGTGTAAAAATATTTTCGGTGATAATCAATTTAAATATAAACTGAAAAATACGACTCTTCCTGACATCTATTGGAGAGTTTTAATATTATTATGGCGTAAACGTTGTCAAACGGGGGGAGCCCACGATGCTCATTGTGTATTTCCTCAAGCGTCATCAGGAACTTGTGCATTTTATAGGTTGGGTGGTAGGAAGATTAAAAGATTATATTTTATAACGTTTTCGTTTAATCGGTGGAGAGAGCACCTATAGGTTTTCAAAAATTTCATACGAAAGGTACAGGTAAAATAGTAGTAGAAATTAAATAAATTCATGGTAAGATTGGTAAATCATATATCAGTAATCTGATGATTTTAGTATGAATGTATACAAAACAGCAAAATAAAAAAACGTTATTTTGGCAAACTCGGAAGAGTCCTAATTTTTATTATTTAAAATTCATGGTTCAACAGTAACGGGGTATTCTAATCTGACCATTTTGACATCTGGAAGTAAGATAAAAAATATACTGTACCTATATAGAAGTTATTTTTTAATCGTGGCAGTACTCAACAGGATGCAAGGTGCCCCATATTTCAGTCTGACGCGCTCGAGTAAATCCAATCTGACGTTCAAAGAAATGACAATGTCGAATATTGAAAGAGCTCTATGAAAATTTCGTTCATTGAATTAAAGCTTCCTTGGCCGAATGGTTGCTTGAGCTGACTGCGGAACTAGAAACCCGGGTTCAAACCTCAATCAAAACCATATTTGTCTATTTTTTATTTGTATGAAAATAACTTTTTTTTATTAGGAGCTATTTCAGATGGCGTTGTTATATAACACTAAGCAAATGAGTGTTTCGTTTGAAACTAAACCAAGAAAATGAATTGTTTTTATCCGAGCAACGCTCGGTCGTCCAGGTACTAAATTATAAAATAATAAATCAAAATATCCTTCATAAATCACAAAAATATCCATGTTATTTGATTTATATTGATATTAAATATGTATGTCATGATTACACGAAACACAGAATACCTATACTCCTGGGTACGAAATCTACTGTACTTTAATTCAGATTTGTTTTTTAGCAAGTGCAACAGCTTCAATAAGCTGTGTCGATCATATATTACTTAGTCACAAAGACTCAACAATCCAAACTAATGGATTCGTGACATAAAACAAGCGATTAATAATATTTATGTAAATCGTGATAACAGGATTTTATTTCCATGTCTCATTAGTTCCTACAGAAGAAATAATAGCAATCAGTTGATTAATTGTTTGATACTTCGTCGACTAACTACATATTAGAGATAAATGCAAATACCTAAATACATAATTAAAGATCAGTTTACTTTGAACATTATTTAACAATAAAATCGACTAAGATAATTTTAATGAGATCGCAAATCTTGACACAATTTATATAAGACAAACATTTCGTGGCGTCACATATCACGAAATATAGTATAGGGTATAGTTATTTCAATTGATTAAATAATTTTAAATTTTACATCTAAATCTTATTAAAAATACATTTAAAAGCATCAGGTTCCGATAATATAACTGAAGCAACCCATTTTGTACTCCGAACAAAATGAGACACTAGAGAAGTTTCATTACCTTTATTTTTCATAATACATTATTTTCTGTTTTATTAAAATAAGGTAGTTATTATTTCAATCCTATTTATGTCCCTCTGCTAGGCACAGTTTTCCTCTCGGAAGTGAGAGGGATTTAGGCCATGGTCTACCACGCTGGCCAAGAGCGGCTTGGTGGACATCTTGCCTCCGAGAAATTATGAATTACTTTCAAGCACAAAAACATCGTAATCAATTAGATAAAAATATTTTTCCTCACCGTGGAGCTACCATAAATACGCACATAACAAAGTTCTTTGTCAGTGTTGCGCGTCGAAGGTTTGAACTCGGTATGTTCGTGTTGGAGACCGCGGGTTTTACCACGCGGCCACAGCTGCTGCATTATTTAATTCCACAGAAAAATAAAAGATAATTAAAAGTGCCATTGGGGCACTTTTATTATTTAAGTTATATTTATTTTGTTATGTGTATTATGTAAGTCCTAGTGACTTGAACCAAAATTTAAAAATGGTACATAACAACCTTTGTTGAAAGCTTCTTTTCAGACTGTCACTCAACGACAAGCGTGATCGGTCAAAGTTTTCTGGAGCACGGCACTCTAGCGGTCGTGAAATTTGCCACGGTCACCGCACCTGGACGTACTATTGCATTAATTTTAGCATATAATATCTTATAGTGTAGATATGTCCAGTATACGGTAGCGTATATAACTATATAACACGAGTTTAGAGCATACATAACTTTTTCGCTAGCGCTACATGTTCATAGCGTATACGCTCAGGATTTTTTCGAGTTGTATAAAGATGAATACAAATAAAAATAAAAAGTATGTCTGTGTTGATTGTCTTCAGGATTCGTTACAATATTAAATTTAAACTTAAAAATCTCAGATACGATACATCTGCCAAGAAATTTGGGGGGGGGGGGGGGGTTACTAAGAAATTTGGGGAAGGGGTGTCCCAAATTGGCTTGTTTTGCCTTCCATCTACGCATGACTGATGGATTTAGGGGGGGCGGGGTCATGTCCCCTGAGACCCCCTCCCCTGGGACCGCGCCTGATTCTCATTTGAAGGATTCATTTATTAATACCAATATTCTTGGTAATATTTCTGATTAAAACCGAGACTACACTTTTAGTCAGTTAATATAATAACAAAGCGCATCTAAATATGTCTTGGAATCTTTTCTGGTCTCACTATCTACAGTAGTCATCTGATTATATCGTATCATGTTAAGGTCACGCCTATGACCGATATCAGTGACCATAGACTTAGGATATACTTACGTATCAGTGATCAAAGACAATGTAAACGAGGGTTAACTTAGTAACAATCGATTGTATTAGCCTTATGAACCTATTTACACGAGTTTATGTTGCCTTGACTCACGATTTTATTCAAGGTTAAATCAATAAAGTTATAAAAGCTATAAAATTGACATATCACACCTCGACAGGGCTTGCGAGCAGTTATGTAAGACACTTTTTATGGCTACGCCCTCGGTCCTGTGATCGAGGCGTGGGAGGAGCGGCCGCACGGATTCCTCACCTTCCGCCTGGTGCAGGTACTTTCCGGACACGGATGTTTCGGCAATTACCTGTACCGAATCGGAAGGGAGGAGTCCCCGTCGTGCCACCATTGCGGTGCGGCGGAAGACTTGGCGCAGCACAGCCTTGAGAGTTGCCAGGGCTGGGATGAACAGCGCCGAGTCTTGTGCACCGTTGTCGGCCGGGACCTTTCGCTGCCGAGCATAGTTAGGGCCATGCTCGGAAGCGAAAGAGGCTGGAAAGCCGTTGCTTCCTTCTGTGAGGAAGTTATCTCACAGAAGGAGGCGGCGGAGCGGGAGCGAGAGGACGATCCGTCCCAACCCCCGCTCCGCAAACGAAGAAGGGGAAGGAGAAGACGGCAATACGACCGTTCTCTCCCTCCCCCCGGTGGTGGCCTGTAGGTTGGAGGTACGGGGGTGCCTCCACCTGCATTGCACAGGCCATCACTGATGGACAGGAATGACCCGGCGCTCCCGGTCATTCCTTCCTTCATTCCAGCGTGTAGGGCCTGCCAAGATAGGCAGGCAGTCGCCGACGATGTTGTGGAAGCAAAGGCTCTGCCGATTTCCCACGACATCGTCACGATGGCGATGGAGGAGCGCAGTAGGGTTTAGTGGGTATACTCCTGCTGCCTCGTAACGGCAGGGGGGAGTCCCACACACCCGACAGAGGTCGAGACGGTGCGTAATAGCATAAAGACACTTTTTATGGCTAACGAAGATCAGGAAGTTTTTTGGTAGATTTAATCCTTACACTATATTTGCGCTATTTAGATATTTGGGTCAATAAGATAAAGATTTCATGTATGATAAAAACACAATACACGCTACAAGATTCTATTAATTTAAGTCTTATTTATTTATGATAAAATTGCATGGGATCATCGTAAAATGTACGTACTCGTATGACAGAATTTATAAAGATCCCTTACATGACATTACACAACATTCGCATACAGTTTCGTATCTACAGGAAGATTGGAATCTATACTAATACTAATATATAAAGATGAAGAGTTTGTTTGAACACGCTAATCTCAGAAACTACTGGTTCGAATTGAACAATTCTTATTGTGTTGAAAAGTCCGTTTATTGGGGAAGGCTAAAGGCTATATAACATCATGCTATGACTAATACCAAAGTGCACGCAGACGAAGTCGCGGGCGGCCACTAGTATATGATAATATAAATACGTAATGAAGTATCCACTTTATCAATGTGATTAAATTTATTCCTAGTGGTCTAGGTTTTAGTATAGTGCCCGTTTGCTGTTAAAAAAGTGCGTTGAATTTGAATGAAAAAACTCTCTATGGGTCGATAAAAGACAAGTTTGACAGCAGTTCGTGTAAATTATGAAAACTATTAAAAACTATTAAAACTAGCCGTTTCTAATTGAAATATAATTAGGATCTAAAGCAATACACAGTAGGAAATATACAGAAACCTTTTTTAGTACCTACTTAGATATAATTAATACAATTCATTTTGTTAATTGTAAAGGGCTCTACAGCCTTGAAGTAGAGAAGGTAGCAAAATATGGGATGCTGAATTTTGTTATACGTTTTAATATTTGCAAGGATATTGTCATTCTGCTACGTTATTATTCTTAATAAAATATCATAATAATAATTTCTTGTTTTAATATCGTATGTAGCGTGTATTTATTTTGTAAGTTGCAATTTTGACCGACTT
The DNA here is from genome assembly GCA_911387765.1 of Pyrgus malvae. Taxonomy (NCBI): domain Eukaryota; kingdom Metazoa; phylum Arthropoda; class Insecta; order Lepidoptera; family Hesperiidae; genus Pyrgus; species Pyrgus malvae. Next base: position 6,682,279 of record OU426958.1, on the reverse strand, counting down.
CAACAAAAAGGAGGAACTTCTCGAATTCAGATGACTTTCTGTATACCTCGGCATTTTTATATTATTACGGTGAATTGATTTTGTTGCATATTTTTAATTGATAAGCTTATCCCACAGGTTCCATTAAAATTTCGTAGTGTTTGTCGCTACTCGTCTGCTTTTGCGTTTTATTATTAATAACTGAAAACTACTCATAAGTTTATCGAATTTACGTACTTTTTCCGTGCCGTTCCGTGAGCAGTGAAGGCAGAGTGGTAAAAGCCGCGGTCTTCTAGAGCAGCGATGGCCGAGTGGTAAAAGCCGCGGTCTTCTACGCGACCGATCCCGGGTTCAAATTCTCGGCGCGTACCTCTGACAAAGAAATTTTTAATGTGCGAATTTATCACTGTTCTCCATCGCCGTGCATGCCTGAGAGAAATTCATAATTTCTCGAAAGCATGACGTCCACCAATCCGCACTTGGCCAGCGTGGTGGACTATGGCCTATGGCGAGAAGGAGACCTGTGCCCAGCAGTGGGACATAAAAAAGGTTGAAAAAAAACGTACGTTTCCAGATATTCTATGCTATAACTATTTATTCTCAAAAGAAAGTAGTTTTAAAAGTGCGTCCTAAAGACCTATACAAATATGCAATCTAGAGTACTTTATACAGTAAAGCTATAGTTTATTGTATTGCAATCCTTAATACAAATGAACAGTCGTACTAAATGGGTAAAGTTACTGTTAGATTTAGTTTCATAAACATAATATAATTGCGAAACTTGAAACCAACTAAACTCGGTTCTCAGTGGTCACGATAAATCTATTAATCTACTTATTTAAATAGGTTAGGGCCATAAATGTTTACACGAAAGCTTTTTATTTGACAGGCAAACTAGCCATGCACACATAAAGACCTCACCTCACATGCTTTTTATGCTTTACATAGGTATGTATGTAAGTTAATTGACATATTTACGACTGACAATTATTTATATCAATTATTTTTGAAGTGAAAACTTCTTTAGCGGCGTTGTGCACTCGCGTCAGGACACGTGGCCTGATCGAATATTCGTAAGATGGAGGGGTGACAGCTGATGACGGCTCGACTGTCTATACTAGTGAAATTCTTTTATATCAAGTATTTAAAATATGGACATTGAACAAAGTGCATCTATTAATGAAAAAAAGATACGAAGAAATAGTGAAAGAAAATGAGTGAGTACTTTATAAAAATACTAGATGAAAACCTATTGAAATTACTATATGAAAAATAATACTGATAATAAAAGCAATTCGTGCGAAACTATTCCCTAACCATTCCAAAATATCAAAAATGCACAACGTTAATGTTCAAGTTTTCACTTCTGCCGGCACTACTGGAGTGCAACCCGTTTTTTTAATGTAAATGTAGGACTTAATGAATTTCCATTTTATATAACCAAGTAGTAATGTATGTTTATTGCTAATTCATAAGTTCAGTAAATAAATAAAAAAATCTGATGAAATTACCTTTTTACTGATAAGCAGTGGCGGCTAATGACATTTTTCGATGGGGGTTCACAAAAAAAAAAGAAAAAAAATATTTTACCACCCGTTGCCATCCAAGCAGTCACCATCACTGTCGGTGTCAGTTCAAGTTGATAACCACAAGACACGGAGAACAAATTAATTTATTGCTTTCTTCACATCCACACAACCAATGTGTTTTAAAATATTGTTCAGATTTAAAAACACGCGTAAAAGATTTAGTTTTCGTACTACATTTTTGCTTTCAGTTCAAGGCGTATTTCGAAAGTTTTTTTCACACCGCTTACTAAAAGATACAAATGATAAAAGAAACACTATTGTTCCATTTTTAACACAAAATTCATTTAAAAGAAAAACTACGAAATAACTGACAAAGACGACGACACGTTTGTTTGTATACATAAGAACGGCAACATCGCATAGGCAGGTTGAACCCACGGTTTGGCAACGTCGCGCGTGAGCGGCGCTCCAGATTAGGTTAATTTCTCATACGAAATCTTTTGTTTCACGCGCCGGCCTGTGTCGATGTTTCTTTTTCGCACTCATTGAATATAGCGCTAGGAATCGTACTAAACTTCGTTTCATAGGAGCGCAATCGCTGGCGCTCCACTCGTTACATCTTGACGCTAAATGTACGCGTAGATATAGGTAATAATTAATATAATATACTATGTATAGGTATGTTAGAATAGAATGACTGTAATGTAAGGATAGTATGTATTATGAAGGGACATAGATTACCTATGTAATTTTTTTGGGAGTGCACTGCACCAGCGCTCTTAAGCACGAGCCGCCTCTGCTGATAAGGATATAGAAGTGTATTACAAATAAGGACGTGTGAGTCAATCAAACTACTTTCAAAATAATAATCACTGTATTTTATAGTATATCACTACACAACATTAGAACATGTGTGACTCATACTCTCGTTATATAACTGTGAAAAACAACTGCACTTACCCAATCTAATATTATGACACAGAAACAATAACCTCAACCACTTACTTGATACAGTAACTGAATTACACTTAACTCACTTAAAATGATAACACAGTTATAAATCAATACTTATTTGAATAGAGCTTTCGCGTACTTATTTTACTACCTAATTCCTTGAAGTCTAGGACAGTAATGAATCTATCATCTCACTTTGCCGGTATTTATACAGAAACTTGAAGAAAATAGAAGGTACTTTATAAAACATGCATTAAAAACTACCCGTATTATGATTGATAAATTAACATAATTATTTGTCTACCCTAGAATGTTGCTATTTTACTAATTAAAATCGTTGGCGACAACAGACTGTAATACGGAAATTCCATTGTAACGTAATTAGTTAATATACATATTTTTATAAGGGTATCATTTAAGCTATCACCAATTTAATTAGTTTTGTGTTTCTTAAATAATAGGGTTTGTACTCAAAATAGTAGATCTGTCACCAAAATGTAGTCACCAAACAATGCAAAATCAGTTCCACAATAAATCACCTAAAATCCTGAGATATAAGGTCTAGTACCAAATAAATGTTTTTGTATGTATTATAATAGGTGTGTCCTAATAAGTATTTAAGCAAACTAATTTAAAGAGATCACCAACGATAATAAAATGCACCTACACGTGTGATCGAACCTAGTTAGTAGTTACTAGAACCGCAGCGTACAGCGATTTTTCCCATCAAAAATGGAGGTGGGAAGAAGCTCTGGCTCCGTGACTTCTCCGGCGCTGCGGGAAAACCACTCCCTCCGCCCCAGCGTAAGAAAGCGCAGGCACCAAGAGAGCCGTAGCGGCTGAGGCTGGTCGCCGAAGGCGACCAGTAAGCCGAAGCTACGGCGGGCGGGGAGTGTTCTCCCTCCGCGCCTCCGGCTTTTTATATACACTCTAGGGGTAGTACAGATAAGACCACGTGGATAGTGGGGTGCTCTGATTTTTCTGATTGATTTGGTTTTGGGTATATGGTCAGGGATCGATAATCGATTTATTTGGTGACAGATCTACCATTCTGAGCACAGAGCTATTATTTAAGTAACAAAACTGTTATTATAAGAACGAAGTTTATATTCATGTAAATGCAATATAATTTTATTGGTTATCGATCTCTTATTTTACACATATATTAACATTAATTTGATAATTCATACCTGGGAACAATTTTTGTTTATCTGAGAACGAAAATATTTCGTGGCGATAGATCTATTTATTAGGTGATACTACTTGATGAAAAATATAAATTTTGGTGATAGAAAATATAGTTCCCTTTTTATAATATTACTTATTACGTGTTAAATATTAAATAAACAGTTAAGCAAAGCTAGCAAATATATTAACTACTAGGCTTCGCCCGCGTGGACTCGTTTTATAGATTCCAGTAGGATATAAACCATCCTATGTCCTTTCCCAAGGTCCACTCTATCTGTGTTCCAAATTTTATTAAAATTGGTTTAGTAGTTTGAGCGGGAAAGCGTAGCAGACAGACAGACAGAGTTACTTTCGAATTTATAATATTAGTAGGGATTAAGAACATTTATATTGTGTAGTTGTATAATCCGTACAAGATTATTATAGAGTTACATACCATTATAAACAAGTAAATAAGTAGTTGATTGATGAATGGATGCATGGTTATAATTATATATAGATAAATATATTTAATTAAAGCAATTACATTGTATATGATACTTATTTTTTATAGTAGGTATCTACATTATGTCTAGCGTATTCAAAATATTTTAACCACAAGGCGATTATAGCAATCAAAGTAAATTAAAATTTCATATAACGCATATTTCTACAGACGTCCATTCTTGGGATTAAACATATCTATTTCAAAACTTTTTGCTGAAAGTGGCTCTTGGTAAATTTAAATGAAAGTCATTTATCAACAGGTGAAAAATGCCAGCATCTCGCAACGTGGTGTTCGGTACGAACGAGAAATGGCGGATCAACCGCAACATCTTCGTCCTGGGCTTTGCCTTCATGGTGCACTTCACAGCGTTCCACGGCGCCGCAAACCTCCAGAGCTCCGTTAACACTGATGCTGCAGCTGGCACCTTCACATTGGCAGCTATCTACTTCTCGCTCATACTCTCAAACATCTTCCTACCAGCTATGGTTATCAAGTAAGTAATATTAGAACATCGCTAGAGCGTATATGTTTTTTTTTATAAATAAATCGAACAAAAAGGCAGACGGGTCGCGTGGTGTTAAGCGATCACCGTCGCCTATGGACACGGGCAACTCCAAGGCTCAGGGAGCCACCCGAGCATTGCTGGCTTTGGTGGAGAGCTTTTTTTACAGCTTTCTTGAAGAACCCCATGTTATAGTCCACTGGGAATGCCTCAGCTGGAAAGTTGTCCCATAACCTACACGTCCGTGGTAAAAAGGAGCGTGTAAAGCGGACTGTGGGGGACCGCCACGAGTCCAGATGGTGCCGGTGGATCTTTAATCGGGTAGTATAATCATGGAATGGTGATGTAGGCATCAATTTGAAGAGTTCCTCGGAGCACTTACCATAGTAAAGTCGGTAGTACACGCAATTATCCTGTTCTTTCGTATTCTTCTTCATTCTTCACTTCACGGCATTCCATGTCACCGCTAACCAGGAAAACAATATCTTCACCGACGCCTCTACTCCCCTGGCACCTTCGCATTTGCAGTTATGTAGTTCTCCAAAACCCAATATCTTTCCCGCAGCTGTGTTTATTAAGTAAGGTACACATACCAGCATACTGCAGGTAAGATATCGTAGTCCCTATAGCTTCGGGATTAAGAATAGAGCTACGGTATCCCCTGCCTGATCGTAAGAGGCGAATAAAAGGGGGTTACGGACGGTGAGAGTGGGAGCTTGACCAGTCCAGCCAGCAGCCCCGGAAAGGACCGTGGTGTGTGCGTGGCCGCATGCTGCCGTAAACGCCTGAAGGTGCAGGAAAGCACATCTGCTCTCCCGAAGATGGCCCATTCTGGGGCGAGCCGCGTGGAGAACACCGGTGCGTTCCAATGGAGATCCCGGAGTCCTCACAAACGCAGAGGCAGGCCACCGAGGGCGTTTCAGTACGGTCAAATCCCACATGACCCGGGATCCTCTCCCAAGGTGTCGGGTACCTTTTGAAGGTTCCCCCCCGATACCAAAAAAAGGTAAGATATCTAGCCCAAAGCTTCTACTGGTGTCGAATCAGCAGAGCTTCGTCAAAAATGATGCTGCTGATAGTACCTTCACATTTTCAGCTATTTAATTTTTGCTTATCCTCTCCAACATCTTCAAGAAGTAATAAGAATATACACATACATACAGTTCTATATTTACTATATTTGAAGGCGAGGGGCGCGCGGGCGCTAAGGTTTTTTCTTCAAGCAATGTGTGTGGTGGTGAAATAGCCGTATTAAGACATCACAATCATAAAAAGTAAAAGAAGTATTGTGATAATTTTAAATTTCTTCTTAGTTTCAAAACAGTGTGTTTTCATAAAGATTGCTGCACGAAAAAGTTAATGATATCTGCAGTCAACAGATTCCTTTTTTGTAGAAAATATTATTGAGAATTTATCATTTACTATAATTACCCGCTTATTATAAACCAAATATGTCTTTTAAATAGTTATTGTCTTAGCGGTAAAAAGTTAAACGTAAACGTTAAAAAGGTTAGGTATGATTACTGCATAGTGCACGCACATGGTCTATTAGGTCAATGTTAGATATTATTATTGTTACAATAATTTCCTGTTTGCGGCATTGTTAAAAATCCATTACAATCGAAAACTTGTCTGTGTCACGACTTACCCATTCCTCTCTCAAAATTTAGGCCATATTTACGGTGCTATATTTACCGCGCTGGCCGTATGTTAATGGTTAACAAATTGCCTTTGAGAAATTGATGGTATATACTCATATATACCCAGCTCGTCCACCATTAATTGAATGATCTTGCTTGGGATGATGGTTCCAAGACGCGGTCATAGCCTTTTTGGGGGTCACAAATAAAATAATTGTCAGGTTATAACAATTGTGCGAGTGGTTTGGCTTGTTCAACAATGGTTTACCTTCAGCCATGCCTGAAGTGGATGATTTTGGGTGAGTTATGTCTCCCGTGACCCCCCTCTCCTCCTTTCGGACCGCGCATGATGGTTTCTTCCAAATCTTGGAAGAGGCCCTGTACTCAGCAGTATAATGGTGTTTCCTCATATGATAATGCAAATAATAAAATTAAGCACAAATAAACGATGCCGGTAAGAATTTAAGACTAAACCTCTAACCTTATTTTTGCCAATAGATATGAGGTGATCAACTGATCATTGATGACTACTAGGAGGACCGAATTTTCTTAACTATGGACAAATTTTTTTGAAGAAGTAAATCTGTGCCCAGCATTGCGACATTAAAAAGGGTTGAAGAATACAAAAAATGGCTAGTTACCGACTAAAACATTATGTAACTCAGCATTTTTATCGACAGATGGCTGGGCTGCAAATGGACGATAGCAGTCTCGTTCATTGCCTACATGCCGTTCATCGCAGCGCAGTTCTACCCGCGACTGTACTCGCTGGTGCCCGCTGGCATGATGGTCGGCTTCGGTGGTGGCCCGCTCTGGTGCGCCAAGTGTACCTATCTCTCAGTCGTGAGTATTCACAATTACAATGTTAGTTTCCCTCTGTAAGTAAACAGTGGGCCTGAAATCGAAATGTTTCTCGATGTGTTGTGATCAACATGGTTTTTCATCGCAAGACTTGAAGCTCACCGGAGTAAGCCGGAGTACATAATAGAAGCTCGATTTTTCTTTAGACTGATAGTATAAAACCTTACTACTATTAAACCGTACCGGTATAAACCGTAGTATAAACCTTACTACTTACTTAGCTACTTACCGATTTTTTTCCCAAAATTAGCAAGTGGGGCTTGCAAGCCTATATGCTAAGTAAGGATAACAATAACGAAAAAAACCTGATGAGGACTGATGGTCTAAAACGTAAGCGGTAGAAAATCGTGGATTCGACGGCCGCGGGGCCAGTGGGAGGAACAAAGTTGGCCTTTTCATAAAATGAGTGGTACTCTATTTCTATACCTTTATACTTTTCGTTCCTTGCAATTTAAATTGTTATGTTAAGCGCTCCAGCCCTTAAACTGTATAACTACTGCACTTTTCTCAACTGATTTTCAAACTATGTGCAATCGAAAGATTTCAACAGACAGTTTCCGAAGAAAATTTCACACATTTAATCCGTCGAAAAAATAAAAGAATGTAGTGTGCTATAACATCATATTGTTGCTTCTAAATTAATGTGACTTACATGTCACAATAATTGATGACATGATGTGGTGATAGTTATTTAAGGTCTCTAGATTCCGCTGGCATGGCAAGGCGATACAAGCATAAAATAAATAGCGAACGATTGACTAAGTAAGAAAGTTATGCGGAGGATTGGAATTAAATTCTTACGGAAAGAGATGAGAGGAAGAACCTTTGTTAGGCTAATTTACAAAGGGTTTTTACTTAAAATTATAGAAATCTACAAAAGATCTCGTAAATACAGAACTTCAAGCGGACGGAAAACTGAATGGACGGATGTTGATAATAAGATTCAGATCAGATTCCAGCCGATATTTTTTCTTTGCTTCTAACGACGACGGCAAGCAATATAATGTATTCTATACATAAATCCTATTGGTGTACGTTTAGGAATTCACATTAGAGGACATAAAATGCCCTCCTATGATGGTATGGAATATATCAGGTATGGAGCCTTGCTTGACCTTGGACTATAGATACTCGTATAAAGGACTTTTTGAGACGGTTTGCTAATTAAAGGGAATTTATATTCTTGTTTGGTGTTACATTTTTTAACAATGCTTACGAAAAGAATGAAGATAACATAATAACGAAGTCGTACAATATTGTATTTCGTCTGTGTAATGAATTAATGATTTCACAATATCAACTAGCTTTCCGCCAGCGGCTTCGCCCGCGTGGACCCGTTTTATAGGTTCTCATAGGATAAAACCATCTTTGATCCTTTCCCAAGGTCCGCTCTATCTGTTTTCCAAATTTCAAAAAACATGGTTCAGTAGTTTAAGCGGTAAATGGTTACAGACTGACAGACAAAGTTACTTTTGACGTAAGTGAATGTAATAAAAAGTATTTAATAAGCATTTAACCATAAGATTAAATAATGTAATTATTATTTATTCTTATGATTTAACAGGTATATTTAATATTTAATTATCGGTAGCGGTATAGTTTTTTTTTTCAATTTTAATAATGGCGTCGCAAACTCTGTGCATATTGCCAGCGTCAAGTAAAATTTTTGCATCACTTTGTAGTCGTAGGAAAAAATCAGTTAGTCGTCAGGTATCAGTCAATCTAGTCAGTCAAATGTTCAAGTAAAGTGATGGCTACTTTACTAGAACATGTCCGATGGAGTTTTGGAGGCAAGCCGAAAAAACTTTTTTTCGCACTGTTATTTTATTTCACAACACTCGTGCACTGTTATTAACCTATATCGAGCAAAATGCCATCAACTTTATCCGATATACCTAACTCAAAAATACACTAAGAAAATTAAAATAAAACAAGAGCACAACTTGTCTCTTCAGACTTCCCGGCATAACTCCAGCGGTATAGTTTTTTTTTCAATTATGGCATCGCAAATTCTCTGCATACTGCCAGCGTCAAGTATAATTTTGCATCAATTTTTTGCCAGTTTCAGTGAAACTGGACGAAGTAATAACAAAGTCAGTAAGTCGTCAGTAATCAGTCAGTCTAGTCAGTCTAACATTCAAGTAAAGCGATGGCTACTTTACTAGAACGTGTCCGATGGAATTTTGGAGGCAAGCAGAAAAAACATATTTTAGCACTGTTATTCTATTTCACAAACACTCGTGCACTGTAATTTACCTATATCAAACAAAATGCCATCAACTTTATCCAATATAACTCAAAAATACACCAAGAAAATGAAAATAAAACAATATGTCTTTTTCGACTTCCCGCCAAAACTCCAGCGGTATAGTTTGAATGTTCTAATCATAGTGTAATCGATAAAAAATAAAAAAGTAAAGACGCGCATTTTGAAAATGGAACAGTCGTGAAAAAATAAAATAACAAGAGACCACGGAGATAAGCTGTTATTGTTGACGATTTAAGATTGATATTAAAATATTGTTATTACGTATTGAAACTTTATTACATTGTTATCAAAAGTAAAATACTAAATCATAATGAATGTAGCAGTAGAATGTAGCATCACTATATTACATCTGTCAATGGATCCGTGTTCCATACGAGTGTATCCATCATGTATGAAACCTGCGCACTATTTGTAGGTAATTACGAGCACTTACTTATATTTTACAAAACTGTTATTCTCATTCTCAACATAACATTAATTCCTGAGACGAGAATGAGGTATAACCGATTGGCAATAAAGTTTTATCCCTTAATAATCGTGTGTTTGATCTATTTCTTTATAACAACTAGACAGATGATGTTATTCAGACTATGTCGAACTTCTGGACGGTGGCGCGAAGAACCAATGTTTGACAGTTACTAACAGTTTAAATAGGAAAATTAAATAAGTTGTTTCACTATTAATTTCAATTTTAAATTAAATTTTAAACCTTCCCTGGACTTCTACTAATATTTCAAGACCAAAATTAGTCATGTCGGTTCAGCTGTTCTTGAGTTTCAGCGTGACTAACGAACAGCAATTCATTTTTATATATAGAGAATAATTTGCAGGTGGCGGAACCTTACTCGAAGCTGTCAGGGATATCTGCTGAGGTCCTAGTGGTTCGGTTCTTTGGCCTCTTCTTCATGTTCTACCAGATGGCGCAAATTTGGGGCAACCTGGTGTCTTCTGCTAGTAAGTTTTAAAGCTTTGTAAATAATAGAACTTTAATTACCTGCATGCTCGCCCTTTTTATATCGGAGAGGAAACCTTCAAAAGGTAGGTACCCGGCACCATGGGAGAGGATGCCGGCTTATGTGGGATTTGTGCCGCACTAAAACCCCCTCGGTAGCCTGCCTCTGCGCTTGGGGAGGACTCCGGATCTCCAGTGGAACACACCGGTGTCCTCCTCGAGCGTCTGCCCAGAACGGGCCCATCCTCGGGAGAGCAGCTGATGTGCTCTCCTGCACCTTCCGATGCTTATGGTGGCATGCGGCCACGCACAAACCGCCGTCCTTCCCAGGGCTGCTGGCTGGACGGATCGAGCTCCCACTCTCACCGCCCACAAGCCCGGAAGTCCCCATTTAGTCGCCTCCTACGATTAGGCAGGGGATACCGTAGCTCTATTGTTAATCCCGAAGATACAGCTACTCCATAAATATAAAGAAGTGTTGTTTTAGTTTATTAAGACGTATTATTATGACGACCCGCGTGGTTCAATGGTTACCATGCCAGACTGCCAATCGAGGGATCCCGGGTTCGATTCCCGGCGAAACAGAAATTTGAATGATGAGTTTAAATTTCTGGTCTCGGTCTGGGTGTTTGTGTTCCTGTCTTTGTATGTATCTATGGTACCCACGACACAGGGTATTAATTACCTTACTGTGGGGCTATGAGAGTGTAACTTTTTTTTAGTTTATAGTGTAGCGACCTTCCGCTACTCATCAAGAGATGGCACCACGGGTATTCCTGAATCACGCTATCGAAGTTTTCGGAATATCCTACCATATATACAAGCTCCGAATTGAGTCAGTTGGAGCGCGGCCGCTCCCCGGGCATGACCACCTCGCCCAGCGGGAGATCTCCCTTTGCCAAACTGGTGACCCCGGACAAGAATACGTCCCTTCTGACCTTCATCAGTCGCACCTTCACTCCCTGGATGGACTGCAGCATCACTTCACCAGCTCATCAGGTTCATCGCAGCGCACCATGTACACGCTTCCTGTTCCTGACACAGCTGCCTCCAAGGACTTCATGGACGGCTTGAGTAGCCATTACTCGCCTCCACATCCTACCCTCACATCCCAACTCACCGTGGATAGAGGGCATCTCCACTCTTCGCTTCACCCTCGCATCCCGACTCACCGAGGACGGAGGGCTACACAAGGTCTGCACCCTCACATCTCAACTCACCGCAGATAGAGGGCATTCAAGGCGCTTGTAAGCGAAGATTGCACTTGGATTACAGAAGTCATCGACCTCCGGTCTGAGCAGGGGGTGATGTAGCGACCTTCCGCTACTCATCAAGAGATGGCACCACGGGTATTCCTGAATCACGCTATCGAAGTTTTCGGAATATCCTACCATATATACAAGCTCCGAATTGAGTCAGTTGGAGCGCGGCCGCTCCCCGGGCATGACCACCTCGCCCGGCGGGAGATCTCCCTTTGCCAAAATAGGACCTTTTCGATTTGACCATAAAAGTACTTGCGGTGCCTATTGCTGGGCATGGCATGGGTTATAAAATTTAAATGACTTTAAATTCCTGTTTGCGGCCTGGGTGTTTGTGTATTTGTGTGCGTCCAGAGTACTCATGACACATGAATCCTAATGTGGGGCTATGAATGTTAAGTTGGATTTTTTTTTCATATTATTGCATTGTCATCGGCTCTTGACCCCTGTGCAAATTTCATTAAGTACCTTAGGCCGCGAACTATCAGCCGCCTCTCGTATATTTTTTTTATCCCGATGAGCCTAGTTAAGATTTTAATATAAAGTTATGAGATTATTGTATTGTCATCGGCCCTTGACCCCTGTGGAAATTTTCAAGTTAATCAGACTCCTAGAAGTAAGTGAAAATGAAGTTAAGATTCCGTTACATACATACATTCATACATACATACATACAGGTCAAGCTAATAAAAGCATGTTAAAACAACAGGTAAGGTAAGGTAGGAAAGCCATAAAAGATGAAAGTGAAATTGAAGCAGCACCTTCGAACCGGTGCAAAGGGATTCCCTACACTAATTGCAAAAGTTCATCCACCTTTCGTTTTTCTGCAATAAAAACAAGTTTGACCTTCTTTTGAACAAAGCGACAAAAACAGTAAGTATTTGGTAGGCTTTAATTGACATTTTTGGGTGTTTTATTTATACAATCAGAAGGAACGCTTGTTACGGCTAATGTTCTGTTAACCTTGAATTGGTTACAATTGTAATAACAAGTCATTGTCATAGGTACGACATATCTATTTAAATCTAATGTCAATGCTAAACTCAGTTGAACCTTATAACAATGAGGTCATCGATCGTGGTCTTACTTTCGTTTTCGATAATGATCTGTAGGAAGTAAACAATAAAACAATAAAATGAAAAATAATATTATAAGAAAGAAAATAAACAGGCAATAAATATCGTGTCCTTATCTGAATATCAAAAATAAATACAACACCTCTCTCCCCAATAGTGAGAAACCGGCTAAAATCATAATTAATAACTTTATGTCTTTATAATTTTTAAAATAAGAAATATTCCTTATTTTAAAACATTTAAATTGTTGTTGGGCGACAATAACTGCAAATAAGTGCATAAGAGTTTTTCACAAGAAGTACCTGCACTACATCGTAAATAGTTTATACATATTTTATTTATTACTACCACATATGTAGGTACTTAGTATCAGTCATAATATATTTACGTACATACATGCATTTCATAAGCTGTCGAAATTCGTAAGATTTCCGTAATTATATTTTAAAGTTGATTATAAAGTCAGCGGATTTACTCAGGGAGTCCAACTAGTCTCTAGGAGACAGTGTTCGCAGGGACCTTTAGCGATCAGTGGCGGATTAAGAAATTTTCCGCCAGTAGGCTTTTCAATTTTTGCTCCTCCTCCTCCTACTGACCTCTAAAATTCTATTCTCTAAACAAAAACTAGCAAGCTTTAATAAGTTCATATTGAAAGCCATTTTTTCGCAGTCAGGTTGTCCTTTAATTTTGTGAGACAGAAAAATTTTGAGCCAAATTTGCCGCCCACTAAAATCTGCCGCCCTGGCTCCAATCTACTCAGCATTTTGGTGAAGCAGCGACCGAATGCGATGGCTCATGATGAAGGCCCTCGGTACGGTTCTAAAGTAGTCGGGCTCCCCTGAAATTAATCGTGAGTAAAGACGGTGACATTATTATCATATCTATATGAGGATATTACAATGCGATCACGATAGAGCGAGTCATGACCAAGGTTAGTTGTGGGTGTCTCATGTCTATTATTGTCCATAGGCTATAGTGACTACTAAAAATAAAGTGAGTTGCATAATATCTTTTATTTATGTAATACATACATACTTTAGGTGGTATTACTTTCATGGTTCGATCAGGAACGGTTCACCGCTACAAGTATTTTTTTGATGCAGATTTCTCTGATGTATGTAAAATATGAATTAATTTTCTTCTAAATGTTCAACAAGTTTGAATTATGTATTATTTGGAAGTTAGTATGACAATTTTATTATTTTATTTCTTTTTTATTCTCTTTACAGCTTAGAGCATCAAGGTTTGACACCCGTCAGAGGAGTAGCCTTTACGGGCGAAAACCTCGTCTCAACGTCCATGCACAATGTGCCTTCTAGTTACACAACTAGTGTGTCTGTGTGTGTCGGTGTCAGTGTTGACGGTGCATAGAAAATGACGTTGTTAATTGAAATTGACATATTTAGCAATGTATGCGTCGATGAAAGAATATTTGTGAATGTGTGACAAAATTAAAATGTATGCGTTCTTCCTCTGTACCAGATTTGGCACAAAAATTATGTATAAAAGCGAGGTGCTGTGTCGTCTCTACTAAAGGGTGAGTCAGTGACTTTGATGCTGTAACCTTTACAGCAATTGCTTAAAAATATCTTTAATAAATTAAGTTTAAGTGGGTGAAACAGTAAAGGAGGGTTTGTGTGAAAAATTTTACAAAATTCTAAAGCGCACTCAGAAATCGCGGACTAAGCCTAGTAAATTATTCTAGATGTAAAGGAAGTCTCTATCACTGATAAGCGAGTTGGCAACCTTAGTAAGCGATTGTACTGATACTTAACATACAATCAATGGAATCGGCTGCAATAAATCTGCATCTGGCCTCGGACAGGACATAGTTAACCGTTACGCATAAAATGTAGAGCTCGTTAATTTTTATTGTATTTATTTATGACACAATCCCTGTAAAGATAAACCAGCTAAGCGTGAGTTGCAAGTTACATAGAGGGTCCGGAACTATCATGAAATGTTTGACACAAAAACGTTCCGCTTCACAAATGTTAACAATGCTTGCTTGAGGTTGTGTACCCATGGGTTGTAGCGACGACTGTAAACGACGTGGCCTATATGCTTGTAGCAGGCGAACCAAATAACAAAGTATGTATGTATAAAATTTGAAATATACGAAATTTATGAAAACATTTTGTTACACATTTCATTATTTGTGTTATAAAGTACTCTTATATAAAATCATTGTAATTATCGAATAATAAAATATTTCATTCTAACGTCATCATCTCTTATTACAATCAATCGGTGGAGGAGTATCCAATAGTTTTACTCTTTGCCCTCATATCCCCACATAAGGAATCTCATTGTCATAGCCCATAGGTACCATAGACTCACAAGGACAAGACCATAAACATCTAGATCGAGCACAAAAAATAATACTTATTATTTAAATTTCCGAAACAAAAAACCCAGGACCAGAAAGCTGGGGTTTTCAATCCGGTACCATTTAAAAAGGTTAATGGTTACTATTTCTTTGTACCACGGAATATTTGCGCAAAATTTCAAGTGGTATTGAATGTGCGTTGATCTATGAGTCAGTCAGTTGTTAGTTATTTATTAATTAAATATTAATTTATAGTACGTTACGTTACTAACGACTAAAACAAAAGCACTAGATTTCATGATTGAGGCTGAATCAATTATCAACCCACGATCCATTTTGTACTATTATTAATTGCTATAATAGATGGCTAATTTATTTATGTATAGCCCTGTGGTGTGTTTGTCATAAACGAACCGCAAATTTTAGTAATGTCGGGTGCTGTTAATATTTTAATGGGTGAAGGCTTGCGTCAAATAATTGTTTTCTTGCTTCCGTATTATGCAGTTGACTGTTTTAATCGCCTTATTTAAAGAAACAAGTGATAATAATTTCTGTATATTATTTGATCATAAACTTATATCTATTTTATATATTTAACTTTTGTCGAAGCCGTGCAATGCATCGTTTAAAATATATAAGAACAACATTTGCAAACGCCTTTGTGCAAATTAAGGTTTTTAAATAAACGTTACACAATCATAGCCTCACAGTAAGTTAATAAGTTAATTAATACCCTCTGTCGTGGGTACCATGGACACATAGAAAGACAGGAACACAAATACCCGGACTGAGGACAGAAATTTAAACTCATCATTCCATATTCTGTTTCGTCGGGAATCTAACCCGGGACCCCTCGATTGGCAGCTTGGCATGACAACCATTGCGCCACGTGGGTCGTCAAAGTCTTTGTATTTTATTTTTATCTGACTGAGTGAAAGTCTTTTATTTGATTCCTTTGAGAATAGAGATTTATCTGATGAAAGAATCTGATGCTGACTTCTAATGAAACCCTATATTTGAAGAAAGTTTTTTATGTTCTTCTTAATAATTTCGACAAACAATGAGAAACTATGATAATGATGATAATGAGAAACTGAGCAGGCACATATAACAAGTAGGAGATAATGCGTTTCCTTTTTGTAGGGGACAATAAATTGTTGGAAAAGACTTCTTTTAAAATTAAGACCGAAATTTAGATTCCACCCACGTGAAGCGCCTAAAATAATAAACAATCATAATACCCAATTAATACTTTGACGACCCGGGTGGCGCTATGGTTACCATGCAGGACTGCCAATCTAGGGGTCCCGGGTTCGATTCCCGGCGAAACAGAAATTTGAATGATGAGTTCTGTGTGCTGAGTGCGAGTTTCAAATAACCAATCGAATTACTTTACCATCGCGTTAATCGAATAAACGTCAAACGTGTCGACAATCGAAAGCATGCGAGTGTGCGAAGTGTCAAAAATGTAAACTCGCACTCGCTATAACCATAAGAATTTATTTATTCTTATGCTATAACACATAATCCACCAATCACTTTGGGGGATTCGTTACTCATTGACCAATCACGAGCGCTGACCTCGTCACTATCGAGTGTCGTTTGATACTCGATGCTCGAAACCGAAGACGTAAAAAACTTGCACTCGCAAAAAATGTTTCATATTACTACAGCTAGATGGCGCTGCTTCGATTCCATACAAATCGCGTAAACGCAAACGCGATCGAGTAGGTGATAAAAACTCGCACTTAGCACACTGTTCTCGGCCTGGGTGTTTGTGTTCCTGTCTTTTATGTGTCCATGGTACCCACGACACAGGGTATTAATTAACCTACTGTGGGGCTATGAGTGTGTAACGTTTATTTTATTATTTATTTATTTTTCAACCTTTTTTTATGTCCCACTGCTAGGCACAGGTCTCCTTCACACAATTTAGAGGGATTTAGGCCATAGTCCACCACGCTGGCCAAGTGCGGATTGGTGGACGTCATGCTTTCGAGAAATTATGAATTTCTCTCAGGCATGCACGGCGATGAAAAACATCGTAATCAATTAAACATCACGATATTTTCCATCACCATGGAGCAGCGATAAATTCGCACATTACAAATTTCTTTGTTAGAGGTGCGAGCGGAGGATTTGAACCTGGGATCGGTCGCGTCGAAGACCGCGGTTTTTTACCACTCGGCCATCGCTGCTGCTGCTATTATTTATACTCATACCTAATTTTCCAGTCCTATCGTCATCATTGGGTGAAGA
Source organism: Pyrgus malvae (assembly GCA_911387765.1). NCBI lineage: Eukaryota > Metazoa > Arthropoda > Insecta > Lepidoptera > Hesperiidae > Pyrgus > Pyrgus malvae. The sequence goes on along the minus strand of OU426958.1, from coordinate 6,664,995 downwards.
TGTCACTCAGTATCTGAATGAGAGCTTGGCGCCGAAAGCAGCTGCGTTCGTCAACATTACCTCCGTCAAACCGGATTTTAGCGTGACGTGTGGAGTCAACTTCTGTTCTGGGTCTGCTGCTCATGTAAGTGTGACGAGGACATCAAACTTTAATATTTTTTTCACCCCTTTTTCATGTGACACTGGGCACAGATCTCCTCTCGGAAAAGAGGTATGTAGGCCATATCCACGCAGGCCAGGGGCGGATTGGTGGACATCATGCTTTCGAGAAATTATGAGTAACACTCTGGCATGCACGGGGATCAGAGGTGCGGGGGGGTTACCGCTCGGCCATCTGGCTGCTACCATTTTTGCGTCCTACTGCTGGGCACGGGTCTCTCCCCATTATTGGCCAATGAAGCACGCATGGCCCTGCGGTTAGTGTAGAATGCAAGCGATGCGACTAAGCCATACGGGCGCGGTCGGGTTTGAGATAGGTGACCGCTAGTGGCATAAAATCCTGCGCGTTTCCGTGCTTCGGAGGGCACGTTAAGCCGTCGGTCCCGGTTGTTGTCGATAGATAACAGTCGGTAAACCTTGTCGGAGGCCTTATGGGCGGTTTGAAAACATCTGATAGCGGGTTGGCCACTAACCTGCATCTCCACCAACCCGCATTGGAGCAGCGTGGTGGAATAAGCCCTAGGCCTCCCCAATTATGGGGAGAGACCCGTGCCCAACAGAGGCACGTAAAAAGGATTGCAGCCAAAGCGTTATGGGGATAAGTGTGAAGATTGGGTCCTAAAACGAAAAAAAAAATTATAATTTTGCCGTAATATTGGGGAGAGAACGTGTACAGATTTAAAAAAAATATGAAAGGGTATAAATATTGTGCGTGGCAATTTAAGGTCGGATAGATTAAATGCATACTTAGAAAGTAATATTTCAATAATCAGAGCCCTTGTGTGAGTTTGTAAACGCGCAAACGTTACTTGCGTCAGAGTTAAAATTGGACAGATAGATCTTAATTTGAAAGGAATAAGGTCGATAATTAAATTCTTAACGCAAACGCGATAGTAACGTTTTCTCGTGTGCACACTTACACTAAGGCCTCTGATGATTTTAATATGAATAAGAGTATGAGTTGGACACAAACCTGCAAAATAAAAATAAATACAGGTAAAAGACATCAACGCAAATTGTTCCTGTAGCAACTTTTGAAATTATATTTTCTTTCTTTATATGGTATAAAAAATTCTTCCGTGTTTATTTAATGACATAATTTAATATTTTTTCAGGAGAATGTAAACCTGGAACCCCCCTCTGCTTCCAAGATCCAGTTGATAGCAGGCATCTACCTAGCATGCATGGCGTCTGCCTGCGTATTGGTTGCCATTGGAGTTGACTCACTTACTAGGTACTTAAGTATATGGCTGCAACCCTTTTTGCGTCCCACTGCTGGGCACGGGTCTCTCCCCATTATTGGGGAGTGTAGTGTATCTGAACGAAGAGAAGCTTGTCGTCTCTTGCGTACACGCCGTTGCTCTATGACACAGCGGTGAGGGTTGCTCTATGACAGTTAACTAGTTGGTACTACACAAGACGACGGAAGACGAGACGCGAGTGCAGTGTGTACAGCAGGAGCCGATATAAGTGATACACCTAGGTACTAGTGCCATTCAAGTAAAAGTAAACACGAACGGTACATAATTTGGCGACGAGACTGTAAGTACTGTTAATTTTTACATAAATGTCACTGGAAAAGTAAAGCGCGACTCTAATACACGGCTTCTAAGCTTAAAGCAAAATGGCCGGCCGGCATGCGCTTACAATTGAAACATTTCGATTTGCTCGGCATAATATATTTTAAAGCTTTAAACAGATTAACACGAGTCATACTTGCAATGCAAAGCAAGTTTAAGTTTTCTTTCTTTCACAACTTCGCTGCTGCTAGACTAACTTTGGCGTGAAGTAATTAATCGTGATATGTATCTGTTCTCCAATGGAAACTCGCAATAATTTGTTCAGAAATAACTATCTATTAATTATTAATATTCGGTTAGTGACTAAAACATTAGTAAAGAATGTAAATTATTGAATAATACGCAGAACACAGTAGTATTGACTTGTACAGCTAGGTAGTAGGTATTTCATATGTAATACAATGAAATTCAATTTATTTTGAATTATAAAATTGTGGTTGGAACTTGGAACATAGTGAATAATGTTATTGACATCATAAAAAAGTGAATGTCATAAAATCAATATTAAACAAATTATAACCTTTATGCATAATATGTTTCAAACTTTTATTGTGGAACATCCATTCTAAACTTGAAACCATTAGAACCACAAGGTAATATAGGTCCTACCTATATCATTTGGTATAATTAACAAATAACTAGCCAACATTTAATAACATCGAATGTGGGCTCCAAAATAGAACTATGGACGTTAGAAGTAAAATGGAAACTGATTACTCAGTTTCATAAATAACTGCATTTTGGATGATTGATAATAGATGCAAGCCACATATGGGGTGAAGCCTGTTTTGTGGTTATCTGGAATGATAATAGATGCAAGTCACATATGGGGTGAAGCCTGTTATGTGGTTATCTGGAAATAAGATAAATAGAATAAATAAAATAAATAGAATTGAACGGATAGTACCCGTTTCTTGACCAGATGTTTTTTTTGTACTTTCAGGGTAAAATGGCAAATCTCACATTAGAAAAATTTGAATGTGAAGGAGACGTGGCTTCTGTGTGTGTGAGATGGGAGAGGTGGAAGCGAAGCTTGGACATCTACTTAGAGGCTGCAGATGTGACCAAACCGTGTCATAAGCGAGCAAACCTTTTACACTGGGGTGGACCTGAGCTTCAGGATGTTTTTTATAACACACCAGATACCGACATAAATACAACTGAAGCTACAGACATATTTAAGGTAGCTATAAAGAAACTCGATGAATATTTTGCACCAAAGCAAAGTAAAAGATTTGAGAGACATGTGTTCCGGCAAATGAAACAGGAAGAAAATGAGAAATTTGAGAAGTTTATTGTACGGCTAAGACAACAAGGTTCCAAATGCCAGTTTTCAGATAAAGATGACCAACTGCTTGACCAAGTCATAGAAAAATGCACTTCTGAAGAGCTACGAAAAAAAAATCCTGCGAACTGGAGATAAAATGACTCTGGAAGATGTAATTGCTGAAGCAAATGCCTTAGAAGTAATAGGAAGGCAATTAGAAGGTTTTGGCCATAAACATAGGCAGAACCAAGATATAAACAAAATAGAAGAGAAAACAAGAACCAAGTATCAAAAAACAAGGAGAGAATGTTTCAGATGTGGTAGTTGGAACCATTTGGCATTTGATGAGAAATGTCCAGCTAAATATAAGACCTGTGTCAGGTGTGGGAAAATAGGACATTACAAATTACAATGTAAGACAAACATTGGGAAAAGGAAACCAGAAGAACATAATAAGCAAACAAGAAATTCAAAAAAACAAAAGATGGAAACTCATAATATTAGCACACAAAAAAGTACTGATTCAGATGAAGGAATTGCCTATGTCTTTAACATAGACATGGATGATACCGTAAGTTGTTTAATAGGTGGAGTAGAAGTAGAATTACTAATTGATTCTGGGTGTAAATATAATTTGATTTCAGGGAACACATGGACAGCTATGAAAAAGAAGAAAACTAAAGTTACTGAGCAAATACAAAATCCTGATAAAACTTTCTATGCATATGGAAGCAAGACACCTTTAAAACTACTTGGATCCTTTAAGTCCTCAATAGAGCTTGCAGGGAAAAGGCTGGAAGCTACTATGTTGTGGAAAATGGATCGCGGAACTTACTGGGAAAGACAACAGCTATTGCTCTGGGAGTTTTAAAAATCGGAATACAAGTAAATCAGGTAGAAAATAAAATTTTTCCCAAATTTAAAAATGTTCTTATACAAATTCCAATTAATAATAAAATAAAACCTACTGCGCAACCATACAGAAGAATACCAATACCTTTAGAAGAAAAAGTTAATGCTAAAATAATGGAACTTCTTCAAAAAGACATAATTGAGAAGGTGGATGGGCCCTCAGAATGGATCTCCCCTATAGTCCCCATCTTAAAAGATAATGGAGACATCCGCCTTTGCATAGATATGAGACGGGCAAATTTGGCAATATCACGAGAAAATCACCCCCTTCCTACAATGGACCAACTGCTTCCTAGAATCAGAAATGCAAGGGTTTTTAGCAAACTAGACATCTGTGACGCTTTTCACCAATTAGAACTACATCCAAACTCGAGGTCAATAACAACATTTATATCACCTCAAGGTCTTTACCGATACAAACGAATGATGTTTGGTATATCCTGCGCACCAGAAATATTTCAAAAAACACTAGAGCGCATCTTACTACAATGCCAAGGAACCATCAATTTTATTGATGATATTTTAGTTTTTGGCGAAGACCGAATAGAACATGATGCCCGATTAAAAAAGGTTTTAGAAGTGCTGAAAGAAAATAATGTGGCATTACGAAGAGAAAAATGTATCTTTAATACTAATGAGGTAGAGTTCTTAGGCCATAAACTTTCAAATTTAGGAATAAGACCCTTGAATAAATATTTGAATACTATCCGGGATTTTAGACCCCCAACAACTATTTCAGAATTACAAAGTTTTATTGGCCTAATTAATTATGTGGGGAAGTGGATTTCAAACTTAGCTACAAAAACGGAGCCATTAAAAGAACTCCTTCGTCGTAAATTTAGTAGAAATGAGGATATAAAAAAGTTATGGGGAAAAAGGCAGCAAGAATCTTTCAACATTTTAAAAGAAAATTTGAGCGATATACCCAATCTGGGATACTACAATGTAAATGACAAAACAATGGTATTTGCGGACGCTAGCCCCGTGGCTTTAGGAGCTGTTCTGATACAGAAAGATAACTCAGAACCACGGGTGATCGCCTACGGAAATAAGACGCTCACAGACTGTGAACGTCGGTACTGCCAGACTGAAAAAGAAGCATTAGCTCTTGTCTGGGCAGTGGAACACTTCCACATGTTTTTATATGGGAAACAGTTTGATTTAGTTACAGATCACAAACCACTAGAAGTAATATTCAGCCCAAAGTCAAAACCATGCGCGAGGATTGAAAGATGGATGCTTCGATTACAATCTTATAAATACAAAGTGATATACCGGCCAGGAAAGAACAACATTGCTGATCCCTTTTCCAGATTATGCAAACTTTCATCGGAAAATGTTGCAAATGTTGACTATGTTAAGAATTTAATAGAGTACACAAGACCAACAGCTGTATCATTAAATGAGATAGTTCAAAACTCAAACGAAGACCCAGAGATACAAAAAGTTAAAAAAGGTGTTCATGAACGTAGTTGGGATGAAACAGTCAAGAGATACAAATTAATAGAAAATGAACTCTGTTTTCATGAAGGCATTCTTTTGAGGGGAACCAAAATTGTCATACCTAAAGCATTAAGGAACAAAATACTAACAGCGGCACATGAAGGACATCCAGGAATTGTAGCCATGAAAGCAAGGCTTAGGACAAAAGTTTGGTGGCCAAATTACGATCAAGATGCGGAAAAGATAGTTAAATCTTGTAAAGGGTGTACACTTGTATCAGCACCAAACCCACCCCACCCCTTGAAAAGAAGAGAATTACCATCACACCCATGGGTGGATATTGCAATCGATCTTCTAGGACCTTTGCCAACCAATGACTACCTCCTTGTGGTTATTGATTACTACTCTAGATATCAAGAGATAAAGGCCTGTCGAGATATATCCAGTCAAGAAATGACCAAAATACTTAGAGAAATTTTCAGCAGATTAGGTTTCCCTGTTTCCATGATTGCAGATAATGGGAAACAATTTGCTAGCCAACATTTTAAATCCTTTTGTGATGAAAATAATATAAAACTGTACCATTCTGTTCCATACTGGCCTCAACAAAATGGGGAAGTAGAGCGTCAAAACAGAAGTATACTTAAAAGACTGAGAATATGCCAAGCTGAAAAGAAGGTTCATTGGAAGGAAGCATTAGTTGACTATTTAACAATGTATAATAACACTCCTCATACAGTAACAGGTAAAACACCAGCAGAATTATTTTTTCAGAGGAAAATAAGAGATAAACTACCTATGATGGAAGATGTAGAGAGCAGAACCGATGACATGGACATTCGAGACAAGGATAGAGAGAAGAAAGATAAAGGAAAAGAATATGCAGACAAAAGAAGAAAAGCTCAAGACATTGATTTAGCCCCTGGAGAAAAAGTCTATGTGAAGGATATGAACCGGAAAAATAAACTCAGTACTAACTTTGAACCTATTGAATACACAGTTAAATCACGAGTAGGTGGGGATGTAGAATTAGAAAAGGATACAGGAGAATGTCTAAGGCGGAACATTGTTCACCTAAAAAAGGTAGAAGGGCAGTGGAAAGTCGTAAATGAAGAGGAATCTGAAGCAGACAAAAGAAAAGAGGACTAAAGGAATAACACCAAGGAAAAAAAAAAGACATATAGCTAGCAATAATTCAAACAAGCCCTATTACACTTGCTAATATCATGGAAGATTTATAGTATATAGAAAATAGCAGTAAAGTTCAGTTTTATGTAAATGTAAATTAGAAGTAAATTTTGAGTTTTATGTAAAATTACTAAGAGGTTAGTAAACTATAAGATTCTACTAATCTTTTAGATGATATTAAACAGTTGATTTACAGTTGAAAAAGTAACAATAATAATTGTAAAAGGAAGAGAGATTGAGAAGTTGATTTACAGTTGAAAAAGTTACAATTGTAAAAGGAAGAGAGGGACGATGAGGTGAAAGTAAGAAACAAAATTAGTATATGTTGTTGGTGAATATTAAAATGATTGATATTGCAGTTGACTCATCTACTAATTCGTAATTGATACTTATACAAGATATCATTTATGTCGTTAAAGACTGTTAATATTGAAGTAATTTGATTGTGGTGGATTGAAGCTATTATTTTAAATTGTTATTTGGAAGAAGTAAAAGTATCCTATACTAAATATCATTGATATCTTTGAAGACTGATAAATATTGATGTAATTTGATTATGGTTGATTGGAGCTATTATTTTAAATTGTTTTTGGAAGAAGTAAAATATTTCTATATAAGATATCATTGATGTCTTAAAGACTCATAAATATTGATGTCATTTGATTATGGTTGATTCAAGTTATTATTGTAAATTGTTATTTGGAAGAAGTAAAAGATTCCTTTAAATTCAATATTGTTTTATTAAAATAAGGAAGAGATGTAGTGTATCTGAACGAAGAGAAGCTTGTCGTCTCTTGCGTACACGCCGTTGCTCTATGACACAGCGGTGAGGGTTGCTCTATGACAGTTAACTAGTTGGTACTACACAAGACGACGGAAGACGAGACGCGAGTGCAGTGTGTACAGCAGGAGCCGATATAAGTGATACACCTAGGTACTAGTGCCATTCAAGTAAAAGTAAACACGAACGGTACAGGGAGGCCTGGAGCTTACTCCACCACGCTGCTCCAATGCGGGTTGGTGGAATACGTATATTATAATAAGTATATACTTACTCTGTATAAATTTATATTTTAGAAAACCTATAACTAACTATATTTTTTCTCCTTTTATAAAGTAAAGCGTACGTATAACGTTGGGAATTTAGTTATATTTATAATTTTCAAAACCAAACAAAATTAAAACAGGTAACGTCGCAATAGGCAGCTTGATCACCTTCTAGATATAAAACATATTTTATAATATTCTGATTTTATTTTCTAAAGTAATGTTATACTTTTGATATAATCATAACGGAATAAAACATCCACGTTCTACAGCAAAGTACTTTTCCGAAAGTAATAAAACTATTGCTTAATCTATTAAAAATAAATTAAATTGGAGTGTCTGTTTGTAATAATAAAAGAAGTGCTTTTTACTACATGTATATTAATGTATATACGGTACATATACCAAAATAACATTTTTTGTCTGTCTATCCTTCTGTCTATCTGTCTGTTTGTTTGTTCCGGCTAATCTCTGAAACGGCTGGATCGATTCTGACGGGACTTTAACTGGCAGGTAGCTGATGTAATAAGGAAGAACTTAGGCTCCTTTTTTAGAGAAATTCCAAAACTAAAGTCCACGCGGGCGAAGTCGTGGGCGGCCGCTAGTTAAAACTAAATGAAACATACAAGGACAGCAAATATTTGCAAATATATTCTTGAAATGAACTACTTAACTAAATAAATGTAATTCGTTAACATCGTAGTGTTAATGAGGTAAATAATGTAATGGTTTCTTTTTTTATACATTAAATTAAAATTTAAAACATTCTACTACAAAAAACAATTTGTGAGTATTGTACGTAATATCGTAAAACATTCATTATTTTTATATGACTGTCTGTTCAGACCATTTTATAGGCAATTTAATTTAAAGTAAGTTATCATAATCATTTTGTTATAAATGAAATGAAATGAAATGAAATAGTTTATTAACATCCTGGGTAATAATATACACTTGATGTTTGTCATTGTTCTACGGTCATCAGCTGACCGTCATCCGCTTTGGGTGCGCTAAGGCTTATATGGGCTAGGAGAAAAAAGCGGGCGGAAAAAAACCCCAGCCCTGTTTTAAATAAATGTTCAGGTACAATGGGTATTTATTATGCAGCATGACTGTGGGGCCACAAGGAGCACACGAGACAGCTATCGTGTGTGTCAATGCTATCACACTGCCATCCGCTCACAAAATTTAAAAATGTTAAAATTATTACATGGTATATAGAAACAGCCTTATGTGAGTTAAGTTTAATCCCAAGCCTTTTTATCATTTAAATAGTCCTTGGTTTCATAATAGGCCTTGCGGCATAGGACTTGCTTAACAGTTTTCTTAAATTTGTGTAAAGGCAAGGATTGCACTTTTTCTGGAATTTTATTATAGATCCTAACAGACATCCCAATAAAAGAGTGACTTTTTTTACGAAGCCGACACTTTGGGAATGCAAGCTTATGGCCGTTCCTGGTCGAAGCACAGTTCGAACTATGTAAATCCTTAAATGTGGTAAATGTCGGTTTATTCTTATATACGTACATTATGTTTTCATAAATATACTGCGATGCAAGTGTAAGAATATTTATCTCTTTAAATTTCTCTCTGAGAGATTCTCTACAGGTAAAATTATAAATAGCGCGAATAGCCCTCTTCTGCATGGTAAATATTATGCCAATATCAGCAGCATTTCCCCACAGCAAGATACCATAGGACATTATACTATGAAAGTAGCTGAAATACACTAATCTAGCTGTATCGACATCAGTAAGTGAGCGAATTTTTTTAATGGCAAAAACAGCAGAGCTAAGTCTATTCGCTAACCGGGAAATGTGGGGTCCCCACTGAAGTTTTGAATCAATAGTTATTCCAAGAAATACAGCTGTGTCAACAAAATTGATTTCCTCGCCATTTAACTGCGGTTTTACATCAATATGTTTTACATTTGGTGGTGAAAATTTAATACAATTAGTTTTTTTATTATTTAGCAATAAATTGTTTACATCGAACCAACTACCAACCTTAGAGAGAGCATTATTCACTTCGTCATAATTATACGCTTGTCTGGCAACTTTAAATATTAAAGAAGTATCATCTGCGAATAATACTATCTCATGACCATTTTGTACCATATAAGGAAGGTCGTTAATGTAGATTAAAAATAGGAACGGTCCTAATATCGAGCCCTGTGGGACCCCCATCTCCACTTTTGACTCGGACGACCTTTTACCATTTACTTCGATTCTCTGAGTCCTATCACTGAGATAAGATCTCAGAAGCCGAAGGGCGGTATCTTTAATGCCATAGTGACTGAGTTTCCTGATTAAAGTTTCATGTTGTACACAATCAAATGCCTTAGAAAGGTCACAAAATACGCCTATGGCATTCTGTGAGTCCTCCCAAGCATCTACAATGTCCTTAAAGAGCTCTACACCCGCATCAATCGTAGAGCGACCCGTTATAAAACCAAATTGATTATTATGTATAAGGTTGTTAAGTGTAAAATGTGCTAAGAGTTGCTCGAGTATTATTTTTTCATATATTTTGCTACATGTAGGCAGTATAGATATCGGTCTAAAATTGGAGGGGTCTGTGTTACTGCCAGATTTGAATAGGGGAACAACTTTGCTATGTTTCATTAAATCAGGAAATTCGCCACTTTTTACACAATTATTAAAAATTAATGCTAAGTGGGGCGCTATTACATCTATTACTGCATTTAAAATTCTTACAGACATACCCCACAAATCTGTGCTATTCTTAATATCTAGGTTTTTAAATACTTTTACAATGTTTCGGGCGTCAACGGGTTTAAATTTAAAATGACACTTGCAACCGCTTACATTCTCTTTTAGCAGTGCTTCAGCGACGTCGGGGGAAGACCTAAGCGATTTTGTAGTCGTAATTGGAATGTCAGCAAAGTATTTCTCAAAAGTTTGCGCAATCATATCATCAGATTCAACGAGTATACCGTCTACTAGAAGACTGTAGACGTGATTGCGGTCTCTGGCCCTTCCAGTCTCGGCATTTATTATGTTCCAAGTCATTTTTATCTTATTTTTATTTGATTTAATTTGATTTCTAATATGCAATGACTTGGCCGCGATACATACTTGTTTAAAGATTTTAGAATAATTTCTTACATGTTCACAAAAGGATTCACTTCTATTATATGATCTCTCATAGTACAGATCATATAGATTTTGTCTACTTTTGTAAATTCCCAAAGTCGCCCAGTCACTGAATGTTTTACACTGCTTTGGAGAGATTTTTTTTGCAGTAAATACAGCATTAAAGGCTCTATTAATCTGAGAACATAGTATACTATACTGTTTATTAACATGGACATGTGATGGAACAAACAACCCATTTACAATAGAGTTTCTGAATCTCTCCAAACGTTTTTGGTTTACAGGAACGACCATCTTGCTTAACCGATATACAATTTAACCGATAATCTCTTGGGCCTGTTAAAAATCTAAGTATCCAAGTCCATATCATCCATATCATTTCACATCAGAAGGTTGGCACTAACCCGAATCTACCCGCATTGTGGAGTAGGTTCCAGGCCTCCTCAATAATGGACAGAGACCCGATTCCAGTAAAGGATTCAAAAAGTGTTATAGTCAAGATTCTATAATGTACTGATTTATCCTCGCCATTAATGTAGAATCTACAAATAAGGCAAGAAACACCAAAACGATTGAGAATCTCTACATTATTTCTATGGCCGTTGTTACATCAAAACATGTGTTCAGGTATAGCGCTGGTCGCCAGCCAACTGCACATGGACTCTCTGGGGTTCGACTCCTGGCAGTGACTCTACGACAATTACGTCACAAGTACCAGTTGCTGCTGTTGCCGGTCATTGGATACATCGGAGCTGAACAAGCATTTATGGCTGCGGACTTTACTCAGGTCAGAATTGAACAGCATTGAACCGTCCTCATTTTGTTAGAATTATCAGTTCTAATGCCGAAGGCAAGCCTATGCATGATATGATCACAGTGACTCCTGGCAGTGACTTTACGATAGTTGCGACACCAATATTTACCAGTTATTGATGCTGTCGGTTATTGAATACATATAAATGTTATTCTTGGCCACGGAGCAGCGATAAATTAGCACATAACAAATTTTCTGAGTCAGAACAGCTTGCTCGGTTTTGTTACCTTTCGGCCTCATGCTTCAATCTAAATAAGTAAGTATAAGTTACATTATTTACGGAAGCTTCAAACAGTTAGCAAATTAGTTTTTATTTCGCAGTACCACATAAGTACTCATTGTGGTCTGGTGACACATTCTGGTGAAGGTCACGTCGACCACTCGCTTGACGACAAAGTTAATTGGCATGGTACAGTATAATAACCAGTTTATGTGGGTTTTTCACAGAGTTTAGGTTTCTGCTAATTTCGTAGGTGGTAGAAAATGTATGGTTTGCTGGGAAAATTACACCGCTTTAACCATTTTTGATGTGAAGCATATGGTTTTTTCGGTGTGAAGGTTGGTTAGATTATACATCACCATCCGGTGTAAGAGCTCAACTGCCTACCGTAAGATAGGACTCGAGTCTTACTTAAAGTTATATGTAGATTTCAAGGGGTTCTGAAACCATTTTACATTATTTGGCATGCATATGTCTGCTACTACATTTAAAAAAAGAGTGTGTGTACATGTACACGTGTTAGAAGTTATACTTCTTTGAGATATGAAAAAAGTTTAAAATAACTCAAACGCAGAAGTAATCGACGATAAAAATCAAAATCAATCAAAAAGATTTTGTTTAAATAAAAAACGTTTTATTTACTTAATAATTATTTTAAATTAATATTCAAAATTAAATTAATTAGCCATATGAATAGGTACTATATTTCACAACACTGGCTTGACTGGCTTATGAATATATATCTACTATATAGTATGGATGTCGCAGTCGGATCGTATAATCCGCCGTATAACATTACAGCTAGCCCGTTCCTAAAACAGGGCCGTTCTGTATTGTGGCGGGTCCACGATTAGCCGGATTGTTATTGCGATACGTTCTACAATATGGCGGCTCACGTTTAGCCTCATTGTAATGAAGCCTCGTAGCCACCAACACTACTTATGATTATGACCGCACTCGACGTTGCTGAGCTTTATTGACACCCATCCTGCTTATGACCGCACTAGATTTTGCTGAATGGCCACCCATCCTACTTTTGACCGCACTCGACATTGCTTAGCTTTATTGCACAACATGTTGGTTAATGACCACCCATCCTACTTTTGACCACAGGTGTCACTGAGCTAAGCAATGTCCCTGAAACACATTTTCACTATAATTATTTATATTCGAAAAATACCCAAACCGAATCAGAGCACCCCACTATCCACGTGGTCTTATCTGTACTACCTTTTCATGTAAGCCTCGCTGGCTACCGGATCTTTCTACTCACGCACAATATGATTGCTTCACTGTAGGAATGAGCTTCTGATCGAACCGATTACGAATCAAAGTTTTGCTACCTCTTGATACTTTATTTTAAATCAAAAAATCCGAATGAACGCCGGCTGCAAGCACGATAAAAGATGACTCATTGTAACGTTACGCTCATTGTACTCGTTACGTTGAGGCTTGAGCGTTCGGCTTGCGCCGTTCGTCGACTGTTTCTAAAGTGAAGTGAAAAGTTAATGTGGTTTTCATTGTTTTGTTATGACGTTGTTAAGTTAAACTGTCGTCCGTAATCCGACTTTTTTTTTATTTGAATGGAATAGCAGACGAGCATGCAGGCCACGTGGTGTTAAGTGGGCACTGCAGCCCATGGACATCTACACACAACCTCAAGCAAGCATAGTCTTGTACCCGCGGCTCAATCCGATATGAGACAAACGCTCAATGAGATATTTTCCCCGGGTTAAAAGTAGTCTTTGTTGCTCTGTGCTCTGCTATGTAGCACTCTGCGACGTGAAAGTAAACAAACAAAAAAACAAACAACACTTTAACATTTATAATATTAGTCTGGATTTGTAAGGACTGCTTAGACTAATATAGATCAAAAAACGAATAAGATAGCATGTTTATTAACTTACGCACTTTAATTTACCACTTTCGTAAACTGTTAAATTTTAAGCAATTTACGAATATGTTCCGTAAATACATAATTCCAAAGATTTTATGTACGAAAATGAGTGGGTCTTAGTGTTATAATTATATACTTTGTAAAACCAACACCAACAACGTAATCACGGGTTACTTAATTGCGGTATAAAGTAGTGATGTAAAGAATATTATTATTCGGATTCGTATTCGCGAAATCTTTATTCATGCATTTTCGTATCCGAAAAATTGGAATACCTTTCGAATATGAACGCCAAACGTTCCTTATTATCAGTTGGTAAACTTTTTGACCCCAGAGCGCAAAATTGATTTCAGAAGACTTGACTCTTCGGATATGAATACCAAAAAAAAATTGCTATTAGTATCATTTTTGTTAAATAATTTCCTTTGATACTGATTCCACATCATTAACTTAGCAGTCTAATCCGTTGTCAGATAAAATGAAAAATTACCTCTGATACAGTCATGTAGTACTAGTATACTAATATAATTAAGGTAAAGAAGGTAAACTGAAAATATATGCATCTATAGAGGAATAAATAATTCTACAATAAATATTTTAGTATTGATTATAAAATTTAAAAAAATTATATTCATACATGACTAGCACAAAGACATGACGCGTGCTTGGAATTCTCCATTAATTGTATGTGTTAATTATTATCATTTTTTAAAATCTTTTACGACAGTATACGACAACATAAAAACTAGTGTTAATAGTTGATTGTATAATTAATTTGAATATTAATATAGTATTAAATCGCAAGCAACATAGTATCAAGTTCGAGTTTTTAAAAAAACTTCTATTTTCGGACTTTCCTTTCGAATTTTCTTTGTTTTACGAACTGTGTGTTTAAAAAAATATTATGCTTTATTCATTTAGTTTCAAAAATAATTATAAAATCTCTTCACATTTAGCAAGAAAATTTCCATAACTCGGGAATTATAAAATTATCAGGCCAGTGAACAGAGTGCTAAAGTAGGTAATTCTTCGAAGATTTCAAGCTTACTTGAGTAATATAAAGAAGGACAGTGGTATTTTCAGATTTCATTCTATTAGGTTTGCAATTCATTGCTATTTATTATTTATTCGTATTTGCAATGCTGTATATTAAATCAAAAATTATAGTTACTGCTGTTTAAAGTTGCTTAAGAAAAAAAGCAACCGCTATTCCATCCATAGTGAAACCTTTACTCAATCCTAACTACTCAAATTCAGTAGTGATTAATGAAATAGCAATAGTTTCTTTGTATTAAGATAATATTCTTTCACCAGGCGTTCATTGGTTGCGCATACGGCATCAGCAACATCGGCTTTGTGATGATCTGTTTCGGTGTGTTCAACGCGCTGGCTGCACCCATCGCCGGAGCGGTTGTCAAGACCACCGGCAGATACCCCGTCATGGTCACTGCTCTTGTGAGTGCTATTAATGTATACTTTTTTTAAATAAATAACTCAACAAAAAGGCAGACGGGTCGCGTGGTTTTAAGCGATCACCGTCGTCTATGGACACGGGCAACCCCAGGGGAGCCGCCTTTGCAGGAGAGCTTTATTACAACTTTCTTGAAGAACCCTATGTTATAGTCCACTGGGAATGCCTCAGCTGAAAGGTTGTCCCATAACCTACACGTCCGTGGTAAAAAGGAGCGTGCAAAGCGGACTGTAGAGGACCGCTACGAGACCAGATGGTGCCAGTGGAACTACCTTCGTAATTTATTTAACTTAATTTAACTTTTACCTTTAACCAACTATGCGGTTGTCATCAACAACATTGGGTTTTTGATCTGTTCCTGCGTGTTCAACGCACGGGTCGCGTCCATCGCTGCAGCCTTCTTCAAGACCACGAGGATTCGGAGTAGAGTTTTAGACGGTCTTGTCGTGGAAACGATGCTCTACGAGATGTCCGAGAATTTATAAAATGAAATAAATCTCGGACATCCCAAAACATAAGCGAGGAACTGTTAATTAACGAGCATTTGGTATTCTTGGAGACGGTTTTAGATACGGAGAAGAAGGAAGGAGATAAGATAAAAAATGAGCATGGTAGTTTTGATACTTGCGGTTTCATTTCAGTGTCATTAATCCTTTATGGCTCCTTTTGTTTAAAACTAGCCTTCCGCCTGCGGTTCTATAGGTTCCCGTTAGATAAAAACCATCCTATGTCCTTTCCCAAGATCCACTTTCTCTGTGTTCCAAATTTCATTAAAACTGGTTCAGTTGTTTAAGCGGGAAAGCAGACAGCGTTACGTTTTGAATTTATAATATTAAGTATGGATTATTGCCTATCAAAATCATTGTATCACATTATTTATGTTAATGACTGTTACTTTTGTACTTCCAGTTGCTAAACCTTTGCCTGTTAACTGCGCTGTTGCTGTGGAGATCCGACCCTGAGCAGTGGCTAGTTTTCTACGTACTTGCCGCTGTGTGGGGCACCGCTGATGCTGTGTGGCTCGTACAAGTTAATGGTAAGCGTGTTACAAACATCTTAGAACATGGTATATGATAAATTCATTTTTGAAATTGTATTCTAACTACTATTAGACTTATTTTCACGACCCGCGTAGCGAAATGGTTACCATACCGGACGGCCAATCGAGGGGCCTTGAGTTCGATCCCAGGTGAAACAGAAATTTGAATGATGGTTTAAATTTCCGTTCTCGGTCTGGGTGTTTGTGTTTCTGTCTTTGTATGTGTCCATGGTACCCACGACACAGGGTATATATACCTTACTGTGGGGCTATGAGTGTGAAGCGTTATTTAATATTTATTAGCAGAATTTTGCACAGTGCACAAAAATATTTAGTTACCAGTCTTTAAACGACCTATGATGAGGCGCTTACCTAACCTTGTTAAATAGATTTTCATTACAATCAGTATTATATCAAACACATAGCATGTTTGTAACTAGACGTCAATCCACAATATAGACTTATTGGGTATATCAGTCAGTATTATAGATTTGATTTGCGCTTACATAGCCAGATGCCTGCAATTATTAGCACAGCAATATTTAAAACAACTTTTTATTCATTGCTTAGCTTACTTACCAGGTGCTTGTGTACTTAAATCGCTTAATTACTTTACATTCTTGGCAAGCGTATTAACGCAAATTGTGGGTAATGTCCTGAAATGTTCATGTTTTATTCTAGCCCTCTCTGGCATTCTCTTCCCCGGCAACGAAGAAGCTGCTTACTCTAACTTCAGGTTGTGGGAGGCTACTGGAAGCGTTCTGTCGTACGCGTCGGCGCCGTATCTCTGTGTCAGGACCAGGTAATGACATCTATCTAATAATACATAATACCTTTAAACGAGCAATTCTTGTATATACGTAAATATATAACTTGAATCTAGGCTACTACGAAACGGCTACTAAAATTTTCATGAAATTTAGTGTGCAGGGGTTTTCGAGGGCAATAAATCGATCTAGCTAGGTTGCATTTTAGAAAATACCGTTTACCGTGTTTGTAACTTAAACATAAACAGAATTAAAAAACTAAAAAACACGCTTTTGTGAAAATACGAACTAATAACTAAAAAAATAAGAAGAAAATGTATTTTACTGTAAAAAATAATGTAGTTTAAAAAACTAAAAACACGCTTTTGTGAAAATACGAACTAAAAAGTAAAAAAATAAGAAGAAAATGTATTTTACTGTAAAAAAAAGCGTGGGGTGCAAGGTGTCAACAGTAACAGTGGTAAAAACCACCCCCCGCTTTTTTTTAGCGTCAAATTATAATGTTTTTTTTCATTAAGAAGGAGATATTCGAGTATAATAGAAAATTGTGTGATGATTGTCGTTATGACGATTTTTTTATTTGAATAAAGAGGCTCGGGCTGTATTAGCCCAGGGTACGTCAACCTATAAAGATTGTTTGTACCTAAAGCCAGGTTACAGATCACCGTCCAACCCGATAGCCTTGATAAAGGCCAGGATTTTATGGACGGTGATTTGTTTGGCTTCATCTGGCAGCAGCACGTGCCTCCCTAGATGAATGCTAAGCTTGAGGTTTAGCGCACCACAATTTAAAAGGAGGTGGCGTGGTGTCTCGCTCTCCTCCCCACAATATCTGCACGTATCGGTTACGATGATGCTCGAACACATCATACCTAAGTAGATAAGTTTCTCATCAAATTTTGAACAAGAAGACAATTTTGTATTAACCTACTGGCTACTGGTACCTTTTGAAGGTTCCTGCGATAGCAAAAAAGGCCCCGTTATTTACATTAATGTGGATTTAAAAAAAAACTTTGTTTTCAGATTATACATCCTAATAGGATTGCTCCTTTTGGGTTTCACGGGGTATACTACCATCGAGCTGATGGAATATAGGGTGAAACGTGGACACCATCGCGAGAGGAACTTCGAACTCGTTACCAAGAAACCTGAAGAGTAACTTAAGAGTAGGTACTAGAAAATGAATATAGTTTTAAAATTCAATTGCAAATTCGATAAATATATTAAATACAAAAAAAATTGTTTGTAAAGTAGGTTTACGATCGAGATGTTTACGTGATAACGTCCGCACGAGAAAATCTCCATTCGTTTGTATGCCGCTAGAGTGATAGAGACGGAAGATCGGTCCACTCACTCGAACGCTATGCCAGCCTCCGCTCGTGAGGATTCCGCGTGACAAGTTTCACGGAATGACTGGCAGCGCTCGAGATGAGACGGGAGATCGGTCCGTCTCTCTCTCGTTATACCTGCGATCGCGCTCGCGAGGTTTTGGTGTGACACAAGTTTCTGAACATGTCACCCGACTAAAACGATTTTAAAGACGTTATCACGTCAAAAATATTTTTTAAATACACAAAGTATTGTCTGGAACTTTAAATAGAACTTATGTACCTGTTAATTTAAATTTTATGTATGTGGCATAAAAAATATTGAAGATAAAAATGCTTGAACATCGGGATACCTATTATAAAAATATGGATATTTGTTGTGTCAGAAACTTTTTAGTTTTTTATCGTTATTCGTTTGTATAGAAATTAATTTTACTTGTTTCCTTTCATCTCAAGAGGAAACGCGGGTTCAGCCGAGTTTGAAAAATAGGTATTTTGGAATAACTATTGCAATACCGCTGCGCCCTGCGCTATCCGCGCGTGCGATAGGGACAGATGCAGCTCAGACCGATTATACCTACAAACTTTCTTACTAAATCGAGGTTTCGTATTCTCCTCTTCCCTCCTTCAAAATTGAGTTTATTAAATATATTTTTTCATAAATAACAAGAAATAGAATAAGTCTATGTCCCTATGTTTTTATTTGGTTGTAAAAACCTTTCAAATTTGTTTTGCAGTTGTTGGATTATGGCTGTATGAAAAAGGAATTTTCTACGATTTTTGATGAGTCATATTTTCTGATCTAATTAGTTTATTGAAAAAAAAAAACAAAACATAGGGGCATAGCTTTAGCAGACTTAGATATTGTCACAAAAAATCATTCCTCTAGAAGCATTATCCAGGGAGGAAATAGGAGAATGCGTTTGTATGGGAATACGGCGCTAGCGTTTCCTCTTAATAATGTTAGGTGAAGTATTTAATTAGCAATATACTCAGTAATAATTGTTTCGATAACATAACATTTAAGCATTGTACATTATTATTATTAAATAAGTGTATATTTGTAAAACTAAGTAGGACAAAAGTTAACTTTTACCTTAATAGTTGTACATTGTATAATAATAAGATACCTATAGTACCTACCTAGTAAGAGGATTTGAATTTTTAAGCTCTCTTTCTAAAGCATTGTGATAATGTAGGCTACCTTTGTGTATTGTGTTTGTATAGTTGTAGAATGTATTGTAAAATAATATTATTATTACCTATGTTTTTGATATTCAATCAAGTACTCATTTAAAAATTACTTAACTTTTTAAATTTTATATATGTACTCAATAAATTCATAGATCATTGTCGTAAGCATCTTTATAAAGAACCTTAGGAGGAAAATTGTGTTAAAATTAATTTGTTATCCATGACATTTCAGTTCCTACTACGAACTGTGGATCAGGTTAGTAAGATAATAAAACAGCAGAGATAATTGAAATAAATCTTCGTTTTATTCTTTCCACATAAATACTTAAGAATGGATTATTTTCAATCCACAATTAACGCTAAACAAAGTATCATTACCTACTAAGTACCTAGGGACAGCTCCCAGATTGGACAAGGGACTAAATTCTTTATACATTAGAACATTCTAATTTAATTCGAATCACATGAAGTGTAATTACAATTTTATAATGAAATAAAAAATTGCACCTGTGTGTATTATAAAAAAAAACATTAAGATTCTAATAATAAATCCTGAAGCTAATTTCCAAACTATACATTTTATTGTAATCTAATTTTTGAGAAAATTAAATTGTTGTAGAAAACTTTAATACTCTCAAGTAATTTTGTGATAAAATAATAAAATAAATGAATGCAATGATTTAAAAAGTAGGTAAAAAAAACTCCGTCATTAATTAATAAAAAGTTAGTGTTAAGAAACTACAAAACTAGTATTTTTCTACATAAAATTTAACGTAAAACGTATACCTATTTTTCGGTGTAATATCCACTTCATGTGATTCGTATCTACACGCTCATACATAAGCAACGATATGTAAGAAAAAGGATTCCAAACAATTCTTACGTAATATTATTCATTGTATAAATTGTAAATTTTTAGACTAGTCAAAATTATATAATCATTTATGTATGAGCGATTTATATCAAACACACACCTAGGAAAAGTCATAGTTTTTTAACAAAAGAACAGCACATTTAGGTGTTACCATCGATATTTTCAAAATAGTAGAGTGGATATGCCGAATGATAAGTTTTCTTTTGTCTTAAAATATTTACTAGATTATACAGACCAATATCATATGGCATACCGAAACTATATTTTGTATGTTACGTGCTGTCTTGTTTTACTATAGTACCATCAAATTGGTCATAAATGAAAGTAAGTGAACTTTTCCTAAATTCCCTTGCTATCAAACAAAACAGCGCAAAAATATCAATTCCACACATTATTGTCGTAACACTTCAACACACATCATTCTAACAACAACATTTGTAAGTCACTGGTCCAAATAAAATACGTTAGTTATAACAAAAGCTTGTGATATTGTTATCTAAAATTATTAAAATAATCACCTATCAACAAATTCGTAATCCTCTTAACTAAACATTATTATTGTATTATTATCGTCCGATTTAAAGCGTAGAACCGTAATACTTTTGAAAGACGAATTTTATTATTATATTATACACTTAATAATTCTTTATTTTCGAAGGAAGACCTGGAAAGGCACGTTGTATAAGAGTTCTTTAAATTATTTAACACCGAAATTAGCACCTTAGTTTGATTATAATTGACATTATGACAATCAATTCCAAAAACAGTGACTTTAACTAAAATATGTCAAGTACACAATTAGTAAATTTGGGAATTGATTGTAACTCTTAAAATATTTAACATGAAAAATTACTGAAATAATGTACATGTATAATTTTAAGGATGGTTGTTTTATCTGGTCAATAAAACGGAATATCCATATTTTTATCTATTAAAATTGCTGCAAAAATAAAATTTAATAAGTAAAATTGTTATAAGATTAGTAACTGTATAGTTATACTAGTGCTTATACTAGTTGAAAACAAGATAACATTTTTTCAGTAATCTGGACTATCTACACTAGCTGTATTTCTAAATAACTGTCTCTGCATAGTGATGAATATACTATTTTGGCAATTAAGGAGATTACCACAGGTAAGTTGTATTCCTACCAAATGTGCATTAACTCTAGCACGATACACCAAAAGTCATACAATATGTACACAATACTTATCGCTCGGATAAAAACATATTTTCAAAAATATTATGCAAATAAGGATTTATTCAGTAAAGATCGACTAATTATATACACTTAAATTACCTGTATAAAAAACTAGGTACATTTTCAAAATTAGAACTCATTAATCCATGTCATAACGATTATACGTTGTATAAATTGTAGTATACATTGTATAATCATGTAATAACAGCATTTAAAATATATGTCGCAAAAATACACCAAAGAGGTCGATCTTTATTTATATATTAAAAAGTTTATACAAGTAAACATTACGTTTTTACTAAACATTACTGTAACCGGTATCATACTGAGCTTTTTTCAGGTGTGGTATAAATAAATGCTATGTATAACATGAAACTATCCAACTATGCACATGTATATTGCTATATACAAAAGATTTTAACTTTGTGACCCTGTTTGTTAAGTATGTAGACAGTAGTAGCCTCAAATATATATAAGTATTTTATACAATAAGGCTTTTATGTACAAATAAATCTACAGTTCTTTATATATTTAATTAGTCCTATCAGGGTCGATTAGCACCGAATATTTCTCTCCATACAATATTATGATATCGAAATTACCTTATCTGTTTAATTGAACAATTATTTGGACGGCAACACATACATCTATGTATTTACATTAGAAAAATAACCGCTATGTAACTCTAAAGCGCCTTAAGTAATAACTAAATGCAAAATCTATAAACAGGAAGACTTATATGTGGATACGATGACTAAGTTTAGTTAAGGTACATTAACTAGTAGTTCTAAAATGAACATTTTCTAACTAAGTATAATTTTTCGTCACTGGCTGTATTCAATTAAGCCCAAGCTAATTTATAGTCTTTTAAAAGTAGCCTTGACACTGGTACTTATTCCAATATAATAAAAAATCCAACAGGTTTAAAAACTAGTTTCCTCCTCTGAGATATGACAGGATTCAAGTACGAAAATCAGATATTTGTTTTCACAGAAAATATAGAGTTTCGACATTTGAAAAAAGGTATCTAATGTATAAGTTAATAATAATTCTTCTTATTCTCTGTGCTAACAATCATCTGAACACCGATAAAGAGGAAAGTAGTTATGAACATACAAATCTATAGCTAATCAATGTAAGTAACAAGTAGGTACATCCGTTGTGCGTTACGTGTGTCTGGATAGTTTGGATAGGTGATACCAGTGGTGAAGCTAAGAGCGCTATCCCACTGGCGTTTTACGAGCGTTGGCGACTCTCTCACGTCTGTGTCGCGCATGCTTTGAACGCAAGTTAACGTCGCGCTCATGCTGTAATTAAACGGTGGCCGTAACCCCCATTCATATGGACAGAGTAGCATGACGTGATTGTACCAGTTTGCAACGCAAAAAGAACGCAAAGTCAACGTCGCGTTGACGCTACCTGGACGTTGCGAAGTCGCAGGGTAAACGTCGCGTTTGCGCAGCGACGGCGTTGGAGAAACGCCAACACTCGTAAAACCCCAGTCGGATAGCGGCTAAGGGTGAGTTGGATCCTAACTAGGGCTGGTGGTGTTGCTGCGCGGTTCGGGCTTGAGCGCGGCTCCGTTGACCCTGGGCGTGGTCGCTGCGGCAGTTGCGGCTGCAGCCTGGCATTGCGCGCAAGGCTCCAGCCGCCTGGACACCACCGCTCGAAGCTTCAACGCCGGGCCGAGCTTCATTTGTAACATGCCCGTTAGGTGGTCCTCTGTTAGCAGCGGCAGACCGGAACCGTCGATCCTTTGCTCGCGGAAGTTCTGTGGACAAATACAGATATTGGTTAGAAAATAGAAAACGAATAAAAAATATAGGTTATGGATGAAATTGGTTGATATAGACGCCATTCTTGTATCATTTGTTATGACCTAATGAGTGACACATTATTTAATCCAATCTCAGTATAAGTTGAATGGTATACGTAAACAAAAAAAAAATCCATTTCTATGTTCTCTCCTTTAAACACCTTAACTTGTTTCGTATTTATAGACAAGCCAAGGAATTACTTAAGAAGTAGTCGCGACTGTCCACCACCACAGTCCACCAAACCGCATTGGAGCAGCGTGGTGGAATAAACTCCAGGCCTCCCCAATAATTAGACCCGTGCCTAGCAGTGGGACGCAAAAAGGGTTGCAGCCAGTCGCGACTATTGCGCCATTTTTTGTTTGATTATATTAATTTACGTTCATGTTATCAACTCTAAAATTCTTTCAGAATTATAATTATCTGTATATAAAGTAACGTAAAATAAAACTAAGCCACAAGAAGTTAGATTTAGAGTAGCAATCTAACCTCTTGTGGGCAAGAAACACTGCCAATTAAAACGTATATTCAACTAACGCATTCCCGGGCCCGATTGCGTCGGAGTATCTTATTAAATCATAAAGAAAATTAACAGGAGGCTAAGTATAGAGCTTCAAGAGTTTATCGGCGGTCGGAGCACCTGTTGTGGTGTCACGCGAGCGTAGCGCGGACGATGCGTTTAGATAATTTTATTATAATTTGTTTTTTAATTGATTTTCATTTTTATGTTGCTACCGGCTGAGGTTTAGGCCTTTGGTTTAAGAAAGAGTCGTTTCGATGGTCGAAACCAAAACCAAACTTAAACATGCAAATGAATTCAAATGATACGTACCTACGCGACTGATGACAACAATAGATCACCTAACCGTTTTCATTTATTACTGCTACGTAGCTCTAAAGCTGTCAACCGAGAAAATCAAATCACTGTACACGAGATGTGATAGAGGCAAAATACGTATTGAGACCAGAGCTTCAAATACCGCTATTAAATCATAACGTTCTATCTACTTGTGCTCATATCGTTATAAAAACATAAAGTTTTACAACTAAACGTTATTTACACATCATAATAACGCTTTATCAGTAAACGATATTTAGAAAATATCGATATAAATAACGTTACATTTACGGGGAATATTATTATCATATGCAGCGAGCTAACAAAGCGGCAATATCGCTTAGCAATAACGATATTATAACGTTATTTTATTTCGATTTCGATATTTCATAATGAATACTGCTATTCGTCTTTTCGATAGTAATGTCAAAATAATAACGAAACGAAATACGTATATTATATTTTGATATTTTTTATAACGTTAAGAAGCTCTGATTGAGACAAGTGAAGGAAATTGACTAGATATACTCAGTGACGGGTTTTTGCCACTTATTGCGCACTCAGTAATCCGTTATTTCCGGCAAGATACACTAAATAACTCTCAAACCTGAAAAAAGTATTGAACACTTTGCTATTTATCTATGTTTATAGTCTCAAAAAACAATTCGACCAAGTAATGTGACATCAATGTACTGATAGAGTCGATGGCGGAAGTAATCTGTGAACATAGGGCTTACTTGGTAACTATTTTGGTTGTAGTCAAATTAGTGTACTTATTAAAAAAGTTTTGCTAGAAACGATAATAGTAGTGCATTAAATAATTTTGCATCAGCATAAAGTGCATTTAAACATTAATAACAGTAGAGTCATACCAATTCGGTAAGTTATTGTAATTACGTGTTGCATAATTCAGCTTCTGCAGTAGGTACCATGTTATAACAGATATAATTAAAGAGTACAGAATTCTATCAAGGTAAATCAACGTACCATTACTGTAATTAAGCCCCACTATCGATTCTTGAAGACGTGCCACCGTAAGTGGTAAAAAAGCGTCGTGTAACAAAAGAACTGAGATCTAAGAAGCAAGCCACGAGTATCAAGATGATTCGCCGTCGATGGGTCGCGGGTCCAGCGACCTGTCATCTCGACGGGAACGTTGACAAAAAGCGCGCCGCCTACGTGACGTCCTGAACCCCCTCCCTCCTACCATCTCCTCCCCCTCTCCACCTTCACGCTCGACCACTTTTTACCGCGCGACATTTGCCCGGAGTTCGATCCGTGTCATCCGACGTATTCCTTTTTTAAATTGCGCTGGCGCTCGATTATTTTATTTTTTAATTTTATATAGCTCCGAGAAATAAGCGGCCGGCCGCCGAGCGGTAAAAAGTGATGGCGTATAAAAAAGTCTATGAATAATTAAAGTGAGATAGCTAGTAGCTAGCTCATGGGAACGGAATTATTTAGCTCAACGACAGGTCGACGGCGCCCGCCACTTGCGTTGAAGGACAGGTCAATTTGCAGGACTCATTTTGCTCCTTTGCTTGGCCGTTAGTGATCTTCGATCTAGCGAATTTATTTTTATGCAAATCGATGGCTGTTCCACTCGAGAAAATTTGAACGATCCGAGTTTGTTCGGAATTAAAGTGGAACAAAGGGTCGGACTGACCCGAGTAACCTTCGACGGTGTGGTTTGGGGGCATGTTTAAGTTTAATAGGGGTTACGGAGATGTGGAATCGTTTCGGGACTCTAATGCCGGTGCCTCGGGGTTAGAAGTGACCCGGCATCGGCCGATGAAACGGAATGATATTGGAGAAAATTGTTTAATTGGACGTTAAAATTAGGGCCAGCAGAACTCATAGATTTTTTTGTTGTTGTCAGAATACGCTAAGAATCTTCGTGTTTAAGTGACTGGCATGTGAAAAGTTTCAACTTTTATAACATTTGGAAAAAAATTGATAATCAAGCTCAACATACTCCATACAACCATAAATCACGATAAAATCACAAAATACCAAGCCAGATAACCTTGCAAACACTTCATACGCGGTAGATTGGTCATAGTTAAGGCTTTTACAGTATCTACGTAATAATCTATAGCAAAGAGGCGGGAAATAATTTCAAATCCAATCAACAATGTAAATAAATCAATATGGGTAGTGGGCGCTCGGCGAACGCGTATTACGTATTAATTAAAGATGACTTTCATAGATGTAACGTTATTTCTCATTAACCTGCCAGCGTGCGCCGAAAGAGCGAACCTTAAATTGTTTCCGAGATGACAGCAGCGATAGCTAATTCACGAGAGCTTGAAAGAGGCTATTATCGTTTTTGGCGAACAAAACGCATTGTCGGCCGAATATCTGAAGGCGATTCTCGAACGGCGATAACTTTAAATACGCGTGGCATTTACGTAGGCTGTATAGTTAACAGGTTACAGATACTCGGTATCGCCCGTGGCCATGAACCGATGTTTAAATTGCGCCCGTGGAGGCACAGCAGCCGCATCCCGCGAACAGGTTGTAGGGGAGCAAAAAAGGTTAAAGTATGTTTCCCTGGGGGCCCGGGGAGTGGGCGGGGGGCTAATGACAGGGGCGGCGCGGCGCCCGCGGCGGCTACCGCGCGCAAATTGGTGCCTGCGCCCTCTGAGGCACCTTTGCTCCCGGCTAGTGATGCGCCAGTCGATAAATTACAACTCTAGCGGAGTTATAGCGCCTCGTTTATTGTTGCAAGTGCAATCGGTGGGCGGTGGGCTCGCCG
Source organism: Pyrgus malvae (assembly GCA_911387765.1). NCBI lineage: Eukaryota > Metazoa > Arthropoda > Insecta > Lepidoptera > Hesperiidae > Pyrgus > Pyrgus malvae. The sequence goes on along the minus strand of OU426958.1, from coordinate 6,638,068 downwards.
TTAATAACGAACGCAGCCATGACCTCCACCGCGGTCGAGATTACACACAAATCATAAATAGGTTTTATTGCTACTATAAATACAACGTTAAGCGTAGCAACTAGTAATAAGTAAGAAATTGAACAGATTTCCTTTCGAGCTAGATTTACAATTTTGCTTTCAGAAAATTAATTCTGCTTCGATATTCGATATGCCTTACGTACAGTAATACCAAATCAAAAGCAAAAGAAGAAAAATGCATTTCCAAATATAAAAACTTAAAAATCTATCGTGGAAGATTATAAATAGTTCATTAAAAAACTTGCAGCAGAATTTCGAAATACTGCCGAGACACTGACGTAATTGCGGTGTACGTTACAAGCGGGGTGCAATTAAATTAATAACTATCGACATCGATAACCATTAGAGCGATAGCATCACTACGTAAGCCTGCATTCACTATAAAGATTGCTATTAACTCAAAGCTTGGATGCACTGGCTTATATTTAGAGCTGACGGTTAGCGGCACGGCAGTGCCGTTTCGTTAATATATTGGAGACGGTCATCATTCTTGCGCTCTTAATTTAGGGTTCCGTATTATCAAAAGAAAATAACCCTTATATAAAGGTTCGCATTTAGTTTTCAGTTTGACATTTGTCTATCTCTCTTCCTTTTCCTTGGTAGTCTTTTTCCCGTGTGTTTTAGAGTTATGAAAGCAGAAAAAAATTGACAAGATATTTTCTTTGGGTAAAATAATTGCGTGGTTCTATCGGGCATTTATAATGGCAATCTTCAATCATTCTATCGTCATGAAATTATATATTGCGCGATTGCTGATCAAACTTACAACATCAATCATAACCACAACATACATACTTACACCCAAGTCTTTTTGCGTATAATATATAAGTTAACATCGCGTGGTCTACTTGCTTATTATTGCCCTTTATGTAAATGTTCCAATTCAAATAGATTTATTATAACTTGTAACAAAAGATATTTCTGAGAAAATAAGTTATTAATTTCTACATTTTTATTCAGAACCCTTCGCGTGAGAGTAAGACTCACACTTGTCCGGTTTCTTAAGAGGTAAGGGGTCACGGGACGGGCGGCCTCTCAGAGTTCTTTTTCGTTTGTCTTTTTGCTCGACAGTGTGGACGCTTTCTAACTTTTACTTTGTAGTAGCGGCGCGTCCCATTAAGAAATTTCGTTACCTAAGTGTAGGAGAATAATTGCCCACGTACGGAGATAGTACGAATCTTGCTGATTCATATTCCATCGGGTTCATTCCATAAAAGTACTTTAATTTTTTCTACGTGTAATTAGAATTGGGTAGGTTGAACGTACTTTTGCAATTACTACGTTTAAAATGATTGGATGGTAGGCACTTTTCTGGTAGGTACAGAGATATGTAGAAATAAAAATAATTAACTAAGGTGTGTGCATGATGATATTAATTTTTAACAAGCTTTTATTAGCTGTATGTATGTATGTAACGGAATCTTTTAACTTCATTTTTACTTACTTCTACGAGTCTGATTAACTTGAAAATTTGTAGGGGTTAAGGGCCGATGACAATACAATAATCTCAAAACTTTATATTAAAGTCCTAACTAGGATCATCAGGATAAAAAAAATTACGAGGGGCGGCTGATAAGTTCGCGGCCTAAGGTACCTACTTAATGAAATAAATATAAAGTTTTATTTTTTTAACACGTCTAAGCGTCTGATTAACTTGAAAATTTGCACAGGGGTCAAGGGCCGATGACAATGCAATAATATGAGAATAAAAGTCCAACAAAAAAATTAAAAATAAATAATGTAGTTTAAAAAACTAAAAAACACGCTTTTGTGAAAATAAGAACTAAAAAGTAAAAAAAAAATAAGAAGAAAATGTATTTTACTTAAAAAATAATGTAGTTTAAAAAACACGCTTTTGAGAAAATACGAACTAAAAACTAAAAAAATAAGAAGAAAATGTATATTACTGTAAATAAAGCGTGGGGTGCATGGTGTCAATAGTATCTTAAAAACCACCCCACGCTTTATTTACAGTAATATACATTTTCTTCTTATTTTTTTAGTTTTTAGTTCGTATTTTCTCAAAAGCGTGTTTTTTAATTTTTTAAACTACATTATTTATTTTTAATTTTTTAGTTGGATTTTTATTCTCATATTATTGCATTGTCATCGGCCCTTGACCCCTATGCAAATTTTCAAGTTAACCAGAAAATTATATAAATTAACAAAAATCATATTTTGCAAATTGAAAAATGGAATAATTTTATCAAATTAGTGTATTGTCATCGGTCCTCAATAAATCTACAAAGTTTGAACGAAATCTGGCCGTTTAAAGTGGGTCAAAATCGCGCCCAAAGAAGTCGGTTACAAACATACAAACATACAGGTGAAGCTAATAAAAAGCGTGTAAAAAAGAAAGCTTTTTAAGATACTATTGACACCATGTACCCCATCGTATTTTCACAAAAGCGTGTCTTTTAGTTTTTTAAACTACATTATTTATTATCAAATAGCCTTCTTTTTCTTCGAACAAGTTTCTACATAAAGTAATATAGGTAATCATGAGAAATATGTTATAGTGTGATTGAAAAATTAAAAAATTAATTTGTCTTTGGATTTTCTAAAATATTTCTTGGTTAAATATTATTTACATAAATAACATACTTAGTAGTACGATTACGACTTTTATGTTGACATCATTAAGAAGCAGATTTATCTACTTATTCCTATTTCATTGACGAAAAGAATACGTATATAATATTATAGTAAATACCTAATACAATAAGTACATCCATCAATGTTTGCAATTGAAGTCCACTGCCTTCCGTCTGCCTGCCGTCCCTTGACGCCCGTGTGACGCAATGGTTACCATGCCGGACTGCCAATCGGAGGGTCCCGGGTACGACTCCCGGCGAGGCAAAAATTTGAATGATGAATTTAAATTTCTATTCTTGGTCTGGGTATTTGTATTTTTGTCTTTGCGTGTGTCCATGTCCCACGAAACAGGGTATACCTACCTTACTGTCGGACTATGAGTGTGAAACGTTACTGCTAGCAATTGCCTCCCCTAACATTCTGTACTGCGTCCGGTCGTGAGCTTTTGAATGTACCTAATAGCAGCTTTTCTCCCTAAGTTTCAGTTACTTGTTATTTTCTCTTATTAACGAACAAAAAGATTTAAGAAATAGATAACTTTTTATCCTAAGTACAGCAACGGATGCCAGTTTTAAAAGGTTTAGGTACATACATACTTAATATTTGGTAGCTTATTTATTAAAAAACGATTACTATTAGATCAATCAAGTAATAAACATAAACATTAATGTAATGTTGCTTCACAATTAAAATGTGAGATTTAGATCAACAAAACGAAAACAATGCAGTTTTTACAATGATTCCCTCGTACATTGTTCGTAATAAGGTCTGGTTAATGCTAAATAGCCCTATACTGGACGCGTGCAAATCATTTGTTGGTGTAGCTTTATCAATACAGCTTATAGCACCAATTTCGCTATTAAAATAGAAAGCTTATCATTGTGGGCATCGGCGAACGCAAAAAGCTCCCACATAATTGGAAAATAACCTAACACCGGCTGTGGGAGTGGCGTGCGGTCGCCTCTCTCGCCGGCGACGGACTGATTCTAATCAACGGGAGAGACCGGGACAGGCGGCTGCGCGCGCGCATGTGGGCGGGGTCACGCCCGAGTAGCGACGAACGTGCCCGATCTAACGCGACTCGAAACCGCCCAGTATAAGATGTTCGCGCATTGTAATCGCCTAGTTAAATTTGACCTCCAACTTTTCTTGCGCACTTTCGTTGGAGAACATTTTAATGGACCAGCTTACACTGGTTGGTCAACAATGCCAACAATGTTTGAGCAATGCAACCATTATATAGGTATTAAGCCTTACATGAGCTTATTGGGATAATGGACGGTTTCTAAGAATGCTGGTATTGCGATATATCTTATAGAAGGTAATTAGTTGGTTGGAGATCAATGTAATTGCGATTTCTTTAGAGATAATGATTTTGTAGTCGTTTCAAAGGCTACTGTTACAGCGAGTCAAAACTCAGTTAACTGGTTGTGCATGGAGTAATTATCTACTTAAAGAGCTATTAATAAAAACATCAAGTGAATACTGGGGCACCGAACAATAGATATTTTTTAACAGATTATCATGTTCGATCGATCTAGTTCTATTGAGATGTAAGTAACTAATTTAATGGCGTATTGTCCATTGCGCAATACTTTGATAGATAAAAAATGCTTCTGGTGGGATGTGTTGTAATATTTATTTGTAACAGTAATAAAAGAACAGCCATTTTACAACGTCAATAAGTTTCTTGGCCGTATTGTAGTCACCATAGCTACGCTTAAACTAAGATCACAAATAGCGATAATGAGAGGAAATGAGAGGTCAGTATTATGAATTAAAAATTCATTTATTGGTAAGTACCTAGTCTAATATTGTATTAGAGAACTAAAAACACAAAAACATAAAAAAAATATTAAACCGACGAAAATTGTATCAAAATGTTATTTTGGTACCTTTAATATACCTAGTATGTACCTTATTTACACTCGTATGCATGTAGTAACACCTAAGCGGTAATTTTAATATTACAAACTGACACTCTCATTTTATTTATTTGTTAAGTTTTATTTTATTTATTTGTGTACGGATAATGTAGAAATGAAAGAACCAATACGTAGGTACTCACATTTAAAGATGAGATGATTCAAAGAAAACTTGTTACTGAAATAGTATTTCGTATCTGTGGTAGCTAATTATAATGTTTATCTGTGCACTTACCGCAAATCTAAAGCCTGTGGTAGCTACCCTTTCAGGTTATCTGAATGGTTTATTATAGGCAGGACCTCAGAGAAAGTGGTCGCTGCGTGTATGCTAATCTTATATGTAGTTGTAACAGATTTAGTTGTAATTTAGCAGATATTTCATAATTGGGACATAAATTAATTGATTTACCTATGTGTTAGTCATCAGTATCATCACACGTGCCATGGATGGGCAGTAGAAGTGACCTTAGATGTGTAAAGTCATATAATAATATTGTAAATGTAAAAGCATAGTTTATTTTATTTTGAAATTATCATAAATTAGTAAACTAATGATGACATAGGTATCGTACATACATATGTAGTCCCTGTAGCTTCGGGATTAAGAATAGAGCTACGGTATCCCCTGCCAGATCGTAAGAGGCGACTAAAAGGGGGCTTCCGGGGATGCGGTCGGTGAGAGTGGGAGCTTGACCCGTCTAGCTAGCAGCCCCGGGAGGGACGGTGGTGTATGCGTGGCCGCATGCCGCCGTGAAAACCTGAAGGTGCAGGAGAGCACATCTGCTCTCCCGAAGATGGGCCCGTTCTGGAACGTCGCGTGTGGAGGTTACCGTTGCGTTCCACTGGAGATCCCACAGTCCTCCCCAGGCGCAGAGGTAGCCACCGAGAGGGTTTTAGTGCGGTCAAATCTCACATAACCCAGTATCCTTTCCCAAGGCGCCGAGTACCTCTTGAAGGTTTCCCCCCGACACCAAAAAAAGGTGCAGAAGTGATGTAGCATTTTTAAAACTTATCGTGTTAACTTGTTGGTCGCACATATGACATTCCATGAGCACAATACACACGCTAAGAACATAGATAGTAGGAATGACTGAAGTCAGTCAAGTCAGACCCCACATGGAGTACCTACTGCTCTCATCTCTGGGCAGGAGCACCAAAATACTAGTAGCTACACCCATTTGACTCTGTTGAAAAGCGCGCAGTCCGAATCGTCAACGACCCAGGATTGACTGACAGGCTAGAACCGCCCAGCTTGCGAAGAGACATAGGCTCGCTCTGCGTGTTCTACCGACTTTACTATGGTGAGTGCTCCGAGGAACTTTTTAAACTCATGCCTACATCACCATTCCATGATTATACCACCACGCGAAGGTTAAAGTTCCACCGGCACCACCTGGACTCGTGGCGGTCCTCCACAGTCCGCTTTGCACGGTCCTTTTTACCACGGACGTGCAGGTTATGTGACAACCTTCCAGCTGAGGCATTCCCAGTGGACTATAACATGGGGTTCTTCAAGAAAGCTGTAAAAAGAGCTCTCCTCCAAAGCCGGCAATGCTCGGGTGGCTCCCCTGGGGTTGCCCGTGTCCAAAGGCGACGGTGATCGCTTAACACCACGCGGCCCGTCTGCCTTTTTGTTCGGTTTACATACAAAAAAATAAAATAAAAAAAAGCGTGCAAGAAACATCGACCAAAAGAAATTACACCACTTTTAAACACTGATTGTCCATGCAAATTAAAATATGCTCAATCGACCTACATTTAGTTTTTTTATGTGGATTAGTAATTTTATTTCGTTGTATTCAAATACTGTTTGATTATTTTTAGCTAGTGTGCGAAAAGAGTATAGGTTTTTATAGTTATAGATTTTAGTTAGTGTTATGGTGTCAGTTACACGATAACTACATCTTAATGGCATTTTCTTTCGAGAGTATTGTCACCCATTCCATGGCAAATGGCCAAAGTATTCAGACGAACAGAACATTAAAGGAAATTAAGATATCTAACAGATGGTTTGAATCTCGCACAGTAAAGTAAATAATACGAGTAACAACGCCACTCCTTTCTTCTGCGCTATGGCCGCTCATGGCCACAATATTTGCACGCGCAGCACCTTAATTGATTTAGCGGTGCGGTGGTGCCTCGAATAAAGTCGGGGTCACGCGAGGTCGTTTACAGCCTCCAGTTAATTGCTCGCGCAGGTTGAAGGGGCGCGTGCGCAGCTGGCCGCAGAGAACGTACCGAGAGTGTACAAATGCAGTCTAGGCAGGTATTATTGAAAGAGACTTGCTACCGAGTAAGTACCTATGTGTGAATTTCTTAGATACAAAAAGGAGAGATATTATGAGACGTGAGTAAGCTCCTAAATCTAAAAACCCTTCACACTTCATTAAGTTTCTACAAAACAGTTTAGGTGATACTCACTTTCATGATAAATAAATTATGTAGTTTAAAAAACTAAAAAAACACACTTTTTCACAAAAGCGTGTTTTTTAATTTTTTAAACTACATTATTTATTTTTTATGTTTTAGTTGGATTTTTTTCATATTATTGCATATTATTTTTCATATTATTGTCATCGGCTCTTAACCCCTGTGCAAATTTTCAAGTTAATCAGACGCTTAAAATTAGGTGAAAATGAATTTAACAGATTCCGTTACATACATACATACATACAGGTCAAACTAATAAAAGCGTGTTAAAAAGATGTAAAACCGGGTATCAAATAGGTGAAAGTATTGTTAAGTAACTTATAAGCGTAAGAAAATTATCCATCCATCTATTAGCCTTTCATAGTCCAATGCTGGACATAGGCCTCCCCTAATGTGGGGAAGGTCATCGAATGACGACCATGTCTTGGCAAACCGCCCTCCATATAGGTCGACTAATCTCTTAAAGTTAATTTTGTAAATAGCAATAATATCATATACTTAATCGCATCAAACTTTCGAGAATTAATGTGTTGCTTGACAGAACCAGGATTTCCAATCACAAATTGTCTACTTACTTAACATAAATAAGGAGAGTCAGCAAGTTTTTAAATGCGCCTACTTAAAGACTTCAACGACAACGCGCACGCTCAAATACATTTCACATTCGATTTGCTCTTAAGCCTTGTTTGATTAAGGAGATTATAAGTTTTGAAGCCTGTTTCTGTTGATACAAGCCTCAAGTTTTTGTCGTAAGCTCCGGGATTTTTTCAGTAGAGACTTTTGTTAACCGTTATGTTTAAGACGACAGACACAGACAGTGATAGTGGCTATGAGGAAAAGATATTATATTCTGTGTCATTTTGTGTCAATTAAAATGAGCAAACGTAACACATATTCATTCATATTTTAGTTACTCCTTATAACATCCTTAATCTATCACCTCTTTACTCTGGGAGCGGATAATAATCGAGTCAAAATATTTAAATTTATAAAAGGCGCAATATGAGACAAATAAAATAATAAAAAATAGATGTAAATGTACATTTTATAATTGTGTTATAATTAAGTTTTTCTCAAGTAGGTAAATATGGTTCATAGTTCATTTATTGGTAAAATAATAATAAACGTTATTATTATGGCATTATGGTGAACTAAATATTATATAAACAACTTTGTAAACACCCTTTACAAAGTCTTTGTCTTTTCTTCTTTGCCGTCTCTCTACAATCGAAAAAAATGTTTTTACCAAAATAAATTTAATCTATACTAATATATGTATAAAGCGGAAGAGTTTGTTTGTTTGTTTGAACGCGCTATTTTTATTTGTCGCGCGCCTTAATTGAAGCATGTTGATTGGTGCCATTAATGGCACCAAACGCCGGGCCGCTCCGTAAGACTTAAGGTTAAATTTATCACAACACTTTTTAGAAACAAAAGAAATCTAATAAAATAACTTTTCACAGTGTTTTCAATATTTTGTAGTATTTATAGTTAATTTGGATAAAATAAAAATATTTTGTTTGTCAGATGTGACAGCTGTAAGAATCCGCGCGTTCCCCGTGGACCAACCAGTATCTATTTAGTGCTTCAATTTTTACAGCGCGCTTGTATGAAGACACTCATTCTATACGTATTTATTCTAAGCTCAATAGTTACAAAAGAGGGAAGAGCGCAGTGTAAGTAGGTACGAATTCACTTGACTTTAACCTTTACCTACATCAACCAAACCAATATTTAACAAACATATTTTAATAAATCAAATATACCCAGTTAAACTCAGTGAAAATACTAAATTGAAACGGTCTCCATAGCTCAATAATTACAAAGGCAGTAAAGTGCAGTGTAAGTAAGTACGGGGTTATCGGCGGCGCAACAATCTAGTTGTATCATCGCGGTGAGATAGCATCGCGCTCGTGCCTTTCTCTTTGTCTTGGGTACCATGGACACACACTTAGATAAAAACACAAGCACCCAAACCGAGGATAGGAATTTTAACGCATTATTTAAATTTCTGCCTCGCCGGGAATTGAAACTGGGACCTTACGATCGGCAGTCCGGCGTGGTTTTCATTGTGACTTGCGAGTTGTCGTTACTACGCATATTTTTAAAAATCAAATACGCCCAATTAAATGCGGTTTATGACTTGATTCAAACGGTATCCAGAGCTCAATAATTACAAAGGCGGTAAAGTGCAGTGTAAGTAGGTACGGGGATATCGGCGGCGCAACAATCTAGTTGTATCATCGCGGCGAGATAGCATCGCGCTCGTGCCACTTGTAAACCGACGCCTAGGGACGTGCGGGAACTGTCGATAACGGAAATATTGCGTTTATATCGATACACTAACAGTTTTTTCATAATGGAAACGATTTTTTTTTTGAAGTTTTTGTTACTTTTTTGCCCAAATCTTTATCTAAAAGAAAAATAATTATGTACTCTCTATAACATCAGCCACTTACCAGTTATAGTCTAAAAACCTACTTTTAGCATTTCGGAGCAACCCAGGAGAAATAAATGTCTTTTATTTCGTATTATTAACAGTGAACAACACAAAAGCATCAACATAAAATTTTTCAAATGGCTGTTGCTGTTTGCCCTAGCGACCTGCGCTTCACCAAGGTGTTGAATGGAAAGTGTTCGAATGGATCAGACTAAAAGGAGGCAGTTTGACTCCGGGTTATCAACGGTCACTTTTCTCCACGTCTAAAACACGTGGAAAACGGCAAATTGTTTGTAAAGTAGGTTTACGATCGAGATGTTTACGTGATAACGTCCGCACGAGAAAATCTCCATTCGTTTGTATGCCGCTAGAGTGAGAGAGACGGAAGATCGGTCCACTCACTCGAACGCTATGCCAGCCTCCGCTCGTGAGGATTCCGCGTGACAAGTTTCACGGAATGACTGGCAGCGCTCGAGATGAGACGGGAGATCGGTCCGTCTCTCTCTCGTTATACCTGCGATCGCGCTCGTGAGGTTTTGGTGTGACACAAGTTTCTGAACATGTCACCCGACTAAAACGATTTTAAAGACGTTATCACGTCAAAAATGATTTCAATTTCAACTACAAAAGTGTACAAAAAACAGAAGATAAAGCTATATGAAAAGTTTAAAAAAACATCCTTAGTTAAATGTATATTAATTTTCCTGATTCATCAATATTCTCTCTATCGATAAGCCCTAATATCGCAACCAAGCCGCAATCTATCGCTATCTAGCAGCAATATACGACACTAGCAGCGGGCGAGTAGCGGTCGCGTGCCGGCGCGCCCTCTCGCGGCGAGCTGAGGAAAGTGCATTGCGGATGGTTATCGCCTCTAAACTTTGTTGCTTCCATGGCCTTTTATGCCCGTTGTAGGTTTGGACTGTTCGGTTTTTATTGATAATAGACGCGGTTTTAAAATTTGTTTATTTGGGCAAGAAATAAGTCGATTGGCGGCGTATTTTAGCTGGCCACAAAACAAATATGATGACCACGAGCACTTTGTCAAAAGTAGGTACCTATATATATCCTTCTGTACTAAGTAAATTTTACTGCTTTATACTTTTCCTTCCTTCAATTCTAGTTATTCAAATGACGGATTGGTCAGACGGATAGACATGTGATTCATTTTATTCTAGAGCGAATAGATGCAACTGAATTCGATGATGACTGATGAGGTCAGGTGTTTTAAAAGATAATTATGTAGGTACCTATATGTTGTCTCGTTCATAACTTTTTCATTTAATAATGAACGTAGTTTTATCGTCTACTGCATATCGCTAAGGTTTATCCATTAGGAACAAACTTTGTTCCAACGTTATCTACTTGCTTCCAAAGCCTTTCATATCTCGGTGTAGGTTAAGGCTATTCAGCACAATCGACATTATTGTGTTAAAATGGTTCAATTGTTTAATTATCTAGATAAATAACTAGATTTCTAATAAAATGGTTGAAGCTATAATAAACAAAAGACACCAAGTTAATAGCACTCTACATCGGCTTTTTATAATTAAAATAAACGTACCTACGTATCATTTACATCAATAAGGTTTCTTAGTTTTAAATGCAATTTTTATCCGTCTATTCTTTTCTTCAGCTCATTATTACCTAACCGCAGAGCTGATAAAAGCTTAGAAGAACGGTTTCTTTAAACTTTTAGATTTTAGTTTTTTTGAAGTAGTACCTAAATAAATCCCTGAACGACCAGGCACGTTCGCAGCCTTCAATTTGGGGGGGGGGAGGGATCACCATGTAATTTGGAGAGGGAGGCACTAAGAAATTTGGGGGGGCGGAAGAGGTGTCCCATATTAGCTTGTTTCGCCTTCCGTCCACACATGACTGATGGATTTTGGGGGGTCATGTCCTTTGTGACCCTCCCCCCTGTGACCGCGGTCCTATGACCTCCGGCCTCCTCCGCGGCCGCGGCCTCCCAGGGACCGCGCCTGTGATCGACTAATTTACAAAAAAAACATACCCACCCAGTAAACCTTATCTGATTACATTAACTAAGCACTATTCTCGTTTAAAGATGATCGCAGGATAACTGTTACATTACCAGCGTTTACCGCGTAGGACAAGAGTAACAATAATTCAAAGCTATCTCATGCATATGCAGCGTTCGAACAAACAAACATACAAACATACGCACGAGATACCTTGTCGTCGCGCCGCGATGAGATACGGGCTTGTGGTGGTCACCATCTGGGTATTGGTTTTGGGACTGTCCTAATAATGCGTAGGTGAATATTGAAACCCAATAATACAGTTACAGTGGAGTGCGCTTCTGTATCTAGTTGCATTATGTGTCGCATTCAATTACTTAAGCAGTTTTGATAGTTTCTTTTTTGTTAAACATCATTATTGGTATCGGCCTTAAAGAATTGTACGTAATTTCAAACGTAAATATCAGATAGGCAACTTTATTCCAATGGTTTTTGTATTTCCATTTATTTATTTTGTACTAGCCTTTCGTCAACAGCTTCGCTTGTGTGGAACCGTTTTATAGGTTCCCGTAGGATAAAAATCATCCTATGTCTTTTCCCAAGGACCATTCTACATGTTTACCAAATTTCATTAAAATTGGTTAAGTACTTGAACCGGGAAAGCGTTACAGACAGACAGAGTTACTTTCGAATTTATAATATTAAGTATGGAAGTATGGATTCTATGAATTATGTGTGCGACTATAACTCATAACAATTACAAATATTCTAAAAATAAATTTTACAATGAATAAAATATGACCCTAATGTGAAATTTAGATCTAAGTATTTCTACTCAATTTAATAATCTGTAACTTTAAAGTTCTGTCTAAACAATTTTTTATTAAATCGTTGTCATGTGGACAGGAACATGACAGCGATTTAATTAAAAAATTTGTAAACAACCTCATTTGTCAGAAACCGATATCTACTCGTACGGAACCTGCCTATCGCAACATTATGGTCACTCTCCGGCATCCGTTTGCGTGCCGTATAAGGCCCATGAGTTCTGCCACCGCACCAGTTATCGGATGAAAGCGGCCTTGTTCGGCTAATAACGACGCAAGTTATAATGCACCGGCAATCGCCCGGTGCCCACCACGTTAATTTATTGTGTTACTTAACCCTCTGCAGCTCTTAATAAAGATAAACGTCTAATCTATCGTCGAGCGCGGTTCGCGTGGAGATTGCAGAAGTATATAAAGTAATTGCGAGTTATACGCGGATGTTCGCGTGTTGGTTTGAACGTTGTGTATGTTGATTTGAAAATGAGGTATAGATTTCACTGTAACAAGGTGCAGTTGTCTTAAAGTTTTCTACATTTTCGTTATTCTTCTTTCTTGCATAAAAGCGTTAGATACGAGCGATAACTGATTCACACAGGAATGTACTCAAATGTACATAGGAGTATTGTGTGACTCCAAGTCAGACCGTTTGTAACTATGGTTCTCCTTTGAGACTTCCTGTCTTCAGAGCGAAACTTTCCCGAAGATATCCTTATGTTTATACGAGCCTTGTAGTCATGGTTAGATTATGTAGACCATAGACAGTTACAACCTTCTCAAGTTATTAAGTTCGGGGCTTGTCTAAGGTTGCATACAGTTTCTTACTATTGACTTATGCTGGTAAGGCCTCCCAGCGTAGCTTTTCCCTCAAAACATAACATGCCAAACTATTCAATTTCTACCAATTGCATATAAATGAAAAGTGCATCAAAAAAAAAAAAATATGTAAAAACTTCTTTTAAGCTCGCATCTACACAATTGTCTAAAAGTATTTCCCTGCTCGCGTTGTTACAAAACACTCGATACTCTATTTTCTCTACAAAACTACCTCGTGTTACCTAATGAGACGCGGGCCAGGGCACTGTAAGCTTTGCAGTAAATTATTCATTTACGTGGTCTCTAATGGGAATATTGGATAGCTGCTACACAGCGCTGTCCGCGCTTGATAGGTACAAATCCTACATTAGGCTTACAAGTGGCGGCCAATCTACGTATAAGGTAAATTACTCATTCGGTTAATTTGCGATACGGTTGTTGGTTCGCGGGTGCAATGCTGTGTTTAGGTCAGAAATTCTTACTGAATATAATAAACGCAAAAGTTACCATGTACATTTGTATGTTACGCTTTTCGATCTAAACCACTGGACCGATTTTAAACATTTATTCACTAATCCATACTAGTATTTGTTTATATTTGTTTTTATTTTATTTTATTTATGTGTGTTTGTTTGCATGGCATCATTATTGCAATACAATACAAACTCTTTATTGCACACCAATACAAGGAAAACATACATTACATAGATACATTAACACGAAAGCAAAAGGCGGTCTTATTGCTACAAACAGCAATCTCTTCCAGACAACCGAGAAGGAAATATATATAAGACAAATTCGAAATTAGAGGGTAGGGTGCATTAAACAATAAACAGGTACTGTAAATATATTCAAAACAAAGTAGTAAGAATGAATAATAGTAAGAAGAAATAATAGTAAGAAGCAGCAAATAATAACAGAGACAACCAAGGATACCTACCACTGACAGCAAAAAGGAAAGGAGAAGTAAATGTAAGTACAGGTGAGAAGAGACTAAAGCAGAAGGAGAGAGGAAAGAGATAAAAACTTATAAAGAAAGAAAGTGATCTTTAACTAACTTTTTAAACAAACTCAATGATTGAGCACGTCTGATGGAATTAGGTAGAGAGTTCCATAATTTAACAGAGTACACGGTAAAGGATTTGCCATAGTACGCCGAGGAGTGGACAGGAATGCTAAGTATGCTGTTGGTCGCAGAACAAAGAGTCAAATTATGGGAAGATGAAGACCCGATAAATTCAAAACGTTCCTTTAAATAATTTGGACTAGATGAGTTGAACAGGACACAGTATAGAGCAGAAAGTATATGAGCATTTCTGCGAAGGCGAATGGGGAGCCACTTGAGCCTAGTACGATAGGCGGAGATGTGGTCATATTTACGATGACCGTAAATAAACCTCTAATTTATTGCCTCCTACCTCTGAAGGTAGCTCTGAGAAGAGCCAGAGTTACAAATTATAGTTGATTAAGTTAAGGTTTAGAAATTGTCTGCAAGGGAGCAACATAGGTACATTTGGCTATTATCACAAATTGTCTCGGAAAACACAACAGCTTTGGAATAACGGAAATTATGTGATTTTCAACAAATATACCAGTAGGTACTTATAATAATACATAGATCAAAGGACAGTAGTCCCTGTAGCTTCGGGATTAAGAATAGAGCTACGGTATCTCCTGCCTGATCGTAAGATACAACTAAAAGGGGGCTTCCGGGGCTGTGGACGGTGTGAGTGGGAGCTTGATCCGCCCAGCCAGCAGTTCCGGGAAGGACGTGGTGTGTGCGTGGCCGCATGCCGCCGTAAGCATCGGAAGGTGCAGGAGAGCACATCTGCTCTCCCGAAGATGGGTCCGTTCCGTCCGTTCCGCTGAAGATCTCCAAGATCCCTCCCCAAGCGCAGAGGCAGGCCATCGAGGGGGTTTGAGTGCGGTAGAAATCCCACATAACCCGGAATCGTCTCCAAAGGTGCCGGGTACCGGTTCCAAAATACAAAAAAAATTCAAAGACAGTGTATCCTTTGATCTAATATTTACTGGTTCTTTTCCACGGTATCTTCTGCATATTAATTGAAAAGCAATATTTATTCACGATTTGTGTCGTTGCGTTAGTTATGAAGCTACTCTGATGCCGGTGACTGTAGTTCGACGGCCCACTTAGTTTCGATATGACAGCCGTATCGAACGTCGCATCGATACAGCCTCCTACCTTCTGCCTATAGTAACAAATCATCGTAGCGGAATTTACACTTCTTCGTGAGATGTACAAATCACCTTAGCGGGATACACGCGATTGGCTACAAATCATCTGTTATCGATTGAGTATTTGTCGATGTATGGTAACATTACTAAAAATATCTATTTTAAGTGTAGCAAAGCGCGCATGGCTCGGCGGCTAGCGTAGAACGCAAGCGGTCTATGCAGCTAAGCCAAACGGGCGCGGTTGGGTGTGAGATGGATGACCGCTAGTGGCAAAAAAATTCATGCGCGTTTCCGTGCTTCGGTGGACACGTTAAGCCGTCGGTCCCGGTTGTTGTCGATAGATAACAGTCGTTAAACCTTGTCGGAGGCCTTATCGGCCGTTTGAAAAACATCCGGCAGCGGGTTGGTTACCATGCCGGACTGCCGATCGGATCCGACCGGGTTCGATCCCCGGAGTGTCCAAGGTGGGTACCTTACGACACAGGGTACAGTCTACCCTACTGTGGGGCCAAACGTAATAATTTGTTTTATTATACGAAGTATTACTTCAAAACTATTGAAAATAGCTCTATATCAGGTCAATGTCCGGTTTAGTTTGCGATAAACCTTTGGTTCACCATTACCGGCCTTGTACGATGGTGAACTTAATACATAGTCTGTAACGTTTATGGAATTACCAGGTGGGCAATGGCTTTAAACAACTTTTACTGCAGCCCTAAGAACATACACTTAGTGCTTTGTTTGATTTGCTAACTATTGAATAAGTAGGTGACCTTGGAAAACGAAACCTTTTCGATGAAAAAGATTGAATTATTCCTAATATTTCATTGATAGCAGATTAGGTATAGGCGAATTATTCAGAAATTTTATAATGAGATCAAACAAAGAGATAGAGGAAGAAAATAGAGCGATAGTAATAATGGTTTAAATGAGTCCGCGCCGGGGACCCGAGCGATAAAGATTTTTTTCTATGAAAATTCCTTGGTTCGCGGTGCACAAAACGTTATAATATAATGTTAAAAAGTTGTTTTTTTTTGACCGTGTCTGCCTGAAGAGTTATAAAAAATCCAACTTAATTCTGAGCAAGGATCTATGTTATAATGTTATAAATGATTAAATAAAGTGGATGTTTGAGGTAGATTTTGCCTGACTAGTGTGGAGTGCTGCTACTGTTATTAAATATTTTAAAAACGTCTTCCTCTATTTACCTTTTCAGTATCTGAAACCTCATATCAAATCCGTTAAGAGACAATGAAATGGCGGGCGAGTTTCCTCGCGTACCTACAAAGCTACAAACCGTTTGAACCTCGAACGTAAAGCACACAGAGTAAATAATGACACCCATTACTTGTTGGGAGCTCAACGATCATAGTTTCCTTTGCGAGCGATCCACATCCGCCAGTAAACGGATACATTCAAACCGGCCAACTATCGCCTTAGGGTCAGGCGTGCTGTGGTCAAACTTTTATGTTGAAAATTATACAACTTTAGAAGCAATTATATTATATAAGCGTGTATACGTCAAATTTGTAAAACATTATAATATTATATATATCTACTGAAAAACAAAGAACACTTAATTTTTTAAAAAGATTTAATATGAATAATCTATACTAGAAGATTTTCTAGTATAGATTATTTCTATTTATAATAGAAAACAAAATACGAATTAGCTAACAGAATAATATTTTGTAAGAAACGATCAAATTAAAATTATATAAAAAAAATGTTTTATAATGGTGTTTCGTTTAGAATTCAGTTTTAGAGTTCAATCTGTTCAATAAATTCTAGAACTTTAAGATATTAATCGAAAATAGGATGACTGCTCTAATCGGGGAGAAACACCGGGGTTGAGTACATTGTTAACAAAACCAAAACCGTCAAGTTTGCTCAAAATTAAATTACGTAAGTATAATAAATCCAGTAAAGGTTTTTGAATATTTTAGATGTTTTATTTTATAGGAAACAATATTATCTTAATAAAAATCGATAACCTTATCCTCATACCATAAAGCGGTAAACCGAAGCGGGTTTATCCTCAGCTGTGCTGGTCCATCGGATCGAAGATCTCTCTTTAATTATATTGTTATGTCGATCGTCGGAGGTCGTGAGGTTATACCAAATAGATTATCTGTAGACGATATTGTGCTGCTGCTCTGTGAATAGCCCCTTTCATATCTATCGCTATATCGAATTCTTTTTCGGAACCGCGGTCATTATAGAGACCGGAGCCTGATTGGCTCTTTGTAATTTGTTTCGTTGTTCAAATTATTTTTCGGATTACATTGTTGTCTAGTTGGCTTTGTTCGTACAAGTTGTTTAGTCATTTGTTTGTTCTATGCTCTTTGGTGTATATTATTAGCCTACCGATACAGTATAGTGTACTATTATGTATTCTGTGGTATAGTGTGAATTTATAACCAAAAACTTGAATTGTAATGAGCAGATCGTGATATGTTGCACTTTTTTTCCAACCTATTTTTATGTCCCACTGCTGGGCACGTTTCCTCTCACAGGTGAGAAATAATTAGGTCATATTCCACTACGCTGGCTAGGTACAGATTGGTGGACGTCATACTTTCGAGAAATTTTGAATTTCTCTCAGGCATGCACAGTGATGGAGAACATTGTAATGAATTAAATATGATGATATTTTCCATAACAGTGGAGCAGCGATAAATGCGCACATTACAAATTTCATTATCAGAGGTGCGCGCCGAGGATTTGATCTCGGTATCGGTCGCGTCGAAGAGCCCGGTTTTTTAACAACTCGGCCATCGCTGCTCTTTAGTTAATCAAAAAGTGTATAGCACTTTAATTGATGAAAAAGTGTAAAAGAAGTTATTACTCTAGTGAAGACTATTATTCTTGATCTATAGGTATCTTAGACTTTATTCTTTTAGTAATATACCTATTTCATTTAGCTGTTTATGACTTGGTTAGCTTACACGCTATTTAGTTTGGCACTAAGTAATATTTCATATTTATTCATTGTTTCGGTGGAAAGGTGCAGTTGCCGGCCACACTTACATGAGGCGACCACCACCCTCCGGAGTAGCAGCGCAACTGCATACGACCTCACACAAGACTTACCTATGCTTGCTTGAGGTTGTATGTAGATGTCCATGGGCTGCAGCGACTACTTAACACCACGTGGCCTGCATGCTCGTCTGCTACTCCATTCAAATTAAAAATCAAAGTTAATTGGCAGAAGAGGTAAAGGACATCCTATTTACCTATACATAAGACCAGCAATGATATAAATGAAACAGTGAGGTTATTTGACGTACCTAAATGCTTGTAAGCTTACGTTTACCATTACCAATAGTAACTAAAGTATGAACAAACATATGGTGAAATGTATGTATGAAATGTTCACCATAGATTAATTATCTGTGTATTACAGTCAATCAAGCAGTACACACCTGTGCAACCGATGTTTATAATACCACACATTAGGTCAGTTGTCAAACGTAATTCGTGTAATTTCTGGTGGCCAGCTCCGAAAGTTTGTAATTATATTACAAACACACTGCATGTCAAAACAATGAACAAAAGAAACACGAAGGCATGGTAACCAGGGCTGACAGGTGTTCAGTTTAATAAAATTTAAATTGTCAGTATTTGAATTTTAACTATTGTATACAGTTCAACACGCTTGGTTCGATATTTTCTTGGCTCAAATATTCTATCAAATTGTAAGATAAGTAATGACTTATTGATTAGGTACTAGATATTGATACTAGGTATCTCAGTAAGTAATATTTAAAGATATTGTGAAAGTTGATAGGGAAATAAGTCATGTGGATTCAACATTTGGTACTTTTGTCAATTTGATCTGGCAGCCCTGGCTGTAACCGCTTTGCATAACCACATCTACGGAGTACCTCAGCGGTCGGCTCTTGCGCACCTGTCGGGATTACACACGCTCGGTGACACGCACGTACAATGCGCAGATAATCTACAACGACTGCTCAAATACAAGCCAATAAATCGCGTATTACGCTAAATTAAAGACCGAGATTCGCGTGCACCGATCCCTCCAACAATTTATACCCAGCCAGCGAAATAATACACGCCATTCTTCATAAATGTATGCAAATATATCGCGTATCGCGATTGCATAAATGCTCTGAATTGCTTGTACAATTCCTTGCCCACGAAGTGTCTCGTGTCGTTGTACGTCTAATTTCGGTCCACAAAAACATCGTTAGGTTTATTGAGTGGGTGACGGTTTCGTCAGCCATTTGTTCTGGTCGAAATCGCCGTGATTATGTTATTATTTCGACTTTCAACTTTTGTTTTGACGATGTAATTACATGGAAGCTCATTCAATTACAGATGTACTCGTTAGTATAGCGTGTTTTGTTTTGAACTACGTCTTTTTACGTGTATAGTTTGCAACCTTTTTAGCGTCACACTGCTGGGTTCGGGTCACTTCCCAATATAGAGGAGGCCTAGAGCTTACTCCACCACGCTGCTCAAATGCGGGTTATTGGAAATGCAGGTTAGTGGCCGACCTGCTGTCGGGTGTTATCAAATCGTCCGTAAATCCTCCGACAAGGTTAAACAACTGTTATCCTACTAATATTATAAATGCGAAAGTAAGTTTGTATGTTACTCATTCATGCGAAAACTACTCAACCGATCATCATGAAACTTTGTACATATATTCTTGGAATTATCAGAAGTAAAATAGGATACTTTAAAAAAATTAACGCAGGTGAAACTGCGGGGCACAGCTAGGCTTTAATAACCACCAGGACCGACGACTTAATGTACCCTCCGAAGCACGGAAATGTGCAAGAAATTTGCCACTAGCGGTCACCCATCTCACACCCGACCGGGCCTGTTTCGCTTACGCTTTTCTTTTTCTTGCGCTCTTTAGGCTTACGTGTATAAGTGAGTGAGGGAATATGGATTCTAATCGTGGACAATCAATTTGAATTGAATGAAGCCACATTTCGCCCCCCAAGGGTTCAATCCGGCGATATTCTGAGCGGAATTTATGTGTAGCCTTAGAATGACAAGCGCAAGATGTAATGGTATGCAGAACACCTACTCAAAGCCGCGAAGTATGATGGATCGGTCTGCGAGTGCCCGTCGGGATAGACTTGCCATTTACAAGCTATTTGTTAATATGTAAAATATTTGCAATAAATTATCGAGATCAATGCAGCACATAGGAACTGTACTTAAGTGATCTAACGAAGATTTGATTTCCTAAAACGACTTCTTTATAAGCACTTTACAACCTATAGCAGTTTGTGGTTATAAAATCTGATTTCTACGATGGGAATCTGAGGTCTGAGTTCAAATGCCAAAATATTTTCGCGGATCACTTTCTCTAAGGCGACGGAAAACTTCTTTTTTTCTTCTCATAACTTGTCTCGGAGGTGTGCGTGTAGTATCTCAATCTGTATGATAATGATGATAACAATACCTTTGGATTGTAAATATTTCGATATTTTTTTTTAATTCCATAAGATGACTCCAAAGTTTGAGTATTTATAATAATTTGAGGCCTTAGTGTAAGTCTGCACACGTTACTAACGCGTTTGCGTTAAGAATTTAACTATCAACCTTATTCCTTTCAGGTTAAGATCTACATATCTGTCCAATTTTAACTCTGACGCAGTAGTAATGTTTGCAAACAAACTTACACTAAGGGCTCTGAACACGAATTAAAAAACCTTAACACCACAGTTAACTTAGCAATTTGAGTTAAAAAATCAATACTCCAGTAAAATGGAAATTGCTACGCCTACACGTTTATTATGAGCTTTACGTAAGGTAAGTAAGTGTTGTTTTGCCGGACGTCGCCGTCGTTAGTGCCTCAGGCTGGATATCCTGTTTTCCCGACGCAGCAAAAAAACATTCATTCATCTTCTTTGATCTTACGGCAAGTTCACTGTACGGGAATTTATTAGGCTTTATTTCATAGTTTTTATTGGTTTGGTCATTTAGAACAAAGATGTTCTTGAACAACAAAGATAATGAACAAGTGTCACGCGTAATTTTATGTTTAAATCAATATTTAACTTGCTTATTTGTTTATATCTTTGCATTCAAGATTTTATCACTTGCTTTTATCTTATCACTTGATTTTATCACGTACAGGATAACACCGTAATGAATCACGATGATGAAACGTTACAAAAAATGTGCGTATCTGAGAATCATAGAAAATGATGATATGATTAAAACATAAATTCGTGTATCTCTACATACACGAATACTGTTTATAAGATAAACGTCTGTACCATCGTCAGTTTTTGTCAGTGTCCCGGTACTCGTAATTCAGAGAAAATGGTCACTTTTGACCGTTTTCCTATGGAATGACGAGTACGAAATTATCTTTGTATTTAATTTAAAAGAATTTTAGTATCAAGATAGATAATCTCCAACTTAGGTAATCTCAATTACTTCAAAATTCATAGATAAGACTAAGAAAAAATGGATGAAAATTTGCCATCTTAGTGGTTTAAATAAGCTTTAAGTATCGAGATTTCCTGACCCGGGGCAGTATAGAACATGCCATAAAAATGATTAACAGCTCAAACAATTAATCAAAGCGCCTATATTTATAGCACCGTGGGGACTTGTTTTTACATCTTCAGCCGGTGGCAATGAGACGTCAGGTCGAGAAAATTCTAATACCATTGGGCGTGGCATCTGTCGCCCCTCCCAGTAATTTGCAATTTTGCGTAGGTAAAGTAACAAGATTAAATGTATAAGGAGATTGAACATTATACTTTTAAATTTATAGTTCGATAACGAAGTCAAGATCGACGCTAGCCTAGTGGTTTGTACACTGGACTTCTAGTCCAAAGGGTCGAGTTTAAAAAAAGTTTTTCATGTGTTTATTTATCACCTGCTCTAGTAAAAACACCTTAATGAACCACCATCACAACATATGACGACGATCATGTCGAGAAGCTATAAGAAAAATGCTCCAAAGAATGTCATATCCATCAATCCGCACTTGGCCAGAGCAATACCTATGATCTACAACCAGAAAAGACCCTTGTCCAACAGCCTATGCCATTAAATTTTTTTGGTTACTTACTGGAGCCCGTAGAATTTACGTAGTCATACATGGAATGGTATGTATGTATTATGTCCTTCGGTGCTTAAATGGCGGTTTGTTAAATTTTCAACCTCAAATAGAGATATGTTTCAGAAGACAGATAACTGCTTCATTATAGTTACCAAGGCAAATGCAAGAGAATTTCTTTGCAGCTGGGTGCAGCGATGATTCTTCCTCGATAGCAGTTCCAACACCTCCCTAGCCTATTGGTAGTCCATCGTCAGTCACAACAAGTCGCCCGGGGGCATACGACCTCGCGTGCCTCCATTTGACATTTCGCCCGACCTTTCATTTATTTTGGGGTCCGCTTGCCTCCTACAACGCATTATTATTCAACGCATTATCTAGAGTTCGAGTTCGTACGGCCCACGACGCGCCCACACAGACCAGACAAACTAGATCTCGTATTATTTATTCCCGGCTTTGTTGCGAGTTTTTTGTGTCGTGTATCGAGTTCTCGTAGTAATCGCTTTGTTTATTGCTCGAGATTTTGTCGGTACCAGCTGGAATGTTTAATGTTAAACGGCCGTTTAGCGTATTGTTTATGGTATGTGCTGTAATAAATTTACATGATTTTATGTTTGCCTAGTATCACTATAGCTTTAAAAAATCGTTATGATCAACTTTATCAAATGAGGCTTGTTATCTGTTAGTCCGACTACAAATATTAAAGTTCCTTATGTCATAAATGTTTCCCATATGTCCTAATAAATGAATAATTTCTTATTATCGTCATCAATTATTTATGGTTTCCTCTAGCAGGAAACCATAAATAATTGATGATGAAAATGGTTTCAAATGGATCTAATAAACCACCGTTATACTTTACTCAAATGAGTTTGATCTAATTTAATTTAATTATTATCGATGATCGTAACGTTTCTATGTAGATAACCAATAGCCATAAAATCAAATACAATTTACGCGCAAACGATTTCATAACGTAATTAAATATAACACGTAAATTATGGTTTTATAATAAAATTATCATAAGGCCTTTAAACACATCAGGCTATATAAAATGTTGTCTATTATAGAACCGTTGGGCGAAGTACCGCCGGGAAATGATTATTTAATGACACCGCTATCGCGAGATTTCACGATGTTTTCATAAACTATTCTAATAACTTTATATCTTAGCCGCAAATAACTGTTAAATTAACTTCATATTTTCGTCGCATGTTAGGTTTTGCACGCTTGGCCCTTTCGACGTGCATTTTCGTGACAGAAGTATTAAATGTAATAATAACCTTTCTATAAGAACCATCAATAATATATCTATAAGTTTTAGTTGGTAATAAAACGTGACTTTGTCTTTTAAGTTTCGACATTACTACATTCTGCGGGCATCGTTTTGAAATTTTTAATGAATCTGTCTTAAAAAGAATTAAAAGAGGTTCCATTCCAACACCACTTTGATTAACAGCGGTTGTACTAATACAAGCCGTTTTTGTCAGAAAATCCAAAATATCCAAAGCACAATGTTTAAAAAATTACCGCCCGGCCATCAAAATATATGTCAAATCATAGTAGATACTCGTACAATTACAAAAAATAAGTATTGTGGCGTAGAAAGCCGTCATACGTCATCCGCCGTTCAAACAAATGACAAGGTCTATTGAAAGAGCTCTAAGAATTTCAGATAGTATTAAGTGCAATATTGATTTTGCAAAACCCCTTATGTTTCATATTTTTATGAAGGAACCGATAGCCCGAGCTTAAGAAGTTGCGCCATTGAAGTTTTATTTATCTATTTTTTTAAACCTTTTTAAGTCCTTCTGTTCTATTTGGGCTGCACTTTGCGTCCCACTGCTGGGCACGAGTCTCTCCTCTCTATTGGGGAGGGTTGGAGCTTACTCCACCACGCTGCTCCTTAACGTAACATATTCATACCTAAAAATATATAGGTACTTACACATTTTTTGTATCTTGCTGCATCTCTACAACAGCAGTCTAGAAACTGATAATTTGGGCGGTAAATAGCAATTATACGCTCACTCATAAACAAGTACTGCTAACACCAGTTGGAAGATCCGATACGTAGCGCCTTAACGACCCCCGTGAGGCATTACGTTACTGATTGGGTCCCTTGCCTCGGGCTAGACTTCTAGTAATTTAGCGGAATCGCTCCCGAGGGCGATTTATATTCTCAAGTGTTTTTCTGTCTTTTGGAAATACGGCTACTTCGTAGGCTCATCAAAAGAATGGTTCTGTTGACACTTTTTCCATCTTACTCAAGCTCGTAGATATGACGAAAATCCCAAGTCCATCGCAGACTAAATAACGACTAGGTAACTCATATTAAATGAAAATATTTACCTAGTATTTACTATTCGTAAGAACAAATATAATTTGCGAACCAATTTTAATTTTTTGAAGTCAGAATAAGGAATAAGTAAATGAGATGTAATGTGTTTATAAAAAGAAGGCGTTTGCTTGACTTGAAAATATTTTGGAGAACCTTCACCGTATTTTCGACGGTAAAAAGATTATGTTAACGTTGCGTTTCGGTATGAACACAGCTTTAAGAAAAGCCTTTATTTATTGAAGCGAGCTGGTGGATCTTTGCCGGCGGCCGCGCACGCGCCGATCACAGATTAAGTTCCCAATGAACATGGCGACCATTACAATTATAACGGTCGGTACTGCGCTTCTTAACAAGCTTACTTCAAATGATCTTGTTGGTAATGGACTAAGGTATCATCGGTTATGCAGGGTGTATATAGCCAATGATAGAGATCAGCTTATTGAAGAAACTTTAGAAATTATTAAAACATGAAACTTATTTTGAAATTTGTGAACATTTTATTATAAGATTGGGTTAGGAATTCGTAATACAGTCAGTAGCGTCTTTACCAATTAATTTACAACAACAAATAATGATAGTAGTGGCGAGCACCGATAGCATAGTACTTACTCGTAATAAAGAAATTGGTCTAAGACGCGAAGTCCCGAGTTAAATCCAGACGTGTCCTCTCAACATTGTATGTATATGCATATTTTTTGAAACAAACCATGAAAGCTTTACTAGTAAATGTTTCATAGTTTATCGAAAAAGAAAATACTGTTTTTATTAACGACGACCTGCGTGACGCACTGGTTACTATGCCGGACTGCCAGGGATCCCGGGTTCGATTCCCGGCGAAACAGACATTTGAATGATGAGTTTAATTTTCTGTTCTCTGTCTGGGTGTTTGTGTTTCTGTCTTTGTGTGTGTCCATGGTACCCACGACTCTATGAGTGTGAAACGTTATTTATTTATTAACGGCGTTCAAAACGCCGGACCACTTTTATTTTCAATCCTGAGAAAGAAAGAAACGCCGGACCAATAGCTGATAATATCTCCGCCGTGACACAAAATCGTAACCATCGCAAAACTGTCGCAAACAAGTACCTTTCACTGCACACCATAATATAGAACCGTAACTCATCGTGCATCTGAAACTAAGCCATGGGACTGCTGGCCAATGACAGTCATTCGACAAGTCGCTATAGGACACTACCGACGATGCACTTACATAAATTATTTGCATCGCTGGCTAGTTCTGCTTGGTGGGTGGCAGATTAGACAGACTTAGTCGGATGACCGGTCGTAATTTAAATTTACGATTTAGGGTTATGATATCAGTTTGATATTCCTATTTTGCGGTGTTACTGTTCGGATATGACTTTTTAATTAATAATACTCGTAAAAACCTATAAAGTTTAAATAAAATGGTCTACTGCTAGTTCTACTCTATTTTATTTATATATATTCATATATATAAAAATTAATCGCTATTTTCCTTGGTCATGGCATCACGCGTTAACAGCGAAAAAATGTGTGATACAAACGTCATACATAACAATTTAAATACACAAAGTACCACAAATATAATTTAAAGAATTTCTTTACATACTCGTATGCACTACATAATTTCAAATAAACTGTGTTGTACGCATACTGAATATGGGTACCCAGAAGCAATGGATTATAATGTAAAGAGTGGTAGCTTCTTTGAAAAATATTTGGTACGATTGCTTTAAAGTTATTCATGCATGTATCTTTTGTGAGGCCGAAGGTTCGTGTACTTAACGGTAATAACTATAGTTAACCATTTATTGAATGCTTCGCTATTGGACAGGAAGGAATCTATAGCCACCCACGACGACGGTAAGGACAAATATCGGCTAAAGTGGACTTGGATGGGTTTAAAAAGGCTCTTTTTAATACGTTCTATGTTATAGGTAGATAAGGTCTCGCAAGCGGCTAGCTGCAAAACCTTAAATCCATTTTGAGAAAATATTTCTGAATTCCCGAATTTCTGAGAAAATGCCGTCTTTTTAGAACTATCAACGTTTGATTATTTCAATTTTTCTTATATTGGCTGTGTGTCGCTGTCACTGCTTGCTTTGGAAGGAATAAAAATCAAGTGTTTATTGGCGGGAACATGGCAGAGGCATACATTTTATAGTCTTGTTTTATACTCATTTTCTTGGTGTATTTTGGAGTTAAACCGAATAAAGTAAAAGGTTAAGGTATGTTTTAATTATTTTTATTTTTAGTTATTAGTTAGTTATACAGTACCCGAGTGTTGTTGAGTAATATACTCGTAAGAGTATGAAAATATGGCCCTTCAGTTGCAAACGTTCCGGTGAAGTAGCAATCGCTTTACTCGGATATCTAAACCATCTAGATTCACTGATTCAGTCATCAGTACTATTCAGAGCAGGTTAGATTAATAGTATATTGTGTAGCAAGGGGTGAAACAAGACCATTTCTGACGAGGGCGAGAGTCATCGCCCTGGTCTGAAATCGTCTTTGTTTCATCCCGAGCCACACACTGTATTTTTCAT
Organism: Pyrgus malvae; assembly: GCA_911387765.1. Lineage (NCBI taxonomy): Eukaryota > Metazoa > Arthropoda > Insecta > Lepidoptera > Hesperiidae > Pyrgus > Pyrgus malvae. Next base: position 6,610,873 of record OU426958.1, on the reverse strand, counting down.
ATCACATGTAATGAAACAACGTGTTTTGATAGTTCTGTAGCCAGTCTAAGTAAGACTATTTTAGAAAAATAGCGCAGTAATATCTTTTGACAACGATTTGTCGATAGTTGTCAATGCGATTCTGACAGACTTGAAATAAAGACGTAAATAATAAACAAATGAAGGTGCCGGGTAGAAACAGCGTTGTTTCTCCCCTAGGGCAGAAACTCGCATTGGTTTGAAATTGTCTTGTTTCGACTGGCAAAACAGAAATCAAAATTCGTTGTTTCATTACATGTGATATGAAAAATGTTTTATTTGACGTTAGTCATATGCACAGATCACGCGATAACACAAATAAAAGAAAAAAATAGTGCGCAGCTAACTTTATTAGATATAACCCGATATTTACGTGTAACTGCGTCATCTGCGTACAATCATATTGATTGATATCAAGATCAATCATCCAATCACATTCATCATAATATGAGAACGCTCCAAATGAGACTTCTGTCACAATTTATGTCCGCGTATAACTCGTATGGGATTATTATATCAATTGCGACTGACATCACATGTGTGATATCTTTTATCCTGGATAAATTAAGTCATGTAAGTACACAGCTTATGTCAGGTTTGATTAAAAAATATAGATGTATCTTCTAAGAATTCTTATTTATTGTTAACGCGATAAATTTAAGCTTATTTAGTAAATCATATTTATTTTACGTGAAAATATGTCTAATGTGTTACCCACTAATGCCCACCATTCACGGATTTTTTTCTACACCTTCCGGCTTTTTAAATTAACATTCCAAAGAGCAAAGGGCGTTTCAACTTATACTTAATTAAGATAAGTCTTCACCTAAGACTTTAATTTGTTAGGAAATCAGTATTTTTTGTCAGAAAATAATGTGATATTTTCACTTGTCACTGATAAAAAAATATTAAAAATATTTTTATGCAGCAAACGATTTCAACTTGACAACCCATAGACAATTCACGTAAAAGGATAAAATTAAAAGACCACGGTTTCTATAATATTACTATAACTAAGACTTAGAATCTCCTTGGCGTTAGTGTTACGGTTGTTCCAGATGTTACATGAAAGTTTATCAACCTATATTTTTGCGTCCCACTGCTGGGCACGCACGGGTCTCTCCCCCTTACTTGGGAGGCCTGGAGCTTACTCCACCACGCTGCTCCAATGCGGGTTGGTGAAGATGCGGGTTAGTGGCCAAGCCGCTGTCGGATGTTTTCAAACCACCCATAAGTCCCATAACGCCTCCGACAAGGTTTAACGATTGTTATCTATCGAAAACAACCGGGACCGACGGCTTAACGTGCCCTCCGAAGTACGGAAACGCGCATGAAATATTTGCCACTAGCGGTCACCCAACTCACACCCGTCCGCGCCCGTATGGCTTAGCTACATTGATCGCTTGCGTTCTATGCTCGCCGCCGCGCCGGGCCATGCGCGCTTCAAAAAATATATTAAAATTTAAATTACGCGCTCTTCAGAGAAACTGCATACTATCACGACACGATAAACATATTACTAAACTAGGATTATTATATCAATTGCGTACACTGCGTGGCTGACAGCGGTCCGGAATAATTAAGCTACAAGTCCTAGTACGCATGCTGAATTCAAATGAAGATCGACTGGTTGCAAGACGTTGCCTTTACGCGGATACTGAGATAGAAATCTGTCGAGAAACAATAAAGGCTTAAAGATGTCACTGAAAAAATCCGAAAGTTTTATTGATGATTTAAACATAAATTTTAATGAAATCGCTTTGAAAGTAAATCTGTATAGTTATCATATGATTTAGAATGTAGAGGCTATAGTAAATAACTTTGGTATAGGTATTCATTATTGAGAATTTCACCTCATAAAATTATAAATATAAAATAAGTACTTATGTTAAATATAGAAATGGTTAACGCCAAATTATTTCCACCTACCAACAATATTTCACCATCGCCATAGGTTGACTGGGAGAAAATGCCATTAGGCATTAAGTCCGCCCATTGTGAACCTAGTTTAAGGTGAACAATAAAGTATTAAATAATAATAAAATTATAAATGTTTTAATTAAGGTTTAATCCAAGTGTGATGCAAAACCACACATTTTAAATAACTTTACTATCATTTGAATCAAAGGCAGGTAAATAGGTAAATTAATCAAAATTAAATAAATAAATACTACATTGTGGTAAAATAAAGGACGATAGTTTGAATGACGACAGTATTTAAATTTCAGCGATTTAATTAAAACAGGGGATGGGATACAGGTTCCTTTACACACATTATGAGACAACTAATTCAAGGGTTTTGGAAAATCATCCCCAAGAGTCAAAGAGAATAAATATAGGATGTAAGTTTGTATGAATAAACTTTATTTTCCAATGTTAATTGATTAATCGAGAATAATTCTTATATGTTTTTATTTATTTATTAAATTTAATCTTCGTGTACCATAATACAAAAACCGGCCAAGTGCGAGTCGGACTCACTCACGAAGGGTTCCGTACCATTATCTATAAAAAAATCACATTTGTGTGAAAATCTTAATATGGTTCACAGAGTACATCTACAACATGAGTTTCAACAGTATAGTTCTTATAGTTTCGGAAAAAAGTGGCTGTGACATACGGACGGACAGACAGACAGACAGACATCACGAATCCATAAGGGTTCCGTTTTTTGCCATTTGGCTACAGAATTATGTACAAGGCAGATGTTTGCGTCAGGACTGGATTTCTGACAATTGTTCTTTGGTCTTAAAGTATTTTTTCTAGCTTTACTAATTGCTACTGCATTACCATAAAGAAATATGCACAGCCACTTCATTAAGACTAGACAATACAACATCGTATTTCATTCTCAAACGCATTTTCTTCGCGTGTTCAGCGATAATGGCGGCTATTTAATTAAAATATATAAGTAGGCATGTTCATTAATTAAGTAATCAGCGTCTAAGCTCGATCAGCGAGCTGATACGATGCATATATCACGTTATCTCGGGCTTTGAGTTCCGGTAGGCTTTGAATAATGAGCCAAATCGAGATATACTCGTTACTGTGACGACAGATGTCTCGACTGACTCGGACAAATGATAGGAGACCAAAAGTTTCTTGTACTTGGGAGGCCGAGAGGGGATTTTTTGTATGTTCTCGAGCGCGTAGGATTAAAATATGGGGCGTACCTTGCACCCTGTCGAGTACCCTAAAAAACCTTCTTTATATTTAAGTAATTTTTTGATTTTTTAAATCTTACTATCGGATGTTAAAATGGTCAGACTTAAATACCCTGCTACTGTTTGACCATGAGAGTGCTGAAATAAAACGATATTTCAGCACTTTATTTACACTATTTTGTGTTTATCCCACTGTAAATTAAAACTGTAAACTAGTTTGTCAAAATAAAATCTTGCTAAATGTTTTTATTTTATTATCGATTGATATTTGTAGATATTGTAATTATCTCCTTTGTTTAAAATCTTTGAAACGCTGTAGAGTGCAGAGGCTCTCCCTACCAGTGAAACGAAAATCATAATATTATAACCTTTAAATCATCCTACTACCCAACATGTACAATTCATAAGGTCCTTATGGTGCTTGAGTAAATCCACAATTAACATCGTGAGCTCCTCTACAACTGTATGCGGACTATCGTCGAACTTAGGTTGAAATATATTGAACTTCGCTCAATTCTCGCGTCTATTTCATTGGATGTTAAATCTAAAATTCTGTGCTGTATTGATGATGATATGCAGTTTATTCCGAAACGCAAAATTTTATTTCAATACCACGGTATGAGTTATTCAAATTGAGATATTGTGTCGTTTGTATAACACAGTGAACTGTAATGTAAGGGCGTGGTACGTGACGTGATGTTCATATTAAATTCATATAATAACTAACTGAGTAGGCGAAACTCAAACGGCCTGTACATGATTAAATTTCTAATTTGGCTACTAAAAATAGGGATTGGTAATAGTAGGGAGAAAATTAAGAGTTGTATGTATTTTTAATGCCTCATCAAAAATGTTCAAAAATTAAAAATAAATGTTTGAAGTAGCTTATAACTCAGGCTTTTGAAAAATACATTATATTGCGATCGATTCTCAGAATTACCGAATATTGATATATTGTGTCATAACAATCTTTTTCATGACGATTTTTTGACGTGATAACGTCTTTAAAATCGTTTTAGTCGGGTGACATGTTCAGAAACTTGTGTCACACCAAAACCTCACGAGCGCGATCGCAGGTATAACGAGAGAGAGACGGACCGATCTCCCGTCTCATCTCGAGCGCTGCCAGTCATTCCGTGAAACTTGTCACGCGGAATCCTCACGAGCGGAGGCTGGCATAGCGTTCGAGTAAGTGGACCGATCTTCCGTCTCTCTCACTCTAGCGGCATACAAACGAATGGAGATTTTCTCGTGCGGACGTTATCACGTAAACATCTCGATCGTAAACCTACTTTACAAACAATTTGCCGTTTTTTTTATATACCTATAGAAGAAGATGCAGACGAAGAAGAAGATTGAAATGAAATGAAATATTCTTTATTCACTATACGTTTCATTTACAAACTCTTAGTGAACGTTATTTTTTTTGTTCTGTCTGCTCTGGGTGCGCTTACATCGGAATGCGCGGTTGCGTTTACCGGATTTACACCGGAACTAAGAATTCACTGTGTGCTTTCCACCTAGGTATTAATTTGTCCGCTTATATATTTTATTATTTATTATACTATGGGCTTAAAGCATCAAGGTATGACAGGTATGACAAGAGTGAGTCAGTAACTTTGATGCTCTAAGAGTATGGGATAGGATGGGATATTTGTATATTATACGATGGGATATTGCTATTAATGATATTGCCATTGTTTTTATTAACATTATAATACATTCGCAAATAATGATGATTTATTATAATAATTGTGTTGTTATATTAATTGTATGTCAGTGATCTGACAAGCTTATATTTTATTGTAATATATTTTAACTGACAAATAAACGAATTGAGTTGAATTGAATATTTATTCTGTGGATTCTTTCATTAACAAAGGTTCATGAAGCAGAGTTTTATGACCTTTATATTAATTTAGATTACACTCATTTTCTCAGAGAAAACTACTACAAACTCTTTTACATAGAACGGTCTTTAATAGCAAAAGTTATTTCGTTTTAGATTGGAAATTCTTTTATGACTATGAAGTAATTGAAGGCAATTTCCTAGATTTTATAGGATGGAACGGAGGCACTAACGTTTCATTAAATTATCTTAAAAAATTTAATAAACATACGCTATAATTAATGGACTTAAAATCTACTTCTATATTAATATTATAAAGCTCAGGAGGTAGTTTGTTTAGCGCTAATCTCAGGGACTACTGGTTCTATTTGAGAAAAAAAGTGTTGTATTGTTACCTAGGAAGGTGACGCGCGCATGGCTCGACGGCTAGCGTAGAACGCAAGCGGTCTATGCAGCTAAGCTGAACGGGTGCGGTCGGGTGTGAGATGGGTGACCGCTAGTGGCAAAAAATTTCATGCGCGGTTCCGTGCTTCGGAGGGCACGTTAAGCCGTCGGTCCCGGTTGTTGTCGATGGATAACAGTAGTTAAACCTTGTCGGAGGCCTTATGGGCGTTTTGAAAACATTCGACAATCGGTTGGCCACTAACCTGCACCACCACCAACCCGCATTGGAGCAGCATGGTGGAGTAAGCTCCTGGCCTCACCAATAAGGTAGAAAGACCCGTGCACCAATAAGGTAGAAAGACAGTGGGACGCAAAAAGGATTGCAGCCAGGAAGGTTTTAAGCTATTAAACATCATACTATAACACAGGTAAAACCGCTTGATGCATCTAGCTGTATCATAAACACCAGTCAAAAGCTGTATGGAAAAACGACGGAGTGAATTTCCTCTTAAAGTACAGATACTTCAACTCAGTTGTGCGCGCGGCGCTATGTGTGCTAGTAATTATGCAGCTTTAATTTGTGTGACAGTGACGCGGCCGTGATCGTCCGAGCAACTTCACTGTACCTCTTGTCACGCACACAAAGTCACTGTGTATATACACGTTTACCCACACATAGCGCCGCGCGCACAACTGAGTTGAAGTACCTGTACCTACCTACATATTATAGTGCATTATGTCTGTCAATAAGGTTACAGTACATAATCAGTTTATTTTTGTTTTATTTGACTGGAGTAGCAGACGAGCATGCAGGCCACGTGATGTTAAGTAGTCGCTACAGCCCAAGGACATCTACATACAACCTCAAGCAAGCATAGGTAAGTCTTGTCTGAGGTCGTATGCAGTTGCGCTGCTACTCCGGAGGCTGGTGGTCGCCTCATGTAAGGGTGGCCGGCAACTGCACCTTTTCACCGAAACACAATAGAATTGGTTCACGGCAGAAGTGGGTGCAGCGGTGGTACTTCCCCGGGCGAACCATAATAGTTCTACCACCTACTACCTACCTACCTTCAAGTTTATGATACGAGTACATTACTATTTTCTTATGGCGGTTTTCCTCCGGACAACAAATTCTTATGACTCGCAAACACTTGAACCTGTTCCGTTACATTGTGCTGAACCTACATTTTTACCGACTAGCTTATTAGCTATCGTGTGATGAGTTGATCTTATCATCTCAGATGGTTATCAGTAGAGATCCGAAATAATCGCTGTCTTCTTGAAATTTTGCGAGTTCGTACGCAAAGCGGGTTCCGGGGCAAGAATGTGGCGGCTTTATTGTTATGTTTTCAGAGAAAGGACAATTTCAGGATGCCTGGTACTCGTCTTAAATGGAATACTTTACGAGTCATGAGAATTAAAGATATAGGAGACAGGTTTTGTTCGAGTTTTGCAATTAAATTGTAATTGGATAGCAGTAAGAAAGGAAATAATGCTTTGATATAAATACAGACTTAACACCACCGAATATAAAAGATTAGTAAAAGTAATACAAAATAGTTGGTTGTATATAAGGGGTTACAGTGTAGTCAAGCCTAGTCTGTATGGTCAATATTGTTTATTTAGTTTTTTTTTCATTATAGTAATAGAAAAATAGTTTACTGTATAGATAATACTCATTCAAGTTAGAATATGCACGTAGTCTAGTCTAGTAATCTATCGTATACTAATTATACTTTATACTAATATATAAAGCTGAAGAGTTTGTTTGTTTGAACGCTCTAATCTCAGGAACTACTGGTTCGAATTGAAAAAATATTTTTGTGTTGGATAGTCCATTTATCGAAGAAGGCTTTAGGCTTATAACATCATGCTATGACTAATACCAAAATCCACGCGGACGAAGTCGCGGCCGGCCGCTAGTATTACCTATTAAACATTTGATACAGATAATAGAAGTAATAAGTATTCAATAATGTAATAAGTAATGCTGATAATTCATTTACATAATTATTGGGTAAATAAGTAAATGCCCATAATGGTAAGGCGCATAAAATTACTGCTGTCATACTGAACTTCTTAAACTTTACTCAGATAATGAACAATAATAGGATTTTACAACTCGCTCCATTTCGTTGTCGGCCACTAACTCCTACTTACTGGCAACAATATTAACAGTTGCTGAGAAATTTATAAGAGAAAGTTATAGTTTCAACCCGGTAGTTATAGACCCCACAGCTGGCCAGTAAACTGTGATATACGCCCTTCGCACACTAGCTACTTTTAGTATCGCCGATCGATGATTTAGTTGCTTTTTAGGAATTTGTTGCGAATAGACCCCCACCCATTTTTTACCCCATTTACCCCATTAACACTACTTTGCTTTCGGTGTGTAAGAACATACCTAATTCACTTGACATTTCCGTAAGGCGACATAAACTCCACACACCTATAACACTTTAGATGCTAACACAACATGCGATGTCATACCCACAATCGAAATCACGGCTTAAACGTGATGCCGCAATACATATGATAGCGAATCAAAGCCACAGCACAGAAGCACTTTTTGTACTCACTAATCTGCTGCATAAACTGCATACGACTTTAGACAAAACTCAAGCCTTGTTTGAGGTACAGTAGTCGTTGTAGTAACCAATTATCACCATTTGGCTTGCAAGCTCGTCCGCTTCTTCATTAAATAATGACAACACAGAATTGGTAATACACAATGCAACGTCGATAAAATTGCTCATCGCTGATAACCAACCTAAAAGTAGCGTGTCTGCGGCGACCCTTAAACCGTATCACAAGGAAACGTTGGACAAAGACTACAATCATTATCGATACAAACTTGTTTACTCTAGGCTCGTGGCAAACTACCTCGTAGCACCAGACAATAAGAGTCGAGATGAGTGAAGTCGTACTTGTATAGCAGTACTTCGTCAGGTTGACATTCCTGCGATTGAAAGGTCGCAAACTGGTTCGCTAGCTGTACCGCCGGCGGGTAGACGACCAACGAATGTTTACAGAATGTTGATACAGTACCAGACTTAAGTGGTAATTAAGCTTGGACAATGTCTATGAAATAGTTTGGTCGGGCACCGAAGGTCCTTGAGTTAAAATCAGCATGTTACTCGTATTATGCCTATGGTTACTTATTGTATAAGATGTGTTAGAAATTACGGCTTTGTTGGTGACGAATAACAAGAACAAGAAGACAAAAGCATAGTACCTACGGTACTTCAGTACGTCGTTTCATAGACAAAAAATATCCATTTAATTTATAAAATTTCTTAATTTAAAGTTCACCTGCAAAGTTAGAACAATTTAAATGGCAATGGTAAGTAAGGTCCAGAATAATCAGAAAACGATTTTTTTTTGTTCACACTACAAAACGGTAGTCCGTTAATATTCAGTTTAGTTGTTCCTTCCATGTGATTTTAATTGGGTAACTCAAATCGCTCAATTCTACGACAATTTCGTTTTCTTCAGTATTAGAGCGGTTTCACACACAAACTAGCGAAACAGCAAGTTTTGATATTTTCTGGTGCCAATGGTAATTCGCGTGTAAGCGCGTTTTCGAAAACGACCATACACGCGCCGAAAAATACGCTAGTACAACCGCTCTTAGGTACCAAAGATTTTTTAACGCGCTTTCCGTTCTCTCCAAAGCGAGCGATCGTCCGTCATTACTAGATGTCGGTGGTCACAGATTACGGCGACCATCTGCCGCTGATTGCCGGCATTACCCCGCACGCGTCCCGTTTCCGCCGCGCCGGCAATTTCCCGCCGATTGGTAGGAGCGGCGTGAAATGGCCCTAATGCATAGCTTTCATTAATGTTTCTAGGAGGCTTCATTGATTTCCTCCGCGTCCTGCCTCGATAAATAATGAGTTTAAGTGTACAGGCTTTCCGGTGTTAAGAAAAAACGACAGATAGCTATGGATAAATCGGCTAATCTCGCTAGTCGTCGCTAGTCTATATGTATATTTTTTTATCGTGTCTTATGTTATGATTTTTGTGTTATAAAGAAAGAAAGGAGAAAGGAGTAATTTTATGAATAATTTAATCAATATTATTATTATTGTTTATAATGTACAATGTACATATTAATAACAATATTTAATTTCTATTTTGATCATGTCCAACTACCTGTATATCAGGTTGATCCAAAAACGTGGTAAGCTATAAAAATGTGTCTATATAAGTTAAAGGTTTATGATTAACTTTTTCTTTAAGCAAGAAAGCTTGAGGCACAAATGCCTAAAACAACGGTAGAATTTATTATCTTAATATATATAAATCTCGTGTCACAATGTTTGTCCTCAATGGACTCCTAAACCACTTAACCGATTATAATAAAATTCACACACCATGTGCAGTTCGATCCAACTTGAGAGATAGGATAGCTTACATCACAATTAATAGTCGCAATATTATTTTATTTCTGATATTTTAAGGCAAAACAACGTCTGCCGGATTCGCTCTGTTAGTAACTGTCAAACATTGATTTTGCGCCATCGTCCAGAAGTTTGACATTGTCTGAATAACAATACATCTGTCACTATTTGTTTTATATTTTTTATTTGGCAGTAACATAAAAACTCTTTGAGATGATAAAGAAACTAATCCTCTTTCAATATATTTAAGGCAGGACAACGTCTGCCTGGTTCACTAGTTGTATATAGAAATATTAACAAGTCATATAAGAACTACAAAGCGATAAAAACAGTAATCCATAGGTACCATTTTTAATTTTGCAATTATGATATTCAGAAATATTAAATTATAATGCAATATTATGCTGATCGACATCTAAATTTTATCACGTAGAAAATGATAACTAAAGGAATTCACTTTGGATTGCATCTCAAAGGACTACCTACGTGATCGGAGAGGACTGATCCGATACGCTTATATTACAGCCACTATACTATATAGTGGATAGTGGTAGATTATAGTACTATGCAGCTGTGCAATCGAATTCCTCAGAAATCGTTTTAATATAGCGCTCTACGGTACGTGTCTCGTCGCCAATCAATGTTTGCGACAGAAAGCACTATCTATCAACTTCACTGATCGGTGGCTCGATTGTGAGAACTTCGATTTGTAATCTGTGAAATATCACTTCTTCAAGTATATATATATATATATATATTTAATATACGAAAATGAAAATCTACGCTAAAAATAATTTAGGTATAAGACTAGTAAACCTAATATATGACTATACTGGAAACTGGAAATATACTTTTTCACATCAGAAGTCAAATAAAATTTTAGGATATTTGAAGCAGTGATAGCCTATTCACCTGGGTAATTTATTTTATTGTTTTGGGGGATGTATGATACTCATTATAAATTTATAATGTACAATTTATTTATAAGGTAGAAAGTAGTAAAAATTTCGTTTGCCCACACAAGATGTTAAACCTCCATTTTATGGTTATTAATGCTGGAAACCGATCCATGATCAGAGTCCACCAATCCGCACTTGGCCAGCGTGGTGGACTATGGCCTAAATCCCTCTCAATTGTGTGAGAAGGAGACCTGTGCCCAGCAGTGGGACATAAAAAAGGTTGAAAAAAAAAATATGCTGGAAATATCGAAACTTTGTAACTTGCATGTTATCCCAGGGAAAGATTATGTCGTCATGACAAAAGTAAGTATCTAAGATTGGTTCTTGCGAAACGAAATTATCAATAATATATAAATACACGCCTGGAGCCGAAAACCTGGCTCTTGAATTTTTTGGTCCTTCGAGCCGGATAAATTTGGAAAACAGACGCGATGCTTACGAAACTGAACTATTGATAGTTTAGTTTCAAAAGCCGTCTAGCGCACCGTTACACCGCATCGAGGCTCGCTACAAACGAGCTGGTCCAGATAGCATCGCGCTCCCGGCCCCTATCTACCCATCTCGACATCTCAATTTAAATACCCGCCGTACCCGATCGGACTAAATTAAATGCTTGCCTGTTAAATTAGATGCCTCCTGTTTAGGCAATAAATTGGCAGGTCGCGCTCGCTGGGACCTAGAAAGGCTGGATTTAATGCGTATTTGTTTCGATATATCGTATCGTTACTCGTAGTAGCAGGTTTTGTTTGGGACGTACGAGTAAGATATAGGTATAAGATATGTTACAGGTAATTCATACAGAAATTTTTAAGGATTCTGTACCAAAAACTGACTAAATAAGCCCTTATAGGATTACTTCGTTATTAGTCTGTCGGTAAGTTAAGATTCTTTTTCTGTTGTACACGTGGAGATATTAAATTGGAATCAATAACAAACACTAATTTGTACTTTCTGAGATCTGCCAAAAATACCAAACACCTGTGATTTGTAAAGAAATCATTTATTTCCGATTTTTTTTAAACTCCCTTTTTCCTTTTCAGTCATGCCATGTCATTGTCAGTTATGCCATGCCACAACTGGCTGTCTGTAAGGCAATAAAGAAAAACTGATAGAAACAAGTCAGGGAAAGTATCTTTGTGGCGATAAATTTATATTCAAATCTAGCATCAAAGCATCTTAATACTACCAACAAACCACAACTTACTATACGCCGGCCATATAATTAATCCTTGCAAATAAAGTACACTGAGCCTAGAACTAACCTAGCTCGTATATCTATAGAAATAAAATGATTCGCCTACCGCACCGAACCTAGGGTCAGCCCACACCTGACGGTCACATTGATGTATGATTTGTATTTATGCTGTTAAAGCGTTAGTAACCTTGACACGGCTTTATAGGCTAAGTTGGATATCCTATTTTTTAGAATATAATAAACACTACTGAAGCGAAAAAGAGTTGTTAAAGTAAAAACTTACAAATTGAAAAAACACAAACATAGCTAATGTTAAAAAGTCACGCATTTCTTAATTATCACGATACACACTTTTAAAGGTCAAGTCTTCAAATGTACTAACGGTTTTTTAACACATCTGTAGGCTTACATAATTTGATTGTTTACAAAATTAGCGTGATATTAAATTAAATGTCTATCTTAGTAATCCATACTTCCATACTAATATTATAAATTTAATGCGAAAGTCTCTCTCTCTATCTCAATGCGAAAGACTCTGTCTCTCCCTCTGTGTGTCTGTCACGTTTTCATCTATTGAACCAATTTTAAATAAAAATTGCTACACAAATAAAGTGGACTTTGTGGAAGGACATAGGTAAGTTTTTATAAAGGGGTTGAAAAAAAATATGATCATCGTCGAAAATAAAACATTAAACTTTTTATTTAGATACTGGATAGGATAGGATAGGAAGTAAAAAAAATGTACTAGAGTTTTTGATGTTTTGCACTAGCGAAAACTTAAATCTTCTCGAAGCCCTAAACGGTCACCGCCTAGCAAAATAATGTGTTGATTTTACTACACGTACCATCATGTGCGGGCCGGCCCTAAGTTCCGTGATGGTCGATTGCTCGTAAAATGGAACAAGGAACAGCCGTTTATAAATTACGAATCTAATACGTTCCGAAACGTTGCCAGTTTCGAGTTGCGAGTTAGACCGACCGGCCTGGAGTTGCCAGTTTCTGGACGGCTTTCTTAGTAAGTAACCGATGTTATTGTAATGCTGCCTATAAGATAACCGAAACTGCAGAGGCTGAAGTTTAGCTGAAGATTATTTTTTATGTTTGCTATTCAGTTTATTTTAAGAGTAAAAAAACAACGTTTAATTGGTAATTACCCAATATCGACAAGGCACCCTATCAGCTTTTCAAATATCTATTTCTATTATGTCATCTTTGCAGGTGAAAACTATTTAGATTTTCACTAGAGCAATCATAAGAAGATGTTACAATGAAAACATTTCAGCTGAGGATTATAGGAATGAAATAAGAAGTACACTAGTAACTATAAAAACATGGCTAGACACACTGAACCTCAAGGTCAACTTAAATAAAACTAAAATAATGCAATTTAAAAATTATAAACAGAACTTAGAAAATCTAAATATTCATTTAAATGCAGTTGAAATAGAAGAAGTAGAGCAAACGAATTTCTTAGGGGTTTCCTTAGATACCCACTTAAATTGGAAAAGTCATATTGATAAAATTAATAATAAGATATCGGCTAATTGTTATGCTCTTTCAGTATTAGTAGATGCGTCAACTCTTGAAGTAGCTAAAAGTTTTTACTATGCCAATATTTACCCCCTTCTAACATATGGTATTATATACTGGGGAAATTCTGTTAATGTTAGTAGGACATTTATATTGCAAAAACGTAGTCTCAGAATATTGTATGGTAAAGCGGGTGACGAATCTATTCGCTCACTATTTTCAGAAAAGAAATTCCTTACATTAACTGGAATATATATATTAGAGATTTGTACTTTCGTTTTTAATAATAAAAACTTGTTTGAAAAGCAAATAAACATGCGCATAAGAGATGTGCCCACGAGACTAAAAGATATTGACGCTTTGTATTTACCTCGAGTAAAATGTCAGATTTTCAGAAATAGTACATACATATTTGCTATTAGAATATATAATAAATTACCCATAGATATAAAACAGTTACCAAATACTAAATTTAAAAAACAATTAAAACATTGGCTTATAAAAAAAGCATATTACAATATAAACGAATTTTTTGAAGATAAGACATCGTAATACGTGCAATAAAAATAGTTTGGGGAGCTTCCGCGTAAAATACATTATAAAATAAGTGTAACTCTAAACAATGCCTGAGAGTTTTTTTTCCGCCGGCTTTTTTTCTCTCATTGACCCAGCGGTGGGTAGGCATCAAAAGCCGATGATCCGTTAAGATTATTCTTATCGGATCTTAAAATAAAATATTTTTTAGTTAATTTTAATTAATAATATTGTATGCCAGAACATGGTAGACTGTTTAAAACTCCAATTATAATTTTAAACATCTTATTGTATGTGTGTAAACAGTCAACAATAAAGTATTTTCATTTCATTTCATTTCATTTCATTTCATTTCATTTCATTTCATTTTCTATTTGTGGTTTCTTTTAAAAGTTAACAGTAAACTGCTCTTTTCGGTATAAAATCGCGAGTGTTTTAAATCTATATTTCTGTAAATCTATAGTGATAAGTTTTCCAGTTATCGTTAGGCCAAATATAAAAAAAAAACAAACTGTACTTTCTTATACGTACTTCTTCGTTTTTTTATTAATTAAGAGGTTAAGCAGTAAATGATATCGATTCTACGTAATGGTTACACAATTGACAGTAGTTTAACTATTTCAGATCTTTTAATACCATTAGTGCTTATCCAAGTGAGTAGTCAACCCTTTACTATTCAATTAATATCCAGATCGAGCGTGGTCCATTGCTCCATCGTCGTACTGGTGGTCCTTCCCTATTAGCCGGCTTATCTGGTTCGCATCGGACGCGGGGCTAGGATTGCATGTATCTCGACTAATGTCTGCAAGCGGACGTTACGTTGCATTTATATTCGACGGATTTGATAACGATGTTTAAAGAGACAGCATACCTGAATTGTCCCTTTAAAGCTAGTAGTGCTTTTGGCGGTGCTTGCTGTGAAAAGATAACAAAAATTTCAAGACAAAGAATAAAATAATATAGTTTAAAAAACTAAAAAACTCGCTTTTGTGAAAATACGAACTAAAAAGTAAAAAATAAGAAAAATATGTATTTTACTGTAAAAATGCGTGGGGTGCATGGTGTCAATAATAGGTATATTAAAAACCACACAACGCTTTTTTTTACAGTAAAATACATTTTCTTTTAATTTTTTACTTTTTAGTTCGTATTTGCACAAAAGCGTGTTTTTTTAGTTTTTTAAACTACATTTTTTATTTTTTAGTTGGATTTGCAAATTTTCAAGTTAATCAGACGCTTAGAAGTAGGTGAAAATAGAGTTAAAAGATTCCGTAACATACATATGTACAATGTACATACATACATACATACATACATACATATAGGTCAAGCTAATATAAGCGTGTTAATAAAAAAAATTTCAAGACAAAGAATAAAAAAGCATGTGATCAGCATTTAAAATAGCATATATTACGTAGGAAATATTCCCAAATAAATATATTAGCTATGTTGACGTAACTAAGTAAATGAAACACTCGATAACTTATTTCATTCAAAACTAATTGGAGCAAGTAATGCATAGAAGCTTTAACTGTAACTATTGGTGGCTAGTGTTGATTTTTAAGTTACAAAGTTGAATGAGTTTTTGTAGTTTTAACAAATTTATGCATTTATTATAACTGATAAATTGATAGGTTTTATAAAACAAAGTATTATTAAAGTAAGTATTTAAAGTGTAAGAGTGGTAACAAAAGTGTTTCTTATCTGTCGATATGTTCATTACGTATTGATATTTGATTAATTAAGACCAACATTGCAATTGTATTCTCACGTTACTTATAAAACAGGTCATCGACCAGACTGATCGAGGTACCAGATATGACGGATTATAATACAAGTATACAGAATAGTTAGCTTAAGGTCGAGCCTGTCAACCCGTAAGTGGCGTACAGTGGCGAACAAGACCGATTGCGTTATCAAAAACAATCGATACCTGAGCGATTGTTGTCGACTGAGCTATTTGCATACCAGTTGTTACCACACAGGTGCTTGCACTAGTATAAATGATCCACGTTGCTCCGATTTCACAACACGATGGTACTATAATGTCATCGTGCAAGTGTCAAAACGACCGGTTAGATAATACCTTAGAGGGCACATAAGCCAGCCATAGAGCAAACTTTAGCAAGTACTATATGCGCAATTGTAACAATTGCAAAATTTTGTGCTGTTTTAAAAAAAAACCTAAAACAGGATGAGAAAGGTGAGAATAGGAAACGCGTTTTGCCTTAAAATATAGAATTATGCTCCTAATTGTACCTATGTGATTACTTTAAGTAGAAAATGTAATATATTTAAATATCTAAACATCAATCGACTTCCTCGGAAATCTGTTACCAAAAAAGATATACCTACACGAAGGAATATTCTAGGTTACGCGCGCTCTATACATTTTGTGTTTACCCTCTACGATTAATCCAGAGAAAGCCGGCTTTAATTTAGCCAGTAAGATATTGCCAATTGACAATTCGCAATTAACAATCAGAGTAAGTGGTCAGCCACCGCTCAGGTCGCCTTTATCGCGGACCGGGTTCCGACAGGCGAAAGAGGGCGAATGTTCTTATGCGCTTGACTCGATTTGTTGGTCTATCGAGACTTAATTATCGCCTTCTGCTAGTAGTACATTCGTAGAATACGGCTTTGCAAATTGAGCTTTGTACTGAAGCTAATTAAATAAACAGATTTGAGAACTTTGAGCTGAAATCGGAATTATTGCCCGTAAGAACATACATAAAACTTACTTGCTAGAAGCAAATATACAATACCAGTTAAGGTTTTTTAAATAAACGTTACACACTTAAAGCCCCACAGTAAGGTAATTAATACCCTGTATCATGGGTATCATGGACGTATACAAAGACAGGAACACAAACATCCATACCGAGAACAGAAAAAACTCGTCATTCAAATTTCTGTTTTACCGGGTATCGAACCTGGGACCCCTCGATTGGCAGTCCGGCATGGTAACCATTACGCCACGCGGGTCGTCGAAGGGTTAAGTTGATACATCGGTTTTTGGATGATAAAACATGTACGGTTCACCCGGGGAAGTACCACAGCAATGGAGTAACATTTCGTGAAATACTTTTCGTTTGTTTTGATGGAAAGGTGCGGATGCCGGCCACTTATTCGGCAGGTGACTGTCAATTCCTTAAGTACGTGCAACAGCGTACGACTTTAGACGAGCTTATGTGAGATTAAATGTTGATGATCATGGGCTGCAATTACTTCTTTACGCCACGAGGCTTATATGCTAGCTTGCTACCTAATTATTTCTTATCTAAAAATTTACGAAACTTCGACAATGATCACGTTGATCATTCATGAGATGGGCATGCTACTACATTTAGTAGCATGCCCATCTCATCACGCTGTCGCCAATAAATTTGAGGTAAAAGCACGACTTCTAAAATGATTATGTTATATAGTAAAAGTAAGAAGCCGTCTCGCTTCTTAGGCCTAATTTGCTGCAATAATCGTAATAAATCCAAGACATCATTAGGTGGCTGCTGGTGTGGAGGAGAAATTAGCCGTATCTAACCAGAAATGAGAGTTGAAATTTATTGGCGTCGTTATATTTTTATTTCAACGCGTTGGCCTCGCGGGCTTATAAACGGTAATGATTTTAAATAATGTTTTTAGACGGGAAACGGCTTCGTCATCAGTTGATATTTATGTTGATAATGGTGAAATGACTTGTCGGCAGGGATGAATAGACGCCGATGTAGAAAAAAAAAACGCTACAATTTATATACTAACTTTGATGAAATCAGTCACACTACTTATCTACCATCAGTTGTAGTTTAGTTTGCATTCCTAAATTACTTGATATAGAAAAAAAAATCACAAAGTATTAGAATTCGCAATATTTTCATGAGGGCCATTAGACATGTAGATACAGAAAATAAATTAAAAATACTTGCCTGTGTCTTACATACACTTTCGAGTGGTTTCAGATCTTATTTTGGCATTTAGATTGTTGGGATTGGTATTAATTATTATACATCAAAGCTTATTTGTTATATGTCGGAATTGCTGTTCAATACATTCACATTTTCGAGTGTATATTGTGTGTAAAGCATACAATACACGAACGAGCATTAAGCGTGCGTGTGTGAGTAGTGTCAGCACGCCACTTATGGTTGTATGTATACTTAAAATACGAAGACATCAACGAGAGCGCCTACAAATTTATGAGGCAAAAATTGCCAGATTGTCAGATTTCTTGGGGCCAATTCTTGAGCAACTATAACACATGTCATGTTCCCTTTTGTAGTATCTTCGGCCTATACTTATTTATTCGACAGGAAGCCAGTTTCTTTTTTCAATAATAAAGCTCCTAAGTTTAACCTTTACTTGTGTATTGGTAGTTATTGCATATTGAGACAGTGACCCTTACACAGGCCAGTACTCTCGTATTACCGATTAGCACTATGTGAATAATGGTCAGTTGTCAAATTCGAAAACAAATATCACACTCAATCTAACTGAGCGTATCACCTTACATATATGTCGTAAAGTCAACCACAAATACATTTGACAGATGTAATATATTTCGATAACGAGATTATAATATATTCCTTTGTACGACGCAATATAAAAGGGATCTGATAATAAAAATATCAAGAACACGTCCAATATAATTTATAACCGCTATTGAATTGCGAAAACTAGAAACGACAGAATATAATAAGGATGATATATGACGGCAACGAAACGGAAGTAAATATCTATAGATTAATAGTCTATAGATTAATAATTTTGAGGAATTTATAGAGAAACCGTTTGCAGCTTGTAATAATAACATAACATTTCACACTAATAGTCCTACAGGTGGGTAGGTATACTCTGTGTTGTGGGTACCATGGATACAGACAAAGACATGAACACAAACAGTCAGACCAAGAACAGAAGCCGAAACTCATTATTTCAATCTCTGCTTTGCCGGGAATCGAACCCGGGACCCCCTATTGGCAGTCCGGCATGGTAACCGTTCCGCTACACGGGTCGTCGAATGGGTCTTGTCAATATATAGATGCTTTGGCTGCAACCCTTTTTGTCTTACTGCTGGGCACGGGTCTCTCTCCATTATTGGGGAGGCCTGGAACTTACTCCGCCACGCTGCTCCAATTTAGTTTATAACAAACATAAAATTGCGAATTAAGTCATTTTGAAGTACTTATATCATGACATGCTTCTTTCCATATTCTAACTTTTTATTTGTGAAGCTAAAACATGTTATATTGTAATACCTATTTATAAAATAAATCTAACATTCGCTGAACATTTTCTTAACTTGTTATGCTTGTTTCTTAAAAATAAATTTTCATTATTTATTTTCTATAATAAACTTCCATATTTCAAAGAGAAACTACTATCGGCTCCTTGCTGCAATATTTAAAGTATCAGTTTTTTTCAACCTGTCGAATCGACGTCTATATAAACGCACCCACGCAAATTAAGAATTAGTGTCGATTGACTGATTTTACAAGCAAGCTTCATCAAGCTAATGAATAGCTAGCCTAATCGCTGTAGCTTTGTTACATCTCTGAATGAACACAGGTGAAAGTTACACCAATTAGAAGACCAATATTAATGAAGTCATCAGAACAAAAAATTATGAAAATTATCTTTTAGAGGAAATTTGACGTTCTTCTTCGTTTAGATGAAATATTTTAAGCAAATACTTTATGTGTTGAATGTCATAATAAATTCTGATTGTTTTATAACGATTTCAGATGCTTATAGGGTTCCCACAAGTTTTCATTTTCACATGAGAGGAAACATGATGTTTAAATTTAAGGATTTGGATTAGCTGCATAAATTTTTTGCAGAAGATTTGATGTCATTTATACTTTTATTTAAATTTACGATTATTTATCTACAAAAAAATTTCAGATTCAGAGAAATAATTGGTATTTTCGACGAGATGTTTTTTTAGGACTCAGGCGTACTCCTACGCTGACACAGTGTCATTAGGTTAACTACATAAGAAAACAACCTGTTGCTACCCTTTTTGCGTCCCACTGCTGGGCACGGGCACCCATTATTGGGAAAGCCTTGAGCTTTGGAGCCCAAAAGCCCCAAAAATAAAAAGATCTGCGCCATCTTCCCTAGCACACCAACATTACGCACGTCATGTAATCGTTGTTGTTGCCTATATTGTTTGAAATAAAACTGTATTTTTTAAAACATTATTCTTAAGGAAAATCTGTTTTCTTAGAGAAATTGGTACTCTACATTTATTTAGCAGCATGACATAACACACACCATCTTGAAGCGTGATCAAGAGTCCTAATAACATAAAAAGTGAAAACCCAAGACAAATTGAAAATACTATTAAAAGCCTCATAAGCAAAAGCATCAGTCACGTGTACGAGAGTGCTGCCGAATTATCGCCGCTTCGTTTGATTCTGAACGTAATAAATTGGCCCTATTTACCACTCACGACGAGTGTTAAAACGAAAGCGTGCGTGCTCCGGGCATACGTAGACACGCTTCTTCAAAATGGCTGTTAGATTTAAACACAATTTTAGATATAAAACAATTATTTAGTCAATTAACGCTTCACACTCATGTGCTTCATATTCTTAGCCCCACACCACGATTCCTTATGTCGTGTCTACCATGGACAACTACTTAAAGACAGAAAGAAGAGTGCTTGTAGCACTTAGACACATTTTTGCCTCGCTGGAATCTGGGAACCTGGGATCGTGTATTGGCAGTGCGACATGGGTAACAAGTAATCATTGTGCCGAACATTATGCATTTTTTTTTCAACCTTTTTTATGTCCCACTGCTGGGCACAGGTCTCCTTCTCACAAGTGAGAGGGATTTAGGCCTAATCCACCACGCTGGCCAAGTGCGGGTTGGTGGACGTCATGCTTTCGAGAAATTATGAATTTCTCTCTGGCATGCACGGAGACGGAGAACATCGTAATCAATGAAATATTACGATATTTTCCGTCACCGTGGAGCAGCGATAAATTCGCACATTACAAATTTCTTTGTCAGAGGTGCGCGCCGAGGATTTGAACCCGGGATCGGTCGCGATGAAGACCGCGGTTTTTTACCACTCGGCCATCGCTGCTCATCAACATTATGTATAGTCAATGAAAAATACTACTTAATGCAGCGTTTATAAATCGCCTAAACGCGATGCACTCGTCGGTAGAATATCGTTCTATGTGGACGTGTGAAACGTTAGCTGCCAAATTTTTAAGAAATTTGAAAAAATTGATACAAACGACTTTGCACATATTTGTAAAGAAGTGACGGACCAAGACAAATGTCCAGCTGGTGATGGTGAAATTAGAATCTTCGGCAGGAATGTCTTAGTCAAGTGAAGAATGTCATAAAAGAAATTCAGAACAAAAGCATGATATGTTCACGGTCGATTTATTGCATTATAAGTGAACCCTGAACCACTAACCTTCGTTTGGTTCATGGTTTACGAGAAAAACATTGACACAATTGAGTTTCTATCACGCTTGGCTCGTAACGAGTGTTATGCACCAAAAGACGTACTGATGGATAAAATAAAATATTATATATATTTTTATAATATATTTCGTTTTACAAGGATTTCTGGTTCTGTTGAGGACGTGAACACGTTTATAAATATAAACGTAAATATCAAAAGAACACATCAAATTTAAATTGAAACACATCTGAAGTCTGTGCTCAAATAATAGATACATAGTTCTATTAGCGATGACCAACATCGCAATAAATATGGATGAATAAATCTAACCCTGGATCAATAACTTTGATGTCTTTTGTAAAGATGTATTCTTGGCCACTCCACAATGCTGTCTTAGCAACATGTTGATTGACTCTTGGGACAACGTTGAAGCCCTTGATAACATTTTGATAACTCCTATTCATGCATATCAATAAAGCTAATGAAAATGTACATAATACAGTAGAGATGCGCGTGAAGTTTATAAGCCCTGACACCCGGCACGGCGTAGGAGTACGAAATTAAATCATTCCGTTTTTTTAAGAAAAATAATCATTAAAAATGAAAAACAAATAAAAGACATAATAACAAGATAACAACATAGACATTCAGTCAATACAGGTTTTAAGTAGCGGCAAAGGATCAATGAAAACTCGTCGTGAATTTGTTAAATCTGAAAGTAGCCTTTTGCGGTAAATTAAAATGATAATTCGTTCCAGACTGATTACTTTCCGGTTTTCTTGTAATATATCGCTCGTAACCGGCCATCGCATTTGTCAGTTTGTTTAAATAATATTTTGTCAAGTGTATATCAACACTGAGGTGTGGTCATGTCAATAAATGGACGGAATTTTTGATCACCTATTTGAAAGTTATGCTAATTGCATCTAGCATAAACATTAATGGAATATTGATTAAATATTTATGTTATTAAATACTAGGATCAGTAGTGATATTTCATTATATTGTTTTATGATAATAAAATAGAAGAAAAAGACTTTCGACACGACGTATTTTAAACATTGCAGTTTCTTTTTTTTATAAAAATTATTTCTGTTTGAGCACAGGGTATACAGGTGTTTATTTAGCATAAAATTAAACAAAAAGTTAAACTAAATAATTTAAACTAAGAAATATGTGTGCTTAGGTGTGTTGTTAAACTAAATTTGCAAATAATTATATATAAAACGTTAATTAGGTACTTTTCCATATGCACCAATGATTCGTGACAAACGATGATGAACAAGAAGTGCGCAGACAATAAAACTAAAGTCGAAAAAGTGAAATCAAATTGACTTCAATCACTTTGCGCAACGAATGACTTTAATCGCTACATGTTCGGAGATGACCCGTGACCATTTTCGATTTCATGACTAAAATCATAGCAGTGTCCGAGTGATCACGATAGGTCATTATAGTAATTACATCGCCATAACAACTTTGCATCCGAGCAATTCGATTTAGGACGAGTGCTTAAAGTAACAGAGCGTTGAATTGCATGAAATTCAATTTGGACAGACGAAAACGTATGTTGGGCGATTTAACAATAGGTGAGCTTCAACCGAATCGTGTATGGCTTCGGGTGATGATGTGGGTGTACATTGTTTGTTTTGATATGATATTTAAAGACCATACGGATAGTTTTGTAAGCCTTAAATTATAGGGAAGTTAAGCTTGTGTGGCATTTAAATTGGCGTCGTGACGTGTCGTGCGGACGGCTCTTGCTCTGAATTTCTTTTAATGGCCAGTCTGACAGGAAAGAATTTTGCTCCAGATGATTTCAACTTTCCTTGTTATGCAAATCGTTTCGCAATTTACTGAACTTTCTTGGCTTTAAGTACATGGAAGTAGTATCATACAAGTAGTGTTAAGTCTGAATAAGACGTTGTGCCTACAGACTTTTGAGTTTTATTTAACTTGTCAGTGTCGTTGTTAAATGCATTGTAATTTATTCAAAACTCAGTAATCTTAAGAAACGAATGCAATAAAAGTAGGTAAGTATAATGAATTAAAATGGTTTGAGAGAGCCAAAAATTTATTCAAAATGATCCTGTGTCATAAAATGCTTTTTAGCCAGTGAAAAACAGGATTAAACCAACAATAATAATAATACCATTTCGTATAATAAATACCATTTCGAAAGTAAAGTTCTTATTTACATTACTTATCACAGTTACTATTACTTACACTGTATCTAATAACAAATGTACTCAGTCCAAATAATTTAACAGCAAAATGCTAAACCATACGTTAGATCGCTTCTATAAATTTGAAGCGGTTATACGGTGGTGTAATGGCTAATGCAATTTTAGTACTACAGATATTTTAGACGTGGCGACATAACAAACAATCACTGTCAGTGTGATAGATGCTTTATATGGATCAGTTGATATTCTGTAGGGTTTTGGATACTGCACCCATATCTGCAGAATACACATACACACTAGCGGGCGCACGCGACTTCGTCCGCGTGGACTTTGGTATTAGTCATAGCATGATGTTATATAGCGTAAAGCCTTCCTCGATAAATGGACTATCCAACACAAAAAGATTTTTTCAATTCGAACCAGTAGTTCCTGAGATTAGCGCGTTCAAATTCTTCAGCTTTATAATATATAAGTATGGATTTTCCCCGTTTTCGCAACATTTTTCACTGATGCTTCGCTCCTATTGGTCGCAGCGTAATGTTATATAGCCTTATTTATGCCTTTCTCGATAAATGGACTATCCAATACAAAAAGATTTTTCATTTCAGACAAACTCTTCAGCTTTATATATAAGTATGGATACAAATAGATAAAAATACTTTATGTGTGTATAAAACAGTGGTGTTTAAGTGACCAAAGGATTTTTGGAGTTGTTATTAATTATAGGTGTTCTTTTAATAGCTGATTAGTCTATCTTACAGTTTCTTTTCTACTGGACTTATCGAAGTTTATCGAAATAAATAAAAATTAGGTTAATGTTGTCTGTAGTGGATTTTCGGTAAAAGATTACTAATTTAGATAGGACAGCAAGAAGACCACTAGAACTATAATATAACGTATCAGAATATGTCCTCATCCTGTAACGAATACCTGAATTCATATATAGTTCATATATTCTCGAGAAATCTCAGCTGCTGTGTGCAATTTTGTATTGTTTTACCGTTCATTTATTGAGTCGTGAGGTAAGACTGTAGATAATATTTAATGCGATAATTGCATGACAAAGTCCTATAAAATGTATGACTTAATATTACTCACATTTAGTATTAAAACAGTCAGGACTTTGGAAACGGACAATAGTATAAAATATTGAGGACGGACGACGACGAGGAGAGGACGACGTTTGAAAAATGTAAGGCTACGTAGATTTGTGGAGAAGAAATCTTTCAATGTCAGACATATTTTGCTTAGGGTTAATAGTAGATAATTTGACAAGCAAAGAGAAATAACGAAGAAACAAAATATTAAATTTAATTTTTAATACAAATTTGTGCCAAGATTGTAATAGTAAGTATTCTGTGCCACAACTATTTATCTTCTACGAAAAAAACGGAACATACTCGTATCTACCGTAGGCATTTCATAGTCATGAAATCTTCTTACCTTTACCTTAATTTTTTTTCTAACCCTTTTTTTTATGTCCCACTGCTGGGCACAGATCTCCTCTCACAAGTGAGAGGGATTTAGGCCATAGTCCACCACGCTGGCCAAGTGCGGATTGGTGGACGTCATGCTTTCGAGAAATTATAAATTTCTCTCAGGCATGCACGGCGATGGAGAACATCGTAATCAATTAAATATCACGATATTTTCCATCACCGTGGAGCAACGATAAATGCGCACATTACAAATTTCTTTGTCAGAGGTGCGCGCCGAGGATTTGAACCCGGGATCGGTCGCTTCGAAGACCGCGGCTTTTTACCACTCTGCCATCGCTGCTCTTACCTTAATACTTAGCTTTAAATAAATAATTAAATTCCTGAATACTTCTTAGTAATTAATCTGGGTACTTTATGTTCACTAAAGAATTTCAAAGAGTGTCGGGCAGATAACATCTAGAGTGCAACTGAAAATCATTTTGAAATCAACCCTGACATTAAAATCTTCACGTTACAAATGACTTTACCCTACATACGTCACCTTAGACGAAGTGCAGTTACGTTGAATTTATCAGTTACACTTACATCACTGTTGCACTGACGTGTTGATCGGGTATCTGGTATAATTTATATGCAAAATATTGAGTGGAGATAATTTATAAATCACGGTATGTCGCAAGTCGAGATCACGATTGCACGAGCATCCGATGAATAGTTCGGTGACAATGCGCAATTAGGATTAAGTGCATACCTATCTCATACATAATACTAAGATTTTCACACCTTCATACCACTATCTTATGTTGAAGTCCACAAAGACTATTTTGTCGTTAACTTTGTCCGAAACAGTGTGTACCTAGTACCTACTGCCTTGCTCTACTCACTGTATTCCATCAATGTTGTGTGAAGGAATGGATGACATAGTTTTTAAAGTAGCTATTAATATTGAATGTCTGTTTTGGTAAAAGATGAGATATGTAGATTTCATAAGCCTCTGGAAATATTCTATTGCAAAAATACCTATTTCTAAAAACTAGCGAAGGCTTCGGATTCACTTTGATATAAAACGTTTGCTCTGATATTCTATCGTAACAAAATACGAATACGTAACAAATTTTTTCCATATATTTTAATTTATAATATTCGCAGTCAAATTTATCAGTTTCGTAAAAGGTCATTCGCTTGTAACGTCTGTTAAATATTTAAACACTTTATTTACATTTAAAAATTCTGTTAAAATTATACTGTGGAATTGTAGGAGGTTGGTAAGGTTGTTATTTAATCTTAAATTAATTTTAAAGAAAACATTAAAATCGACTTCAAAAATATAAAAATAAAACTTTTTCGCATAAGAACGGTACGAGTACGTTTCTTACTTATTAAACAGGCTCCGAAACGCTTACTTTGGAGTCGCACCTTTATATCATGGCTTAAGTTTCGAAATTTTGCAATGGGCATCGACTTAGGTTTTTTTTTACATAGATCTCATGATTAAAACTCAACCAAATTAATATGGAACCAGTCCGGAGGTCTCCTTTTAAAAAAATCGAAATTGGAAACTCGGAACTTTTCTGTTTTTTTTTACCCCTTAAAATCGGTGAATATACGTACAAGAAATAACGTAGATCTCGACGAACTTATAATCTCCTCCTATTTTGTTGAAGTCGGTTAAAAACCTCAAGTGTGTTATGAAGAGGTCGATTATAATGATAGTCGATATAACGGTAGCATAATTTTTCACAAATACGTGATCGCTCTGACCTAGTATACCATCCCGAACCCTTGTGCAACAGTTCGTGCAAACGTTTCTACCTCTCGCCTTATTGTTGATCGATATTATTTCACACCAGATGTCAATATGTACGTAAATCTCGATTAATTTGATCTCTATTGATGAGGGAACTGTCTGGAAGGTCTTTTGTAATAGTGCTGGCGCAACGGTTGAATATTAATACAAAGTTTACACGATATTTTTAGATAGCGATATAGTCACCATTTAACCACAGTTCATGAATTGAAAAAAAAAAAGATTTTTGAAGAATCTTAAACAAAAAATCGTAAAATTACACAAAGTAATGAAAGAAAGGAGATCATGAAGGTAATTTTAAAGTGAGTCTCAGTAGTAAAGCAGTAGTTGTAGATGCAAATACTCAGATATTCACTATACAAACAATATATAAAATACTACTTTATATATTTTTTTAAATAACGCTCGATGTACTGTATTCATATTTATAGCATAAAACCATATCGTTGTTCTATACTAGGTATTACGTCTTACAAATAGAATGCTAGTGTTGCTTCGTGTTTAAAAAATAAAACAGTAAAGTTCAGTGGTCATCGTCACGCCTGAGTATCAAGTTCTAACTAATATTTTTTTGCAAAAACAAGAAATGGAAATGTGTACTTAATTCACAATCTAGACTGACTTCCACAAAGGTGAATAATAATTTGACAACAAAGAACAAAGGAGATAAGACAAAATTAGGCGAAATAATAGAGATCTAGGAGATAAGAGAGATGGATTAGTGACGAACAGGGTTGTCAAATAACCTATGAAAAATAAGTTAAACAAAATCACTTTTACCTATTCGACACTTTTGATGAATAGTGCTACTTTATTTCTGAAAGTATTTTATTCACATATTATTAATTTCCTATACTGTCAAAACAAGTGATTGAATCCTAATTAAAACAATTTGTACATAAGAAACGTAAAAGTAATGTGACAACCCTAAATCAGGAAGTCACTAAGTCTGGCAGGTGAACGGTGAAGCCTAATTCATAGAAGGTAACGGGGGCTACCATGCGAGGTAAACCTTAATATAGTTACGACGAGAATTCATCATCTTTTTTTGACAAACATATGTTAGAACTTATCATTCATATCGTAATATCATTGACGTATTTATCAAAACAGTTCAGTGAAATGATTCGTTTCAGTTGATATTAATTCTTTCGTCACTTATTATGTGCAGTTTCGAAAGAATTACATTTTCACCGCCATACTAAGTCCTTCCCCCAAGGCTCCATACTGAGACCGGTTCTCGATTATTCTTATTTTATGTACTATATTATTATATGTATATATATATATTATATATATATATATATTATTATATGTTCTTATATTATGTATGGATCTTAAATATTCTTAATGACTTTAAATACATCTTTAAAGAAAACTTCACAAGATAAAATTAATAGACCCTAATGTAATTGCAAAGCTGAGCTCGATTATTGACGTTCGCAGTCAGTTATTGAAACGGGAAAGGCGGTAGTGTTACATTAATCACTGAACGGCTAGTTAGCTAAATTATTAACTGGCGAACAATTAATTACTCGAGAACTATCCGTTTTGACACGTTAAACGGTCGGTATGAATAAATCAAGGTGCACTGCTACTGTGGCGGTGACTGTGAAGTGCTGCTTCTTAAGTAGATATTACTAGTTCACATAATATATTAAATTTATTATGTTCGATTTGTTCCCTCATTTGTGTCGTGGTAAAATATATTCCAAATGTATTTCCCTTTTCCGAAGTTCTGTCAATATTGTAAGCTATCTGTTTAGTGTAAGTAAACATGGAAACAAACTAAGTTTCTTTAGATCCTATCAAGAAGTTTCGCAGAGATAGTGTCGATAGTTATTTTTTCTTTTAGTGTGGAAGGAAATTTAGTTTAGTTCTTTTAGTTTAGATGTAGTGTGGTGAATATTTTTTAAAAACAGTATTGAGTTACAATTGCTAATAAGATGTTCAGTTGCGTCGGATAAGTCCTCTTATTTACTAATATTGTCCTAAAAAGACTATCCATTGTGATAACTCTCACTACTTACTATCTTACATAAAACGTATCTTATAGGAAACATTTAACTTCTCAGAAATTGGAGTAACTTTATAATACATTTATACTGTGCTACCAGTGTTGTCATTTCACAATTCGCGATACAAATATTATGGAAATTTAAAATGTTCACTGCGTTTCCCACGTTCCGTAGTTGCCACACTGACATAATGTATGCGATGCCATGCTTTCATACTTTGTGTTGCAAGCTCATAGGATACAATTATGGTAGGATTCGCGTCACGGCGTGCTGTGCCAAAAGCACTATTACATAACACTTGAACTCGATTCGGGACTCACTGAGAACGATATAGATTTGAACCTTTAAAGTTGCTATTTGTCACGAGGTGTCTATGCTTTTTTTTATTTTAATGGAGTAGCAGACGAGCATGCAGGCCAAGTGGTGTTAAGTGGTCGCTGCAGCCCATGGACATCTACATACAACCTCAAGCAAGCATAGGTAAGTCTTGTCTGAGGTCGTATGCAGTTGCGCTGCTACTCTGGAGGCTGGTGGTCGCCTCATGTAAGTGTGGCCGGCAACTGTACCTTTCCACCGACAGAACGGCAGAAGTGGGTGCAGCGGTGGTACTTCCCCGGGCGAACGATAACAGTTATACTTACCACTATAAAATGCGATTATAATAATATCAGTACCGTAGTGATGCATAGAAAAAAAATTATATTACACAAAGACTTATGTATATTTGGGTGGCTAAATATGGGTGTTTACAAAAGTTGTTAATTAATCTATATTTAGTTCGTCATACTCACCTATATGGGGCATGCAAATATTAAAAAGATAAAAGAAAAAACTTAATAACAAAACAATTTTAATAATGAACATTTAAATAAATTTTATTACTATTTTTATTTAATCCCAGATTGCGCCTTTTATAAATTTATTTTTTTATTTATTTAAGTATATATTTATTTATTCATTTATATTTCAGATCGGACCCGATCGTTGACTTTAAGTTACTATTTTGCAGATTTTTTTAAGTAACTAATTAAGGATATTGATGACTGTAGTATAATAGTAATCATCTAAGAGAAACAGAATAAGGTTAATAAGAGCATGAGTAGTCAATAAAGTTGAGGCTAAAAAAGGTTCTTTAACTTCTAAAATAATTGCGGTCGTGTACCGTTTTCCGATTTCGATGGATCTGTTGATAGTCACTGGAATAGCGGAAACTTAAAATATCAATTAAACTTTGGTATTGATGTAGTTTATGAAGCGCGCATGGCCTGGCGGTTTGCGTAGAACGCAAACGATCTTGCAACCAAACGGGCGCGGTCGGGTGTGAGATGGGTGACCGCCAGTGGCGAAAAATTTCATGCGCGTTTCCGTGCTTCGGAGGGCACGTTAGGCCGTCGGTCCCGGTTGTTGTCGACAGATTACAGTCGTTCAACCTTGTGGAAGGCCTTATGGGCGGTTTGTGAACATCCGACAGCGGGTTAGCCATTAACCCGCATTTCCACCAACCAACAACATTGGAGCAGCGTGTTGGAGTAAGCTTCAGGCCTCCCCAATGATGGGGAGAGACCCATGCCCAGCAGTGAGACGCAAAAAGGGTTGCAGCCATTGATGTAGTTTACAATGAATGTTTAGATGTTACGGAATTTAAATATAGTGTTTAATTATTGACGAAAGTCTCAAAATGTATGTGTTTTAAACATACTGATTGAGCAAAAGTTTTATCTACAAACTTATTTCATAACTATAAACTTACGCGACTACTACAATTTTGAACGGCTACGTAGAATCTTATCTTATAATTCCATCGCATAGGTTCACTACGTGAGCATTTTGTATAAACTTTACGAATGGATCGGTAAATGATAATATGAAATACAATAAAATATACATCGGCCCGATAGATATTCTTCTTTACGCTGCTCTATAACCATTATGTAGCGAATATGACGTTAAACTAACATTAAACCGAAGCCGATAGCGGATAAATAGCAGCAGTTTCGAGGACGACCCTAATGCATATTAAAATTAAAGCTCACAATTTCAAAGCTAAATTATCACAATTGGTCAGCGACGGAGCATTTTCGAAAGACATTAAGACATAAAGTTAAGACTTTAACATCGTTGCTTCACTTTTCGCACTGCAAATATCTAATTGCGTAAGATACAGTAGCAATACGCGTTCGTTAATGAAAATAATTATCTGTTCCGTACTAATACACATCTCCCTTTTACCGAATCAATTAAAATTAATCACAAAAGAAACAAGAAACGTATACGAACAAAATATGTGGGCATATCGCGATGCAAATGCGCTGCGGTGCGTTCAAAGCGCGCCGGAGTTCAGATCAGTAGCGACCACTTTACGAAGACCCCTGATTTTTGTTGGACAATCAAGTGTTTGTATTTCTACTCGTATCACTTTAAAATGGATGAGAAGGTGTAGAAACAGTGAGTGATTACGTGTAATCACGATTACGGTCAGTGATGGAATGAAGAGTTTCACCGCATCTAATATGGTGACGTGTGACGTCTCAATTTTGACGTACGACTCGGTTAAAATTCAAATGCGTTTATTTGAAAATACAAGATATTCATTATATTACTACAACGATTAGTTGCCACTGTACTAATGCGTGTCCGTCCTAAAAACAATTAAAAAGAGACTTTTGGCGTTGCGAGTGGCAAAATGGGTGGGAGTCCATAGGTCCAGTCGTTTGGTCCAACCGCAGTGGCGGTCCCAGGGGACATGACCCCCACAAAATCCATCAGTCATGTGTAGATGGAAGGCGAAACAAGCCAATTTGGGACACCTCTTCCCCCAAATTTCTTAGTGACCCCCCCCCGAATTGCGTGGCGACCCCCCCCCATCATATCCCTGTTATTCTGACTATGTCAAAGTTTAGAACGACACGGCACGAAATACAAACGTTTGACATGTAGGAACATAAATTGTTCCTATGGGAAAACTACATATAAGTAAAAAAACATTTTTCAGTTCCACACACACAAAAAAGTCATTAAAATCGGTCCAGCCGTTTAGGAGGAGTTCAATGTCAACACACATACAGAAGAATTATATGTATAAAGAACATCGCTCCGCCACAAACATGTATGAATGTATATCGAGTTAAATAACGAACTAAGTAATATGATAATGATTATAATTATATTGTTATTGGAGCCTTTGGCGCCTTGCGGTAGGTCTAAATGGTCAAATTATCTTCAATTGATATTAATATTGGATGATGATAGCTATTTCTACCAGTAACTCACTTTATGATGTATCCATTGACTGCAAACTAGCTGTTGGAGTGAGGAATCGTAAACCAATATTTATATATGCAGATCGCGAGAGCAATAAACTGTAGTGAGAACGTCTGTTAATGACTTTATTACCTATCAAATATAGGTAATCATAAACGATGCTAATTTTATTCTGTAAATGTATACCTACATAATAACTAAGATTTTTTTAAATATTTAGACAATAATAAAATTTTAAATGATAGACAAGACACGCAACAAATATGAAATCCCATAGTAACGAAAATACATATTTCATACTCTTTGACAATCTACGAAAATCATAAAACTCTTTTCCATTAGGAACATTTCTGGGAACTGGGAAACATAATTATAATAACAATGTAGAGTTAAGGTCATTTAGGCAAGTATCATTGTGGTTCTTTACGAATATTGTCTATAACATAGAGTACATGTTAAGGGAAATTTAATTTTGTTATTTCAACTTTATTCTTTATTAATACTACTCTTTATTTATTACAGTTTCAATGAAAATAAATCGACTTACCGACGCATATTCAGCGCAGATGTCGATGGAGGTAACGAAGTCGCACACGTCGTCCACAGACCACGCCGAAAGACGCGCGCGCGCTTCTGCACATAGACAATCGCTTCGATCTGTGAAAAAAATGCAACTAAGGACTTGTTTCACATTTTTTAGATAGTTTTATAAAGCGGTTTATTTATATAAATGTTAAATATATGAGCAACTTTAAGGTATTTGGTGAAATTTATCAAACATTATTAAAATTTCCTTAAACCTAAATGGTATGGAAAGGAAAAGCCCTCTGGCTTTAAATTCCTTCATTCCTTCCTTTGCTGTATATGTGTGAAGATTAGAACACACAATGTGGTCTACATTGTGGTCTACAGTTCCTTCACGGTATAAATGGCTTACGAAGTGGTACCCCTCTCATATTCAATATCGAATATAATTTCATCGGATAAAATACAGAACCTACAAGCTTTTTGTTGATAAAGCACTTTTACTTTATACTAAAGTATACGTTCAACAATTTATAGCTGGGGCCACATTATTTAGTCCTTTAACGATTTTCTTGGTTACTTCATTACTTCACCAACACCACTAATGTGCAGATAGCAGTAATATTTTTATGTATTTAACTTACATATTCGTTCTATTTTACTTTTAAATTGCCTAATCCTACCAAACTATAAAGCAACCGAGAATTTTCTCGACTTTTTCATTCGATGCAATCTCTAAGAGAGCTACATAACGGCGTGGTGCGATTTCAATTACGATACATACGGAATTAATTTATTTTATATAATAATTAAAGTGCTCGCTAACAAGCATAGCTTCGGGTTACAGAGGCAGCGAGTTTATCGTCTTTCCAATCGTTAATTCTTTTTAGGGTTCCTTAAGCTTTGCTAATCTTATTAGTCACAGCGTATCTGCGTATTTAAATAGTAATTCGTACACATTAAGGTCATTGACCTATTACAGACCAAAAATTAATCCAGAAGTATAACATTTTTAAACTGGATTATTTATTTAATAATTATAAAATATGTAATTTACCATTTAAAATATGTATAGTACCTACTGTGGATAAACAAAGATAGGTAGGATAGATAGGATAGACAAAACGTTCAGAACTTATGAAGAAACTTATTTAATTACACGAAGAACACATCAGCGAAGTGCATATTGGATCCTCAACACGTAAGAAAAAGAAAAGTATATTTTTGAATTTTTTACCGTTTTTAATATCCCACTGCTGGGTACTTCTGTCGCATCTTCTGTCGAAATATCTGTCTACAGTGATGACCAATTAAGTGCAGGGTTAGTGTACATGACAGTGCCCTGGCGTAAATATAATGTTTGATTGATAAAAATATAGTTCGTGCTTGTAAGAAACCATAAATACGCAAGCCCTACTCTAACTTCACTATTTTTAGAAGTATATGTTTTATTTAATTTTGAACTAGTAATTGTGTGGAAACGACCGTTTCGTGATGCCTTTCAAATAGCATGATGCCTTGAATTTGGAACGCCGCTCAATAGGTGGGTTTGGTATTGAAGTTGTATGTATAATGTATATACGAGTAGTTTATACCTAGAACTTTCGTCCTGGCTGGTTAAAATTCGAACACCGTTGGATTTAGAAAATCGCTTGAGATTTAAATTGATATTTAAAAAGTCTAAAACAGTTGAAATTAATTTACAAATATCTATTTCAGGCTCATGATTACTTACATTACTATATAACTTGGTTTACTGTAGGTAAATTTAAATATAAAGATCCAGTATGATCGGTTGGCGTTCCGTTCCTTTAAAAATGTAGAATTGGATAGGAATTGTAATCTAATAATCATTATCATTGCTTAACTTTTCTCGTTCCATTACAAGATAACCATTTCCAAGTTGTGGTATACAAAATTAAAATATCGAGCCTATAGTTCACTATAGTAGAAGTTAAAGAAGTAATTGGTGAAATGTCAGTTCGTATGATGTTTTGGATAACTAACTAACAATCAAAATCTGTAACTTCATTTTCAAAATAAAAATGCATCCAATGATGGAGCACAGCCGCAGGTCCTACGATGCTCAACACCTTATTCATACTACTCGCATTATATAACTGGTGTAGAAATAGTTCCCGATTGTTGTCTCTCCAATTGCTCACGGCTAATTGGCTTGCCGGCAGGCAATTTATCAGTATCCACGTCACAAAATAATAAGGTGCCCAGACTGCCTAGCCGTATTGTCGTGTAGGCACTGCTTGCGTGCGTTCAACACGAATTTTCCATAATGCTAATATATTTCTTGGAGTGTCGATTATATTAACGCCTGATGACTGTAATTTATTTGTGATCCCAATATTGACTTGTGTTTTGACTTAGTTTGCAGGGTCAAAAGGTAATGACGAGAATAATCGACGATTCGATTTATGTTAGTAAATAGGGATTGAATGCTGATGTGCGGAAATGATTGCGATTATGCGCTTAACAACACTTAACGATGAGTGTTTTTATTAGGACTAACTAGGACTAATCAGGGCTAACAATTTTTTATTTGTAACATTTTCATACAAGGATAAAGAAAAAGATTTACCTACTTTGGTAGTTATTGTTTTTATTGTGGAAAGTATATTTTTCTTACCCGATTTTATTGAAGATTATTTTCTTTTTATTAACATAAGGCTTCGTTTAAATTTTTCCTAAGTAATTTTAAAGAGTGATGTTAGAGAGATCTACCGTGATAGTACATGGTCCGCCATAAAAAAACGTTTAAATTTTTCATACCCATGCTTGTCTAGAATATGTTTTCACTCTTATCTCCCGATAAAACCACGAAAGTTCAAGCACCTATAAAATCTAAGCAGACCTGCAGTTCGTCTGTATTTGTAGGTAGTAAATTTGTAGGTATTTGTAAGTGGTAGAACTATAATGGTTCGCCCGGGGAAGTACCACCGCTGCACCCACTTCTGCCGTGAACCAATTCTATTGTGTTTTGCCGGCCACACTTACACGAGGCGACCACCAGCCTCCGGAGTAGCTGCGTAACTGCATGCGACCTCAGACAAGACTTACCTATGCTTGCTTGAGGTTGTATGTAGATGTCCATGGGCTGCAGCGATCACTTAACACCACGTGGCCTGCATGCTCGTCTGCTACTCCATTGAAATAAAAAAAATGTGTTGAATATTACGTTACTAACGGAATTTTATTACTCATAGCGCGTAAAAATATTTATATAAAAGTGACTAAAAACCAACTTACCCTCATTAGACACTCTTTCATCCCCGTCACTCCTAGTGCTCGGGCTAGCCGATAGTCGGGCCCGCTTTGCCGCACTCTCGCCTGCCGCTGACAAGTCCAACGGAGAATGTTCAGCCGTCCCTGCGACTATGCGTTTGCGACGAGACCGACCGCCGCGACCGACCCGAGATATCGCTAGCAGCGTCTGTGGAATAAATCCAAATTATTATTTTGTTGTATACTTAATATGAAATGGATTGGGGTATTGGCAGGTAGCTGAATGAGATTTATTTTCATGTATTTTTTTTCAATATCGGCATCGCAAACTCTGTGCATATTGCTGACGTAAGTATAATTTTTGCATCACTCATAGAAAAAATCAATAAGTCGTCAGTAATCAGTCAGTGAGTTTAGTCAGTCAGATGTTCAAGTAAAACGATGGCTACTTTACCAGAACGTGTCCGATGGAGTTTTGGAGGCAAGCTGTAAAACATGTTTTCGCACTGTTATTTTCAACTTTATACGATGTAACTCAAAAAATAAAAGAAGAAAATGAAAATAAAACAAGAGTACAACTTGTGTTTTCCGACTTCCCGCCAAAAGTCCCTATTTTCATGTTAATTAAGTATTTTTTTACTTCCAATTTCACTATCACTTTTAATCTGTCAACTTGTTTGCCGTGCGATGTCATTAATAAAAAGAATGGATTCAAGTTACTTTGTGCTAAAAGTAATGAAGAAAATATTATGTAAATGATGAATATATAGTTCGTTGTATAACTAATTAGATAAGAAAGAACAGAGAACCGTAAAAATTAAATAAAATTTTATATTTCATGAATTTTTGTTTGTACCCATCTTATAAGGCAGGCGTTCCTTGTAT
Source organism: Pyrgus malvae (assembly GCA_911387765.1). Lineage (NCBI taxonomy): Eukaryota > Metazoa > Arthropoda > Insecta > Lepidoptera > Hesperiidae > Pyrgus > Pyrgus malvae. The sequence continues at coordinate 6,574,056 of OU426958.1, read as the reverse complement.
TGTGCCTCTTATTTCTACCTGAATATTCATATCATTTTTGCTTTTACTTAGACGTGTATAATTGCTATCGTAAATCATACACGATATCGTGCTAATCCCACCTGTGACATTTAGAATAGAATTTAGAAACCCGATCAAGTGTACTTATCTCAGAGCGACACGGTAGACATCTGGTCGTTAGAAAAATAGCCGTATAATTATATCAAGAATTGTTAGACTTAGCACCCGAACGGAAAAGAAAACTGATTGCGGTCTTTTACTTGTCGGATAGAATTGTATATCTAATATATAAAATTCTCGTGTCACAGTTTTCGTTGCCATACTCCTCCGAAACGGCTTGACCGATTCTCATGAAATTTTGTGAGCATATTGAGTAGGGCTGTCTGAGAATAGGCCAACATCTATTTTTCATCCCCCTAAGTGATAAGGGTGGCCCACCCCAAACATTTACGCGGTACGGAGTTCGCGGGGTCAGCTAGTTCTTATATAATAATAAAAAAAAAAACTAAAAACCCTACTGCTTCTAAGTATAATTTGAAGTTTGAAGTTGAAATATAAAAGAGGAAAGTCGTCACACCCGATTGCACTTAATTTAAAAATCGACTAATAGGGTTAGGTAAACTATAGAATAAGAGCTTATTGTATATTTAACAATATTTTTAAATACAAAAAAAAATGTAGTAGTCGGGAGTCCCGATTCGGGACCTATTTTGGAAAGTCACCCGTCTAAATCTGCAATGCATTATCCGCATTCCGCTGCATGCTCCAATTCATGCTCCGATACATTTTTTATTCTACTCTATAGCGTTTACGATTGTAGATAGCCACTTGTCTAGGCCTGCTGGTGCGAATCGAAAGGACGTCTAGCAAGGCACAAAACGGCGCTAATCTCATAGCATCATATCGTTAAAAGTATCAGTACAAGGCGTTTCGAATCTTGACGACTGTCCAGCAGCCACCGTGCTCTATGCCCCTGTTTGCTCAACACAAGAGCCGTTGCCCATTATCTGATCGAGACCGCTACCGTCGTAAGTGGCGGGCATTCATCATAATAACGTTGTGAGGCGTCACGCTCGCCGCTTGCGGGTCAAATTGCAATCTATCTTTTTTAATTGCCTTGAAAAACAACCCGGGCCGACTCTGTATAAAATTCAGACGGAGGCGCGCGCGCGTGAAATGAACATGGGTGCGCGTGCGCAGAGTAGGCGCGAGCCACCGCCATTAATCTCACGATTTATTTCCGCGCCGCTCCCGTTTCTCTTTACAGGTGAAAATAAATTTAAAGCGACTATTTATAGAATAGGGGCACGAGAAATGTAACAAATCATGTTTATATTGCACTCGGTTGTCCGATAGTGCATGGATACTGGATTTAGAAAGTTCACTGTAATATTTGGTTCGAGAGGGAGCTATTCAATATACATGTTGAAGGAAAAGAAGAGAATTTTATTACTGTTTTATTTTATTAGTTTTATTTTATTATTGTTTGGCGCATAGATTTAGTAGGTATAATCTATAAGTAGGTATCTACACAGCACAACTACTAGTCAAAATCTGAAATATAAGTAATTGACGACCCAATAATTTAACTTTCCTTTGGGAATACAAAGTTAAGGTTAAATTCAGCTGACATTTGTAGTTCTTCGAAAATACTTGCTACTTTTGGTCACTCGCCTCTAAATAGAGCTTAGAATACTAAATTACACTCAGTTCAACCCCCATTCGCGACGGTCACCGGTCATAGCGTCGCAAATCATTCGTAGAAAGTAGCGATACCTACAATAAGTGTAAAAATTCTCTAGAGATTTTCGCGTGTTACGGCCACAGAAAAAGTCATCCGATTGAGTCGAGCGGTCGATTTCACATCCCATCGCTGGCGTGTCGGGGCGCATGCGCGGCGCGTGCCTCTGCCAATTAGTGCAGCTCCAGTTCGTTTTACAGTCGAGAGTCGAGACGGTTCGCTGGTTGCGCGCTGAGGAGGGCGGGGCATCACTATTACCCTGCCACAATAGTAGCACTATACTTGGCTCGTGCTGGTATTGGTAATGTTTGGCAAATAATGTGTTTGATGAGCTGGCGCCTGGCATACTTGGCAAATGTTTGGTTTTTGCTATTTGAATAATTATACTACAATTACGCGTTACCACGTTACTGACAAATGGGCGCGTGCGTTACTGACCACTTTTCTTCGTTTTTAGAGCGGTTTCAGACCAGGGTATTTTACACTCTTAAAATCTGATTCTTAGATCGGATACACACCAGCGCGTATAGTATATTTCGGCGCGTTCGCGCGTCTTCTTTTGTATTTTAAAGAGCGTATAGCCGCGAAAAGTAAAAATTTGACATTTTCCGATACAAAAAGTAACGCGCGTGTAAGGGCGTTTTCTGAAACGACCGTATACGCGCCGAAAAATACGCTGAATTGAAACCGCACTTAAGCACGTGTAGGTAGGAGCGAATCGGCGAGATTTGACATTTTCAGGTGCAAAAATAGCGCGCGTGCAAGCGCGTTTGCCGAAACGACCGTAAGAGCGGATTTAAACTAACGTATTTATCGGCGTGTACACGCGTTTCAAAAAACAAATTTTACGAGAGAAAAATACGCTGGACTGAAACCGCTCTTAAAGCATAGAATATATGCTGGTTTTAGGTTTTTAACAGCTCTTAGTAGTAACTAGTAAGTGCATTTGCTTGAAAAAGTAAGTCGTTGAAGTAATAAAAGGGAATTGGGAAAGCATAACCTAATTTTTTTCGAACAACTGTGCATTTCAGGTCCTTAAAAATCTTTTACATGTGCATACTATTCGGAATTCTTGTTCTCTTCTAAATAAATACTAATACTTATTGGCGTTCGTTGTAGTATTCAGTATTAAGTGATGAGTGAACGACCGTTTTGCCATACATTTCGATATTTGCGTATTTGCCAAATGTTTGTAATATAACGCAAACACACGTATAGCCAAGTGAAGCCAACATTACCCGACCGATGTTAAACGCGCGTCGGCCCCAACCACCGCCTCACAATTAACACTCTCTCCGTCTTATCTGTACTGTACCGGGGAAGTGTAAAGGTCGTGTGCCTTATCAGATTTAATTGCCTTCATTACGGCTGGAATAGTATGTAGGGGGACCAAGAGGGGATTTTCGGATTTACTCGAGCACGTCAGATTATGATATGGGGTATACCCAGTTGAGTACACCGACAAAAGCTCTCTTTAAATAACGATTAAGTTTTGGATGTTTTGAATTACTTCCGGTTGTCAAAATGGACAGAATAGAATATCCCGCTGCCGTTTGACTACTTCTTAATAAATTAAAATAAGAACAATACTAACTACCTTGAGAATACCAAAATGTTTTTTTTAAGTCCGCAGTTTTCATCCATCTACTCTCTTAAATCATACTAAAATCGTCACTTTACTGAAATGACACGACTTTTAATCTATTGTAGCCTAATTTGCCGATCTCCATATTTGACCCATCTCTTTTTGTGAAAACCTATAGGCGCTCTCTCCACCATTAAAACAGAAAACATCATACTTAATAACCATTTCATTTACCGCCCAATCTATAATAGTTACTAGGCAAGTGGCATTCAATATTATCGTAAATGCTTGAGAATATAATGAAAAATGTATGGGACTGACGTTTGCTACCGAAATGTCACCTGAGGCCTTAGTGTAAGTCTGCACACGCGGAAACGTTACTAAAGCGTTTGCGTTAAGAATTTAATTATCGATCTTATTCCTTTCAAGTTAAGATCTATCTGTCTAATTTTAACTCGGACGCAGTAGTAACGTTTGCGCGTTTACAAACTTATACTAAGGGCTCTGATCTCGATCGTTAGCTAAATGTCAATCCCATATATTTTTCATTCTATTCTACAAGTGTTTACAATACTAGAATGTCCCTTGTCTGGTTCCCCTGACAACGCTTGAGTAAAATCACATCAAGCATCGTAGGCAGCTATAAAGGAAGTGCGTTGCTCATCGCGCGTTATGATTTTAAAGAGGTTTGAATTAACATACGACCACCGTCGATAGTGATCATACAGGAGATACCGTCATATGAATTTTACGATGGCCCGAGACATTTTAATCGCAGCCGTGAACTATGAAACGCTGTACGGGTATAATTAAACCGGGAAGGTCAGTGAGCACCCGTATAAATAATTAATAATGAATTTTAAAGACGCTCTTATGAAACGAGAAGGCACCTGAGCGTGAATTATTTCATAGGGGCAGTGGCATTGCGGTGAGCATGACTGTACATTACGTTGTAATGAACGGATATTGTAAAATACTGGGTTATTTTTCTTAAATGATAAATGTTGCTTTTGATTTTGTTTTTGAATTTAAGAATATAAGATTTTTATTTTTTAATATTAAAAATTGTACTTTTTTATCAGAAGTCAGAACAGGTAGGTATCACTTCTTAGATAAAAGCCGGTTACATCTAAAAAAACCATGTAAAGTTATCTATTTTTAACCGAAGAAAAAACGGAAAACTTTCTCTACACGACGCTAGCTAGTGTTTATGAGTAAAATAGTATGTAATAAGAATCAGTGTTATTAGCAAGAAAAAGTATTATGTTTTGCTGTTCATTCGAAAAAGCTTTTTAATATTTTTAACGTAGGTTTTGAATTTTTATTAAATTAATTTATTACGTGTAAGTAATGTCAAGTACCACCATCATAATGTTTATGGTATTTAATTAGGTAGTATGTAAAATAGCTACACAATCTTGTTTTAAAACAACTTGTAAAGCTGACTATGTAGCAAAATAATTTATATTCATAATAACGATTGTAAAACACGCGTTTATTGCAAATAAATCGTCAACTTTACAATTTAATCAGTAGCGAATATGGCGACATAAATTTTCTATAATGAGCTATGGTGAATATAATAGAAATTTATTATTAGGACATTACATGAAGAAAGTTAAAAATTACTTCTGTATTAATTTTAATATAGATATCTAATAGGTAATGAGACTAAAAAATAAATTATATCTAATGGTACGGGTTTGTACCGTAACTATTATTATAAAGTTAAATAAATAAAAGAGAAATTATATGTAAAAATCTATAAATCCGTCTTAATGGAATATAAACTAAATTTACTAAATATGCCTTAAAAGCCTTAAATTATTTGTAATTCATAATATGAATACAAATAAAAAATGGGAATCCCGCAAAAAATACGCAAGTTTTTATAAGGCTATAATAGGTAAAATATGTTATGAAAAAGAAGGTAAAGTTACGATGAAGAAAGAGACATACAACATGCGTATTTCACACTTTCAAAGGTATCACGTATAAATACAAGGCGAGCAATCCAGTTGTTTGACCAGCTAGACATTTTCAGTCTTATCTGAGGCCCTGTATATTAGGTCCTGGCCGGTAACCGTACTTGTCCACCAAAACAGAATCCGCTTCACTGCAGAAATGGTTGCAGCGATCGTTATTCCGGCCAAGAAAGTTTATATGAAAGTTTTACCAACTGAAAACTGTCAATGCCATAAAGTTAATGTTACGTACCTTAGTAGAACTCATATCCAGCATGACGGGGAAGGCGGGCAGCCTGGGAGGACCACCCTGTTGTTTGGCCAGCTTGGCAAACAGTCCGCCCAGTGGAGTATCATTGTCCTGCACTGGTGGTGCCACCGGACGCGCTTCTACGCCGAACCCGTTCACTCGGTGGAAGTAACTGTGGGAGAATTGCGTTGTTATTCGTGGTCAAAGATTTGGGTTAGAATTTATTAAAATAATTAAGATAGATAGGTAAAAATGTTTTTAACTATTGGCTAAATTTATCCAAATGTCCTACAACCAGATGGACTGGCGGCTTAAAAAAACGTGGAGTGACGAACGTAGGCTTATCACCTGCAGTGTACTATGAAATACTGATGGATGGATACACTTTGACACATTACTAATCGGGAAAAAATCATGCGGGGGAAGGAACACACACATTCTCATTTCGTGATATATTGACATCGTTACTTTCCGTCAAGGCAAACGCTCACATGAACAAAACAAGAAAATGTCATTTTATGTGTATCGACATCATTCTTCATCATTCTACGTAAACCGAGCAAGAACGGGTAAGCACCCGTTCTTGCCCGTGGTACTCGTAGATAAGCGTATACTTTCCAACATGAACTCCTACGCGATACCATCATATCAAATCCTGTTAATATAACGCGTGTATTCGCGCTTCTCGAATACGATGCTATCACTTCCAATATCCAATCGGTACGCGTTTGGAAGATCGATTGCTCACATAAACATCTCTGCTGTATTGCGCAGTTGCATTTCAATCTTGTCGACACACGTGTAGGTTTTAATGGACAATACTAGATCATATTGACGCTTTTCAGATCTCTTGTTATTAAGGATCATATAAGTTTTTTCTAGAACCACAAATAGCTCGTAATACATGGAAGAATCACGTGGTCGATCCACCGTGGATCGAAATATATACGAATACTAGTGGATCCCGCAGACGTTGTCCTGCCTTAAAAGTATTGAAAGAGGATTTGTTTTCTTATTATCTTAAAGAGATTTCATGTTACTGTCAAAAAAAATATAAAACAAATAATGACATACGAACTGTCCAGTTATTCTGACTGTGTCAAAGTTTAGAACGACACGGCACGAAATACAAAACGTTTGACAGACAGGAACAATTTATATGGGAAAACTAAATAAGTAAAAAAGTAATTAAAAAACATTTCCAGTGGCAAATTGTGAATCTAAACCATTCTCAAATCCCCTTAAACACACACAATAAATTTCATCATAATCCGTCCAGTCGTTTAGGAGGAGTTCAGTCACATACACACGCACACAAGAAATATATATATTAAGATAAAGTAGAGCCAATGTAACTTTGAAACAACGACGCATGACACCATGCGCTGTCTTGTAAATGAAAGCTCTCCGTCAAAGCCGGCAATGCTCAGGTGTTGAATTGCTCGTGTACATGTGCGACGGTGATCGATTAACATCAACGGGTCCAGAGTTCCACGGAAGGCAAGCGACCTACGCAGCTACGTGTTACGGGTACGGTCGGGTGTGACCGCTAGTGGCAAAAATTCTTGTGTATTTTAGTGCTTTGAAGGGCAGGTAAAGCCGCCAGTCGTAGTTGTCATCAATAGATAACAGTCGTTAAACCTTGTCGGAGGCCTAAGGGGCGGTTTGAGTACATCTGACAGCGGGTTGGTCACTTACCCACATACCTATCTCCGCTAAAACGTACTGTAGCAGCGTGGTGGAGTAAGGGGAAATACCATGCCTAGAAGTGGGACGCAGAGCTACATTTACCAAAAGGCTGAGCAGGCTGGAGCCTACGGCGGCAGATTTTGGGGTGCGACAAATTTTCAAAAAAATAATTAAAAGGCAACCAGACTGCATAAAATGTACATGACTATGTAGGGAGCATGTAACATCACTTGCTCTTAGTTATCTGCAACATTATGTTATTTACACATTACATTTGTTGGCTTTAAATTCTAAATTATATCAGATTAAGGAGGAATAGGAAGGAGATAGATAAATGGTACACAAACTGCGCACATACATTAACGAGAGATGTATATGTGAGCCATCTATCTTCCAAACGCATATTGGAAGTGATAGCATCAGGTTCGAGAGGCATGAAACTAGATACGGGATCGCAATGAGAAAATTGCGGTTCGGTATGTTTACAGGGTTTGATACGATGGTATTGTGCCTTGCTAACTTGTCTCGTGCGGGAAAGTGGAGGCAGATCTATCAGGGGAATACGATGTTTAAGACATTGTAGGATATGATATTATTATTCTAGATAGTGTAATCATATGTGTTGGAAATTGTATGGTTTGACTTGAAATACCACCGAAAGGAACGGGTACCTATACATAATTTCATACAAAAGTGTTAATCATTGTAGTATAAAAACGGTTCTACTCACTCGGTTTTTATACTACAATGAATAAAGACACTCACGACACCTTTAAGGACAAAAAAGTGTAAATCGTTTTAATAAAACTTATCTACGTCTGTTTGATGAAATTGAGACTATTTATGTATGTAAATACTTATTCATCGTCATCTAAATTGCGTACTTTTACGTAGTTTCAGAATTAGTGTGTATTTCATTTAGTTTTAGTAGAAAAAGCGACCGTTACGTTATTTCCTACAGTCAAATATGTAAATAATTTCTTTTTGCTCTTATATCATCACAAAATATTATTTTGTAGGTGGTAGAATTATCATTCGCCCGGGGAAGTACCACCGCTGCACCCACTTTTGTCGTGAACCAATTCTATTGTGTTTTCGTGGAAAGGTGCAGTTGCCGGCCACATTTATATGAGGCGACCACCAACCTCCGGAGTAGCAGCATAACTGCATACGACCTCAGACAAGACTTACCTATGCTTGCTTGAGGTTGTATGTAGATGTCCATGGGCCGCAGCGACCACTTAACACCACGTGGCCTGCATGCTCGTCTGCCACTCCATTCAAATAAAAAAAAACAAAGGTATGCCTGATTTATTTAAATAAGATTAATGCATTAAATTGTATCATGGTTTAGTTCTTCGAGATAATTGTTTGGCGTGCCGTGCAAGTGAAAACCAAGCTGTACGTCCATTGTACGTCCCAAGTTAAATCCACTGATTGCTCTTAAGTAAGCCATGTACTACCGCTCTCTAATAGCCTTGCCTATCTACAGATATAATTAAACCGTGGATAATGGGACCGGAGGTGGTTGAGTAGCGATGGCCGAGCGCTAAAACCTGCAGTCTCCGACACAGTGATACCCAGTTCAAATCCGCTGCGTGCACCTCTGACAAAGAAATTAGTTAGGTGCGAATTAATCGCTGTTCCACGGTGTTGGAAAATATTATTATATTTCATTAAATACGATGTTTTCCATGCGTGCCTGAGAGAAACTCACAATTTCTCGAAGACATGATGTCCACCAATTCATATTTGGCCAGCGTGGTCGAATATGGCCTAAGTCCCTCACTTCATAGAGAAGACATGTGCCCAGCAGTGGGACATAAAGAAGGTTTCAAAAAATGCATTAACTTGTATGATGGCCAAGTGCTTCGCGTGATAATTACTACTAAGTCAAGTTAACATGACACCTGGGAGGCGATTCTGTGTGCATCCGTTCATAAGTTCTAACATTTTCGGAATCATTTTTGGAATAATTACAGTTTTTTCTTCATTAATTTGTAAGATAAGCGTTGTCATTGATAACATTCATGTGACGACCCCCGTGGCGTAATGGTGGTGCCACGCATACCATACCGGACTGCCGATCGGAGGGTCCCGGGTTCGATTCCCGGCGAAACAGAAATTTGAATGATGACTTTAATTTTTCTGTTATCGGTCTGGGTGTTTGTGTTTCTGGGTGTTTGTGTGTGTCCACGGCACCCACGACACAGGGTATATGTACCCTACTGTGGGGCTATGAGTGTGAAGCATTATTATTATTATTCAAGCTACTGAATGAATAATATTGGTAGAATTTCGTCAGTCTTTCTCAAAAAGGAGCCCCGAAATTCACGAAGTTTCGGATACGGGCGTACAGAGTAGCCCAGGTGTCATGTTAACTTGACCGAGTAGAACTTGGCGTGCCGTGCAAGTGAAAAGCACTTGCTGTTGAACTTCCGAAGTTCAATCCACTGATTGCTCTTAATCCAGCTGCTCTCTTAATAGCCTTGCCTATCTACAGATATAATTAAACCGTGGATAATGGGACCGGTAGCACGGATCAGCCAATTTTAAAATGCCGTAAGTCAAAGACGATCCGTGTGGCGCAATGTTTACCACACCGGACTGCTGATCAATGGGCACCGGGTTCGATTCCGGCGAGGCAGAAATTAAAAAGATGAGTTTAAATTTCTGTTCTTGGTCAGGGTGTTTGTGTGTGTCGATGGCACCCACGACACAGGGAATCCTAGTGTGGGGCTATGAGTGTGTAGGGTTTTTTTATTTATCTTCTTAAAAGATCAAAGAGTTTGAGTCATGTTATTCAGACACATGGAAATGTTACTTAAAGATGGATATAGCAGTTGTAGATAAAGACATATACCTAATTGTGCTTCAAACATCACCATGACATCTCAACCACTAGTAGATCAGTATTTTACCGACTTTCAAAAGGAGGAGGTACTGTGTTTAGATTTTTTTCAGAAAGAATCTCTATCTGAAAATATTAAATTCTTTTGTCACAGTGTTTATCGCAGTCCTCCGAAATGGCTCGATCGATTTTTATGAATTTAAAAAAATTGTGATCAGACGCTAGTGACCGGTAGTGTAAGTTATAATAAATCTAGATAAATGGGAGTCTTTACTTTATAATTTATTGAAAATATCTATTCTTTCATCTTTTCTTCTTACTGTATCAAAATGTAAGCAATAAAATTATCTCTGATATTCACTTAATAAGACTCAAACGCATTATTTTGATCTTTGACCCCAACGGTGGTAGGTCAAAATTCTGAACAGAGCTCTCAACAGATCTTATTGATTGACAAGGCCATACAGTTATCATACGATACGACAGGTATTATCATAAAAACTGTAAGTATCGAAAGGTTCAGATTACCCACCTTATTTATTGCTCTACGAAACATAAATCATCATTTTTAAATCATTATCGCTACCAATAAAACACGAAATTTATCATCGCTTGCATTTCGCGTTTACTGTGCGCATCGTCGATTCATTAGCATAAGTAATCATCAATTTGTACACGGCAATATAATCCTCTGTGGGCAGTAGTTTAGATCATAATTGCTTGAGGTTTGGAATGGCAGAATTAAGCATATTGTTCGCGAAACGCAAACAATCTTGACAGGTGCTTGTGCCCGTCACCTGTTCATAGGCATCGTAATTAAAACAGACAGAGGTCGCCGACCCGGGTCCGTGAGATGAGCAATTCATTAATATAACATAAGTTCACGCAGACGTCGGTTCTCACGAATCATGTAAATTTGTCGACTAAACGTAAGTTATCGAATCGATTAATATGCAAATCGATTTGGGCATCACTAGGCGGTCGGCGACCCACGGGTCACATAGTATTGTGAATGCATTGACACGGAGCGGAGCGTGTGAAAAACTCACCTTTTTATGTATCCGTTTGGGAATCGAAAACGGAGATGACGATTGGTCTTCCTATTTAGCAATCACGAAATCTTAAAAATTATTTCCTTTTGGCAAATGTGAAGGTTCACTAAGCATGCAGTTTACCTCGCTGTTTATTATTTCCCTGTCGACGTTGGCACTATGTTGTTGGGTTATTGATTTTAGGTATCATTTTTAATTTGGACTTATTCTGTCACAGTAATATCCTTGATCCTTAAAATTTGCTACCCCTTTACCTACTTAATCTGCTGGTAAGTCCGCCCCCGACTGATGCTACTTACTCGTAGATTTTGTTGATCATTTACGTTTATAAATGTATTTTTATTTTATAAGTTCAGTGGTCGCTGATGTCTATGATCATACTCGTATTCTATACACAACGCCAAAAAGCCGAGGCTCATTAATGATTGTCTCACAAGTTTGGACGGCAACCACAATTTTCTACAACGACACAAGGGAATTGCTTTACGACAGACATGGGTAGGTACAGCTGTTCTGCGGTCTAATCTTTTTTTTTGAATCGGGGAGAAACCTTCGAGAGGTACTCCATACCTTGGGAGAGATACCGGGGTATGTGGGATTATAACAGTAGGTACTTAACCCCCTCAGTAGCCTGCATCAGCGCTTTGGGAGAATTCTGAGATCTCCAGGGGGATACCGACATCTTCCACGCGCGGAGCCCCAAAACGGGCCCATCATCCGATGATCGATGGTGCAACCTTCCAGTGCTTGCGACTGCATGCGGCGTCACACACACCGCCGTCGTTCACGCGGGACCGCGGGCTGAACTTTACCATCTAACAATTAGAAATAAGATTATAAGGATACTCACTCATTTGTGGGATGTGTGTTGTACCGCGCGGCGAGAGATCGCATTATGTCGGAGTAGTTGCGCGGGGGGTGCGCGGGCGCAGGCGCGTGAGGGCTGCCGCGCTCCGGCGGTGTGCCCGGGTACGACGATGTGGACGGCGTCACGCTGCGGGACCTAAAGCGTGGAGTCATGGTTTTAATGTATTAATCACGGGCAAGAAACTCGATTAATGCTTTGTGTAATATGACCCTGTTTTAGGGTAAAAGTTTGCATATCTGGCGACGTAGTACAACGACTAAGACTGCGCTGAGTCACGCTTCTGGACTTGGGCAAAAGGCATTGGAGCCATGATTTTAACACAATATTAATTAACAATAGTGTATTTAAGGGGTTGTCACTCTGCGCTGAGGACTCCAGGGATTTCTAGCGGAACGCACCGGTGTCATAAACGGGCCCATCATCCAAAGACCGATAGTGCTTTCCCTCACTTTCCAGTGTTCACGACGGCATGCGGCCATGCACACACCGCCGTCTTACCCAATCCTGGACCCCTTTTAGCCTCTTACGATTAAGCAGGGATGCCGCAGCCTTATTCCAAATACCGAAGCTATAAGGACTTTTTTCGGATACCTTGCAATGCTACCCTTATAAGAGCGTGTTAAAAATGCGGTACCAACCTGGAGGCAGTGGAGTCGTGCGGGCTGAGGCGCTCGCTCTTGACGTGCGCGTTGGGCGTAGGCGCGGGCGCCGGCGCGCGCGCGGGCGATGCCGCATCGCGCGCGCAGCGCCGCGCCGCGCCCCCGCCGCCTTCACCTGTGGACAAACAGACGTACATGTTAGTATATGTAGATAATAGTGGCAATGGGCAGGCCATATAATTAGGAGGACTGACAACCGGTGGGGAAGAAAGGTCGTCGGACGGCGACCACGTCACTGGAAAAGGAGCAGAGGCCGCCCTCCAACCAGGTGGACTGTCGACCTGAAGAAGATAGTGGGTAGCCGCTGGATTCAGAGGGTGCAAGACCGGAGGGAGTGGCGATTGTTAGGGGAAACCAAGGCTCGCAGTAGATACCTAAAGGCTGATGGATGGATGGATCATGAGGCCTACTCTTATTCTTTGCTGCTAATAGTCGACCTGAAGAAGATAGCGGGCAGTCGCTGGATTCAGTGGGCGCAAGGCCGAAGGTAGTAACGATTGTTAGGGGAAGCCAAGGCCCGCAGTAGACTCCTATAGGCTGATGGATTGATGGATGAAAATTAAATGTGAATTCAAAAATATACCTTATCATAAGGGCTACTCTTATTCTTTGCTGCTTAGATCGCTATCTATCGTCAGGTAGAGAAAATTCCTGGGAGCTGAGTACTAATAAGTCCGCCCTTTGTACAACATAGTTTAGTTGTGACAATAAAATGTAAATAAACAATATAAAAATATACACTATTGCTTACACTCTCGTTGGAAATGTAAGTATAAGTAGATTTTTTGGGACAAGGCTTTTTCTGATTTTCGTTTTATGAAGCAAACAATAAAGCTTTTAAGTTTATAAAATTGTTGCACACTTTATAAGCTTATGAATCTTGGTAGTATACTCACAACAGTCACAAGTACACACGCCAAATCTCTCAGCTCTAAACTAATTTGTAGCTAAAATTTGACGCACGTCTTTGCGTATCTTTACTTTGCTTTCCATGGAGTTAAATCACTTTGGGGTGAACGAGGAACGTATGTACGTTTTTCAATCTAGAGTTAATCACGAGAGCTGATATTCAAGAATTAAAATGTGCGTTTCTAGTGTAAAAAAAAAACGGGTTGCACTCCGGGAGTGCCGGCAGAAGTGAAAACATTAAAGTTGTGCATTTTTGACGTCTTAGAATCGTTAGGGAATAATTCCGCACGAATTGCTTGAATTATCAGTACCTATTAATTTCTATCTAGTATTTTTATAAAGTACTCACTCATTTTCTTTCACTATTTCTTCGTCACTTTTTTCATTAATAGATGCACTTTGTTCAATGACCATATTTTAATTTTAAATACTTAATATAAACGAATTTTACAAGTATAGACAGTCGAGCCGTCATCAGCTGTCACCCCTTCGTCTTACGGTTTTTCGATCAGCACACGTGACCTGACGCGAGTTTAACAGTTTTTACCCATCCCACAAAAGTGCTCAACAACGCTAAAGAAGTTTTCACTTCAAAAAAAAAAAACATTTTCCTAATATTTCTATTTACAACTTCTCTAGACTATTATTCAAGATTGCTAAGAAAGTAGACTAGAATTACTGTGATAATAATTAAACAATAAAATACTTGAATTGTAATTAAGTAGCGCGTAAACAAACGAGGGGCTACTGTGCAAGTAAATTACCTATTATTGTGTATGATTTCGCCATATTTTAATGCCCCCTCAGTTATCCTGCTAACGTAAATATGAAAATTATACATGTAACCATTAATTTTGCGAGATAAATTGTTAGTTTAAGAGTGAAAATATAAGCATACATGTCCATACATAATAATATTTAAAAGTTATTTTTCAAGAAAGTGTTATCTTCAAAGAAAGTCTCAAACATTAAAAAAACAAATGTTTTCCTTATGCTATAATCTACATAAGAATATTAGCAAAGAAAAATAGCTGTAGTATATTTATAGAGTTCCGTAACTTAAAAGCAAAAAGGGACTACTAGTAATTTCTAAGATCACAAAAAGACTAATTAAATGTTTCGGCAAATTTCGTAAGTATTGGCTTTTTCGTAAAAAGGGTGACCTTTTTGTGTCCCACTGCTAGGCATAAGTCATTATTTGGGAGGCCTGAGCTTAGGTACTCTACTGCGCTGCTCCAATGAGGGTTGGTGAATTTTCGGATTTGCTGCAACCCTTTTTACGTCTCATACCTGTTACGGGTCTCTCCTACTTCACTACGCTGCACGGGGTTGGTGAACATTCAGACTATTTATTATTAATTTATGCAATGGAGGTAAAGTACGGAACCTTTTGTGTGTTATATGGCTCGCACTTGTCCTTTTTTACTGTTTACGTTACATCAAAACAAGAAGAAGCTCGAAAGCGTCCTTGGGTAAATGTCATAACCCGTTGGCCGATACCACAGTAGGAAAGTTCCGGAGGGGATGTTAGGGTTTTCTCCAGCGCCTTAGATTAAGATAGGAGTACTCCTGGTGTACGGGTTTTAACCCTCGACATCTTCTAAGCACTAGTGGCGTCTAATTAGACGATTTTAAACGATATTGGTAATCAAAATAAAGAAATTTAAGAGTTTTGCGACAAACCTACTCACTAACTCAAAAAAAAATCGTTCGATTTAAAAAATGTTAACTATATATGTATTTGGCATTTAATTAATTCATTCTGGTAGCAATTTACTCTTGTAAGTTTCATGAGTTCAAGCTTTTCGATGTGCTTTTTTTTCCCTAAAGTAAAACTAAAAACGTTACACAACAAAAATGTATCAACAATTTTATCTGCAAAATCAACGGGGTTCCCGTGGTGCTCGTGTAAATTCACATTTAACCTCGTGAGTCCCAACTACCGAGAACGACGTCGCTTTAATCCGGTTACGTCCGAGCTAAAAAGCTGCTGCCAAGATCTGACCCGCGAGGCATCCCGGCACAGATACGCATCTCGCGGCCCGTTTGAGCGCTGCGATATTCTCTCCTCCATCTCGAAGTGCCATCTCTCGGAATTAATGAACGAGGTGTGAGTGCCAACCCAAAATAAATAGGTACAGAACACAATCTTTATACACAGTGCGTTCGAGCAACGCTCACATATACACATTTCACGCACATGATATCTCGGCTAGCTTCGGAATAATACCAGCGCGAGTGCCATTCGTTTGAGGCATGCGTTATTGAACTTTTTTGTGCATAAGTGAAGAAACAAGAATAGCCACACAGAAAGCCAAATAAAATATAACAATTGACTAAAAATACACCCAGAATATCGAGACAGATCATTGCAATGGTGTAGGAAGTAATTAATACTGAAAATGTATAAAATTATTTGCCATTTTTGCCGTTAACAAGTGAATCCAGTATATAGTCGTAGGAGGCAGAATTTTTAGATTAAAATCGAAATACTATAATATCGGTTAAGTCTTGACGAGCTCCATTCTAATTTATAAAGACGAATTAGCAGCTCTGATAAATTTAATCCTAATAACCAAATCACGCGTTGAGACTGGATTATTTATATTCAAACCTCGAGTGAACGTAACCGTGATCGGAAAATGAAATAGTAAATTTTACTGAATTACGACTAAGACTTGATGAATATCGGCTCAAACTCGGCGAACTATATAAAGAACAGAGCTAGATGTTTTCTATACTAATATTATAAAGAGTTAAGATTTGTATTTTTGTATGTTTGTAATGAATAAACTCAAAAACTACTGTTCCGATTTCAAAAATTCTTTCACCATTAGAAAGCTACATTCACCTTTAGTAACATAGGCTACTTTTTACAGCGAGAAAATGCTTTATTCTTACGTGAAAACGGGTAATACGGGTCAGCGCGGTTGAAGCAACTGGCTAAACGCCTATGATTTTAATATAGCAATGAAGCCTGAAATAGCACATAGGCTATTTTTTATTCTACAGGGACTCATTATACGGGTCCACGCGGGCGAAGCCGCTGGCGGAAGGCTAGTCTTAGACATAATCGGATATAATGACGTCAGAACATGAAAGCGACTTTACGATATACACCAAAAGCCAAATTGTAAGAGAGATACTACGAAAGGCCTCCGCATGATACTCCGTAATAGTGGTAAAATACTGGGCAGTAGTCTCTCCACATTATTGGGGAGGCTTGGAACTAACTCCGCTACTCCAATGCGGGTTAGCGGAGATGGGTTGGTGGATCACAAACAAAAAATTCTTTAAGGCAATCTACCTAAAATAAAACATTACGAGTAACGCGAAGAATAAACAAACCTTAGTAGGTTACGTAAGGTCAGAAGGTTACCAGGGGCGTAATAAAACAGATTCATATCAAGTGGCAAAAAAACTTTCTCAGCTTACGTGTCAGCTTTATACGTCGTAAAGTCCATATACGTCTTAAAATTTATTTACGCAATGTTGTTACAAATAAGGTAAGCAATAAATTATGTGGACTAGATCTTAATAGATTTACTTTATAGTTAGTAATGTTTATTATTCATTTGTCGTAAACTAGAATGTCTGATCAAAACAATATACAATGTATATTACCTACAGAGCAGCGTTATTAAGAATGTGTTAAAATATATCTGTAATAATTTAAATGTTTTACATCTGCCAGGCTTATTTTTTATTTTCCGTGTAGTGTACAAACGGAACCTTATTTACCCTACTAAGACTGCTGTCCATCTGTTTGTCACCAGGTTGTATCTCACGAACGGTGATAGCCGTAACTAGATACCTAGTAGAAATTTTCACAGATAATGTATTTCTATTGCCGCTATAACAACAATACTAAAAACAGAATAAATAAATCTTTAATTATATTGAAGATATACTTCTTTTGGCGCGTTTGGATGAGAGTGAATTTGTGTGCTGCGCGCGCAGGAACGACATAATGAAGTTAGCAACAAAATAGAAATAATATATTTTCAACACTGAATATAGTTACAGTACTTAGTGTCCCTACTACTTATATGTATAGTAGATTCATAATAAGCCAGTCAAGTCAGTGTTGTGTTGTGTTGAATAATTAATTTTGAATATTAATTTAAAATAATTATTATGTTAATAAAACGTTTTTTATGTAAACAAAATCTTTTTGATTGAATTTGATGTTTATCGTCGATTACTACTGGCGTATGAAGTTTAAAATAGCTTTTGAGTTATTTTAAACTTCATACGCCAAAGAAGTATAACTTCTAATGCGTGTACATAAGTACACACACTCCTTTTTTATTTAATTTTCATATAACAAGCGTGATTTTATTCCGTTTTTTACAGATGGTACGGAACTTCTGCGCGCAGACTTGTGCGCAGACTCTCCCTTTGCTGGTTTTTTTAATCTACTTCAATTTTGTCTGTATTGAAATTACTACATAGTTGGTTACTTCAGTAGTAAATTAAATTGTTGCAGTCATATATTACGTGGTTTTTGATGTGTCGTAAACAAGTAATAAAGTTCTTTATCCGTGTTGCATTTATTTACTTTCTAGGCGTCAACAGACTAACAGAGAAGGTCCCACGTAAATCATCAGAATTATTATTGTGTGAATGTGTCTGCAGAACGCATTTCAACACTGAATTAAGGTTATAAATTAACACCTAATTTCTTTGTAAATATTTCTATATTTACAAGATTCTTCTTGTTATATAAGAGTAACTGAAAAAGATCTATGTTTACAGAGAATTTACCAATTTATTTCTTTTGCAAACATGATTAATTTAACAGTTTTAATTTACATTTTTGGTAATAATAAAAAAAATGACACTGACAAAATAAATTCTTTTATTTACTGTTAAGGTAAAGGTTAGAAAGTAGCATGGTAATTGGTACACGTCCAATAAAATGGCCCTTCCCCCCGGACATCGAAGCAGTTAAGACGTGCATTTTGATTACTTTAATGCAGTTAGATTTATTTTTGTGAAAAATAAAATACGACACAAAAAATAGGAGTGCATAAACTTGCAGAGGTCAAGCAAAACGTTTTACATCTATCTCAAGTTATCAGTCGCGTGTGAGTAATTAGACTGACGTAAATAGTTAAGTTTATTTATGAATGAGGAACACTTATCTCACCTGGGTGTCGGAATATAATTGTACGGAAAGGGATAGCATTACGTCTGTGAGCCACACCTTGACAATACTGCAATTATAAGCACGCAGGTCAACTTATACTGGACGGAAAGAGAAACTGTAAGAAATACTCGATAGGTGACAAATTAAGTTGACCCGTTGCATATTGAGTGATCCTTAATCTTCTAATTATTATTTTTGCCTGGTACTTGGCCGATTGTTTCTTGCCATATGCCGCTAAATCGCACACCCCCCGCTTCCCCCCTGCCTACGACGTCATTACCAACTGTAGAGAGCGATACAATACAGAGCACGGCTCTCACGCATCTAACGCTGGAACCGACACTACAACACTGTCTCTCGGCGCCCGATCTGACCTCCCTAAATGCCAAGAGAGGCAGAAAACGAAAGCAAGAAAGTGAGGAAGTGGGTATAGCTTCATATATTAAAGAGCTGTTTGCAAACTTTTCTAAAGACCAAGAGCTCAGATTCCAAGAATTAAAGGAAAGTATAGAACGAATATCAATCAAACAAGACGAATTTTTAGCAAGAATATCGCGCTTGGAGGAAGAAAAAAAGGAAGACAGGCTAAGGATACATTTTCTTGAGGAAAGAGTAGAAAACTTAGAGCGTAAAGCAAGAGTAGCGAGTATTGAGATTAGGAACATTCCTAAGTCACCTGGAGAAACAAAGGAAATATTATGCGACCTTATAACATTGGCTGGTAGAAAATTGAACATTGATATCCAACATAACGATATAAATGACATATACAGAATAAAGTCGAAAGACACAAACAACCCTATAATAGCGGAATTTACTACCGTTTTACGTAAAGAAAAGTTTATAAGAGCCGTTAAAGATTTTAATAAAACGAGAACTAAGGGAGAAAAATTCAATACCTTACATTTAAACATAAATTGTCCAACAAATCCAATTTTCATTTCCGAGAGTCTAACACCGAAAACTCAAAAACTCTTTTTTCATGCCAGGAATTTCAAAAGAACTTCTGGATATATGTTCTGTTGGACATCACACGGGTCAGTATATCTGCGAAAAAATGAAAGCTCGCCGCATATAAAAATACTAAGTGAAGCTGATCTAGAAAATTTGAAAGAACAGGAATAGATAAAGTTTTGTGGGGATTTCAAAATAATCATATAAAAACTGTTATAATTTTACGTTTATACAAAGGTAATTTGAGTGTAATATTTTCTTGTACATGAATCATGAAATGAAACATGTTCCTTTTGGTAATCATATTAGTTACTAATATAGCTATAATTTTTCTTTTACTTATTTACTCATTAGACTTATAGATATATAAATTAATTTGTGTTAATAACAATTGGTTGTTACCTTCTTAAGCGCCTTGCTATTATTGTCATAAACTTAATCATATTATATATTAAGCATTTGATAATTTTTACTGTTAATTTTGGCCACCCTGAATCACTTGTTCTTGTATTTTTTTTTGTTTTCCTCTTTTTTATACAAGTATATAATATGTGAAAGGCAGTGGATAGCTGACTCTAGGTGAATACTTAATACTGTATTTTGTTATTCTCACTTTTTGTATCCGCAAAAATTTTAGTAATAAGCTTATACTATAACACAAAACGTTACCAGGTAACTATATATTTTTGGTTGGATTTGGTAGGCATGTTGAAAGACTAGGCATACTAGCTAGTATATGAAAACTTATAAATCTGTGTTGTTCAATATTAAACTGAAAAAGAAACTAACTTACATACATTACAGTTACATAAATACATTAAAGTAACAGTAAAATAAAAAATAATAATAAATAATTTAACTTTTTTTTAAAAAAAAAAGACATTTGCAAACTCAATAAGTATACTATATACATACTCAACTCGTCACTCAATTTATCACAAACACAATACCCCGCATATACACACATTCCCAAACTCATACCTATATACGCATTATTTTATAACATCTTATATTACTTCTTATAAAGCAAACATAAGAGTAAACGTTTATAAATCATACCACAAAATATAATAACTTGTTTTAACACATATTACACAGATAAATACGATACTACATATTATATGTTTCCACACAACTAATTTCATCTACACTGTCATTATAAAGTTTAACACTTAACTTATAAAGATAATACAGATACTCAAAACAGCAATCTTTCCCCGCTAATACAACTAGTTAATTTATGATTATTTTGTCATGCAAAAAACTGTCTTAAGCAATAATTAAGTTTAGTAAATACTCACGTTTATTTATGTACTTTGTTATTAAACAATTAAATACAGTTCAACAGATTAAAAACAGTCCAAACTTAAAAATTTTTACTTCACACATACCCTTAAGTACGATATAGCTCACAAAGCAGCACTTGCCTTTCAAGCATCTTTCTTATTCTTCTATTATGGCAATAAATTGCCTGATTGATGAATTTGACAATACAAACATAATATCTAATGCACTAATCAAAGATCCTGAACTATGTAAAGATTACCTGGGTGATCTATCAAACCAACTAACTGTAATTTCACAGAATATCAGAAGCTACAACAAAAATTTTGATAATTTTACAATATTTCTATCGCGTTTGAAATTTCAGCCGGATATTATAGTACTGACCGAATGCTGGTTACAGGGAGTCCTAATCGAGAAGTTACCCGGTTACAATTGTCATTATAGTAAGCACTATTTAAATCAAAATGATGGTATTATAGTGTTCTCTAAAAGTCAGCTGATGGTTCAGGTAAATGAGCCCGCATTTAACGATGCTAGCTGTTTACTGATTGAAATTAACAACTTGTATTCTATAATTGCAATCTATAGGTCACCTTCTGTTTATAACATCGACAATTTTCTAAATTCCTTGGACCAGACAATAAAACAATGTAAGAATGATAATAAAATCATTGTCGGAGATCTGAATATCGATATAAAAAATGAATCTACAGATGCTAAGGCAGACCAATATCTTACCTTAACTTCAAACTACGGCTTTTGTGCAGGACATCTTTTGCCAACAAGAGGACCTAATTGCCTTGATCATTGTCTAATCAGGTCTAAGCTTCCTTGTAAAGTCGCGGTTTGTTTTACAGATATTACAGATCATTATACCGTTGTGCTAGCTATTGAAAAACAACTGAATGATGTTAAGTACACACAATTTCGATCTAAATATATTATTCCTAAAATATTATCTGAACTAAAGCAAATTAACTGGATGGATTTCTACTCTCAAAATGATGTTAATACTGCTGTCGAAATCTTTATAAAAAAATTTACAGACATTTTAAATAAACACAGGTCTGAATACTATGTGCGCAGCAAGGATCGTATAATAAAGCCATGGATAACATTAGGTATACTAAGGTGCATCAGGCGACGTGACCAACTCCATAAAGAGGCTAAAAACAATCCAAATGTAATCGAAATCCAAAACAAATACAAAAATTACCGTAATTACTGTAATAATATAGTACAAAACTTAAAGAATCAATATAACACCAATAAACTGAGAGAAAGTTATGGCAATAGTAAAGAAACATGGAAAAATGTAAAACGTATTTGCAACATTACACATAATAATGTAAATACCTCAAATTTATGTACTTTTAAACCGACTACATCCGAATCACTGAATTATACAAATAATTACTTTGCGTCAGTTGGACATAACTTAGCCCTAAGCATTTTAAATGAAAGTAATAAAACTGAAAGAGAATTGATAAATGACCCAAAAACTAAACCTGGTAATTCATGTAATACGCTAAAATCTTTTTTCCTATATCCTACTGATGAAATTGAAATTGCTAAATTAATCACTTCTATGAAAACATCTCAGTCTACTGGCTGGGATGGTATAAGTAGTCATATATTTAAAAAGTGCAAGTCGATGATAGCGGGTCCTTTAGCTCATATATGTAACCTAAGTCTTAGTACAGGTCTAGTACCAGGATGTCTTAAAATAGCCTATGTGTGTCCAATATATAAGTCTGGTGATCCCAGCATTGTGTCTAATTACAGACCTATATCACTTTTAAGTACTCTATCTAAATTATTAGAAAAAGTTGTTAACAAACGACTACTAAACTACCTAAATGTAAATAATCTATTAAGTCCTAACCAGTTTGGATTTCGTAATGAACGATCTACAGAAGATGCTATAATTAACCTGACAGATACAGTTCTTAGTAACATCGACAAACGTTATAAATCTATAGGCGTGTTCCTAGATTTAGCAAAAGCCTTCGACACTATATCGAGACCCATTCTGTTAGACAAAATGGAACGTCTAGGAATACGTGGAAATACATTAAATTGGTTCCATTCTTATCTGTCAGACAGAAAACAGCGTGTTCGAGTAGACAATCAATATAGTGACCTAGTAGAGCTCACCTATGGTATCCCGCAGGGAAGTGTATTAGGTCCAACGCTATTTTTAATATACATAGATGGACTCTGTCGCGTTGTGCTAAATAAAGCGCAAATTTTTGCCTTTGCTGACGACACAGCTATAATTTTTCATGGCGACTCCTGGGCTGAATGTACTGATAATGCACAGGAAGGAATATCTATTGTTTCAGACTGGCTCCAAAAAAACTTATTGACCATTAATCCCACTAAAACTAATCTTTTATATTTTAATTTTGATCAACGCGCAACACTCAACGCCAATCCTGTAATTAAACTCCACAGTTGTAATAAACTTAAGGCAAGTACTCAATGTAATTGTCCAGTACTAAATAAAGTTCCATATATTAAATACCTTGGGGTTTATATCGATGAACATTTAAAATGGGATAAGCATATTCTTTCCTTGGTCGGTCGCCTACGAAAAATGATGTTCATCTTCAGACGTCTAAGAGAAGTAGGTAATATAGATGTCATAAAAATGGTTTACTTGGCTCTTTGTGAGTCAATATTAAATTACAGTATTGTTGTATGGGGTGCTGCAAAAACTACACTTATGTTAAAACTTGAACGTGCCCAACGTGGATTACTTAAAATTGCATATAATAAGCCAATAAGATTCGCGACCAATGCATTGTACAAGGAAACACAATATTTGCGTGTACGACAAATATACATACGTGCAGTTGTATTACGCTTTCATAAGACATCATATAAAACAGTGATATCAACATCACGAAATGTAAAATGGGAATCTACCAGAACCCGTATCAAGAGTACTAAAGCATCTTTTTCGTATGCAGGACCAACAATATATAATAAAATTAATAAAACTCTACAGATCTACAAATTGTCGAGAAACCAATGCAAGTCTGTCTTACAAAAATGGTTATTAAATTTGGATTATAATGGCACTGAAAGTATTTTACAAGGAATAAGGTAAAACCCAATTCATATACACAAATATATTCATACAACAAACTCACACGCACACACATAAACACGTAACACACAACTACATTTTACACCAATCAAACACACAATAAAACTAAACATATATTGTTACCTAATAAATTAAGTATCTAGTGTATAAGATATTATACCTTTCTGTACTATATATACTACCTAAGGAGAAGTTAAATATAAGTTTATATTGTAAGTCAACCAATGTAGGCAATGCATGTCCATGTATTTGTTTGTATTACTATCTCGATTGTTGAACTGATCAGTGTGTCAGAATGCCAGAAGGGAGCTACTAGTCTTTACAACACAGGGAATCCTAGCGTAGAGATTAGTGACTAGTATCTTTTGTATCACTGTATCTGTATCTTTTCAATAAATCAATAAAATCAATAAAATCAATAAAATCAAAAACAATAAAAACACTAAATCTCATAATAACACTATAGATCACACCGATACGAGTGAAAGTAAAATAAAAGCTTTATTTATAATATTTGACATATCTACAGATAAAACTAACAAAAATAAATCACGATCAACGCGCGATAATTCTGGTCAGTCGTCAAACAAATCCATTTATTAATATTTCTATTCAAGCTATTCATATTGGCCGAGACGTGAACAACAATGGCTGGAATACCCACGGAGAAGAACATTATGTTGCGCGTTACGAGAAAATTATTTCAAATTGACGCCTTCTATGATGTTATGTTCCATATTACAATAGTAATGATGCACACGCGTATTGAGCTTCTGGTTTACGTTGGCGTTATAATACGAGTTTATCTTCTTATAAAATATAACACAAGCTAATAATATCTATATTAGGCAATTGTCTGACAAGCCATGCTTTACAGAATAAATAATTGTGGACCACAGACGTCGGATTCACTAAATTCGAAATTCAAAACCCCCGCGCATTCTTGACGCTGCACAGATGTTTTTTAAATTGGTCATTGAAACGAATTGTCCAACATTGATCCTATCTCTTAGATAATTTAGTGGAATGTGCTTTATTTTGGAATTTCCTGTGATTAATGTGTTACCGTGCTAACAATATTAAAGATTAGGAAATCTAAGCTTTTCGGCATTAATGTTATTGGTTTGTCTATGATTGTGAGAACTAGGCACAGGAAGTGATCGAAAAGTGTCAAGGCGACCGATGAGCGATGTTATCCGGCGCCAAACCAGTCAGGTCACCTGTCAGTTGACACTATAATAAGAGGAAACGCACACCGTTATACATTAAAACGACGGTAGTGTCGTAAGTGTGTAGTAATAACGGTGCAGGTTTCGTAACACGTTTCATTGATGAAATTGAGCTTGAATAAATCGACGAAATTCGTGGTATAATAACTTGGGAGTGAAGTATTTGATCTACTGACGATAAGATGGAAGGTTTAGATAATGCATAAATATTATCCATCATGGAAAAGTCTAACATTCCTTTCAAATCAGACATTTATTTGTGGTAAACGTAATTAATATCACGTTCGTGCTAATAACTAGTACCGTCATAATTGACACGCTAATTGAAGAAAAACATAGATTTCCATTGGCTTCTAGATGATTAATATGTCACAATAGTCCGTGAACCATAAAAGTTTGATAAACGGCAAAATAAAACATGGCTTGTAATTATCCAATCCCTAAAAAAGATTACTGACAACGATGGTTACTTTTCACACTGAAAGTCTAGGTTCGTACTGAAATTCGGCGCCTCAGAATAAAAAAATATTGTGATCACTTCTACTTGTAACTCAGGCTTAGATAATTTCTTATTTTCATTACTCGCTACCAGTTTGGCGAAGAAAACATCGTTTTTTTTTTCAAGTTTTCTCGAAAGGGTTCATCAATGTTGAGCCACTGTTCATATTGGGACCAGTGAGTTAGCAACAGGAACTCAATTAACCTTTGGATGCCAGTGCCCATAGTAATGCCGTACGCGCTGCCGATGCGTCTGACTTGACACCTATGGGGCAAGAAACGTGGTGCAAGTGACAGACGATAAACGTTTATTGAGTAAAATATTAAAGAATAGTTTTTAACCATATTAAATGAAATGATTGATGCAAATTTTATATTTTACGCCCCGTGCAGGTTCTCTGGGCAGGTGCACTTTTACAAACTCTTAGTAGACGTTATTTTACGATTTTGTATGACCTGGGTGGACTGGGTGCGTTGGGCAATGATGAATTTTAAACATCGTTGCACTGCATAGTGTAACGGTTATGGGTAAATAGAAATAGAAAATAAATAATAGTTTAAAAAAACTAAAAAACACGCTTTTTATAGAAAACCGAACTAAAAAATAGAAAATAAATTTTAATGAATTTAAATTAAGAAAATAGTGTTAAAAATTTCAATGAATATAAGTTAATAATAGTGTGAATAAAAAAAAATTATTTTATTTTAAAAAAAGCGTGGGGTGCATGGTGTCAATAGTTATAAATATTTTATTGACAGATATGAGTAGAGTGATTATCATTTCGATAATATTTTAAAAAGCACCCCACGCTTTTTTTTAAATAAAATAAATTTTTTTATTCACACTATTATTAACTTATATTCATTGAAATTTTTAACACTATTTTCTTAATTTAAATTCATTAAAATTTATTTTCTATTTTTTAGTTCGGTTTTCTATAAAAAGCGTGTTTTTTAGTTTTTTTAAACTATTTTTTTTTCTACTTTTTAGTTTGGATTATTTATTCTTTCCATGATGTTTCCACGAGCAATGGACTGGTTACTGAGAACCTTCTTCTTTCTTTCAAAAATATCTTTATCTATCATTAGGCTTGTTACATAACAAGGTTACATATTTTTTTAATTTTTACGTTTTCATAAAATTTCACCTGTCTTACGACTTAACAAATTATTTATATTCTTTATATATCTCATACACGTTTTCGGTTACTGAGCACCAATAGTCTACTCCCCTACATAAATATGAGCAACCCAAGCAGCAAAATAGTCGAATAAACGTTTACAGCACTATGTTTTAGCACTTTTACTCCACCTTTTAGCAGATGCTGAATTAAAGTGGCTAAAATACTCGTTATTAGATCGTTTGATCTATAACAGTCGTATAATAGCTGTAGAATAGCTGATTCGCTGAATTGGGTGCCTTTATACAGCTGTTACTCAGCTCTATTTTATGTTTCTATAAAAGCTCTATAAACGCAATCGAACAAAAATCATATTTTGCAAATTGAAAAATGGAATAATTTTATCAAATTAGTGTATTGTCATCGGTCCTCAATAAATCTACAAAGTTTGAACGAAATCTGGCCGTTTAAAGTGGGTCAAAATCGCGCCCAAAGAAGTCGGTTACAAACATACAAACATACAGGTGAAGCTAATAAAAAGCGTGTAAAAAAATACATCATAAGCTGTAAATTTAACTACATAAGCCTTAGGCCTTTCGAAAATAGTTCCATTTTCAATGAAAATTTTGTGGGCTAAGTTCTTTTCTCATATTTTATGCAGTTGCCTTGCTAGTCTTGCTACTACGAAGGCTAATGGTCACTTTTCGGGCAACCAGATGCCGAGCCCAAGATACTTAGAAGAACAGCATAAAATACATACAATTGCCAATAAATAAATAAATACATACAATTGCATGTATACCAATTTATAATTTTAACAAATAATGAATTTGTAGTGAAATCTTTATTACAGTTTTTTTATACAGCAC
This sequence comes from Pyrgus malvae, assembly GCA_911387765.1. Taxonomy (NCBI): domain Eukaryota; kingdom Metazoa; phylum Arthropoda; class Insecta; order Lepidoptera; family Hesperiidae; genus Pyrgus; species Pyrgus malvae. The sequence goes on along the minus strand of OU426958.1, from coordinate 6,546,263 downwards.
TTTTTTTTATAGCCAACCGAAGCTAAGAGAGTAGACCCGAATGTACCTTGCCTCATACTTGGAAGTTAAAATTTCGTGATTACGCTTGCTCTCCCATCAAAGGCCACCGGTAGGGTCAGCAGTGTCGTCAAACAAGGTACCGTTGGCACCTGACCCGGATGGCGGCACGTCCGCCAAACAGACTGCCTAAGTGATCGGTACCGTTTACAACTACAAGTGTGTACAGACAACGTGATTGCCGTGCGAAGTGATTTCCTCGTTAGACCCTCCGTGTAATGATGTGGAAGAGGAATCGTTGGCAAGAGTTGATTAGCTGGATAACATGACGTCAGTTAAGCTGCATTGTACTTACAATATCCGATAAGTACCTACCTAGACCATTTGACGTACAGTTTGCAATGTAGTTATTACAGGTCAAGTTCTTCCATATAAATATAAATAAACGTATAATAAACTTTGTTAATGAATTTAATTGAAATTCTTGATTATATATATATATATATGTATATGTACTACAACAATTTCGTTCCATGATAAGAACAGTCCTCAACCTATTTTAAAGAAACTTGAATCTGATTTCAACATTTCCTATCGAAAGCTACAATGCGCGGACATAAATATAATTTTGATGCGCAACATTTTCCTTCAGCCACAAGATTGTTGTTGACATTTCTTACTGAATGAATAAAAGCTTCGATTCCTTATACTTTAAAATTGCGTACCCGGATTTCTGTGGAGAAGTGACGATAGTAAACTAGGTTGCTGAAACACATGTTATGTTTTCAGTTGCCTTTATGCGTCCTCTTGCTGGACACGATCTCTCTCCAAAGAGAATGCCTGGAGATTACACCATGCTGCACCAATTCCGAATGGTGAAGATAGAAGAAAACTTAGACTACTTTCTCAAAAGTTCAACTTTAGAAATAGGATAGCTATCTACATTATAAATCAACAAGGACAACGTTGCGGCAAGCAAAACATAAATTCAATTCATGAGCTAAGAACCAAGCACACAATAATTCCTGAAGTTTTTACAAAAACCACCTTTATGTTATGTCCATTACCTCACTCGGTAAACAAGAAGACATCGTAATGTGGTAATGAAAAGTTAATGCACACGTTTTAGACAGTTGTCCCACCGTTGACGATGAACGAGAAACGAGTAGAACTACAAATACATATCCCTTAGTTGTAAAAACACAGTATTTTTGTAAAGATCTTAAATCTATTGCGAGTTTAGTATGTTCTACCACATAATGTGTAGGGTGTGATAAATGTAACTTATAATTAAACAAATAAATTAAAGTTAAATGAACGAGTTTGCGAGCAGCGTTTCAATATGAATGACCGAGCGAGAATCATTATAGAGCGTCATATCATTGAGCGAGTACATCTTTGATAGCTCTAGTCGCTCAGTGACAAGCATAGGTAAAACAAGTCGTCGCCTGCAGTGTGAACAGTCAGAGAGCCACAATTAATATATGCATCTCTTTTGTTTTAACGGAATTGCATATTTATTGTACGTTTCTCAAGCGAGTAAATCGCCGATAGTTAGTTGTTTTCACGGCGGCGGTGGGACAACTGCCTTACTGGCGGTCTCCTCTTGTGCATTCCACTCGAACCAGCCTGATTGTTTTCGAGTTTTTACACAGATGTCGAATTAAGATAGAGGTGAAATATCAAGGAATTCGCGGGCCCGTGAATTATGTGCGTTCGTATACGGTCATTGTGTAAATACGTCAATCGTGTTTACTGATCGAATTAACTGTAATTTCCAATCGTACATTCCACTGTTTACTTTTTTGGGGACGCGTACTTTAAAAGAAAAATGAGAGCCGCAAAGCATCAATTCGTTGTCCTCCGTCTGTCTATATAATGAAATAATATTCTTGACAAAAGAAGCAGGTATAGGGTTGAAATAAATATATTGATTATTGAGATATGATATTTCTTAAAGAAGAAGAATTCGCACTTTTATGTCAACGCAATCAAAATATACGGCTTTTTGCTTTGCTTATTTCATATTTTGCCCAAAGAATACTTTTTGCTGTACCAGAAATAATAAACATATAAAAAAACAAAAGGAAAAGGCAAAAAACATGTAGTTTTCAAAATAGTTTTTCAGTGTTTACCGATTGTTTTTTCTTATTAATATCTAATGTTTACATTTAAATACTGCTATATATAAACGTTGCTACTTAACAAACTGCTTCATATTTGTCTCTGTCTTACACGCTCTATTATAAGTAAGTATTATAAGTTAGAACAGACGAACAACTAGCAAATTAAAATAATTAGGAGACTAAAAACCAGATCAAACAAACTGTAGATATGCGTTGATAAATGTTAGCAATATCTCTTCACATCACTACTCAGTTGCAATTTCATATTACGGAGAGATAGGGATCTTAAAAATCATTGTACATTTGAACCACAAAACAATTAATTTCACGTTTCTAGAAGGCTGTGTACGGTAGTAGCTCGCCTACAAGAGGGGATTTTTAGACTTTCTCGAGCGCGACAGATTAAAATATTACAGTTATATTAAAATAGTAATATTAAAATTACATCAGGGTGTGAAATGGGAAGTGTGATCATATTTTTTAATAATAAAATCTTAATATATATAATTCTTGTGTGAGTGTGTAATGTCACTGAACTCCTCCTTAACGGCTGGACAGATTTTAATGAATTTTTTTGTGAGTATTCAAATGGATTCGAGGATGGTTTAGATTCACAATTTGGGCCACTGGAAATGTTTTTTAATTACTTTTTTACTTATTTAGTTTTCCCATATAAATTGTTCCTGCCTGTCAAACGTTTTGTATTTCGTGCCGTGTCGTTCTAAACTTTGACACAGTCAGAATAACTGGACAGTTCGTATGTCATTATTTGTTTTATATTTTTGTTTGATAGTAACATGAAGTCTCTTTAAGATAATAAGAAAACAAATCCTCTTTTATTACTTTTAAGGCAGGACAACTTCTGCGGGGTACACTAGTAATAACAATAAAATTTGAATTTGCCCGTGAGTGCTAAAATTACATTTTTTTTATTTCGATGTTTTGTGTCGATCTCACGCTTTTGATTCATCTTAAAATCATTATATTACCGAAATATTACATCATAATAATAGGTATCTAATCTACTGTACGTTTCTAACTTTCTTTGCCCAATTTAATATTTCAGCCGTCCCTTTTTCTTTAAATATATTATTTCTGATTTTTAACCTTTCGGTCGCCCAGTTTTTTAAAATGCACTAGGTCCTCATTATGGTCGAGTAAATCCACATTCAGAATCGTGGGCCCCTACTACGGTAGCTGCCAGCTCAGGCCGTTCAATTCACGAAATAATTATCTTGGCAGGCGATTTGTTGTTTACGACTAGGTCATGATCTTTGTAATTGTGGTCATGCAGTGTTGATATTTAGAGCGATTTACTGCGGCGATTGCTTGATTACAGATATATATAGTAAAATTGAACGTTACAATAGTAGTATGGTATAATCAGAGAACAAGGAAATTGTATCTTGGTTTTATGTTTAATCCTCATTAACATTAAAGCCAATATATAGAGTAATTTCCTTTTAATACTGTATAAGTGGAAGTTAGACCTTACCTTGAGCCTTGAAAGTTCATTCTCTATTTTTAACTTTGTATCCTCCGATAATAAGGTTGTTAAAGTAACACCACAGTACAAAAAATTTCTTTGTGGTGAGACGGTATTGGAGGTACATATTTTGTATGAGGATGTCACGTTTAGACAGCTCATTGGAAGTTATTATATACTCGATTGAATTGGAAGTTCAGCGCCGTATGGCATCTAAGTGAAATTGTATTACAGAATATTGAAAAAAAATCCCTGAACAGGTGCCTAAATGGATAGGAATCCACTGATAAAATTTTATCATTCTATCTTCAGTAGGCGACTGAAAAACGAAGGACGGCAGGACGGGGTACGGGGTTGGCTTGAAATGGCAATTGGTTGGCAATCTTTGTAAGAGGCTTTTACCTAGCTGGAATGATAATTTTTCACACTTAAAATTCCATTAAATATTATTATAATTTATTAGTTTTATTATGGCATCATGAATTATTGGCTGCAAACCCTTTTTGCGTCCCACTGTTCGGCACGGGTCTCTCCCCATTATCGGGGAGGCCTGGAGCTTACTCCACCACGCTGCTCCAATGCGGGTTGGCGGAGCATGAATTATTAATACATGTTTTTATTATGTAATAAAAGTGAATATAATTGTTTTAATAATACGATATATATCTCTAATCGATGTTTGTACCCCATGTTATCCAATATGTATAAAAAAGTTTTATAAATAAAGCTTTATTATTATTATTATGAATTTATCTTCAGTAGTTTTGTTCTGTGACGATCAATAAGTAAGTCAGAGTTAATTTTATACTTACAGACGATTACTTTATTTTACGTCAAACATATTCCGATTGCCGGCAAACGGCAAATACGTCCTGTTACTTATAGCCTCATAAAGCTAGATGCCAATCAGTCTAGATTTGACTCAACATGATACTATAATTGACTGAAATTGTTTATAGGACATCTAAGTAAATTATTACGAATATCCGTTTACCTAAGATACTGAGCTAAGTTTAAATCACAGCCAACTAGTGGTAATAATTTATTACCTTTTTTATTTATTTATTTATTTAATTTTGTACACAAACATATTACAAAATACATTATAAGAAGAATACATGTACAGGGTACTGCTTATTCCTATAAGAAATTTCTTCCAGCAGCACCAGGAATGGATAGAATTTGTGAAAAAATTACAAATTTAGTGTGCACTAAAATCTTTAATAAATAGATAAATAATTCTATACATAAATACCTATAATAATATACCTTTTGAGCAATGGGTTATATTTTGTTTACCTTTGCCACTCATTAAAAATTTAAGCAATACCTTCGAATAAGTATATCTATTAATTTAAGAATCACCATTTGACCAAATGACAAGATAAAATTATTTAAAGATCATTATAATTTTATCAGATGAATTCCGTTTTTACTTAGGTATAGTGTATATAAACATAGATAATATAGTGAAATTTTCGTACAATCTTTTGTATTTTGACTAGCCTTCCGCCAGCGGCTTCGCCCGCGTGGACCCGTTTAATGGGTCCCAGTAGGATAAAAATTAGCCTATGTGCTATTCCAGGCTTCATTACTATATTAAAATCATAGGCGTTTAGCCAGTTGCTTCAACCGCGTTGACCCTATTACCCGTTTTCACGTAGGAATTAAGCATTTACTCACGGTAAAAAGTAGCTTATATTACTCAGGGTGAATGTAGCTTTTTAATGGTTTTGGTTGGTAATTTTTGAAATTGGAACAGTAGTTTTAGAGTTTATGCATTACAAACATATAAAAATTCAAATCTTTCCTCTTTATAATATTAGTATAGATATACTTCATATAGACTTTTCCGCAATCTGTATTATGTTAAATATACATAATACAGGTTGCGGAAAAAAATTGCATGATTTGAAAGCAGGATTAAAGCATTATATTTCAAACTAACCAGTTACAGAAAACGCTTATAATAAGGTCTTTCATATATGACAAGTGTTACATTCTTGTGAGATAACAGAAAAAAAAATCCTCGCATACAAATGTAAATACAAAGCTCATAAACTTTTCTATCACCTTGCCGAACCACCTGGGCAGTGACCTTGATCTCATGGGAGGTCAAGCCCAGTCCACCCACGGGCGGGCGCGTGCGAGCAAACACTGGCAACCGTAATGTTGACTCTTCTGTTAGACCACGAGTGACACGCACATTATGACACGAACCCCGGATGACATGTCTATTTGGTTAGATCGTTTTCTATGTTTTTCCACGGCGGAATGAAATAGCAATCGCTTGATTTCTTGATGTCATGATTCGAGCTTCGAGGGAGGGACGCAATACTCAACACTGATTATACCACCAGGCGAAGGTTAAAGTTCCACCGACACCATCTGGACTCGTGGCGGTCCTCCACAGTCCGCTATGCACACTCCTTTTTACCACGGACGTGCAGGTTATGGGACAACCTTCCAGCTGAGGCATTCCCAGTGGACTATAACATGGGGTTCTTCAAGAAAGCTGTAAAAAGAGCTCTCCTCCAAAGCCGGCAATGCTCGGGTGGCTCCCCTGGGGTTGCCCGTGTCCATAGGCGACGGTGATCGCTTAACACCACGCGGCCCGTCTGCCTTTTTACACGCTTTTTATTAGCTTCACCTGTATGTTTGTATGTTTGTATATTTGTATGTTTGTATATTTGTATGTTTGTAACCGACTTCTTTGGGCGCGATTTTGACCCACTTTAAACGGCCAGATTTCGTTCAAACTTTGTAGATTTATTGAGGACCGATGACAATACAATAATCTCATAACTTTATGTTAAAGTTGTAACTAGGATCATCAGGATAAAATAAAATATACGAGGGGCGGCTGATAAGTTCGTGGCCTAAGGTACTTTAACACGTCTAAGCGTCTGGTTAACTTGAAAATTTGCATAGGGGTCAAGGGCCGATGATAATGCAATAATTTGAGAATAAAAATCCAACTAAAAAATTAAAAATAAATAATGTAGTTTAAAAAACTAAAAACACGCTTTTGTGAAAATACGAACTAAAAAGTAAAAAAATAAGAAGAAAATGTATTTTACTGTAAAAAAAAGCGGGGGGTGGTTTTTACCACTGTTACTGTTGACACCATGCACCCCACGCTTTTTTTTACAGTAAAATACATTTTCTTCTTATTTTTTTACTTTTTAGTTCGTATTTTCACAAAAGCGTGTTTTTAGTTTTTTAAACTACATTATTTATTTTTATTGTTCGGTTTACATATTAAAAAAAAACATTGGTCACGTGCGGGTTGGACCCGATATAACTTAAGAGAGTTTTTGTACACCTTTTAAGCATTATACCACCAGGCGAAGGTTAAAGTTCCACCGACACCATCTGGACTCGTGGCGGTCCTCCACAGTCCGCTATGCACACTCCTTTTTACCACGGACGTGCAGGTTATGGGACAACCTTCCAGCTGAGGCATTCCCAGTGGACTATAACATGGGGTTCTTCAAGAAAGCTGTAAAAAGAGCTCTCCTCCAAAGCCGGCAATGCTCGGGTGGCTCCCCTGGGGTTGCCCGTGTCCATAGGCGACGGTGATCGCTTAACACCACGCGGCCCGTCTGCCTTTTTGTTCGGTTTACATATTAAAAAAAAACATTGGTCACGTGCGGGTTGGACCCGATATAACTTAAGAGAGTTTTTGTACACCTTTTAAGCATGCACAGTGAAGGAAAACATAGTAATAAAATTAACGAGGCGTTAGTTGCACTTAACACGTGCCCTGTGTCCCCATTTTTTCATTTAAAAAACCTACTCATATTTTTAAATTTTGTCAGTGCCGTATTTTTTTTAGAATGTTGCTTTAATCGGAAGCATGCTTCATGTGACGAGAGAAATGAGAATAACTTGATGAGATGCTCTTTTAATTATAATAGTAGGTAATTTGTGTGAATTGTCATAATAGTAATTTGTGTGAATTGTCATAATAGTAATTTGTGTGAATTGTCCAAAGATATTTATTATTATTATTATTTATTATTTTATAATATATACATAATATGTAGATGAAGTACCCGGATGACTGACAGTTGCTCGAATAAAAACAATTGATTTTCTTCAGAGATTCATTGACTTACTTAACAACGCTGCAACGCTATCTACTTTAACTCCCAATTTAAAAAAAATATTTCATATAAGTACTGCCGGTAGATGTCAGGAAGTCATATTTTCAGGTTTATGCTTACGTTGATTATTGCTGAAAGTCTGATTAAATTCCGTTTTCTAAAAAAATTAAACCTTACTAGATTCGATTTATTGCCCCCGAAAACCCCTGCGCACTAATTTTCATGAAAATCGGTGGAGCCGTTTCCGAGATTCAGATTATATATCTTCTTAATATATATAATTCTTCAGTGAGTGTGTATGTCACTGAACTCCTCCTTAACGGCTGGACAGATTTTAATGAATTTTTTTGTGTGTATTCAAATGGATTCGAGGATGGTTTAGATTCACAATTTGGGCCACTGGAAATGTTTTTTAATTATTTTTTTTATTTATAAGTAGTTTTCCCATATAAATTGTTCCTATCTGTCAAACGTTTGTATTTCGTGCCGTGCCGTTCTAAACTTTGACACATTCAGAATAACAGGACAGTTCGTATGTCATTATTTGTTTTATATTTTTGTTTGCTAGTAACATGAAGTCTCTTTAAGATAATAAGAAAACAAATACTCTTTTATTACTTTTAAGGCAGGACAACGTCTGCGGGGTCCACTATATAGGTATAGGTATTTAAAAGAATTGCTCGTTTAAAGGTATTAGATAAATAAAAGGTTATATTATTTACTTACGGCGCGCTGACACTATTCATTTAAATGCACTTTTATATTAGGATATTCGGATATGTAAAGTTGTATATAATGTTTGTTTTACAGATAATACACATACGCAAATGAGAACGTGTTGCACGTGCCTTCAGTAATCGACCTCTATAGTAGCTATTTAAACAAAATTGTAAACAAAACAATCGACCTGGCTTCACCGTGGCTATCCAGATGTGACATCCGATGACAATAAGTTTTACGAGTGTGTTTGGTATTGTGTACCAATGTCTCCAGGCTCTTAATAGAAAAATCAACAGTCCACTGTTTACCGAGAAGCCACGCGACCACGTGGGTGGACAGTGTAAACTGGTGACCTCCCAAGAGTACATCGATGACAAAACTTTGTAAGTGTATTTCGAAGTACTTTTGAGATCTGCACCTCGAAAAGCAATAAAGGACCCCTAATAAAAGGTTGTCTGTTCGTAGAGCTCTATTTTTCAGGAGTCTTTGTCTCATGGGTAATCAATATGAAATCAATTTTATTTGTAATTTATATTGTCAATATTATGTAAGTTTTCAATCCTTCAGAGACGTTTCGCAAATCGCAAACTCGTCGTAGAGTCAATAACCGTGATGATGCTATGTTTTGGGGTGAAATCGTGACGTGTTGGTGTTGGTACGTATGTTGGTGTATATTTTTTATTGTTGCATGTGCATGTATCCTATATGGGAGGGAGGGAGGTGCTATTGCAGGAAAAAAGTATACACCATCAAACGTTCTGATTGCGGAAGATTGAAAAGTAGTTTTTACCTAATTTTATAGATTCTTCTATGTCAAAATATGGAGCGCTCTTCACATGTTGTGTACTGCTCGTCTTTTAATGTTTATATTCTGCTCTTCTTTCCGAATTCAGTTTAAATTTTTAACATTTTTTGGTAGTACTGAACCCTCTATATAATCTTCTTTCTGAATTGTTTACAATTGCACAAACACGACCACAGAGAAATAATTTACAATTTCTCCTCGAATTTAGTTTAAATTTTTATCATTTTTTGGTAGTACTGAACCCTCTATATAAATTTTAACCCGCACTTACTTTCAGACCTCCAGATGTAAAGTGGTTACTGTTGTTATATGTCACGGATTGGACTCTGTATAATTTTGTTATAAAAATTCTTTACTGGAATTCACGTGGCTTCCGTTCGAGGATAGATGATAACTGCTCGTGGTTATTGTAGGTAATAAACTTTTACTCAAATAGTGGAGTACCTTTCCATTTATAATAAAAGTAGGTAGGTATATAGTAAGCGCCTTGGCCCATGTTTTATCTTCTAAGTTTTTATCTACCCTTTTTATTTTTATACCCCAGTGTAGGATAGGCCTTTTCACAGAGTTGAGCTTGAGATAGTTTTACGCGATATTCGGCCATTCGTCTGATACAACAATCAGTAACATCGACGGTTAAAAATACATTTACTTATATCAGTTCAAACAATGACATTTATTGAAATTTTGAAACATCTATAAGTCCCAGTCAGCTATCGAAACTAACAGGGATTTAGGACGTTCCTGAAAGATTCAAAGCTGGATAAGAGAGGTTTTGGTGATCCTACCTTCTGTAGGTGGTAGAACTATTATCGTTCGCCCGGGGAAGTACCACCGCTGCACCCACTTCTGCCGTGAACCAATTCTATTGTTTCGGTGGAAAAGTGCAGTTGCCGGCCACACTTATATGAGGCGACCACCAGCCTCCGAAGTAGCAGCGCAACTGCATACGACCTCAGACAAGACTTACCTATACTTGCTTGAGGTTGTATGTAGATTGTAGATGTCAATGGGCTGCAGCTGGCCTGCATGCTCGTCTGCTACTCCATTCAAATAAAAAAAATCCTACCTATGTGTTCATTGTCACATAGCCATAGATACTGTCACTTTACTACTCGTAAACTAATACCAGATATATGAATTATGTATGAAAATAATGTATTTTTATGTTGGTTAAAGTTTATCTCCCGGCTCTTGTCTCTCAGTTCATCTGACAAGAAAATTTAATTCAAATATTTTAACACTGAAAATATTCACAGATCAAAAATTACTTAAAGAAAAAAAAAGACTCAATTGCTACCACACTGTGCCCATAGTATTTAACAATAGGTAGGTACGTACAGCAAGCATGTAAGATATTTACTTCAATCGACTGTTCATCAGTCAACTGTCAAGTTCACCTTGATCTCTCGTAAGGTCATGACGTAAGGTTGCATCTATTGGCTCGCCCACGCGATGCTCCTGCGCAAACAGGGCATGACATCTTCGTAATATTGGTTTTTTATTACGCTTTACAAGATTGAGGCATAATATAATATTGACTGTAGCACCTATTGTAGTAGATATTTATTGCTATTGACGTACGGTGACTTCTATATTGTCGTTTAGAATGATTGTGGGTATTTAATTATGGAATATGGCCTAAATCCCTCACAGTTATGAGAGAAGACCTGGTCGCAGCAGTGGGACCAAAAAAAAGAGACAAAAAAACTGAATGAAATTGTTTGAACTCAAGTACAACATAATATAATCAAATCAATATTAAGTCAACTATTGTCAACATTTTAATTTATTGTGAGTCACACCATCGCAATGTCAAATATGTAATTCTAATTAGATTTTGAGGTTAAAAATGCGACAAGGCTTCCTAAAGTACATTCGGCAGTTACTCGGAATGTAAAATAAATAAAATAAAACAATGCAATATTTTTTATTGCGATTAAAAATGAGCACGTCACGCGTCGCGTACATTAAAAAGAATAAATAAATAAATAAAACCTACATACCTACAATATTTTAAAGAATGACGAAAACTCAATGAATAATATTAGTACGACGACATTGTAATTGTTTTCTCTTCAAATGGAAAACAATTCGAAATTCAAAATATTTTATTCGTTTTTGGAGTGTAAATATATTCTCTTCGAGAACGTCAGTTTTTCGCGATCATCGGCTCTAGGTGAGCGATGAGTTGAGCTGAGAGAAAAGAGCCGGAGGATAAAAATATCCAAAGGATTATGAAATATCAATGCCAATTATTGCTGTTTATTCCAATTTTAAATTTTATTTATAAATAAACAAACATATTTTGTAAATCTAATCGGACACGCGTTGAATCAAAAGTTAATATTATTATGTTTCATATCATGTCTATTAAAAATAAAACAAGCGTTATATCGCTATTTTCGGCCAGTTTAATGTTTCTATACCATAAACTCGTTTTAAATCTAAAACCAATGCAACGTGGAATCAAGTCTACTGCACCTGTCCGGTCCTTAGCCTACACTTGTGTTTGTTTGCGGTAACGATGTGCCTCTAGTGAAGCCATCTGTCGGACCCGGGACTAGCGTGTTGATTTAAGGCAGTTTGTTTAACGCATCCGATTGGGTCTTGATGCATACCTTTATATAATACTAGTGGACCCCGCAGACGTTGTCCTGCCTTAAAAGTAATAAAAGAGGATTTGTTTTCTTATTATCTTAAAGAGACTTCATGTTACTATCAAACAAAAATATAAAACAAATAATGACATACGAACTGTCCTGTTATTCTGAATGTGTCAAAGTTTAGAACGGCACGGCACGAAATACAAACGTTTGACAGATAGGAACAATTTATATGGGAAAACTACTTATAAATAAAAAAAAATAATTAAAAAACATTTCCAGTGGCCCAAATTGTGAATCTAAACCATCCTCGAATCCATTTGAATACACACAAAAAATTCATTAAAATCTGTCCAGCCGTTAAGGAGGAGTTCAGTGACATACACACTCACAGAAGAATTATATAGATTAAGACTGGTGATTCTGCCCGGTTCCGCTCGGGTGATTTGATTTTATATAATTGTACTAATCACTGGGTAAAAACTATCCGATGTCTTTAAATTAGTTCAGTAGTTTCGGCACGAAAATATAACACACACACACACACAAACACACCGCAAAAAAACAGAGTTACATTCGTATTTATTATATTAAGTACCTATGGATGTTTATCCCACCAAAATATTTTCATGTAAATATTGCCAAGCAATGTGGGTGCATATAGTTTACCCTAAGAAAAAGATATCAGATCTCATATAGATGAGATCATCTTTTTCTTTACAGTGCTCCTGAAACCACACGCCCTAATTTTACCATCCCTATCTTCATTCTAGCTTCACGACATCTCAGCCAAAATCCGTGTCTTCGCCATTTCGTTATGTAAATAACTAGATGAACATTTAAATAATTTGTTAAGTTACAATTTAAAATTCTCTGGCACAAACAACGCTAAAATTTAACTAACTGTCAAGGAGCCCGTAGTAGCAGTAATATAATTGTATAGAATTCAAAACATACTTAGAAGCTTAAGAAATACGTATCTAGATATGATATACGTATCGTATATCTAGAGAGACATTGACGATAATTCTTTCTGAATTTCTACAGCTCTTCAGACATTCAAGTAATAAACATTCTTATATCCTTAACATTCGCATCTATATTACTACATACGCAATTTTAAGTAATTAATAGATAAAAATTGGTAATCTTACAAAAGGTAGTTAATGCTCTTCAGAGACCCTGTCAGTTGGCTTTTAAGCTCTTAGGCGGTTGATAACTTGTATGCATAAGCCTGTTTTAGACCGACTGGGGCCTCCGCCGGCGCTTTACTTTAAGGCTTGTTTTGGATCATCCTAGTTTGAGGCCTTTTAGCATCAGCGGTGTGCGATATAACGATATAATCATAGACACGTTTAAATATAATAGTTGCGGTTAAATGTAATAGGTGTTGGAAATTTCATAGTTTGACCGGGGAAGTTTCAGTGCCGCTGTGGAACTTTTTAACTTACTTTGTTTTCCGGGATATGTCTGGTCCATAACTGCATCTTTCTACTGAAAAACAATAGAATTGGTTTACTGCAGAAATACGTGAAGCGGTGACAGGTGGTTTCTCCGGTTAATCCAAACGTGCTACCACCTAGGAAGATGAAAATTACCTCGTTTAAAACAAGGCGGGACTTGCAATTACAAATATGGTATTGAATCACAACTATCTTTGATAGATCTTTGATTCTTGTCATAATCACGATACGTAGACACGTGGTCGAACAATTATGTATGTGCGTGGCTTCTCGAACCGGACGCCGCGATTGTCGCTCTCGTCCGGTCGAGGGTCGTCGAGAGGTCGCCGGAGGAGAAACGCGGCTACCGGCATATCTATCACTAGGTAAAAATACTAGCGCTCGAACAATGCGTGCAGTTTTTGTGAGCCCGTGTCGTGAGTACCAAAGATACACTCAAAGACAGAATCACCTAGCTAGAGTATAGGAGTCCAAGATCAGAAATGTAAACTAATAATTAAAATGTTGTTGTAACTTATACTTAAAATTGTTGAAGCGCGCATGGAGTGTAGAACGCAAACGAGCTATGCAACTAAGCCAAACGGGCGCGGTCGGGTGTGAGATGGGTGACCGCTAGTGGCAAAAATTTTCATGCGCGTTATCGTGCTTCGGAGGGCACGTTAAGCCGTCGGTCTCGGATTTTATCGATAGATAACAGTCGTTAAACATTGTCGGAGGCCTTATATGCGGTTTGAAAACATCCGACAGCGGTTTGCCCACTAACCCCCATCTCCACCAACCCGCATTGGAGCAGCGTGTGAAGTAAGCTCCAGACCTCTTCAATAATGGGGAGAGACCCGTGCCCAGCAGTGGGACGCAAAAAGGGTTGCAGCCAATTAAAATGTTACCTTGCCGAGAACCAAGCCCGGGACTCGCCTCAATCAGCTGAACGGCATGGTACTGATATGCTGATTATCATCAGTTGGCAGGCCTTGCGCGATTCAACTATCACCGCTACACTCTTTTTTGCATGTTTTGTTAAAAAGGTGTGGCTGCGAGCCAGTCACATTAACGCGAGCATCCAGCCTCTGGAATAGCAGTGTCATCAGATTTTAGACAACGACTTACGACTACAAATTCACGACTTGTTTGAGGTTTGATGTGTATTCCATGTGGGTTGTGCATAGTAAAATTATGCTTCATTTCTCTATCCTAAAACTAACTCCCTGGATGAATGCTGGCAGGCTAAGTTGCTCTTTGTCAGAGAGCAATGTTTTTCCAGTGACTAAATAAAATAAACTTTGACCACACGTTCTCATTTTGTGGTTGCTTTGCTCAGGAGACCTGCAGCAATCATTATACATAAAGAGAATGATAAAATGTCATAGTTGCTGGCTTGCAGATCATCTTCTTAGGCTATGAATGGTATGTAGAGGAAGAGAATGTTAATTACTTTTTTCATCAGAGACAAACCTTAGAATACATTTTAAAACTCATCAAAACCTTCACACAAGGAAAGAATACAAATTCCTAACCTAATATCTGCTTATCCTCTTTTTAGTCGAAATAAAATCTTTACCAACCCGCATTGACGCAGCGTGGTATGTTAAGCTCCAGGCCTCCCCAATAACGAGGAGAGACCCAGACCTTGCAGTGGGACGAGAGAAAGGGCTGCCAGCTCATAAAATATTCGAATCTACGCATTCTGTCATTAAGTTCGGTAGGTGGTAGAACTATTATGGTTCGCCATAGGAAGTACCGTGCGTACCGGAAGTACCGGGTACCTGCCGTGAGCAATTCTATTGTGTTTCGGTGGAAAGGTGCAGTTGTCGGCCACACTTACATGAGGCGACCACCAGCCTCCGGAGTAGCAGCGCAACTCAGCGCAACTGCATACGACCTCAGACAAGACTTACCTATACTTGCTTGAGGTTGTATGTAGATGTCCATGGGATGCAGCGACCACTTAACACCACGTGGCCTGCATGCTCGTCTGCTACTCCGTTCAAATAAAAAAAAGTCGTGAGGCAGAGAAGGTGGCTTAAGTAAACGAATGTTTCCCCTTGGGTATAAACTCTGACCATTCTCTGCAGTTAGACTGAAGCGTGCCTAAGATTGTTGTATTCCACTTTATTCCATTGAGTAGTCGAAGAACCGTCCACGAGTATCTTTAAAGGTTTTATTTCGCAAAACAGAAGGTAAAGAAGGGATGGTGTGGGACAGCTACACAAAATCATAAAGTTCTTGACTACATTACTTCTTAATCGTAATAAGAAAATAAGAAGGTAGATAATGCCTCTTGGCAGTCTGCTCTTGATTTTGTACAACGTTGATTAAGTTGTAACAATAAAGTACATAGAAAATTAATATTTTATTCCTTCAAACTCTTTATATCAGAGGATGAAAAGCTAAATCAATTTGTAAGATCCTGAAATCTAACCTCCGACCCTCCTAAAATCTAAACAATGCCTCTTTCCGAAACATGTTAACGCTTATGATTGACAGTGGATTTCAATTATTGACAATTCCAACTAGTTACGTCCGTTCAATTGTATACTGTAAATTCTATGTTACAGTCCAATAGTTGGGGCCCAGTAAACATCTATAAATCAAAGGCGTCCTAAGTGGAATATACTCAAAAACCGTGCGTTAACGAGTTGTTAACAGTTAAACATTTTAGGCAGGTGTTGTGTTTGGCTCCGTCAATATTGATGTACATCTTACCCGGAGAGTCCATTGGATACTAATTATGTAACCACTTTACATATAACATGCATTTGCGTCGAGCTTCAACTTTAAAGTTTCATGGGGTCAAACGTATCGCATTACAGATAATAATATGTGTTTACTTATTTAATCCCTACAGTAGATTTATTGATTAGAAGTAAGTAATTTCAGATGCGGTTGGAAGTTGGATATGTTACCTTTAGTGGTTATATTTAGGCGATTATTTTCAGGTTGTAAAATTGTTCATAAAAAATAAGAGTCTTTGATCTAAGGACTACCAATCCTGGAAAAGATTTGATAACGTATTGGCTGTTTTGAGGTTTTCTTCATTCTTAATTTCTTGGAAACTCGATTAGTTTTTGACTGTATCGATGTACTTCATTTTGACTGTATCGTTTGGACGTTAGATGGCTCCGGCTAAGCAGCCCTTCATTTAATAACCACGTTGATATCCCCACGAAAACCTTTTAATAAAAATAATATTTATTTTAGCATTGCGTTTTCCCTTCCTGCCTCCCTCTTTAATACTCAGAAGTTGTATGCCACAAATAATAAACGGGAGAGTTAGACCAGATATAGCGCGTCCAATTTTTTTTAAAACTATTTTTTATCTTATACATATAAAAGAGGATGTTTGTATATATGACATCGCAAAACTCAGAAACTATTCGACCGATTATTATGAAAATTGGTATGTATATGTATTTTTTCACGGAGAAGGTTTATATGCTATCCATTATTATTATTATTTAATATTTAAACGCGATACGGAGTTCGCGGGGTCAGCTAGTATTTTATATATAACTTGCATGGGACTAGCTGTAACGATCGATGCCAGAAGTGAATTACAAAGACGATGAATTAGCGAAATAACGTCTCATGCCTGCTATGATAATTCTCGATATCATATACAAAACATAGATATATTTGCGACTACAGGCCGCAACGTGGGATGGTCCAGATGTCTTTAATACAATCTTGTCTTTTCTGGTTAGTCATCTGAGTGGCTGTGGAAATGGATCTTAGTCATCGATATTATGTTTCATAAGTGACTTACTATTTTGATTGTAGTTCAATCAATAAATAATAGTTACTTATATAATCGTGTGTTTTTGTATAGAAGTTACATTATTTATTAAATAAACCAGCAGACTGTTTGCAACATTATCTCATATAGCTAATATCATTACATATACGAGTAAATGTAGCCAATATAACTATCATTTGTTTACTATTTATGACAAATCAAAAAACAATATCAAACAGACTACAAATGCCATATTTCCTAGAAATAAATACCCGTATAGCGTAATGGTTATCATCCTAAACATAGAAAGTCCTGGGTTTAAATCCCAGCAAACCAGAAATTTCAATGCTGAGATGAAATGTCTGTTCAATTTCTGGGTGTTGGGTTACTGTCTTTGTGTGTGTGCCTTCATCACAGGTAATCCTAGTGTGGGGCTATGTAGGTACCTATGTACATTGTATATATTAAAATGCGTGCAACAATGGTACTCCCCCGGTCGTGCCATTCATTCCTTGTAAACTACAACATTATAATGTTGAAGGAATAAAAATGTCCGATTAGGGATTCTATTGCAGCGTTTTCTAAAGGCGAGGTTGGTGAATTCGCAATTAACCCTCATTAGCATTCATTACAACCGAGGCCTCAACCTCCCGGGTTAGGTTGTAAACTTAGAGTTTAATGGTAGGTTTTCTATTTTTATTCTGCATCTTTGAAGGGAACGAAAGGGACTTCATTTTTACCATTACCATTTTTTTATGCTCCAACCACAGGTCAATTATTTTCCAAAAGAAATAAAAGTGTTTGTATAGGGCAGGCACCTACGTTCATATGGGTCTTGTTTGGCGAGAAGTTATGTTAGTTACTTTAAGTAAAAGTAGAGGCGAAAATTCGAATAATTTATTGGTCCATATTTGTCGATACGTACCTGTAATGCCCAGTCGTAGAGAGTGATTTCTTTCAAGAAAACAAATGCAGAGAAGAATGTAATAGAAAAAAAAGAATAAATAGGAAGAAAAAGAAGGAATGTTAGAGTCCCTATTACGTGTGTGGACTTAAATAGAAGTGATACATTCGACTTTTAAGTTGGAAGAATTTTTCTTTCCACGAACAAAAATAATAAGATAATAAGTACTACTTACATTCTACTGTACCCGGGGCCTTCCATACCACGAATTTTACCTTTAGTAAAAGGTTCCATCAGCCACCATCCAGTCCTATAATCAGACCAGCGTGATGGTACCGTAATATTGTATTTTCATCTTATCTAAATATAATTTAGTTTCTTAGATTTTATTACGTACATAGTCAGATACAGCTCGACCTAATGGAAGCGTATTAAAAATGGTATGAAATGCTGCTATCTTATCGTATCAACATCATTCTATACAGCGAATTTTATCCATATGTATTGGTATAACCTACGCAATTCAACGCTAAAACATTTACCTCCTCGGCTAACAATATTGATACAGACGACCTTTGGCCCGCGCCTCATACCTACACCTCACCAGCAATACAAATGAGAAACAATTATCATAACTAGCGCTTCAACCAATCCATTGGAACGAACGGTTCGAATGTCAGAGGTGGCCAACCTTCGGCCGCGATGAATCAACATTAGCATGCGACCCGCGTCCCACGACCTCTCTCACCCTGACACTGACCTAGCCCCTAACCTTGGTTGGAGAGCCTTGGAGGGTTTTTTTGGATTTTCTCGAGCGCGTCTGATTGAAATTGTTGCACCCTGAGTACTCCCGAAATTAAAAAGCCATCTTTATGGGATAGCTAAAATTTTTGGATGTTCACTCTTACTTCCGGTTGTAAAGACAGATTAAATTATCTTGTTACAGTATGAGATTTCTTTTAAAGAATAAAATTAAATAAGAAAAATTCATAGTTATCCGAAATTGCCGATATTACATTTATTTTATTGTCTTTTTTGTGTCCATCCCATCTTCTTAATTAATTGAAAAAGATTGTATTTATATCGAAATCAGATTACTTACTAAGCCTTCAATCAATTTTTACTTTAACTTGCCGAGATTGATATAACCCGCCTTTATGCATTACTTAATATAGATAATAGAATATTACATTCTATTAACTTTTCATCTTCTTATTCTTATATATTATGTAAAATGGACTAGCGCTTATGAGATATTCGCTTGAGTAAATATACATTTAGCATCATGGGTTCCCCCACCATGACTCGAGTTGACGACGAATTTTACTCACAGCATCTCCGAAGATAATCGAGTGGATAATTCACTGATTTATCTCGGTTTTAATGGATTTGCAAAAAAATCTGTTGTTTTGTGAACCAATAACCGGTTCCGAGCTTTGGGGCATCCCACGCGAATATTCTTGTCTGCAAGCTGCCGATTGAGATGTCAATGCGGTTTTGATGTTTATTCGTCGAGTTCTCTAGTTTACCTCCAAACAAGTTGTTTTAGAGTCCTCAAAATGTATTCGTATAAGATAACAACAGTAAAATATACCTCGTATTAATTGCTTATTCAAATGCGGTTCAAAGTTGAAGTATTAATTGCGTGTTTCGTTGTAAGTAGTTGTATTAACGTATAATAAAATTTAAACATTAATAAATAACAAAGCAAGTTTCATCTCCTTTTACTTCTTACGAGTATAATATAAGAAAGAAAGGCAAAATACTTTATCCTACTTCGTACTAATATTATAAACGCGAAAGTTTGTCAGTATGGATGTTTGTTACTCTTTCACGTAAAAACTACTGAATGGATTTTAATGAAACTTTACAATAATAAAGCTTATACATTAGAATAACACATAGGCTACAATTTATAAAGATGTTGTATGCATTGTCAAAAATATGACGATAAGTGTCAAGTAAGTAGGAAAAAATCTACCATCTGCGAGCTATTCTGGCGTGCGCTGCCAAAACTGCTAGAGTAACACATTTATGTAATGTATGATGGAAATGTTTGTCTTAAATAGTCCTACAAAAAAGCCGGTCCAGCGGCACTTCAGAAGGAACTTCACTTTATGCTAATGATGCTAACTAACGCGGGTGAAACCGCGGGGCACAGCTAGTGTGGTATAAAGATAAAAACTGTTTACAAACCCCAAGGAAGATCAATAAACAATTGACACCGGTGCATTCCACTGGAGATCCCGGAGTCCTCGCCAAACGTAGAGGCAGGCCACCAAGGGGGTTTAGTGTGGTCAAATCCCACATAACCCGGTATTCCCTCCAAAGGTGTTGGGTATCTTTTGAAAGTTTCCCCCGATACAAAAAAGAGTGTAAAATCTATTAATTTAAGAAGGCGCAACGTAAGGCCATTTAAAAAAAATTTGTGGGCATAATTTCAAGTATTTTTAGAAATAAATTCTTTATTCACTGTACGGTTCATTTACAAACTCTTAGTGAACGTTATTTTTTTTGTTCTGTAGAGAACGATATTAATAGTATAATGCATATATAACCACGCTTCGTTTGAGTCATTCCAATGACGATTCAATCGCGGATCTAAAGCGACCCAAACAATGCAGTTCCCATTGTCAAGTACTCCTGGGCCCAGTTTATCCCATACTTTTACAACAAACACCGTGACCGTTTCACGTATTGTTGCAATTTCCTGCCATTAAAAAAATTACAAAAAATCAACAGGTCAGGTACCTGTTTTTTTTTCTCAGGCAAGTTAGGGGTGACTGTCCTTTCCTGGAACATTGCTTTTCACTTCGCAAACTGACCGATAAGGGTAATGCGTTTTTAAATGCCTAGGAATAAAGCTTAAACTTGTATGAATTTAACTTGGAATTATTATCATTGTATTGTAATTCCCTACTGTCAGGTCGGGACATGTACCGGGGTAAAACCCACGAAATAAGAGTAATGTTACCCGCTAATGTAGGTAATAATAAAATTGAGTCAGGTAAAAATCCGTACTTGTCGTTACGCTTGGTGTATTATGGTTGGTTTTTTAAAGTTAAATGAATTGTAAATATTTAAGAGCAGCCATATTAGGTTGTGAATAGGGTTGCCAGATGTCCGGTATTTAAGCATACAGTACGGTATTTTCGAGGCCTGTCCGGTAAAAAATAAATGGTCATACCGGACAGAATAATGTCCGGTATTTTGAGAAAAGTCGGTACTACTGGTCACAAACGCTCAAAGTTAGCATAGTCTTGGCGACCACAATTTTATGACTACATTTTATTTTGTTAATAACTAATTTAGTTGACTTATGTGGTGTTGATTAATAAATAAAAAATATTACTATAAAAACCCGTATTTTTTGCCACTTAGCATACCCCCCCCCCCTTTGTCTCTGGGTTGTCCGGTATTTTTTGCGACTCACCTGGCAACCCTAGTTATGAATGGCTTTGTATTTTAAGATGTACAAAAGGTATGGACTTCCGATAAGTGATAAACCTTACATTTCCATCACCGCATCATACACAACTTTATATCCTGACTTGATCTATAAAATATAAAATCGCTTTGTTATTTACAGTACGAGATAAATACGTTTTATTCGGAGTATTTCGGAGTTAAATTTGAAAAAACAAAATTACGTGAAATTTTTAATTGCAAGGAAATATAAAGCAAGTTAAAAGCCGGTATTTTGTAGCGCGGGTGACGCCCCTAAGTTTGCCCAAATCTATGGGCGACGATGACCACTTACCATCACACGAACCCTCAGACTGTTTGGTTTTCTTTTAAAGTATAAAAAAATTATAATAATACAAACTGTAATACCCGGTTAATGTAAAATATTTTAAATTCATATTTGAATAAAAAGTAATGCCAAGATTATTTATCACAACTAAGTTTACTTTCTACTAGCCTTCCGCCAGCGACTTCGCCCGCGTGGATCCGTTTAATAGTCCTCGTAGGATAAAAAAAAGCCTATGTGCTATTCCAGGCTTCATTGCCTTGCATATTAAAATCATAGGCGATTAGCCAGTTGCTTCAACCGCGTTGACCCTATTACCCGTTTTCACGTAGGAATGAAACATTTTCCCGCAGTAAAAAGTAGCCTATATAATATTACTCAGGGTGAATGTACTTTCTAATGGTGAAAGAATTTTTGAAATCGGATCTGTCGTTTTTGTGTTCATTCATTACAAACTTACAAAAATACAAATCTTTGCTCTTTATAATATTAGTATAGAAGTATAGAAGAAAAACGGAATATAGGAAACACTATTAATGTTTTTTTTTATAGAACGTAATAGCCCATACAAAAGTCATGGTGTTCTAACAAAAGTTTAATTTACCACAGCTGTATTATGTAAAAGTAATTTCGTTTATAATAGCACATCTGACAAAATTGCAACACACGTTCTAAGTGGCGTACCGGCCAGATAGTTTAATTTAACCAATTACTAATTTTAAAAGTAAGTAAATTAAAGACTGTCGTTCAAGACTGTTAGTTAATTATGCTCTTACTGAATCTATTGCGTTGATCGCACCTGTTATGTAATGCTAATGTGTTTTGTAAGCCTTAACTTTCTTCATTTTGACATATTCTTTTAGGATGGAAATATCTAACTTGCTAAGTATTCTGGCGCGATTTCAAATTATTAGAAAAGGTTCCATTTGAGTGTATAAATACAATTATATATGTATACGAATACTTTTAAGCTACAGCTTATATATGTATACGAATAGATATACAACTTATATAATATGTAGACGATAGTTACAATTATATATGTATACGAATACTTTTAAGCTACAAGTGAGACACCCTGTGGCGCAATGGTTGTCATGCCGGACTGCCGATCGATCGGATGGCGATGGTTCTCGGCGAAGCAGAAATTTGAACGATGAGTTTAAAATTTCTTTTCTCGGTCTGGGTGTTTGTGTTTCTGATTATAGTTTGGGGACAGGTGCGGGTTGAAATTTTGGAGGAGGTAAAATAAAACTTAACTTCTGAAGCATAAAGTGTACTCTGATTTGGGGATGGGGACTTGATTTTAATTTGGAGGAATTAGAGGTTTGTCAAGGGTGAACCCGAATGGTTTTGGGGGCTTGATCCTCCTAACCCCCTCTCTCCCTGGATCCGCTAGTGGAGACCACAGTAATAAACCTTCACCACCTTAAAGTAAAGTGACACGTACGCTAATTGTCACCCGTAACTTCAATATCACAATTTCACGATGTTTATATGATAAACTGACCCCTACTCATAGCTTTTACTTGCCAATTAACTTTACTTGGGACGTAACAAATCAACACTTTACTTGGAGATGGTGAACGAGGCCCTTATAATCTTTGGTTTATTGTCAAACTCTAATCCCGCAGAACCCAAAAATATTTTTTCTAATCGCTAATTTTATTTTATCTTTCCGATGTAAACCTTTCCAGCTAATTGGTCAACTCGGGGCATTTCTTTGTTCACCTCCTATTGTGAAGCCTGATTGTTATGGTCTTAAGGTTACCTGGCCAGAAAAAAAGAAAGTGGCTAGAAAAGGTGACCCTTCGCGTCCTTTCTGTGATGATTGATGCGTGATATTTTCGAAATATGTAGGTACCCAAAATACCATTTTGATCCTACCTGTGTAAATTTAGTCGCATTACTGCTTCGAAATGGTACAAGTTAAGTAAAAATAAGTAGGTAAAATAAGCCGTCAGTCCCGATTGTTGTCGATAGATAACAGTCGTTAAACCTCGCCGGAGGCCTTATGGGCGGTTTGAAAACATTCGACAGCGGGTTGGCCACTAACTCGGATCTCCACCAACCCGCATTGGAGCAGCGTGGTGAAGTAATCTCCAGGCCGAACCAATAAAAGGGTTGCAGGCGTTGCAGCTATGGTGGAAGGAGAAATATTTTTATACATTAAAAATAGAGGATGTTCCGTCGTCTAGTTCATCGCTGTCCATCTTATATTCTTTCTCTAACATTAATGAAAAAGAAATATTATAAAAAAACATCCACATCTCGGTGCGACTATTGCTCATTAAATTAATAACTGCACTAATCACGATCACACTTGTACGTAATTGACATTAATTGACTTATATCAACCTTTCAAATGGAGGAATTTGAGGAAAAACGAGGAATCTGCTCTATAGATGCCGCGGCACGCAACGCGATCGTCTTCCGCGCAAACGACATCAACGCGCTTCGTTGCGTTCCAACTATGCGGTTTTATTCTTTTTCAAAGGAATAATAGTTATCAAATTGTTTTTGTAACTAATAAATATGTGATTTATTATCTTAGGGTGCTTTTGTTGGTACAATGAATCCAAGATATTAAGAATAGTAGGTATTATTATACGATAACTACATCAGAACAATAAAATGGTACAGTTTATGAGTTAGGTATTTTATTTGAATAAATAAGTGCATTATCAATGTGGGGTTTATTTAAAAATAAAATGAAAAAAGGTAGGTATTCTAGAAATGCAATAATGTAAATTTTAAATGTTTATACACAGACAACTTTTATCGGATTTTTTAAATATTACATAACGTAATAATTGTATAACCTGAAATTTTTCCATATACCCATGTATTTATCGTTATAATAGGTATATTGACATTTAGGTGCATATATATATCTATACTAATAGGTACTTACATAAAACTGAAGAGTCTGTTTGTTTGTTTGAATGAACGCGCTAATCTCAGGAGCAACTGGTTCAAATTGAAAAATTCTTTTTGTTTTGAATAGTCCATTTATTAGGGAAGGTTATATAACATCATACTATGACTAATACCAAAATCCATGCGAACGAAGTCGTGGGCGGCCGCTAGTACCGAATTGTTATTTATATATATAAATTAAAACTTGCATCAGTATACCTAAATAATAAAACTTGTCTATATGTACACAGTATATCTATTTAGTCAGAGAAGGTAACAAACTAATTAAATAATAAAAGATAAAATGTAATGTAATGTCTGCATAAACATGTAAACGAATGATTATAGTTAAATTTATTTAAAATAATTATCTGTATGCAAAAAATAAGAGGTTAATTGTATGTATAGGTCATTTGTACTTAATGCATTGTACAAAAACAAAAAGATATGAACGTGTTAAATTTTCGTACTTTGACCCATAATTAAAATTAAATTATTTACAAGAACAAAAACGAAAGGTGTAGGTAATTAACTTCTTTTATTTTAGTTTCTGTGATAGGTACCTATTTCAAAATAAATAAATAACGTTTCAAACTCATAGCCCCACAATAGGGTAGATATAACCTGTGTCGTGGATGCCATGGACACACAGAAACACAAACACCCAGGCCGAGAACAGAAATTTAAGGTCATCATTCAAGTTTCTGCCTCGCTGGGAATCGAACCCGGGGCCCTACGATCGGCTGTCCGGCACAGAACTATTGCACCACACGGATATCAGTAATATAATAGCAATTTATAAAAATATTAATTTATATTGATATGTATGTAGACAAAAATAACTTACGATCATCTAATTCCTCATCGTAATCCGAATAGCACCGTTCTTCATCCTTAAGGCTCTGGTTGTCCGGTTGTTGGTAGAATCGCTCCGATTTTATATACATTTTGAGATACATCACATCAAAGTACTGCAACAATCGTTCGGAAACCACAATTCTTCAATCTTTAATCACTAGTGGCCAATTGTCACGTGACACAAAAACAAAACTATTGTTTATTATTCGGAAATCAACGCTGAAAAACGATAAAAATCAGCGATCCCACAAAACGCGATTAAAAAAAGTCACTTGTTCTCAAAGTTCACGAATCAAAATAATAAAGGTAAACGCACCACCCCTCGCACATGGCAAGCACTGACAAAACGAACAGTCCGGTCAATTGAATGGTCCGCAAGATGGCATTGTTTAAAAAAAATCGCCAGGGTCCGAGTTCAAGCGAGTTCACGCGAATGGCGACCGACGCGCGCGGCCGAGTCGAGGTGCGCCCGCGGACTGCCCGACCGACCCGAGTTATCAGCCTTTGACAAAAAAACACAGGTAGTGCCTCCGCGGGCGAGCGGTAACGGCGAATTGATTTTCATTTTGTTTGGGATTTGGACTGGATTGTCATTTGCTCAGAGCAGCTCTTTGACCCACGTGGTATATTTGAGGTCTACTTTAAGAGCATTTAACCAATGCTCTAAGAATTTAAGCGGGATTATGAGAGCCTACTCTGGACGTAGGTAATACGTATTCGTCTGAAACTTCGTAAATTTTAGGCCTTATTTTTGTACGAGGAAATCTTAGCAATATTATTTATTCTGTAGCATAAGTTCATGTAATCAAAGTCTACGTTAGTTAATAAATAGCGTTTCACACTCCACATTAAAGTAGAATTACCTGTGTCGTGGGTACCATGGACACACAAAAACAGAATCGCATAATTGTCTAATTTCGAGAAATTGAACATGATCCAGGTTTTATTTTATTTTATTACACTTCAACTTTATATACTTACAGTATTTACAAGTTTAATCGAAATCAGCTTATTTCAATGAACTAAGTGCAAAAGTCGCAAGACCGCAACACTAGCTAGATATTGTATAAAATGTAATTCTAACCCGTAACATAAATATAATATATTATGTCAAAAAATAAAACACATTAATAACAAAAATACTATCTTAAAAATTACAACTGAAAAGAATCATACTTCATCATACATTCATACTTTCGAAATATCAATAAAATATTATTTGAAGATACCTATTCTTATTGTCCAATTCATTTACGTTTGGCACAGGATTTTGCAACACGTGATATTTTTGCTTGAAAAGAATGTCTAAGCAATGTACGAGTTATTAAAAGTTTTTAATTAATTCACACAGCTCTTTTTGATTTGCAATTTTGCTATCTTAGGTGTCGGTTGATTTATATTTTTAATGCATTTCATGCATATTTTCGCCATTAAGTCAACTTTAATAAATGACTGCTACAGGCTATAATTACCTACTGCTTGTTAGAGACTTATGTTATTATTTTAAAAAGGAGAATATGCAGTTTATGTAAGATACACAAGTTCAATTAAAATACTGTGACGCAAAAAGTTGTATGAAATACAAATTGGCCGCTTTTTGGAGTGTCCGCCATATTGAATTTAGAAATACGTCACTTAGCTTATCTTATCATATATTTATTACTCTAAACAAACAATGTCCCTTTCCTTAAAACGAGTTAATATAATAACTGCTTAAGATAATACTGCTAGATATACTAGATATAGGAAAGTTAGATTTATTAAGTGTTTTTAAAACAATCCATGAAAAATATAAAAAAAATCCATACGTTCTCCATCGAGTGTAAGTCTATCAAAATAGAATACCTAACCTGAGAAATTTGGCAGTCAAATATACAAAACGACGTAGCATGTCATATGAATCACTCCAGCTCCTCCATATCCTCGTATATCAAGAGTAGAAACATCATGTTTGTTTACACAGATATCTAACGCTTACATTATCATCTAATTTAATGTATTTCTAAACATTAACATGAAGTGGTCACATCGCGGACAGGTGAAAAACAAGCGATGAATTTTGCTTGAAGTATAAAGTGTTATTAAAAAGATTTTAGGAGTTTTGGCGGGAAGTCGAAAAATACATATTGTGCTCGTTTTATTTTCAATTTTTTGATGTATTTTTGAGTTATGTCGGATAAATTTGATGGCATTTTGTTATATGATATAGATTAATTACAATGCACGAGTGTTGTGAAATAAAATAACAGTGCGAAAATATGTTCAGCTTGCCTCAAAAATTCCATTGGTTACGTTCTGGCAAAGAAGCCATCGCTTTACTTGAATATCTGACTGACTTGACTGACTGATTACTGATGACTTACTGACTTTTCCTATGATTAATTGTCCAGCTTCACCGAAACTGGCAAAAACGTGATGCAAAAAATATATTTGAAGCTGGCAATATGCAGAGTTTGCGATGCCATAATTGAAGAAAAAAAACTTTGTTTTTCCTCTGCTATTTAATGGGTAATAATTACGCAACAATTTATCACAATCGATTCATTCAATAATTCTATGCTTCATCCGGTGTTGGTGAAGCAATATCCTTACTGTATCAAACAGTCGTAGATAAAATTATCATAATTAGCATTTTAGTACTAAATTAACATTCGTCAGAGCCACGTCTTCCGATCAAACAGTTATATAGCCTAATTAGAGATAGTCATTTGATTTAATTTAATTATAGGCGGAACATAATGAATATTGGATGTATTTTTTATAATTTTACATCGATTAATGACACCACAGGGGTGAGATCACCGTTTGATCAAATTGATCGCAACAGGCCCACAGCGTTTTTAAAGGTTCGAAACATTTATTGATAAAATATGAATATGTCAGACATTATATTGTGCACGTTGAATTATATTGGCTCAATTTATATTCAAATGTAACGCATTTAACTTTGCAATAACACTTTTGAAGTTTCCGAGTATACCATAATAGGTATTAAATATCAAATAAAATATACAAATAGGAACCATGACATATATAGCATCGTTTTATGCTCTTTATGTAATTTTAATCATAAATAACGGTTATTTTATAAACACACAAGGATGAAACACAATTAAATAGTCAATAATAAAGTCAAATCAAAAACTTTCACGATTTGATCGAGTCAGCGCTTGTCAAAGTTCATAAAACACGAAGATAAATTATTATTGATTGATTGATTAAAATTATATAATCAATCACTGATAACTTGTTGAGTACTTCATTTAATGAAGTTCCGAGTGTATATTATAATTTAAATAAAAACATTAAGTAATAATTTTGAAGCGCGTTTATAAGTCAACTTGACACATTCAATAAGGTGAGATATCTACATTAAGAGTATGGTTAAATATTCGTTGCTCGGCTACCGTGTTACTGACTTTACAACCTCCAAATATGGACGTGATTCGGTAAAATTATGAAGCGTAGGTGGATATCTACCTACAGGCCGATGTTACAACTAATTTGAAGGAAATTAGTGAGACTGCATATATTTCAAAGTAATTTAGCTCAGGACATTTAAAATGAATGGTATGCTATTAAGTTCCTTGACGCGAGAAATAAAATTGTATTCACTTTATTTAATTGGTGTAATGGTCAGTGATAAAAATGGAATTTACTACTAAAGTTTCTGTACTCAAATTTATTTTGCAACTTTACATTCTAATGAATAGCAACAAATAATTCATATGAATATTATAAACGTGAAAGTGTGTTTGTTTGTCCTTCTTTCACGTCTCTACAACGCCACGTATAGACCAAATTTTTTTATGGAGATAGTTTGGTGATGGTGGTGGCATAGGCTACCTTTTACTCGGAGAAAATGTCTCATATCTTTCCGCGTGCGAAAAGCTAATAGTTTGGTAGGCGATAGAATTATTATGGCTCGCCCGGGATAGTACCACTGCTGCACCCACTTCTGCCGTGAATCAATTCTATTGTGTTTCGGTGGAAAGGTGCAGTTGCCGGCCACACTTACATGAGGCGACCACAAGCCTCCGGAGTAGCAGCGCAACTGCATACGACCTCAGACAAGACTCCCTATGTTTGCTTGAGGTTGTATGTAGATGTCCATGGGCTGCAGCGACCACTTAACACCACGTGGCCTGCATGCTCATCTGCTACTCTATTCAAATAAAAAAAAATTAGGTAAGACGGTTAAAATATGGGTGCCTAATATTCACCATCCTGTATATATTCAATTTCTCGCGAGAGTCTTTATAAAATGACAATTGGAATAATATGTTAATATGCGCTTCACCTTTGGCAGAACTTTTGGTCGGATTAGATGAGCGATTGGCGGAGATTCTGCATTTTGGAATGTTTATTGCTTGAATAATTTTGAGATTCGAGTGGGCTTGGTTGCGGAGGCGTTTAGATTATAGAATACTTTCATTTAATGTGTATACATTTAGCACGACTTTTTGTGCAAAAAGGTATTAATTTCTTCTAATTATAATAAACTTTCCGATCGCAGATCCCAACCCTCACACTATCTCCATACAAAAAATCAGGTCAATCTGTAGTGACGTGAAAGAAAGACACACAAACATTCACCAGTAATAAGATTAATATGGATGTTCAACGACACTTAAATGGATGGACACTAGCCGTCCGCCAGCGGCTTTGTCCGCGTGGACCCGTTTAATAGGTCCCCGTAGGATAAAAAATAGCCTATGTGCTATTCCAGGCTTCATTGCTATATTAAAATCATAGGCGTTTAGCCAGTTGCTTCAACCGCGTTGACCCATTACCCGTTTTCACGTAGGAATGAAGCATTTTCCCGCGGTAGATGTCATGTTACTCAGGGTGAATATAGCTTTCTAATGGTGAAAGAATTTTTGAAATCGGAACAGTAGTTTTTGAGTTTATTCATTACAAATTTAAAAAAATACAAATATTTCCTCTTTAAAATACTAGTATAGATTGGTTTAAATATCTTAATCTCAAAGGTAAGCAGTTTCTTTCTTATCGCATGTAGTGGATTAACTATAAGTACCTTCTGATACCAAAAGGGTTAATTCTATTTCTAGGAATAAAACTTCCTTACCTATGTCTTAGCTTTATTTATGTAAACTGCCAAATTGTAAAACATTTCAGTTTTATAATATTTAGTTCAATAAACTTAATAAAAATTCCATCCATCCATCCGCCCACTGCTGGACATAGGCCTCCCCTAATGTTCGTCACTGCTCCCGGTCCTTCTGAATCCAGCAACTGCCCGCTGTCTCCTTCAGGTCATCAGTCCGCCTGGTTAGAGGGAGGTCTGTACTCCTTTTGCCGAGACGTGGTCGTCATTCAAGGATCTTTCTTCCCCATCAGTTGTCGGTCCTACTAACTATATGGCCTGCCCGTTGCCACTTCAGCTTGCAGATTTTGAGAGCTATGTCGGTAACCTTAGTTCTTCTACAGATTTCATCATTACGAATTCTGTCGTAATAATAAAAATACGTAGTGTTTATTCTTAGGTACATTTTAAACTTTTTAGCAACACTGACTAATCTACAATTCGTCAGTAGTCGGCACTCAAACAGTTACTACAATTAGAAGCACTGCAATAATATTTTTCAACATGACATTTCCGCAATGACTTATGGTAATAACAAATGTCAAGCAAGGTTTTATTCTCGAGATTAAGTTGACACCCAGAGGTCCGACATGCCAATCACCCACCAAAAATACCCTTTTGTTTTTTGACACAAGGCAATAAAATTATTAAATTTTAATGCTGAAGGTGAAGATTGATGAAGAAGACCGTAATAAACTATAAATAATTTAAAATAATACATGTATATTTACGTATCGTTGTCTTAAAATTGTAATTTTCCAGTATTTCATGAGACTCAGGCTTAAGTCGCTGCTAAGCTGCTCTGTCAGCTGATAGGTAGGCTTTCCACCCAAACACAAAAAAAATTTGCTCGGCAAAAATGGGGACAGAAGTGGTACTTTCCCATTTGAATCACCTGAAGATATCCTTTTTTAAATTACGTCACATTAATATCAGCCCGTCAGTCATCTTGGATTCCTTAGTTAACGCGGGCGGAAAATGGTTGCGAGTTTTGGCCGCTCGCCTCTTGAATAACAATATCGACAAAGATCGACATATTGTGTCATGTTTTTTTACCTTAATGTTGACAGATCGTGAACAAAAAGATCAGGACATTAGATTGTCGAATTAATACAAGTCATCGATAATTAAAGCAGTTAGTAGGTACAGACCATAGATAGGTAGGTACAAAAAATACAATGGAATACATATAAACTAAGACGGAGGTAATGTGTTATGACCCATTGCGTACCATGGCTAGGTTGCTTGCATTGCGAGAAAGGACGAAAAGGTTACGAAGGACCGTAGTTTTTTCACCACGCTGCTCCAATGTGGTAGTAATAACGTTTCTTTACAAAAAGCAGGGTTAGCCAATGGCATATTGTAAATAATAGCTTACCGTGTTTATTACCAGTGAAAATTAGCAAAGGACTGCAATTACCTGTAACAAAAACAAGTTTATAAATAAATATTTTTAGAAATACACAAGCAAAAGGTTTTCATTTCAAGGTTTGCAGTTCAACTGGCTTCAAAAACGTTGGTCTTTTACATACATTTTTATGTTTAAATGTGATCAATTAGAGTATTCACAAAAAAGTTAAATCTATATATCTATACTTAGATAGGTCAACTTTGAAAGGTGATAGATTTTTACACGCATTCTTTAACTGTAACATTAAGACCGCTCTTAACGCCATGAACCTGGGCTAAATATTATTTTGCTACTTTATACCAACTTTTCTATTAATAAATAACACAATTTATATTTTCGCAATTTGACTTATTTATAAACATTTTCGACTTCGCCCACATGTCAAATCAAACACAATTAATATAATAAAATTACTATTCAAATCAAATGCTTGTATCGAATTGAAGAGTAGGTGAGTTTATTCCTATACAGAAATCTAAGTTTCATTGATGTAACGTTGTTTTGATTTTGAATTCACTCAAAAAATATATGTGGATAAATATTTTTCACGTATATGAATTTTGTCTAACGTCTGAAGTCTTCAGAAAAGGCTTAACCGGTTTTGTGAAATTTTATATTGTACTAGTGGGCACTGCAGATGTTGTCCTGCCTTAAAAGTCATTACTTTTAAGGCAGGTCTTTCATTAAAGAGGATTTGTTTTCTTATTATCATAAAGAGATTTCATGTTTCAAGCAAAAATATAAAACAAATAGTGACATACGAACTGTCCTGTTATTCTGAATGTGTCAAAGTTTAGAACAACACGGCACGAAATACAAACGTTTGACAGGTAGGAACAATTTATATGGGGAAACTACTTATGGAAGTGAATCTAAGCCATCCTCGAATCCACTTGAACACACACAAAAAAAATCATTAAAATCGGTCCAGCCGTTTAGGAGGAGTTCACTGTCAACACACGTACAGAAGAATTATATACTATATTAAGATATTCGGTAGGTCTAACAATCACTCGTAATTTATTTTACTAACCCTTAAGTCACAAGGGTTGGACCACCACTGTTCGCGCCAATTAAGTCATTTCACCTCCCTCCCCTTCACCCTCCCTCTCTTCCCCGCAAGCGCACTATTACATAATATGGATCAGGAAGATCTATCAACTCAGTCTGCCTTCGTCCCGCCGCCGACGCGCACGCCGCCGACGCGTATGCAAGTCCTCTAGTGACAACCGCACCGCAAGCCACCTAACACGTGGTCAGACTCGCCGCATCGCCACCATCACCGCTGTCAATAGTTGTGATTTAACTGACTTCAAGTGATAAATAAGTGTGAAAGACAACATCAGTTCCCGGGCAAGAGAAGGCTTCATCAGTACACGAGCATACCATCTGCTCCAGCACCAAGTAAGTGCGTTTGTTCCCTTTACCAATCCTTCTCGTTTTCCACCATTAATTCAAACCGCAACTTACAGTCCACAATTCCTACACCCGCAGTGGGGGACCACCCTCCTTTCCACCCTTTATTCCACCACCATTTTTGGTCATAGCGAACCGGAGGTCCCCCCTTTTCCCAACAATATCTGGTCCTTGTCGATCCGGATTCCTCCAATTTTTTGGTCAGTCGAGCCTGATTTCGAATCAATAGTTTAGTAACTTCACCCGGGTTAATTATTTAATCTCATAAATACGCATATTTATGTATTTCATGTAATATATTATAAGTGCCTATTCATATTTATTTTTGCAAATAAGTATTATATCTACGATTATTTTATATCCCGCATATTAATAACGCACCGCTCACGTAGGTATATTATTATTTTTGCAAAGCGCATTCGCACCATTATTTACCTATATTTGTAATCGAAATTACACCTCATAGGTACGCATTCTATTTTTCATTAATTGAAGTCCGCCTTATTTGTGGTTGCCGGAGCCGACGCGACCGGCGATCGTTGTTTCGCTAGCAACTACCTACGTATTCATTCATTACGCCACACATAATTTTTATAATCTTAACTGTTTTAACTGATTTATCTTGTTCACGACAAAATGTCTACTAAAGGTAAAATTGTATCTGAAACGGTTTCAAATGACGAAATTAGTTTGAAAATATTAATTGCAAAACGAAATGCTATTTACGAACGTTTACAACAAATTTATGATTTATCTATAAGTGCATCAAGTTCGTCAGACGAACAGGACACATTTCTTGACACGGCATCTGACCTTGAATACTTGCGTACCGAGTTCAAGGACACGTTAGAATCTTATAATGTTACAAATTTAAAATTAAATCCGAATGCGCAAGTAGATTTCGGATCGTGGAAATCTTTTCATGATCTATATAGTCGTATTAAAAGTCAAGTGTCAAAATTAAACGCTTCATCTTCAAGTAAATCACAGAATAGTTTACCTACAAAAATTATACCATCGCTTCCGCCCATAGAATTACTTTCTTTTAATGGTGACATACGACACTGGTCTATGTTCTACCAACAATTTAAAACATTAGTTCATGATAATCAGCAATTAACAGATGCTGAACGCGTCTATTATCTTGTTAGTAAACTTAGTGATAAGGCATTATCAATCTGCTCAGGCTTAATGCCTACCGCTGAAAACTATTCTGTGATATGGAACGCGCTCATACGTAGATATAACGACGAGCGTGCGCTCGCGACTACCTACGTCAGTCAGCTGTTAGAACTGAAGAACGTAAACACTAACACATCCGCTGGTTATCAAATATTTATGGATAAATTTGATGCTTCTATTAACGCTCTTAAGCAACTTAATGTTGATGACATATCTGATTTTCTATTTCTAAATATCGCGCTTAGAAAATTAGATAACGATACCGTAAAGTCGTTCGAAATGTCATGTCGCAACGTAAACATACCGAAATATTCCGCTTTGGTTCAGTTTTTACATGACCAGAATAGGGCTTTATGCCATACAATAAATACTTCGCATACGTCTAACAACCATAAAATTAAAGGTAATTTTGTTCCCGCTCCCGCTAAAAATATAAGCAAAACTTTTATTAATACAGATTCGAATCGGTCATGTATTTTCTGTGAATCGGGTGATCACGAACACCTATTTGTCTGTCCGCATTTTTTAAAAATAAATGCACAGGACAGGTACAATTTTGTAAAACGAAATAAATGTTGCACTAATTGTTTAAGTAATAAACACGCCACTCCATTTTGTAAGTCACAGCGTAGATGTAGGTATTGCTCCCGCTCGCACCATACGCTACTTCATTTTGTTAGTAGTAGGAATAAGGTCGATCAGCCTTCGGTAGAACAAGGTCCAGGAGAAAAAAATGCATCCACGTCATGTAACGTATCGCGCGATTGCGGTAATGCGCCGCACTGCACTACATTATTGGGGACTGCGAAAATTAAAGTTTGTACTAAATACGGTCACCAATATTTGTTGCGTTGTTTAGTGGACCCTGGCTCGCAATGTGATTACATCACGAAACAGTGTTGCAAACGTTTGTACCTACCGATCTCCAATAAAACACCAGTTAGGGAGGCGCAAGGAATCGGTGGGGTGTCGCAGAAGGTTTTAGGTGTTACTTCTTTGCAGTTTAGCTCCCGCTTTGATGAAAATAAACTTTATCATATTGAACCGCTAGTTGTTCCCGCTATAACTGGACAATTACCCGAGTCGTTAATAGACGTTTCGAAAATTAATTATATAAATAATTTACGTTTAGCTGACGATCAATTCCATACACCAGGTGACATTGACGTTTTATTAGGGGTTAATACTTATTTACAAATTTTGTTAACTGATAAAATAATTAATTCGCAATCGCCGAGTGCCATAGAAACGTCATTAGGATACATAATAATGGGAGACGCAGATATCGACTTTCCTACTTGCATGCCGCGTTCTTTAGTTTCTTATCCTACTCGTATTGATAATAGTCAAACGTCGCTAAAGTTAGAGGAGCTGCCGCAAAAAACTTATTTGAGTCCTGATGAACAGAAATGTGAGAATATTTATAATTCCACTACTCGTCGCAATTTGAACGGACGATGTGTTGTCGCCCTGCCCTTCAAGGACACGCCTGATAAGTTAGGTGATTCTTTTATAACCGCTAAAAAACGCTTCTCGCTCCTAGAGAGACGTTTTTAATAAATGTCCCGATCTTCGCTCCCGCTACAATGACGTCATTCAATAATACATCAACAAGGGTTTTTTATCATTGGTTGTTTCGAATAATTTTACGGAACCTTGCTTTTATCTCCCGCACCACCCTGTCATACGTAATGATAAAAGTACAACTAAATTGCGAATAGTACTCGACGCAAGCGCTAAGTCAGATAATGACATTTCATTAAATGATATTTTACATAGTGGGCAAAATTTACAGCCTGATATTTTTAATATTTTAATAAACGTACGAGTTTATCGCATCGCCTTTTTTGCCGACGTTAGACAAATGTATTTATGCATTGAAGTACAAAAATCGCACCGCGCGTTTCAACGCATTCTTTATCGCTTTTCTAATGAGGAAGACATACAAACATACGAATTTAATCGTGTGACTTTTGGTTTACGCTCTTCGCCTTTTCTTGCGCTACGCACATTACGTCAGTTGGCTTCCGAGGAGAGGGAGTCCTATCCTCTGGCTGCTTCGGTGGTCGAACGAGATATTTATATGGACGATATCGCGTCCTGCGCGCCCTGCGTCAACAGCGCCGTTGACGTAGCCACTGAACTAATTCAAATGTTTCAGCGTGGAGGATTTGAATTGGTTAAGTGGACTAGTAACAGTTCAGAGCTTTTACAGCACATCCCCGCAACGCACCGTCAGCTTGACGAGGTCTCATTCGACGACCAAAATATTTTTTAAATATTGGATCTTCGTTGGCACCCCCCGCAACTGATTCTTTTTCTTTTCTAGTTTCGCCGCCGCCGCTCGCTTGTACCAAGCGTTCTATTTTATCCGCAACCGCTCGCTTGTATGATGTTCTGGGGCTCGTGGGTCCAGTAATTCTTTTCTCTAAGCTTCTCATTAAAACCTTATGGGTTCTCAAACTTGACTGGGCCCAGGCTCCGCCCGCTCACGTTGTCACTGCATGGCAACAATATATTTCAGACTTACTTTGATATCGAAATTAAAGTTTCCTCGCCATATGGGTATAAATAATAATACGCAAGTCTCGCTAGTCGCGTTCGCCGACGCCAGTGAAAGGGCGTATGGCTGCGTGATTTATGATTTATTCGCACATCGTTAATGATGATGACTCACTAGTGATAACGCTACTAATTTTATTGCTTCACGTTCATACTTGAAGGAACTTCATTCCTTTTTTACGTTCAGACGAATATTATAAAGTATTTAATCAGGTCCTTTCTGATAACCGCATCACATGGAAACTTAACCCTCCAAACGCTCCACATTTTGGTGGGCTTTGGGAGTCAAATATAAAGATAGTAAAGTATCATTTATTTCGCGTCATAGGTAAGCAAATCCTCACGTATGAGGAATTGCTTACTGTCCTCACTCAGGTCGAACGCATATTAAATTCACGACCGCTTTACGTGTTAAGTAGCGATCCGGCGGAACCTACTGCACTTACGCCCGCGCATTTCCTCGCTGTTAATCCACTTGGATGTTTACCCGCCGCTGATCTTAGTAAGGAACGCATTAATCTTTTATCACGTTTTTCATTACTTGATTCGATAGTTCAGTCATTCTGGAAGCGCTTCAGATCAGAATACTTACATACACTACAAGCAAGAGAAAAGTGGAATAAACATTCTATTAATTCCATTTCTGTAGGAACCGTTGTTCTTATCGATATGGATAACGCTCCGCCTCTTCAGTGGCCGCTAGGCGTCGTCACTGAACTGTTTCCTGGTAGGGATGGTGTGGTGCGCGTTGCACAAGTGAAGACTAAGAGCTCCACTTTGCAGCGGCCCATTGTTAGACTTTGCCCTCTACCAACACAATAATATTTCTATATGCCTATGTAGTTTATATTTTATAAGTTATAGTTTAAGTATAAATTCTCATCCCGCTATTATAATATTTTTATTAATTTACTAATTATATTCATCGCATCGCCTCTGTTCACCGCATATATAGTTTTTTCTATATGATATTAACTCCGCTGTATATATTTATGTTTATTTTTTTTAATTCGCTATTTGAGGAGACCTCAAGGCCGGGGGGATGTTCGCGCCAATTAAGTCATTTCACCTCCCTCCCCTTCACCCTCCCTCTCTTCCCCGCAAGCGCACTATTACATAATATGGATCAGGAAGATCTATCAACTCAGTCTGCCTTCGTCCCGCCGCCGACGCGCACGCCGCCGACGCGTATGCAAGTCCTCTAGTGACAACCGCACCGCAAGCCACCTAACACGTGGTCAGACTCGCCGCATCGCCACCATCACCGCTGTCAATAGTTGTGATTTAACTGACTTCAAGTGATAAATAAGTGTGAAAGACAACATCAGTTCCCGGGCAAGAGAAGGCTTCATCAGTACACGAGCATACCATCTGCTCCAGCACCAAGTAAGTGCGTTTGTTCCCTTTACCAATCCTTCTCGTTTTCCACCATTAATTCAAACCGCAACTTACAGTCCACAATTCCTACACCCGCAGTGGGGGACCACCCTCCTTTCCACCCTTTATTCCACCACCATTTTTGGTCATAGCGAACCGGAGGTCCCCCCTTTTCCCAACAATATCTGGTCCTTGTCGATCCGGATTCCTCCAACCACAAACATTTAAAGGCGGTACGGAGTGCGGGGTCAGCTTATTACTATTAACTTTTCCTTTCTCATCAGTGGACGGTTCTTTCATTATGCTAGACAATTCGTTATGCCTATGTATTATAGCTATGGCTACTTTGTCAAATTGTACAATTATTGTATCTAGTGGCTTCATACTTTGCCATCGTACAAATCGCACATTTTGCTTAACAACCCTGCACACCTTAAGGCAAAGTTCGGCTCCACTTAAAACACGTTGGCTATTTGCTGATGGTATTTAAAGGTCAAAAATCCGGCCACTCTTAAGCGGCTGTTTCCTGATCTATAAACGGAGAATAATGTCTGATAAATAAAGTAATTAATATACGTAATTGCTGTTACGTTATGAAATGTCAATCTAAATGCTATGTCGCTAGTGCTAGATTAGAGCCATTTCACACAGGTGGAAGTTGTCGTAACTGCATTAACGCTGCCGAGTTTAGTATATTGACAGAAACGTACACTCTGACGAACTCTCTTAATTCGTGCATCTACCTTAGGAAATTTGTTACAATCAAATTTAAGTTTTATTCAGTCCTATTTAACGTTCCTCTGCTGAGTACAGTCTCTTGGAATCGAGAAAGATTACTGTCATAGACAACCACGCTGGCCATGTGCGGGTTGTTGGATCCAGTCTTTATAGCTGTGAAAATTTATCTATAAAAATGTAGATATATAAAATTAAATATACATTTTCAATACTAAATGTAACTAGTGTATCTAAGCCGTTAATAGGACTACATTCGACTAGTAGATATACCTGAAAAGGATGTTTGTTTTGATTGATCTTCTTAATTGGGATTGATTATTTGAGTTGATTATCCCTCTTTTAACAGAGTTGTTAACCCTCTTATTCTTTACGTAGACATAACCGTTCACATTTCTATGCCCTTGCTTGCTCTTTTTCTCCAAAATTATGTAAAGGGGATCACAAAAAGTCTGTTCAGCTGCGATACCGCCAACGCCTGGAAATCGCTCGTGTGATATGGCCCTTAATGCTAGGTACGATTTTACATTGTAGTGTCCCTATATAATAAATAATTTATGTATTTAAGTTAATTGATATTACCGTATTATCTTCTAAATTGCCGTTTGTGAAAGGCTCCGTCTGGTCGACTTTCAGAGTCATATTATACATTGCAATTTAGTTTTCGAGTAACAATAAGGGAGCAACGTATTTATATATATATAAATGGCGAGTTTGATCCTCAATACCGTTTGGAATCGCATTGTACATATAAGCGTTCTAAGTAAACAATAAAATAAATTATAAATACCGCATCAGGTCATAAACAACTTTTCGTCTGTTATGTTTTATGACCATCCTGTATACTGTATTCATATGGCAAACTAAATATATAGGTATACACAACTTTGTAAACCCATATTTGTGCATTGTCTTTGTATTCATGCAATAAATAATTTGATTTGATGTTA
Organism: Pyrgus malvae; assembly: GCA_911387765.1. NCBI lineage: Eukaryota > Metazoa > Arthropoda > Insecta > Lepidoptera > Hesperiidae > Pyrgus > Pyrgus malvae. Next base: position 6,506,046 of record OU426958.1, on the reverse strand, counting down.
TGCACTAATTTAAACAGTAACTTTTATGGTTTGACCGCCGAAATACCACCGCTGCATATATTTCTGCCGATAAGCCATTCTGTCTAGCCCGACATGTGGCTGGGCGACCATCAGTTGCTAGAGCAACGGCGCAAATAGCTGCATAAGATATTAGGCAAAATTCAGGCTATCTTGAGTTCACGTGTAGGTAGATCTCCATAGGCGGCAACGAACCTTAAACACCACGTGACCTCCATGTTCTTCTCGTCCTTTAAAAATAAAAACATGCACATACACAAAATAATTGAATTACAAATGATCCCGTTAGATAGATTTATAGAACTTTATAAGAAACTAGCAAAAGTAAGCCCGAAGATCCTTCTTACCTTCATCCATTGACGACCTGCGGGGCGCAATGGTTACCATACCGGTCTGCCAATTGAGGGATCCCGGGTTCGATTCCCTTCTTCTTCTTCGGTCTTCGATGAGTTATTTTTTTCTGTTCTCGGTCTCGGTGTTTATGTTCCTGTCTTTATATGTGTCCATGGAACCCACGACACAGGGTATATGTACTTACCTTACAGTGGGGCTATGAGTGTGAAGCGTTATTATTATTATCTTCACCGATTGCCCAAACAATATAAAAAAAGCAAATCAAATGCGTTTTTAAAGCATTAAAACCAAACTCCTTTAAGTGCAGTAAGGATTATGATAATGCGAACTCGAATTGCGATTGATTTGTGGTCAGCAAAGCAGAGATAAGCAAAGGTTGTTTTAGAACCGCCGGTAGCCTGACCTTTTCTTTTATTGCGAATAAATGCTCCTGCTTTTAGGCGGTGTGATTTATAGCGAGGTAAATATACCGTTATTGCAATAGAAATAAACAAACATTGAGAGTTTGCTCTACTTTTTTGAGATATGAAGCGCGCGAGCTCGGTAGCTTACAGATAATGTAAGCTATCTAAGCAGATATGCGAGGTTAGCAGGGTTAAAGCATGGATGGGTGATCGCAAATGTAAACGTATTTCACGCGTGATTTGCGTTGAACTCTCCACAAACTCCACCAAAGCGCATTCGAGAAGCTTGGTAGAGTAAGCTTCAGAACTCCCAATAAAGAGGCGAGACCCGTCCTCAGCAGTGGGATGGAAAAAATAGTTGCAGCATTAAACCACTCAACGATAAAAACTATTTTTTTCATCACTATCACATTTATACTAACATTAGTAGGTATATTGTCGTCAAACCAACTTTCGTCGACAGCAGTATTTAAATACGAAGCCGATGGCACATTGCTTTAATCATTGTAGGTGGTAGAACTTATATGGTTTGCAATTCTTTTGTTTTCCAGTGAAAAGGTGAAGACTTTACTATAGTGAGTGCTCCGAGGAACTCTTCAAATTGATGCCTACATCACCATTCTATGATTATACCACCAGGCGAACGTTAAAGTTCCACCGGCACCATCTGGACTCGTGGCGGTCCTCCACACTCCACTTTGCACGCTACTTTTTACCACGGACGTGTAAACAAACCTTCCAGCTGAGGCATTCCCAGTGGACTATATCATGGGGTTCTTCAAGAAAACCGTTAAAAAAAGCTCTCCTCCAAAGCCGGCAATGCTCGGGTGACTCCTCTGGGGTTGCCCGTGTCCATAGGCGTCGGTGATCGCTTAATACCACGCGGCCCGTCTGCCTTTTTGTTCGGTTTATTTATATAAAAAAGTTACCGACCAGACTTACATGAGGTGAACATTAGCCTTCGGAGTAGCAGCGCAACTTCATTCGACCTCAGACAAGAATGAGGTTGTGTGTAGACGTCCATGGAGCGACCACTTAACACCAAGAGGCCTGCATGCTCGTCTCCTACTCCATTCAAATAAAAAAAAACTGATTAATCGTCAACTAACTAACACAACAATAAGTTGTGCTCAATACCTTCCGAATCTAAACTATATCATAATAGTGTATTTTACATGGGACCAAAATATACAATAATCTACCAGACTCCCTGAAAACTAAAACTATTAATGAATTTAAAAAAGAAATGTAAAAAAATGGTACTATTCGGTCACTGGGTTTCTAAACGATATATATATATATATATATATATATATATATATATGTGTGTGTATATAAGTATAATAAGATACATAACTAAAATAAATACCATAAATAAGATATTTCGCGAGATAAACACCTTTTTTTTCAGCCAGCTTTATTTCTCTTAGCGTACATAACCCATTATGGTGGGCGCCCAAAGCTGATGACGGTGAACCACGTACGGTTCAAATAAAATAAAATAAAATAAATTTGTACAAAAAGCACAAATTTGGGTTTAATTTAATTTAACTTACTAATATGAAATAAATTTAAATAAAAGTACTCGTATTTTAGTGCGTGCGTGCGTATTTTAGTATTTATTGTAAATAATTAGTTTATAATTTAAATTTAATTTTAAACTTATAAATTATAATATATATCTATACTCTATACAAATAAATAAAATTGGAGTCTCTGTTTGTAATATTAATATAACTGCTTTATACTACTTGCATATGAATTTATATACGGTATACATATACCAAAATAACATTTTATACAATTTTTGTCTGTCTGTCTGTCAATCAGTCTGTTTGTTCCGGCTTATCTCTGAAACGGCGGGACCGATTTTGACGGGACTTGCACTGGCAGGTAACTAATGTCTCAAGGAGTAACTTAGGCTCCTTTTATTTTAGAGAAAGGATTAATATGGCGATCTAAATATTTTTAATACCTTTTTTGTTACCCATATTTGTGCAAATAAAATATTTTCTTTTCTTTTCTTTAAATTTTTTTTATGAATTATCTTCGCAGTGTTAGCACCCACTAGAGTGCATACCTTGATAGACTACCTTCTACCATTAAAGATTAAGGATCACTTAGCTGATATTACGTCTAATAAACATCTGTCTACTTTAAACATCTGGCCAGAGCAACAACTTTCCTCCGCATGCCTTAGGACCACTTCCGCAATTATTCGCAATAATAACGCGTTCAGAAAACATATTATAATCAAACGTCTTCTGATTGTCTTCCACAATCTATCAGGTTTCATTAGTAGTAAAATCGCCGTGTAAACCAACCATTATTCCAGCTCCCATATCCACTCACTAATTGTGATTTGCTTTGTGTTTATGACGCTTTTAATGGATTAAACCTGTTAATGGGAGGTTTAAATTTTAAATCGCCAAAACATTACCACGTACCGTGGGATAGATAAGACGATCTACACTTAGCAGTAGGTGGTAGAACTATTGGGTTCGCCCGGGGAAGTACCACCGCTGCACCCACTTCTGCCGTGAACCAATTCTAATGTGTTTCGGTGGAAAGGTGCAGTTGCCTGCAGTTACATGAGGCGACCACCAGCCTCCGGAGTAGCAGCGCAATTGTATACGACCTCAGACAGGACTTACCTATGCTTGCTTGAGGTTGTATGTAGAAGTCCATGGGCTGCAGCGACCACTTAACACCACGTGGCTTGCATGCTCGTCTGCTACTCCGTTCAAATAAAAAAAAACTTATTGGCATTATGTTTAAGGTAGCTAAATCAATAAAAGTTGAAAATTGGAAGCATATAATCCAAAGTCGCAAGTGGAGTGGAGTCGATCCTCTGTAATTCTAAATTGAAGACACTTTCGTTCAGAAGTTTTACAGTGGTTTGTAATATTTATTAAAAAATATATTTTAAGGAGACATTGTATTCATTGAAAATCTTTTTACATGTTTTTATAAATCCGTCGAATTTTTATTTTATTTATTCATTTATTAATTTATTGCACATTTAAAGTCATATTAATTTATTTATAGAGTGTAAAGTTTGTATATCGAGTGGAAGTAAAAACCATTTTATTTATTTGATAGCTACTAAATTGTAATTCGATCTCAGACAAGGTTGAACTTTGCTTAAAAGTAATAAAGGCACTTTTTGATGTTCAATTTAATTAAAAAATACGCGTCATTTATTAAATATGTGCAATTGTTTGTGCCGTTCAGAGGTGAATTGAATATTTCTTATATTTTTATTTTGTATTCATAAATATGTAGCTACACATCCATATGAATTGAAACATATCCCTCTCTCTCTCTCTCTTTAGTTTAGAAAACTATTGGTTTGCAAATCGCACCCTGCTGCGACCGCCCTAAATATAACTAGCTCTATAATGTCTTTCTGTAAACAGTATTTTCTTATATTTAAAGCGGCCGCCTGCGACTTCGTCCGCGAGGACTTTAATTTTAGAATTTTTCTAAAATAAAAGTAGCCTAAGTTACTCCTTATTACATCAGCTACCTGCCCATGAAAGTCCCGTCAAAATTGGTCCAGCCGTTTCAGAGATTAGCCGGAACAAACAGACAGGCAGATAGACGGACAGACAGACAAAAATTTCAAAAGACGTTGTTTTGGTGTATGTACCGTATATACATATGTGATAAATGTAGTGTAGTGCATGTAGTTTTTAATATTACAAACAGAAACTCCAATTTTATTTATTCGTATAGACTCGTAAACACAACATTTAAGATTTATCACGCGGTCTTGGGCAATGATGGAAACGGTACAAAGGTGTAATTCGGTGTTCGCACCGTAAACGCTGGTCATAAATAAGTCATTATCGAGTGGGTTAGTGCTTTAGGTCTTGAAAACCGATTGAAATGGCTTGGTACTCGTGCATAGGTGAAAGTTTTTTTTGCCTGAGATTCAAATAAGTTTACTAGATATCAGTACTTTGAAAAAAATACAAACCGCTCATAAAACACAGAAATTATTAACACAGATTTAATCGAAAATAAATCGTTACAATTTCCATGTTTTTTAAGAGCGATATCAAGTATTGATAACCTCCGCGTATTTTCTTGCGTGTATACTGTCGATTCAGCATTTATACACGCTCCACTTTTTCCATTAAAAAAAAAAACCCTAGCACGTATAGAAGTTTATTCCGGCGTTGTCGCATTCAAAACGGTACAGGGGCGTCATCTGCGCACTTGACCGATACGAGCTTATAAGCGCGTCATCGCTCGGACTAATTAAATGTGTGAAAAAATTCGCCGATAAGATACGAGTACTACACAAATTCCAGCGCATTAAAAAACTACCTTATACGCGCGTATAATAATGTCACGGGATGCCTGGCAGATGAGAAACATCATAATTTATTATTATAAAACATTAAATCACAATTTGTGTGTTCCTTTCCTTCTATAAAATTGATTAACTCATGTAACATGAGTTGTAATCGAATACTAATTGTAATGTTTACGTAAAAATTTACAAGTAGTCAGTTTTAATTATAAGGATCACAAATTACTGTTCAAGTCTGTATGCAAACTGGGTTTTCTCCCAGACGTAATACAAGTGACAAGGTGTGATTTTTCACACTATATAATAACGTTATAATGTATGCAAATACGACTCTTGACCCGCCATTTAAATTGGTAATAAACAATGTGTGGCCAGAAGGAGCCGAAATATTTATGCTTGTAATAAAATGCTAATAGGGGAATATTGGGTTGACATGCTGAAGATTGATTGTAGCTTATTAATTGTTTCTATTATAATATGAAGATTTGTTATAATAACGATATTAGAAATAATGCTTGGACCTGGATGAACAAGCTGTGCTTGGATAAAAAAAACTGAATTTCTTAGTCTAACCTCAAACCAAACATAGACTATATACTTAGATACTATTAATATGCGTTCATAAAGGGATTTCCAATAATAGTATTTCTCAAAAAAGCAGGAACATGAAAAAAGAGAAAAAAAATAGGACTGAGACATCTGGAATCGAAACGTTCTTCTGAGCTTGGTGGCGAGATTTACCTTCGTATTCTAATGATGTTGTAGTATTTTTTCATTGCCAGAAAATACGGACAAAACGTCATTTTCTGAAAATGAAACTCAGCTAGATCGATATATCGCCCCCAAACCCCCTGCCTTCTAAACTTCATAAAAATTGTCGAAGACGTTTTCGAGTATTAGATTAAACTAGCTGACCCCGCGAACTCCGTATCGCGTTTAAATATTAAATAATAATAATAATGGATAGCATATAAACCTTCTCCGTGAAAAAATACATGTACATACCAATTTTCATAATAATCGGTCGAATAGTTTCTGAGTTTTGCGATGTCATATATACAAACATTACTTAACACCCCCGCAACCCCCCCTTCCGGGTGGAATTTCGTAAAATCCGTTCTTAGCTGACCTCTACTCGGCGAAAGGAATATTCCTACCAAATTTGAAGTCGGTAGGTCTTATAGTTCCAGAGATATCGTGATGAGTCAATATATGGGTGGAAATACCCCCCCTTCCGGGTGGAATTTCGTAAAATCCGTTCTTAGCTGACCTCTACTCGGCGAAAGGAATATTCCTACCAAATTTGAAGTCGGTAGGTCTTATAGTTCCAGAGATATCGTGATGAGTCAATATATGGGTGGAAATACCCCCCCTTCCGGGTGGAATTTCGTAAAATCCGTTCTTAGCTGACCTCTACTCGGCGAAAGGAATATTCCTACCAAATTTGAAGTCGGTAGGTCTTATAGTTCCAGAGATATCGTGATGAGTCAATATATGGGTGGAAATCTCTTATATATATATAGACTAGTGGACCCCGCAGACGTTGTCCTGCCTTAAAAGTAATAAAAGAGGATTTGTTTTCTTATTATCTTAAAGAGACTTCATATCAAACAAAAATATAAAACAAATAATGACATACGAACTGTCCAGTTATTCTGACTGTGTCAAAGTTTGGAACGACACGGCACGAAATACAAAACGTTTGACAGGCAGGAACAATTTATATGGGAAAACTAAATAAGTAAAAAAGTAATTAAAAAACATTTCCAGTGGCCCAAATTGTGAATCTAAACCATCCTCGAATCCATTTGAATACACACAAAAAATTTCATTAAAATCTGTCCAGCCGTTAAGGAGGAGTTCAGTGACATACACACTCACAGAAGAATTATATATATTAAGATAAGAAGAAGATAGATAATATACTTAGCGGCCACCCGCGACTTCGTCCGCGTGGACTTTAGTTTTAGATTTTAATTCAAAAGTAAAAGTAGCCTAAGTTACTCCTTATTACATCAGCTACCTGCCAGTGAAAGTCCCGTCAAAATCTGTCCAACCGTTTCAGAGATTAGCCGGAACAAATAGACAGACAGACAAAAATTGTAAAAAATGTTATGTACCGTATATAAATTCATACGCACTTCAATTTTATTTACATATTTGTATTGATTGGGTTATACAATAATTGCTCTTTTAAAGGTATGAGGTGTAAGGGGACGTTGATGATTGAAAAACAAACATAGTTTATAAATATTTTATGAGCGTGCTACAAGCTAATTCATCAAAATCAAAACTAATATTCTTGTGTATTGTTCATGTTATTTGCGAAAGTTTATTGAAGATGATGAATTAATGAGGGAAAGTCAATTTAATATTATAACGACCATAACATCGTAAAACCTTTCGTAGAACTAGGTTTTATTGGGAGAGGAAAGCCGATTGTTTCAGCCTCTTATGATATGTAAGGTCAATCTTCACCTTGATTACACAAATAAAATTTAAATACCTATGATTATATCTTAGAGCATCAAAGGGAGGCAGGGCATTGCGCCTCGCTTCGATACATAATTTTTGCGCCAAATCTGGTGCGGGGGGAAGAACGCACAATTTTAATTTTGTCACACATTCACAATTATTCTTTCATCGCTACAGACGCATACCTTTCTAAATATGTCAATTTCAATTGACAAAGTCATTTTCTATGCACCGACAACACTGACACCGACACACACACTCACTAGTTGTATATAACTAGAAGGCACATTGTGCATGCACGTTGGGACGAGGGGTTCGCCCGTAAAGGCCACTCTTCTGACGAGTGTCATATCTGGACATACCTTGATGCTCAAAAGATTAAAATTTTCATCACAGTTTTTTATTTATAATATAGCCCCAAAAGAGATGTACTTATTTCTTCTTTCTTTTGAATACCTATTTCAATTGTAATTGAATTCGATATAATATACAGAAGTAAGTATTTACCTATATAATCTATACTCCTGCATAAACTATACTTAAAAAAACCGGCCAAGTGCGAGTCGGACTCACGCACGAAGGGTTCCGTACCATTATCTATAAAAATGACGTTTATTGTATAGGAGCCCCCTTAAATATTTATTTTATTTTTAGTATTTGTATAACAATAGCGGCAACAAATATACATCATTGCCTTTGATTCCATCCATCCATCAGCCTTTTACTGTCCACTGCTGGACATAGGCCTCCCCTAACGTTCGCCACTCCTCCCGGTCCTGGGCCTTCTGAATCCAGCGACTACCCGCTGTCTTCTTCAGGTCGTCAGTCCACCTGGTTGGAGGGCGGCCTGTACTCCTTTTGCCGAGACGTGGTCTCCATTCGAGGACCTTTCTTCCCCACCGGTTGTCGGTTCTCCTAACTATATGGCCTGCCCATTGCCACTTGGATGGTATTCATACGAATACCAGCAGATAGACAGACAGTAAAGGTAATATAGGTACTGTCAAATTAATATCATTTGCGTTCTTAGATGGCAAAGGCAGTGTCATAAGGAAAATGTTTAGCGTCATTTAATATCGCGTCTGACCCGCGCCCACGCAGCCTTGCACTACACCTGGAGGACTATTGTGACGGACACGCCCAGCACTGGACACGACACTCCACTGCTCTTATGCTGTTGTACTGTGATAAATAGGCACTGTTTGGACTTGGATTGAAACGAGGAATATATGGCGTGTAAGAGCGACGATGGCTGACACGGAGATATTGAGTTCAAACCTCCGGCGCATACCTCTGACAAAGAAATTTGTTAGGAGCGTATTTATCGCAGCTCCACGGTGAGGAAAAATATTGTGATTTGTTCTATTTATTCGCTAGGTAAGCGTGGTGGAATATGAACTAAATCCCTCTCACTTCCGAGTGGACACCTGAGCCCATCAGTGGGACATAAAAAGGGTCAAAACAATAATGACGTTTCAGTATTAGTTGGGTTAGATAACTAATCCTTGGCAGTCAATCGTCTTCACGTTAGGCACAGGTCAATTTTTAACTTGGGTGACATTAAGGCTCTACTACACCGCACTAGCTTAGTTCAGCTTTCAGGCAATTTCAAAATTTGTTCATTTTGTCCCTGCAAGATGATTTTAGGTAGGTAGACCGTAGTTAGTAGCTTGACTTCATTTTTTTAAAAACTAGTTTGTGCTAACAATCTTGGCACTATATTTGTAATTTTTTTTAAATGTACCATTGAAGTTTTGGAATTTCATACCTAGTAATAAATTCTTTAGTTACTTATCAAAGTTTAGTCTGAGTATTATAATTTCATTAATAATCTTATCTTCAGATGATTACTTATACGTGTGACAGCTGATAAAATAGCCACTCTATTACCTACCTGGCTTAAATCGCCAGCCCCAAAAACCTTCTTCGCGGACTCGCTTTTCAGTCACAGCACCGCATATGGTGATTTAATCTGTACTCGTATACTGCCGGTATGGGATATGGCACCACTGGTGGGCAATAAAACGAGCTGTAGAAACGTCGCACGTGGGCCGCGACATTTGCCCTGGCAGCTGACGTCATTGCGTGAATCAGATTTCCCATATTAGATTGCACTAGATTTATAATCGCCTGGTATCTTTCAAATGCCAAAATGTACAGGCGTAGGTACTTGTTGCCGTAGGGATTACAAAGGGTTTTGATCTATTTTATTAACGTCGAATATTGCTAAACCATGTTAATTTGATAAAAACATTATTTAAAAAGATATAAAGGTATTTTTAGTGTGGCATCGCATCTGTACATATCGGCAATGTCAAGTGAACATTTGCATCCAGTTTCATTCATTATTGTTAAAACCGGGCGATATAAAAACGTCCAAAGTCCAACAAGTCGTCAGTAGGTAGTCAAGTTAATCAGAAATCTCAGTAAATCAATGGCTACTATACCAGAATATATCCGATGGAGTTTGGAGGGCAAACTGGAAAAAATGATTTCGCATTGTTATTTTATTTCACAAAACTCGTGCACTGTTATAAGCACAAATCGAAAAAACACAATACGAGTCTTAGTATTAAACTATATCTAACAAAATTTCACTAACTATTCCACATAAATAACTCAAAAATTAATCAAGAAAATGAAAACAATACAAGAACACTATGTATAATAGTATGTCTTTTTCTACTTCCTGCCAAAAAACCCAATTTATTCCTGCGTTTCTGCCAATAAACGCAAAAGTCTATATAACACTAGTAAGATGGCTGAAATCTTGATAAGAGGTTTTGATAAATTCTAAAATATTGCAGGATGTAAGGGTAATTGCTTGATTAGGTACCAGGCTCGCATAAAGCGGAGGCTTCTCAAAGGATTCGCACATCGCAGTGACATCAGCTGGCGGTCACACAGGTCAAATGTCACACACGTGCACATCATTTCGCATTTAATGTTTAGCTAGTATGTAGTCTCATGGGTTTTATAAGAAACAAATGTTTTCCGCGACGTTTTTTGCATTAAAGCAACAATTATTGAATTAATAACTCTCTTTGGTAATTTACTCTCGCAGTAAATTTGCTTTCCACGTTACGCGATGACACGCATACAAAATCCAAAGTCCACGCGGACGAAGTCGCGGTCGGCCGCTAGTAGGTATATAGATTAAGCTGGTTTGATGTTTTCATGACGAAATTTTTTTTCTTACTTTCCTTCTTCAATTTCTATAAAGTTGGTCCAAATTACTATAAAAAAATCATTTCATTCAAACCATTCAAATGATAAAAATCCCGAACATACACCGTGACTCCAGAGACGTTTCAAAGTATTTATAAAACAAGAAACTAGTCGCATTTTTTGACATTTATTTCTTTTTAACTACTAAGCAGGAAAATAATGGTATTTTCGAGTATTTCATTACTTGACTATGACGAGAAACTATCCATTCAGAAAGAGAATAGGAATTAGAGACGCTGCTTAACCTCTTTTATAGTTTTGTCTTTCGTTATATCTGTGATTATCAATTGTTCGCAATACCACGCATAATCTATTTCTGAACAAACCAATTTATTTTTATTTGAGAATATAAATTAAACTTAAATTTGTATAATATAAAATATATTATAACTGTGCATTTAGAACATTATTTTGATTTAGAGATGTTCTTAAATTGAAATTCTATACCTCCAAGTTAAATCTCAGAAATGTCTATTATATGAATAGGTTATAAAATTCTGTAGATTAGAACCCTATTGTAAACAACACCTATGTTTACGACAAGGCAAAGGCTAACGTCATTTACCAATGAAGGGGCAGTGTCGGAAAACAACATGTGATTCACGCATGCGCGGGGCAAATGGCAAATGTCACTGTAGGGCTGCCACTAAGATGCCTATTGAAGACCCATTGATTTCATTTTGCTACTGTTGCTATGATGATATCATATTTCTCGCACTGCGAAACAAGAATTCATGTGGAATTCTAGCTTACGTATTTATAGACAAGTCTAATTCTTGAGTAATTACTAAGCCAATCTTATCGCTACTATAAAATGCTTATTATTTCTTATATTACAAATTTTATACTTAAATACTATAAATTACGATGTTACAAAATACTACTATACTTACTAATACATACTAATTAGCTGTACTTTAATTGTAGAATTTTTCTAAAATAAAAGTAGCCTAAGTTACTCCTCATTACATCAGCCACCTGCCAGTGAAAGTCCCGTCAAAATCGGTCCAGCCGTTATTACTTACTTTCTTAAGTAATCATGGCATGGCATGGCAATTATGGCATCCGTGAAATTATGGCATGTAGCGTCAGAAGATAGGCTCTATGAGATATGATTACTTTTTGAGAGATCACAAATCTCATGTAGAGTAATCCTACCCATTCCAAGCCATGATACAAACATTAAACGCCATTTTTCGGAACTTTCGGAAAATAGATGACGGATGCTCCGCGATATTAACCGAAAGATTAGGAACTTTACTGGACTAGCCGACTAGCAAGACTGATCTCGTTAACAATTATTTAATAGAAGGAATAAAGTTTTCTATATTATGTATATCATAAAAGTCGGGACTGATGGCGTATAATTTTTTTCTTTTATCTGTCACACATATCTACATCAGTGCAAGACATCGCCGATTAATAGCAGGGTTTTGATTCAACCTCCAATTGCTAAAAAGGCCGCGTCTTATCTAAGGGTTTCGTTACTATAAGTTTAGACCACTAACCATATCTATCCCTACTACACACACAAAACAATTGCATCACGCTCGATTGAAACACCGCTAATGTATATGAATCGAATCATGCAACTTTCATCTTCCGTAATCTTCGAAGTTCAAATTCCTTTTATAATCTAACGAAAAAATCGAATTTCAAAATTTTTATATTTCGAATTCTTCAGATTTTCTGACTTAAAGACCACCAACCCTGGCCGCCCACGTGGCTCTTAACACGGGTCAAACGTTCCGTAAACGACTCGTGTAGGATTTGAAAATGGAAATCGAAATTCGAACTCTATATTTTTGTTAAAAATCGACATTTTATGACTCAACTTTGCTCTTTTACTCTTTCCCTATTGTTGAAAACATGACGTTATACGCTTTTTGTTATTTCTTTATTTCATAATGCTGCGCAAAATCTAATTCTACACAATATAAAAAATATGCTTTTTCATTTGAACTGATTGTAAAATGTCACATCATTTACATACCCATGCTTAGAATAATTACAATTACATTATAGAAACCAAGTTCGCGCACCCCAATTGAAGCGTGTTGATTGGTACCATTAATGGCAGTCTAATAAAATAACTTTTCACAGTGTTTTCAATATTTTGTAGTATTTTATAGTTAATTTGGTCAAAATAAAAATATTTTGTTTGTCAAATGTGACAGCTGTAGGAATCTATTTAATGCTTCAATGGGTGTTTTGGCGGAAAGTCAAAAAATACATATTGTGCTCTTGTTTTATTTTCATTTTCTTGGTGTATTTTTGAGTTATATCGGATAAAGTTGATGGCATTTTGTTTGATATACTTAGGTTAATTACAGTGCACGAGTGTTTGTGAAATAGAATAACAGTGCTAAAATATGTTTTTTCTGCTTGCCTCCAAAATTCCATCGGACACGTTCTAGTAAAGTAGCCATCGCTTTACTTGAATGTTGGACTGACTAGACTGACTGATTACTGACGACTTACTGACTTTGTTATTACTTCGTCCAGTTTCACTGAAACTGGCAAAAAAATTGATGCAAAAATTATACTTGACGCCGGCAGTATGCACAGAATTTGCGATGCCATTATTGAAAAAAGATGGTTCAATTTAGACTGCGCGCTTGTGTGAAGACACTCATTCTATACGTATTTATTCTAGTACCCATGTCATTTTATGACTTTTCTTGAAGTCTCTGCAGCACTGACAATCTGACAGCTCTGTGACTTTTACTGCCAGACACTGCAGTACCACAATACAAAGAGCACGCAGTACCGAACTGAGCTGAGGCCCAACGAATTGGCTGGGGAAGGTAAGTGTCGCTTCTTTACGTTAGTAACACAATCCTCCCGCTAAGATAAGATAGATTTCATATAATGTGTACCACAATTGGCCGAGCACTAAGAAAGAGCTTTTAGGTTCAAAATGAGATAAGCCCTCATTCAACGCAGGCAAACACACAAAGAATAAAAACCCATGTAGTACCTATATTAAAACAAGGCATAAGTACCCCAGAGGAAGTCCCTGTAGCTTCGAGATAAAGAATAGGTCTACGGTATCCTCTGCCTGAACGTAAAAGGCGATTATAAGGGGCTTCCGGGGTTTTGGAAGGCGAGAGTGGGAGAACCAATCGTTCATCCAGTGGCCCCGGAATAAAAAAATTACGTACCCCGGCATCTCTACCAGGGTGCCGAGTAACGTTAAAAAGATACCCCCCTTTACAAAAAAAAGGCACGCCAAAGGAATTAATCATAAAAAAACTATTACGAAAGCGTGTGATATCTATACAAACCTATGTTATGGTTAAAAGGGAACTTTTAAATAAATAAATAAATAAATAAATAACGCTTCACACTCATAGCCCCACAGTAAGGTAGATATACCCTGTGTCGTGGGTGCCATGGCCACATACAGAGACAGAAACACAAACACCCAAACCGAGAACAGACATTTAAACTCATCATTCAAATTTCTGTTTCGCCGGGAATCGAACCCGGGACCCTCCGATCGGCAGTCCGGCATGGTAACCATTATGCCACGCGGGTCGTCAATTTATGATTTTTTTTATGTAAATTTGTTTTTATGTAATTTTTTTATTGTATCAATCGATCCTATTGGGATAAAGTGTTCTTATCGGACCACATCGATTGGAGCACCCCTAAAGATAGAAATACGACCCGAAGTAAAACCACGTAGCGTTGAGAACGGCCCATGCTAACGAAGCGACAGATATGACGTCACCGTCCGAGAACGCAGTAGTCGCAGTACCAAAAAGTATGGGAAAAACAAGTGATTTGCAATTTTAACCGTTAAAAACTCCGTTTTGGCGGGAAGTCGAAAAAGACATATTGTGCTCTTGTTTTATTTTCATTTTCTTGGTGTACTTTTGAGTTATATTGAATAAAGTTGATGGCATTTTGATTGATATAGGTTAATTACAGTGCACGAGTGTTTATGAAATAGAATAACAGTGCTAAAAGTGTTTTTTCTGCTTGCCTCCAAAATTCCATCGGACATGTTCTAGTAAAGTAGCCATCGCTTTACTTGAATGTTGGACTGACTAGACTGACTGATTACTGACGACTTACTTACTGACTTTGTTATTACTTCGTCCAGTTTCATTTAAACTGGCAAAAATTTATGCAAAAATAATACTTGACGCTGGCAGTATGCACAGACTTTGCGATGCCATATTGAAAAAAAAAAACTTCTAACACTTCGTGGTTGGTTTTTTTCTTTTTAATATACATTATTTTGACCTTAGACTAAGAAAGACTAAGAAAGAAACTTTGACAGTTGGGAAAGAGAACGCACGAGTGCGGAAAAGGTAAAGAAAAAGCACGAGTGTGTAATAGCCCACTTCCCGCACGCTAAACGTCCCTGCAATACGTCACTTTTTGAGCAACTGTATTAAAAAAATTATTACAAACATTATTGGATGTACTCGTAATAACAGAAATAACTAAAATTTTCATATTTCACATTCCCATATTTTCTAGAGTTTAAAAAAAACATTTTTCCCGTTGGTCATTATCAATTACAATATTCCAATTGAAATAATAATATAAAAATTTTACGTAAAAATAAAATTTATGCATAATATTCCCTATTGTATAATGTTCTCGTAAACAGCCGTGACTTGACTCGACGGATGAAATAAGGAAAATGTCAAAGGTAACTAGGAAAACAAGGCCAGCAATACTACTAATTCTACTTTTTATAATTGCAGGCACTGGAACCTTATAACCATTAAATTACTTAACGGAAATAATAGATCATTTACTTATCGACTATTTAAAGGCTATAAATCATTGGTCATCGAAGCCATACGTCGTATTGAATTAATTTTACTGTCGCATTACAATTACATTACTTTTATCTAGGATCTTATTTTGTTTATCGATACAATAAAAACTAGTTACATTATTTATAAACTGGTCACAAAAATAATAGGCGAGGAGATTTTGTATCGAATTAAAAATTCTTTATATTCTTTAAAATTAAACCTTTAATTTGAAGTGCGCATTGGAATTTTTCTGTAAGTACTTTAATTATAAAATGTAATGAATAAATAAATTAATTAAGTCATATAGCGCACTCAGTCTCTTTCTGAACGACTCTATTAAATTTTATTTTAAAATTGGAACGAAATATATAATCGGACGTTTTGTTTGGTTTTTGTATTAGGTACTATGAGCGATTTATCTTAATATATATAATTCTTCTGTGTATGTCACTGAACTCCTCCTTAACGGCTGGACAGATTTTAATGATTTTTTTTGTGTGTATTCAAATGGATTCGAGGATGGTTTAGATTCACAATTTGGGCCACTGGAAAAGTTTTTTAATTATTTTTTTTATTTATAAGTAGTTTTCCCATATAAATTGTTCCTATCTGTCAAACGTTTGTATTTCGTGCCGTGCCGTTCTAAACTTTGACACATTCAGAATAACAGGACAGTTCGTTGTCATTATTTGTTTTATATTTGTTGTGGACGACGAGCCCAGTGATTAGTTATAAGTTAAAAATACTTAGTTTGTAGGATAATGTGTTATATGTGTGTGTTTTTATTTAGATTTCATATTATTCTATTGTTCTTTCTAGATACTTCGTACTTTTATGTCGAGTTGTTGTAATAATACTTAAGTACGTAAATTGTTATATGTAAGAGAGAGACAGACAATGAGCGAGATAGGGATACTGGCGATAAGCGGCTATCTCACAAAGACGCTCGGCCTTGAGGAAGTTTCTGGAGTGCGCGCTGATTGGTCGGCATGACGCTCGGCCTTGACGAGCTTTCTGGAGTGCGCGCTGATTGGTCCGCATGCTCGCACGTGATTGGTCGACCAATCAGCGGCCGGGAATTTTTTTATATAAAGATGGGGCCTGTAGCCGCTTGTCGTCAGTTCCAGCCCGGCTCTCTCCTAAAGAAGAAAATACGAAGAAATAAATCAAGAAAAAATCGAAGAAGCGTTTTATTCATACAGTCCACTTCAGTCTGGTCCTTCGAGCCGGATTAAGGAAAAAAGAAGCCTGCGCTACAGTAATCGCTGCCGGATGAAGAAAATGGTCGTGACAAGGAGTCAAGCCGACGCATCCGAACAACGGGAGGATATGCCGCGTCAAGAACAGGATGACCGCGAGCGGGAAAGGCGAGAATTTCTCATTCAGAAAGAACGTCAAATACAAAAAGAACGTCAAATTGATTTAGAAAGACAACGTAGATTCTCGCTAGACCCGCCAAGATCACCGAGTACATGTCAGGAAACATGGACTATGACCGACGCCGGCAGGGTCACTCCCGGCACGTCCTACACGGAGGCTACACTCGACGCGGTTACTATAGAGAGAGCAGGGCAGACGGCCGCGAAGGACGCCCGCGGCACACATGAAGGAACTCCGGGCGGCACAACTCGCATAACGCGACCGGCGGCAACTGATGAGGCCGCCCGCGGCTCCCGCGACAGAACTCCGATCAAGGCGCTACCGATGGCTACCACCCGCGGCACCAACGATGGTACAACGATCGACGCGACACGGCAGGCGGCTACGAACGACGCCGCCCGAGCCTCCCGCATGAGTACCACTATCGAGGCGACGCGACCGGTATGGCCAGCAGCTACGAGCGAGGCTGCCCGCACCTTAGGAGCTGGAGCTGCAACCGACGAAATACCTATGGGGTTACCGACGTCTACGAGAGGAATGACTACGAGCGACTACGCGCGCTTCGTAGACGTCTGGCCAAAGACTACGAGCTTCGTAGCTTCGAACAACGAGATGCGTGGGGCGTGGCCAGCGGCTATGAACGACGCCCCCCGCGCCGCCCACTTCAGAATTACGACCGAAGAGGCATGTGAAGGATTACCGGCGGCCACGAACGACACCGCCTGCAACATCCGCTTCGGGACAATGATCGACGAGACATATGTTGGGCTGCCGACGGTTACGAACGACACCGTCCGCACCACTCATCTGGGAGCTACCATCGAGTCACGTGGGGCGTGGTCAGCGGCTACGAACGACGCCGCTCGCGCCAACCGATGGGGAACCACGATCGACGGGGCACGTATGGCGTGGACAGCGGCTACGAACGAGGTCGCACGCGCCACCTACGCTGAGGTCAACCATCGAGGGAACGCACGTGCCAGATCGCCGGCACGCTCGATGCGGTCAAATAGGAGTGCAACCGCAACCCGAATGCGCCTCGCCGAGATGGAAGCAGAGAAGAAGCTCGCCGAAATTAGGAAGAAGCAACTCGAAATCGAAGCCGAACTTGTGAAGAAAAATTTAGCGGCAGAACTCGCGGCGCTACGAGATGATGAACAAGAAAGCGACCACGAAGAAACTCCTTCGGAACACAACCGGAAGGTCGACGCATGGCTTCGTGCTCATCCCCTCAAGTCACGGGGGGAGCCGCGCGTCAGGGAAGACAGACAACTGCAGTTCCCAGTTGAAGAAAGGCCGTATCCCGTATCAGGAAGAATATTGGAAGCACTCACGGAGGCAATAGAGAAATTGAATATACCGAGGTCCAAGTGCCCGGACCTACCTGTCTTCTACGGGAACACCAACGACTGGCTCATCTTCAAGGCGATGTATCGGGACACCACGAAAATGTATAGACTGCTGCCAGCGGAGAACCTGCAGAGACTTAGAAGCTGCTTAAAGGGAGAAGCACGCGAGAACGTGGCTGCCTCGCTGCACTCAGCTACGGATCCGGAGATCATAATGAAGACCTTGGAGCAGTGCTACGGAAGACCGGATCTCATCATCAATCAAGCAATGGCCGAGCTGAGTAAACTGCCAAGATGTGGACCATCAGCTGTGGAGGTCAACCAATTCGCCGTGAAGCTGCAGAACACCGTGCACGTCATTAAGAGCGTCGGTCGTCACGCCTACCTTTACAATCCGATGCTGAAGCAAGAAGCGCTGAATAAGCTAAGCCCGCTTCTACAAGCAAGATGGAGCGACTACGCCAGGGACAACGATGGGACGGAACCAGAGGTTGTTATGCTTTCACGTTTTCTGATGCGCGAAGCCGACCAGATGATGCGATACAACTACACGGCACCCGCTACATCGACGACGAAGCGAGAGGTCAAACCGGCACCAGCAGCTGTCTACAAGAAGAAAAGTAACGCCATCTACAACGTCGCCAAAGAAGAACGACCGGACGACCAATGCCCTAGCTGCAAGAAAAATCACAAGCTACCCGAGTGCCCCGCATACAAGGCACTATCGATCGAACAACGGTGGGACTTCGTGAGAAAAGAAAAGTTATGCTTCAAATGCCTGATGAAGAGACACCGCCGAAGCTACTGCAGAGCGAAGCCTTGCGGCGTGAACCAGTGTCGTCGCCCTCACCACTCCAGTCTACACTACGCGTACAAGGAAGGAAATCAGGAAGCTTCAAAGCCCTCACCGCCTACGAAGAACAACGGCGCCGAGTCGGTACTAGCACTAAATACTTCAAATACAACGGTGCTACTGAAGATGTGTCCTGTTACCGTCGTCGGTCCACGGGGGGAGGTGAAGACTTACGCACTACTGGATGAAGGGGCTACAATCACGCTGATCGACGAGGAAATAGCGAGAAGCATCGGCGCAAAAGGGACGCACTCACCGCTGCACATGCAAGGGGTCAGCACTATGCAGCAAGAAGAAGACAGCAGATTGGTCACGGTGCACGTGAAAGGGGAGGATGACTTCTACAAGATTCGGGCGCACACCATCAAGGATATGAAGCTGCGACAACAATCGATTCCAAGCTCTTTGCTGAAGCACGAACATCTACGTGATTTGCCCGAAGATCAGGTCTGCTACGGCTCCAGTAAACCCGGACTTCTGATTGGAGCGGACCATTGGGAGTACATCGTATCGCAGGAGCTGAGGACCGGCAAGCCGAGCCTACCAGCCGCATCCCGAACACAACTGGGCTGGGTCATCCATGGGACAGTACCGCGCAGCATGATAAGGAACCGAGATAGTGTGCTGCATGTATACACCGCTCAACAAGGCGCAGACGAAGAGAAGCAGATGCAAAGCCTGCACAACCTGGTGGAATATCATTTTTGCATCGAAGCCTTGGGAATCGCACACAAGCCGCGAGTGAACGACGCAGATGAGCGCGCTATCAGGATCGTAGAGCGAACAATGAAGAAAACAGAAAGGGGATATGAAGTTGGGTTGCCATGGAGAAACGACAATGTGAAACTGCCACCCAGCTACGACGCAGCACTACGACGCCTGACGAAGATCGAGCAGAAAATGGACGCCGATCCGAGCTTCGGACGAGAATACACGAAGCAGATTGAGAACTTACTGCAGAAAGGGTACGCCGAGCCTTGCGACGGGAGCGAGATAGCCAGTCCCGTCTGCTGGTACCTACCACACTTCGCAGTACAGAACCCGAACAAACCAGGGAAGCAGCGACTAGTATTCGACGCAGCGGCGAAGAATCGGGGAGTCAGCCTGAACGACTATCTACTAGAGGGACCCGACCTGCTGATGTCTCTACCTGGGATCCTGTTCCGGTTCAGAGAGAAGCCAGTTGCAGTCACGGCTGACATACAAGAGATGTTTCTGCAGATAAAAATACGCAGAGAAGACCAGCCAGCACAACAGTTCCTGTGGAGGGGAGCCGATCGGAAGATACTACCGCGCCACTACAAGATGACGAGTATGATTTTTGGCGCCGCAAGCTCTCCCTTCATGGCGCACTTTGTGAGAGACTACAACGCGAGAAGACATGCTGACTCGCACCCTCTAGCCCTGGAAGCAATCACGCGGAACCACTACATGGACGACCTGGTGGCGAGTTATGAAGACGTGAACGAAGCCCGCCGCGCCGTGGAAGAGCTCCGCGAGGTACATGCTGCAGCAGGATTCACACTCAGAGCATGGAGTACTAGCCACACCGACGTGCTGCAGGACGTACCTGAAGAATTGCGAACAACCACGCCGACACAGCTTGGAGGAGACGACGTCGAGAATAAGATACTGGGGCTTTACTGGAATCCCGAGAAGGATGAGCTGGGGTTCAACACGTCCATGAACAGGGTCCCGGCAGAAGTGCGCGCTCAGAGCCGAGCGCCGACGAAGAGAGAAGCACTAAGCGCCGTGATGTCCATCTACGACCCACTTGGACTCCTCAGCCACTACACCATCAGAGCGAAGATAGTACTCCAAAGTCTGTGGCGTTTGAAGATTTCGTGGGACGAGCCAATCCCGGAAGAAGAAAACGAACTCTTCGCCTGCTGGATGAAACAGCTATCCAGTATATCTAACCTGCGACTGGAAAGAAGATACGCACTGCACGACTGCCAGAACTTGGAGCTTCACGTACTGTGCGATGCCAGCGAACAAGCATATGCAGCAGTGGCCTACTGGCGCATCGCCCGATCCGACGGAAGCTACTATCTGAGCCTCATAGCAGCCAAGGCAAAGGTGGCGCCGAAAAAAACTCAGACGATACCGCGCCTCGAACTACAGGCAGCAGTCATCGGTGCAAGACTCGCAGAAACAATCAAGAAAGAACATCGCGTCGAAGTTAAGAGAACAACGTATTGGACGGACTCCATGACTGTGATACACTGGGTCCGACACGACGCGAAGAGATACACGCCGTTCATCGCGCATCGACTGGGAGAAATATCGGAACTCACGCAGAAAGAAGACTGGCGTTGGGTCCCGACTCAAGAGAACGTAGCAGACGATGCCACGAGAATCGTGAACACACCCATAACGGCAGAAGATCGATGGTTTCGGGGGCCTGACTTTCTACGACTCCCTGAAGACCAATGGCCAGAAGAAAGAAATGGGTACGAAGACAAAGAAGAAGAGGTGGTGCTGCACGTCGCAGAAGTCGCGAGAGAAGAGTGGCTACCCGATCCTAGCCGCTTCTCCAAGTATGAAACACTGGTGAGGACGACAGCGCGCGTATTAGCCTTCATCGACATATGCCGACGCCGAGCGACACGCCTGGAATGCCGACACGTGGAAGCAGCGGAAAAGGCACTCATCCGACGAGCACAGCGAGATAGCTTTCCAGATGAGATACAACGACTCGAGAAGATGAAGCCAATTCCGAAGACCAGTCGTCTGTTCCGGCTAGATCCAGTGCTAGAAGACGGCATACTGAGGGTTAGAGGTCGAATTGAAGCAGCTACAGCGCTCGCAGAGACGAAGCGACCCATCATATTGGACGGTCGCCACCGGGTCACCAGACTTCTCGTACTACGAGAACACTGCGCCGCGGGACACGCGAACCGAGAACGCGTGACGAACGACCTACGGCAGAAATACTGGATTATACACCTGAGGCCCACGGTACGCACAGTAGAAAAGGACTGTGCCATGTGCAAGAGAAGAAGAGCAAGACCGCAAGTACCGGCCACGGGAGATTTACCACGACAGAGATTGGAGCCTTTCAAGCGCCCCTTTAGTCACTGTGGGGTGGACTACTTTGGGCCCATGATAGTGAAGATCGGACGACGACGCGAGAAGAGATGGGGAGCACTCTTCACCTGCTTGACGACCCGCGCCGTGCACCTGGAGACAGTACCTTCACTCTCCTCGAGCTCAGCAATCATGGCACTACGACGGATGGCAGCGCGACGGGGGTGGCCACGAACAATGTATTCAGACAACGCCACCAACTTCCGTGGAGCCGATAAAGAACTGCGAGCTGCCTATGCTGAGTGGGCACCTGTGCTGCGAGACGAGGGACTGCTACATCGGATGGAGTGGCGCTACATAACTCCGGGTGCGCCGAATCAAGGGGGAGCGTGGGAAAGGCTGGTGCGCTCCGTCAAAGTCGCACTGTCCGCCACCCTGAATGAGAAAGAGCCGACGGAAGAGGTCCTGTACACCTTGATGACCGAAGCGGAGTTCTCCATCAACGCGAGGCCTCTCACCCACGTCAGCGTCGATCCCAGAGATCCTGAAGCATTGACTCCGAATCACTTCCTACTGGGGTCATCGATGGGGTTGCCTCTCAACGGTGCGTGCGAAGAAACAGATCGAAGAACCTGGAGAGCTAGCCTAGCGCTCGCCGATCACTTTTGGCAGCGCTGGCTTCGAGAGTACCTACCCACACTGGTACCCAGAGGAGAGTCATCGGGCATCAAGCGACCACTACGAGTCGGGGACGTCGTGATCATCGTCGACCACACCTTGCCACGAAACGTGTGGCCAATGGGCATCGTCGAGCGCACCTTCCCGGGTCCAGACGGCGGAATACGAACGGCTGACGTCCGCACCCGAACTGGAATCTTCAAGCGGCCTGTAAGGAAGCTCGTCGTAATGGAGACTACGCAGGCTGCGTCGGGGGGAGGAAATGTTGTGGACGACGAGCCCAGTGATTAGTTATAAGTTAAAAATACTTAGTTTGTACTTAGTTTGTAGGATAATGTGTTATATGTGTGTGTTTTTATTTAGATTTCATATTATTCTATTGTTCTTTCTAGATACTTCGTACTTTTATGTCGAGTTGTTGTAATAATACTTTAAGTACGTAAATTGTTATATGTAAGAGAGAGACAGACAATGAGCGAGATAGGGATACTGGCGATAAGCGGCTATCTCACAAAGACGCTCGGCCTTGAGGAAGTTTCTGGAGTGCGCGCTGATTGGTCGGCATGACGCTCGGCCTTGACGAGCTTTCTGGAGTGCGCGCTGATTGGTCCGCATGCTCGCACGTGATTGGTCGACCAATCAGCGGCCGGGAATTTTTTTATATAAAGATGGGGCCTGTAGCCGCTTGTCGTCAGTTCCAGCCCGGCTCTCTCCTAAAGAAGAAAATACGAAGAAATAAATCAAGAAAAAATCGAAGAAGCGTTTTATTCATACAGTCCACTTCAATATTTTTGTTTGATAGTAACATGAAGTCTCTTTAAGATAATAAGAAAACAAATCCTCTTTTATAGCTTTTAAGGCAGGACAACGTCTGCGGGGTCCACTATTTCCTATAATGTAAGGAATCACTATTCTGTGCATTGTTTTTGGGTTGAGGTCGGAAAAGACGTATTGTGCTTTTGTTTTATTTGAATTTTTTTGGTGTATTTTTAAGTGATATCGGATAATAAAAAATAAAACTAAGTAAGTCATATAACTCCATTAGTCTCTTTCTGAACAACTCTATTAAATTTTGTTTTAAAATTGGAATTAATAATATAATCGGACGTTCCGTTTGGTATTTTTGATACGATGAGCGATTTTTTTTCTAGAAAGGCATAACTAATCTGTGCATGGTTCTTGGCGGGAAGTCGAAAAAGACGTATCGTGCTCTTGTTTTATTTTATTTTTCTTGGTGTATTTTTGAGTTACGTCGGATAAAGTTGATGGCACTTTGTTCGATATATATTATGTAGGCTGAGTGTTGTGAAATAAAATAACAGTGCGAAATTTTTTTCAGCTTGATTTCTAAATTCAATCGGACATGTTCGGGTAAAGTAGCCATCGGTTTATTTACTTGAATATCTGACTGACTTCACTGACTGATTACTAACGATTTCTTTTTTCAATTTTTTTATGTCCCACTACTGGGCACAGGTCTCCTCTCATAAGTGAGAGGGATTTATGCCATAGTCCACCACGCTGGCCAAGTGTGGATTGTTGGACGTCATGCTTTCGAGAAATTATAAATTTCTCTCACGCATGCACGGCGATGGAGAACATCGTAATTAACGTAATTAATTAAATATCACTGTGGAGCAGCGATAAACTGACGACTTACTGACTTCTTAATCTATTATTAATTCGTTCAGTTTCACCGAAGCTGGCAAAGAAATTGATGAAAAAATTATACTTCACGCTGGCGATATGCACAGAGTTTGCGAAGCCATTATTTAAAAAAAATCTGTTCATATTGCCAGTTACCGGGCAGAGTAATAATCTTAAACAGTAAGCTTTCAGTCAGTCAAGTCAAATTATTATTTTTAGAATCTTTACTGTTTTATTTATGACAATTCAAAAGTCAACTTTGCCAGCTCTAAGGTTTTATGCTTAAATATACATATTTTCAGTGTGTTGGTATAAATAAAATCAAGAGCGCGCGTAAAAAACTGAAGTTTGAAAATGGAACCAAATTCGTTCGCGACCTTTTCAACGATTGCTCTTGTTTTGCTCCTTCCAGGTGACAATAATAAATAGCGGCAACGCGGAAGTATACCAGTGACATTTGAGTCAAGGTCCACGTAACACGCCTTTTGATCCCGATTCCATTTTGTAATGTTTTTATAGACCGACAAGGTAAAAAAATTCTAGATATCAATTTTCGCGATTTTTATTGTTCCGTTGCTCGATAAGATCAATACTTACAATACTCAAAGAATCAGATTATTTGGTTATCCGTTTGTCGATTAATTAAGACAAGGTTTTTACATGTAGTGAGACTTTCACACCCCACATCCTCCCCAATAATGGAGAGAGACCTGTGCCTAGCAGTGGGACGCAAAAATGGTTGCAGCCAAGACTTGCATGATTCGACCAGGGAAGTCGATCAGGAAAACGCCACTGCCCATTTCTGCTAGGAAGCAATTCTGTGTTTCAGTGCAATTGCATACGACCACAGACACGACTGGAGTTATTGAATGTGTGAGCTAATGTATCTGTGAACCCATTTTTTGCCCGACTGCGCCAGGAGGAAAGAAAGAGAGGGAGAAAGTCAGTCATCTAAATCTGCAATGTAATATAGGTATGCGCTCTGAATTCACTAAGCCTCTATTTCCAGACTGGGGACTACTACAATTTGTCTTGTGTTAAATATACAATGAGCTCCTGTTCTATAATTTACCTACTCATATTAGGCGATTTTTAAGTTATGTGCAATCGAGTATGACGTTCTTGTTTTAGGGTTTTTACATTTTCAAATTACACATAAAGGCAGTCGGGTTTTTAAGTTTTTAAAATTACCTCTTTTTTCAACCTATTTTTATGACACTCCGCGGGGTACAGGTTAAAAATGAGAAAGATTTAGAAAACAGTCCACTACGCGGGCCAAGTGCGATTTGGTATCATCCCTTCGAGATATATAAATCTAATAAATATACTTTAGTTATTGATACTGATTCGGAAGTAATTTGGAGGTAAGGGCTTATATTTAAGAGGAGTTTTGTGATCTATATGGCTGCAACCCTTTTTGCGTCCCACTGCTGCGCACGGGTCTCTCCCCATTACTGGGGAGGCTTGGAGCTTAATCCACCATGCTACTCCAATGCGGAATGGTGGAGATGCGGGTTAGTGGCCAACCCGTTGTCGGATGTTTTCAAACCGCCCATAAGGCCTCCGACAAGGTTTACCGACTGTTATCTATAGACAACAACCGGGACCGACGGCTTAACGTGCCCTCCAACGCACGAAAACGCGCATGAAATTTTTCTTTTGTCACTAGCGGTCATCCATACCGCTTGCGTTCTAAGCTAGCCGCCGAGCCATGCTCGCTTCATAACAAAGGATAACCGATCGAATTTCCCATCCCCTCAAATTAAAAGAGTGCAATATAGTGTAATAGCAAGTGAATTTAAGTAAGTATATGTAAGTAATATTTTATAGCTTATTAAGAACAAAATGGCCCTGTGGACGACAATAAACACAGTGCAGCTTATTTAATGAAAACGAAGTACTAAATCATACAGGTAACGCTTTTATAGATAGGTTATAAAATAATCAATTTACTACAGATACAAGTTCTATTCAAACTAAATTTAACGAGAGTGAAAGGTTCTCTAGAAAACAAGTATTTGGCGTAAGATCATAAAGTGACTAGCAAGAAATTATTTAAATTTCTTACATTTTAATGATTTACTATCACTGACATTTTTATTAGTCATTTATTTTAAAATATGAACCCAATGAATGCGATATCTCATATTGGAACCTCTGGATGGAATGATCTAAAAAAACGATAGCCAAGTGGTTGAAAGACTGACATCCGACCCTTAATTCCTAAGATAAATAAGTTTTCATGTATATAAGCGTGACTATATTTGAGTAATAGATAGACCAAAACTGTTTAACTATACATATTTTCCACGACAAATTAATACAATAAAAAACATAAAAGCTCTTTTTGAAACGGTAAAGTAATATTTCAGCACCTCGTCTTCTGTACAGTATAATTCAATCTGGATAGGGAGTTTCTACGGTCTACTCTAGATTGGAGAAGTGTCAATATGATACCTATCTGTCTGTAGACAGCGATTTCAAATCTTATTTTGATTGCCTTTTTGCAGATTGTAGAAATAAGTAATAAAACAGGAAAACTTAGCATAGAAGTATGTGTTTATTAAATAAAAGCTTGCAAAAATCAAAGTATAATAGTTTCTATAAATCAGAGCAAATACGTCGAGGGCGTTGGTGTGAAGATGCGAGATCTGTGGCATTTATATTGAAAAGTCCCTTCACTTTTCTACTTAAAAGGGCAGTATGAAATGCATCTACATTAGCCATTATGACGTTTATCTGAATGACGTGCGCACCTTGACATTCGGTGTCAAATGTCAAACGGTCGTCGAACCCACTCGTGATAGTTCAGAAGAGATTAACTTTTTGCTTTGTTTTGGCCAGTTGACGGACCCTGACAACTTTCGAATGATACTCGACGCTACAGTACCAGTTCTTGTACATCAGCACTTATATAATAATAAAATAAGAAGTAGAGCGAAAACAACAATCGCTGCTCCATTTTCTGGTACTAGCAAAAATATAATAATAATGAAGTACATGCGCGAATTAAGGTGAAGAGAGAGAATATGATATCAGTTAATTCTTTTGGCTCATTTGAATATTGAATATTCAGTGTTCCAAAGGGCAATAAAAAGTCGTAAAGTAAAATGATAGTAACAAGAAAGACTACGGCAAGTAAAATAGAGATTGAAAGAGAAGAAATAACTGTATAAGTTTAGATAAAACGTTCTGTAATTTTAAAAGGTGAACCATTTTACCTTACCTATGTTTTGCTACTATTTAAATATGAATTGTCGGTGCGTATTTTCCGATAGCTGGAGGCAGTTTTCCGATTACACAACATGTCATGATCTAGTTAGAACATGTCAAGGTAGTTAAATATATGTTATGTGTGTCTTTATAAGAAAAAATTTAAACCCATAATTTTTCCCTTTTTCTAAGCATTTTTTATTGATGCCGAATTTCGACCTTTAGACGATCACAAGTATATTAATTTACGCGAATTTTTTTGAAAAATAAGGTATACTTACGCCTGTATTTGTAGGATATCTCGGCGTACAGGGTGTCAAAAGCCCTTCACTTTTCGAAATTTCGACATTTAGTGTAATTAAAGGTTGACCTCCGTAAATATATTTTATTTATGATGACATAAACCGAAAGTTAAATTTGTTATTTTTACCTTTTGCCGTGGGTAACGCTTCCGTAAATAAATTTAATTGATACAATGATAAATGTTAAGTTCTATATTTTGGTCAGATTTTCTAAGTATACAGTTGAGATACATAAGTATAATAATATATTTATTTATTTATTCACATTTAAGTTGTTTTATAACATATTAGTATTATTAGTTGCTTTTATAACATATGAACTATCACTACGATATTATTAACTGACCGTTAACTTTTATAAAACGTTACACACTCATAGCCCCACAGTAAGATAATTAATACCCTGTGTCGTGGGTACCATGGACACATACAAAAACAGGAACACAAACACCCAGACCGAGAACAGAAATTTAATCATCATTCAAATTTCTGTTTCGCCGGGAATCGAACCCGGGACCCCTCGATTGGCAGTCCGGCATGGTAACCATTGCGCCATGCGGGTCGTCAAATAAGATAAGTTTATCTCGGGATTTAAAAATCGGCCCTAAGCGAAGTAACGGATGGAATGTTGTAAGCTTTAATGTAATGCTTTTGATTTCTTACAGATTTGTATAAAAAAATTGACGTATGCAATCATAATTTAAACATTATTATAAAACGTGGATGATATCGTGGATGCATACTATTTTGTACCTTCTATTATGAAGAGATATTACTGATTTGATCTGAAACAGCCAATAAAGAATATACACTAAACATCTTACAACTGAAGTACAAAGAAGTACACCGGTAACCGTTCATTATTGTGTACACGTGTATTCAATAACCTTGTGCCATAAATTTATGCTGAGGCTGTGGTTACACCCTTACTGCGTCCTGCGCCTGAGGACTTAACTTAAGACGCTCTAAGAACACCATATCGAAACTGAAGCCGGGATTTTTCATTAATGTAACTTGTATGCTGACTGATTTATGTATGAGATCTATGGATGCGGATTGTAATCTATTAAACTAACTGTTTAGAGTGGTTTTACAACATTGATTTTGTTTTTGATATTATTGATGCTACACAAACATATAAGTAGACATATAGGTATGATATGAAAGGTATTTCCTTCATATTATAAATATAATATATAATATAGATAATCGAGTGCGGTATGCAGCATTCATCACGATTGTATTTATCATGGAACAAATGATAACTGCATCGGAATGACGTCCGACAGTTCGATGCCGTGATCCTTTTAGGATATGCAATGTTTTAACAAGAGGTTTCAATAAAACTTTGTATTATGACTTCAGGTTCAATTTATGATGCTAAGAGGATTTCACCCACGCTAGAATGGAGCCTTGTGTGGTGCCATATATACCTTCCGGCCGGAAATCGGTGCCAAATGTCGAACTTTTATGGTCGTAAGATAAATAGGGCTTTGTTTATGGTAAGGTTAATAACAAACGATGTGACATTTTATACAACTGTCACTTGGTCTTAGCAATTGATAAAAATGAATAACTAATGTGAGTTGGGGTTTTGGAAGGAACTTCAAAGAACCATGTGTACATTAAACTAATAAAGTTGATAGTATTTTGATCGATATAAATTAGATTTACAGTCTCGGTGATAACCCCGTAGTAGTAAATAATCACCGAAAACATTTTCATGTAAAATAAAAATTTGAGAATTCTTGATTCGGGCTCTGTCAGCCCAGGATACTTTTATCTTAATAATAATAATTTATTCTCAGATTTGCATCCAAATGTGTTAGTAGAACTTAAAAACAAAAAAAAAATCAATTTAATCAGCACGCAACCAACAGGAGTGGAAAATCATGGGGGAGACCTTTGCTCAGCAGTGGGACAGTATAGGTTAAAAAAATCTTAATCAATCAGTCATTTTATTATTATTACTTGCATATGGCTTCACTGTGAAAAATATATCAGATCGCGTGTAGAACTCCTAAATATACATGTTGTAAGTAATTTTACCAACTCTAACTTCACCAAATCTATATCATAATATATATGTGTAGTTTGGCCGTTCATCATATTATATTTGAACCAGTAGATACATACATATTCTAAGTTTGTTAAAGGGGGTTGTATTATACGATTTAAAGGGGGTTCTAAGTAATTTTACCAACCCTAACTTCACCAAATCTATATCCTGATATAAATGTGTAGTTTCGCCGTTCATCATATTATATTTCAACCAGTAGATACATACATATTCTAAGTTTGTTAAAGGTGGTTGTATTATTAATTGTATAATTACGATTTAAAGGGGGTTGTTCTTAAGAACTTATGCAGGTCTGAGAAGGCGATTTTAAAGTGCATTTCATTTGAAGACAATAACGATCAAAACAAAAAAATAAGAAAATTCCACACATTATTCGCAACTCATGGAGTTCCTAGTGATTATAGCACCCGTCCTGACCATTGTATGGAAGGGTTTCTACTTAGGCGATTGTTTTGTTACGCACAATGTGGTCTGGTGAGGTTTGTTGCTTTATTAATGGAAACAAGATTATACAGAGTTATTAAGGCAAGGTAAGTAATATAATTTAGACTGTTTAAGTTTGGATTGTTTAAGACATGAAGGAAACATAAAAGTCCACTCCCAGGGGAATAGATATGAAGATGACGAATTTAGGAGTCTTTTATGACTACCTTTTTTACGTCCCACTGCTGGGCACAGGTCTCTCCCCATTATTGGGGAGGCCTGGAGCTTACTCCACCACGCTGCTCCAATGCGGGTTGGTGGAGATGCGGGTTAGTGGCCAACCTGCTGTCGGATGTTTTCAAACCGCCCATAAGGCCTCCGACAAGGTTTAACGACTGTTATCCATCGACAACAACCGGGACCGACGGCTTAACGTGCCCTCCGAAGCACGGAAACGCACATGAAATTTTTTTGCCACTAGCGGTCACCCATCTCACACCCGACTGCGCCCGTTTTGCTTAGTTGCATAGATCGTTTGCGTTCTACGCTAACCGCCGGGCCATGCGCGCTTCATGACTACACCTTTTGTGTCCTTGCACTTATGACAAAAGGTATCCTAATGTATAGTTAGGAGTGTGAAGCGTTACTTAATTAAAATATTTATCTTTATTTCATATTAGGAACACAACATTTTCACGTATTGAATGTAATTTTTGACAGCGTCCGTGGCGTAGTGGGTGATGAGCCGACTGCGAAGCGTGAGGTCGTGGGTTCGATTCCCACCCAGGACAAATATTTGTGTGATGAACATGACTATTTGTTCTGTGTCTGGGTGTTAATTTATCTATTTAATGTATTTAGAATTATATAAGTATGTTTATCAGCTTTCTGATTACCATAGTACAAGCTCTGCTTAGTTTGGAATCAGATGGTGTTGTGTGAATTGTCCAAAGATATTTATTTATTTTGTGACAGTCCACCTCGGCTAGGCTCTGTGTAAGCGGAGAGCAGGGTGCACCAGATGTTAGGGTGCACCGGAGTGTGTGAGGGTGCGTGGGTGTGTAGGCCTGGAGGACAGGGTGATTAAAAAAAAACTACAAAGAACAAAAGAAAAGAAATGGGCTATTTATTATATTCTGCAAATTGTAATTAATAATTAATTAAATTGTTGGGCGCCTTACCACCCTATCTCAAACAAACAGTTGGTTCAAATTAGATTATCTAATTTAACTTAAACAAAAGTACATAAGAGGTTCTTATTACCTAATACAGGTAAAATACCTAGGAAATAAGTCTTAAGTTTAACAGTTTTCTCCTTATTTGTTGTTCCCTTTATATAGATAAAAGGTGAAATAATTTAAGATAAAAAGGAAACTAAAATTAAAAAAAAATATACTCCTACTTCCCTCCTTCAAGGAATCCGGAACAATCCCTGGAGAGGCAGCGTAAGATTTCTTGATGGAGACCGTAGATACCAACACCCACAGGGCGTCACGCTCCGGATGGGGTTGAGGTCTCTGAGACTGTTCAACCAATTCAACCCCCAGGAAGACTCCAACGCGATGATGACTACCACGTGGATGTAGAATGGGGTTGATGGAGTTGACGTCTCGTGAAGTAAAAAAAAGAAGAACGAAGAATGGGTAACGAAGAAGAAGAACCAGGAAATGAAGAACCCTGGAACACAAAGGAACACGTGGTTAACCTTTGTGTTTGACAATAGGCCCACCAAATAAACCTAACCTTTTAAAAAAAATGGTTCAAAACTTACCAACAAAGGTTGGGTTCTTCCAAAAATAAATGGGGTGAGGGAGTTCGGCGAGGGTCAGGCGCTCGAACTCAACCCCAGGAAATGGCAGCTAAAAACAAAAGGAACGCACTTCTTAGCACCAAAAATACTGTGCACAGCACTAGGAAACACTTTTTAAAGAAAGAAGAACTACAACAAAAATCCATCAGATTCTCACCAGCTATACTGAAGAATAGCGCACGTGGTCTAAGAACACGGGCTACACGCGACGACTCTGCTTCTAATCGACGCCGGCTCCGGAGAAAGAAAAGGCGGAGGCCTACCCCTCCAGTCCTTATATACGTTTGCGAACGCCGAAAGTTCGAGAAACCCATTTCTTGCACCGTAATGCACCATGGTCACAGACAAAACAAAAAAAATAATAAAGCAACACTGTATCGCATAAGTCCAATTGCAACTATGATTTGAAAAAAAAAATACTTTACCGACATTTAAGAAAAACAACTCTCGTGACGGACATGGGCCTAGTTTGACAAAGCAATTAGTATTTATCTTAATAAAATCTAGGATATCTCAATTTTAATTCTAAAATAATTTACTACAATTGATGTTGGCCAAATAATGGCTGTACCGATACCCTTTTCATAAAAAAAAAACAACTACCTGTACTTACAAACGTCAATGCCAGATGTTAATATAATGTCAGTCAGTCCGTCAAGTACAAAAAAAGCTAAAGACAAACAAAGGTGATTTACAATTATTTAAATGTAAAACAAGTATGTTATTATATGTGGAAAACCAAAGCAAAAAATAAGTGTTAACAGTGGTGTAAAATACGGTGTTACAATTTATTTTCCCGATAATCGCTTTTGGTTGCCTACTTGAACTTAACGTTTTGAGCTGATAGATAAGAACTCTCTTGAACCGTACACATATTATAAGAACTAGAAAGTTGATGTTTTATAATTAAAATTCATTTAAGACCGTTGAACATTGAACACTTTAAGAGCAAAGGCACCGACCATTACTACTCCGGTCTATTGCTATTTATAATATACGATCCATCTTACCGTTGAACATTGAACAGTTTAAGAGCAAAGGCACCGACCATTACTACTCCGGTCTATTGCTATTTATAATATACCATCTATCTTGCGATAAAATGACGTTTTCATAGAGAGTAAATGAACAGAAAATGCAAAAGTTGCTCAAAATTAAAATGTGCTTTTACGTCAAATCTAGAATCCAAACAGATATCAGACATCACTCTTCGCCTTTTGTTTTCTTGATAAGGTTTTTTATGAAAACCACGTATAGCTGCACATGTTAGTAAAAATGTGCGCTGAAAAAGCTATTAATTGTTAAAATGCATCGGCTTGGACTATCAGAAAGAAAGAAGAAAAGTAAGAAAACTTTATTTGTAACAAAGGCACGTATAAGTAGGTACACAATTAATTAAATGAACATCTCTATATATATATAAAAAATATTGCTGTTCGTTAGTCTCGCTAAAACTCAAGAACGGCTGAATCAATGCGGCTAATTTTGGTCTTGAAATATTAGTAGAAGTCCAGGGAAGGTTTAATCGGTGAGAATATGGAAGAATTGCAAAATTAATAGTAAAACAAATTATTTCATTTTCCTTTACAACCTGTTAGTAACTGTCAAATAACAATTTCGTCTGTCATTACTCATTATTTGTTTTATATTTTTGACGTGATAACGTCTTTAAAATCGTTTTAGTCGGGTGACATGTTCAGAAACTTGTGTCACACCAAAACCTCACGAGCGCGATCGCAGGTATAACGAGAGAGAGACGGACCGATCTCCCGTCTCATCTCGAGCGCTGCCAGTCATTCCGTGAAACTTGTCACGCGGAATCCTCACGAGCGGAGGCTGGCATAGCGTTCGAGTGAGTGGACCGATCTTCCGTCTCTCTCACTCTAGCGGCATACAAACGAATGGAGATTTTCTCGTGCGGACGTTATCACGTAAACATCTCGATCGTAAACCTTCTTTACAAACAATTTGCCGTTTTTTTATTTGCCAGTAATATAAAAACTCTTTGATATGATATAGAAACTAATCCTCTTTCAATACTTTTAAGGTAGGACAATGTCTGCGGGGTCCACTAGTATTCAATAAAAACTCACGTCACTGTGACAAAAGAGAATTCACTCAGCATATGCTCAGTATATGTACAGTTGGGACTACAGTGCTAGTTTTCAGTGATCCCGAAAGAAAAGATATTCACTGTTTCATGCATTAGATGCGAATAACCTCGTACAATGCTCTGAATGCGTAACCGATGAGCTAAGTGACCTTTAAGGCCTCAGTGTGGGCGGCGCCCTAAGCGTGACCTCACCGCGCTTGACTTTTGCGTTTACTGTGTTGCTGCATAAGTGAAACTAATTGTAGATATCATTATCTGATCAAATATGTACTTAGAAAATTTATACCTAAGTCATGATGTTAAGTAGAATTAATAGAGCATAAAAACCAACAAGCAAGTTGGTTGAAGCCTGCTCAGAAATAAAGTATCGTATGTGTGACAATTTTGTGAACTAAAGAAACAAACCACAAAACTATGAGAGGTTCAAACAGCTCAAACAGAAGTTAAAAATCTGAACTTCTGAACTATGACTTTTTGATCTTTCTAAACTATGGTTTAACAATAAAGTCTTTAGTGTCTGCAGTTAATGGATTTAATTATATTTTAAGAGAAGAAACCCAAAAGTAGTAGATTTTGCTTGGTGACAATTTTTTTGTAATAATGTACATATTTATAATATAATTTATCAAACTTATTTATTTATTTAAAAAAACATAAACATTGTGAGAGCCTTTAAAACGTAATAAGAATATAACATAATGCTAATACCTACATGTAAATAACTTCTAATAACAATAATGTTCTACCAAACTGCAAAATGCCTCGTCAGTGTAAACATCAGTATGACTCTATATTGACATAATCTCAGTGCAAAATGCCAAAACACATTACCGAATGTAGCATAACAACAACAGGGTTTCTGCCAACACATTCAGCGAGAGTGTATTGATGTCATAACAATAACGCCGTTCCATTGTTTTGTAAACTTGTTATTTTGATGCTGTAATTTGTGTTGCCTAGTGGTGAGTACATCGGACTCAAGCGCATGGTGCCTGTACTCAGATTCCGGCGTTTTTGAAGTGAAAACTTCTTTAGCGGCGTTGTGCACTTTTTTTGGGATGGGTAAAAAATGTTAAACTCACGTCAAGACACGTGGCCTGATCGAAAATTCGTAAGATAGTAGAGGAGACGTGGAAGATCGAACTTCACCAATTTGATAACTTGATGAATGTCTCATCGATGACGGCTCGAGTGTCTGTCTATACTTGTAAAATTCGTTTATGTCAAGTTTTAAAAATATGGACATTGAACAAAGTGCATCTATTAATGAAAAAAGTGACGAAGAAATTGTGAAATAAAATGAGTGAGTACTTTATAAAAATACTAGATGAAAACCTACTGAAAATTCTAGATGAAAAATAATACTGAAATAACAGCATTCCGTGCGAAATTATTCTCTAACCATTCCAAAATATCAAAAATGCACAACGTTAATGTTCAAGTTTTCACTTCTGCCGGCACTACCGGAGTGCAACCCGTTGTTTTTTGTTTGTTTAGGAAATTTGATTTGTGGGTATTTGGTTGAGTTAACAGTTAAAACTTATATATAAAATTCTCGTGTCACAATGCTATTTAACATACTCCTCCGAAACGGCTCGACCCATTCTCATTAAATTTTGTGTGCATATCGGGTAGGTCTGAAAATCGGTCAACATCTATTTTTCATCCCCCTAAGTGATAAGTGTGGCCCACCCCAAACATTTAAACGCGAAATTGGAATATTTTCGTACTCTAGAAATTCTTATAATAAATAATACAACCTTTCTTGTCTGTCACTGTAAAATATTGAGAAAAAAACTATGATTGCAGATTTGTAGTTAAAGTCGATGAAATTATTTGGTACAGTGGAACGGTATATGTAGTAAGGCATAGAAGAAATCTGATAGTAGTAAAACTCAGTAGAGATCATGTTGCGTATAGTTTGATGGTACTTATGCGCGTTATCTACATATATAGTCTCATTGCAGCCTACGATCTAATCATCATCATTATCATCATGTACCTAAGGCATTACAGCAGCGGGGGGGAGGGGCTTGACCTTTCCAGTAATTATGTCCAGACGGATCTGTTTTCAGTTTTTTGTTTCCAGCTCCCATACCATATTGTTAAGATCCCGCTCTACGCCATCCAACCATCTCAGTTTAGGCGTGTCTCGACTTCTGCGACCATCTGGCTGACTATCCAGTAGACGTTTAGGTATCCTGTTCTCAGGTATCCTAATGACAAGTCCTGCCTATCGTAGCCGACTGACCTTTGTAGTGTTAACAACATTAGGCTCATTGAAAAGTTGGTATAACTCATGGTTGTAGCGCATCCTCCATTGATGATTGTCTAGCACAGCACCGAATATACTTCTTAATATTTTTCTTCTTTGGTTTACCAGCCGAGAATCGTTGTCTTTTTACTGTACTGTCTACGATCTAATACCTAACACTTTTATACCCATCTGGGAATTTATCTTGAATTTTACTAAAAGCGACATAAACAAACGCAAAGGAGTCTTAAAAACATTGTAATGTACATCACATTACATTACGTTGCGGAGTTTAAGGCGATATGCGGTGGATAACACGTGTAGAGCCGCGACAAATGTCTTCATTATACTGCCCACGCGTCGGGATTAGTGCGCCCAGAATCGACTTACAGTGTTGTGTAGGATGTCCGTATCCGTATCCGTATCCATGACTTTTTAGCGGATCTTTTACGGATCTATTAATTTATTATTTATAATACATACCTATATGATATTCTATGTATGTAGGTACGTGTTATTTATATTCACTAATAATTCTTATGTAAATTTCAACAACAAAATAAACGGTAACCTTTGTTCTGGTTAATGTTGAAATGAAAAATAATTCAGTCCTCCATTCATATGAACGGTCAGATGATGTTAGTTTGTATGAAAAAACGAAATTCCGTATTGATATCCGTATCTGAGGATATACTGTGTTTGCGATCCGACACATCACTATTACTTACATTCCGTATTAATGTGTTATTTCCTCATTATTTAACAATATTTTAGTATTATCATTATGAACTTACGAAGCGCTCGGCGGCGGCGTGAAACGTAAGCGGTTTACGTAGCTATGGCAAACGGTCGCGGTCAATTTTGTGATGGGTGACCGCTTCTTCGATCGAAGCAATAGAGTTCTGCCATCTATAAAACAACTTTT
Organism: Pyrgus malvae; assembly: GCA_911387765.1. Classification (NCBI taxonomy): domain Eukaryota; kingdom Metazoa; phylum Arthropoda; class Insecta; order Lepidoptera; family Hesperiidae; genus Pyrgus; species Pyrgus malvae. The sequence continues at coordinate 6,468,408 of OU426958.1, read as the reverse complement.
CGGTAAGCGCAAATCCAATTTCTCAACCCGCTGTGCGCCCTGAGTTTTGAACTTACTCACAACGTAGTGTTTGCCTTTAAAACAGATGCTACATGTTATACCGCGACAAGCTTAAATAAGAATCAAACTTTATGATATTAACATTCAACAATTCAACATAAGTACCTGAACTATCGAGCGTTGCTAGGATATAAACATTTTTTTTTATTTAATTTCAAACGAAACACTCATTTGCTTAGTGTTACTTAATAACGCCATCTGAAATAGCTTCCAATAAAAAAATAAAATAAAAAAATAAACGCAATGTGGTTTTGATTGAGGTTTGAACCCCGGTCTCTAGTATCGCAGTCAGCCCATGTAACCATTCAGCCAAGGAAGCTTTACTTCAATGAACGATGTTTTTATAGAGCTCGTTCAAATCGACATTGTCATTTCTTTGAACCTCGGATTTGCGGATAGCGTTTGACGGCGTTCTACACCACAATATTATTAATACTCTCTAATAGATGTCAGGAAGACTCATATTTTATAGCTTATATGAAATTAATAATTTTAAATTTCTAAAAATAAAACCTAGCTGGATCGATATATCAACCCCGAAACCAGGGTACTAAATTTCATCAAAATCGTTGGAGCAGTTTCCGAGATTCAACAAATATATGTATTTAGGTATATACAAAAATTGCTCGTTTATTATATTATTATATATTTTGGGTAAGTATTCCAACCGAGTTACTTCTTACATTCTCAACTATAATAATATTAAACAATTCTGGAATTATAAGCAACCCCTGTACATCCATAAAAGCATCAGTTTAATCACAATCTTTAAATCGTTAGCGGGTGTTCGTGAGATGATGAGAAGCTAAAGGTCGCTCTGCAATGATCGAGCGCAGGGGTCATTCGCCCCTGATGTATGGCCTGTCGATATCAGCCATCGCTGTGACGGATCATTTATTGTGGACTAGTGTCATTCTGCTCGGTAATCTGAATGATGATGAGTTGCTTCTTGTAATTTAAAGTATTCCATCTTAGAAATCTGTCTGATACTTAATTAAACTTATATTAAATAGAAAACCGGGCTAAAAACAAATAAATTGACGGGCCTGTTAGATCACGAATCTTGGAGAGAGCCTTAGGACCTGAAACAATTAATTTTATAGTCTAAACTCTCTATTTGTACTGATAAAACTAATGATGTACAAAAGTATGTGAAATGAGAATTGGGAAATTTAAGCAGAAACTTTGGTAATCACCAAAATATTTTTGTAATTACTAAATATTTTTGTTATTACAAATACATACTTCGTTTAGTATCATATCAAACTAGTTGACCATAAACTTCCCTGGCTTCCTATTTCGTTCTTCAATACAGGTATTTTTAACCCTTTTTATGTCTCACTGCTGGGCACAATTTTCTTCTCGCAAGCGAGAGGGATATGGAACCAAGTCCACGACGCTCGCCAAGTGCGGATTGGTGGACATCTTGCCTTCGAGAAATTATTAGTAACTCTCAGAAATGCACCGTGATGAAAACCATCGTAATTAATATCACAATGTTTTCCCTCCCCGCGGAGCAGCGATAAAATAGAAATAGAATATTGTTCAGTAAATAAACTCACAAGTTACTTTTATATACATATGCTAGATTAACTGATCAGCTTGAGACCGGTTTGCGTATGACAGATGCATCGATTCCTAGTAAGATGTGGTTGGTCTTGTTTGAGTAATTACTCTTTGTTTTGCTAAGTAGGTGAGGTAGTTAGGACCGTGAGAAGGTTAACATAGCAACGGGTTCATCGGACATTGTCGCGTCTTGTAAGCATCACATAATTATGGCGTGATTAAAATTTTTGTGTCAAAGAACGACAAAAAGTTTAGAGTGCATGCTATATTTAGTGGCAATTACTTCTCCGGTCGAAACGTTACATTCTTCCCTCAATCTACGAACATTTTTTGGTGTATTCATTCAGTTTCCATCCAAGGTTTATAAATGTAAACGTATTTTTGTCTGTTTAATTGTTTGTATGTCCATCCTTCTTTTTCTCTCTTTCATATTGCAGTGGTTTTATGGAATGATTCGACGACCCGCTTGGCGCAATGGTTACCATGCCGGATAGCTGACCGCAGGGTTTCGGATTCGATTCCTGGCGAGTCAGAAATTTGAATGACGAGTTTAAATTTCTGTTCTCGGTCTGGGTGCTTGTATTTCTGTCTTTGTATGTGTCCATGCCTTGGAGCAACCCTCATTGGAGCAGCGTGATGGAGTAAGCTCCAGGCCTCCCCAATGATGGGGAGAGACAGCAGTGGGACGTAAGAATGGTTGCAGCCGATGTGTCCATGGTACCCACGACGCAGGGTATACCTACCATACTGTGGGGCTATGAGTGTGAAACGTTTATTATTGAGTTTTGTTCGTAGAAATACTTAAGAGGCTCGAAAGTGACAAAGGCTACTTTAAGTCATTTTAAACACCTCATTCCCAGTGAAAGATGTGTATAAGTATATAATGTATATTTTGATCCTTTTTAAAGCGAGTGAAAAAGCGGTCTATATCGCTAAACTGAAAAGCGATGTGTTTAAAACTATAAGTATCATTTATTACTATTGCGTACAAAATTGATCTATATCAATTGAAAGAGCCAAATTAATAATACGGTAGGCGCTCAGCAAGAATAAGTTATCATTCGATGTGACATAATCTAGTTCAGACCTTGCGAACCGTAGGGACAAAAAGTGTCTTTTATATTTTTTGTGGGCTTGAGGTATGTTTTAAACAAATAAAACCACACAATAGCTGTCATACACATAATATCGTAACGACCTGACATTATATTTGGACACAAAAACTCACACGGTCGCCAAATTGTTAGGGTCGATTCACATTACGGGCACGGACACTACGGTGTCAAGAATTGAGTTTAAATATTGCAGCGTATCAAAAAATTAACAATCTCACTTGTGCCTTTATTATTATAGCATTAATATAAAATAACATATCCCGACAGACTGTTTATTTATGACTAAAGCTATATACATGAAATTTTGGCAGTGACTACTAAAACGTAGATCCGCAAAAGAAGGAATTGTCAACCTTTTGCCCGTAAGAGACTTGCAAGTTTCTCTAAAAATAGCCCGATTTAAAAGCAAGTATGAACATGAGTGTTTTGTTTTATAGTTGAATAAATAAATACTTTTTTAAAACTTTTGAAGTGAAAACTTCTTTAGCGGCGTTGTGCACTTTTTGGGATGGGCAAAAAATGTTAAACTCGCGTCAGGACACGTGGCCTGATCGAAAATTCGTAAGACGGAGGGGTGACAGAAGATGACGGCTCGACTTGTAAAATTCGTTTATATCAAGTATTTAAAATATGGACATTGAACAAAGTGCATGTATTAATGAAAAAAGTGACGAAGAAATAGTGAAAGAAAATGAGTGAGTACTTTATAAAAATACTAGATGAAAACCTACTGAAAATACTAGATGAAAAATGTTACTGATAATAAAAGCAATTCGTACGAAATTATTAACCTAACCATTCCAAAATATCAAAAATGCTCAACGTTAATGTTCAAGTTTTCTCTTCTGCCGGCACTATCGGAGTGCAACCCGTTTGTTTTTATTTAAAAAAATTAAGGAAGAAGAAAGAGGGAAAGAGGACCTAATTTTTGTTTGACCGATTAACATGAAAATGATTTTATCATTAATAAATATAAGATAACCATTTTATCGCGTTTGGAATGTCATTCATTAAAATGGCAGACGGATGAAAGTTAGGGCTGGAACTGCGTTTCCAGATGTCATGCGTCTTCCGATAAGGACATTAATTTGAAATTAGAAAGAAGCTCTTTGTGTAGTGACCATAAGGCAAAGCTGGTATTGATAAAGATTTGAAACCCGCATATTTGTTATTTATTTAATTCCACTACCGGTTTTGAACCGCGGGCCAGGCCCGACCTAAGGTTTGGACATCAAATCCGATCACTTTCCCGCGGTAGTTCGGATTACGATCCGAAATGTCAGTGGCAGTGACATTTTTATATCTGGACGACATTTTGATGGTGCTTATGAAACGAGAGATAGCATCGGGCCAATTAGAGATCAATTTATTTGTGTATCAAAGTGCAGGAGAGGTCGACTGGAAATCATGTGAAGATCTTTGTGGGAATAAATAATTAGTTTCAAAGACACAGACTCCAATTCACAGACAATATCACAGACTGAAAAACAGCGCTGTGCGAAGTTAATACCTTGCGTGAGTAAGCCGCCTCCTTTTGCCCGTTTTTAGTATTAAGATTTTCTATAACTTCGTATCATGTATTTTTTAAGGCAATAAATGAATAATTATTATTATTAGTTTCAAGCAAAGTTTGCTTCGTTTTCTTCAGCTCTTTGATCGTATTTTTTTATGATATTTCTTGTAAATATTATACAGAAAGGCAAAATATTTATGGCGTTAAAAGGACCTAGTTATTGATTAACTTAATTATACGGCTTTTTTGGTATCGTGGGGGAAACCTTCAAAAGGTACCCGGCACCTTGGGTACCGGGTTATGTGGGATTTGTACCGCACTAGAACCCCCTCGGTGGCCTGCCTCTACCCTTAGGGAGGACTCCAAGATCTCCAGTGGAACGCACCGGAGACCTCCACGCGCGACGCCTCAGAACGGGCCCATCTTGAGGAGAGCAGATGTGCTCTCCTGCACCTTCCGATGCTTACGCGGCCACGCACACACCGCCGTCCTACCCGGGGCTGCTAGCTGGATGGATCGAGCTCCCACTTTCACCGCCCACAACCCCGGATGCCCACTTTTATTCGTCTCTTACGATCAGGCAGGGGATACCATAGCTCTATTCTTAATTAACTTGTTGTGACAGTCCTAACCGCATATTTATAAAACTCATATTTTAAAAAAATATTTCTCACTGCTGGGCACAGGTCTGCTCTCACAAATGATTTAGGCCATGGTCTACCACGCTGGTCAAGTGCGGATTGGTGGACATCATGCTTTCGAAAAATTATGAGTTTCTCTCAGGCATGCACGGCGTTGGAAAACATGGTAATCAATTAAATAACATAATATTTTCCATCGCCCTGGAGCAGCGATAAATGTGCACATTACAAAGCTGAAATCATGCATAGCTTAATCGAAAACCAAATAGCAACAGATGCAAAACTTTGACCTAGGACACACAATTCAATTTTAAACAGCAATAAAAGATAAAATAGATGTGATACTGAATATGATATTATGCTAACGAAGCATATCTTCATAATAATTACATAAACAATACATCGGACGAAAGCTGATACTATCCGGGTTTCATACCTTTCACCACCGAACGATTTTACTGCAAATATTCGTAGTCTATTTATTAAGGGTTTGTGGTAAGTCTTCAAAATAAACGTTAATAATATATACTCAATAATTTAAAGTTGAAGAGTTCTTTTGTTTGTTTGTTTGTTTGAACGCGATAATCTCTGTAGAAATTTAAAATTATTTTTTATTGAAAAATTGTTTTTGGGTTGAATTGTCCCTTTATTGAGGAAGGCTATAGAGGCAAAATACTAAAGTCCACGCGGGCGAAGTTGCGGGCGGCTGCTAGTAATATCGTGAATATAGATGTTCGCTATTTTTGGTATCCTTTTTTATGTAAAAATCTAGAAAACAGGCACACGGGCCACCTGATGGTGAGTGGTCACCATCGCCTATGGACATTAACGACCAGAGGCGACCAGGCGACCAGGTGACCAGAGGGGCCCCATGCGTTGCCAGTATTGTTCTGACTACTTACCTGATGATATTTTGACCCCTGTTCTAGTGCTCGTAGTTCTTTTATCGGAAAATTTATTAAATGCATAGAAATACATTGGTAAGACTACAGGTAAATCATATACGTCTTACCTTGGTAGTTAATATCTCTAGGATCAAACAGTGAGGATCCTGGTTCGATCACGGCACCCAATTCTAAAAAAGCAAATTTAATAAATAAAAATTTTAACAAAACAAAAAACCGACTTCAAAAGAAAACGATTCCAAAACAAATTAGTAATGCACTAAAAAGGTAAAATAATTATTGCGTATTCTTCTACAATTTAATAGTTAACTTACATTTTCTACTCATCAATATGTAGGTACGATCTGTGTTAACCATATAATGTAGTTACAATTATTGTTGTTTTTGAAGTCAGTGTCAGCCAAGTAGGTTTGTAACTACACACGAATACATAGTTATAGGTGAGATATATGCTTGTGTTGTGTCGCACGCGCGACTTGACAAGGCGTGAGGCGATAGCAGGGCTGCGGCGGGCTGTCAAGTAGACACACACGGGGACGTGACCCCCCAAAATAAAATAAAAACCAGATTTCTACTCCCAAGTATCTACTCGACATATTTTATTATAAATGACACCCTACAAAATTAAAGGCTGCGACTGCTTCTGAGGCTTATAATCGCCTCTTGTCAGGTGCTGCTTTTTCTGGTGCTAAAATATAAGTGTATTGTATGAAACAATAGCTTCATGACAGAAATGGGTGCTTTTCCTGGTCGAAAAAGTTGGAATTTAGGTTTTGTACTGGTTTGTTATGTACTGGTCTATACATCTCGTAATTAGCGTTCCTAACAAGTTCATCCTATATCTGGAGGTAACCTTAGGCGACACTTGTCCTTATGTAATAAGTCAAGCGCTGCGGCAGGCGTGTGGGCGGGCTACAGATTTACTGCCGGCCTACTCAATGAAACAGACCAGAGGACGCTATGTGGATCATTTCAAATTGAGATTAGGTTCGTATGTCATTTGGTAGGTAGAACTTTCAACGCGAGATTACACCGGTACGTTCCACTAGAAATCCCGAAGTCCTCCCCAAGCGCTGAGGTTACTGGGGGAGTTTTAGTGACAGTATAAAATAGTACAAATCTCACATAATCCAGGAGGCTTTTTAGAGTTTTTCCACGGTTAAAAAAAAAGTAGCACCTGCACAAGTACTTACAAAGTTATTATATACACATATGTGCTAATGTGAGTAAAGATGCGTTATTTCACTAATGAATAGCTACAATTTACTTTGGGATTTCAGTTTTAGTAAAAACAAGCGTCTTAAAACATGTTTGTAAGCTTTTATGGTAATAATGACGACCCGAGTGGCGTAATAGTTACTATACCGGACTGCCAATCGAGGGGTCCCGGGTTCGAGTCCCGGTGAAACAGAAATTTGAATGATGAGTTTAAATTTCCGTTCTCGGTGTGGGTGTTTGTGTTTCTGTCTTTGTATGTGTCCGTGATACCCATGACACAGGGTATATATACCCTACTGTGGGGCTATGAGTGTGAAGCGTTATTTATAAATTATTATTTAGTTAGTAGTAGTAGTTAGATAGTAATGCCTGTATCGTAGATATCATGGACGCACACAATTACGTCATGAACACAAACACCCAGACCAAGAACAGATATCCAAATTTATTATTGCAATTTTCACCTCGCTGGTAATCGAACCCGGGACCTCTGATTGGTTGTCTGGCATAGTAACCATTGCGCCACGCGAGACGGTAACCGTATAGGCAACTGATATTAAACTTTACCAGGAAATAACCCCGAAAGCCTCATAAACTACAATTTCCATATCTTCAAAATCAGCGTAGTCCATGGTTGCGTCTCAATAACTAGCGACCATAATTTTGATACTACAGAAAGCTGTTGGACACTTCGAATTTCAAATCGTAGTATTTATTTCGCGCGATTATTATCTGTACTCTACGCATAAAGCGAAAGTCGTTACAGGAATGATCTCTCCCATGAAATCTAACATGATTCGATCATAATTTAGCACTTGATTCTACAATAGCCAGTTCTGTCCATTAGATAAAGGTCTCCCAGTGAGGACGCAGGGACACAGAGTAGGTACAATGTAGAGCCTACGAAATGTTGTTAAATAAGGATTTTATTTTTATGGACGAACACAATTATCTTAAGTCACTACGACAAAGATGGCGCAATGGTTACCATACCGCAACATTTAGACAAGCCTACACCTACATACAGGTGGGGACCTTTAACAGGTACCCGGCACCTTGGGAGAGGATACCAGGTTATGTGGAATTTGAATGCACTAAAATCCCCTCGGTGGCCTGCCTCTGCGCTTGGGGAGGACTCCGGGATCTCCTGTTGAACTCACCGGTGTGCTCCATGCGTGGCGCCCAGAATGGGCCCATCTTCGGGAGAATAGATGTACTTTCGCTTGTGTGGCCACGCACACACCACTTCCCGGGGCTGCTGGCTGGGTGGATCGAGCTCCCACTCACACCGTCCACATCCCCGGAAACCCCTTTTCGTCGCTTTTTACGATCAGGCAGGGGATACCGTATCTCTATTCTTAATCCCGAATTAATTTTACCCAATTAATTTTGATTAATTTAAAATATCATCAACATAAATGGCTTTCTAAAATATGTATACATTTAAAAGAAAATAAATGTTCATGTATTTTTTATTTGACGTTTATTTTTTCTGAAATATTTATGTTTTACCGCATAAATAAGTATTGCCCTTATAAGCGCGTCCCGCATTCATATTCGCATTCTTATTAACTAAGTAAAGCTATAAATCTGGTATCGACACTTGTTAGGCCCCGGTACACGCCTTAGATGGCTAGTTTAAGGGTCAACTTTACTGTAACCGATATCTAGTTGCAACTGCGTTTTGATTACTCTGCGGTGTCGCGGCCCGCCCACGCGCTGTCGCGACCCAGCGCGTAAATATGGCGCGTGGAATTAGAACTACCCGCAGTTATTTATCGCCTGTGCGCGCGCAAGAGAAATCGACGTGCGCCCCGCTCAGCGTCACTTCCTGCAATGCAGGTTCAGAAAAACTCGAAGACAAAGACTTTTATTTGCTCATTAAGCCCGTCACATACGTTCCATTCGATTTGAAAAATCGATTCGGGATTTCGAACGCAGTAAATCCATACAGCTCTATGGACCTAAAAAGTTACGGACTTTCCGTTTGAAATTTTTCTGATTTGGAATTCCGAATGGTGGCCCTTGCGTTTGGAATCCCACACGGAAAAAAGCTTGGATTATCTTGTAATTAGGCCCTATTTTATATAAAATTAACTCATTTAGATTCTTTAGTTAAATTGCAATTAAAAAATCACAATCCATGTTTGCTGACAATTTTTTGAACTCGTTAACTGCACCGTTCAACTGAGCCTTATTATTCCGAATGGAAATAAACGTAGTGTGTGATATATTTAACCTCGGTCAAGTTAATATGACACCTGGAAGGGTATTCTGTATGCATCTGTCCTTAAGTTATTGGAACATTTTTGGAATCATTTTTGGCATATTTAGACGGTTTCTTTTTCATAAATTTATGAGATTAGCGTTGTCATTGATAACATTAAGCCACTGAATGAATAATATTGCTAGAATTCAGTCAATCTTACTCAAAAATGAGAGTCAAAAATTCACGAAGTTTCTAATACGAACGAACTGTTAACTTCACCGAGAAGTACGGAATTACGACTCGATATTTCGAATCAGAATTCCGAATGTATGTTGTGGGCCTAATAGTCCTTTATTCGAAGCTTTAAACTCACTCAGTGCCACATTGGTCCTGTACGCACCGTAATGACCCTAATCCCGAACATTCTTACCAAGCTTAGACTTCAGCTAGAGTGTTATAGTTATTACTGTTTTATTACATCCTTATTTATTTCTTTGTACGATTACGCCATGTTTAGATAAGGCTACATCAGGCTACAATTTATTTATTGCAAATACTATTAAGATAGCCTAATGACCAAAAATTTGTTGTGTCGCGTCGTTTGCATAGAATTACGGCCAAAATATTCAAGTTCATCGTACTTTTTATAAAATGATTTTATAAAATTTGTCATCTAGTTTTTTTATAAGCACGTTAGAAATGCAGTCGCAAAGATCGAGGTTACTTCAACGCCAACGCTTATATGGCTAGATTAATTTAAAAATCAGTGTAGAGAAACTGGAATAGGCAAAAAGCGCGGAAGCGGCCGCACGAGCTATGCGCGCATAACCACTGACTTTTTACCGCCCTGACATTTGCCTGACATTTGACATTATAAGCCGCCATCGTCTAATTATTATTTAGAGGTGTGGGTTGTCAATGCATACCTAAACTGGGTTGTTGCTGATTGATATCGCCCGTTCGAAACCAGTCTATTGATTTATGCGAACTCTGAATGTCATGTGTCGGTCTAATTAAAACTCTTCCTTACGCCGTGTGTTTGAAACATTGTAACGAGTACGTACAATATTAATAGCGGATTTTATTACTATGATTGGTGGCGATATGTAATGGATTTTGAAATAGAGTAGCAATATATCCGTTATAGTAACAGAAATGAGGCGCATAAATAATGTTCGTGTAATAACACGATCTGACAGAATGGAGTATGAAATCTTAAAATGGTAGATATTCATGATTAGTTTAGATTAGAGGGTGCAAAAATAAAATTATAATTGTAACCGAGTATCTAATTACTTCTTTATTTTAAATAGTATACAAGTAGTTAGTACGTTTACGAGTTGATCTGAATAACTACTTAGCTGCGCATTGTATGCGTTGTACACAGAAGTTTTGCATAATTTACACGCCGCGATCGGAACATTGATAGAGATCGCTAGTGACGAAAATTTCGGACAGGGTATAAGTTTAATGATTCTCCCTAACGCGGGTTTAACCGCCCGTCTCAGCAAAGTAAATATACATCAAACTAAGTAATTAAACAAAAAAATTGTTCGCATATATTAATGAGTAAGCAAAATTTTAAGTGTCGACGACGATAATTAGATATTACGAGATCTTTTTTGCTTGTTATTGAGTCGAACGACATGTATGACCTCGTCAAGTCGCCAGAGGTGAAGTGGATCAAAAAAATCGCGGATTAGTTTCATAGGGTTACTATGATGGTGGATAAAAAAGAGATATAACATAAAAAATCTACTTTTGTACTCGACTTTTGTAGATTTTTAAAAAAGCCACAAGAATAAGTGCCTCAAAGTAGGAGCGAGTCAAGTGATGTTTTAAACACCTATCCTTAACAAGGAAACCCTCAGTTCAAACTTATTAAACATTATTAAAGTAGATATTTAATAATAATAATAATATAATAATTATTATTATATTATTATTATTATTAAAGTAGATATTTGTCGATCCTCTATGGTTTGTTGTTTTTATTTCAATACTCATTCATTCAACTGCGATCCAAATTACAATTTCAACAGAAGACTTGTGCCTAGCATAAACGGCAATAAAGGATTTCTTATCTTACTTTTATTTCAAAAAGATATCAGAACTATTGAATTTTAGAGTCAAGCTGGGTATTAATTAACTTAATCTCTTTTAATTTATTATAGTGTAAAGAAAAATCAACAGAATCATAGTCGTATTAGGAAAAAGAAAATGTCCTGATAGAACGTAATATCTTGCCACCATAATATTATTTATCTGTCAGTCGGTTTTTGTCACCGCATATTTCAGCGCCCACGCGCCCGGTCAATAGTTAAATTATTTTTTATTTATCATTATTATAATGTTACAATAATGTGATCTAGTATTTCAACTTTTATGGTTGTGGACTTTTACGGTTGTTATGTTGTTACTAATAGATCGTCATATTTGAATTAGTTGCCAGATTTGAAGACGGAGGAGATAAAAATAATGAAAACATTCTCTGCGTGTCACTTCAACATATAAAGATTAAAACGATAAATTACTTACTTAACAAGTAAAGTGGTTGTTCTTAGCTACTAAGTAACTGTAATATTTGGGATCTATTCACCAAAAAATATAAATAGTCGTAGAAAAACAGACTTCATCTAACCCAATCAGAGCAGCGATGGCCGATTGGTTAAAAAACCGTGGTTTTTGACGTGACCGATTCTGGGTTCAAATCCTCGGCGCGCACCTCTGACAAAGAAATTTGTAATGTGCGCATTTATCGCTGCTCCACGGTGATGGAAAATATCGTGATATTTAATTTAATTGATTACGATGTTCTCCATCACCGTGCATGCCTGAGAGAAATTCATAATCCGCACTTGGCCAGCGTGGTGGACTGTCTGTGTGCCTAAATCCCTCTCACTTGTGAGAGGAGACCTGTGCCCAGCAGTGGGACATAAAAAAATCGGAAAAAACCAATCGTGGCTTTGAGCCTTATATAATCATCATGGATCAAATTTAATAATATCTATCTTGCAATTACCCTTGAACAGGACCTTTTATAAGTAAATAGAGAATGAAAGTATGTTTCTAAATTTGCCAATTTTATAGCTGATTTTTAAATTATTGACCGAAAATAAGTCACAAAATTTATATGTATAGCGTCACGATTTACTTTTAACTGATTGATCCGGCCGAGATCTAAAGTATCATGTTTCTCGGTATATATTTTTTCATGGATATTAAATGAAAAAGCTTCTATACGGCGATGAAAGTTTGTGGAGAATAGATTCCTTGAAATTCTTTAAAAAGCTTTACTATCGCCTCGTACCTACGTCAGAAACCGCGGGGCGTATCTAGTAGGATATAAAAAAAACTAATAATTATAAAATGCGGAGGAGCAGAGGGGCGGGCGAGGGCCGGCCAACGCTCCGGTAGCCACGAAACCCAGCCGGTAAAAATACGTTATTAACGCCGCTTCTTTTATTTTTAAGCCGCGAGCTAAAGGTTACCACAGGGACGGATTTGGGTCTGGAAGTAATATTATATAAATCTATTTCAATCATTATCCTGTTAAAATTGTAATGACTTTGACAGGGCGCGTATCTATAATAGAAATAAAAAAGAACTGCATTCATATGAACAAAAATGAAAAATCATTCTATTGTTATATACAGGAAAATAATAATATCGCTCCTATTCTCTGAAAGTAACAATAATGTCCATAATTGATAGCTATCCAAAATCAATAAAAACTAATATTTCATTTTTATTACGTTATCAATTTTTTTACTCTAATAAACAAACAATTTATTATAAAATACTGATATAACTTTGATACATTTTATCCACCATACAAAAAAGTCTAATATTTAAATAAAGTATAAACAGCCCATCGCAATAAATCACTACAATAAAACGATGATTTTGGCAAGCCGCATGCAAATGGCCCGCCATTATTAGAGAAGCCTAAGAGGGGATGTTTGGATTTACTTGAGCGCTTATATGGGGTTCACCTTGCACCCTGTTCACTCTTACTTCCGGTTTTTAACATGGGCAGATTAGCCCCATAACATCCCCTCACCGTTTGAAGATTTTTTCATAAAAATATAATAACAATACCAAAATCGCCTAAGAGTGCTGAAGTGTTTTTTATTTATTTTACAGGTCGGTGTTAACCCTACTTTCCACTAGTAAAGTATTTATTTTATCACTGTTTTCTTAATTTGCCGAGCTTGACATTTTACGCGTCCCTTTTTAAATAAATATAAGGAGGCGCTTACAAAGTGGCGGAAACAAAAAAAGTTTGCTCTATAAAAAGTTTTACTTTCCTTCCGCCGAAGCTGTAAAATGCACTGAACCACAAGCTCGTGTAAATCCACGTCTAGCATCGGGGGCTACCGCTTTTGTTCTGAATTTAAATCGCCGTTAATCAGAGTCCGTGCCTGGCTGACATCTTTCGGCATCTGTCCGGTCGGAGGCTGCGATCTCGTGATAGTCGGGTCACTGTCCCCGCACGCACACTACCCGCCGGGAGAGCCGAGTTGGGAACAGTGGATGATGTCTAGTTATTAAAACTATTGCCATAGTAATTAGTTAAGTTGAAACTATTTATGTATTGCACTGTCACATATAAAATCTATGTATATAAAAATCTATATCAATCAAATATATCTCTATTTCCCTTGGTCACGGGATCACGCGGAATTCTGTTTTTATAGCGTTTGTGATTATCAGGAGAAGGTTGTTATGATAGAAATTAAAAAACTAAAAAAACACGCTTTTGAGAAAATACGAACTAAAAACTAAAAAAATAAGAAAAAAATGTATATTACTGTAAATAAAGCGTGGGGTGCATGGTGTCAATAGTATCTTAAAAACCACCCCACGCTTTATTTACAGTAATATACATTTTCTTCTTATTTTTAAATTTTTAGTTCGTATTTTCTCAAAAGCGTGTTTTTTTAGTTTTTTAAACTACATTATTTATTTTTAATTTTTTAGTTGGATTTTTAATGGAATAATTTTATCAAATTAGTGTATTGTCATCGGTCCTCAATAAATCTACAAAGTTTGAACGAAATCTGGCCGTTTAAAGTGGGTCAAAATCGCGCCCAAAGAAGTCGGTTACAAACATACAAACATACCGGTGAAGCTAATAAAAAGCATGTAAAAATTAAGAAAGTTGCGCGAAAAATTAGAAAATTTAAGAATACTTTAACCACCATATTTTATTTTTTTTCATTTAGGACAGACAGGACAACGTCTGTCCGGTCAGCTAATTTGTTTATAATTAGAGGCGAATCCATACTAATAATATAAACGTGAAACTGTGTTACGGAACGGTGTTTCGGATTTGCCAAATTTTTTGTATGGTCAGAGTTTGGGGGTTATGTAACAGAGGCAATTTGATATATGTTGACCTGTACCTGTAGATGTATAACAAATAAAAACTGTGCTTGGTGAGGCTCGTCGAAAGTGTCAGTTCCAGAACTTCAGTTTTGTTTACCGTACCTACTGTCCTTTGCACAGAAATGCGTATTTATTTGATACTAGTGTAACCCATCTAACTGTCCACCACGTCCGTACTGCTCTGCTGTATCATCTTCCCCACAGCAGTCGTAGATTCAAAAAGAAGTAAAAAATACTTAAGCTACGTTACGTATTTACACTATACCTTAATGACATCACTGAAAATAAATTGAACTTTTTTATTACCTTCACTTCAGTTCATTCACTAACTAGCTGATCTACAAGCATAATGTCGTGTAAGACGTTTTCTACAGACGCAGCGGCGGACGGAAGGCGTTCGTTTACGTCCGATGCCTATCGCGGCCTATGCTCGACGTGTCTTGTTCTAACTTAACAATGGGACTCACAGACAGACAGACTCACTCAGCATGCTTCGGATGCTAATCACTTGGTTGTGATACCATGATTTTTTTGTGTTTATTGTTTTTATATATTAGCGATCAGACATGTCTTGTACCAACTGAAAATGCGACACTGACTTTCTCGGTCTGCTTCAGATGCAAATTAGTGATCATCGCAATACCATGATTTTTTTATATAAATAAACCGAAAAAAAAGGCATACGGGCCGCGTGGTGTTAAGCGATCACCGTCACCTATGGACACGGGCAACCCCAGGGGAGCCACCCAAGCGTTGCCGGCTTTGAAGGAGAGCTTTTTTTACAGCTTTCTTGAAGAACCCCATGTTATAGTCCACTGGAAATGCCTTCGCTGGAAGGTTGTCCCATAACCTACACGTCCGTGGTAAAAAAGAGCGGACTGTGGAGGACCGGCACGAGTCCAGATGGCGCCGGTGGAACTTTAACCTTTGTCTGGATTTTTCTATATAATTATACTATAGAGTTTTAAAGAGTTTCATGCATGCATTTCTTGTTTTAAATTAACAATGAGACTCAAGAGAGACTCATTGAGTCTGCTTCAGATGCTAATCATTAGTCGCGATATCATGACTACTACTACTTTAGTATACTGAATGATTTTAAAACCCTTAAATTAGAAATAAATAAAGATGGACGATCAATTCAAACATAATCAGCCGTATTCATACATGTTATTTAAATTTTATGCAATATTTTAATGAATGTTTAAAAAAATGGTAGGTAAATATAAACTTTGTTTAGAGTTATTGATCTGTTTGACCCTGTATTGTAAACACTATTTAAGGGCTAATTAATAAATCTTTTAAATTATTTAACTACTTTATACATATAATTATTTAGTTTAGTATGTCATTTCACGCTATAATTCATAATTCATAATAATTTATTGCTTCATGCACTTCAAACACAAGATGGTACAGTTTGTATAGTAGTACTGAATGAACCCTGCTAGGGCGTCGCAATTTTAATGTCAAATGAAAATTAATGTCAATGATAACTACCTAATCGAGATTACAATACATAATTTTTGAAATAATTAGACATACAATATATAATTTTATGAATAACGCTGTCCGTGTGTTTAACTGTTATAAATATATTTTAAGTTTGTTCTTAGAATCCAAACACAACAATAGTTGAAACTAATGACTAAAGATATTATATGAAAAAGTTATTGATATGTCAAAAATTTAACACGCTATTTGCTAGAAAAGATTTTATCGTAATGATGGTAAAAAATCACACCATTTCGTGATCCTACGGGTCAGATTACAACAATGGCTATTGTTGGGTCTTTAGATTCTTAGACAGAATTATAGTTGACAGCTTGCAGAACCTGTATGATTATATCCAGGCTGTGGAATTGCCACTGCCACACCTATCTCTGTCTAAAATTCTTGAGTTACTCTGGTAGAGACAGTTTACAAAGATAAAAAGCGCGTTTGAAAAGTAATGAAAATCTTATTGACACTAAAATTAAATATTATTAAATTGTGCAAGAAGTGCACTAAAATTTGGTATAGTATGAAAAAAAACACAGGCTTCTTTTTGTTCTGAAAAAATACTGTTCCCATGGGACATATTACACAACATCGCTAGTCTACTATGTATATCCCGTGCGATATAGTACGTGCGACATAGTGGCCACCCGCGACTTCGTCCGCGTGGATTTTGTATTAGTCATAGCATGATATTATATAGTCTAAAGCCTTCCTCGATAAATGGACTATCCAACACAATAATATTTTTTCAATTCGAACCAATAGTTCCTGAGATTAGTGCGATCAAACAAATGAACTCTTCAGATTTATATATTAAAGTAGATTCGTATAAACTCAAAGCACCCAAACGAAGCCGGGTCGGTCACTAGCTATGAATAATTGTCTCATTTCGACCATAAGACTAAGACGTTCACTAGTAAAGAATTTCGAATCTCAGTTATGGTTTTGAGTGGCGTTAAAGCTTATAAGCTAATAAACGCGTAAAAAGACTATCCTCAGGTTAATATAACCATTAAAACACATTCCACTTACTCTATCTAATCAAAGAAGATCTGAACCGTTTATCTTAAAAGCTTAACTAGTCATTAAAATCGAGTTTGTTACAAATAAAGTAGCAAGGGAAGCCATTGGCAGGTGGAGGAAATGCCCAATTTTACGATCCGGTCACGAAGGACCGCTTTCTTTGCCGACAGGGTCGAGAGGAAGGTCACAACGGGGAAAATATGACGGCTTGGTAATAGGTACCTAACTATGATTAATCTCGGGAGCTTAGGAACTTTTAATCGAGTTATAACAAGTTTTTTAAACGGTTGCCTATGTTGTGTAGAAACAGATCACTTATTTATTTATTTACACTTTATTGTCACAACTTAACTATGTTGTACAAAGGGCGGACTTAATGCCGAGAGGCATTCTCTACCAGTCAACCCTTACTCTCACTTATTATATGTCATGCCGTTATTGTTAAGTCAATTAAAAGCGCGCGTAGCCGGCGATTAGCGTAGAACGCAAAAAATCTATGCAACTAAGCCAAACGGGTGCAGTCGGGTGCGAGATGGGTGACCACTAGTGGCAAAAAAATTTTTCGCTTTTCCGTGCTTCGGAGGGCACGTTCAGCCGTCGGTCCCGGTTGTTGTCGATAGATAACAGTCGTTAAACCTTTTCGGAGGCTTTATGGGCGGTTTCGAAACATCCGACAGCGGGATGGCCACTAACCGGCATTTCCACCAACCCGCATTGGTGCAGCGTGGTGGAGTAAGCTCCAGGCCTCCCCAATAATGGGGATAGATCCGTGCCCAGTAGTCGGACGCAAAAAGGGTTGCAGCCACGCCATTATGAGATTGATTTTCTTTTAAAAGTTTTGATACATAATAACAGTAACCGTTATATACATAATAACAGTATCTTTTTGAAGTACCACTGCTGGGATAGGTTTTCTCTCAAAGTCGAGAGGAGCTAAGGCCACAGTCTACCATACTAGAACTCTAAAAATATAAAACGAGTTGCTTATAGGTATGAAGTTACTTAAACGATTTTCTACTAAGTATCTGTAATAAGCGTTCGATAGTAACAAATCGCTTATTATGTGTTATGCCGTTATTATTAAACACTTTTAATTTTAGTTAAAGTTACCTAAAAACGCGATTACTGAAATGTGGGTACATATTTGTAAGATAAACATGTACAATTTTTTTTTCTTCAATTATGACATCGCAACTCTGCATACTGCCAGCGTCAAGTATATTTTTTGCATCACGTTTTTGCCAGTTTCGGTGTAGTTGGACAAGTAATCATAGGTAAAGTCAGTAAGTCGTCAGTAATCAGTCAGTCAAGTCAGTCAGATATTCAAGTAAAGCGATGGCTTCATCACCAGGACGTAACCAATGTAATTTATTAGGCAAGCCGTAAAAACATATTTTCGCACTGTTATTTTATTTCACAACACTCCTGCACTGTAATTTTTTAACCTATATCGAACAAAATACCATCAAATTTATCCGATATAACTCAAAAATACACCAAGAAAATGAAAACAAAACAAGATCACAATACGTATTTTTCGACTTATCGCCAAAAACCTTCATTTACAGTACTTATTAGTAAGACAAGGTTAACTTTCCATTATTTTTACGTCTACGTACTACGTATACGTCAGAAAACTACAATATTAAAAAAGTATTAAAGAAGGTTTTGTTTAAAGAAAAAATATACTTTTGGATACCCCATGATTGACGACTGATAAAAAATTAAAAAAGCGTATAGGATGAAACTGAAACACATTTTCACAACATTGCCAGTTTTCAGCGAAGCAAGAAATGAATTCTAAAACATTTTACTTAATTGTACAGTTATTTAAGACAATTATGCCGGCAATAATGGGTTTCATCGCCCACGCACCATAAACCTTATAATTTAATTGTTCATTCGCTAAGTGCAAACTGTTATGGTGCAGTTATCGGTCCGTTCGTACATCGTGGAACGCGGGGAATTAAAATTATTTAATTGAAACTTACTGTCCAAACAAAGTTTTAATCGTGCAGCAGGGTTGCCACAAAAAAAGTTAAATCGATCAATTTTTGAATTTGCAATGTGTTTGGTAAGTTTGTCCACCAATCCACATTTAGCCAGAGTGGTGGACTGTGGCCTAAATCCCTCTCACTTCCAATCTGTACCCAGCTGTGGGGTATTAAATAGGTTGAAAAAAAAGATAACTTTGTAATGATCGTGGTACGTAACAAAAATCGTATGTTAGGTATTTATTGTTGAGAGATTTAAGAGTCATTTCCAAGAGCCAAGGATCAAAGCTCACGTATCACATATCTTTTCCAACGTACGAGTATACGCCGGTAGTTTCTGTCGCTCTCGTATGATGAGACTTACACTGGAGCATCTTCCGAGTAATATATTAAAAAATGAGACTTTGTGACTTAATTTTAGGTCGGAGCTTCGTCGTACAGTTGTTGTGCCACGACCGAAGAATAAAATTGAAAAAGGCATCATGAATACCATTGCATATTTTTTGTTTTTCATGTGTTAAACTAGAGCCATTTATGTTCATTTTATGCACCAAGTTGACAACCCTAAGACAACTGGGCAGTGAGAAGTGGTAATGTTCGAGTCTTAGCAGGTGGCGGCGCGCACGCTTACTTATGACGCCAATGTTTTTCTATTAAGCCCTTTTATCTGCGATGTATGGCCCTATAACTAACATTTGTTCATGCTGTTTGGTTTATTAATTTGTAATTAAACAATAACTAACTTATTTTCATGATTGAGGACATTACAGCGGATAATTAATGTTTCTTCGACGATAATTAATTCATGTTAATGATAAATAACGCTTGACACACATAGCCTCACAGTAGAATACAATAATAAAATACCCTGTAAGAACAACCAGACAGTAAAAATCTACATTCAACACAGATGAGAGATAGAGTAGGTACTGAATCCAACTTCCAACATGTGATATCCATGACGTGTTATTGTTGACTAGTTGACGGGTCATCAAATACCCGATACTTAAACATTATTTCTGATATCTTCACGGAACCCTATACAAGGGTTGGTTAGAGTTGGTTCCAGGGTACTATGTACTTGGTTTTTAGATTGATCGCTACCTACAAAGTTATTTTATACACAGCTTGAACGAATTGAACTACTGTTTAATTAACGGTTGCTAGTAAGCAATTACTCTAATTAACACAATACACATTAATTACAATTTTAAATCTCAACAACTGTAAAACATGTAGACACAAAAAATGCTAGGTATTAACTTTTTCGGCATACCGTTTTAGCCTTAACAAAAAAACAATGGGTTGCACTCCGGGAGTGCCGGCAGAAGTGAAAACATTAACGTTGTGCATTTTTGATGTCTTGGAATCGTTAGGGAATAATTCCGCACGAATTGCTTGAATTATCAGTTCCTATTAATTTCTATCTAGTATTTTTACAAAGTACTCTCTCATTTTCTTTCACTATTTCTTCGTCACTTTTTTCATTAATAGATGCACTTTGTTCAATGTCCATATTTTAAATACTTGATATAAACGAATTTTA
Source organism: Pyrgus malvae (assembly GCA_911387765.1). Taxonomy (NCBI): domain Eukaryota; kingdom Metazoa; phylum Arthropoda; class Insecta; order Lepidoptera; family Hesperiidae; genus Pyrgus; species Pyrgus malvae. The sequence goes on along the minus strand of OU426958.1, from coordinate 6,447,727 downwards.
AGATAAAATTATACTTGACGCTGGCAATATGCAGAGTTTGCAATGCCATAATTGAAGAAAAAAAAGTATAGACAGCCGTCAGATGAGCCGTCATCAGCTGTCACCCCTCCATCTTGGTCTAAGAGCCGGTGAAGATATTCACTCGTTCGGTTGTTACAAGAGTGAAGGTGATATGAAAGAAAATTGATTAAAATTAATTAAATTAAAAATAGCTATGAACACTTTTCGATAGTCAAGTTATCATAGGCATATATGTTTATAAATTATATTTGGTAAAAAATATGTCTCATCGAATTATCAGATCGGTGAAGGTCGATCTTCCTCGTCTTCTCTACTATCTTACGAAATTTTCGATCAGCACGTGTGCTGTTTTCACTTCAAAAATGTTGGAAACTCAAATATTTTATTTTTTCTTATAATTTTTTGCTTTCAAATCAAATCAAATCAAAAATAATTATTGAAGTGAAAACTTCTTTAGCGGCGTTGAGCACTTTTTGTGGGATGGGTAAAAACTGTGAAACTCGCGTCAGGTCACGTGTGCTGATCGAAAAACCGTAAGACGGTTGGAGAGTAGTGTTGTAACATCGAAATCGAACAATCGATTGTAAGGGTTTCGACTAATTAAAAAAATCGATTTTTTAAAATTCCGGTTCCGCACCATGGAACTTTGAACTTAGGAATCTCCTGCTTCGCTGCCAGCCTAGTACACAGAACCTAGGACGGCTCACAAGACTGTCGGATCTACTGCATTGCATCCGACAACGAAGGACCATGAACACCCCTACAGTAGCTCCAGGCGAGGGGGTCACTTCATCAAAAACACTGGTATAGTGCGTAATACTTGTAATGCATCAAATGTCATTAATTGCCCAATCAAAATCAATGAATAAATTGCATTACAATTTCGTTTTATAGAAACCAAAGAGTACAAACGTTTCCGTGATTCAGCCAACTGGTCAGCGCCATCTGTTGAGCAGCGGAGGAATCACGCGAACGTACACAGCTGAAGACGGCTCGACCACAATACAAAGAGCGCTTTTCGACTGTATAAACTTGTACTACTTGTAAAATTCGTTTATATCAAGTATTCATAGAGTACATTTATACATAGGGGAATAGAGACCAAACTCGCTTCCTTTTTCTGTTAACAAATTACTAGCGCCATCTATCCCCACGACACAAAATTACACTTATTGAATATATAACCAGATGTATACGATTTACCTATTTATACCTACGAATGTAGGTACTCATATCTCAAATTACCAAATTACTGTTTATTATTTATGAGATTTGTTGAAGATATATTATTTAATTTGTAATATCTTCAACAAATCTAACAGGAAATAGATGTGATAAAATAAAACAAAGGTTTATACGTACATACTTTTTTTAATTAATATACCTTTTACATAACACATTTCCGCGACATTATTATAAGTAGACACAAGATTAAAACTATTTATTCTTATGCTAAAACAGGCTAAAACTAACACTAAACGGAGTCTTATCTCGCATATTATGAGTCCTCTCTCGTACGCACAATTCGACCAAGACGGAAGATAAATCAATTCAACGCTCTTTAGAGTTAACTAGGTATATCCACAAGAAACTGAAATCTTAGCACGAAAAGAACACAGAACGTTCAATTAAGCAAACGACTAAACAAAAACATGTATAAATTAATAAAATGTACTCTACAGTCTACTGTGGCCACTGGCCATCTTTGTTTGTTTATTGTTTGCCGGCAATGTTGCTACATTAGTAATATAAATACTACTAAAAGAATTTACTACATCTTGTTTAAGTGATAGGTATGTAGCACTTGGCACTGTATATTGTTAAAATATGTATTTATTGATAAACTCAAGAAAAAACAAGCAAATTTGTTGTATATTTTTAGATAAAATAAAGATAATAATCTTGCACTAGTTTTTCGAAAAAGAACTTTTTCTTCTATTTTGTCATAATAGGCCTTATTATGGCAACATTATATACAAACGTAAATGCTACTAAATTTGGAAGTCAACTATGTGCCTGCATTATCTTTCATAATTCATGCCATTAAATTTTATTGCTTTATAATGCTCACTAGCGCTACCTGTGACGGTAAGCACTAAACATTTGTTTATGATGAGCCTAAATTAAAAATATACGTTTTAACTTGGGATGTCAAGAAAATATTAACCATCATAATTTTGTCGGGTTTTCTTACAAGTTGTGCACAGTGTCAAATGTATTAAGCTTTTATGCCCTGAGCAATGGTGATCATTATTGCGATAACAGTTAATTTAATGAATTATTTTCATATAATGAATAACACTGTTATTGGATACTGAAATAATGAGCTATCATTAATGCCTGTTATTGTTAATGTATCTTACGCCCTGTTGCCGTGCCGTGTATGTGCTATCGTTAATTAATAATGAGTGGGGCGTCCGCGTCACGCGTCGCGCGCGCGTCGCATGCAGATACATAACTGACATACATTGTTTCGTTATTTGATTATTTCAGAATTAGCTAGCTGTTATCTAAAAATGAATTAACACCTCGCCACAAAAATAACAGGATAACAATAACAGTTTACAATAACAGTTATAGGTAAATAATTTAACAGTGTTATTCATTATTTTAAAATAGCCGTTATTGCCATCGCTAGCCCTGAGTATTCAAAATACGGACATTGAACAAAGTGCCTATTAATGAAAAAAGTGACAAAGAAATAGTGAAAGAAAATGAGTGAGTACTTTTTAAAAATACTAGATGAAAAGTAAACTAAATGTTACGGAGTAAAATGACGTAACTTCCGCAATACGATATTAGTGTTATTATGTTATTATATTCTACTGTTTTACGTATGTGATCATAAGTGTATAATGTTGGATTAATAAATCAACAGAAAAACTTCGAGCCATGCCCTTGGAAATGAACCAATTATAATTCAATACAGAAGTGACATTTATTTGTACTACCGTGAGTGAACGTAACCATTAATCTTTGTTTAAAGCATGTTTAAAACTGTTAAATAGATAAAGTACCTGCGTACTTCCTGTTAAAGGAAAATGAAAATCAAGACTGGATGTGTCTATCTAATTCGGTACGCATGCCGACAATTTTGGAGTTCAGAACAAAAGGTACGTAATTTTACTATGAGCACGACTTACACACAAACATTAAGTTACGAAATTTTTGGCACTCGTTTTCGGAAGCTTAATTAGATTATCATACTCAAATATTGTTATCATATTCCAAAAATATTACCTGATAATCTCTTTTTTTGAAGTAAGTTAATAAACAAGCGTATTGATTATACATACAGAGGTGTTTTCCTGTTTTAGGAAATGAGGCTCGAAAATTCACGAAGTTTCGGATGGATGCTATTGGCTCTCAGAAATAGGGAACGCATGATTTCTTTTATCTCGCGTGATCGCAGCCTTCAATTTTGGGGAGGGGGGGGGGGGTCACCAAGAAATTTTTAGGGGGGGGGTCTCTAAGAAATTTGGGGGAAAAGGTGTCCGCAATTGGCTTCTTCCCGCTACTACGTAAAACTGATGGATTTGGGGGGGGGGGAGGTCATGTCCCCTACCTGGGGCCGCGCCTGTCTTTTATTGTATCAATCGGTCTTATTTAGCATATGGGTCAAGTGTTTTTAAACGACTACATCGATTGGAGCATCAAGAAAGACAGAAATATGAACCAAAGTTAAATCTCACCGCGTAGCATTGAAAACGGCCCATACGAGGCGTGACATGACGTCAAATCGCGTGAACACAGTACCAAATACTATGGGAAAAACAAGTGACTTGCAATTTTAACCGTTAAAAATTGCGTTTAAGTATATAGCAAAAAAGTTGTGCTATATTTATTTTCTTGTTAAGTTATAGGGATTCTGAAAAAAATTTATTAAAAATATTATTGAATGAATTAAAAAATAGTTAAATTTCATATTTCAATATTTCCAAGAGTTTTCAAAAATTTTGTCATTATTATTTGCAATTTTCTAATTTAAATACATATATACATACATTTTACTTTAAAACAAAATTATGCATATTCCTTGTTGGTGCAGCGGTCGAACTTTAAAACTTCTTACATATTAGATAAACAAGTACAAACTAAGCAGCGGAAAGTAATACAAAATGAAGAATAGTCCGTGGTGGTGATAATTATGTGGTTTACAGGATCCCATAAGCCAGTAATGATGGCGACGGTGGGAAAACGCTCTAGCTACGTAATTTAATTCGCTGACCATGGGAAGGGCCTGCAATTATGTCCTCGTCACTAACTGTATCATTTAATGAGGTATTTCAGTTCACTTAAGCCGTTGCCTTTGAATAATTACATTATAGAAACAAAGTTCGCGCGCCCAAATTGAAGTATGTTGATTGGTGCCATTAATGGCACCACCGGGCCGCTCCGTAGGACTTAAGGTTAAATTTTATCACAACACTTTTTAAAAACAAAAGAAGTCTAATAAAATAACTTTTCACAGTGTTTTCAATATTTTGTAGTATTTTATAGTTGATATGGTCAACATAAAAATATTTTGTTTGTCAGATGTGACAGCTGTAGGAATCTATTTAGTGCTTCAATTTTGACAGCGCGCTTATTATTTATTTATTTATTTATTTAACTCTTTATTGTACACCATGATGACAAAATTGAATTTTGAGACAAATCAAAACAGAAACTGAGTACAAATGGCGGCCTTATCGCTAATAAGCGATTTCTTCCAGGCAACCACAGGCAAGGAGTTAAAGACAGAAAAATTGATGAAGAGGTATGTATGAAGACACTCATTCTATACGTACCTATTCTAAGGCCGTTGCTTATCTTTTTTTGGACTGTAAATTTAACGTCTTGGCAAAAGGAGCACAAGCCGCCCTTGAAGGGGAACTAAAGATCTGAAGAAGAGAGCTGGAAACCGTTGGGTTACGTACGTAGGACCGCATGGAGTGACGAGTTTTAGGGTAGGCCTATGTTTAACAATGGACTTCTAAAAGCTGATGGATGGATGGAAATGTAAGTATAGATAGCCCTCAACTCATTATACAGATTACTATTTAGAGAAGTTTACTTTAGCCTAGAGTGTCAACCATATGACTGTAATTGGGGAAGCCTATTAACCGGGGGGGGGGGGGGTTGTACTGCACTAAAACCCCCTCAATGGCCTGCCTCTGCGCTTGGAGAGGACTCCGGGATCTCCAGTGGAACGCACCGGTGTCCTTCACGCAAGGCGCCCCAGTACGGGCCAATCTTCAGGAGAGCAGATGTGATCTCTTGCCCCTTCCGATTCTGCTGGCTGGGCGGATCGAGCTCCCATTCTCACCACCCACAACCCTGGAAGCCCTGTTTTAGTCGCCTCTTACGATCAGGCAGGGGATACCGTAGCTCTATTCTTAATACAGCTACAGGGAGCTTATTCCACCATGCTGCATACAGATTGATACACATTTAGGTAAAGCCAACCTATTAGCAGATGCTCAACATTCTATGTCATGGAGTATTTTAATGGAGTTATCCTTTTAAAGGGTATTTATATTATTTACGAACTATTAAAAGTGTTTAAAATTTTGTTTATTTTTGCGACCGCATTAATGATTGAGCAAGGTTGCCAACATAATACAAAACATAACTGGGTACGTATGTTTACATATATTTATTTTTAAACAGAACATTGTAGTTCTTAAATGATCCCAAGAGTCAATACCATGTTACAACATTTCGCATAATGGCTTCTAGTATTCGCAAGGAAAGTGTCCTACTTAAAATTTAAATTCGCTCAACTCCTGTATAAAGTGGGCACAAATTAATAGTGATAAAGTGTAAAATTAATTGGTGCACAGATAATATGCAAATGCAATACTATGAGCTCACTTTGTTATGTTTAGTTACGCAACTTATATTATCTGTGGTGTGTAGCGATCTTAGACTAAGAATAATGTACTTACGTACTATAGACAGAGTCCTATTTTTCATTACGGCACGCTAAAGCGAGATCGAAATACACTTAATGAACTTGTTAGAAAGAGATGGGAGCGAGATTTTCTGTCCTTTTCGGTGTAACCAATTTTTTTGACATTGCCCTTTAATTAAGTGGCAGACAAACTGTGGAAGTCGGGGTGACATTGTTGTTTTATCATATTTATGTGTTAAAATCGATTCTCTCTGCTGTAAATTGTGTTGTATTAAAAGCAAATAACATTTTTCGTGTTTCACAATATGGTGAGCTGCAGTATTTTAGGTTGTAAGAGCCGCAGTGAGCGTAAACAGGAAGGCTGCCGGAAGGCATTACAATTTACGCGTATAAGTTCAATATTTCTTTTTAAACATGTACTAAATATGTATTGTTTATATATAGATATTTAATTACTTTTGTCTTATTACTAGTCATTCAACGTAAATATAGTGAAATTCGTGAAAATAAACTTATATTTGTTCATTTCAAACATTGTAAAATTCGAAATTGTGTTGTCAGATCTCGAATCAAAATATCCTGCCCGTATTACTAAAAAAATTAACCATCTTATTGAAATATAATAATTTTTAACAAAAACAGTGACCATAAATAATAAAATCAAAGATTATATGTTACCTCATTAGTAGTTAGTTACATTTTAAGCGGGAGGCTCAAATCCCACCTGTTTATATATAACTATTTAAGTGGAGACCAGTAAAATGTTATAGGCTGGGTGGACATTATGAGCATTTTCCCGACATATTATATTTCACTCAGACAGACTATAAAAAGGTACTCCATACATTTGGTATTTGGTATTAGACATTATGAGAAGTTTACCAGACGAATTTCATCTCATGTTGCTGTCATATTTTTTTCAGTTTTCCAACTGACGCTCTTGCCGAAAATAAATGGATTCAGGCCACTGGACGTATTGACTGGCAACCATCAATATAATTCCGAATTTGTTCGGTCTATTTGAAAGCCATTTATTGACCAAAAGGATAAAGAGAAGAAAAATAATAATAAAATTGATATAAATGTACATTTTTATATATTGCGTTATAACTAAGTGTTTACTTTTATCTTTGTAATATTTGCATACCTCATTAAGGTAAATATGACGTACTAAATATGTATTAACAGCTTTTGTAAACACCCATATTGGTGCCATTAAAAATCTTTGTATTTGTCTTTTATTTTCTCCTATATGTATGTCCTGTAATTTGCTGACCCAATTAACTTTATGCCAGTCAACCAATCTAAACTCACAAACAACCAACCATAATGCACAAGCATATAAATCCTTTCACAGTTTGGTCTGCCAATGTTTATATTTTACTTGCTTGATATTGTAGATTTCCAAATTTGGGGGAAAATATGATAAGTGGGTAACACTGGCTGCGAAAAAGAGATGGCAACAAAGTGGTTACACCGACCCGCTGTCTTTAGGATTATTGGTCTTTGGTAGCGATAATAGCTTTTGCGTACGTTTTTTTTCTTTATACCAGCGTAGGCTTATGTCATGTGTTGTCATATTTTCATTACATACCATAGAATAAGAAAAAAACCGGCCAAGTGCGAGTATGACTCACGGACGAAAGGTTCCGTTCTATTATCTATTAAAAAACTGCACGAAATCACGTTTGTTTTATGTTAGCCCCCTTAAATATTTATTTTATTCTGTTTTTAGTATTTGTTATAAAAAGAGTGTGTGTACTAATGTACACGCGCTAGAAGTTAAACTTCTTATTAGTTTAAGAGAAACCAAGATATGAATTAGTGTAAATAATAATTTATAATTTACGATGTAAATAAATTATACATACCGACAATTAACCTCAAATCTATAAATGCACTTAAAACAGTTTATTAAAACCACTTTTATCACAAATATTCAAAATAAATATATATACTAACAAATTATCAGCAAATATCTATCACCGTCGTATATATAATTGATTTAATAAAAAACACCAATTATTTTTTTATTTATTCACACTGTTTAATTGTACTGACAACAACAACTTGAACATAGTTATCGGTTTGAATAGCAACTAACTTCAGACTGTTGCTTTTTTCTGTCGGTATGCACGCGCATCGTAAAAAATTCACCCTCATCATTTTTCCCAATCGCGCCAAAAGAAGTATAACTTCAAAAACAGGAACAGAATTACATCATAGATTATTTCTAGCTAGGTCATAATATTATATTGGTAATAATGTGTGTTGACGTCTCTGGTGGCATACGGTCACCATAAAGAAGTGTTCGACTACCGATTTACAAATTCTGATTAGGGCTTATTTTGTCCTTTTCATATGTCATATGAGTAACGTTGACAGCGCCAACATTTAATCGACGAATAGTTTTATCTGGAGACGGAAAAATCGACCCTTAATTGGTATTTAATCAAAACGTTAGCTATAAAAAGTCTCTGAAAGAAAAACTGCAAACCATCATCCCAAAACAAAAGACAAAACTATTAGAAACGTCAAACAACTTTCAATCCTATTCTATTTCTGAAGAGACTCTACAAAGCCTAACAAAAACATAAATGCTAATAATAAACGATAAAATACGCATGCAGAAGCTATAACCGTGCAGTTAACAAGTCGAGAGGTTCAAGTTATTGAAAACATGCAAATTACTTTATAATTTATGGCTAATAAAGGTTCCGCTAAAAGTGTCGTAAAATGGGTTGGTAGTCTAATTAAAATTATACGGTGGGAGCTGTTGGCGGGCACACGATATTTAGGCACGCTTGGTGAACACTCATAGAAGGTTAGGTGCGAATGATGAATGATTAAAAAAAGGCTACATAAGTGTGAGGCTGCGAGGATGACTCGGTGCGTACCGAGTTCTTTACAAAGTAGTATTTTTTTTAATTGAATGGAGTAGCAGATGAGCATGCAGGCCACGTGGTGCTAAGTGGTCGCTGCAGCCCATGGACACCTACATACAACAGCAAGTAAGCATCGGTAAGTCTTGTCTGAGGTCATATGCAGTTGCGCTATTCTGGAGGCTGGTGGTCGCCTCATGTAAGTGTGGCCAGCAATTGCACCTTTCCACCGAAATAATTGGTTCACGGCAGAAGTGGGTGCAGCGGTGGTACTTGCCCGGGCGAACGATAATAGTTCTATCACCTTCTAAGTATGGAAGAGGGTGATCGATTTTTGATTATTATTTAATTTGGACAAGGACATTGGATATGCATCCAGCTTGAGAAATCATCAGAGCAGTTATAGCTTTACCTTTGAAAACACACCAGATTTCAGCATTACACAAAAAATACGAGTATATACCTTCCAACCTACCAATAGAGTGTATATCTTCGTATATTTTTAGTATTTGAAGAAAGCATATCAATTGATGAAATGGTTTTTCCTTTCCCATACATGCTGGAGAGTAAAATTTATTTCCCATTTTTCTTCCTGTACCCGCGGGACATAAATGGATTTTCGCTGAAATCATTTATTACAATAAAATCCAGAAAGCTGACAGTTTGTTTATCTTCTGTCCATCCCTTTAAGTATTAAACTTACTGTGGAAAATTGAATGAATACACCGCGATAGAATAATTAACAAACGTATATTGCTGTATTACAATAAGTAAAAGAATTAAATTGGGGAGCGCGTACATTGCATGACAAAGCGGTAAAGCAAAAAGGAAGGAGGACAGCGCCACGGCGAGAACAGGAACTAATTTGTTTTTATTTTTTTAATTTAGGCTTCGGAGGTTATGTTTATTTTTCCAATACTTACATTGTTTAAGTCTTTTAAGTATAAAACCGATCTCTAGAAGTTATATTGCCGTTCTTACCAATTTTTAATATTTATTTATTTTCCGTTAACCATGATATTTACCTGAAACAGAAAAAAAACAGTTTGTTAATAATGACATACTTCTTACTTTACAAATAAATAAATAAATAAACGTTACACACTCATAGCCCCTCAGTAAGGTAATTAATACCCAGTGTCGTCAACACAGACCGAGAACAGAAAAACTTGTCATTCAAATTTCTGTTTCGGCGGGAATCGAACCCGTGACCCCTCGATTGGCAGTCCGGCATGGTAACCATTGCGCCACGCGGGTCTTCATGTAAAGTCTTTTCAAATCCGCTATATAATACAACTAAAAATATATTAATTTCCAAAATTTTAAAAACATATTCCATCACTGAATACACATTACACAGTGGTAACGTTAGAAGCCAAGGAACCAGTAATTAAGGTCATGAGAATGATTGTTTTAACCTGGAGTCAGTATAGTTGAAATATCGGTGTAATTTGAGTCCCGGATCAGTCGCACTGGCAATAAATCTTGAGTGGCGTCTAATCATTATTGTAATTTCCAATCTTGATTACAAATCAATCGGAAGTATGGGTGATTGTAATTGAAGTAATATGAAGTGAGTTTGTTTACAGAGTAGAGGCAGTTACTATAAATAAATATGGTAGGTGGTAGAACTATAATGGTTCGCCCGGGGAAGTACCGCCGCTGCACCCACTTCTGCCGTGAGCGATTCTATTTTGTTTCGCTGGAAAGGTGCAGTTGCCGGCCACACATACATGAGGCGACCACCAGCCTCCGGAGTAGCAGCACAACTGCATACGACCTCAAACAAGACTTACCTATGCTTGCTTGAGGTTGTATGTAGATGTGCATGGGCTGCAGCGACCACTTAACACCACGTGGCCTCCATGCTCGTCTGCTACTCCATTAAAAAAATACATTTGCACCTAAAAGAAAGATTCAGGGAAGAGTTTTATTTATATTTTTACCAGGGCTAGGTGACACCGGTAAGGGGGGTTTTACACTATTTCAACCGTTAAAATGGGTGTAACCGCCGGTGTAGCAACCGTACAGTATTATATAGGTATACCTTCGTCTTTAGAATTATATAGGCATAACTTCGGTAACAGCGGGGAGACCTTCAAAAGGTAGCCATTATTCTGGGAACAGGTACTGGGTTATAAGGGATTTTTACCTTACTAAAACCCTGTCCTCGGCGCTTGTGAAGGTCCCCAGAATCTCCAGTGGACGCACCGGTGCCCTTCTTGCGCATGGGCATGATCTCTTCAAGTCTAACGAGTGTCGCCTTAGGCACATACCGATGCTACTTCCCCGGTCGCTGGATGGACGGTTTTACCTCTCACTTACACCGCCCGCAACCACAAATGCCCTATTTTAGTCGCTTATGACGACAGGCAGAGGATATTTTAGTTCGTATTCCCGTCCCCTGTACTGTAGCTCGGGATCTACGGGGACAAACAGGTACCTATCTATACCTATGCTGGTGTACTTTATCAGTACCAGGACTTCATGTTTCCACCGAAACAGAACGTCGAACCATCAAAATCTACAAAAATGTTCCATCTCAGAAAACACCTTTTTTATTTCGTATTCATAAACAGATTACGTTTCTGTTGATGACTGTACTATCTTACGAGCTCGTAACACACACGTAAGTAAATGAAAAGTACTTTCCACAATCAATGGCGAAATAGCTTCGCCTATGTTTTTTAATGTTTTTCTTCCAAACTTTAATTAAGACGGCTTTCTAATGTAATCCATCGTTAAAATTAAGCCACGCTCGGTAGCTACAAATAATAGCAGTTATAATTGTGAAAGAACATGAGTTGAGTTAAACTAACTAAAGAATAACGCACGAACAGTGCTTTATGTTGTTTTTTTTATTTATTAATTAATTTTGTACACAAAGACATAAAACAAAACACATTAAAAGAAGAATATATGTACAGGGTGATACTTATTCCTAAAAATTTTTTCTTCAGTTATGGCATCGCAAACTCTGCATGTCAAGTATAATTTATGCATCACGTTTTTGCCAGTTTCAGTGAAACTGGACGAGTAATAATAATAATCAGTCAGTCAAGTCAGTCAGATATTCAAGTAAAGCGATGGCTTCTTTACCAGAACGTTACCAATGGAATTTTGGAGGCATGCCGAAGAAACATATTTTCGCACTGTTACTTCAATTCGCAACACTCGTGCACTTTAATTAACCTATATCGAACAAAATGCCATCAAATTTATTCGATATAACCCAAAAATACACCAAGAAAGTAAAAATAAAACAAGAGCACAGTATGTCTTTTTCGACTTCCCGCCAAAACTCCTTTATGTTGTTAGTAGTGATCCGGCCCGGGACGGTCGGGTGATGAGTTTATATGATTCTAACCGTGCCCCGCGGTTTCACCCGCGGAGAGGATCATTAGCATAAAGTGAAGTCCCTTCTGAAGTGCCGCTGGACCGGCTTTTTTGTAGGAATATTTAAAATAAATATTTCCATCCTAAATACCCCCTGACGCTACGTGAATAATCAGAAGCTTGAATAAAGCTTCATAAGCAAATGGCAATGATGGCCCACAGTGGTGAATGGCGCGTGAGTTACAGCTTTACAATGCCTCGCGGTCATCTCTCGTTCAGCTTCTAATTATTAGCTAATAACATCTCTATCGACTGTGTTATAACACTAGACATGCCATGCGGATTCATTCATGTTAGAAGGGCTCATTACCATAAAGTGAATAGTGAGTGAGATCTATCGCTCTCTTATGGTTGACCTAGCGGCGTCGTCTCTTACCAGCTTCTAATTATTTGCTAATAACGTCTCTATAACACTAGATATGCCCCGCGGGTTTACCCTTGTTAGACAGGATCATTAACATAAAGTAAATTTACAGCCAGTGAGATTTCGTAGTTTACTTGTATCGGTTGTTATAAATAGATTTCGATGGCTTTTTTATAGTACCTAGACCTTGAGGCGTTCGTCCCTTATTCAGCTCCAAACCTTAGGGTTTTACTTACTCCACTATGCTGTTCCAATACGAATTTGTGGACATACGAGTACCTATGGGTTAGTGACCGACCCGCTGTGATGTTTTCAAACGACCCGGCTTCCGACTAGGTTTATCGAGTTCTATCTATTGAGACAACCGGGACTGACGGTGGAACGCGCATGAATTTTTTGCCGTTAGCGGGCACCCATCTCAGACGCGACTCTACCCTTGTCGCTTAGCTGCGTAAATCTTGTGCGTTGTACGCCAGCTGTAGAGCCTTGCATGGTTCTTAAGCTTATTACAACACGAACTCCCTGCTGACCAGCATGACGTTTCGTGAACAATAAGTAGCTTGAACAAAACTTAATGATAAACAAACGCCAATGAAAGCCGACGGTGGTGAATGGCGCGTGAGTTACGGCACTGTGCCTCGCGGCGTCGTCTCTCTATCCGCTTCTAATTATTTGCTAATAACGTCTCTATCGACTGTGTTATAACACGAGGTATGCCCTCCGGTTTTACTCCATAAAGCTAATATACGAGAGATTCTTTGACATACAGTAGTTTAGTTGTAGTCATTTGAGATCGGTAAGGTCATCTATGATTTACGAGTATTAGGTAACAAATATAACGATAATTAAAATCCAGCAATATTAAATTAAAAACAATCTAAATAAGATATAAATCATTTAAATAAAATGTAAGACCTCTGTCACTACAACAGTAAATTCTAAAGGGATTGTCCCTGCTTTGTTATAGAGCCTACATTGTTTTAGTATCAATAACGTACAGACATCGGTCTGTTACAATTTTTTTTATATGCAGCTATCGATTATTGTACAACATCATAAAATCATAATAGTTTACGATCAGATTGTCGAATTATGACTTCATCAGATTTTGACAGGATAATGACATAAATTTCTTTACAATATAAAGATTGAGAATTCTTTCTTACTTCTTGCTCATTCAAAAACTAAACCTAATCTAAACCTAGGTTATGTAATGTGTAAGCAAAAATAACATCATTGTTGGTTATATATAATGCAGTTAAATCTCATTAGATGACGTAAGTTATCTAATATTGCAATTTAATGATATATTTACGACCGAAAATAATTTTATTGTACTTATTATGACTTATTTTTTGTTAGAACACTTGTGTTGCATTTATGCAACCAGATAAATGTGAAATGTTTGTTTGTTGATTTGTTAAGTTTTAGAAAAGGTCCATATACGCAGGGTAATTCCATTTTCACGTTCCTTGAAAAATCCGACTTCTTTTTATTTACGTCTATTACAAAATTGTACTAAATAAAAAATAGACAAACCATCATTCAGAAGAAAGTTAACACAAGTAAAAGGCTGAACTGTGGGAAATTTCCGCAGTAGCAACAATAGCAGCCCCCCGTTCTCTTTGAGAGTGACTAAAAGGGGGCTCCCGGGGTTGTGGGCGATGAAAGTGGGAGTTCGATCCGTCCAGCTGCATGTCGCCGTAAGCATCCGAAGGTACAGAAGAGCACATTTGCTGTCCCGATGATGGGCCCGTTCTGGGGCGCCGCGCGTAGAGGACACCGGTGCGTTCCACTGGAGTTCCCGGAGCCACGGAGGGGGTTTTGGTGCGGTCATACATAGCCTGATATCCCAAGTTGCCAGCCATGTACCTTTTGAACGTTTCCCGATACAAAAAAGGACAGGTACTTTTAAGATGCGCTTTAGCACATTGATATCTACACATAAGCTCTACCAAGCCGGCGTTTTGCTGGAGATCGTTTGCACCTGCGCTGCTAATTTAGAGGCTGATATTCGCATCATACAAATGTAGCTGACAACCGCCCTTTTCCACCGGCCGACACACAACCTGCACAGAAAACGATGCAGCGGTGGTAATTCCTTGGTGGAACCATGAAGGATCTATAAATCTATATTTTAGCAAAACTTAAATATTGTAGAGACAGACTTCAATATATATTTTAATGCTCAAAATTTTATTTTAATCTATAAGTAGCAAAAGTAATATGGCCGCTCACATAAGTGCCGTGAAGTGCGAGAAACTGGCGTGAACGTAAATGTTTTCACTGTCTCCATGCGCGTTCACGCTGTTCCCCGATCAAAATTGGTATCCACATCCATATTCACGGCAGCAGGCGGCGGCAGGTTTCATTCACGAAAGAGTTAACGCGTGAATGTAGAGGGGACGTTTTGCGCCGTGAATTCACGGCGATAATGTGGAGCCGCCGTTATGGTTTTAAAATACAATTAAAAAAAAAAACAACTACACTATAAAGGCGCGTCTACACTAACGAAGTGCGTTGGCTGCTCGTTATGTGAATTAGTCGCGCCTAATCGTAAACTCGTGTCGTGAAGTAGATCAGATGATGTTATTTATTACGAAGACTTTCGTTAACTGATCTAAATGTATAGTAAAATATACAATGACGTCTTATATGATTTGGATTTATAACAGAAATAAGGTACTTAACAACATAATAAAAATGTAATTATTGTCAAAAACTTTTTATTATAACTTCTATTGTGTTTCGGTGGAAAGGCGCAGTTGCCTGCCATATTTGTAAGTGTGGAGTATAATACAGTTACAGATACTTCAACTCAGTTGTGCGCGCGGCGCTATGTGTGCGTGGGCTAGTAATTATGCAGCTTTAATTTGTGTGACAGTGACGCGGCCGTGATCGTCCGAGCAACTTCACTGTACCTCTTGTCACGCACACAAAGTCACTGTGTACATACAGGTTTACCCACACATAGCGCCGCGCGCTCAACTGAGATGAAGTATCTGTAGTTAGTTACAGGCAGGCCATCATTAGTTATTTTAATACATTATGTACAATCCATAGAAAAACTCTCAGAAGTGACACTCTATGAGTGACGAGTATCGGGATACTAACGAAAATTGACGATAGTACGGACGTTTACCTAATGAATTTCTTTGTTGATCGTCATTATTTATTATGTAATATAGAGATATTACAAACATCCTGTTCTAAATCTACGGAAAAACTGATATCACTTACTACTAACATATTATATCCTTTTCCATACATCGATGATCGTCCATCTAGATTATTTCCCGGATACAATAAATAAGTACTCGGTTACTTGCACTAAAGTAGTGTCGATGACATTTTTATTAGACCTACCAGTTCTGCCTCCTCACCAACGCCCACGGGGATATCTGGCGTAAATATCTAGTTATGGAACTGCAAAAAGATATTGGCAGTGCAAATTATGAATGTCGCTGCGTGGAAATTGTAAGTTTTGTTAGTCATCAGATCAGGTTTCGTTTTTATTTTTATTTGAATGGAGTAGCAGACGAGCATGTAATCGCTGCAACCCATGGACATCTACATACAATCTCAAGCAAGCACAGGTAAGTCTTGTCTGAGGTCGTATGCAGTTGCGCTGCTACTCCGGAGGCTGGTGGTCGCCTCATGTAAGTGTGGCCGGCAACTGCACCTTTCCACCGAAAAACAATAAAATTGGTTCACGGCAGAAGTGCAGAACCATAATAGTTCTACCACCTACAAAACCATAATAGTTCTACCGCCTAAAAAAATGAATGTCGCTGCGTGGAAATTGTAAGTTTTGTTAGTCATCAGATCAGGTTTCGTTTTTATTTTTATTTGAATGGAGTAACAGACGAGCATGTAATCGCTGCAACCCATGGACATCTACATACAACCTCAAGCAAGCATAGGTAAGTCTTGTCTGAGGGCGTATGCAGTTGCGCTGCTACTCCGGAGGCTGGTGGTCGCCTCATGTAAGTGTGGCCGGCCACTGCACTTATCCACCGAAACACAATAGAATTGGTTCACGGAAGAAGTGGGTGCAGCCGTGGTACTTCCACGGGCGAACGATAATAGTTCTACCACCTACAAAATTACATAATTTGAACTACACCCTTCAACTAGAGTGAGTTATTTGGATTTAAATCCAGTGCAACTTGTTTCTTATGTAACATAAAATAAATAAATATACTTTAGTTATTGATACTGATTCGGAAGTAATTTGGAGGTAAGGGCTTATATTTAAGAGGAGCTTTGTGATCTAATGCTCTAGCTGCAACCCTTTTTACGTCCCACTGCTGGGCTGGGGTCTCTCCCCATTATTGGGGACGCCTGGAGCTTAATCCACCACGCTGCTCCAATACGGGTTGGTGGAGATGCAGGATAGTGGCCAACCCGCTGTCGGATGTTTTCAAACCGCCCATAAGGCCTCCGACAAGGTTTAACGACGGTTATCTATCGACAACAACCGGGACCGACGACTTAACGTGCCCTCCGAAGCACTAAAACGGGCATGAAAGTTTTTGCCACTAGAACTCACCCATCTCATAATTAATACAGTCTTTAAAACTTCGTAGTCGTTTTTATAATCTGTGGCTATCTATTTATCTAATAATTATAACCTATTAAGTTGAACGATCACCAAGCTATTAAGGCCCTTGTTAAAAGGATATTTTCCTTTACCACGCATGTGAGAGTTACACCAAAATTCTAAAAGGCATGTCCAATTGACAGCACAAGTCTACCTTGGTTAACTTAACAATGGCTTAGTTCCCACTTCAGAGAAGCAACCTGTGCCCAGATTAAAAAAAGTTAAAACAAAACAAACAATCAGAGCTTACCTATTCCCGTACCTATCAAAACTCGTTACGGATTCGATCGATTTTCTTCAAGCTTATAGATGTTACAGATTTCACGCCTACTTATCAAGGGGACTACACTCGTTGACATCACACAAAAACTTCACATTCTTACATTCTAATAAAAAGAGGGTACATTAGTCTCGTGATTCTACAAAGAATTTGTTACTGGACTACATATTAGATATGCGTGATTAAGGTCGCACGAGAGACTACCTGCCGTGACCACTGCAATTTAGTTGGGACTTAAGCTTTGAAGTATGTACATAGAAGAAATCATAGAGCGATCGCTCTAAAAGTATGCATTGGATACGACTAGTTAGGGCTTCCGGTTGAAATGTAAAGAGAAATTACAGAAAAGTCGTGAATACTATCAAAACGATTATGTTACCATAAAATATAACATATGCAAAGGTGTAAAGTTCTCTTCTTACTAAACCCTTACTTTAGCCTTGATGGTGGGTTTTTAACAAATGAATAAAACTACCATGTTTCAAACGGTTGACGACCTCCGTGGCGCAATGGTTACCATGCCGGACTGCCAATCGAAGGGTCCCGGGTTTGATTCCCGGCGAAACAGAAATTTGAATAATGAGTTTAATTCTTTTTCTCGGTCTGGGTGTTTGTGTTTTTGTGAGCGTCCATGGCACCCACGACACAGGGTACCCCACTGTGGGGCTTTGAGTGTGAAACGTTATTTATTTTTATTTACTTATTTATTTCATAACGGATGCTTTAAAATAGATTGCTATTATACCTACCCCTATTTCACCACCTATTTTATTATAACCTACATGTTTTATACCGTAGCAAAAAAGTATATACATACAATACTTCTCGAAGATAAACAGGAAAAGGGATATCGTTCTAAAGTTTCATACTATATTTATAAATATTTATTAAGTAAATTCAAAAAAAAAATCGAAAAGGCTCGGATTGCAGTATTAAAGTCGTTATTAAGTAGCTGCTTCAAATCACTCGACAAATAAAATATTCCCCTATTTATTAACCACTTCCGCAATAGTATAAAGAATTTGCTTATGAACTCTTTATCATTAGACACGCGTGATTAGTCTGCGCACGCGTCGCTACCTGCCGTGACGACGTGAGAGCACACGACACTTTCGTTATACTTAACGTATGTCGAAATGGAAAAAGCGGTAAGTTAAAAATACGTTTAAAAAATAGTATGCATGAGAACAGCGTGTTGGAGTGAGCTCCGGGCCTATCCAACTATGGGGATAGACTCGTAACCAGCAGTGAGACCCATAAAATAATTAAATAACCCCCTGACCCACATAATAAACTCTAAAAACTAATAAATAATAATAATAATAAAATAATATTTTAAACCGATTATTATTATTATCTTCATATATATTATGTAAGTTCAAATATTTTTACTTTCCAAAAGTCGTCGCATTGGGGGACCAAACATAGCTAAGAACACTCCCGACTCATTTAACTTTCAAACAAAAGAAAACAAAATTAAAATCGGTTCATCCATTCGGGAGCTAAGATGTCACGAACAGCCACAGACATACACACACACAGAGAGAGAGAGACACGTAAAACTTATAACACCCTGTCGTTATTGCGTTGGGGGTTAAAAAAGGGTTGTAATGTAGTCATAAAATAATATAGTGGTGCTTATGACAAGTCGAATCCCGGAATCTGGGATTTTATCGCAACATGCAAGGTAACTAAAGAAATGTTAACTTAACTGACTAAGTTCAACCGACACGTGTAGATATTGTGGGGAGGAGAGCGAGACATTACGCCACCTCCTTTTAAATTGTGGTGCGCTAAACCACAAGCGTAGCATTCATCTAGGGAGGCACGTGCTGCTGCCAGATGAAGCCAAACAAATCACCGTCCATAAAATCCTAGTCTTTTTAAAGGCTATCGGGTTGGACGGTAATCTGTAACCTGACTACGGGTACAAACAATCTTTATAGGTTGAAGTACCCTGGGCTGATACAGCCCGAGCCTCTTTATTCAAACACTGCGTTCTATGATAAAGAGATACCAATTTCAAAACCCGGCGCTCTCACTTCTGACTAAGAAATTTGTTATATGCTAGCGTGTTCGATTATGTCCTACATCGCTCTCTCTTCCGAGGGGAAACTTGTGCCCAGCAATGGGACATAAAAAAGGATAAAAATAAATAAACGTCCTCTTTTAACACATGATTGGTATTGTTATCAATACCAATTCAGTTGTCCAAGCAAGCGAGCGTAGCTTGTTCTCGCTCACAGATTGTTCGACAAGAGTGTATGAACCTCGTAAGCTATTTGCTTGATTGGTCCCGTCCCGTAGTTATCACCTGGTGATGGCGTGTCACGTTATGCGTGAAGCCCACCATTTGCAATGGTAACACCTCGCAGCCATTTGAATGAAAGTGGAACGATAATGGCCTTCCTAATTCCTATCGGTACGTAATAAGGGATTGATGTATGACTTGATCTGTCATCGATGTTTAATGTATAGTAACTTACTACACATATTTATGTTTAAGGCGTATGGGTGCTTAAAGACTTTGAGCTTAGTTGCATGACATTAGACTGATACTGTCATTTCGGTACTAATGACCAATAATATTTTAAGTACCTGGACGCCCGAGTGTTGCTCGGATAAAAACAATTGATTTATTTGGTTTATTTTTAAGCTAACATTCATTGGCTTAGTGTTACTTAACAAAGCCTTTTGAAATACCTCGCTCCCAATTTAAAAAAAAATTGTCACAAAAATAAAAAACGCAACTTTCCTACTTGAGGTTTGAACCCGGGTCTCTAGCTCCGTAGTCAGCTGTCGTAACCATTCGACCAAGAAAGCTTTAATTCCATTGACGAAATTTTTATAGAGGTCTTTCATATCGACATTGTCATTTGTTTGAAGGGCGGATTGACGGTTGACATTTGACGGCTTTCTACGCCACAATATCACTATTATTAATATTCTCCAATAGATGTCAGTAACAGTAATTTTATATTTAACGGCATAAACATTAAATAAAACAACAATTTCTATTAATAAAAAATTCTGGATCGATTTATCACCCCCGAAACCAGGGTACTAAATTTCATCAAAATCTTTGGAGCCGTTTCCGAGATTCAAAAAATATATTTAGATATATACAAGAATTGCTCGTTTAAAGGTATTAGATAGATATATCTAATATTGTCTGAAGCGCGCATCCAATATTATCTACGCAGATAAGCCAAACGGGCGCGATCGGTTGTAAGATGGGTGACCTGTAGTGGCAAATATTTTATGCGCGTTTCCATGCTTTGGAGGGCATTTGAAGTCATCGGTTCCGGTTGTTATCGATAGATACAGTCGGTAAAACTTGTCGGAGGCCTTATGGGCGGATTGAAAATATCCGACAGCGGGTTGGCCACTAACCAGCACCTCCACCAACCCGCATTGGAGTAGCGTGGTGCAGTAAGCACCAGGCCTCCTCCAAAATGGGGAGAGTCATACCCAATAGGAGGACGTAAAAACGGTTGCAGTAATCTTAAGCTCGTTAAAACTTTGTTCTCAAAAGTGTTTTAAAATAAATAAGGAACGACGAACGTATAAATTAATCGATTAATAATCCGAATGATATAATAGTGAAAACGTAAACGTATTGAAAAATATTCTATTGGAAGTGGAACAATATCCAGTTACACCAATTAGGTTGAATGTTTTAAGGGAACGTTTTTTATATATCATCAACAAAACTAACATTAACTTGTAAAATGCTACTGTTGGTTAGCATACTTACTTCAAATTATGTACGAATTTTCATAATTAGATGTGAAAAATTCGGCGCGCAATTAACAAGTAGTTAAAAAGGTTTAAAATATAGCATTTATATTTAGCGTTGTTAATTTGCTTGAGCATCTGTTTAATTCATTAAAGAACAGAGGCATCCGTTACATATAACAGTAAATATTATATGCGGAGCAAGATTGTATAAGATATAAATTTTGTAGATATTATAAAATGAATTTCTGATTACTGCTCTACGTAGACAAAGGTTTTCCAAGCGAACTAAGAACAGCAAAGGATCTTATAACAATTTAATCTACTGATAAGAATATAAACTGAAAATCAGTTTCAGTTTTTTCTCTTCAGTTGTTCCATTGAGGTTAGTACACACTGGAGGTTCTGTCTAAATTTACGACCTGATGTCGTCAGAATGAGCAGAACTATCCGATACTTCTCAGTGCGAAAATGCATCGAAATGATCGTGTCTTTGAATTGCGTTGTCTCAGAAAGTTGATATTTTCATAGCTCTACCAGATTCAGAAAAGGTATTTGATATTCTAAGAAGCGTGGGGTCTAAAATTGTTCCCAAATTATTAGATGGTAGCGCGTGTAACCAATGGCCACAGTCTACATCGGATACAGCAAGCAAACTCGCGCGATCAGTGCTGTCACCACATTCGTCAATGAGACAGGCATATGTAGCTTTGACACCAGGCAAGTCCCAAAAACGTTGTGAGTGGGCCTCCTCAACATTAATGGTAACATTAGGGAAGGTTGCCCTCCAGATCTCCACAGTCTCATCCAAGCCAGCCACCCGAACATCAGCAGGAACAGTGTTTAATTTAATTTGATATTAGTTCCAAATAAATACCTCCACAACTTCCTGAAAGTAGATGTTGGCAGACAAATGGACTATACAGATATTTCACAAGGGTGTTTTTTTACAAGGTATTTAAAATTACACATTCCATAACTTTGTTCTACTTCTTAACGGTAATGATCTGTTGCAGTCACTTACGACTAGTTACATAATAGCATAATTGTCAACTACACGATATTCCAGCGACAATAGCATGACGTAGGTATCTCCATCGTGTGCCAACGCCACGCGTGTCCAAACTGTGATTACACTAAATTATATTCTGTTTTGCAACTCAATTCACTTTATTATGTCTTCGCATGGCGCAAAAAATGTTAGTTTTAATGAATGTTCTTTGTAAATTCCTCACTAACAAATAACATCCATAAATTATCTGTGTTTGACACTATAAAAATATGTGGAGTCGTAGTTTTAGATTTAGTATTTATCTGTAATTTTAAATACAATTGTAGGAAATCTGTAGGTACAACTTGCATATTTCGTGCAGGAAAGTACCACCGCTGCACCCATTTCTATCGCGAAGCAACTCTATTGTACTGCACCTTTTCACCGAAACACCATAGAATTGCTTTGCGGCAGAAGTGGGTTCTTCTCGGGTTAAACCATCAAGGTTCTACCACCTTTAAGATCTCAGTGGGCTGCACGATCAGCTGTCACGTGTGCCCATTATCAACCCATAGCCATTCTGTTATCTCAAATATATAATGTACTTTTCTTAAAAGAGTGCTGCTGGGAGTTTTTATCCGCCGCCTTTTTTCTCTCAGCTCAACATCTAGCCCAAACGGGCACCTAAAGACGATGACCGGGAAAAAATGACATTCATTAAGCGAATATTTTGTATTCCTAAAATGAAATAAATATTTTTTTCTTTTCTTTTCTTTTCATGACTAATTAACTCTTTGTCTCCCTGACTCGTCTACTGCTTTAAATAAATAAAAATGTAATAACATCCATACGATACAATCCAAACGATTCATCCAATTTGATCGGCGTCCTGATTCTGTCGAATGCCATCAATTAAAAATAGACAATTGGTCGCAGATCCCTTTCACTGACCCGCCGGCTTCCGAACCAAACATGTTATTACTTTGATTACTGACATCGCTCGAGATCTTAATTACGTTGTGTTCAACAACATATTTAGGGTTCCGTACCTCAAAAGAGGTAATGGAACCCATTTTTACTAACGTTTCAATTTCCATCCATCAGCCTTTAGAAAAGGCCTTTTTCTTCCAAAGCCTTTTTTGAGAATGGCGTGATGGCGGTTATCAGTCTGTGTGCTTATTGCAACTTCAGCTCGTAGATTTTGAGACCTACGACAGTAATCTTCGTTAGAAATACCAATTCTAAATACCGCTTTTATTTATCAAGATGAACATCAAACTTACTTAAACTTCTATTCGATTCTACATCAGTTCACACTGCATATTTCGTACGTTTCATAGAGTAATCAAAATCTACAGAGCATTTCCCTCTAACCTGGTGTCATGAAAATTGTCATAAAAAAGAAAAATCAAAGAGATAAATCTCGAAAGTAACAAATGATTTATTTGTTAAAAAAAGTTAATCATTTCTAAAACTCTGTTTATCTTATTGCAAGTTTACGGAATCTTCGGTACACGAGTCAGACTTGACCAGTTTTTTACCAAACGTTGACCCCCAAATTACCTATTGATTTCTAAATCCGGTAGTCAATGCGGACGAAAGTTCAAATATTTCGATACCATTAATCGAATCATAAATTCCAGATACGAATTGTAATTTATCATTGCTTGTAACGAACCAGATTTTTGTTAATTACTGCTACTTTTGCAAGAATTAAAAACTGGTTCACAGTTCGTGAGGTCGGTATAAAATGAAGAAATTATCGATTCAGCGGCGAGCGCGGGTATCGATAAAAAGTGTGAGCAGTATCGACTTTTATGTCGTGGTAACGGGGAGCGTAAATTCGAGGTATTATGGCTGGGTGTCGGAATGGCTTTATCGAGTAGTGCCCTCTTACGGCCGATTATTGACTCATCTTGGATAACGCCCGTAATCTTGCTACGAGCTGTGTCATCATAAATTAGCTGTAACGGCGCTCGCTGCTCTTGTGACATGCAAACTTTAGCCGTTATACTGTGCTGTGCTTATTTACAGCCTCTCGTAAACCTAGAAGTAAAAATCACTTGTTCCTTCATATATATTTGCAGATAAATCACACGAAATTACTTAATACTTAGGACTTACAATGTTTAAATCGCACTGTTCTTAAAATTAATACGTCAGTGACTTTTCGCAAAGCTGATAGGTACTCTATCTATATGTATAAAATTCGTTAACAAACATGTTGGCATGCTTTAAACTGTACCTGAAACTGAACTTTATTACAACATCATTAAAGTTTTAAGTTACTGTTATTTTAAGTTTCAGTTTTGTTGTGAATTTGTATCACCCATAAAAAGTTGAACAGGTTATCTTTACGACACCAATGTACTGTTTATTAGCCCGCTTTCCTGAGGGAGCAGCTGAACGTTATACTTCATGTAGGTACTTACCTTCATACATACCTATATGTATGTTGAATAACTGACAGATTTTTAGTCAGTCTTTAAATTATTAAATTACAGCTTTTTTGAAAAATCTCATGTCTTATACCTACCTAAATTCTTTTGTTGAAGAAATAGTTTATTTTTTACGGATGGTAACATTTGGCCCACAACACTGATCGAAATTTGCGAGGTCTGCACTGAGATCAGTAGTCGTGGGCAATCGTGGTTCAGCCTGATTGTAGCCAAATTTCGTCCCTTGATACTGCAATCACGACGTGTATTTATTTTTCAACCTTTTTTATGTCCCACTGCTGGGCACAGGTCTCCTCTCAGTGAGAGGATTCAGGTCATAGTCCAACACGCTTGGCAAGTGCGGATCGGTGGACATCATGCTTTCGAGAAATTATGAGTTTCTCTTAAGCATGCACGGTGATGATAAATAATAATTAAATATGATAACCTTTTTTACCATCGTGGAGCAGCTATAAAAGCGCACTTTACAATTTTTTTTGACAGAGGTTCGGTCTTCACATCGGAGACCGCGGTCTTGATCACTCGGCCATCGCTGCTCGCCGTGTATAATACAAGTTTATTTAATTGTAACGTGTTGATATCAATCATCAAGAGACAAAATAAAATATATTTTCTTACTTTCTTAAGTATACATACCTTTAATCTTGTGATTATTCTAAGAGAATTGGGCCTCTTTACCACCTTCAAGTAAAGTGACAAGTATTCTTCATTGTCGTAACGTAAAATAACACGTAACTTTAATTTCGATTTCACGACGTTCGAGTAGCACTAATCATATGATAAACTGACCCGTACTCTTAGCTTTTACTTGCCAATTAACTTTACTTGGGACGTAACTAATCAACACTTTACTTGAAGATGGTGAACGAGGCCCTCAGACTTCTTTATTCAGTATGACCTAAATATTAACCCTAAATAAGCTCATTTGATTCAGTTAACCCTTTCTACTCCAAAATTTAAAGTTTGCCAGATCATTATCAGCTGTCATTATTCTGATCCGCCATTTAAGTAAAATGGCTATTAATAAGTTTTTATTGCGGACAAAATCGTATCAAGTTTATCTGGCTTCGTAAAAAATCAGAAGTTGACTTTTTTAATGTACATTATTACCTTAAGCGCGAGCTACTTATAATTACATTATTTATATTTTGATGTCTTGTTTCATCGATGACGAGAAGCGAGTAAGGAAGATTCTTTAATAATTAATTTAAATTTAAAATTAATTTAATTAATATTAAAATTAGTAACTACCTAATGGTAGGTCCATATCAATGCTTATTTTTCATAGGTTTTTTGTTATATATCTTACTGATCTGAAAATCACTTGGCCTGTCATTTACAACAAATACAAAAGTTATACAATATTGTTTGTTGGAAGCGGCTAACAAAATCATTAGTTATATCGGTAAATTATTTAAATATTCTATAAGTCATAAAGTATCATGTTAGAACCTTTTTAGCTCATGAATGCACTTTTGCATATGCAGATACATACACTTACGCACACCTCACGACGACTGACACCAAACAAATACTGTCTTTCACCGTAAGTGGTAAGACAGGACAGTAACTATATCGGGAGCATATTAAATTTACGTGCGTTCGTAAAAAACGAAAACAAAGCCATCACTTTGGCCGAAACCGCAGGTTTTTGCGAAGTAAAAGGAATGCTACATCCGAACTCCCTAAACGGGTTCGCCCGAGGTCATTAAGGTTACATTCGGGTTGTTTTTCCCCGGCGTAACAACATCCAAGCGATAAGAACGTTTCGCGTTTATGTTTTGCGTCTCCCAGAATACGCCCGACGACGTCCTTAAGCACGATAATGTAGATATTTCGGCTCCAATCGGATATAACAGTAAACTGTATCAAACATTAAACTCCAAAACGACCACTGGACTTTACAATCTCAAAACGTTTTATCTTCCAACGGATTACTGATTGTTAAAACGCTTTTCAGAGCTACCAAACTTATCGTATCAACGGGTTCGAGTATGGACGCATTAAGCTCGGGCTAACTACTGACAGTGCTTATAAAATTTACATTCGCTCGATATTAAAATATATTTTACGAGTTTGAGCTGTAGGGATTTTTTGTCGTACCGATAAATAAGGCGTTATCTGGTTTTGCCATTTCAATCTACGACCCCGCGTTCGATAAATAAACGGAGTAGGTAGAGATGTGGCGCGTGCGCGGCCTACGCACACATTTGCAATTCTAATAACACAGATCCACGGACTTCATACGGACTGGCATTTCCCTTCCTATACTATATGTAATGGCTTCAAACTGTAACATCGGAATGTCGCCACATAATTTATAGTTTTGAGTGGTTGCAATGGATTTATTACTTAGATTGTTTGTAGTTTTGCATGGGATCGGCAAACAGTTTCGTCAGTATCAGTCACTTCTGAATTTATATAAATATATACTTTTGTAACATTAACTTCTTCCTGGTGGTTGTCGATATATAGTAGTCATTGAACCTTCTCTGAAGCCGTATAAGCGCTTTGAAAACATCCGATAGTGGTTAAGTCGTACTTCCAGTATCATCCATTGGAGTTGAAATTATGTGAAAAGACTTATAAATAGCATACGGTGGCAGACAATACTTACCTATTTTCTACTAGTAAGTCATAGCAAAAGTTTTTAGACAAACAGTTTATAATCAGCAGCGGTAACCGAGCAGTTATAACAACAAGCTTTTACGCGGCAGGTCCCGGATTCGAATTGAGGCGAGCACCTATGACGCAATTATTTTATGAGCACACTTATTTGCTTTGTAAAATCCCTACATTAATATTATAAATTCGAATGTAACTTTGTCTGACTGTCTGTGTGCTACGCTTTCCCGCCGGACTGCCAATCGAGGGGTCCCGGGTTCGATTCCCGGCGAAACAGAAATTTGAATGATGAGTTTAAATTTTTGTTCTCAGTCTGGGTGTTTGTGTTCCTGTCTTTGTATGTGTCCATGGTACCCACGACACAGCGTATAAATTACCTTACTGTGGGGCTATGAGTGTGTAGCGTTTATTTATTTATTATTAAATCCCCTACAATTCTGAGTAATGGGACATGTAAAAGGGTTGAAATAAAATAAAATTATACCCAACTCATAACAGTTTCCTTATAGTAAATTATCGTATCTGCGCTTACAAAGCTACGATTCGCGTGCGCGAGCGGTCACTTACAAATGGTCACCATTTAGTGTACCATCTCGTGCACTGTTTTATTATGTTAATGCCCGCTTTGGTTCCGACAGGTCAGTTAGGCGAACTAGACCTGGGGTCGACAGACATTACTTACTATTACTTATACTTGACTTATTAAAACTATTTTTGACTTACAGTTATGGGAGTGACACGTGCCCAGCAATGGAGAACAAAAGCATTGTAAAAATACCTACTCAATGCAATGCAATATAATGAAATTTACGATCTCAAAATTTCTTGTTTGTAATTAGTTTGCGTTATTGATTTTATTTCAATCGCTCTACGTTTGAAGTTCCCATTCAAATAATCTGGAAGCGCGCATGGTACGGATCGAGGCAAGCGATCTATGCAGCTAATCCAAATGAGCGCGGTCGGGTGTGAGATGGGTGACCGCTAGTGGCAAAAACGGCACGTTAAGCTGTCGTTCCCGGTTGTTATCGATAGATAACAGTCATCAAACCTAGTCGGAGGCCTTATCCGAAAACATCCGATAGTGGGTTGGCCACTAACTTGCAACTCCACCAACCCGCATTGGAGCAGCGTGGTGGAGTAAGCTCCAGGCCTCCCAATAATGGGGAGAGACTCGTGCCCAGCAATGGGATGTAAAAAAGGTTCAATTAATTTTCAATTAATTAAAAAAAATCAAATAATAAGAAAATGTTTCGCTTGCACGAGTGAATACTTACAAATGATCACCATTCCGCGCTCTATCTCTTGAACTGTTTTATTAAGTTAATGCCCACTTTGGTTCCAAGTTGGGCGAACTAGACCTGGGGTCGACCAGACCCATCCATTACAATTATTTCTAGGATTAAAATATGACATCAGATATTCTCAAAATAAGACATTGTTAATGATTAGTATCTGTAGTGCAGCAATAGATCATATTTTTGATCCTGATAGATTTTCATTTAGTCGCTTTACATTCAAAAAAATTAAGTATTCTTTATAAAAAAAAATGTGTTCGATATTTTAAGATCATTTCGTTAAACAAGTCTAAACTTGACCATAAATATATTGAAAAAAAGTGTGTACCTATATTTGTTCCCAGTTACTCTGAAATCAGTTGCATCTAATTTAAGTAAATGTTTTTTTTAATTTAAAAATAACAGGGACAAATGAAATGAAATGAAAATATTTTATTTGTACAAATATGGGTGAAAAAAGGTTTTACAATTTTTTTTTCAACCTTTTTTATGTCCCACTGCTGGGCACAGGTCTCCTCTCACAAGTGAAAGGGATTTCGGCCATAGCCCACCACGCTGGCCAAGTGCATATTGGTGGTCAGGTCATGCTTTTGAGAAATTATGAATTTCTCTCAGGCATGCACCGCGATGGAAAACATCGTAATCAATTAAATATCACGATATTTTTCCATCACCGTGGAGCAGCGATAAATGCGCACATTACAAATTTCTTTGTCAGAGGTGCGCGCCGAGGATTTGAACCTGGGATGAGTCGCGTCGAAGACCGCGGTATTTTACCACTCGGCCATCGCTGCTCATGTACAAAATATTTAGAACTCCATTTACCCCTCAGGGTGTACAAATTTTATTTTATTATAATAAAATAAATTTTAATGGCTTAAACTTAATTTAATAATTAAAATATATTACAATACATTTTTAATGATGATAATGTAACCGTGAGACATAGCCAGATTGGCCAGTAAAAGTTGCAGCTAAACTTATCGGACAGTTAAACTAATTAGACTTACTACACCATCGACCAGACCCGTTCAATAACCATGTTAAAGTATTATTATGCGAGGGTTATATTTAAATACAAGACTTTATCTTGTTTATGAGTAGTTGGCCTAATTAATTAAGATATTGATTCAAATTCGCGTACATAACGGACAATAATGTAAATGTTGGTATATCGAATATTTTAGTTTCAAGCTAACCAAACTATATAATGGCTGGCTGCAACCCTTTTTGCGTCCCACTGCTGGGCACGGGTCTCTCCCCCTTATTGGGGAGGCCTGGAGCTTATTCCACCACGCTGCTCCAATGCGGGTTGGTGGAGATGCGGGTTAGTGACCAACCCGCTGTCGGATGTTTTCAAACCGCCCATAAGGCCTCCGACCAGGTTTAACGACTGTTATCTATCGATAATAACCGGGACCGACGGCTTTACGTGCACTCCGAAGCACGGAAAAGCGATTGTTTTTTTTTTGCCAATAGCGGTCACCCATCTCACACCCGACCGCGCCGTTTCGCTTAGCTGCATAGACCGCTTGCGTTCTACGCTAGACGCCGAGCCATGTGCGCTTCAATATTATGTATAAAAATAAATAAATTACATTCCACGTAAAGTTCTGAGTACTAAAAAAACAAACACACATATTATACTCCATTTCTTATAATTACACAAGTATGGTAAACATTCTTGACGCTAGTTTTTATTGAAATATTTTTATTGAAATAATACTTAACGGAAATTACTTTAAGATAGGTAATATAGAAAGCTCATTTGTCCTTAAAACCTTCTTATTTTTTTTAACATAATATATAATTTATATTAAGTAGGTACATACATATACTGAAGCGCGCATGGCCCGGCGGTTAGCGTAGAACGCAAAAGATCTATGCAACTAAGCCAAACGGGCGCGGTCGGGTGTGAGATGGGTGACCGCTAGTGGCAAAAAAAAATCATGCGCGTTTCTGTGCTTCAGACGGCACGTTAAGCCGTCGGTACCGGTTGTTGTCGATAGATAACAGTCGTTAAACCTTGTCGGAGGCCTTATGGGCGGTTTGTAAACATCCGACAGCGGGTTGGCCACTAACCCGCATCTCCACCAACCCGCATTGGAGCAGCGTGGTGGCGTATGCTCCAGTCCTTCCCAATAATGGGGATTTCTTTGTTTGAACGCGGTAATCTCAGGAACTAATGGTAGGAATTGAAAAAATATTTTTGTGTTGAATAGTCCATTTATTAGGGAAGTCTATAGGCTATATAACATCATGCTATGACTAATACCAAAGTCCACGCGGACGAAGTCGCGGGCGGCCGCTAGTCATAGCATGATGTTATATAGCGTAAAGCCTTCCCCGATAAATGGACTATCCAACACAAAAATAACTTTTTAATACAGTTGCTCAAAAAGTGGCGTATTGCAGGGACGTATAGCGTTCGGGAAGTGGGCTATTACACACTCGTGCGTTTTCTTTACCTTTTCCGAACTCGTGCGTTCTCTTTCCCAACTGTCAAAATAATGTCTATTAAAAAAACAACCACGAAGTTTTAGAAGTTTTTATGATTCATGCAAATATTTCTAAAAAGAAGCTACTAATTTGTTTCAATATCAGATTTAATGATTTGATTCAATGAGTTAGGTTAGGTTTTATTTCATTTCATCTCATTAACATTTTGGTTTCATATCAATAAAAAAATTCTACTGAAGACTTGGCTGTATGGGCATAGTTCCCTTTTGCCTACCCAGAGGGGTGAAGAAAACAAAAAAAATCTCTGCATATAGGTATTCTTTTACGGCTTGGAGTTTTGGCGGGAAGTCTGAAGGGACAAGTTGTGCTCTTGTTTTATTTTCATTTTCTTGGTGTATTTTTGAGTTATATCGGATAAAGTTGATGGCATTTTTTTCGATATAGGTTAATAACAGTGCACGAGTGTTGTGAAATAGAATAACAGTGCGAAAACATGTTTTTTCGGCTTGCCTCCAAAACTCCTTCGGACATGTTCTCTTAAAGTAGCCATCGCTTTACTTGAACATCTGACTGACTAGACTGACTGATACCTGACCACTTACTGTTTTATATAGAATAATAGATGCAGAAATTATACTTCACACTGGCAAAATGCACAGAGCGCGATGCCATTATTTAATATTGAAACGAAAATATTGAATGGCTGCAAGGATTTTATCCAATGCCGTAAAATGAATTAAAAAAAAATCTTTGACGGCTGGCGCCATTTTAAAAAAATGTTCTATGCGAGTTTTTATTATTTTATAAATTGCTTCATTTTTTCGCAACTGTATTAAAAAAAGTTGTTCATTACACGTGCGGAACCGTCATTGGAAGGAGTTCCGACTGTCAACCCTCACCTTCGGCTGCGCCTCGGCTCGGGTAGACATTTGTCGGAACTCCTTGCAATGACAGCCTTTCCGCACTTGTAATGAAATATACTATTTCAATTCGAACCAGTAGTTCCTGAGATTAGCGCGTGCAGCGTTCAAACAAACAAACTCTTCAGCTTTATACATTAGTATAGATGTATGAAGTAAAAACTGACTAATCTCTTTGTATGTAGCAATAAAATCAGTATGAGGTCGAAAATTATTTCGCGGAAAGCTGCACCGATGTAATTATGACCATATATCATGTTCATACAATCATAAAAAAGAAAATTAAAATTTCAATAAACCTAAAATGTATTTCTTACAAAATTTAATATCAATTGCGTCAAGTAAATTTATTCCAACAAGTTCCCCGATATAAATGTCGCCCGAGCTAAGCTTAATTGAAACATAAAACATTTGAGAATTACCATAATATATCGTTAGCTACAAAACACTGAGACACGAACTATAAACTTGTAGTGGTACAGACAGACAGGTGAACTGAATTTGCGATTGTGTGAATTTAGAGGCTCTTAAAGTGTGAAGTTGATTTTATTTCTTAATCTGTGTCTACAAAGGCTTAAATATAAATTATGTCAACACTGCTGCAATGTAGATAACATAAAAAAGTGTTAGTCGAACGAAATTCTAAATCATTGCCATAAATTGTTATTAAGTCTTGTCACAAAAATAGTGTTTTTTTTTTCAATTATGGCATCGCAAACTCTGTGCATACTGCTAGCGTCAAGTATAACTTTTGCATCAATTTTTTTGCCAGTTTCAATGAAACTGGACGAAGTAATAACAAAGTCAGTAAGTAATTCGTCAGTAATCAGTCAGTCTAGTCAGTTCAGCATTCAAGTAAAGCGATGGCTACTTTACTAGAACGTGTCCGATGGAATTTTGGAGGCAAGCAGAAAAAACATATTTTAGCACTATTATTCTATTTCACAAACACTCGTGCACTGTAATTAACCTTTATCAAACAAAATGCCATCAACTTTATCCGATATAACTCAAAAATACACCAAGAAAATGAAAATAAAACAAGAGCACAATATGTCTTATTCTACTACAAAACTCCAAAAAAAAATAGTGTTTAAAGCTTAAAGCATTAAGGTATGACAGGTATGACAACCGTCAGAGGAGTGGCCTTTACGGGCGAACCCCTCGTCCCAACGTGCATGCACAATGTGCCTTCTAGTTATACAACTAGTGTGTGTGTCGGTGACAGTGTTGACGGTGCATAGAAAATGACGTTGTTAATTGAAATTGACATATTTAGAAATGTATGCGTCTGTAGCGATGAAAGAATATTTTGTGAATGTGTGACAAATTAAAATGTGTGCATTCTTTCCCCGCACCAAATTTGGCACAAAAATTATGTATCGAAGCGAGGCGATACGCCGTCTCTCCTGAAGTGTGAGTCAGTAACTTTGATGCTCTAACGTTTAAAGATATAAACAGTCCCTTTTCATATAACTTTAAAAATTAGTTAAATTAGGCAACCGTATCATATAGCAATTGAAAAGCTTTTAGTGACGTTTAAAATATTTTATTCAGCTCTTCCCTTAAACCTTCGATATAAGTTTCAGTACTTAACTGAGTATTATTTCTTGAAATTTCTTGTATCATCTAATTTTACTAGTCCACACCAAATTGAACTTTAGTAAAAATGTTAAAGTAATTCAAAAATTTTATTCAATTTTATAAAAGATGCTACAATGTGGACATTCAAAGATTTTGATATATTTTGAAAAAGTATATCGTATGTGATATATAAGTTAATAATGTGTTGGAAATTCTTGTACATTGATTAGACACTTCATAGTAACAAGGGTACTAACGAGGGTACGGCAACCCTTTTTACGTCCCACTGCTGGGCACGGGTCTCTCCCCATTATTGGGGAGGCCTGGAACTTACTCCACCACGCTGCTCCAATGCGGGTTGGTGGAGATGCCGGTTAGTCGCCAACCCGCTGTCGGATGTTTTCAAACCGCCCATAAGGCCTGCGACAAGGTTAAACGACTGTTATCTATCGTCAACAACCGAGACCGATGGCTTAACGTGCCCTCCGAAGCACGAAAACGGAAAACGCTCATGAAATTTTATGCCACTAGCGGTCACCCATCCGAGGTACCAAGGTACCACTAATGAGGGTACCAAGTCCCAATAATGGATTTAATAGGCTCAAATTGTCTAAAAGGCTTCGATTGCTATTGAATGTCTGTGAGGTAAACCGATCAAATTGTTCAATTTCGACGGAATTTGAACGAAAGTCTTGTTCTTCCCGTAATCAACAAATTGCTGCCACTTTGTCGATAATAATGGCCATCGGACTCGTTATCGCGAGAAAATACACACTTTAACACCTTTAAGATCTTTTTTATT
The DNA here is from genome assembly GCA_911387765.1 of Pyrgus malvae. Taxonomy (NCBI): domain Eukaryota; kingdom Metazoa; phylum Arthropoda; class Insecta; order Lepidoptera; family Hesperiidae; genus Pyrgus; species Pyrgus malvae. The sequence goes on along the minus strand of OU426958.1, from coordinate 6,413,411 downwards.
TGAGTGAAAAGAAGGATTTGACGAAAAAGTTTTTAGCGATGGAAAGTTTAATCAATTCAGAGTATTTGAAACAATATAGCACGGTATTTTACCTCTAAATGAGCCAAACAGTCATAATACAGCCAACGAAGAGACGACATGTTTCATAACAGCCCGTGTAACCCTTACTTAAAAATAAAACACTTTTACGACATGTCAATTTCAGTTTCCCGCCAAAACTTTTCTCGGTTTTTTACCATTTTCACAATGACAGACAGATAAATAACAAAACTAATAAAAACATCATGCTATCAAAAGTCAAATTATTGTCATAATATTATTTAAAATTAGCACATTGCACCAATCTAATTATACAAACTCCGGTAGCATGGCTAATAGGCGGGCGTGCGCCAAAAAGCCGACGGGTGCCGACGAGATGCGACGGTAGCCGAGTCGTGAGCTCTTACGGAAGAGGTATGGAAATGCGCACCTGCCACCCACTGCGCAGATCGACGGATAGCTACAATACGACTTTTCCGCCTAATTTGCGTGTTTTTTAAACATATAGGTTCTTTTATCTCACGAATACCATGGTTAAAGATAGTTTCGGAGGTTTTTTCACCTGTACATCGACTGTGTGTACATTAGTTAAGTTGTACATTTGTCAATTAGTCAGTTACACCGGCCAGTCAGGTTACAATAGTTACCAGCGGTGATAAAAGTACTTTACTGATTACTGATTTACAGCTTCTTAGGTAACGCATCCGGAGACAATTTGCAATGTCGTGCATACACACTTGCACCACTTTTTATTTTAAATAACTTGACAAAGAGTTTCCGATACGACTGATGATGATGCATCTAGTGAAACCTTCCTGAAACGTCTTTTTTATCGTATTTATGAAATAGCTACCCTAAGCTATTATAATATAATATGCTATCCCAAATACCAATGCATACGCTAACGCAATACTAAAAGCAACTTGAATACCAATTTTTCGCAGCGTACTACGACTTTACAGAACAAAATTAGTGTTGCATATGCAGGGACATAGTTCCAAAAGTATGTAAGATGCAATGCATATACGAAAGCTAGCCAACTAATCAAATTCCAACTACCGTTGCACATGCTAGGAGATATCGTATACTCATACGATAAGTTCGCAGCGCATGCTGCAATTTCTAGACCAAGACCCAAATTAATATCGTATATTCTAGGCAAATTCTCCAAAGCATGTCCGATCCACTGCGTAGCGAAATCTTGCTTTGTAACTGAGTATCATTCCGGCCACATGTATGGTCGCGGTCAACGGAGCCAGCATCTAATCGTGCTCAAGACGATTTTACAAACCAAAATTAAGGTTGCAGGGACAGAGTCCCAAAAGAATATCAGATGCGCTACATATGCGGAAACTAGCGAGCTAATACATCAAACGCCAACTACGCATACGCTAGATCACTACCGAAATTACGAGTACATTGTATACGATAATGTTGCAGCGTATGCTAAACTTTGCCATCCCTAAGTCCCAAATTAGCGGTGTATATGCAGGGACATAGTCCCAAAAGCGTGTAAGATGCGCTGCATATGCAAAAGCTATCCTATTAATCAAATTCCAACTAAAGTTGCATATGCAAGGATATTACCGAAACTACGAGTAGGTATGTTGAATACGCAGACGAAAAGTTCGCAGCGTATGCTACAGTTTGTCGGCCAAGACCATTAACATTGGATATTTTAGGAAAAAGTCTTCAAAGCATGTCAAATGCGCTGCATATGCGAAAACTTGCATTGTACCTGAGTAGCACCATGCCGGCCATACGACCGCCTCGGCGTCAGGGTCGCGGCGTGTCAACGGAGCCAGCATCGAATCGTGCCCAAAATGATTTTACATGGCACAACCCTACGGAAGAACATACGTCAACTTCAGTAACATCCGGCTTTGGAAAGGAAAATATTCGATATAATCGAGATACTTAATTCAGATTGTGCGAAGTAGTGTTGCACAAAGTCAGTCAGTCAGAAGCATTTATAGAATGGTTGGTTTCTATTCTACCAATAGTGGGGCAGTTTATCTGGGACTTGCCTTTTAAAAATTTGTTTGGATTTTAATATGGGTATTGATTGCAAAATAAATATACTCCAGTGGAACTCTCAGAGTATTAAGCCTAAACACGCTGACATTGAGCAACTGTTACTTCGCGAGAAAATCCATATCGCTGCGATAAGCGAGACATGGCTCAATAGTGATATTAATTTCAGAATAAGTGGTTTTAATGTCTTCCGTCAGGACCGAGAAGATTCGTATGGTGGAGTGGCAATTCTGACACACAAATCTATTAAATCTGAGTTAATACCTTTTAGGGCAAATAATCGCGGTATTGAACTTATATGTATTAAAATAATGAACTGTAAACATATTGAGTACATAATGTCTATATATTGTCCACCTGCCACACGTACTTCTCAAAATGACTGGGATGAAATTTTTTCCTTTAAGACTACCAGAACACTAATTCTTGGGGACCTGAATGGACATCACTCGAGTTGGTCCTGTAAGAGTGATCCTAGAGGTAACTTTATTTTCGATGCTATGACAGGCTATAACTTTGTATCATTAAATGATGGTAGAGCTACGCGAATAAAGTAACTCTTCAAGAAACTTCTCCTGATATCACTGCAGCTTCCTCTGATATAGCGCTTCATTTTGACTGGAAAGTTACTAATGAATCATTAGGCAGCGATCACTTAATAATTAAGATTAACATGTCATATTATAACAGTAGTCCTCAATTTATCATAAAAAGAAATTTCAAGAAAGCCGATTGGGTTGGATATCACTCATATATTCAAAGCAAAATGTCAAATTTCAGTTTGAAAGATAACGACCCACAACGTAGTTATGATTTATTTCTGGACATAGTTAATGATGCTGCTGATGTTTACATTCCTTTTTACAGAATAAGTCAAGATCCGACGCAAAACTTTACTCCTAAACATTATTGGAATACTGAATTATCGAAAGCAGTCGCAGAGAGACGTCTAGCTCTTACTGATTTTCGTAAAAACCCTATTCCCGAAAATCTCAATAAATTAAAAAATAAAATTAGGATCTCCCAATTTCTTATGAGAAGAGCTAAAAACAGATCTTTTTGTAATTTTTGCTCCTCTATCGACGAATCTGTGACTGTACAAGAGGTGTGGCGTAGAATGAAATGGCTAAAGGGGTACAGATCTCCTAGTAGCTATGTTAGTGAAACTACAGCAAACGAGCTTCTACGCAGCCTTACACCTGATTCTGTATGTCCGAAATTCCCTATTTATACATCCAAAAATAAAATAATTGAATCCCCTTTTACACTATGTGAACTACAAAAATGTATGAAAGTGAAAGATACGTCCCCTGGGATAGACAATATCTCATACTCAATGATATGTCACTTACCAGATAATGCAATCTCTGTCTTACTAACGCTTTATAACTTATTTTATTCCCTTAGTTTTGTACCATCTCAGTGGCGTTATATTCGTTTAGTGCCAATTCCAAAGCCAGGCCGGGAACCCTCATCTATATCATCGTTGCGCCCTATCTCCTTAATGCCATGTCTATGTAAGATATTCCATGGCATGTTGAAAAACAGGCTTGAGTGGTTCATTGAAAAAGCCAATCTTTTGCATGAAGAGACTACCGGATTTAGAAAAAGTAAATCTTGCTTGGACAATCTCAGCAATTTAGTTAGTAGGATACAATTGGGATTTTCCAAGGACCAAATAACAATTGGCTGTTTTGTAGATATAGAAAACGCCTATAATAATATAGACATTAAGTCTTTGCTGTTAAATTTAGATCAATTAGGAGCTGGTGCTAAAGTTTGTAAATATTTATGGACATTTTTGAAAGAAAGGTACTTAAGTATTCAGGTTGATAGAATTATGTTATCCAGATGCACTAGTCGTGGCTTAGCCCAAGGAGACCCTTTATCTCCTTTACTATTTAATATTGCGACTCTTCATATATGTACGCAAATATCTAACGTAGTGGTTTCCCAGTACGCTGATGATTTTGCCTTATACATAACAAGCAAAAATGTTAGCCATGCCATTAATGAACTACAACTTGCTTTACATAAAATACAAAAACTGTTTAATGAATTAGGTTTGGATATTTCATATACTAAAACTAAAGCCTGCGTTTTTAAGAAAGGTATTAACAGACACCCTATTTCGCTTATTATTAATGACGAGTCAATAGAGATTGTAAATTCTGTGAAGTATTTAGGGATGTGGCTGGACAGCTCTTTGAAATGGAATAATCATATTAATGTGATACTAAATAAGTGTTCGAAATATTTGAATATATTTAAAGTATTAGCTGGAGGAAGTTGGGGAGTACACCCCAAACACTTAAGAAGATTATATATAACAATAATAAGAAGTAGACTTGATTACGGAAGTTATCTTTATAATAATAGCCCTTTAAAATATATAAATAAACTTGATAAAATTCAAAATCAAGCTCTAAGAGTGATTGGAAGCTTTATTAAAACAACACCTATCCATGTTATGGAATCCGAACTGTGTTTACCTCCCCTACAGGTGCGGCGAAATTATTTAGCAGGCAAGTTTGTGTTGAAAGCAAAATCAATCGAGAATAATATTACAATAAATTTATTGCGGGAGCTTTTACAGTACAAAGATAAAAAATATTGGCAGCGTAAAAAGAAACCACTACTGTTAGATATGTTTGAATTTCTTCAAGACATTAACGTACATACTAGTAAACATTTAGGAATGTTTTCATTAAATACCTGGGTTAGTAGTATAAACCTTAGCAGTATAGTTAGTTCAAATATTCCAAATTTATGCAAAGCGAAGCGACAGTATAGTTATTTTAACTTAAAAGAAATATGTTCAAATTTTATTAATCAAAAATTTTTAAACCATTATAAATTATTTACCGATGGGTCAAAAGATAAAAAAGGAATTGGTTCTGCTGTCTACGATCCACAATTTAATCTCGGTTTCCAATTCAAAATAGAATCTAATATAAGTATTATGGAGGTGGAGCTCCACGCGATTTCTGAGGCCCTCTGCTACGCTGCGTCCCTACACCAAGAGAACATAGTTATTTTTACGGACTCTAAGAGCGCGCTCCAGCATTTGGCTCGATGTACCTCGGGTCTCCGAGGCACACCGATAGCCTACTCTATTCTAGAGAGTATATGTGGGTTGACAGCTAGTTCCAAATCTATTAAATTGCAATGGATCCCCTCACACTGTGGTATCGAAGGTAATGAGAAAGTAGATTGTTTAGCCCGGCAAGCTGCTTCTGATGGCATAATACTTAACATCATTCCATTCTTTTCTAATTATATGTATTTGATTAGTAAACAGTGCCATAAATTGTGGAAAGAGTATTTTGATTTGCGTTCGAAAGAGAAGGGAATTTGGTACCAGACTGTCCAATCACAACCTCCTAAAATTCCATGGTTCGATGAGAGCAGGCTATCCAGACGTGAAGCTGTAGTGATAATGAGGCTTCGTTCCGGACACATTCCAACTAAGAAGTTTGCATATCTCATGGGAAAAGTCCCGTCACCGAACTGTCATCTCTGCGGTGTACCGGAGGACTTAATGCATGTCTTGTTGGAGTGTGCCCGTAACGCTGCATATCGTAATGTTGAGTGCCGACATATATTGAGGAATTTTGCAGATCTTAATATTATTTTATCCATGCCTCACTCCAAAAATGCTAAATTTCTAGTTAATCTTTATAATAAAATTTTCTCGGATCAGTCTTTATAATTTCACTAAGATGTATATTATGTGTAATATTTCATGTATGTTAAAAAATTTTTGTATTGTTTATATAGAGCGACATAATCACTCAGTGATTAAGCTCTTAAATAAATGAAAAAAAAAAAAAAACAATTTACACGTATTGTATTACTTAATAATGTAAAAATAGTATCAACTTTATCATCCACAAATCAACAATACACAAAGAAAATAAAAATAAATAAATCCATTTTATTCCATCTCTCTCCTTTGAACTAATCTAGAACAAAAATTATTAGAGCTTTTAAAATTTATTCTATCAATAAAATTCTTGATTCGTACAAGAGATGTGCCTACTCTATTAGCTAAATCGATTTTTTCATTTAAAATAACATGACGATATAATGTCTTGAAAACGTATTAATCATTGCTTGGGTTGATTTATGCTGTTTTCTAGAAATCGTAAACAAACATGGAGAAAGCAATATTGAAATCAGTCCATTAGAATTCAATTGCTATCGTATTGCGATTCGTCGGGTAGACTTTGACATTACGAGTATTAAACATCACACATCCCAATGTAGAGACAAAGGTTTAAAGGTTGATTAAGTCTTTTTGTAACAGAATAGAAATAATTTAACACTCTCGTAATGTGATAAAAAGACACCAACTACTTGCATTGAAATCGGTCCAAGTTCATTCAAATTCCAACGCGCACGCCACCACTGAACCGCGACTAGAATTCGATCGATTCGAAAATTAAAAAATAATCCAGCACAAAAAATTGTCTCTGACTCACCCGTATAATAGGGATGAGAAAAACCGGAGATCATATTTTTTTCGATTCTCAATCGGTTTTTCAGCGATGCGACAGGTTGTGGGTGCAGATAATCAGAGCGGTGGGCAAAGCGTACAAATCGATGTTTTACGGTTCAGATGGAATCGGACACGGCCAGTTTTCAGAGGTTATTACACTATTGTGCTATAAGATTTTTGACAGTGCAAAAACATTAGCAGTTATCCACAGGCTTATGATGGGTCATCGCCATTAATGGCAGCGTTCAGAGTGTGAAATGAGAAACTATTTTATCACCTTTTGATTGGTGGCCACGCAAAAAACAGTAAAACAAATTCGATATCACTTAAGAGCATAACTGGCTATTATTTTTATTTTCATTTTAAGCTTCGAATGAGCAATAAAAACTCTTATACTCTTAATAAATAAGAAGACAGTGCTAGTCTAGCGATGAGAACACGTTTTTGTCACTACTGTATTTGCGTGTTTTGTTTTTGTTTTTCAAGGAATATAAAGCCTAGTCAGCCGCATAAAATACAAGTCAGTTTTATTTTAGTCATAGAAGGTGATCAATCAGTTGTAGCCTGTAGGTAATTTTATTTGTTTTAGTTTACAAAAATATTGTAGTAGCGTGCATGATCTTGCAGTTAGTCGCGAAACGCGACGGAAAACGGACGTGTGAAACGGACGCTTTCGGGAGGACAATGTTGTTACCATTAGTGCCAAATACTCGTATATCATGCTACTTTACGTGCATCGGCACTTTACCCAACTTTGGTATAACTTTGCCGTAAGCCTTAACTTTGCCCTTATGGGGACGGCTTCAATACATCCGATAGCTGTTTGGGCACTAACCCGGACTTCATCAAACAAGTATAGGTGTACCGTGGTAAAATAAGCTATAGGCAAAGTCACAGGAGTATACCTGTACCCGCCACTAAAATGTAATAACTGTATACGGCCTTCGATTGCACTACTCGTATGATCAAATTTAGCTATAGCCCGAGGTAGGTACAGTCTTTAAGCGCCCTCGGGCGATCGCCAGATGTTTGCTTGCCCTCTCCACGGGCGCACGGATGCCCATTAGAGAGACACGCGATCATGTGGAAATTATTTAGAAACGTCGTTTGTCACTTAAAGTAGACTTTAAGTGTAGCGATCTCGTAACATGCGTATTCATCTCGTCGTCAACTTGCATTGTAAAATTAAGATACTTTATAACTGCACAATAATCCATTGGTTTCAGGTTAATAAAATGTTCACAGCTTCTGCCAGTATATAATATTAATATAAAAACTAGCCCCAAGGTACCGACGGCGGTGATAAGTGCTCCGGGCGATGCTAGATTGCCAGATGTTCACTTGCTTTATCCACGATGCCCATTAGAGAGACACGCGATCAAGCGGAAATTACTCTAAGAAACGACATTTGTAACTTTTAACTGCATATGAGTCGGTGTCAGTTTGAATTATCATTTTTAGCATTTTTATGTACCACTGCACAATAAAGCTCTACTTCAGGTTTTTAAAACTTTGTGGCTTCCAATACATAATAATATTAATAAACTAACCCGAAGGTAGCGTTTATAAGCGCCCGTTGGCTTGTCCTCTCCACAGACGCCCATTAAAGAGACATGCGAATTGCGATCAAGCGAAAATTTGCTCTAAAAACAATAGATTTTAAGTGTAATGATTTTATTAAATTAGACAGGGCGCCAATTTTACTTGTCAAAGTAAGAATATCAACAACTGCACAATATACCAGTATCTCTGGTTTCAGCTTAAAACGTCCACAGCTTTCAGTATATATTATTATTGATACGGCCCAGCTTCGTTCGGACATGTTTGTATATTATTATTATGATTATACAAATCTATTCAACGCGAAAATTACATTTTACTGGAATGATAACTATCCTATGTGTTTTCTTAAGGTCCATTCCTGTTATCTGTGTACCGAATGTCATTAAGATTGATTTGATAATAGGAGCTCGTTGGATTGTGGTAGTAGGGCATGAAAACGTAAGACACACATACATATACACAGACAGAGTTACTTTTTCGTATTTATTAAATAAGTATAGAAGTATGGATTATTCGAGCTGAGGTAGCGGCGATAAGCGCCCCCGGGCGATGCAAGATGTTTGCTTGCCTTTTTCACTGATGTCCGAACGCCCATTAGAGAGACACGCGATCAAGCGGAAATGGTGGTGAGAATAGTCGTTGGTAATTTTAAGTAGATCTGAACTGTAGCAGTTACCTATATTAAAATGCGTGTTCAAGTAAGTTGATTTGTCAAACAAAGGATATTTTTTACAACATACATATGCATTGCATGCAAGCTTTTAGTCGATACTTGTACTTCTGTCAAAAGTTAGTTAGGTAACTACGTATAAAAGCTTGAACTTGCGGTGACTAGTTGATTTGTAGAATTGGCGCGAGGATTCAAAATGAGTCGTAGCCTTCAACGAAAAGTCCCTTTATTTCGTTCTGCGCCACCTTCCAATAGTCATTCTGTCACAGTACGGACTGGCCCTTCAAGAATTAAAATAGAAAAGACATTGCTTTTTTACTTTTTGGGTGACTTAGCCCAAGGATCATTACAAATGTAGATATTTGTAAACATTAGAAAAGAAAAGTAAGTGAAAGGTTGTAATAGGAATAATGGTCAGGTTAGTCGTATCCACAAAAGCTTGTAAAGAAATTGCCAGGTGTGTTAGCGCGTCGTCCGCTGACACTGAGCGATCGAATTTACGGATGCTGAGATGCCCATTAAAGCGATACGCTCACATAGACGGAAGTGGTTTTAAAAGAGAAATTCTTAAGGTCGATGTAGATTTTATTTATTTACAATACTTATTACAATTTGGTTTAAATTCTCATTGATAACTCACTATTACTTAGAGTTTGCTTATTTAAAAGTGCTAATCTTGGGAACTACTGGAGTTGAAAAAAACAACGGGTTGCACTCCGGGCACTACCGGCAGTAGTGAAAACTTGAACATTAACGTTGTGCATTTTTGATATTTTGGAATGGTTAGGGAATAATTTTGTACGACTTGCTTTTATTATTTTTCATCTAGTATTTTCAGTAGGTTTTCATATAGTCCTTATAGTATTATAAAGTACTCATTCATTTTCTTTCTCTATTTTCTTCGTCACTTTTTTCATTAATAGATGTTCAATGTCCATATTTTAAATACTTGATATAAACAAATTTTACAAGTATAGACAGTCGATCCATCAGCTGTCACCCCTCCGTCTTAGGAATATTCGATCAGGCCACGTGTCCTGACGCGAGTTTAACATTTTTTACCCATCCCAAAAAAAGTGTACAACGCCGCTAAAGAATTTTTCACTTCAAAAATATTTTTCTTTTGGAAACCTAGCCAATTTATCAAGAATGGTTTTTGGCTGTAAGAAATCTCGCTATAATGCGGATAAAACCGTGGGACACATCTAGTCAACTATATCTTAAATAGCTGAACTATAGCTTAAATATGTATAGCCTTTAAGTGTATAGCTTACTGCTTGACGTGATCATCATCTTGCCTATGGTATGCACACTGCTACTGCAAAGGCTGATGGTCGCCTCATATAAGTCTGGCAAACAAACACCGGAATAGGAATCTTATTTCTTTCATTTCGCCTATTTCACTGCAGAAGCAATCCATGATAAAGTTATTATGAGAACAAAATAAATGTCAAATTTCGAAAACTGGAGCAGGAAATCTGATATCTAATATAGCTAAATTTGGCGTGAGCCTGTAGAAAAAAACCCTGTCTACCGAAGCAAACATTCATCTTCAATCTTAGTTTAACCACAGAATACTAACTATTGGTTTTAGTAAACTCAACTATAAAAGCCTTCGTATAAAAGCTGAGCGAGCACACGCCGGTGTACCGGCGCCAATTACCCGGTAACGAGTGTCGCGGACCACCTCCGGGATGTTTCTTACGACTCTTTTAAACTGCACGACCTCTAATAAATCTTGCTGCAGGATCTTTTCTACCTTTTTATGTCCCACTGCTGGGCAACCCATTTCACGCTGGCCAAGTTTCAATTGGTAGACTTTGATTGATTAATTGAGTGTTAATAGTATCGAAAGTTCAGATCCGTCGCATCAGCTAACGACCACAGTCCAGTTCCGATACCGATATATACCGATAGTTCATTAATAGTGTTAAGATTAAGGCAACCTATTTAGTCTGAACATATTTATTTATTTATTTATTTATTATTTGTAGCTCCTTAAAGTATAAGGGTTACAGGGTAAGACTTAATGCCTAATGGCATTCTCTGCCAGTCAACCCTGGGTGATGGCTAGAAGTTACGGTAGGCAGGAAAATATTTACTTTTAAAGGATTATTAATTAGAAAAAAGATATATTAATATGTAGATAAATATACCTAAAGACTAAATAAACACATACATAGATAGACACATACATACATAAATAAATACATACATACAAACATACATACATAAATACCTACATACGTACATACATACATACATGTACATATATATATATATATATATACAAGATACGAATGTCAAAAGGTGGTTAATTATTATGACTCATTCGTTACTGTCTAATAGGTGTTTCCGTAGCATCCCCTTAAATGCAGTCTTTGTTCGTGCCTTTCTGATGTTTTCGGGCAGGGCATTCCAGAGCAGTATAGCCTGAACATTAAATGAGTATCGGAAAAAATCACTATTGTGTGGAGGTATACAAAGCATAAGATTATTAGTGGAACGAAGACCTTTGTCGTGAACTGAACACAGGTACTGAAAATTTTCCTTTAGATAATTTGGAGAAGTTGGATCCTGTAAGATTGAATACAGAACCAAAAGAATTCTAGATTTACGCCTCTGACGAATAGTAAGCCATTTAAGCTGACTTCGATAACTTGAGATATGATCATACTTGCGTAGATTGAAAATGAATCGGATGCAATTGTTAAGGAGGCGCTCTAGCTTATTTAGAAGTTCTTCGTTCAGGTCCGGGTAGCACACGTCAGCATAGTCAATGATGGGTAGAGCGAGACTGTTAATCAACATAAGCTTAGTCTTGTAGGGTAGAAATTTTTTAAAACGATAGAGTGACTGAAGCGTTCCATTGACTTTACGGCATATTTCTGTTACTTCTTTGCGCCAGTTCATGCAACTGTCAATATTAAGGCCTAAATTAACTACACTGTCTCTAAAAGGTATAACATGAGTGTCATAAGTTAACGTTGGCAGACATGCAATATCAACTTTGGCCAACTGTCTCGCGCTACCCACGATGATACCCTGACATTTCGCAGGATTAACTGTAACTCCATACTGATCACACCAAGTTTTAACCTTAGCCAAGTTCCTATTTACCAGATCGATAGCGATTGATAGGTTATCTATGGTGGTATGAGTATATAACATACAATTTCGGCAAATATTCGATTTTCACTACACGAAGTTTAAGCAGGTATCACTATAAAATGTAAAAAATCGAGTCGCGACGGACTCGCAGTCATGCTCAGCAAACGTTTTTATTATCATAGAGATAAATTCGGTATAAACCGAATAGTCGTAGTAAACTTTTTTTTCTTCAATTATGGCATCGCAAACTCTGCATATTGCCAGCGTCAAGTATAATTTTTGCATCCCGTTTTTGCCAGTTTCGGTGAAACTGGACGAGTAATAATAATAGGTAAAGTCAGTAAGTCGTCAGAAATCAGTCAGATATTCAAGTAAAGCGATGGTCTCTTTACCAGAACGTTACCAATGGAATTTTGGAGGCAAGCCGAAAAAACACATTTTCGCACTGTTATTTTAATTCACAACACTCGTGCACCTATATCGAACAATATGCCATCAAATTTATACGAAGTAACTCAAAAATACACCAAGAAAGTAAAAATAAAACAAGAGCACAATATGTCTATTTCGTCTTCCCGCCAAAACTCCTCCCTAGTAAACTTTACTCTTAATGTAAGTCTTACTAACCTTTACGATAAAAGGCTTCAAATAAAATCAGAGCGTGCCAATACGCCGATCTACACCCATGCCAATTACGTGGTAACGAGTGTCGTAGACCACCGACAGGAAGCATCCTGCGACTTTATTTCACTGCACGAACTATAGTAAATTTCGTTGCAGGAAATTAGCCGCTTGAGATAGTAGTGTTTAAGACAATCGATTCTGATCGTTAGCGATTCGACGGATGTAGAGTGTAGATGTTTATTGACTCGTAAGAGTGAATGAACGAAGAAGATAGACGATAGGCAATGACCTAAATCTAAGGCGGCATAATAATAAGCACTACTAACATTTTTTATGAGAATAAATGAATTATTATTATTTTTATCATATGCAGTTAAAAATCTGTCCTATGTGAAATAACGTGAATACTAACGCATGTTGTCGATAGATAACAGTCGTTAAACCTTGTCGGAGGCCTTATGGGTGGTTTGAAAACATTCGACAGCGGGTTGGCCACTAACCAGCATCTCCACCAACCCGCATTGGAGCAGCGTGGTGGAGTAAGCTCCAGGCCTCCCCAATAATGGAGAGACAGCAGTGGGACGTAAAAAGGGTTGCAGCCTTATGTACGAAGACGAGAAAACACGATATCCAACTGGTCATTGATCATTAAACGCGTTAATTTCCTTTCAACATTAAACCGAGATGGGCAATAAAAGTATATTAGAATATGTATTCACCGTTTGAATTTATTTTCGACAGGCAGTTCTGCTCGAACAAGGCCTAGAGCGGTTGCATTGCAATATTTGCAATATATTGCGAATCCCGCAATCCTGCATGTCATTCCATAAACTAGCGTATCGACTCGACTACCGCTGCGTATGTAAAGTCGGAGAGCACTTGACATTCCGAGAGACGTGCAATCGAAAAATGGAAGCATTTCTTAAAACCTTTTAAGTGGCTCGCTTATAGTGGCTCTGAAAGCAGAAAGTGCTCAAGTGTGTGTGACGTTTTGCAAATAAGAAACAGATAAATAATAGTTTAAAAAAACTAAAAAACACGCTTTTTATAGAAAACCGAACTAAAAAATAGAAAATAAATTTTAATGAATTTAAATTAAGAAAATAGTGTTAAAAATTTCAATGAATATAAGTTAATAATAGTGTGAATAAAAAAAAATATTTTATTTTAAAAAAAGCGTGGGGTGCATGGTGTCAATAGTTATAAATATTTTATTGACAGATATGAGTAGAGTGATTATCATTTCGATAATATTTTAAAAAGCACCCCACGCTTTTTTTTTAAATAAAATATTTTTTTTATTCACACTATTATTAACTTATATTCATTGAAATTTTTAACACTATTTTCTTAATTTAAATTCATTAAAATTTATTTTCTATTTTTTAGTTCGGTTTTCTATAAAAAGCGTGTTTTTTAGTTTTTTTAAACTATTATTTATTTTCTACTTTTTAGTTTGGATTATTTATTCTTTCCATGATGTTTCCACGAGCAAGGGACTGGTTACTGAGAACCTTCTTCTTTCTTTCAAAAATATCTTTATCTATCATTAGGCTTGTAGCATAACAAGGTTACATATTTTTTTAATTTTTACGTTTTCATAAAATTTCACCTGTCTTACGACTTAACAAATTATTTATATTCTTTATATATCTCATACACGTTTTCGGTTACTGAGCACCAATAGTCTACTCCCCTACATAAATATGAGCAACCCAAGCAGCAAAATAGTCGAATAGTAATTAGATTACTCAGCCTTTAATCGTATAAGAGCCGAGTAACCGTTCTTAAAACCCTCATTTATCGTGTAATAGCGGTTATCTCGACTATTTGGCAATATTTGCTAATGTGTGCTTTAAGGACGTCGAATAAACGTTTACAGCACTATGTTTTAGCACTTTTACTCCACCTTTTAGCAGATGCTGAATTAAAGTGGCTAAAATACTCGTTATTAGATCGTTTGATCTATAACAGTCGTATAATAGCTGTAGCTCTATAAACGCAATCGAACAAAAATCATATTTTGCAAATTGCAAAATGGAATAATTTTATCAAATTAGTGTATTGTCATCGGTCCTCAATAAATCTACAAAGTTTGAACGAAATCTGGCCGTTTAAAGTGGGTCAAAATCGCGCCTAAAGAAGTCGGTTACAAACATACAAACATACAAACATACAAACATACAAACATACAGGTGAAGCTAATAAAAAGCGTGTAAAAAGCGTGTAAAAAGGAAAAGTTACCTATGTCTCTATATTTCATATAAACTACTAGAATGGTTCCTAAAAGTACAAACTTTCAGTTTCTAATACGAGAAATAGACGTTTTAACTAAAAAGTGTTATTACAAAATAAAAAACGGGTAACTTTAAAGTGACATTGACATGACAATAATTGACAATTGGGTATGCCTTGTATTGTAAGACAAGATTTGCAAAGAAATAAAACCGCACTAGACCCAGGTAAAGAGTAGAAGAGAGATGTAGCAATTTTTAAGGTACATTCTGCGCAATTTTGGAATTAACTGACCAGACTCTACCGCACCAATGTAGAAAAATTTCGAAATACTTTCAGATTTCTGTCGCTTAGCTCTCGGAATATGACATCGTTATTTGAATATTTAATTCGAATGCAGAATTAGAAGTAACCGATACGAGTGGCATTCGAAACATTGGTATGAAATCGATCGAGAAAGTCCACGCTCACGCGTGACCCTGCGTCCGCTTCCTGACAGTACCTGATAGCTGTTTCAACTTATATTGACTGTTTGAGTGTAAAATTAACAAGATGCAATGGCCGGAGAATTCTAGAGTTCCTTTTTGTATTCAATACATTGTTTTTTTTGACGTGATAACGTCTTTAAAATCGTTTTAGTCGGGTGACATGTTCAGAAACTTGTGTCACACAAAAACCTCACGAGCGCGATCGCAGGTATAACGAGAGAGAGACGGACCGATCTCCCGTCTCATCGCGAGTGCTGCCAGTCATTCCGTGAAACTTGTCACGCGGAATCCTCACGAGCGGAGGCTGGCATAGCGTTCGAGTGAGTGGACCGATCTTCCGTCTCTCTCACTCTAGCGGCATACAAACGAATGGAGATTTTCTCGTGCGGACGTTATCACGTAAACATCTCGATCGTAAACCTACTTTACAAACAATTTGCCGTTTTTTTTAATTTAGGTACGAAAATCTCTACCTTCGCTAAGGTTAAATATTAAATCTCGTACCACCTAATGTCTCTTTTTATGAAAAACATTTATTAAAAGCGAAACAAAATATAATTTGAATACTTATATATGTAATATTTTTGTCTTTTTAAATTATGGCAAATTTTTGGCTTTAATTTCTTAAATAATAGCAAATGCAGAAACGGGTACAACAGTGGCATTCTCCTGGTCGAACCATGTAAATTATACCACAATTAAAACATTTCAAAATTTGCTTAGTTTTTTATTTATATTGTACTAGCCTTCCGCCAGCGGGTTCGCCCGCGTGGACCCGTTTAATGGGTCCCCGTAGGATAAAATAGCCTATGTGCTATTCCAGGCTACATTATTATATTAAAATCATAGGCGTTTAGCCAGTTGCTTCAACCGCGTTGACCCTATTAACCGTTTTCACGTAGGAATGAAGCATTTTCCCGCGATAAAAAGTAGCCCATGTTACTCAGGATGAATGTAGCTTTCTAATGGTAATAAAATAATTTTTGAAATCGGAACAGTAGTTTTTGAGTTTATTCATTACAAACATACAAAAATACAATCTTTTCTCTTTATAATATTAAGTATTGATTACCTGTATTATCAAATATTGACATTGTACTGTATATCTTATTCAATATTATAGTATAGTAGCATATGCAATAGAATAGTAACTCTATTATATTATGCATTTAACGAAAAACAAAGTATAGCTCACATTTCATTAGGTACTTGCCATCTAATATTAAACCATAAAGTGAACGTTATGGCTACATAAAGTTACTGCAAAATGGTATGGGATTTGATACAATCGTTGTTAATTCGATTTAGTTGTTTGCTCTTCGAGAGCACTGCGACTTAACGGTTCCGGATCCACTTGAAATTTATGAATTGGTTGACGGTAGTGTTGCCACACGTTCGAATATGTCCTGTTTTTTTTTTAAGTTTTGACTGAAATATAATTTTAGACGCAGCGAATATTCCCATCCATCCATCCTTTACATGTCCACTGCTGGACATAGGCCTACCCTAACATTCGCTACTCCATCCGGTCCTGCGCCCTATGAATGCAGCGTCGGTCTTCTTCAGGTCGTAAGTCCAACTCGTTGGATAGCGGCTTGTGCTCCTTGGACGGTAAATTTTGTCTGTGTTTTTTTTAATCACAACTATCATCAACAATCTTTTTATACTCTGGTCAGTTCCGTGACCGCCTTTGAAAGTGAGAAGGATAATTTAAACGCCCTATATAATTCAAGACAAGCTGTTCGACATACATACAATAAACATGTTGATCATTGTTGAAATAAAGATTCACAAGTTACCAAAGGGAACGGCGGAGCCTTAGTCATGTCAGTATAATTTGATCCAAAACTTTTAACGACGAAAAATAAAACTGCTTCCTAAATATATGTAGGATGGTCACAACTTCAGTGCGGTAGGTGCCCAAGCAAAAATGATTAGTGCAGGAAAACAATGGAGCATCGATAGCTCGATACTATGTTTACTGGTAGGCTAAATATTACATTACGATACTTAACGTTATAATCGTGGTTTATTTTAATGGAAGCTTTGGTAATAACGACTAGTTTGAATCACATATTGTTTTGTTTATTACAACAGGACCTTTGAATTAGTCAAATTTGTAGTTTTAACTTAGGAAGAAAACTAACTAAGTTTCTAAATTATTAACTCTCACAGTATATAATCAACGTATAAAGAGCAAAAAATAAGCGATAGAGCTACGTGAAACTGATAATTAACATATTGTGAATTGACTAAATAACTATAATTTCTCCACTAACTCAACTCCCATTAAGGCAGCGTGATGGAGTAAACACCAAGTCTCCCCAATGAAGTGGAGAGACCCGAGCCCAGCAGTGGAACGCAAAAAGATGGCAGCCAACACTTGTTGGCAGAATGTTAATCGTATATGAATATATCTTATATCTATTTATCTATAGCTATATTCTATATTCTACATATAAAAATGAATCCATTTTTCCCTTGGTCACGGCATCACGCGTGAAAGGCTGGACCGATTTCGATAACTCATATTTTATTGCGTTTGTCATTGTTAGTAGAAGGTTCTTACGAAAGAAAAATTTTAAAATAGGCGCGCAAAAATTAGAAAATTTAAGAATTTTCAAATTTTTGCGAATTGAAGAAGAAGCCACAATATATTTTTTTAATTAAAATTTCGACTTCAATATTTATAGTTATATTAGGACAGGACAACGTTTGTCGGGTCAACTAGTTAACAATAAAACAAACTATATGAATGAAATTCCGAACATAAAATTAATTTTTGTTCAACATATTTTTACGTCTGTAATACTATAATACATATAATACATTATATAGGTAAATGAGAAAGCCCACGTTTACGAGTAATAGAAAAATTACAACCGTTTGTCAAATATTGTGGACATCCATTACTGTTTAATGTTCTAAGCGTGGACGCAACAAACGTTGTTAATTCTCAAAATCACAGTACAATACATATTATAACACGAACAAATAACCGTATGAATAATTCATTCGTAACGTATTAGCATAAAATATCACCTTAATTAACGAGCGCCCACAGGTGTTTGTTAGTAGTTACTGTAAGTTGTTGAAATAAACTGTTAATTTCTTACATTCAAACTATTGTTGGTCATTTAGCTTTACGATAAATACCTACGTGGTCTGTGAGCCAATGTGATAATGTTTAAAATATTATAGATACTTATTGGATTTATATGTCATCAAGTCGTTCACTTCAAAATATCGTATATAGAAATTTTAAATACACATTTACGTACACTGAATACATTTTTTACCGTCATTATACTGCTCTCCAAAATAATAAACTGATGTTTTGAGTTATGCACTCAACGGCCATTAAGAGAGGTGTAGGCTAAAGTACATACACTTTTAATGCTTAAATGACAGATGAATTATGTCAGATCAATGACACAAGATTTTAATGTTAAATGCAGGTATTTCAGCCATGATAATTCAATTACATCTACCGTAATAGCCCCAGAAAATATTTCAATCCTAACAGTCCTCATACATCAGCAATGCAGGCAAATAGTAATTCATTACCTAGTACCCAGTCCATATTAATGATGGGGTCGAAGGTAAGCGGTGGATCAAAGCGGGGGTCCGTTAATAATATGATTTATCGACTTCACCGGCCGAGAGCGAGACACATGAATTATTATTGAGAATATTTACTTAATAACGACCCCACGGATAGTATTGCAATGGCCGTAGTCGTCCTGACGGACACAGTGAATGGTATAGGGCCTACTGAAGGGGTCACGGAGGAGATATAAAAAAGGGTTGGAGAAAAAATGGACGCCGTTTCTTCAATGAAACGCTTGGTCTGTTTTATCCCTTGTTAAAATTACCTGCATGCTGCTATATTTTCCTTTTTTCATCAGTCAAGAAATGTATCTCATCATATGCATAATCTAACTGAAAGCTTAGAGCTCTTAGGGATCATTACTATCGAAATTCCGAAGATTTTATTCGGAACAAATGAACTAATATGAAATCATTAAAAAATGTATAATTATCTGGAGCACAGTAGTGCTACCACCAAGCGGAGCGAAATGCAACGGCACTACCTACTTTCCTTTTATCGAAGCACTTTATCGGTTTTTTTTGTGCCACCATATATACTTTGCTTTTGAATATACCAGATAGCTAAAATTCTATATCAATAATTGAATAATTAAACATATAAAGTTTCAATTGTATAGTCTAGATTTTATTGGCGTCGAAAAGGTAAAGAGCGGAGCGATGAGGTCAGGACCTTGTTTGTCTCTACATGAGATATTATTATATCTTTTTCACATGGTAAGCAATATGCACTCGTCTTGGCAACATTTTACATGAATTTTTTTTGGTTGTAAACCTTTCTCTACAGTATTAGTTCACAGTTTTGTGGTTATACTATTAATGTGGTAAGACAACAGAATGAGTACAAAATGATGATTGAAGATTGAAATAGTACGCAGACACTTGCGATTTCATTTAATCGACAATTTCAAAGAGCCCATCATTAATTCAGTGGTTACATTAATATGTTTTATTAATGATTCCACATACAGCTACAACACCAGCATGTATTGCATTAGTTAAAAATTATCTCATTATAATGATAGATGGGTGGTTAAGATGTAACAATGAGATCCAATGAAAGTCGGGCAACGCTATTCCTTACCCAATTAATAATGATATCAAATGGTATATCATTAATTAGAGAATGTCATCATTCGAGCGATGATTGAGGGGCGCGAAATCCGTAATCGATGTTACTGTAGGTCTACTTTTTACAAAGACGAGTACGTAGGCCCACCCAGCTAGTGGAACTATCAACAAAATCAGCATAGAAATGACAGCCTTTAGTCCACGTAGTAATGACCGTTGTTGCGTGATGTTTTGAGGTCGGTAATTACAAAGTCGGGTACGGACGGTTAATTAAGACAACGCAAACTATCCAAATCACATGTTAATTTACTGTGATCGGATCCGACGTAGACCTGAGGCCTTAGTGTAAGTCTGCACACGCGAAAACGTTACTAACGCGTTTGCATTAAGAATTTAATTATCGACCTTATTCCTTTCAAGTTAAGATCTATCTGTCCAATTTTAACTCTGACTCAGTAGTAACGTTTGCGCGTTTACAAACTTACACTAAGGGCTCTGTGTCGGCTTTCATTAAATTAAGCTAGAGGTTGATTGGAGGAGGTAACTGCTGTAAAAAGCTCATTTCATGTGGCATTAACTCGGAAACCGTTTTAGTTGAAATTAAGACATTAAATAGTCAAATGGCTAAGTTGTGAAGGCGAAAATGAGAACCCGACTGAACGCTGTTGCAAGATAATGACTTCGGTTCAGTACCGCCTACTAGGTCTTAATACGTTATCGAATTAAGTAACGTTAGAATAAATAATTCACTTATTTAGCCTAAGTGCCAAGAAGATTAGCTGGTAGTTTTTGCTGTTTTTGACATCACCTCGACTAAATTGATATGTTGATGTTCACATCGTGTTGTGTTGAAACTTGAAACAAACCTATTAGAATTAATATTTAGGTTTCATATTTTAAACGTACCTAATTTATTTAATAAGCAATAATAAGCATAACATTATGAGTAAACTCTGCTTTGGACTGACTAAATCCGATTTTATTGAGGATAACATGTTGGTAGACCGAGTTCTTGTATGATGTTATAACTCGTCAGTATATCCCTACTAATATTATAAATTCGAAAGTTACTCTGTCTGTCTATCTGCTACTTCCCGCTTAAACTACTGAACCAATTTTAATGAAATTTGGAACAAGATAGGATGGACCTTGGGAAAGGACATAGGACGGTTTTTATCCTACGGGAACCTATAAAACGGGTCCACGCGGGCGAAGCCGCTGGCAGAAGGCTAGTACTTATATAATGCCCTTATTAAAAAAAGAAATAATCACGAAAAGCCTTTTAGTCGCAATTGAGGAAGCAAATACGAGTATTAGATAGGTGGTAGAACTATTATCGTTCGCCCGGGGAAGTACCACCGCTGCACTTACTTCTGCCGAGAGCAATTCTATTGTGTTTCGGTGGAAAGGTGCAGTTACCGGCCACACTTACATGAGGCGACCACCAGCCTCCGGAGTAGCAGCGCAACTGCATACGACCTCAGACAAGACTTACCTATGCTTGAGGTTGTATGTAGATGTCCATGAGCTGCAGCGACCACTTAACACCGCGTGGCCTGCATGCTCGTCTGCTACTCCATTCAAATAAAAAAATATTATTTATAAGTAGGTAGGAATTTAATTATAAATAATATCAACTAAATTTTTTACTCTTACTTAATAAGATTGAATTTTGTCATTCGTATGTACATGAAATATGTTTTTACATAATTATTATAAAGTTATATTTAAATGTACGCGCTAAAGAACCGGTTTTGTACCGACCGGAACAATAGTTCATGTGGAGCGAGGATGCGCTGAGGTCGGGCCAAGGTTCGATTCTTTGTTCTATGTAGGTTACAGGTCCAAGTCATGAAATATGTTAATTGTATCTTTACACGAACAACTGTTAATTGATATCGTTAAAATTGGTTAAGAGTTTAACGATACTTAGCTTCTATTGGAAAGCAAAGTGTCATTTTTTGCCAAACATCAACACAAAATAAAATCGCACGATCAGATTGTTTGTGCATTTTTTATCGTATTGCTAAAATATGAATTTTTGTAGCGTATTTTTTGTATATTACCATATGGGTAAGGATTGTTATAAAGATTTCCTGTGAAAGAATTGATTGATACGAGTAAGTTTTTTTTTTATAACGAGCCTTCCGCCAGCGGCCTCGCCCGCGTGGTCTCGTTTTATAGGTTCCGTAGGATAAAAAAACATAGTGTCCTTTTCCAAAGTCCACTCTATCTGTATTCCAAATTTCATTATCATTGGTTTAGTAGTTTAAGCGAGAAAGCGTTACAAACAGATAGATAGACAGAGTTACAATCGAATTTATAATATTAAGTAAGGAAGTACGAGCATGTATTCTGCCAGTCCAAATTAAGTAGCATTTTATTTGAAAATAAGCACTTAAATTTTTCCTTATTTACCTACATAGGTATCTTTAATTTAAAAAACCGAGTTTTTGTTTTTTGCAAATAATTTATTGATAAAAATGTAGTCACCAGTCTTGCACTGGATTTTTTTTCAAAAATTAACATCACGAGTTCGTCTGAATTTTCCTAAATCTTTTTATTTCTTGCATTATTGATAAATAAATTAGAGAAATATGGTGTTAGAGACAATGCTTTAAAGTGGATCACGTCTTATTTAAGTAATAGAAAACAGGTAACCGAAATAACAAAAGTTAATGAAAAAACAAAAATAGAGGAGAAACACGTATCTCATCCCAAAGAAGTCAATTACGGAGTACCTCAAGGAAGTATTCTTGGTCCGTTGCTATTTTTAATTTATATAAATGACTTTCCCAAAGTTATTGAACATCCCATGGTTCTTTTTGCCGATGATAGCACGGTCATATTTAGAAATGATAATCCTGATACTTATGAAGCTGATATAAATAATTCTATTGAATCATTAGTAGACTGGCTAGATAAAAACAATCTTAAAATTAACCTTGATAAGACAAATATAATGACTTTTAAAAATCGAGTATCTTACGGAAAATCGATAAATATAAACTATAGAGGCAAAACCATACGTGAAACTGAAACAACAAAATTTTTAGGTTTATACATAGATCACAAATTAACATGGAGAGCACATATTGAGCACGTATGTAAAAAACTGAGTAAATTTTCTTGCGCTCTCTACAAATTATCAAAAGTGGTAAATATATCGGCGGTATTAAGCGCCTATCATGCGTATGTTGGCGCAACCTTAAGATACGGACTCATATTTTGGGGTAATTCAACGGAAATACAAACAGTTTTTAAAGCGCAAAAGAAATGCATACGGTCAATCTGTCAACTACGGCAGATGGATACATGTAAACCACACTTTCAAAGTCTTAATATAATGACACTCCCTTCGCTATATATCTATGAAATTTCTGTAATGGTCAAATGCGACATCTCTAAGTATGACACCTTAAACTCTAAAAGACACAATAATAAGCTGTGCACAATACCTTCCAAAACTAAACTATATCATAATAGTGTATTTTGCATGGGACCAAAAATATACAATAATCTACCAGACTCCCTAAAAACTAAAACTATTAATGAATTTAAAAAAGAACTTAAAATGTATTTACTTAAAAAAGCGTACTATTCGGTCACTGAGTTTCTAAACGATAAATAAAAATATATAATAAAATAAATAACTAAAATAAAAAATTAAAATAAATAACATAAATAAGATATTTCGCGGGATAAAAACCTGGGAGGTTTTTTTTCCGCCAGCTTTTTTTCCTCTCAGCGTACAAAAACCCATCATGGTGGGTACCTAAAGCTGATGACGGTGAACCACGTAGGGTTCAAATAAAAATAAAATAAATTTGTACAAAAAGCACAAAATTGGGTTTAATTTAATTTAATTAACTAAAATGATATATAATGTAAAATTTAAGTCTACCCTATTTAAGTACGTGCTTGCGTGTTTAAGTGTTTATTGTAAATAAATAATTAGTTTATAATTTAAATTTAAACATATAACTTTTATTATATAACTTTTAAAATAAAATTTGTACACCCTAAAGGGTAAATATGGCGATCTTAATATTTTTGTAAACCTTTTTTGTTACCCATATTTGTGCAAATAAAATATTTTCATTTCATTTCATTTCATTTCATTTCATTTCATTTCATATAATCCTTTATAGCACGGATGAAACTGAAGGGCACAGCTAGTTGACACATAAACACGCTATAGGTCAAGTAAGGTAATAATTGTAACTTAAAAACTCTAATGGAGTGAAAATTACTTTGAATGAATTGCATGACCAAAAAGGGGTCAACTTAGTGGAAACAGTCGATTCATGATGATATAACGGTAATTAAGCTATTTATTTGTACGTTAGTTCATTCATCGACTAAATTTATGACTCAGAATCACGCTTTAGGCATTTGAATTTTTCGCTATTTTAACAGAGGTGGATTAGATTAGTCCCTGTAGCTTCAGGGTTGATAATAGAGCTACGGTATCCCCTGCCTGATCGTTAGAGGCGACTAAAAGGGGGCTTCCGGGGTTGTGTATGCTGTGAGTGGGAGTTTGATCCGCCCAGCCAGCAGCCTCGGGAAGACGTGGTGCCGCTTGCCGCTGTAAGCATCGAAAGGTGCAGGAGAGCATATCTGCTCTCCCGAAAATGGTCCCATTCTGGGCGCCGCGCGTGTAGTTCACCGATGCGTTCCACTGGAGATCCCGGAGTCCTCCCCAAGCGCAGAGGCAGGCCACCGAGGGAGTTTTAGTGCGGTCAAATCCCACATAACCCGGTATCCTCTCCCAAGGTGCCGGGTACCTTTTGAAGGTTTCCCCCGAGACACAAAAAATAAAAAAGGTGGTTTAGGTTACTCCTGAGGAACTTAAATATTTTAATGTTCATCTAATTAAAATTTCCAAAATATAAAGTTCACTTAGAGCTTATGAACTGAAGTAGCTAGACCATTGCAATTTTCACAAAAGATACATCTATGCCATCGATATACTAGTCTTAGCCTATTGATGTACTATTCGTTGATATACAAGTATTATAATATCGATGATATATGCAGAAGATTTTTTTTGTATGTACACCAAGGTATGTCTGTATGTATATATAGGAATGTGTTTACACCAAGGCTACTTTTCTGTACCGTTCTTGCAGTTATTACAACACTTATTTCTTTAATGTTGAACTTTTTAATTGTTCAATAGGCCTTTATAAGAAAAAACATAGACAAGTCATATGATGGATAACCTGACTGTGAATTTGTAGTACTGTATTTTTTTTTTTGTTTATTTATTCAACAAAATTACTATTGTCTTTTATCTGGTAAACCTTTTCAGTCAGTTCCTTTGAACCATTTCTTTATCGCTTCAATCTACTAAAATGCTATGAATGCTTATGTACTGTCAGTGGACAATTTGCTGACTAACGCATTACAATTTTTGTGAAAGATCATAATATGTATGAAAAAATAAATCAATAAATAAATAAAATTTCACACTCATAGCCCCACAGTAAGGTATATACCCTGTATCGTGGGTGCCATGGACACATCTAATGGACACGTCATTTAAGAGGGAATTTTACACAAAATTGACGACCCGTTTTGCGCAATAGTTTCCATGCCGGACTGCCAATCGGAGGGCCCTGGGTTCGATTCCCGGTGAAACAGAAATTCGAATGATGAGTTTAAATTTCTGTTCGGGCTCTGTTCGGAGCCCTTCGTGTGTGAGTCCGACTCGCACTTGGCCGGATTTTATTTTTGTAGTCGATATGTGTATAAGGGCTGCAGCCAGTCGATTTAGATAAAGCCTCTTGCAAAGTAAAAACAACAGCATTTACATTACGAAAACACTATAATATTATTTCTCCAAAGGTTAACAATATCTTAGGTACTTCACAAAGCCAAGATGATGTAATTTTCTTTAAAGTCGCATAACATAGGTTGTAATTATTAATTAATTTAAATTTACCCGACAAATTATACACGCCTTAGTAATTACCCGTTCACAAGGAATAATTTATGGCATGGGCGTAAATGTGTTTACAATGCAATAAAAGTACGTTTATTTTCAATTATCATGGTGAGAAAGGTGTATCTAGTCAATCAGTTAACTTAAGCTTGGAACGTTTCAAAGAATTTTCTTTTAGGTGAAAATAAGAGTGGCGAACTCGCTTTTGGGTGTATTCAAACCCCTATAAGGGCTCCGACAAGGTCAAATAGTTCAGATACCAAGCGCTTGGTAAGCCCTTCGAAACACGGAAACGTGGATGAAATTTAGCACCAGTATCCATAAAGATTATACCAATTTTCGGTTACAAACTGTAAGATAGAAAGAAAATAAATTTGTTACATATGAGGAATACAAAATATTCCCTTAATGAATGTAATGTTTTCTTGGTCATCACTTTTAGGTGCCCGTTTGGACTTTAGCCCAGCGGGCACTTAGGTTTCTTTCAGCTCAACATCCTATTCAGCTGAGAAAAAAAGGCGGCGGAAAAAAAAGTCCCAGCAGCACTCTTTATAAAAAAGGCCATTTATATATTTGAGATTACAGAATGACTATGCGACAGTGGGCACACGTGACAGCTGATCGTGTGAGACACTATGTAAGAGCTATTTTAGTCCTTATGTTACACTTTGCTATTCTGCTACGATAACATAATTTCATAACGTTAGGTCACGAAAACAAAAATAACATAATATTTGCGTATTTTCCAAGTCCGCCACACGAGAGCATTGTGTTGTCTCGAGAAATCAGGCCTAAACCGAAACTCAAACGTTTTGCATGATAAAGGCTGCCGATTGACAATGGCGGCGTTAAAACAGCGCTTTGGAATTAGAAAAAAGTTTAGTGTTCATTTTTTCTACCCTTTTTATGTCTTATTGCTTAGTACACATTTTCACATAGGCCTCTTCCAAATGGAGATTTACACTTTAGTCCACCACGTTGGTCAAGTGGGAATTGAAGGACGTCGCATGCTGATAATGATGACGAATGATAGCGCCTTGCCGGCACCGGCCAAACTTACATTAGACGACCTTTTTTTGGGCACCTTGGGAGAGGATACCGGGTTATGTGGGATTTGACCGCACTAAAACACCCTCGGTGACCTGCCTCCAGTGGAACGCACCGGTGTCCTCCACGCGTGGCGCCCAGAATGGGCCCATATTCAAGAGAGCAGATGTGCACCATAAGCATCGAAAGGTGCAGGAGAGCACCTTCCGATGCTTACGGTGCCATGCGGCCACGCACACACCGCTGTCCTTACCGGGGCTGCCAGATCGAGCTCCGCTTACACCGCCCGGAAGCCCCTTTTAGTCACCTCTTACGATCAGGCAGGGGATACCGTAGCTCTATTATTAATCCCGAAGCTACAGGGAGTTCATTAGACAACCTTCAGCATTATTGCTTCAGATTTAGGCTTACTTGAAATTGTGTGTTGATATCAATGGAATGCAATGACCACTTAACACCATGTGGCCTGCATGCTTGTCTGCGTTCCATAAATGAAAAAACTTAATTTTTTCGATAGCATTAGTAAGCTTTTCTTAGGTTACTAAAAACTACTGAAAAGCAATAAGCGTAAAATTTATGTAAGTTCAGTAAAAATTGGCCATAAATTATAATTAATTATATTTTTATAACGTTTCCTAAATCGTCCTAATCTTGTAATATATTGGCTGTTATATAGGTAAGTGTATTTGACATCAACACATGCCATCTAGAGGTCTCATCCTTTTTTTAAAGTCTTATACCTAAGATTTAGATTTATCTATTTTCGCATTTAAGAAAAGAGTTAAAGAACATTATTTATCACAAGTACAATAAAGTAATTGTCACTTTTCCCTTGATTATATATGTATATTTATTTAAGTTATATTAGTATGTATATATTATAGTTATATATATATATATATGTATTTATTTATTTTGCATATTATTGTATGTATGTATTTATAAGTAATTCTGTATTGATATATATTAAGTATGTACACCATGCTTCTACCATTCGTCGCTCTTCTCCCGTCACAGGTCTGCTGGAAGAGATTTCTTTAGAAATAAGCAGTACCTTTGTACAGACTTTTCCTAAAGCTTAAGTTCTCCTGTATATATTCTGTGTGTGCATAAAAAATAAATAAATAGATTACATCAGATCGTAAGTAACTTTATTCTGTGGATAGATAAGGAGATTTTTAAATCATCGCCGTGCATGCCTGAGAGGAACTCATAATTTCTGAAAGGTATAATTTCCACCAATCCGCACTAGGCCTGCGTGGTAGACTACGGCCTTAATTCTTTTCACTTGTTAGAGGAGACCTGTGCCCAGCAGTGGGACATAAAATATTTGAAAAAAAAAGATATTATCCAAAGAATATTTTCCACATTCCAGCGCCATATTAGCGCCGTATTGTCTGTATGTTAATGCATGGCCACTGCGACCCGAGAGCGAAGGTCGAAGTGACACTCGAACTGACTCTTTTTTTATACGCTACATTATATACGCTTCTTGTAAGGATGAATAGAATAAAGCAATAAAATTCTTATGATTTTTTTTGTGTTCTGTTTTTTTGGTTCAGAGGACGTTATATATTATTATGATACCGTGATTTTTGTGTCATAATAAACGTGATCATTGACCGAAAGTCTAAAATTGAAACTCAAGGTTTGCCAAGCTATCCAACGAAGTGTGCAGGGTGTGAAGAGAAGTATATCGAATACGAGCAAGAACTGGGATCACTGACGTTGGAGACAAGACTATCAGATTAACAAAAAGGCAGACGGGCCGCGTGATGTTAAGCGATCACCGTCGCCTATGGACACGGGCAACCCCAGGGGAGCCACCCGAGCATTGCCGGCTTTGGAGGAGTGCTTTTTTTACAGCTTTCTTGAAGAACCACATGTTATAGTCCACTGGGAATGCCTCATCTGGAAGGTTGTCCCATAACCTACACGTCCGTGGTAAAAAGTAAGAAAGCTATTGCTTGCTAGTTCTTACTTTTCACAAATATTTTATATAATACAACCAAATTAAGACATTCCTTTGAAGTAAATCATCTTGCAAAAGTAATGCGTAAGCCAACCACATAGGTAACGAATTAGTATCGTTTGCGCCTACATCGGTCGAGTCGTGACGTCGGTGTGACCTCTGGGTCAAAGGTGAACGTTGATAAACAATGACGGGTGTATGACAATTTAATGACACTAATTTGACGTGTTAAGTAAAGGTGTGATTCGGGGGATTTTGGCGGGAAGTCTGAAGGAACAAGTTGTGCTCTTGTTTTATTTTCATTTTCTTAGTGTATTTTTGAGTTATATCGGATTAAGTTGATGGCATTATGCTCGATATAGGTTAATGATAGTGCACGAGTGTTGTGAAATAAAATAACAGTGCGAAAACATGTTTTTTCGGCTTGCCTCCAAAATTCCATCGGACATGTTCCGGTAAAGTAGCCATCAGTTTACTTGAACATTTGACTGACTAGACTGACTGATACCTGACGACTAACTGACTTTTTTCTACGACTACAGTGATGCAAAAATTTTACTTGACGCTGGCAATATGCACAGAGTTTGCGACGCCATTATTAAAATTGAAGGTGTGATTTTGTCAATTTAGAATAAAAATGTTTTCTTTGTCATGTGAAATACAGGCTAAAAGATATGAAAATTATTGGCGCCCTTTGCAATATACGAGCTAGATTATTGTTTAAGATATTAACTGTATTGTTTATTTATTTAGTTTAGTTTATTAATTTACTGTATTTATAATATACGAGCTAGATTATTGTTTAAGATATTAACTGTATTGTTTATTTATTTAGTTTAGTTTATTAATTTACTGTATTTATATTAGTATTGCTAGATTATTGTTTAAGATATTAACTGTAACTTCTACGAGTATCCTGGACATCTTTAGTTTGGAATCGATTAATAAGTAGGTATTTTTTATAACACTTTTGGCCGTTATCACTAACGAAGAACAAAGGAACGCCTTACTAAGTAATTCCTTATTTAGGGCAATGCTTAGTATAAAGTTCCGTTTCACCAATCGATGTTTAAATTATAAAAGGCGGTAGATAGAAAAACGTTTACATTGTGCTCTTACATAATTATTTACTAAATATTCGAAATCTACAGTTTAATAAATAGTTTCAGTGTCTTTTGAAAAGTCTTTAAGTAATATTTACTTACGTGTATAGGCATCTTTCAATGTGCAACCTGTGATCAAAAATTTCACTGCATAGTCCTGCTGGTTCAACTGTCATCACTTAATTCTTTCATCACTATTCATCACGAGCTATTACTGGTAATATGGCAAATCTACAGTCAGTATTAGAAACACAAACCGCTATTGAAGCTTCTTTCTTGAAAAAATTTGAAGAATTAGAGTCCAAATTTGCTACCACAGAACCAAAATCTAACTTAAGTTTGAGTCGCCTCCATGAAGAACTCCATGTCTTCAAAACAGATATCTGGGCTATACTGACTTCCCTCAGGCAACTCATCATGGAACTCTCTCGTGCAGCTGATGTGTCAGAGATGAGACATAGGAGAAAATTCTTATTGGTGAGTGGTGTTCCTGAAGAAATTGAAGATAACCTCGCTGACTACATAGCCAAGCTTTTTCGTGAAAAACTTGGTTTATGTGATATAGAAGGTAACCAATTCAAGTCATGTCATCGTCTCGGAGCCACTGTTGAAGGGAAATCTCGTCCAGTGCTAGTTCGTTTTAAGGACATGTCTTGCCGCTCGGCTGTCTGGAGAAAGAAGACAGCTTTTAAAGGTAGCTCTTTTGTGATATCTGAGTTTCTAACTAAAAATAGACAGTCGCTTTTCATCCTTTCTCGGAAGAAGCTTGGCATTAAGAACTGTTGGACCATGGATGGCAACATTTTTGCCAAGCTATCTGATGGCTCGAAACGTCGGATTTACTCCGTGCAAGACCTCGAAAACCTTCCTGGAGATAGTGTTAACCCTGCGTTGAGTTCGCAGGAGCACTCTGATAGTGATAGTCTAACTGAAGACCGTGCACAATCTCCGGAACCAGTGGCCCACTCGAAATCCAAGCGTACAGCACGGAGAAACAAATGATATAGTGGTAGTCAAATAAGCTCTTTTTGTTTGTTTATCTTAGTCCCTTGTTGGTGATCTTGCTAACTTTTATATTATGTTTAGTTCCATCCATATTTCCATGATGTTTACGATGTAATTGGCCTTCCATCTTAATAACACTACTGTATATGTATAACTGTACACAGTATTTACTGTCCTCGTTAATGTGTATAGACTGTATCTTATAACAAACCATGACTGTAATTTCTTATAAAATTATTAATTTTTAATAGGTTACTTGTTAAATTTTTATGACTTTGACAGCGATGTATTACGGTCATTGACAATGTCAATGTCAATTGTCTACTTATGTTTTTTTTTTTTTTCTTTTTTAATGGCGATGGCAAATGTGTGAACTACTTTCAATGTGACGCGGCCATAGACAAAATATGCAAACCTCTCAACGTTTCGTTTATGCCTGTTCTGTTGTGATGGTAAAAATGTTGTGTGCTGTGGGTGGAACTATTATTCGATAATAATAATTGCGTTTTGTTGCCATTTTTGATCATCAATTATTGTGACTAGGTTAGCATTATTCTTACTGTATATTTTGTAAGCTTTTTTTTTTTTCTCTCACCTAAATTGTATTCCCTCTTTAGTTTTTAAGTGATTTCTGTACAATCTGCCAGCGGGACTAGCAGTGGATAAAAATTGTATAGTAGTCCTATTGGACTTTTATATCTATTCTACATACATATATTTTTAATATTTATATATATATATATATATATATATACCTATATATTTCGTTGTTACATTTTTTTTTTCATTTTTTATACTATGTCTGATACCGATGTTGACACCTTCTACTCTGCGTGTAGTTCCGACTCCTGGTCGGACGTGAGTGATAAAAACTTTGGTGAGGCTGTGACTCTTCGGAATTCATTGCAAAATTCGCTGGACAATTCTCATTTTTCTTTCAATGTATGCCATCTCAATGCTCAAAGCATTCCTTGTCACTACACTGACCTTCTAGATACGTTTTCTTCTGCCTCCTTCTTTGTCCATGCTATCCTTATATCTGAGAGCTGGTTAAAGCCTGATCTTGATTCCATCACTTACTCTCTCCCTGGATATAAGCTGGTGCGTAATGACCGCACTAGTAAGGGTGGGGGTGGCGTCGCCATTTATCTCAGGAGCGATATTTCTTATACTGTGGTATTATCTTCTCCACCTACTTACTCTGCCTCCTGTGAATACTTATTTTTAGAAGTCGGGGTTGGGCACTCCAAAGCCGTTCTTGGCGTTGTTTATTGTCCACCTACTGTCGATTACTTCTCCAGCCTTGAGCAGGTCATGGAACATTTGTGTTCGACACACGCACATCTCATAATAATGGGAGATTTTAACACTGACCTCTTGGTCGATACTCCTCGTAGTCGAAAACTCAAAAATATCATTTCTTCCGTCAACTTTTCTCTCCTCTCATCTTCTCCCACACACCACAATCTAGACACATCTGACAGCTTATTAGATTTGATTATTACTTCTTCTCCTTGTCATGTGCTCAAACATGGTCAGTTATCGGCGCCCGGGTTTTCAAGGCATGACTTGCTATTCCTGTCCTATAAATTAAGACCCCCCAAAATTGTCCCTGAGGTTGTGTGGATGCGCAGCTTCGCGAAAATTGATCCGGACGTACTGAGGGCTGATTCTGCGCAGCAGGAGTTCATGTCACCGAATGCCGAATCAACTGTAGATGAAAGTATTTCTTTTTTAAACCAGTCTATACTACAGCTTTATGATCGACATGCTCCCGTAAAAGCCATTCGTTTAAAACGGCCGCCTGCACCATGGATCACGCAGGGGGTGCGTATGGCTATGAACAAGCGCGACAGGGCATTCCGGAGGTTTAAGCGGGACAGGTGCGATAGCAATTGGGCTCTCTATAAGTCTGCTCGAAATCGCTGTAACCAGATGGTAAGAGCAGCTAAGCGTACCTACTTTGCTGATAATCTTTCTTCTTCTTCTCCTACTGCGGTCTGGAAATTCCTTAACACCCTTGGTTTCGGGAAACTCCGTACTACAACTTTTACTTCTCTCTTTTCTCCTAATGAATTTAATGACTATTTTTCTACTTCCTCCTCTCTGTGTCCTTCAGTAAAATCTTTAACTATCTCTGCAATCTCTTCTATGACTTCCCCTGATATAAAATTATTTTCTTTCTCACCTATCTCTCTTGAGGATACCCAAAAAATCTTATCTTCCATTCATTCCAATGCTGTTGGCTGTGATGACATCTGTAGATCCATGATCAACCCTATTTCATGTCATGTTCTACCTGCTATAACAAATATTATAAATAGCTCTCTGACTACAGGGGTCTTTCCTTCTCTGTGGCGCAAAGCTTTTATTATCCCTCTCCCTAAAATTTCTAACCCTAGCCTCCTCAGCAACTTCAGACCTATCTCTATACTACCCTTTCTTTCTAAAATCCTTGAAATCACTGCGCACAAACAAATATCTAAGTTCATCTCTGATAATCAACTTTTGAGTCCCTTTCAGTCCGGATTTCGATCCGGACATAGCACTTCAACTGCTCTTCTTAAAGTTCTGGAAGATGTTCGTTCTGGCATGGAGGATAAAATGGTCACCGTTCTCGTTCTGATCGACTTTTCCAACGCATTTAATATGGTAGACCACGATATCCTTCTTGCAATTCTCTGTCATCTCAGGTTTTCCCGATCTGCCTTAGATTGGTTTTCGTCCTACCTTCGTGGTCGTCAGCAGGCCGTTCGTATCAATCGCGCCATATCTGATTGGCGCGACGTCAGCTCTGGTGTGCCACAAGGCGGAATCTTGTCTCCCTTGCTATTTTCCCTTTACATCAATTCTTTAACACATCTGCTTGACTGTTCTTACCATCTTTATGCGGACGATCTTCAGATTTACGCCCAGGCTGACACGATTAACATCAACGATGCCATTCTGGCTATTAACAAAAATCTTGATACGATCAGCAGTTGGTCATACCAGTATGGCATCAAAGTTAACCCAGCCAAATGCCAGGCTATTATAATTGGAAGTTCGCGACAATTAACGAAGCTGGACCTCAGTTCTGTCGCACCTGTCTTGCTTAACGGCTCTGCCATCCCTTTCTCGTCTTGCGTCAAAAATCTTGGACTCCATGTCGATTCTTCACTTAGCTGGACTGCGCATATAAACACAGTTAGCCAATCAGTTTTTGCGAGGTTGCGCTCATTGAATCATCTCCGGAACTTTCTGCCTACTAAGATCAAAATCACCTTAGTGCAGAGTCTCATTTTTCCTATCATCGATTATGCTGATGTGTGTATGTCGGACATTGGTGAGGAGCTGCTCAACAAGCTAGATCGCCTCATAAACTACTCCATTAGATTCATTTACTGTCTTCGCAAATTTGATCACATCTCCTCCTACCGTTCACAACTCCAATGGTTTCCCATTCGGGAGCGAAGACAGATTAGAACTCTCAACACACTTCACTCTATTCTCTTTGATCCTCTCTCACCTAAATATCTTAAAGAAATGTTTAATTACCTCTCCGATTTTCATGAGCGTCAGCTCCGCTCTAGCGATTCTCTATTACTTTCTTTCCCTCTTCACCGGTCTGGTTTTCTATCCAAATCTTTTGTACTTCATGCTACTCGGCTTTGGAATGCTCTCCCGGACGACTTAAGGAAAACTTGTAGCAAGCAGTCTTTCAAGACTAGTGTCACAGCTCTCTATTTAAGTCGCATTACTTGACGCTTTCTAAGTATATTTATATATATGTATGTTTGTATTGCGTTTTAGTATTATTTCTATTATATTTATATATTTTATATAAATTATATATAAATGCTTATACACATATCTTTATATTTCTTTAGTTGTATTTTCATTGATAATTTCCCTATTATATATATATATTGTTTTTGTAAGTTATTATGCCGCCTACAACTGTCTCTGTTTCGCCCAAAGGTAGACTGGCAGAGAATGCTTTTAGCATTAAGTCCGCCTTTTATACCAATCTATGTGGTGTAATAAAGAATTAAATAAATAAATAAATAAATGTTTAATAGGTTGGTCCTACTACTAGTTTTTTGTCAGTTGTCCATCGGTTTGTCGTCAATCTATTATCACTTGCCGTTGGCGATGCGCAAATCGCGACGTGCCATATTGAAGAAAAAAAAATTCACACATGTGTTAGTTTAGGGGCACCTAAGCACTACGCCATCCCAAATCGGTGTCGTAACCTTAGGTTATGTCTAACGTCGTTAGCCGTGACTTAAAGGTTAGTGAAACGTGTTTTTCCTCTAAGCATCTTCTAAATATTTAGGCATCTGATTTAGGCGTATCCTATATTTAGTGAAAATGGGTGTTTGTCCTACTGTTGAGTACAGATCTGATCTCGGTAATAAGAAGAACTAAACCCATAGTCCCTGTCATATAAGTATCATGCCTTTCAGATTTGACTTCCTATCGCCTTTATACACGGTATTTTTATAAGCAGTCAAGGGAAGCGTCTATATGTATACATTTTATAAGAGAAAAACTACAACTATTTCTAGTCATATGATGATTTATTCAAAATCTTTTATGTTCAGGAATTTTTGAGTATTTTTTAAATAATTGCAATATGTAGAGCAAATTAATAAGGACCATATTTTATAAAGCAGTGTTTACCACGCCGGTGCCGCGGTGTTACGTGCATCAGGTTCTAGATTTGAATTCCAGCGAGGGAGATACTCGCGTATCTAAATAATGAATTTAGAGGTCTTTTCCTAGTTTAGGTGTTTGTTTTTTTTTATTTGAATGCAGTAGCGGACGAGCATGTAGGCCACGTGGTGTTAAGTGGTCGCTGCAACCCATGGACATCTGCACACAATCTCAAAATCTCAAGCAAACATAGGTAAGTCTTGTCTGAGGTCGTATGCAGTTGCGCTGCTACTCCGGAGGCTGGCGGTCGCCTCATGTAAGTGTGGCCGGCAACTGCACCTTTCCACCGAAACACAACAGAATTGCTCACGGCAGAAGTGCGTGCAGCGGTGGTACTTCCCCGGGCGAACTATAATAGTTCTACCACCTACAAACCTATCTCTGTGTGTGTCCTTGGCATTTACAGCACCGGGTTTCTACGGATATTAATCTACCGTGGTAAATAAAGATCAATAAAAAATATTACGCTCTTCAAATAAAAAATGGCTACTTAGCAACAGTTATGCAGTAAACAAATCACGTAATACTTAGCATTGTTCGCGCTTGCGCGAGTTATGCTCCCACTCTGACCTCTGAATCAAAGGTCAACCGTCAATAGACAATAACAGTTGACGACAGTCATTTCAAATTCCAATTTTGAAATAAAGTAGCAAATTATGCATATACCGCGCTAGTACATATATAAATCAATGATATACCGGGTATTTTTTTCAATATTGGCACTGCAAACTCTGTGAATATTGCCAGCGTCTAGTATAATTTTTGCATTACTCAGTAGTCATAGAAAAATCAGTAAGTCGTCAGTTAGTCAGTCAAGTCATTTAGATGTACAAGTAAAGCGATGGCTACTTTACCAGAACGTGTCCGATGGAGTTTTGGAGGCAAGCCGAAAAAACATAATTTAGTGCTGTTATTTTATTTGACAACAGTCATGCATTGTAATTAACCTATATCGTACAAAACGCCATCAACTTTATCCGATATAATCTAAAATTCACCAGGAAAATTAAAATAAAACAAGAGCACAACATAATGTTTTCCGACTTCCCGCCAAAACCTACCGGGTATTTAACGTACGGCTTAACAATTTAAACATAGAGCAAACGGCCCTTTCTTGCTTATCAAAACCGTCGCCGTTCTAAAGGATTTGCCATGTTATAAGATTAGTTTACTAAAATATTATACCTATTGTACAAACTCAAAAGGGTTTTTGGTTATAGCACTTACTGCACTTAAACCAAAAATTGTAACAACGTTTTCAATTGAATGGTTCTCTTAAGCGTCAGTCTCTGAAGTTTTTTTTATAAAAAGTAATGATATTTTTGTCTTATCAACGTATGTAACAAAAAAACAACGATCGATCAAATAAGACTAAGCGTAAAAAATAACCTACTAATTACGACGCCTCTTGAAGACTTTCTTGAAAAAAGGCCTCTTAAAATTTGCAATTTTTTTTTACTACTTTTAAGGGGTTTTTGTTTTCTAAAAAAACCGTCATACGTGTGAACAAATTTACTGACGCAGAATAATTAGCCTGACCTGATCGTGACCCTGGATGGTTTGCACCGCATCATCACGGGTAATCGTGTGACCACGCACTATTCTACGCTAGTCACGTCTTCGTTTCGTATACATGCAATGACTGTCGACAGATTATGTGGTACAGTCACCCCAGATTAAATAAAAAGTTTTTTAAGCTGGAAAATAGGAAGAAAGAAGATATTAGAAAACAAAATAAAGTTATTTCTGGAATTCAGTTTACTTCGTATAAGAATGCTGCCACCATTTGTCACCGTCAACAACCCACCATTTGTATGAGTTTTTCCCTAGTTAGTTGACAAAACACCTACGTACCTAAATATTTAATACTCAACGTATCATACGAGGCATGGAGTATTTTTTACCGACTTCCAAAAGGAGGAGGTACTGTATTCGGTTCTATGTATTTTTTACCATTTGAAGTCGGTTCCATTTTTTTGTTAAAAAATTTATTAATTTTGTTTTCAGACAGTCAGGTAAGTCAAGCTGAAATGCCGTCAAATTTAATATCTGTGCACAGGATTCGTTTCTACCACGTCCTTATTGTGAGACAAACTTTCCTTTAATTATACTATATAGTATTAAGCAGGTTAATCAGATACTTGATAATATTATTTTAACAAACCTACTGAAAATCGGTTAAAATTCGGCTGAATACCGAAGTTAGGTTACGACCACCGAATTTCGGTAAACCGAATATAAGTTCAACTTTGGCCACACAAAACACCAAAACACATTCGTAGTCCTAGTAAAACTGCAGTATAAGCTATTTTCAAAATTGACTGACCGTGAACTACTGCAGACTGAGGTTTGACTGGATGCAGTACCTGAGTGCCGCGACCTGCGAAGGTCACAGCTGCCGACTGGTTACGCGTGTGTGGAGTAAGGGGAGGGACATGGCGGAATAGCAGCTCTATCTCTACTGTTTCACTACCGGACCTCTATTCTCTTCCTATCGGCTAAACTATTATAACTAACGATAGAAAATAATTTTGAAGTCATCATTGTAATTGCTGTATATACTCGTAGGTACTACATACAGGAGCAGCGATGGCCGAGTGGTAAAAAACTGCGGTCTTCGACGCGACCGATCCCAGGTTCAAATCCTCGGCTCGCACCTCTGACAAAGAAATTTGTAATGTGCGAATTTATCGCTGCTCCACGGTGATGGAAAATATCGTGATATTTCATTAATTACGATGTTCTTCATCGCCGTGCATGCATGAGAGAAAATCATAATTTCTCGAAAGCATGACGTCCACCAATCCGCACTTGGCCAGCGTGGTGGACTATGGCCTAAATCCCTCTCAATTGTGTGAGAAGGAGACCTGTACCCAGCAGTGGGACATAAAAAAGGTTGAAAAAAAAAAAAACTACATACATACTCCGGCAAGAGGACTGGCTTGTGGCTGTGTTTACACGTTCATCGGTTGAAGCAATCATTTGACACCACGTGGCCTGCATACTCCTGCTATGGCATTAACAACTAAATTCTATCGTGAAAGTCTTTAGGTAAAACATAATAGTAAAACACTTGTGATTTTTTAAGGTTTCAAAGTTTCGCGTTACTACACTAGAAACCTTTGTGGGCTCATGCACAACACTTTGCTGAAAATCA
The DNA here is from genome assembly GCA_911387765.1 of Pyrgus malvae. Classification (NCBI taxonomy): domain Eukaryota; kingdom Metazoa; phylum Arthropoda; class Insecta; order Lepidoptera; family Hesperiidae; genus Pyrgus; species Pyrgus malvae. Next base: position 6,374,537 of record OU426958.1, on the reverse strand, counting down.
TAACATAATCAAATGCATAGTTTACGATTCTATAAAGGACATACAAAACAACATTCATTTAGTTAAAAACATACATCTTAAAAGCTGAATTTGTTCGTAAACATCTGCAGAAGTTAGGAAACTATTTCACAGTCATTTACGCCCAAACCTGGACAAAGTACCTAGAGAGAGGTATCTTCTAACTTAATGAATAAAATTAGAAACATAAGAGTTAGCATACATTTAATTATTTGAATTCTGTAAAATAACACCAAATGAAATTGGTAAAAAGAAACAATTAAGAACAATTACTTTCAACGCTTTGGAATATCCAATTGAACGAGTCGATAAAATTGTAAAATTATGCTGAGGATGACACCGATCCGGCCAGACTCATTAGAGCTCCATATAAGGGTCGGTGAAGGATCGCTGAATTATTTGCATGACAATTTGACATTGGCAGTACCGCTCGTAACTTGGGCGATGGCAGAGGTCGAGATGCGCGACCAGTGTTGCCGTGTCATCTATAAGTAAGCTGTAAATACCGCATTGATTGGTGTCTCGGCCTTAACCCGCAAGCAATCGTGTCGTAGACGTAAATGTATGTTTTACGTAAGTACGGTTTTTATCGCGTTAAAGATGAGTGTTTACGCGGTGTTATGCATCTATGACCTAAGGTTTAAGGCAAAATAAACGATTGGTGTTACGGTTTTGGCCTTAACCTAGCAGTGGGGTCAAAGATATAAATTTAATGTGTGTGGTATGATTCGACATGTTATTTTCTAGCATAATGACGATATTGAATGGCATCGTTTTACATATACGAGCCGAAATAAGAAGAGTCTTTATGAGGTAGCCACAAAAAAAATAATGATTCTATTCATTATGTAACTTCAAGTAAACCGTTTTTATCTGCCGGTCATCCAACTGAAGTCGTCCTTTACCCATAGCAGCTGAAATATATAATTTAAGTTAAATTAATAAAAGCATTTTATGTAGACTTAAAATATAGCTACATAATTAGACGGTGTTTTTACACAGTCGATTTTTACACCAAACCCTTCTTATCGTTAATTTTGGTATGCTATCTTTTTTGGTACTGGTTGTATCAAGAGATGCTTATATCTTGAGAGACAAATGGTACCGAGTTAATTGAAACTTGGTTTTAAGCCAGTATGCTTAGCTGATCTCTTTAGCACCTAAACTTCGCCCCTTCCAATAGGTATAAATATAAATTATTTTTCATTTAAATAACAACATACAACAAATATTCATAAATATCTACCTTTAACCTGCACAGTCTGGATGAGGACATCCAGCATGAGTCACTGAATTCCTCGTCTAAAAGGCAAAGGCAAATGTACTTATAGTGCCAATAAGTAACGATAGTGTATCTTTCACAACAAGGCGGGAGATTTATTGTGCGCGTCAGACATTAGTCCCTTCGCTATCTGTAAGTGATTATCGGTCAATCCCGTGAGGTCAGCCATTGTTTGCCGTGTCGGAAAAATATACGAGCTTCGAACGATCATTTTTATCGTGGCAACATCTTAGAAGCGTTTTAGTGTTGCCATAGCATCTGGTTTAAATTATCACTTTGGTTCGCGAAACTTTCTAATATTATCAATAGATTATTCCATAAGACGATATATCCAAAGGTACTAAGTATTGTATTATAAATGCGAATGTTTAAACGTTAGCGACGTTTTCACGCCTAAACTTTGGATTTTCTTTATGAAATTTGGTACAGCTGTAAAAAAGCTCTTCTTCAAAGCCGGCAATGCTCAGAGGCCTTAGTGTAAGTCAGCACACGAGAAAACGTTACTATCGCGTTTGCGTTAAGAATTTAATTATAGACCTTAGATCTATCTGTCCAATTTTAACTCGGACGCAGTAGTAACTTTCGCGCATTTACAAACTCACACTAAGGGCTCAGGTGGCTCATCTGGGGTTGCCCGTGTCCATAAGCGACGGTGATAGCTTAACACCACGCGGCAAAAAAAACCACAAATAGACAGAGAAACATAAAAAGACATAGGATAATCTTTATGGCAAAAATGAGCTTAAAGGGGTTGAAATAAGGGATGAAAATTTTTATGAACTGTTGTCATTTTCGAAGATTAAAAAAATGAAAGTTTTTGACTTTTTAACCACCAAGGACATTAAAATTCATATTACGGAATGACAACCGATTCTCGCGCGTGCGAAGACGCGAGCGGATAGCTAGTAGTATAAAGCATTGCATTGGATTTAGAATACATTGCTATTTTGTTTTGAGTTCTATTTTTTTGCGATCAATCCTTTCAACTTACCAACGTTTCACAAAATTAAATTATTTTATTAATATAAGCTTTTATTAGTCTAATATTTGCTAACGATTTTATCAATTTTGATTGCAAGACAGCCAAACTGTCACTGTTAATTGCCTACAATTTAAATTTCCTACATTCTAGTGATCACGCCATCGTTATCAGGGTTAGATCTTGCAATTTGATGCAGTTATCGCCTTTGAGCAAATTGTACTATTTACATAATAAACGGCTGGCCCTTATTAGAATACTTAACAAGAATAGAATTTAGATGAGGGGAATCTAAAGGCAGAGTCAGTAATAAATTCTTCCATTTAGTGTCGTTGAATTTAAAAGAGTAATCTGAGACCATTACTAAACTCTTAATTGTTGAAATATGGGACATCTAGTTCTCTTGACCGCTGTCTTTATCTTTCTCGGCTATCGTTGTTGTATGTGTACTATACATTTTTTTGTGGCAATATCATGTATAGTTATGAGAAATTATAGAGTACCTAAGACTTGACCCTACTTTAGTTTGACTCTACTTCTAATACCGTAATGCTTATTTGCTAATTGTAATATGTAAAATTCTCATGTCGTTGTGTTTGTTACCAAACTCTTTCGAAACGGCTTGACCGATTCTCATGAAATTTTTGTGTGCATATCGGGTAGGTCTGAGAATCGGTCAACATCTATTGTAAAAGTTACTAAACACGGGGTGTTTAGTTTTGTGCCGCTCATGGAAATTAACACACAATCTTTAGTCTTTCTTGAGGTTGTATTCAGTTGCCCTGCTACTTCGAACTATCAGATTAGGAAGTAACCTCGTCTAAGTCTATTGTAATCGACAACCATTTGACACCCTTCTGACCGAAACACGATAGAACTGCGTCACGGCGGATATTTAATTTTTTGTTGTAATTTAATGGTGTGTTCAAATAACCATACCTAAGTCTTTTAGTACCTCAAATAAGAAACCAAAACCAATCTTATAAAGTTAGGTAAAAACTACTTTGCAACAATCCGCAATCAGAACGTATGATGGTGTATACTTTTTTCATGCAATAGCACCTCCCCCCTCCCACATAGGACACATGCAACCCGCAAAGTTTCTCCGGGTAACCGTCGTAGAGTCAATAACCCTGATGATGCTCTGTTTTGGGGCGAAACACGTGTTGGTGGTGGTATGTATGTTGGTGTATACTTTTTGTTGTTGCATGTACATGTGTCCTATGTGGGAGAGAGGGAGGTGCTATTGTATGAAAAAAGTATACACCATCATACGTTCTGATTGCGGATTGTTGCAAAGTAGTTTTTACCTAACTTTATAACAATGGAATTCCGCAAAGTAACGCCTGATTCTATTAATTTTACAAAACCAATCTGACCAACACCGGAAGCCCATCTAAGTGCGCGGCTAGAACTGCATTAAACCTGTAAGTGATTCCAAGGGCCAAGTTGTTTGGGCAGAGCCGTTGACCCTAGCCCACGGTCCAAGTTCTTTACGAGGCCCGCTCGTTACCACGACATGTTTATTTGGACGCCCACGCCTGCCCCACGCGTGGCTCGTGCCTTAGTGTGGTCTAAAATGCGAGCGAAGGCGACATTTAATTTTTTTTTTTGTTTTTTTTAATCGTCTTTGGTATACGCAATACTGTGATTTGGAATTCTTTATTGACAGATCATGTAAAGACACACTGAATAGTATTTACAAAACTAATTAAAAGTTCAGCCGTCGGTCCCGGTTGTTGTCGATAGATAACAGTCGTTAAACCTTGTCGGATACCTTATGGGCGGTTTGAAAACATCAGACAGCGGGTTGGCCACTATCCCACATCTCCACCAACCCGCATTGGAGCAGCGTGGTGGAGTAAGCTCCAGGTCTCACCAATAATGGTAACCCGTGCCCAGCAGTGGGACGCAAAAAAGGGTAGCAGCCAATCATCACAATTAATTAAATATCACAATATTTTGCCCTTACTGTTCACAGTAAGTGAAACTATTTTACATTTCATATATGGACAATGTGTTGCATCTCGTTGGTTTTTTGTGTATCTTTACGTAGGAAAGAGAAAGTGTAGATTTGATACTATTTTTTATTCCCAAAAACAAGTATCCTTGTATGTTTAATTCCATTTGGTAACGCAGTTCAGTCCGCAACGCCGTCCATTTTCGTACATTTTCGCTTATTCCTGTTATGTATACCTTACAATACTTTCTTAAATACTATTTAATAGACTTCATTAAAAAGCTAAGTTTAAATAACTTTGAAATAAAATCAACACTGTAGAATATTTATTGATACTTACCGTCAACTTCTTACACCTTTGGAGATAAAACTAAAAAATAATAATGTTCGTTAATAACACAATTTAAATTCATTCCGTGTGTGTGTTGATGTTCCTTTACAAGTGCAGATGAACTTATGGTCCAACAGAAGTGAACGCTGTTAAAAGTAAATTACTCTTATAGAAAATATTATACATAAATGTATGGTTCCGTTGTGGTTTACTTTGTATTTTTAATAGCGGCTTCGCTGGCGTGGACCTGTTTAATGGGTCCCCGTAGGATAAAAAATAGCCTATTTGCTATTCCAGCCTTCATTGCTATATTAAAATCGCGTTTAGCCAGTTGCTTCAACCGCGATGACCTTATTACCCGTTTACACGTAGGAATGAAGCATTTTCCCGCGGTAAAAAGTAACCTATGTTACTCAGGGTGAATGTAGCTTTCTAATGGTGAAAGAATTTTTGAAATCGGAACAGTAGTTTTTGAGTTTATTAATTACAAACATACAAAAATACAAATCTTTCCTCTTTATAATATTAGTGTAGATGTATTGAGTGCATCTATTTTTTCGTCCCACTGCTAAAGCACGGTGTCTCCCTATATTATGAGAAGGCCATGTAACATTTTTTTTATGTGCCCAAGGCTTAATTGATATTGTGATTAAAGTGTTCATTGAAAAATACATTAGTCATTAATTCATTGAAAATTATAAAACCATGTATTTTTTTTTCATTTCAAAGGAGTTTTGGCGGGAATTTGAAAGTAACATGATGCACTTTATATTATTTTAATTGTTTGGTGCCTTTTTTTACAGTAATTTCGAATAGAGTATATGCAAAATAAAGGTTGCTGTTTTTTATTGTTTAAAATGGCTTCAAACCTTAACAATTGCATAAGACTGAACCCTATTTCTAAATTAACTCATTTGTATTGTGCAGAGAGTAAAATTGAGCGATTTGAATAAAATATTTGAGTGTTTTATCTAAACTGGTACAGGTATGTCTTTGAAGCCGTCTAATGTTGTTACTAGGAGAACGTAATAAGATTAGATACATTACAGAGTACGGAGATGAGTGCAGTTACTTAAATGGAACAATAAGTTTAACTTGATGCCTTAATAAAGTGAACATCGTTTGTATCATCATCATTTTGAGAGGAAATGTGGGCGGTCTTTGTTTCCCACAAATACTGACGTCTACTACGTTTCTTCTTGGAGTTTTGGCGGGAACTTAGAAGACTGATATTGTGCTCTTATTTTAATTGCATAATCTTGGTGTATTTTTGAGTTATATCGAGTGAAGTTGATGCCATTTTGTTCGTTAGGTTAATTACAGTGTGCGAGTGTTGTGAAGTAAAATAACAGTGCGGAAACATGTTTTTTTCCAGTTGCCTCCAAAAGTCCATTAGACACCTTCTAGTAAAGTAGCCATCGCTTTACTTGGACATTTGACTGACTTGACTGACTGATTACTGACGACGAAACTGGCAAAAATGGATACAAATATTCATTTGACACTGACACAATGGTCAAACGTCGGAGATGCCAAGAAGAAGAAGAATTATTACTATAGTAGATAACTTGATGCAGAAAACTAAAAAGACATTAAACAATCGTTTAATCCAGGAATGCAAATAAAAACTGAAAACAAAACGTACTTAAAAACGATTACAAACACCAGCCGAAATGCTTAAAACATGAAACACCGATAGCAGCGGAAAACAATATGTAGCTATTGCATGCGATAACCTGCTTTATTTTAAGTAGTTAGTGTACTTTTTTCATTGTTATCCAACTGCTGATACGACGCTTTAATTCGCCGCAAAAGGTTAGGAAAGAGGTCATGTGATAAGGCATGCGTTTTAAACGGAGGTCGTATGGTTATTGGAAAACTGAAGTAATTCTATTTTTTTCATGACTAACGACTAGGTCTAAATATTCTTTAAATTACGTATAGCATGACTTTGTATGTACATGCCATTGAGTTATATTACTACGTATAGAGACGACATTCTGAACAAAATCAGTGCGCTCATCATGCATTGCGAAATGTGTAATGAACCAAATAACCAGACAAATGTGCCAACCAATAAAGACCTCTGTCAATTGGTAATAAGGTACAATACGCAAGAAGGCATATTTGACGTTACACTTTACATTCCAATGCGTTGAACAGCCTCAGACGTCCGACACTGACTGAGCGCGTTGATGCTGATTGGCTCTAACACGTGTAACAAGAAATCTAGTAGAGACGTCCACTCTATACGTAGTAATAATAACTCAGTGGTACATGCTATGCACGTACTTTGTAATAGGGTCGTATTATAGCTAAACACTTCGCAATGCTTTAGTAAGATAAGAGTCAATTTTCAAGACATACAAGACTATTCAAAAGAAAATAAAACACTGAGACTAACTTCAGGTCACATCGGCACAATTAATACATAATGAGGATCTATATTAAAAATGATAATAAAATAAAGGTACCAAAAGTATTAGTTCAATGGAAGAAATTACCTACATAGGTATATAATTTATTTGATAGAGCATACATAGAGTATGTAAGCTACGACGACGCTGATTATTTATCAGCACAGTAAACATTTAGAGCAGCGATGGCCGAGTGGTCAAAACCGCGGTCTTCAACATGACCGATCCCGGGTTCAAATCCTCGGCGTGCACCTCTGACAAAGAAATTTGTAATGTGTGCATTTATCACTGCTTCACGGTGATGGAAAGTATCGTGATATTTAATTGATTACGATGTTCTCCATCGCCGTGCATGCCTGAGAGAAATTCATAATTTCTCGAAAGCATGACGTCCACCAATCCGCACTTGGCCAGCGTGGTGGAGTATGGCCTAAATCCCTCTCACTTGTGAGAGGAGACCTATGTCCAGCAGTGGGACATAAAAAGGTTGAAAAAAAAACATTTAGATAATATTTAAATATTTTTTCACTAATAAAATAAACAAAAAAATATTTATGCGACCGGTAAAACAATAACTAAACCAACATTTCTTTTTAGAAACATAATGTAGATACGATAATTTAAAGTAAAGATAACCAAATGTACTGAAAATAAAAAGGTGAAATGACAAGACAAGTATAGGTAAATATGGGTAAATACCACCAATTATATTTTTTTATGTACACACGTAAATTTAGGTATTATAGACCATGTTTTAACTTTTATCTACGTACCTAATCCAAGTGAATTGCGCCACTGATTTTTATGGTGTACCTACCTGTACAATTAATCAAATTACTTGAAGACACAAACATATTTACAGTGGGTATGCAGGTCAAACGACCACGGTTAGTAAAGTTCATCGCCAATAAAACAATTGTGATCTAAACCAGTCTGATTACGTAACGAGTTCTTGCCGTAATTACATAATGCAAACTTTGAACGACAATGTTTATTCATAACTCAATTAAATCATCAACAGTAATCTATTACCTGGCTTGACATGATAAAAACGTGACATACTTTGTTAGTTAATATTTAGATTGGGTATTTAGTTTATCCAGTTTCTTACCTTTCTTTAAATTACCTGATAAAGCCCGAAAGATTATAAACAAGGCGAAATTTTTAAATCAACTTCAACAAAGAAGAGGAGGTATATACTCGTAAATTCGTCGGGATCTACTTTTCTATGTATGTTCAAAGATTTATTGTGTGCATATAACCATAACCACAAATGGCCGCAATACTTTTTGCGTCCCACTGCTGGGCACGGGTCTCTCCCCATTATTGGGAAGGCCCGGAGCTTACTACAACACGCTGCTCCAGTGCGGGTTGGTGGAGATGCGTGTTAGTGGCCAACCCGCGGTCGGATGTTTTCAAACCGCCCATTAGGCCTCCGACAAGGTTTAACGACTGTTATCTATCGACAACAACCGGGACCGACGGCTTAACGTGCCCTCCGAAGCACGGAAACGGGCATGAATTTTTTTTGCCACTAGCGGTCACCCATCTCACACCCGACTGCGCATAATTACATTAACACACAAACACATTAACCACAAATAAGATAATCTAATACCTTTAAACGAGCAATTCTTGTATATATCTAAATATATTTTTTGAATCTCGGAAACGGCTCCAAAGATTTTGATGAAATTTAGTACACTGGTTGCGGGGATGATAAATCGATCCACAAATTTTTATTGATAGAAATTGTCATTTTATTTAATGTTTATGCAGTTAAATATAAACTTACTCTTACTGACATCTATTGGAAAATATTAATAATATTGTGGCGTAGAAATCCGTCAAATGTTGACCGTCAATCCGCCCTACATTATTCTTAGTCTAAACTTCAAACAAATGACAATGTCGATATGAAAGACCTATATAAAAATTTCGTCAATGGAATTAAAGCTTTCTTGGTCGAATGGTTACGAAAGGTGACTACGGAGCTAGAGACCCGGGTTCAAATCTCAAGTAAGCAAGCTGCGTTTTTTATTTTTTGTGACGATTTTTTTTAAATTGGGAGCTAGGTATTTCAAAAGGATTTGTAAAGTAACACTAAGTCAATGAATGTTTTGCTTAAAAATAAACCAAATAAATAAATTGTTTTTATCCGAGCAACGCTCGGGCGTCCAGGTACTTCCTATCTGAGGACAAACCTTTACAGATTTTAATGAATTCATTTTATTCGAAAGGTGGTCTTAGGCCACGAAAATAAGACATAAATGTTATCCTCATTGGTTCTTTTTTATTCGAAATCACCTCCTGATTGTTTGCAATATAATTTGGTTGAGTTTTTGTGCTTGTGTGTGGTCTTGATGATGGAGGTCAGTACTCAGTCAGGTCAGTCTAGTACTCGAAAACCAGACACGCATTTTCGCGAGGCAGAGAGAGTGGGGTCTCAGGGATCGTAATGAAACTAGATTCTAAGATAACAAAAAATAACCTTAGTATAAGTTTGATTGGTATGATTTCGAAATTTATTTTTTCTGTTTTTTCATCTATCCATTATATCAGTATCAGAAACGGAACGGTCACTCCACATTGTTCGCTACGCAATGTCAATTATCACTACGACAAAGATCAGTCAGAATAAACATTTTACAGCCTTGCTCGTGGCGCAAGGTCGCCATATAAAGATGAATCGAACCGACGGCTAAACGTCTTAGGTACTAAGCTGCAAGCCTCTCTTTGATTGTTTTATTGTGTGTGACTGCTCTCTTCCTATAAATTTTAAGCACCTTACAACCTTGATTCTTAGTTGAAGCTTAGTGGTCACCACGACGGTTTTTAGTAAATTATTGTATCTAATACATTTAAACGAGCAATTCTTGTATATATCTAAATAAGTATATTTTTTGAATCTCGGAAACGGCACCAAAGATTTTGATGAAATTTAGTACCCTGGTTTCGGGGATGATAAATCGATCCAGCAAATTTTTATTGATAGAAATTGTCGTTTTATTTAATGTTTATGCCGTTAAATATAAAATTACTCTTACTGACATCTATTGGAGAATATTAATAAAACTGTGGCGTAGAAAGCCGTCAAATGTCGACCGTCAATCCGCCCTTCAAACAAATTAATGTCGATATAAAAGATCTTTATAAAAATTTCGTCAATGAAATTAAAGCTTTCTTGGTCGAATGGTTACTTAATCTGACTACTGAGCTAGAGACCTGGCAAGTTGCGTTTTTCATTTTTTTTGACAATTTTTTTTAAATTGGGAGCTAAGTATTTCAAAAGGCTTTATTAAGTAACACTAATTCAATGAATTTTTTGCTTAAAAATAAACCAAAAAATTCAATTGTTTTTATCCCAGCAACGCTCGGACGTCTAGGTACTTTTTCTTAAATAAAATAAAGAGATAGGCTAGCTTACAGGAGACTACTGCTGCAGTTCTTGAAATCATATCCCAATCTAGCTCCTTGAAGAGACATCGGCTGCTGGTAGCCATGGTAGTTTAATAAAAATATTGTCAGCAAAATAAATCCCAAAAAAATCTTCACCGTACAAATTAAACTAATTAAAATCTAATGAAAGTTTTTTATACATTCAGGAGACTACAACAATAAAATATTGAGTCATCAGCTGTACTTGCAGATATTCTTCAAATCCTTTGAAGTATGACAAAAAATGAAGTCTTGTAAGAATTTTAATTCGATGATAAGACACTGACATCAAATCTGAAGTATTACAGTGGGCGCAAGGTCGGAATATAAAGACAATCCGTCACAATAGATGGTACCTACAACAGTGATTACTACTCTATAAAAAAAACTAGATCATTGTCTCTATTACAAGTTTACTATAAATAATAGTCTTTAATAATAATCACCACTTTCATTAAATTTATTTGTAGAACAAGAATAAAATAGAGACTATTAATTTTTTGTATTAAAATAGAGGAAGATTTAGTGGATAAAAAATCTACTTCATTTTGTTCCCTTTATAAGTTATTCAATCAAATCGTAGTAAATATTTTACTATAACAATCACCTCCCATTATTATTATAAGAGCATAAATAAAAAATGTTTAGTTCTAACCTACCTTATTAATACGTTTAAGCTTTTCCTAATTTATAAATTTAAGAATGAGGAAGAAATCAAAGCAGACATACTCATACCGTAAAATTGGTTCTACAACACTCTTAATGTAGAAATATAGAAAAGGAAATAGAATTATATTCTCTCTAAGTTTTAAAAGCATTAACATATTCCCTTAAACAAAGTACTTTGAACTCTAACATCTTTAAATCCTATTAACAATTATGTGAGATTTTGCGTGTATATATGTTTGTTTGTATGTAGTATAAAAGTTTATAAATTTTATGTACGTAATATTTAAATTTAAGCTTTCATGTGCACCCCTCCCGGATCCCATTTTCTGTTGTTCACTGTAATTTTTGTATTTTATACTCTGTGTGATTTTATATGGAGTACAATAAAGCATATTTGTATGTGTATGTTAAATACACAAAAACATGTAAAGTAAAACCTAAAAAGTAAAATGAAATACAAATAACAAGTTATCTTTGGCCAAAGTCTTAACACTTCCGCATTTATCTTAAGCATCAGCGCTGTTCCCACATTAATATTAAAAATTTAGATATAGAGTAGATGTTACCGCCTGCCTTAGACTAACAGTCAAAGCAAAGTATTGACACAGCCGATTATCAGACGACTAAGCAGACGACGCGTTATTTACTCTGTATATGCATTGTCTATTTAGAACGTGACATAATACAAAGGTAACAAGCAACAAAAACTGATGTCAGATGGTAAGACATCATACATTCAAGATGGTGAAACATTTTCAAAAAAACAACGGGTTGCAACCCGGGAATGCCGGCAGAAGTGAAAACTTGAACATTAACGTTGTACATTTTTGATATTTTGGAATGGTTAGGGAATAATTTCACATTAGTATTATTTAAATTTTTTCATCTAGTATTTTAAGTAGGTTTTCATCTAGTATTTTTATAAAGTATTCACTCATTATCTTTCACTATTTCTTCGTCAATTTTATTATTTATTTATAGATAAACTTTGTTCAAATCCCATATTTTAAACAATTGATGTAACACGAATTTCACAAATATACAGACAGTCGAGCCATCAGCTGTTACCCCTCCGTCTTACGAATATTCGATCAGGTCACGTGTCCATCATCTGATTTTATCCATCCTAAAAGTGTACAACTAAGAAAAATATCGTGTCAAATCGTTGGTCACACGTATATATATGATCTTCTTCTCAAAGTATATCACTCACGCTAAGACCATAGCTTCAAGAATTCGGAAGCGAATTTCGACTAAGAGGCTACACTAGTTTTAAACAGCAGCAAGCAGCGTGGTGGAGTAAGCTGCAGGCCTAGATATAGGGAGAGACATGACATGAGACATACATGCATAGTGATATATTATGTTGCGTGCCGTAAAGTTAGCCATACCCAGTGTGCGTGTCCGTAACCGCTATTTGCTTACAGATCCTACTGATAGGTACGATTTAAATTGCCTTTAACTGTCATAATTAATTATGCGCGGGCGTTTGTCCATCACACTTTAGTCAGCAGTTAGGTCAATTATGTCCGATTTATGTGACTTCACTGCGCAGACCGATTCGATTTGCACGTATGCTGTAGGCTATGAGTAAAAAGAAATTAAGTTTATTACCTTATATGACTACAAAAAAATACGTGCTACAAAAAGGAATAGTGTCATCAGAATTGTGGTATACAGTTTAGTAATTGTTTTTAATTTATTAAATAAAGAAGCTGCATCTTTTTTTTTCACGGATTTTATGTTCCACTGCGGGAAACAGGTCTCCTCTTGGAAGCGAAAGGTATGTAGTAGGCCATAGTTCACGCTGGCCAAGTGCGGATTCATGGCCATGAGAATGTATGAAATGACGAGGAAATGATGAACATACATACCGGTAAAAATCATAACCCTTCTTTTCACTTTACCTTAGTTACATAGGTACAGTACTTACAAGAGACTGAAAAATGACCTTCAAGAATGTAAAGTTTTTTGTCAATCTACAATCACTTAGAGGTCACACTGGCCATATACGTAGAGGTCATGCGACATTTGACACCGCAGGTCTCCGCACTAGAGCATTTGTTGACAGCTGGTGTAGCAACCGTCAATAAAACGTAATATTTCGACATTAATCATTGTTTGCCGGCATTTTGTAAGAACGTGACATATAAGTACTGTGCTAAGATAAGGTTGCCTATTTAAGATAATAATTTATTTTTATGAAAATGACTAAAGCGGAAATATTATAGTGTCTCTAATTATTGTATCCATAAATTTGGTTATTTTTGGGATGTTACAAACATATCCACTAAATTAAGAGATACAGCGTTATGAGAAATGAGGAAATATTTATATGAATTTTAAATAAAAATAAAACGTTCTAATATTCCTGCTAATAGGAAAAATATCTCTAAAGATATTTTGACAGATATCAATTAGTATTGATGTATGTGTTCTACAATTTACTTACACGTACACAAATAATCGATTAGATAAATGCGAACCAGTCTGAATTACAATCTTAAAACATCGATTATTACTTGTCTTAAAACCCGACTTTCATACCAAATGAATGTACTAATAATGCTAATATGTGTTCCGCTAATATTGTAATAACACTAATAACTAATACATTTCTCGCTGTACTCGCATTAACGAAATTAATCTCTAACAAAACGTGTTTATCGATTGAAAGCTCAACTTCTTCTCACGGTAATTTGTCATCAATATCGATACAAGTCATTAATATTATTAAGATAAATAAACGCTAAAATCCATACTGCAATGCTTAAAGTTTGTAATTTAATACTGCAAATTACAATACAAACAAATTATACTTTCTTAACGTGGGATAATAAACTCATTTTGGTATAACAGGTGTCTTCTTTTTGAAACAGTTCTTTACTAAAAGTACAAATAAACTTATTTAAGAAATTTTATTTGTAGTTTTTGCAAATTATATATTAAAATTTCCTAAAAAAAATATAAAAACCGGCCAAGTGCGAGTTGGACTTGCACACTGAGGGTTCTGTAAAATATTAAGTAATAATAGTAATGGCCGCAACCCTTTTTGCGTCCCACTGCTGGGCACGGGTCTCTCCCCATTATTGGGAAGGCCTGGAGCTTACTCCACCACGCTGCTCCAATCCAATGCGGGTTGGTGGAGATGCGGGTTAGTGGCCAACCCACTGTTATCTATCGACAACAACCAGGACCGACGGCTTAACGTGCCCTCCGAAGCACGGAAACGCGCATGATTTTTTTTTTGCCACTAGCGGTCACCCATCTCACACCCGACCGCGCCCTTTTGGCTTAGTTGCATAGATCGTTTGCGTTCTACGCTAACCGCCGGGCCATGCGCGCTTCTAATAGTAATAGTAATAAAAAAATACGGTTTTCGCAAGTTTTCCTTTATCTGTGCTATAAGACGTTGCTTCATACCAAATTTCAAGATTCTGAGTTCATGGGAAGTACCCTGTAGGTTTTGATTCCCTTGCGAGTGTCGAAAATTTGTGGAAATTTTCGGAATAAACTGCCTGCGCTGATTGCGCTGGCTTAGAAATTTGATTTTTTCACAGCTCCAAGGGCCAGTAGACCTGAGTATTTGATATAAAATTCCAGCTTGACCTCCACGCGTTCCTGAGAAAAAGGGTCTTGACAGACAGACGGACTGATGGATAAAAAAGTGATCCTTTAAGGGTTTCCTTTCGAGGTACGAAACCCTAAAAACATAAAAATAAAGGAAATTCATACAAACTTTTAACTTTTTTTATTTGAATGAAGCAGTAGATGAGCATGCAGGCCACGTGGTGTTAAGTGGTCGCTGCACCCCATGGACATCTATACACATCTTCAAGCGAGCATATTGTCTGAGGTCGTATGCAGTTAAGCTGCTGCTCAGGAGTCTGATGGTCGCCTCATGTCAGTCTGACTGGCAACTGAACCTTTCCACTGGAACACAATAGAATTGAATTACAGCAGAAGTGGATACAGCGTTGGTACTTTCCCAGGCGAACTATAAAAGTTTAACCACCTCCTGAAATCTACACGACACACACACGTCGAGATTGCGTGATTAGGAAGTAAGTCATATTTCACTTTTGTATATTTACATTATATGACCTGTATAGAAGGTATTTGTTATAAATAACACATTTGACCGTTGGCAGTAAGACGGAGCGGGGTCGGCCACAAGGTCGCAACACAAAGGTGTCGGCGTCATTTGTCACGCCGTGGCGTGTGGAAACTATACCAATAATTACCTGCCAGTACACCCGAAGACATGAATAAATATAAACTTCACTATTAAATGTATGATTGAATTGTATTTGCGTACAGCAAATTATATTTTTAATTCTAATTTTAATACTTTTTAGTTTGAGCCCTCTGCATTTGAGCTTTTTAACATTAAAAAGTGCGACAGATATGGCTGCAACCACTGCTGGACACGAGTCTCTGCTCAGTATTGTGAAGGCCTAGAGCTTACTCCACCACGCTGCTCCGATGCGGGTTGGTGGAGATGCGAGTTAATAGCCAACCCGCTGTCGGATGTTTTCAAACCGCCCATAAGGCCTCCGGCTAGGTTTACGACTGTAATCTATCGACAACAACCGGAACTGATGGCTTTACGTGCCCTCCGAAGCACGGAAACGCGCATGATTTTTTTGCCACTAGCGGTCATCATCGCACACCCGACCGCGCCCGTTTGGCTTAGCTGTATAGACCGCTTGTGTTCTACGCTAGCCGCCGAGCCATTCGCGACAGATATATTTGTAGCAAATAATAAAAAATCCAATAAAAATATTTAGTCTATTGGATTTTATGAATTTAGTATTAAGAATAATTAAAATGTATGTATATTGCAAGTACAATGTATGTACAAAATTTATGTATAATGTTTGTCTAGATGCAATAATATGAATTGAATTTTAAATATTGTTATAAAGTTTCATGTTTTATAAAAATTGTAAACATGGAATTAAAATAAATTAAAATGTTATAGTTTAAAATATTATATCTGTATTTCGCAAAATAATAGGCTTAACAAAACACCATAATATTGAATTACTCTACCGTCAGCTAACTATTCTCATTTACCTATACATTGCTCAATAGTTCAAGTGATACAGAGGGTAATTAAACCGAGGTAGAGCTTATTGCTTCTGACAGGCTAATAGGCAATATCCTCTCAGCGGAATACTTTCTCTCAGTATTTTAATTCCAGTGAAACGTAATCATGGATGGAGGTTCTTCATCAAACTCCACTTAAACAATTTTCATTCATTTTCTTGTACGCGCTGCGGTACCGCATCAAAGTATAGTTACGGATTATATCTCTATTTTTGATCTATTTTCGCGGTGTAATTATACTCGTAAATAAGTATGCTTTATATGAAACTTTGTAATTATTATAGACAGTTTGTAATTATTTCGTTAAAGGATTTACACTTCTACATTCAGTAATGAATAAGAAGAACACTTGTCCACCAATGCTGTGGTTTAAGGGGTTATTAAGGGGGTATTTAAAAGGGTTATTTAAATAGCACAAATTTTGAAACGAATGTATTTTACTACTGTTGAAGATTTAAAATTTTGTTCTGCAATCTGGCATTACTCTAGTATTGACCACTAAATCTAAATAAATCATTTTTAAAATAATTTTAAAATAAAAATTCTTTTATTTTATGTGGAACATCTATTGCGACAATTTTACACAGTTTTCGGCGTGGTGACGTTTCTTTTTTCAAACTACTCATTCAACCTATGCAATTATTAGCGTAATCAAAAAGCTGGTTCGTTTCGTTCGTTCGGTAGATACCTTATGTTATTAAAGAGAACATGTGTAAAATGGATAAAAAATAGAATATAATCATTAGTTTTTTTTACCACTTTTATTTTTGATTGATTCGTATTAAACGTTTTTTTATAATCTATCTGTCATACGTACTGCAACGGGTCATTTTTTTGTTTCTGCTTCTATTTTTAATAAGAAGGTATAACCTTATTTCGCCGACGGATTATACTTTTCCATGTCCGCAGTTAAACGATTCACGACAATGATTTGTTGAGCGGCGTTATGTCACGTTGTCCGACGTGTCTAATGTACCGAACTAAGCGAAAACGTTCTGTGCTTTACGTCCAAAGAATAGGACAATATGAGCTGATCCTTGTTTGGAACATAAACACTTAAAACTATGTAGGTACTTAGGTTCTGACGTGAGAACATGAACTTTTCGCATTCCACTGCTGGGCACGGATATCTTCTTTCCATATTTGGGACGGCCTGGAGCTTTCTTCATATAGCTAATCTATTGGAGGATAGGAAGTACCTAGTTAGTATTAATACGAACCGCACTTTATGCCACTGCACGTGATGTTAGACAGAACTCAACTCCATATAAACTTGGCGTGAATCCATTGACTTTTTCAGAGATCCGTGCACCAGGCTGTTGAAGTTGAATTTTTAACTAATGAATCATCAGTGATAACTGATAATGTTATTCTGTTGCCGCTATAACAAAAAATAATAAAAACAAAATAAAATACATTTAAGGGCACTGCCGTACAATAAACGTAATTTTTTTCTCGTTAGTCATTTGAAATATTCACAGAATATTAAGCAAATGAAATGAAATGAAATGAAACGAAACGAAACGAAACGAAACGAAATGAAATGAAATGAAAATAATTTATTTGCACAAATATGGGTATTACAAAAGTTGTTTTATGTACATTTATTAGTTCGCTATATTTACCTCAGCGAGGTATGCAGAAAATATTTCAGGAAGCTACCATACTACAAATGTATTTTTGTCACTTTTCGTGCGCGAGTAAGGAGTACTCGGCCGGTTTTTAACATGCTTTTATTAACTTGACCTGTATGTATGTATGTATGTAACGGAATCTTTTAACTTCATGTTCACTTTCTTCTAGGAGTCTGATTAACTTGAAAATTTGCACAGGGGTCAAGGGCCGATGACAATACAATAATCTCATAACTTTATATAAAAGTCCTAACTAGGATCATCAGGATAAAAAAATATACGAGGGGCGGCTGATAAGTTCGTGGCCTAAAGTACATAATGAAACAAATATAAAGTTTTATATTTTTAAAACGTCTAAGCATATTATGGCTTGAAAATTTACACAGAGGTCAAGCGCCGATGATAATACAATAATATGAGAATAAAAATCCAACTAAAAAATTAAAAATAAATAATGTAGTTTAAAAAAATAAAAAACACGCTTTTGTGAGATTAGGAACTAAAAAGAAAAAAAAGAAAAAGAAAATGTATTTTACTGTAAAAAAAGCGTGGGGTGGTTTTTGAAAATAGGAACTAAAAAGTAAAAAATGAAAATGAAAATGTATTTTACTGTAAAAAAAAGCGTGGGGTGGTTTTAAAGATACTGTTGACACCATGCACCCCACGCTACAGTAAAATACATTTTCTTCTTATTTTTTACTTTTTAGTTCCTAATCTCACAAAAGCGTGTTTTTTAGTTTTTAAACTACATTATTTATTTATAATTTGAAATAGCAAACGAGAACGCACGCAACGGGTAAGGTGATCACTGTCGCTATACAAAGCGAGGAGGTCGCACTTAATCACTAGTAATACTGAGGTCATATGTTACAGTTGCGTGGCTCAACTCGTTTAATGGTCAATTGCTGTAAGTGTGACCAACCATACCCTTCTCCAGAATCAAAATAATTGCTTAAAAGCAGAAATGAGTGATTTTGTTGAACTTCATCGAAGCGTGGTAAATTGAGACCTATCAATTCATTAAACAATAGTATATTTCATTACAAGTGCGGAATGGCTGTCATTGCAAGGAGCTCCGACAAATGTCTACCCGAGCCGAGGCGTAGCCGAAGGTGAGGGTTGACAGTCGGAACTCCTTCCAATGACGGTTCCGCACGTGTACTGAACGACTATTTTTAATACAGTTGCGAAAAAATGAAGCAATTTAATAAAATAATAAAAACTCGCAAAGAACATTTTTGAAAAATGGCGCCAACCTTAAAAGAATACCTATATGCAGAGATTTTTTTTTGTTTTCTTCACCCATTCTGGGTAGGCAAAGGGAACTATGCCCATACAGCCAAGTCTTCAGTAGAATTTTTTTATTGGTATGAAATGAAAATGTTAATGAGATGAAATGAAATGCAACCTAACCTAACTCATTGAATCAAATCATTAAATCTGATATTGAAACAAATTAGTAGCTTCTTTTTAGAAATATTTGCATGAATCATAAAAACTTCTAAAACTTGGTTGGTTTTTTTTCTTTTTAATAGACATTATTTTGACAGTTGGGAAAGAAAAAGCACGAGTGTGTAATAGCCCACTTCCCGCACGCTAAACGTCCCTGTAATACGTCACTTTTTGAGCAACTGTATTAAAAAATACATTTACAGTACGGAAAAACACTTGAATCCGTAATAGATTGAAAGGAAGAAAAACCTGCCGTGAAAAGATGGCCAGTCGCCATTTGTCGTTTTCTACAACAATTTCCTCTAACACAGTATCGGACAAGTGTCCGCATAGTTGCAAAGTTATTACTATTTAGACGCTACACTGCTGATATGCGGGTGGTTTATCCAGTTCTTGTACATGAATCCAAGAAATAAGTTGATAAATCAATCACCATGTGTTGATAATCTATACTAATATTATAAAGAGGAAACATTTGTATTTGTGTATGTTTGTAACGAATAAACTCAAAAACTACTGTTCCGATTTCAAAAATTCTTTCACCATTACAAAGCTACATTCACCTTGAGTAACATGGGCTACTTTTTACCGCGGGAAAATGCTTTATTCCTACGTGAAAACGGGTAATAGGGTCAACGCGGTTGAAGCAACTGGCTAAACGCCTATGATTTTAATATAGCAATGAAGCCTGGAATATCACATAGGCTATTTTTTATCCTACGGGGACCCATTAAACGGGTCCACGCGGTCAAAGCCGCTGGAGGAAGGATATTTCTAAATAAGTATGACCCTTTCAAATAAAGAAATACCAACGTGTCTCTTCGTAAAAAAATAGATACGTTGTATGATTTTATAGACCTTACCTACTAAGGTATCAACAAAATTTGTAAAACAAATAGATACGTAGTGTGATTTTATAGCTACTAGGTATGGTGTTGAATTAATTGTTAAATAACATGCGTGAAAAACATCTAATTGTCCGTTGCATTGCGTTGACTTAGAAGATGTGATCTTTGCGCAACTTGAAATAAATGCTTACCGGAATGAATGAATATTGTATATTGCCCTTAACTTTGATATTCCGACATATCTATTCCCGAGAAACAGGGTCTTAATAGACATATACACCAACCCGCATTGGAGCAACATGATGGAGTAAGCTCCAGGCCTCCCCAATAATGGGGAGAGACCCGTGCCCAGCAGTGGGACGCAAAAAAGGTGGCAGCCAATAGACATATGAATGTTTAAGCGAAAACATAAGAATGCTACAGTTTTGTAGGCACTCTTCGGCGGAGTCAAAAGAATGAATCCAAACATCAAAAACGACATCACCACATAATTGTAAAACTCGAGTGTTATTTCCCGTAAGGTCGCACGCCATCTTCTGTTTTGTAAACAGATCACGCACGGATGCCGCGACCGTCGTTGGAATGTGACGTTTTCACTCCGTACTACGCATCGGGTTTTTGCACCGTGTGGATACTGATTCTTAGATACAACGAGTGTTTCTGTAGTAAATGAGGCAATTATAAGAGAAAACATTGCATTTTCGCTGGTAAGTATTAAACAAGAATGTATGGGGGTGTACTAAATTTCCCAAATCGTAGCCTAAGACTAAGGCTAGGCGAGAGTAAGGCGAAAGCAGGGTTTTAAACAGGCGAAAATCATCGAAGGAAACCACCAAAAAGCCATAGAAGACGACTTAGAAATATTTTACTTACTCTTGTTATGAAAAGACCTCTGTAATTTATAAAATTCTCCACCAACTCGCATTGGAGCAGCGTGGTGGAGTAAGCTCCAGGCCTCCTCAATAATTGGGAGAGACCCGTGCCCAGCAGTGGGACGCAAAAAGGGTTGCGGCCAATTTATAAAATAAATGAATAGAATTGAGCCCCGGGAGGGACAGCGGCGTGTGCGTGGCTCTGGCCGTGGCCTGAAGGTGCAGGAGAGCACATCTACTCTCCCGAAGATGGGCCCGTACTGGAGCGCCGCGTGTGGAGGACACCGGTGCGTTCCAATGGAGATCCCGCAGAGCGCAGAGGCAGGTCTCCGAGGGAGTTTTAGTGCGGTACAAATCCCACATAAGCCGGTATCCTCTCTCAAAGTGCTGGGTACCTTTTTGAGGTCCCTCCCCCCGATACCAAAAAAAGGTTTGCTTGAGGTTGTATGTTGATGACCATGATCTGCAGCTACCACTTAACACCACGTGACCTGCACGCTACTACTCCATTCAAATAAAAAAAAACCTACATTTCAAGAAAAAACCGTCATCGACAGCTCAAATTGAATCTCATAGTCATAACTCGCGTAAGTTCCGGGAAATCCCTTATCGCCGTACCCTGAAGCGAGAAATTGGATGGCTTAATTCACTATCGCATGATGAAACGAAGACATGTTTGTCTCAGCGCATGTGCGCATAATCGCAGCCATTACAGGTTCACAATAGAATTGGGCGGCAGTGGCCATGAAATTGCACTTTTTAAATACTTTCTATTGCGCATGCGACGTTGCGACGCGACGTTAACTTCGATTACGATTGTGAAGAAGTAAGGTCCATAATGTCGTCAGTGTACTAGACTAGTACTCGTCATATCATAGAAAAAGGTCCAAAATAATGTTTCTATGAATGAAGAGTACTGGGATACTTTCAAAAACCGTAGTTAATACGGACGCTTAAGTTATCTGCAACTTGAGATATTACCTTCACATCTTGTTAGGCTAGAGGTTATAACTAGTAATTGCGTGGTTACTGGTTCGACCCAAGATATACGTTACCACCGCTGTAGTAGGACCACGGAGTATTCAATGGAGTATTTGCATATATATTTCTTGATCGCTACACTACAGATGTAAGTTTGGTCCTGTTGTAAAACTTTTTTTTTGTTCCAACGATTTACTTTTTCCTTATTTGACACGCTTACGAATTAATTTTTCAAAACAAATAATTTCTGTGAAGGAACCTTTATCTACCCTAGTAGGTGTAAAGTAGTCGGTGGTAGTTAGGAAGATCTCTATACAAAATTTTATCAACGGAGTGTTATAAGCACAATATAGATATAAGTATACAGTAAAGTAACTTCATACTATCGGCCGAATTGACACACGCACAAAGACAACGGTCATTTACACGGCCGCTAAGTAAACTAAGTAAGCTAATACTACGCAGTGCCACATTGCGCTATGGACTGAAAATCGAGTTTCATAAATTCATCTTTTGGAACGAAGTTACTTATCACGCGTTGCGAAAGTGGGCTAGACGGAAAAAATTAAGACGAAAAGTTGTAACGACACTTTTTGCTATAGTTGTAAGAAGTGCGGCTTACAACTATAGCAACCGCACTCGACATTGCTTTACTTTGTTGACTCCTATCTTTCTTATAACCGCACTTGATGTTGCTTAGTGACCACTATTGGCCACCCATCCTACTTTTGACTTTTCATTCCTTCCGGGTGTACCTTGACACCTCAGTTTTTTCTTAAATTTTCAAGTGCCGTTTTTTTACAATAGTCTTTTTTCACCATTATTATTAGACTGATGAATTATTATTATTATACTATTACCAGACTATTATTATTAGACTGATGAATAAAGGTGATGAAGCGATCACCGCCGCCTACGGGCAACTACAGGGGAGTCTTCTGAGCATTGCTGCCTGAGAAGGAGAGCTTTTTTATGAATATTATTATGTCGTGTTATTTAGTAGTAAAATGGATGATTTATGATTTTTAAAGGTATATATAGACCAGCCGTAGAATTATTTACTTATTTGTTATTGACCTGTTTTTATTTATTTATTTTTTAAGGTTTTATTATCATTTCCTTGATATATTTTTGAGTTATGTTATAAAAAAGAGCTATCTGACATTATGTGGTAACGGCAAACTTGATCGGATTTTAATTGTTTTTATGGCTAGTTGTAATCTACTAGGTACGCGATTTGACACCATACCGTATGGTATTCTGCAAGTTAGTCGCTTTCATTGATATAGGTGTTGGGTGTATATTGTATAAAAATAAGCAACCCATCATTATGTAGGTACCAACCCTAGAACTACGCGCAGTCATTTGTTCAAATTTTAAAAATCGGGCTGAGTTACGCTACTGTCTAGAAAGGCAGGCGCTCCCTGTATTGTGTTATAAGTTTGACGTGTGTGTATGTGTGTGTGTGTATCTGTGGCATCGTGTTTATCAAATATTTTTATTTTCAGACGGCGTCGCGTCGGGGGACCGCTAAGTGAGAAAAACAGGTGTAGTCACAGGTCACAGATTGCAACAAATGAATTTACTCTCACGTATAGCCCTCACGTTTAGCGGTCCCCGACGCGACGCCGCTTTGAAAATTAAAATACCTATTTGAACTTACATAATATATGTGACGGTAATAATTATAATTGGCATAAAATATTATTAGTTAGTATTTTGGGTCGGGGGTTTTTTAAATTTTTAAACCTCTAGCTATCGATTTCGATTGAGCTTTTATGCGATATTTATTTCCTCATTCGTGCCTATGATTTAAGTAAATTTTGTTTGCGCCAGGCTGGGTTTTTTTCTGGGTCATTGACCTTTCTACAAATGTTCACACATATACCCAACTTTCTTCGCTATAGAAGGATTGCGACCGACAGGGCGGGTCATTTACCTAGCCCAGGTCACATTGCATGTCATCGACACGCACAGGCTGATCTGAATGCCTGAGCAATCGCATTTGCTTGCATTGCACAAAAATCGCGTTTTCAGGTCATTGAACTCTATGCAAGACACATAGCGTACTAATTAGGTCTGATACTTGAAGTAACAGGTTATTAGAGTTTGTTAAGTTAGATAATAGGCGTGAAACTGAAGGCCCCTTTTAATGTTTCTCATATTTTTAGTATTTTGTTTTATAAAGTTGTCATTAGGTCAAAGAACGGTCATGTTCATCCTCTCTATCTGAAATACTGTTTTTTTTTGTTTTCTTTCATATCACCTTTCCTTTAATAATTTATTTGCTTTACACAATTTAGACATATCTACCACCAAAGTAATAGCCCCCTTAGTCGATGACTAAGTACTAACACTTATCTAAAAAAGTTTTGGACGCAACTCAAGCAATTACTACTTTCGTTATTACTCTTCATAATACAGAGCACCAACTCATCGGATAAATAACTTAAAGACCTCAAAATTTTCGAGTCTCAATAAAATAACAAAAAAAACACCTATTATATTTGTGATTAGATTAAACACTACAAAACTCATGCAGTATACTTTAATCTGTCTTCTGATGATTCTAAAACTTGTAAAACTATGTTAGGTTCCTTACATATATATTATAAGGTTACGTCTGCAGGTCCGCCAATCTCACCATTCTCTCTTAGCCGTTCTGCCTTTATCTTAAACGATAAAACTTGATGCCAGTGTGAAAGGTACGTGCAAACAAACTTTATTTTACTTATAGCTTATATTATTATAAACATAAGAATAAATTTTAAAAGAACTTCGATAGGTTGAAGCATTCTCTACTCACTCTATATTAAAATATATATTAGAATAAAATCGTTAGTTTCACTAATTTAGGTTTGCATAAATGTTTCTCATATCTGATTGGTCAGAATTGATTGGTCGAAACTCGGACTTACAAAACTAAATATAATAAGGAAAGACACGTAAGAGGTACGTGAGCACTATCAAAATTGTAGTGCGTGTTGACTACATCAAGCGAAGCCGTGGTCTGCCACTGTATCATTGTATCATTCTTACAGCTACCACACATGTGCGATATAACACTCGATCTTCGCGTTAATGTGTTGCACTTTTTTTTCACACAGCTGCGTTTTTACCTGTGTCTGCAATGCGTTGTTGTGTCTGTATTGCAATAAGTAAAATTAAAATGGAACGAAATTCTTTATCAACATCCTGGGTATTACCTACTGGGTAATAATATTCACTTGACGTTAGTTATTATATGTTCATCTGCTCACCGTCATCTGCTTTCATGGCATGGCAATAAGTGCACTTTGTTAATTATGACAAAATAATAGTATTATTTATAAAAATATGAGCGCTAATCATAAAAACTACTGGTAGGAATTTAGAGAATATTTTTATATCGGATTATCCATTTATCGAGAATTTTTTTTGATGCTACACCATCTCACTATATAACCCATACTTGTATACTATAAACTTACTAAGTATAAACGCATATCGCATTAACGCATTCAATATCGCAGGTGTGTGGGATAGCATTTAACTTCGATAATATCTTATTATACTCCAAGCTGTCGGAAATATCGCTGTTAGCTTGAGGCTTGTTTAGCTATGAGCATGGCGGTAGCTGAATAAATTATGTAACTCGAAGCTTGTAAACTTTATCGGTGCTTGTAGGGTGTTCATGAGCTATGTCAATAACTCTTTCATCTGGATTACCCGGTGTACCGTTTGTCATCGCAACACAATTTGTTAAATGAGAAATTATGGTATACTTGTATGGAACCAAAGTTATAATGGTTATATGCTTGCTTTAGCTTCCAAATACAACTGTATTAGCGTTCTGAATTAATTTTTCTCCGAAGATCAAATAATATTGTGTTTTGTAACAGTTTTACAGGTTTCTACAATGTTTTAGATTAAGCTAAGTAATTAGGTGAAAATTGATTATTACTTCATAAATCCATACTATTAGTATGGATTTATGGATACTAATATTATTAATGTAAATGTGTGTTTGTTTGTCTTTATATAGGCTATTTTTCAAATAAAATCGAGGATAATATTTCACTTCTCTGGGGACACGGCTACAATCCACGCGATCTATAAGCCAGTCAATATCCATCTAAGACGCAGTGTATTATCATTGGCAGTTCTAAATTTATTTCTAAAATTGACTGGACCAATCTAACGCCGATTGTCTTTGATGGTGTTATTATACCATACAGTGAAAAAGTGAAAAACTTAGGTATAATAATGGACCGCTGTATCACCTGGATACCCCATATAAATAATGTCAGCAGATCCCTTTTCGGTCGGCTGAAGTCGCTAAGGAGACTCAGCAATTTTCTGCCAATCCCGACAAAAATTACGCTAGCTCATTCACTCCTATTACCTGTTCTCGACTACGCTGATATTTGCTATCCAGACATAACCCAGGAGCAACTAAATAAACTTGAGCGTCTTCAGAATGCTTGTATACGATTTGTATTTGGTCTTCGTAAATACGATCACATTTCAGAGTTTCGTACAAAACTCAAGTGGCTCCCTATCCGTCTTCGCAGGAATACTCACCTTCTTGTTGCTTTGTATTCGGCACTATTCCACCCGTCGGCCCCTGCTTATTTAAAAGAGCGTTTTCAATTTCTACATGTTGCTCATAAACGTTTCTTACGATCCACTGAAAATCTTTGTCTCAACACTCCCATTCATTCCTCTTCCTTTTTTACAAAATCTTTTACTGTTACTGCCATACGCTTATGGAATTCTCTTCCTTCTACGATCCGCCTTTCTGATAACATTTCTACCTTTAAAAATCGACTACGGGACTATTATCTTTCATCTGATTCTTCTTAAAATGCTTCCTTTCCTATAACTTTCAAATAATTTGTATATTGCATAGCGTTGTGATGTTTATGTAAGTATATTTATGTTATGTTAGGTATATATATATATATAATATGTATGTATATGTGTATATATAATATGTATGTATGTATGTATGTATATATTTATATATCTATGTATCAATATATTATGTATGTATATGTATATATGTAGACAATAATTCATATGTATGTATTGCAGCTCAAATTTTATTTACCATATTTACATTTACTTTTGTGCACTGATGCCCTACGTTTAACATTACTCAACCATTCACTACCCTAAGGCAGTCTGGAAGAAATCGCTATCAGCGATAAGGCCGCCTTTTGTCTACACTGTATTGTTCAATATGTTTAATGCTGTATTTCTGAATTTGTGTGTACAATAAAGCAGATTTGTATTTGTATTTGTATTTGTATCCATATAATAATACCTCATTTTATAGTTGTCATAACTAACAGTGATATTAAATATAAGCTTATAATATAACAATATATAATATAAGTTTATAATATTATTAATAAATAAGCAATAAAAAATATTTTATATAAAGAGATTCTATAAAAGCGGTGATCTACTGGTTGGAAATGAAAGATTATTTTTTAGTTGGATTGTCCATTTATCATTAGTTAGGTTTTATGCAAACCTTATAAAGCAGGTAAAACCATGGGGCACGTCTCTGATAGGCTGTTGTTTGCTACCACCACCATTGATCACCAGATCAATCGCATGACCACCTAAAATTGTACGTAGGATCTCTCCGTCGGAGGTTTGCTATCTACAACGCTAACTTTATCTTTGATATATCTTAATTAGCTCATTAAAAGAACAAACCCTGACTGTATTTGCCGAAGTAAATAAGACACTCATTTACACGAGGGCTTCAGCGGTGTCAACCGTCGGCTGTAGCGGCAGCACCAGACGTGTGCAGAAACCGGTTATCATTGAGACTTACATTTGGTATAGAAAATAACATTTTACTTGAGTTCGTACTTTATTTTTCTTTTATTTCTCGAAGACAGGATTTAACTATTTTAACTGTTGAAGTAGCCACGTTAACAACCAGGGTTTAAAGCAAATAACATCACAGTACAAACAAATGATCAGATAATAAAGGAAATGATCAGAAAATAAAGAAAAGGGAATCAGTTTCTGTCAGAGAAAGAGTTTTTAGAATCAATTTTTTTCTATATACATTGGCTACAACCCTTTTTGCGTCCCGCTGCTGGGCACAGGTCTCTCCCCCTTATTAGGAAGGCTCTACTTACTACACCACGCTGCTCCAATGTGGGTTGGTCTATATACATTAGATACTCGAATACCTACTATCTATTTATAGATGCTACATGCAAACTCGGCAAAAGGAGCACAGGCTGCCCTCCAACCAGGTGGACTGACGACCTGAAGAAGATAGCGGGAAACCGCTGGATTCAGAGGGCGCAGGACTTTTGTGTGTGGTGCGGATTGGTCACTGTGTTTAGTGTGTTCAGAAGAGACTATATCACTGATCGCCGATGGTGAAGTAACATGTTTGCGAAAGGCCTTAGTGTAGGCCCTCTAAACTGATTTATGCGTTTGAAACTGGATCGCGGCGGATTGACTGTTTGGTTATTTACGGGTCGAGCGCCGCGACAATGGCTCTAATTGACGTCTAATCGCGATGCCCGGCGACTAACGAAGCGACCGGTCGACCGTCCGGGACAGCTGGGTCACATGGAAAATATAGCCGGATGGATAAAATGGATCTCCAACATTAGGCTTAGATATTCTTGTATTTAGGAAAAAAATGTTTGTTCCAATGCTGTTAATAAGAATATTGTATTTAATTTGACATAACATCAGTCTAAGTTGGGCGAATTTCACTTAGTTACTTGAAAAATATGTTGTAGTCGGAATAGTAACAGTTTAAATATCCATACTAATATTATAAATTCGAAAGTAACTCTGTCTGTCTGTCTGCTATGCTTTCCCGCTTAAAATACTGAACCATTTTTAACGAAACTTGGAACACAGATAGAGTGGACCTTGGGAAAGGGCACAGGATAGTTTTTATCCTACGGGAACCTATAAAATGGGTCCACGCGGGCGAAGCCGCTGGCGGAAGGCTAGTAACTATATATTTATATATCAAATGATAGATACATTTGACATAGAATCGCAACAAGAGAAGCATTTTTTATTTCTCTGTCTATAAAATCGGCATAAATATACGAGTAATTAACATAATGATCTATATTATTATATTTCCGTAAAGGTAAGGTAGGTGTTTAAGAAATATTAAAAACAATATTCAATAGTTAAAGAATAAAGTAGGAAACAAAAATATTTGAGAAATCTAAGAAGGACGGCGCTCGTGCAAAATTAGTCTGAAATTCCAAAAATCTAGAACACAACCAAAATCGGCAAAATAATGTTACATCTTAGAACGCGGCAGCGGCAAAGATTTGTAGTAATACTATTGCAAAATCAGTCCATTCAAATGTATGGGAAGAAGTCGATGCAAATTAACTGTAGCAGTTTAGAAAGCGGTGAAAATTCGAGTAGCTAGATATCTATTGCATTTAATTTACATCGGGTGATATGACTAACATTTTGGTGTGTAATCTAAGTCTCGTACTCAATCCATTTATTATAGGTCAGGTAGATGCTTAAAGCATCAAAGGTACTGACTCAAACGTCAGTGTCATACCTGTCAGTACCTGTGATGCTCTAAGGGTAGATGATGTAGATTATAGAAGGCAAACATGATATAGTCATTACTCATTGGGTCATTTAGCACTTTGGCAAGGAGCCAGGTGAGGTCGTCAGGCCATGGCAAGCGGCCACGCTCTAACTGACTATTTCGGAGCTTTATGTTCTGATATTTGGAAATCTTCGATGACGTGATTAAGAATACTCGTGGCGCCATCTCATGACGAGTTGCGGGATGAATAAATTATGAACAAATAAGTATGTTTGATCTTGGAAATGCTAGGCAAAGATTTTTATTGCACAAATATGGATGTTTAGAAAAGTTTTAATATATAACTATATAATAATAATAATATGGTTATAATAGTGTGCAATATATAAATAGTTAAGTTAAAGTTATTTTACATCTCTTCATAATGATAAATCTTTGGCTAGTAGGATAACTTTATCTTTGCTTCGGTTTGAAAATGAAGACAGTAATAATTAAATTCTGATTCGTAATTATAATGATATTCAAAATTCTAAAACCATATAGAACTCCGTATAACCTTATCTTTAGGCATATTGAAAAGCAAACATACCGAGAATCGGATGTGTAATATTGTTAATCTGTTTGTTAATTGCAACAGACATTTAAAAAGTTCATCGAGGTTGCTTTCTCATGAAAGTAAAGGGTAACAAATTTCGTGTATTGCGAACTTAAGATCGAATTATCGATCGAATGCAACTGTACTGCCGAATCATTCTGAGGTTCCGTAGATATTTTATAAAACTCCAAGCTTCTTTACATGAACTATTATGAAACTGAAAAACTTCTGAAATGTCGTTCACGGATACATTCATCCATCAGCCTTTTAAAGTCCACTGCTGGACATAGGTTTCTCCTAATGTTCGCGACTCTGTCCGGTCCTGCGTCCTCTGAATCCAGCGGTTTCCCGCTATCTTCTTCAGGTCGTCAGTCCACCTGGTTGGAGGGCGGCCTGTGCTCCTTTTGCCGAGATGTGGTCGCTATTCGAGAACCTTTCTTTCCCAACGGTTGTCAGTCCTCCTAACTATGTGGTCTGCCCATTGCCACTTCAGCTTACAGATTTTAAGAGCTATGTCGGTATCCTTCGTTCGTCTGCGGAATTCATTGTTACGAATTCTGTCGCGTAGAGAAATACCAAGCATGGCCTTCTCCATCGCTCGCTAAGCAACCTTGAGCCTGTGCAAAAGGCTGACTGTAAAGCCCATGTCTTTTGTCCATGGATACATTCAAGACAGGTCTAAGACATAAAGTACGAAAAAAGTAAATCTGTGGAATTTAAAATTTTAAAAATAACATTACATCCCTTATTTACTCATAAGTTTAACTTTAATCACTTTTGTCAAAGAACGAGGTATCCCAAGTTTAAGGTAAATCGATAGAACTTAAACAGGTTTTTAACACGCTTTTATTAACTTGACCTGTATCTTTGAGAGAATGGAATCTTTGAACATCATTTTCACTTACTTCTAGGAGTCTGATTAACTTGAATCAGGGGTCAAGGGTCGATGATAATACAATAATCTCATAACTTTATATTAAAGTCGTAACTAGGATCATCAGGATAAAAAAAAATATACGACGGGCGGCTGATAAATTCGTGGCCTAAGGTACTTAATGAAACAAATATAAAGTTTTATATTTTTAACACGTCTAAGCGTCTGATTAACTTGAAAATTTACACAGGAGTCAAGGGCCGATGACAATGCAATAATATGAGAATAAAAATTCTACTACAAAGTTAAAAATAAATAATGTAGTTTAAAAAACTAAAAAACATGCTTTTGTGAAAATACGAACTAAAAACTAAAAAAATAAGAAGAAAATGTATTTTACTGTAAAAAAAGCGTGTGGTGGTTTTTAAGATACTATTGACACCATGCACTTCACGCTTTTTTAACAGTAAAATACATTTTCTTCTTATTTTTTTAGTTTTTAGTTCGTATTTTCACAAAAGCGTGTTTTTTAGTTTTTTAAACTACATTATTTATTTGCATAAAAACGTTCATCCCTCCTTTTACCCGGTTACCCATCGATATGATGGTGCCCACTTATTTTTACCGACTTCTAAAAGGAGGAGGTACTGTATTCGGCTGTATGTATTTTTTTTTTTTTATATATGTTCACCGATTACTCCGCCGTTTGTGGACCGATTTTCAAAATTCTTTTTTTGTTCGTATGCTTATACTCCCGAGGTGGTCCCATTGCCACCAAATCAGGATCTGATGATGGGATCCCAGGGAAATCGAGGGGAACTCTCAAATTTTATAGGCACACACATTGATTTTCTTATACTTTCTGAAGCATAAGAGATATTTGTGCATAGTAATCATCATCTCATGTTGCTGAGCTGATGATGGAAGGTACTGCAACAGTGAGGAGTTGAAAGCAAATTCTTTCAATAAATAGTTTTTTATTCCAAATCTTACATTCTTGAGGTGTTCCAACTGTCACCAAGTCAAAGTCTGATGAGGGGATCCTAGAGAAATCGAAGGGAACATTCAAATTTTATAGCACAATAAATGATTTTCATATTTTTACTAAAGCAAAACAGGCATTTTTGTATAATTATCATCATAGCATGTTGCTGAGCTGATGATGGAAGGTACTACGAAGGTTAGGAGTTGAGAGCAAATTCTTTCAATAAATGGTTTTTTGTTCGAAATCTTACATTTCTGAGGTAGTCCAACTGTCACCAAGTCAAAGTCTGATGATGGTGTCCCAGAGAAATCGAAGGGAACATTCAAATTTTATAGCA
This sequence comes from Pyrgus malvae, assembly GCA_911387765.1. Lineage (NCBI taxonomy): Eukaryota > Metazoa > Arthropoda > Insecta > Lepidoptera > Hesperiidae > Pyrgus > Pyrgus malvae. The sequence continues at coordinate 6,342,195 of OU426958.1, read as the reverse complement.
CAACAAATGATTTTCATATTTTTACTAAAGCAAAACAGGTATTTGTGTATAATTATCATTATATCATGTTGCTGAGCTGATGATGGAAGGTACTATGACGGTTAGGAGTTGAGAGCAAATTCTTTCAATAAATGGTTTTTTGTTGGAAATCTTACATTTCTGAGGTGGTCCAACTGTCACCATGGCAAAATCTGATGATGTGATACTAGGGAAATCGAGGGAAACACTGAAACTTAATAGGCACACACATTCTTTTAGTCATATTTTTGAACATAATACAAATATTTGTGTCCGGTAATTATCAGCTCATATTGCTAAGCTGATGATTGAAGGTACAACTCCTCAACGGTTAGGAGCTGAGAGCAAATTCTTTCATTAATTTATACGTTCAGGTGGACTTATAGTAGTATTCTTTCAGGGTATAAGATGGCTATTAGATAAACATGATTATAAAAGGTATCTCTTTAACGTTTAGAAATTAACTGAAAAAAATTCCAATTATGCTTATACATATGTGCAGAATTATTAAAATTACTAAAAAGAGTGAAATAAATTAAGTTTTTAACAAAAAAAATAGAACCGACTTCAAACGGTAAAAAATAAAATTGTTCAGTACCTACTTCTTCTTGCTTATGGTAATGACTCTTAAAACTATTTTTGAAGTCGGGCCCTTAGTAAAATGTCCTGTCTTAGTAAATATAGTGTACATTTCGTTCTGAATGGGCACCGACTCCAATATAGTTTTAACAGTCATTACCATAATCAAGAAGAAGTAGGTACTGTCCCACTGTCTGTACTGTCGGTGCCCATTTAGAATGAATGGTACGACATTTTAGTAAGAGCCCGACTCCAAAAATAGTTTTAAGAGTCATTACCATAAGCAAGAAGAAGTAGGTACTGAACAATTTTATTTTTTACCGTTTGAAGTCGGTTCTATTTTTTTGTTAAAAACTTATTTTTTATTTTATTTTTTAGACTGACCTGCGCGGCGCAATGATTACCATGCCGGGCTGTCAATCGAAGGGTCCCGGGTTCGATTCCCGCAGAAACAGAGATTTGAATGATGAGTTTAAATTTCTGTTCTCGGTCTGAGCGTTTGTGTTACTTGTCTTTGTGTGTGTCCATGGTACCCACGACACAGGGTATAACTACCCTACTGTGGGGCTATGAGTGTGAATCGTTATTTATTTACTGTTTTACTCTATGATTTGAAAAGTGTTAAAATTATATTGAGTGATAATTATAACGTAAACTTATTATAAGTACCTAAAGCAATAAAAATAAAGTTCAACTCTGTATATTATTATCAATATCCTTGATCCTAAAACATCCATCAATTCGAGTGAAGAAATATCAAGCCGTAAGTTGAACCCTAAAGGCTGCGCCGGCGCACAAAGTGCTCCAGTTTTCGTTAATTGGACCATGCGTTAAGTGTAATTATTTAGTTATGGGACCTTGGACCGGACACTGACGCAACAGTGCTCCACAAAACGTTATATTTAGTGGCTCTTATTTCCATCCATTTTTGATTTTTGAGGCCTTCGATCGTTCAGTTCAGGGTTCAGTTCCGCCTGTCTATAAAGCCCATATTAGATTTCGCGAGACATTTCCCGACAGATGAACAATATTGGTGCCTACTGCCTTGAATTATAAACAGTAATCATGGTACTGCATGTATTTAAATAATAACAAAAAGCCGTTGTCAGCCTTACTAATAACAAGAGACGAACATAAGCTATTCTAGGTTTAACCACGCTTTTTTAGCTTGACATACCTACAGGTCAATCAGCAGATATCTATCCATAAGATTTAATTATAAAACACAACTATCATGTAATAAAACCTGATCCGCTTGATTCTTATTTTTGTTAATAACACTTTCAAAGGGTATGTTAAACTTTATTATTTATTTGACGACCCGCGTGGCGTAAAGGTCACCATGCCGGACTGTCGATCGGAGGGTTCCGGGTTCAGAAATTTTATAGATGAGTTTAAATTTCTGTTCTCGGTCTGGGTGTTTGTGTTTCTGTCTTTGTGTGTGTCCATGGCACCCACGTCCCAGTGGGCTATTTATTATTTATTTATATTTATTCCAACACCAGCTCTAGGCCTGCCCAATAATGGGGAGAGACCCGTGCCCAGCAGTGGGACGTACAAAGGGTTGCAGCAAAAAGTTGCATATTTATTCCATGCTTAGGATTTACATAAAAATACATTTATCATTTATTGAAGCATAAGCTAAGCATGGAATAATTCTTTAATTAAATCTTTTAAACCTTATTAATTCTCAAAACAACTTTTTCTTTTGTTCCTTTAATAATTTCAATGTAATAATACAAAAAGATTTCTTTGTAAATTAAGATTGGCAGCTTAATCTCCATATTCAAAATCGTGTTAAAAATAATATAAATCTTAAACCCAGAAGTCAAAAGTGTCAAAATGCAGTTCAAGTACCAAGCAACCGAACCAGTATTATTAAAAATTGTATTTTTGGATTTGTTGATTTTCGATCTACTTTTTCTGATATCGCGCCTTTTATGGAAGTCGAGGCCTTGGATCAGAGGCTTCAGTTCCGCCAGTCACCAAAGGTGCCATTTTGTACTTTCGCTCCGATTTTCATGACCTCAGCTAATAGTAGTAGTAGCCGATGCTAAATCAGGATTTACTCGAGAGTCATGAAACTCTATTACATAGATATATTACATAGTACAATATTGTTGCCAAAACTGTAATGGCAATACAAAAATGTTATACTATTATGATTATTTCCTTTTAATGTGAAAAGAGCCTACAAATTAAAAAAAACGGGTACAATATCGAGCTCGGCAAAATAAGGTGGGATAGTTTATTGAGTAAAGAGCGTGTGACGGATAAAAATCCTGAAATTTTTAAAAATTCACACACTCAGATCACTTTAATTTTTTTTCAATAAACAAGAAATGGTTAAATAATAATGGGGTATTCTAAAATTTTATTTTGGTAGCCGGAAGATAAGAGAAAACATCAAAACCAATAAAACTTAGCGTTTTAAGAGTTCCTATTTAATTACAGGAGTACTCAACAGAGTGCAAGTATACCAGGTATTTTGATATGACGGGCTCGAGAAATTCTAAAATCCCCTCTTGAACTTACTAAAACTCAGGATTAATTTAAGAAACTTAGTCAAATTTTCGTATCTATTACATGCAAGGTTCAACAAGTAACCAACTTATTTGCAATTCATATTGACTGGTTTGAGCAATATATTTATGGCTACTTTAAGGAAATGTATGATTTTTTTTGTTTCTTTACTTGTTTCGGTTTACGGATACGAAGCAATAGTACATAATACAGTTATAAAATTAATTGATATGTTAAGGGTAATAGCCAGGGCAAGGGCAAGAAGATGGAGTAATCCTAGATTTATTCGGGTAGTCTTAGTATTACCCAAGTCTTTTGGGTAATGTCCGATTAGTTAGGCTCACCTAGGTTTACCCAACTCTGGCTGGGTAATGTTAGGTGTTGATCTAATTACCTATGTATTCTAACTTCTCTACTTGAAGATAGAGCTACAGGTTATTCCATAGAAATCGTTGAAATCCCTGTGGGACATAATAATTTCTCCAGCTACGCTATAGGTATAACTTATAATAAATGCCATATTAAATATTTTTTCCACTGGTACAAAGAGTGTGAAAACAATAGCTCACATGCTCACATTTGATATGAAGATTTTTGGAATAAAAGGTGTTTGGTTACACAACTCAAATGATTTACTTCTTAAATATGATATTACCTACTCACCGCTTCTATACGGATAGCCGTTGGCTTTTTTAATGGCAATTTAACCTCCATTAAAATTCTTTTAAATAAACTCTAGAACTAATAGCCGAGATCCATTCCGGACGTTCAAAATTCAATTAAACAGCGCATTAACTGCCGGTTACCGACATGTATCCAATAACACTAAAAATTAACACCTTCTGAATAACCCGAGGAATTTGTTCCGCGATTAAATAAAATAGAGCATAAAGCATCGACGAACATGCGAGCCGAAAGTGCGGCGATTTAGGGTTCCGTATGTAAAAATGGGGTAGCGAAATTTTTTGGTGTTTAATTGATATGGTATGAAGCGCGCATGGCCCGGCGGTTAGCGTAGAACGCAAACGATCTGTGCAACTAAGGCAAATGGGCGCGGTCGGGTGTGAGATGGGTGACCGCTAGTGGCAAAAAATTTCATGCGCGTTTTCATGCTTCGGAGGGAACGTTAAGCCGTCGGTTCCGTGTGTTGCCGATAGATAACAATCGTTAAACGTTGTCGGAGGCTTTATGGGCAGTATGAAAACATCCGACAGCGGTTTGGCCACTAACCCGCATCTCCACCAACCCGCATTGGAGCAGCGTGGTGGAGTAAGCTCCAGGCCGCCTCAATAACGGGGAGAGACCCGTGCTCAGCAGTGGGATGCAAAAAAAGAGTTGCATCCAATTAATATGGTTATTTGTATTAATGAAATAAAATGAAATGAAAGAATTGTATTTTTCTCATTAACTCTTCTACCTATATGCCGTATTTAACTTTCAGAGCAGCATGGTGGAGTAAGCTCCAAGATTCCCTCAACAATGGGGAGAGATCCGCGCCCATCAGTGGCACGCAAAAAGGGTTGCAGCCAGCAATATAAGAATCTATAAATGCAGCAACTGTCTTGGTTTGACCGAGGAAAGACCACCGCTGCAACCAATCCTGCCGTGAAGCAATACTGTTGTGTTTTGAAGAGAAAGTGCAGCGGCTGTCAAGATGTACATGAGGTGACCATCAACCTCTGGAGTAAAAGAACAAAACTCAATAGTACTGGAGCTGGTTGCCCTGAATGTCCCTGAGAAGTACAAAAGAGCTCGCAGACACGATCTATTCGCAGTGCCCATGTGTTTGACTTCACTTTATAAGGGAGTCACCACTAGTCAAAGCACTAAAAATGCTCAACGGTGTGGTCGCTTCGGATTCTGAAGTAGACATTGTTATTTCATCCCCTGCTGTACATCGCAGAGCGGCAGGTGAGTTTCTTAAAAAACTATATAAACGTCTTGGAAACTGCGATCTGTAATGTTTATTTAGTGCATATTTTTTGTAAATAAATAAATAAATAAAAGCATACGACCTCAGTCAATACTCAGGCTTACTTGAGGTTGTTTTTATATCCATGGGCTGCAGCGACCACTTAACACAACTATAACACCCGTATTCATCATAAACAATTCTATGAGGTCTCGTAGTGCTTGAGTGAAGCCTGCTACCATAGACTTAGCATCTACTTATATCCTAAGTCTATGCCTGCTACAATGCGTTTGTCGGAGTTTTGGCGGGAAGTCTGAAGGGACAATTTGTGCTCTTGTTTTATTTTCATTTTCTTGGTATATTTTTGTGTTAATATCGGTTAAAGTTGATGGCATTTTGTTCGATATAGATTAATAACAGTGCAGTGACAGAGTGCGATGCAATTATTGAATAATGAAATGAAATTATGAATGACTGCAAGGATTTCATCCAATGCCGTAAAACGAATAAAAAAAATTGCGGTTGTCAAAATCGACATGAATCGATGGCTTGACATAACGAACGCACGTCACATAGCGCTCTTTGCGAAGCGTTGCCAGCAAGTACTCTTGGATACGGCTGTAAATCTCCTTTATACGAAACTTTCCTATAAAAGGTTACTTTTATATCCAAAATAGGTACGTTCCGAATTCATTTGCCTATTTGCAGTAATTTATCTTAATACAACAACTATCACAATGAAGACTTTATGCGATACGTTACGAGGAACCCATTCCTTAGCGATGCCTTTATTTATACTACTTATTAAATATTTCCTCATACGTACAGAACTCACACTGCTCTCTACATTCGTACTTAACCGGTTCTTTACGTCCATTAAAACCAGTTCAAAGAGCAACTGAAACTCAAGCACACGTAAAAAGTACACGTCGGTCAAGTCCGAAGACTTGTATAATTGCAGGTATTAAAGTGATTGGTGAAAATGGGCGGATGGAAAACGATCCTCATTATTAAACGAAAATGAGTTTTTCTATTCCTTATGTGTATAAGGGGTGATCCGCAGTTTCACCCGAATTAGAAAAGATCAGCAGCATGAAGTAAATATTCTCCATAAGTTAACTTACTTTACTTACGGATTACTATTGCATAACTTTAACATGAAAAATAATTATTATGACATAATAAGATAGACATATGATATCGCGGACTCTTTTGTAGGTATTGATATTGCCTTAAAAATTGTTTAACGATTTACACTCATAGCCCTGTGTCGTGGGTACCATGGACCTACACAAAGACAAAAACACAACCACCAGACAGACAGATAGAGAAATTACTATTTCCAAAATTATTGCTTAAAGTCTGTGTGTCCAAGCTAAACATGTTTATAAGCAAAGCAAGTATGCCGATTTATTTTAATTATAATTTATATTTGGGCTGTGTCAAATGAGTGACGTTAACAGCGCTAACCTTTATTCGACGAATAGTTTTAACCGGGTATTGAAAAATAGAACCTTAATAGAATAAATAAAATAGTAAAACTACGTGGAAACTACCGCTGGACGAATAATTTTAAACATTTTGTCGGGAACTTTACTTAATTAACAAATTACTTAATAATAAAGTACTTGCATAACTGCTGACCCTAACTGTCCAACAAAACTTTTAAGCCTATGTTACAGACAGCCCATTGACGATAGCATTTTCGTCAAGTATCGGTGTTATTTAAAGCTTTGCTTTATAAACGTAGCATAATTAAAGCAATTATGCTCTCAGTAGCAAAGTCCAAAAATGGCAATAATCTTAAAACGTTAAGCGCCACTTAACTTGCCGATAAATTAAATCATATATAGTACATTACTTAATTAATACAACAGGTAAAAAAGACAAGATTATGAAGGGCAGCCAAATTTAAATGATTTGGCAATATAGGTAATGGTAAACTTGATGATGCGAAAACGACTACTGATTGGATAACAATAAAAATTGTATATCCCAGTTTCAACTGGGATATACAATTTTTATTGTTATACTTAGCTTCAGCTAAGTATTTACAAAATTAAATGTTCTATAAATCAATGAAATAATAATGCCATTGCCAATTGCATTTTTAAATGAACATACATAATACCTACTTTATGTTAATAAATTGTATTTGTGTTTGTTCTAAGGATAGAAAAAAACTGGTTGCACTCCGCTAGTGCCGGCAGAACTGAAAACTTAAACATTAACGTTGTACATTTTTGATATTTTGGAATGGTTAGGTAATAATTTCGTACGAATTGCTTTTATTATCAGCATTATTTTTCATCTAGTATTTTCCGTAGGTTTTCATCTAGCATTTTTATAAAGTACTCACTCATTTTCTTTCATTATTTCTTCGTCACTTTTTCATTAATAGATGCACTTTGTTCAATGTCCATATTTTAAATACTTGATACAAACGTATTTTACAAGTATAGACAGTCGAGCCGTCATCAGCTGTCACCCCTCCGTCTTACAAATTTTCGGTCAGGCCACGTGTAGGTGACGCAATATTAACATTTTTTACCCATCCCAAAAAAAGTGCACAATGCCGCTAAAGAAATTTTCACTTCAAAAATATAGATACGAAGAATTTCGTACTTCATAAAGAAAATTGTATAGAAATGTTAACATGCTTTTGCACGTTTCATAATGGTACATTGAAAGCAGATAAAAACTAAGAATAAAAGCAAGTTTCATAATCGTGACTTCTTTCCCACTAGTCGACCTCCACCTGTATCCGCGACGAATCCAAACACCAAATCAACCTGCCTCCATTTCACGATGAAAAGAAACCTAGAGCAACACAACCAAAATCTAGTTTGGTCATGCTCGTGGCTAGCACTTGTCGACCTCAACCTAACCGTGACCGATTGGACGTCCAGGACAAAGGCGAAGCCAGGAATCCACTTGACGCAAACGTGACACTCCGACGTGACCTACACCTGCTTGGGAAAAATGCCAACAAAAACCGACCAATCATAATAATCTGAGATTTGATGCAGGTTCCAATTCAGTGGTTTCCACCAATCATCGGGCTACGTGCTTCTGGTTTATTGTTATCAGTTGATATAGCGTGCTCGATGTGGGCTATAATGCCTACAGTAATATATATTTAAAGTAAATAAGCTTGAATGTCGTTTCAACATCATACTAAGGTGTTGAAAATTATCCTCGTGCGTTGTGATCATTATTATTTCATAACGTAATGTTTTTAACATAAAATAATTAGTTGTCTTTTTTCAATCTACTTAATCTTATTAATGAAATTACAATAAAATTAATGAAACCATAATGATTTCTTTCACCGTGGAGCATGCGATAAAGAAGCACATACTCGTATGTAGTAATGTTTCTTATCAGACATGCGCGCCTGTATTTGAACGCGGAACACCAGAGATCGATGTTTTTAACATTCAACTGCCGCACTTTAGTTCTCAATACAGAAGCATAACAGAATTTCATTCATAAGTAATAACGTTTTCAGTCACAAATGAATCTCTCGAAGAAGAGAATGCTAACAAAAGATTACGAACCACATTTTTTTTGACGTGATAACGTCTTTAAAATCGTTTTAGTCGGGTGACATGTTCAGAAACTTGTGTCACACCAAAACCTCACGAGCGCGATCGCAGGTATAACGAGAGAGAGACGGACCGATCTCCCGTCTCATCTCGAGCGCTGCCAGTCATTCCGTGAAACTTGTCACGCGGAATCCTCACGAGCGGAGGCTGGCATAGCGTTCGAGTGAGTGGACCGATCTTCCGTCTCTCTCACTCTAGCGGCATACAAACGAATGGAGATTTTCTCGTGCAGACGTTATCACGTAAACATCTCGATCGTAAACCTACTTTACAAACAATTTGCCGTTTTTTTCAACCTTTTTTATGTCCCACTGCTGGGCACAGGTCTCCTTCTCACACAATTGAGAGGGATTTAGGCCATAGTCCACCACGCTGACCAAGTGCGGATTGGTAGACGTCATGCTTTCGAGAAATTATGAATTTCTCTCAGGCATGCACGGCGATGGAGAACATCGTAATCAATGAAATATCACGATATTTTCCATCACCGTGGAGCAGCGATAAATTCCCACATTACAAATTTCTTTGTCAGAGGTGCGAGCCGAAGATTTGAACCCGGGATGGGTCGCGTCGAAGACCGCGGTTTTTTACCACTCGGCCATCGCTGCTCACGAACGACGAATGACGAACCACATACAACAGTACAAATCCACAACAACCAAGCCGAAGCCGACGCACTACAAATAAAAATAATAAATGAGGAAAAGGTTCCCAAAATCTGACTTCAAACAAGACGAAGGCGAGACCTGATCGCATTCCACCTGATAAACAGTTGATAAGCTTGACGGCACCGCGACATCTTCGTTCGTGACCCGCACCTGTCACTGAGGACACGGAAAAATGTCCATAAAAACCAGTGGATTGTAAAATTGTATCACGACGGAGCCAATCAATCGGTTCACGGTCGGAGGACACCGGCTATTTACGATACACGGCTAAGAATAGTGAATGAAATAAAATTAAATCAAGGTGTGATCTAGGAAGCATGTGAACGTGATGACAAAAATAAGACTTTTTGGCTCCATTTTACTTTTTTCAGCTTCCAGCTTTTATTCATCTTTGCTACTTATGTACTTAAGTATACCAACAAATTAAGCCACTTCTATTTCTATCTCTATATCTTAATACATGTATATAATTCTTCTGTGAGTGTGTGAGGCCGTATACGAAATTTTGCCGATTTCGCTGATTTAGCTCATTTTATACCGGAGATTTTGCAGTTAAAATACAGTATTTCCATAAGTTTTATTGCACAATATGACTGATCACTTCAATAATAAACTATTAAATGAGCCACTTTTTAATTTTTATTTCGTTATTTTGCTTAATAGACCTGAAGCCGGTGATAGTTTTGTAAATATTACTGTAATAGGTAAAGAATATCACATTTTTCTGGATCATTTCAAAGTCTAAACAGATCGAAAAAAATGCCATGTATTGCTATAAAAATCACATACATAATGTATGAGCCACTTTTTGCCACTCTCATACAAAAAATATTAGTAAAAAAACATTGAACTTAGTCAATTTTCAGAGAAAATGGCCCAGAAATTGCATTTGATTTCGGCAAATTGGAATAATCTTTCGTAAAATTTATTTGACATAAATACTCTTCAGTTTATAATCAATCCGTTTCCTGAAAAAAAAATCTTATTAATAATGATGATTCGGCATTAAACATCTTTTAAAGTAACCTAAATCTCGTATTATAATTCTTGACGCAAGCTATAAAAGTGTCTAATGTATTAGATTATTAATGAAATGAAAAGTTATATTGTGCAATGATATTAGCAGAAGTACTGTAATTTATCTGCAAAATCTCATGTGTTAAATCGGGTAAATAAGCAAAATCGGCAAAATTTCGTATACGGCCCCTATGAATTTTTTTGTGTGTATTCAAATGGATTCGAGGATGGTTTAAATTCACAATGTGGGCCACTGGAAATGTTTTTTAATTATTATTTTTATTTATAAGTAGTTTTCCCATATAAATTGTTTCTATCTGTCAAACGTTTGTATTTCGTGCCGTGCCGTTCTAAACTTTGACACATTCAGAATAACAGGACAGTTCGTATGTCATTATTTGTTTTATATTTTTGTTTGATAGTAACATGAAGTGTCTTTAAGATAATAAGAAAACAAATCCTCTTTTATTACTTTTAAGGCAGGACAACGTCTGCGGGGTCCACTAGAAGGTATATAAAAATGAATTGCTCTTCGTTAGTCTCGCTAAAACTCAAGAACGGCTGAACCGATGCGGCTAATTTTGTTCTTCATATAAAAGTTGAAATCCAGGGAAGGTTTAAACGGTGAGAAAATGTGGAAAAATTGCGAAATTAATAGTAAAACAACTTATTTTATTTTCCTTTATAGGTACATAAAATGATAAAATTGTCAAACATTGGTTCTTCGCGCCACTGTCCAAAAGTTTGACATAGTCGTTTTGTTTTATATATTTTGTTTGACAGTAACATAAAAACTCTTTGAGATAATAAACTAATCCTCTTTGAATACTTTTAAGGCAGGACAACGTCTGCGGGGTCCACTAGTATTTATACAGAAAATACGGCAACGTGTTAAAATTATTTCACGTTAGAAGTGAGTATGAATCTCACCGGTTATTTTACAGTACATTCTTGATAAACAAAACGAGTCAAGAAAGTTGAGGAAGCCTCATACGAATGAAGACGTTCTCATTTGAAGACTATAAATGACGATTTAAGACGAGCGAGACATAGAAAGATGGCTGCGTCAGGTCAGATCCAACTCAATGGTAATAGAGTCACCGGACTGTCACTTTATGCTTAACGGGAACATCTCAATGGTAATACGAGGAGATCACTGTCAGTTTTATGCAAGACGTGACTCGATGTCCATCCTTTGCATCTGATGAAACATATAAATAGTGAACCTATCAAAAGTCTACTGGTCCACGATCAAATCATGTAGATGTAGTGTCGTTGGGCAATCTTTGACTAGGACCTTGTCGCAAGATAGTTCTAACAAGGAATAATATATTGCAAATAAGGAATAATAAATTGAAAAGAAGAAAAAGAAAATATTTTATTTATTTTATTATAAATATGGGTCACCAAAAAGGTTTTAAAAAAATATTAATATCGCCATATTTACCCTCTAGGAATTCCAAATTTTATTTTTAAGTTATATATAAAAAATATTTATTTAAATTTAAATTATAAACTAATTATTTACAATGAACTTAAATACGCAGGCAGGCACTAAAATACAGTAGACTTGAATAATTCTACATTATTATTATTTTAGTTAGTTAAATTAAATTAAACCCAATTTTGTGCTTTTTGTGCAAATTTATTTTATTTTATTTGAACCGTACGTCGTTCTCTGTCATCAGCTTAGGGCACCCAAAATAATGGGTTTTTGTACGCTCAGAAGAAAAAAAGATGGCGGAAAAAAATCCTTCCAGGTTTTTATCCCGCGAAATATCTTATTTATGTTATTTATTTTAGTTTATTATCTATTTTATTTATACATTTGTATTGTAATTGTAAACATATTATTCCGTAGTCTATACAAGGTAACGGTAAGTGAGGATCAATTCGTAATTCTATGATTACTCTTTGACATAAAATCGGCCTGATTTTTTGTAGCGTGGACGTCGGCCTCAAAGCTTTGAGCAAGGATAGTTAACGATATAAAAAGAAATAACTGCATAAAGTTTTCGAATAAATTAAGAGCTCAAAGTATATTTTTTTCTTAATAGGTTTCGAGGATATCTAAACTTTCTTTCTATACAAAACCTTGCGTTTTATAACTATCACCTCTGATGTAAAATACAATGTAAGATAATAATATGTATGTGTATGACTAGTAATAAAACGCAAGCGAATAGATGGCAAAGAATTTCATGTGGTTTTTTGAATATCAGAAAGCATATAATGCTATCAGCTCCGATTGTAACCAATATTTTCCGACAGATAACAGTCGTTGAAGGCCTTATCTGCGGTTTGGATACCTACATCTGACCTGTGGTTGGCCACTGACCTCTAACTATCCGCCACCCATCCAGTCGAAACAATGTGACGAAGTATGCAGAGTAATCGATTCTTAGCAGTTAATAAAAAAGAGCCATACTTACATTATCGCGTTATTCATGTTCAGTTGTGAAGTTTCAATCGAAGCGTGATCATTTAAATTGGAGCCGATTTATCTAATGGGATCCATTTATACGGAGACCACATACCGCATAGTGGTCGTAGTTTACTTCGTTCTTACATAACGCACTCGACAACAATATGCGGATATGGCCCGTAAGCGTTCCAAACCATCGAGACCACAAAGTTGCGAGTTTAGAGGATACATACTCGTACTATAGTAGAGAAGTAAGCTTTCGTTAGCGTTTGCGAGTATTAACATAACAGGTGTGAACAGCGGCAAAAAATTTATATCGGATGGAATCGTTCGAGTCGAATCTTTTCACTAAAAACAAATACAAAATATCGCAAATTTTCACATCACATTCACGTTTCTTTTTCGATTTAACTTTAACAGTTTATTGTACGAAAACCATTCTATTTACACCACAAACTCGTTCTTATATACTATTTCTGTATATAAATGATAAAAGATTCAAACAGTATTTGAATAGATCCACGAGCATACGACGAAATTAAATTTGCTCTATAAATTGGCATTTCAAAACTAAGCGTATTTACTCCTAAAATTAAATGGTGTATCACAGTTGGAAATTATACACGCATGCTATTTAACGAAATATTTTATCATAAATATAATTAAAATAATTCATTACTTTATCAGTAATTTAGTAAGAAAATGTTACGTGCGCTCTATAGCTATCATGTATACTCGAAGCGAGCGTGCTCCAACAATCTAACCCCGCTCGTATTAAGGCGATTTAGCGTGATTCTTAAGCCGACACTAATTCTGCACATTACGATTACATGCTAAATGTGGTCGTGCCCTAAATCAGCACAAACTTGCATATCTGATCAAGTGAAAGTTGCTTATTGTGCGCGGAAGGATTTTATCTGTCCGCCACATACAAATTTTCTTTTCCAGTACACTTCCTAATAGCTATGGCGTCAGCACTGACATTTTAGGTTGACTACTTTTCACCGATCGCTTTGTAATATTTCGAGAGTCGAGCGGCCAAAAATTGCTAGCGTTATCTCAGTTTACTCATTGTTGAAAATCTCATCACACTACAGTAGAGTAAATAAATAATCTACCATCAGCTTGATGGATTCCTTGCCGTTGAGCAATAGCAGAATAAATATTAAGTAACAGTAATATAATATACATTTTAAAGTTCTCAAATTTCGTACCACTTTTTTGCAAACTTAACTCTTAAGTGACTGTTTTCACACCTTTTCCACGCGACAAACGCTAAAGTTGTGTAACGCAAGACTACCATTTGTCTTATTCAGTCTTATATCTTATTTATTATATGCTTGCATATTTTGGCCGGTCGCCTCGCGGAATATAATTTTTGAATGACTGATTTAAACCACAATTTAAACCAACTACTCAAGTAACATATGCCAAGGTCTGGTATTTCATTTCTTCACTCATCAATAATCTTTGTAAATCTCTCTGTTTATTAACTGAGATACTTGCAAGACGAGGTGTCGTACAACTGCCGTGTTCCATGTTAAATAGCTTCGAAGCTTTCAATCATTCAACATTTCATGTATATATCCTTAAAAGTGGTTCTTTCTGAATGCAACCCTCTTTTGCGGCCCAGTGCTGTGGAATACCCTCAATTGGGTAAGCCTGGAGCTTACTCCACCACGCGTTCCTAATGTGGGTTGTTTTTAGGATATAAATTTTAGGATTAAAAAAGTGATCAGTACAGTCCGCAGACATCTTAAGCAAGTCTCAAGAATGTTCAAATCTCCGGTGAAGTTGATTATAGCAGCGGAATATTACAGGTGATCTCACGTAATTTTGGCTCACAAAGTGTCAACAGCAACTTTTCGCCACAACAAAACAAAAAGAGTTTTGACGGCAAGTCGGGAAAGACATATTGTGCTCTTAACTTATTTTCATTTTTTTCGTGTACTTTTGAGTTATATCGGATAAAGTTGATGGCATTTTGTTCGATATAGGTTAAAAGTCTTGTATTGCGTATAACAGTGCGGAAATATGTTTTTTCAGCTTGCCTCCAAAATTTCATCGGGCTCGTTATGGTAAAATAGCCATCGCTTTACTTCAATACCCGTTTGACTTGACTGACTGATTACTGACTTATGTACTAACTTAATCTATTATTAGTCGTTTCTACGGAACGGGCAAAATTTTGCAAAAATTATACTTGACGTTGCCAATATGCTCAGAGTTTTCGATCCCATAATTGAAAAAAAATGCTTTACCAATTGGTTGCAAAGGCTTTTGCCTACCTATTTTTTTGTGATTTGTTTTAATAAAGATAAATTTTATACCTATATAAAACAACGAAATCAAATTTTAAGGCTCTACACTTTTATTTACATTTTTTCAGTTAAATATTGTACATAAATTCTATATTTCTGCCAAAGACAAGTTCGTCGGCAGTAACAATGCAGTCTCATTCTTTGCCATGCAACGTTGCTTCGTTTTGGTTGATTTACTATGTTATGTTAGCCAAGACATGGTAAACGAAGGCAAAATTTATCAAACATTAGCCGAACCAGGAAACCATAATTTTCATCCCGTTCCCACTGGTCTGTCACGTAGTGCGGTCGCCGGTCGCGACCCGCGCCTGCGCCGTCGCGCGGAACACCCGGTAAAAAACACTCGTGATCTCGAATTACCAAGAATCGATCTTTTTAAGGGTTCCGTACCCAAAGACAAACAGAACCCTGTTAAGAAGACTATAAGCTGTTCGTCCGTCCGTCTGTTAGTCCATCTGTCACCAAGCTGTATGAACCGTGATATCTTGACAGTTGAAACTTTCACAGATGATGTACTTCTGATACCGCTAAAAACAAAATAAAGTAATGAGGTATATAAGAGGGGCTCACATACAACCTTAGAGCATCAAAGTTACTGACTCACCCTTCAGGAAAGACAGCATAGCGCCTCGCTTCGATACATAATTTTTGTGCCAAATCTGGTGCGAAGAAAGAACGCACACATTTTTATTTTGTCACACATTCACAAATATTCTTTCATCGCTAGAGACGCATACATTTCTAAATATGTCAATTTCAATTAACAACGTCATTTTCTATTCACCGTCAACACTGACACCGACACACACTGACACACTAGTTGTACAACTAGAAGGCACATTGTGCATGGACGTTGGGACGAGGGGTTCGCCCGTTCCTATCTATGTGTGTGTGTGTGTGTGTGAGTTTTTAACTTAACGGCAACTTGTAGACGCTTGAAATTCACAGAATAGTTATAGGTATATTCACTTTTAAAAAATTAAATTAAAATTAAATAAATATTTAATGGTGGCCATACAGCAAACGTGTTTACTATCTTTTTTATAGATAACTAGTCTTCCGCAAGCGGCTTCGCCCGCGTGGATCCGTTTTTAAGATTTCCATAGGATAAAAACTATTCTATGTCCTTTCCCAAGTCCACTCTATCTGTGTTCCAAATTTGATTAAAATCGGTTCAGTACTTTAATCGGGAAAGCGTAGCAGACAGACATTCAGAGTTACTTTCGAATTTATAATATTACTATGGATGTTACGGAACCCGGTAAAAAACACTCGAGATCTCGAATTGCCGAGAATCGATTGTTTTTATTTTTGTTCCGCGACAGTTCATCAGGTTCATCGCTTTTTATAATCCAGGCACAGGTACGCCAAGATGGCCGACAACACTCTCTCGTGCCTTGGAAAGTTTGTTTTGAAATTTTGTTTGACGTCTTTAATTTTATATTATATTTCCACCAATCGGCGGCGGGCTATGGCCCACATCCCTCTCACTTCCGAAAGCAGACCTGTGCGGCTGTGCCCAGCAGTGGGATATAAAAAAGTTTGAAAAATATCACATTCCATTATAGTAATAGTTAAAAAATAGAGGTCATAGGGGTAATTAATAAATCAATCTCATCGATGTAATTTAGTTGAATAACTCGTTTAGGTGGATTTTACCTAAGTACTGTAATAATCCTGATAAACTCGTTACACATAATGACTGATTGTGTGTATAAAATTATAAATGAAATTTAAAAAATATATAAATCTGAAAGAACGAGTAATGTTTCTATTTCTTTCTCTGTCTCTGTCTCTCTCTCTCTCTCTCTCTCTGTGTGTGTGTGTGTGTGTTTGTGTGTATTTATTACGTGTTTGTAGCGTGTTCACGCCTAAACTACTGAATCAATTTAAATGAAATTTGGTAATGAAAAATGTGCAGTTCCCACAGGATAGAACAACTTAAATCATCCGAACGTAGCCGGGTCGGATCACTGGTGTATAATAAAATAGAATACATACACAAATTTTCAATCCATTGGGACTGTTCGTGTTTTTCTGCTGCTAGTACAAGTACACATTTCGCTAACAAACTACGTACCTATGAAAACAGAATGGAACGTAAGTACACGCTATACATGGATCTGACCTTTTATGACTTTCCTTATTCAAAAATCTACTCATCTTGCTAAAATATGCGGAGTTCACATTGAAGATAATATACAAATGACAAGGTTACACAGGTTGCGTTCTAAGTAATATTAGCATAATAATTCCTATTTAACATTAAGATATGGAAATGTGCAACTGAGTTAAGCGTTACTTAGGTCATTTAACAATTTAAAGGACATTTTAAATAAACCTTTACCGACAGCCAGACTTTATTTTAAATTTTTTCAGGTTTCGAATAGAAAATGCAGAAATGTAGCAAGCAGAAATGTTGCATAACAATAAATTAAAATTTAGTAGGTATGAATTGGCAGTTCCTGTAGCTTCGGGATTAAGAATAGAGCTACGGTATCCCCTGCCTAATCGTAAGAGGCGACTAAAAGGGGGCTTCCAGGGTTGTGGACGGTGTGAGTGGGAGCTCGATCCGCCCAGCCAGCAGCTCCGGGAACGACGGTGGTATGTGCGTGGCCGCAAGCCGCCTTAAGCATCGAAAGGTGCAGGAGAGCATATTTGCCGCCATGAAGGTCACCGGTGCGTTCCACTGGAGATCCCGGAGTCCTCCCCAAGCGCAGAGGCAGGCCACCGAGGGGGTTTTAGTGCGGTCAAATCCCACATAACCCGGTATCCTCTACCAAGGTGCCGGGTAACTTTTGAAGGTCCCCCCCCCCCCTCTATACAAAAAAAAAGGTATGAAGTGGCGGGATATATTGAAATTCTTCCTAGCAATCCTTTAGGTCATTACTGAGCACCTAAAATTATTCGCCAGTCCGTCAATATTATGCGCTCTTGCAATATGCGCCTTGCAAATGCCGTCAACACTATGCGCGAACAGCCGAATGGTTGACGGCAATGCTCAGGTTTTAAAATGACTATCTTTCCACTTTTATTCATGACTAGAGGGCCGGCTGCGCCCGATTGATTGAGTTATATTTGAGTTTTTATTTCTGCTAACACTGATGGAGGCAAATGATTTGTATGCTATTGTTATAAGATAAAAAGTACCTACATCGAATATTAAACAACAAAAAATAATGAATATCTCGCAGAGCCCCAACCAGGCTCGCAACAGCGTCTTGCTGCGGACTTGCGGACGCAAGCACGCGCACGTGTGTCACAAAAAGGCTTGCAACCAGCCAGGCACTGATTTCGAGTATTATTATGTAGCTCGCAACATGCATTATACGTAGATCATGCGATGCCATTACTAAAAAGAAGAACCTACTTGACAGTAAGGCTTTTGTCCCTAGTATGTAAAGCAGGCATGGCTGGGTCGTCGGCGCGACCTCGGGGTGCGCTCCGCAGTCCGCGCACGCACGCAGGGCATCCGCATAACCTTACTCGTCGCGTCGCTGAATGTACAATGTGTTGACGTCGCTTGGACTAGTCCGCAGCGTTTTAAGTCGCTTTTGGGTGAAAATCATTTTAAATACCATTTTGACAAACCCGTAACAAAAAATAACAAATATTAGGGTCTTTTAACACTTTTGGCTTTGGCGTCCATTATCGGCACCGAGACGGCATATTAAGATTTTAAGTGGCAAATAGCAATATACATTAACATCATGGCACAAAGTAGAAATTTCCATGAGGTATAGTGGTATGAATAAAATACCGCTTCCGGATGCTTGAGGCTGCTGCATTGGCTCCCAAGAGGATTCTTCCGATAGATAATGAGGCTTATACTGCCTTTTTCCTTCTTGCTTTTATGCTGTACTGTACATAACTGGTGTGTTTGGAGTATACTTCAACACTTTTCTAATGGCTGCAACCCTTTTTGCGTCCCACTGCTGGGCACGGGTCTCTCCCCAATATTGGGGAGACCTGGAGCTTACTCCACCACGCTGCTCCAACGCGGGTTGGTGGAGATGTACTTCAATACTTTTCTAATACAGAGAGCCTACTCTAAGTGCGACCGTCCGAAGTATTGTGTAATGTTGAGCGATAATTTTGTATATAAGAATAATAAAGGATAGCTTAGTTTTAACAACTCGGCGATTCGATACATAACCGAAAGTAAAAACCTACCTTCTGCTACTACTACTGATTTCATAAACAATAAAACGGCATAAAGGAATTCCATAAAAACCTGGGAGGTTTTTTTTCCGCCGGCTTTTTTCCGCCCCAGTGTACAAAGAGTAACAAACACCCTGTGACATGGGTACCCAAAGCTTACGATCGGTACCGATCCGAAATATAAATAAATAATTATTAAAATATATAAAAACCGCAATATGAGACAAATAAAATAATAAAAAAATATATGTTACCTAATGTACATTTTATAATTGTGTTATAATTAAGCTTTTCTCTTTTATATTTTGACGTGATAACGTCTTTAAAATCGTTTTAGTCGGGTGACATGTTCAGAAACTTGTGTCACACAAAAACCTCACGAGCGCGATCGCAGGTATAACGAGAGAGAGACGGACCGATCTCCCGTCTCATCTCGAGCGCTGCCAGTCATTCCGTGAAACTTGTCACGCGGAATCCTCACGAGCGGAGGCTGGCATAGCGTTCGAGTGAGTGGACCGATCTTCCGTCTCTCTCACTCTAGCGGCATACAAACGAATGGAGATTTTCTCGTGCGGACGTTATCACGTAAACATCTCGATCGTAAACGTACTTTACAAACAATTTGCCGTTTTTTACCATTGTAATATTTGCATACATACCTCAAAAAGGTAAATATGGCTGCAACCCTTTTTGCGTCCCACTGCTGGGCACGGGTCTCTCCCCTTTATTTACCTACCAAAAAGGTAAATATGGCGAACTAAATATATATAAACAACTTTCTTAACACCTATATTTGTGCAAATAAAAGGCTTTATCTTTGTGTTTACCTTTTTACACTTCCATTTACTATTTCACAAGTGGAATATTAAGTTAAACACAATGGCATGCGTACTCAAATAGAGCTGGCAAGTCCGAGTGAGTTCAAACTCAAACCGCGGCGGATCGTCTTACCGACCGCAGTGCACTGGTCTTACACCGACTTGCGTTTTTGTACACCAACGACCGTAATGGTACTGATATTTTTTACATTTGTAAGTTTTTGTATTGAATTTACAGACGCTAAGTCGTGTTCTGATAATTTTAGAGTGATTATATCCTTCTATATAATATCCTTCGGTAATTTTTTTATGTCCCTTTTCCCTATGATTTAATTTAAGCCTATTGTTCGGGTTCGTAATAAAACTATTATTTATTTGGCTTCAACCCTTTTTGCGTCCCACTGTAGGGCACGGGCCACTCCCCACTATTGGGGAGGCCTGGAGCTTACTCTTCCACGCTGCTCTAATGCGGGTTGGTGGATTATTTATTTTACTTTTCAAAAATATTAAATTTTGATGATTAAGTATTGGAATATCTTAGAATTACCTAAATTTTAAAATAACTCTGCACCTAATTATGATGCCTTTGGGTTTGGTATGATATGGTACGTGATGGCGAGGCTTTGCGAGTTATTCGATTTTTTTCGATTTGCTTATTAACTTCAAAAGCATACAATTTTATATTAAGGTATCGTTTACCTCCATCAGTGTTAGCAAAAAAATATTACAATGAATCCTTATAATAAAGGTTGGGGAGGACGGGAGGATTGCAGCTAACTCCACCACGCTGCTCCAATGGAGGTTAGTGGAGATGCGGGTTAGTGGCCTACCGGCTGTCGGATGCTTTTAACCGTAACTTTCCGATGCACGGAAGCGCGAATGAAATTTTTGCCACAAGCGGTTACCCATCACACACGCGACTGCGCCTGTTTGCCTTAGCAGCGTAAATCACTTACGTTCTGCGCAATTTAAATAAACTATTACTGAATAATTTTTCGATACTAGTGATGTTCCCTGCTCGACCTCAAATGAGGTATCTATAGTAGCAACGCAACTGCATACCACCTTAGGCAAGATTCAAACTTTTTTCTGTCAGTAATATTATCGCATCTGTGCTCATTGCTAATGTCAAGTCATTATGTTTTTTCCATTTCAAACTTAGGCTTTCTTAACATTGTGTTAGATCAGGCGCGGTCGTAGACTTCGATTTGGGAGGTGAGGGTCGCCAAGAAATTAGGGGGGGGGGGGTTCACTAAGAAATTTGGGGGAAGAGATGTCCCAGAGGTTTCGTCTTCCATTTACGCATGACTGATAGATTTTGGGGGGGTCATGTTCCCTGTGACCCCCCCTGGGACCGCTATCTATATGCTCAAGAAACCAATTAAACTAGCCTGCTCGTTTGCTACTCTATTTAAATAAATAAAAATCCATCCATCTTGTATGTGTAAGATATAAGCAAATTATCCTAGAGTAAGGTTACGAGCTTCAAAGGTTATTTATTTATTTAATGACATACGCAAACGACAGATCACGACATGATGGTCATTGATGGCCATTGTTGTTTAAACTTCGGATGCCACTTCCGGAACGACTCGTGACTACACGCAATAATAAATTTGAGAACAATATCAAATGGACATGAGCATAATTTTTAATCAGCTTTATCCGCCTAGACGTCGTTATACGTATATGAGAACGCTCATAGTAAAGGCAGTTTCCGGCGCTAATATTATCACTAACTCTTATTTGTAATAAAATTACGACCAACATGAAATAAGCCTCTGCATAGGATATTACAAATCAGCGGTTATTATGTACACTATCAAGTTAAATACTGAACGGTGAGTCAGTAACTTTGATGCACTAAGGTATTTAGATATGAAAGTAAAGGTTTTTATACTCATATATATTATACTTAAAAATTAATACTATGCTAAGTAATTGAATGTAATGAGTGCTATTGCATAAGAGTGGTCAGTATTGACTTTAAGACTCCACTAATTTACCTGTTCTCACATTACTTGCATTGGGTGTCCTATAATGTTGACACTATACGTAATAAAAGTTTGTCGGTATTTTATGTAAAAAATGCCAATAAAAAAATATACGTTCCTAATCTTGTATTTAGGTATGGTACGTGATGATTGTATGAAAAGAAGGTCCTATGCGTTCATCAGTCTAGCTGTTATCGGCCAGTATTGGCTATTAGTGATAATGACCTCTAGTAATTACTTGCCTTCACGTCGGGTGTCCTACATTGTTGGACGTCCTGACTTCCGTCAAAATCTGTCAAAAATGTTTCCGATAAAAAAAAAGTTCCGTTCGTTGTATTGCGACGTGACGATTATATGAAAAGAAGATCCCGTGCGTTCATCAGTCAAATTATTATCGGCCGGCCAATAGCCAATAGGCTATTAGTGATAATGACCCTCACTAATTGTCTGTTCTCACATCACTCGCGCCAGGTGTCCTACAATCTCGGACGTCCTGATTTTACATAGATTTAATGACATCGTCATATAAACAGAAACTATTTGTAATATTCTGTCAACTTTGAATATGATTTCAAGATCTTAAGAACTTCTTTTGTTCGATCGCATCATACTCAGTATCTGAAACAATTTTTGCCGTCAAGCATTTTTGTTTTGTATTGTCGGATAGGCATGGTTACCAAATCCTTGTAGTTTCGGGATTAAGAATAGAGCTACGGTATTCCCTGCTTGATCGTAAGAGACGACTAAAAGAGGGCATCCGGGGTTGCTGACGGTGAGAGTGGGAGGTCGACCAGTCCAGCTAGCAGCCCCGGGAGGGACGGCGGTGTGTGCGTGGCCACATGCCGCCGTGAACACTTGAAGGTGCAGAGCACATCGGCTCTCCCGAAAATGGTCCCGTTGTGGGGCGTAGCGCGTGGAGGACACCGGTGCGCCAATGGAGATCCCGAAGTACTCCCCAAGCGCAGAGGTAGGCCACCCCCCTCTACCAATTTAGTGCGGTACAAATCCCACATAACTCTGTATCCTCTCCCAAGGTGCTGGGTACCTTTTGAAGGTTTCCCCTCACCCCCCCCCCCCCGATACCAAAAAAGGCGTGGTTACCGGCCACACTTACCTTTAATACCTTTTTAGCTTAATACCTTTTAATACCTTTAGTTTCCCTCTTCATTACATAAAAATAAAATCCTATTTAAGTACACTGACCCGCATGTCTGGCCTCTGGCAACCCGCGTGGCGCAATGGTTACTATGCCGGACTGCCAATCGAGGGGTCTCGGGTTCGATTCCCGATGAGTTTAAATTTCTGTTCTCTGTTTGGGTGTTTATATTCCTGTCTTTGTATGTGTTCCATGGTACCTATGACACAGGGTATTAATTACCTTACTGTGGGGCTATGAGCGTGTAACGTTTATTTATTTATTTAGTACAATTTGCATGCGCTTTCTAATGCAGGCAACAAAATGATGACACTTGAATTTCTTCGACAAAAAATCAAATATCAGATACATCTAATAAGAAAAATAAAGTTTTTCATGATATGCGTTAAAATAAGGAGTAAATTTTTTAAGGCTTAAATACAACTATTGTAGTCGAATCCACAGACTTAGCATCTTTTGTTTGATATAATAAAATTCCACATTACTTGTTTTACAAATAGAAGACGTATAAATGTATTTTTAAGCAATACCATATAAAATTAAAAGTTTATCGTAAAACGTATCGTTAAATATCCGGATTATTCCGGATCTTAAATAACTCTACAACTTATATCAGAGCACGAAGGTTTGATAGAGCTCTTACTAAATTGAATATGGCAAGAAAAATTAACACCAATCTATAAAAATAACGACGACGACCTTCGACGACCCGTGTGGCGTAATGGCTACCACGCCAGACTGCCGATCGGACGGTCCCGGGTTCGATTTCCAGCGAAGCAGAAATTTGAATGATGAGTTTAAATTTCTGTTCTCGGTCTGGGTGTTTGTGTTTCTGTCTTTGTGTGTGTCCATGGCACCCACGACACAGGGTATAACTACCCTACTGTGGGGCTATAAGTGTGAAGCGTTATTTATTCATTTATTTAAAACACGTTTTTAAGATTATATATTTATTATTATACGTGAACAACAGATTAATGGCAGTGTGTATTAATGGTAGAGAAGATTAGTCAAAATTGAACTATCATTAATTTCAATATAATTAGACACCCGCGTAGCATTAAAACCTGAAAACTCTTTATTAATTCATAAGCAGTTTCATTATATTGTTATCATTCCTAATGCTATCGAGAATACCTACAATTCTGTTTGTTGTCAAAATTACCTATTAGAGCTCTCCATTAAGATAGAGTGATTTCAGCACGCTTATATTTAAACTTAATGTTTTGTTTATAATATGCAATTATTACTTAATGCACTTAATTGCGGTGGCATACTTTAAAATTATTAGAAATCGATACAAATATTAACTGCATATTATGCAGAAAATTGCATGTAATTTTCATGTTAATGCCGTAAATGTATACAGTTTAATGATAACATTTGTAAATCTTAGTATTTGTAATAATAAATTAATTCATTAACTGGACTATTTACAGTTTCAATCGGGGTGAGTATTTGTTTCACTACTTGGACCGAATTCATGAAATCAAGCATACGCCTACCTTTTAGGTATTTCCAAATACAGTCCTCTGCGGCCGTAATGTTCCTCAGTTTGTCCGATAAAAACAGTGTGATAAAGTCACCAAAACACTCGTAAACACTGTCCACTCAACGTCCTGTCATCGGCTGTCAGTGTCAGATTTGAATTTAAAAATGGACCTGTATTTTTTTCTAATTGGAACAGGACACGGCACGATATTACAGGCGGTTTAAAGTCTACTTATCACTAGTTAGCATTCAGTATTCACACGTGGTCGCAACGAAACCGCCGTGGCGTGTACGACCTCAGCGCGCAAAACAGTCAGCCCGACTGAACCGCACTGAGTCACGCCTACACTCACACTTAGCACTCAACAGGTGAAAATGCAACAGTGTGTCACTCGTGTCCGACCCGACCGTGTGGAGGTGACTCAGGTGATCGGGCACATGTGTGGGTGAACCATTTCATTCGTGTTAGGCAGATTTATTACCGCAAAGGCGTGTGTGCGCGATATTTACAGGTGATCTCCTTTGTATTGGTACGTGTCTACGAGCGGTCACAAGTCACGCTCGGATGTGTGCTGCCTACCTGTTGTGCCCCCGCAACTTATCTGTTTTGTACTTCTTTTAGGGTTGTGTAAGAAATGTATTATCGTATAAGACATACATTTTGCTTGTTATTGTTTTGTGCCGGTCGGCTGTTGAGACAGCGTCAGTAAACAAGGAGCGGTTTTAAATTAGAGCGTATCGTTGGAAAACAGGTCTTCGGGGATTATAAATTGCGTTGAACCCAAGATTACATGTAGAGATGTAGATTACAGCAAAATCCGCTATTTTAACAATGAAATGTATGGCTGCAAGTTAAATAAGTTTTCTTTTGCTTTATATAAATTAACAAAAGTTGTAAGCAAAACGGCGGTTCTGGACGCATACCATGCGTACGTTGGTGCCACATTAAGATACGGAATAATATTCTGGGGTAACGCGACGGGAATACAAACCATATTTAAGGCCCAAAAAAAGTGCATTCGAGCCATATGTCAGCTAAAGGAAACTGATACTTGTAGGCCACACTTTCAAAATTTAAAAATATTGACTTTTCCTTCTTTATATATTTACGAAATCTCTTTAATGGTCAAAAATGAAATAGCTAAATATGAAACACTTAAATCAAAAAGGCATCCTAATAAATTATGTTCAATTGCTTCTAAAACGAAACAATACCATAATAGTGTCTTTTGCATGGGACCAAAAATATATAACGGTCTACCGGAATTCCTCAAAATCAAAACGGGCAACGAGTTTAAAAAAGAACTTAAAACTTATTTACTGAAAAAGGCGTATTACTCAGTCACTGATTTCTTAAACGACAAAACGGCATAAAGGAATTCCATAAAAACCTGGGAGGTTTTTTTTCCGCCGGCTTTTTTTCCTCTTAGTGTACAAAAACCCTGCAATATGGGTACCCAAAGCCGACGATCGGATTCGATCCGAAGTACAAATAAATATGAATAAATAATTAAATAAACTTTAAAATAAAAATTAAAAATAAAATTTAAAAATTTTAATTTTCAAAATGCGCAATATGGGATCAAATAAAAATAAAATTGATATGATAATAATGTACATTTTTATAAATTGTGTTATTATTAAGTTTTTTTCTTTTATCTTTGTAATATTTGCATACCTCATGAAGGTAAATATGGCGTACTAAGTATGTATTAACAACTTTTGTAAACACCCATATTTGTGCAAATAAAGTTCTTTGTCTTTGTCTTTGTCTTTGTCTTTGCAATCCTTTTTGCGTCCCACCACTATTGGATTAAATTAAATTATTAATTAATACTTTATTTATTAATTCCCCATTACATTAAATGTATAACTGCTACAAAATCGTTATTATGGTGAAAACAAATACTAAATAGGTTTACTGACTAGATGTTTACTTTTAAAGTAAAGCTAGGCCAAGTCTCCGCATAACATTTGATGGTCTTAACTCTCAATAAACAACACAACATCTTCACGCTTACAAGCTTCGTAGCAATCCATAACAACCATTCGTAGCAACGACTCCTGTTATCGACTACGCACGACGAATAACATTGCACATAAAAAATATAACAAAATTCTATTCAGCTAGTTCTTCTTAACATTAAACTTTAAAACATCTTCTGATTTTCACATAATTTTACTACGGCCTTGACGTTATTTAATCTTATGACTGTAGACTAAACTTAATAATATAGACTACATGTATTATAAGATTTAGTTTAATAGTATTTATATATAATTTAAATCTAGATCGGCGACTAGCGGCGGCGCTTATCCGGCAGTCCATCTCCTGCCGAGATTGAGTCTGCAGTCTGTAAAGCCGATCTTATTAACCGTTATTTTGTTGTTATTCGCTACTACTATAATAGAGCTAGTAAAACTTGTATTGATATGAAATACCACCAAAGACACCAGAGTCCTTTACGAGTTCAGTTAAAAACATCCAATAAAGGAACCATAGTTTAATTTAAAAAACATTTAGGTACACTAACTATATTAATCATAAAATGCGGCCAAATTTTGATGTCATTAAATTAAAAAAAAATGGGACAGTTATTTTTAGTTACTAATGTATCATAATAAAAATTAATAAGTTATCAATAGAGATATAAGATATTAGATTATTGAGCAAATGTTAAATGCCAAAAGATGCATAGAGTCGGTGAGAAAAAAATCAACAGTCGATCGACCGATTGCATTATAATAGTTTCCTAACGGAAGCCACTTTATGGAGGATATTACATTACATAACGAAATTTGCTTGGATCTTGATAACCCGCTCGATAAAAACTTTTAACCTTTATGCCTTTGAACGTTGCATTATAATTATGGGAAATTAGCTTTATATAATATACACGGTAGTAGTATTTATAAACATCACCACAGATCTGTAATTATTTATTTGGAGCATCATTGTTGCCATGTTTGATTAGAACGCAAACTGTAAGACTAACTTTATTATATCTATATGAAAAATTGTATTTATTTATAATTCATTACGATAAAACTAATATTTTGGTCTGCACGATAATGGGAAACGTCATCTTGATACATAATGTTTTCCTCTATAGTGAAGCAACGATAAATACGCTTGGGCAACAAAACCCCTTTTGTACGCGTTGGTGTTTGGCCGCAACCCTTTTTGCGTCCCACTGCTGGGCACGGGTCTCTCCCCATTATGGAAAGGCCTGGAGCTTACTCCACCACGCTGCTCAAATGCGGGTTGGTGGAGATGCGGGTTAGTGGCTAACCCGCTGTCGGAAGTTTTCAAACCGCCCATAAGGCCTCCGACAAGGTTTAACGACTGTTATCTATCGACAACAACCGGGACCGACGGCTTAACGTGCCCTCCGAAGCACGGAAACGCACATGATTTTTTTTGCCACTAGCGGTCACCCATCTCACACCCGACCGCGCCCGTTTGGCTTAATTGCATAGATCGTTTGCGTTCTACGCTAAGCGCCGGGCCATGCGCGTTGGTGTTTAGATAGATACAAAAGTGGTATCCTGACCCAAATCGGTAATAAGGATTTTTTTTAAAAAGGAGGCTTGCGTGGTTGCTGACGGTAAGAGTAGGAGCTCGTCCCGTCCAGGCAGCAGCCCCGGGAAGGACGGCGGTGTGTGCGTAGCACGTATATATATTTTTTTTAAACTATGGCGACTTTATCGGATGTTTTTGGTCTGATTTAAAAAGTTACGTTTTTAAAAAGTAATACCAATGAATTCGATATTCAAATGGCTGAAAATAATTTTGAAAGAATGGAATATTTATGCTTATTCTAAGATTAAGCAGAAATTGTAATATAATAAGTAATAGCCAAAAGTGGTAATAGTGGAAAATAATAGTGAAATTATTATTGTTGTTATTTATTACATTTTATTTTTTAAACTTCATTATATTTCGGCAGAAATTGAAAGGAGGCGTGTCGTATTCTTATTTTATTTCAATTTGCTTGATTTAGTTTGCTGCTGGTAATGGATGTAATTTACCTCTCTAGTTGCCTGAAATTCTCAACTCATATCATAACCCATAAAGGCACGGCTAGGGAGAGGATACCGGGTTATGTGGGATTTGTACCACACTGAAACCCCCTCGGTGGCCTGCCTCTGTGCTTGGGGAGGGCTCCGAGATATCCAGTGGAACGTGGAACCCACCGGGGTGCTCCACGCGCGGCACCCCAGAACGCGCCTATTCGGGAGAGCGGATGAGCTCTGTGTTCACAGCGGCACCTAGGTTCCTACACCTAGGTTTACCATTTACATTGAAGATATTCCTGTATAGAATATCCATCAAAGTGCATTCCAATCTTTCAAAATAATTTTCAGCTGATGACCGTGAAAAGATTGACGTTAATTAAGAGAATTTTTGTATTCAAAGGATTATGATTTTTTTACTTCTGGCAAAATAGCCATCACTTTAGTACTAACCGACTAAAATTATTAAAGTGAAAAATTTAAACGTCCTTTTTTTAAGTTTATCGATTCCAAAAAAGCTCCCACTTTGGACAGCCTGCACAGATAACAAAAATTGTTTGCAAATTGAAAGTAGGTTTCACTTTGTCTTGACGTCAGACTAGGTTCAAACAGACTTATCTCGTACTTTATATCTGCTAATAACTAGTTTATCATCGATCACGGGTAACTACCGATTGACTTGAAATTTTATCTATCATTGTGCTGTCATTTACTTGTACGTAATAGGTATTTGTAAAACTGCAGTGTTTCTCAATGTTATTGTTAAAATTATATTGCAGTCTTGATCAAAGACTTGTGTACCGCAGAATCGTGTTAAATTTTGTGGTTTAGAAGTTTTTTTGTGAAGCTTCTGTCTCTGATTCTCAGACTGATACTGCTAGTTTTTTTGGTTCTGTAGATAAAGGTTGCTAGTAGAATTCATTAAAATTCGGAAGTTTGGTGTTTGTGTATATTGCTTACTTATATAGAATTGTATTAATAGAGTTAAAAGTCAAAGACAGACTGCGTTCATGTCAAATATTTTAATTAAATAAATATATTTGGGTAATTCAAACAGCGCCATTTGATTCCAAACTAAGCAGAGCTTGTACTATAGTAATCAGAAAGCTGATAAACATACTTAAATAGATAAATTAACACCCAGACACAGAACAAATAGTCATTTATTTATTTATTTATTTACTTAATTAGAACGGGTACAAAACCCAGTAACACTAATTAATACAATTTATATAATACATAATACGATAGTATACAATACCAGTGTGTTACAAATTTTTGTTCATCACACAAATATTTGTCCTGGGTGGGAATCGAACCCACGACCTCACGCTTCGCAGTCGGCTCATCACCCTCTACGCCACGCGCTGTCGCATTTTCTTAGCTTATTTCAGTATCTGTAACCAATTCTCGTAAAAATAAGATTTTTAAGATTATGTCAATATCGTGCGAAGGCGCGGAAGTACGTAAAGAATCAATAGGTATTCAAAAAATAATGACACGGAATTTCGTACATCCTTATACTTGAATTTGGCTTCCGCCCTTACACGAATCTTATTGTTACTAAAAGTTTAATTAAAATACTTCAGGTTTTATTTTAGGTTTCGGTAAATGCGCCCTAGTATGGCACAAGAATATAATTAAAGACTTACTGCATATTCTTTTCAAAATTGTTTATTCTCTGAATATGAAAAAGGTACATCAAAAAATTAAACTAATTGTTACTATGATACACGGATTTAATTTCGATTTTGATACGGGGGCAGAAATAAACAAAGAGCAATGCAGTAAAATATTTCAAAAAATACCTTTTGTACAATAGTGTCTGTAAATACGGAATCATGTACGTACGTCAAGTGAAATAATGTCATCGGTACATAAGTGAACTTTATACTACGTAAGGTCACGGAATTTTAGCACTAATACAATACCTATTAACATCTCATGTCACCTTGGCGCAAGTGCAAAGACATTGTCATCACGTTCACAAGAAAAAAACGCCGCAAAAACCAACACGAAAATGTGTTTATTAAACCTTACCGTGTAGACTTTAAAAGCCCTAATCAGTTACTCGATAAGTAGTCGGTAGGGCCTTTTATGGAAAACTCACGACTCATATCCAAACTGCATATACGCCGTTTTAAACCAACTGAAATTCTACTCTACTGGGTACAAATACAGTTCAATTTACGTTGAGGGATGGTGAGTATGTGCGTTATTTTTTTCAGTGTGTAGTTGGATCGTGACCAAGCTATTTGTATTGTAATTTGCACCTAATCAGATGTAAAACTAGATTGATTATCGGCTATGCGGAGCGTTCTACGGCTGATTGAGCCTGCTTTGTTCTCGCGATGTTACAGAGACAATTCATGTCATTGTTGACAGGCTAGTTGTTATTCAAGTGTACTTATACGTATACTTGTAGCTTCTTTTCGGAAAACGTGTCACGATGCCTTTATAAGGATTTGATAAGGATGATAGGTAAATATCACTGGAAGGTTGTGTTGAGAATGAAAC
Source organism: Pyrgus malvae (assembly GCA_911387765.1). Lineage (NCBI taxonomy): Eukaryota > Metazoa > Arthropoda > Insecta > Lepidoptera > Hesperiidae > Pyrgus > Pyrgus malvae. The sequence continues at coordinate 6,310,970 of OU426958.1, read as the reverse complement.
GTATGAGCGCATTTATATGACCTAGTACCTACTATAATTTGTTTTATTATGCCTAAAATGCTACAGAGCTTATGATTTTTTCGTCTTATTTTTGTTTTTGTTTTTACTTATTTTTTCCATTGAAAGTAGCTCTAACCACATTAGTTTTAGATACTATAAATATGCAATGTTTATTGTACCTACTATACGTATATCGGCTCACCTCACATATGTATTTCATACGAATTTTTATAATATTCAGTTAAGGTATCAATTAACCTATAAATTGGCTGCAACCCTTTTTGCGTCCCACTGCTGGGCACGGGTCTCTCCCCATTAATGGGGAGGCCTGGAGCTTACTCTACCACGCTGCTCCAATGCGGGTTGGTGGAGATGCGGGTTAGTGGCCAACCCGCTGTCGGATGTTTTCAAACCGCCCCTAAGGCCTCCGACAAGGTTTAACGACTGTTATCTATCGACAACAACCGGGACCGACGGCTTAACGTGCCCTCCGAAGCACGGAAACGCGCATGAAATTTTTTGCCACTAGCGGTCACCCATCTCATACCCGACCGCGCCCGTTTGGCTTAGTTGCATAGATCGTTTGCGTTCTACGCTAACCGCCGGGCCATGCGCGCTTCGTATAAATTACAAATTATTAAATTGCGCTACGATGTCTTATGAAATGGTAGACTATCTCTTCACACTCATTTCCCCGCAGTAGGTTAGATGTACCCCTGTCTCGTTGGTGCTATGAACACACACAAAGACAGAAACACAAACACCCAGACCGATTAACAGAAATTTTAAACTCATCACTCAAATTTCTGCTTCGCCGGGAATCGAACTCGGGATCCTCCGATCGGCAGTCCGGCATGGTAACCATTACAAGGGTCGTCAGTCATCGTCATCTTTTATTATTTTGCCGTAGTATATTTCTTAGGTTCGGGTATATTAAAAGACATGTTGACCAGTCAAAAAGATTTATCAACACTCAGCAGCATACCAAAATTACGACTCATAAGAAGAAGTCTTATTCATAAATAAGTAAGTAAGTAATTAGTAAATAAAAATTCATAAATACAGTTACAAAGTCTACTTAGATACTTACGCTTTCACAATTTTTACATGTCTATCAGACATAAATATAAAAATGTTTTCTGCGAAATTATTTTCTTTTACTTTAAATTAATCTTATGAAACTTGGTGCTTTTATTCCTACTAGTTTATTGGTACTTATATGGGTTCCTTATACCACATTTCTGTGGCAACGAAACAAGCTTACTCAAGAGAACAAGTTGACCGCTCGCAACCTACGAGTACACCAAACTAACAATCCTAGAATACCGAAACTCAGGTGCTAGCTCGCGTACTCGATAGCATTCTGGTTTTAATTACTGTATGTGTAATTAAAATGTATTACTAGCGGTCACCCGCGACTTCGTCTGAGTGGACTTTAGTTTTAGAATTTCAATTTCAATTCAAATTTCGAAAAAACCGGTTATCTTAATATTACAAACAGACATTCCAATTTTATTTATTTGTATAGATTGAGTAGCGAAAGCCGAGCGGTAACTGCGAGTGTTCCTGTGGGGTTATGAGTGTGTAACGTTTATTTATTTATAAACTCTTCGCGAAACTCTGACAAATAACTTTGTAGATAAATATGCACAGTAATTGTCTGCTTCATTACGATGTTTTCCATGATTTCCATCACCGTGCATGTCTGAGATAAACTCGTAATTTTTCAAAGGCATGGTGTCCACCAATCCGCACTTGAAAACGGTCTAAATTCCTCTTACTTGTGAGAAGAGACCTGTATCCAGAAGCGGATCTTAACAAAGGGATGAAAATGGGATAAAGGGATGAAAATAATAAAAAAGGGATGAAAATGATGTTTTCATTTGCTCTATATAAATTAACGAAGGTTGTTAGTAAAACGGCGGTTATATACTATATATACTGAATAATATTCTGGGGTAACGCGACGGGAATTCAAACTGTATTTAAAGCCCAAAAAAGTGCATCCGCGCAATATGTCAATTACTTACAACAAACGGATACTTGTAGGCAGAACTTTCGATATTTAAAAATAATGACGCTGCCTTCTTTATATATCTATGAGATCTCTTTAATGGTCAAAGCTGAAATCACTAAATATGAAACGCTTAAATCGAAAAGACATAACAATAAACTTTGTTTAATAGCTTCTAAAGCAAGACAATAACATAATTGTATTTTGCTTGGGACAAATAATATACATTAACCTACCGGAATTCCTCAAAATAAAAGCGGGCAATGAGTTTAAAAAGGAACTTTAAACGTATTTAATGGAAAAGGCGTATTGCTCAGTCACTGATTTTCTAAAAGGAATTCCATAAAAACCTGGGAGGTTTTTTTTCCGCCGGCTTTTTTTCCTCTCAGTGTACAAAAACCCTGCAATATGGGTATTATACCCAAAGCCGGATCCGATCCGAAAAGGAAAAATAAAGAAAATTTAAACTAAAAGGCGTAATATGGGTACAAATAAAGATAAAAGTAGTATACATATAATAAAATAAATTACACTATATCAATGTACATTTTTATGTTTGTAATTTGTAATCAGTTAAGTTTTTAATTATTGTAATATTTGCATACCTCGTGAAGGTAAATATGGCGAACCAAATGTATAATAAATAAAGTTTTTAACAAAAAAATAGAACCGACTTCAAACGGTAAAAAATAAAATTGTTCAGTACCTACTTCTTCTTGCTTATGGTAATGACTCTTAAAACTATCTTTGGAGTCGGGCCCGTACTAAAATGTCGTACTATTCGTTCTATATGGGCACCGACAGTACAGACAGTGGAAAATTACCTACTGCTTCTTGCTTATGGTAATGACTGCTAAAACTATATTGGAGTCGGTGCCCATTCAGAACCAAAGATACACTATATTTACTAAGACAGGATATTTTTGATTTTACTAAGGGCCCGACTCCAAAAATAGTTTTAAGAGTCATTACCATAAGCAAGAAGAAGTAGGTACTGAACAATTTTATTTTTTACCGTTTGAAGTCGGTTCTATTTTTTTGTTAAAAACTTTATTTATTTCACTCTTTTTAGTAATTTTTATAATTCTGCACATATGTACATATAATCATAATTGGATTTTTTTTCACTTAACTTCTAAACGTTAAAGAGATACTTTTTATAATCATGTTTATCTAATAGCCATCTTATAGCCTGAAAGAATACTACTATCATTCCACTTGAATGTATAAATAAATGAAAGAATTTGCTCTCAGCTCCTAACCGTTGAGGAGTTGTACCTTCAATCATCAGCTTAGCAACATGAGGTGATAATTACCGGACATAAATATTTGAATTATGTTAAAACATATTATGACTAAAAGAATGTGTGTGCCTATTAAGTTTCAGTGTTTCCCTCGATTTCCCTAGTATCACATCATCAGATTTTGCCATGGTGACAGTTGGACCACCTCAGGAATGTAAGATTTCCAACAAAAAAACATTTATTGAAAGAGTTTGCTCTCAACTCCTAACCGTCATAGTACCTTCCATCATCAGCTCAGAAACATGATATGATGATAATTATACACAAATACCTGTTTTGCTTTAGTAAAAATCATTTGTTGTGCTATAAAATTTGAATGTTCCCTTCGATTTCTCTGGGATACCATCATCAGACTTTGACTTGGTGGCAGTTGGACCACCTCAGGAATGTAAGATATCGAACAAAAAACCATTTATTGAAAGAATTTTCTCTCAACTCCTAACCTTCGTAGTACCTTCCATCATCAGCTGAGCAACATGATATGATGATAATTATACAAAAATGCCTGTTTTGCTTTAGTAAAAATATGAAAATCATTTGTTGTGCTATAAAATTTGAATGTTCCCTTCGATTTCTCCGGGATCCCCTCATCAGACTTTGACTTGGTGACAGTTGGACCACCTCAGGAATGTAAGATTTGGAATAAAAAACTATTTATTGAAAGAATTTGCTTTCAACTCCTCACTGTTGCAGTACCTTCCATCATCAGCTCAGCAACATGAGATGATTATTACTACGCACAAATATCTCTAATGCTTCAGAAAGTATAAGAAAATCAATGTGTGTGCCTATAAAATTTGAGAGTTCCCCTCGATTTCCCTGGGATCCCATCATCAGATCCTGATTTGGTGACAATGGGACCACCTCGGGAGTATAAGCATACGAACAAAAAAAGAATTTTGAAAATCGGTCCACAAACGGCGGAGTAATCGGTGAACATATATAAAAAAAAAAAAAAATACATACAGCCGAATACAGTACCTCCTCCTTTTGGAAGTCGGTAAAAACACCTTTTGTAAACACCCATATTTGTGCAAATAAAAGTCTTTGTCTTTGTAAAAAATTATATATTATAAATACTCCATATATTACAAGTAAACTTATGTAGCGAGCTTAAACAAGTATGGTATGTAACCAACCTAACAAGTTGACCGTTCGCAACCTACACCAAACGCTTACAATCCTAGAATACCGAAACTCAGATGCTAGGCCGCGTAGATGATAGCATTCTGGTTTTAATTTATTCAGGCGCGCAATTAAGGCCGTGTTCTCACTGACACAATGGCGCGCAGATGCGACAGTCGCACGCAAAGCGGGCTATCGGCTATCGGCCGCAGTCCTCAAAATAATTATTTATTGCGAAGAGACTACACAATATCTCAGGTGCGTTTAGAGAATTCAGTACAGTGTAATTTTAAGTGAACTGAATTCCTTAAGTTCAAGTACAAAATTCATTTAGTGTTCTAACTACTGCGCATTACGTGTGCTGTTATAAACGTACCATCTGCATCAGAACAGACTACCGGCTGCACTCCTCAAAATAATAATGTATTGCGAAGAGTATGCACAACAGCTCAGATGTGTTTCTTAGAGCAACAAAGTTACTGACTCACCCTTCAGTGTCATACCTGTCATACCTTGATGCTCTAAGGTGTGCTTAGACTGAATCTCTAAACAGTGTGTGTAATTTAAAGTCAAATGAATTCCTGAAGTTTTGTAGCTACCAAATTCCACAAGCTTTGTAACCATCCCTGTAGCTTCGGGAGTAAGAATAGAGCTACGGTATCCCCTGCCTGATCGTAAGAGGCGACTAAAAGGGGGCTTCCGGGGTTGCGGGCGGGGAGAGTGGGAGCTCGAACCGTCCAGCCAGCATAGTGGTCGCCGCGCGTGGAGGACACCGGTGCGTTCCGTCGGCGATCCCGGAGTCCTCCCCAAGCGCAGAGGCAGGCCACCGAGGGGATTTTAGTGCGGTCAAATCCCACATAATCCGGTATCCTCTCCCAAGGTGCCGGGTACCTTTTGAAGGTTCCCCCCCCCCCCCCCGACACCAAAAAAAAAGGTAGTCTGTGTAGAGCAGCAATCGTAGAGCAATCAGCAACCGTTAAGTAAGTTAAAGTCAATGCAGTTTTAAGTATCTACATTGGCTGCAACCCTTTTTGCGTCCCACTGCTGGACACGGGTCTCTCCCCATTATTGGGGAGGCCTGGAGCTTACTCCACCACGCTGCTCCAATGCCGGTTGCTGGAGATGCGGGTTAGTGGGCAACCCGCTGTCGGATGTTTTCAAACCGCCCAAAAGGCATCCGACAAGGTTTAACGACTGCTATCTATCGACAACAACCGGGACCAACGGCTTAACGTGCCCTCCGAAGCACGGAAACGCGCCTGAAATATTTTTCCACTAGCGGTCATCCATCTCACAGACGACCGCGCCCGTTTGGCTCGTGAAATTGAAATTAAAGAAGAAATTATTGAAGTTACGGGTGACTTTAACCGATTTTAGAGTACATGTCACTTTACTTGAAGGTGGTGAAAGAGGTTCTAAATGTATACAAAAGTATGAGCTAATATCAATGTGCGGAAACAAATAAAAACGGCATATCCATTAAAGTTGCCTTTCATTACTACAAGATTAACTAACATAATTATCGGTGGCAATTATGAGCTATGTAGTTTATAGACTATAATCTAATACGGAACCCGGCGGCAATTTGATGAAATTGCATCGAATCTTTACTTTCTTAGCTCACGTAACGCAACTGTAACAGAACTGTTACGATGTTCTGGCGTTCTGTGCCTGTAAAAGGAACAAATGACCCTTATAGGATAGCTGCATTATCCATCCTCCTGCTTGTCTGTTCGGCCATCAGTTTATCAGAGTCCTTTTCGTACTTAAAGCATCAAAGGTACTGACTCACCCGTCAGTGGAGAGGGCTTTGCTCCTCGCTTCGAGACATAACTTTTGTGCCAAATCTGGTGCGGTGGGAAGAACGCACACATTTTAATTTTGTCACACATTCACAAAATTAAATATTCTTTCATCGCTACATACGCATACATTTCTAAATATGACAATTTCAATTAACAACGTCATTTTCTATGCACCGACACACACTCACACTAGTTGTAGGTATATAACCAGAAGGCACCTTGTGCATGCACGTTGGGACGAGGGGTTCGCCCGTAAAGGCCACTCCTCTGACGAGTGTCATACCTGTCAGTACCTGTGATGCTCTAAGTTTTCGTAAAAACGGATTGAATTTAATATAAAATTCGCATTCTACCCATAATTTCTTAAAACTGTGAGCGTAATATGTATATTATGAAACTCCTGAATTAATAATTAGAACACAAAAATAATTTGACTTGTTGGATTTATTGTAATATTTTCCGAATGTATTTTATCGGTATTGCCAACTTATTTACTAGGACTAGAATAGGACCAGATAAAACATACGTGAATTGAAAAATAGTACCTACGATGAATAAAGACATACACGAGTACAATTAATTTAATGGCTGTGTGTGTTTCTGTCTTTGTATGTATCCATGGTACCCACGACACAAGGTATACTTACCCTACTGTGGGGCTATGAGTGTGAAGCGATATTTATTTATTTATAGTTATTGTAGGGCTTACATTTGGATTAAATGTTTCAAATTGCTACGGAACCCTCTATATGCGGTTTGAGATCTCTCTTGGTCATTTTTTTTTATACAGTTACCATTACTACGTAATGTATATAATGCAGCTGTTATTGTTGTGATGACAACACCGCTTGGCGCAATGCCTGTGTCGGTATGTGAATACAGTAGCTTAACGCGTTATAAAATGTAATGGTCAACGCATTTGATTGAGATAGGTTATTCGATGGAAAGATTTAGGTTGCTTGTAGTAGTATAAAAAAAAGTCAAATAAAAATCTGATTCACGGTCTTAAAGTTCCGTATAAAAATTGAAGCAATTTGAAAAATTGCAGGAACGGAATTCGATTGATCTGGAAAATCATTTTTTTTCAGATTTTCCTTTACTTAACCCACACCAGGATTCTATGTACATAAGCACAAATAAATAAAGATGAATAGTCATTTTTGGGCCCAATTGTAACAAGTTTAGATGTGTCTCATAAACAGTAAAATGTTTTTTTATGTTGTGGGTCAGCAACACCCAGACCGACACCCGGACAGACACAGCAGAAAATTTAAATTATTGTACCTATTTCTGCATCACACGGAATCGAACCGGGTACCTTCAATTAGCTGTCTGGCATGGTAACCATTGTGCCGTAGAGTGCCGTCGACGGACTTTTTGTTTCTACAAGCGACTGAATGCTTCTCGAACCCTAATTACAATAAACTATGAATAAAAGGTCAAATACAGATTATTAAAGACTACGTGCTTTTATAATTGCTTTGAACATTTTAAAAAGAGAATGTTACAATTGTTAGATATTGTTAAAAGTCTAAAGTTGATGGATACATAAGAGTAAAAATTGAAAAATTTAAGTATGTATAAATATGTCAGCGCCGGCAATGCCATGTATATCTCAGCATGCCTATTCAGTTTTGGCACAACTAAAATGAAATGTCGTCCCGAATAATACATTTTACTGCCGCTTATACTTTCTAGTCACTGACCAATTGGCAGGTCGATTAGCGTTGAATTACAATCTCGCCGATTGCTTTATTTTCTGACAAATCCATTCATCATACAATAACCTTTGCCCGAACACAATTAACATCTATTTAAAAGTATCACGCTTCGAATTGATATCAGTTGAATAGCAGTCGGTGGTCGTTCAGTTGCAAGTACTGTAATGAAAGTTTTATATATGTTTACTATAAGTATAGATATAGTATAGATGAAGCGCGGCCGGCGGTTAGCGTGGAACGCAAACGATCTATGCAACTAAGCTAACGGGCGCGGTCGGGTGTGAGATGGGTGACCGCTAGTGGCAAAAAAATTCATGCGCGTTTCCGTGCTTCGTAGGGCACGCTAAGCCGTTGGTCCCGGTTGTTGTCGATAGATAACAGTCGTTAAACCTTGTCGGAGGCCTAATGGTCGGTTTGAAAACATCCGACAGCGGGTTGGCCAGTAACCCGCATCTCCACCAACCCGCATTGGAGCAGCGTGGTGGAGTAAGCACCAGACCTCCCCAATGATGGGGAGAGACCCGTGCCCAGCAGTAGGACGCAAAAAAGGTTGAAGCCATAAGTACAGATATTCCATTTCATGAAGTCCGGTTCTGGTTTTAGTAGTGATTTGTACTGACAAGCGCGCTTGTGTGCGTAAGCTATTGAAGCAAAGAAATCTGAACATCTATTGTCATTGACAACCCGTGTGGCGCAACGGTTACCATGGACTGCCGATCGGGGGTCGGTGCCGGGTTTTATTCCCGGCGATGCAGAGGTTGAAATGATGAGTTTTAGTTTCTGTTCTCGGTCTGGGTGTTTTCATGCTTATATGTGCGTCCATGGTACCCACGACACAGGGTAAACCTACCTTACTGTGTGGGACTCTTTAGACGTTTTTAAGAAAAAATATCTTTATCTGCTTTCTTAATAACAATTGTAGGTTTGGTAGATAAAAAATGAAATAATAATGTAATGTTTTATTTTGCTTTGAAATATTGTCATTTACGTAGATATTTGTAACAGAAATACCATTTAAGTTTTATATTGCGCTATAATATTATTATTTGACGATGTAAAAGATGCCAGAGAGGTATAAAACATATTAAAACAGGAATAAAAAAAAGTTACAAAGTTAAAGATAAAATGTTTGCAATAAAAATTTTAAAGTTCTATATTTCCACAATACATATTGAGCGGTTTCAGTACTAATAATTGTGTTTATAACTCTAAGTTATCTTTTTTTTGCCAAATGGCGAATTTGTTGTAAGGCAGAGTAATAATGTAAGTCACAGTAAAGGGGTAAATTTTAGGGGCAAACCGTAAAAAGAAACTCAGTCCGATTAGGTTACATTTTCACATAAGCTTTAAAGTTATAATTTACATAATGTATAACCACTAATTCACCACATAAATACTAATATTGTAAATTTGAAAGTAACTCTATCTGTCTGTTACGCTTTTCCGCTTAAACTATTGAACCAATTTTAAAGAAATGAGATGTTTCAATCTTGGCTAGGTATTGTACACCATCTCAAAAATTCGAGAAAAAACTCAAGACTCCGAAAAAAATACTTAAAATTTGTTAAAACATTTACTTTTTCGGTACAAAACCAATTTAAATCAACTATTTTCAACAATTTTCAATATGGCGGTACAACTGATTTCACTGTTAACTGTTTGTCACAGATTAATAATTTCAATTGTCAAAATGACATATTACCGCCATTATGTTTTTCTAGTATATTGTGTTGCAATCCTGACTTGAAATTATTGTTTTGTACCAAAAATCCCAGTCGTTTATTACAAAACGCTTAACAAAAAACAGCTCTATACTATATTTGCAATTTATTAATACGGTGTACAAATACCTGGCCAAAGGTCCATACATTTTGAAACATCTCCTTTGGAACGCAGATAGAGTTCACCTTGGGAAAGGACATAGGATGGTTTTTATCCTACGGGAACCTATAAAACGGGTCCACCCAGGCGAAGCCGCTGGCGGAAGGCCTATTATTATAAAACAAAGCCTTCATCCGTATCTGTCCACGCCCATCGCTTAACTAAAGCTAACCTATTCCGAGATTAATTTTTTAAATCTCTCCTAAGATATAATAGATACAGAATGCGGTGGGCGATAGTTTCCGTTATATATTATTGAGTGCAACAACTCAGTCGACAAAATTCATAATGGTAGGTACCCGAGTTCGCTCGTGCCGCAGTATCGTACCATTAAAAGCACATTTATTACTGCAGCTTAGAACTAAATCAGCGCCGCTAAAATGCCGCTACTGTAATTATAAGCGCCCCCTGAGGCTACATTATTTTTGATATTTCCTAAAAGTGTACTTACTTTATGCAGCGGAATTGTATGTAAATATTCATAACAAAATGTTATGAATTTTTTTTTTCAGACCTGGCATCGGCAACAAAATTTGAGATGTTTGAAATTACCACTTCATATTAAAGCGTTATTTTTTATTGACTCAATATAAAAATCCACCCAAGTAAAAATAAAATGGTTATTTTAAACAAGCTTAGTACCTTATAAAAGTAAATTAGCTTTAAAATTCTTACCGTGATAAAGCGTAGTGATTTTTTGAAATTTACTGTTCTGGACATTTAAGCGTTGTTTTTCAATCAATAAGTATAAAAAAACAACACTTAAGTATGATAAGAAAGGATATAATCAACTAAGTGTAAAAGTGAATTAGCATAAACAATCATTTCTTACTTAATTACCTCGATAAATCGTACAAATATTTGTAAATATCATACCGCCCAATGTTATTCCTTACGCAATTGGGCATTTAGTTATGCATAATAATTAATTGTCCTCAGGCAAGGAACTGAATAGTTTATGACAAGAGACAAAAGTAAACCTCGCGGCTGGTAATTAAAATATTTATAGTAATGCAACTTGAATACCGAGTGCCAACTTAAGCCTGTTCATTAAATTAATAATGCAAATTTTATACGCGACATAAAATTATATTATTATAAGCCGCTTAATAAATCATATTAAGCGCCATTTTAGTCTCATAGCAAAGTAACAGCGGCCGGTGCGCACGCGCCACACCCGCCATCTTGTTTAATCTAGTGCCGTTGATCGCGGAAAAGCGCGCCAACCTTCAACGACCTTCGCTCTCCGACCGCTCTAAGCGACCCGTAACGTCAGTAGAGCTCACGCCATTCTAGACCTTACGTCCAAATGTACACATGAATTTCAAATTTAGTTTTCCACGAGAAATACTAGTCAGTTACGACTTTTGACTCGCACGGTAATAGATTATTTAAACGACCTGCCCGGACTTTGTGCTCCACAAACAAGACCCGCTTAAATTATACTCGGTCCCTATAAATCGATCAAGTCAGTCGATTTATTTCAAAGTGATACTTTGTCACATCTAGCAAACAGGTCGATAACGCCCTACATTGAAATGAAATTAATCTTTAACTATTGTGAGTGTATACTTGTTCTATTGTATTTTTTTTTCAAGTTACACATACCACGAGAAAATACGAAATAAACTAAATAGCCTGTTAAAATCTGTGCGCTATATTTGGTAGGTAGGTACTTAGCACACACTACAAGCAATTCACGAATATAGAGATATTTATTTTCCTTGTACCTACTTAAATTTTGTAGCAAGTGAGTTTACTCGTAAAAGAACTTCAAATAAAACTCTTCGACGCAATCGATCCCGGGTTTGTATCCTTGGCGCGCACCTCTGACAAAGAAATTTGTAATGTGCGGATTTATCGCTGCTCCACTGTGATGAAATCCTCTATTTGAACCCGGGATCAGTCGCGTCGAAGACCGCCTCTTTATACCACTCGGCCATCGCTGCTCATGTGGCTTCATCTGTAGAATATTACGGCCACGTCTTTAAAAAACAAAGCCTAAACCCTTTATAACACTGGTAGGTACAAATCAGTTCCGCAATGCCCCTAGCCGTTACAGATTGCTGTTATCTGCGCAGCGGTTGTAAATCGCGGAGCAGGAAGCGCGGTGAAAAATGTAACGGCGGCACCCGGAGCTCGTGATGATACGTACACCGGAATTTATTGGGTGGTTTCTGAGGTTGGGGCTTAGATAATGCTTCATAAGTACACCTGTTTACTGGTTTTTGGAAAGGAATAACTAAAATTAGTCCTAAAGTTAGGTAAAAACTACTTTGCAACAATCCGCAACCACAACGTATGATGGTGTATACCTTTTTCATGCAATAGCTTTTACCTAACTTTATAACAATGGAGTTCCGCAAAGTAACGCCTGATTCTATTAATTTTATAAAATTAGTCCATCTAAACAAAACTAAGTTAATATTTACATAAGCAGGTCTTCAAAAATTCCTATATAAGTTTACCTAATACTTAAATAAGAAGTGATGATCGTTTTGCGTTCTTGCGTGCATTTTCTTAATCAACGGTTAAGAGTGATTATAAGTGACTTTATCTTCAAAATATCTTTATCAGGTGTTTAAAAACAAACCATAAAGATTAAAGTTAAACCTGTATAAACACAGGTAAGAACAAATCAGTACCGCAATGAGCTTCTAGCCGTTACGGCGGCAACCGGAGGTCGTGATGATACTACACCGGGATTTATTGGGCGCTCCATTATAGATTGAAGGTGAGATAGACAGCCTTTTAGATGTTAAGTTTCATTACTATCTATTTAGTGGTATATATGAAAAAATAGTTATCATTATTCTCGTTCTATTTCTACTGAGCTACAATCAGCTGGCCAACCTAACATGAGACGACAATCGTCTTCCGGAATAGCAGCACAAATGCATACCATCCGAAACTAGGCCTGCATGACCTAAATTAAATGCCACTGTATCAAAAAAATACAGTACATTCGGGACATAAAAAGGTACATTTCCACTACATTTCAAAAAAAATCTTGTAAAAGATAAAAATAAAAAACCAAAATCTTGTTTTTTTTTAAATTTTCACAAAAATTTTGAGGTTATGTGTTCAACTTTTGTTCATAGGAGTTGTAGTTTTGTTGGAAATAGAGAAAAAACGGGTTGCACTCCGGTAGTGCCGGCAGAAGTGAAAACATGAACATTAACGTTGTGCATTTTTGATATTTTGGAATGGTTAGGGAATCATTTCGCACGAATTGCTTTTATTATCAGTATTATTTTTCATCTAGTATTTTCAGTAGGTTTTCATCTAGCATTTTTATAAAGTACTCACTCATTTTCTTTCACTATTTCTTCGTCAGTTTTTTCATTAATAGATGCACTTAGTTCAATGTCCATATTTTAAATACTTGATATAAATGAATTTTACAAGTATAGACAGTCAAGCCGTCCTCAGCTGTCACCCTTCTGTCTTACGAATTTTCGATCAGGCCACGTGTAGTTATCGCGAGTTTAACATTTTTACCCATCCCAAAAAAAGTGCACAACGCCGCTAAAGAAGTTTTCAGTTCAAAAACTGTTTTTTTGCCCGATCGACCGTAATTTATTTTTCCTTGCCTTTTTGTTCTATGGTGACTTAGCTATCACGAATCAACTTCTGTAAAATGTACATCTTGCATTAGAAAATAAAATAAACTTTTAATATAGACAGCTACTGCCCAACACTTCAGCTACGACGCTCGAGACATCTATCTCTCTTTTTGATATACGGCTCCACGAACTTATAAATCAAGATGAATCTAAAGCGTCGGCGGTTTTGCAGGTGGAAAGTTTCAGCCATCGATTGAGATTGATCACTAGATACAGCTGCCCATGTTTGATGCTATTTTCACTGCCTTTTTAGTCATCTTTTAATTAAGCAGACTACAACCCTTCAGTTTTTACTGCACAGTTTTAACTATACAGTTAAGACTGGCACTCTTCTATTGTCCGATAAACAGCATTTCCTACGCACGGTACGTTTTAATTGACCGGTGCAGATACAACTGAAGCCGGCATTATAGAGCGACATCGCTAATGCTATTCAGACTTACTCGGTACGTATCCGTCCGTAAGTTCTAACATTTGCGGCATCATTTTTTGGAATAATAATATCGTTTTTTATTTCTTAAATTTATAGGATTAACGTAGCCATTGATGATATTAAGCTACTAATAATGTGGTAGAATTTCTTCAGTTTATTCAAAAATGAAGCCCTAAAATTCACAAGTATCGGACACAGGCGTACAGGGTAGTCTTATGATAGTATTTTTATAATCTTAGATAATTTTATTTCTATTATGAGACATTGATTGTGTCTAGTTGCAATTCTGGCGTGCGCTGCCATAACTGCTAGAATTACACACAAAATATTATGATATGTAAGATGGAAATGTTTATCTTAAATAGTCCCACAAAAAAGCCGGTCCAGCGGCAATTCAGAAGGGACTTCACTTTATGGTAATGACCCTCTCTAACGCGGGTGAAACCGCGGGGCACAGCTAGTCATTTATAAAAATAAATTAACAATTATTCTGTTTTCCAAGAGTGGTTAAGTATCATCTTTTTTGGGTACGCAATTAGATTTTTTCTGTGCATAGTGTCAAAGGCCCTATTAAAATTAAGCTCAATCGTAAAATTAAACAAGCATAGCTTTCTTTCTCCAGCTACTACTAATATTTACATTTCTTATTTTTGTTTTATTAAAAGACATACAATTTATGTTTATTCGATGGCGAAATACATTAATTACTTAGATACAGCCAGTTTCGCTGTGTAGCCCCAGATTCTGACTACAATGGCGTAGTCGACGCCTACGCTGCAGACACAAGGTTATTGTGTTAGCTTTGCATTAAGTACCGAGCTTTGAACCCACATTTATAGCTTAGTCGCAACCTTAATTCCTGGGATACTTACTTACTTACGTCCTTCATAAAATTTATCCATTGCTTTCCTGAAGCCTTGTATTTAGCCCATTAGTCTGGGCATAAAATACTTTCGATAGTAAACAATAATTATTACCTTTAAGCGAGAAATTCTTGTATATACCAATATGTACAATTTGAATCTCGGTAACGGCTCCAATGATTTTCATGAAATTTAGTGTTCAGGATTTCGGGGGTGATAGATTGATCCAGATAGGTTTTATTTTTAGAATTTGTCGTTTTATTAGATTTTTTTGTGATAATCAACTTAAATATAAACTTAGAAATATTACACTGATATCTATTGGAGAATATTAATAACATTGTTGTAATAGAACGCCGCCAAACTAACGTCATCCGCCAGTC
The DNA here is from genome assembly GCA_911387765.1 of Pyrgus malvae. Lineage (NCBI taxonomy): Eukaryota > Metazoa > Arthropoda > Insecta > Lepidoptera > Hesperiidae > Pyrgus > Pyrgus malvae. The sequence continues at coordinate 6,295,815 of OU426958.1, read as the reverse complement.
CGCCCTTCAAACAAATGACAATGTCGATTTCAAAGATCTCCATATAAAATTTATCAAAGAAATTAAAGCTTCCTTGGTACGTAGGCTGACTGCGGCGCTAGGTTTCCGGGTTCAAACCTTAATCATGCATGTTGCGTTTATTTTTATTTTTTGTGTCATTTTTCAAATTGGGAGGTATTTCCGATGGAATTTTTAAGTAACACTATGCTAATGAGAGTTTAGCTTAAATTAAACCAAGATAATCAATTGTTTATGAACTTGAAGACATTACTTTATGTTTTATGATATCTTTTACTTAAACCAAAAACATTTGCATACACATAGAACGGCTCCCCTCTAGCTCTCATCTGATCCTATTAATTTAGCGCGTTGCCTTCCTAGCGAGCGCATTCTTACCATTAAAGCCAGTGCTCATGCAAGTAGAAATTGTATGGTAATTAGAAATAACATTGTAACTTATACATACCCATCAGATACCACAATGAATGTGAACCTCCGTGTTTTATTGTTAAGGGGATACCTCTAAAATAAATCGATGCGTGAAAGGCGGGGCTTACACGAATTGCGGAGAGCACCCCCGCTCCAGAGTTCGCAACGACTATGCGCTCTCGCACATTTCTAGAACAGAGTACGAATTTGAGTGGATGGAGATTAAAAATATTTTTGTTTTATATCATATATTGGACAATTATTTTGTTTACTGACTTCCAAAATGGAGGTCTTTCAATTGTAAGTAATTATTTATAAGTAAGTATGTAATATTATATTAGAATTTTAAGGACTTTTTTATTTTCAAGTGCATTCAAGTAGGTAAAAATTAAATGAAAATTTCAGTGAAATCAGTAATTACTAATTAGTAATCATTTTATATAAGTAAAAAGTAATCAGTAATTTTCAAATATGAATTTCTTAATGCGTGTAGAGTAGCCGAGATCATTTATTTAAACTGAACTACAAATGTGTTTTAAAAACTAGATACTAAAAACAAACCTATTGGAATTATGAAAAAAAAATTTTTAAATTTAAAACAGAAAATGAGATTTTCAAATAAATCTTCTTAGTTTTTTTTCTTTATAACCTATGTAAATAACAATTTGTATGTCAGTAGTACGTATATTATTGAACACTAAAAATATAGAAAGGAATATGCAAATTAAAAACTGATATTCTAATGAAAATACAGATTATTTTTTAATTGTGTGATAAGTATTGCATTAAAATAAAATAAAGATATGCATTATTCATTATTTTTTTAAATTTAAATTTAATTTAATTCTTTAAACTTAATATATCTATTATAATTTGCCTTTAATTTTACAATTTGATAGCCTCCGTGGCGTAGTGGGTGATGAGCCGACTGCGAAACGTGAGGTCGTAGGTTCGATTCCCACCCAGGACAAATATTTGTGTGATGAACATGACTATTTGTTCTGTGTCTGGGTGTTAATTTATCTATCTAAGTATGTATTTAGAATTATATATGTATGTTTATCAGCTTTCTGATTACCATAGTACAAGCTCTGCTTAGTTTGGAATCAGATAAGTGTTGTGTGAATTGTCACAAAGATATTTATTTATTTATTTATTTTAATTTTCGTCATCGTCACGTATTCGTCATTTGGTCATAACTAATTATATTTATCAAAAAACCGGGCCAAGTGCGAGTCGGACTCGCGCACCGAGGGTTCCGTAAAATATTTTTAATACTTAATAATTTTGTGGAAATATAATTTTAATATATGATGTAACTAAACTCATAACTAAACGGCTTTCGCAATTTTTCCTTTATCTGTGCTATAAGACGTTGCTTCATACCAAATTTCAAGATTCTTAGTTCACGGGAAGTACCCAGTTATTATTTAAAAACATATATTATTTGTTTTAACATTGATTAATTTTGATATTTACTACATTCTATACACATTATAATCATGTTCTCCACCAATCCGCAATGGAGCAGCGTGGTGGAGTAAGCTCCAGGCCTCCCCAACAATGGGGAGATACCCGCGCCCCACAGTGGGACAAAAAGGGTAATAATATAATGCATGTAGATCAAGGTATATCATCAAACCATTTTATATTTTAATACCTACTTTAAAAACAAAATACTTTTCATATTTTTCGCAGTTGAAGATCACGGCATATCCAAATTTAAAAACAAATGCGACTCCATAGAACTCTGTTTTAATGATCGGATAGTTTTAAAAATACTATGTGATCGTATTTACCTATACCACTGTTAGACTGGATCAGATTTAAGCAATTTTACATTAACAGTGGTCTTAAAATAAATAAACTTAAGTAATTTGTTAATTATATCGCAGAACAAAACGATTTTGGGATCTAGGTACGCCAAACACAGGTCCAACGCTGGCAAAGGCCGCAGCTTACTGACTGGTGGAACAAACAAGGAAGAGGCTATTACTTTCCATGCGTAATAAGAGACAAAAAAATTGCGAGCGCGGCATAAGTAAACGACGTAAGCGCCAACATGAAAAAAAGTGATTCGTGTTGTAAATAATAAACCAAATAAAAAAGTTTTCTTGTAAATTTTTCATTTATTGTTAGACTAATCAATTAATAGAAATTCGCTTGTCAGTAAAGTTTCGTTCACTAGATATGTCAAAATTGAACATTTGGAAGACCATACTTTGAGATTTTTTTCTATCGAGGCAACTTAAAGCAATCGTGTTTTTGCTCTTGTCAATTAATAAATTAAGTGCTCAATAAATATATATAAATTAATCGAAATTATTGCTTACGTATGTTACAAAAATATACGAGAAACAAACAGGAATTTCTCAGAGGTATCCCCTTAAGACGCGTCTAAGCAAAACGCCTTGCAGTTACCGTTTTCCTTACTACTACTACACATTAATCAATAAAATTGGTGAAAAAATATAAAAAAAAACGGCAAATTGTTTGTAAAGTAGGTTTACGATCGAGATGTTTACGTGATAACGTCCGCACGAGAAAATCTCCATTCGTTTGTATGCCGCTAGAGTGAGAGAGACGGAAGATCGGTCCACTCACTCGAACGCTATGCCAGCCTCCGCTCGTGAGGATTCCGCGTGACAAGTTTCACGGAATGACTGGCAGCGCTCGAGATGAGACGGGAGATCGGTCCGTCTCTCTCTCGTTATACCTGCGATCGCGCTCGTGAGGATTTGGTGTGACACATGTTTCTGAACATGTCACCCGACTAAAACGATTTTAAAGACGTTATCACGTCAAAATATCTAGCATTTACAGGGTACTTAAAGCTAGTTTTTCGTTCCTGTTAAAGTTAAAGTTTTATCCACTTTATAACAGATCATATTTAAAATAAATAAAGCGCGCATGGCCCGGCGGCGAGCGTGGAACGCACTTTGCTACTAAGCTAAGCGGGCGAAGTCGGGAAGATGGGTGACCGCTATTGGCAAAAAAAAACATACGCGTTTTCGTGCTTCGGAGGGTACGTTAAGCCGTCGTTCCCGGTTTTTACCGACAGATAATAGTCGTTGAACATTCTCGGAGACGTTATGAGAGGGTTGAATAATAACCTGACAGCTGGTTGGCATCTAACCCGCATCTCCAACTATCCGCACTGGAGCAGCTTGGTGGAATAAGCTCGAGACCCCCCCCCCCTCCCCAACAAGAACAGACCCGTCCCAGCAGTGGACGCGAAAAGAGTTGCAACTAGTCTAGGTGTCGTATATTTTGTTGAGATTTAAACGCATAGACAACTGGTTAATTGTACATGGCTCAGTAGCAGATCTAGTGATCTGCTCGTAAAGCAACGACAATCGCTCATCGGCCGGTCGCTGATTGTAATTATCGATAGCGACTAATTGTGCGAGTGTCGGCGGCGTATCGCGTAAGGTTGACAATAACGGGGCACAGGGTGGGACGGACTGAGATCCTGTATTGAAGACTGTAAGTAGTAAATAGGTACATATAATGTACCGTAAGCACCGAATGGTGCAGGAGAGCACATCTGCTTTCTCGTTGATGGGCTCGTACTGGGGCGCCGCACGTGGAGATCACCGGTGCGTTCCACTGGAGATCCCGGAGCCTCAAGCGAAGAGGTGGCAGGATAGGGGGGGGGTAGTGGGAGGGGGTTTTAGTTTGGTACAAATCCCACATAACCCGATATTCTCTTTATCTACCTACCTTTACCGCACCCTTTCACGCAAAACCAGCCAGGTGATAAAGCCTGGGCATAAATAAGTAAGAAGGTATACCATTTTGGAAAAGGGAGATCTCCCGCCGGGCGAGATGGTCATGCCCGGGGAACGGCCTCGCTCTAACTGACTCAATTTGGAGCTTGTATATATGGTCGGATATTCAGAAAACTTCGATAGCGTGATTCAGGAATACCCGTGGCGCCATCTCTTGATGAATATCGGAAGGTCGTTAGGGTACAAGAGTGATACAAAAGTAAAGTAGGTGTAAAGTCAAAACATTTCCTGTATGTGCAATTACCAATATTCAAATTTTCAAAACAATTTGCCCTTCAGGACATACTAAACGGATACTATTTGATAAGCAATACCAATTTAAACTACAATCATATTTCACCGACCGACAATGCTTCATAACACTAGAATTAATGAACTGTGCCAGACTTGCTTGATTATTATAAATTATGAAGACTAGACCTAAACTCCTAAGACTAGAATTCACCAATGTTGCCGACCTTGCGAACTGGCTTTCCTTTACTATACTAGGCGTGGCTGCATTCTGCCATTGTGCTAAGTATCCGTAAATGACTTAAATATTCTAAGTCTAGATAATCTGGAATTTACAACTTTGTTAGCATTGACATTTTAAAATGTGATAATATTATATACACAGCCAAAAACCTGCCTCGATAAATCCAATACCAAAATAAACTTTAAATTCCAACCAGTACTTCCTGAGAATAACGCTTTCAAACAAACAAGCTTTTCAGCTTTATAATATTAGTATGTACTAGCGGCCGCTCGCGAATTCGTCCGCGTGGACTTTCATTTTAGGGCGAAGCCTAAGTTACTCCTTATTACATCAGCTACCTGGCAGTAAAAGTCCCGTCAAAATTGGTCCAGCCGTTTCAGAGATTAGCCGTAACAAACAGACAGACAGACAGACAAAAATTGTAAAAAATATTAGTTTTGGTATTTGTGTCGTATATTATTATACATTCATATGCATAGAGTAAAAAAACGGTTATTTTAATATTACAAACAGACACTCTAAAATTTATTTGTACGTAATAATGTAATAATTGTAAGGTCCACCAATCCGCACTTGGCCAGCGTGGTGGACTATGGCCTAAATCCCTCTCAATTGCGAGAAGGAGACCTGTGCCCAGCAGTGGGACATAAAAAGGTTGAAAATATAATAATTGTAATAATAGATAAAATAATACATTTCTAAAATCAACACATTAAGGCCATAAGTGCATCAAATAGTGCAATTTAGTAGATGGTTACATTAGATAAGCGTGGTTTCTGTAGCTTGAGATTACGAATATGAGGGACAACATCCCCTGCCTGATTGTAAGAAGGAAGGGGGACTCCTCACGCCCAGCCAGCGGTCCAGGTTAGCACAAAGCATCGTATTGCGTTAGTCTTTTTTTTTGTCGGGGGGAAACCTTCAAAAGGTACCCGGCACCTTGGGAGATAGTACCGGGTTATGTGGGATTTGACCGCACTAAAACCCCCTCGGTGGCTGCCACTGCGCTTGGGGAGGACTCCGGGATCTCCGGCGGAACGCACCGGTGTCCTCCACGCGCGACGCCCCAGAACGGGCCCATCTTCGGGAGAGCAGCTTTGCTCTCCTGCACCTTCAGATGCTTACGGCGACATGCGGCCGCCCTTCCCGGGGCTGCTGGTTGGATGGATCGAGCTCCCACTCACACCGTCCACAACCCCGGAAATTGCGTTAGTCTATCGTGCTGGCCACTCTCAAAGGTTTTTCGTTTTTGGTTTTTGGAATCTTCGATTCTACGAACTTTCAAACTATAAAAGTTGTAAAATGTGACTGTCAAATGGGTTTTGGTACCATTTGTTAACAGGCTATGTCCTCGTAAATGATAAAAATCACCAGAGGACGCCGGTGTTAGGGATATTTTTACTTAATTATCTTATGTACTATAGTTCAAGAAAGGTAGGACAACAGTTCTGTTCTAGTGCATAGATTATACACTTTACTTATATCTTTATCTTCGGATATTATTTATAGCTTCGGGCAACACAGAGAACAGTTAGTTGCGACCATTCCGCGGCATTGTAGAATTGGATAACTGTTTACTAGTTTATCTGAACTGTACTTTTACTACTTTTTACCGGCGTATTTTGCTAGGTTGGAGGTCTGAATTAGATTAAGACAGATTATGAGTTTATATTCGCTATCATGTCATGTTTAAATTATCAATTTTGTTGTTTCAAATGAAGCGGAATGGATATTGGTCGCAGAAGAACCGAACTAAGAACGTGATATTGAGTAGTTTATAGAATAATAATATTTTTGTAGTTTTGCTAATTTTTTGCCAGATGTAATCGTTTCACTAACAAGGATACTTTGTAACCCTTTTTTTGTTTCGGGGGTAAACCTTCAAAAGGTACCCAGCACCTTGGGAAAGGATACCGGGTTATGTGGGATTTGTACCACACTAAAACCCCCTCGGTGGCCTACCTCTGCGCTTGGGGAGGACTCCAGTATCTCCATTGGAACACACCGGTGTCCTCCACGCGCGGCGCCTTAGAACGGGCCCATCTTCGGGAGAGCAGATGCGTTCTCCTGCACCCTCAGGCGCTCACAGCGGCATGCGGCCACGCCCACACCGCCGTCCTTCTCGGGGCTGCTGGCTGGACGGGTCGAGCTCCCACTCCACACCATCCGCAACCTTTTAGTCGCCTCTTACGATCAGGCAGGAGATATCGTAGCTCTATTCATAATCCCGAAGTTACAGGGACTATACTCATGAACCCTAAGAGATATACACTATACTGATATAATAAAGAGGAAAGATTTGATTATTTGTTTGCATTGAATAGGCTCCGAAACTACAGGACAAATTTGTAAAATTATTTTACCATTACAATCTTAAATTATTTCTGACAAACATAGGCTACACTATATTCAAAATATACTATAAAATATTCAATTCCAAAACGTTAGAAAACTTTGATAATGTAACCCAATGTGTGGAAAAAATACCAATATACTCGTAAAAGCAATGTAAGGATTACGCTGCGGCAATAATAATTATTGACAGTAGAGCAAAGTGATGTAGGTACTGCAGTTTTAAAGAGGACATCAATACTAAAAAAAGGTCTGGCGTAGACATATGCTATATATAGTTATATCACAATAAATACTTTTTCATGTTATATGCAATAGTAACACCGGTATAAACTAGGTTTTAGGTCCCATGAATCCTATGGAGAATTCAGAATATTCACTTGATACTGATCCTTTTTCATGCGGGTAAAACCGCGGGGCACAGCTACTTTTTAATATGATTCTTACAGAGAATTTTTTATAAAGCCCTTATATGTAAGGTTAGAAAAGTGATTTTTGAAACGTGTAATTTATACTCTAGCCAAAGCGTGATCTGTGCTCTAAATCGCCCCGAAGCAATAGTACACTATGAGGGGTTAATATTGATGACGCCAGGAGATAAAAATAAAATTCTTCGAAGTAATTGTAAACGTCCGTAATCTATCATACCATAAACTAGGTTCCATAACTAAATGCAGGAATTTCACTAGAAAATTGAGATATCGGTCGAATCAGTTCATTTGTGGGTTCGATTTTCTATTCTCTTTTGGTCCGATAGGTTCTTTGGTTGTTTGTTCTACTGCACTAAGCCTGTAGGTATTGAATTACATCCGTAGAGTACTTTTGATGCAGAGAAATGTTCACAGGTTTAAAGAATGTTTGTTTTTGGTATAGGATAATCGTGCATGCCTAAGAGAAACTCATAATCCTAACAATATGGCCTTCCCATTGCCACTTCAGCTACTTACTTTGAGTAATTTATTAAACACTCACGTAAGTACGAGTAGTTTCATGACAAATTTAACGTTCCACACTCATGGCCCCACAGTAGGGTAGATATACCCTGTGTCGTGGGTGCCATGGACACACACAAAGACAGAAACACAAACACCCAGACCTAGGACAGAAATTTTGAACTCATCATGTGTGTCCCCTGAACAGACCTCAACTATATTATCGATTAAGTAGGCAAGGCAAAAAATAACACTATTATTTTTTAAAGAAAAGAAAGGAAAATATTTTATTTGCACAAATAAAATATTTTCTTACAAAAAAGGTAAAAAGTTTCGAACAAAAAAGGTTTTACAAAAATATTTAGATCGCCATATTTACCCTTTAGGGTGTACAAATTTTATTGTAAAAGTTACAAGTCAAATTATAAACTAATTAAGTACAGTAAACACTTAAATACACACGCAAATATGCTCGCATTAAAATACAGTATACCTACTTAAATAATTCTACATTATTATCACTTCAGCTACTTAAATTAAAATTAACCCATTTATTTAACATTTTTCTTATATTTTAGTGGTCTCTTACGACTTACTATACACTTCGTACCCGGTATAGAGCTGGCAAGTATCCTGTATCCTATGTAGTCTCTATCAAAAGCTATTCTGCCGTACTCCAATAGCGGGGACAGGCTAGTTATCTTATAATAAGAGTAATGGCGGTGGGCGATGACCATTTAGAAGGGCCCGCTTTCCTGCAGTCCCGGGTCGCGCGAAAGTAACAATGTAGTGTTTCAAATCTACCGATATCTACAATTACTGGCATCAACCTCCGTATAAGTGGGTTCGATCGATCTGGCTGATAAGACTCCTTTTGTATGAATTAGAACTAGGTTTTTAAAGTGACTTTGTATGTTGTACCGTTATATTTAGAACAAGTTATATAATAAATTTAAATGACTTTCAGCCTTATTTAAATTTTAAGCAATGTTTAAAATGATATCTTAAGAAATTGGCATTTATAAACATTGTTTAAAGTTAACTATTTGTTTAATCTGTGTCTTATATTTTTTTTTTCAACCTTTTTTTATTCCCACTGCTGGGCACAGGTCTCCTCTCACAAGTGAGAGGGATTTAGGCCATAGTCCACCACGCTGGCCAAGTGCGGATTGGTGTCTTATATAGCTTATATTAAAGCTTAATATACCATAACAAATACAAACAACCAAATTTCTAGCGATCTACGTAGCTAAGCGAAACGGCCGCCGCCGTCGGTTGTGAGGTGTGTGTCTACTAGTCTCCGTTTTTATTAATAGATAACAGTCGCTAAGCCTTGCGGGAGGCCTTGTACACGGTTTGAAAACATCCGACAGCGGGTTGGCCACTAACCCGGCTTTCCACCAACCCACATAGGAGCAGCGTAATGGGGTCCGGGCCCGCGCGTTCCTTGTGGACCAACCGTTGGCCCAACTAGTTGGACCACGGGGAACTTTTTTCCCACTGGACCAACTACTCGGTAGTTCAACTAAATTCATTCCCCGTGGTTCACCTCCCGATCACGAGGAGAAACCCGTGCACAGGTGTGGGATGCAAAAAATCGTTGGAGCCAAGACCTGAATATTTTATTTTAATTTAAAATGACACCTTCACGGTTCCCTGTCAGAAGTAGTAGAATTTAATAAAAAAAACAACGGGTTGCACTCCGGTAGTGCCGGCAGAAGTGAAAACTTGAACATTAACGTTGTGCATTTTTGATATTTTGGAATGGTAGGGAATGCACGAATTGCTTTTATTATCAGTATTATTTTTCATCTAATATTTTCAGTAGGTTTTCATCTGATATTTTTATAAAGTACTCATTCATTTTCTTTTACTATTTCTTTGTCGCTTTTTTCATTAATAGATGCACTTTGTTCAATGTCCATATTTTAAATACTTGATATAAACGAATTTTACAAGTATAGACAGTCGAGCCGTCATCAGCTGTCACCCCTCCGTTTTACGAATATTCGATCAGGCCTCGTGTCCTGACGCGAGTTTAACATTTTCTACCCATCCCAAAAAAAGTGCACAACGCCGCTAAAGAAGTTTTCACTTCAAAAGTGACACGTTTCTTTTTGGGGTAATGAAACGAAAAAAATGTTTATGTGTAAGGAGATTGCAAGATCTCCTTACATATTTAAAAGGTATCATTCATGCCTACTTATTTCTTTTTATTACTTTTGACCCCACCTCTAACTTCGCTTTAGCTATCAACCCAGCCCGTCCACGAGCTACTAAGTACACAGTAAAGATATGAACTAATAGCTTCGCCGATGCGAAATGACTTTAATTTTACAAGCAAAAGCCTTTACATAAAACGGCTACTTTACTCCGCGGCCATATTTCGACAGGTCCGCGTTCGCCCACGACTGTCAGCTTGTGCGGAATGATAAGCTTAGATAATTCCTTGATAACTTCTGAAGGCAAGCGGGAAATCGCGGTAATAGTACGTGATGCTAAATTTGGATTTACTAGAGCGGGGATCTAAAGAAATATGCATTGTGGGTTATGCCTAGCACAGGAATGTTAAAAGCTAATTATTGGTAAGAAGAAGTTTTATGTGTACCATTTTGCCTATAGCTTATATTCAAATTGTCAAATTTGGCTAGCTTTGGTCAATTACAAGGCAAATAATATTTGTTTTAAGCTAAAACAAGTTCAAAGGCTATTAAGTTTGTACACGTGGAATCTTATTCATTTTTATCGACATTCACGTGTGAGCACTAAACTAAATATTTTTTTCTTAAACCGGGTGACATTTTATTTAGGGTGACCAGTATCCTACGATTAAAAATACAGATATTTTGGGTGATAAATAAAACAGTATTAGCATAATTGTATTTATAATATTTTATGATTTCAGTTGTTTAGGCGAAATGATTTTGTGCACTTTAGGCACTCCATGTCAGTTTTTGAAGTTTTCTGGGCTGCTTCCGCTGCTTTATGTTCTTGTAGCGACGTTCCGCTACTAATCAAGAGATGGCGCCACATGTATTCCTGAATCACACTATCGATGTTTCCTAAATATCCGAGCATATATATACAAGCTCCTAAATGAGTCAGTGTGAGCGGCCGCTTCCCGGTCATGACCACCAAGTCCGGCGGGAGATCTCCCTTTGCCAAATCCTTATTCAACTGAAAGATTATAGCGACCAGGTGCACTGGTCTCTCTAAATATTTTCTAGTAAGAAACCGTTTATAAATCTTTTCAATTTCTTTAGCCGTCACTTTAACTGCTTAAAAGTTTGTCATTAACGTCGATAAAATGATTGATTCTGACCGATTCGTAGCTACTCGTAAGTAAACATCATACGTGGTGGCGGGACATGAAGTAAAGTAATACGTGCATGCCCCACGTGCAGGGCAGTTTTTTTTGTTAAAGGGGGGTTGGAGGCGTAATTTCAATAAAAATATTGTAGGTATTGTGTAAAAAGTGTAATAAACAAGCTTACAGAAAATGCAGGCCAAAAATTACAAATAAGTTTAATTAGATACCTTGACACGACTCTGACTTAAATGTTTTGAGGGACAGAGGTACACAGACTCCTGAAAGAGTATATTTATTTTTTATAGTAAAATGAGCTGAGATTATTATTTACTAATATTAAGAGTAAGCAGCCATTGATCTCTATCTTTAGAAATAATCATAGTAGTGATTTTTCACTAATTGATTTGGCAGGACTTTTCTAATATTTCCATTAGTTACGTTCACCTAATATCGACCCATTACAGAAATATAAACAAATAGCTTCACTGATGCAAAGTGACTTTATTTTTAAAAGAATCTTAAAATTAAACAGCTCTATTGTTATTAAGTAAAAGCTTTACATTAAATACAGGCCTTAAAGATAAGCTGAGTTAATGCATGATACTTCAAAGGTTTTAGGCGAGAATCGTTATCATGTCATGTCTTAATCTAATGAGCTCGAGTAAACCTCAAAACCTCCCTCAGACTCCTCCACTATAACTTAGAAAACGAATTATCGCGCCCATTGTTTTTGTATGGCGTTTGCTGTTATTTGATAGCTTTCGAAAGTGAACAGATTAGGCAGATAAGGTTCAATAGTCAAGTTTGTGTAAGTCTTGTACCAGAAAAGAGACGCTGAGGCAAGAGATGCTGATTGTTGACTATTAAGATCACAGAGTAAAAAAATTTACTGGAATCGATACCAGATTTTTTTATTTATTTAAAACGCATAGATTAAAAATGTCGACATTAATTAACAAATTTGCTTAGGCTATCAAAGATGTCACTATAACTGACTCTACAAAAAAAGAGTACAGACTATCCTGTATTAAATCCAAAATAACTCATTAAAAAAAACTTGTAAGTATTAAAAATTGAGTGTATGTAAAATCAAGTGACCAATATCTCTTCCGTAAAATCAAGTGACCAATATCTCTTCCATTATATTTCCTAAGTAGTAAATAATGTATGATTAAAAGTGATTTTAACGCTATAACAATGCCCAAAAACCAAGTGGTTCTGTCGTTCGGCTGCAGTGGGGTATAAATACCTTTGTTTTCAAAACATAGTGTCAAGCCTAAAATGGCACTACACCATATACAGGTGGGCCGTTGATTTTGGTCAGTACCAAGAAATTCTGAACAATATTGCAATGCTTAAGTTTCCTTCGTTTTTGACAGCTATTAGAAGTAGCTTGTGATCAAATAATTAATCCTAAGTAAATAAATACATTATCACCTCAATATGTTTCCTTATAACATTTTTTTTCTTTTCAATTATGGCATCGCAAACTCTGTGCATACTGCCAGCGTCAAGTACAATTTTTTCATCAATTTTTTCGCAGTTTCAATGAAACTGGACGAAGTAATAACAAAGTCAGTAAGTGATTCGTCAGTAATCAGTCAGTCTAGTCTAGTCAGTCCAACATTCAAGTAAAGCGATGGCTACTTTACTAGAACGTGTCCGATGGAATTTTGGAGGCAAGCAGAAAAAACATATTTTAGCACTGTTATTCTATTTCACAAATACTCGTGCACTGTAATTAACCTATATCAAACAAAATGCCATCAACTTTATCTGATATAACTCAAAAATACACCAAGAAAATGAAAATAAAACAAGAGCACAATATGTCTTTTTCGACTTCCCGCCAAAAAACCCTTATAACATTGTTTCGACTTCATTCTGAGGATACGGTTGACACCAACGTATTTTTCGGCGTGTTCGCACGTCTTTTGTTCATTTTTTTTTCTTCAATTATGGCATCGCAAACTCTGCATATTGCCAGCGTCAATTATAATTTTTGCATCACGTTTTTGCCAGTTTCGGTGAAACTGGACGAGTACCTAATAATAGATAAAGTCAATAAGTCGTCAGTAACCAGTCAGTGAAGTCAGTCAGACATTCAAGTATAGCGATGGCTTCTTTACCAGAACGTGACCAATAGAATTTGGAGGCAAGCCGAAAAAACATATTTTAATTTACAACACTCGTGCACTATTTATTAACCTATATTGAACAAAATGCCATCAAATTTATGCGATATAACTCAAAGTACACCAAGAAAGTAAAAATAAAACAAGAGCACAACATGTCTTTTTCGACTTCCCGCCAAAACTCTTTTGTTCGTTTTAAGAAGCGCGTGTAGTCGCGAAACGTCAAGATTTGACGTTTTCTGGTACAAAAGGTAAAGCGCGTGTGAGCGCGTGTGAGCGCGTTTTCCAAATCGACCGTTTACTCGCATAAAAATACGTCGCTGTGAAACCGCACTGATAGCTAAAATATCCTGTATCCTAGTAGAATGGACGGAGTATATATCAGCAGTACAATCGTTTTGTACTTTACCAATTTATTTATTTATTTATATAAAGGTTTACCAACGATGGATACATATAAAAACTTATATCTAAGTAGAAAAACAATACTATTGCACTAGCTAATGTTACATCACATATAGGTAAACACAACATGCGTATACTCGTAAGCAGATGATATGCAATGAAAGCAATAATAATAATATTACTATAAGAATATAACATTGAATAAGGTTTAAAATAAGAGGGCGGTACAAAAAAAATATTTAAATGACAAATAAGTTTAAGTTAATGAATGGCTTCAAATACATTATAAATCTACACTAAAAACAAAGCACACAAAAAAAACAGAAAAAAAACTAAAGAAAAATACAAATTACAAGTACATGTTAAAAAGGTACCGAGGGAGTTTTAAATATAACTCAAGAATATACATATTTATGGAGAGTTTGTTTTAATGTGGTTTTTAAATTTGGGTAAGGATATGTGATTGATATCCATTGCCGGGGATCCACTAAATTTGTTATATAATTTTGTCATTCTCGCTAGGGGTGAGTGAGAGCCTAAGACTGTTCTACGCAGGGGGGTACTTACCAACGAATTCTAACTATAATGTAACAGTCTTTTTACTTTGGAGTGCACATCGTTTTACTAAAAATTAGATATTATATCGTCACAATATGTCAATGATTTTAGTATTTGTGACGTCTGCGACGATGTCACGACTTATACGAACACATAAATAATAAAACATTCTACAATACATTCAGATATAAATAGTAAATACCACTACATTAACTTCAATCAAGTCAAGACTAGTAGCATAACAGGGTTAAATAAAAATAAAACAGAAAAAGCAAAACGGTTGATAACGACAACTTAACAAGCCTGACAAAAATTACCACATTCTGTCAATTTCAGTAAAATTACCACCAAGATATTTTGTGCCATGTAATATTTCCACAGGTTCTGAAAGTAATATCGATGTTAACGTTTCTTAACAACACATTATGTCAATCAACTCAACTTACAGAATGTAAATTCGAAAAAAAAGTCGATAATTAACGAAAAAGCGATCGCAAAACCTCGAAATTGTGTGGCACTATCTTTTCGGTATATATCTTGTAAGTGACTTGGTTTAAAGGATTTTGGGTTTTATGCTGTTAAGTATAGAGGTGATTTGAGTTATCAGAGTGGTTTGAACCGAAGTAATTGTAATTAGTGCATACAAAAAGACCGGTTAAGTGGTAGCGGCCGCGGGCTAAAGGTTATCGATCTGATACAGTTTTCATGCCATTTTCTCTCTCATTAAGTTCTTAATTCATACGATGTCTTGAAACCCGCTTTTTACACTAGTTCTCTCACGAACTTTTAACTTTTTCTTTCCTGATTTTATCCATTTTGTTTTAAAGTAATTGGGTATTTTACAAGATTTTTACCGAAATTACTAACTGGTTCTCAAGTTGAAAAGGTGGTAGATTTTGCTTTTTGTTATTACAATATTATATAATATAGTCACATGACTTAGTCAGTGTTGTGTAAATCATAGATGCATTCTGGAACCTAGACCGGGTAGACTTCCAGTTCCCTTGAATAAATCCATGGTGGGGTTTTCAAGTTCCTATGGTGTACTTTTTTATTTATTATTAATGCTCAGAAATTTTAATCAAGGAGATTTAAGTTCCTGAGCTAATTCTTTGACTTTGCCTTTGTCTTTATTTCTCAGACCCGGTTGACCGGTTGCTCGGACAAAAACAATTGATTTAGTAGAGACTTATTGGCTTATACTTAACAACGACATCTACTTCAGTTCCCAATTTTAAAAAATAGAATAAATGTACTCGCCGTTGGATGGGATTTATTGTTTAGAAAGAATATTTTTGAATGTGTGACAAAATTAAAATGCGTGCGTTCTTCCCCCCGCACCAGATTTGGCACAAAAATTATTGTATTGAGTATTGAGCATCTACTGAAAACCCCCACTTTTTTGGTGTCGCAGGGGAACCTCCAAAAGGTACCCGGCACTTTGGGAGAGGAGATACCAGGCTATGTGGGATTTGTACTGCACTAAAACCCCCTCGGTGACCTGTCTCTGCGCTTGGGGAGGACTCCGGGATCTCCAGTGGAACGCACCGGTATACTACGCGCGCGGCGCACAGTTCGGGCCCATCTTCGGGAAAGAAAATGCGCTGTCCTGCACCTTCAGATGCTTACTGCGGCATGCAACCACGCACACAACGCCGTCCTTCCCGGGGGTGCATGCTGGACGGATCGCGCTCCAACTCTCACAGCCCGCAACCCCGAAAGCCCTCTTTTAGTCGCCTGTTACGATCAGGCAGGGGATACCGTAGCTCTCTTCTTAATCCCGAAGCTACGCATTAGCTACTTCATTATAAAGTCAAACAAGAACAGTGCTTACGGCTTCGATTCTCATTCTCGTAAAGTGTCAAATGTACCTCGTGCCTGTTTATTTGGTACGCCAGTGACCGCTACTGGTTGAGGCGGGCCAATGCGAGCGTGTCGATGCTTATTGATAAAAACACGTATAAATATGACTGTGCAGTGTATCGGGGAGATAAAAGAGGGCCTGCACTTACGCAGGAAGCCGTATTCATAGTTTGGACTGATGCGGCGTCAACAGCGGATAATTTTAGATTGAAGTTAGGTTTAAAATAGACATGTGATTTTTAAAGGGAAACTGTACGACTATGACGTTATTAGCTAATAAGCTAGTCTAGAGATTATGTAAAACTGAAAATTAAAAAGCTTTTAATATTTGACAATGATAGTGAACACTGAATACAAAACAATCTTTGTATCTCTTTCACTCTCACCCTTTTTGTATCGAATAAGATCTTGTCTTAGCAATACTTATATCCGTGAATAGGTTGTTAGTATTTTGTGTAATCCTATTTCAGGAAATATTTGACTTAATTTAATTTTAACGTTTTGTTTTGTTGAAATTGTGATTGCCGGCCATACTTACACGAGTTTACCACCAGCTTCCAGAACAGCAACATTATTGCAGACTAATACAGATTTGCTTCTGGTGGAACTACCACTTGGTTACCTGGGCACCCTCTATTTTATATTATATAATGAAAAGACACAAGTTAATCCGCAATATATACGCGAATATGCAACATAACTGACCCCAAGTCAACACTGTGAATACAAGGGCAATGCAGGAATGTGCTACAGTTTAAATGAGGCTGCGCGACCGGTTCTGGCGTTCGGGGAAAGGTTCACCTCATGATTTATAACTGAAATTAAGCGAGGACCGAGGAAATGAGAGCGGATTGCCGCTGTTACCGATCGCTCTGATGGTTGGCTGTTAAGTGTTTGTGACCTCTAAGAGGAGGGAATTATGGTGGAGACAAACTCTACATAAAACAAAAATAACGTACGTATTTATTCAGTTTAATGACTCGTGTTGCGCAATGGTTACGATGCCGAACTGCTAGTCAAGGGTCCAGGGTTTGATTCCCGGCGAGGCTGAAATTGGAATTATGAGTTTCAGTTTCTGTTCTTGGTCTCAGTATTTGTGGTCATGTCTTTGTTTGTGTTCTATGCTTCCCACGACATGCTCTTTGTATTGTGACACAGAGAATGCAAGTGCGTGGATATGAGAGTGTGTGTGAGAGTGTGTGGCTTTATTTTTTTATTAATAATAAAATTAAATAATAGACGAATAAACAAACGAACGAATAAAGGAAAGAATAAACTCGTATATAATTAAAGAAAAAAAAGAAAGCTATAAAAAAGCTCTCCTTCAAAGCCGGCAATGCTCAGGTGGCTCCTCTGTGGTTGCCCGTGTCCATAGCCAACGGTGATCGCTTAACACCACACGGCTCGTCTGCATTTTAGTTCGGTTTATTTATAAAAAAAAGTCTATGAGTAAATAGCTCATTACAGTGTAGTGTAGATTCGTTCTGCTATTGTCAATTAAAATTACACATGTGAAATTAACAGAAGTTGTCAAGTCTTCAAGTTACACTAAACTTGAGATTTTATAATAATATGAGTAGATGAGTATAATTTAGCCAACTAAAATGTAAAGTAATTCTACTTGAAGATAATAAAATATAGATAAAAGGAAAACTGTATCATAACATAGGGGTAGGTAAATTATAGAACAGGAGTTCATTGTATATTTAACAATATTTTTAAATACAAGACAAATTGTAGTAGTCGGGACCCCATTTTTAAGTTAAATCGGGTATGACGATTTTCTTGTTTTAGGGTTTTTACATTTCCAAATTAACCATAAACGTAGTCGAGTTTTTTAGTTTTTTAAATTACAGTTTTTATTATTATTAATTTTGATATACCCAGTGTCACTTTCTAAGCAATACGAATCCTAACGATACCTCTCAAGCTAAAACCCATCAAGCCGTTCAGGCTATAGAGCGTGCCAAACAATAATTTTTTAATTACCGTTTTTTATTTATATATTTTTATTTTTTATTTTGATACACCTTGTGTCATTTTCACTGTAAATACGAATCTAACGACACCTCTCGAGCTAAAATCCATCATACCGTTCTTGCTGTACAGCGTGCCAAAAAATTATACATACATACATACACTCGAAAAACATAACCCTCCTTCTGGCGAAGTCGGATAAAAAGCTGCGTAGCGAGCGTACTATACAACAAAAACACAATATTTTCACACAAATTAAGTCATTCTCCCGCACCGATTCAATACTATCAATCTTTAGCGATATCTCGGTACAGTATTTTGTGATTTTATCTAAAGAAGAAAGCACGTATGAAACGGACAGTTGAAAGATAGTCTAACAATTTCAACTTGACACTACCTATCGATATTGCAAATAAGTACATTATTGTAAATGAAGTTGTTTAGACCATGGTTGTATAGTAATGTATGATATTGGTACGTTCCATGTTTGTATAGAGACATGATAATATTATATAAAATATTGATTAATGGTTACATTTATTAAATTGCTATATCGCAAAGTAGCCCTTGCGAGTAACCGTCGTAGAGTCAATAACCCTGATGATGCTCTGTTTTGGGGCGAAACACGTGTTGGTGGTGGTACGTATGTTGGTGTATATTTTTTATTGTTGCATATGTATCCTATGTGGGAGAGAGGGAGGTGCTATTGCATGAAAAAAGTATTCACCATCATACGCTCTGATTGCGAATTGTTGCAAAGTAGTTTTTAACCTATCTTTATAACAATGGGTGGATAATTATGGATTCTATTAATTATTTTAGGGTTTTGTAATGCTACACCAAAAAGTAAAAAGGAGAATAGGTTGCCTAGATTAACCAGGTAGACTGACGACCTGAAGAAGACAGCGAGAAATCGCTAAATTAAGAGATAGCAGGATTCGACCGAGTGGCGAATATTAGGGTAGGCCTATGTCCAGCAGTGGGCTTTTAAAAGCTAATAAATGAATGAATGTACAGAAAACTATACCTCAAAAGCTTTACAAACATAAATCATAGTCTGCCAAAAATATTCCAGGACCTTATTTAGTTTAGATCAAACGGTATATTTATCAATTTAAATGGTTTCTCCAACTACCCACATAATCGAAACAATGGGCACAGGAGAAAATAGCCTGGAATCGTTGACACTGTATGGGCGCGTACATCTTCACCCCAGGTCTTAAACAATGCGCTTTATCCAGCGAAAAGATAAGGAAGAAGTAAAGAATCATCATATAATTTCTGAGGCCGCATTGTTCTTATTGGTCCATCAATCGCCGATATGCGTTCCCCGGCGAGGGTATATATTGCGCGTCTAGATAAAATCGCGGCAGTCGCGGCGAGGTAACCGTGGCGTTATCTTGATCAGGGAGCTGGTAACTGCAGCCCGCGGGTCGTTCCATACAAATTGTATGGCATATCTACTGCTACTTTTGGGCATAGTTAACCTTATAGTTTTCTTGTACGATGTTCGTGGCCGCTAATGGGGCCGATTCATCGCGTCAATGGTGTGAGAACGGCAGATAGTACGTTTGATACAATTCTCATTGTATCTCCATGCCATATTGGAGCGGATCGATTCGTTCCGCCTTATCAACCTGCATTGTGTCTCTACAAGACGCATTTAATTGCTCTGCGCTAATGATAGTCGCTTTAGCTTTTATTGTTACGTTTGTTCGTACGAGACATTTAACTTGACTGGATTCCGTACACGGTGTCCTTTTGTTACATAAAGTTCACAAACACTCATTGTGAGACTAACTGGTAGGTTTTCAGAAATTATGCTTTAACGGAAATCAAGACTTTTAATCAATGAATCAAGCAATCAAATCTTTAGTTGACAATAAGCATTTTACCAGGCGCGGTCCCAGGGGACATGACCCTCCCCCCCCCCTCAAAATCCATCACTCATGCGTAGATGGAAGGTGAAACGAGCCAATTTGGGACACCTCTTCTTCTAAACTTCTTAGCCCCCCCCCCCCCCCCCAAGTTTCTTGGCGACCCAAATTGAAGGCTGCGTCCGCGCCTGCATTTTACATGGTTTAATTTTACAGAATCATAGTGCATTTATTGGCACTGTAATTCTATAAAGTTTTCTGTGAGTTTGGAGTCGGTATTTTGTAAAGGGCCCGACTCCAAAATAGTTTTGAGAGATTTTACCAATAGCAAAGTAAAGGAATGCCAGGTACTTAACAATTTTATTTTTTACCTTTTGAAATCGTTTTTTTTTTTTTTTTTTGTTAAAATCCTAATAAATTTTCAGAAAGACTACACTTAGGTTCACTTACCGTCATATTAATTAAAACGTCTCAATAGAGTCTTTAAGATATGTGTAGAAAGTAGCTTTTTACAAATACTATTGAAATCAGTGGCTGCAACCCTTTTTACGTCCCACTGCTGGGCACGAGTCTCTCTCCATTATTGGGGAGGCCTGGAGCTTCCTCCACCACGCTGCTCCAATGCGAGTTGGTGGAGATGCGGCTTAGTGGCCAACCAGCGGATGTTTTCAAACCGCCCATATGGCCTCCGACAAGGTTTAACGACTGTTATCTATCGACAACAACCGGGACCGACGGCTTTACGTTCCCTCTGAAGCACGAAATGCGCATGAAAATTTTGCCACTAGCGGTCACCCTTCTCACAACTGACCGCGCCCGTTTGGCTTAACTGCGTAAATCGCTTGCGTTCTACGCTAGCCGCCAAGCCATTCGCGCTTCATTAAAATCAGTACCTAATAATAATTTACTTATCATACGTATAATGCAGGTAATCCTTATTGGTACCCTGTTCAAATATAAACGGACAAGTTTCCTTTTGAGCCAATGCTTTTTGTATTGTGCCAGTTATTCTTATGCCAGCATGTAGAACAGGGCAGCCGTCACCACTGTTCAGTATGTTTTAGCATTTACAAACAGGAACATGTTATATTTTAGTAACCGAGATCAAAGACAAAGACATTTTTGCAAATAATTTATTTGCAAAAATACACAAGTTTACAAAAAAAAATATACATTTGGTTCGCCATTACCTTCATTCATGAGGTATGCATATATTACAATAATTGAAAACTTAACTCATCACGAATATAAAAAAAATATTCATAATCTTTTTAAATGTACATTTTTAATAAAAAATATTTAAGATTAAGATTTATCAAACTTATATAAGTCTATATTATTATTATCATTATTTGTACCCATATTGCGCCTTTTTTGTTGATTAATTTTTATTTATTTATTTTTATTTTTCGGATCGGATCCGATCGTCGGCTTTGGGTACCCATAGGTTTTTGTACTCTGAGAGAAAAAAAGCCAGCGGAAAGTTTTAAGTCGAATCGCATTCCTCCATCAGGTAGTGATTGTATTGCAAAACCTATATATTTTGATTGCCAAAAAGCTCCTCCCGACTCTTGTATGCATATTGGTTGTTGAGTTTGTTATTAAATTCCACTTTACAATAAACTTTCATGCGATAGACATAATTACAGACACACAAACAAATATGTATACAGTGCATGCCTGAGAGAAATTCATAATTTCTCGAAAGCATGTCGTCCACCAATCCGCACTTGGCTAGCGTGGTGGACTATGGCCTAAATCCCTCTCAATTGTGTGAGAAGGAGACCTGTGCCCAGCAGTGGGACATAAAAAAGGTTGAAAAAAATATACAAATGACCAAGAACGTCCTATAGATTACTTTCTTTATTTTCAGGTGAAGACCATGCAATCAACGTTTTAGGGCTTAGCCAAAGCGTTGTACCTTTGATTACCAAAATATTTATGCAAACGACACACAAGTGCCAATTACTGCCAGATTGTGGCACGTCACTGGTCATTGTCCGTTTGTCAGATTGCAATCTTTGCAACGAAATTTCGCCTGTCCGGTAATTCGATTGTGAATATAATCGCAGATCTAGATTCTGCAGGTAGCGGTAAGCGGGTGAAAGGTAGTGACACCACGCAGGTGTGTAACAATCGGGACACTCGGGACTGGGTCATAACGAAACAACCCCCAATTTGACATAGTTTTCGCATTTGACAACCAACTGTACATATACCACTCAGTGCGCTACAAGAGGTTCTGAGTTCGATTTCCAACAGGGAAGATAACGAAAAGGTTAATTTAGAGGCATTTCCTGGTCAGGGGGATTATTTCTTTTACCTGTTGCGTCCATGGCATCCACGGCAAAAGATATCCTACTGTGGACTTTGAATGTGAGGTGTTGTCCTCTAAAATTTGAAGTTATTCTTTTCCAAACATTTTTACACTATACCTACCTATAGATGAAATATGTGGTTGGTCCGGAAATTCGATTGTGAATCGCAGGTCTAGATTTTGCAGGCTGCAGGTAGCGGTAAGCGGATGAAAGTTAGTGTCACAATGCAGGTGTGGGTATCGAGATGGGGTTTCAATTATGTTTCTTCAGGATTCCATAGCTTAGGGTATCAACGGAGTATGTCAGCTATAGGACGTCTTTAGAATTGTATTAAATACCTGCTAAAATATATGTAGCTAATTTATAACGCGATAATTTATGTAAATAAGATAAATAGGCGTATCCCAACTTGTTCAATGTTTTTGACAATTTTTTTCTAAAAGTTAGCGTTACCATGCCAGTGAGGCAATAGGGACATGGGCCTTCAATTATGATGCTATTATTTAGAGTATTAAATCTGTACATACAGTATATTCACGGAGTATGTCAAACTTTCTGTGCCTATTAATACAATCAATTTCTCGGTCCCGATTGATTCCCATTTTAATATCCGAATGCTGGATACCGTTCTCCTTTCTGAACTGAGAAAGATTTAGGCAATGATTCTTTATGTTGAGCAATGTTTAAATTTGCTTTATAAAGGATTTGCTTAGTCAGAAGTGCACGCCAGGAGCCTGAACTGAGCCTGTCTGTCTAAGCTTAGTGAGTGCCCAGTTTCTTAGAAATGTTTTCATTGAAATTTCCAAAAATTGCTACTAAGTATTTTGCACACACAAAAGTGGCAATATAAATTCTGAAAATGCCATGAAAGGGATTCTCATATAAACAGCAATTTATGGCAACTCTAGTGAAAGGTATCATTGTGGTGTCACAAGGCGACCGGGCGCTTTATATAAGCCTGTAAATAGATGGTGAAATAACACCTCAACCCTATTATTATAATAATATCTCGGGTTCAACGCGATCTGGTAAATTGTTTTCCAAGATACGGATATAAGTAATGGTATCTATTGGACTTATCGATTTTAGTGTTTATATAACAATACTGGGGGCTTAAATTCACCAATGGAGGAGTCCCTCTAGTAGTCACTAGAAGGCCCTACTCTATATTTTAGGGTGCATAAAAATATCAAATCTAAATATTATTACGCGCTTATTAATTTGTAACTTGCTATAATTAAAATGTTTTTTTTTTAATTTTGCTCGACTTGTCAGCTTATGGCAGACAAGGTACAACTCAAGATATACAGAATAATTATTATTGGTCTACAGTACCAATAACATACTTGAATGCAATGAATGCAATTCAATAGAACGATTTTATTTTCATGAGTATCCAGATTGTGACAATTATAATATTTTTTGGCCGTTTCTGTCAATGTGCATGAGGAAAATCATGATTAGGTACTTTCATTCGGTATAAATTATTTTGTAACTATGCCGATGGCACTTAGAGAATGACCTAGCGCTGTCAGTCAATACCGTAGACCAGGTTCTTTAAGGAATGTAGAGTCAATTCAAATTGTCAACAATAACATCCAATTTTCATTGCTTCCCTTGTGTTGTGAAAATTATTTTCGTCTAATAAAGTCTTCAGATATATTTCAACCTTGATTACTATAGGGGTATTTTGTGGCAAGGGGCTTTCTTGATACTCGAAAGCATTTTTTTAAAAGTTTAATACTATTATTTCATATGCACACAAACTGGATTGTTTTTATTATCTGACCATTTTGATTATTTGTAACTTACATATTTAAAATTATTTTCATTAAAATAAATCGGTGTCTTATTTTGCTAAAACAGATACTTACCTACACATTTGAAAAAGCTGGAGGCAAAACACTTTTTGTAAACGATTAAGCAAAGGGTCGATGTACTGAAAATTATGTTCACCTTACCATTAGTTGTGGATACAGGAAAATTATCCCGCGGTGTGTTTCCTGAAACAAAAGTTATAGTAATATTAGTTTTTTTATATATATAAAATGAGCAAACGAGTATGTAGTAGACAAGTGGTGGACATCTGTTTCCAACCTCGAAATAAAAGCTCGAGTTTTTTTTTTGAATATGTAATCTTATTAAACATATCTTCATGTAGTACGTTGCCTATACGAGTTGCATATGGCTTACTCTGTTCAAAGTATAGTTTAAAGAAATTAAAAAACACGCTTTTAACGCACATCCAACAAAAAAGTTAAAAATAATCTTTAAAATAAACTTAAAACAGTAATGAACGAAAATACTAATTTTAGTGTGAAAAACCGTGGGCGCTTATATTATACATATTATGAATGCTCTTAGTCCAAAAGAGAATTACAAACAAGCTCACAAACTAATAAACATACAGGTGAAGCTAATAAAAGCGTGTTAAAAATACATCAGATTTCATGTAAAAATCTCCACAATCACCGTCCTAAATATACCAGTTCTAACTTCACCCACACTATATCTCAGTCTTCTTGGCGCTATGTTTCGCAGCGCAGCTACGTATTCCGAAGCTTCAATTGTATTTCAAAATTGGAGGTTTAGAGGAAATTTTAGGTAATTCACTACAGCCGAGCGAGACACCACGCCACCTCCTTTTAAATTGTGGTGCGCTAAATCACAAGCATATCATCAAGGGGGCACGTACTGCCGCCAGATGAAGCCAAACAAATCTGTGTCAGTAAAATCATAGCCTTTTTCAAGGCTATCGGCTTAAACGGTGATCTGTAACCTGGCTACGGGTACAAACATCTTCATAGGTTGAAGTACCCTGAATGATCCAGGCCGAGCCTTATTATAAAATAAATTCACTACAGTACCCGGTAACTTAATGCTCTATAAGAATTACATACTGACTCCTAATTCGACTTATACGATGACAAAAGTAGTTCGATAACGTAAGTGTAAAAGTTTCATAATCGTAACTCTCATAGAATAGTGGTCTACAAGTGACTTATAGGGGTTTTTTTGGCGGGAAGTCGAAAAAGACATATTGTGCTCTTGTTTTATTTTCATTTTCTTGGTGTATTTTTGAGTTATATCGGATAAAGTTGATGGCATTTTGTTTGATATAAGTTACTTACAGTGCACGAGTGATTGTGAAATAGAATAACAGTGCTAAAATATGTTTTTTCTGCTTGCCTCCAAAATTCCATCGGACACGTTCTAGTAAAGTAACCATCGCTTGACTTGAATGTTGGACTGACTAGACTGGCTGATTACTGACGACTTACTAAGTACTTACTGACTTTGTTATTAATTCGTCCAGTTTCATTGAAACTGGCAAAAAATTGATGCAAAAATTATACTTGACGCTGGCAGTATGCACAGAGTTTGCGATGCCATAATTGAAAAAAAAAGTGACTTATGGTGGAGGCCGAGTGCAATGTCTAAAGGTGCGTTATATAATAATTGTTGAGTTTAGTATTGTTTTCCTGAATGGATGATTTTGTGCTTCTTTAATATAGGTACTACAAATTCTTTGACTGTATTTTCATTCTAGATTTATTTTTTTATGTACTTTTATATATTTTCTAAAGAAATTTAACCTACATTTTAAACCAAAACCTTTAACAAGGCAATGTCTTTTGTATGATACTTCACCACAGTTATAATCTAACAACTAAGCACATATTCGAATTGGTATTAAATATACAGAGAATTAGAAGCAAGACAAAAAGCAATATTTACCTCTCGTTAGTAACTCCAACAACTTACTTGAAAAATGAAACTCCGAAGAAAACATATCTCTACACACCATTACAAATCAAAAAAATAAAACACAGTAATTGACACAGTTTGGAAACCAACATAAATCTGAAACCACTATCGTTGTTTACAATCTATTAGGTAAACTTATTTTGAACGCAACCATTACCACAAATTCACTTTTAAAAACAAAACAAACGCATGTTCCAAATTTAAAATTATCACATCCGATTCACTAGTGTCGCTCTTTTTCGAGTCGTCATTAAGGCCGTGACAGATTAGGTTGAAACGAAAACCATACATCGAAACTTTCGAAATGATCCGTGACTTCGCGTGTTATTGTGACACAAATATTACTTTCTGAAACATCGGTAGAGGCCGATTGTCGCGAACTGTTTAATTATACCGCCCGTCCCGATTCATTAGTGCAGTGAGAATCCAGAGCCGGCTTTGTATTTACCATATTATTATTATTTTTGGTGAGACAATCAAATATTATAAAAGAAACAAGCTAAAGTCCATCTATACTAATATTATAAAGAGGAAAGATTTGTATTTTTGTATGTTTGTAATGAATAAACTCAAAAACTACTGTTCCAATTTCAAAAATTCTTTCAGTATTAGAAAGCTACATTTAGGAGTTTTGGCGGGAAGTCGAAAAAGATATATTGTGTTCTTGTTTTATTTTCATTTTCTTGGTGTATTTTTGAGTTATATCGGATAAAGTTGATGGCATTTTGTTTGATATAGGTTCATTACAGTGCACGAGTGTTTGTAAAATTGAATAACAGTGCTAAAATATGTTTTTTCTGCTTGCCTCCAAAATTCCATCGGACACCTTCTAGTAAAGTAGCCATCGCTTTACTTGAATGTTGGACTGACTAGACTAACTGATTACTGACGACTTACTGACTTTGTTATTACTTCGTCCAGTTTCACTGAAACTGGCAAAAATTGATGCAAAAATTATACTTGACGCTGGCAGTATGCACAGAATTTGCGATACCATAATTGAAAAAAAAAGCTACATTTACCCTGAGTAACATAGGCTACTTTTTACCGCGGGAAAATGCTTTATTCCTACGTGAAAACGGGTAATAGGGTCAACGCGGTTGAAGCAACTGGCTAAACGCCTATGATTTTAATATAGCCTGGAATAGCACATAGGCTATTTTTTATCCTACGGAGATCCATTGAACGGGTCCACGCGGGCGAAGCCGCTGGCGGAAGGCTATATGATATAAAATCAAGCCTAAATTTCTTTTCTCTGACCTCATTTTATCTGCATAAATAAACCTACTGATAAAATTTGGAACAGAGATATAGTCTGGAATAGCAAATAGGTTACTTTTTATCCCGGAAAAATGTACTGTTCTGGTAAAAATACATATAAACTCAAGTAACCCGAGCGAAGCCGGCCGGATCACTAGTTTACTATTATGTAAATTGTTCATAATAAATATTTCTATCTTACTTTCATTTCCTAAATATCATTTAGTAATCAACACGTATTGAACAAATATGAATCAATGGTAGAATACATGTAGAGCGTCTTTAAAATGTGCATAAATTACGAAATAGAGCGTCAGATAAATTACACCTTACATACTTATACCATTGCACGTTAAACAATACAATAGGTATAGTTATTTTAACGACAGTTGGAAACTATAAGCATTAGAACCATTTAAATACGCGAACAATCCGCTCTGTGTTCCCAGCAAACATTTTAAGTATTTTATTTACGCAGCTTTTGTTGTAAGCGCTGAGTACGGCCCACGATTCCCCTCTGGAGGTCAGGGTTGCCGACGCTCGTCTTTTGACCCCTACGCACCCGTCCTTCACTAACGTAACACAAAAGCGTACATTTATCCTTGTCGCACAGGCCGCGACACTTTGCTTGACATTTAACCCTTCGCGTCATTGTACCTACCTTTCCTTTTCTATCGCACGCCGAAGCGTGTATCGCCGCTTCTATCGCACAGGTTATGACATATCGGTCGACTTATGACCCGAACATTATTATTAACCATTTGCTTCCATCCTTTTTTATCGTTCATTTTTAACAATAAGCCGTCTTTGTCGCACGTGTCACGACCCTTACGACTAGCCACTTGAATAGATTAGGTGTTTTCGACGAGTATGGGTTCAATATTCATTGATAGCTGGTTCGTTGGCATTTCAAATGGAAGACGGATTAATTTTTCAATTAGCGATAATTCCAACGTCTTAATCAATTTGTATGTTTAACTGGTACTTTATTTAAATTTACAGGAACGTATAATAACGCAAATTTACGCATAGTTTTATGCTCTGAACATCATCTCAAATGTCCGTGCACAACGGGTTGCTAATGGATATACCACCGAATTAAGCAGCTACTATTGATGAGAAACTTATCTTACGCCATATATCCGCCAAGCCGTAGGATTTCTGAAAAAGGTATGCAGCCAGAAAATACGAGATGAAAAGCAGTAGTCATCGTAGCCGAGGGGTTTATTAGGTAAGAATCTCACATTATACTTATCTAAAAGAGTTTCTTATAACTAATTTCCAGTCTTTACCATGTATAAACAGGTCTCCGTCATAAGTCTTAAAATCCACTATCATTTATTCCAATGAGGAAGTTTAAATCTCTGGAAGAAAGTTCTTCAAATTACGACCACGACTCGTCTAAAGGAATACTGGTTGCCCTACAGTAAGATACTGACAGACAAGTAGACAGTAAGACACTGAATTCACAGGACGAAGGACCCGAACAAGCGAAGCTTATGTCTAGCAGTGGACTTTGAAGGGTTGATAGATATCATTTCCAATATCAATAGCTACTAATACTTTTTTCACGTTTAATTTCTTTCCTTTGTAAATAATCACAAATTCAAATCTCATATAGAAGCAATAAAAATCTGAAGGAATTTTAATGAACCTTAAATACAAAATGGTGGTCTCTCATAGCAAATCATTGTTTACAATCCTAACTAGTTTCTTACATCCCGACAAATGACATACTTACGTCGTTTGTGATTCGCATTAAGCGTTCTGGGGCATCTCAAGAATTCTTTGAAGGTATAATATAAATTGCAGGTGCATTCCTTCCGCAAGCTTTCCAGATGGGACTAGAATTACTTATGCTACGCTAGTAATAATTATTCTAGCTGTCGTCATTCACAGATACAAATCTTTTCAATCGTCAATATACTTTATAGTAGCTTCGTGTAGACATGCTAAATGGATCATGATAAGTAAAGTAAGCAAGACATTTAATGTGGAGACTTCAAAAGAATTTATAAATAAATACTTTTAAGACGAAATAGCAAAAGGTAAGGTACAGATTAAAGCATATACTAAAGGGGTGCGAAAAATACAAGGAAGTAGGATCTGTTGACGCTTGCAACACTGCGCCAACGATGGCTTCGGAGAGAGAAGGGCGCGGGGAGGGGGGTCGTAGGCCCGTTGCCGCCCTCACCACCTACCCGCGCATACGCACATTCGAAATCAAACCGTCACGTAATTAATTTGTATTTTGTACATAATTTTGCTTTCATTACATCATTAAAATCTCAAAACTGTCTTTTCTTATGTTCTTTACGGAACATAAAGTGGCGACCGTGCTAAATAATTCGAGCCTACATCTAAATAACTGTCGGGTACATCATCGACGCCGCGCCACGTCAAGCCGGGTCAAACGAAGGACGAAACGCAGCGTAATCCCCTTGCGCTGTCGGAAATTCGCAACACGGAATAAGAATACGAGCGAAGAGGACTAAATTGCTACAAGCCCAGCCCAGAGCAGCCACCCAGCAGTGAAAAGCGGTCAAGAAATCGTCAAAAACAAGCACTTTTGCGGTCATCGCAAGCCGGCCAAGCTGAGGTCCAGCGGTGTCCACGCGCCACAGCAGCGGTTTTGCCGACCAAAAGTGAGCCCGTTCCATTTATTTCCCACTGTTTTCCATTACTCACTATCTTCCATTTGCATTCATTTGTGCGAATAGTGATTAATTCCGTTATTCAAATCAGTTTACGTCACAGTTTAACCAAATCAAAGTTTTCTAGTTATTTTTTATATTTACCTACTTATTTATAGTAAATCTTAGCCAGTTCTTATACGGCTTGAAAGCCTGTCATTAATTAATACATATTTGCAACCAAGTATAGCCTACCGCAAGTTAAAATCGTAATAGCTAAACCTATTCTAAAGTCTACTACCGCACCGTACACAATATTGTGCTATTGCCATAGATGTGTCCTTTTTATACAAATAAAACTCATTGAATCGAATTAACGTCAACTTGTGTTGTTACTTAATACTTATATTAACTGGTAGCATCATCTCAAAGCATTATATCCCAATTTCACCGTTTATTATAATTGTGTTTTATGCATAAATATACAAAGCATTGAAACAATCCATTCCAGCTGACGTGCGTACTTCGCGCTCACTGACTGCCTACCGCCGCATCCCGGGTCGTCGTGCACACTGTCGTGTCGCCGGCTGCGTGTCACCTGCCTGCGACTGCAGAGCGGCCAGCCCTCATCAGCTGATCAAGACAGGCCTTCGCGTCGTCGGTCATTGGAGCGAGGGGCGTATCGTATGCATTTTAATACCTATTTGTTTATAGCTAATTGTTTGCATTGAGCGCGCGTTAATTTAAACGATATGGAGACTTCGTATAAATCTTTAAACTTAAAACGTGCCTCAATAAAGGGACGCGTTACGAAATTTAGCAATCAGTTAGACGAATTTCAATGTAAAAAACTCACTCCTATCGAAGTTAACGTGCTATCACAAAAATTAGTGAAAATTGAAGCGTTATTTGTCGAATTCGATGGCGTGCAGAATCTCATAGAAGGGATGGATGAAGTTAAACTGAGTTCTGAATTAGATATTAGGGAAGCCATAGAACAAGCTTTCCACAATTCAATTGCAAAGGCCCATGAAATTATTTCGTGTAACAGTTCGAGAAAAAAGTCGACAATTGAACACAACAGCAGTTTCGCCACAGCAGACGACGATGATAACGAAGTCATTGGGTTTCGTCTGCCTGTTATTAAAATTAGTAATTTTGATGGTACATTTTTTAAATGGTTGGAATTTCACGACACATTTTCTTCGTTAATTCATAATAATCCTAAAATTAAAAATATCCATAAATTTCATTATTTAAATTCATACTTGGAGGGCGAAGCTGCTCGTGTGATCAGTAATCTTGAAGTAACAGACAATAACTATCTTGAGGCGTGGAAAATACTTTGTGAACGTTATAATAATGTTCGTCAATTGGTAAATAATCATTTAAAATGTTTATTCAGTATCGAACCTTTACATGAGTCTGATAAATCTTTGAGGTTTCTTATAGACCACATTACAAAAAACTTGCGCGCTTTAAAAAGTTTAAAACAACCAACCGACCATTGGGATACCGTGATCATATATACATTCGCGGCAAAGTTAGATAGCAATTCTCGTATCAAGTGGGAGGAATACATTCACAATAAGGTTGACGCTTTGGAAATGCCTACTTTAGATGATTTTATGTCCTTCTTAAGAGGCCGTGCAGACGTTCTTGAATCTGTATACCGTAGCAAACAAAATCAAGTAATTAAATCATCACCAAATCAGTCTCAAAGCACCAAACACATATCCAATTCCCACACAAAGTCTTTCATCACTTCTAACCAAGATAATTCATCCAATGAAAACTTAAAGAAGTGTGTTTTTTGCAACAGTGACACTCACCGTATTTATGATTGTTCACAGTTTAAGTCCAAATCAGTTGACGATAGGTTATCCTTTGTATCTAAATCAAAATTATGTACAAATTGCTTGCGGCAAGGTCATAATCAACGTGCGTGTAGGCTACCAGGCACATGTAAAATTTGTAAAAAACGTCATAACACCAATTTACATAAGCCCATAGAAACAAATAATGTTCATACCGACACTGAGCCTATTTCAATGTCAGCTGTTTCATCCTCTGACACACTATTATGCACTGCTTTGGTTGAGGTCATAAATCCTTCAACTAATAAAACGCTTAAAACAAAGGCACTATTAGACAGCGGAAGCCAGTCTTCTTTCATCACAGAGGCTTTAAAAGAGCAGCTAAATTTAATCCCTTTAAATTCTACTACCAAAAATGTTATCGGAATAGGTAACACTATATATAAACTTAGCGCTGAACGTTGCAATATATGCATAAAGGCCACTGCGCGTTCATTCAATGTAATGACGTCATGCTTGGTCATACCACAAATTTCAGGAAAAATTCCCAAAGCTAACTTAAATATATCACACTTAAACATAAAGACGTTTGATCTAGCAGACCCCAGCTTTTATGAGCCTTCCGAAATCGGATTGCTTATCGGTGCTGACTTATTTTGGGACATTTTAGGTACCAAGCAGCACTCTTTAGGAAAAGGCAACCCTATCTTACATGATTCTAAACTAGGATGGCTCATCGCAGGTCCCATATATAACCCTTGTAATGTCGATGAAATAAAATGCAATATAGCAAGTACTGAGTACGAAAATAGCTTAACCGAACTTCACAATGATTTAAAACGCTTCTGGGAGCTGGAAAGCTTGCCACAGAAACCTTTACTTACTGATGAACAAAAGGCTTGTGAACTTCATTTTTTACAGAATACTAAACGAACTAAGGAGGGCCGTTTCTGTGTCAAGCTACCACTCACTGACAATCCAGACTGTTTAGGTGAATCTTACTTTATGGCTAAACAGAGATTTTTAAATTTAGAACGTCGGTTTCATAAACAACCTGAACTAAAATCTGAGTATGTAAATTTTATAAATGAATATCGCACTTTAGGTCATCTATCTCATTCGCAGGAAAACCGACCTAAGAGCTCCTACTTTGTTCCGCATCACCCAGTCGTCCGCGAGGATAGCGAGTCCACGCGTCTTCGCGTTGTGTTTGACGCATCAGCGCGCACCACATCTGGTTTGTCTATAAATGACATTCAAATGATAGGGCCTACTGTTCAAGATTCTCTTTTCAATATTCTTATTAGATTTCGTCAACACCGCTATGTGTTGTCGGCGGATATTGAAAAAATGTACCGCCAGGTACTGGTAGATGAATCTGACCGAAACATGCAGCTGATTCTATGGCGTGATGCGGAAAATAAGCCACTGGAAACTCTTAGGCTTAATACGGTAACCTACGGCTTTGCTAGCGCCAGTTATCTCGCCACTAAGTGTCTTTGGCAAGTCGGTGAAAGCTGTAATGAGTTAATAAAAACCATTATCCAACAAGACATTTATGTAGACGATCTGCTGACTTCTAATAATGACGAAAGTCAACTCCGTTTTATTCAGCAGTCATTGTCTGCCAATCTCATCAAAGCTGGTTTCAATTTGAGAAAATATCGTTCTAATTTACCTTCTTTACTCCCTTCAGATATAAACCAGTCTCCAGGCAACCTAACAATCAGTCACTCAACTAACACATTGGGCCTGGACTGGAATCCAACCTCAGACAGCTTACATTTTCCGATTGGTGCAGGCCATACAGCTGTGGTTACAAAACGAAGCATTCTTTCTTCAACATTCAAGATCTTCGATCCCCTGGGCCTCCTATCTTTGTGCACTATCGTTCCCAAAATTTTAATTCAAACTCTGTGGTCTCTCAAACTTGACTGGGACGATCCTGCACCTAAAGAGATTGTAAAGGAATGGAGAACCTTCTGTGAAGGCCTTAAGTCTATTTCTAACCTTTACGTACCTAGGTGGGTATCAGTTGAAGACCCAGTCACTGTTGAAATGCATTGTTTTTGTGATGCTTCACAACGCGCTTATGGAGCCTGCCTATACCTTCGATCCATTGATAGGGAGGGTCGAGCACACGTCCATCTTTTATGTGCTAAGTCACGTGTTGCTCCCGCTTCAAATCCCATCACGATACCTCGGCTAGAGCTCTCTGGTGCTCTACTCGCAGCGGAAATGAGCTCTACCGTAGCACAGGCCCTACGTCGTAAAATATCGCGACAGATTTTCTGGACCGACTCTAGCATTGTGCTTAGCTGGCTACGTATCGGTTCAGCCAATTTAAAAACATTTGTCGCCAATAGAGTAGCGTCAATCAGAGAATTAACTAATATTGATTCTTGGAAACATGTTCCCACAGAACACAACCCAGCTGATTTACTGTCCCGTGGAATCAATCCCCAGGAAGTCGCCAAGTGTGAAATGTGGTGGCATGGGCCCCGTTTTCTATTACAGCCTGAGTCCAAATGGTTTGGCTCACTACCACAAATCAATGACGACTTGCCTGAAGTAAAGGCTCATGCCTGCACGGCAGTAAATAATAATATAGATACATTTTTCCCATTAAATAAATTTTCAAACTTTAAAACATTAAAATATATTTTTGCCTATGTACACAGATTCATTCATAACTGTAAAAATCCTACAAATAAATATACCGGTCCATTAACTGTTTACGAACTAAATAAATCATTTAATTCATTAATTCTCATTTCTCAGTTAGAATCATTCCCGAAAGAATATGATATCTTAGATAAGGGTAAATCATTAAACTCTAAATCTCATATTTGTTCACTTACTCCTTTTTTACATGAAAATATTATTAGAGTAGGTGGTCGCATTCAGGCTTCTAATTATAGTTTTGATATGAAACACCCAATTTTATTAAGTTCTAAACATCATTTTACTCATCTCCTGTTTCAATATGAACACCGACGGCTCTTACATGTTGGTCCTCAAGCGCTGCTAGCATCCATTAGGACCCGATTTTGGCCTATTGGCGGAAGAAACTTGGCACGCCGTACTACCCGTAATTGCAACGTATGTAGGCGTTTCCAAGGAAAAACGATGCAAACCATCATGGGAAATCTACCTACCGAGAGACTTGTAGCTGATTTTCCATTTCATACGGTAGGAACTGATTTCGCCGGTCCGTTTATGATCACGGATCGCAAGGGTCGCGGTTGTAAAATTACAAAATGTTATTTATGTGTTTTTATATGTTTTAGATATAAGTGTGTTCATTTAGAAGCAGTAAGTGAACTTTCTAAGGATGCTTTCATTTTATGTTTAAAACGATTCATTTCTAGAAGAGGGCTACCAAACCAAATATTTTGTGATAATGGTGGAAACTTTGTTGCAGCTTCTAAAGAGATAAATGAATTCTTTAGATCTAACCAGGAATCCATTCTTGAGTATGCCGCTAGCGAAGGAGTCAAATTTCGTTTTTCGCCAGCATACGCTCCTCACTTTAATGGCTTGATGGAAGCCTGTGTAAAATCAGCCAAATTTCACTTAGTTAGAATATTAGGGACTGCACATCTCACCTTTGAGGAATTATCTACGCTATTCGCACAAATTGAAAGCATCCTCAACAGCCGCCCACTATGTCCATTAAGCTCCTCTCCTTCTGATTTATATCCTTTGACCCCGGGCCACTTTTTAATCGGTAGACCCCTTCAGTCGCTGCCGTCCCCGTGTTTACAAACCGCTAATGCTAACCGTCTTGACAGATTCCGGCGCCTTGAGCAAATGAAACAACACTTCTGGAAGCGCTGGAGCCATGAATACATCGCCGAGTTGCAGACGCGAGCCAAGTGGCGTGCCAAGTCTGGGGAAGAGCTGGAGATAGGAGACCTGGTCATCCTTAAAGAGGACAACACCCCACCGTTGTGTTGGCGCCTCGGACGAGTCGAAGGCTTGTTTCCGGGATCAGATGGGGTAACACGCGTAGCTGACGTTCATACAGCTAGAGGAACTGTGAGAAGAGCTTTAAACAGAATTTGCTTGTTACCAAGGCCCGAGGAGGAATCAAAACTTGAAAGCTGCTAGCTTTCCAGGGCCGGGAGTATGTTGACGCTTGCAACACTGCGCCAACGATGGCTTCGGAGAGAGAAGGGCGCGGGGAGGGGGGTCGTAGGCCCGTTGCCGCCCTCACCACCTACCCGCGCATACGCACATTCGAAATCAAACCGTCACGTAATTAATTTGTAATTTGTACATAATTTTGCTTTCATTACATCTTCAAAATCAAAAACTGTCTTTTCTTATGTTCTTTACGGAACAGGATCCACGAATAAATAAAAAAGATACGAAAAAATAGTTGGTAAAGGATAGAAGAATTTTTCCCTCCTTTAAAACTGTTGGAGAAT
The DNA here is from genome assembly GCA_911387765.1 of Pyrgus malvae. Taxonomy (NCBI): domain Eukaryota; kingdom Metazoa; phylum Arthropoda; class Insecta; order Lepidoptera; family Hesperiidae; genus Pyrgus; species Pyrgus malvae. The sequence goes on along the minus strand of OU426958.1, from coordinate 6,259,482 downwards.
CTTTTTTGGTTTCGAAAGAGAAAACTCTTTGAAGAAGAAGAAGAGATCAAGCCTTTATATATTATAAGATTATTTCCATTAAAAATTCCCTCAGTGGCTGAGTTCTGGATGAAGGGGAAAATGCATCAGTAATGATGTGTTACGTTACGTGTCCTTTATTTGTCACTAGCAATCATTCATCCTAAAATCAACGGTGACCTACATAAATACTAAATTAACTTTAAATTTCCAATGTACCTTTTAAACTAGAACAACTTAATGGCAGCCCTGATAGAACAGCAATAGGCAAAGGTTAACAAGCGGACTGCCAGCGATCTGCCACCAGTCGGATCGCGTGTCTCGAACGTGTCTGTGTTAGTGATGTGCCGGATCGTAAAAAAAGTAGATCCGCAAATACAGATCCGGATACGGATATTTGGTGACAAGCTCCGCAGATCTTGACTTTCTGTCTGAATTGATAGTTTTCACCGCTTTCTAATAACCTTTTTATATGGATATTTTAAATTTACTGAACACTTCTTAAGTATGTGTTATAAAATAAACAATAACGTTTGTTCTGTAGACACATCGAAAACGAAAGAAAAAAATCTCCAATTAATTTACACAGATTGGTCATTTCAATTGTGGTCTTATTATTATTTCGACGTTGGCCAAAACAAAGAGTGCTGTTTATAATGATGTTAACTTGTACCTATGAGTGTTTTAGTGAATGCAAAATAACCCTATATAGAATTTCATCGACGTATTAAAAATTAATATGGTGAAAGATCCGTATAAATCCGTCAAAAAGTCATGGATACGGACACGGATACGGCTCTTTCTTTTCCCTCGGATATACATTGATACGTATACGGATATACATATCCGACACATCACTAGTCTGCACTTGCACTTGCAACTTATATTCTGAGAAAATCAAATAACCTATCTATAAGAGATGCACTTTTCAATTCCTAGGTACAGTTAGGTATATCAATATAATAGAAAAACGATCAGGTATAATATGTATAGCCAAAAGTTTTATCCGGGGATTGAAAAATCGGTCCTAAAACAGTGAATTCTCTAACAAAATAAATATTTACTACACATAAGCCTTCGCCACATCGTCAAATGCCTTAAAAATAATCTAAACGGAAAACATGAAAACACGTTTATGCTCCTCTTATACCATGGTAAAATAAGTTTTAATTGGTTTCGATTTGGAGGTACCCCAAACTGCTAACTCGGCCTATTTTACATAAGGTATATATCACGTCACAGAAGCGTGCATGGCCTGGCGGCTAGCGTAGAACGCAAGCGATCTATGCAGCTGAGCCAAACGGGCGCGGTCGGTTGTGAGATGGGTGACCGCTAGTGGCAAAAAATTTCATGCGCGTTTCCGTGCTTCGGAGGGCACGTTAAGCCGTCGGTCCCGGTTGTTGTCGATAGATAACAGTCGTCAAACCTTGTCGGAGGCCTTATGGGCGGTTTGAAAACATCCGACAGCGGGTTGGCCACTAACCCGCATCTCCACCAACCCGCATTGTAGCAGCGTGGTGGAGTAAGCTCCAGGCTTCCCCTATAAGTGGGAGAGACCCGTGCCCAGCAGTGGGACGCAAAAAGGGTTGCAGCCAGCCATATCACGTGAAGCGCGCATGGCCCGGAGGTAAGCGTAGAACGCAAACGATCTATGCAACTTAGCCAAACGGGCACGGTCGGGTGCGAGATGGGTGACCGCTAGTGGCAAAAAAATTCATGCGCGTTTCCATGCTTCCGTGCCGGAGGGCACGTTAAGCCGTCGGTCCCGGTTATTGTCGAAAGATAACAGTCGTTAAACCTTGTCAGAGGCCTTATGGGCGGTTTGAAAACATCCGATAGCGGGTTGGCCACTAACCCGCATCTCTATTAACCCGCATTGGAGCAGCGTGGTGGAGTAAGCTCCAGGCCTGCCCAATAATGGGGAGAGACCCGTGCCCAGCAGTGGGACGCAAAAAGGGTTGCAGCCATACCACGTGAGTTGTCGTCTCCCTTTCCACAGCCAAAGGTTTGCAGATAGACAGAAATAATTTTCCAATAACCTTTATGACGCTTTACACTCATAGATCCACAAAGAAATAATTCGGACAGACATAAAAACAAGGACACAATCATCTAGACCAGGGAAAGAGGAAAGCTGGGATTGAACCCAGGAGTTTCTGTACTAGTTACGACCCACTGAAGTGATGATCACTGCCCCATACTTTCAAGTACTTTGTTCAAAATATCTCAGTCCACATTTTAGCAAAAGTTCGAAGTGGACTTGTTTTTTGTTCGCATTTCAATATACGGACAGAAAGCAAAGACAATTGCAAATCGATAGACACTGTCAAAGGTTAACAAGGTAGGCTAGAATCTGCCAAGTATCGGCTAGAATTAGAGCAATGCGGCCGAGGCGGCCAACAAGCCGTCCCAATTTTTTGTGTCCCACTGCTGGACACGTTTCTTCTCTCGAAAGTAAGGGGGATTTAAGCCTAAAGGTGGATTAGTGAACATCATGTCTTTGAGAAATTATGAATTACTCTCAGGTATGTACGATGATAGAAAACATCGTAATTAATACATGCTACCATAAGTTTCCCTCACCATGGAACAGCGATAAATACGCACTTACAATTTTTTTTGTCGGAGATTTGTCGTCGCTTCTGAATATGGCTTCCACGATGAGGGAAGACTATAGTAATATTTACTTAAATACAACATTTTACATCAACGTGCATTGCAGAGAGTACCTCATAACCCCTCTCACTTCTGAGAGGAGACTTATTCCCAGTAGTGGGACATAAAATGATTGAAAAAAATATGGGATTTCCATTAATTCTCAAACTGACCTCGACTCTTTTCTTTGTATACAGACGATTGCCCAGTCGTCTTCGCAGCTTGCCGCCGCCGCCTTGTTGCTCTACGTCTAGTATCGAGATCGCGTGTCTAGAACGTATCCGTAACAACGAATGAAAGTTTCTCGAATAATAATATAGTCTTTAAAACTTATTGAAGCTGTTTGCACTTAAAGATAGGTGTAGAGTGACCTTAGAGAAAGACACAGTTGGAATCAAATATGTGAAACCATTTACATTTTCTTAAATAATAGTATCGCACGATTTGTATATTTCCTCCAGTGTTTTGAAGATAGGTACAGTTCGCCATTAAACTACCTGTCTGGATGTCGTCAACCGCACAAAAGGCCTCCGATTCTTTTTGTCTTTATCTTTGTACTTATAAAAACCCTTTTGATTTTCTGCATAATAATAATTTATGCCTTTAATCTGAATTTTCCCCTAATGTGAGACCAACAGTGGCAAATTTTTCGAGCAGATATCAAAACATTCGCAGCGAGTTCGTTTCTTTACGTTTGTTTTTAAATCGGCATCTCTTCTAGAAAATAATATCATTAATTTCAGGGTAGAACCGCTTAAGAACCTGACAGATCCTGCCGTTAAGGATCTGTTCCATCAAGTAATAACTGAAAGTTTATTTGAGTGAATAAGAATTTATAGTTTATGACTTTAATCTGAATTTTCTCCTTACCTCTCCCTAATATGGCAACTTATTGTCATAACGTTGTAGTGTTATTACTATTACTACATGTTACTTACTTACTTCATTCACTTTTATTATGATTTTTTATAACTTATATCCTTTTGTTCTATTATTATCATCTTTATTTTTCCTTGCTTATTTCTTCATAACTTTCATACAATGTTTGTTTACCTGTTTTGACACACCTATCAAAATTGTCTTGTCTGTATTTTATTTTTCTTATTTTATTTCATAGATAATTACATTTTAATATTGTCTTTGGCTGCTTCATGTTTTTTATATTATAAATCTAAATTGTTATTTTTAAATAATAAAATAATATAATGTTTGTCTAATTTAGTTTTGTATTAGTTATCAATTTAAATTAAGTACCTGGACGACCGAGCGTTGCTCGGATAAAAACAATTTATTTTCTTGGTTTAGTTTCAAAAAAAACACTGATTTGCTTAGTGTTACTTAATAACGCCATCTGAAATAGCTCCTAATAAAAATAGTTATTTCCATAAAAATAAAAAATACACAATATGGTTTTGATTGAGGTTTGAACCCGGGTCTCTAGTTCCGCAGTCAACTCACGCAACCATTCGACCACGAAAGCTTTAATTCAATGGACGAAATTTTCATAGAGCTCTTTCAAACTGACATTGTCATTTCTTTGAACGTCGGTTTGGCGTATGGTAATAGGGGAGCCCAAGAAGGGATTTACGGATTTACTCGAGGGCGTCAGATTAAGATATGGGGTACACTTTGCATCCTGTTCAGTGCTGCCACGATTAAAAAAGACCTTCTATGTAGGTACAGTTTTTTTTCTTACTTCTGGATGTCAAAATGGTCAGATTTGAAAACCCCGTTACCGTTGAGCCATGAATTTTAAATAATAAAAATTCGAACTCTTCAGAGTTTGCCAAAATGCCGTTTTTTATTTCGCTGTTTTGTATACATTCATACTAAAATCTTCAGATTACTGGAATATAACTTACCATGCATTTAAGTTACTGAAATATGACTTAGCATGCATTTAATTTATTCTACTATTTTACCTGTACCTTTCGTATAAAATTTTTGAAAACCTATAGACGCTCTCTCCACCGGTTAAACGCAAAACGTCATGAAGTATAATAATATAATATTTTAATCTTACTACCACCCAACCTATAAAAAGCACAATGTCCTGATGACGCTTGAGGAAATCCACAATGAGCCTTGTGGGCTCCCCAGTTTGACAGCGTTTACGCCACAATATTATTAATACTCTCCAATAGATGTCAGGAAGAGTCGTATTTTTCAGTTTATATTTAAATTGATTTTCATTGAAAATATTTTTATACAGTTAAAAATTTCCATCAATAAAAATTATGTGGATCGATTTATCATCCCCGAAACCAGGGTACTAAATTTCATCAAAATCTGTGGAGCTGTTTCCGAGATTCAAAAAATATATTTAGATACATACAAGAATTGCTCGTTTAAAGATTTACGACACACGCTAAAATTATGATCATGGAAACTCTTTTGATAACGTGCTGGTCGAATGCAAGAATATGCAGAAAGGAAATCTATTAAAGAAGTCAATTCAATTTGAATGAATTTCATATATAAAGGCCCGGACGGCCGAACACGAGGTTCTTCCTGGTTCTTTCTTTGAGTTCTTTCTCTTGGTTCAACAACATATCCTGCTAGTCTTTCTGGAAGTATTTTCAAGTGAAAGTAATCTAAACCTACCTAACTTTATACTACCTATACCTATGCGAGCGGATTCTGGATTCTTGGTGATATCTGCAGTATTGCCTGGATTTGTCGAATGTGGATTTCTATTCTATCTAAAGAGCCGAAGATTCTGGACTTGCACTGGACCTTCCATTAAAGGAGGTACCTACTAATAATCATACTATCGTTTCGCGAGTGTCATAGGGACTTTAAGTGTGCTAGTTTTTAATTTAGTTATACGCTTAGTGTAGTGTATTTTCTGTAACCACTAGGTTATAAAATAAACCCAGTTAAACCCTAAACTCCTTTTATTTCACTACAACGTATCGGCATATCAACTCCAAGTTTGTCAACATAACATTATAATTTAGTACATTGTCTTTGTACAAATGAAAAGCCTCCTACCACAATTCACAAAAGTACAAGAAAGAAGGACTACCTACAAATTCTGTGCTTCTATTTTTCACATAAAATTAATTGATATCTTTAATCTGAATTTTCCTCTAATGTGTGCCTAATATGGCGAATTCTTCGAGCATATCGGCCGTGAGTTTTTCTAACAGCTGACCTGCGGACCTGCGCTGAACGAGAGCACTCCGACTGCAACTGCGGCGAGCTACGAACTAGTTTTAGTTTGGATACGGCATCAGTATCTTTAATCTTTCTTTAAAAATCGATACATCATTATAGATTTTTAATAAAACTGAATGGTGGACCCAAGAAGCGTAACGGGCATGTTAGAAAAGAAAAGAAAGAAAAATGATTTATTTGCGCAAATATGGGTATTAAAGAAGTTGTTTTATATATTAAAAATCCGCCATATTTACCTCAGTAAGGTATGCAAATATTTTTAAATAAATAAAAAAGATACTATTTTTATATTAAAGAAATCAAAATATACTTAAATCTCTCTATATAACTAATTGACTTAAATCTAAATAACAAATTTATTTATTATGTTGACAAACCATGTTATTTATTTATTTATCCCATATTTTGCGTTTTTTTTTTAATTTAGTAGTTATGAATTTATTTAAACGGTGTTTTTCCCATGTCGTGTTAGGGTGTAAGGGGAGCGAATGAAGATAATGCTTTTTGACAGAAATGGTTACGGTAACATATCTCTCAGGTAGAAAAATGTAAATTCCGTTCATTCCACAAAATTTACATATAAAAATAACGTTGAAATCTGAAATCGCAAAAGATATATGTTTTAAATACCACTAGCCCTCCACCCGAAAAGGTCATATTTTTGAGTTACATCCTGTATTACTGTTTGGTGGTACGGTGGGGAATTAACGATATTCTAGCATCATCAAAAACCATTTTCACCCCTGTATTGTCTTATTATGTAAAAACCGCATCCAAAACGATTTTCATAATAGCTCCACGAGAAGAAAGCGCGATGTCTGCGGCGCGTGCGCTCTCGTGTTTTTGCCGCGATGAATATTTATCGTCGACGCTGGCCATTAGCGGAGCTCGCCACTTGTACCGATCGCTGACTTGATGCACTTATCCACTGCAATTTGGTGTTTGTGCGACATTAGAGCATATACTCGTTGAGAAAAGACGGCTATTTATGCGGCTATAAATAAGAATCAAACCAGATCGTATGAAATAGACAGTCTATCAGAAGTCCCGGATGTCTTAGAAAAGAATCTACTTAACTTAAGCTTCCTCGTTGCACTTATAAATTTTTCATACATTCCGTATCTCTGTCTCTCTCTCTCTCTCTCTCAAAAAGTCTCTCAAAAATATAAAGAGTAGCTTTTGTAGCCTTCCGTGAGTAGTATTGTGTCATATCTATTTCATCTTACCCTGACAAAACAACTAGTAACTGACGAGAAGTACCTCTTCAGCACCTTCAAAGCCTATGACTTGCTTGACTTGACGACCCGTATGGCGCAATGGTTACCATGCCGGACTGCCAATCGGAGGGTCTCGGGTTCGATTCCCGGCGAAACAGAAATTTGAATGATGAGTTTAAATTTGTGTTCTCGGTCTGGGTGTTTATGTTTAAATATGTTAACGTTTATTTGTAAAAAACACAGAAAAAACAGATTACAAATATTTCACCTGCAAGTATACAATATAGTTTATAATTTTGTTACATACATATATCAATGACCAATGACCAAAATTATAAATAAATGATAAATAACGTTTCACACTCATAGCCCCACAGGAAAGTAGATATACCCTGTGTCGTGGGTACCATGGACACATACAAAGACAGAAACACAAACACCCAGACCGAGAACAGAAGTTTAAACGCATCTTTCAAATTTCTGTTTCACCGGGGATCGAACCCGGAACCCTCCAATTAGCAGTCCGGCATGGTGACCATTGCACCACACGGATCGTCATAATAATATATGTATTAGAGCTGTGGGATACACGAACTTCCGACCTCACCCAGCATTTTTTTTAAGTTTCTGCTTCACAAGTCGCGAGGCCACGCGCTCCATAATGATTAGAATATAAAATGAGCGATCAAGTTATTAATATTATGCATGCACGCGTTGTTCACACATCAGTGGTCCAATGTACGCTGATTTGCATCTACTGTTATTGCTGTTTAATTAGATTTCTCGTCGACAGGTCGGCATGGTTTGGGAGAAAATATGTGCGGATCAGTGGATATCTATTTCTAACTGTAAAGAAATTGAAATCAATTCAGTATTTATAATTGTTTCGATTCTAAATACGGAGATCTTACATTTCTGGTTTAGATTAAATTTCTAATAGGTTGTGGCGTTTGAACGTTATTTTATTAAGCTCTTACTAAATGTAATGTAGCATATTATCATTAAATCCTATATCTTGGCTGCAACCCTTTTGCGTCCCACTACTCGGTACGGATCTCTCCACATTATTGGGGAGGCCTGGAGATTACTCCACCACGCTTACTCCAATGCGGGTTGGTGGAGCTGCAGGTTAGTGGCCAATCCTCTGTCAAATGTTTTAAACCGCCCATAGGGCCTCCGACAAGGTTTTTTTTTCAACCTTTTTTATATCCCACTGGGGGGCACAGGTCTCCTTCTCACACAATTGAGAGGGATTTAGGCCATAGTCCACCACGCTGGCCAAGTGCGTATTGGAGGACGTCATGCTTTCGAGATACATATTATGAATTTCTCTCAGGCATGCACGGCGATGGAGAACATCGTAATCAATGAAATATCACGATATTTCCACCACCGTGGAGCAGCAATAAATTCGCACATTACAAATTTCTTGGTCAGAGGTGCGAGCCGAGGATTTGAACCTGGGATCGGTCGCGTCGAAGACCGCGGTTTTTTTACCACTCGGCCATCGCTGCTCCGACAAGGTTTAACGACTGTTATCTATCGACAACAACCGGGACAGACTGTTTAGCGTGCCCTCCGAAGCACGGAAACGCGCATGAAATTTTTGCCACTAGCGGTCACCCATCTCACACCCGACTCCGCCCGTTTGGCTTAGTTGCATAGATCGCTTGCGTTCTACACTAACCGCCGGGCCGTGAGCGCTTCATGATATGATGAAATCAGTAAAAATACTGAATACCTTTATTTGTAATATTTGAAACACACATAAAAAATTAAATATTTTTCATTGTGAATTATTATATTGTAGGTGGTAGACTAGAACTTTATCGTTCGCCTGGAGAGTTATCACCGCTGCAGCCACTTCTGCCTCGAAGCAATTTTATCATTTTGTATCTTGGTAATGATTTCAATGAGCGACAGCTTCGTTCTAGCGATTCTCTTCTATTATCTATCCCTCTTAACCGCACTGGGTTCTTATCTAACTCCTTAGTTCTTCGTGCTTTTTTTTTTTGTTATCGGGGAGGAAACCTTCAAAAGGTACCCGGCACCTTGGGGTTATGTGGGATTTGACCGCACTAAAACCCCCTCGGTGGCTGCCACTGCGCTTGGGGAGGACTCCGTGATCTCCGGCGGAACGCACCGGTGTCCTCCACGCGCGACGCCCCAGAACGGGCCCATCTTCGGGAGAGCAGCTGTGCTCTCCTGCACCTTCCGATGCTTACGGCGACATGCGGCCACGCACACATCGCCGCCCTTCCCGGGGCTGCTGGTTGGATGGATCGAGCTCCCACTCACACCGTCCACAACCCCGGAAGCCCCCTTTTAGTCGCTTCTTACGACCAGGCAGGGGATACCGTAGCTCTATTCTTAATCCCGAAGCTACAGGGACTTAGTTCTTCATGCTGCTCGGCTTTGAAATGCTCTCCAGGACGACCTAAGGAAAACTTCCGTCAAACACTCTTAAAACCGGTGTCACTGCTCATTATACTAGTGTAGTAAAATAAATATTACTTAGTATGTAGCTTTATACACATTCATAAGTAGATAAGTATAATCGTATTATTTATATATTTTTATTAAATGTTTATATATACCTGTTTTTCTTATAGTATATATTTTTATAGTTTATATGTATATATAGCTTATTATGCCGCCTACAATAATGTCTGCTTCGCCCAAAGGTAGACTGGTAGAAAATACGTTTAGCATTAAGTCCGCCTTTTATACCATTTAGGTACATGTGGTGTAATAAAGTGTTAAATAAATAGATAAAAAGGTGCAGTTGCAGGCCAGACTTACATGAAACGGTCATCGGTCTTTGGCGTAGCGGCGCAAGGTAAAGTAAGGTAAGTAAAGTAGAGGCTTACTTGGGGTTTGTGTGCGGATGGACTGCAGTGAACATTTAACACCACTTGGCCTTTTTTTGATATCGGGGAAAACCTTCAAAAGGTACCCGGCGCCTTGGTAGAGGATATCGGGTTATGTGGGATTTGTACCGCACTAAATCCCTCTCGGTGGCTTGCCTCTGCGCTTGGTGAGGACTCCGGGATCTCTAGTGGAACGCACCGGTATCCTCCACGCGCGACGCCCCAGAACGGGTCATATTCGGGAGAGTAGATGTGCTCTCCTGCACCTTCCGACGCTTACGGCGGCATGCGGCCACGCACACACCGCCAGCCCCGGGAAGAAAGCCCCCTTTCAGTCGCCTCTTACGATCAGGCAAGGGATACCGTAGCTTTATTCTTAATCCCGAAGCTACAGGGACTAACACACTTGGCCTGCATGCTCGTCTGCATTCAAATAAAAAAAACGTTCTATATATATAGCTAAATATGAAACCCTTAAATCAAAAAGACATCCTAATAAATTATGTTCAATTGCTTCTAAAACGAAACAATACCATAATAGTGTCTTTTGCATGGGAACAAAAATATATAACGGTCTACCGGAATTCCTCAAAATCAAAACGGGCAACGAGTTTAAAAAAGAACTTAAAACGTATTTACTGAAAAAGGCGTATTACTCAGTCACTGATTTCTTAAACGACAAAACGGCATAAAGGAATTCCATAAAAACCTGGGAGGTTTTATTCCGCCGGCTTTTTTTCCTCTTAGTGTACAAAAACCCTGCAATATGGGTACCCAAAGCCGACGATCGGATTCGATTCGAATATGAATAAATAATTAAATAAACAAACAACTAAATAAATACATACTTGAAGAAATAAAATTTAAAATTTAAATTTTCATAATGCGCAATATGGGATCAAATAAAAATAAATTGTGTTATTATTAAGTTTTTTCTTTTATCTTTGTAATATTTTTGTATTTGTATTAACAACTTTTGTAAACACCCATATTTGTGCAAATAAAGTTCTTTGTCTTTGTCTTTGTTCTACAGTAACCACGCTTATTTAAAGGCTTTATTTTAAACTAACTAGAATATTGTTAAGTTATTCCTAGTCAACCTACCGTGCACTAGCTAGACATAGACTAATATCTCCGGTACGGTACTTTCTTTCCAAGTACAAATTACAAGTAGCACTAAAATGCATGCCAGTTACATGGATAAGGCCGGCAGCACATTATTTACAGATAATGTCGGGGTATGGAAACAAGTGCCCTTTTCCGTTCTGAATCCACTGACTAATTAATATTGGCTACGTGAGGCAATGGTAATCCTAGGGTAAGGCTGCTGAAAAAGATATAATGCACTGATGATAATTTCATAGACTAAGTAAGTTTTAAGGAGCATGATCTCAGTGTAGAACAAAATATTCTAAATTCAAAATTTGCAATTAGAACGATGATGACCAAATATTTTTTTCCATGTTCCGAGATACACACACACTCGACGAGTGGCATGGGAAGTAACGAGAAAAGGAGGCAGAGACATAGTGTGGCAACATTATCGTCATGTCACACGTCATGCTCCTCGTCCTGCCCACTGCTCCCTATTTTTTCGGTTTTTGCGCGCGAGTCAAAGGACCGGCAATACGAGTGCGAGTGGCTGGCCACATAATCGCGCGGTCGCAGTCCGCACCGAGCGCTCGCGCGCGTATGCAAAATTGGAAATTATGTCGTCGCCAAGCGTGGAATGGTCAAATGAAAAAGTGTAGCGTTGGCAAGGACGACGACGACGATGTATATTTCTTTTTACTACATTAATATAATTAGCTATACTAAAAATGCATAGCGCGCACGCTGCCACCGTTTCAACGTCCATTGTCTCACCAAGGCAAATGACAAGTGAGGAGCGTCGCGATTAATTGCGCGAGTAGAGCAGTGTGTGGGCAGAGAGGGCAACATCGCGGCAAATCACGGCAGCGCGAGGAGCATAGCGATGAGCAGCGCAAGGAGCATAGTCTGGCAGGGGCATTAGAATGATAGCTATTACAACACATTGACTTCTTCTCTAAACTTCAACCAGGACCTCGAGTTTTGTCTGAGTATGTACTGTACTGAGATGTTCTGCTGAGTCATCAGACGAGTCTAGTACAGTCTGATGTCAGTCTGAATGGCCTGCCACTCATTTCCTTCATAACACAATAATTACTAGTATTACTACATAATCTCGGGCGTTTTAGCCCAGCTATAGTCCAAGCTCCAAGTTCTACCAAGAGACAATGCAAAGAAAACATTTTCGGTAAAATTGGAGAAAATTATTTTGATAAATGACGTGACCTTTTACAAACTTTTCGCAAAATAAATCATTAAGTAGTGCAAATACATCACTAATTACGATGAATCAAATGAATTCAAAATGAGAACGCGCCGTGGAATTTATTACATCTACAAAAAGTGTAACATTATTTTTCTGCTAATAACAGGGAACGCGCGCTCGAGTTTTTCTTTTTCCATCATATTAATGTTTAGCTCGTGCCAGTTATTAGCTAGTCGCATTCGGAAGCGTGTACTTTCTTGCGGATACAACCTGCCACAACGTTTCGAATCAATTTACGAAACACTGCAAGCGATTTCAGTCCTTATTTCCGGCAGGTAAAGAAGAACATTGCGAGTTGTTTTCAGTCGTTGAAATCAACTTGTGTGGAATAGATACGTAAGTCAGTTCTAGTTTTTGCCGCGCATCCGGTGAGGGTAATAATTATAGGCTTCTATGGCTGCAGGCAGATAGCTGCCATGGGTGTATCCGTTTGTTTTTTGAGCGTTGATTTTTCCTGCCCAGAAGTCGTCGTGTCAGTTTCGCTGGATGCTGCGGTCGCCGTAAAAAATGATGTTACTAGGATCCGTACGTGATGAGCATCGGATTTATGTTTCGATATTCAAATTTAAGTTTTTGTTGTTCGCTTCATCTGTACTGAATTTGATGAAATCTTGAGTCGCTTAGCAGAAGTTGCAAAGTGTACAACGCGTAGAGTGACACTTAATGGCCACCAATACTTTTAATTTTTTTAACTACGTATTTTACCAGTTGCAAGTAAGATACATACTTGATACTGATCAGGTATGTGATAATTGAAACCCACGAGTTTCTTCGTAAATGAGACCCGAAATTCTCTTGACACCCCCTCTTCGCGCCAATATTCGTATAGTTGTATTCGTGATGCCCTGGATATTGTTTCTAAGTACCTTCCTATGACGCTTGGCACCTCCTTTTCCTAAACCTTTCCCGCCTTTTCCTCGGTTAGTCATTTTGTTGTCTGCTTGAGATGATGAACTAAATAACAATGACCACCACTCCACCAACCCGCATAAGAACAGTGGCATGGTGGAGTAAGCTACAGGCCTCCCGAATGAAGACGGACCCATATCCAACATTGAGACACAAAAATTTGCAGCCATTGTGTTTGTATTATGTCTATGCTACGTAAACGTGTTACACGTACCTAATCCTAGTGCAAGGCTATGAATGCAAAAAAAAATTCATTTGTTCACACAGTATTTGCTTTTTTTCTTGCTTAACAAAGCTTAAGGAAAGAAAGCAGTGACCTTTTTTTAATAACTTCACACTCATAGCCCTATAGTAGGGTAGATATACCCTGTGTCGTGGGTGCACACAAATAAAAAGAAACACAAACACCCAGACCGAGAACAGCAATTTTAAATTCTTTCTGCTTCGCTGGGAATGGAACCCGGGACCCTCCGATCGGCAGTAACTATTACGCCACGCGGCTCGTCGTAAATTAATTGTGATGTGAATAATAATAATGCTGTATGTAATTACTATCAGTTAGGAAACTTTTGTATTTAAGAGGCTAATTACCAGGCCCTTTTATGTCCCTTGCCTGCTCGACAATTTTTTTCGTACATTTTATCGTAAGAAACCTTTAAAGTAAGTAATGAGAAACCCAGCTTATTTCATCAAAAAAGAATTCCTTCTACGGTTCGCATAACGTAAATCACATGACATGCTTGAAACGGTTCACCTCACCATAGAGTTTGTTAGCTGATGCAACAACCCATGAGGGCACAACCATTCTAATTACTACCCATATTGTCCCCTGACATTTCTTGACCAGCACCGGTGCCAAATCATAGGTTTCCTTACCCGGCAAATGATAGCTTGCTTTGCTATTCGGAGTACACCGCACAACAAGGTTGCGCGTCTGCAGACTCTTTACCCGCAGGCAATTTCAACCTCTATTTTTATAGGTATATGGATACAATTCCCTTGTGTTTGATGAAAGGTTGTGCGTAAATTTATGCGGGTGTAGTAGCTAAGGGGCGCAGGGCGACTCCGCCCCGTCATATCTCACTTGGCCACTTCCGTCGTATTGTTCTAGGCGAATGGACGACTTAAGTGCTACTGGGGATTCACTTCAGTACATCTACCACTTGATTTATTAAATTGCTAAGTTCTATTACGAACATTTATATACAAAAACCCGCTACGAACCATTGTTTTGCCAAAGACGTGTTCCAATACGACTTAATCCTTCCCATTAATGAACACTCTCTGCCTACTCGCATTGGAGCTGCGTGATGGAGTTAGCTTCAGGCCTCACTTATAATAGAGAAGAGACCCGTGCATACTTGTGGGAATCTAAAAAGAATAGATCTAAAAATACACTCAGTATGCACCACTTACGTGAATGAATAACGCAAATGTATATACAGGTAGTGAATACGCTTATAACAAATTTCAGTGCAAAAAAACTACATTATAATAATGACTTTTGTAGGTGGCCTTTGGGTGGACATTTACCACTTAACATCACGCGGCCTGAATGATCATCTGCTAAGCTAATCAAATAAAAAAAATATTTCGTTATGATATGAAGATTACTATATTATTATGACCTTTTTGGATTTACATAGTTCGAACTGTGTTTCGACAAGGAATGGCCACAATCTTGCATTCCCCGAGTGTAGGCTCCGCAAAAAGAGCCACTCTTTTATCGGGATGTCGATCAGAATATATAATAAAAGCCCGTAAAATGTTCAATTCCTTCCTTTGCTCAGAATTAAAAAGAAAGTCAAACAAGCCCTGTGCTGCAACTGCTGCAAGGCTTATTACGATCTTAAGGACTATTTAATTGATAAAAAAGCTTGGGATTGAGATGTAGTCCCACAAGGCTTTTCTTTGACTGATGTAATAGACTTAAAATAATCAAACTGTCAATGTTAGCAGATGGCTGTGGGACGACATTGACACATGCGGTAGCTGTCACGTATGTTTCTTATCTGCTCATAGCTACTCTGTAAGAAAGCTAATTATTGTATACCCCATATTTTAAAACATGGCTGAAGTTTTTCTCCATCTGTTCTTTTCTTCAGCTCAGCATTGCCTAAGCGCACCCAGAGCAGATAGAACAAAAAAACCGTTCACTAAGAGTTTGTAAAGGAACCGTACAATGAATAAATAATAATTCATTTCATTACATTTCGATATTTAAAAAGAATCAATAAAAATTCTCTAATGAATTTACTTTAATAAATCATAGGAGATAAAACCAAACGGCCATTTAAAAAACACATGCCCATGAACCGTCACGACCTACGTCGTTCCCTGAGACGAAGCCTTCCATTATCTATGGTTTACAAGCCTTAATAGGTCGCGTGCCACCGCAACTCGAGTGTGAAGCACGCGAACATTTGAACTGAGTTTTGTTAAACATTAATTAACTTTAAAAATAGAGTTTCGTAGTTCTGTATTTTTAAGCAATCAATTTCTGTAAGCAGCGATGGCCGAGTGGTAAAAAACCACGGTCTTCGACGCGACCGATCCCGGGTTCAAATCCTCGGCGCGCACCTCTGATAAAGAAATTTGTAATGTGCGTATTTATGACTGTTCCACGGTGATAGAAAATATCGTGATATTTCATTGATTACGATGGTCTCCATCTGTGTGCATGCCTGAGAGAAATTCATAATTTCTCAAAAGCATGACGTCCACCAATCCGCACTTGGTCTGCGTGCTGGACTATGACCTAAATCTCTTTCACTTGTGAGAAGGAGCCCTGTGCCCAGCAGCGGGACATAATAAAGGTTGAAAAAATATATCTGTGAACTATGGTGAGACTATACGGACAACTACCGTACAATCTTCAGCTTCGGCAGTTTAAGCTGCATTGATTTAATTTAGTCAGTGTGCTTATAAAGCCTAACGAAATCGGTCGCTTTCTATCACTTGTGATTTATTAAATTTATTATTTTGGAAATAAACCTATCTTCTGATCTAGAAGTATGGACAGTCATTCTGTCATTCAAATACAGTATAGGTTCTGTCTAAACCCATACAGAGACATTATTACTGGTACCTAGATGACCCAGCTTTGCTCGGCTAAAAAATGATTCTTGTTGTCTAACCACAAACCAAATTTAGAAAATATACTTAGATACGAATAAGATGCGTTGATAAAGGGCTCCTAATTATATTTTTTTTGTACCCGAACTGGAGCCTTATGGTTACGGGACCGCCCGATTTCCCACCTGAGCTGACCTTCAGTTTTAAATTTAGATTTATGCACTTATTGTCCCCTATGTAGGAGTCCGGTGTCTTAATTAATAGGCTATCAAAACATAAAATATTAAGTGTGTTCTTAGTATTGCTTAGTTTCAGTGAGATACTTTATTTATTTATTTATTTACTCTTTATTGTTTTTCACTTTATGATTATTGGGATTTTAAAAATGTTGCAGCAGTCCACAGAACATAAAAATACACCAACAAGAATGCCCTTTGCCCCTAACCCTAACGTAGCATTGTTGCATCGTGTACTTAAATTACAAAAAAAATAGGATGTTATGATAAATAATTCATATTAAGCAAATATTGTACTGCAATTTATGCAAAGCATATAAATAGGTAATGAAAAACACAAAGTAATCATTCTAATAAGAACACTATTGTGGTGGGACGTTACAAAACATAGTCTTTCACGGCAATTGCCCCCGTAATTTGCATGTGCATATATCACACAGGGACATTAAAATGAGTGATTTCCACTGTGTCCGACACTTTTAAAAGTGCATAAGAAACGTAGCAGACATTTCCTTTATAAACGCCATTTTCATACTTGTTTTGCCCTTTTTCTTACCGAGTCCACTAGGTTTTAACCCGACTACGGAACGCATAGGAATGACGTGTTTATTGATGTAAATTTATGCTTCTTTCTGCCGTTTTTAAACGGAGCATTTTTGATGATAATTTCGTCGATAGATTTTTGACGCTTAAATTTTTAAATTTGAAAATTCTGTGTCTTTATTATGACCTTGATTTGTATTTGTATTTAAACTGGTTTGTCATTGAATATTCCTTTGCAGTTTACTCAAGCAAGCAAGTAAGAACAGACTCATATTTGCAAACACCATTCAAATATGAGTCTGTTTAAGAAGAAAATAGGCGAAACATTTTGTAAGGTAATGAATGAGAACTTAATATAAAATAAAAGAAGCTGTCAGAAATCTCAAATAGCTTCCCGAGAATGATCCGGGGAAAACTATGAACCTATCATATTTCCGAAGACTATTTAATTTTTGTACTGTTATCGTGTTTGTGCTAATTAAAAATGTTTTCTACGCAAAGGCACAGTTTTGTTTATGCAAACCAAAAGTTAAGTTTGATCTAAACTTCAGTCTTGTCGGAGTTCCACGGAGCCGTACAAGACAAGATCTACTGCGTACAGTAGATCTTGTCTTGTACCTCGTACAGTAGATCCTGTCTTGTCCCTCGTACTCCGACATCGAGAAATAAGTTAACACGCTCGTGTCGGCGACAGTGAACATCTACCTCGTACGCGTGAGAATACGCCTGTCCGGTTTTCTCAAGCACGGTGTTTGCAAATATGAGCGTCGTAAACAAGGTGACTGAAGATGTTTGTTTGTGCTGGTGATGTGTATCTATGGACTTGCCCGATAAGTTGATAAGATAACTGTGATCTTATTTACCAATTGGTCAGATTTTTTTGTTTATCTAATTTCACTTTAATTTTGAAATTGTTGCTACGCAGCCATGAAGCAAACCTATTGTTTTTAGTGTTGTAGATAAATATTGGTAGATGGTTGCTTTTTAACTGCAAATACAGTCACCTTCTTTGCAATTCATAAGCAACCATATCTTATTCACTTAAATCTCAAATCTCACACTATGAGCTTTTACGTGTGCCCATAGTCATTGACCCATAGCCATTCTGTTATCTCAAATATATAATTTTTTCCGCCGCCTATTTTTTCTCATCTTAATAAGTAGCCCAAACGGGCACCTAAAGACGATAACCGGAAAAATATACATTATTAAGCGAATATTTTGTATTCCTAATATGAAATAAATATTTTTTCTTTCTTTCTTTCTTTCAAATGTGCATTAAAGTCATTCTAATAGTAAAACACACTTTATTATAATGTATCCGTCCGTGGTTTATGCTCCCATGGGTGAGCGCGCTCTCCCATGACGCCATCTTGTGCTTTTGGGCGGGAAAGCTGCGTAATGTTACGGTTGGCACACCTGCTATTATACAAATTGCGTTTGAATAGAATTGCCAACTTTATGGCAGGAGACATTGTAACGAATTGATCTCTATGTTGTCATATAGTTTAATATATTAGCAATGGTTTAAAATATATTAGATATGCTTGCGTAGACAGACAAACCGAAATGCCCAAGAATGACAGGAGGGACGATTCTTGGTATGAATTTACAATTAATAATTTTATAGCTGATAAAATCAAACTAGGCCGTTTAACACATTAGCATGAACCGTCACAACAAGTGCTCAAGACCCTACTAACCCGCCAGGTCGGGTTCAAATCCCGGTGCGCAAATTTAAGCTATGAAACACGTTTGCGTACTCGCTCACAAATAGGTTCAGTAAAATTATTCTTAAAGCGACTTCTGAAAGAGAACAAGCTATTTTTTAAGAAGAATGAAAATCCGTCCATCCATACAAAGGACTCAATTAATATTCGCCACTTCAACCGGGCCTGCATTCTCTTAAGCCAGCTCCCCGCTGTCTTTTTCAGGTCGTCACTTGGTCGTCATTTGAGGAACTTTCTTCCCCATTGGTTGTCACTTCTCCTAACGAAGCGACCTGCAGATTTTGAAAGCTACAGTAATCTTCATTTGTCTACAGAAGCATCGCTACAGATTCTGTCACTAAAGAAATACCAAGCTAGCCATACCATAACACTAAGCAAGAAATACTATAACATTGACATAGAGCGACCTTGAGCCAACAGAAAAATGTCGTTAATTATCTGTTTGACCATGAGTTGAACTTAACAAATCAATTCAACATCCTGAAGTTAGTTAAAGGAAGGTAAATTGATTTTTTCAACTGATTTGTGAAGTAATATTGCAAATTATCATGAACTAAGCTAGGTTCAAACATTAAGTGGTGTAAGTCACGTTCCTTCACTTTTCCTTTAAAAACTACGTCGTTATCTCTTGATATTAGGTATTAGAAGCAAAATAACCACAAATCTCATACGATCTCGTATACCATGAGCAAGCCTATGTTATAGCGGCCTGAACCCAATTCACGCATATACCGATCACATGTTACGAGACGACTTCTTCGCGCAATTGCAGCATTTCTCGCGTCATTGTAAATAAACGGTGAAAGAAAATTGCCCACGAATTGCTCCGTATTGTGACACTGATATGTGACAAGTTATGATCCCGTTTTAGATGTGAGAACATGAAGATATGAACTAGCCAAGTTAGAAGAAG
Source organism: Pyrgus malvae (assembly GCA_911387765.1). Taxonomy (NCBI): domain Eukaryota; kingdom Metazoa; phylum Arthropoda; class Insecta; order Lepidoptera; family Hesperiidae; genus Pyrgus; species Pyrgus malvae. The sequence goes on along the minus strand of OU426958.1, from coordinate 6,239,780 downwards.
AAGAAGAGGAAATATCTATTTATAAAATTACAGCAGTACCGTAACTAAAATTACGCTAGCTCAATCTTTACTTCTTCCAATACTTGACTATGCCGATATGCTATCTTGATCTCACAGAGGAGCAATTAGATAAACTTGAGCGTCTTCAAAATTTATGCATCAGGTTCATATTTGGACTTCGCAAAAATGACCATGTCTTTGAACGTATAAACGCTTATTACGATATAAGCTCAAGTGGCTCCCAATCCGTCTTCGCCGGAATACTCACATTCTTACTGCTCTCTACTGTGTATTGTACTGGTACACTTTGGTGCCAGTTTGGTTTGGTGCACTTTGAGGTAGGCAGGATCCTTCTGCTCCTGCCTACCTCAAAGAGCGATATGAATATCTGGCTGCTCAAAATCGCCCCCTTCGTACAGTAAAAAGCCTCGCTCTAAGTACTCCTCTACACAGAACGACATTTTATAAAAAAGCCTTTTACTTGCACAGCAGTTCGTCTTTGGAATAAGCTCCCAATGTCAATAAGGAAAGCAGAAACAGTCACTGCATTCTAAAACCTCGTAAAAGATTTTTATCTTAATCCTAATAATTATAATATTTATTAGTACATAATATATTAGAATTGTATCTGTATAATGTACAACATGTTATTATATTCAGTATTCTATATGTGTAAATATTTATATCTATGAAAGTACCTTAATATTTTTAATTTATTATAAACTAGTATATTAGTATTACTATACATCTGTATACCCCTACCCTTTTAATTTCTGTATTACCAAGTTATCTACCCAAAGGTTGTCTGGAAGAGATCGCTGCTGTTTTTATTTATGTTGATCTATTTTTATTGTTTTATTGTGGTGTACAAATAAAGAGTATTTGTTGTTGTTGTTGTTGTACTCATATAGGGTAAAAAATATATACATATAAAACATAAGTACATATTAATGTTCAACAAAAAATCTAAATAAATCCAAGCTGCAATGCGATTTTACGAAATAAGATAACACTCAGCCTTACTATGTGCCATTTGCATGAAGCTGCTGGTTTACAGTGTGCCCTGTGAAAATTCCTCGAGCAGTTCGGACCTGCGGTGTGAAGGAAGAAAAAAAAACAATGTATCTTAACTCGCTATATACAAAAAAGGTGCACGCCATTATTTTCGCGTTGGGAGTTGACGCGTTTAGTATGAGAGACAAATATAACTCGTGATATATGGTATACCTACCTTTTTAAATGTCATTGTTTTTAGCAGCATCTACTGTTTGTAATATTACAATTAAACCTAAACAGATTATCAGTTATTGCTTCAAACTCGTAATAAAATGAAGAAAAGCCTGCGTAACGCGTAAGAAAAGGAGCTCTTTGAATTGTGACGTAAGTAACTTTATTACGACGAATGCAACAATCATCATAAAATTTGAGATAATTAGTGATTTTTACTGCGATTTCATTAAATTTTCTTCCTGTGTAATGACTGTGTTATAAAAGAATTTCTCTATCGCATTAACTACACATTTTATTGCTATATTTATCTTACGCATTTTTCCATTATTACACTTTCTATGGTCATTTTTATGGCATTTCTGATTGTAATCCGCTTAAGCTTATTATTATCATAAAGTACGTAGTAATTCACCTAATAGTCCATTAGTCTTATATAATTGAAGGTATACCTAAAAGATTTCTATTTATACAAGTTATAGTGTCCATGACTGTCTGGTCCTAGGTTTAAATACTGCAATTCACTTCCGTAAAAAATACTTTAAAATAAATAAATGATGAAGTAAGACATCGTGATGGAAAAATCAGTTTATTGAAACGAACGTTCAAAGATATTTGTAATTTTTATTATTTAATGATTTATATACACAGAATGAAGTTGAACTATGAAGATATTAGCAATAGATATTACAAAAGGTTCAGATTATATCTTTAGTAATCTCTCCTACAAACCTCAATTTTTTTAAGTTTCACATACAATATACATACATGTACATACGTACATACATATGGTATACATGGCTGTTACCATTTTTACACGCATGGGGAGCATGGTGTCAATAGTTATAAATATTTTTCTGACAGAAATCATTAGACAGATAATCATTTTGATAATAATCTTAAAAAGCACCCCACGCTTTTTTTACAATAAAATACATTTTTACACTACTTTAATTCAAATTCATTAAAATTTATTTTCTATTTTTTAGTTGGATTTCTTCAATGATATCTTGTTTTATACATATAATATCATTGGATTTCTTATAAAAACGTGTTTTTTTAGTTTTTTAAACAATTATTTATTACTTCCCACTGCCATGACTAAAAAGCCCTACTCCACCATGCGATCCCAAGGTTGGTGTCTAACCCGATAAACCTATATATAGAATTTCGGAAAAGGCTCTAACGATTTTCATGAAATGTAGTACCGGGTACCGATACAGGGTCTCGGCGGTAATAGATCCATCTAGGTTTCATTTTTAGAAATTGTCGTTTTTTCCGTATATTCAGCGATAATCAACTTAATTATGAACTGAAAAATACAAGAAAATATGACTCTTCCTGATATAGACTTTATATCCTAAGTCTTATGCTTCCTGCCTGACATGTAGTATAATAATATTGTGGGGCCATAATATTGCAGCGTAGAACGCCGTCAAACGCAGTTCAAAGAAATGACAATTTCGATTTGAAAGACCTCTATAGGAATTTCTTCAAGTAAAATAAAGGTTCCTTGGCCGAATGGTTACGTAGACTGACTGCAAAGGTAGAGGCCCCGGGTTCAAACCTAAATCAATTATATTATGTTTTAAATTTTTTGTGTCTTTTTTTTAAACTGGGAGCTATTTCAGATGGCGTTGCTAGTACACTAAGCCAATGTGTGTTTTAGTTGAAATTAAACCAATAAAATCAATTATTGTTTTTGTCCGAACAACACTCGCTCATCCGGGTACTTCTTATTAAAGTAGCTTTGAAAGGAATTGTCAAAATTTCGTATAAAATTCGAGTGTGGTTTCATGGTAGAGTGCCGCAGTTAAAGGCAGGTTCCCCATGCCCGCTTCGGGTCGCTGGTCAACGATGTTTTGTCAACCGCTCGTCATAATTTTAAACTACTACTGTAATATTAATTATAGAAGAATTGTTTGTCTGTCCTTCCACTGCGAAAAACAATTTTTTAAAATACAATTCGATATTTCTAAGTTCAGTAGATAGTTTAGGGCGCGTGTATATGTTTGATTATTTTCAAATATGTAATAGAATCTTGTTTTATTTTATGAAAGCCTGTAAGCCACGTGGTATTAAGTGGTCACTGCAGTACATATGACTGCAGTACATATAGATGACGGGCGAACCATAAAAGTTCAACCAATTAAAAAATTGGACACTTGGTCTTACACACAATGCCCAAAAAATGCTTACCTAAAAAGAGCAGCAGGATATTTCATTTTTATACATGGTCTTTATGGCCTTCATTTAATTGTCCTAAAATCCTAGTCATTAAATGATAAGAATGTCTCGTTTTGAATCTCAATTGCTTTGGTAGTCGAATACCGGATTGTAAATACTTAGATCAATGAACACATACAAATAAGTTATAAAGTTTCAATGTAAGGCTAAGATTTCACTTACAAGAAAATTACCCTCAATCTATTCCAGTACGAGACGCTAGGAAACAAACTTAATTAACATCTGTATACAGACGTAATAAAACCACGCGCACCCACTTGAACCTACTCAATAAAATGTAACAGAATATTCAATCCGTTCCAAATAACCCCTCATTACGTCATTTTCTGCGCTATTTTGATAAATTATCGCGGGTATTACTTCCGTGTAAAAACCCGCAAGTGCAGCCACAAACTACGGCTAGTTTAGAAAAAGTGACCCGAGGCGATACCATGAAATAAATAGATACAGAACACAATCTCATGTATGTACTTCGTTTCTCATGCCTACAGTTGCCTACAGTTGGCTGTTGCGCTAGGGTTGTGAACTTTGACTTATTTGCTTTGGCTTATTTGTTTTGATCTATCGTGGAAGTAGCACTTGTTTCTAGTTATCTGATTTATTGATGACAGTGAAAACTAGGAGAATAAAAATGTAAACCTTATTTTCCCCGTTTCCAACTTACGTAATATGTTAGGTGTGAATTTACTTACAAAAATTACTGATTCAAAATAAGTAACTATTTTATAAATTGAGCTAAGCCGGACACTGAAAAGTTATATTTTTTTTTTTTGCTTCATTTAGGCACGAAAAAGTACTAAAACGCATGTCTCTAACGGATGACACTCGCGTTCCTATTATGCCGAGTCGGGTCGAGATATCATGTCTGTGAACAGTATCTATGTGTGCGCTGCTAGAGCGCACTTTCTATGAAGACAGTGTTCTGTACCTATGTATTTTGTGACGATACAGTCGGCTGCCCGCGCTCAATCGGAGTCTAATGAGAAGACAGGCAATAAAGGTGAAGAAGTGTAATTGGCCGCATGGCACGCGCGGGCCACGCTTCTTCTGCCACGAACACCTTTCTAACATTTCCCACAATCTATTTTCTACCTTATCCAGTTCAGTTAAAAGTCCTTTTTCGTCAACTGCTACAAGTGTTCCCCATAACTGTGATAGACGTCGTAATGTATAGCGTTCCTGATAACGTTTTTATTGACGGAGAATTTTTTCCATAACTCGATCTTTCCGCAACTCGTTAATATTGATAATTGTCGGCTATTGCGAGAAAAACTCGAAGAAAACGCCGGGTTCAAGTTACTGTGTTCTTGAACGGTATTTTCTTGCAAAGTTGAATTGTTGATTTAGGAATCTTATCATAGTAGGTATACCGTGATATAAAAACATATCTGCATTCTTTAACGTACATCTTATGAATTAATCTTATAGGTATTATAATAAGATTTAATTAAAAAAGTTCAACAAAAGCGTTTAGTTTATTGGAAATTCAAACTACATAATATTTAATAATAGTTGTTGTGTAGTAATTATTTAGGTACAGAAACAAAACATATTCTTATAAAATGTTGCCAAAGCGGACGCATGTGGTGGGGTAATTTTGTTTGATTGAGAGATTGGTTTTACAAAGTTTTTTTAAACCCGATAAAACCGTAATAAAAACGATTATTGATTTTTTTTATTTATTTAATGGAGTAGGAGTCGAACATACACGCGCATGCCTGTTTTGCCATCTCTAAAATTTGTCAACCAGGATAAACCCCTTATTTTAGAGCCCAGAACCCGGACATGTCAACAGCGGAGGACGGTGAATTTAGCGAGTCGGTTCGTCGATTGATCACGGCGTGCGGGCACAGTTCGTGTGTCGCGGGCGGGCCTAGACTTAAATTTTTTTAAACCCGGACTACCAAACAAGCTCCGCCTGGGGCCTGGACGCTCCCCAGATGTCCTGTAATCTATGACAAATCCGGGGAAACCCGGACGGATGGCAACCCTAGTTATACCACGTGTTAAGAGGCCATATACGAAATTTTGCCGATTTCGGTAATTTAGCTCATTTTACATACTATTATGAGATTTTGCAGTTAAAATACAGTATTCCCATAAGTTTTATTGCACAATATGACTGATCATGTCAATAATAAACTATTATACACTTTTTAATTTTTTACGTTGTTTGGCTTAATAGACCTGAAGTACGGGGCTCCGGGGCTCGTAGGGTTCTACGAGCGCGAGTCCGACTTGCTAATATTCTACCTAAGTTCGGTTTCACTAGGGCTGCTAATATTCTACCTAAGTTCGGTTTCACTAGGGCTGCCATCACCTAAATTGCCAACGCCGGATAAACACGGTAGAAATCCTGGACATTTCTGGAAAACTATTTTTTGCAACAAAAATAAAAACATCGTTATAATTTTTTAATTCCATTCGATCGTTGACTATTTTGCCAAGCCTTCTTCTTCTTCTTGCAGGTTGTTATGGATGAATTTTTAATTAAAATTTATTTCAATTTATCGCTTATCTATAAAAAAAATGGATTTCCCCTGACTACAAAAGTGTCACACACTTTTCAAAAACCCCTGCCAGACGGTCCCTGGACGCCCTTCAAACTAGGACAAATCCGGGGAATTCCGGGCGGATGGCAGCCCTAGATTTCACTAAATGTCATTATGCCTACGAGAAATTATGAGTTATTCTCAGGCAATCAGTGAGGAACATCGTAATCTATACATATAATAAATCTGTAACAAGTCGGTTTCTGTACATTGAAGATATTTGAAAAAAACTGTCACTAGGGCTATTTATTAGCGTAATAGAACCCAAAACAATGATTTTTAGAATTATTGTCTGTTTGTCTGTTTGTCTGTTTGTCTGTTTATCTGTTTGTCTGTTTATCTGTTCGTTTGTGCGCGCTAATCTCAGGAACGGCTTAACGTAGAAGGATACGGTTTTCACTGATGTATTGGTATTTTTTTGGATTAACATTTAGGGTTTGTTTTATTTAAATCGGTTAACAAACAAAAAAGTTACGTCAATTTCAAGAATTGAATTAAAGACCGAAGCGACCATTACCGATACAAGCTAAATAGCTGCATCCTTTTAACGTGTCGCTCCTCTCCTGGGCTTCCCATTATTGGGGAGGCCTGGAGATTAGTTAACCACGCTGCTCCAATGCGGATTTTTAAATTTAAGTGTGTAACTTTTGTAAGAGAATAAAGTTAATGCGAGCGATCACACCACAAGTTTCGATAATTACTAACATCTCTTAATATTCTGATAGCAAGTTTTCAATCACTTATGCTAGATTTCATGTCTAAATATTTAAAAAAACCATACATATGACCACATATTAAAAGAAATCCTCAATACAAAATGTACAAAACCTTAACAAAACGAGGCTACTGCCGACATCTATGTTCATATTCAGAACTATTTAGTGATCTGTTGCAAATTCGGTATATCGACAATTTAGTTTACACGCTATACGATAGATGTCATTGTTACGCAATAAACAAAGTGGATTGGTGGAGATTTTTTCAAATAATTAATTACGAGTATATTTACTTAATAAAATATCTAATAAAAAAATTAACAACTTAGAGACCTTTGGAACTGGCGCTGACTGACAATGAGTACAATTCATTGAGGTAGAGCATTATGGAGGCGCGGCGAGGAGGTGGCACATATTATTGGTATCGAACTTATTTAATAGACAATAATAATTATCGACTCGAGCAGGCGCGGTCCCAGTGGGGGGGTCACAGGGGACATGACGCCCCCCCCAAAATCCCTCACTCATGCGTAGATGGAAGGCGAAACAAGCCAAAGACACCTCTTCCCCCAAATTTCTTAGTGACCCCCCACCAAAATTTCTTGGCGACCCCCCCCCCCCAAATTGAAGGCTGCGACCGCGCCTGGACTCGCGTGGCGTAATGCTTACCATGCCGGACTGCCAAACGAAGGGTCTCGAGTTTGATTCCCGGCGAAGCAGAAATTTGAATGATGAGTTTAATTTTCTGTTCTCGGTTTAAGTGTTTGTATTTCTGTCTCTGTGTGTCTCATGGTACCCATTACACAGTGTATATTTACCGTACTCTGGGGCTATCAGTGTGAAACGTAAAAAAAAATCAAAGTGTTCTTCCGACTACTATGCTGAGTGATCTTTTCAAAATGATAGCTATGTCACCATATCATGATTACACCACCAGTCGAAGGTTAAAGTTCCACAGGCCGCTTTGCACGCTCCTTTTGATGTTTGAACGGATGTTTAAGTTATGGGACAACCTTCCAGCTGAGGCATTTCCAGTGGACTTTGACATAGGGTTCTTCAAGAAAGCTGTAAAGAAAGCTCTTCTTGAAAGCCGGCAGTGCTCGGGTGGCTCCGCTGGGGTTGCCCGTTTCCATAGGCGACAGTGATCGCTTAACCACGCGGCCTTTCTGCCTCTTTGTTCGGTTTACTTATAAAAAAAGTGATTTCGAATAAACGAATAACCAATTGCCGAGGGTCTAATAAAAAAATTATTGAAATGAGCAGACGTTTTCAGTGGTTAATTTAATAAGAGCTATTACATACATACGCAGTACTGGCACTGGTGTTACACTAATATGCTAAAGCGTCACGGCAGCAGCACGGCATGGTGGTCACGCCCAGATTAATATTAGTAATCGATATATTTATTTCTGATGCTGTGTGAAGGGTTGTTAATAGAACCAATTGACTCTTAATCGCGTAGGGCCTGATCCTCTCACGCTGCTCCAATTCAGGTTGATGACGTCTTCATTGTTAGTGACTGCTGTCGCAAGTTTTATATCGCTCAAAAGACCTCCATTAAGTATGAACGACAGTATGTTAACGACAATTGCAACCAACGTGTAAGCAACCAAGAATTTGACTCCCAACTACTAACCACGCCTGACATAGCGTAGACATTTCACCACCTTTCTGCAATATATTTAAGTTACATAATTATAATGATACTTTCCGCGGGCACAGCAGTACTATCTAAACACTTTAAAAACATGCTATTATAATACGTATAATTTGTAAAGAGAAACTGATGATAACGACTGAAAAGTCGGTATTATAAGAGAAGTACAGTAAGAATTGTAAGGACTCAGGAAGAATGTATCTACTCAACATAATAATATGAACTTTTGTATCATAAGTAATTTCAAAAAAGGTAACAATAATCCAAGGGACAGTGGAGGGCAAGCGGTCACGAACGAAATTGCAACCTCATCAGCCACGACCACTCTGTCAAGAGTGAACGACTAAGGAGGAGGAGGAACAAATAATCCAAGCCTAATCAAGCCTTTTGTACAAGTCTATCTACGCGGACGACGTCGCGGGCACAGCTAGTTATGTAAATATGATAATTAATTTTCACATCGTAATTAATGAAATCTATATCTATACTAAAAGTCGAAGAGTTTGTTTGAACGCGCTATTCTAGGGAACTACTAGTTGATGTTGTAGTAGTTGTTTGAATTGAAAAGATATTTTTGTGTTGAATAGTCCATTTATTGGGAAAGGCTCTATGTATAGCCTTTCTAGGTTAGGCTATATATATGCTCAACGTGGAGCAGAAATGTAGACCTTTGCGCCGGGGGTCGAACTCGGTGTCTCCGATCACGGACTTTACCGCTCGATCATCGCTGCTCCTCTGAAAGCTCTAGCACCTAATAATTTCCAAACCAATTTCCCATTACTTTATAATTTTAGTTTAACCGTATTATTGTTGAACTTCGCTCAACAATGCAGGAAGCTAAATTCATAACCTTATTGTCATTGTAAATCACAGCGGCGAATGCTATCGAGTTGATTTACTCCACTGTGCGTTTTCAACTCGCCACCGCCTGCTGGTGACCACATGACCGCGGCCGCTGGTTGTTAGAGTACGCACGACTGTTAAGTAGACTGTGGTGACCATTCACACTAGCGGATACAGGATCCTAGGGGCTCAAACCCTCCAAAACCATTCGGGTTCAAACTTCACAAGCTTCTCTAATTCTTCCAAATCTCAAACCAGGCACGGTCTGGAAAGGAAGGAAAACTGATATCCTAAATCCTCCACTGACCATTAACCACATTTCTTTGACGATATGTATATTTTCAGTTATTGAAATTACGTCTTTCATCCACAAAAAAGTAATGTTGAAGTGAATTGAACAAATAGGACCTTCGACATTTTCTGTTTACCAAGTTTTGGTAGCGTTTTGGCTGGAAGTTAAAAGAGATATCGATGTGGGTACAAAGCTTCAAAATTATATTTTTTCGGTGACATTTTAAGTAAATTTCGAAACATTTTTCCAGGTTTCTAGCAATGCAGTTACTCGTTCCATTCGCAAAAAATTAGCAAAAATGTATATTTAGAAACTTTTAACCAGGTTTCAAGCAATGCAATTACTCGTTCAATTTGCAAAAGGCATAAAATATACGAAAATAAAAAAAAACCTTTATTTTTTACATTGATTCTTTAAATTTTTTTAAACGTAAAATAAAACGTAAAGTATTTTTTTAAATAATTTTTAAAATTATAATCAAACGACATTACGAAAATAACTTTTACCTTAAACATCATTTAAAAATTTCAAAACTAAGTATACAGGACTTAAAGACAGGACATTCCCTACAAAACAGAACACGTACGGTCACTTTAGTGCTGAGGCGTCCTCCAATTACCTGTGTGAAGGGCGCGGCTGATAATTGAATGCATGGTTTATGGCGGCCAGCCTCGCCAATACGGATAACCAGCAGTTCGTAATAACAAAGGGATGCACGACTGTGCTTATATGGCTACTGATCACATCGACACCTAGCTCGTTACTTTGGTAACGGGACACAGCCAAAAAGTTCGCTAAAGAAATGTTAGCCATCTTGAAACGTCATCAGTTTAAAGATAAATAAAGATTTACACCTTAGAGCATCAAGGTATGACAGGTATGACACCCGTCAGAGAGGAGTGGCCTTTACGGGCGAACCCCTCGTCCCAACGTCCATGCACAATGTGCATTCTAGTTATACAACTAGTGTGTCTGTGTGTGTCGGTGTTAGTGTTGACGGTGCATAGAAAATGACGTTGTTAATTCAAATTGACATATTTGGAAATGGATGCGTCTGTAGCGATGAAAGAATATTTGTGAATGTGTGACAAAATTAAAATGTGTAACGTGCGTTCTTCCCCCGCACCAGATTTGGCACAAAAATTATGTTTCGAAGCGATGCGCTATGCCGTCTCTACTGAAGGGTGAGTCAGTAATTTTGATACTCTAAGCTTCAAACTCATAGCCCCACAGTAGGGTATATATACCCTGTGTCGTGGGTATCATGGACACATACAAAGACAGAACAAACACAAACTTATCATTCAAATATCTGTTTCGCCGGGAATCGAACCCAGAACACCGCAATTCGGCAGTCCAGCATGGTAACCATTGCACCACGCGGGTCGTCAATAGATGATAGAACTTTCTGAGTTTGGTCAGGGAAATACCACCGAGTAACTACGTAAATGCAATTACGTCAAAGCTCAGGCTTTATTGAGGTTGTACGGATATTTCATTTTTTTAAACAACAAACAACAACAACACGTGGCCACTCTCCGTATAAAAAAATCAACATAAAAATACGTCGTCAAAAGTTGCATATTTCTGATTTTGTCCCCTTTATTACCCGACTGCGCCAGAAGGAGGGTTATGTTTTTCGAGAGTAACATATTATGTAGGTATGTTTAATTTTTTGGCACGCTCTGCAGCCTGAACGGCTTGATGGATTTTATCTTCAGAGATTTTGTTAGATTCGTATTTACTATAAGAGTGACATTGGGTATATCAAAATAAAAATAAAAGAAACACAATGGCGGCAACAAATTCAATTATTTGGCACGCACTGCGGCCTGAACGGCTTGATGAATTTTAGCTAGAGAAATGTCGTTAGATTCGTATTTACTGTAAGAGTGACACTGTTTTGTTCTTGTTTTAGGGTTTTTACATTTTGAAATTACACGCCGGCCACACTTACATAAGGCGACCACCAGCTTCCGTAGCAGCTAAACTGCATACGACCTCAGACAAGACTTACCTATGCTTGCTGAGGTTGTATGTAGATGTCCATGGGCTGCAGCGACCACTTAACACTACGTGGCCTGCATGCTCGTCTTCTACTCCATTTAAAAAAAAAACAAAAACGCAGTCGGCCTTTTTAATTTTTTAAATAACCGTTTCTTTTACTTCCTGAATAAAATTTTCTTACTCTGAATGAAATGTGATAACGACATAACAATATTAATTTCTGTTTACTATTGGCGCATTTCAGTTCTGTCTTTGTGTGTGCTCATGGTACCCACAAAAATGGGAATCCTAGCGTGATGCTATAGGTGTATTTAGTAAACAATACATGAATGCATCGAGACATTCATTCGAATACCATGAGCAAATCTATCACCGATTCACTTGACCATAGGAAGTAACACGTGCCCATACTTCCCATTAACAACCACTAACATAGTAGTACAATGAGAGAATGGCCTTCGCCCTTCTCATTGAGCCTCCAAGCGGACAAATAGCAGTTATTCCTGTAACAAATGGGCGGGATTGAAAACTTTCTACAAATTTAGATAAGATGCGATCTGCGTGATAGATTGATAGCCGTATTAATATTAAGAAACCCCGGTAACATGTTCATATGTCATGCCAAAAATGCCTAGCCTAATCGTAGCCTAAGAATCCTAAGATGCTAAATGTAGAATCTCTCGTGGTTGGCGAGCACATAATAAGTTTCGCACGTAGCAAGAAGTACTCGTAGTATGATGTTATCTTTCACGTTACATGTCACTGATGTGAAAAACAGATACAGGTTTAAAAAAAGATAAAGAATAGTCACATTAAAATACTTGAGTGTAACGATTTGAAATCAGTGAAATCCAAGAGCAGGTTTTTTTGTCTAAAAAAATATTTGAAAGACTACGCGATATTTTCTTTTGATAACAGTACGTTTCAGAAATTATCAGAATACTTTCGGCTTAGATATCGTCAGAGGCACTCATCTTTTATAAAATACATCTTAATTTAACGAGGTAGAGTAAATCCGAAAATCAACTCCTCGGCCTCCTGAGCTATAACAATACTTCCTGAACAAAAGCCTCTCTATTTGAGAGAGTTAAAGGACTACCGTATATTCGTACCGTATATTGTAGAAGATTTTATCTATTGTCCGCAGATATTATCAGAGATACACGACGTCTTAAAATGATCGCATATCAGAAAATGTAGTGTTCAAATCAGAGTTGAAATTTAGCCATGATTTTTTATTATCTCTCTATATCTAAATGCATTATCTTTGATTGCGATATATATAAATATATGTGAGATAGTTAGCTAGCACTAACACTTACAAACATTATATTAAATTTAAAGAATTATTGATGATTACAAAAATGTGTGTGCATTTGTGTGTGTGTGTGTGTGGTATTGGTGTCGGCGCGTGTATGTAATATACATACATAGTACACGCGTGCGTTTTATAATTAATAGATTTTAAGCAACAAGACAGAGAGATATCTCAACATGAAAGTGAGCAAAATACGTGGTAAGAGTTAAATTTTCTTTTTTTATTTGAATGTAGTAGCAGACGAGCATGCAGGCCACGTGGTGTTAAGTGGTCGCTGCAGACCATGGACATCTACATACAACCTCAAGCTAGCATAGGTAAGTCTTGTCTGAGGTCGTATGCAGTAGCGCTGCTACTCCATAGGCTGGTGGTCGCCTCATGAAAGTGTGGCCGGCAACTGCACCTTTCCACCGAAACACAATAGAATTGTTCACGGCAGAAGTGGGTGCAGCGGTGGTACTTCCCCGGGCGAACCATAATAGTTCTACCACCTGCAATATTATTTGATATAATTATTTTGGGTTATGCAGCAAGTTCTCGGTTTCTTGGTAAAAGAAAGAAAAACACGTTGTGTTTTTCTTTCTTTTCGCGTTCCCTCTAGTGCCCCGTAGGGCTTATCTTTCTCGGCCTAATCATGCACCACAGATTATAAAATATGCAATTTCTCTGTATTTACAGGTTAAATAGGCATGTTTTTTTTTACATTTTCATTATTTCTACAGACGAGAATATGTGCGAGTTTACAAAACTATGCGTTAACGAGTTCTATATACATATAGAGTTCTGCATATATTTGGTAATATTTGCTGTTTAAAAAGTATAGAGTGGATAAATTTATTAGAGATCTTGACAAAATGTACGTTATACATAATTTATAACATTCAAGCTGGTATAATATCACTAGGCCCTGTACTTTTTTACACCCAAGTAAAGCTATATTAAGTACATGCAGAAAATGCTAACCAACATTACGCTATTAAAATAACTTTTGATTATTAGAAAAAACTAAGAAGTAATTCGTCACGGTCTAGGTTTTAAAGCTTAATCTAAACACCAGGCGTTAAACGTAGGTTAAAAACAAAAGAATTTTTAACGATAAACAAATAAAAATAAGAATACCATAAAGGCGGTAGACCAGTACGAGTACGTAGTCGCGTGTTGTAATTCCATTATACTTACGTAATTATCTTAGAACTGTGAACTTTATGCATTTTTAATTTTGTAATATTTTATGAGGCCCATTGCTACCTCCCAGGTAGCAGCCAGGTAGGTAAATTATATCGCGAAACGAATCACATTTGAAGTAGGTACCTATAGTTTTACGACTATAGTAAACGCATGTGATATGTATATGGTGGACCATTTTAAGGGTGTGGAAGAAAACAATAATATTTTAAAAAATTGTCGACAATTTTGATAAAGGGTAAAAAGTAAAAAAAAAATTAGCGGGATGATACCCATTGGAAAAGGTAGAGAATATAACAAAAAATAAAGATAAAATTTTACGGGCGATCTGAGATCGGGAAGGGGATGGGGTGAGTTTTTAAGGGTAAATAACGATTTATGTCGGTCTCAAAAATTATCGACAGTGGTCTATTTACAGTAAGTAGATAATAATATGTATACAAGATCGCCGAAGCAGCCGCTTCGACGTTGTTCCATCAACTGTCACGTGAGGCGCTACCATCGATCTGCGCTCTACGTTTATTCGTATGTCACAATATACAAAGCTATTTTCGGGTATGGTCAGAAAATTTGGTGGTTACCTGCTAGAGACGTATCAACTCGTCTACGTTTTACTCGTATATACCCTTATATAGATACCAATTAATGTATGGCTCCAACCCTTTTTGCGTCCCACTGCTGGGTCTCTCCTCTCGATTGCGGATGTCTAAAGCATACTCCACCACGCTATTCCTATGCGGGTTAATATTTAATGAATATATAACACTGGCTGCCAATACTCAATATTGACGGCTTTTCCAATCCAATTAGATAATTATTGGCAATTAATTCGTATTGGAAGCAGCGTGGTGAAAGAAGCTCCAAGCCTCCTGTTACGGGCAAAAACAAACACGGCAGTTATGGATTTTCAAAAAGCTGAGTAGGCTGGGAACTAGGGCGGCAGATTATGAGGGGCGGCAAATTTGAAAAAATTAAAAGACAACCTTAGACAAAGCTTGCTACTATTATTTTATTAGAGAACCGAATTTCAGTGCTTAGTATGGGGTGTTCAAAAACTTAATAGCCCACTGAAGGCAAATTTCTTAATCCGCCACTGAAAAACGGTACTATACAGGCCGTACTGATGCTGTAAAACGCTGATCGAATCTAGCGATCTATCACCATTGGTACTAATTAATGCAACTTTATTTAAAGAAGGCCAATTGAAGGTAAGCTCATGAAGCATTGCAACAACTTAATAAAAACTATCATAAAACCATCGTTTACAGGGTACCAACAGAGCGTCACCGCACGCGCCATGTTGCGATAAAGTTGTACTTGATTGTTATCTGTGAGAATGGTGACCTGCGATCACCTTTTTAATTTATCTTTTTAAACGCGATTTCATTCAAAAAGCAGTATAATGTTTTTAGTGTTTATTTACGTAAATAGACTGGCCAGAAAGTCATGGATCCAATTAAACAAAGAACTATTATGATCTATTCGATTCAATAATACATGAAATAGTTCTTAAAATTACGTAGTACATTAATGATATAAGAAGTTTATGGACGGAAGTGACGACGCTTATTCCCTTGTCAACATATGAAACCTTTTCCACGCCAGTTGAACTCGCTTTTGTGCAGTTTTTTTTTTGACGTGATAACGTCTTTAAAATCGTTTTAGTCGGGTGACATCAAACCACAACCTCACGAGCCACCAAAGGTCTTTAAAATCGTTTTAGTTGGGTGACATCACACCAAAACCTCACGAGCGCGATCGCAGGTATAACGAGAGAGAGACGGACCGATCTCCCGTCTCATCTCGAGCGCTGCCAGTCATTCCGTGAAACTTGTCACGCGGAATCCTCACGAGCGGAGTCTGGCATAGCGTTCGAGTGAGTGGACCGATCTTCCGTGTCTCTCACTCTAGCGGCATACAAACGAATGGAGATTTTCTCGTGCGGACGTTATCACGTAAACATCTCGATCGTAAACCTACTTTACAAACAATTTGCCGTTTTTTTGGTTAATGTCTTACCTATATTACCTGATACTTCACCTGATAAAACGTACCTTTGTCGTATATCTCAAAGGTCTCTAATTGCTTTGTCCTTGAAGGTATCGTGAGTGTCTTACTCTTCTATACTAATATATAAAGCTGAAGAGTTTGTGTTTGTTTGAACGCGCTAATCTCAGGAACTACTGGTTCGAATTGAAAAATTATTTTTGTGTTGAATAGTCCATTTATTGGGAAAGGCTATAGGCTATATAACGTCATGCTATGACTAGTACCAAAGTCCACGCGGACGAAGTCGCGGATGGCCGCTAGTTTTAATATAAAATGGTTTAAATCACGTGTTTTGTCGGGACTGCCCGACTAGTTTAGTTTAGTATTCTCTAATTACGTAAAAAGTTTCGAACAAAAATGAAAGAAGCAATATATCTAAAGTAACTGACACAGCTTTATTTATTTTATGTATTTTTTAATTACCAAGTAAGTTGTCCTTATCAGTACGCTTACATTAGTTATACAGTACGCTTTTAAGTATTTAAAGCTTTAAAGCTTTAATCAACTTTGCACTCGGCTAAATCGGAAAATTATCAGTGGAGGATTCTATTTCCGCCTATATTTACTCCTTTACCGCAATTAAGATCTCAACGCGATGCCATAGGAGTAGACTATTTATAGGCTTTCTAAGGGGCTATTTAAATCGAAGCCTTAAGGGGCCGTATACGAAATTTTGCCGATTTTAGCTTATTTACCCGATTTAACACATGAGATTTTGCAGATAAATTACAGTACTTCTACAAGTATCATTGCACAATATAACTTTTCATTTCATTAATAATCTAATACATTAGACACTTTTATAGCTTGCGTCAAGAATTATAACGCGAGATTTAGGTTACTTTAAAAGATGTTTAATGCCGAATGATCATTATTAATTAGATTTTTTTTTCAAAAACGGATTGATTTGATTGGATTGATTATAAACTGAAGAGTATTGATGTCAAATAAATTTTATGAAAGATTATTCCAATTTGCCGAAATCAAATGCAATTTCTGGCCCATTTTCTCTCAAAATTGACTAAGTTCAATGTTTTTTTACTAATATTTTTTGTATGAGAGTGGCAAAAAGTGGCTCATACACTATGTATGTGGTTTTTACAGCAATACATGACATTTTTTCGATCTGTTTAGACTTTAAAATGATCCAGAAATATGTGATATTCTATACCTATTACAGTAATATTTACAAAACTATCACCGGCTTCAGGTCTATTAAGCAAAATAACGAAATAAAAATTTAAAATCGGCTCATTTAATAGTTTGTTATTGAAATGATCAGTCATATTGTGCAATAAAACTTATGGAAATACTGTATATTAACTGCAAAATCTCCTGTATAAAATGAGCTAAATCAGCGAAATCGGCAAAATTTCGTATACGGCCTCTTAACCCTTTACATGACCCTTTTTGACGACCCGTGTGGCGTAATGGTTTCCATGCCGAACTGCCAATCGGAGGGTCCAATTGCAGATACGTACTACTTACGACAGTCTTAAAAAAAACGGCCAAGTGCGAGTCAGACTCGCGCACCGAGGGTTCCGTAAAATATTTTTAATATAATGATGTAACGGTTTTCGCAATTTTTCCCTTATCTGTGCGTAAAAAGACGTTGCTTCGTACCAAATTTCAAGATTATGAGTTCACTTGTAGGTTTTGATTCCCTTGCGAGTGTCGAAAATTTGCGGCATAAACGGCTGTATCTTTTGATTGTGCTGGCTTAGAAGTTCGATTTTTTCAGAGGTTCAAGGGATAGTAAACCTGAGTAAAAATTCCAGCTTGATACCTCCACGCATTCCTGAGAAAAAGGGTCTTGACAGACAGACGGATAGACAACAAAGTGCTAAAGGATCACTTAAGGGTTTCGTTTTTCCTTTCGAGGTACGGAGCCCTAAAAACGCACTAAAATTTGAGATGCCGCGATAAAGTCACTAAAATAGCAAATTCAACAAAAACTTAAGGATGTCGTTTACTATTTTTACAATTCTCCGTATTGTTCGTTATTCTAATTATTGATATTACGTACCCAAGGTTGCATAACCCGACATCCTTATTACAAACTGGAAGGAGTCCGGTCGGCAGGTGGTACTGTCCCGCCTCACCCCGATTATACTGATGAGAACCAAGATTCACACGACACTTCAAGAAAAGTGTAGGAAACATGCCTACAGTAATATAAAATGTTACATAACATGGCAACTCTGTGTAATAATGTCGATAAAAACCATCTTTACAATACTTATGAATACTTATATATCTAAAAGGAATCAATTAAAACGGACAACATGAAAAAAAAACATTTGATGCATACCTTATGCATACATTTGACAGCATTCGTGGCGTTGTGGGTGATGAGCTGACTGAAAAGCGTGAGGTCGTGGGTTCGATTCCCACCCAAGACAAATATTTTTGTGATGAACATGACTATTTGTTCTGTGTCTGGTTGTAAATTTATATATTTAAATATGTAGGTATTTAGAATTATATAAGTATGTTTATCAGCTTTCTGATTACCATAGAAGCTCTGCTTAGTTTGGAATCAAGTTGGCGCTGTGTGAATTGTCTAAAGAAAAAAAACCTT
Organism: Pyrgus malvae; assembly: GCA_911387765.1. Lineage (NCBI taxonomy): Eukaryota > Metazoa > Arthropoda > Insecta > Lepidoptera > Hesperiidae > Pyrgus > Pyrgus malvae. The sequence goes on along the minus strand of OU426958.1, from coordinate 6,221,106 downwards.
AAAATGTTTGGCCTTAACCTATATTAAATACCACTCAGATTCACACTACATCATCGTTGAAACAAAATATTCAAAAACACAAAAGTATTCGTTGAAAATTCAAAATTCCAATTCAAAAGTCTGTATCGGATTTTTTTTTATAAAACACTATCCTGAATGTACATTTTAAAACTTGAAATCGGTTTAGAAACCAAATAAGTTATGCCCATATATACATTTTTACATGTATGTAAGTAAAGTAAACAAAAACTGACATGTAATTAAATTTGTATACATTTTAGCTTTAGATTTAAAATTTAGAGGGATGATAAGAAGGAATAAGAGATTTCTCTGATTTCGGCTAGCTTTTATTTTTAGAAATTTTAAATATTATAAAAAATAATTTCAGCTATAATCAACTTAAATATAAACGGAAAAATACTACTCTTGCTGACATCTATTGGAGAGTATTAATAATATTGTGGCGTAGAACGTCGTCAAACGCCATCCGCCAATCCAACGTTCAAAGAAATGACAATGTCGATTTGAAAGTGCTCTATATAAAAATTTCGTTTATTGAATTAAAGCTTCCTTGGCTGAATGGTTACGTGGGCTGACTGCGGAACTAAAGAAGCGGGTTCAAACCTCAATGAAAACCTAATTGCGTTTGTGTATTTTTTATTAGGAGCTATTTCAGATGACGTTGTTAAGTAACACTAGCAAATGAGTGTTTCGTTTGAAATCAAACCAAGAAAATAAATTGTTTTTATCCGAGCAATGCTCGGTCGTCCAGGTACTTAATGCTCTAATAAACGAACGCTATCAACCCCACAGTTTTCTTAACATGTATTTTTATATTTATGTGTAATTAAATCTTTCGTCTTCTTATAATCATCATAATAACCTTAGCCACCACGACCGATCAAAACGGCTACCAGAGCCATTAAACAGTGTGTATATAAACGGACCTTAAGACCGGATGCGGCAGGTGCAGGGTTCAGCCGGGTTCGCCGCGAGCAAACCAGCTCCTTCAATAATATAAGGAATGGACGCATTTCCATTAGCCTCTGTTATCTTGGTAATAATGATTTTCATTTCAAAGGGCATTTGAAATTTCATGTCTACAATTTTATCTGTAAAATACTGTAAAGTCAATTTAAATGTATAAAATGTTTTCTTTTGTGTGCTTTTTGATTTGGCTTTGATTTGGTTGCCATGAAGATTCGTTCTTGTTTGGTCATCCCGAGAATGTTAAGGGAGAATTCTTAAAATATTAAAAAGAAGATCCGTGTGCATCTGAAGCATCCTCCGTGAGGAACCCATATCCTGCATCAAAACCCAATTTGTACCGTGTACAACGCAACTAGAAAGAAGACGAGACGTTCTCGACGGAAACTACGATCGTGGAAAGCCGGACGATCAGACGAACGGTGAGTAGGGGATTTTCTATTGATTGCAGACGTTGTGGGGCTTTGGGGTACACTGGACACACCATCTAAAACCAGCGCCTATTACTCTTCGGTAAATCGAATTACCCACCAGGTAGTATGCCATATTTTGATGAACCCAATGGTGAAAGCGTTATAAAAAAAATCAAAATACAGAGTAGGTATAATTTTATTAGATATTAAGTTTTAAACTCATAGTAAACTTCAATTGAATTTGTATAAAATATTTTTAGTCATAAAGTTCAGTTGCTGAACCACGCGACTACCGGCAAGCACTGAAAGTCAGTGCTGTAGTCATTTGCTGCAAAGAGGCTGAGTGCAGTCCTTTTTCTTCAAATAGACTACAACAATGCCATTATGTTTGTGACCCTATTGATATTTTCATTTCTATGCATTTTTAGTTTAAAGAAGAAATAAATATGTTTCTATACTATTTGTTCTATAACGACAAATTGACGTATGCGGTGGACATATGGACACAGAGCCCTAGTAAGAGTAATGAGAGCAGTTCTTGCGCCTCCAATAATCTGCTTCTAGTGTCTAGTGCGTCGGTTCATTTTCAATTCTCTTGCTTTGTGTGTCTTGGGAAAATTTACTTAATACAAGACGTTAGGTTACGAAAGCCAGGTGTTTTTGAAAGGGAGATAATAGGCTCTAGATTTATAGTTTTTAAAATTTTAGCTTTCGTGTAAAAATATTTTAAGACGGGTTTCTTTCAAAATAATACATAGAAAAATTAGATTCCCGGTAGGTGCATTTTTTGCGTTACAATCCGCTTATGGTTCTTAGCGAAACGGGCACAGTCAATTAAACACCGCGTGGTCCTTTTTTTCGTGGAGAAATCCGTCATAAATACCCTCTGTTAGGAGGGCAACAGAGAGATCATTCCGGACTCCAAACACTTAACACTGAACACTTTTTGAGAGGCTCACGAGTACCTGAGGCTGCTTGTAAGTCTGCAAACGCCAAAACGTTACTATTGCGTTTGCGTTAAGAATTTAATTATCGACCCTTTTCCTTTCAGGTTAAGATCTATCTGTACCATGTAAACTCTGAAGAAGTAGTAACGTTGGCGCGTTTACAAACTTACACTAAGGCCTCTGGTCTACGCTCTTGCATTCTTCCGCGAGGTCCTAGTGGTCACTAGTGACAAATTTATATAATTAGCGCTTTTAGCATTAGCATTTTCAGCGTGGCAAAACGCACATGGCGAAACGTGCATAGTCGTAAGGTGAAAACTGAACGGTCCTAGTTGTAACTAGTGGCAAACTTCATGCGCGTCTCCATACTTCGGAGACGCATTCGCACGATTCTACTAAAGCATGTTAAGAGATTGAGAATGGTTGTTATCGATAGTTACGAGTAGCAACTGGTCCCGGCGGCTTATTATTCAACTAGCGCCGCCCGCAACTTCTTCCACGTGGACTTTGTTATTAGTCATGTCTTGATGTAGCCTAAAGCCTTCCTCGACAAATGGACTATCCAACTCAAAAATAATTTTTCATTTCGAACCGGTAGTTTCTGAGATTAGTGCGTTTAAACAAACTCTTCAACTTTATATATTAGTATAAATTAACGCTAAACAAGGCTGGCCAACGCGAAAAAACGCGGGCAACCACCACCGCCGACCACCACGCTCTCATTCACCGGCTGGTATGACCCGCGCCTGCAGATGTATCGAAGAAATTCATTACTGCCGTGCTTCTAGCGGATCAAGTCACACTATAAGTACGTGCAATAGCAATACAAGCTGGAATTTCTTGTTTAAAGTTAAGAAACGTTTGTAAAAAAAAATTGAGAGGAAATTGGGATTGATATCTGATACGGACCTATAGTCCGGCCAACGAGACGTGATAAAAAATGTAAACAAAGTTTCAGGGGTTCAAAACATTTTTATTTGAATAAATTATATACATAGCATATACTAGCGACCCGGCCCAGCTTCGATCGAGCGATTAAGTGATATACATTAAAATTTATTTTACAAAAACCCATTTAAGTACTAAACGCAAAAAATAGATGCGCGATGAGAATGCGCGCCGGGGGATGTTATGATTTATGGTAAAACAAAATATCATCTTCTAAAGTATTTATTTGATTACATTTTGTACAATTTTAATCTGAATTTACGAAGCTAATTAACGTTTTTATTTAGATAAGGATTAATACATGCGTACATGTATAGGTTGTCTACATCGCGGGCCGCGGCTATTATTTATGACTGTACATAACTATAATTGCGTTAGTAACATAAAGAAAGGTTCGGGCCGGGCCTATTGTATTAGGTAGTTCGGGAAAATTCTAGAGAACCGTTGTTAGCCGTATGTAAGAATGTAAGGCACGCACCGGGCCGCGACAGGACATAGTTTAGTTCCGGAAGTGAAATCAAAGCGATCACTGCAAGCAACAAGGAAGAATTATTTCGACGACTACAGCGAAGATATTTGACTATAGTGATTGTACTTGGTGATTTGGATTCTGTTGAGTGGATTTTTGTATAAGGAGACAATAAACAACTTCTACGTTGCAAACGGTATTTTATTACCCATAGGGCGTAATAATATTTACATCACGTTTTTGCCAGTTTCGTTATAACTGGACGAGTAATAATAGGTAAAGTCAGTAAGTCGTCAGTAATCAGTCAGTAAAGTCAGTCATACATTCAAGTAAATTTTGGAGGCAATCTGTATAAACATATTTTCACACTGTTATTTTATTTCACAACACTCATGCACTGTAATTAACCTATATCGAACCAAATGCCATCAAATTTATCCGATATTACTCAAAATTATACCAATAACATGAAAATAAAACAAGAGCACAACATAATGTCTTTTTCGACTTCCCGTCAAAACGCGACCAAATGTTCACAACTGTGGTACTGACTGCTTTCCTGTACCACGAAACAGGCAACAAAAGCTGTCGTTGACTAACTGACGCCATTACTGCATACGTGTGATAAGGACAGAGATAATTATTGCTCGCTCTCGCAATAGTAACTTGGTAACGGTCCGTTTGTTTACATTCTTTATCTCGTCTCGTTGGCCGGACTATAGGTCTCATCACCACATTCACCAGCCATTACAATAATATTGAAATGGGCTTCAAAGAATGTCAGTCTTTGTTAATCATAATATTTAATTTATTTTACATTGGAAGTATTGTAGTATAGTACCTACAATAGTCAATAGAAGTAGCTATCATTGTGTGTTGTACTATTGCGGCGAAAATGAGACGTCTTCAGTTATGAAGTTCAACATAGATGTACAGTTTTTAAGATTGATATTTTACGCGTGAATACCCGAATTGAAGCAACTCAATACTGAATATTTTATTACATCGTAATGGGGCATCAAAATAGGTTTTCAAATGTTAAAAAAGGGACACATTATGAACCCTATTAGGGTACTGCAACAGAGTGAGATCGGACCGATCTTTTTTATAAATTTATTTATGATATTTATTCGTTATTGATTTAATTAATTTGCCTTTAAATATTCGTCTATATTATAATAACACTCAACCTGAGTAAGCTCCATCTAAACCATTCACCATCCTCCATCTAGGGCCTTTGCCCTACGGGTCTTTACCCGTGCACGGGTCTTTACCCGTGCCCAACAGTGGGACGCAAAAAGCGTTGCAGTATATTATAAAATACATACGAGTATATCGAAAATATTGTCCAACTAGATTCCAGTAGTCATTAGCGAATTAAAGCTTATTTCACAAAATTGTATGCAACATTCAAGACGTTCTGCTTGATCTTAACAATTTTAACTCTTCTCATTTGAGAAAGGTACAGTGGGAGCGAACCCTACCGCCTCTGCAGATAAAAACCGAAGATGCACACGACCGCGCATGGTCAGCAGCCGACCATATAGGTATGCGGTGTACGCACCGCCAACTTCCAACCAGCGCAATTATCGCCACCCCGCAAGATCAAGTTGATTGAAAAGACTGATTTATTGGTGCACATTTATTGTATTTTTAATTTATCTTTTAAAATTAATAACAATTTTTTTGGGCACTGCGCTTAAAAAACTATACATATTCTTTAACAGTTCCTTAATTCTGCTGCCCTTTTTAACTAATTTAATTTAAGTTTAATGGTAGAAGGGTAAAAAAAATTAAAATTAAAATTTTAAAAATAGATAAAAAACCATTCTCAAATCTACCAAATGTGAATATAAAATTTCATCAAAATCTGTTTAGCCGTTTCGGAGGCGTATTTGTTACCATAATACACAGTGACATGAAAATTTTATAATTAATTTATTTACATTTAATTTTAATAATTAAAAACATATAGATTAGAGAAATGGTATTTAAAGTCACTACTAGTACTACGTTAAAAAAAAACTTTCATCACTCAATTTCACCCACTACTTTACAGGTCACGTGAAGTTAAGTATTCGTTGTAGCCCATAGAAATCCGCCTACAACTTTAAACAAGCCTGAGTGTTGCCTGGTCAAATGCAGCTGGTTACTGCATGGTTAATGCTCCGGAATGTGGCTTCATCTAAATCTGGCCGACAATACTAGAAATATTAGGCATTCCACTAAAACACAACACGACTACTCTTCACTAAGAATGCAGGCTTCGGGATTAAGAATAGAGCTACGGTATCCCCTACCTGATCGTAAGAGCCGACTAAAAGGGGGCTTCCGGGTTTGTTGGCGGTGAGAGTGGGAGCTCGATCCGTTCAGCCAGCAGCCACGGCAAAGGCGGCAGTGTGTTCGTGACCGCATGCCGCCGTAAATATCGGTAGTTGCTGGAAAACACGTCTGCTTTTCCGAAGTTGGACCCGTTCTGGGGCATCGTGCGTGGGGCTTTCCACACGAAATCGCTGAGTCCTCCCCAAACCCAGAGGCAGCCACCAAGGGGGTTTAAGTGCGGTAAAATCCCACATAACCCGGTATCCTCTCCCAAGGTGCTGGGTACCTTTTGAAGGTAAAGTAAGGGTAAGGTTTTGAAGGAAGGCTTTTTTTGTATTGGGGGGAACCCAATACCAAAAAAAGCATCGGTGGTACTTCCTTTTCGAATCATGCAAGTTTTAAAACTTTTAGTTTTAGAAAGTTAGTTTAGTAATTTATTTTGCACAAAGGCATGTTTATGTATGCTATAGTCGACATAGCGGCGAGATAACAAGACCATGTCACTTGCACACAACACAATGCTCGTGGTAGCTTATCTAGCTCCAATTCGGCTTATTGTTCTGTTGTACAATGCATTCGATTCGGACAATCTTCCTGCTAATTTACATAGTGATCAAAGAGCTGTATTTTATCGCCTGTATGCGGTCCTATCTAGTATCTGTATCGTTACGGCCATGTATGAGCACCATCAACTTTTGGAGCAGAACCAAAAAGTTAACCATAACTTTATCAAATGCTAGAAAAACACAGTGAATCTGAGGGGAATCCGCTGTGTGGTCTTGGATAAAATCAAAAAAGTAAGGTAGACCTTTTTGATTTATGAGTATAGATATTCAATTTCGACATAATACGCAGGCTGTCGCTGCGTAGCGTAGTGGGTGATGAGCCGACTGCGAAGTGTGAGGTTGTGGGTTCGATTCCCACCCAGGACAAATATTTGTGTGATGAACGTGACTATTTGTTCTGTGTCCGTGTGTTAATTTATCTATTTAAGTTTGTAATGAGAATTATATACAAGTTAGTTACAAACTCTGCATAGTTTGGAATCAGATGGCGTTGTGTGAATTGTTAAAATATATATTTCACGAAGTCCGATCGGCTCTGGTTGCATACGTGATTTGTACTGACAATTGCGCTTCTGTGCGTAAACTTTCGAAGCGTTAGCAAACAAGTCTTTAAAAACGTTACTGTAAATAACACTAGAAGAGTTGTCTTTTACGTTTAGTTATCATGCTGAAATTACTTGACCCTAGCTCTCTACATAACATACTCTAAAACAATGCATGCGAACTGTGGGATTTTTAATGACGGTTATGTTAAAGAACCATACCATTCGCTTTCATAATTATCATAGTCAAGAAATATCCTTACCTATAATAATAGAAGATACCCTAATGTAAACGTTATAAACGTTACACACTCATAGCCCCACAGTAAGGTAATTAATACCCTGTGTCGTGGGTACCATGGACACATACAAAGACAGGAACACAAACACCCAGACCGAGAACAGAAATTTAAACTCATCATTCAAATTTCTGTTTCGCCGGGAATCGAACCCGGGACCCCTCGATTGGCAATCCGGCATGGTAACCATTGCGCCACGGCGGTCGTCAAGTAATGTTGGACACGTGTTTTTAACAAAATGAGATTTGAGCTTACACCTCAACGGTTCAGTGCAGATAAGCCGACATCAGATCTTTCTAGGTAATGAAAATGAAAGATGGTTATCTATATAGAGCACTCGTAACAATATTTGGAAACAAATAAAGAGCATCTTTCATAAGGATTGATTTGCGCTGATTCACAGGGACTGCGGATCTTGAAAACTGACTCTTGCGCACAATTATTGTTAGTTAAATTTTATTGCTCCACCACATCAAAACTGCGTGATGTAATAAGCTTCAGGACAACCAAATTGTAAAAAGAGACTTGTACTAAGCAGGAGAATGCACAAAATAGTTTGTTTTTTACGATCATACCCAAAGTCTCAAGCGTCGTAAATATAGTAATTTATCTGACAATTACATATTTACGGCGATTGCAGTACGTTGGGGCCGTGGACTTCTGATGTCAGAAATGTCGCACAAACTTGGACTGGCCTGTGGTGACCTAAGAACTGGCGGCTACTTTTCCCAAAGGGTGAGCCTCGCGACGTGGCAATACTGCGAGTGTTTTGGTTACAATGAGTCACGGACATTTTAGATGAAGTATTTTATTTGTAAAACTTTTATCCATACTAATATTATAAATTCTAAAGTAACTGTCTGTCTGTCTGTCTATCTGTCTGCTACGCTTTCCCGCTTAAACTACTGAACAGATTTTAATGAAATTTTAAACACAGATAGAGTGGACCTTGGGAAAGGACATAGGATGGTTTTTATCCTACGGGAACCTAAAGCGGGTTCACGCGGGCGAAGCCGCTGGCGGAAGGCTAGTATTTTAAAAGTCGGTTTTTACTGAAGTTTCCAACCTTAAACCTTCAGGGAGAAGGAGACTTGGTTTCTCCAGCAAATATACTGTTTCCTAAAACTTTACTAAATATTGCAGTTGTATGTATAGTTGTCCCATAACCTACACGTTCGCGGTAAGAAGGAGCGTGTAAAGCGGACTGTGGAGTACTGCCACGAGTCCAGATGGTCTTGAAAGGCAGACCAGACGGATGATCATATAGACAAACGTGCCGACAGACACACGGATAACAATACAGTTCAATAGACGTTCTCTTTTTAAATTTTAGCCAAGGAACACTAAAAATCAGCAAAGAGCATCTTTCATAACGATTGATCTGCGCTGATTCACAGCAGCTGCTCCGACGCGTGCGCACAATTATTGTTAATTAAATTGCATAGATATCGCCGGTTACGTGCATTAATCTCCGCTCTTTAACTGTTATACTCGTAACTTGTTAAGCAATTTTATATTTTTTATCGCACTTTCTTAATAAATTGTTGCCTTGTAATGAACGGGAGAAAGTAAAGTTATGTAGTCCAATTTATGTCTGGTTATATTTAAAGTTAACAAAATTTATCTAACACACAACAAAGATCTGAAAGACCAAAATGAATGCAGAAATATGAGTAACCCGACACAGCTGCACAAACACAATAATTAGGCTTGAAGTAGCCAGATCTCAGGTGTTGATAGCAAAAAACGATAATAACATGCTTGCAGATGCTATATTTAAGCTATTTACTTTACTAACTTGGCTAAAAGATTTCAAATTGACTGATTGTGGATTTGTAAAAGGTTAATGACCTCAGTCTGATTTCATACGCAATACTGAAGTAAGTACTCCTAATAATTTCATTATTTAATCGTATTCCGAAAAATAAGTATACCACATCCTACCGTACCAAAACAGTTCACAGTTATTCGTTAGTCACAAAGGAAGCTCTTTGTTTTGTGCTACGGTTGAGAAAAAGAAAAACTAAAAAACTATCAAAGTCGCCAACTTAGATTAGACTTAGATAACAGCATGTCTCTCGATTTTCTCGTATGTCAAGAACAATAAAACATGTTTAACTGTTGAAAAGTCAATATTTTTTATCGCTCGCTCGCATAGTTCGTTTTTTGATTCGCTTGAATAACGAAAAAATCCAAATATTACAAGTATGATCCGGTAAAAAAGTGGGATAAACTTCCGAAATCCCCCCACCTCCGATTGAGCTGTAATTTTGCACAGGCCTTGTTTTTCGTATATTGAGACGATTCCCCGAAGGATATTTGGCGATTCGAGGCAGTTTTCGAGATATAAAATCTTATAAATGTAGATTTTGACTTGCGCATATACACCTATATCTCTGATATGAATTAATCCCATTAACTAGCAATTTTATATAATATCTTCCAAGGCTTGGATAATGTAATAAAACAAGTGGCTCTGTGACATCTACGGCTTTTTATATACACTCTAGGGGTAGTACAGACAAGACCACGTGGATAGTGGGGTGCTCTGATTCGGTTTGGGTATTTTTCGAGTATAAATAATTATAGTGAAAATGTGTTTCAGGGACATTGCTTAGCTCAATGACACCTGCGGTCAAAAGTAGGATGGGTGGTGATTAATCAACATGTTATGCAGTCATAAGAAGTAAGGGTGTTACTTCTTATGACTCCACTCCCAGAAAACTCCCACTATATAGATATAACGCGCCTGCCGATCCAATTTTTTAAAATTCTATTTCTCTGAAAATATTGATATGCGCCAAAAATCCCTTTAGGGGTTGTCTTAGAACATCGAAAGGAAGGTCTGTGCAAAGTTTCAAAGCGATCGGAGGTGGGGGGTTTTCGGAAGTGCACCCAAAAAGTGTGATAATTATCTTGTCATAACTAAATGATATGAATATCAGCGTTCGGTGTTGCGGTGTGACTACATACGACCACAAGACTTCTTGCTGGACGCAAGGCGTGGAAGAACTAGCTCTAAACGAACATTTACGGGGCATGTTATGTCAAGTGCAATAAAACATGGTGGACAGTCGAGAAGAGATGCCGGCGTAACCGGAGCAAGGTGCAGTGGAAATGAGGCGAATATCGATCATTATAAATTTCCAGTCGGCGAGCTAACGGCGTCCGCGCACGCGACCTCGCTCATAGACTGTAAGGTTTTTCCTTGCAGATCGGCCATTAGGTTTTCTTGGTTTTATTAAATAGTAAGTAATAGTAATACTAAAAACAAAAAAAAACATTTAGGTAGAACTGCTGCACCCACTTCTGCCGTGATGCGATTCTATTGTGTTTCTGCGGCAAGATGCAGTTACCGACCAGATTTACATGAGCCATGATTTATATGACCAAGGCCAAGAGACCTGCTTGAGATTTTGGATATTCCGTCAGATATTCCATACATACAATAAATTAAAAATTGCTGTCAATGTTTATAAATAATTTATTCAACCATTAAGTCACTGTTGATAAACGTAAACGAATTCTACATTAATATCTTATCTTAACAGGAAACTGTTATATCTAACTTATTTATAAGATTGTTTTCAATTAGTTTTTACGTAGATAAAATTGTACTTGTTAATCAGATCTGTTGTCTTAAAGAATTCATACATTTATCTCTTTAATTCTTGGTTATAACATAAAATTTATTCTATAGGGAACCAACACTACTTGTAATTCGATGGTTAACGTGTGCGGAGTTTTTTAATGTTAGGAAAAAGTCACATTTTCACGAAGACGGACCATCGTGAATACCTAGCTGTAACCCTTTTTGCGTCCCACTGCTGGGCACGGGTCTCTCCTCCTTATTGGGGAGGTCTGGAGCTTACTCTACCACGCTGCTCCAATGCGGGTTGTTGGAGATGCGGGTTAGTGGCCAACCGCTGTTTTTTTCGACAGATGTTAAGGCCTCCGAAAAGATTTAACGACTGTTATCTATCGACAACAACCGGGACCGACGGCTTGACGTGCCATCTGAACTACGAAAACGCGCATAAAATTTTTGCCACTAGCGATCACCCATCTCACACCCGACCGCGCCCGTTTGCGGCTACGGCGGTCTTCGACACAAAGATGCCGACTTCAAAACCCGGCGCGCACCTATGGCAAATAAATTTGTTATGTGTATGTTTATCACTGCTCCACGGTGAGGGAAAAAATGTGATATTTTATTCCGATGTTTTTCAGCACAATGCAATATTATTTATTTATTTATTAAAGAATAAACAGCGCATCTATCTGATTAAATAGTCTTTGGCTAGCTGATCTCTGGCACCATTACGGCGCAGATTGCTCCGTGCTGCGCGCGCCATCTAAAGACAGATCCCTGCGCTTGCTCTCTATATTACTAGCAACCTTAGAGCGTATATTATCACTCTAGAGCTAGCTAATATTTTCCATAAATCTATTAGTCCGTTTAATATAAAAAGTACCATTTGAATATTGAAAGTAAAATAGACGTATAAAGTTATTTCGATACAAAATGTATATAACGTCATACCGGTCATACGGTACCTTTTAGATAAGAAAAAATTTCTATAGAGGTTGCAAATTCGATAGGTAGCGATTTAGTGCGTTTCTTAAAATTATTTCATTAAATGTACGACCCGCATGGCGTAATGGTTACCGTGCCAGACTGCCGATCGGAGGGTCCCGGGTTCGATTCCTGGCGAAGCAGGTATTAGAATGAAGAGTTTAAAATTTTTTGTTCTCTCTGGGTGTTTGTGTTTCTGTCTTTGTGTCTATCTATGGCATCCACGACACAGTGTAGTGTATCTATCTTATTGTGGGGCTATGAGTGTGAAGCGTCATTTTATAGGTTACGCTAAGCAGTCGGTCTCACCTCAATAGGTAGCAGTCGCTAAACTTTGACGGAGGCCTTACGTGCGATTTAAAAAACATGAACAGCAAGTTATCCACTAATGTGCATCTTAACATCATAACCCACATAGGAGCAGGGCTCCGCAATTGAAGGGAGAGACACGTGCCCAGTAGTGAGACACGACTTATGGTGTACGTATAATAATATGTTAGGTGTTTTAATGACGTAATTTTCCGATTGTCTCTAACCTTACTTCTATTCATACTTACTAATGCGTTCTCTCTCTATATCAGGTTTTTTACCCTCTAAGCTAGACATCGATAGAAATTAACAAACAATGTCAACCAGTCCAACTGATTCTTTATTGCTTTATAATACTGACCATTAAATTTTCTTGTCTCACGGCGTGAAGAAATCTCATTTTAAACAGTAATTCTGAGTGATAATTTAGCAATTTATTAACTCATCATTTTATCCACTAATTAGAGCAGGTGATTAAGCTGCAGTTTTATCCATTAACGGCTCTGTTCTTTTTTATAAAAGTTGGAAAAGTGTCAACTGTTTTCGGACGCGCTTTGTATGTCCATGAAATAAATTGCCTGCTCTGTTAACCCTAAAGTACTACATAAGATGCCTCTAAAAAGGCTTTAGAATTTTCGTACTACTATTTCAGTTTAAGTAATGAAGGAAGTGGATTTTATTACCAATATTATTATTTTTTAAATTTAAAATCGCTTTTTCGCACCGTCCCTTCAAACCTTAAACAATATCACTTTAGTTTTTTTGTTATTTCCATTCATATTAGTTTAATGGCGTTCTATACCTTTCTTAAGTCCCCTCTAGATCCTAAACCGATAGAACAGATTCTTCATTGCTCAACAATACGGACCACTTTTGCGCGTTAAAGCGTGTAGAAATCTCATTTTTGCGCAGTGGTCATAGTTGAACTTGCCGTATCTCAGCGCTGGCGGCGTATAACTCGCATGCTCTGATTAACACTATCTCGACAGCGATTTATGCACTCATTAGGTAAATAATCGCTTTATCCACTAATTGGGGCGGTCGATTAAACTGCTCTCTGTGCCCATTAAATTGCCTTTGCTCTTTTAAATGAACTGTAAAGTTCGATTTGCTTAAAACTTATGTTTTAAAACTAAGCTAAAGTAAGTAACTACCCTATTTGAATACTTAATAAAGACCTGCTTTAGAAAACTTTTGTGCTTCTTTTAAAAACCAGCTTATTTTCTTAATAGTAAACTGATACCTACATTATTTACTCAACCATTTAGGCCTCCGTCGAGGATTAAAGACTTTAATGGGAGGATTAACAGTCGTTAATACTACCCAATCCAAGATGCGCGAATGGCCCGGCGGTTAGCGTAGAATGCAAACGATCTATGCAACTAAGCCAAACGGGCGCGGTCGGGTGTGAGAAGGGTGACCGCTAGTGGCAAAAAATTCATGCGCGTTTCCGTGCATCGGAGGGCAAGTTAAGCCGTCGGTCCCGGTTGTTGTCGATAGATAACAGTCGTTAAACCTTGTCGGAGGCTATATGGGCGGTTTGAAAACATTCGACAGCGGGTCGGCCACTAACCCGCATCTCCATCAACCCGCATTGGAGCAGCGTGGTGGAGTAAGCTCTAGTTTTCCCCAATATGGGGAGAGACCCGTTCCCAGCAGTGGGACGCAAAAAGGATAGCAGCCAATCCTACCTAATCCACCCTTCCAAGCATGGAAACGCGCAAGGAATTTGCGACTAGCTGTCACCCATTTTACTTCTAGCCAAGATAGACATTACTTAGCTGCATATATCGTTTGTATTCTACATTGATTAAAGCCTGTTTAATATCCACTACTGGGTACAAGTCTTTCCCTATAATTGGCTATGTACAAAAAAAAAGTTACTGTAAAAAAAAAATCTATGCAACAATCCGCAATCAAAACGTACGATTACTCGCTAGATAACGGTTACTCGCAAAGTAACCGTCGCAGAGGCTATAATACTGATGTTGCTCTGTTTTGGGGCGAAAGACATGTTGTTGGTGGTAGGTATACTGTTGTATATTGCAATTTCATAGGACCTCAGGCAGTTTCCTCCGGCAGACTCCGGGATCTCCAGTGGATCACACTGTTGTCCTACATGCGCGCCCCAGAACGGGCCCATCCTCGATAGAGCAAATGTGCTTTCCTGCACCTTACGATGCTTACGGCGGCATGTGGCTACGCACACACCATCGTCCTTCCCGGGGCTGCTGGCTGGACGGATCGAGCCCCCACTCTCACCGCCCGCAACCCCGGAAACCCCCTTTTAGTCGCCTCTTACGATCAGGCAGGGGATACCGTAGCTCTATTCTTAATCACGAAGCTACAGGGACTTGACACCACATGACCTGCAAGCTCGTCTGTTACTCCTTTGAAATAAATTTGACATTGAGGAAAAGCCAACATAATATGTTATTCTAATTCTAATTAGTACTACAAAAACTAAGTAAAGTTCAATTTGAACGTTCCTCTCTCAACCGCAAAGTAGTTCTCCTTTAACTGTAAAGTAGAATCGCAAACAGACAAACAATCCGATCGCGATAGTGGTATCTGCGATCGCGCTATTGTCGCTAGATTTAAGGCTCGCTGTGACCGCCGCCTAATTGTGTACGCGTGCCTTTTGTTCGTCGTAATTACTTTTATCTACACTTGTTCTACTGTTGGTTTGTCTGTACATTGTAGTACTGTGAAAATATCGTTAATTGATTCGTTTTTTAACATTTATTTAAATTATTGACGACAAATTATTGAAATTATTTTTATTTATGACTATTTATTTTATTTTATTAATGTATGAATCTACAATTATTATAATTATATTAGGTTTCCAACAATATTATAATATTGTTTTTAATGTGGTTCTGACTGACGAACTGCGTGGCGCAATTGTTACTATGCCAGACTGCCAATCGGAGGGTCCCGGGTTCGATTCCCGGCGAAGCAGAAATTTGAATGATGAGTTTAAATGTCTGTTCTCGGTCTGGGTGTTTGTGTTTTTGTCTCTGTGTGCCAATGGTACCTACGACACAGGGTATATCTACCCTACTGTGGGGCTATGAGTGTAAAATGTTATTATATTATTATTATTAATTATCATTTTATTACTCAAAATATATTGCTTGTAGCGCTTAATTCTTTAGTAATACTTAATTGTTCAGAAGCATTTATTTCCTTGTGAAATTTATAAATCACAGTAAAAATTTCTAAATCAAAATTTACTTCGAACTTAAATACAAAGTACAAAATAAAACAACAATAAAAAAATATAATTTTAAAATACCTGTACCCTTTTTTAAATCAGACTCATCAATTTCATTTTGCCATCGGTACATTATTTTAAAAAAGGATAAAAGCTCAAAATTTTGACGCAGTGTTATTAAAAAGAAAAACACCTTCCAGCATAATACATTAAAGATATCACTTCCACTATAGATAACTCTTCACGGCTACATTAACACATAGAATTAGGAATAAGAATAGACATGAAATATATTTTAGTGTATAATTTTATATCGGTACAATGGCACTCAAAAGACTGTTTGAACAATTTTTGATTAGGAAAACTGTTGTTTGTTAATTCTATTAAGTAAACATTGCAAAGATTGACACAATAACTGTAAAACTTAAGCATTCCTACACTAGACAAAACCGTAGACCAAGCTAGTGCATATTTATAAATCTCTAAGCGATTTACATGTTAGAAACGCGATCGTATCGCATCGTTGCGACTTTGTTTCGTTTACGGAGTGCCGGTTCAAGGCGAAGAGCCATGTCGGCTAGTGTCGGGTGGTGTCCGCAATTATCATTGTCTGGCCCTATAAGTTAATTGTGTAGTACGAATATCGGTTCCGGTAAGGGTCGGGCTTAGAGCATTAAACGGGAGTCAATACCTTCGTTGCTCTAAGGGATCGGGGGAATCCTTAGAGCATCAAAGTTACTGACTCACCCTTCAGGAGAGACGGCATAGCACCTCGCTTCGATACATAATTTTTGTTTTTTGTATTTCTAAATATTTAAATTCAATTTTAATTAACAACGTCATTTTCTATGCACCGTCAACACTGACACCGACACACACTGACACAATAGTTGTATAACTAGAAGGCACATTGTGCATGGACGTTGGGACGAGGGGTTCGACCATGAAGGCCACTCCTCTGACGGGTGTCATACCTGTCATACCTTGCTGGAATAGCATTAAAAGAATTCGAACAGAGTTTACAAGATTTATCAAATGATATAAATAAATATATTATTTAGAGGAGCTATGGCCTAATGGGAAAGACCGCGGTCAAAGCGGACAAAGAAAATTTGTTACTGAAAACATTATGGTACTTAATTACGATGTTTTCCATCACCGAGCATGCCTAAGAGTTACTTTTTTTTTAAACATGACGTCCTGCAATTCGCACTTGGCCACCGTGGTGGAATATGGCATAAATCTCTCTCACTTCCGAACGTATGTGGGCACAGCCAGCAGTGGGACATAAAAAGGGTTGAAAAAAATGTGTTAGCTATAAACTTTCCAGTCCACAATACATATGTTTTTATACTGCTTCAACCAATAACACCTCCGTCTAGCTCTTCCACATAGGAAACATTCACAAGCAACAATATAAATATACACAAACGTACGTACCACCACTAACATGCATAATCAAGGTATCTTCAGAGTAAGTGCGGTTTCAAACTAATATATATTTCGGTTTGAAACCTGTCTTAGAGCGGTTTCACACCGGCGTATTTTTCGACGCGTTCACAATACAAAGAGCTTCTTGTGACGCGTTCGCGCGTCTTTTGTTTGTTGTAGCGCGTGTAGCCGCGAAACGTCAAGATTTGACATTTTCCGGTACAAAAAGGTGGGAAACGACCGTAAATGCGCCGAAAAATACGCTAGTTTCAAACTGCACCTAAACATTTATTTTCGAGCAAACATTATAGAGTTCATAACTCTGATTATGCCTTAACCTTGAGCTTGTAAAACAAGGCAATAGGCATCATCGGAGTACTACATTAATTTTGGCGCAGATATTATAAACTTTACAACTTTCACAACTCTTTAACATTGAACTTGTATAATTTACTCAGAGTTTAAATAAATTAGAATCAGTACATCTTGGGCAGATTATCGCTGAGTTTAGGCCTGAGATATTTCCGTCCTAAACAAGAATAGGGTCATAGTTCAATGTTGACTCAGTCTATGTTTATGTCAGTGTCGGTACAATGTTAGTTAGCACACAATTAGCAAATCCATAACAATTACAAGGCCCAGCGCCCATGACCCATTGAGATCACACAATGCATACACTCTAATTATTTATCATAGCAGTAATCTGTTCGTGATGGGAAGCGTGATTACGCTAAGTGTGCATTTGAAATGTTTAGGGCTACGGATTCATGCTTAATGTTGTTGTTTGTGTGCTTAAATAAGACATATTTCCTTTCTTTTTATACAAAAAAGGATATGGAAATGAAATAAAATAGTTTATTAACACCTTATAATAAGCACTTCATGTTAGTCATTGCAAGATCATCGGCTGACCATCAGACCTTTAGGTGCGCTTAAGCTTATAAGGACATTGGAAAAAAACCAGAGAGAGAAATCTCCAGGCCCTGTTTTTAATTAAATTTTCAGGTACAATGGTATTTTAAATATAGTAAGTATGACTCCGTCACCAACCCGCATTGGAGCAGCGTGGTGGAGTAAGCTCCAGGCCTTCCAAATAATGGGGAGAGGCCCGTGCCCAGTAGTGGGACGCAAAAAAGGTTGCAGCCAAGTATGACTGTAGAGCGACAATAATCACGTGACAGTTATCGTGTGTGTCTATCCCTTTTTGTAGGACTACGGCGTAGCAAAGTCTGAGTATGAACGAATTACTTAACTCTTTATTGTATGTACACCACAGAAACATAACAAGTTGTATTATTATGTAACAGTTTTGAACAGTGATACGCAGGTAGGTCTTGTATAGTCTTATTGCAGAGACCCGACAACTGCACCGTTTTTAAGCGTCAAATTATTATAATAGTGTTTTGATGGAACCAGTCTTATATAAAGCAACCATCGACTTCGAGTAGCTGGAGTAACGCAACTACGTGTCATATCAGATACTATATAAGCTTTCTTGATTTTTTTCTTCTACAATAACAAATTATGATAAAGTAATTTTATCTGACTACGACGTAGCAAAGCAATGTGATGATTGTGTATCTACCTATCGACAGATAGATCTTAACCTGAAAGGAATAAAGTCGATAATTAAATTCTTAACGCAAACGCGTTAGAAACGTTTTCGCGTGTGCAGACTTACACTAAGGCTTCTGATAGGTAGATAAAACTTTGGTTCGACCCAGGAAGTACCACCGCTGCGCGCACATCTGCCTTGAATTAATTATATTGTGTTTCGATGGAAAAGTGCAGGTACCAGAATAATGAGGTGACTAGGAGCCTTCGGAGTAACAGCGCAACTATATATTATGATAGGCAAGACTAGGCTTGCTTGAGATTGTGTGTAGATGTCACGTAGCCTGTGGTCTGATACTCCATATATATTTAAAAATAACTGTACATACCCTTTTTTTGTTACCGGGGGGAAACCTTCAAAAGGTACTCGGCACCTTGGGTGAGGATACCGGGTTATGAGGGATTTGACCGCACTAAAACCGCCTCGGTGGCCTGCCTCTGCGCTTGGGGAGGACTCCGGGATCTCCAGTGGAACGCACCGGTGACCAGCACGTGCGGCGCCCAAAATGGGCCCATCTTCGGAGAGCAGATGTGCTCTCTTGTACCTTCCACACACACACCGCCGTCCTTCCCGGGGCTGCTGGCTAGACGGATCGAGCTTCCACTCTCCCCGTCCGCAACCCCGGAAGTCCCCTTTTAGTCAACTCTTACGATCAGGCAGGGGATACCGTAGCTCTATTCTTAATCCCGAAGCTGCAGGGACTAACTGTACTTACCCTGTGTAACCTATATATTCTGTTCTCCCTACTATGGTCTTGGTTGGTCCTAGACATGTTGGTAAATAGTGATCATGTCACTGTAAGGTTAAGTCTGCACAGTTTCTTTTAAATTTTTAATTCGCTATCCACTAAACAGATTTTTCATAATTGAAGTGAAAACTTCTTCAGCAGCGTTGAGCACTTTGTGGGATGGGTAAAAACTGTGAAACTCGCGCGAGGTCACGTGTGCTGATCGAAAAACCGTAAGACGGTTGGAGAGTAGTGTTGTAACATCGAAATCGATTAATCGAACAATCGATTGTTTATTTTTTAATCGATTGTAAGGGTTTCGATTAATTAAAATAAACGATTTTTTTTAAATCTATTTTCATAAAAAATGGGTTAAAAAATATTTTTTTCAAAGTATGAAAAAAAATAGAAAAGAATTATAAAATGAAATATAAATAGTAATATTTGTGTACGATAGCGCAATAAATAAATATTGTTTTCTACGACATAAATAATAGTACTTTTATATTGATAATAAAAGCAATTCGTTCAAAATTATTCCCTAACTATTCCAATAAATCAAAAATGCACAACGTTAATAATCAAGTTTTCACTTCTGCCGGCACTCCCGGAGTGCAACCCGTATTTATTTTTTAATATTTACTTTCAAGAGCTTCACTTGAAAAGTAAATAGGTGTGTCAGCTACATTCACTTGATGTTAATTTTTGGCTCTACAATCACGCTCTGTTTTAGTCTAACAGAGTTAAGTAAGAAATACCTCTTACTTGAATATGAGGCTATGTACTTATTTATTTATTTTATTTATTTAAACTTTTCTACCGTACAAAAGCATCGGATAGAAGGCGGACTTAATGCTTAGAGCATTCTCTACCAGTCAACCTTAAGGCGGTAACAAGGAAACAGTAAAGAAATGTTACAAGGAGGAAGAAGAAAGTAAAAAATACGAACTATATAAAATATGTAACGAGGATTATAAAACATATTATAATAACAAAGATGCATAATAATCATAAAAAATAATATACGCAGAAGTGTAACGTGTACTTAAAGTGCATGTATAAATCTATCGCCATCTTATTGGGCTAAAACAATCTATACTAATATTGTAAATTCGAAAGTAACTCTGTCTATCTGTCTGCTACGCTTTTCCGCTTAAACTATTGAACCAATTTTAATGAAATTTTGAACATAGATAGAGTGGACCTTAGAAAAGGACATAGGATGTTTTTATCCTACGGGAACCTTTAAAACGGGTCCACGCGGGCGAAGCCGCTGGCGGAAGACTAATAGTATATGATGCGCAAGCTTGCGAGTTCACGTTCAAGTTCAAGAATAACTCTTATAAGTAACACGAAATATAATATTAGAAACATACCTTTATTCTTACTCTGGTACCTCAGCTGGTCGATGATGCTCGTCAGGCGTGTCTCCCTCTGACACACCGACCGCGCCTCGTCCTCGTTCACCGACATATCACCGCGCAACTCATCACCATCACCATCACTGCACTTGTCAGACTCTGGGGTCGACATGTCGCGATGCACTTCTGAACACTTCACTTTTTCTGACATTGCACGATTTAACTTAACTGCCACGATTGATGAAGGCTGTAAAGTAAAATAAAGTATTTTAAGTTAGTACTTATATATAATAATATTTATGTAGTAACATAAGTAAACAAATACTGAAATATATCTACTTTAATACAGTACTGATATTTCAGTTTTATGTACTTCTTCTTATGTAATGTAGTACCGTAAGAAAAATAAAATGATTTAATAATTAACACTCAGAGTCGAGACAGCAAAATAAAATTAACACAGCTTTGTCCCAAAAAACTATAAGGATCTTCCTATCTTTACGACAATCCCACTTGCATTTAAGTTTGCTTTTTTCTGAAAAGTAACAAGTTTAGCCTAGCTTCTTTCTTGACTGAGTTGAAATCAAGATAAAACCAAAATCATAGATAGTGAAACAAATAACTTCATTTATTAATTCTTTATTACTTCAAATACTTATTGCGATTCTAAGCATGTCGGGTTGGCTAATTGGGCCTAATAATCGATTTATAGCAACTTACAAACGTGTGTTTCTTATAGTGAACTTAGTCCAGGCGCCTAATAGGTAAGATGTAAAGAATCTCAACTTCTCCGTAAAAATCATCTTATCTATTATATAAAAATGAATTGATGTTCGTTAGTCTCGCTAAAACTCTAGAACGGCTGAACCGATGTGTCTAATTTTGGTCTTGAAATATTAGCAGAAGTACAGGGAAGGTTTAAATGGTAAGAAAATATGGAAAAATTGCGAAATTACTATTAATTTCAAACAACTTATTTTATTTACCTATATAAACTGTTAGTAACTGTCAAACATTGGTTCTTCGCGCTATTGTCGAGAATTTTGACATAGTTTGAATAACAATTCATCTGTCACTATAAGTTTTATATTTTTTATTTGACAATAGGTAACATAAAAACTCTTGGAGATGATAAAGCTTCTGTCAATACTTTAAAGCAGGACAACGTCTGCGGGGTCCACTAGTTTAATATAAAAAAGTGGACTATAAATCACATAGTATGTAAAGGTAGCTTTAAATATTACAAGTTGACCTTAATTTCAACAAATCTTTGAAAAGGGATTTGTAAATTATAAACGCCATAAATCCTTTTAGCAGATTTAAATCTAAATTTTGTTATATAGAAGAAATTTCGAATTTATAATTATAATTCTATCACTACACCGTAGGGACTTTGAATTCTTTGAATTGAAAGAATAACAAAGAATAATCTTTCTTTAAATATCTTGCGATAAATTTGTATTTAATATCTTTTGGTTAGGAATAAAGTATGTGATTACTTAATATAGAAGTTTCATTCCTAATTGCTATATGATAAAACAAGAATAGAACTTCTAAAACTGATAGACAATTATGGCCTCAGTTCAAAAAGGATTAATTCCGTCCAACAAATCGTTTACGACATACGAAATCTGTAAGGATATTTAAAGATCATCAACTATGTATTAAAGACTGTAAAACAGATAGATATATTCTCTTAACTATTTGTAATTTTCGATGACAAAACGATCCTTACTTGTCAGATGCAGATTGGCTGCAACCCTTTTTGCGTCCCACTGCTGAGCACGGGTCTCTCCCCATTATTGGGGAGGCCTGGAGCTTACTCCACCACGCTGCTCCAATGCGGGTTGGTGGAGATGCGGGTTAGTGGCCAACCCACTGTCGGATGTTTTCAAACCGCCCATAAAGCCTCCGACTAGGTTTAACGACTGTTAACTATCGACAACAACCGGGACCGACGGCTTAACGTGCCCTCCGAAGCACGGAAACGCGCATGAATTTTTTTTGCCACTAGCGGTCACCCATCTCACACCCGACCGCACCCGTTTGGCTCAGCTGCATAGATCGCTTGCGTTCTACGCTAGCCGCCAGGCCATGCGCGCTTGCATGCAGATGCAGATTATAACATTATAAATACCGATCAGACCTCAATAAGATTTTATAGTCAAGGAACATTTTTGTAGGAACTCTTTAAAAGTGGACTAAAAAACTTAAAGATTATAGGACTTAGAAAAAAGCAAGAACATGAACATTAAAGTTTCTGAAACAAGGACAAATAATGCACAAATACAACGTGTCATGATAAAATTAATGTCCGTATGACACAGACTTGCGTGACTTCGACAAGCTAGAATCACTGTGGAAGTACATTAAAAAGATAACAAACACTTGAGTCCTACTCATCGTGCCTTCAGACACTCGCCTTAGTCCTTTACCTAACAATATAACTGGAAAATTATTATTTAAAATGCGCACAAAAACAATTTTATGCAATAAATTGCTTAGTGTTAGAGCATCAAAGGTACTGAATCACCCTTGAGTGTCATATAAGTGTCTGTCAGTGTATTAGTGTCATATAATATTATAAAGTGTCAGTAAATAAATAAATACCTGTCAATATCTTGATGCTCTAAGAGCTGAGTCGTTGATTATCTGCTTGGTATACTGGGTAGTTTAAGGCTTAGCAAATATTTTTATTTTAAAGAAGATTGGTTACTGCATTCGCAGATCTAAATAAAGTGTTAAGTACCATTGCCCATGCATCCTACGCAAAGATATCTGTAATATCAGTCTGTAAATGGGTTTCATTTTCTCTGGATTGAACTGAATTGTTTTTGATTGGTGTGAGATCTTTCCGATGGATCATAGGAATCCATCCGGTGGATTCGGATTGACGAATAACCTACCTATATTTGATAAATAACCTGAGAATATATGTATGTATTTCAAATAGAAGTTATCAAGGTGTTTTAATTCAAAAACTACTTTCGAGCGTTCCATCAATCATAATTTCAATTTGGTTACAGAATCTGTCTCGTCTGCAGACAGATTTCTTGAATCTGCAGTCGGATATTGGACAGATACGAGGACATTCTGACTTTTCCACTCTCCCGATTAGTCGAGTAGCGTGATGCATAGAACATTACGATTTCTTTTAATGTGGAAGATGTCACTAAGTTGCTCCAGTTCATACATCCTAGCGATGCCTAGCTAAGTATTCTTTACCATATGAGAACATTTCAGTTCAAGTTCTGTATAGACGAAAAAATTTTCAATTCATAAAATTATGCTAAATCAACAGGCTATAAATAAATTATAAAATTCCTAACATTTTGCTCAGATAAAGACTAATGTCTAATGGATACAAAGTCTATTGAAGATCAGTGAAGCAAAAATTGTAACATGTAATTTTAAAAAAAATAAGATTTTTCCGTTTCCCCCAAAAAAGCCCTATCTACCTATTATGGTATTGGTAAATGACCTTCTTCCAAAAACAATATACTAAAGATTATTTTAATGATGCATTTTTGTTTACTGAATACTGTGTCTGATAACTTTCACTCTCAAAGATTGTTCGATAACCGTTATTGCATTTGAATGATGATGATCCAAATAAAAACATACCAATTGTAACCTTTTCGTAATGTTGTTATCAATCACTAGCCAACACAATAAAAACAAGATTTTGCTTTTAGAGCCGCATTCGAATCAACAATCCTACGTAGACGCATTGTTTCGCGCCGTATGCACTTAAAACCATGACTTTATAAAGTAGACAAAACTCCCAAAAGCGAACTGACCTCTGGTGACCTCGTATTCAAATTATCTCACATAGACACTACACGATTGAACCACGGAACAAAGCAATAAATGTGGACACTTTTTGTTATAAATGTTAAAGGTAAATTCAACAGGTAGAGTCACTGTACGGCGGTTATCGCAACGTACAACTGATAACTGTGGTGTCAGGTCAAACGAACAAATGGGGCGGCTCCGGTACGTACGGCCTGATAAGAGCCGATAACGGGCTCTTAACCTTCCGACGGTGACGGCGGAATCGTGTCAACCTGAAAGGGACGGATTCATTGACTGAAAGTCCTCTGAAATGGACGAAAGGTCAAGAAACATACAAGCATGTTTTGGAAGGCTCTAAATAGAAAGTGTAAGTTAAACATTGATTCTTGTACTATATAGATTTAATCACAAATAAGATACTACACTTAGGGTCTCGTTCACCATCTCCAAGTAAAGTGTTGATTAGTTACGTCCCAATTAAAGTTAATTGGCAAGTAAAAGCTTGTAGTAAAAGTACGGGTCAATTTGTCATATGGTTAGTGCTACTCGAACATCGTGAAATTGAAATTTAAGTTACGGGTGACTTTAACCGACAATTGGCGTACTTGTCACTTTACTTGAAGGTGGTGAAAGAGGTTCTTAAAATTATATTATACTACACAGGGTAATCAAGGGATGGATTCATTAACTGAAAATCCTTTGAAATTGGTGAAAGGTCTTGGAGCACAGATGCACATTTTGGGAGTCGAAAGACTAGGTTAAACATTTTTTCTTGTCCTCCTACCATACTATGTTTGCTTTACATAAACTATGTTAGTACTTAACCTAAGCTTATTTCTAAAGTAGTGGAGATGCGAGTCATCGCTGCGCCATTCCACTTGACACAGCGCAGCAATGACTCGCATACCTGCAGTCTAGCCTGCTGGCAATCATCCTTAAGATGCTGTTGGTACTGCCCCGCAGTCAACGCGAAAGGGACCCGCATCGTTTTCGCATAGTGGCGTAAAAACAGTCAACTCGCGCCGTCGCGAACATCCTTGACGCGCTACAGAATCGGGGCAGCTCCATCAACATCCTAAACGCGAATAAGAAAACAAAATAAAAATTCTACTTTTTAATCCATAACTACTAAGCTATTTTCTGAAGAACAATTTCCACTGCATCTACTAAGCTATTTTCTGAAGAACAATTTCCACTGCATCTACTAAGCTATTTTCTGAAGAACAATTTCCACTGCATTAAATTAATAACTTCTTTCTTAATAAGGTAAACCTAGTACTGTTAATGCAATAGTTGATGAGCATGGATATGACAAATAATAACGACTTTGTCTATGATAATATACTTATATCTTTATTAACTCATATCATTTATGTTGGGTACTTTTCGCGTTGCATTTGCGCCCATTTTCCATTTATATGTCGCAGCTAAATTAAAAATAATGCCGTTTCATTAAAAGCCTTTATTTCCTTAACACAAAAAGATTGATGACGGACGTATTAATTGCGCATGTTTGATTATAGTGTCAGTTAGCTTCTAAATGTGATTATAAATACTTCACATAAACATTATCCTAATGCAAAAACTAAAGAAGTTTATTCTGATGTAACATTTTATATTAATAATTACTCTCTTAGCGAGTTCCTTTGAATCTCGCATCCTGGGATGGGTGGACAGTTAATCTTTCTACTGAACATCATACATGACTTGATGTTAACACGAAATTAAACTCTACATAAAACATTCTTCAGTTTTACAGGCTTTTTAACCGACTTCAAAAAAGAAGAAGGTTTCTCAATTCGACCGTATATATGCTTCGTTTTATATGTTTGTTCGCAAATAACTTCGTCGTTTATGAACCGATTTTGATGATTATTTTTTTGTTCGAAAGCTTATACCTCCGAGGTGTTCCCATTGTCACCAAGTCAAGATCTGATGATGTGATCCCAGGGAAATCGAGGGGAACTCTCAAATTTTTTTTAGCTCTAAACAAGTTAGGTAAATCGTTAATCGTCATAGAATGAAGTCGCCACAAAAACGGATGAATGAATCCATCCATACTGAATTCCATTAAATATGAAATTTTCATTTTACAGTTTTTGCCCAAAGCAAATGCAATTTTATTCCGTTATTTTGACATAGAACAGCGATGTGATATTAATTAATTTAAGGAATTATGATGTTTTCCATCACCGTGCATGCCTGAGAGAAACTCATAATTTAAGAAGGCGTGATGTCAACCAATCCGCACTTGGCCAGCATAGGGTACTGTGGCCTAAATCCCTCTCGTGAGAGGAGATCTGTGCCCAGCAGTGTTAGTTAATTTTAGGTTGAATTTTTTCTTTGACATGGCTATTCACATAATAGAAACTCATAAGGTACTCATAGGTACGAGAATTAATAAAAAAAGTACATTTCCTTCAAAGCGATACAGTTTTCTTTGTCCGCTCAGGCCTTATCAGCTTATCGGCGCACAGCGTCACGACGCTGTGACCGGTCGCGCTACGCCTGCCCTTTCGACTATAACACGTGCAAAAAATACTCCGCACTTCTGCTGTTAATTTAAATTGGCTGCAACCCTTGTTGCGTCCCACTGCTGGGCACGGGTCTCTCCCCATTAATGGGGAGGCCTGGAGCTTACTCCACCACGCTGCTCCAATGCGGGTTGGTGGAGATGCGGGTTAGTGGCCAACCCGCTGTCGGATGTTTTCAAACCGCCCATAAGGCCTCCGACAAGGTTTAACGACTGTTATCTATCGACAACAACCGGGACCGACGGCTTAACGTGCCCTCCGAAGCACGGAAACGCGCATGAAATTTTTTGCCACTAGCGGTCACCCATCTCACACCCGACCGCGCCCGTTTGGCTTAGTTGCATAGATCGTTTGCGTTCTACGCTAACCGCCGGGCCATGCGCGCTTAATATATAATTTAAATTATTAAAGAAAAAAATATAAAACGAAATGGAGGTCTGGTTTAAAATGGATGTCATTTTCTCCCGGTCATCGCTTTTAAGTGCCCGTTTGGGCCGTTGAGCTGAGCGAAAAGGCGACAGAAAAAGGCGTTAAAAAGTATTGTGAAGAAAAAATATAGCCGTTTTGCTATAATCCATTTTTTTTTGCTGCTGTGATACTGTGCAGATAAATATTAGATTTCAAAACAAGTACGAGTACTTATCTGGAATTTAGGTAAAGCTGGATTTTGTTAGTTTGACGAGACTTTAACGACCACTTTTACTGAAAATACTCCTTAATTTTAACTTTAATTATTTTTTTAAGAAATATTTCTACAGTAAGTTACTACATTGTACATTGTTTAAGCTATTTCAATTTCGGGGTGATGTCTATGCGTAGTATTGCAGTATAAGCATTAACATTACATAAAGGTTAGGTCAACCTAACCTTGCCCTAAGGCCTTGTTTGAACTTTCAATATGGATTATCCAGGCCTTTTCTATTTCGAGCTCATAACTGTGCGCTACATTGGAGAGTTAGTGCCACTGAAACTTTGGTGTGATCTTTAATTTTTACTTCAATAATTTCAAAGAAAACCTTCTAAAGTAACTAATTCTGACTTTGTATGTAGACTGTTCCAGTTGTTTACCTCAAGATTTTCTGTATTACCCAAAGATGACTAACAATAACAAGACTATATTCTTCAGTCAACATTGAATGATAAGAAAACTATCAGGACTTTCCGCGATTTGTATAAGTAACGAATTTGATAAAGATCTTGAAGAATTTATTTATAGTTTTAATTGGTTTTAATCCACTGTTATAACATCAATTTATCCGGATCTTCTCGAGGTATTTCCCTAAAAGTCACTACCACTGAATCCATCCCTAAATAGGTAGAACCTGCCTCTTTTATTCGGTTAAGACTCCCACAAGCCCTACGAAGTTTGATCTCCACTAAAGAAGACCATTGGACTACCTACCTAGAGTTGTGTGTTGTTGAACGTTATCCAAAAAAAATCTTAGTACGTTCTTAAGGAATATATAACTTTATTCCACGATAACTCCTTACTTTTACAGCTGCTAATACATATGTATGTATATAGAAAAACGATATCTTTTGCATTTCTTAAAAATGACGAATATTTTTATCACCATCAATATAATAACTATATATAATTCTCTCCATCATCGGGTAACAGACGGTCTCTTATCATTCATTATACATTTTTTGCACTTTGTGATTTCAAATAAAATCGATAAGAATTGTAGAGTACTTATTCTTAGGGCCTCGTTCACCATGTAAAGTGTTGATTAGTTACGTCCCAAGTAAAGTTCATTGGCAAGTAAAAGTTATGAGTACGGGTAAGTTTATCATATGATTAGTGCTACTCGAACATTGTGAAATTTAAATGGAAGTTACGGGTGACTTTAACCGACAATTAGCGTACTTGTTTCTTTAATTAAAGGTGGTGAAAGAGGCTATTAGGGACACAAATTTCATTTTGCTATATAAATATGTTGGATATATATAGTCACGTTCTTGGCTGTAAAAACTTCAATTTAGAGGGTGTAGTTTCTCATACATTTTGAATTTTCTTTTTTCTAAACCGTTTTGATAAATAAATTAATCACTAAGCGTTAGTGATTGAATATTCTGACGAACCGAATAAATATTGACTCATATTGTTTTACAACTCATTACGGTTACCATGTCAGACTACCAGTCGGAAGTCCTTGGTTCAATTCCCGGCGAAGCAGAGATTGAAACAATGCGTTTCAATTTCTTTTCTCGGTCTGAGCGTTTGCATTCATGTCTTTATGTGTGTGTGTCCATGTCACTTACGATACAAGGTAAACCTAGCCTACTCTAGGGCTATAATTGTGAAATTTTATTTATTCGAGTATCCTATATCTTCAAATGTCATTGTTTGAGTACATCTTAGCAAGGTGGGCACAATTCCTCGCAAACAATAACTTATCCCCGTGGGTTGTCATCGATGCTGCAACTGTCCCAAGTGAGGCGATAAATCAGTACGAAATGAGTCATTTTATTTATCGTCTGATTGCATTTCTCAAGTAACAGGAAACGAAATAATCTATTGCTCTAACTGACAGCCCCGTAGATTGGAGGCGACCTGTTTCTTGCGCCATCCATCCTACAGGAATTAACTAGAACCAGTTTTTAAATATGTAGTTTGTTTCTAACTATCTTAATATTATGCTGTACCTTCTATTTTACCCGACTGCGCCAGAAGGAGGGTTATGTTCCTCGGGAGTATGTATGTATAATTGTTTGGCACACTCTGCAGCCAGAACGGCTTGATGGATTTTAGTTCGAGAGGTGTCGTTAGATTCGTATTTACTGTAAGAATGACACTGACTATATCAAATTAAAAAAGATGGCGGTTTTCTGGCGCCAAATTCAACTGTTTAGCACGCTCTGCGACTTGAACGGTTCGATGGATTTTAGGTTGAGATATGTCGTTTGATTTATATTTACTATTAGAGACAACACAAGAAAATCATCACACCCGATTGCACTTATGATACTTTTTCTTTCTTTTTTCTTTCTTTCTTTTTCTTGCTAGTGGTAATGATTCTTAAACTATTTTGGAGTCGGGCCCTTAGTAAAATGGTGTACCTTTTATTCTGAATCAATGGACATGAATTCCTGGGCATAAATTATGTAATGCATTCTACCATTTATACAACTGTCAACGAATCTATGTGGCTGCAACACTTTTTACATCCTACTGCTGAGCACAGATCTCTCCCCATTATTTGCGAATCTTCTCCACAGACCAACCCGCTGTCGAATATTTTCGACACTCGTCCGAATAAATGTGGCATTGCATCGACCGGCCTGGACCTGCTGTACGTGTCCCGACTGCATGACTCTACAAAGGTCGGGGAGATTGTATAGTACATCAGAATGTGTTAATTTTAATTCATATGTGGTGAGAATCCCCACGGCACGGAACAGCTGCCAACCCTCATGAAGAAAGACTTTTGGCCGAGAGGTGTTGTATTCAGGCAATTCCGAGGCCGGCTACCAGACACCGCGCGCAACACGTATGGGCCTTGGCCAAAATAAATGAATAAATAAATAAATAAAAATGAAAAAAACGAGGCGACTGATCGCTGCACCGCTTTCGAGTTTAGGTAGTCATGAAATCACGATGCAGCATCCTTAAAGTCGCTAAAACATCAATTTGGATGCCGCGACCAAGTTGTCAAAAAGCGATACAGCATCGATCGCTGATGTTAAAAGTATCTAGTGTGGCTTGGTCCTTAGAAACAGTCAACGAATGTTTGTGATGTATACTCAACTGACAACCATCACTGCTGTAGATTATTTTCTTCTTCAATGATGGCATCACAAACTCTGCATCAATGCACTCTGTTGCATTGGCAGCGTCAAGTACCTATAATTTTTGCATCACGTTTTTGCTAGATTCGTTGAAACTGGACGATTAATATAAGTAATAAGTAAAGTCAGTAATCAGTCAGTCTGGTCCGTCAGACATTCAAGTAAAGCGATGGTTTCTTTACCAGAACGTGAATAACCAATTGAATTTAGGATGCAAGATAAAAAAACATATTTACGCACTGTTATTATATTTCACAACACTCATGCACTGTAATTAACCTATGTATATCGAACAAAATGCCACTAAATTTATCCGATATAACTCAAAAATAGGAATAGAAATTTAAAATAAAACAAGAGCACAATGTATTTTTCGACTTTCCGCCAAAACAGCTGCTGTAGATTTATAGGGACCTTATAAATAATTTGAGTATGACATCTGATGACATGTGCTGAGATGTAGTTCTTGGCAACGAGTGGTACAGGCTAATTCTGGCGAGCGAGGGCGTGACCCGCCAACCTGTGTGTTTGTTCAAAAAAAGAACGAGCGTGACCATTTTGTGAAAATGAAGCTGGATGACAAGATTAAAAATTTCATGCGCGTTTCCATGCTTCGAAAGGCACATTAAGCCGTCGGTTGTTATCGATAAATAACAGTTGTTAATACTTTTCGGTGATTCTATAACATCCGACAGCGGGTTAGCTGGGTTAGTAGCCAACCCGCATCTCCGGCAACCTGCACTGCAGAATAGCGAGATAGAGTAGAGTAAGGTCCAGTTCTCTTCAATAATGGAAAGAGACCCGTGCATAGCAGTGGGACGCACAAAGGATTGCTTCCATATGAAGCTTTAAGAGTCATCCAACTCCGCACTGAATTCCATGCATATCTTTCTGAATATTTTTTCTCTATAAACAAGTATTATTTAAAACGTTCTAGCGTGTAATGCATGATCAAATTTAATTCAAAATAAGGTGTTATACTAACATTCAAAAGATTTATTTTTACAGTAACTTCAAATTCAGTAATAAGTATTTAAAGAGGTTAGCAAATAAACGGTAGGTAATATTTTGAACGATTGATTTTTATTCCTTTGGTGTCGGGACATTTTTCGTATTGCAAAAGTGGTAAAAACAAAAATATAACTTGCAACCGCCTTCTTAAATCTGACAGATGAAGAATAAAATAATAATACCTAATACCTAAATCTAAAGAGTTTGTTTGTCTGAAAGCCCTAATAGCTATTGTTTTGGATAGTCTAGTGGATTCATCATAAAGGGAGCTAATAAATATAATTTGAATATGACATCTGATGCCATGTGCTGCGACTTGGCTCTTAGCAGCTTGTGTCGCGGCTAATTCTAGCGCACGAGGTCATGACCCGCCGTCCTGTCATCTCTATGGAATTATCTCTTTAAGCTTTCGGTTGTAATTTGCTATCATTCGTTTCGTTTAAACTCGTGAATAGCCTGGTTAATGTGATTTGTTTTAGTTTTAAAATATTCGTAAAATTTATGGAAGAAATCCGAAAAGAAAGATGAATTCCGAGTAACTAGTAAAATAACAATTAAATTTTTCCAAAAACTATAGCTACCTTTCGAACGTGTCACAACAACATGTTTGATTTAACAAACCAATTTAAGTAATTAATAAAGACACAGACGGAACGTTAAAAGGTCATTTTAGTTCATTATTTATTAATTTTTTTGAAAGTACAATGAATGACATTTATTTTATGACCCGTGTGGCGCAACAGTTACAATGCCGGGTTGAGATTTGGGAGTCCCGGGTTTGATTTCCGGCGAAACAGTGTTTGAAAAAAACTTATTATGTTTTGTGTGTTTCAGATCTCGATCTAGGCGTTTGTTCTCATGTCTTAGTATGTGTCCTTGGTACCCACGACACAGAGATACCCTGTGGGTATGAATTTTCTTACAGATGTTGTTGTTACTTTCAAGTGCGTGAATAAATAAACAACGCTTCACACTAAATAGCCCCACAGTAGGGTAGATATACCCTGTGTCGTGGGTTCTATGGACACACACACAGACAGAAACACAAACACCCAGACCAGATTTTTTGAACTTGTATTATCTTATCTACTTGATCTTATCTACCTACGATTAGATTATATTATTATTTTATATTAAGTTAAGTAATTCAGCAGTGTAATATTTTTAGTGTATAATAATTATGTTCCGCAAATCAGGGCTCTGGTAAAGCCAGAGGAGATGTCAGTGTTTTTTAAATAAATAAATAAATAAAAAATACCCAGACCGAGAACAGAAATTTTAAATAATTCAAATTTTTGCTTTGCCGGGAATCCAACCCGGGACCCTCCGATCGGCAGTCCAGCATGGTAACCATCCATCAGGCCCAATATATAAAATATAAACCGCCCAGTCTACATCCAAAGTAATGTTTCTACCATCCGGAAATCGCAAGTTCATCGACAATGACCACTTTCAACTACATACATTGTTTCTTCCTACGCTATGGCCAAACAAACTAAATACATATTTGTTGCGATGTCGGTCATTCCGATAGTTGAGAAGTTTTGGCGAGGTTCCATGGCTGGCGGATATTTCAGGAGGCCCGCGACGAGGTCGTGACCTCCCACCTTCACAGTTCACTCTTGCGACGCATTTGACGCAAATATCTGAACGAAAAGACACCATTACTTTCTTATTGAGTTTTGGAGGGAAATCGAAAAAGACATATTGTGCTCTTGTTTTATTTTCATTTTCTAGGTGTATTTTTGATTTATATCGGATAAATTTGATGGCATTTTGTTCGATATAGGTTAATTACAGTGCACGAGTGTTGTGAAATAAAGTAACAGTCCGAAAATATGTTTTTTGAGCTTGCTTCCTAAATTCCATTGGTCACGTTCTAGTAAAGAAGCTATCGGTTTACTTGAATGTCTGACTAACTTGACTGATTACTGACGACTCACTGGCTTTACCTACTCGTCCAGTTTCACCGAAATTGGCAAAAATGTGATGCAAAAATATAATTTTTGCTTGACGCTGACAATATGCAATTTGCCGCGCGTTCCCCGTGGACCAACCATTGGTCCATGTTGTTGTTGTTTGAATAAAAACTTGACACTTGGTATTTATTAGTCTAAAAAGTAAAAATAGAGACATTAGACAGACTTCTTAATGTTTGTTACTTTTGTATCTTCGTCTGATTTAGGAGAAAACAATTTCAATTTTTAAACCATTTTTTGTTCTAATAGCCTGTTTACTGTTGAAATCCACCTTGCACTGTCATCATTCAGGGTTCACTGGTACACAAATGTCTAACCCTTTGAGGCTCTTAGTTTTCACATAAATAAATAAACTGAATTCATTTCGCCAGGTCTGAAATTTGTACTTTAACGGAGTAATTTTTAAAGAAATATCTGTCCTTGTTGACGATAGAGAAGCTTTAAGATTAAATGATGATGCCATCTTCTTAAGGGTCTTGTACTTAGTAGAAGAAAAAATAAGTAAAAAGATAAACTGACGCTGTGCTGACGTTGTCCATAGTCAATAGTGTCTCACACGATCAGCTATCACGTGTGCCCATTATGGACCCATAGCCATACTGTTATCTCAATTATATATGTACTTTTTTTTTAAAAGAGTGCTGCTGGGAGTTTTTTTCCGCCGCCTTTTTTCTCTCAGCTCAACATCTAGCCCAAACGGGCACCTAAAGGCGTCGACCGGGAAAAAATTACATTCATAGCGAAAATTTTGAATTCCTATTATGATGTAAATATTTTGATTTAATTTGATAATACTAATCACTTATGTGTATAACTACAATGACACAAATGGTTCCATAACATTTTCATGCTAGTGTTATGTGACTAGAAACAATGATTTGTATTCACAATGGTATCGTTATTTCTACGTAGTACACCTGTTTTCTGTTCATACTAATTTGAACGATTTGTATGTGCGTAACATTTGCATTGGAGTTTTATCAATGACTACTGTAAAAAAGACCCACTGTTGTTCGCTAAAATGAAAATAAATATGGTATGTCAGACTAAATTATGCTATCTCTCTATCTAATAACTCTATCTGTGTTCCAAATTCCATTGCAATTAAAGGTTCAGTAGTTTAAGAGGCC
Organism: Pyrgus malvae; assembly: GCA_911387765.1. Classification (NCBI taxonomy): domain Eukaryota; kingdom Metazoa; phylum Arthropoda; class Insecta; order Lepidoptera; family Hesperiidae; genus Pyrgus; species Pyrgus malvae. Next base: position 6,186,133 of record OU426958.1, on the reverse strand, counting down.
GTATACGAAATTTTGCCGATTTCGCTGATTTAGCTCATTTTACACAGGAGATTTTGCAGTTAAAATACAGTATTTCCATAAGTTTTATTGCACAAGATGACTGATCATTTCAATAATAAACTAGTAAATGAGCCACTTTTTAATTTTTATTTCGTTATTTTGCTTAATAGACCTGAAGCCGGTGATAGTTTTGTAAATTTTACTGTAATGGGTATAGAATATCGCATATTTCTGGATCATTTTAAAATCTAAATAGATCGAAAAAAAATGCTATGTATTGCTGTAAATATCACAAACATAATGTATGAGCCACTTTTTGCCACTCTCATACAAAAAATATTAGTAAAAAAACATTGAACTTAGTCAATTTTGAGAGAAAATAGGCCAGAAATTGCATTTGATTTCGGAAAATTGAAACAATCTTTCATAAAATTTAGTTGACATAAATATACTTCAGTTCATAATCAATCCGTTTCCTGAAAAATAAATCAAATTAATAATCAAAATTTGGCATTAAAAATCTTTTAAAGTAACCTATATCTTGCATTATAATTCTTGACGCAAGCTATAACAGTGTCTAATGTATTAGATTATTAATGAAATGAACATTTATATTGTGCAATGATACTTGTAGAAGTTCTGTAATTTATCTGTAAAATCTCATGTGTTAAATCGGGTAAATAAGCGAAATCGACAAAATTTCGTATACGGCCCCTTAAGCGGGAAAGCGTAGCAGACAGACAGACCGACAGAGTTACTTTCGAATTTATAATATTAAAAGTAGGGATAGGGATATGAAGAGTTTTTGACAGCTTTATAATTTTGTTTAGTACAGTTGTTTAATTATGTTTTCACTTTTCATATAGTTTTTAATTATGTATTCATATAAATCACCCATATTTTTCACTTCCAGTTTATTCAAATTCAATCAATCTGCCTCTCACTAACCAACGTACTATCACAATTGAGAATGCCGCGCTTTCAACAATACTACGATCCAAATCAAATGAATGGGTATCAAACGGAAGACTTTTCAGACTATGAAAACGAACCAATGAGGCATTCAAAGCATCATAAAAGAATCTTTGAGGATTACAATGAATATACAGATGACTTCGATGAATGTAGGTGTGAATGTAATAATTGCGTTAATATTCAACCTTGTTGTGCAAATGTCTGCGTCAACTGCTTTCAACAACAGTCAAGCATGCTTTTAGTACCGTACGTATACCCTGTTATAATAAACAGTAACAATAAAAATGAACCAGTAACAGAGACAGCAACAACCTCATCAACAAAAATACAAACGACAACTATAACAACAGAAATTGTGACAAAATTTGAATTATTTCCCACTTCACCAAGCACAGACTTAGAAAATAATATTGTAAAAACCGAACATCCAAATGTATCGCAAGATTTTCACCAAATGGTTGGCAAGAACGGCAAATATGTAATGACATCTCTGAGGCGAACTAAAACTAGTTGGCTTCCAAAATATGGTATAGTGCCCATTCCAGATCAATTAGCAGAAAAGATATTACTACAACTACGAAATGTGAAAGTGCTTCATCCCTCTAAAACAAATATGAGAGCCATAGATTTTCTAAATAAATACAAGAATTGAATATTTTATAAATATAATATTTTACATTTTCAACTTATTTTGTTTTATAATTCAATTCGATAACCAAACCTTCATTCACATTCACCTTCACAATAAAATTGAAATAGCTTGCTTACTTTATTTACGATTTTATTGTCGTGAAAGTTAACTGCTTGGTATAAATTTTCTGTTCCACCCAAAATGAATATTTTTCGGATATTTCCAATAAGGTTTTACGCCATCAATGACATTTAAAAATGATGAATGAGGTAAGTATCACTTCGATAATTTTAAATTACCTTAAGTATTCACCATAAATATTCATGAGCAGCGATGGCCGAGTGGTAAATAAGTGCTGTCTTCGACGCGACCGATCCCAGGTTCAAATCCTCGGCGCGCACCTCTCACAAAGAAATTTGTAATGTGCGCATTTATCGTTGCTCCACGGTGATGGAAAATATCGTGATGTTTAATTAATTACTATGTTCTCCATCGTCGTGCATGCCCGAGAGAAATTTATAATTTCTCGAAAGCATGACGTCCACCAATCCGCACTTGGCCAGCGTGGTGGACTATGGCCTAAATCCCTCTCACTTATGAGAGGAGACCTGTGCCCAGCAGTGGGACATAAAAAGGTTGAAAGAAAGAAAGAAAGAATAAATATTTATTTCATATTAGGAATACAAAATATTCGCTTAATGAATGTCATTTTTTCCCGGTCATCGCCTTTAAGTGCCCGTTTGGGCTAGATGTTGAGAAAAAAAGTATTCATTAAGCAAACTGAACGAACGACCTGTGAGTTATTCGATGTCTCCGATACCTCATGGATATCAACAGATTATTGTTATTGTGAACGAGACATGTTTCATGCCAACAAAAAGGTTGTGGGAATTTCGAATATAGCTCTAGATTCTAGACCAATATTCCTAGAATCTAGAACATCTCATATATCAACAGGCAGTGGCGAATTTACCAATAGGCTGAGTAGATCTAGTGATACAATTAAGGAGGGTGGCAAATTTTAGGCTGCCGCGAATTAGTTGAGATTACATCCCCAGGAGATCTTAAACAGCCATATAAGTAGAGCGGCAAAAATCAACAGCTTATTGACGCTTAACATTATGTTGGTTAGGATACTTAAATTACTAAATAATTTCAGGCTCTATTCACTGATTTAATAAAGCTTTTAAAAATAGAAAAACAATTTCAGATATCAAATTTGCTAGTCCTGCTATTACTCCAAAAAGGTTTTGCTCAATACGGACAATATTTTAAACAATTTCAAGATAATTTTTATCATGCAACTCAAGGCAACTATTACCAAAAATATTTTACTAACGATTATAGTTGGGATAACTTTAAAACAATGAAAAAATCAAGAAAATATGCAAAGAACAAGTGGCGAAAGCATTACGAATATTCTGAGTCAAGTGAATCCGAATATCCCGACCAAATGAAATGCCAGTGCTCTTGTGATCAGTGTGAGAACTTGGAGCCCTGTTGCAGACCCGTATGCATTAACTGCAATCATGGAAATGGCCTGGTCGTAGTTCCTTATGCAGTACCTCTTATCATCCATTTATCGAGTACCAAAACTGATACAACAACGACGACAATGACCACCACATCCGTAATTACAACCACAACAACAACTTCCACAGCAGTAACTACATCTACAAGACTTAGTGAAACACCGTCAGTAAAATCAACAATTCCTTTCACAAAGCCAACCAATGAAAAACTGATATATCTTGGAAGACCTAGGACATGTCCATCATTAAACAGTTGTGTAAGAGCTGTAAGTACAAGAATATACAGAAGGGACAATTTGAATTCATACGATGAACAACCAAAGAGATTTCATCACAATAACGGTATAATAAGACCAACACTGCCTAATTGGAATATTGATAATAAACATCCGGATGCGAATTCGATCCCTAAGTTTGGAATCGTATCTATTCCAAATGATATAGCTATAAAGTTAATGGAAGAAATGGAAGAAGAAGAAAAATCTCAAAATTTTAATCAGTAAATAGCATTAAAGAAATTATCTAGGTACAATTGAGTTTATCGTAGTGTGAACATAATGGGAACTATTTATGAAGTGTATTAAATTATTTAAATCACTAATAAAAGTCATCGATATAAGAAACGTACATAAGTGAATGTGATTATACAACTACTGTTCTATAAATATAGATCTTGAAATAAATATGCAACAATGCACTTTAAAATAGGCACTTATAATTATGTAGAGCCATTAAATGTAAATAGAAAGTAAATAGCGACGATAACGCTAAGGTTAAACTTGTTTATATACTCGTACCTTGACATTTTACACATAGTAGCAACCATGTGTTGTAGTCGTATGTAATGTACGCACTCATTCACAGCTTCCTTTGACACACTACGCACGTCACTTTAACTTTTAAGTGCGAACTTTTCACGCATCACTGAAACCGCACTTTGCACTTGAGAAATTTATTCCAAATTTGGGTCACGCGCACGTTTCCACTTTTGGTAATTTAGTAATCGATGGTCAGTTTAATAATTAATCTATTTAACATAAATAATTGATAAGACAATAGAAACGACTCGCTGAGCGTGGCATGACCTTTCAGAAGGCGGCGCGACTGCGCTGAAGTCGCGCGGGGTCATATCGGATGTATTTTTAGAGTTTAAAGTTCGAAATACGACGGTTATTCACGCATGCGACCGCTGAAACGTCTTTGCCGCTTCCGCCGAACACCTACTTGCGATCGGCATTTTTTCCTAATTCGGCCAAAGATTTAGTGCTTAGTATGCAAGATTAAGAGCTCTACATATTTTATGAGCTTTTTATGGCAGCTAACCAACCTTTACTCTACGTTTCTTGTCTTACCATTTTTTGCAGGACGATTTAGGAAAAAATAGGTACTTTAGACACTAAGCATTATAGCTCGGGAGGTCAATGGTGCGTCGTTCCACTTAAGTTGCTTAGGCTCCGTAAACACCCAGTTTTGCACATGTGCTAAAGGAGACCAACGAGGGGTTTTCGGAACTATAAATAAATAACATTTCACACTCATAGCCCCATAGTAGGATAGATATACCCTGTGTCGTGGGTACCATAGACACACACAGAGACAGAAACACAAACACCCAGACCGAGAACAGAAATTTATTCTCATCGGCTTCGCCGGGAGTCGAACCCGGGACCCTTCGATCGGCTGTCTGGCATGGTAACCATTACGCCATGTGGGTCGTCTAAAAAGTTTTACATATGAACTCTGAGACAATTTTATTATAATGTAGGTATAGAAAGCACGGACAGGAAGCAATTTTAGAATAAGAAGAAATCTGGCTAGAGGAGTCATTCCCATTAATTCAAATGACATGATGAAACTTTGCCACTGTTGATAGTGGCAATTCTGGACATGCAGCATTCTTGCATAGTTTTGATTGTGGCATCTCCATAGGATGATGGCATTAGATTATGATTATGATTTATGCGTGGGAGCAATTATATGAATGTAGTGCACGGAGAACACGCTACTTCGTTTCTTGTAGGTCGCAGAGGGACCTAAAATGCATAGGTCTACTGAGTGCCTTTAGTCGATAAAATTCCACCAAACTATTGGCCTAAATCTGCATGAGATAGAGACTCTTGGTCAGTAAGTGACATGTACGTAACCTTGTGTGACCAGGCCTGGTAGGTAGGCCGGGAAAATCGGCCGTTTGTAATAAATTGATACTCGTAACGCCAATTTTTATCGAATAGTAATGGTGGGCATGGTCGAAGCAATGTAATACTTAAAAGACTTTAATGAAAAGGACCATGCAGCATAATTCACATATTTATCATTTCACTTAAAATTTTGCTATGCCAAAATGCCAACATCAAAAATAGCTGATAGTGGTGTGAATAATGACAGGAAACTACTCGTAGTTCTTTTCTTTATCTGTTAAAATATTATAACAAACATGGTTACAGTTTTGATTTTTATATTACAGGCAGTAAGAACATTCTGGGAACGATTTTTTTCATATAGGCCCCCATTATTGGGAGGCCTGGAGCTCTCTCCACCACGCTGCTCCAATGCGGGTTGGACTAGTACGTAATAAGTTCACTAGTAGGTACTATATACGTTACAAAGGTTACGAAAGTATGTATATATAGTTACATACATTACGAAGCAAGTGCATAGAATGAGAGGATCACCAGTCAACATCGATCACCACACAGGAAGGCGTATCCTATTTTACTTAAAGTTATCTAAAAGCTGCCTCACCTCTAAGTTAAAAGCATCCAAATGGTGGCCAAACCTTAAGGCGTCAAAAAAGACTCCAACTAATGTCGATTCGACAGATTCATGTAGCAACCACCAAGGACTTAGCAAGTTCAGTTCACAATTTTTCATGACTATTTAGGTACAAATTCGTTGGCGTATCACCTAGTCCGCTAGTGTTGTACGGTAAAGGTTGCAAATTGGAATGGTTTTATGAACATTATTTTTATTTACAGTAAGTATGTGAACCCTTGCATCATATTATTGAGATAAAACTAAACTTAATAGAAATGAATTCACCCAGAGAGAATTGATAATCTATTAGCCTCGTCCAGTGACAGATTCAAGGGGATGTCAGGAGGGTCATGACCCCCGCTCCTTGGGTGGATCGAGACCTTTTAGAAGGTCATTCATTTGGAGTTTTCTTGATACGCAAAAAGAAAACCATATCATTATGTTATGCTATTTGTATTATCAATACAATTTTAGTAAAACTTTTAACAAAATAATCGCTGAAAATTTGAAAGTGAAATTGGTACCTAAGTAATCTTATTCTTGACCGACGAGGTCACCCTGCGAAAATGCTTTTTTTTATTTGAATGGAGTAGCAGACGAGCATGCAGGTCACGTGCAAATACAAATGCTTTTTTTATTTGAATGGAGTAGCAGACAAGCATGCAGGCCACGTGGTGTTAAGTGGTCGCTGCAGCCCATGGACATCGACATACAACCTCAAGCAAGCATAGGTAAAGTCTTGTCTGAGGTCGTATGCAGTTGCGCTGCTACTCCGGAGACTGGTGGTCGCCTCATTTAAGTGTGGCCGGCTAATGCACCTTTCCAACTTTATATATTATGTATGTGCAATCATTTCCCTCCCCTACAAAAGTGCCTATACATGACATGACCCTCCCGCCAATGTCAATACTTAATACTCCCCTGACTCAAAACCTGGTTCCAACCTCTTGGCTTACTCCCCCTGAACCTCTGGATACGCAATTGTGTGAATTATCACTAGGTTAAGCGAAGCGCCTGCCTATAAATAAATTCGACGTTCTAACTACGGAAGATCGAGCAACAAAACATTAATACTAGGCGCAAAAAAATATGTTATAATACTTATAATATAACGCTTCACTCATAGCCCCATAGGGCCTACCCTATGTCGTGGGTATCATGGATACATACAAAAACATCAACACAACATTTAGTTAACAATTCATTTGTATATCTCACTAACTTGGCATCGAACCCAGGATCTCGTCGTGCACGTCATAGAATAGGAGCCATACAGAAGCTTTTATTTCAACATAATTTTCATCTGGATTAACAAACACAGTTGTATTTTATTTTTACTGGGGAAAAACAATCATTCAAATTATTTATTGCATGAATACAGTAGGTATACAGGATGGTCACATGAGTAAAACAGAAAGATCTTATATCCTACCATAATCATGGTGTGCAACAATATTATCAATTTTTAAATTTAGTAATAATCATTTAAGCCAAACATATCGATACAGTATCTTCTTGGCAGTATCTTTTCTCTCTTTGCGCCGTATTCCTCACTGATGAGGGTCGTGACTATCACCTAGCATTACTCGTATCTAGTGTATGATAGTGCGCCATACACTTCTGTACTCTGTGGTTTATAAACGGCCTGTATGTGGTAGAACTATAATCGTTCGCTCGGGGAAGTACCACCGCTGCACCCACTTCTGCCGTGAACCAATTCTATTGTGTTTCGGTGGAAAGGTGCAGTTGCCGGCCACACTTACATGAGGCGACCACCAGCCTCCGGAGTAGCAGCGCAACTGCATACGATCTCAGACAAGTCTTACTTATGCTTGCTTGAGGTTGTGAGTAGATGTCCATGGGCTGCAGCGACCACTTAACACCAAGTGGCCTGCATGCTCGTCTGCTACTCTATTTAAATAAAAACAGAAAAGTATTTATGGACGATAGAGCCAATTGCAGTGCGGATTTGGTCAGACTAACGTATTGGTCTTCTTCCACTTCCTTCGATCTTGCCAGTGACCATAAATTTCTCTAGTGTATCATTATTTCTTCTTGCAATATGACCGAAGTACTCTAGAATTTTCTTTTTAGGCAAATGGTGGAAAAATTGGTGCAGGTCCAGTGTTGGTTAGTGGGTCAATGTCACGCCAGTAATCCTCATAGGGACAATGTGTTTTGTTTTTCCTCTGTGGTTCAAGGCTTGCATAAATATAAGATGTTTTCAATATCAATTAGAGTAGATATGACCAATCCGAACTCTTTTATAAATTTTAATAATTTAAACGCCTTATTGAGTATCTTAGCAACAACGCTTTAACTAGTATTAGAGCACTACGACATTCCGACAGCAATCATTAAAGATATTTGTGAACCTAAAGTTCTACTACTATCTCTCCAATTGAGACCAAGAGAATTCAAATCAATAAAATGTACAATACAATATAATTGAATACAATACAATTGAACTGTAATTAGATTTATATTTTTTGACATGATATTTGATATTCTTATCTTAAAAAATAATATAATGTTTGTATAAAAGTTGATAAATAAATACATTTTTTCTAATGTGGCATAAAATATTTGTAAACTAGTGTATCCAGTAAAGTATGTCGTTTAACCTTGTTATACCACCAAATATGTACGCATACTTAAACAAATAAAATAAATTCATTCATTCATTACATTCACTCATTCAACTCATTCATTCATTCATTATGTGTAGAAAAGTCAAAAAATATAATTTTTAATCATGAGGTAAAACTTTCATGGTTCAGCTTTGAATTCTATTATCGTTGAAAAGGTGCGGTTGCAGACCATACTTTCGTAAGGCTGCCATCAGCCGCTGAAATAGCAGCGCTATTACATAAGACATTGGATAAGCGTCAGGGGCCCTACTGTAGCGCGACTGTCCGAAGTATAGTGTATTTTCGAGTCATAATTTTTGTAAGTTTGAAAAATTGTAATGGTTATAATATAACACTTTTTATAGCACCATATTCTCGAGAAGTTACTTCAGTCATATATTCACAAAAAGAAAGGTCAGAATAGGGTAAAAAAATGCAAACTTCACGATATATCGATTATCGATTTCAGGAGTAGACCTCCAGATTTACACCACGTGGTATATATGTTCGTTTGCTACTACATTATTTAAATAAAATCATAAGGTTGGTGAAATAAAAGAAATGGACTTTGCCAATAATATCTATATTTCTTATAAATACGAAGTACACAGCCATTTTTGACATAAATTGGATTTCTGTTGAACAAACCAGCTGTCATTGAGGCCACCGACCTCGCTTTAATAATTTAAATAACATATTATTATTATAACTTACATCAATTAAATAAATTGTGCTTTACTTAACTTACTTTCTTCTCTTCTGAAGCTACTTACAATATACAAAATTGTACTAAAATATTACGCCTATATATTCGTACAAAATAAATTCCTAAAAATACAGTGGAAGCACAGATTAATAAACACCAAATAGACAAATTTAAAATTCAACGATTATTTTCAAAACAGTTCCATAGTCATTAAAAATTTAAAGTCACACAAACAGAACTACGTCCTGTAATACTTATAACATTTTGTACTCAAAGTACAATCACATAATTCGTTAAATGCACAATTGATTATCGCCTTAAAAGCTAACAACAGTGGGTTGAAATTCCAATGGCAGTTGAGTTTACAATTGGACTATTCTATTTCGTTACTTACCACGTACTACCAGCCTCTAGTGGTGGTGATTTTTTGCCCACGGTACTATCTCCTAGTTATACAGGATGTATAGATTTTTATCATAATAGGTGGTAGTGGTTCCAACCACCGTAAATAGAAAAATGTACAAGAGGGTTCAAAATACGTTGGCTAAATAACAAAGTAACATTTTTCAGGTTTTTACTTTCCTGTCCCGCTGGTTTGATTTCTTAAGTTACACCCTGTTTTACTGTAGGGAAAAAATCCCCACCATAGGCCTTACCCTCAGTGGTACTGTAAATACGTAACATTATTCATATTTTACATACATAGGTTTAATACTGGTGAGAACGACCACACTATCGTACATTAAGTACTTCGATATAGCGTGGTACCACCGCGTTAAATATAGTCCTTATTCCCACGTCATAAGGTGCACTTCAACTGCGCATATCTTGGTCAATACTACTGCCTCATTTGCTCTGCAGGGCTAGCACGTCAATGAGTTCTTGGAAGTCGGTCACGTACCAAGCCGCCTTTTTTCTTACCTCCTCGCGAACCACATTGCCACCAAAACCTGGAAAGAAATAAGAAAGTAAATAAAGGGCTCAAAATTGTAGGAATTGGAGGTATAGGTTGTCCTGTCCCTGTTTTCTTAATCCTGAAGTCCCTGTAGCTTCGGGATTAAGAATAGAGCTACGGTATCCCCTGCCTGATCGTAAGAGGCGCCTAAAAGGGGCTTCCGGGGCTGCGGACGGTGAGAGTGGGAGCTGGACCCGTGGAACATGGAACATGAAAAGTGCGTCCGCTACTTGTATCAATAACACAAACTATGTATTAAGTAATCCAAGGCGCTAAGCGGCGTCCGTCGGGTCGGGTAAAATTTGGTTGGCAATATTTAGAAGAAATTTAAAATTTGATGTACGTCGTCATACATCTACCTACCGCAGAAGATCTCTGGCAAGATGACTGGCGTGTAAATGTCCATGTACTCTATTAGATCATACAATAAAAGAAACTTACCAATAAAGGCGTCGGCAGGCGGACAGGCCTCCGCGTCAGTTGCGCCATCTCCGATCATGATAAGCCTCTGGTAGCCGTGCTGCTCCTTCAGCCGCCTGATCACCAGCCCCTTACCCCCCGACCTTGAGGTGGGCTCGTTTTCATCGAAGCCGGCGTATTCGCCTGTAACAAGGAGAAAACTGCTTAGATATAGGTATCTAATTTACAGGTTGCTATTTTTTCTGCAATAGATGCATATATATATATGCATCTGCAATAGTTGCTATTTTTTCTGCAATAGCATGTTGTCCTACAATAGAGCAATTTAATAAAAATAGATCCGGCTATCGGGCTATATACCTATAGCCGGATAGCCTACTGGCTATGAGTACCCTTATATGCTTTACTTATTACGTTTATTCTAAGCTTCACATCTTCATTGGCGTGATAGAAAATGACTTAGTAGCTTGTACAAGTCTTACAACTGAAACAATTTATTTGGCTTCAAGCAACAAAAAATATATTTTTTAATTTTTTTGAAAATTTCTATGTAAAACTGTTTAAACTGTAAAAACTGTAAAATTTAAAAAAAAATACTAAGATAAGCAAAAACGGATCAGATTAAATATTGATTTTGGTGGCCATAGGATTAACTGAAGTAATATTTTTTGTTGACCTAATGTACGTGTACAATCTGACACGTCTATCGTCAAGAACTGCAGAAAGACTCTAATCTAAGAAGTTAGTTAAAGTAAGAAAAGAGAAGTAAGTTAGAAGGGTTTTTTGTAGAAGATTTTTTAGTATTAATAGTTTCTACCTAGTACTGAAAGAAACTTATGTTACTGATAATTACAATATTTAAATACTCAAGTTCTTCGTTCCAATTATTACATACATTATTTCCAGAGCTTCAAATACCGCTATAAAATCATAACGTTATTATCTACTTGTGCCCATATCGTTATAAAAAACATAACGTTTTACAACTAAACGTTATTTACACAAACGTCAAAATAACGCTATATCAGTAAACGCTATTTAGAAAATATCGATATAAATAACGTTATATTTACGGGGAATAATAATTAATCATATGCAGCGAGCTGACAACGCGGCAATATTGCTTAGCAATAACGATATTATAACGTTATTTTATTTCGATTTTGATATTTCATAACGTAATTCCTTTAATACCGCTATTCGTCTTTTCGATAGTAATGTCAAAATAATAATGAAACGATATAAGTATAACGTTATATAACATTATATTTTGATATTTTTATAACGTTATGAAGCTCTGATTATTTCTTGTATATCATCAAATAAAATGGATACGGATTGTACTTTATTTTTTATGTTGCTCTAGTTGTTATCAATAATAATAAAAGATCATAAATATTTATTATACACGTGTAAAATAAGCATGCCGCCTATTGAGCACTAGACCAAAAAATCACCACGATTTGATAAAATTTGTAGAAATAATGATTGAGTTTATAAGCATTTGTTTTGTGTAAACGATAAAGAACTGAAAACTAAGGGTCGGTCCATACTAAGCCGATCACACCAAACTAAGATAGTTTTCGGTCGATGTCGATCGATCTGGTGTTAGATTGTTATAAATTGTCAAATTTAAAACAGAGAATTTTATTAAAAACGAATTAATGCTTACCTACTACTAATGAAGATTGTTGCACAATAAATAGAAATACGCACAGTAGTTCAGAAACACAAACGAAAATAAATAAATAACCACAATCGATCCTGATCGAATCGTTTTATTAATTAACAGCGCACTTAAGCATATTAGACCATCTAAAAACAAATTGAAAAAACACCAATACATATAGTTATTATCTCCCGAACGAATAAGGCTAATCTGTGTCTAGATATCGAGTACAAAAAAAAGTATTTCAGTTTGTACTTTGAGCGAACTCAGTTGAGTCACTCAATATCTTATCAAAACACACACAATCAATCAAGACACTAATTTTCATTGAAAAAATAAACACTAACATGTAGAATGAACGTGACCGAGAAAGATTACACACTGATTTTGATAAAAATGCAATATCTTTTTTCCGTATAATATTTAAATCAAATATTTTAATAAAAACGTTATTTTCTTTATTTTTTCGTATCCGTTGGTGGTTACTCTGTGTGTAAAATTTCATAGTAACTTGCATTTTCTTAGAGATTAGTTGTTTCTTAGTCTAGTACACTTTTCAATACATCTTATACACACGATTTAAAGCGTATAATAACGAAAATATGTTTTGTACGCTTCTTGTGAAAAAGCCTTTTGCGTAATATGATTATAAAACATATTTCAGATTTTAAACGCCTTTCGTATAATTCGCAGTTTCCGTGCATAAAAGAGTAGGTACGCAGTGCATGCAGTATGTTTTTATTATACTTCTTAAAACTTAGCACCGGATGGCATTATATTACTAGTTCAATAAATTTGAAATAATTAAAATGTTCTTTGTTACAATATATAAAAGTTGTCTTTTCGAAAAGCTATTTGTTTTTTTTTAAATCCACAATCCAGCTGTAAATGATAATGATGACTAATAATATAAGTGAACCAGAACTATGTATGTACGTACTAAACACACAAATATTTCATTTGGTCGGCTCTACTAAAATAACATAAAAATTGCCCAGAAAAAGACCATTGCTTACATCAAAGTAAAACAAAAATGTAAACTAAATGTTATCTATGGACACAATTTCCTTATATCGGTTTATCAAGTCTCATGCTTATGATATGATACATATATACGATTAATGTGTCTTCGCACACACGAACAAATCTTTCTAGAAAATAACATGTTATATTTAAGCAAGTTTTAAAAATAATTTGAATGTTAAATATGCATACTTACTTCTTGTGTTGTAATGTGTATTCAATTCAAATGTATTAATTAAAATTAATTCTGTAATCTAGCAACCTAGCAACGTAATGTTTTAGCGCTACATAAAAAGATATTATGATATTATAACTTATCTTAAGGACAGTACAAAAACATTTCCACAGGATACAGAATCATGATATCATAGCCGTATCTTTGCGAGTTACTATGCACGATTGAATGTCAAAACAAGCCTCTAATATACCTACGGATATACTTTAGTCATATCTTATCTAGAAATTATTTACCACTACAAGCCAATAAACTAATGTTTAGAATCTCAATTTGATATCTGGGCGGAAAAGATTGTGAAATATAAAAATGTGATAGCAAAACTGTCATGTTTATTATTTACAGACTGACTTGAAGTTGTTTAGAGGAAAATAAGAAATGTTATTAATACCTTATCAAATGGAGAGTTTACAATTATTTATGGTATTATTTTATGAAACCCTGGTTGGATTCTAACGCTTAGTCCGAATTTTTTCATACTAAATATTTCCGAGAAGGATGATCATAAACAATACTCAAAATTAGTCCCTTACTGAGGGCCCACTCTGTACGTCCGTATCCGAAACTTAGTGAATTTTCGGGCCCAATTTTTGGATAAGACTGAAGAAATTCTAGCAATATTATTCAATCAGTAGCTTAACGTCATCAATGATAACACTTATCTTATTAATTCGTGAAAAAAACTATGCCATAATATGCCAAAAAAGGATTCCGAAAATGTTAGAACTTACGGATGCTTACAGAGTGACCCCTCTGGGGGAACAACAGTGGGGATTTGAATAAGTATAGAGTTAAGATTAGCATTGAGAATTATGTACCGCGGAGCAGTATTTCCCTCCACGTCTTCCTATTCATGGGCGTACCCAGGGCTTTGGTCAGGGGGGAGGGGCAAGATCTTGATAGGGGCGGGGGAGCAAGTTCTTGGTCGTAGCGTGGGGCAAATTTTGAAAGTGGGTACCGCGCGTAAATTGCCTTCCACGTTACACGAAGACGCGCGCACAAAATATTAAATAGGTACCTATACAAAGGAAACAGCAGGAGGTAGCTTATCTAGCTTTTTCTTTAAAGGTTTATTTTTTCGTTTCGGAGATCTTTTGGGATTTTAAAATCCCTGAATCTAGACCCTATACATCTAACTACAACCCCTATAAATCTTACACTTTAGTTGTAAATGGAAATACATTGAATAAGTATATCAAAACACAGGTCAATTATGACACGTGGACTCACGTTTAAGGCTAGAGACCGCGTCTAAAAATACAATAAATCGCGTCGATAGTACGCCAGATAGCGGTGTTTAGACTCCCTGGGCTCTGCGCGCTCCGTGACCCCCAATGATGCAATGGCAACACACTTCTGTCGCCGGGTTACCACGTAAATATAAACATAACGTCAATAATAATTATCGACTATCGTACACGCTTACAACGCGTGCGCTTGCCCTGTGCGCTTGACGTAAATGCAAACTTTGACATGATTTCTCGCTTTATCACCCGCTCCTGTTTCTGGATTCGAGTGGATTATATAGGGCAATGTATTCGATTGTTTGACTTACGGGTCATTAGGGGCCCGCTCAAATTACGATATCGAGCTATTTTAAGAGTTGCAGCAAAATCTTGCAGCATTATATTTTATTTCCCACTTTTTGTTGCGATTAAATACAAAATGACGATTGCAAAACAAACATTTTTTAAACGTTTTTTTCTCAGTCTTTCATCCTAGAAAAATATTTCTAAGAGCAAACATAAAATATGTAATACACTAACAAACTAACACCAACCGCTTTTACGGTAGTTTTAGAAACAAATATGTATGTACTTCTACAACTAAAAATTTTCATATGATCAATCGAAATCTTAAATGTAACAAAAATTTTGCAGATCAAAGAGTTACATTGATTATCCTCTAGATCATTTCAGCCAAATTGAATTGAATAAAGAATAAATTAAAAGACCGAACTAACTTTCCGATAAGCTCCAACTTTCGAGAATTCGAAATAGTGGGGTCGAATAGTGGGAAAGCACCTTAAGAATAATAAATCTAAGCGCATAAATATCAAGGCTAGTTTGAAGAAAAGAATCGGAATATTAAACAAAAAGGGAAAAAGAACAATCTATGGCTGAATTTATTTAATGAGGTTAAATTCTCATACACAAAAGGTTTAAAGTAAGTCAAGAATTATTGTAACCGAGCAACCTTGCCTAGATTGCTGTTAAGTACTTAGTAAGAACAGCTAGATCTAAAACATCATTGAAAGAAAAATAACCAAGTTTCCTTATTTATAGAGTATTGACTTACTTACGGCGATGTTCTACTGGCTTTCATATGCCTTTATTGAGTAGCAATAAATATTTACCCTCTGGTAAATGAAATCAACAAATACCTACGCAAAGACAACTTGATATTTACTTCATGCAAGCATTGCGGGGAGAATTAGATGATAACTTACTTATAACTTGAATGTTTAGTTAATATACTGTTACGCTTACGATAGCATTTCAAAACTTCAAGTGGAATAAAGCCAATACAACTAAATAACGTTAAAAAAATAATTAAAAGAGAAATTTAACCCATATTGGATTAATTAACAAATGAATTCTATGTTGGATTAATTGACAAATGTATCCCATATTGGATTAATTAACAAATGTATCCTATATTGGATCAATTGAAAAATGTAACACATTTTTGATTAATTAGCTGCCGCCCGCAGTTTCCTCCACTGGACTTTAGTTTTTGCTCCAAAAGCCTTCCTAAATAAATGGACTATTCAACACAAAAATATTTTTTTTAATTCGAACCAGTAGTTCCTGAGATGAGCGCTTTCAAACAAACTCCTCAGTTTTATATTCTTAGTATAGAAGTAAAGACAAATATATACATATATCCCATAATTATCAATCAAATTGGCAGAACGAGAAAAGACAGGCCGCTTTGAAGGTCGTAATTTTAAAAAATAGGAAGAAATTAATCGATTCTAAATTAAAGAATATAAAGAATTACATTCAATAAAGATCAAAAAGGTATTTTTATAAACAGACACGGTTGACGTTAACAATTTATTACAGTACTTATAAAAAAAACAAAGCTGTTATTGAAAAGGCCTCACATGATGCATGCGTTATATTATATGTCACCAACTCTGATATGTGAGATAACAGTTGACCTCGTTCTTGGAGGCGTGTCCATCTAAATAAATAATATGTATTGTATTTATACCTTATTGCTAACGCCATAAATAGAAATAAAATCTAAATTTATAGACCCATCTTAAAATTTCAACATAAATTCTGTTGAATATTGGAAATATTAACGCTGTTTGACGTTTCCTATAGTTTCGCCAAAGACAACGACTTTTATGTGCAAAAATATGGTTTGCAAAGGTTCTTCGTATACAATTAAATTGTAGGTACACATTTACATATTTACCTAATACGCATTACATATAAAATAAAATAACATTTAAACATTATTATTTTAACAATGATTTAAAATGTTAATGTTAGTTCCTACGTTTAATACGGAATTTTCATTGGTTCACAAAAGGGTTATCGTGACTCTTTCTGAAAATACTCTAACATAAACTGTTATTTTTTTTGCATTTACTTTATCAGAAAGGAGGAATGACATTGTTCTTTTATATTTCATTCAACTACGTTATCAGACGTTCATATTAGTACAGGGTGCAGATATTAGTGTTGTTTGCAAATACACTCAGAAAAAATATAAAATATACATTAAAATATACACAAAACAAAGGCTTTAATCTATACGATTGTATAAAGATCTTCGGCTTTGTTTGTTTTTTTGTTTAAACGCGCTAATCTCAGGAACTACTAGTTAGAATTGAAAAAATGTTTTTGTGTTTGATAGTCCACTTATCTAGGAAGGCTTTAGGCCATATAACATCATGTTATGACTAATATCAAAGTCCACGCGGACGAAGTCGCGGGGGGACGCTAGTATTGTCTTCTATATGTATAAAATTCTCGTGTCATAGTGTTAGTGTCATACTGCTCCGAAAGGGCTTAAACTATTTTTATGATTGAAAATGAAAAATTATTGATCAAAAATTAAAATTGAAGTTATAAGATGTTATTATTTACTTTTTATTGTTTTTATTTTTTATTTTTGTCCGACATATTGTTTTTATTTGAATTACATGTACTTTAGTATATGGTACATACTTTAAAATGCTGGGAAAAAGACATAAGAGAAAAGTATTTTTTGTAAGATAGGTACATTTTTTGCATATAATATTGTTATACGATATTAATTGTATTTATAATTTATTTAAATATTTTAAATCATTATCTTGACTGATACGATAAGGCTTAGAAACGAAAATATAATAGAGATTAAGATTATATAATATAATTAGGCTTTTACTATCAAAGAAGATAGAAAAATAAGATATGAAAGCATTAGAAGGAATGAACTAGAAAATTCGAGGTCTTCTCTGTTTTATATTTTTTTATAGTATTTTTTATTATTTTACACTTTTTCTATAATAAGTAGGTGGAAAATCATACCTCTTTATGACAAACTACGTATTTTTGAGACTGAATACTTGTTTAAAAATCTGTTATCAGTGGTAACTTCATTAAATATTATATTGTCATATAATATTTAATCATAATATTATTATTATAATATTGTATTTCACTTTTTCTTTCATTTTAAAAAGTACCTACATAGAATTGCCACATTCTGTTTGATATTTAATTTGACAATTACAATTAAAAATAAAAATAAATTGCTTTAAATCAACAAATCTATTAGGTACGAAGACGATGCTTTTAATTTCGTGTGAAATAGTTTCTGAAAAAGATCCTGTGTTATAGTAATAAAGATTAAAAGAATTAAATTAAAGATATAATTAAAATTAACTAGAATAACACTAAGAATTTACCCCATTCACAATAACAACAAGGTTGATGTTGAAAATGATAAGATAATGATAATTGTTTATAAAGGATTATTGAATGTAAAACCAATGCGCAATATCACTTCAATAACACCGAATCCTGATTTAACGTTCAAAAACCTTGTGCACCAACCTCAATAACAGATATGTTATGCACCGATTTGCAATTTATTGATATTGATAACAGATAAAATATTGGGCCACGATAATACATACAAATTCTTAATCTATAAATGTAAATAAAAGTGTTTGTTATATTTGTTCTTCTTCTAATTTCTTGCGTAAAAGTCATACTGATAAAATTTGTCTTTCAAATATAAAGAGACCACAATCATTAAAACTTATTTAATATTCGCTTCTAAATCTTCTATTTGGACTTGCAAGCAAAAATAGAATCACTAGAATCGTGCTGCAGTTTAAAAAGAGTATATTAGAAAATTTTAAGAAAAAAAAACAAAAAAAATAAAAAAAATGAATGCACTTACCATTAAAATAAAATTTAAGTCTATTCGCATATACATTGGAGTGGTTGATGTCTAACATGTTGGCGACTGGCTCGATGAGACACCTGAATCCTCCGGACACGAGGTACACCGGGACGCCTCTTTCTTGCAATTTTTTTACTAGTTGTCTGTAAAGGAATAGCAAATATAAATAACGCTTTTTTATATTATTATTTTTAACATTTGAAACTAGTATCGGGCTATATTCTACTAATTTCCATGATTTCTAGGAACCTCAGAATAAGAAAAGATACGACTACGATACGAAGAAAAGATAAAAAATAGTTATCATTTAGATTGCTCTATTTTGAAATCGAACCCAAAAGTGATGTGCTAGCATGGTGACCATTGAGCTTGGGATTTATAAATGAATATGCCACAATGCTCAAAATTACGATGTAAGATATTGTATTGGTACATTTACGTACCCATGTATGTGTTCATAATATTTACAATTTAACATCCGTAAAAAAGAAAAAAATATATACAAGAAATAAATGAAACAACCTAAAAAGAAAAAAAAGAAAGAAATATATACTTAAAAGCTTAAAATAAATAAAGGAAAAAACCTAAAAAGAAAAAAAACCTGTATCTAATTGTCAAGCAGAAAACACACCATATTTTGGTTACTGTTACATCAGTGATAAAACAACACACACAGAAAATAATCCAGCTCCGGCTAGTAATATTTTGAAAGTCGATGTTATTGTTTACAGCATTACGTCAGATAAGGTCAGGTCGAGTCATATGACAGAAATTCAGTTAAAACTGGAAGAGAAGCGTGGTCCGGACGTGATAATGATTAAAATATATTGTGTTGCTGTTCCAATAATACTCAAGAGCCTAAAGTTGTCAACTCGAATATAGCTTGAGCTTTGGACTTTGGACTGTAAGTATGTTGACTGAGCCAGAATAATGTAAAAAAATTGAAAACATTAGCCATTTCGATTTCAGATTGTTTGAAAACAATGTAAATACATATGTCATTACATTATGAATCAGTATCAGTCAGTACTAAACTGCACATTAGCACTGTTACTGTAAATTATTTTAACAGAACGCTTGTATCCGCTTTTCTAAGTTCATATTAAAATGATTCTCAAAATAAACAATCTTGACTTTACTTTTTATTGGAATATAAAGATAGTATAAAATCTACTAATTCATTATCGCGTTTTATGGCTCCCCGTAGGATAAAAAAATAGCCTATGTGCTATTCCAGGCTTCAGTGCTGTATTAAAATCATAGGCGTTTAGCCAGTTGCTTCAACCGCGTTGAACCTATTACCCGTTTTCACGTAGAAATGAAGATTTTTCCGCGGTAAAAAGTAGCCTATGTTACTCGGTTGGGTGATTGTAGCTTTCTAATACTGAAATAATTTTTGAAATCGGAACAGTAGTTTTTGAGTTTATTCATTACAAACATACAAAAATACAAATCTTTCCTCTTTATAATATTTGTATACATAGTATAGATTACCGTATTTTTTAGATTTTTTTAGATTACATTATTTTAAAATTCAGCTTTACTATTAAACGACCGTCTGTCCTTAAATCCTCTTGATTTTTAAATGTTCCGTGATTTTGAATTAAACAAATCGAAATAAGTGCTAATGTTAAAAACGTGTCCAAAACAAGTTCAGTTTAAGGCACCTGTACCACACATTATACTTATGGAGTGTGTCCCTTTTATATATTTTATATTTATGTATTATATATTTAATGTAGCCGACACTTTTCTTGCTAGGATAATAATATTCGATTTTATATAATAATAATATTCGTTTACGGTTAAAACGAATATTATTATTTTATAGAATAATAATATTTGTTTATTACTCACCACAAACTAATACAAAGAAATAATGTATATTTTCTTAGCAGTATATTTTGAAATATATTTGGCACAGCGGTAGTTTGTGGGAGCTGGCGCTTGCGCTAAGTGGAGACCACCTGTGTTGCAAGACACCAGGCCCCGACCTCTTGTGTGAAAGCTGTATTTCATACAGAAGAATGTGCTAGCTTATTACAAGAAACTTGGTGAATAGATATGCTAGTTACTAGTTTACTAGTGTTGGGGTACAATAAATTAGTACATCGCACGTTGCAGTCTCTGAGTACATATTAGGTATTGCGCGTGGTAGAGCACAACTCGGTAGTGCGGTAGAGCACAACTCGGCAGTGCTGTGTGGCCTAGCCTTCTGTGTCCCGGAGCGCTGTGTGGAGACGCCGACGCTCAACGCTGCTGGCGGTGCTGCGACCTCGGACAAAGCTACTTGCCAAAACACCCTTTGTGCGTGCCATATATATTCTTAATCGTGTGCACGAAAGGCTTAATAAATAAATATTGTAATAGAAACTTCAAAAATTGGGTAACTTACGATACTCCTGGAGTTAGGCAGACGGGGTGGGCAGTCAGAAATTCTCTAATCTGACTGGAGCTTGGTCTGATGATGTCTAACCTTTTCTTCAACGCTTCCTGGAAGGTCATGCTACCACCCATCGCTTCTGCCGTCCTGATCAAAAAACAGATTTATCAAATAAATGATATGACCCATATTTACATTTTAATAAAAGTAAAATACAATATATGATTTTTATTTTTTATTTATTGAAGTTAAAAGTAAGTAACAGAAAAAAATTAACAAGAAAGTATAAAGTATTATTTTTCCTAAGCATCGCTTATAAGAGCTAATACAAGTTTAAAACTTTTACATTCATATCAGCGCTGATAAGTTGATATGATCACTGCTATAGTGGACCTTTGAAATAAAAAATCTATATTGAAATTGATCTCCTAAAGATAATGTTTTTATCACATAGCAACTACCGCTATAAATAATTTGATTGAAGAGAGTGAAGAGATAAGAAAAACCGCAGTAAATAATAAATGTACAAACTAATTAGATATAATAAATGTTATCTAAGAATCTAATCTAACTTTAAAATAAAACAAAACACGACCACTCAATACGCGGACGAAAATTCAAAAAAATATGATTTTGTTTGGCAGATATTTATTTTGCGTACAAAAATAGGAATATAATAACGATTTAAATAAAAGCTGCTTAATAATAAAATCACACAGGCAAGTATATCCAAAAGCAAAAAATACCCAACTAAATATAAAATTAACAACAGGTTTTTTACCTTGAATATTTTTTACAAAAATATAATGGATCAACAGTAACAACAGCCAGCCAACTGAACTTTTATAATGTAAATAATATAGAATATTAGGAACCCAAGCTATCTTGATATATCTTGCTTGCTATGAAACATTTTTCTAATTTATTTTACTATGGCAGAGTAAATTAATAGCTGCTGAAAAGACTGAGTCACAAAATTATCAAATTTAATAACTTAAAATATATTTTTTATTACATTCAATATTTTATACTTTGGAAGTTAATTTAATTTAGTTACAATTTTAATTTTTTGTTGCGAGTTTTTGAACTATTACCTACCTAAATTGTTCTTATAAAAGAATCTATCGCATTAATTTTCTCATTTTCATGTTATTAGTTTAGCCTAACATTCTACGCGGAATTCAATCGCAAAATATTTTCTACAAACGTCATAAACGCATCAACAATGTTGCTGCTGCGGAAATAATACTTATCACGTGTGCCAACTAATTGACATATTAATTTGTATGATATCACGTGACCCTTAACCGATGCGCGAATTGATTAAATCTAGACTCGTTTAACATCAGTTATTGGGTCATCAAAGTCTGACTGACTTACGAACTATGTATGATGTTGCAGACTGAGGTTGCAGATTAATTTATATTACAGATTTATAAAGTGTATTTTACATACAGAATACGAAACTAATTTGGTTACCAAATAAATCGATAACATTCGATCGATCGAAAAAAAAATCCGCAGGACAGGACGTA
This sequence comes from Pyrgus malvae, assembly GCA_911387765.1. Taxonomy (NCBI): domain Eukaryota; kingdom Metazoa; phylum Arthropoda; class Insecta; order Lepidoptera; family Hesperiidae; genus Pyrgus; species Pyrgus malvae. The sequence goes on along the minus strand of OU426958.1, from coordinate 6,163,270 downwards.
TAAAAATAAGAAATAAAAATTAAAAAAAATCCTTTTAATTCCTCACTTTACAAACTTTGGTCATTAGAAAATATTTTAGTTAAGATTTTTTTATTTAATTTTTATCATATAATTTTTTTTGTCATACATAACACTCATGACTTACTGATTACATAAATAATTTCATAATTTATTTAAATTTTATATAATGTCAACATAATGTTATAATAAAATACTTAAGTTAACATTTTCATACTTAATTTTTGTCATAAAATATTCAACTATGTACTACAAACTTTCAAAGTCTAATTAATAATGGTGCTGGATTTATATATTTTTTTCAATTTCAATTTCTTTATTTGCTTGAACAAGGGTAAGAAAAGATTTAAGTACAATAGTTGGATTACGACCTGCCAAGTTCTGCCTGTTAAAAAGCATGCAAAATATGTACATAAATGATATTTACAGTTTAAGATTACTGAACTAAAAATATTTGTTAAACAGGCAATTATAAAAATATTGAAAACTATTTCATGCAATACAAATTTAAATGTCAAATTATTATATTTAATATAGTCATATGTCAAAATCTTAAAAACTAAGTATTTTAAATTCAATAAACGCTTGAAATCACAATTTTTCAATAATACCTTTTTTTTTGATGTTATCCACCTACCTAATAGATAATCTTATTTAGCCTACATAATTTATAGATATTTAAATGAATAAGTTTAAATATGTAACAGAAATATTTACATAAAATCAATGAAAGAACAAAATTTACTTACAATCGCTTGACTTCATCCCCCTTTCCGCAGAAGTTCGCAAGCTCGTCTATTCCTTCATCTTGGATGACCGTAGAGTCAACATCGAAGCAAACACAGTCAGCTGTACGGAACAACTCCTGGACGCTCTGCTGCGGCGACATGACGCTGATGGACACCAGCGACAGAGTCTTCAGAGTGGCGTACTGCAGGTTACTCTTCAAGCTGTTGCCAAGAGTATTAAATTAAGTCTATGTTTGGGACCGAACGCAAACAGGTTTCTGGGCAATTTTTTTCCACACGGGTCTCATAAACCTGTTTTGTGACACGAAAAATTGGAAGAAATTAAGGGTCTCGAAACCTACCATTTAAATATTTTTTCGTATGATTACTTGTAGTGAAGGAGTAAAGATTTGATATGCGCTGCTAATGAATGCTTATTTTTTTTCAACCCCTTTTTATGTCCCACAGCTGGGCACAGGTCTCCTCTCACAAGTGAAAGGGATTCAGGTTGGTGGACGTCATGCTTTCGAGAAATTATGAAATGCATGGCGATGGAGAACATCGTAATCAATTAAATATCACGATATTTTCCATCACCGTGGAGCAGCGATAAATGCGCACATTACAAATTTCTTTGTCAGAGGTGCGCGCCTAGGATTTGAACCCGGAATCGGTCGCGTCGATGACCGCGGTATTTTCCCACTCGGCCATCGCTGCTCATTAATGCTTATTAAGCACCCAAAATTAGAAAACAATTTCTACAGATCCGGACAGACAGTGATATTATGGCATGTTTTCAATTATCATAAAATCAAAATCGATATCATGACCAAACATTGATAAACAAACATTTTACGTCTTGCAAACATTGTTATTCCCTAAATTGTTTTTAGGGTTTTTCCCAAGTGAATTACTATTGATATCAAACCGGTATATTACAAAACATGAAGAATAAACAGTTTTGCGGTTAATTCAACATTATCCTTATTATTCAATGAAAACAAGGTAGGTATACCGATAAACAACAGCTATTCGCATTGCATAGTCTGATCGCTGGCCATGAGCTCATTTAGAGCTACCGATATGAACCTTCAATAAATAAGACAATAGTTGACTTAATTACTGTCCACTTTCATAATTATCATATTAAGAACATTACAATGAGTTAAGTACAATGTTTAATTTTTAAATTTATAAGTTACATTATTAAATAAATATAAGTGATATTTTTATTCATGAAAAAGATAAATATTTTAGTAAGTACCCGCATAAACCAATTTTTTAAATTAATTTTCATTATTAAAAATACCTGTAAAGAGCCATTGCGTTGTCTTCTTTTAGTAGTTACGAACTTACGAATGTCAACTATCGCGCAAAGCTTTCGAACAAGTTACGATATTATCGTTCAAATAAAGCAAAGATACTGGCAAAGGGAACCCACTTAACCGGAAAGACCGCGAACACGCCTCCGTCGAATGTGATATCATACAGTAAAATAAACTTATACGCTCGTTATCGCCTTATATCCACCAGCCTCCCCAAGATAACGTTATGATGCGAGCTACAACACTTGTATCCGAGAGCTACGTACTATGAATGACGTCACAGCGTCATTTCTGCTAAAGACATATGGCTAGACGTTGATATAATTTAAAGTAGGGGCGATGAACCAGCATCTATCTTGCTCTCTCGCGATAGAAACGTATGGAATATTTGTGGAGACACTTGTTTTGCAAATTGCGTCGGATGCTAATTTGTGTTATCAATTGCTGCGGACGTAGTTTGCTTGTTATGATAATAGATGTTTATTAAAAATATGAACAATAATAACGACTGTTTCTGCGCAAAAATACAAAGAAAAAAATATTATTGCAGATGGATGAATATATTTCAAAGAGTGAAAGGGTAACTTTAGTAGATGGATAAAAAGAATATGTTATTTCTTTCTCAATTTGAATATCATGTTCTAACAAAAGAAAATAATTTAATTCTTAGTTTTTTTTACTATAGATTACTAAACTTGTTAAATAATAATTTTAAAGACAAAGACAAAGACAAAGAACTTTATTTGCACAAATATGGGTGTTTACAAAAGTTGTTAATACATATTTAGTACGCCATATTTACCTTCATGAGGTATGCAAATATTACAAAGATAAAAGAAAAAAAAACTTAATAATAACACAATTTATAAAAATGTACATTATTATCATATCAATTTTATTTTTATTTGATCCCATATTGCGCATTTTGAAAATTAAAATTTTTAAATTTTATTTCTTCAAGTATGTATTTATTTAGTTGTTTGTTTATTTAATTATTTATTCATATTTATTTGTACTTCGGATCGAATCCGATCGTCGGCTTTGGGTACCCATATTGCAGGGTTTTTGTACACTAAGAGGAAAAAAAGCCGGCGGAAAAAAAACCTCCCAGGTTTTTATGGAATTCCTTTATGCCGTTTTGTCGTTTAAGAAATCAGTGACTGAGTAATACGCCTTTTTCAGTAAATAAGTTTTAAGTTCTTTTTTAAACTCGTTGCCCGTTTTGATTTTGAGGAATTCCGGTAGACCTTTATATATTTTTGGTCCCATGCAAAAGACACTATTATGGTATTGTTTCGTTTTAGAAGCAATTGAACATAATTTATTAGGATGCCTTTTTGATTTAAGGGTTTCAATATTTCATTTTTGACCATTAAAGAGATTTCGTAAATATATAAAGAAGGAAAAGTCAATATTTTTAAATTTTGAAAGTGTGGCCTACAAGTATCAGTTTCCTTTAGCTGACATATGGCTCGAATGCACTTTTTTTGGGCCTTAAATATGGTTTGTATTCCCGTCGCGTTACCCCAAAATATTATTCCGTATCTTAATGTGGCACCAACGTACGCATGGTATGCGTCCAGAACCGCCGTTTTGCTTACAACTTTTGTTAATTTATATAAAGCAAAAGAAAACTTATTTAACTGTTTACAGACGTGCTCTTTATGTGACTGCCATGTTAGTTTGCTATCTATGTATAGTCCTAAAAATTTTGTTGTTTCTATTTCTGATATCAACTTTCCTTTATAGTCAATATTTATTGTTTGCCCGTATGATACTCTGTTTTTAAATGACATTATATTTGTCTTATCGAGATTAATTTTAAGATTATTACTGTCTAACCAATCTATTAGGGATTCAAGAGCATTATTTATACTTCTTTCGAAAGAGTCTGTGTTTTCTTTTGTAAATATTACTGTACTATCGTCAGCAAATAGTATCATCGGTTGTTTTATGACTTTAGGAAAATCATTTATATAAATTAAAAAGAGTAAAGGACCTAAAATACTTCCCTGAGGCACGCCATACAGTACTTTCCTAGGGTTAGAAAGATGTTTCTCTTGAGTTTTTGTGATTTCATTAATTTTTGCTATTTCTGTAATGTGCTGTCTGTCAGTTAAGTAGGAGTTGATTAAGTTTAATGCATTACCTCTGACTCTGTATTTCTCTAACTTAACAATCAACAATTTATGATCTACATATTCGAATGCCCTTGTCATATCCATATATAGCCCGATCACCTGTTACTTATTATTTAAACTTGTCATTACTATTTGTAAAAAATTGTAAATTGCAATGTTTATTGATTTGTTCTTTCTAAACCCTACCTGTTCGTTAGCGAAGATAGAGAACTTTTCGAAGTAATAATACAATCTGTTATGTAGTACTTTTTCGAATATTTTGGAAAAAATTGGTATTAATGCAATGGGTCTGTAACATCCCATGTCATGTCTATCTTGTTTCTTAAATACTGGTTTTATAATGGTTACTTTCAGTTTCTCCGGAAATATGCCGGTTTCAATACTTAAATTAATGTTGTAAGCTAATAATGGAGCAATGATTTTTGATATCCGTTTAACTATATTTGTGCATATACCGTCGTACCCTGTACTATTTGTATTTTTAAGATTATTTATTATAGTTATAATTTCTTCAGATGAGGTTGGTCCTAAGAAAAATGAGTTTTGATGGTTAAAGTTAATTTTATGTGTATTACTATCCATATTTATATTACAATTATCTTCAACTTGATCTAAAAAGAAGTCGTTAAACTCTTTAGCAATAACTTTTGGATCTGTTTCAACGTGGTTTCCTACTTTGATTTCATAAATATCTTGTTTAGGTACATTTACAGTGTTATTATTAATTACTTTCCAAACAGCTTTGGATTTATTGTGAGCGTTTTTAATAAAATAGTCATTTTGAGATTTTTGGGTAAGTTTTATTATTCTTTTTAATCTCTTTGAATAGTTCTTAAACTTGTATTTTGCCTGAGTGCTGCGAGATATCCTATATCCCCAAAGCAAACCCCTTTTAATTTTAAAGCACCTTTTTATACCTTTTGATGGATTTCAAAAGTTGGTCGTTTTTTCGTCAGTATTTTAACTTTTATAACAGGGAAACAAAGATTATAAAAAAGGAGAAACAATTCATGGAATATATTAAATTTTAATGTTTTAATGTTTTATTTCGTTACCTATATGACAATGTACCTATTTAATTATTTTAAATATATAATTTTTATTTTAGCTTTTTTCCTTAATTTGATCTAGGCTGTGGATATAATTGACACTGATGTTATTAAAAGTATTAAATATTTTTTATTTACTTATGACTTTATTTTATTTTTTATTAATTTAAATTTAAAAATAATAATTACCTATATTAGGTTTCCAATAATATTATAATATTGTTTTCAATATTGTACTGGCTATTATAAAAAAAAATCTTGCAAGAATTTCTGTTTATTTTAATGAATCGATTTAAGGTTAGGTACCTATAATTAAAATTAAGTAGGTATGAGTTTTTTAACAATACAATAAATATTTTTTACAGATTCAAATCTATAGATAAGTAGGCACTAATAATGGTAAAAAATTCTGATATTTTTTTATCAAAACACTGAAAACATCTATTCTCACGCTATGTTACTACATACAAAACAACTGTTATCTGTGGCACGCCTTGCTTGCATGCAAACAGTTGCTCCACATTTCTTTTAGCTCATTTATTTATTTTAGCTCTCATTTTCATCTTCTTTTCTTTAATTTTTTTATTTTAATTTAATTTAAACTTAGGTTTAGTATTTTAAATACAAAATTACGGTTTTTTGAATGTATACTTTATTATTTATCACTGAATAACTTTCTGATTGGTGACCTAAGTTGTATTTTTCTCTTTAGTATTAGTGTACAACAAAACGAGTTCCATAAAGAATACTATGACATGACCAATATTTTAAGACGCAATCATGCCAAAGAATAATTATTAATATAAATTTAATCTTACAGTAGTATTTAATATGAGAAAGAAACAACCATTATGAAAGGCAATCTTAGGCCAATAAATAAATAGTTCTAATAGGTTTATTTACAAAGTATTTGTAATTTCTTATAGGTTTAAGGGTGTTTAAGAGGAGTATAATAATAAATAGCAGGTTCAATCTGGTTTCAGATGTCAATGATCAATTTGACTGGCGGTTATAAGAGATACTGTGTAACCAGTTAGAAGCAGTGTTCAGTGTTCACTTTAAGATAACAAAATACATTTATAGCTACAGCTACATAATACTATATAAAAATTAGGTTAAGTATTAAAGTTACATTAAAATACAAAATTTACTTAACTAAGAAAATTAAGTTTTATTGTAAAAGTAATTTCTTAAATGTTTTTTTTTATTTATTAAATTCTTTATTTTCTTTAAATATTCTTAATAAAATTTTATATGAGACAAGACTTTGTGACTACATCCCCTTAATTGCAAACAATATACAATACATTAATAGCTTATATTTATTTTATTATTAAATTTATAAAATATTAGGCATTGATATTACAGCTGGTTTTACTCCGACTGAGAAAAACCAGCTGTAATAAATAAAACCGGAAAAGTCAAAAAAACCTGAAATTGAAAATCAAGTCTTTCTATGGTTTTAAATATTATCAATTTAATCTACATTGCTTAGTATTGAACATTTAACTCATTAATTTAAAAATAAAAATAATTACCTGAGATTTTTTTATTAATTGTATCTATTAAATAAAACCAATAACAAATTATTGTATGTAAAAATAAATTCACAAACATTAAAAAAAATTCAATCAATGAAACTTACGTAATAATGAAGCTTCGTCTCGTTATTGGTAATAGAAGGCAATTTATTATCTTATCACTTCGATGATGGTCAATTATTGATTCATTGCCTGATGTCACTCCCTTAGCAACTAAATATTGTTTTGAATTTCAAATTGCCGATTCACGTTTTAACGTCGTCAATAGGACAACTAAACTAGAGTATAGGGACTATACTGTAGGCTATTGGATAGGTATTTATTTATCAACAGTCAGCAAGGTAACGACCTTGCAAAATACATGACGCACGTACCATGCCATAGTTCCAACTTCAATACACAAGTTTGCGGTAATTTGTACAAATAAATAATTAACTGATGGAAGATTATTGTATACATATTTCATTTTATGACCTAATAAAAATTTAATCTAATTATTTTACCTATCTAACATTGACAATTGTTTCTGTAAATTGGTGACTACAATAAGAAGAAATGAGGAAATAGGCTAGTGTTAAAAATAACACAATACTTGAAAAAAGGTGAATTAAAATAAACACTCACAAAATACTATCAAAACAGCTGATCATTGCCCGTCGCCCGATCATTTAGAGGTTAGAAATTTGGAATAGGGATGGCGATCTGAGATCGATTAATCGAAGAATCGATCTTTCAGTCCAAAAAGATCGATTTTTTAGATCGATATGTAGTACTGAATCGATTCAGTGAATCGATATTTCACCCTTGAAAATCGAAATTCGATATTTTCTGTTTTGGTATAAACCATAAAATTATTTACAATTAATTTAATGTAACCGTATTATAAGAGTGTTGCCTGTTAAAGGGTTAATTACTCAAAAACTCGCTGGATGCCTGTGTGTTTAGTTTCCTTAGACTCTCTTTGATAGAAAAAACATTACGTGTGTATATGAGTATCGTAGGATCATCTGTTCCTTGTGAGCGACTTTTTTCAATTGCCGGAAATATCACAAGTGATGAGCGGAACCTCATGGATCCCAGTAGACTTAACAGATTATTGTTTTTAAAAAGCTTAGATATTAAGCATTTGGAATTATAAGCTATATTTTATTATCTATTTTATAAACTTTTAAATGTAACCAATACATTTAGAAAATAAATTTCTAGTTTTATACCGGATCTGATATGGTAATAGAAATAATGTTTATTTTTGAATTCCCGGATTTTACTAATAAGACATCGTTTAATTTTTACAATATTTTACTTGTATTAAATGCGAAGTACTGAACAATATTATTTTTTACCGTTTAAAGGCGGTTATGTTTTTGTTATAAAGTTATATAATTTCACTCTTTTTAGTGCTTTTAATTTAATAGTTCTGTATTGTTTAAACATAATTAGCGATATTTCCACATTATTATGTGGGGCTATAAAATTTGAGAGTTCCCCTCGATTTCCTTGGGATCCCATCATCAGATCTTGACTTGGTGACAATACCACCTCCTCGAAAGTATAAGCTTTCGAACAAACAAGAATCATCAAAATCGGTTCATAAACGACAAAGTTATCCGCGAAGAAACATAAAAAAAGCATATATGCGGTCGAATTGAATGACCTCCTCCTTTTTTGAAGTCAGTTAAAAAAATCGATTTTTTGGAAATCGATCTTTTAGACCTCGATTTTTTTGTGAATCGATTCATTAGGTCACGATTCGGATCGATTCAAAAATCGATCTTTTTCGGAAAGAATCGCCATCCCTAATTTGGAAGTCACAATAGACACTGACATTGACAGACAGTCCAAATGCCGTAAAATGGTATACCTAAAGACTAAAAGTAGAATTGCACCATTTTAAAAAGTAAATAGTTATATAGAAGCATAGTTTATTTATTTATTTAGTACACAATAGTATATTTCATTACAAGTGCGGAAAGGCTGTCATTGCAAGGAGTTCCGACAAATGTCTACCCGAGCCGAGGCGCAGCCGAAGGTGAGGGTTGACAGTCGGAACTCCTTCCAATGACGGTTCCGCACGTGTACTGAACAACTATTTTTAATACAGTTGCGAAAAAATGAAGCAATTTAATAAAATAATAAAAACTCGCAAAGAACATTTTTGAAAAATGGCGCCAACCGTAAAAGAATACCTAAGTATATGTGATTTTTTTTTCTTCGCTCATTCTGGGTAGGCAAAGGGAACTATGCCGAACAGCCAAGTCGTCAGTAGATTTTTTTTTATTGATATGAAATGAAAATGTTAATGAGATGAAATTAAATGAAACCTAACCTAACTCATTGAATGAAATCATTAAATCTGATATTGAAACAAATTAGTAGCTTCTTTTTAGAAATATTTGCATGAATCATAAAAACTTCTAAAACTTCGGGGTTGGTTTTTTTCTTTTTAATAGACATTATTTTGACAGTTGGGAAAGAGAACGTACGAGTGCGGAAAAGGTAAAGAAAAAGCACGAGTGTGTAATAGCCTACTTCCCGCACGCTAAACGTCCCTGCAATACGTCACTTTTTGAGCAACTGTATTAAAAAGATATTATAAGACACGACAACAGAAAAGAAAAATATGTACAGGGTACTGCTTATTTCTAAAAGAAATTTCTTCCAGCAGCACCAGGAATAAAAGTTAGTTTAGTTAAATTTAAAAGTAAATTTTGTAAAGGAAATAATTCTGCAAGGTAGGTGTATATAAATCTAGTGTAAATAAAAAAATCCACCTTAATATAGTTTAGTACCTATGCTAAAACGATTTATTACTGAACGACCAGGAAGAGCTGAAATGGCGGGAAGGGAAATTTCAATGTAAAACAAAAAAGAAAGTTATGCAATATCAAAATCGTTTTACCGACTTCTTTTTAGCTCTTTATTTATTTTAGGTATTGCATATTAACATAACAGACTCTAATGCGATGAATGTCGTCAAGAGGGAATCGCGATGTACAAAATACCAACCAAAGCTCAAAAATGAATTGGTTCGACGAGATGCCTCTCTGGGTGAGTGCAACTTTTTTTACCTGACTGCAACCTTTGTTGCGTTCCGCTGCTGGGCCCGGTTTCTCCCCATTATGGGGGAGACTGCTCGACGACACTGCTCCGATGCGAGTTTACGTACCAAATTAAATTAGGTACCTACTTCTAAAGTTATTGCTTGTGTCATTCTTTCCGAAACGCTTTCGTCATTCGACGGAAGTGTGGATGGGCAGCTGGCCACACTTACATTGCATGACAATAGAGGTGGTCTATTTTCAGCATATTATTATAGTCATTGACTCAGCATTGGAAAATCAATACAACTTTGTAAACGAGATTTGCATACTTGCCTTTTTCAACGGGGGTGGGGGGAACCTTCATAAGATACCCGAGCATTTTGGGAGACGCCGGGTTATGTGGGATTTGACCTCTCTAAAACCCCCTTGGTGACCCACGTCAGCGCTTATAGAGGACCCCGGGATCTGAGGCACGCACCGTTGGCCTTCTTCCGCAACGTCCAAATACGGACCCATGATTGGGAGCGTAGCTCTCCTATTGTCTCTCGAGCTTACGACGGTGGTGGCCACATACACCGCTGTCCTTCAAGGGGACGCTGGTTGGACGATTCGATCTCCCAACTCTATCCGGTAGATGTTCCATGAAGTTATAATAAATAAAGTCGAATCTAGAGTATTTATTTATTTATTTAAACTTAATGTACCATAATACAAATTATGTACAAGGCGGACTTAATGCTCTAAGCATTCTCTACCAGTCAATCTGGGGTAGTTTGAGAAACAATGTATGTATGTATAGACTAAAGTCCTCTTAACGCTATCGATTGCTATTTCATCTCATAAGGAGCTAAATAATCGTTTTTTTTTTTCAATTTAAAGGTATCCGCGGTGCTACCATACCGACGAAGACATTTAACACTAGAATGAGTCGACAGCCACTCAGGGCTCCTCGATATCAGTTTAGCGATGAGGTAGCGAGTGCTAAGAGGTATTCTATGGGACCGCCCACAGCTTCACCCCGGAGCTTGAAACGCAAGTGGGTACCGTAATAAAAGTTTATTTAATGTAATTGACGACTCACATGGCGCAACGGTTACCAATTAACCATTCCGGACTGGCAATCGGGTGTGCCGGTTTCGTTACCCGGCGAAGCAGATTCAAATGATGAGTTCCAATTTCTGATCCCGGTCTGGGTGTTTGTGTTCTTGTCTTTGTATCCACGACACATGGTATATCTACCCTATTTTGGGGCTATGAGTGTAAAACTTTATTTTTAATCACCGTGATATAAAATTTTCAAGTATTATATATAGTTACATATTATTCCTATTGCTAAATAATTATGCCCTACTGGTAAATCACAAACGCTCTGTGTTGTCCAACTCAACAACAAAGTACCTAACTTTGATAACATAGACAACAGGCAGATACAATAATGAAAAACTAAATTTTTCGTACCATCAATAATAACCATAGAGCTCATTATAATAACTATGAAAGAATAAAATGCTGTTAGGATCATCAATACGAACTCAACGCGGCCTGAATCGTCGTCAAGTGGCAATAGACGGGTCTTGGCAAGTGACTCTGCAGCGGACACCTCCAACGATCTTACCACGCCACGGAACAGGCCCACCGCCCTTAGGTATATCAGCAGTAGCAGCAGAGGTAAAAGTTCATGATAAAAACTTTAGAAAAGAAAAAGATAGATTTGCAGAGTCCGGCGTTACAATAGCAACACTTCGATTCGTCCCAGTAGGTCGAAAGAGACGATCATTGGACAAATGGACAGCAGCGTCTTCCTGTGTAAATATGCTATGTACTGTGGTCACCAACACGCAGTGCCAAGCGCTATGACCATGGTAAAAATCCCCAAATGGCAGCTGCAACAAAGATACTAGAAGTGCCATATATTGCTTTTTGTACAAGAAGCATCGCGGCATCATAGGCAACTTATAACGTCTGTATTTAGTTTATCTATCTACACTTAGTAATTAATACGTCAAGCAAGAACTTTGGATCTCTTTTTAAGAAAAATATGCGAAAAGAGGATAGTTCACGTGGAGAAGGTATGTCTTCGTCCGGCCGCCGACGCGCACGCAAGTCCTTTCGTGACAACCGCACCGCAAGCCACCTTATGCGTGGTTAGACTCGCCGCATCGCCGCCATCACCGCTGTCAATAGTTTGTGATTTAACGACTCAAAGTGATGAATAGGTACTTATAGTGTAGTGTGAAGGACAACACCAGTTCCCGGGCAAGAGAAGATTGATCGAGGCTTCATCGGTACACGAGCATACCATCTGCTCCAGCCCCTGTGATAATCCAGGTTAGTGCGCTTGCTCCCTTTATCAATCCTTCTCGTTTCCACCCTTTATTCCACCATTTTTGATCATATCGAACCGGATGTCGAACCGCAACTTACAGTCCACAATTCCTGCACCCGCAGCGGGGGATCATCTTCAGATCCACCAACATTTTTGTGTGTGCAGACGAATTTCGACCTTTAATCGAACACTAATATTAAATTACGTTTATGACACTTTTATCATATTTGTCGATTGAGTAACTGATTATACTTATATTGTTATTGAGGACTATACCTACGCATCAAAATTATCAATTAAGTACTATTTACTTAAATTCTGCTATTTTCTCAAGTTTTCCCCGTTCTAATCTTTGCTCTAGGGAAACTCCCTCAGATCGCTCCCAGTAATCAGTACCAATTATAATGTACAATTAGGTATTAAATTGATTCAAAGATATTATTAACTACTTTGTTCTAAATTTACGTTGGCAATGTGATTTATGATTGAATATTCAGGAGGCTACAGTGGGACAAGGTCTGCAAGATCAACGAGTACATCAGTTGTTGAAGCTAGCGTTATTCTAGGTGAGTAAACAATGTTCCTCTAGCTGTACCTACAGTTGTTCCTCAGAGGATACCAAATACTCTTCTTTTCGTAAGTCGAAAAGGTTTCCTTTTTTCCGCGCGGCAATTTTTTTCCATCCCTTTTTTAATATCCTATTGCTGGATATTATGAAGAACTCAATAAAGTCTGAAGCAGTACCTACTGAGCCTGGATTTTAACATCGAAAGTCTGGGTTCAAATCGTAATGCCCACATCTAACTATAATATAAAAGTGGTTAAGTATATTAATATCAATTATCATCAATTGCGATAAAACCTGGCATCCTACGTTGATTTGATAAGGGCATATAAAGTTTACCAACCTGCTCTAAGTTGGCTGCGGCTTACCTAGGAAACCCGTGCCAAGCAGTGGTTTAAAAAGGTTGCTGATAAGAAAAAATCATAACCTTGCATGTTTTGCAGCGATATCAGAAGGCAGAGGTATAGCCCGGGGTGAAATAGGAATGGCAGCGGTAGACCTCAAGCATCCTCACTTAGTTCTCTGCCAGTTCAGCGATACATTACTCTACACGCACACTCTCACTAAGATCAATTACTTCAATCCCGTTGAGGTAAGCATCGTTAACATCAATAACGTTAGATAATAAATAATAATAATCACCTCATTGATAAGATTAAAACCTATAGCAACAGATAGGTACTTAGACATTTGTTGTGCAATCGATTTTCGCAATAAATAAAGCCTTGATAAGTTATAAAATTTTCACCCGGTTTCAGTTCTACTCTCCAAGATCTCCAAACTTTATAACATGAGCAATTGAGCATGAGTATGACCTGATGGATCGGTGATGCAAAGAATCTTGTAAAGTAAGCCGGCCACACTTACATGAGGCGACCACCAGCCTCCGGAGTAGCAGCGCAACTGCATACGACCTCAAACAAGACTTACCTTTGCTTGCGTGAGGTTGTATGTAGATGTCCATGGGCTGCAGCGACCACTTAACACCACGTGGCCTGCATGCGTGTCTACTACTCCATTCAAATAAAAAAAACTTTTTTTGATAGGTACTTAATTTTAGTGGTGTTGTCAAATATCGCTGATATAGGCTCAGCCTCAAGCTTATTTTGTCTGACGTCGTGTGCCAATCTTGTTATTTCTCCTGATAAAGTTGCTCAAATTTAAGAGGCCGTATCCGAAATTTTGCCGATTTTGCAGTTAAAATACAGTATTTCCAAAGTTTTTGCAAAATATCATTTGTAATATCAGGTAAATCAGCGAAATCGGCAAAAGTTCGTATACGGCCTCTTATTTACTTAACTATGAGCATTTACAAATTCTGAACTAACTCAAGTTTCGAACTTAATTAAGTAATTAAAGGAAATATAGCTAAAAAGAGTTCACTTTAACGATGAGGTCACTATCACCACACTCCCCGCACATGGTGTGTGCCCTTGACCGTTCACACACTTATCGAGAAATGATGTATGTAATTATGACAAAGTATTAAGCAATTCTCTAGCCTATTTAATACATAATTTTATCATCGCATCTGGTATTGTTTACCTAAAATTCTGATCTCAAACTAAGTATGTATAGTTTTAAAATTTTAGGACAGTAATATTACATATTTTTACACGCGACAGAAAATTTTAAGAGTCCTAATATACCTAATCACTTTTCGTGATCGACACTGGTAATTTTGGATATAAAAATATACGGATTTTTGAAGTTTTTCCTCAATTAAAGTTACATATTTTCTGAAATGATTTTCCTTTAAACTATTTTAATAAATCGTAAGCATTAATACTATTGTGCTTAGTATAATAATTGTAATTAAGAAGGTAAAAAAAGCCTATTTCAGTACGGGATAAAAAATCATTTTGCTTCTTTTAATCTAGAAATTTCAGGTTGCCACATGCCCGTCAGTTTATTTTCAATCTGAGACGATGCGCCAATTTATTATGGCCACTGATTAGAGGGCAATTTAAAACGATCGGCGTCTCGAAACAAATGTGTTTGATGAAGCAAATTGTTTGTTTTTAAGCTTCGAGAATGTTTCACTTTCTCATAGTAAATAGTCCCACATATGTTCTGAGAAGGCACCAAGACCGGTCAACAAGCCATTATTAACGCCATTTCTACAGTGATACGATCAGAGACAAAATCTACGTGTCCCATAAAATCATCTACATCTAGAACCAATGGCGGATCCTGGGGAAGGTCATGATTATGACTAGCGATAGCGTTGCCAACTAACCGAAATTACGGGTATTTGAGGGCACTAAATGACTCAATAAATAATTTTTAAGTTGTTAAAGAAAAGACCATCATACAAGAAAAACTGGAACTAGCAAAGCACACATTCAAAGAGATTTCCAGTTCTTGTCTAAAAAAACTGCAGCCTCAAATCCTGATTTGCCTTACGTTCGGCCTGATTCACAAATCAGACCTGGCACCACTATTCATGACTGTTTTTTCGTATCGGGGGAATCCTTCAAAAGGTACCCCGCACCTTGGGAGAGTATACCGGGTTAAGTGGGATTTTACCGCACTAAAACCCCCTTGGTGTCTGCCTCTGCGCTTGGGGAGAACTCTAGGATCTCCAGTGGAACGCATCTGTGTCCTCCACGCGCGACGCGCCAGAACGGGCCCATCTTCGGGAGAGCAAATATGCTCTCCTGCACCTTCCGATGTTTACGGCGGCATGCGGCCACGCACACGCCGCCGCCTTTCCCGGGGCTGCTGGCTGGACGGATTAAGCTCTTACCGCCAACCACCCCGGAAGCCCCCTTTTAGTCACCTCTTACGATCAGGCAGGGGATACCGTAGCTCTATTCTTAATCCCGAAGCTACAGGGACTCGCTATTCATAACCTCGGTGGGTCACATTATCATGGGAAGATCATATTTTTTTCTTTCGGTATAATTAATAAAGCCTTCTTGAAATTGTGATCTGAACTTGGCCTCTCTCTTCCTCTCTCCTCGTGAAAAATGCTTAAGTGCCACCCTCTCGATATAAATAGTAGAACATTTGGTGTTTCTTGTAGATAATAGTACCGCATACGTTCTGTGAAGGCACCCAAACAAGTCAGCTATGGCAATTGATTCGCGAACAATATCCACTGGTGAATGTGACGGCGGTACAACGACGGCACTTCAATGATGCCGCTGCGAGGCACCAGATTCAAACTCTGTGTGCACCGCAGTACAGTGCAGTGTATCTTCAGGTTTTGCATAAGTATGATATTTTTATACTATCTGCATTAGTCATATACTTATGTATAAAGAAATAAGTATCGGTCATTTCTGCCCAACCACGGATTGTGAAAGGGAGCTAGCTATTTTCTCGTGATTAAATCAAGTATTTCTTGGTGCACAATGCATTATAATTTTAGCGCTTAATTTATCCGTTTTATAAATTGAAAGAATGGTACAGGGGAAAAATAATGGTATCGATATCCACTCGACTAACTGCAAAAGAAAACAAATGTTATACCTAGGGGGAGATGGGGTACATTGATACATGGGGCACATAGATACAGTCAATATTCATCGAAAACAAAACGCGTTAGACGAGCCATCTGACACAGATAAGAAGGTAATAATACACCCTACACGCATACTAGCGCGGAGCAACGTACTCTCGAAGACTAGCGGCTGGCACTTATAAACCTGTTTTTGATGCTCGCAACAAAATTTTCGTAGTTTTCTTTCGGATGTGATTCTTCTAATTTATTTAGTGTTAACTGTGTTATATTAAGACATTTGGTAAGTACATATCTGTCATTACATTACATAGACTTATTTTTTTGATTATTTATTGCTTTAATTTTTATAAAATATTTATTTTGATTATAGTAGGCAGGGGCACATTGATGCAAGTGCTCTCGGGGCGCATTGATACGTATCAATGTACCCCGATGTTTTGTTAAATGTATGTATGAGTATGTAAGACTTAATATATTTTTATATTCTTTATAGAAAAATGGTTCCAACCACTTCCATCGATGAAATTTCTGTGGCTTCTGCGATATCTGACTATGTTATAACAAAGGTAATTAACGCAGGAAAGAAGCAACCTTATAAGAATTTTGTGGAAAAATAGTGTCAAACAAGATACCCCGATAGCCTTAGCGACTTTCTAGTCTCCTTTTTAAAGTTTAGCCGACTTTAACTTTTGTGTTTCCTGATATAAAAGACGGAGCTTCGGTTAATATTTCTGATATTGTGATGAAATTACCAGATCCTATAGTAAAAAAGGAACTAGTAGAACAGCTTCTCTATTCAATTTTAAGATTAATTTGTCACCTATTAACATTTCAATGTAAGCTAATTTACTTCATAAAAACTAGTGATGACTTATTAGGCCAAATAAAGAATGATTATGTCTTTTTGTTTAAATATTTTTCATGGCGTAGTTTATTGTTTAGATATACTTGTTCTATTTTTATATAAAGACTGCAAAAAGTATTTTATTTCAATTAGTACTTAAGTGCACATAATTTACCAAAAAGTAAAAAATAAGCAAATAATAAATAAATGTCATAAAAATCAGTAAAACTTGTTTAATTTGTAGAAACATTTCTATGAATCAAAGTGCCCCAGTATATGTATCAATGTACCCCACACTCGGGGTACATTGATACAAATTTCATTTTTTAGTAAATAGGCTCTCATACTTTTTATCATTAAATTTAACGGTTAATTTGAATTTAACAAGTTAGTTGAATATATATTGAATATATTATAATTATTAAATTGGATGTTACTGTCAATAGATCGTCTATTATTGGGTCTAAGTAAAAATCGTATCAAGGTGCCCCACCTCCCCCTACATATAACAATTGTTGCATATTTCTATATAGGTAGGTACTATAAATACCAGTTCCATTCGTTCCACCAAAGTATCACGCGGTATAAGCTATTCGCTATATAGAAATTACTACAATAAGTAATGGTCCTTCAAGCCGTACATTTTGCAAAAGCCAAACATGAACCCAAAATGTTTACTACAAATTAGGCCTTAATGATACTTTCTTACCTTGATAACGATAGTACGCAATTTTTTTTCTACCTTTTTTATGTCCCACTGCTGGGTACATGTCTCTTTCTCACAAGTGAGAGGGATTTAGGCCATCCATAGTCCATCACGCTGGCGAAGAGCGGATTGGTGGACGCAATGATTACGTTGAATATTTCATAAACTCTTCATAAAAATAAAATTCACAGGTTTTATGCCCTAACGGCGGCGGCAGCTGTTTTAAAATATGTGGAGTACATACAATGCATTGTGTTCGCAAGAGAGTCACTTAAGATTGAATACCACTCGTCTGAAAATACCATGATTATTGGTAGGTTCTTGAATCTTATTTACTATTAGGATTTAGGTCATCATAGGACCCCACCCAGACCAGGTGCGCCTTGGTGGTTATGATATGCCTTTGCAAAGCACACACAAAAGTATATTAAGTATTCGATATAAATGTCATCGCCGTGACATTATAGCATTTAAACTTAGATAGATCTACAGCGGTTTTTTAATCCACCGCTACAAAAAAAACGCTAGAAAAATTATAGCTTACACAGTCATCACTAAAATATTTGTAAATCCACCTCTTTTTACACGCTTTATATTAGCTTCACTTTAGTATGTATGTTTGTAACAGACTCCTTCAGATGCGATTTTGACCCACTTTAAACGGCCAGATTTCATTCAAACTTTGTAGATTTATCGAGGACCGATGACAACACACTAATTTGATAAGATTATTTCATTATTCAATTTGCAAAATAAGATTTTTGTCAATTTATAGAATTTTTGAAAATTATATCCAACCATTATCTTAAGACATAGTTAAGCATAAATTAATAATGGTATAAATAATTAAAATATGTATTTTATTTAAAAATAACAGTTTAAAAAAATTAAAAAACATTTTTAAAAATAAACCAAACTAAAAAGAAGAAAATAAATAATAGTTTTAAAAACCAAAAAACACGCTTTTATAAGAAATCCAACTAAAAAATGAAATGAAATTTGAATTAAAATAGTGTAAAAATGCATTTTATTGTAAAAAAAGCGTGGGGTGCTTTTTAAGATATTACCAAAATAATTATCCTTCTAATCATATCTGTCAGGTCTGGCATCCCACGCTTTCTTTTACAATAAAATGCATTTTTACACTATTTTAATTCAAATTTATTTTCATTTTTTTAGTTGGATTTCTTATAAAAGCGTGTTTTTTGGTTTTTTAAATTCTCGTGGTGTTCTTGTGTGTTAAGTCTTTTATAGAAGTCCATTACTGAAAGCTGCCAGCCTCAGATAAAATAAAAAAGAATTTATCTGAATTTATTTTTTATTTTATCTGAGCTGCCAGCTTTAACACATTCATATTTGCGAGTGCTCAATCATAACACCGTGCATGAAACCTTCCTCTAGGTCAATGGTTTTAAGAGTTCATTCATGTCCCTTTCTTTAATCCAAAGATGTGGGAACAGCGACACAACTAGAGTTGGTGCAACCCCTGGTCCCATCAGCAGGGCCTACATGTTGCCTTCTCGGAGTGCTGGGTCCAACGTATACGGTAGGCGGGATCCGAGCCCTAAGAGCGTCCTTGTTGCAACCCTCGTGCAACCGCCAGTTCATCGAAGCAAGGCTGGATGCTGTACAGGAACTGATTGAGAGCGATACGGGCCTGATGGTGGATTTGCAGGTGAAGCTTATTCAATAAAGTTATGAAATAGTATGTACTTTATTGTTTGTTTAAACCCCAAGACGACGAGACAGTATTAATTAAACAATATAGCCTATTATAGACAAGGATCATTTCCATAATTGGCATATTTATTGTTATAAATTATTTCTTTGTATGTTCTACTAGAAGTCCCTACATTTAATTTTTGCGTACTTATTATAATGCATGTTATCATTTACAATATAAAATTTCTAGTCCATTATTATTTAATTCCCTTTTTAGAACGTTATAAAAAAACTATCTGAAGTGGACAAGATCCTCTTCCTATGTATAGAAACCCCAAATCAGAATTTGGACAAATTCGGTGAAGCACAGATTTACCAGACGCTACTTTTGAAAACTACTATGGATATGGTACCAAATTTGGTAGAAGCACTAAGTTCAGCGGAAAGTGCAGTACTAAGGAAGATTAAAATGGTAATTTTTAATAAGCTGTTATATATTTGGCACTATTTATTTGCAGAATAGCAACGAAATTACATCGTATGTAAAGTAAAATTTCCAAGGTAGAATTTGAATATTGATGTGGTTGGCGTCACTTATATGAGGCAATCTTCAGCTTACAAAGAAGCTGCTCAACCACAAACGACCTCAGACGAGGCTGGAGCCTTGCTTGAAGTTGTTTCTGGATAATTGTTTGTACATAATGTGATAGTCATATCATATCACCGGATGCCTATCTGATACTTTATTTATTAATCATTCCCTAAACCATAGGAACTAGAAAACCCAAACTACAATCAAATAGCGGATCGGATACGAAGCGTCATCCAAGACGACGCGCATCCCGAGAAAGGCGCTATGGGCAGCATGCAGCGTTGCTTCGCTGTCAGACCCGAGATCAACGGCCTTCTCGATGTCGCCAGAAGGACTTACTCGGAGCTCATAGAAGACATCCAGAAGATCGTGGAGAACCTTAGTGAGACCTACGATTTGCCGCTGAGGCTAAACCAGAATGTAATGAAGGGGTTCCATATTGTAATGCCGGTTGCGCCGAAGAATAGAAGGCATTTTAATGTGGAGGAACTACCCTCGATATTCATACAGGTAGAGCCTTTAGATCCGTAAGTAACCTTAATTTTCAATTTGACAAATTTCTGACCACCGAACCACCAGGTAGGACCACTAGCGGATCCAGGAGGGGTGGAGGCTAGGGGGCTCAAATCACCTCCCCAAAACCATATTCGGGTTCACCCTTGACATACTACATGGGACACATACATAATACATGGGACAAATTCAATAAAATAATAATAGTATTTATTTGTCAATCCTATAGGTGAATAAGGTTTTACATAAAATTATTGTTGACAGTTCCAATATACTTAGCCAAATATTTTTGACATACAAAATTTTATCCAACATGCAGTATTTAAACCTAAATATAATTTCTTCCCCCAAAGGTTCTTTTCAATGGTTCAAACGTCACAATGACTACAGAAGAATTGGTGGTGCTTGACCATCAAGCCAAAGAATCACTTAATGAAATACAGAAAATGAGTAATATGTAAGGACAGTCTTATATAATAAGAACTTGTTTTATTATTCCTATAATTGTTTGAATTTGTATTTTCTTCTGTATCGTTTAAATTCCTATAGAAAATAAATGACAATATATTTATCGAAACATTTTTACAGTGTAATCTCAACTCTGCTAAAAGAACTGCGTCCATTTATGTCCAGTCTGTACAAACTGTGTGAAAACGTTGCAGAAATCGACATTTTATTAGCTTTGGCTCAGGTGATTATATTTTATGCTACTCGATCGACACAGGAAGACCACCTTCTTTTCACTTTCCAAAAGGAATTACAAATATGTCCATTTTTCTAGATGCACCCTATTTTTCGAGTAAGTTTAAAGGCCTCTTTCATCATCTCCAAGTGTTGATTAGTTACGTCCCAAGTAAAGTTAATTGGCAAATAAAAGCTATGAGTACGGGTCAGTTTCTCATATGATTAGTGCTACTCGAACATCGTGAAATTGAAGTTACGGGTGACTTTAACCGACAATTAGCGTATTTGTCACTTACTTGAAGGTGGGGAAAGAGGCCATAAGTATCATACTGTTAAAATATCCATTCCCGTCTCCATAAAAAAATGACAATCTGAAGCACCGTTTGCGACGTGAAAGAAAAACAAACAAGCATACCTACTTCACTATGTTAACCTGTTTGATCTATTTTCTACTCAATTATTTCAGTGCGCAAAACGATAACTTTTTTCTTCATGTAAATATGTATATTCTTCATGTAAATATATTCAATTCCGTCTTTCTACATTTTGATTTATAGGCAAGCACTATAGGATCGTACATAAGGCCCGATTTCAACACTTATTTGGACATACGAAATAGTGTTCACCCTCTGTTGGATTACAACAGCCAAGTAATGCCAGTCCCTAATGATATTGTAAGAAAATACTTTTTTTTTTGTAAGAAGTATTTTTTTCAATTTTATTCATGTTAAGTCAATAATTAATCTTATTTTTCTAGTTTGCTACTCCAGAGCATAATTTTACCGTTATTACCGGACCAAATATGGGAGGCAAAAGCATTTACATAAAACAGATAGCTATCTTACAAATTATGGCGCAGGTTAGTATCACATGTTGATACACCACAAATTACACTCAGGGAATCCCTTGCATATAGTAGGTTATTTAAAATTGGTCAGGACACTTTGATCTTATTTTATGGACGCGTTTCCAAATCAGACTAAAATTTTCGAAAATAAGCAGTTTGTCGGTGCATTTTGCGGCAAAATAAAAGTAAACCAAATGTAACTAATAATTACCACAGATAGATTACTTCTTTCATCTATATGGTACAAACTTTTATTCGCAAATATTTCATAGCAAATATTTGTGCAATAAATCAAAACAGTGACAAATAAAATAACCCTTATATTCAAGCCATTAAGATAAATGCGTTATAGCAAAATTTGTGTGAAAACTAGATGTGTTTTTTTTCTGAGACTTTTTGTAACATTTTGATAACTAGTTTTTTTTTTGTACCTTTTTGAGTTTAACATGTCTGCTTACATAAAATATTTTTAATACATAAATTTATGTTATTAAATAGAAGAGAAATGTTCCTAAACTCAACACGATATCGTTAATTTTGCGTTGAGAGGCACCGGATGAAGAAGTAATCTATCTGTGGTAATTATTAGTTACATTTGCTTGATTTTTTAAAGTTTTAGTGTGATCTGGAAACGCGTCCTTAAGGTAATTTTATTTTCCTCTTGTACAGAATGAATATAGTATTATACTTATCTAGTCACTTGATCAATTCTTCTGCAACCCTTTTTACGTTCCACTGCTGGGCGGGAAAGTCTCTCCCCATAATTAGGAAGGCCTGGAGCTTACTTACCATGCAGCTCCAATGCGGGTTGGTTGAGTGGACTTGGTCAATTATTGCTGTTTAATATGAATCAGATTTTAAGAAACCGTATTTATTTACACATGTTTCATTCGTTTATACAATTTTTAGTTAGGATGTTTCATACCTGCTACCAATGCTGTATTCCGCCTCTGCGACAGAATATTTTCTAGGATTGGTTTTAACGACAGTGTGGAATTAAATGCTTCTACGTACGTTTTTGAGGTACATTCAGAACTTTTTAATTGTAACTTGTATTGTTATTAATTGAAATTAAAATTTAGATCCAATAATGTCCTCGTGTTAATTACAGATGAAAGAAATTCAGCACATACTTAAAGGCTTAACACCAACAAGCTTAGTAATTATAGACGAATTGTGCAGGTATTTAGTCCCCAATAGTAAAAAAATTAATGTATGCATTATAATAATTATGGCGTATGTTATTAACACATCTATGATACGGTACTAAGCTTATATTATCTTTTAGAGGAACATGTATAGAAGAAGGAACAAGTATATCTTGGGCCATATGTGAGGAATTATTGGCCAGTGAGGCATTCACGTTCTTCACAACACACTTTTTGTATCTTACAAGGCTTCAGGACTTGTATTTTAATGTTGTCAAGTAAGGAAATCTTCTGCTCCTTCTTGGTTTTTTAGTGAAAATGAATATATTAGGAGAATCTATTCTATTACCTACTAAAAATTTTAGTCGCCATACAGCGGTTTCGGAAGAAGAGGTTGAAACGACACAAAATGTGCACAAAAGACTTATTTATCAACACAAGATAGAACCAGGGACAACTAAAGTACAGCATTACGGGCTAGCACTAGCAGCTAAGACAAATTTACCTGAAGACACTGTCAATCTTGCTGCGGAGCTAGCCGAACTTATTGCAAAAAATAGAGAGGTACAGGTAGAATAATATTCTAAATCGCTCGATAACTTTGACGATAAGATACTTTATAAGTAAGTAATTTTATTTTATATCAACGTCAATAATTTTATTCTGATTTATTGCAACGACTTTATTTTTATTGCAGCCACAAGAAATAGGATTTTATTCTGATTTATTGCAACGATTTTATTTTTATTGCAGCCACAAGAAATAGGAACGGCACAAAAATCAGATGAAGAATTACTGTACAAACTAAACGCAGATATCAGATTAGAAAGTAGAAAGCATAATAACGCTGATGAATATATAAAAAGTATTATAGAAAAATTTAAGCAAGATAATCCAGAACTAATGATGCGTTTACAGTTAGAAAAAAGTGAAAGCACAAAATCCCTAACTCCTGATAAGTCTTCAAAAGATTACTCTTCAAGGAAAGAGACAACCAACGATGTAGTTGATAACTCCACAAACAATCTTGATATACCGAATAAAGAGGTACATAACACCCCCAAACGTAATTTTGCAATAAGTAATCAAAATGATATAAGCCACAGTGAATGTAAATCTCCAGAACTTAACTGCCCAAGTGGATCAGCAAACACAAACGAAAACTATGCGACAGTCAAGTCGTCTACTGAACTTCTCAATACCTTTACAAACATTGAACATCTATCAATACATGAAAAGCAAAGCAACTCACAAAACACAAACGATGCAATGGAAATATCGGAAGACAGTATAACAAATGCAAATAAGACAAGTTCTATTAACATGACTGATGAAAAGGAAAATGATTTGAAAGAAATAAATTATAATGAAAGTAGGTTTGGAACATTAAAAAGTAGTGATGATGTGGATAGTAATATTACACTGAACAGCAGTTCTGATTCATCGAATATAGCAGAACAATTAACACAGATTATAGGATTTGATGACACATATATTCATTCGAAAACAAACAGTATAAACTCGTCTCTGGATGAAGAATTGATGACAGAAACTGTTAATGAAATAAATGCCGAATTAAATATGTCCACCAGTGTTGAAAATCTAATTTTACCCCCTCCATGTGGTTTTGAAGACTGATGTATTTATTAAGACATTGAATATTTCGTTCATGGTCTTAGTACACTCTTCTTTGCATGTTTTATTTTTGTCAATTTCTACCTTAGAACTCATGTTTGAGACTGATTAAAAAATACTTGTAATTCTCTAATTAGTATGCGTAAGTTCAAATAAAAGATGTAAAAATATTGTTATTACCAAATTTTAATATTATTCTTAGCCTATATACAATTTTTTATTTAACACAAGGTTCAAACCTATGTTTTACAACAAGAGCTTTTGATGTCTATATATACTAAAAATTGTATTGGATATCCGAATTTAAAAAGAAATTAAGCAAAATAGTCTTCCCTGTCGGCCGCCAGCGTGGGAGCGGAGGCGTCTTCCATAGCGGCGAAGTTCATGAAATGCGCCGGCCGGTGCACTTCGTGGTAGAACTCGCGCGGATTACCAAGTTGAATGCCGTACTTCATGTTGGGGTCGTGTCGTACACCTGAGGAAATGAAAAAAGTTTGCATATAGTGTCGATTTCGGAAAGCTGTTGAAACCTACACTACACTAACTAACAAAAAAAAATACAAAAAAAAATATACAAAAGCTTTATTTCATGGATTTTTTAAAACTGCAGGAATAAAAACTTTAATTTTTACATGGCTGAAATTTGTCAAGCACTTTTAACTGAAAGCTAAGTCGATAAAACCATTATGAGCTTATTACATAAACGTATAAAGTATTCCAAGCATACATGACGTGCGCATTAGACGTAAATTCACTTAACGGACACGCTAGATCTTATTCTACATGAAGTTATTGCTAGGCATGTTGTGTAAGGTTCCACTTACCCATAAAGTTGTAATTCCAGCTTCCTTGCGACGGCACCATAAAGTAACCCAAGAATCTGTCAGACAACAGCATTTGCACTCTTTCGTAGTGACTGGGCAGGTACCCCTTGGGGTTGTTTCCCCTATCTGTGTTCTTGGAGCCCCATTCGTAGCCACTGGGCGTTAGTTTGTATGCCGTTAATGAACAGGAACCAGGGGTGAAAGAGCAGGTGATGATGATGGTTTTTTCGCCATCCCATGATGGGTTGTCGGCCATTATCTTCGCGTGGGTTGTTATGTCCTGTAAAAAAAAATGCATTTTAGAGTGCCAATTTTTTAGAGACAGCAGTCATTGAATTAAACATATTATTATATTTAATCTACATTCAGTAAAGCGGGGTCGGTCGCGGGTCTCCGTATTACTCTTCTTATTTATTAATTCTCGTAAATACGTACAAATTATTTTATCTATCTATCTAATACTTTTAAACGAGACACAATAATACTTTTATACAAGAATTGGTCTTGCATTCATCTAAATCTAGAAAATGTCTTTTTTCGTCTTTTTCATTTTTACTAAATTTAGTGTCCCTTGCATAATTCGGAGGCGGTGGTAAATCAATGTAGCTAAGTTTTCATTTTTAGGGCGAAGTTCGGACCTCCAGGTACTAGTCCTAACTTGCATAATCTGAGGTGTTTTAATAAGTTTATATGCCTTCGGACAGCGGGTTGGCCACTAACCCGCATCTCCACCAACCCGCATTGGAGCAGCGTGGTGGAGTAAGCTCCAGGCCTCCCCAATAAGGGGGAGAGACCCGTGCCCAGCAGTGGGACGCAAAAAGGATTGCAGCCAGCCATATGCCTTCAGTCCCTTATTCCTTAGATCATACAAAGTTAATGACAATGGAAAATTTCTACATAAGCAAAAATCAAAAGAACATCAAAAAGATCAAGTATTTCAACGTAAGGCACAACTAGACTTTAATAATAAAATTGGGCAAGATTGCATCACTCAATCAGCATGATCAGAGCCCTTAGTGTAAGTTTGTAAACGCGCAAACGTTACTACTGCGTCCGAGTTAAAAATGGACAGATAGATCTTAACCTGAAAGTCATAAGGTCGACGCTTAACGCAAACGCGTTAGTAACGTTTTCGCGTTGCAGACTTACACTACGGCCTCAGTAGTCACTGCTGTTGAAAGTTAACCTTACAGGTTGCACATGCAATGCTGATAACTCATTGAAACAGTCATAGGTTACCAAACAGGATACCGCCCGTGCACAGAAAAGCCGGTACTACACATTACCTGGGGCGAGAGCTGCGGCAGCTCGTTGGGCTGCGTGTGCATCCAGCCGAGCGGCTGCAGGTGCTGCAGCGCGGGGTGGCGCGGCGCGTGGCGCGGCAGGTGCACGGCCTGGTGCGTGCCCCACTGCGGCGGCACCACCGCGCACTGCACCTCGCGCACCATCGGGTTGTCCGGCGGCGACGTGCCGTACAGGTAGCACGCGATCTGTCACACAGATATCAACGATTGTAGTCGGATGCAAACGCTGGACGATAATCGTAACTCATGCGGTGCTAGGAACTCTTTGAAAGAGTGTCATTGTCGGACTGGTTTAGTGTCGGTTATTCGTAAATTTTAGCTATCGCTAACTTTTACATTTCCGTAACTATTAACCAAGCTCTGAGAGCCTATCCAGATAAGGTGTTTCAATTTATATAATATAAATTATATTGCATCCAGATAGCGCGTGTGACGCGCGTTCCTACACAGGGAGGGATTTATCAGTTACAAACATGGACTCTGATCGATGGAAACTTCTTTATTTTCTCTTTTTGTCCGTCTTCCCAGTTTCTATGTTTATTACTCTATTGGAATTGTCTGAAGATTCCATATCCAATATGGCTAAAACATTTGTAGTACTTGAAATTATTTTGTGAAATAAAAACAATCAAGCTGTATCAATTTGTTACAAAATTCATGTATTTAATACTCTTTTTTTCAATTTCTTTTATAAAAAGTTCGGTATCGAAGGTATTTTTTTTTAAATACGTCCACTCGCTATGAATTCGCGTGAAGTACTGGACGCAGCAATGACACCTGAGTATTTCTCTCTCCCGCGCGTAGAACGCGCCAGTGAGGAAACGCGCCGCATCATCTTTTTGCGTCATTTTGCGTCAAAACATAACGACTTACCCTAGTTGATGCAACCCAGCTTTGTTTCTTTTGACGGTTATATTATATTATTAACTTAAACCGTTCAGATAACCTTACTGTTACCGCATGTGATACAACCCAATCTTAATGTTATTTCCCACAAACTAATTTGAACGGGAAGTAAAAAAAATCGAAACTTTGAATTTAACACCAAACTTACTCTATGTTCACCCTACCACAAACCATCTTAAGTAATTTAGAAACTATGTAGCCTGCTTGTTAAACCACGAACATGTGCAAAAGTACATTAATGTAATCCTATGAGGATTAATAAAATGTTTAGCAATCATTCAATCTAGTTTTAGAAAACACAAATAATAGTTATCTTCCTGTGTATAACTTTCTTAATAAGAGCGGTTTCAAACTAACCTTATTATTATTATTATTATGAAAATTGGGCTAGATGTCAGTAAATTAAAAAAACTGGTGGCATTATAGTTATACACCTTTGAAAATTCTTAATGTAAATGGTAATATAAACATAACTGTGCAGTATATTACATTATTGTGAACTTACCTGAGCTCTCAGATCCGAAATCGTAACAAATTTCTTCAGCAGGTTCTTTGGCAAGATGTACGTGTAGCCGCTCTCCTTGATGTCATCCGAGCTCACGTAAATGTGATTCGTACGAAGATGTAGATTCGTCGCCGAAATAGCTCGCACACGCCATTCCGTTTTCGAACTGTGAAAATATTAAAAATACTCTTCGTTCATAAAGAGAACGAAACGAACTTTTCCTAGCATACTTAATGTTATGTTTTGTTCCTGTCAATAACTTAATATTGATCCAAGCGAGTAGTTGTAGTCGCGAATCGATAATTGTTTAAATTATAAAAGAAAATGCACCAGTCCCGACTGCGCTACTCATACTAAGAGACTTGCAAGCAAAACATAGAAGACAAAACATCTATTATATTAAAATTCATTCACCATCTCCAAGAAAAGTGTTGATTAGTTACTTCCCAAGAAAAGTTAATTGGCAATTAAAGCTATGAGTACGGGTCAATTTATCATATGATTAGTGCTACTCGAATATCATGAAATTGAAATTAACGGGTTAACGGGTTAACGGGTTACGGGTGACTTTAACCGACAATTAGCGTATCGTAAGTATCCAGTTTAAGTAAACTATCACTGTCACTAGTTGTATACACTGTTTTGGGTTTGAAGCAACTACCAACATTAGGCATACCTGAAGGTCTGAGACTCGTAGTTGCTGGTGGTGGAGGTGATGATCTCGTCGCCGTGCTTGTTGACGGTGCGCGTGGTGGTGGCGGTGAGCTGGCTCTGCTCCTTGCTCTGCTTCTCGATCTCCGCGATCTGCTGCCGCTGCGCAGACGGCGCCGAGATCTCCATGCCCAGGATGATGTCGCGGATCTCGGATTGGGTTAGCGACGCTACGTTTACGCTGCGGAAGGTCAATAGTGTGTTGAACTTATTGTTTTTCTATCTACACGTACAATAAAACAGTAAAATGTGTCTGTACAATTAAATATATTTTCTAAAAATTTATTAAGGGCGATGCTAAAATAGAATAAAACTTAATGTTTTTTCTGTTTGTACGTACTCATCAGTCTTTGAAAGTAGTACTAAACGGATTTTAATTTATAATACTTTTTGTCTGGATTATATTATAATACAACCAATGTTGTGTGCAAAGATATCCTGTAAATTGTCAGTCATAGGTCATTTAATTAAATCCACAAGGACGAAATCGCGGGCACCAGCTAGTTAATATAAAGAAAAGCTGAGATTTTTGTGGTGAATAGTTCAATAATGAAGAATAAAGAATTCAGCCTTATAAGAGCATCCAATTTTATGATAACACCCATTTTTATTGACAATACAAATTACACCAAATACTACTTATATACAAGTAAAATACTCACTTATTCTTCTTGCCGTAATCCGCGAGTATGAGGTCCTTGAGTTGCACCTCCACCTTGATCCAGTCGTCGTCGGACAGAGTGGGCCAGATGTGGTGCGGCTCCGTGAGCGTCGTCTTATCGGGCTTGAGCAGAACTTTCGTACGCTCCGTGTTAACGTGTAGGGCACGCAAGATTAGGATCAGTCTGCTGAAGGCCTACAGAAAGATAGACAAGTTGTTTATATATCCTGGACTGTACTATACTACACGTAGCTGATATCCAAAAAGCTATTTAAAGGTAAAGAGCATCTGCACAACATAGTCTTTCTCTAATTTTCATAAGATAATAATTATGTATAGTAAAGCTTCTGAGTATTGAGTAGCTTCATTCACAAAAGAGAGTCAATGACTTGCTGTGCGGGCTCTGCTTTTAAATCTATATCAAAATCCTCTATAGTCTATAATTTATCCCAGATGTTGTATTTATTGTGAGGTGAGGGTTATAATCACTCAAGCCTAAATCAATCAATCAATCAAAGTCTCGTGTTCATGTTTAGTGCCTTTCTAGGGTTAAAATGGAATTGCTTAGACAAGAAGTATATGAGGCTCAAAAATTATCATTGAAATTAAATTTACAAATTACAGAAGTTTTATTAAATTAGCAAATGTTATACTTACAGTGTATGACGAAATGGTCTTAAGCCAGTCATCATAGAGATTGAACAGTACCATCTGAGGTTCTGTGGCCTTCAAGATTAGATCTCCAAACTTCTCCACTTTGAGACATGCTTGGAATGGTAGCTGTAGTTCCGAACCCTTGATCACAATGTTCGGGAAGTCAAGCAAGTGGACCTATGGAACAATACATTACTGATTAAAGTGAAATATATTTTTAGTAAAACATACTTACACAGATATAGTCAGAGTCAATATTGTGTCTTAATGATACGAAAGATATGAAAAACTTCTATTGGCATTTCCATTTAATGACATTTTTTAGAAATTTTGATGTGGCTGACATGTCAAGCCAGAGAATGGTAGTAGAATATTTAGATAAGCAAATAGTTTCATTAAATTTATGCTCCTTACCTCCAATGGATCCAACATTCCCTTTCTGGTGACAATAATCTGTTTAGGTTGTTCTTCTACTGGAAGTGATCGAATCAATGCAGCTACTTCCTCAGCAGTCTTCCATTTAGCGAGCTATAATATTATAGAAACAATATTAATGCAACAGTAAAACTTTACTGGAAAACATTGTTGCAATACTTAAAAACCTATTTTAAAGCGTTTTAGGTACAATCTTGGTACAATATACACAGCTAAAGAATGAAATTTAGCAGCTGAAAATTTTTTGATCACACTTTGTAGTTTATTTAAAATTTTAGGTATCAACTAGCTGACCCCGCGAACTACGTACCGCTTTAAAATGTTAAGGGTGGACAACCCTTATCACTAAAGGGGATGAAAAATAGATGTTGGCCGATTCTCAGACCTACTCAATATGCTCACAAAATTTCATGAGAATCAGTCAAGCCGTTTCGGAGGAGTACGGGAACGAACATACGACACGACACGACAATCATATCTATAAAAGAGAAAGTGTGTATGTATGTTCCTTATAGACTCCGAAACGGCTGGACCGATTTCAATGAAATTCTCGGAGAATCTTTAGATTGGTCCAACGAGTAATCCTGTAAAGTTTGGTTCACTTCTCTTTCTAACGCGGGTGAAACCGCGGGGCACAGCTAGTTTTATATATAAGACGAGAATTTTATATATAAGATATTATAATAATATAGTAGGGGCATATTACTTCTAGAATTATATGGTCCGTGCTGGGGCGGATTAAGAATACTAACCCCAGCCCCATGTCGGGATACCAGGGTGTCGTAAGAGGCGACTAAACCCGACAACTGCTCGGTGGTAAGGTACCTTCCTGGGGCCTGGCTGGGTGGCGACCACCCTCGGGTCGGAGTCAACCGTTTAATGCCTCTGGCTTGCCTTGGCTTGCCTTGGTGTGCCTCTGGCGTGTTTCGGTTGTGAGCCTGAGATCCAGTTCTCCCTGTCCCACCCTTCCCTATCCCTATATTGCTCCGTTGATGCCTCTTGGGTTTCCGTTGGATTCAAGGCGCCTTTGCCCTGGTAGCCGTGGTGTGTCGGCGCGGGGGCCAGGAAGACCCGGTGAAACGGCTGTCCGCTGGCCGCCCGCTGGTCAGTTGGGGACCCGAACCCAGGCCTCACTGCTAACCTCTGGCCTGGGAGGCTGTCCCGCCAACCAGCGAAAAATCCCGTTGTGCGGTGCCGTGCCGGGGTAAGAGACCGGAGGGGGGCCCGGCATCTGCGCACGGGGGGGACCGGGGGCCCTTTCGTCCCCCGCGCCGGCAACCCACGTCCTACCATCGGCTTGGCGTTAAGAAGCCTACGCCAGGGCCTGAGGGGCACCAACGGAGCAATTCCCTTCACATTCCCCACTCCTCTTTTTTTTTTACAGTTTTTCTTTATGGGCAGAGTCAAAAAAAGTAAAGTGATTTCAGCGGCCATCCCCCCCACACTTACTGTGGACATGTGCAATATCAACCTGAATGCTGTCCACCTAGAGACAGCAAAGCCGGCTTTACTTTTCCTCACGGAGACACAAATTGCACCACCTGACGATACATCGTACCTGCACTATCCCGGTTATATTTTAGAACACGCGTTTAGGCGTAGGGCAGGGGTATGTATGTACGTCAGGGAGGATGTCTGTTGTCGCCGTCTAAGCTGCCTTGAAGACAAGGACCTATCGGTGCTTTGGGCACGTGTAGACGCTGGGGCTAGAACCCGAATCTACGCGTGCCTCTATAGGTCCTATAGCGGAGACGCGGAGACGACTCGATTATTTGAGCAAGTCCAAAAGACTTCCGACAGAGTGCTGGAACAGTGTCCCTCGGCTGAGCTGGTGATTCTGGGTGACTTCAACGCTCACCACACCGAATGGTTGGGATCCAGAATCACCGACTTTGCTGGCAGGGCCGCTTACAACTTCTCCTTGGCATATGGGTTGACGCAGGTGGTACACACTTTCACCAGAGTACCAGATATTGAGACCCATACCGCCTCTCTGCTTGACCTTCTGCTGACCACCCATCCATCTGACTACCGGGTGACGGTTGGGGCCCCACTTGGGACTTCTGACCATTGCCTGGTAAGTTCTGCCGTACCATTGCCGCCCCCAGAAGGTTCTCGACCCAATGGGAAGCGTCAAGTCTGGCATTACGGGTCAGCGGACTGGGATGGACTCCGGGAATTCCTGGCTTCCTACCCCTGGAGGCAGCTGTGCTTCACCTCGGGTGATCCTAGCATGTGTGCGGAATCGATAGCCGATGTGATACGACAGGGCATGATTGGTTTTATTCCCAACTCTGTAGTATCCATTGGCGGGCGAAACAAGCCCTGGTTTAATGGTTCTTGCGCTAAGGCTTCTAGCCTTAAGCAAGAAGCTTTTAAAACCTGGGCTGATGCGCACACGCGCAGGGACCCCGAAACGTCTAAGCTTCGGAAAAAATTCAACGCTGCCTCCCGTTCGGCAAAGAAGCAAATAGCCAAGGCGAAGTTTAGGCACGTCGCCAGAATTGGCCAGCGTCTATCAAGCTACCCTTGCGGGAGTCGAGCTTTTTGGTCGCTTGCCAAGGCTGTCGAAGGTAACTTCTGTCGGTCGTCTCTACCATCTTTACGCAAACCGGACGATACTCTGGCTCACACGGCAAAAGGGAAAGCCGATCTCCTGGGTACCCTGTTTGCCTCAAACTCGACTCTGGACGACGGAGGTGCCACACCGCCGACCATCAAGCAGTGTGAGAGCTCGATGAAGGACGTGCGTTTCACTCAAAAGGCCGTCAGACGAGCTCTGCTAGCCCTCGATGTCAAGAAGTCGAGCGGGCCGGATGATATCCCCGCGATCGTATTAAAGACGTGCGCTCCCGAGTTGGCTCCCGTCTTAACGCGCTTATTCTCGCTTTCCTACACCACTAGTATAGTACCGTCTTCGTGGAAGGTAGCCCTAGTACACCCAATCCCGAAAAAGGGTGACCGCAGTGACCCGTCCAACTACAGGCCCATTGCGATAACCTCCCTGCTCTCTAAGGTGATGGAGCGTGTTATAAATACGCAGCTCCTTAGGTACCTCGAGAAGCACCGGTTGATCAGCGATCGTCAGTATGGCTTTCGCCAGGGCCGGTCGGCCGGTGATCTCTTGGTATACCTCACACACCGCTGGGCTGAAGCCGTCGAGGGCAACGGGGAGGCTCTGGCAGTCAGCCTGGATATCGCAAAGGCCTTTGACCGGGTCTGGCACAGGGCCCTTCTCGCGAAGCTTCCATCTTACGGTCTTCCCCTGAGGCTATGCAACTGGGTGGCAAACTTTCTGTCTGCGCGGCAGATTAAGGTCGTTGTTGACGGATGCTGCTCAGATATGAAACCCATTAATGCCGGTGTTCCCCAAGGCTCAGTACTGTCTCCTACACTATTCATTCTGCATATCAATGACATGCTGCAACAATCACGCAGTATACATTGCTATGCAGATGATAGTACGGTAGACGCACTATACACCTGTCGAGCCAATGCCTCTCGGTCACAAGTGGAGGAAAGTAGAATCAAACTTGTGTCTGAAGTCGAGAACTCTCTGGAGCGGGTCTCGGAATGGGGTCGACTTAACCTTGTCGAGTTTAACCTCACGAAGACACAAGTTTGCGCGTTTACCGCTAAAAAAACCCCATTTGTTATAGCGCCCAAGTTCCAGGGTACCGCGCTCACCGTCGGTGAAAGTGTCGGTATCTTGGGAGTTGACATTACGAGTAAAGTGCAGTACCGGAGTCATTTGGAGCACAAAGCCAAATTGGCGTCCAAAAAGCTTGGTGTCCTCAATAGGGCGAGGCAGTACTTCACTGCGGGGCAACTCCTGACGCTGTACAAAGCCCAGGTCAGACCCCATATGGAGTACTGCTCTCATCTCTGGGCAGGAGCACCAAAATACCAGCTACACCCATTTGACTCCGTTGAAAAGCGCGCAGTCCGAATCGTCAACGACCCAAGATTGACTGACAGGCTAGAACCGCTCAGCTTGCGAAGAGACATAGGCTCGCTCTGCGTGTTCTACCGACTTTACTATGGTGAGTGCTCCGAGGAACTTTTCAGACTAATGCCTACATCGCCATTTCATGATTATACCACCAGACGAAGGTTAAAGTTCCACAGGCACCATCTGGACTCGTGGCGGTCCTCCACAGTCCGCTTTGCACGCTCCTTTTTACCACGGACGTGTAGGTTATGGGACAACCTTCCAGCTGAGGCATTCCCTGTGGACTATAACATGGGGTTCTTCAAGAAAGCTGTAAAAAAAGCACTCCTCCAAAGCCGGCAATGCTCGGGTGGCTCCCCTGGGGTTGCCCGTGACCATAGGCGACGGTGATCGCTTAACATCACGCGGCCCGTCTGCCTTTTTGTTCGGTTTACATATAAAAAAAAAAAAAAAAAAAAAAACAGAATTAATTTGTCACAAACAAAAAACTCAAAAACCCTGTACAAAAGCTATAATGGGGATATACATGTACAGGAAATAGCAAATTTGGAGTTGTTTGCTGACAATTGACAACTGTCTGTCTAAACAAAAATTCTAGTAAGTTTCTAAAAATCGTACCTGTCCAAGACGCTTCTGTCCAGCCCACACGCTGGTGTGGATGATCTTCAAGAAGAGTTGTCCCGTGCGCGGGTTGAAGATGAAGATGGCGCCGTTGATGGGCTTCGTCGTCAAGTTGCCTTCGAACGTCTTGTGGATCGTCACACGGTACACGTTTGTGTCGTCTACGAACCTATGTATGCGATGATTAAATTATTTCATTTTTCGTTCTTTTCTTTCATAATTTATTCCCCTTGTTATTAGTTGTAATGAGTTTAGACAATTGCGAAACATAGTTGTTTACGTATAACTTTTTTGTGTCAAAGAAAATTCAATACAAAGAAATACGTTTTTTCAGCATTAGCTCTACGTGCTCCCTGTAAATAATATTCTAATGGGCTCTTTTCTTGTACAGAGGATAAAAAGAACGTAGGGACGAATATAAATATGATCTCCACTAACATTTTCTGATAACTTTGAAAGTGATTATGTTTACATTGGTGGTTTACATTGCATGTGTGCATCCAACAACCCACCAAGCTTGCCAAACCTTTATTCCTGATATAAAACAAATACCTATACGAGGTACTTTGCTCAAAAGGGGCTCAGTATACACCGGAAATACAAAGTAAATATTGTTATGTTGTAGACATGTAGTGATGTAATGACTAAGCAACATACATATTCACATAAGGATAAAGGAAATTAAACAGTGGTAACGGAACTGGAACTACTATAATATTTTTCTTTAATTAATTTCTTTCAGCTGCTGTTTATTTTGATTGAATTTTGTTTCTTTGTGTTAGGAATCAACGTCGGTAGTTGAATAAAATGTGACGAAGTAGGAGAAAACGCCGGATAGTCCGCCGGAGTCCGAATATCCTCCGCCGGATCATTAGTGCTGTGATAGTGGTAAGGGCAGTAACTCTGCCCGATTGCGTACTGAATTTCTGTACTTGTGCTTACTTATTATTTAATTGTGGTTGTATAAGGAAATGTTAATTTGTTTTTAAATTGTATCAAAGGCTTGAAATATTCTGCTTCCGGTTTTCATGCTTAAAATTTGTTTACTACTTTTATAATTATTGAATACTATAACTAAATAACATACCAAATAATCTGATTGGAGAACAATTCTCCATAGTTCTGACTGGACAGATAAGGCTCTGTGGGTTCAGAAGAATACAGTTGCAACGCCTTCCGTATACGCTCACGTAACACATAGAGCGCGGGGTTCGCCTTCATTATCTTCGCCATCGCTTGCTGGATGAGAGGCTTGCAGCCCGGGAACCAGTTGCCGTATGCACTGGAAATATCAAATTATTGTCAAAAATGTTGTGTTAAACAATGGGAAATTGCCGTTTATAGTCACAAATTGGTTTAAATGAATGATTTAAAAGTAATAGAAGTAATTTTGTAATGATCATTGAACATGAAAATCTCTATAAAATGAATTAATAAGTGGTTGTTCTGGCCACATGGTGTTGGTAATAAGTGATCACCAACTTTTGTGTCTTACAGATGATTGCCCTGCTACTCCGTTGATGATGGTGTGGCCCACAAAGGTACCTTTAAGAGTGATATACTAAAGATAGTCTGGACAGCAAAGGCACCTTTCCGAGCGAAATAAAAAAGTTTTTTTAGATACTTTTATTTGGTATCGGGGTGAAAACCTTCAAAAGGTACCCGGCGCCTTGGGAGAGGATACCGGATTATGTGGGATTTGTACCGCACTAAAACACCCTCAGTGGAATCTCTCAGCGCCTCTGCGCTTAGGGAGGACTCCAGGATCTCCTGTGGAACAAACCAGTGTTCTCCACGCGCGGCACAGAAAGGACCCATGCTCGTGAGAGCAGATCTGCTCTCCTGCACCTTCCGATGCTTACGGCGGCTGGCGGCCACGCACAACCGCCGTTCTTCCCGGGGCTGCTGGCTCGACGGATCGAGCTCCCACTCTCACTGCCCATAACCTCGGAAGCCCTTGCATTCCCTAGCTATGGGCGTGTCACGAAAGAAGTTGACGGTGTGAAACGGTGTGTAATTCTAGTTATCTATACTAATCCAATGAAATAAGGGCTTGATTTAACAATAGGGAAGTCGGTCGAATAAAATGGTACCTGTGCAGGTTGTAGGCCAGGTCGATGGCGATGAGCAGGCCGGTGGGCGAGGGGTAGATGGACATGTTGTCGGTGGTGTAGTCGAGGAACTTGGCGCGCGCGTACCGCTCCACGTCGTGCGAGTCGTAGTCGCCCCAGCGCAGCTGGATGTCCAGCCAGTACTTCTGCGTCGTCGTGTTGTCCATTGTGTCCCTGAGGACCGTAAAGAAAAGTTTCAACAAGGTATACAGTAGGTACATAAGAGTTTTATTTTTATTTTCTTGCTAGACTTCTTTTTTTTTAGTTACATTGGACTAGCTGACCCCGCGAACTCCGTATCGCGTTTAAATATTAAATAATAATAATAATGGACAGCATATAAACCTTCTCCGTGAAAAAATACATATACATACCAATTTTCATAACAATCGATCGAATAGTTTCTGAGTTTTGCGATGTCATATATACAAACATCCTCTTTTATATGTATAGAATAAAGTAGATGGCATTTTGTTCAATATAGGTTAATTATATTGACCAAGTGTTGTGGTCTAAATATAAGAGCGAAAACAGTTTTTCGGCTTCCCTGCAATTTCATCAAACTTATTCTGGTAAAGCAGCCATCAGTTTACTCTTTACGCCTAGTTTCAGTAGTATGTATTTAAATTCAAATGTTTCACTATGGTAGAATTAAATATTGACAAAAACAAAGGTTAACTGATAAGATATGTTTTTGAAAGAAAAAGACGAAAGGAATTGCTATATATACTGTCTATAAGCAGTTTCTGTAAATGCTTTTTTTATTTTATATTATCAATTTTCATTTTAAGTAACAATAGCTTATAAATGAATAAACATAATATAATAATAAAACATAAAGAATGAACTGTATCTCACTACCATAACTCACTTTGTATCTGCTAATAAAGAGGGCCTCGACACATTCCACTTGTAAGCAGAGAACAGTAGGATGTCGGCGCAGGACGAGTTCATCTTGTAAGATTTACGGGGATGGATAGTTTCCTTCTGCACTGTCTCGATTTCCAGCGCGTCGAGCTCTTGATCAAATACCTGTTGAAATAAGGGAACAAATTAACACTACGCTTCCAAGCAGTCTCTGTAGCTTCGGAATTAAGAATAAGAATAGAGCTACTGTATCCCCTGCCTGATCGTAAGAGGCGAGTAAAAGGAGGCTTCCAGGGTTGTGGGCGGTGAGAGTGGGAACTCGATCCGTTCAGCCAGCGACACCAGGAAGGACGGCGGCGTGTGCGTGGCCGCATGCCGCCCTAAGCATCGGAGGGTGCAGGAGAGCACATCTGCTCTTCAGAGGGTGGGCCCATTCTGGGGCGCCCCGCGCGCGGAGGACTCAGGTGCGTTCCACTGGAGATCCCGGAGTCCTCCCCAAGAGCAGAGGTACGCCACCGAGGGGGTTTAGTGCGGTAACAAATCCCACATAACCTGGTAACACCTCTCCCAAGGTGCCGGGTATCGTTAGAAGGTACCCCCCCCCCCTTCCCGAATACCAAAAAAAGGCTTCCAATTTGCACCTAATTTCTTAAGAGTGTTTGTCCACTAAATTCTTATGTTGTTTAAACGTTTATGTACCTAATAATCGACAAGTATTTGAAGAAGGGGGCATGTCCCGGCGGCTAGGGTAGAACGCAACCGATCTACACAACTAAGCGAAACGGGCGCGATCGGGTCTGAGATGCGTAACCCGTCGTTCTTGGTTGCTATCGCCTATGAGGCATACGCATAGGCATTACGCCTACGCATAAAGGGTCGCAGCAATTTAAGCTCAGTTATTTTATTTTTTTCAACCTTTTTTTATGTTCCACTGCTGGGCACAGGTCTCCTTCTCACAAGTAAGGGATTTAGGCCATAGTCCACCACGCTGGCCAAGGGCGGATTGGTGGAAGTCATGCTTTCGAGAAATTATGAATTTCACTCAGGCATGCTTGGCGATGGAGAACATCGTAATCAATTAAATATCACAATATTTTCCATCACCGTGGATCAGCGATAAATGCGCACATCACAAATTTCTTTGTCAGAGGTGCATGCCGAGGATTTGAACCCGGGATCGGTCGCGTCAAAAATCGCGGTTTATTGCCACTCAGCCATCGCTGCTCAAGAGCAAGTAAGTAGCGAATCAGTTAATTTATTTAAAAAATTGAATTTACGTTACGAACCTGACACAAATCCATGACAATAGACTCGTGGACCTTCTGCCACAAGTGAGCCCTGAAGATCTGGATGAGCGAGATTTTCAGTGTGGGGATCTTGCCATGCATGAATATTCCCGTCAAGTCCAGTTGTACCTAAAACAAATAAAGGTTAAATTAAAATACAATATTGTTATTGCTATAGGTAGTATTGGGTGTGGCGTTCCGGAAACAACAAAGTATTTTCACGTCCTGTATGCCTCAGTGATAAAAGTTTTCGATAAATCCATATTGCCAGCGGCCAGTGGTGAAGACCAAGTGGTACCAATACCATATGGTAAACAAGACCTACCGCACGAAGACGACTTTCAATAAAACTTCTACACAGGCTCAAAGTTACTTAAAGAGTTATAGAGAGAACTGTGCTTAGTGTAACTCTATGATACACAATCTCAACTATGAAATCTAAAACTATGAAATCCGAAAATTACTGATATAGCCCTCAAAATCTGCAAGCTGAAGTGCTAATGGGTAGAACATATTGTTAGGAGGACTGATAACCGATGGAGAAAGAAAGGTGACCAAGTATCTGCAGTCCAGCAGTGAATTTTTTAAAAGGCAGAGGGATGGATGGATTTGGGTGTAGTGTGTACTCATTTATATTACCTGGAAACCGACGTAGACGTTGGCCCTGTTGATGGTGGGCGACCACCAGAGAGTGAATCGTCGGTTCGGGATCTGGTTTAGACCAGATCGTTGGGCGTTGGTCAACTTCTTGTACTTCATCGACTCTTCGAAACCTGACGCCTTCTCCCTGTAGAAATTCATAAAAAATGAATGAAAATGCACTTTAAATAAATAGTTATGAACATTAAAATCACAAAAAAATCTACACACATAGAATCAAATAGTTTTATACTCAGTTTTTCTTGGAAGATATTTGGTGTAAATAATCTTGGTACATCTCTTTATTTATATATCAATTTATTAAAATATTGTAAATCCAAATCAATTTGGTAGTTCAAAGCCTATATATTTTGCTTTTTTCTTATATTTAAATAAAAAATTGCAATAAGGCCAATAATATTTATTATTAAAGTAAAAAAAATATTTAAATAAAACACGAAGTAGAGTTCTCACTACGAAACTTTCTCTGAACATTTTACTATTAAACGTCTCTTGAGGATAGGTAATTATGTTTGTGTCCTGCGGAGCTACTAGTAAGCAAATTCAGAGACAAAGTTTGATTGTGACTATTGTGTAGAGCATTTTTAGTTGACTAGGGCTAGGGTAATCTCATTTGTCCATTTTACATTGTTTGAAGACATTCTTACCAGAAGAGACCCTCCCAAGTGGGGAAGTAGGTGCCCTTGAACAGTGTGTGTTCCAGTATGCCCTCCACACCGCCCAACGCCTGGATCATGTCCGTGCGGTAGTTGTTGAGGTTCCACAGCTTGCCGTCGTGCCGCTGGTGGGTCCACCAGAAAGGATTCTGCTTCAAGACCTGTTGAAATGAAATCACAAAAATTGTATATGCAGTGTGAATGTTGGGAAAATTATCAGATCAACAGCTTTGCTGTGAACCTTACAAAATCTCAAAATAATGCCTGCAATTTGGGGAAAGTAATTATTTTCACACAGAGATTATAGGGAAAGAAGTCTTTTATCTACTAAGTTATAAATCAAAATGGTCATATATTATGGATTTATTAGTAAAGTTTATACAATAATTTTATATAATTTACACTAGAACTTTATTCATAAAATTTTATAGTTTACAATTGAATACAACAATTGAACTAAAAAAAACTCAAAGTAACACTTTTCTGAACTAGCAAAGAGATCAAAACCGACAAAGCCCTTAATATTACTTAAAAATTACCTGATACTGTTTGAACTCAGTTCGTATACGCCAGCCCTTGTCGTAGGCGAGTGTGTGTCTGTCCTTCTGGAACAGCGTGTTGATACGGGGTATACCCCTGTCCCACGAGTCTTCCAGATCTTCCAATGTTAGACGCCTGCAGGCAGAAATAAAACATCAAGTATATTCTGTTTTCGATTTGTCCCCAAGTAATTTTTGTTCTTACATTAAATTTTGCATGTATTTTTGTCAAAAATATAGGTATTCGAAAATTTATAAACGAAGTGTAATGACGTCCATGGCATTTACTTGCTGATGTGCCAAGAGTGATTAGAAAGTTAGACTATGGTGCAAATCCTAGTCATCGAATCAAATAC
Source organism: Pyrgus malvae (assembly GCA_911387765.1). Classification (NCBI taxonomy): domain Eukaryota; kingdom Metazoa; phylum Arthropoda; class Insecta; order Lepidoptera; family Hesperiidae; genus Pyrgus; species Pyrgus malvae. Next base: position 6,121,388 of record OU426958.1, on the reverse strand, counting down.
ACATTGTAAGGACAATACCATGAAAAAAGTAGTTCATGATGGTGATATTTGATCAGATAGCGTAGTCTCAGACGACTGACACTGCGCCTCACGCGATCAGCGCAGCCGCAGTCCCCACGTGCCCCCAGAGCACAGGGACTCTCTGGTTTCAGGACCCCTACGCGGTTCATCACTTCAAACATCATTCCTTTATGGAATTTAAAAAGATAAATGCATGACATAATTTATTAAGACCAACACAATCCATAAATGGATTAAACAAACAGGTGAAGTCGGGTGTTAGATGGAAATTTCATGCACATGCTTCAAAAGGCATGTTAAACTGTTAGTCCCAGTTTTTATTGATAGATAACTTAATGGATGGATGGATCATTAAACCTTGTAGGAACCGTCCTGCTTCTCCATCAGCCCACATTGGAGCAACGTACAGCAGCAGATCCCCAATATTGGGAAGAGACCCATGTAGCGCATTGTAAAAGGGTAGCATCCAACTCAACTCAACAATTTTTTGGTGCCCCAAATACTCCAGCTGCAGTGATACTGAAAGGAAATACTGCTTACCTGTTCTGAGTGCTGGCTTCCTGCTTCTTGAGCGAATACTCGGCCCACAAACTCTGGGTAATTCCCACTTTGGTTTGCGTCAACCAGCGGAGGTCAGACTGAACAGAAAGATTACTCACCTATTTTGAGCGTTGGCTTCCTGTCTTTTCAGTGCATATTCCGCCCACACGCGTTGCGAGTCCACAAACTCGGCCTCCCAAGGCTGGATGTAACGGTACAGATTGGGGATGAGCTGGTCCTCGTCGTGCGACATACCCGAACGGAAGTGGGTGATTCCTACTTCGGTTTGCTTCGACCAGCGGAGGTCAGACTGTAAGAAAACATTACAAAAATGACATACATTCAAAAAGCACTATATATCTTTGTACCTGTGTTGTCATAACAGCGGGCACATACAAACTTGACATGGACAAGAATGCAAAACTTACACCAAATACAATCTAACCCCCTTACTATAGTCCGTATATCATAGCTCCAGGATTTTGGCAGATGTCGTCTGTCGGATGACGAGACTTTGACGCGATGACTAAGTAATGTACTCGGCTTTGGAAATTGTGGTCAATTGCACAGGCTATTGAAAGGGATGGACAACAATCTTTGAATACTCATAACTGTGCTGTTTCTTAGCTAAAAATCATTTAGTATTCAATTTATGTGACAATAAGAATACTATATTATTAAAAACTCACATTCAATATCAACTACCCTATTATGAGTGTGTTTCTGTGCCTTCTCAATCATATTGCCATAAAGTTACCTGTGGAATCAAAACGTGTCCCATGGACAACATTCCCAATCCACCCAGCTCCTTGGGTGTGTAGAAGACGACGGGCGGGAAACGGGAGGGCATCTTGGAGTTGAGGCCGATCTTGATACGCGTTTGGATCTTGTTCTCGCACTTCACCAGCAAGTCGAGCAACTCTTGCGTGTTTACTACGGCTTCGCGGAAGTATGTCATTAGACCTGGGAAGGATAAATAATAATATGATGAAATTTATATTCAATGCGTTTATTAAACCTAAACTGATAAATGATCGTGTTTTTAAGACATAACTATTATCTTATGTGACATCCAGTTACAAAGACTAAATGAAATGTATTCATTTAAAAAAATTTAGGCTCTTGGATATCTGTAGGTATTTCATCATACCTACCTACTGTTTTTGCGCATAGACTATTCTATTCAACTTATTCTAATCAACATTTTACTAACTGAAGTTCCTGTTCAAATAGTTTGTATTACTAGTACAAACATACTAGAAATTGCTTACCAATAAGAGCAGTGTTCCACTTGTTCACGATTTTGGTGAAGGTGGTGGATCCGGAAGCCATGAGGATCTGCCGCACGCGGTTGTGGAAGCGAGCCAGCGACTCGTCGTCAACTCGGAGATAGCATTGTGCCGTACGTTCCTTGGTGACCTCGTTCTGAAGGTTCCATACGCCGTCGCGGTGGGACAGCTCTTCGTGTTGGCTGCGACACTGGTAGAGGCGATGATTTCAGATATAAATAGTCAGCAATATCACTATTAACATGATGCTAAGCATCCTGTTAAACCAGAACTACCCTAATGTTTTAGCTAACTTCAAAAATCTTTCTTTTATTCCTGGTCTATTCAAAGTTTTATCTAATCAGCTATATTTTGATAATAAGATAAATAAAGATTGAAAACAGTCTTAGCCAGTCTAACGTATGAAAAGTAAAAGTAGGCACAGAATACAAAATTAATAAAATATTTTGTTCCTCTCATACAGCTAAAACATTGTTTGTCAGAAGTCCATCTTCAGGTTTAAGCTGATTCTGAAAGATGCTGTCATTACTCTTACACATGCATTTTCGTATCGGGACAACAATACATGTGCTGTGAAAAGTGTGTGTAACAGACTGTCAGACAATACAAACTCGCACGGTGGCACATTCAATAAACAAGCTTGTCACCAGTAATTAAATTACGTATTCAAATGTTTAAAGAATTTACCTTGGGTAAGATTCTGCACTCAAAGCCCGCCATATTGAACAGCAAGTTGGGGTTGTCTTTGGAGTACACTGATACAAAACTATTCTCCCATTGAATAGTGGTCACTGATCGCGGCAGACGGTTCTTGATGTCCCAAAATACAGCGCGGCCCCTGCGATGAAAATAATAAATAATGAAAATAATTTGATTGTATTCAAATGAACGTACAGGAGTCCCTATAGCTTCAGGATTAAGAATAGAGTTACAGTATCCCCTGCCTGAACGTAAGAGGCGACTAAAAGGGGCTTCTGGGATTGTGGGCGGTGAGAGTGGGAGCTTGATTAATCCAGCCAGCTGCCCCCTGAAGGACCGCAGTGTGCGTGGCCGCGTGCCGCTCTAAGCACATCTACTCTCCCGAGGATGGGCCCGTTCTGGGACGCCACGCTTGGAGGACCCTGGTGCGTTCCACTGGAGATGGAGACCTTCCCCGAAGCGCAGAGGCAGGCCACCGAGGGGGTTTTAGTGTGGCACAAATCCCACATAACCCGGTATCCTCTCCCAAGGTGCCAGGTACCTTTTGAAGGTTTCGCCCGATACAACAAAAAAGGTACATTAGTATAGATATGTATGTACAGTATAGAACAGGTAAATTTTCTTTCCTGTTGGAAACTATTGTAAATATAGTAACTTTCTAGTATAATTATCCACTAAGTACAATTTTCTAGTAGATAACTATGGAATATGCTGGTAACTTTAGTATCCTGGCTAGGGCTAGTAACTGATTAGAGGCTTAATCTTATGTAACACACATGGAGTAACGTATATGTATACACAACCACAATGATGATAAAACCACATTCAACAACAAAATTATTTGTACTGCTACTAAGTTCCGAGTATTTGCCGCAAAATAGTGTTTAACTTACAGATTAACATCATGCTTCATGAGTCGCATCCTGGCATCGCGCGGCCAGCATTTTTTGTTGTTGTAACCGACAATGTTCTCGTTGTTGGGGTCTGGATGCTCTGTCAAATATCTCTGGATCAGATCACGTGCTTCCTCTGCTGTGAACCTAATGGAGTAAACACAAGTAATGATTAAAAAGTTGGTTAAATAATATCATACTTATTTCGCAATAATAGGAGATAAATATTATTTAAGTTTCAAGTTAAACAGTAACACAAGAGCGGTATATTATGTATTTAAATAAAATTAAAGAACCAAATTGGCCTAACCATTGATCTAAATAATTTTTTGCCCTTTTTAAATTTTTTTTTCAATACTCTGCAGTTTGATCTTAATATGACTGAATAAGGCCAGCCTTATTTCCTTTTACCTAGTAAATTTCCATGCTATATGCCTTGTTCCATGATATTTTTAATGTCCCCTTCCTGGGCAGAAGTCTCTCGAAACTGAGAATTTAGGCCATTTTTGCCTCTTTACTGGCCAAGTGCACGTTGGCAGGCTTAGTATGTCGTACTTTACTTCATATCAACCTGAAGAAAATGTGTATCCGGTCGACGTATTGGTAATATAGACGGTTCTGGTAGAACAGGAAGTTGTTGGGCAGCTGCAGAGACCCAGTCATCTTGCTGGCTTACTACCGGCCTAGCATCATACTGTAGTGTTTTTTACCCTTTTAATGTCCCACTACTGAGTATAGGTCTCAGAACTGAGACTGGTTAAGGCCATAGATCCACTATGCAGCTTATGCAGGTTGGTAGACATGACATAAACTCACCTTTTTTTTAAAAATCTTTATTAATATCTTACTACACTTCACTGGTCTCTATGACCACATTAGAAATTATAGACCGCTTTCCAAAACTGAAAGGGATTTAGGTCAATCCACTAAGCTGGCCCAATGAGAACTGGTACTACTTACACATATTACTATTTACTAACCTGAAGAAAATGTGTATCCGGTCGACATATCGGCAATATAGGCGAATAGGATGGGCAGTTTCGGCGGCGCGGTCCTGGTAGGACAGGAAGTCGTTGGGCAGCTGCGGAGGCCCCGCCATCTCACTAGCCCTCTGCAGGCCCAGCACTAGCAGGTCCAGCACCAGCCCGTAGTACTGCACTACGAAGGAAGCGAACTGGAGGCCTCGGATGATGCCGTACGAGTTTGTGTGGTTCATGTCCTGGTAACAATGAGGTGTTTTCAGTTTTTTGTTTGTAATTTATTGATTTCTGAGTACCACTATTTTATACAGACAATAAGTGATATCAAGTCGTCTTGCAACTCGCATTTACGCCATTCTTTATTTTAAGTTAAAACGGTTTAGTTTTTATATCTTGTAATGCCATAATGCCGTATTTTATAAACTTTTAGATCCAGGACAGGGACTACTTCCTTACCTAGTTTTCTTTGATTATTCTGTCTTTTCTGTCCTCTGTGTCTTTCTCTATGTATGTACACAAGTACAGTACATGGTACCCACAATATAGAGAAACAACAATCGGAAATTGATTATTGTTTTTCTATATCGTGGGTACCATGTACTGTACAAACATAGAGAGAGAGACACAGAGGACAGAAAGGACGAAATGCATGCGTAATGCAGATATTTGAATGAAGAGTTTCTATTAAAATAGAAACTCTTCATCTAGGTGTTTGTGTTCCTGTCTTTGTACGTGCAATAGTACCCCACAACAACACGGGGAATCGTTGGGGCTAAATTGACATGTAAAATTTGGTCATCAAAATTGATATGGTGATATGATCAGATAGCGTAGTCTCAGACGACTGACACTGCGCCTCACGCGATCAGCGCAGCCGCAGTCCCCACGTGCCCCCAGAGCACAGGGACTCTCTGGTTTCAGGACCCCTACGCGGTTCATCACTTCAAACATCACCATTTGGCTAGCTTTCCTTGACATAAGCAAACCTAATGGACCTTTAAGACAAACAATTCTAAGGTATTTTATCTTTATATAGCTGTGCCCCGCGGTGTGACCCGCGTTAGAGTTAAATGTTATATAGCTTAAAGCCTTCCTCGATTAATCGACTATCCAACACAAAAATTATTTTTCAATTCGAACCAGTAATTGCTGAGATTAGCGTATAGATGGTTCCAATAGAGATTAGGCAGCGCACGTAAAAATAGCATTTTGAGGTAGGAGTTCTTGCGACTATAACGACTATTGAGACGACAATTGTTTCATCGTTTTACTATCACTAAGTTAAAAAAAACTTAATAAATCGTAGCCCGCGTACTATTATAGTTAAATAGTAAATAGTGTTACAAAGTCCAGCGACATCTCCCACCCTTCATATCATACCTTGTAGTTGATGACGACGTTGTTTTTGGCGGTCATGTAGTCGGCGATGTTATGGTCCACAATAAGACGCAGCAGCCTGTTGAGCAGCGTCAGATCTATCTTTTCGTACAGTTTCTCGAAGCGAGACTCCAATAACACGTTGCATTCCCCTTCACCAACCTCCCAAACGTCTTGAAGGTTATTGATTCCTGTCAGTAACAATATCACGTTGTGTAGGCAAGCAGAGAAATAAAGCTATTAGCACTTTAACGGTCAATTCCCACTGAAAGAGCAGCGGCGCGCAGCGGCCGTAAGAAGTGACTGACCACGGAGCCGCAAGGTGCATTCTCTTTTGACTAGTCCTCCTCCTTTGCATTCAAATAACTATTAACTATATAATCACACTGATAAGGTTCAAAATGATTTGTAATGTTTTGCCTCAAAAAGCCACTGCGCACTGCTGCTCTTTCAGTGGGAATTGACCCTAAGTTGCTATGTATTAATTAACAAAGGTAAAAGTCATTTCTAACAAATTTAAAAGAGTACAAAATATGATGCAATACACTATAAATTTTACTGAATAACTTTACTTAAGAATTCACAATAAAAAAGTATTTAGTACACTCAACATACTGTTTTTCGATGTCCGTGCAAAGTAATCTCAGTCGCCTGTTTTATAAATCCCACAATCTATTTGGAGGAGAAAATTTTGTCATATGATATTCTAACCAGCATTAATCTTTGACGACTATCAAGAACAAGGTAAACTGATACGTTTGGGATCTCTAGTCCTTAGTATAACATTGGTTGCTTTCTTGGTTATTTACTATCCTTAGAATACCATGAAGATTATAGAACACTAATATTACTAACTATGCACCTAATGATATAATACGAAAGTACAGCAATCAATAACATCTTTCTTTCTTCATAAGTTCCAGTTGAATGTGCAAAGCAGCCAAAGTGAGGTTTGTAACAAGGGGATTGTATAACCATACTGATCTCCTGTGCTACAACACACACTCAGACCACTTGCATCATGTTTCTTCTCTCTTCTGTATGAGTTTCTTACATTACAAAGCTGAAAAAGTATAAATATACATGTCATGGAAACACATAGTAAAGTGCTATTCAAACATTTTCAATTAAACACATAAAGTTATTTTAGCAAAGGTTCAATGTTCAGATGGGTGAGCACAATTTGCACAAGTGGACTTCTCCAAAGGTAGCTCCGCTCAAAGGGATTTGGTGAAAAAAATGTCTCTTCTTGTATCTTGTTCTTAAATTTATAAAAATACAAAACTAAGAAAGAGAGATACTTTTTCTAGAGCTTAAAATTGCTTATTTTCCAAGGTTGTAGGAATACACAATGTCTATGAGTGCATTATCTAAGTTAAGTTAAGAAACTGACAATTAGTGATTAGTGACTACTTACCAGCTGGTCTCTTTGTAAACCAACATTGTTAGATAAAAGAATATCACCAGTTTCAATGTTGTGTTTTGTATAAATAAATTACATAAAGGTTATGCGCAACCATAACCTTTATGTAAGTTACAAGATTGTAAAACAGTAGCAGCAATATTATGTATGCTTCGGACATGTTATCTTACCTTGACACCACTTATAAACCAGCAGTGGAGACGGCTCTGTGTCTGCTGGCTTTACCCAAGGCGGCAGGAGTCTCCTCTTGTCCGCTTCGTACCACAGATACTGGTCGAGGTACGCATCAGTGATCTTCTCCAGGGGCTCCACGTCGTACACTGGCACCAGATGCGAGTAAAGGTCCATGAACTCTATTCCCACCTGGAGGAAAAGATAATTCAGAGTGTTCATTCATTATTCAGAGAAAAAGATCGCCATATTGATTAAGATTACACTGACATAAAGATGAGCAACAATCTTCTCTGAAAGTGTGAAGGTGTAGAGTCACACTCCTTCACATAGACAGATGTGCAAATTATTCATGTCTTTGAGAAAACATTTCCCTTTGCCATATTATTATGCTGTATACAGCAATTCATAAATGTACATAGAATGGAGTGTTGCACACAATTTGAACAGTAATCCTGATGGTGGATCAGTATCTGCCATAAGGCGACCAAGTATCAAGACCTTGAGGCACAGACACCTGGGTGTCTTGTTCCAGTGATTTGATCAGATAGCGTAGTCTCAGACGGGCGAGGCCACGGCGCACGCGGTCAGCGCGGCCGCAGTCCCCGCGCGCCCCCAGAGCACAGGGACTCTCTGGTTTCAGGACCCCTACGCGGTTCATCACTTCAAATCACTTTTTAACGTAACAACTAAAATAGTTTTGATGCTACAAAATTGTTAAAAAAATGTATTTTGATCTTCAAGTATCATTCACAACACAAAACTTATGTAGTAACATTGTAAAAAGTATGTTTCTTGTTTTCTTTTATCTTAATCAGGTCATTGTCAAAAACCAGGATGGAAACCATAAAATTAATTAACTAATAGATCAATATACATACCTCTCTGAAAGTCCTCTGCGTTAGCAAATGACGCTTGATTCTCGATAAAGCCTCGTGTGGATTATCGTAGGCCTGCTCGATCAGTCCCAGCTCCTCCCTCTGGCTCTGGTTCAGTCTGGACTTGACGCTGTAGGCCTCCTTGAGTCGCTCCAAGGCCAGGATGAGCAGCTTGGTGTCGTGCTTGTAGGATAGGGGTGGGAACGGAATGGGGGCGAAGCGCCGCGACTCCAGCCAGTGCACGGTTGTCGTATAGATTGCTACGGCTTCCTCTGGAGAGATGTATGGACCATCCTGTTGAAAGGAGTGTTTATTAGATTCTACCTTACTTATACAACCTTATTTGAAGAAAATTTACAAAGACAAAGACAAATGATTTATTTGCGCAAATATGGGTATTACAAAAGTTGTTTTATACATTTAATAGTCCGCCATATTTACCTCAGTAAGGTATGCAAATATTATTAATAAATAAAAGTACTGACTAAAATCTAACTTACCAAATTTATTTAAGTATTAAAATTATTAATCATATTATTGATTTATATTTGATCCATATTTTGCGTTTTTTTTATTCTGCCTTTTTGGTAATTATTTATACGGTATTTTACCCGCGTCATCGCGTCATCCGCGTCATTTATGTATCAAAAATCTCAATATGGCATTCTTTAAGTAAAACACGATTTTTTTACTACTCCTCAACCCTGTATATTATACACATTTTGTGGACTCCTTGATAATTTTAATTAGTAGAATGGCTGGGTCTTGACAAAGTGCATAAAATTGATTGAGTCAAAAAGATATGGCCCACCCTGCCTTGAAACAGAGACGTTCTAATAAGATTACATTTAGAACTGCCACAATCGATACCCGGGAGCAGGGAGTGACTGAAAACCAGCTCGGCGTGGGACCAAGTACCTGCGTCGGAAAAGCTGAGTCACGCCCTTTTGCCTAGGTTATGTGTATTTTTATGCTAAATTGTTAGTTAAATGTCACAAGTGTTTCAATTTCCTAAAGGCAACAAATGGATTTTATTATTATTATTAAGATTTTCTAATTTCTTGGCCTTGGTTTTCTTTCATTATGATTCAATTACCTTCAAATAGTTGTGCTGTCTCTCCTGCTCTGCCTTCAGATACAGGCGGGTGAGTCGTCCCAGGTTCTTCTTGCACACGGTCTTGTCGACTGTGGCACCGCGGCGGATCCTCTCACGGTTGTAGTGCGCCGTGTTCGTCCACCAGTCCGCCTTCATCTTCACGTACCGGAGGATCATGTTCTCTATCGGCGTTGGGAGGCCTGGCACCTAAGAACAAATGAAAAATTAAAATCAATTAAGTAAATATTGCAACATTACAAGTCCATATTGCATTTCAAGTTTAAGCCAACTTAGCTTAAATTTGAAATGCAATATTGACTCCTTAACTGCTTACTTAGGCTTTGAAATAATGACACAAAATTTAATTTCTTCCACATAATATATCAAGTAACTCTGACTGTCTGTGTGTGTGTCTGTCTGCTACGCTTTCCCACTTAAACTACTGAATCAATTTTAATGAAAGGGACACAGATAAGAGTGGACCTCTAGAAAGGACATAAGTTTGTTTTAATCCTACGAAAACCTATAAAACGGATCCACGCGGGCGAAGCCGCTAGCGGAAGGCTAGTGTTTAATAATTAAGTATCTACAAAAGCTAAAAAAACTTAATATGCTTTGTTGAATTCCAGATTGTATTACTGAAGATGCAAATACTATTGAAACAGTTAAAAATGCTCAATTCTATTAGCCTAATATAGATCATATGCAAACCAATGTTATATTATGCAGTGCTGAAAACATGTTCAATTCAATACATGAAAAATCATTTTTAATTGATAAGGACACTTACCTTCCAAGGAATATTGGCCTTCCAGCACCGCCAAGCTTCAGACAGATGCTGCAGAATGGTCCGGGCCTTGTTTTGCTTGATTCCTTCCGGCATCATATCCACGATATCGTGCATGACGGACGCGCGCAGCTCCAAGTCGAAGTGGGATTCTACACGCTGCTTCGTTACTGTCTTGGCCACACCTGAGAAAGACATTTGAATCATGATTATCATATTATAATCATGATTAAATATGTTAAACATTGCATCTTTGGTGCAATTCAAAGACGACCTGCCTGGCGCAATGGTTATCATGCCGGACTGCCAATCGAAGTGTCCCGGGTTCGTTCCCGGCAAATCAGAAATTTGAATGAGGAGTGGGTGTTTGTGTTTCTATCTTTGTGTGTCCATGGTACCCACGAAACAGGGTATATTATTATTAATTCTCACCTACATTTGTAATATGACTTACATTTAAATTTAAACAACATACCTATGTAGTTTAGAGAATGCTGGACAACAATCAGCGGGTTTCGACAAGCGACATTCTATTATCGTAAACACTTGTAAAATAAAATGAAAAATATATGGAATTGATGTAAGGAATGTAAGCCAACAAAATCACAGGTAACTTTGATAGTTAGCTAATGTCAATCCCATAAATCTATCATTCTATTCTACAAGAGTTTATGATAATATATTGCTACTTGGCCAGGCCCACATAAAAGTTAAACTTGGTCAGAGCAGTTTGGAAATTAAATAGCTAATGGCTCATTGTAATGTGCGCTACAGTGTTCCGGAGGACAAGCTAAACTAATATCAATAATTATGATTATCGTCTGCAGCAGTCAATAAACTTATTATTATTACATTCGGATCATATGAAAGAACTTATAACAGCTATAATAATTTACCTTTAGAATGTCTTCCCTCGAACTGTCGGGATAACAGGTTGCCCAACCATCGCTCCAGCAGGGGCGTGATGCCGCGCATGAAGAACAGCCACACCCGCCACCCTGGCGCCCAGAAACCGCACCCTGGGCCTTTTGATACCGGACCCTGGAATAAAAACGTGTTTAAAATTGTCTTGGCCATAAAAAAGGCTCTGTTCACTTTTGTTTTTAGCATTGATATTTTAAAAAAGATATAAATATATGACATATAAAACATGCTAGCTGTGTGTGTTGCACTACTACATACAAGACAGAAAGACAATTTGCAAACTGTATTATCATACTCATCATAACATTATAATATTTTTTTTATTTATAAAGTCATTGGATTTGGGTCTATTTCAGCAACAAATTGCAGTACTTGGCTACAAAACTAGTTAGTTATTACTAGCTAACGTTTAAATGGAAAATAGAGAAGAGTAAATACACAAACACCAATATGGGAACAACTTGAATCAATTTAACAAACATTGTCATAATTGAAAAAAAATACTCACAGTGTTAAATCTATAGTAGATGAGATGCTTCAAGTCCTTGCACATTCTGATCTGCCTCATCAGCTTGTACTTGTATCTGTACATGCCGGTCAACTGGCCGACGTGAGCGAATATGTACTGCAGGCCGTCGGCCAGTTGGAACGAGTCCACATTGTTCAGGCGGTACTGGACGTGCGAGTCCACTATCAACTTCGTCAGGCGGAGGATCTCGCGGCATAAGTGGAACGCTGTGGATAAGAGTTGCTTTGAAAAACAAAGGATAGATAGCTAAGCCATGCGTTTTGTCTACTCGGCAATGTAATTTGTTCTACGAAAAACGACGTATTCGTAGTATAGTAGGCCTAGTAGGCTAAGTTATTCCTTATTATATCAGCTACCTGCCAGTGAAAGTCCCGTCAAAATCGGACGAGCCGTTTAAGAGATTAGCCAAACAGACAGACAGGTGAAAATTGCAAAAAATGTTATGTACATCATATGCAAAAAGTAAAAAGCGGTTATTTTAATATTACAAACAGACACTCTAATTTTATATATTTGTGTAGATTAAAAATTTCATCAAGATACACACACAGTTAGAATGTGAGTTTAGGTGAAACAAACAACTGTGCATGTAATAAGAAGTGTTTTGATTGTTGATCAATATGGTGAGCGCAAATGGTGCCACGCTGGAGAGGCTCTTTAGAGAGTTTCACAAATGTTTTATTTGAGGTTTTTTCAAATTTCGAATTTTAATGTGTGGTATGTATGAGTGTGAAGCATAACAAAATTTCCTTCTGTGTATGTTAAGTTACATACCATTTCCGAATCGCGATTTCTTTCTCTCCTTAGTAGTAAGAGTCTTCACTGGTTTTAAGTTGAAGTTATAGTCAAGATGCAAGTAGTTGAGGTTCTTCCGGTGGATGAGCAGGTTCAGCATGTTGTAGCCCTGTCTGCACACTTGCAGGCCAGCCTCCACCCAGTCTAGGGTTGTGGTTTGGAAGAACTTGGTTGATTTGAAGGAACGGAACAGGTACCTGTTACAGATTACAGCTTAAATTTTGTCACTAATGACAGTTAATGAGATTTTAAAGAAAACTAGTAGTTACTGAATGTTTCTTGTATGATGAGTGTTTTGATTTTTGATACCTGTTATAGAATTGCATGTGTATATAGATATGGAGTAATTTAATGTTAATGTATGGCTGAAACAGAATGTAATTTATTAGAGCAAAGCACTTTTATGACTTCCTTGACAAATGCTGGCTGCCATGTTGAGCTTGATTTTTAAAAGATTTTTTGAAGTGAAAATTTCCTTAGCGGCGTTGTGCACTTTTTTTGGGATGGGTAAAAAATGTTATACTCACATCAGGACACGTGGCCTGATCGAATATTCATAAGATGAAGGGGTGACAGCTGATGGCTTGACTGTCTATACTTGTAAAATTCGTTTATATCAAGTATTTAAAATATGGACATTGAACAAAGTGCACCTATTAATGAAAAAAGTGATGAAGAAATAGTGAAACAAAATGAGTGAGTACTTTATAAAAATACTAGATGAAAACCTACTGAAAAATTAGATGAAAAATAATACTGATAATAAAAGCAATTTGTGCAAAATTATTCCCTAAGCATTCCAAAATATCAAAAATGCACAAGGTTAAGAAGTCTGGAGTTTTCACACTACCGGAGTGCAACCCGTTGTTTTTTTTATCTATGTACGCCTACGCCTAGCTAATAATACTACAACATATACATTCATACACATATTCATCACATATACTAAGTTGTAGTATTATTTTTGACACTTAATGTGTCAAAAATAATACTCAAAAACTAAGCCATCGTTCTCATTAAGGTTACATCTCTATTAAAAGTTGTATCAAGAACATGACATGAAATATAGCAAGATAGCTAATCCTTACCTCTTCTTCTGTGGCTTTGGCGGTCTATGTTTCAGGGCATTGAGCACGTAGTACTTGAGGAGCTTCTGGTAAGACACGCGCACTTTGACAGGCTGGCCGGGCGGGCAGTGCTCCTTGTACCAGGTCTTCACCAGGGGCACGTCGATAGCTCGGCGAGATCGACCTGGTGGGCGTTTTAAATGTATTAAACTAATTTCCGATACTATAATAGAATAGTGATGGCCGAGAGAGCAGCAATGACCGAGTGGTAAAAAACCGCGGTCTTCGACGCGACCTACCCTGGGGGGTTCAAATCCTGAGCACACACCTATTACAAAGAAATGTGCGTATTTATCGCTGCTCCACGGTGATGGTAAATATCTTGATATTTAATTGATTACGATATTCTCCATCGCCGTGCATGCCTGAGAGTATGTTTTTATTTCTCGAAAGAATGTCGTCCACCAATCCACACTTGGCCAGCATGGTGGACTTCAGGCTAAATCCCTCTCACTTGTCAGAGACCTGTGCCAAACAGTGGGACATAAAAAAAAGGTTGAAAAAAAAATCTGATAGAGTCCATTCAAGTATTACGAGTCTGTGAGAACTAAAGAGGAACTGGGGCATCTTTGCTTTGCTTTGTATTTTTGAAGACATGGGGAGGGGGGGTCTTGGTAATGATTAGGGAAGCAATATTTATTTACTTATGTTTTTGGATCTACTAATTTAGAAAGAGGGGAGAGAGGTAGGAAACTGCCTACCCACTTTTCCCTTTATGTTTATCTCTTTCCTTGCGCTGACCAGATGATGGAGGGGGTTAAAAATTTGCTTATGTAATACTTGAACAGAGGTTGTTAATATAAATTGTAATGATTTGTAAAGTTCTGGTCTCAACTCATCTTACAGCGACCCTAAACCAGAGGGTGGTCATCTGATGACTATTAAGTATAAAAATGTTTTTGATATTCACAAATTATTTAATGTTGTTGTAAGATGTGGGTCTTTTTGTTTTTTTTTTTTTTTTTTGACTGGGAAGGGCTGAAACACTTTTATTACCTTTTTATATGGTTAAATATACAGTACCTCAACCACACATCCACAGTCTACAATGACTATTAGAAATACTGACTATCCAATTTGTTCAAATATAAATAATATAAATATAGTTCTACTATGCAAAAACTTAGAAACAGAATAGGATCCAGAACTGATAGAGGTATAACTTACCAGATCTCATATTAAATGGTCTTGGGGCCCACAGCAAGGCGATTCCATTAGCAGTGTTATCAGTGTACAGAGCAGTCTCCTGCAGGAATGGAGATACATCTTCGGGTAGCACAAACTCCTCTTCCTCTGGCAAAGGATCCAGAGACTTCACTCCCGAGTGCCGATGAGAGATTGGGTTGATCAGCGGGTCAAAGTAGAAGGCTGGTAAATCTGGATCTTCAGTTTTGATGTACACAACATTTGGTGTGTGGTACCTGAATGTAAATGATGTAACTTTTAAAAAGAGGAAATAAATTTGCTGAATATTGTTAACAGCAACGCATCAATTATTTTCATAAATTATGGAAGTTCCAGCAACAACAGAAGTACTTCTATAATATACTTTACTCAAAGCTTTTGGTGGGACAAAAATAACATACACTCAAGAAACTCACCAAGACAATTGCACAAAATGAGGCAAATTGTTGTACAAATATGGGAAGGCAATCCTATATTCAGTCCTGATTGGCTGTCTGATGATAATCTTGTTGATATCATTAAATTCATTCCAGTCTTCATCACCAGCAGAATTGTCTTTGACAAGCGGTTCAAACTTTGGTCCACCAGGGATTGCCATGTTCAGTGCTTTGGCAGTGAAGAAACTTTTTGAGTCAAAAAGGTAGAAGTAGTTATCATCAACCAAATCTGTTAACAACTGATTTGCAAGTCTGTACAATGTTGCCATTTGAGGTAGTGTCAAGTTCCACTTTCTGTAGGTTGAACCATTGACGTGACGTGTCCCCAATAGAGGTTTGTGGTCATAAAACCAGCTTGCCACAGCTGCGTCTTCTTCTGGATCTAACTCAATCTGAATAGGTTCAAGTGGTTCGACGTCTAAGATATTATCAGCATAGTCTAGCGGAGGCTCCTCATCATCGAAAGGTGGGAACCTCATGCGCTTGAAGTGTCTACGATCACGTTTCTCTCTACGCATCATGATCCACATTGTACCCCATTGAGCAATATAAACTGGTTCAATGACCCACGGGATTTCATTAACAAAAGTGATGGCCCCGGTAATGTGGTATAGAACTTTCACGTCTCTGATTTGCTCCCAGGGCATAGGCATGTTTTCAAGCAGCTTCATCACTGCATGGGGCATGTATTTTAAGGCACCAAGGTAGACTCGCTTGTCGTGACGGTACTTGCGACTAGTCATGTCTCCATGGTCCCTAATGATTTTTCTTATGTGCTCAGGAGGCATGTCCTCCTTCTGTGCGTCCACAAAACCAAACTTGCGTTTCTCGGCAAAACGCTTTGACTGTAGTTGCAGCCATTTTTGAGCTAAAGACAAAAAACAGCTAAATGTAGCATGTAAATGAAATTACTGTAGCACTAAGAACTTTTATACAACAACTTAATTATGTTAATCCGGTTATTAGATGTGTGCAATTTACAGCCATATACACTTATAAAGAAATGTATAATCATATCAATTGCATGATTAATCTATCACCATGATCATGATCATAGAACAGTGGTGCTACAATCGTGGGACATAGCGAATAAAATAGTACCTTAAAATTATAGTCTACAAACGCCGCATCTTAATGTTAGAACTATATGCTCTACCATTATGCTGGTGTTTGTAAGAGATGTATGCTAATTACTTGCTATTGCACTAATTTATTAATGAAACATTGACCAAAAATTAGCTAAAATAGTGAATACTATACCCCTGACATATAATTCTAACACATATCTCAGTGTTAAAACTGGGTAATTAGGGGAAAGTTTACAAATAAACTACAAATTAAAGGTCCAAATCAAACCATATTACCTACTTAGATTACCTATGACAGTATAAGAGTACCTACAAGTTACTTAGAAATTCAGTTTGTCGTTTCATAAAAAAATCTAGGACCATTTCGAAAAACCAAATGAAACTATTTTTATTACAAATAGGAAACTTAGGTTAGCATTAATTATTTATAGAGAGCTACTATATTTGCCAGAAGACAACTGTTGTTATTTAAAAAAAAACCGGCCAAGTGCGAGTCAGACTCACACACAAAGGGTTCCGTACCATTATCTATAAAAAATCATGTTCACTGTATGGGGGCCCCCTTAAATATTCATTTTATTCTATTTTTAGTATTTGTATAACAATAGCAGCAACAGAAATACATCATTACCTTTGATTATTAATAGAAATCATTGCATTAAGATTGAATGAAAGGTAAATTGTGGTTTATGATTTATGACATATTAAAAAAAAACTACTTACTAGATCTCGTTCAAACCAATTTTTGATGAAAGTTTGCATCGTAATGTACATCATATATTTTTTTAGTTTTATCATTCTCCTATTTTAGAAGTTACAGAGGGAGGGACACATTTTACCACTTTGCAAGTGTCTCTCGCGCAAACTATTCAGTTTAGAAAAAAATTATATTGGAAACCTCTGTCTGTATTGGTGAGCCTTTAGTTGTATTGGTAAGCACTTGGTAGGCCTTTGGTTTAATTTCAAAATGTTAAAAAAAAAGACAAGTGCAAACAAAGTTACTGAAATATGCTATAATTGCCCCTTTAGAAGTTTGGTACTCCTACACTACACAGAATATTATTATGTTATCAGGTGTTTAAATTTGATATGTTAAATGATCCATTTATAGTGTAAATAAAAGTATGTAATTTTTAAGCCCCTAATTTTACCATTATCAATAATTATATTATGAAAGGCTAAAAGGGCAAAAATTACAAATTCTTTATTAAATACCTTTTTCCTTAATTTTCTCCTCAGGAATATGATGAGGCTTGGGTGGCTGTGACGGGGGCACTGGTGGGGCCGCAGCGGCCGCGGCGGCATGCGCCTGCAACGCAGCCTGCTGAGCCGCGGCCAACTGTTGCTGGGCCATCATCGTGGCCCAGGGGTTCGGCCCCAACAAGTACGGCGGCAGCGACATGCTGCTCGCCTTCTACAAACAAATTCAAACAACACGTGAGCCAAACAACAAAACCACCAACTCTACCGGTAACCAACAGAACTAACAAACTCTAAAAATAACTCACTTTAACTACTGCTGGGCTAAATTGTTTTTAATTTCATAAGCACAATGATAAAGAACTAGATTAACAACATGAATTGATTATTCTTGACGCGCAAATGATTTATTCTGTGGCAGCCATTTGCAAATTGCTTGCAAATGAAATGAGTAATTTTTTTTTTATTAATTTTACGGCATTGGATAAAATCCTTGCAGCCATTCAATATTTTCGTTTCATTATTAAATAATGGCATGGCATCGCACTCTGTGCATATTGCCAGTGTCAAGTATAATTTCTCCGTCATAGAATAAATCAGTAAGTCGTCAGGTATCAGTCAGTCTAGTCAGTCAGATGTTCAAGTAAAGCGATGGCTACTTTACGAGAACATGTCCGAAGGAATTTTGGAGGCAAGCCGAAAAAATATGTTTTCGCACTGTTATTCTATTTCACAACACTCGTGTACTGTCATTAACCTATATCGAAAAAAATACCATCAACTTTATCCGATAGAACTCAAAAATACACCAATAGAATGAAAATTAAACAAGAGCACAACTTGTTCCTTCAGACTTCCCGCCAAAACTCCTGAAATGAGTAATGACCACACCAAAGACTAAACTAAACTAAAGAGAATATTATAATCACTACGTTTTACAAATGACTACCTATAGATTGAGATTTTGAGACTCGAATGACACTCACACTTGGTTCGAATGATGACGGTCATAAATAACTTGATACGAATGAGATTCAATGTTGATTCGAACTGTTGACATAAGAATAAATAATAATTAAGTCGAGTTGATTTAAATTTTGTCTTTTGTTAATTTTGTATTCCTTGACTTCGATAAAGTAAAGTTCATTCATATCCTATCCCCTTTCCCTTCCTATCCTATCCTTTACTTTCTACCCTTACACGCACACCGCTCACTTTACTCTATGAAGCCTTAAAAGGCTCCGTTCAATTATTTCTCTTCGCGTAAAACATTTTCCAGGTTAACAAGACTTTGATCAAATAAATGATTGAAATATTGCCTCAAATTGGTGTGAAATGTTTGATCGTGTAAGTAAACTATAATGACACAGTCAGTACCTACTGACAGTTATGATTGTCGTCTACATAGACATAAACCTATGGACCTGGCATGCCTACGAGATTTGCGTGCCTACCTAAAGTAATTAAAGTTGGAGCATAAAATGGCTGCTTCTTAATAGGGTTGTGCGTTTCAGAACAACACGTGTAGCTGATATCGATATTTTTGTTTCGTATTATTAAAGGTGCATTTATTTAGGTTTTTTATAAAAACCTAAAAACAAAATTTAAAATCATGTGTAAACTTTAAATTGGTGTCAAAGAAAATATGAACACTACAAATTTTATTTTGTACTATCATAAATCTACTTTTCAAAAATTTGAATGAATCATATCTTTTTTTTTTTTATTTAATTCACACTGTTTGTCAATTTTAACCTGCATTAAATGCCGAAGCTGACAAACCCATGATTTTATAATACTGAACAGAACAAACAATCATAAATACCTACATACATACATCCTCACATACTTTCGAATTTATAATGTATATATATTTTAAATATATTTGCTATTGATATTGATTAATGAACGAGAATAAAACAAGTTTCTGAGTAACAATTTTTTTTGTTCATTGCAGAAAAAAAACTAGTTAATTATAATAGTTTCTATAAGAAATTTGCTGTCGGAATAGCATATCAATAAAGATCATAATAATTTACTTAATTACCATCAAACGATGATCAATATTGTGTTCTGTGTTGTGGAACAAATACAAGATATTTTCGCACTCATAATACTCAGTCATAAATCTGAAAAAACATCGATATGGGGATCCGATATTTTACATTGAATATAAATATCGATATATTTTTTAATGGACACCCCTAGCAGCAGACCTACCATAACGAAACAAACGCACACATACACAGAATACACTTGTAAATACTGGGAGCATAAAATGGCTGCCGTGGCACGCATAGTTAGGTATTCAACTTAACATGACGTTGTTGCTAAAATTAGTTACCACTAATCTTTTATTATCTTTATTTTCTTATGCAGCCATCCATTAGTTAAAAAGAGACAGCATGATATTTGTCATGTTTGTGTCGATTCAACAGATATTTGTATAACGTGCTCTTCCTATAGTAGAAGAGGGCCTCTCTTGTTTTATTCCTTCCTCTGAGGTCGTCTATGATATGTGACTTGGTCTGAAGACTCTGAAGTAGGACTGTTGATATTTTTTAAAATATCGGATTTTCGATATATCGATATTTTTAAAATAATTTTGAAAATAATAGCGATATTTCTATATATATCGGCTTTATTTAAAATAAATCGTAATTCAGCTCAAAAATGATTACACAATTTATAGTCCAGTATATTTATTAAACAAATTAAATTATGAATGTACATAAGTGTTAGGATATTTATGTACACCAATATTTTTCAGTAAGACTTTTTTAAAATACTCTTTGTTTTATATGTTCAGCTGTTTGGCTACTATGATTGTTAGGCACTAAAAGATTGATTGTAGAAGCAACTCGTTCAGATGGTACAGATGTAGCAGATGGACTTAAATATTTATCAGAATTCTGATAGGACGGGAGTAAAATTCCTACTATCAGTCCAAAATTTCAGGGCGTTTGATGACCTTGAAATATTTGGCTGTTAAAAATTTTAAAAATTTTACCTGGAATTTTTGAAAAATTGTTTTTTAATTCAAAATTTTAATTAATAAAACAAAATAAAAAAAAAATTAATGTCGGCTTACTTAATTTTCATCAATAAAATCTACCGTTTAGGTTTACGTTGATTTTGTAGGTTAAATAAATTACAAAAAAAAATTAAAAATAAAAATTTATTAAAAAAATATCCACCATCGATATCGACATTTCAATATCGAACTATCGATATATCGTCCAGAAAAATATTAGTAATAAATATCGATATTCTGAAATAATATTATCGATATTTCGATATATCGATATTTTATCAACAGTCTTACAGTCCTAGATGGTCCTAGTCTGAAGGGACAAGCTGTTGTGCTCTTGTTTTATTTTCGTTTTCTTAGTATATTTTTGAGATATATCGGATAAAGTTGATGGCATTTTTTTCGATATAGGTTAATGAAAGTGCACGAGTGTTGTGAAATAAAATAACAGTGCGAAAACATGTTTTTTCAGCTCGCCTCCAAAACTCCTTCGGACATGTTCTGGTAAAGTAGCCATCACTTCTTTTGAACATTTGATTGACTAGACTGACAGATACCTGACGACTAACGAACAAAGTGACGCTGGCAATATGCACAGAGTTGGCGACGCCATTATTAAAATTGAAAAAAAATGTGACTTGAAAAGTTGACATGACATTTAGGTACCTATGTATGACTGACAATTTGCCTGAATTTGCGCCAAATGCAAAAAGTTCCTTCCATTCCGCTCAGTTTTCTAATTTCCCAGCTTTTTGAAGTTGATATTTATTGATTGGATCCGGATTGTTTATTTCAAATTCGGCCAAAGCTGATTGAGATTATAACCAGAGAAATTAAGGAATCTTACTGGATATTTTAAAGTATCCAAAGGACATAACAATGGGTGATCACGACGACTTCGAAGACAATCAGTATCCTGACAACGACGAATTTGTTCCATATGTAACTGCCGGCAACCTAGCTCAGAGGAATGGTGCGAAAGTAACCATTTGGGGAAAAGTCACGAAGGTTTCTGCTAGCGAGGGATTCTACATCAAAACAGTTGATGAGCAGGAGGTCCTTATAAGATTGAAAAAACCGTTGAACGAGCCACTGGAAGGTTGGTATGAAGTGTACGGCGTGTCTCAAGGAAAGAGTATATTGTGTGACGAATATGTCCCGTTTTCTTCGGAGATGTGCAAGAATATAGATCTTGACGGTCACAAAGCGCTTGCGAAAATATTAGTTGCATTGGATGACCCATGGAACCTTGGAGAAGATCACAGTAATGGCATGGATGGTGTAACTCCAATGCAAATGTAAGATTTCATATTTAATGTTGTTATAAGTGCCTTCGTTTTATAAAATAAGTTAATACACATATTTTGTCTTTTGAATTGATTTTTATTTTTACAATACACATACAACACTGATTTAAAAAAATAATTTCAGAAAGCTAAGGTACAGTTCTAACAATAAGTTCTTACAACTTTTGTCCTTCTGAAGTTAGATGCAACAAACAACTGTGCATGCAGTGTTATGCAATGAAATGTTTTCATTTCATCCATACTATAATATTATAAATTCGAAAGTAACTCTGTCTGTCTGTCTGCTACGCTTTCCCGCTTAAACTACTGATTCAATTTTAATGAAATTTGAAACTTAGAGTGGACCTTGGGAACGGACATAGGATGTTTTTTTTTCCTACGGGAACCTTTAAAACGGGTCTACGCCCGGCGAAGCTGCTGACGGAAAACTAGTTTAGTATAATTTTTCATACTACTTGTAAACTTCAAACTCGACAAAGATTTTTTGTAAGTATTTTAATGCACACAATCTGATACAGTAACTTTAATAAATAAAGGTGCATCATATACATAGTACTATAAAAAAGAAATCTCTTACGGAGACTGCAATTATAACACAAAACTTAAAATAAATAAGAATACAAAACACAAACTTCACAATTTGACTCTGTACTTATCATACTATTATTACATATCATACCATTATAGACCATTATGTGCTAACAA
Organism: Pyrgus malvae; assembly: GCA_911387765.1. Classification (NCBI taxonomy): domain Eukaryota; kingdom Metazoa; phylum Arthropoda; class Insecta; order Lepidoptera; family Hesperiidae; genus Pyrgus; species Pyrgus malvae. The sequence goes on along the minus strand of OU426958.1, from coordinate 6,098,906 downwards.
TATACTCTAGGATATGCACGAACTTCCAACTCCTTAGTCCTTTTGGCTTCTATCTTCAGCCGCTTCTCATGCAACACAGCATTGGAGAGTGCTCCCTCTATACATGTGACTGGGCGATTTCTGATAGGAAAAATAAATAAGGTATAAAACACTGAGAAATATGTATCAAAATCACTTAAAACTTAAAAAGAGTATAAAATGTGATTTTACATACATTTTCTCTGCACCATTAATTCTGTTGACTTCAGATTGTATCTTGACACTAAGTGGCCTGTCCTTGCCTCCTTTGAGAGCTAGCTCTGTCAAGTACCTCTTGATATACTGCTTCAATTGAATATTCTCCCTAGCTAGTTTGGCTTTTTCAGTCCTTAGGCACATTGTTTGTACCTTTACTCTGTTTACCTTCAAAAGGAACTTGTCCATTTTGCTGAACTCTTTGCACTCCTCCTGTAAAATAAAAATGATTTTTTCTTTTGAATTATCCATATGGCGCTATGGTCACCATGCCGGAAGTGAGTGTAAAGCATTATTATTATTATAAGCTCAAATCAAATTTATTAGTTAACGTAGATGTGCCTGTGGTGTTACCCGCATCATAGATGTGATGTTTTTAGCCTAAAATATTCCTCAATAAATGTATTATTAACAAAAAAATATTTTTTTTTAATTTGAACCATTATAGTTCTTGAGATTTGTGCTTTCACACCTCAGTTTTAAACCAACAAACTCAGCTTTATGATATAGATAATATAGATATACCAAATTATAATATTATGTGGTACTATATTAAGTATCCTTTATATAAATCATGTGTCTATTCCTGAAATGAAACTTCAGGCACTTCAGGACACCTTTTGAAGGTTTCCCCCCGACGACACCAAAAAAAGGCACTTCAGAACCAAAGAAAAAGGTAAATAGATCCTTCATTTTTCATCTGAGCTTTATTTACAAACCTGATACTTACAATCATAGCTCCATCTAGATTTTCAAAATCCTGGTTCAATTCATTTTCTCCCATACCTTCAAGAAACATTTCATCATTTTCATGTTCATATTTGCTACATATTTGAGCCATTTGATTGATCTTATTTATCTTGTCTTGAGCATTTTCTAGTTGCTATAATCAAAACATAGGTATCACTCACATTCATTAGTAAGGAAGGATCATTAGCAAGAAGTGAATATTCTTCATGGATTAGCTCTTAGGGTTCCACATAATGGAGACAAAATGAATTATAGCCTATATGGTGTCTAGGGTCTAATCATATACACCATATAATCAGGATCCAGCTTGAAAAACAAAAAATAATTCTTAAAATCCTTTCAGAAGTTTCAGAATTTAGCTTGTACATGCAAATAGTTTTTTTAATAAATGAACTTTTAGAAAATATATTTAGTTAGTGTACACTATGTTTTCTCTTTGAACATCTTTGATGTTTACTGCTTTATTACTTAGTAAACTTTTTCTAAATCATATACACCATATAATCAGGATCCAGCTTGAAAAACAAAAAATAATTCTTAAAATCCTTTCAGAAGTTTCAGAATTTAGCTTGTACATGCAAATAGTTTTTTTAATAAATGAACTTTTAGAAAATATATTTAGTTAGTGTACACTATGTTTTCTCTTTGAACATGTTTGATGTTTACTGCTTTATTACTTAGTAAACTGTTTTATTACTCATAGTATGTTGGGGTAAGTTCGGATGGTTTTTAGCTACATTCGTAAGATGTTGGCAATTATTTTTTTTCTCATAATCTATACCAGCCAGCGTAAAAAATAAAGTAAAAACTGATAATCAATAAACAAGCTATAAGAAAAATATTTTTTCGTTTGCACAGACATAACGACTACTGAGTTATGCGAGTTTAAAGTACGCATAGATAATACACTTATGAAAGTACGGACATACATTTCAAAAAACATAGTAAAGAACGGACGATGTAGGGGAAAGACCGGAATACCCTCTAAAATCACCCAAATGGCTAAAAGCATAAGGTTTATAAAAATAAAATATCCGATCTTATACTTGCTACAACATACTTCTTGAATAATTTATTTTGTTTAAAAATATAGCAGGAACTATTTACGTTTTTAACGTTTTACGTAACTGAAGGAAGTAGCAAAACAAATTGGCGCCTCGCACTATGTTGCGAGTATAAAAATAACCACAAATTCGGTAGATATTTAACTTATACGTTCTTACCCCATTCACGATCTTATATACCCATGAGTTTAATGTTTTGTGCTGTGATACAGAAGGTACATTGACGTCACTGCATTTTTACGCTCTCTGTAAAGATACCTTTTAAGGCACTATTTAACCAAGCTCACAAATAAAATCATGTACAAAAATAGCCATTACGTGAACTACTGAAAGCCCAAATAAAACAAGAAGAGACGAATCTATAAAAAACGTCAAAGGTAGGAAAGCTAGGATTGAACTGATACACCCATCCTATTCCTGATCAAACCCTTGTCGTTGAGTTTCTTAGATAGCTTGCATTTTACCACAGCCGCCGCTATATGGCTGATAAATTAACAACCTTTATTTTAGTTGGTAGGTACCTATATAATCTAACTGAGTAACTAACTACCTACCTAGTGTTTTATTAAAAAATTCTAAACCTTAATAGCATCCTGGCTAGCATCAACTAGACGCGCCAGCATTTTGTCACCCTGTTCCTTCTCTGTCTTGGATTCCTTCTTCATCAACCAGTACTTCTTGGAGAGCTCCTCCTTGTGGTTGTTCATGCGTTTTAGCTTGTAGCCCATTGTGTTCGTTGTTTTTGTCCACTCATTTTGGAGATTTAGAAGCATTTCCTAAACAGAGTTGAAAAATGGATGAATTTCTTACATATTTTTAATATTACAACGATTTTACATTCTTTGTAAATGAAACAAGAATATAGAAACAACAGGAGTATCTAAATAGGAAGCAGTGTATTTTTATTCCTATGTTTTTGTGTCCTACTGCTAGCAACAAGTCTCGGAAGTGATAGATTTTAGGAAGAGGAAGAGAGGATTTTGGCCATAGTCCACCACTCTGTCCTAGTGCGGATTTGTGGACATCATGACTTCGAGGAATTATGAGTTTCTCTCAGTCATGCACAATGATGAAAACATCGTACCTAATTAGTGAAAGCGTAGTTAAATATCACCGTGTCTCAACGGTAAATACGCATACAAATTTATCTGTCAAAGTTGTGCGCCGACGACGGTTTGGACTCTGTATTTCCATGTCAAGACCGCAGGTTTTGCCATCGCTGCTTGCAGAGTTTAGTGCTTTAGTGGCTATGAAATATATGACAAAATAATCTAGTGACAGAGCTCGCGCTTATGGTTTGGGTTCAAATCACAGTGCACATCACACGCATACCCATACACATTTCTGTATTATGAATAACTTACTGTATGGTGAACGATATCTGTGAGTGCACTTAAAACCCGCAGCAGTTAGCCAGAAAATGAATGACCACCTAAATTCACGCTTTTGAAATGAGCTCTATCGACCGCAGCTGTGGGACTTCACCTAATGAAAACTAGAAGGATTTATCGCCCGAATGTTGACCACAAAGAAAATGTAGGTCGTGTAATGAGGACGAGGAGGCATACGTAACCATCAATATAGTATAGTACCTATACTCGTATATAAATGATCGATGTAGGTACGTAACAGATAAAATACTTAAAAGAAAGTTAATAATAAGATAATCACTGTTGCCTGCTGTATTTGGAACTCATTCCTAACGATGTCTCGCTGGTAGAAGTCGTCCTTCTCCCTTAAGGCCTGGTAGTGGCCCATAATGGGGTTGTGCTGCTCCAGGTAAGAGTCGTACACCTCACGTAGCTTGCTCCAGTAAGTTTCGATCTCCAGTCGTTTCGGACGGCAAAGAAGCCGCATATCTTCCTCGTGCTGTAGAGTAATTTATGATTAGGTCAAGAATTTATGAATTTCATTAATTTAGCTATGAACCAAAGAGTAGCGAAAGTTTGGGGAGGTCTACTCAAGTTCAGCAATGAAAGCTTATGAATGGAACAAAACTATGAATAGTTGAAATTGGTCTACTATGTAGCCTGTTTATACTCGGAGTGATGATATAATTGTTGGATAGATATGATATCATCGATTTTATTTGTTTTTGTGTGAGTCTCCAAAGGCTTCTTTGTCACTGGAAGTGGTCATCAAATCGTACATGCTTCTAAGTTTGTGTATCACTGTAGAATTGTGGTTGCAATATTATGTCATACGAATATTGCTGGACCATTAAAAATAATCGTATGTAACTACATACTTAAGGTGGAGAGTGTTGTAAAATATAGTTTTAAATCTGTATTAACTATCATTACTCTGTGGCTAAAACAACTGTATTGTTGGTAACATTATCTGTGACCACTGACAATCTAAAAATTGTAATTTGCAATGTACGCGATTCTTTGTACAGTTTGTACTTTAATAAAATACTTGGATGAAACTGGATCTTTGATTAAATAATACTACATGGTGACAGCGGAAAACAATAAAATTATAATTTATAATGGAGCCCAAGGAATTTGCAACATTGTCAATGGATGGTGATATGGGTACTAATTGGAAAATATTTAAGAGGAAACTTCTTATTTATATAGACGCCTATTATGCTGAAGTCAAGGAGAAGCAAAAAATCGGCTTATTGTTGCATCATGGAGGTAATTATTGTCAGGATGTGTACGAAACGTTTGAAAAAGAAAATGATAAAGAAATGACATTTGATAGTATTTTGAAAAAGTTTGACAGTCATTTCATACCGAAAAGTAACGTAACCTATGAGAGGTATAAAATTTTTACGAGAAAACAAGATGATGCAGAGACTTTCGAGCAATATGAAACTGCACTTAAACGATTAAGTCAGTCTTGTAATTTTGGCTCACTTCAAGATGAGTTGGTACGAGATTTGTTCATTTGCGGTATCAACAACAAAGGGTTGCAGCGACAACTTTTAGGTATGACAGACATGACTTTGGAAAAGGCTTTGTCAGCTTGTAAGAATCACGCAATTGTTAGTGAACAAGTTGTTGAAATGGAAAAAGGAAGTGGAATAAATATAAAGAAAGAATTAGAAATTGACCTTATGAAAAAGAAAGCCATAGAAACACAAAAAGAGTGCCAATATTGTGGATACAATCATGATTATGGACGGTGTCCAGCTTATGGGAAAATATGTGCCATATGTAAGAAGAAGAACCATTTTGCGAAAAAATGCAAAAATAGAAAAATTAATATTTTAGAACAGAGAGATGACAGTGGTGAAAGTGATGAGAACTACAAAATAGGAATTTTGTCATTGGAGAAGAATAAAAAGTATTTGTGGTATAGTGTTACTTTGAATATACAAAATAAGTCAGTAGATTTTAAAGTTGACTCTGGGGCACAGTGCAATGTACTTAGTGAGAAGCAGTTCTTGGAGCTTGGTGTGGATTATAAACTTTTAGAGCACACTAGTGTAAAAATTACTTCGTTTACAAATGATATAGTGCCTATTGTCGGTAAATGTATATTAAAATGTACATATCAGTCTATAGTTTATCCAATTGAATTTTACATTGTACGTTCCAATTGCTATAACCTATTGGGGTTAGAATCTTCTGAAATGCTTGGTCTGATCAAAAGAGTTAGTCAGATTAATAAAAGTGTAAAATCAGTAATTCCAGATAAATTTCAAGACTTATTTGATGGAGAAATAGGGTGTGTACCACATTTAATAAAATTAGAAGTAAATCATGACATAAAGCCTGTTGTATCTCCAGCTCGTAGATTACCATACAGTCTAATGCCAAGAGTGAAACAAGAACTTGACAATTTGGTGAAACAAGGCATCATTACTCCGGTGAATGAACCAACAGACTGGGTAAGTCAAATGGTAGTGGTACAAAAGAAAGATAACTCCCTTAGAATATGTTTAGATCCCAGACCATTAAATAAGGCATTAAAAAGAGCACATTTTCCATTCCCTAAAATCGACGACATTACTGCATGCCTTGCAGGTGCTAAGGTCTACTGCAAATTAGATGCCCAATCTGCCTTTTGGATGTGCCCATTAGATGAGAATAGTTCGCGACTGTGCACATTTCAGACTGCATGGGGAAGATATAGATTTTTGCGTTTACCATTTGGAATCTCACCTGCACCAGAAATATTTCATAAAATAGTAAATGATATGTTTCAGGATATTGAGAAAGTAGTTACCTTTCAGGATGATGTACTGTGTTGGGCTGATTCTGAAGATGAGCTAAAAAAGATTTTATATAAAGTATTGGAACGAGCTCAAGAAAATCAGATCAAATTTAACCCACAAAAGTGTCAGTTTTTTGTTAAGGAAGTAACTTTCCTGGGACATCACATCAGCGAAAAGGGAGTTAGTGTTGACAAAGATAAAGTCAAAGCTATAACTGAATTGGGGCCCCCAAAAGACAAAAAAGGCTTACAACGAGTGTTAGGAATGTTTAATTATTTGTCTAAATTTATTCCAGGATATGCTGATTTGACTGCCCCACTGAGAAGTCTTTTGAAAACTGATGTTGAATACCGATGGGAACATCATCATGATATTTGTTTTGAAAAACTTAAAAATCTTATAACGAATGCACCAGTTTTAGCATTCTATGAGCCAGAAAAAGAATTAACACTTAGTGTAGATGCAAGTTCAGTTGGATTGGGTGCTGTCTTACTTCAAAGAGGAAGCCCTATTGCGTATGCTTCTAAAGCATTGACTGAAGTTCAAATAAGATACTCCCAAATCGAAAAGGAGTTGTTAGCGATATGTTTTGGAGTTGAAAAATTTAAACAATATTTAATTGGAAGAGATACAGTCAGGATAGAAACTGATCATAAACCAATTTTAGGAGTCATGAATAAGCCATTATGCAAAGTGCCTGCTAGATTGCAAAAAATGATTATGCGATTACAGCCTTTTAATTTGAATGTTGTGTTTACTCCAGGAAAATATTTGTATGTGGCTGACACTCTATCTAGAGACTTTTCGTTAAGTGGTTGTGATCAAGAAATTAATTTTGAAGATGATATAGAGTTACAAATTTGTTTATTACTAAAAAATTTACCTGTCACAGATGAATGTTGGAATAATATTTTAAATGCAGCTAAAAAAGACCCTGTTTTGAGCAAACTTAAAAATGTTTGTCTTAATAATTGGCCAAGGTTTTATAAAGATGTTGAAGATGAAATTAAACCTTATTATCAGTTTCAAGAAGACATTGTAATAGTAAAAGATATGTTATTCAAAGGCAATCAGATTATTATACCAAAAATATTAAGACAACAAATGCTAAAAAGCTTACACACTGGTCATCCTGGCATTTCAAGGATGGTGAGTAGAGCTGAGTTAACTATGTATTGGCCAGGTATAGTACAGGATATAAAGAAATTTATAAATAATTGTAATACATGTCAAAAATATGAAGAAAACAAGCAAAAAATTGTTTTGAAGTACAAGAAAGTACCTATGCTGCCTTGGCAAGAAGTAGGATGTGATATATTTGAATACAGACAAAAGCAATATTTAGTGGTAGTTGATGCTCTATCAAATTACATTGAAGTGAGTGGATTAAAAGATTTAAGGAGTGCATCTGTGATTATTCAGTTGAAGACTATCTTTTCACGTCATGGTATTCCATTGGTATTGTATTCTGATGGAGGACTTTGCTTCGATTCGGAATTATTCAAGTTATTTGAAAAAGAGTGGGGTTTTACTCATATAAAGTCTAGTCCACACTATCCAAAGTCAAATGGATTAGCTGAGAGTGCTGTAAAAATTGTTAAGAAAATATTTATCAAATGTGAAGACAGCAATGAAGATCCACTTCTTGCACTACTAAATCAAAGAAATACACCCAGGGGAAAAGTTAATTCACCAGCAAAGATATTAATGGGAAGACAGCTAAGAACTAATATACCATGTTCCTTTATAACACTTATACCAAAACTTACATATGATAAAGATAGAAAAATATTGAACAAGAACAAAATAAATACCAAAAGTTATTATGACAAGACTGCTACTAAAAGAAGAGATTTTAGAGAGAATGAAATGATTCGATTCAAGAAAAATCCTAAAGACCATATGTGGCTGAAAGGAAAGATAGTAAAGAAAGCTAACAGTCCTAGATCTTATATTGTGGAAAATGAGGAAGGAAAGAGATATTGGCGAAATGAAATTTTTATAAAACCAAGTCCAGCTTTTCCAGTTTCATTAAGTAATGAAAGAGAAAATGAAGAAGGAAAGAGATATCGGAGATATGAAACTTTTGCAACACCAAGTGAGGTACACAATCAAAAAGTTATGCAAGATATTTCAGAGCCAGGATCTCACCAAGATGAGTCATCAGATGGTTCTGAGCCCAATAGTTCCAGTACAGAGTATCTTAATCCAAACTTGAAGGTGAAAATGTCTAGATTAGGCAGAGTAATTAAGCTTCCTGATAAATATTCAGATTATGAAACATAAAATAAGTCCTGAACTTTGAGTGTATAAAAATAATTAGACTGTAATATATTGCATTGTATATCTTATTTCAAATATTATGTGACCATAGTATTAATTCTAATTTCATTTGTAACTCAAAAAATATTAAGGGGAAGATGTTGTAAAATATAGTTTTAAATCTGTATTAACTATCATTACTCTGTGGCTAAAACAACTGTATTGTTGGTAACATTATCTGTGACCACTGACAATCTAAAAATTGTAATTTGCAATGTACGCGATTCTTTGTACAGTTTGTACTTTAATAAAATACTTGGATGAAACTGGATCTTTGATTAAATAATACTACAGAGAGTAATGCAAACGGGCTGCGGTATCCCGATTAGAACTTGGGACCACTTTTCCGTCCTTCTTAATTTCATTTTTAGGCTAATTTTGCCACTAAAACCAGGTGAAGCTGTAATGGGTTACAAATCCAACAACAGGCTATTAGAAAAACATCGAGCCTTAGAACCAATACAAATACATACAGATTAGGATTGCGTACCAGCCTGGCTATTTTCCAATTGGTTACAGTCAAACTTCCTGTAATTAGGATGCCAGCCAGCATCCGTCTCTACTTGACATGATGGACAGACAGGCATGACAGATGCCTTTGTAAGGGTACAATTGGTATGATGAATTACTTTCGTTACAGTATGATGCACCGTTTTATTTGAATGTGTAAACATGGTTTGTACTTATGCTTGAGAATTAAGTATCTAAGTATGTTAATTCTACTTTGTAGCGCATGTGGATAAAATAGATTCATAATTTAAGTAGGATCATCTTTGAAAATAGGCTGAATACCAAATACTTTTAAGTGATTAATAACTAACCTAACCTTTTTTAACCTACCGGGTTATGTGGGATTTGACCGCACTAAAACCCTCTCGGTGGCCTGATGCCTTTGCGCTTGGAGAGGACTCCGGGATCTCCAGAGGAACGCACCGGTGGCGCGCGGCGCCCAGAATGGGCCCATCTTCGGGAGAGCAAATATGCTCTCCTGCACCTTCCGATGCTTACGGAGGCATGCGGCCACGCACACACCACGTCCTTCCCGGGGCTGCTAACTGGGCGGATCAAGCTCCCACTCACACCGTCCACAACCCCGGAAGCCCCCTTTTAGTCGCTTCTTACGATCAGGCAGAGGATACAGAACAACGAAGCTTACATTACTTCATCGTTACTGTAAGAAGGTTACTTGAGGTGTAGAATATTCTATTGCTCAAAAGGCCCCTAAACAAAAAAATATTGGTCTTCAATCTTACAGTTTTGATTATTAATCTTCCTTATATTATTTGATTAGTATGTAAAAACCCCAATTTTCAATCTTTTGTCCTGTAGGTAACGGGCAGTGTTGCGTGAACTCAAATTACATTATAAATGGCGATTTGTGAACATCCTCTGCAGTGTTATGTTTAATCCTCAAGTGACAATGCATATCGTGAAATATTTTATTTTGATATTTTGCTTATTATTTTTTGATTGCGGTGTAAGTATACTTACCCCTATATCTTTTCGCATCAATGCTTAGAAATGGGTATTTCTAAGCTGTCTTTTGTAATTAATTTTGTTATCAAGTACTTAACAATTTTTAACACAGGCCCTCAACTGCAAATCTGATGGCGGACCTAAAGAGAACGAACTCAAAAAGGTTTACAATATTTGCATGAAACAGCAAGAAGGAAGTAATAATAGTAATGGTCGCAGTGACAATGAACAAGATTGGAGAGGAACGCGAAGGTACAATCAGTGGTCTCAAGATAATATGGCAAGAAATAGGGGGAACGACAAAAGAAACTACAGAACATCAGAATGGGATAGTAGTAATGGAGGGAACAGAATGGAAAACAACAGAGACAGGATGAGTGATCAAAATAAAATGCGAGGTCAAAATAGAAATAGTAATAGCAGAGATAACAGAATGGAAAGCAATGAAGATTCATATACAAGGGACGGAAGAGACGAAAGGCAAAATAGGAATAGCAATAACAGATATGGAAATAATGGTGTTAGCGCCAGAAATGATTTTTTCCAGAACGATGATTATGGTGTAAGTACGATTTATAAAACTTCACCAAACAATATAAAAGTTTAAAATTTTACAATATTTTATAAGGTGACTTATTGACTATATTCATTGATATCAGGCAAGTCACTAGCCAATATTTTATTTTCAGGGATACAATAACAACAATCAATACTCTACACAATCTTCAAGAAGATACAAACGTGAAAGACGAGTAGAAATGAACTCGGGAAAGCGCAGCCAGTATAATCCAAACCCTCAAAGGTTTTCTGGATATGATGATAAATACGAAGAAGAGGACAAACATTCAAACGAAAGCAATTCTACCTATGATGAAGACGCGAAGGCGTGTGCCCTACATTGTTTACTGGAAAACTTGCAAATGGTAAACAAAAACTAAATAAATTATTGTTTTTACAACTAACACTCCACTATTTTTCTTTAATATTTAAATTCATTTCAGACGGGTGAAAACGGAATGCCTGACCGATATTTGGTGACACATAAGATTACAAAAGATATTAGAGACGAAGACTTGAAAGATTTTTTGCAAGACTCGATCGAAGAATGCTTTCAGATATTGGACAGTGGTAAGTTTTCTACGACGTACATTTAATTACTTTAAACTTCTGATATAAATCTGTTCGGGTGTTAAAAAATAACTTTAAAAGTGAGTCACATAACTAACTTCTATTTACAGAAAATACCAGTACAGAAGAAAAATGTGACTTTTCGAAAAACTTGCTCATGTGTTTATCGGATAAGGGAAGAGCTAATTGTGACGATTGGAAAGATGATTTTCAATTTTAGTTTTTATTATTATTGCAACCTTAATAATGCTCACAAATTTCAATTCTTTTAATTTTATTGCCTGTATAACTTAATATCAATTTAACTATCGATGTGGTGTTTTATTGATTGTAGAATTCATTAATTTTCTTTCAAGCACATTTAACGAAATGTTTTTTGTAAAATCTTATATTTATTTAAGTATGCAATGTATTAAAATATACATTTTATATAAATCACATAACTTATTTTTCTTCACATTTTATCAATTTTGTACCTATAGTAAATTTAATTTGTCCTATTTCAGATTTTAAAAAATTGGCCTCAATTCACAAAATCGATTATCAATTATGTACCTACAGTAAATTTAATTTGTCCTATTTCAGAATTTTAAAAAATTGGCCTCAATCCACGAAATAGATTTAGGTAATTTTTGAACTTTAATACTTTTAGTAGATAAGTCTTTATTGAATTTGCTGTTTTGATTTCTACCTTTTACAATTACATAAGGAAATAGTATATTTCATTACAAGTGCGGAAAGGCTGTCATTGCAAGGAGTTCCGACAAATGTCTACCCGAGCCGAGGCGCAGCCGAAGGTGAGGGTTGACAGTTGGAACTCCTTCCAATGACGGTTCCGCACGTGTACTGAACGACTATTTTTAATACAGTTGCGAAAAAATGAAGCAATTTAATAAAATAATAAAAACTCGCAAAGAACATTTTTGAAAAATGGCGCCAACCGTAAAAGAATACCTATATGCAGAGATTATTTTGTTTTCTTCACCCATTCTGGGTAGGCAAAGGGAACTATACCCATACAGCCAAGTCTTCAGTAGAATTTTTTTATTGATATGAAATGAAAATGTTAATGAGATGAAATGAAATAAAACCTAACCTAAGTCATTGAATCAAATCATTAAATCTGATATTGAAACAAATAAGTAGCTTCTTTTTAGAAATATTTGCATGAATCATAAAAACTTCTAACGGAGTTTTGGCGGGAAGTCGAAAAAGACATATTGTGCTCTTGTTTTATTTTCATTTTCTTGGTGTACTTTTGAGTTATATTGAATAAAGTTGATGGCATTTTGTTTGATATAGGTTAATTACAGTGCACGAGTGTTTATGAAATAGAATAACAGTGCTAAAAGTGTTTTTTCTGCTTGCCTCCAAAATTCCATCGGACATGTTCTAGTAAAGTAGCCATCGCTTTACTTGAATGTTGGACTGACTAGACTGACTGATTACTGACGACTTACTTACTGACTTTGTTATTTCTTCGTCCAGTTTCATTGAAACTGGCAAAAAATTGATGCAAAAATAATACTTGACGCTGGCAGTATGCACAGAGTTTGCGATGCCATATTGAAAAAAAAAACTTCTAACACTTCGTGGTTGGTTTTTTTCTTTTTAATATACATTATTTTGACAGTTGGAAAAGAGAACGCACGAGTGCGGAAAAGGTAAAGAAAAAGCACGAGTGTAGTGTGTAACAGCCCACTTCCCGCACGCTAAACGTCCCTGCAATACGTCACTTTTTGAGCAACTGTATTAAAAAATAATTTTTATCACTTCTTTAAATAAAATTCAACATCTATATTCACCTCCAACCGAGCATCGTTTTTGGCCGTTGCTCTTTCTATCTCTTTTTGTTTCTTGTAATTCCGGAAGTCTGTGCCCTGTATGTACGTTATGAGAGTGAGCTTGAACTCGGCTCGATCTTGGCTGTCAGTTATGTCCGTCTCATCCCTCTCCCAATTCTCCAGAAGAGTGTTTTTCTGATGTTCATATTCCGATTGCAGTTTATCAAGACGTTGAGTGCCTATTCCTTTTAAAAACAAATTATGTTACTTTTAATACAAATTAACATTTTCTTTTACGTAATCATACTACAAATAATAAATACTTAGGAAGTAGCTTAAAGTCTCCGTATGAGTTTGGAAGGCACGCCGATGTTGATCGTCAGAATCATCAATGGCATTCACCAGCGAGTTTATCAGTCGATCCTTCCTCTCTGTTAGAAAGTTGAAGCTCATTATCATTCCCTGAAAAATGAAGAATAGATTTTAAGATAAGTGGTACAATTTTCATCATAGTTCAGTCGGGGAAGTAGCAGTGCTGCACCCATTTCTGCCGTCAAACAATTCAATAGAATTTCGGCAGAATGGTGTGATTGTCGTCAAAAGATATGAGAGTATCATCTGCTATTTTTTAATCAAGAACAAATAATTTGTTTTCTACCTGTATATCTAGCGCCATCTGTTTACACTTAATCTTACGTAGAATATAACGCCATTGTTGATTTATTTTGGCTGTGTTCATTTTGCTGTAAGCTTCCTCTTTGTCCAGTTTTTTCTGAAACCAGTATAGGATTACAAATATTAAATTGTTATTTTATTTTAAAAGATGCCAATGTGAGTCCTGCTAGCTTCTTAGTATTAACTCAACTGAGTTCTACTTGCAGTCAGTTGATAGGATTTAGTAGTGATGAATGATTTGAAAACATTCCATTCGACTATGTTACAATAATACAATACAAACTCTTTATTGCACACCAATACAAGGAAAACATACATTACATAGATACATTAACACGAAAGCAAAAGGCGGTCTTATTGCTACAAACAGCAATCTCTTCCAGACAACCGAGAAGGAAATATATTTATATAAGACAAATTCGAAATTAGAGGGTAGGGTGCATTAAACAATAAACAGTTACTGTAAATATATTCAAAACAAAGTAGTAAGAATGAATAATAGTAAGAAGAAATAATAGTAAGAAGAAATAATAGTAAGAAGCAGCAAAGAATAACAGAGACAACCAAGGATACCACTGACAGCAAAAAGTTATGTTTTGACCGGAGTCAATATAAGTATACCTTCCATTCTCTAAGTCTATATTTGATATCTTAATTATCACCTTAATAAACCTGGCAATGAGATCGCGTTTTCTTCTGCGGGCCTCCTCCTCGAGGTCTGCACGATGTTGAAGATATCTAGAAATAAGTCAATCAAATACCGTTATTTTTTCAAACACACACACACACACACACACACACACACACACACATTTACTGCCTGGCAATTAAGGTAATTTTAGACCATGGTCAATTGCGGGGTGGTGGACTATGTGCCTGCGAGAAATTTTGTATAGCTCTCAGGTATGCACGGTGATGAAACGTATCATAGACGAAAAGCGTATCACAATATTGTCCCTGAGTGTTCCTCACCCTCCTTAAGTAGCGATAAATAGCCTAAATAGGGGCTCATAACAAATTTCGTCAGAGGTGCGCGTTATGGCTAGAACTAGAGGCCTCTGCGTCGTCGGAGACCGCTGTCTTAAAAACTAGTCTATCGCTACTCTCATTAAAAATTAAAAATAACGTATCAAACTCATAGTCCCACAGTAGGGTAAATAAACCCTGTGTCGTGGGTACCATGGACACATACAAAGACAGAATACAAACACCCAGACCGAGAACAGAAATTTCAAACTCATCATTTCAATTTCTGCTTCGCCGGGAATCGAACCCGGGACTCTTCGATCGGCAGTTGGCAATATAATCATTACTCCACACGGTCGCCGTTATATAAATTATATAATATTAATTATATTATTATAACTATAATAATTATATTTAATTATAAGCACTTAATATAAACATTATTTAACTTAATTACCGTGCACGCTCCTCGTCTGACATTCTCGCTAACTTATTCACTTTACTTTTCTTAGGCATTTTAAGGCCTTTGGAACCCCTTTTAAAACCAAAATATTTTTAGTTCTTCTGATTTACAAAAACAGCCTATTTTAGCGTTTAGTTGTATTAAATTGTATTGATCTGCTTGAAATAGTATTTAGAGAAGTAACAACCTCGCTGTACCGTGCCAACCAGAGTAAAAAATGAAATGAAAGTGTTGATTAGTAAAATTGCGTTGCGTGTGTATTCTGTAGTTATTGAGCAAACTAATTGGCGTATCTCAGCAACAAGTTAGGGTGTACAATTTAACAACTATTGCTCGGTAGGTGCGATGCATATCTGTGACACTTGTAACTAATAATAGTAATAATCTATACTAATATTATAAAGAGGAAAGATATGTATTTTTGTATGTTTGTAATGAATAAACTCAAAAACTACTGTTCCGATTTCAAAAATTCTTTCACCATTAGAAAGCTGCATTCACCCTGAGTAACATAGGCTACTTTTACCGCGGGGAAATGCTTCATTCCTACGTGAAAACGGGTAATAAGGTCAACGCGGTTGAAGCAACTGGCTAAACGCTTATGATTTTAATATAGTAATGAAGGCTGGAATAGCACATAGGCTATTTTGTATGCTACGGGGACCCATTAAACGGGTCCACGCGGGCGAAGCCGCTGGCAGAAGGCTAGTAAATAATAAGTAGGGACATTTTTCGAATGTATCGATCTATTAATTTTTGTTTCCATGGGACTTCGAATATGATCATAACGTGATGTTTATTTCTGTTTTTGATTTCTTAGATGGGATGGTATGTAGATAAATCATAATAAGTATCATAATAGTATCTCAAATATCGACAGAGTATTTAGGCAGTTCCGCTGGAGGAGCATTAATAAAAATATTTTTAACTAGTGGCCGCCCACGGCTTCGTCCGCATGGACTTCGGTATTAGTCATAGCATGATGTTATAAAGCCTAAAGCCTTCGGGTGGCTCCCCTGGGGTTGCCCGTGTCTATAGGCGAAGGTGATCGCGTAACACTACGCGGCCCGTCTGCCTTTTTGATCGGTTAATTTATAAAAAAAAACCTTCCCCGATAAATGGGATATCCAACACAAAAAAGATTTTTGTGTTGGATATCCCATAGTTTAGTAATAGTTCCTGAGATTAGTGCGTTCAAACAAACTGTGTGTTTGTTCGAACGAACGAACGAACAAACTCTTCAGCTTTGTGTATAGATTAAAATATTGATTAATTATTGTCGACGTGTGGGAACTGTACGAAAAAGCGTAAACCCTATTTCGAACAGTTAACCATATTATGGCCAGCTCATCTTATGTTTTTTTCTATGTATTATCTATTTTTCTTTTCATTTATAAGTTTCATATAGGTAGTATATATATATATATATATATTTAAGTGAAAGTTTTTCTCAAATATCTTCGATGTACAGAAACCGACTTGTTATAGATTTACTATATGTGTATGATGTAACTAAAAATTTACGGTTTTCTGTGCTATAAGACGTTGCTTGGTACCAAAAAGATTCTGAGTTCACGGGAAGTACCCTGTAGGTTTTGATTGATTCCCTTGCGAGTGTCGAAAATTTGCGGCGTAAACGGCAGTATCTTTTGATTGCGTAGGCCATAGAAGTTTGATTTTTTTTATAGCTTCAAGGGACAGTAGACTTGAATATTTGATATAAATTCCAGCTTGATACCTCCACGCGCTCCTGAGAAAAAGGGTCTTGAGAGACAGACAGACGGACAACAAAGTGATCCTATAAGAGTTCCGTTTTTTCCTTTCGAGGTACGAAAACCTAATATTGTAGAGATAGCGTATAATATGTGTAGTCCATTGCGGAACGAAGGATGACCGCATTTAAGGTTTTAAGGATAGGGCCAAATTTTTTTGCAGTACTGTTCAATAACTTCTATGTTAAACTATACATTTATAAATAAATTTTGTTTTGTTGTCATAGCACTGTTGCTATGACAACAAAACAAAATTTATTATTAGAGCATTACAGCGCGGCAGCGTCATAATTCAGATTACACTAGATTTGACCTGTGGATTTGACTGAGTTCTCGTACACGTAACTTTTATACAATAATCTGCAAAAGCATAGTTTTCGTAAGGAGGCAATGGATGTGCAATCAACGGCCACTCTTCAGTCGCCGTCAACGTTCTCTGGGAGCTCTAAAACTGGTAGCAGCAAGTCTATTGACAGCGATAAGGAACGAGACGAAGACCTCACTAAGGACAATGGTTGGTATCTCTTAACATAGATCGTGGTATACGTTACTCCAGCAAAGTGTCACCTAGAGTGATATGACTGGAACGTATAATTAGTGACAAAAATTCGTGCCTGTTATGAAAAAACGGAAAAACGATTCCTGCTGGAGTAACGTTGTTCCAGCAGGAAGATTATAAACGAATTATCGGAGAACTATAAATTGTACATAAGCAGAGAGCTTATATTTGTCCAAAAATGTGAGCTAAAAATATTGTTTGTGTGTCTTCAGGTTTTCCAAATATTGCATTTCCTGCTGGGGTAACGTTTTGCAGAATCTCGTATCTCAAAGACTATTGTATTTAGGCCTGTAGGATAAACATGCACGAATAGCTCTTTATTTGTGCGTATTTGTAACAAAATTAGATTTTTAATATAGAATAGGTTTAAATAGGTAAGTAATTGGAACCAGTCAAAAGCATGTTTAAACATTAACTGTTTAATTTTTAGTACCTACTTCAACGAGAGCGATTTCACCTATTTACACCTTTCAGAATTTATTATCCAGTTTAATTTCTGTTACGTAATTTAGTTGCTCCAAAAAATTGTGTTTTCGTCTCTAGAAATTTTAAATTTCCTTACATTACCGTCCACTTATTATCATTTCAGCTGCCTCTCCAATAGATCTAGAATGCCATATCCAAGCAGAGAGAATTACTAAGATTCTGGACGAAGCGATCTACAAAACCAAACTGGCTCTATGTTTACCAAACCTCGTGCAAGAGTACAGGACCCTCAGTTCTATTTTATCAGCGCAACACATGGAAGATCTTATATTCATTTTCGAACAGTATGACAACCCTTTGTTCTCGACGAGTTTGCTGAACATGGCCGCCATGGAGGATATCAAGGCTGTAAGTAGGGAGGCTTATCCACAAATAGAAATATCTGAATAATTGATATTCTGGGTTCCGAATCTTTAAAACTGATTTTGCAGAAATAAGTTGCATGATTAGATTGAGGAAGTACCCAGTGCACCCACTTCGGTCTTCAAGTAATTTCTTTGTGTTGGTAAAAAGTGTGGATGCAGGTTACAATAACCGATGCGACTATTAGTCTTTGGAGTAGCAGCGCAACTGTACACAACCTCAAACAATACACGATATTGTTTGAGGTTGGAGGACGATCTCTATTTTATGAAATAGGTTTCGATAAGGTAACTGCGGCATACATTCATGAAAATTAGAATACAAATGAATACAATTAGCACGTTCGAAGAAGCTACAATTAGCTAGTACGTTCGAAAGATGGGGCGGTGACTCGTTCGTCGAAAAACTACTAGGAAACGGATTTCACCAACGCATGCACTTTTTTAGGGTGACGTGTCCTTGAAAAATCGACTTAACCCAGAACTAGGGCATCTGCTCTATATTATGAATAGTTATCCAGCTCTCAAGCCAGTGGTAGAAGATATGGTGCAGGAGGTAAGTAATGATCTGTCATCTTTGGAGAATACTTGTAACTATAATAAGCAAAATATACAGAGGTTTATAGCTAACTTAATGTATCTGCAAATATCAGGGGCTCTGATCATCAGTGTGCTGGTTTTCATTATTCCACAGTTGCGTAAAGTTATTATGTTCGTTGCTTTTCTTCTGTTCACAGATGAAATCAGAATATCAACTGAATGACGTAAGTCTTTTCATAATAATAATTATTACGTAAGGTAATTATCGATTGTACTATTTACTTTTTTATGGTAATTAGGATAAGGAGTTACGTATGTAGAGCTTGTAGAAAAGGTAACGTTAGGAAAATGTGTGATCTATTTTTTATAAGAATAATATTAATATTGATATAATTTGTCTATAAACTATTGTCAAATCGTTAATAACAATACTACATCGAATTAATTGTATATCAGCCTCATAAAACTGGAATGTTACATAAACTATAACATAAGCCTATAGCTTCTTAACAACTTGTTGAACTAAACTTTTAGTAGAATCTTTTTAGGGTTCCGTAGCCAAATGGCAAAAAATGGAACCCTTATAGATTCGTAATGTCTGTCTGTCCGTCCGTATGTCACTGCCACTTTTTTCCGAAACTATAAGAGCTATACTGTTGAAACTCGGTACGTAGATGTAAGTATTCTGTGAACCACATTAAGATTTTGAGAACTCAAAAATTTTTTTCATCAAACCCATACGTGTGGGGTATCTATGGATAGATCTTCAAAAATAATATTGAGGTTTTTAATATCATAAAAATATATATCATAAAAATAGGTAAAATGTGTGTCCCCCCTCTTGTAACTTCTAAAATAAGAGAATGATAAAACTAAAAAAAATATATGATGTACATTACAATGCAAACTTTCACCAAAAATTGGTATAAACGAGATCTAGTAAGTAGTTTTTTTTAAATACGTTATAAATCGTAAACCACAATTTACCTTTCTTTCAATTTTAATGCAATGATTTCTATGGATAATCAAAGGCAATGATGTATTTCTGTTGCCGCTATTGTTATACAAATACTAAAAATAGAATAATATAAATATTTAAGGGGGCTCCCATACAATAAACGTGATTTTTTATAGATAATGGTACGGAACCCTTCGTGCGTGAGTCCGACTCGCACTTGGCCGGTTTTTTTTGTTAACCATACCATAATCATTCATTGATATCGTTTCTCGGTACGTTAAGACTGCAACAATATAAAAGCATGGGTATAGGTACTTAGTTACGATTATCACATCAAAGACAATTGAGTAAATAGTTAAATACATAAGCCCAGGTATTAAAACTAGACTAAAATATATTATAAAATTGTTCAACTGTCATATCGCAATAAAACATTTACTTTTGTGCGGTACAAGAAAAGATATCCAAACCCTAGCCTGGACTATCTTCTGGCATTTGAACACTTTCGAGAGCTGATGGTCAAACAGATGGCCACCACCGCGGCTGAAGAGTTGGCCGCCAAATTTAACGCAAGGAAATTGCAGGCGTCTAACGAGAAACTCATAAACAGAATCAAAGGTTTGTCCAGTTTCCTTTACCTCTAACTTTATCACCTGAAAGAGTTAAATCAAAATAAAAATGTCACGGAACATTAGATAAATTAATAATCTCTCAATCAACACAAATGAGTAACTGAAAATCTTGTATTATTCTTACAAAGATTTCCATTACTTTTGCTAAAGCGGTTCTTGCTAAAGCTATGACTATAGAATTTCAAGATTTTTTTTGACTGTTCATGACTGTTGAGTGGGTCCATACGAAGCAGTTCCACACTTCTTCCTTCCCTTAGTGTCTGTTATATTTCTCAACAAATGATAATTATTTTTGAGTCGTGATAAATTTATTTGCACTTTCAAGTGTTTTGAGTATACGTTGGCGTTTTGCAGAATACACTCAAACGTTGAAAGTCGAAAATGAAAAATTTGAAGAAACAATGAAAAAGAAAGCAGAAACGATTGCCAATTTAGAAAAAGAATTAGAACTGCTCAATCATGAGGCGAACGTGAAGTTGCAGAAGAAAATGTAATATTATTTTTTGTGTTTCATTTAATGATAATCCTGTGAAGAAAAAAAGGTGTATACATTTCAGCTGTTTCAAAATACCTCTTAAATTTAGAGAATGGCTATATGTGCCATCCGCCTTTTTTCGATATATTGTGTAGGTGGTAGAACTATGGTTCGCCCGGGGAAGTACCACCGCTGTACCCACTTCTGCCGTGAAGCATTTCTATTGTATTTCGGTGGAAAGGTGCAGTTGCCGGCCACACTAACATGAGGCGACCACCAGCCTCCGGAGTAGCAGCGCAAGTGCATACGACCTCAGTCAAGACTTACCTATGCTTGCTTGAGGTTGTATGTAGATGTCCATGGGCTGCAGCGAACACTTAACACCACGTGGCCTGCATGCTCGTCTGCTACTCTATTAAAATTAAAATAAAAACTTACATTACACACACACACTTACATTACACTACACATTACCTACATGCTGCTTTCCTATAAAAAACTGTACGAATAGCTTTAATAGGGAAACGTTCGAGTCGTTCGGGGTAAAGTTTTCGAGCAGAAATTTCAAATAAGTAACCAGTCTGCATATTTTATTACATCTAAGTTCATTGGTTTCATTGCAAGTAGATAACAATTAATATCTTCTTTCAGCCTAGACTCGGACCGGCAGATGGTGTTGGCGACTCGTGCTCACCTCGTGAAGAGTGAGATGCTTAAAGAGGAGGAGGTGGAGTCTCGGGAAAACTACGAGAGCCTTCTTCGATCGCACCTAATCGACGAGAAAAACCAGAGAGCCCGCAGGTAAATTCTCAGTTTGGTTATTGACAGTGAATATTTAAATATTTTTTGGTAAGGTGAGAGGAGGATGAGGAGACCTTCATATTGTCCAATGAATGGGGAAGAAGATATCAGGTGTATGTAAGCCGTAACTTGCATACCCTTACGGGCCGTAAGGATATGCAAGATTCTTACCTCACTAAAGCCTCCGTGGTTGCTTGGCTAGCGTCAAATTTAAAGCGACGCTGGTTGAGGATTATGGGTGCGTAATGGAAGAATTTATTCTTTCCTAGTTCATCTTGATGCTGCCCCACATAATCACCGCCGCCGCTTCTTTATGATGGATGGTTTGAAATGCTACTGTCGCCACCCGCAAGTAGTTGAAAGCCCTTTTTTCGTCGCCTTTTACGACAGTTAGGTAACCGTGTTTTAGTTCCGAGCTCCAAGGATGAATTACTTGTACCCTAAGCTTAAACCTAATATTGTTTATAACATAACTATTATTTGGTAACTGCCAAGGTATTCAAATTTATGGTATTTAAATTTTACTATTTTATAGGTTTAAAGTAGAAACCCAGTTACTGTCGTGGCTGCAAAAGTACGACTTAGAAATGGGAGACAAACAGGTAGAACTCGATGAGTTCACGGAGAAGTATGAAGACGAACTTCAGAAGTGCGAAGAGTTGGAAGTGAGTTGTTTTTATAGAAGATGAGTTTAGATTTTAGTTTTTAGAATTATGTAGGAAATTGATGAGTACTGTAGTTATTTGTATTAAGGCTCAGAAAATTGTAACAGTTTTTTCATCGGCACCAATTTGGCAGAAATTTAGCGTATTGTTGCTTTAATGTGATACAACCAACGATGAAACGACTGGTAGGTTCACGCTTCTTTGGTTCGCGCGTCAAAGAGTCGTCGGCGGCATTCTGCCTTCCGGGCCTGGCTGAAAAGGGAGGGTCGCGTCACCTACCGACTGACTCAGATACTCACTGGACATGGCTGCTTCGGCGAGCATCTGAACCGCATTGGACGTGAGATGTCTGCCAGATGTCATCACTGCGGACACGACCAGGATTCCGCGCAGTACACGCTCGAGCACTGCCCAGTTTGGAGGTCCGAGCGGCGGATCCTGGTCCAAACAATTGAACATGACTTGTCCCCGGTAGCCGTCGTCGATGCGATTCCAAGTTGACGACCTACGTGGCGCAATGGTTACCATGCCGGACTGCAAATCGAGGGGTCCCGGGTCGGCATGTTTCGTCGGGAATCGAACCTTTTAATGATGAGTTTAAATTTCTGTTATCAGTCTGGGCGTTCGTGTTTCTGTCTTTGTATGTGTCCATGATACCCACGAAACAGGGTATATAAACCCTACTATGGAGCTATGAGTGTGACGCGTTTTTTAACTATTTTTTATTTAAGTAAGGCAATATCAGGCATGAATTCTTCATATTATTATTACTAAATTCATCGCAGGCAAAACTAGCAGAGCAGGACAAGGAGTACATACCGCTAATGGCAGAAAGAGAGGCGGAATACCACCAGGAAATGACAGAGAAAATGAATAAGTTTCTGCTGGAACACGCCGCGAGGGTCATTCAGAACGCCTGGCGAGAGGTGCTTGCGAATCGCGCGGAGAAGAAACGGGTAAGTGGTCTGGAGAAGACGGATTAGTTCCTATAGTTTTTGTAAGAAATTCGAATTGGAAATTCCCCGAGAATTTTCCGTCGAGATAGATAATAGATAGCTACTTAATCTTATGACATTTTACAAAATTACTAATTTCATGTTTATAATCAGATATTTATTAATCAAAGATGTAAATACAGATTGTTATAATAATAATAGTCTAGATTACGATAGATTTTGTTTTCAAAATTTATTCACAGATTCTTTATTCTCGCACGCAGCAAAAAGGAAAAGGTAAAAAGGGAAAGAAAAAAGCGTAAATTCTATCCTTCCATCTTATCTGTTCTTAAAATCCGTTGGTTACCATTTTTTATTCCTTTAATCTTTTTTATCCTATCCACAACCCGCCAAAAGCAATGCCCCTGCTATTTCTTTATCCTGCTATCCTGTCCACCATCTGCCAACAGCTATTTTGCCTTACAGCTGAGGAAGTTACAGAAAAAAATGCAAGCAGCGGCAGCAGCTGCTGCTGCTGCAGAGAAGAAAAGAGGAAAGAAATAAAACTTTGGTTTTTCAATTATGTATCTGTTTATTCTAAACAATTGTGTCAAGGTTGTAGTCAATTTCTCTAGGTTTTTATTTTTAATGTTATTTTTATAGTCAAGCTTTTTTTTATGAATGTAACTTAGACGAATAAAAATTATTTTATAGACCTTTTGACTTGATTTTTATTTAGCTACCTTTTTATTAACTTAATGATATTTAAAACAATATATGTAATGTATAATTTGCGTATTAAAAGTCTTAAATAATTACGAGAAAATTTAATAATGCAAGCATTCACAATTTAGCTACAATACTTTTAATATGAATAAACTGGAATTCGACTAAATTTTTAACTTATAATTTTAAGTAAATACTTTTCTTAACACTAGAATTTCCATCTCATACTAAATATCTACAAAACAATCCGCACGCCTTTAAATATCTTTAATAATCACACAATCACTATACATACGACCTATTACAACAGTTAAAATAATTAACAAATCTGATGCATTTTAATACGACATTTAGTACCTAAATTAATTTTGTGCACTTAATGTCATAGCTTGAAGTTGCATATCTGACCGATTCAGATAAAGAATTCTTTCACTGAACAATATTTAAATTAATACTTAATGTTAAAAAGGAATATTCCTTTTTGAAAGTGGAACATAGAAAATCCATATTAAGAAATGCTTACAGTTACTTCGCAGGTAGCACTGCTAGTAAGGCAATGAAATAAGGGTCAGATAGGCAGTATATCTTATTCACCGTACTCACATTTAATGTCGAACAACCGAGCCTATTAAAAAAGTATGGGGTAGCTATTACTCAGACACTTTCTTGCGAAAATTCCCGATGGAACATTTAACTTCTGTAGCAGCAATAAAAATTGTTTAGATAGCAAAACGGTTCATAATTTCTCCTCATCATCCAGAACCTTCAAATGCCTTATAGCTTTGATATCAATGAGTGTGTCGGAGGAGCTCTTAGTTGTAGGCACGAAGGAAATGGCTCGTCGGGCCCGTTCGCCGTTACGAAGCACTGGATTTAGGTCCTGTAACAATTATTAGAGTCAGTTTGAATATTTTTTTAATCAACAACGACTTACTAGTATATTCATGATAAAAATAATTAAAGTAGTTCGGAAATACTTTTACAGTTTCAATCATGGGGTACTTATATATTTCATTGATAATAATAATTCTGCGATCATAATATGTAATATATCTACTACTGTACTAGGTATGTCGGTATAATAATTTTGTTGCTGTTGTCGTTGTTGTATGTTGATGATGAGTATGGTATGATATTGCAAATAAACTGACTGATTTATTTTACAATTAAGAATAACGTATTACGTTCACGTAATCACGTGCACCCATTATTTACTTAAGTACACGTATTTACGTACACCTATTTACGTAAACCTTATTTACTACACGTAATTACGCGCACCTTATTTTGTACGTGTAATTAATTAATTATGTACATTAATTTACATTTACGTATAAATTACGTACACAAATTACGTTCACCTATTTACGTAGACGTTTTATGTACGCATGTTTATACAACACTACTGTTATAGCGCCTAGTGCCAGTGCGGTTCCCCGCTCTCCTTCGCAAGCCTGTAGGCGCTCCGCGCGTCTCCGCCGTCGCAACGCTGAAGGCGCTTGATCAAAAAAAGAGAGTTCCGTAGATCCGCCCGAGACGAGCGCACGTACGCGCAGAGCGCGTACTCGTAATATAAAATATTTAAAGTTGTTTTTGACTAACTGTATTTTAACACTATCTTAGTATTTTAAACCGTCTGTGCTTGTTATTTTTCTTGTAGAAAACTATATTGTAACAGTTATTAGTCTAAATTCATTAAACTTTCATATTGAACAATAATAGTTTCTTTTCCATGCACTATAACTGGCAGCCTAACGTGGAGCGAATTTAAAATTGTGTGCATGAAAAGCAGTGGAATTTAGTGACAATAGTTTTGTGTCTTGTGAACAGTTCCATAACATTTCTATAAGTTTCGTACGCATTCATTGCGCGTCCGACTTTGCGTTTGTGAACTTATGCCCTAATTAGGAGCGCTCGCGCGAGGTTCGTGAAGTATATTCGTCACATGGCTCGTGTCCGCGAACGCCCCGCCTCGCGTGGTTTTGTGCCCAAATAAGGAGCGCTCGCGCGAGGTTCGTGAAGTATATTCGTCACATGGCTCGTGTTCCGCGAACGCCCCGCCTCGCGTGGTTTAATGCCCAAATAAGGAGCGCTCGCACGAGGTTCGTGAAGACAAGCTCGTGACAGTTGAACTTTATAATTTGACGAACACGTATCTCAGTTGAACTTTATAATTTGACGAACACGTATCTCAGTCGAATTTTATAACTTGATGAAAACGTATCTCGGTCGGATTATTTTTCTACGAACTCAAAACTTTTACGTAAATATTATAAGGTTTTCTGGAGTGTAAATGACTGATATTCACGGTTTTTTTGAACTTTTATAAACTTAGTCTTGTAGCAGGCACGTGTTTAGTGCGTAATATTCTGTACCTAAGTGTCTAGATTGTCTAGGTATTTAGTGATTACGAACAGTGTCTGGACTAGGATTCAAATTATTTCGTGATGGTGCTTACACGTTCGCGTGCTGCGAGCCCGGCTTCTGCCGGCGCCCCGTCTCTAGACGCGGCGCCGCCCTCAGCGCCCGCGCCGGATTCAGATCCGCGCGGCGTTGCCGCTGCCGCCGCTGCTGGCGCCACGCTGGCGGCCAGCGCGGATTTACTGCAACCTGCCGCTGCTGCTGCCGCTGCAGCTCCGGTCGTCATGACGACTGATCAGCTGTTACTGCTGATAAACAGGCTTACGTTAAGTAGCAGCGCCCCTGTAAGTACACCTACACCTATTTGTTCTGGCAATTTCGCCAAGTGTACGGCACGATTTGATGGAGAGAAGTCGAGAGACGTCGAAGCTTTTATCGACGCCGTGGAGACATATAAAGAGTGTGTCCAAGTTGACGACAACAACGCAATGAGGGGACTCTCCATGTTGCTGACGGGAATGGCCGCGACGTGGTGGCAGGGTGTCAAGGACACCACCCCGACTTGGAAAGCCGCCATCGATTCATTAAAACAGACTTTTGGGCCTCAAATACCTCCGCATAAAATATATAGGAACATATTCGAACGCGAACAACGAGCGGACGAATCGACGGATTTATTTGTTTGCCGCATTCGAGCGATGTTCGCGCAGCTCCCGCCGTCGTCGCTCACGGAGACTGTGCAACTAGACATGACCTATGGATTATTGCACCGACGACTTCGCGAAAAGGTTCCGCGTTCCAGTTTCGCTACTTTCGCGGAACTCTTGGCAGAGACGCGCCGCACTGAAGATATCCTAGATGAAACACGGCCGCGGGCTACTGTTGGTAGTAAGCCTATTCTACCCACAGCCACCACGCCGGCGCGCCCGATGTCCACTCCTTCTACGCATAAGTCGCGACCACAGTATCATTACTGCAAACAGTACGGCCACCTGAAGGAAAACTGTCAGCGACTTACGAAACCTAGGGAAAGCCCAGCCGAAGGAGAACAGCGGTCAACGGTGGTCACGTGTTTCGGATGCGGAGCGCCTGGCGTCATACGGTCGAACTGTCCCGCGTGCAAAGAAAAGAAGCCAACCGTGTCGCCGGTTACGTCTTTTCAGTCTGTGTCCGCGGTTTGTGAAAGTGTAAATTCGCGTAATCGACCCGTGCTCGAAGTGTCTATTTATAACGAGATAGGAAATATTTTTGAACTTTTATAAACTTAGTCTTGTAGCAGGCACGTGTTTAGTGCGTAATATTCTGTACCTAAGTGTCTAGATTGTCTAGGTATTTAGTGATTACGAACAGTGTCTGGACTAGGATTCAAATTATTTCGTGATGGTGCTTACACGTTCGCGTGCTGCGAGCCCGGCTTCTGCCGGCGCCCCGTCTCTAGACGCGGCGCCGCCCTCAGCGCCCGCGCCGGATTCAGATCCGCGCGGCGTTGCCGCTGCCGCCGCTGCTGGCGCCACGCTGGCGGCCAGCGCGGATTTACTGCAACCTGCCGCTGCTGCTGCCGCTGCAGCTCCGGTCGTCATGACGACTGATCAGCTGTTACTGCTGATAAACAGGCTTACGTTAAGTAGCAGCGCCCCTGTAAGTACACCTACACCTATTTGTTCTGGCAATTTCGCCAAGTGTACGGCACGATTTGATGGAGAGAAGTCGAGAGACGTCGAAGCTTTTATCGACGCCGTGGAGACATATAAAGAGTGTGTCCAAGTTGACGACAACAACGCAATGAGGGGACTCTCCATGTTGCTGACGGGAATGGCCGCGACGTGGTGGCAGGGTGTCAAGGACACCACCCCGACTTGGAAAGCCGCCATCGATTCATTAAAACAGACTTTTGGGCCTCAAATACCTCCGCATAAAATATATAGGAACATATTCGAACGCGAACAACGAGCGGACGAATCGACGGATTTATTTGTTTGCCGCATTCGAGCGATGTTCGCGCAGCTCCCGCCGTCGTCGCTCACGGAGACTGTGCAACTAGACATGACCTATGGATTATTGCACCGACGACTTCGCGAAAAGGTTCCGCGTTCCAGTTTCGCTACTTTCGCGGAACTCTTGGCAGAGACGCGCCGCACTGAAGATATCCTAGATGAAACACGGCCGCGGGCTACTGTTGGTAGTAAGCCTATTCTACCCACAGCCACCACGCCGGCGCGCCCGATGTCCACTCCTTCTACGCATAAGTCGCGACCACAGTATCATTACTGCAAACAGTACGGCCACCTGAAGGAAAACTGTCAGCGACTTACGAAACCTAGGGAAAGCCCAGCCGAAGGAGAACAGCGGTCAACGGTGGTCACGTGTTTCGGATGCGGAGCGCCTGGCGTCATACGGTCGAACTGTCCCGCGTGCAAAGAAAAGAAGCCAACCGTGTCGCCGGTTACGTCTTTTCAGTCTGTGTCCGCGGTTTGTGAAAGTGTAAATTCGCGTAATCGACCCGTGCTCGAAGTGTCTATTTATAACGAGATAGGAAATATTTTGGTGGACACTGGTGCTAAACATTGTATAGGCAGTGTTAGTTTAAGAGCGCATTTAGTTACGAATGGTCATGAGTTCCAAAATGTTTATATGGAACTAAAGTACGCGGATGGGCACTCTAGTGCCCAATACGTAGATGTAGCGCATGTTGATGTTACGGTGCGGGGAGTCGCTCTGGCCGTTAGTTTTATAATGCTACCTAATGCTACGGAGAGTTTATTAGGAATGAATTTCATTGAGGACGTTGGCATGGTGTTAGACTTTGTTCATGGTGTATGGTTTGTGAGGCACGATCGGACGCCTCAAATGATTGTTTACGAGAAAAGGTTATCGCAGCCTCTTACTTGTTCATCTGTGGGCCTTCGCGAGGACGAAGGATCCCATCATGATCCGGATGAAAAGGAACAGCTGAATGAGCTCCTGAAAATCCACGAGGATATTTTTGCTCCAGGGGGAGAACCTACTCAGTTCGCCATGCATCGTATCGATACGGGAGATGCAGCACCCGTCGCAAGTCCACCTTATAGAGTTTCGCCTGCCAAAAAGGAGATAATAAGGAAAGAAATAGACAAGATGCTGGAAGAAAATATTATTGAGGAAGCCGATTCGGAATGGGCCTCGCCCGTGGTTCTAGTGCCAAAGAAAAACGGCGAGATCAGGTTTTGCGTAGACTATCGCAAACTGAATAGCGTCACGAGGACAGATAAGTACCCGCTTCCCACAATAGATGAGTTACTACAGAGTACAAAGCCGAACTGCGTCATGTCGACAATAGATCTGAAAGCTGGATACTGGCAGACTATGGTAGCGCCTGAAGATCGTCATAAAACGGCCTTCACCACGCCTTTCGGAACCTTCTCCTTTAGACGTATGCCATTTGGGCTTAAAAATAGTGGTGCGACGTTCCAAAGGATGATTGTCCGCATGAGAGCTGGTCTAAAGGATGTGTGTGTTCTGGCATACCTCGATGACCTTCTGGTCATTTCGCCAAATCTAGATCAGCATCTGAAAGATCTACAGCAAGTTTTTGATCGTCTTCGTACATTTAACTTAAGGGCTAACAGGAAGAAGTGTGTTTTTGCCAGGGAAAGAGTTACATACCTGGGACACGTCATTTCATCAAAGGGCATTGAACCCGACCCGTCTAAGGTTGAAGCTGTGATGAATATGAAACCGCCTACTAACGTGAAAGAGCTAAAGACGTTCCTGCAGACCTGCGCGTGGTTCCGTAAGTTCATTCCACAGTTTTCAGATGTTGCGCGCTCATTGACGGATCTCACGAAGAAAGATCGACGCTGGCGATGGGGGGAGACAGAGCTCGGTGCCTTTGAAGAGCTGAAATTGCGACTCTCCACTAGTCCCATTCTTCGACAACCGAACTTCGATGAACCGTTTATTTTACGAACAGATGCCAGCGCGTACGCTGTTGGAGCAGTTTTAATGCAGGGAACGACGCAGGCCGAAGAGAGGCCTATTGAATACGCCAGCCGCCTTTTAACGTCGGCCGAACGAAACTATCATACCACCGAGCGTGAAGCTTTGGCGGTAGTCTGGGCGTTAGAAAAGTTTAGGGGATACATTGAGGGAGTACGTGTGACTGTAGCTACTGATCATCAACCGTTGAAGTGGCTGTTGTCGCTGAAGACGCCCAGTGGTCGATTGGCACGTTGGGCAATGAAGATCCAATCTTTTGATCTGGATATAGGTTACACTCCCGGACGTGTCAACGTAGTAGCGGATACACTGAGTCGCCCGGTCAATGACATGGCTGAGGTCACGGACACAGGCCCTTGCGCCGTTTGCCCTGTAGTCGTTGACTTGCCACATCGAAACCCAGAAGAAGTTCGTGACGCCCAACTCAATGATCCTGAAATCAGTAGAATCATAACTGATTTTGAAAATGCGAATGACCCTCTAGCAGCGGATCGTTGGACTGATAGAGGATACTATCTTTCGCAAGGTGTTTTGTACCGCTGTGATCCGGATGGAGAATCCGAAGAACCCCAACTGGTGGTGCCAGATGCGTTACGAGCCGAGCTCATGAAGGAACTTCATGACGCGCCCACTGCTGGACACCTGGGTTTAGAGCGAACACTAAGGAAGATTAAGGAAAGATATTATTTTAAGAACATGAGATCTTATGTGGCTCAATATCTCAAGTCCTGTGATGCATGTCAATTATATAAAGCCACCAATTTAAAACCAGCCGGTCTGCTCCAAACCCCAGTGCTCCAGCAGAGATTCGAAGTACTGGCAATGGACCTATTCGGACCGCTTCCTGAGGGGGATAATAGAGAGAAATGGATCCTGCTCGTCGAAGATACCGCAAGTCGTTGGATAGAGTTATTCGCTTTGACGGACGCGACTGCGGAATCTTGCGCCAAGGTACTTATTGAAGAAGTTTTCCTTCGTTATGGTTTCCCGCGGAGAGTGATATCGGACAACGGTAGTCAATTCGTTTCAGCTGTCATGCAGAAAGCTATGTTGGTATTTGGGATCCAACAATCTTTGATTCCCGTATACCACCCGGAAGCGAATCCTGCGGAACGGAAAAATCGAGAACTCAAGCAGATGTTGGCTATACTAGTTGGCTCCGAACATCGACGATGGCCAACCGTACTGGCAACAGTACGGTTCGCGCTTAACAGCGCCTACAATGAGGGAACTGGAAAGTCTGCAGCTTATCTAACGTTTGCTCGCGAGTTACGGTCGCCTCTGTCAGTGGACACGGATATGCGAGCGATCGTACATCAGCAAAACTTTGTCCCCCAGATAACGCCTTATCTAACTGATTTCGTTCACGTCCTCCAGGACGTTAGACAACGTGTGGAACAACAACAGGATGTACGTAAGAAGGTTGGAGACCGACTTCGGCGTAACGTTGTGCCATTCAATGAGGGAGATTTAGTTCTCGTGGAGACCCACCTACCTAGTAACGCGTCTAAAGGTTTTACAAGTAAGTTTGCACCGAGGCGGGAAGGTCCTTATCGTGTCTCACAAGTAATTGGTCCGACGTCTTTTGTGGTCGTAGATAGTGAGGGGGTAGTAAAAGGAAAATACCATGCCAGCGCTCTTACTCCTTACGTAGGATCCTCTCCGGCAGTTGTTCATCAGCGTCGCCGTGGTAGACCAGCCAAGTCCAAGTCGAGTCGTACTTGTGACTTGGAGGGGGAGGTTATAGCGCCTAGTGCCAGTGCGGTTCCCCGCTCTCCTTCGCAAGCCTGTAGGCGCTCCGCGCGTCTCCGCCGTCGCAACGCTGAAGGCGCTTGATCAAAAAAAGAGAGTTCCGTAGATCCGCCCGAGACGAGCGCACGTACGCGCAGAGCGCGTACTCGTAATATAAAATATTTAAAGTTGTTTTTGACTAACTGTATTTTAACACTATCTTAGTATTTTAAACCGTCTGTGCTTGTTATTTTTCTTGTAGAAAACTATATTGTAACAGTTATTAGTCTAAATTCATTAAACTTTCATATTGAACAATAATAGTTTCTTTTCCATGCACTATACTGTAGTATAACAAAGATGTTTACCCTTAACTGCACGTGTAACGCTTGTGCGGTGTGTTCAGTCTTGGAAATCTTTTGTTGTGCAGCTTTAAGCTCAGCGTCTAGTCTCTGCTTTTCCTCTTCCAGCTCTCTTAAGCGCTTCTCAGCTTCTGTAACATGAATATAATATAAAAGTTTAGTTAAAGGTATATTTATTTATTTATTTATATTTATGTGAAAAACCTAAAACTAAGGTTCACAAAGGGTTAAACCTAATGCCTATTGGCATTGTCTACCAGTCGACCCTGGGTGATGTTGAGAATGCGAGGTAGGCTTATAAAATAAACAAGCTAAAAGACACAAGATTAAAAATAATTATGATACCTGCGTAGGTACATAATAAAATACGTACAGCAATATATATTCATATTCATACATACATACATACACAAATAAATACATACATACATACATATACATACATACATACATATACATAAGCATATTGGAAGGATGTAATGACGATAAAATGTACAATAAATAGGACTCTCGTTAATAAAAATAACTCAATATATGTATAGCTCAATCTTAAAGATATAGCGCGCCGTGTATACACAAATGATCTCGCAAGTAAGCCAAACGAGTGCGGCCGAATGTAAAATGGGTGACCTCTAGAGGCAAAAATCTCATGCGCGTTTCCGTGCTTCGGAAGGCACGTGAAGCCGTCGATATCGGATGTTACAATCGTTAAACCTTGTCGAAGGCCTTATGGGCAGTTAGAAAACACCCGAATTGGTCACTTATCCACAACTCTACCGACACGCATTGGAGCAGCGTGGTGAAGTAAACTCCAGGTCTTCCCAATAATAAAGACAGTGGGTAGTAGGTAGCAAAAATAGTTGCAGCCCATAGTTTAGATCTCAAATTTAAATCATACCCCTGTATTGCGCTTCTTTTTCAGCTTGTAAGGTTTCGAATTGTTTTCGCTTTAATCTTTCCTCTTCTAACAAACGATTCTGTTCTTCTTGCAGTCTTTCTAATTCTTCTCGCCTTTCCCATTCTTCTGCTAGAACTCTGTAATGACCAGAGAATTCTCTTATTAATGTGTTTAAATGATGTGATTATTATATTATTACTTAGAGCATCAATGTTACTGACTCACCCTTCAATAGAGACAGCATAGCGCCTCGCTTCGATATAAAATTTTTGTGCCAAATCTGGTGCGGGGGAAGAACGCAGAATTTTTAATTTTGTCACACAAATATTCTTTCATCGCTACAGACAGACGCATACATTTCCAAATATGTCAATTTCAATTAACAACGTAATTTTCTATGCACCGTCAACACTGACACCGACGCACACAGACACACTAGTTGTATAACTAGAAGGCACATTGTGCATGGACGTTGGGACGAGGGGTTCGCCCGTAAAGGCCACTCCTCTCTGACGGGTGTCATACACAGGTATATCTACATACACAGGTACTATCATACTTGATGCTCTAAGTATTATCATCATGAAAAATTATTACAAACCTTGCTTGAAGTGCTCTTACTATTTCTTCATCACGCTTAGCTTGTGTTTCTTCTTGTAGCAGCCTTTCTAGTTCTGCCTGTGCGTGTTTTAATTCTTCTAATTTTTTGTTATCTTGTTGTGCTAATTCTGCTAACTCCTGTAAAAATTGTATTGTAAAGATTAAAATTCGCAATCGGTAGTATATTTTAATAATTCAAACGGTTATAATTTTATGAGTAATTTTGAATTCCATATCGGGGCAGGATCATTGAGGAAGAAAGGACGATTGCTGAAAGGCAGGATAAATATGGGCTGACTATAATTTATTTCTCGGTTTATTATTTTTGCATGCTACTACAGGCTAAATAGTGTATTTTAACAATCCTATGCTTCGTTCTAGCGATTCTCTATTATCTATCTCTGTTTACCGCACTGGGTTCTTATCTAACTCCTTAGTTCTTCATGCTGCTCGGCTTTGGAATGCTCTCCCGGACGACCTAAGGAAAACCTCCGTCAAACACTCTTTTAAAACCGGCTTCACTGCTCATTTATTTTAGTGGAGTAACATAGGTAAATATTACTTATTATGCCGTCTACAACAATTTCTGCTTCGCCCAAAGGTAGACTGGTAGAG
This sequence comes from Pyrgus malvae, assembly GCA_911387765.1. Taxonomy (NCBI): domain Eukaryota; kingdom Metazoa; phylum Arthropoda; class Insecta; order Lepidoptera; family Hesperiidae; genus Pyrgus; species Pyrgus malvae. Next base: position 6,064,423 of record OU426958.1, on the reverse strand, counting down.
AATTCTTTTAGCATTAAGTCCGCCTTTTATACCATTTTTATGTAGTGTAATAAAGTGTTAAATAAATAAATAAATATGTGAAATGTAGTTCCTATCAACTTTTCAGCACATAATGTTTAATCGTAAATTCTTTTGTTTCGCGGCTACTGCGCTTTTTTTCTCTTTATCTTTAAATGCCATCGAACCCCTCCTTCGATAGTTTGGTTTGTTTGTTCGCCTATCCGTGTCGATCCTTCAGATTTTGGCCTAGGGTTGGCTATATGCTACTGGCTACATTATCTCCATCGTTTCATATATAAGCGTCTTTCTCACATCGCTTACCATTTACCAGTCAGAATTAATTTCGTCTTTGAATGTTTCTTTTCGTGATTGGCGAGGCTTACAGCTTACTTTACCACGGCTCCAATAGGGGTTGGTGGAGAAACCTTATATCTACTCAATTACCTGCGCCTGGGCCTCAGCCGCCAGCCTCGCGCGGACCTCGTGCTGCAGCCTGGCCTTGGTCTCGCGCACCTCCTTCTCCCGCCGCGCCCCCGCCCCGCGCCGCCCGGCCCGCGCTCGCCGCTGGTAGCCCTCCGCCCCGCCCGACACTGCCGCGGCTTGTCTTAGTGCTGATACCCATTGGAGACGACTCCTTGAATTTGAATTGAAGTGGGAATTTGAGTTGTGGCGTATAACAGTGAGGTTATAGGTCATTGAAACACCAAAAAATTTCTTAAGTTTTTTTCAGTGAGATATTACTCGTAGTAGGTATTAATGAACTGTCAAAATGTATCTTCAATAATATTGAGTAAAAAAGTAACTAAAGTATGACATGTGAAGTTTCGGCGGGAAGTTCGAAAGGACATATTGTACTTTTGTTTTATTACCTATCATTTTCTTGGCGTGTTTTTGAATTATGCCGGATAAAATTGGCATTTTGTCTGATATAGGTGGTGGTATAGGTGGTATATAACTGAAACGAGGCACGACAGCACTAGGGTTGTGAAATAAAATAACAGTAAGAAAATATGAATGAAATAATGCTTGTACTGGCGACTGATTTTACTATTATTATAATGCCCAAATTCAACGAAACGCATAAAATGGATACAAATGTTTACTTGATATTGGCAATATGCTCAGATGCAATGTCATTAGTGAAATAAAAAACAATATGCCTTCAAAATAACAATATTTAATACTTTATTTTAGTAAAGTGCACTACTCACTTGTGATCTTGAGTGCCGAACTCAAACGTCCTCTCTGGGGTGATGAGCTGAAATCTCTGTATCTTGCCCTCCCCAGCGGCGGACTCGACGGAGCAGTACTCGTCGATCACAATCCTGCCACACTGCTCCTTCTGGGACGAACTTTTATAGTATGTGAGCGCGCAGGGTTGGAGGACGCACCAGTACTCTCGCATTGTGGGCAGGAGGTATCCACGTTTGTATAGGTAGCCCTGAAAAGTTTTGGAAGATGATACGTAAATGTCAATTAGAGTTTTTGGCGAGAAGTTAGAAAGGGCAAATTGTATTCTTGTATAGGTAATTATAATTTTCTTGGTAGGTAACCTTTTGAATTACATCGGATAAAGTTTTTGACATTTTGTTAGATATACTTAGGTTGATTAAAACGCACGAATGTTTTGAAATAACATAATGTGCGAAAACAGGTTTTACATCAGAAAAACGTCAGAATAAGACGTTTAGAAAATATTTTTTGCAAGCATTAGGTACCATAATAAACAAAAACATCAAATACAAAAGATTTGCGAGTTTGCCAACCCTATTGGTTGGCCGGCGATCTATCCGCGTCTCAGTTCCATAAGGTACGAGTAGCAATAGTAGTAAAGTAGGTAACCCATTCGCATCGCGCGCGGGTTATATGTATAGGGTTTCATTTTCATTTGTATATATATATTTTAAATTTGGTATACAGGATCTTTATGCTATTTTGTTTCAGCATGTTGTTTGCGCTGGGCCTGAATTTTTTCAATTGCAATTAATGCGAGGGAGTAGCGATAAATAGCTACTCATAATAAATTTCTTAGTCAAAGAGGTGCGCACTAGGATGTTTTAATCACTCGGTTAAAATACTTATACCTTCTTTATAATATCCTCAATGATCATAGATCTCATCGACAGCTGCTGAATGTATTTGCTCACAGTAATATATGGCTTTGAAACTTTAAGTATCGCGAGGAACGCAGCTCGTTTGAAGTGGCCGATAGAGGAGTCCAGGCTGCCCAGGGCTTCAGTCAGCTTCCCAGCGGAGCCCGAGACAGACTACGCGGTGATTAGTATTCTCTGCAGATCTTGGATATCGAACCGGACCTCAAGAAAGCTCTGAAGCTTATCTTAGCTTCGACAGGCGAGTGTCGCTGCTCAGTTTAGTCAGTAAAAATCTAAACTCTTACCTTCTTTATAATATCCTCAATGAAGACGTCATAGATCTCATCGACAGCTTCCACAAGAGCTGCAGAATGTATTTGCTGGTCACAACAATATTTGGCTTCGAGTACTGCGAGGAATGCTGCCCATTTGAAGTGGCCGATGGAAGATCCCAGGGCTTCCCAGTCAGCCGCGTCCCAGCGGAGTCCGAGACAATGGACCAGTTGCTCGGTGACGATACCCGCTTCTGAGGGTTGTAGGACCACCTGCAATTAATATCACTGGATTAGGAGTTGGGTCATATTCTTTTATATGAAAGGAAATAGCAAATGCCAAGTCCTTATGGCAAGCGGTAGATTCAATCAAAGGAAATCTTCAACCTCAAATGTTATTTTTTCAAACCCTTTTAATGTCCCACAGTTGGGCACAGATTTCTCAGAAGTTGGAGGGACGCGGATTGGTGGACAATACCCGTTCAAGAAATTATAAGTTTCTCTCAGGAATGCACTGTGTGGAAAACATCGTTATTTAATTAACTAACTACTAACGTTAACTATCACAACATTTTCCCTCACCCTGGAGATGCGAATACACAATTTTTTGTTAGAGGTGCGCGCAAGAGGTTTGAATTCAGTAACTCCGTGTCGAGGATCGCGGGTTTTACCATTCGGCCATCGCTGCTCGAAAGTTAAATAGGTCTTATCTAACGATGTCTGCATTTGGACCGCTGATGGTCGCTTTATGATAGTACTAGCCTTCCGCCAGCTTCTTCGCCCGAGTTGACCCGTTTTATAGTTTCCCGTAGGATAAAAACCATCCTATGTCGTTTCCCAAGGTCCACTTTATCTGTGTTCCAAATTTCATTAAAATTGGTTCAGTAGTTTAAGCGGGAAAGCGTAGCAGACGGACATAGTTACTTTCGAATTTATAATATTAAATAAAGTAGGGATGAGCAGTAGCACGTTTTAGGGCAAACATGCATGTTTTGTTTTATCCTTAGAGCATCAAAGTTAATGACTCACCCTTCAGTAGAGACGGCATAGCGCCTCGCTTCGATACATAATTTTTGTGTCAAATCTGGTGCAGGGGAAGAACGCACACATTTTAATTTTGTCACATATTCACAAATATTTTTTCATCGCTACCTACAGACGAATACATTTCTAAATATGTCAATTTCAATTAACAACGTCATTTTCTATGCACCGTCAACACTGACACCGACACACACAGACACACTAGTTGTATAACTAGAAGGCACATTGTGCATGGGCGTTGGGACGAGGGGTTCGCCCGTAAAGGCCACTCCTCTGACGGGTGTCATACATTCATGCTCTAAGGTTTTATCTTAATCGTGACAACAAATAGAACGAGAGATGTAATGTTTTTATGAACATTCATATGCGCGTAGGTACTTACCTACCTATCATTTGAATTTAAATTTCTCAACAATAGTACGTTTAGCGAGCATCTAAAATGTACTTTACTACATATATAATTACAAACCCATTTTTCTGTAGATTAGACATGGCGAAACCATTACGTTGAGTCATTTTGTTATTAAGTTGTTATCAAAAAAGTGCTCTGTTATTTGCCGGTTATGCAGGCGATCACGTACTTTAACGACATAAAAACTTTATTATTGACGACCAAATTATTTTCGCAGCGTCTAATGATCTTGGAATCAAAATGTTTCTTGCATAAACACAATTGTTATTTTTAACCGACCTTTTAGCGCAGTACAAAGAAGTTCTTCTTTAGTGCTTTTAGTCAAATCAAAAATGTATTAATTTACTGCGGAAGGAAGCTGAGGAAAAAAAAGCTGTATATAGCTCTCCTTCAAAGTCAGCATTGCTAAAAAAATTGTTGTCTATAAAGTCGGTTGACGGACAATAACCACAATGAAAACCACATTAATTTTAACATCACTTTATAAACAGTCGACGAACGGCGCAAGCGGAACGCTCAAGCCTCAACGTAACGTTACAAGCGCCGATCGTAACGTACAATGAGCGTAACATACAATGAGTCATCCTTTTTCATGCGTGCAGCCGGCGTTCATCGATTTATAACACGTTGTCACGTTAAAAAATCATATCTATAGGTCTTAACATTAGTTAAGACCTAATGGTAGGTACTACAAATTACTACATCTCTCAAATCTTCTGTAATGTCAATACAGTAAGATACGTACAAAAAATGCATTAAATCCAAGATGAGGTTATGAAGCCAATGAACCCGATCGCAATGTCCTTATATGGCACCTCTCTCTACATGTGGCTTACATATGCGGCACAAAAAAGTGTTAAACTGTCGTCATAAGCTCATGTTAATATCGAGCTTATTGTTTGGACAACGAACGCAAAAAGTGCCAAGTGACAGCGACCATAGAACAACGCGTAACCCACAGTAAAATACCTTCAAAAAATAAAAATTACACGGCTTTAAGCGGGAATAAGGAATATAAAATTAGTTGCAGTTGAACGCTTATCAGACGGGTTCGTGATCTGTATCAGTTTTTGTATAATACTATGCAGTCCACATGCAGCTTTTACGTGAAAGGTTTATTGTTTTAAAAGTAAAATAGTAATGTATCGAACGAAGCTCTTGATTACTGCCTTGCGGACTGGCAGGCAGCTGTGTTGTTCTATGCAACCGACCGATCAATGTAAACACCCTCAGACAATAACGACATGGTAATAATGGCCTAAAAGCTGTTAAAGGTGTCATACGACAAGGCTATTTTTGTACCTGTCTTGCCAAATGTGTCTTTGGTTTGGAATTAAGTTGGGTAGGAACTGCGTTTTTGTTTATATTAACCGCCCTTTATCATAATTTATCATTAAACCTATATGCTCAGAGCTATTTTGACTAAGATCTTTCAGATACAACAAAACCTTTGCTAAGTGTCTTCTTAAGATCCTGAACAGTTCGAATACAGAGTTCACTACATACAAACATTTTACAAAATCCAAACTATTCGTGCTTACCATCTCGCATCAACACTATGGATCTGCCAGCAAGCAGACCACGAACATTTAGAAAACAGATTCTTGACCTGACTGACATTACTGACCGTCTTATCTATATAGAAATATATATATGTATGTATATGGCTATAGTAGATACGCCAGATCTACTAACAAGTATAAGATCCGAACGGTTTGAAGACATGAGCCGTCATGAGCATTGCTAATCAGCGACTGGTCTGTCTCTGGACAGCATTTTTCCGGCACATAAATAAATACAAAAAAACACAACTTACCACATATCGGGCGCTTTCGTCAGCGTCCTGCACCAGGTCTGCCAGCAGGCAGAAGATCCTGAACAGTTTGAAGACGGACTCATCACTGAACACCGGCTTATCTCTGGACAGCAAGTTCTTGCGGCACACGAACCAACAAACCTGGAACAAAAAACAGAAAACCTTTACCAACAAAATGCTGCGGATACCGAACATTGAATAAAGCAATCATCAACCAGCAGTGCAACTGTTTATACATATGTATCTCCTGTCGAAAGACATAAGCTATTGCTAGATTGTATGGGTACCATTACATCCAGCGACCACTTAACACAACTCAAAAAAACTTAATTTCCTACGTACATCTATACTAATATTATAAAGAGGAAAGATTTGTATTTTTGTAAGTTTGTAATGAATAAAGTCAAAAACTACTGTTCCGGTTTCAAAAGCTACATTCACCCTGAATAACATAGGCTACTTTTTACCGCGGGAAAATGCTTCATTCCTACGTGAAAACGGGTCAAGCGGTTGAAGCAACTGGCTAAACGCCCATGATTTAATATAGCAATAGCACATAGGCAATTTTTTATCCTACGGTGACCCATTAAACGGGTCCACGAGGGCGAAGCCGCTGGCGGAAGGCTAGTACGTAAATAAACAAAGAAAATTTGTGTTCCGATAAGAAAAAATGCATAATATGTAGGATCCTTCACAACGTATAAGGTTAGACCAAGGAAATGCCACCATTGCACATTTCTCTTATGAGCTATGACGAAATTTATGTAGTTTTAACGGATACTGGACGTTGATCATCAACCTTGGGACGCAACCGTATACCTTTTCAGGCAAAACAAGCTTGCTTGAAGTTGTAGGTATGCCTAAGTACATCGACCGCTTCACTCCACAAAAAAAAATCATTACCTAAGAAATTAAACAAAGGATATTTTCGCCTGATAAGAACAAACGCATTTAATTTAAATTTTTTGACGTACCAGTACTGTTTATGACACTGATTGTACTAATAGCGTAATGTAACAATGGGCAAGTTATCCAACTAACGGAAGTAGGGCAAGATAACAATGCACCATTCTTTGCGCTCTCTGGAGTAATAATGTACATACGTCAATAAAGACACTTGTACAGACTTTATTTTGTCTGAAGTAAGTAGTCATATTACCAGTAATTAATTCATAGAATTTTCTGAAACAAACAAAAGTAACAATAAATAACTTATTGATTGCTGTATTTTCTAAATAGGTTACGAGTAAGTATTTGTCGTAGAAAACATACCAGTCTGCGCCTAGTGTCTTTGAAAAGTTTAGGGAAAAACAATCAAGTGACTTCTTCCTTGAAACTTTTCAATGCACATCCTTATTGCACTATGACACAAAGTTATTTAATTGCTATCAAATTCCTATTGTAAAACCAACACGTAATTAGTGCATGCATATTTGTTGATACCCACATAATTGTTACTTTTACCTGTTTCATAGTCTGTACCGTACCTACATTATGTGTAACTTGTATTTCTCATGTTAAATGAATGTTTGTATTCGAATGAGAAATAAATGTCTTAAACCATATAAACCATATTTATGGTCAGACGAGACCAGCGTTATAGCTTTCAATCAACCAGCATGTGAAAAACAGGCGCTTTGATTACATCAATGGTCCAAAATAGTTTTACCGAATTATAAGTGTTTAAAATGTAATGGAGAATACTTCTAAAAGCAGTAACCAATTTACTTGAGTATAGGTACCTGCCTCCCTCACGTAGGCGTAATGCCTATAAAGGTAAAAAAATGCTGGAAATTTTTTTTCACAGTTATTATATCGCCTGATTTTATCGGCAAATTTTAACGGGCAAAATCTAGATAATGTTCACTTGACATTGACATTAAGCACAGATGCGATGTCATTACTAAAAGAAAAAAAAACTAAAGGTTAATGAACTTGCCTCGCTTATTTTCTTCTCATATTCTCTCACGACGGGCAGGGTGACGGTCTTTGGCAGCGCGCTGAATACTTCATGCTGCAGGTAGTATTTGAACTCGTCGAAGGTGAGCTCTTGAGAGGACCTGAAGTGGTCCAGACCTTTCTCCACTCCGTACAGGTCCAGTAATGTGCCGATGTTGGCTGTGAGTACCTGAAACAAAATCGAATAATTTTGTAATTAAAAAATGCTTTCCAAAGTTATGTAGAGTTTTAGTGTTGCAGTGTCTTTTATTTTTTAATAAAAAATGAGACAATAACTCGTTAATAATTTTGGATTTAATCACCAGAATAATATAATATAATAGAATAATAAAGCATTCTCGGACTTAAAAATTAAATGAAAGGGAATTGAGGGAAACTCTAAACACCCACGGCTGAAACTAATATTCAATGTCTATCAGATTTTAACTAACTCGGTGGAAAATAATCAAAAGAATATCCTATTTCTTATCTAAATAATAGATTGTTTATAATAATTAAACAATAGATTAATTTCTTTATTTATGCTTACGAGAGCCAAATAGAGAATTATTGAGAATGCATTTTGTTCAGTTTTGGCTACTACTGACTGTCAAATAAGAAGTTACTTAAAATTTGTAGGATCACATATTAGTTTCGGCTCCTTTTTTATGTATCGGGGGGGAAACCTTCAAAAGATACCCAGCGCCTTGGGAGACGATACTGGGTTATTTGGTATTTTTACCGCTGTAAAGGAACCGTACAGTGAATAAAGAATATTTCAATTCATTTCTAAAACCTCCTCGGTGGCCTGCCTCTGCGCTTGGGGAGGACTCTGGGATCTCCACGTAAGTTCCACTACTTACGGTGTCCTCCACGCGCGGCGCCATGTACGGGCCCCATCTTCGGGAGAGTAAAATGTGCTATCATCGTTCCGGTATCTCCTGTACCAGGCAGGGGATACTGTAGCTCTATTCTTAATCCCGAAGCTACAGATACTTTGTTTCGGCTCCTAGTGGGATGAAATATACTCTAAAACCCATTATCATACCTTTTTCTATTAAATAACTTTACTTCAATAAAAGTCTCAACACCACAACACAAAAGCAGCATAGGCACGTACTGTGTATGGTTATATCAAAGAATGTGTCTTATTTCCTGGCACTCGGTAATTATGGTACCTTACACTTGTATCATCCAAGACATAACGCATCATCTTCCCACATCGTAAGCACAGTTAGCTGCAATTACAACAAATAGTTCTCCTCTTACTCACGCTCGATAAGGCTTGATACGGAACACTCACCGTGTTTGTAAATATGAGCTGTAATGTTTTGGTAGAGATGTAGAGTTCTAGTTTTACATACTATTAAGCATTACATATATCAAGTTATGATGTGGTCTGTGAATATGATAGTATGTACAGTCACAGGCACTAATATGAGCAATATTTATTATATTATTATACAGTCTCATCTCATCACATTTTTTATAGGTTGTAGGTTACTTATTAAAGAATAAACAGAATCACTTCTAAATGTTCTTGAATTTATGAAAATTTATCAAAAATATTCTACTTATAATTCTATATACTCTCTCTTGCTCTGTCTGTTCATTTTGCACCGTAAAGAATCCAAACAGTTTTTTTGGTTGGTTGGTTGGTTGCAACCCTTTTTACGTCCCACTGCTGGGCACGGGTCTCTCCCCATTATTGGGGAGGCCTGGAGCTTACTCCACCACGCTGCTCCAATGCGGGTTGGTGGAGATGCGGGTTAGTGGCCAACTCGCTGTCGGATGTTTTCAAACCGCCCATAAGGCCTCCGACAAGGTTTAACGACTGCTATCCATCGACAACAACCGGGACCGACGGCTTAACGTGCCCTCCGAAGCACGGAAACGCGCATGAAATTTTTTGCCACTAGCGGTCACCCATCTCACACCCCACCGCGCCTGTTTGGCTTAACTGCATAGACCACTTGCGTTCTACGCTAGCCGCCGAGCCATGCGCGCTTCAGTTTTTTTACATACTAAAATTCAGTCACTAAAAAGTCAAAATAGCCGGTTAACATTTTAAGAAGTGCCACAAGGATTAACTTGTTTCGTGGATTCTAGTCCCGCACGCAGCAAAATAGCGAGTTTTAATGTTGAATGTTCTACTATTTTTAGAGACATTGCAATAAATTACATTTAGTTAGAAATGTAACTTAACTTTGATAAAATATACATATTATTATGTACTATAGGTAAGCAAACAAGACACTAGGATGCGTTGTATTTCTCTAAGTTACCTATTTACCTACATACCTACTCTACTCGTACATATTGTTATGTATTTCTCTTACTGTCGCAATTTGATACATTTGTTCAATTCGACGTGCTCTAAAATGATGAATATGTTTTGGTAGAGATCACTTACAAGAAATATTTAGCTTATTAAGTTGACATGGAAGTCTTAGGGTTATGTTTCGTAGAATAAGTACTTTTCAAGTCTAGGATTCAAACAAACTACAGAGCAACCACAAAAGTTTAACGAAAATGCAAGTGTGTCATGTGTGTTGTATAATTTTGTACAAATAAAGATTTACTATTAAGTATAAATATTCACAGCCCACAATACTCTCTGTTATAGGGAAACGCAAAGAAAATAGGTACGAACACCCAGATCAGAAGTTTAAACTTCTCTGCCTCTCGTGAGGTAGAGATATTCATCGTTGAATCGAACCCAGACCCACGATCGGCATTCCGGCATGGTAAACATTGGACCATGTCCATACGGGTCGTAAAAATACGACCTAAATATGAAATTCTTACAGCATCTATGTATTTCATATACTGATCTAATAGAAATACTACTCGGTCGAGTTAACATGATACCTGTGAGGCTATTCTGTATGCATCCGTCCATAAGTTCTAACATTTTCGGAATCATTTTTGGCATATTTAGAAACTTTCTTTTGACGTGATAACGTCTTTAAAATCGTTTTAGTCGGGTGACATGTTCAGAAACTTGTGCCAAAACCTCACGAGCGCGATCGCAGGTATAACGAGAGAGAGAGACGGACCGATCTCCCGTCTCATCTCGAGCGCTGCCAGTCATTCCGTGAAACTTGTCACGCGGAATCCTCACGAGCGGAGGCTGGCATAGCGTTCGAGTGAGTGGACCGATCTTCCGTCTCTCTCACTCTAGCGGCATACAAACGAATGGAGATTTTCTCGTGCGGACGTTATCACGTAAACATCTCGATCGTAAACCTACTTTACAAACAATTTGCCGTTTTTTTTTCATGAATTTAAAAGATTAACGTTGTCATTGATAATATTAAGCCACTGAATGAATAATATTGCTAGAATTTCATCAGTCTTACTCAAAAATGAGACCCGAAAATTCACGAAGTTTCGGATACGGGCGTACAGAGTAGCCTCCAAGGTGTCATGTTAACTTGACCGAGTTATAACTAGTACATTTTTGCTGTGGTAGAACGTACTGTAATATTTACGGTAGGTAGATAGCGTTGCCTTAAAAAGCTCCACCTCACAATAACTACTTAGTCTAAATAAGAACACAGACGTTACATTGTTTTAATTTTATTTACGCATACAAAACCGCAAGCCGATATGCAGTACGTATGTCATTGACTTTGTTTATAAATGAACTCATTGACTAAGCAACCAAGTTAATTAATATTGATGTAGGAGCTGGCATTTGTAGGAACTTTGTTAAGCTATCGAAGAATTAGGTACCTACTTTAAAGACAATATTAGACAATATTTACCTATGAAATGCCCATTTTATACTGTCTATTGCGGTTCGATCCCCAGCGAAGCTATGATAAAACAGTAACAGAAATAGGTTGGATGGCTTTATACGAGGGTTGACTTATTACACACATTTACACATTCAAATATTATACTTTAACTCTCACAATACTTTCCCACAACATTTGGGCATGATAACGCCTTAGTCCTCGTATCGAAGAACGGCGCAGCATCAGGGTTATACTAAACGTCCTAGGTTTCAAACCAACGGACAAAGTTACCAGAACGTCTATCTATTAAATATTTTCAATAATCGTATATTAAATTATACGTGTGTGCCTATTATATTTGGTGTTGAATTAAGTATTAATTTACCTACTTATATTTATTTACATTATAAAACATATTTGATATTTATGTTATGAGTACATTTTATATAAGATGTGTTATGAATTACGTTTATGATTAGGTTGTCTGTGTTATGGTATGTAACAAATGTTTAAAAATTTCTGTTGGGTCTGGACTGGTATTTTTGTTTTTGTCATAGTGTGTCCATGGAACGCACGACACGCAACCCCAGTGGAGGAAGTGTGTAGAGTTATTATTATTTGATTATGGTGGTCTTGTACCGTATCTTGTGGTTGTAAGGTACTAGACACCCAAAAATCATGAAACAAGGAATAAACACATTCGAGCTCAGATTTCATGTTACCAAGTAGTTACCAAAACATATTTATGAATGTTTATCATTTTTATTGAGTAATAGCTCTTTAGTTATTATGCTATCGGATGTGGGCATAGCTTGGTACCATGAGTCATTTTTGTTCTCACTTCCAATGAACGTAGGGTTGCTACTAGCAGGTAATACTCAGATAAATACTTTTTTATTTTATTTTAGAGGTAATATAACTATTTAATTTTATTTAATATTTTTATCAATGACATTACTGACTTTATCAAACACTCCGAGTGTCACTTGTTTGCGGATGATTTAAAACTTTCCCGTTGTGTCGATAATCACAGTGACTCACTGAAGTTGCAAAGTGATTTGGATGGCTTGGCCGACTGGTGTCAACAGAATAACATGAAGCTTAACACCCAGAAATGTTACTTCATTCGCTTTTCTAGAAAAAAGATTGATTATGTTGGTCACAACGTTATGTATAAAATTGGCAACACTCCGCTTATACGAGTCAATGAGATCCGCGACTTAGGTGTCATCCTCGACAGTCAACTACGCTTTGACTCTCACATAGACAACATAACATCTAAAGCCTTAAAAACTCTAGGGTTCGTTCTTCGCAATACTAAAGAATTAAAAAATGCGGATACAACTATTATTTTGTACAATGCTTTAGTAAGAAGCTCACTAGATTACTCTTGTGTGTGGTAGTGTGGAACCCATTTTATAAGACATACAAAGACCGCATTGAAAAGATTCAGAGAAGATTTCTACGAATTCTGGCATATCGTCAGAACGTTAGGTCCCTAAAAGACTATGATAGCAGGCTGGCACATTTTGATTTGATGTCCTTAGAGGATCGTAGATTAGTGCATGATAACATAATGCTGTACAAAATTGTTAACGGGTCAATTGATTGTCCACAATTATTAGAAAAAATAACGATTAACGTGCCTTCCAGAACTCCCAGACAAGGAAAATATAAATTATTTGTTCCCGGTGCCTCCAAGACTAATCTCGGTCATAACTCACCATTAAATAGAATAACAAGACAGTATAATACTCTCTTAGCCTCTAACCAATCAATTGATATTTTTGGCGACACTTTAAGTAAATTTAAAGTTAAGTTAATCAAAACCTTAAATAAAATAAATTAAAAAATATATAAATTTAATTAAATAAAAAAAATATTCATTATTTTATTGTGATTGTGTTGTTTGTGAATCAATTTCATTGTATTTTTTTTTCATTGTATTCTTTTTTACTCATATTTAATTTAATGTATACAGCGTCCTCCATATGTATGCCGTGTTCACCTGTAATTGTGGATTCATGATCATCTTATTTTTATTGTTTACAAATATATTTGTCTAAGTGTAATCTACGTTGGTGGACCTTAAATAAATAAATAAATAAATAAATAAAATAAATAAATTGTGAAATACAAATACAAATCCTTTATTTGCGAGAATACAGTATTTTTGTAAAAATCTTAAATCAATTGCTCAGGACCATTAAACAGTTGTCGGCCATTATTTAAGCAACTTACATAGAGTATTAACCTTAACTTCTATGTACATCACTTGATTCTTTGCTTTCTAAGCATACCTCTTTCCTAGGCTTAGTAAGATTGTAGCTTAGATTAGTAGTATATAATATAGGTTAAAAGTTATTATATATACGAATCTTAAGAAATGTGTACACTATTTAATAAGAGAAATCTTTAAATCTGATTAATATTGTTGTAAATAGGGTCCCGCTCCATAATGTTTTTTTTTGTGAAACAAAAATTCTTAGATCTCTGGCTGTATGTAGTCAACCCTACCGAAATGACGTGTCGTTGTCGAGGAATGACCTTACGCCTACGAGAGTGTCTCGACAGAACTTTACTCCTGATATCGACTACTTTGTCTACTGCTTACACACTTTGTGGTTATTTGAAAAAGGCATTTAGTATCGAACTATTCAGCCACAAATTTCAAAATTTCCATGGATTGACAGTGTTAAATGTAGTAGACAACATCTTGTCATAATACTTGTGTAGTGATTCAGATCAGACGTAAAATAAATGAACGTATTGGATCATTTTCAATTTATTTATCATATCAAATCAATTATTTCTAAGTGGCATAAAATGGCGTAATATAGGTATCTATCGGGATTATAGTAGGTACTACCATTACCAACAGTCTCGCATGTGATGCTAGAACGTGCAATCTTATCTTCGATTGTCATACATACTTAGATCTCCTCTGTTTGCATCAGTGGTTATAAAACAATATAAAATTTTATACTTACAATGTATAAATTAACAAAAAATAGCTGACTCGGCTAGACTACGAGTATGTGTTAGTAGGCAGCTTGGAATAAGGTGAAGGTCATGGTATGAGTCTTTAGTATATTATTTTATCGGCTTCCAAATACCACATGAGCACGCAGCGTGCTTATCGCAAGGAACTACGACGCGTCGCCGCGTCGCGTCGGCTAGTGGAAATTTGACAAAATTGTTTTTGTAGTTGTATCTTGCGATTTCATCAGCTAATTTCCAAAATTAGTCGATAAGACTTCTTTTGCACTGAGATAAATGAAAGTTGTAAATATCATTTGGCTGGCTGCAACCCTTTTTGCGTCCCACTGCTGGGCCCGTGCCCAGTGCCCCAATAATGGGGAGAGACCCGTGTCTTCCCCATTGTTGGGGAAGCTTGGAGCTTACTCCACCACGCTGCGCCAATGCGGGTTGGTGAAGATGCGAGTTAGTGGCCAACTCGCTGTCGGATATTTTCAAACCTCCGACAAGGTTTAACGACTGTTATCTATCGACAACAACCGGGACCGACGGCTTAACGTGCCCTCCGAAGCACGGAAACGCGCATGAATTAATGAAAATAAATATTAATAATTTTAACTTTAAATAAGAAAATTAAAAAAGGTTAGCGCCTAAATTTATATACATAAATATTTAATATAATTATATAAATTTAATATAATTTAATTTATATACAAAATTATTAAAGAAAACTATTTTCAGGGCGGTCCTTCTGTAGTAGATATACAACAATATTTAACGCATACTGGCTCTCTCTCTCTAGTCAAAAACAAGACCAATCACTTCATCCCTCACTCACATTCAATTCTCGATCATTTGAAGGTTCACACAGGGAAAATTAACTTTCACGCCCAAGAAACTTCATGTTATAAAAAATACTATGCACTACTGGCCTTTTTTACCGACTCACATCTTTCACACCTCCTTTCTATGAGTCGGGAATGCCGCCGTGGTCATGCCTTTTAGAGTTAAGTGTGGCACAGAAAACATGCTTTATATTTCTTGTAATTCAAAAGTGCAGTTTTAGAGTTGGGTTTTCTAGAAAGTCATTGGTAAGCTTGCTCTAAATGCACTTTTTTTTCTTCAAGTCGGCATCGCAAACCAAACTCTGCATATTGCCAGCGTCAAGCTCAGAGCGTCAAGTATATTTTTGCATCACGATTATGCCAGTTTCGGTGAAACTGGACAAGTAATAATAGGTTAAGTCAGTAAGTCGTTCGTAATCATCAGTCAGACAGACATTCAAGTAAAGCGATGGCTTCTTTACCTACTAGAACGTGACCAATGGAATTTTGGAGGCAAGCCGAAAAAACTTATTTTCGCACTGATATTTTAATTCACAACACTCGTGCACTATAATTAACCTATATCGAACAAAATGCCATCAAATTTATCCAATATAACTCAAAAATACACCAAGAAAGTAAAAATAAAACAAGAGCACAATATGTCTTTTTCGACTCGCCAAAATTCCTAAAATGCACGTAAGAGTGAAAACAAAAAAGATAGAAAGAGAACATTTTGATTTTATCGTGTTGCCATTCAACTTTTCTATATCTCACATTTTATGTCCGTAATTTTCAAACCAAATTTTATGATCATAACTTTTTTTAAAGTCGTTTCTCTTTAACCGTAATTGTACCTATTTCGAAACGCCCAACGTGTTTAAATTTTTTATGCGCGTTATAAACGTTACCTAATTATTGAAATAAGTACGCACTTGAGAAAGCTTATGAAAGTGCTTTAATTACGAAATTGCGACGAAATATTTGGAGCGTACGTAAATGATAGTTTAATACACTTTTGCATGCAAAAAGTGACATTTTTAGAGTATCTTACAATAATGATTCTAACCTTTTAGGGCGTGCATAAAGTCGAAGACTTAACAGCCATTTCATGCACCCGACACAGAAATACATATCATACTTATAATCTTATCATAAGGTGCAAACAATTGCAATCGTAAACCATTCTGCATTCATTTAATAATATCTGAACAATTCGTGCGTATTGTTATTTTATTTTTATGATGGATGATTTTTAATTTCTGTTCTCGGTATGTTTGTTTGTGTTTCTGTCTTTCTTTGTGTGACACATATAATACCCACGACACAGAGAATCCTACAGCGAGTATTTTAATGTGTAGCGTTATTTAATTATTTATTTAATAAAAAAATAATTGAATATGAGAAATAGAAATATGAAAAATTCATCCAGCTTTTAGTTTACGCAATGCCGCCCCACATTTGTAGTCAAATGTAACCTCCACAGCTAGTCACTAATTTGGATTAATTTAAAAAATTGACTTTAATTAGACACGAGTTTAAGCATGTGAGAGGCTATCACTTCATTAGATAGAGTGCTTGCACTGGACAGGATTATGAGTAAGTACAAATACATATTGTCTATGTGTGTGGGGAACATTATCTATTTATTAGTGTATAATCAAAGATAGAGTTAAAGCCTTACAGTAAATTTGTAGGTGGTAGAACTATTATGGATCGCCCGGGAAAGTACCACCGCTGCACCCACTTCTGCCGTGAACCAACTCTGTTGTGTTTCGGTGGAAAGGTGCAGTTGCCGGCCACACTTACATGAGGCGACCACCAGCCTCCGGAGTAGCAGCGCAACTGCATGCAACCTCAGACAAGACTTATATATGCTTGCTTGAAGTTGTATGTAGACGTCCATGGACTGCAGCGACCACTTAACACCACGTGGCCTGCATGCTCGTCAACAACTCCATTCAAATAAAAAAAAATACGAATAATATGATTAATTGTACACACGATAATGACAGGAATGTTACTATTACGGTCGGACGGTTAATTTATCAAGAAGCTCATACATCAAAGCTTAAGGCATAGATTATTTTATGGCGACTTTGGTAGAGCAGCGACACCTTTCGAGTAAATGCCAACAAGAAGCTATCCGCCAGAGGGTTGGCCACTAATCAGTGGGACGCAGGTGGGTTGCAATAACTAATATTAACAACAGACAGATGACATGATCAAAATCCTCGGCTAGGACTGCTCCTGATCGATCCGATCGAGAAATTGTTCAAATTATATACCTAAACTAGTGGACCCCGCAGACGTTGTCCTGCCTTAAAAGTAATAAAAGAGGATTTGTTTTCTTATTATCTTAAAGAGACTTCATGTTACTATCAAACAAAAAT
The DNA here is from genome assembly GCA_911387765.1 of Pyrgus malvae. Lineage (NCBI taxonomy): Eukaryota > Metazoa > Arthropoda > Insecta > Lepidoptera > Hesperiidae > Pyrgus > Pyrgus malvae. Next base: position 6,046,909 of record OU426958.1, on the reverse strand, counting down.
ATAAAACAAATAATGACATACGAACTGTCCTGTTATTCTGAATGTGTCAAAGTTTAGAACGGCACGGCACGGCACGAAATACAAACGTTTGACAGATAGGAACAATTTATATGGGAAAACTACTTATAAATAAAAAAAATAATTAAAAAACATTTCCAGTGGCCCAAATTGTGAATCTAAACCATCCTCGAATCCATTTGAATACACACAAAAAAATTCATTAAAATCTGTCCAGCCGTTAAGGAGGAGTTCAGTGACATACACACTCACAGAAGAATTATATATATTAAGATGTTTTCGAGTTAAGAACTTGTATTCTATAATTGGTAATGTGTTTGACGCATATTGCCAAAAAACCTTCCAGCTGAGGCATTCCCAGTGGACTATAACATGGGGTTCTTCAAGAAAGCTGTAAAAAAAGCTCTCCTTCAAAGCCGGCAATGCTCGGGCGGCTCCCCTAGGGTTGCCCGTGTCCATAGGCGACGGTGATCGCTTAACATGACGCGGCCCGTCTGCCTTATTGTTAGGTTTATTTATAAAAATAAAAAAAAGACTATTGCCTTACGTGTCATTGTTATAATAATTTTATATATCTTGTCTTACTTTAGTAAACGTTATTTTAACGCGTAAGAGTATAAACAAAACATAAAATAAGTACAAGCTTATGCAAAGTTTATTAGTTAGGGCGTATGTTTTTAAATGCGTCACATAAACACATCTGCATGCAAAACAAAAACACGAAGTATGAAAATACTTTATTTATAATTCCTTGTAAGATGCAATCACAAACAGTGCAAGATTAGCCCATAAGTAAATTGCATGGTTTTACGTCTTGGAGGGCACTAGAAACCTACAGTTCTGTGCCGTATAAACTCTACATAATATCTCTCTAACATAATGACATATTAGTATACTCAATACGTCTTATGTAGGTATGCCTATTTGTTTGCATTGAAATATTTTTTTTGACTGCTTTGGCGACCTGTGTGGCGCAATGGTTACCATGCCGGACTGCTAATCGGAGGGTCCCGGGTTCGATTCCCAGCGAAACAGAAATTTGAATGATGAGTTTAAATTTCTGTTCTCCGTCTGGGTGTTTGTGTGTCTATCATTGTATGTGTCCATGGTACCCACGACACAAGATATATCTACCCTACTGTGGGGCTATGAGTTTCAAACGTTATTATTATTATTACTGATACTAGTTTACATAAATAAAGGGGTTGGAATGCTTAGGGCGACTCATAGTCTTGATTTGGCCCTGGATGCAAGCTATTCACGTACAGTCAATGTTTGTTATGTACCTACTAGTTACAGTGATCTGAAAGAACACTAAGCAACAAACAATTATCACTTCTTAATATTATAAATTGGAAAGTAACTCTGTCTGTCTGTCTGCTACGCTTTCCCGCTTAAACTACTGAACCAATTTTCATGAAATTTGGAACGCAGATAGAGTGGACCTTGGGAAAGGACATAGGCGAAGCCGCTGGCAGAAGGCTAGTCTGATATAGTTTGGCCTAAAATGGTTAGACCTGGTATACAGTGACTTTGGCAGATGTTCTCATTTAACTTGGAAAACTTGGCAAGATTTTTCTTGGCTATGTCCAAGCCAAATATAAGGAAATAGGAAATTAAAGCGACGATCTTGTTTTAGATACAAGCAAGAATTTTATCTAGCTCCCAAACCTATGAAGCCGCCACAAAACATGCTGTATGCAAAAACGGTTAATCTGAAAATTTGTTATATTTCATGATTATTCCTTATGTATTGTTATATAGGTGCAACAATATCAAAGAAACATTTATCTGACATCATTTGTTTTAAGTGGGTAGACCAGGACCAGTAGCCAAAGTAACATTCGGAAAACGATAACGAAGTTAGATAAGAAAAAAATGTATGGGATTGACGTAAGTCACGTTAAATCACGTCGTCAATCACGTTAAATAACGATAACTATATACGCAAATTGGTAGTCGATGTGATCGTGACGAAACCATAAACTATCGAATTGTAATCGACTACTATCCCATACAAATTCGTAGACAAGCAGCACTTTTAGTTGTCGCCTTCGCTACCATCGCGAACTTCGAAAAAAACGATCCACGAAGGCGAATTTAGATATCGTTTCGCTACAAAGCGATGTTAGCGTATTGCTTTTGGCAGATGTCCTCATTAAACTTTAAATGGTACACTGAAAACTTGGCAAGATTTTTCCGGATCTTTCCATGCCAGAAATAAGAAAATAGGAAATCAAAGCGACGACGTTCTTATTTCCCTGTGTTATTTTCGATACAAGCAAGGTCTTTATTTACAATTCAAACCTATGAATTAGCCATTAAAACATTCTGTATGCAAAAACGATAAATTTGTCGTACGTCATATTTTATAATTCAATGTAGATACAAACTGTTCACGTAAAATGTTTGCTAGTAATTGCTTACTCTTTACAACGATCTCAAAGAAACATTTATGTATCGTGACATCATTTTGCTCTTAGTAGGTAGACCAGGGGCCTGTATAGTTTTGGCAGATATTAAAAGGTACACTGAAAACTTGGCAAAAAATTTAAGCCCGGCTCATGTCAGAAAAAAGAAAATAGGAAATCAAAGTGATGAACTCGTTACTTTCAGATACTACGAGTACGAGTAGGTAGCCTATGTGCTGGCCAAGTGCGGGTCGGTAGACATTAGGTGCCTTTGTTAATGTCAGGCATCTGTCAGGCATGCACAAACCATCAATTTCTTAAATTCCTAACAACACGCGTAAACTGTTCTTTAGATTTCATTTAATTTTTCATCTAAATTGTATTTAAAAAATCGTGAATGTAAAAAAAGCTATATAATATGACCGTCATAAAGGAACGCACAAAAAGTTTTTAAAATTTTCGTGCATGTCTTTATGACGTGTGAAACCAACAAATTACCCTTAATTTTATTGATTGAATGTATTGGTAAGTTGTTGGTCACCAGACTCTACATGAAGCTAGGTTGCGTCAGTCAGTTGCTTGCATTATTCAAGTTGATCCCTAGACTAGACCATTAAAAGAACCATTTAAAGAAATCAACTTCTGGTTTCGTATAGCACACAAAATGATTCACTGCCTCGCTCGACTGAGTGCCTGCTATTTTCATTGTGTACATGACCTCCAAGGATATTAATATACTATTATGTATGCCCATAAATAGAGGGATATAGCGGTACATATGGATGTACACATTTATTTTTAAAAGAAAATTATAAATTTAGGGATAGCAGTTCTGTAATCCCTAACAACAACATAAAAACTATTAAATCGTAGACGAAATTAAAAACATTTCGATATCTTTTGCACTTTAAAAAGGGTCTATCCTCAAAACTATTGATTATTATTGTATACCCAATGTTTTAAAACAGGGCTAAAGGCTAAAGTTTTTCTCTGTCTGCTCTTTTTTCAGCTCAGCATTGCCTAAGCTCACCCAGAGCAAACAAAAAAAAAACGTTCGCTAAGAGTTTGTAAAAAATCATGCAGTGAATAAAATATTTTGTTTCTTTTCTTTTCTTTCAAACTATATAGGTACTTATAATAGCTAAAGATGGCTAAAGACATCGATGCTAAAGATAAGATAAAAAGCTATACAGTGCGAGACAATGTCGTGGTGATGCCATTCGCCGGTGACCCGGTCATGGGCGCTACGACCTCGCTATCTGGAAGTTTCTTCCTTCGCACCTCGATCCGGAAGACTTTAAAGCCTTTTTATGGTAAAATGGATACTTTACCTAAGTGTATGGATAATTTACGAAGTTTTTCTTATCTCAGTTATGGCGCTCGTATGACGGTTTTTATCACCAATTAGTCATGCTGCTTCTTGGAGATATCGCTCGTATTTTTTTAATGAATTGAACTAAAAGACAAGAATGCAGGCCACGTTGTGTTAAGTCATGGCTGCAGTTCATTGACATCAAACATTTAGAGCATCAAAGGTTTTATACATAATTGACATTCGGATTTGTTTCTCAATGCATCAAACATCAAAGCAAGTCCTCGCTCAAGTTTAAGCCCGTAATGTTGCTACTCGGGAGGCTGTGATGGGGGTCTACTATAAAAAATCAAATAATGTTCAGATTTCTTACTTACACATTTTATGCAGGACTGGTGTCAATGTTTATCCAATTCCTTAATAGCCATATAAGACATAATAACATAAATGCGACATACCTTTATTAGGTCATTGACCTACTAACACATGGTAGGCATTATAATAGTTCTCTATTGTAAAATTTGGCTACCACACTTGGCATTAAACTGTCTGTTTGAGGCGCCAACCTGTCGCGATTCTCTTGCAACCCCGAGCTAAGGACACCATGCTTTTCATGAAAGCTAAAACTGTTTGGAATAGTACAAGTAAAAGGTAAGAAAACTAGAACATTTTATCATCTAGTTTCTTCTATAATACTAATGTACTGATTGCGAAGCTAGTCAGCGAATAGAGGATTTTTTTCTGAAAAATAATAATTGGAGTTCTTCCCTAGAGATACGACCTGTTATAATTTATATTCACCGCATCTATGGTTTTTCATCGTTTATTAGTTTTCCGTTATGGTTCTCAGATTATCCTTTTTGTTTTTTCGATAAAAATGCAAAATATTTGAGTTTTGATACATATTTTGACGTTATAATCAGCACCGGTAACTGAATTTGATTACTTCCATAACGACATGACACTCAGCTCATTCAATTTTTCATCAGGTTACCTTTATATATACGTATTATTTGTTTATTCGATACAAATGCAAAATAATTTGGCTTTAGATAAATACATATTTTATAATTTTATTTATAAAGTTTCACACTCATAGCCCATAAGGTAGATATACCCTGTGTCGTCGGTGCCATGTACACACACAAAGAAACACAAACATCCAGATCGAGAACAGCAATTTAAACTCCTCATTCAAATTTCTACCTCGCAAATAATCGAACCCGGACTCTTCGATCGGCAGTCTGGTAACCATTACGCCACGCGGGTCGTCTTACAGGTGTTCACGGGTGTTCACGTTTCTATAACTTGTTACAGAGTTAATATCTGAGATAAACACTTGTTACAGAGTTAATATCTGAGATAGACCCTTGAGTTGTTACGTAAAAGATTACAAGAGAAAATGTTATCAGAAGATATCGATCGAACGAATGTGTTACGCACTGTGATGTTATTGATACTTATTAAAAATGATAATGGTTGGACTGAAAAAATCAGACAGGTCTTTTTGCATATATAATATAATCTTGTAGAACGTTATAAAAAAACATTTAATGATAATAATATAATGATAATAATGATGAGATTCCCTTAGTTTTATAACGACATAACTTTATAGGGTTTACATAATACTTTGTTCGTTTGCCACGCGAAGCAAAAAATGTCAAGTGTCCTACTAGCGTTATAATGATGGTAACTCACTATACGCTCGTTAACGGACCATCCTCCCTATTTCGACTTCATTAGGTTTGCTATAAGTCATTCTGGCTATAGTCCGCACCATGACGTAATCGTGTGCCTATATCGAGGGCGAAAAGGAATTGAGAAAAAGCAAGGCAGAATCATTATATTCGTATTGTTAAGTACTACGAGTACTCTAACAACAGTGGCGGCTCTAAAAAATCTGTCAAAGGTTTTGGGAGGGCTTGAGTCCCCTAGCCCCCCACCCTGGATCCGCTAGTGTCCACCAACCCGCACTGGGAGCAGCGTGGTGGAGTAAGCTCCAAGTCTCCAGTAATAATGAGGAGAGACCCGTGCCCGGCAGTGGGCAGGGCCTCAAAAAGAATTGCATCCAAGTTCTACGAGTGCTTAGCAATGTAGAGGAATCTGAAACTACGATACGTAACTAAATAAATACCTATAGGAACTATTTTGCCAATCAATGAATTTGTAGATGGTATGGTCCTTGAATGGCGACCACGTCTCGGCAAAAGGAGCACAGGCCGCCATCCAACCAGGTGGACTGACGACTTGAAAAAGATAGCGGGAAACCGCTGGATTCAGAGGGCGCAGGACCGGACGGAGTGGCGAACATTAGGGGAGGCCTATGTCCAGCAGTGGACTTTAAAAGGCTGATGGATGGATGATGGAGGGTATGGTTAGTATCAATTGTTTTTAAACTAACAAGACTTTTTGTTAGGTAATTTTTATTAGGTACGTATTTTTATACGTACTAAACAAATGAAAAAAAAACTGTCGCTGAACTTTAAATGTGGCAAGGACGTACGTCAGCCAATTTTAATAAGAACTTTATTGACCACTGTGCTAACACTAGCCAATATAATAGCTTCTCGCAAATAAATTGACAATTGAAGAACAATAAACGTGATTATTCCCAGTTCTGTTGAATATCACGATGTCAATTGCTGACAGGCTTTGCATGGTTCACCGGGCAACAAACTCTACGATACTACCAGGGATCAAACTCTCTTGAAGAAATTAATTTACCCATTTATCATCACCTGCTTAATTCCTTTCATAGAATACTCGTAGTACCAAATACTGATAGTAAATTTCTAAATAAATACGTTCATTTAAACTACAATTTCTATAAAGAAGAATTAAAAATTTAAACTAAAAAAATGACGAATTGTAAATATGATAAATGTGTTACTACCGTAGATTTTTTATCTTTGACGTAGTCAAAATAAAATATTTATAACTAAAAAAGTTAATTCGTTGATATCACCACTTGTACCACTACGCATTAAGTTTGACTTTGTAACCAGGTTTACAAAAAAAAATCATCTATGCATCCAACATTCAATAGAGATTCCAATAAGCGGAGCATATAAAATTACAGCCATATTCAAAAACATCACAGCAGTTCAAAGTGCATTGTAAGCGAAACTGCTCGCGAGCTAGCTCTGTGTAGGAGAGCCGAGAGGCAAAGAGGCTCGATCTAGGCTAAGCCTTTAACTAGGAGCGGAGAAATGCCTGACTCACGTTTTCAGACAAATCCTTCAAAGGCCGGCTTTGTTTGATGTTTAATTATTTATTGTTAAAATTAAATATTTATACGTAAGGAAGTATTTTTATAGGTGTAAGCCAATATTCTTCACCAATCGGCATTGGAGCGCATGGTGGAGTAATCAACTTCATGCAGGGCTCCCCAATATTGGGAGAAATTGTCCTATATAAGGCAGGCCACGGGCCAGCAGGACACAAAAAGGGTTGCAGCCAGCCAGCCATTTTTGCTTGAAAACATATATATTTGTAGCGACCTTCCGCTACACATCAAGAGACGGCGCCACGAGTATTCCTGAATCACGCTATCGAAGTTTTCTGAATATCCGACCATATATAAGTTGGAGCGCGGCCGCTCCCCGTGCTGGTCAATGGTCAATAGTAGGTCTGAATGAAAACCAGGAATCTGGTCGCAACAACTAGGCATCTAAGTTAAAAATAGGCAATTCAGGGTCCGTTGTGTGGTTGTGTTGGTCTTCTGCCAATTTATTCAGAGCAGTCAGGGATACACGCTTTGATTTATGAAACCATAATTCTTCGTTATCGAATCATTCAACATACCTACATATCAAAATAATACTTAGCCTAGCTAGCTGTCAATCGAACTAAATTGGAAATGTTGGATGCAATACAGAGAACCTATGTACATAGTTTTTATGGAGACTCTACATTCTTGTTTCACTTGCCAGATTAGGCAGATTAAGATATTAGGTGTATTAGTCGTGTTTTTATTGGGAAGATTGGACAGACATATTGATAACAATATGTAGATGTGTATTTATTATTGTTACCTAATTAAATTTATTGCCAACAACGAAAGAATGGTGTTATTCATTCATGAACTCAGTGATAATTTCTAAACGCAAGGTCACATTTGTACAGTTATAAGTTTTATACTATAACACTTTTAAGTGAAAAATTATTTAGAAGACCTTGTTAATCGGCGCGAAATTTATATAGATTTTTTTAAACGAGCAGACATTGTTCTGTCTTGAAAACTTTAAAATTATAAGATTTATAAGAATCGGATTCATCACGAAAAAATAAATTACATCCCGGAACCACTTCATCGTAAGCATGGGAATCTGATATTATATTAACTAACTAAAGAAAAGAGTGTTAGGTTAAGTTGGATAAAGTTGGACCGAATATCAGTATATTTTGATCTATTATGTTTATACTCTAGTATTTAACAGTTTTGGATTTTATTCTTAACTTTAACTTAACATGCCTGGACATAGTATTTTTGCGTTTTATTTTGTGTAACCTTCAGATACGCATGGTTGATTTACGATGCCCATATAATGGAGTGTTAAATTCGCAAGTTTTTTAAAACGTTCAATTCACAAAGGTGCATGTAAGGGCCTGAACTCTGCTCTCATGCATATTTGTATAGCATTTTAAAAATACAATAAACACATAGATAGTAATTAAATGAAGTAGCTGTGTATTTATTTACATACATAACTTAGTTTTAGATATATATATGTATCTTGTTCGTGAATTTTACACTTATGCGGCATTAAAACACATAAAAATATTTTTTGCAATAGGCAATCAAAACGCAAAGGTAAACATTGTGATTTTGAATATTTTAAATCTACTGCGTTTTGACAAGTTTCTTACAATATTGGTTTAACCGCATAAGTATAAAATAAATGTCAAGGATTTTTTTGCATACGACTCGCATGACAACTGTCTTGGTCTTTGTAAAGCGAAATGAAATATTGAAGGCCATTGATACAAAAATTGTGATTAAAAAGACTCACCTTTAATTTTGATTTATGCACCACTTCGTTATTCTGAAGCGAGTCAAATGCATGCCATATGCAATTGGTAACATTTTTTAGTAACGTTGACATTTTAAAACACGACACTTTTGCTCACATGAAATTAAAAAAAAAACGCCGACATAAAAAAACCCGTTTTTGAAACAACACAGTGCGTGTAGAGTCCTCGCGTTCGATTTTCAAACTGGCAGCCAGCTTGCGATATCAGGCAAAAGGAAGTGGGTGAAGTACTGTAAAGTTGAGAGTACACATGGTGCGTATCGTACATGATGCATATCGATTTTATGCATGCTGTCCTTTTTAAAAGTGCAGTAAAGTGTTTTGGGGACAGAGTCGTATAAAATACATTTTATAGTATTTAATTTTGTGGCTTTATCAAAACTACAAAGTGCAGTATATAATTAATACTATCTTACATCTAATGGATACTGCAGATCCATTTTTAGTGATATACACTTTTAGACGAATTTTGCCATTAAATTCAGTAGTCGCTACATTTATGGTATTAAATTTTTATGTATCACCGCTGGGAACAGGTTTCCTCTTAGAAGTGAGAGGGTTATAGGCCATATACTCACCACGCTGGCCTAGTGTGGATTGGTGGACATCGTGTATTCGAGAAATTATGAATGACGTATAGTAATGGAAAACATCGTAATTAAATATCACAATGATTCCCTCACCGTGGAGCAGCAATAAATATATCCATTTTTTTTGTCTGAGGGCAGGGTAGAACTCGATATCTCCGTGTCGGAGACCTCGATCTTTCCCGCTCGGCCATCGCTTCTTAATCAAGCTGCATTTAAAACGCCATTATGAATAATTAAAATAGTAAATCCTTATTCCATTTTAAAATGGTATTTAACAACCTTTAAAAAAATCAGATCCCTGATCTCATTGCCATCACAATTTTTTACTAAAACTTAAAAGAATGAATGAATTAATTTATTTGCATAAGTATGGGTACATATGAGTTGACAAAGGTTTTTTATATTCCTACATTGAAGAATTGCATGATTCTACAGATGAAGTACCACTTTTGCAACAAAAAAGGAATTCTGTAGTATTTCTTGAATTACACCGCAATTGCAATCGATCGAGAGCTTGGTGTATCTGTATACTAAATATTCATGGCAATCTGTGACTTAAAATCACGTTTTCATGCTCATCTTGTCTTTCCAGTATAATAAAAATGTGCACGGCATATCCCTGTAGAACATTAAAGATATCTGTAAATTAACGCACTGTGTGCACCCAGCTTTAGGGCAGATTGACCGATAGGCGCGACGCGTAAACATTGGTATGAATTAATCAGAGGAAATTAGATAATGACTATGCTTGCGAAAACAGTCTCTTAAAAATCTAAGGCCCTAGTTGGGCATTGATAACGTTATAAGTCGAAGAAAAATAGGAATACCTACTCCATAAATAAATAACGTTTCACAATCATAGCCCCACAGTAGGGTAGGTTAGCTATACCCTGTGTCTTTGGTACCATGGACACACACATGGACAAGAATACAGAATACGCTTAGCTATTCAGCGAGGTAATGCTGTCAGTATTCTGGGCACTCATCTTCATGGCAGCAATCTCGATGCGGCTTTTTATATAAATTAGTTTTTAAATATTTTAGTTTCTGATTATTATAGGTATTTATTGTATAAATTTATTTTAGATTAAAATTTAGGTGTAATTTTATTTATCTTTTATTTATTTTAGTATTGTTTTAGTTTAATCTAAATATATATAAGAGATTTCCACCCATATATTGACTCATCACGATATCTCTGGAACTATAAGACCTACCGACTTCAAATTTCGTAGGAATATTCCTTTCGCCGAGTAGAGGTCAGCTAAGAACGGATTTTACGAAATTCCACCCGGAAGGGGGGGTATTTCCACCCATATATTGACTCATCACGATATCTCTGGAACTATAAGACCTACCGACTTCAAATTTGGTAGGAATATTCCTTTCGCCGAGTAGAGGTCAGCTAAGAACGGATTTTACGAAATTCCACCCGGAAGGGGGGTATTTCCACCCATATATTGACTCATCACGATATCTCTGGAACTATAAGACCTACCGACTTCAAATTTGGTAGGAATATTCCTTTCGCCGAGTAGAGGTCAGCTAAGAACGGATTTTACGAAATTCCACCCGGAAGGGGGGGTTGCGGGTGTGTTAAGTAATGACTCAGAAACTATTCGACCGATTATTATGAAAATTGGTATGTACATGTATTTTTTCACGGAGAAGGTTTATATGCTATCCATTATTATTATTATTTAATATTTAAACGCGATACGGAGTTCGCGGGCACAGGTAGTTACTAATAAATAAATAAACTGAAACTCATTTCAGTCTGTACTTCGCCAGGAATCGAACCCGTGACCCCCGATGGGCAGTCCAGCACGCTAACCGTTACTCACACGGGTTGTCTTTCTCAATCTCTCCGTATATGAGTAGGTACTGGGAAGAGTAGGGGAATTTCGGGTAGCACCGGTTAAAAATATTCCAAATTATATTTTAATAGTAAAATATAATATTTTACTATTCAAATATAATTTGGAATATTTTAAATCATATTTATTAAAACTTTAAACTTTACATTTTTTTTATTACAAATACATAATGTGGCCCAATCGTGTTTAATCGTAGTTAATGCTGGCAATGGAAAATTGATAGCTGAGCTGAGTGACAAATAGCTGCTGGTAATTTCATTAGTAGAAGCTTTTATTGCAACGTCTGTCATCATTGACAGTAAACTATATCAAGGTCTTGCTGAAACAACAACAGTAGAGGCACAATAGAGACAAAAGAAGCACTCTTTGTATAGTGGTAAATATTAGATTTACTTATTATTTAAAAACATATTAATAAAACCACTAATTTTTAATTATTATGAAATTTAAAACATAATTTTTGTACACCCTAAGGAGTTAATATGGAATTCTAAATATTGTGTAAAACCTTAGAATAATTACAATTATATTATAGAAACCAAGTTCGCGCACCCAAATTGGAGTATGTTGATTGGTGCCATTAATGGCACCAAACGCCGGGTCGCTCCGTAAGACTTAAGGTTAAATTTTATCACAACACTTTTTAAAAACAAATGAAGTCTAATAAAATAACTTTTCACAGTGTTTTGAATATTTTGTAGTATTTTATAGTTAATTTGGTCAAAATACAAATATTTTGTTTGTCAGATGTGACAGCTGTAGGAATCTATTTCGTGCTTCAATTTAGACAGCGCGCATGTAGCGTATGAAGACATTCTATACGTATTTATTCTAAGTCCTTAGTGTAAAACCTTTTTTCTCCCATATGTGCAAATAAAATAATTTCATTTCATTTCATCTCATCAAATAATGTTTACCAGATTGTTGTAACCCAACGTTTTTAACACATTTCTTAGATTGCACAAATAATTACATAAATCGAAACATAATGTTAAAATAAATTCATTTCTATATAACAATTGATGATAGACAAGAGCGTAAACTTACCGCTTTTCCTTGATATATCTTTTGACAAAAGTTGACAGGGGGGACGACTAATTTATGATAGGAATGATGTGCACTCTCATGTTAATCACTGAGCGCCCACACCGAAACTCAATTGCTTTTGATTTTACTCAATAATACTCTTATTCAAACTATATCTATACATTCGCAACGTATAGTTTTTCAGATAGATTCCGCGGTTACCCGCCGTCCGGCGCTATCCGCCAACCCACGTATTATTAGTAGTATCGTATTGTTATATATGTATAGTCAGAGATGAAATAATCAATAACAATATATTTTGTTTACAGAAAACCCATAAGCAAAGCACAAGGAATGTACTGAAAATAACTGATTTAAAATAAAACAATATTTTATGTGAGTAATAAAATTACTAGGTACTTTAGTCAGTTCTTTTTTGTTTTTGTTTCGACCTTTTTTATGTCCCACTGCTGGGCACAGGTCTCCTTCTCACAAGTGAGAGGGATTTAGGCCATAGTCCACCACGCTGGCGAAGTGCGGATTGGTGGACGTCATGCTTTCGAGAAATTATGATCTTCTCTCAGGCATGCACGGCGATGAAAAACATCGTAATTAAATATCACGATAATTTCAATCACCGTGGAGCAGCGATAAATGCGCACATTACAAATTTCTTTGTCAGAGGTGCGCGCCGAGGATTTGAACCCGGGATCGGTCGCGTAGAAGACCGCGGCTTTTACCACTCGGCCATCGCTGCTCAGCAGTCAGCTCTACCACAATACAAAGAGAGCTTCTTTCGCTGCGCTGATACGAAATATCCGCAATACTGATTTACAGTAATATTTTGACATTTATTATTTAAGTCTGTAATATTATTTGTGTATATCATGTCATCGCCGCCTTGATAAGATAAATCCAAGGTTTTAAGATATAAATTCATTAAGGACAAAGAACTAATGGACTAGTACAGCAGATCTCGTAAAGGTCATATTAGCTAACTTCGTGACTAACATATTGAGTAGACTGAAGAGTCAGTAGTTCTTAGTGTTCATACAACTCTATGTAGAGTCTTTGTGAACACAATGCATGTGACATAAATAAAATATATTTATATTTTATTATATTGATAAAATATCAATGTATTTTATTTACAGATAGATAAATCTTATTTATTTTTATTTTTATAATGTATATTCTAGTATATACCTAAATTGAACCTATTTATGCAAACCGGAACCAACCCACACATGATGATGATGATGATGATGATAGTTTTGAGAAAAAGCTGTTTTGTGGATTGGTAAACATGTCATGAAAATGTTTTGTTCTGTCAAAATTGTCAGATCATTTTGATTATACAGGGTCGATAGAAGGTGTAATTTTAAGCTTTTCTGTGTACATAACTCAATTTCGGCATGAGTGTGGATTGGTTCCGGTTTGCGTAAATAGGTCCAATTATTTTTTAAATCTCGGAAAAGGCTCCAAAGATTTTGATGAAATTTAGTACCCTGATTTTGGGGGTGATAAATATCGATCCAGCTAGGTTTTATTTTTAGAAATTTTTATTCATAAAAAATATTTTCAGCGATAATCAACTTAAGTATAAACTGTAAAATACGACTCTTCCTGACATCTATTGGCCAATATTAATAATATTGTGGCGTAGAACGCCGTCAAACGCCATCCGTGAATCCGACGTTCAAAGAGATGACAATGTCGATTAGGATATTTAAAGAGCTCGTTCATTGATTTAAAGCTTCCTAGGCCAAACGGTTACGTGGGCTGACTGCGGAACTACAGGCCGGGGTTCAAACCTCAATGAAAACCATATTGCGTTTTTTATTTTTTGTGTTTTTTTATTGGGAGCTATTTCAGATGGCGTTTTTAAGTAACACCATTCACTTGAGTGTTTCGTTTGAAATTAAACCAAGAAAATAAATTGTTTTTATCCGAGGAACGCTCGGTCGTCCACTCGGTCGGTACTTTTATTTATCTACATAGTAACATTTAATATCATTGTTCACAACACAACATTTTATATAATTCACTTCGTTTCCCTTTCTACTTATGTCTAGTTTCTCACTTAAAAAAATACCACTTCACTCAGCTGGAGTCTCCTGTGTCAATAAATCTCAACGTTCTTAAGTAATTTTAAACACATGAATGTTTTCACACTACAAAATGAAGTGACTTTAACCCAACATGAAAGATGACCATTCCTACCCTGTAAATTATGGCAGGATTTCACATTATTAAATAATTTTGTAATACGAGTCAAGTAGATTTCAATTCCCATATGTGCTAAATGGACAAAAACGTGCAGATTCCTTCTTAGCAGGGTATAAATCACTCGGAAATGTCAGAGTTTTCAAAAGAAGTAATTAAAGAGCAATCTGCGATCGATCAACAATAACTAAAAAGCCCTCCTGGTCGCGTTGAGTGGGTTACGCTTGGGACCGATTTTAGATTCATCCAAGCACTAAGAGAGGAGGCCTATGCCCAGCAGTGGGACGTACATATATAGGCTGGTGAATGTGGATGAATGTAAAGTGTGTACGCCCATATACTACCTACACTGTACCTACTTAGTGATAAAACTTCCGGTCAAATTTAACAAGGTTGCTATCTAATATTCCGATTTTGGCAAGCTATTAACGCCTGTAGATGGAATGAACGATTCTTAGCTGTAAACTTGTAAAGCAATGACAAATCGTGACAAGTAGAAGGCCATATTTGAACCTAGTTTGAGTAACCTAGCTAAACTCAGTGGCGGATTTACAGTCTTGGCCGCCCTAGGCCGTGTAGTATAAGCCGCCCCTATTTCAAAAGTGCTTGCCGTGAATAAAAAAAATACAATACAATTATGTACAGTCACTGTAAATAGGTTTCAAAAAACTATGTTTTGATTAAGTTCAGATTTAGTACTGATAAAATTTTAAATGATAATGTGAGAAGAAAAATTTGTCCACGAGCGGGATTCGAACTCGTGACCTGCGACGTACCGTATTGCTGCTCTTTACCAACTGAGCTATCGTGAATTGATCCCAAATAAATAGAATGAGAAGACAAATTTTGAACTAAGCTGTTTATCTGCAATATATCAGTTTGTAAAGAGCAGCGACTCTGTAAAAGGTTTTCCAAAGAAATCGTCTAATTTTTGACTTTTTTTAATCACATCTTTTTGCTCATCTTCTTTTTCTTTAGCCCGCTTGCGATACTCTGCCCAACTCAACCTTTTCTTTCCATCCATCATAATCAGTATAAATGTACTCTATGATCATAATATAACACTCTACGTCAGGCTCTGCTCTGTAATATTCACGCACGCTGTGTTATACAGCGTAGCGACGAGTCCAGGTTGGGTGTGGGGGGCGGCGCGCGTGGCGCGGATGGTGTGACAGAATCTCTGTCCTAACTTCATGGACAGAACTCACGGAAACGCTTGCGTTCTACGCACAGAATATTATTAACAGAAGTTAGAATGGAAATGTGGGCGGGGCAGACGTCGCCAAGGAATTTTGAGCAAACGCTCAAAATTCCAAAATCTCTACAGAAACACGCGATCGTGCTACGATATGCGTGCTTGTGTGCGTGCTTGGGTGTGATTCGTTCATTTGAAATCGCGTGATTGTGCGGCGCTAAGATTGGCTAGATTTGAAATTGCAAATATGTGCGTAAGCTTCGTATTTATTTAAGTACAGATGTAATGGAGGTGAAAGGCGGGGCTTAATCGGCGACACCAGTCTTCATACAAACGGCGCATTATTGCCGTTCTACCTCTCTTAATAATGTTCTGTGGTTCTACGCTTGCCGCCGGGCCTAGTGCGTTTCAGTAGTTTACTAGTATGAATATTATGGTAATACCTCCAATGAAAGGTATGTGTACCATAGGGTTCCAACCAATCTGGGTTCGAATACCATTGTGTATTGTGGGTACTTATCCTAATCCTGATCCTGATCTATCTAAATCTTCCTAAAAATGTGGAACATACACATAGCTTGCAACTACTTGCAAGTCTTTTTGCATCTCAATGTTTGCAGGACACGAGTTACTCCTTATAATTGGGGAGACCTAGAACTAACCACACGACGCTGAGCTATGTATTGCGAGTTTGTAGTGACATGGAAGGTACTCGTACTGGCGGCTGGGTAAATAAATATATTACTTGTCGTACCTACGTAACATTTAAGAAGATTTATTTTTCAAACAAAAAAGTATGGATAAGTATGATTAGCACATGGTTCCCTTCAAATACGTAAATATATCGCCCGTTATTCTTTATATAGGTAATAATAATCGGATTTTCCATTTCACTTACGATATTTTGGGTTGGAGGATCAAGGAAAATAATAGGACATAAGATTACCTTTTGAAATTTTTACCTTTTTTAATTTTACTTTATTTTACCTTTTAATTAGTCTGACCTAGAATTTCTAGGCTAGAAAACGGATTAATATGTAACAAAAATACTTACATTTATGTTTTGATATTAATTTCAGTCATATCTAAGTATATCTTAGCCAGATTATATATAGAGATAAAAACAGACACAGTTACAATAAAGTTATCTATTAATTAAATAGTTTTATTTCTTCTCTTACTTAAAGAAGGACAAATCAGATTGGCAAAAATCATTCTTAACATAAAAATTAAGTGTAAGGACATTAATAAGAAAGCGCAATCTCAAAATGTCGGCCGACCTGCCTCGCTCGACAGAACATTATAATTATTACCACAAAATAAATAGGTACAGAACACAATCTTCATACAAAGTGCGCTCGAGCAAAGGACACATACATTGTATACGATACGTTTGTGACTCTGGATGATGTTTGTTTGGATCGGCATAAGTTACAAAATTTTTGTAACGTAAATTGCACGTCACCAAATATAACGTTAGTTGAAAACATGTTTTTTGTTTCTGTACATTAATATATTTTCGTTTTTATTATATTTTAATAGGTGTGAATTGTGTAAACAGTAGGGGTATACGCATAAACGACAGTGAAAATTGTCAAAATGTAAGTCAAATGCAGTGCCGGATTAGCCACGTAGCAAGAGTAGCAAATGCTACGGGCCCCGCGAATTTGGGGGCCCCGCGCTCCAGCGCCTGTCTGACCGTAATTAAAAAATATTAATTTAGATACGAGCGTAAAATATGTATCTTGCATGCCTTAAACGCAAAGCGCTTAGGCTATGCTTCACTTCCACTTGAAAATCTAAAACTCGATTTCGTCACGTTAAGTCGTAAAAAATAAGTAGGTATTTTACGAACTTCTTAACGTAATTGTTCTAATGTTTAATTATAATCGATATATTTAGACTAGCATCTATACCACATTTCTACCCTTCAAGCGGCCAGATTTTTATTTTTTTATATATGCATACATTTATTTTGCGAGTTTACGCAGCCGAGATTGTACAAGTGTTCAAGTCAAAAACAAAATGAAAGTAAAATATACTCCAATGATATTGGTGAATGGCCGAGCAGCTTTGATAGAGATTATTGGATCGAAAAAGGAAGCAGCGAACTGCAACATATGAATAGTAATTTTTTGTCTTCAAAGAAAATTTACGAAAACGAAATAAGTCACGATTCTGCCATAAGTCATTTTTCACCTATAAACTATATACTACAAAAACTATAAACTAACGAATAAAACTCACGTCAGAGACTGGTTGTGTTATTTGGAAACCAAAGGACGACTTTTCTGTTTTGTTTGCAAAGTTACGAATTCAGATAGTTCGTCACCACGGTTTACGAAAGACGGATTAGATGACTGGAAGAATGCGCACAATTTGTCGACAAGACATGAAGAAAGCACTCCGCATAGACAAGCCATAATTTCGCTGTTAAACCTCAAAAACAAGAATACGTGTGTTGATTCTCAACTTGTGAGCCAAATTGAGACTGAGCAACAGTATTGGAGGCTACTCTTAAAACGAATCATTGCAGTAATCAAATTTTTAGCAGTTGCGAAATTCTAAGAAAGGAAGTCACGAAATTGTTGGTTCACCTCACAATGGAAATTATTTAGGCTTGTTAGAATTAATAGCCCAATTTGACGCTTTTATGGCTCAACATATACAAAATCATGCTAATAAAGGAAAGGGACATACATCATATTTATCAAAAACAACTTGTGAGGAATTTATTCATCTAATTGCATCAAGCATACTGGATCAAATTATTTGCGAAATTAAGAGATGCAAATACCACTCAGTTTTATTGGATTCTTCTCCAGATATATCGCATGTAGACCAACTGACTCTGATAGTGCGCTACTGGACCAGCGGAAAGATTTGTTAAGTTCTTGGACATGGAAGGTCATACTGCTGAACAACTCGCTAAAAGTTTACTAGATTTCTTAAGTGATAGTGGCATAGATATCAAAGATTGTTGTGGGCAAAGCTACGATAATGCCAGCAACATGAGTGGGAAATACATCGGCTTACAAGCCCGAATTAAGGAAATAAATAAGTACGCCGAATACATTCCCTGTCTTGCACATTCATTAAATTTGGTTGCTAAGTGCGCTGCAGACTGCTGATATTGAAAGTGTTATCTCTAAATTTGCTCGTATTAAATCCAGAAAAGTTTATTTGTAACAGTTTTATTTAATACCCTAAACTTGAGAACCTAAAGCAAATCAAGGGCCCCTTGACAGAATTTGCTACTGGCCCCGCGCTGGCTTAATCCGGCACTGGTCAAATGTAATGTCATGGTTAAAATTTTTGTTCTTCTTCTTTCATTATGAACAATAAATAAAATAACTACATACAAGTGCTACTTAAACGATAGTTTTAGTGCATAAGCCATAGTTTATTATAACCCTAGCGCAACCGCCGATTGTAGGCATAAGAAACAAAGCATGAGATGGTGTTCTGTACCTATTTATTTTATGTTATTTATTACTCACTCGTTCGAGCCCGAGACGCAATCCTTCCTCGGATGTTTTCTCCATATCCGGGTGTGAGTCATGGAGTCGCTTGTGTGGACGAGCCGACATTTAAGTTGCCAACACAATATTTAATTGTATTGTACACTGTTAATACTAACCTTCCCAATCTTCCGATACAACATAGCACATCTGGACAATCGTCTTGTCACCTATTCTTTATTTATGTTCCCGTGCTGGCCACTGTTTTTAAATGTAGAAGCAGTTTAGTTTACAAACCACGTTGTGTGGTGGTAGTGGTAGCTGCAGTCCATGGATGGATATATCAGATGGATTAGTCTTTAAAAGTCCATGGCTAGACATAGAACCTTCCTAACATTCGCAACTGCGTTCGGTTCTGAGCACTCCTGAGACCTCTGAATCTTTCAGGTCGTCAGTTCAACTTCAAACCAGGCGAGACGTGGTCGCCATTCGAGGACCTTTCTTTCCCGTCAGTTGTTAGTCCTTAAAATTTTATATGTATAAGAAACATATTTATTTTACTTGCTCGCGCAAGATTTGCTGGATTTTATTTTTGGTTGTTTTATTTAAACTAATATAAGAAACATATTTTTTTTAGTTGATCACGTAGGATTTCGCTGGATGTGGTAGACCGCAGCGCAAGGTCTGGCAGTGACACGGGCGATCTTTGTTGTTATGGTACGTGATGTTTACGCTAGATTGTGTAACTATTAAATTAGGGTAATTTCTGAGGCAAATCGTTTTTGAACTAAAATACCGAGTTACTGACTTACATTTCAAAAAATTTTGCAGTCGAGCATACGTTGTGTTCAGTAATCGCTACAACACATCGCCATCTACACTATTATTTTAACCTTTTCAAAACAAAAGGAAACCTTCAAAATGTACCCGGCACCTTGGTAGAGGGTACCGGGTTATGTGGAATTTCACCGCACTAAAACCCCCTCGGTGGCTGCCTCTGCGCTTGGGGAGGACTCCGGGATCTCTAGTGGAACGCACCGGTGTCCTCCACGCGCGAACCCCAGAACGGGCCCATCTTCGGGAGAGCAGACGCGCTCTCCTGCACCTTCCAATGCTCACGACGGCATGCGGCCACGCACACACCGCCGCCCTTCCCGGGGCTGCTGGCTGGACGGATCGAGCTCCCACTTTCACCGCCCACAACCCCGGAAGTCCCCTTTTAGTCGCCTCTTACAATCAGGCAGGGGATACCGTAGCTCTATTCTTAATCCCGAAGCTACAGGGACTACGTTATTATTTTAGCCTAGGGATAAAATAACTTTCGGGTAGAATTTGGAACTCTCGAACTAAATATATTACGAGTCGGTCTAATCCGCCTAATTCTCTGTTCTCAGGCAGGTTCCTGTCTTTGTGTGTCCATAGTACCCACGACACGAAATCATCAGTTTTCACATGATGCGTGTAGGTACCGGACGCAGAGCTGAGACGAATTACAGAAAGAATATCACAAGATTTCGAAATACCTATTTCTTGTGATACCCTTTATGTGATAAAAAAAAGGCATAGAAACTGTAGTGTGATGCATCAATGCTTAGCGGCAACGCTCTAAGAAATTACTCGTCAACTTGTGATTTTGTTTTAAAATATGTGTATACATCATACACTCTGACTCTGTGACACTGACTCATATACTAAGCCTCAGTACTAAGCACGAAATAATGTTTTGTTTGCTTTGTTACTAAGCGCATTCACGATCTATGAATTATTAAGGTTTGCTTTAGTTCTCGTGGATGTCGCATGACACGTTTTTAAAGTCTAATTTTAACGTTTTCATTAAGCTATTATTTGGAGCATCCGAGTTGTGAAGATCGCGGTATCGTGATTTTAACATACGAATTCAAATTCCGGCGGTGCCAACGTCCATACCACGTTGAACACACCGGTTCTCGTCCGATCACCGAAGTTAAATTCCGGCGCGTAGATACCTCTAACCTCTAACAAAGTAATTTATTATGTGCGTATTTATCGATGCTCCACGGTGAGGGATAACACAGATATTTAGCAGACGAGCATTCAGGCCCCGTGGTGTTAAGTGGTCGCTGCAGCCCATGGACATCTAAATACAACCTCAAGCAAGCATAGCTAAGTCTTGTCTGAGGTCGTATGCAGTTGCGCTGCTACTCCGGAGGCTGGTGGTCGCCTCATGTAAGTGTGGCCGGCAACTGCACCTTTCCACCGAAACAATAGAATTGCTCACGGCAAAAGTGGGTGCAGCGGTGGTACTTCCTCGGGCGAACCATAATAGGTCTACCACCTACAAAACAGTACAGTTACAGTAGGTAACTCGTATATGCACGGCAATGTTGGTATAATTTCTAGAAGTTATTATGTCCAGCAATACACTTCCAGCGTTGTGGACTATGGTCTACATCTCACTACCAGAGAGGTACTGATTTGAGTATGAGTACAAATCAATGCTAACGCTACTTCTACACGTGTAAATAAACTTTATATAAGTTGTACCTCCCGCTAATCTACCTACAGAATCCAGGTTACCGTTACTAATCCGTTTATTGAGTTTTGGATGAGCCAAATTGAGCGGTTATTGCCTTTAACGAAGTCAAGGGTCGTTACGATAGCCATCTATTAACCAGTTTGCAGTATGTACATAGGTACTTACTTTGAAGTAGCGATCATTTCGCGAGATGGAAGGATGTGACTCAGTATTTCCCACGCAGTTAGATATCGTTAAGATTTGTAGATACCTGTTACATCCATACTAATATTATAAATGCGAAAGTGGTGTTAGTTGAATTTTTTCACGTCGCGATTTGAGCGAGTGATAAGAGTATTAAGGAATGATTTTTGTGTGGATATAGCTAGGAAGCTGGATGGTGATAGGTATAGGCTACTTTTTACCGCAATCCCTTCTAACGCGGGTGAAACCGTGGGTCACAGCTAGATTAAAAATTTACTAGAGTTAGAATTCATCATGCAGCCCTGTGTCAGCTTTAAATACAAAGTAATGATGGCCGAGCGGTACATCCGCGGATACGGTGTTACAGAGTTCAAACACATGAGTAGATAAATTTACTCCTGTGGTTCAAGGGAAAACCAATAAAAATGTACTCTGTGGGGAAAATATTGTGATATTTAATTACGACGTTTTCTATCTCCGTGCATACTTGAGAGAACTCATAATTTCTTGCAAGTAGGTACTTATGATGTCCGCCAATCCACATTTGGCCAGCGTAGTGGATTATGGCCTTGATCCTTGTCACTTCCTAGAGAAGAATTTTATTGTGCCCAGCAGTAGACGATAAAAAAAAAGTTTTCAATAAAAATAACGCGAGCGTGAAACTCCTAGCTTCGCACTAGACAAGTTAGAATGTACTTCAAAACCTACAGATAATAAACACTATCATGTTTATTATTATTATATTTGCATACCTTACTGAGGTAAATATGGCGGACTATTAAATGTATAAAACAACTTTTGTAATACTTACCCATATTTTCGCAAATAAATCATTCGTCTTTGTCTTTATTATCCTTAGGTACTGTAGTGTCCGTCACTACGATAGGACACTAAGGAATCACTGGCTCACCCTTACACACAGTGCAGCGCAGGCGCACGTCTCACCTGTACCACGTCCGTTACACGACTGACAGATCGACGTCTACCCCCCCACTGGTGTACATGAGACAATGTACATATCTATTTAATAGATACAAACACTACATCCCTTCCTTTGTATATTTTTTTTATTTTGATTTAACGTAAGTAATCAATTTACAACACCTGATGAATTATATAAGTTTTGATTTATACATTTATAAAATTATCTGTTATTACAATAATGAACATTGTTTTAAGGATTATATTTAAATCATTATTATTGTTTTAAGGATTATATTTAAATCATTATTATTTTTTCCTGATCTTCAGCTCTCATTTTCTATAGCTTTCCATTCTCCTTCCACACTCTTTAAATAAATTACATTCCTTCGTAGTCTTTGTCACATTTCTTCATTTCGTACTGTGATGTCTCCTCCAATAGATTTTTACACTATGTGTGGTGTGTTGTAGTTGAAAGCTTTTAACTTTCCATTTCCTATACTTTCTCGCCTTCTGTAATTTCCAAATTCTGCTTCTGTTCTTTTCCGGTCTCCATATTCCTTTCCCTTTTCTTTTTTTTACTTGGCTCGATCTCTAACTTCCGTGTCGTTTCCCATTTCGTTTAGGTTTCTTTTTTCATTGTTCCAATATTCTTCGATGTTCGCTTTTCCCTAGTTTTTGTCATCATCGTAGTATTTGTTTGAGAGGTTCTGTCGTCGTGGCCATATTAGGCATCCACTTATTTATATAATTCACC
This sequence comes from Pyrgus malvae, assembly GCA_911387765.1. Lineage (NCBI taxonomy): Eukaryota > Metazoa > Arthropoda > Insecta > Lepidoptera > Hesperiidae > Pyrgus > Pyrgus malvae. Next base: position 6,023,381 of record OU426958.1, on the reverse strand, counting down.
AAACCCAGAAAGCTTTGTAATTTCTAAGAGCGTATTACTTCCATATGCCAATAATATATTATTTTACTCTTTCATTTGTTTACAGCAAATTATCCTATTCCTCTATAAATACTCCCCATTTTTATCAGTTATTAAATTTAGCTTGCAACCTGAATCAATTAACATTTAACTATGCCATATATAATTGTAGCGTCATCATTTAAATCATAGGTTTATTATGACTTTGACTACGTCAAGATAGATTGGCAAAACAAAGAAGAAAGAACATAGTTGCTTGATAGCTTGAGTTAGAGCAAGATAGTTATGCGAAACCATTCATGTACACGATATCAGCCTAAATCGACCTAACATCATTTGTGGACGAAACAAATTCCGCTTATTGTCCTGAAATATCTGGTGTTAAAGGTTAAAATGGTGTTTATTGGACATACATAAATATCGGCACGTGTCCAATACCTGGATATAACTCATCTAAGAAAGAAAATCCCAGTAATTATACATTTCACATATAAGTACGAATAAAATATTTAGCAGTCTAAATGCAATGATTTACATCTGACATTAAAATGTTCTGTATGAACGGATGGCATAAATTATGACATTTTATCATATTAATGCTTTAAATGCATAATAATTATATTTGAGATTATTATAAACACGTGAATTTCTCATGTTTTTTTAACAGCAACTTTGTAAAGATTGACTGACATCTGACATTATCGATAAGCTTATTCGAAATGTCTCTTAACGTCCAAGATATATTATTTTTACAAATTAACCTCTTAATTTTTTTAATTATTTATTAAATTTTGGTATTTCATAACCGAACACCACTATAATAAATATTCTTGAAAACAATTTAAACTTGACATTGTTTCAGATTTCACAAAATATTTATGATGGCTAAAAATGATGAATAGAGGAAAATGGATTCCCAAAAAATATTCGACTACATATATTAATATTTACGCAGCAAGCACTTCCATAAAATGTTTTTCTAATAGAGGAGGTTAAAGAGTTAAACTGCGTTCTGATATATGTATAATTATTTTCTATATTTTTTTGGAGGAAAATAATATTGTTTTGTTTTAATTACTTTACTATTACATCTATGTCTTATCAAGATCGATAGGCTTTAATGTATATAGAAAGTTAAATTCGTCGTAGTCACACGCAACAATATTTGTCAAGCACACATGCGCTTCACACGCATACTGAGGTATTTTGTTTTTTAGTCTCGTCTAGTCATGCTTCTTCCAATCTTTACGTAGTATATATAGGTATATAAAATGCATGATTAAAATTAAATATGTATTGAGCGCTATCTTCTTCCAGAGAATTAATTGCAGTCTCATTCCGTGGACGTTTATAATTATAGTTTTTTTTTTCTGTTTCCGTTCCTGTTCACTCACGTTTTTGTAGATGCTTTTTTTTGGTTCAGCAACATCATAATTGATAATGATCTAACTTTCCACAGCTATTACATTATCTTTGGCCGGGCTGGCAAAACCTTGAGATAGGTGTGTAGAATCTCCACATCTAGTACACTTTTGTGTTTCCTTTTCTTCATTATATTCTTTTTATTCCCTGTTTCATCTATATTTATATTTATTTTTAAAGTTCAGTGCATTAACTACATTAGAATTTTTTGTCTCTTCTTTTCTTAGTTTTCCAGCTGGTAGTTAACAATTTTAAGAGTAGTATGTATAGTAATCACCTTGTCTAATGTAATTTTATCTCCCATCCCTCATTTTCTTCCTCAAATTCGATGAGAGCCATTTTTCATTATTTGATCAATTAGATGTTCATCCGGTTTATCAGTTTTACATTTCTCTGCCTGATGTCACTTTCAAACTGTTTAATAAGATGGAACATGTGCCTTTCCTAGTTTTGTTTTTTCTAGCGGAGGAAGCCGGAATCTAAATGATATAATCCAATTGAATTAAAATCAAAATACCTTCAATTGAATGAAAGTCAAAATACCTTCAATTGAATGAAAGTCAAATTACGTTCAATTGAATAAAAGTCAAAATACCTTCAATTGAATGAAAGTCAAAATACCTTCAATTTAATGAAAGTCAAAATACCTTCAATTGAATGAAAGTCAAAATACCTTCAATTTAATGAAAGTCAAAATACCTTCAATTTAATGAAAGTCAAAATACCTTCAATTTAATGAAAGTCAAAATACCTTCAATTGAATGAAAGTCAAAATACTTACCTTCAATTTAATGAAAGTCAAAATACCTTCAATTGAATGAAAGTCAAAATACCTTCAATTTAATGAAAGTCAAAATACCTTCAATTGAATGAAAGTCAAAATACCTTCAATTTAATGAAAGTCAAAATACCTTCAATTGAATGAAAGTCAAAATACCTTCAATTTAATGAAAGTCAAAATACCTTAAATTGAATGAAAGTCAAAATACCTTCAATTGAATGAAAGTCAAAATATCTTCAATTGTATGAATGTCAAAATACCTTCAATTGAATGAAAGTCAAAATACCTTCAATTTAATGAAAGTCAAAATGCCTTCAATTGAATGAAAGTCAAAATACCTTCAATTGAATGAAAGTCAAAATACCTTCAATTTAATGAAAGTCAAAATACATACTTTCAATTGAATGAAAGTCATACTTCCAATTGAATGGAAGTCATACTTCAAATCGAATGGAATTACCTTCTTTCAATTTAATGAAAAGCTTGTTAAAAAGCAACCTCTTATTGAAAAGAAATCCAAATACTTTAAATTCAATTGATTGAATATCATACTTCCAATTGAATGGAAGTCCCACTTTCAATTTAATGAAAAGCTTGTTGGAGAGCAACCTCTTATAGAAAAGAAATCCAAATACTTTAAATTCAATTGATTGAATATCATACTTCCAATTGAATGGAAGTCCTACTTTCAATTTAATGAAAAGCTTGTTGGAGAGCAACCCCTTATTGAAAATAAATCCAAATACTTTAACTTCAATTGATTGAATATCATACTTCCAATTAAATGGAAGTCCTGGAGATTATCTAACAATTAAATGTAAACATTCTAAAAGAAAACTTCTAATTATATCTCCAATTTAATGGAAATCCAAAACTTTCAATTTATTTAATTGAATGAAATTAAGGACAATTCTATATAATCAATTTAATGGACACCTTTCTATAAAACCTTTTTATATTTATACGCTTCACACTCACAGCCCCCCAGCAGGGCAGATACACGCCGTGGGCACCACGGACACACACAAAGACAGAAACACAACCACCGAGAACAGAAACCCAAAACCACAGAGTACTTTATTATATACGTTAACTTAAACTCATCATTCAAACCCCCGCCCCGCCGAGAATAGAACCCGGGACCCCCCGACCGGCAGCCCGGCACCGCAACCACTACGCCACGCGGGTCGTCTATTCACGCGGGCGGTTATTTAATTTTCATGTTGTGTTTTCATGTCACATAAAACGTTACACTATAACAGGTTTTGAAGAAAATGATTAAGTATTTAATTAAGTGGAGTATTTACTTAAGTAGACCTGTAAACACTTTATGCAAAACAACTTTAATTTACTAAATTTGTAAACATTCCATTCAGGAGACAGGTAGGTATTTTATTTTATAATGCAAGCATTTTATTTTATTTTTATTTTAGGATTGTTTTTAAATTTAAGTTCAGTACTTAATATGACTTACGTTATTAGTTTATAAAATAGTATTCAACATTTATTAATGCGTGTTCGGTAGGTATTTTTAAACTTAACATAATAATATGGAACTATAATGTAAATAATCATAGGAAGATGTGCAATTACTTCATAACGTACACAAATAATAAATTCATTACGCTTCGAAAGTCTTAAAATTTCTTAAAATTTAGATAGTTCTAGTAAAATTCTCAAGATGTCGATCACTTTGTACATCCATGAATTTGTTATTACGTAGTCACAAAGAATAGTGTAAAATCGCGCATTATGAGGGTAAAGCAATACTTTTATTTTTATGCACACCCGCTAACTACTCAATATCTCAAATATGTTAGATTTCTAATTTTGTATGTATAATAAATCAGTATTTATTTTCTGTAAGTATGCCTGCTATTATTTAAGTTTGTAATTGTTATTGATTTCTCAGTAACTAAATTGTTGCTAATTCTTTATGGGAAATAATAAAGTTCTTAAACCATACATTTCCATAATCCTGTAGTAATATTTAAAATTATAGTTAGGCAATATTCTATTTAATGTAATTGACAAGGATATTATTGATGTTTAAACTTATATTTTAAATAATAATAGTTTTTTGTAAGTACAGGGAAGTTTATTATTTTACCCTTATATTACTTTGCCGAATAAATAAATGATATCACATTGACTTCGCTCGTCAATTCAATGTGGTGCCGTTAGTTAGATGACTTATCAAATTATTTTATAAACAACTGGCACATAATCCTTCTATTTTATTTGGTGTAATGTTATAACATTATGCTACAAAAATAATTGTAATTACACAATATTATAAGTACTTATAAAACATCAATAATTCCTTCTCCCTTTTCCTTTTTAACTTTGTTTATTAATTTCAATTTTACTGACCTTTATCCTCGTCGCCACTTGTAGTGTCCGTCACTACGATAGGACACTAAGGAATCACTGGCTCACCCTTACACACAGTGCAGCGCAGGCGCACGTCTCACCTGTACCACGTCCGTTACACGACTGACAGATCGACGTCTACCCCCCCACTGGTGTACATGAGACAATGTACATATCTATTTAATAGATACAAACACTACAGGTACGTTTCGAAGTATATTATAATATATTATATATGTATAGTTTTTGCAATAAAAATATTGCTAAATTCACCACCACCTGTTCAGAAACCATCTAGAAACTGCCATATTAGTACAGATAACATGCAAATAACTGCTTCTACCTATAGGAAGAGAGCGAAGGCTTTGTCCATATTTGTCGACTGACGGCCAACTGATCAAATCAAATGCAACTTTTAAATTATCGACACTGCCTATACACTTGATAAACAAGTTGTTCTGTACCTGTCATTAAAACTAACTGGGCACATTTGAATTATAAAATATAGGACCTAAGTAATATTGCGTTTTATGGTAAAATGTTATAAATACCTACCCCTGTAGTTAGGTTACCTACAAATCTAAAACTTTATTCAGGGTCAATTCTGTACATTGCATAATATAAATAAAAAAATACTTACTTATAAAGGAGTTTTTATAAGTAACTAAAGCTAAAAATGTTTTGTATTTTTTGTCTGTCTATCTGTTGTTAGACTTTCATACAAACACTACTGGACGGATTTTGATGAAACTTTTTTCTTTATACATATACCTATTATTCGTCGATTATGCTATAGATTTTTTTAAATCGTCGTTTAAGGGTATGAAATAAGGGATGAAAGTTTGTATTGAAAACTTTGTTTTTTCAATAGATTTTCTTGATATTTGGTAGTTATATTTTTGACTAAAATAAAGGAATACCTACATGTTTCAGCATTTTCCGAAATTCACCCTTTGATAATTTTTGATTCCAATATTCAAATAAATAAAACTAAAGATTTAGAAGTTACCGTATGGTTTCCCCAAGTACCGTATAGTTTATTCTTCTAGAACAATATAATAAAATATGTACTCTATTTCCGTATTTCCTGACAGATACCCCGCTAAGAAGATATTAAGGTTTAAGGTACAAAATAAGGTGGAATGATTGTCTTTGAAATAAAAAAACAGTTTGTCTTTGGTAAGTTTTATTAATATTGAAATACAATACACCTAGAAAGATAAAAATACGTTTCAAAACCACCACAGCGGCTTCCGATCCGGATGTAAGACTATCTATGCTAAACCGTTCCTCATTGCTTGAACATATTTGTAAAGAGGTTAGCAGCTAACTGAGTAATTATTTAATTAACGTATGCACGTTTCGATCGATATGGAAATGAAGAACAACGATACGTAGATAGGTAGGTACTGTTTTGTCGTACTAAAGTCCCAGAACGTAAGTAGTGATGTTTATTTACGTGTAAATTGCTTTATACAAATTGCTTTGTTTTCTCCAACTCCAACCAACTTTGCCCGTTTGTAGTATCGGGAGAATTAAGTACCTCAAAGGTGATCAGAATCAGGTATCTTGGGAGTAATCGCACTAAAATCTCCTGCCTGTGTCCTCATGCCTTCCGAAAGAGGCAACTAAGAGTTTTCTTCTTCCACACACCAGGGAAGGACGACTGTATTGTTGTTGTCCAGAATGGTAAGCATGGTAAGCCTATCACTCCTATCAGTGAAACTTAATCCTCCCCCATTGTAAACCTGTCTGCTCTTTGAAATGGAATGCTGAATCCGTACTTGGATAGGACTGTATGGATGCCGCGCGTAGAACATATCGGTGCATTCCACTGGGACTCTTAGAGTCCTCCATATGTAGGAGTAATTAGTATACTACTGGCATACTAAGAAAGACCACAAATGACTTTTTAGTGCTATAAAATTTCCACAGAACATTATCTCCCAAGCCCCAAACGGGGTTAGTATAAGTATAAGCGGAATATAACTGCATTTCTATACGAGTATATTCAAGTAACGAGAACCTCACAAACTTACTCACGTTTTTAATGACTACACATTTAGAATTACGAACATACATACTTTAAGCTAAAAGCAGAGATTCCAAATAAATTACGCCACGATGCGAAAACATGAAATTTTTAAGTACTTTTCTAACTCCCAAACATGTTTCGCGTCTCTTAACTCATTTAATTTAATACTAACACTAATCGTGGTACACCGGGGCCCTTATTTCATCAAATAAATAATATGGCTACACACTCCTCTATGAGTGGGACTATTCCCACACTAGGTTCCCGTGTCGTGGGTACCATGGACACACACAAAGACAGGATCACAAACAGCCAGACCGAGAACAGAAATTTTAACTCATCATTTAAATTTCTCTACCCGGGAATCGAACCTCGTACCATTGATTGGTAGTCCGGTTTGGTTACCATTGGGACATACGGTTCGTCAATCCTACTAATATTATAAATGCGAAAGTACGTTTCTTTGTTACTCTTTCACCCGAAAACTACTCAACCGACATCATGAAACTTAGTACATATTCTTGAAGTTATCAGTTTTTCCGCCGCCGTTTTTCTCTCAGCTCAACATCTAGCCCAAACGGGCACCTAAAGGCGATGACCGGGAAAAAATGACATTCATTAAGCGAATATTTTGTATTCCTAATATGAAATAAATATTTTTTTCTTTTTTTATTCACGAATCGACCAATAATACTTTTTTGTCGTGACATGTGTCGGTTATTATTATAATTAGTTATACTTTTGTGAACAGTGTCACTTCTATATTATTTAAAGTAACTGTCGAAAATTGTGCAAATCACGGGCCATAGAGTACCACTATAATTTCACTTAAATACTAAAGGATAATATGTATAATGAATTGCAAGGGTTTTGCAATGGAATGTAACACGATGTAAGACAACCAGTGTGCTTTCTGAAATGAACCTACAAAATAGCCTTACGGATGGCAAGATTTGGTATCATGGCGATTTTCAACCTCTTCACTATATTTTAGGACTTTACAGTACCAAAAAGTATTTACTATGCATTTAATAAAAAATAAATTTGATTATTTTATACAAAAAAAAAAACAGTGGGTTAAAATTGTTATTTCTGAGTTAGGTTATATCCTTTTACCCTTAGAGCATCAAGATATTGAAAGGTATGACACCCGTCAGAGGAGTGGCCTTTACGGGCGAACCCCTCGTCCCAACGTCCATGCACAATGTGCCTTCAACTAGTGTGCCTGTGTGTGTCAGTGTCAGTAGGTGGTAGTGTCGGTGCATAGAAAATGACATTGTTAATTGAAATTGACATATTCAGAAATGTATGCGTCTGTAGCGATGAAAGAATATTTGTGAATGTGTGACAAAATTAAAATGTGTGCGTTCTTCCCCCCGCACCAGATTTGGCACAAAAATTATGTATTGTAGGGTGAGTCATTAAGTACCTTTGATGCTCTAAGCCTTTTACCATATTTGGTTGATTAGATATTATTATACCTAATAATTTATTCAAAGGAATACATTATACTTTGAAGTAAATACTGGATAGAAAGAGGTATAAAATCGCGTTAACTAACATATCTGTACGTAAATTTACTAAAGTTAGATGTTCCTTAAGCGTATCCAGTTCTCCTTACACGATAACATTCAAAACTTATTTTTATGGTTTACAATAGGTATATTAATTAGGTCAAGTGGTACCTAAACGCTTATAAATATAAATACATAGTTACATGTAACTTATGGATATTGCAAGTCGTTCGATTTTCTTTTACATTTATAAGGGTCGATTTTTCATAACTATTCATCGAATAAATGTAAGCAGTTAACGTTACTCATATTTATGACATATGAAAAGGGTAGCGATAATATTAACTGACTGATAACTTTATCTGGGGACTGAAAAATCGGTCCTAAATTAATTGTTATCCTACAACTGTAATAAATATGTATTAAATAGGTTCCTATAAGAAGAACTAGTCACGAGAGTTAATTAAATACAGAGTTAGCAGTGTCAAAACTCGAAAAATCTTATTTACCTACCAGAACAACATATACATTAAAGACGCCGAAACTAAAAAAAAATCCCGTATTGTCATTTTATATACTACCACAATGTCCAAATATATGCAAGCTGAGGCATAATGATTATAATATACGAATGCAATCGCACTCGCCTCGGTCTGTAATGAAATATAGTTTATAAAGTTAGAATATGTAGCAACTTCACTACATTTTCTTACTTGTTAGAAGCGCACTAAATTTTTGCACAATTTGCATCCTGAGTGTGCGTCCATCCTTAGTTTTTTGAAGTGAAAACTTGTTTCAGCGCGGTACGCATATTTTTAGATGAGATAAAATCTCTGGACTTGCGACACCGTTACGAGACGCAGGCAACATATACCGAGTATAGATAGACGTTTAGTTTGGCGTTTCGGTTTATGTCCTATTTTAGTTACTATGAACCTATAGTTTCTATTTTAGATTGTAATAATTTTAATGATATTGAGTCCACGAAATTGTTAACGATGATTCATAATAAATGTATTTTAAAGTTTCTAATAATTAATAAAATTCAATTCATAAATAAAATGCAATTCGTCACCCAATAACCCTAGTACCCATCTAAAAAATGTCTAACGCGCCAAAATAAGTTTTCACTTCTGTCGGCACTCCCGGAGCGCAATTTTTGTCTTGTAAACGCATACTTTTCCGATTGCATATTATTTTTGATGATCAGTGAGCCTTAAAGTACATTTTTTGTTCGTTTAAGCGTACATGTGCCAAGCATGTACATATTTGGAATATTGTGTAGTACAAGAAAACACGCAGTTTTACATTATGAGCCACAACCATCGTTCTATGTAGCCTACGATTTTTCGGACACGAAAAAAGGCAAACTCGAAACAATGTAACGATTAATTGATAGTCGATTCGTGTGCGAAAGTTGAAACTAAATTAAAATTGCACGCAGGTAGTCCTTGCAGTCATGACCCTAAATTTTAAGTACCTAAACAGTATTAAATTAAAAAATAAATGATACAACCAACTCGCACGCACACAATAAATAAAACTAGAACATATTACGTTCATTTCAAACATAATATTAAACAAATTTATCGGATATTTAACATTAATAATTAATTATAAGAATGTAATTTTAGCAAGATACAAATTAAAGACCAGGTTCACATTATAACTGTCGCAAAAACCAGTAAAACAAAATGTCAATCCAATTGTCAAAGTTTAAAAGCCTGGAATTTATAGGCAAATTGTGGATACCTTGTATACGCAAAGTACCTTAAGATTATAATTAAACCCTTATAATTTATAATGTAAACCTAGCATAGAAAAAAATAATTTACTTATAAGTAAAACATTTTAAAAATAAAATATATCGAATCTGTCATTCAATCGTAGAAAGGCGACTCTGTAATGTCACATTCATTAGCATAAAGTTGCCATAAACACAAATTTGACATTTAGTACATCAATATTTAATTATGTTGGATCTATGAATGACTAGGGGGCGTCACAGACATATCTTAATCTAAGAATACATGAACATTTACCTATAAATTTATTAGAATGATTAAATATAGTGCCGCTCCACCCATGTGGGTATTGGGTATGCAGGTAGTAATAGCAATTTTTGCAGAAAATTCACAAATAGACGGGGAACGCAGGAATTTTACTGTTAATTGCTACTTGCTATCAATCAATTTTAATGGCAATTTACATTTGAAACTTGAGGGGAAATTTAATATGATTAGAGTTAGAATCATTCACCTGAGACTTGTTACTCACTCATTCGCAATCCATTCGTTCGTGCCAATTTATTATGCTGAATCGAAAGCCGTTTTGTATTAAAAGTGAAACAAAAACAATGGAAAAGACAACCGAACTAACTAGAAATTTAGGTAACATTACAAAGAAACCGTCTATGTACAATTCACATAGTCATAGGAACATTTTACAAACCTTATAAAAGAAAATATACAAGTTAAATTTATCATAAGACTGAGGACTTACTTAGTTCAACTTACGTATAAATACAAGGCATGTCGTCAGTTCATTTTTAACCGCTAGGAAATATTTTGTTATAGTTGAATAAATAGTTAAGGATTTGAAACATTAAAGCTGGGAGGATTAGAAAGTTACTTTAGTATTTGATATGTAATAAATATATAATAAAAATATATAAATAATAAAGACGAACTTCAGTTTCATAATTTTCTATGAGATTATTTGTTTATTTTATGAGTCTTTTTTACTCCCTTCGAGCCGTTACATTTCATATCATGACTGTATTATAATCTTGTCATGCTCTCTCAAAACATTGTTTGTGGTCATTCCATAGAAAACTTTTGTACTGTAAATTATTCCAATATTTTAAGAGGAAACGCTAGCGCCGTATTCCCATTCAAATGTTTTCTCCTATTTTCTCCCTGGATAATGCTTCTAGAGAAATTATTTTTAGTGACAATATCTAAGTCTGCTAAAGATATGCCCCTATGTTTTGTTTTTTTTTTCAATCAACTAATTGGATCAGAAAATATGACTCTTCAAAAATCGTAAAAAATGTCTCTTTCATACAGCCCTAATCCAACCACCGCAAAACAAATTTGAAAGGGTTTTACAACCAAATAAAAACATAGAGGCATAGACTTATTATATTTCTTGATATTTGTGAAAAAAAATATTAATAAACTCTATTTTGAAAGATTAAACAGGAGAATACGAAACCTCGATTAAGTAAGAAATTTTGTAGGTATAATCGGTCTAAGCTGCATCTGTCCCTATCACACGCGGCGGATAGTGCAGGGCGCAGCGCAATAGCAATAGTCACTCCAAAATACCTATTTTTCTAATTCGGCTGAAGCCGCGTTTCCTCTTAATACAGTAACATTAAACTGTTAACATCTAACTTTTAGGGTTTTGGGGTGCAGAAAAGAATCATTTCATTAAAAACATCAAGCTAAAATCATAAAAACATCATGAACCTGAATATTCAAAAATAACATTTAAAATTCAGTAAGATTAAACAAAACTAAGGCAAGTAACGATCAAAATAAATTCGTAGCACGATAAAGGGAGTAGACTTTATAAGGATACTCTATTTTTGATATGATAACAAGGCGTAATAAATTTGGCATTTGAGAATTCGCATAAATATACGTTTAGTGACCTTTGGTAAATCATCAGTCTTACGCGATTCGTTTTAACCCGACTTTGGTCGGTCAACTCAAGAAAATAGGACCCTGTAATGGAACTTAGCACTAACTTTGAAAGGTTTGGATCAAAATCAGCCTTCGATTCGACGCGACAACCGACTATCGACCTTGTTATTTTGGTACTAAAGTTCAGTATCGATAGTATCACCTGTTGGTTATTGCTACTTGATTTATAGGCACGACATAAAGTAGTCTTGTTAGAGTTTAACATGGAAGTCACGTGTTTCGATTGTGCGTTCATCACATCAGAATTCACAACCCAATTATTTAACTTAATATTACTAAATAGGTGTTTTTTAGTTTTTAACGCTACCCTCACTTTAGGGTACAATTGTAAACTAACATTAAAGTGATTAAATACAACTTTTAACATTCTTTCATTGCAACAGGACTTTCCACGTATTAATAAATAAGAATAATGATAAAATTTTGCGCTAGCTCCTAAATATCTTCTTCTTGACGTATCAAAATTTAAATTAACTTGTGTTTCGAACTTAAAAGTTGAGTTCCAGTACACAAACAGATATTTTTTGTTATAACTGGAAGTCATTCTTTTATCATTTCTGTTCCATTTCCTCTTACGTTTTGATTCATACTGTGACCTTATTTGATGCACATTACTTACTTTTCTGGGTAGTTTCAAATTTAATTGTATATAAAAGTGATAAAAACTTCTCATTTCCTTTCCATTGTTTATGGAATAATTACAAAAAGTATTCAAACATGTAATTATAGACGAGTGAATAACAAGTCCAGGTGGATAAATTGGTGAATCGTAATACGATACAAAATGTAAATTTACCGTTTTATGATGAAGAAATAAGTGAATTATACCCAGAGTTATAGACAATCTATGAACATAGTCATAGACAATATTAAACGTTACATTTCTGTTTATTCTAGCCCAAACACTGTATAGGACACTTTGCGAAACGACTTTAACTATGTTTAAATTTAGATTACTGTTAAACACAAATGGATACCAGTAATTTAAATTTAAACATATTTGTCCTCTGATATTTAAAGATTTTATTACAATATGAATAGCCATGACTTCAAAGGAGCAGTTTAATACATTCACCGAAGGCAAACATTGTACGCCTATGCTATGTTCTTGGTTCATTTCCGTGATTGCTATCATGAGAATTCCTTGTAGTTTCTGGTACATTTTATTTAAACTGCGATAAAGCCTTAACATTCTAGCAGAATGATTTGAAGCAAATTTTTTCACTTGTTTCTGTACCTTGCATCTGATAGCAAGCACGGAATTTAAACAGAAATAATGCAAATTTTTCACGTACTGGCGTTGGGCCTGTAAACCTTTGCTTGATGGGTAAGTTATGATAGTAGTGGCAACACTCAAAGGTAGATTTCCTTGCGAGGAGATAGTAGTGGCAACACTCCCAGATAGATTTCCTTCCAAGGAGATGGGTGTGTGGGGAATTTGGACGAGAATTAGCAATGCACGGAAAGTATGAGATTCACGAAATAGACGGGACTTACAGGGGGAGCGGAATTCAAGTATATTAGGAGCGACTTCAGAGGAGTGGGTGGGCACAGTTGACTCATATGCAACAACACCTACATTTAGGAAGAAAAAGGTGTACATTGAAAGGGGTGGATGGATGTTATGGAACTCTGATAAAGGAATAGGGGAGGAGGAGTGTGGAGGAGGAAGCGTTTGGGGTTTTTTAGATGGATAAACCGTATGAGAGTAGTAAATCAATCGATTTGGGGTTGGTTTGGAGGCGTTGCATACTTGGCAAAAAGTAAAGGGTGACGTATCGGAGGTACGATTCCCGGTAGAACATTCTCGGATTGGCCGGATGGTGCTGCACGGACAGATTTGGTGAAAGGCAAAGTTTACAGATTGTTTTAAGGTTAGTTGGGGGTCCTTGCATGGATCGATATTGCACAAGGCAAAGCCAAGTATTGTTGGGCTAGGCAAGGTACGACTCACGGGGGGCTTTTCGAGGGTTGGTTGGGTGGTGTTGCACGGAGGTATGGCGCAAAAGGCCCAGGTGGTAACTGTGGTTGGGGAAGTGAAGTCCATAGAGGATCGATCTAGGGCTGGTTGGTTGGTGTTGCTAGGATAGATGTGATGATGGGCATAGCTCAAGGTGGCGGTGGGCGAGGCGCAGGCGAGGGTGGCGAGGGGGGCGAGAGGGGGGGTGGCGGCGGCGGGGCGGGGGCGGCGCTAGGCGGACGCAGGCGGCGCGGCGCGCGGCGCGGGTCACCGCGGACCACGCCTGCGGCCCGGCTTGCCGCGCCGGTTGAACCCCCTGCACACACGAAACAATTTTCATTTTTAACACGCTTTTATTAGCTTGACCTGTATGTATGTATGCAGAGGCGGCTCATCCTAAAGAGCGCTGGTGCAGTGCACTCATAAGAAAATTACATAGGCAATCTATGTCCCTTCATAATACATACCTACTATCCTTACATTACATTCATTCTATTCTACTATACCTACCTATACATAGTATATTATATTAATTATTTTATTACCTATATCGACGCGTACCTACATTTAGCGTCAAGTTGTAACGATTGGAGCGCCGCAAGCGCTGGCTCCTATGAAACGAAGTTTAGTACGATTCCTATCTGTATTCAATGAGTGCGAAAGAGAAACATCGACACAGGCCGACGCGTGAAACAAAAGATTTCGTATGAAAAATTAACCTAATCTGGAGCGCCGCTCACGCGCGACGTTTCCAAACCGTGGGCTCAATCTGCTTATGCGATGTTGCCGTTCTTATGTATACAAACAAACGTGTCGTCGTCTTTGTCAGTTATTTCGTAGTTTTTCGTTTAAATGAATAGGTATTTAAAAGAAATAGTTTATGCGCGACATTTTATGTTAAAAATGGAACAATACAGTGTATCTTTTATCATTTCTATCTTTTAGTAAGCAGTGTGAAAAAAACTTTCGAAATACGCCTTGAACTGAAAGCAATAATATTGTACGAAAACTAAATCTTTTACGCGTGTTTTTAAATCTGAACAATATTTCAAAACCCTTGGTTGTGTGGATGTGAAGAAAGCAATAAATTAATTTGTTTTCCATGTCTTGTGGTTATCAACTGGAACTGACACCGACAGTGGTGGTGAATCTGCTTGGATGGCAACAGGTGGTAATTTTTTTTTTTTTTGTAAACCCCCATCGAAAAATGTAACTAGCCGCCACTGTATGTATGTATATATGAATCTTTTAACTTCATTTTCACTTACTTCTAGGAGTCTGATTAACTTGAAAATTTGCACAGGGGTCAAGGGCCGATGACAATGCAATAATCTCATAACTTTATATTAAAGTCCTAACTAGGATCATCAGGATAAAAAAATATATACGAGGGGCGGCTGATAAGTTCGCGGCCTAAGGTAGTTAATGAAACAAATATAAAGTTTTTTATTTTTAACACGTCTAAGCGTGTGATTAACTTGAAAATTTGCACAGGGGTCAAGGGCCGATGACGATGAAATAATATGAGAATGAAAATCCAACAAAAAAATTAAAAATAGATAATGTAGTTTAAAAAACTAAAAAACTCGCTTTTGTGAAAATACGAACTAAAAAGCAAAAAATAAGAAGAAAATGTATTTTACTGTAAAAAAAGCGTGGGGTGGTTTTTAAGATACTATTGACGCCATGCACCCCACGCTTTTAGCTTCTTGGACAGGGGGGGGGGATTTTTTTTCCAGCTGGGTACCGCACGTAAATTTGCCTTCCACGTTACACGAAGACATGCACACAATATCTAAGGTACTAATTAATATAAAACTGACGAGTTTGTTTTTTCTAACGCACTAATCTCAGGAACTACTGGTTCGAATTGAAAAATTATTTTGTGTTAAATAGTCTATTTATTGGGGAAGGCTTATAGGCAGTGGCGGCTCATCCTAAAGAGCGCTGGTGCAGTGCACTCCCACTTTAAAATTTAAATATTACATAGGAAAATTACATAGTTAATCTATATTCCTTCATAATACACATACTATCCTTACATTACATCTATCATCTATCCTTACTTACATTATATCTACGCGTACATTTATATGAGTCATATTGTATGAGTGGAGCGCCAGCGATTGCGCTCAGCTATGAAACGAAGTTTAGTACGATTCCTAGCGCTGTATTCAATGAGTGCGAAAGAGAAACATCGCAGCACATAGCCGACGCGTGAAACAAAAGATTTAGTATGAGAAATTAACTTAATCTGGAGCGCCGCTCACGCGCGACGTTGCCAAACCATGGGTTCGGCCCTTAGAGCATCAAAGTTACTGACTCACCCTTCAGAAGAGACGGCATAGCGCCTCGCTTCGATACATAATTTTTGTGCCAAATCTGGTGCGGGGAAAGAACGCACACATTTTAATTTTGTTACACATTCACAAAATATCCTTTCATCACTACAGACGCATACATTTCTAAATATGTCAATTTCAATTAACAACGTCATTTTCTATGCACCGTCAACACTGACACCGACACACACAGACATAATAGTTGTATTACTAGAAGACACATTGTGCATAGACGTTGGGACGAGGGGTTCGCCCGTAAAGGCCACTCCTCTGACGGGTGTCATACTCGTCATACATTGATGCTTTAAGGTTCGGCCGGCCGTACCGCGCACCGCGAGTACAACCTACTTATGCGTTGTTGCCGTTCTTATGTATACAAACAAACGTGTCGTCGGCTTTGACAGTTATATCGCAGTTTTTCTTTAAATTAAAATTAAAAAATAGTTTATGCGCGACATTTTGTGTTAAAAATGGAACAATACGGTGTATCTTTTATCATTTGTATCTTTTAGTAAGCAGTGTGAAAAAAACTTTCGAAATACGCCTTGAACTGAAAGCAATAATGTTGTACGAAAACTAAATCTTTTAAATTACGCGTGTTTTTAAATCTGAACAATATTTAAAACCCTTGGTTGTGTGGATGTGAAGATAGCAATAAATTTATTTGTTTTCCGTGTCTTGTGGTTATCAACTGGAACTGACACCGACATTGGTGGTGAATCTGCTTGGATGGTAACGGGTGGTAAAATATTTTTTGTTTTTTTTTGGTTAACCCCCATCGAAAAATGTCACTAGCCGCCACTGCTTATACGCTATATAACATCATGCTATTACTTATACCAAAGTCCACGCGGACGAAGTCGCGGGCGGCTGCTAGTATGTATTTAAAAACAAAGGAAACAGCAGGAGGTACCTAGCATATCTAGATTATTCTTTAAAGGTTTCTTTTTTCGTTTGGGAGACCTTTTGAGATTTTTGAATCCTCAGGGACCTTGGACTTTGATCCATTGGGAGGCAGCTGCCTCCCCCCCTCGGTGCGCCCATGCACATAGAGGACACTGATGCTTTCGACTGGAGGTTTCAAAGACCTCCTCAAGAACTGGTAAGCTACTGAACATATTTTAGTGCAATACAAATCACACAACTCTGTGCAGGTACATTCTGAAAATTTCCCCAGATACCAAAAAATACTGAGAAACTAGAGAAAAGGACATTGAGGTAGTAGTTGTGACACAGGCAAATTTTTTTCACCCATGGGTAAATTTTTCTTGCCCATAGTCCAACCAGCTAAGCCTTTATTCTTGTACAGTGCTGTAATAGGCATGATGACAGATTTTTAAATACCTTTCCTTATTGTAGGTACACGTCTCCTATTTTCGAAAAAAGTTTATTTCAGCAATAAACTTAAGTTTTAACGTAAATTAATGTATTTTCTGCTATGTAATTTGAATTAAGCGCGAAAATGCTCGTAGGTATCATGGCGTCGGCTTGCTCGACACACTTTAGGCCGGTCACAAACACGAGCGGCCTGCGGTAGCGGCTTGTTGTGTAGTATCGAAAGTCTTGGAAAGTGGGAGTTTTGGCGAGAAGTCTGAAGGAACAAGTTGTGCTCTTGTTTTATTTTCATTTTCTTAGTGTATTTTTGAGTTATATCGGATAAAGTTGATGGCATTTTGCTCGATATAGGTTAATGACAGTGCACGAGTGTTGTGAAATAAAATGACAGTGCGAAAACATGTTTTTTCGGCTTGCCTCAAAACTCCATCGGACATGTTCTGGTAAAGTAGTGGTAAAGTATCACTTCACTTGAACATTTGACTGACTAGACTGACTGAAACCTGACGACTGACTGATTTTTTCTACGATTACTAAGTGATGCAAAGGTTGTACTTGACGCTGGCAATATGCACAGAGTTTGCGACGCCATTATTAAAAATGAGAAAGTCTTGGAACTATTCACACTCACGCGGCCTGTGAAGCGCCAGGCGCGGCTGGCCGCGGCCGCATGCCCCGCCCCCTCGCCACCGCGTCGGTGTGTGCGCTCGCACTCTAACCTTTTTGTCAGGGAACATGACCCCCCCAAAATCCATCAGTCTTGTGTAGATGGAAGGCGAAACAAGCTAATTTGGGACACCTCTTCCCCCAAATTACTTAGTGACCCCCCCCAAAAATTTCTTGCCGACCCAACAAAATTGAAGGCTGCGACCGCGCCTGCCTCTTCCAAGCTTTGACGTCTATACATGATTAAGAATTGGCAGCAAATGGCGCTTGCAGGCTATGGCCGCGGCCGCGGCAGTGTGTGTATGTAGCGGCTAGAGCCGCGGCCTGCGGTAGGCCGCCACCGCAGGCCGCGCCTGTCTGTGACCGGCCTTAGTAAACAGTGCATTCCTTTCCTTTCCATTGAATTCCAGTGAAGTCATTCCTTCTGATTGGCGTTTCAGATAACATGGCCGATTGCAGTATTTTATACTTTTTTTTTTTAAATCTTATTAATCTTAATGTTTATATTAAAACGGGATCATTTTTTAGAACCCTTTTAGCATATATTTTTCTGTAAAACCCCATTCTCTGATTCTTTAGTGTCATCATGTCTATTGTATGTACTTGGTCTCGTCCATGTAAGCAATAGATATAATCGTAATCGCCAAACGTTTTCGTATCGATTTAATAGTAGAGCGCAAAGAGGATTCTTGACAGTAGCTTGCCCGCTCATGGACGCCCGTATGTTGCGTTTCTTAGCAAGTTATTTACAAATTCTCACTTGTAGGGCACTTTCTCAGGCCTAGCGGTGGCAGATGAATCTGGAGCCTCGTCTGGAGTTGTGTGGATGGCGTTGGAGCGAGGGTTGACCTCGGAGCTGGCAGTGGC
Source organism: Pyrgus malvae (assembly GCA_911387765.1). Lineage (NCBI taxonomy): Eukaryota > Metazoa > Arthropoda > Insecta > Lepidoptera > Hesperiidae > Pyrgus > Pyrgus malvae. The sequence goes on along the minus strand of OU426958.1, from coordinate 6,004,358 downwards.
TTGTCCGCTAATAGACGCCTGTATGTTGCGTTTATTAGCAAGATATTTACAAGTTCTCACCTGTGGGGCATTTTCTCAGGCCTAGCGGTGGTAAATGAACCTGGAGCCTCGTCTGGAGTTGTGTGGATGGCGTTGGAGCGAGGGTTGACCTCGGAGCTGGCAGTGGCTTGTCCGCTAATAGACGCCTGTATGTTGCGTTTATTAGCAAGATATTTACAAGTTCTCACCTGTGGGGCATTTTCTCAGGCCTGTGGTAAATGAACCTGGAGCCTCGTCTGGAGTTGTGTGGATGGCGTTGGAGCGAGGGTTGACCTCGGAGCTGGCAGTGGCTTGTCCGCTAATAGACGCCTGTATGTTGCGTTTATTAGCAAGATATTTACAAGTTCTCACCTGTGGGGCATTTTCTCAGGCCTAGCGGTGGTAAATGAACCTGGAGCCTCGTCTGGAGTTGTGTGGATGGCATTGAAGCGAGAGTTGACCTCGGAGTTGGCAGTGGCTTGTCCGCTAATAGACGCCTACATGTTGCGTTTCTTAGCAAGTTATTTACAAGTTCTCATTTGTGGGGCACTTTTTCAGGCCTAGCGGTGGCAGATGAACCTGGAGCCTCGTCTGGAGTTGTGTGGATGGCGTTGGAGCGAGGGTTAACCCCGAGGTCAACCCTCGCTCCAACGCCATCCATCCAAGCCACTGCCAACTCCGAAGTTGGCAGTGGCTTGCCCGCTAATAGACGCCTGTATGTTGCGTTTCTTAGCAAGTTATTTACAAGTTCTCACCTGTAGGGTACTTTCTCAGGCCTGGCGGTGGCATGGGAGCCTGGAGCCTCTTCTGGAGTGGTGTGGATGCCGTTGGAGCTAGGGTTGACCTCGGAGTTGGCAGTGACTTGCCCGCTAATAGACGCCTGTATGTTGCGTTTGTTACTAAGTTATTTATTTATATAATAATATATTCTTACCTGTAGGGCACCTTCTCAGGCCTAGCAGTGGCAGGGGAGCCCGGGGCGTCGTCCGGAGTGGTGGGGATGCCATTGGAACGAGGGTTCACTTCGGCCTTGGCAGCGGCTTGTCCGCTAATAGACGCTTGCACGTTCCGCGGCGTCACGTTATTTGTCTCCTGTAATGTAACAATGCGTAGTCCATGAAATAGGAGAAAAAAGCCTGTATCTTTCACAAGCCTTGGGTGTGATACAAAAGATTACAGCTAAAGCATAAAGTAGCATAAAATATATGAAAAAAAAAGCAGATACAAGGGTTAGTATGGAGAAAGGGCCGCGAACATTTCATTCTTAATTTCGGCATCCACAAATTACCAGGATTTCATAGATTTAATCTCATGTAAGTACTTCTTTTTTTAAATTATAAAAATTAAATTCAAGTAATAATGATTTTAGCCTTGATCTAAACAATTTTTCAGGTATTGATAGGTTTTTCTTATCTTTACTAATATTATAAATTCGAAAGTAACTCTGTCTGTCTAATACGCTTTCCCGCTTAAACTACTGAACCAATTTTAATGAAATTTGGAACACAGATAGAGTAGACCTTGGGAAAGGACATAGGATGGTTTTTATACTACGGGAACTTATAAAACGGGTCCACACGGGCGAAGCCGCTGGCGGAAGTCTAGTCAGGTAATTAAATGGTAGGAAAAAAAGGTAAAAAAAGGTAGGGATTCATGAGGAGGACGTTTGGTGTAAAAAAAAGTCACAACTGAGCGGAACCTGGCCGTAATCCCGAACGGCAGTTTTGCCGTGCCATCTTTGTAGATAGCTTGTACTGGCACGTTTTTTTTCACCGGGCGGCTGAAACTCCGGACGGTAAAAAAAACTATCGTCTACAAGGGCTATATCTATGTCTAAAAAGAAATGGCAATATCAATGAACTTACATTATCAGCAGGCGTAGTTATGGTCAGGGGAGGCGGGCCGCAGTCGCCAGACCCCACCACGCCGCCCTTGGCCCTCTGCCGCGCGAGAATGGCTGCCATGTCGGCTTGGAGTTGCTGGATAGAATAAACAAGCAACATATTTGTTACAGAAGCAATAAAGAATAAATAAATTTTAAAGTACTTTCATTTTTAGGACCGTAGCCGTGCCAACGGGACACTATTACCAAGCCCCCGCTGTTCGTCCGTCTGTCTGTCATCAAGTTCTGTCTCATGAACCGTGAAAGCTAGATATTAGAAATTTCTGTTGCCGCTATAACAACTAATACTAAAAGTAGAATAAAATAATTATTTAAGGCTACTCCCATACAATAAACGTGATTTTTTTATAGATAATGGTACGTAACCCTTCATGCGTGAGTCCGACTTGGCCGGTTTTTATTAATAATAACGTTTTTTTTTACGTTCCAATGGTGCGACGGATTGACTTGATTTTTTGAATGAAGATAGTTAGTTAGGCGCTGGAGAGTAACAGGCTATTTTTGTATGAAGATAGTTAGTAAGGCGCTGGAGAGTAACATAGGCTATTTTTGTATGAAGATAGTTAGTTAGGCGCTGGAGAGTAACATAGGCTATTTTTACCCAAAGAAAATACGTCATTTTTATCGCGGGCTGATTCTCGTTTCTCGTGCGGGTTTGACAGTAGATAGTTAGATATCAATTCCTTTTTATTTTGTTTCCATCTGGAATGTCTCATTATTTGGCAAAATTTTCTTCTGAGAATAACGAAGATGGCAACCAAACTAAACGGTTTATAATGTTAACCTTTTACTTTTTTCTTCATGGGTCTTCAATAGGGCTTGGCCTTTTATGTGTTTTCATGTAGGTGAGTTATTTAAAAATTGCGCATTAAACAAGATGGGAGATGAGTGTCACATGTAAAAATTGTATTTCTAATGAAAACTTACCCTCAGCTTATCCGTGAGGTGGAAAGGCGGCTCGTTGGTGGAATCGATGGGTGGCGGAGCCTTCTTTAGCGTCTCCACATCGCAATTCAGCACGCTGCGACACACTGGACATGTTTGCTGCAAAACAACACAGTTACGAGTTACGTCAACAATCTGAAAAATGTGACTCAAATATCCGGGATAGCTTTTAAAAGTCGAGTATCGTTAATTTGTTCCTTAGAATTGAAGAGTTCCGTTATTTTGTCATGGATCCCATTATCAGAACCTAACCAAACTCTTATCAAACTACCCTTCAAGTACACCCGTTCCAATAAAAAAAGAATCGTCGAAATCGGTTGGCGCGATATTGAATTATTCGTCCATTTGTCGCGCAGCTACTTAATGCGAATTTAAAACTTATAATTTTCTTATATTATATAAGGTTTTCTCATTGATGCTTCGCTCCTATTGGAGCGAAAAATACCTGATACGGCGGGAACTGCACTTGCTGCCAGTTGGGCAACTTCTCCCTCTCCTCCTGATGGTACTTCTTGCCGGCGATCAGGTGGCTCGCGAGGCAGTGGTTGTGGAAATAGTGGTAACACTGGGTCTTGATGAACGCGTCACCGTTGGCAAAGCCGTACAGGCAAATCACGCACTGACCGCTCGGCAGGTTCGAGTTGGTGATGTTCTCGCGTACCAGCTGCGCAAAGCATATTTTATGCTTATAGTTAATGAATAGTCTATAGCATCTAGTCTTGTAACTGACACATAATGTACCTTAATATAGAAGTACCCGGATGACCGAGGGTTGCTCGGATAAAGACGATTGATTTCCTTCAGAGACTTACTGGGTTAGTGTTATTAACAACGCCATCTACTGAAGTAGCCCTAATTTAAAAAAAAATGTATTACATGCTACTCGTCAATTATTCATGTAAGAAAGAGTCATATTTTTCGGTTTATGTTTAAGTTGATTATTGCTGAAAATTACCGATAAAACGATTTTTCCTTAAAATGAAACCTAGGTAGATCAATCCGCCCCCGAAATCCCCTGCATACTATATTTCATGAATGTCTCTGGAGCCGTTTTCTACGTTCAGATTATTTGTACATACATATATAAGAATTGCTTTTTTAAAGGTATTAGTAGACATTAATGGAAAAAGCTAAGAAGGCTAAGAGGATGTAGTAAATCGTTGCAGGAGTAGACCCGAATAACTTTACAGGCGTTTCTTGCTTCGATGTACACGTTTAGAAGTCACACCTGGTTGAATAAGAATGATAGATAGCAGTTGCATGACAGCCTCCGTGGCGTAGTGGGTGATGAGCCGACTGCGAAATTTGAGGTCGTTTCGATTCCCACCCAGGACAAATATTTGTGTGATGAAAAGTATGTATGTATTTAGAATTATATAAATATGTTTATCAGCTTTCTGATTACCATAGTCCAAGCTCTGCTTAGTTTGGAATCAGATGGCGTTGTGTAAATTGTCCAAAGATATTTATTTATTATAGTTGTTAAGATAGTACTATGTTAGAGGCTTTATGAATAGTTTCAACATTAAAAAATAAACATGGCTATTACAAAATCAATAGGTATAGTTCGTGTGTGCTTTCTAAAGATAGAACAAAGGTGACTCCTCCGAAGCGTAATAATGGTGTTCTGTGAAATAATGAAAGCTGAATAATTAACAAGGCAACGTCCGACATCATGCAGTGAGGTGAACACAACTGGGTCAATGTGGACCTGTTGCAAAACATACAACAATGTAGTCACAATATAGATATAAGTATACAGTAAAGTAACTTCATACTATCGGCCGAATTGACACACGCACAAAGACAACTGTCATTTACACGGCCGCTAAGTAAGGCAATAGTACGCAGTGCCACATTGCGTTATGGACTGAAAATCGAGTTTCATAAATTCATCTTTTGGAACGAAGTTCCTTATCGCGCGTTGCGAAAGGGGGCTAGACGGAAAAAATTAAGACGAAAAGTTGTAACGGCTCGACACTTTTTGCTATAGTTGTAAGAAGTGCGGCTTACAACTATAGCGACCGCACTCGACATTGCTTTACTTTGTTGACTCCCATCTTTCTTATGACCGCACTTGATGTTGCTGAATGGCCACTATTGGCCATCATCCTACTTTTGACCGCACTTGACATTGCTTAACTTTGTTGACACTCATCTTTTTTATAACCGCTCTAGATGTTGCTTAATGGCCACCCATCCTACTTTTGACCGCACTTGACAATGCTTAACTTTGTTGACACCCATCCTTTTTATAACCGCTCTAGATGTTAATGGCCACCCATCGTACTTATGACCGCACTCGACATTGCTCAGATTTATTGCCAACGATCCTACTTTTGACCGCACTTGATGTTGCTTAGTGGCCACTATTGGCCACCCATCCTACTTTTGACCGCACTCGACATTACTTAGTTTTGTTGACACCCAAACCTAAAACTAATGCAGAAAGAAGAAAAAAACATTATTAAGCGCAGAAATTAAAAAATAAAACTTCGTTCCTTCCGGGTGTCCCTTGACACCTCAGTTTTTTTTTAATTTTCAAGTGCCGTTTTTTTACAATAGTCTTTTTTCACCATTATTATTAGACTGATGAATTATTATTATTATTATTATACTATTAGAGACTACACAGTCTACACTATTATTACAGACTATTATTATTAGACTGATGAATAAAGGTGATGAAGCGATCACCGCCGCCTACGGGCAACTAACTACAGGGGAGTCTTCTGAGCATTGCTGCCTGTGAAGGAGAGTTTTTTTATGAATATTATTATGTCGTGTTATTTAGTAGTAAAATGGATGATTTATGATTTTTTAAAGGTATATATAGACCAGCCGTAGAATTATTTATTTGTTATTGACATGTTTTTATTTATTTATTTTTTAAGGTTTTATTATCATTTTCTTGATATATTTTTGAGTTATGTTATAAAAAAGAGCTATCTGACATTATGTGGTAACGGCAAACTTCATCGGATTTTAATTGTTTTTATGGCTAGTTGTAATCTACTAGGTACGCGATTTGACATCATACCGTATAGTATTCTGCAAGTTAGTCGCTTTCATTGATATAGGTGTTGGGTGTATATTGTATAAAAATAAGCAACCCATCATTTTGTATGTACCAACCCTAGCACTACGCGCAGTCATTTGTTCAAATTTTAAAAATCGGGCTGAGTTACGCTACTGTCTAGAAAGGCAGGCGCTCCTTGTATTGTGATGTAGTGCCTTTGTTGTTGTAGGAACTTCATTTTATAGTACCTACTGTTTAGTTTTTTGTTTTACGTTTAACGAAATAATAGGCTATTTGACACTATTCAAAATATGCTACGAAATATGGTCATGCTGAAAGATAATAACGTATTAACTTTTACTTTGTACCAAAATCTAATACCTATAAACGAGCAATTCTTGTATATATCTAAATAATAATATATTTTTTGAATCTCGGAAACGGCTCCAAAGATTTTGATGACATTTAGTACCCTGGTTTCGGGGGTGATAAATCGATCCAGAAATTTTTTATTGATAGAAATTGTCGTTTTATTTAATATTTATGCCGTTAAATATAAAATTACTCTTACTGACATCTATTTATAATATTGTGGCGTAGAAAGCCTTCAAATGTCGACCTGTCAAATCGCCCTTCAAACAAATGACAATGTCGATATGAAAGACCTATATAAAAATTTTGTCAATGGAATTAAAGCTTTCTTGGTCGAATGGTTACGAAAGCTGACTACGCAGCTAGAGACACGGGTTCAAACCTCAAGTAGGCAAGTTGTTTTTTTTTATTTTTGTGACAAATTTTTTTATTGGGAGCTAGGTTTTTCAAAAGCCTTTGTTAAGTAACACTAAGCCAATGAGAGTTTTGCTAAGTAACACTAAGCCAATGAGTTTTGCTTAAAAATAAACCAAGAAAATCAATTGTTTTTATCCGAGCAACGCTCGGGCGTCAAGGTACTATACTTAATTTTTGCAAAATAAGCAAAAGTATTTTTTTCAAATATTTTTTTATAAACTACCAAAACGCTCTGAGATTGGTTACAGTTCTGGTGACGTTACAAGCAGATATCCGTCACTATATTATAACTAGTCTGGCCATAAATACTGTTACATAAAACTTTTATTTTTTTCAACTTTTTTATTATTTTGAATTAGGAACGCATATATTATTTTAAAAACTTCTTTCGATTTTGCGCCATTTCAAATATTTTTTCGTGTTCATTATCAAATTACAAAATGGAATGGGGTGTTAAAAATAGGATTACAGTGATCGCCTTGCACAAAGTGGGCATGGAGCCGTATCAGTCATAATTATGTTGGTATATTGTAATATCAACAGACTATAACGTACTCGTACTATAACATACTATATCGTATTATAACAACACTTCTTGTGTCGAAGACCAGAAAAGATCGGGGCGACCGCGTGCTGTTAGTACTACAATGGCTGTTAGTGCTGTTAAAGCCAGAATTCGTCGAAACCCTATTAGGAAGCAAAAAATATTATCGCGAGAAATAAAGATTCCCGCTAGGACTCTGTCGCATATTATAAAACAAGACCTGAAACTCAATGTTTATCGTTGATATATCGCAGGGAAATGAGGATATCAAAGATTTCACGTCACACTCCTAGGGATATCACAAAATCCCGGTATATATTCTTCATTATTACATCTTCTTACTAAAAATATCTAGTGATATGACAAGATACCATAGTTATAGACAGTGTCGTTTCACTAAACTAAATCTAGTAAAATGTCAGAAAAACGAATACTGCCAAATAAAAATCGAGCCATGCATTTCTCTCGCTCGCTCTAGTACGGGGAGGCCAAACAATAATACAAAAAGGACTCGACATTTAAAATGAATGGAATCGGTTAGGTTAGGTGGACCTTTTTTAATTAACACAAAAAAAGAAACTCAGGCGGAGGGAGTAGAGTGGTCTCATTCGTTATGCGGACGACTAGCAACAGCTGTACGAAGTTTCTAGTCATCCACTAAACGGATGACAAAAATAATATTTTATTCGTAAAATATAAATTTAAATTAATTCTTAAAATAAAATATAAATTTCTTTTTATCAGTTATATCTAAAAAAAAAATGATGTGTAAATCGACGGTCTGTATTGGAAAGTGTACAGACCACTAAGGTTATTTTATTCGTCTGATTACCGGACGACTAGCAACAGCCATAAATAAATATAATAATAACAAAATATTTACCTCAATCAGTTCAAAAAGAACTGGCTGTCCCAAGCTTTTGGTTAGTTTTTCGAAAATTTGTGAATGAATGCTCGTTAATACACAGTCGTCGAGCCCTCTAGGGTTCTTCAGAATGACAAGCGGGCTGCTGTCAGGGTATTCTGGCGTAAGTTTCACTTCCAGGGTCACACAAACGTATTGCTGCTCGGTATCGTCCCCAGTAGAAGGATGGACGACAGTTTCAAAACTTCTTGGTACATTATCCACTCTTCTCACCACTACGTCGTCCATAAGTATGGCCTCGAGAGCCCCTATCTCTTCGCAAACCCTAAAAAAAACACAGAACCGTTATTAATGCGAAAAAACACACCCAAAAATTCATGAAATCACGACATAAACCTTTCGTCTGTGGTTGTCATCTTGAACGTAGCTTAGGGCGTACTGGTTGATAAATCGGAGCTCTGTCTGACCGGGATACTATTATTTCATGCATTCAGTTCAGGCAGGCGCAATGCAGACGCTGCACCGAACAGCTGGTTTCCGACACTTTCCGATGATAACCTCGACAAAAATCAATCACCGCCGAACCGAACTCTTCCCTACGCCACAGATAACATAACAACAGACAGACAAGAGAGGCATCAAGAGGTAAAGTAAAGCGGGTTAAGCGGGCTACTCACATACCTGCCGCAGGCATAAGAATAAATAATACTACCGCAGGGGCAATCTAGGGTGTAAGGGTGGGGTTGACCCTTAATTTAATTCCCACCTTAATCTTGTCGTCTGCGTGTGTAGGCAAGCAGCGGCAATTATTGCCGCCCTGCTGCAGGGCTGATCTAGGAAATTGCCCCTGCTTGCCTTGACATGACACGATTAAGGTGGCACTTAAGCATAGATTTATTATGACTTTGACTTCGTCAAGATACATTGGCAATACAAAACCGAAAAAACATAGGCGTGCGTTAAAGCGAGATTGATATGAGAAATCATTCACGTACACTATATCGTTTTTTACTGCCCTAGCGTAATTCGTGAACGAAATAAATTCAGCTTATTTTCCTACAATTCCAGCTTTTAAAGCTTAAAGTGATGTTTATTGGACATAACTAAAATATGCTTACGTGTGTAGTGCCTGGATATACTCATTTAAGAAAGAAAACCCAATTAATTCATTTCACATGTAAGTACAAATGAAATGTTTAGCGATCTAAATGCAATGTTTTGAATCTGATTTAAAAATTTTCTATATGAACAGATGCGAAAAATTATGCTATTTTATCATATTAATGCTTTGAAGGCATAATAATTATACCTATAATATAATTATAAATACGTGAATACCTTTTGAATTTTGAATACTATAATTTTGTAGAGATTGACTGACATCTGACATCATCGATAAGCTTATCGATAGCGTCCGATTCGTCCGTCCGCCCGTCTTACCGTACAAGATATAATATTATTTTTACAAATTAACCTCTTAATTTTGAAAAAAAAAATATTTTGGAATGCCATAACCAATCACAACTATAATAAATATCTTTGAAAATAATTTAAACTTGACATTGTTTCAGATTTTCACAAAATATTAATGATGGCTATGAATGATAAATAGAGAAAAATGGATTCGCAAAAAATATTCGACTAAATATTGTTATATGCGCTTGCTGCATCAAAGAAAATTATTTTGTCTAATAGTGGAGCACAAAGAGTTAAATAATTTATATAATTATTTTCATGAATAAATTAATTATTTTTGGAGGAAAATAAATATTGTAGTTAGTGTGTGTAGTTTTATTTCTTTCTTTTTGTGTCTAATCGAGACAAATACAACTATAGATTTTTAGAAATTTATTTTTAGATATTATTAGAAATTTAAGTATTGAAACTGGCATATTTCCAGAGAAACTTAAAGTCACAATTATCAAACCAATATTTAAGAAAGAGGACAGACAGAACATGGGATGTTACAGACCTATAGCGTTAATACCTATTTTTTCTAAAATATTTGAAAAAGTACTCCATGACAGATTATATTTTTACTTCGAAAAGTTTTCTATCTTTGCTGATGAGCAGGTAGGGTTTAGGAAAAACAAATCAATAAACATAGCAATTTATAATTTTTTACAAAAAGTAATGACAGGTTTAAATGATAAGAAACAGGTAATCGGACTCTATATGGACATGATAAGGGCATTCGAGTATGTAGATCATAAATTGCTGATTAATAAGTTAGAGAAATATGGAGTCAGAGGCAATGCGTTGAATTAACCAACTCTTACCTAACTGACAGAGAACACATAACAGAAATAACAAAAATTAATGAAATCACAAAAACTGAAGAGAAACACCATTCTCTCTCTAGGAAAGTACTGTATGGAGTGCCTCAAGGAAGTATTTTAGGCCCTTTACTTTTTTTAATTTATATTAACGATTTTCCTCAAGCAGTAAAAGAACCGATGATACTATTTGCTGATGATAGTACAGTAATATTTACAAATGAAAACACAGGTTCCTTCGAAAGAAATATAAATTATTGTCTTGCATCACTGATAGAGTGGCTAAATAGTAATAATCTTAAAATTAATCTTGATAAAACAAACATAATGACATTTAAAAATAGAATATCATACGGACAACCAGTAAATATTAACTATAAAGGAAAGTTGATATCTGAAATAGAAACAACAAAATTTTTAGGACTATACATAGATAGCAGATTAACGTGGCAGTCACACAAAGAACACGTTTGTAAACAATTAAATAAGTTTTCTTTTACTTTATATAAATTGGCCAAAGTTGTAAGCAAAACGGCGGTTCTAAATGCCTACCATGCGTACGTAGGTGCAACATTAAGATACGGTATAATATTCTGGGGAAACGCGACTGGAATTCAAGCAGTGTTTAAGGCTCAAAAAAAATGCATTCGAGCAATATGTCAATTACAACAAACGGATACTTGTAGGCCACATTTTCAAAATTTTAAAATAATGACGCTCCCTTCCTTATACATTTACGAGATCTCTTTAATGGTCGAAACAGAAATCACAAAATATGAAACCCTTAAATCGAAAAGACATAACAGTAAATTATGTTCAATCGCTTCCAAAACAAAACAATATCATAACAGTGTCTTTTGCATGGGACCAAAAATATATAACGGTCTACCGGAATTCCTCAAAATTAAAACGGGCAACGAATTTAAAAAAGGACTTAAAACGTATTTACTGAAAAAGGCGTATTACTCAGTCACTGATTTCATAAACGATAAAACGGAATAAAGGAATTCCATAAAAACCTGGGAGGTTTTTTTTCCGCCGGCTTTTTTTCCTCTCAGTGTACAAACACCCTGTGATATGGGTACTCAAAGCTGACGATCGGAACCGATCCGAAATATAAATAAATAAATATTTTTATTTTTATTTATAAAAGGCGCAATATGGTATAAATAAAAATAATAGTAAAATAGATGTAAATGTATATTTCGTAATTGTATTATAGTTTAGTTTTTTCCTTTTTTATTTTTATCATTGTATATTTGCATATCTCATGAAGGTAAATATGGCGAACTAAATATATATAAACAACTTTGTAAACACCCATATTTGTGCAAATAAATGTCTTTGTCTTTGTCTTTATAGATAAGCTTTAATGTATCTGGTCTATATCGACAACAAAATTCGAAGTAGTCACGCGAAACACTATTTTTCAAGTACACATGCGCTTCACACGCATACTGAGGTATTCTGTTTTTGATTTCACCTTGTTACGCTTCTGCCAATCTATACGTAGTTTATTTTAGAAATCTATGCAATTAAGGGTCATCCCCACTTTTACACCCTAGATCGCCCCATCGGTAGGTGTGTGAGTAGCCCGCTTTAAGCTATAGACTTAGCTTATAAGGGCTGATTACATTGACCAACTTGCAGGGTTCGATTTGGCATGCATTGCTGGTTTATTTTATTACAATGTATTCAGGTAACCGGCAATGTATGCCAAATCGGCCCCTGCAGGTTAGCCAATGTAATCGCCCCATAAGAACAATGTTCGTTCTCTGTGGCATAAGAATAAATAATAACTCTGTGGTGTTTTCTTTAAATTCTTTTTACGGCATTGGTTAAAAATCGGCAGTGGCTGGAGAGTTTTGTTTTGGCGGGAAGTCTGAAGGAACAAGTTGTGCTCTTGTTTTATTTTCATTTTCATAATGTATTTTTGAGTTATATTGGATAAAGTTGATGGCATTTTGCTCGATATAGGTTAATGACAGTGCACGAGTGTTGTGAAATAAAATAACAGTGCGAAAACATGTTTTTTCGGCTTGCCTCCAAAATTCCATCGGACATGACGTTTTGGTAAAGTAGCCATCACCAAAGAGTATGTAAAACCTTTTGAAGTTATACTTCTTTTGGCGCGATTGGGAAAAATGATGACAGTGAATTTTTTACGATGCGCGCACACCGACAGAAAAAAGCAACAGTCTGAAGTAAAACTAAACTAAACCGATAACTATGTTCAATATAAAATTCAGTGCTTTCGAACTTTGAGTCAACAAGCGGGTGGCCATCACTTTGAACATTTGACCGACTAGACTCCTAGACTGACTGGACTGATACACGTGACGACTAACTGACTTTTTTCTACGACTACAGTGATGCAAAAATTTTACTTGACCCTGGCAATATGCACAGAGTTTGCGACGCTATTATTAAAATTGAAAATCTTTTCGATGTTTTGGCGGGAAGTCGAAAAAGACATATTGTGCTCTTGTTTTATTTTCATTTTCTTGGTCTATTTTTGAGTTATATCGGATAAAGTTGATGGCATTTTGTTTGATATAGGTTAATTACAGTGCATGAGTGTTTGTGAAATGGAATAACAGTGCTAAAATATGTTTTTTCTGCTTGCCTCCAAAATTCCATCGGACACGTTCTAGTAAAGTAGCCATTGCTTTACTTAAATGTTGGACTGACTAGACTGACTGATTACTGACGACTTACTTACTGACTTTGTTATTACTTCGTCCAGTTTCATTGAAACTGGCAAAAAATTGATGCAAAAATTATTCTTGACGCTGGCAGTATGCACAGAGTTTGCGATGCCATAATTGAAAATAAATAATATTTTCAGTAGAGAGTATATGTCACATGTAATAGTCAAGCAGGGTAATTGTAAACAGGGGTGATTGTAAGTAAACAAGCTTAATATATCTTTCTATATTCATATTTATGAGGCTTACATGTAACGTAACGTAAGTTTAGTCTATGATTGTAGTCCGCCACATAAAGAATAAATAATACTACCACAGTAGTAGTACAGTCCGCCATTTTTTAACCCCCGACGCAAAAACGACGGAGTGTTATAAGTTTGACGTGTCTGTGTGTAATGTAAATGTGTATGTGTCCGTGTTTGTTTGTGGCATCGTAGCTCCCAAACCAAAGACCAATAATCCTAAAGACAGCGGGTCGGTTTAACCACTTTGTTGGCATCTCTTTTTCGCAGCCAGTGTTACCCACTTATCATATTTTCCCCCAAATTTGGTAATCTACAATATCAAGCAAGTAAACTATAAACATTGGCAGACCAAACTGTGAAAGGATTTATATGCTTGTGCATTATGGTTGGTTGTTTGTGAGTTTAGATTGGTTGACTGGCATAAAGTTAATTGGGTCAGCAAATTACAGGACATACATATAGGAGAAAATAAAAGACAAATACAAAAAATTTTAATGGCACCAATATGGGTGTTTACAAAAGCTGTTAATACATATTTAGTACGTCATATTTACCTTAATGAGGTAAGCAAATATTACAAAGATAAAAGTAAACACTTAGTTATAACGCAATATATAAAAATGTACATTTATATCAATTTTTTTTTCTTCTCTTTATCCTTTTGGTCAATAAATGGCTTTCAAAATAGACCGAACAAATTCGGAATTATATTGATGGTTGCCAGTCAATACGTCCAGTCGCCTGAATCCTTTTTTATTTTCAGCAAGAACGTCAGTTGGAAAACTGAAAAAAATATGACAGCAACATGAGATGAAATTCGTCTAGTAAACTTCTCATAATGTCTAATACCAAATACCAAATGTATGGAGTACCTTTTTATAGTCTGTCTGAGTGAAATTTAATGTGTCGGGAAAATGCTCATAATGTCCACCCAGCCTATAACATTTTACTGGTCTCCACTTAAATAGTTATATATAAACAGGTGGGATTTGAGCCTCCCGCTTGAAATGTAACTAACTACTAATGAGGTAACACATAATCTTTGATTTTATTATTTATGGTCACTGTTTTTGTTAAAAATTATTATATTTCAATAAGATGGTTAATTTGTTAGTAATACGGGCCGGATATTTTGATTCGAGATCTGACAACACAATTTCGAATTTGACAATGTTTGAAATGAACAAATATAAGTTTATTTTCACGAATTTCACTATATTTACGTTGAATAACTAGTAATAAGACAAAAGTAATTAAATATCTGTTAGGAATCAACGTCGGTAGTTGAATAAAAAATGTGACGAAGTGGGAGAAACTCCTATAAAAGCGAGGCCTCCTCTAAGGGAGGATTATTAGTGCTGTAATAGTAATAACGACTGTTACTCTGCCCGATTGCGTACCGAAATTCTGTATCTGTGCTTACTTATTATTTAATTGTTGTTGTATTAATTAGAAACCTTAAATCGTTTCTAGTTGTGGAAGGTCAGCCATAAGTTGTTGGGACTTCTTTTCACTAAATCGCCTGCACTTAACGCATTTTCGCAACTCTCTTTTAACGGTGCGCAGCCCACTAATAATGCAATACTTCTCTCTAATAAAGGAGAGTGTTAAGCGAGGACCACCATGAAGCGTTAATGCATGTGCTTCAGATATTATTAGATTAGTTAGACGGCTGTGACTCGGTAGTATGATCGGATGCTTCGCTGCTGGGCTGAGAAGAGAATTGTTGAGCCTCCCCTGGACTCGCATAAGACCATTCTTCTCGTCTATGTACGGGCAAAGGCTAGATAATTTACTATTATGACAAACGTTTTTGTTATTTATTAAAAGTTGATAATCCTCTACAAATTCATATTTTTGCACAGTCCTTATAATAATATCATAAGAACGTTGCATTTCTGAGGAATTTAGGTAGCTAAGTCGCGGTGCATTTTGTTTATTGCGCAACCACATAATGTAACGTGATAGCCAGCCAAGGTTGATGGCCACGCGCCTCAGCGAATTACATTCGTTTAATAATTTCAATATAAATGTATTGTTTTCAGCTAAGGCTACGTTCACGCTAAAATCCGAAGGATTGCCTTTGCCTTCAATATCGGGGGGAGGGTAACAGTTACTTTGTATGTTTTTAGCAGTGTTGCCAGATGCACTGTAATTACAGTGGATCTACTGTATTTTCAAGCCATCTACTGTACACTGTATTATTATAAATACTGTGTATGGAGAGCACTGTATTTTTTTATGAAACAAGTTTCATTAATTTCCTTAAAATAAACGCTACTGTAATTGGAATTTTTAAACTTATGACCGCGACTTATCGCGAAAGTACGAGTAGGTATGTATGTAGATGTAGGGGAATCCCCATTCAGTCTTTCATTCGCAAAACAGTATCATCCGGCTAGAAGGAAAGAACACCTTGACAACTACAATATTATGTACATAAATAGTGTGTCTTTCAAATTAGTTACGTTTTATAGGATCGGCGACTATAGTATTATTAGTTTTTTTATAAGTATAAATTCTGAGAGGAGTGGGTTTGTGACTTTTATTAACTTTAAAATTTTGCTTCAGCGTGATCCAAACGACCCCTATCGTGCAATAATTTGTGTATTATGTGATAATAATATAAAAATATTACCTGACAGAATTGCTATAAAAAGGCATGGTGAAGGAAATAAAAAATTAAAAAAAAAACTAAACCATTGCCATCACAGCCATCAATTGCCACAGTATTTGAAAAGAAGACATTAAATTCGGAAGATTTTGATATCGTTCATTAAATTCGAAGAATTTTTCCCTATTCGTAAGTTAGCGCCAAAATTTCAAAATTAAGAGGACGAAACTAGCGATAAATAGACACTGATTAATTTCATTTGTAAGGTTGATTTACAATAAACCACTATCTAAATAGTATGAAAATTTTGTTTTATTTGCACTGTAAAATATACTGTATTTTTTTTTGTTTTTACTGTATTTATGACAAAAAACACTGTAATTTTTAGTACATTACACCGCATTTTCAGATTGTCCATCTGGCAACACTGGTTTTTAGTATCGTACGCTCGAAGCCATTCTGGGCCCTCCCACCACAAATAATGCCCTTTCAGCTGTGCAGCGGTCATGCCTATCGTTGCACAATCTGCTGAATTTTGCTTTGATTCGACATGGCGCCAACAGGGCGGTGGAATAACCTCAGTGATCTGTTTGATCCTGGTAGCCACGAATTGTTTCCACCTGTTAAAATCCCCATGGATCCAACCAAGTACTATCATGCTGTCTGTAAAAGCATATTTTATCAATTTTATCGTGTAGTGCTTTCTTGACTTTTATCATAAGACGTGATAATAACAAAGCACTACAAAGCTCGAGCTTTGGTAGCGTCAATTTATTTTTAATTGGAGCTAACTTTGTTTTAGCTGTAAGTAACATTGTTGTGCACTCACCCTTAGCATTTATAGTGCTTACAAAAATTGCACTAGCGTAAGCCTTTTCTGAGCTGTCACAGAAGGCATATATGTTTAATTTACCGTGGTCTCCAAAATATCTTGGTATTTCAAACATTTCAATATTTTGGAGATCACGCTTTAATAGTTGCCACTCCTCCACTAAATGAGACGGCAATTCTTGGTCCCAGGGCATACAATCCTCTGACCAGGTCTTCTGAAATAAAAGTTTAGCCCTGATAGTCAGTGGAGCGAGCCAGCCTACGGGATCAAAAACCTTTGAAATGTTAGACAACAACTGTCTCTTAGTAAGATGTGTTTCATCATTAAGATTTTCAAAAATATTTTTAAATGAAAAAGTGTTTGTTTTTGGATTCCATCGTAAGCCAAGCGTTTTCCTGGACTCCGCGCATCTGAAATCTAAGGAGGAGTCCACGTCTTCCGATGGTAAATTTTGAGTAAGAGCAGGGTGGTTACTACTCCACTTACGTATTTTCATACCGGCCCCCTTTAAAATATCGATCAGCTGTTGCTGAAGTTCCCTAGTCTGTTCAAGGGTGCTGCGTCCTTCTAAAAGGTCGTCCATATAAAATGAATGCTTCAAAGCAGCAGCCGCTAAGGGGTATTTTTGCGCATCATCGTTTGCAAGTTGCTGTAATGTGCGCATAGCTAGGTATGGGGCGGCCTTTGTACCATACGTAACAGTAGTAAGCTGATACTCTGTTAACGGGTCTCCTTGGGATTCCCTCCATACAATACGTGGTAGATGCTGAGCTGCCTCATTTACACGGATCTGGCGAAACATTTTTTCGATGTCCGCAGTAATCGCATATTTATGCTGACGCCAAATTAAAATAAGGCTATGCAAATCCTTTTGCAAATTTGGCCCCCGCTCCATCAAATCATTCAGGCTGTTACCTGATGACGTTTTTGATGAAGCGTTAAATACCGTTCTCAACTTAGTTGTAGTTGAGTCAGCCTTTATAACGCCGTGGTGGGGGAGGTAACATGATGTTGTAGACTGTTGACTGTTATCAACAGTTTTCATATGACCGAGGCACAAATACTCGTTCATGAAATGTTTATAACTTTGAGAAAATTGCTCGTTCTTAGTCAATTTCTTTTCCAAAGTTATAAATTGAGCGATAGCCTTGTTTTTAGAATCGCCTAAATTTTGTTCAAAGTTTTGCTTCATAGGAAGCGCTACTTCGTACCTACCGTTGTCTAAACGCTTAGTAGTATTTTGATAAAGCGTTTCGCAATATTTTTCATCTTCCGTCATGTCAGTGGCAGACTCGATTACTTCCTCAAGTTCCCAGTAATTTGAAATATCAGATAAATTATTAATAACAACACTGCAATTGAAAGTTCTCACATTTCCCGACAATATCTAACCCAGCCTTGTTTGTTGGGCAATGGGTGCCTTTTTAGGGCCTTTAATCAGGCCGCTCATTAAGATATCGGAATAAACACTAGCATCTAATAATAAATCTATGGGCTTCGAGATATTGTAATCCGGGTCTGCCAGCTGAATATGCTGGAGATGCTCCCAGGCCTGTTTAGGAAAGGAGATGTTAGGTAGATTATTTATTACGTGATTTATGACTAAGGCTTGTGTATCAAAAACATAATCATTATATATGGACAGGCAAGAAAGATTAATTATACCTTTACTTTGTTTTGCACCATAACCTATCCCGGAAACAGATGCATGGTAACGAGATCTCGGTAAACCTAGCCATTGTGCCGCGTTTTCAGAGATAAGCGATATCTGAGAGCCCTGGTCGAGCAAGGCCCGCAATGTAATGTATGAGCCGTCTGCTGCCTTTACTTTTACTAATAATGTAGTAAGGAGAATTTCCTCATCTTCATTAGTGACGTAGTTAACGTTATGCTGTTTTAGTGGCGAATTTTGACCCTGGGACTGAGAGGTCACAGGTCGTTTTATGTTCGCCTCAAATGTTGGTGTAGACACCCTTGGCGGTGCAGAGGCGGAGGTGGACCCATGCGCCATGTTATTAACGGCAACGGTTAGGGAGGGGGTGCTGACTGTGACGAAAATGAATCGTGCAAAATGGAATTATGTTTACCCTGACAAATTTTACACAACTTTGTGGAATTGCACGCGTTGCCATTGTGACTGAACAAACAATTGGCGCAGATATCTAATTTCTGTATTGTATTTAATTTCGCATCCGGTCCTAACTTTGCAAATTTATTACATTTAAATAAAACATGTTTTTGCTTACAAAGTGGACAATTCCAAACACGTGTTGCATTAGTCTGGAATCTTCCATTGCGATTCGTCGAACGGAATTGGTTACTATTATTCGATTTGTTCGAAGACGCTTGAGATTTATTAGAATTAGATTTATAAATGGAAGATAAATCTTTTTTGCTAATTTCTTCGAGGGCCGTAAACTTGCTCTCTAAGAAGCTCATGAGCTCATTGAGTGAAGGCAAGTCACGTGGTGACTTACGGGCCTCTTTGTAATCATTGTAAGAAACGGAATCCAATTTTTTACAAATTAAATGAACCAATATTGGATCCCATGAAGAGATGTTAACCCCTAAATTTTGTATGGCATGTATGCACTCCATGCTAGTGTCATAGAGACGTTTAATTTCAAAAGCTGTTTGCCTTTGAACATTAGGTTGGTTTAAAAAGGTCTCCATATTTTTAGTGAATAGCAGTTGGGTATTATTGTACCTACGGGTCAATAGTTCCCACGCGGTATCGTAATTATCCGCAGAAATATTAAGGTGCTGTATTAACCTCTCCGCTTCCCCCTTCAACTTTCCCTTTAGATGTTGCATTTTTTGACATTTAGATAAGCAGTTATTATTATGAATAGTTTCGTTAAATAACTATAATTGAAAAATAATAATAATTGAATATACCTTCCTGTAAAAACCGGAATATCAATTTTAGGGGTGGATTGTTGAAGATGGGAAGTGGATGACAATTTTTGATTTATGGACCTTTTGATATTTTTGTACATTGTTTCATAATAGCTAAATTCACCATCATATTGAAGGTTGGAACCCTGATATATGTTATCAATTTTGAGATGCAATTTATCTATGGCATCCCAACGCGTTTGCAGATCGCGAAGTTCATCTTCCAACTCCCACTTATCCGTCATGGCATCTACATCTATACCCTTTATTTGTCTGGATAGAGCTCTGAAATTGGTTTGTTGTTGTGACAATAACTCAGCATGCTCTGTCGAAGGCACGGGTGCGGGAGCGGTCTGTTGGTGCGAGTCGCGCGGCGCCGGCGCGTTAAGCTCGCGGGGCGGCGCGGGCAGCGGGCTGGGCGTCCTGGCGCGAGCGGCTGCGTCGCCTGGAGTACTGACTCCTATCGTGACCTTATCAGCGGTGTCATGGCTACTTAAACCCGGTTTGTTGTCTTGGGGAGGAACTGGCTGGTGTGATGCGATCATAAAGCGAACCCTATTGTAGTATTCTTTCGCTTGGTCGTATTGATTCTCTGCGAAATAAGAAGAACCATCCCTAAACGCCTCTAATTTGCTATCGTTCGTGTTAAACTCGGACCAAAGCTTGTCGATGGTTTCAAGCCTGGCGTCCAAGTACTGACGGGTTTTACGGCCGCTAGGATCTTTCTTAAAATTACGCTCGACTTGTTTGATGGCGTCAAGAATTTCAGCCTGGCGTCGGAGTAGCGTATCCATGGTAGTAAGATAAAAATGGAAAGATCTTACTTGAAAGGCTTGATTGGCGTCTTACGCTCGGGCCACTGAAGTCCTCTGGAAGCGTGCGTAGGGTGCGTATGGTCACACCAGAGCTGTCGCTAGCTCACAGTGCAAAAATCCACGTCCAAGAGTCACAAACACTGAAAGTCCACGCTAATGTTCTGCGATTCACTGAACACCAAGTCACGTGTTACTAAAATGTGACTGTTTGCCACGTGTTATGTCCAAAACTAAATAATGTCCAAAACTTTGAACTAAAATGTGCTGTATGCACGTGTGACTGTTATCACTGGTTTTTCCGCGAATGACCAAAATAATGTAGGGACTGTTTGTACCCTTACATTAATCGGGAAGAGTAAGGTATGTCGAAATAACCAAACTCCACGAGTGCTGTTTGTACACTTAATTTATTATGTTAAATAGGTAGAATGCATGTATCGCAGTACAAGCAAAAGTTGCATTACGAAGAAACACATAATTAAAATTGTTAACGATAGGGATTTCGAATGCATTACTAAAATATGTAAATTGTATCAAAGGCTTTGTGAATTAAATGGTGATCTAATATTCTGCTTCTGGTTGTCATTTCTAAAATCAGAAGTGGGATCTCCTCGCGTCCCACATTTAACGTTGCATCCTGAACAAATGCAGAAATCAGTACGCACGGTTTTTTTTATTCTTCGTGTATCGATTAAACAATCTGTACCAGTTCAGTGATAATGATAACTCGAAGTAATTGATTGAGTGAGACTTATACTCGTATTTGAAAACGTTGGGTAAGGTCAGAAACCGTAAGTAAAAAAAAATTCTTTTAAGAAAATATTTATTTGCTCGAATGTGGTATAGTTTTATGTTTCATATTAAATTAGGTATTTCAATTAATTTTCATTACAAGGACATTTGCTTATTTTAGTTGTCATAGATTTTATTATTAATTATGCAAATATATGTAATTTTTCGTATAATTTTATAATTTATGTCGCAAAGTATCAAATTTCTGTTCAGCCATAAATTAGTTTTTAAATTTTACCATAGTGAAGTTTTAAATATTTGTCGGTAATTTATTGTTAATTTTGACGCACATGTGGTAGAAATTTTTTTACCTTATAGCTGACTAGGTTATTGGCAGGCACCAATAGTCTTATCAGGAAAACTTAAAAGTAAGAAATTTACAATATTCATCTTTCCTTGTAAATAAAAAGTTGTGTCTTTACAATTAAACGGGCTTCATATATGTACAGACAGGGCACACTTAATATTTTAAACCTTTTAAAGAGAGGCTCGCAGCTTGTTAATGGAGTGGTATTAGCTATAGCGCGAATACATCTCTTTTGTGCTATAAACGCTTTATTGAAATCTGTAGTTTCCCCAGAGTAGTATTCTGTATCTAAGATTCGACGATGGATACGTCTATCCATGATAAAATTTTAATGCTACATTTGTTACTTATTAGTTTTGCGAATCCAAGTGAAAAAGCAATTTTTTTATTACTTTAAAAATACTCTGCTTATCCTTTGCTTTTGAGATAAGTTTATGTATGAAGAAAATGAGTACCTAGTTCTTACAGTCGGTTACTTTTACCTTTTCAAAAGTATTTATTTGTACCCAACGAGTACAGTACCGTCACTGGGGAGTAAGTAATGGCAACATTTTTGTTAAATATTTCCGAATCGAGAGTGCACGCAATTATTTCTATGAAACAGTGTTTTTGAATATTTGTAGTCATTTCAAAGCAAAAAGTCAATTTATAAACATGGTATCTGATATTTTTCTGAATACCTACAAATGTAAGACATTAAACAAAGACGTTTAATCTCTACTTTAAAAATTGAATTGGTTGGTCTGTACCAAAAGTAAATTTTGGCAAACTTTCATAACCGAATACAATCTTATAGTTAAAAGTGACAGTTGATATTTTATAATAGATTGCATATGCTATGAGTATTCGTATAATTAACTATCAAAGTTGTTGGCTGAGAGTTACGAGTATCTATCAATTTTTATTCAAGTAACATGGGACAAAACCTTGAGATTTTTCTTGAGTTTTCAGACTACTTCCTCTAATGAAGGAAGAAAGTTGAGAATGGGTGCTGGAAGCTTAAAAATGACACCCTAGATCAGTAGTTGAAGTAGTGTTGACAACCAAGAATAACAGTACTAAAAAGAAAGTTGCTCTTTACCTATTACTTACTTTTTATGGTTAATGAATTTTTAAGGTAAATAAGTGACATTAAGCAAGCTCAATTATAAACCAACGGTATAATGTGATATAACCGTTTTGTTTGTCAGATTTAATTGATGTCTAGTGCATTTACAGACAAGGTTTATACTGGATACTATTGTTCTTTTTTGACTACCTACCTAATTGTTAATCATTTTGTTAACGCACAAATTGCTAAACCATTTTAAGATAAAATAGGTACAGGGAGTTTTTTTTTTCGACTACCTATATACCTTTGGCTGCAACCCTTTTTGCGTCCCACTGCTGGGCACGGGTCTCTCCCCCTTATTGGGGAGGCCTGGAGCTTACTCCACCACGCTGCTCCAATGCGGGTTGGTGGAGTTGCGGGTTAGTGGCCAACCCGCTGTCGGATGTTTTCAAACCGCCCATAAGGCCTCCGACAAGGTTTGACGACTGTTATCTATCGACAACAACCGGGACCGACGGCTTAACGTGCCCTCCGAAGCACGGAAACGCGCATGAAAAATTTTTTTGCCACTAGCGGTCACCCATCTCACACCCGACCGCGCCCGTTTGGCTCAGCTGCATAGATCAATTGCGTTCTACGCTAGCCGCCAGGCCATGCGCGCTTCAATATACCTTTACCGCTGACCAATTTGAACATTTGTTACTGACTGCTATTAGTAAAGATTTCATCAGAAGCGGTTTTGTAAGTTGTAGCAGAGTAATGTCAGGTAGGCCGAGCTTCAACCTGTGTACCTTTACTACGGGAGAACACGAGGACATGTGATTTGGTCAGTTCTAACTGTGCACATTGTTATTCTAGCTGGTAGCAATAGTGAACTGACAGTGAGTTACATAAATCTTTTCGTAATAACAAATTACTTTTCCTATATAAGTTTGTTCATAAAATTTCGTTTTCTTAATGTTACGCTTGTGTTTCAATGTGCAAATAAGTTTTTTTTTTCGCGTGATACTAAACTTGTCATTATGTCTGCTATCGAATTTTTATTTTTGGTAGATGACAGTGTAGTCTGTTGGCCAAGACTGTGTAATGCCTGGGTATTACTAGTGATGACAGCGTGACGATATTGGCTGAACTTGTAATAAAACATTCTACTGGTTTAAGTACGCTTTTACCATGGTGCTATAAACATTTGTAACAAAGTGTAACACACTGTGTACTATTGACAGCAAGATGAAAATATTCAGAAAAATGCTAGCATACAACCCGCGGGCTCTGTAACCCCGGGGGCTTTACTGGTGACTTCATTTTTATATTTTACATCCTATCTGACCCAAGTTTTTTTACTATATTGGTAAATTTTTGTTAGTTTTATTGGACCTAAAAGTTCTTCGAAGTACGTTGTTCCTAATTTATGCACAAGTATATTAATTTTCTTTACATGTCATTTTTGAAACTGTTATCATAAAATGAAACCTGATACATTTTTTTTTGATATAGTTAAGTGTTCTAAACGATTGCCTTTCGAACAATTAATAAGTCTAATACATTCTCTGCAATATCGGCTGCGCATTTAATGTTACCTATAAAGAGTGCCTGTGAGTGAACAACATATGTACAACAGAAATCTATGATGAACACTGTTGTTACAGATTGCAATGCGGTGATACAAGACTAGTGGGATCCTATATAAACATCTAGTTGAAGCCGTGTTATTGTTAACAGAGATCCGTGATGAACACTGTTGTTACAGATTACAATGCGGTGATACACGACTAGTGTGATATTGTACGAACATCACCTAGGTCAAGCCGTGTTTAAGTTTGGGCTACTCAAGTTCACATGCAAGCCGGTATTGTAAGAAGTCATAACAATTTAAGAAAAATATAAGGTTTTAACAGGACTTGTTTCATTTTGCAGTTCTTGCATCAGACCCACACGATCGAGGACGAACGTGTAAGCAGGACGGCCGGATGTTATCGTTAAAAAGGAGCTCAGTTGATATGTTAAACTCTTGAACTAGATGGCGCTACGAGTACATTCATTTAAAAAAATCAACAACCTGTTAATTATTATTCTATTTATAGCCATTAATTTTATTTATTTTACTGTGTTCTTTTACCTTTCGCTTCAAAATTCCATTTCTATTTTTGTTTTAATTCTGAAGCTTAGTTTTAATGACTGTCCCAAAACTTTAATGAAATATCTCATAAGCTTAAGCGCTTGTTATAAATTGCAGTTAAGTCACTAGAACATCTCATGCTTTATGATTCAAAACCTAATTGCTAGATTTATTACAAAAAAAAAACTTTAAATTTCAAAAAGTGCTGCAGACGACAGGCCGATCTTTAAGTTTGGTATTTAGTTTGATTTGTTCTCATTTGCAGAAGCTAATCCTTGTGATGTCATCATGCGTTCGAAGGCTGCTGCCTCCGCCACTGTACGGTACGTGGCGCTCTCGTGTGCTTCTACGTGGCACCGGGCGCTCAAGAGCTTCAGTGCACTGCTGCTTAAGTGTATGGCATTGAAGGACCTTCACCGCCTGGCGGGGACGCCAGGATGTCAGGAGAGGCCGTGTTAGGAATCAACGTCGGTAGTTGAATAAAAAATGTGACGAAGTGGGAGAAACTCCTATAAAAGCGAGGCCTCCTCTAAGGGAGGATTATTAGTGCTGTAATAGTAATAACGACTGTTACTCTGCCCGATTGCGTACCGAAATTCTGTATCTGTGCTTACTTATTATTTAATTGTTGTTGTATTAATTAGAAACCTTAAATCGTTACCTGTAAATTGTATCAAAGGCTTTGTGAATTAAATGGTGATCTAATATTCTGCTTCTGGTTTCCATTTCTAAAATATCTATATATAAACAATACATATTTAGTACAGTTTAAAAAGAAATATTGAACTTACGCGTAAATTGTAATGCCTTCCGGCAGCCTTCCTGTTTACGCTCACTGCGGCTCTTACAACCTAAAATACTGCAGCTCACCATATTGTGAAACACGAAAAATGATATTTGCTTTTAATACAACACAATTTACAGCAGAGAGAATCGATTTTAACACATAAATATGATAAAACAACAATGTCACCCCGACTTCCACAGTTTGTCTGCCACTTAATTAAAGGGCAATGTCAAAAAAACTGGTTACACCGAAAAGGACAGAAAATCTCGCTCCCATCTCTTTCTAACAAGTTCATTAAGTGTATTTTGATCTCGCTTTAGCGTGCCGTAATGAAAAATAGGACTCTGTCTATAGTACGTAAGTACATTATTCTTAGTCTAAGTCCCAAACGGATGATCTGATTTTAATTTGTTTTTTTTTTATTGAAAGGTATATCAGACGAGGAGACACTCCGACCGAGAGTGTTCTTAGCTATGTTTGGTGGAAATCGGTTCAGGTCTTCAAGGTCATCAGATCGTTTGTTAGGTGTGATAGGAATGTTACACGCTCAGTTTACTTGCAAGCATATGTGGGATCTGACATTTGAAACACTAATGTCTTCTGGAACCACTGAGCTGGTCTGCTGTTAGGGCTCGAAGATAGGAGACGTAACCCTGGACTGCCTTTTAGTAAACCCATCGAGTTTGGGCTCGTTGGATTTGTCTTAACTAGTTCTCTTTATGTTTCTAATTGACGAGGACCTGATGCTGGAAATGAGATGTGGCGGATGAAACCCTGGAATGCCGGAATGAAATGGATAAAGCGATTTATATTTTTGCTGAAAATCTAGAAGGACCGCAGTTTAATCTTTATTGTTTCTCAATCTGTGCAATTCTCCCAGAGCCAGTTTGTCATGAGTATTGTTAAACAGCTTCCTTTGGTCGAGATCGCATATAGCGACCCCATCTAAACTTTTTACGCGGCTTAAAGCCACGTAGGCTTGGCCTTTTGCAAAAGTTTTTTTGCCCAAATATACTACAGCCTTTTCAACTGTGATTCCTTGTACCTTATGTACAGTAGATCAGTTCCGTTTAAAAAGCTTGAAATAAAAATTAAATTTAAAAATTTAAAAACCCTCCGACCAAAAAAATAAACTCTAAAAACCAACATATAATATTTTCAACCTATTATAATTATCATCGTCACATATATATTATGTGAGCTCAAGTATTTTTATTTTCCAAGCGACGACGCGTTGGGGGACCGCTAAACGTGAGGGCAGACGACGTTAACGGTTGAGTCGATTTTGCGAATTTTTCGGAGTAAATACTTTTGTTGCAATCTGTGACTACACCTGTTTTTCTCACTTAGCGGTCCCCCGACGCGACGCCGCCTTGGAAAATAAAAATGCTTGAACTCTCATAATATATAATATAATATATTATATGTGACGATGATAATTATAATATGTTTAAAATATTATATGTTGGTTTTTAGAGTTTATTTTTTTGGTCGGGGGGTTTTTAAATTTTTAAATTTAATTTTTTTAACAGCTGTTATTTCACAAAAAAGTGACATATGATCATAGCGAAATTTGGGCGGTTTTTTCATTGAAATTCAATTTGAAGTGGTATAATTGTGGTCTTCTTTACTGCGACAAAAAGAGGTGAATTTGCAGTGCTAATAATTTCAAAGTATCAAATGAGATTACGGCTTTAAATCGTCCATGGGTTTTTAATGTAATGTTTTGTATTTTTGTTTGAAATATCATGTTTCTTTTTACCCCAGTATTTAGTATTATGGGGCAATTGTCAACATATATTGGGGCAATTGTAAATATCGGGGTATTTGGGAACAATTCTACAAATTATTATTATCTGATAGTGGGTACTTGTAAACATTTTTTTAGGTACTCAACATGCCTAAAAATTATAATTAGAAGGAAAAAGGCACATGATATTCCTTAGAAGACGTCCAAAGAGCTGTTGAAGATGTTAAAATGAAAAGGCGGACATACCGCGTCGCCAGCCAGTTCTATGGATTTCTCGCGGCCGTAATATTTCATAGAATAATTTTCAAAAAAAGTAAAGAGACAAGCATGAAAGGAACAGAAGAGATTTTGGAAAAAAATCTTATTATTTTTTTCCAAAAACATCTTCTGTTTCTTAAATCATGCAAAGAAACGTACACGAAAAGTTATAATTGTTAGTAAATAAGACTTATAATTTTCAGCAAACAAGGTCAATATAATTACATAAATGTTTAATAGGTAGTTTTGTTTTCAATTTCCCCTGACATTTTCTGATATATTAATCTACTTTGTTTACAATTACCCAGATGTTACTGAATTGTTGTCAATTACCCCAGTTATGCTTTCATTATGAAATTATGGCAAATTCTTCTTTATTTACAATTGCCCCCAACTGGGAATACCGCTTTAATTTAAAGGTAAAATAATATTATAGCTATAAAAGGCACACTGTGAATGTTTTAATAGACTTCATAATGCAAGAAAACGCATTTTGTGGTTTACATTTACCCCAAATTAAAAAAAAGACGTAAAGCTCGAGGGGCAATTGTAAACAGCCAATTTAAGAATATTTTATTATATTTAGTAGATATATTTCGTTTTTACATCATTTGAAATTTATTAAACTATGGTTAAGTATAATTTTTATAGCCATTCTGCATTTTTTAAAAGTTTTTTTAAAACTTTATGCGAGATCAGGATTAGATTTTTTTCAATGTTGTTTACAATTACCCTGCTTGACCCTATTTTTATTTCATTAACACGCTTTTATTAACTTGACCTGTATGTATGTATGAATGTATGTATGTAACGGAATATTTTAACTTCATTTTCACTTACTTCTAGGAGACTGATTAACTTGAAAATTCGCACAGAGCTCAAGGGCCGATGACAATACAATAATCTCATAACTTTGTATTAAAGTCCTAACTGGGATCATCAGGATTAAAAAAAGTATAGGTACGAGGGGCGGCTGATAAGTTCGTAGCCTAAGGTACTTATTGCACAGGGGTCAAGGGCCGATGACAATGCAATAATATGAGATTTAAATACCAACTAAAAATTAAAAATAAATAATGTAGTTTAAAAAATTAAAAAACACGCTTTTGTGAAAACACGAACTAAAAAGTAAAAAAATAAGAAGAAAATGTATTTTACTGTAAAAAAAGCGTGGAGTGCTTTTTAAGATACTATTGACACCATGCACCCCACGATTTTTTTACAGTAAAATATATTTTCTTCTTATTTTTTTACTTTTTACTATTTTAGTTCGTGTTTTCACAAAATCGTGTTTTTTTAGTTTTTTAAACAATTTTTTTTTTAAATAATGGCATCGCAAACTCTGTGCATATTGCCAGCGTCAAGTACAATTATAATTTTAGCATCACAATTTTTTAGGTGGGAGAACTATTATGGTTCGCCCTGTACTGGATTACTGTAAAAAAAAGCGTGGGGTGCATGGTGTGAATAGTAACTTAAAAACCACCCCACGCTTTTTTTACAGTAAAATACATTTTCTTCTTATTTTTTTCTTTTTAGTTTGTATTTTCACACAAGCGTGTTTTTTTTAGTTTTTTAAACTACATAATTTATTTTTATATTTTTAGTTAGATTTTTATTGCATTGTCATCGGCCCTTGACCCCTATGCAAATTTTCAAGTTAACATGACACTTAGACGTGTTAAAAATATAAAACTTTATATTTGTTTCATTAAGTACCTTAGGCCACGAACTTATCAGCCGCCCCTCGTATATTTTATTTTATCCTGATGATCCTAGTTTCGACTTTAATATAAAGTTATGAGATTATTGTATTGTCATCGGCCCTTGACCCCTGTGCAATAAGTACCTTATGATGAAGTTTACGATGAAGTTTTGAGGCAAGCCGAAAAAACATGTTTTCGCACTGTTATTTTATTTCACAACACTCGTGCACTATAATTAACCTATATCGAACAAAATGCCATCAACTTCAGAGCACGACTTGTCCCTTCAGACTTCCTGCCAAAACTCACTGCTGTGGTGTAGTAGAGAGAGCCATAGATATAAACTTAACTAAATACTAAACTAAAGCACAGAGCACAGCACGTAAGACTAGCTTTATAGGGATAGGGTTACATTTTATTTTAATAATATTATTTTATTATTCTGCCTCTTAAAACTAAAATTTGTCTTTGACAAACTCTTATCCTACCGATATTAGTTTATGCCGACGCTTGCAACCTAGATGCTACAGAGGAGCTAGCTACTCATTAAACTTGAGCGCTAACAAAAGTGTATTTCTATTTATCTTTGGATTACGAAAATTTGATCATGTTTCTCAATTTTGCAAGGATCCCAAGTGGCTTCCCATCACTTTTGGCAGGGATACTAAATTTATTTGCCTCCTATTCAATGTTCTTGAAACTCCATCTTCTCCTTTGTACCTACGCGATCGCTTTTCCTAGTTCCGTCCTTCGTACGCGCCGTGTAGGTCACATACAAATCTCTCCTGTCTATTCCTCTTCACAAAACTTCATTCTACTCCCGTTCCTTTTCAGTGCATGCAGTCCGGTAGTGAAATTCACTACCGGTGCATATAAGGCAGTCAGGAAGAATTTTTTTCTTTAAAAGAAAATTAAGGAACACTATTTGTCGATGAGCTTGAAATTGAATTGAATTGTTGGATTAGTTGTACTTTTTTTATTTTATGTACACATATTGTACGTATATATTTTTATATGTATGTATGTAATTATTGTTCTTTTTCTTATGTAAGTTTATACATATTGTAACAAACCTGTCTGTTCTGGATTTTACAATGACTGGCTGCAACCCTTTTTTTGCGTCCCACTGCTGGGCACGGGTCTATCCCCATTATTGGGGGAGGCCTGGAGCTTACTCCACCACGCTGCTCCAATGCGGGTTTTACAATATTCAATTATTATCATTGGATTTTACAATATTCAATTATTATTCTTTCTATTTTTGCACACACTAAATTTGTTTTTTTCACCTCTTCTATCCATTCCTGGTGCTGCTGGCAGAAATTTATTTAAGAAATAAGCAATACTCTGTACGTATTCCCATCTTTTGTCGTGATTTATAATATCTTTTTGGGAATTAAATAAAATCCTTGTCATTCGGTTTTCAATAATTTACATAAAACATTATCGAAGATTATCGAAGACTGAGTTCTTTTATGTCGCGCTCCTTCCACTCGAGAACATAGGCTTTAGCATGCGTGGTGGAAAAGGGATAGAGGATATTGGTTAAACCACTAAACCCAATCATCATGGCGGTATGGTAGATGATAACCTGTGACGTGGGTGCCATGGACACACAAAAAGATAGAGATCTAGACCGAGAACAAAATTTTAAACTCCTCATTCAAATTTCTCCGGGAATCGAACCCGGGACCCTCAGATCGGCAGTCCTGTATGGTAACATGGGAGTCCACTCGGATTGGATGCCGGCGTCCTACTATGCTTGATTACAGTCATGTTTATAAGATACGAGTAGAGTCTAGTGTCCGAGTAGTATCCCGCATTCGTTCATTAGTGGCCAACCCGCTGTCGGATGTTTTCAAACCGCCCATAAGGTCTCCGACAAGGTTTAACTACTGTTATCTATTGACAAAAACCGGAACCGACGGCTTAACGTGCCCTTCGAAGCACGGAAACGCGCATGAATTTTTTTTGCCACTAGCGGTCACCCATCTCTCACTCGACCGCGCCCGTTTGACTTAGGCTCATAGATCGCTTGCGTTCTATGCTAACCGCTGGGCCATGTGCGATTCAGAACTAAAATAAAAGTGCGAAAATATGTTTATGGACATGCTGTATATAGGTAACGTGACCATTATTTTTTTACTCAAAACGGGACTTCGGTTTGTGTACGTTGATTGGAAGCAGTGTAAATAACGAATTT
Organism: Pyrgus malvae; assembly: GCA_911387765.1. Taxonomy (NCBI): domain Eukaryota; kingdom Metazoa; phylum Arthropoda; class Insecta; order Lepidoptera; family Hesperiidae; genus Pyrgus; species Pyrgus malvae. Next base: position 5,972,914 of record OU426958.1, on the reverse strand, counting down.
CTTGTAAAGTTTTAGTTTAATAATTAAAGTAGTAGGTACCTATTTATTGCAAATTGTAAATTAAAAAAAGTAATTAAACAAATTCTCAGTTATTTTTGTATTATTCATATGAACAAATTTATTTTAATACAGCTAGTGATGATTTTAAATAAGAATAAAATTCTTGGCATGTTTCTGAATGTCAATTTGATATTGTACATAAAGTGTATATATATAATTATATATATTATACACATATCTTTATAATAACGACTTTATAATCCACGGGTAGGCCATCTGCAGCAGGTTTTATTGCGTTGTGAATAATTTAGGCTAACAACGTAATACAATCCAATACCTATTAATGATTTTCCTAGAGAAGATTGTAATTTTACTAACACATTATTAGTTCCTCGCCTACCTGTGCTCCCCAAATTGACGTAAGTATTGTCCCCAAAATGCCACGACTTTTGCACTTAAACAATTTTTTGTCAACACTTGGATTAGATAATTGACAATAATATAAGAAGTTTCACCAAGGTACCAACCAGGTTTCGGTTTTGGAAAACGGGTCATTTTTGCGTCCCGATGCTTTTTCCGGGACACCGGGATGGAGTACCGCAAAAAGGGATGGTCCCGTTCAAAACGGGACGTATGGCCACGTTATGTATAGGGCTATTTTGATCTATATTAAATACACAATGTCGGTAAATAAACCATTATTTCTCGTAAAAAGTAGGTAGATGATACAAAATGTTTTTTTTACAACCTTTTTTTTAATGTCCCACTGCTGGGCACAGATCTCCTTCTCACAAGTGAGAGGGATTTAGGCCATAGTCCACCACGCTGGCCAAGTGCGGATTGGTGGACGTCATGCTATCGAGAAATTATGAATTTCTCTCAGCATGCACGGTGATGGAGGATATCGTAAACAATTAAATATCACTATATTTTCCATCACCGTGGAGCAGCGATAAATGCGCACATTACAAAATCTTTGTCAGAGGTGCGCGCCGAGGATTTGAACCCGGGATCGATCGCGTCGAAGACCGCGGTTTTTTACCACTCGGCCACCGCTGCACAAAATGTTTATTGTGGGTTATTCGAGAACTTTCTCGAGAACCAATACGTAGGTAGAACAATGGTAGACCTCTACCATGCTGTGATCTATCTCGTAGGGTTCATCCAGCGTTTGCAATGTAAGCGCAAAAATGTATTTCTTTATGACATCACCTTAGTTGGACACCTCTAAAATTATCAGTTCCTATATGTATTAAAAACCGTACCAAAATCCGTTACATAGGGACAGACGGCGGGCAGCGACATTGTTTTATTTATGTTGTTATATATGTAGTGATGGATAATGAACATTGTGTGTGCAACCTGCTCATATGCTTTACGAAAGAAAATAAAAACCGAACAATAAAGTGGACTGATATATTTTGTTAAGAAGATTTAACAAAATTAAATATGAAATTAACAGAGATGGCTAAGTCCGTATATCATATCTATACGATCTGTAATAATTAAATATGCGATAGGAAAATTAAATGTCTTTGATATTAAATTATGGACCTAAGAAATTTACAGATCGTAACAAAACCATACAAAACCTTCATCTCAGACCTATTTAATATTTGAATATACGAGTATATTATTATTATAGTAGGTAACATAAATGCTTTTACGAGGTAGTTTACAATTAAGTTTACAGACTCATAAAATTAAATGCGATATGGTTATGACATGACAGAATTCCTCATTAGTACGAGTAGGTATGTAGGTTATTAATGACACGAGAACGAGCTAAATTGCAATCTTAATAATAGATTTATCTTACGAATCTCAGATCAAATAAAAATTATACGTAGATAGAACGCTGCAAACAACGAAGTGTGCCCAATTTAAACTGCACCTAGCCGTGTAGACAAACATGACACGGAAACACGTACAATGAAGCTGCACCTGGCTTCCGCCAGGAGTATAGGTGTTCTGTGACCTGGCTTTGCCAATAGAATACCGCGGCGCATCAAGCAAAACAGTGTCATAAAAACAAGAAAAAATGTCGAATAGGCTGTTTGACACTATGACACTTTTGTAGGTGGTAGAACTATTATGGTTCGCCCGGGGAAGTACCACCGCTGCATCCACTTCTGCCGTGAACCAATTCTGTTGTGTTTCGGTGGAAAGGTGCAGTTGCCGGCCACACTTATATGAGGTGACCACCAGCCTCCGGAGTAGCAGCGCAACTGTATACGACCTCAGACAAGATTTACCTATGTTTGCTTGAGGTTGAATGTAGATGTCCATGGGCTGCAGCGACCACTTAACACCACGTGGCCTGCATGCTCGTCTGCTACTCCATTCGAATAAAAATTAAATGTACAAAAAATTCAATATTGATAACAATTGAAGCTGAGTAATTATTATTGTTAATTTATTTTATAATAATTTTTATGGCCTTTTAAATGAATAATAATTGAGTCAATTGACTATACAAGCTTGTGATGTCACAAGTTTTTCTCCTCGCGTTTTGACAGCTTATTAAAAGTATCTCAATTGATTTAGTAGTCAAAATACCGTATTGTGTTGTGAAAAATATAGTACAGGAATAATATTTATAAATAATAATAATGCATAATGGGGTTATTTGATTTCTGATCGCAACATGGTGCGTAGTTCGGTCACCCACACATGTTTACAAAAGCGGCCTCACATTGTTGTCCACAGAGTTCCATCCATACTTTTTTATTTGATCTGAAACTCAGATCAATGTATTTAAATAAACAGGGCCTCTAGCAAATTAAAGAGAGCTTTGTTTCTTAGAACGCGCCTCATCGTGTGTTGCTCAACCTCGCAGTGGGTTGCTCAACATCTCGTTCAATGTTGGTTCCATTAGGTTTGACGTTCACTTGGAGAGGGAAATTTTCCGCAGAAATATCTGATGATAAGGTGGACTTAGGATGACTTTTTTCCTGGTTTTGTTCCGGATTGCGCCACTGGTAATACCTAAGGAAAAATTAAATATTAATATGTTGTGTCGTTATTCATCAGTTATCAATAGAGTTAATTTTGTGCAACATAATTCTTGGCGTCAATCGTGCCACCAGTGTTGTACCCGCTGCTGGGGTGATGAAACTCTTTTGTGTATCAGTAGTGTAAAAATGCATATGGGAGTTGGCGATTTCTCCCGAGACCACAGCGCAGCTGCAAACATCCTCAGGCAAGACTGGAATTTGAGGTACATATGTCCATGGCCGCAACCCTTTTTGCGTCCCACTGCTGGGCACGGGTCTCTCCCCCGTATTTGCGATTGGTTATTTCCAATGCGGGTTGGTGGAGACATTTCCATTGGCTGCATGCTTATTTTATTATCAATAAAAATAATAGGATAATAGTATTTATTATTTACTAGCCTTCCGCCAGCGGCTTTACCTGCGTGGACCCGTTTTATAGGTCCCCGTAGGATTAAAACCATCGTATGTCCTTTCCCAAGGTCCACTTTATCTGTGTTCCGAATTTAATTAAAATTGCTTCAGTGGTTTAAGCGGGAAAGCGTAGCAGACAGACAGAGTTACTTTCGAATTTACAACATTAAGGACGGATTCGACCAATCTCGAACTTACTCCAGCATAACTATCATGAGAATAACTTTACTCCTTGAAAATACTCACGGATAACTTCGTTCACGTTTTACCAACTACTCGAAGAGTAAAATACTCTCGGTATTGTTATTCTATGTCCAATAGTGATTCATGAACGAATGTATGAACGAATTTTATAAGCCGACAAAAATGCGTACTATATTGTTTCCTTTAACTTAACCCGAAATACGACAACAACTTAATTTTGTAGGATAATATTATAATTATGATTTAATTAAGACTTATTTTGGTACAGTAAAACTTATTTATGGAGATTTATTTATTATTTTGTTGTAATTAAAAGTTCATAAACGATCGGAAGTAGGATTTGCTTGTCACGCCACTCGCCCCACTGTGACACTTGTTTGAAATTGGTATAAAAGGAAGGGTAGTAGAGGGAGCGGGGAACAGTTTTCTTATGGAATTAAAGGTGGTAACTCTGCCCGACTGAGTATCGGTATTAGGTGTGTTGTGAAATTGTGGAATACCTACCTAAGTGAAATTAAGATAAGTATATTATTATTTCTCATTTGTCATTGTTATTATCAAAGAATTGTGGGTGGAAATATTGTTTTCAACTATATTGATTATGTAGATGTAAAATGCATTAGGTATTAGAATAAAATTGTTATCAAATTGCTAAATTATTCTATTTACAATTATTGCATTAATTTCAAATCTTAATTCTTGTTTCTGTGTAATCAAATGAAATTGTAGTATGATGAACTAAAATAAATAAGTTGTATATTTGATATATTATGTTGTTATTCTTTACTAGGTTCCTAATCCGATGTCTTAACAATTTCAGAAGTGGGATCATGCCGAAGCGTAGCCGTGAATCAAAGGAATACATTGAGAATCGTGATGACGAGCCATACCCTGCTAAGCGCTGGCGCCCTTGGAGACCACGCGATGTGTCATCGGAAGAGGAGTTAACAGATTCAGAAGTGTCACTGGAGCAGCAGCGCTTCAATCGCGGCAGATTATCTGGTGAGCCCGTTCCTTATATTTTTAACAATGTGAGTGCCAAGGCTGACATTATACCAATTTTTGACCCGGAGAAGAATGACATAGAAACTTCACAATGGTTAAATAAAATTGAACAACTTGCCGTAATACATAACTGGACAAGTGAAATGAAGTCGTATTTTATGCAGTCACGGTTGTCTGGGATGGCAAAAGTTTGGCATTCTTCTCTTCCGAACTACGAAATGTCATGGTCTCAATGGAAGCAGCAGTTACTTGAGGCATTTCCGCAGAAAATGGACTTTGTAGAGCTACTACGAGACATGTTAAATAAGAAAAAATTACCTTCAGAAAATATGACTCAATACTTTTATTGTAAATATGCAATGTTAAATAGACTTAACATTAGTGGTGATAAGGCGGTAGCGTGTATTATAGACGGTCTGCCACTATTTATGAAAGCACCAGCTAGAGCAGGAAATTACAGAACTCCAAGTGAACTCTACTCTAAATTTCTAACTGTAATGACTGATACTCGTCCGAAACATGCGACAAATTTCAGGGTGAATGAAGACGCGCTTACTGAAGGTCAAGCGCACGCTCCAAAGGAATCAAGGAAACCCTTTGCCTGTTTTCTTTGCCATGAACCAGGACATTCAGTGAGGAGATGCCCGAAGAATACTCAGAATAATAAGCCTGTTTGTACACATTGTGGGAAAGCAGGCCATATATCAGAAAAGTGTTGGCACAAACCGAGTGGTTCGACTTCAAACTCTGGAGCGAGACAGGAATCTATCAACATAATAACTGAGGTAAATGACATATATTTTAAGAATGTTACTGTTAATGGTGTACCTGCTACGGCATATTTTGATTCGGGTGCAAAGGTTAATGTTATGAGTTTTGAGTTTTATAATAAACTTGGATTAATATTGAACCCTTGCGACATAGCTATAGGAGGCTTTGGTGGGAAGCCCATTCTTGCAAAAGGCACCCTTCACCTTATTATTAATGTAGATGGCAACGCCTTTGCCACCGAGGTAATTATAACTGACTGTTATATGGGAAAAATGGACATCATATTGGGACAGCCCGTAATCAACCACTCAGACTATGTATTTACCATTTCTGGTAGAGAATTTACAATTAAGAAAAAAGAAAAAACCGATGCCGAGATATTGACTACTGATGCAATCGCGTCAGACAACATCAAAGTCAAGATATTATGTCAAAAGGATACTGTGGTACCACCAAATCACATCATGTTGATAAATGTTACCTCCGATACTGCGAAAAATGAAACCATTTTTGTGGAGTCTTGTAATCGAATCTTCGACAGCAAAAACTATAGCATATCTGCAGGTATTATAAATGGCAATGAAAGTTTACTAGAAATTCAAAATGATTCAAAATGTCCGTTAAAACTGTCCGCAGGAGAAACATTAGTAAGAGGAACAAAGTGTGACGAAGTTAACTGTGAGGTTCATCCAGGTAAAGAGAAGAAACCTTCCACTACGAGGCGTATATTAAAGGTTGATTTCACCAAAATAAGATGCGGTTCTGCGAGCTCAGAGATCAAGAAGAAATTATTTGATATTTTAACTGAATATAATGATTGTTTTTCTATAGATACAACAGAACTAGGATGTACAAACAAAATTGAAATGAAAATAGAACTGACTACGGAGAAACCAGTATGTTATCGACCATATCGGTTATCAGTGGCAGAGAAAGAAATAGTGAGGGAAAAAATCGATGATCTCATGAAAAACAAAGTTATTCGGGAATCAACCTCGGAGTTCGCGAGCCCAATTATTTTGGTGAAGAAGAAAACTGGAGACTATAGACTATGCGTCGACTATAGAAAATTGAATAGTGTTACTCTAAAGGATAAATACCCACTCCCGATAATTGAAGACCAAGTTGAGAAGTTGGCAGGAAAGAGATTTTTTACCAGCTTAGATTTATCGCAGGGATTTTATCAAATACCCATGGCTGAAGAGTCTGTTGCTAAGACAGGGTTCATAACTCCCGAAGGACATTACGAGTTTCTTAGAATGCCCTTTGGTTTGGCAAACTCTCCATGTGTTTTCCAAAGGCTGATGGACAAAATATTGGGACCACTTAGATTTGAAAAGGTATTGCCATACATAGATGATGTGTTGATTCCGACAGCGACAGAAGAAGAAGGATTAAGTATATTAAAACAGGTTTTACAGATTTTAAGAAACGCAAATCTAACACTGAATATTGATAAATGTTCTTTTCTACAAGGAGAAATAGAGTATCTTGGATACGACATCAGTGAAAAAGGTATAAGGCCGGGACAGAGGAAAATAGAGGCTGTTACGAAATACAAGGAACCAACAAATGTTCATGAGTTGCGAATGTTCCTAGGGCTAACCAGCTATTTCAGGAAATTTATTAAAAATTATGCATTAATAACCTATGACCTTTACATACTTTTAAAAAAGGACCGCCCGTGGTACTGGGGAGAAGAGCAGCAAAAGGCTTTTAACGAGTTGAAACGGGCATTAACTGTGAGGCCTATATTAGCTGTATATGACCCAAAAGCTAATACAGAGGTACACACTGACGCTTCAAGTAAAGGGATAGCTGGTATTCTACTACAGAAACATGATTACATGAGACCAGTGGCGTATTTTAGCCGCAAGACCAGTAAAGAAGAAGCTGTTTATCATTCTTTTGAATTGGAAACGTTGGCTGTTGTCGAAACACTCAGAAGATTTAGAGTTTACCTTGCGGGTATTAATTTCAATGTTGTTACAGATTGTGTAGCTGTAAGGCAGACCTTTGAAAAAAAAGATCTCTTACCCAGGGTTGCCAGATGGTGGCTCAGCATTCAAGAGTATGACATGAATATTATACACAGGCCGGGAGTAAGCCACAAGCATGTAGATGCTTTAAGTAGATCGCCAATTGATCCCCAACAGGTATTTGTTCTTGATTTATTAGATTGGGTTTGTTGCTTACAAAGTCGAGATGAGGCTATTCGAACAATCAAATACAAACTGGAAAATAACATAAATGATAAAGATATAACAAATAATTATGTATTACAAAACAATAAGGTTTATAGAAAACTGGGCAGTGGTGAACTTAGAATAGCTGTACCCAAAACGGCACGGTGGAACATCTTGCGTAAGTACCATGATGACGTAGGCCACCTTGGTCTAAAAAGATGTGATATTTTAGTTAAGGAGAACTGCTGGTTCCCGCGGATGACCAGATTTATAAGGAAGTACGTAAATTCATGCATTGATTGTCTTTACAAACGAGGCCAGTATGGTAAGGCAGAAGGAGAGCTCCATCCGATAGAGAAGGTCGCAGTACCCTTGGATACCTTACACATTGACCATTTAGGTCCTTTTTGCAAAAGCAGTAGTGGTATGACCTATTTGTTCGTGACAGTAGACTCGTATACAAAATTCACTTGGGCACAACCGACTAAGACTACTAAATCAGCAGAGGTAGAACAAAAATTACAGGAGATTTTTACTTCATTTGGCTATCCAAAAAGAATAATTTCTGACAGTGGGAAAGCATTTACAAGCAAGAGATTCAAACAATTCTGTGTGTCAAATCAAATAAAACATGTCATTAATTCAATAGCTTCACCCAGATCAAATGGTCAGGTGGAGCGTTTTAATAGAACACTACTGGAAGCCATCAATAAAAGTACCAGGGATGAGCGTGATTGGGACAAATGCATTTATAAAGTTGTATGGGGAATTAATAATACTGTAAACTCAACGACTGGTTTTCCAGCATATCGTCTAATGTTTCATGGCACTCGTACTTTAATGCAAGGCATGTCTTCAAATAATTATGACAACGAGCAAACGGTGACCAGGAATCGGGAGAAAGCCACTGAAAATATTTCGAAAACAGCTGAAGCAATGAAGAAGAGATTTGATGGAAAAAGAAGCAAGCCAACAGTATACAAATTGGGAGATTTAGTACTCTGGAAAGGAGCACAAAGTAAAAATATAGATGCCGTGCGTAAGCTGAAGGAGAAATATAGCGGCCCATACAAAATAACGAAGATACTTGGAAACGACAGATATATTATATCATCTATAAAAGGAATGAAGGGTTATAAAAAGTATAGTGCAACAGTAGCCTCAGATGCTCTCAGAAAATTTGTAGATGAGGACAATGAAAACAGTCACAGCGACTCCGGAGAGTCTCGTGCAGACAGCACAGAAGATTTAATAGATTTATTGGAAGGATAATATTAGTCTGGTACTAATGTGTAATGTTTGGGTACGTATGAGTTAATACGTAAAAACGTTAAAAAAAATTCAGAGGCCGTCTCTATGACGATGGAAAAAAAAAAAGTTTCGGGACCACCATTTTATATCAAGTCGTGAGGGCCGTCTCTATGACGATGAAAGTTTCAGGACCACCATTTTATATCAAGGTGATGAAGGGCCGTCTCTATGACGATGAAAATATGTATCAGGACCACCATTCTGTAACATGGTGATGAAGGGCCGTCGCTATGACGATGAGAAAATTATTATTATTTGCTATTTCACAAATGATAATGGATAATGGACCGTCTAGTAAGACGATGTGGCTTAATTAGATTATTTTACTTTCACATTATTTTGAACAAAATAGTAATGAACTAATATATAATTTAATAAATAGTAAACTACTGTGAATCAGATCATGTAAACAACATAATTTATGTTATTAATGATAATGAAATTTCATGTTTCAGGTGTTCTCGAGCGATTCCAAAAGGGATATATCATAAAGTGGCATCTTCTCTTATACCTTCCGTGATGAAAGTTATTTAAGTTGTTAGAATTATTAAGTTATTGATTTGCTTGGTATCAAATTCTGTCAGGATGGACGAACTATTATAATTATGATTTAATTAAGACTTATTTTGGTACAGTAAAACTTATTTATGGAGATTTATTTATTATTTTGTTGTAATTAAAAGTTCATAAACGATCGGAAGTAGGATTTGCTTGTCACGCCACTCGCCCCACTGTGACACTTGTTTGAAATTGGTATAAAAGGAAGGGTAGTAGAGGGAGCGGGGAACAGTTTTCTTATGGAATTAAAGGTGGTAACTCTGCCCGACTGAGTATCGGTATTAGGTGTGTTGTGAAATTGTGGAATACCTACCTAAGTGAAATTAAGATAAGTATATTATTATTTCTCATTTGTCATTGTTATTATCAAAGAATTGTGGGTGGAAATATTGTTTTCAACTATATTGATTATGTAGATGTAAAATGCATTAGGTATTAGAATAAAATTGTTATCAAATTGCTAAATTATTCTATTTACAATTATTGCATTAATTTCAAATCTTAATTCTTGTTTCTGTGTAATCAAATGAAATTGTAGTATGATGAACTAAAATAAATAAGTTGTATATTTGATATATTATGTTGTTATTCTTTACTAGGTTCCTAATCCGATGTCTTAACAATAATAAAGTGAAATGCCACTCATTGACAGCTTTTCTATTCTACGTTTTGTTTGTTTCTCGTTTTTGGGAGTCCGTGAAGGTTCGTGTTATTTTTAATAGGTAATTTGTGATTTGTATTTTCGATTATAAAAATTCAAATGTAGGGTCTAAAAGAAAACGCAGCCTGAATTGGCTTGCTTCAGAAAAAAAATATTTTTAGTGGACCTGGTTTGCCTGATCCACCTTGGATGTCTCGGCACATATTCGTCTTCACTGTCGGTCTCTTCGATCATATTTCTTAAACGTTCCATCGTAGCGCGGTGTTAATAAATTTTTAGTAAAAGAAAATATAACCAAAAACGACTGCAAACCAAAGAAGATTTGAAGTGACATTGACTTTACTCTCAGATTAAATCTTTATACCGCCAAAATCGGCCGTATAAATATTTACTCGCGTATAGTACCTTATTCTCAGATTATTAGTTGGTAGAATGTAAAATCAGCATACTCGAGAGTAAATCGTAGTTTATTACCGACTTCCAAAAGAAGGAGGTACTGTATTCGGCTGTATGTATTTTTTTTTATATATGTTCACCGATTACTCCGCCGTTTGTGGACCGATTTTCAAAATTATTTTTTTGTTCGTATGCTTATACTCCCGAGGTGGTCCCATTGTCACCAAATCAGGATCTGATGATGGGATCCCAGGGAAATCGAGGGGAACTATCAAATTTTATAGGCACACACATTGATTTTCTTATAGTTTCTGAAGCATAAGAGATATTTACGCATAGAAATCATCATCTCATGTTGCTGAGCTGATGATGGAAGGTACTGCGACAGTGAGGAGTTGAGAGCAAATTCTTTCAATAAATAGTTTTTTATTCGAAATCTTACATTCCCGAGATGGTCCAAATGTCACCAAGTCAAAGTCTGATGAGGGGATCCCAGAGAAATCGAAGGGAACATTCAAATTTTATAGCACAACAAATGATTTTCATATTTTTACAAAGCAAAACAGACATTTGTGTATAATTATCATCATATCATGTTGCTGAACTGATGATGGAAGGTAGTACGACGGTTAGGAGTTGAGAGCAAATTCTTTCAATAAATGGTTTTTTGTTCGAAATCTTACATTCCTGAGGTGGTCCAACTATCACCATGTCAAAATCTGATGATGTGATATTAGGGAAATCGAGGGAAACACTGAAACTTAATAGGCACACACATGCTTTTAGTCATATTTTTAACATAATACAAATATTTATGTCTGGTAATTATCACCTGCTGTTGCTTAACTGATGATTGAAGGTACAACTCCTCAACGTTTAGGAGCTGAGAGCAAATTCTTTCTTTAATTTATACGTTCAGGTGGACTGATAGTATGTCTTTCAGACTTTTAGATGGCTATTAGATAAACATGATTATAAAAGGTAAATCTGTTTAAAGTTTAGAAGTTAAGTGAAAATTTTTCCAATTATGCTAATACATACAGAATTATTAAAATTACTAAAAAGAGTGAAATAAATTAAGTTTTTAACAAAAAAATAGAACCGACTTCAAACGGTAAAAAATAAAATTGTTCAGTACCTACTTCTTCTTGCTTATGGTAATGACTCTTAAAACTATTTTTGAAGTCGGGCCCTTAGTGAAATGTCCTGTCTTAGTAAATATAGTGCACCTTTCGTTCTGAATGGGCACCGACTCCAATATAGTTTTAACAGTCATTACCATAAGCAAGAAGAAGTAGGTACTGTCCCACTGTCTGTACTGTCGGTGCCAATTTAGAACGAATGGTACTACATTTACTAAGGGCCCGACTCCAGAAATAGTTTTAAGAGTCATTACCATAAGCAAGAAGAAGTAGGTACTGAACAATTTTATTTTTTACCGTTTGAAGTCGGTTCTATTTTTTTGTTAAAAACTTAATTTATTCTTGAGTAAAAACTTACTCTAGCTTGGTAGAATCCGCCCTAAGTAGGGATAAGCCTTACCTAGCTTTAAGTTGAATGTAAATATTCTTCTTAAATACAAATATGAGAAAGATAGCCACTCCGATAAGAAGATTATACAAGTCAGCAATGATCCAAAACTTGAGATGCGGTGAAAATGATTTAATCACCTCGAGTAGCCAGTTCACTCCCATAATGATAGAAATCTTCAGGAAAACGAAAAATCTGGAAAATATTTATTGTAAGAGCAGTAAATCTATACTAATATAACACATAATATTACACGAAAGTTTAGATGTATAACATAAAAAATTAGATGAGAGAGATGACAGAGATATGTATAACATAAAAAAGTATAACTCTAAACAATGCCTGAGAGTTTTTTCCGCCGGCTTTTTTTCTCTCATTGACCCAGCGGTGGTCAGGCATCAAAAACCGATGATCCGTTGAGATTATTCTTATCGGATCTTAAAACAAAATATTTTTAGTTAATTTTAATTAATAATATTGTATGCCAGAATATGGTAGCCTGTTTAAAACTCTAATTATAATTTTAAACATCTTATTCTATGTATGTAAACACTCAACAATAAAGTATTTTCATTTCATTTCATTTTATTTCATTTCATGTTTGGGTGGATGGATGTTTGTCACTCAATCATGCAAAAAGGGATTAGGAAGAAAATCGTTACAGATAAAGATTGGCTCATTGCCCGTTAAACTCGTTAAATGCAGTAGTGGTACGACGGTTATCACCGAACCCATTTTCCGTGGCACTTACTATATTCAGGAATGTCACATACGTAGATTTTTTATCTATACTACGTATAGAAGATTGGCAGAATCGTAACTAGGCGAGACCAAAAACAGAATACCTCAGTATGCGTGTGAAGCGCATGTGTGCTTGACAAATAGCGTTGCGCGTGACTATTTCGAATTTAGTTGTCGATATAGGTACATTAAAGCTTATCGATAGTTGTATCTGTCTTGATTAGACACAGATCTAAATATAAAGTTTATAAAATAAAATAAAAAAAAACAATTTTAATTTTCCTCCAAAATTAATTAATTTATTTATGAAAATAATATAAATTATTAACCAGAACGCATTATATTTTTTTATTTTATTATTTATTTATTATAGACATTAAACACCTTCATACGGTGTTGGGGGAGGGCGGGGTGGGGGGAGGATGGGGTGGCAGTACCCCTTGGACCTTTCCCCCCTGCCGGAACCTCATGGTTATGGAGGTATCCAGGGTTAAAGTTTTGAGGTTAGAATAGCGCTCCGTGACAGCACCAGCGCTGCGAGAAGACCACTCCCTCCGCCCGAGCGAAAGAAAGTTAATCGTAGCATGTCGACGGAACCCCGCTGCGTGGGGTTCCTTTTTTTGGTGTAAATTTAAAAAAGTCAAACCTAACCTAACCGAACTCATTCATTTTAAATGACGAGTTCTTTTTGTATCTTTTTTTGCGGGGGACTTCGCCCCCCACCTCCCCCCATTCAGGTGGCTTCGCCCCCCGAAACCCCCTCGTGAATTTTAGCATTGACTGACTGACGTATAGTTCCTAAATCTAACCTACTTCCAGATGACCTAGAAGGATGTTTGGAATCTAGCTCGGTAATTGTGTTTCAGCGTAGGAATTTTTTTAAAAATAAAAACAAGTTAAAACATAAGGGGGGGGGGGGTCCCCATACAATAAATAATAATAATTGTAGCATTGGAACCATTACAAGCAGACATTTGAAACTATCTTAAAGTAGGTTAGATTTGACTTGGCCTCAGAATTTAAAAAATATATATATGTTGAATAACTTTATTAAATGACTGTTGTAATGAAACTAGCCAGGCCAAATTTAACCTACTTTAAGATCTCACATTTTTAAATTACAGCAATTGTTGTAGGTATCCAATAAAGCAAAGAAATAGAGTTTAATACTTGTTCATAATGTTATTTTGTTCCTTTAAATACATACTTGGATTTTGCATAGAACTTGGCACTCATTTAGATTTCCATTCTTTTTGCGGTGAAGCCCACAGCCAAGCATAATTTTTGTATTGAACTTGGCTCTCCTTTTTTACATTTATGTTTTTGGTGGGATAAATGTTTACTGCAGCGTTCCCAGGTGAGTTGTTACCATAGATTTATTATGACTTTGACTACGTTATAATATAATAAATCTATGGTTGTCACCATAACACCTAATTAAGAACCATGCGCCAATCACATCCAAACCGCAAAACAAAACCACCTCAACATGGGACTAGTAACTGGTTTTGGAGATGGTTTGCACAAATATCCTCTCACTCCTAACGTCAAAACCGTCTCTGTACCGTCGTGGGTAAAATTTATCAGTAAAGACACTATAAAATTACCTTGCTCGCTGATTCCTGTGAGCTGCTGGGGTCCCAGTGGACGGTGAATCCAGTATCTCAGTGCCACGGTTGAGACGCCAGATGTTGAAGGCAGTCATGAGGTAGAAAAGCCAGTTGCTTAATATCAGTATCAGCATAGGCACGTATAGATAGATGAATTTTTGCCCCCCTGTAAGTATACCAACATGTCATTTTGCACGCCTCATAACGCAAAGCGTTTGAGGTAGTGCACTACTCTCAACTAGCTAGAAAATGTGCTTTTCTTGAACTTTGATTGCCTCTTGCTCTTATCTATGTATTTTGCACTGATTCTTTCATATGAGCACTCCGATATGCAGATGAACTATTAATTTAACATTAGTAGACTAATAAATGAACATTTATTGTGTTTAATATAATTACAAAAACTGATTTGTGTGTTTCTGTGCGTACTGCGTATGGATCCCGTATGTGGCAGTGATAACGACCGTAATACTGCACATATCGAGTTTTTTTTCCCATTCAGAATTGTTTCCTCTGATCTGGTATTGAAAATGGCAGTTTAATTTAGTATTGTTTAATTAATATTGATGAATAAAAAATCCCAAATTTTTTAATTTCTCTTACGCTTCGTTATACTTAGGAATAGAACCCTTTCACTTTTCATCACTTTTCAAGACTAATATCGACTGTTCTTCATAGTTTTAGTATATCTATGTATTAATCAATTTTATTTTGAAGGATGAGATTATGAGGCGTGCACTTTTGAATTTTTTAAAATATTATATTGGGAAATTGTATTACATAAAATGGTGTTGCAATAACTGTAACGATGCAAGTCGATCCATGCTTCTTCTTGTTCTTCATGACTTCTTTACTTTACATCACATTATCAACTTTTCATTATCGACAGGGGCATTTCCCTATCTCTAGCGTAATGACATTATTATCCCTCTCGCTAAAGTCAGCAACCCCACACAAGTCAATAATTTCTGTCCAATTCCGATATTACCTTTCCTTTCCAAACTCATTGAGTCGCTAGTTCATAAATAAGTATCTTCTCATGTATCTCAAATAAGTTATGTTTCTCTTTTTCAATTTGGTTTTCGCGTTGGTCACAACACCACCTCTGCTCTTCTTAAGGTGACTGAAGATATACGCAGGGGTATGGAGGATAATTTGGTCACAGTTCTCGTCCTAATTGATTTCTGCAACGCCTTTAACTTGGTTGACCATGACATACTTTTCGCGCTTCTTCAATACCTTAACCTTTCTCCTGATACTTTATCCTGGTTTTCTTTCTATCTTCACACGCGTCGACAGGCGGTTCGCTTCCAGCGTAAGACCTCTGACTGGTGCGATCTCTCTTGTGGCAAAGCGGCAGCTTTTATCTCCACTCCTTTTCTCTATTTTTATAAATTCCATTGCTACTACTCTTAACTGCTCTTATCACATGTACGCTGATTACTTGCAATTATACACGCAGTCAGATGACAACTCTCTTTATACTGCAATCGGAAAAATAAACGCTGATCTTCAGCATTTAGATGATTGGTCAGAGAAGTTTGGCATCCGTGTATATCCCAGCAACTGTCAAGTGTCAAGCGAGCGTTGATTGGGTGGCTATCGGCAATTAGCTAGAGTCGACCTTGCCCTTGCAGCTCCAATAGTCTTCGATAAGTGCACTAGACCCTTATCTTCTAAAGTAAAGAATCTTGGGATATTTATCGACAGGCACCTTAATTGGTCTGCTCATATCCCCGAAATCTGCCGTTCCGTGACGATAAAGCTTGGTGCACTTAATCGACTAAGAAATTTCCCCCCCATCAAGTTCGACCACGTCTCTCCGATCTCAGCTGAAATAATGGCTTACGATTCGGCAACGAAGGCAATTGATGATATACTTCTCCTAGGTACTTGAAAAACTTGTTTCAGTTTTTAAGTAATACCCATAAACGGCACCTAAGTTCTTCTGAGGCACATTGTCTTTCTATCCCTCGTCACCACTCGGGTTCTCTTTCATATTCTTTAGCTATTGAAGCTGCCCGACTTTGGAATGATTTTCGAAAACTAGCTAGCAAATTGACATTTAAAAATTAAGTATGGAAACATTTGCTTCTTCAAAAACAGTCAGGGTCATAAATGTTGTGTGTGGTAATCTCAGAGTATACACACTCTTTGAATATCTTTGGTTTATGTTTATTGTTTGAATACTTTAAATTTGGAATGTTAGAATTAATTGTGTCATATTTTATTTATTCCGTGACAATCTTTTGATTATGAAACTATTTTATAAAAATACGTTTTAATAATAAGTAATTTCTAAAATGTTTAAGTTCAAATAAATAGTTTGCTTATGAATCCTTAAGTGTCTTTTTGGTTTGAAAGTGATCCCATTAGCTGCATCTACCATTCAAGAATAAAAGCTAAACTTGTATAAATAATGTTTTCTTTGCCTATTTTTTTCCTCTTTCTTTCTTTTTTAATTTCTCCTGTCATCTAATTCTTATCTGTACATGTCATGTGCAGCTTATTTAATAAGCTTTAGTTAATAACGATGTATTCCATCCTGATAGTATCTTATGATTTCTCGCAGGTGTGATGACCACCAATCCGAATTTACCGCAATTCCGCACTTGCAGCAATTTTATTGGGTTTCGGTGGGAAGGTTCAGTTGCCGATTAGACTTACATGAGGCGACCATCAGCCTTCGCAGTAGTAGAGAAACTACATACAACCACAGGCAACACTTTAGGCTTGCTCGAGGTTGTGTGTAGTGTAGATGTCCATGGGCTGTAGCAATCACTTGACATGAAGGAATGGATGACTTTAAATGAAGAAAAAAACATACCTTCAAGGAAACAGCCAGCATCAGAAATGAGTGGCTGGATAATCCATGGCTTGTGTGATAAAGGAATGCTGTTTATGACGTAGAAGAATATAGTCATGGCCAGCGGAAGCCCCCATCCGTAGCAGCAGTATGTGAAGAATTTAAAAGTTTCCCCGCGACGATTTATTTGCCGAGCTTTTGCGTATCCTCTGAAAATTGTTAAAATATGCTTTATATAGTTCCAATTGTTTTACCTAACGCTACAAGAAGAGTCATAGGCAAAGTTGTGACTACCGATTTTTTGGGTATATTTGGGAATTGAGAAGGATTATTTTCTATTCTAAAACTCTCAATAAAAATATTTTCATGCTAAATTGTTGTCAAGACGAGTGCTTATGACTTAGGTACTCCGTGAAAAAGATATTAGATCTCATGTAGAGCCCAGCTTCTGAATTTACACACCCTAAGTCTACCAGCCCCAACTTCACCAACTACATCGGAGTCAAAATGTGTTACTTTGCTTTTTCGTTGTTGACCTACTTGATAAATTGTGATCACCTGTGTTTATGACTGCGATAATCACAAATAATAACCATCAATCCGGTCTTTGACTACCAAATCTATTGAGATACTTTTAATGAGCTGTCAAAACGTGACATCTTCATATATTTTATACGAGAAAATGGTTTGACGTCCATTGATTAAAGCGGCAGTAAAAATCATGTAAATGAATTAAAAATTACCCTGTTTTCTAAGGATAGTTTTGTGCAACCTTTTTAAGTTATAAATTTTGATATTTTTTTGTGAATAGTGTCCAAGACCCTATTGACTTTCCTGGAGTTGCTCGTGTCCATAACACGGTAAAAAACTTACTAACTATTTAGTCTAAATGTGTATAATAGTAAGTACATAAAAAGTATGTAGTGTTAAAACTTACCGAAAAGTCCACCAAATATCAATGGACATTACATTCATCCAGAAAAAACTTGCCAGTAAGGCGAAGTATATGATTGTGGCTGAAAATAGAGGAATAGTATATTTCGTTACAAGTGCGGAAAGGCTGTCATTGCAAGGAGTTCCTACAAATGTCTACCCGAGCCGAGGCGCAGCCGAAGGTGAGGGTTGACAGTCGGAACTCCTTCCAATGACGGTTCCGCACGTGTACTGAACAACTATTTTTAATACAGTTGCGAAAAAATGAAGCAATTTAATAAAATAATAAAAACTCGCAAAGAACATTTTTGAAAAATAGCGCCACTAACCGTAAAAGAAAACTTGTATGCAGAGATTTTTTTGTGTTTTCTTCACCCATTCTGGTAGGCAAAGGGAACTACGCCCATACATCCAAATCTTCAGTAGATTTTTTTTATTGATATGAAATGATTCATGAAATGAAACCTAACCTAACTCATTGAATCAAATCATTAAATCTGATATGGAAACAAATTAGTAGCTTCTTTTTAGAAATATTTGCATGAATCATAAAAACTTCTAAAACTTCGTGGTTGGTTTTTTTCTTTTTAATAGACATTATTTTGACAGTTGGGAAAGAGAACTCACGAGTGCTGAAAAGGTAAAGAAAAAGCACGAGTGTGTAATAGCCCACCTCCCGCACGCTAAACGTCCCTACAATACGTCATTTTTTGAGCAACTGTATTAAAAATATATTTTTGCGCGGGAGTTTTTGCAATTAACCCTACATCAAAATCTATTCTCGGATAAACTTCCGTTTAGAACATACCTCCAATTGATCTGAAATTTGGTACACTTATGTATTTTGACGCGCAAATTTGATGTTCAAGGTCAAACGGACAAAAAAAAATTTCGACGTTTTTCGCATGTATTGCGATAAATATAGATTTTAGAGAAAAATATTTCAAACAAAAGTTATAGGGCATGAGAAAAATGATATTTTTTGTTCTATACATTTTTCGTGTAGGACCAGTGGTTTCGGAGCGGAGTAAACTTATGCTCAACTAATATGAGCATAAGTTTATTTTTATTTAGCAAAGATTTTACTTATGGAATGTGTGTAATATAAAGCTTTTATATAGCTATGCAAAGCAAAGGAATAGTATATTGTGTGGTAAGGGGTGAAACAAGACGATTTCTGACGAGGATGAGATGCTGCCATCGCCCTGTATTTTTCATATCTATAATGAAACAACGAGTTTTGATTTCTGTAGCCAGTCGAAGTATCGAAGTATCATATGATATGAAAATAAATTTATTACGCGTTTATATTCTACGAACGCTGTAAACCTTTTTTTCCACTATTTAAGAGTTCAGGTTATCTTTAAGTCACTAAAAATGTTTGGAATTATTTAGGCGTGTATTGTTTAATTTCTCGCCAAAGAGGTTTTTACTTTTTACATGAGCCTTTTAGCTCCTTAGTGTATAAGGTTATCTTGTATTAAGTCGGTTTACTCTAACTTTTAAAAAAAATTGACTATTCTACAAGTATTTAGGATGGCTGCTTCATGTTATGAGTATAAGTTGAATGTTTAACGTTTTTTTAATAGGTTTTTCCAGTATAATGTAAATCCGTTATTGGCTCTAAGATTTATATGTAAGTAATGCTTTAATTCAATCTATAAGCTGTGGATTTTGTTTACAATAAATAAACAAATAAAGCTATTTAATAATGTTTTTGGAATGACACCAGTAGTGGATAATACTACTACTGGGACTATGACTATGTGTTTGAACCTGCGTCTTGCGTCTGCGTCCATGTGTCTGTACTTCGCTAGCTTTTCTGAGATTGCAGAATTATAGTGTTACAGCATTTTTAATGGTTTCAAATATTTTGAACGTGTCTCTTTCTTACACCTCAAATTAAGGCTTACATACACACATTCGAGAAATATATCGGAACATTATGGTTAAATTCGGATGAAAACGACTTACTTAGTATTATGCATCCGTTAGGCGAATAAGTTCTGAGTTGAATAACGGAAAGGAATATAAATGCGACCAGTAGACTAAGCACGTAAGCCATAAGGATTTTGCCGCTCAAGTTCCTTAACTTTGGTAACAGCATATACACCACCAGGACTACGGCCAGGAATACCGAAGAGGTCAGTTGAGCTGAAAAAAATTGGTATCAATTAAAAAATGTATCTAAAACAAGTTTCTTTTATTTAAGTGCCCTAAATATAATTACTTTTTTATGGTGTATGGTATACTACAAATGAAGCCCTTAAAATAAGTAGGTACCTATGTCCATAGAGAAATTAAACACTACGTTATACCTATGTCCACTATTATGTGGTGGCGGCCATCTTGGTATTTTAAGGTGTATTCTATTCTATAAGTAAAGCCCTCTCATTTGATACCCATAGCGGGTAGGTTGTACTTAAAATTTAAAATAAATTTTGGATTAGCAACAATACTGAGGCGCGCTTTCCTGTGGTCCAACCGTTGCAGGTTTAATTTCATTGATATCCAAATAATAGGTACCTACGTGTAAAAAAAACATTTTAATCGGCGGAAGATATAATGTGCTTCAAAATAGAGTTACTATATTCCACCCGAACAAAGATGCATTGCAAGTTAATGGAAACTTGTAAAAATACATCATCATATAATCTATACAATATAAAATGCGTTGTCCTGAATGACTGACTGATGGATCAAGCCACAGCCCAAACCGCTGATCGTAGAGACCTGAAACTTGGAGGGTCTTTGAAGAGAATCTTTGTATGACGTAGGCATCCGATAAGAAAGGATTTTTCGAAATTCCACCCCTAAGGGGTTAAAAAAAGGTGGCAAAGTTTGTATGGGACATTGTGATTCCCTTGGTCCAATCTATTTCAAATTTTGCATAAACATTCTTTAACACAGTTGAGGGAAAATGTATTTCGTATATTTTTGAAACTCATCTTCTAACGCGGTTAAAAATGGGTAGAAAGTTATTTTTGGGTATAATTTGCATCAATACTCCTCGGTGCTTTTGATCCCATATTATTATAAAAATGAAAGGTCTTATTTGTCAAACGTATTTTTTTCAATTATGGCATCGCGAACTCAGCATATAAGCGTCAAGTATAAATTTTATTTTGTATCACGTTTTTGCCAGTTTCGGTGAAACTGGACGAGTAATAATAGGTAAAGTCAGTAAGTCGTTAGTAATCAGTCAGTCAAGTCAGTCAGACATTCACCAATGGAATTTTGAAGGCAAGCCGCAAGCCGAAAAATAGTATATTTCAGTACAAGTGCGGAAATTCTGTCATTGCAAGGAGTTCCGACAAATTAAAAATACAACAACACGACAAAGGAACTCCTTCTAATGACGGTTCCGCACGTGTACTGAACAACTATTTTTAATACAGTTGCGAAAAAATGTAGCAATTTAATAAAATAATAAAAACTCGCAAAGAACATTTTTGAAAAATGGCGCCAACCGTAAAAGAATATGCAGAGATTTTTTTTGTTTTCTTCACCCATTCTGGGTAGGCAAAGGGAACTATGCCCGGCCCATACAGGCAAGTCTTCAGTAGATTTTTTTTATTGATATGAAATGAAAATTTTAATGAGATGAAATGAAATGAAACCTAACATAACTCATTGAATCAAATCATTAAATCTGATATTGAAACAAAGTAGCTTCTTTTTTATGTCTGTATGTTTTTGTATGTATGAATCATAAAAACTCTTAGACTAAGAATAATGTACTTACGTACTAATAGACAGAGGCCTATTTTTCATTACGGCACGCTAGAGCGAGATCGAAATATACTGGATGAACTTGTTAGAAAGAGATGGGAGCGAGATTTTCTGTCCTTTTCGGTGTAACCACATATTTGACACTGCCCTTTAAATAAGTGGCAGACAAACTGTGGAAGTCGGGGTGACATTGTTGTTTTATAATATTTCTGTGTTAAAATCGATTCTCACAGCTGTAAATTGTGTTGTATTAAAAGCAAATAACATTTTTCGAGTTTCATAATATGGTGAGCTGCAGTATTTTAGGTTGTAAGAGCCGTAGTGAGCGTAAACAGGAAGGCTGCCGGAAGGTATTACATTTTACGCGTAAGTTAAATACTTCTCTTCAAAAATGTACTAAATATGTATTGTTTATATATAGATATTTAATTACTTTTGTCTTATTACTAGTCATTCAACGTAAATATAGTGAAATTCGTGAAAATAAACTTATATTTGTTCATTTCAAACATTGTCAAATTCGAAATTGTGTTGTCAGATCTCGAATCAAAATATCCTGCCCATATTACTAAAAAATTAACCATCTTATTGAAATATAATTATTTTTAACAAAAACAGTGACCATAAATAATAATATCAAAGATTATGTATTACCTCATTAGTAGTTAGTTACATTTCAAGCGGGAGGCTCAAATCCCACCAGTTTATATATAACTATTTAAGTGGAGACCAGTAAAATGTTATAGGCTGGGTGCACCAGGCGCGGTCGCAGCCTTCAATTTTGGGGGGACGGCCGTCAAGAAATTTGGGGGGGGGGGGTCACTAAGAAATTTGGGGGAAGACGTGTCTCAAATTGGCTTGTTTCACCTTCCATCTACGCATGACTGATGGATTTTGGAGGGGGGGGGGTCATTTCCCCTGTGACCTCCCCCTGGGACTGCGCCTGGGGTGCACATTATGAGCATTTTCCAGACATATTAAATTTCACTCAGACAGACTATAAAAAGGTACTCCATACATTTTGTATTAGACATTATGATAAATTTACCAGATGAATTGCATCTCATGTTGCTGTCATATTTTTTTCAGTTTTCCAATTGACGCTCTAGCCGAAAATGAATGGATTCAGGCCAATGGACGTATTGACTGGCAACCATCAATATAATCCCCAATTTGTTCGGCCCATTTTGAAAGCCATTTATTGACAAAAGGATAAAGAGAAGATAAATAAAAATAATAATAAAATTGAAATAAATGTACATTTTTATAAATTGCGTAATAACTGTTTACTTTTATCTTTGTAATATTTGCATACCTCATTAAGGTAAATATGACGTACTAAATATGTATTAACAGCTTTTGTAAATATCTATATTTGTGCAAATAAAAATCTTTGTATTTGTCTTTTATTTTCTCCTATATGTATGTCCTGTAATTTGCTGACCCAATTAACTTTATGCTAGTCAACCAATCTAAACTCACCAACAACCAACCATAATGCACAAGCATATAAATTCTTTCACAGTTTGGTCAGCCAATGTTTATATTTTACTTGCTTGATATTGTAGATTACCAAATTTGGGGGAAAATATGATAAGTGGGTAACACTGGCTGCGAAAAAGAGAAGCCAACTAATGGTTACACCGACCCGTCGTCTTGAGGATTATTGGTCTATGTAAAAACTTCTAAAACTTCGTGGTTGTTTTTTTAATAGACATTACTTTGACAGTTGGGAAAGAGAAGGCACGAGTTCGGAAAAGGTAACGAAAAAGCACGAGTGTGTAATAGAATAGCCCACTTCAAGAACGCTATACGTCCCTGCAATACGCCACTTTTTGAGCAACTGTATTAAAAACTAAATTTCGCACTGTTATTTTACAACAATTATTGTTACAACACTCGTGCACTTTAATTAACCTATATCGAACAAAATGCCATCAAATTTATCCGATATAACTCAAAAATACACCAAGAAATTAAAAATAAAACAAGAGCACAATATGTCTTTATTGACTTCCCGCCAAAAACTCTTGTCAAGTCAAACGTCTTGCCATATCGTTCAAAAATTTGACATAGGTACATCAACATGAAATATTCAGAGAGGTAAGCAACCTAAACTTGCAACCGTTTTCTAATATCATTTTTTTTAAATTACATGGTATGGTGATATTTGTGAATGAATTTGTATATGAAAACTATAAAACTTGCAAGACGTTAGAACTATTTTTTACGACTTTCATACATGATACACCGAGTTACAAGTTTTAGATGACTGAAGACCGTGAAACTTGTTAGTGATTGACATACTGCTTGCTTCTTTTTTTTCAGGTTTTAGTAAAGTACTTGTGGTGAATATTTCTTTATAAATTGAGGTAAGTACCTTATGCGCCAAACGTTACGTCTTGCTGACTGACGAAAAAATAATTTCTATACTCCACCAATTTCTCGGAATATAAAAAAATGATTTTTTTGTATTTTTGGTCGCTTACTTACCTCTCGGAATAATACGTAAAAAGGACATCTGTCATTATAAGCATTACCTACTTTATTTTCTTCCATAATAATTTATTGGACAGTAACGTAAAAAACTTTTTTATACAGTTGGTTGCTCAAAAAGTTGCAAACTTTTTTAATACAGTTGCTCAAAAAGTTGCGTATTGCAATACGCTATACGTCCCTGTAGGGACGTATAGCGTTCGGGAAGTGGACTATTACCGATTATTCTTAGTCTAAGGCTATTACACACTCGTGTTTTTTCTTTACCTTTTCCGAACTCGTGCATTTTCTTCCCCAACTGTCAAAATAATGTCTATTAAAAAGAAAATAAACCAACCACGAAGTTTAAGAAGCTTTTATGATTCATGCAAATATTTCTAAAAAGAAGCTACTAATTTGTTTCCATATCAGATTTAATGATTTGATTCAATGAGTTAGGTTAGGTTTCATTTCATTTCATCTCATTAACATTTTCATTTCATATCAATAAAAAAATATTACTGAAGACTTGGCTGTATGGGCATAGCTCCCTTTGCCTACCCAGAATGGGTGAAGAAAACAAAAAAATCTCTGCATATACATAAGAATAAATAATACTACGTAGAACGGAAACTCCCGCTCCGAACGGGCTCAAGGTCACGATATTAGCCTACACGTTAATTTCGGCTTAACCGACTACTGAAGACGGGCTGTCTCGGACTGGCGCGTCAATTACAATAACGGCGCCAAGTTAATGTGGTGTCAGTGGTGTGTTTGTTTGTACAAACAATTCTAAAACAATGCCAAACTTAAGTTTTTTTAGTTTGCTCAAAGATGATGCGAGATAAGTAATATTTTTTAAATATTATTCCTTTTCCGTACCTAATTTATCAAAAGGATATGACCAGTTCTTTTTGTGTAGCCAATTGTTTCACTTTCACTCAATTATAAAAAAAATGTTAGATAACTACAGCATTTTAACATGTCGCCAAAATATTTTTTAATAGCCCCCGCCATCGGTCATTGAACCTTTCTCGATTGTTTTGCCTCGCGAGTGCGGCGCCGCGGCACTGGCGCACGCACGTTATACTTAATATGTAATTCGTTTATTTTAAATCTACACTACGTAAGTACTTACACCTATGTAGGTAAGTAATACTTACTTAAATGGCTTCATTTGGTATGGTACTTATAACTTATTAAGTAATTATTATTTATTTATAGAGTAGGTAAGTATTTATCATTCTCATATTTTGTAATACTAAACTAAAATAATGATTTTTAAGTAAAGAAAAACTTATATTTTTGCGATATTATCTTTAGAAATAAGCATTACTAACAGTTCACAACCCTGGCAAAACGCCTGGGCGACAGAGGGGCGTAACGGGGTGAAGAGGGAAGTAGGTATATAAATTGCGGCGTATCGATGGCGGTCAAAGGATTCCGTTCTAGGTATTCTTTTACGGTTGGCGCCATTTTTCAAAAATGTTCTTTGCGAGTTTTTATTATTTTATTAAATTGCTTCATTTTTTCGCAACTGTATTAAAATAGTTGTTCAGTACACGCGCGGAACCGTCATTGCTAAGAGTTCCGACTGTCAACACTCACCTTCGGCTACGCCTCGGCTCGGGTAGACATGATAGCCTTTCCGCACTTGTAATGAAATGTACTATTTTATACTTTTTATTGATTAGTTGTAGGTACATAGATTTATGTACCGTGTAAGTAGTTTCTCAAAGAAACTAAGCTGAGTTGCTCGACATTGGTGTCTGTAAGAAGAAGTTATGAAAATGAGCTACAACAAGACTAGATACAGTAAGATCAGATCAGCTGCCTGATCGTAAGAGGTGAGTTAATGTGAACTTCTGGGGTTCTGGGCGACGTTTTGGAGCACCACGCATGGAGGACATCAGCACGTTCTACTGGAGTAACCGGAGTCCTCTCTGAGTACAAATACATAAGTACAAATCCCACAAAGCCGGTATCTCTCAATCTGACGGGTACCTTGCGAAGTTTCCGTCACGATAACATAAAAGGTAGGTACATGGATATTAAGAATATGAGATACGGTGTTTACCACGTCATCCTAAATGGCGACTAAGTGGAGGCTTTTGGGGTTGTACCGTTCGGACCAACAGCCACGGGAAAAACGACGGCGTATTCGGTCGCACGACTCTTGGGTTGGGTCAGCTACATACCTACATTGCTCTTCCAAGTAACGCTGCGCATAGAATACACTGGCTGGAAAACTCGGACTGTTGAGTGGGTATTAGTGCGGTACACAAATGTCAAATAACTACTGTTTCTCTCGAGCGGTACCTCAGATGCCAAAAGAAGATTTAAATAAAAGCAATAATTAATTGTTGAATAAAGTAATTAATTCGAGAGATGGCTGTGCAACGCGATACTGAATCAATTCTAAAACTCAAAATATTTGAAAAGTAAACTAACCACTATGAGAGTGGATTAGGAGGGTGAAGTTTACATGGATTTTTTTTATTTCTGGACTTGGAAGAATGAAAATAGGTAGGTATATAAAAATTGAAAATAGGTATATAAAACTGGTCAGTCTCCAACACCAGCAGCCAAGAATGAAGACAAGAAGACCACATATTGAAGAAAGAAGACCACGACAGGGACCACCCGGTCCCCCCTCCAATGACCGGGACCATATTCATGGCCCGCGGTAGCCACCCATGGCAGGGGCAGGCCCGAAATGTGTGCCCCGGGCCCCTTGCGGGGCCCGCGAAGATAACCCGGACTTGACTGGTGCAGTTTAATTCCGGAGGTGAAATCGAAGCGATCTCTACCAAGCGACAAGGAAGAATTATTTCGACGACTCAAGCGAAGATATTGGACTATAGTGATTGTGCATTGTGATTTGGACTCTGTTAAGTGGATTTTTGTGGAAGCTGCCAATAAACGCCTTCTACGTTACAAACGGCATTTTCATTACCCATAGCGCGTAACAATACTAAGTCTATGCTAATGACATTTTTTGATTTTACAAGAGTTTTGGCGGGAAGTCTGAAGGGACAAGTTGTGCTCTTGTTTTATTTTCATTTTCTTGGTGCATTTTCATATCGGATAAAGTTGATGGCATTTTGTTTTATATAGGTTAATGACTGTGCACGAGTGTTGTGAAATAAAATAACAGTGCGAAAACATGTTTTCGCACTGTTATCGGCTTGCCTCCAAAACACGTTCTCCAAACTCTCAAAACACGACTAGACTAGACTGAGTGATACCTTACTGATTTACTGATATTTTCTATGACTACCAAACCAAGTGATGCAAAAATTATACATGACGCTAACAATATTCACAGAATTTGCGATGCCAGTATTAAAAATGAATAGAAAATATTGAATAGCTGAAAGGATTTATCCAATGCCATAAAATTAATTAAAAAAAAATATATTTTACAGACACAGTTTTGTTTATAATTTACAAAAACAATTTTGAAAGCAGTCAAAGATTTTCGTAGTAGAAATGTGGTAAAAACCCTTTTTTACCTAAACACACAGTGGTTTGGGTAACAAACTGTACATTTTGCAAAGTAAGAAAAAAATAAACCTGCTGTGTGAAAAAAACTGTCTTTTTCAATCGGTTTTTCAGGCAGCATGCAAAATATTTCCAAATGGTCTGAAATGATATTTCTATGTGACTCTATCGCGTAGTCAACACAAAATTCAGTGCTTTTTATTTGTTTCCATCTATCGTAGTTGTTAGAATACTGGACATAGAGAATCCCTTCCTGAAAAGAAAACAAATTATTTAGTCGATATTACTTTAGGCGAGGGCATTTTGTGAACTAATTATTTGTTTTCATATGGCAACCAACTACTGTGCCTGATCATGACTAAAACCAAATTGAATCTCAAGACGTTACGTTTTGTTTACAATAATTCATTTGCGAAATTATAACAAACTAGCCTTCCGGCAGCGGCTTCGCCCGCGTGGACTCGTTTTATAGATTCCCGTAGGATAAGAACCATCCTATGTCCATTCTCTTTGTGTTCCAAATTTCATTAAAATAGGTTCAATATTAAGCAGGTAATTTAAATAATTAAAACAAAATTTTAGGTTTGTCGTCAATTGTTAATCGTTTTTAAATTTAATATCTCCATGAATTTCAGTGATTAATTCACCGTACTTATGGGTGCAGCCATGGGCGTACCCAGGTTCTTGGCCAGGGGGGAGGGGTGGGCAAGTCTTGGCAATTTTTTTCATGCTGGGTACCGCGCGTATATTTGCCTTTCACGTTATAGACCAGTGTCGATAATTTTTGAGATCAATAAAAAAATTATAGTAGAATGAAACCCATTGAAAAAGGTAGAAAATACACTCCCGGACACTCAAATCGAGCCACCCACATTCCCGGGCCTAAAAGGCCAATACACAAAAAATATACAATATACCAAAAAAGTTTTTATGCATTTTTAATGCTGGCATATTTCATCGTCTTTACTGTATGTATTATTCCAAATTTGAATTTTAGAATTTAAAATAAAGAAAAAAAGCCGAGCTTGGTCACTGATTTGAAAAAAAATAATGACTGTAGAAAGTTGCTTTTGAAGCAATTTAATTTAGATTTTGTTTGAATTTTCGCAACTGTTGTTAACCAAAGTTTAGTTTAGTTATTTTTCTATAATTTGAACCGCTTTTAGCTATAAAATTATGGATACTTCACCCGAAGTAGCCGCGCAAGCTGTAGCACTTCTTCAATCTGGGCTAAGTCAGCGAGATGTGAGCTCACAACTTCACATAAGTCGTTCCGCTGTTCAAAGAGTGTACCACCGATACCTGGAGACTGGCGGCTTCGTTCGGCGAACAGGAGGACCTCGTTACCGAGTGACAACGGCGAGACAAGATCAATACATTGTCACCACCAGCTTACGAAATCGACGCCTTACCTCTGTTCAGATACAAGAACAGCTCAGGGACTTTCACGGAGTAGCTGTAAGTGCTCGGACCGTTAGAAGACGACTCAATGAACGTGGTTTAAAGCCCCATAAGCCAGCCAGTGGACCCAAATTGACACGAGCACACCGAATAGCCCGTCTAGAGTTTGCGCGCGAACATCTAAATTGGACTCGACATCAATGGAGCCAGGTTCTGTTCACAGATGAGTCCAAGATAATGCTATACGGTAATGACGGAAGGAGTAAGGTGTACGGAAGACAGAACGAGCGTTTCGCGCAATGCTGTATTGACGAGAAAGTGAGTTATGGTGGAGGATCATGGACAATCTGGGGAGGAATCTCTATGGAAGGCAAAACTGAGCTAGTGGTAGTGACGGGACCACGACTGCCGCCCCTAGATGGCAATAGATACATTCGCCAATGTTTAGAAAACCATGTGATGCCATATGCTGGATTTTTTGGCCAAGATTTCATTTTAATGCATGATAATGCAAGGGCCCATACTGCGGGAATCGTCAGGGAGTACTTAAATGACATTGGTATCACTGTTATGAGATGGCCAGCGCGAAGTCCTGATATGAATCCTATAGAGCATCTATGGAATGAGCTGAAGAAGCGTGTTCGAGCTCATCATCCTGCCCCACAAACCATGCAGGAGCTCAAAAATGTAATATTGGAAGAATGGGAGGACATTCCTCAACATGTCATAACGACATTGATTAATTCTATGCCAAACCGTATGAGAGCTGTCATAAATGCACTGGGAGTCAATACAAGTTACTAAATAAACATTTCTTTTCATGTAAAACATTTCTTTATTTAAAAATCGTTTAGATTTTATTCCTTGAAAAAAGCTAATATGGACTTGTTTCAACGTAACTCGACTTTTTTAATAAATTGTAGTTCAAATTTAGAACAGTGGCACTCTAAATGAATGAGTATACCAGCTCCAAAACTGCATCAAAACATTTTCCTTCTACAATCTTTTGTAAGTTACAGTACTCCAAATCAAAAAAATCAAGGTGGCTCGATTTAAGTGTCCGGGAGTGTATGTATGTATAACAAAATAACAAAAAAATTTTTACGCGCGATCTGAGATCGTGAAGCAGGAGGGGGTGCGTTTTTAAGGGTAAATAACGGTTTATGTCGATTTCCGGAAAAACTACAAGTTCTATGAAAAAAAAAAATTAAATGGCAAAGTTGTAGGTAATAAAAAGATCTACAACTTTTGTATTTACACTTTTATTAAATAATTTAAAAATTTATGTGAAATATTCAAATAGGTAGGTAACTAAGTTTTTGATTTTTTATTTTTATCTTTTGCTAAAAAAATTTTTTTTCACAAAATTTGGTGATAACCTACCTTTTTATGAACCAAACATACAGTAATTTTTTCGGTTTAAAATATTTATTTTTTCCACCTCATTTTGTAAAATCACACTAGTTTTCAATGGAAAATTCTCACGTCAAATTATCTGCTTTTGTTAAAAAGTCGGTGTGCTTTTTGTTCGTTGAAATCTCTACTTTCTGATATACCATACCAACCAACCATACCATACCATACCAAAATATACATTACTTCAGTAAATGTTCTCAGAAAATACAAATAATAAAAACTCGAATCCGAATTCCTTTTGAATTATGTACAATTTTTGGGCTACTTTATTAAAATTTAACTTACTTATTTAAATCACTCGAAAAACATAAAATTTTATGTTATATTGTATACTTATGTTAGCTTTTATTTATTTATGAAGAATATTGTATTAGTTCATTCCATATTATTATATTTTTGGGAGCGGTATTTGATTTTTCTGTTTCCGGCACCTTCGCCATCTTGGTTCCGTCAGTTTTATTTAATCATAACCGACTTCCGGTCGCACGAATGGTCGTTATTTACTCTGACCAAGCGGCAAGCATTCGGATCGGAAACACTGAGGGATCGAGACGTGGCTAAGGAAAAGTATTAGAAAGTGTAAAATCCTAGATAATGAAATAGTGAAACAAGTACAGGATTAAAGGAATAATAATTAGAGTGTTAATAATACATATGTAAGTACTCCTTTTTGTTCCGGTGGTCGTTAATTAGTTCTTGAAAGATTTAGGTATGTGATTCGTATACTGCATAATTATAAAATAAACGTGCAATTTGTAAAGTCATTTATCTTTTATTTAACGAAAACCCGCATTCTGAGCTGTGAGCCAACAGTTCAGAAGTGGGATAATAAGAGAATTTACTGTTTTCTTTCACGTCCACAACGGCCAAGTCTGTAATTATACTTTGCTTCGTCCTCGAAATTAGATTACTTGTAGTAGACGTACTGTACTAGCCATTCATACACTAAAGTTGAGAAATACAACCTAAAAAATAAAAAGGTTGTAATAGAAAAACATAAAATCACTCAAAAGTCTGTACACTGACAACACCTGTCATTCGTCGCTATCTTCATTCGCGTTTTAGTGCCTAGCCGTTCAACACGTGAAAGTATTTTCTTATAAAGTGAAGTTGTTAAACAGGAAAAATAAAGATGTGAATTACTGATTAATGTGTTACGAAAAATAAGAAAGCAGGAAAAAATGTTAGAAACAAAATCAATAATGGATATCGAGTGAATCTTCTGAAAATAAAATTCTATTATGAAATTGTTACCACAGAAAGGTATGTATAGTATACAATAACTATTGCGCGACATGGTTGCAACACCACTATTTCCGTCCCACTGCTGGGCACGGTTCCCTCCCCATTGGGGAGGCCTGCAGCTTTTTCCACCACGTATAAAACTATTGTAAAAGATGGCTGCAACCCTATTTCCGTCCCACAGCTGGGCACGGGTGCCAATGCTGGTTGGGTGAGACATACAAGCGTTTTTTAACGCGCTGTGTAAAGTATGTAGTAACAATATAAATATGCGTTGGGTACATTTCCTTTTGAGAATGTTACGTTCGCAAGAAATTACATGAGGGTAGTTCATGGTACTATCGCCTTGTAATAAAAATCGTTAATATGAAATAACGAAAAATGTAATGAATGTATTAATCTACGAATTAAGTAATATTCAAAATCTTTTGTGAAACATTCTTACAAGCAAATAAATATGCGTTGGGTACATTTCCTATTGAGAATGTTACGTTCGCAAGAAATTACATGAGGGTAGTTCATGGGACTATCGCCTTGTAATAAAAATCGTTAATATGAAATAACGAAAAATGTAATGAATTTATTAATCTACGAATTAAGTAGTATTCAAAATCTTTTGTGAAACATTCTTACAAGCAAATAAATATGCGTTGGGTACATTTCCTTTTGAGAATGTTACGTTCGCAAGAAATTACTTGAGGGTAGTTCATGGGACTATCGCCTTGTAAAAATCGTTATATGAAATGTGTATGAAATAACGAAAATTGGAATTGATGTATTTATCTACGAATTAAGTAGTATTCAAAATCTTTTGTGAAACATTCCTACAAGCAAATACATATGCGTTGGGTACATTTCCTTTTGAGAATGTTACGTTCGCAAGAAATTACTTGACTTCAAGGGAGTGTTGCCTTGTAAAACATTTTTGATACAATGAAATGATAAGTGATGTGATGAATAAATTCATCTACGATTTAAGGATGAGATTCATCTATTACGGATGATTCCTTCATTGCATGAATGCATGAGTATAGGTTATTTGCTATATGAGTATAGGCTTGTATCTATATGCAAAAAATTCATGCTTTCATAAGTATACTGCAAAACTTCTATTTTGTACATTCTATCATTTCAGGCAATCAGATGTGTGAGTTGGCAGATTCAACAAACACTGACGAGATTGAATTAATTTTATACACTTTAAATGTCGCCAACCGAATACCGAACCTTTTAATTCGGAATTACCTCATATTCCGACCCATTGACCCCACTATAGGTCTTTGGATTCGGCCTCACTGGCACCATCGACACCATCAGAACCTAGCGTCAAGCATTGGTGTTTCTCTTTCTAAAAATAAGAGAAAGACTTCACCTTTTCAGGATGAACTGGCTGTTCGTTGGGAACATATTACTATACCTACTTCTGGTCTTTCGAAAGAAATGAGTTTAAGATAATATTTAATTTTACAGAACTGTCCCGTCGTCCCGTCTATCGAACGACCATTGAAGCCGATGATAAATGAAACTAGAATTTTGTATGATTCACATTATGTAGAATCTTTGTCGCAACGAATTTTCTGTCGTCTACAATCAAATAAAGATACTTACCTAAGTATAAAATATTAGTTAATTTCTACCAAAACTAACAGTTATGCATTTGGGGAAAAATTGGCTGAAGGGTTAATCAGCAAAAGCTATAAAAGCTCCAGATTTATTCAGGATCAAGGTAAAAAATAATAATATAGGTACCTAATAATAAAGACGCTATAAAAAATATCAACAGCAGAAACTTCTACCACTCTCAAGACTTTAAATTCGAGAGCCCGCTCATGTTAGCGAGACAAGCACGAGCGGGGAGAAGTCTACCATTTTTTGGTGCAGCAACCACGTTGCCACAACAAGCCACGGCTGCTGCGCACCCAATGCTTCCGACGCCGCTGCACCAGTGCGCACACAGACTCGCCGATAACAGAGGTACACCACGTTCCTGGAAGATTAGCGCTCTTTCACACCAGATGGAAGTACATCACTAATAATAGTGTCGTGTCATACTAAAAATATCTTTCAAAACCGTAGCAATACAAAATTTTGTACCGCCTCTAAAAATTATTTGTATATTATCGTATATCCGTCGAAACAAATCAATTTCAGGCGATATTAACATCATAGTTGAGTTTTTATACTCTGGTGCAATATCTAAATGCTATTCATTTGATTCACAGTATCAATGAATAAAGCAGATTCGTTAATCAAACTCATTATTACAAATTATTTTAAAATTGATATTTATAAACCATTTTAAATTTAATTTAAAAAAATATTGGCTTAAAAGATTGATGCGATCTTTTATTGTCAATTAATAATGAATTCAAAAATATTTACGCTTCACATTCAACAACAATTTACATATATGAATTTAACATTTTTCTTTTTGGATTCAATACAGCATCCCTAGTTTTTGTTTATTAATACAAATAAGGCTATTTAACATCATCAATTTGCTTAGATGATTAGTTTATCGCTCTTACTCATATAAAACAAATTAGAATATAACAAGTAAACATTTTTTTTAAATACTAAAGCGTATTTACGATACGCCAGTTCGCTCATTTAGTTGGTCTCCTCGCCTCCTGTCCTGCCTGGCTGGTTGTATAATACTAGTATTGAGAGTTGTGCAAATCTTGCTATAGCTGATGATTATGATGGTTTCATAATGATCTTAATAACCGACACATATTAGCTCAATAACAGACGATAGCTTTTGCCTGAATATTTATTCCAATGCAAGTAAAACTGGACAGGGGGGGGGGGGGGAAGGCTGCTGTGATATGCGGTGAGAATATGGAACGAGATCTT
The DNA here is from genome assembly GCA_911387765.1 of Pyrgus malvae. NCBI lineage: Eukaryota > Metazoa > Arthropoda > Insecta > Lepidoptera > Hesperiidae > Pyrgus > Pyrgus malvae. The sequence continues at coordinate 5,938,169 of OU426958.1, read as the reverse complement.
GACTGCATATTTCCGTTTAAAATTATTTGCCCGGCACATAATGAAGTGTTAAATTCTTCTTCGCAATCATTAGTTGTGTATCTATAACATAACTTCCATTTCGTATATTAAGAAGGCTGGTATGCGTTTCCCATATGCCCACATCATATAAGAATCACCAAGATGACTTTTAAGATGTGACAATAAAAATATTTATGTTTTTTGCCTCATATTAGTTTCCAAGACAGTGAGTGGCATATATGAATCGCGATGTACATACCTATATGTCCTGATATAGAATGTGAACCAACCGACCATTGTGTTCAGTAAATAGTCGAGCTTTTAGAAATGGCTGACATAGACTTGTTTGCCACAAGATTCGAAATGGTATAAGTTGCTATCTTGGCATAGCATAGCTTGATATTTCATGGAGACCCAGTCTCATTAGCTATCAATTTATTTACTTTTAATTAGAATAATCTATATATTTACGCCTTTCCAACGATTTTAGATACTTTAAAAATAAGATTTGAATCATACTATAAGATTTGAACTATTTTAACTGATTATAATTTGAGTTATGTTACAGACAAAGCTGAAGGTTCAGTGGTTGAGAATACCAAAGGCACTCTCAACCTTTGTTTTCTATTTTTGAAAGTCTAATTATTATGCCCGGAACAAAAACAAATGAATATTATATTCTGTTCCTAAGAGGAACCTCTGAAACAAGGTTATCAAAAGTTAAGTTAAAATAGTTGCCGCGAAGCCTTAGATATTTTGTGTACCTCCTTATCTGATAACTCGGTAAAACGAAATGGTGTTGCTTTCAAAAAATAGTTTTATTTTTTGCAACTTTCTTTAAATTAATAGTATGAAGCATTTTTTTTCTCAGGGGTATATCCTTGCTAACACTATGCTTCTATGATAGATAATGCTCACTTAAGTTCATTAAATAGTTACAGGTTTGCATTGTCTCTGAGTGATTACACGTAAAAATTGTTCTGATATTAGAATTAGCCGTAGTAGTTAAAGTTTTTATTACCGGCTTTACGTTTTTGTCTTTATCAAAATTAAAGTTACCTGAAATCCAACAACTGGGCAATTTTTTTTTAGAAAATTGGTTCCCACATATCAGCTTAGAATAATTATTGAGTATTAAAGAAGAATATAAGATAAGAAAAAATTTAATTTCTCTATGCCATAGACCTAGTAAAGTATTTATTTGATGCTTATAATTCATAATTCATTATCTTTATTTGCAAGAAAGGGATACAAAAAAAGGGCTGAAATGATACGAGTATGTAGTTATGTACGCTTTCAACTTATTCTACCTTGTCTATATGTAAATTGATGTAATTTTACAGGCATCAATCGCTACATATTCTAGGAAACGTATACACCGTGCCACAATGTCAACTGGGACCTAAAATTATTGTTAGGCAAAGATTTGAATGTTTCGAGAATTTGTTTACACTGCAAAATTCTTACATGATTTCAATTTACAAGGGGGTGCCAATAAAATGTTTTCGTATTCGTATTTTTTTCGTAAAATAATTCGGGTATCTATGTTCATATAAGCATAAGATTTTAATATACAATGAAGGTAAGGGTAAAACTTAGTGTTTGAGAAATGATAGCTTACATATAATGCAGATGCTATGCTACACTACAAATTATTTTGTAAACTATCCTCGATTATTCTTTTTGTAATGGGTGCAGTACAACCTTAAGGGTGCTTTACATGAAAAATGATGATGTTGACGATAACAACTATGATGGTGATGACTACGACAATGATGGTGCTGAGGGTGATGATAACAACAATGATGGTGATGTTGGTTATGATTCCTTTGACTGAATATTTATTCATTTATTTAAGATTCATCAATGCGCGTAGATAACACCTAGTAAAATATATTTGTAAACAGTAAAATAAGTAAAATCTTACACCCACAATTACAGTTGAACACGGCATACATATTGAGGACTCTGTATACATATAGAAGTTTGGTGACTTTTCGTTTTTAAAGTCGGTTTAAAGTGGAATATGTACTCAAATATGTCATTTTGCAGATATTATGGACGAATACCAACGAGGAAGGCTACCTAGGATTGGAGGTATACCTAATCAGTTCCGAGAGCACAGGTGATCTCAGGTTAGAAGGCTAAGGTAAGCACACATGAGCCCAGGTCTGAGGGCCAAAGAATGCTCTGATCGAGCAGGAATGAGCCCAGGTCTGAGGGCCAAAGGGATGCTCTGGTCGAGCAGGAATGAGCCCAGGTCTGAGCGCCAAAGGATGCTCTGGTCGAGCAGGAATGAGCCCAGGTTAGAGGGCTAAAGGACGCTCAGGTCGGGCAGGAGCGAGCCGGGGCAATGGACGCTCAGGTCGAGCGGGAGTAAGCCCGGTAGAGCAGCGATATACGCAGGATGGAGGAAAATCGAAGGGAATACTAGAGAAATAGGCAATGTAGGGGGTCCTCCAAGAGATTCGCAACGTCTTGGTAGAAGGAAGCAGTATCTGAGCGGTATTTTGAAATGAAATGAAACGAAATGAAATCATGAAATGAAATTATTTATTTTGCCAAAATGTGGTACATGAATAGTATAGTTTATATAATAGTAGGTTTTTAGGTAGTTATAGTTTATCACATTAACCAAAATTTGGTGTGCAAAGTTACTATTAACATTATTTGAATTAAATTATTAAAAAAATATTTGAGCTACGTTGAGTTGTAGTTGTAGTGGTAGTCAAGGGGATTTTGAAACTGAGATAATTTTCGATAAAGTTCTGCTAATCCTAACGTATAAAATTTCGTTCCACTGACGCGTCCTTCCGTCTGTCTCTCTATATGAACGAGATACTCAAACTACCGAACTGATTTCAATGCGCTTCTCACTAATTAACACTATTGGTAGTGTTAATTTTGAGGAAGGGATAGGTGTATAACTATGGTTTTGTGTGAAGCTGTTTTCTTTTGTTCAGTGTTGATAATTACCTAAACAAATGGGTTTGTTAGTTAGCTTCGGCGTTTGATGCGGATTAGAGTTGTCCTTTATACTTTATACTATATTTTGGAACATGGATTCAGGGTGTTATGTCACCGAAAAACATTAACTCGGCGAGCCAGCATAGATGTGCCTGAACAACCGTCACACTAGGGCTGCATATATACAACGGCGGCGACGGCGTTTAGCGGAATCCTGAATCGCAGGCAGTGTTGAAAGTATCACGTTAAGTTTAGGTGGAGTAGCATAGTTAATTTGTTCAATAGGTAGGTTTGGTTATTTTTAGTTAAATTGGTAAAACTGGAGAACCTGTCTCTGAGTCGATCTGGCAGGGCTGGGCTGGGTCGCTGATTTTAAAATGATCAATCAATCAAAATCAATGATCTTTTAAATAGCGGTTTAATACCGGATTTTGACCCTATGTGTTAAAAGCAAACCATTTTAATCTGGTTTAAGAAGATGGAAGAATATTCAGAAATATATGGATAGGACGGAGGGGAAACTATTTGCTGTGCTCTTTCAAAATTGGTCTGGGTTGGCAATGTTTGTGGAGGGCTGGTAGTGGAATGTATTTTACATGGGGCGAATAATAACCTAGTAGTTGCAGTGGGTATTCAAGAGGCCTAATTTACCGAACCTGGGCGGGTGCGAAATTATTTTTGGGACAGTCACTCTAGGGCTGAGAGCATCGTAAGGTGTATCGATTGAATATAGGGTTGAAGCCTGATACCAAAGCCTTCTTTGCTTATTGGCAAATTGATTATTGGCAAAGCAATTGACTTTTATGATTTAGATGGTAGTGTTTCTGATTACTTAGTTCTCTATAGTTATAACCGGGACTTCGACACTATAATAAATTATTGATAGGATGAACGTATGAAGTACGCACATCAGAAATTGGGAAGTTTTGCATTTTGGATCGTGAACTGGTTTTATTTGCCCGAGTTTTTGGTTTGTCTGACTGAGGCATTTATATATATATATGTACATGGATAGCTTGAGGGCGCGGAAATCAAGTGTAAGATATGGAGGGTCGATTTACTGATTTAATGCGCTTTATTGATATTGTATCAGTGGCTTGTTATTTTACAGATGGATGTTCTATATTTCGCGATTCTGAGACCTACGTGAGAGTTTAAAAAAAAAACTTCTATTTTGGTTGTAATAATGTTTGTGAGTTAAAATGTATCTCTGGTACGGGGAGATGGAATTGGTGTATTGACTGATATTTTAAAATGGTTTGATCTTGGTAGAGGATTTGGCAATATTATTGTAGAGTTGGCGCCTAGAAATCAAACATATAACTTTGAAAAGTGTATGTGCGGGATGTGATTGTTTCAACTTGGAGGACAGAGATAACAGTGCTGAATCGTGACGTCACTTGCCTGCGCCATGGACCGGAATGCTGGTGGGGCTCGATTTGCTGGAAAGGGATAGATTAATTACGTTTGGTATTCCAACCATTTGAATTTAGGTGATGTTGGGTAGTCGGCAGCAACGCTCGGGCGTCCAGGTACTATTCTTTATTTCCAAATACAGATAGCACACTGTGTAGAGACCCTGCCTTCTGCTTTAGTTTTCAAAATGTTATATGAGTTATGACTTATGACCAAACTGCTGTCCGCAAGTTTTAAACCTATAGTTTATTAATTGGCCTTATAATTTTTCCGACTGTTTAATCCTAAGCACGTATGTTTAGAAATTTTGTCTCCCAACTACAAGTAGTTGTATAGTGCACCTCTATTCTGCAGTAGGTTAAAGCTATGTATCCTATGCATTCTTTGTAGTATAAATTCACTCAATTTACTTAAGATACTATTTATCTTTAATATATATGAAGCCACTGGCACAGCAGTACTACGTATCTCTTAACTTTAATAAACGAGCTACATATTTGTAAAGAGAATCTGATTGCGCGAGAAAAGCGAAGCATGCGAAAACTGGATAGTACGATCTGAGTACAGTAAGCAGTCCTTACTGTTTTAGGTTTGAAGGATTTAGAAAAAATAAATAAGGTGTCTTCTGAACATATGAACATTTTATTATAAGTGATTTCACTATAATATGTAAGAATAATCTACCTACTACTTATTCAATGTAAATAAATAATCTTTAATCAATCCCTTTTATACAAGTCTTTATTCACGCGGACGACGTCGCGGGCACAGCTAGTAGTAAATAAAAAAATAGGGTGCTTGACAATGTAGTCATAAACAGAATTGTCAAGCCTTCTGCCCACGCGAATGAGTCCCTCAGTATCTATAAAGGGACGCAGAGATTTTTTTTGCCTATAAAGTACAAGAAATACTTTATAAATATTACGATCTAGCCTAATAATCTGACTAATGAGTAATTTTACGCTAACTTAATTTGCTAATAAACATATTATCGAAGAACGCGTCCACTGACACAGACAGCACTTCTTTGTTTTTACACAAAAGGGTTTATACACATTGTTCTTGTGTAATATTTGTCACTAATGTTAAGTTATTGTTATATTAAGCCCTGATTAACATCCTAAAATGTACACTGATTTATTTAATTAATATACATATAAAGTCAGTTGATCAATATTGATTGTTGTCGCTAATTAAACTTATGTGAAACGGAACGTTTTTTCACCCCACTCTAAAGCAAGGTCATCAGCCATCTTCGATGGCTCAAGTCTAGGGGTGCGAGGCATTCGATCTCGAAGCGTAGAACTAAATATACCTGATAAGAATTGTTGCTGTACTATTATAAGTTATTAAATTATAATTTGTTAAATTTTGTAACCGTATTGCTGCAAGGAAATAAATAAAAGTTTTGAAACGAATACTGTCTTTGGCTTTGATTCTCTTGAACAGAATCAGAAGCCGGGATTCAAGAGAATAATCTCTTACCACGTCCACGTAAGTATTTTTTTGTACTGTTTTTTTGTGTGTGCCTTGACCCGACAAACTTACTGCAAAGTGGAAACCGTTAGAATAAATAAAATAGCCCATTTTTGCAAAGTAACGTTGTGTTTTACGATTGTTTTTGAATTTTATTAAACCCCAAACATGTATTAACAAATCGTCGAATGCATCCTAAAAACGGTTATTTGTAAAATGATAGCTCGCGATCGTATCATTATTTTTTTAACCTACAATATAAAGATTCATAAATTTTTAAAATCAACCCTAACTATTTTATCATTAATTCATATTTTACCTTGAAAGATTTATGTAAAAAAGAGGAAAAGTGTACCTTTGATTTCGAAATCTAATTTACCTTTACGATTCGAGCTTCGGTATAATGAAGTCAATGGCAATAATAGAAGTGACTGTAACATTAACATACCTACTATAAAATGTGGTTGAATGATGGTTACGTGTTTAATCACTGACGATGGATTTGAATCAATTTCAAGTTACGTAAGGTTATACTGATATTGTTTGCATATTGTACATTGACATTTAGCTGCTTTTAAAATAGTGTTTAAATGCTTATTAAATTAATCTTTGCAAAATTAAATTTAAAGATAAACATATTTGAATTGTAATTGAAAATAACTGCCAGACACCCCTGTTTATTTCGCAATGGAATAATTTTAGATTTATCTTACAATTAATTAATTCTCTTTATATTTCTCCACGAAAATGTTATACATTATATATTTTTAGATCTTCTACAAATTTCAAGTTAAGTTTAGTTGTTTTATTTAATTCAATGTAAATATATAGTGGAGGTAGAAAACTTAAAACAACTTTTTATGTATTGCTGTAGAAAGAATGACTACTGAATGTGACGGTTTACTAAGTATAATACTTTAAGTTTCAGATATGGAGTCTGAAGGCAATGATATGTCTACCCCAAATTTAATGGCCATGCCTGATGACGAGATGAGACGGATACCCATGGGCGTAGAGCAAGAGCAACGTTCGATGGGCCACTCTAGTCGAAATGTCGAGCTCGAGCAACATAAAAGAATAAATGAGCTAAACGGTGAAGAGCTTGAGCAACCCCGATTAGCATCTGAAATTAGAGAGATGGGTTCCCGAAGATATAGCCATGAGCAAGAGCAGGGGAATCGTTTGAACACTGTCAGTAATCCGCAACTGCCCTCCAATGTTGAACGGCGCTCGGGCAGTAGGAAAAGGAGAATTGAAGATTTTGATCGACGCCAGTACCAGTATCACTGCCGGCACTCTAATGAAGATCGTGATGCGAGAAGTCAGAGTCCGTTGCCCTCCACTAGTCGTCGTGCACGGTATGAAAGTCCTAACGATAATTTATTACAATTTGTAAATGCTTTGAAAGATTTGGTTAATTCTAACGGTAATAAGTTAAATTCTTTAAATAATGTTATACCTGAATTTGACCCGTCTTCTAAAAATCAGACTATCTTGAATTGGTTAACCAAGGTTGAAGAATGTGCCGAAATTTATAATTGGTGTGAGCGCGAAATCATACATTATGCCTTACCGAAACTTACTGGTATAGCTAAAATTTGGTTTCAAAATTTGCCTACTTTACGATACTCGTGGGTAGAATGGAAAAATTTGTTAGTTAAATCATTTCCGTATCAAGAAAATTATGCGGATCTGTTATCTGAAATGCTCTATTTTAAGGCGCGGTACGGTGAACCTTTAGAACAATATTTTTATACTAATCTTAATTTATTACATCGCTGTCTAATAGGGGGTAGTAAAAGCGTAGACTGCATCTTGTTCAATTTGAATCACCCGAACAGGTTCTAAGATACTTAAAAACTGTTAAGGTAGAAAATTCGCGTGCTAATTCCATTGCCATTAGAAATAGAACTGATAGAAGGCAAACTCAGCATAGTTCGTTTTCCAGAGTCAATCCGTCTTCTAAACCTCCTATTAAATGCTTTAATTGTGGGTTAGAGGGGCACCCAAGTTTTTTATGTACTAAACCAATTGAAAAGTGTAATAATTGCCATCGTATTGATCATATGATCACTTCTTGTCCTAATCTAATACGTCCACAAAATAGTAATATAAATTCAAATAGACAAAATGATAATAAGGAGAAACAAGTTATGCGTGTAACAATGGGTAATGAGTCTTCTTTGAGTAGCGACACATCGGAATGTATGGGATCATTAGTTTCTAACACTAAAACTAAATATTTCATGTCTATAGATGTAAATAACAAGCAACTGGAGTGCTATGTTGATCTTGGAAGCGAATGTTCCTTAATTAGGAATAGTGAATGTGTAGACCTCGGAGTAGATTTCATGTTTGAAGATTTGCCGTTGCTCAATTAAGCTTATTTTGTTGCTAATGTAACAATTCAAAGTATAACCCTTTCAATAAAGTTGTATGTTGTAGCTGATAATATTATTAGACAGGCCGTATTGCTGGGACACAATTTTACGGAGAACCCCAACATCATGATTACTAAAACCCCTTCACAATTGATTTTTGAATATGTAAACGAATCTCAAAAACTGCTTCTAATAATACTAGACAATATTTGTATAAATCCGGGTGAAATAAAAGCTGTTCCTGTCATTTGTAATAATCTCTATTCTGGTGTTGTTTACGTTTACGGTTCTATAAGAGGAAAAGTCGGTTATGAATATTTTCTCCTACCTGGTGAATATAAACTAAGTTTAGGAAAGGGCAGTCTTCTTGTCCAAAATATCACGAATAAAACTGTTACATTTGTTAAAAATGCCCTTTTAACACGTGCTATGATAATGCGTCATGTAAAAGAAATATGTAGCCTTTCTGAAGTGAACGATGTTGAGGATAGTAATCATAACAGTGTAATTAATTGTGGAAGTGACCTGAACGAAACTCAACACAGGGAACTTAACAATTTAATTGAGAAATATAAAGATTGTTTTTCGAACTCCTTAAAAGATTTAGGTTATACGACTGTAACTGAAATGGAAATTAACTTAACAGATTCTGAACCCGTAGTTTATCGCCCTTACAGATTGTCGCATAGTGAAAGATTATTAGTACAAAATATGATAAGCGAGATGTTAGAAGCTAATGTAATTCGTGAATCCTCGTCCCCTTATGCTAGTCCAATTGTCCTTGTAAAGAAAAAACCTGGCGAAAAACTGCTATGCGTCGATTATAGAGCCTTAAATAGAAAGACTAAAAAAGACCATTATCCGTTGCCTAGAGTAGAAGATCAGCTAGATTTACTTGCGGGATATACTTTATTCATTACATTGGATTTGGCTTCCGGTTACTACCAATTCCGATTAAAGAAGACTCCATACACAAAACCGCGTTTGTCACCCCCGACGGACAGTTCGAATACCTACGTATGCCTTTTGGTCTTGTCAACGCACCGTCGGTTTTCCAACGTGCCATAAATAAAATCTTAGCCGATGCCAAAATACAGTATGCATTAGTATATATGGATGATATATTAATTCCAGCTCATAGTTTCTCGGAAGGTATGTTGCGATTGGAGGAGGTCTTAGTTTTGTTACGGGCCGGGGGTTTGACATTGTAACTGTGTAAATGTTATTTCTTCTATAATAAAATTGAATATTTAGGATTTGAAGTTGGAGCACAAGGTATCCGTCCTGGCACTCGAAAAATAGATGCTATTTCTAAATTTCCTCCCCCTACCAATCAACATGACGTTCGTAGATTCATTGGTTTAGCCAGTTTCTTCAGGCGGTTTATTAAAAATTTCGCAATAATTGCAGGGCCCTTGACGGACTTATTGAAAAAGAACTCTGTATGGAATTGGTCATCCACTCAGGATAACGCTTTTCGGACACTAAAACAATTCCTTACTGAACGCCCAATTCTTGCCTTGTATGACCCTAGTTTAGCTGTTGAGTTACACACAGACGCCAGCAAGGTTGGTTTAGCTAGCATACTCTTCCAAAAATCATCTGATGGTTTGCTTAGACCTATATCTTATTTTAGCCGCAAAACCACAGAGACAGAACAAAAACTACACTCTTTCGAACTTGAAACACTTGCCGTTATAGCTTCTCTTAGTAGATTTCGTGTTTATTTGATTGGAGTTCCTTTTAAAATCTACACAGACTGCAATGCATTACGTACGACGATGACAAAACGTGATTTGATTCCGAGAATCGCTCGTTGGTGGGTGCAACTGCAGGAATTTGATTGTACCTTTGAATATCGTTCCGGTAGTAGTATGGCTCATGTCGATGCTCTCAGTAGAAGTCCTGTTGACCCAGCTTTTCCAGAATCTCATATATTAGATGTACTTTCAATAGATAAGGATAACTGGATAAGTACAGTACAATTAGCTGATGACGAAATTAACAGTATTAAAGATATATTGTCTAATCCCAACCTAAATAAAATTGCCGATGTTCATGCCAACTATAGTCTTAAAAATGAAAGAGTGTACCGAAAAGTTAATGATGAATTAAAATGGGTGGTCCCTAAGGCTGTTAGGTGGCAATTGTTAAAAATGAACCACGATGACGTGGGACATTTTGGTCTCGAAAAAACACTTTCAAGAATAAAACAGCATTATTGGTTTCCTAAAATGCATAAATTTATTAAAAAGTACGTTTCTTCTTGTCTCGAATGTGCCCATCATAAGGCACAGGGCGGGCCACGCTCTGGCGAACTACATCCAATCCCCAAAATTGAAATACCATTTCATACCATACACGCCGATCATTTAGGGCCTTTTGTCAAGAGTAAACGGGGAAACTCGTACATATTAATAATTATAGACGGGTTCACAAAATACATCAATATAACACATGTAAGAAATACAAAAGCATTAACCACTATTAGGGTATTTCGGGAGCATATAAGCTATTTTAGGACACCCACACGCCTCATTACTGATCGCGGTTCATGTTTTACTTGCCATTCTTTTAAAAAGTTTATAGACTCTACCGGTATAAAGCACATATTAAACGCAGTTTCATCACCAAGGGCAAATGGACAAGTAGAAAGATTTAACAGAACTGTATTAGACGCACTTTCTACAAAGACTCACGGACAAGACGATAGAACATGGGATGAACATCTCCCTGACATACAATTGGGTTTAAATACCACTATTCATACTACAACAAAAAAAGTCCTTCAGAATTACTTTTTGGGTTAAAATTAACAAACTCCTCAGAATCCATTTTACATGATGTCATAAACGATACCCTTAATATTAGTTCAGGGCAGGAATTAGAAGAGTTACGAGATAAAACGGGCGATTTAATTAGGGAACAGCAAAGTAAAGATGTCAAAAGATTCAATAAAAGTAGGAAAAATAGTTACGTTTTTAAAGAGGGAGATTTAGTGCGATTAGAAAGAGATATTAATTATAATGATGGAAAATCGAAAAAATTAAAACCAAAATTTCATGGCCCGTATCGAATACAAAAAATTCTCCCTAATGACCGATTTATAGTTGAAGATACTCCACTAACTCGAAAAAATAACAGGCGTTATGAAGCTATTGTAGCAATCGATAAAATTCAGCCTTGGTTGAGCTTTTCTTGTAATTATACTGACAGTGATAATGATTCGGATGAAGAAAGCACAGATACTCGTATTTTACATGATGTCATAAACGATACCCTTAATATTAGTTCAGGGCAGGAATTAGAAGAGTTACGAGACAAAACGGGCGATTTAATTAGGGAACAGCAAAGTAAAGATGTCAAAAGATTCAATAAAAGTAGGAAAAATAGTTACGTTTTTAAAGAGGGAGATTTAGTGCGATTAGAAAGAGATATTAATTATAATGATGGAAAATCGAAAAAATTAAAACCAAAATTTCATGGCCCGTATCGAATACAAAAAATTCTCCCTAATGACCGATTTATAGTTGAAGATACTCCACTAACTCGAAAGAATAACAGGCGTTATGAAGCTATTGTAGCAATCGATAAAATTCAGCCTTGGTTGAGCTTTTCTTGTAATTATACTCGTATTTGTGATTTAGATAAAAACAATGAATAAATTATGTAAGTAATTGATAAAATACTAAATTGTTTTTGTGTATTGTGTTCTGACTAAAAGTTTTTCTGTATAAAGCAACAAAGAAATATAATTGTTATATTTTGCTTCACTTGGTTATATCCTCTATTAAATTAATTTAATCATAATGATATCATTTACAACAAATTGTTATTTTTATTAGATAGTTTACATTATATCCCGTACTGATAATTTTGTTGTTAAGATAGATTGTTTTTTTGTGTTGGATAATAAGTATGAATTGTAACAATTAATGCAATTTCAGACATATTTTTTTTTAATCATCCATAACAACGGGTTTATATTATGTTCTATGAACTAGATTAAGATTTATTTATAAAATGTAAGTAAATAAGAACTTATATTGAATGTAATTTTATTAATTTAATAATTTTTTTTTAAACAAAAGCAACTCGTGGACGAGTTGCCTGGTCAGATGGCCGAGCTGTTAAGTTATTGTTATATTAAGCCCTGATTAACATCCTAAAATGTACACTGATTTATTTAATTAATATACATATAAAGTCAGTTGATCAATATTGATTGTTGTCGCTAATTAAACTTATGTGAAACGGAACGTTTTTTCACCCCACTCTAAAGCAAGGTCATCAGCCATCTTCGATGGCTCAAGTCTAGGGGTGCGAGGCATTCGATCTCGAAGCGTAGAACTAAATAGACCTGATAAGAATTGTTGCTGTACTATTATAAGTTATTAAATTATAATTTGTTAAATTTTGTAACCGTATTGCTGCAAGGAAATAAATAAAAGTTTTGAAACTAATACTGTCTTTGGCTTTGATTCTCTAACACTAACTAATTAGTCACTTTTCACTATCACTACACTAAGTTATATAACTAATTTAAAGGGTTTTGTCCGTTTGAGTCTTCTCACTAAGTCCGTGGTGACGAGCAGCTGGATTGCCTCAACGTTCAAGTGATGATGAAGTCTTTATTGATGACCTTCTGCATATTTTTTTTAATAACATTTTTGAAATGAAATGAAATGAAATGAAATATTTATTTGCATAAAACACGGTACATTTTACGATAAAAATCTTACGATATTGGAACCTTTGTATTACTTCAATGTTGTTCTGTTTGGTACAGCCCCGGAGCTGTATACCATAGGTCCATACTGGCATTAGGACCTGTTTATACAGCAAGATTTTATTTTGGATGGACAGTGAGGAATACCTCCCAAGAAACCAATGCATAGCTCTGTATTTGAGCTCCAGTTCTTCACGTTTCTTTTTGACATGATGCTTCCAGCGTAGCTTCGCGTCAAGTGTCATACCTAGGTATTTTGTTGTATTTGCATACGGAATGCTTATGTTATTTATTAGTATTGGGTGATAAATATGCTCTTTGTTGGTGAAATTAAGTTTCATGCGCCACTTTCTTGTCCAATCATAAACTTTATTAATTGCTTCTTGACACTTTTCTGCAGCTTGCTCATGACTTTTGCCCACGGCTAATATGGCGGTGTCATCTGCAAAAGTTGCGAAGAAACTGTTTTCTGTTTTTGGAATATCACAGGTATATAGTAGGTACAGGACCGGTCCTAGTACACTTCCTTGTGGTACTCCAGCTCTTATTTCTTTCAGGTCTGAGTATACATCTCCTTGCCTCACCCTGAAGACTCTATTAGAAATATGACTCCAAGATATTTGCTAGTTCTTTTGGTAGCATTCTTCTTAATTTTAGGGTTAAGCCATAATGCCAGACCTTGTCGAAGGCTTGCGCTACATCTAGAAAGACAGCAGAGCAGACTTGCTTTTCTTCTAGGGTTTTCTTTATAATGTTTGTAATTCTATGGACCTGATCTATGGTTGAATGTTTTTCCCTGAAGCCGAATTGATGATCAGGAACTAGCTTTTTGTTTTCTATAGGGACTCAGAGATGCAAGCCTGTTCTTGCAGAGAACGCTTTGAATGCATCAAAGCATATTCTACTGGGAACATATCAATTTGAGCATATTTAATTATAAAATTATGTGACGTGTAAGCTCTTGACATGTAAGAGGTCCTTTCAGTTTATTAGTTCTATTTTTTAAATTATATACAAATCTTTGAATATATGCGACAACTGTTTGCAAACGCTTAAAATTGGAATATTTATGAATTAATGATTTTATAAATGACTAGCCTTCCGCCAGCGGCTTCGCCCGCGTGGACCCGTTTTATAGGTTCCCGTAGGATAAAAACCATCCTATGTCCTTTCCCAAGGTCCACTCTATCTGTGTTCCAAATTTCATTAAAATTGGTTCATTAGTTTAAGCGGGAAAGCGTAACAGACAGACAGACGGAGTTACTTTCGAATTTATAATATTAGTAGGGATAGCGGCCGCCCGCGACTTCGTCCGCGTGGATGTTTGATTGTTTGAACACGCTAATCTCGGGAACTACTGGTTCGAATTGAAAAATTATTTTTGTGTTGAATAGTGCAGTTATTAGGGAAGGCTATAAGCTATATAATATCATGCTATGCGACATTAAACTCCTTCAACGATGTATTCTGTGCTCCATCCAACGCACACACGAACACTGTTTTGATAGATATGATCTTTGACGTTAGGAACACACCTACATTGCTTAGACAACAGTGAGTGCTTGTAATTTAATATGAACTTTATACGATAGCAATAAAGCTCAAATTGACTACGTTTTAGTTAGAAAACATTTGTATCGGAAATAGAAAAGGGCTGTTTTTATTGTTTTTCCGGCAATTATTCGAATTTTTCTCGCCCTAAAAACCATCCTTGAACTTCAACGAACATTTAAAAAAAACAATTGGCCAAATTGGTCTAGGCGTTGTTGAGTTATGCGCTTACCAACACATTTTGCGATTCATTTTTATATTCTAGATTGATTTTCTAATTGGAAAAAAGAATGAATGTGTTTAGGATTATTAATTAACATTTCAGATGATAATTCCGGAAGGTGTTTCTCATTTTGATTAGGCATATTTGGCCACTTAGTTTCCTCTAGTAACAAAAATTCAGGTCCTGACCACCATATGGAACAATTGGCTATAAGGTCAGCAGTAAGTCCACGAGAAACTATATCTGCATGATTACTTTTGGACGGCACGTACCTCCACGTATATTGGAATGCAATTGGTTAGGTAGATATTCTATTATATGCAAAAATTACAATAAGTAATAGCGAAAATATTGATGTTTTAAGCTTTATAATGGAAAATAAGAGCGAAATAAACGTTGTACTAAACGAATTGACCCCGCCAAAATTTTATAATATATTTATTTTAATTAGCGTGTGTTATTTTGTATTTTTTATATTAACTTACTAATGTTTCAACCTCTTTTCTGAAATAAAGACGGGACAAGCAGGTTTGGCGAAGTAAATTTTAAATATTAAGAAAAAACTTTGTATTTAGTTTTCGCCCGAACCATCATCAACACTTATTCTTATTTATTTACAAAATATGTTATCGAACAATTGTTTGAGTCTGACAGTCAACAACAATTGGTTGCCTAGCAATCTCAATCTCATGCACTTCAATCTTTATTCGCATGGTACAAACGTCATAATGCAAATTGTTCAGCTTAGTATTTGGTAGCTGCTATAAGTTAATTTTATTATAGACGAAGAAAATAATAAAAACATAATTGAATAGGAACAATTTTATCTTTTAGCCCATCCGTCGGTCCGTAACATGTTTGTCCGCTTGATAACTGAAAAACTTTGATACCGTACCGTATGGTATTCTGCAAGGTAGTCGCTTTAATTGATATGGGTATTGGGTGCATTGTAGTAGGCGCCAACCCTAGAGCTCCGCGCAGTCATTTGTTCAAATTTCAAAAATCGAGCTGAGTTACGCTACTGTCTGGAAAGGCGCTCTTTGTATTGTGCCAGTGCCATTTGTTTACATGACCGAGTGACGTCACAAAGAGTAAATATGAGATACAGCATTTTCGTCAAATTACGCGTAAAATTGTGAAATTTAAATGCACTTTTAGGTCACTTATCACATAAAAGTCGACACTAAAAAATACAAAATTTATAAGCAATAGTTACATTAGCACGTTATAATTATCGAAAATTAGGTGTAGTACCCTATTTTAGAACAGCAAGGATAAAAAGTAGAATGGCAAAAGTTTGTCAAACTATTTTTGACGTCTTATGTCCGCTCCACACGTTGGCCAACATTGTGGCGAAGATTGTGGCCCATAATTATGGCCATCGGGTGGAACGGGAGTTAATTTTTTTTAAATTTATTTATTTATTTGATTCAAGCATCTGTGGCTCATTATAGATACACATTAATTTTAAAACAATCACGACACAAAAATACAATTATATATACTAAAGTTATTATGCAAATCCATAAATAAAATTAAAACAATTAAAAAAATTTAATATATAATCAAATTAGATTAAGATTATTAATTAAAATTTTAAAATTACAATTAATTAGTCAATTTAATTAAAATTATTCATTAATTTTATGAAGATATATATACCTATATAATACAACAGTGATTCAAATACAGGGAGTCATATCTCTCGGACAATACCATCAAGATTACGATAGAATACCATAAAATTTGTGAGCGGATGGCAGTGTGATAGCATTGACACACACGATAGCTGTCTCGTGTGCTCCTTGTCGCCCCACAGTCATGCTGCATAATAAATACCCATTGTACCTGAAAATTTATTTAAAACAGGGGTGGAGTTTTTTTCCGCCCGCTTTTTTCTCCTAGCCCATATAAGCCTTAGCGCACCCAAAGCGGATGACGGTCAGCTGATGACCGTAGAACAATGACAAACATCAAGTGTATATTATTACCCAGGATGTTAATAAACTATTTCATTTCATTTCATTATTTCATTTCATTTCATTATTTCATTTCATTTCATTATTTCATTTCATTTCATTTCAAGATCCTGTTGGGGCTGGCTCGGACTCTGCGCAACAAGGACGTGCACCGCTTCCGCATGATCGTATAGAAGCAATCTACTCGCGATTCAGCGAACATTCCTGAAGCGCTGCAAAACCTTGGCAGCCCCAACAACACCCTGAACGCATTGTTATACTGAATGCAATATTCTTAATTGTTCATGACATAATTTACTATCCAAGTCAATTTGTTCAAACGTTCTATCTCCCCATCGAACTTGGTTATATTGTTTTTCATTAGTAACACTCAACACTTTAGGTTTGATTGCATTCAGATTAAATTTCCTCCTCCTCCTTTTCCTTTAATAGTTAAATGTATAACTAATAAAGGAAAATGATCAGACCACAATATATTATATTCGATATTTATAGACCGGATGGTTTGCATGGCAGTCTTAGTAACAACACAGTGGTCTAACAAGCGTCTCGAACCATTCGCTTCGATAATAAAGCTAAGTATCTGAATTTAACCCTAAAACGTGAATGTCCGCACACAACCAGTCCGATTCGTCACAAAAACACATTATCTCTATTAAACACATTAGTTTATGCCTACCTTGGTCTGTATTGGCATGATGGCCCACAAATTGGAGCGATATGCTTGTGTTGTCGGTTTTTTAGAAAAGATCAAAGGGTTTGAGGCCGAGTTATGGCCGTCGCGTCCACACGTTGGCCAATCTTTCATTTTGCTACGAAAACCGAGAGTGATCGCGCATCTACGATTCATTTAGGGACTTCGAAATGTCAATGAGCAATGAAGATATGTTTTAATAGAGCTCTACCAAGCCGAAAATTGCTTGTAAAATCCAAAAAATAAAATTATTATAAGTATTTAACCTATTCAATGCAATTCTTTCCTGTGGTTCCCTCTCCTAACGTTTTCTATAGTCTGGAAGTTTAAGAACTTTTATTTTTGGAAAGAAACTACTAGTAGTACTACTACACGTAACTATTAAAGGACCTTAGACTAAGAATAATGTAATTGATCTATGTAAAAGACCAACTAGAAATGTAAATAACAATACAGTTGTCATTACTGTCACTAGGCAAGTATGGACCAAGTAATTTTAGCCGCATATTATTAGCCTTGTTATAGGTTTTTCCTCATAAATGGGTATTTCGGTATAAGTTATATTTCATTATAATTGATTTACAAGTCCAACTTTATTATATAAATATTTAAGTAAGAAAACTGTAAAATTAATAGAATCAGGCGTTACTTTGCGGAACTCCATTGTCCATCATTCCGCAACCACTGCGGATTGTTGCAAAGTAGTTTTTACCTAACTTTATAAGAAAACTGTTTTTTTTCTTTTACCTGTAAATAAGAAATAATTGCGTATAAGGGTACCTACAGGCGCGGTCGCAGCCATCATTTTGGGGGGGGGGGGGGCGCCAAGAAATTTGGGGGAAGAGGTGTCCAATTTGGGCTTGTTTTGCCTTCCATCTACGCATGAATGTTGGACAACGTGTGTAGGCGCCACTATCTGAATTTAATATTGTATTCAGTATTCAGAGCACTACAGTACCTATCTGAAAAGAACAAGTATTCAACTTTCCTTTCGCATGTAACTCACACTTAGGGACTGAAAGTCACACGATTTGTACTTGCACATTTGTACTTGCACAAAAGTAGTTTTTAAAAGACTTGAAAAAAATGGGACTATTCAGTTCGTCCTGTACCTATATAATATATATATATATATATATGTTGTTGGAATTGAATAGCTGGTTTATAATCTATACTAGTCTTCCGCCAGCGGCTTCGCCCGCGTGGACCCGTTTTAAAGGTTCCCGTAGGATAAAAGCCATTCTATGTCCTTTCCCAAGGTCCACTCTATCTGTGTTCCGAATTTTATTAAAATTGGTTCAGTAGTTTAAGCAGGAAAGCGTAGCAGACAGACAGACAGAGTTACTTTCGAATTTATAATTTTAGTATGGATATAATCTATACTAAGTAATATAATCCCATTTAAAAAATCTTTTACTACACGCTACGATTTCGTACTAAATGGGAAAATATTGGTACTTGGTTATTGGTACGAAACTTATTAGATGAATACTATATAAATTATATAAATAATGAATAATCAACTTACTGAGTTCAAAAATGGAGACATAACCATAAGTGTAAATTTCACCGGTATCATCGTGTAATACTGCGTAAAGCTGTCATTGTCTGGTCTATTCTCGGGAGATACTTGAAAAACATCGGAAAATGACTTATTCAACGCTTTATCGTGTACATCCTTATCGTAAATCGTTAAGTTACTAAAATAATCTAAAGGGTTTTTTTGGTAACGTATACACGATTCAGGAAAATTCATATTTAAATGTACCACTTCGTTTTTTGGACAACACTTTGGAATAATTTTAAGATTATCAGACACACAGAGTACGAAAAAATTACTTGTCACAAACAACACAAAAATAGCACGCGAGTACATAGTAGTAGATGGTAACGGTCTACCTCAAAGGAACGCTTAAACGAAACAAACCCAGATACGCGTAGGTACATATAGAACACTTCGTGTTATAGACCAGTGCCGATCATGTTGAAAATGGTAAAAAGTGAAAAAAAATTATAGTAGAATGAAACCTATTGGAAAAGGTAGAGAATATAACAAAAATAAAAGGAAAAATAAATTAGAGGCGATCTGAGGTCGGGAAGGGGGAGGGGGGGAGCTTTAAAGGGTAAATAACGGTTTATCTCGATTTCCGGCAAAACTACAGGTCCTATGAAAAAAAGTTAAATGGCAAAGATGTAGTTAATAAAAAGATCTACAACTTTTATATTTACACTTTTTTCACATAACCTCAAAATTTAAGTGAAATATTCAAATAACCATGTTTTTGTTTTTTTTTATCTTATACAAATAAAATTATTTTTTCACAAAATTTGGTGAAAACTTACCTTTTTATGTCCCAGTTATACAGTATTTATTTCGGTTTAAAATATTTATTTTTTTCACCTCATTTTGACTTATTATCGAAAAAGCAGCCTAGTTTTCAATCGAAAATTCTCACGTCAAAATATCTGCTTTTTTAAAAAAGTCGGTATGCTTTTTGTACGTTAAAATCTCTTCTTTCTGATGGTATAAAAAATATACATTACTATTGTAAATGTGCTCAGAAAATGCAAATTATTAAAACTAATATGACGGCTCTATTTAATTGTTAGTCGATTATCTGTCAACTGGCAATATTGACAGATGACGTAACACCGGACGCTGGGGCGGCGGCCATTACAGACCGAGTGAGGATTGAGCGAGGAGCGTGTAAGGAGATTGCGCACGCGCCCCACGTGTTCGGGTGGAACGTCGGTCGGTTATAAAGTGATCGTTCTACCTACAAGTGATTTGTCCGTATTATAAATTAGTGATTGTTAATTTCGTAATCAGTAAAGGAGTGTCTTAGATTTACTTTACTCGCCCACATGAATAACTCTGATGTATGGCCACCGCTCGCCAATATCAGAAGTGGGATTACCATAGAACAGATTACTTGTGCGATTTTGTGATTTCAGGTTATGCCACGAAATGAGAGACAATAGTTATCAAACAAACTGAGCGATATTACAAAGGAGGGTACTCGGAGGTCATAACTGTCTAAGTATCACAACGACGTGCCTTTATCACTATGTACAAGGAGCGATAACCGAAAATTATGGGAAGGCAAAAGGAAGTCAAATGGGTGACTGCCTAACCACTTGTACTACGAGTATCAGCACTTCGTAACGTGAGGATGCCTTGCGTGAAGCAGTTATTGAAATTCAGGGGAGTAATGTTCATTGTTATCGTTATTAAATTCGACGACCTGCGTGGCGCAATGGTTGCCGTGGCGGACTGTCAGTCGAGGGGTCCCGGGTTCGATTCCCGGCGGAGTGGACTTTTGAGGGATGGATTTAGGTTGCTGTTCTCGGTCTGAGTGTTTGTGTTTCTGCCTTTGTGTGTCCATGGTACCCACGACAGGCCCACGATACGGGTTGTATCTACCTTGCTGTGGGGCTATGAATGTGAAACGTCATTTTTATCATTATGTTCAATTAACTTGATTAACGTCAATTTGATATCAGCGCTAGATTTTAATAAGTGACGCTTAAGCGTGTTATTTTTTTTTAGGGTTCATCACCTCGAAATAAAAATAAACGGAACCCTATAGGATCACTTTGCTGTCTGTCTGTCCGTCGAGACCCTTTTTCACAGGAACGCGTGGAGGTATCAAGCTGGAATTTATATCAAATACTCAGGTCTATTGTTACTTGGAGCTGTTATAAAAAAAAAAACTTCTAAGCCAGCGCAATCAAAATATACAGCCGTTTATGCCGCAAATTTCTGCAAATTCTCGTCACTCGCAAGGAATCAAAACCTACAGGATAGTTCACGTGAAATCAGAATCTTGAAATTTGATACGAAGCAACGTGTTATAGCACAAAAAAAAAATCTATGAAGTAACTTATAAGAATTATGAATCCCATTAAGGGTAGGTAGATTCTGGTAATCTGTCAAGCCGAGTCATCGTTTTTATTAGATAATTCGTCGTAATTTAGCGCCGCGACGAAAGGACATTTTTGAAGCGAAGGCAAAGCTAGCTGTGATGATAGTAACGTGCATTTTTACTGGCACGGATGCTTTTGATAAAGTATTTCTGAACGTGGGCCATCGTGGCGGCCATTACAAGCAAAACCACGCGGAGTGTAACTGTGTAAGTGAGGCCAGGTCTCCACGACATCATTTACTCAGGGACCCCTTAGAATTCCCTTAGTATAAAATATAGGTTTTATTAGTTTTGTTCCCTAGCATCACTTTGTAAACGAATCCTTTTCAACCTATACCTACTGACTGGTTGACATAATTATGGTATGTCATATTGTACAGTTTTTATTCTCATTGTTATCAAGTGTTAAAAGACAATTCGAAGTCGAATGTCGAATAATGAACTAAGTAAAATTTATATACCTACCCTCATCTGTGGTTACTTTTATTACGAGATTTGTAACTTCTGATAACTGAATATGATTTGTTTTATCGTTGGAGATCATGTTGACAGTAATTGCCATTATTTTATAAAAGTTTCGATACTTTTGACTTTGCAATGAGAATGTTGGTTATTGTGGTTATACTGATGAAATTAACGTATTGATAATTTCTCTTCTTTTAAAATTTTCAATTCTTCAAGTGACTTTTCGTTACAAGAAAGATCACTTTTAAATTTATTTTCGTGATGAGGCAAGAAAAGAATTAGTAAGCTTAGTTAATGCACTGCATATAAAAAAAAAAACGAGAGAAAAATGTATGGTATATTCAGATTCCCTGTTAGAATTATGATTTGCTGGTTTCTTTTGTTAAGATATTGTCTGATTTGAGGCCTTGTTCTGCTTCTCCAGGTAAACTGTTGATTAGTTACGTCCCAGGTAAAGTTAATTGGCAAGTAAAAGGTATGAGTATGGGTCAGTTTATCATATGATTAGTGCTACTCGAACATCGTGAAATTAAAATTGAAGGTACGGGTGACTTTAACCGACAATTAGCGTACTTGTCACTTTACTTGGAGGTGGTGAAAGGGGCCCTAAGATGAATCATATTTGTGAACTAAAAGGTAAAACCACAGAAAGGGGCGGTGCGGGTTATTTGGAACTCCGTGGGTAAAACCGGTAGTTTTTGAAATTGAAGCTTTGTTGTTCATTTACCGTATCATATCAGGCTTTCATTGAACATTGACTATTTAGAACTTATTGAAGCCTCTTTGGGTTTATCGTTTACTTTATATTCCATCATTAATTGTCGGTAGATTGTGTCAATAGAAAATAACTTGTAGGTAACTGAAATTGTTGAGATAGCTTGGACAGCAACAAAGTTTAGTCAGATATTGATAACTGCTGGTAGTCACTAGTATTATTTGTACATTTGTTGAAGTAAGCAGTGCTAACCCATATTTTACAAAGTTCAGCTTTACTAATATCATATTTGCAGGACTATGTTTCTAATTTCGTGTAGCGTACTGTGGTAATTAATCAATTTATTGTTGCATCTTAAATAAAAGTGTCGAAATTATATTACCGTTGTTTCGAATACTTTAAAAAAAAAAGCATTTTTACTGTGGTCATAGTTGTATGCAACATAGTAGCAGTTACTCAAAGGTTTCGCAATGCAAAAAAAAAAAGAAGACTGTCTGATTTTATTGAATTGTCATTACGTGTGCCTAATGGTGGTTTTCATAACTGTAATAATACGTCAATGAACTATATCGTTCCTATTAGCAAGAATGTATCTTTCCATGAAGGCTTGAAAGCTACTCCGTTTATCAAATTAATAACTTCAATGAAATTGAATCTGCTATTGAAATTTTGACTGAAGGTAACGGTAATTGAATTCAATTGTGAAAGATATTTTCCATCAAGTGACCACTTTGCTGTGCTAGTACTTTGTTTTCATCGGTAAGTTAGCTCACTAGTCTGTTAATGATATCAACTTTGCATATTGTGTGTAGGTGTCTAGGTTTTCTTTTTGAGTTTATGGTGATGGCGTAGGGCCGTCAAAAACCCGCGTTGTACGCCACAGTTGCCAAACTTTTAAAATCTCAGAAAGTAAAACAAGTGTGGTGGTGCAATAAATGTTCATTATAAGTACAGCTGTTAATTTTAAGTCCCCAGAATCGCAATTTACTTCTGTTAAAAAGTTTCGAAAGTTAATAACAAAAATTATTTTGTAATCTTATCCGCTTTATTATCACATTTTCAGGAAAGTGAAGAATAGTTGAAGAAAAGGGTTCTTAAAGTGAAAAATTAATGAACTGAGTTATGGAGATAAAGACGCTACCAAGTTAATGAGGACCCTTGAAAAAAAAAGGCCAGGCCAATCAACTATTATGTGCATGAAAAGTGAGAACACCAGTCCTGTTTGTGAAATGACTGGAACAGGAGCCAGATAGCAGCGATCAAGCTATAAGAGCGCTTCGACCATGACATCCGGTGAGCCCGTTTCTATTGTTTTGGTATTGAATTGGCTGGTCGGAGGGGCTTCATACGCCCGGTCCACGCCATGTAATTGTGTTTGGCTGGTCGAGAGGGCCCCGCACGCCCGGTCCACGCCCTGTATGGTTGGTCGAAGGGGCTTCATACGCCCGGTCCACACCATGTAATTGTGTTTGGCTGGTCGAAAGGGCCCCGCACGCCCGGTCCACGCCCTGTACGGCTGGTCGAAGGGGCTTCATACGCCCGGTCCACGCCATGTAATTGTGTTTGGCTGGTCGAAAGGGCCCCGCACGCCCAGTCCACGCCCTGTATTGGTGGTCGAAAGGGCCTTGCACGCCCAGTCCGCAATGCGCTACTGGCTACCTTCAAGCCTAATCCTAGGTACTCCTTACATGTAACACATGCAATGTAATGGGATAGGGATATCGCACTATATGTCAGGAATGGTCGAGCGAGTACTGTTTTCGTTTTTTTTGTTTCAGGTGACGCACGAGGACGTGCGACAGTCAGAGATGGCCGTGACGGCTCTATTTAATTGTTAGTCGATTATCTGTCAACTGGCAATATTGACAGATGACGTAACACCGGACGCTGGGGCGGCGGCCATTACAGACCGAGTGAGGATTGAGCGAGGAGCGTGTAAGGAGATTGCGCACGCGCCCCACGTGTTCGGGTGGAACGTCGGTCGGTTATAAAGTGATCGTTCTACCTACAAGTGATTTGTCCGTATTATAAATTAGTGATTGTTAATTTCGTAATCAGTAAAGGAGTGTCTTAGATTTACTTTACTCGCCCACATGAATAACTCTGATGTATGGCCACCGCTCGCCAATAAATATAAATAAAAACTATAACTACTATAATAAATAAAAAAAATCGGATTCGATTTTTTTAAATAATTATGTACAATTTTGAGCTTTTAACTAAAAATTACACTTTAATTACTTGAAAAACAAAGTATGTACCTATATCAATGTTACTTGAAATCTTAATTTTTTTAGTAATTTAAGTGTAAATTTTAATATATAGCTCAAAATTGTACATAATGATTGAAAAAAATTGGGATTCGAGTTTTCATTATTTGCATTTTCTGAGCACATTTACAAAAGTAATGTATATTTTTTATACCATCAGAAAGAAGAGATTTCAAGGTACAAAAAGCATACCGACTTTTTAAAAAAAGCAGATATTTTGACGTGAGAATTTTCGATTGAAAACTAGGCTGCTTTTTCGATTAAGTCATAATGAGGTGAAAAAAATTAATATTTTAAACCGAAAAAAATACTGTATATCTGGGACATAAAAAGGTAAGTTTTCACCAAATTTTGTGAAAAAATAATTTTATTTGTATAAGATAAAAATAAAAAACCAAAAACTTGGTTATTTGAATATTTCACTTAAATTTTGAGGTATAAACTGTCAATGCCATAATTCTGAAAATTCCCGCCTTTTCAGTGGTTAAGAGGCCGTATACGAAATCGAAACGGGCCAGATTAGGTATTTGAAAGGCACACGGCGTAAACGGGAGCATTTGGTCGCGGGTTTGTGTGAGTCCGGAATCGTCGAAGGCTGGTACGACGATTAAACGGTTTTGATACTTTGTACTTTCTTCGGTGTCTTTTCCTCAGTTGTTTTTTGTCAATTAGAATAAAAAGTCTGATAGTACACAACTAAGCATTTATTAGTGTAGTACAAGTATGATCTATACATGTAATAAATCTGTAGATAAGCAAAATCTGTACATTTAATTTAATTTAATTATTCTTTATTACACTATAAAATAAGCACAAAGGGCGGACTAAATGCCTAATGGTATTATCTGCCAGCCAACCCGTGGCGTTGGTGTGGAGCTGTGGAAGGTGCATTAAACAGAATGGTATTGTGAAGGTAGAAGAAGAAAATATAAATAAAGAATAGTTCATTAAATACCTATATCGCAAAAAAAAAACATATCTACTTAATACATAAAATACATAAATACTTTCAGTATAACATACACAAAATGATATTGCTTTGTTTTGAGAAAAACCATTTTAATCATTATAATTATAAAAGGAAAAATACGGAATTGGTAGTTTTTGAAGAACTTGCCTGTGTGTCTGTGAAACTTTTTTATTTTAACTGACTTCAATCAAAAAGGAGGAGGTTATTAATTCATCTGTATATTTTTTATGTTTGTTACCTCAGAACTTTCGACTGGATGAACAGATTTTGATGATTCTTTTTTTATTTCAAAGCTGATACTTCCCGTGTGGTCCCATTTTAATTTGGTCCAGTTCTGACAATGGTATCCATGCGAAAACCATATTTGCATTAAGTAGCTGCTCTACAAATGGACTAATAACTCAATATCACGCCAACCGATTATGATGATTCTTTTTTATTGGATTTTTTTTCTTCAAGGGTAGTTTAATAAGAGTTTGGTTAGGTTCCGACTAAGGGATCCATGACAAAATAACGGGACTCTTCAATTCGTAGGAGTAAATTAATGATACTCGATCGAATCTTTTATAGACTAGTAATTTTCGTAATTGAATTTGATGATCAATGAAACTCCTTAACAGCTTACAGTAAGGTTGAAATCTGGGGTAGAACTGTTAACTGTTCCATTTAAACGGCGCTGTCTTAAATGAGCAGCACGTCTAGTATGCCTACTCACATTCAAACAAATAAGTTAGTATACATCAATTTTACTAAAATGCAAAAAATAAACAAAAATTTTAACAAAAAAAAAACCGACTACAAAAGAAAACTATTCCAAAACTAATGAAATTGCACTAAAAAGAAAAAATAATTGCTTATTCTTATACAAACAGATTTAGAATAGTAGACTTACATTTTCTACTCATCAATATGTAGGTACGATCTGTGTTTACGATAATAATATAATGTCAGTACAATTATTATTATTTTTGGAGTGAAGAATTTACAGTCGAGCGGGACCCATTCTTCAATCAATGGATTTTTTCCAAGAAGCCAAGTAAAATTTAAATGGATACTGGTTGTTAATTTTTCTATTTTCAAAAATAATTTATGATATATAGCTTACAAAGCTTGTTTCTTTCTTTTTAGTTTTTACTCCACAGTCGAGGTTTTTGTTTCTTTTATAATTATCAGGGATGTTAGGGAGCTCCGTAACCGTAACCGAAACTATCGGATATCCGATATAAAAATTATTCGTAATCGTAACCGAATCCGAAATAATAGTTTCGGATAGTATCGGATAGGGACGGAGCCTAATTGAGACACGTTATGACGAGTTGTTTTAATTAATATTGTATAAGTAATAATTTTGTTATTACATTTTCATTTTAAGTAGATTAGATAACACTCAATGTAACACTTAATCATTTTTATTTCAAACTAGCCTTCCGCCAGCGGCTTCGCCCGCGTGGACCCGTTTTATAGGTTCCTTTCCCAAGGTCCACTCTATCTGTGTTCCAAATTTCATTAAAATTGGTTCATTAGTTTAAGCGAGAAAGCGTAACAGACAGACAGACAGAGTTACTTTCGAATTTATAATATTAGTAGGGATAGCGGCCGCCCACGACTTCGTCCGCGTGGATGTTTGATTGTTTGAACACGCTAATCTCAGAAACTACTGGTTCGAATTGAAAAATTATTTTTGTGTTGAATAGTCCAGTTATTAGGGAAGGCTATAAGCTATTATAACATCATGCTATGCGACATTAAACTCCTCCAACGATGTATTCTGTGCTCCAACGCACACACGCACACTGTTTTGATAGATATGATCTTTGACGTTAGGAACACACCTACATTGCTTAGACAACAGTGAGTGCTTGTAATTTAATATGAACTTTATACAATAGCAATAAAGCTCAAATTGACTACGTTTTAGTTAGAAAACATTTGTATGGGAAAAAGAAAAGGGCTGTTTTTATGGTTTTTCCGGCAATTATTCGAAATTTTCTCGCCGTAAAAACCATCCTTGAACTTCAACGAACATTTAAAAAAAACAATTGGCCAAATTGGTCTAGGCGTTGTTGAGTTATGCGCTTACCAACACATTTTGCGATTCATTTTTATATTATAGATAGCTATAATAATTACTCACAGACTGATTGTAATTCTGACCAAATGGTGACATATAAATAAAACCATTTTACTAGCTACTAGCCTTCAGCCAGCGGCTTCGACTGCATGGACCCGTTTTTTTGGGTCCCCATAGGATAAAAAATGACCTATGTGCTATTCAAGGCTTCATTGCTATATTAAAATCAAAGGTGTTTAGCCAGTTGCTTCAACAGCGTTGACATTATTACCCGTTTTCACGTAGGAATGAAGCATATTCTCGCGGCAAAAAGTAGCCTATGTTACTCAAGGTAAATGTGGCTTTCTAATGGTGAAAGAATTTTTTAAATCGGAACAGTAGTTTTTAAGTTTAATTAGGATAAATTGTATGATACTGAGTTACATAAACAGAATAGTTTTCTGCTGTTTTGTATTATACAACTTAGGCCCTCCTATTTAATACCCATATCATAGGGTTGCACAAATAAATGTTATCCGCCATTTTGGGATAGCGGCCATCTTGGATTAGTTTTTTATAATGTATTTTATTCTGCAAATTAATCACTTTTATTTGATACCCATATCGTGTGGCTTTTTGTGCAAAAAATATGTGATCCACCATTTTGCTGCAGCGGCCATATTGAATTAACGAAAATGTTACTAATAATTATATTGTCATTTAAAATAAAAGTGTATTTCAAACTTCAGCTCAATCAGACTCTCGAAAGTGGTTCAAATTTAGCTTGCAATATTTAACTAAGGGCCTCGTTTACCATCTTCAAGTAAAGTGTTGATTAGTTATGTCCCAAGTAAAGTTAATTGGCAAGTTAAAGCTATGAGTACGGGTCAGTTTATCATATGATTAGTGCTACTCGAACATTGTGAAATGGAAATTGAAGTTACGGGTGACTTTAACCGACAATTAGCGTACTTGTCACTTTACTTGAAGGTGGTGAAAGAGGCCCTAACACTAACAACCTTACTAACACGGCAAGCTATAAATGCTTGTAAACATACTTTTCTACATGAGATACACAACAATTAACAATGGAATTTTTACTACCCTATCACTTGTTGTAGATGGTAAATCATCACAACATATTTAAAATTATTAGCTATTCAAAGTGTCAAGCACACGCTGCGCGCTGTAGTCACGCCGCTCTGTAGTCGGAGCATCGAACTAACATTGCTACGAACTTGTGCGACGTCCAGGGCTCCGCGTGGCGCAGAGCGACATGTCCACTCTCTGAAAGCGCTTGGCGCAGTCTGCCTGACTAGTAGCTTGCGTCGAGTATTATAATGCGAGTTTTAGGTTACTTTAAAAGATTATTAATGCCAAATTTTTATTCACAATTTGATTATGTTTTTCAGAAAACGGATTGTTTATGAACTGAAGTTTATTCGTGTCTATTAAATTTTATGAATGACTGTTCCAACTGGCCGAAATAAAATGCAATGTCTGGCCCATTTTCTCTTAAAATTG
The DNA here is from genome assembly GCA_911387765.1 of Pyrgus malvae. Classification (NCBI taxonomy): domain Eukaryota; kingdom Metazoa; phylum Arthropoda; class Insecta; order Lepidoptera; family Hesperiidae; genus Pyrgus; species Pyrgus malvae. Next base: position 5,908,833 of record OU426958.1, on the reverse strand, counting down.
ACTAATTTCAATATTTTTTTACTAGTTTTTTGTATGAGAGTGGTAAAATGTGACACACCCATTTTATAGGCGATTCTTACAGCAATACACAGCATTTTTTTCAATCCGCTGAGGTTTCATAATGATCTAGAAATATGTAACAAATATATATTACAGAAAATATGTATATGTATATATATGTATATATATATATGTATTACAGCAAAAATTCACAAAACTGTCATCGTCTTCAGGTCTAATAAGCACAACAAAGTAATAAAAATAAAAATGTGGCTAATGTAATAGCTTATTATTGAAATGACCAGTCATATTGTGCAATAAAACTTATGGATATGTTGTATTTTAACTGCAAAATCTCATGTGTAAAATCAGGGAAATCAGCGAAATCGGCAAAATTTCGTATACGGCCTCTTAAGTTCCTGGAAGTTTTTGAGCTCTGATTTGGAATCGTAAACTAGTCCACTTTGATTCATATGACAAAAGCAAGTTATTTGTTACTTTTTTACGTCAGTGTAAATGTCAGTTTTATAGATAAGGTTTTTAAATTTAATAATACCTTCTTTTTGTTTTACCTTAACCTGAAAATATTAAGGTTTTTTACATTCTAAAAAAATTTATTCAGTTACCCAAAACTTATGATAACTTTGAATTCGAGTTTTAGGGGAAATTATGGTTAGTTCTGTTGTTTTTTTTTTTTTTTCAATTATGGCATCGCAAACTCTGTGCATACTGCCAGCGTCAAGTATTATTTTTGCATCGATTTTTTGCCAGTTTCAATGAAACTGGACGAAGTAATAACAAAGTCAGTGAGTAAGTCGTCAGTAATCAGTCAGTCTAGTCAGTCCAACATTCAAGTAAAGCGATGGCTACTTTACTAGAACATGTCCGATGGAATTTTGGAGGCAAGCAGAAAAAACACTTTTAACACTGTTATTCTATTTCACAAACACTCGTGCACTGTAATTAACCTATATCAAACAAAATGCCATCAACTTTATTCAATATAACTCAAAAGTACACCAAGAAAATGAAAATAAAACAAGAGCACAATATGTCTTTTTCGACTTCCCGCCAAAACTCCAGTTCTGTTGTTTCTTCCGCAAATTTATTTTGTTAGACAGAAAAACCAACTCAAAAGGACACTATTCGTTCAATAAAATAAAGGTGTCATAAATAGAAATCAGTTTTAATAATATAAATAATGTAAAAATGTTCAAAGTTACCCGAACTGTACGTATATCATATGAATAAATACTATATGCGGAGATTTTTTTTGTTTTCTTCACCCATTCTGGGTAGGCAAAGGGAACTATGGCCATACAGCCAAGTCTTCAGCAGATTTTTTTATTGATATGAAATGAAACTGTTAATGAGATGAAATGAAATGAAAACTAACCTAAGCCATTGAATCAAATCATTAAATCTGAATTGAAACAAATTAGTAGCTTCTTTTTAGAAATATTTGCATGAATCATAAAAACTTCTAAAACTTCGTGGTATGTTTTTTTTTTCTTTTTAATGGACATTATTTTGACAGTTGGGAAAGAGAACGCACGAGTGCGGAAAACGTTAAGAAAAAGCACGAGTGTGCAATAGCCCACTTCCCGCACGCTATACGTCCCTGCAATACGTCACTTTTTGAGCAACTGTATTAAAATAGTATATTTCATTACAAGTGCGGAAAGGCTGTCATTGCAAGGAGTTCAGACAAATGTCTACCCGAGCCGAGGCGCAGCCGAAGGTGAGAGTTGACAGTCGGAACTCCTTCCAATGATGGTTCCGCACGTGTACTGAATAACTATTTTTAATAGCGAAAAAATGAAGCAATTTAATAAAATAATAAAAAGTCGCTAAGAACATTTTTGAAAAATGGCGCCAACCGTATCTAATAGAATACCTATATGCAGAGATTTTTTTTGTTTCCTTCACCCTTTCTGGGTAGGCAAAGGGAACTATGCCCATACAGCCAAGTCTTCAGTAGATTTTTTTATTGATATGAAATGAAAATGTTAATGAGATGAAATGAAATGAAACCATTACCATTACCACTAACTCATTGAATCAAATCATTAAATCTGATATCGAAACAAATTAGTAGCTTCTTTTTAGAAATATCATGCATGAATCATAAAAACTTCTAAAATTTCGTGGTTGGTTTTTCTTTCTTTTTAATAGACATTATTTTGACAGTTGGGAAAGAGAACGCACGAGTGCGGAAAAGGTTAAGAAAAAGCACGAGTGTGTAATAGCCCACTTCCCGCACGCTAAACGTCCCTGCAATACGTCACTTTTTGAGCAACTGTATTAAAAAAACATATTTTAGCACTATTATTCTAATTCACAAACACTCGTGCACTGTAATTAACCCATATCAAACAAAATGCCATCAACTTTATCCGATATAACTCAAAAATACACCAAGAAAATGAAAATAAAACAAGAGCACATTATGTCTTTTTAGACTTCCCGCCGAAACTCCACTTTTGCACTTAAACAATTTTCTGTCAACACTTGGACTAAATAATTGACAATAATATCAGAAGTTTCATCAAGGTACCAACCAGGTTTCGGTTTTGGAAAACGCGTCATTTTTGCGTCCCGATGATTTTTCCGGGGACACCGGGGGTGGTCCCGTTCAAAACGGGACGTATAGCCACGTTATATATAGGGCTATATCTATATGTGGATATTCAATTTAATTTCGTCGTACTCGTTCGTATATGGATCTAATCAAATATTGTATGAATCTTTTTTCGTTTTAATGTAAAATATTGTAGTGTAAATAGAACAGATTTTGGACAATATACCTAGTAAAAGAAAAATATTATGTAGAGTTTTTTTTACAGAAGACACTAATTATTAAATTAAAATTAAACTATATCTAAATTTACTTTATGAAAAAATATATGTTAAAAACAAAAAAAAAATGAAAATTTTCACATTAAATATAAAAGGCAGCATTCAAATTACTGTCCTTGGGCAGTGTACCCAGGACGCTGGCTACATTACCCCGCTAGATAGCTAAACTTATTCTTTGACCGAGGTAAAAACCAGCTCGCGGATCATGGGCACACTCAATTAACCGTCTGGATAAATGCTTGTAAAATACCTTTGCATCAGGACCCCACGGTCCCATCGTTTCGACTCCGAAAGGAAGAAATATGTAGTCTCGGTTAAGAGCTACATATTTCTGCAGCTTCCGGATTTCAGCATCAGTCGTCACCACACCAGCTGCTCTGGAGGATAAGTGAATATGGGAAGGTGCCAAAGTGTCCACACAAGTGGCATCCCACACAAGGCACCTCCCATTTTTCCAACATTTACTAATGTCAAACCATCGGGCCTCTTACCATCGTCACGTACGATACCATTCGGCTCTAATTGAGCCGGTACGTTGACGGTGGCTAAGGCCGGATGACATCATTCAAAGCAGCATGGCGCGATTGACGACCAGCACTGCGTCTACATGACAGACCGTGGTAACCCAGACAGTCAACTTGAGTGCCACAAGGACAGCAATGAGGATGAGTTACTTTTATACCCAGTCGCAGGGAAACTGCAATTGAGAATGTATTATTATCGAGTAAAGTGCCCAAATTTGAAGATGGCAGAGCATCTAGCCAAAAACCCGATTCCTTAGCAGAAACAGCTAGGAGACGAGCACGCTCGGCTGGAGAAGCACTGGACTCTATCAAAGATAAATGCAAATTTTTACAAAGCGGCTCGTCCCATAGCTTCTGAATATATTCATTTTTGGGAGGAGATACACCTGGGCAAGCTAAACTCCAAGCATTTCTAGCTTCTAAACTATATGAAACGTCTGAAAGGCCAAGCGACAAAAATGTTATTTTTTGAAAAAGAATTTTGATTTTGCTTGTGGAAGATAGAAATACTGGGAGAGCTATAGATGAAGGTTTCCTTATGCCGAGACCGCCAAACCTTATCGGTAAAGAGGCTTGACACCAGGACTTCTCGTTCAAATTACTATTTAAAATATTTTTTAAGGTGCCGTGTATGTAATCGTCCAATATTGAAAGGGAATCTTTAAATTTCCAAGCTGGACAGCACCTTAAAAAATATGTGAATTGTGGAACAAAAACACAATGCCGAATTATATGATATGCCATATGAATTTTAATTTTGTCCAAACGATCCGAAATATTTTCAAATTTTGATTGTTGCTCTTCAAGAAAATGGGGAATGGAAACTTCTAAAACTGGTGAACCTAAAAGACGAAGAGTTTCCTTGTTTAATATTTGAATTTGCGGTGACACTACATTAAAATCTTGAATTATTGAGCTCTTTTCTTTTTCTGTCAAGACATCTGAGATATATAATTCACATTTAGAAAAATTTTACTGTAAGCCAACTTTCTTAAAAGAGTCTTTTAGTAGTATTAGATCTGCTAATCATTATATCTGATTATTATATCTATATTAAATGCACAATGTGTTTAAGATTTCGTAGGAAAATAAATCATTATTTCTCTTAAAAAGTAGGTAAATGATACAAAATGTTTATTGTGGGTTATTCCTAAGAGAATGTCTACCATACTGTAGTACATTATTTTGAACTATATCGTAGGGTTCATCCAGCGTTTGCAATGTAAGCGCAAAAATGTATTTCTTTACGACATCACATTAGACACCTCTAAAATTATCAGTTCCTATATCGCTTCAAGCCAGAGGGACGTATAAAAAAAAACGATAATTTTTTTTACTAAGCCAATCGTTTCTAATTTTATCGATACACAACCTCTATTTTTTTCATGTTTCAAGGATAATTGTTTTTTATAAAATCAACAAATTACTTTTAGACGTATGACCGGGAGTCGGATATTCTTATCGTAGCAAAAAGACGTATAGCAGTCGTACCCACGAGAAATCAATTGTGTATCGTACCACAAAGACGTTTGTACATACAGCTATCAATTTTTATATGAAAACTATTTTAATGTCGCGCTATACGGTCGTATCTACATACCACTATCGATTTTACATCAACTATCACCATAATGTTGTGCCAAAAAGGCGTATGCACATACGACCATAGATTTTAGTATAGCCTTTCAATATTATCTCATGCCAAACGGACTTCTGTCGGTCTTCATTCATTTTTGAGCTTACGGCGATCTTAAAGACAAAGAGATTTTATACTGTAAAATGAAACTGAAGCAAAAGGGCGTGTGATAAATTCAAGACTTAAATTTATACTGAATTATTCAAGGACTTCAAGGTAAATTTGGAGACTGTAAATGTCTGTCAATCTTATTTCCGGTGACAAGATGGTCCGAACTGCTTTGAATAAAGCGCGCCGAGGAGTAGGTAATATTCCATCCCCTGACTAAAGAGGTCGACACACACCATCAAACAAATTATACCTTTTTTTGGTATCGGTGGGGAAACTTTCAAAAGGTACCCAGCACCTTGGGAGAGGATACCGGGTTATGTGGGATTTTTACCGCACTAAAACCCCCTCGGTGGTCTGCTTTTGTGCTTGGGGGAGGACTCCGGAATCTCCACCGGTGTACTCCACGCGCGGCGCCCCAGCACGGGCCCATCTTCGGGAGAGCAGATGCGCTCTCCTGGGCCCTCATGACCTCACGTATCCAGGTATCCCGCGATGGAGTTCCTATCTCCACATCCTCACAAACTGTCACCATTGACCTAACCGGTGAAGATTCTGTCGTAAACTCGCCGGTGCGTCTCAGTGGTGGTAGTAGGAATAAAATAAAAAAATATATTAAATTAAACAAATTTATCAAGAAAACTAATAATTTAATAAAAAAGAATAATGTTTTTAAAGATCACAAAATTTTATCAAGGAAATATAAAGTGTTAATAGAACAATGTAAATTGTCTGGAAATGAACTGGACACCATTAGAATGCACTACGAGGCTGACATAACTGCTCTTAACAAAACAATACATGAATTGCATCAGTCACTACAAGAGATGACTGATAAATACAATAATGCACAAAAACAGATCGGTGAGCATGCATTGGCATTGGACGAGGTATTACAGCTTTCAAAGTATAACGAAGAACGTTTTGCCTCTCTCATGAATGATATTAATGATCGAAGTTTAGCGCACGCTCCTTCATGCCCCACATGTAACGCTGGCTCAACGAACAGCAGGCCGAATGTCAGCCCCGTAGAACTACATGAAGTGCCTCGTAAAAGTCAAATACATGTGTATAGTGATGAACTAGGAAAAAATTTGGGCACTAGACTATTTAATCAAACAGATGAAATTGTTTGCAATTTTTGTATGCCAGGAGCATCTTTTGTGGAAGTAATGGATAAGGTCCTTAACGGCAAGCACAGCCCTGATAGCACTTTGGTTGTTCTCATTGGAAGACGAGGAAATGTAAAACAAAAACTCTATCAAACCTACCTAGAAAAATTACAAGAAATAAATGTATCCAAAATTATTATGTTTACATTTCCATATATTAGCGATAGCCCACATGAGAACAACCAACGATATAAATTGAATATGTATCTTTATAATGCATATAATAACAATAATTTGACAATTGGATATAATTGTAGTGTAATTGAAATGATTGACATTAATAATATATTTAGGAATAAGTTCTTATTGACAAATGATAGTTTCACTCTATCAAATTTTTTAAATAGACAGATAGCATATTTGCTATCTTTTAAGTTATTTTCAAAACCAGCTAAATGTTTAGCTAAAGATACCACTGCTTCTATTGAGCAGTTTAATTTAGTAACACAGGATAGTAATACTTACTGTACTACTATATCGACGAGTTTGGATATAATCCAAAACTCTTTAAATTAAATAACAAGACAACAGAGGCTCATGTCTCTGGCATTAATGTGAAATCAACTAGTACACTGTCAAATAGTATTTTAAAATATAATAAATGTTTAGGCTTGGTGCATCAAAACATGCAAGGCCTGTCAGGCAAAGAACTAGAGTTAGAACTGTTTTTGAATGAATATAACATAAGTGTCATGTGCATTACAGAACATTGGCTGAAAGATTGCCAAATAGTCTTTAATTTTGATAAGCACCAAGTTGTCAGTTCGTTCAGTAGGAAGACAGCAATTCGAGGAGGCTCGTTAATAATCGCAAATAAGGCCCTGAAATGTAAGGACCGTCAAGATATAGTGAGCCTTTCCATTGAACGAACTATAGAGATAGCCTGTGTTGAGTCATCACACTGTATTATTGTATGTATTTACAGACCTCCAAATGCATTGTATGATCAGTTTGAGTCAGTTTTAGAAAATTTATTGGGCAAATTGTGCAGTAAAAAAAGTAAGGACATTATTATTTGCGGCGATTTCAATATAAACTTATTGGAGGACTCTTCCACAACTCAAAAGTTTTTGTCTTTAATGAAATGCTGTAATCTCACTAATCTGTTTTTAGAGCCAACAAGAATCACAAATCTATCAGCTACTTGCATCGATAATATTTTTACGGATGGGACACCAGCCAATTCAATTATTATCAATAATTTAAGCTCTGATCACTGTGGTCAATTTGTAAGCTTTGACTATAAAATAGATAAACGGGTTGGTAAGAATTTAAGCAAGATGGTCGTTCCTGTAAACCAAAAACGTTTGGAGAGATTCAGAAACTCTATTGTAAATGGGTTGTTTGTTCCATCACATGTCCATGTTAATAAACAGTATAGTATACTATGTTCTCAGATTAATAGAGCCTTTAATGCTGTATTTACTGCAAAAAAAATCTCTCCAAAGCAGTGTAAAACATTCAGTGACTGGGCGACTTTGGGAATTTACAAAAGTAGACAAAAACTATATGATCTGTACTATGAGAGATCATATAATAGAAGTGAATCCTTTTGTGAACATGTAAGAAATTATTCTAAAATCTTTAAACAAGTATGTATCGCGGCCAAGTCATTGCATATTAGAAATCAAATTAAATCAAGTAAAAATAAGATAAAAATGACTTGGAACATAATAAATGCCGAGACTGGAAGGGCCAGAGACCGCAATCACGTCTACAGTCTTCTAGTAGACGGTATACTCGTTGAATCTGATGATATGATTGCGCAAACTTTTGAGAAATACTTTGCTGACATTCCAATTACGACTACAAAATCGCTTAGGTCTTCCCCCGACGTCGCTGAAGCACTGCTAAAAGAGAATGTAAGCGGTTGCAAGTGTAATTTTAAATTTAAACCCGTTGACGCCCGAAACATTGTAAAAGTATTTAAAACCCTAGATATTAAGAATAGCACAGATTTGTGGGGTATGTCTGTAAGAATTTTAAATGCAATAATAGATGTAATAGCGCCCCACTTAGCATTAATTTTTAATAATTGTGTAAAAAGTGGCGAATTTCCTGATTTAATGAAACATAGCAAAGTTGTTCCCCTATTCAAATCTGGCAGTAACACAGACCCTTCCAATTTTAGACCGATATCTATACTGCCTACATGTAGCAAAATATATGAAAAAATAATACTCGAGCAACTCTTAGCACATTTTACACTTAACAACCTTATACATAATAATCAATTTGGTTTTATAAGGGGTCGCTCTACGATTGATGCGGGTGTAGAGCTCTTTAAGGACATTGTAGATGCTTGGGAGGACTCACAGAATGCCATAGGCGTATTTTGTGACCTTTCTAAGGCATTTGATTGTGTCCAACATGAAACTTTAATCAGGAAACTCAGTCACTATGGCATTAAAGATACCGCCCTTCGTCTCCTGAGATCTTATCTCAGTGATAGGACTCAGAGAATCGAAGTAAATGGTAAAAGGTCGTCCGGGTCAAAAGTGGAGATGGGGGTCCCACAGGGCTCGATATTAGGACCGTTCCTATTTTTAATTTACATTAACGACCTTCCTTATATGGTACAAAATGGTCATGAGATAGTATTATTCGCAGATGATACTTCTTTAATATTTAAAGTTGCCAGACAAGAGTATAATTATGACGAAGTGAATAATGCTCTCTCTAAGGTTGTTAGTTGGTTCGATGTAAACAATTTATTGCTAAATAATAAAAAAACTAATTGTATTAAATTTTCACCACCAAATGTAAAACATATTGATGTAAAACCGCAGTTAAATGGCGAGGAAATAAATTTTGTTGACACAGCTGTATTTCTTGGAATAACTATTGATTCAAAACTTCAGTGGGGACCCCACATTTCCCGGTTAGCGAATAGACTTAGCTCTGCTGTTTTTGCCATTAAAAAAATTCGCTCACTTACTGATGTCGATACAGCTAGATTAGTGTATTTCAGCTACTTTCATAGTATAATGTCCTATGGTATCTTGCTGTGGGGAAATGCTGCTGATATTGGCATAATATTTACCATGCAGAAGAGGGCTATTCGCGCTATTTATAATTTTAGCTGTAGAGAATCTCTCAGAGAGAAATTTAAAGAGATAAATATTCTTACACTTGCATCGCAGTATATTTATGAAAACATAATGTACGTATATAAGAATAAACCGACATTTACCACATTTAAGGATTTACATAGTTCGAACTGTGCTTCGACCAGGAACGGCCATAAGCTTGCATTCCCAAAGTGTCGGCTTCGTAAAAAAAGTCACTCTTTTATTGGGATGTCTGTTAGGATCTATAATAAAATTCCAGAAAAAGTGCAATCCTTGCCTTTACACAAATTTAAGAAAACTGTTAAGCAAGTCCTATGCCGTAAGGCCTATTATGAAACCAAGGACTATTTAAATGATAAAAAGGCTTGGGATTAAACTTAACTCACATAAGGCTGTTTCTATATACCATGTAATAATTTTAACATTTTTAAATTTTGTGAGCGGATGGTAGTGTGATAGCATTGACACACACGATAGCTGTCTCGTGTGCTCCTTGTGGCCCCACAGTCATGCTGTATAATAAATACCCATTGTACCTGAACATTTATTTAAAACAGGGCTGGAGTTTTTTTCCGCCCGCTTTTTTCTCCTAGCCCATATAAGCCTTAGCGCACCCAAAGCGGATGACGGTCAGCTGATGACCGTAGAACAATGACAAACATCAAGTGTATATTATTACCCAGGATGTTAATAAACTATTTCATTTCACTATTTCATTTCATTTCATTTCATTTCATTTCACGGAGGCATGCGGCCACGCCAATACCGCCATCCTTTCCGGGGCTGCTGGCTGGACGGGTCGAGCTCCCACTCTCACCATCCACAACCCCGGAAGCCCACTTTTAGTCGCCTCTTACGATCAGGCAGGGGATACCGTAGCTGTGTTCTTAATCCCGAAGTTACAGGGACAAACAAATTATACCAAGACGACTTAAAGTTTGCGAATGAGCACATACTCTTAGATTCATTTTCGAGAGTGCCTTGTCACTGGTGCCGCAAAAACACAAAAAAAATTACATAGAGACAACTATTAATAAAGAAAAAAATGTAAGATTTATATAAGCAGCATTGTTTGATGAATAATAAGAAATCAATTGGCAAGACTTCCTATAAGACCCTAGTTTTGAAAAAAAAAATAGGTTTTCACAAACCAAGAAAGGACCAATGTTGGTGTAATAAACATGAGCAATTAACCAAAGAAGAACAAAAGGAGAAGCAAGAAGAGCACGAAGAACACATTTACAGAAAACACTATGCATAGGAAGAAAACAAATCTGATAAAAATAAAGCAAATGATGATAGTTCTGTGCATTTTTGTACCTACTTTTGATTTTGAGCTGTACTATATTGTCCTTTGGTTTTAGGAAAACTTGTACTTTATAAACAGAAGTTGGGGTTGGGAAGCATGAATTTTACTATTCACAATGTAGCGACTAAACAAGGATATTGTTATTTTTGACCAGAATATGAAGGCAACCGAGAATCAAATGAAGTGTCGACATGTCTATAATTACATCACAAATATCACCGATGTTGACCACCTTGTGTTGTATTCTGATTGTTGTCCAGGACAAAATAAGTAGGTGGTAGAACTATTATCGTTCGCCCGGGGAAGTACCACCGCTGCACCCACTTCTGCCGTGAACCAATTCTATTGTGTTTCGGTGGAAAGGTGTAGTTGCCGGCCACTCTTACATGAGGCGACCACCAGCCTCCGGAGCAGCAGCGCAACTGCATACGACCTCACACAAGACTTACATATGCTTGCTTGAGGTTGTATGTAGATGTCCATGGGCTGCAGCGACCACTTAATAACACGTGGCCTGCATGCTCGTCTGCTACTCCATTCAAATAAAAAAAAATAGGAACTCTGTACTTGCAACAATGCTCAATTTCCTCATAACATCACCAGACAATAACATTGGAGTCATTGACTATAAATTTCTTGAGCCTGGACACACCTATATGGAATGCACAACATGCACTGAGTGCATTGCACTCGACAATAGAACGAGCATCTGAGTACGCTAAAATGATGATGACCCCTGATGACTGGCAAAATGTGATTCAAATAGCCCGAAAAGATAATCCATATGAAGTTAAAGTTATGGAACACACAGACTTTTAGGACTTCAAAACACTGCGGAACACCATTCCTCCAAATACAATCAAAGCCACCAATGGAACTGTTTTGCAATGGGCTATCGTAAGATGGTTGAGATTTACTAAAGACCATCCCGATTCGTTGTTATTCAAATGCGATTACTGGAAAGAAACCAAACAGGCGAAGTTTAGGGTGGATGACAAGATCAGAACATAATTAGCGTCTTGCAAAGCTGTACCCGCAAAAAAATCATTAAAACAGGCAAAATATGCAGATCTGAAAGCACTGTGTCAGGATGGGACAATCCCAAGAAATCAACACCCACCAATCACTTCTATTAAAAGAATCTACAAGTTATATCACGAACTATGCCAAACTTAAAATCTCATCAAGATGATGAGGACTTGGAACTGGCTGCAACAAGAGCTCAAGAGCTTCCTACATAAGACGTCGGTCAGGAAAGAAGAATTAACAAGTTTGGAAAGTAAGATTTTAGTATCTACGTGGTTAGATTTTTTAACACGCTTATATTATCTTGACTTGTATGTATGTATATAACGGAATCTTTTAACTTCATTTTCACCTACTTCTAAGCAACTGATTAACTTGAAAATTTGCACAGGGGTCAAGGGCCGATGACAATGCAATAATATGAAAAAATCCAACTAAAAATTAAAAATAAATAATGTAGTTTAAAAAACTTAAAAACTTTTTAGTTCGTTTTTTCACAAAAGGTGTTTTCAGTTTTTTAAACTACATTATTTATTTACTCTAAATGCGTATTAATTAAGTAAATTAAATTAATCTAAGTAGAATGTTGATTACACTGTGTTTTTTTCGAGAAGTTTATTTGTTGTACTAATACATTATAGCAATTTTAAAATAGAAATTCCTTTTTATTGAATAATAACATTTTAAGCTATTCTTGGGTACTTATGGGTGGTAGAACTATTATCGTTCGCCCGGGGAAGTACCACCGCTGCACCCACTTCTGCCGTGAACCAATTCTATTGTGTTTCGGTGGAAAAGTGCAGTTGCCGGCCACACTTACATGAGGCGACCATAAGCCTCCGGAGTAGCAGTGCAACTGCATACGACCTCAGGCAAGACTTACCTATGCTTGTTTGAGGTTGTATGTAGATGTCCATGGGCTGCAGCGACCACTTAATACCACTTGGCTTGCATGCTCATCTGCTACTCCATTTAAAAAAAAAGAATAAATCTGCCCGTCCACGATAAATACATTTAATTTTATGCAATGCAATTGAACTGAATATGAAGTACTTAGTAGTGAGTTAGATTGTTAGTTAGATCAACTGAACTAAATGAACTAATTGAACTAGATGAGTGATACATATCTTTATCTCCCACTGAACTGTATCACTCATTTCACTTCAGTGAACGATTTTGCGCATCTCTGCTACATAGGGACAGACGGCGCGCAGCGATATTATTTTATAATATGTAGTGATTAATAATAAACAATGTGTGTGTAACCTGCTCATATAATTTACGAAAAAAAAAAAATACCTACCTACCAGAATAAAATCCGAACAATAAAGTGGACTGATATATTTTGTTAAGCAGATTTAACAAAATTGAATATGAAATTAACGAGAAGGCCAAGTCCGTATATCATAATACAAAGAGTGGGTATATAAGAAGGAGACATTAAAAAGTGCTTTAAGAGGTTATCTATACCTATATCTATATCTACTATATCTATATATATACTAATATTATAAAGAAGAAAGATTTGTATTTTTGTATGTTTGTAATGAATAAACTCAACAACTACTGTTCCGATTTCAAAAATTCTTTCACCATTAGAAAGCTACCGCGGGAAAATGCTTCATTCCTACGTGAAAACGGGTAATAGGGTCAACGCGGTTGAAGCAACTGGCTAAACGCCTATGATTTTGATATAGCAAGGGCGAAGCCGCTGGCGAAAGGCTAGTTATCTATAAAATCTGTAAGAATTAAATATGCGATAGGAAAATTAAATGTGTCTGATATTAAATTATAGTCCTAAGAAATTTACAGATCGTAACAGATCCTTCATCTCAGACCTATTTAATGTTTGAATAATGCACATAATTATACTTTGCTTCGTCCTCGAAATTAGATTACTTGTAGTAGACGTACTGTACTAGCCATTCATACACTAAAGTTGAGAAATACAACCTAAAAAATAAAAAGGTTGTAATAAAAAAACATAAAATCACTCAAAAGTCTGTACTGACAACACCTGTCATTCGTCGCTATCTTCATTCGCGTTTTAGTGCCTAGCCGTTCAACACGTGAAAGTATTTTCTTATAAAGTGAAGTTGTTAAACAGGAAAAATAAAGATGTGAATTACTGATTAATGTGTTACGAAAAATAAGAAAGCAGGAAAAAATGTTAGAAACAAAATCAATAATGGATATCGAGTGAATCTTCTGAAAATAAAATTCTATTATGAAATTGTTACCACAGAAAGGCATGTATAGTATACAATAACTATTGCGCGACATGGTTGCAACACCACTATTTCCGTCCCACTGCTGGGCACGGTTCCCTCCCCATTGGGGAGGCCTGCAGCTTTTTCCACCACGTATACAACTATTGTAAAAGATGGCTGCAACCCTATTTCCGTCCCACAGCTGGGCACGGGTGCCAATGCTGGTTGGGTGAGACATACAAGCGTTTTTTAACGCGGTGTGTAAAGTATGTAGTAACAATATTAATATGCGTTGGGTACATTTCCTTTTGAGAATGTTACGTTCGCAAGAAATTACATGAGGGTAGTTCATGGGACTATCGCCTTGTAATAAAAATCGTTAATATGAAATAACGAAAAATGTAATGAATGTATTAATCTACGAATTAAGTAGTATTCAAAATCTTTTGTGAAACATTCTTACAAGCAAATAAATATGCGTTGGGTACATTTCCTTTTGAGAATGTTACGTTCGCAAGAAATTACATGAGGGTAGTTTATGGGACTATCGCCTTGTAATAAAAATCGTTAATATGAAATAACGAAAAATGTAATGAATGTATTAATCTACGAATTAAGTAGTATTCAAAATCTTTTGTGAAACATTCTTACAAGCAAATAAATATGCGTTGGGTACATTTCCTTTTGAGAATGTTACGTTCGCAAGAAATTACTTGAGGGTAGTTCATGGGACTATCGCCTTGTAAAACCGTTAATATGAAATAACGAAAATTGGAATTGATGTATTTATCTACGAATTAAGTAGTATTCAAAATCTTTTGTGAAACATTCCTACAAGCAAATACATATGCGTTGGGTACATTTCCTTTTGAGAATGTTACGTTCGCAAGAAATTACTTGAGTTCAAGGGAGTGTTGCCTTGTAAAACATTTTTGATATAATGAAATGATAAGTGATGTGATGAATAAATTCATCTACGATTTAAGGATGAGATTCATCTATTACGGATGATTCCTTCATTGCATGAATGCATGAGTATAGGTTATTTGCTATATGAGTATAGGCTTGTATCTATATGCAAAAAATTCATGCTTTCATAAGTATACCTACTGCAAAACTTATATTTTGTACATTCTATCATTTCAGGCAATCAGATGTGTGAGTTGGCAGATTCAACAAACACTGACGAGATTAATTAATTTTATACACTTTAAATGTCGCCAACCGAATACCGAACCTTTTAATTCGGAATTACCTCATATTCCGACCCATTGACCCCACTATAGGTCTTTGGATTCGGCCTCACTGGCACCATCGACACCATCAGAACCTAGCGTCAAGCATTGGTGTTTCTCTTTCTAAAAATAAGAGAAAGACTTCACCTTTTCAGGATGAACTGGCTGTTCGTTGGGAACATATTACTATACCTACTTCTGGTCTTTCGAAAGAAATGAGTTTAAGATAATATTTAATTTTACAGAACTGTCCCGTCGTCCCGTCTATCGAACGACCATTGAAGCCGATGATAGATGAAACTAGAATTTTGTATGATTCACATTATGTAGAATCTTTGTCGCAACGAATTTTCAGTCGTCTACAATCAAATAAAGATACTTACCTAAGTATAAAATATCAGTTAATTTCTACCAAAACTAACAGTTATGCATTTGGGGAAAAATTGGCTGAAGGGTTAGTCAGCAAAAGCTATAAAAGCTCCAGATTTATTCAGGATCAAGGTAAAAAATAATAATATAGGTACCTAATAATAAAGACGCTATAAAAAATATCAAGAGCAGAAACTTCTACCACTCTCAAGACTTTAAATTCGAGAGCCCGCTCATGTTAGCGAGACAAGCACGAGCGGGGAGAAGTCTACCATTTTTTGGTGCAGCAACCACGTTGCCACAACAAGCCACGACTGCTGCGCACCCAATGCTTCCGACGCCGCTGTACCAGTGCGCACACAGACTCGCCGATAACAGAGGTACACCACGTTCCTGGAAGATTAGCGCTCTTTCACACCAGATGGAAGTACATCACTAATAATAGTGTCGTGTCATACTAAAAATATCTTTCAAAACCATAGCAATACAAAATTTTGTACCGCCTCTAAAAATTATTTGTATATTATCGTATATCCGTCGAAACAAATCAATTTCAGGCGATATTAACATCATAGTTGAGTTTTTATACTCTGGTGCAATATCTAAATGCTATTCATTTGATTCACAGTATCAATGAATAAAGCAGATTCGTTAATCAAACTCATTATTACAAATTATTTTAAAATTGATATTTATAAACCATTTTAAATTTAATTTCAAAAAATATTGGCTTAAAAGATTGTTGCGATCTTTTATTGTCAATTAATAATGAATTCAAAAATATTTACGCTTCACATTCAACAACAATTTACATATAATATGAATTTAACATTTTTCTTTTTGGATTCAATACAGCATCCCTAGTTTTTGTTTATTAATACAAATAAGGCTATTTAACATCATCAATTTGCTTAGATGATTAGTTTATCGCTCTTACTCATATAAAACAAATTAGAATATAACAAGTAAACATTTTTTTTTAAATACTAAAGCGTATTTACGATACGCCAGTTCGCTCATTTAGTTGGTCTCCTCGCCTCCTGTCCTGCCTGGCTGGTTGTATAATACTAGTATTGAGAGTTGTGCATATCTTGCTATAGAAACTGATGATTATGATGGTTTCATAATGATCTTAATAACCGACACATATTAGCTCGATAAGAGACGATAGCTTTTGCCTGAATATTTATTCCAATGAAGTAAAACTGGACAGGGGGGGGGGAAGGCTGCATGCGGTGAGAATATGGAACGAGATCTTGACTGCATATTTCCGTTTAAAATTATTTGCCCGGCACATAATGAAGTGTTAAATTCTTCTTCGCAATCATTAGTTGTGTATTTTTAACATAACTTCCATTTCGTATATTAAGAAGGCTGGTATGTGTTTCCCATATGCCCACATCATATATGAATCACCAAGATGACTTGGGAATGATGTGACAATAAAAATATTTATGTTTTTTGCCTCTTATTAGTTTCCAAGACAGTGAGTGGCAAATATGAATCGCGATGTACATACCTATATGTCCTGATATAGAATGTGAACCAACCGACCATTGTGTTCATTAAAATAGTCAAGCTTTTAGAAATGGCTGACATAGACTTGTTTGCCACAAGATTCGAAATGTAAAAAGTTGCTATCTTGGCATAGCATAGCTTGATATTTCATGGAGACCCAGTTTCATTAGCTATCAATTTATTTACTTTTAATTAGAATAATCTATATATTTACGCCTTTCCAACGATTTTAGATACTTTAAAAATAAGATTTGAATCATACTATAAGATTTGAACTATTTTAACTGATTATAATTTGAGTTATGTTACAGACAAAGCTGAAGGTTCAGTGGTTGAGAATACCAAAGGCACTCTCAACCTTTGTTTTCTATTTTTGAAAGTCTAATTATTATGCCCGGAACAAAAACAAATGAATATTATATTCTGTTCCTAAGAGGAACCTCTGAAACAAGGTTATCAAAAGTTAAGTTAAAATAGTTGCCGCGAAGCCTTAGATATTTTGTGTACCTCCTTATCTGATAACTCGGTAAAACGAAATGGTGTTGCTTTCAAAAAATAGTTTTATTTTTTGCAACTTTCTTTAAATTAATAGTATGAAGCATTTTTTTTTCTCAGGGGTATATCCTTGCTAACACTATGCTTCTATGATAGATAATGCTCACTTAAGTTCATTAAATAGTTACAGGTTTGCATTGTCTCGGAGTGATTACACGTAAAAATTGTTCTGATATTAGAATTAGCCGTAGTAGTTAAAGTTTTTATTACCGGCTTTACGTTTTTTGTCTTTATCAAAATTAAAGTTACCTGAAATCCAACAACTGGGCTATTTTTTTAGAAAATTGGTTCCTACATTCAGCTTAGAATAATTATTGAGTATTAAAGCTGTCATTTTATTAGAACTGTCACTGTTTATAGAGTTCAAACTACTACTTAAAGTAGTAGACTTGCGAGTACTAATAATATTGAGGTCATAAATGGAGGTAATAAAAATAATTATTAAATACCAGATTTAACTAAAACATATAGATAGTGACTATATCCAACCCACATTAATTCTCTCATTTTTTAAATAAAAAATTCAAATTAGCCCAGTAAATGTTTTATTGGATTTTCTTATTGAACGAATCGGGAGTAACATTGTAGTTATATATATGACACGGCTGTATTCACGTAAATTTTATCGGATTTGCCGACATGTTTTGACGAGGACCTTCTTCAGGAGCTCCTGCCGGTCGCGGTGGCATCGCGGCGGTGATGGATATTGGATTACAAAAATAGAAACAGAAAATATAAGGTATACTGTAAAACTTTAGTTCTGTCTAAATATTTACAGTATTATATAATTGTTTTTTACAGTATTATATATTTAGCGGTATAGATACAAATATTTACTGCTCATTCCACCAGACTATACTTCCACGTCTTCTGCACGTAACAAGTACATAGTCAGTTTGGAACTTACACGAAAAGCCGCCGTAACCGTCTATTATTGCAGACGAACGATATAATTATCTTCACGATATTTTACAATGCGTTTTTGTTTTTACAATCAAATTACATTTTACAATCAAATGCGTCATAAGTCATATCATAAGTGACAGTGACTGTATATAACTGTTTAAGGAAAAAGTATATATTTACTTTTGTTGATATGTATATTTTATATAACAACTGGAGATTTTGTTTTAGAAAAATACCAAGTTGTGTTAAAAATGCATCCTATATTCTTTTGCTTGTTTTTACTACAAAAAAAAAAACATTTTTAATATAATTATATAGTGAATAATTTATTTACTAATAAATAAAATTATTTAAGAAGTAAATAAAATTACTTATTTACTATTTAAATTAATTTTTATTTACAAATTTTTCGACTCTCAAGATCTACAAGTAATCTAATTTCGAGGACGAAGCAAAGTATAATTAATGATTAAACGAACTTACCTTGAGTGAAGTTCTATCATAATTATACGATGGCTTCGTCTGAGAAATTAGGTCCCTCCCACCCTACCCCAGGGAAAAATTTGTCATAAAAATAAAATTCGTGCATTGGTCTCTAAACTAAATGAAGATAGCGACGAATGACAGGTGTTGTCAGTACAGACTTTTGAGTGATTTTATGTTTTTTTATTACAACCTTTTTATTTTTTAGGTTGTATTTCTCAACTTTAGTGTATGAATGGCTAGTACAGTACGTCTACTACAAGTAATCTAATTTCTCAGACGAAGCCATCGTATAATTATGATAGAACTTCACTCAAGGTAAGTTCGTTTAATCATTAATTAAACATAAAATGCAAAATATTTATTATAAATGCTTTTACGAGGTAGTTTACAGTTAAGTTTACAGACTCATAAAATTAAATGCGATATGGCTATGACAGAATTCCTCATTAGTACGAGTATGTAGGTTATTAATGACACGAGAACGAGCTAAATTGCAATCTTAATAATAGATTAATCTTACGAATCTCAGATCAAATAAAAATTATACGTAGATAGAACGCTGCAAACAACGAAGTGTGCCCAATTTAAACTGCACCTAGCCGTGTAGACAACATGACACGGAAACACGTACGATGAAGCTGCACCTGGCTTCCGCCAGGAGTATAGGTGTTCTGTGACCTGGCTTTGCCAATAGAATACAGCGGCGCATCAAGCAAAAAAGTGTCATAAAAACAAGAAAAAATGTCGAATAGGCTGTTTGACACTTTTGTAGGTTTTTTTTTTTGTTTAGTATAAAGTACAAAGCAATACTTTATATTACATTACGATCTAGCCTAAATAATTCGACTAATGAGTAATTTTACGCTAACTTAATTTGCTAATAAATTTGTAGGTGGTAGAACTATTATGGTTCGCCCGGGGAAGTACCACCGCTGCAGCCACTTCTGTCTTGAACCAATTCTGTTGTGTTTCGGTGGAAAGGTGCAGTTGCCGGCCACACTCATATGAGGTGACCACCAGCCTCCGGAGTAGCAGCGCAACTGCATACGACCTCAGACAAGACGTACCTATGTTTGCTTGAGGTTGAATGTAGATGTCCATGGGCTGCAGCGACCACTTAACACCACGTGGCCTGCATGCTCGTCTGCTACTCCATGCAAATAAAAATTAAATGTACAAAAAATTCAAAATTGATAACTATTGAAGCCGAGTAATTGTTAATTTATTTTATAATTAATTTTTATGGCCTTTTAAATGATTAATAATTGAGTCAATTGACTATGACGATGGACGAGGTTAGTATCATACAGATCTGCTCGTCTAACTACTCATGTGAGGAGATCATCGAATCGAAGACGCTCCTGTATGAGTCGATAGGCAAGATCGACCAGATGCAGTCCCGCAGAAGGGATGAAAAGGGAGAGCGAAGCCTTCAGGACATCATCAACATACTGAAGGTGACCGATCCTGACGACGTGCCGACCTTCGTGGCAAGGAACTTACATAAGTTGCCTCCCGTCACGTTCGACCACGTCGACGTCACTAGGCTGCTGAAGGAGGTTACATCCCTGAAGGCAAGCCTGGCGGATGTTGTGCTAAAGTTAGAGGCGTCTCAAAATACCATCAGTGATCTGCGGGCCGAAGTTGAAACAATGCGAATTACTTTGGCAGTAACTAGGTCAACTGAGGCCAATAACATTAACTCGCGTCGCGGGGCATGCATCGCTTCGCCGTCAAGCGTCGAGTCAGCGAAACTTGACGCGTCACCGGCCGCTGTTCCCGCACGTGACAGCGGTGTCGCATCCGCTGCCCGCCCGCTACCTCCCCCCGCGGAGGTGTCGCCTGCGCAAGTCACGTTACCTCCTCAACGTGACTACGCCGTCGCTGCCGCCCGCCAGCAACCCGAAAAGCGGATTAAATTGAGGATCGAGAGTGGGAGCGAAAATATTCGCAAGGAACCCCCTCGTAGTGCAGTGCCTAAGGGGCAGGCCGACAGGGACGGCTTCATCAAGGTGGAGCGGAAAAAGAGGAGGCCTCCCTGTCGCAACCATTGCGGCACTGCACCGACTGGACACAACAATCTGCTGCGTCCGGCCATCCCAGCGACGTACATCTACGTCTCTCGACTTCACTTCACTACGAAGGCCTCCGATGTCGTGGAGTACCTGAAGGTGAAGACGAAATTCGTATTATGTGTTGAGAAGTTGGAGTCACGCAACGCAGTGAACTTTAGTTCATTTGCGGTGCGTGTCCCCACTGAATTTCTCAGTAATTTCATGGACGAGAAGTTGTGGCCAAAGGGGGTTGTGTTCCGAAAGTATCATGGACGTCGACGACCGCCAGAAGTCACCAGACCTGCGCTCACATCGCCGCAAAAAGTGTGACGTAGTTTTTAAGTTATAATTATTATGTATGCTAGTCTGTAAGGTATTTATTGTATGGGCCTTGATGCCTGAAATAAAGGAATTATTATTATTATTATTATACAAGCTTGTCACAAGTTTTTCTCCTCGCGTTTTGACAGCTTATTAAAAGTATCTCAATTGATTTAGTAGTCAAATAAAATACCGTATTGTGTTGTGAAAAATATAGTACAGGAATAATATTTATAAATAATAATAATAATGCATACTGACCCATAATGCATAATGGGGTTATTTGATTTCTGATCTCAACATGGTGCGTAGTTCGGTCACCCACACATGTTTACAAAAGCGGCCTCACATTGTTGTCCACAGAGTTCCATCTTCAGATCAAATAAAATGATAAGTAAAAAAAGTATGATAATGATTGAGGAAGACAAACAAAATCATACTTCGTTGTTGGTAAATGCGTATTTTTAGAGCACATAATATCTAAAGTACTGGTAAGTGCGTGTTTAGCTAACAGTTGAGGAAAGCTCTGATCTACACAGCAACGCTGGTCAAGTCAACGTTTGACTTGGAGATTACACATTGAGATCACATATGTATGTAGGTATGTATGTACGTGCCGTTGGGCTAGAATGCACAACCGTGTATTGCGTCAACCGTGAATTTAAAGTCCACACAATATGTTTATAAGTAAAGCTTTTAACAGTTTGTTTCATGCTTCTACAAGAAGCAAAATATATTAGATACAATGTGACAAAATTATTTGGTGTGAGTATTTAAATAAAAAGAGCCTCCAGCAAATTAAAGAGAGCTTTGATTCTTAGAACGCGCCTCATCGTGTGTTGCTCAACCTCGCAGTGGGTTGCTCAACATCTCGTTTAATGTTTGTTCCATTAGGTTTGACGTTCACTTGGAGAGGGATATTTTCCTCAGAAACATCTGATGATAAGGTGGACCTAGTATGACTTTTTTCCTGGTTTTGTTCCGGATTGCGCCACTGGTAATACCTAAGGAAAAAATAAATATTAATATGTTGTGTCGTTACTCATCAGTTATCAATAGAGTTAATTTTGTGTAACAGAATTTTTGGCCTCAATTGTGGATAAGGCAAGTTTATTTTCTCATTAGTTCTTCATTGGTCTCAACAGTTTTGCGGGCGGAAAGAGATTGAGCTCTAAACGTTTAGCCATCGTTTATGCTTACACGCACACTGTTGTATTGTGTGGATGGTGTACACGGCGGAGTAGTGCATGCTCTAATATGGAACCGAATGCAACCCTGTGTCCGGTCCGCACCGGAGTTTTCTAAGGGGTCTTGACTGCTACTGTCTCGGCATGGCGCCGAGTAAAGTCATCGAGAGGTTTTAGTTCGTAAAATCCCATTAGGACCTCTTGTTCCTAAAGTTTTACGGGTTCACCAAATTAAAGGCCCCTTGTGCTGGCGAAAATGTACCATCGTAAAGATGGTAAAAGTAGAGCCTGGTGGTTATCGTGTTAAAGTACCAGCGTTGTACCCGCTGCTGTGGTGATGAAACTCTTTTGTGTATCAGTAGTGTAAAAATTCATATGAGAGGTGGCGATCTCCCCCGGGACCACACCGCAGCTGCAAACATCCTTAGGCAAGACTGCATGCTTCTTATCAACAAAAATAATAATATAACAGTATTTATTATATATAAGCCTTACCTGGCTTTAAGTTGAATGTAAATATTCTTCTTAAATACAAAAATGAGAAAGATAGCCACTCCGATAAGAAGATTATACAAGTCGGCAATGATCCAAAATTTGAGATGCGGTGAAAATGAGTTAATCACCTCCAGTAGCCAGTTCACTCCCATAATGACAGAAAGCTTCATATAAACGAAAAACCTGAAAAATATTTGTAAAAGCTATGTAAATCTATACTAATACACAATAACATTATGTTTGGGTGGATGGATGTTTGTTGCTCAATCATGCAAAAAGGGATTAGGAAGAAACTCGTTACAGAGAAAGATTGGGCTCATTGAGACTTAGCGAAATCTGCGTTGCTCTCCGTCGTTCCTTTCCTTTCATGTGCTACTCTATACTGGTATCAAAATTCGCGGCCTGGCTATTTTGTTAGGACAACACACATAGATCAGTACTATAGAAAAGTAAATAACTTGTTCATTAATAAGGGTCCATTTTTCAATCCGTAGATGAAACTATATATTAATAAATTTTAGCGCTGGCAATGTGACACATATGACATATGAAAAGAACAGCATTAGTATTAACCATATTAACTGACTAGTGGATCCCGCAGACGTTGTCCTGCCTTTAAAGTTTTGTAAGAGGATTAGTTTCTTTATCATCTCAAAGGGTTTTTATGTTACTGTCAAATAAAAAATTAAAAACGAATAGTGACAGATGAGCTGTTATTCAGACTATGTCAAACTTTTGGACGATGGCGCGAAGAACCAATGTTTGACAATTACTGTTACCTACTAACTGTTTATATAGGAAAATAAAATAAGTTATTTTACTATTAATTTCGCAATGCTTCCAAATTTTCTCACCGTTTAAACCTTCCCTGGACTTCTACTAATATTTCAAGACCAAAATAAGCCACATTGGTTCTCAGACGTTCTTGAGTTTTAGCGAGACTAACGAACATCAATTCATTTATATATATAAAGATTCGAAGAACATTATATTCATTTATTATTTAAAAATAACAATTGATAATAATTACAATATAAAAAACATGAATAAGCCAAAGACAATACTATACTTTATTAATCTATGAAATGAAATAAGAAACATAAAATTTATCTTTTCATTTAATATTGAATGGCTAAAAGGATTTTTATACAATGCCGGAAAATGAATAAAAAAAATAAGAAACATAAAAGACAGACATGACAATTTTGATAGCTGCGTCAAAATAGGTAAAATATGATTGAACTGACATACTTATATCTCATGTAATAAATAAACAAACACAGAAATTAAATAATTTTGTAAAGAAATAATAAAGGAAAAGTAAAGTATAAGAATAAAACAAAAGAATATAAGTTATAAAATATGATAATGGACGTGAATGAAGTAAGTAATAACAGTACACGGCGCATTTCATTCATTCCATTTGCTTCCCCCGTGGGAATGAGATATTTACCCGCGGCAAAAAGTAGTATGTTCTTTCTCAACGTCCTTTCTATGTTTATGCCAAATTTCATCAAAATCGGTTCAGTGGTTTAAGCGTGAAAGAGTAGCAGACAGACAGACAGGCAGACAGACAGACAGACAGACAGAGTTACTTTCGAATTTATAATATGAGTATGGATTATACTCCGTACAACATAGCTCCAAGATTTTGGCATGATGGTCGGATGACGTGACTTAAATTGACACGTTATGTAGCTAAATTACGCCGATATTGCAATTGTCGAAAATGCACTTAAAATGTAAAAGAGTATAATTCTTTTGACTACATTTTCATTAATTATAATTTCAATTGTTCTTAACTACATGTTTAGACACCTAAATCTTCTTTAGCCTAGCCTAGCCAGCCTAGAATTTTAAAACCATAAAACCACACGTATGACAGTGAACGCCGTTCCTGCAAGGTTATACGTGATGGCATATCACTAGACCTGGACAAATGTAACAGGGTGGTAACTATTATTTGTATTAGTGACTTTATAGTATATCCGTAATCAGTGGTTTATTTTTCTCAATTCTTTGCTAAACTAAACGGAAATGATTTCTCTCACTAATACGGAAATAATCTATACTAATATTATAAAGCTGAAGAGTTTGTTTGTTTGTTTGTTTGTTTGAACGCGCTAATCTCTGGAACTACTGGTCCGATTTGAATGATTCTTTCAGTGTTGGGTAGTCCATTTATCGAGGAAGGCTATAGGCTATGGTTTTTTTCAAAATTAGGGATCCGTAATAAAATTGCTATTTTGTAACACAAGGTGTAAAATCGAAAACCTATTTTTGCGTGCGCTGCAAAAACTATTGACAACAGAACAAAATGATGTACTACGGGTTTGTAGATCCCATTAAGACCTACAAAAAAGTCCGCAAGAACATATATCTAGCTATCATGATTTAATGACATTAACCGATTTTGTGTTCAAAATAATTATTAAATCGTCTGAAGAAAAAAAACTACGTTAAATATGTATCGTGATATTAATCTTTATCGAAATTAAGCATTATGTTATCAAGAGTATTTATGTAGAAGAAAAATACTTTTTGTTTCATCTCAATCGGATATTTCGTTTAAAAGTTATCACGTGTGTAAGATGTTAAGAGTTGGTACCTATTAATGAGTTATGGGCCTATGAGTTTTTTATCAACATAAAATCCTGTAATAATCTTTTTTGAAATATATTTGTTGATGATTGTAAGTATAAGATCATTGAAGAGTATAATAAATACATTTCTAAAATAACTCTGCTAAGGAAATCCACCCGCGCTTGATGCGATGCAAGCAAGACGAGACGCTGGCGGCGCGGCGGCGGGCGAGACGAGCAGTCCGCGCTTGCTGGCCGCCTGTCGCTCCCCCCCCCCCCCCCCCGCCGCGCCGCCCTCGTGTTTTGGTTTACAAGGTACCATGCCGCGCGGCTCAGACGCGTGGTCGGCTGAGTCGGCTCCGTACGGAACGGTTGAATGCAGCGTTGCGTTTTTTGAAGTCATTTACGATAATTCCTTTGACATATATTTCATACGACTTTTAATAATTACTCACCTTAAGTTTCTTTTACCTGATTACTACGTTTCAGTTTATTTTAACTTTCACGTAAAAACTGCTGAATGAATTTAAACGAAACTTTACAATAATATAGCTTATACATCAGAATAACACATAGGCTACAATTTATAAAGATATTGTGTGAATTGTCCAAAATATCGCGATAAGTGTCAAGTAAGTAGAAAAAATCTACCATCTGCGAGCTATTTTGGCGTGCCCTGCGAAAACCGCTAGAGTTACACATTCTTAGTCCTACAAAACAGCCGGTCCATAGCACTTCAGAAGGAACTTCACTTTATGCTAATGATCCTCTCTAACGCGGGTGAAACCGCGGGGCACAGCTAGTACTTACTTATATAACGCGGTAATCAAAATATGCATCGCTGACTTTAACTTTTAAAAATCGCTCTCTAATTCAATTCAAATCTAACTTTAAATAAAATTAAATATAAAATCCGCAGTAAAGCTTCCATTCTATTGATGTCAGTACTCGGTCAGACTAAAAACATTTTTACAAATTGATAAGACTAAATTATAATACAAGAAACAGAAAATCTGTATGGTCCAAGAAAGAAAAACTTATTTATTCTGTGACATAATCCCTTAATCAAATGCATCTGTCACCTACCTATCTGGCATTTCTGTTGTCGATATTTTATCATTTATATTTTGTGCTGTCTTGTTGTTGTTGGATTTTTTGTACCATGCCTAAGTGGGCAAAGAAAACTGTGCTCACCGTGTGGAGGTACTAAGAATTCGTTGAGGGTTTTGTAATACTTTTTTCATGATAATTATGTAGTTATTCTCTATCAGTGTGATACTAGTAGAGTGAACGTGTCACATCTCTTAAAAGATCTGCCAAAATCCTGGAGCTATAATGGACGGAGTATAACATACATACATTCTCTGGGAATTGAAAAATCGGTCCTTACTCTACATGTGACGCTCAGAAAAACGGCCAAGCCACGAATTTTAACAAAGATGTATAACATCGAAGTCTAGGGCAGAGATAGGGCATGTAGAGTTAGAAGCTAGGTTCTATATGAGATCTTATACCTTTTTGACAGTGAGAGCCATATGTTTTCGTCTTTGCAACATTTTGCATGAAAATTTATTTGGTAGGATTTCATTTGTTTTTGTAAGTAGTTTGTTGTTTATTTTTAATTTATTCATTATTTGTTCATCCTCAATATTTATATTTGTGATGAATGGAAGTTTTCATATTTTTCTTAAAATTGCTTAATTATGTAAAAAAAATAACCCACGACAAAATTGTAATTGAAAAGGATGTCAATTTAAAGACCCCGGACTTAAGAATTAAAAAACCGAAGAAAATCTGTCCGGGTCTGCCATTAATGATCTAGTTTTGCAGTTTTAAAGTAATCTGAATAATTTGGAGATATTTTTTTTTGCTATACTTACTTACTTGTTTACATTTATTTTATTATATATTATATTATGGTACTTACATTTAAATTACCTTTTCATTTACATTTTAATGGTCGTGGGTTTTTTCAAAATATTTAATATTGCTTTTTATTTCAAACTTTGTAAAGGGCGTAGGCTAATACATACATTATACAAAACCTTTTGGTTATGCATAAATCTAGACACGCGGTAGCGAAGTTTAAGCAAAGGAACTGGCTAGCCAGCGCCGAGTGTAATATTACACAAACCACTTGGTGCCACTTTTGACCCTTCTATAACTCAAAACCTCTTTAACGTAAACACATAAAACTACGTGTGTTTAATTATATCCATAAGACCATCTAGAAGCCTAAATTTCATGAAGCTAGCTCAAATGGTTATAAAGATATGAAGGCCAAACAGTCGTAAATTTTAGCACTGACTGACTGACATATATTACCTAAACCTAACCTACTTCCAGATGACCTAGAAGATGAAATTTGGAATCCGGCTCGGTAATTGTGTCTAAGCGTAGGAAAAAATCAAAAACAAAAATAAGTTAAAAAATAAGAAGATGGGGCCCTATACAAAAAGAAAAAAATTGTAGAACCGTTACAAGCAGACATTTGAAACTATCTTAAAGTAGGTTAAATAGAACAGTTTTTATCAGAATTAAAAAATAGATATATTATGTTGAATAACTTTATAAAATGACTGATGTAATGAAACTGGCCAAGTCAAATCTAACCTACTTTAAGATCTCACATTTTTAAATAACAGCAATTGTTATAGGTATCCAATAAAGCAAAGAAATAGAGTTTAATACTTGTTCATAATGTTATTTTGTTCCTATAAATACATATTTTGATTTTGTATAGAACTTGGCACTCATTTAGATCTCCATTCTTTTTGCAGCGAAGCCCACATCCAAACATAATTTTTTGTATTGAACTTGGCTCTCCTTTTTTACATTTATGTTTTTGGCGGGACAAATGTTTACTGCAGCGTCCCCCGGTGAGTTGTGACCATAGATTTATTATGACTTTGACTACGTTATAATAAATCTATGGTTGTCACCATAACACCTAATTAAAAACCATGCGCCAATCACATTCAAACCGCAAAACAAAACCACCTCAACATCGGACTAGTAACTGGTTTTGGAGATAAATGGGAAAATGGTTTGCACAAATATCCTCTCACTCCTAACGTAAATACCGTCTCTGTACCGTCGTAGGTAAAATTTATCAGTAAAGACACTATAAAATTACCTTGCTCGCTGATTCCTGTGAGCTGCAGGGGTCCCAGTGGACGGTGAATCCAGTATCTCAGTGCCACGGCTGAGACGCCAAATGTTGAAGGCAGTCATGAGGTAGAAAAGCCAGTTGCTTAATATCAGTATCAGCATGGGCACGTACAGATATATGAATTTTTGCCCCCCTGTAAGATACCAACATGTCATTTTTAAATATTATATTGGAAAATTGTATTACATAAAATGCTGTTGCAATAAGTGTAACGATGTAAGTCAATCCATGCTTCTTCTTGTTCTTGATGACTTCTTTACATCACATTATCAACTTTTCATTATCGACAGGGGCATTTCCCTATCTCTAATGTAATGCCATTACTATCCCTCTCGCTAAAGTCAGCAACCCCACACAAGTTAATAATTTCAGACCAGTTCCGATATTACCTTTCCTTTCCAAACTCCTTGAGTCGCTAGTTCATAAATAAGTTTCTTTCATGTGTCTCAAATAAATTTCATGTTGGTCACAGCACCACCTCTGCTCTTCTTAAGGTGACTGAAGATATACGCAGGGGTATGGAGGATAAGTTGGTCACAGTTCTCGTCCTAATTGATTTTAGCAACGCCTTTAACATGGTTGACCATGACATATTTCTCGCACTTCTTCAATACCTTAACCTTTCTCCTGATACTTTATCCTGGTTTTCTTTCTATCTTCGCAGACGTCGACAGGCGGTTCGCTTCCAGCGTAAGACCTCTAACTGGTGCGATCTCTCTTGTGGCAAAGCGGCAGCTTTTATCTCCACTCCTTTTCTCTATTTTTATAAATTCCATTGCTACTACTCTTAACTGCTCTTATCACATGTACGCTGATTACTTGCAATTATACACGCAGTCAGATGACAACTGTCTTTATACTGCTATCGGAAAAATAAACGCTGATCTTCAGCATTTAGCTGATTGGTCAGAGAAGTTTGGCATCCGTGTATATACCAGCAACTGTCATGTGGCAAGCGAGCGTTGATTGGGTGGTTATCGGCAATTAGCTAGAGTCGACTTTGCCCTTGCAGCTCCAATAGTCTTCGATAAGTGCACTAGACCCTTATCTTCTAAAGTAAAGAATCTTGGGATATTTATCGACACGCACCTTAATTGGTCTGCTCATATCCACGAAATCTGCCGTTCCGTGACTATAATGCTTGGTGTACTTAATCGACTAAGAAATTTCCTTTCCATCAAGTTCGACCACGTCTCTCCGATCTCAGCTGAAATGGCGAATCGATTCGAGATTCGGCAACGAAGGCAATTGATGATATATTTCTCATAAGTACTTGAAATAGTACATTTCATTACAAGTGCGGAAAGGCTGTCATTGCAAGGAGTCCCGACAAATGTCTACCCGAGCCGAGGCTATCTTTTTAGAAATATTTGCGTGAATCATAATAGCTTCTAAAACTTCGTGGTTAGTTTTTTTTAATAGACATTATTTTGACAGTTGGGAAAGAGAACGCACGAGTGCGGAAAAGGTAAAGAAAAAGCACCAGTGTGTAATAGCCCACTTCCCGCACGCTATACGTCCCTGCAATACGCCACTTTTTGAGCAACTGTATTAAAAACATGTTTCATGGTCATGCTGGTGCAAGCTTTTATTTTCCCCTTTATTGATTATGGTGATGTGTGTTTTACCGATCTCAATGAGGAGCTTCTGAATAAACTAGAACGGCTCGTCAATATTGTATTCCGCTTCATTTTCTGCCTTCGCAAGTTCGACTACGTCTCTCCGATCTCAGCTGAAATAATGGCTTAAGATTCGGCAACGAAGGCAATTGATGATATACTTCTCTTAAGTACTTGAAAAACTTGTTTAAGTTTTTAAGTAATACCCATGAACCGGAACGGCACCTAAGTTCTTCTGAGACACATTGTCTTTTTATCCCTTGTCACCACTCCGGTTCTCTTTCATATTCTTTAGCTATTCAAGCTGCCCGACTTTGGAATGATCTTCGAAAACCAGCTAGCAAATTGACATTTAAAAATAAAGTATGGAAGCATTTGCTTCTTCAAAAACAGTCAAGGTCATAAAAGATAAACTTGTATAAATAATTTTTTCTTTGCCTATTTTTTTCCTCTTTCTTTCTTTTTTACTTTCTCCTATCATCTAATTCTTATCTTTACATGTCATGTGCAGCTTCTTTAATAACCTTTAGTTTATTGCGATGTATTCCATCCTGATAGTATCTTATAATTTCTCGCAGGTGTGATGACCACCAAACCGCACTGACCGCAATTCCGCACTTGCAGCAATTTTATTGGGTTTCGGTGGAAAGGTTCAGTTGCTGATTAGACTTACATGAGGCGACCATCAGCCTTCGCAGTAGTAGAGAAATTACATACAACGACAGGCAATACTTTAGGCTTGCTCGAGGTTGTGTGTGGTGTAGATGTCCATGGGCTGTAGCGATCACTTGACATGAAGGAATGGATGACTTTAAATGAAGAAAAAAACACATACCTTCAAGGAAACAGCCAGCATCAGGAATGAGAGGCTGGATAATCCATGGCTTGTGTGATAAAGGAATGCTGTTTATGACGTAGAAGAATATAGTCATGGCCAGCGGAATTCCCCATCCGTAGCAGCAGTATGTAAAGAATTTAAAAGTTTCCCCGCGACGATTTATTTGCCGAGCTTTTGCGTGTCCTCTGAAAATTGTTAAAATATGCTTTATAAAGTTCAAATTGTTTTACCTAACGCTACAAGAAGAGTCATAGGCAAAGTTGTGACTACCGATTTTTTGGGTATATTTGGGAATTGAGAAGGATTATTTTCTATTCTAAAACTCTCCATAAAAATATTTTCATGCTAAATTGTTGCCAAGAAGAGTGCTTATGACTTACTCCGTGAAAAAGATATTAGATCTCATGTAGAGCCCAGCTTCTGAATTTACACACCCTAAGTCTACCAGCCCCAACTTCACCAACTACATCTGAGTCAAAATGTGTTACTTTGCTTTTTCGTTGTTGACCTACAGGAATTAATTAAGTTTTTAACAAAAAAATTGAACCGACTTCAAACGGTAAAAAATAAAATTGTTCAGTACCTACCTACTAAAACTATTTTTGGAGTCGGGCCCTTACTAAAATGTCTTACCATTCGTTCTAAATGGGCACCGACAGTACAGACAGTGGACAGTACCTACATCTTCTTGGTTATTGTAATGACTGTTAAAACTATATTGGAGTCGGTGCCTACTTAAAACGAAAGGTTTATTTACACACTCTATATTTACTACTAGCTGAGCCCGCGACGTCGTCCGCGTGGAATAGACTTATAGATGAGGAACGGATTATTGTTACCTATTTAGAAATCGCTTATGATACAATGTTCATAGATATTTAGTAGACACCTCTTGACGTGGTTTGGTCACTAACTCTCCATCAACCTGCATTAGAACAGCACGCAAGAAAGAAGTGCAAAAAAATTAAGTTACAATAATCATTTATTTGGTCCTGTTAACAACACTACCTAAAGCATTCGACGTAAAATTATGACCTCGATATATCGATTCCCAATAATATTCTGGGCGTGACCACTGTGTTGTGCCTCCGGGATGCTCTACCAGCTCCAGTTCCTCATCTTTCTTAGCTCTCATTATATTAGATACTGAAAAAGAGATATTGGGCAGCAATGCCATCTATCGCGTCGCGTTTAATATAAGTTCTTGATCGGTTACCAATAATATTTTCCTTTAAAGTAGAGATATTGCGCAAAAACGTCATCTACCGCATCTCATGTAAACTAAGTCGTCAATATATCGAATTAAAACAGATTACCAAATAGTTATGAATGCAACCACTTATATACTGCAAGTATGCTGATTAGCGCCCATGTTCCTACGAAGTTTCCATCTTTCTTATTGAATTTGGCACTGAAACCATCCCTTAATCTAAATTACCACCTATTATTTGAAGTGCCACCATTTACCACCAAGTTACCACCTATTATTAATGATGAAATCCGTAGAAGAACTAAGGTTACCGACATAGCTCTCAAAATCTGCAAGCTGAAGTGGCAATGGGCAGGCCATATAGTTAGGAGGACCGACAACCGATGGGGAAGAAAGGTCCTTGAATGGAGACCACGTCTCGGCAAAAGGAGTACAGGCCGCCCTCCAACCAGGTGGACTGACGACCTGAAGAAGACAGCGGGTAGTCGCTGGATTCAGAAGGCCCAGGACCGGGAGGAGTGGCGAACGTTAGGGGAGGCCTATGTCAGCAGTGGCCAGTAAAAGGCTGATGGATGGATTTGAAGTGATTCTAATGGAAAGTCTAACTTGCAATAGGATCATCTTTATTAGCATGTCGATCGTGTCGGAGACCGACAGTCAGGTTTAAGTATAATCTAAAAGTCTAGTCTAGTCTACAATATGGGAATCTAGGATAATTAATCAAAATATTTTATAAGAGAAATAAATAAGAAAATCAATATTGAGATGGTTTATTACCTATTCGTCACCTAGATATCAGCAGTAGTCTCGTTTTGTTAGTTTTGTGAATTTTGCCATTTCATAAACAAATAAAAAAGTATCAAAGGTTGTACGATTAGAGAATATTAGGAGATATTATTTATAGACACTCGTATTTTCATCGTTCAGTTGTACTCTATTCTATTCTAATCGACCACTTGACCACATGACACACCAAAATTACAGAATAATAAACATAAAATTTTTTCTTCATTTAATATTGAATGGCTAAAAGGATTTTTATACATTGCCGTAAAACGAATTAAAAAAAAATGAAACATAAGACAGATATGACAATTTTGATAGCTACGTCAAAATGTAAGTAAACAAACTCAAAGAGTAATAATTTTGTAAAGAAATAATAAAGGAAAAGCAAAGTATAAGAATAAAACAAAAGGATTTAAGTTATAAAATATGACAATGGACGTGAATGAAGTAAGTAATAACATGTAGTGTATTTATAACACTACACGGGAGCAAATGCAATGAATGACATTTCATTTGCTTTCCGTGGGAATGGGATATTTTCCTGCGGTAAAAAGTAGCCTATGTCCTTTCTTAACATCCTTTCTATGTTTATGCCAAATTTCATCAAAATCGGATCAGTAGTTTAAGCGTGAAAGAGTAGCAGACAGACAGACAGACAGACAGAGTTACTTTCGAATTTATAATATTAGTACGGATAACAGGATATTTTACTAAGGGCCCGACTCCAAAAATAGTTTTAAGAGTAATTACCATAAGCAAGAAGAAGTAGGTACTAAACAATTTTATTTTTTACTGTTTGAAGTCGGTTCTATTTTTTTGTTAAAAACTTAATTAATTTCACTCTTTTTAGTAGCTACTATCAGTCCACCTGAACGTATAAGTTTAATGAAAGTATTTGCTCTCAGCTCCTAACCTTTGAGGAGTTGTACCTTCTATCATCAGCTTAGCAACATCAGGCGATAATTACCGGACATAAATATTTAAGTATAAGTTATTTAGTATTATGCTAAAAAATATGACTAAACGAATGTGTGTGCCTATTAAGTTTCAATGTTTCCCTCGATTTCCCTAGTATTACATCATTAGATTTTGACATGGTGACAGTACCTACCACCTAAGGAGTATAAGGTTTTGAACAAAAAAATACATACTGAAAGAATTTGCTCTTAACTCCTAACTGCCGGAGTACCTTCCATCATCAGCTCAGCAACATGATATGATGATAATTATACACAAATGCTTGTTTTGCTTTCGTAAAAATATGAGAATCATTTGATGTGCTATAAAATTTGAATGTTCCCTTCGATTTCTCTGGGATGCCCTCATCAGACTTTGATTTGGTGACAGTTGGACCACCTCAGGAATGTGAGATTTCGAATAAAAAAACTATTTATTGAAAGAATTTGCTCTCAACTCTTCACTGTCGCAGTACCTTCCATCATCAGCTCAGCAACATGAGATGATGATTACTTTGCACAAATATCTCTTATGCTTCAGAACGTATACGAAAATCAATGTGTGTGCCTATAAAATTCAAGAGTTCTCCTCGATTTCCTAGGGATCCCATCATCAGTTCCTGATTTGGTGACAATGGGACCACCTCGGGAGTATAAGCATACGAATAAAAAAGAATTTTGAAAATCGGTCCACAAACATAATATAAAAAAATACATACAGCCGAATACAGCACCTTCTCCTTTTGGAAGTTGGTAAAAATTGTGATCACCTGTGTTTATGACTGTGATAATCACAAATAATAAGGTAACCATAATCCGGTCTTTGACTACCAAATCTATTAAGATACTTTAAACGTGACATCTTCATACATTCTATACGAGAAAATGGTTTGACGTTCATTGATTAAAGAAGCAGTAAAAATCATGTAAATGAATTAATAATTATCCAGTTTTCTAAGTTTGTGTGTCCTTTTTATGTTACACATTTTGATATTTCTTTGCGAATAGTGTCCAAGACCCTATTGACTCTCCTGGAGTTGCTCGTGTCCATAGGGGACACGGTTTGGTTAATTTATGAAAAAACCTACAACTATTTAGGCAAATGTGTATAATAGTAAGTACATAAAAAGTATGTAGTGTTAAAACTTACCGAAAAGTCCACCAAATATCAATGGACATTACATTCATCCAGAAAAAACTTGCCAGTAAGGCGAAGTATATGATTGTGGCTGAAAATAGAGGAAAATATATTTTTTAAAACAGTTGCTCAAAAAGTGACGTATTGCAGGGACGTATAGCGTGCGGGAAGTGGGCTATTACACACTCGTGCTTTTTCTTTACCTTTTCCGAACTGGTGCGTTCTCTTTCCCAAATTAAAAAAAAACAACCACGAAGTTTTAGAAGTTTTTATGATTCATGCAAATATTTCTAAAAAGAAGCTACTAATTTGTTTCAATATCAGATTTAATGATTTGATTCAATGTGTAAGGTTTCATTTCATTTCATCTCATTAACATTTTCATTTCATATCAATAAAAAAAATCTACTGAAGACTTGGCTGTATGGGCATAGTTCCCTTTGCCTACCCAAAATGGGCGAAGAAAATAAAATCTCTGTTTACGGTTGGCGCCATTTTTCAAAAATGTTATTTGCGAGTTTTTATTATTTTATTAAATTGCATCATTTTTTCGCAACTGTATTAAAAATAGTTGTTCAGTACACGTGCGGAACCGTCATTGGAAGGAGTTCCGACTGTCAACCCTCACCTTCGGCTGCGCCTCGGCTCGGGTAGACATTTGTCAGAACTCCTTGCAATGACAGCCTTTCCGCACTTGTAATGAAATATACTATTGCACGGGAGTTTTTGCAATTAACCCCACATCAAAATCTATTCTCGGATAAACTTCCGTTTAGAACATATTATCTCCAATTGATCTGAGTACGTACAGTTCGGGTAACTTTGAACATTTTTAACATTATTTGTATTATTAAAACTGATTTCTATTTATGACACCTTTATTTTATTGAATGAATAGTGTCCTTTTGAGTTGGTTTGCGGTTGGTTTACGATTCCAAATCAGAGCTGAAAAAATTCCAGCAACTTAACCACGGAAAAGGCGGGAATTTTCAGAATTATGGCATTGACAGTTTATTTCTTTAATTTTCATTTGGTACAAAAACATTTTGGCAATCCATTTAACACACTTATTATATTGAAATATCAAAAAGTTTCGATGTAATAAATTGTTAAATCTTTTTTCCAACTTTGTTCAAAGTTAAACGTCAATTCAAAGTTACCCGTAATGACTGTATGTATGACGCGCTGATCAAGAATATTATAGGTACCCAAAATACCCGCAAATTTGATGTTCAAGGTCAAACGGACAAAAAAATTTTCGACGTAGGTATTTCGCATGTATTGCGATAAATATAGATTTTAGAGAAAAATATTTCCAACCAAAGTTATAGGGCATGAGAAAATTATACATTTTTATATACATTTTTACAATATACATTTTTCGTGTAGGACCAGTGGTTTCGGAGAAAAATGTTAGTCTTCCGAAATTGCTATTTTTCGCTAAAACTCCATTAGTTTCGATATAATAATGTACTCACGCAGTAACTACGGGAAGGTTGGAGTTTGGTCTTAGAGGTGCATCTTTTTTTTTTGTTTTTTTTTATTGGTACCATGTCAACGGAACCGCGCTGCGCGGGGTTCCTTTTTTTGTATTAATTAAAAACCAACCTAACGGCTTTGCCCCCCGAAATCCCCTTTCCCTA
Organism: Pyrgus malvae; assembly: GCA_911387765.1. Lineage (NCBI taxonomy): Eukaryota > Metazoa > Arthropoda > Insecta > Lepidoptera > Hesperiidae > Pyrgus > Pyrgus malvae. The sequence continues at coordinate 5,871,848 of OU426958.1, read as the reverse complement.
ATCTATGAAAACCCAAAAATGAATGTAATAAAAACAGAAAGGACCTCGCCCATATGAGAAATAGTCATCAAAGCTTTTGACGCTTCGGTAATATTTTTCTAACAAAAACCACTGTTCCTACACGAAAAATGTATAGAGCCAAAAAATATCATTTTTCTTATGCCCTATAACTTTTGTTTGAAATATTTTTCTGTAAAATCTATATTTATCGCAATACATGCGAAAACGTCGAAAAATTTTATTGTCCGTTTGACCTTGAACATCAAATTTGCGGGATTAGATGAGCATAAGTTTATTAAATTTATTCTTCAACTCAAGCTACCAAAGATTTTACTTACGGAATGAGTGTAATATAAAGCTTTTATATAGATTTGCAAAGCAAAGGAATAGTATATTGTGTGGCAAGGGGTGAAACAAAACGATTTCTGACTAGGGCGAGTAGTGACTACCGGAGCGAAGCGAGGACTGTCATCGCCCTGGTCTGAAATAGTGTTTCATCCCGTGCCACACACTGTATTTTTCATATCAGATGTAATGAAACAACGAGTTTTGATTTCTGTAGCCAGTCGAAGTCGGTCGACCTTTTTTTTCACTGCCTGCTTGAGTGCCTACCTGCACTGCTTTTTTGGCAACCTGCGTGGCGCAATGGTTACCATGCCGGACTGCCAATCAAAGGGTCCCGGGTTCGATTCCCGGCGAAACAGAAATTTGGATGATGAGTCTAAATTTCTGTTCTCGTTCTGGGTGTTTGTGTTTCTGTCTTTGTGTATGTCCATGGTACCCACGACATAGAGTATATCTACCCTACTGTGCGGCTATGAGTGTGAAGCGTTTATTTATAGTTTATTTAGAGTTCACGTTATTAAGTCACTAAAAATGTTTGGAATTATTTGGGCGTGTATTGTTTAATTTCTCGCCAAAGAGGTTTTTACTTTTTACATGAGCCTTTTAGCTCCTTAGTGTAAAAGGTTATCTTATATTAAGTCGGTTTACTCTAACTTTTAAAAATTTGGCCTATTCTACAAGTATTTAGGATGGCTGCCTCATGTTATGAGTATAAGTTGAATGTTTAATGTTTTTTTAATAGGTTTTTCCAGTATAATGTAAATCCGTTATTGGCTCTGTAAGATTTATATGTAAGACCTGCCCTACACGTTGCGAGAAATCGTTCAGAGATCGGCCGATTTTTCTCTGAACAGAGAAATCGGAAGCCCCTAGTGCCTCCACACGTCACCGATATCTGATTCGATCGTCAGTTTTCCGCAGAAGTTCGCACAATAAACATGTTATCAAGATGAAAAATGATGATGTCGCTCTCGCGTATTTATTAATTTATTCATTTAAACATTAGTGTGAGGCATTTAGTACAATATTTGCAGGTCTTAATGCATAATACGAGTTCAAATAAATGCTACCTTTTCAGGCTTCACACATCATAATATTGTAAACTTACAAAATAGAATATTAAAACAGTAATTATGTGAGGAACTTAATATTTATCATTAAATGTCAATAATACAATTATAATATTGTTATATAACGACGACCCCTGTGGCGCAATGGTTATCATGCCAGACTGCCGATCAGAGGGTCCCGGGTTCGATTCCCGGCGAAGCAGAAATTTGAGTGACGAGTTTAAAAATTTCTGTCCTCGGTCTGGGTGTTGTTGTGTGTGGTAATCTCAGAGTATACATACTCTTTTGATGTTTGGTTTATGTATAATGTTTGAATACTTTAAATTTGGAATGTTAGAATGAATTATGTCATATTTGTTGATTCCGTGACAATCTTTTGAATAAGAAACATGTACAGCTATCTGACATAATTTTCCTATTTTATAAAAAAGTACGTTTTAATAATAAGTAAATTCAAAAATGTTTAGTTCAAATAAATAGTTTGCTTATGAATCCTTAAGTGTCTTTTTGGTTTGAAAGTGATCCCATTAGCCACATATTGTGTTTGTGTCTGTGTGTGTATCCATGTCACCCACGACACAGGGTATATCTACCTTACTGTGGGGCTTTGAGTGTGAAATGTTTATTATTTATTATTATAATAATGTCCGACAAAATATACGAGGGCTGTTTGATAAGTCGTTTTAAAAAGTTAAAAATATATTTTTTGAAACAATTATTGTATAGGTCTAAAATAATCGTAACTTTTCAATTTATCAGGTAGTTGGTTGTATATTCTAATTGTCATAATAAAACTATTTCCAGATGTCAAAGATAACATGGTTCGATGTATGTATGTACATACATATAATTTGTGACTATTTAGAGCGCGCAATTTGCGGGTTTAGGTTTCACTTGGATGCTAGGATAGTAGGGGTCTAATTTATGTGCTTAAAATTCCATAAAGCACGCTTTACATGACACGCACGTCCGAAAACAAACTGGGTCCGAGCGAGACGAAGCCGGCGAACTGTCGAGTGCCGAGCCGAGTTCAGCCGAGCAATCCCGAAGCCGCCCGACCCGCCGACGAACGATTTCTCTGATGGAATTTCATACTGCCGACGACGACCGATAAATTGAAACGAATCGGAACGATTTCCATCCACACAGTGCGAGAAATCTGAAGAAACAGGTTTCTTCAAAGAAATCTGAAGTAATCTGAACGATTTATCGCAACGTGTAGGGCAGGCATAAATAATGCTTTAATTCTATCTGTAAGCTGTGGATTTTGTTTACAATAAATAAACAAATAAAGCTATTTAATAATGTTTTTGGAATGACACCAGTAGTGGATAATACTACTGAGACTATGTTAAATGTTTGAATCTGCCACTGCTTACTTATTTCTAGAGTTATGTCTCTGTACTTCGTTAGCTTTTCTGAGATTGCAGAATTATAGTGTTACAGCATTTTAATGGTTTCAAATATTTTCAACGTGTCTCTTTCTTACACCACAAATTAAGGCTTACATAAACACATTCGAGAAATATATGGCAACATTATGGTTAAATTCGGATGAAAACCACTTACTTAGTATTATGCATCCGTTAGGCGAATAATTTCTGAGTTGAATGACGGAAAGGAATATAAATGCGACCAGTAGACTAAGCACGTAAGCCATAAGGATTTTGCCGCTCAAGTTCCTTAACTTTGGTAACAGCATATACACCACCAGGACCACGACCAGGAATACCGAAGAGGTCAGTTGAGCTGAAAAACAATTAGTATCAATTAAAAATGTATCTAAAACAAGTTTCTGAGAGTGCCCTAAAAATATTTTTTTATGGTGTATGGTATCCTACTACAAATGAAGCCCTTAAAATAAGTAGGTACCTATGTCCACTATTATGTGGTTGCGGCCATCTTGGTATTTTATGGTGTATTCTATTCTATAAGTAAAGCCCTCTCATTAATTAATACCCATAGCGGGTAGGTTGTACTAAAAATTTAAAATAAATTTTGGATTAGCAGCAATATGCACAGAATTTGCGATGCCATTATTAAAAATGAAAAGAAAATATTGAATAGCTGAAAGAATTTATCCAATGCCGTAAAATTAATTTAAAAAAATTTGATTTTACAGACACAGTTTTGTTTACAATTTTGAAAGCAGTCAAAGATTTTCGTAGTAGAAATGTGGTAAAAACCCTTTTTAAACGGTTTTATTTAGCTCACCCCGTTTGTTTTATTTATTCTTGGGTCAAATTTAGTAATTCAAATTTCACCCTCTTCCTGTCAACCGATTAATCTGAAATTTTGTATACACTTTGGATTTTGGTGACAATACACTTATGTTTATTCATTATCATTATAAATTCAAGATGGCCGCCGCTACAAAATGGCGGATAATTTATGTTTTATTAATCCCATCAATATGGGTATCAAATGAAAGGGCTCAACAAGCAGAATACAATTTACTATAAAAAATTTAAATACAAGATGGCGGCCGCTACAAAATGGCGGATAAAGTAGGTTTTATCGATCCCATCAATATGGGTATCAAATGAAAGTGCTCAACCAGTATAATACAATGTACTATATAAAATTAAAATCCAAGATGGCGGCCTCTACAAAATGGCGGATAACTTAGGTTTTATCAATCCCATCAACATGGGTATCAAATGAAAGGTCTCAACAAGTAGAATACAATTTACTATGCAAAATTGAAATCTAAGATGGCCGCCGCTACCAAATGGCTGATAACAATTTTTTATCAATCCCACCAATATGGGTATCAAATAAAAGGGCTTGACAAGAAGAATACAGTGCACTATACAACCTCAATATTTAAGATGGGCGCAGCCACCAAATGGCGTATAATAATAAGATTTAAATTTAGAAATTGAATCTGTAATTTAGGTATCTGAAGGAATAAACAGAATGCGAAATAAAAACTAAAAACTAGAAAATAAAAATAGGTAAAAAAACTTTTTAAGTTAAACGGTTTTATGTTAAACATACATTGCAATGTTTAAGATAAATGTACTAAAAACCAAAAAATAATAAAATAGATACAGTCGTGGGAATTATAAACATATGCATAGACTAGACTAAAATAAAACCGTGGGGCACGTCAATTGTCTACAAATTATCGACTTAATGTGCGATAGAAGAATCGTTTAATTCGTCGTTAAAATAGGCAGTTGGCCCGCAGACGGTGAGGAAATTACTTACTATTTTCTTGCTCATGGAAATTCCAATAGTTATACACTCCATGTAAATAAAAGAGATGTTTCAACTAGTTTATCGTTGGACATTCACACTGCTGGCTGGCGAGGAATCGTTTCACTGCTCGTAGTTTGTCTTTAATCGACAAAACATATGATAAAAGTACTACTCGCTCACCACTATGAAACCCTAAAACTCGCTTATAATCGAGCTTGCTAGCTTGTTTCCACATTCTAGCCCTACTTATCACACGTCCATCGTTGTCGGTTGAACAACTGCCTAATTATAGTGTAACATTACAAAACAAACATTTTAATCAACGATTGTAGACAATTGACGTGCCCCACGGTTTTATTTTAGTCTAGTCTATGCATATGTTTATAATTCCCACGACTGTATCTATTTTATTATTTTTTGGTTTTTAGTACCTTTATCTTAAACATTGCAATGTATGTTTAACATAAAACCGTTTAACTTAAAAAGTTTTTTTACCTATTTTTATTTACTTAACACACAGTGGTTTGCGTAGCAAACTGTACATTTTGCAAAGTAAGAAAACAAATAAACCTGCTGTATAAAAATAATTGATTTCTTCAGGCGTTTTTTCGGGCAGGATGCAAAATATTTTCAAATGGTCTGAAATGATATTTCTATGTGAATCTATCGCGTAGTCAACACAAAATTCAGTGCTTTTTATTTGTTTCCATCTATCGTAGTTGTTAGAATACTGGACATAGAGAATCCCTTCCTGAAAAGAAAACAAATTGTATAGTAGTCGATATAGTCGTATAGTATAGTATAGTATAGTATATAGATATAGTATTGATATATGTAGGCGTGGGCATTTTGTGAACTAATTATTTGTTTTCATAAGGCAACCAACTAGTGTGCCTGATCATGACTAAAACCAAATTAAATCTCAAGACGTTACGTTTTGTTTACAATAATTTATTTGCGAAATTATAACAAACTAGCTTTCCGCCAGCGGCTTCGCCCGCGTGGACTCGTTTTATAGATTCCCGTAGGATAAGAACCATCCTACGTCCACTCCCTCTGTGTTCCAAATTTCATTAAAATAGGAGGAAAGCGTTACAGCCAGACAGACAGAGTTACTTTAATATGTAAATATGTAGTATGGATAGAAAAACCAAAGCAAGCGCAAGATCGGCGATGGAGAACATCGTAATCAATTAAATTTAATCACGTAATTACTTAAATTTTCTTTCTTTATTTTGGTTTGGCTGCAACCCTTTTTGCGTGCCACTATTGGTTAGGGGTCTTTCCCCCTTATTGAGGAAGCCTGGAGCTTACTCCACCGCGCTGCTCGAATGTGGGTTGGTGAAGTTGCGGGTTAGTGGCCAACCCGCTGTCGGATGTTTTCAAACTGTCCATAAAGCCTCCGACAAGGTTTAACGACTGTTATCTATCGACAACAACCGGGACCGACGGCTTAACGTACCTCCGAACCTTACTTTACCGGTACCTTAACGTACCTTATTATGGTTTAATGCAAGTTAAATAGATTTCTCCAATGTTATTAGTGTGTAGTAGTTTTATACGTAAAATGATCATTATGTGTAATATTTTTAGTACTAAACTTACTCAAACCTCGTATTGCAAATCGTAAATTCATTAATTTACGAGGTTTAAGTAGGTTTACTACTTTGTTTTCACATTGTTTTTATTTTAAGACATGAAATACGGTTTCGAAAGTTCAAAAATAATAGTGTGTGGGATTAACCCGAAAAAATGGTGATTCTATCTAAGATTTTTCTATTCTCTAACTAAGATTAAGATTTAAAATTCTTCAATTTTACACAGTGAAAAAGAAGATTAATGGCTGTTCTTTTTAGAAAACTATGTTGTGTTTTAATAGAAGACATAATTTATTATGTTTCGCCCTTTTGTTTTTCACAATAATAATTTGGATGTATTGAATACTTTTCTCTACTGAATCAACTAAAAGTAAAGCTAGGTATTTGAAGTTTCTTTTTATTTCAAAATTATGTTGAAACATTGAAACCAAAAACTCTCGTTCGTTTGCACGTGGTTAATTCTCCGAGTCGTTTCTGCAGCACTGGTGCCACGGTGGAACTCGTATCGTATTGGTAAATACCGCGAATTTGTCCATAGTTGTTGTTATAGCAATGTTGGAGCTCAAACAAATGATGTGAAAACAAATGAAATACGAATTTTAAAACAATATTTTCTGGCTTTATTTCGAAATAAATTTGAATTTGGAATTCCTAATCAAACGCAAGATATTTGATTTTAAAGTTGCCAGTATTGAGTATCGGCAATTTCATATCGCTTGTCCGGAAGAATACAGTATCAATTCAAAATTTTGCACTAACTGACTTAATAATACAGTTCGACTAAAAAAAGTACGTTCTACCTTTTAAATTAGGTCGAAAATCGCTTTTACCTTGAATGAACCAATCACGAAAGTTGCATTTTTAACCCTCTCGCTCTTTCTGTTTCGCTAGAAAAAGGAAGATTTCACCTACCTGATGATGGACTCCGAAGGTGGGTATGGCATCTTAGTGATGGCGCTATGTAGAACTACCAAGTTTGTACTCATTTCAAAGGGCTCATGGAGACCTTCGTGGCTATGATGATTTTACCTACCTGATAATGGACTCTAAAATATATTTTTTTCATTTTAGGCAAAAAAAAAAAAACAACAGAAGATGTTCCAATCTCTAAACCAGAACATAAAGTCGTTATATGAAACTCATGCATCACAGTTACATGAAAATGAAAATGAAAATACTTTATTGTTGACTGTTTACACACATAAAATAAGATGTTTAAAATTATAATTGGAGTTTTAAACAGTCTACCATGTTCTGGCATACAATACTATTAATTAAAATTAACTAAAAAATATTTTGTTTTAAGATCCGACAAGAATAATCTTAACGGATCATCGGCTTTTGATGCCTACCCACCGCTGGGTCAATGAGAGAAAAAAAGCCGGCGGAAAAAAAACTCTCAGGCATTGTTTAGAGTTACACTTATTTTATAATGTATTTTACGCGGAAGCTCCCCAAACTATTTTTATTACACGTATTACGATGTCTTATCTTCAAAAAATTCGTTTATATTGTAATATGCTTTTTTTATAAGCCATTGTTTTAATTGTTTTTTAAATTTAGTATTTGATAACTGTTTTATAACTATGGGTAATTTATTATATATTAGTATTTGATAACTGTTTTATATCTATGGGTAATCTATATCTATCTATATCTATACATATAATAAATCTGTAAAAAGTCGGATTCTGTACATTGAAGATATTTGAAAAAAACTGTCACTAGGGCTATTTATTAGCGTAATAGAACCCAAAACAATAATTTTTAGAATTATTGTCTGTTTGTCTGTTTATCTGTTTGTCTGTTTATTTGTTCGTTTGTGCGCGCTAATCTCAGGAACGGCTTAACGTAGAAGGATACGGTTTTCACTGATGTATTGGTATTTTTTTGGATTAACATTTAGGGTTTGTTTTATTTGAATCGGTTCACAAACAAAAAAGTTACGTCAATTTCAAGAATGATGAAATGAATGAACGCCTGCACGCTGACTCTGCGCAATGAATCAGCACTCCGGTGCTAATGCATTCGTACAGGAGCTCTCCCCTTCCCCTCTCGACGTCGTCCATCTTTCGTGAAGTGTGTGTTATAAATTATAATTATAAAATCTCTTAATAAACTGTTACTTAGTTATACTGGCTTTTGTATCATTTCATCAGGTTATGGGCCCAGCACGCTTCCACTGCGCGACTCTGCTATGTTATAAGTATAGATAAAGTACTTATAATGAAACTGCAAGCAGGGTCAATTCTGTACATTGCAAATAAATTTAAAAAAATACTTCTAGGGGTCATAAATGTTTTGAAATTTTTGTCTGTCTGTCTGTCTGTTGTTAGACTTTCACACAAATACTACTAGACGGATTCTAATGAAACCTTTTTCGTTGTATATACATTGGTCCACGCTAACATATAGGCTATAGAAAATAAACAAAATTATCCTTTAAGGGTATGAAATAAGGGATAAAAGTTTGTATGGAAAACTTTGTTTTGTTCAATAGATTTTCTTGATATTTAGTACAAATATTTTTGACTAAAATAAAGAAATACGCATTTTCCAAAATTCACCCTTTAAGTGTCAATTTTTTTCGAAATTCTCTAAAAACTGATTGTTGAGACTTGATTTATAGAATCTTTTTTTGAAAAGTATTTAACTTGAAATTTTGTATTTGTAATCTTTATTGAAAATAATAACACACCAATGTAACCTTTTTTCAAAAATCATCCCTTGGTAGCAAATAAAAAGGATTCAAAAGCTGGAAAAGTGAAGGTTAGAATGATTAACCCTAATTTTCTTCCCAAATTCTTTTCCCTTCTTTGAATGCAGATTTACTGATATATTGTTGAATGAATTATCTTAACATTAAGTGTGTATTTCACATCAATCGGTCCATAAACAAATAAAGTTATGTCCATTTAAACAATACGCGGCATAAAATTGAAACGCGCTTTGGTGGATTTAGATGAAAGTTTTGTTAAAAGCTGTTTAGAAAATCATAATTAATACATTAGAATGAAATTAAAATTATAAAATAATTTGTGGTTCCGAAAATATAGGGAGGTCAAACGTAAGATGAACTTTTATCAATATCGTCGACCATATTAAATGGAGATCAGTGTGATCAGGGTAATGCTTCATTGGCCGAGAACGGCTAGCCTACAGGTAAAAAGCGCACCGCGAGCCCCGCCACCGAGTCTTACAGAATACTCCTGAGCCCTACAGAAGAGGTCGATTGCTCAGCTTCTTCTTGGAGCTGAGAATCGTGAACAGGCTATGACTGAAGCGACCATTACCGATACAAGCTAAATAGCTGCATCCTTTTAACGTTTCGCTCCTGGGCTTCCCATTATTGGGGAGGCCTGGAGATCACTTAACCACGCTGCTCCAATGCGGGTTGATATGCATATTGTAACTATTAAATAAATTCTAACAAAAGAATCTTTATTAAAGCAGAAGAATAAATTTAAGTGTGTAACTTTTGTGAGAGAATAAAGTTAATGCGAGCGGTCACACCACAAGTTTCGATAATTACTAACATCTCTTAATATTCTGATAGCAAGTTTTCAATCACTTATGCTAGATTTCATCTCGAAATATTTAAAAAAAACATATATATATCACCACATATTCAAAGAAATCGTCAATACAAAATGTACAAAACCTTAACAAAACGAGGCTACTCCGACATCTATGTGGCGAATAGTTCATATTCAGAACTATTCAGTGATCTGTTGCAAATTACATATATCGACGATTTAGTTTACACACTATACGATATATGTCGTTGTTACCCAATAACGCTATTACAAAGTGGATTGGTGGAGATTATTTCAAATAATTAATTACGAGTATATTTACATAATAAAATATCTAATAAAAAAATTAACAACTTTGAGAGCTTTGGAACTGGCGCTGATATTGTACTCATTGTGGTAGAGCATTATGGAGGCGCGGTGCGGTGGTTACACCCAGATATTATTGGTATCGACCTTATTTAATAGGCGACGCGGTAGATGGCGTTGTTGCGTAATAACACTATTCCAATGCAGATCCAAAGAGATAATAATTGTCGATTCGCGCAGGCGCGGTCCCGGGGGGGGGGGGGTCACATACCTACGTACATACGCAGTACTGGCACTGGTGTTACACTAATATGCTAAAGTGTCACGGCAGCACGGAATGGTGGTCACGTCCAGAATAATATTAGTAATCGATATATTTATTTCTGATGCTGTGTGAAGGGTTATTAATAGGACCAATTGACTCTTAATCACGTAGGGCCTGATCCTCTCACGCTGCTCCAATTCAGGTTGATGACATCTTCATTGTTAGTGGCCTAACTGCTGTCGCAAGTTTTAAATCGCTCAAAAGACCTCCATTAAGTATGAACGACAGTATGTTAACGACAATTGCAACCAACGTGTAAGCAACCAAGAATTTGCTCTCTTCTTCTCTCCTCCCAACTACTAACCACGCCTGACATAGCGTAGACATTTCACCACCTTTCTGCAATATATTTAAGTTACATAATGATAATTAATCTATACATTATTTGCAGCACAAATTATTTAATTATAATGATACTTTCCGCGGGCACAGCAGTACTATCTAAACACTTTAAAAACAGGCTATTATAATACGTTTAATTTGTAAAGATAAACTGATGATAACGACTGAAAAGTCGATAAGAGAAGTACAGTAAGAATTGTAAGGACTCAGGAAGAATGTATCTACTCAACATAATAATATGAACTTTTGTATCATAAGTAATTTCATAAAAGGTAACAATAATCCAAGGGGCAGTGGAGGGCAAGCGGTCACGAACGAAATTGCAACCTCATCAGCCACGACCACTCTGTCAAGAGTGAACGACTAAGGAGGAGGAGGAACAAATAATCCAAGCCTAATCAAGCCTTTTGTACAAGTCTTTATCTACGCGGACGACGTCGCGGGCACAGCTAGTTTATTATATATTCTAATAGCAAATATGTATGTACTATTTCTGAAAATCTGACATTTTACTCGAGGTAAATTTATACAAAGCGTCAATATCTTTTAGTCTCGTGGGCACATCTCTTATGCGCATGTTTATTTGCTTTTCAAACAAGTTTTTATTATTAAAAACGAAAGTACAAATCTCTAATATATATATTCCAGTTATGCGAGTACAGGAGAAGCATAATTATATGATATATGTAGTGCGTCAATTGAATTGTATTTTACTTGAGTTATTGGATCCACGGCACAACCGAAACATGCAAATAAGGAATCCGTCATACATAGTAGAGGCCTTGAATAGTAAAAAGTCCCAAAAAGAAAAGAACCAAGGTGCCTGAGAGGGCACAAAATAGAAATTAAACCACATCAATTAGCAGATCAACCAACCTGTTGCCGATATTTAAATTTCGATGATTTTTAACAATATGACTTATTTTAACCCGAATAAAAATAATGCAGTTATTTTGATTTATATTTTGTTTCATTTACACACAAATAAATTAATAAATAAACGTTACACACTAATAGCCCCACAGTAAGGTAATTAATACCCTGTGTCATGGGTACCATGGACACTTTCAAAAACAGGAAAAGAAACACCCAGACCGAGAACATAATTTTGAACTCATCATTCAAATTTCTGTTTCGCCGGGAACCTAAAATGGGGACCTAAGATGAATCTACTTTCAAAACTACGTCTTTCTGACTTTAACCCTTCCTGAAAACTAGTTGGTACTTACCTGGTCATCTTCAGACCTTCAGAACGTGTCACGTGGCAGCACCCGACCTAAAATGAATCTACTTTCAAAACTACCTATTTCTGATTATAACCCTACCTGAGAACTAGTTGGTACTTACCTGGTCATCTTCAGACCTTCAGAACGTGTCACGTCGCAGCACCCGGCCTAAAATGAATCTACTTTCAAAACTACGTCTTTCTGACTTTAATTCTTCCCGAGAACTAGTTGGTACTTACCTGGTCATCTTCAGACATTCAGAACGTGTCCCGTTGCAGCACCCGACCTAAAATGAATCTACTTTCAAAACTACGTCTTTCTGACTATAACCCTTCCTAAGAACTAGTTGGTACTTACCTGGTCATCTTCAGACCTTCAGAACGTATCACGTTGCAGCACCCGACTTAAAATGAATCTACTTTCAAAATTACGTCTTTCTGACTTTAACCCTTCCTGAGAACTAGTTGGTATATATCTGATCATCTTCATACCTTCAGAACGTATCACGTTGCAGCACCCGACCTAAAATGAATCTACATTCAAAACTACGTCTTTCTGACTTTAACCCTTCCTGAGAACTAGTTGGTACTTACCTGGTCATCTTCAGACCTTCAGAACGTGTCTTCAGCTGTCACGTATGTTCCTTATCTGCCCATAGCTACTCTGTAAGAAAGCTTATTATTGTATACCCTATATTTTAAAACAGGGCTGAAGTTTTTCTCCGTCTGCTCTTTTCTTCAGCTCAGCATTGCCTAAGCGCACCCAGAGCAGACAGAACAAAAAAAATAACGTTCACTAAGAGTTTGTAAATGAACCGTACAGTGAATAAAGAATATTTCATTTCATTTCATTTCATTGATTCAGATATTTTTAAAAAAGTTTTTTTCCAATCTTTGGTGACACTTCTTTAAAATCGTAAAAGCTGTCGTAGGTTAATTCATTAACTGCGAATGGCGTTAGATTTAGCAGTTCTAATTAAAGTAAAATACTGATCAGGTGTATAAATCGTAGTGGAACGAAGGGACTTTTTAATTTTTCTTTCAATTAGAGAATGGCAATTATCACCCTCATTTTGGGTGTGTCCCTTAATTAGGAATTTGCGAGTAATAGAACGAATATTTTGAAATCTATTTACTTGCTCAGCATTTGTGTCAATTTGGTTAAGATAATTCCACACGCAAGTTGCGGATAAAATTAAATAACGGTTTATGTCGATTTCCGGAAAAACTATAAGTTCGATGAAAAAAAGTTAAATAGCAATGTTGTAGTCCTGTAATAAAAAGATCTACAACTTTTGTGTTTACACTTTTTTCAAATAACTTCAAAATTTATGTGAAATATTCAAATAACTAAGTTTTTGATTTTTTATTTTTTTCTTTTGCTAAAAAAAATTTTTTTCACAAAATTTGGTGTTAACCTACCTTTTTATGAACCAAACATACAGTAATTTTATCGGTTTAAAATATATTTTTTTTCACCACATTTTGAAAAATCACCCTAGTTTTCAATGGAAAATTCTCACGTCTAATTATCTGCTTTTTTTAAAAAGTCGGTGTGCTTTTTGTTCGTTGAAATCTCTACTTTCTGATGGTATAAAAATATACATTACTACAGTAAATGTTCTCAGAAAATATAAATAGGTAATAAAAACTCGAATCCGAATTCCTTTTGAATCATTATGTACAATTTTGGGCTATTTTATTAAAATTTATATTTAAATTACTCGAAAAACATAAGATTTTATGTTAAATTGTAACGTTTATTTTGTAAAAAACACAAAAAACAAATTACAATATTTCACCTGCAAGTTTACAATATAGTTTATAAATTATGAACTATTACACAATTTTTGTTACATACATATATCAATGACCAATGATCCAATGTGAATTGTATACTTATGTGTTTCGTAAATTTTTTTCATTTCATTTTTGTTATATTCTCTACCTTTTCCAATGGGTTTCATCATACAATTTTTTTTTCACTTTTTACCATTTTCAAAATTATTACACGAAGACACGCATACAAAATATTAAAAATACAAAGGAAACAGCAGGAGGTAGCATATTATCTAGCGTACTCTAACGTAACGTTTGGGATTTTTGAATCCCTGTATTTGGACCTTGATCCAGGGGGGGGGCAGCTGCCTCCCCCCCCCCCTCGGTACGCCCATGGGTGCAGCATAATCTGCAGTAGGGGTCCGATGCGAGGACAGGAAAACAATAAATATTTTGTCGTATTTATAATCCCCAACGTTTAATAAGTGTGAATGCGAGGCATTACTCAACATGACATACCTACTACAAAGATAATGGTTAGAGTCATTAGATACGATCATAAATAAAATTAATAATCCATTACACATTTATAGACTATTGAATAGATGACAACATAGCTAAACTCAGAGCTGGGAATTATAGCGTTGAGAGACAACAAATTAAGAGTTTGACAGGAGTGGCGTCAACCGTAAAATATAGCTGAGGCCTTAGTGTGAGTCAGAGTAAGTCTGCACACGCAAAAATGTCACTAACGCGTTTGCGTTAAGAATTTAATTATCGACCTTATTCCTTTCACGGTAAGATCTATCTGTCCTTTTGCGCGTTTACAAACTTACAGTAAGGGCTCTGCTCTATATCGCATGTCTGGTTATTCAGAGATGAAAATAGGACATGGATAATAAACCCAAAGTCGACGGTAACGAAAACTATGCACATCTATATCTATATCTTATATACATATAAAGAGGATGTTTGTATATATGACATCGCAAAACTCAGAAACTATTCGACCGATTATTATGAAAATTGGTATGTACTGTATGTATTTTTTCACGGAGAATATAATAGGAAATATGCTATCCATTATTATTATTATTATTTAATATTTAAACGCGATACGGAGTTCGCGGGGTCAGCTAGTAGGTATATAAAACAAAGTTGTGTTAGTTACACTATTTATAACTCAAGAACGGCTGGACCAATTTTTATGATTTTTGTGTTTTTTGATTTGTCTTCGACGGGAATAAGATAAGTATTAAAATATGATAGAAATCTAAATTTTATTAATATTTTAACAATATTATTTTTCCATATATACGGTCCGTCAATCATTTGATGTTCGTGCTTCAATTCATTCAAAAATATGACACGAGGTGTCTGTCATTTCTTTTTTCCTGTTTTCGAATCGCATCTTGGTCTTTTCACTATGTCACCAAAGTTGCGGTGTCATAACATAAACTCTTATATTTTATTTGACAATAGGTAATATAAAAACTCCTATATGATTACAATAGATACCCAACCTTGCCGCAACATTTCCGCCCAATCTCTATACTTCCATTCCTATCCAAAATTCTAGAGGCCTGTGTACATAAGCAATTATCCTTATTTTATTTCTATCAAAACATAACCTACTGTGTGATTATCAGTCAGGGTTTCGCTCTGGTCACAGCACTACTACTGCCCTGATAAAAGTGACAGACGATGTCAGAAAAGGCATGGACAAAAGGCAACTGACACTAGTGGTACTTGTTGACTTTTCAAATGCTTTTAACACAGTTGACCACGACATCCTTCTTGCTATCCTTTCGCATTTAAAATTTAGTTCCACAGCCTTGGCCTGGTTCTCGTCTTATCTTCGTGGGCGTCAGCAGACAGTCCGGGTCAGACAAAAGTCCTCGGTTTGGGCTGATCTGGAAACAGGCGTGCCGCAAGGCGGAATTCTTTCTCCTATTTAATTTTCAATATTTATTAATTCCCTCACTTCTGACATAAACTGTTCGTATCATCTGTATGCCGACGATCTTCAGCTTTATAATAATAATAATAATAACTACAGGTGTCATTCCGAAAATATTGATAAGTAGTTTAAAAACATTAAATATTAATCCCCACATATCACATACACTTCAAAAAGCAGCCATTCTTAACACATGCAGGATTGTTCGGAAATTTTTGAACTTAACTTAATATGTATGTATATATATAGTAGTATACCTACCACATTCACCCTTTTAAAATCTTTTACACTTGGCTGAAGCCCGTGCAAAAGAACTAAAACCTCTTAGGAGAGAAAATAAAATATATCAAATAATAATAATAATAATAATAATAATAATAACCCCCCCGGGGGGCCACCTTGCCGTGGTGGGGGGGGCTTAAGGAAGGAACGAGCCAAAACATCTAGGCCACACCCTGTATGCACAAGCAGGAGGACTGAAAAATAAAGAAACTAATAACATCTTAGTTATTCCTTCCGAACGAACGGCCCCAAACACAAAAATGCGATGCGCCTTAGAAATAGAGAAATACCCCAGGTGGGTACCCGTAAGGGAGAATCCCGCCCCGGGCCCTCGGGCTCGGGCTGCCCTGCGTATTCTGGGGAGGGCAACGCTTCGCATTTGTCTGCCCAGCACAAAGCTGTTGCAGTCAACAATAATCAGGCTTTACCACCTACAGCCGAATCAGCGACTGATTCTTCTGCGCACACGTCATCATCATTAGAGAGCCTTTTTGAATCACCAGCTTCCTCTCCGCGCTCTTACGAAGAATTAAGTCCACACTCTTCGCGATCGACCACCTTGTCGCCAATGTCTGATGCTGCACGACCAACATTCCGAAAAGGACGTACTGTTAAACGCAATACCAACGACTGCCCACTGGAACCCCGCTGCGCCCAACCAGCAGCAAAAGGTGATAATCTCCATAACATACCTCCGAGTTCTAGTGCTACATCAAGACAAAACCAACCTGCTAGAAGTGTTTTGCAGGACATGAGACCGGCAACCACCCTAGCGGGACGTGACAGGCAGCGGATGAAGTGGACTAATGAAGTTAACCAACAGTTACTCCGTTGCTATTACATTGTTACGAATTTAGAACGCAATCTTACTTGTTACAGACCACAGTTACGCGAAAAATTTATAGAATGCTACCCCGAATTAGATTTTATGACCGAGCAACGCCTCTCCGACCAAATCAGAGTAATCCATCGAAATAATAGAATCACCCCGACCAAAAGAGCACAAATTAAGCAGAGTGTAGAACTGTACATATCAAACACCGGCAGCAATTCCCTCCATACAGAAGATCCTTTACCTTCACAGTCAATAGACGATCTCGATAACTTAAATACAATAACAGACGAAAGGCTTAGGAACACTTCAAGTAATTTAACTGTTACCAATAACACAAATATTACAGAAGATAAGGTAGAAATACAAAATAAAGAAGATGATACAATCAAAATAGAAAATAGTTTTAAGGAAAATTTGATTAAATATAAAAACATAGATCCTGGCTTAAGACCTAATATACCAAAAATTATATTAAATTACAAAACACGGAAATTAATTTCAAATGTAAATAGTGTTATAGAAAAACACCTAGCCGAAAGCAATATAAATACACTAGAAGAGATTCATGATATAATATATAGTGCCGCCTTAACAACAGTAACCTCAAGTAACAATACACCATTAGAAAAAGAACCTTTTAAACAAAAGATAAAGAAACCAGCATGGGAAAAGCGTTTAGAGAATAGAATATCCAAACTCAGAAAAGAAATAGGACAATACACACAATATTTAAAAGGAAATTTATCACGGAAGAAACAATTAAAAATAATCCCAAAAAAACAGGAAGAACAACAAATTATAGACAAATTAGACGCACTAAAGCAAAGACTTCAAGCATTGTCTAAGAGATTAAGGCGATACAAAAAGACAAATCTTAGGTATAAGCAAAACAAGTTGTTTGAGACTAACCAGAAAGTTGTGTATAGGAAATTCAACATCCAACAAAAATTAACACAAACACCAAACCTGACAGAAGTCCAGAACTATTGGAGTAATATATGGTCTATTTCAGTAAATCACAATCAAAACCCTGCTTGGCTTACACTTGAAGAACAAGAAATACGAAACATTGAACCTATGCCAGAATTAAAAATAGAATTAGAAGATATTAGAGCAGCAACAAGCAAGACATTAAATTGGAAAGCCCCAGGCCCAGACAAAATACAAAATTATTGGCTGAAACATTTAACATCTACACATATTAGTATAGCTAACATTTTTAATGACCTTATCCAGAAACCAGAATGTACACCCACTTTTCTTACACAAGGTATAACGTATTTACAACCCAAAGCTGGAGATACATCAGATCCTGCAAATTATCGGCCAATCACATGTCTTCCTACACTCTACAAACTTCTAACGTCAATAATTGCTACTAAAATAAATACGCACATAACGTTAAATAAAATTATACCCGAAGAACAAAAAGGATGTCGAAAAGGTTCAAGAGGGTGTAAAGAACAGTTAGTGATTGACACCGAAATTCATAATCAAGTAAAACAGAAACACAGAAACTTATATTATGCATACATTGATTACCAGAAAGCCTTTGACAGCGTACCACATTCTTGGTTAATTCATATTTTAAAACTCTACAAAATTGACAGTAGCTTAATTCTTTTCCTCCAGCACATAATGACTAACTGGTCTACAACTCTACAAATCACAGCAGAACATAAATGTTTGAAAACATCTCCAATTAATATATCGCGTGGAATTTTCCAGGGCGATTCTCTCAGTCCGTTATGGTTTTGCCTTGCTATTAACCCGCTCTCTAGAATACTAAACAACACAGGTCACGGATACATCATTGATAGGTTCAACAAAATCTCACTCTCTCATCTACTCTACATGGATGATATAAAATTATACGCATCAACCAGACAGCAATTAAATATTTTACTTGAATTAACAGAGTCCTTTAGTAATGATATAAGAATGGAATTTGGTATAAAAAAATGTAAAATCAACAGCATAATAAAAGGTAAACACCAATTAATAGAACCATATAACCTAACGCTACAGTTGGAAAAAATTAGCTCATTGGATTACAATGAATACTATAAATACCTTGGTTATCAGCAAAACACATCATTAGATCACACTAAAATTAAACAACAGTTGACAACACAATACAAACATCGTTTAAATCTAATCTTCAAAACCCATTTGTCAGCACGAAACAAGGTAAAGGCAGTTAACACTTACGCAGTTCCCATTCTCACTTACTCATTTGGCATAATTAAATGGACAGATACAGATTTAGACGCACTCAATACACTCACAAGAACTACTGCATATAAACACCACACACACCACATTCATTCTGCAGTTGAGAGATTTAGTTTAAAAAGGAACATGGGGGGTCGAGGTTATATTGACATTAAAAATCTTCACTATAAGCAAATAGAAAATCTACGTTTATACTTTTTAAATAAAGCAAATGACAGTTTATTACACAAATCCATTACAAACCTACCTACTTCTGGAACACCGCTTCAGTTCAGAGATAAAAATTTCAAACCTGAAACAAAAATTGTGAAACTAGACGATAAAATAGAAAGTTGGAAAAAAAAGACATTACATGGAAAGTATAGAAATAATATAGACCAGGAATATATTGACACAGAGGCCTCTTCCTGTTGGTTAACCAAAGGCAACATTTTTTCAGAAACTGAAGGATTCATAATCGCAATCCAAGATCAAATAGTTAATACAAGAAATTATGCTAAACATATATTAAAAGATAACAGTATAAAAGATGATAGGTGTAGACTGTGCAAGCTTACTCATGAAACAATAGATCATATAACTGGCGGCTGCAAAGTTTTAGCAGGAAAAGAGTATATTAATAGACATAATAATGTAGCCAAGCAGATTCACCAATACCTTGCAATTATGTATAATCTCATAGATACCAAAGTTCCATATTATAAATATACACCTAAAAATGTTTTGGAAAATAATAAAGTCAAATTATACTGGGATCGAGATATCATTACGGATAAAACAGTAAACTGCAATAGACCTGACATAACTCTTACAATAAAAAGTACTAAAACTACATACTTAATTGATGTTTCCATTCCAAACACCGAGAATCTAGTACAAAAACATATTGACAAAATTCATAAATATTTACCGCTTGTTGATGAAATAAAAGATATGTGGCATCAAGAGACTGTAAGAATAATACCTATCATACTATCGTCTGTTGGTGTTATACCAAAAAATCTGTTTGCATCTCTAAACGAACTAAAGTTACGTAAATCTATATTTGCTGAACTACAGAAATCTGTAGTATTAGACACATCCGCAATAGTCCGACGATTTTTGAGTTTCTCTTCAGTACTTTCTGGCCCTACTCTATAGTTCTAAATATCGTGAGAACCAAGATACTTGGCAATAGCCCGTACTTGGCCTCATAAAAATCACCGGTGTAAAAGCTGAGAAAAACAGAATCTGTTACGACATAATAATAATATCCTTTAATTCAGGCATCAAGGCCCATACAATAAATACCTTACAGACTAACATACATATTAATTATTACTTAAAATCTATGTCACAGTTATCGCGGCGATGTGAGCGCGGGTCCGGTGACTTCTGGCGGCCGTCGACGTCCATGATATTTTCGGAACACGACCCCCTTTGGCCACAACTTTTCGTCCAAGAACGTACTCAGCAATTCGGTTGGGACGCGTACAGCAAATGAACTAAAGTTCACTGCGTTGCGTGACTCCAACTTCTCAGCAAATACTCCGACTTTCGTCTTCACCTTCAGGTACTCCACGATATCGGAGGCCTTCGTAGTGAAGTGAAGACGAGAGACGTAGATGTATGTCACTGGAACCGCGGGACGCAGCAGCTGGTTGTGTCCAGTCGGTGCAGTGCCGCATTGGTTGCGACAAGGAGGCTTCCTCTTCTTCCGCTCCACCTTGATGAAGCCATCCTTATCAGCCTGCCCCTTAGGCACTGCACTACGAGGGGGTTCGTTGCGACTCTTTGCGCTCCCACTCTCTATCCTCAATTTAGTCCGCTTTTCGGGTTGCTGGCGGGCGGCAGCTGCGGCGTAGTCACGTTGAGGAGGTAACGTGACTTGCGCAGGCGACACCTCCGCGGGGGGAGGTAGCGGGCGGGCAGCGGCTACGACACCGCTATCACGTGCGGGAACAGCGACCGGTGACGCGTCAAGTTTCGCTGACTGGACGCTTGACGGCGAAGCGATGCATGCTCCACGACGCGTGTTGACGTTAATGAACTCTGGTGACCTACTTATAGCCAAAGTACTTCGCAACGACTCAACTTCAGCTCGCAGGTCACAGATGGTGTTTTGAGAGGTCTCCAACTTCAACACCACATCCGCCAGGCTCGCTTTCAGGGTAGTTATGTCCTTCAGCAGCCTGGTGACATCTACGTGGTCGAACGTGACGGGTGGCAACTTATTCAAGTTCCTCGCCACGAAGGACGGCACGTCATCGGGATCCGTCACCTTCAGTAAGTTGATTATGTCCTGAAGGCTTCGCTCTCCCTTTTCATCCCTTCTGCGGGACTGCATCTGGTCGATCTTTCCGACCGACTCAAACAGGAGCGCCTTAGACTTGACTATCTCCTCACACGAATAGTTGGACGAGCAGATCTGGATGATGCTGACCTCGTCCATGCTGTCGATGGCGTGCTGCAGAAACGCTAGCAATTCATTGGCCACGAGTTTTTCGGAACTCAAAGCCATTGCAACGAGCCGCGGCAATCGCCGCGCAGATCGCGAATAATTTTTATTCGTAAGTGCAATGTACGTGTACGACACCGAGCGCGTACGGCACTTTATGTGTAAGCCGACATTGATAGTCTCCATGTTGCATTTAATAACATCAATGCCTGTCTTAATTCTATTGAAAACTGGTCCCACCAATATGGAGTATCTGTCAATGGCTCTAAGTGTCAAGCCATACTAATGGGAAGCTCTAACTCTGGCCAGTAGTCTAGATTATAGTTATAATAACCTACCTCCCATTTCGTACAATAACAGTGTGATACCTCTGAGTGAATCAGTAAGAAACCTTGGATTGTACATTGACAATACCTTGAGCTGGAGAACACACATTGCCGAAATTAGCCGTAAAGTTGTTGCAACGCTCCGGTCTCTCGGTCGTCTAAAACATTTTCTTCCATTGAATACGAAGCTAATGCTTATCCAGACGCTTGTGCTGCCCATAATTGATTATGCAGATGTGTGTTACCCTGATCTAACAGAAGAACTTCTTAACAAACTAGAACGCCTTCTTAACAATTGTATCCGGTACATTTTCGGCTTACGTAAGTTTGACCATATATCCTATTTCAGACACCAGCTAAAATGGCTACCAAATTGACAAATGCGTCATTCTAGGATATTATCCCTTTTGTACTCTATATTGAATGATCCATCCTCTCCAACTTATCTAAAGCACAATTTTCATTATCGTTGCACATCTCTTAATAGAGTACTTCGTTCTTCTGAAAACTTAAACATGGATATTCCATCTATCAAATCCTGTTTGTATCAAAATTCTTTTACATGTCAGGCAATATCACTCTGGAACGCACTACCAGTCGAAATTAAAAAAGCGCCTTCTAAATATATCTTCAAAAGATTGGTCCGAGAATTTTATTTGAAGTCAGTTATCAACTAATTTAGTTTCTGTCTATCACCTTTCAACATAATAAGTGTATCTTTATGTATTATATTTGTATATGTATGTATGTATATAATATTATTATATATATTATTTTATAATTAATTATTATATTTATAATTATATGTAAGATGTTGCATTTTAGTACTTTGTAATATATTTAATGTGTTTATTATGTATATAGTTTATTATATATATTTAGTAGTCATAGTTATTGTAGAACTAGCTGACCCGACAGACGTTTTCCTGTCTTAACTATGGATATAAAAATCGAATTTGTAAAAAAATATATATTAATTATCAATTTTCTTAATTTTTTTCATTGATAAGAACCTTCTCCTCATAATAACAAACACAACAAAAAAGAATTATCGAAATCGGTCTAACCGTTCACGCGTGAGGCCGAGACCGAGGGAAATAGGAATTCAGTTTTATATATATAGAGTTAGAGAAATGTTTTGCCCGCTTCTTCCGAGTGTACTTTAGTTATCAGGACACAGTTTAAATTAACCCCGTTATAATTGTGTCATACGTATCTGTTCTGCGTCTGCAAGTAGGTACTGCTATAAAAGATAGGTAACAGGTTACTACAGTACCTACTTCGTTTTGAAGCTGGTGTTAAAATGACCAAGTTATTTGGTGCACTAACCCGCTAGCAAGCCACATAAACCAGACCGTGAGAAAAACAGCCCCCTTTTTAAATTAGTCCGACGAAATATAAAGGTTGTCATAATTATATTTTTAAGAAATAAGAAAGTCAGGCCCTATATACCAATGTTTATACTGCTAAGTTCAGAAATGAGATGATAATTAATTTCTATACATTTTACTTAACCCTTCCCCCGCCTTTTTACCATTTTAGGCGGAAGTTTATCCATTTCACCTGCACAAATCATTTTAAATTGTAATCAATCACATACTCGTATGTATATTACCTACTCTACTTATTAGAAGTATAAGTAGAGTAGGTATATATATATATAGAGTAGGTCCAGAAATGAGAAAATTCCATGTAAACTTCACTCTCCTATTTCACTCTCGTAGGAGTTAGTTTACTTTTTAAAGGCTCAAAAATATTTTGAGTAAATCTAGTATCGTGTTGCAGAGCCAGCTCCTGATTTACCTAATAACTTTATTGAACAATTAATTATTTTCACTTAAGTCGTGCGGCCGAATACGCCGTCGTTTTACCCGTGGCTGTTGGTCCGACTCCCAGTATAGCCGTGAAAGCCTCTACTTAGTCGCTTTTTATGATAACGTGGAGGACACCATATTTCATATTGTTAATGCCGAGGTAACTTTTATGTTTTCGGGACGGAATCTTCGCAAGGTACGTGTCAGATTGAAAAGTGATACCGGGTTATGTGGGATTTATACAGCACTAAAACCTCCTCAGTGGCCTGCTGAACACTCGTTCAGAGGACTCCATGCGCGGTGCTCCAAATCGCCGCCCACAACTCCAGAAGTTCACATTTATTCGCCTCTTACGATTAGGTAGCTGATCTGTTCTTACTGTATCTAGTCTTATTGTAGCTCATATTCATAACTTCCACCTACGGAGAGCAATCCCGAGCTAGCCAGTTTAGCTTCTTGAAGAAACTACCTACATTGTACAGAAACCTACAACAAATGTATGAAGAGTATTTTTTAAGTATTCATATTATATTATCTACGAAGTTTTTAGGTTACTGTCCAATAAACTGTCATGGAAGAAAATAAAATAATGACAGATCTCGTTTTAACGTTTGATTCCGAGAGCTATTTCGAGAGAAAGCGACAAAAAAGTACAAACATTTTCAAATAGCATTTTTTTTATATTCCGTCAAATTGGTGGAGCATAGAAATATTTTTGTCAGTCAGCAGGATTTCTTAACGTTTGGCGTAGAAGGTACTTACCTCAATTTAAAAATAAATATTCACTGCAGTAACTTTTATAAAACCATAAAAAATAAGAAGAAGCAAGCAGTCAATTAATGATAAGTTTCACAGTGTTCAGTCATGCAAAACTTGTAACTCGGTGTATCACGTATGAAAGTCGATAAAAATAGTTTTCATATAAAAAATCAAAATCTTTTCCATAACTGATGATCAACGCTTAATTTTTTAATACCGTGCAACAGTTCATCATGGATTTCAAACACTAAGAAATTTAGCTGATGTGACGTGATTAAAACAAAATATTAGAAAATGGTTGCAAGTTTTCATTGCTTAGCTCTCTGAATATTTCATGTGAGTCACATTTTTGAAGGACGCTGTCTTGTCTTAAATGTTAATGTTGCATTCGAATTGGAAAATAGTTTTTAAATTTTCTAAGTTTTCGTGATATTTCTTTAATGTTTTATTACATAAGTACCTTCTTCTGCCAATTACAAACACAAAAAAAGAAGAATTAGCGAAATCGGTCCAGCCGTTCACGCGTGATGTCGTGACCAAGGGAAAATGGGATTCATTTTTATATATACAGATAATTTAAATGTTTAATAAGCTCGCTTTGATACAGTTCGCGGTAAAATTACTGTTACTTAAATTTATTGTTGCCTTTACTGAAAATTCTCACTATCAGCCATGGTTGACTGGCAGAATGTCTTTAGGCATTAAGTCCGCCCATTGTACAACTTAGATTTCGTTGTAACAATAAAGGATAAATAAAAAAAATAAATAAAAAAAATACAGATTTGTTGTACTTAAAGAATTTGCTAAATTAAGGGTTTAAATCAACTGGATCTGGAAATGATTCTGCAATGCGATTCTTAATTTTCTTATAATTTTTATTAAAGGTTTTTTTGTTAATGTTTTTAAGTACTTTGAACTTGATTATTTCAACTTTAAGGCAGGATAACATCTGCCGGGTTCGCTAGTAGATTATATAATATAGTCAGTGGCGTAGCTAGGTAACGATAGGCCCTGTAACAGAAAATAAACTAGGGCCCTTCTAGGGCCCCGACTTAATTATTTAAAATGGTTTAAATAACGAAGTTTAGTAGTACCGACTAGTCCGATTTAGTTTTTTTAGAGTGGTGTCCGATCTGCCAGTGAATTTTGATAGCATATTCCAGCGTTTGATCCCATGTGCAAAAACATTAAATAAATTTTGAAATGCTGCGAAATAATTCTGCGATTCCAAACAATTGTTAACGCGGCGTTATTTACCCCCAGTTTCCGAAAACAAAACAAAAAACACAATCAAAGATGTTCGAGAGTACTACAGTAGTACAATTCTCAAGAATTGTCCTATATTTTTTCAAATAAGTCGCCATTATTATAATCGCATTCCTAGAATCTATTTTATTTATATTTCCATAGTGGGATAAATTTTAATTTATAGCTTTTCAGCCAGAGTCCGAAGGACCCCCTGAGGTTAGGGGTCCCGGGGCGCTGCCCCGTCTAGCCCCTTGGTAGCTACGCCACTGAATAATATAGCAATACCTGGACAACCGAGCCTTGTTCGGTTAAAGACAATCACTTTTCTTTGTTTAATTTCAAACTCATTGGCTTAGTGTTACGTACTTAGAATAGCTCCTAATAAAAAAAATATTAAACGTAATATGCTTGATTAAGATTTGAATCCGGGCCTCTAGCTTTACAGTCAGCCTACGCAACCATTATAATTTTTGGTTTATATTTAAGTTAATTATCGCTAAAAATACGGATAAAACAACAATATCTAAAAATACCTGTCTCAGACCCATACAGAGTCAGGCGCTCCTCCCTGTATTGTGCCCATACCGGCCGCACGCCTGTCTAAACCTTAAAAATATGCTTGTCAAATGCGGCAAACGCCTGTCATATTATGGTAACCCTAGTCATGCCAGATTCCTCAAATCATGCTTAAACAATAAGCCATTAATGTGTGGCTATGTATCTAACGGACTATTAAACTTCCATAAGCAAAATATTGTAGTGACCAGTAAAGTTGATGTCATGTTTTCAAATGAATATATTAGAGCGAATAGAGCTAAACAGGAAAATCATATTTCCTAGACGAACCAAGGCGCGGTCGCAGCCTTTAATTTTGGGGTCACTAACATCGATTTCTACGAGTAAACAAATTCGGGATCCTCGGCGAGTACGTACGTACCTACCTATATGTATAGGTTATGCATATAATAATATGTATAGGTTGTTGACATCGCGGGCCACTGCTCTTGTTTGACTGTACATAAGACTAAATATTTATTTATTTATTTTATTTAAACTTAAAGTATTACCTTAACAAATAAGGAACACAAGGGCGTGCTTAATGCCTAAATGGCATTCTCTACCAGCCAACCCTGGGTGACGAGTAGAGCTTGTGGTAGGCGCATACTAAGTCAAATAATAATAATAATAAAAGAGAACTCATTATGCTTAATTCAATAAATAAACATAAACATTTCATACTTGGACTTAAATAACTAAATAATACGTACAAATAAAAATACTTATATATAAATACATACTTATATATAAATACAAACATACTTATACATACATACATACTTATATATAAATACATACATAGTGCGTAGTAACATAAAGGAAGGTTCGGGACGGACCTATTGTATTTGGTGGTTCGGGAAATTTCTAGAGAATCATGGGTAGCAGTATATAAGGCACGCGCCGAGCATGTGCGGGCTATCCAACATCCGTGTTGAGGCCCCCAATAGACGTGGCTACCCCGGCCAGTGCCACCGCTGCCAGCTATAGGGCGTACTCCAGCGTGCGTACTATGTAAGCAGTCCGGCCACACGGCCAACTACCGGGGGTGCCCTCGAGCCCCCCGTCCTTCTCAGCCCAAGGTATCCGCCCCTTGGCAACGCCCCACAGCTGGTAGAACTGGTCCTCCACCAGTCACCAACGCAAACTTCCCGCCTCTTAAGCCGGTCGAACCTCTCTCGTGGAGGCGAACCGCTCCCGTCCCTCAGGACATTCCGGCACATAAGCCCCGGCTAACCCCACCCGTCTTTACAGCCCTGCCTACTAGCGGGCACAAACCCGGCCCCCTTTGGCCCCAAGCCCCAGCCAAATGTGAATTCCAAATTGGCTGATTATATCAAGACCGTCATGGACGTCATACGTAAGGTCAACCTGTCCGAGCTATCGATCTTTGCATGGAAGCTCCGTCAGGCAAAGACTGGCAGCGAGCAACTTCTTGTGCTCGCTGAACACAACGACTTAGTTATCTCACTTCAGTGAGTACAGCGCCTAGGGCGCTCTCTCCCTCCGATCTCTCTCTTCGAGTCATAGTCCCAATCAATAACACCTTCAGTGTTTAATTCCCAGCGGATGCTCCGTCGGGAATCCACCGCTAGCGCCTCCATCATCCTGTTGATGAGGTCGCATCCGATGAAGGCTTAAAGGCCCTCGGGCTAAGGCCAGCAAGGTGGTGTTTAGTGGGTAGGCACGTAAGTTATAGTGAGTCCCACATATCCAACACAGCCGGCTGCGTTGGAATGCATGAGCATTCACCACCTCCCTCCCGCGTATCTCCGGAGGGTTGCCATTTTCCATCTTCTGGGCCCAATAAAAAAAAAAACGCGACTGGCAGTTTAGTTCCGGAAGTGAAACCGAAGCGATCTCTATTTACCCAGCGACAAGGAATACCTTAATTATTTCGACTACAGCGAAGATATTGGACCATAGTGATTGTGCTCAGTGATTTTGACTCTGTTAAGTGGATTTTTGTGAAAGCTGACAATAAACGTCTTCTACGTTACAAACGGCATTTTTATAACCCATAGCGCGTAACAATATAATAATAATAATCTTTGGCTGACGTGTAGCGGAGCTTTATTTTTGGTTATATCAAGGTCGAATTTTATATCACATGTCTAATTATTTTTGGAAACGCGTTTTTTATGTTTCTTGATGACGTCAAAAATATCTTAATTAAATTAAATATTAATTTCATGAACCATTCACAGAGACGTAGTAAAAATACCCATTCTCTGTTCAACGGTTAATTAAACTTTTGACACACTTGGTACTTACATTTTTTTTTACATAAATTGTCTTTAAAAATTATCTTATGTTTCATAAAAGTTTGATATTTTTGATTATATTTTGATTAGTCATTATTTACTCGATTAAAACAGAATGCAATTGGGTATTTCAATTCATATGAGAAAAAATCTATACACAAATAAATAAAATTGGAGTGTCTGTTTGTAATATTAAAATAACCGCTTTTACTACATTCATATGAATGTTTATGCGAAGCCCCCCGAATGGAGGGAGGTGGGGGGGCGAAGCCCCCGCCATAAAAATACAAAAAGAACTCGTCATTTAAAATGAATGGGATCGGTTAGGTTAGGTTGGACCCGCCCAGCGGGGTTCCGTCGACATGGTACCATTAAAAAAGCAAAAAAAAATCTGCTTGCAAAAACTTCATGAGACAAGCCCTAGTAAAAACTATGAAGAAATAAACATTCAAATATAATCTTGACGCTGGGTATATACCCTGTACATACATTTTTGATAAAATTCTATTACTGTAAGAAAAAATAATATTAATGGCGATGTGACGACAACGAGTGTACTATAGCGTCTACAGCGTATATGGGTGCCTAAATTCGACGGTAATATAACCTACACTGCTAACGCTGAAAAATAAATGTAATATAATAATTTCTTTATTATGTATGCTTATCCTTATTTATTTACAAATTGATAAGCGCAATTATGTTATCGAACAATTGTTTGAGTCTGACAGTCAACAACAATCGGTTGCCTAGCAATCTCAATCTCATACACTTCAATCTTTATTCGCATGGTACAAACGTCATAATGCAAATTGTTCAGCTTAGTATTTGGTAGCTGCTATCAGTTAATTTTATTACATATAGACGAAGAAAATAATAAAAACATAATTGAATAGGAACAATTTAATCTTTTAGCCCATCCGTCGGACCGTAATATTTGTCATTTGTTCAAATTTCAAAAATCGAGCTGTGTTATGCTACTGTCTGGAAAGGCGCTCTTTGTATTGTGCCAGTGCCATTTGTTTACATGATCTGTTTACATGAGGTTTGCATTTTCGTCAAATTACGCGTATGTGAAATTTAAATGCACTTTTAGGTCACTTATCCATCACATAAAATATTGTATTTTAAGTCAACACTAAAAAATACAAAATTTATAAGCAATATTTACATTAGCACGTTATAATTATCCAGAATTAGGTGTAGTACCCTATTTTAGAACCGCAAGGATAAAAAGTAGAATGGCAAAAGTTTGTCAAACTATTTTTGACGTCTTATGTACGCTCCACACGTTGGCCAACATTGTGCCGAAGATTGTGGCCCATAATTATGGCCATCGGGTGGAACGGGAGTTTATTCCTACCTTGGTCACACGATTTGTACTTGCACATTAGCTACCAGAGTTTTAATGTAGTTTTTAAAAGACTTGAAAAAAATGGGACTATTCAGTTTGACCTGTACCTATACAGGGTTACAGGAAAAGTCGTGCTAGATCCATTAAGGTCGTGGAGTACCCATTATTTCTGACTTATTTCACTATGAAACACCCAACCCTAAACTTAACACTTTTCGAGATATTCGACTTTTTTCGATTTCGACTTTTATTTTAATGATTGACGTTCTAAAGAATCTTATTCCACATGTAAAAATGCAATAATAATAATAATGAGACAGACAAAATAAAAAAATTTAAACTTAGTAGCCTAAAAATCGGCAACTTTCAATAAAAAATTAAAAGTCGAATATCTCGAAAAGGGTTAAGTTTAGGGTAGGGTGTTTCATAATGAAATAAGTCAGAAATGATACTCCACGCCCTTAACGGATCTAGCACGACGTTTCCTGTAACCCTGTATACATATTATTATGTATGTTGTTGGAATTAAATAGCTGGTTTATAATCTATACTAGTCTTCCGCCAGCGGCTTCGCCCGCGTGGACCTGTTTTAAAGGTTCCCTTAGAATAAAAACCATTCTATGTCCTTTCCCAAGGTCCACTCTATCTGTGTTCCGAATTTCATTAAAATCGGTTCAGTAGTTTAAGCAGAAAATCGTAGCAGACAGACAGACAGAGTTACTTTCGAATTTATAATATTAGTATGGATATAATCTATACTAAGTAATATAATCCCATTTAAAAAATCTTTTACTACACGCTACGATCAATAGACTTTTACAAAGTAAAAGGATTTCGTACTAAATGGGAAAATATTGGTACTTGGTTATTGGTACGAAACTTATTAGATGAATACTTATAAATAATGAATAATCAACTTACTGAATTCAAAAATGGAGACATAACCATAAGTATTAATTTCGCCGGTATCATCGAGTAATACTGCGTAAAGTTGTCATTGTCTGGTCTGTTCTCGGGAGATACTTGAAAAACATCGGAAAATGACATATTCAACGCTTTATCGTGTACATTCTTATCGTAAATCGTTAAGTTACTAAAATAATCTAAAGGGTTTTCTTGGTAACGTATACACGATTCAGGCCAATTCATATTATTTAAATGTACCACTTCGTTTTTTGGACAACACTTTGGAATAATTTTAAGATTATCAGACACACAGAGTAGGAAAAAATTACTTGTTACAAACAACACAAAAATAACACGCGAGTACATAGTATTAGATGGTAACGGTCTACCTCAAAGGAACGCTCAAACGAAACAAACCCAGATACGCGTAGGTACATATTGAACACTTCGTGTTAATGAGTAATGCCTCGGGAAAACGTACTTACAAACATACCTAACACTCACTTAAATTTAACGTGTGTTTTCCTATAAATAATATTCCTGTATTGTAAATATTTTATTTACAATGCAGCTATCTTTATCAGAACGTCAGAATAAAGTTTACTTCGAATTATCGATAATTTTTACTTCTATTTGTACTGAATTTTTATAAATTTTATTTTAGGTATGTACCAAAAACAAATAAAGTATGTAAGATAAATTCGTACATTAATACTGCTATAAGAGTTTTTAACCACATACAAACTAAATGTAAAGATTAGCTCTATGTCCTTTTCAAAATAATTTTTCTAGTTGGCTAGTAGATATGGCTTTCTATGACTTTTCGGAATTCGACGGGTGCAAAGTAAAAATAGCCATCTGAAAAATAGCTACTTTACAGGAGAGCGAAAAGATCGAAAAAGTGCGATTATTTTTAAATGAATCGATATATTTTTTTGAAAATGTTATCTATCTATGATATCTTTATATCTTTACTTATTTATGCATAAAATTAGTTTAGCAAATTAATTGTTATTTTACGAGATTTTGCAGTTGTTCGTTTCTACATTGTATTATAAATATCACCAATTGAGTCAACTGCCAGTTGGTCGTTTATACAGCGGACTTGGATTTTCACGTGTAAATTGCATTCGCTTTAATTTACCCTAGAGAGATTTAAAAAAAAACTATTAGTATGATTAATAATTACTCACTAACTCACATTAATTAATAATATATTTATTACAGAACATAATAATGTAGATTTTAATGTAGACTTTTTATGCTTCATATTTTAAAAAGCAATAAGGGACGCACAAAGAGTTAAATGAATTTCATAACTTGGATAAAAACGTTTTATATTAAAATAAACTTCCGCACTAGGCCAGCGTGGCGGACTATGGCCTAAATACCTGTCACTTGGAAGAGGAGACCTGTACCCAGCAGAGGGACATAAAAAAACCTAATTAACACGCTTTTATTAACTTGACCTGTATGTATGTAAGTATGTATGTATGTATGTATGTAACGGAATCGGAGGTACTTAATGAAACAAATATAAAGTTTTATATTTTTAACACTTTTAAGCGTCTGGTTAACTTGAAAATTTGCACAGGGGTCAAGGGCCGATGACAATGCAATAATTTGAGAATTAAAATCCAACTAAAAAATTAAAAATAAATAATGTAGTTTAAAAAAACTAAAAAACACGCTTTTGTGAAAATACGAACTAAAAAGTAAAAAAATAAGAAGAAAATGTATTATACTGTAAAAAAAAGCGTGGGGTGGTTTTTAAGTTACTATTGACACCATGCACCCCACGCTTTTTTTACAGTAACATACATTTTCTTCTTATTTTTTTACTTTTTAGTTCGTATTTTCACAAAAGCGTGTTTTTATTTTTTTTAAACTACATTATTTATTTTTCACCTAATTTAAAACAAATTAAATTGCACATAATTGGCTTACGTTAATCAGTCCAGAATCAATCACAGAAACAACATATTTAACTCATTTTATGAAAGAAATAATGAAACAAAACACTAGAATCAACATTTTAAGTAGCTAATTAATTAATAAAGTTTCGGTAAGTATAACAAATTTGGGGTTGTAGCAAATTATCTGGACGGGATCTTCTTGTTCTTGGTTTTTGTAATAAATCAATTCTCTTAGCTTCATGTTAATCATATTTATAAAATACTTGCTGTTCCCCGCGGTTTCACCCGCCTTAAAAAGGATCATTAGCATGAAGTGGATAGTTAAATCTGTGTGTATTCATTGGTCCCAATTGAAACTCAAAACGTTATTCTTAACATACCCTCAGATCGAACAGGTATTCTCTTTCTCAAACAGAAACTTCGCTTTGCTCTACTTTTCTGCCATTACGTTTGGAAGAAGCAC
This sequence comes from Pyrgus malvae, assembly GCA_911387765.1. Taxonomy (NCBI): domain Eukaryota; kingdom Metazoa; phylum Arthropoda; class Insecta; order Lepidoptera; family Hesperiidae; genus Pyrgus; species Pyrgus malvae. Next base: position 5,838,764 of record OU426958.1, on the reverse strand, counting down.
AAAAAATTAAGGACTGTCGCTAAATTCGATCGTAGCGGACGTCTACTAACTATAAACTACTTCTCTGTCAATTTTTACCTCTATTAATAATTATATTAACCGGTTTTTGAAATAGTGGATCCGGTTTGTTATGAACTAAAACAGCCCTTCTCCGGGATTTCCTGCAGAACCTACTGGTGTCTTCCATTCACGGCGTTTACAAAAGGGCTCTTGGGAGAGCAATGTAGGTAGCTTTCCTATACCCATATGTGCTAATGTCGTCGTAAAGCCGCACACGGCGTCGTTTTTCCTGTGGACATTGGTTCGAGCTCCCACTATAGCCGTGTACAACCCCGAAAGCCTCCAATTGGTCGCCTTTTACGATTACGTGGAGGTCACCGTATCTCATATTCTTAATGCCGAGGTACCTTTAATGTTATCGGGAGGGAATCTTCGCAAGGTCAGATTGAGAGAGATACCGGGTTATGCGGGATTTGTACCGCACTCAAACTCCTCAGTGGCTTGCCTCAGAGTTTGGAGAGGACTCCGGTATCTCCAGTACAACATGCTGATGTCATCCATATGCGGTGCACCAAACCGACGCCCACAGCCCCAGAAGTTTACTTTTACTTGCCTCTTACCATCAGGCAACTGATCTGTTCTTACTGTATCTAGTCTTACTGTAGCTCATATTCATAACTTCTACCTACTGAGCCCAATCCCAAGCTACCTAGCTTAGTTTTTTGGAGAAACTACCTACACGGTACAGACTACTACATCAAATCTATGAAAAGTATTAAAAAAGTTTTTACGTTACTATGGAAAAACTATTATGGAAGAAATAAAAAAATTACAGATGTCGTTTTTTATTTCGAGAGCTATTTCAAGAGGTAAGCGACCAAAAAGTACAAAATATCAAAAGACATTTTTTTATATTCGATAAAATTGGTGAAGTATAGAAAAAATTTTTCGTCGTAGTACCACAATTGAAAAAAAATCATCCACACTTTACTAAAATCGGAAAATTAGGAAGTAAGCAGTATGTGAATTAAAAATAAGTTTCACGGTTTTCAGTCATAAAAACGTTAAAAATCGGTGAATAACTAAATTCTAAAAAAATAGTACTAACATCTTGCAAGTTTCAAAGTTTTCATACAAACATTCATTCACAACTGTCGTCATTCCTGAAATATTTTTATAACTGATGGTTGAAACAGTTCATTATAAATTTCAAACACTGAGAAATCTAGCAGATGTGACGTAATTTAAAAAATGCTTTTTGAAAATGGTTGCAAGTTTAAGGCTGCTAAATAGTTTTATGTGTGCCAAATTTTGAACGACACCACAAGACTCATCAACGGTTGACAAATAAGAACATTTATTTTTAAAATCACTAAGGAGTATTGATGCAAATTATCCCCAAAATAACTTTCTACCCCTTTTTAACCCCTTTAAATCTCATCTGTTTTCAACCCCTTAGGGGTGGAATTTCGGAAAATCCATCCATGAGTTTTAAAGTTCAATCAATTGCAATAAACAGCTTTCTAGTTGATAAAGTGTCTAAGCCACGGACAGACAAATAGTCAGATAAGGTGAACAGCGTTCTTTGTAAGGAATACAGAACCTTAAAAACCCTTGAACTACATAATTTTTGCACAAAATTACAGAAGTAAATCGTATCATCTGCAATGAAAGCGAAGTAGAAACAGTCAAATGGCAGATGGTCGTTTGTGCGTCGTTACTCAAAAAAATAACCTTTATCCTATAAGTATGACTCTACAAACACTAAAATTAAAAGTTATCATACACATAACTTTGAAAACATACTAAACAAAATTAATACATACCAGCAGTTTATTATATTTTGTGAGTTTTATTAGCTCATCTGTTTCCATGATAGCAAGTTGTTTTCTTGTTTTACCTAATCGCACCAACAGTTTACAGCGTTCTTTATTAATATTAAGGATTGTAATTACAATCATCTCGTTATATCACCGATATCGGTCATAAAATCTTATTTAACTCAAAAATGTACGCTAGCCGGCGTAGAACGTGTCAACTAACTGATAAGTAACCGTTTTTGCATGCACTGGGGAAGCCCCGCGCTCCCGCGTCACTGCGGTCAACGTGACGTTATTTGGCCGTATTTGCTCCGTGCTGTTTGCAAGAACACACGTAGTTGGATTTATTTACGTACGAAAATTGTGTGAAATAAAGTGAAATATGCGAAAAAAATATATCATGTTGTGGAGTTTTGTATAATTAAGACGATAGTGAAATAAAAGAAAAATCATCTTTTTGTAGATAACTTTATCTACTTTGCACCCGTCGATATTTCATAGCAGTTTCTTATTTCACTCATGATCCTTTCGCATTATCATATCGATGTGTGACTTAGAAAGATTGGAAATAAAATTATAAATCATCATATCATAGTATCATACTAATAATATAAACGCTAAAGTTTGTAAGTGGATGGAAGGATGTTTGTTACTCTTTCACCTAAAATCTACTGGATGGATTTTAATGAAACTTTACAATAATATAGCTTATAAATCAGAATAATCATAAACTACAATTTATAAATATATTAAGTGAATTGTCCAAAATATGACGATAAGTGTTAAGTAGGAAAAAATCTACTATCTGCTAGCCATTCTGGGATGCGCTACCAAAACTACTAGAGTTATACTACCACTAGAGTTATATGTAGGTATGTAATGTATGATGGAAATGTTTAACTTAAGTAGTCCTACAAAAAAGTCCGCAAAGTATATATCTATATCTCATGTGTAACGAATAAGTTCCTCTTCTTTTTTGATACGCTTTTATTAGCTTCACTTGTAAGTACGAGTATGTATGTTTGTAACAGACTCCTTAAGACTCGATCTTGACCCACTTTCAACAGACAGATTTAATTCAAACTTTGCACCCTTATCAAGAATCGGTGGCAATACAATAATTCGATAAGATTATTTATTACGAACATTATCCTGATTAGGATCGCCAGGTTTTTCTCGAACTAGAACATTAAAAATAAATTTAGTTTATAAACTAAATAGCACGATTTTAAAGCACATCAAACTAAAAAGTAAAAAAAAAAATCTTTAATATAAGTAGAAAATAATAATGAACAAAAAAATACAGCACTCGAGTAAGAATAACTTTTTACTTTTGAGTTTGATGTGCTTTAAAGGCGTGTTTTTTAATTTTTTAAACTACCTATACATATTTCAGGAAAGCTCGGCCCATGTTCCATCGGCGGGTCAGCAATGTAACGGGATTTCTTATAGAGTTATACATGTGTCCCGACACCAGTGTCGGAGTCTTTAATGGTATGAAATATGGCATTTTTTATCGACAAATTGACTCTTAATTATTTTTTTCTTTCACGGTTGTAAAATGGCCGCCATTTTGTTTTTTACTATCCAAGACCCGGGCTCTCGTACTAATTTGACCACCACTACTCATTTTAAAGTCCTATGTACATAAAAAAGATCTCATTTGATAGCCAAACATGTAGAAAATAATTACACAACCATCATGTTTTAATTTTTATGGAATAAAAAATAGAAAAAATAATTAAAGACTAAAAAATGTAGATTTTTTATGTATTTTTTAATTATTGGCTTTTTATGAAAAATCTAGTGCATTAAACTGCTATTTTTTAATGTTAAAACGATAGAAGACAATGTTTGACAAAATAAAATCCTAAGTTCTTTGCTCCCAGTGAGATAGTTTAGATGTTACAACAATTTGAAAAATACCGTTTTCATTATCTATCTACGGGGGCAGTTGGGAAAAAATGTATGCATAATAATAAAGGTAATTTAATAATAATAAAATGCAATTACAGCCATTGCTGAAAATGATCTCCATGATGTTGCAGGCATGCTATAGCCCTTATTGAGACATGATTTGTAGATCGTCGGATCATATCCCTATCTTCTCGTAATTCATTCCCAACTTGTAACTTCTGAACTATCTCACTGGGAGCTAATAAGTTATAATTTTATTTTAGCAAACATTCTCTTCTATCGTTCTAAGATAAAAAATTAGCAGTTTAATGCACTAGATTTTTCACAAAAAGCCAATAATATTTCCCTAGGTCCTTGTCACCAACCAACCTAATAGTAAAATGTAAAAAAATGTGGGTGATACAAAATGTTAAAAAGGATATTAAGTTTAAATTTAGTTAATGATACCATAGGTTTGTCACATGTTTTACTTAGGTTACTTTGCTCTATTGTCAATTATTTGCGCAGAATACGCCATAAGGACTTTTTTGCTACTTTTTCACACGTTAGGTTACATTAATGAAGATTTCGTACGGTTCCGTAACGTTTTTAAAAATATTTTATACCTAGACTATGTTCATCAGATACAATGTAGTATTCTAATAGTAAAAGTTTATTTCCAATCGGTCCAGTGGTTTCGGAACCTATTCACTGCAAACAAATAAACAATTAAATCCCTCTTTATAATTTTATGTAGGTACTCATAGAATTGTAAAGCCCTGCTACGCATAGAGGATCAATTGCTACTGGTTCTTAACAGGCGTTTATGTCACACGTGCTCCCGCTTTAACGGCGCAATTATTTGTCTTTTACTGATTTATTTATTTATTCTTTAGTTTACTTTTCCTATATAAATAAACACAAGGGGTGGAATTAGTTTCCCTGTAGCTTCGGGATTAAGGATAGGACTACGGTATCCCCTAAAAGGGGCTTCCGGGGTTTCAGGTGGTGAGAGTGGGAGCTCGATCCGTCTAGCCAGTGGCCTTGGGAAGGACGGCGGTGCGTGCGTGGTGGCATGCTGCCGTAAGCATCGCAAGGTGTAAGAGATCACATTTGTTCTCCCGATGATGGGCCGCGCTGCGCCGCGCGCGGATTACGCGCGCGGACACCGGTGCGTTCCACTGGGGATCCCGAAGTCTTCCCCAAGTGCAGAGGTAGGCCATCGAAGGTGTTTTAGTGCGGTACAAATCCCACATAACCCGGTATCATCTCCCAAGGGGGTCCTATACTAAAACTAAATTCAATCAGTTATTTTTTAAATTTGGGTATCCATGCCTTATAGTCGAAAGTTTTCGAGCAGTGTGTGTTGCCAGTGATGACCTACGGCGCTGAGACGTGGTCTTTTACAGTTGGCCTTTTCCATAAGCTCAAGGTCGCTCAGCGCGCGATGGAGAGGGCTATGCTTGGTATTTCTCTACGCGACAGAATTCGTAACGATGAAATCCGTAGACGAACGAAAGTTACCGACATAGCTCTCAAAATTTGCAAGCTGAAGTGGCAATGGGCAGGCCATATAGTTAGAAGAACCGACAACCGATGGGGAAGAAAGGTTCTCGAATGGCGACCACGTATCGGCAAAAGGAGTACAGGCCGCCCTCCAACCAGGTGGACTGATGACCTGAAGAAGACAGCGGGTAGCCGCTGGATTCAGAAGGCCCAGGACCGGGAGGAGTGGCGAACGTTAGGGGAGGCCTATGTCCAGCAGTGGACTATAAAAGGCTGATGGATGGATGGATGATGGATGATGCCTTATAGGGGGACAAGCCAAGAATTATAATATAATAGAATACTTGAAAAAATTATATAAAATAATTGATACCTAGTATGTAGCACATAAAAATTATTCCTTTTCAGTTGACAGGCATACTGAAGTCAGCTTAATTTAAAAAATATATATTTATCAAACACAAATTCCTTTGTGTAAGTTTTAACAGTGAAATATATAATTGTTTTTGGCAATGACTACAGATACCTACCTACTGTAAATATTATTTTATCTTAAAATAAAACAAAAATAATTGAGTATTCATTATTTATTGGGCTTCTTAAATACTTATGTTCTTAATATCTAGTAAATATATCTACTATCTTTCACTTGTCTACTTACATAAACTATAATTAGTGTTTAAAAATGTTAATACCTACCTAAGTAATAATCAAAATCATATTCTCATCATCATATTCAGCTCAATTTCAGTCAGTTTCTATGTTACATTATGTTGGTCTCAATTGTACTTAAGACCTGGGAGGTTTTTTTCCGCCAGCTTTTTTTCCTCTTAGTGTACAAAAACCGTGCAATATGGGTGCCCAAAGCCGAGAAACGGATCCGATCCGAAACATAAAAAAAAAATAAAAAATAATCAATAAAAAGGTGCAATATGGGTATAAATATTCATAATAATAATGTAAATAAAAAAATTGTTTCAATGTACATTTTAATTTGTAATAAGTTAAGTTTTAATTATTGTAATATTTGCATACCTCATGAAGGTAAACATGGCGAACCAAATGTATAAAAACAAATATTTGCAAATAAAAGTCTTTGTCTTTGTAAATTAAAAGTATATTAATTTGCTGTAAATTAAAAGTATATTAATGCTCGTATACATGATTGTTCGCATCGCTTGAAATTGCGTCTTTCCGTCGCTTAAGAGCGGTTTCAAACCAGCGTACTTTACAAGCATAAAAATCAGCCGTGACAGATGTATTCCCAAAGCTTTTATATCTATTTTTGACGTAGTCAAAGTCATAATAAATCTATGTTTAGGGGAGTTTTGGCGGAAAGTCTGAAGGGACAAGTTGTGCTCTTGTTTTATTTTCATTTTCTTAGTGTATATTTGAGTTATATCGGATAAACTTGATAGCATTTTACTCGATATAATGACAGTGCACGAGTGTTGTGAAATAAAATGACAGTGCGAAAACATATTTTTTCAGCTTGCCTCCAAAACTCCATCGGACATGTTCTAGTAAAGTAGCCATCACTTTACTTGAACATTTGACTGACTAGACTGACTGATTACTGACGACTTACTTACTGACTTTGTTATTACATCGTCCAGTTTCATTGAAACTGGCAATAAAATGATGCAAAAATTATACGTCCAACATTCAAGTAATGCGATGGCTACTTTACTAGAACGTGTCCGATGGAATTTTGGAGGCAAGCAGAAAAAACATATTTTAGCACTGTTATTCTATTTCACAAACACTCGTGCACTGTAATTAACCTATATCAAACAAAATGCCATCAACTTTATCCGATATAACTCAAAAATACACCAAGAAAATGAAAATAAACAAGAGCACAATATGTCTTTTTCGACTTCCCGCCAAAACTCCCACCTTTCATACTTCGGTGCGAGTATTGTTTGGTTGACATCTGTCTGTCGTGGCTGACATACGCTAGTCTATAACCGCTCTAAGGAAAAGCATTGCAAAGCAAAGTGTGTTTTGCTAACGTTCAATGTAAAGTACGAGTATTTTAAGAACATGCTAAGAAAAAAAAACTGTATTTATTTAAAAGTTCATAGTCCTAACTTTGAAACTGTCAGTGAATCTAAAGTCAATTTAAGTAGAATGGACTCAATACAAATTCATCATTCAATCTAAGTACAAAAAATTAAGTCCTAATTTAAATCAATCGTTATTGTTAAAAAAACTATTAAAACCAATTTCCTGAACTATTAATAAAACAACGACAAATCTCGAAATGGGCTACCGTTTAGCATTGTCTCGCCACTCAAATGTCGTCGTGTATGCGGGACGGGAAAATAGTGACTATTTTATCCTTATGGTTTCTAGAATAAAAGCAGTTTTTCATTATTTAGTTTGTGACAATTGCTCTATTAAGTCGATATTTTACCAAAACTCATTTTTACAAAAGTTTGAGTTAAGGGCACATTTTAATTAGGGAGCGATATTAAGACTAAGAGTGAGCAGTGATGGCCGAGTGGTAAGAAACCGCGGTCTTCAACGCGATCGATCCCGGGTTCAAATCCTCGGCGCGCACCTCTGACAGAGAAATTTGTAATGTGCGCATTTATCGCTGCTCCACGGTGATGGAAAATATCGTGATATTTAATTGATTACGATGTTCCTCATCGCCGTGCATGCCTGAGAGAAATTCATAATTTCTCGAAAGCATGATGTCCACCAATCCGCACTTGGCCAGCGTGGTGGACTATGGCCTAAATCCCTCTCACTTGTGAGTAGGAGACCTGTGCCCAGCAGTGGGACATAAAAAAGGTTGAAAAAAAATTAAGAGTAAAATCATCAAGTAAAAAACTTAGATACTAAACAGTTAAATAAACTTATGGTACGTGAATAAAGAAATATTTAATTAACTTAACTTTTTTATTATTACCTTAATCTAGGAGTTACAATATTAGACCTAATGCTGGAGAGATACAGTACAGATAACAAAATGTAAAAAACTGAAAGATCATTACTTGCTAATAATCACTAACCTACATAACAAAAAAAATATTTACTTACATAGCTACATTTAAAAATATAGTCTTAGGGTGGATTGCACCGTAGGCCTGGTTATAGTTTCGGTCAAAACTACCATTAACGGTAACTTTTACGACGTTAATAGAATTTAACAATTGTGTGTCATTACAACCATAGCTTAAATGGTGCAACAAACCCTTATGTGTATAAAGAGACTAGGCATTTTGTTATAGGGCTGTGAAGTATGAGCAACCGTGACCTTAGACCGAAACATAATAGAACTACTTCGCGGCAAAAATGGCTACAACTGTTATTCCCATGGGGTAACCATGCTAATTCCACCACGTTTCACTTTAAATTCAACTACTCTAGCATTTATTCGCTGCAACTTCATTTTATTGAAACTTAAGAAAGAATCTATATCCCCGTGTTGCAGTATAGAAACGTTAACACTTCATTATGAGTTGTGTACTTTAAAACACTGACGAATATTAACCGACACATTCATTTACGTCGGTGTTTTATGATTACGACCAAAATCTTTTTTACAGCTATTTTCTAAAAATATTAACGAATCACTTAGACCTCTTACCGACCGACTTAGCTTTCTTTTTTTTTCTATAATAACATTGCAAATTCTGTACATATTGCCAGGGTCAAGTTTAATTTTTGCATCATTTTTTGTCAGTTTCGTTGAAACTGGACGAAGTATTGATTAAATTAGTAAGTCGTTAGTAATCAGTCAGTCGAGTCAGTCATATATCCAAGTAAAGTGATGCCTACTTTATTAGAACGCGTCTAATAAAGTTTTGGAGGCAACTGGAAGAAACATTTTTCCGCAGTATTATTTTATTTCACAACACTCCCGTTCTGTAATTAACCTAGGTATGTATATTGAATGATATGCCATTACCTTTATCCAATTAACTCAAAAATACTGGAAGATTGTTTAAATAAAACAAGACAAGCATAACATGAATCTTTCAACTTCCCGCCAAAAATCGCAGAGCCTTACTGAAAATAATTGTATCGCTTTCAGGCTGGAGAGAACCGTCTTTTACCGGTGCCACTAGGATTAGGATGGTGGTACACTTGGAGCGGCGTGTCCTGGCTGCTGTTGGACAACATGGTGGAGCTGGTGTGGCTCTTAGCCAAGGACCGCTGTGGCTTTTGGTATTGGCAACATCTAAAACAAAAGAATATGGAGATAAATCTTTCTATTCATTGTGTAGGAACCTATGCATGTACTTAAGTACTTATCTAACATCTTTAAACGAGCAATTATAGTGTATACGTAAGATATAATTTTAATCTGGCAAAAGGCTTCTACGATCTTCATGAAATTGGCTAGGTTTTATTTTTAGAAAATACAGTTTAATCCGTGTTTTAAACTTAAAGATAACACGAACTCAAAAATATGTCTTTTCCTGACATCTTTCGAAATAAAACGGACAGAGCTTTTGAATTTTTTATTGACAAGCAGAATGACACAGAATAAAAATGGCTGGCGATGGTTTATATAGAGATGACTTCCTCCTCATTGCCTATGTCTTGGCTAGGCTGAAGGAAGACGTCAATATAGCATGGCGGCATGGCTCTGATTGGCTAGCTGGCTGACGCGTTTGTTACACTTGTGCTTTTTTATATTTTTGACAACGTTTTACTCAACGCGCCGCGATATTCGTCTGGCAAAGCTAATCCCAGTTTCGTGGTACGTGTTTGCGTGTCATATAGTACACGTTTAGGTGCAGTTTATATCGGCCACACTTCGCTATTCACAGCGTTCTATCTATACATTTTTATTTGATCTGCGCCGCCTATACGGATTAGTTAGTAGTACGGGTGAGTTAGTAACTTTGATGCTCTAAGTGTTATACATAAGAATAATGTTATTTAGGTATTAAAAAAATACGAACATTAAAGTATTTCAATTCCTCACCTTGCTTTGAGTTGTTTATAAATCTTCTTTTTGCAAACGAAAATTAAGAAAATGGCCACTCCAATGAACATATTGTAGGAGTCACTTATGTACCAGAATTGGAAGTCGGGGGTAACAGAGCTCACGACTTCCAAAATCCAATTGATACCCATTATAATTGACAGCTTCAGATAAATGAAAAACCTGTAAAAAAACGGCAAATTGTTTGTAAAGTAGGTTTACGATCGAGATGTTTACGTGATAACGTCCGCACGAGAAAATCTCCATTCGTTTGTATGCCGCTAGAGTGAGAGAGACGGAAGATCGGTCCACTCACTCGAACGCTATGCCAGCCTCCGCTCGTGAGGATTCCGCGTGACAAGTTTCACGGAATGACTGGCAGCGCTCGAGATGAGACGGGAGATCGGTCCGTCTCTCTCTCGTTATACCTGCGATCGCGCTCGTGAGGTTTTGGTGTGACACAAGTTTCTGAACATGTCACCCGACTAAAACGATTTTAAAGACGTTATCACGTCAAAAATGGAAGAGTTTTGAATATTTAAAAAGGCTGTACTGCGGATAGCATTGTTTTGTAAGTTTAATATGAATCATGATTGAATAAATTCGGTATGCTGAGAGTAACGTCTCAACTCAGTGGTTCTAAGTTTTTTGAAGTGAAAACTTCTTAAGCGGCGTTGAGCACTTTTTTTGGAATGGGTAAAAAATGTGAAACTCGCGTCAGGTCCACGTGGCCTGATCGCAAAATTCGTAAGACGGAGGGTTGACAACTGATGACGGCTCGACTGTTGTAGTGTTATGAATACTACTACATGTGAATACTTACATAATTCACGTCCATTATAATTTTATAACTTATATCCCTTTGTTCTATTGTTATATCTTAACTTTGCCTTGCTTATTTCTTTAAGAAGAAATAAGCAAAGAACTAACTTCTTTCTAACTTTGATACAATGTTTGTTTACCTATTTTGACACATCTTTCAAAATTGTCTTGTCTGTCTTTTATGTTTCTTATTTAATTTCATAAATCATTAAATTTTAATATTGTCTTGGCTAATTCATGTTTTTGTATTAAAATTCTAAATTGTTATTTTTAATAATAAAATAATGTAATGTTCCTCTAATTTAGTTATCTATTAGTTATCGTATTAAATTAATTTACGACACACGCTAAAATTATGGATCATGGAAGCTCTTTGGATAACCTGCTGGTCGAATGCAAGAATGTGCAAGGAAATCTGAAGAAGTCTTTGAGCATCAAGGTTATGCGTCTGTAGCGATGAAAAAATATTTGTGAATGTGTGACAAAATTAAAATGTGTGAGTTCTTCTCCCGCACCAGATTTGGCACAAAAAATATGTATCGAAGCGAATCGATGCCGTCTCTACTAAAGGGTGAGTCAGTAACTTTGATGCTCTAAGGAAAAAGTCAAATCTTTAAATGAAACTGATATATAAGGGCCGGACGGCCGAACACGAGGTTCTTTCTTGTTCTCTTGGTTCTCTTGATTCTTCGGAATAAAAATCTACAACTACAACTACCTATCCGGGTGTAACCCGGATACTTTTGTTGTCAGGGGAAATCCATTTCATTAATAGATAAGCTATAAATTGAAATAAATCTTAATTAAAAATTCATCCACAATAACCCGCATTCCGGAAGGCTCGGCAATAGAGTCAACGATCGAATGGAATTAAAAAATTATAACGATGTTTTTATTTTGAGATGTCCGGGGCAAAATCCATATTTCACCCAAATGTCCGGGATTTTTTCCGTGTTTATCCGGCGTCGGCAATTTAGGTGATGGCAACCCTATTATGCTGTAATATTACACCATCCTTCCAAGTTTCAGGAGATTTGGTCCATAAAATCGGAGCTAGCCGTGACAGACGATGGACAGACGGATAGACGATAAAAACATTTTTTAAATTTTCGAAATTTAGAATGTATGCCCACCTTGTTCGTTGATTCCTGTGAGCTGCTGGGGTTCCAGCGGCGGGCGAGTCCAGCACTGCTGTACCACGGTTAAGGCGCCAGATGTTGAACGCCGTCATGATGAAGAATACCCAGTTGCACAGTATCAGAATAAGCATAGGCGCGTACAGATACACCAGTTTCTGGCCACCTGTAATTAGAACAGTCTTGATATTCCTTTGATTTTCATGCAGGCTATTTAGGCATGGCTACAACCGTTTTTGCGTTCCAATGTTGGATATAATTTAGGTTTCTGTCCATAATTATTGTAGCATTTTAGAATTGCACAATTTTTATGTCCCACTGCTGCTGGGCACAGGTCTCCTCTTACATGTAAGAGGAATTTAGGAGATAGTACACCACGCTGGCCAAGTGAGGATTGGTGGACGTAATGCTTTCGAGAAATTATGAATTTCTCCCAGGCGTGCACGGCGATGGAGAACATCGTAATCAATTAAACATCACGATATTTTCCATCACCGTGGAGCAGCGATAAAAGCACACATTACAAATTTCCACAATTAGGTGGAGTATGCTTTATTTGGCTGGCTGGCTGCAACCCTTTTTGCGTCCCACTGCTGGGCACGGGTCTCTCCCCATTATTGGGGTGGCCTGGAGCTGCTCTGCTCCAATGCGGGTTGGTGGAGATGCGGGTTAGTGGCCAACCCGCTGTCGGATGTTTTCTAACCGCCTATAAGGCCTCCGACTAAGTTTAACGACTGTTATCGATCGACAACAACCGGGACCGACGGATTAACGTGCTCTCCGAAGCACGGAAACGCGCATTATATTTTTGCCAACTAGCGGTCACCCATCTCACACCCGACCGCGCCCGTTTGGCTTAGCTGCGTAGATCGCTTGCGTTCTACGCTCGCCGCCAGGCCATGCGCGCTTCTGTTATCTATGCGATGCTTTATTTACTTGGGTTAAATCATTTTTCAAATATCTCCACCAATCCGCATTGGTGCAGCTACAGCTACAGGCCTCCCCAATAGTGCCCAGCATTGGCACGCAAAACGGATTGCAGCAATGACTTCATAAAGCTTTGTTAAGAAGGATTTTACTCATTATGTTGGTTTAATGTTAATGGAAAGAAGAGCTTCTTTGTAGTGTTAACTATTTGAGGTCAACATTCCCGCGTCAGCAGTCCAAAAAGGTCTGATTTGCAGCTCGAAGAACTTCTTTATTCTGTGATATTACGTCATAACAACAAGTGTGTATAGCACGGACATTCTTGATAAATAAAATTTTGTTACGTACCTTCAATAAAACATCCCAGTTCGGGTACGAGAGGTTTGATAAACCACGTCATGCCGGGCAGTGCGGTGCGGTTGATGACGTCAAAGAAAATTGTCATGGCCAGCGGAACCCCAAACCCGTATATGCAGTACATGCCAAATTTGAAGGTCTCCCCGCGACGGTGAATGGGACGAGCTTTGGCATATCCTCTGATAACATGAGAAATATGTGTATTTTTAAATTTATGTAAGTATGGCTTTATGAAATCATGATGCAATTTAAACTTTTTTCTGCCCATTTTTCTCAAGAAAAAAAATATTGGTATTTTCGCATGACTTTTTTCCCCGATTTCCGTTTATTTGAATTATTAATATTATCGCCGTCCATAATAATATATAGAATAATTTTGTTTACATCACTAAATCTAATACCTTTAAAACAAACAAAACCTACCTGGATCGATTTATCGCCTCCGAAACCAGCGTACAAAATTTCATTAAAATCGTTGAAGCCGTTTCCGAGACTCAAAAAATATATTCAGGTATATACAAGAATTGCTCGTATAATGAAATATGACTCTTCCTGACATCTATTGGAAAGTATTAATAATACTTTGGCTATTTGTGGCGTAGAACGACGTCAAACGCCACCCGTCAATCCAACGTTCAAAGAAATGGCAATGTCGATTTGAAAGAGCTCTATAAACATTTCGTTCATTGAAAGCTTCCTTATCCGAATGGTTACGTGGGCTAGCTGCGGAACGAGAGACTTGGGTTCAAATCTCAATCAAAAGCATATATGTAGCGTTTATTTTTATTTTTTGGTATTTTTTTATTGGGAGCTATTCAAATGGTGTTGTTAAGTAACATTAAGCAAATGAATGTTTCATTTGAAATTCCATCCATCCATCAGCCTTTTACTGTCCACTGCTGGACATAGGCCTCCCCTAACGTTCGCCACTCCTCCCGGTCCTGGGCCTTCTGAATCCAGCGACTACCCGCTGTCTTCTTCAGGTCGTCAGTCCACCTGGTTGGAGGGCGGCCTGTACTCCATTTGCCGAGACGTGGTCTCCATTCAAGGACCTTTCTTCCCCATCGGTTGTCGGTCCTCCTAATAACAAGGTGTGGTGAGGATGTGATAATTAAATCCAACCAGGTGTCAGGAGAGAGTGGATTATGGTGCGTGGATGCGCTAGGGAGAACAGACAAATTGACAGAAGATAGAATATTTAGCAACTTAGTGCTTTGTAATGAAGTTTTGAGAAGGTCAGTGTTAAAGTCACCCATAATAATGTGATGTGTGTAATCTGAACAAAGTGATTCCAAGACGGGCTCCAGAGAGGAAAAGTAATCAACGAAAGGAGGACAGCAGAACTTTGGAACACCCCGCCCGGACCTCTAGGAATAAATACTCAGCTGATGCAGAGTATTCGGACGGTGTCGACGCTATTACGCTGTAAGTGATGTCGTGACGAAGATAGATAGCGACGCCACCTCCACCTTTACCAATCCTATCATTTCTTATTAAGACATAATTAGGCAGGTTATAAGAGTAGCTGGGGCTTAAGCCAGCTTTCAGAGATTAGGATTGCCTGTACATATGAAGAAGAGTTGAAGAAGGCATCAAGCAGATCTGGGTAATGCGAAGGAATACTTTGTGCATTCAGGTGGCAGTCATTAAAGGAAGACAATGGGAGTGTGAAAGTATTTAGAAGTATGTTGCATAAGGTTTCCGGTTCCTCAAAGGAGTCGAAGCTTAGTCTGTGAAAAAGAGAGGCGCTTCTCTAACGTTGTCGCTGTGCAAACGCGACAATGTATTTTATTAATAAGTATTAAAATAAAAAATAGCAACCGAAATAATATGAAAAGATAGTAAATAATATGAATGAGCTAATAATGAAAAATTTTAAAACAATTTTAGTTATTAGTTATTTTTAAAATATTAGTTAGTGTTTATTTTTAAAATAGGGAGAATATTTCCTCTGAAAGGGCTGAAAATATAGTGAAACTTACCGGAACGTCCACCAAATGTCGTAAGACATGACATTCATCCAACAGAAACTCGCCAAAAAGAAGAAATACGTCGCGGTAGCTGCAACATAAAGAATCTAGCTAAGTTTGAGAGATACCACCTCTTCTGGTTGAAGAGAAAACGGCAGAATACGCCGGTTTCTGAGCGCGTATGCCAAAACGACTTCACACTTCATACTTTTCGCATCGGCGATCTACGAATTAAGTCACTAAACGCAGCGATTCAGCAACCGAATCGCGCGATTCCGAGCCCTTAGTGTACCTAAGTTTGTAAACGCGCAAACGTTACTACTACGTCCGAGATAAAATTGGACAGATAGATCTTAACCTGAAAGCAATAAGGTCGATAATTAAATTGTTAACGTAAACGCGTTAGTAACTTTTTCGCGTGTGCAGACTTACACAAGACCTCAGAGCCCTTAGTTTAAGTTTGTAAATGCACAAACGTTACTACTGCGTCCGAGTTAAAATTGGACAGATAAATCTTAACCCGAAAGGAATAAGGTCGATACTCGATAGTTAAATTCTTAACGCAAACGCGTTAGTTTTCGCGAGTTGTCGCGAGTGTAGACTTACACTAAGGCCTCTGATGGCGCTTACAAGTGCCAAAACGCGATGATGCAGTATGGACACCCAAACTGCCGTTCGAAGTAGCTACTGTGGCATGTTAGGTATGAATCTATTCATGACGGCATCATTTGAATAAGGGTCATATCATGGCGAATGAAATTGTTAATCTGAGTAATAACGTGAAACTGCAAACTGTTTAAGCTTAGTTACTAATCTTTATATTAAACCTAACAAATCAATTGTAACAGCAATGAATAAATTTTGAAATTGACAAGTTCACTGCATTAGAAAATGGTTCATTTAGTAGAGGCATTTTGAACTAACATGATTCCTTTATGCTTTTAATAATTTAAAAGTAATGTGGCTACTCAGCGTAATAAAAAGTACGGTATTATTCTTTATTTTAAGTGTGTAGGCCACAAGCCACACAGAAGCATGCAGAAGTGGTACTTCGGTCGATCCTAAGAGTTCTAATACCTCCAAAAATGTTTTACAAACACATAAAATCTATTTACTTATGTTTCTACAAGCGTCCTCATAATGATCTTGAAGTTGGAGAACAGAAAGCAGTATGAATGCCAGCAGCAGACTGAAGACGTAAGCCATGAGTATCATTCCACACAGGTTCCTCAAGCCCGGCAACAGCATGTACACGACCAGTACCAGAAACAGGAAAGTTGACGATACAACTAGGGCTGAAAGCATAAATAAAATAATATTACGTTTCATACTCACAGCAGATGGCTACTTTACCAGAACGTGTCTGATGGAACTTTGGAGGCAAGCTAAAGAAACATATTTTCATTTGATAAACTTATTAAGTATAAACACAAATTATTCAAGCGGGAAGCCGGAAATGACATGTTGTGCTCTTGTTTTATTTTCATTTTCTTGTTGTATTTTTGAATTATAACGGATAAAGTTGAGGGCATTTTATTCGATATAGGTTAATGTCAGTGCACGAGTGTTGTGAAGTAAAATAACAGTGCGAAAATATTGTTTTTTCGGCTTGCCTCCAAAAATTGCCTTGAACATCTGATGGGCTGATTACTGACGACTTACCGATTTTTTCTAACTATTAACTGAATAGTTAATAGTTGTAGAGGGATGCAAAAATTATACTGGCAATATGCACAGAGTTTGCGATGCCATTATTGAAAAAAAAAATCAAGCTACGTGTTAAAAACCAAATATCAGCGTATTAATAAGGTATAGTTTTTTTGCTATCAATATCTGCCTATATGCCGATGAATGGTGTCTCGGCCATTTAAGCAATTGGACAATTAGGTAAAAGTGAATATTTATATCCATTTATTAATAAATTTTAAATTATAAAATTAAATCATTATCATCAATACTCAGTCAGACAGGTCAGTAAGATATCCCTGTAAATCGATTACTTTACCAATGTGTCCGATACAATTTCCGAGGTAAGCGGAAAAACATGTTTTTATACACTTATTGCACTCACTTCACTCGTGCACTGTTATGAACCAAAACCGGATAAAATGCTATTAATTATATCCGGGGAAGTATATGCTAAGTCTATGGGGTAGTGTTGGTGGTATGTTGAAAATAACATGAATTTTTAGTTATTGGCTGCAACCCTTTCTACGTCTCACTGCTGGGCACGGGTCTCTCCCTATTATTGGGGAGGCCTATAGCTTATTCCACCACGCTGTTCCAATGCCGGTTGGTGGAGATGCGGGTTAGTGGCCAACCCGCTGTCGGATGTTTTACACCGCCCATGAGGCCTTCGACAAGGTTTAACGACTGTTATCTATCGACAACAACCGGGACCGACGGCTTAACGTGCCCTCCGAAGCACGGAAACGCGCATGAATTTTTTTGCCACTAGTGGTCACCCACCTCACACACAACCGCGCCCGTTTGGCTTAGTCGCATAGATCGCTTGCGTTCAACGATAGCTAAAAATCATTAAAAAATATTATAAAAAATAAAAAAAATCTTACCGGCCTTGTAGTAGAAACTCATTTGTTTCGGCTCTTCAAAAGATAGAACATACAAAAAATCAAAAGTATTAGTTAGATTTCCATCCATTTTTATGTAATCTACACAATATTCAGTTGTGTTCAGTATTATCCATCTTTTGTAAGCGTGTGGATGTTCTAAAAACAGAACTCCATCCTGAAATAAAAGAGCCAATTTCCAATAATAAGATAGTGTAAAGGATTATGTTTAAACTAGCCTTCCGCCAGCGGCTTCGCCCGCGTGGACCCGTTTTATAGGTTCCCGTAGGATAAAAACCATCGTATGTCCTTTCCCAAGGTCCACTCTATCTGTGTTCCAAATTTCATTAAAACTGGTTCAGTAGTTTAAGCGGGAAAGCGTAGCAGACAGACAGACATAGTTACTTTTGAATTTATAATATTAGTAGGGATGGAATGATCAACTTCAAAGTTAAAAAGATTTTATGAATTAACCATTATGATTATTAATAGGGTATATTAATGTAAATGCGAAAAGATAAAAACAACATTTAACTGAGATAGCTTAAACTTATTGTTTTGTTTGTTTCATTGTTTAAATTGTTTATCACATTTTCCGAACGTTATAGTCTCTTCACCTTAGCTTTTGGGCTGATTACATTAACCAACCTGCAGGGGCCGACCCGGCATACATTGCTGGTTATCTGAGTACATTGTAATAAAATACTCAAGATAACCAGCAATGTATGCCGGGTCGGCCCCTGCAGGTTGGTCAATATAATCAGACCTTTAGGCGTGGACATTTTTTTATAATAATAAACGTTTCACACTCATAGTCCCACAGTAAGGTAGATTTACCCTGTGTCGTGCATGCCACGGACACACACAAAGACAGAAACACAAACTCCCACACCGAGACCAGAAATTTTAAACTCGGCATTCAGTCTGCTTCGCCGGCAATCCAACCCGGGACCCTTCGATCGGCAGTCCGGCATGGTAACCATTGCGCCACACGGGTCGTCACGTGAACCAATAATTTAATTGTATATGGCAATCACTATCTGACATTATGACAAACATCAATTTGTACGTCAAAACGTTACTTTTTGAATTTCATATTTATTTGCGAAATTTTGATAACTAAAAATCCAAATAAAGGTAAATCTATTACAAACACGTGTAGTAAAATACTCATAATTAATGTATAAGTATTGCGAGATAGAAAGAAATATTGGCAGCCCTATTATTGATCATAAACGAATGTGGCGAGTTGCCGCTTTTACAGGTATTTATTAATTTCTTACTTTATTATGGTTTACAGCAAGTTATATGCTTACTTACTGACTGATTACTTAGTGACTTTACCTATTATTACTCTTTGAGTTTCACCAAAACTGGCAAAAACGTGATGAAAAAATTATACTTGACGCTGGCAATATGCAGAGTTTGCGAATAAAAGTTGGTAACTTTGAAGTTAATATGAAGACCACTATGTGCATTTGATTCTTTGAGTATTAAACTCAAAGATTTGATTACATAACCAAGTGACGTCACTTCAGAGTAAGAATGATATTCGTCGAAATTCGAAAATGTAAAATTTAAATGCTGTTCGATTGAATAAAAATGTTGTATTATTTTAAGTATTTTATTAGCTCCTTTTGATAGAATTCTAAGCCGTTGCAAAATGGATGTAATACTCTATTATAAAAACCTAAAATATGTCACTATTAGAATAGGGAATGTGTTATTGCCTAAAATATAAATGCTCAATTAAAAATCCGAATTTGTTTTTTTTTCAAGTTTGAAACTTAATGCGCCACCTTAAGATATTATTTAAATTTGCTAAAATTTGACATAAGCACTTCTTAAACTGCGGGTCATTGATTTATAATACAGGAACTAAACCATTTAAAAAAATGTTTTTCGTTCCACCCATAGACTTATAATGTATATATTATAATACGTAAGTATAAGCTAGGTGTTTTAGCGGGAAGTCGAAAAAGCCATTATTCTGCTCTTGTTTTATTTTCATTTTCTTGGTGTATTTTTGAGTTATATCGGATAAATTTGATGGCATTTTATTCCATATAGGTTATTTACAGTGCACGAGTGTTGTGAAATAAAATAACAGTGCGAAAATATGTTTTTTCAGCTTGCTTCCAAAATTCCTATTGGTCACGTTCTGGTAAAGAAGCCATCGCTTTACTTGAATGTCTGACTGACTTGACTGATTGAATACTGACGACTTACTGATTTTACCTACAGTTTTAACAAAACTGGCAAAAACTTGTTGCAAATATTGTACTTGACGCTGGAAGTATGCACACAGTTTGCGATGCCAAAAATTGAAAAAAATTATAAGCTACGAGTAAGTCTATGATTATAATAAGCCTATGGCATGAGTTTTGGCGGGAAGTCTGAAGGAACAAGTTGTGCTCTTGTTTTATTTTCATTTTCTTAGTGTATTTTTGAGTTATATCGGATAAAGTTGATGGCATTTTGCTCGATATAGGTTAATGATAGTGCACGAGTGTTGTGAAATAAAATAACAGTGCGAAAACATGTTTTTTCGGCTTGCCTCCAAAATTCCATCGGACATATTCTGGTAAAGTAGCCATCACTTTACTTGAACATTTGACTGACTAGACTGACTGATACCTGACGACTAACTGACTTTTTTCTACGACTACAGTGATGCAAAAATTTTACTTGAAGCTGGCAATATGCACAGAGTTTGCGACGCCATTATTAAAATTGAAAAGTAAATATTGAATGGCTGAAAGGATCTTTATCCAATGCCGTAAAATGAAATAAAAAAAAAAGCCTATGGCATAAGAATAAATAATAATTATACATTATTCTTATGCCTACGGTTCCACCGTAGTGTACATGTAATTTACTAAGTACATCATTTTTCCTTTTATTATCAGACTATTTCTGCGTACTGACCACAACACCGCTGGAGGACTTTATTTATACGAAACAAACAGTGTTACAATAATATGTACCTACATACATACTGAGAATTATAATAGAAGTAATAATATAATATAGTGTCCCGGCCTTTTTATCGGAAGCTGAGGGTATGACTAATGAATGCAGTGTAGCCGAATAGCTAACAATGGTCTTCCTTGAGACCCAGGCCCCCGCCACATCACTAGCTGCCCATAGTTGTCTGCTCGTGGGTTTCACGAGTGAGTTACAGCAACGACTACAGACTAATGAATGCAGTGTGGCCAAACAAGTCTTGCCTTGGTTATTAGTTGGTTGAGATAACCTACTCACCACTTTCTACATCAGAAAAAACCTAAAACAGTTGGTACATTACAAATTTTTCATACACGGTCATGGTCATACCTATAGGTTTTATTACCAGATATCAGTTAAAGGTTTTAGAAGATAACGATTACAATATGAGTTGGGACGTCTTATGATAAACAGTACGAGTCTAACTTGTGGCCTTATTTTTATTTGATATTAGTATGGATGATACGAGTAACATTAACAAAACCGTAAATATTTTTCTCTTTACTAATCTTTTTACTTTGAATGCCTGAATTAATAAAAAAATATGTATGGCTTTAAGACGATCACTATAGGCGTCAATTAACTGTATTCAAACATCTAAAGAGGTATAAGATATGTTGATTGTGAAGCCTTCTTTTAAAATTACTCGACCAATCTTCATGTGTCAACAATGTACGTCAGTAATCAGGTAAAATAATGTAGTTTAAAAAACTAAAAAACACGCTTTTGAGAAAATACGAACTAAAAACTAAAAAAATAAGAAGAAAATGTATATTACTGTAAATAAAGCGTGGGGTGCATGGTGTCAATAGTATCTTAAAAACCACCCCACGCTTTATTTACAGTAATATACATTTTCTTCTTATTTTTTTAGTTTTTAGTTCGTATTTTCTCAAAAGCGTGTTTTTTAGTTTTTTAAACTACATTATTTATTTTTAATTTTTTAGTTGGATTTTTATTCTCATATTATTGCATTGTCATCGGCCCTTGACCCCTATGCAAATTTTCAAGTTAACCAGAAAATTATATAAATTAACAAAAATCATATTTTGCAAATTGAAAAATGGAATAATTTTATCAAATTAGTGTATTGTCATCGGTCCTCAATAAATCTACAAAGTTTGAACGAAATCTGGCCGTTTAAAGTGGGTCAAAATCGCGCCCAAAGAAGTCGGTTACAAACATACAAACATACAGGTGAAGCTAATAAAAAGCGTGTAAAAAAACGGATAAACAGTAACAATTAATTATTAAGTAGGTAATTTGTTCAGTACAGTCTACGTCCACACTTACAGTACTGATAACTTTTGTATGAATTTCTGAATATACGTTCGTCTACCTTTAAAGTTACGGTCAACAGATTATTTTGAAAAGAGAGCATTCAGCACCAGAATCAAAGAAACTATTGTATTAACAAGAGCATATCTATGTACTGTAGAGTTTGATGCTTCACATCAACCTCTATGGTGATTACTGGTTACTTATAAAAGTTATTAAGAAGATATTATTTTTAAATACGAATTAGATGTCGCTCTCTTCTGTTTTGTATCTGTTTGACAGGAGTCGTAGTTCAGCTCCCATTAATAAAGTAATACAAATCCTCGGCAGTTTTCCTTTGGTAGCTTCCCCGCAGTATAGTACCTACTTTTTTTATTTGAAAGCGCCAAGCTTGGGAACAACTAGTTCGAATTGAAAATTGTTGGATTGGATAGTCCATTTATCGAGAATAGTTTTGGGCTTTGAAAAATCACATTATAAAGAGGGTAAAACCGCGGAGCACATCTAGTCATTTATGAATCGCGTTTATGCTCAGCTTACCGAATAATGTACTCGTATTAACACGTGTTAATATTGTTTCTTCTTTTACTTTTTATCAGCAAACTTTTATTTTAACTAATTTTAATTCGATTGTATAATATAATAATAATAATAAATATCTTTGGACAATTCACACAACACCATCTGATTCCAAACTAAGCAGAGCTTGTACTATGGTAATCAGAAAGCTGATAAACATACATATATAATTCTAAATACATACTTAGATAGATAAATTAACACCCAGACACAGAACAAATAGTCATGTTCATCACACAAATATTTGTCCTAGGTGGGAATCGAATCCACGACCTCACGTTTCGCAGTCGGCACATCACCCACTACGCCACGGAGGCTGTCTAATAATAGTAAGAAAATGAACTCACAATGGCTAAGTAAGGGATGAGATCAAACAAAGAAAAATAAGCTGGGATATCTTCATCAGCTGGTCTTATTTCAGGCGTAACTCGAAAAATATCCGTAAATGATACGTTAACTGGTTCATCGTGGACATACGAGTCATTCTTGTAGACGGTTAAGTTGAAAAATTGCAGCGTTGGTCCAAAGTAATCTTCACACTCTGTAGAAGTTTCGTTCATGACGATTACTTGGTTTTGAGGGCAGCATTTTGGTATATCTATTCTTGTACGGGGTATTTGAGAACTATTCACAATACTAAAACTTTCACTAGTGGCACTGAAAAAGTTTAACAGCAACAACACTTCAAAAATCGGCATAGTACCGGTTCGAATCATAAAAGCGCGAAAATAATTAAATTGTGGTGTACGTGTAGAAACAAACATCATCTCTGACTAACTCCTTGTAGTCGTCGGTCGTATTATTGGTACAATTAGTAAGAATTTTATCAGTATTGACCAGTATAGTGTAAAACTTAACAGCCAGGGCCGAACTTGGCAAAATGAACTAACGGTAGGTGGTTAGGCGATTTGTTATTATCATGTTACTTTCATTTTTCATAGGTTTAATATCTATATAAAACACTCTCAATTATTGCTAGCTTGCCGGCATAATGTTTTCAGGAGTGCTTATCGGTTTCTGATTCGCAGTTTACCGAACTCCTTTCATATTGGATGAAGGAGAAGAGTATCATAGACCTCTTTGTCTATGATTAGTAAAAAATTAAAAATAGAATATTATCTACGCCTGCTAGTATGGCGGCGGTTGCATACGAACGGTAGTTACGTCGACTAGCGTTCTTTGGCTATGTTCGAAAATATTCTTATGTACTAATCTAAAGCCCATCAAAAACTACAAGCGGAACCTTGAAGCGGCAGACTGCAGTCTGGAAGGACGTCCAGGATCCTGTGACTGTATATAGGAGAGGTGGCTTCGATTCAAGAATTCCGTGAGTACGCTTTCATTACTTATGTTGGAGGTGTAGGCATTAATTGAGGTGTTTCCATTTTCCCAACAGTGGGCTTGGGCCATAATTACGCGCCCGCCCATCCAGTAGGGCATGGCACCGTAAGCATGGTTAGTGAAATACTTGTCAGTAGAAAAAGACGTAGAGGTCAATAATATTGTAAAGTAAAAAGTTGTAGATGAGTTATGCTCGTATCAGTTACAATAACAAGTTGAAGAGGAGTTATGGTTAGTCAGATTTTGATAAGACGTTTTGAAACGTCCGTAATTAGCAACGTATCGGTACAAATTGAGGTACTAAAACCGTTTAAATAAGCTGTACGAGTGTATACTTATGATATATATGTCTATTTTATATTTTTAATTATGACTATTTTTAAATGTCAAAACCTAATAAAACTTGTTCAGGTATAATAATAATATTCAGGCAACAAAGACCCACACCAAAATTAATTGTAATATAAAATGAAATTAAAGATAGCATAGCATATAAAATTTTAAATCAATATGAAATTTTAACAAGATATACATAAAATAAATATTAAAAATTACATTGCATTGGATTAAGGAAAATTAAAATTTAATATCATTTCAACTAAAAACTCATCAGGCACTTAAAATTACGAAATATTAAATTAAAAAAAATAATCTACTACTACTGTCTCTGTTACCGGTCCGCTGTATCTTTTTTATGACATTGTCACCATGTAACGTTACTACATGAAAAATCTAAACTATATATACATTTAAGTTGTTTTTAAAGGCAATCATTATAGAATAATACCGATGAAAAGAGGTTATGTATCGTTTATCAAAATTCATGCGTGTTCGTTACACGTGCAATTGCCAGCCAGACTTTGTATTTTTATTTGACAGCCATAGGTACTACACGAGGCGACCATCAGCCTCCAGAGTAGCAGTGCAACTGCATACGACCTCAGGCAATACTAACCTATCTATGCTTGCTTGAGTTTGTGTGTATAATGTCTATGACTGCAACGACTACTTAACACTACGTGGCGTGCATGCTCATTTGATAATCCATTAAAATAAAATAAAATACTGAAGGACGATGGCGTACAATTAATTAAACCTACAGAGAGATAGAGATCAGATTCTAGATGGTACTGCAATATCAGGTCAATTTAGGGTGTGTATGGAATTATTTTAATGTTAAGGTTATGAAATGACTGCCTTCTATATAATATTATTATGACTCCCAACAACTAGAGAAGAGCTGATAATCTTTACACAACTGAACAGATAATCTTGAACCATGGCTAAGAACATTTTCGCAAGGGTGTTTTATTGTTTTCGTCAAATAAAGTGAGAGATTTTGTAAATTTAAATAAAGTTTTAGGTCACTTATCGACTTCCCCCGCGTGAACTTTAGTTTTAGAATTTTTCTAAAATAAAAGAAGCCTAAGTTACTCCTTCAGCTACCTGCCAGTGAAAGTCCCATCAAAATCGGTCCAGCCGATACAGAGATTAAATGTAACAAACAGACAGACAGACAGACAGACAGACAGACAGAAAGACAGACAAAAATTGTAAAGGCATTAATTGAGGTGTTTCCATTTTCCCAACAGTGGGCTTGGGCCATAATTACGCGCCCGCCCATCCAGTAGGGCATGGCACCGTAAGCATGGTTAGTGAAATACTTGTCAGTAGAAAAAGACGTAGAGGTCAATAATATTGTAAAGTAAAAAGTTGTAGATGAGTTATGCTCGTATCAGTTACAATAACAAGTTGAAGAGGAGTTATGGTTAGTCAGATTTTGATAAGACGTTTTGAAACGTCCGTAATTAGCAACGTATCGGTACAAATTGAGGTACTAAAACCGTTTAAATAAGCTGTACGAGTGTATACTTATGATATATATGTCTATTTTATATTTTTAATTATGACTATTTTTAAATGTCAAAACCTAATAAAACTTGTTCAGGTATAATAATAATATTCAGGCAACAAAGACCCACACCAAAATTAATTGTAATATAAAATGAAATTAAAGATAGCATAGCATATAAAATTTTAAATCAATATGAAATTTTAACAAGATATACATAAAATAAATATTAAAAATTACATTGCATTGGATTAAGGAAAATTAAAATTTAATATCATTTCAACTAAAAACTCATCAGGCACTTAAAATTACGAAATATTAAATTAAAAAAAATAATCTACTACTACTGTCTCTGTTACCGGTCCGCTGTATCTTTTTTATGACATTGTCACCATGTAACGTTACTACATGAAAAATCTAAACTATATATACATTTAAGTTGTTTTTAAAGGCAATCATTATAGAATAATACCGATGAAAAGAGGTTATGTATCGTTTATCAAAATTCATGCGTGTTCGTTACACGTGCAATTGCCAGCCAGACTTTGTATTTTTATTTGACAGCCATAGGTACTACACGAGGCGACCATCAGCCTCCAGAGTAGCAGTGCAACTGCATACGACCTCAGGCAATACTAACCTATCTATGCTTGCTTGAGTTTGTGTGTATAATGTCTATGACTGCAACGACTACTTAACACTACGTGGCGTGCATGCTCATTTGATAATCCATTAAAATAAAATAAAATACTGAAGGACGATGGCGTACAATTAATTAAACCTACAGAGAGATAGAGATCAGATTCTAGATGGTACTGCAATATCAGGTCAATTTAGGGTGTGTATGGAATTATTTTAATGTTAAGGTTATGAAATGACTGCCTTCTATATAATATTATTATGACTCCCAACAACTAGAGAAGAGCTGATAATCTTTACACAACTGAACAGATAATCTTGAACCATGGCTAAGAACATTTTCGCAAGGGTGTTTTATTGTTTTCGTCAAATAAAGTGAGAGATTTTGTAAATTTAAATAAAGTTTTAGGTCACTTATCGACTTCCCCCGCGTGAACTTTAGTTTTAGAATTTTTCTAAAATAAAAGAAGCCTAAGTTACTCCTTCAGCTACCTGCCAGTGAAAGTCCCATCAAAATCGGTCCAGCCGATACAGAGATTAAATGTAACAAACAGACAGACAGACAGACAGACAGACAGACAGAAAGACAGACAAAAATTGTAAAAAATGTTATTTTGGTACCTATAATATGTACCGTATGATTATGCATGTAGTAAAAAACGGTTATTTTAATATTACAAACAGACACTTCAATTTTATTTATTTGTATAGATGAACAAAAACACTAACGAAACCTTTAAGGAAAAAATAGGTAATCGTTATGGTGCGATGTAAAACTTAAAAATAACAATCCGATTGTTTTGATATCTAACGAAAATTATGATTAATATATTAATAAAAACCTGGTACATGGAAATTGCATTATGAGGACACAAATAGAAAAATAATAGTGATGTGCACTGGTACGTAATCTTTTATTTTAATTGGCGACAAATCCGGCCCTGCCTGTCCATGTTACACTTGTCTTGTAAAAACACTTAATTACTTGTAATTAATTTGTTTAGTACTATGTCCATAGGCAACGTTGATCGCTTAACAGCACGCGGCCCGTCTGCCTTTTTGTTCAGTTTATTTATAAAAAAACCCTTCCCCGATAAATGGACTATCCAACACAAAAAAGATTTTTTCAATTGGAACCAGTAGTTCCTGAGATTAGTGCGTTCTAACAAACTTACAAACGAACGAACGAACAAACTCTTTAGCTTTATGTATAGAGATTGAGATGATTTGAGATGAGATTAGCACGCACAAACGAACAGACAAACAGACAAACAGATAAACAGACAAACAGACAAACAGACAAAAATTCTAAAAATCATTGTTTTAGGTTCTATTACGCTAATAAATACATAGTGACAGTTTTTCTTAAATATCTTCAATGTACAGAAACCGACTTGTTACAGATTTATTATTATGTAAAGATATAGATGGTAAACGTCCATAATGTCATCGGCGTACTCGTAATTTCATAGAAAAAGGGCAAAAAGACACAATCAAAAACTGATGACAGTAAGGACGTTTACCTTACCAACTTTAGCCACATATGAAGGTATTAAATGCAAAAATACAATACCAAAATAGTATATTTCATTATAAGTGCGGAAAGGCTGTCATTGCAATAAAATGTCTACACGAGCCGAGATGTAGCCGAAGGTGAGGGTTGACAGTCGGAAGTCTTAGCAATGACGGTTCCGCACGTGTACTGAACAACTATTTTTAATACAGTTGAGAAAAAATGAAGCAATTTAATAAAATAATAAAAACTCGCAAAGAACATTTTTGAAAAATGGCGCCAACCGTTAAAGAATACTTGCCTATATGCAGAGATTTTTTTTCTTCACCCATTCTGGGTAGGCAAAGGGAACTATCTCTATCTATTAAAACGGCAAAAACACACGTTTATTGTATGGGAGTCCCTTTATTCTATTTTTAGTATTTTTTGTTATAGCGGCAACAGAAATATATCATATGTGAAAATTTTAATGTCTAGCCATCAAGTTCATGAGATACAGCCTGATGACAGACAGACGGACAGCGGAGGCTCATAAATAGGGTCCCGATGGCAT
The DNA here is from genome assembly GCA_911387765.1 of Pyrgus malvae. Lineage (NCBI taxonomy): Eukaryota > Metazoa > Arthropoda > Insecta > Lepidoptera > Hesperiidae > Pyrgus > Pyrgus malvae. Next base: position 5,810,051 of record OU426958.1, on the reverse strand, counting down.
CCTTCAGGTACGGAACCCTAAAAAGGATTATTTGACATGACTTTCAGAGGAATTTATCGTTAAATAATTATTATAAACTTTTCTTACGATAGATAAGGGGCCGTCCATTAATCACGTGAGGCTCAAAAGGGGGGGAGGGGGTACGGAAAACATCACAAAACATCACGAGGGGGATTGGGGGTCTCGTTAGACATCACGTGTATTAATTTTATTTATTTTTTGTCAAAAAGCGCTATTTCTGAACCAAAATTTTGAACGGCGCGAAAATTTAAACGATTTGTAGTATGACCTTGATTGACTCGCCCGCCGAGGGAGGGAGGTTCTCTGCGTAGTGCGCGAGGATGATGATGCCGAGTGGCTTGACGAAACCGAAGTTAATTTGTCACAAACCTCTTTGCCAATAACAACTGCCAGTGAAGAAGAAGCTTTACCAGTTGTAACCTTAAATGAAAGTCTTGCAACTCCGTGGGACGAAGACAACATTAATTAATTATTCATTAATTTTATTGCAAATACATATAAATGTTTTACGAATCAAAACGCCATTTTTTAAATATTTTTTTCCAGTCAAAAATAGCCTTTACATAGACTTCCAAAAAAATACACATGATCCAGAGGGGGAGGGGGGGTCAAAAAATGAGAAAAACGACCTCACATGATTAATGGACGGCCCCTTAGCTGTAACTTTTTGAAGTTGTTAAAGCGCGCGTGGCCCGGCGGCTAGCGTAGAACGCAAGTGGCAAAGAATTTCATGCGCGTTTCCGTGCTTCAGAGGGCACGTTAAGCCGTCGGTTCTGGTTGTTGTCGATAGATATCGATCGTTAAACTTTGTCAGAAGCCTTTTCGGCTTCGGTTGGAATTATCCAACGGCGGGTTTGCCACAAATCTCCACAAACGCACATTGGAGCAGCGTGGTGGAGTAAGCTCCAGGCCTCCCCAATAATGGAGAGAGACCCGTGCCCAGCTATAGGACGCAAAAGAGTTTTAGCCATATAGCAAAAATATATAAAACAAAGAGTTGTAAACAATTACTACCTATATTTGCGCAAATAAATCTTTCATTTATTATTTGACTCTGGAATATAACTTCTACGTTAGTAAAATTCTTATTTTTTCCTGTAAAATTTCCTGATTAAATTATTCTAATACATTTGTTGTATTTCCTCAAGGATTTCGCAAAGGGCAGGTAAATTTAAATGAAAATATTATTTGTATTTGTTCTTATCTCTATTAAAATAAAATATAATATGTAGTACAATAAAATTATAACTGTATATTATCATTTGCACAATATGGGTAGAGAAGATTTTACAAAAAATATTTAGATCGCTATATCGTCGTACTTCTAGGGTGTACATATTTTACTGTAACGATGTAGGTTATTAAAATTATTATTTACAAGAAAGTACACAAAAGATATTGAAATAAAATATTTTTATATAATTTTATAAATACCAGAATGGGTTTTTGTACACTGAGAGGAAAAAGCTGGCGAATTAAAAAACTCCCGAGTTATTATTTCATTAGTCTTCGTATTTTTCAATCACGAGAAGATGCTGAAGATGCAGTCTTAAAAAAAAACAATTAACTTTTCAAAAAATCCAAGTCCCTTATTTTTTAAAATAAAAATAATTAAATAAATTGTAAACAAAGACCCTAGTTTGCTAAAGATCCGGGCCTGCTAATAAAACATCGTGTTTTATTACGACCATATTAGAATTAGATTAGAACTACATATTATGTAAGTTGTACTCTTTAGGTGTGTTCGTTTTAAGGGACCACTTTCGAACAATTTATTACCCTTCAAGTAATAAATACGAGTTCACATAGGTGTTAAATTGACCATACCATAATTTTTCTCTAGGGCATAAGAATTTATAACTCGCTTTACTTAAACAATTGTATTGCTCATTGTTATATAAAACGGTTTTTACTCACTTGATTTATCGGGATTGCCCGACTAGTTTCGGACCAATCCGTGGTCCTTAATCATGAGCTCCCGCCGCTCGCCGCGAAGTGACCTCTCGAGTCTCCGTCGTCACTTCGCGGCGAGCGGCGGGAGCTCATGATTAAGGACCACGGATTGGTCCGAAACTAGTCGGGCAATCCCGATAAATCAAGTGAGTAAAAACCGTTTTATATAACAATGAATAAAGACACTCACAATACATTTAAGGACAAAATTGTATTGCTGTTAAAAAAGAAAAGCAATTACCATGCTCAGGTACCTACTAGAGTAATTTCTATCAAGGCTCGTACCACGGGAACTTTTGAACGTTTGGAGTTGAAAATAATATAGTGAACACGATGACACCTACTCCAAAAATAACTATAATTGTATCTATATTATATAGTAAACACAGATCGTACCTAGTTACCTACATAATACAAAAATAACAATAATTGCACCTACATACATTATTATGTTAAACACAGATTTGTACACCCTAAATAAATATTCGAAATATTATTTAAAACAATCTGACACACTACTAGAAATATAAAAATACTATTTTATAACATTTTTCTTCACATAGTTTCAATGCACTTTGTATTACAACGTACATATTATGTATTAGCTAAGCTGTCCTTCTGTAGATGTATTATTGTACATGCATAAATATTTTAGTGGCACTCAAAGTCTACAACACACATGTATATGTTATCATAGATTTAATTGTATCAAATGACTGTCTGTGTCCAGAATAAAATAAAATAAAAAATAAAAATAAATTAAGACTGTTAAGACCTAATACATAAAATTAAATAATAGGGGATCGAAATTTAAAATTGAAGTTACAAGTTCAAGTTGGTTCGGTTAAATATATAAAAAAATATATTATTATAAAGAGCATATTTAAATTTTGATGTGCATATTTTAAATCATATTTCATTTATTTATTTGTACGAAGCCTTCGTTGGTCGAGTCCGATTTACATTTGTTTTAATAATGAAAAACATGGACAAGTAAGTACAAAATGGACACGCGCAACTGGTATATTTTGCAATGTAACTCCAATTCCCAAACCGTGCGAAAACTGTGGATTCATTCTTCCACTAGCATCATAATTTTATTGGCAATTATCATTAAATAATATTCAATTTCAGTTTTGGTGGCTTGCTTTTAGGAAATGTTATAAGTATATTCGGTTCTGAAAATCGTTCATAGTCTATTTTTGAAACCTTTATGGTGATCAAAAACATTTTATCTTTAATTTTTTAATATTAATTTTAATGTGAATTACGTACACAGAAAAATAATGTTATACAGACAGCGAATTGTTCCTATTCATGATCCTTTATTTCTTTTAACACTTTTAACTTAATAATACAAGATCTTTGACTGCTGTATTCTTTTCAGTCTTCTTCTTTACCCACTCGCACGTAGACGTCCAAACGTTAACCAAAATATTATATAATTGACCTATGTAAATGACCTATGTAAATACGTAATAGAAACGGCCATTACAACACATCAACACTTTCTAATCAATTAGCTGATTAAATTTAACCGAATTTGTTTAATGAGTTAGTTAGAGTTACTGAGTAAGTGTTTAGTGTAGTTTTTATCAGTGCTGTCACGGTGAAGGATTACCAATGAAACTCCATGAAACTCCTTATCGGCATACAGTAAGGGTGCGATCTGTGGCAGAATTTCCGTTTCAATTAAATTCATATTCAATGAACAGCACGTTTAGTAGGTCTAACCGTATTCAAACAAATTAGTGTTCTTCAAATTTACTAAAAATGGAAAAATAACAAAAATTATAACAAAAAAAAACCCGGTTTCAAAAGAAAACTATTCCAAAACAAATTAATGAACACTAAAAAGTAAAAAACTAGTTGAGTATTCTTCTACAATTTAATAGTCAACTTACATTTTCTACTCTTTTCTTCTGCGAGCAAGTGATGTCGCAGAAGGAAGCTGCGGAGCGGGAGAGGGAAATAAGAACGGACCTTCCTATCCGCAGCAGGAGAGCAGGGAGTCGGAGGAGGATCTACCACGCCCTCCTCCAACCCCCATGATTAAGGTCCACTCGGTGGACGCGAGGGCATCCATCGTCTTACATGAAGACCTCGAGGTGATGCGCACACTTTCCATTAGTGCGCCCCCTCAAAGTTGACGGATGGCTCCTTAAGCGACTTACGCTGATGAGGTCGCGGAAGAATGCGAGAGCGTGAGCCTCACAAAAAGTGTGCTGAAGAAACCGTGGGGTTTTAGCCGGTTGGAGTCTAGAGAGAGAGAATAACTTCTCTGTTTCCCTCGTAACAGACGGGTATCCATGATGGATTTCCCCACGAAAAAAAAGGTACGATCTGTGTTTACCATATAATGTAGGTACAATTATTATTATTTTTGGAGTTTATGTCAGCCAAGGTAGGTTTGTAACTACATACATAATAATATGTACATAGTTATAGTTATAGGTAAATTTTTTTATGTCCCACTGACCAAGTGCGGATCGGTGGACATCATCGAGATATTTATTTATTTATTTGGAAAACTTACAGTTAAATTAAAATATTTATAAATAAGGCATTAAAAAAGTGACAGCCACTTACAAGCTTTCGCGTATAGGTAGCTATATCTCTATAAAAAAATCGATAGATTTTGCTATCTACTAACATTACAATAGTATTATTAAACTTAATTGTACAGTGGGACAAGTGCAAGAAATTGGTAGTAATATAAACTAAAAAGTCATATCGAAAAACTTTTGAGTCATAGCTCGTTTAAATTTGGAAACATTAGTACCAAACAAATCAATGTCAATTTCACGCGCCGTAGTATTGCTCTAACGAAGAACGCGTTTTTTCTATATTTTGTTTTAGATGGAGGAGGACATAAAGAGGAGCAGGTATCCTATTACACAATTTGGGCAGTCTGAAATTGACATTGCTTAGTAACTCAGGGGAGTTCACAGACCCATATTAATATATAAGCCAAGTCAGCAATTCGCCTACGCTCGTGTAGAGGAAGTATGTGATGCCTTTTGCATTGTTTGTTGTAACCAGTGACAAATTCTTTACATCGATATTGCAAGAAATTTAAGAAACGCTTTTGTTTTGAATACGTTCTATGCGATTCACATGTGTCATAAATGGGATTCCAGACCGGAGAAGCGTATTCGAGATGACATCGGACAAATGTGCAATATAAGATTTTAAGTGTTTTTATGTTCTTAAATTCTGCAGAAACACGAAGTATAAATCCCAGGGATTTGGAAGCTTTACGTACTATGTCATCGATGTGCTTGTCGAACAGCAGTTTAGAGTCAAATATTACACCTAAATCTCTAATAATTGTGTCTACTCGTGTAAGTGAAGTAGAGTTGATTTTGTAATCAAAATTCAGCAATTCAAAATTGTGCAAATTACAAATTTCTACGAAACATTTACTCACATTTAAACTTAATTTTGAATGAGTACAATATTTTTGGAATGAGTCAAAATCTTTTTGTAGGTTAATAGCATCATCAACAGAATTAATAGCAGATAATATTTTCATATCGTCTGCGAAAAGTAGGATTTTAGAATAGGTGAAACATTTGTTGATGTCGTTTATAAAGATGACGAATAGGAGAGGCTCAAGCAGTGATCCCTGAGGAATTCCTGACGGTATTACCATATTAGATGATCCAAAACCATTAAGGACAATAGTTTGATTTCTGTTTAATATATAGGGACAGAACCAGCTGAACAGGCTTCCTCTAATACCTGCAATTTGTAGTTTGCGTAAGAGTATCAAGTGATCTATTCGGTCGAATGCTTTCATGTAGTCCGAGTATATAATGAGTTTCTCTCAGGCATGCACGGTGATTTAAAACATCGGAATTAATTAAATATAACAATATTTTCTATTACCGTGGAGAAGTGATATATAAATATGCACATTACAAATTTCTTTGTCAGAGGTGCACGCCGAAGTTTTCAACCCGGTACATCCGCATCGGAGACTGCGGTCTTTACTGCTGTACCATCGTTGCTCACATTGAAAAATACTAATACTAAGATTCATCAAATCATAAAATTAGCGCAGAGGCGGGCCACTGGCTGGGTACCTTTTGAAGGTCCCCCCGTGATAATAATAATAATAATAAGAGTCACCACCTGCCTCACTTTAGATTATTTATTAGTCTGAAAGGCAGGTGTCCCATAGTTCTCCATAGCCCATCTACCAGTCCCTCGTTCGTTCATCCCAATAGACCCAATTAGTATCCCCTTTTGTAGCAATAGTTCCTGTGCACCTGGCGGGGACCATCTTCGGGTCATATAACCATTTATGTGATACGACCGAGGATGGTATCCGCCACGTGTTACCACATAACAACATTAAAGTGTCTCAAAGGGGCCTCTACGTGTTGGACCTATGTCCCCACGCAAGCCTTCCAAATGACCGGGTCAAATAACATCTTCGACCCGTGACCTATAAGGAGAGACACATAATAATAATAATAAAGGTACTTATATTTTACACGGTATGTACTTTTATTTCATTATTTACTTTTATGAATCGGTAGGTACTTCGGTATACTCTTAAATTAAATTATTCGCGTATTATTTATTTTCTTCATTCCTTTAAGAATAATTGTGGTATGGTAATAATGGTGTAAAATTTAATATGTTACGTTTTCCTCATCCCATTTAGACTATGGAAATACCAAATGATTGCTGCCGTGAAGCAATTGTTATTTATTTCGTTGTAGGTAAATGTGCGGTTGCTGGCTAACCCACTAGGGTATGTGGTGAACCTTCTTCATATGTCTTCGTTTGATATCACATGGGATTTCGCGAAGTTTCGGTTTCATTTCGTTTCGTTTCGGGAAGTCGCGGGCGGCCACTAGTATATAATATTATTATTATATTTATTTATGTATGAAGCGCGCATGGCCCGGCGGTTAGGAAGCGCGCATGGCCCGGCGGTTAGCGTAGAACGCAAACGATCTATGCAACTAAGCCAAACGGGCGCGGTCGGGTGTGAGATGGGTGACCGCTAGTGGCAAAAAATTTCATGCGCGTTTCCGTGCTTCGGAGGGCACGTTAAGCCGTCGGTCCCGGTTGTTGTCGATAGATAACAGTCGTTAAACCTTGTCGGAGGCCTTATGGGCGGTTTGAAAACATCCGACAGCGGGTTGGCCACTAACCCGCATCTCCACCAACCCACATTGGAGCAGCGTGGTGGAGTAAGCTCCAGGCCTCCCCAATAAAGGGGAGAGACCCGTGCCCAGCAGTGGGACGCAAAAAGGGTTGCAGCCATTTATTTATGTACAAGAGTGAGGTGATGAAAAAAATGATTAAAATTAATTAAAAGAACACTTTTTAATAGGCAAGTTATCATAGGCATGTATGTTTATAAATTATATTTGATAAAAAATATGTCTCATCGAATTATCAGATCGGTGAAGGTCGATCTTCACCGGCTCTTAGACCAAGACGGAGGGGTGACAGCTGATGACGGCTCGACTGACTATACTTGTAAAATTAGTTTATATCAAATACTTAAAATATGGAAATTGAACAAAGTGTATCCATTAATGAAAAAAATATTTATTTTATTTATTTATTAATTTTGTACACAAAGACATAAAACAAAACACATTACAGATACTTCAACTCAGTTGTGCGCGCGGCGCTATGTGTGGGTAAACCTGTATATACACAGTGACTTTGTGTGCGTGACAAGAGGTACAGTGAAGCAGCATGTTCGTATATAAGAAAGAGAGGAGAGATTGACAATTTGGGAAAGTTTTGTTAGTTAATGGAATAGTCTAAAGGGGATCTAAACTTATAAAAAAATCTAAATCTAAACTTATAATAAACTGGACGTAGAATTTGTTCGGTTTCATCATAAGTAAGTGTTTTGAGGTAACTAGAAACGGACTTGCACGCTTGATAATGAAGTGGATATATATTAAGTTTTGAATTGAGTATATTATAAAGAAATGGGCCAAGGTAACAAAAGAAGTGTCGAGAAAGGGCAATGAAGAAGAGCTGAGTGGGGGCTACGTTTCCTTTTCGACGTTTGTTCTTTAATAAGTGTGGTTCATAAGTTAGTTGAGAGTGCTGTCTGAGTACTGTATAGAGAACAAATGTCTGACGAACGGTAAGCACGTCCCATTTCCTATACAAATCAACGGTAGGGTAACGGAAAGGGAGTCCTGCTGCTGTTTTGAGGATGCTACGTTGTGCTCTTTCTACCTCGATCATGTGTGACTTAGCCACACCTCCCCAAGACGTTATGCAGTATGTTATGAGAGAATAACATAAGGCAAAATAAACTATTGTTGTTACTCGACGATCTGCTATGTGTCTCAAATTCCTAAAGATATAAATTAACTTTCGCAACCTGGAAACCAGTGTTTCTATGTGCGGCCTAAAACTTAGGGTCTGATCGATAATAACTCCTAGGTATTTGATATTGTCCTCACGTTGCAGAGTAGGACATGGACAATTGAATGATGTATAAGAGCTATTGGTGCAACATGTATGGGCCGTTAAGGTTAGTAAGGGGGAAGGGAGAAAGCTTTTCTTTGTGGCAAAAGTTATATATTTGGTTTTATCCACATTAAGAGTAAGTAGATTAATTTGTAACCATTAATTGACTTTGTTTAGGCCTATTTTTGCAACTGTGAACACTTCTTCCCAACTTCTCCCACTAAAATAAAGAGCGGTATCATCAGCAAAGGCAAGGACTCTACCATTAGGGAGGTGTAACTGGCATAAGTCATTTATATAGACTCTATATTATAGAGTAAAAACAGGGTAGGGCCGACTATACTTCCCTGAGGAATACCGTACTCAATATTTGGCTCATCACTTAGCATATTATTGATCTTTACGCGTTGCTTTTTTGACGTCAAATAATCCTTAAAAAGATTTAGGGGTAAACCCCTTACTCCTATGGCGTCTAGCTTGTTTAAAAGGAGTGGGATTGAGACTGTGTCAAAAGCCTTGGCGAGATCCAGAAATACAGTCAAGCATTTAGTTCTGCTGTCCAAGCTCCTAACCAAAGATTCAACCAGCTCATGCACCGCGTCATTTGTTGACTTATTTTGACGAAAACCATATTGCGCAGGAGAAAGGAGATTATTGATTTCTAAAAAGTGCACAAGACGTTGATTCATTATGCGCTCTAATATCTTTGATAGTGTAGGCAAGATAGAAATTGGTCTATAATTGTTAACACAGTCTCGCTCTCCACCCAAGTTGGGCATCTATCCCGATTTTGACTTTACCACGCTCACGCTAGTTCTTCACGCGCCCCACGACATAGTCTAAGCTGCTTTAGTCAGCATAAATCTCTGCTCCAGTCAAGACAGTACGCATATCCACACAGTTTCGGTGGATTCACCCTAGCTGAAAATTATCTCCTGTCGACTCCGCTTCAGGCATCTTCGCACATCTGCGCTTTGGTCCAGTCCGAGCCTTATTTGGCTGCAACCGTTTTTGCGTCTGCTGGGCAAGGGGGCTCAATAAATTCAATATTGGGGAGTCCTGGAACTTACTTCACACCGCTGCTCCAATGCGGGTTAGTGTCCAACCCGCTGTCGAATGCTTTCAAACCCCCAATAAGGCCACCGACAAGGTTAAACGCTTAATGAGTTTACCATTTAAGCGGTCTCACCATCTCTTGCGTTCTACGTTAGCCGCTGGGCCATGCGCTCTTCGCACTTATTAAATACATAATCCATGCGGACTTTATTGATTAAAAATATTTTTACTAACACGCTTTTATTACCTTGACCTGTATGTTTGTATGTATGTAACGGAATCTTTTAACTTCATTTTCACTTACTTCTAGTAGTCTGATTAACTTGAAAAGCACAGGGGTCAAGGGCCGACGACAATACAATAATCTCATAATAAGGGTGTACCGAGCTTCTCGCGCGAACTGATTTTAGGTAGTCCACGCGCTCCTTGTATGTGTGCTTGAGCGCTGCTCCCCCCTGTCGCAGATAAAGTCGAGATCGACTAGGCCAGCGAGGGTGCATGTAACATTTACAAAATAAATCAATGAAAGCTATAGAAATATTTTTATTTTGGCCTTATTTCAGGTTTAACGTTTTATTTATTTATTTATAAATTACTATTGGTAAGGCTATAGGTAGTAGGTACTAGGAAGATAGGTATAGGGTTATTTATTTATTTATTTATTAACTTAATTAACACGGGTAAATACCAATTACGTTAATTAAGGCAAACTCATTTATAATTCACGCTCACAAAACATCTGACATTTTAACAATATATCCGTCCATTCATCCGCAAACAAGTCGCATTCAGGGTATTGGTCCAAGAATGCATTTAGTGCAGAGAGAATACGAGGCAGGGGCGAGTGAGCACGCGCGACTGTACGCGCCAGCGGCACGGCAAAAAGTTCATGCTTGCGACCCCGTCGGTAGTTGTCTGGGACGAAGAACCGGCACAGTGCGTCACTAAGATCTACGGAGTCAATCCTACCGCTAAACACCTTGCATGCCATGATCATTTGACGATATGATCTCCGAACTTCTAACGAGTTAAAGCTCAACGCACCTAGCAAAAACTTTGTTGGATATAGGTATGGGTAATATCCGTATACGCGTTTATATAAGTATCGCAGAAAGGCTTTTTGGACCTTTTCTAGCATGAGTGTGTATGTAGCCTCATACGGATTCCAAACCACGGCGCTAGTTTCTAGTTTCGTTCGTACTAGGGCGCTATAGATTAACTTGATAGTACTAATAGAATTGAAATCCCTTGAACTCCTTAGAACAAACCCCAGGCGTCGGTGAGATTCTTTTGATAAATTAATAATATGGTCATGAAAAGTGAGTTTCTGGTCGAATGTGACTCCTAAATCCTTTACGGTATTAACTCGGGTCACTATAAAGTTGTTAATCTTGTAATTAAAGTGTATAGGCTGTCTCATTCGCCCGAATGTCATACAGTAACATTTGTCCATATTCAGGTCCATTTCATTCTGGATACCCCATTGAATTACGGCATTGATGTCCTCCTGAAGTGCTACACAATCGGCTTCAGACCTTATCTCTTTAAAGAGTTTAAGGTCATCAGCGTATAGTAGGCACTTAGCATGCTTGACAACCAAAGGCAGATCATTAATCATGAGCAGAAAGAGCAGAGGGCCCAGGATCGACCCCTGGCTGACACCAGAAGGCGTGAAATATGGTTGAGATTCGTAAATGCCAAGCCTAACAAATTGCTGACGATCTTTGAGGTAGTCCGCAATGAGCGTGAGAAGGTTTGGCGAAAAACCGATGGCTGCAAGCTTCATCAGCAGGATGTCATTATTGACCCGATCAAACGCTCTCCGGAAATCGAAGTACAGGGCGTCAACCTGGCATTTACTATCTAGACGAGTCGAAATGTAGTCAACAAGGGTTAACAGATTAGTGTCGACAGATCTTTTGCGTCTAAAACCGTGTTGCTCGTTGCATAGATATGGGTCGACCTGCGCATATATAGATTTTTGCCGGGAATGATAGTATTGCTATGGGACGGTACTGATCTACAGAAGTTTTATTCAAACCTTTAGGTATAGGCGTTACTCGGGAAACCTTCCACTGTTTGGGATAAATGACATTTTTCAAGGCTAGGTTGAATATATGGCAGAGTGGATCACACAGTGTGTATTTGTTACCTTTAATAATAAACGGTGGAAGGCTGTCCGGTCCAATAGAGTTACCCGGCTTAAGTTTGTTTACAGCCGAGATAACGAGTGAAGGCGTTATTTCGCTTAAGGTAATCCGATTACTGTTCCTGACCTGACCGACTATTTTGAGACAAGCTGCGTTTAATTCTGGACGGCAAGGTAAAAATACAGAAGCAAAGTAGCTCGCGAACGCCTCCGCTGCTTTAGGTCCTGAGTACTTGACATCCTGGTAAGTCACAGACGGCTCAAATCCTCCCTTAGAACGTAAACACGATATATAGTGCCAGAACTTACGTGGATTGAACTTGATATCCTGTAGGGTGACTGGTTGAACACTTGAGATATTGATAGAGGTCACTTAGTAAACGATGCTCGTTCTAAATACCCTCCTAAGTCCCATGTTCCTACAGAAAGAACAAAATGGCGTTCATAATTAAGTCCTAGCATTATCTGGTAGACGATGCTGTTGTCACCGGAAGTCCTACTAAAAGAACAAAATAAATATCATCACTAAGTCCTGGGTGTATCACATCAAATTAAAGTATTTTAGAGTTAACTATAAAAATTTTGTTAGAACAAACATTTGTCGTACTTAAGAAAACATTTATTTCCACTAAGTGAAAATAAAGATATTTTTGTTCTTTACAAAGAACATTGGGTCTTAGTTAATAATGAAAGAAAAAATAAATTTACATAGCAGGTAAATGAAGAGAACCCTATTGGCAGAAAGAAATTGAAGGAATCACTTTAACTGGAGGTCTGCTTCTCCTTGAAGTGTTAGCAACATTTTGCACTACGTCAAAGGAGGCAGCAATTGTGCATTCAACATCATTTTCTGAATGCAAGTACCTAATCATCCAATATCTTCTTGGCAATAGATTGCTTAAAACCCCTTGCAATCTCTCTGATCTGATCTGCCTTATACTTTATTCAGGCATTAACAAGAGATAAGCCAATGAAATGACTTATAAATCTTACCATCCACTTTTTGGTACGCATTCTAGTGGGACAAATAGCTAACAACCTATCTAAGCAAAAAGTAGAGCGGTCTCGCACCATTTTGTACCGCATATTTCTCGCTTCAGTACATGTGAATATGAGGGTAGCCTATGTTTTGCGCTCTCCTAAAGTTAAATTTAAACTTTTGCAGGTTTTTCAATAGCATTTTGGATGCTCATCATAATCATTAAAGACAGTAATTCTTCATCAATATATTTATAAAAATAATCAATCATAGTCGACTTCGCTTCAGAAGGTAGATAAATGACGCCTATAATAGAGCAGGAAATTCTTTTCTGAAACTCGATCTTGTCCATGGGATCTAAGTCTCGACTAGTTCCTCCACGAGTACGCACACGAGAGTGCACTTCGACTAAGCACTCTACCACGAGTACTCACTCCTTTCCGAAGCGATCGAAAACTTGTTAGAATTCGTCCAGATCTATTGTGGTAGTTAGTGGCAGATGGAAAACTTATATCAACTTCCGAGCTACTAGACTCTTCATTCTCCGACGTTGAAAAGTTCTCATCGATATATCCATGAGAGTATTAAACTAACGACACCCATCAACGACGTTGTTGATCAAAATTAATTGGTGATAGTGATAATGAACCGTTAAGAATATTCTTAGCGGATCTTAAAATAAAACTATTTTAGCTACTTTAATTTCATTTTAATTATTAATATAGTATCGTATGCCAGAGCATGGTAGACTGTTTAAACTAATAATAATTTTAGACATCTAACTGTATGTATGTAAACAGTCAATAATAAAGTATTTTCTTTTCTTTGGTTACGAAATAAAAACGTAATATGAATTAAATTGAGAACAAGAGTGATTTTAAAAGAACAAATAACGGTTTCAACTTTACTAAATAAAAGCCGAACATGCTACATGCAGAACAAATTCAATTATAATCAATTATTACGATTTATTATGCATTTCTTGCAAAAATAAAATAATTAAGGCAATATATTTATCTATTCCGTTAAAAAAATTATCTTTCTCTGAATAATTTTCATATTTGTAAAAGATATTTGCTGATTTAATCACCTCGTTCACGACGTGTCACCATGATTGCGAGTTCCTTGACAATGGATACCAATATGGCGACTTCCTATAGTTTAAAAAAACCCTAGATGACAGAGGCGAAGATATACATTGGTATAGCGTCATTTCTTTCTAACAAGTTGCCATAAATTAAAATATAAAATTTGTTCTTTTCGTAGAACGTTCGGTCATAACGATATCTATCACTTTACATTAATCAGGACTTAATCATGGTTGCCATTATGTTCTACAGAAATCCATTTCGGTCTTCCTGATAACTAATTTTTAAAATGCTCAGGTGTCAGGAGGATATGTAAAAAAAAATTGGTGCTTAAAATTTGAGATAAATATCCAGTAAATTCTTTAATGTGGACGCATACGGTTTGCGCAGTTCCCACATTTATTGGTAGGTAAATAACGCCGCGCTTTAGACCTGCCCTACACGTTGCGAGAAATCGTTCAGAGATCGGCCGATTTTTCTCTGAACAGAGAAATCGGAAGCCCCTAGTGCCTCCACACGTCACCGATATCTGATTCGATCGTCAGTTTTCCGCAGAAGTTCGCACAATAAACATGTTATCAAGATGAAAAATGATGATGTCGCTCTTGCGTTATTTATTAATTTATTCATTTAAACATTAGTGTGAGGCATTTAGTACAATATTTGCAGGTCTTAATGCATAATACGAGTTCAAATAAATGCTACCTTTTCAGGCTTCACACATCATAATATTGTAAACTTACAAAATAGAATATTAAAACAGTAATTACCTATGTGAGGAACTTAATATTTATCATTAAATGTCAATAATACAATTATAATATTGTTATATAACGACGACCCCTGTGGCGCAATGGTTATCATGCCAGACTGCCGATCAGAGGGTCCCGGGTTCGATTCCCGGCGAAGCAGAAATTTGAGTGACGAGTTTAAAAATTTCTGTCCTCGGTCTGGGTGTTGTTGTGTGTGGTAATCTCAGAGTATTATATATACTCTTTTGATATGTTTGGTTTATGTATAATATTTGAATACTTTAAATTTGGAATGTTAGAATGAATTATGTCATACTTTTTTTTAGCTGGTCTGTGATGTCATATTTGTTGATTCCGTGACAATCTTTTTAATAAGAAACATGTATAGCTATCTGACATAATTTTCCTATTTTATAAAAAAGTACGTTTTAATAATAAGTAAATTTTAAAATGTTTAAGTTCAAATAAATATTTTGCTTATGAATCCTTAAGTGTATTTTTGGTTTGAAAGTGATCCCATTAGCCACATATTGTGTTTGTGTCTGTGTCTGTGTGTGTGTCCATGGCACCCACGACACAGGGTATATCTGCCTTACTGTGGGGCTTTGAGTGTGAAATGTTTATTATTTATTATTATAATAATTTACGACAAAATATACGAGGGCTGTTTGATAAGTCGTTTTAGAAAGTTAAAAATATATTTTTTGAAACAATTATTGTTTAAGTCTAAAATAATCGTAACTTTTCAATTTATCAGGTAGTTGGTTGTATATTCTAATTGTCATAATAAAACTATTTCCAGCTGTCAAAGATAACTTGGTTCGATGTATGTATGTACATACATATAATTTGTGACTATTTCGATGTCTTAGTTCACAAATGTATTAACTGCAAAATTTTCATTTTCATTAGTGCCAGACACATTAAATTTCATGCTCTTTCGTTTCCGCACATTGAAATAACGAAATTCCGTCTCTTTTTAGCAAAATCATAGTGACACAATTGTTTTAAATATAATTCTTGGTTACCAAATGTAATAACCACCATTATTTTTGGAAATCAAAAAAAAATAATTGACTTAACTTATTTTAGGTTCACTAATTACTGAAACATACAAAACACAAATGTATTATTTAAAGTTATTATATCTGTTCATTTATCATCGCTAGCTTTTATTTATTTAATTATTTATTTAAAACTTTATTGAACCCATAAAATGTGGTACAATAGGCGAGCTTAATGCCAGGTGGCATTATCTACCAGTTTACCCAAGGGAGTGCAGAGAAATTCAAAGGCGGTTAAGGAAGAGACAAGAGAAGAGAAATAGATACAATATGAGTGATAAAATTGAATGTAGATAAATAAAAAAAAGACAAAGTAAATATATATTGCATAAAAATAAGCACATATATCCATAAATACATATATATGTATAAAAATGAAATTGAATAGAAGTAGGATTATAAAGCA
The DNA here is from genome assembly GCA_911387765.1 of Pyrgus malvae. Classification (NCBI taxonomy): domain Eukaryota; kingdom Metazoa; phylum Arthropoda; class Insecta; order Lepidoptera; family Hesperiidae; genus Pyrgus; species Pyrgus malvae. The sequence goes on along the minus strand of OU426958.1, from coordinate 5,794,121 downwards.
TATTCTTTGAGAAAGTGAGCCTTTACACTTTTTTTAAAGGAAAGCTTGGAGTGTGATTTCCTGATATCAGCGGGTAGAGCGTTCCAAAGCCGAACCGATTGAAGTGAAAAAGAATTAGAAATAAAACCGGAGCGGTGAAGAGGAATTGTTAGAAGAAGAGAGTCGGAGGAACGCAGATGACGTTCGTGGGAGTCACAGAGGTACTGAAATTTACACTTCAAGTACTCTGGAGAAGGCGAATCAAAAAGAATGGTAAACAGTGTATTAAGTAGTCTAACCTGCCTGCGTTGACGAATGGGGAGCCATCTAAGTTGGCGACGATAGGAAGATATGTGGTCGAATTTACGCAGACAGAAGATGAACCGAATGGAGTAATTAATAAGTCGTTCTAGCTTGTTTAAAAGATTCTCATTCAGATCGGAGTAACACACATCTGCATAATCAATCAACGGCAGAACAAGTGTTTGAATTAAATATTTTTTGGTTGTTATCGCTTTGTCAGTGTGTTACGTGTTGTTAACACATATGAATTAAAATATTTTGAGGGATGTGGTATGTTAAAATACTTTTACTATAAATGATTTTGGAAGGAGTAAGTGCACAAATGAATTAAATTATTTTGGGACATGGTTCCATCGTACATGTAAGAATAAATGAAAATTACAATTGAACTAAACGAATTTGTATCAAGTTGAACTTATTAATGTGAATTGAATATTCACATTAATAAGTTCAACTTGATACAACCTGCTATAGCGTATAGTGTTTTATACTGTTAAGTAATTTGTGCATTGAAACATATTTTGGCGGATTTGGCGCGTAATTTTCTCAGCTCATAAACACACGCACTACATACTCCCAATACGCCGACCGATCGTGTACTGACAGGTTTGACAGCCAGCCCAGCGCCGTCTATCTACACAGACTACTAAGTACTAAGGGACCAGGGGGTATCGGGTATCTAGAGGTCTGCCGGGCGACGCAAGAGGCGAGGGAGGTGATTCTGGTGATTTACTTTACGTGAATATGCATTGGTAATTGGGTCTGCTAGAATTAAGCCGAAACCTTATGATGTTGTTCTTATGAAATATGGAGACTTCTGTGACTTAAAAGGACTTGATAAAACATTGAATCCCAATACAACAAAGAATACTAAAAATGAGTTATATAGTGGCTGAAAATTAAATGGCTGCGGGTACAAAAACAATCTCCCACTTCGATTTTTTACAAATATGATTTAACAGATCCAGATTTTAAAGAAATAATTTATATTTGCAAACATAGACAAAAAAAAACCAAAGATCAATGCATAAATAAATTAAAAATGCCTCTAAAAGCAGCATATAAGTCGCAGATTGCAATATCTCAAAGCAAGAAAAAAGATCTGTTGACACTTTTAAAAGACGGAGTTATTCCGTCAGATTACGATACATACTATCAAAATATTCCATGCACATCAGAGCAAATAAATAATAATGTAAGTGATATTGATGAATCTTCGTATGATGATGTGAGTTAAATATTGCAGAAACTTAAATTTCTGATAATTCGTTTTTTATTAATTAAATGTTTATAATCATATTTTTTTTAATGGTTACGATTTGTTTTGCTTATTCAGGTTTCTTGTCGTACAGTGGCCAAAAGTTAGGGCTTATTTAAATTCAAATGTTTATGGATTTTTTTGTTGTTTTAAAGCTTTTTTATAATTCTTTTTCACTTAAAAAATAACTGTTTATGACCGTTTAATTAAGACTGTAAAATATCATGTGTGATTATTATTTTAGTCTAGTAAGTCTTATAGATATGGCCACTAGGGTTTAGTCCATTTGTTTTATTTTTTTGAATGAACGAATTTATTGTCCTTGAGGAGGTTTTGATATTTTTATATTATAATTGTTTGTAATATTTAATTAGCCTTTTTCCTTTGAAGTTTTTTTACGAAACAGATATCAAATAATTTGATTTTCTGTACATTCTCGAATGCGTAATATTGGGTGTGCATACAAAATACGTTTTTACTATTGAAATTTTAAAAGAGCTCTTCAGAAGGCATACGCTAATTGAAAAGTTTTTAATTATCATTAAAGAATGCCTTATAGTTAGGGCTTACTTCAATACTTTCATTATCATTTGTCATTTTGTCAAAAAATTAAACATCATGATTACAAATTACTGGTTTATGTTTTTATAAACTTTTGGACCTTTTAACTAACCTTTGATTTTCCTTAGAACTTTTACTTTTTTGGCCTGGTAAACTATGAAAATCTTATTGTGTTTTTTACTTAATACCTGTCAAAAGTCCTCATAGTGCACAAATATATTATATAGAGGTGTTTTAGGTTTATTTGGCTGTTTTAGTATTGTTATTGATATGATATTGGCTAAATATGGAGATATAATATAAACAAAGGATTAGTCTTTGGAATACATGCATTTTTTTTAAATTAAGATATAATACTTTCGTGCTATTCAGATCTCAATATTGCGAAACTTGAAAACGCTCCCCTGTGAAGTTGACATTCATGTAGTTAATGCATTTGTGAACTAAGGCATCGATTTAGAGTGCGCAATTTGCGGGTGTAGATTTCACTTGGATGCTAGGATAGTAGGATAGTATTTTTACCGACTTCCAAAAGGAGGAGGTACTGTATTCGGCTGTATGTTTTTTGTTATATATATGTTCACCGATTACTCCGCCGTTTGTGGACCGATTTTCAAAATTTTTTTTTTGTTCGTATGCTTATACTCCCGAGGTGGTCCCATTGTCACCAAATCAGGATCTGATGATGTGATCCCAGGGAAATCGAGGAGAACTCTCAAATTTTATAGGCACACACATTTCTGAAGCATAAGAGATATTTACGGATAGAAATCATCATCTCATGTTGCTGAGCTGATGATGGAAGGTACTGCGACAGTGAGGAGTTGAGAGCAAATTCTGTCAATAAATAGTTTTTATTCGAAATCTTACATTCCCGAGGTGGTCCAACTGTCACCAAGTCAAAGTCTGATGATGGGATCCCAGAGAAATCGAAGGGAACATTCAAATTTTATATTACAACAAATGTTTTTCATATTTTTACAAAAGCAAAACAGACATTTGTGTATAATTATCGTCATATCATGTTGCTGAACTGATGATGGAATGTTAGGAGTTGAGAGCAAATTCTTTCAATAAATGTTTGAGTTGAGAGCAAATTCTTTCAATAAATGTTTTTTGTTCGAAATCTTACATTCCTGAGGTGGTCCAACTGTCACCATGTCAAAGTCTGATGATGTGATATTAGGGAAATCGAGGGAAACACTGAACCTTAATAGGCACACACATTCTTTTAGTCATATTTTTAACATAATACAAATATTTATGTCTGGTAATTATCACCTGCTGTTGCTTACCTGATGATTGAAGGTACAACTCCTCAACGGTTAGGAGCTGAGAGCAAATTCTTTCTTTAATTTATACGTTCAGGTGGACTGATAGTAGTATCCTTTCAGGCTATTAGATAAACATGATTATAAAAGGTAAATCTGTGTAAAGTTTAGAAGTTAAGTGAAATTTTTTCGAATTATGCTAATACATACAGAATAATTAAACTTACTAAAAAGAGTGAAATAAATTAAGTTTTTAACAAAAAAATAGAACCGACTTCAAACGGTAAAAAATAAAATTGTTCAGTACCTACTTCTTCTTGCTTATGGTAATGACTCTTAAAACTATTTTTGGAGTCGGGCCCTTAGTGAAATGTCCAGTCTTAGTAAATATAGTGTACCTTTCGTTCTGAATGGGCACCGACTCCAGTATAGTTTTAACAGTCATTACCATAAGCAAGAAGAAGTAGGTACTGTCCCACTGTTTGTACTGTCGGTGCCAATTTAGAACGAATGGTACGCCATTTACTAAGGGCCCGACTCCAGAAATAGTTTTAAGAGTCATTACCATAAGCAAGAAGAAGTAGGTACTGAACAATTTTATTTTTTACCGTTTGAAGTCGGTTCTATTTTTTTGTTAAAAACTTAATTTATTCATCTTGATAACATGTTTATTGTGCGAACTTCTGCGTAAAACTGACGATCGAATCAGATATCGGTGACGTGTGGAGGCACTAGGGGCTTCCGATTTCTCTGTTCAGAGAAAAATCGGCCGATCTCTGAACGATTTCTCGCAACGTGTAGGGCAGGCATTAGCCGGCCGGGCCTGAGCGACACAAAACAATAGACGGCCGGCCGACGCACTTTCAACTCACAGTTTTATTTTGCAAAGCGCATGCGCCGGTCATTTCTTTATACGTGCTAATGCACTCGATGGCGCGATGTTATTTCAATAACAACAATGTTATTTTCATAGGTCATTTTCTAATGACGAATAGTAGGAGATGGTTCGTGCATGCTCGTATTGCTCGTACGAATGACAGTGTCCGAGATACTATACGTTTGTACCGCAAATCCTTCCCCAATAGAAGAATCCAACGCCCTATGTGATACCATGTGTGATGTGATACTCAGTGTAAAGCAACAGTGCAAAAACGTGCTAACTGTGTACATATTACACGAGGAGGTGAACATTTTGAACAATTATTACGATATGTATAATTTTGATTAAATTATCGATCACTGTAAATAGATAATTCAATCAATCGTTTTAAATAGGTATGATTCAATTTTTAAGTACGCCAAAAGTACTCCGGTAGGTACATTTAAGGAGTCAGTTTTCATCTTGTGTCGCTGTTGTGACGTAACGTTCGAAATCACTATAATACAATGATTTCAAAAAGACTTTTATCGATCGAGATTAAACGCCCGCCTAGTACCTATGTACAATGTGTCCGCACTTTCAGGATATTTTCGGATTAATTCAATTCAAGTTTTCTTAGAAAATAATTCGTATATTTTCTTAAAACTTTTTTTAAACGTTTAGTTTGATCGTAAATAATTGTGTCCTCGAGTATCTCAAGTGTTCAACCAGTCACCCTGTATAATTATAATTCTTCTGTACGTGTGTTGACAATGAACTTTTCCTAAACGGCTGGACCAATTTTAATGATTTTTTTTTTGTGTGTGTTCAAGTAGATTCGAGGATACGATCCTACTTTTGACCGCACTTGATGTTGCTTAATGGCCACTATTGGCCACCCATCCTACTTTTGACCGCACTCGACATTGCTTAGCTTTGTTGACACCCATCCTTATGACCGAACTAAATTTTGCTGAATGGCCACTATTGGCCACCCATCTACCTTTGACCGCACTTATTTTACTTAGTTTAGTTTTTTTTCGTTTCGTCTTTCTATTTCGAATTGAACAGTGTTGTGTCGCGAAGATTATTTTTGTTGAGCGTATACAGGTTTTTTTGTACATAATAAATAATAAAAATTAACATCAAAAATGAATAATATAATATAATAAAATGTTATTACAATTCCTTCACTAATTAATACAATACAATACAATACAAATACTCTTTATTTGTACACCACATACAGAGCGATGGTAATAAAACAAAAATAGTAATAAAAATAAATATAATAATATAAAAATGGAAAGGAACTTCGTTCCATCCGGGTGTCTATTGACACCTCTCAAGTTTTTTTAGTTTATTATGAGTTGATATATTAGTATATTAGTGTACATGTATCTAGAGACCTAAAATTGCACACCTACTTGGTATATTACAGAGGAAATTTAATAATGTAATTACTGTAAGACAATGTTGTACCTGTAATAATGCAATAAACATTTTGATTTGATTTGATATTAACGGACACATTCATTCTCGTCGGTGTTTTATGATTACGACCAAAATGTTTTTTTTAATACAGTTGCTCAAAAAGTGACGTATTGCAGGGACGTATAGCGTGCGGAAAGTGGGCTATTACACACTCGTGCTTTTTCTTTACCTTTTCCGCACTCGTGCGTTCTCTTTCCCAACTGTCAAAATAATGTTTATTAAAAAGAAAAAAAAAACCAACCACAAAGTTTTAAAAGTTTTAATGATTCATGCAAATATTTCTAAAAAGAAGCTACTAATTTGTTTCAATATCAGATTTAATGATTTGATTCAATGAGTTAGGTTAGGTTTCATTTCATTTCATCTCATTAACATTTTCATTTCATATCAATAAAAAAATTCTACTGAAGACTTGGCTGTATGGGCATAGTTCCCTTTGCCTACCCAGAATGGGTGAAGAAAACAAAAAAAATCTCTGCATATATAAGCATTCTTATATGCATATATAGGTATTCTTTTACGGTTGGCGCCATTTTTCAAAAATGTTCTTTGCGAGTTTTTATTATTAATTTATTAAATTGCTTAATTTTTTCGCAACTGTATTAAAAATATTTGTTCAGTACACGTGCGGAACCGTCATTGGAAGGAGTTCCGACTGTCAACCCTCACCTTCGGCTGCGCCTCGGCTCGGGTAGACATTTGTCGGAACTCCTTGCAATGACAGCCTTTCCGCACTTGTAATGAAATATACTATTACAGTTGTTTTCTAAATATATTAAGGAATTATTCAGAGAACATATGCCTAGCAAGGTAAATAAGTACATTTATAATAAACTATTGTATAATGTATTGCAAAAATAAAGAAATAAAGAAACCGCAGGTGAAGATTCTTTTTTCCTTCTATAGTATGTAACATTGCAAATTCTGTACATATTGCCAGGGTCAAGTTAAATTTTTACATCACTTTTTTGTCAGTTTCTTTGAAACTGGACGAAGTATTGATTAAATAAGTAAGTCGTCAGTAATCAGTCAAGTCAGTGAGATGTCCAATAAAGCTATGCTTACTTTACTCGAACGCGCTTAATAAAGTTTTGGAGGCAACTGGAAGAAACATTTTTCCGCAGTGTTATTTTATTTCACAACATTCCCGCTCTGTAATTAACCTAGGTATGTTGAATCATATGCCATTAACTTTATCCAATTAACTCACGAACACTCCAAGTTTATGAAAGTAAAACATAACATATAACATAATAACATGAATATTTCAACTTCCCGCCAAAAATCGCAGAGAGCCTTATTGAAAATAATTGTTTCGTTTTCAGGCTGGAGAGAACAGTCTTTTACCGGTGCCACTAGGATTAGGATGGTGGTACACTTGGAGCGGCGTGTGCTGGCTGCTGTTGGACAACATGGTGGATCTGGTGTGGCTCTTAGCCAAGGACCGTTGTGGCTTTTGGTATGGGCAACATCTAAAACAAAAGAATATGGAGATAAATCTTTCTATTCATTGTGTAGGATCCATGTACTTATCTAATACCATAAGCTAATACCTTTAAACGAGCAATTCTTGTATATGTTACACTCAAAACTTATAGCCGGTCAAAACCACTTTTGACTGCAAAAATCAGTCAGAACTATTTTTAACTGAGGGCGTTGGTCAAAACCACTTTTTCCTGATTTTTGCAGTCAACAGTGGTTTTGACCGGCTATAATCCGTGATATCTCCGGCGCTGCGGGAAGACCACTCCCTCCACCCCAGCGTAAGAAAGCGCGGTCTCCCTCCGCGCCTCCGGCTTTTTATATACACTCTAGGGGTAGTACAGACAAGACCACGTGGAAAGTGTACCCCACTTTCCTATAATTCGGTTTTGGGTATTTTTCGGGTAGTACGTATGCGTACTGGCGCTATATATTATGGTGGTTTTGACCAACGCCCTCAGTTAAAAATAGTTCTGACTGATTTTTGCAGTTAAAAGTGGTTTTGACCGGCTATAAGTTTTGACAAAAGTGGTTTTGACCAACGACCTCAGTTAAAAATAGTTCTGACTGATTTTTGCAGTCAAAAGTGGTTTTGACCGGCTATAAGTTTTGACTGTGACATATATACCGAAAATATAATTTAAATCTGGCAAGAGGCTCCCACGATTTTCATGAAATTAGCTAGGTTTCATTTTTAGAAAATACCTTATAATCTGTGTTTTCAACTTAAACATAATATAAACTCTAAAATATGACTTTTCCTGACATCTATCGGCGAGTATATTACGTAATTCTATTTTTTAAATTGGGAGCTGAAGTAGATGACGTTGTTAACCCAAAGAGTCTCTGAAAAATCAATTGATTTTATCCGAACAACGCTCGGTAACCGGGTACTTATAAAAGTTTAGCACGACTGACAGCACAGATGACTTTCATTACAATAAATATTTACGTATATATATACATACTTAGATTATTATTACTAAATATATGTTTAAAATAAATAATACAATAAACTCTGTACTTAAGTGATGTAATATTGTTAGGAATCAATGTCGGTTAATGAATAAAAAATGTGACGATGTAAGGGAAAACGCCTTTAAAAGCGAGCCCTCCTCTAAGGAGCAAACATTATTAGTGTGAAACTTGTAGGGGCAGTAAGTCTGCCCATTTGCGTACTGAAATTCGGTATTTGTGCTTACTTATAATTTAATTAATTGTAGTTGTATCAGAAAATGTTAATTAGACACCTTGGCTGCAACCCTTTTTGCGTCCCACTGCTGGGCACGGGTCTCTCCCCCCTATTGGGGAGGCCTGGAGCTTACTCCACCACGCTGCTCCAATGCGGGTTGGTGGAGATGCGGGTTAGTGGCCAACCCTCTGTCGGATGTTTTCAAACCGCCCATAAGGCCTCCGACAAGGTTTGACGACTGTTATCTATCGACAACAACCGGGACCGACGGCTTAACGTGCCCTCCGAAGCACGGAAACGCGCATGCAATTGTTTGCCACTAGCGGTCACCCATCTCACACCCGACCGCGCCCGTTTGGCTTAGTTGCATAGATCGCTTGCGTTCTACGCTAGCCGCCAGGCCATGCGCGCTTCTATTAGACACCTTAAATCGTTATTTTTTTTGGATTGTAAAAAGACTTGGTAAATTAAATTGAAATTTAAATATTCCGCTTCTGGTTTTCCATTTCTACAGATATAATAAATAATAGCCTTTCACACTCCTAGCTCCACAGTTTGATAGATATGCCCTGTGTCGTGAGTACCATGGACATAATAGATAGGAACACAAACACCCAGACCGAGAATGGAAATTTAAACTCATCATTCAAATTTCTGACCCGCCGGGAATCAAACCCGGGACCCTCCGATTGGTACGGTTTTTAAATGTTTAAGGTTGCCTACGCTTATTACTTAGGGTTTTGAAAAATAGATAACCGATTCTCAGATCTACCTAATACCTACACATATAACATTTTATAAAAATCATCCGAGAAGCTTATTTGTCAGATGACACTTGACAAATTTTGTGACTTCTAATTTTTTTTTTCAAAATTTCAGCCCGTACCTACCCTACAGTAACGTTTAAGTAATTCCCAAACTGAAGCATATATAATAATATGCAGATATAGGTAGTATCCGACACTGTATATTGTTATACAGAAGAACAATGTTATTAAAAAAAAATACGAACATTAAACTATTTCATTATACATTCCTCACCTTGCTTTGAGTTGTAAATAAATCTTCTTTTTGCAAACGAAAATTAAGAAAATGGCCACTCCAATGAACATATTGTAGAAGTCACTTATATACCAGAATTGGAAGTCGGGGGTAACAGAGCTCACGACTTCCAAAATCCAATTGATACCCATTATAATTGACAGCTTCACATAAATGAAGAACCTGTAAAAAAATAGAATTATGAATATTTAAAAAGCTGTATTGCAAATTAACATTGTTTTGTAAGTTTAATATGAATCACTACTACATGACGTAGTTCTAAGTGTAGCGACCTTCCGCTACTCATCAAGAGATGGCGCCATGGGTATTCCTGAATCACGCTATGGAAGTTTTCGGAATATCCTACCATATATACAAGCTCCGAATTGAGTCAGTCGGAGCGCGGCCGCTCCCCGGGCATGACCACTTCGCCCGGCGGGAGATCTCCCTTTGCCAAACTGGTGACCCTGGACAGGAATACGTCCCTTCTGACCTTCATCAGTCTCACCTTCACTCCCTGGATGGACTGCAGCACCACTTCAGCAGCTCATCAGGTTCATCGCAGCGCACCATGTACACGCTTCCTGTTCCTGACACAGCTGCCTCCAAGGACTTCATGGACGGCTTGAGTAGCCATTACTCGCCTCCACATCCTACCCTCACATCCCGACTCACCGTGGATAGAGGGCATCTCCACTCTTCGCTTCACCCTCACATCCCGACTCACCGAGGACGGAGGGCTACACAAGGTCTGCACCCTCACATCTCGACTCACCGCAGATAGAGGGCATTCAAGGCGCTTGTAAGCGAAGATTGCACTTGGATTACTGATGTCATCGACCTCCGGTCTGAGCAGGGGGTGATGTAGCGACCTTCCGCTACTCATCAAGAGATGGCGCCATGGGTATTCCTGAATCACGCTATGGAAGTTTTCGGAATATCCTACCATATATACAAGCTCCGAATTGAGTCAGTTGGAGCGCGGCCGCTCCCCGGGCATGACCACCTCGCCCGGCGGGAGATCTCCCTTTGCCAAATAAGTTTCTTTTATCATTTATTATGTCCTACTGCTGGGCACAGATCTCGTCTCACAAGTGAGATTACAAAGTCCACCACGCTGGCCAAGTACGGATTGGTGGACATAATGTCTTCCATAAATTATGAATTTCTCTCAGTCATGCACGATGGTGGAAAACATCGTAATTTACATTACAAATTATTTTGTTAGAGGTCAGAGCCCAGGATTTGAACTCGGTATCTCCGTCTCATCTAAAGAGATCGCGGTCATTACAGCTCGGCCATCGCTGCTTTTTTTCTAAGTTTTGTCAGTTTTGGAACAAAGTTGCGTTGCGTTGCGTAGAGGTATCCTACCTAACCGGGAAAAAACGTCCGAATCGTAAGAATTTTATGTATAGTCTATGTATGATGGCTATACAGTGCCTAATGTATAGTCTACGTGATGACTGTTATTATTATTATAATACTAGTGGCCGCCCACGACTTCGTCCGCGTGGACTTCGGTATTAGTCATAGCATGATGCTATATAGCCTAAAGCCCTCGGGTGGCTCCCCTGGGGTTGCCCGTGTCCATAGGCGCCGGTGATCGCGTTTTTGATCGGTTTATTTTAAAAAAAGCCTTCCCCGATAAATGGCCTACTTATCCAACAAAAAATGATTTTTTCAATTGGAACCAGTACTTTGTGAGATTAGTGCTTTCAAACAAACATGCAAACGAACGAACGAACAAACTCTTCAGCTTTATGTAAAGATTAAAATAAAATGATTAATATAAAAATGATGATATTGTCGACGCGTGGGAACTGTACGAAAAAGCGTGAACGTCACAAGAGCGATAAATTCTTGAAATAAACGTAACTGTTTTTATTTGTGAAGCGATTTAAATAAAACAAACACTAAATGTTAACCCCAAAAAATACCAATACGTTAGTGAAAACCGCATCCTTCTACGTTAAGCCGTTCCTGAGATTAGCGCGCACAAACGAACAGACAAAAAGACAATAATTCTAAAAATCATTGTTTTGGGTTCTATTACTCTGATAAATACTATTACTAAATAATAATACTACTAAATAATAATAGTGACAGTTTTTCTCAAATATCTTCAATGTACAGACACCGACTTGTTACAGATTTATTATAGGTATGTATAGATTATATTGTTATAAATCATTGTAAATGAAATAAAGGTGTTAAGATAATTTTGTTAAGTAGTTTTTTTGCTTTTTATCAATAAAAAATCATAATTAAAAATGTATACCCGAAAATTTTTATTATCTTTATACCTCGAATAGAACTTAAAATGAATATTTTTATGATAAGGAACTTCGTTCCTATCCGGTGTCCCACGACACCACACGATTTTTTAGGTACGGAACCCTTATAGATTCGTGATGTCTGTCTGTCTGTCTGTCTGTCCGTCCGTATGTCACAGCCACTTTTTTTCCGAAACTATAAGAACTATACTGTTGAAATTCGGTACATAAATGTACCACATTAAGATTTTCACACAAAAATAGAAAAAAGCAATAAATTTTGAGGGCTCCCCCATACTTAGAATTTTTTTTTCATCAAAACCATACGTGTGGGATGTCTATAGATAGGTCTTTTAAAATGATATTGAGGTTCCTAAAATCATTTTTTCTTAAAATGAATCGTTTGAAAGATAGACACTTCCAAAGTGGTAAAATGAGTATCCCCCCTCTAACTTTTAAAGTAAGAAAGTCAAAAATCTATCAAAAATATATGTTGTAGATATCAATAAAAACTTTCAACGAAAATTGGTTTGAACGAGATATAGTACGCAGTTATAGAGATATAGTAAATTTTTAAAAACCGCAAATATAACTTTGTCGTTCATACAAACACTATGAAAAACAGTTATTTTGCTGACAAAAAATAATAATGCTTGCTACTACGGAACCCTTCATGGACGAGTCCGACTCGCACTTGGCCACTTTTACGATGCAAACTTCCACCGAAAATTGGTTTGAATGAAATCTTTTTTTAATACGTCATAAGTCGTAAACCACAATTTACCTTTCATTCAATCTTAATGCAATGATTTCTATGGATAATCAAAGGCAATGATGTATTTCTGTTGCCGCTATTGTTATACAAATACTAAAAATAAATATTTTAGGGGGCTCCCATACAATAAACGTGATTTTTTATAGATAATGGTACGGAACCCTTCGTGCGTGAGTCCGACTCGCACTTGGCCGGTTTTTTATAATTAGGAATTAACACCAAGTGGCAGAGTTTTGCATTCAGCTTTCTGTTGAGATTCGGTGGAAGGGGCGGATGTATCAGGCAACTTTATTTTTCTACCAAAATCTAAAGATGATTCATGGTAATGGTTCTACTGTGAAAGAAAATTCTACTTTTAAGTAGGTACCTAGATATTTTTCTTCATTTCTTTTTCTTTTCTTTTTTTCATTTTGATCCTATATGATTCATTGAGGTTTGCGAATTTTTTTTTATTTCCTAATTTATCCCTCGAAAATGACTTATCTTAAGAAAAATACTTACATTGTAATTTACTTTGCACATCGTTATGGTGTAATATAACACCATCCTACCAAGTTTCAGGTGATTTGATCCATAGAAAAAAAAAATCGGAGCTAGCTGTGACTGACAGATAGGCGATAAATAGTATATTGTGTAGCAAGGGGTGAAACAAGACCATTTCTGACGAGCCCGAGCGAAGCGAGGGCTGTCATCACAAATTACGTATCGGCGGCGGCGCTGTCATCGCCCTGGTCTGAAACCGTCTTTGTTTCATCCCGAGCCACACACTGTATTTATCATATCACATGTAATGAAACAACGAGTTTTGATTTCTGTAGCCAGTCGAAGTAAGACTATTTCAGACAAATAGCGCAGTAATATCTTTTGACAACGATTTGACGACAGTTGTCAATGCGATTCTGATCGACTTGAATAAAGACGTAAATAATAAACAAATGAAGGTGGCGGGTAGAAACAACATTGTTTCTGACTGACATATTCGCATTGGTTTGAAATTGTCTTGTTTCGACTGGCAAAACAGAAATCAAAACTCGTTGTTTCATTACATGTGATATGAAAAAACATTTAATTTTTTATTTTCGAAATTTGAAATGTTTGCCCACCTTGTTCGTTGATTCCTGTGAGCTGCTGGGGTTCCAGCGGCGGGCGAGTCCAGCACTGCTGTACCACGGTTAAGGCGCCAGATGTTGAGCGCCGTCATGATGAAGAATACCCAGTTGCACAGTATCATAATGAGCATAGGCGCGTACAGATACACCAGTTTCTGGCCCCCTGTAATTAGAATATTATTGATATCTCTTTGATTTTCATGCAAACTCTTTGTTGGTTGTAGCCATGCCACAACCGTTTTTGCGTTCCACTGTTGGATATAGGTTTCTGGCCAAGTGCGGATTATGGATAGGAGAAATTATGAATTTCTCTCAGGCGTGCACGGCGATGGAGAACATCGTAATCAATTAAAAATCACGATGTTTTCCATCGCCGTGGAACAGCGATAAAAGTGCACATTATAATTTCCAAAATTAGGTGGAGTATAATTTATACACCTGAGTTAATTCATTTTTTCAAATATCTATATTCCAATCCGCATTGGTGCAGCGGGGTGGAGTAAGCTCCAGGCCTCCCCAATAATGCCCAGCATTGGTACGCAAAACGGATTGCAGCAATGACTTCATAAAGTTTTGTTGTGAAAGATTTTACTCATTATGTTGGCTTAATGTTAAGTTATGTTACTGTTTGAGGTCAACATTCCCGCGTCAGCAGTCCAAAAAGGTCTGCTTTGCAGCTCGAATAACTTCTTTATTCTGTTATATTACGTCATAACAAAACGTGTGTATATAGCACGGACATTCTTGAAAAATATAATTTTGTTACGTACCTTCAATAAAACATCCCAGTTCGGGTACAAGAGGTTTGATAAACCACGCCATGCCGGGCAGTGCGGTGCGGTTGATGACGTCAAAGAAAATTGTCATGGCCAGCGGAACCCCAAACCCGTATATGCAGTACATGCCAAATTTGAAGGTCTTCCCGCGACGGTGAATGGGACGAGCTTTGGCATATCCTCTGATAACATGAGAAATATGTGTATTTTTAAAATTATTTATGGTTTTATGAAATCATGATGAAAGTGAAACTTTTCTCTGCATAGGTATAGCCCGTTTTACTCAAGATAAAAATCGGTATTTTCGCATGACTTTTATCCTCGTGTTTCCGTTTATTTGAATTATTAATACTATCGCCGTCCATCATAATAAATAGAATAATTTTGTTTAAATCGCTAAATGCTTATAAAACACAAAGTCACGTGACAATTACATAACACCAAAACATTTTCAGTTTTTGCCAAGACGAGAGCGGCTTAATTGTGAAAAAGAGAGGCGTTTTTAGGGTTCCGTAGCCAAATGGCAAAAAACGGAACTTTTATGGATTCGTGATATCTGTCTGTCTATCCGTCCGTATGTCACAGCCACTTTTTTACGAAACTATAAGAACTATACTGTTGAAACTCGGTATGTAGATGTATTCTGTGAACCACATTAAGATTTTCACACAAAAATAGAAAAAAGCAATAAATTTTGAGGGTTCCCCATACTTAGAACTGAAACTCAATTTTTTTTTATCAAACCCATTTTCATCAAAAACGTGTGGGGTATCTATGGATATGTCTTCAAAATGATATTGAGGTTTCTAATATCATTTTTTTCTAAACTGAATAGTTTGCGCGAGAGACACTTCCAAGTGTGGTAAAATGTCCCCCCCCCTGTAACTTCTAAAATAAGATAATGATAAAACTAAAAAAAATATATCATGTACATTACGATGCAAACTTCCACCGAAAATTGGTTTGAACGAGATCTGTACACCTGTCGAGCCAATGACTATCGGTCACAAGTGCAGGAAAGCAGAATCAAACTTGTGTCTGAAGTCGAGAACTCTCTGGAGCGGGTCTCGGAATGGGGTCGACTTAACCTTGTCGAGTTTAACCTCACGAAGACACAAGTTTGCGCGTTTACCGCTAAAAAAACCCCATTTGTTATAGCGCCCAAGTTCCAGGGTACCGCGCTCACCGTCGGTGAAAGTGTTGGTATCTTGGGAGTTGACATTACGAGTAAAGTGCAGTACCGGAGTCATTTGGAGCACAAAGCCAAATTGGCGTCCAAAAAACTTGGTGTCCTCAATAGGGCGAGGCAGTACTTCACTGCGGGGCAACTCCTGACGCTGTACAAGGCACAGGTCAGACCCCACATGGAGTACTGCTCTCATCTCTGGGCAGGAGCACCAAAATACCAGCTACACCCATTTGACTCCGTTGAAAAGCGCGCAGTCCGAATCGTCAACGACCCAAGATTGACTGACAGGCTAGAACCGCTCAGCTTGCGAAGAGACATAGGCTCGCTCTGCGTGTTCTACCGACTTTACTACGGTGAGTGCTCCGAGGAACTCTTCAAATTGATGCCTACATCACCATTTCATGATTATACCACCAGACGAAGGTTAAAGTTCCACCGGCACCATCTGGACTCGTGGCGGTCCTCCACAGTCCGCTTTGCACGCTCCTTTTTACCACGGACGTGCAGGTTATGGGACAACCTTCCAGCTGAGGCATTCCCAGTGGACTATAACATGGGGTTCTTCAAGAAAGCTGTAAAAAGAGCTCTCCTCCAAAGCCGGCAATGCTCGGGTGGCTCCCCTGGGGTTGCCCGTGTCCATAGGCGACGGTGATCGCTTAACACCACGCGGCCCGTCTGCCTTTTTGTTCGGTTTACATATAAAAAAAAATAAAAAATAAAAATCTAGAAAGTAGTTTTTTTAATACTCAAAGGCAAGTGATGTATTTCTATTGCCGCTATTGTTATACAAATACTAAAAATAGAATAAAATAAATATTTAAGGGGGCTCCCATACAACGTGATTTTTTTATAGATAATGGTACGGAACCGTTCGTGCGTGAGTCCGACTCGCACTTGGCCGGTTTTATTACGTTGTCGCTGTGCAAACGCGACAATGTATTTTTGATACAGTTGCTCAAAAAGTGACGTATTGCAGGGACGTATAGCGTGCGGGAGGTGGGCTATTACACACTCGTGCTTTTTCTTTACCTTTTCGGCACTCGTGCGTTCTCTTTCCCAACTGTCAAAATAATGTCTATTAAAAAGAAAAAAAAAAACCAACCACGAAGTTTTAGAAGTTTTCATGATTCATGCAAATATTTCTAAAAAGAAGCTACTAATTTATTTCAATATCAGATTTAATGATTTGATTCAATGAGTTAGATTAAGTTTCATTTTTTCTCATTAACATTTTCATTTCATATTATTCATATCAATAAAAAAATCTACTGAAGACTTGGCTGTAAGGGCATAGTTCCCTTTGCCTACCCAGAATGGGTGAAGAAAACAAGAGTTGAACTACCTAACTATATTCTTATACGGTTGGCGCCATTTTTAAAAATTTTTCTTTGCGAGTTTTTATTATTTTATTAAATTGCTTAATTTTTTCGCAACTGTATTAAAAATAGTTGTTCAGTACACGTGCGGAACGGTCATTGCTAAGAGTTCCGACTGTCAACCCTCACCTTCGGCTACGCCTCGGCTCTGGTAGACATTTGTCGGAACTCATTGCAATGACAGCCTTTCCGCACTTGTAATAAAATATACTATTGCTTAATTGATAAGTATTATAATAAAAACTAGAAACTAAAATAACATGAAAAGATAATAAATAATATGAATCTGAATAATGAATGAGTTAATTATGAAATTTTTTAACACAATTTTAGTTATTAGTAGTTATTTTTAAAATAGGGAGGACGTTTCCTCTGAAAGAGCTGAAAATATAGTGAAACTTACCGGATCGTCCACCAAATGTCGTAGGACATGACATTCATCCAACAGAAACTCGCCAAAAAGAAGAAATACGTCGCGGTAGCTGCAACATAAAGAATCTAGTTAAGTTTGAGAGATACCACCTCTTCCGGTTCAAGGGAAAACGGCAGAATACGCCCGTTTCTGAGCGCGTATGTCGAAACGACTTCACAATACCTACGCAGTTCTAAAACCGTTCTTACAGCCAAGCCACATTAGCTACTTTTAGCATCGGCGATCTACTAATTAAGTCGCTAAACGCAGCGATTCAGATCCTTTAGTGTAAGTTTGTAAACGCGCAAACGTTACTATTGCGTCCGAGTTAAAATTGGACAGATAGATGTTAACCTGAAAGGAATAAGGTCGGTAATTAAATTCTTATCGCAAACGCGTTAGTAACGTCATCGCGAGTGCAGACTTACACTAAGGCCTCTGATGCCGCCTACAAGTGCCAAAACGCGATGATGCAGTATGCACACCCAAACTGCGGTTCGAAGTAGCTACTGTGGTCTGACAGGTATGAATCTATTCATGACGGCATCATTTGAATAAGGGTCATATCATGCCGAATGGTATAGTTAATCTGAGCAATAACGTGAAACTGTAACTGTTTAAGCTAAGTTACTATTCTTTATATTAAGGGCCTCTTTCACCACCATCAAGTAAAGTCACAAGTACGCTAATTGTTGGTTAAAGTCACCCGTAACTTCAATTTAAATTTCACGATGTTCAAGTAATTACATGGGTTAGCGGAATGTGACCGGAACAGTGATGAACGTCAAAAAATGGTAAAAAATAATTCAATTAATGTGGGGTTATATAACAGCATCTTAGCCTCACCCGATTCTGAAGAGGCAATCACTTTATGTAAATTATTAGTGAGTTAATTTGTAAATTATATTTACGGGAGTGACATGGTCACTGTGTGACAAAACTCCGTCATAAAATAAAGATAAAAAAAGATGTTCAAGTAGCACTAATAATATAATAAACTGACCCGTACTCATAGTTTTTACTTGCCAGTAAACTTTACTTGGGACGTAACTGATCAACACTTTACTTGGAGATGGTGAACGAGGCCCTAAATGTAACGAATCAATTGTAAGAGCAATAACAAAATTTTAAAAGTGACAAGTTCACTGCATTAGAATATACGTTTATTTAGTAGAGGCATTTCGAACTAACATGATTCCTTTATGCCTTTAAGTCAGACTTTAAAAGTAATGTTATTTATGCTTTATTATTCTTTATTTTAATAGTGTATAGGCCACAAGCCACGCGATGTTAAGAGGTTGCTACGGCCGGTTAATGCATGCCTCGTTTAAGTCTGGCCGGCAACTGCAAGTGTCCGCCTAAATAAATTGAATTACTTCGCGACAGAAATGCATGCAGCAGTGGTACTTCGGTCGTCCTAAGAGTCTACTACCTCCAAAAATGTTTTACGAACACATAAAATCTATTTACTTATGTTCCTACAAGCGTCCTCAGTATGATCTAGAATTTGGAGAACAGAAATCAGTATGAATGCTAGCAGCAGACTGAAGACGTAAGCCATGAGTATCATTCCACACAGGTTCCTCAAGCCCGGCAACAGCATGTACACGACCAGCACCAGAAACAGGAACACTGACGACACAACTAGGGCTGAAAGCATAAATAAAATAATATTACGTTTCATACTCACAGCAGATGGTTACTTTACCAGAACGTGTCTGATGGAATTTTGGAGGCAAGCTAAAGAAACATATTTTCATTGGACAAACGTATGATAAAAGCAAATGATTTGAGTTTTGGCGGGAAACCTTAGAAGGACATGTTTTGTCTTGTTTTATTTTCATTTTCTTGGTGTATTTATGAATTATATCGGATAAAGTTGAGGGCATTTTGTTCGATATAGGTTAATGTCAGTGCACGAGTGTTGTGAAGTAAAATAACAGTGCGAAAACATGTTTTTTCTGCTTGCCAGGGCTTGCCTCCAAAAATCCATCGAAGACTGGCTGGTGAAGTAGCCAGCACTTGAACATCTGACGGGCTGATAACTGACGACTTAATTGATGCTAAAATTATACTTGACGTTGGGGATATATACACAGTTTGCGATGCCATTATTGAAAAACAGAATCAAGCTACGTGTTAAAAAACCAAATATCAGCGTATGTCGCGAAATGTCGTCTAGGCCGTTTATGAAATTGGACTATTAGGTACAAGTGAATATTTATATCCAAATTTTGCCCGTTTCGTTGAAACCGATCTTTTTATTAATAATCTTTTAATTATAAATTATAAAATTAAATCATTATCATCAATACTCAGACAAGTCAGTAAGATGCCTCTGTAAAGCGATTACTTTACCAATATGTGTCCGATGTAATTTCCTTCCAAAACATGTTTTTATACACTTATTGCACTCACTTCACTCGTGCACTGTTACCAAAATTGGATAAAATGCCATTAATTATATCTGGAGTAGTCATAAGTATATGCTATATCTATGGGAGTAGTGTTGGCGGGATGTTGAAAATAACATGAATTTTTAGTTGTTGGCTACAACCCCTTCTACGTCCCACTGCTGGGCACGGGTCTCTCCCCATTATTGGGAGGCCTGGAGCTTACTCCACCACGCTGCGGAGCTTACCACACCACTCCAATGCGGGTTGGTGGAGAAGCGGGTTAGTGGGCAACCCGTTGTAGGATGTTTTCAAACCGCCCATGAGGTTATCTATCGACACCAACTGGGACTTTCGAAGCACGGAAACGCGCATGAATTTTTTTGGCCACTAGCGGTCACCCATCTCACACACGACCGCGCCCGTTTACTTTAGTCGCTTAGATCGCTTGCGTTCTACGATAACTGCCGGGCTATGCGCGCTTCAAAAAAAACTTATTATAAAAATAAAAAAATCTTACCGGCCTTATAGTAGACACTCATTTGTTTCGGCGCATCAATATTTGCAACATACAAAAAATCAAAAGTACTACTTAGATCTTCATCAATTTTTATGTAATCTACACAATATTCAGTTGTGTTCACTATTGTCCATCTTTTGTAAGCGTGGGGATATTCTAAAAACAGAACTCCATCCTGAAATAAAAGAGCCAATTTCGAATAACAAGATAATGTAAAAGAATGATGTTTAAATGGAACGTTTAAATGGAATGTTTAAATAGAACTTCAAAGTTAAAAAGATTATAGGATGGAACGTTTAAATGAAATGTTTAAATGGAACTTCAAAGTTAAAAATATTTTATGAAGTAACCATTATGATTATTAATAGGGTATTTTAATGTAAATGCGAAAAGATTAAAAACATTTAACTGAGATAGCTTGACCTTATTGTTTTAAACGAAGTTTCATTGTTTAATTTGTTAATCAAATCTCACTTCCGATCTTTATAGTCTGTTCACCTTAACTTTAGGTGCTTTAGGCGTGGACATTTTTTATAATAATAAACATTGCACACTCATAGCCCCACAGAAAGGTAGATTTACTCTGTGTAGTGTATGCCATGGACATACACAAAGACAGAAACAGAAACTCCCACAATTCAAAACTTCAATCTGCTTCGCCGGCAATCCAAGCCGGGTCGTCACGTGAACCAATAAATTAATTTTATATGGCAATCACTATCTGACATTATGACAAACATCAATTTATACGTCAAAACGTTACGTAATTTTCATAAATAAATAAATAATGTAGTTTTTAAAACTAAAACACACTTTTGTGAAAATACGAACTAAAAAGTAAAAAAAGAAGAAAATGTATTTTAATTTTAAAAAGCGTGGCATTGGTATAGTATCTCAAAAAGCACCGCACGCTTTTTTTTACACTAAAATACATTTTCTTCTTTTTTGTTTGTTGAATTATTGTCTGTTTGTGTGTTTATCTGTTCGTTTGTGCGCGCTAATCTCAGGAACGGCTTAACGTAGAAGGATGCGGTTTTCACAGATGTATTGGTATTTTGTTGGATTAACATTTTGGGTTTGTTTTATTTAAATCGGTTCACAAACAAAAAAGTTACGTCAATTTCAAGAATGATGAAATGGATGATCGCCTGCACGCTGACTCTGCGCAATGAATCAGCACTCCGGTGCTAATGCATTCGTACAGGAGCTCTCCCCTTCCCCTCTCGACGTCGTCCATCTTGCGTGAAGTGTGTGTTATAATATAAAATCTCTTAATAAACTGTTACTTAGTTATACTGGCCTTTGTATCATTTCATCAGGTTATGGGCCCAGCACGCTTACACTGCGCCACTCTGTTATGTTATAAGTATAGATAAAGTACTTATAATGAAACTGCAGGCAGGGTCAATTCTGTACATTGCAAATAAATTTAAAAAAATACTTCTAGGGGTCATTTTATAAGTAACGGAACCCAAAAAAATATGTTTTGAAATTTTTGTCTGCCTGTCTGTCGGTCTGTTGTTAGACTTTCACACAAATACTACTAGACGGATTCTAATGAAACTTATTTCGTTGTATAAACATTGGTCCTCGCTACATATAGGCTATAGAAAATAAACAAAATTATCCTTTAAGGGTATGAAATAAGAGATAAAATTTTGTATGGAAAACTGTTTTTTTTAAATAGATTTTCTTGATATTTATCTATGTTCATATTCAGAACTAGTTAGTGATCTATTGCAAATTCGGTATAACGACAATTTAGTTTATACGCTATACGATAGATGTCGTTGTTACTGAATAACGCTATTACAAAGTGGATTGGTGGAGATTATTTCAAATAATTAATTACGAGTATATTTACATATACTACTTACATATACCGAAGCGCGCGTGGCTCGGCGGCTAGCGTAGAACGCAAACGGTCTACGCAGCTAAGCCAAACGGGCGCGGTCGGTTGTGAGATGGGTGACCGCTAGTGGCAAAAAATTTCATGCGCGTTTCCGTGCTTCGGAGGGCACGTTAAGCCGTCGGTCCCGGTTGTTTTCGATAGATAACAGTCGTTAAACCTTGTCGGAGGCCTTATGGGCGGTTTGAAAACATCCGACAGCGGGTTGGCCACTAACCCGCATCTCCACCAACCCGCATTGGAGCAGCGTGGTGGAGTAAGCTCCAGGCCTCCCCAATAAGGGGGAGAGACCCGTGCCCAGCAGTGGGACGCAAAAGGGTTGCAGCCAATATTTACATAATAAAATATCTAATAAAAAAATTAACAACTAAGAGAGCTTTGGAACTGGCGCTGATATTGTACTCATTGTGGTAGAGCATTATGGAGGCGCGGCGCGGCGCGGTGGTTACGTCCACATATTATTGGTATCGACCTTATTTAATAGACAATAATAATTATCGACTCGCGCAGGCGCGGGCCCAGGGGGGGGGTCACAGGAGACATATACCCCCCCCCCCAAACAGCCAATTTGAGACACCTCTTCCCTCAAATTTCTTAGTGACCCCCTACCAAAATTTCTTGGACACCCAAAATTGAAGGCTGCGACCGCGCCTGGACTTGCGTGGCGCAATGGCAGTCCGGCATGGTAAATGCCGGACTGCCAATCGAAGGGTTTTGAGTTTGATTCCCGGCGAAGCAGAAATTTGAATGATGAGTTTAATTTTCTATTCTCGGTTTAAGTGTTTGTATTTCTGTCTCTGTGTGTCTCATGGTACCCATTACACAGTGTATATTTATCCAACTCTGGGGCTACCAGTGTGAAACGTAAAAAAATCAAAGTTTTCTACCGACTTTACTATGCTGAGTGATCTTTTCAAAATGATAGCTACGTCACCATATCATGATTTCACCACCAGTCGAAGGTTAAAGTTCCACAGGCCGCTTTGCACGCTCCTTTTGATGTTTGAACGGATGTGTAAGTTATGGGACTACCTTCCAGCTGAGGCATTTCCAGTGGACTTTGACATAGGGTTCTTCAAGAAAGCTATAAAGAAAGCTCTTCTTGAAAGCCGGCAGTGCTCGCGTGGCTTCGCTGGGGTTGCCCGTTTCCATAGGCGACAGTGATCGCTTAACCACGCAGCCTTTCTGCCTCTTTGTTCGGTTTATTTATAAAAAAAGTGATTTCGAATAAACGAATAAGCAATTGCCGAGGGTCTAATAAAAAAATGTTATTGAAATGAGCAGACGTTTTCAGTGGTTAATTTAATAAGAGCTTTTACATACATACGCAGTACTGGCACTGGTGTTACACTAATATGCTAAAGCGTCACGGCAGCAGCACGACATGGTGGTCACGCCCAGAATAATATTAGTAATCGATATATTTATTTCTGATGCTGTGTGAAGGGTTGTTAATAGGACCAATTGACTCTTAATCTCGTAGGGCCTTATCCTCTCACGCAGCTCCAATTCAGGTTGATGACGTCTTCATTGTTAGTGGCCTAACTGCTGTCGCAAGTTTTAAGTCGCTCAAAAGACCTTCATTAAGTATGAACGACAGTATGTTAACGACAATTGCAACCAACGTGTAAGCAACCAATAATTTGACTCCCAACTACTAACCACGCCTGACATAGCGTAGACATTTCACCACCTTTCTGCAATATATTTAAGTTACATAATGATAATGAATCTATGCATTATTTGCAGCACAGATTATTTAATTATAATGATACTTTCAGCGGGCACAGCAGTACTATATAAACACTTTAAAAACAGGCTATTATAATACGTTTAATTTGTAAAGAGAAACTGATGATAACGACTGAAAAGTCGATATTATAAGAGGAGTACAGTAAGAATTGTAAGGACTCAGGAAGAATGTATCTACTCAACATAATAATATGAACTTTTGTATCATAAGTAATTTCATAAAAGGTAACAATAATCCAAGGGACAGTGGAGGGCAAGCGGTCACGAACGAAATTGCAACCTCATCAGCCACGACCACTCTGTCAAGAGTGAACGACTAAGGAGGAGGAGGAACAAATAATCCAAGCCTAATCAAGCCTTTTGTACAAGTCTTTATCTACGCGGACGACGTCGCGGGCACAGCTAGTATTTAATGTATTAGTATTGCGAGATAGAAAAATATTGGCAGCCCTATTATTGATCTTAAACGAATGTGGCGAGTTGCCGCTTTTACGGGTATTTATTAATTTCTAACTTTATTATGGTTTACAGCAAGTTAAATGGATTACTCGAATGGTGCTTACTGTCTCTTATTAAAATAAACATGTAAGGTATATCTATACATATAATAAAACTGTAAGCAGGGTCAATTCTGTACGTATTGCATTATATCAGGCTGCAACCTTTTTTAGCGTTCCACTGCTGGGCATGGAGCTCTCCTAATATTGAGGAGGCCTCGAGCTCCGACTAACCGAAATCCAAATCTTACAACCTCAATGCATCCAGCATTAAGGTTGTAAGATAGAATCTAAACCTTCATACAGAATGTACAAAGCCTCTACAAAACGAGACTACTGCAGACATCTAGGTGACGAATATTTAAACTTTTAGTGAACCAACTGTTAATCTCAATATCTACCTAGGTATTTGGTAATTTGACATTCGATTTATTAACAACGAAGTTTACATACCATACGGTAGATGGCGTTATTGAGCAATATTCATTTCTTCTCCAAAGTGAATCGATCGGGATAATTTCAAATAAAAGCCTAAAGTCTAATAAAAATAGGTACATAGTGTAAAAATAAAATAAAAAATAACGTTTCACATTTATAGCCTTGCAGTAGGGTAAATATAACCTATGTCGTGGGTGCCATGAACACACACAGAGACAGAAACACAAACACCCAGACCGAGAACAGAAATTTATAGTCATCATTGAAATTTCTGCTTCGCCGGGATTCGAACACTTGACCCTTCGATTAGCAGTCCAACATGGTAAACATTGCGCCACGCGGGTTGTCCCGTCGTTGGGTATACATATTAATTGGACCAATGATAACTTAACTAATTTTTTTGCGTCTCTTTATTGCGTGCGGGCTCATCCACACACGTTGGTTGATGGAGATATTAAAGATTCTTTATTTCCAAATACAGATAGCACACTGCATTCTTTGCAGTATAAAAATTCACCCAATTTACTTAAGATACCTACTATTTTTAACAAAGATGAAGCCACGGGCACAGCGGTACTATGTATCTCTTAACTTTAATAAACGAGCTTCTTATTTGTAAAGAGAATCTGATTGCGCGAGAAAAGCGAAGCGTGCGAAAAGTGGATAGTAAGATCTGAGTACAGTAAGCAGTCCTTTCTGTTTTAGGTTTGAAGGATTTAGAAAAAATAAATTATATATTTCTTCTGAACATATGAACATTGTATTATAAGTGATTTTACTATATGTAAGAATAATCTACCTACTACTTGGCTGCAACCCTTTTTGCGTCCCACTGCTGGGCACGGGTCTCTCCCCCTTATTGGGGAGGCCTGGAGCTTACTCCACCACGCTGCTCCAATGCGGGTTGGTGGAGATGCGGGTTAGTGGCCAACCCGCTGTCGGACGTTTTCATACCGCCCAAAGGCCTCCGACAAGGTTTGACGACTGTTATCTATCGATAACAACCGGGACCGACGGCTTAACGTGTCCTCCGAAGCACGGAAACGCGCATGAATTTTTTTGCCACTAGCGGTCACCTATCTCACACCCGACCGCGCACGTTTGGCCCAGCTGCATAGATCGCTTGCGTTCTACGCTAGCCGCCGGGCCATGCGCGCTTCTACCTAATACTTATTCATTGCAAATAAATAATCTTTAATCTTTTATCAATCCCTTTTATACAAGTCTTTATTCACGCGGACGACGTCGCGGGCACAGCTAGTAATTTAATAAATGTACAAATATCTATTTCATTTTATCACAAGGCCAAACTCTAAGGGTTGCTGGAGTACCTACACTTGGAAAAACATTGTTTTTCGCATGGTCAGCTCTATGTAGCTGTAGGTTGTAGGGTATCCAGTGCCCAAAATCTGCATGTTTTTGCTCCCCAAGGTAAAACATATAATATAGTTTACCATTCAATTTTGGTTTAACAACTCATCGTATCCAGCGTTATATCGCGCTTCTTAGATTTTCCCGTGGGAATGAGAAGTTTTCTTATAGTTGTGCTTTATTAATAGTATATGATATTTATGGTAATGCGAAAGTAACTCCGTCTGTCTTTTGTTCTTTCACGCCTAAACGGCTAAACGGATTTTGATGAAATTTGATATGGAGGTAGTTTGAGTCCTGGAAAAGCAATGTTTTACCGCGGGAGAACTTCTCATTCCCACGGGAAAATCTAAAAAGCGAGATATAACCGAATTCCACGCAGGCAAAGCCGCGGGCGGAAAGCTAGTCATTTATAAACCGAATAATGTACTCGTATTAACACGTGTTAATATTGTTTCTTCTTTTGCTTTTTATCAGCAAACTTTTATTTTAACTAATTTTAATTCAATTGTATAATAGTAAGAAAATAAACTCACAATGGCTAAGTAAGGGATGTGATCCATATATAAATAAGCTGGGATATCTTCATCAGCTGGTCTTATTTCAGGCGTAACTCGAAAAAGATCCGTAAATGATACGTTAACTGGTTCATCGTGGACATACGAGTCATTCTTGTAGACGGTTAAGTTGGAAAATTGCAGCGTTGGTCCAAGGTACTCTTCACACTCTGTAGAAGTTTCGTTCATGACGATTACTTGGTTTTGAGGGCAGCATTTTGGTATATCTATTCTTGTACGGGGTACAGAACTGTTCACAGTAATAATACACAAAAAGTTTAACAACAACAACACTTCTAAAATCGGCATAGTACCGGTTCGAATCCTAAAAGCGCGAAAATAATTAAATTGTGGTGTACGTGTAGAAACAAACATCATCTGACTAAAACTAGTAATAATTTTATCAGTATTGACCATTATAGTGTAAAACTGAACAGCCAGGGCCGAACTTGGCAAAAATTAATTAACGATAGGGTTGGCACATTAACATGTTAGTAGCGAAGGCGTAGAGGCCAATAATATTGTAAAGTAAAAAGTTGTGGATGAGTTATGCTCGTATCAGTTACAATAACAAGTTGTAGATGAGTTATGGTTAGTCAGATTTTGATATGACGTTTTGAAACGTGCGTAATTA
This sequence comes from Pyrgus malvae, assembly GCA_911387765.1. Lineage (NCBI taxonomy): Eukaryota > Metazoa > Arthropoda > Insecta > Lepidoptera > Hesperiidae > Pyrgus > Pyrgus malvae. Next base: position 5,766,700 of record OU426958.1, on the reverse strand, counting down.
GCAACGTATCGGTACAAATTGAGGTACTAAAACCGTTTAAATAAGCTGTACGAGTGTATACTTATGATATCTATATCTATAATATATTTTTAATTAAGACGATAGTTAAATCTCAAAACCTAATAAAACTTGTTTAGGTATAATAATAATATTCAGGCGACAAAGACCCACACCAAAACTAATTGTAATATAAAATGAAATAAAATATATCATATCTATCGATGATCATATTATCATATAAAATTTTAAATCAATATAAAATTTTAACAAGATATACATAAAATTAATATTAAAAATAACATAACAATTATATTGCATTGGATTAAGGAAAATTAAAATTAAATATCATTTCAACTGAAAAGTCATCAGGCACTTAAAATTATGAAATATTAATTTAATAAAAATAATCTAAATCTATCTATGCTTGTTAGACGTTAGAGTGATAATTATGCCTGTTACGGCAGTGGTGGCGGTGTAGGGACAGTCAAGCCTATCTGCTTATAACTATTATATTTTTTACTTTTGATATAATTTTGTTTTATGGTGTCTCTGTTACCGGCCCGCTGTATCTTTTTTATAATATTGTCACCATGTAACGTTACTACATAAAAAATCTAAACTATTTATACATTTAAGTTGTTTTTAAAGGCAATAATTTTAGAATAATACCGATGAAAAGAGGTTATGTATCGTTTATCAAAATTCATTAAGTGTTCGTCAAACGTGCAGTTGCCGGCCAGACTTTGTATTTTTATTTGACAGCCATAGGTACTACACGAGGCGACCATCAGCCTCCAGAGTAGCAGTGCAACTGCATACGACCTCAGGCAATACTAACCTATCTATGCTTGCTTGAGTTTGTGTGTATAATGTCTATAGACTGCAACGACCACTTAACACCACGTGGCGTGCATGCTCATCTGCTAATCCATTAAAATAAAATAAAATACTAAAGGACGATGGCGTACAATTAATTAAACCTACAGAGAGATAGAGATCAGATTCTAGATGATACTGCAATATCAGGTCAATTTAGGGTGTGTATGGAATTATTTTAATGTTAAGGTTATGAAATGACTGCCTTCTATATATGACTCCCAACAACAGCTGATAATCTTTACACAACTGAACAGATAATCTTGAACCATGGCTAAGAACATTTTCGCAAGGGTGTTTTATTGTTTTCGTCAAATAAAGTGAGAGATTTTGTAAATTTAAATAAAGTTTTAGGTCACTTATCGACTTCCCCCGCGTGGACTTTAGTTTTAGAATTTTTCTAAAATAAAAGAAGCCTAAGTTACTCCTTCAGCTACCTGCCAGTGAAAGTCCCATCAAAATCGGTCCAGCCGATACAGAGATTAAATGTAACAAACAGACAGACAGACGAATAGACAGACAGAAAGACAGACAAAAATTGTAAAAAATGTTATTTTGGTACTTAAAGGTACGGTACCTACTGTATAATTATGCATGTAGTAAACAACGGTTATTTTAATATTACAAACAGACACTTCAATTTTATTTATTTGTATAGATGAACCAAGACACTAACGAAACCTTTAAGGACAAAATAGTTAATCGTTACGGTGCGATGTAAAATTTATAAATAATAATCAGATTGTTTTGGTATCTAACGAAAATTATGCTTAGTATATTAATAAAAACCAGGTACATGAAAATCCTGCATTATGAGGACACAAACAGAAAAATAAAAGTGATTTGTCGCCATTTAAAATAAAAGATTATGTACTCTGGTACATAATCTTTTATTTTAAATGGCGACAAATCCGGCCCTGCCTGTCCATATTACATCCATATTACAATTATAAACACTTAATTACTTGTAATTAATTTGTTTAGTATGGTAAACGTCCATAATGTCATCGGCGTACACGTCATTTCATAGAAAAAGAGCAGAGACACAGGCAAAAACTGATAACAGGTAAACATACAAAAATTTAAATGCAAAAATACAATACCACAAAATACAATACAGTATATTTTTTTTTTGCTTTTGTAGACCACATACAAGACCCAAAAAAAATCAGAGAAGTCATTCTATAAATTAAATTCACTTCAAAAAGCATACAAAATAATTTATTACCTACTACCTTAGAATAATTACAATTACATTATAGAAACCAAGTTCGCCAAATTGAAGCATGTTGATTGGTGCCATTAATGGCACCAAACGCCGGGCCGCTCGGCCGGCCGGTTTACTTTTATAACAACACTTTTTAAAAACAAAAGAAATCTAATAAAATAACTTTTCATGGTGTTGTCAATATTTTGTAGTATTTTATAGTTAATTTGGTCAAAATAAAAATATTTTGTTTTTCAGTTTTGGCAGCGCGCTTGTATGAAGACTGAATGCGCGTTTCCGTGCTTCAGATGGCACGTTAAGCCGTCGGTTCTGGTTGTTGTCGATAGATATATAGATATCGATCGTTAAACTTTGTCGGAAGCCATTTGAGCGGTTTGGAATCATCCAACGGTGGGTTTGCCACCCTCCACAAACCCGCATTGGAGCAGCGTGGTGGAGTAAGTTCCAGGCCTCCCCAATAATGGGGAGAGACCCGTGCCCAGCTGTGGGACGCAAAAGGAGTTTCAGCCATATAGCAAATATATATAAAACAAAGAGTTGTGCCGCTTTTATATTTTTCTGCACATCCTGAAGGTTAGCTGGTAGAAAATGCCGTTTTGGTATTAAGCTCGCCTTTTGTTCAAATTTGTGAAATTTGGCCAATAAAGAGTAAATAAATAAATAAGTTGTAAGAGTATAATTACTACCTATATTTGCGCAAAATAATCTTTTTACATTTTTTAATTTAACTGTAGAATATTACTTCTTCGTTAGTAAATATCTTATTTCTTCCCGTAAAATTTCCTGAGTAAATTATTCTGATACATTTGTTGTATTACCCCAAGGACTTCCCAAAAGGCAGGTAAATTTATATGAAAATATTATTTGTATTTGTTCTTATCTCTATATTAAAATAAAATATAATAGCCTATAGTAAAATTATAACTGTATATTATCATTTGCACAATATGGGTGAAGAAGATTTTACAAAAAAATATTTAGATCGCCATATCGTCGTACTTCTAGTGTGTACATATTTTACTGTAACGATGTAAGTTATTAAAATTATTATTTACAAGAAAGTACACATACACATTGAAATAAAATTACTTTATATTCTTATAATTTTTATTATTTAGAATTAAACACAATTTTGTGCCTCATCAGCTTTGGGCACCTACCAAAATGGGTTTTTGTACACTGAGAGGAAAAAGCTGGCGAATGAAAAAGATCCCAAGTTATTATTCTTCATGCCATTAGTCTTCGTATTTTTCAATTACGAGAAGATGCTGAAGATGCAGTCTTAAATAAAAATAAAAATTAACTTTTCAAAAAATCCTATTCTCTTATTTTTTTAAATAAAAATAATTTAATTAATAATGTAGACAAAGACAGCCCTAGTTTACTAAAGATCCGTGCCTGCTAATAAAACATCGTGTTTTATTACGACCATATTAGAATTAGTTTAGAACTAAGTACTCTTTAGGCGTGTTCGTTTAAGGGACCACTTTCGAACAATTTATTAACCTTCAAGTAATAAAGACGAGTTCACATAGGTGTTAAATTGACCATACCATAATTTTTCTCTAGGGCATTCTTATACAGCAATAAATGCTGTTTAAAAGAAAAGCAATTACCATGTTTAGGTACCTACTAAAGTAATTTCTATCAAGAAAATAGGTGGTAGAACTATTATCGTTCGCCCGGGGAAGTACAACCGCTGCACCCACTTCTGCTGAACCAATTCTGTTGTGTTTCGGCGGGAAGGTGCAGTTGGCGGCCACGCTTACATAAGGCTACCACCAGCCTCCGGAGTAGCAGCGCAACTGCATACGACCTCCGACAAGACTTACCTATACTTGCTTGAGGTTGTATGTAGATGTCCATGGGCTGCAGCAACCACTTAACACCACGTGGCCTGCATGCTGGTCTGCTACTCCATTCAAATAAAAATAGCTCGTACCACGGGAATTTTTTAACGTTTCGAGTTGTAAATAATATAGTGAACACGCTGACACCTACTCCAAAAATAACTATATTTGTACCTACATTATATAGTTAAACATCGTACCTCGTATGTGTAGGTAGTACTACCTACACATACAAAAGTAACAATAATTGTACCTACATACATAATATTATTATGTTAAACACAGATCGTACCTACATATTGATGAGTAGAAAATGTAAGTTGACTATTAAATGTATACCTAATTTGTTTTGGAATAGTTTTCTTTTAAAGTCGGCTTTTTTTGTTAATTTGGTTTAAATAAAAAAAAATTAGTTGTAAATACACTAACAATCTTACTTTAGCTCAAATGAATGAGCAGCACGTTTAGTAGGTATGAAAATACGCCGAAATGGTCCCAGAAATTGCTTCGCGCTCGACTTGGAAGTGGCACCGTCGCACAGTAGGTACTCTTATGTTTTTGACCCAAAAAACGGACGTCTTAATCTAATACACTTATTCGATAGAATTTAATAAATCATTTTAAAACTTCAAGTAAAACTCCCGTGAGCCAAAACTACATAAAACTTTAATGATAAAAAAAGAAATTTTCTGAGTGATTTTTAAAATTTACGTATAACTAAAAATAACGCCATAATATTTTTCTTTTTACGTAATGAAATATGATAAAGTCTTGTATTAGGTAAAATTAATGCAATTTAATGATGTGGAGAAATCGTTATAAAAACTGAACTAAATGTAAATATTTTTGTGTTTTTAGTTTTTAATTTTTCAGTGCTTTATTCTGACTCATTGGGATTCAATATTCGCTATAAATCTAATATATTAAATTCTCGTGTCACGGGGTGCGTAATTGAACTCCTCCGAAACGGCTCCACCGATTTTCGTGAATCTTTGCAAGGATATCGGGTAGGTATGAGAATCGGACAACATCTATTTTTAATCCCCCTAAATGTTAAGGGTGGTCCACCCTTAATTTTTTATTTTATTTTTTTGGACAAATTTTTTTGTTTTTATTTTTTTATGATACATCATACTACATACAACCCTAAATTTTCACCCCTCTATGATCAACCCTTATTTTTTATTTATTAATTAAAAACTTTAATTTTTTTTGGGAAGATTTTTATTTTTATTTTGTCATGACTTAGAATAAAAAAAATCATCTGTCATCGTAAATTTATCATTAATTTCCAGTGCAATAATTATTTATTTACAATTTAATAATCTGACAAAGACAGCTTTAACTCTCAGCTGTTAATTAAGTGATCTCATATAAACACGTGTTGTGAGCTCCCGCCAACAACGGCCATTACTGTACCTGTATATATTGTACTTAACATTATTTAATAAAATTTGCACACTGTGTGCAGTTTGATTCAACTTGAAAGATAGAATAGCTTACATCTCAATTTATAGTCGCAATATTAGGTATTTTATTACTGATACTTTAAGGCAGGACAACGTCTGCCGGGTTAGCTAGTAATATATATACTTAGCTAAAAAAATCCAAATCTCTGTAGATATCAAAGTCATTCACTTCTAAATTTTTTTCTGATAACTATGGTTTCAGAGTTGTGACTTCATATTTTTTATAGTTTAATTTTTGTATCTCATTTTTATTCTTATTACTAGCTGACCCGACAGACGTTTTCCTGTCTTAACTATGGATATTAAAATCGAATTTGTAAAAAAAATATATATTAATTATCAATTTTCTTAATTTTTTTCATTGATAAGAACCTTCTCCTGATAATAACAAACACAACAAAAAAGAATTATCGAAATCGGTCTAACCGTTCACGCGTGAGGCCGAGACCAAGGGAAATAGGAATTCAGTTTTATACATATAGAGTTGGAGAAATGTTTTGCCCGTGACTTCTTCCGGGTGTACTTTAGTTATCAGGACACAGTTTAAATTAACCCCGTTATAATTGTGTCATACGTATCTGTTCTGCGTCTGCAAGTAGGTACTGCTATAAAAGATAGGTAACAGGTTACTACAGTACCTAGGTACTTCGTTTTGAAGCTGGTGTTAAAATGACCAAGTTGCACTGGTGCACTAACCCGCTAGCAAGCCACATAAACCTGACCGTGAGAAAAACAGCCCCCTTTTTAAATTAGTCGACGAAATATAAAGGTTGTCATAATTATATTTTTAAGAAATAAGAAAGTCAGGCCCTATATACCAATGTTTATACTGCTAAGTTCAGAAATGAGATGATAATTAATTTCTATACATTTTACTTAATCCTTCCCCCGCCTTTTTACCCTTTTAGGCGGAAGTTTATCCATTTCACCTGCACAAATCATTTTAAATTGTAATCAATCACATACTCGTATGTATATTACCTACTCTACTTATTAGAAGTATAAGTAGAGTAGGTATATATATATAGAGTAGGTCCAGAAATGAGAAAATTCCATGTAAACTTCACTCTCCTATTTCACTCTCGTAGGAGTTAGTTTACTTTTTAAAGGCTCAAAAATATTTTGAGTAAATCTAGTATCGTGTTGCAGAGCCAGCTCCTGATTTACCTAATAACTTTATTCAACAATTAATTATTTTCACTTAAATCTACCTTCTTACGGTATCTGAGGCTACGCCCGAGAGAGACAGCGAGTTAATTTTTTAACATTTCAACCACACTAAAACCCACTGAATAGGATTTTCAGCGAAACCTGCCAATGTCTTCCATGCGCAGCGATGTACTCTGTGGCGCGGCGTTACAAATGGGCTCTTGGGTGAGCAATGTAGGTAAATCTGCCAAGAGTCGTGCGGCCGAATACGCCGTCGTTTTACCCGTGGCTGTTGGTCCGACTCCCAGTATAGCCGTGAAAGCCTCTACTTAGTCGCTTTTTATGATTACGTGGAGGACACCATATTTCATATTGTTAATGCCGAGGTAACTTTTATGTTTTCGGGACGGAATCTTCGCAAGGTACGTGTCAGATTGAAAAGTGATACCGGGTTATGTGGGATTTATACAGCACTAAAACCTCCTCAGTGGCCTGCTGAACACTCGTTCAGAGGACTCCATGCGCGGTGCTCCAAATCGCCGCCCACAACTCCAGAAGATCACATTTATTCGCCTCTTACGATTAGGTAGCTGATCTGTTCTTACTGTATCTAGTCTTATTGTAGCTCATATTCATAACTTCCACCTACGGAGAGCAATCCCGAGCTAGCCAGTTTAGCTTCTTGAAGAAACTACCTACATTGTACAGAAACCTACAACAAATGTATGAAGAGTATTTTTTAAGTATTCATATTATATTATCTATGAAGTTTTTAGGTTACTGTCCAATAAACTGTCATGGAAGAAAATAAAATAATGACAGATCTCGTTTTAACGTTTGATTCCGAGAGCTATTTCGAGAGAAAGCGACAAAAAAGTACAAACATTTTCAAATAGCAATTTTTTTATATTCCGTCAAACTGGTGGAGCATAGAAATATTTTTGTCAGTCAGCAGGATTTCTTAACGTTTGGCGTAGAAGGTACTTATCTCAATTTAAAAATAAATATTCACTGCAGTAACTTTTCTAAAACCATAAAAAATAAGAAGAAGCAAGCAGTCAATTAATGATAAGTTTCACAGTGTTCAGTCATGCAAAACTTGTAACTCGGTGTTTCACGTATGAAAGTCGATAAAAATAGTAACTAACATTTTGCAAGTTCAAGACTTTTCATATAATAAATCAAAATCTTTTCCATAACTGATGATCAACGCTTAATTTTTTAATACCGTGCAACAGTTCATCATGGATTTCAAACACTAAGAAATTTAGCTGATGTGACGTAATTAAAACAAAATATTAGAAAATGGTTGCAAGTTTTCATTGCTTAGCTCTCTGAATATTTCATGTGAGTCACATTTTTGAAGGACGCTGTCTTGTCTTAAATGTTAATGTTGCATTCGAATTGGAAAATAGTTTTTAAATTTTCTAAGTTTTCGTGATATTTCCTCAATGTTTTATTACATAAGTACCTTCTTCTGCCAATTACAAACACAACAAAAGAAGAATTAGCGAAATCGGTCCAGCCGTTCACGCGTGATGTCGTGACCAAGGGAAAATGGGATTCATTTTTATATATACAGATATTAAAAATCAAATTAATCTATTCCCAGAATCAGCCTGTTCGTGCCGTGTCCCCAGAAAAATAAACAAAATGTATTTTCACATTTTTAATTTTTTTATGGATTAAGGACACAGACTATACATCGATTTCATAGGAGTTATTTAAATAACGAAAGGTGTTGCGTGTATACTTATTTATTCATTTATAATAAAGGTCATTTTCATTCTGGTCATAGTGCTATCAGTCGTCTAGTGATCTAGATATTGTGAAGGCCTGTGAGCTTTTGGACCAATCTTTTTCTTGAATTTCTAACATCTATCAAAACCCTTAATTTCGGAAACGCAGATATCACGTTGAATGAAAACAATATACCTACTCAAGTCTACAATTCCTTTTAATATACGTCCTTTTATGTAAAAAATGCGTATTTCAATACTCTCTACAGAATGAAAATAATAGTGTATTACACGTTGGCCAAGAACTTTAAAATTTGACAAGCAACATTGATTTCTGGTACATATAAAAAACAGAAAAGTATAAATTTATCAAAAATTATTTATTTATTTATTTATTTATTAAAAATAAAGTCTTATCACTCATACGACTGATAAGTATCACTCATAAATTAAGACTGTTAAGACCTAATACATACATAAAACTAAATAATAGGGGATCAAAATTTAAAATTGAAGTTACAAGTTCAAGTTGGTTCGGTTAAGTATGTATAAAAAAGAGTATATTTAAATTTTGATGTGCATATTATTTCAAATCATATTATAATAATATATATTTATTTTTAAGAAGCCCTCGTTGGTCGAGTCCGATTTACATTTTAATAATAAAAACATGGACAAGTAAGTACTAAATGGACACGCGCAACTGGTGTATTTTGCAATGTAACTCCAAGCCCTAAACCGTGCTGAAACTGTGGATTAATTCTTTCACTAGCATCATATTTTTACTGGCAATTATCATTAGATGAAATACGCATACGCATTAGAGGAAAGCAGAATCAAACTTGTGTCTGAAGTCGAGAACTCTCTGGAGCGGGTCTCGGAATGGGGTCGACTTAACCTTGTCGAGTTTAACCTCACGAAGACACAATTTTGCGCGTTTACCGCTAAAAAAACCCCATTTGTTATAGCGCCCAAGTTCCAGGGTACCGCGCTCACCGTCGGTGAAAGTGTTGGTATCTTGGGAGTTGACATTACGAGTAAAGTGCAGTACCGGAGTCATTTGGAGCACAAAGCCAAATTGGCGTCCAAAAAACTTGGTGTCCTCAATAGGGCGAGGCAGTACTTCACTGCGGGGCAACTCCTGACGCTGTACAAGGCACAGGTCAGACCCCACATGGAGTACTGCTCTCATCTCTGGGCAGGAGCACCAAAATACCAGCTACACCCATTTGACTCCATTGAAAAGCGCGCAGTCCGAATCGTCAACGACCCAAGATTGACTGACAGGCTAGAACCGCTCAGCTTGCGAAGAGACATAGGCTCGCTCTGCGTGTTCTACCGACTTTACTACGGTGAGTGCTCCGAGGAACTCTTCAAATTGATGCCTACATCACCATTTCATGATTATACCACCAGACGAAGGTTAAAGTTCCACCGGCACCATCTGGACTCATGGCGGTCCTCCACAGTCCGCTTTGCACGCTCCTTTTTACCACGGACGTACAGGTTATGGGACAACCTTCCAGCTGAGGCATTCCCAGTGGACTATAACATGGGGTTCTTCAAGAAAACTGTAAAAAGAGCTCTCCTCCAAAGCCGGCAATGCTCGGGTGGCTCCCCTGGGGTTGCCCGTGTCCATAGGCGACGGTGATCGCTTAACACCACGCGGCCCGTCTGCCTTTTTGTTCGGTTTACATATAAAAAAAAAAAAAGATAATATTCAATTTCAGTTTTGGTGGCTTGATTTTAGGAAATGTTATAAGTATATTCGGTTCTAAGAATCGATCATTTGAAACCCTTAGTGATCAAAAACATTTTATCTTTTATTTTTTAATATTAGTTTTAATGTGAATTACCTACACAGAAAAATAATGTTATACAGACAGCGAATTGTTCCTATAAATGATCCTTTATTCCTTTTAACATGTGTGTTTTAACACTTTTATATTGACTGCTGTATTCTTTTCAGTCTTCTTCTTTACCCACTCGCACGTAGACGTCCAAACGTTATTCAAAATATATACGCGATCTATGTAAATACGTAATAGAAACCGCCATTACAACACATCAACTCTTTCTAATCAATTAGGTAGTTGATTAAATTTAACCGAATTTGTTTAATGAGTTAGTTAGAGTTAGTTTAAAGAGTTACTGTTTAGTGTAGTTTTTATCATTTCTGTCACGGTGAAGGAGAATATTGTTTTAATAAGTTCAGATGTTTTCCGTCACCTGAAAAACTTATACTTTCTCGAAGGCATGATGTTAACTAATCCGCACTTGACCAGCGTGGTTGACTAGTGCCTAGCAGTGGGACATAAAAAAGGGTTATAGAAAATCAACCAAATTATTCTTTTTTTACGATGGAAATTTTTGATTATCTTACATATAGCTTTAAACATATACATTGTTATCTTTTAAATTCAATAATTCTCTACTTCTCAATGAGTTTAGAGTAAATTTTATCTCACGAAACTTAAACGCGGTCATTAGCTTATCTTATGATAAATATAGGGTAATTGAAATTATTACTTTTTGGTAGATAAGCTCTTGCTTAAAGCGTCTTTGTTGTGATATAAAGAATAAATCTCTTTCAAGTGTTTCAAATAACTAAAACTATTATTTAAAAAAAGTGTGGTATAATTAAAAGTAATAAAAATTATATAAAATACATATTTATCCCTGCATTCTTTGATACAAGGTGGTGTAACTATACAAAAATGCATTTTACTGTGCTAATAATAGTAGTGACTATGACTTATTCTAGTGCGACGAATACAAAAATTGGTGAAAACATTGAAGGAAAAGGCATTACAGCTATGTACTACAAGGGAGAGAAAGTAACTGCAGATGAAGATCATTGTATTAAAAGCGTCTGTTTAAATAAATGTTGTCCGTTCGGAAATGCTTATTATTCAGACAGCTTCAGTTGCTCGACTATGCTAGAAGCGTTTGTTCCGAAAGTATACGATGTACAATTAAGACCCCAAAATCACAATGCAGTTGATTTATTCTACTTTAGAATAAATGAACCTGAGTGCAAAGATGATCAGGTCATGATCCAAATGTCAGCTTTCGCGGCATTATTTCACGAGGAATTTCGCCTAAAAACGGTGAGTTGCACGTTTGCCTCTATAGTGCATGATGAAAAATATAACTGAAGCCTCTTTCCCCCAAAATTAAGATTGCAAAATCCACACTTACTTAATTATAATTACTGTTATGTTACTTACTTAATTATAATTACGTTGTGTTTTTGTTTGTTTGTTTTTCATGTCGTTGTGCCATGAAATGACTTGATTTTTTTGTATAAATAAATACAGATGGGTGGCAAGAGATAGTGGATTTATATTTAAAAGATTTGGCCACTTTAGGGTTTTCATAAATTTCTTTTTTTTACTTGGTGACAGCATGGTTACTTTAGAATATTATTGGTCTCCGTTTACAAAATAGTGAATTTGCGGAGCGCAAAGTGTTGTTTTTATTACTAGTTTAATTTTTGTTTTATTCAAAGATAAAATTAAACAAAATGGTCAATATAACAATTTAATTTGAAGTGTAAACTCAAATAGTATTAAAAATGTAGTTCGGTATAATTGTATAATTTTTATTCATTACGCTTTATAGACTATGAACATAAACTAATGAAACGTTCATTTCTTTCCATATTGGAAATAAAAATAATTGAATCAAGAAGGACTAATAATTTAAACGATTGAACGTTTATTAAGTTAATAATACCAATGTGCACCGTGAGTTCTGATAATCATTTGATTCAGCGCTCATAAATACTTGGTCTAATTTTTTAACGCTCTGTCTGGAGAGCGAGGGTGGGTGTACTCATATGGGGATACATTCACACCAATTTCACATCGCACCAAGCATATTATAAAATTAGAGAAAGTGTAGATGTAATGCAAAAGGTAATTTAAGGCATAGGCAGAATAAGTATGAAAAATTAAAGGTTTTTTAATCTCAGGTCAGGAGTAAAACATAAAGCTGATTGAACCACAAGTAGTACGTGGTAGAACTTTAACGGTACCACCGGGGAAGTACCACCACTGCACCCATGAGCGTACCCAGGTTCGTGGTCAGGGGGCGGGCAAGTTCTTGGTCAGCAGATCATTGGAGCAGCTTGGCGGAGTAAGCTCCAGGCTTCCACAATAATGGGGAGAGACCCGTGTCCAGCATTGGGACGCATAAAGGGTTGCAGCTAATCTTAGGAGTAGAACCTAAAGAGAATTGAAGCATATATTAAAATAATTTTTGTTCTAGGATGGTCATCTCTACATTGATTTGCCCCTTCAATCTCCAATGATCGTGAGTCCAGATGAGTTCTGTATCGATAACTTCGTGAGCGACATTAACGGCAATATCACTTCGCAAGTAGATGCTGTGGCCTGCGTCACACCAGATAAGGAAACCAATAATCTCATGCTTAGTAGCTGTTGTAAGTATAACGTTTTTTGTATACAATAATGAAGGACTCGCATGGCTCTTAATTTGTAGTGCACAATAGTGCACCACTCTTCTTAACATACTTTTAATAGCTTCAGTCGTTCGTATGTTTGTATTCATGCGTGCTCGTTAACTCTTGTAAGCGCTCTCTACATAATAAATCATGCCATCGGCCAATATACATTAAAATACCTCAAAAACTAAATTTACGACCCTCTTTCAGTGCGGTTTGGTGCATATTTTTTCCGGGTTATTCAGCTTTTTTACCGACACTATAAATAAATAATAACTATTTACTGTTGCATTATCATGTATCGTGGCCATCACTATGTTTAACTCAAACATAGACATTCACTAACACATTATATGTAAAAAAAATGTCACATCTCCGAGCCGTCTTTGTGTATCTTGTACATCTTATATATAATATGTGTAAAGTGTTGGAGACGAACGGAATTTCATAGGTCGAACAGACTTCAATATCTTCATTCGTCAAGAACTCAAAATTAAGCAACGCCTCGTGCTTGTATTAAAAAATGCGTTCTAACATTCTGCGGTCACGTATTGCGGCGAGGGAATGACTCCATTGAAGGACTTGTCTTTCAGGGCAAGGAGGAAGTTACTAGATTGCGCGGTAGGTCACCGAAGCGCTGAACTGACTAAGTAAAGTCAATCGATGGCGGTCATTAACATGAGTGTACCAGGCTTACTGCCGACCAAGAACAGTGGCGATTGCTCGTGAGGCGTATAACTTCTACCCGCTGCAATGATACTTCATGACGACCACGACCGCTCCAACAAGTGTTACGACATAGAAAAGCTAAATTTTTTTTCAACCTGTTATTTATGTCTCAGTGCTGGGCCCAGGTCTCCTCTCACAATTGAGAGGGATTTAGGCCATAGTCCACTACGCTGGATAAGTGCGGACTGGTGGTGGACATCATGCCTTCGACAAATTATGAGTTTATATTCCTCACCATGGAGCAGCGACAAGTAAGCGCTTAACAAATTTTCTTTGTCGGAAGAGTGCCCTGGTGGTTTGAAATCGGTAGGTATCTCCGCGTGGGAGACCTCGGGTTTTATCGCTCGGTCATCGCTGCTCCATCCATGATATTAGTATAGATTAAATGGCGGGAAGCATATGATGATGGGGCAAATAAAATTGGCAAACCTAACAGCCACACATTTTTCTATTCGCGCCCGTCTTGCGAAGCTGTGAGCTACCTAAAAATTGAAATTCTTTTTCTAGGCATGCTGATCTCTTGCGTGTTCATCCTGGTGACGGTGGCGGTGTACACTTTGCTGCCACAGCTCCACAACATCCACGGCCGAGTGCTCATCGCCTGTCTGCTGAGCTTCTTCGTGGGGTTCATCTTCATGGCTACCATGCAGCTCCTAAGCCATTTTGGGCTCATGTCGCCAAATAGCTGCCTCGTTATGAGTAAGTATCTTTTTAGTATTCCTAGTACCTATTAATTCCATCCATTTGCCTTTTTAACACGCTTTTATTAGCTTCGGCTGTATGTTACTACCTACATATGTTAGTATGTAATGGAAACTTTGAACACGATTTGGACGTACTTTAAGATGTTGGATGAATTTGAAACTTTCCATATTTATCAAGGACCGATTAAAATACAATAATGTAAAACAAACAACTGAAAAAAAAGTAATAATATTTCAAAAAAGTGCAGTTTCCGCCGTATCAAGTATTTTTTGCCATTAGTTTTATATGAGGTCACGCGTTTGTGAAGATATCCAATAGGAGCGAAGCATAAATGAAAAAAAAAATATTAGGCGCGACAAATAAAAAAAAATAACGCTTCACACTTATAGCCCCACAGTAAGGTACCATGGACACACACAGAGACACAAACACCCAGACCGAGAACAGACATTTAAACTGATCATTCAAATTTCTGTTTCGCCGGGAATCGAACCCGGGACCCTCCGATCGGCAGTCCGGCATGGTAACCATTACGTCCCGCGGGTCGTTAAATGGACGAATAATTCAATATCACGCCAACCGATTTCAATGATTATTTTTTTATTGGAAAAGATGTACTTCAAGGGTAGTTAGATAAGAGTCCAATCCATGACAAAATAACGGATCTTTTTAATTCTTAGGAGGAAATTAACGATACACGACCGAATATTTTATAGGGTATCCGGATATTTGAGTCACCTGCCGTAACGTCGTTATGGCCAAGTAATTGTCGTATGTAGTATCGTATGTCGTATGTATGATAGATAACCAATGAAACTCCTTATCGGCATACAGTAAGGGTGCGATCTGTGGCAGAATTTCTAACTGTTTCATTTTAACGGCGCTGTCTCATATGCGCAGCACATTTAGTAGGTCTACCCATATTTAAACAAATTAGTTAGTGTACTTCTAATTCACTAAAAATGGAAAAAATAACAAAAATTATAACAAAAAAAACCGTTTTCAAAAGAAAAATATTCCAAAACAAATGAATGTATACTAAAAAGTAAAAAACTAACTAATTGCGTATATTCGTCTACAATTTAATAGTCAACTTACATTTTCTACTCATGAATATGTAGGTACGATCTGTGTTTATTATATTATTATAATGTGGGTACAATCTTAATATATATATAAAAAGTAAAAGGTTTTCTTTGTACGTAAAGACACGGTTTTCTCTATTATCATTAACTCCAATCAACTTCCCGTTGGGGTGGTAAATACCCCTTGGTACGTAGATGATAGTAAGGGAGTTTGATCGTGGTGGGTGGAAGTGGATGGAAAAATCTGAAATAATAATATCTGTACTTTTGTAACCAATAGGGACTTCTGGGAGGAACTCAAAATTTTTGGGATGATCTAGCAAACTATTTTAATTTTAATTTTATTGAGAATATTCGAGAAAGCTTCTCAAATGATCTGGATTTTTTAAAATAATTGTAATCTTTTTTCGAATGATCTGGAGATTTTTAAAATAATTGCAAATTTTTTAAATAATTGAAAATATTCGAGAAAGTTCCAGAAACTTCTCGAATGATCTGAAGATTTTTAAAATAATTGCAAACTGTTTTAATTAATTGAGAATGTTCCAGAAAGTTCCAGATATTTCTCAAATAATCTGGAAAATCCTACTAATATTATAAACGCAAAAGTTTGTAAGTATGGATGTTTGTTACTCTTTCACGTTAAAACTACTGAATGGATTTAAATGAAACTTTACAATAATATAACTTTTACAACTTATACATCAGAATAACACATAGGCTACAATTTAAAAAGATATTGTGTGATTTGTCCAAAAAATGACGATAAGTGTCAAGTAAGTAGGAAAAAATCTACCATCTGCGAGCTATTCTGGCGTGCGCTGCCAAAACCGCTAATGTATGATTGTAATGTATGATGGAAATATTTATCTTAAATAGTCCTACAAAAAAGCCGGTCCACGGCTCTTCAGAAGGGACTTCACTTTATGCTAATGATACTCTCTAACGCGGGTGAAACCGCGGGGCACAGCTAGTTATTACTATTTTTGGAGTCAGTGTCAGCCAAGGTAGGTTTGTAACTATAATACATACATATGTACATAGTTATAGGTAACTTTTTATGTCTCACTGACCAAGTGCAGATTGGTGGACATCATCGAAATATACTGAGTTTCTCTCAGGCATGCACGGTGATGGAAAACATCGTAATTAATTAAATATAACAATATTTTCTATTACCGTGGAGAATTTATTTATAAATAAATATGCACATTACAAATATCTTTGTCAGAGGTCCACGCCAAAGTTTTCAACCCGGTACATCCGCATCGGAGACCGCGGTCTTTACTGCTCTACCATAGTTGCTCACATTGAAAAATACTAATAATAAGATTCATCAAATCATTATAAAATTACTTTAAAAAACTGGGCCGAGCCTTTCCCACGGCGTCAACTGTTGCTATTTTTGTCGTGTTACGTAGGTGCTTAATTAACCATATGTTTCAAATCATCATATCATTTAATTCTACATTATTATCAAATACTTATACAGACCGAAGTAATAAACAAAACATATGGATGCATGTGCTTGAAAAATAAGTTAATTACCATTAGTTTTTTATTTATTTGAATGTAGTAGCAGATGAGCATGCAGGCCACGTGGTGTTAAGTGGTCGCTGCAGCCCATAGACATACAATCTCAAGAAAAAATAGGTAAGACTTGTCTGAGGTCGTATGCAGTTGCGCTGCTACTCCGGTGGTCGCCTCATGTAAGTGTGGCCGGCAACTGCACCTTTCCACTGAAACACAATAGAATTGGTTCACGGCAGAAGTGGATGCAGCGGTGGTACTTCCCCGGGCGAACCATAATAGTTCTACCACCTTTCAAATATAAATTTTTGAATAGGTATATTTTTAGCCTCTGTAGCTTCGGGATTAAGAATAGAGCTACGGTATCCCCTACCTGATCAAAAGAGGTGAGTAAATGGGGGGGTTGCGGACGGTGAGAGTGGGAGTCCGACCCGTCCAGCAGTGTGGGCGTAGCCGCATGCCGCTCTGAGTGCCTGAGGGTGCAGGATAGCGCATCTGCTCTCCTAAAGATGGGCCCGGGCCTGGAGGACACCGGTGCGTTCCAAGGGAGATCCTGGAGTCCTCCCCAAGCGCAGATGCAGGCCACCGAGGATAAATTACGGTACAAATCCCATATAACCCGGTATGCTTTCCCAATGTGCTAGGTACCTTTTAAAGGTTTACCCCCGATAAAATTATGATGATAAAAAAGGTACATATATTTTATTCGGTAGGTACTTTTATTTCATTATTTATCTTAATGAATCCGTACTTCGGTAAACTCATAAATTAAATTATTCGCGTATTATTTATTTCCTCCATTCCTTTAAAATCTGGGTTCATGGTGTAAAATTAAATACATATGTTACGTTTTCCTCATCCCATTTAGACTATGGAAATACCAAATGATTGCCACCGTGAAGCAATTATTATTTATTTCGTTGGAGGTAAATGTGCGGTTGCTGGCTAACACACTAGGGTATATGGCGAACCTTCTTCATATTATGTCTTCATATGATATCACATGGGATACTTATCACATGGCCAGTATGCTTCTCAGTTACTTTAGGCCAGGGTTTCACCAAAACGGAGGCGAGATGTGCGGGGCAAAGATGTGTATAAACAACGAACAGGATTGCGTTATTCACTCAGCTTACATCTTCATATTCTCCTTTTAGCTTCAGTGGAGACCACTGAGCGGAGATGTGCCATACTTGTATGACGTGATGGAAACGTAGATGTGAGCTTTCGGGCGGAATAAAGCGGAGATGCAAACTGTAGGGTAAAACCGGAATAGATGTGCATTGGGATAGATGACTCTTTTCCAATATATTGGACTTCCAAAACTCGTGATTATGAATTATTATTTTAAATCGAAACTGCAGGTATTCCACACCTTATTTCTCAACAATTCTCTTATATTGCTCTGTAGAAAGAATTTGTCTTGCTTTTCTGATATCAAATCAACTTTTCCAAAATTGAAGTTTGGAAAATTTGTCATTATAGGTGAAAGAAAATAAGTTAACGTTATATAATAAAGATCAAACTATCACGACTAAAAGAGAATATTTATCAGAAATAAATATCTTTTAAAATTATGAAGAAATTCCAAAAAGTGGGGCATCTATTCCGATTTTACTTTACCACGCAAGCTGGCAAGCTGTGAGCGGCACCACTAGTTCTTCCCGCACCTCACGACATAGAAGCTGCTCTAGCCAGCATATCTCTGCTCCAGTCAAGACAGTACGCATATCCACACAGTTTCGGTGGATACACCCTAGCTGAAAATTATCTCCTGTCGACTCCGCTTCAGGCATCTTCGCACATCTGCGCTTTGGTCAAGTCCGGGCCTAATTTGGCTGCAACACTTTGCGTCTGCTGGGCATGGGGGCTTAATAAATTCAATATTGGGGAGTCCTGGAACTTACTTCACACCGCTGCTCCAATGCGGGTTAGTGACCAACCCGCTGTCAAATGCTTTCAAACCCCCAATAAGGCCACCGACAAAGTTAAACGACCGTTGTCTAACGATAGCAACCGGAATCGACAGCTTAATGAGTTTACTATTTAAGCGGTCTCACCATTTCACATAGCATAGATCGCTTGCGTTCTACGCTAGCCGCTGGGTCATGCGCTCTTCGCACTTATTAAATACATCCACGCGGACTTTATTGATTAAAATATTTTTATCAACACGCTTTTATTAGCTTGACCTGAATGTTTGTATATGTGACGGAATATTTTAAGTTCATTTTCACCTACTTCTAAGCGTCTGATTAACTTGAAAATTTGCAAGTCAAGGGCCGATGACAATGCAATAAACTAAAATTTATGGTGTCAATAGTATCTTAAAAACCACCCCACGCTTTTTTTTACAGTAAAATACATTTTCTTCTTATTTTTTTACTTTTTAGTTTGTATTTTCACAAAAGCGTGTTTTTTAGTTTTTTAAACTACATTATTTATTTTATTTATATTTACGCATCACAGTAGGGTAGGTATACCCTGTGTCGTGGGTACCATAGACATACACAAAGACAGAAACACAAACACCCAGAACGAAACAAAAATTTGAATGATGAATTTCTGATTTGCCGGGAATCGAACCCGATGATCCATGATAACTATTGCGCCACGCAGGTCGTCAATTACGTTTAGTATCCATCTACAAAAAAAAAACGACATTGCAGATGATGAAACAGGTGATTGTTTTTTGGTGGAAAGATGCAGTTGCCGGCCAGCCTCACATCAGGCGACTATCAGCCGAAGGCCGAAAGTATCAGTGCAACTGCATACGGTTACAGGCAGGGCTTAGGCTTGCTCGAGGTTGTCTGCAGATTTCCATACATGCCAAGTGATACCACGTGGCCTGAACGCTTTCTTTTTACTCCATTCAAATATAAAAGGTAGTGGCACTGTAGGTGATCGAACTATTATCGTTATGTAGGTGGTAGGACTATTATCGTTCACCCGGGGAAGTACCACCGCTGCACCCACTTCTGCCGTGAACCAATTCTATTGTGTTTCGGTGGAAAGGTGCAGTTGCCGCCACTTACAGGCGACCACCAGCCTCCGGAGTAGCAGCGCAACTGCATACGACCTCAGACAAGACTTACCAATGCTTTCTTGAGGTTGTATGTAGATGTCCATGGGCTGCAGCGACCACTTAACACCACGTGACCTGCATGCTCGTCTGCTACTCCATTCAAATAAAAATAATAAAATAAGATATGCTCGTGATTATGACATATTCATTCTTCATTCTCAGCTCTCATCACCTACTTCTCACTGCTGTCTGCGTTTTGCTGGCTTAACGTGATGAGCTTTGACATCTGGAGGGTCTTAAGGTTAGTAGCAGCAACCCTTTTTTGCGTCCCACTGTTGGACATGGTCTCTCCCCATTATTGGTGAGGCCCAAAGCTTGCTCCAATGCGAATTCGTTGATATAACTTCGTTAAGGTTAGTATTTCTTGTGAAATTAAAATACATAGCTGACAAAATTGGAAAATGCCCATTTCGTTGATTTACATACTTGATTTTACAGGTGAGATTTTGTAGTTAAAAACAGTATTTCCATAACACTGTTTCAATAATAGTATATTAAATAAGGAACTTTTTTTTTAACTTGCGTCAAGAATAGGCATGATGACAGATTTTTAAATACCTTTCCTTATTGTAGGTACACGTCTCCTAGTTTCGAAAAAAAGTTTACTTCAGCAATAAACTTAAGTTTTAACGTAAATTAATGTATTTTCTGCTATGTAATTTGAATTAAGCGCGAAAATGCTCGTAGGTGTCATGGCGTCGGCTTGCTCGTCACACTTCAAGCAACACGATGACTTTTACTGAGACGTTACGTCATTCCTTTTGATTGGCGTTTTAGATAACATGGCCGATTGCTGTGTTTAATACTTTTATTTTATTGGAAATCTTATTAATCTTAATATTTATATTAAAACGGGGTCATATTTTAGAACTTTTTTAGCATATATTTTTCTGTAAAACCATTTATTCTCTGATTCTTTAATAGTGTCATCATGCCCATTATAATGAGAGTTTTAGGTTACTAATGTCACTGTAACTTAATGTCAAACCTTTATTAATATTTTGATATTTTATCAGAGACCGGATTGACTATGAACTGAAGTTTATTTATGTATAATTAATTTTATGAAGGACTATTCCGAATATGAAAGTTTTATTAGCTGAAATCAATACAATTTCTGACCCATCTTCTCTCAAAATTGACTAAGTTCAATATTTTTTACATTTTTTTTGTATGAGAATGTCAAAAAGTGACTAATGGCACTTTTCACACTATAGGCACTAAAGGCAATATAGGCAATTCAAAGCAATACATAGCATTTTTTTCAATCTGTTTTACAATAATCCGGAAATATGTAAATTTTATACGTATTACAGGAAAATTCACAAAACTGTCACCGTCTTCAGGTCTATTAAGCAAAACAAACTAATAAAAATAAAAATAAATAAATTTAATAGATTGTTATTGAAACGAAACGAAAGTTATATTGCGCAATCAAACTTATAGAAATACTGTATTTTAACTGCAAAATCTCACGTGTAAAATGACCTAAATCAGCGAAATACGAAATTTCGTATACGGCCACTTAAGTCTTGGGCCACAGCCGCAACTGCATTTTTTATGACGTAACATACGATAAGGCAACCCACGTGGTGGTTAAGTGGCAATGCAATTCAAAGATATTAAGCTCAAGAAAACTAGAGTGCACATTTCACACTGGTGATAAAAAGACACTTTAATGATAATATTATTGACATAAAATTATAAGTACAGTAGAGAGTCGATTATCCGAACTAATTACATTACATGTTACGTTATTACATGGGTGTTGGTGGTTGGACATCCACAACACAGTGCAAACTAAAGTGGCAGTCAGGGTTTCCAATTTTGTACTGATCTGTAAAAAAGGGATTAAATTATTTGAATTAGTATTTATGCACAGGTGAATGAAAGCTTTATTTTATTTACATATAAGTATAATATTTATATGTAAATAAAATAAATTTATCTTTAGTGACAAATAGAAATTGAACAAAAAAGTGCAGTAGTTGAAACATAAATATTCTTGGTGTAATACTTGTTGAATACTTAAGGTTTTTTAAGCCTTAATACTAACGGGGCGCAGAAGTTGGTAGGTGTGAGCGAATCGGTACGCTCTAATGTACCTACTTGTAAAAAACTTAATTAATAAAGAATTCGTAATGCCGAGTGGTTGCTATAGTCAATATACATCCACCCGCAATTTTATCTTATATAAGACATCCACACATTTTCTAGCAAATTAGGGTCTTGCCTAAGGTTACGACCTTAGGCAGGACCCTAATGCAGTTGTAATATTACTCCGATGATAATCGCTTCAGGTAAGGCATTTGGTAGTCAGTATTGGCCAGCAATCAAAGTAGAACTCATAGAGAAATTATACACTACCGTAGAACCACAGAACATTATTAAAAGAGGTAGAACGGCAATAATACGCCGTTTGTGTGAAGACTGGTATCGCCGATTGAGCCCCGCCTTTCACCTCCATTACTGTACTTAAATAAATACGAAGCTTACGCACATATTTGCAATTTCAAATCTAGCCAATCTTAGCGCCGCACAATCACGCGATTTCAAATGAACGAATCATACCCAAGCACGCACACAAGCACGCATATTGTAGCACGATCGCGTGTTTCTGAAGAGATTTTGGAATTTTGAGCGTTTGCCCAAAATTCCTTGGCGACGTCTGCCCCGCCCACATTTCCATTCTAACTTCTGTTAATAATGTTCTGTGGGTAGAACTAACTGCTTTACGTCAGAAATCGACGCAGCGGTGGTACTTAGATGGTCGATACATCAAAGTTCTTCTGCAACAAAACAACAAGGAAAAATAATCATCACATATCGATCTTATCGTGAAATATGCGTTATTTGCTGTTAAATTAATATTGGTTATAATGTTTTCTTTTCAGTCAAAATCGCAAATCTAAACTAGAAAAACAAAGCTCACGGTTTCGCGCGTACGCGATATATGCGTTCGGCGTTCCTACTTTGCTGACTGTTCTGGTGATCAGTCTAGAGTTCTCCGATTTACCCTGGAGTATTTGGCTACCCCGGTTGAGGTCCAGTAACGATTGTTTCTTATCTGGTAAGTTTGTTATCCCCTCGTATGTGAAGAGGGGGCCTCTTGGCCTATGGGCTTCAAACGAAAAATGCAAGGGCTTCAAGTTTACAGCCCTTTATTACATCGATGACACAGCGCCGCATATATTTGTCTCCTTTTTACTCATTAAATTGTATGTGTTGACAATGAAACAAGACAGCTAGAAAACCGTCATTTGAATATTCGGTAGTGGGAAAAAACGATTTTTGAACAGTTCTGAGAGTTTCAAACATGAATTATGTAAAATATTTATACATATGTGAATGCATAGAGATTATGATATTGTATTCGTTTCTATTATACTGTGTAAATAAAATGTATCTTTCCAGAAAGCTATTTTATTTATTAAAAATTAAAAATAAGTAAATGTACTCCTCAATTGATGTCAGCTGTACAGATTTGTTTCATTGTTAATATTATATTTATTATAAATCACAAGTTGTAAATTTATTCTTGAACAAGGACTTGTTAAATATAGATAGCAGTTGTATAAAAAACTGAAAAAAATATCGTTTTTAAATATATAAGCTGAGTAAATTACCCTGTCTGTGGCGCAGCCCCGGTAGGGCTTCACAGATATATACGCCATTTTTATTTTCCACAGATTAAGGGTTATCAGAAAATAGAGGATTATTTTATATCTCATAAAATATTTCATGCTACATAAATAGAGTATTCAGGACAAGTGGTGTAGAGTAACCGCTGTAGAAATTAAAGACAAAGACACAGATTTTTACTTGTACAAATGTGGGTGTTTACAAAAGCTGTTAATACATATTTAGTTCGCCGTTTTAACCTTCATGAGGTATGCTAATATTACAAACATAAAAAACTTAATCATAACACAATTTATAAAAGTGTACATTTACATCTATGTACATCACAACCTCAAATATCGTAAAGCTCCAGTCTTGTCTGAGGACGTCTGCTACTGTGGAAACTAATAATGTAACTATAAATGGGACGACAATCACTGTGAAAATTCTACAAGTGGACAAGACATGCCTTTGAGATTTTTTTATAACTGACTAGCTTTCCGCCAACGGCTTTGCCCGCGTGGACCCGTTTAATGGGTCCCCGTAGGATAAAAAATAGCGTATGTGCTATTCCAGGCTTCATTCATCGAATGCAAATATTGCAATATTTCCGTCTGAGAGAAGCCGCACGTCTCTCTAAGACTAGGACCGTACCGGGGACTAGTGTCGGCTAACGCGCTAATACTCCTATTAAAATTATTAAATTAAATATATTATTGGCAGTAGCCCAAAGTGAGTCGGGGCATTGGTTGCACGCTCTCCCATCTAAAAACATTGGCACCGTACTGGATCCTGTAGCTCTGCGTATTGCAGTAGGTCTCCGGCTCGGTGTGAGGGTGTGCGAGCCTCATGTTTGTCCGTGTGGGCAAAAGCTTTGGTCGACATGGCCTGTCCTGTATCAGGAGTGCCGGTAGACTTTTCCGCCACGGTACCTTAAACGACTTGGTTCGCCGGGCTCTTGCCACCGCTTCTATTCCAGCAACATTGGAACCATCTGGATTATCTAGAAGTGATGGCAAGAGGCCTGATGGCGTTACTCTAGTGCCGTGGAGTCTAGGACGGCCACTGGTATTGAACGTGACATGTGCGGATACCTTAGCCCCATCGCACATAAGCGATACTGCAGAGAGGGTGGGGTCCGCGGCCGACCATGCACAGTCTCTCAAGCGCCGCAAATATAGTAATTTGTCGGATAATTATCTATTTGCGGCGCTAGCGGTAGAGACTATGGGACCATGGTCTTCTGACATGAAGAAATTCATGTCAGAAATGTCGACCAGACTTGTCCTTGCCTGTGGTGACCTAAGAGCTGGCGGCTATTTTGCTCAACGGCTCAGTCTAGCCATACAAAGGGGCAATGCCGCCAGTGTCTTGGGGACCATGCCTCGCACGGACTTTTTAGATGAAATATTTTATTTATAAGCCTTTTATGTTTTATATGTTTTTGTTTTTATTTTTATTTTAAGTTATGTATATAGTTAATTAAGATTAGTATTAAGTTGTTTTGTATTGAATTATAACATATATGTTGTAAATAAATAAATAATATAGTATGAAGCGCGCATGGCTCGGCGGCTGAACGGTCTACGCAACTAAGCCAAACGGGCGCGGTCGGTTGTGAGATGGGTGACCGCTAGTGGCAAAAAATTTCATGCGCGTTTCCGTGCTTCGGAGGGCACGTTAAGCCGTCGGTCCCGGTTGTTGTCGATAGATAACAGTCGTTAAACCTTGTCGGAGGCCTTATGGGCGGTTTGAAAACATCCGACAGCGGGTTGGCCACTAACCCGCATCTCCACCAACCCGCATTGGAGCAGCGTGGTGGAGTAAGCTCCAGGTCTCCCCAATAAAGGGGGAGAGACCCGTGCCCAGCAGTGGGACGCATAAAAGGGTTGCAGCCAGCCAGCCATATTATGTACACCCTACATTATCTTTAACATTATTTCCAATCTTAACTCCTTCCTCCGCGCTCAAGCTTCTGGAGTCTTATTTGAGTCATAGGATCCAGAGGGTTGAAGTGAACGGTAAAATGTCAAACGGGTCTGTAGTTCATTTGGGGGTCCCACAGGGCTCAGTACTCGGCCCGTTCCTATTTTTAATATAATATATTAACGATCTGCCATATATGGTGGAGAATAATCATGAGATAGTATTGTTTGCAGATGATACTTCCTTAATTTTCAAAACTAATAGACAAACTGATGATTATGACGATGTGAACAATGCTCTCTCTGAGGTGGTAAATTGGTTTAATGTAAATAACTTAGTACTCAATAACAAAAAGACCAATTGTATTAAGTTTTCACCACCTAATGTTAAAGAAAATGTTGTAAAACCTCAATTGAATGGCGAGGAAATGAGCTTTGTTGATGAAGCTGTATTTCTTGGATTAACTGTTGATTCTAGGCTTCAATGGGGACCCCATATCTCTCGGTTAGCGAATAGACTAAGTTCTGCCGTCTTTGCGATTAAAAAAATAAGATCACTTACAGATGTCGATACAGCCAGATTGGTCTATTTTAGTTATTTCCATAGTATAATGTCGTATGGTATTTTACTGTGGGGAAATGCAGCTAATGTCGACACAATATTTATTTTGCAGAAGAGGGCTATTCGCGCAATATATAAATTAAATTCTAGAGAATCACTGAGAGAAAAATTTAAGGAGACTAATATACTAACATTTGCATCGCAATATATTTATGAAAATATAATGTATGTTCGTAAAAACAAACACGAATTTATGACCTTTTTGGATCTACATAGTTCGAACTGTGTTTCGACAAGGAATGGCCACAAACTTGCATTCCCCAAGTGTAGGCTCCGCAAAAAGAGCCACTCTTTTATCGGGATGTCGATCAGAATATACAATACAATCCCGGAAAATGTTCAATCCCTTCACATGATTATTTATATCCGACTAACCTCACGAGACATTTTTCCGGAACTAGGCCGACTAGTTTCGGACCTAAACGAGGTCCTTCTTCATGAGCCGTCGCGGTCGGTCGCTCGGAGGACGCGCCGATGACTGCGGGCGGTGGCGCGTGCGGCTCGTCGGGATGGTTCGGCAGCCATCGGATCTCCTCGTGTGTCTTCGTCCATTGCGTCCGCGCTTAAGGTGGTGCTAGACGGGACGCATACCACGCTGACTGTGTCGCTCTCCAAAGTATCAACCACATTGTGATCCGACGTAGTATGAAGTACTGGTTTCCAGGCTGAGGGCACAGTCCAGCCACTGTCTCTGTTGTAATTGGGGCGACGGTTAATTTCAATCGCCTCGCGCACTTTCCGGGGTACTAGAAATTTTTCCCTCGCCAGAACTGCCACTTTGTCAAAACGAATGAAATGTGCCGTCCCCGAATTATGGGCATGTTCCGCGACTGCGGACCCTCTGCTGTCCATATTCTTCACACTCCGTATGTGTTCGGTTAATCTAATAGATTCACCAACTTATAAGCTGTCTAGACACCTGGCCACTATGCTGAATTCCTTCACGGGCAGAACATCTAGCCATGTAAAGGATTCTGGACACTTCGTTGACCTGTTAGGAAATGTGCATATCCTAAAAAACGAAGTAATGGTCAGTTTTGACGTGGCTTCGCTGTTCACGAATGTTCCGGTAGAGGACTCACTAAGTATAATATCACAACTACTAGAGAAATCTGGTGCACCTACTGGAACTATTGAACTGGTGGAGCTCTGTCTTAAGAGCGGCTATTTTGTTTGGCGAGGAGAGTACTTCCTACAGGTGGATGGAGTAGCTATGGGTTCTCCGATTGCTCCGGTGGTAGCCAATATCTTTATGGAATGGTTTGAGGACAAGGCGATGGAGAACGCTACTGTAAAACCGCGCTTCTGGTGGAGATACGTGGACGATGTCTTCGCAGTGATAGCTAAGGATGGGCTATCGGAGTTTTTGGGCCACCTGAACACTGTGCATCCAAAGATCCAATTCACAGTGGAAGAAGAGAGGATGGGAACACTACCATTCTTGGATGTTTTAGTCTGCCGGGAACCGAATGGTAAATTATCACACACTGTGTACCGGAAACCAACACACACCGACCGGTACCTGCAGGCAGATTCACACCACCATCCAGCCCACCTCTCTTCGGTGCCCAGGACACTCATCAACCGGGCTTTGAACCTGTGCGATTTCCAACACGTTAACTCAGAGTTACATCACGTGAGAAATGTGCTGGAAACCAACGGGTACTCGTGGAGACAGAGTCTTCGGTTGGTGGGTGGTAGCTCCAAACCACGACATGTGGGCGTAGATAGAATACCAGCATACTTGCCCTATATTAAAGGAGTAACGGACAAGATCGGACACCTTTTGCGTTCCAAATATAACGTAAGGACGATTTTCCGTTCTCCTGCTCAGATACGGGAATATCTACGCTCACCAAAAGACAGAGACCCGTTAAGTGTGCCGGGCGTGTACATGATACCCTGTGACTGTGGCAAGAGTTATATTGGCGAAACTCGTCGCAACATCGCTACCAGGGTATGCGAACACATACGCAGTGTGAAGAATATGGACAGCAGAGGGTCCGCAGTCGCGGAACATGCCCATAATTCGGGGACGGCACATTTCATTCGTTTTGACAAAGTGGCAGTTCTGGCGAGGGAAAAATTTCTAGTACCCCGGAAAGTGCGCGAGGCGATTGAAATTAACCGTCGCCCCAATTACAACAGAGACAGTGGCTGGACTGTGCCCTCAGCCTGGAAACCAGTACTTCATACTACGTCGGATCACAATGTGGTTGATACTTTGGAGAGCGACACAGTCAGCGTGGTATGCGTCCCGTCTAGCACCACCTTAAGCGCGGACGCAATGGACGAAGACACACGAGGAGATCCGATGGCTGCCGAACCATCCCGACGAGCCGCACGCGCCACCGCCCGCAGTCATCGGCGCGTCCTCCGAGCGACCGACCGCGACGGCTCATGAAGAAGGACCTCGTTTAGGTCCGAAACTAGTCGGCCTAGTTCCGGAAAAATGTCTCGTGAGGTTAGTCGGATATAAATAATCATGTTAAGTTACACTCACGATTCGATATATAATAAAATTCAATCCCTTCCTTTTCACAGATTTAAAAAAAAAAAGTCAAACAAGTCCTGTGCCGCAAGGCTTTTTACGATCTTAAGGACTATTTAATTGATAAAAAAGCTTGGGATTGAGGTGTAGTCCCACAAGGCTGTTTCTATAACTGATGTAATAGACTTAAATGAATTAAATTGCCTATGTTAGCAGATGGCTGTGGGACGACATTGACACATGCGGTAGCTGTCACGTATGTTCCTTATCGGCCCATAGCTACTCTGTAAGAAAGTTAGCTATTGTATACCCCATATTTTAAAACAGGGCTGAAGTTTTTCTCCGTCTGCTCTTTTCTTCAGCTCAGCATTGCCTAAGCGCACCCAGAGCAGACAGAACAAAAAATAACGTTCACTAAGAGTTTGTAAAGGAACCATACAGTGAATAAAGAATATTTCATTTCATTTCATTTCATTTCATTTCATTCCTTATCTTTATGGTTGTCTGGAAGAGATCGCTGCTTAGCGATAAGACCGCCAATTGTACCATATTCTCTATAATTTCAGGTGTTAGCAAACTCTTATACCTGTACGGTCCGATGGTGATTTTATGTGTGGCGAACATGGTACTGTTTACCCTCACTGCTATCAGCCTTTCCAGGACCAAGAAAAATCTCTCCTATTTCGATTCCAAAGACAGTTACCGTCATGATGGAAATAATGAAAAACAGAGGTAAGACTTCCATTTCATTATTTATTTAGTGTATTCGTGAAAGCTACAATTCTTTTACTCCAGAAGTGATGGGTAAATTGACATAGAATGTAACGTAGTGTTATTACTAATAAAATGTAACAGCGTCATTCATAAAAACTTCTTAAGGATTCTTTAACTTAATTAATTTTAGGAAGTTTAATTTGACAGCCGTTTGAGATAAATCCCAACTACCACAAACTAGTTGCTTAATAGCTTTGGAGCTAATGCTTTCTCAAAGGCGCCAAGCTCAAGCGCCAGAGCGTGCACTGCAGACCTTATGCAGCTGCTTTGCAGCCAAAGGGGCACAACTTTTTGCAACAAACCTTTCTGAACCCCTAAAACTACTACTAAACTAGTGTTCTACTAAACTAGGGGTTCAGAAAGTGGTTTCTGAACCCCTAAAACGCTACTGTACAGCTAAAAGTTGTAAAATAGGCTGCTACTTCCACTATTGTGCTAGTTGGGATATTAAACATGGTAAAGGAGTTTTGGCGGGAAGTCGAAAAAGACATGTTGTGCTCTTGTTTTATTTTTACTTTCTTGGTGTATTTTTGAGTTATATCGGATAAATTTGATAGTATTTTGTTCGATATAGGCTAATTATAGTGTACGAGTGTTGTGAATTATTTAAAATATCAATGCGACAATATGTTTTTTCGGCTTTCCTCCAAAATTCCATGGGTCACGATGGTAAAGAAGCCATCGCTTTACTTGAATGTCTGACTGACTTGACGGACTGATTACTGACGACTTGTTGACTTTACTTATTATCACTCGTCCAGTTTCACCGAAACTGGCAAAATAGTGATGCAAAAATTATACTTGACGCTGGCAATATGCAGAGTTTGCGATGCCATAATTGAAGAAAAAAAAACATGGTGAACGTTGTATAATTTCGTAGTAACATTAAAAGTCAACAACCGTTCCAAATTTTGTTTTACTCCAAATTCTAAATTAGTTACACATTTCGTAACATCCTAATGTTTTTCAGATACTTCCTGTACTTAAAACTCTTCATTGTGATGGGTGTCAACTGGATTTTCGAAGTGCTGAGCTACGTTTACAAGAGCACGTACTGGGTTTACACCGATGCCTACAATGTTCTTATTGGCTTGATTATTTTTATAATCTTTGTGTGCAAGCCCAAGATTTTTCAACTTCTTAAAGAGAGGTTTGTGTTTATCTTTTTATGATATAAAATGTGCGCTCAGCATCGCAATATGGGCGGTTTGCAATGCTGAGCGCACATATTATATCCGACAGGGCCTCCGACAAGGTTAGCTTAACCGGCACTTTACTTAGCTTTATTATTGTAACGAATCACGGCACTGCTTTAGGGCCGTTCAAGTATTACGTTAGCACTATGTTATGTAGGGGAGTCTAGAGGCCTTACTGTAAGTCTGCACACGCGAAAACTTTATTATCACGTTTGCGTTAAGAATTTAACTATCGACCTTATTCCTTTCAGATTAAGATCTATCTGAAAGGCGTTAGTGTAAGTCTGAACATGTGAAAACTTTACTATCGCGTTTGCGTTAAGAATTTAACTATCGACCTTATTCCTTTCAGATTAAGATCTATCTGAAAGGCCTTAGTGTAAGTCTGCACATGCGAAAACTTTACTGTCGCGTTTGCGTTAAGAATTTAACTATCGACCTTATTCCTTTCAGATTAAGATCTATCTGTCCAATTTTAACTCGGACGCAGTTGTAACGTTTGCGCGTTTACAAACTTAGACTAAGGGCTTAGATGATGATTACGTTATCGGTAATAACTTACTTTTTACACGAATGGAAACCCTCACATTGTCTTTGCCTGAAAACGAAACGCATTTTCGGGGATTCCTGCAAATAATGCATACGTTTATGCACTCGCTTTAGAACCGAGTAAGGGAATTACCGCGCGCTATTCACTTATCTAAATTTCCTCTGTCAGTGCATTGTTTCGTTTGGATACGAGTAAATACGTATTGTTAGCATAGCAAAGCAAGCATTCCAATTCCAATGTCATTGAAAACATAGAATCATGGATTCGGGTTTCATGAGCTAAAGACTGTTAATTTGAATTTAATATGTGTACCAAAGATTATAATATTTTTATCCCTTACTCTATGTTGAATACCGTAAGAGTAAAAGCTAATCTCTATCCTACACCTATTATTTTTCTTATTGTTAAAATTATAATTATAAGGTGACCAGAGATATATATAGGTATATATATATTTATAATATATAATATATATAATTTATATTATAACTTTAAGTGAATATTATAACATTATAATTATAATATTAACAATACATTAATTGAAAAATGTTTACGTAAGCATGGGGGGAGGGGGTAAACGCTTTGCTTACTTTTGCTGACAAGGGGGATGGGGGGGGGTAAATAATTTTAATAAATCTGCTTACGTAATACTTGAACGGCCCCTTTTCGGTATAGCCTGCCAGTAACATGATTATTTTGTGCAGGTACAGAAAAGTCGGAACTAATTCGGTGTCCCAGAGCAACACGTCGTATTCTCGAACTACATCTAGCAAAGACGAAAATAATCAGTAAAACAAATATTAAAGGAAGGAAGCGGAAGACTAGGAAGTTGGCGGCTATTTCTACTTGTAACGCTAAAACAAAATAATGTAACATGATTTAAGGCGAGGGTTTTCGAAACATTGTATTTTTTTGTGTTTTTTCCATAAATGTGACATATTATTGTATTACAATTTTGAAAATTATTCAGTCATATTATTATCAGTTTGATCTAGGGATTTGGATTTGGCCTTAGATCTAGGGATTTGTGTTATTCAATACACGATAGAGTTTATTTTGCTGCAGTTTTTTTATAATGTGGCATTAAAAATACATAACAACCCAAAATTGTGGCTCTTCCACTACCATCAACCCCTATTTTTAATAGCCAATAGAAATTTAATCTTGAAAAATTTATTTTTAATCTTGCTTTAAGTATATGTACGTGTATTTAACCTGTACAACTTAAATATACATATAAATACCTACTATAATAATATTATTATGTTGTAGCAATTACAATTTTGTGGATTCTTATGAAAAGTTGATCACGCACGTATGTAAGTGGTCATTGAAACTCATGGACAATTTCGACTATCTACAAGCTAGAGTCTCGTCTGTACAGCAACAGTGCGACTTAAGACAAGGATTCAGGCTTGCTGTAGTTTGTGTGTAATATCAGTGGATTGTAGCGGCCATGTAGGGGAGCCCACGAGGCTAATTGTGGATTTACTCGAGCGTTATTAGAACCTTGTGTATTATATAGGTTGGGTGGTGGAAATATACGACGTTTTCCGTTTAAACGGTGGGGAGACCGCATATAGGTTTTCAAAAATTTTATTCGGATGTGTTTGTGTGTAGTGTGTATAAAATAACGACAAATATCGATTAATAGTAGAATAAATTAAATGCATGGTAAGTCATATTTCAGTAATCTGATACTTTTAGTTTGAATGTCTACAAAACACTAAAATAAAAAACGTCATTTTGGCAATCTCGGGAGAGGTCGAATTTTTATTATTTAAAAAGTCATGGTTCAACCATAACGGGGTATTCTAATCCGCGAGTTCCCCGTGGACCAACCGCTGGACCAACTAGTTGGACCACGGGGAATTTTTTTTCCCGCTGGACCAACTACTCGGTGGTCCAACTAAAATATCTGACCATTTTGATATCCGGAAGTAAGATAAAAAATACTGTATAGAAGGCTTTTTCAATTGTGACAGTACTCAACAGGATGCAAGGTGTACCCCATATCTTAATCTGACGCGCCCGAGTAAATCCGAAAATCCCCTCTTGGGCTCCCCTACTATTAAGGAAACTTAGCCAAACAAAGTAAAAAACAGGGCACCAGGGCACCTTCAGTGAAACAGCAGATTTGCTGTACGGTACGGTGGAAATGGGTGCAACGGGGTCGAATCGATAAAAATACGAGTATAATCACTTTCGCCAAAAAGAAGCGGACAGCAATGTTTAAATTCTTGTTTTGTTTTTTCCCTATTTAAAATTTGATAAAAGTTATTAACTTAGTATTGCGACTATCAATTTAAAATAAAATAAAAATCGCATTTATTCGCGAAGGATTTATTATATACTTATTACTAGTGGATGTGAATACAAAACCGTTTCATAACTCACTTATTACGATTGTTGGTAATAATACTTTTTCGTTACCTTTTCTAATGTTGTTTTATTACAAGCAATTATTTCTCGTTTATTAACATTGTGGTCTTTTTGGGTAATATGAGTATCGTAAACTGTACCTAATATAAAACAAAAAAAAAAACATTTTGAAATGATTATAGATTTACATAATATATTTGGTATATATGAGTACTACACCAACCCGCATTTGAGCAGCGTGGTGGAGTAAACTCCAGGCCTCCCTAATAATGGGGAGAAAGTGGGAGGCAAAAAGGGTTCCAGCTAGCCAGCCAGCCATATGAGTACTTAGGTAAACTGTTTACAATAAAACAAAGGAATTTCATGATATAGTGTATTTAGACTTTAATAAATGCAAAAATATAATTAATTATTATTTAAGTTACTAATAACAATAGATTCTTAATGATATTATAATTTATAACTTGTGCACAAGCATTAAAAATTCTATATTCAAATATTTGAATCAATAAACAATTTAAAAACCTTACATTATAAAAATGTGCTACTAACTTAGAATAAATACGTAGAATGTAAGTCTTCATACAAGCGCGCTGTCAAAATTGAAGCACTAAATAGATTCCTACAGCTGTCACATCTGATTCTGACAAACAAAATATTTTTATTTTGACCAAATTAACTATAAAATACTACAAAATATTGAAAACACTGTGAATAGTTATTTTATTACACTTATTTTGTTTTTAAAAAGTGTTGTGATAAAATTTAACGTTTGGTGCCATTAATGGCATCAATCAGCATGCTTCAATTGGGCGCGCGAACTTGGTTTCTATAATGTAGTTGTAATTATTCTAAGGCTACTAATAAAGTTTAAAATATAAACAAAAAAAGTTCACTTCATGTAAAAACTTATAAGTAGTACCTATATATAAAATGTAAATTCAACTGACATGTATATTGAGAATAAATTCTATACACGCATATATGCTACCATTAATTAAAGTATGTTACAATACAATAACACTATATATACGAGTATACGAGTGAATATTGAAGTTATTAACTAGCGACTAGAATATACATATATTTTAAATAAAAATATTGATAGGTTTAAGAATGGCCCCACACATGTGTTGTAAGTCACTTAGAAAATAATATTACGCGCAGACATTGATATAGACTAATAGTATTTTAGAGTTATAAAAACTGAATAATAAAGCTGTAATTTTAATCAAATAAATTTATAATTATTGCTTCTCAGTGTACATATTGGCTAAAAAATGAGTTCACCGACATTTAATTTACTGTAAAGAACTGTCACTCTATTGTACTGTGGCAGTGAAATGAAAAATATTTTGTAGCCAATGCCACCATTAGTTTGCCCTTAGAGCGGATTCAAACCAACGAATTTATTGACCAGTGTAGGATGGACATCTTTCGCGGTTGACTTATACGCGCTTATAAGCACGTTCGCGGAACATATGCGGCAAAAGCTCCCCGTAACGCGACAATACGCTTTCCCAAATACTCTCGTATAATATGCAGGTCTAACGCCGCTCTTAATAGTGTCTGTAGCGTATAAGTCAGACTAATATTTTGTCTAATTAATGAGTATGTCAGTAATTTAAATAAAGTATACTGATAATGAAATCGTCTTATATTCGATTCCAGTGAATATTGTACCGTCTTTACTGAAAATAACTTTTAAATTACTCTTAATTACTTTGCTACGAGAACATAATAAAAGGTCAGGAATTCAAGAACGAATTTCTTGTTTTTAAAGTTTAAAACCGATGATTTTAATAAGTTTGATTTTCAGTTTCATTCACGTTTATATTACTCAGCAAAACTCTTTTAACTTTTTTCCTTTTGTTCTCTCCTAAAAGCACCTATAAAAATATTGCTTCGTTAAAAAAACGTGTAAAAAGTATTAAAATATTAAATTACATTTAATGAGGTAGATTTTTAGTAAATTGGAATAAAATTGTGATGTTGAAATTTCTATTTTCTTAGAATTTTTTTTTCTTTTGTTATAGAACTTGATGTGCAATTCATAATATAATATAAAAAAATATTGAGATCAATACTATAGTTACAAATTAAAATTGATTTTGCATATTAAGTATCCAAAATCAATTTTAAACTAAACTTAAAGTGAATATAATATTATTATGAATATTTATATACATAGTACATAGTTTCCAGAAACAGTATAAAGCTACAAAAATATTAAAAAACTTAAGCTAAATTTATAAAATATTGCGAGCGGCAATCGCGCTTGTCACTATGAGGGCTCCCGCAGACATGCTTCTTTAAGCATCGATGATCACCGATTTTACGACTGCTTTGATGCTGCATCGCGTTTAGACGTACCATTACATCTTTTTTTTTTGTGTCGGTGTCGGAGGGAAACCTACATAAGGTACCAGGCACCTTGGGCGAGGATACCGGGTTATGTGGAATTTGTACCGCACTAAAACCCCCTCGGTGGAATGACTCTGCGCTTGGATCTCCAGTGGAACGCACCGGTGTCCTCCACGATTACTTTAGCGATTTTGTCGCTGCGTTGAGCATTGAAAAAGCAAATCGGCGAGCGTTGATGTTAAAAGCAGCATGTTTGCATAACTCTTAAAGACGATATGCTCACTAAATGCAGTTCAAAGAGATGCGTCAGAATATAGATTGTTTATTTTTCTACTTTGACCATAATATATTTATATTTTTGCCTTTTTATTTTTACTTTGACGACTTTAAGAGGTCGTATACGAAATTTTGCCGATTTCGCTGATTTAACTTATTTTACACAGGAGATTTTGCAGTTAAAATACAGTATTTCCATAAGTTTTATTGTACAAAATGACTGATCATTTCAATAATTAACTATTAAATGAGCCACTTTTTAATTTTTATTTCGTTATTTTGCTTAATAGACCTGAAGCCGTGATTGTTTTGTAAATTTTACTGTAATGGGTATAGAATATCACATATTTCTGGATCATTTTAAAATCTAAACAGATCGAAAAAAATGCTATGCATTGCTGTAAATATCACACACATAGTGTATGAGCTACTTTTTGCCACTCTTATACAAAAAATATTAGTAAAAAAACATTGAACTTAGTCAATTTTGAGAGAAAATAGGCCAGAATTTGCATTTGATTTCAGAAAATTGAAACAATCTTTCATTAAATTTATTTGACATAAATATACTCCAGTTCATAATCAATTCGTTTCCTGAAAATTAAATCAAATTAATAATGAAAATTTGGCATTAAAAATCTTTTAAAGTAACCTAAATCTTGCATTATAATTCTTGACGCAAGCTATAAAAGTGTCTAATGTATTAGATTATTAATGAAAATATAAATGTTCAATATTGTGCAATGATACTTGTAGAAGTTCTGTAATTTATCTGCAAAATCTCATGTGTGAAATCGGGTAAATAAGCGAAATCGACAAAATTTCGTATACGGCCCCTTAACGCCTACTTTAAATAGTTTGATAAACAATTCGACTTCTAAATCTCTTAGCCTTGAATACACTTAAATTTAGCTGTTTGATTTGGAACTAAAGCTGATAATTGCTGTCCTTAGAAGAATTGCTTGCTGCCGACGTCTTATGCCCTTTGTTTGAGGTCAAATTCATGGGTAAATCTCTTTCTTCCACGTCAAACTGAGAAGTCAATTTATCCAGCGTCATCCATATCATTTATCACTTGTCAAACTT
Source organism: Pyrgus malvae (assembly GCA_911387765.1). Lineage (NCBI taxonomy): Eukaryota > Metazoa > Arthropoda > Insecta > Lepidoptera > Hesperiidae > Pyrgus > Pyrgus malvae. The sequence continues at coordinate 5,729,500 of OU426958.1, read as the reverse complement.
CTTGGTAAATGAACTCTTTTCATAATATTCAAATGTAATACCATGCGATTAAATTAAGAATAGGATTTTGAGCCATTTAGTGACGTCATAGCCACTATTATATATTTTATATTTAAAATGTGAAAGTTTTGTTTTTTTATTCTTAGTATCTTGATTGCACATTATCTTACTTTTCAGCTAACACTTTTCAGTTGAAGATAATATTCATTGCTATTCTTAGTTTGATTGCATAGTAACCCCATATATTCCTTATCGTGTGGTAAGTGCCATTTCGTCTTTGCTGGAGTTGGCTCGTGACCATGAGGTTTGGCTTTGGGACACCGGGTCGCGCCGCGAAGTCTTGTACCTGGACAGAAATGAATGTTATTATTATTTTCGAGGAGGATATTGACAGTGGATTTATATACATTTACATAATAACAAAACAAATAATAATTTAGATTTACAGAAAAAAAGTGTGGAGAACGAAATCATAAACGCTCAACACTGAATTGCATCAAATATTGAACACGACAACAAAAATCCACAATATGATAAAAAAACAAATAATAATATTTGACTAAAACAACAAGTGTATTTTGTACAAATAGTTGATATTATTAAACTGATTGTAGTAATTTTGCTAGCGTTACATTACATTGAATAAAAAAATACCCATGTGAATATGCTTCTTATTAAAGTGATAATAATTTAATTTCATAGAAAAAGTGTTTTTTAAGATAAAAATAAAATGAAACATGTGCAAAGCCGCATTGTTAAGTGTTAATGTTTGGTAAATGAAAGAGTTAATTTAAAGTACATAAGGTTAATAAATATAGGTTGTATAGCGCACACAAATGTACTATTAACATTTCGTTAACCACTTCAGTTAGTTATTCCATATAAATTTAGTGTTCATGTTATTAATTTCGTTAAATATGCAGAAGAAGAAACATTGATGAAAGGCCTTAACAAAATCCAATTTAAAGATTTTGAATACCATATACCAGTTATATGTCTTTTGAAAATTATTTACGTTCAGTTTAGGCCAAATGTAAGCCCTGTGTGAATAATTACTAAAATGCCTAGTATCTAGTAGAATTTGTCTACCACACACTTTCGGGCAGTGACAGGTGTATCTGTGATTTTACACGCTTTAGAAGAAAATTCCTTGCACCTTAGTTTTTTCCAATGTTAGTCTTTCAAGCCCTAATGATTGATGAGCATCCATGATAATCCATTCACCCCATTCTTATAGCTGTTCATGTACCTCGTTTCATCTTCAATATCATCTTCTTTCTTAGATCCAAAGTGTCTCTTCTCTTTTCCTTTTTTAATATTTCATTTCTCAAATCTTTCCTTAGTATAAAATTTATATCTCTGACATAAGTAAAAGGTCATCAGGAAACATTATTTCTCCTTCCTAATTCTTTATAAATTATAGTATTTTTTTGATATCTAAGCATACATCTAATCGAAAATTCTATACTTATTTTATTAATTATTTAACTCTCTTATTGAATGTAATTTCTCTCACATTTTTGATTACATCTCACAAATTTGTCACGTTTGATTCCTTGCCTGTATCAGAATCGCTGCAGATATTAGATCTGATCGTCTCTTGGCTTTCTCTATGTTTAATGTCATTTAAATTTAATCGAATTGTACTTCGAACGTTCCTTTTTGGTTTCTGTCGAAATTTTTCTTTGATCCTGAGTGAAAATGCACGAGTTTATTCCTCTTTCAATTTTCTTAGCCTACTTAAACCCTAATATTATTGCAATTGGTGAAACTGCAAATAGAAATATGTTTTTTCGATATGCCTTTACATTTCAATTAGAATTCACTTAAAGATGAAAATACTGTTTCTAAATTCTATGTAATATTGAAGTGTGAGGTTATCACAATGGACAAATAGTAAAGCACTAGATAATATAATTTGGTATCATATTAATAATAATCGTACGTTACGTGATCGGCACGAACCTCTCCTTCAGCAGCTGCATGATCTTGCGCTTGCACACGAAGATAATGAAGATGGTCAATCCAATGAGGACGTTGTACGCGTCAGAGTAGACCCAGTAATCGCTAGGATACAAGGAGCTCAGCACTTCAAGTAACCAATTTATGCCCATCACAATAAATAACTTCACGTAGAGGAAAAGCCTGAAACGAAACACCGGGATATGAAAACACGTTTAAATACATCTGAAGATATTGTTGATATTAATAGAAATGATTTTTAACTATGTATGTATATAAAAGATATGTGTGTAAAAATATATAGTTAAGTAACTTCGAAATTACTTTATGCATCTTTGTGAAGATCTTCGTTCGGTAATTTTTTTCATGTAGTCACTTTGAAATTAACTGCCAATATAATCAGAATAGTTTAAAATTGTTCAAAAAGAAAAAAAAATAACTTATTTCATCTCAAATGAACAGATTACTAGATCTTTGGCAACACTTTTTTTGAAATCGCTTTAGTTCCGCGAGTTTCTTTGTTTCTATATCAGAAGATGATGTTTTAAAGTTATGCTTGGACAATCCAATGTTATTTAAATAGAAGCGCACAAGACTTGGTGGCTATTTTAGAACGCAAATTCTATGCAGCTAAGCCTAACGTACGCGGTCGTGTGTGTGATGGGTGCCCACCAGTGGCAAAAAAATTATACGCATTACCGTCTGCAGTAGTTAAATATTGCCAGAGGCATTATCGTCGGTTTGAAAACAGACAGCGAGTTAGCCACTACCCGCTATCTCCACCAACCAGCATCGGAGCAAGGTGGTGGAAGAAGCTTAAGACCTCCCCCAATAATATGGAAAGACACGTGTCTGACTGGGACGCAAAAAATGTTTGCAGCCCATCCAATGTTATTTATATTTTATTAATTACCTTTGTGTATCGTTATTCTGCTGATCACTTCTCGAGCTGTCCCTGGACTTGAGGACAGACACCTCTTTCTTGGTCTTTGCGATCTTTAACGCAGTCAAAATGAATAGCGTCGCGTTTGCAACACATAGAATTACGATTGGTCCATAAAAGTATATCAGCTTACCATTACCTGAATATAAAGAAAGTATTTTAATTCTAGTTTTTATAGGAATATTAATGCATACATAGCCTCCGTATTTATATAAAACTACCTAGGTTCACGCGATAGTGGGCTTCATGTTTTTTTTTCATAGGAAAAAGATGTTCTACATACCGGAACAAACAGACAGACAGACAAAAATTGTAAGAAATGTTATTTTAAATATCTCATTCATGTGGTAAGAAACGTGTACACTGGCGGAAAGTTTTGTAAACTTGTGAAAACGGAGGCAAATAATTATGAAGGCTTACCAGATAAAAAGCAACCTTGATACCGCAAATTGGGCATCCAAGGTTTAGGTGGCACGCCGGAGAACTCCAAGCTCGCCAACAGTATCGTAAGGAGTGTGGGGACGCCGAACGCGTATATTGCATATGCGCGCAGCTTTGACCGGACGAACATTTTCTCCAGCCTTATTTCTCGCTTCCCTCTGAAAGATACAACATTCAGGGTTACATAGTGAGTCAGCAATATATTTATCGCTGCTACACGGTGAGGTAAAATATTGTGATAATATAAATAACATTACGATGTTTTCCACTGACTTTCTTTCAGGTGAGATAAAGAAGAGAATTTGCTGAGAGAAAGTCACAATTTCTCGTAGGCATGATGTCCACTGATTCACTTGGCCAGCGTAGTGGATGGCTTTAATCTTTCTCACTTCTGAGAGGAGACCCGTGCCCAGCAGTGGGACGTAAAAAAGGTACAAAAGATCATGGTAATTCGACCTAGATATTTGAAGAGAGGTAACTTCAAGCTTACCATCAGTTCTGACTGATTCTATGAATTCTGATTAAAACCTTGATTTTCATACCTTGTTGGATATAGCTGCAGAAACACAAACATTTTTAATCAACTATCATCTTAAAGCATCGAAGGTACATACCTGTCAGTAGGTACCTGTGATACTCTAAGACTATCATAGACATTTTTTTAAATATCCTGGTAGAAAAAAAATATGTTTACAAATTTACATCACGCTTCTTTAATTCTTTGTAAAAAGGTTTTTATTTTCCATTTTTATGGCTTATTATCACACAAAAACGTAACACAACACACCACACACACACACCACTTCTCGACATTAAAATCAAAACAATAAATTGCCCCTATTTTCCAATGGTTAGATCAAGATTGTAGGTGTTTTTATTTTTGTGGGTTCAACTTCGAGGTATACGTTTTCCAATTAAAAAAATAATTATCAAAATCGGAAAACTCTGTAAAAAGTTGTGCGTGTTCAGACGACCCGCGTGGCGCAATGGTTCCTATGCCGGACTGCCAATCGAGGGGTCCCGGGTTCGATTCCCGGCGAAACAGATATTTGAATAATGAGTTTAAATTTCTGTTCTCGGTCTGGGTTTTTGTGTTTCTGTCTTTGTTTGTGTCCATGGTACCCACGACACAGGGTATACATACCCTAATGTTGGGCTATGAGTGTGAAGCGTTATTTATTTTATTTATACGTAAAAAATATACGCATTGAATTGAGAACCTTCTCCAGTTTTTTACGTCGGTTAAAAAGGTAATAAACTCACCCAAAAACTCGCCAAATGTCGAAGGACATTACGTTGAGCCAGAAGAATGATGAGAGCAGTGACATGTAGATGAGGAATGCTGAAAAAGGAAAGAGATAAGTTGTAACTAATTAGATATTAAAAAGTTTTACCTATTTGGTAATTAGATGGTTGACTGATAGTACTATCTGCAGTAATCAACAACATAATATCATTCTATATTCTTTATATTCCTTGTATTTTATGAGAATGTTTTGTATTATTATAAATCGATTTAAATTCTGTATAACTTAAAAAATATATTTATCTTATACCTTTAATCGAGCAATTCTTGGATATATCTAAATATATTTTTTGAATCTCGGAAACGGCTCCAAAGATTTTGATGAAATTTAGTACCCTGGTTTCGGGGATGATAAATCGATCCAGCAAATTTTTATTGTCGTTTTATTTAATGTTTATGCCCATAAATATAAAATTACTCTTACTGACATCTATTGGAGAATGTCAATAATATTGTGGCGAAGAAAACCTCAAATGTCGACCGTCAATCCGCCCTTCAAACAAATGACAATGTCGGTATGAAAGACCCCTATAAAAATTTCGCCAATTGAATTAATGCTTTCTTTGTCGAATGGTTACGAAAGCTTCCTACGGCGCGTTTTTGTTATTTTTTGTGACATTTTTTTTTGTTATTTTTTGTGACATTTTTGAAGTGAAAACTTCTTTAGCGGCGTTGAGCACTTTTTGTGGGATGGGTAAAAACTATGAAACTCGCGCGAGGTCACGTGTGCTGATGGCAAAATTTCGTAAGATAGTAGAGGAGACGAGGAAGATCGACCTTCACCGATCTGATAATTCGATGAGACATATTGTTTACCAAATATAATTTATAAACATATAAGCCTATGATAACTTGACTATCGAAAAGTGTTCATAGCTATTTTTAATTTAATTAATTTTAATCAATTTTCTTTCATATCACCTTCACTCTTGTAACAACCGAACGAGTGAATATCTTCACCGGCTCTTAGACCAAGACGGAGGGGTGACAGCTGATGACGGCTCATCTGACGGCTGTCTATACTTTTTTTCTTCAATTATGGCATCGCAAACTCTGCATATTGCCAGCGTCAAGTATAATTTTATCTTAAAATTCGTTTATATCAAGTATTTAAAATATGGACATTGAACAAAGTGCATCTATTCATGAAAAAAGTGACGAAGAAATAGTGAAAGAAAATGAGAGAGTACTTTGTAAAAATACTAGATAGAAATTAATAGGTACTGATAATTCAAGCAATTCGTGCGGAATTATTCCCTAACGATTCCAAGACATCAAAAATGCACAACGTTAATGTTTTCACTTCTGCCGGCACTCCCGTTTTTAATTGGGAGCTAGGTATTTCAAAAGGCTTTGTTAAGTAACACTAAGCCAATGAATGTTTTGCTTAAAAATAAACCAAGAAAATCAATTGATATTATCCGAGCAACGCTCTGGCGTCCAGGTACTGTAAATTAATATTTGGAGTAGCGAACATTAGTGTAGGCCTATGTCCAGCAGTGGACTTCAAAAGGCTGGTGGATGGATGGAATATTTGTACACCAATTTTTAGCACAGAAAGCGCCATCAACCATTGCGAACATCTTTTGTTATCCTTACTGATAAATAATGAATTATGAATAAATTCTAAACATCATGTCTTTTAATGCAAAAAATGATTGAAACCTAGACCAATACCCATTTCTTAAAATTTTCAAGTTATGTTGAGAATGCTAAAAACAGAAGGTATTGTGTTAATAAATGATTTTATAAGAGTTGATTCTTTATAAATAAGTTTAGTACCGAAAAGTAAGGCTTACTAAACTTTTCTACAAAATTTTCCTCCTATGTAAGTGTTAACTGAATATATTTAACTAAGAAACTTTTGATTCGATTATCGACATTTGTTATAATTATTAATAATAACAAATCATGAAAAATAATTATTGAAGTTATACTTCCTTTAGCGCGTTTGAACGAGAGTGAATTTGTGAGCTGCGCGCGCAGGAACGACATGATGAAGTTAGTCACAGAATAGAAACACAAAAATACTAAATATAAAAACATATATTTTCAATTCATACAATTTCTGAATATAGTTACAGTACTTAGTGTCCATACTATATAGTAGATAGATATTCATAAGCCAGTCAAGCCAGTGTTGTGAAATATAGTATCCATCTGAATAATTAATTTTGAATATTAATTTAAAATAATTATTACGTTAATAAAATGTTTTTTATTTAAACAAAATCTTTTTGATTGATTTTAATATTTATCGTCGATTAATACTGCAATTTAGTTTTTTTAAACTTTTTTCATACGCAAAAGAAGTCTAACTTCTAACGTGTGTACATAAGTACACACACTCTTTTTTTTGTATTAGCTAGAGTATAAAACATCAAGTACAAGTTTCCCATAAATCTTAATAGACATGGAAAATTAGATTTCACCATTAGCGCTTTACTATTATGAGTAGATATTTTACCACTAGTTTTACGACTATAGTAGATACTGGAGTGAATGAGGTTATATCCAATCGAAATGACTGTAATAGATGTATTTATCGCTTTACATACTAGTAATTTTATGTCTTTATGTCAGTATAGGCTCATTGTTGTCCGGGCGACATTTGCGGCGGATTTGATTCATAAAACTTATCCATTTTGCTAACGGATTGGAGAAATGCCTACTAAAATTCAAAGATTTTTTTAATTAATTTTTTTATTTATTCAGAAAGATACATTTACAATATTTTTAGAGGAAAGCTCCCAAGACAATATTGCAAGCTATAACTAATTAGAATAAATGATGTAATTAACAGTAGTATATAAATAATGGTAGCAAATTAAATAAATGTCAGAAATAACGCAATTATATTTATTTTATTTTTTATTTATTTATTTTATGTAAACACCTTAAACTAGGAGTTACAAAGGGGTTTAGCCTAATGCCTATAGGCATTGTCTCCCAGCCGCCCCTGGGTGAAGGTGAGAATGTGCGGTAGGCTTTAATTATGAGAAATAAAATTTTAGAGATAAAAACAATATACAATAAATATATGGAAAGCAAGACAAATTATACAAAAGAGGAATAATAAGACTACTACACATACACACACTATACATACTACATACATACTATACTTATATAATAAATATATAAATATATATATATATGATTTATAATATATGTACATATATAATAATATATATAATATAAATAGATTTAAATTGTAAACAATATAATATTAACAGATATGACTCTTCGATAAAATAAAAAATATAATTTTATTACAAAACAAAACAAAAATTAATTCGTGGTACTCAAAAAATACTCACGAACCAGTTTTTTGAATCTTAACTTGCTCGGCACGTTTCTTATATTTACGGGCAAGACATTCCAGAGTTGTATAGCCTTAACTGTGAAGGAATGATGGAAGAATCCGCTTTTATGCGGCGGAAGGGAAATGCTGAGATTTTTGGAAGAACGTAGTCCTCTGTTGTGGGCAGAGCAGAGGTACTGAAAGTTTTCCTTGAGATATTCAGGAGTTGGATCATGCAACACTGAGTACAGAGCCAATAGAATACGAGAGTCACGCCTTTGCCGAATAGTAAGCCATTTAAGCTGGCTTCGAAATTTAGAGACATGATCATACTTGCGTAAATTGAAAATAAACCGAATACAGTTGTTGAGGAGGCGTTCTAACTTATCTAGAAGATCTTCAGTGAGATCAGGGTAAGACACATCAGCGTAATCGATTATGGGTAGAACAAGAGTGTGAACCAATGTTAGTTTAGTGTGATATGGGAGAAAGTTTTTAAACCGATATAAGGCCTGCAGGGTTGCGTTAACCTTACGGCAAATTTCAGTTATCTGTGGTTGCCAATTTAAGCAGTTGTCCATTGTAATACCTAGGTTTTTAACAGTCTTACTTACCGCAACCACATTGCCATCATACACGATTGGAGGTAGGTTTGAACTGTCAAGTTTGGCTAATAATCTGGAGCTACCTACAATAATGCTCTGGCACTTCTGAGGGTTAACTGTGATTCCATATTGTGATGACCAAATCTTTACAGCCTCCAGGTTGCGGTTGATAGCACTGATAGCCTCATCTAATTCTTCAAGGCTAGAATGAATATACAGTTGGAGGTCATCAGCGTAAAGATGGTACGAACAATCAATAACAGAGGTGACCGAGTTGATAAACAACGAAAATAATAGAGGAGAAAGTATACCGCCTTGTGGGACGCCAGCATTAATGTTCGCCCATTCTGAACATTTTTGTTCTTCACGAACTGATTGCTGACGGTCACGAAGATAGGAAGAAAACCACTCAAGAGCTGTTGGGGTGAACTGAAGAGAGGAGAGTATGGAAAGGAGGATTTGGTGGTCGACTGTGTTGAAAGCATTCGAAAAGTCAATGAGCACCAACACAGTGATTTTCCTATTATCCATTGCGTTACGAATGTCATCGGTGACTTTAATTAAGGCTGTGGTGGTGCTATGACCAGGACGGAACCCAGACTGATATACACTCAGTAGGTTATTAGAACAGATAAAAGAGGAGATTTGCTCATGAACACAGGCTTCCAAAACTTTAGAGAGGAAAGGAAGTATTGAGATAGGACGAAAGTGATTGGGAAGCGTGGGTTTTGGGATTTTTGGGAGAGGTCTAACAAATGCTTTTTTCCACATTGTTGGATATTGACCCGACAATAAAGAGCAGTTAATAATATTAGTGATTGAAGGTAGAAGGCTCTCTACTATCGGAATTATCATTTTGTGCTATTTCTGTGAATTTCGGTAGGCTACGGTTGTAAAATAAGACACAAGTTAATGAAGTTTAAAGTTGATGAAGATGTTTTTTTCTTCGACGATGACAACACTAACTTCATAAAAATTTTCATGGTTCAGTAGTTTGGGCATGCAAACGTAATGTATTAGATTATAATTAAAATGATCAGTCATATAGTGCAATAAAACTTATGGAAATACTGTATTTTAACTGCAAAATCTCTCCCGCGAAATTTTTTTTATTGTGCAATAAAACTTATGGAAATACTGTATTTTAACTACAATATCTCCTATGTAAAATCAGCTAAATTTCGTATACGGCCTCTTAACCTCCATAAATGTAAATACATTATACAACTAAATAGTTTCTATTGCAAATAGTTGACGCATGTTGATATTAATTAGGTTTATTTTACAAGTTATCGTTTACACTGTTGTATTTAGGTTATTACTATCTATAGGTAGTATAGTTTGGTAGGTGGTAGAACTATTATGGTTCGCTCGGGGAAGTACCACCGCTGAATCCACTTCTGCCGTGAACCAATTCTACTGTGTTTCGGTGGAAAGTTGCATTTGCCGGCATGAGGCGACCACCATCCTCCGGAGCCACCAGGCCTCCCCAATAATGGGGGAGACCCCTGCCCAGCAGCGGGACGTAAAAAGGGTTACAGTCATATAAAGGATAAATTAACATTATAATATATAAAATTCAGTTATATGGACTTTATAATAATAATAAATGATAATTAACGCTACACACGTACACTGGAGTGGAGTGGAGTGGACTTTATAATAAATAAACATTAAAATTAAAAAGTTATATAAACATTATAAAAAATATTTTTCTGCGACTAGATCTTGAACAAGCGATCATAACGCCTTCGACGAACGAAGCTGTCTTGAAATTATATCTTGAACTCTTTAGAAGTCACCCAGAAAATTTGTATATAAATATTTAACAGCTGAGTATAAAGCAATAATTGTCAGTCAAATAAGTCAAATGAAGAATCGTGAAAGTTCTTTGATCGCAATTGGAAACAGATGGCACAATACATCACATTGTTTGCTCACAAGGTTAGTCAATACAGCCGGCCAAATGCGAGTTGAAGTCACACCAAGGGTAATTACCTCTAAATCAAAAAGTTAAATGTGTTATTTGTGATTGTATTATGTATTACTGATTTTATAATTGTTGGCTATTGTTACAAGCAAGTGCGAGTCACCTAAATAATATTTATTTAGTTGACTCCCACAGTTCATGCTGTGGTTCATATACTATTTCGTAGCTTCATTGGTTTATTCCCGGTCGTCCCCACCCTGTCGGTACGACAGCGTGGGTGTTTTTTTAGATACTACTGACACCATGCACCCCACGCTTTTTTACAGTAAAATACATTTACTTCTTATTATTTATTTTTTTTGTTTATATTTTCACAAAAGCGTGTTTTTTAGTTTTTTAAATTACATATTTTTATTATTTTCTTTGACTTCCAAGTTTTGATCTTGCATAAAAGTGCGTCAGACAAATTCAAATTGGCCGGATCCCATTATCCTGCTTTTTCCGTGCTTCGGATGGCACGTTAAGCCGTCGGTCCCGGTTGTTGTCGGTAGATAACAGTCGTTAAACCTTGTCGTAGGCCTTATGGGTGGTTTGAAAACATCCGACAGCGGGTTGGCCACTAACCCGCATCTCCACCAACCCGCATTGGAGCAGCGTGGTGGAGTAAGCTCCAGGCCTCCCCAATAATGGGGAGAGACCCGTGCCCAGCAGTGGGACGCAGAAAGGGTTGCAGCCATTATCCTATCCAGGACAAGGTGAGTAGAGTATAAACTCAAACCAATAAAGCAATAATGCTTTTCCGACATTCTTTCTCAAAATGTTTCATTTATTGAAATAAATACGCTCTTATAACTTCGAAAAAAGCTTTTTTTCAACCTTTTTTATGTCCCACTGCTAGGCACAGATCATACAAGGATATAGGCTTAGTCCACCACGCTGGCCAAGTGCGGATTGGTGGACGTCATGCTTTCCAGAAGTTATGAATTTCTCTCAGGCATGCAAGGCATTGAGAACATCGCAATCAATTATTATATCACGATATTTTCCGTCACCGTGGAGCAGCGATAAATGCGCAAATTACATTTTTTTTATCAGAGGTGCGCGCCGAGTATTTGAATCCGGGGTCGGTCGCGTCGAAGACTGCGGTTTTTTACCACTCGGCCATCGCTCCTCAAAACAAAAAAAATGTTAGTAAATCTAAGCATTAGTAATCGAATACACCTTATTCTATTTATTATGAAGCACAATATAACGTCTCATGATTAATTAAAAATATATTTTAAAACTCTCAAGATTATCGTTTTATTTAAAACTTGTATGTTTATAATAATACGTAACTGGATTGTTAAAACAATACAATTAGACCAATTAAATTTGAGTGGTACTGATAATCTTAATTACGCACAGTACATCAGCTACATTAATATACACTTACGATCACAGGAAAAGGTAATTTTATACAAATATATTTAAATAATATTTTGACGTCAACGACAAACAAAAGCCTAATGGTATTCCCACGATTATGGGCCAACTTGTGCGTAGTCATGTCATGACCCAACAATGTGAGAATATGAAGACTCGCTACGTGATGATATCAATGTAAATATCATTTAAATTATGACCATCTACGAGTATAATAAGTAATTTTTGAACTGAAAACTTCTTTAGCGGCGTTGTGCACTTTTTTTGGGATGGTTAAAAAATGAAACTTGCGTCAGGACACATGGCCTGATCGAATATTCGTAAGACGGAAGAGGTGCGACAGCTGATGACAGCAAATAATACTGATAATAAAAGCAATTCGTGCGAAATTATTCCTTAACCATTCCAAAATATCAAAAATGCACAACGTTAATGTTCAAATTTTCACTTCTACCGTCACTACCGGAGTGCAACCCGATGATTTTTTTTCTTTATGTAGGTACCAAAAAACTTTAAACAAGTAAAAAAGCGACATTCTGAAAGTAAAAACTAACCGTTAACAATAAGTTTAGTGCAGACAATTTTTCATTCAAAGTTGTATAAAAATAAAAGTGTTTTATCTCCATTAAATCGTTTTGTGAATTTCATTTCACTTCATTCATTGAGGTGGCGACACCAACGTTGAATGTCCTTTATCGCGATGTTCAACGGCATTTCCCGTTAGTGTGGCCCCAGCGTTAATTTTGCGTCCATTGGCAGAAAATGTTTATAGGTCAATCACCTATAAGGAGTGTTCCCGTGAATGAATGCTAGATATTGTTGCCTCCTACGATGACTAATATTTGAATAACAAAACGCTTACAAATAATGAGAGTATTTCATATCTACATACATAATACCTTTAAACGACCAATTCTTGTAAATACCTATATTTTGAATCTCGGAAACGGCTCCAATGATTTTCATAAAATTTTCATAAAAAGGTTTAATTTTTAATATTTTGTCGTTTTATTTAAATTTTCAGCGATAATCAACTTAAATATAATCTCAGTCTATATTATGACTCTTACTGACATCTATTGGGAATTATTATTAATATTGTGGCGTAGAACGCCGTCCAACGTCTTCCGCCAATCCGCCGTTCAAATGTCGATTTGAATGAGCTCTATAAAAATTTCGTTTATAGGAATAGGAATTTCTATTTTTTTTATATATCTGTCCTGATCCTATTCTTATTCTAAAAAAGGAATTATAGATTCCTTGGTCGAATGGTTACGTAGGCTGACTGCGGAGCTAAAGTCTGATCCGGATACAATCCTCAAGCAAGCGTGTTGCGTTTTTATTTTTATTTTTTGTGACAATATTTTTTAAATCGGAGCTATTTCAGATGGCGTTGTTAAGTAACACTAAGACAATGATTGTTTTGTTTAAAATTAAACCAAGAAATCAATTGTTTCTATACGAGCAACGCTCGGTAGTCTGGGTATTATTGATGAAAAGAAATGCTTGTTTGCTTAAGAAATAATATTTTACTGCAGCCGTTATTGCGCAACTCTCGTCAACCAATACCGTTAGAAATAAATGGCTTCTCGTAGCATCTGCTAGTCTATGAGAATGACATTTCGTATATATCTAGAATTCTTTAATTAGCTATGTTAATATTGACGTGATAACGTCTTTAAAATCGTTTTAGTCGGGTGACATATTCAGAAACTTGTGTCACACCAAAACCTCACGAGCGCGATCGCAGGTATAACGAGAGAGAGACGGACCGATCTCCCGTCTCATCTCGAGCGCTGCCAGTCATTCCGTGAAACTTGTCACGCGGAATCCTCACGAGCGGAGGCTGGCATAGCGTTCGAGTGAGTGGACCGATCTTCCGTCTCTCTCACTCTAGCGGCATACAAACGAATGGAGATTTTCTCGTGCGGACGTTATCACGTAAACATCTCGATCGTAAACCTACTTTACAAACAATTTGCCGTTTTTTTGTTTAAAAATATATTTAAATGAAAAAAAAATCTTACCTTCGCCTTTTATACAACAGTTAAAAAATAACGTTTTGCAATCATTGCCATCACACGGGTTGCTTTCGTAGAAAATTCTTTGTTTTTTATTATTATTCAGTGAATATTTTTACATATGAACAAACGTAGGTACTAATGTTTTAATAAAAATAGTTAAGACCATTTTCACTTTCACAAATACAAGGATACCGGCGCGGATCCAACCCTCTAATAGTCTTGTGGGCACAGCCACCCAAAAATCGGTCAAGTGCGAGTCTGAGTCGAACTTAAGATTTATCTCAACTATTTTTTCATATTTTATACATTTTTAAATAATAAAATTTATTACAAACTGATACACCACTTTATATCAATAATTTTATCAAAAACTAGCAACATATCCCAACAAGTTTAAAATGGGTTCAGTAGTTTTTATACTTTGGCTGTAACAATTGGGCGGCACGATATTACGCCGCTTTGACGAACGCGAAGAGCTCATACAATACAACGTTCGCTAATTTAGCTGAATTGCAATCTGCTGTTTTAGGAACCGGCTAGCTGTAATGTTATACGGCGGATTATACGATCCGACTGCGACATATATATATCAGCCTATCGTTCTCAATAGACCGTGAAAGTGTGACTAGTGTCTAACACTTATTCACTAGTTCCAGTTAGAACTAGTGAATAAGTGTTGTGGGCATGCCCATAGTGCCCAATGGGCACAATGGGCATGGCCCATATGGGTGGATCCGCGCATGAGTTTAGCGTCGCGTTTTCGATATATCGTAACTGATATGTACCAACTCGGATGGACTAAATTCAACTGATTGAAGTAGGTAAATCGTTTATTTTATTATTTAGATCTAATTTGAACTGATTTTTTCCTTATATCATCGTAGATCTACGCATTAGAAATACCGAAAATACAAAATTGAGGAAACGGAAATCAGCCATGTGGATCAGTATTCGTTTGTCTGTATAAAAATTATAATAATATAAACTGCATCGAAGTTGGGTACATTCTTATTGGATTTTAACTTATAAGACAACAGGTTTTTTAAGTGATTCACTCCCAAGGTAACACAAGGTACGAGTAAGCAATACTTCCCATAATAGCACGTCTCGGTTCAGACTAGCGGATGATTTTCCATACAATTACCAACAATAATTATATTCTGGAAAACCCGGTGCATGCGACCTACTTTATCATGAAAATGGCCAAGTGCGAACCGAAAGTGTACACATAGAGTTTTTCAGTACCATAAACGTAAATTTGATCCAAAATGAAATTAAAATTATTTTGTTTAATCTAAAGACTATTATTATTGTCGAATTATAACAAGCATAAGTAAAGAAACTTATGCTTAAACGGATTAGGTAGTTTATTTCTGTCACCATATTTGATAATCCCTGGTTGCAACCCTTTTTGCGTCCCACTGCTGGGCTCGGGTCTCTCCCCATTGTTGGGGAAACCTGGAGCTTACTCCACCACGCTGCTCCAATGCGGGTTGGTGGCCTCCGACTAGGTTTAACGACTGTTATCTATCGACAACAACCGGGACCGACGGCTTAACGTGCCCTCCGAAGCACGGAAACGCGCATGAATTTTTTTACCACTAGCGGTCACCCATCTCACACCTGACCGCGCCCGTTTGGCTTAGTTGCATAGATCGTTTGTATGATTTTATCGTAAATTCGAAACATAGAGCGACTCAACGCACTGGCTGCGAGAAACAGAGTCTTTTTGATATGGGTTCCAGGACACTCATCCATAAAAGGAAACGAGGAAGCTGATGTCCTGGCACGTGAGGGTGCAAAAGGGACTCAGCTTGGTCCTGAACCATTCTGTGGTATTTCAAAAACGACCATCCGACAAAAAATTCTCACTCAGTGCAGGGAGGAGGCGATGAGGGACTGGACTGAAGGACCAGGGCACAGCCACTCCAAAGCTCTGATACGAGGATATGATCGGAGTTATGCTGAAGAGCTATTAAAGCTCAACAGAACAAATATCCGCACGGTAACCAGAGTCCTTACTGGACACTATAAGCTCGGAAGACATATGTCGCTTTTAGGACTAAGTCCAACCGACACGTGCAGATATTGTGGGGAGGAGAGCGAGACACCACGCCACCTCCTTTTAAATTGTGGTGCGCTAAACCACAAGCGTAGCATTCATCTTGGGAGGCACGTGCTGCTGCCAGATAAAGCCAAACAAATCACCGTCCATAAAATCCTAGCCTTTATCAAGGCTATCGGGTTGGACGGTGATCTGTAATCTGGCTACGGGTACAAACAATCTTTATAGGTTGAAGTACCCTGGGCTGATACAGCCCGAGCCCTTTATTCAAATAAAAAAAAAAATAAAAAAAAATAGATCGTTTGCGTTCTACGCTGACCGCCGCGCCATGCGCGCTTCAATAATCCCTACTAATTCGATAATCTCTACTAATATTATAAATTTGAAAGTAACTCTATTAGTCTGTTTTACGCTAGGCTTTAACTACTGAACTAATTTTGATGAAATTTGGAACATAGATAAAGTTAGGATGGGAAAGGACATAGGATGGTTTTTATCCTACGGGAACCTATAAAACGGGTCCACGCGGGCGAAGCCGCTGGCGGAAGCTAGTTTGATAATTATTTCAACTAGATAGCAAGCCCATAATAAAGAATGAATATTTTTTTGCATCGATCATATTTACATATACCAATACTAGTACAATCGATGTTTTTAATAATGCGGTAGGCAAGGACGCTTTAACATTATAATAATGTAGTTACAAAACTAAAAAGCACGCTTTTGTGAAAACACGAATTAAAAAGCAAAAAATAAGAGCCGGCGAAGATCGACCTTCACCGATCTGATAACTCGATGAGACATATTTTTTATCAAATATAATTTATAAACATACATGCCTATAATAACTTGCTTATCGAAAAGTGTTCTTTTAATATAATTAATTTTAATCAATTTTCATTCATCACCTCACTCTTGTATATAAATAAGTATAACAATTATAATAATATATACAATAATATTTATATGTTTATAAATTATATTTGATAAAAAATATGTCTCATCAAGTTATCAGATCGGTGAAGGTCGATCTTCCACGTCTCCTATACTATCTTACGAATTTTTGATCATGTCACGTGTCCTGACGCGAGTTTAAAATTTTTACCCATCCCAAAAAAGTGCACAACGCCGCTAAAGTAGTTTTCACTTCAATAAGAAGTAAATGTATTTTACTGTAAAAAAAAAGCGTGGGGTGCATGGTGTCAATTGTATCTGAAAACGTACCAATCGCTAAAATAAGCATGTTAAAAACAAATTGTTACAAATAAATAATATAAATGCCCAGTTTCGTAAGATCGATCAATATTTCATGTTAAATTAAGGTTGATATTAATCTGAAATTGCATTTTTTTGTATTATTACCATATCATATTTGATTTGGTTTGAATACACAGAGGGAAAAAACGAACAAAAAACAAATGAAAGAGATGACTTTTTAACTGGGGAATCCCTCGTAGTCTATCTGCACAACCAAATTAATTTTTATACATTACTAACCGGATGTTACCGGAGATTTAATTTACTACGACTATGTACTCGTATTTATAGATCTACGGTAGGGTTGCCAACTTTTTTTACAAGAAATAAAGTATATTTAGGTATGACAAGGAAAATAAACAGTATTTTACAAAAATTAACAGTATTTTATGATTATGTTTTTTAAAGACACTTTTAGCGCTTCTCCCGTAACTTATAAATTTTGAGTTATTTGAAAAGCTTTACATGCCTCGCCACAATCAAAACACCAATCAAAATAAATAAGGAGCTCAGTGTTTATTAAATTAATTAAAGCTCTATTTCTGTCTTCCCGCCTTTTTTCATTCAAAACTCTTTCTGTAAATACAAAGTTAGCGGGAACACAAAGTATATAAATATACAATTAATGAAATATTGAATGAAAACAGTATTTTGTATACTTTATTTTTGTTCAACAGTAAAAAGTATAATGTAGTGAAAAACAGTATAATACTGATTTTAACAGTATGGTTGGCAACCCTAATCTATGGGCACGTTAAGCCGTCGGCCCCATAACAGTAGTTAAGCCTAGTCGGAGCCCTTATGGGCGGTTTGAAAATATCCGACAGCGGGTTGGCCACTAAACCACATCTCCACCAAACCGCATGGGAGCATCGTGATGGAATAAGCTTCATGCTTCCCTAATAATAATAAAGGTGAGACTCGTCCCCAGCTGTGGGACGCAAAAAGGGTTGCAGCCTTACCTGAAGCTGGTGCGTACAAAATTACCCATGCGAGTGTTATCAGTGAAATATACTTTAACACAACGCACGTACGTTTAATATGACGTCACCGATCCTTCTAACATAAAAATGCATTCCAAAAACTCACATTGGAGCATTGTGGTTGAGTAGGCTTTAAGCCTTCCTAAATAGAGACGAGTAAAGGGGCCATGCCCAGAAATGGAGCCAGGAACGATTGTAGAAAAAACTGATTATATGGCTTGCTGCAACCCTTTTTGCGTCCCAGTGCTGGGCACGGACCGCTCCCCATTATTGGCGTTTGGTGGCTAACCCCGTTGGATGTTTTCAAAAAGCTGCTATCGTAACGACCATTACCTATCGATAACAACCGGGACCGAGGGCTTATCATACACTCCGAAGCATGAATCGCGGATGAAATTTTTTGCCACTAGCGGTCACCCATCTCACTACCGACTGCGTCCGTTTGTATAGCAGCGTATCTATGTATTAATTGATCCATACATCTATTCACTATTTATATGTAAGTTGACAAAGACGTTGTATCATAATGCTATGGCATTTAGGTTACCTACGTTCTAATGCTATTGGCAAATTACCGGTTTTGCAATGACGGGCACATCTGAATAACAAATCAACTTAGCAACTCGATTTGTTCTCGGTACAGTGGCTTTAGGCTATTTATAGCGGAAAGTTTCATGTATTGACCTCTGACATTCGATTTTTAGGGAAAATATTCCACTAATAACGCAAAACCACATTCGCAAGGTGTAACAGAGTTTACCTACGAATACGTACGCTGTTTCTACGGTAATAGGTATAACAGTACCCACTTAAGAGCATGTTTATAATAGAGTATTTCACTTCAAATGAGCAAAAATGTAAAAATATACTATTTGTCAGGGCTTTTAGAGACGGCATTGGTAGAATGTTTGAATTTAAACGGAAGACTTAATAGAAATAAAATAATATATTATAACTTCCACAAGACTATTTTATACATGAAAAATTTATAAGATAATGACAGCGAAAAATAACACAAAAAAAATGTTCTTTGTTCTTTAGCGGAACGTTTAGTTGGCTTAAATAATAGATTTGGTGGTAAAATATAAGTTATATTATTTTGCACATATTTTGAATTATTTTACATTTTTTTGAATGAATGAATATCCGTACTAATTTATAAAGCTGAAAAGTTTGATTGTTTGAACGCGCTCAGGAACTACTGGTCCGAATTGAAAAATAAAATTCTTTTTGTGTTGAATAGTCCATTTATTGGGGAAGGCTATACGCTATATAGCATCATGCTATGACTAATACCAAAGTCCACGTGGACGAAGTCGGCGGCCGCTATTTTTAAAATAAAATTAACAAATAAAAACTAAAAAGACTAAAGTAAACAAAAAAGTTATCTTTCTTCACTATTGAATATACTATTGATTCGTAAAGAAGAATAATATCTTTGGAATTTTTTACTGCACCGACAATCAAGAAAATGCATTGTATTCAAAATTATTATTTCCAACATCTTCCACAATCATCGTCTTAATCAGAAAACTTAAAAAAAGTAAAGATGAAATAAAAAAGATTATTAATGACAATTTTTTGTGTTATTCTGTCAGTTGATAAAAACAACATTAATATAAATTTGTTTGACACTTTTTGCTTAGACAAATGGACAGAGGTAGAGAGATCTTTTTTATATAATTGATTTTGTTTATGTTGAGATCTATTTATAACTACGATGGAGTAAAATATAATCGTAAGATTTTTGTGTATCTGAGAAGTATAATTCCAAACCAAATTTTGACCTCGGCAGATATTGCTGGCCTTTACAGCCTTAAATTGCAATGCTATGAAACACTACGTACAGGAATTCCCACTAAGTACATAATACAATTATTAACTTCGATAATTAATATTACCTATTATTTTTCATTTAACAACGTAACTATTACGTGACAGAGCCTTGACCATAATAATATATGGCATAGCTAATAATCCAATAAATCAAAAGCTAATTATGATATGTACTAATAAAAACATCTGTAAGTCACAGGGATCTTGTATCCTTCATAGCGTGAAATCGAATTGAATATACTTTTTTAATTCATGATTTAAACATAATTCTTTCTTAATAAAATAATTAATTCTTAATACCTTCTTTTTGCCTTAAAAACGTCTACAAACCTTTTTATGTCCTTATTGTAACACGGGTCTCCTGTCGAAACCGAGAAGGATACGGCTTAGTCCACCACTCTGGCCAAAGCCAAATAACCGTAATAAATATCGTTATTAAATAGCGATAAATATGTAAATAAACATTTAATTGTACGAGGTGCGCTCCGGGGCTTGTACTCTTTAGATTCGTTTCGGAGATCGCAATGCTTATTCCACTTAAAATTGTAGTCCAGAGTATTTGAATCGAAAGAAAAAAAATGAGTGTCCCTAATAATTTGCAACCCACTGTACATGAAAAAAATACCTTTAACAGCAACAGTAACATTAATACTTGTTTTGATTACAATAAAATAACCTATTGTTACATTCATCTATCTGAGTCAGCGTGATTTCCTAATAATGTTGCCAAAAAACTATACCCAAATTTGTTAATTACCTAATTTAACTTGCTAATGGGTACTTAAATTCTTAAGAAATAGAGTAATAAAGCATATTTAGTACATAAATGTGGCTTAGATATTTAAAAAAAAACAATTCCTATTATAATAAATTGATAGCGTAAAGTGGGAAGTTTCTAAACCTGCGTAAAACCCCGAAATTAAAGTTGTAAACAAACTGATACTTAAATAGTACAGTCAAATTAAACATACCAAATTGTTATTTAATCAAAAACACAACTACAATATATTATCTATACAACAATACAATGTCTAAAATAAAAATATATAAAGATTTAACAATTTATTACATCGCAACTTTTTGATGTTTTAATATAATAACTGTGTAAAATTAATGGATTGCCAAAATGTTTTTGTACCAAATGAAAATTAAAAAATAAATTGTTAATGCCATAATTCTGAAAATTCCCGCCTTTTCCGTGGTGAAGTTGCTGGAAGTTTTTGAGCTCTCATTTGGAATCGTAAACTAGTCCACTTTGATTCATATTATTATGACAAAACCAAGCTATTTGTTTTTTTTTTCAATTATGGCATCGCAAATTCTGTGCATACTGCCAGCGTCAAGTATAATTTTTGCTTAAATTTCTTGCCAGTTTCAAGAAACTGGACGAAGTAATAACAAAGTCAGTAAGTCGTCAGTATTCAGTCAGTCTAGTCCAACATTCAAGTAAAGCGATGGCTACTTTACTAGAACGTGCCCGATAGAATTTGGAGACAAGCAGAAAAAACCTATTTTAGCATTGTTATTCTGTTTCACAAACACTCGTGCACTGTAATTAACCTACATCAAACAAAATGCCATCAACTTTATCCGATATAACTCAAAAATGCACCAAGAAAATGAAAATAAAACAAGAGCACAATATGTCTTTTTCGACTTCCCGCCAAAAAACTCAAAGTATTTGTTAATTTTGTACGTCAGTGTAGCAGCTGATATCATTTTTATATATTAGGTTTTTAAATTTAATAATACCTTCTATTTATTTTACCTAAACCTTAAATATTATAAAGTTTTAACATTCTAAAAAAATTATTCATAGCTACCTACCCAAAATTCATAATAAATTAAAATTCGAGTTTTAGGGGAAATTATGGGTAGTTCTGTTGTTTTTTCCGTAAATTTATTTTGTTAGAAAAAAACAACTCAAAAGGATATACTATTCATTCAATAAAATAAAAGTGTCATAAATAGAAATCAGTTTTAATAATACAAATAATGTAAAAAAATGTTCAAAGCTACCCGAATTGTACGTAATTGAAGTGAAAATACTCACACATTCCCATGCAAGCTTGCGGTGTCATGTATCCGGAGCGCAGTAGCAACTGCATGGAGGCGAGGACGGAGAAGCCCACGAAGAGGCACAGCAGGTAGGCGATGAGGACGCGCCCGTGGATGTTGTGGAGCTGCGGCAGCCACATGTACACCGCCACCGTCACCAGGATGAACACGCAAGAGATCAGCATGCCTGAAACAATAGGGTAGTTGACAGATACTTTGACAGCCTCCGTGTCGTAATGGGTAATGAGCCGACTGCGAAACGTGTGTGTGTGTGATGAACATGACTATTTGTTCTGTGTCTGGGTGTTAAATTATCTATTTAAGTATGTATTTACAATTATATAAGTATGAAGGCTGATTACCATAGTACAAGCACTGCTTAGTTTGGAATCAGATGATGTTGTGTGAATTGTCCAAATATATTGATTTATTTATTTACCTATTTACTGAGCAGGTATGAGGTTTTAGGTTAAGGTTTATTTTCTTTATTCGAATGACATTTTCTTTATACGAGTAACGGACGAGCCACAGACATCAGTCAAGACTCACGCTTGCTTGAGGTTGTATGTTTATGTCCACTGAACATCACGTGGTCAGTATGCCCATGAACATCAACCTTAAGCAAGCCACAGCCTAGGTAGCATGCAGTTTGCTGCCACTCGAAAGTCCGATTATCACCTCATGTAGGTAAGTCTAGCCGGCAACCTTTCCACCGAATCACAATAGAACTGCTTCACGGCAGAAGTGAAATCATGAAATTTCTACCACCTACACAACCTACCTACTAGCTACATCGCTATTTACGTCCCTGCTGCCCACGTACGTGCTAGACACGGGTCTCTCCCCATTATCGGGGAGGCCTGGAACTTACGCCATCACGCTGCTCCAATGCGGGTTGGTGGAGATGCGGGTTAGTGGCCAACCCGCTGTCGGATGTTTTATACCGCCCATAAGGCCTCCGACAAGGTTTAACGACTGTTATATCTATCGACAACAACCTGGACATAGCGCAAATTATTTTAGTTTCAATTATTTTTTTATGTGTTTTACAAGCTTTTGTAATATTTGTTTTATTTTAATATTAGGGGGCTTTGCTACGTCCCGTTAATGATACAAAATGCAAATAATAAAAACTACAAAAGCTAACGTTTTGAGAGCCCTAATACAATTAATTTGCCCTGTGCTCTGGCCTCTTCCGACATAGGAGAAGCCAGAATACCGTTCAAATGACCAACCTGCGTTGTCTCTGGACAATGTAATGAATGTCTTGAATGATTCCGTGCGAACATACTCCGTCAAGGTGTTGTATATCTTCAACTGCATCTATGATTATTATTGGAAATGCCGCCAGCGTCTTGGGTGCCATGCCGAACACGGACATTTTAGAAGAAGATTTTATTTATATTTTTTTATTTGTAATTTCCTTTTATGTACAGTTTTTTTTACTTATAAAACGTCAGTTACATATTTTTATTATTACTGTACATATGTATAAGTATCTGTAATATTTTTAAAACAAATAAATAATAAATCACAATACAGCAATCAGGTAGTAATCCTTTACAAAAGGATTACTAAAAACATACCGCAAGTGCGTAGGGCAACTTATTGACGTCAAATATTTTAACGTAGGTATTTATTAATTGTAATTTATGTCGGTTACTATGACAAAATGTGAAGGCTATTCCGGTTCATGTGCGTGAAAGTTACCTTATTGGATTTAAAAAGGCTTTAAACTTGTCTTACACATTACATTGACGGCAAAAATGGTAACGTAGAAGCATCGCATCTCCATGCCGCAAACTCATTGTTAATAAATAATGTAGTTTAAAAAACTAAAAAACACGCTTTTGTGAAAATACGAACCACCCCACGCTTTTTTACAGTAAAATACATTTTCTTCTTATTTTTTTACTTTTTAGTTCGTATTTTCACAAAAGCGTGTTTTTTAGTTTTTTAAACTACATTATTTATTTTTAATTATTTAGTTGGATTTTTATTCCCATAATATTGCAAATTTTCAAGTTAATCAGACGCTTAGACGTGTTAAAAATATAAAACTATATATTTGTTTCATTAAGAACCTTAGGCCACGAACTTATCAGCCGCCCCTCGTATATTTTTTTAAATCCTGATGATCCTAGTTAGGACTTTAATATAAAGTTATGAGATTATTGTATTGTCATCGGCTCTTGACCTGTGTGAGATGAAGGAATGGGTGTTTGTTGCGTTTTCACGGAAAAATTACAACGGGTACAAAGTTGTACGTCGTAGCCTGTAACTTCAAGGTAATAAGTAACATAACTAACGTGATAATTGTTACTTACAAGTGCTGCTAACCAAGTAATTGATATTCGTGACCAGATCAGGAATGGAGCAAACCAAGGCGTCCACTTCTGTGGTCTTGTTGCCATCTGGTTGCTCCATCACGAAGTTGTCGATGCAGTAATTGTCCGGGTCCACTACCAACCAGGGCGGGATGTTGCTGGGCACATCTACGTATAGTTTTCCATCCTGAAACAAAAAAGTGGTCATTTTATTGAAGTTTTAATTTTATTTCAATATGTAGCAAACGAGCATGCTGGTTGTGTTAAGTACGCCGGTGCATTCCACTGGAGATTCCGGAGCCCTCCCCAAGCGCAGAATCCCGCCACCTAGGTTTTGGCTACAACCCTTTTTACGTCCCACTGCTGGGCATGGGTCTCTCCCCACTGTTGGGGAGGCCTGCAGCTTACTCCACCACGCTGTTCCAATGCGGGTTGGTGGAGATGCGGGTTAGTGGCTAATCCGCTGTCGGATGTTTTCAAATCGCCCATAAAGCCTCTGACAAGGTTTAACGACAACAACCGGGACCGACGGCTAAACGTGCCCTCCGAAGCACGGAAACGCGCATAATTTTTTTTGCCACTAGCGGTCACCCATCTTATATCCAACCGCCCCCGTTTGGCTTAGTCGCATAGATCGCTTGCGATCTATGCTAACCCCTGGGCCATGCGCGCTTCGGTTTTTAGTGCGGATTTTAGTATGGGTTTTTAGTGCGGTACAAATCCCACATAACACGGTATCCTCTCCCAAGGTGCCGGGTACCTTTTGAAGGTTTCCGCAATACCAAAAAAGTTGTGTCTCTGCAGTCCATGGACATCTACCCATAACCTCAAGCAAGCATAGCTAAGTCTTGTTTGAGGCCGTATGCAGTTGCACTGCTACTCTGTAGGTTGATGGTCACCTCATGTAAGTCTGACCGACAACTGCATCTTTCCACTGGAACACAATATGATTGATTCACGGTAGAAGTGGGTGCAGCGGTGGTACTTCCCCTAGCGAATCAGTTCTACCACCTACAAAGTAGTGCAGTAACTACCTATAAAGCCCTGAGCAGAGATGGCCGAGCGGTAAGTACCACTATAGCGACCTTCCGCTACTCATCAAGCGATGGCGGTATTCCAGAATCACGCTATCGAAGTTTTCTGAATATCCGACCATTACTCGTACAAGCTCCGAATCGAATCAGTTGGAGCGCAGCCGCTCCCCGGGCATGACCACCTCGCCCGGCGGGAGATCTCCCTTTGTCTTAGAGTGACTTAGAGCATCAAATAATTTACAGGTATGACACCCGTCAGAGGAGTGGCCTTTATGGGCGAACCCCTCGTCCTAACGTCCATCAAAATGTGCCTTCTAGTTATACAAGTAGTGTGTCTGTGTGTGTCAGTGTTGTCGGTGCATAGAAAATGACGTTGTTAATTGAAATTTACATTATTTAGAAATGTATGCGTGTGTAGCGATGAAAGAATATTTGTGAATGTATGATAAAATTAAAATGTGTGCGTTCTTCCCCCCGCACCAGATTTGGCACAAAAAATATGTATCGAAGCGAGGCGCTATGCCGTCTCTACTGAAGAGTGAATGCCTTTGGTGCTCTAAGCCCTTTGCCAAACCACGGAGGCGCTCATTGTATTGTGACCACGGTCTCTGACACGGAGATACCGAGTTCAAACCCGGACGCGTACCTTTGACAAAGGAATTTTTGTATATTTATCGCTGCTACACGATGAGGGAAAACATTGTGATATTTAATCATCTTACGTCTAGCCCAACGCCTATGTCGCTAGCGCAACGCTATGCAATACTTCACGTTTTTTATCCATAGTAATTAGATAGTTTCCCAGTTTCAAATGGACATAAGGTCAAATTACTCAATATACTCTCCAGCCTCCAAACTACCTCCGTACAAAAATCTGATCAATCCATGGCACCGTTGCGACGTAAAAGAAGAAAACTTTAACATATTTACATATTATTATGAATATGAGTATGGACAGGTCGGACGAGCTTTATTGCCTTATAACCTATACCATAATAATAATTACCCTTTTCTTTACCTGGTAGGTAGGCCATATTATTGCAACAAGATACAATAACAATTGCAACAAGTCTTTGATGGTTTTTTAAAAGCAACTTAGTAAACGCGTCTACTAGAAAGTACAGCTACGTTCAAGAATTGTTAGAAAGAGTACAGTTTATTTGCATTTAGTTACAATAAAGTTATTCTATGTAAGGAATCCCCTAATGGTTAGTAAACAACAGGTGGTCGGTGACCCGTACGTGCATAAAATAAAAGAGCTGTTCCACATAACTTTAGCTTGAAGTAGTGTTGTCATCTCTAAAATTTGTCAACCAGGACAAGAAGCGTTAAAACCCTGGATTTTAGAGCCCAAAACCCGGACATGTCAACAGCGGGGGGACGGTGAATTTAGCGAGTCGGTTCGTCGTTAGCAACATACAATCAGTGAGTCGTCAAAAATCAATCAGTCCTGAGTCCAGTCAGTCGGATATCCGAGTTATTTTATTTATTTATTTAATTAAATATTAAGGGAGCAAAAGAAGGGTTTTTTTAATGATATATTTTTTAAAATACTACATTTTTATTTTATTTTTGAAGTGAAAACTTCTTTAGCGGCGTTGTGCACTTTTTTTTTGGGATGGGTAAAAAATGTTAAAGTCGCGTCAGGACACGTGGCCTGATCGAAAATTCGTAAGATAGTAGAGGAGACGTGGAAGATCGACCTTCACCGATTTTATAACTCGATGAGACATATTTTTTATCAAATATAATTTATAAACATATAAATATTATTATATATATTATATTATTATTACTATTATTATATTTATTTATATACAAGAGTGAGATTATGAAAGAAAATTGATTAAATTTATTTATATTAAAAATAGCTATGAACACTTTTCAATAGGCAAGTTATCATAGGCATGTAAGTTTATAAATTATATTTGATAAAAAATATGTCTCATTGAGTTATCAGATCGGTGAAGGTCGATCTTCACCGGCTCTTAGACCAGACGGAGGGGTGACAGCTGATGACGGCTCGACTGTCTATACTTGTAAAATTCGTTTATATCAAGTATTTAAAATATGGACATTGAACAAAGTGCGTCTATTAATGAAAAAAGTGACGAAGAAATAGTTGATCGCGACGTGTGGGCACATTGCGTGTGTCGCGTGCGACCCTAGACTTTATATTTTTTAAACCCGTACTACAAATGAAGTCCGGCCCGGACGCTCCCCGGATGCCCTCTAAACTAGGACAAATCCGGGAAACCCGGACGGATGGCAACCCTAGCTTGAAGAAACTATGTAATGATCTTTTGTTTACTATGAAACGACCATTTATGATTCCCGCTGGTTTGTTAGGCAAGACTAGAGATGTAGAGGCACTGTAGAAATGAAATGAAAATACTTTTTTAATACAGTTGCTCAAAAAGTGACGTATTGCAGGGACGTTTAGCGTGCGGGAAGTGGGATATTACACGCTCGTGCTTTTTCTTTACCTTTTCCGCACTCGTGCGTTCTCTTTCCCAACTGTCAAAATAATGTCTATTAAAAAAAACAACCACGAAGTTTTAGAAGTTTTTATGATCCATGCAAATATTTCTAAAAAGAAACTACTAATTTGTTTAAATATCAGATTTAATGATTTAATTAAATGAGTTAGGTTAGGTTACATTTCATTTCATCTCATTAACATTTTCATTTCATATCAATAAAAAATTTCTACTGAAGACTTGGCTGTATGGGCATAGTTCCCTTTGCCTACCCAGAATGGGTGAAGAAAACAAAAAAAAATCTCTGTATTCTTTTACGGTTGGCGCCATTTTTCAAAAATGTTCTTTGCGAGTTTTTATTATTTTATTAAATTGCTTCATTTTTTCGCAACTGTATTAAAAATAGTCGTTCAGTACACGTGCGGAACCGTCATTGGAAGGAGTTCCGACTGTCAACCCTCACCTTCGGCTGCGCCTCGGCTCGGGTAGACATTTGTCGGAGCTCCTTGCAATGACAGCCTTTCCGCACTTGTAATGAAATATACTATATTGTTGCAGTTTACTCGCATAGAATAAGATGTGTAAAATTATAATTGGAGTGTTAAACAGTCTACCATATTCTAGCATACAATATTATTAATTAAAATTAACTAAAAATATTTTGTTTTAAGATCCGATAAGAATAATCTTAGCGGATCATCGACATTTGATGCCTACCCACCGCTGGGTCAATGAGAGGAAAAAAGCCGGCGGAAAAAAACTCTCAGGCATTGTTTACAGTTATACTTATTTTATAATGTATTTTACATAGAAGCTCCCCAAACTATTTTTATTGCACGTACCTATCACGATGTCTTATCTTCAAATAATTCGTTAATATTGTAATATGCTTTTATATATTGGTATATAGCACAAGATATAGATCTATTTTGCCTAAATCCAAATTGAAAATCACTTAATATTTCATTTTTAGGGTTCCGTAGCCAAAATGGTAAAGAAACGAAACCCTTATAGATTCGGCATGTCTGTCAGTCTGTCTGTCTGTCCGTCCGTATGTCACAGCCACTTCATTCCAAAACTATTAGGACTTCAAAGTTAAAACTTGGTAGGAAGATATAATCTCTGAACCGCTTTACGACTTTTATAAAAAACATTTTTTCATCAAACCTATTCGTGTAGGGTGTCTATAGATAGGTCTTTTAAAATGCCATTGAGGTTCCTAAAATATTTTTTTCTCAAAGTTAATCGTTTGAAAGATAGACACTTCCAAAGTGGTAAAATGTGTCCCCCCCCCCCCCCCTCTCTAACTTTTAAAGTAAGAAAGTGAAAAATCTATCAAAAATATATGTTGTAGATCTCAATAAAAACTTTCAACGAAAATTGGTTATTATTTTCATATTGGTGAAATTTTTATAAACCGCAAATATAACTTTGTCGTTCATACAAACACTATGAAAAACAAAGTTATTTTTGTTGACAAAAAATAATAATGCTTGCTACTACGGTACCCTTCATGGGCGAGTCCGACTCGCACTTGGCCACTTTTTATTATTCATGTAACTAACTAATCTACAAAAAATAACTTTCTCGAAAAATTTTGAGAAGCTAGGCAGTAACGCTATTGGTCTATAGTTATTAATTATGTCTTTTGGGCCTTTTTTGTGAAAGGGCTTAATTAATGTGACTAAGATCATCTGGAACCCGTTTCTAACATGATGTTTATAAAATACACTAGAGGTTTTACAATTGCATTAATGCAAGACTTAATTACTTGTGTGGAGATCCCATCGTAACCACAACTCTGTACTGTAGAGGTGTAGAGATTGTGTGTTATAGTGAATTGAACTTTTTTTATCGTTCAGTAATAACTTCGTTTGGAGCAGCGTTAACCTAGCACTCCTGGCGGTAAAGACCGTGGTCACGAAGATACCGGGTGTAAAGAAATTCTAAATGTGCTTATTTATCGCTGCTCCACAGCGATGGGAAATAGTGCAATATTTCATTACCTACGATGTTTTCCATCACCGTGTATGCTTGAGAGAAACTCATAATTTCTCAAAGGCATGATATTCGCCAATCCGCACTTGGCCAGCGTCACGACGCTGGATTATGGCCTAAATCGCTGTCACTTGTATGAGGAGACTTGTGCCTAGCAGTGGTATTTAAAAAATGATTCGCCTGATCTATGCATTGTCAGTGTCAAGTAAAACGCATGTGTGGATTTAATTTAAGCAACTTTCGTTGAAACCAAGCAACCTTAGAGCATCACAGGTATTGACTCTCGTCAAGTCAGTATATTTGATGCTCTAAGCAAGCAACATACAATCAGTGAGTCGTCAAAAATCAGTCAGTCCTGAGTCCAGTCAGTCGGATATCGGAGTTATTTTATTTATTTATTTAATTAAATATTAAGGGAGCAAAGGAAGGCAGTTTTTTTAATGATATATTTTTTATAATACTACATTTTTTATGGCATAAGTGGGTGTAGCGGTGGTATGTATATCGTGGTGGTCGAACCATCAAAGTGCTGCCACCTTCAAAAGAAACGATGGCTACTCTACTAAAACAGAACCCGTCTGAAGTCAGGGTCATGTTTTTGCACTGTTTCATTCCTCAACACGCTTGTCTCGTGTATTTTAATTAACGTATCACTTAATTAACACCATGTAGCGTGCATTACAGTAAGTGCATTAGCTACTTTATATTCGGTATATAAGAAAAACTGACACCCTAACCTGGCCTCAATGAACCCTTTTACTAAATTATTCGCTTGAAGTAAACAAAAAACACATTTTAATTTTTAAATATTATTATATAAATATTATTTATTTTAGTTTAAGTTTACAATGGTTGCTTAACACTGTAAAGTAACTAGCCGTCGCCATTTTGATTTTGGCATAACATCTCGAACGTAAGAACCATTTTAATGCCAAATATACCTACTTAGTAATTTTCTGAAAAACATAAAGCCTTTTTTGTTTTATTTCGTTATGATAAGAAATTGTTTAAAACCGCTATGATAATTTGTGTCAAGATGCTAAATCCACTACTTCAAGATGCTAAATCCACTACTCTTTAAGAAACGCAATTTTTACTCCACCACTCTGTTCCATATATGTATCAATTTTATCATCTCTATAGGTATATGTATCAATTTTAAATTTGACATGTTATGTGATTCTTGTAAATGATATTTTACAAATTTCAGACTACCCATTGTTTTTTACCGACTTCCAAAAGAAGGAGGTACTGTATTCGGCTGTATGTATTTTTTTTTTTATATATGTTCACCGATTACTCCGCCGTTTGTGGACTGATTTTCAAAATTCTTTTTTTGTTCGTATGCTTATACTCCCGAGGTGGTCCCATTGTCACCAAATCAGGATCAGATGATGGGATCCCAGGGAAATCGAGGGGAACTCTCAAATTTTATAGGCACACACATTGATTTTCTTATAGTTTCTGAAGCATAAGAGATATTTACGCATAGAAATCATCATCTCATGTTGCTGAGCTGATGATGGAAGGTACTGCGACAGTGAGGAGTTGAGAGCAAATTCTTTCAATAAATAGTTTTTTATTCGAAATCTTGCATTCCCCAGGTGGTCCAACTGTCACCAAGTCAAAGTCTGATGAGATCCCAGAGAAATCGAAGGGAACATTCAAATTTTAAAGCACAACAAATGATTTTCATATTTTTACAAAGCAAAACAGACATTTGTGTATAATTATCGTCATATCATGTTGCTGAACTGATGATGGAAGGTACTACGACGGTTAGGAGTTGAGAGCAAATTCTTTCAATAAATGGTTTTTTGTTAAATTAAGTTTTTAACAAAAAAATAGAACCGACTTCAAACGGTAAAAAATAAAATTGTTCAGTACCTACTTCTTCTTGCTTATGGTAATGACTCTTAAAACTATTTTTGAAGTCGGGCCCTTAGTGAAATGTCCTGTCTTAGTAAATATAGTGTACCTTTCGTTCTGAATGGGCACCGACTCCAATATAGTTTTAACAGTCATTACCATAAGCAAGAAGAAGTAGGTACTTTCCCCCTTGTCTGTACTGTCGGTGCCAATTTAGAACGAATGGTACGACATTTACTAAGGGCCCGACTCCAGAAATAGTTTTAAGAGTCATTACTATAAGCAAGAAGAAGTAGGTACTGAACAATTTTATTTTTTACCGTTTGAAGTCGGTTCTATTTTTTTGTTAAAAACTTAATTTATTTTAATTTGAATTTAGAGGACATTGACAGCAATTATTATTTCTAATGTACCTTTAATTTAATTATAAATTGTTAATTGTTTATTAATTATTAATTGTTTTAAAATGAAATGAAATGAATATAAATACGAAAGGAAAGAAAAATACGAAACAATACATACAACACGTAGTATACAATACAACATAAAATCTTATGTTTTTCGACTAATTTAAGTATAAATTTTAATAAATAGCCTAAAATTATAAATTCAGTATTATTAGTGTTTTATGAGAATGTTTTATATTATTATTATTAATCGATTTAAATTTTGTAAAACTTAAAAATATTTATGTAAATTAATATTTTGTACGCCAATTTTTAGCACAGTAAGCGCCATCAAACATTGCGAACTACTTTTGTTATTCTTACTGACTAATAAATAATTATGAATTAGCTCCAGTGCGGATTAGTGGCGAAATTTAGTTTACCATGTAAATTCACTAAAATGCCGTTCACGAACTTACCGTTCTCAAGAAAAACTTTTTCCGGTTTCGTTTTCCTACTGTGGACATTTTAAACCGGGCATCGCCTTCTTTGCAGAAAATTGTTTTTATTTTAAAGTAAAAATGCTCGTCAGCTTTATCCTTTTGAACTCGTAAGTACTCATCTTGTACCAGTATATCTATACGAAATGCCTTTATCGTATTTAAACACGTTCTATTTTCCGGATGGTAGATTTCTCCGAATGGGCAGCATTTATTCAGACAAACATTATTTCTGCAATGATTTTCTTCTGCCGTAACTTTTAGACCCCTATAGTAAATATCTGATGGGTTTTCTTTTGTTTTTATATTTTCAATATCTGTGTTGAATTCCGCACTTATATGGTAAACAGCTACTAATAACATTACTAATATTTGTAAATACATTTTGGTTGATTCGTTGCACTTTTACTAGCTAATATGTAAAAGAATATTTGTTTATATAATTGTCTACACAGTCACTCACTTCACAGCCACCGTACCACTAGTGGTACGGCCGATGGTACGATGGGGAATGATCGTATAAAATTCTACTAACGTGGGAATTAGTCAATGAATATTTAGGTACTTCCTTCTAAGCAATTGCAGGTGAACAATTTACATGAATTGTTTATATGACGAAAGATTTTATCTATAGTTCATAACTATAGTTTAGTTTGAGTCTTTTATCTTCGAAACATTAGACTTTTGGGACCTGTTAAATAAAAACAACTGAAATATAAATAAATAAACTCCATTATATTAGCATTCGTTTATAATTTCTGTACCCGTGAGCATACATACTTTATAATATTGATATAATATTCAAGTTTATCATTTTTAAACTTCGATTTTTTTGATTAACCACCAACAACGCTATTTAAGTTGTATGACAAACAAATAGCTTAATTAATTAAGCTCTTAATTACTGTATTATTAATTTAAAAAATAATTTAATTAATTTTATGCTAATGTACACTTTAAACATAGTTTTTGCCACTTGAAAAAATCAGTATTTATGTACATTAAAGGATATTAAACGATTTTTTTAAGGTGTGGTCCGACCCACCCACTTCTACCGTGAAGCAATTCTATTCAATAATAACGTCTCACACTCCTAGCCCCACAGTAGGGTAGATACCCTGTGTCGTGGGTACCATGGGCACATACAAAGACAAAAACACCCAGACCGAGAACAGAAGTTTAAAATCATCATTCAAATTTTTGTTTCGACGAGAATCGAACCAGGGACCCTCCGATTGGCTGTCCAGCATGGTAACCAATGCGCCACATGGGTCGTCAAGATGTGATTTGATGGAAAGGTGCAGTCGCCGGCCAGACTTACATGAGGCGGCTTGCGTTTGCGCAACTGCAAAGACCACAGGCAACCCTTAGGCTTGCTTGATGTTATATGCTATCCCAAGAAGCTGTAACGAACACTTATTACCACGTGGCTATTTTTTTATCGGGGGGAAACCTTCAAAAGGTACCTAGCACCTTGGGAGAGGATATCGGGTTATGTGGGATTTGTAAACGTGGGATGTGAAAACCCCCTCGGTGGCCTGCCTCTGCGCTTGGTGAGGACTCCGAAATCTCCAGTGGAACGAACAGGTGTCCTCCACACGCGGCGCCCATATCTGCCTATCTTCGGGAGAGCAGATGTGCTCTCCTGCACCCTCAGGTGCTCACAGCGGCATGCGGCCACGCCCACAACGCCGTCCTTCCCGGGGCTGCTGGCTGGATGGGTCGAGCTCCCACTCTCACCGTTCGCAACCCCGGAAGCCCCCTTTTAGTCGCCTCTTACGATCAGGCAGGGGATACCGTAGCTCTATTCTTAACACCACGTGGCCTGCGTGTTCGTCTTCTACAAATAAAAAATAATAACCTACGTAAAACTATTAACACGAAGATGGTAAAACTTCTTACTTAGATAGCTTTATTTAAAAATATAGTCTTAGGGTGGAATTGCACCGCTAGGCCTGGTTATAAGA
Source organism: Pyrgus malvae (assembly GCA_911387765.1). NCBI lineage: Eukaryota > Metazoa > Arthropoda > Insecta > Lepidoptera > Hesperiidae > Pyrgus > Pyrgus malvae. The sequence continues at coordinate 5,694,800 of OU426958.1, read as the reverse complement.
GTAGTTTCGGTGAAAACTAATTTTAACGGTAACAATAGAATTTAACAATTGTGTGTTTCACCATTAAGTTTTTCTTAATTGTTAAAGATAATAGGCAGTGAAGTTAATACTCAGTAGATTTGCTTTGTAGATTTGACCATAACAGCTTTAACCGGCCAAAATCGAGCAGTTAACGTTAACTATCGTTAAGTTATGACGTCATTATCACCATAGCTTAAATGGTGCAACGCAAATGTTGCTTAACCGAGGACTTGACGGCTAGCTTGGGTTTAGTTATCGTTATTGTTACATGATGCAACACACCCTTATACTAAAACGGACATGGTCCTTATGTAAGTAACTATGTAAATCCGGGCCATAGAAGTCAAGACCAGGCGGTACAAAGTTGATACTTAAATCTTGGTAAAACGTAAACCGACAAATAGACGAGGGTACGCTAACTGTACCTACGAGTAATGTAATTTGTGACATTTTAAATCGTCTGTGTAATATTTTCACGAATGTTCGAAAATTAAGCAGAGGTCGCTAGTTGTTCGATTATGCGACATATTTTCATAAAATTGCGATGACTTGAAAATCGGAATAGAGTAATTATACTTTTTGATTTAGTCGGGTTATAACAGTTTTAAGTGTTGCCGTAAATAGAAATTTACAAGAATTTGCGTAAAAATAAGTGGGTACGCATTAGGTAACATATTAATAACAATGTTAAAATTGAATTTATATGCACCTTAAGGAAATCCAAAGAATAATAAACGTAACAACACTATTTTGAATTGGTATTTTTTAATTGTCGTAATTTCGAGCATTAATCGGGTAGGGAAAACCAAATTTCTACTATGATAATATAAGTCTAGCAATCTGTCATCTGTCAGTCAGTGTCTGACGGGCTTTATTTCAAAGTTTTCTAAAGTTATTTCAGTTTTTTTGCTTTTAAAGTGCGCGATTCGTTAAGTTGATCTTTTAGTGTGTTTTAGTTACAATTAGGATATTGTAAAAGTCAATAAACCTTATAGGATAAAGTAACATAAAAGTTTTACTTCATAAAAACCCAAATACCTATTTACATCTACACAGAATACCCGTGGCGCCATCTCTTGATAAGTTGCGGAAAGTAGCTACATCGTGGATCGTGGATTGTACCTTTTTCGGAAAAAATAGAGATGTAACCACTGAACCTATTCCCGTATATTGGTCTCTATTACGGTACATACAAATGTACTCTGTGGTCAAGACTAATAATACTCAACACACAACACTGAACCTAGAAAGGCGCTCTTTGTATTGTGACCGAACTCAGAATCTTCAAGACAACTACTTTTTGTACAGAAACCGGTATCGTTGACTATTATAAGAAAATGACTATAAAGAACAAAATATTTAACGAACAAAAACGTTTCTTACGTTTTAATTTTTTGTTTGTTTTTCGTTTAGAAGTCAAAGTCCTTGACTCTTGTAAATAATACCGTTCAAACTTAAAAGGATAATTTATGATTGGGATTGAAACTTGATGGTCTGTGGTTGTAATTATTGTAGGTTTCAGTTCAGGGGCATATTTGTTAAACCCTCAGGATTTTTCAGTATCTTAATTTCAGTTACTGGTAGTTCAAAAACCTTCTTACTCGTGTTGTTATCAAATATTACCTTACGTAATAATATAATTTAAAATTATATTAACTTACGTAATAACGTAAGTTTTTGTTATGATAAATGTATTAAAAAATATTGTCTGTAAATTATTAAATGTAGGAAAGAAAAACTATTAACGTAAACGCGAAAGAAGAAATAGTACTTAATTCTAAATTGTGAACTCTGTAATAACGATTCAGTCAATTGTTTATTTACTTGTAAATTCAACTTGTTTACACGAGTACTGTAATAAAATGAGTGTGACTTTTCTTTCTGAATCCGACGACCCGTATGACACAATGTTTGACAGGCCAAACTGGCAGTCGAGTTCGATTCCCGCCGAGGCAGAAATTGGAATGGTAAGTTACAATTAAAACAAGCGAATTAAGTATACTACATCTTGTGTTCCTGTCTTTGAATTTATTTTTGTTTATCGGGGGGTTATGAATTTGGAGCTTTATGAATTTGGAGCTTAATTTAAGCTTGAATTGAACCTTCTGATATATTATAGAAAACCGAACTAAAAAATAGAAAATAAATTTTAATGAATTTAAATTAAGAAAATAGTGTTAAAAATTTCAATGAATATAAGTTAATAATAGTGTGAATAAAAAAAAATATTTTATTTTAAAAAAAGCGTGGGGTGCATGGTGTCAATAGGTAGTTATAAATATTTTATTGACAGATATGAGTAGAGTGATTATCATTTCGATAATATTTTAAAAAGCACCCCACGCTTTTTTTAAAATAAAATATTTTTTTTTTATTCACACTATTATTAACTTATATTCATTGAAATTTTTAACACTATTTTCTTAATTTAAATTCATTAAAATTTATTTTCTATTTTTTAGTTCGGTTTTCTATAAAAAGCGTGTTTTTTAGTTTTTTTAAACTATTATTTATTTTCTACTTTTTAGTTTGGATTATTTATTCTTTCCATGATGTTTCCACGAGCAATGGACTGGTTACTGAGAACCTTCTTCTTTCTTTCAAAAATATCTTTATCTATCATTAGGCTTGTTACATAACAAGGTTACATATTTTTTTAATTTTTACGTTTTCATAAAATTTCACCTGTCTTACGACTTAACAAATTATTTATATTCTTTATATATCTCATCCACGTTTTCGGTTACTGAGCACCAATAGTCTACTCCCCTACATAAATATGAGCAACCCAAGCAGCAAAATAGTCGAATAGTAATTAGATTACTCAGCCTTTAATCGTATAAGAGCCGAGTAACCGTTCTTAAAACACCCATTTATCGTGTAATAGCGGTTATCTCGACTATTTGGCAATATTTGCTAATGTGTGCTTTAAGGACGTCGAATAAACGTTTACAGCACTATGTTTTAGCACTTTTACTCCACCTTTTAGCAGATGCTGAATTAAAGTGGCTAAAATACTCGTTATTAGATCGTTTGATCTATAACAGTCGTATAATAGCTGTAGCTCTATAAACGCAATCGAACAAAAATCATATTTTGCAAATTGAAAAATGGAATAATTTTATCAAATTAGTGTATTGTCATCGGTCCTCAATAAATCTACAAAGTTTGAACGAAATCTGGCCGTTTAAAGTGGGTCAAAATCGCGCCCAAAGAAGTCGGTTACAAACATACAAACATACAAACATACAGGTGAAGCTAATAAAAAGCGTGTAATTAATAATAAAATAAATAACGTATCACACTCTTAGCCCCACAGTAGGGTAGATATACCCTGTGTCGTGGGTACCATTGACACACGCAAAGACAGAAACACAAACAACTGAGAACAGACATTTAAACTCATTCAAATGTTTGTTTCGCCGGGAATCGAACCCGGGACCCGTTGATTGGCAGTCCGGCATGGTAACCATTGCGCCACGCAGTTTGTCAATTATATTGTAAAGTAAGGTCACATATTTATCGATGCATCATTCGTCATATTATTATATTATATTCTAGACGCTATATTAGGATCAATTGTATTGAACATCCTAATGGTAGGTATCTCTATGTTTCGGTGGTCAAAATTACATCTTGAGTTATCGAACAAGCAAAGATTTACTGTTGAAATCAAGTTGAAACAATGGTATCGTCATTACGACAATGATGTATTGTTTATTAGGGTACTATAGACAAAAACTAATGATTCATACATTAGCCTTTTATAGACCACTGCTAGACATAGACTTCCTATAACGTTTTAGCGCCTTTCGCCACCCCCCAAGTGGCAACCACTAACAATGTATTCTGTATATATCATTTTTATATATATAGATTTTTATATATACTAAGTCAAAGTCATAAAAATTCTATGGTATATATATAAATGAATTCCTTTTTCCCTTGGTCATGGCATCATGCGTGAACGGCTGGACCGATTTCGTTAATTCTTTTTTTGTTGTGTGTGTTCAACATTATTATCACTTTAGATACTTAAATTAAATCTAACCCAATTTTGTGCATTTATTTTATTTTATTATATTTGAACCGTACGTGGTTGACTGTCATCATCTTTGGGCACCCACCATGATGGGTTTTTTTACGCTGAGAGGAAAAAAGCTGGCGTAAAAAAAAACTCCCAGATTTTATCGCGCGAAATATTTTATTAATTTTAGTTTATTATTTATTTTAGTTAATATTTTATTATATATTATTATTTATCGTTAAGAAAGTTAGTGACCGAAGAGTACGCTTTTTTAAGTAAATACATTTTAAGTTCTTTTTTAAATTCATCAACAATTTTAGTTTTTAGGGAGTCTGGTAGATTATTGTATATTTTTGGTCCCATGCAAAATACACTATCATGATATTGTTTAGTTTTGGAATGCACTGAGCACAACTTATTGTTGTGTCTTTTAGAGTTTTAGGTATCATACATAGAGATGTCGCATTTGACCATTACAGATATTTCATAGATACATATATAGCGAAGAAAATGTCATTATATTTAGATTTTGAAAGTGTGGTTTACATGTATCTATCTGCCGTAGTTGACAGATTGACCGTATGCATTTCTTTTCCGCTTTGAAAACTGTTTGTATTTCCGTTGCATTACCCCAAATTATGAGTCCGTATCTTAAGGTTGCGCCAACATACGCATGATAGGCGCTTAATACCGCCGATATATTAACCACTTTTGATAATTTATAGAGAGCGAAAGAAAATTTACAGAGCTTTTTACATACGTGCTCAATATGTGTTCTCCATGTTAATTTGTGATCTATGTATAAACCTAAGAATTTTGTTTTTTCAGTTTCACTTATGGTTCTTTCCTCTATAGTTTATATTTGTTGATTTTCCGTAAGATACTCGATTTTTCAAAGTGATTATATTTGTTTTATCAAGGTTAAGTTTAAGATTGTTTTTATTTTGCCAGTCTACTAATGATTCAATGGAATTATTAATATTAGCTTCATAAGTATCAGGATTTCTAAATATTACCGTGCTATCATCGGCAAAAAGAACCTTGAAAAGAGAGAAAAAGAACATTGAAAGAAAGTTTTATTACGTTGTTTTTCTTAATAGACCTGAAGATGGTGATAGTTTTGTGAATTTTACTGTAATAGGTATAGAGTATTACATATTACCGGATCATTTTAAAATCTAAATAGATGGAAAAAAAAACTCATTGTATTGCTGTGAAAATCGCATTTGATTTCGGCAAATTGGACTAATATTTCATAAAATTTATTTGACATAGGTAAATACACTTCATTTCATAATCAATCCGTTTCCTGAAAAATATTATCAAATTAATAATGAAAATTCGGCATTAAAAGTCTTTTAAAGTACCCAACGTAAATCTCGCATTATAATTCTTGACGTAAGCTAAAAAAGTGGCTTATGTTTTAGATTTATTAATGAAATGATCAGTTATACCGTGCAATGAAACTTATGGAAATACTGTAATTTATCTGCAAAATCTCATATGCTAAATCGGGTAAATCAGCGAAATCGACAAAATATCGCATACGACCCCTTAATGTCTTACCTAAGTATCAGGCAATTTATCTTCTCTACAGCCTTTATTATGGATATCAAATTGACGTAATTGGAAATCCGATATGGATGACTTCACAAGTAAGTATAAATTCAAATTTATATTTACTCGTATATTCATACTTCATCATTCAATACTTACTTTACTAAGTATTCTAAAAATTGTCAGTCTGTGGTTAGATAAGTGGTAGGAGGGGGACCTTTTCACATGTATTTGTTTTAGCACAATAGTTAAAAGGGATCGGTCATACCATTTATTAGTAAAGTATTTTTTAATTAAACTGTTGACACGTCCTATAAATCTTATTTTTTTGTCCCACAAACGAAAACAATATTATGTTTTTCTTTTGATAGTGCTCTTTCTCTGTGACATTGTTAATGTTACTAAATTACATTTTCTTATTTTTTTTCGTTCCAAATATTTTTGTAAAAGGATTTTGTTTAATTATTTACATATGTACTCGTAATATTAACATACATAGAGCTGCGAATGCCGAGCGGTAACGACCGCAGTCTGACATGTGCGTATTTATCGCTGCTCCACGGTCATGGAAAATATTGTCATATTTCATTAATTACGATGTTTTACGCTACCATGAATGTCTGAGAGAAATTCATATTTTTCGCACTTGACCAACGTGGTGGACTAAGCTATCCTTCTCACTTATGAGAGGAGACCTGTGCCCAGTTGTGGGACTTAAAATAACTTGAAAAAAATATTTTTGCTTGCCATGAATGGATTGGCTGATGATGACAATGATGTTTAGATATTATATTACTAATGGACCCCGCAGACGTTGTCCTACCTTAAAAGTGTTGAAATAGGATTAGTTTCTTTATCACCTCAGATTTTTTATGTTACTGTAAAATACAAAACATAAAACAAATAGTGACAGATGAATTGTGTTTCAGACTATGTCAAACTTCTGGACGATGGCGCGAAGAACCAATGTCTGACAGTTACTAACAGTTTATATAGTTGTTTAAATATAATAAAACTGAACCGCCAGTGGCTTCACCCGCGTGGACCCGTTTTATAGGTTCCCGTAGGATAAAAACCATCCTATGTCCTTTCCCAAGATCCATGTGTTCCAAATTTCATTAAAATTGGTTCAGTAGTTTAAGCGGGAAAGCGTAGCAGACAGACAGAGTTACTTTCGAATTTATAATATTAGTAGGAATAAGTTGTTTTACTATTAATTTCGCATATTTTCCATGTTTTCTCACCGTTTAAGGCTTCCCTGGACTTCTACTAATATTTCAAGACCAAGACAGCCTCCGTGGCGTAGTGGGTGATGAGCCGACTGCGAAACGTGAGGTCGTGGGTTCGATTCCCACCCAGGACAAATATTTGTGTGATGAACATGACTATTTGTTCTGTGTCTGGGTGTTAAATTATCTATTTAAGTATGTATTTAGGATAGACATATGAACTTATCAGATACCTTTTCCGGTATACGGAGGAACTATCTAGAGCCCGCACAATTGTGGTACTGGCGGACGTTGGTATATAAATAAATCATGAGAAAAAATATTCATATTTCATAATTTTATGTAGAATTTTTCACAAGCTGTGGGTTGGTTTTAAAATTAACAACGGATAAGTAGAACTATTTGGAGTAAAAATCTAAAAGGCCTCTATGCCTTTAAGATTTTTACAAGCAATGTGAATGTGAAAAACAGCCAATGTGAACCAATAAAGATTAATCAAATTCAACGATTAGTTGATACCAAGCCATTTCCTCCATCTCTGTTAAAAAATCTGTTTTTTCTGATTGTGTTTTAAACACACAAAAACAAAACAATATTAAAAGGAAATTCGGAATCGCGTTTGGAAATTATCCGATCTTAACTGCATTGGAGCAGCATGGTGGAATAAGCTTCAGGTCTCCTCAAGAATGGGACGAGACCCGTGCCCAGCAGTGGGACACAAAAAGGGTCGCAGCTAAACCATTTGAGTAATCGAACGTACACAAACTTTTTCTTGTAAATTTACCTTTTTTGCTATCGGTGGGGAAACCCTCAAAAGGTAGGTAGGTAGTGGAACGCACCGGTGTACTCCACGCGCGGCGCCCCTGAATGGGCCCATCTTCGGAGAGCAGATGTGCTCTCCTGCACCTTCTGATGTTTACGGCGGCATGCGGCCACGCACACACCGCCGTCCATCCCGGGGCTGCTGGCTGGACGGATCGAGCTCCCAATCTCCCCGCCCGCAACCCCGGAACCCCCTTTTAGTCGCCTCTTACGATCTACCGTAGCTATTTTCTTAATCCCGATGCTACAGGGACCCTAAGCTAACTGTTTATAATAAATGGTAACTATATCAACACATGCTCTCTGAAGTTCCCTTGTTTGTCTGCTTATGTACTTTATCACTAGCAGTCAACCATGTCACTCCTGACCGCGCCCAAATATTCGTAGCTTGTAGATCGTAATGTACACTAGCGGCTGAGCTATACGCGCTTTAAGACAGAGTACCCGGACGGCCGTTGCTCGGATAAAACTAATTGATTTTCTTGGTTTAATTTCAAACAAAACACTCATTGGTTGAATCATTAGTGTTACTTAAAATAGCTCCAAATTAAAAAAAATGTAACAAAAAATAAATAAACGTAAAATGCTTGATTAAGGTTTGAATCCGGGTCTCTAGCTCCACAGTCAGCCTAAGTAACCATGCGACGAAATTCCTATAGAGGTCTTTCAACTTGACATTGTCATTTGTTTGAACTGCGGATGACGTTTGACGGCGTTCTACGCCTCAATATTTTATAACTTACTAGCTGTGCCCGCGACGTCGTCCGCGTGTATAAAGACTTTTATAAAATGGATTGATTAAAAATTAAAGATTATTTATTTGCATTGAATAAGTAGTAGGTAGATTATTCTTACATATAGTGAAATCACTTATAATACAATGTTCATATGTTCAGAAGAAACCTAATGTATTTTTTCTAAATCCTTCAAACCTAAAACAGTAGGGAATGCTTACTGTACTGATCTTACTATCCACTTTTCTCACGTTTCGCTTTTCTCGCGCAATCAGATTCTCTTTACAAATATGTACCTCGTTTATTAAAGTTAAGAGATACTGCTGTGCCCGTGGCTTCATCTATGTTAAAAATAGTATCTTTAGTAAATTGGGTGAATTTATATTGCAAAGAATGTATAGACTCATTCTATATACATAGCTTTAACCTACTGCAGAAAAGAGGTGCACTATACAACTATTTGTAGTTGGGAGATAAAATTTCTAAACATAAATGTGCTTAGGATTAAACAATCGGAAAAATAATTGTAAGGTCAATTAATAAACTATATAACTAAAGCAGAAGGCAGGGTCTCTATACAGTGTGCTATCTGTATTTGGAAATAAAGAATATTTTTATAAAGAATCCTTAATATCTCCATCAATCAACGTGTGTGGATGAGCCCTCAGCCCGTACGCAATAAAGAGACGCAAAAAATGAGTTAAGTTATCATTGGTCCAATTAACAATATTCAGCATCATACGTATACCTACCCAACGATGGGACAACCCGCGTGGCGCAATGTTTACCATGCCGGACTGCTAATCAAACTGTCCCGGGTTAGAATCCGGGCGAAGCAGAAATTTCAATGATGAGTTTAAACTGTTCTCGGTCTGGGTGGTTGTGTTTCTGTCTCTATGTGTGTTCATGGCACCCACGACACAGGGTATATCTACCCTAATGTGAGGCTTTACGTGTGAAATGTTATTTTTTATTTTTTTTACACTATGTACTTGTATTAGACTTAAGGCTTTTATTTGAAATTATCTCCATCGATTCACTTTGGAGAAGAAATGAATATTGCTCAATAACGCCATCTACCGTATGGCATGTAAACTTTGTGGTTGATAAATCGAATGTCAAATTACCAAATAGGTAGATATTGAGATTAACAGTTGGTTCACTAAAAGTTTAACTATTCGTCACCTAGATGTCTGCAGTAGTCTCGTTTTGTTAAGGCTTTGTACATTCTGTATGAAGGTTTAGATTCCGTATCTTACAACCTTAATGCTGGATGCATTGAGATTGTAAGATTTGGATTTCGGTTCATCGGAGCTTGAGGCCTCCTCAATATTGGGAGAGCTCCATGCTCAACAGTGGAATGCTAAAAAGGTTGCAGCTTGATATAATGTAGCGATAATAATCGTTTCAGCTGCAGCCTGTTCATAATCTTCCACCCCAAAAGAAGACTAATAAGCTGAGCAACTAACTCAATGGAGCCTTTGATGTAAGGTTCGGCGGCGGTAAGGCTCGCGATGCGCTTATTAGGTACCTATAGTCTAGCCATATTCGGCCAACGAAAGAAAATACAGTAAGCTGATCTAAATATATTTAGTATAGTCGACAATATTAGTGAGAGTTCAAAATAATTTTACTTAAATTTAAACTTTTATTTATGGTTTTGAATGGGCTGTTACCGAAACTTTCATACAAATTCCCCAAAGTGCCATTTAAGTTTATGTCGCGTATTGTGTAAATGAACATAACTTTTTTGTTTATCACCCGATTGATATGAAATATACACTAATGTTACGGAAATTCATTCAACAATATATCAGTAAACACATCATTCAAAGAAGGGAAAAGAATTTGAGAATGAAATATTAAGTTAAGGTTAATTATAGTACGCTTGAGATACCAACTTTCGAATCCATTTTATTTGCTATTGAGGGGTAGTTTTGAAAAAAGCTTAAATAGAATTCTTACTATGTTAGTAAAGATTACAAATACAAAATTATAAGTATATTACTCTGCACAAAAATATTATGTACATCAAGTTTCGACACTCAATTTTCAAAGAGTTTCAAAGAAAATTGACATTTAAAGGGTGAATTTCGGGAAATGCTGAAACACGTATTCTTTTATTTTGATTAGAAAATATTTATACCAAATTTCAAGAAAATCTATTGAAATAATCCTAGTTTTCCATACAAATTTTCATCGCTCATTTCACACCCTTAAAGGGTGATTTTTAAAATTATCTATAGCCTAAATGTTAGCGAGGACCAATATATATAAAACAAAAAAAGTTTCATCAAAATCCGTCCAGTAGTTTTTGCGTGAAAAGCTAACAACAGACAGACAGACAGACAGACAGAAAGACAGACAGACAGACAATAATTTCAAAACTTATATTTTTAGCTTCTGTTACTTATAAAAAGACCCCTAGAAGTATTTTTTTAAATTTATATGCAATGTACAGAATTGACCCTGCTTACAGTTTTATTATATGTATAGATGTCAGGAACTAGATGTCAGGAAGAGCCCATATTTTTCAGTTTATACAATTAAGTTAATAATCGCTTAAATAAGGATAAAACGACAATTTCTAAAAATGAAACATAGTACCCGATTTCATGAAAATCGTTGGAGCCGTTTCTGAGATTCAGATTATATATAGATGCGTCCGGGCCGGTCTACAGGTACAAGAATTGCTTGTTTAAAGGTATTTGTTCCATATTTTTTCCTTATTTGACAACAAAAACGTTATCTTCTATACTGGGCAACCAGTATCTTTATGGATGATTTCAATTGTCCAACAAGTTTGGTTTGATGAGTTATTAGGTATTATGTTTATCATCAGGAAAACGGGAGCTTGATCGATATTTTATCTGAGCTCCTTATTTATTTATTTTTGCATTTTTAATTTTATTCTACACTAGTGATCTAGCCCGGCTTCGCTCGTGTAATTTCAGTTTATAAAATATGATTATACTAATCTATCCCACGGGTCAAAACATTTTTTCGGGTATAAACGTTTTTGTGCAACAAACATAAATACATCCAAACTTTCGCTTTTATAATAATATGTAAATATTAGTGTAGATAACTAGAAAATACATCAAGAAAATTCATATAAAATAAGACAACAGTCAATATAATAAAACTCTAATGCATTAGTTGGGTACTTAGGTATTTATTTCTGACTTCAACATGACTGAAGCCTCGAAATACAGGATTAATATTTACTCGTATTTACAACGATAGTAAAAAAAAAAACAAATAGATATGTTATAGTCGCTCAAAATATGGCCCCTTGAAACTTGGCATATGACACACTTGCCCTCATATTAAATACGTCAATTCCCTTCCCAGCAAACATTTTAGGTCACAATTACAATAAAAATACCAAGATTAGGTTGCAATTTTTACGGTGACCAAAATGATATACCTCGAATCGACGTGGAGTCGACGTGCAATCACCCTAAGTGGGGAAAAAAAGCACGTGCCGGTGACGTTTATTCCACGTAATTTTAGTGATTGCAACCAACAGGTCAATTGTTAGGCCATATTTTTCACGTAAATTCGACGTCACCACGACGTGCCTTGTAGTTGCAATTACTAATTTGGTATTCATTTACCTCTTCTAAACGTGGGTCCAACGTATTTTTTACTATTTAATTTCATATTTAGGTAATGTATTATCAATTGCGTTGGAGAGTAAAAGAGACAAAAATATTTTCTTTTTACTTCAAAACAAAATGTCTAACTCTTTAAGCTAAACTCTTTATTGATAGAATAATAATGGCCGCTTCATAAATTTCCAAGGTTTTGCGCTCGTTTGCAACGCAATATTATGATGAAATCTTCTGCGATGAAAATTATTTCGCGAATTATGTTGATTTAAAGTTGAAATCTGGTGATGGGCTTTAAATTTATTGAAGAATTTATTATTTTTTTGTCGACCTCAATATTTTCTTTTTACAATAGTAGTTATTATCTTGCCCTAGCATTATTGAGATACATAAACCTAACGAATTATCTGAATATTAGACAGTATAGGTGTCGTTTAATGATATTATCCTAGAATTAACAGTGAAAAAATCTACGTCTTGAAATATCACTCCCGGATTATTAAAATAAAATGGCGGTTCGACCAAAGTGTTCTTTTTACCTAAATATCGACTTATAGACTTTGAAGTTATCTAGATATAACCTAACGGTATTGCAAATACTTTACAAGTATTTCTCACTCGAATGTCGCATTTTGGTATTTACTATTGGTAATATTTTCTTCAAAATTGGTATTCGATTTGACTTAAAATTGACGACCTAACGGTCGCATAATAAGAAACAATTATATCGTAAATACCGAGCAAGCACTTACAAGTATTTATAACTTATTAGTTAAAGTTTCAACCGTCAATTCTACCACTTAATACGACTAAATATCGACTTTAAAGTTGTCTACCAGATTAAGTAAAATTAACGGTTTAATTACTATGTTTTTCGACGTAACAGTTAAAGTATGTTTTAAATGAAAAAAGTGGTGCGTGTGACGTTATTTTTACGTAAATTGGTAATATATTCTATAGTCTCGGAAAAAACACTTAAAATGTTTGCTGGGTTACCATCTAAACGTTTTGTTCAGGAATTGCGAGAGACAATTTTATTATCAAACTAAAATGTCATATAGCTGATCTACGTATTTTTTTTGTTTGTATAATGTCGTTGTGTATTTCCCAATATTTCAATTTAGAACACTTTGGATACTTGCTCGTAGCATTGGAACTGCAATGCCGTTAAACAATTGTATGAGAGGAATAATTGAAACTGAATTGTTACATACTATAACACAGACAACTTAATCATAAACATAATTCATATCATAACACATCTTAATATAAAATGTACTCTAATCATAAATATGAATATTTTTTATAATGTAAAGAAATATAAGTGAATTAATAATTCAACAACAAATAATACCTTTAATATTTATTTATATATATACAAGTACAAGATTAAATTACCATATGTACAAAAACCTAGAACTAATCTTAATAACTAACCTTAACAATATATACAAAACTTATAGTAAAAATAAAAAAAACATATAAAATAAAAAGGCTTATAAATAAAATACTTCATCTAAAAAGTCCGTGTGAGGCATGGTACCCAAGACACTGGCGGCATTGCCCCTTTGTACGACTAGACTGAGTCGTTGGGCAAAATAGCCGCCAGCCCTCAGGTCACCACAGGCAAGGACAAGTCTGTTCGACATTTCTGACATGAATTTCTTCATGTCAGAAGACCATGGTCCCATAGTCTCTACTGCTAGCGCCGCAAATATATAATTAACCGACAAATTACTATATTTGCGGCGCTTGAGAGACTGTGCATGGTCGGCAGCGGACCCCGCCCTATCTGCAGTATCGCTTATATGCGACGGGGCTAAGGTATCCGCACATGTAACGTCCCAAACCAGTGGCCGTCCTAGACTCCACGGCACCAATGTAACTCCGTCAGGCCTCTTGCCATCGCTTCTGGATAGTCCAGATGGTTCTAGTGATGCTGGAATAGAAGCGGTGGCAAGAGCACGACGAACCAAGTCGTTTAAGGTACCGTGGCGGAAAAGTCTACCGGCACTCCTGATACAGGACAAGCCATGTCGACCAAAGCTGTCCACCTTTTGTCCACACGGACAAACATGGGGCTCGCACACCTTTACACCGAGCCGGAGACCTACTGCAATACGCAGAGCTACAGGATCCAACACGGTGCCAATGTTTTTAGATGGCAGAGCGTGTAACCAATGTCCCGACTCATTTTGAGCTACTGCCAATAATCGGGCCCTATCGGTGCTGTTAGGACAACGCTCGAGGAGTCTAGCATAGATAACTTTTAAGGCTGGTACATCCCAAGTGGACTGTCTATCTTTTGATACACCTGGGATGTCCTCAGACGGAAAGGTGGCACTCCAGACCCCCATAGCCTCTGTCAAGTACGCTACCCAAACATCATCAAGATTAGTGCTTAATATTTCTGTGATGAGGGTCAGCGTACTATGACAGGAGGCCAGGTAAGCAGGAAGAGCCAAACTTTCCGTCGTGCGAATACCCAAGCCACCAAACTTAATTGGTAGGGTTGCCTGCATCCATGCGCAATCATCGAGGTTTAAATTTAGAATTTTGGATACACAATTTTGTAATGTTGAATCTAAAATCTTTGTTATTAAAGGAAACTTCCAAAAAGGACAGCATCTAAGTAAATACAAAAATTTTGGCGCGAATAAGCAAAGGCGTAATATGTAGGTAGCCATGTGTGGTTTTAAATCAAATAAGCGATCTGAAATTGTATTAAATTTTTCTAATTTAGAATTTATGATGGGAACAAAAGCATCATCAAATATTGGAGCACCTAGCAAAGACAAATTATTTTTTTTTGAAATATTTATATCTGGAGTTATAATTTTGATTTTCTGCAATAGTGTATCAATTTGTTCATCTGTTAAATTATCTGAAAAAAACAGTTCACATTTACTAAAATTTATACAGAGCCCAATTTCATTAAAGCGTCGAATAATAGTTTCTAAGTCCTCCAATACAGTTGATGCAGTTCCTCCCAAGGAACCATCATCAAGGTACCACACATTAAATTCAGAATTTAGTTGATTTATTATTGGCTGAATCACCAAACTGAAAATAACGGGGCCAAGAGGGTCGCCTTGCTGACATCCCACGCAAGACTCTATTATATTATTACCAAACATTAATTTAGAGGGGGTGCCATAACATTGCCGAATATATTCTAAAACAACAAATAATATATACCTAATAGACACACATATATTTTAATATACGATACTGAGAATATTTAATAAATAGATGTTCTATTGACTTTGTATCGTCGATTTGAAACTTAGGACTACTGGTTCGAATTGAAAAAATATTTTTGTGTAGAATAGTCCATTTATTGGGGAAGGCTATAATATAATAGGCTATATAACATCATGCTATGACTAATGACTGTGACTGACTAACTAAGTAAAGTGCAGTACCGGAGTCATTTGGAGTACAAAGCCAAATTGGCATCAAAAAAGCTTGGTCTCCTCAACAGAGCGAGGCAGTACTTCACTGCGGGACAACTCCTGACGCTGTATAAGGCCCGAGGTCAGACCCCACATGGAGTACTTACTGCTCCCATCTCTGGGCAGGAGCACCTAAGTACCAGCTATACCCATTTGACTCCGTTGAAAAGCGCGCCGTTCGAATCGACGACCCAAGATTGCTGACAGGCTAGAACCGCTTAGCTTGCGAAGAGACATAGGCTCGCTCTGCGTGTTCTACCGACTTTACTATTATAAGTGCTCCGAGGAACTCTTCAAATTGATGCCTACATCACCATTCCATGATTATACCACCAGACGAAGGTTAAAGTTCCACCGGTACCATCTGGACTCGTGGCAGTCCTCCACAGTCCGCTTTGCACGCTCCTTTTTACCACGGACGTGTAGGTTATGGGACAACCTTCCAGCTGAGGCATTCCCAGTGGGCTCTAACATGGGGTTCTTCAAGAAAGCTGTAAAAACAGCTCTCCTCCTGCTCGGGCGGCTCCCCTAGGGTTACCCGTGTCCATAGGCGACGGTGATCGCTTAACACCACGCGGCCCGTCTGCCTTATTGTTAGGTTTATTTATATTTAAAAAAAAAACAAAGCCCACGCGGACGAAGTCGCGGGCGGCTGCTAGTGGATAGTTAAAAAACTAACTGCTACAATCAGAATTAGAAGAGTAGGCTAGTGGCAAAAAATTTCATGCGCGTTTCCTATCTACGGAGAGCACTTTACCGTCAGTCCCGATTTTTGTACATTGAAAACGTCAGACGGCGGGGAATGATCCGTGCCCAACCCCACTGTTGGGCTTAGGGCATGCAATTCGGATATCCGGATATCCATATTATTCGGATATTCGCCAAATTTACTATTCGAATAATATCTATAGAATTATTCGGTTTTTTCGAACATTTCGAATACTTAATTTTTAATTTTGTTTGGTAAAAATATCCGAACTCAAACTTACTAAATGGCGTTTAGAACACGCATATCCGATTTTTCGTTGTCATTGCAGCCATTGCCCGTTGCCAAACCCGTAAATATTAAAAAAAAGTGTGTGTCAGCTCCGACGCACGACTGGAGCACAATACAAGGAGCGCCTGCCTGTGACTATCTGTAAGCCCTGGTGAGGACACCAAGCTTTTTGGATGCCAATTTGGCCTTGTTCTCCAAGTGACTCCGATACTGCACTTTACTCGTAATGTTGACTCCCAAGATACCGACACTTTCACCGACAGTGAGCGCGGTGCCCTGGAACTTGGGCGCTATAAAAAATGGGGTTTTTTAGCGGTAAACGCGCAAACTAGTGTCTTCGTAAGGTTAAACTCAACAAGGTTAAGTCGACCCCATTCCGAGACCCGCTCCAGAGAGTTCTCGACTTCAGACACAAGTTTGATTCTGCTTTCCTCTACTTGTGACTGAGAGGTATTGGCTCGACAGGTGTATAGTGTGTCCACAGTACCATCATCCGCATAACAATGAATACTGCGTAATTGTTGCAGCATGTCATTGATATGCAGAATGAATATTGTAGGAGACAGCACTGAGCCTTGGGGAACACCGGCGTTAATGGGCTTTATATCTGAGCAGCATCGGTCAACTACGACCTTAATCTGCCGCTCAGACAAAAAGCTTGCCACCCAGTTGCATAGCCTCACGGGAAGACCGTAAGATGGAAGCTTCGCGAGAAGGGCCCTGTGCCAGACCCGGTCAAAGGCCTTTGCGATATCCAGGCTGGCTGCCAGAGCCTCCCCATTGCCCTCGACAGCTTCAGCCCAGCGGTGTGTGAGGTACACCAAGAGATCACCGGCCGACTCTCGAGATACTTGAGGAGCTGTGTGTGTAACACGCTCAATCACTTTAGAGAGCAGGGAGGTTATCGCAATGGGCCTGTAATTGGACGGGTCACTGCGGTCACCTTCTTTCGGGATTGGGTGTACTAGGGCTACCTTCCACGAAGACGGTACTTTACTAGTGGTGTAGGAAAGCGAGAATAAGCGCGTTAAGACGGGAGCCAACTCGGGAGCGCATGTCTTTAATACGATCGCGAGGATATCATTCGGCCCGCTCGACTTCTTGACATCGAGGGCTTGCAGAGCTTGTCTGACGGCTTTTAAGTGAAGTGGCGACTTTTAAGTGAAGCGCACGTCCTTCATCGAGCTCTCACACTGCCTGATGGTCGGCGGTGTGGCACCTCCGTCGTCCAGAGTCGAGTTTGAGGCAAACAGGGTGCCCAGGAGATCGGCGTTCCCTTTTGCCGTGTGAGCAAGAGTATCGTCCGGTTTGCGTAGAGATGGAAGTGACGACCGACAGAAATTTCCTTCGACAGCCTTGGCCAGCGACCAAAAAGCTCGACTCCCGCACGGGTAGCTTGATAGACGCTGGCCAATTCTGCCGACGTGCCTAAACTTCGCCTTGGCTATGTGCTTCTTTGCTGAACGGGAGGCAGCGTTGAATTTTTTCCGGAGCTTAAACGTTTCAGGGTCCTTACGCGTGTGCGCATCAGCCCAGGTTTTGAAAGCCTCTTGCTTAAGGTTTGAGACCTTAGCGCAAGACCCATTAAACCAGGGCCAATGGATACTACAGAGCTGGGAATAAAACCAATCATGCCCTGTCGTATCACATCGGCTATCGATTCCGCACACGTGACAGGATTCACAGGATCACCCGAGGTGAAGCACAGCTGCCACCAGGGGTAGGAGGCCAGGAGTTCTCAGAGTCCGTCCCAGTGCGCTGACCCGTAATGCCAGACTTGACGCTTCCTATTGGGTCGAGAACCTTCTGGGGGCGTCAAGGGTACGGCAGAACTTACCAGGCAATGGTCAGAGGTCCCAAGTGGGGCCCCGACCGTCACCTGGTAGTCGGATGGATGGGTGGTCAGCAGAAGGTTCAGCAGAGAGGCAGTATGGGTTTCAATATCCGGTACTCTGGTGAAAGTATGTACCACCTTTTTTTTTTGGTTTCGCTGGGGGAAATGCGTTACGCATCCCCTCCTGCAGAGGGGTATGTAGGACTCCCCAACTGCTATACCCACTAAAACCCCCAGCGGCACTCCCTCTTCGCCTCTTGGAGAGGGTGTGGGAATCCGGCAGCCTTTGCGTCCATTCCCCCTCCGGCGAGCCTCGCCTTTATGGCGAGCCCTTCGCGCCCCCCCCTTATGATGGGTGGGGCAACGGGGACGGTCGAGTGTGCGCGATCGTCCCAAGTATGTACCACCTGCGACAACCCATATGCCAAGGAGAAGTTGTAAGCGGCCCTGCCAGCAAAGTCAGTGGTTCTGGATCTCAACCAGTCGGTGTGGTGCGCGTTGAAGTCACCCAGAACCACCAGTTTAGCCGAGTGACACTGCTCCAGCACTCTTTTGGACGTGCTCAAATAATCGAGTCGTCTCTGCTTACCAATTTAACGAAAATTTGACTACATGTGACCTTGTGACCCCTATATCTCCGGTCCCTTTTGTTTGACCCACGGAGCTGAAATTCGAACTTGATCGAGGTAATAACCTAAGGTATCTACTGATCAAATTGAATCGGTCCAGTAGATCCGAAGATATCCTGTCGACAGACTAACAGACAGACAGACATCCTACCAAAACCATTAAATTTCTCCTAATGCTACGCAGGAGGAAGTTAATGAAGTAGTATTCGAAAAATTCGTATTATTCGAAGTATTCGAATAATATTTTTTTTTCTATTCGAAATATTCGAATACCTTTTTCGAACGAATAATGCATGCCCTAGTTGGGCTTAGTATTTATTGGTTTAACGCTTTTGTCTGTTTAAAAAAAAACGGGGTAAAAGTCTAGCTACAAGAAGACATTACAAGGCAGCAAGAGTCCATTAACCTTTATTAACACGTTTCTGCTAGGTACTTTATAAACCGATACTTTGAAGAGAAGCAGTGAAGTGTGGCCGTACAAACGGTAATTATTGACTTTTAGTAGACTTAATCAAAGAGTAGAGCGCAGACAAATCTGTGCTCCGTTGCATTTTATTAAATTAAATATGGAATACGGAATATAAATATAATATTTATAAATATGGAATAAAATAACTTTTAGTAGACTTAATCAAAGAGTAGGTAGAGCGCAGACAAATCTGCGCTCCGTTGCAATTTATAAATATGGAATACGGAATATAATATAATGTATATAAATAAGGAATAGAAATATGGATCTTATGACATATTTAAGAAATAATGCACGTTTGTACTCTAAGTAATAAATTTTCCGAGTTTTCCGAGAACCTTAAAGTTCATTCACCTTTACCCACATGAAAATAGTGTTCAAAACCGAAATTGCCCTTGTGAACCTGCACAAAAGCAGTACCTATGCTATTTTCTTCTTAGAAGTGGTTTTCAACCCTTTTTATGTCCGACTGCTGGACACAGGTCTCCTCTCATCAGTAAGATGGACTGAGGCCATTGTCCACAACGCTGGCCAAGTGCGTATTGATGAACAGAAGTAAATTAAGAATAATCATGTGGATATAACAAAATAAGATTTTGATTGTAAATGGCAAATAACATAAAAACGTATTAAAGATTTACAATACAATACAAATCTCCAAGAAAATTAACCCAACATTCCGATATTAAGTTAAGACAATCTCACAAACATGCTACTTGTAGCATCGGCGAATGGCGATTTAGTTGCTTTTTAGAAGCTAAACGCAGCGATAAAAATCGCTAATACACGTGATTTTGATATTACGATGGAAAGCAAAGAGTTGCCAAAACGCGACGCAGTTGCCGTCGATAAATCATCGGTGATAGAAGTAATATGTCTGCGGAGGCCCTTAGAAGATTTAGAATTTAAAATAGATATAGAATTAGAATAGATGAATATTAAAATAGATTTAGATTTTTTTTCGCTAAGAAAAACACAACTCACCGTTCTCAGGATAAATGGCTGTTGCAGTTGTTGTGCGAACCGTAAAAACCGAAACCGCACCTGTCCCTCCTTACAAGATACGTTTTTTATTCTAAAGTAAAACAAGTCTGATGCTTTTTCTTTTTGCGCTCTGCGGTACTCATCGTGTATGTGATAATCGAATTCAGCTTTCATAGATTCACACGTCTTGTCTTCTGAATTATATACGGTCCCGAAAGGACAGCATTTGTGTAAACAGAGGTTTTCATTGCAATGATTTGCCTCCACTGTTACTTTAAAGCCCTTGTAATACACGTCCGTCAGATTTCCTTCTATGTCATCCAAAACTGTATCAATAGTATCATTAGTTGCATTAATGCAAGTGATAGTTGCAACTAATATTACAAGTATGAAATGCATCATTATTTTGTGTTATTACACTATTTAAGTTGATCCTATGATTTCTTAGTTGTTTGTTTAGATCTCTGTTACTATGCTCGCGCTATTCATTCAATGAGTAGTTCACGCTAAATGCCACCGCTAGTTGATTACTCAATGAGGTATTTCCTCCATCATTTGTGAATAATTTTAATTCTCGTTCATTGTATAGACCTTTTGTAATACATAGGTAAATTATAAATACCTACGTTTTACGATCTATTTCGGTCGAATGATTCTTTCAAGCTTTACACTACTCCAGTCAAATTTTTAAGGTTTTGATTACGTTTTTTTTATCAACGGTTGTATGTTTACGATAGCCAAGATTCTTATTTATATTCTCAGCAACGTGTTTCTGCTCCCCGGACAGGTAAAGAACTCTCACTCGAAATAGCAACACAAGAACTGGTTTTCTACGGATTCTTCGCGAAATTTGTGTAATATTTTATCGACAAATATATGATAGTTACTAATAGCGTTAATTTAAATTCACGGACACTTTCCTAAAGTATCACCAGAAGTTTTACTTAGTTTTTATAAAGTACTAACGTCGAACACAGACAACATACAGTTTATCTATCTAAAAATATGACTATAATAATGTTTTAATTGATTCATTAAGATAAGCCAACACCACACTCAAATAGTTGTCACACAAAAGTGATAGTCAAATTAAACATGTGATTTAAAAGATTACAAACTACATTAATAAATAGGACTACACAGTTAGATTTATTAATGTTATCACTTTGAACTATTGGCTGATTTTTATAAATTTTAAGAACTTTTAGAGCATGTTCTTTGGAGATACGTAACCGATTGATACGACGCGGATACGAATTTACTGGTAAGTAGAGCCAATACGTCCACGTGCGGACGTTTCTACAGCAAAACTGGTCGAGAGTCCGATTGAGTAGTGGATATTGTATTTTTTGTTTTCATTATGATAAACTGATGCCGGTTTCACGAGTTTGGACTGCCATCATTAATAGAAGAGTTTTAATTAACTGGTGTAAGTAATCAAGTCGGTGTGTGGTGTCCATTTGTTAGAATAATCTGTAATGGAAGCAATCCTTTTATTGTCATCGGCGCTCCTGTCTCTAGGGTCCAATTTGGTGTTTTCAGTTTTAATAACAACTGTTCAAAACTTTAATTTAGAATGTTTGCGTGACGGTTCTTGTTAAATCTTGCTAATTGAATAACTTTCTGTTTTATCTGGTTCAATAGCATTACAATGCATTACTCTAATAAGAATAACCTTTATGGTACAGACAAATAATTTGGCACATTTACTATTAATTAATTATAACCTTTTTTACCCTTTCATTCAATAGGTACCCATATTGCTGCGTAACATCTACCAAATTGTATTTTTTCAATTATTGAACGCCTTATTTCCGGTTGATGTTGTCAAATTTATAAGGCATTTACTAAAAACTTATCAGATCTCATAAGAAGTGAAATCTTTAGCTCTACAAACCCTATATTTTGGTAAAACAGAATGATTTGACCCAAACGTGCTCCAGGGCGTTTATCCTTACTTTCTTACTAATATTATAAATTCGAAATTAACTCTGTCTGTCTGTTACGCTTACCCGCTTAAACTACTAATCCAATTTTAATGAAATTTGGAACACAGATAGAGTGGACCTTGGGAAAGGACATAGGATCGTTTTTATCCTACGGGAACCTATAAAGCGGACCGCGTGGGCGAAGCCGCTGGCGGAAGGCTAGTTTTATATAAATACCTACCCTTTTCACGAGAATTGGAGGGTGAAAGTTACAGATTACTTAGTTTATTTATTTATTTAATTATTTTTATTAATGATACTACATGTACTACATGATACTAAATAACTTTTTTGAACATGAGTTTATTTAATGTATCGAACTGCACTCCGGTTACCTTGAGTTGATCGTCGATTGCGATCAAAAACTGTTGAGCTGATCATACCAGAGAGCGTTCAAAAGTTGGATAGGTGGCAATCGAACTACGCAACGTCAAGTACCAAAGGTTGGATAGACCGTTTGAGCTAAACAATGTCGAGTGTTTATTATAATGTAATTGAATGGATGACAATTGAGCTCAGTTGTAAGTGCAAGTTGGCAAGAAAGTTATTTTACGTCGAGTGCGATCAACAGTTTGATTGATGTTTATTAAGATAAGCAATGCCGATGTCCACCCCTCCTTAAAATTCTTACTTACTACTGTTATCCTTTTATTTACGTAAAATACAGCTTAATATTGGCTTACATGATTCCATAGGTCCCGCACCGTAAATGGACAGTTGATTTCCCCCATAAGAGTAATCCATATCTTAGGACCGAACATACGTATCCGTGATAAGCAATCAATCTGTTTTTTGATTTGCTACTTTTGAAAGATGGTGTAATGCGTATATGAATTTCTTTGGCATACTATTTCTACATGATTTTTCCAATTTAAATTTGAGTCGATTTCAATACCAAGAAATTTAGCTATTTTATTTTAGGATGCAATGCAACCCATATCTTAATCTGACGCGCTCGAGTAAATCCGAAAATCCCCTCTTAGGCTCCGCTACTACCATACCATCCGCCAATCCGACGTTCAAAGAAATGACAATGTCGATTTGAAAGAGCTCTATGAAAATTTCGTTCATAGAATTAAAGCATCCGTGGTCGAATGGTTGCGTGAGCTGACTGCGGAACTAGAGACCCGGGTTCAAACCTCAATAAAAACCATTTTGTGTATTTTTTATTTTTATGAAAATAACTATTTTTTATTAGGAACTATTTCAGATGGCGTTGTTAAACAACACTAAGCAAATGAATGTTTCGTTTGAAACTAAACCAAGAAAATATATTGTTTTTATCCGAGCAATGCTCGGTCGTCCAGGTACTTAATTATTTAAAGAGATACGAATATTCAAAAAATTCACCAGAGTTTCGGCTGTGTTCAAACATCCGGAATTGACTAGATTATATATAAAAAATAACGACAAAAGTACTCAAATCGGTTAAGATTTAGAGAAGAAAACAGAGGACTACAAATCGTTGGTTTTTGTCCTTACAATACCTATTTTTCATTTCTTTAGTCCTTGGTGTTTCCTCTTAAGCATGCTTCATTGATTTTGACTGTTACGAGAAGTGTCGTGGAAACTCAAATGTCGTGGAAAAAAGGCGTCGGAAAACATGACTTTGGATTTAAACACGTTTCGTTAAAGTAGCCATCGTTTACTCGGATATTCTAATTTTATATCCTCTCAGTAAGTCTAAAATTAGACCCGAATGATTTAACTTGAGGGCTGAATTTACAGATGTATGTATACCTATATGCGATGCCATTAAAGAAATAAAAACGTAATTTGGTTGACGTAAAATTCTAGTGATTAATTTGTAATCAATAATTTTATACTCTTAACAAAGATAACAATTTTATGCCTATCTTTTGATTAAGCAATTATGTTAAAAAAGATAACTTACCGTCCTCTGTAGAAACTTTGTACGAAACATATGCGCTAAATATAAGATTCGAAAAAGCTTGTGTCCCTTTTTACAGGTGATCTTTTAAATCTTGAAGTGAAATAAATCCGTTGCATTTAAGGTGTGCTTTCTGTACTCATCGTAGACATGATAGTTAAAAGGAAGCATCGAGGCTTTACACAACTTTTTGCTTCTGTGATAAGCTTTTCCGAAAGGACAGCATTTTTGTAAACAGAACTTTTTGTTGCAATAAATATCCGGTACTTTCGTACCCCTGTAGTATGTACCCGTATCATTCAGTACTTCCTTTGCATTAAATACTTTATTATTTTAAGATGCCTGATTGTAGCTTTACAGATACGGTTAAAATGCATAAATTCTTAGTTCTGTTTTATGTCTTCCGATGTCAAGAATACTTAATCGATGTTAAGATCACTTTTCAACATTAGAGTGTTGCTTTAAATACACACAGAATCGTTTTGAAAAATTACTGGTTAAAACATCACTGATAATAATGACAGAGATAATACGTCTGCATACAGTCAAATCGAAGCAAGACTGGCCCAGGGAACTATCGAGGTATTAGCAACGTATTTTTAGTGTTACAATATCCTAAAAAGAAAAGAGGAACGAACACGATCAGCTGTCACGTGTGACCATTATCAACCCATAGCCATTCTGTTATCTCAAATATACTATTATGTACTTTTTTTTAAAAAGAGTGCTGGGAGTTTTTTTCCGCCGTTTTTTTTCTCTCAGCTCAACATCTAGCCCAAACGGGCACCTAATGGCGATGACCGGTAAAAAATGACATTCATTAAGCGAATATTTTGTATTCCTAATATGAAATAAATATTTTTTCTTTCTTTCAGAACCTTTATAGGGTTGTAGAAGTTTGTGGTTGGGTCTACAATCAATGGGACCCTGTATGGCTCTACGGGAAACTGCAGTCCTGCGTAGATGAAAGGCGAACTGCGACCGCGCCTGCCGGAAAGTACAGCTCATGAGCCTTCTTTTCTGACTTTATGTTTCTATGATGATGACAATAAATGTAAGAGTTATCTGTCACTTTTTAGCAAAACTGTAGTATATTAATATTTTATAATATTTAGTTTGTTGTAATACTGATTAATGCTCTCTGTGTAGTAGTTAAATTTGAAATATACATATTTTTATGATATTTAAAAAATTATTCAATTGATCCGATAGATAAATTGGTCAACATTTCACCGAAACAACTGAATTATGATTATTTTTGTAAAAGCGATATTTACAAGGTAATATGAATCTATACGGAGCCCAGTAAGCAAGAATAGCCTAGTAACGTACTTAAAATTACAATAATGTCATTATTACACTTAAAAATAAATACAATTTTTATTATATTATTTGTAGGTGGTAGAACTGTTATCGTTCGCCCGGGGAAGTACCACCGCTGCATCCACTTCTGCCGTGAACCAATTCTGTTGTGTTTCGGTGGAAAGGTGCAGTTGCCGGCCACACTTACATGAGGCGACCACCAGCCTCCGGAGTAGCAGCGCAACTGCATGCGACCTCAGACAAGACTTACCTATGCTTGCTTGAGGTTGTATGTAGATGTCCATGGGCTGCAGCGACCACTTAACAACACGTGACCTTTCTTACATTCTTACTCCATTCAAATAATAAAAAAATATATAAGATCATACACTTGCGGAACCCATGATACGCGAGCAAGACTCACAATATTCTTGTTTTCTTGTCATTAATGATTCAATTACATTAATCCCCATGGAGCACATGTAATACAACCAATCGTAATGGAATTGATTAATCTTCAACACTCTTGGTCAAACCAAAATAGGTTTGACCAAGAGTTTAACTAGCTATTATCTCACTTAGATTCTTGCATTTGTTAAGAAAAAATATTTAAAACATCTGTTCCATGTTACATTAAAATTTATTAACTTGCAAGGCAAACGTGGTATGTAATTGCTTACGGGTGAAATAACTATAAGTCTAGATTTCGTGGAAAATAAACCAGTCTGTGATGTTAAAATAAACCATCCCACCGCAAACATTTTCATTTAAAATGTTGTCATGAGTGAACATAGTGCTTATGGCTTACCCTTTGTATTTTTATTCAATATTGATAAAATATTAGATTGAGTTACTTTTCTTTATTTAAAAACACAAACCCACTTCTGATTCTTAATATCAGAAGTGGGATTCGGACACATAGCCCATCTCTCGATATTCCGTTTCGCTTTATCTTACTTAATTATTTTGCGATCCGACTTTCCATATTTCTCGTCGTGTGTATGTTTCAACAAATTGTAAGTACTGTTGTTTTAGTAATGTTGGGACGTTTTGATCCCATATAGATTTAAGTTTCTGCATTTACACGCCCCAACACTACCAGCACCAAGCTTCACCAACTTCATTACTTACTTTTTATATTTTATTTAACACAAGACTTCTTATTACTGTGGTAGGATGATAAAAAATATAAGATGACAGATTTGTTGCATTGTAAGTATTTTATAAGATAAAGGTTTTAATGAAACTGTTTGTATACTTTGAATATCACAAAGGGTTTAAATTAACTGTATCTATCTATGACTGCAATGCAATTCTTGATTTTCATAATATAATTATTTCTAAGTAGGTAAACCTGCGTATAAACTTGATTATTTCTGATACCTTTAAGATAGGACGAGTACAGGTCCGTTAGTAGGTACGTTCATGAAATCTTCTCAAAGAAAAAATATTCTTCTTAAATACTTAGTTTTTCTTTAACTTGAAAACCTTCAGAATTAAAAGGCTTTCCGGCATACCCAAATTTCCTCACAGTGAAACTTGGCTTACGTGGCAACTAGGTGACTAACACCTAACAAGCACTGTTGTGTTAATGTTTATTAGTTTGAAAGCACTCATTAACCCAGAGTTCGTCTTTGGCCTTGAGGCACAAAAATAAATATAAAGTGGCCAGTTATGCAATCAACAGATAACTATGATGTAGGCGAGGCGAGTGTTGTAGTATTTTATTGTAGTGGTATTTTGATGGCAGAAATCTATAGTTTTATTTCTATTCTTATAAATGAATCAGAACAAAGCGCGTGGCTGGTGGCTGGCCTAAAACGATAAGCAATCTATGCAGCTAAGCGCAACAAGCGCAGCCGGGCTTGAGATTGGTATTTATCGCTGCTCCGTTGTGAGGGAAAATGTTGCGTGGATGTTATAACCATTATCATTATAATATTGCTTTTCATCTGACATTTCTCGCCATCACCGTGTATGCCTGAATTCCATAAAAAAATCTCGAAAGAAAACCACAGTACGCAATGATCCCTCGCCCCAGAGGAGACCTGTGTTGGGCGATTAAAAAGGGTTGAAAAATACCTACCTACTGTGTGCTGTTTTTTATGGTCAGCAAAATTATATGCTTTAATGCTTGCAGTTTCTGGTAGGGACGAAAGCGAACCAGTGCGATGGTATACTGCACGTTGATAGCAGGAAACAGCTAGGCATATTAAATTTAGCAGCTAACGTTTTTTCAAGCCGATTAATTCGTAAGCATTTTACGGTCAGCCACCGCGCCACCGGCCACGCGTAGTTTGTTCTGGTAAAAAGTTAGTTAAATTTTATTATTTATCGAATCTATGGTTCCTTTGTTATATTTTTTGTCGTTTTATTTGTATCTTAAAATCTGTTATTTATTAGTTTGTTATAGTAGGTATTATAATTTAATGTTGTATGTGTATTAGTTTTCTATGGGCTTATGAAGCCTGGAATGAATGACAAAATAAATAAAAATAAAATAAACACATCTACTTATGTCACCATTATAACTGTGAAAGTTATTAGTTTGTTTGTTTGTCCTTCGTTCATTATAATCGACCTGATTTTTTATGGAGATACATTAGGGGTTGGAGAGTAGGAAATATCTTATTTCTATAGTAAAAGTCGTATAGTTCTCGGGCGGAACCAAGGGCGGAAATCTAATTGACAAATAAAAAATTTATGCCATCAAAATACCACTAAAACTGACCTCGCTTATTTCTCTGTTGATTACATAACTGGCATTACTTAACTGATATTAATTTTTGAGGGGCCTCAAGGCCAAAGGCAAACTCAGGTTAATGAGTGCTTTCAAACTAATAAACTTTAACACAATAATGCTCGTTAGATGACAAAGCAAATTTGAGTCACTACTTACCACTTTTTCCAAACTCGATTCATTTTATCATTCATCATATCATTTACGGTGCTCTTTACCCCTGATACCTAAGTACAAATATAAATAACTAAGCGAGATACCTCCTTGAATTGTATTAGTAATGAAATGAAATGAAAATACTTTATTGTTGACTGTTTACATACATACAGTTAGATGTTTAAAATTATTATAAGAGTTTAAACAGTCTACCATGCTCTGGCATACAATGTTATACTTATTACTAATTAAAATTAAAGTATAAAATAGTTTTATTTTAAGATCCGCTAAGAATATTCTTAACGGATCATCGGCTTTTGATGCCTACCCACCACTGGGTCAATGAGAGAAAAAAAGCCGGCGGAAAAAAAACTCTCAGGCATTGTTTAGAATTAATATTTTACGCGGAAGCTCCCCAAACCATTTTAATGCACGTCATCAAAAAACTCGTTTATACTATAGTAAACTTTTTTTATAAGCCATTGCTTTAGTTCTCTTTTAAATTTATTACCTGATAATTGTTTGAAATGTCTGGGTAATTTATTGAATATTCTAATAGCAAATATATATGTACTATTTTTGAAAATCTGACATTTCACTTGAGGTAAATATAAAGCGTCACTATCTTTCTGCCTCGTGGGTACATCTCTTATGCGCATGTTTATTTGCTTTTCAAATGAATTTATGTTATTAAAAACGAAAGTACAAATCTCCAATATGTATAGACTAGTTAATGTAAGAAATCTCTCTTCGGAAAACAAAGAGCGAATAGATTCATCGCTCGCTTTACCATACATTATTCTAAGACTGCGTTTTTGCAATATAAATGTTCTACTAACATTGACAGAGTTTCCCCAGTATATAATGCCATAAGTTAGAAGGGGGTAAATATTTGCATAATAAAAACTTTTAGCTACTTCAAGAGTTGACGCATCCACTAATACTGAAAGCGCATAACAATTGGCAGATATTTTATTATTAATTTTATCAATGTGACTTTTCCAGTTTAAGTGAGTGTCTAAGGACACTCCTAAGAAATTAGTTTGCTCTACTTCTTCTATTTCAACTGAATCTAGTTGTATATTTAGATTTTCTAAATTCTGTTTATAATTTTTAAATTGCATAATTTTAGTTTTGTTTAAATTGACCGTGAGGTTCATTGTGTCTAGCCAAGTTTTTATAGTTAATAGTGTACTTCTTATTTCATGCCTATAATCCTCAACTGAAATACTATCGTTACAAAATAAAATTGTAGCATCATCAGCGAACATTACACATGGGTATTTAGCTATGGCGGGTAGTTCATTTATATACATTAAAAATAACAGTGGACCAAGAACACTACCTTGAGGGACACCAATTTTACTAATTGCGAATTTTGATTGTATCTCTTCTAATGTATTGTTCAATTTGTTAAATGTTGTTAGTACCGTCGCTTGCTTTCTATTATTTAGGTAAGACTGTAATAACTTGTATGCAATACCGCGAACACCTATTCTTTCCAACTGTCGTAAAAGTATGTTATGCACAACACAGTCAAACGCCCTGGTCATATCAACAAACAGAGCAGCACATTTTACTTTATTATTAATATGACTCCAAACCTGTTTAAGCATCCTGTAAATAGCGCAAGAGGTAGATCTATTTTGCCTGAATCCAAATTGAAAATCACTAAGTATGTTATTTTTGTTCATATAGTTAACTAGTCTACTAAAAATTACTTTTTCGAAAATCTTTGAGAAGCTAGGCAATAACGCTATTGGTCTGTAATTATTAATTATATCTTTAGGACCTTTTTTGTGAAGGGGTTTAATTAATGTAACCTTAAGATCATCTGGAAAGCTACCGGTTTCCAGCATTATGTTGATAATATACACGAGAGGTTTGACAATTTCATTTATACAAGACTTAATTACTTGTGTGGAGATGCCATCGTAACCACAACTTTTTTTATTTTTTAGTTGCTTAACTATAGTAATTACTTCCCATTCATCAAAGAGTAGAAATGCCTGTGAATAAATATCTCTCTGAACATTGAGTAACTATCCAAGACCACCCAATAAAAAATAAAATATTAGTCTTCGAAAGCTTGTGAAGAAGGATTTCAAATAAAATATTATCCAATGTACAAAAAGTGTGAGTGCGTGAAATGAAGCACGGTGGTGAATATTGGTATGCCCATAAAGAACATTGAGGCTATTATTTTTAAGAATGTTACTTCAAAGTGTTATATTTATGGAAGATTTTTATATTGGTTTGTTCGAGGTCTGAGGTATACGAACTTTTGGTTACAAACAAAAAAATAGTCAGAATTTCCACAAAATCGCTTTCTAACCATAATGGGTAACAACCATGCTCTTAGATAAATCCCAAAAAAATAAAAAAGGAACCACAATAGAAATACTGCCATATGAAATTTACAAAAAAATTAAATCCCACCAATAACATTTTCACGTAAAATGTGGCCGAAACGTGTGTTTACCATCTGAAAAAGATTTTAAATCTCTTTTACAGACAAGCTCCTAGATGTACACTATTCTACACGCCCTTTCTCTACCAGTTACTACACCAATATTACATCTGAATCAAACGTGTGGCATAAGTCATAAAAATCCAATACACAAGCAAGCTTAGTAAAATTAAAATATATCCAACAACGTAAGATCTACGTCATTGTTAAAAAAAATTTGTTGAATTCAACACGAAATCCCAAATTCCGATTTAATTGGGCCTTTTAATAAAATTTATTACTTGAATTTTATTAATGACATCAACACGAAATTCCAAATTCAGATTTAATTTCGTCTTTTAATAAAATTTATAACTTAAATTTTATTTATGACATCATCACGAAATCCCAAATTCCGATTTATTTGCGCCTTTTAGGTTTCTTGCCTTCTGATTGTAAAATCTAAGTCTTCAAACCTTCATTATCAACTCTTTTACATATTCACTGCCCTAATTTGGTTGGCTTTGTTGCAGATGTATTATGGAAACGATCTTTTCAGCACAGCAAAAAGGCGCTTTCGAGAATGAGATGTGTGACCGCTAGTGGCTAACAATTTCGAGGGCAAACTACTGGCATCCCCGGCTGTCATCAACAGAATATAGTGTTCGTTAAATCTTGTCGGACAACTTATGTTAGGATGCGCATTGGGGGAAAACCTCTAACCAACGATAAAAACAAAACTACTTACTTTTAATAAAATAACAATTTCTCAACCACAGAAGCTTCACGAAATTTAAAAACCCTGACCTTTCAAGACTAATAACATTAAATAAAAAGATTAACGGCGTTGTGGTTTTAATCGAGATGATTTGAACAATTCTGTTTGGTTTTTAAAATAAAACCGGTTAGTTCCAAAAATAAAACTGATACGATAGATACCTACCGTCTGAGTAGATAATATGATTATCGTATAAAGCAAGACAAAAATAAATATTAATTTTTGTAGAGCCGTAATCGCACTTCATTGATTAGTAAATTCCCTTCGTAGGGAAAAAGACTTAGTAGGGTAACAACATCCCTATATTTAAAAAAAAAACCTACCAATTTGATTACGATTTAAACGATCCTATCGTTCGGAAATTTCTCACTAGTGATAAAAATTGGTTTTTCGATAGGTCGTCTAAAATTCCTAAAATTATTTGTGCGATTAAAATTGACATTAAAATTAATGTGGTAGAAATCAATTAACAAATTTTAATAATAAATTACTGTGACATATAAATTAATAACAATAAATGGAAATTAATTGAATTATTGTGGTGATAAATAAATAAATATGTCAGTGACAAATTTAGAAATATTATTTTAATAAATTAATTATATAGTTATAATGAAATTTAAAATAATTAATTATGAATTATGTACAGAATAAATATTTTGCACACTCATTAGGGTAAAACATAAGAACTATATATGTTAATATTAAGATCCACATTGTTTATACTGTGATCTTGAAAATAAATGAATTGAATTTAACTGAAAATGTAATCCATTTAAATTCCTAAGAATCCATCATTATGTATAATTACTTTAATTTTGATCACTTAAGAGGAGCATCTACATTGGATAACATTATTATCATTAAAAAAATTGATTAACTATTACATGGCTGCAACCCTTTTTTTGCGTCTCACTGCTGGGCACGGGTCTCTCCCCTTTATTATTGGGGAGGCCTTGAGCTTACTCCACCACGCTGCTCCAATACGGGTTGGTGGAGATGACTACATTATTACATACTTCGTCTAAAATGTGTTTAATAAATTTTCTGAAATATTATGCTGTCTTATGAATATTATATGAGTTATTCGAATTCAGGCTCCTTTAATTTGGCACCTTACTTCGCCATTAAATCTGTTAAATTTGACTATCATGATTGTAAGAATAGTTTTTCAACCCTATTAATGTATTACTGCAGCTAGGGTTGACAGTTTGGCCGAACATTTGGGTAGAAAGGCCGGACACCCTACATTATTGAGAATTTTGTATCTATCTCAGTATTAATAAGTACGACAGAAAAATTGTATGTGAAATCAAGCTTATTTCATTATTATCATAAATCTTATTAAATTCTTATGAAATATTAAATAAAATAAAATGCCAAATCACTCTTAAGTATCAGCTACTATAATATTAATCAGTC
Source organism: Pyrgus malvae (assembly GCA_911387765.1). NCBI lineage: Eukaryota > Metazoa > Arthropoda > Insecta > Lepidoptera > Hesperiidae > Pyrgus > Pyrgus malvae. The sequence goes on along the minus strand of OU426958.1, from coordinate 5,661,702 downwards.
AAATAGCCATCAGTCAAAATTAAATTCTAGACTAGCGACGCTCGGCGCTCGCCCGTTTGCGAAGTGTAAAAAAACCTAACAAAAGCCGGACAAGCCGGATACCGTTTATTTTGGTCGGACACGCAATCAAAAAGCCTACCTATGTCCGGGTTTATCCGGACGCCTGGCAACGCTAACTGCAGGGCACACACGTTCTTCCTCACGTAAGTGGTAGGGATTTGGCCACCGGTGGATAATTGTTTATACAGCAACGTAACCGTGTACCCGTGGCAATGAAATAATTAGTAATTAGAGTAAGTAGTTAATGTAATTAATAACAACTTTACCTTTAGTACAGGGTTCAAGGGAGTCGATCAAAATGTTTCTGATTCTGACAAAACTAAATCAAGGTCTGAGGTAATGAGCAATGAAAGACTCAGTGTTTTCCTCGTTTCGATCACGTCTGCGTTTCGCTTTAAATTTTTTTATTTATTTTAATTACGTGTTGTAAGAAAAATATTATTTATCTTTTTAACCTAACGGTAAACGCTTAAAGGTATTTTAGAACTAAATGAATCAATTAAGGTAAGTCTTTTTCTGTACTACTGATTACATATACCTACATATACATTTATACAGCTCAATATTACCACAATATTACTTCATTTCTAAACAAGTTTTAGGACAGTAGATAAGTCCAAATGATATGATGTAGGTAACTTTAATTATCAGTTAATGCGTCACGAAATTTTTAGACGCTGTTCCTATTGTTTACAATACTCTGATTAACTTCGAGGTTGTTATATTTTCCTTAGGTTGTTGTGTGTTATCTATAATTTATCATAATTATTAGGTGCCCACTCTTCAACTAAATATGTAGACCGTGAACACGGTGATTACTTAAAAAAAAAAACCTTATAAGAAAACTCATCCACGTTATTTTTCATGGTGTCACTATTTTGTCTTTAGGGTTTATCCTTGGGCTTATTTTAGTGGGCTTGCTGTATAAACTCTCCACTGTATATTTTCTCATTCATATCTATGATTTGAGCACATTTTTAGCACCGGATCTGGATTTATTCCTTACTTTGTTGTTACCGTACTTGTAATTATTGTCCTTAGATGGCATAGAGAAATTAAACACTACGTTTTAGATGCATACATACAACAAAACTACTAAATACAACTACCTACTTATTACAATAATAGTTATGTCAGTTATAATAAGTATAATATATAGTTATAATAAGGATATATTATTATCTTTGCCATGAAGAGATACCCTTGACTGGGCAAGGGTAGGTAAGTAGGACGTTGTAAAAAGGAACCTTGAAGAAAGAATGTTTTTGGTTGGAACATGCCATATTTTTTTTTGAATGGAGCAGCAGACGAGCATGCAGGCCACGTGGTGTTAAGTGGTCGCTGCAGCCCATGGACATCTACATACAACTTCAAGCAAGCATAGGTACGTAAGTCTTGTCTAAGGTCGTATGCAGTTGCGCTGCTACTCCGGACGCTGGTGGTCGCCTCATGTAAGTGTGGCCGGCAACTGCACATTTCCACCGAAATACAATAGAATTGGTTCAGGGCAGAAGTGGGTGCAGCGGTGTTTCTTCCCCGGGCGAACGATAATAGTTTTACCACCTACAAATAAAAGCTTTAAAATGAGCGCCATCTTCCGACAATAGCTGAAAACAAATGGATAGGCTGTAGTATAGGCCGTAGACATATATACTTAGGCAGAGGCAAAGTGAGCCTTGGATTCACATCCCTAGTTTGTCTGTGCAGTTATAAAATAGTTCACGTAGGCTTCACTAGATGTCGCTCATATTTTGTAAGCCTTTATGATGTCATGTAAAATTAAAGGCATTTCGTAGGACTTTAATTTTATTAGAATGTTTTTGGACTATTTTTGATGCATGTTAAGTTTGGTAATAAAACATAAGTTATGTTTGTAAAATGGCATAACAATATGAAAATTTGCCCCCAAACAAAGCTCTATTATGGATAGGTACCTATATTGCGCGACCGATGGTGGAGGTATTATTGAATTTTCATTTTCAAATGCAAGACAATAAAATTGCTTTGACTATTTACTTTTCCCGTCGACTCGTGCAAGTTTATTCAGTAATAACGACATATAAGTATCAAATTATAAAGAGAAACAGCAAAAAAAATTTACAATATATTCTATTTTGTTTCTAAAGACAATTTATACTTTTTTACAATTTATTTTCATTATTATTTAATTAGTTTTTTTTTGTATTTTTGTCTAATATCTAAAATACCTTTAAACGAATTTTTATGAACGTTAGTATGCAGGACGTTCGGAAGCGATAAATTAATAAGATTGATTGATTATTTCTTTAATTTTGAGCCAAGTATTTCAGTAGATGGCGTTAACGAATACGAACAAGTGTCAACATGAAAATTAATCGATTTTATCAGAGCAACGCTCGGTCATCCACATACTACAAGTAATTAATTATAAATTGAAAAATTAGTTAATATTGTTGCACACCATTATTATGGTAGGATACTTACATGACATTTCTGTTTTTATGACAAACCTGCAAACTGAACAATCCTTAGACTAAGAATAATGTACTTACGTGAATAATCATTATCATTTGAATTTGAAAGATCGTTCATTTATGACACGTATGAAATGATGGGTTATTATTTCATAACTGTGATAATTTGCAATGACCTTATTGACTTTCTTTCAATTGCACTGAACATCCTGTTATTTGCGGACAAACCGACAATAATTGAGATAAAAATAACATCGTAATTTCAGTTATTGTAACTTTTATATATGTAGTTTTATATAGGTATAAACAAAAACGAATAAAGCTTTAGTTTTACCATTTGTTAACTTTAATCAACCATATTACTTATTTATTGTAACTTGGCTGCGACACTTTTTTGAGTCTCACTGCAAGGCACGGGCCTCTCCCCATTTTTGCAGAGGCTTGTAGCTTAGTCCACCATATTGTTCCAATGCGGTTCATTGAAATTAAATAACTAGGTATAATATAGCCAACTTTTATGAATTTATGGCAACGGAAGTACCGTACAAATTTTAATACCATTGTTACATTTACGTATTCTAGAACAGAAACTGCCATAATACCTATATTTTTTGGTTACCTTGTTTTTTTTTGTATCGGGGGGGAGGGGGTACCCAGCACCTTGGGAGAGGATACCGGGTTATGTGGGATTTGACCGCACTAAAACCCCCTCGGTGGCCTGCCTCTGCGCTTGGGGAGGACTCCGGGATCTCCATTGAAACGCACCACGCGCGGCGCCCCAGAACGGGCCCATTTTCGGGAGCGCAGATGTGCTCAGGTTTAAACTTTTCATACTTTTCATAAGGGCGCCATATAAGGGTACTTTGGAAAGGAAACCTTCATATAACGATTTTGTCTCTATTGAATTGCAATAAGAACCTGTGTTGTGTTGTGGAGGTGCTCGAATCCATTTAATTTAAGTACCTACAGAAAGAAATTCGTACCCAGCCGTAGCACTTACAGGAGTTCCAGGCATGTAGTTTGTAGATAGGGTTGCCATCTCTAAAATTTGCCAACCAGGACAAGAAGCGTAAAAACCCTAAAAAGTATTTAAAATCCCAGAACCCGGACCTGTCAACAGGTTTTTGTAATGTATCATATGTAATAAAAAATAGTTGCAAAATCAAACGGTAAATTAGCGAGTCGGTTGATCGCGGCGTGCATGCAAGACTTAATTTTTTTTAAACCCGGACTACAAATGAGGCCCCGCACGGATGCTCCCGGACATGGGAAAAGCGGACGGTTGGCAACCCTATTTGTAGACGAATTATTTATGATAATAATACCCCATCCTTAGAATAATAACGTTAAGAACGTCAGTCTTCATACAAGCGCGCTGTCAAAATTGAAGTACTAAATAGATTCCTACAGCTGTCACACCAAACAAATTTTTTTTTTAATTTTTACTAAATTAACTATAAAATACTACAAAATACTGAAAACACTCTGAAAAGTTATTTTATTAGATTTCTTTTGTTTTTAATAAGTGTTGTGATAAAATTTAACTTTAAGTCTAAAGGAGCGGCCCGGCGTTTGGTGCCATTAATGGCACTAATCAACATGCTTCATTTGGGCGCGCAAACTTGGTTTCTATAATGTAATTGTAATTATTCTAAGATCCCATCATATACATATTATATTAATCCTACACACGATTTTAATTCAAAATTATTTGAGTATAGATGTACCTGTAAAATGGTTTATAGGGAATATTAAATACATAAGTAATTTAACATGCCCGTCTGAATAACGACCAGACGAATCACACTCTCCGAGAAAAATCAAGCACGTTTAGTAGGAATCGAAATTCATGTTAAAACTGTATTTTTAAGAATTTCCGAAAATAAATACCCATAAACTATCTGTCGTTCTCTCTTAAAGCAGCTGAGACCTTAACCCGAATTCCAAGGATTATTCGGACAATCTTTGTCATCTAGCTATAAACGTTTTTACGGTTAATTATATTAACAGCGTATTTATATGCAAGAAAATTAAAATAGAAATACCCGGAAAATCTTTTATGTTTTTACATATAAAAAAGAATTGATGGTCGTTAATCTCGCTAACAATACTACTTATAGCTAAATTTGATCTTGAAATAGACGGTACTAAAATCGAGGAAGGTTAAAGGCTGAGAAAACATAAACAAGTGCAAAACAATATATAATTATTTTGTTTTTTTATATATTATGTACATCACATTTAATTTTGTAATTTTGGTTTAGATTTACTCCAGGTACGTTATTCAAACTGTAAGCTAGTTTAATTTTTTTCATATTGTAAATGTTTAGTTTTAAATAATAATATTATATTGTAAATTAATAATTAATAATATATTATATCAATATATTTTTAAAACAGTAAAACAATAATTTTATTAACCCCATATAACCTTAAAAACTGTTTCTAAAATAATAAATGTCAAAGGGGGGTGCGCGTTATTTGGAACTCCGTGATGTCAAACATGTTGTTCGTATCGTCGGCCGTAAAAATAATACGAAAATTAATGCAGTGTCGAAGTCAGTAAGTACAACTTTTTACTTCCGTTGTAGAGTCAATGATTTCTCTATTAAAGTGCAAATGCAATGAACTTCGATAATCCACAAAGAGTTCCTACATTCTAGACAATAAATGATTTCAGTATCAATGACATCAACCCTTAGAGCATCAAGATATTGACAGGTATGACACCCGTCGGAGGAGTGGTCTTTACGGGCGAACTCCTCGTCCCAACGTTCATGCACAATGTGCCTTCTTGTTATACAACTAGTGTGTCTGTGTGTGTCGGTGTCAGTGTTGACGGTGCATAGAAAATGACGTTGTTAATTGAAATTAAGTAACATATTAGAAATGTATGCGTCTGTAGCGATGAAAAAATATTTGTGAATGTGTAACAAAATTAAAATGTGTGCTTTCTTGGCCCCGCACCAGATTTGGCACAAAAATTATGTATCGAAGCGAGGCGCTATGCCGTCTCTACTGAAGGGTGAGTCAGAACCTTTGATGCTATAAGCATCAACCAACTTTTTTTTTATTTTTTTTATAAATAAACCTAACAATAAGGCAGACGGGCCGCGTGATGTTAAGCGATCACCGTCGCCTATGGACACGGGCAACCCTAGGGGAGCCGCCCGAGCATTGCCGGCTTTGGAGGAGAGCTTTTTTTACAGCTTTCTTGAAGAACCCCATGTTATAGTCCACTGGGAATGCCTCAGCTGGAAGGTTGTCCCATTAAGGTTGTCCCCAACTAAACACAAAATAATTTAAACGACAATATTAGGCAATATTTAGGCTGCAACGGTGGAGATGCGGGTTAGTGGGCAACCCGCTATCGAATGTTTTAAACCGCCTATAGGCCTCCGACAAGGTTTAATGACTGTTATCTATCGACAACAACCGGGACTGACGGCTTAACGTGCCCTCCGAAGCACGGAAACGCGCATGAAATTTTTTGTCACTAGCGGTTACCCATCTCACACCTGACCGCACCTGTTTGGCTTTGTTGCATAGATCGTTTTTATTAATATTTAATTGCTTAATATTGTCGTTTATTTCCCACTGCTGGCCTTGGGTTTCCTCACAGAATCGAAACGGATTTGAGTCATATACATTGAATGAGGGATTGAAAATCATCTTTAAGTTCTTCACGCGAACTTAAAGTTTTTTTTTATTTTTGGTTTTGAACTATATTTTGGGATCTGTTAAAGTTTAAACCAGGTTAAAATGGAACATTCTAGTATAGAATTAAATAAAAACACTTAAAAGTAGCCAATGCTTAAATTATAACTAAATCCAAAAAATACAGCATGTTGTCTTGTCAGTCGGGTATTACTAAAAAAAAAACTAGATATTTGTAATTCAACCCCCGACTACAATATGCTATTTTATTAAATTCACTATTTGCTATTTTTAATTTATTATTTTTCTTCTAGAATCGTAGGCATAAAAATAAATAGCGTTCTATAAATTATGAAAATGTTAGATACCTACCTACATTGATAAATTCAGAAGGTTGTACCTATTATGAAACTGACAATTCTGATAATCCCACACAGTAATTATATTACATATATTATCTCATCCTGTGACGCGATATTTTATCATTACTTAAATGTGTATTGCGCATATTATTATATTTTTGTTTCTGCTATGATAGGCAAGGGGTAAGCCATTTAGTTAAAAGGACCGACAACCGATGGGGAAAAAAGGCTTGAATGTGCGGCCTGTTCTCTAACCAGGTGAAATGATGACCTGAAGAAGACAGCGGGAAGTCTCTGGATTTAAAGGTAACAGGAACGGACGGAGTGGGGAAATTTAGGGCAAGCAGTGGACATCTGCTGGATATGGCCAGGCCCTACAAATAGCTGATAGATGTATGACACTCACACTCAAATAAAATTAATTTATGTGTAAATACGGCCACCTATCACTTATTTCCTTCAGCCCACACTAAAGCCGCAGTATGGAGTAGTATCTATGTCGCAGTCGGATCGTATAATCCGCCATATTACATTCCGGCTAGCTATTTCCTAAAACAGGGCTGTATTGTAATGCGGCGCACTCTCGTTCAGCCGCATTGCAATTCAGCTAAATTAGCGAACTTTGTATTGTATGAGCTCTTCGCGTTCGTCAAAGCGGCGTAATATCGTGCCGCCCAATTGCCTATATGTTACAGCCAAAGTAATAAATCCGGATATTATATAGGTATCATCTAGCCATTATTTATAATATCTACTCAATTTAGATAAAGTGATAATTGACAATGAATTAATCACTTTCCAAGGCTTGGATAATGTAATAAAACAAGTGGCTCTGTGACATCTCCGGCGCTGCGGGAAGACCACTCCCTCCGCCCCAGCGTAAGAAAGCGCGGCACCTGCGCTCGCCTTCGCAGCTACGGCTTTTTGGTCGCCTTCGGCGACCAGCCTCAGCCGCTCCGGCTCTCTTGATGCCTGCGCTTACCTACGGCGGGCGGGGAGTGGTCTCCCTCCGCGCCTCCGGCTTTTTATATACACTCTAGGGGTAGTACAGACAAGACCACGTGGATAGTGGGGTGCTCTGATTCGGTTTGGGTATTTTTCGAATATAAATAATTATAGTGAAAATGTGTTTCAGGGTGCCTACGAGGCTTCATTACAATGAGGCTAAACGTGAGCCGCCATATTGTAGAACGTATCGCAATAACAATCCGGCTAATCGTGGACCCGCCACAATACAGAACGGCCCTGTTTTAGCAACCGGCTAGCTGTAATGTTATACGGCGGATTATACGATCCGACTGCGACATCTATGCTTCCTTAACTATACAATAGTCCGCCAATCCGCACTTGGCCAGCGTGGTGGACTAAGTATGGCTTAAATCCCTCTCACTTGTGAGAAGGAGACCTGTGCCCAGCAGTGGGACTTAAAAAAAGGTTGAAAAAAAATTTATACAATAACAACGTCAAAGATTCGGTAGGTGGTAGAACTATTATGGTTCGCCAGGGGAAGTGCCACCGCTGCACCCACTTCTGCCGTGAACCAATTCTGTTGTGTTTCGGTGGAAAGGTGCAGTTGCCGGCCACACATGAGGCGACCACCAGCCCGATGCTCCGATGAAAACTATTTATTTTCTTGGTCTAATTTCAAACGAAACACTCATTTGCTTAGTGCTCCCAAACAAAAAAATATTTTCACAAAAAATAAAAAATAAACGCAATATGATTTTGATTGAGGTTTGAACCCGGGTCTCTAATTCCGCAGTCAGCTAACGTAACGATTCGGCCAAGGAATCTTTTATTCAATAAACGAAATTTTCATAGAGCTCTTTCAAATCAACATTGTCATTTCTTTGAACGTCAGATTGGCAGATGACGTTTGACGGTGTTCTACGCCACAATGTTATTAAATACTCTCCACTCTCCAATAAATGTCAGGAAGAGTAGTGTTTTTCAGTTTATATTTAAATTGATTATCGCTGTTTTTTTTAATAATTTAAATTTTCTAGAAATAAAATCTAGCTGGTTCGATTTTTCACGCCCGAAATCAGGGTACTAAATTTCATCAAAATCGTTGGAGCCGTTTCCGAGATTAAAAAAAGGGATGTATGTAGTACAAGAATTGCTCGTTTATAGGTATTAGATATGTGAAATAACAAGATATTAAAACAATAATATATTATTATGTACATCTGCCTATTTATCTTGTCTTTTCAACCAAATAACATCTCAGTGGCAACTATTTAACAAAAAAAAAAAAAAACAACGGGTTGCACTCCGGTAGTGCCGGCAGAAGTGAAAACTTGAATATTAACGTTGTGCATGTTTGATATTTTGGAATGGTTAGGGAATAATTTCGCACGAATTGCTTTTATTATCAGTATTATTTTTCATCTAGTATTTTCAGTAGGTTTTCATCTAGTATTTTTATAAAGATATAATTATTTATATTTATAAATATAAAATTTATCCACCAACCCGCATTGGAGCAGTGTGGTGGAGTAAGCTCCAGGCCTCCCCAATAATGGGGAGAAACCCGTGCCTAGCAGTGGAACGCAAAAAGGGTTGCAGCCATTTTTATTAAGTACTCACTCATTTTCTATCACTATTTCTTGGTCACTTTTTTCATTAATAGATGCACTTTGTTTAATGTCAATATTTTAAATACTTGATATAAACGAATTTTACAAGTATAGTTGAGCCGTCATCAGCTGTCACCCCTCCGTCTTACGAATTTTCGATCAGGCCACGTGTCCTGACGCGAGTTTAACATTTTTTACCCATCCCAAAAAAGCGCACAACGCCGCTAAAGAAGTATTCACTTCAAAAATGTTTTTATCGCATCGATCAGCTATTGTTTTCTATTGATCATTAAAAATATTTACATATAATGTAGATGTCGCTCGATTTTAATAAACTTATTTTTATTTTTGTTAAACATAATATAATTAGACTATACCTTGGCTAAGGCTTCGCTTTGTTGACTTATCGTCCTGAATTTTAATTTTGTGAGTAGGTCAGCGAAACATACGTTACGGATTTGTGACCAAAAGCTCGACATCCAAATTGCTAATTTAATTAACGAAATGACGCCTTGTTAGTATACGAAACACTTGATAGTTTAGTCTTTTCCGAAATATATACAATGATATAGTGTAACGTTAAGGCATAGTAGCCGTGCCGTAGCCGTGTCATAACTGTGCTGAAGCTGTGCTGGAGCTGAGCTGGAGCTGTTCCCGTGGATTATTTTATGAGCTGACCGCATTAAAAAAAGGATGAGCTGGCAAAGCATTCTCATTTTTTTTGGAATTTGATTTGGTTGTCAATTTACATTTTTTTTTTATTAAGATGTTAGAATTTTATTAAGATTAAAACAAATATGCAATGATCTATCTATACATATAATTATCTTTACTAATGTATACATATAAAAGAGGATGTTTGTATATTATGACATCGCAAAACTCAGAAATTATTCGACCGATTATTATGAAAATTGGTATATGTATATGAATTTTTTCACGGAGAAGGTTTATATGCTATCCATTATTATTATTATTTAATATTTAAACGCGATACGGAGTTTGCGGGGTCAGCTAGTATATGTATAAATCTGAAAATAACCTATAACCTATCTATTCAATGGACGAGATATTCTGGAGTAACAGATTCTATGTATACTAATATATAAAGCTGAAGTTTTTTTTTTTGAACGCGCTAATCTCAGGAACTACTGGTTGAAAAATCATTTTTGTGTTGGATAGTCCACTTATAGAGGAAGGCTTTAGGCTACATAACATCATACTATGACTAATACCAAAGTCCACGCGAACCAGTAGTTCCTGAGATTAGCGCGTCCAAAAAAACAAACTCTTTAGCTTTTTATTAGAATCCAGTCTTGGACTACAAAGTCAATTGAGATACTTTTAATGAGCTGTCACTCAACCCCAACCCCATACATTTTGTATGAGAAAATGATAAGTGACGTCACTTATCATATATAGTCAATTGACTTAATTATTATTGATTTAAACGGTAATATAAATCATGTACAAAAAAAGAATTAACAATTATATTGCTTTCCAAGCGTGATTTAGTGCCACCTTTTTAAGATAAGGATTTTGAATTTTTTTGGGCATAGTGTCCGCAAGACCCTATTGATTCTGTAACTCCAGAATTTCTCATCCATTTCATCAGGTTCAATTAATCTTATAGTAAAAGTGTAATTTGAATGGTAATCAATGAAGTTTGAGCCTAAATAGCATGAGTTTTTTTTTTCATTTTTTTAATCTGTACTTAAATTAAATATTACACTTGAATGTTAAATCGTGCAATTCATTTAAAAATATTATACCAACATACAATATCAAAGTGCGCCAATATCGATTATAACAATTAATACAAAAAGAAAATAAGTAAAGATTTAGAGGTGCTATACAATGTCCCCTTATTTTTTTTCTAAATAGTTCGTATTTTTATTAGTTTTTCCGATGACCGCGTATAGTTTCATTATATAACAGTACTATAATACTCATATTTCTTAAACTTACAAAGTAGGTCGGCAATAATCGGTACTTAAGTTTAAAGATTATACAACCTTTTATTATTATTAATTAGGTATATAAATAATATTAATATGAAATTAATATTTAATAAATAAATAAATATTATTCATTGATTTAAAAAAATACGCTTTAGTTTACAACACTAGTCCCGCCGGCAGCATCAGAAAACCCATGAGTCATATGTACCGGATAATAACCTAGTAGTCTTATAATTCTTAGTACTCCTTTTTTTAGCTTTTTAGTCAAGTCAAAAACCTTGCCGCGTGCCATTGAACTAGTTTTTGAAAGCGAAGAACAAAAAACGTAGTCCGCAGTACTTAATCTTTTTTTGTAAGTGGAGGGATTTGTAAATGGGGTTACAAGCACAGAAAAACCCATTGATTGCTTTTCTCGACTTCGACTGAAGTTAGGGACTCCGGGATTTTCTACGGCTAACACTGGTATACAATAGATACAGAGCACAGAACCAGATACTTCTAACTCTATGAGCTAGAGCTCTACTGCAAATTACGGTGGCATATGTATGATCACATACGACAAGGTTATCCGTAGTCGCGACTAAATGATACCAGAGTATTTTGTACGTATCATACTCACTCTACTCTTGTCATCGAAAACCTCATAAGCCTAATTTTATTAGCCTGTTAAAAGTTGTCAGTAATTTATGTACAAGACAACAGTTACAATAAACTTTGGATTCCGTTGGACTCTAAAACAGAAGACTACAGAAGATTCTAATATACGCTATTATGTTTTCTTTGACAATTTTTACACTTTCTTTGTCGTTCTTTTACTGAATGTTGCTTCTCTACTATATTATTTTTATTTACATTTATATTTTAAGTATGTAGATTAATTATATTCATTTCATTAATTAAACAAGATACCCACATCATAATAACAATGGTATAATTTCTAACTTCTGTTTCGCATTAACGTCAGTTTGAAATTAAAATAAAACTTACCTCCTGCACAAATAAATCATTCGGCTCTCGATATGCAAACTGGCAAGGTTTTCCATAAAGGATAAAAAAGTGAGACGATAGCAAATCTACAGTTCTCTGGTAGTGGTTTATAAAGTGGAGTCTAATGCCATCGTTTGTGATGCTGTCGAACTCAGGCATTCGTACGCAACTTCTGTTATAATTAACGTATCCAGGTTCACAGCACTTCCTAAAACATTTCGTTACTTTACACACACATCCAAAAGTTTTAACTTCACCGTCAACCGTTTTCGAGTATATGTATTTTGGAGGGAAACTTATGCCCTGATGAACAATAGTTCCATCACTAAATGGTTTCGTATCTATTAGTTCAATGCTCACATAGTCTTTACAGGGCTGTCCAGTTATAATTGGAATCAAGATTGAAATTATAAATAGAAAAACGAACATGTTTTTTATTACGCGGCTTATTTTTTGAGACAGCCCGCGCGGCACTTTTCGCTCGGCCGACAAGGTTAGTATGACTGGGACAATCGGCCAGTGTCTCTCGGTAATAAACAAAACCTAACACTACATATCTACTAACACATTGCGATTAATTTTTTGTTGAGCCCCATCCCTAATTTGATGCAGCAGTTAAAAAATAATTGATTACATGCAATACTCGTACTACTCGAAGTCGAAGCAATAAATTCATGTTGTAATCATAATTTATTCTATCATTTCTTCATTTATTTGAAGCTTTAGTTTTTTTTTCTTTATTTAAAGAGCTTTGTCCATGAGTCAATGTCGCTCTATAAGGTAAGCCAGTTGGATAACACAGCACGTAATTAAACGAAAACGCTAATCTATCCATATCTATATCTTTACATTAATAAATCTGTAACAAGTCGGTTTCTGTACATTGAAGATATTTAAGAAAAACTGTTACTAGGGCTATTTATTAGGGTAATAAAAACCAAAACAATGATTTTTAGAATTATTGTCTGTTTGTCTATTTGTCTGTTCGTTTGTGCGCGCTAATCTCAGGAACGGCTTAACATAGAAGGATGCGGTTTACATTGATGTATTGGTATTTTTTGGATTATCATTTACATTGTTTGTTGTATTTAAATCGGTTCACAAACAAAAAAGGTTACGTCCATTTCAAGAATTTATCGATCTGTGTTTGGAAGTATCGTTGTTGATTTATTATTAACTTCAATTAATGTATTGAAGTTTTATAATTTACAGTGTCTTAAATGATAATAAAAATAATAATGAAACTTATAAATGAAAAGAAGAATAGATAATACATAGAAAAAACCAACATAATGAGATGAGCTGACAATAATATGGTAAACGGTAGGTACGCAATAGGGTGACGCTTTTTCGTACAGTTCCCACACGTCGACAATAATTAATCAATATTTTAATCTATATGTAAAGCTGAAGAGTTTGTTCGTTTGTTTGTTAGTTTGTTTGAACGCACTAATCTCAGGAACTACTGGTTCCAATTGAAAAAATCTTTTATGTGTAGGATATTAGTTTATATCTATTTATCGGAGAAGGCTTTTTTTATAAATAAAGACGGGCCGCGTGGTGTTAAGCGATCACCGTCGCCTATGGACACGGACAACCCCAGGGGAGCCACCCGAGGGCTTTAGGCTATATACCTAACATCATGCTATTACTAATACCGAAGTCCACGCGGACGAAGTCGCGGGCGGCCACTAGTACATACTATTTTCACTATGTGGTGACGTCACTCTGTCATGTTAACAAATGCACTGATGTTGACTTCACAGGTGACATATTTTTGTTTACATAACCCCGTATGACGTCATATCATGGCGGCTACTGTTTTGCATATCAATATACATTGAAAAACGTGATAATTTTGCTACTTTAAGAACTAAAACTCATATTTTCTCTTATTACCTAAGTTATCTCAACTTATACAGTTATTTTAAGATTGTTTCTTATAAACCACTACTCAAACTTGATCGTGTCTTAGCATGGTGCAAAATATGGCATACTTATTAGTTTTTCAATTTTTTATGTTGTGTCTAATTATTTAATTTAATCTGACTTCCAACCGCTTAGATTTAGGCGTGGTAGCTGCAAATACAATATTATCATTGTTATAATATGTATACCTACTACTTATCAGCTACTTTATACAAATATTTACTTCCGCTTCGGTTTAATGGAACTTTGCATATATTAATATTAATGATAATGATTGAATATAAATTAAATTTTTATTTAAATTTATATTATTATAATATTAAATATGTACATATGTTTTAAGTACCTATTTAGAGTTTTACCTTTTGTTTAATTTATCTTTCTTTCATTTAGTGTCCAAGCCTTATTTATAATTGGCCTAGAATTAAAGCGGCAGTTCAATATTTGAGTTATAGTAGGTAAAACAATACAAAACGCATGTTTGCAAACTAGTTTAGCAGTAAAAACTGAGCAGTAAACTAAATAAAAATGAGTCATAAAATAATTTAGACGGGCAGTTCAATAAATACTGAGCAGTGGAATAGTTGAACTGGGCGGTTAGGCGCGTACAGTTATCAAATCGTAATTGGTTAGTAATAAACTTTACTTTAAGCAGTTCTATAAACGATGGGGATGGTACAGGGGCTAGCTGTCACGGAGCCAGCCTCATCTCCGTGACAGCTAGCCCCTGTACCATCCCCATCCCGCGGTAACTCATGGTTATGGAGATATCCAGGTTATAATAGCGCTCCGTGACAGCTCCGGCGCTGCAGGAAGACCACTCTCACCGCCCGAGTGAAAGAAAGTTAATAGTACCATGTCGACGGAACCCCGCAGCGCGTGGTTCCTTTTTTGTCTTAATGTCTAACGGTTAGACATTAACACCTCTTCCCCCATATTTCTTAGTGACCCCCCTCCCAAAATTTCTTGGCGACCCCCCCAAAATTGAACCCCCTCTGTTACCAAAAAAAGTTCATAGCTAAATGTTAGTCTCTTACAGTTGTATGTGAGACGAGTTTGTTGGGCGCCTACGCAATTAATACCGTAATGTTTCTGATAACTGCCAAAAGCGATTTACATAATATACTGAGCGTATTGCAATATATCAATATAATGAGTGCTGTCACCAAAAGGCGCGTTCACACGTAATGTAATCCAGCGAAGTAACCTGGGTTTTCAA
The DNA here is from genome assembly GCA_911387765.1 of Pyrgus malvae. Taxonomy (NCBI): domain Eukaryota; kingdom Metazoa; phylum Arthropoda; class Insecta; order Lepidoptera; family Hesperiidae; genus Pyrgus; species Pyrgus malvae. The sequence continues at coordinate 5,646,495 of OU426958.1, read as the reverse complement.
TATAGATTAACCTTTAATTACATTACACATATCATTCATAGGCCTACAGTGACCATCATTTGATTATATAGGTAAGTACTTAATGATTAATGTTCGTGATGGGAACAAAAATACTGCAGGTTTCTTGAATGTTAATACTGTATTTGTAGATTTCGTATAAGTACATAGGTTCTAAAGAAATTATTAAGATATAAAGATATTATGTTGAAGCGCGCGGCGCGTGCGGTTCGTTCGGCCGTTTTATGTAAGAATGCGGGGCCCCTCCCCCGCTACGTTGCCCTCCTCCGTCGTCCTTGGCGCCTAACAGGTTTTGTTGGCTGCGTCAACATCTTCCGCCCCCTTGGAAGGACTTAGAGGTTCTTCCATGACATCATCCTTAGTCGCAACAGGTAGAGGACAGACCTTGTTGACTGCTCTTCGCTCGATGCCTCGATATGTTAAAAAATCAGCGACTCTTACAACTCCATCATGGTCAGGGTAAAGTCGCTGAGCGCGACCGAGTCTCCATTTAAGTGGTGGTAAGTTTGGCTCTTTGAAGACCACCAAATCTCCTTATTTAATATTTTGATGTTTTTGTAGCCATTTTGTTCGCTCCTGTAATTCTGTTAAATATTCAGTTCTCCATCTCTCCCAAAAATGACTTCGAAGTTGCTCGATTAATTGATATCGCGTGCGTATTTTTCTATCTTTTGAAACGGCGTTGGCAGTGAAGTGGGCGGCCGCCCGATGAGGAAGTACCCTGGGGTCAATGGAGAAATATCTTTAGGATCTGATGATAAGGGAGTTACACTTGTCCTTTTTCGTTGCTTTGCTCAAATATCTCAAAAATGTAAAAAAAAAAACAACTTTTTAATCAATGGGTGATTCGAAAAGGTTTTTTTAAATAGAATTTGACCCCAGTTCATTACACCAGATAAAGATAACATCTCCTTCTTTCTCCTCAGTGATAAAGATTCCCTCACGACCATTGAGGTACTAAGTAGGTACTATTAATACTCACGACAAGCATAAAAATTTAGAACTGATTTCAAATTAAACAGTTTAAACAGTTTTGACTTTATTTATTTACAACATAATGTTATTCAATACAAAAACAACTTAATGCTAATCTTAATTAACTTTGTATACTTATACAAAACTTAAAATAAAAATAAAAACAAATAAAACATAAAAGGCTTATAAATAAAATATTTAATCTAAAAAGTACGTGCGAGGCATGCTACCCAAGACACTGGCGGCGTAGGCAATGCTTTGTATGGCTAGACTGAGCCATTGGGCAAAATAGCTGCCAGCCCTTAGGTCACTACAGGCAAGGACAAGTCTGGTCGACATTTCTGACATGATTTTTTTCATGTTAGAAGACCATAGTCCCATAGTCTCTATCGCTAGCGCCGCAAATAGAGAATTATCCGACAAATACTGCGGCGCTTGAGAGACTGTGCATGGTCGGCCGCGGACCCCACCCTCTCTTCAGTATCGCTTATGTGCGATGGGGCTAAGGTGTCCGTAAATGTCCCCTACCAGTGGCTGACCTAAACTCCACGGCACCAAAGCCTCATTCGGGGTGCTCCGATCGAAGTGGTCCTTTAAATCTTTTTAAAACTTGACTCCTATGCCAAATAGGATTGATTTATACGATAAAAAAAAAACATGAAAGTTCCCTATTTTCATAGGAATATGAATTTTGTCCCGTTTCTACTCTTCAGATGTGGAACCCTAATAATGTTATAGTGAAAATATGTATGTATAAATGAGATATAAATGTAGCCAATTACTTTATTTGGGTTTCTATACTTAATGTATTAGCGGACTATATTGCAAATTAATAATCCCAAAGGAATCTTTTACCCAAGCTTTCGCTGGAACTGTTACTATCAAATTAGTGGAACCACTTTATTATTGTCTTTATTATAGTGTATATTGGTATAAAGAAATAATATACAAAAGTTTTCCTATAGAGCTCTACCTAAGTACTAGCACTCATTAAATAAAGAGAAAAGTGTCTTAAAAACCCGTGTCGGGTATGTAGACTTCTTTTATTTTCTCTTTTATTTACTGTTGGGACATATTATAGTATAGGTACAATGGGTATTAGGTATATCTACCCAAAATTATTATTAAAAAAACTTGACTACGTAGATTACTAAAACGAAAAACAATTGCCAAACAGTTGTTAAGATTGTTGATAAAAGCAATGCAGAACAACTACACAATTTAAATAGTTTTATAATCAATATACATATAAACAAATCATAAATTCTTTCAAAGCAGAAAAATTTACAGCCATTTAAATTTTATAGGGCTCTAATTAGATTTGATTGGTTGATGAATATCTACAAAACAACTTTGAAACAAGTATGTATACATACTTAGATTGAAAACACAATAACCTTCTTTGCGTCGCGGAGTCAGGTAAAATAAATGTCAGTTGTCAAATTCAAATTCAAATGTCTTTATTTGCAAGAATAAACAAGAATAGGCATGATGACACTATTAAAGAATCAGAGAATAAATAGTTTTACAGAAAAATATATGCTAAAAAAGTTCTAAAATATGATCCCGTTTTAATATAAACATAAAGATTAATAAGATTTTCAATAAAATAAAAGTATTAAATACAGCAATCGGACATGTTATCTGAAACGCCAATCAAAAGGAATGACGTCACGTCTCAGTAAAAGTCATAGTGTTGCTTGAAATTTGACGAGCAAGCCGACGCCATGACACCTTCGAGCGTTTTCGCGCTTACTTCAAATTACATAGCAGAAAATACATTAATTTACGTTAAAACTTAAGCTTATTGCTGAAATAAACTTTTTTTCGAAACTAGGAGACGTATACCTACAATAAGGAAAGGTATTTAAAAATCTGTCATCATGCCCATTTACAAGCTCTAATGTTTTATAGACATCCTCTCATTCTACCTATAAGGCATGCAAATTTTGTGATCTAAAAAATTTACCTTACTACGTTATATGCACATGAGTTACGCAGACTCGTGCAAATATGGGTTCTTACAAAAAAATGCCCGCTTGCGTTAGTGCATAGTCAGCACTTCGTCTCCAAACACACTGAAAATCGCTGCATTAGCTGATGTTTCACTTCAAATTCAATTTCCATCCCTGAGTTAGCTGGTGAAACCCGTAAAACCGATTGCCAGACTCCACAACCAAAAAGAGGTGCTTTTTTATTTCTTACTTTTTGGATACGAAACGCCGTGTGCGTGTGTGTATGAGAGATAGAGAGAGTATCTCAGATCCTCTCAGAGCACAAAGCTCCTACACTTTCATGTATTTACGATAGGATACGGCTCGAGGTACTCTAGCCGCCCGCTACCATGGAAGCTCCTATTTAGTCGCCTCTTACAATCAAACCGCACCCTTTTTGCATCTCACTTGCTGGGTACGGGTCTCTGTCTCTAACCATTATTGAAGAGGCCTGGGGGCTTATCCAAAGTACCATCGCTTTGTAGCGAAACGATATCTAAATTCTTCTTCGTCTCTGAGATAGCGTTCGTTTCTCTGTCATTTTTGAAGATCGCGATCTTAGCGAAGGCGACAACTATAAATGTCTACGCATTTGTATGAGACAGCGGTCGTTGACAATTCGATAATTTATGATTGCGTTACGAATTTTAAAATGGCATGGCTTCAACTTGCGATAGCGATGACTTTATGTAATCTTTTATGTCAATCCCATAGGTACATTTTATTCTTATTAAACTTCGTCATCATTTACCAAATGTAACTTTGGCTATAGGGCCTGGTGGCAACTCCACCACGCTGCTTAGATGCGGGTCAGTGGCTGACCAACCAGATGTCGGATAATTTTTAAACCATAAGGCCTCAGAACAAGGTTTAACGACTGTTATTTATTGATAACAGTCAGAATTGATAGCCTAACTTACCCTCGACACACGGTAATGCGCATTAAATTTACACTAGTGGCCACCCATCTGACCACGCCCGTTTTGCTTAGCTCCGTAGATCGCTTGCATTGTACTTAGTCAAGCGTGCTTCACAAAAACACGATACTGTAGATCTTTTTCTTAGTCCGAAGTTACCAGGACAGCCAATCAACCTAATTTAATTTGTTAGTATCGGAACATAAAAAATTGCTTCAGAGCAAAAATGGGTGCAGTACAGTATCGTTACAACTGTTACAAGTTATAACAAAGAAATAACAAGAATATATTTTATAACTCAGTACTCACAGGAAATTTTATAAATACAAAACTTCGAAGAATTACGGCCGTGAATAGCATTGTCGTGATCTTAGAAGAAGGAAAATAATTTGCTTACCAACTTTATCTCCAATATTAATATCTATGATGGTAATTGATTGAATAAACTTGAAATAAATGTAGATTCTATTAGTAGACCAAGTCTTCGGATAAAACGAAATCCTAGCCTTACTTATACATAGTTCACAAACCAGAGTTGCAGTTTCTATTTTCCTGTTATAAATTCCTATGTGTACCTACTCATGACCAGTTGTAAGCATCTCTGCAACCCTTTTTGCGTCGTGCTGCTGGGCACGGGTCTCTCCTGTATGCATCTCTGCAACCCTTTTTGCGTCGTGCTGCTGGGCACGGGTCTCTCCTGTATGCATCTCTGCAACCCTTTTTGCGTCGTGCTGCTGGGCAAGGGTCTCTCCTGTATGCATCTCTGCAACCCTTTTTGCGTCGTGCTGCTGGGCACGGGTCTCTCCCCATTATAGGGAAATCCTGTAGCTTGACTGCCTGAAGCACGGAAGCACAGGAGTACGGAAGCGCATAAAATTAGCCACTAGCGCGACGGTAACTCATCTCACCAGTCGACCGTGCTCATTCCGTTTAGCTGTTGTATGGGTTTTTCTCTCATACTTGCGATGAAGATAACTGCATTATTATCACGATGTTTTTCTTCACCCCACAGTACGAGAGAAATACCTAAGAATTTCTTGAGAGCATTTGAAATAGATGATATTCGTAATTAAGAAGCTCTTGCTTGGTGTCACATAAAGATTATATTCCATTGTTACTTCTTGTAATAACTTTTTGTTGTATGGAAGAGGTTAAAGTGACCTCAAAAATGACTTTGAATTAAAAAAAATGTAGAAAAAATCGCGTTTAATTATTTCATGAAAAATTTAGTTTTCATAGGTAAAGACCTAATAAAATAAAAAAAAAACAACGGTTTACACTCCGGTAATGCCGTCACAAGTGAAAACTTGAACATTAACGTTGTGCACTTTTGATATTTTGGAATGGTCAGGGAATAATTTCGCACGAATTGCTTTTATTATACATTATATTATATTATGCAGTATAAAAATATTTTCAGTAGGTTTTCATCTAGTATTTTTATAAAGTACTCACTCATTTTTTTTCACTATTTCTTCGTCATTTTTTTTTTGCATTAATAGATGCACTTTGTTCAATGTCCATATTTTAAATACTTGGTATAAACGAATTTTACAAGTATAGAGAGTCGAGCCGTCATCAGCTGACCCCTCCGACTTACGAATATTCGATCAGGCCACGTGTCCTGACGCTAGTTTAACATTTTTTACCCATCCCAAAAAAGTGCACAAAGCCGCTAAAGAAGTTTTCACTTCAAAAATTTCTATATGAAATTACTTGACAGGTGAAATCATGAATGCAACACAATAATTATCTTGGTTTATTCTTTATTTACGTACCTGCTGCAAATAGAAGGGGTTGTTTAACTTATGCTTCATAACGCAGGTCATCCCGACTAAGATTTCAAAACATTCATTTAGATATGAATAATCCGTAATAGTTTTTAAATGATGAACAGGCTGCATCTTGTCTAAGATCACGTCTAAAGTACCAATGGCTACAGACGGCACACAAAAGTGTCTTTTGGTCAATTTTCTTGTATACACGAGTCCAGGAGGACAGCACTTGCTAAAGCATTTACCTGATTTACAAAGGTTTTTTGGCCTTACAGTCAACTTTGTTTCGTTTGTGAGGACCATTTCGTTTTTCACTAACACTGTGTTAAAAATTAATATCATTATAAAGTTCACAACTATTATTGATGTCATAGTCTACGTATGTGAAATTAAATATTTTACAAACCCTTTTTATGTGTTTATTAAATTAATTGCAATAGATTCCGGCTAGTATTGAATGCTAGCTCAAAATACACTAAACAAGTCTCTTTAGTGTTTAAACTTTTATAACCATGTCCCTTAACATTAAATTGATTAAAATGCTTCGTTCATTCCGTACCATCAGCCGTCTAGTGGTACGCATTTCAGATGTGTTGAAGTTTCTAAGGGAATAAGTCAAACACGCATGATAAATTGTAATTCATTTAATACTGTTAAAATTCAACAATACAAAACGTAGGAAATAGAGACTATACAAAAAAAAATAAACAGTAACGAACTATAAAATATAGAGTAAAGATGTATAGTCGAATGTATAATAATATCGATAAATGCAAAATCCTTCCTTAAGTACAATGTCTTCAATAAACTTAAAATTATAATACAATAATATTGTACAAAGAAAATTAAGCTGAAGAAGATACTAAGCCATTTTGGACGCTTATAACAATATCAGTCAAAGTTAAAAAAGTAGCTAATAGTGTGAATATTACTAATAGTGGTCTATTAATTTTAAGCATTATTACATTAAATATAAGAGATAGCTTATCAAATACATATGTTTAAAAAATGATGATACACGTTATATGCATCCTGATAATTTTTAATTCACAATAAATAAATGTGTGAAAAATATGAAGCTTATTTAAGTAGGCATAACATTTTAAACTATTAAACATTATTTCATAATTTTCAAAAGTTTAAGCGCGGTTTCACACCAGCGTATTGTTCGGCGCGTTCGCGCTTCTTTTGTTTGTTTTTTGAAGTGCGAATAGCCGCGAAACGTCAAGATTTGACATTTCTGATACAAAAACTAGCGCGCGTGCGCGGTTTCCGATACGACCGTATACACGCCGAAAAATACACTGGTATGAAACCACACTAAGACGGTACAAAAAAGTTTAATATTTTTGAAATCAAAAAGCAACCGTAATTTTGTAGTTGTTAAATATCTTGACATACAATATAAATATAACAGCATGAAAATTAGTGTAGAACACAATAAATAAATATTACAAGAGAGCTTATTAATATCACTATTTAGAGAATCTTGTAACTATTCACAATTTCACACTCGCGTTCATACATAACACTAAACAGAGATCTACGTTACATTTGTCCATACACACTAGTCACAACGTATCTAAATCTCTACGGCATCGGGGAATATATGATCCAGATACGCTTGATCACAACTTTGCAATGGCTTTGGTCTGTCAGTTTTGAAACTCACTGGTTGTCCATTATCTACACTGTTTCGATTGAATCTTGATGCGATTTCTCGAACTTTTCCTGGGCGAGGTAGTTCTTCAACCATACCACTGTTTTTGTGTGCTACTTTATACTCTTCAAAAGATCTCTCCTTTTCTTTGTCTTCTGCACGATCTTTATCTTCAGTTTTTCGATTTTTGGACGATCTATTGGAGGTATTTCTAATGTAATTGTCATTTTTATCATTCTTTCTAGAGTTATTGTTTCTCTTACCGGAATTATTTCTTTCATACATTCGAAAGTTGCTCCTAACACCTCTATTGTCAGTTACTTCATCCCTTTGTGCGTAATTATTGGCAGTGTTTCGGTTATCTCTTGCCATTCCGAAGAATGGATCTCTAGAATATTCTATATCATAGTTAGACTTACAAACGTAGTTTTGCTGGTTCTTATTGTTTTTTCTATAAGAACTTCTATCAGACCTCCTCACTTTTGGGGGTCCTGTTTTAAAAGTGGAGAATCGATTGTCATTAATGTGAGAGTTATTATTAAGTTCGTAAGCAGATATATTTTGCGGGTCGAAAGCGTGCGTTCTTTGGTGAGTTAAGGGCTTAGAGAGAGATAAATACTTAGGCGGTTCTCCGTGCTTATTAATTGTTAACTCATATTGTACATGGGGATCTAACACCGCATATACGTTTTCTTTGGCTTCTCTTTCCAGCGACTTTAAAGCTGCCTGGAAAGAAGAAAAATAAGGATTAGCAATACGATCAAACAAATTTAGGTATCGGTAAAATAAAAGTAAATTAAGTTTGTTCAGAAAGAGAAAAGGAATGGTCATTTATTAAATTTATGTAAACTTAATATGAATGTAAAGATGAAACCTTGGTAAACTTCAAATAGTGCTACCATATCCATACCATATTGTATTTGAATAGCTACTACTGTTTACAAGTCGTATTTTCAGTCAAAGAAAACTCGCAATAAATTTAAATAGAACTACAATAAATTTAAATAGGGAAGTACAAAATTCGCTGAATTTAAAAGACTTCAGAGTAATTGGTATAGGCAAAGGTGTAGGTGCTCACAAAATTAATTGTCTATGTTAATCCCTTAAATGTCCGGTTGATTTACGGGTGGCGTCGCACTCAGTGTAATTAAACCGTCGCTTTGAGTGAATCATGCTGACAGACAGACAAAGACCGTATCATATTAGTGCATATTAATTCGAAAGGTGAGTTTTGTAAGTCTAGATGAAGTCTATTTTTTTATTTACTGTTAAGAATTTCGCTTTGAAATACTTTCTTTCGACACTTTGTATGGGTGTTAAATGATTCTAGAATTAATTTCTAACAGTCATCATAAATGATTTAAAAATAAATTACATCGTTATGTAGACTACTAGTAGACTCGTTATGTTTTTTTTTTTAAATTGAAAGCGTTATTAATTCTCCTTCTGTTTAAAAATTATGGACAGTCTAGTAGACTCTACAATACATAATGATCGAATAAATTTTATGCGTCTAATTCTTTCGCTATACAATTGTGGTGAGATTTGATTTAAAAGTGCAGTTGGTTACTACACCCTTGACATTAAAATAAGCCGACTATTAGCTCTAAGAGTAACAACGAAACTGCATGGGACCACAGCAAAGAATTGAGCTTGCTTAGACTTGGTCATGATGTTCTTGGGTTGTAATTATTTATTAAGACCACGTGGCCTACGGTCTTTTCTGCAAATCCAATTTTATAAAAATCGAAGATTCTTTACTGATGAGGTGAAAAAAGTCTGAGAATGCTTGTATTGTATTAGTCCACAATAAAAACTATAGATTAGTGTCCCCAGTTAGTAGTGCATGTCACACCTGTGCAGTCACACGGTAGTGGGGGGCTGCAGCACGAGCGCGGCGCGGCGCACCTGCAGCGCGGCGGGCGAGTAGCGGCCCTCGGGCCCCGGCCCCATCCCGCCTGGCCCCACGAGCCCCTGCCCCACGAGCCCCGGCCCCGGGACCGGTTGCCCCATCCCCGAGTCTCGCACGCCGGCGACGCTGCCGCGCATCGCGCTGGGTAACGTGCGCGGTTCCCGTGGAGAGTAAACTGCGTCCGCTGGTAGTACTGCTTTCTCACTGTTCAGAGGAATAATTTAAATATAGTTAGCGCTCTGTTTGCAATCTTATAAACCAACACCTTTCAAATAGCAATTCTTGTATATAATCTGAATCCTAAATAGCTCCAACAATTTTCATGAAATTTAGTATTCAGGGAATTGCTTCGGGGACAAAAAATCGATTTAGCTAGGTTTCATTTTTAGAAACAATCGTTTTATCCCTGTTTTCACTGATAACCAACTTAAAAATAAACTGAAAAATAGGACTCTGTTTGACATTTATTGGCAAGTAAATAATACTATTATTTATTTAATTGAGAGATGGCGTAACACCAAGCCAATGAGTCTAAAGAAAATCGATTGTTTTTATCCGAGTAACGCTCTGTCATCCGGGTACTATTACATTTAACACCTACTTACATAACAATAATATTTTTTCCATATTATGAATACTAATTTAAATTTAAAGTAACATTACACTTACCTATCTAACTCGTCAGTCTTGTATTCGACGCTTTCTGAAATGAAAATAAAGAATTATTGAAGAATGTATTGATACTTAGAAATTTTATGGTTCGACCGGAAAATTCGCTATCAATCCACCGCTGCACCTACTTTATTGACCGCGAATTAATTTAAAACTCCCATTTTATATAAAAAAAAACATTATTTAAATCTATCTATATCTTCCCCTTTGTGCCACGTGAACTGATTCCCGAAAAAGACCGCGGAAAGTAGCTGGATTCAGGGTCTCGGAACCGGACGCGGAGCGAAAACTAAGGAAGGCCGATGTTCCATACTGGATTTCCAAAGGTTGATGGATGTATTTGTATGGATATCTCACCTCTCCTTCGCCTGCAGCGCACAATGAGGCAGAGCACGATGACCAGCAGAGCTGCGATGACGAGCGCGGCCGCTATGAGAGGCGCCACGTGCGCGGTCTCTGTTAGCGAAAAATTATCTGCGTGAGAAAATTGTTCGCGTTAGGCAGCTATGTGAGGAAAGCATGCAGTGCACAGGAATATAGTAAACATTTAGTTTGGTTAGAGCTTCTACATACAAGGCGAGTGCATTGAATGAATTTTCTCCTATTTTATCCCTTTTTTTGTTTAAGTTATTTAAAATCAATAATGCGACACTCATAGCTAGGATACCATACTAGGATGTACTGTATCATGGGTACCATGTACACATATAAACAGACAAAAACACAAACACCCAGAACAACAATAGAACTTTAAACAATTTTAAACTCATCATTCAAATTTCCGCCTCGCCGGCAAACGAACCACCTTCTTTACCTTTTCATCTTTTTCAGTCACCTTCTGGCCCAATGGTTACCGTGTCTGACCTTCCATCAAAATTATTTTCAAAAAAGTTTAATACAGATATCCCATAATTTCTTGCAAAGATCAACCTAAATCAAGTTCAAAGTAAATTAATGGAACTTATGTTTCTCAATTTCTTTCTATCGAGTATGTATGATTGTTCTAAGTGATGAAGCTCATAGATATGTAAGTATGTATCTACATTTTGTTAGGCACAAAATCTCTCCCGAAATTAAAAGGGATTTGCCCATAGTTCACCACACTGCCCAAGTGCGGATGTCTTAATACTCTACATGGTTTTCATTGGTTTTCGTTGGAATTTCAAGCAGGATTCGAGTCCCTACCGAATGTTTTGATACTAGCCCTGTTTGACGTACTTGTATAGTATACAAATATCTTGTTTTATATCTATTGATTCAAAAATATTATTTAAGGATTATAGTCACTTTAGTTATGTTATATTAGTGGATAGTTATTTACCTACTGGCCTTTTCGTAATATACAAACAACTTCGCCCATTTTATTCCAACTGATCTTACATTGGATTAAATTGGTCGTAAGAGTTGGCGACGGTTTTATTACATTGCCTAATTGATCACAGTAGTTAACTTCGTTTACTTCAACTAAATATTATATCTACACCTACAGGGACTACAGGGTGCTTATGACATAATCTGACATGAAAACGACCCGTATGGCGCAATGGTTACCATGCCGGACTGCTAGTCGATTAGTCGATAGTCGAGGTCCCGGGTTCGATTCCCGGCGAAACAGACATTTGAATGATGAGTTTCAATTTCTGTTCTCGGTCAGGGTGTTTGTGTTTCTGTCTTCGTGTGTGTGTATATGGTACCCACGACACAGGGTATATCTTCTCTACTGTGGGGCTATGAGTGTGAAAAATTATTTATAAAAAAACTGGATACGGCAATTCATATAAATAATACTTGTTTACACTACTCCATACGGATTAATAGGACTACTTACTAGAGGATACTTACTAGAGGATATAAAAACTAGTAGCTAATATAATGTTCCTAGATCTTAAAGCCTCTGTTTTTTTGTTGGAGATGGTAACAATGAGTCTGAGGTTCCGTTGGAGATGGTAATTGCTCATGTAAGTCAGGCCGGCAACTTAAGAATTACTTCAAAAAAATGGATACTACATTGGCACTTTCTTGGTTGAACCCGTAGATTTTTTATATATACTATCTTGACGTAGTCAGAATAATATATCTATGGTTGAACCACCTTTATAACGAAACCGAAACGAAACCTCTTTGCAATTGTGTAAGGTACACATTTTATATTATATTTTTGTATCGGAGGGGGGTTTCAAAATACCCAGCACTTTGGGAGAGGATACCGGGTAATCCCATATATTTTTTTTCAACCTTTTTTATGTCCCACTGCTGGGCACAGGTCTCCTCTCACAAGTGAGAGGGATTTATCGCTGCACCACGGCGATGGAAAATATCGTGATATTTAATTGATTACGATGTTCTCCATCGCCGTGAATGCCTGAGAGGAATTCATAATTTCTCGAAAGCATGACGTCCACCAATCCGCACTTGGTCAGCGTGGTGGACTATGGCCTAAATCCCTCTCACTTATCCCATATAACCCGTACTAAAACCACCTCGGTGGAATGGACCCATCTTCGGGAGAGCAGATGTGCTCTCCCGCACCTTCGGCCACGCACACCTTCATGCGGCCACGCACACACCGCCAAACTTCTCCTTCTCTCCGCCCGCAACTCTGAAAGCTCCCTTTTAATTGTTTCTTACGATCAGGCAGGGGATACCGTACCTCTATTCTAAATCCCGAAGCTACAGGGGCTTATGTACAATTATGTACCTACTTAATGAATAGGAAAACCAATGAGTACTCACCATGTACAGTCAAATTGACTCGATGTGAGGAGAACCCTCGTTCGTTTTCCACGTGTAGGACATACACACGGGCGTCGGCTATGCCAGTACTGGATACCAGCAGGGTGTACCGGTAGCAGCCGTTCACGCTTGTTGGCTCTTCGGCTTTGTAGCGACCTGGGAAAGGAAATATTTGATAGAGTGGGTGCATACATAGATTATACGAAAATATTGACTTTGTTGCATCTGCGCTTCTAGATGCTGTATTTGGACTTATAGTAATTGCGAATTTGAACGTAGCGAAATATGCGAGGACTATGCAACTTTGCTGTCCAGCGACGACCAAAATCATTCGAAGACGAAAAGAGTAAGAATGAAAAACACTTGCAAAATACCTTAGCCTTAGAACTGCTCCAAGTTGCGTGCTACTGGACGACTAAACACATTGGCCGCTGAAGAGATCGAGTGTGTCTGTCTAATGATTTCACTTTTCTCAAAATAATTTGATAAGCCTTGTAGATATCTCTCAGTGGTATTTTTTTCCGAAATTACATAATGGAATCCCAAAGGAGGTTAACAACGCCGCTAAAGAAGTATTCACTTCAAAAATCCAATAAAAACAAAATAAATACCAATATGCGACAATCGCAGGCTGCCCCATCAGTTCAAACCACGACTTGCATTCTGGCCTCGGGGCCGCTCCAAGCGTGCGCCGTGCCGCTGTCCGCGCCCTAGATGACTGGTGGCACATTGGCCGTCGAATATTTCACTTACGTATGTTTCCACGAAGGTAGCACATATCTCTTAGAAGATTAATCCGTCGATATTATAAAGAGCCATAGGGTTTTTTCCGTCTAAGAACCTAATTTATTAATTTCCGTCTAAGAACCTAATTTTCTTTTTTTTCTTTTTTTTTTCTAATAGCGCCCTAATATTTTGTCATCCAAACCAAATTAGTGTCTCTTCTTTGAACGAAAACTGCTGATCTTGAGAATTACATTTTTGTAGCTTTATCGAATAATATTCTAAGATGAAGAGAACGATTAAGCGATAAAGCGAGAGAGAGACAGAGATAGAGAGAAAGACAGGGCGAGACATATGCGGTTGTTCGACTTTACCTATTACTTTGAATCACTCGAGGTCTTGATTTAGGATGAGAAACAGGCTACACTCAGGCTATAGAAATCTGATGAAGCTGGAAAAGTGACGAATAAAAATATAGGTAAATATCAAATAAAAACAAAACAAATACCAATATGCGATGGTACATCCAATCGCAGGCTGCCCCACAGCCAGGCCGCTCTCCTCGGAGGGGGGTCGGCGCAGACCGTGGCCTGCACCCTGGCCTCGGAGCCGCTCCAAGCGTGCGCCGTGCCGCTGTCCGCGCCCACTGGTGGGCCTAGCACGTTGAGCGTTATCGACTCTGATTGGTGGCTCCTACGGAAAATTAGACAAAAAGTAAAAATTGCAGTCATAATTTACATCCTCTGAATAAATACATCACAATCAAATCATCAAATAAAGTCACATGTGTTTTGTTAAAGTAGGTACGCACGACTATGACGTCCCTGTAGCTTCGTGATTAAGAATAGAGCTACGGTAACTCCTGCCCGATCGTAAGAGGCAACTAAAAGGAGGCTTCCGGGGTTGCGGCGGTGAGAGTGGGAGCTTGATCCGTCCAGCCAGCAGCCCCGGGAAGGACGGCGGTGTGGGCATGGCCGCATGCCGCTGCGGGCGCCTGAGAGCACATTTGTTCTCCCGAAGATGGGCCCGTTCTGGGGCACTGCGCGTGGAGGACACCGGTGCGTTCTAATGGAGATCCCGAAGTCCTCCCGAAGCGCAGAGGCAGGCCACCGAGGGGGTTTTAGTACGGTACAAAACCCACATAACCCGGTATCCTCTCACAAAGTGCTGGGTACCTTTTGAAGGTTTCCCCCCGACACCAAAAAAAGGCCTTCTCAATTATTGTAAGAGACCCGTTCCCAGTGTCCAGTAGGATGCAAAAGAGTGTAGCAAAGAACACACATTGAGACATCGCATCGTAAGCTTTCTAGCGAAGGGATCTGTTCTTACCTAAACAATCTAGGCTGGTATTTTGGAGACCTGTGTTCTAAAAATAATTAAGTCTCTAAGATTCTAATCTTCTTGATCTCGTAAAAACAATTTAATTGATTTTTGATTTAAAAGAAGACAAGTATCATTTATATCGATATACCTAACATTGTGACCAGGAGAACAACGGTTCTAAAATTGAGACTTGTAGAATCCTTCAAATCATTATAAAGGAAAATTATTTAATAGCCCTAAGGTTCCCTGTGTCGTGGGTATTATGGACACACACAAAAATATGAACACAAATGCCCAGACCCAGAACAAAAACTGACACTCATAATTTCTATCTAGGGAATCTAACCAGGGACCCCTGATTGGCAGTCCGGCAGTTGAAATTGTATCAAAAGCCTTATAAGAATCGACGTTATAAATACCAATATTCAGGGGCTTAGCCAAAGTAACATCGCTTCGTAGCGAAACGATGTCTAAATTCGTCGTCGTCGTTTGTTTCGCTAACTTTTTGAAGTTCGCGATCGTAACGAAGGCTACAACTAAAAGTGCTACCTACTTGTCTACGCAATTGTACGGGATAGTGGTCGATGACAATTCTGTAATTTATGGTTTCGTTACGAATTTTAACATTGGCTACCAACTTATGATAACGATAATGATTGACGTGAATCAACGTGATTTTTGTTCATTTCCAAATGTTACTTTGGCTTCGGGCCCAAGAACTGGCACTAAAGTATCAAAAATTCTTCTTACCTTTCCTCTAGTCCGATCTGGTTCATGGCGATACAGGTGTACCTCCCATGTTGGTTGTACGACACGTTGTGCAGCAAGAGTTGAGGGGTCAACGACACTGGGTATCCGTCTTCAGGGTTTGCGTGGCTCGATGGATCGGGACTGGAAGCAAAGTCAAATTTTAAATAGGAATAAGTAAGAGCAGCGATGGCCGAGTGTTAAAACTGAGGTTTCCGACACGGAGATGATACAGAGTTCAAACGCCCGATGTGCATCTCTGATAAATAAATTGGTTAAGTGTGTTATTTATCTGAACTCCACGGTGAGGGAAATTATTGTGATATTTATGTAATAAAGAAGTTTCCTATTACCGTGCATAATTTCTCGAAGGCAATATTTCCACCAATCTGCACTTGGCCAAAGTGAAAAGACACTGGTGGCGTCTTGTCTGTGACCACGTGTTCAAAGTTGTACCATTTATAAATTTATTAAAAAACAGATTAACTATTTTAAAAAATAGGTTAGGCGATGTTGTAATAATGTACCTACCTAATGTAAAAATTTTAGTACACTCAGATACATATTAATCCGGGTGTACTCCAGTATGTTAAACAAATAACTCAATTTATAGTTTTGGAGTCTAAACAAATTTAATCTAATAATACAGAGAAGGGCCTAGATATTTGTGGTAAGATGGACTTCACAGTTCACATTCCTCGGAAAATTGTTGACAACTATGGGTCATGTGTATTCGTGTTTGCCTTCACAGTTTGCTAGAGCGACCAAAGTTTGTTGTTTGTTGTTGAAGACTAAAGTGATAATAATTTGTAATACATACTCGTACAAATACAAATTGCTTGCCTGATACTGTAGTCTAGGATTTTAGTCTTTAAGACTTTCATTTCCGCAAAAAAATGCAGTACGAATTAAATTTTATCCCTGATAAAAAAGCTGAAGCGCGCATAGCTCGGTGGGTAGCGTAGAATGCAATCGGTCTATGCAGCTAAGCCAAACAGGCGCGGTCGGGTGTGAGATGGGTGACCGCTAGTGGCAAAAAATTTCCGCGTTCTTGCGCGTTTCCGTACTTCGGAGCGCACGTTAAGCCGTCGGTCCCGGTTGTTGTCGATAGATAACAGTCGTTAAACCTAGTAGGAGGCTTTGAGGGCGGTTTGAAAACATCCGACAGCGAGTTGGCCACTAACCCGCATCTCCACCAATCCGCATTGGAGCAGCGTGGTGGAGTAAGCTCCAGGCCTCCCCAATAGTGGGGAGAGACCCGTGCCCAGCAGTGGGATGGCAGTGTAGTAAAGGGTTGCAGCCAGCCAGTCTGATAAAAATGCGTATATTATACAGCGTAGACTACTCGGAGAAGAACGTAAATTATCCAGTAATGACAGGCGTAGTCAATGGTTGGATTGGTGCTTACTAGCTGCAGATTACATGGTATTTTGGAGGCCGATAAAACCGTTTATTGTTTAAAACTACATCAAGAAACCGTTTTTCAGAAGGTGAATGAAACTCACGTTTAGAAATGGTAGAAATCTATAGACATACTTAATGTCTATTGAGGCGCGCATGACACAGCACTAGAGTAGAACGCAAGCGATCTACGCAGTAAAGGCAAACGGGCGCGGTCAGGTGTGAGATGGGTAACCGCTAGTGGCAACAAATTTCATGCGCGTTTTCGTGCTTCGGAGGCACGTTAAGCCGTCGGTCCAGTTTGTAATCGATAAATAACTATCGTTAAACCATATGAGCGATGTGAAAACATCCGACAGTGGATTGACCACAAACCCGTGTCTCCACCAACCCACACTGGAGCAGCGTGGTGGAGTAAGCTACGGGCTTTCCCAATAATAATGGGAAGAGACCCGTGCCCAGCCCAGCAGTGGGACGCAAAAATGATTGCAGCCAAGTATTATTATTTTTATAATCATAATCATAATCATTTATTTGCAATTAATATGTGTACAATGTGATGGTCATATTAAATAATTCCTACATATTATGCCTATACTGGCGTGCAAATGTCAGATATTAGTAGGTATATTTGGTTAAGTTTACATTATATAAAAAATATTAAATTTCATTATTACATAAATTTTAAGTTGCATCTTTACATTACATAATTCGTCAGTTACAAAATAATTAAAAATATGTCAGAGTTATAAAATAATATTGTCATTTAGAAAATCTGTAACACTATAGTAACATTTCTCTATTAATAATTTATTAAGTTTGTGTTTAAAAGATTGCATTGACATTGTATTACAGCTTTCCGGCAGTTTATTAAAGATCTTTATGGCCATACAATATACATTTTTGCTATATAAGTGCAAGCGTTGTGGAGGAATGTACAATTTATTCTTTTTTCTACCCCTGCAGTTAAAAACATCAGAATTCTGTTCAAATATATGCTTGTGTTTGTAGACAAAGATACACATCTCAAAAATGTATAACGAAGGAACAGTGAGTATATTAAGTGTTTTGAAATGTGACTTGCAACTTTCAAGAGGTGAAAGTCCTTGCAATGCCCTAATACAGCGTTTCTGTGCTTTAAATACTTTAACAGCATCAACAGAATTACCCCAAATTATTATGCCATATCGAATTATTGAACAAATAAATCCATGATAAGCTAAATGGGAAACACTACTCGATGCAACCTGTCGGAGGCGTCTAATCAGATAAACTAGGCTATCAAGTTTACCGCATAACTTTACAATGTGACTTTTCCAACTACAATGGCAATCAATTGAAATACCCAGGAAAATTATACTATTGACATTCTCAATGGTATAATTATTGCAATTTACAATTATTTTGCTTTCTTGTTGTACATGAGTTCTGAATTCAATAAATTTAGTTTTTTCAGTATTAATCTTTAGTTTATTTATTTTAAACCAATAAGTAATTTTTTGTAGTGCCTCATTTATATATTGACCTAGAGTTATTTCATCTTTAGCTTTTATTAACAGGGTAGTGTCATCAGCAAAAAGAATCAATTCATGATCAGTGATATTAGGCAGATCATTGATATAGAGTAAAAATAAAAGTGGCCCTGGAACACTCCCTTGTGGTACACCCTTGCCATTTACCGCAAAATTTGACCTGCAAGAAGTTTGGTTCTGATCTGGCTTTGAAAGTAAGGAATTTGTTATTTCTACACTCTGTTGCCTATTGGTGAGATAATCATCAAGTAATTCATTAATTTTGCCTCTAATGCCATATTTCGACAGTTTATGCAGTAATATCTTATGGCACACAAGGTCAAATGCCTTGCTCATGTCAAAGAATATGCCAACTATTTTTTATTTTTTATTTAATGCAGATGTTATGTATTTTACTAAATGAAAACAGGCCAATGCGGTAGAACAATTTTTCCTAAACCCATATTGTTTCGAAGTAAGAATGTTGGATTTTACCAAAAAATCATTAATTCTATTAAATAATGCCTTTTCAATGACTTTTGAGAATGCTGGAACCAATGTGATGGGTCTATAGTTTGACATTTGATGTCTGTCCCCTTTTTTGTAGAGGGGTTTTATAATTGAACATTTTAAACGTTTAGGAAATATGCCTTCACTGAAACATAGATTGATGATGTGAGCTAGTGGCATACAAAGCGAAGTAAAACATGTCTTTAACATTTTCATGCTAAGGTCATCATATCCAGATGATTTTTTATTTTTTAAGGATTTAAATATATTATGTAATTCTATAGCATCAACTGGTGTTAGATACATACTATGAATGTTATTATTGATTTTATCAAAGTTGTTCTTAGTTTTATGTATAGGGCTATTAGTATGATCAGTATCTTTATTTAAATCAATGAAGTATTTATTAAAATGTTCTGCAATTCTTATTGGATTTGTTATAGTTATCCCATTAACATCAATCTCAGTAATAAATTTAGAATCTACATTATTTTTGTTACCTTTTATTATTTCCCAGGATGCCTTGCATTTATTATTTGAATTTTTAATATACTGCTCACTAGCATAGGTACGAGCTTTACGAATGCACTGTTTTAAAATTTTTGTGTACTTTATGTATTTATTTTTATTTATTTTTTTATTGGCACTTGACTTAAGGTAGTGAAAATATAGCTTCCTTTTGACGACACAACTTCTTTTTAATCCCTTTGTTAACCACTTATATTTTTTATTCTGACATGTAGCTTTCCGCAGTATAACAGGGAAACATAAATTGTAAAACAAAACTACTAGGTCATGAAATATGTCAAAAGACTGATTTGGGTCATTACATTCATAAACCTCTGAGAATGAAAGGGCTGAGATACATTCTTGAAACTTAGTAATATTTTCTTTTGAAAATACTCTAGTTTTATAGTATCTATTTGATGCTATTTTTGGCTTGCATTTTGTAGAGGTGCAATAAAATTGGACTGACTGAGCTGTCTCATGGTCAGATAGGCCCATATAGTGAATATTCGACTTAACATCTGTATTATTACTGAATATGAGATCAATACAAGAGAGTTTTCTAGTTGGTTTTGTTATGTGATTATAGAGATTAAAACTTTTCAAAATGGATTTAAATTTTTCTGTAATACAATTATTCTTAAGAGTGTTTATATTCATGTCTCCACATAATACAACAGTTCTATTTTCTTTAATTTTTAGCAAGTGTAGTAAATAGTATAGCTTGTCAAAAAATAAATTAACATCTGATGTAGGAGTTCTATATATGCACACTACTATCAAATTTAGGTGTTTTATATTTACAGCACAATACTCAAAAACAAATGGCATTGACTCTAAGTTTAAAGGCAAAACTTCACATTCCAAAGAATTATGCACTAATATACCCGTTCCTCCCCTGCTCCTGTTACATCTAGAACTGGAAGCAATTAATTTATAATTTTTTAATATTACATTAGATTCAGGACCCTGCTTGATGAATGTTTCTGTAAAACACAAAATATGTATGGTACCTAAATCTTTTGAGAGCTCTTCCAATGCAACATCAACAAAGTCTAATTTATTTAAAATACCTGCTATGTTTTGATGCAAAATTGTTACCTTTACCTGACCTGAATCCTTGAAAAAACTTATTATTTCTACTTTTATCATGAGACAATTTATCACTAATATTGGAAGAACAATTTGAACATAAAATACTGCTATTAATATTAATTTGACAATTTTGTGTGATGGGGGCACAGTCTTTAATTTTCAATTTATTTAAATAGAATTTATTATAATTTATTGAGTCTATTTCCACATTAAGTTTGAAGCATATTTTCTGAATAAAGTATTTATTATATTCAGAGGACTCAAGATAGGTACAATTGTTGAAGCATTTTAACAGTAGTCTAATACCATGATTTAATTTGAAAGTATTTAAATAATGATTATATCTTACACCAATAACAAAAACTTTAGTGTCCTTTAACTATAGGTGATAGAACTATTATCGTTCGCCCGGAGAAGTACCACCGCTGCACCCACTTCTGCCGTGAACCAATTCTATTGTGTTTTGGTGGAAAGATGCAGTTGCCGGACACACTTACATGAGGCGACCACCAGCCTCCGGAGTAGCAGCGCAACTGCATATGACCTCAGACAAGACTTGCCTATGCTTGCTTGAGGTTGTATGTACATGTCCATGGGCTGCAGCGACCACTTAACACCACGTGGCCAGCATGCTCGTCTGCTACTCCATTCAAAAAAATATCTACTTCTTTTTTAACTTACTTATGATACCACTGGTAATTAGGAGGCGGATTGCCTTCTGCCTTACACTCCAATGTGACTTGCGAGAAAAGATTAGCTTCTACTACTGTGTCGGGCCCCACCCAAGTCACTCGTGGTGGATCTAAAAACATAAAATAAATATAAATTGTTAGTCCGAAGATGGGCCCATTCTGGGCTCCGCGCGTGGAGAACACCGGTGCGTTCCTTAGGAGGTCCCGGAGTCCTCCCCAAGCGCAGAGGCAGGCCACCGAGGGCCTTTTGAAGGTCCCCTCCCCCCCGACACCAAAAAAAGGTATGTATATTATATAATTTCATTTATTTTTATTTATGTACTTTTAATACCTTTAAACGAATAATTCTTGTATATACCAAAAATTTTGAATCTTGGAAACGGCTGCAACGATTTTGATGAAATTTAGTACCTTGGTTTCGGGGGTGATAAATCGATCCAGCTAGGATTTATTTTTAGAAATTTTAAGTAATATAAAATATTTAGAGCAAAATTCAACTTAAAAATAAACTGAAAAATACGACTCTTCCTGACATCTATTGGAAAGTATTAATAATATTGTAGCGTTGAACGCCGTCAAACACCATCTGCCAATCCGACGTTCAAAGAAATGACAGTGTCGATTTTAAAGAGCTCTATAAACATTTCACTCATTGAATTAAAGCTTCTTTAGCCGAATGTTTTCGTGGGCTGACTGCGAAAAAACCTCTGCGTCTGCCTCTGCCTCTGCGTTCAAACCTCATTCAAAACAATATTGCGTTTTTTTTTACTTTTTTGTGTTTTTTTTTTTATTTGGAGCTATTTCAGATAGCGTTGTTAAAGCAAATGAGTGTTTCGTTTGATATTTAACCAAGAAAATAAATTGTTTTTATCCGAGCAGCACTGGGTCGTCTAGGTAGGTACTGTAGTTCTATAAAATAAAATAAACGATACACGCTCATAGCCCCACAGTAAGGTAATTAATACCCTGAGCCATGGGTACCATGGACACATACAAAGACAGGAACACAAACACCCAGACCGGGAACAGAAATTTAAACTCATCATTTAAATTTCTCTTTCGCCGGGATCGAACCCGGGACCCCTCGATTGGCAGTAACCATTGCGTCACACGGGTCGTCGTATTTTATTAATTAGATAACATAGTTGTATACCTTTGTTCGTTTTATAAAGTTATTCGACTATTGTACATCAAAATACTTTTAATAGGGTCTTGGACACTATGCACAAAAAAATTCAAAATCCTTACCTTAAAAAGGTTGCACTAAATCATGCTTGGGAAGCAATATAATTGTTAATTCTTTTTTATGCATGATTTTAATTACCGCTTAAATTAATAATAATGAAGTCAATTGACTATATATGATAAGTGACGTCACTTATCATTTTCTCATACAAAATGTATGGGGATGACACGTTTTGATAGCTCATTAAAAGTATCTCAATTGACTTGGTAGTCCAAGACCGGATTTATTTACACAAGCTAACACAAGCTTGTTTAGTAAGTACGAACTCTGACTTACATTTTATATCGATTTCTATCTTTACAGAATCCGAAGTCCCGAGAGAATTCCTCGCCTGGCATCCGTAAATACCTGTAAGACAATATAAATATATGGTACTCTTTTATCAGGAAATTGCTATTTAGGCAGTACAAACTGCAAAAGGTATACGCCAAAGAGTATGGCGACAAACTGAATTACGGAGTAGTAATGTCCAATCCGACTACATCATCGAACACAGATTTCAAACCGATTAATGTAGCGGACGTTTATCAGTTATTATCTTAGAGCATCAAGGTATGACAGGTATGACACCCGTCAGAGGGGAGTTGTCTTTACGGGCGAACTCCTCTTCCCAACGTCCATGCACAATGTGCCTTCTAGTTATACAAATAGTTTGTCTGTGTGTGTCGGTGTCAGTATTGACGGTGCATAGAAAATGACGTTGTTAATTGAAATTGACATATTTAGAAATGTATGCGTCTGTAGCGATGAAAGAATATTTGTGAATGTGTGACAAAATTAAAATGTGTGCGTTCTTCCCCCGCACCAGATTTGGCACAAAAATTATGTATCGAAGCGAGTCGCTATGCCGTCTCTACTGAAGGATGAGTCAGTAACTTTGATGCTCTAAGGTTATTATACATACTCGTACGTAACGCGTCGCCATACAGAACTACGTTTATGTCACATGGGAGTCGCTTGAGAGGTCTGATAAGTTCATGTTCTTAAGAGTCAGTAATTAATAAACTTTTTTCAGAAAATCCTCTCAGATCTAGATTGGCTGCAACCCTTTTTGCGTCCCACTGCTGGGCACGGGTCTCTCCCCCTTAGAGGGGAGGCCTGGAGCTTACTCCACCACGCTGCTCCAAAGCGGGTTGGTGGAGGTACGGGTTAATGGCCAACCCGCTGTCGGATGTTCTTAAACCGCCCAGAAGGCCTCCGACAAGGTTTAACGACTGTTATCTATCGATAACAACCGGACTACGAGCATAATTCAAGATTAGAAAACCTACCAGAATGATTCCTCGTAACCGGCGCTCGTATCAGCTTGGCCCCGTTCGTGGGTATGACCTGGCCGTCCTTGGTCCACCAAACGTAGGGGCTGGGGTTGCCATCTGCTCTGCACTCCAGGGTGAGGGCACTGGAACCCTCCTCCAGGCTCGCAAGAGAGCTCGCGTCGGCGCCGTAGATTGATACGACGGGGACAACTGGAAGAAGGCGTCTTAATAATCAAAGAACTCATGCTGTAATGCTGTTTTGAAAGTTTATAATGGATCGTCTGGGGAAGAAACACCACAGCACCCACTTCTACCGTGAATAAATTTTATTGTGTTTCAGTGGATAGGTGTAGCTGCGCAAATTTAAAATTAGATACGAGTAAGTTCACACAATCATGGCCACACAGTAAGGTGATATACCAGGGTACCCACGACACAGGTGTCGTGGGTACCATGGACACACAAAGACAGAAACACAAACACCCAGTCCGAGCACAGAAATTTAACCTCATCATTGAATTTTCTGTTTCGCCGGGAATCGAACCCGTCCCTTCGATTAGCAGTCCGGCACGGTAACCATTGCGCTACACGGATCGTCAAATTGACAAAATTTACCTATGCTTACTTGAGGTGGCGTGTTGATGTCCATGGGCAGCAGCGACCACTTACATAGGGACTTTAAACAATAGCTATAGCTTATAGCGTGACGTAGCGTAAATACACATATCGCTCGAGGGTTTGTTTGATATTTATCAAATTTTATGAGAAAATCCGCACACGCGAAGGCAATTTTACGCCGCTCATAAAAATTTTCAATACCGATCTGCAAGCGAACGTCCCATATTCCTTTGTTTTTCAACACGCTCATGGATAACAAATAGTAAATAAATAAATAGTAAATCACCTAACTATCTGTATATGTGTCATTCAAGAACCATCTCTTATTTTAAATATACATACCACTCTTAAAATTCCAGATATCCGGAACGTGCGAGTGTAAATTACAGAATTGAGCGATAAGATGCCTCAATACTATCCAACCGAGACACCGCATTATTCCAAAAATATATAATCAGTTCTACTCAAACATGTGGCAAATTTTTCACGATGTTGTCTTTCAAGAAGATGTAAAATAAACTTCACTTTTAGGTATTCACATAGCGATATAGTAAATTATTTTTCATTCATCTATATTAATATATAAAGCAGTTCGAATTGAAAAAGATATTTTTGTGATAAATAGTCCATTTATTGGGGAAGGCTACATAACATCATGCTATGACTAATACCAAGGTCCACGCGGACGAAATCGCAGGCGACCGCTAGTATCATATAAGGAGCCGCCAATGGCTGCATCAGAGGTCAGAGACTGAAGAAGACAACGAGAAATCCTTGGATTTAAAGCCTATATTCAGCAGTGGACTATGAAAGACTGACGTATGGATTACTTACAGGTAACATCGAGCATGGTGTAAGAGTCCCTGTAGTACGGCGATGGGTAGGAAGGGTGATGCGCCCGGCAGGACAACTGTCTTCCATGAGCCGACCTGGTGGCACCTAGCTCCAGCACAGATCGCGCCGCCCACACCCTAGGCCGTTCCACCTCTGATGCGTTGGTTTGACTCCACGCTGATAGACGTTCTTTCTCTGAAATTAATAGAAATGTTAAATAAAATTATCTGTGAATGGAGTTATATTATCACTACACGAAGGTAACAGGCACAGAACATACTAAAAGAGGTAGAATGGAAATGTAGGCGGGGCAGACGTGCCAAGTAATTTTGAGCAAACGCTCAAAATTCCAAAATCTCTACAGAAACACGCGATCGTGCTACGATATGCGTGCTTGTGTGCGTGCTTGGGTGTGATTCGTTCATTTGAAATCGCGTGATTGTGCGGCGCTAAGATTGGCTAGATTTGAAATTGCATATATGTGCGTAAGCTTCGTATTTATTTAAGTACAGATGTAATGGAGATGAAAGGCGGGTGACGGATGACGGTTGATCGGCGACACCAGTCTTCATACGAACGGCGCATTATTGCCGTTCTACCTCTTTTAATAATGTTCTGTGGTAACAGGAGTAGTTTTAAACATCTATCTATGGCTAAAGTGCTACTATCTTGTGTCGTTAAACTTGCAGTATCCAGGCATAGGATAATGTTAGTGCTGCTAAAAAATCAGTATTATTATTTCAAACACTGCTGCTGCACGCTGGGAGTCGAACCCACAAATTGGCAGCCCGGCATGGTAACCGTTGCGTTATACGTTTTGTCAAAAAAATAATAATAATAATAATAATAATAATAATAAATCCTTTATTATCAGGCAACAAGGCCCATAGCATAAATACCTTATAGACTAACATACATATTTATTATATCTTATAACTAAGTCACATTTTTTCGCCGATGTGAGACGCGGTTACGGTAGCTCCCGGCGGTCGACGACGTCCACGATATATGCGGAACACGACCCCCTTCGGCCACACCTCCTCCTTTAAAAAGGTACTTCGCATGTCGGTCGGGACGCGCACCACAAACGAACTAAAGTTCACCGGGTTGCGCGATTCCAGCTTCTCAGCCAACACTGTGAACCTCGTCTTCGCCTTCACATACTCCACGACATCGGTGACCTTCGTAGCATGATGCAGACGAGACACATAGATGTACGTGGCTGGGATGGCGGGACGCAGGATCTCGTTCTGTTCCGTCGGTGCAGTGCCACATTGGTTACGGCAAGGAGGCCTCCTCTTCTTGCGCTCCACCTTGATAAAGCCGTCCTTGTCCGGTTGTCCAATAGACACCGCACTACGAGGGGGGTCGTTACGGGTGTTCCCGCTCCCACTCTCAGTCCTCAATTTTGTCCGCTTTTTGGGTTGCTGGCGGGCAGCAGCTGCAGCGTAGTCACGTTGAGGCAAAGACGTGACATTCACAGGCGACACCTCCGAAGGGGGAGGCGGGGGTCGAGTAGCGGCTACATTAGCGCTAACTCGTACAGGAACAGCGGCCGGTGAGGAGTCAGATTTCGCTGACTCGGAATTCGACGGCGAAGCAATGCATGCCCCGCGACGCGTGTTAATGTTATTGACCTCTGGTGACCTACTGACAGCCGAAGTTATTATTATATAGCCGAAGTTATATTATATAGCCGAAGAATGTTAGTTAAAGTTAAAAATAAATGAATGAATGAAAATTATTCAAAGAAAATTGACAAAACATACTGTGACGTTAAATTTGTTTTGAGCATATTAATCGCTGACGTTATGCTGAGGATTAACTTTGTGGTGAGGGAAAACATTGTAATTAATAAGTATAAGTATACAAACATAGAAGGCCCTAGGAGAATGCATCATTAGCTACTGCATCTGTTCATGGGGAGAAGCAGCTAAAACACGTATGATCGAAACTCTACTATGGATCTCTATGAGCAGTGCAAAGTTCTATCTGTAAGAAAACTTTTTGTCGAAGTGTATCGAACGATATCACAAAGAAACAGTTTCGTTTCTGAGGTTTAAGTGCTATTGCTCATAGACACTACAATTATTTGACAACATCGTTAGCAAAAAGAAAGTTGTAATCAATAAACAAATAATAATGATACGTTTTATGTATTAAAGGATATTTATTTTAGTTTCTGTAAGTTAACTGTAAATAAATGTCTGGGAAGTAACTGACTTCTGCAACTCAGTGCGAACTAAAGCAAAAGTCAAGGTCTCTACACAGTGTGCTACATGTTTTTATGGAAACAAAATATCTTTATCTTTGTCTTATCTTTATGTAATTAGGTTATCTATCATCATGAATATCTGAGAACACAGCCGTTTTTTTCTCGAAGCAATTTACTTCCACTAAACTCCAACCCGCATTAGAGCAGCATGGTGAAGTAAGCTCCAGGCCTCCCCAATAATGGGGAGAGACCCGTGCCCAACAGTGGGACGCAAAACGTGGGTTGCAGCCGAACTGCATTTAGCCAACGGACCAGGACATAAATCTTACGCTGTTCCTAGAGGCGACTTAAAAACTTATTTGAGTAAGTAGTACTTACCTAAATACCACTCAATATAAGCAGGTGGGTTGCCATATCTCGCTTCGCAGACCACCGTGGCTCTGGAACCGGCTGGCACCGTGATATTCTGGCCGGGCATGACGTGGGAGCCGTTGAACAGGATCCGAGGAGTCTGCGGAGGCACTCGAACCGCCAATGCAGCGGGGGGACTAGATAGTGCATCCTGGAATCGGAAAGGAAATCAGGTTTATTTTCTTCGAACAATAGTTTTGAAATCATAGATCATAGACTTGTTTAGGCGTCTAAAGTTCAGAATTGGTACCAACTCAAAATACAAATACTTTATTTATCCCTTTTTTACAGATCAGTACAAAATTGGAAACTCTGCCTGCCACTTTAGCTTGCACTGTGTTGTGAAAGGCAGTGTCTTCCCCATAAATATAACATTTAATAATATTAGTATAAACTTAAGACCAATAAAATAGCGCACGAACTTGAAAATTAGCCCTTTGTTATTGTTAATATTATATTATGAAGCTGAATAGTTTTTAAAAGTTCGTATTAAAAAAGTCTTTTTGTATTATAAAGTCCATTTAATGAAGAAGGTTTTAGGACATAAAAGATCACGCTATAATGCGGGTAAACCAGCGGGGCACTGCCAGTGTGCAATAAAGCACCTCATTATTGAGATTATCTAGAGTTTACTTACTAATGCGGCATACATCTAGATTGGGGGGCAGGAGTGGGGAATGACTTCTCATAAGACTTACAATACTAATATTTTTACTACTACTATGTTTGTAGTCGTCATGAATCCAGGTACTTAGCCTCGGCGTTATTGCGTATTGCCTTAATTAATATTGCAAATATTTTATTGGTTTTTGCAATATATGAATTTGCTGAAAGTCATTTTTTTAACGGATATCGGCTCTAAAGCTTTCGAGCGATAGAGTTAAGAGAAAAGACGCAGAGGAAAAATACTCCCAGCAGCATTGTTTTTAACAAATTTTCAAAAGGACAGCCACCAAGAAAATTGCGAACAATAAGGCTATGCGCCACCATACTATGCCACATTACTATGGAAGATACATCTGCATTGACATATGAAACCAATTTATCCTTACACATTGACGCGTCAAAGCCATAATAATTTATTCAGCAAATGGATTACATTTATAGATTATATTTCTGTCATGAAAAATACACATGTTTCCAATATAATACGTTTTCAAATGGATTATCCTTTACTCTACCATACTATTCTCTTTGTACAATGTCCATTTCATATAAAGAACGTCAGTGCATATTATACGTAAACTAATGTAAATTTTATAGTTTTATAACCCCAAGAGGGGTTTTTTGGATTTACTCGAGCGCGTCAGATTAAGGTATAGGGTACACCTTGCATCCTGTTGAGTACTACCACGATTAAAAACACCTTCTATATAGGTATATAGGTACGGATGTCAAAATGGTCAGATTAGAATACCCCGTTACCGTTAAACCATGACTTTTAAATAATGAAAATTCGAAGTCTCCCGAAATTGCCAAAATGCCGTTTTTTTATTTCGCTCTTTTCTATACATTCATACTAAAATCATCATATTACTGAAATATGACTTACCATGCATTTAATTTATTCTACTATTGATCGATATTTGTCGTTATGTTACCTGTACCTTTCGTATAAATTTTTTGAAAACCTATAGGCACTCTCTACACCGGTTAAATGGAAAACGTCATATTATTATAATCTTTTAATCCTTCCACCCAACCTATAAAATGTACAAGGTCGTGATGACGCTCGAGTAAATCCTAATAGTGGCCAATAGTGGCTACTAATATCTCAAAAACTACTGAACCGATTTCGATGAAACTCAGACTGATCCCTAAGTTGAATTGTACTTAATACTACTAAAAAGGAAAATACTGTTTGAGCTATACGTGGACAACCATACATACATTTATGAAATTTGGCATAGGTGTTTAGACGCTAATATAGACCGAAAAAAATCTGAAAATATTACATACATAAACATCGAATTGATAACAGTCGGTTAGCGGAATACGATAGAGATCGTGGAGTAACTTTATGGTGTGAGTGTTTAAGGCGTGATGCGTGAAGTGATTGCTTAATTTGCTTATGTGCTTAGCTGGTATTATATTAGACGTGAGACCGTCATAATCTTGTATGATATAAGATTACATGACCATAGGTCATGGCTAATTAACACAACCTCGCTCTGATTTTGGTTATTGGAGAAATCTACACTCGCGTGCTACTCAATCGACTCAAGCCGTATATTGGTATAAAAGATTGATTTTTCGGAAAATGAATAAATACTCAACCGATTTTTCTCCTTAGGATAGCATTTTTTAGAGAAAAGATTAGTCTCACAAACAAAAAGAAAACAAGAAAATCGGATAAGCCATTTTCTGAAAAATCAACCTTTTATACTAATACGACGACGACCCGCGTGACGCATGGTTACCATGCCGGACTGCCAATCAAGGGGTCCCGGGTTCGCTTCCCGGCGAAACAAAAATTTGAATGATGAGTTTAAATGTCTATTCTCGGTCTGGGTGTTTGTGTTCCTGTCTTTGTATGTGTCTATGGTACCCACGACACAGGGTATTAATTACCTTACTGTGGGGCTATGAGTGTGTAACGTTTTTTGTTTTTTTTGTTGTTTTTGTTGAACGTATTTTGTTTGTTTGTTCGTGGAATTTTGATCGTATTGTAAGTTGAAGTTTTGTAGGTGGTAGAACTATTATGGTTCGCCCGGGGAAGTACCACCGCTGCACCCAATTCTGCCGTGAACCAATTCTATTGTTTTTCGGTGGAAAGCTGCAGTTTCCGGCGACACTTACATGAGGCGACCACCAGCCTCCGGAGTAGCAGCGCAACTACATACGACCTCAGACAAGACTTACCTATGCTTGCTTGAGGTTGTATGTAGATGTCCATGGGCTGCAGCGACCACTTAACACCACGTGGCCTGCATGCTCGTCTGCTACTCCATTCAAAAAAAAATCTTCATTAATCTAGGAAGAGGAATAATCCATCCAATAAAACGGCCCAAACAAACCCACCAGACACCTAATGATCTTATGCATTTCTATTTAGGCAACGTTAGCCGATGATTAAAAGTTTTAACATAAAACATCGGTCTTCAACGTGGAGACAAGACATTAGTACAGACGTGGGATATTAAAAAGGGTTGAAAAATAAAACTTTCGGGGAATTCGATAGACATATTATTTCATTTTATCTGCATGCAAACCTATCTATAATATATATAGATATTTAAAGATATCTACAACTAGCACCAAAACTAACCTCAAGAGATCTGTTTCAACCATGTTTGTTTTCTTCAAACAATAACTTTGAAGGTAATTAATACATATTTAATAGTATCCTTACCTGAACATCATAGTTGCTGGCAGTAACCTGGCACTGCCACTGCCCGTCGTCGAGCTGCAAGGTGGCGGCTCTCACCCATAACGAACAGTCACCACCCACCGGACTGTCCTCGTTTGCCCATTCGTACTTGCCGCGGTAGATGCCCACCGGCTGAAACAAAACAACAGATTAAAAAATGTAAACGACAGAAAACACACACACTTTCAAAGGTAAACCCCACTAATGTAATACGTTTAAACGAGCAATAATTCTTGTAGACTATTTTGAATCTCGGAAACGGCTCCAACGATTTTGATGAAATTTAGTACCCTGGTTTCGGGGGTGATAAATCGATCCATCTAGGTTATATTTTAAAAAAATTATTAAAAAAATATTTTCAGCGATAATGAACTTAAGTATAAACTGAAAAATATGAATCTTCCTGATCTATTAGAGTATTAATAATAAAGTGGCATTGAACGCCGTCAAACGCATTCCGCCAATCCGACGTTCCAAGAAATAACAATGGTGATTATAAACAGCTCTTTTTAGATAAAAATTTAGTTCATTGAATTAAAGCATCCTTGGCCGAATGGTTACGAGAGCTGACTGTGGAACTACAGACCCGGGTTGAAACCTCAATCAAAACCAAATTGCATTTATTTTTTATTTTTTGTGATTTTTTATATTGGGAGCTATTTCAGTTGGCGTTGTTAAGTAACACTAAGCAAATGAGTGTTTCGTTTGAAATTAAACCAAGGAAATAAATATTTAGTTTTTATACGAGCAATGCGCGGTCGTCCAGGTACGATTATTTAAAAAAATATGTTGTCCGTCTTTACGCCTCTATTATGTTCCATTTTCCAGCTAAAACGGTTGAACAGTTGATAATAAAATTTGGAATGGAGATAGTGCGAGACAACTAAGCTTGGAACAATTAAGCTTTTTGGCACAGCCATACATACCACTCTCGAAAGAAGTTAAGTATTTAGGAATCACATTGGACCAAAGACTTAACTGGAACGCACACCTTGATAAGGTTGTCAAGAAAGCAAAGATTGCTCTGGGAACATGTTGTAGGCTAACGAGCCAGAAATGGGGGCTAAAACCAAAATACGTAGCGTGGATCTACGAAGCTATTGTTAGACCCATAATCACATACGGCTGCGTATGCTGGTACAGAAAAACAATGCAAACAACATGTATCAAGACACTAAACAGCGTCCAAGGATTGGCCTGTCGTATTATAACCGGGGCCTTACCATCAACGCCAATTGCAGCAATGGAAGCAATACTAAACATTTACCCTCTACACATTCATGTGCCAAATGTGTTATTCTCCGTGCTGCTGAAAAAGGCAAGGCCAACTGGAAGTCACCTGTCATGAGGGAACTCCACAGAAACCTCACTGAATGCAAAATTATGGCGATGCCGAGTGACGTCATTAACAAACAATATAGTTTCAACAAACTATACAAAGTACTTATACCGTCTAGAGAAATGTGGGTGGATAAGGCATCAAAATCCCTCATAAATGGAGATATCATCTGGTTTACAGATGGATCGAAGAAGGAGGGACGCACAGGGGCAGGAGTATACGGTCGAAAACCTAGTTCTAAGTTCTGCACCAATCTAGGCACCTATACAACTGTCTTCCAGGCAGAGATGTATGCGATAATCCAATGCGTATATGAAAGCCTGGACAGGAATTATACTAAAAAGCGTATAACGATTCTATCGGACAGTCAGGCTGCTCTTTGGGCACTGCAGTCCCATGAAACTCAGTCAAAATTGACCTTAGAATGTATCCATGCACTCAACACACTGGGCGCACACAATAGTGTAGCCCTCGGGTGGGTGCCGGGACATGTGGGTATTTGCGGTAATGAAGTCGCCGACAAGCTGGCCAAAAAAGGTGCTGCGATGCCCTTCATTGGCCCTGAGCCAATGCTGGGCATCTCAAAAACCGCTTCCCGAACCATGCTTCAAATCTGGTCTACGAACCAGGGCAAAGGCCTTTGGGTGTCCGCACCAGGCATGACGCATGCAAGGGCCCTGGTGGCTGGCTACTCAAGCAAATACTCAAAGCAAGTGATCAATCTAGAACGCAATGAAATACGTCCACTTGTAAGAATTCTTACTGGTCACTGTAAACTAAACAGGCATATGTTCAAACTTAACCTAAGTTCGACTGCTATTTGCAGATTCTGCAATGGTGAAGAGAAATCGGGCATCCACATCCTCTGCGACTGTGTCGCACTCGCACATAGCAGAAGTCGGATACTGGGCGGCAGCCTAGTCACATCGGAAGATGTCAAACTTCTAGATCCCAAGCGCATCGTACGGTTCCTAACAACCGTCGGCCTTGGGAATCAGATATAAACGTGGGGCTAGGCTACAATAGATCATTTACTGGTCGCAGTGGCCTTAGGGTTGTACCCTTCCCCATCAACTCAAATAATAATAATAGTGCGAGACAATGGTAAGGCTACGGCTACGCCAACGATAGGTGCGAATTACTCTCAGGCTGAGGTCTAAGGAAATTTTTTTTTGGAAAATTACTTTAGCACAGGCAAAGGTTCTGAATAAAATTGGTTGTAAAGTTAATTAGTTTTAATACGCTGCGAAGAATTGTAATTGGAATGAACGCAGATTGAGATCCTACGGGGACCTACGAGTAATATACTTACCTATTTTTTACTGTATGCATAATTCTTATCAAAACTTTCGAGTATAGTTACTTTTTATAATTTAATTCATGTGAATCAATTTTGTTGATTGCAAAAGTAGTCAATTGAAGTCATTTGAAACATAAAATTGTTTCGATAGATAACAGTCGTTAAACCTTGTCGGAAGCCTTATGGGCGGTTTGAAAACATCTGACAGCGGGTTGGCCACTAACCCGCTTGAGAACAAACCTCCTTTTTCCTATTTTTTGTTACGTTTTTTTACAAATAAATTCGTATAATATAAATACCGTTTGCCTTTATTACAGTGGTAAGTCAATACCAACAAAATATATGTATATAGTACCTACGCCATATCTAGCTGGCGGTTTTATACAAAATCATCACTGACGATTCAGTATTATTTTTGAGTTTTCCAATCAGAGCAAATATGCCTCTCTGTTTATTTTATTTGTATTGTACTTATTTATAAGTGCTTTTGGGTTAGCAGAAATGTTTTTATACTTAGAGTGTGTTTTTTCATCCTCTGATAAAACTATTTATAAAATAAATGTTATCGCTATCAAAGTCCCTCATGTGTCGCAATGAAAAGGATAGCAATAATATTATTAACTGACAAGTAACTTATCTGAGAATTATCTGAGAATTGAAAAATATGCCGATTTGTTAGTATTTTTTAATTGATGAATGTTTACCCCGAAATCATTTCTATAACTTTATTACAAGACTCTAATAGTCTTCTACACTATTAGATTTATTCTAAATTAATTTTAGTTTCGTTTGCCTGAACTGCGGTGGCAATTCAATAAAACAAAATACATCGCACGCAATATCCTGCTGGCGGTTGAATAAATGTAAACCATATGTACAAAATCTTCGATTATTTGTGAGTTTTTCAATTAAAATAAAAGTCTACTATGTCCACCAGCCTTCATATTATTATTTCGTTTGCCATCAAATAAAATGCAAGAGCAAACAAGCTTATAGCCAGGTGAAAAAACTGTTACTATAAAGCCTTCGCTATAAATTAGCGAAAGCTTTAAAGTAATCATATGTACTATACTTACTTTTCATATTTTTTTGCAATTCAATTCACGTTAGTAACTAAATTTAAGAAATCTCTGCATTTACTGTAAATTTCTTTTTACTTTAGTAAATTTGTTGTTAGTAGATTTGCTCGCATTGTAGTAATAAGTCAATTGAAAATAAAAAAGGTAGAAAATCTATTTCTTCCTAAATTTTTATATGTTTCAATTCATCAATTTTTTATGACTGAATTGCAGAGCTAGTCAATAAAACAAATACATGGCTCGCAACGCAATATCCTGCTGGCGGTTTTGAATAAAAGTTAACTACACGTAGGTACCAAACTATGACTAATGTTATAGCACGCCTCGAAAATTTTCGGCAAAAGCCGATGCAAAATAAACATGCCTACGTATTTTCAGTATTATTTTTTGTATATTTCCGTAAAATATAATATACTTAATACGAAATAGAAAAATAGAACGAAAGACGTGACTTTTGTGCTCATGATTTTAATGACTATAGTGTTGACTAAGATAGTCATAATATGTCATGTATATCTACTTAATAAATCTTAACTTCTTAAAAGTCACTGTCACTCAGGTTTATTCGAATCGTTTATGGGATTAAGGGCCCCTTGTACCGCAAATGCTGTTTTTAAAATCAATATGAATCAGTCAAAAACTGACGTGAAATTCTGAAAAAAATACATGTTTCAGTTGAGGATCTTACAGAATGCAATTCGCTTACAGTTACACAATCAGACGAACTTCGCTCTTTAGAAAGAAATCCAAAGTTGCCTCTTTTTTTAAAATATTTTCAATACTGTGTCTAAAATAATAAACTTATTGACATTATTTTTACACCAATATTTAGATAAATCATTTTTGTAGTACATTTCGCTGAGGTGGATTTGATAATGTTATTCTGTGGCGTTCTCGCCCGCCGAATAAGGTCTCCGGAGTTCATATCCAGTCGGCTTCCGCGAAACGCAGATACAAGTCTACTGGGTGAGTGAGTGAAATGCCAAAGCTTCGAAACAAGGTGCCCTTAAGAAAACTTGGACTCAATTCTCAGTAAGATTTATGAAAGCATTTTATATAAGTCCATAGTAACCACGGCACGAGCAGCGATGGCCAAGCAGTAAACTCCACGGTCTGCAGCATGTAGATACCAAGTTGAAACACCGGCACGTATCTCTGACAAAGAAATTTGTTTTGTGCCTATTTATCGCTTCTCCACCGCGAGGGAAACCATTGTGGTAGGTACTTATTTAATTATGATGTTTTATTCATTGTGCATGCCTGAGACTTACTCATAATTTATCGAAGGCATAAAGTCCCCAATCCACTCTTGGCCAGCGAGGTGTACTATGACCTGCATCCTTTTCACTGCTAAGAGGAGACGCATGCCCAGTGGCCTTAGTGTAAGTCTGCACACACGAAAACGTTACTAACGCGTTTGCGTTAAGAATTTAATTATCGACCTTATTCCTTTCAGGTTAAGATCCATCTGTCTAATTTTAACTCGGACGCAGTAGTAACGTTTGCGCGTTTACAAACTCACACTAAGGGCACAGCAGTGGGACATAAAAGTGTTAAATAATCGACATACTGGTATGGTGCTATAATGTGAAGTGTAAAATTTTTTTGAAAATTATGATAAAGTTAAGACCCTTACTTAAAACGTATACTAAAAACTAAAATACATATAACTTATTATGAACCTAAAAATATAAACACTTCATTTTTAGAACACTCTTGTAATAAGCACCTTAAGTTACCAGGAACACTTGTAACTGAATATAGAATAATTACACGGTACTGTTCAAATAAAACGTTATAGCCTACTATTATTTAATTAATTTTTTTAGAAAGTTTTGAGAAAGTTAAGACCCTTACTTAAAACTTATACTTAAAACTTAAATACTTATTACTGATTATGAACCTAAAAATATAAACACTTCATTTTTAGAACACTCTTGTAATAAGCAACTTGAGTTACCAGGAAGACTTTTAACTAAATAAGGAATAATTACACGGTACTGTTCAAATAAAACGTGATAGCCTACTATTATCTAACAACCCCATTTGCCCTTCAATTACGTTGCGGGTCTATGAAATTTATTCAAAAAACCAAGCATTTATTTTATACCTATTATTACAACGACAATATTAAAGCTGCACTTCAATTACACCTTTATTTTATTATTAGAATGGAGTAGCAGACGAGCATGCTGGCCACGTGGTGTTAAGTGGTCACTGCAGCCAATGGACATCTACATACAACCTCAAACAAGCATAGGTAAGTCTTGTCTGAGGTCGTATGCAGTTGCGCTGCTACTCCGGAGGCTGGTGGTCGCCTCATGTAAGTGTGGCCGGTAACTGCACCTTTCCACCGAAACACAATAGAATTGGTTCACGGCAGAAGTGGGTGCAGCGGTGGTACTTTCCCGAGCGAACAATAATAGTTCTACCACCTACTAACCTTCGGTCACCATGTATGTAGTACTAGTAAAAACTTAGAGACAAATCTATATTTTGTTTTTTCTCAGTGGGCCATATTCTTCGTCACTTTTTTCATTTATAGATGCACTTTGTTCAATTTCCATATTTTAAACACTTGATATACACGAATTTTACAAGTAAGTATACAAACAGTCGAGACATCAGCTGTCACCCCTCCGTCTTACGAATATTCGATCAGGCCACGTGTCCTGACGCGAACATTTTTTACCCATCCCAAAAAAAAGTGCACAACGCCGCTTAAGAAGTTTTCATTTCAAAAATCTAAAACTAAAGTCTACGTGGACGAAGTCGCGGGCGGCCGCTAGTATTAGGTATGTATACATAAATGTAAAAGTGTGTTTGTTTGTTTATTTATTTTTTTGTGCTTTATCAGATTGTACCCACAAATTTCAGACTCGAAATAAAGTATTATTAAAAGAAAAGCGATCTTATTTTTTTAAACAGCTGTTACTTTGGGATTTCAAAAGGATGAGGTATAAGTTGTTTCGTATAGATGGAGCTCAATAACCGGGGCCGGATTTAGAAGTCTTGAGGCCTCGGGGCAACAAAGGAGTGGATGCCCCTTAGCCCCAAATTATTTAAATAAAATGGACATTTTTTTCAGTCAGTGTTATTTTACTGATTGTCTGATTGGAGTGAACAAATATAAATCGATGATTTCTGTTAACATTTAATGTAATCATGTTTACACAAAGTTCTGTAAAACGCGAAAAAAAATTAAAGGAAAAGTTGTTTACTAGCCTGAATTAGAATATTTTCGGAGTCTCTATTGTGGGGGCCCTTCTTTTCTGGAGGCCCCGGGCTGTAGCCCCGACTGCCGCTAAATCCGGTCCTGTCAATAACTGTACACGATCGTTGATTGATAGTCATCATATTCGCATTTCGCACGCATTAAGCTTTTTAAGCTTTAATTTTTCAAGGTAGCCCTACCTTTTTTATTCTATTTCAATTCACCCTACGATCTTAATTAAAAGCTAACAAAGAGCTTACGTTAGAAAAAGCAGTACAAAGTTTTTAATAAGCATCCAAAAGTAAAACAGAAGTCGGATAAAGCTCGCCATTGAATGGACTTATAGAAAAGGTGAATTCAAAAGAAGCGGAAGTTCGTAGCTAGTCGTATAGAGCTGCTTTTAGGGTTCCTTGGAATCGAAATAATAACTCCTAGAGTAACGAGTGTCTCTGGCTGTATATTCGTGATACACGATGACAAATTCTCATTGCATCTATTAAACTCATTAAGGACGCGTTTCCAAATCACACTAAAACTTTCAAATATAAGCATTTTGCGTTGAGAGGCACTGGAAATTATTTTTTACAATTAAATTGACCAAAATTTGTGAATATAAGTTTGTATCATTTATAGATGAAAGAAGTAATCTATCTGTGGTAATTATAAGTTACATTTGGTTTACTTTCATTTTGCCGCAAAATGCACCGCCAAACTGCTTATTTTTTTAAAGTTTTAGTGTGATTTGGAAACGCGTCCTTAAGTTCAAAATTACTTCACTTGTGGTTCAAACAACTTGAAGGATTTTAACATTGGATTAATTTTGGCAGAATATTTGCTCTTTGGTTTGTAAAAATATCACGCCACGTTATGGTTACTACCATTAAATCTTAGAGCATCAATGTATTGACAGCTATGACACCCGTCAGCACAAAATTGACTAACAGTTGCCGAAAACTTTAGAGACTATAGGGTGAGTTAGTACCTTTGATGCTCTAAGTCGAAAACCAAGAATTGGTTATTTGGCGGGAAGTCAAAAAAGACATATTGTGCTCTTGTTTTATTTTTACTTTCTTGGTGTATTTTTGAGTTATATCGGATAAATTTAATGGCATTTTGTTTGATATAGGTTAATTATTGCACGAGTGTTGTGAATTTAAATATCAGTGCGAAAATATGTTTTTTTGGCTTGCCTCCAAAATTCCATTGGTCACGTTCTGGTAAAGAAGCTATCGCTTTACTTGAATATCTGACTGACTTGACTGACTGATTACTGACGGCTTACTGATTTTATGTATTTTTACTCGTCCAGTTTCACCGAAACTGGCAAATACGTGATGCAAAAAATTAACTTGACGCTGGCAATATGCAGAGTTTGGGATGGCATATTTGAAGAAAAAAACCAAGAATTACTGTCGACTGAGCATTATTGTTAATAACTTTGATTTTCATCATATTTTGTTTACTAATCATGACTATTCTAAACAAAGACTGTATAGCTTAAATAATGTTTAGTCGCGGAACCCGCTCTATGAGAACTCGCCTTGCCATATTCAAAATTTTTACTGGGCCACATAATAAGATGAAATGCGTATAATGGACGAACATGGGCTCATACCAAGTTTGAGTAAGACATCAAAGGATTTCGAGTCTTTAGACACGGTACTCATAACTTCTGTTTAATTTTTGTCTTTTCTTATTGCAGATGAACAGAGAATGGTGTTTTAATATCACTAAGGCGATATTTAACAGTATGATCAAAAATTCACTTTCATGGTTCCACCGGGATAGTACCACCGCTTTTTTGACATGCTTTTGACATGCATGTGATGGAATATTTTAACTTCATTCAAACTTCACCTACTTCAAAGATTCTTTTTTTATAAATTAACCGAACAAAAAGGGCCGCGTGGTATTAAGGGATCACCGTCGCCTATGGACACGGGCAACCTCAAGGGAGCCACCCGAGCATTGCCGCCTTTGAAGGAGATCTTTTTTTTACAGCTTTCTTGAAGAACCATGTTATAGTCCACTGGAAATTCCTCAGCTGGAACGTTGTCCTATACACGTCCGTGGTAAAAAGGAGCGTGCAAAGCGGACTGTGGAGGACCGCCACGAGTCCCGATGGTGTTGGTGGAACTTTAACCTTCGTCTGGTGGTATAATCATAAAATGGTGAAGTAGGCATCATTTTGAAAAGTTCCTCAGTCTGATTAACTTGAAAATTTGCACAGGGACCAAGGGCCGATGACATTGCAATAATATGAAAATAAAATCGAACAAAAAATAAATAATGAAGTTTAAAAAAATAAACACACTTGAAACGTGAAAAAAAACCAACTAAAAAGTAACATGAAAATGCACCTGTTTTATTGTAAAAAAAGCATGGAACAACCTACAGCTTCGAAAAATTACCTTCTGGAATTATAACAAAGGAAATATGCCAGTCAAAGCTTTCAGCAAAGAATAATTAAGTTGATTGCCTAATGTCTCTTAATAATACCTACTGTCTTAACCATAATCAAATTCGGCCTTCAGACTATAATATTTTCTTTATCCGTACTGATGTAATAAACGCTAATAATATTTATCATAAGAGGAATAATTGCCTGATATCTGGGAAAAAAGACAGCTGCCAATAGGAAAATGACGTATTTATAACCGCAGGGCATAGAGCATAGATGTATTTACCTTTGTATTCTACAAATCAAATGCATCTTAATAAAATTCTATTTTGAATCTAAAATTATAGTTGTAAACAAATAAATTGTATGTATACTGTATTATATCAAATGCTTTATAATTATTTTTATCTATTGAAATGGTTTGATGGCTGCAACCATTTTTGCATCCCATTGCTGGGCACAGGTCTCTCTCCATTATTGGGTAGGCCTGGAGCTTACTCCACCACGCTGCTCCAATCTCCAATGCGGGTTGGTGGAGATGCGGGTTAGTGGCCACCCCGCTGTCGGATGTTTTCAAACCGACCATAAGGCCTCCGAAAAGCTTTAACGACTGTTATCTATCGACAACAACCGGGACCGACGGCTTAACGTACCCTCCGAAGCACGGAAACGCGCATGAATTTTTTTGCACTAGCGGTCACCCATCTCACACCCGACTGCGCCCATTTGGCTTAGTTGCATAGATCGTTTGCGTTCTACGCTAACCGCCGGGCCATGTGCGCTTTATGGTTTGATAATTACGGTTAATTTTGTAGGCACATATAAATGGCCTCTCTGTTCCAACTCTCCTTCTTGCGGGTCTGCTGGAAGAGAATCCTATTTTTGGGACCGCTTTCCCTGTATTATTTTTCTTTAATTTACTTTTTTTATGCCTTGTTTGTGTGTACAGAAATAAAATTAAAAAAAATATATTTGAATATAACCTTTCGATTCAAAATTACGATGAAAAAAATTTATCAAATTAAGATGTGCGTGACGAACTGCGCGGCGAACGAAGAGCGCTATTTTACGTGCGTTCGTTATGTCAAGCCATCGTTTCATCGTATAATGTCGATTTTGACAAACGCATAGTAGCCGGCTTCACTCAAGTATTTGAAGTATCGTCTATGAATTCGTTTAGATGACAGTACATTATTCTTAGTCTAAGAGATGACCCTATGCGTTGACGACGTAGAGCGTCAAAATTGACAGGTATGACACCCGGGTGAGTCAGTACCTTTGTTGCTCTAAGGTTGACGAGTATTACGACACCTCATAGTATTGTTTATGAATACGGGTGGTCTGTTCATTAAGGTGTGATGAGGTTTTTTTAGCGGGAAGTCGAAAAAGACATATTGTGCTCTTGTTTTATTTTCATTTTCTTGGTGTATTTTTGAGTTATATCGGATAAGGTTGATGGCATTTTGTTTGATATAGGTTAATTACAGTGCACAAGTGTTTGTGAAATAGAAAAATAGTGCTAAAATATGTTTTTTCTGCTTGCCTCCAAATTCCATCAGACACGTTCTAGTAAAGTAGCCATCGCTTTACTTGAATGTTGGACTGACTAGATTGACTGATTACTAACGACTTACTGACTTTGTTATTGCTTCGTCCAGTTTCAGTGAAACTGGCAAAAATTGATGCAAAAATTATACTTGACACTGGCAGTATGCACAGAGTTTGCGATGCCATAATTGAAAAAAAAAGGTGTGATGAGGATGACACTTGGAACAAATTTTTTTCGATAAGTAATCAACGCGTTAGAAGTTGAGACAGGAAGAGAACTCAGTAAATAAATTAAATTACACGATATGAATATTTAAGCAATAAGCATTAAATAAAATTCTTGAAAGAAAGAAATTACTAAATTATATTATAAAGAGTTAGTCGAAATTCTTCTTAGTTAAAATTCGTTATAAGTGATTCTTCCCTTTAATTTGTAACTATAAAATCAGTACCTGGACGAACGAGCGTTGCTCTGATAAACAATTAATTTCAAACGAAACACTCATTAGCTTATTACTTAACAACGCCATCTGAAATAGCTCCCAATAAAAAAAATCACAAAAAATAAAAAATAAACGCAATATATTGATTGAGGTTTGAACCCGGGTCTCTAGTTCCGCAGTCAGCCCAGGTAACCATTCGGCCAAGGAAGCTTTAATTAAAGGAACGAAATTTTTATAGAGCTCTTTCAAATCGACATTTTGAACGTTGAATTGGCCGTTGGCGTTTGACAGCGTTCTACGCTACAATATTACCACAAGAAGTTTTTTTGTATTGTGATATTACTCTCCAATAGACGTCAGGAAGAGTCGTATTTTTCAGTTTATATTTAATTTGATTATTAACGAATATATTTTTTATACTTTAAAATTTATAAAAATAAAACTTAGCTGGATCGATTTATCACCCCCGAAGCCAGGGTACTAAATTTCATCAAAATCGTTGGAGCCGTTTTCGAGATTCATATAGTATAATATGGTTATTATATTATATGTTATAGATTCATATTTAAGTATTCCTATACAAGAATAGCTCGTTTAAAGGTATTATTATGTGATAAATATTATTGAAACAAATAATAATGCCCCACACTCATAGCCCCAGTAGGATATATCGTACAATTGGTGGTATGGACAGATGATTGACATACACAAGGACATTGGAAATTCATCATCTAGATATGTACCCCGCTGGGAATCGAACCATTGTACGGCACTTCGACGCTGCAACAAATGTTTTTTTTTTTGTCTTTATCTTAGTAGGTACAGAACACATGGAGTATCACACGAGTTTATGAATGCGTTGATTCACCAGGCATGAATTAGCATGTTGGCGCCCTGGTTACAGTTCGGCGGCGCTTCCTGCTTCACGC
Organism: Pyrgus malvae; assembly: GCA_911387765.1. NCBI lineage: Eukaryota > Metazoa > Arthropoda > Insecta > Lepidoptera > Hesperiidae > Pyrgus > Pyrgus malvae. Next base: position 5,603,127 of record OU426958.1, on the reverse strand, counting down.
TTGAATCGCCTACTGCCATACGCGCTTCCTTCACAGCTATATATTATTTTATAATATGTAGTCCCAAATACGCGCGCATAATATGAAGCGCGCATGGCCCGGCGGTTAGCGTAGAACGCAAACGATCTATGCAACTAAGCCAAACGGGCGCGGTCGGGCGGGTGTGAGATGGGTGACCGCTAGTGGCAAAAAAAATTTCATGCGCGTTTCCGTGCTTCGGAGGGCACGTTAAGCCGTCGGTCCCGGTTGTTGTCGATAAATAACAGTCGTTAAACCTTGTCGGAGGCCTTATGGGCGGTTTGAAAACATCCGACAGCGGGTTGGCCACTAACCCGCATCTCCACCAACCCGCATTGGAGCAGCGTGGTGGAGTAAGCTCCAGGCCTCCCCATTAATGGGGAGAGACCCGTGCCCAGCAGTGGGACGCAAAAAGGGTTGCAGCCAGTCCCAAATATGGAGATACTATAGGGAGATGAACTCACCACGACAGGACTCATATCATACCCATAATAACCAAAGAGATGTTAAAGTAGAGAAAGCTTGCTATAGAAGTTTTATTTTATGCTTTATACAATTTATAACTAAATTAATAATACATGTAAAAAGAGCGATATGTACTCGTCGATGTGGTGGAACGTGTGGGAAGTAGGGTGGAATGTACACTCCACAGGGACATAGAGTGGGTTAAAACATTACACATTAATTCACACAAATACATACATACTGAATACGTATAAATAACTACTTAGTGCATGTATTCAGTGTGTATGTTTTATTTCTTATTCATAATACTTTACTGGGCTCTTGGCCATGGATCGCGGGTTAGTGGTAGAACTCCTTCAGAGAGAATAAGAATTAAAAAGTCAAATTATAATAATAATATTGTAATATTTTTTTCAACCTTCTTTGTGTCCCATTTGCTGGGCACAGGTCTCCTCTTCACAAGTGCGAGGGATTTAGACCATACTCCACCACGCTGGCCAGTGCGGATTGGTGGACTTCATGCTTTAGAGAAATTGTTAATTTCTCTCAGGCATGCACAGCGATAGAGAACATCTTTATCAATTAAGTATCACGATATTTTCCATCACCGTGGAGCAACGATAAAATGCGCACATTACAATCAGAAGTAGAACCCGGGATCGGTCGCGCAAGTTCACGGTTTTTTACCACTCGGCCATCGCTGCTCTTGTAATTATTGTGATAATATTGCATCACATTAATTATAGGATTATAGTATAGTATCTCCGTATTTGTCGTTGGTATCATGGACTGGAATAGGATAAACACTCAGACAGAGAATAGAAATTTAAACGTAACACCTGGCATCGAAACTGTGACCTCGATCGGCAGCATCCTATATAAGCAATACGCCATACGGATCTTCAAACATACAATGGTAGGAAAAAACATCAAAGTCCCTGTAGCTTCGGAATTAAGTATCAAGTTACAGTATCCCCTGCCTGATCGTAAGAGCCGACAAAAGGGGGCTTCCGGGGTTGTGGGCGGTGTGAGTGGAAGCTCGATCCACCCAGCCAGCAGCGCCGGGAAGGACGGCGGTGGGTGCGTGACTGCTTGCCTCCGTAAGCATCGGAAGGTGCAGAAGAGCACATCTGCTCTCCCGAAGATAAATCCATTCTGGGCGCCGCGCGTAGAGGACACCGGTGCGTTCCACAGGAGATCCCGAAGTCCTGTCCAAGCGCAGAAGCAGGCCAGAGGAGGTTTTAGTGCGGTCAAATCCCACAGAACCAGGTATCCTCTCCCAAGTTGCCAAACAACTTTATCGGAGGTACAGAAGAAGATGAAGATAAAAGATTTTGTCCTGAAATTTATACTAATACATTATTATGTATAAATTTGAAAGTGTGTTTGTTTGTTTGTCGTTCTTTTACGCCCCAGCGATGCTACAGATTGAACTTATGTTTGAATGAAGCGATATAAGCCGGGTAAGGTATCGCACTTCAAAACGTGGAGTCTACGCGGGCAGAGCCGTGGGCGGAAAGGTAGCAATAAAAGTGGTGACTTTCCTGATCTAATGAAACATAGTAAAGTGATACCTTTATTTAAGTCGGGCAATACTTCAGATCCCTCCAACTTTAGACCAATTTCAATTCTGCCCTCCATTAGTAAAATCTTTGAGAAAATAATTTTAGAACAACTTCTAAAACACTTTACAAATAATAGACTTATTCATAAAAATCAATTCGGTTTTACGAGGGGTCGCTCAACCACAGATGCCGGAGTAGAGCTTTTTAAGACCATAGTAGATGCTTGGGAGGGGTCACGGTATGCTTTAGGTGTCTTTTGTGACCTATCTAAGGCATTTGACTGTGTGCACCATGAAACATTAATCAGGAAACTCAATCACTATGGCATCAAAGAAACCGCGCTCAAGCTTCTGGAGTCTTATTTGAGTGATAGGATCCAGAGGGTTGAAGTGAACGGTAAAATGTCAAACGGGTCTGTAGTTCATTTGGGGGTCCCACAGGGCTCAGTACTCGGCCCGTTCCTATTTTTAATATATATTAACGATCTGCCATATATGGTGGAGAATAATCACGAGATAGTATTGTTTGCAGATGATACTTCCTTAATTTTCAAAACTAATAGACAAACTGATGATTATGACGATGTGAACAATGCTCTCTCTGAGGTGGTAAATTGGTTTAATGTAAATAACTTAGTACTCAATAACAAAAAGACCAATTGTATTAAGTTTTCACCACCTAATGTTAAAGAAAATGTTGTAAAACCTCAATTGAATGGCGAGGAAATGAGCTTTGTTGATGAAGCTGTATTTCTTGGATTAACTGTTGATTCTAGGCTTCAATGGGGACCCCATATCTCTCGGTTAGCGAATAGACTAAGTTCTGCCGTCTTTGCGATTAAAAAAATAAGATCACTTACAGATGTCGATACAGCCAGATTGGTCTATTTTAGTTATTTCCATAGTATAATGTCGTATGGTATTTTACTGTGGGGAAATGCAGCTAATGTCGACACAATATTTATTTTGCAGAAGAGGGCTATTCGCGCAATATATAAATTAAATTCTAGAGAATCACTGAGAGAAAAATTTAAGGAGACTAATATACTAACATTTGCATCGTAATATATTTATGAAAATATAATGTATGTTCGTAAATACAAACACGAATTTATGACCTTTTTGGATCTACATAGTTCGAACTGTGTTTCGACAAGGAATGGCCACAAACTTGCATTCCCCAAGTGTAGGCTCCGCAAAAAGAGCCACTCTTTTATCGGGATGTCGATCAGAATATACAATACAATCCCGGAAAATGTTCAATCCCTTCCTTTTCACAGATTTAAAAAAAAAGTCAAACAAGTCCTGTGCCGCAAGGCTTTTTACGATCTTAAGGACTATTTAATTGATAAAAAAGCTTGGGATTGAGGTGTAGTCCCACAAGGCTGTTTCTATAACTGATGTAATAGACTTAAATGAATTAAATTGCCATGTTAGCAGATGGCTGTGGGACGACATTGACACATGCGGTAGCTGTCACGTATGTTCCTTATCGGCCCATAGCTACTCTGTAAGAAAGTTAGCTATTGTATACCCCATATTTTAAAACAGGGCTGAAGTTTTTCTCCGTCTGCTCTTTTCTTCAGCTCAGCATTGCCTAAGCGCACCCAGAGCAGACAGAACAAAAAATAACGTTCACTAAGAGTTTGTAAAGGAACCGTACAGTGAATAAAGAATATTTCATTTCATTTCATTTCATTTCATTTCATTTCATTTCATTTCATTTCATTTCATTTCATTTCATTTCATTTCATTTCATTTCATTTCATTTGATTTCAAAAAAATATATTTCTTCTGCAAACTGAAACCACGAGTAGAAAATCCTGAAGTAGATTTAATTTTGTACACTTTCTTAGCGAAACCATTTTCGAATCAGGTCGATTTGATAAATCTAATATATAAAATTCTCGTGTCACAATGTTCATTCCCATAGTCCTCCGAAACGGCTTGACCGATTCTCATGAAATTTTGTGAGCATATTGAGTACATCTGAGAATCAGCCAACATCTATTTTTCATCCCCCTAAGTGATAAGGGTGGCCCACCAAAACATTTCTACGCGGTACGGAGTTCGCGGGGTCAGCTTGTACGTCACATATAAGTTATATGTTTAAGTTATATGATATAACTTAAACTCAGCAGAAGTACTAGACGTGTATAATTCCTCCAAATATAAAGACGTTAGTCCCAATTTATATAACTGTCATTCGTATATAACAAAATTTCTTTAGCTATATGGTACACATACAACAAAATGCAATAATACAATACGATACGGGATTTTTCTGCGAAATGATATAAAGAAATGATTGACGTAAATTGATATTAAATATCTTTTGTTCAGACAAAAATATACGCATACTTTCTAATAAATACTATTCTTTGAACTATAAAAGTTATTGACACATACATAATTTGTATATAGGAGGAAGAAAACGCGGCTACAATAGAACGAAAGCAATATACACAGCTAAGCGAAACAGAAGCGGTCGGATGTAAGATCGCATTTTCGTGCTTCGGAGGGCACGTGAAGCCGTCTTAGCCGAATGCCTTATCGGTTGTTTGAAACCGTACAATCAATAGGTTAATAAATAAATGATTTCCACCAACGCCCATTGGAGCAGCGTAGAGTAAGTTCCGTTCCAAAACAAAACGATCAAAATTTAAATTTTAATTGAAATCGATCTAATAAAGGGATGTTTGTTTCGCATATATGAGTCATTTCATCATAAAAAGTCAAGCATACTGCAATGCGAACATAATCCTTCAGGGCGTAATGAACCTTATCCCAAACGCTCATTCCACGAAGCATGGAATCCAATCGCTTTAAATACCCTGCCTGAAAATATCCCGTAATTTCCGCGCCATTTTCAATCCCGGCTCGTATTTCAACTTCGACGCTACCCAGCACACAAACAGAAGGCATTTATATAATTATCTTAAGTTATAATCCTCAAATTGTGAAGTTATGTCTGTGTGTTTCAGATATTTGTTTCCTTCTATCGAAATAGTATATATTTTTTTAATTGACTGGTTTTCCTATTATTGGAAAGGCCTACTATCCACCACGCTGCTTCAATGCGGTTTGGTGGAGATTCGGATCAGTGACCAACCCGGTGTCGGATTATTTCAAATAGCACATAAGGCCTCCGACCAGGTTTAACGACTGCTAAATGGTAGGAGTCACTTGGGCACGTTAAGCTGTCGGTGCCGATTGTTGTCGATAGATAACAGTCGTTAAACCTTGTCGGAGGCTTTATGGGCGGTTTGAAAACATCCGACAGCGGGTTGGCCACTAACCCGCATCTCCACCAACCCGCATTGGAGCAGCGTGGTGGAGTAAGCTCCAGGCTTCCCCAATAAGTGGGAGAGACCCGTGCCCAGCAGTGGGACGCAACAAGAGTTGCAGCCAAACGGTAGGAGTCACGGTGTTATTACACCGTTTGAACCATGTAACGCTTCACACTCATAGCCCCACAGTAGGGTAGATATACCATGTGTCGTGGGTACCATGGACATACACAAAGGCAGAAACACAAACACCCAGACCGAGAACAGAAATTAAAACTCATCATTCAAATTTCTATTTCGCCGGGAATCGAACTCGGGACCCTTCGATGGGCAGTCCGGCATGGTAACCATTGCGCCACGCAGGTCGTCATATATATGTCATATATGTAAGTTTTAATTAGATGGATTGAATTCTACTCTTACGTGTCTGACAGCCACAGTCATATTTATTTATTTATTTATTTATTGACCTAATGCTTAAAGCAATCTCTACCAGTCAAACTTAAGGTAGTGGGAGATCAGTGAAGGCGATAACAAAGAAACAATAAAGAAATATTACACGAAATGTTACTCGTACTATCATCAACCTCTGGAGAAACAACGCTATTGCATACAAACTAAGACAAGACTTGAATAGTGTGACACGGGATTTACCTGACGTATGCTAAATACTCATCGTCTATTTTATCTAACTAAATTAATATTATAAAAAGGAAAGATTTGTATTTTTGTATGTTTATAATGAATAAACTCAAACTACTCTTCCGATTTCAAAAAATCTTTCACCATTAGACAGCTACATTCACCCTGAGTAATAAAGGCTACTTTTTACCGCGGGAAAATGCTTCATTCCTACATTAAAACGGGTAATAGGGACAACGCGGTTGAAGCAACTGGCTAAACGCCTAAGATTTTAATATAGCAATGAAGCCTGGAATAGCACATAGGCTATTTTTGCGGACGAAGCCGCTGGCGGGAGGCTAGTTTATTTATATAAAACAACCCGGCCATAACACTAGTGAGAACTAACTTTTTTCTAAAAAAACACAGGTAGTAAGTATAATCATATATGTACCTACAAAGTTATGAGTCATATGTGATTTATTGATAACTATTATTATATGTCACATACCCATATCAACATAGACATACATCTTACAGGATTTGTCTGGTATAGCAAATAGAAGTAATATCTTCCTCATGTTTATTTTGTTCTTATTTCTATATTATTTACAAACCTCATAAAGAATTCACGTACTAAGGATTGAAGAAGAAATGTTTGAACATTTGAACATACAAAATGTATCAGGATGTTCTAAATGCTTTTCTGGGTCAAGCTAAAAATACAAGTCAAATTGTGAGTGCTGAAAGGCGCAAAAACACGGAAAAATAAATATAAAACATTGATGACAGTCCTTTGAAGACTGACATCGTCGGGGCTAAGGACTAGTTCACAAGTAATTGTAGAGTCAAGAGTCCTAATTAAACTTCGTTGGAAATGTAGGGTATTACACCACGATTATATACCCGCTTTCATTACAGCTCCTGTAATTTGGTTACAGTTTTCAAGACAGAAGCACTGATTACTGTTTACGAAACAAACAGTTTGGAATCAATTTTGTTCCTTGCTCCACCATGTTTAAATTTGTTAATTACTTTCTTATTCTATTTTTTGTAGCTAGTAGAAATTTTTAGGCTGAATTCTATTGTTTTTCAGTGTAAAGGTGCGGTTCTTGGCAAGAAATACATGAGAATACCATCAGATTTCGGAGTAACAACGCAAATGCATACGATCTGATGTCGAAGGACTCCGACATGCTAAAGGTTATATTATGTAGATCAAGCTGATGGATGAGGTAACAGCGACAAATCAATACTAGGTAGTCTGCACGTTCAATATTTTTCTTATTTTTTTATTTGAATGGAGCAGCAGACGAGCATGCAGGCCACGTGGTGTTAAGTGATGGCTACTGACCATGGACATCTACATACAATCTCAAGCAAGCATAGGTAAGTCTTGTCTGAGGTCGAATGCAGTTGCGTTCTCCGGAGGCTGGTGGTTGCCTCATTTAAGTGTGGCCGGCAACTACACCATTCCACCGAAACACAATAGAATAGGTTCACGACAGAAGTGGGTGGGTTCCACCACCTACAAAATGAACGATGAGTGATTCAAATATCCATATCAATACTATACATACCACATCCAAAATCCAAATTTGTAAGTGTGTCTGTTTATTTGTTTGTTTGTCCTCCTTTCATGTTGCAATGTCGCTACTATTGACCTGATTTGTATGGAGTCCGTTAGAGGGTGAAAAGTGACATAGGCAACTCTCATTTCTGTGGGAAAAAGATGTAGCCCAAGCGGACTGAGCCACGGGCGAAAAGATAGTTTAAAAAAAGAAGATAGTTCTGATAAGCTGCACATTATCTCTACACATCTATACAAATAAATGAAATTGGATTGTCTGTTTGTAATATCAAAATAACCGGTTTTTACTACTTGCATATGAATATAAATACGATATATATACCAAAATAACATTTTTCACAATTTTTGTCTGTCTGTCTGTCACTCTGTCTATCTGTCTGTTTGTTCCGGCTAATCTATGAAACGGCTGGACCGATTTTGAAGGGACTTTCACAGGCAGATAGCTGATAAAGGAGTAACTTACGCTACCTTTATGTTTAGAAAAAATCTGAAACTAAAGTCCACGCGGACAAAATCGCGGATGGCCACTAGTTTACCAATAAAACTATCATACTTCTTTTCTTATTATTCCTTTATTTACGGGTTTACAGATTTTGTATAAAACATAGTATTCACAATACACATCTCTTCTTTTTTCCTTGTATTTCTCATATTCAAACGTATTTTTTTTAATATTAAAAAAAAAATATAAAATAATAATATTAACATTTAAAAAAATAAAAAAAAAATAGCCCCACAGTTACAAACGTTATTTATATAACGTTTCACACTCATAGCCCCACAGTAGGGTAGACATACCCTGTGTCGTGGACACATACGGAGCGTACGGTGCGTAAAGACATAAACACAAACACCCAGACCGAGAACATAAACTTAAACTCATCATTTAAATTTATGTTTCGCCGGGAATCGAACCCGGGACCCTTCGATTGGCAGTCTGGCATGTTGACCGTTGCGCCACACGGTCGTCAAACATTTTTATTTTCATAACATTGACAATGTAAGTTACTTATGAAAACTATGCAATCTATTTTATATTCTTACAGTTTAAACTTCATTAAAATTCTAGTTACAACACCTTATAAAAGCCTTTCAAAGATTTATTCCTGGAAACAGCCAGCAACTTTTATGTTAAAACAATCCAAATCTCTCGGGACACAGCAACTTTGACACATGTAGGTACATATCAGGTCTCTGGAGTAACAAGGGAAACAAGACGGAACAGTTAATCTCGGAGTCTCTGAGGCGCGTACTGTATTAAGGCTGGGAGTTTGTGATACGAAATAAATAAAAAGCTAAAATATCACGATTGTTTTTCTTTTGTAACAATTACGGTACCCACGCAAATACAAACTCAAGTTTTTTCTGTGTTCCTTATTTATCAATTTCAAGCATCACATAGAATAAGTGTCACTTATAATGTTATGAAAATTCATAAGCATGAAAAATATTTTAACATTACACGTAAATCCTACTAACATTATAGACGTGAAAGTTTGTAAGTATGGATGTTTGTTACTCTTTCACGTAAAACTAATGAATGGATTTTAATGAAACTTTACAATAATATAGCTTATACATCAGAATAACACATAGGCTACAATTTATCAAGATATTGTGTGAATTGTCCAAAATATGACGATAAGTGTAAAGTAAGTAGGAAAAAATCTACCCTCTGCGAGCTATTTTGGCGTGCGCTGCCAAAACCGCTAGAGTTACACATTCGTAATGTATGATGGAAATGTTTATCTTAAATAGTCCTACAAAAAACCCGGTCCAGCGGCACTTCAGAAGGGACTTCATTTTATGCTAATGATATCTGTAACGCGGGTGAAACCGCGGGGCATAGCTAGTTTTCTACTAAATTTATTTATTGCTTTGTAGTAGCAGTAGTCTTCTTAATTCAAAGTTTTTCAAGTCAGTATAAACTTAAATTTGGTCCCTGTCCCGAATTAATAAAATCTGTTTATCCTTAAATCAGCCTAAAGTTTATACATGCGTCCTCTCCTATAAAAGCACTCAAGAACGTTTACCCATTGCAATGAATGGGTAGGGAGCGCATTCCTCATAAAATAATCCGAATTTCTTTTGGAATTTTACTTTAACCCTCCATAATCTGTTGTATAACAAATTGCTAATGAAAAAGCAAATAGAAAAAAGAATTCTTTTTAGTAATTTTAATATGTATAAGCATAATTGGAATTTTTTTCAGTTAATTTCTAAACGTTAAAGAGAAACCTTTTATAATCATGTTTATCTAATAGCCATCTTATACCCTGAAAGAATACTACTATAAGTCCACCTGAACGTATAAATTAATGAAAGAATTTGCTCTCAGCTCCTAACCGTTGAGGAGTTGTACCTTCAATCATCAGCTTAGCAACATGAGGTGATAATTACCGGACACAAATATTTGTATTATGTTAAAAAATATGACTAAAAGAATGTGTGTGCCTATTAAGTTTCAGTGTTTCCCTCGATTTCCCTAGTATCACATCATCAGATTTTGCCATGGTGACAGTTGGACCACCTCAGAAATGTAAGATTTCCAACAAAAAATCATTTATTGAAAGAATTTACTCTCAACTCCTAACCGTCATAGTACCTTCCATCATCAGCTCTGCAACATGATATGATGATAATTATACACAAATACTTGTTTTGCTTTAGTAAAAATATGAAAATCATTTGTTGTGCTATAAAATTTGAATGTTCCCTTCGATTTCTCTGGGATACCATCATTAGACTTTGACTTGGTGACAGTTGGACTACCTCAGAAATGTAAGATTTCGAACAAAAAACCATTTATTGAAAGAATTTGCTCTCAACTTCTAACCTTCGTAGTACCTTCCATCATCAGCTCAGCAACATGCTATGATGATAATTATACACAAATACTTGTTTTGCTTTAGTAAAAATATGAAAATCATTTGTTGTGCTATAAAATTTGAATGTTCCCTTCGATTTCTCTGGGATACCATCATCAGACTTTGACTTGGTGACAGTTGGACTACCTTAGAAATGTAAGATTTCGAACAAAAAACCATTTATTGAAAGAATTTGCTCTCAACTCCTTTTTTTTTTTTTTTTTTTTTTGGTATCGGGGGGGAAACCTTAAAAAGGTACCCAGTACCTTGGGAGAGGACACCGGGTTATGTGGGATTCGAACCTCACTAAAACCCCCTCGGTGGCCTCCTCTGCGTTTGGGGAGGACTCCGGGATCTCCCATGGAACGCACCGGTGTCCTCCATACGCGATGCCCTGGAAAGGGCCCATCTTTGGGAGAGCAGATGTGATCTCCTGCACCTTCCGATGCTTACGGCGGCATGCGGCCACACACACCGCCGTCCTTCCCGGGGCTGCTGGCTGGACGGGTGGAGCTCCCACTCTCACCGCCCGCAACCCCGGAAGCCCCCTTTTAGTCGCCTCTTACGATCAGGCAGGGGATACCGTAGCTCTATTCTTACTCCCGAAGCTACAGGGACTAGCGCCGGGGGACGTTATGTACGTCCGCCCCGGCGGCTCCTTCGCCGAGCGGGATCTGCACGCTCCCGAGCTCGCTCGGCTTCCTCCTTTGCGCACATGACAGTGTCGCAGAAGGAGGTCACCGAGTCCCACGCGTCCCTGGAGTGCACCATCGCTGCAACGACGGCCGCCGGGGACAAGTCTTGTCCTATGTTTTGGACCAGGATCCGCCGCTCAGACTCCCAAGCTGGGCAGTGTTCGAGCGTGTGCTGCGCGGAATCCTGGTCGTGTCCGCAGTGGTGACATTTGGCAGACACCTCTCGCCCTATGCGGTGCAGATACTCACCGAAGCAGCCATGTCCGGTGAGCATCTGAGTCAGTCGGTAGGTGACGCGACCTTTACTCATCATCCAGGCCCGGAAGTTGGGCAAAATGGCGCCGACGGCTCGTTGACACGCGTTCCGCGGCTCCCGCATTCTGTCGCGCCAGCGCGTCAGAGCCCACCATCTGGCTCTCCGACGGAACTCTCCGATCGTCACATCCGAGGGTTCAACCCCTTGGCGGATGTCGCGGATCTTGTGGAAGATTTTTGCGTCCATATCCGCCAGGATGTCCAGGGGCGGAAACCGCGCCAAGACATAAGCCGCCTCATACGATATCGTCCGATATCCTCGTGCTACTCTAATCGCGATCTTGCGCTGCACAGCGTGGAGTTTCGCCCCGCGACGCCGGCTGCCCGATAGCCTTTCCGACCAAACGGGTGCGCCGTAGAGCGCGATAGAGCGCACGACCCCTGCGTAGAGGCGGCGGACTTCTTCCCTTGGTCCCCCGAGATTCGGCAGCAGTCTGTGCAAAGCACCCGCCACCTTATGAATCCGGGGGGCCAGACGATCGAAGTGCTCGTCGAAGCTCCAGCGGCTGTCGAGCACCAGCCCAAGGTATTTCCTGTACCGGCCCGGCTGTATCTCAGCGTCCCCTACTCGTACTGACAGCCTAGGGGGTTCCTTCCACCTTTTGAGGCCGTGGAACCATAGCGCCTCCGTCTTTTGAGGCGCTATCCGAAGCCCTAGCTCGTGAATCCTTGCCACTATTTGTGCCACCCCTAATTCGGCAAGTCTGCCGGTCGTCTGGAAGGACTCTCCTTCAGTTAGGACGAGGATGTCGTCAGCATAGCAGACGACGCTCACACCTGGTGGAAGCGCCGTCCGCAACACCGCGTCGTATGCGATGTTCCACAGGAGCGGCCCTAAGACTGACCCCTGAGGAACCCCGCACACCACTTCTCTCTCCATAACACTCCCGTAGCGGCCCGGGTAGCAAATGCTCCTGTCCGACAGGTAGTTCGCCAGTACAGTTTGTAAATAGGCGGGCACCCGGTGGTATTCGAGTGCCCCCCTTATCGTTTCCCAGGGCAGAGAGTTGAAGGCGTTGACAATGTCAAGACTAACAGCCAAGACAACTTTGCCCTGGGAGACGGCCTGCTCTGTGAGCGCTCTGACCCGAAGGATAGCGTCCAGGGTCGAGCGCTGCCGTCTAAATCCGAACTGGCTATCGGACAAGTCCGGGCCGCTATTCGCCAGGTGTCTGTTGAGACGAGTGGCCAAAATACGCTCGAAGAGCTTGCCCGCCTCGTTCAACAGACAAATAGGCCTGTATGCCCCTGGCAAGTCCTCTGGCCGACCCGCTTTGTGCAGGAGGACTAGTTTTCCGGACTTCCACGTTGCGGGGAACCGGCCGACATGGAGGCAGTCTGTGAACAGGCGCTGCAGTCTCGCACCCAGGACCGTCAACGCCAGCACTAAGGCCCGTCCGGGGATGCCATCAGGTCCCGGGGCGGTATTGCGCTCGGCCAGGCGCTTTACTGCGCACTCCAACTTTGCCTCGGTGACGGCCAAATCATCCGTCCAGACAGCCTGTGTCGGCGGCCGTGTAGGGACGCCAGGATCTTCCAGGACCCCGGGGAACAGCGTACCCACCACTGTGTCCACGAAGACGGGGTCAAGGGTCTCCGTTAGTGGGGGCACCCATGGACGCAGTTTCCCTAACACCATCTTGTAAGGCCGTCCCCAGGGGTCTCTGTCGAGGCCCTCCAGCAATTCCCGCCATTTGCCAGCTTTGCTGTCAGCGATAGCTGCCTGAAGAGCCATAGTCGCGCTCCTGTACTCCCGGTACCTGTGCTCCCTCTCCTCGGCATCGGCGGTACGACGCCTGCGTGCGCGAGTAAACAGGCGCCGGGAGCGCAAGCAAGCCACTCGTAACTGAGCAATGAGTCCTGACCACCAGTAGGCTGAGCCACGGCGGCCGGGACTGACCCGCGGTATGGCCATATCGCATATGGCCGTCATATCTGTTTGCAGTCTGGCAGCCTCCTCGTCCGGGTTATGCTGAGCGGTTGGTTCGGCAGGTCCGGTCCAATCAACGACGTGGGCAGCAGCCAGGAGCATGTCTCGGTTTAGTCTCTTCAATGCCCAGCGTCGTTGGGGGCCGTCACTACGGTGACCGTGATGACTGTGGAGGTCAAAGGTCAAGCCGATGGTTATGTGGCGGTGGTCTGACAGAGTTACCAGCTCCTCCGCCACCCTCCAGCCGGTCACAAGGCGCTCGGCAGATGGAGTCGCCCATGAGAGGTCCACGATCGACTCACCCTGCCAGCGCACGCAGGTACTGACGGCCCCACGGTTTAAAAGCCGAAGGTCCAGACCCGCTGCCCACTCTAGAGTGGTATCACCCCGGACGGTGTCGCGGCGACCTCCCCAGACCCGCGAGTGTGCGTTGAAATCGCCAAGCACTAGCACGGGGCGAGGAAGGCAACCACGAACACAGCTACCCACTTTGTCCAGGTAGTTTTCGAAGTCTGCCTGACTGCAGTTTGGGGAGACGTAGCAGCCGACGACTGCTAGGGGTCCCCACTCCACCGCGACCAATCCGGAATCCGCGTGTATCCGGTTACACGGGGGTTCCCCGTTACCGCCTCCCCAATAAATTGCGATAGTCCGAGAAATGTCCCCAAACCAACGCGGATGATCGGGGACATTGTAAGGTTCTGCAACCACTGCCATGGACACGGAACGCTCTGCAATAGTCTGCAAGAGCAAATCCTGTGCTCCACGGCAGTGGCAGCGGGGGATGGGACGAAGCACTGGCCGAAGCCGGCGCAGGCCCATCAACCCGGTTCAAGGTGGGTGCGATCGCCCCCTCGCTCCTCTTCTGGCCTCTTTTCGGAGGCGTGCATCGCTTGCTGCCCATCCGGTGGTCAGACCTCCGGCCGAGTTCCGCGCAAACCACGCATTTGGGCGTCTGTACTACGCAATGGCTAGCCGTATGATTCGGCTCGCCACAAACGTAGCACAGCGCACTACGATCCGCTGTGCTCTTGCACTGATGCCTGGCGTGGCCGAACTCCAGGCACCGGTAGCACTGTAGTGGTCGTGCTTCCAGGGCAATCACTCGGGCGGACACCCAACCTACTCGAACCCGACCCTCGGTAGCGAGCTTACGGACCGCCGCCACAGGGCAGCGCACCCACGCCGTTCCCAAGGAGAAGGGCTGTCGCCGGATCTCCCCTACTTTTACATCGCCGTTTGCGCATCCACCAGCTTCGGCGATGGCCGCGGCGACATCCTGTTGGGTGACAGAGTCATCAAGATCTGTCACCCTCAACTCCCCAAGTTTTATGGGCCGCGCTACCCTTACGCCCATGACACCGATGGCCTCCTGCAACCTCGTTGCCAGGGCTACTGCCTTTTCGGCGCACTCCTGCCCCGCCACTTCCAGTAGAAGACCACCGTTGAGAGCCCGTTTCTGCCTCACTTCGGTGATCCCTACATCTGCCAGCTTCACCCGCTCTTTCGCAGCCGCCATAGCCTGGGCATAGGTGACCTCACTGCCTGCCGGCACTGTGATGGTCACCGCTGCCGTCTTCGGCACTCTTGGGAGCCGAGCCTTCTTTTTGGTCGCCTTAATGGCCTTGGGCGCCTGGGAAGTCTGGGCTCCCGATGGCGCTTTTAGCACCGGACGCTTACTGGAGGCCGTCCTTTGGCGAGCCGGGGATGGTTGAGCGGCGACTCGGCGGGTTTTAGCTCTCGCCTTCCGGCTCACTACCGTACTCCAGCTATCCAGCTGCACTCCTCGCGCCTCTGTGGGCAGCGTTACTGTCGGAGCAGTGGCAGGCGCAGAAGGCTGCGCCGATTGATTACCCACTTTTCCCGACGCGGGCGGCTTGGGCGGCTTTCCCGGCTTGGGCGGCGGAGCTTTGACGGCGGCGGCGGGGGTCGCAGGGGTGGACTTCTTCCCCAGAGGGGGCCTCAAAACCCTATCGGGGAATAGCTCCGCCTTAAACGCAGCCAGTTTTCCTTCTATAAGGTTTCCCAGTCTCTCCATGAGGACCACGTCCGAGCTCCGACTCTCGGATGGTCCCGTGGGAAGTGGGCTGAGGTCTACCCGGCGTTCGGCCCGAAGTGCAGCCAGCTCGGCCTTCAGTCCTTCTACTCCGCTCGTTAGCTCTGAGAGCTGGGAGCGGAGAAGGGCGTTCTCCTGTTCCAGGTTGGATGCAGACGCCCTTTGCGCCATCTCCATTGACGCCGCTTGGATATGGCGGACGGCCAACCTAAGCGCCCGCACAAACGTCCCCTTCAGCCGACCGGATTTTTCCGCCACTTTCTCTATCGTCTCTAGGTGCTCAGCTATGCGAGAACCTAGGTCACCCGTCGGTTGGTGAGCCATTTCCTGGCAAAGCACCTCGACGCTAGGCAACGGAGCCGCTCGCGGTGCTTCCAGATCAGCAGGGATTAAAAAGCCCTCGTCATCCCCGTTCACGCGAGACCTGGTAGTCTTACGTGCCGGCCTCTCATCGCTGCTTCTTCCGCCTACGGGGAGCCTCTTTCTAGAGGCTACCGTCATGGCCCGACTGGTCGTGGCCTGCCCTGACACAGCGGACATCAGGGAGCAGTCCGAATCACCTGACGTGGCAGCGGACAAAAGCCCCGCCCTGCTCATCGTCACCCTCCCTTGGGACGTCTCTATTGAAGAATCCCTCGTTGCTTCTCTCGTCATCTCTTTTCCTCTCACCTCATCTTCATTTTGTTTTATTTTAATTTTAATTGAGTCACACATTGTTATTCCCACGAGTATGGTAGCAAATGATGGTCCATCCGGCAGAGGCCCCATACCGGATAAGCCTAAATTTGTATCCCGTCACTGGTGTCGGCTGGTACCAGTGCCGGGGGTCGCACTAGAGACTGGAGGCACAAGGCCCTTTACCGCCAGCCATTCAGCCCCTTGCGGTGCGCCGCCGCTTGAGCTTCGGGTAATTTTTTATAGAGGTTTTCTTCCTCGCAGTCAGGCCGGTCAAGGCGTGACCCTCGGTCCCGAGGCCGTGAGACATGTCCACGACACCCCATAATGGGATTACGATATGAGACGGTGGCCGGGACACATCCCAGCCTGCCCGAAGGTAGGGTAAGTACACATCGGGCCCGTCCTAGCGTCCTCCATCTCTTCCACTGCGTCCTCCGCTAAGACAGAGGGACGCGCGAAATACGCCGCCCCGCCAGGTTTTCAGCCACCGCTCAGTAACCCGTCTACGGATAAATTCAACGTAGGCGGAAGTTCATGAGCAGCGCCCAGGGTGCACCACGTGGAGGTAACCTGACTCGCACCCCTTGCTCTCAACTCCTAACCTTCGTAGTACCTTCCATCATCAGCTCAGCAACATGCTATGATGATAATTATACACAAATACTTGTTTTGCTTTAGTAAAAATATGAAAATCATTTGTTGTGCTATAAAATTTGAATATTCCCTTCGATTTCTCTGGGATACCATCATCAGACTTTGACTTGGTGACAGTTGGACTACCTCAGAAATGTAAGATTTCGAACAAAAAACCATTTATTGAAAGAATTTGCTCTCAACTCCTAACCTTCGTAGTACCTTCCATCATCAGCTCAGCAACATGCTTTGATGATAATTATACAAAAATGCCTGTTTTGCTTTAGTAAAAATATGAAAATCATTTGTTGTGCTATAAAATTTGAATGTTCCCTTCGATTTCTCTGGGATCCCCTCAACAGACTTTGACTTGGTGACAGTTGGAACACCTCAGGAATGTAAAATTTGGAATAAAAAACTATTTATTGAAAGAATTTGCTTTCAACTCCTCACTGTTGCAGTACCTTCCATCATCAGCTCAGCAACATGAGATGATGATTACTATGCACAAATATCTCTTATGCTTCAGAAAGTATAAGAAAATCAATGTGTGTGCCTATAAAATTTGAGAGTTCCCCTCGATTTCCCTGGGATCCCATCATCAGATCCTGATTTGGTGACAATGGGACCACCTCGGGAGTATAAGCATACGAACAAAAAAATAATTTCGAAAATCGGTCCACAAACGGCGGAGTAATCGGTGAACATATATAAAAAAAAAATACATACAGCCGAATACAGTACCTCCTTCTTTTGGAAGTCGGTAAATAGAAAAATAAGATTAAAATTTTCTTTCGAGATAAGCTGGATTGAATATTGATTTCTACCGTAAAAAGATACCCCCATCGCCTAAATCTTGTTTTTCTATGATTGCATTTACCTGCTTTGTTCATTCGATTCTCTCAGGACGATATGTTACTTAATGTAAGAAATGGGAAACAAGACGGAGCAGTTATTTGCAGAAAGCAATTGACACGATCTGCCGCGAGTGAATCTCTTTCAGCGCGCGTGGTTCTGCCGAGTTAATACGACATAAATAAATTAAACTTTATTCGTAACTGTCATCTGAGAATATTTTAGACTTTGGAGTAACAAACGAGAAACAATAAATAAATACATTTAAAATAACTGGACACAGTTCTGCAGAATGGGATCAACCCACACAACAGTTTCGAGATATTTGAGTTTTTCGTAAAAAGTGGTAAAGGTCGGGCGTACAAACTATTTAATAAAAAATACCTTTACAATATTATGGAATATCTAATTGTGCTTTTGTATATGATTTGGTTGGTATATTTATTGTTTTAGTAACATACATTTGTTTTTATTTTACCTACGACATAACATGCCATGATAGGCTAAATATGTATATCTATTCTGTGTAACTTATTGTGACATCCTATGTATGACTTTTCTGCAAAAAACGATTATGATTATGAAGTACATCAGAAAACATACAAAAAGCTATAATCGCAGATTGCTGCTAAACTAAACTAAACAAACTAAACTCTAGATACGTAGCATGTTGGTTTCACTCTTAACGCGTATAAATCGCATACATATTATATACCTATCGTAAAAAAAGAAACAGAGACGATCAAAGAGTACGGTTTAAGTTCCTAAAGCTTCTTAACTTTTTAAATTTGATTTTATGCAAGTCCTATAAAATAAAAGCAATTTTAAACTTTTTTTATTTTATTTGAATGGAGTTGCAGACGAGCATGCAGGCCACGTGGTGTTAAGTAGTAGCTGCAGCCCATGGACATCTACATACAACCTCAAGCAAGCATAGGTAAGTCTTGTCTGAGGTCGTACGCAATTGCGCTGCTACTCCTGAGGCTGGTGGTCCCCTCATGTAAGTGTAGCCGGCAAGTGCACCTTTCCACCGAAACACAATAGAATTGGTTCACGGCATAAGTGGGTGCAGTGGTGGTACTTCCCCGGGCGAACCTAATAGTTTTACCACCTACAACTATCAAATTAGCATACCAAAGAACACAATAAAGAACAAAAATGTATTCTCAAGAGAAAAGAATGTTCCTGAAAACTTTTTGTGTCATTAAGAATGTATGAATGACGACATACGATCCGTACATCCGTACCGTCCATACTTTCTGTTAGCGAGCGAGATTAAATAAACATCCGTTGGGACCCACTGTTCTATTGCAGCCAGTTCAGATTTAATTCAATGTTTTGTTATGGATTCCTAGCTCTTTTTGGTTTCGAGAACACGGATCTTTGAAAAGAAATATTTACGGGAAAAGTGCGAATGGGGTTCAGATCCCGGCGCGCACTTATCACTAACCTTATTATGTATATTTATAACTCGCTCAAGGAAAACTTGAAAGAAAATTACAATGTTTTAGTTGACTTCAGTTATAAAACAATTCCCCATTTTAATGTCACATCAAAATGGGTAATTTTACAACATTTCTTAATGTAATAACGACCCACGTGGCGCAATGGTTACCGCACCGGACTGCCAATCGAGGGGTCTCGGATTCGATTCCCGACGAAACGGAAATTTGAATGATGAGTTTAAATTTCTGTTCTCGGTCTGGGTGTTTGTGTTTGTCTTTGTATATGTCCATGGTACCCACGACACAGGGAACACACATTAATTACCTTATTGTGGGACTATGAGTGTGTAACGTTCAATTATGAGCAAAAAATTATAACACACTCCAAAAAGTACAAAAAATATTGTCATATTGTATTGCGATATTGTATAATTGTAATTAATAAATATAATGTAATTAAAAATTGTGTAATGTCGCACCAAAATGGGTACCTAGATTGTGGGTAATACATGACTTTCCTCTCAATCCACGAAGATTCTAATACTTGACGCTTTAGTGCCGATGTTTAGTGCATAATATTTTATGTATGTGTTGCAGAGGTAGATATTATATTTATTATAGATCAGTCGTGACGAGTCGAGTAACCGAGAACAATAGTATGACGTTTGACGTAATATCCGCGGGTGCGGTATGAACGTTGCTTTATGAGCCGTATTAGTATGTATAAAATAAACATAATGAAGAAGTTTCACTTTTATTATCTCTGTTTTGTTTGTTGAATTTTCTACTGAAGATTAGAAGGTAAAAATCTCATTTTTTCAACCCTTTTTATGTTCCATTTTTTGGGAACAGCCGTAGTAGGGCTGCCATCCGTCCGGAATTCCCCGGATTTTTCCTAGTTTGAAGAGCGTCCGGGGGCCGTCCAGCAAGGGTTTTTGAAGAGTGTCTGGGTGTAGCCCGTACACTTTTGTTGTCAGGGAAATCCATTTTTTTAATAGATAAGCGATAAATTTATTTATTTATCTTAATTAAAAATTCATCCCCAATAACCCGCATTCAAGAAGGCTCTGCAAAATAGTCAACGATCAAATATTCAAAAGATCAAAAATAAGTTTATAAGTCTTCGCCGAGGCCATCTAGCGACCGCACGCGATGGCTCATGATGAAGGACCTCGATACGGTCCGAAACATGTCGGGCGCCCCCGAAGTAATCCGCGAGGTAAGCCGAGACTTTATAAACTTATTTACCTATCCTCACGAGACGTTTTATAGTAAAATAAGATCAAAAATAAAAAAATATAACGATGTTTTTATTTTTGTTGCAAAAAATAATTTTCCAGGGATGCTCGGGGAAAACCATATTTCGCCCAAATGTCCGGGATTTTTGCCGTGCTTATCCGGCGTCAGCAATTTAGGCGTTGGCAGCCCTAGGCACAGGTAACACAAGTAAGAGAAAAATAGCACATAGAAAACCACACTGGCACAG
This sequence comes from Pyrgus malvae, assembly GCA_911387765.1. NCBI lineage: Eukaryota > Metazoa > Arthropoda > Insecta > Lepidoptera > Hesperiidae > Pyrgus > Pyrgus malvae. Next base: position 5,582,618 of record OU426958.1, on the reverse strand, counting down.
TGCGGGTTGGTGGATGTTCATATATTCAAGAAATTATGAATATCTCTTAGGGATGCACGGTGATGGAAAACATCGAATATTTTCTCTCACCCTATAACAGTGATAAATTTAATATGCTTTTAATAAATTTCTTCGTCTGAGGTGCACACCGGAGGTTCAACTCGGTATCTACTCGTGTCGGAGACCGCGGGTGTTACCGTTTGGTATCGGAAAACCTTCAAAAGGTACCCGGCACCTTGGGAGAGGATACCGGGTTATGTGGGATTTGACCGCACCTTAACCCCTCGGTGGCCTGCCTCTGTGCTTGGGGAGGACTCCGGGATCTTCAGTGGAACGCACCGAACCGAACCGTAACTCTATTCTTAATCCCGAAGCTACAGGGAATTTGATATTTTGGCGACCTTAAATATAATAATATGAAGGTAACATTTCCAAGATGCATGGAAAACTTTTGAAGGGGTATCACGCGATATTGAAATATTAAGGGTACAACGACGGAAAAGCCACACTCTACAAACTGTTGGGCTCAGTGAATGGATTGGTTGGAGAGTTTTGGACAAGAGTTATCGCAGAAAAAGTTAAGCAATATCCGCGGATGCGGTATGAACGCTACTTTATGGGCCTATGTTGTATTACAACATGAAAAATATTCTCTTTCCTTATCTCTTGTTTCATTTGTCTGAATATGTGTATGAGATAAAGACATCACTCAGACTGTAATATATTTAGCGGCATCTTTGTGCAATTTGCAGAAAAGTAAATAAGTGAAAAGAACGTTATTTTGGAATCTTACTCAAGGTTTGTTATTCCTCGATGACAATACTCATAATAATTAGTAATGTGTAAAATTTTTATCCACCAACCCGCATTGGAGCAGCGCGGTGGAGTAAGCTCCAGGCCTCCCCAATAAGGGGGAGAGACCCGTACCCAGCAGTGAGACGCAAAAAGGGTTGCAGCCAGCCACATATTTTATTGATGATACTCGTAGAGGTACCAAAAAACTAAAGCATTGTAGCGGCAAGCGCAACAACATTGATACCGTCAACTATCGTGATAAAATATTACGATCCAACATTATGTGGGTACTACATCGCCGCTCTCGCTCTCACGACTTCTCGCTCTGGCAAGATAATCCAACATTATGTGCCACATTCAACATCCAACATTATCATCCACATTAGTAAGGAACCCTAACCAGCTAGGGCCGTATTGTCAATCCTGATATAAAGTCATAAGACAGTTAAAATTTTTTATATTTCATAATCAACACATCTCACATAAATAGGAATCTTTATTGGAAATTAAGGGAAGACACACATCATTGACAGTACAATAAGAGAAGGATACAATTAGGAGAATGTAACGTGGTTGAGTATACTAGCCTTAAGTTTTAATATACATAATATCTAGAGACCTGCAGCCATGATTTCCACAGAAATATTTAAATGTGCAAGATTGAAGGTTAAAGTTCCACCGGCACCATCTGGACTCGTGGCGGTCCTCCACAGTCCGCTTTGCACGCTCCTTTTTACCACGGATGTGTAGGTTATGGGACAACCTTCCAGCTGAGGCATTCCCAGTGGACTATAACATGGGGTTCTTCAAGAAAGCTGTAAAAAAAGCTCTCCTCCAAAGCCGGCAATGCTCGGGCGGCTCCCCTGGGGTTGCCCGTATCCATAGGCGACGGTGATCGCTTCACACCACGCGGCCCGTCTGCCTTATTGTTAGGTTTATTTATATAAAAAAGGTTGTTTGTTTGTTTATTCAACTATGATATGATACGGATTAACCAAATTTTTTGTACAGAGATAGTTGGCTGACTGGAAAGTGATATAGGCTTTACCCGAGGAAAATGTCTCATTCCTATTGGAAACGTATAGTCCTCATGGGGAAAGTTAGTTAGAAATAAAACATACGTGAAAATGTTATTTGTAATAAATTTTACCTAAAAATTGTCCCACGAATATTGATATAGAATATACGTCAAGATAGTTTTTTACGAGGTCAAATGTGTGAAGTGCCAAATTTCAAGGGACCAGTTTTCGAGCGGCTATAACATATTTATGTTTTTTCTAATAATAGGGCAGTAAGTAAAATAATAAATAAATAATAATAAATAACGATTCACACTCATAGACCCACAGTAGGGTAGATATAAACTGTGTCGTGTGTACCATGGACACACATAAAGACAGAAACACAAACACCCAGATCGAGAACAGTAATTTAAACTCATAATTCAAATTTCTGTTTCGCCGGGAATCGAACCCAGGACCCTTCGATTGGCAGTCCAGCATGGTAAACACTGCGCCACGCAAGTCGTCATCATAACTAATCTGAAGACCCGTGTTGAGTTAGAGATCTACAGATCGTGAGTTCGATTCTCAGCAGAAGAGATATCTAAATGATGTATTAAAATGTATTTGTCTGATCTGAGCAGGCGCGGTCCCAGGGTCACAGGGGACATGACCACCCCCTCAAAATCCATCAGTCATGCGTAGACGGAAGGCGAAACAAGCCAATTTGGGACCCCTCTTCCCCCAAATTTCTTAGTGACCCCCCCCAAAATTTCTTGGCGACCCCCCAAAATTGAAGGCTGCGACCGCTCCTGAATCTGAGTGTTATTAAGGTTTTGTGTATATGGATGATATCCACGTCACAGTGTATTCTACTGAGTATCTCATCCAATCCACTGTATCACCACGTCATAAGTCTCAAATAACGGATTAACTAACGTACATGTCCACAAATATAATTACGATATCAAACACCCAGCTCTTAAGCGAGATCGTGTGACTACATCACATTACGTACCTACATATGCATACGAGCAAATCGTCCCTTTCATAGCTGATGGCTTTCCAAATTATAATGCTCGTATTAAACCGTGAGCCAAGGCTTCGTACGTCGAGTAATAATAATTGTGATGTAGTGGTACCATATTGGTAGTGCATTACGGACAAGGTTAAAAGGTATCAGAGGAATTGAAAGAAAAAACATTACCTGCACTTTTTAATTATCTGACGAAAATAGATAAGTAATTAGATAAGAAATCATGAAACATAAACTTCTACATTTATTATCATATCTCTCACCATCGCCCAGGGTTGACTGGCAGAGAATGCCATTACGCATTAAGGGGCATGCAGTGCCCAACGACCTTGGACATTTCACCTTTGTTCAAATTTAGAGCCATCTAGTGGTGAATTATTGTACTGCAGTAAATGGTTGAAAGATTAATAAGAACACAGATGTTTTAAATCAATTTAACTTATTTTGCTTACTTTTAAATTGCCTCTGAGAGACAGTTTTGTAAAGCAGTATAAGTCCGCTATATGTAGATACGATAGAATTGGAAGAAATAATAATATATAAATAAATAGTTAGAAAGACGTAGTTTTGAAAGTAGATTCATTTTAGGTCGGGTGCTGCAATGCGACACGTTCTGAAGGTCTGAAGATGATCAGGTAAGTACCAACTAGTTCATAGGAAGGGTTATAGTCAGAAAGACGTAGTTTTGAAAGTAGATTCATTTTAGGTCGGGTGCTGCAACGTAACACGTTCTGAAGGTCTGAAGATGACCAGGTAAGTACCAACTAGTTCTCAGGAAGGGTTAAAGTCAGAAAGACGTAGTTTTGAAAGTAGATTCATTTTAGGTCGGGTGCTGCAACGTGACACGTTCTGAAGGTCTGAAGATGACCAGGTAAGTACCAACTAGTTCTCAGGAAGGATTATAGTCAGAATGAGGTAGTTTTAAAAGTAGATTCATTTTAGGTCGGGTACTGCAACGTGACACGTTCTGAAGGTCTGCAGATGACCAGGTAAGTACCAACTAGTTCTCAGGAAGGGTTAAAGTCAGAAAGACGTAGTTTTGAAAGTAGATTCATTTTAGGTCGGGTGCTGCAACGTGATACGTTCTGAAGGTCTGAAGATGACCAGGTAAGTACCAACTAGTTCTCAGGAAGGGTTAAAGTCAGAAAGACGTAATTTTGAAAGTAGATTCATTTTAGGTCGGGTGCTGCAACGTGATACGTTCTGAAGGTCTGAAGATGACCAGGTAAGTACCAACTAGTTCTTAGGAAGGGTTATAGTCAGAAAGACGTAGTTATGAAAGTAGATTCATTTTAGGTCGGGTGCTGCAACGGGACACGTTCTGAAGGTCTGAAGATGACCAGGTAAGTACCAACTAGTTCTCAGGAAGAGTTAAAGTCAGAAAGACGTAGTTTTGAAAGTAGATTCATTTTAGGTCCCCATTTTAGGTTCCCGGCGAAACAGAAATTTGAATAATGAGTTCAAAATTATGTTCTCGGTCTGGGTGTTTCTGTTCCTGTCTTTGTGTCCATGATACCCATGACACAGGGTATTAATTACCTTACTGTGGGGCTATGAGTGTGTAACATTTATTAATTTATTTGTGTGTAAATGAAACAAAATATAAATCAAAATATCTGCATTATTTTTATTCGGGTTAAAATAAGTCATATTGTTAAAAATCATCGAAATTTAAATATCGGCAACAGGTTGGTTGATCTGCTAATTGATGTGGTTTAATTTCTATTTGTGCCCTCTCAGGTTGACCTTGGTTCTTTTCTTTTTGGGACTTTTTACTATTCAAGGCCTCTATTATGTATGACGGATTCCTTATTTGCATGTTTCGGTTGTGCCGTGGATCCAATAACTCAGGTAAAATACAATTCAATTGACGCACTAGATAAATCATATAATTATGCTTCTCCTGTACTCGCATGTAACTGTGATGCATGAGTTTCATGTAACGACTTTATGTTCTGGTTTAGAGATTGGAACATCTTCTGTTTTTTTTTTGCCTAAAATGAAAAAAAAATATTAGAGTCCATTATCAGGTAGGTAAAATCATCATAGCCACGAAGGTCTCCATGAGCCCTTTGAAATGAGTACAAACATGGTTGTTCTACATAGCGCCATCACTAAGATGCCATACCCACCTTCGTAGTCCATCATGAGGTAGGTGAAATCATCATAGCCACAAAGGTCTCAAGGAGCCTTTTGAAATGAGTACAAATACGGTAGTTCTACATAGTGCCATCACTAAGATGCCATACCCACCTTCGGAGTCCATCATCAGGTAGGTGAAATCATCATAGCCACAAAGGTCTCAAGGAGCCCTTTGAAATGAGTACAAACACGGTAGTTCTACATAGCGCCATCACTAAGATGCCATACCCACCTTCGGAGTCCATCATCAGGTAGATGAAATCATCATAGCCACAATGGTCTCATGGAGCCCTTTGAAATGAGTACAAACACAGTAGTTCTACACAGCGCCATCACTAAGATGCCATACCCACCTTCGGAGTCCATCATCAGGTAGGTGAAATCATCATAGCCACAAAGGTCTCAAGGAGCCCTTTGAAATGAGTACAAACACGGTAGTTCTACATAACGCCATCACTAAGTTGCCATACCCACCTTCGGAGTTCATCATCAGGTAGGTGAAATCATCATAGCCACAAGGTCTCAAGGAGCCCTTTGAAATGAGTACAAACACGGTAGTTCTACATAGCGTCATCACTAAGATGCCATACCCACCTTCGGAGTTCAATGTAAGGGAGTGATGAAAAATAAAAATAAAAACATCTTAACAAAAATTTTGAACGGCTCGGCCACGCTTCACTTTAGATTTATTTTTATATTTTGGCATCGTCATTTCGTTTGGCATTTTGTTTTACATCTATGACATGAATGTAAAACAAAACTCAAAATATCATACGATATTAACGAGATATTCATCTTCAGCTCCGCAAATTCTAATGTTGACTATGTCTAAAATAAGTTTTCATTTATAAATGTCTGAAATTAATCACTTTTTGATATTATTTTGTGAAAATAACGCAAACGCAGTCCTCTCGTCGTAAAAGCCGAAGAGGCACTAAAGATAAGGAACTAGCTTTGTTCCGCCTATGAAAAACGGGCATTGCGGGGGTGCTTCTTGCGGGGAGATAGTGTATAACTGCGTTTTTCTTAATTTTCTTAAAATATGCGACGAAAAATAAAATTGTAATCAATACGACTTTGTAATTACAATATAACAATTATTTCGATATGAAATTTGTGATAATCTATTGAGCCATTACAGAGAGAAAATGCAATTTAGATTCGAAAAGAACAATTTTATTTATTTATTTACAAAAAAACCATCAAGTCTACAGAAAAATGAATCAATACGAAATGATGTTGATGAATTGAAATATAACTCGTATTTTTTTTACGTGAAGTGAACGAAAGGGTTCTCCAACAATCTCCTTTGAATGTAGGTGTTTTTTAGGATTTGAGCATTGCAATGGCCTTAAGTTCCTGTAGCCCTTATATTAAGGTGGTACGAAGGTTAAATAAAAAAACTTCGAAGGTGATCCGAACAACAAATCTGACTGTTTGTTGCCTCAGATTTTCCCTTATTTATTTTATAATAAAACAGTAAGTAAAGTAAAATTTTAGGTAATCTGTACTTACATATATCTATTGTTTTTATATTTCACAGGCTCAAAAAGCTGTTGGAATATTGAACACACTATGAAAACAGCTTGTAAATAACAGTAATTAGGCTCATTGTCATAAAATAATTTGACTTTTCTAAGAATTCGGTACGCACTGGCCATAAAAACCCGATCTGTCCGCACATCTGGTTTAAAGATGGTATTTAGCAGAATCGCAAACTTATGCAGAATTAACCGTAACATAAGAGTATTGTAAAATGTTTTACTACCTACAAGTAATAGCTAGCAGTAGCAATTCGCAGTCTTTTAGTAAAGTAAAGGATTGGTAATTGTAACTTGTATCCACAATGTCCTTACTGTGTCTGAAAAGGTGGAGATTGACTTGTAACATTTTAGTGTAATGTATCGCGTTCGTGTTACAGAAATCAAAGACTGACGTGTAACATTATTTTGTAATGTATAATAGGCATGATGACACTATTAAAGAATCCGAGAATAAATGGTTTTACAGAAAAATATATGCTAAAAAGTTCTAAAATATGATCCCCTTTTAATATAAACATTAAGATTAATAAGATTTTCAATAAAATAAAAGTATTAAATACAGCAATCGGCCATGTTATCTGAAACGCCAATCAAAAGGAATGACGACACGTCTCAGTAAATGTCATCGTATTGCTTGAAGTTTGACGAGCAAGCCGACGCCATGACACCTACGAGCGTTTTCGCGCTTAATTCAAATAACAGCAGAAAATACATTAAAATAAGTTAAAACTTAAGTTTATTGCTGAAATAAACTTTTTTTCGAAACTAGGAGAAGTGTACCTACAATAAGGAAAGGTATTTAAAAATCTGTCATCATGCCCATTCTCAGCGAGCGCGGCGTGCTCCACTCGGCTGTCGGTTTTTTCGCGATTCCCTTTGAGTGTTACATTTAATTACAAGTCAGTCAGTGCACATCGCGTCGTCAAGAGAACAAGTCGCAAGCAGAATCCATGGATGGAGCACACTTCACTACACTTCAGCTAATAATACATTACAAACACACGTTACAAGTCAGTCTGTGTCGACGTAGGTATTGTAACAAGATCGCATCGAATGATACATTACAAACAAATGGTACAAGTCAGTATACATCTCAAAACGTAATTGAAATTAGAAATCAGAAAAGAACTAATAAAGCTTGTTTTTTATTTTATTATTATTTGAATGGAGTAGCAGATGAACATGGCAGGCCACGTGGTGTTAAATGATCGTGCAGCCCATGGACATCTACATACAACGTCAAGCAAGCCTGAGTCTTGCCTGTGGTCGAATGCAGTTGCGCTGCTACTTCGAAGGTTGATGGTCACCTTGAGTAAGTCTGACTCGCAAGTCGCAACTGCACCTTTCCACCGAAATTAAAACAGAATTGCTTCACGGAAGTAGTGGATGAAGCGGTTGTACTTCCCGGTAAAACTACATATAAAAGTTCTACATTTATTATCAAAAAAGAAAGAAAAGAAAAGAAAATATTTATTTCATATTAGGAATACAAAATATTCCCTTAATGATAAGTCATTTTTTGATTTCATGACCGGGAAAAAATAACATTATCATTAATTATAATGTCATTTTTTCCCGGTCATCGGCTTTAGGTGCCCGTTTGGGGCTGAGAGACAAAAGGCGTCGGAAAAAACTCCCAGGAGCACTCTTTTAAAAAAAGTAAATTATATATTATAGATAAGAGCGTGGCTATGGGTCGATAATGGGCACACGTGATCTGATCTTAAACTGATCCTGTGAGACACTATCGAAGTATCGACCCACTTCCACCTGCTCACAGATGCGAGTAATTACTAAAACTAATACATTCTATGAAGAAATAGCCTTGTGTAAGCGAGATTCATTCCCACGCTCCTTTATCATTAAGACAGTCCTTAGTGTTATAGTAAGCCTTATTAAATTATTGTTAGCCCGAACTGTCCTAAAATCAGGCTCAAGATGGTATTCTTAACATGACATACCTTAGTGGGATTGGCGTACTGCGCGCTACACCCATACCATACGCCATACCTCATGAATACACAATCGCTCCATTGAATTCCCATATTGCAAGGTTGTGAACTTTAAAGCACTTCGATGCCTCAAGGATGTGAGTGCAGATTCCTTCTGATTGGTTATTGTTTTTGAAAAACATTTCGATTCAACTTTACTAGTAAAATTTAGGTTGAAACAAACAAAAGCTTTGCAAAAAGTATCTGCTACGTCTTTTCAGCCAATAAATTTTTTGTATAGAGTTTTGGGCTAACGTTATTTTAATATGAATAAGAATAAGCAGTCGAAAGAAGAGTTGTTAAGACGAGGGTGGCTTGTACCCACGCCAGCGATTCGAATTTTTTGGGTTAATAAACAATCATAAGTTCAAATCATAGTATGTTATTGCCAAATTGTCCATGAAGGATAAATAAACCAAAACTTAGAAGAATAGTTGTTGGCTTTATAAACTGGACCTATCCGCACATCTGGCTTCAAGATGGCACACAATAGTAGGATCGGCTTACGCTACACCAATACTTCGTGAATTCATACACAATCGCTCCATTGAATGCCAAAACGACAGAAACATGGGCTGGGAATCTAAGAGCACTTCGTTGCCTCAAGATTCTGAATGTAGTAGATTCTTTCTGATAAATGATTGTTAAAAGACATTTTAATTCGAGTTTACTCGTAAAACTTATGTTTGCTTTGAAAATATAATAAAATTAACTATGAAGCAAATATCCACAGCCCATATTACTAGCTCTACGGTTAAGGATAACACTGTTTAAAAATGTAACTTTGTATCCTACCTAGCTTAAACATGCTACAATTACACAACAGAAAATGATGCTTACGTATATAAATGATGCTTTGCCAGTTTACAATCAAAGTGTACCTCCTATTGTTAAGGGATATACATAAATGCGGAAATTAAACTTAACTTGTAAGATGCTTGTAAGTCAGAACTATCCACATAATATATCTGGTTCCAAGACGATATCTATATATACATATAATAAATCTGTAACAAGTCCGTTTCTGTACATTGAAGATATTTGAAAAAAACTGTCACTAGGGCTATTTATTAGCGTAATAGAACCCAAAACAATGATTTTTAGAATTATTGTCTGTTTGTCTGTTTATCTGTTTGTCTGTTTATCTGTTCGTTTGTGCGCGCTAATCTCAGGAACGGCTTAACGTAGAAGGATGCGGTTTTCACTGAAGTATTGGTATTTTTTTGGATTAACATTTAGGGTTTGTTTTATTTAAATCGGTTCACTAACAAAAAAGTTACGTCAATTTCAAGAATGATGAAATGGATGAACACGTGCACGCTATAATAAAGTTAATGCGAGCGGTCACACCATAAGTTTCGATAACTACTAACATCTCTTAATATTCTGATAGCAAGTTTTCAAACACTTATGCTAGATTTCATCTCTAAATATTTAAAAAAACCATACATATCATATCACCACATATTCAAATAAATCCTCAATACAAAATGTACAAAACCTTAACAAAACGAGGCTACTGCCGACATCTATGTTCACATTCAGAACTATTTAGTGATCTGTTGCAAATTCGGTATATCGACAATTTAGTTTACACGCTATACGATAGATGTCGTTGTTATTTATTTATTCATATTTAATTGCTTTTTACCGACTTCCAAAAGAAGGAGGTACTGTATTCGGCTGTATGTATTTTTATTTTTTTTTATATATGTTCACCGATTACTCCGCCGTTTGTGGACCGATTTTCAAAATTCTTTTTTTGTTCGTATGCTTATACTCCCGAGGTGGTCCCATTGTCACCAAATCAGGATCTGATGATGGGATCCCAGGGAAATCGAGGGGAACTCTCAAATTTTATAGGCACACACATTGATTTTCTTATAGTTTCTGAAACATAAGAAATATTTACGCATAGAAATTATCATCTCATGTTGCTGAGCTGATGATGGAAGGTACTGCAACAGTGAGGAGTTGAGAGCAAATTCTTTCAATAAATGTTTTTTTGTTCGAAATCTTACATTCCTGAGGTGGTCCAACTGTCACCATGTCAAAATCTGATGATGTGATATTAGGGAAATCGAGGGAAACACTGAAACTTAATAGGCACACACATTCTTTTAGTCATATTTTTAACATAATACAAATATTTATGTCTGGTAATGATCACCTGCTGTTGCTTAGCTGATGATTGAAGGTACAACTCTTCAACGGTTAGGAGCTGAGAGCAAATTCTTTCTTTAATTTATACGTTCAGGTGGACTGATATTAGTATTCTTTCAGGCTATAAGAAGTTAAGTGAAAATTTTTCCAATTATGCTAATACATACAGAATTATTAAAATTACTAAAAAGAGTGAAATAAATTAAGTTTTTAACAAAAAAATAGAACCGACTTCAAACGGTAAAAAATAAAATTGTTCAGTACCTACTTCTTCTTGCTTATGGTTATGACTCTTATAACTATTTTTGAAGTCGGGCCCTTAGTAAAATCAAAAATGTCCTGTCTTAGTAAATATAGTGTACCTTTCGTTCTGAATGGGCACCGACTCCAATATAGTTTTAACAGTCATTACCATTAGCAAGAAGAAGTAGGTACTGTACCACTGTCTGTACTGTCGGTGCCAATTTAGAACGAATGGTACGACATTTACTAAGGGCCCGACTCCAGAAATAGTTTTAAGAGCCACCAAAATTTCTTGGCAACCCCCCCCCCCCCCTTGCCCAAATTGAAGGCTGCGACCGCGCCTGGACTCGCGTGGCGCAATGGTTACCATGCCGGACTGCCAATCGAAGGGTCTCGAGTTTGATTCCCGGCGAAGCAGAAATTTGAATGATGAGTTTAATTTTCTGTTCTCGGTTTAAGTGTTTGTATTTCTGTCTCTGTGTGTCGCATGGTACCCATTACACAGTTAAAGACTTAACTTCAGGAAAGGGCTCTTCAAAATAAAATTCGCTAAGTTGATTTTATACTTCGGTATAATAAATGATTTTTCACAGTGTTGACAACGTCCGACACAAACGGCTGCTCGCGCTAGTATATGTGATATGCGAGTATGAGAAGACAATCGTGGTTCTTAAAGTCTAGTACCTATTCAACACTTTAACAGATACATATATCATAATGCGAATTATAATACCATTAAATAAATTGGAAATAATCAAATTAGGTGTTAACATGTTTATATTAATTAATTAAAAAAAGATATAATATACGAACTATCGAATAATTTAACATTGCAAGATACTAACGTGCAGTTACAAAATAACCTTGAATTAAAATAATCAAAACAGTCTCTTTTCTAATTAACATTATTTTGTATTACTTTTTATTAATAGAATAATAAGTAAGTACGTATTTATATGCTTACGTCTTTGTAAGCTTACAGTTCGGCCTTCCTGTTTAAAGCGAGTCCCTTCGCTTGGTTAAATTAACTGAGAAAGAGTTACTTTAAATAAATAGCTCCATATACTATGTTAAGAGTATGATTACTTATAAATGGTAAGTTATACAAGATTTAAAAACAGAACAAAAATAATAAAAAAAATATTTATAGGTTTTCGTAATCTTTATACTTATGGTAAATTCATTATCAATACCTAAATTTGCCTGATCATGTTAACTAACTAAATAAATACATAGGATATGTTTAGATCTTTAACTGGAGATCTATACTATTAATATCTAAAAATACATGAAACTAAAATAAGACTGAAGATTGAGTTGAGAACAAGGTAATTATTTCATTATTCATTCGTTATCGTCACTACTAGTATCTAAATTTCTGCAAAAATTTAACCAAGGCTGCATTTTGTCTGCTGCGACTACAGCTTCATAGCGACGATTGTTTTTGCGGGACACAAGTGTATCTTCTATAACGTACTATCGTTAGGGAGTTTTTTTTTTTTTAGTACGCGATGTGGACCCTGATATTTGACGACTAATTTTTGTGATTGCCCGTCATGGGGAACCTGCCGCTCTACGCGCACTAAATCACCCTCTGAATAATGTTTTGCAGGTTTCATGCGACTGTTAAACTTTTCAGTATCTTTGGCTTGTTTTGCTATTATTCTCTCCCTCGCTGTTTCTCTAACGTTGATGCCCCAGCAATACCGATTGGTTGATCGATCACATAGTCGTCTACAACATATAAATTGATAGTTTCTGTTATCCCTTGTACTTCAACAGAAACCGTGGCCATACCTACAGGAGGGATCAAGTTAGCGCCTATGCCACGGAGAACGGAGAAATCATATTTTATTAATTTTATTAGATTGTTTTATTATAACTTGAGAATTTGTTGTGACTTTTAGATAATTATTTTGACATGTATGTTATAATTTGTAAGTTAAAATGCCATTGTAATATTTTTTAATCTAATATTGCACGCCTATGGGGCATAAACAGCGAAATTTTAAACACCTATCTTGTATTGTACCTGTTTTAAAGCAATAAAGAATTACTGAATTACTGAACTGAACATGCAGGTCTTCTGGTACCGTTATGTTTAAGTTCTCTGGCCTTTGTCAATTTTATGAGTGAACATTGGCTCCCCAAGTCCAAATGACAATTTATTGCATTACCATTGATTTTGATGTAAATAATTTACTTAGCAGTCAATTTTGTTCAATTAATTGTGCTACTTGTTTTTCGTTTTTGTCTTTAATTTTAACCACATCCCTTTCGCGTTCTTTATTTCCTCTATTACGAAAGCAATGAGTAGACAGATGACCAGTTTGATTACATGTGGTACATTTCGCTGAGGGCTTATCACACTTGAAGCTTACATGTCCAGGCTGACCACAATTATAGCAAGTAATTTTTGTCGCGTCTGATTCGAAAGTACTGAGCTTAGTAGCGAAAGTGTTTTTACGATCATTCCGAAACCTATTAGGCGAATCATGTCCTTCGCGATTTTGTCCTACTTTGACAGTTCTAAAATATTTCAGTACTTGCTCCGGTTCTGCAAACTGAGCGGCTTGCGCTCCAACTTTAATAGCCCTATCTTCTACACCATATAACAGACAATCTACAGCCTGGCGTCCATAAATTTTGCACCTATTCAATAGATTAATTTTTATATAATAATAATGTTCCAAAGATTCTCCATATTTAACCTTTTTCGCCAACATTTCAGTTAAGAGCTCGGCGTAGTCCTCACGAAGTGGAAATGAATCAATCAGCTTCTTCTTCCATTCGACCCACGTAAACATCATGGTAGGTAGACTCTGATACCACGATTTTGCCACGCCAGTTAATTTCGGAAGAGCATAATGAATAATTTCTCTGTCTTCCCAACCGTAGATTTGTGCACATTCTTCGACTTTTGTCAACCACGTTAAAATCGTTTGTTCTTTAGACATTGGGTCAAATTCAGGAACAATATTGGTGTTCAAAGTTATTTTTGGCCTATCCGAACTCTTAACTGATTGTAAAATAGACAAAAACTTATCTAAAGCAATATCAATAGAATTTACACTTTTATGTCTCTTAACATTAGATGGCTGTGACTCACACGAATCTTGTGACGAACTCCGACTCCTCTTCCTTTTACACCTAGTGTCAGTTCTTGAACCTGTCTCATTTTTGCGTGAGGTCCGGTTCCTTTGCCCCATATCCTCATAACTTCTTCCGGCTCTAACGTCAGGCGAACGATGTTGTATTGATCGATCCGGCGTACAAAGAACTCTCTCCTTTGTTTTACTTAAACGCGTCACATTTCGCGTTTGACGCTCTCCGTCTCTAGCCTCGGTAACGCGCTCCCGCGCTACCCCTGGCTGCACTCCGTTTCTAGCCTCGGTAACGCGCTCCCGCGCTACCCCTGGCTGCACAGAATGATGTCTCGTCATCAGTCTGACCTGACCCTCACACTGAGGTTCTCCTGGCCAACTGTCATATCGCCTAGGGTTTAGCGTATCCTGACTCTGTCCCTCAACCCTGGGCTCCATTGAGTCTACACTAACCCTCTCATGGCTCATCACGGCACAATCTGAAACTGACACAATACAGCTTAGCAAACCATAAAATAACATGATGCTAAGTTTTTCTTTATTCTTATGCATAGTCACATACTACTCAATTCCTAGACTTATGCGGTCTTTTAAACACCATTAAAGAATCTAAATTTTCGAGTTTGCCTCTTTTTCTTTACCTTTAGTTTTAAAAATTACCTACACTTTTAAACTTTTATTATACCTATCATATATTTTGTATAGCGAGACAAAATGTTTACAGATATTCAAAACAATCAGAACAAAGCCGTTATAGAAACAAAACCACACACGTAAACGCTGCAATATTTTTATCGTGGTCTTTGTTTATCTAGCTTTGTCGGCATCTAGTTTCAAGCTCAGTCGAACTGAGCAATCTTAAATATAAACAAGCGCGCCATATAAACTATAATAATGCGCTGTGTGTGCGCCGCCCGGTAACATGATGCGCGCACAGGGCCCAGTATACCGAAGCAAGGCCAACCAAAACAACAATGTACATAATACTTATTTTCACGCCTGTATTCCCTTACGGGTAGGCAAAACGTCAACGGCTAATTATGACCGAACAACAAAACCTGCTAATGAATGAACAATATAATAATGTTATACTTCGTGCCTTAACAAAGCATCAGTTCATCTCGATTGTAAAATTATCCATATCCATACTAATATTATAAATTCGAAAGTAACTCTGTCTGTCTGTCTGTCTGCTACTCTTTCACGCTTAAACCACTGAACCGATTTTGATAAAATTTGGTATAAACATAGAAAGGACGTTGCGAAAGAACTTAGGCTACTTTTTGCCGCGTGAAAATATCTCATTCCCACGGGAAGCAAATGGAATGAATGAAATGCGCCGTGTACTTTTATAAATACACACTACATGTTATTACTTACTTCATTGACGTCTATTATCATATTTTATAACTTATATTCTGTTGTTTTATTCTTATACTTTACTTTTCCTTTATTATTTCTTTACAAAATTATTTAATTTCGGTGTTTATTTATATTTTCACGCACCTATCAAAATTGTCACGTCAGACTTTTATGTTACTTATTTTTTTAATTCATTTTAAGGCATTGTATAAAAATCCTTTTAGCCATTCAATATTAAATGAAAAGACAATTTTTGTTTCTTATTTCATTTCATAGATTAATAAAGTATAGTATTGCCTTTGGTTTTTCATGTTTTTTTTTTTTTTATATTATAATTATTATAAATTGTTATTTTTAAATAATAAATGAATATAATGTTCTTCGAATCTTTATATATATATAAATGAATTGCTGTTCGTAAGTCTCGCTAAAACTCAAGAACGTCTGAACCGAAATGGCTAATTTTGGTCTTGAAATATTAGTAGAAGTCCAGGGAAGGTTTAAACGGTGAGAAAATTTGGGAGTATTGTGAAATTAATAGTAAAATAACTTATTTTATTTTCCTATATAAACAGTTAGTAACAGTAATTGTCAAACATTGGTTCTTCGCGCCATCGTCCAAAAGTTTGACATAGTCTGAATAACAGTTCATATGTCACTGTTCGTTTTTTATTTTTTTATTTGACAGTAACATAAAAAACCCTTTGAGATGATGAAGAAACTAATCCTCTTACAAAACTTTTAAGGCAGGACAACGTCTGTGGGATCCACTAGTAACTAAATAAATAAATAAATAAACAATAATCATTTCTCGGACAATTTACACAGCGCCATTTACATATTACTTAAATACATTTTTTTATATGTACATATTATTAATACATAAACACCCAGACTCAACACAAATCTTTGTAAATCTTAGTTTCGAAAATTTGTGTTTGGTGGGGATCGAACCCACAACCTTCGGCTCAGAAGGCAGGATCGCTAACAACTGCGCTATTGGGCCAGTGAATCGCTTTTATGATAGTCATATTTAAGCAGTGCATCGTAAACATACAACACTAATGATTTCTAAATCCCACTGATGTCCTTTAATTGCGTGATAATTTAAAATAAATCTGTGGCATCTCGCACACAACAATTAGTTTTTAATTCCTTAATTTTAAAACTCAGAGAACAAAGAGAAAGAAAAAGAAAAAAAAATTACTTACGGTTTATAGGTGTAGGCGTAGATCGAAATAAGTATAATTAATTTCGATAAATCCCACTTCTGAAGTTAAAGACTTAACTTCAGGAAAGGGCTCTTCAAAATAAAATTCGCTAAGTTGATTTTATACTTCGGTATAATAAATGATTTTTCACAGTGTTGACAACGTCCGACACAAACGGCTGCTCGCGCTAGTATATGTGATATGCGAGTATGAGAAGACAATCGTGGTTCTTAAAGTCTAGTACCTATTCAACACTTTAACAGATACATATATCATAATGCGAATTATAATACCATTAAATAAATTGGAAATAATCAAATTAGGTGTTAACATGTTTATATTAATTAATTAAAAAAAGATATAATATACGAACTATCGAATAATTTAACATTGCAAGATACTAACGTGCAGTTACAAAATAACCTTGAATTAAAATAATCAAAACAGTCTCTTTTCTAATTAACATTATTTTGTATTACTTTTTATTAATAGAATAATAAGTAAGTACGTATTTATATGCTTACGTCTTTGTAAGCTTACACAGTGTATATTTTCCCCTACTCTGGCGCTATCAGTGTGAAACGTAAAAAAAATCAAAGTGTTCTACCGACTTTACTATGCTGAGTGTTCTTTTCAAAATGATAGCTACGTCTCCATATCATGATTACACCACCAGTCGAAGGTTAAAGTTCCACAGGCCGCTTTGCACGCTCCTTTTGATGTTTGAACGGATGTGTAAGTTATGGGACAACCTTCCAGCTGAGGCATTTCCAGTGGACTTTGACATAGGGTTCTTCAAGAAAGCTGTAAAGAAAGCTCTTCTTGAAAGCCGGCAGTGCTCGGGTGGCTCCGCTGGGGTTGCCCGTTTTCATAGGCGACAGTGATCGCTTAACCACGCGGCCTTTCCGCCTCTTTGTTCGGTTTATTTATAAAAAAAGTGATTTCGAATAAACGAATAAGCAATTGCCGAGGGTCTAATAAAAAAATGTTATAGAAATGAGCAGACGTTTTCAGTGGTTAATTTAATAAGAGCTATTACATACATACGCAGTACTGGCACTGGTGTTATACTAATATGCTAAAGCGTCACGGCAGCAGCACGACATGGTGGTCACGCCCAGAATAATATTAGTAATCGATATATTTATTTCTGATGCTGTGTGAAGGGTTGTTAATAGGACCAATTGACTCTTAATCGCGTAGGGCCTGATCCTCTCACGCTGCTCCAATTCAGGTTGATGACCTCTTCATTGTTAGTGGCCTAACTGCTATCGCAAGTTTTAAATCGCTCAAAAGACCTCCATTAAGTATGAACGGCAGTATGTTAACGACAATTGCAACCAACGTGTAAGCAACCAAGAATTTGACTAACCAACTACTAACCACGCCTGACATAGCGTAGACATTTCACCACCTTTCAGTAATATATTTATGTTACATAATGATAATGAATCTATGCATTATTTGCAGCACAAATTATTTAATTATAATGATCCTTTCCGCGGGCACAGCAGTACTATCTAAACACTTTAAAAACAGGCTATTATAGTACGTTTAATT
The DNA here is from genome assembly GCA_911387765.1 of Pyrgus malvae. Lineage (NCBI taxonomy): Eukaryota > Metazoa > Arthropoda > Insecta > Lepidoptera > Hesperiidae > Pyrgus > Pyrgus malvae. Next base: position 5,564,466 of record OU426958.1, on the reverse strand, counting down.
TGTAAAGAGAAACTGATGATAACGACTGAAAAGTCGATTATAAGAGGAGTACAGTAAGATTGTAAGGACTCAGGAAGAATGTATCTACTCAACATAATAATATGAACTTTTGTATCATAAGTAATTTCATAAAAGGTAACAATAATCCAAGGGACAGTGGAGGGCAAGCGGTCACGAACGAAATTGCAACCTCATCAGCAACGACCACTCTGACAAGAGTGAACGACTAAGGAGGAGGAGGAACAAATAATCCAACTCTAATCAAGCCTTTTGTACAAGTCTTTATCTACGCGGACGACGTCGCGGGCACAGCTAGTTCTTAATATATAATAATAGTGGGATCGGTGTAGGTACGGCGTACACCAATCTTCATGAATACACAATCGCTCCATTGAATGTCGAAGCGACAGAGACGTGGGCTGGGAATCTGAGTGCAGCAAATTCTTCTTTATAGTTTGTAGTGGTTTACAGATATTTCAATTTTAACGTAGGTAAGTATTCAATATTGTTTGAAAAAACAAAATTTTTAAATAAAAAAACCGACTTCAAAAAAAAAACTACACCAAAACAAATTTTATGCACTAAAAAGTAAATAATAATAATAATTGCGTATTCTTCTACAATTTAATAGTCAACTTACATTTTCTATTCATCGATATTATGCAGGTACTATCTGTGTTTAACACATTATAGTGAAAATACATTTATTGTTATTTTTGGAGTCGGTGTCAGCCAAGGTAGGTTTGTAACTATGAAACAGTTAGTAATTCTGCCACAGATCGCATCTTTACTGTAAGCCGGTAAGGAGTTTCATTGATCATCATATTCAATTACGACAATTACTTGGTCATAACAACGTTACAGTAGGTGACTCAAATATCCGGATAGCCTATAAAAGATTCGGTCGAGTACCGTTAATTTGCTCCTAAGAATTGAAGAGTTCCGTTATTTTGTCATGGATCCCATAATCAGAACCTAACCAAACTCTTATCAAACTATCCTTGCCAATAAAAAAGGAATCATCGAAATCAGTTGACGTGTATTCGTCCAGTCGAAAGTTCTGAGGTAACAAACATAAAAAAATACAGTCGAATTGAGAACATCCTCCTTTTCTGAAGTCGGTTAAAAAGGTATGGTGACAATTTTGCTCCGCTCTTCAGTGATAACGAAGAAGCTTCAGTAATAGTGAAGCGCGCATGGCCCGGCGGTTAGCGTAGAACGCAAGCGATCTTTGCAACTAAGCCAAACGGGCATGGTCGGGTGTGAGATGGGTGACCGTTTCATGCGCGTTTCCGTGCTTGGGAGGGCACGTTAAGCCGTCGGCTCCGGTTGTTGTTGATAGATAAGAGTCGTTAAAGGAGGCCTTTGGGCGGTCCTGCATCTCCATCTCCACCAACCCGCATTGGAGCAGCGTGGTGGAGTAAGCTCCAGGCCTCCCCAATAATGGGGAGAGACCCGTGCCCAGCAGTGTGACGTAAAAAGGGTTGCAGCCCTTCAGTGACACAAAGAAATTTTGTTAATCAATAGATAATACCGTTGCTATGTTATTACACGTTCGACATATTCAGAATTTATGGTTTCGGAAAGTAGCAGTGCAGCACTAATTTCTGCTATTTTCTATTTCATTTCGGTAAAATAGTGTAGTTTATATCCCAACACGATAGGTGCGTATAGGTTATCATTTCGGTAGATTTCATCTATACAAATATGTAATATAAATACTAATACTACTACTAATACTAATACTACTACTAATACTAATACTACTACTAATATAAATACTAATACTACTACTAAAACAAATAAATAAAATTGGAGTGTCTGTTTGTAATATTAAAATAATCGCTTTTCACTACATGTACTAGGTATATGAATATTATTATTAAACCAAAATAATATCTTTTTCAATTTATGTCTGTCTGTCAGTCTGTCAGTTTGTTCCAGTTAATCTCTGAAGCGGCTGGACCAATTATAACGGGACTTTAAAATTGGTCCCACTAATCTTTTTTGCAATGTAGGTACTACTACAACTACGAACCTGTAGCTTTGGGATTAAGAATAGAGCTACGGTATCCCTTGACTGATCGTAAGAGGCGACTAAAAGGGGGCTTCCGGGTTTGTGGACGGTGTGAGTGGGAGCTTGATCCACCCAGCCAGCAGCACCGGGAAGGACGTGATGTGTGCGTGGCCGCATGCCGCCGTAAGGATTGGAAGGTGCAGGAAAGCATATCTGCTCTCCCAAAGATGGGCCCATTCTGGGCGCCGCGCGTGGAGCTCACCGGTGCGTTCCACTGGAAATCCCGGAGTCCTCTCCAAGCGCAGAGGCAGGCCACCGATAGGGTTTTAGTGCTGTCAAATCCCACATAACCCGGTATCCTCACCCAAGGTGCCGGGTACCTTTTGAAGGTTTCCCCCCACCCGATATCAAAAAAAGGTACTTAACCAAAACTATTTCAAAAAATTAGTAGGTACCGAGAATTTATTGGCTGCTCCTTTATCTTCAGTTCACTACATTAAGATCAATACGAAACCTTACAAGTGAATGGAAGAAACATATTATTATCTAAGAGAATATTTTGTAACATTAATAAAACTTTTAGGTATCTTTAATTCTTTCAGAAAATCCTAAAAAAATCAACAGCTAAATATAAGAAAGATAAAGTAAAATTCTAGTTTAAAATTCTAAACATGTGTTCGCAAGATGGAGGCACTACATAATATAATTATGAGCACAATCGCACGATCGGCTCCGCGCCAATGGCTTGTGAATTCACAATACGGCCCATTGAAAATCTGGCCATACAACTATAACTCAAGGACGTTTGATAGTAAGAAATTTTAACTTTGCCACTACTGCTGTGAGCACGAGTTTCGGATATATTCAGCTAGTGTAATTCATAGAATAGCTTGATCGGTAAAAATAAACCTTCTGTTTAACTAGGCAACGAAACCTCGTCATTTCATTCATATCAATCCTTCACTAATCCGCATTGGGTACAAACAATGTACTTAAAATAAATTCTGGGCCTTTTCTGGGCTAACGAAGCCCGAGCCACCACATCTAAAATCCCGCAATTAACCCGCATTAGAACAGCGTAATGGAGTAGGCATCAGCTTATAGGAAGAGACTCACGCCCAGCAATGGGATGCAAAAAGGTGGGATAAGTTGTTGTAAGCAATGAGCAGCAAAGCAATGAACATTCATGTGATGTAGAGTGTGGAATTTGCAGGCAGCTCCAGGCAGATGTGGTTGCATCGCCCACCAAAACATAAAATAATAACGGCATACTCATGGCTGCAAAGGTGTTAATGCCATGTAATGCCCTGATTTATTATTATACTAGCGGCGCGGATACTTCGTACGCGTGGACTTTGGTATTAGTCAGAGCGTGATGTTCCTTTAAGCCTGGTCTTCCCCGATAAATGGACTATCCAACACAAAAATAATTTTTCAATTCGAACCAATAGTTCCTGAGATTAGCGTTTAAACAAACAAACTCTTCAGCTTTATACTCTTATATTATTGTAGGTACGCGCTGCCGGCCCTGGCCGGTACCGCCGCAACCGCTGTCCCTGCATTTAAAGCTGTAATTTCTTCGAAAATATTCATTTAAATGAGATATTGTAAAAGGCCGTATTGATCTATATTGAATGCACAATATATCTTAGTAGCATTAATTGCTGTGTTGCTTAAAATCGCTTCGTAAATAAGCCATTATTTCTCGTAAAAATTAAAGAATAAAAATGGTTATTGTGGGTTATCAGTTATCACTTATACATAAGACAGCATCGCGAGCTTTTTTGTAGATCTTTTTAAGCTGTACAATACTGTAGAACATTATTTTGATCTATCTCGTAGGGTTCAGCCAACGTTTGCAATGTCTCCAACCTCCAAACTAACACAATATAGGGTTGATACTTAAAGCACCGCTGCGACGTGATGGTAGAATACACAAATAAACTTACACATAAAATACTAGATGTGCTCCGCGGTTTCACCCGCGTTAATTTTTTTTAAAGTATCCTATTTTACTTCTGATAACTCCAAGAATATAAATATGTACAAAGTTTCATGAAGATCGGTTGACTAGTTTTCGCATGAAAGAGTACCAAACAAACTTACTTTCTTATTTATAATATTAGTACCTAGGAGTAGTATGGTATAGTTTCTACTCATCATATTTTTTTTATTTCTTAAAATTATTTCTTTACACTATTCATCCTTAACTTCTTTATTTTTTATTGCAAATTGTATTTTATAAAGTGCTGAAAAGCACAAACACAAAAGTTTCAGGGACTCTCAAGTAGGCACGTTGGTAACTCATTATGTTAGTACCGTGGTACATTATTAATTCGAGACTTGGAACTTGAGCTTAATTTGATATCAGCGGAGCGGGATGTGTACTAATGAGAGCGGCAAATGGATATAATTGAAGAGTTTTCATGTTTTCAAACACGTAAACTAATTTATAATCTACTTATACTAATGTCGAAAACGTGTGACTCCCTGTTTGCTTGTACGTGTATTGCTTTAGCAAGTACGTATTAAGTAATATTACGATTTTAATTATACGATAATTGTATGCGCCGCGTTAACTCACACGTAATTTTACATAAATAGTTTATTCCTACTATTAAATGGCTCATGTCAAAGCAAGAGCAAAACATAAATTTGTACTTGACCAAAATCGTTCAATCCCAATTTGACTTGCCTACAATAACAATTTTAAGTCAAAATCAAATTCTTTATTTGCACGAACATGGGTACTAAATGGTTACAAAATTGGTACATATTGATCTGCCAAGTTCTGCCTGTTGAGGCATAAAAAATATTCAATAAAAAATTATTAAATAGTCTATACCTATTTAATTTCGAGTCATTATATAATACTAGGTCAATTTAAAAAAAAACTTTTATCCTATTTGAGCTCCACAAAAACGCTAAGTAGTTACTTTTTGTATTGGTGGGGATACCTTCTCAAGGTACCCGCGCTCTGGGAGAGATATTACCGCACTAAAGCCCCAGCGGTGGGCACCGCTGCTGCGTATGGCCCGGCAGCGAGTGTAGAACGAAAGCAATACGAGAAGATTGATTGCTTTAGGTGTGAGATAGGTGGCAAAAATTTCAAGCGCGTTTCTGTGCTTCGGACGTTAAGCTGTTTGTTCCGGTTCATACCGATATATAATATATCGGTATGAACCGGAGTATAGTCGGAGGTATGAATATAGTCGGAGGCCTAACGAAAGGCCTTTGAAAACATCCCACTGGCCGCTGGTTTAATGGTTAAAGCTCCCACTCTTATCGCTAGCAACTCCGGAAAGCTGCATACTAAAGTCTACACTATGTAGTCTACACTATATACAATAAATGAAAAATAAGTATTTCTTAATTACGTCGCTTCTTACAAGAAACGTGAAATGAATGAAAAGAATATTAAATTCGCAGAACTTTCTTACATAATTTTATTGAAAAGAGCCAAGTCTGCATACCAACTTATAAACATTACATACGTTATAGAAGTATGGTTTTTCTTCATGTCCCATTGCCACATGTTTACTTTCAGAATTGAGCTTTAAGCCAAAGTCCACCACAAAAAAAAACTACATTAACTTATGAGTGTCAAGGCACAACACTACGCGAAGACGCTATAGGAACGTCACTAGTTTTTTTTACGTATTGACACTTGTTCAATAAAATGGCGGAGCGTTGTTGTTTGTGTGATTTACAGTGTTACTCTTTTATTCTCTTATAGACTATTATATATTTTCCAAATCTTCGACACAGGTGTTCGGCCCAGGTGTTTGTTCTAATTACCTTGATATGTAAGCGATCAATCATTAATAACGCTTCGAAACGTGTCTAATTAAATTAGGCAAATACCTTCTGAACCCCTCCTTTTCCTTTGATGTACTTAAGGGGCCGTATACGAAATTTTGCCGATTTTGCTTATTTACCCGATTTAACACATGAGATTTTGCAGATAAATTACAGTACTTCTACAAGTATCATTGCACAATATAACTTTTCATTTCATTAATAATCTAATACATTAGACACTTTTATAACTTGCGTCAAGAATTATTATAATGCGAGATTTAGGTTACTTTAAAAGATGTTTAATGCCGAATCATCATTATTAATAAGATTTTTTTTTCAGGAAACGGATTGATTACAAACTGAAGAGTATTTATGTCAAATAAATTTTACGAAAGATTATTCCAATTTGCCGAAATCAAATGCAATTTCTGGCCCATTTTTTCTCAAAATTGACTAAGTTCAATGTTTTTTTTACTAATATTTTTTGTATGAGATTGGCAAAAAGTGGCTCATACATTATGTATGTGGTTTTTACAGCAATACATGGCATTTTTTTTATCTTTTTAGACTTTAAAATGATCCAGAAATATGTTATATTCTGTACCTATTACAGTAATATTTACAAAACTATCACCGGCTTTAGGTCTATTAAGCAAAATAACGAAATAAAAATTAAAAAGTGGCTCATTTAATAGTTTATTATTGAAATGATCAGTCATATTGTGCAATAAAACTTATGGAAATACTGTATTTTAACTGCAAAATCACATGTATAAAATGAGCTAAATCAGCGAAATCGGCAAAATTTCGTATACGGCCTCTTAAATCTGCTCACAACCCTTGCACCAAATCATTTCAATGTCTTCTATATTATCTGCGATCAAAGCCTTTCGCTTATTCATTTTGGTCAGCAATGACATCTATACAAATAAATAAAATTGGAGTGTCTGTTTGTAATATTAAAAGAACTGCTAATTTATATACGATACATACCTACACCAAAATAACATTTTTTACAATTTTTGTCTGTCTGTTTGTTCCGGCTAATCTCTGAAACGGCTGGACCGATTTTGACGGAGGCTTCTTTTATTTTCGAGAAATTCTAAAAGTAAAATCCACGCAGGCGAAGTCGCGGGCGGCCACTAGTTTTAAATAAAGCAAAGTTGTGTTTGTAACACCATTAAAAAGTTAAAAAGGCTGGACCAGTTTTTACGATTATTGAATTTACGAATATTTTTTCATGCTGATAGACATAATATATTATATAATAAAATCTCAATTTTCTTAATATTTTAAATATAATAAAATTTCAGTTTTCTTAATATTTTAACAACTTTATTTTCCTATATAAACGATCTGGATTGTTCGATCGATCGTCGGAGATGAACTTCTTGTTCATCTCCGACCAAGAACAGAAAAGCTCATAATTTAAATTACTGCTCCGCCGGTAATTGAACCCAAGACGAGTCATCGATAAAATTATTAGGTAAGATAAACGTCCATAATGTCGTCAACGTATTGGTACTCGTCATTCCATAGAGAAGGTCAAAAGTTTTCCTATGAATGACGAGTATCGGGACACTGACAAAAACTGACGATAATACGGACATTTAATTTTATCTTACGTGTTTTAGAAAAGCAATCTTCAACTTTAAAAACTAGATAAAAGTATTTTTAAACTAACACGATAATATCCCTTCATTCTGACAGAACCTGACATGATCAGCTTATGTCATCTTTCTCGACAGGAAGTTACATAATTCCAAAGTTATGACAACAAAAACAAACAATAAAGGATTAATTTGTTTTTAATACGCGGCTATAGAATATGTTTTACGACTATTCTATTTACTTAAGTCCTGTGCACCCGCCGTCGTCGTAAAAGTTTACTGTCAAATAAAACTTTGATGTTGATTTATTTTGGGCATGTTAGCTAAATTTGGTCACAGTTTCAGGCCTTTCTTAGCTTAAATATTCAACCGGAGACAAACATACATTAAGAAAGGAAAGAAAAGAAAAGTGAACACTTATTTCTTTTCTGTAAAAAAAAAACTTTTTATAATTTTAGCTAATTGTTAATCTTAATAATGTAATTTTTATAATAGGCAGGGGCAGCAGCCGACCATGCTCAGTCTCTAAAGCGCCGCAAATATTGTGCTATATCGGAAAATTATGAATTTGCGGCGCTCGCAATGGAGACGTTAGGTCCATGGTCGGCTGACATGAAAAAATTCTGTATGGATATGTCAACGAGACTTGTCCTCGCTTCGCGTGACCAGAGAATGGCAGTTACTTTGCTCAAAAAATCTATCTTTTGGTTCAACGAGGGAATGCTGCCAGCGTTCTGGGCACCATGCCGTAATCAGGTCTTTTGGATGGCATATACATTTTGTAAAATATGTGTATTTTTCTTTTTAAGTAGTTTTTAAATTACTACATGTTTAATTTTTATATAAAATTCTCGCGTCACAATTTTTGTTATATTTATGTTAGTTATATGTTTTATAGTATGAGTATAATCATCATAAAATACAACGGACGTTCTGTATTAAGTCTTTATAAATGTTCGTTCATCGTCCTTTCATATCGAAAACGCGGAATTATCACAACCATTTAGTTTCCCTACGGTACATGGACCCTTTAAGCTCCTGAATAAAGCCCTCTCTATTCAAGGTTTCGGTGCATTAACGATCTTAACGATAGTCGGCATGATCGATGGAATGAATGGGCCTTGTGCTTAAGCATAAGCTTTGATCGTATGCACGTATGAATGATGGGAGCGAGGGTTGTTTCAATGGTGTTATTTTCAAAGGTCAGGTAGGACCATTGGATGGATGGTAATTTCTTAATATTTCGTAAATTTAAATGTAAGGAAAAGAGAGATCTCCTCTCTTTACACTAAATGTATCTTTATACATACAAATTAACATGGTATAAGCAAAGACGCTGATGGAAGCAGTTCAATGTACATATGTGATGTTTCAAGTCCCGCTGAAATATAGCAGCTGTATCGTTTTGTTCTGTTATATTTACTTTTTATTCCACGACTCTGGTATAACCAAAGACATGATAAGCTAATTTGTTATTGTTTATAACGTTTTGTGGTTATAGCACATATTGAGGGCGACTTACTCAATATTGCATTTAAGGCATTTCTATCTATAATTAATTGTAAATAAGTAATTAAGTTTATGTTTGTTAATATTCGTAATTCATTGTTCATTAGTGTAATTGGAACAATCCGTACTAAATGACTAAAATAAATAAATAAATGAATAAATAAGGCTTAGCGTAAGCGTGTTTTAAATTTCTTTTTCATATGTTTTGTGTGTGATTTTGTATTGTACTTTGTGGTGAAATAAATTACTTTAAATTAATCTGTCTTTTTATTAATTCCAAACCACTTGTTTTTTTTCCTTTTCCACAGCAGATTGGTACACACACCACATTAAAAAGCTCGCAAGCAGCAAGAATAGAAACATTGTATAAGGTACAATGAAAACTGTACATGATATAATAAAATCGAATTTTATATCACATACATTTTTGTAATATAAAATTCTCAATGCAATTTCAACTCATACTTTTATAACTTTTTAATTTCTTTAGCAATTAAATAAGAATCTGTTAAAAATGAATACGCTCACAATCTTAATTCATCAGACATTATTCATGTACAGTATATGAGCACTGAAGATGTTTTGATGCAAGGGTTGTGAGCAGTTCCAATGGGGTACTTCAAAGAAGAGACGAGGGACGGCTCAGCAGATGCTTGTGTGATTTAATTAGATACGTTTCGAAGCGTAGGCTCATATATCTGCGAAACTGTGAAAATTAATAGGACTTCGTGTACTACGGTATTAGAAAGAATATTTTTTTCATGAAACTTAAGTGAAAAATGCTTAGTCTAATTATAATCAGTATACTGAAAGATGGCGCGTACTCACTATTCACACAAATGCATTTGCATTTTGTAGCGGTATGTGTCACGCTTACAACTTTTACGTCTATTACTGAGTAATCGCCACATTGCTCTATAGTGGGTTGGTTGGATCGGATATACGGGTTAGTGGACAACCCGTTTTTGGGATTTTTAAAAACATCCATACTGCCTTTGACAAATTTTAATGATTGTTTTTCAACGATAACACCGATAAGGCCAGGGGCTTGACGGCCCTCCAAAACACAGAAACGCGCATGAAATTTGCCACTTACTGTAACCCATCTAACTTACAACCCACCCAAAATTGCTTACCCGCAAAGATCGCTTGCGCTCTATATGCACATTTTCTATACTTGCACTGCTCTATGCACGCTCTCCCTAAGAAAAATAATAAAATCGTGAACAAAAACATTCAAGAAATAAAAAAGAAATCCGATTATGAGGTATATCTTCGCTTTCAATCAGCGGTGTACCAAAATCGTCCTAAAATTATCCAAACTCCTTGAACACCGCCATATCGATGTATCAGAGCATAGCAACGCGTCGGCTACACGACGACAGAATATTAAACATATACACAGTCACGAACTACGGCGTACAGTGACTAACAAAGTACACCACAAATAGGCCAAAAAGTACACACTATTTTGCATATTTGCCCATATATAATACGTGCCATATTGGCACCGACGACCCGACCGCAACCTCCTGATAATAGCCCAGGATACAATTATACCTCGTGTGTGGTCGTTGGCCCATGATTAACAGTTAATACCTATATCATTGTTGTATTGTACTTGTTCATTGTGTCTATTGTTTTGGCAGATTGCCAACTAAGAGGCATAATTCTCATAAAGCTATGGTATCGGTTATTGCTGAAATCTGAGTCATTCAAAGGAGGTAATTTGATCTTGTAATGGTATGCTAAACTAAACGGATTCTTAGGATAAATAATTCCAACAGATCAAAACTTTTCTAAGTACAGGTGTGGTACAGGTGTCACGCGGTCCCGGGGGGGGGTCACAAGGGACATGACCCCCCCAAAATCCATCAGTCATGCGTAGACGGAAGGCGGAACAAGCCAATTTGGGACACCTCTGCCCCCAAATTTCTTAGTGCCCCCCCCCCCCCCCACCACAAAATTTCTTGGCGGCCCTCCCCCAAAATTGAAGGCTGCGACCGCGCCTGGTGTCAGCGACTCAATCTAGGAAAATAAAATACTAGTCGCTCAATAGCTTCATCAGTACCTGTACTACATATTATGTATTCTGTGGCATCAGTGTAAAACTATGGTCAAATGTTCTGAGGAAAGAACCCTCAGATATAGGATGTATCTGCGAGTATATCTGTGCAAGAACCCAATGTGTAGGTACAATATGAATACTGGAGATCATGAATAAAAATAACACTAAACCGTCAAATAATAAATAAATAACATTTCACACTCATAGCCCCACAGTAAGGCAGATATAACCAGTGTCGAGGGTGCCATGGACACATACAGAGACAGAAACACAAACACCCAGACCGAAAACAGAAACTTAAACTCATTATTCAAATTACTGCTTCGCCGGGAATCGAACCCGGGACCCTCCGATCGGCAGTCCGGCAGGGTAACCATTACCACAATACACAGAGCGCCTCGTGTGCCATTACGCCGCACGGGTCGTCAATAATCATCATACAATATGAAAATGTTTCGCACAATTTTATAATGTTTACAACCTGGGCCGATTCCGTTACTACTTCTGTAAAATTCAATTAACAATGTCACGGCAGTCCTTATAATATCGCTCGGGTTATTGTGGAAACAAACAATTTGATTTATATTACTATCGATATGGGATAAAACCCGCCCCTACTCCCCAAATCAGGAGCCCCCACTCACCCCCTAATTCTTCGGCCAGGACCACGCCTGTCACTATACACCCTCGTCTTAAAAATTATAAATTTAGTTTATAATAGATTCTACACAATATTAGAGCCATATTTATCACTCTCCGTATTTTATCAATCTTTTTAGAGGGACACTAAAATATCAATAAACAAAGGTACCACTTTAGTTAGTTTAGTACCACCACTGCACCCACTTCTGCCGTGAAGCAATTCTATTATGTTACGGTGGAAAGGTGCAGTTGCCGGCCATACTTACATGAGGCGACCACCAGCCTACGGAGTAGCAGCGCAACTGCATACGACCTCAGACAAAACTTACCTATGCTTGCTTGAGGTTGTATGTAGATGTCCATGGGCTGCAGCTACCACTTAACACCACGTGGCCAGCATGCTCATCTGCTACTCCATTTAGATAAAAAATAAATATAAAAAAGTCGCTGGAAAAAGGTCAAGCTGTGCGAGTACGAGTTGGTTCATGTCATGCCTTCTAGAAATTGTATTTTGTTCTTAGTCATGCACGGTGATAAAACTTCATATTAAATTAGCACAATGGTTTCCTCACCGTTGAGCGGCGACAAACTTGCACGTAACAAATATTTTAGTCAGATTTGCTCGCTCGGTGTAAGCGCGGGACCTCTAGGTCGGAGACCAGTGTCCTTTTTTTTGTTTTCGGGGGGGGGGGGGGGGAACCTTCAAAAGGTACCCGGCACCTTGGGAGAGGGTACCGGGTTATGTGGGATTTGACCGCACTAAAACCCCCTCGGTGGCTGCCACTGCACTTGGGGGGGATCTCCGGCGGAACGCACCGGTGTCCTCCACGCGCGACGCCCCAGAACGGGCCCATCTTCGGGAGAGCATATGTGCTCTCCTGCACCTTCCGATACTCACGGCGACATGCGGCCACGCACACATCGCCGCCCTTCCCGGGGCTGCTGGTTGGACGGATCGAGCTCCCACTCACAACGTCCACAACCCCGGAAGCCCCCTTTTAGTCGCCTCTTACGATCAGGCAGGCCGTAGCTCTATTCTTAATCCCGAAGCTACAGGGAATAGAGACCAGTGTCCTAAACACTTAACTCTGAATCTGAATAAATATTTTATACGCACTGTATAATAATAGCTTAATTTCTAGCGGTCAAAACCGCAGCACGATCAATATTAATTTGACCAATCACCCATAATTTGAATATTTTGTTAAATTAATATTAGCAATGTAACGTAACTGAACACTCAAACATACAGACCACAACCTAAATACTTGTTAATGTGTCTGATTGTGTGGTTTGAGGCGGCCCTATTTAATTCATGAACCACAGAAGGTAATTAGAGGATTAAATAATCAAGACAGGCCCAAACCGATCCTTGTCAGAGCAATGAATACTCAAGTGTGGGTTACTCATGTCATGGGATAAAAGTTTCAAGAGATGAAGCAGACCCCTTGAACAAGCCACAGAATACTTTACGAGTTAAGATATTATTTAATGACGACGTGATTTTATTATTATTAATATCGTCTTATTATATTCGACTAATTATAGCATAAAATTAGTATCGATCGTCTTTTTAGACACCTACATTACATCTACACATAAATTCAAGCAGTGATAACTCTTAACTAAGATTCCTATGCCGTTGTACTGTTACTCCGAAGTCTGAGGGCTTCTTGTATGGCAAGTGCATCTTTCTAGAATTTTCTTGCGACAGGAATGGTACCTACTATCACCTTGACGCCATTGAAGACATTTTAATGACAACAAAGATTACTTTGAAACAAAAAGGTAGCATGATATATATAATAACTTGAATTCTATAAACTGGAAAACAATGTTAACAATATCGATAACAACACAGCTAGTCAGACCATAGGAATCGAACCAATAACCCTTTGAATGCTGAAGGTGGTTCCTGTGCTGTGCTGCACGCATCTTTATAAAATAAATTTTAAGATTTCGCTGCAAGTTTTCTACACTTTCGTTAATCTTGTCTCTCTAGATGTCAGATGGTCGTAGATAGAACTTATCAAATATATCACGAAATTTTAACGAGAAAAGTTGCGCTCATAAATATATCAGGAAAGGCGAGTATGTGGCAAAAATATTTGATGAACTGAAAATTTTCTTAACTTGAAAGGACCGTAAAATATATATTATGGATTAGGTACCTATTTAACACAATTAAAATACAACGTTGAAAACATGTTTGCGAAATGAACAGATTTAGTAATTTTTGAAAAAGATGTAAAATTTCAATTTTTTATTAAATTTGAAAAGCTAATAATAAAACGAGGTATTAAATTGAATATATATCTACGTCATTACATTTTAGAAATGAGCAAGCGATGGCTGAGTAGTCAAAACCGCGGTCTTGGTCAAAAACGCGACCGATCCCGGCTTCAAATCCTCGGCGCGCACCTATGACAAAGAAATTTGTAATGTGCGCATTTATCGCTGCTCCACGGTGATGGAAATATCGTGATATTTAAATGATTACGATGTTCTCCATCATCGTGCATGCCTGAGAGAAATTCACAATTTCTCGAAAGCATGACGTTCACCAATCCGCACTTGGCCAGCGTGGTGGACTATGGCCTAAATCCCTCTCACTTGTGAGAGGAGACCTGTGCCCAGCAGTGGAACATAAAAAGGTTGAAAAAAAAACATTTTAGAAACACAACTACCGTACCTTACCATAGACGTGGGTAAATCCTTTGTATTTTTTTTTTCGTTAAACAAGTAACTACACAAGTTCAGTGTCGGAAAATGGGACTAGGTACATATTTTTTTTGTAAAAATTTCAATATTATCTTATGAGGTATTGTTTAAAAAAAGTTGTTTCTGTATTTAAATCTGTTGGCATATTATTAAATAGCGTAGAGAAGCGCGCATGGCCTGGCGGCTAGCGTAGAACGCAAGCGATCTATGCAGCTGAGCCACACGGGCGCGGTCGGGTGTGAGATGGGTGACCGCTAGTGGCAAAAAATTTCATGCGCGTTTCCGTGCTTCGGAGGGCACGTTAAGCCGTCGGTCCCGGTTATTGTCGATAGATAACAGTCGTCAAACCTTGTCGGAGGCCTTATGGGCGGTTTGAAAACATCCGACAGCGGGTTGGCCACTAACCCGCATTGGAGCAGCGTGGTGGAGTAAGCTCCAGGCCTCCCCAATAAGGGGTAGAGACCCGTGCCCAGCAGTGGGATGCAACAAGGGTTGCAGCCAATTATTAAATAAAGGACACTACAATGCCTGAATGTTAGGGAATAAAATAACCGTACGAAATATGCCTTTTCGGGATCCCTTCAGAACTTTATCAGACTTTATCGAATAGCTGATGATTACTGACAACTGACTATTACTCGTATATCGACTATTATTAAAGAAAAATGGGATTCAAATGATTTTGTTTGATGCTGGCCATATGCATAAATGGTGTGATTACTGGAAAAAAGAGGAAAAAAACTGTCTCCTCATTTTAGAAAATGTCACATACGTACCGAAGAACTTAAACGATTTATTACGAAACGTACTTAATCACGGAATGCGAAATCAGAGCGAAGTTTCGTAAATTATGGTAACAAGTGTTACTGAGCACGAAGACGTGAGAAATCCTACATGTCACATAAAAAGTTATGGCATGCACAACGCAACGAACTCACTGTATTACTTGTATGTGGTAGGTCACGATATGAACTTTACTTGCCAGTAATAAAATCAGTTTATTTGTTGTGCAAAAACATTGTGGATTCATGCAATCCGACTGATTGCCTGCAATCCTTTTTGCGCTCTACTGCTGGTAACGATTCTATCTCCTTAATTGGGAAGGTTTTGAGATTACCACCACGCTACTCCAATGCGGGTCGGTGAAGATGAGCATATTTATAAGACCTCGGAAAAGGTTTGATGTCTTTTGAAACGATTGCTGTCAATGATTAAAACTGGGCCCGACGCCGTGCGATTTAACGCGGCCATTTTGGGGCTATATATGTACATAGATATGTATATATCAATATATATGATGATATATTGGGGCTACTCTATTTTTTTAATAAATATGTGAAATAAGTCTTGAAAACCCGTGTGGCGCAATGTTATGTTATGTCATGTTACTGCCGATGGGAGAGTCCCGGGTACGATTCCCGGCAAAGTAGAAATGTGATTGGTGAGTTTCAATTTCTGTTCTCGATATGAGTGTTTGTGTTTTTATCTTTGTGTGTGTCCATGGTACCCACGACACAGGATATATCTACCGTACTGTAGGGCTATGAATGTATATCATTATTATTTTTTTTAATAAAAAACCATTTTAGTATGTCAAAAATTATTCTGAAAATGTTGGAACTTATGAATGTACGCGTACAGAGTAGGCCCTCTGTACTGTAGTCCCTGTAGCTTCGGGATTAAGAACAGAGCTACGGTATCCCCTGTCTGATGGTAAGAGACGATTAATAGGGGGATTCCGGGGTTGCGGGTGGTGGTTGGGGAGCTCAATCAGTTCAGCCATCAGACCCGGGAAGGACGGCGCGGCGGTCTGTGTGAGGCCGCATGCCGCCGAAATCATCGGAAGATGCTTCGGAAGAAGCAGGAGAGCACATCTGCTCTCCCGAAAATGGGCCCGTTCTGGGCCGTCGCGCGTGGAGGACACAGGTGCGTTCCACTGGAGATCCCGGAGTCCTCCCCAAGCGTAGAGGCAGCCACCGAGGGGGTTTTAGTGCGGTCAAATTCCACATAACCCGGTATCCTCTCCCCAGGCGCCGGATACCTTTTGAAGGTTTCCCCCGATACCAAAAAAGGTCTTCTGTACTGTAGTCTATACTGTACAGAGAGGTTTGGGATAATTTAATATCCCTAAAAGTCGATAAAATCTACTTTCATTTATTCTGTTACCCACACTTCCCTAGCCTTACACAAATCTTATGATGTTTACAAGCTTTACTGCTCGACAAACACACGTATGTAGGTTATGATATTATTATTATTTGCACGAGCAAGTTCAAAATCACATCACGTTCTACTACGTAGTGAAATAGTAGCTAATACTGTAATACCCTTGACAGGCAAGACTGATAATTATTTTAAAAAAAGCAGTTCTAAATTTAAATAAAATTAAAAGTAAATGCCGAAAATAATAACGATCACTTATTTAAATTCGCTCAGGCGATTTGAATTTTTGTAATTATAATTTCCCGTACATTTTGCCTGTAAAAAGTTAAGCAATATGTGATATTCCAGACTATGATCAATTTTTGTATAAAATATTATCCCGATTCGTTCAGTCATTTTTGTTTGAGTAAGTGACGAATACCCATCCTTCTAAACATCCAAACTTTCGCATTTATAATATTAGTATAGATTTCCCCTCTATTCTCGTTATTGTAAGCTTTGACGTCACAATATATTTATTTATTTTATTTAATGACGCTACATACTCAAAGCCCCACACTACAATTCCCTGTGCCGTGGGTACCATGGACACACACAAAGACAGAAACACAAACACCCAGACCGAGAACAGAAATTTAAACTCATTATTTAAATTTCTGCCTCGCCGAGAATCGAACCCGGGACCCTCCGATCGGCAGTCCAGTATGTTAACCATTGCGCCAAACGGCTCATATACCTTTTATTCTGACCGCGTTTCAACAACATAACTTCAAATTTTCTCATAAATTGAGGTCTTTTAAATCATTATTTTTTATAATAATTTGTAAGTAAATCTTAAACAAATACGTACCTATATGAAAAAATTAGTTACTTGTATTAGACGCATGTACCGTATTTGTTAGCCGCTCTCGTGCCCGCGCCAACTTAACAAAATACCCTAGATTGACCGG
The DNA here is from genome assembly GCA_911387765.1 of Pyrgus malvae. Lineage (NCBI taxonomy): Eukaryota > Metazoa > Arthropoda > Insecta > Lepidoptera > Hesperiidae > Pyrgus > Pyrgus malvae. The sequence continues at coordinate 5,546,985 of OU426958.1, read as the reverse complement.
CCTTTTATCGCGCGCGGCTGATTTATGACCCTGCCACTTCTAACGCGGTTTAGACCCATAAGGAATGGTTATTTTTGTTAGAATTGTATAGAAACTTTGTTTAAAATATTCTCAAGAGTGCTATAATTTAATTTACTTTGCTTAAAAATGAATAGTTTGTTTGTTTAAAGCACTTCAAATAACGATACGAAAAATTTTGAGTTCTTGTTACAGTTTGTTGCGGTTATTACGAAATTTAGATCGATGACATGTGAATGTTTTATGTTTTTTGTAATTAAGAATAGTTATTTACTGAAACTAAAACATATTTTTATGATGCTGCAAAGAAAAAAGTAAAAATAATCTTGATACAAAAGTCGTTATTATTTTGTTGGTAACTTCTTATTTGTGCAACGTATTTTATTGCTTTCTACGTCAACTGTGTATAGAATATAACAAAAATATTTGTACAAGTCAAAAGATACTTTCTTTTAAATCTAATTATACAAAATTAATTCTCATGGTAAAGGTATTATTTAAGAAATAAGTGTTTAAAGTTGACGCTGAGATTTGTCAGTTTGCTTTGAACGTTTTTGAATGCATTTATTTTAAGATTTTTTCAAGTCTACACATATGGTTTTCGGTTTTTTTTTTGAAGAAAAATTACTAATTTATGCAATTTAATTAAGTTTTCGATAAAAATATAAGATAAACATCACAAAATACAAGATTTATCTTTAGTCAGGTTACTGCGGGCTATAATTATACCTGGGGTCAAACGGGAACTTGGGGGATATATTTGTACCCAAAGTCAATCAGGTCTTTCTGATTAGGGTCGCTTCACAACACACAGAGTATAATTATATATAATATAATTTATACCTGAGTATAAAAAGGACTTTTATTTTTAAAAAATGCAATAGGCTAATTATTAGCTGAATATATCGTGAAATTACAAAAAATACAGTAGAACTCGTAAACTCCACTTTTTTTAAAATCGGTCAATGTTAAAAAGTGCTCTATCAATATTTGTAGATTTATTAAAATATCACATAAAAACAAACAACCGAATATTAACGCATGATTAAGTTAAGTATTTCACTAACATCGAATAAGCAAATAATAGATGTTAACTGAAAAAAATTCAAACTTAAGAATTTTTTTATTTTAATTACATTAAATAAAAAAATACTTGAAGGATAATTTGTGAATTAACCTTTAGCAGAAAGACGGCGTTTGACCTCAGGTATAAAAATATCCCGCCTATATCACACAAGGACCATGCAGTTTTAAAAACGTAATCCTTATTAATCATCCAATATTTTTGAAAACCTATATGTGAATTTGATAACTTAATAAAACTAGAATATCTTAAAATACTTACCTAGTAGATTTTGCTTTCAACACAATTTAAAAAAAATTATGACACAAACTGTTAACACTTTTTCACACAGTGTCTTCTGTTTACACTAATTTAACTATTTATTTACAAAAAAATATATTAAGAAAACACTATAAAACACTTCAATAACTATTATAAAAGAGAAAAATATTAATTTACAGTAGTAAATATTGGTTTTATTATAAACAAACATGAAAACAAAAACTTTTGCCGATATGAAGTCACCTGTGAGCATCGCATACAAAATACCGGTACAACTAATTTCAGTTCAAAGTTAGAGGCAAAGTGTCAATGAGTCATAGATGGGATATTTAGTAAGGCAGAGAAAGAAATAAACAGCGAGTTGAAAAGTCAATACGTTAAGGAAAGATAGATATATTTTTGTCATGATGTCGCATAGGGATACTTTAATACCTGCAGGCAAACAACTGTGTTTTATTGCTAGGTATAAAAAGTACCCAGATACACGAGAGCGGTTAGAGAAATAAATTCGTTTGTTATCTCTCCCTTAATCCTGAACGTTTCTTTCACAGAAATCTAACGATTTTTATATGCGATATTGCTCCGGCAGCGCACAATAGCACGTGCTGCTACTGAAAATGTTAATAACTCGTATGTGCGAAAGGGAAGTTGAGGTACAATTGAGTTTGTAGTAAATACTAAATTTAGGTACAGTAAGAACAGTAACCGATTTCCTTATTGGTAACAATGCAAACCGGTAATTAGTACTTAACAGTGTAATATAACTTTCTTTGTTATTGTAAACTTTGACGTCACAATTTATTCCGGCCGCGTTTCAACTTATTTAAATTTCTCTTATAAATTGAGCGCTTTTAAATCATTCGTTTTTGTGATAAAAAAAACATTTTCCCCAGGCTTACATTACTTTCACTTTCTAGGACAAGACCTATGCCCAGCAGTGGGACATAAAAGAGTTGAAAATAAAACGTTAATCTGATGCAAAAATAACTAATAACGATGTTTTTATTTTTGTTGCAAAAAATAATTTCCAGAGATGTCCGGGGAAAAAACCATATTTCGCCCAAATGTCCGGGATTTTTGCTGTGTTTATCCGGCGTCGGCAATTTAAGTTATTGCAGCCCTACATGCAACGAGTCCTAAAATTCTTCGGACACGTGGCACGACGAACACAGACAAATTGGATAAGTTGATAGTCGTTGATCAAACGACTGGAAAACGTAGCAGAGGCAGGCCACCAACCCGATGGACAGACATTGTTAAAGAACTTAGCAACACTACAGTTTACCATTCCATGGAAATTGCGCAGAATCGTACGAAGTCCCGACCCTCAGTCTTGAGGAATCGACGAAGAAGAAAGAAATCATTATTTTATATACAAAAAATAATCATTTGTACGTTAATCTAAAGCATAAAATTTTATGAAAAAATGCGTTATTTGTATGTATAGGTACCCTATTTGTTAAGGGATATCTGAAGTGTCACAAGTAAAATAAAATCGCTTGTAATCTCTACCTTAAACCTGAACCTTTCTCACAGAAATCTAACGATGTTTATACGCGATATTGCTCCAGCGGCGCATTGTACGATGTTATTTGCAGAAGCCGGCACAACACCACGTGCTGCTACTGAAATAGCTAAAGTATGTGCGAAAGGGAAGTTGTGCTAATGTTGAGCTTGTAGTAAATACTAAATTTAGCTACCGCAAGAATAAGCGGCTTCCTTATTAGTTACAATGCTAATCGGTAATGCGTGAACAGTGCAATATATAATTTTCTTTGTGTTTTGAAACCATTATTGCATTATGTTTTGTGACATGACACCATATATAGAAATCTACAACAGTGCCTGTGAAGAAAGCAATGTATGCTAATGCAATGCAATGTAAGCTGAGCAAAACGGGCGCGGTTGGCCGTAAGATGGTGGTACTAGTAGTACGAGTAGTAAGTTTCATGCACGCTATAAATATACCTACATACATACATACATACTACATACATACACACATACGTACATATACTTACCAAAATGTTTGACTAAATTATTAGAATTGTTAGTTACTTTCACTTAAAATACCTTCTCGTAGTATTCCTGCCTACCTTAAGTTTCTCACCGTCACCCAGGGTTGACTGGCAGAGAATGCCATTAGGCATTAAGTTTAACCCTGTAACACTTAGTTAAGGTGCTACAAAAATTAAATAAATAAAATAAAATAAATACCCATTTTGGGGCAAAGCGTTCTATTGGAGAACCTGGAGTTCTTCCTTAGTGTTGAAGCAAGCTATTAAGGGGGTTTTTAGTGCAAAACCCAGGTAACCTTGTACGTATCTCAAGGAGCCGAGTACCTTTTAAAAAATAAATGAAAATTAATGAAAGGACTCGTAAGCATCTACAGACGTATATTTGTATGTAAGGATATGAATTACATTACATGAAGAGCAGTGACGTACGACGTGGACTCTTGTGAACAATGAAAGTGCTGTCATGCCTCTCGGTCACGTTGATGGCGACACACGGTGGAATGAACTGTAGATCACGGAGGAAAGCTGATAGCGTCCATGAGTTACCCACAATACCTACTACCACCCGCGTTGTAGCAGCGTGGTGGAGAAAGTTCCACGCCTCCCCAATAATGAGGAAAGACCCGTGCCCAACAGTGGGTTGAGTATACGGGTTGCAGCCATTCCAGTACAAAAAATTAATAATACTAAGTCGCCAGTTGATGAGTTTTTTAAATTGCTCAAAGATAAAATCGTGATTCTAAATATGTAATTTGATGATCGACAACCTTTTTACCGAACTATGTCACATCGATTCGTGAAAAACTTGGTCAAAATACCTTCACAGAATAATAAGCATAGTCTTTTTACTTTCTATTTTATATATAAGTCACGTATTATCACTTTACCCGTATACATAGAGCAACGAAGGAGCTGTCAAGGAGTTGCCCGACCTTCTCCTCTAGGAAAATTGACGAACCAGATACTCCTAGAACCAGATAGGAAAACCGGAACCGTTACATAAAACTTCTTGCGATTGGCAGCAATGAATATGAGGGTAGGATGATGTCAGTAGGTGTTACTGAGACTGCGTTGGCCGCCTGTCTTTGTAACCAGGCTGTATATCATGAACCGTGATAGCCAGACTGTTGATTTTTTTTCAGATGATGTATTTATTGTGCCGCTATAACATCAAATACCAAAAATAGAATAAAATAAATATTTAAAGGGGTCCCAGAAATCTGCACAGATGAAATGAAGACTTTTAATTTTTGTTTCCAGACTGGGAGTTTGTGTTTCTTGTGTGTGTCCATGGTACCCACAACGGCCACAACACAGGGGATATATTTCCACCTTTCTGTGCGGGTATGGGGTATGAGTGTGAAACGTTTTATAAGGTATAAAGGTATAAAAGCGGGGCGCTATGGCTACTCCGTTGACGAGTGTCAATTCGATGCTCTAAGCACGTATGAAGCTCACAGCCATAAAGCACGTCATGAACTAAACAAAGCCTGTTTATTCATAGTAGTCGTGATAAAAGCTAAGTCATGAGAGGTTAGCGGTCATTTATACCGCACTTTAAGTAATAAAGTTATACGGATTATTTATTCTGTTAATTTATTACTCCGTATAATGCAGTCAGTCTTTTTATGTATAAAACATAAGTAGTAAGCTATATTCACACAACATTCGCGATTTGTTCGGAATAAGCAATAAGATTATTGTTCAAAACTTTTCTATTAACAACGAAAAAAAAATTTAAGGAAAAAACAGTACTTATTATTTATAATACATTCATCCTTACCTATATTATTATATTTCCACAAAAAATATTAAATTCGTTTTTGTAAGATTACAAAATTAAACGTATATTTATCGATACAAAAATTAGAAATTTGTTGAGCCACTGGCGCGGGAAAAGACAGAACCACAAATAAAATATCGACCTCGCCGGGAATCCAAACCGATATGTAGCATCAATTGATAGTTGATTTACCATTGCAGCATACGTTTAGTAGTTAATTCATTATTTATTTATCGCCGTACATAGTAAACACGTAGCTGGACTTCATCAAAAAACATGTGTTTTTGTGGAGAGACGCGGTTACTGGCCACACCAATATCCACTGGCATCGAAAAGAGCAAGGCATGTGCCTTTGAGATTTGTCATAGGTATTTATGAGCTGATGAAGCGCGAATAGTCCTGCGGCACCACAGGGTTTGTCCTATTATAAATTATACAAACGTCACATTGATACTCCGTAAACAAAGCAAGCTCGTCACGGAGAGAGGTCGTGACGCGGAACGAGCGACGGGCGATAAGCGATTACAGTTGCATCGCGGCTCGTGAAGACACCGTTTGCATAATGTGAAGGGATAGTAGCTAAAAACTTCTTTGTCTGCTCGTCAGTCTGTTTATCCTTATTCTTAGGAAGACAAGGAGGTATCAAATTATGATTAGAATAAAATAATCAGGTCTGTTCAGAGCAGCGAAGGCCATGCGGTAAAACCCGCGGACTCCACCACGGAGATACAGAGTTCAAAACTTCAAACCCCCGGGAGCACACCACTGACAAAGATATATCGCTGCTCCTCTGTGAGGGAAAATATTGTGTTATTTAATTATTTTGCGATTCTTTAACTGAGAAACAGTCATAAATTATCAGTCATGATTACAACCAATACACACTTGGCCAGCCAGCACTATGTCCTAAATCACTCTCACTTTAGAGAGGAGACTGTGCCCAGCAGTCGAACATAAAAAGGTTGAAAAAAAAACAGGTCTGTTACCTATTCTAACCTCGAATCTGTACAAAAACAAACATATATGTAAGTCAACGCAATCAAAATATAATAATATGCCTTTTACAAAATAAGTCACGGGCGATTAGCGATAACTGGCATCGCGTCGCCGTACGAAGACAACATTTGCATAATGTGAAGGGACTCGAAGGGACCTATAATGACTATCGGCATTAACAGATTATAGCTATGGTTTATAGTCCATTATTGTAAGATGTTTACTGACATGTGAATCTTACTACGGTAGAATCTGTTTGAAAATAGAATGGACAAGGATTCAGTCTATAATTGTATATATTAGCATATTATATGGTGTACCATATAATCAAAATAACAAGATGACACAAAAGTATCATGCACAAGCTGTTTATTTGATCCATTAGGGTTCACTGGCACAAAAATATTACTTTAACCGTCTACTTTACTAAAAGTCTAATTTGCCCCTTTCCTTGGGAAGACGATGTAACTCCTTCTTCAAGATTTAAATTTTATATATACTACATAGTCTGATATAATTTGAATCTGTGCAAAATAAAACTTCTAAGACAACGCAATCAAAAGATATGACTTTGTGTTCCTTTGTACATTAATTTAATTACACAAGGTAATAAAACCTAACTTCCCGTTGACTACGCATAAGACAAGGTAAGGAAAGATCAGAAAACAGTCAATATATAAATTTACCATGAAAATTTATTTATTGATGTCGATTCTCAAGAGGGATAAAAGCATGATGAAATATACGAGTACATTATGTCATGTAAACGTGACCGAAAAAAACGAAGTAAAAAAACATCTCTTACAGCATGTCTATTAACACCAACTCTCGATTTTATAATTATTTATTCTAAGGTTGAATTCATTTCCACAGCTACGTGCTATAAAATCTTCATGTAGGTACAAACTAAATTATTTATTGCAACAAAACTTTCTACTGTCTGTCCAAAAAATTTTATTGTTTGTAATGTTCAACGTTAACAAAAATGGAGATTATTCAAGCTTAAACCTTTGGAAGCATTTTACATAGAGTTGTTCCGTGCGCTATGTTCATGTCTGATTCGGGTCTAAAGTCACGCATTGTTCATATTTATATTTACGTGTGTTTTCTTCACATTGTTTGCTTTTTGTACGAGACTCCCTTAGTTTTCTTATGCATAATATGCGCCTATTATATCCGTACCAACGCAAAGCTGTCTCGAGGGTTAAAGGACCGGGGTTTTAAAGAATGCATTGCATTTTTAAATATTTTCGGTTAAATATTCCGTGCGTATTATAATGATTCTAGTAAGCCTTTTGTCCCCATGATAATGTTTTGAGTTTTTAAAAGTACTTCATTTAAACGTTTAACTTCGTGTACAATCGAACTTACGAGTAGATTTAAATATCGAACATCAAACATAGATTGACATACTTTAATGGAAAAAAATGTATTGTGCCAGTTAACGAAACAATATTCTAGTAAAAAAATGTATTGTGACAGGTATATGACGCATCTAAAAACATATTTATACACACTATAAAAAGGCCATAGGATCTTTAATCTAAAAAAGACAAAATGAAGAAACATACTGATAATATTCCTAAAATAAGCATAATCAGCAACCGCACCTTACAACTGAAACAATAGAATTCCTTCCGAGCAAAAATGGGCGCTGCACCCACCATGGGTGCAGTGGTTCTTACCCGGTCGAAACTCTACTATCTATGTATGTGGAATAAACTAATAGTAAGTATGTATAGTTTATGCTATCTGATTAACTGAAGTATATTCGTATTTCTTAGGTACATAGTATTTTCTTGTTTACAACTGTCATATAACAAAAAAATAATGTTTCACACTCATAGTCCTATTATAGTTTAGATATATTGTGTCGTGGGTACCATGGACACATACAAAGACAGAAACACAAACACCCACACCGAGAACAGAAATTTAAACTCATTATTTGACGATCTGTGTGGCTCAATGGTCACCATGTCGGACTGCCAATCAAAGGGTCCCAGGTTCGATTCCCGGCGACACAGTAATTTGAATGATGAGTTTAAATTTCTGGTCTCGATCTGGCTGTTTGTGTTTCTGTCTTTGTGTGTATCCATGGTACCCACGACGGCTATATCTACCCTACTGTGGGGCTATGAGTGTGAAGCGTTTATTTTTTTATTTTTTTATTTGTCATTCAAAAGTCTGTCTCCTCGGAAATCGAACCCGTGACCCTCCGATCGGCAGTCCGGCATGGTAACCATTGCGTCACACGGGTCGTCAAAACATCGTTAATTACCATTTTGATAGTCTTTCATACGTTTAATATCAGCGCCATTAAACACAACAAAGCTTAAAGACTGTGGGTTTAATTTTAATAAACAGGGCATCTGAATGCTAACTACTGTTTGCTTCAGCCCCGTGTTTACCCCTTTTGTTGAAGGGTTGACGGTCGAGCGTCTGTTGAAAGACAGATAGTCTTATTGTGCGTAAAACTTTGATTTGACGATCAATTTTGAATAGTAATGATGGTTAAAAAAAACCTTTGTATTGCCGTACCTAGCAGTACCGTGGGGAAGATAATAGAGTATTCATAGTTTTAGTAATAGCTTGTTTGCATGATGGTTTATGCAGAATTTAGAAAAGTTTAGGTGTGGTTTGGCTTATAAGTTATAAAGACACGATATTAGCTAAAAAGCCAAATTGACTTACAAAAATTAATAAAAAAGATCTTACTTGTAGTCTTTATATTTTCATTAATATAATCATAGTCCGGAAATCCGGTCTTAGACTACCAAGTCAATTGAGATACTTTTAATGAGCTGTCAAAACGTGACATCCCCATAAATTTTGTATGAGAAAATAATAAGTGACGTCACTTAACATATAGTCAATTGACTTCATTGTTATTGATTTAAGCGGTAATAAAAATGATGTATACAAAATAATTAACAATTATATTGCTTTCCAAGCGTGATTTAGTGCAACCTTTTTAAGGTAAGAATTTTGAATTTTTTTGTGCATAGTGTCCAAGGCCCTATTAATTAAAACTAATAAATACTCAGAAATATCATTGAATATTAACACCATGAGATTGGAGTAATAACGATCTTAAAACATTTGTTTTTCTTACAAAAAATAACTTTTAAGAAAGTAGAAAATTTATCACTTACCCTAAATGTAACTTACAATAGTATTAAGTTCACAATTGAATTTTTTTTGCCAATAAGAATTTATGTACAGATGGTAAAATGGTCTATGGAACATAATGTTGTCACTTATTTAGACATTGTTTGGGATTTCTATACAAATCGTCAAAGTTTAACCATCCATACCGTTTTAAAGACTACCATACTATCGTATAATCGAAGACGACATTTGCATAATGTGAAGGGACTCGAAGGGACCTATAATGACTATCGGCATTAACAGATTATAGCTATAGGTTTATGGTCCATTATTGTAAGATGTTTACTGACATGTGAATCTTACTACGGTAGAATCTGTTTGAAAATAGAATGGACAAGGATTCAGTCTATAATTGTATATATTAGCATATTATATGGTGTACCATATAATCAAAATAACAAGATGACACAAAAGTATCATGCACAAGCTGTTTATTTGATCCATTAGGGTTCACTGGCACAAAAATATTACTTTAACCGTCTACTTTACTAAAAGTCTAATTTGCCCCTTTCCTTGGGAAGACGATGTAACTCCTTCTTCAAGATTTAAATTTTATATACTACATAGTATGATATAATTTGAATCTGTGCAAAATAAAACTTCTAAGACAACGCAATCAAAAGATATGACTTTGTGTTCCTTTGTACATTAATTTAATTACACAAGGTAATAAAACCTAACTTCCCGTTGACTACGCATAAGACAAGGTAAGGAAACATCAGAAAACAGTCAATATATAAATTTGGCATGAAAATTTATTTATTGATGTCGATTCTCAAGAGGGATAAAAGCATGATGAAAGATACGAGTACATTATGACATGTAAACGTGACCGAAAAAACGAAGTAAAAAAACAGTCTCTTACAAAATGTATATTAACACCAAGTCTCGGTTCTGTAATTATTTATTCTAAGGTTGAATTCATTTCCACAGGTACGTGCTATAAAATCTTCATGTACGTACAAACTAAATTATTTATTGCAACAAAACTCAATTTTCTACTGTCTGTCCAAAATTTTTTATTGTTTACTTAAGCAAGTAATGTTCAACGTTAACAAAAATGGAGATTATTCAAGCTTAAACCTTTGGAAGCATTTTACATAGAGTTGTTCCGTGCTCTATGTTCATGTCTGATTCGGGTCTAAAGTCACGCATTGTTCATATTTATATTTACGTGTGTTTTTCTTCACATTGTTTGCTTTTTGTACGAGACTCCCTTAGTTTTCTTATGCATAATGTGCGCCTATTATATCCGTACCAACGCAAAGCTGTCTCGAGGGTTAAAGGACCGTGATTTTAAAGAATGCATTGCATTTTTAAATATTTTCGGTTAAATATTCCGTGCGCATTATAATGGTTCTGGTAAACCTTTCGTTCCCATAATGATGTTTTAAGTTTTTATACGAAGTTCTTGTACAATCGAACTTACGAGTAGATATAAATATCGAACATCAAACATAGATTGACATACTCTAATGGAAAAAAAATGTACTGACAATATTCCAGTAAAAATAATGTATTGTAAAGGTATATGACGCATCAAAAAAATTATTTATACACACTGTCAAAGGGCCATAGGATCTTTAATCTAAAGAAGACAAAATGAAGAAACATACTGATAATGTTCCTAAAATAAGCATAATCAGCAACCGCACCTTACAACTGAAACAATATAATTCCTTCCGAGCAGAAATGGGCGCTGCACCCACTTTGGGTGCAGTGGCTCTTACCCGGTCGAAACTCTACTATCTATGGGGAATAAACTATTAGTAAATATGTATAGTATAAGCTATCTGACTAACTGAAGGATATTTGTATTTCTTAGGTACATAATATTTTCTTGTTTACAACTGTCATATAACAAAAAAATAATGTTTCACACTCATAGTCCTATTATAGTTTAGATATATTGTGTCGTAGGTACCATGGACACATACAAAGACAGAAACACAAACACCCACACCGAGAACTTTAATTATTTAAACTCATCATTTGACGACCTGTGTGGCTCAATGGTCACCATGTCGGACTGCCAATCAAAGGGTCCCAGGTTCGATTCCCGGCTACACAGTAATTTGAATGATGAGTTTAAATTTCTGGTCTCGGTCTGGGTGTTTGTGTTTCTGTCTTTGTGTGTATCCATGGTACCCACGACGGGTATCTACCCTACTGTGGGGCTATGAGTGTGAAGCGTTTATTTTTTTATTTATCATTCAAAATTCTGTCTCCCCGGAAATCGAACCCGGGACCCTCCGATCGGCAGTCCGGCATGGTAACCATTGCGTCACACGGGTCGTCAAAACATGGTTAATTACCATTTTGATAGTCTTTCATACGTTTAATATCAGCGCCATTAAACACAACAAAGCTTAAAGACTGTGGGTTTAATTTTAATAAACAGGGCATCTGAATGCTAACTACTGTTTGCTTCAGCCCCGTGTTTACCCCTTTTGTTGAAGGGTTGACGGTCGAGCGTCTGTTGAAAGACAGATAGTCTTATTGTGCGTAAAACTTTGATTTGATGATCAATTTTGAATAGTAATGATGGTTAAAAAAAACCTTTGTATTGCCGTACCTAGCAGTACCATGGGGAAGATAATAGAGTATTCATAGTTTTAGTAATAGCTTGTTTGCATGATGGTTTATGCAGAATTTAGAAAAGTTTAGGTGTATTTTGGCTTATAAAGACACGATATTAGCTAAAAAGTCAAATTGACTTTCAAAAATTAGTAAAAAAATCTTACTTATAGTCTTCTTACTTTCATTAATATAATCATAGTAATAAATACTCAGAAATGTCATTGAATATTAACACCGTGGGATGGGAGTAATAACAATCTTAAAACATTTGTTTTTCTGACAACAAAATAACTTTTAAGAAAGAAGAAAATTGATCACTTACCCTAAATATAACTGACAATAATATTAAGTTGACAATTGAATTTTTTTGCCAAAAACTATTTATGTACAGATGGTAAAATGGTCTATGGAACATAATGTTGTCACTTATTTAGACATTGTGAGGGATTTCTATACAAATCGTCTAAGTTTAACCATCCATACCGTTTTAAAGACTACCATACCATCGTATAATCTTGTGTAGTTCTGAACATCTGTTGTGTCATTCATAGCAGTCGGTGGATTACAATACACTTCTTAGAACCTTATCGAGATATAGATTGCCCATTATTTGTTCAAATATTGGCCAATTAGACACACAAGAGAGGATTGCGTTGTCATTTCGTTCCCATAAATATTACGGCTATTAGTCACTGTAGGGTTACCAAACGTTTGTAAGAAAAGGGGATGGTTATCAAATAAAGACGAGGTTTCTCAGATTTCGTAATCCCTCTTAAAATGGTAGCAGTGATATGGTAATTACGGGCTTATTTGTTGGGAAAGAAGGGTTTAGTAAGGGGTAATAAAAGTGGTATCAAATTTCGTAATTGGGCTACGACTTAGTAAAAAGCATGGGTGGTTAATATTCTAAACGGTGGGATACAGCGAAAAGTTTGGGAACGGACTTTTAAGTGTAATGACTGCTACTACTTTAGATTACAATAATAATCCATAGACATTTGTGTATAAAATATTAAATTCAGAAAATTAAGCAATTCTAGTAAGTTCTAATACCTATTATATAATAATATAATAAAATATATATAAATTATTATTATATATAATAATTAAATATATATAATAATAATTACCTATTATATAATTCTACAGAAGCGCGCATGGCCCGGCGGTTAGCGTAGAACGCAAACGATCTATGCAACTAAGCCAAACGGGCGCGGTCGGGTGTGAGATGGGTGACCGCTAGTGGCAAAAAAAAAATCATGCGCGTTTCCGTGCTTCGGAGGGCACGTTAAGCCGTCGGTCCCGGTTGTTGTCGATAGATAACAGTCGTTAAACCTTGTCGGAGGCCTTATGGGCGGTTTGAAAACATCCGACAGCGGGTTGGCCACTAACCCGCATCTCCACCTACCCGCATTGGAGCAGCGTGGTGGAGTAAGCTCCAGGCCTTCCCAATAATGGGGAGAGACCCGTGCCCAGCAGTGGGACGCAAAAAGGGTTGCGGCCAATATAATTCTACCCGTATTTCATTTCTTATACCGATAGTCTTGGAAAATATTAATTGAGTTTAAGCCCAAAACTCCGGAAGCTCCCTTTTAGTCGCCTCTTACAATCAGACAGGGGATACCGTAGCTCTATTCTTAATCCCGAAGCGACAGGGACAACGGGAGTATCTAGTCCCGCCAATATGTGCCAAAACTACCTGTTCTCAAAGTGTTGCAACGTTTCTTCAATCCTCGTTTTGACTGAGATGTAGAGCTGGTGAATTAGGGCTGGTAGACTTAGGGAGCGTATATTCAGGAGCTCGGCTCTTGGCTTTGCGAGTAACCGTCGTAGAGTCGATAACCCTGATGTTGCACTGTTTTGGAGCGAAAGACGTGTTGGTGGTGGTACGTATGTTGGAGTATATTTTATTATCGTTGCATATGCATGTATCCTATGTGGGAGAGAGGGAGGTGCTATTGCATAAAAAAAAAAAATACCATCATAAGTTCTGATTGCGGATTGTTACATAAGTAGTTTATAATTCTGGGGATGCTTCTTAACTCGATAAAATTAAACCTTAACTAAAACTTTGGAAACCCTACATAATCTGATAAGTGCGTGTCTAGTACTCGCTGAGTCATGCACCTTTTTGCATACTGCTAAGAATGCGTTATTGGAAACAAAAGTCACTGATCGGATCGATAACGTGGTTGCTAATGTAGATCATCAGATATAGATCGACTTGTGACGTTTGTTCTCTATTTTGAATTGATTTGGCTTGAGTAGGGTTGAATCTCCCCCCTCATAATGATTACTTGATAGAAAAAATATTGTAAGGTTTAGATAAAAATATCATATTAAAATATTTTCGACGTGAATACGTGTCTAAATAGGGTCTTGGACACTATGCATAAAAAAAATCAAAATCCTTACCTTAAACAGGTTGCACTAAATCACGCTTGGAAAGCAATATAATTGTTAATTCTTTTTTATACACGATTTTTATTACCTCTTAAATCAATAATAATGAAGTCAGTTGACTATATATGATAAGTGACGTCACTTATCATTTTCTCATACAAAATGTATGGGGATTTCACGTTTTGACAGCTCATTAAAAGTATCTCAATTGACTTGGTAGTCCAAGACCGGATTTGCTGATCTAGTGGGTATAGGTAGGGTAGGGTGTAGGTAGGTTAAATTATATTACTGGATAGGTAAAGGTACATGAACAATGAAAAGATCTATACTAGTCTATTATATATATTATTACAACGGTTTGCACTCATAACGACGTACATTTCACACTTATAAGTAATGATATTACGTTACTATCGTAACTCACTGCTTATAAGTAGTCGTATTCACGTAAAGCACACGTCTGTATCTGCGATACAGCCAAACCCCGGTTTTTAATATACAATCCTTAAGTTAACTACTAATTTGTTAATAGGTACAATAAAAATTTGTTCAGATTTGCAAAAACAGTGGCAATGTTGCAACTAATTGAACTTTTTAAATCGAAATGAGGATGTTAGTATAATTTCACTAATTATAAGTTTAATATTATGGTTTTAGCGCCCGACGTTTCGCTCTAACGACGTAGTTGGAGCTACTAAAACCATTTAACTCCTAAATGTGTTTTCAGGGGCCTAATAACTAAAGGATGGTACGTATAATGTTGTGTTAATACATTTCGAACTCCATTCTACCTTTTTCAAGGCAATCTAAACATCCGCATATTTGGGGTTACAATGAAAATTTCCTTAGGGTGTATAATAATTTATTTGTCCAATTAAATATAAAATGTTATTATTTACAAACTAGCGGCCGTCCGCGACTACGCCTGCGTGAGCTAAAGCTCACGACTTTTAGAATTTTTCTTAAATAAAAATATAATAATTCTAAAAGACTTTTAAAATTTTTCTTAAATAAAAGTAGCCTTAGTTACTCTTCTGCTACCTTCCAGTGAAAGCCCCATCAAAATCGGTCCAGCCGTTTCAGAGATTAGCCGCAACAAACAGACAGACAGATAGATAGACAAACAGACAGACAAACAAAAAATTGTATCTTGTTTTCGTATATGTAACATGTACATATGCATGTAGTAAAAAGCGGTCATTTTAATATAACAAACGTCTGTTTGTTGTCTGGAGTCTCTACTCCAATTTTATTTATTTGTAAAGAAGAAGTAGTCGAACTTGTAAAAATGGTCAACGCCGTCCATGGGCATCTACATTACACACGATTTTAGAGATACAAGCCCTTTGACTGGCTTTGACGATCCCAGTGGCATAATGGTTACCATGCCGGACTACCGATCAGAGGGTCCCGGGTTCAATTCCCGGCGAAGCAAAAATTTGAATGATGAGTTTAAAATTTGTTCTCGGTCTGGGTGTTTGTGTTTCTGTCTTTGTGTGAATCCATGGCACCCACGACACAGGGTGTATCTAACTTACTGTGGGGCTATGAGTGTGATACGTTATGAGCGTGAAACAAGAATGTTAATTGTAGATTGATTCATAATATTATTATATAAATTATTAAATGTGATATATACCTACTCGTATTACACTGGGGACGAAAAAAAATCATAATAAATGTCTTAATAAAAATAGTGCGATGTGTTTTCTTTTACTTTTGAGTAAGATATTTTTTTTCAACCTTTTTTTATGTCTCACTGTTGGGCACAGGTCTCCTTCTCACAAGTGAGAGGGATTTAGGCCATAGTCCACCACGCTGGCCAAGTGCGGATTGGTGGACGTCATGCTTTCGAGAAATTATGAATTTCTCTCAGGCATGCACGGCTATGGAAAACATCGTAATCAATTAAATATTACGATATTTTCCATCACCGTGGAGCAGCGATAAATGCCCACATTACAAATCTCTTTGTCAGAGGTGCGCGCCGAGTATTTGAACCCGGGATCGGTCGCGTAGAAGACCGCGTAGAGTAAGATATACGAGTAAATATCTACTTATACAGATTTCAACCCATGTCTTAACTACTTAGTTATCACTGCTCACTTACCTATTTATCAGAGAAAAATCTACAGTTTAGCTTGAATGTAGGTAAAAAAAATTTTGAAGCATACTTTACAGCTATACTTACTTCAGCAAGGCAGCAGTCAAAGCTAAAATTGTAAGCTTTAAACACAGTACCGTTGACGACCATTAAAGTTCTGAATGCTTTTTCCTAGACCTAAAGGCAAGTATGCGACCGAATTAGAATGGTAATGTAAACAATTTTCACAGTTACACCTTTGCACGTTCGCGAGATTCACGCCTAAGGCTTTCTTGACGGCGCAAGTTGTAGTATTGTTCCTAGCATAGACTGCTTCAAAGTCAAACAGCCTCTCCTTTTAGGTCTGGAACTTACTTTGCTATGATTCTTCTGCTGATATGTGTAGAAAAGAATTTGGACTCTAAAAATATCGGTCTGAAAATAAGTTTTACTAAGGTTATGTGCATACGCATTGCCCCACGTTAAGGAAAAATATTGCTGTGTATAATTTAATTACGATGTTTTCCATCAGCATGCATGTTTGAGTTACACAAATATAAGCGCAATAAGTCCTGCAACCAATACATAGCCAGCGTGGTGAACTATGGCCTGTATATCTGTCAATTCCGAGAAGAAACTTGGGCCCAGCCGTGGGACATACATATGTACAAAAGGTGTAGATATAACCAACATAACTTTCTGCTGCTGACAACCTTTACTTAAGTGGCCGTATACGAAATTGAGCCGATTTCGCTGATTTACGACGTGATTTTACACATGAGATATTGCAGTTAAAATGCTGTATTTCTTTAAGTTTTATTGCACAATACGACTGATAATTTCAATAATAATCTAATATATTAACCACTTTTTTATTTTTATTATTATTTTATTTTGTTAATAGACCCGAAGGCGGTGATAGTTTTGTGAATTTTTGCTGTAATGGGTATGGAATATTACATATTTCCGGATCATTTCATTAAGTCTGCAATTGCTCCTTTCACCGAAATACAGCAGAAAAAGTGGGTAAAACACAGGCACTTCCCCGGTCAAAGTATTAAAGTTTTACCACCTACAAAAACTTGCCATTCTTGGCAGTCTTTCACTGATAACAAGCAATTCAATGTTTTATTTTAATTTATTTAAGAAGCATTTTGCAATCATTATTGTTATTATTATTTAATACTTTATTGATCACCTTAAACTAGGCTCACAATGGGCGGATTTAATGCCTAATGGCATTTTCAACCCATGGCGATGGTGAGATATTGTTGGTAGGTGTAAATAATAAGCCGTTTACCATTTCTTTCATTAAAAAAATATATACATATATCAAAATAGGTTTTCTAATACATAAAGTCAGAACATACTTAATAATGGGGAAACAAATATACTATAGTATAGCAACAAGTATAAATACATACATCTACTTTTAGGTACCTACCAGTTTCCTCCATATATTTTTCATCATTGTTTTTATTAAAAAAATATGTTGAATTAGTACGCATGAAAACTTCTTGAAAAAGCCTCTTCAATTACGGGAGCTTAATTACGTAGTCATAATCCCGCCAATTACGAATTTAGCACAGATATTAAATTACTTGAATTCGGGCAAACGTGGAGGCAAAAGTAGCCTTAGGCCAGACAGCCAATCTAAAAGTTTATCTTAAAATGTTTGTATATCCTAAACAGAATGAATATAATCAACATAATTATAATGGGTAAAAATTTAATTTTACGTCATGAATTTCGAAGGAGAGTCAACATTTCGGCTTGCGGCTATTTTTTCTATCTAAAAATTAATAATGCTTATTTTAGTCTGTAGGTATTTAACTCTCATTATACTTGATAAAAAATTTAATTACCTTACTCTGTAAAAAGTAATTTAAAATAAGCTACAGCATCATAAAGCAACAAAAGTTTGCCAATACCTTTATTGAGTCTCTAAATATTATACTGCGTACGTACAAGTTAAAAATGTATTTCAATTTTCACTCAACACAAAATATTTTGATCTGTTTTGTTGTCTAACCACCTATGGAATTTTGCACATGTTGTGCTCTTGTTTTATTTTCATTTTAATGGTGTATTTCTGAGTTATGTCGGATAAAGTTGATAGCATTTTATTTGATATAGATTAAGGACAGGGCACGAGTGTTGTGAATTAAAATAATAGTGCGAATACATGGTTTTTCGGCTTTCCTTCAAAACTCCATCGGACACGTTCTGATAAAGTAGCCATCGCTTTACTTGAACATCTGACTGACTAAACTGACTGATACCTGACGACTGACGTTTTTTTTATGACTAATAAATAAGTGATGCAAAAATTATACTTGACGCTGGCAATATGCACGAGTTTGCGATGCCATTATTGTATAATAAAACAAAACCACCTACGAGTATTTGTTATATTTTGAATTTGAACACATGTGTGTTTAGACAGCTTGTTTACATTGAACCAAATTAAAATTATTAGTATTTAGTAGTAGGAGTCAAACTGACTCATAAAAATATTCCTGCGAGGTTTGGATAAACTTAATTCAGATTATGATATCTTCTCATATTCTAGTACATTTAGTACGCATAATAAACATAAAACTAAGGCCTTTATAATTACCGTAATGGTTCCATCTAATGAATATGCAAGAAATTAAATAAGAATTAATTACGTACGATACTTTGCGGTTTCCATTTAGTAAATGTTTTATCATTCTCTTTCATCGTTCGTCTCATCGCTTATATAAACTCAACTAAATTTTAATGAAAATTTTTTATACGTTTCTATGTAAAAACAGATAATATTGGCACAGCATATTTATAAAATTTTCAGCTATAGAAATATAGCCAGAAAAACAAATTACTTTTTTCTAAATTTAACTCAAAATTGAGGCCGTTGAGAAATAAAACAATAAAAGTTATCAAAAAGCTGTCACATGATAAAAAACATAATAAGGCGTTTTCTGTGAAATAATTTTCTGACACAAAATGTATGCAAATTTTCTATGAAAATTTCCTTTACCGGCCAGGCCTGGGCATTTCCATGAAAAACTATCGAACTGACCAATCAAGGTGTCTAGAGGATGATTTGAATATCGGACATGCATTGTTGGCTTATATAAATTTAAAAATTTCGCCTTTGAAACAAAGGTTATTCGCTAGTACTATGAGCTATATTTATTTAAAAAAATGCAAGTAAATACTCTGGTCTATAGATAAAAAATATTTCATTTGCCATGCACTGCTTAGTACATCAAAGCGGGTGGATCTTTCCTGCTTACTTATAAAACAATGAAAACTGAAGCCCTTTTTTAAAAATAGTGATCTGTTTTGGCTTAGCTCGGGTCATTTGTGTTTATATGAATATACTAATCTACACCACGGAAACAGTACCTTTTTATGAGATGAAAATGGCCTATATTCCAGACCTTAGCTTAATTCTGATCCAAATTACATCCCGATCCGTTCAGCTGTTCTTGCGTGATTGAGTGACAAATATTCGTCCATCCAAAAATACAAACTTTCGCATTTATAATATTAATTGTATTTATAAAATCCATTTCCGTGAATATCTAATTAGCTGGCCATGTAAGGGCTGTTCCTTGAAAAACAATCGACGTTGATCAATGTCCTCAGGATGATTTAATAGCAATTCCGCTAGTGGAGGTTAAACTCTATGCAATCTGGTATTCTTTCCAAGATACACACAGGCGCGGTCGCAACCTTCAATTTTGTAGGGGGGTCGCCAAGAAAATTGGGATAGGGGGAGGGGTCACTAAGAAATTTGGGGGAAGAGGTGTCCCAAATTGGCTTGTTTCGCCTTCCTTCTACGCAAGACTAATGGATTTTGGGGGGGAGGGTCATGTCCCCTGTGACCCCCCCCCCCTGGGCCCGCACCTGGATACACATATAACTTTTGGTACAAGCCTTTTTTTGTATCGGGGAGAAACCTTCAAAAGGTACGCCGGCACCTTGGGAGAGAAAACCGGGTTATGTGGGATTTGTACCGCACTAAAAACTCCTCAGTGGCCTGTCTTTGCGCTTGGGGAGCACTCCCGGATCTCCAGTGGAACGCGACGCACCGGTATCCTCCACGCGCGGCGCCCCAGAACGGGCTCACCCTCGGGACTACTCGACTCGGGAGAGAGATGTGCTCTCTTGCACCTTCCGATGCTTACGGCGGTATGCGTACACGCACACACCGCTGTCCTTCCCGGGGCTGCTGGCTGGACGGATCGAGCTCCCACTCTCACCGTCCACAACCCCGGAAGCCTCCTTTTAGTCGCATCTTACGATCAGGCAGGGGATACTCTATTCTTAATCCCGAAGCACAGGCCTGTCGATACAAAAAGAAATGCGATTGGCGTGCACAATAAATTGCTTACATTAACTAGCAATTATGTGAGCGTACCCTACGAAAAACCCTTTTATTGACTAGGCTAGGGCAGTTCCTTGTAAAACTATCGAACTGACCAATCAATGTCTTCAGGATGATTTGCATCAATGGACTGGCAATTCCGCTATCACGACGTGAACCTGCCGCGGCTGCCGCTTTCCCAGGACGTCGCCGTGAATCATGAACGTTGCTTGAACACTTTTGCAGCAATATTTAACACGTAGAAATGACATGAAGCAGTGATACACGTATCTGAGAGTTTTAATAACGATTGTTTTAGGAGTGTCATTTCAAAAGGACTTATAGGTGATTCTGACAGCAGCATGTTAAAGTTTATTATAAAAGAGAAAAATTACAAAAAGAAAGAAAAATTTGGAAATAAGTAACATAGTTCGGTACTACAGAAAATAAGCCTCTTTGTTAGGTACTTTTTGAATAATATGGGTAAATAATTCAATGACTGACAATGACTATATACTAAAACAAACAAACTGAGCGGGTTCGCTAGGGTTACAAGCATCGAATGGGGTATTCGCTGCTTATAGGAAATCGAATTCTACAACTTCATCACAACGTCACATTGGACAGACGGAGGAAGTTCCTTGTAAAGATAATTAGGTATATAATGGCATGACTCTGGTTGTAAGTACTTTATTATTGAATTTGCCAAAAGTATGTAAATATAGATACCGCTAAGCAACAGTGACCAGGAAACAGTTATGTACATAGTCTGTAGCATTTCTATTAACTATTCGCTCTGTGGCAGTCCGTGACTGACATCTGCCGTGACTAGCGTAATGATGCTTATGAGTCGGCTAACCTCCTTTGTCCTTTCAATAATCCAGTCACTGGTTAACCGCCAAAGCCCAACACAAACATAATAAAATTAATACAATGGAGTTTAATACTAGTCATGTCAATCTCGGATAAAACGGCATTTTTCTAAAAATGAAACCTACCTAGATCGCTAATTCGCCCCCGAAAACCCCCTGCATAATAAATTTCATATAGGTAATAAGTTGATGCCGTGTCCGAGATTCATCAAATGTGTTTCTTTTGTTTCTTTGTAAGTAATTTATCTCATCGTTTCTTTTATAGGTAAGCTTAGTTTTTTTTACTGGGCAAAACATTATTACTAGCCGTGTTCCAAGATTTTACCTTCGTTAAATAAATTTTATACATACTTTTTTTTATAAACATGACACACTCATAGCCCCACAGTAGGATAATTAATACCCTGTGTCGTGGGTACCATGGACACATACAAAGACAGGAATACAAACACCCAGACCGAGAACAGAAATTTAAACTCATCATTCAAATTTCAGTTTCGCCGGGAATCGAACCCGAGACCCCTCGATTGGCAGTCCGGCATGGTAACCATTGCGCCACGCGGGTCGTCCACTTACTTAACTTATTATAAACCATGGTGCTCCATCTGACCCGCAAGGTTCATCTATCGCTGGAAAACCTGGTTCCAGGAGGAGATTCAAACACCTCCTAACCGGGGCAGCCAGCCGACGCAAAAGGTTTTCTGTCTCAAACCACTCATAGAGATGCAGGAGCATCCCGAGGTGCAGGTCTGGCTGAAAGAACATCAAGCCAGATCGGGCAAAAGGCAGAGGTCAGAAGAGGCTTCGCCAACCGACAAACCCAAGAAGACGCCAAGGACGGGCACACCTACCGAGGTCAAGCCCTCCTACAGTGCAGTCGCAGGGTCCTGTCGAGTTGGCATTCAAAACATAGAACGCCCTATGACCGACTCGGAACTGCAGTCCCTACAGGAGGAGATACTTAAGTGTATCGACTCCTCCAGCAGTGGAGAGGGACCCAGGTTCATGGGTGGCTCTGTCAGGGATGGTTGCTAATTTTATTTCTTTGTAAGTAATTTATCTCATCGTTTCTTTTATAGGTTAGCTTAGTTTTTTTTACTGGGCAAAACATTATTACTAGCTGTGCTCCAAGGTTTTACCTGCGTTAAATAAATTTTATCAATACTTAATAATAATATTATAAACGTGAAAGTGTGTTTATTTGTTTGTTCTTCTTTCACGTCGCAACAATGCTACGTATTGATCTGATTTTTGTATTGAGATAGTTGGGGGTTGGGTTGGGTGACAGGCCACTTTTTATTTATCATTAACACCTTTATCTAAGAGCTACAGGGTAAAACTTAATGGCATTATCTGCCAGTCAACCCTGGGCTATATTTTACAAGCTATTTTAACTTTACTATAAAACGTCTCATGAGGATACGTAAACATGTTTATAAAGTCCCGGCTTACCTCGCGGATCACTTTGGGGGCTCCCGACATGTTTCGGACCGTACCGAGTTCCTTCATCATGAGCCATCGCATGCGGTCGCCAGGTGGCCTCAACGAGTAGCTTCGGGATTAAGAATAGAGCTACGGTATCCCCTGCCTGATCGTAAGAGGCGACTAAAAGGGGGCTTCCGGGGCTGCGGGCGGTGAGAGTGGGAGCTCGACCCGTCCAGCCAGCAGCCCCGGGAAGGACGGCAGTGTGTGCGTGGCCGCATGCCGCCGCAAGCATCGGAAGGTGCAGGAGATCAGATCTGCTCTTCCAAAGATGGGCCCGTTCCAGGGCGTCGCGTATGTAGGACACCGGTGCGTTCCATGGGAGATCCCGGAGTCCTCCTCAAACGCAGAGGAAGGCCACCGAGGGGGTTTTAGTGATGTTGAAATCCCACATAACCCGGTGTCCTCTCCCAAGGTGCTGGGTACCTTTTAAAGGTTTCCCCCGCGATACCAAAAAAAGTGGCCTCAGCGAAGACTATTTTAGCTACTATTTTAGCTTGTTAACCCGGGGGAAAAACAGTCCACGCGGGTGGAGCTGCGGGCGAAAAGCTAGTACTATTCGGGAGATTTCATGTCAACCAGTTTCAACCCGAACTTTTGTACCTTTTCTAAAACAGGTGTCAGTCATTGCTGTCAAGGGACATATTTCAAGTTTAAAGTATGTCGGTGGAACATCAAAAGTTTCTCTGTTAAAGCCTTAATCACTAATTTGCCCACTGGAAGACATTTCCTAAAAATATTGAAATGCGTATTTCTTTCATAAAATGCCGAGCTAAATAAGAAGTTTTAAAATGCTTGCTTTGAAATAAGCAGATCGGAACAAAGCTTAGCAGGTATCTAGACTTTTTTAAATAACATTTCACACTCATAGCCCCACTGTAGGGTAGATATACCCTGTGTCGTGGGTACCATTGACACATACAAAGACAGAAACATAAACACCCAGACCAAGAACAGAAATTCCTTCCTTTCTTTCGATTAGCAGTCCGGCATGGTTACCATTACCCCATACGGGTCGTCAAAATAGACTAGATCATAAAAGAGACACAGTGCAAAAAAATATTATAATAATATGCTTGAATTTAATAAATTAACGGACAGCCAGGACATGTAACTTAATATTTATATAGATTCACAAAGTGGATCAAACACCACAATAGAATTACAGAGCGAAATTACAAAGCCTGAAGATAACTGAGTCACAATTGCGTTGAGATTGCTTAGCATAATATGAACTTGAATTGGATTCACAGAATAAGTATAACAAGTTGTAGCCAATTTATATTCATATTATGCTAAAAGATTTCTAGAAAGGCGCATACCTTTATTATTCTTGGGAAGAAAAACACCACGCCTCAGTGTTAATCGTATTACGTACTATCTGTTTTTTAGAAACACAAGAATTAGTAAATTTCATAGAACCTAGCTTCGCTCGCATTTATGTGGTTAGATCGATTTTGTATCCTTAAACCAATTATATTTTAAAGAAAATGTTGCCTTAAACTATTATCTTATTTCCACCTCAACGTCTTTCCCATAAATAATTCTCGCATATAAAAAAGAAATCAAATCATTTCTGAATAGTCTATTCGTCATAAATTGACGAATGTGCGAAGATATTTTCACGTACGTGGACGTACCTACATCATCACTTATTTTCTACTTAATATAGCAATTCCAAAAACGGACTATAGGTGACTACGGTTTTCTACTATATGTATTTTTTTTATAAATAAACCTAACAATAAGGCAGACGGGCCGCGTGATGTTAAGCGATCACCGTCGCCAATGGACACGGGCAACCCTAGGGGAGCCGCCCGAGCATTGCCGGCTTTGGAGGAGAGCTTTTTTTACAGCTTTCTTGAAGAACCCCATGTTATAGTCCACTGGGAATGCCTCAGCTGGAAGGTTGTCCCATAACCTACACGTCCGTGGTAAAAAGGAGCGTGCAAAGCGGATTGTGGAGGACCGCCACGAGTCCAGATGGTGCCGGTGGAACTTTAACCTTCGTCTGGTGGTATAATCATGGAATGGTGATGTAGGCATCAATTTGAAGAGTTCCTCGGAGCACTCACCATAGTAAAGTCGGTAGAACACGCAAAGCGAGCCTATGTCTCTTCGCAAGCTAAGCAGTTCTAGCCTGTCAGTCAATCTTGGGTCGTTGACGATTCGGACTGCGCGCTTTTCAACGGAGTCAAATGGGTGTAGCTGGTACTTCGGTGCTCCTGCCCAGAGATGGGAGCAGTACTCCATGTGGGGTCTTACTTGGGCCTTATACAGCGTCAGGAGTTGCCCCGCAGTGAAGTACTGCCTCGCTCTGTTGAGGACACCAAGCTTTTTTGATGCCAATTTGGCTTTGTACTCCAAATGACTCCGGTACTGCACTTTACTCGTAATGTCAACTCCTAAGATACCGACACTTTCACCGATGGTGAGCGCGGTGCCCTTGAACTGGGGCGCTATAACAAATGGGGCTTTTTTAGCGGTAAACGCGCAAACTTGTGTCTTCGTGAGGTTAAACTCGACAAGGTTAAGTCGACCCCATTCCGAGACCCGCTCCAGAGAGTTCTCGACTTCAGACACAAGTTTGATTCTGCTTTCCTCCACTTGTGACCTAGAGGCATTGGCTCGACAGGTGTATAGTGCGTCCACCGTACTATCATCTGCATAGCAATGTATACTGCGTGATTGTTGCAGCATGTCATTGATATGCAGAATGAATAGTGTAGGGGACAGCACTGAGCCTTGGGGAACACCGGCGTTAATGGGCTTCTTATCTGAGCAGCATCCGTCAACAACGACCTTAATCTGCCGCTCAGATAAAAAGCTTGCCACCCAGTTGCATAGCCTCAAGGGAAGACTGTAAGATGGAAGCTTCGCGAGAAGGGCCTTGTGCCAGACCCGGTCAAAGGCCTTTGCGATATCCAGGCTGACTGCCAAAGCCTCCCCGTTACCCTCGATGGCTTCAGCCCAGCGGTGTGTGAGGTACACCAAGAGATCACCGGCCGACCGGCCCTGGCGAAAGCCATACTGACGATCGCTGATCAGCCGATGTCTCTCGAGGTACCTAAGGAGCTGTGTGTTTATAACACGCTCCATCATCTTAGAGAGCAGGGAGGTTATCGCAATAGGCCTGTAATTGGACGGGTCACTGCGGTCACCCTTTTTCGGAATTGGGTGTACTAAGGCTACCTTCCACGAAGACGGTACTTTACTTGTGGTGTAGGAAAGCGAGAATAAGCGCGTTAAGACGGGAGCCAACTCGGGAGCGCACGTCTTTAGTACGATCGCGGGGATATCATCCGGCCCGCTCGACTTCTTGACATCGAGGGCTTGCAGAGCTCGTCTGACGGCGTTTTGAGTGAAACGCACGTCCTTCATCGAGCTCTCACACTGCCTGATGGTCGGCGGTGCGGCACCTCCGTCGTCCAGAGTCGAGTTTGAGGCAAACAGGGTACCCAGGAGATCGGCCTTCCCTTTTGCCGTGTGAGCCAGAGTATCGTCCGGTTTCCGTAAAGATGGTAAAGACGACCGACAGAAGTTACCTTCGACAGCCTTGGCCAGCGACCAAAAAGCTCGACTCCCGCAAGGGTAGCTTGATAGACGCTGGCCAATTCTACCGATGTGCCTAAACTTCGCCTTGGCTGTTTGCTTCTTTGCCGAACGGGAGGCAGCGTTGAATTTTTTTCGAAGCTTAGACGTTTCGGGGTCGTTGCGCGCGTGCGCTTCAGCCCAGGTTTTGAACGCTTCTTGCTTAAGGCTTGAAGCCTTAGCGCAAGACCCATTAAACCAGGGCTTGTTTCGCCCGCCGATGGATACTGAAGAGCTGGGAATAAAACCAAGCATGCCCTCTCGTATCACATCGGCTATCGATTCCGCACACGCGATATTAAAATCCATCTTATAGGTATTTCGATACTAGTGACTCAGATTCATCCGAACTCAAGCCAACAGATCTAATCCTATTAGCATCAGCTCAGGCTCAGCTATTTTCCGTCCTTTCGTCCGTTGGTCTGAGAATTGTTTACTCTTGAGTAGACACTGAATATTTTCCCTAGCTTTCGTATCCTATTTTTATTGTTACATGTTATTAAAAAAACTGTCGTACAAGTGTTAAATCACACAGAGAAATTATCGTAAAACTTTTATGGCCCTCTCGGGTATCGTTTTCAAAAAAAATTTGTATGTTGTTGTAAATAAAATCGCGGTTTAAAATTTTATTTCTTTTCTGTACTAGGTATAACACATTTTTTTACGAATAATATAATACAAGTGTATTGAATGAATTGTCAAACATACAATATACCTATTAGATACCGTCTTTCATTTGATTCTAAGCCATTCATAGTTGTTTGATTTATTCATTATTTTAAATCGTGATAAACTAAAACATTTGACTTTAATTCAAACGTGATACTCCCACATGTTCCCAGAAATAAGAGTTTTGAGTGAAAGATGAATACAGGTAATAAAGTGTATACTCTACACGAAGTATTTTCTTGGTAGATCATTTTATTATAAATAAAACAAAATAAGTAAAATTATTTTAATATTAATTAACCTAATTCATAAATAAGATAAAACAAAAAATAGGGTAGGTTATTTAATATAAAAACTAGTTTTCGTTTAGGTACAGTTAATTATTTTTTCATATTTAAATTTGTATTTAATAAAAGTAGATACATAGGTATTTAAAAGTAACAGAATATGTATAAAGAGCTTTTTTCTTTCTTTTTTGACATGGGAATTGGAATGGGACCCTAAAGTGGGTTTATTTCGGCATCTTTTGCTTGATATTGAAACATTATAACGATCTTTATAGTGATAAATTATTCTGAATGTCCCGTCGGTAGGTACATGTGTCACCCAGATGTTAGTACGTATTGGTTGGTGTATTTTCGGTACCCGTTGAATGTAATTTGTAATAAGTATATTTTCGTACCTAAAATAAGTACGAATAAATATGGATTTTTAAATTTAATAATAATATTAAATGTCCCTTCACACACATAGTCCATACTAGGATTTACTGTATCATGTGTATCAGTAGGTACCTACCACACACAAAGACAAAGATTTTTATTTGCGCAAATATGGGTGTAACAAAGTTGTTTATATATATTCAGTTCGCCATATTTACCTTCTTGAGGCATGCAAATATTATAATGATAAAAATATAAAAGAGAAAAACTTTATTATAACACAATTATAAAATGTACCTTGATAACATCTAATTTTTATTTTTTTACTTGACCCATATTGCGCCGTTTATAAATTTAAACATTTATTTGTTTATATTTCGTATCGGTTCCGATCATCAGACAGAAACAAAGACACCCAAACAAAGTGCATTATTGTATGGCTGCAACCCTTTTTGCGTCCCACTGCTGGGCACGGGTCTCTCCCCATTATTGGGGAGGCCTGGAGCTTACTCCACCACGCTGCTCCAATGCGGGTTGGTGGAGATGCGGGTTAGTGGCCAACCCGCTGTCGGATGTTTTCAAACCGCCCATAAGGCCTCCGACAAGGTTTAACGACTGTTATCCATCGACAACAACCGGGACCGACGGCTTAACGTGCCCTCCGAAGCACGGAAACGCGCATGAATTATTTTTTTGCCACTAGCGGTCACCCATCTCACACCCGACCGCGCCCGTTTTGCTTAGTTGCATAGATCGTTTGCGTTCTACGCTAACCGCCGGGCCATGCGCGCTTCATACATACATACATTTACATTAGGTAGACACCTGTTGAATACCATTGCACGTACCTTAGTACATAATACCTCAATGTTGAATAACCAAATAAAAATCTAGGAATGAGAGGTTGCACTAGAGACCCGATAAATAAATCCGTTTTAAGTTAAAGAATCCTCAAAATCACGAAATACATTTTTACTATCCGACTGCTCTAATTTCGAAAATGCTTACATAAATCTCATATGCAACGCTATCTACTCATTAAAGCTTGAACTAAACTTTAACCGCACGAAATGGACGTTTCGTAAAAACCTACCGCAGCGTTCCATTTAACAATAGACGATCTTTACAATAACGTCGCGCCCAAATAAGGACTTCATTACCATAATTACGAACGCATTCAGTTCCTTTACAAGTTGAGGACATAAAAGATACATGTTTTACTTTTTTTAGCCATATAAAGTTCACATTTTGTTTTTTATTCCATAGAGATTAATGAGTTCTTTGGCATAATGTTCCATGTTATCGTTGCCTTTTGCTGCTTTGTCATTGTTTTCTGTCATTAGTTCGAGTTGGCGGGAAACTAGGTATATCAATATTTTAGAGAGTCACATGGCATAAGGTTTCCTTTTCGAAAGTAACATAATCATTTAAAATGTAATGTAATGTAATGAACTTGTAAGTATATAAACGCATTGGGTTTTTTGAAAATCTGTAATGTTTATAGTACTAAATAAATAAATAAAATGATATTTTAATATTAGGAACAACACCACCAAACCATTAAATTTATTTATTTATTTTGAGTAAATGTAAAATATTAGTGGATATTCTTTTAGATCTATCAATACATAATGTAAAGTTGGCGAGGCGAGAACATATCTCTGCAGTAATATTATTATGTTAGTTTAATAGGTATTATAAGGTTTAAGGACTTATAACCTCAAGTAAATGCTTAGGTACCTGTGTAGTAGTATACATATGTCGTAATAATGGTGTTTTAGTAAACAAATAAATAAAGCTTCACACTGATAGCCCCACAGTAGGGTATATATACCCTGTGTCGTAGGTACCATAAACACATAGAAAGACAGAAACACAAACATCCAGACTGAGAACAGAAATTTAAACACATCATTCTAATTTCTGTTTTCGCCGGGATCGAACCCGGGACCCCTCGATTAGCAGTCCGACATGGTAACAATAGCGCCACGCGGGTCGTCAATGATAATAGTATACTTAATTTTATCCAACTGTCCACGCCGCAATGGAGCAGCGTGAAGGAGTAAGCTCCAGGTTTCCCAATAATGGGGATAGACCCGTGCCCGTGCTTGGGACGCAAAAAGGATTGCAGCCAAGATAATGTTGTACTTATATACAATTTTAGATCGAATTAGTGATGCTTATTCTTAGTGAATATTAACACAATAATTAAAAGAATTTTGTGCATTAATATTTACCAGAGCATACCTTTTTTGGTATCGGGGGGAAACCTTCAAAACCACCGGTGTCCTCCACGCTCGACGCTTCAGAACGGGCCCATCTTCGGGAGAGCGGATGTACTCTCCTGCACCTTCCGATGCTTACGGCGACATGCGGCCACGTACATACCGCCGCCCTTCCCGGAGCTGCTGGTTGGACGGTAACCCGGACGGTTGCCCGGAAGCCCCCTTTTAGTCGCCTCTTACAATCAGGCAGGGGAAACTGTAGCTCTATTCTTAATCCCGAAGCTACAGGGACTAAGGGTTAGTAAGTCCTAGGGATAAATGATCGCTGTACCACGGTGAATGTAATGTGGGTGAATGTAATCCTGAAGCTACAGGGACATACCTAAGTACGATAAAAGTAAAATATTTACATTATTAACGGACTCCCAAATGCCCGCTCAATCAGCCGTAAATAAAACAATAAACCAATTAATAATCAAAGCAACAACAAAATCAGTTTTCCGTGTAGAATAATGTGCAAAATTGGACGTATTCCATATCGCGTTTTTATCGCGATAAATAATCCGCAAAGTTGATTTACGCAGCGTTGCGGCGGACGCGACCGAGAATTAATGAGGGGACATTAATTGAAAATTGCAATCAGGCCGATTGTGGTCGAAACGGTTAACTATCCTATCGAAGCCGCAATCGGAAAGCAATTGGATAGTTTAAACTCATAGCCTCATCGAAAGACTCCTTAAAAACTTATTGTCGACAGCTACCCTGTAATGTCATACTGCTGACTGGGCGTGGTTATGCTTTTAAAATGAAAAGATAATCGCAAGTAATCTTGAAAAATGAAAATAAATTGTATTGCAAAAGCTACACAGTGTCAAATATTGTAATATGGATCGCAATTCACATTTTCCTGTAGATCGCAAAAGCCGCAACAAAACAAAAAAAAATCTAGTGTGGTCTGAAGCTAGACAGGCTATGATTTCAGACAGCAGGTGCATTAATCTACAGTATAGGGTGCGGTCAAAAAATGGATGCGTTGCTTTATTTGAACAAGATTATTAATTATTAAGTAAATGACTTTAAATCACGTTTTGGGCGACGTTAAGCGTTTACTATCCTCATAAAACGTTTCTCATATACAGGATGCCCTCTTCACGGCAACTTTTTATAGTGCGCTTCTAAAAGTAATAATTTAGCTTCCTAACTCAATTTTTATAAACCCACATTACCACATTCACGTTAAAGTATCGTGAGCAACGTTCATTAAAATTCAAATCGCTCGACGCGCTTTCACACTAAATACTGCTAAACGCCGGAGCGCAGGCAAGCCTTGCCTGGGTTGCTAGTGCGGCTATGATGGAAATGCTAGATAACGAGGATGGATTTATGCCAAGCCAAAACAATAAGAGCGAAGGCACCATCAAGCTTTACATTTCAGGCTAATCGCTTCAAAACTAAGCGACTATCCAATCCAATCTTGACGACAACTACCAATCGAGGGGTCCTCGATTATAGATAAGTTTAAATTTCTGTTCTCGGTCTGTTTGTGTTCCTGTCTTTGTATGTGTCCATAGCACCCACGACACAGGGTATTAATTACCTTAGTGTGGGGCTATGAGTGTGTAACGTAACGTTTAATCTATTTTATTAAAAAAATGTAACAAATTCACACTAAATACCGCTTAACGCCGAAACGCAAGCAACCAAGCACAGTGAAGTAGATGGAGGCGTTAGATAGCGAGCAATGAATAGGCATGATTACACTATTAAATAATCAAAGAATAAATGGTTTTACAGAAAAATATACCTATGCTAAAAAAATCTAAAATATGGTCCCGTTTTTATATAAACATTAAGATTAATAAGATTTTCAATAAAATAAAAGTATTAAATACGGCAATCAGCCATGTTATCTGAAACGCCAATCAAAAGAAATGACGTCACGTCTCAGTAAAAGTCATCGTGTTGCTTGAAGTTTGACGAACAAGCCGACGCCATGACACCTACGAGCGTTTTCGCGCTTAATTCAAATTACATAGCAGAAAATACATTAATTTATGTTAAAACTTAAGTTTATTGCTGAAATACTTTTTTTCGAAACTAGGAGACGTGAACCTACACTAAGGAAAGGTATTTAAAAATCTGTCATCATGCTTATTTATGCCGACCCTAAACAATAAGAGCCTACGTTAAACTTAAACGATATGTTAAGTTTATCTGTATGTTTTAGTTTAAAAACGCTTATGCATAAAAATGATATAGATCGTTGTACAACGTTCTTAATAGGGCTTTTGTTTTATACGCGTTTATATTACTTCTCGAAATGTCTACAATTTTTTTATCTTTCTGAACAAACGATTTTCTTAAGCGATTTTTAACGTAATACCATGGGTAATACGTTAGTCGGCGTTAATATCTGGATTAATTGTTTAGTTATTAGCAATATAACCATAAGCAAGACCAGAGTTAAAAATAGCTGTACCTAAGCCATCTTTTTATGGGTAAATACTGCAACTATATCGGAATTTCACAATCCATCTACCGTTTGTCCATCTATGCATTTATTATATTTTATAAGTCTACTGCTGGACATAAGCCTCTCCTTAAGTTTGTTATTGTTAATGGCCTGTGTGAGCAGCGATGGCGGAGTGGTAAAAGCCGCGGTCTTCTACGCGACCGATCCTGGGTTCAAATCCTCGGCGCGCACCTCTGACAAAGCACTTTGTAATGTGCGCATTTATCGCTGCTCCACGGTGATGGAAAATATCGTGATATTTAATTGATTACGATGTTCTCCATCGCCGTGCATGCCTGAGAGAAATTCATAATTTCTCGAAAGCATGACGTTCACCAATCCGCACTTGGCCAGCGTGGTGGACTATGGCCTAAATCCCTCTCACTTGTGAGAAGGAGACCTGTGCCCAGCAGTGGGACAAAAAAGAGGGTGAAAAAAAAATGGCCTGTGTCCTCTGAATCTAACCGCTTCCCGCTGTATTATTTTTGCCAAGTAGTGGTCGCTATTCCAGGACTGTTCTTCGCTAGCAGTAACGATTACAGCTAGTGAAGAAGACAAAGACATTTATTTGCACAAATATGGGTGTTTACAAAGTTGTTTATATATATTTAGTTCGCCAAAAACGTTTGTATTCGTTTATGTGTCCATCTAAGCACGACAAAATGCATACAATTATTCACCACTAAGATTCATTACTGCAATTGCACAGCCTTAAGGTTATTTTATTATAGTTCATGTGATAATGAGCAAATTGTAAGTTAGCGCGATTATTTAAATTCTTCATACATTACGGTAACAAAAAGCCTGAGGCTAGCAAAATGCACGCTAATCATGCTAGCCGAGTAGATAACAACCCGGATATAAGCCAGCATATTAGGATGTAGGCATTATCCTGCTTTATATTCCGTTTAAAATACCCATACCAACATTTCTGGCGCCGCATGGGCAAGATGCACGGATAAAAATAATTATATCAAATACGCCAATTATTTTTGTACCCAGTGTCAGATTTGAGATAGCCTTTATTAAATTAATACTGTAGCTTCGTTTTGTAGAATTGATTCGTCAGAGTTGTCAAATAATGTCAATTTATTCAAAGCGCGTACTCATTCAGGGATAGGTACTTATAACTAGTAAAAACCTAGCTTTGTGAGGGCTCGCGTAGTTTAGTAATAATAATAAACTTGGTAATAATTTTACGGCAGTTAAATAGTAATCTTTAAAAAAACTTAAAGTACGAAAACTGAATAACGAAAAAAGAAATCGAACTTATTGGCCGCATCGATGTGAATTCTTTAGATTTATAACAGATGGCGTTAGTAGTACAATAATATTCATATCCATTGAATACAAAATTGTTAATCTTAATTTTTTTAACGGTTATAATTTAATGTTTTTTATGGATAACACATGTTGATATGATTTTAAACTACATATATGAATTCACAAATTTATAGGCTAATAGTAATAGTTATTCAGTAAAGTGTACAATGCTCAGGTAGGGTTGTGCTAGGGCTCGCTTCAGCCGCCCTGATAATTATGTAAAAATAAGCCAGCTAGACATCTGGATACAAAATGATCATTATATTTCAATTTCTACTGTAATTACTTGATTAGGTATAAGAGATCATAGGTAAGCACAAATCAAATGTTCATTGAGAGCCCATACCCATACAAATTGGACAGTGTCCTTTATTGTGGCCAAACTTTGGCAAAATTGGATATTATGAATTCTTAAGTCTTCATTAGTTATTAGCTTTACTTTAAATGCTGATAAAACAGAAGCTCACTATTCAGTACTTATTTACTAATGGCTGCAACCCTTTTTGCGTCCCACTGCTGGGCACGGGTCTCTCCCCATTAATGGGGAGGCCTGGAGCTTACTCCACCACGCTGCTCCAATGCGGGTTGGTGGAGATGCGGGTTAGTGGCCAACCCGCTGTCGGATGTTTTCAAACCGCCCATAAGGCCTCCGACAAGGTTTAACGACTGTTATCTATCGACAACAACCGGGAACGACGGCTTAACGTGCCCTCCGAAGCACGGAAACGCGCATGAAATTTTTGCCACTAGCGGTCACCCATCTCACACCCGACCGCGCCCGTTTGGCTTAGTTGCATAGATCGTTTGCATTCTACGCTAACCGCCGGGCCATGCGCGCTTCGTCGCACTTATTTACTAATACTCAAATAAAATATAGTGACATTTTATTCTGGATAGAATTGGGTATTTTAACAATAAGATTTATTATTTTCACAAATAATATTTGAGTCACACCTACGCGAGACGCATACACCTATGCGTCTATACGCCTATGCGTCTCGTGTAGACGCAAAAGATTCAAGATCTGTAGTTCACAGAAGGTGATCTATAAAAAAATCCTGGCATTCTATGTTTATTAGGATGGTCATTAATGTCCTTAATAAATTACCGTAACTAAAAGCCGGAGCCTAGCAAAGTGCATTCTAGTCATGCTAGCCGAGAAGATAACCACCGACAAGAAATGCGATGGAATAGATTTATGCGCAGAATGCCCGGATTACTAGGATATGGGCATTAGCCAGCTTTATATTCCGGTTAAAACAATACATAATTGCTGTAAAACTGAGAAATAACAGAGTTTATGAATCCTTAACTTAATGTTTGTTAGACGAGTCTGTTATAACTTATAAGCCTAAGGAATATTGCGATTCATGCAACATGTGTCCATATCTAACATTGCTTAGTCATGTTAACCGCTAGCACTCTCCAAAAAATCCCGTCATTCGCGACTTATGACTCGTTATGATTTATAAATTCAAAAAAGTATTTATAGAACTCAGTTTTTTTTTCATTAAATACCTATCACGTTTCTTCGTGGTTGAAATCAAAAACAAATTTAATAATTATTGTATTTTTTATAAACAAATCGAACAAAAAGGCAGACGTGCCGCGTGGTGTTAAGCGATCACCGTCGCCTATGGACACGGGCAACCCCAGGGGAGCCACCCGAGCATTGCCGGCTTTGTAGGAGAGCTTTTTTACAGCTTTCTTGTAGAACTCTATGTTATAATCCACTGGGAATGCCTCAGCTGGAAGGTTGTCCCATAACCTACACGTCCGTGGTAAAGAGGAGCGTGCAAAGCGGACTGTGGAGGACCGCCACGATTCCAGATGGTGCCGGTGGAACTTCAACCTTCGTCTGGTGGTATAATCAGGGACTGGTGATGTAGGCATCAATTTGAAAAGTTCCTCGGAGCACTCACCATTGTAAAGTCGGTAGAACACGCAGAGCGAGCCTATGTCTCTTCGCAAGCTAAGCGGTTCTAGCCTGTCAGTCAATCTTTTGTCGTTGACGATTCGGACTGCGCGCTTTTCAACGGAGTCAACTAGCTGTAGCTGGTATTTTGATGCACCTGCCCAGAGATGGGATCAGTACTCTATGTGGGGTCTAATCTGGGCCTTATACAGCGTCAGGAGTTGGCCCGCAGTGAAGTACTGCCTCGCCCTGTTGAGGACAACAAGCTTTTTGGATGCCAATTTGGCCTTGTTCTCCAGGTGACTCCGATACTGCACTTTACTCGTAATGTCAACTTCCAAGAAAACGACACTTTCACCAACAGTGAGTGCGATGCCCTGGAACTTGGGCGCTAGAACAAATTGGATTTTTTTTACGGTAGCGAAACTTGTGTCTTTGTAAGGGTTAAGCTGACCCCATTCCGAGTCATAATACCCATTCATTTGAAGCGCGCATGGCCCGGTGGCGAGCGTAGAACGCAAGCGATCTACGCAGCTAAGCCAAACGGGCGCGGTCGGGTGTGAGATGGGTGACCGCTAGTGGCAAAAAATTTCATGCGCGTTTCCGTGCTTCGGAGGGCACGTTAAGCTGTCAGTCCCGGTTGTTGTCGATAGAAAACAGTCGTTAAACCTTGTCGGAGGCCTTATGGGCGGTTTGAAAACATCCGACAGCGGGTTGGCCATATATCCTACATATACTCCACCAACCCGCATTGGAGCAGCGTGGTGGAGTAAGCTCCAGGCTTCCCCAATAAGTGGGAGAGACCCGTGCCCAGCAGTGGGACGCAAAAAAGGGTTGCAGCCATACCCATTCATGGTCAAAATCCAAAATTACTTAAGTACTCGTAATTAATGTATTAAAATAGAGGTTCTTAGAAGACATTATACAGAACTTAATAGTCTCCATAAGAAACCTAGTCCCTTTGATACAAATAATTACCACAATAACGATTACAGTGCCACAAAAACGATCTTCTTCAAAGGAGAAAATGTTCACGCTCTGATTGTATTTTCAGCTTAAAACACTGGAATCCAAAACGTTTTTCCTTTGTAATCCACAGATTAAATAACGAAGCAACCTCAAGACTTTGCTTATCTGTAGTCTTAAACAGTTCACTGTACATTAGTGCAGTTAGAGTGGAGTTTTGGATGGAACTTGGAAGACTCGTGTTGACTGTTGTGCTTTTATTTTATTTTCATAACCTTGGTGTATTTTGAGTTATATCGGATAAAGTTGATGGCATTTTGTTCGTGATAGGTTTATCACAGTGCGCGAGTGTTGTGAAATAAAATAACGCTGCGGACACATGTTTTTTCCAGTAGCCTCCAAAATTTCATTAGGCACGTTCTAGTAAAGAAGCCATCGCTTTGCTTGAACATTTGACTGACTAATAACCCTAATAAGTAACGACTTAGATTTTGTCTATGAATAACAAATAATAATAATAATCTTTCTTTTAATCTAATCTTTGGACCATTCACACAACGCCATCTGATTCTAAACTAAGCAGAGCTTGTACTATGGTAATCAGAAAGCTGATAAACATACATATATAATTATAAATAAATACTTAAAAGAAATAAATTAACACCCAGACACAGAACAAATAGTCATGTTCATTCATCACACAAATATTTGTCCTGGGTGGGAATCGAACCCACGACCGTCACGCTGATCGCAGTCGGCTCATCACCCACTGCGCCACTGAGGCTGTCAATACTAATGTAATTAAAAAATTGACTTAGTATT
Organism: Pyrgus malvae; assembly: GCA_911387765.1. Taxonomy (NCBI): domain Eukaryota; kingdom Metazoa; phylum Arthropoda; class Insecta; order Lepidoptera; family Hesperiidae; genus Pyrgus; species Pyrgus malvae. The sequence goes on along the minus strand of OU426958.1, from coordinate 5,509,192 downwards.
GACAAACTTACTTGACGCTGGCAATATGCACAGAGTTCGCTATGCCATTATTGAATGAAGTTAAGCAAAAGCCAATAATCCACATTTAATTTAATTCACTTAAATAATTCCGGTTCAAATTAGTTGCTTAATATTTATTACTAGTAGGTATGGTATGATATGATAATAGACGTCTGCTTTCCAATCAGTTAATTAAGTATATGTCAAATAACTTTGACAGAATGACAAAAAATAAAAACTCTTGATTGAAATTCTATAATTTCTTTAATATCTGTATATTAATTTACTCGACCAGCTTATAGGTATTGTTACCGGAGACGTCTGTTCGTGTGGCCTCATCTGATTAGAATTGTTAGCCTATCTTTGGTTAGAACCAATCTTACTACTAACGTTTCTACAGTTTTGTATTTCATTACCAGCTTATCGTCAAATATAACACTGTTTTACCTTTTAAACCGATAGGAGTTTCATTCTATATTTTTAATAACATTATGCTTGCTTGTTTTTTACTTGCTTAAACTCAGCATATGTCTGTCCCACTTATAATTGGCATGTTGCTGTTATAAAATATTATAGCACAGTGAACCAGAGATAATCATCAGTCTTTTTTATAGCCCTATAACTCAATATCGAGCAGGATATGCCGCCCATAAACACGAATGGCGCACAATTCGTATGCGACTGTAGACACGATTGCTTTCTCGGAACGAATACGCGGATGTAATCGGATTACTTTTTAAATGTCGAACACAGATTAAATATTGAACAGACATTCGCGTAATGTCAAACCTGTCAACAGTGCTAAAGGCGGGAATTTTATTTGTAGTTCGGCAATTATAGGTGTAATTATAAATGAGTTTTGTTCATTTAAAATACAAATTAAAGCTCAAAATTAATAATCTAACAAAAGTTGAAATGATCATGAGTGAGAATGAAATCTGTAACATGTTTTTTTTTTTCAAAAAGTATTTCGATTTCTAATTTCTGGTGCAATTTGTGTTTCATCCGCATTAGATAGGATCAAATACATTATAATGGATCTTTCCATGGGAATCCGAAGCTTTATCGCGGTAAAAAGAAGCCTATATCTATCACTCTGCAGGTTCCCAACTATCTCCACGCACAAAAATCATAACATAAGAATCACTCCATCGCGACCTGATACTTGATAGGTAGAGAAAAAAACAATCAAACTTACTTTTAGAATTTATGTTACGAGTATTATTGATTATTTTTGTAACCGAATTATGGCGAATAATGGTTAAAAAATTCGAAAGCCAGTCTGCATGTGAGAGATTATCAAAGACTAAGAACGGAAGAAAGTCTTTAGTCTCGAAATTCCTAAAGTTTCAAAGTCTTTAAATTTATCTACAGACCCGCATACAAACAACTGCCTTATCTGTTCTGTGTCCACTTGTAAGTCGAGGTCGCGGTGTAAGATTCCAAATGATTGTAATATCAGACATTTTCTGGAATTTAGAACGGTATGTAATTGTTTTCTGCGCATTTCTTTTGGCACTTTAAAGAACCATACGCAAGTACACCGGCACTTCGGCGTTGTAACACTGAAGCCAGATGTAGGGGTGGTATTTCGCGCAGTTGACACTATTATTTAAGCGACCTTATAAGCGCGTCAATGCTCGCACAAGTTACATGAGTGGCAAAAGCTTGACGATTCAGGATTAAACGCGCTTATAAAAACAAGATTATACGAGCGTATAATACGGTGGTCTGAAATCGCTCTTAATGTTAAGATATTTTAAACCTAAAATCAGTTTAGCTTTGATATTCTTTAATGTTATTTCTTTAATGGTATCTACTGGATTAATCTTATTGAAATTAATTAAATGGTTTAATTATTTGGCTTGAACATTTGAATAAAAGGTCTGATGAGATATCTTTGGCCTTTCAATAGTAGCCTTGATCCTTTACTCGACTGTTGCAATTAGAAAGATCATGGATCTCGATTGTAATCTGTTATTTAGAAGTGGTATTTAATATTACGTCGATAAGTTGCAGAACTTGTTGCGTTGACGACCCGTGAGGCGTAATGGTTACCATACCGGACTGCCAATCGGACGGTCCCGGGTTCAATTCCCGGCGAAGCAGAAATTTGAATGATTTTTAAAACGACACACACTCATAGCCCCACAGTAAATAAAGTAATTAATACCCTGTGTAGGGGGTACCATGGACACATACAAAGACAGGAACACAAACACCCAGACCGAGAACAGAAATTTTAGTTAGTGGCCAACCCGCTGTCGGATGTTTTCAAACCGCATAAGGCCTCCGACAAGGTTTAACGACTGTTATCTATCGACAACAACCGGGACCGACAGCTTAACGTGCCCTCCGAAGCACGGAAACGCGCATGAATATTTTTGCCACTAGCGGTCACCCATCTCACACCCGACCGCGCCCGTTCGGTTTAGTTGCATATATCGTTTGCGTTCTACGCTAACCGCCGGGCCATGCGCGCTTCATGGTATATATATATATATATGGTACACATACAAATATATGGTACATGGTATACATATAAATAAATAATATGTATTTGTAATAGAATTGTCCAAAAAATATTTACTTCCTTGCAATGTATTTACAGTAAAATCACGCCAGTAATAAATGAGCAGAATAAATGAAAGCAACATTAACAAAACAAGATTGCAATTGGTTCATGTCTAGAATAATCTAACTAGTAACTTTAAGTATATTCATTCAAATATAAAGTTGAAACTACTAAGCCAATTTCGCAAAACCATGAACTGTGAAAACGTAATTACGTCGAAACTGCACAAAAACTGCATTCATACTAGTCGTTCGCTAGTTACTAAACAAGTAACCAAATAGACAAATGAGAAAAAAGCAACTTTTATAGCAAAGCAACAACATTAGGTGGGTAGTCGTATTTATTTTTTCAACCCTTTTTAGGTCCCTCTGATGGGCACAGGTCTCATCTCAGAAGCCCGGGAGGTTAAGTGCGCTTAACACGCTGGTTAAGTGCGGATCAGTGCTTTCGAGAAATTAAAAGTTATTAAATGTACTTATGACTTTAAGTAAGGCATACACGGATATGAATAATGTCGTAATTAACTATCCCAATCCCCTCACCGTGGAGCACCGGTGTTAACCCCTCGACCATCGCTGCTCGGCGTATAATAATTGTAATTATATCAAGGTTTTTTAAGGCAACATAGCAAATAGTTTTTTTATCACTACATAAAGTACGTAACGCACGATCTATGCATACTCGTATTGCCAGTGCCAAGTAAATACATAGATTTTAATCCATGTTTCTATAATACGAGATAGTGGTCAAAATCAGTGGATAGTCAGTAATATGTTAGAAATTAATCCTGAAATGCCAATTAGTAAAATATTCACAAGATTGGTCTGGATAACATTCTGTTCATTTCTCCTGATGATGAAGACCAGACGATGTAACTGGACGGTTACAGATGGTCCCTGGAACGCCTACCTACTATGAAACACACCGGGCGGGGCTAGTTACATTCGTTTTAACAAATTCCGTGAATACAGAGCGTGTTTTTAAAATAATGATTAAATAATTAAAGCGTGTCCTTGTCCTAAATGTACGAATATAACTTATCTGTTTACAGCAAAGTTTTTTCTAAAGTTCTAACAACAGCTCATGTCAACATGTTTCTTACGAGGAAGCTCAAAACTTTTTACGACACTTTTTATTTGCTTCCCTTCCGAAAGGTCTTCGAATTTTTTGGCCAATTTTTTTAATAACTTCCTTGTCGCCTCATGTCATCTTGGGTCCTGACATGCTTCCGACGTGATTGACAGGCAATTCTGAACCTTCAGCTCTGCGACAGAAAGGCCATTACAATGATCAAGAAGGATGAACTCTGCGTAGTTTAATAAAGCATCGGTCAACTGTGAAATTCGTTTACGCACCGAAGAGTTCGCGGCTTGAGCGTTTTAGGGTTCCCGTATGTTGTTTGTTGAAATTTTAGTTTCTTATTATTTGTAATTATGTAACGTATTTTATTTAATCTGGGAAGTATTTTATAATATCATTTTGATAGGTTCTTTAAGTCGCGCGTAATTTCTTCGAGCATTTCTCTCAAAATGGATTTTGTCACATTGTTTAGTAGTGCCTTTATTTTGCTTTAAAGAAAAAAGTCCTATAGCTCAATACAACTTCGTTTACATTTTTTTTCAACCCTTTTATATTTCCCACTATTGGGCACAGGTGTCCTCTCGGAAGTGAGAGATATTTAGGCCCAATACGCTGACCAAGTGTGGATTGGTGGGCATCATGTCTGCAACCCTTTTTGCGTCCCACTGCTGGGCACGAGTCTCTCCCCATTTTTGGGAGGCCTGGAGCTTACTCCTCTCTAAAAGTTCACGTTACATCACAAGGCAGCATAACATTGTCAATTAATTACATTAAAAAAAATATAAGTGGTTGTTAAATCAGCAAATCGCTTTCTTCAAAATCACCAATCAGAGCAATTAATAAAATCAACATTTTATATTTCTTTCTCATAACGAACGACTGATTTTAAGCTGTGAGTATCGCGGCCGCCGGCTGCTAGCCATCAGAGGACTCTTCTTAATATTGAATACAGATATATTAATATATTTGCGTATATTACAATCAATTCGTAGTCGACCTATGTATATTTCCAAATGTATAAATATGTCTAACGAAAATTCGGCAGCAAAAAGCTTCTGTCAAAAATGTCAAAACCCTTAAGATACAGCTAAACTAAACCATCGACTATAAGCAATACTCGATCCAAAGTTTGAGACCGACGGCGCTAATGAAAATAAAGAGATTTTTTTTAAATTTACGACATATTATTGAAAAACGATAAACAAGCAATTATATTATTTATCTACAATAATAGGCAACAATATTGATGATTGAATATTGGTATCGGCTGGGTCTCTATTCCAATTAAATCGGCGGCCGCGGTGCTCTATGATTATTCCAGTAGAGTACCTACGGAACCCTTATTGATTTGCAGTTACCCGCCCGTAACTGTCGTTTTCCGCTTATTAATTAAATGACTACTTTTAATACACTTCCCGTTCTACTTCCCGTCTGTCGTGCCCTAGCACGGGCGAGCTTTTTATTTTTGTATGTGTTAACACAAATAACAAAAAAGTCTTCGATAGACATTATTAACCTGTTGAATGGACGTGGAAAAGTGTCAAGGGTCACTCACACGATATTGATAAACGCTGTTTCCGGAATTGAGTTCAGTTCTTGCCGCGAATTCTCCTTTATATCTTCTACCGATTGAAAACGGGAGCCACGAAGTGGTAATTTGAGTTTAGGAAAAAGAAAGAAGTCGGCTGGAGCCATATCTGGTGAATATGGTGGTTGCTCGATCGTATTTGTTGAGTGTTTGGTCAAAAATTCGTTCATAATGATGGCCTTGTGCGAAGGCGCATTATCGTGGTGCAAAATCCAAGAAATTTCTTTCCACAAACCTGGTCTTTTTCGTCGAATTTGCTCTCTTGAATCCCGCATATCGCTCAAATAAAAACTTGCGATCTAACATTTTTTCGGAATCCTTCGTTCTTTTTTACTTCATATTGGTAACGAACTCTTCTTTTCGTCTCACAGTTAGCTCGTTTATTTACTTAATTTCAACTTCTTCTCATTTTTTATTTTATAGAAACTTTTTAACGTTTCGTTAGTTGCCACTTAAAGAGCAGTTTGTCAGACGTAGTTTTTCCAAACATTGTTGGAGTACAAAACTTAATGCATCAAAATTTAAAGCTAATTTAATAACTTTTTCATAATAATTTCCACATCACGCACACGAAACCCTAGGCGCAGAGCTAGTTCATTCGCGTTTATTACGGAAAACTTATTTTCTATATTGCAGTTTATTTTTTAATTTGCGCTATTAATTAGCAATTCTCTTCAAAGTTTCATACAATTTATATCTATTTTTTGTTCATGCAAGATGTATATTATATAAAATTTAACAAATAAGTATTATTTATTTTCACCATCATCATTACCACGATTGTTCACATGAGGAGCTTGTTGATTTCAACTAATTTTGAACGACCTATACGACGGATGTGGCGAAATGGCTACTTGCCTATGCCACATTTTTTATCGGAGGATCCCGACCTGGATTAACGTCGAGGCAGACATTTGAATGACAAGTTTAAATTATTATTTTTAGTCTGGTCTGTGTATTTGATTGTGTTCATGGTACCCACGACATTGGGAATCCTAGTCTAGGTTATGGGTTATTTATTTAGCACAGAGCAAATGAGAGACTGCCGGCGGTTAGCGCCGGTCGAGTGTGTGATGGCTGACCGCGAGTTTCCGTGCTTCGGAGGGCACGTTAAGCCGTTGGTCCCGCTTGTTATCGATAGATAACAGTCGTTAAACCTTGTTGTTTGTTGAAAACATCCGACAGCGGGTTGGCCACTAACCCGCGTCTCCACCAATCCGCATTGGAACAACGTGGTCCAGGCCTCCCCAATAATGAGAGACCCGTGCCCAGTAGTGGGACGCAAAAAGGGTTGCAGCCCAGCCTAAATGAGAGACAGTACTACACTCGCTGTTAATTTGTAAAAGGGTCTCTATCTTCTGAGTTTTCCGTGCACTGAAGCCTAGCCTAGTGTTAAAAATGTTGGGAGCCACGGAGTTTCATACAACGCACATCCATCGATTCATCCATTCGATTTCTCTGTGTGGGAAGCCACGTGTAGCGTAGTACATACAGGTTCGGCTTAAAATCACGGCGCGCACCTCTAACTGAGAAATTATTTATTTATGTGCGTGGTTCTCGTTTGACCTACAGTGAGGAAAAGTATAATATTTTCTTACGATTAATTTCTTAATCCATCATACCAGCTGAGAGTTATACAAAAATAAGAGCTTATGAGCGTGTCATGCTTACCAAACCGTACTCAACCAGCTTGATATAGAATTATTTTGTTCAGCTGAAAAAATTATTATGACCCTAAATGAGCTGAAAAAATTAATGAGCGTACATGACCTGGCGGTTATGTTAGCGTATAACGCAAGCGATCTATGCAATTAAGCCAAACGGGCGCGGTCGGGTGTGAGATGAGTGACCGCTGGTGGCAAAAAAGGATATTTCTGCGCGTTCCTCGTTGCGCGTTCCTCGCCGGCTGTTGTCGATTCATAACAAACAGTCGCCTTGTCGGACGCCTTATGGGCGGTTTAAAAACATCCTCGGAGCACTCACTATAGTAAAGTCGGTAGAACACACACAGAGAGAGAGCCTATGTGTCTTCGCAAGCTAAGCAGTTCTAGCAGGTTCGTGTAAAAATCTTTGTACTTTAGATAAAACGTACTCTGTTCTGATAAACCCCAACCTAATTAGGTGCTAGGCTTACAAATCTTTTGAAGCCGAAAATATTTAATTCGTGGGCAACAAATACAAGCACTCATAAAGCTTTTTAGGGAATATAAGCTTTGATTTACATATTAACTTTCCACTTGTGAGGGTAAAAGTTTGTGAAGCCTCATGAATACTAAATCAAAGGACACTTTGTTGTTTGAAACCCATTTGGAAGGTCTACGACTACACTTAACACAGCTATTATTAAATAAAAGTTTTAAGTAATCAGAATCACACATAGACCAGACGAAGGATAGTCATTTGAACTAAACATTCATGTCTGCTTTGACGTGAATCGAATCCGGGATCCTTCGGTCGGCAGTGCGGCATGGTAACCATTTCGCCACATGGGTCTTAAAGGTCATCCCTACTAATATGATAAAGTCGAAAGTAACTCTGTCTGTCTGTCTGCTACGCTTTTCCGCTTAAACTACTGAACCAATTTTAATGAAATTTGAAACATTTATCCTACGGGAACCTATAAAACGGGTCCACGCGGGCAAAGCCTCTGGCAGAAGACTAGTAAAACTATACAAAAAATGTCCATAAGAATATACCTAGATGCCACGATTCAGGGGCCGGTCGATCAGAAGTAATGTAAAAAATATGCACCGGCAGACAAACATGCAATAAAATAAATATAATATGTATTATTCAGAAGGCCGCCTCAAAAACGGATCCACGTGGGCGAAGCCGCTGACGGAAGACTAGTACAAAATAAACTGAAATCAACAAGCTCCTCAAAAATAAGCTCCTACTAAATTATGTGAACAATGATGATATAGAAAATAATATATTTCTAAATTAAATATGTTCTATGAATATAAAAAATACAGATATTCATTTTATGAAACTGTGAAGAGAAATGTTAATTAATAGCGCAAATTTAAAATAAACAGCAATGTATAAAATAAGTTTCCCGTAATAAACGCGTTTGACGACCCGCGTGGCGCTATGGTTACCATGCCGGACTGCCAATCGAGGGGTATCGGGTTCGATTCCCGGCGAAACAGAAATTTGAATGATGAGTTTAAATTTTGTTCTCGGTCTGGGTGTTTGTGTTCCTGTTTTGTACGTGTCCATGGTACCCACGACACATGGTATTTATTACCTTACTGTGGGGCTATGAGTGTGAATCGTTTATTATTATTATTATTACTATTAACTAGCTGCGCTCGCCCAGGGTTCCCAGTGCGTAATGTGGAAATTATGGAAAAGGTAATAAATTAGCTTTTTTGATGCATTAAGTTTTATACTTGAACAATGTTTGGAAAAACTACGCCTGACAAACAGCTCTTTAACTGGCAACTAACGAAATGTTGCGGGTTGACCACTAACCCGCATCTCCACCAACCCGCATTGGAGCAGCGTGGTGGAGTAAGCTCCAGGCCTCCCCAATAATGGGGAGAGACCCGTGCCCAGCAGTGGAACGCAAAAAGGGTTGCAGCCAACGAAATGTTAAAATATTAAGAGACAAATTAATAAAAGTTTTCTTAAAATAAAATAAAATAGAATTAAATAAAATAAATAAGCTAATAAGTTAAATAAATAAGCTAACTGCTAGTCAGAGAGAGGAGTTTTACTAAGATGAAGCAAAACAACGAAAGATTTAAAAAGAAAAAAATTGGCCAAGTGAATGTGAGATGCGCACGTATGGTTTCGTATCATTATCTAAAAAAAAACACTTATTGTATGGGAGCCCCCTTAAATATATATTTTATTATATATTTTAGTATTTATTGTTATAACGGCAACATAAATACATCATCTGTGAAGATGATGAATGGATACATCCTGATGACAGACAGAGGGACAGACGGACGGACAGCCGACTTAGTATTAGGGTAACCCTTCGGGTACGTAACCCTTAAATACGCTTCTTGGATTGCAATGTCTTTCAGTAAATTTATTCATACTAATATTAAAATTGTGAAAGTGAGTTTGTGTTTTTGTTTGTTTGTTTGTATTTCTTTTACGTCGCAACGGTTCTACGGATTAATCTGATTTTGTTTGTGTTGTAGTTTAGACTTTAGGGGTTGGAGAGTCGGGCGGTGACAGTGGGAGCTCGATCCTTCCAACCAGCGGCTCCGGGATGGAAGGCGGTGTGTGCGTGGCCACATACAGCCGTAAGCATCTGAAGGTGCAGAAGAGCACATTTGTTCTCCCGAAGATGGGCTCATACGGGGCGCCGCGCGTAGAGGACACCGGTGCGTTCCACTGGAGAACCCGGAGTCCTCCCCAAGCGAAGAACCAGGTCACCGAGGGGGTTTTAGTGCGGTACAAATCCCACATAACCCGGGAAGAAACAGTACGCTACGAATAACAGAATGATTAAAGGTACTTATTACAAAATAAAAATAAAATATTAACCCGGCAATGCTCGGGTGTCTCCCCTGGGGTTGCCCGTGTCCATAGGCGACGGTGATCGCTTATCACCACACGGTCCGTCATCCTTTTTGTTCGGCTTATTTTATAAAAAAAAAGTATTGTAGCTTATAATTAATTGTATATATGTATTTAAATGTATTTGAAATGTAGATTTTCAAGACATTTAGTTTTATTTTACTCCTAAAGGTAGTCCGCAAGTGCTTACAATTTAATGGTCCGAGACTAGTCGGACCATTGCGAAAAAACATCGTGAGTAAAGTACCCTAGTTTTGACTAAATAATTAGTAGTAATTAGTAGGGTTCAAATCATAAATTTCACCTCTGACTAAGATAATGCTACGCGCATTATTTTTATTATAATTATTACAAACACTTTATGGCTAAGGGTTATTTTCACGTTAAATTCTTAGATTTCTTTTAAAAGAGTTTACGCAAACAATAACTGCTTAAGATTTGAGAAAACCTTTATTTTCTTCCATCTTCTTTTCACAAAAATCATCACTTACCCAAATAACCTCGGTAAAATAACAAAGTAAATTCAAAACGGGGTTCAAGCGGTTGGCGTCTCATCCACGAGTTTTTCATCTAGGTAACTCGTTTATCTAATGTACAAAAACGCAAAGCGAACTTCTGTTCCCCGGGGAATGTGGAAAGCGACTTGAGCTCCGATTACTTAATCCGGGAACATTGTACTTCGTTCACATTAATGGGATTTATGGAAACAGAGTTTCTTTAAAGTTAACTGTTATTTTACAACTAGAATCCATTTTTGTAACAAACTGGCTGAGAGCGAGTAGGTATAAGACAGTAGCAGTATATTCATTATACAAAATAACCAAAACCAAGGGAATTAATTGAGTTGAACGTTAACGGACAGACTGAAGCGGCCGAAGAACTTTATTTTATGATGGAGGATTATGAAGTCTCATATTGTAAGTAGTTTATTTTACAATGCACTATAAATGGTTTTATAAAGTAAATAAATTTAATTATAAGTGTTAATTACTGATATTATAAGATACGCTTTGAATAAATTTTCCTTACTTCACTCCTAGAATTCTCACGATCAGCCAGGACTGACAGGTAGAGTCTGCTTTTTGAATTACCTTATTTACTTGCGGTAATAAAGTACAAATAAATAGAAAATATTTTTCTTGGTTATAAATTCAGATTTACGATTTTCCCTCTGCTTATACATTTTCTTGTAGCAGAGAAAATAAATGATTGTTATATTACATCATTGTTTCTTTGTATGTTCCCAGACAATCTTTCACTTATAGTCGACTTCGTTATCAATTAAGAGTCATACATAAAAGCTCATTAAGTATTGTCGAGGGTAATTTATAAAAATCACTTTCAAAAGACCTGTTAATTTGTTAGCCATAACTCTAAACTATCTATTAAAATGTTCGTTAGATTTCAACAGCTCAGCCCGAAGACAGCCAAGTATTTCTTAATTACTTTACAAATGAGCGGGTCTCGCTATACGGAGCTCGTTAACATTCGGATAGTATGATCTTAGAGGATACATATTCAAGGCATAGAGCACATAAAATGCTCACCGCTCACTGCACACAGAAAGTATAGAACTTATAAGATGCATCCAGAAATGTATCTTCTACCGTCATATCAGTTTTTACCGTGAAAAAAACTGCCTTCTGCCATTTGTATGTCAATCGTCCAATATATGGCTTAATATGTAGTAGGACGCGCAATACCACCTTTAAAACTATTTCAGTTTGAGTTTGAAAAGTTTTAATGGATTGAAAAGTAGAGCAGTACAAACACCAATAATTATAACTCGTTAAGATTACATGTTATGAAAATTTTCCTCATAAAATTATTTGCACAATGTTCAAATGGCGAAAAATAGCAAATGAATTTATATTTAGAATTAGCGAGCATGATGGACTGTGGTCAAAATTCGTCGCAGTTTTGAGAGTAAAACATTTTTCTATATTTTTTATAAAAGGTCGAAAAAAGACTACTAAGTTGATGTAAATTTGTGGCTGTTTGTAAATGTTAACAGGTACTCTACAGCTTTTATACCCTCAAAAACACTGATAGACTACAAAGAGCACAGATGACCATTAGTTTCAGTTTTATCACTTAGCTGTCGAACGATCGTAAATTGTATTTAGTAAACCTTTTTACGCACGCCTTTGGTACAGAAGTAATCACTTTCTTTCAATTTGGAGTTACGAGCGCAAAGGCGTGTCCTGTCCAGTTATTTTGGCGTCGGTTGTTTGTACTTTCACCAAAAAAAGGTATTGTTTCTATACTTCTATTGCATTCAAACGACCAAACCAGAACTTAGTAAGTTCAATCGTCTTTTTTATTTGAATGGAGTATCAAATTAACATGTAGCCTGCAGGCCATGGGGTGTTATTCCCTGTAGCTTGGGGATTAAGGAGTGGGATTTGATATACCGTAGCTCTAAAGCCTGATCATAAGAGACGACTAAAAGGGGGCTTCCGCGGTTGCGGGCGGTGAGAGTGGGAGCTCGATCCGCCCCGGAAAGAACGGCGGTGTGTGTATCTCCGCATGCCACTCCACGTGCGTTCCACTGGAGATCCCGGAGTCCAAGCAAGCGCAGAGGCAGCCAGCCACCGAGGGGGTTTTTACAAAGACAAAAACAAAGACAAAAGACAAAATGATTTATTTGCGCAAATATGGGTAGGTATATAAATATGGGTATATATTTTATTTTTATTTTTATTATTATTTTTTTTTTTTTTATATGTAAACCGAACAAAAAGGCAGACGGGCCGCGTGATGTTAAGCGATCACCGTCGCCTATGGACACGGGCAACCCCAGGGGAGCCACCCGAGCATTGCCGGCTTTGGAGGAGTGCTTTTTTTACAGCTTTCTTGAAGAACCCCATGTTATAGTCCACTGGGAATGCCTCAGCTGGAAGGTTGTCCCATAACCTAGACGTCCGTGGTAAAAAGGAGCGTGCAAAGCGGACTGTGGAGGACCGCCACGAGTCCAGATGGTGCCTGTGGAACTTTAACCTTCGTCTGGTGGTATAATCATGAAATGGTGATGTAGGCATTAGTCTGAAAAGTTCCTCGGAGCACTCACCATAGTAAAGTCGGTAGAACACGCAGAGCGAGCCTATGTCTCTTCGCAAGCTGAGCGGTTCTAGCCTGTCAGTCAATCTTGGGTCGTTGACGATTCGGACTGCGTGCTTTTCAACAGAGTCAAATGGGTGTAGCTGGTATTTTGGTGCTCCTGCCCAGAGATGAGAGCAGTACTCCATATGGGGTCTGACCTGGGCTTTGTACAGCGTCAGGAGTTGCCCCGCAGTGAAGAATAAAAAGAATAAAAAAAAGTTGTTTTATACATTTAATAGTCCGTCATATTTACCTTAGTAAGATATGTAAATATTGTAAATATAATTAGTTACTGACTAAAATCTAACAAACCACATACGTACGGTCAAATTCTACATAACCCGGTATCCTCTCCCAAGGTGCCGGGTACCTTTTGAAGGTTTCCTTCTGACTTCCCCCAACGAACTGTTAAAGTTCTACCACCTACATGACTCTTCTTTGAGGCTTCGATCTGCCAAAAGCAGAAATTGATTTTTTTGGGTTCATGGTAATCACGACACAGGGAATCCTTGTGTTGGGCTTAGCAAGAAACAAAACAAGTAATAGTTCTAATAATAATAATAATAGTCTTTATTTCTCTCATTACAAAGGCATACAATGTATCTACATATTAAATGGTTATGACAATTTGTTATTTATACCAAGGCACATACAACATTATTAAAATCTAAGAAACCTTTGTAAGAGACTGGAGTTTGCGCTAGGATAAAACCTGTGTTGCAAATATCTAGTCTTGTTCATAGTTTTTTTACGTCCCACTGCTGGGCACAGGTCTCCTCTCACAAGTGAGTGGGATTTAGGCCATAGTCCAATACGCTGGCCAAATACGGATTGGTGGACGTCATGCCCTCGAGAAATTATGAATTTTTTCGGGTATGCACGGCGATGGAGAACATCGTAATTATTTAAATATCACGATATTTTCCATCACCGTGAAGCAGCAATAAATGAGCACATTACAAATTTCTTTGTCAGAGGGGAGGATTTCTTGCTGCTTATTCCACACCCCAAATTTTCAATCCCTCAATCTTCAAACTCCACCAACTCGCAATGAAGCAGCGAGGTGGAGTAAGCTCCAGGCCTCCCCAATGATAGGGAGAGACCCGTGCCCAGCAGTGGGACGCAAAAGTTCACTAGTAAAAGTTTCAATACTTATATCCATTTCTATTGCTTTGGAAATATTTAAAAATAATTATTATTATTGTGATCGGTTGTTTTATCAACAGTAATCTCCAAATAAAATATGAAAATTGTATTCCAATTTCAGAAAATAATTCAGTAGGTACATTATAAATTATCGTACAAATACTTTAGCAACAGTGCGTAAATTGTAATTTTAAATGTTTAAAAGTTTTCCGCAATATAAACCTTCGTTCAATTTAACATAACGGAATACGTTTACCGACCTATATATTTCAGCACTCCGTAAATTAAATTCACACTCACTAACTGGCCGGTAAACCTGGAGAAACGCGTCGGCTGGCTACTAATCTTTAGAAGAGTCATCGATAGATTTTTATTATCATTTCTCGGGCTTTATAGGTGATGAACTTTAATGCTTACATATTTTCACACTCGTTCGTTACTTGCATTTAAAGAAAAAGATGATTAAGTTAATTTACATCTTTACTAACCGTTACTAAGTCAATGTATCACTATTAGAAGAGTCGCAAAATATTATGAAAAGAATAGCTTCTAGGGCAAGATTGGAGTGCATTTGCCATTGCGTGTAAAACATGTAAATGTTTGAAAATCGGGCAACAAATAAAATCGTCATTCCAACGCAACGTCACGGTTGGTTTTTATGGAAGTTACTAAGCAGACTTTTTCAACTAAACCGCAAGTTCTTGCTCTGTGATAGATGTATAGTATAATAATATGTAATAGAATTTATCGCTCCTCATACTTAATTGTGTTTTGACAAACCAGCAGTTATCAGCCATTTTAATAATATTTAATATGAGTTTAGGATATCAGAAGGAGTTAATTTACACTACGCAAATCAATGTCAATAAAATTGTATATCTGAGCGAAATATTTTTGTCAGAAATTGTTAAATCGTGTTGCTCTATGTCTGAAAAACCATCCACATGGATAGGCCACAGAGTATTTACTGCAGTTTTTCGAAAAAATATATAGGCCCATAAAATTTATGCGATAGCACCTGCAGACGTTTTTACTTAAATAACACATGCAATGCAATCACCTTTCGGATATTGGCTCGAATTTTTTTCGTCGAGTTTAAAAATAACGGATGGATTTTTTTTCATTTTATACAGCGAACATTGTAATACCGTTAGGTAATATTATAATGTTACATTGTCTATTTTTACATCAGATACAAAATTACAAGAATGGTATTAAAGAAACTTTATGTTTAAAGAAAGAAATAAATGACATCCAAGAACCATAGTTAACAGTTACTGTTATTCCATTATCCAAGATATTATTAGCTTCTATTCTATCTATATATCTATTAGTGATCGAGGATTACTTTACACTGAGGTAAGATTCCTATAAACAATTTTATTATTTTCTAGAAAATATTCGTCGTCCGAAATCTACAGTTACAATTCCTCCCAGAGTGGGGCCGCTAAATAAATTACTATCTGAAAGCGCAAAATGATAGAGAAGCCATGTAAGATGTTCACAACATACCTTGTTGTCCTTCTGCCAAGAGCACACGCCTTTTTTGTCGGATATCCGGCATTTGAGCAGTGCGTCCTCCCCAGGATTCACTTCCGTGTACGTCGGCAACTCCACGAAACGTTGCACAGCATCTGTAGGTGAAAAACTAGTATAAAAATACTGATAAATTCTCACATGTTGAAGGAAGTTTTACAATCGTAACATTTTAAAGAATCTGTGATGAAAATAATAAGTGTGAAACGACATTATTTTATCAATAAGTAACGGAATCGCACGATCTATACACAATGTTGCATAATGTAAAGAAAAAAGATTTTAACCCATTTTTTTGGTTTGTGCCATTGGAGTCATTGGTCATTACTAATAACTTGGCCGAGTGAAGTACTTGTAGCATTTTAACCATATTTCTAATAACAATTAATTGGTGAAAGTATAGAACTGAAACAGTGAAAAGGTACATATCTCTGTTATGAACTAGGTATTTTTTCGTCCATGAATAAGACACAGGGCAGATGGGCCGCGCTATATAAGCGATCAACGTCACCTATGTAATGCACTCTAGCAACTCTAGGGGAGTCACCTGAGCATTGCCGTTTTTGAAGAAGAGCTTTTTTGCAGCTTTCCAGAAGAAGTCTATGTAATAGCATAGTCCATTTGAAATGTATTTATGTCTGTTATCAATGATGTCGTTAAAATTTATGTTATATCTGGCAAAAAAGGATTGTTTTACCTACTTTTTAATTTTAGCAACACAATTTGAGTGCAGTTTGAGAACGACATGTGTCTTATAAATTTAGTCATACTCGTAAATGGCATGATTTTATCCTTGATTTGGTTACCACAAAACGAGTAAAATTTGATGGTCAATCATGTAAATCCATCTGTAATAGACAGACTCGTGGAGAATTAGCGATACTCTCTACGGCTAATACTAAATTGAGCAATTTAGGTAGCTCTTCCACAGTTATAATGATCTCTTCAGTCTAACCGGTGCATGATTAATATGTTTGCAAATTCTCACAGCTTAGTTTATAAACTTCAGTAACACTGGAAGTCTCGAGGGACGGTCCTATCTGTATTCGCAAGACGTATGTAGATCAGGCATTATACGGTTTGTGTTAGTTCTATTTATCAGTTTCTAGGTTACTCCGTCTTTCTATTCGTGAATCATCTGTGGCTAGCGTTGGTACAGCTGTTGTTGAATTTAAATGCTTGAATACAGTAAAAAGCTAAGACTATTGAATTTATTTGTTTGAGTCTTAACAATACTGTAATACCCGACTGCTAAGGAAGAGTTCTACACCATTTTTTTGGTATCGGGGGAAACCTTCAAAAGGTACCGGTTGGGAGGAGATACCGGGTTATGTGGGATTTGACCGCACTAAAATCCCTGGCCTGCCTCTGCGCTTGGGGAGGACTCCGGGATCTCCAGTGGAACGCACCGGTGTCCTCCACGCGCGGCGCCCCAGAACGTGCCCATCTTTGGGAGAGCAGATGTGCTCCTGCACCTCTTTTAGTCGCCTTTTACGATCAGGCAGGGGATAAAGTTTCCAACCATATTTCAGGAGCTTGAAAATACTTAGATTTAGAATAATGATCTTTATTCAAATCCACATAAGTTTGAAAATTATTTAAAAAGTGATAAAAATAAATCTAAATTATGTACACTTCTACAGTCCCTTGCAAAACTGCGCTGCAAAGAAAAAGTATATTTAGCCTGGCGCCTAAGACACATAACAAAGTTCCTTCAGAACTGCGCAATATCAGCAATATTTGTAATTTAAAGAAAAAAATTAAAAATTCTCTGATTGAAAAATGCTATTACTCAATTAATGAATTTTTAAATGACACAAATATTTAAATGTGTCTATTTATTAACTGTCAAGATTGTATTTTGAAGTGAAAACTTCTTTAGCGGCGTTGTGCACTTTTTTGGGATGGGTAAAAAATGTTAAACTCGCGTCAGGACACGTGGCATCGAAAATTCGTAAGATGGAGGGGTGACAGCTGATGACGGCTCGACTGTCTATACTTGTAAAATTCGTTTATACCAAGTATTTAAAATATGGACATTAAACATAGTGCATCTATTAATAAAAAAAGTGACGAAGAAATAGTGAAAGAAAATGAGTGAGTACTTTATAAAAATACTAGATGAAAACCTACTGAAAATACTAGATAAAAAATAATACTGGTATTAAAAGCAATTTGTGCGAAATTATTCCCTAACCATTCCAAAATATCAAAAATGCACAACGTTAATGTTCAAGTTTTTACTTCTACCGGCACTACCGGAGTGCAACCCGTTTTTTTTTTCAACCTTTTTTATGTCCCACTGCTGGGCACATGTCTCCTTCTCGGACGGAGGGATTTAGGCCATAGTCCACCACGCTGTCCAAGTGCGGATTGGTGGACGTCATGCTATCGAGAAATTATGAATTTCTCTCAGGTAAGCACGGTGATGGAGAACATCGTAATCAATTAAATGCATATTACGAAATTTTCCATCACCGTGGAGCAGCGATAAATGCACACATTACAAATTTCTTTATCAAAGGTGCGCGCCGAGGATTTGAACTTGGGATCGGTCGCGTCGAAGACCGTGGTTTCTTACCACTCAGCCATCGCCGCTCGAAGATTGTATTAGTTAAATATTTGTATGCCCGTAGGGGTGGAATATAGAGCACCATTTTATTTAAATCTAAAAACCTGTCTACCTATATTCTCAAACAAAAATATTTGAATTTGAAGCGATATATGCAGCCAGTAGCGGTCACCCATCTTACAAATGATCGCACCCGCTTTGCATTGCCGCGTTGTTCACTTGCGTTTAACGCCAGATTTTTTACAATCTCTGCTAACTCTTACTTCTTCTTTCAATCCTCTAAAAATGTCTTCGTTTACTCAACACATTCAAGATCACGTGTTTAAAATGTACTATTTAAAAGACCCTACTACAAAAACAGTAATAAAAGTTTGTACAACCTCCATAAACATTTTAATTTTCATTCATTACACAAAAACTCACAATCCCGCAGCGTACGAAATGTACACTCATTGTGGGAACGCGTAAAAGAATCAATTAAAATGTTTTCTCTACTATACAAATGCCAGGTAGCGTACAATCTCTGTCACGGCTTTCAAGTAGCCATTATTATGTTTCTTTAATACACCATACCGATCATTTTACTACTGCACTTTAGTTGGACTTTATTATAAAAGACGTAGAGTTTAAAATTGAATGAAGACTGCTTTTCGTAGGACACTGAGACTTTTACTAAGGGCCAACACTCACGACGTTAAAGGATTTAATGAGGAATTCCACTACCTATTATCTGTTTCTAAATATTTAGTACTTGATTTAGCTTTATCAATCATTGAGTATTTACATTTTATAAAAAATTTACATGTCATAAACATTGCAAAATTGTGCTAACTGAATTGAAATAAATAAAAAAAACCTTTATAGTGCCCTTATGCCCAAAGGTCCTCCTTTAAGAACCAGAAACGCCACGTCAGGTTTGGTATTTAGGATATGAGGAGGAAAACAATGTAATATAAAAATACATAAATGTATTATGCCAATGTTTACCTATATTGTGGATCAATTTACAACTACGTTCTTAGTCAGACGTACTCAGGATTTTAACCTGTTTCCTCGGCGGTGTGGGAGTTTGGTGTTTATAATAAAAGAGCATCGTGTATGACGGCCTTGAGGGGTTCGATTTAAGTTCCAGTAGCGTGGGTAAATCTGGGCCAGTAGTTTTTGTCCGAAGGTTTTTTGTATACAAATATTCGTTTGGTTTGTCGTATTGTTGTATTTGATAAACGATTTATACGTTTTATTTTATCTCGGATGAAATATTGAGAGCCACGTATATTCATTCTGTGGATTTGACCTGGTTCCGAAAATTTCGGGAGGAAAAGAAGGTAGACCATTTTCAAATAATTTTTATCTGCGTTATAACTGTGATATTGTTAACTTAGTTACAGTTATTTTCATCGTTTTTATTTGCTTATATGTATTCTTTTAGTTGGTCTCTTATGAAATTACATTTTACGTGGTAAGTGATTTTACTTTAATGAACAGGTGGTACTAGTAATACGACATTGATACATATAATGTTTAATCAATGGTCTAGATTTCCTATCTAGTTTGGTACTAGGATTTATAAGTCGCAAATGTTCGCAAATGTTTTATGAAAACTTAAATAGAGAAATGAAATAAAATGTAATAAAAATACTTATTCACTACGCTGTTTTTTACAAACTTGTAGTGTACGGTTTCATCCGCTCCGAATGCATTTAGACAACGATGATATAAACAAAAGACGTGAATAATACTCGTATTTTAGACACCAGATACTAATAATTTAATTAAAACAAAGATATTATTATAGGGCATTGTTTCTTTCGCATGATTATAGAAAAGCTGTATCTGTGCTGACGTTGACGTAGAAAAAATATTGGAAAAGTGATTCTATACACGGAGTTCCAAATAACCCACACGCTCTCTATATCTAAGCATTTGTTTTTCCTGAAACGTAAGCACCCGAAATCATCAGTTGAAATATGACAAACGATAAAAAAGTGCCAAACTCCCTGCCATTGTACATGGCATTAAGGTACCCTAATGTATCGCGTGCACCGAGCAGAACGACTGCTGCACAAGTACAAAGTGCCCGACGATCCATATTGCCCTAATATTTGTACCGTTTTGCTTGACTGCCGCTCTTCATTTCATTAGGGTGCCGGATTCACTGGTATTATGATTAATCCGTTATATCAAATACGTATCCATATATCAAAGTAGGTATCGAGAAACGGAGATTGATTGAAATGTTAAGTATAGATGGGATTATTGGGCTTTATAATTTCTGTAGTCTTCATCATAGCTAATTCTGTTTATTGTATTTAAAACCTATAAGACAAACATTACTATGTTTCCTATGTATCTTATTAAAAGACAACGATTTTAAATTATGGAGAGAAACCAAAACCGGCATATACCAAATGAATCAAATTTTAGATACAAAAGGAGTATATGCACAGTGAAATGGGCCCCATAGAAATCGATTACTAATGGGGAATAAGGAATAAGGAATGAAAGTTGGAATGGAGAAACTGTTTATGTTCCTCAATTTGGTTAAAACTTAGTTAACAAGTTAATTAATAGAAATGTTACAACTGCGGATACATATACATCCGAACATCTTACCTCATAGATCTCTCGTCTCTCTAATGTGTAAGTCGCATTACAGATTGATAAGAGTTATTAAATTCGAGAGTTTGAATGGCAACTTAGAGAATACGGTTCTATAGTATATGTATGTAGTAAGGTTACGACCAAGGTAAATAACATATTATTACATACGACTTCCTCGGAAGCATTTAAATGAGCAAATAAATAAATAAATAAATAAGGCCACACACCCATAGCCCCCCTCTAGCCCCACACTCAGTTGTCACGTGTGACCATTATCAACCCATGGCCATTTTGTTATCTCAAACATATTATTATGTACTTTTTTTAAAAGAGTCCTGGCAGTTTTTTTCCGCCGCCTTTTTTCTCTGAGCTCAACATCTAGCCCAAACGGGCACCTAAAGACGATGACCAGGAAAGAATGACATTAATTAAGCGAATATTTTGTATTCCTAATATGAAATAAATATTTTTTCTTTCTTTATTTCTTACTAGGATGTATCGTTGGTACCATGGACACCCACAAAGACAGAAACATAAACTATGTTACTTTGACTATTATAATGTCACTCTGGACCCAGTTTGATTCGACGAAGTCGACATAATTGAATGCGAATGTTTTCACTTGACACTGGATCGTAATAAACTAATAAACAATAATATAGAAAGCGCGAAGAAGTTAGTTGTTGTTGTTATTGATACTTAATTACATTGTCATCAAAAGTAAAATACTAAACTAAATTATAATGAACGTAGAAAAAATTATAACTATACCTATAACGAAAGAAGATTTAATACATTATGCTTAGAGTTATCCATTTGAGGTGTTTGATTTCATCACACTGTAGTCTACATACATACAACAGTTTCATACATACTACCCTTTTAACATTATGGCGGCTTGAATGGTCAGTACGTTTACTTCGTACTCTAACCATAATTCTAATAATAATTATAAACTGACACATTCTAAACATTGTTCGAGGAAAATGTAGTGTTTCAATCACAAACTTTTTTCGCTGTTTAATTAAAATCCGTCCGTCTTATCGAGGCGGCCACGTAATAAAGTAATTATGCGGTGAGGTTCACTCGGGGATATGAAAAAGTGTTAGCAAAATACTCATTCATCTATTAATCATATTTCTTGTGCTCCAAGAGAAGGTAAATAAGGTAAATATACCTGTTTCCAGTCGGTATAGCGATTTCGTGACTTCAGTGTTGATTATTGTCATAGGTAGTGTACTGCATCAGTCATATTCAATATTTTTTATGTTGATTAAAAACTGGCTGGCTTATACAACAGGTTTCTCAGATAAATATTAACGAAAACGTTTATGACGGTAAGCCGAAAACTAAATATTACAGTAAATAGATAACTTGTTCGCCAGCCGCCAAAAATATCTCTAATAATGAAAACTTTATCATTTTTGGCTTTTAAGTATTAAAGTTCAATATGTTACGAATGCCTATTCCAAATATAATTCAATAGTAACACGAGAAAATGTTCTTGTGCTCCAAGAGAAGGTAAATAAGGTAAATATACCTGTTTCCAGTCGGTATAGCGATTTCGTGACTTCAGTGTTGATTATTGTCATAGGTAGTGTACTGCATCAGTCATATTCAATATTTTTTATGTTGATTAAAAACTGGCTGGCTTATACAACAGGTTTCTCAGATAAATATTAACGAAAACGTTTATGACGGTAAGCCGAAAACTAAATATTACAGTAAATAGATAACTTGTTCGCCAGCCGCCAAAAATATCTCTAATAATGAAAACTTTATCATTTTTGGCTTTTAAGTATTAAAGTTCAATATGTTACGAATGCCTATTCCAAATATAATTCAATAGTAACACGAGAAAATGTACATAAAATCTTTCCCACTTGCAATTTATTTTTTTACTAAATTTCGCATAATTCCATAATGCAAAATTTAATATGGCTCTTGAGATCAATATCCTTCTTTTAAGGTAAAAACCCGTTTAGCTTAGCTGCATAGTTCGCTTGCGTTCTACACTAGCCGCCGGGCCATGCGCGCTTCCATATTATTATTACGTCTATCATTTTAAAAATGTGCCGAGTGACCGAAAAAGATAGTTACGGTAACAGCTAGTTTTACCCTAGTAAGTTCCTCGTAAGTTGTACAATAATGAGAAAGTTTGCTACAACACACTTAATTCTTATGCGAAGTGACATTAATCTCAGATAATATTTTCTTCTCCTGCTTTTATCTATCGATTGGAATAAAGTTGTAGTTTACAAGCGCATTTTAGTTCATCCAAACTCTACTCTCTCGCACTCTAAAGAAAAAAGCTTGTTCGACTGAGATATTTGCAGGAAAGAGCCTTTTATATCATACTACCCTGCGCGCGTTGCTGTGCTACTTGGTCGTACCAACTCATACCAACTCATAAACCTTTTTGGACTCATGAACAACACTAATGAAGGTCATGATGACATGATCAAATGCATAGGTTACGATTCTATAAAGGACATACAGACAAACATTATATATATATATATATATATATATATATATATATATATATTATAGATAGATTTTATATCATCTTTGGCTACAACTCTTTTTGCGTGCCACCGCTGGGTACAGGTCTCTCCCTGCTATTGGTGAGACCTGGAACTTACTTCACCACGATGCTCCAATGGGTTGTTGTAGATTCCAGTTACTGGCCAACCCGCTGTCGAATGTTTTCAAACCGCCTTCGAGAATTATATTATACAGAAGGTATGAAGAAAATGGTCACATGATTTTTTTATTACATCGGTGCGGATAGAGCCAAGAGGTTATAAAAAAGAAAGAGTAAAAATATGGAGTGTAGCAATTATGGTCGAGTAGATCAAATACATGGTAAGTTATATTGCAGTAATCAGACGATTTAATCGAATAGAAGGGTCAAACCGCAAAATGAAAATAAAAAAATCGACATAATCCGGCGAGGTCCAATGGTTATTGTTATTATTTTTTATTTAAAAGTTTTTAACCTTTTTTTTTATGTCCCACTGCTGGGAACAGGTCTCCTTCTCACAAGTGAGAGGGATTTAGGCCATAGTCCACCACGCTGGCCAAGTGCGGATTGATGGACGCACTATTTAAAAGTACTAAATTCTATTCCGACAAAGCGTTCTACGTAGAGGGATTTTTCCTGAGATTACTCAACAGAGTGCAAACGTATACCTTATATCTCAAACTGACGCACTCGAGAAGACTCAAAAATCCCCTCTTCGGTTCCCCGACTATAATAGTCAAAGTCCAAGTACACAGACATACATACATATGTACGTCAAATCAGTATAGCACAGTGGCGGTGCGTCGCCCGAGGCGAAACCGTGAAGATGATACGATAACGCTTTGCACGCCACAGACTCATGCCTGTTGCATAGTTTAGCGGAATAGTACATTTACTTGTTAACCTGAGTGATATATGAAATAGATAGTTGATATTATAGTTGTTTTATCTCATGAATGTCGGGTTACCAAGGTTGTGTGAGTGTTGCAACTGTAATTATAGTCTCGCGTTACTTAAGAAGGTGTCAAACAGTCTGTCAGAAATGTCCATTCTGGCGTCTATGACGACCTTTATTTGTAACGGGAGACACCTTCTAAAGGTACCCAAAACCTGGAGAGAGAGGTTATGTAAGATTTTTACGGCACTTTAGCCTTCTTGGCAGTCTCAGCGCTTGAAGAGAATTCCGGGATCTACAGAGGAACGCACCAATATCCTCCACACGCGGCGCCAAACGGGCACATCGTTCAAAGACTGATTGTGATCCCCTGCACCTTCCAGTGCTTGCGACGGCATGCGGCCAATTGAAATTGGAGCTTCCAATCTAGCCGCCCGCAACCCCCGAAGCCCTCAGTCGCCTTGCGACCAGATACTGTAGCCCCATTCTTAATCCCAAAGCTTCATCCTATTGCGGTACATATCGCGGCGTGTGACGGAGGTTGAATGAAATATAATACTCGGGATGTTTGAAAGATTTCTGTCACACCCATGTCAAACTCACATCGGTCATTGTTCACGATATTACCCTTGAAGTTGTCGTTCAGTGTAAAGTCCATTTAAAAGTTAGTTATTTGTATACAAATAATATGATATGGTATGGTACAGGTCGATATGATATAACAGAGATGTGCTTCAAAGCTGTTCTATTGTGTAACCTTAAACTAAGTCAAGTTAAGTTTTCAAATGGAAGTGTAGTTAAATTGGATTATTTGTTATTTTTGTGGTGTAAGTAGAGTTTGAACAAGCTTGTGATAAAAGCGATCAGCGTCACCTAAGAACTAAGAACCTCATGACTTACAAGGTATAACGTGTCTTTCTTTAAAAAAATTTAGTAAAAAACTTCAGTTTCCCTATTATAAATATGTTATCTAACGCGAAATAGAACATATTTAAAGGCGGTAGAGAGCTAGTTCGACCAAGGCCAGACCACTGCTGCACAAACTGCCATGAAGCATTATTCTGTGTTTTAATAGACGATACGTAACTTTTCACTTTAATCTGAAAATACCCTAAGAGTAAGGCAACTGCTTACTATCATAAACCAAACTCGAGAGACACAAGCAGTGACCACTTTATAGTTGCTTGCATGCTTGCTACTCATGAAAATTTCTACATAAATGTGTTTTTTTTTCTATTTCGATAGGTACATTCCAAAAGCTCCATTACAGTCTGATCCAGAAAGATAATGCTAAATCACGTTAAGCCTATAAAACAGGACAGAATATACGGTTACTGAACAATGTTGGCCCGATAGTGAGCCATTCGTTCGCTACTGTCATTTTAATGGAGGTTCATTATGCCATTTCTGTTCCAAGTTTTTGTCATCTAATGGTCTTTAAAAGCCAACTTTTTATATGCAAATACTAAGAAAACAAAGTTGATGTAAGTCTTTACGGATATAAATTTTTTGTCGCAAAGGTTGGGTAAAGCTGAGAAAATAGCACAAATTTGTGCAATATCGGTGTTGTACAGCAAAAAAGTTTTGGTCAGAGATACGATAATATTAGGTATGGTTACCGGAACGAAGCGTTCTTCGTCATTCTTATTCAACATTACGAAAAATAGGTAAATTATGTTTTGTGAATGCATTTGTATTACTGTAGGCAAGTTTAACATACTTTGTTTACATAATGCTCTTACATTAAAGGCAGCGACATCAGGCAAGGCAGTCATCAGCTGTCATCCCTCTATCTTACGAATATTCGATCAGGCCACGTGTCCTGATGCGAGTTTAACATTTTTACCCATCCCAAAGAAGTGTACAACGCCGTAAAGAAGTTTTCACTTCAAAAATTATTTAATTAATTCCCGACAATTTCCATGTCTCCGATTGACATATCTATAAGCTATTAATCGCTTCAAGACGCGTGTCTAAAAGTGACATATTAATATGGTTGTTTTAGAAAACAACAATAGGCATTGTTTCATGTATACAAACACAAACAGCGTATGTAGCTAACATAATTATATGCAGTCACTTTCGCTTTTGAAAGAAGAGTATGAAAGCGCTTCTTTGATTCTCTCAGTAGATTCAAAACTATCTTGTATTCAAAAACCACGCATCACAAAGCACCAATACAAACTTACCGAAACACCCAACAATCACATTGGTGCCAATTTAACTTTAACCGTCGCACACGGCGCGCATACGAAAAATAGACAGTCACAAAAAGAAATTTGCATGTAAAATACAGGATTCCAAGCATAACAAAAGTTGGCCCACATGTGTGACGGGGCCTTACGAACGTGATTGCACTGAATATATAGTACGGATGAGAAGTTTGATACTTGAACGGAAATTGCGAGTCACAAAAGAATTTGTTGTGACTTCTGCAAACTGAAGGGTTGTGAGGCAGTTTCAAGTTTGGGCATACTTTTTTGTCAAACTAATAATGATGTTTTTTCGAACTCTCTTAATTTGGCTCTCTTTCTTTACCGCACGCAAATCGCACGCAGTTTGCTAATGAGTGGTTTAAAAACAACCCAAGTTTTGTTAATTTGAATGGAGTAGCATACGAGCAAGCAGGCACGTAGTGTTAAGTGGTCACTGCAGCCCATGGAAATCGACTTCTTCTTAATCGCTTCTTTCTTTTCTGAAGGTCGTGTCTAAGATTCGTGACTTAGTGGTTTACTCGCTTTCATTTCGTCCGGTTTTCAGCCTTTTTCAAGGCAATTGTTATTAGGAGACCAGTAAAAGATGTAATTTGGTCACACCAACGGCTGGGTGATCTGCCGCGGGGTCTCTTTCCTTGAACCTTACCATTCACAAGCAATTTGTCGAAGCTGTCAGTTTCTCGACGGGCAATGTGACCAAAATACCCAATGATCATACGGTAACATATCGTTGAGAGTCTTGTTTTTATTTGTAAATGCTCCAATGTAGGTTTGTTAGAATTGCTTCACGACAGAAATGGGTGCAGTGGTGGTACTTCCTCGGTCGGATTATTAAAGTTCTCCCAAATATAAGTCACAAAGTATTGCGCTAACCCGCGTTGGGCAGTGAGCAGTAAATTACAACCAATCCCAATTTTGGTAGTGATCCCTGCCCAGCTGTGAGCGAAAATGAATTATACCCTCAATTTTAAAACCAACTTATAGGTTATACAACTATAAAGTAACAATATTTTGTAATCGAAACGTAAATTGTTAGGTACCAAAAAAGCGTATCTACCTTGTTTTCTAGGCATTCAAGATTACCTTAATTTACATGTTTTCTAGGCTTTTAAGATTTCCTCCAAAAACTTTATAGCCACTAGAGCCGACAGCAATACAGTAATATGACTATTGTAAGCAAACGCTAAAACAATGATCATTCAAACATCATTATACGTTGTGCATAGTCCATTAATGTACAGACATAACAAGTACGAATATTGATTAGCATTTCAAAACACAAAGCCTACCTATTGAAAGAGACGTGAGAAAGAAGTTACGACAATCAGAGCAGGCATGACTGGCGACCATCACTCAAAACTAAACAAACAAAACAAACAAAAAACAAACCAATCAGTTATCTTAGTGCGAACTCTATTAAAAATGGCGCGGGAAAAAATGTCTGACCCGAATGGCAATAGAATCAAGTAAGCGCAAATATAACAGTTCATTTTTCAATGTAAAGGTTTACTACATGGTTTTATATTTTGTTGCGTCTTGTTGCGTTATGCGTGATTAATTTATTTTTTCAGATAGTGCTCCCGCGCTATTTTTATAATCTTTTTACTAAAATAATTGACTATTTTGTTTTTTTGTTTGTTTTGTTGGTCAAATAGTCGCGAGTGTTTATAATTTTTATTATGGTACTTCTAACTTAAGTAATGAAGGCATTGAATAAAAAAATGTTGTAGACAAATTATTATGTTACAAATTAAAAAGTTGGACTGAAATATACACCTGTTGAAAACAATCATTATTTAAAAAAAAGCTTCAACAAAAAAGACCAAATAAATTACATTTCAAATTTTTGCCTCAAGGCGGGCTGATGATCAAATATTTTTACGTAAAATTAAAGTAAAGTAAAAGTTTGTAACTACTATAATAAAGTAGTATTATTATGCTTAATTAATAAAACATCCTCACACACCTGATGGGGTTGTTAAAAAAATCTCATTTCATAACTTGCGACCGACCGCAAAATCGCATCCCAAAAATCACCGCCACAACCATCACTTAGCCACACTCATTCATTTTTCAAAGCAAACGCGACACAAACAATAAACCACCATCAATCACCTGTCGCCCCGAGCATCCTGGGTTCCGTACGCCATTAGTGAGGCTACAATTAAAAATGCGTAAATTGTTCTCGAAAAATGGGCGTGAGTTAGGGTACGTGGGCTAGGAACGACTTTTTAGCACCCAAATATCCCTTTCCAGAGAGCAGTTTTTTTTAATGAAGCAGTTATGGTCCATATAGGTCACATGGTGTTTCGTGTCTTGTCCGATGTAGTTACGCTAATATTGCGGAGACCGTCGGTCAAGAGATTCTTCATATACATAAGTGTAACCAGTGGCTACGTCTTATCCAATTAAGAAGAATTAATTCAGAATCAGCGATGGCCGAGTGGTAAAAGCCGCGGTCTTCTACGCGACCGATCCCGGGTTCAAATCCTCGGCGCGCACCTCTGACAAAGAAATTTGTAATGTGCGAATTTATCGCTGCTCCACGGTGATGGAAAATATCGTGATATTTAATTAATTACGATGTTCTCCATCGCCGTGCATGCCTGAGAGAAATTCATAATTTCTCGAAAGCATGACGTCCACCAATCCGCACTTGGCCAGCGTGGCCTAAATCCCTTTCACTTGTGAGAGGAGACCTGTGCCCAGCAGTGGGACATAAAAAAGGTTGAAAAAAAATAATCAGAACTGGTTTGGGTGCAGGAGTGCTATTAAAGGATTCCCTGAACAGTGGGTATCATGAACACATAAAGACACAGGCAGATGGATAATAGTAACTAAAATTCATTATTCAAATGTCTTCTGGAAAACGTATTTTTATATTTGAATCTGTTTAAAAAGTAGTAAGTTCATAAAATATGAACAATGAAAGATTCATTTAGAAAAAATAAGAAACTATGAAAAACGTCAAAAAGCGCACCTAGCTCTGTGTCCATTCTATCTCCGAAGAGATTCTATGTAGCATGTTTACACAACGTTTTTCAAGTTAAAAATCATGTCTTCAGACTGAATAAAAAATTAGTCACATTTTTACAACTTCAAAAGATTACGACAGAGTACTTAAGGCCATTTCTTTAGCTATTTTACAGTAACATAGTTAGGAAACTGCGGCCAAGTTTAATTATAAATCATTTATCATTTTTAAATTAAAGTATTGCTAAAGATTTCAAATTGACTATGATTACGGAAACTCAGAATGGACATTGAACCAATAATTATTAGTTTCATTTTTAGGGTGCCGTAGGTGCCTCGTTTTTGGTCGGTCTTTCTATCAAGGCCTATTCTTGCCAATCAAGATTATTCAGTTTCATAGGTGTCCCTATATACCTTCAAAAATACTAGAAACTTTGGGAGATATACCACGCTACTAAAAAAATTATGTGGACTGTGGTTACTGGTTACTGGACGTAATTAAATTAAATAAACGTGATCGGATAAAATGCATGACTTTTTTAGGATTTCCTAAATGTAAGTATACTTTTTTATAAATGATGAAAATCAAATCCTTGTGTATTCAGACTGTATTAAATCGTATTTTTTGTGCACGTAAAACATTAGCGACTACCATTCACAGAACCCCATAAAGTACTTTGAAGCAAAATTACCTTCGTTTTTTGGACAAACCTCCATTACGTAATGACGGACTCACGCTGCCTCCATTTGCGGGTACCTGTGGTACCTGTGGCGCCGCTCTTCAAATTGAATGATTTCTTCCACAAAACGATTAGTTAGTGTGAAAAACTGCCACTTACACACACTGGTCAATTTGGGTACGACCATTGAAACTACGAATACCGCTTACGTACTGGTACGTATTTTAAAATTCTTAAAAAAAGATTAATAAAAGAAGTAAAAGTAAGTTGTTCATAAAATATTCAGAAGATAAGAACTAATTGTTTTTTATATATTTTACAGTTATTTTAAAAGTTTTTAAAAAGAAAATACTAAAACCAATTCTTAAAGAATAAATTAGCATATATTTGGTTCTTTGGTAGACCAAGAGTCTGATGTATACTAATTTGAAATTTAAATATAATAATAAAAGAAATCAATAGGCTTGAAAAAAAAACGTTTAATTGCTCAACAAACGGAACCCTAAATTAAATCAAAATCTTGTTTAAATTGTTTGGTTTTAATAGTGCCTGGATAACCTAGCTTTGCTGGGATGAAAACAATTAATTTTCTCTTTCTAATTTTAAAACTTAAAAAAAGAAATATAAAAAAATCGGATAGGACTCAAACTGGAGTCTTCTGGTATCGAAACCGCTCGATTTTCCATCTGAGCTATTATAAACTTATACATGTAGGCGAAATTTTAAAGTCCTATGAGGAAGGCAAAGGGTTGTTATACAGTGACAGTGAATGCGGTATGCGGTAGGCGCGGTATCTGAACTTACCGACTACCGTAAACACAGCCTAAGGGCTATTGTGCACTTATAATGGCACCGTGGGAAACTACAAGTGCAGTATGTTTGTTTTGGTTTGCACTAATAGTTTTTATTAGTCATCAGCGGAGAATGTCAAGAATGATGATTGATTTAGAAGAGCACGCGAATAACAGTGCAGGTTTAATTTACTGGAACGTGGTTTATTTATTAAGGGTCGGTTGTTCGTACATTTTACTTAGCTAACTTTTACTTTGCCCTATTACCTATATTTTGTATCAGACATCTTTTTTGACAGGCGGTTGCTCAATTCATGAAAGTTTGGCCGGCAACGGCACGTTTCACCAAAACACTAAAGAATTGATTCACTCTGACTCACGACAGACAACTGTGGTGGGACGACCACAGTCTGAATGAAAGTACTACCACCTTATAATACGGTTCAAACATCACTTCTCCCTAAAAGTTAAAAAGAACCCCATTTAGGAAAAAAAGGAAAACCTATTTAAAATATTGCATGTAAAAACCAACTCAATATTTATCGTGCTTTCTGACGAAATCTAATAAAACTATACAAAAAATGTCCATAAGAATATAGATGCCACGATTCAGGGGCCGGTCGATCAGAAGTAATGTAAAAAATATGCACCGGCAGACAAACATGCAATAAAATATATGTATTATTCAGAAGGCCGCCTCAAAACAATATCTTGAGTGGCCGAACCCAATCTATATCTTGCATCTATTATTGGTTTCGTATGTTATGAGGTCGTTTGAAATATTTCAAGATTATCGTTATAGCATCTACGTTTTTCTTTTTTTCTCACTTAGAGGAACTCTGTACGCATCCGTCCGTAAATCCTAACATTTTCGGATTTAATTCAACGACTTTAAAAGATTATTGTAGTCATTGATGACATTAAAGTACAAAATGAATTAGTAATAGATATTGCTAGAATTTATTCAGTCCTATCCAAAAATAATGTCCCAAAAATTGAAAAGTTTCGGATACGGACGTAAAAAGTAGGCCCTCAGATTTAAGCACAGAATAAAAAAAACACAAGTGCCCTAACGAGCGTTTTGTATTTTTTTCATACCCGATATCCATATAATATCAATCAAAATGACCGTTACTTTATAAGGATCTTCTGAAAAGATTGATAATATTAATTAAAGTCAAATTAAGTGGTGACATTTCTCATTAAAAT
This sequence comes from Pyrgus malvae, assembly GCA_911387765.1. Lineage (NCBI taxonomy): Eukaryota > Metazoa > Arthropoda > Insecta > Lepidoptera > Hesperiidae > Pyrgus > Pyrgus malvae. Next base: position 5,477,159 of record OU426958.1, on the reverse strand, counting down.
CCAACACACACGAGTTTAACACATCATGTAGCTATATGAGACGACATATCCACAACACATCCGTCCTTCGTTTGTTTACACAAAACCTTTAAAAAGAGAAGATTGTTTCATGGCCATAAGAAAAGAGAGTGACCTACCCTAAATATACCTGAAACTGTTTAAAGTCCTATTTCTGGAAGCGCGCACATCCCTGGCACGGAATAGTACTAACGTGTGCCTGGTGTTGAACCTTGCGATCTACGCAATAAAGCGAAACGGATGCGGTTGGCTATGCGGGGGTAGCTGCTAGGGGGTCATCCATAAATTACGTCACACCTTAAAGGGGGGGGTATCACCAGAATGTGACATTGTGTGACAAGGGGCAGGGGGGTCAAGAGCTTTGAGATGTCACATGTTAAAAGTTAAAATACTCAAACGAGAAATTTATATTTGAACTAGTGGAGCCCACAGACGTTGTCCTGCCTTAAAAGTAATGAAAGAGGATTTGTTTTCTTATTATCTTAAAGAGAATTCATGTTACTGTCAAACAAAAATATAAAACAAATAATGACATACGAACTGTCCAGTTATTCTGACTGTGTCAAAGTTTAGAACGACACGGCACGAAATACAAAACGTTTGACAGGCAGGAACAATTTATATGGGAAAACTAAATAAGTAAAAAAGTAATTAAAAAACATTTCCAGTGGCCCAAATTGTGAATCTAAACCATTCTCGAATCTCCACGAACACACACAATAAATTTCATCATAATCCGTCCAGTCGTTTAGGAGGAGTTCAGTCACATACACACGCACACAAGAAATATATATATTAAGATGAAAAACTTTAAATATTTACGATCTCGATCTATTTTTATTAATACTTCAGCATTCTGAAAATGAAAATAAGTGTTTTATTTTTGATTATTTTTAAATGAATGCATAAAATTAGAAAATGTGTGACGTCACATCAGGGGGGTAGGAGTTCTAAGAATGTGACAAGCTGTGACAAGAACGGGTCAAAAATCAATCAATCAATGGGTTAAAAAGTCCTAAAATTCGTGTGACGTAATTTATGGATGGCCCCTAGTGGCTAGTTTCATGTGCGATTCCATGCTTTGGAGAGCACGTTAAGCCGTCGCTCCCGGTTGTTATCGATAAAAATCAGTCATTAAACATTGTCAGAACACTTCTAGGTTGTTTGAAAATATTCAGCAATAAGTTTGCCAGTTACACGGCTTCCTTTACAACCCTGAAGCAGCTAAGAAGATTAATCTTCAGGCCTCCCCCATCTCAAATCATTCGGACTATAATAGTAAGGCTAGTCCATTACGTGCCAAGTGCGAGTTGCATGAACTTGTTTTACGAAAGTTTTAAAGTGATTTTTTTGTCATTGCGAGATTTAAAGCCATACACTCCTGGCATAGATTGGTGTGTTAATATCTAGCCTGTCAGCACTGAAGATATACATAATATATTATTTCTTTATAATATGCCGCCCACGGATTATGGACTATTCAACACAAAAATAACTTATCAATTCCAACCAGTAGCTCCTGATATTAGACAAACAAACAATTATTTCAAAAAATTGGATAAAATAATATAACACCACAATGGAAATGATACAATAAATAATACGATAGGAATACAATGAACATACGAAATTAAATAACAGAATGTCCGCAATTCAAACGGCATCGACAGAGATAATGTGTATTTAATGACTCCCTGCAGGCTATCAATACTGGTACGGCAAACCTACATTCAAAATTTCAAACGCTTCTTACACAATAAGAGGATATTTGAAATAGTTTTTGACTGTACGAAATATAATATTATAATCGTAGTAGACAACTTTTGGTACTTATGATTACAGAACTGCAGTTTTCGTGGGGACCTTACTAGCTAATTCTCCTTAGTCGTTCACTCTTGACAGAGTGGTCGTTGCTGATGACGTTGCATTTTCGTTGGATAATGATGCTCTTGCGATGCGTCTCCATTTGTTGCGTTTCTCGAAAACTCTGGACTATATGGAGGTCTGTGTTGCAGCTTTGTCTGTTCAACGTGTAGGTGAGCGCTCGCGTTACCGCTTGCCCTCCACTTGTCCCTGGACAACGAGTCGTTCTATGGAATGTTCATTCCGAACAACATGTCCGAAATATTTGAGGATTCGTACTTGCACCGTTGACGATAACCTCTGCTCGATTTTTAGCTCTTTTAAGATCTGATAATACTTGGCTTTTTGTAGCTGTGAAGATTTTCAAATAGATTTTTGTGATCCCGCTACAAACAAGTTCTACAAATATGTTTTTTATAATATTATAGAATAAGTAACATATACAAAATTGAATAACAGAATGCCCGCAATGTGTCTAAAACGGACTTAGATAATGTATATTTAATGACTCCCTGCAGACTATCAATTTTAGTTCGGAAAAGCTAGATACAAACATTTCTGATATATATGCCATTCGCCTGCATTCGACTTAGAAAAGGTTTACTGTTGGTGTTTTTAATAAACTAAAATGTGAGTAGGCACGGTATAATATATGTATGTTGCTATTTAGTTATACTTATACAGCAGTAGAATACTTTTTTGTTTTATAAAATATAAAAAATTGGGCGAACCGGCGAAGAATGTAAAGCACAGCTCTATTTTTGCAAACAGTTAAACATTTTAGGTGTTATAAATTTATGTATATCTCTTTCATAAATCAAGAATGTGATTGAATATTTCTAGGACCCGATCCGAAATATAAATAAACAAAAAATTATAAAACGCGCAATACGGGAACAAATAAAAATAATATTAAATTGATGTAAACGGACATTTTTACAATTATGTTGTAAATAAGTTCTTTTTTTGTAATATCTGTGAACCTCGAGAAGGAGAATACGGCGAACTAATTTTTAAAAATAACTTTTGTAAATACCCATATTTTTGCAAATAAAAGTACTTATTTGTCTTTGCATAGAAATGAAAAAAAAGTATTAACACACAATTTACATTAAAACTTGCAGTGAATTTAAAAAATTAGATGACAGAATGACCGTAACGCAAATGGCATTCCACACACATAATGTAATGAAATGAAATGAAATGAAATGAAAATACTTTATTGTTGACTGTTTACATACATACAGTTAGATGTTTAAAATTATTATAAGAGTTTAAACAGTCTACCATGCTCTGGCATACAATATTATATTACTAATTAAAATTAAATAGCTAAGTAGTCAAATAGTTTTATTTTAAGATCCGCTAAGAATATTCTTAACGGATCATCGGCTTTTGATGCCTACCCACCACTGGGTCAATGAGAGAAAAAAAGCCGGCGGAAAAAAAACTCTCAGGCATTGTTTAGAGTTAATACTTTACGCGGAAGCTCCCCTGTATATGTATACCTAATGACTCTGCAGGCTATCAATTTTGGTTCGGAAAAGCTAGATTCAAACGCTTCTGCCACAAATATATCCCATTGCATGCATTCAGTTTAGAAAAGGTTACGCTGGTGTTCTAAGTAAAATAAATGCAATACTTTTACATAAGTAATAATAAGAATAATTTATAGGTTCTTTTTAAGAAAACATGGAGTTAACAAACAATGTACTGCGACTTTTTTATTCAATCGTTCGATCGATATTTTAAGCCAATTTGAAAAATCAACCATCTTAATCGATAAGGTATATATTTTTCATGTCCCAAGAAGGTTATCAAAAAGTTTAATTATGTGGTCAAGATTATCTAAAAAATAACAATTTATTTTTCAATTTTCCAAAAATGACGTGAATTATAAAACACTATAGGACTACAAAATTAAATTACGGAATGGCTCCAATGCAAACGGCACTCCACACACATAATGTATACCTAATGACTCTCTGCAGGCTATCAATTTCGGTTCGGAAAAGCTAGATTCAAACGCTTCTGCCACAAATATATCCTATTCGACTGCATTCAGCTTAGAAAAGGTTTACTATTGGTGTTCTAAATAACATAAATGCGGGCAGGTGTAATACTCGTTACAACTTAATACTCGTTACTCGTTGCAAGAGTGGAATACCTTCTTTATTTTATCTCTGTGCACGTGCAGTGTTGTACCTTTATAAATTTTCGTTCGTTCGTGTGTCTAATCTTGTTATGTCTTCATGACAGTACAGTTAGTTAAGAAACGCAAAAACAATGTAAGTGTCATCTCATTATTACCTATTATTATATCTTTCGTGGACCTAGTACCTCGTTTCGAGTGCTAGTCTAAGAGCATTCTCTAAAAATTAGCCCGCTCATGATGACTGTTAACATGATGTGCTTTAGAACCTCTGAAATACTCGTAATAGTACGATGGCATACAATCTAGGATTAAAGGTTGGGTGTGAAAAAGCTGTAGCAGTCACTAGACACCACGTGGTCTTCGTTATTGACATTCCGGTTCAAAAACCAAGATCACTTTTATATTAACAAATGAGGAAATAGAATTCTAACTTTCTTATTTCTAGTTAACAATGTAGCATCTCAGATTTAAATAAACCGGTCATGACCAGTGGCTCTAAGTAAATGTTTAACAAGAGTCACAGTGGTTAGACGCCTATCAGACTGGAACAGTAGCGAAAGTACTGTAGAGAACTGAGTATGTGGTACTTAAACCGCTCTCCACTATAGTTAGTGATAGGGGACTGTATTTTTGAAATTTCATAAAATAGCTAGCTCACCACCCGCGACTTCATTCACTTTTTTCCAAATATAATTTTAGGGATATGAAAAATACATTAAGAATATAGTAAATTCGATAGGTAAGAAAATCGGTCGTAATCTTATTCTAAAATTTCATAAAAATCGGTCAAGCCGTACACGAGAATTTTATATAAGTAGGTATATAGAAGTGAAGTCACAGAAGTTACGTAAAAATCAGCGTGAAAGAGCTTATACGAGTAGTTTACATCATTGCGGATCGCTCTACTGTTTCAATAATTTTATTTTAGTTTTGATAGTATAGGTGTTAGCTATCCAAACGTGGGCGTTTGCATGTGAGGTACATTGTGTACAGTTTTATGAGACATTTGTCTGTTGACAGAAATAGCGATGAAATTCCGTACAAAAAAAAAGCATGGACACCGGCACATGGAAACAGCATAGCCTAAAGCGAGATGGTTGTGAAAAATTCAGAAGAAAAATATACCAATAACAGCCAACTGCCAAGAAATCGTACGAGTATGAAAAATTCGAGGCATCGCCGCAAAATGCATTCGAATGCACCACGATTCACCATCACTCAAAACTAAACAAACAAAACAAACAAAAAACAAACCAATCAGTTATCTTAGTGCGAACTCTATTAAAAATGGCGCGGGAAAAAATGTCTGACCCGAATGGCAATAGAATCAAGTAAGCGCAAATATAACAGTTCATTTTTCAATGTAAAGGTTTACTACATGGTTTTATATTTTGTTGCGTCTTGTTGCGTTATGCGTGATTAATTTATTTTTTCAGATAGTGCTCCCGCGCTATTTTTATAATCTTTTTACTAAAATAATTGACTATTTTGTTTTTTTGTTTGTTTTGTTGGTCAAATAGTCGCGAGTGTTTATAATTTTTATTATGGTACTTCTAACTTAAGTAATGAAGGCATTGAATAAAAAAATGTTGTAGACAAATTATTATGTTACAAATTAAAAAGTTGGACTGAAATATACACCTGTTGAAAACAATCATTATTTAAAAAAAAGCTTCAACAAAAAAGACCAAATAAATTACATTTCAAATTTTTGCCTCAAGGCGGGCTGATGATCAAATATTTTTACGTAAAATTAAAGTAAAGTAAAAGTTTGTAACTACTATAATAAAGTAGTATTATTATGCTTAATTAATAAAACATCCTCACACACCTGATGGGGTTGTTAAAAAAATCTCATTTCATAACTTGCGACCGACCGCAAAATCGCATCCCAAAAATCACCGCCACAACCATCACTTAGCCACACTCATTCATTTTTCAAAGCAAACGCGACACAAACAATAAACCACCATCAATCACCTGTCGCCCCGAGCATCCTGGGTTCCGTACGCCATTAGTGAGGCTACAATTAAAAATGCGTAAATTGTTCTCGAAAAATGGGCGTGAGTTAGGGTACGTGGGCTAGGAACGACTTTTTAGCACCCAAATATCCCTTTCCAGAGAGCAGTTTTTTTTAATGAAGCAGTTATGGTCCATATAGGTCACATGGTGTTTCGTGTCTTGTCCGATGTAGTTACGCTAATATTGCGGAGACCGTCGGTCAAGAGATTCTTCATATACATAAGTGTAACCAGTGGCTACGTCTTATCCAATTAAGAAGAATTAATTCAGAATCAGCGATGGCCGAGTGGTAAAAGCCGCGGTCTTCTACGCGACCGATCCCGGGTTCAAATCCTCGGCGCGCACCTCTGACAAAGAAATTTGTAATGTGCGAATTTATCGCTGCTCCACGGTGATGGAAAATATCGTGATATTTAATTAATTACGATGTTCTCCATCGCCGTGCATGCCTGAGAGAAATTCATAATTTCTCGAAAGCATGACGTCCACCAATCCGCACTTGGCCAGCGTGGCCTAAATCCCTTTCACTTGTGAGAGGAGACCTGTGCCCAGCAGTGGGACATAAAAAAGGTTGAAAAAAAATAATCAGAACTGGTTTGGGTGCAGGAGTGCTATTAAAGGATTCCCTGAACAGTGGGTATCATGAACACATAAAGACACAGGCAGATGGATAATAGTAACTAAAATTCATTATTCAAATGTCTTCTGGAAAACGTATTTTTATATTTGAATCTGTTTAAAAAGTAGTAAGTTCATAAAATATGAACAATGAAAGATTCATTTAGAAAAAATAAGAAACTATGAAAAACGTCAAAAAGCGCACCTAGCTCTGTGTCCATTCTATCTCCGAAGAGATTCTATGTAGCATGTTTACACAACGTTTTTCAAGTTAAAAATCATGTCTTCAGACTGAATAAAAAATTAGTCACATTTTTACAACTTCAAAAGATTACGACAGAGTACTTAAGGCCATTTCTTTAGCTATTTTACAGTAACATAGTTAGGAAACTGCGGCCAAGTTTAATTATAAATCATTTATCATTTTTAAATTAAAGTATTGCTAAAGATTTCAAATTGACTATGATTACGGAAACTCAGAATGGACATTGAACCAATAATTATTAGTTTCATTTTTAGGGTGCCGTAGGTGCCTCGTTTTTGGTCGGTCTTTCTATCAAGGCCTATTCTTGCCAATCAAGATTATTCAGTTTCATAGGTGTCCCTATATACCTTCAAAAATACTAGAAACTTTGGGAGATATACCACGCTACTAAAAAAATTATGTGGACTGTGGTTACTGGTTACTGGACGTAATTAAATTAAATAAACGTGATCGGATAAAATGCATGACTTTTTTAGGATTTCCTAAATGTAAGTATACTTTTTTATAAATGATGAAAATCAAATCCTTGTGTATTCAGACTGTATTAAATCGTATTTTTTGTGCACGTAAAACATTAGCGACTACCATTCACAGAACCCCATAAAGTACTTTGAAGCAAAATTACCTTCGTTTTTTGGACAAACCTCCATTACGTAATGACGGACTCACGCTGCCTCCATTTGCGGGTACCTGTGGTACCTGTGGCGCCGCTCTTCAAATTGAATGATTTCTTCCACAAAACGATTAGTTAGTGTGAAAAACTGCCACTTACACACACTGGTCAATTTGGGTACGACCATTGAAACTACGAATACCGCTTACGTACTGGTACGTATTTTAAAATTCTTAAAAAAAGATTAATAAAAGAAGTAAAAGTAAGTTGTTCATAAAATATTCAGAAGATAAGAACTAATTGTTTTTTATATATTTTACAGTTATTTTAAAAGTTTTTAAAAAGAAAATACTAAAACCAATTCTTAAAGAATAAATTAGCATATATTTGGTTCTTTGGTAGACCAAGAGTCTGATGTATACTAATTTGAAATTTAAATATAATAATAAAAGAAATCAATAGGCTTGAAAAAAAAACGTTTAATTGCTCAACAAACGGAACCCTAAATTAAATCAAAATCTTGTTTAAATTGTTTGGTTTTAATAGTGCCTGGATAACCTAGCTTTGCTGGGATGAAAACAATTAATTTTCTCTTTCTAATTTTAAAACTTAAAAAAAGAAATATAAAAAAATCGGATAGGACTCAAACTGGAGTCTTCTGGTATCGAAACCGCTCGATTTTCCATCTGAGCTATTATAAACTTATACATGTAGGCGAAATTTTAAAGTCCTATGAGGAAGGCAAAGGGTTGTTATACAGTGACAGTGAATGCGGTATGCGGTAGGCGCGGTATCTGAACTTACCGACTACCGTAAACACAGCCTAAGGGCTATTGTGCACTTATAATGGCACCGTGGGAAACTACAAGTGCAGTATGTTTGTTTTGGTTTGCACTAATAGTTTTTATTAGTCATCAGCGGAGAATGTCAAGAATGATGATTGATTTAGAAGAGCACGCGAATAACAGTGCAGGTTTAATTTACTGGAACGTGGTTTATTTATTAAGGGTCGGTTGTTCGTACATTTTACTTAGCTAACTTTTACTTTGCCCTATTACCTATATTTTGTATCAGACATCTTTTTTGACAGGCTGTTGCTCAATTCATGAAAGTTTGGCCGGCAACGGCACGTTTCACCAAAACACTAAAGAATTGATTCACTCTGACTCACGACAGACAACTGTGGTGGGACGACCACAGTCTGAATGAAAGTACTACCACCTTATAATACGGTTCAAACATCACTTCTCCCTAAAAGTTAAAAAGAACCCCATTTAGGAAAAAAAGGAAAACCTATTTAAAATATTGCATGTAAAAACCAACTCAATATTTATCGTGCTTTCTGACGAAATCTAATAAAACTATACAAAAAATGTCCATAAGAATATAGATGCCACGATTCAGGGGCCGGTCGATCAGAAGTAATGTAAAAAATATGCACCGGCAGACAAACATGCAATAAAATATATGTATTATTCAGAAGGCCGCCTCAAAACAATATCTTGAGTGGCCGAACCCAATCTATATCTTGCATCTATTATTGGTTTCGTATGTTATGAGGTCGTTTGAAATATTTCAAGATTATCGTTATAGCATCTACGTTTTTCTTTTTTTCTCACTTAGAGGAACTCTGTACGCATCCGTCCGTAAATCCTAACATTTTCGGATTTAATTCAACGACTTTAAAAGATTATTGTAGTCATTGATGACATTAAAGTACAAAATGAATTAGTAATAGATATTGCTAGAATTTATTCAGTCCTATCCAAAAATAATGTCCCAAAAATTGAAAAGTTTCGGATACGGACGTAAAAAGTAGGCCCTCAGATTTAAGCACAGAATAAAAAAAACACAAGTGCCCTAACGAGCGTTTTGTATTTTTTTCATACCCGATATCCATATAATATCAATCAAAATGACCGTTACTTTATAAGGATCTTCTGAAAAGATTGATAATATTAATTAAAGTCAAATTAAGTGGTGACATTTCTCATTAAAATCCAACACACACGAGTTTAACACATCATGTAGCTATATGAGACGACATATCCACAACACATCCGTCCTTCGTTTGTTTACACAAAACCTTTAAAAAGAGAAGATTGTTTCATGGCCATAAGAAAAGAGAGTGACCTACCCTAAATATACCTGAAACTGTTTAAAGTCCTATTTCTGGAAGCGCGCACATCCCTGGCACGGAATAGTACTAACGTGTGCCTGGTGTTGAACCTTGCGATCTACGCAATAAAGCGAAACGGATGCGGTTGGCTATGCGGGGGTAGCTGCTAGGGGGTCATCCATAAATTACGTCACACCTTAAAGGGGGGGGTATCACCAGAATGTGACATTGTGTGACAAGGGGCAGGGGGGTCAAGAGCTTTGAGATGTCACATGTTAAAAGTTAAAATACTCAAACGAGAAATTTATATTTGAACTAGTGGAGCCCACAGACGTTGTCCTGCCTTAAAAGTAATGAAAGAGGATTTGTTTTCTTATTATCTTAAAGAGAATTCATGTTACTGTCAAACAAAAATATAAAACAAATAATGACATACGAACTGTCCAGTTATTCTGACTGTGTCAAAGTTTAGAACGACACGGCACGAAATACAAAACGTTTGACAGGCAGGAACAATTTATATGGGAAAACTAAATAAGTAAAAAAGTAATTAAAAAACATTTCCAGTGGCCCAAATTGTGAATCTAAACCATTCTCGAATCTCCACGAACACACACAATAAATTTCATCATAATCCGTCCAGTCGTTTAGGAGGAGTTCAGTCACATACACACGCACACAAGAAATATATATATTAAGATGAAAAACTTTAAATATTTACGATCTCGATCTATTTTTATTAATACTTCAGCATTCTGAAAATGAAAATAAGTGTTTTATTTTTGATTATTTTTAAATGAATGCATAAAATTAGAAAATGTGTGACGTCACATCAGGGGGGTAGGAGTTCTAAGAATGTGACAAGCTGTGACAAGAACGGGTCAAAAATCAATCAATCAATGGGTTAAAAAGTCCTAAAATTCGTGTGACGTAATTTATGGATGGCCCCTAGTGGCTAGTTTCATGTGCGATTCCATGCTTTGGAGAGCACGTTAAGCCGTCGCTCCCGGTTGTTATCGATAAAAATCAGTCATTAAACATTGTCAGAACACTTCTAGGTTGTTTGAAAATATTCAGCAATAAGTTTGCCAGTTACACGGCTTCCTTTACAACCCTGAAGCAGCTAAGAAGATTAATCTTCAGGCCTCCCCCATCTCAAATCATTCGGACTATAATAGTAAGGCTAGTCCATTACGTGCCAAGTGCGAGTTGCATGAACTTGTTTTACGAAAGTTTTAAAGTGATTTTTTTGTCATTGCGAGATTTAAAGCCATACACTCCTGGCATAGATTGGTGTGTTAATATCTAGCCTGTCAGCACTGAAGATATACATAATATATTATTTCTTTATAATATGCCGCCCACGGATTATGGACTATTCAACACAAAAATAACTTATCAATTCCAACCAGTAGCTCCTGATATTAGACAAACAAACAATTATTTCAAAAAATTGGATAAAATAATATAACACCACAATGGAAATGATACAATAAATAATACGATAGGAATACAATGAACATACGAAATTAAATAACAGAATGTCCGCAATTCAAACGGCATCGACAGAGATAATGTGTATTTAATGACTCCCTGCAGGCTATCAATACTGGTACGGCAAACCTACATTCAAAATTTCAAACGCTTCTTACACAATAAGAGGATATTTGAAATAGTTTTTGACTGTACGAAATATAATATTATAATCGTAGTAGACAACTTTTGGTACTTATGATTACAGAACTGCAGTTTTCGTGGGGACCTTACTAGCTAATTCTCCTTAGTCGTTCACTCTTGACAGAGTGGTCGTTGCTGATGACGTTGCATTTTCGTTGGATAATGATGCTCTTGCGATGCGTCTCCATTTGTTGCGTTTCTCGAAAACTCTGGACTATATGGAGGTCTGTGTTGCAGCTTTGTCTGTTCAACGTGTAGGTGAGCGCTCGCGTTACCGCTTGCCCTCCACTTGTCCCTGGACAACGAGTCGTTCTATGGAATGTTCATTCCGAACAACATGTCCGAAATATTTGAGGATTCGTACTTGCACCGTTGACGATAACCTCTGCTCGATTTTTAGCTCTTTTAAGATCTGATAATACTTGGCTTTTTGTAGCTGTGAAGATTTTCAAATAGATTTTTGTGATCCCGCTACAAACAAGTTCTACAAATATGTTTTTTATAATATTATAGAATAAGTAACATATACAAAATTGAATAACAGAATGCCCGCAATGTGTCTAAAACGGACTTAGATAATGTATATTTAATGACTCCCTGCAGACTATCAATTTTAGTTCGGAAAAGCTAGATACAAACATTTCTGATATATATGCCATTCGCCTGCATTCGACTTAGAAAAGGTTTACTGTTGGTGTTTTTAATAAACTAAAATGTGAGTAGGCACGGTATAATATATGTATGTTGCTATTTAGTTATACTTATACAGCAGTAGAATACTTTTTTGTTTTATAAAATATAAAAAATTGGGCGAACCGGCGAAGAATGTAAAGCACAGCTCTATTTTTGCAAACAGTTAAACATTTTAGGTGTTATAAATTTATGTATATCTCTTTCATAAATCAAGAATGTGATTGAGTATTTCTAGGACCCGATCCGAAATATAAATAAACAAAAAATTATAAAACGCGCAATACGGGAACAAATAAAAATAATATTAAATTGATGTAAACGGACATTTTTACAATTATGTTGTAAATAAGTTCTTTTTTTGTAATATCTGTGAACCTCGAGAAGGAGAATACGGCGAACTAATTTTTAAAAATAACTTTTGTAAATACCCATATTTTTGCAAATAAAAGTACTTATTTGTCTTTGCATAGAAATGAAAAAAAAGTATTAACACACAATTTACATTAAAACTTGCAGTGAATTTAAAAAATTAGATGACAGAATGACCGTAACGCAAATGGCATTCCACACACATAATGTAATGAAATGAAATGAAATGAAATGAAAATACTTTATTGTTGACTGTTTACATACATACAGTTAGATGTTTAAAATTATTATAAGAGTTTAAACAGTCTACCATGCTCTGGCATACAATATTATATTACTAATTAAAATTAAATAGCTAAGTAGTCAAATAGTTTTATTTTAAGATCCGCTAAGAATATTCTTAACGGATCATCGGCTTTTGATGCCTACCCACCACTGGGTCAATGAGAGAAAAAAAGCCGGCGGAAAAAAAACTCTCAGGCATTGTTTAGAGTTAATACTTTACGCGGAAGCTCCCCTGTATATGTATACCTAATGACTCTGCAGGCTATCAATTTTGGTTCGGAAAAGCTAGATTCAAACGCTTCTGCCACAAATATATCCCATTGCATGCATTCAGTTTAGAAAAGGTTACGCTGGTGTTCTAAGTAAAATAAATGCAATACTTTTACATAAGTAATAATAAGAATAATTTATAGGTTCTTTTTAAGAAAACATGGAGTTAACAAACAATGTACTGCGACTTTTTTATTCAATCGTTCGATCGATATTTTAAGCCAATTTGAAAAATCAACCATCTTAATCGATAAGGTATATATTTTTCATGTCCCAAGAAGGTTATCAAAAAGTTTAATTATGTGGTCAAGATTATCTAAAAAATAACAATTTATTTTTCAATTTTCCAAAAATGACGTGAATTATAAAACACTATAGGACTACAAAATTAAATTACGGAATGGCTCCAATGCAAACGGCACTCCACACACATAATGTATACCTAATGACTCTCTGCAGGCTATCAATTTCGGTTCGGAAAAGCTAGATTCAAACGCTTCTGCCACAAATATATCCTATTCGACTGCATTCAGCTTAGAAAAGGTTTACTATTGGTGTTCTAAATAACATAAATGCGGGCAGGTGTAATACTCGTTACAACTTAATACTCGTTACTCGTTGCAAGAGTGGAATACCTTCTTTATTTTATCTCTGTGCACGTGCAGTGTTGTACCTTTATAAATTTTCGTTCGTTCGTGTGTCTAATCTTGTTATGTCTTCATGACAGTACAGTTAGTTAAGAAACGCAAAAACAATGTAAGTGTCATCTCATTATTACCTATTATTATATCTTTCGTGGACCTAGTACCTCGTTTCGAGTGCTAGTCTAAGAGCATTCTCTAAAAATTAGCCCGCTCATGATGACTGTTAACATGATGTGCTTTAGAACCTCTGAAATACTCGTAATAGTACGATGGCATACAATCTAGGATTAAAGGTTGGGTGTGAAAAAGCTGTAGCAGTCACTAGACACCACGTGGTCTTCGTTATTGACATTCCGGTTCAAAAACCAAGATCACTTTTATATTAACAAATGAGGAAATAGAATTCTAACTTTCTTATTTCTAGTTAACAATGTAGCATCTCAGATTTAAATAAACCGGTCATGACCAGTGGCTCTAAGTAAATGTTTAACAAGAGTCACAGTGGTTAGACGCCTATCAGACTGGAACAGTAGCGAAAGTACTGTAGAGAACTGAGTATGTGGTACTTAAACCGCTCTCCACTATAGTTAGTGATAGGGGACTGTATTTTTGAAATTTCATAAAATAGCTAGCTCACCACCCGCGACTTCATTCACTTTTTTCCAAATATAATTTTAGGGATATGAAAAATACATTAAGAATATAGTAAATTCGATAGGTAAGAAAATCGGTCGTAATCTTATTCTAAAATTTCATAAAAATCGGTCAAGCCGTACACGAGAATTTTATATAAGTAGGTATATAGAAGTGAAGTCACAGAAGTTACGTAAAAATCAGCGTGAAAGAGCTTATACGAGTAGTTTACATCATTGCGGATCGCTCTACTGTTTCAATAATTTTATTTTAGTTTTGATAGTATAGGTGTTAGCTATCCAAACGTGGGCGTTTGCATGTGAGGTACATTGTGTACAGTTTTATGAGACATTTGTCTGTTGACAGAAATAGCGATGAAATTCCGTACAAAAAAAAAGCATGGACACCGGCACATGGAAACAGCATAGCCTAAAGCGAGATGGTTGTGAAAAATTCAGAAGAAAAATATACCAATAACAGCCAACTGCCAAGAAATCGTACGAGTATGAAAAATTCGAGGCATCGCCGCAAAATGCATTCGAATGCACCACGATTCCTTTGACAAACGACCCGCTTAAACCTCGAACAAGAACAATGCGAGATATGTGGGAATCGAAAAGAGCCGAACTCGCATTGTCACGGTCACGTCGGGCTATTACCGATACTCAAATCTCGACGTCACTTCAAAAAAGCACAACAAAAAGAACTCGATGTCACGCCCATGCAGTTCCAATGGTTCTCACGCGGACGGAGCATCCCGAACAAACACAACTTGTACTTAAACCGAAATATGAGACGCTTCGACCGTTATCTTGACTTTTCCTACCATTACGGCATCCTTACAAGACGGTTGGTACTCCGCGCGTACAACACAAGCAATGGATGCGGTTCACTTGTTACAAACCAAGGATGTAGTGTAAGGCTTCATGGCCACCGCAATACAATATCGCTGTTACAAAAGGATGATACCGAACCGCGAGGTTCGACACGTTGTATGTACATTTACAATTTACCATCCCGTGGGAACTGACCGCAGGCGACGTGATAATTGCCTAGTTTGCCTATAGCCTAAACAAACCCTGGCCGAGGGCTAATGCGCCGTAATTACAGGCCTCATGGGGTCTTGGGAAAGTATAGGGAATGCCAATGATAGGTCCCGGTGCATTATGCCCGGGATTTATTATAGAACGTTTATGTTTGACGGCTGCAACGAAAGAGAATGTGATATGAGCTCGATAAATGCAGCGTTTAGTGTGGCTTTTGATCCATTACTAATGTATCGTAAGTTACTTGTATATTAGTAGTTTGAATTTCATACAGTTAGCTCTTGCCGACTCAGGCAACGGGCAAAGTATTAGGAGGGTTATGATTTCAGCAGGCTTTGTTTGTGTGTACGACTAAAACTACTGGATAGAATAAAATTTAATAGGTAAACAAGATATCGTTGGATGGTGGTTGGATGCATATTAAAGGTACATGTCAGAACTAAGTATATTTTTTTTTATTTGATTGGAGAGGCCCGGGTTGTATCAGCCCAGGGTACTTCAACCTATGTAGATTGTTTGTACCCAGATAGGTGTTATATAAAAGTGTAATACCTTTTTCCTATTCAAATATCGACATTCTAAAGTATAATACCCCAAAATAAATGTAACAAAGATAACAGGACCTAACATTTCCATTTCCCCGCGAATCTCTCCGCAAAAAGCGGACCTTTTTACGATAACTGTATCAGGTGACATTAAAGTGAAATTATAGCATGATTGATACAATTGTATCGGCTACCTGCTCATAGGCAGCGTAGCGCGACGGGCTCACGTCTCGGTCTCGTTGGGCAAAGTCAATATTTACAAGTAGCGTCGAAAATATAAAAAAAAGTTTGACGAAAACATCATGGTGTCAAGGGTCTAACGAAGGGATGCGTAAAAAAGTGTTAGGATTTGTTGGAATATAAAAGTTTTAAGGTTAGTGGCTGTATTACTTTAGCTTGGAAACAATTTTCGAAACATTCAAGGTTTTCGGAACAATATGTAATTTGTATGTAGTGTTTTAAATTGAGGTTCAAGGTATTTGGGCCATTATGGTTTTTAGTTGGTATAGTGAAAAGTTTAGTTATGGCTTGTTAAGTTAGTAGAACCTACAGCTCAGTAGAACTGTAGTAAGATTTATGGCTAATACTGTTATTTGTTGGAAGGATTTTTTTGACATTCGACGACCTGCTTGGCGCAATGGTTACCATGCCGATTTGCAAATCGGTTCCGGGTTCGATTCCCGGCGAAAAAGAAACTTGAAAGATGAGTTCTTTCTGTTCTCGGTCTGGGTGTTTGTGTTTCTGTCTTTGTGTGTGTCCATGGTAACCACGACACACGGTATATCAACCTACTGTGTATACTACCCATCATATATTGTGACTTGTGAGGTAGAGCACCTACTACATCTTTGAATGATAGAGGAAATATTTAGTAGCACAAAAATACAAAAAGCAGTAACAAAAAGTACAAGGTGTCAAGGGTCCGAATTGTCAAGGATGCGTGAAGAGTGTTGGGTCACAGTGGGACTTCGTTTAGGATTAAAGTTTCTTTGTCATTATTAATTTATTTTCTGCTTATATTAAGCTTTATTTTTTACTTATTTAGTTTGATTGCTTCAAAAGCTTAGTTTTTTTACTATATTTTATAACCTTATTTTATTATATATTTTTTAACCTTACTCGGTAAATGGACTATTCAAATCATAAAGAATGTTTCAATTCGAATCAATAGTTTCTGAGATTAGTGCTTTGAAACAAAAAAAAATTAACATAACAGTTTAATTGGTAACGAGGATGTTTACAATTTTCTTTCTTAGCTATCAACAAACTTACGAAATCACTTGAAATTTTTTGGTGATTCCACATGCATTGCTTTAACTTTAGTCCGTAAAAGACGCAGATAAAAAACATTCTTAATCAGAGTTGGACACCGGAATACAAACCCAGACGCAAAGCATGACTTACCTAAGTTTTAACCACTTGGCCTCTCATTCCTTTATGCTGCTGCAAAAATGATACACTCAATTTATTAGGGTCCCAACATTTTATCTTCTTCCGTTCCCTCATAGCAGACCCATAAATTTTTAAAATTTATGGGTCATAAGAGCAGACGATATTCATAAGAGCAAATGAAGTCAACCCTTAAATTACGAGTGCATGTTTTTTACCATTTTTTCTTATGTATGACTTTAGATAGATATCAGAAATTCCTCTTTTTGTGCTCTATCTGCGGAGATAAAACACGTTGTAATAATATTTAACCTCTTCGATTTATCGTCAGTTATTCGTCGATTCTACTTAGGAGTCCTAAACGTCTATCTACTACAAATAGTCGCGTGCGGTCTCGATAAGACAGACTAGTCAAATAATCGTTTCCTTTTACTTATCAACAGATAGTACAGAAACTTACAGAACAGAACTAGTGAGGAATTTTTATTTGTGACTCATCAATATGCGACAGAAAGGACATCGACATCCATTTTTTAAATCCTGCGGCTTGGAAGGAGCTACCTTTCTGAATTAAGAAGGATTTGGGCTATATTTACGTACCAAGTGCGGGTTACGACCATCAGTCGACCATGAGTTGACCTTCAGAATAGTAATTGCTCAAAACACTTACTTGAGGCTGCGTAGACGTCCATGAGCTTCAGCGACCATTTAATACCACGTGGCCATGCAGGCTAACCTGCTGCCCATTAAAAAAAAATAAAAAAAACGTTTCACACTCATAGCCCCACAGTAAGGTACATATACCCTATGTCGTGGGTACCATGGACACACGTAGAGACAGAAACACAAACACCCAGACCGAGAACAAAAATTTAAACTGATCATTCGAATTTCGGGAAAAAATCTTCGGACCCATCGATTGGCAGTCCGGCATGGTAACCATTGCGCAACGAGTGTCGTCGAAAAAATCGTCAACAACGACTGTATCCGGGCGGAGCTGGGCCGGACCACTAGTAATATTATTAAATCGCAGCTTTAGATGTATCAGTAAACATCGTTAGAAAACGTTACCAAGTTATCAGTAAATATGTGGTACATATTTCTTCACAGGTCGGGATTCCAATTCGGAAAATTAATTGTGTTCAAAGGTGCTTATTAAATTGCTTGGTGTGTAATTTACTAATAAGGGATAAGCTACGAATTATACTCCTTGCCCCAGGATAAACATTGACGCGTGGATACCAAAAGAGGTGTTTTATGTTGAAGGTGTAGTATGGAGTAGGTTGCATGTGACCTTATTACAGTGGTTAATACTACCCATTACGATTAGAATCTGATTTCTAGAGGCGAGCACTTACGTATGCAAAACAGTCTTTTATAGATAGATAAATACCTTTTAAATTTATTACTGGAGTATTTAAATAAATAAACGTTACACACTCATAGCCGCACAGTATGGTAATTAATACCCTATGTCGTGGGTACTATGGACACATACAAAGACAGCAACACAAACACCCAGACATAGAACAGAAATTTAAACTCATTCAAATTTCTGTTTCGCCGGGAATCGAACCCGGGACCCCTCGATTGGCAGTCCGGCATGGTAACCATTATGCCACGCGGGTCGTCGTATTAAAGCAAGCATAGCTTGATGGCTAGTACATACACATACATATTCAATATACCTACTTAGCTAAGTTATGTTGAGCAAGGTCGGAAGTAGATAGGTGACTGCTTGGGGGCCTTGGGGCATATATGCGCATTTCCGTGGTTCCGCGGACACGGATGAATATTCTATACCTATTACAGTAAAAATTCATAAAACTGTCACCGTCTTCAGGTCTATTAAGCAAAGCAAAGTAATAGTTATGAAAAATTGGCTAATTTATTATATTATTATTGAAATGATGAAAACTTCGTATCTATACCTGTAATCTAGACAGACAGACATGCCGAATCTATAAGGGTTCCGTTTTTTTTGCCATTTTGGCTACGTACTACTTTCAACGGAAATTGGTTCGAACGAGATATAGTACGCAGTTTTTGAGATATAGTAAATTTTTAAAAACCGCAAATATAACTTTGTCGTTCATACAAACACTATTAAAAACAAATTTATTTTTGCTGACAAAAACGGCAAATTGTTTGTAAAGTAGGTTTACGATCGAGATGTTTACGTGATAACGTCCGCACGAGAAAATCTCCATTCGTTTGTATGCCGCTAGAGTGAGAGAGACGGAAGATCGGTCCACTCACTCGAACGCTATGCCAGCCTCCGCTCGTGAGGATTCCGCGTGACAAGTTTCACGGAATGACTGGCAGCGCTCGAGATGAGACGGGAGATCGGTCCGTCTCTCTCTCTCGTTATACCTGCGATCGCGCTCGTGAGGTTTTGGTGTGACACAAGTTTCTGAACATGTCACCCGACTAAAACGATTTTAAAGACGTTATCACGTCAAAAATAATAATGATTGCTACTACGGAACCCTTAATGGGCGAGTCCGACTCGCACTTGGCCACTTTTTGTTATTTTTATACGAGCAACGCTCGGTCGTTCGGGTACTAGTACTTGTAGTAAGCGTACATACGCTAACTTGGATCAAGTCCGTGGTCACAACGAAAACTTCAAACTAACTAGTTGAAAGTAGCTCAACAACAAACTTCAATAGATCATAAATGTGTGGGTATCCCGGGAGAATTGCATCTTCCCAAGTCCTTCAAGTTAGCCGCTTTCCAACTCTGTACAAGTTGCTAAGGGAGGTGGAGTGGCCAGCTTATTGTCATACAACATTGAAGATATACCTATAGAAAAATAAAATAATAATACTCTTAAGAGCACTAACGTATTCAAATTAGCATTTTGTAGATACACAAATACCTATTATGTAATCTAATACCTTTAAATGAGCAATTCTTGTATATACCTAAATATATTTTTTGAATCTCGGAAACGGCTCCAAAGATTTTGATGAAATTTAGTACCCTGGTTTCGGGGGTGATAAATCGATCCAGCTAGGTTTTATTTTTAGAAATTTTAAATAATTAAAAAATATTTTCATTGATAAATCAACTTAAATATAAACTGAAAAATACGACCCTTCTTGACATCTATTGGAGAGTATTAATAATATTGTGGCGTAGAACGCCGTCAAGCGCCATCCGTCAATCCGACGTTCAAAGACATGACAATATGGATTTGAAAGAGCTCTATAAAAAATTCGTTCATTGAATTAAAGCTTCCTTGGCCGAACTTCAAACCTCAATCAGATCAGCATTTATTTTTTATTTTTTGTGATTTTTTTTATTGGGAGCTATTTCAGATGGCGTTATTAAGTAACACCAAGCAAATGAGTGTTTCGTTTGAAATTAAACCAAGAAAATAAATTGTTTTTATCCGAGCAACGCTTGGTCGTCCAGGTACTTTTCATTACCAGACAATAAATTAAAGCACGCATAGCACGACTGGCTTACCTTTTTTTTTTTACTGTACCCAGCACCTTGGGAGAGGACACCGGGTTATGTGGGATTTGAACCTCACTAAAACCCCCTCGGTGGCCTTCCTCTGCGTTTGGGGACGACTCCGGGATCTCCCATGGAACGCACCGGTGTCCTCCATACGCGACGCCCTGGAAAGGGCCCATCTTTGGGAGAGCAGATGTGATCTCCTGCACCTTCCGATGCTTACGGCGGCATGCGGCCACGCATACACCGCCGTCCTTCCCGGAGCTGCTGGCTGGACGGGTCGAGCTCCCACTCTCACCACCCGGAGCCCCGGAAGCCCCCTTTTAGTCACCTCGTACGATCAGGCAGAGGATACCGTAGCTCTATTCTTACTCCCGAACCTACAGGGACTACGACTGGCTTACCTAGCTTGATGTCTAGTAACAACACAGTCGATATAAGCAGCTTAGGCATATAAGCTGTAACTATTGGCATCCCACTGTTGGGCATTTATCTCTCCCGATTATTATTGGGGAGGCTTCGAGCTCCACGCCACCATGCTGCTCCAATGCAGGTCGACGTTGATGCGGATTAGTGGCCAACTTAAGCTCCAGCGCTTCCTTATAATGGGGACACAAAGAGGGTTGCAAGCAGTATGAGTGACCCAACCAGACCACACTGGAGTGACGCATCTTGCTCCCGAGTTCGCTAATGTAAATTACTTGCAATCAATGTGCTGTCATGCCGAATATCGATGAAATTCGGCGCATTGAAAGTTTCATACTAAAATTGTCTATGTGAAACCCATTAAGACCTGGATTCTATAGAGGATCAAAATCTTAAATCGTTTGGCTATCAAAGCAATTTGCTTAATAAGTACGAGTAGCAATATATTATAATTAAAGTTAGATCTTCGGATCATTATATTAATTCAGTCGCGTTAATTACCATAGCAGCGGCATTCCCTTAATTAACGACATAAGGGATATGTTATTGAAATTAGACAGTAATTGCCAATTAGTCCATACACAGTTAAGAAGATATTGATTATTTTGTTATTAACACGTAAGTACTACGCGAGATAATCAATTAAATTTGTGTAAGGCGATTAAGTGAAAGCTATTCGTTTGATGCTATTTGTGGTGAGAGAACCTTCAAAAGATGATTAGGTATCTTAGAAATGATACTAGATTGTGGAATTTTTGCGCACTAAAGACTTTTAACTCCGCCAACCCGCATTGGAGCTGCGTGGTAGATTAAGCTCCAGGCATCCTCAACAATGGGGAAAGACTCGTGCCCAGCAGTGGGACGCAAAAAGGGTTGCAGCCAAAGACTTTTAAGACTTTCATTATCATCATCCTCGTCCTTTGGACGTCCACTTCTGGACATAAACGTCTCCTAACATTCATAGTCGCATCTAGTCCTTCGGAATTTAACGGCTTTTCGCTATCTTCTTTAGGTCGTTAGTCCATCTGTTTGGAAGGAAACCTGGACTTCCACAAGGTTGTCTCCATTCGGGCCTTCTTCTTTCCCAGGCTTCTAGTGGCTTCTACCTTACTTCTAGAGAAAATGTCTGCCCACTGCAACTTCAACTTACACAATGTTACGAGTGTTACAAACGTTTTTTGCAATACTCTTGAATGACTCTATGGATTGGAGAACCTATGAGTCTTATGACACTTACTACAACAATGACAACAACGTGCTTGTGATTTTGTGATCTTTAAAAATTCCATTTCCATTCAGGATTCCACTGGGTGGCTTACCCGCTTGCATGACTGCTAGCTTTTTATTTTTAGTTGTAAGCCCATTCATGTTTGTATCAACCAATCAGCTGCACTGAATTGAAGTTGGAACAACAAATCAACCGTGATTTTCGGAACTGCTTTCAAAGCTCTGTCGCTTTAATTAAACATTCGAAGTTCTGCCAACGCGTTACGTCACAACCATTTAGAACTCGTGCACTGCTATTATGGGTTCTACAATGTATCCAATGTTGAAATCTAGGTGAAAAATACCGTATTGTATGTAATGTATTCAACTCCTCCACATTTTCCCGAAAAATCTATATTGCTTCTGTTCAAATAAATCATTAGTTTCATTCACACACACATTGTCACTATCACACATATCCTTTCTTCTTTCTTTTCAGCCTTTCGTAGTCCACTGCTGGACGTAGGCCTCCCCTAACGTTCGCCACTGCTCCCGTTCCTGCGCTTTCTGAATCCAGTGGCTTCACGCTGTCTTCTTTAGGTCATCAGTCCACCTGGTTGGACCGCGGCCTGTACTCCTTTTGCCGAGACGTGGTTGCCATTCGAGAACCTTTCTTCCCCATCGGTTGTCGGTTCTCCTAACTATATGGCCTGCCCATTTCCACTTTAGCATGCAAATTTTAAGAGCTATGTCGGTAATTTTCGTTCGTCTACGGACTTCATCGTTACGAATTCTGTCGCGTAGAGAAATACCAAGCATAGCTCTCTCCATCGCTCGCTGAGCGACCTTAAGCTTATCGAAAAAATTTCATTTCGAAAAGGCTAACTGTAAAAGACTATGTCTCAGCGTCGTAGGTTATAACTGGCAACACACACTGCTCGAAAACTTTCGACCGTAGGCACTGAGGTATTTTGGACGAGAAGACACTTATTATTATTACTCACACATATTATGTTATACAAATGAAATTCATATGCCACAAGTATTTGGTTCAAAGTTTTTTTTATCAATCATTTAGACACGTTGAAATCAAATCAATCAGTTGTAACAGCAAATCAACAGTAATCCAAAATTGCTTCTGTATTTAAACAACTGAATTTCTGTATATTGTAACGTCATAATCATTTAGACTCCGCGCACTTGGATACCGATTTATCGAATACATTTAGGTAAATAATAGTGATTTGAATTCATTCTCAATCAACAACATACAAATCGACACAATTTTTTTGTTTTAAAAATTAAAATTTGAGTTTTGGCCAGAATTTTTCTATCATCGATTTGCATCAATAAATCAGACACATCGAATTCCGATCTATCAGTTTTAATAGCAAATCAACATTAGGTACTGAATCCAGAATTGCTTCGGGTGATCCAAGGGTGATCTGTCGCTTTAACGTAAATAATGTCGATGTAAACAATCGTAGCTCTGTAAAGCATAATGTTACAATAATTTTGACCTCGCGCACTGCTATTGTGGATAGGAAATGCAATCCCGACTCGGGATCGCAAATTCCAGATCCCACGGGATTAAAAATATCAATCCTGCTAGATCCTGGAAACTCGTCTAGTTTTAAAATAATGTAAAGTTTGGATAACTGAAAACGATGAATACTGCTTGTTTGTGACAGTGAGGTTATTTAAAATAAAATATTATTTAAAAGAAAACAAAAATCTTTATTCTTCAATATTACTTACTAATTAATTGAAGTTTTTTTTAAATTAGCATATTCAAAACAGCAGCGATGGCCGAGTGGTAAAAAACCGCGGTCTTTGACGCGACCGATCCCAGGTTCAAATCCTCGGCTCGCACCTCTGACAAAGAAATTTGTAATGTGCGATTTATCGCTGCTCCAAGGTGATGGAAAATATCGTGATATTTCATTGATTACGATATTCTCCATCGCCGTGCATGACTGAGAGAAATTCATAATTTCTCCAAAGCATGACGTCCACCAATCCGCACTTGGCCAGCGTGGTGGACTATGGCCTAAATCCCTCTCAATTGTGTGAGAAGGAGACCTGTGCTCAGCAGTGGGACATAAAAAAGTTTGAAAAAAAAATTATTCAAAACAATAAAGTATGGGTAGTATTACTATTAGGTACTATTATAAGTTTGAGTTTTGTTAAACATTTAGTTTATTTGTAGTGACGTAAGTTATTTGATGTAAAAAAGAATATAAATGATGAGTATGTATTGATAGGCGATTATTTATTTGATATGCAATTTATAATATCCCATAAAGTATAACTCAAGGAAATTAGAATGTAGTTACAGAAGATTTTGAAAGTAGCTTCTCAAAAAACAAAGTGTATTAAGAGTGCTATCTGCTAAACGGCATCTAATGTCCGTTGTAATATACCCAGCTGCTGAGAATGCTCTCTCCGACTCAACACTGGTTGGCAACAATGCCTAAACAAATATGCAATACCCCGAGTATATGTATATAGCGTTACTGACCACTGCCACCCAATTCTGTCAATCTCGAACGGGATCTCGTCATTATGCTTCGGGATTCATTCCGAAAAATTATACGGATTGAGAAATTGCGTGATTGCATTCCCTAATTGTGGGTATCATGCATGGTCTAGGGAATTTTGTTGTCCAATAACAATTAGATTCACAATTAAACATCCTTTGTTTTAAATCTCGAATTTTAAAATCAATCAATTGATCACATTGAATTCCAATAAATAGTTCGAACAGCAATTCAGCAGTAATCAAGAATTCTCTGTCGGTTTAATTTAAATATCGAAGTTTTCCAAATTGCGACGTCACGATCATTTAGACCTCGCGCACTGCGATTCAGGGTCCCATAATAGATATAGAGACATTCGTTGCCCCATAAAACGAATAGTTTTCTGCGAATTTATAGGTTAGGTAGGTAGGTTAGTAAACACTTAGGTACTGTTAGTTCACAGTCCTGTAAAATCTATATTCGCTCGGCGAACCGGAGGTACATCAGCGGTTAGAAAATCTAGCTTTTAAACAACATACTTAATATATGTACATATACATGCTTGCTATGCTTCACATACATGCCCTGTATATTCCCATACTTTAGTAAAGGTTATAACGAGCTTATAATAGTGTACTTTTGGTACGTAGGCGTTAAAAGGGGGTTGAAGTGTTTATTATGTTAAACCTCGGATAAATTATTTCCTCGTTTACTACTCGACACCTACTATTACCACTATTATGTATTCTGTGCTATTACAAGTAAGGTAAACATTTGATTTAACATATACATATTTCTTTGAATTAAGTTTAAAATTCTCAATTAAATCTAAGTCAGAAGTGACTCTCAGAACTGCTTTGAAAGCGTTGTCGCTTTAATTTAACTATCGAAGCTCTGCCAAAACTCGATGCCACAACCATTAAGATCCCGCGTACTGCAATTATAGCTTCTGTTTATGAATTGAACAGGTTTAGAGTAATGTACATCTAACACCGAAGCCACACATTTTAAGTGATATATGTAGAGTTGGTGAAGTCAGGGAGTATTAATTCAGTAGTTTTACTTGACATTTGATGTCTTTTTTTTTCTTCAGAGTGAGCCATATGAACTTGTTTTGGCAACAAATTACATGAAAATATATTTTTTAACCATTTTTGTGTCCCACTGCTTTTGTGCTCGCTGGCCTAGAACGGATTAGTAGATATCATACCTTCGACAAAATTATTGCATTGCAGGCGCCGTACATGCCTGAGAAATTTCTCTCAGGCACGCAGTTCGCAGCGCGATAGAAATAGTTTTTTTCCAACCTTTTTTATGTCCCACTGCTGGGCACAGGTCTCCTTCTCACACAACTGAGAGGGATTTAGGCCATAGTCCACCACGTTGGTCAAGTGCGGATTGATGGACGTCATGCTTTCGAGAAATTATGAATTTCTCTCAGGCATGCACGGCGATGGAGAACATCGTAATCAATGAAATATCACGATATTTTCCATCACCGTGGAGCAGCGATAAATTCGCACATTACAAATTTCTTTGTCAGAGGTGCGAGCCGAGGATTTGAACCTGGGATCGGTCGCATCGAAGACCGCGGTTTTTTACCACTCGGCCATCGCTGCTTCAATAGAAATAGTTAGTTACTCCTAAATATCAATTTTTGTGATTCGGTTGAAGCCGCGTTTCTTCTTAAGGTGTAACTAAGAGAAAACTGCTACCGTTTACATTCATCAGCCCTTAGAAATGGAAAAGGTAACACTTTCAGTACGGATTGAACTACTTACATAAATTTTCACCGGAAACATGGCTGCAACCCTTTTTGCGTCCCACTGCTGGGCACGGGTCTCTCCCCCTTATTGGGGAGGCCTGGAGCTTACTCCACCACGCTGCTCCAATGCGGGTTGGTGGAGATGCGGGTTAGTGGCCAACCCGCTGTCGGATGTTTTCAAACCGCCCATAAGGCCTCCGACAAGGTTTGACGACTGTTATCTATCGACAACAACCGGGACCGACGGCTTAACGTGCCCTCCGAAGCACGGAAACGCGCATGAATTTTTTGCCACTAGCGGTCACCCATCTCACACCCGACCGCGCCCGTTTGGCTCAGCTGCATAGATCGCTTGCGTTCTACGCTAGCCGCCAGGCCATGCGCGCTCATGCGCACCGG
The DNA here is from genome assembly GCA_911387765.1 of Pyrgus malvae. NCBI lineage: Eukaryota > Metazoa > Arthropoda > Insecta > Lepidoptera > Hesperiidae > Pyrgus > Pyrgus malvae. The sequence goes on along the minus strand of OU426958.1, from coordinate 5,450,155 downwards.
AAACATGCTTGCACAGAATTGCACTTCAGGAGAATATTGGCTGAGCAGGGAAAGAATTTACAAAAGTCACAAAAAGTCGTGAACGAATCCAGTCTCATATAAAGGAAAATTCTTTTACGTACTCGTATCTATCTGATTAAAATATCGCACCTAAAATTGATTGTTAGAATATGCTAAGTTGTTACATTTTCTGTAGTATTTTTGTAAGATACGACTATAAGGGGGCTTCCGGGGATGCGAACGGTGAGAGTGGGAGCTTGACCCGTCCAGCTAGCAGCCCCGGGAGGGACGGCGGTGTATGCGTGGCCGCATGCCGCCGTGACCACCTGAAGGTACAGGAGAGCACATCTGCTCTCCCGAAGATGGGCCTGTTCTGGGGCGCCGCGCGTGGAGGACACCGGTGCGTTCCTATAAAGATTCCGGAGTCCTCACAAGCGCAGAGGCAGGTCAGCGAGGGGGTTTTAGTGCAGTCAAATTCCACATAACCTGGTATCCTCTCACAAGGTGTCGGGTACCTTTTGAAGGTTCCCCCCCCCCCCCCGATCCCAAAAAATAGGTAGTTATAGGCAATACTGGCGACTTAGATGGCCAAGCAGTGGGACATACGAGTATAACTCTGCACTGCCAACCAAGGATTCCGGATACTATTCTAGGCAAAGCAGTAATTTATACCGAATTAAGAGTTTCGGAGACCGCCTTGGAGCCGCATTGGAGCAGCGTGGTGTAGTAAGCTCCAGGCCTCCCCTATAATGGGGAGAGACCCGTGCCCAGCAGTGGGACGCAAAAAGGGTTGCAGCCAAGAGTTTCGGAGAGCCACTTGCCCACTGCCCTCGACATTGCTTGGCTAAATAAAACGCTTATATTCTTCATTAACCCCAGAGCTATGCGCATTTTAAGAGATACTAAACTGACTGAGCAGCGATGGCCGAGTGGTAAAAGCCGCGGTCTTCTACGCGACCGATCTCGGGTTCAAATCCTCGGCGCGCACCTCTAACAAAGAAATTTGTAATGTGCGAATTTATCGCTGCTCCACGGTGATGGAGAATATCGTGATATTTCATTAATTACGATGTTCTCCATCGCCGTGCATGCCTGAGAGAAATTTATAATATCTCGAAAGCATGACGTCCACCAATCCGCACTTGGCCAGCGTGGTGGACTATGGCCTAAATCCCTCTCACTTGTGAGAAGGAGACCTGTGCCCAGCAGTGGGACATAAAAAAGGTTGAAAAAAAAAACTGACTGCCTTGTTTCATTTATTATAATACCTATTTATGATAATAGATAAAAAATTAACAAAACTATGAACTCTATACTCTATTGTATACAAAATAAACTGAAAATTAGTCTTAGCATTATACTAAGACCATTTGTTATTCATTTCTTTACTATCTTGATTTTAATTTACAAATTTCAACAGTACCTACGACAAATTACTTTGTATGTCAAAATTAACTACAGAGAAAAAATAAGTTTACATAAATAAACCTTAACAAGATTAGGGTTGGTATGGAGTAGGGAGACATTGCGAGTATTGATCGCCACGTCATATTTCAACACACAAAAATGTTACGAATTGAACTTTTTTTGTCGTAAATTCTATTTGACTATTGTATTGTCCCCCAAATTCGTTCAGGCCTGTCATCAGCAAATATCAGTGCATTTGACACAATATTAAATGATTTGTAATTCTATAAATGATGGGGTGCAGTTCTTTTCAATTCATATAACTTCGCTTACCGCTACAAGTTTGTTTGTCCTTCTTCCACGTCGCAGCGGTGCTACGAATCCGGTCTTGGACTACCAAGTCAATTGAGATACTTTTAATGAGCTGTCAAAACGTGACATCCCCATACATTTTGTATGAGAAAATGTGACGTCACTTATATTTAGTCAATTGACTTCATTATTATTGATTTAAGCGGTAATAAAAATCATGTATAAAAAAGAATTAACAATTATATTGCTTTCCAAGCGTGATTTAGTGCAACCTTTTTAAGGTAAGGATTTTGAATTTTTTGTTCACAGTGTCCAAGACCCTATTGGTACATAGGCTACATTTTGCTCGGGGAAAATTTCTTATCACTATGGAAAAAAACGCGTAGTCCTCGTAGGCAAACCGCGGGCGGAAAGCTAATATTGATTAAAAATTGTAATGATCACTGCTACTTAAAGTAGAAAACTATAATTATCTACCAACACTGCGATTATAAACACTTTTGTCGCATTCTTTACTGTGATCGTATTACAAGATTACATTGCCGCGTAAATAGTACCGATAACGAAATAGCGTGACGCGAAGATATTTAAAGCTTATTATTATCGCATTTGCATGCCTGAAGTTTTGTAATGTATCCAACGTAGGCATGACTTATATTCTGAGAGACGAGCGAACAATAATTGCAAGAAATTTATAAAAACTTGTATTTGTTAATATGTATTGCATTACGGTAATGAATTAGAAGTGAATTCGAAACTTTTCGAACAGTGTGTGTTGCCAGTGATGATCTCCGGCGCTGAGACGTGGTCTTTTACAGTGGGCCTTTTCCATAGCCTCAAAGTCGCTCAGCGCGCGATGGAGAGGCTTGGTATTTCTCTACGCGATAGAATTCGTAACGAATAAATCCGTAGACGAACGAAAGTTACCGCCATAGCTCTCAAAATTTGCAAGCTGAAGTGGCAATGAGTAGGCCATATAGTTAGAAGGATTCAGAAGGCGCAGGACCGGGAGGAGTGGCGAACGTTAGGGGAGGCCTACGTCGAGCAGTGGACTACAAAAGGCTGAAAAGAAGAAGATGATGATGAATGAATTAGAATTATAGTCAAAAACAGACTCTCCTCCAGCTCTTTACTCTCAGCTCTATTCATCACCCGTAAGTACCGAGAGCCGATTACTGCGAGAAGATTTACGTTCATATTCTGTTAATAAACATTTGTATTCTTATGTCGAATAAACTATTTTGGATCTTAATTTGTATTGTAATCCGAACTAAATTTAAATACATAGCAATAACGTACTTAAAGACATATTCTTTATATTTGCCCTCACCTAAATTTGCCTAAACTTTACTGAATCTTTAGAAAGGGTTAGAGTTTTTGGTCGCTTGCCTGCCTAGAATGTACAAATGGTATAAGATTTATAAAATGACGCTTTATTTAATTTTTACTTTTATCGTATTTTTTTTAAAACATTCTGGATAGATATTATGCATCATTTTACGAAGAGGAATGGTCTTGGATACCCCATTGTTTCGTTAGCAACAGAGGGGATATTTCGGACACTTACAAAGCTCCCAGGATGCTTCCTTCGTTATTTTTAACAGTAAGCTCTCATTAAGTATCACATAAGCACCACTTTTTGTAGATTATTTCGAATTTCTATTATAATAATGAAGGTAGGTGGTACTTATAGATCTATAGAAAGCTTAAGAGTTTGTTTGTCTAAAAGCGCTAATCGCGAAAACTACTGGTTTGAATTAGAAAGCTTTAAAATTTTTGTTTGATAGTCAATTTACCGTGGAAAGTTTTAGGCTGCAAGACATCAAACTATAACGTGAGTAAAAACGGGGGGCACATGTAGTGAAGTATAAAATTCTATAGGAATTACCTCCGGTAGGTAGGTGGGACCCTTAGTCCCTGTAGCTTAGGGATTAAGAATAGAGCTACCGTATCCCCTGCCTGATCGTAAGAGGTGACTAAAAGGGGATTTCCGGGGTTGTAGGCGGCGAGAGTAGGAGCTCGTTTCATCCGGCCAGCAGCTTCGGGAAGGACAGCGGTGTGTGCGTGGCCGCATACCAACGTAAGCATCGGAAGGGTGTAGGAGAGCACATCTGCTCTCTCAAAGAGGCAGGACAGGAGGGACGAGGGGGTTTTAGTGTACAATTCCCACATTACCTTTTGACCCCCCCCCCTATATATAAACAGCAGCGGGTGCGACTAATAACAAAGTTACAAAAATACGTGCTCTTTTCTAAGAAATTTCTTCCGTAAATTTTCGTTAGGTATGGGCGCTCTTGACACACAGACACAAAAAGTAACGAGTAGAAATTGACTTTTGTCAACTACTCGTAACTTAAACTAACCGTACCAGCTTAGATACGAGTATGAAACTTGTCGTGAATGTTCCTCGTTAGAGTCCCTAAGAGAGACACTCTTGCAATACGAAATATTTACCTTATATACCTAAGTTAAAGGAATTCTAAGTAAATAAGCGTCTAAAATACCCAGACTTCTACCGGCTTTGGAAATGATAGATAGCATAGATGAATAACACGGGCACATATTATAGGAGTAGTTTAAAAAAAAGTAACAATAACGTGCTCAAATCTTTATTTGAACCATAAAAGACTACCAATTATAATAATAAAAACCGTTTACTGCACCAGTGGCTAAGATTGTGATGTTAATATTACCTATACGCTAAAGTGTTCAACTTTTAATATTCAATTGGAATGAATATCTTTTTTTACAATAAAACCCAGTCCACCAGTGGACATGGGACTTGGAACAGTCTCGAGTCATACGCAGTTACGACGCTACTCCAGAGGCACATGCAACAATAGTATTTCCCAGCTGAATCATAAAAACCTAAAATCTTTCTTGACGTTGGGCGTGTATTTTAGAAATATCTAATGAATAAATAAATAAATCTCTAATAATAAATGACTAATACCACACGACGTTTATGATCGTTACTAAAGTAACTTACATAAAAAACTGATAAGGATCATTAAAATTAGAACTTAAATAAATAGAGAATAAATAAGTTGTTTGTGTAAATTGTCATCAACTGCGTGTGATATCATAATAAACAACTGCAAATACTTGGTTAAAACCACGCATTACCGTGACCACGCAGAACCAACATTGTAGTACTAACCGCTCTGTTTCATGATGGATTTATGGTTTACGTATCCTAAATACCTTATTAAAATATGTGATGTGATGGACCAAATCCTGCCCTACTATTTGTCTCGTGGCAAGAAATAAATAGGTAACTACTATCTACCTTCCCATTTACGTAAAAGATCTCGTTTTATTCTACCAAGAGTAAATGAAAATGAAAATGAAATGAAAATGAAAATGAAAATGAAAATAATTTATTTGCACAAATATGGGTATTACAAAAGTTGTTTTATGTACATTTATTAGTTCGCCATATTTACCTCAGCGAGGTATGCAAATTTGGAGCACAGAATTAAAACGTATATTAACAGTATAACTAAAATTACTTATAACTAAATTTATTATAATTGAAGACAACGTTGATTTTATTTTAACCCATATTTTGCGGTTTTTATTGCGATGTTTTATCAATTCTACTATAATTATAAAAGGTGTTTATGTTTAATACGAGTTATATTTTTATCTGGGCCATCGGCTTTAGGCACCCAATTTACTGGGTTTTTATACACTGAGAGGAAAAAAAGCCGGCGGAAAAAAAACCTCGCAGGTTTTTAGTCCCGTAAACCCGAAATCCCTCACGAAGTTAAAGTTCGTCGTTTAAAAATTCAGATATCGAATAGTACGCTTTTGTAAACAAGAACGTTTTAAGTGCTCGTTTAAAATCACAAATTGTTTTAGACTTGAGGGATTCAGGTAGGTTATTATATATTTTTGGTCCCATGCAAAAGACGCTTTTGTTATATTGTTTTGTTTTTGATGCAATTGAACACAATTTTTTAGTATGTCTTTTTGATTTTAGAGTTTCATAGTTATTTAAATCTTTTTTTACCATTAGGGATATTTCATATATGTATAGGGAGGGAAGCGTCATTATTTTTAAATCTTTAAAGTGTGGTTTACAAGAGTCTATTTGATTTATTTGACATATAGAACGAATACATTTCTTTTGAGCCTTAAATACCTTTTGAATTCCCGTTGCATTACCCCAGAATATGAGTCCATATCTAAGAGTCGCACCAACATATGCATGATATGCACTAAGGACAGCTGTTTTATTCACTATTTTTGATAGTTTACATAATGCAAATGCAAATTTATTTAACTGTTTGCAAACATGTTCCAAATGGGACTGCCATGTTAATTTATTATCTATATATAGGCCTAAAAATTTTGTTACATCTGTTTCAGATACTATTTTTCCTTTATAGTTTATATTTACAGGTTGACCATATGATACCCTATTTTTGAAAATCATTATATTAGTTTTATCAAGATTAATTTTTAGATTATTGTTATTTAGCCAGTCTACTAATAATTCGAGAGTATTGTTTATTTCGGTTTCATAATTACTTGTGTCATCGTTTGTAAATACTACTGTACTATCGTCAGCAAAGAGTATCATTGGCTGTTTTATGACTCTAGGAAAATCATTTATATAAATAAGAAAAAGTAATGGACCTAAAATACTTCCCTGAGGCACTCCGTATAGTACTGCCCTGGGATGAGAGTAGTATTTTTCCTGTGTATTTGTCATATTATTAATTTTTGTAATTTCTGTAAGTTGATATCTGTTAGTTAAATAGGAATTTATAAGTTTTAGTGCATTATCTCTCACTCCATATTTTTCCAGTTTATCAATTAATAGTTTATGATCAACAAAATCAAATGCCCTCGTCATATCCATATAGAGTCCCGTAACCTGCCTTTTATTATCTAAGCTAATCATTACTTTTTGTAAGAAGTTAAATACTGCTGTATTAATTGATTTATTTTTCCTGAACCCTACTTGCTCATCGGCAAAAATAGAAAACTTTTCAAAATAAGAGTATAGGTTATTGTGTAATACTCTTTCAAATATTTTGGAAAATATTGGTATTAATGCAATGGGTCTGTAGCATCCCATGTCCTGTTTGTCCTGCTTTTTGAAAATTGGCTTGATGATAGTTACTTTTAACTTATCAGGAAATATACCGGATTCTATACTTAAATTTGTAATATATGCCAATACAGGTGCTATTATATTCGATACTTTTTTAATAATATTAGTACATATACCGTCATAACCCGTGCTATTTGTGTTATTTAAATTATTAATAATTGTAATTATTTCATCCTTAGAGGTGGGCTTTAAAAAAATGGAGTTACTATGATTACTGTTAATTTTATGTTTTAAACTATTGATATTAGTGTTACAATTGTTTTCTATTTGGTCAAGGAAATAATTATTAAACTCGTGAGCAATTACTTGCGGGTCGGTTATTATGTCGTTTCCTACTTTAATTTGATCAACGTCTTGTTTAGGAACATTAATCGTATGCTTGTTTATTACTTTCCACGTAGCCTTAGATTTATTATGAGCATTCTTAATAAAATAGTCATTTTGTGACTTTTGTGTTAATTTTATAATTGATTTCAATTTTTTTGAGTAGGCTTTAAATTTGTTTTTAGACACTGTATTTCGAGATATTCTATATTTCCAAAGTAAGGATCTTTTTATTTTTGAACATTTTTTAATACCCTTAGAGATCCATTTATGTCGTTTGTTAGTAGAAATTTTAACTTTTAAAATAGGAAAACATAAGTTATAAAATAGCTGAAATGTTTCATAAAATATATTAAACGCATTATTAATGTCTTTACAGAAATATACATCATGAAAGGTTAAATTACTTAAACAATTGATAAATTTATTTACATTTTCTATACTGTAATCACGCCGGTAAGCATACCAATGAGTTATAAGACAGTGTTTTTTTACTGGGCATTGCAAAATCTGTGCAGTATGGTCAGACAACGCAAGTTCAACTACAAATGATTTACATCCTCTAATGTTGTGGGCAAAGTTATCAATGCATGTTTTACTACAAAGCCGAGTTGGTGTCTTAATGCATAATTTAAGATTAAAAGAATAAAACATATCTTCAAATTCAAACGTAATTTTATTTCTTTTCAGTATGTCAATGTTAAAATCACCACATATAACAATTTTTTTGTTCTTATAGCAAAGCTTACTTAGTAAATTTTGCATATTAATGAAAAATGTATCATAATCAATTATATTATTTTTTGGCGCTCTATATACACAAATAATAATAATTTCATGTTCTATAAGTTCAATAGCACTACATTCTAATTTATTTAATATATTAAAGGCCTGTATTTCTTGTATGTTACGAAATTTGTGACCATTGCGAACTAATATACATGACCCCCCATTTCTATTATTTCGTAAACTGTATGATGCAAGAATAAAATTAGTTATATTAACAAAGCAAGTATCTCCTAGAATCATGTTGTGTTCAGTAATACAGAGAACATCAATAAAAATTCTTTTTTCACTAAGATTATTAAGGCAGACCGATAATTCATCCGATTTACTTATTAGGCCATTAATATTTTGGTGTAGTATATTAATTTTTTTATACACGAAAAAAGTTCAAAGATCCATCTGTTTGAGTTTGCTTTTCGTCCTGGCTTGATCTATCAGTTTGTGTGCTATTGTCTCTTTTTATCACTCTGGTAGTATTATTCCTAATTTTCTGACTGAAGGTCAAAAACTTATTTTTATAATTTATATGTAGTATTTGCCTCAAAAGTAATCTACAAATATTTATTGTAAATTGGTTACCTTTCGCTATATATCGCTTATAATCTAAATCTAAGTAATATGCGTGTTGAAGTTTAGTGCATGCAAATTTAAGATCATAATTTAATTTGTGTTCATTTAAGTATTTATTAAAAGGTACCTCGCAAAAGATAACATTTGTGTTATATTTATCTTGGAGCCACTTGTTAACGCCAAAACTGAATTTATAGGGATTATTATCGTTTGTTCCACCTATTACAATAACATAGTCATTTTTACTAAGGGAAACAAGCTCATTATTAAAGGAATTCATTATTTCATAAATTGGAGCACCCGATTTCCATATACACGTAACTAAATATTTCTCCCCAAGTAAATTCTGTAATATTTTTTGAACGTTGCGACCCTGTTGATCAGCTAAAATAATTACCTTGTTTCTTTCATCATTTACCTTTTTAGACTCAATTTTTTTAGTAGTATGTTTAATTTTTATAATTTGCGTGTTATTTTATGCGTGTTGCGAAGCGCGCATGGCTCGGCGGTTAGCGTAGAACGCAAGCGGTCTATGCAGCTAAGACAAACGGGCGCGATCGGGTGTGAGATGGGTGGCCTCTAGTGGCAAAAAAAATCCATGCGCGTTTCCGTGCTTTGGAGGGCACGTTAAGCCGTCGGTCCCGGTTATTGTCGATACATAATAGTCGTTAAACCTTGTCGGAGGCCTTATGGGCGGTTTGAAAACATCCGACAGCGGGTTGGCCACTAACCCGCATCTCCATTCCACCAACTCGCATTGGAGCAGCGTGGTAGAGTAAGCTCCAGGCCTCCCCAATAAGGGGTGAGATACCCGTGCCCAGCAGTGGGACGCAAAAAGGGTTACAGCCATTATTTCAAATAAGTTAAAACGGGTCCATGGGCTGCAGTGACCTTTTAACATCACGTGGTCTGAATGTTCGTTTGCCCCTCCATTAAAATAAAAATAAAATATGGGATCCAGACTAGCGTAACAAAAATAAAATTTATGTTCATAAGCTTCAACAAATACTAAGCCACTGAAATAACTATTACTTAAAAAAGTCTTATCCAGGTTTTTCGTTTGGGTGTTATTTTATTACACCTAAGGCTTTGTTTGATACCTTCGTTAAGATTTAGCTGAACATTAGATTTTCTAATTGTATACTATAAAGTAGATACTAACAAAATACACCAAATATATCGTAACAATATTTTTTATGGAGGAGCAAATGAGAATTCACATCATCTGGTGATAAATGGAACAAAAGGGAAGTTACTAGCAGTACTTTTGCAATCCCTACTAATATTATAAATTCGAAAGTAATTCTGTTTGTCTGTCTGTCTGCTACGCTTTCCCGCTAAACTACTGAACTAATTTTAATAAAAGGAAGCACGCTGCACGCTGCACTGCACGCTGAAGTTGTTCAGTTAGCTGACCCGGAGCGAAACAAACATGTACTTAACTCAATAAGAGTTTGCTGAACATGTGACTGCAGCTGCTCTTATTTATTTGTGAGGTTTTGTTGATTGATGTTCTATATTTTAAATTAAGGCGTGAACGTATTGTTTCAATTACATAATGTTTAGTTAGCCTTCAACCGAAATAAACATTTGTCTTCGTACTGCACAACGAGTACTGAACGCGCTAAAGTTGTTCAGTTAGCTAACCCGGAGCGAAACAAACATGTACTTAACTCAATAAGAGTTTGCTGAACATGTAACTGCAGCTGCTCTTATTTATTTGTGAGGTTTTGTTGATTGATGTTCTATATTTTAAATTAAGGCGTGAACGTGTTGTTTAATACATAATATTTAGTTAACCATCAACCGAAATAAACATTTATCTTCGTACTGCAGAACGAGTACTGAACGCGTTAAAGTTGTTCAGTTAGCTAACCCGGAGCGAAACAAACATGTACTCAACTCAATTTTAGTTTGTTGAACTTGTAACTGCACATGCTTTACTAAAGTAATTTTAGTATTTATTAATGTTTCACAGTTGGTTTATGTTTCAAATTTGAAATTAAGACGCATTTATTGTTTTACATAGGTATTTAGTCAAACAAACAAATAAAATATTTGTCTTAGTACTGAACGTTCTGAAGTTGTTCAGTTTTTCACACCAAAACTACTGAACCAATTTTGTTGAAATTTGGTACACAGATAGACTGGATAACGGGAAAGGGCAAATATGTTGAGTTTTTATCCAAGAAATTCTTATAATATATAGAATATATTATATACTCATTAAAATAATCCGGGCCAAAATGTATTATTCCGGTAGGATAGATTTGTATAATATTACCTAAATAAAATTAACCGAGCTAATCCAGGCAGCATCACTAGTTTTATTAACAAACATATATTTCTATTAGGTCAGGTATTATTTTATATATTACTAGTAGACCCCGCGAACTCCGTACCGCATTCAAATGTTTGGGGTGGACCACCTTTATTACTTAGGGGGATGAAAATAGATGTTGGCCGATTATCAGACCTACCCGATATGCACACAAAATTTCATGAGATTCGGTCGAGCCGTTTCGGAGGAGTACGGGAACGAACATTGTGACACGAGAATTTTATACATAAGATTACTCCAATTGTATATTATTACTGCAATTTATTTGTAGAAGTTATATTATACGTATCTGTTACCAAGTTTATTTGGAGTTTGGACTGAATTCCCAGTGAAAGCTCGCATGGCTTGTTAACCTGGAGCAAAGCAAACGTGTAGTCTCACTAGTAGTTCACAAGTTTCACAACGTTTTAGATACAATTTGCTACTTACAGACGTGCCATGTGTCAGCGAATACAGTTACGTTTGTTTTCTTTACCTTTTTGTATCTAATACCTTTAAACGAGCAGTTCTTGCAGGTGGTAGAACTATTATTGTTTGCCCGGGGAAGTACCACCGCTGCACCCACTTCTGCCGTGAACCAATTCTGTTGTGTTTCGGTGGAAAGGTGCAGTTGCCGGCCACACTTACATGAGGCGACCACCAGCCTCCGGAGTAGCAGCGCAACTGCATACGACCTCAGACAAGACTTACCTATGCTTGCTTGAGGTTGTATGTAGATTCCGCATGTGCGCTCGCGGCAACTCCTCCATGGGAGCTGGAGGCCAGGGTGCTGGCCACCGTCTATGATTGGACGGCAGCGCAAAAGGCGCTGGGTGAGTGGCCAGCCCCTGAAGAGCGCAACGCGGTGAGGCGGGATGCGCGCGAGGCTATGGTCCAACTGTGGAAGGAGGACCTAGCCTCCGCGCAGTTTGGACGCCGCACTCTCGACGCCCTCGGTCCTGTGATCGAGGCGTGGGAGGAGCGGCCGCATGGGTTCCTCACCTTCCGCCTGGTGCAGGTACTTTCCGGACACGGATGTTTCGGCAATTACCTGCACCGAATCGGAAGGGAGGAGTCCCCGTCGTGCCACCATTGCGGCGCGGCGGAAGACTCGGCGCAGCACAGCCTTGAAAGTTGCCGGGGCTGGGAGGAGCAGCGCCGAGTCTTGTGCACCGTTGTCGGCCGGGACCTTTCGCTGCCGAGCATCGTTAGGGCCATGCTCGGAAGCGAAAGAGGCTGGAAAGCCGTTGCCTCCTTCTGCGAGGAAGTCATCTCGCATAAGGAGGCGGCGGAGCGGGAGCGAGAGGACGATCCGTCCCAACCCCCGCTCCGCAAACGCAGAAGGGGAAGGAGAAGACGGCAATACGATCGTTCTCTCCCTCCCCCCGGTGGTGGCCTGCAGGTTGGAGGTACGGGGGTGCCTCCACCTGCATTGCACAGGCCATCACTGATGGACAGGAATGACCCGGCGCTCCCGGTCATTCCTGTAGCCTCCCCATAAGGGGAGCGTGTAGGGCCTGCCAAGATAGGCAGGCAGTCGCCGACGATGTTGTGGAAGCAAAGGCTCTGCCGATTTCCCACGACATCGTCACGATGGCGATGGAGGAGCGCAGTAGGGTTTAGTGGGTATACCCCTGCCTCGTAACGGCAGGGGGGAGTCCCACACACCTCCCTCTGTCCCCTCGACAGAGGTCGAGAAGGTGCGTAATAGCATTCCCTACTTAAAAAAAAAAAAAAAAAAAAAAAAAAGGTTGTATGTAGATGTCCATGGGCTGCAACGATATCACTTATCACCACGTGGCCTGCATGCTCGTCTGCTACTCCATTCAAATAAAAAAAAGTTCTTGTATATACCTAAATGTATTTTTTGAATATCGGAAACGGCTCCAACGATTTTGATGGAATTTTGTTCCCTGGTTTCGGGGGTGATAAGTCGATCCAGCTAGATTTTATTTTTGGAGATTTTAAATTATTTTCAGCGATAATCAACTGAAATATAAACTGAAAATTTCGACTCTTCCTGACATCTATAGGAGAGTATTAATAATATAGTGGCGTAGAACGCCGTCGAACGCCATCCGCCAATCCGACGTCCAAAGAAATGACAAAGTCGATTTGAAAGAGCTCTATAAAAATTTCGTTTATTGAATTAAAGCTTCCTTGACTGACTTGGGCTGACTGCGGAACTAGAGACCCGGGTTCAAACCTCAATTTTTTTTGTGTTTTTTTTATTGGGAGCTATTTCAGATAGCGTTGTTAAAAATTTAAAAAAAGTTCTTGTATATACCTAAATGTATTTTTTGAATATCGGAAACGGCTCCAACGATTTTGATGAAATTTTGTTCCCTGGTTTCGGGGGTGATAAGTCGATCCAGCTAGATTTTATTTTTGGAGATTTTAAATTATTTTCAGCGATAATCAACTGAAATATAAACTGAAAAATTCGATTCTTCCTGACATCTATAGGAGAGTATTAATAATATAGTGGCGTAGAACGCCGTCGAACGCCATCCGCCAATCCGACGTCCAAAGAAATGACAAAGTCGATTTGAAAGAGCTCTATAAAAATTTCGTTTATTGAATTAAAGCTTCCTTGACTGACTTGGGCTGACTGCGGAACTAGAGACCCGGGTTCAAACCTCAATTTTTTTGTGTTTTTTTTTTATTGGGAGCTATTTCAGATAGCGTTGTTAAAAATTTAAAAAAAGTTCTTGTATATACCTAAATGTATTTTTTGAATATCGGAAACGGCTCCAACGATTTTGATGAAATTTTGTTCCCTGGTTTCGGGGATGATAAGTCGATCCAGCTAGATTTTATTTTTGGAGATTTTAAATTATTTTCAGCGATAATCAACTGAAATATAAACTGGAAAATTCGATTCTTCCTGACATCTATAGGAGAGTATTAATAATATAGTGGTGTAGAACGCCGCCAAACACCATCCGCCAATCCGACGTCCAAAGAAATGACAAAGTCGATTTGAAAGAGCTCTATAAAAATTTCGTTTATTGAATTAAAGCTTCCTTGGCTGACTTGGGCTGACTGCGGAACTAGAGACCCGGGTTCAAACCTCAATTTTTTTGTGTTTTTTTTTTATTGGGAGCTATTTCAGATAGCGTTGTTAAAAATTTAAAAAAAGTTCTTGTATATACCTAAATGTATTTTTGAATATCGGAAACGGCTCCAACGATTTTCATGAAATTTTGTTCCCTGGTTTCGGGGGTGATAAGTCGATCCAGCTAGATTTTATTTTTGGAAATTTTTAATTATTTTCAGCGATAATCAACTGAAATATAAACTGAAAAATTCGACTCTTCCTGACATCTATAGGAGAGTATTAATAATATAGTGGTGTAGAACGCCGCTAAACACCATCCGCCAATCCGACGTCCAAAGAAATGACAAAGTCGATTTGAAAGAGCTCTATAAAAATTTCGTTTATTGAATTAAAGCTTCCTTGGCTGACTTGGGCTGACTGCGGAACTAGAGACCCGGGTTCAAACCTCAATCATAATCATATTGCGTTTATTTTTTATTTCTTGTGATTTTTTTTTAATTGGGAGCTATTTCAGATCGCGTTGTTAAGTAACACTAAGCAAATGAGTGTTTCGTTAAAATTAAACCAAGAAAATAAATTGTTTTTATCCGAGCAAAACTCAGTCATCCAGTTACTATCTATTTTACCTATCCTTTATAACACTTCGATTGGGTTTCCGAAGTCTTGCGAGTATACAAACCATAAAACCAACAAACAATTTTTTTTTCAACCCTTTTTATGTCCCACAGGTCTTGAAATTGAGAGAACGATGGCTAAGTACGGATTGGTGGACATCACGCCTTCGAGAAATTATGAGTAACACTCAAGCATGCACCGATGGAAAACATCAATTAATATTACAATATTTTTCTTCAGCGATACGACGAGCGATAAATACACGAATAATAAAATTGTTTGTTTCGGGTGCGCGTCGGGGTTTGAACTCGGTATCTCCATATCAAAGACCGCAGTCTGTACCGCTTTGCTATCGTTACTCTTAACATATGCAATAATATTCTGGTGTTTATTACTATAGCGCCTAATAAAAACCAGTGATACTTCTTTGATGATTAGCAGATGAAATAGGTGGTCGCTGAAGTCCATGGTCGTTAGAGCACATAACGTCAAAATAAGTCTCGAGTCCAGCCTCAGGTCGTAAGTACTCGTAAGTTACGCTTGCAACCGCAACATTTTTCGTTTGTTCCAATAAATATGTAATTTTCGAAATATAAAACATACGAGACGATTTCTTTATAGCTTCGTAGCTAGAATGAAGGAACCCACAGCTTATGAGTACATTTATTGAATAGTTGCCCGAGGGTTACAGTGGGTGATATTCCCACACATCTCGATATTATGTCTCAGACGAGCAAGAAGAGAATAAAAGAATAAAGTTACATCATGAAATATTTCTCGTGTGATATTAGGCGTTGGTGTTTAAGTCTGTAGTTGTAAACCAATAAAACGAAAAGGTAGGTCGAATGTAATTAAATATTTTGCTTTATTTTTATGAAATGGTGAGAACTGGGAACCGTTTACCGTTTTTCCCTTTTTCGTCCTAATACAAATGTTTTTGTTTAACAGAAAATTGTTTCTATCGGCTACACTTACGTACATAAGGCATACCAGTCTGAAGTCCAAACCCGAACCGACGGCTTAAGGTGCCCTCCGAAGCACGGAAACGCGCATGAATTTTTTTGCCACTAGCGGTCACCCATCTCACACCCGACCGCGCCCGTTTGGCTTGGCTGCATAGACCGCTTGCGTTCTACGCTAGCTGCTGAGCCATGCGCGCTACTCTTATACAACATCTGTAATTGTACGGCTTTCCACAAAAAATTACATTTGATTTGATTTGAGAATGGTCCATGATCTACAATAAACACAACACTACCAACAGCATTCGTGCTAATTTGCTAATACATTAATTTTATAAAGAATCGTTTTAATATTAACAAAGGCAAAAAATTTATTAAGACCAGTTTTGTTTCGTTTGTTGCTCTGTGTTCTGATTTAAAAAAAACAGATTTTCTTCGTAACAGTCAACAGTTTTTCAGCTTAAGTTTAATTAACTTCTGCAATTTATTTATTACCTGTAGACTGAAAGTTCCCGTAAAGCCAACAAACGAAGTTACCATCGTCAGTTGCAGAAGTTGATATGAGTATCATGCAATTTGAACCGAGATTTATGCCGTTTTAAAATTATTTATCGTTTGTACTAAGTTTAAATTTTACTGTTAGGTTTTTTACCATTACCCTCGCCTGCCAAATCTTTCGTAAGTTGATTTTGTCATAGTAACATGAATAGTAAAAATAATATTAGAGAAAAGTGTAGACGTTATGTTATAGTCGCTCAAAAAATGGCCTCTTGAAATCTGGCACATGACACATTTGGTCTCATGTCGCACATTACCTACATCAAGACCTTTGAATGATAGAATTCGTACTGGAATTGTTATGTTAACTGCAATTTGATGGGTGGATTTTCTCTATTAAATAGAAAAAACTATATATGCAAAAATTATTTTTATCTGTAAGTCCTTTATAGAATCGTAAAATATGCATTTGATCATGTCATGATCTTCAGCAAAGTGCTGTGCATTAGCCCACAAAGGTTTCTGAGTTGGTGTCTGTTTGTCTGTCTCTCTGTTCTGACTAATCTCTGAAACGGGTGGACTGATTTTGACGGGACTTTCACTGGCAGGTAGCTGATGTAATAAGGAGTAACTTAGGCTACTTTTATAAAGTCCACGCGGACGAAGTTGCGGGTGGACGCTACTAGTATAGCATAGTATAGACACTAACAAAAACCAAAAATCATTTTAAGATTTTGAATCTTTGTTCTGTTTTGATTTAAAATAAACAAGCCTTCTTCGTTACTGTCAATGGCTTTCAGTTGAAGTTAAATTAATAGGTACTTTGAATTTATTACTTGCAGACTGCAAGTATCCACAAAGCTAACAAACGAAGCTACCATCGTCAGTCGTAGAAGTTGATAGTGTGCTATTTGTACCGAGATTTCTGCTATCTTGAGCTAATTAATGTTTGAATTTAACTATGAGAGAGAAACAAACAAAAAGTCGTGTGGTGTCGTGGGACACCGGATAGAAACAAAGTTCCTTATTATAAAAATATTAATTTTAAGTTCTATTTGAGGTATCAAGAAAATAATTTTCGGGTTTTTAATTATGATTTTTATCGATAAAAATCAAATTAATTACTTTAAAAAATTACCTTAACACCTTTATTTTATTTACAATGATTTATAAGAATATAATATAATAATTATAATAACAGTCATCACGTAGACTATACATTATGCACTGTATAGCCATCATACATAAAAATCTTAGGTTACGTTCGTTTTTTCCCGACCAGGGTACCTCTCCGCAACACCCCATAAGGAACTTCGTTCCAACAGGCAAGTTAGACTCACAGTATAAAGAATACTTAAGTAAATTGCGTATAGTATAAAGACTCTAAACCAGGAAAAATTATAACAAAGGAATATTAAACGAAAATTCGCCAGTAAGCTATTTTCATGTTACCTAGTTCCAATTTTAATAATATTCTACCTATTTTAGTTTCTATAAGTTATAGACTCCGTAAACATTTAAATTACGACCTCTGATGTTTCAATGGATAAACAAACAAACAAACTTTGGGAAAATGTTATATCAATTACGGTTCAAAAGATAATATTATGTTACACATGTACATACATACTTATTATGATTTCACTATGGTCACTAAACGAATTTATAGACGACTAGCTGTGCCCCGCGGATATGCGTAGAAGGAAGGTGAAACAAGTCAATGTGGGACACCTCTTCCCCCAAATTTCTTACACTGTGACTCCCCCCTCCCCAATTTAAGGCTGCGACCGCGCCTGTGTAGAATGTAAGCGATCTGAAGTCGGAAATTGGTCGGATGATCGCAAGTGGACAAACTTTTATAACTAGTAATTATTATTATTTTTTCAACCTTTTTTTTATGTCCCACTGCTGGGCACAGGTCTCCTTCTCACAAGTGAGAGGGATTCAGGTTATAGTCCACCACACTGGCCAAGTGCGGATTGGAGGACGTCATGCTTTCGAGAAATTATTAATTTCTCTCAGGCACGCACGGCGATGGAGAACATCGTAATCAAATTAAATATCACGATATTTTCCATCACCGTGGAACAGCGATAAAAGCGAAGTAATTATTACGAACTAATATTTCATATACAAAAAGACACATTTTAAAAGAGTAGTAATTTTGCCTCTTACTCTATTTTGCACTAAACAGAATCACACAATGGTTTTCATTGTCCAAATGGCTGCTGTATTACTAGCATTAATTTTCTTGCGTTTTTTGTTTCCAGACTTTAAAATATCTTCTCTGTTTATTCAACCCAGTAACAAGTGGTTATGTTTTGTCACAGTTTTCGCTTTTTGGGTCACATACCTTCAGGTCAGAGGTACATTTATGATGACGTTGTGATATTTAGGACGCAGAAAATGTTTTAAAAATATTACTGCAGTATTTTTTTGGATTAAACGAAAGTAAAAATAGAACCTACTAGCTTCCGCCCATCGATTCGCCCGTGTCAGTTACAAGTTTTTTCCCATATGAATGAGATATTTTACCCGGGTAAGTACTGATTAGTACTAACTACGCATTCACGGTCTGTCTTCGCATACATCATAGGACTCTTCTGAATATTCTTCTATTTGTAGCACGGCAGAAGTATTAAACTGTATAATGAACTTAGAGTAAGTTAACCTGATTTAACCGAGATGTTTCGGAGATACCTTTACCTCTAAAAGGATTTCTGAAGCACGCGTCCGGAACGACGGGATGTCATGCGGTTTTTGTGTAACGTATACTTACGGCAGCATCGCGTATCGCAGCGCAGATATACATAGACAACGAGAGAATATTTAGAGGCAAAAGAGCCAAGAGATGCTAAACTGGATAGTTATCTTTTTTTTAATATAAAAATCTTCACACAGTAGGGTATATACCCTGTGTCGTCGGTATCATGGATACATACAAAGACAGAAGTAAACAACCAGACCGAAAACAGAAACTTAAACTCATCATTCAAATTTATGTTTCACAGGTAATCGAACCCAGGACCCCTCGATTAACAGTCCGGCGTGGTAACCACTGCGTATGTATTATGTTGTATGTTGGTCACATCTTTATCGTACTATTTTTAACTTTTATAAACTACTAGCTGTGCCCCGCGGTTTCACCCGCGTTAGAAAGAGAAGTGAACCAAACTTTACAGGATTACTCGTTGGACCAATCTGAAGATTCTCAGAGAATTTCATTGAAATCGGTCCAGCCGTTTCGGAGTCTATAAGGAACATACATACACACTTTCTCTTTTATAGATATGATGATGATGATGATGATGATACTTAACATAGTATTTGTAATTATATCGGTCCGGTGTTTCATAAATACTCACATTTTTATAAATCAACTAGCCTTCCGCCAGCGGCTTCGCCGGCGTGGACGCGTTTAATGGGTCCCCGTAGGATAAAGAACAGCCTATGTGCTATTCCAGGCTTCATAGCTATATTATAATCATAGGCGTTTAGCCAGTTGCTTCAACCGCGTTGATCCTATTACCCGTTTTCACGTAGGAATGAAGCATTTTCCCGTGGTAAAAAGTAGCCTATGTCACTCAGGGTAAATGTAGCTTTCTAATGAATTTTTGAAATCGGAACAGTAGTTTTTGAGTTTATTCATTACAAACATACAAAAATACAAACCTTTCCTCTTAATGATATTAGTATAGATAGACTACTAGCTGCAATAACATTCGAGCCGGACCCGAATTCTCTCGGGTTATTTGAGTTTACATGATTACTAATCATCTCACGGGAACAGCACTTTTTTCTGGGATGAGATGTAACTTTTGTGCTATTCCAGACTAAATTTATTTCTACGCTAAATTTTATACCGATCCGTTTTCAGCCTTTCTTGCGTGGTTGAGCCACAAACATCCATCCAACCGATGGAGTGTTATCAAAAGTCGCTTTGGTTATGTTTTTTTTTTATTTGAATGGAGTAGCAGACGAGCATGCAGGCCACGTGGTGTTAAGTGGTCGCTGCAGCCCATTGACATTGGCACACAACCTCAAGCATAGGTAAGTCTAGTCTGAGGTCGTATGCAGTTGCGTTGCTGCTCCGGAGGCTGGAGGTCGCCTCATGTGGCCGGCAACTGCACCTTTCCACCGAAACACAATAGAATTGGTTCACGGCAGAAGTGGGTGCAGCGGTGGTACTTCTCCAGGCGAACGATAATAGTTCTACCACCTACATTTTTTTTATATGTACACCTACAATTTTTTTTAAGTATGGTTATGTATTTGAAAAACATAGATTTAAGAGGAGCACGTGAGTTTTTTGGCGGGAAGTCGAAAAATACATATTGTGCTCTTTATTTTCATTTACTTGGTGTATTTTTAAGTAACATCGGATAAATTTGTTGGCATTTTGTTCTATATAGGTTAAATACAGTGCACAAGTGTTGTGAAATAAAATAACAGTGCGAAAATATGTTATTTCGGCTTGCCTCAAAATTCCATCGGTTACGTTCTGGTAATGAAGCCATCGCTATACTTGAATATCTGACTGACTTGACTGACTGATTACTGACGACTTACTGACTTTACCTATGATTACTTGTCTAGCTTCACCGAAACTGGCAGAAACGTGATGCAAAAAATATACTTGACGCTGGCAATATGCAGAGTTTGCGATGCAATAATTGAAGAAAAAAAAGAGGACCACGTCCTAGATATAAGTAATATTGTTTTCAATGTCATGAAGTCTGTTCGGTTGTGAATGTTGTGAGACGAGCACAATGACTTGCATGGTGTTAGCACAATACAAATAGCGCCTTAGTGGTGTAAGTGTGCGTAACGTCGAGAGCGCTCAGTTTCTAGTAATCTAGTAGTAAGTTTTGTGAATATGGTGATGTATTTTAAGTTTTTTGGTAATGTTTATTTGATAACGCTTCAAAAGCTTGTCACGCACCTAAGCGCGCTTGACAGTACAGATCTCTACTAAAACTAGAACCGATCAAACTTAGCGAAATAGAATATCTTTAGAATTAGTACCCATTAATTACCTACTTGATTATTCTGTAAAGTCCAATAAAACCGCTACAAAAGTATCTAGCCTTTGACTTTTAATGAACACAAAGTTAATTTAGAAATTTAAATGAGTTTATCTGGTGCACCTTCCGGAGCAGATATTCGCGAATGCGGATTGCAAAGTTAACGCTTTGGATTGCAAAACTTTAACCTTAATGTAACTCAAATTACTCAACCGCTTGTTTTTGCTATTAAAATTTAAATTGTTGCCGGATGTTTTCGCGTGATTCTGAACTCGACATTTAGTCCAAAATTATGTAAACGACTTAGACAGCAGAGATTACTGGTCAATACCTCATCTACGACACAGAGGACCAAAATTCAAATCCCAGCATGCACCTCTAACCATTATTTGTATGGCGGGAAACCCTCAAAAGGTACCCAGCACCTTGGGAGAGGATACCGGGTTATGTGGGATTTGACCGAACTAATACCCCTTCACCGAAGTGTCTCTACGCTTGAGGAGGACTCCGGGATCTCCAGTGGAACTTACCGGTGTCCTCCACGCGCGGCGCCCAGAATAAGCCCATCTTCGGGAAAACAAATGTGCTCTCCTGCACCTCCCTATGATTACGGCGGCATGCGGCCACGAACACTCTACCGTCCTTCTCGAGGCTGCTGGCTGGATGGATCGAGCTCCCACTCTCACATCCCGCAGCCCTTTTTCGACTCTTACGATCATGCAAGGGATACAGTAGCTTAATCCCGAAGCTACAGGGTCTATACACCTCTGACCAAGAAGTTTGAAATGTGTGTGACGAGTCTTCTTGCTGTGCAACTTCACGGTGAGGTAAAACATTATATGTATATAACTATATCTATAAATGGCAATAAATGTAATGATATTTAATAATTATAATTGCGAAAGTTTGGATGTTTGGATGGATGTTTGAATGGGTCGGGATGAAATTGGCAACAGATTGTGGTCTGGAAGAGCATATAGGCTACTTTTTATCCCGGAAAAGGTACTGTTTGGTGGGGTAGATTAATATAATCATATTAACTTAAGTTCTCAACTTTTTAATTCTATAAAAGAAAGATTTAACAACGTGAAGATGAGACAAAACTAAGTAACTAACAATTTGCGGCGCTGGCATTGGAAACAATGGATCCTTGGTCGGCTAACATGAAAGCTTTCATAAGGGACATGTAAACCAAGCTCATTCTCACTTCGGGTGACCGGAGGGATGGCAGCTACATTACTCAAAGAATTAGCTTAGTAATTCAACGCGGTAGTGCTGCCAGCGTTCTGTGGACTATGCCGCAGGATGGGTTGTTGGATGACATATTTCTTTAATAATTTATATGTATATTTTATTTTCTTTATTTTAGTTATAAGTAGTTATAATCATTGTTGTAAATAAATTAGTTAATTAAAGTATGAAAAAAAAATACTAAAGTAAGTAAAGAATATTTTAAAATTTAGTTGAATACTAAGTAAAATGCAGAACCAGCAGAACTAAAAACAGTTGGATCGCGGATTGCGCGAAGTTAGCGGCTCGGATTGCTAAACTTTATAACATTAATGCAACGCAATTACAGGCTGTCCGAGTTTACTGCTATCTCTATACCGCATATTTTTCTTTTTAATGAGCTATTCCAACTTTACGGAGCTATTTAAATGAGAATACGATCTGAAACTATTTCAGAAACTCGTTAGTAAATGTGTAAGCCACAGAGCATATTAAAAGAGGTAGAATAGCAATAATGCGCCGTTCGTATAAAAACCGGTCGTCGATCCAGCCCCATGTCCAATACATCTGTGCTTAAATAAATATGAAGCTTACGCACATATGTATTTGCAATTTCAAATCTAGCGAATCAACGCCGCACAATCACACGATTTCAAATAAACGAATCACACCCAAGCACGTATATCGCAGCGCGATCGCGTGTTTCTGTAGAGATATTATGAGCGTTGCTCATATCCTTGGCGTGTCTGCCCCGCCCACAATTCCATTCTAACCTCTTCAATATGTTCTATGGTGTAAGCTCAGGTCAGTTTAAACTTCACCTCGCCGTGTACTCACTCATGGTACATATGACACGCACACACGTACCATCTGCACCTCCCTTTGCCATTAGAATATAGCTGCGCATCTAGCAAAACGTAGTCAAAATTTTAAAAAATGTTATTAATTTTAATCAAATTATAATGGGATACTTTGAATTATGGTCTCAACACTGGCCCACGTACACAAGTTAAAAAACCGACCTCACTTTATTGTTCCTAGAGTTAAATCTTAATATATTTTTTTGATCTGAACTAGTGTTTTTGTCTACTTTTCATTTTTTATTTCAAGTTATTTTAAACCTTTTTTTTAACACTTTATATGAGTGTGCTCATGACTAACCTTGGGTCGTCGCTTTTACACAGTATTTTATATTGGTCGTATAGTTTTATATTATTTAATTGTAATTTTAGGATAGATTTAATTTTTAACCCTGCTGTTACTAATATATTATTATTCAAACCCAATTTTATCAATAATTATTTTTATTTATATATATACATGTATACATGTATATATAATATATAATTATTAATATATAATATATATATATATATATATATATATATATATTATATATTAATTATTATTATTATTTTATTTATATTATGTAATGCAACAGCAACACACGTGCATACAACCTCAAACTTGCTTGAGATTCATATCCATGGGCTGCAATGACCATTTCGCACATGTATTTTGAGTTACTGCTTCCGTGCTTCGGAGGGCATGTTAAACCGTCGGTCCCGGTTGTTGTCGATTGATAACAGTCGTTAAATCATATCGGAGGCCTCATGGGCGGTTTGAAAACATCCGACAGCGGGTTGGCCACTAACCCTCATCTCCACCAACCCGCATTGGAGCAGCGTGGTGGAACAAGCTCCAGGCCTCCCCAATAATGGGGAGAGACTCGTTCCCAGTAGTGGGACGCAAAGAGTTGCAGCCATTTTGAGGTACTAACCTCAATAAAATAGTTGTTTAATTTCATAAAAACTTGTGTTACCATCGCGAAGATGGGTCATCTATCACCTGTGAAATCTACTATACCTAAGTTTAATTTTCATAATAAGCGTTTTATAAAACGCTTGACATTGTGAAGACAATGAAGAAAAAGGTTGATGGATCATTGACCTGTTTAAGTGAACACTTTAGATTATCTTCTTACGAGTAAATATTTCTTTCAAAAACCACTATAGTAAATAAGGCCTCATAACTTTTTTTTATAGAACAACTTTAGGAATATTTTTATTTATTAAATAAAATAGCACACCTTTTTCGGGAAACCATCAAAAGGTACCCTGCACCTTGGGAGAGGATACCGGGTTATGTGGGATTTGTGCCGCACAAAAACCCCTTGGAAGTACTCCGGGATCTCCAGTGGAACGCACCGGTGTCCTCCAAGCGCAGCGCCCCAGAACGGGCCCATGCTCGGGAGAGCAGATAATAATAAATATGCTCTCCTGCACCTACCGATGCCTATGGCGGCATGCGGCCACGCAGACACCGCCGTCCTTCCCGTGGCCGCTGGGTGAACGGATCGAGCTCCCACTCTCATCACTCACAACCCCAGAAGCCCTCTTTTAGTAGCTTCTTACGATCAGGCAGGGGATAGCGTATGATTAGCTATATTCTTAATCCCGAAGCTACAGTGACTTTTATTCTTATACATGTATGTTTACCAAAATAAAATAATAGTTATTTATGTGTTCCACACAAAAACATGCATGTATGATTAAATCACGATTTAATTATAAACTCAATAGCGTCAAAATAAGTGCGGCCAAATTAAAAGTAAACAAAATTATCAATATTCACACGGCTAGCGATAAAATCAAATACTTTTACCGGAAGCGTTGATAAAATTGTATTCGAACTAAATTAATGTTGATCGGTCAATTAAGTTTTAAAATTTTATTTGAAATCAAGCGCAGAGGCAGATCACCAAGGGGGTTACAGTGTGGTACAAATCCCAAATAACCCGGTATCCTCTACCTAGGTGCCGGGTACCTATTGAAGGTTTCCTCCCGATACAAAAAACGTATGTCACGGCGGAACCTATTGCCAGTGGAGGATTTACCAAATTTGGACTACAATTTTTTTTACAAAATTAAAAGACAACTTCACTGCGTAAAAAATAATATCAATATGAACTTGTTAAACTGCTAAAACTTGCTAGTTTTTTTTTAAATAACCTAACAAAAATGCTAATAAGGAAATTCACATTCGCTGTCAAATGTGCACCTTACTATAAACACAGATGAAGGAAATAAATGCAACTTGCTTACCTGTATAAAAAATCTCTTATCCGGTATTATTGCGTACCGTTAAACGCAAAGTAGCGGTAGTGGTGTCGGAAACTACGGAAACAATGCCTACATTACGCACATTGCGCACCGGCCACTGTTATTGTGCAGAAAAACAAAAGCCGTGCTCTATGGTTCTGCTCCATCCATAGATAGTTTTAACTTTTAGCGCGAAAGTGGGTTATCAATTTTGCAGAGTCGGTTGGTAGACCAAGCTATGCTTTTGTTTGTATGTCGTTTTTCATTATTTAAAAAATTGTCAAGCCCGTTCTCTTTGTAAACAGACTATATTTATAATATTTAATGTTCAATCATATAAGCATAAGCTGCAGCTATAATTTACATTCAAAATAAGATTAGTAAAAATATGTAGGAAAAGAAGAATATAGTATACGTTTAAAACAAGCAGTCTTCATTCTTCGTTGCGATTTAAACATATAAAAATGAGTAAATACTGTTTTTACAGATTCACTTTTATTATCTTCACGCCTTACCATGAATTACCTACCTACCGGGAAATAGACTCTACATGCTTAGAAAAAAATAATTCACTCATCCTGTCGTACACGCGAACGCTTAGCGGCCGCTAATATTGTTGCAGAAAAACAAAAGCTCTATGCCTAGAATGCTTATCGCCACATCCATAGATCTTAATTTACTTTTTTATAGAACGAAACTGGATTAGGCCTGTTACGATATAGTTTTAAATTACGTACCAGTAGGAACGTCATTATTAATATTAATTTTGTATGATAAAGTCATCAATGTCATCATAAATTATTATCTTTTTTTAAACTATGTATCTGACCATAGTCCACTGGTCATACGAGTATACCAACAAACGCACGTAACACATTTTGTTAGTCAGACGTGCGGTCCGGGAACTGGCCACGGATTCCCATAGCTATAGGATGAAACCATAGCTTCCTAATTACTGAGCTAACACCGCCCCTATTTCAAATTCCAATTTATGTCGTGATTTTTATATTTTAATGCTATGAGATTTTATTTTCAAAATCTCTAAATAAAACACAAAATCCATTTAATTCTTTTCCTATAAAAAATACAACTTAGATAATATCTTCGCCGCGTGAACGCTCAAATTAAAAATATTGGAAAGGATGCACTATTGTTTTGAAGCAGGATTCCCGCGGGATTTTCCGTCCTACTTCACGCGGCGCTTAGACAAACAGCAAAAAAATTTAGCCATCACGTCGACCTAACCTCACACGACCTGATATCATACGACAGTTTGAAGCTATGCATATAAAATACACATTACGTACATTCATAACTCGGCGAATTAATAGGCCAAGCTTTTAGATGTTGCTCTTGTTGTACTCGTACCAAATAAGAGAGCAATATAAACCGTTCATTTTTTGAAACTGAATGACGCAGACATCATTCTCACCACCTAGCATGATTAAAGAAATTTTTACTTCAAAAATTATCCCTTGTAGTGAATGACTATCGTAAGTGACACGTAAAGATGACGAGAGCGCTAACCACAGAACAATAAAGCGCTAACGCATTTAATATGATGTCAAATGTGTCATAATATACCAGATTTTAAGTAACAATTTTTAAGGGGTTATAACATTTCTATCTACCTTTTTACACTATCATTGTTGCTGACCTTCTAACAAGCTATTCGCTGACGTTCTAACAAGCGGCTTAAATAAGCACGCACCACTTCAATTAGAACAATAGAAAATCAACACGCGTATTGTTTTAGGTTTTAGGATGCCCGCAAATTGAATCGTTGCCCATTTCATTATCACTTTCAACACTATTGCCAAACACTAATGAGAATATAAACTGTAGAGAAGTAAAGCAATTTCCAATGGTAGCTCGTTTGCAGAACTCTTATCAATGAACTCTATGACTCGTATAAAGCGTGATCCGTGACGTCACGCTTAATACGAGTGTTTGATGTGTTGTGTTTATTAAACAAAGATATACATATTTTAAATTTTAAATACAACTACAATCATATATGTATGGCTGATGTCAAAGTGATTACAGCGTTATATCCAACGTAAATATAATTACATTACTAATTAATACCCACCTGAAAATAATTACAATATGAAACGAACAATGATCAATGCATAGTAAAGCCTTTTGTAGGACAGCAAAAAAGGAAAACAATCATTTTATGCTGTTCCCAGAAAAATCAATTACACAGGATATAAAAAAAGTTTCGAATAAATTGCGAACCTTTATAGTGTTAATGTATGTTGTAATGTAATGCCACTAACGTTTAATTCTGTTCGACAAGATAAATCATTGTTAAGTTATATTTAAATTAAAAAAATGAACAATTTATCTGTACACATCCAGTTGTTAATTAATGGTATTATACATACGAGTAACTCTTAAACAAAAACTTGCTAAAACTTTGCTCATTACAACATTAGTCTATTCGGTTAGTAGCTCATTGCCAAACACGGAGCATTGTTCGTTTTGCGCAAATGAAAAACGAAGATCACCGACGGAAACTATTTCGTTGAAATATGAATAATAATGCTCTCTGAAATTTCCCTTGCATATCGTTCTGTAGTTGTGTACCATTTAGATAATAATCTACAAATTGGTGATGTGAAACAATGAGCAGTTAAGATAGATGTATATAGTAACTCATATTACTATATTAGAGGCCGCTCGCGACTTCGTGGCCGCATGCCGCCGTGAACACCTGAAGGTGCAGGAGTGCACATCTGCTCTCCCGAAGATGGGCCCATTCTGGGGCGCCGTGCGTGGAGGACACCGGTGCGTTCCTATGGAGATCCCGGAGTTCTCACAAACGCAGAGGCAAGCCACCGAGGGGGTTTTATTAGTGCGGTCAAATCCCACATAACCCGGTATCCTCTCCCAAGGTGTCGGGTACCTTTTGAAGTTTTCCCCCCGATACCAAAAAAAATAATAAAAAAAATGCCTGCATCCAAATCATTGCATTGCCATCACTTTTCGTTAGTGTCCCGGTATTCGTCATTCGTAGAAAAAGTATAACTTTTGGCCGTTTGTCTATGGAATGACGAGTACTAGTATGCTGTCAACATTATGGACGTTTACCTTACTTCCCGGTGGAAACATAAAATGTCTACCACTTACAGTTAATGTATTTTCACTAACACAGCAGAACATGAAACGAAAAGAACTTCAATCTCTCATCTTAACGGTTATTATCATTCATTACCGCAACTGTTTACTCCAAACTAAGCAAAGTCGTACATTTTAATTAATGTTGGCGAACAAACACATTTGCTTACTTATTATTACTTTCACTAACATTAGAAACGGGTTTATTTATTGAATCCTTCATGAGTTTTGCTGTTCCGCAAAACCAAGGGGTTACATTTACTCGTATGTTTTGGCGGGAACGTTAAGAGGGAAGTCATAATGTTTTTAAAGAAAGAAAGGAATAGGATAATAATAAGTAATAAATATGTATACAGAAAAAGATGAATAGCTTCAGAACTACGAGATTGAATAGCACCACACTCGGCCTGTGTCGCGGTAGAAACCACGACTGCTGGTTTTCAGTGCGGACCTCCATTCGCGCGTAGTTCGTACCAGTAGTACTAGTACCAGTGAACTACAAAATAATTTAAATACAAACAACAAGTTAAACTGCATCCAGTGTAAGCGTTGAACGTCAACAGGTAATAAAGAATAATGTAAGGAAGGAAATGTGAATTTTTGTTGACGTAATTTTGATTTATGGCGAATTATTACATTTATTTTATTTATCTGGATAAGATACGATTTTGATTGGCAGAATCAGGGGTCCCGGCAAAGTAGAAATTGGAATGATTTCAATTTCTCTTCTCGGTCTGGGTATTTGTGTTCAAGTGTTTGGGAAACGTTTTAAATCGAACAAAAATAAACACATCGACTAGATGCGCGATCACCTTTCTAAAACTCGTGGCCTGCGAATGGCCTGCATGATCATGAGCCGTAGTGGTTGCGATATATCACTGGCAACATTAACCCGCTAATACATTATGCATTGTTACTCTTTTTGCACAATATTAAAGTGTACCTTTAACCAACGAAGCGGATATAATGGTTAGTTTATGTGTGACTTGTAAACGGTCAGTTCTACTTCTTATATATAAAATTCTCGTGTCGCAATGTTAGTTACCCCATACTCCTCCGAAACGGCTTGACAGATTTTTATGCAATTTTATATGCATATTTAGTAGGTCTGAGAATCAGCTACTAACTATTTTACATACCCCTAAGTGATAAGGGTTGTCCACCCCAAACATTTAAATGCGGTACGGAGTTCACGGGGTCAGCTAGTAGGATATAAGGATACCTATTGTAAGGATTTGACGACCCGCGTGGCGTAATGGTTACCATGCCGGACTGCCGATCGGAGGATCCCGGGTTCGATTCCCGGCGAAGCAGAAATTTGAATGATGAGTTTAAGTTTCTGTTCTCGGTATGGGTGTTTGTGTTTCTGTCTTTGTATGTGTCCATGGCACCCACGACACAGGGTATATCTACCTTACTGTGGGGCTATGAGTATGAAACGTTATTTATTTATTTATTTAAGGATAGAGGTTAAAGGATATTTTAATCGTCCCTAATCTATTTCTATTTATTTAAACACATCTAATTAAACATTAAAAGTAGTGTGTCTATAGATAAAAATGTAATAAGGGGGGATGCTAAAACACCAATAGAATACAACTCAATGACTTTTTAAGTTTGTTTGTTTTGTATGTATGTAGGCATACGCTGATCTCCATAAGTACTTAACGGATTTCATTTTTTTTTGTTTTGAAACTTCATAGTAGTACCGTAGCTTATGTAACTTGTAGAATATTTTTTAAATTAATATTTGGATCATCTTAGTCATTCACTAGGATAAACTCTAATAGGTTTTAAAAAAATTATATAAGTACCTACCAAATTCAAGTATTTTTTTTATATTTTATTACTTATTTTATTTTAGTACTAGTTTGAAATGTTTAAAACATTTTAGAAAACCAACCTTTCAAAATTTCCACGGAGTAAGTTTACGTTTCAACGATCTGTTAAAATTGATCTATACATCCCTTGATGAAATTATGGGCCACCTGTTCAGCGTTTATTGAATATCAAACTAACGGATGAAAGTTTGTGCTGAAACTGGGTCACAGATTAATTCCATAGTAATAATCCTTTCTAATGCAGGTGAAACCGCGAATCACTTGTAGTTAGTTAAAAACTTTATAAACTCATTATTATTCTAAGAGCCAGCCAAGTGTGAAAAGGCGAGGCTTGTTGAGGGATGCTTATTGCTGTATTTTAATTAGAACAGAGCAACAAAGGTTGTCGACTTTTACATAATTTCCTAGTGGTATTCGATGTTCTTGGGTTACATGATTACACCCAGAGCCGTAGAGTTTTGAGCGCCTCCGGCAAAGATTTTGAATATTGCGCTCCCGCTTTGTACGTATTCTAACTTCTTATTTGAGAGTCAAGTATGGATAGGATTGCCATCCTTCCGGGTTTCTCCGGATTTTTTTAAATTTATTTTATTTATTGTCCTAGTTTAGAGGGCGTCCGGGGAGCGTCCGGGCCGGACTTCATTTGTAGTCTGGGTTTAAAAAAAATAAGTCTTGGGCCGCCCGCGACACACGCACTGTGCCCGCACGTCGCGATCAACCGACGAACCGACACGCTAAATTCACCGTCCCCCCGCTGTTGACATGTTCGGGTTTTGGGCTCTAAAATCCGGGGTTATAACGCGTCTCGTCCTGGTTGACAAATTTTAAAGATGGCAACCCTAAGTATGGAGAGCCAAATTATAGCCTTTATTTGTCTCTCATAAACATAAAAATAATATATTTTAATGCATGTATTAGATTTTTTATGTATTTCTGACGTAACAACGTCTAATAAATCGACGAACGCCGGATGCACGCACGAAAAAGGATGATTCATTGTATCGTTATGCTCATTGTAAAGTTACGCTTGTAACGTTACGTTGAATCTTGAGCATTCGGCTTGCGCCGTTCGTCGATTTTTTATAAAGTGAAGTGAAAAGTTAATGTGGTGTTCATTGTTTTGTTATGACGTTGTCACGTTAAACTGTCGGTTTACGGACAAACCGACTTCACAGACAACCAATTTTTTAAACAAAATGACGAACTGATATCTAACACCATTGCATAATGTTCTTGTGTGGTGTAAAGAGTGATTCACAGATATACACTCGAAAAATGGGTAATGCATATGTGTGTGAAAGTGTGAAATGTATATGTACATCCCAACCTTCAGTAATCGACCCATAAGTACGAGTAGCTTAAAAAGATCCGAAAACGGGATTGAATACTGGTGTTACTCGTCTTATACGACAAAGGATTTTAAAGTAAAGTATTCGTATCTATTGAATTGAAGTTTTGGCGGGGAGTTGAAAAAGACTCTGGTTTAATTATATATCGGATATTGTTCCATATAGCTTAATTGACTTAACTGAAGCGCGCATGGCCCGGCGGTTAGCGTAGAACGCAAACGATCTATGCAACTCAGCCAAAAGGGCGCGGTCGGGTGTGAGATGGGTGACCGCTAGTGGCAAAAAAAAATATTCATGCGCGTTTCCGTGCTTCGGAGGGCACGTTAAGCCGTCGGTCCCGGTTGTTTTCGATAGATAACAGTCGTTAAACCTTGTCGGAGGCCTTATGGGCGGTTTGAAAACATCCGGCAGCGGGTTGGCCACTAACCCGCATCTCCACCAACCCGCATTGGAGCAGCGTGGTGGAGTAAGCTCCAGGCCTTCCCAATAATGGCGAGAGACCCGTGCCCAGCAGTCCCACGCAAAAAGGGTTGCGGCCATAGCTTAATTACAGTACACGAGTGTTGTGAAATAAACTAATAGTGCATAAAAAGAACTTGCCCCCTGACGAAGAACCTGATTACGCCCATGATTGTACCTATTTTATAACTACAAGACAGGGCCGTAATATCTAGTGATCTACTGACACCGAAATATCTCTGAAGATTCTTGACCAGCCATTATAAAGCGACTGCATAATAGTCTTTGCGAAGCTCATCTGGGCTTAAGTCAAAAACAGGTTGTTCCAGGCTCTGCAAGGATCTAAATTTACAATTCCAATGAAAAATTCCATCCGAGTTTTGAGTTCAGACGTAGAATTTGCATTGTAACACCTAGTTATTAAACATTGCTTTAAAGCAGTAACATAAATGTTCACTGTATTTAAATCACAACGGTTATGAAATTTCTCATTGTAGTTTCTTTGAAATGTCTTTGCACCACACTTATTGCAGGTGGTAATCGTGTTTGGTTTAGCATTAATCTAATACCTTTAAAAGAGCAATTCTTGTATATACCTAAATATGTTTTTTGAATCTCGGAAACGGCTCCAATGACTTTGATGAAATTTAGTACCCTGATTTCGGGGGTGATAAATCGATCCAGGTAGACTTTATTTTCAGAAATTTTAAATTATTAAAAAGTATTTTCAGCGATAATCAACTTAAATATAAACTGAAAAATACGACTCTTCCTGACATCTATTGGAAAGTATTAATAATATTGTAGAACGCCATCAAACGCCATCCGCCATTCGGACGTTCAAAGAATTTGACAATGTCGACTTGAAAGAGCTCAACAAAAATATCGTTCATTAAATTAAAGCTTCCTTGGCCGAATGGTTACGTGGGCTGACTGCGGAACCCGGGTCAAAACCTCAATCAAAACCATATTTCATTTATTTTTTAATTTATTGTGAAAATATTTTAAACCATATTTCATTTATTTTTTAATTTATTGTGAAAATATTTTTAAACCATATTTCATTTATTTTTTAATTTATTGTGAAAATATTTTTAAACCATATTTCATTTATTTTTTAATTTATTGTGAAAATATTTTTATTGGAAGCAAATCAGATGGCGTTGTTAAGTAACACCAAGCAAAAATGAGTGTTTCGTTTGAAATTAAACCAAGATTTTTTTTATCCGATCAACGCTCGGTCGTTTATCTACTCCTGTGGCTCGGTCGTCCAGGCACAGGAGTAGAGTGGTCCAGGTACTCTAGTAATTAAGCTTCGTTTAATTACTAGAGTACCACCAAGTAATAGTGGTATCATTGGTAAAAAATAAAGTCTTATTGATGTTTTGCTCTACGATTGGTCTGAGAGAATACCTTAGCTCTGAAGGCCTAGTATTCGTTAATTTTTAGACCTATTTCTTGGACTGAAGATTTATTCTATTTTCATAAGACTTAAGAAATTCTAGCAATATTATTCAGTAGCTTAATGTTATCAATGACAACACTGAGCATGTCAAAAATGATTCCCAAACTGTTAGAACCGGATGGATGCGTAAAGAGTAGGCCCTCAGCGGTACAATAATTTGACGACCTGTGTAGCGCAATGGTTACCATGCCGGACTGCTAATCGAAGGATCCCTGGTTCGATTCCCGGTGAAACAGAAATTTGAATGATGAGTTTAATTTTCTGTTCTCAGTTTGGGTGTTTGTCTATACTAATATTGTAAGGAGGGAAGTAACTACTCACCCTGAGTAACATAGGCTACTTTTTACCGCGGGAAAATGCTTCATTCCTACGTGAAAACGGGTAATAGGGTCAACGTGGTTGAAGCAACCAGTAGTGCCTGAGATCCACGCGTTCAAACAAACTCAGCTTTGTATAGATTATGGCTTGGTATGAGCCGATTGATTCGACTCGGGATTTGTGCCGTTTTGTAAGTTGTTGCTTGTGTTGTGCCCATAGATTGTACTGCCCATTAATTCCGGAAGGATTCCGATCCTAAGCGTATTTAATAAGATACCGCGGGTACAGGTTAATACCCGGATGGATTAGGGCTACAGATTCTACCAATTATTTGGGCACATCTAAATATAATGTGTGTTATGTTTGTACTCTAAATCTTTGGATTACGTCGTAGTAGTATGATGACGATAGCCTCGAATCTATTATTATTATTACGCACACATTATTGAGCAAAACAATAGAAATGGTAGATATACAATATTATACATTTTGGAATCTCAATGTACCTACAGTACAACAACTAAGAAGGCATTTTAGTCATGTACTAACACATTTTGGAAGTCTTTGATATGTACATAGTTTTCATCAAGTTCTTACATACCTAAATCTATACTAATATTATATAGAGGAAAGATTTGTATTTTTGTATGTTTGTGATGAATAAACTCAAAAACTACTATTCCGATTTCAAAAATTCTTTCACCATTAGAAAGCTACATTCACCCTGAGTAACATAGGCTACTTTATACCGCGGGAAAATGCTTCATTCTTACGTGAAAACGGGTAATAGCGTCAACGTGGTTGAATTAACTGGCTAAACGCCTATGATTTTAATATAGCAATGAAGCCTGGAATAGCACATAGGCTATTTTTTATCTTACGGGGACCCATTAAACGGGTCCACGCGGGCGAAGCCGCTGGCGGAAGGCTAGTATAAAATATAAAGTTAAAAATATATACGTGTAAAATCTTAGCGTTTAATAAAATACAGTCAGAAGCATCAGGAGAACCCAGACCAACGGCATTTCAGTCCACTGCTTTAACCAGCATGTAGATTATCTTTGCTTTCTGGGATTAAATTAACCAAATTAACAGGCAATTCGATCAAAATGAACCAATTAGAAATAGCTTTGCTTTGTCATTCATTAAAACTCCTACAGGATAATGACCAAGCTGAACTAGCTACTATTAGCGTAGGCGTTCAGTGAATTTGCGTGTGCACGATGCTGCAACGCGTTTTGAAAACTTGGACGCATCATCGGAAACGTTCGTTTTAGCGACTTTAAGGGATGCTGCATCGCGATTTCGTGCGCGTTTCAGGGTTTTCAAGATTTCAGCGTTCGGTCGCTGCGTTCAGCTTCTAAATAGCTGATCGTTGATGCTAAAATTAGCTAATGTCTTGGCCATTAGAATCACTTGCGATTTCATTTCCGTTTTTATATTCCGCTACTTAGTAAGTAGCCAAGAATGTTTTGAAAGATAGAATTAGCTGTCTCTCAAAGTAATTAAATAACTTTTCACACTCATAGCTCCACATATATACCCTGTGTCGTGGGTACCGTGGACACATACAAAACATGAAGGCAATCACCAAGACCGAAAATAGATTTTGAAAGTCATCATTTCAATCTACTTCGCCGAAAATCGAACCCGAGGCGCTTAATAGGCAGTCCGGTAAAATTGAAAACGATTTAGCACATAATCCAACAATAAGAGTCAGATCTCTCAACCATTAAGCTTCTATGGAATTCGTAGGATTAGATTAGCCAAATTAACAAAGCGATCGAAAGCCAGTAGGCAATTAATTAAATCGGAACTACAGTCGAACTCATCCTATTTGGTAGACACATGCCTACTGTTGAAACAATTTTTACCTTTTTACTCTACTTTTGCTATTCATTAAATTTATTTTAAGAAAACGAAGTACTTATAACGTAATGAGCCTTTTAGATTTTCCGCTCTTTTAATGTGCTAGCTACTTATTTTTAAAATTAGAAATTATTTATTGCTTTTTTAAGCTACCATGCCAGCCAAAGAGCCGGATTGGTGCATTAATTACGTTTATCTATTTCCTTTTACATTTTTTTTTTAAATATGCGAATGCAATATGTCTTCAATCAATCTCATACTTGCTGTTTTTTGTTTTGACCATTTCTACATGGATGCAAATATAAATAGACAAATACATTTACAATTTAAAGTAGATACATGTAATACCATTTAAATTTCGTAATCCTATGACACAAATCTATGATAAAAAATCTATAACAAGTTAAAATTTAAAGCACACACAATATTGTTTTATATGACATAATCTCAATTTATAATCATAAAAATAATAAAGGTTGAAAATTATTTTAAATTAACCTGTCCTCCTAAAAAGTCAATAAATAGAATGATAATTTGCTGAAAATTAAAATATCGATAGTAATTAATATGTCAGTTACGTTACAAGCAAAATACAGTCAGTGGTAATACAAATTATTTTATAAGTTTTATTTTCAAATACCTAGTTCAATAACAGAGTAAAAGGCCTTGGAAACTAGCCATTTCTGTAACGTATGATTGCATACAATAAGGAGCAAACTTATAATATCTTTAGGTAGTGCGTTACAAACATTTACACGCATTCCTGCGTAATTTTGTGATATATAACCGTAGATTTTTTATATATACTACGAGTCATAATAAAATATCTATGTACATAACTGTATTTGGTAATTTTTCGTACTAGTCTATCCCGATTTCTAGAATTTTAGTTAGGTAACTGGAATCTTACAACGAGATTTGATTTTTGATGTCGAGATTACTTGAGATTTGGACTAAGAGCTATGGCATGTACCCAGTATATTAACTACTAAGCTATAACTAAATTCGTAGGTTTAAATTAGCCAAATTAACTAGGAAAGCGATTGAAAGGTAGTCCCAGTGGGCAATATAATTAAATCGGAACTGCAATCGCCGAGTTCGCCCTATTTGGCAGAGACACGTGCCTACCGTTGGAACAGTTTGAACCATTTGCCTCTACTTTTGTCATTCATTAAAATTGGATCAAGAATGTGAAGCGCTTGTAATTTTGTGAGGCTTTAGAGTTCTGTGTATCCGAATGAAAAATTATATCCTTAGGAGGAATGTTAAAATATAGTACACAATTATGATTTTTTTTAAAACGCTACACACTCATAGCCCCACAGTAAGGTAATTAATACCCTGTGTCGTGGGTGCCATGGACACATACAAAGACAGAAACACAAACACCCAGACCGAGAACAGAAATCTAAATTCATCATTCAAATTTCTGTTTCGCCAGGAATCGAACCCAGGACCCAGGGTAGCAACGACCACTTCGAAGTTATTTAAATTATAACATTTATAACTTACGAAACCAAAATCACACTTTTATTTGTGTTTAAACTGTGTGAACAGAAAATATGTGTGTATTTAAATAAGTGAACAGAAAATGTTAAGGCGAATCGAATAAGTGCGAACTGGATGTATTTAGTTCTAGGCCATTCAAGGTTCCATCAGCCACCTTCCAGTCCCATCATCTGACCAGCTTCATGTTACCATAATATTGTATTGACATCTAATGTACATAATTGGTAAGTTTCATGATGTACAAAAATTAAAAGTGCGTGTAATTTAAATTCTTAGATTTTATTACATAAGTAAGTTAACTCGAACTAATAAAAGCGTGTTAATATAGGTGTTCTCTAAGATTCAGAGCTGAACCCTAGCTGGGAGTCATCTCATTCACTTAAACAAGTCGATAGTACAATAAAATGAAATCTGCAACCGTCGAGCTTCGTCTTATTTGGCAGAGAGACATGCGCCTACCGTTGCAACAATTTGATCCATTTGGCTCTACTTTTGTCATTCATTAAACTTTGTTCAAGAATGCGAAGCACTTGTAATTTTGTGACGCTTTTGAATTTTGTAACCGAATAAGTTGATGTTTGGTCCAAATATGAGGATGTATTGTGTTTGGTCAATAAAGAATAAACAAATGAATAAATAGAATTGCTTCACGGCAAAAGAGGGTGCAGCGGTGGTACTACCTTGATTGAATCATTAACGTCCACCACCTACTGCAAATAACATGGTAAAATTTTAAGTTTACTGGTACAGAACCCTCTTCGTTAATTTTCAACTTGTCCAGTTATTTTTCATTACAATCGGAGCGACAAAAGAGCACGCAGCCCTCGATATGGAGTGGATTCGACCTGCCTTCATTAATGTAGAAATAATAAATAAGAAATTTTTACTCTCGCGTGTTTCATTTTTAAGTGATCTTCAATTTGATTGAAGGATTTCCGAGCATCCTGAGGATTTTCGAGAGATTTTATTTTAAAAAAGGTTCAGAAATTTAATATTAAAGTAGGGAACTTGGCAACATTTTGCAGTTCATTTGAGCTTTTTATTTGGATTCGATTTTGACTGAGATTTCCGCAAACAATATGTACACTGTATAGTATGGTTAAAAATATGGTAAGTAGGTGTATTATTGTTGGTTTTGGATAATATCTGGTGATATTGATCACTTATTAAGTCTTCCAAGTCGTGTACATATGTTTTTCCACAAATTTCTGGGAAATTAATTGATTTAAATGAGGTATTAAGTATTCCAAATTTGGCAAGTGGAGACACTTATTATGGGTTCCTTTCCTTTTTACTTGACAGATAGGATTTGAAGAAGGTTTAATTTAGGCGTTATATTAATATTTATAATATATCTACAAACCTACGTAAATACGGAACTTCATTTAAAAATATTTTAGTTTTGTATCATTCTGAACGGCCTAAATCCGTCTCACTTGTGAGAAGAGACCTATGCTCAGCAGTGGGACATAAAAAAAGGTTGAAAAAAAGAAACACATGGTGAATGGATTTTTTATCTCAATTTTACTGTTATTTCCTCAATTTTGCTTTGCAATCATTGTGCAGTGGTCATAAAGTGCCGGTAAGAATAGTAACTATAACAGTAATAAATCTATTTTAGTGAAGAAGTAATGCATAATTATAAAATCTGCACGTTTTAGGTTATGTTCCTAAAATTCTAAGTTATTCTAGAATAAATTTTGCTTCAATTGGGCTTTTTTGTGGTCGCTTAATTAATGATGAGCCTTATTAATAAATACGGAATAAACTAACACCAGGTTAAAAATAATATTTTACCTTGAAATAAAAGAGGATAGGTATAGTTTCAATCCCTGTAGCTTCGGGATTAAGAATAGAGCTACGGTACCTGATCGTAAGAGGCGACTAAAAAGGGGCCTCCGGGTTGTGTGTTAGTGGGAGCTCGATCCGTCCAGCCAGCAGCCCCGGGAAGGACGGCGGTGTGTGCGTGGCCGCATGCCGCCGTAAGCATCTGAAGGTGCAGGAGAGCACATGTGCTCTCAAGGGCGCCGCGCGTGGAGGATACTGATGCGTTCCACTGGAGATCCCGGAGTCCTCCCCAAGCGCTGAGGCGGGTCACCGAGGGGGTTTTAGTGCGGTTAAATCCCACATAACCCGGTATCCTCGCCCAAGGTGCCGGTAAGTTGTAAGTTGTTAGAGCAACGATATTCTTATAGTGTGATGATCGTTTTCGTTACGATATTTTCCTCCTCCTACATGTCGGAGTGAGAGTTAGGTACACAAAGGCACCTCTAATCCAGCAACTGTTAATTGGCTAGCATGGTAAACTATGTACCTACCTATATTTTTTTAATGGCGAAAGCAGACTCGTTTACATAAAAATAGTACAGTATAAAATTATACTATCCATCCAGTTAGGTACACCTCCATCTTTACAGTATTGTATGAATCAAAGAGGTATTTGAATTATAGATAAAATGATAGTAGTAAAAAAAAAATTATGTGGTCAGTGGCCAGTAAGTAGCTTTACTACTCGGTCAAGATAACACGACACCTGGGAGGCTATTCTGTATGCATCCGTCAGTACCTAAGTTCTTATATTTTCGGAATCATTTTTGCCATATTTAGACTGTTTATTTTTTCATGAATTTATAAAATTAGCGTTGTCATTATCAATATCTAATTACCTACTAGTACCTGTGCATTTTCATTATGGACTGGCATGTCACTATTTTTTTAACCTGAGCGCACTGGCTGATATGTACGTTGGTATGTTTTATGATTTAAATTAAAAGTTTTAAAAAATTGGGTGTAATTTTTCCCTAATAAAATTAAAGCTTTCTTCAATATTTATTTGATTGATTGATTGATTATTTGACGACCCACGTGGCGTAATGGTTACCATGCTGGACTGCCAATCGAGAGGTCCCGGGTTCGATTCCCGGCGAAACAGAAATTTGGATGAAGAGTTTATATTTGTGGTCTCGGTCTGGGTGTTTGTGTTTCTGTCTTTGTAAGTGTCTATGGTACCCACGACACAGGGTATTAATTACCTTACTGTGGGTACTATGAGTGTGTATTAAAATTTTAAATATTTCTATAGGTATTAATAAAAATTCTCTCAACTGTATAATTTGTACCTATGAACTCTTGTATTTTACGTAGCCGAAATATCAGAATCGGCGAAAACTTTTAATAAGCTCATAAATCTAAAAATAAATTCCATTTCTTTAGTTTACATAAAAACTTATAAAAAAAATAATAGCAACTTTCGTAATAGTTAAATTAAAATATAATCAATATTGTTTTTCTTACCAATTTCAGCAGCCAGGAAGAAAACCAGAATGTTCGCAATCCAAATACATCTAATTTTCTCCATTTTGGTGGTTTAAGCAACAGCTACACACTATTCATCACACGAATAAACAATCGCATCGAGTCCATTTATTCACTTAATTACCGCCAAATATTGGCGTTTCAACGTTAATTTTACTTTCATAACTTAAAGTCACTTCACAAGTATTTCTTGACCGCAAACTGTCTATCATCCAAGTCCGAAAAATAATATTGAAAAAAAAACCAATCACTAATAGTTCCGATTCCAATTTCAAAGTTAACTTTTTAAATCGGCATCGGTAAGTTTTGGCGCGGAGTGGCGTGGATTCACGTGCGCGCGCGGAAACCGCCAGGCAGCGTATACGAGTACGTACTACGAGTAAAGTAAAGGTACGGGCACACTCGCGTTGGTGATCGACCCCACCGGAACCACAGTGGATGGTCCCGCGACTGCCGACTCCATGTGCACCGCACCGAAACGCACCTTCAACCAAATAGTTTTTACTGCGCTATTTGAATAGCCGCATCCTATTCGTGCACCATAGAGTTCAAAATAGAGAAACAATGAACTTTTTTGTAGTTAATCGTAAAAATAGTTTTGTAGTACACGCATAGGAAAGCACGTTTGTCATTGTTGGCATTGTAGCTGAAAACAATAGGAAATGGTAGAAAAGAAAAAATGAGATGATAAAGACGTTCCAGGGACAAAGGAATGCGTTTAGGACTTAGCTTGCAAATCGTCGGGTGAATTATGTATGATACAACGGCGTAATTGTTTGCACGTTGTGGGTCTTGTGTGTAACTCGATACGCGTTGGGGTTCGATTCTGCATGCATCGTGTGACTAATGAGCTTACTGCTGATGATTGTATAATGGAGTTTGTGTTTTTGTAACATAAAGTATGATAGAGTTAGAAATACTTACTTATAAAGTAAGTACATATAGAGGGTATACACTAGAGCCACTAGAGGTGTGAAGAATTTTAACGTGGGAAAATTGATGAGGCGTACCTTTTTTGCATACCATGGCTAGTGGCAGATGTTGACTCTATTTCACCATGCTGCTCCAATACAAAATGTCAGAAACGATAAGTAGTTCCGACTCCGATGTTAGCATTAAACCTTCTATAGATATTTTTATGAATGTAATGTACCCACTCAGATAAATATCCATAACAGTCAGGTCAGACGACATGTTGTAGGTACAACACCAGTGTTCGCTGGTCAATGTTTTTTTATTTATAAGTAGTTTTCCCATATAAACTGTTCCTACCTGTCAAACGCTTGTTTTTCGTGCCGTTTCGTTCTAAACTTTGACACAGTTAGAATAACAGGACAGTTCGTATCGTTCGGACAGTGTCATTGTTTGTTTAATATTTTTGTTAAACAGGAACATGAAATCTCTATAAGACAATAAAAAAACAAATCCTCTTTCAATGCTTTGAAGGCAGGACAACATCTGCACCCGGGCGGAACTGGGCCGGACCACTAGTTATTTATGAAATTGCGATAAAAAATCATTAACCTTGTCCATTTTTAACACGACTTTCAATCTTTTTACAAACAATATTAGGTATTGTTTTTCGTCGGTACACCTCTCTAATTAGTACAGTAAACAGAATATAATAATTAATTAGCTTTTATTAGCCATCGTGTACCCATCGCCGTTGTTGGAAGCAAAAAATAAAATTAATTATGAAAGTAAACACAATAAATATTAAGTTATCATAGCAGAAATTGAATAGCTATCTGGAGTGTTTGGATAGATAGCGGAAAATTTCCACTTTCAAGATGAAAAATTATAATTTCGTTTATATTGGACATTCTATTTGAGTGTTTTTCTTGCCTGGTGAGAAATAGAGAAGCGGATAATTATGATTTTTTCTGTTATAATTTTGTTTTGGATGTTTTAAAATGTCCATTTTACTAACCTTTGTATTTGCAAAGTACTACTTTAGTTTTTTTACAAAGTACTACTTTACTTTGTACTACATTAGTTAAACTATCAGAATAAAAGTTTTATGAGTGTGAAGCATTATTTTTGACGTCATACAACATCATTTTTTTAAAGATTGGACGTATAACCACTCTCGTTGGCACCCTTCGAGTACGGAACCCTAGAGTTGCGCAGAATATCCCACTACTGGGCACAGATCTCCTCTCCGGAAGTGAATGTTTAGCATGCATTTTTGATTTTTTTGTTAATGTTTTCAGTTGTTATTTTCTTTTTTGTTTCCTTTAATTGTGTTTTGAGTTTTTTTAATTATGTTTTCGGCCTGTCAACCGGTGGGACAGGCAATTGATGTTTTATTTCAGTTAAAAAAAGTTTAAGTATTTTATATTATTTTTATATTATATTTAATTGTATATTTATTTTATTTATTATATAATATTTATTTTAATTATATTTATAATTATGTCTGATGATGATGATTCCTTTCATTCTTCCCATGATTTTTTAAATATCTCATCTCCAGCGAGTGTGGACTCCTTTCACGATCCTGAAACATTAGGTAATCTCCTCAACTCTGCCGTTGTAAATTCTCTTGATACCTTTAACGTATGTCACTTAAACGCGCAAAGCATACCTGCACATTACTCCGACTTATTAGATACTTTCTCTTCCTCTTCAGTTCATGCTATCCTTGTCTCCGAAAGCTGGCTTAAACCGGCACTCTCTACACTCTCATACAGTTT
Organism: Pyrgus malvae; assembly: GCA_911387765.1. Classification (NCBI taxonomy): domain Eukaryota; kingdom Metazoa; phylum Arthropoda; class Insecta; order Lepidoptera; family Hesperiidae; genus Pyrgus; species Pyrgus malvae. The sequence goes on along the minus strand of OU426958.1, from coordinate 5,406,876 downwards.
ACCTGGGTACATTTTAATACGCAATGACCGAACACAAAAAAGTGGCGGTGGGGTAGCGATTTATCTAAGACATGATATCTCTTACTCCATTATTTCTGCATCTCCATCACCCTACTCCGCTTCTGCAGAATTTCTTTTCATTTAGATTCAAGTGAGGCGCTCCAAAGTTGTTCTCGGTGTTGTTTATTGTCCCCCTTCAATCAGTATGTCTTCCAACCTTGAATCGGTACTGGAATCACTTTGTTCGGATTATACACATCTCATAATCATGGGCGACTTTAATACTGACCTTCTCAAATCTTCGCCGCAAGCTACTAAGCTTTGTGATTTCTTTTCTTCTGTTAATCTTTGTGTTCTTCCTTCTGCTCCTACCCATCATAACCTTAATTCTCCTGACACTTGGCTCGATTTATCCATCACTTCCTTTCCTCACTTAGTTCTCTCTTACGGTCAGTTGTCAGCTCCTGGTTTTTCGCGCCATGACCTTATCTATGCATCTTTCAAGCTAAAAACTCCAAAACCGAAGCCCGAAATTGTCTGGCTGCGCAACCTTAGTCGTATTGATACTGATGCCTTCAAGAAAGACGTTAGGACTACTGACTTCTCGTCGGTGTATGCCGCGTCCTCAGTTAACGACAAAGTCTCACAATTTAATCTTAAACTGTCTCAACTGTTCGACCGACATGCACCGCGGAGAGCCGTAAAACTGAAACGTCCTCCAGCACCCTGGATTACCAGAGGTGTGCGTATGGCTATGACTCGCCGTGACAGAGCCTTCAGAAAATACAAGAGGGATCGTTGCGACGAAAACTGGACAGCTTACAAGAAAGCCCGCAACCGCTGCAATCAATTGGTAAGAGCAGCGAAACGCAACTACTTTTTTGATAACATCACCTCATCTTCACCGGCCGATATCTGGAAATTTCTAAACTCTATAGGGATTGGCAAGCGCTCTCTTTCTCTTAATCCCACTTTACCTTTCTCTCTGAACGACTTAAATTCCTTTTTTTGTCGTACTCCCTCTCTTTGCCCTATAATTAAGTCGCAAACCCTTTCAGACATTTCTTCCATGGCCAAATCTCAACTCCCTTCTTTCTCTTTCCAACCTATCTCTGTTGTTGATACTCTTAAAACCTTTTCTTCTCTTAAATCTAGAGCGGTGGGATGTGACGACATAAGTAGGTCCATGCTCCTTCTAGTGATTGACGACTTTCTTCCTATCATCAATCACATCATCAACTTCTCCTTGCATTCTGGTGAATTTCCTGATACTTGGCGTAGGGCGTTTGTCTTACCTCTCGCCAAAGTTGAAAAACCTAATCAGCTAAATCATTTTAGGCCCATTTCTATATTACCATTTCTCTCTAAATTGCTTGAAGCTATCGTCCACCAGCAAGTTTCCAATTTTATTTATAAATTTCACTGCCTATCGGAACTGCAGTCTGGTTTTCGTGTCGGCCACAGCACCACCACTGCTCTTCTTAAAGTGACCGAAGACATTCGTAAAGGCATGGAGGATAGAAAAGTCACAGTGCTAGTTCTTATCGATTTTAGTAACGCTTTTAATATGGTTGACCATGATATCCTCCTAGCTTTACTACGTCACTTTAACTTTTCAGACACTTCCTTAACCTGGTTTTCTTCGTACCTCCGTGGCCGCAGGCAGGTAGTTCATTACAGTCGGAATAATTCTGACTGGTATGATCTCCTTTGTGGTGTGCCACAAGGTGGTATCCTTTCACCCCTCTTATTTTCTATCTTTATCAACTCCCTGTGTTCTTCCCTCTGCTGCTCTTACCACTTGTACGCCGATGATCTGCAGATCTACGCGCAAGCGGATATACTGTCCTTAAATACCGCCATCGACAGTATTAACAAAGACTTAGACGCAATCGCAAATTGGTCAAAGAGATTCGGCATTTGTGTTAACCCGAGCAAATGCCAGTCGATTATTGTCGGAAGCGATCGCCAGTTGGCTAAAGTCAATCTAAGTCTTGTCAACCCAGTCAAATTTAACAACATTGTTATTCCCTTTTCCTCCAGAGTAAAGAACTTAGGAATACTATTTGATTGCAACTTGCGATGGAATGCGCAAATAAACGAAGTTTGCCGATCTGTCACTTCTAAGCTCTGCGCGCTAAATCGGCTCAGAAATTTCCTGCCTACGAAGACTAAGGTTTCATTGGTGCAAGCTCTGATTTTCCCCATTATTGATTATGGTGATGTGTGCTTTACGGATCTAAACGAAGATCTCTTGAACAGACTTGATCGTCTCATTAATAACTGTATCCGTTTTATATTTGGCCTTCGGAAGTTCGATCACATAACGTCTTATCGCTCGCAGTTATATTGGCTCCCTATTCGTCAACGAAGGCAATTTAGGATACTTTCAATGCTTTTCTCTATTCTTTTTGATGACAATTCCCCTAAATATTTGAAACAAGAATTCACATTTTTGAGGGACACTCATGAACAGCATTTGCGTTCTTCTGGGTCTAACGTGCTCTCTATTCCGCTTCACCATTCTGGGTTTCTGTCTTACTCATTTGCCGTTCAATCCGCACGACTCTGGAATGCGCTTCCTGATGATCTAAGAAAACCCGCCAGCAAACATACTTTTAAAAGGATTCTTCGACGTCACCTGCTTAATCCCACTGAATGATTCTTTTTTCTCCATTTTCGCGTTGGGATCGTGATTGTCACTTTAATCATCATCGTTATATATATATATATGTATATGTTTATATTTAGTTCATATTTATTATATGTGTTATATATCTCATATATATTTATTATATAAATATATTTATCTATTCTTATATATTAGGCAAATATATGTTTATATATTAATATTTTATTTGTGTATTTAATAGTATGTAGGTATCTATATGTGAGTATATATTATATATTATAATATAACGAACTTTTCTTCACGCCATGCAAACCACCTTTCACCGCTTCTCAGACTGCCTTGTGGTTGACTGGCAGAGAATGCTTTTAGCATTAAGTCCGCCCTTGTTCTTGTACATTAGTATAAGTTCAAAAAGATTAAATAAATAAATAAATAAATGTTACTGTAAATGTGAATTTTAGTTTATTTGCCTGTTTGTCTTTCCTTCCCGTTGCAAATATGCAACCGATTGACCAGACTTTTTTGTATGACGATAGTTGGGGGATCGTGAGTGAATAAAGCTACTTTTTATCCGGAGAAAATATCTCATTATTATGGGAAAGCTAGTGATATCTACAACTGGGCCGCTCGAGAAAATCCAATAATCCCCTCTTGGGATTCCCTTTGTTACACACTACTCGATTTTAGAACAAGCTCCAACTCCACTGTTAGAGCTTAGTTAAGATAAATACACTACGTATCGCCTCTATAACTCCGTGTTCAGGATCTACATAGGTAATTGGGTAGTTGACTAAAACTGAATATGTGAATTTATCAATAAAATATAAATATAGTTTTCCTGCCATCGCAAAAAATCAATTCAAAACGAATATTGTCTGAAATTAACATAGCATCTAAAGTTAAAATATTTTGTACTGCCTTTCAGGAGAGTGAAGTCTAGTGATATTGCTTTCTCTTTTTAACGTTCGATATCTTTGAAACTTTGATTTTGTGTAATATGTATTCCTCTAATAAAAATACTTCGACTGATACATTTACAATAATCATAATCTCAATTACAGTGATTACATAGTAATAAATTCCTCTCCATTGTATTTTATTATTCAGTCATGTGCGCCTCGTATAGCTTGTGTGAAATTCGGTTCAAACTCACTAATATCCTTCTACTGTTATGTCCAGTAGTACTGTTGTGTCCACTCAGGAAATAGCAGAAAACATTTCTTTGTTCAGTTACTCTACAATACGAAAGGTAAATTTTATACTCTTTAATAAATCAAATCATCTAAATCTTATATATAAAATTCTCGTGTCACAATGTTCGTTCCCGTACTCCTCCGAAACGGCTTGACCGATTCTCATGAAATTTTGTGAGCATATTGAGTAGGTCTGAGAATCGGCCAACGTCTATTTTTCATCCCCCTAAGTGATAAGGGTTGCCCACCCCAAACAATTAAACGCGGTACGGAGTTCGCGGGGTCACCTAGTCTTATATATAAAATTCTCGTGTCACAATGTTAGTTACCACACTTCTCCGAAACGGCTTGACCGATTCTCATGAAATTTTGTGAGCATATTGAGTAGGTCTGAGAATCGGCCAACATCTATTTTTCATCCCCCTAAGTGATAAGAGTGGCCCACCCCAAACAATTAAACGCGGTACGGAGTTCGCGGGATCAGCTAGTAATAATCTAATTCTTAAGGACAAAATGTCCTCATGGATTCCCCTTCTGTTACAATACTCCTCGATTTTAGAACAAAGTCCAACTTCACTGTTAGAGCTTATAGTTAGGATAAACACACTACGTATCGTCTCTACAACTGGTAGTGTTCAGGTTCTAAATAAATGCAGTGTTTACACAGAACTGAATTTATTCCTGTCCATTAATTTTTTTTAGGTATTTAGTGGATTAAATTTATTATTTTTTATTTAAAAATAAATCGTTAACAATAACATGATATTCTAATCTGCGCATACAGATAGCTAGAAATATACGTAAGTACATTATTCTTAGTCTAAGTAGAAATACGTGCAACTTTTTTTTGGATATCCTTTTTTCTTCTTCAATTTTGGCATCGCAAGCTCTGCGCATATTTCCAGCGTCAAGTGTAATATTTGTATCACGTTTTTGCCAGTTTGACCAGTTTCGTTGAAACTGTAGGTAATGTCGGTAAGTCAGTAATCAGTCAGTCAAGTCAGTCAGACATTCAAGTAAAGCGATGGCTTCTTTACCAGAACGTGACCAATGGAATTTTGGAGGCAAGCTGAAAAAAACATATTTTTGCACTGTTATTTTATTTCACAACACTCGTGGACTGTAATTAACCTATATCGAACAAAATACTAAAAAATACACAAAGAAAATGAAAATAAAACAAGAGCACAATATGTCTTTTTCGACTTCCCGCCAAAACCACCACGTGTAACTTTAATAATTACTAATCCGGTCTTGGACTACTCAATCAAATGAAATACTTTTAATGAGCTGTCAAAATGTGACATCTTTATACATTTTACCTATAAGAGAAAATGATTTGTGACGTCACTACTCTTTTATAGTCAATTGACTAATTTTTTATTCATTTAAAAGGTAATAAAAAATATCATACTAATATTATAAACGCGAAAGTTTGTAGGTATGGATGTTTGTTACTCTTTCGCGTTAAAACTACTGAATGGATTTTAATGAAACTTTACATTAATATAGCTTATACATAAAAATAATTTATAAAGATATTGTGTGAATTGTCCAAAATATGACGATAAGTAAGTAGCAAAAAATCATCTACCATCTGCGAGCTATTCTGGCGTGCGATGCCAATTCCGCTAGAGTTATACATTGTTTATTGTGTAATGTATGATGGAAATGTTTATCTTAAATAGTCCTACAAAAAGCCCACCACAGTATATATGTATTACATCTATATCTCATGTGTAAGCCATTATAGCCAAAATAGTGAACCATAACTACACTAAAAATTGATAATTTACTGACCGTTTCTAACGCGGGTGAAACCTCTTTATCTTGCTTTTCAGGCGTGGTTTAGTGCCCTTTGGTACCTATGCATTTTGAATTTTTCTGTGCATAGTGTCTAAAACGCTTGTATTTACAGTTCACAGGTGTAGTATAATAAAATAAGACGTACAAAGAATCTTATTTTTTTTTAATATTTATGTTATACAGGAATAAGTATCATAAAATTATTTTGGCAGTATTTAAACAGGGAAATTTTCATCTATCCATCAGCCTTAAAACTTCCACTGCTGGACATAGTCTCCTTATACATTTGATATTGATACTTAATTTTTAATGTTTCGTACCTCGAAAAGAAAAAAACGGAACCCTTTAAGGATCATTTTGTTGTCCGTCCGTCTGTATGACAAGACTCTCTTTCTCAGGAACGCGTAAAGGTATCAAGCTGGAATCTTAAGAATCAATTACGAGTATTAAAGTAATAAATAAATCAAGACTAAATAAATTATGGCAAAATTATTCACGAGTATTACAAAATTTTGTGTTAGAATAAACTTCAGTCGGTTCTGCCCGTTGGAGCATACATGTATAATGTGACGTAATAAATCATAACTATCGTGTCGTCTCTGCAACTCAAAATATCCAAGCAATAATATATTGCAGTAGTTAACTTGGAGCGAATTAGTGGGTAGCTTAAGTTTTAAGTAAATCAAACTCTAATTGTTTAATACTTTAATAATTTTACACATTTACAAAATAAATCGACAAACGCCCGCTGCGTGCGCGTAACAACGGATGACTCATTGTAACATAACGCTCATTGTAACGTTACGCTTGTAACGTTACGTTGAGGCTTGAGCGTTAGTCTTGCGCCGTTCGTCGACTGTTTATAAAGTGAAGTGAAAAGTTAATTTGGTTTTCATTGGTTTGTTATGACGTTGTCAACTATCGTCTGTAACCCGACTTTTTAAAAACAACCAATTTTTTGTCTTTCCTTTTTTTACGTCGCAATGGTGCATAGACCTGATTTTTTTATGGAGATAATTTGTGGGCTTGAGATTGACATAGGCTACTTTTTACCCGGGGCTACTTTTTTATCTACGTAAGCGGATTCACGAGCAGAAAGTTTGTATCAAACAAAGTTGATATCATTTTGTTCCAAATATGTCCAATAGAGAGTCCGAGTATCGGGGAAGACACCGCCTTCCACAACACAGTGTAAACTAAAGTGGCGGGCATGGTTTACTATTTTGTAATGGACTGTCTAAGTTTAAGTGGATAAATAAAGTATTTGTATTTGTATTGTGGAGTGTGTGCTTAAAGCATCAAAGGTACTGACTCACCCGTCAGTGTCATACCTGTTAATATCTTGATGCTCTAAGTGACTCACCCGGGTGTCATACCTGTCAATACCTTGATGCTCTAAGAGTGTGTGCGAGAACATTACACAGACGTCACAGTCTGATTAACAAAACTAGCAAAATAGGTTTTAAATGTTTTTACTTGACACTGGCAACATGCGCAGACTGTACGAATACGATGGCATTACGGAAAAAAGTTCAGAAGTTTCAGGGAGGTTTAAGCGCGGCAACGCCTCGTTATCTTCTGTGAGAGCCACTCAGAGGTTGTCGCCTTCCGCGGGTTGTCTGTAGTCAGCTTTGATACTTATCACATCTGAGGTAGGCCCTCACGTATCCGTACGTAAGTTCCAACATTTTCGAACTCAATTTTGAAATACTTTGATCGTTTTATTTCACAAATCCATACTAATTTATACTATTTATACTCATATTATAAATTCGAAAGTCTGTCTGTCTGCTACTCTTTCACGCTTAAACCACTGAACCGATTTTGATGAAATTTGGCATAAACATAGAAAGGACGTTGAGAAAGAACATAGGCTACTTTTTGCCGCGTGAAAATATCTCATTCCCACGGGAATAAATGGAATGAATGAAATGCGCCGTGTACTGTTATAAATACACTACATGTTATTACTTACTTCATTGACGTCTATTATCATATTTATAACTTATATTCTATTATTTTATTCTTATACTTTACTTTTCCTATAGTATTTCTTTACAAAATTATTTAATTTCGGTGTTTTTTTATTTATATTTTCACGCAGCTATCAAAATTGTCACGTCTGACTTTTTTGTTACTTATTTTTTTTATTCATTTTAAGGCATTGTATAAAAATCCTTTTAGCCATTCAGTATTAAATGAAAAGAAAATTTTTATGTTTCTTATTTCATTTCATAGATTAATAAAGTATTGTCTTTGGCTTAGTCATGTTTTTATAGTATAATTATTATAAATTATTATTTTTAAATAATAAATGAATATAATGTTCTTCGAATCTTTATATATGTATATATATATATATATATATATATATTATACCTATAAATGAATTGCTGTTCGTTAGTCTCGCTAAAACTCAAGAACGTCTGAACCGATATGGCTAATTTTAGTCTTGAAATAAACGTTTAAACGTTTCACACTCATAGCCCCACAGTAGGGTGTATATACTCTGTGTCGTCGGTACCATGGACACATACAAAGACAGATACACAAACACCCAGACCGAGAACAGAAATTTAAACTCATCATTCAAATTTCTGTTTCGCCGGGAATCGAACCCGGGACCCTTCAATTAGCAGTCCGGTATGGTAACCATTGGGCCACACGGGTCGTCAAATCAAATATTAGTAGAAGTCCATTGGTTCTTCGCGCCATCGTCCAAAAGTTTGACATAGTCTGAATAACAGTTCATCTGTCACTGTTCGTTTTTAATTTTTTATTTGACAGTAACATAAAAACCCCTTGAGATGATAAAGAAACTAATCCTCTTACAAAACTTTTAAGGCAGGACAACGTCTGCGGGATCCACTAGTTAATAATAAAGACTTGCGTAGTCATTGACGTCATTAAGCTAATAAATGATTAATATTGCTAGTATTTCTTAAGACTTATCAAAAAATGAGGCACGAAATTTAACGAAGATTCGGATATGGGCATACAATAGGCCCTCTGGTAAATGAAACACTTAGATTAATATCATTTTAATATAAAAGAAATATACCTAATTAATGGAGCTTTGCTTATAATTTAGGATGATTAAGTATTAATCAATTATTTTTCTGTCTTACAATATTTATATCTCATTACTTGGACCTTGGACCTTTGCTCATACCTAATTTTGGAAAATTAATTATTATATCAATAATATTATTTGACTTATAATATTAGTGTCTATTCATATTTATCGCACGTAATATATTATATGCTTTTATTTATCATATTTACTTCTCTTTTCTTTCTTCTGGCCCTTCTTTCAAGTATTTTTTCTTTATTCTTGTTGCACTGCCTTTATATTTTCTGCACTCCTTGAAGGTTAGCTGGTAGAAAATTCCAATAGGAATTAAGCTCGCCTTTTGTTCAAATGATACCTTTGGCAATAAAGAACAAATAAATAAATAAATTTTAAAGAATTTTCTAGGAGGTTAAGCGTGACTACAGTAAATTTATGATTAAATTAATGATAACATTTAAAATTAGCGTAAATTGTTTAATTTCTGGTTATTTATAATAAAAGCGACTTATAGAACATGGCTGTAACCCTTTTTGCGTCCCACTGCTGGGCACGGCACACTGGGCTTACTCCACCACGCTCCTGGTTGGTGGAGATGCGGATTAGTTGGCATCCGTTGATGGATGTTTTCAAACCGTCCATAAGGCCTCCGACAAGGTTTAACGACTGTTATCTAGCGACAAAAACCGGAACCGACGGCTTAACGTGCCCTCCGAAGCACGGAAATGCGCATGAAATTTTTTGCCACTATGGTCACCCATCTCACTCCCGACCGCGCCCGTTTGGCTTAGCTGCATAGACCGCTTGCGTTCTACGCTAGCCGCCGAGCCATGCGCGCTTCTTATGGAATATACTTAAACATAAAACTCCAAATAATTTGTTCATTTTTGAACACAAATATTCGCTCAACAAACGGAGCAGTAAGTAATTAGCTAATTAACTCTTAAAGTCAAAAACTTTTCTTTGAATACAATCTACAAAAATTAACTCGATAAGAGTAATGTTTAGGCAAATTTACAAATACCCTTGGTTAATATTTACTGAAATTTTATTAAATTTAAATTATCCCAGCAATGTTTTAGCCAAAATTATTCATATCGCTATGAAGAAGATATAAGAAAGAAACGCGGTGGAGTAAACTCAGCGGTAGATTAGGCTCCAGAATTATTAGTAAGTGGAAGTAGTAATTATTAGTAAGTGGTGGTAGAAGATTTAGTAATTGGTAAGTATCAGTAAGTGGGTTCATTGCCCGTGGTCCTACTGCTACGCACTACCAGTACGAGGTGCTGTGCACTTTTTATGTGGTGTGGTCACCTGTATGCTCCTGCCCGGCCTCGGATCGTCTTCAAGAGATTCCTTACGTTGTTTAAATACATAAACTGAGCCACTTGTACATGGTATTCCTGTACAAGAGTCGCCGTAAACCAATGACATCTCATTCATTATGGTCGCAATCGATTTTTCTTGTTTGGTAAGGAACTTTATAATAGAACGATATTAGATTTTTTCCATATTTCACTTTTCACTCCGAATTATGATACTTGGTTGACGATAACTCAAAGACTAAATGTCTAATCAATCCGGGATTTCTTCTCGAGTCCCGCAAGGGGCCCAGGGCGCATGTTTCGGGACTTCCCCTGCCAAGTGTGTCAATCGCGGGCCATAAATATGGTCCCGGTCATTGGGTGGGGGACCGGGTGGTCCCCGTTGCGGTCTTCTTCTAATTTTTTTTAAGGGTCTTCTATTTTATTTTTTTCAGGTCCGACCTGGGCGTCTTCTTGAAGAGGAGCTGTCAGGAGTCCGGTGTGGAGGGCATTTTTTTAATAATACTATATTTTTTTACTATTTATAATATATATGTTTTTTTTTGTTATAATAAAAAAATCTAAATGTCTAATAACAATGAAACTTCGTATTTATACTAATTATGAGTCACTGAACGCGATACGATGCTAATGAGCCTTAATGCTTACACTCTCCTACAACCCTCTCATTCCGCGAACTTACAAACGCACCATCGTAGTGTCACGGGCCATTTTAATTTCCCGTGGACCTACTCATTGTACTCAGTAGTGCGACGTGCAACTCTGAATCGAAATATCAATTTCTATGTCACTAACCTCCTTAAGATACTTAGTACTACTTGTCTGTGAAATGAAATGAAACGAAATTGAAATTAAATAACAAAAGCTTTCACTTAAATTCTCTAAAAAGGAGAAAATAAAATTTTAACTATCAACTTATAACCTCATGATACACAATTTATATGATCATAAAAGATTCTATAAGTACCTATAAGTATTTTTTTTCAACCGTTTTTTTATGTCCCACTGCTGGGCACAGGTCTCCTTCTCACAAGTGAGAGGGATTTAGGCCATAGTCCACCACGCTGGCCAAGTGCGGATTGGTGGACGTCATGCTTTCGAGAAATTATGAATTTCTCTCAAGCACGCACGGCGATGGAGAACATCGTAATCAATTAAATATCACAATATTTTCCATCACCGTGGAGCAGCGATAAATGTGCACATTACAAATTTCTTTGTCAGAGGTGCGCGCCGAGGATTTGAACCCGGGATCAGTCGCGTAGAACACCGCGGCTTTTACCACTCGGCCATCGCTGCTCGATAAGTATTTAATTAAAATGAAATCGCGCGACACCTTGTCTAACGAGTACCTTACCTTGCAATCAGAATAATAAAGGATCATCAGTTATATCTGTAGTTCCAGGTTAAAGCGCGGCATGGCGTCCTCATTAGCTATTACAAGCATCAGTCAAAGGTTAACGCCTCTGCACGTTGTCTGAAGTTGTCAACGTGTGACAGTCTTACTGACTGTAACACATGGCTATAGCTATATATGCCCATTTTACTAAGTAGTACCACAAAAGGCGCTCTTTGTATTGTGGTAGTACTGTGAAAAATAGGTAAGTACATCGATTTTTAAAAGCTGTAAACTCTAGGATTCCATATGTTGTACCTATGAAGGTACCATGTACACACAGAAAGATAGAAATACAAACATAGGTGTCGGTCTGGGTACCGAGATAAGAAATTTAAACAAAACTATTGCCTCGCCAGGAATACAGAATACAGCTGTTATAGACAAATGCATAGATAATACAGACAAATGTATCTTTTTATGACTTTTTTTTATAAATTACGCTGTTGCCAAACCGTCCAAATTGACGTAACTTAAGAATAGTTAAACCGAGGTTATAACGGGTTTATTTGTGATGAAATATTCTCGACTTATTCTTAGTTTATTCCGAGTATAACTATATCTAGTATAAGGGTGGAATAAATGCGGCATAAAACATTTTTATTTGTAAGGGTGTATATCTTGAACTAGCGGCTGCGACTTCGTCCGCGTGGACTTTGGTATTAGTCAAAGCATGATGTTATATAACCTAAATACTTCCCCGATAAATGGACTATCCAACATAAAAAGTTTTTTTAAATTCGAACCAGTAGTTACTGAGATTAGCGCGTTCAAACAAACAAACTCTTCAGCATTATATATTAGTAAAGATTACTACCACTAATACTCTATAGGTTGGTCGTTGCCTCGTAAAAATTACTTCGAAATAGAAATAGCTGCAAAATATTGCACCACCACTGTAACGGAGAGCGAAACACCACGTCACCTCCTTTGTGGTGCCCTAAACTAGAAACGTAGCATTCATCTAGGGAGGCACGTACCAGATGACGCCAAACAAATCGCTGTCAACAAAATCCTAGCCTTCTTCACGGCTATCGGGTTGAATGGCGATCTGTATCCTGGCTATGGGTACAAACAATCAACATAGGTGTTTAAGATTGAACGGGCGCTTTCCCTAGTGTATAATTTATCTGTACTTTTTATGTGTTTTGTTATCTGTAATTGTCTATGTCCAATATTCATTGACGTTGGTTCTTTTCTTCATTGCATTACAATTTTTACATTCAAGTCCGAACGGTCGTTTTATTTAATTAGGTACACCGAATTTTATACCTGACCTGTACATGGTCCATCTTCGCCGGATAAGTCGAAATTATTAGAACCAGAGCAATAACAGAAGCTGTGAAGCGCAAAGCGGGATTACGCATCGAAAAAGAGTGGTCGAGAGTTCAGTGAGAAACTACGTGAGAACAATAGACATTTTAGTTATAGTGATAGTTGAACCCAACACTCTAATCAGGTATAAAACTAAAGATAATTAGGTGTAAAATCAGGTCAGTAACGTTTAATATTACATTTACATGTTTATTATATCTGTAAGTCCATAATTTGTCAGATAATTTGGTAGGTAGTCCAATCGTACGTGTACTTGTCATGGCGGCATTATAATGTAGGTGAACGTAGTTTGGCTATCATTATTGTTTCAACCAAAATATCATTAATTCCCGACAAATTAATAGGATTACTTTATATTTTAGTGTAATGTAAGTGTATTGACCGTTAAGCATTCAATTTGATGATGTTGTAACCGACTTTGACCGTTAGGAATTTTGAATTGTAATACTGACTTTAAATTGAAATTGTTTTTTGAAATTATAATCTATTCAAGCTATTATTATTTGAATTCAATAATCATTATTTGAAATTAATTGTGTGTAATTGTAATTTAATATATAATAAATTCTTTAACTGTTATATTATATATCAATTGTAATTTGTAATAGGAATTAATTTATCATTTAGTATTGTATGACATTGCATAGGACTAGGACTTTGAATTTAATAATTGAGACATTATATTTAATCCGATAGACATCTTTTATTAGAATTTAGGCTTAAAGGAAAAGTGATTCGTTTGTTAATTTACTTAAGTACTAATACATGCTACCTGTATCAATTCCAGGGCGATCGTACCAGTCTCCCAGAATGACCGAGGACAAGGATTTAATTAAAAAACGAGGCAGCTACAAGGGACGTCTCACGTCATTCGCTAATTTCTTAATGACCTTGAACATATCTAAGATGAGTTCCTCGGAAGCCAGGGAGTTACAATTGCGCATTGGTAAGATCGATTCATTGTATGATCAATATGACGAGGTCCAATCCAAGTTAGAGTGTAATTCCGATAATATTGATGTACAATTAAGTGAGAGAAATGAGTTCGAAACTCAATATTATAAAATACTTGCCGAAGCTCAGGAGTTATTAGATACTTATAGAAAGAATCATGATAAAAACGAAGTTGCATCTACTTCCAACAATAATCATAGGTTTGTTAAGTTACCCACAATACAGCTGCCCAAGTTTCACGGCAGCTATGAAAATTGGCTGGAATTTCATGATACATTTACAAGTTTGATTCACAATAACGATGAAATTGATGAAATTAATAAATTTCATTATTTACGGGCATCCTTGGGGGGGTCAGCTGCTGTGGTAATCCAGTCGATTGAGTTTTCCGCCAACAACTATTTAGTAGCGTGGCAGATTTTGTGTGACCGATTTAATAATAAAAGGTTATTGATCCAAAATCATGTAACAGCTTTATTCAACCTTGAACCGGTCACCAAAGAGTCCTCTGTTATTTTAAAACGCGTTATTGATTCATTAAATAAAAACTTAAGGGCGTTAGAATCACTAGGGGAGCCAGTTAGTCATTGGGATACATTGTTAATTTATATAGTGACTCATAAGTTAGACGGAAAGACATATCGCGAGTGGGAACAAACAAAAGGCAATTTACCAAAAGATAAGCCTATTGATCTTAATTCTTTTCTTGAATTCTTGCGTAACCGTGCAGATTTATTAGAAACGATTGAAATGTCTCATAATAGTTCTAGTGTGTCTAATACAAAAAATGTGAATAAAATTAAAACTATGGTTTCTGTACAAGGCAATGACAGTAAAATACAGCCCAACACATCGCCTATGAAACCATGTCCGAAGTGCAATGCCCAGCATTATCTTAATAATTGTCCTAGTTTTATTGCTTTAAGTAACGACGAACGTTACAAGGTGATGTCTAATTATAAAATATGTTTTAATTGTTTCCGCAGTGGTCATTATGCCAATACATGCAAGAAACCAGGCTGTAAGGTGTGCAAGCGTAAACATCACACATTGATTCATGTCAGTCAGAACAGAAACACAAACCAACCGTCGACTGGTTCTGTACAGCCTGAAGTCACACTAGCGGGATCCATCACCTCAGATACACATAAGCAATTTGGTCAGTGTGATGTCTTACTATCCACTGCGTTGCTCAAATTGTATGATAGGGACAATCATGAGGTAATTGCACGTGCAATACTTGACAGTGGCAGCACTACATGTCTTATGACTGAAAACCTGCTTAATCGGTTAAAATTACCAGCTATACATACAGATAGGTCAGTCATAGGCATTAATAGTTTAACATCACCTATAAGTAAAATGTGTCGTTTGCCTATGAAATCGTTAAGCGAAGAATTTTCAACTACTTTAACTTGTTTTGTATTGTCGTCTATTACTGATAAAGTACCCGGTTGTCAGATAGACATAAGTAGTATAAATATTCCATCTGATATTTGTTTAGCAGACCCATTATTCTACACGCCCGCCGCCGTTGATCTAATCATTGGCGCTGATGTTTTCTGGGACATTTTGGGTTCGCAAAACATCAAGTTGGGAGATGGAAAGCCAATTCTGTACGAAACTAGACTTGGCTGGATAGTGTCAGGTCCTGTAAACGGCGACCGTATATTCTCACTACCTCGAGAAATTAAGTGTAAGTTTACACAAATTAATGACACGCCTTCACAACATCCTGAGCATGACATTCAAAACCAATTAATGCGTTTTTGGCAGCTTGAAGAAGTTGGCCCTCAGTCATCTCAGTACTTTCCTGATGAAAGGAGTTGTGAAGATCATTTTAAAAAGAATACAACTCGCCTCACAGACGGTCGTTTCTGTGTTAGAATCCCATTAAAACAAACACCAAGCGTGTTAGGAGATTCTTATCAGCGAGCTCAACACTGCTTGTCTTCGTTGCAACGCAGGCTTAAAAATAATAATTGTTTGGACAAAATGTATAAAGAGTTCATGTCCGAATATGAAATGTTAGGTCACATGTCAGAGTGCACGCCAATTTTGACGACGCCTCATTATTTTATTCCACATCATGGAATATTACGTGAAAGTAGTACAACCACAAAACTCAGGGTTGTGTTTAATGCTAGTAGCCCTACTACTACAGGAGTTTCATTTAATAATATTCAAATGATAGGGCCTACTGTGCAGGACGATTTAGTGTCAATTCTTATAAGATTTCGACAACATCGGTATGTCTTGGTAGCAGATGTTGAAAAGATGTACCGGCAAATTGTGGTTCATAATGATGACAGACCTTTACAACAAATTCTATGGCGTGAACACCAATCTCATCCCATTAAGTGTTACCAACTAAATCGAGTGAGTTATGGGACTGCTAGTGCTCCATATTTAGCTACTAGGTGTTTGAAACAAATAGGATTAGACTGTGTAGACCCAAAAATATCTGAAATAATTATTCACGATTTTTATGTGGATGACTTACTCACAGGAGGAGATGATTTCACGGAAGTTATGCATATACGCGAGCAGGTTACATCTGAGTTGGCATCGGCTTGTATGCCTCTCAGAAAGTGGAAGTCAAATGACTCAAAGTTACTCTTAAACGCCTGTGAGTCATCCCCTGAACTAGAAATTGGAGATACGGAGCCTAGTAAGACATTAGGTCTCGGTTGGCACGCAACAACTGATCAATTTTACTTTCCCATCAATCACACCATGGCTAAGGGAAATACTAAACGTGATATCTTGTCAGTTATAGCGCAAATATTCGACCCTTTAGGGCTATTGTCACCTGTAGTTATTATAATGAAAATCTTATTACAGAAACTATGGCTGGAACGCTTGTCCTGGGACGAGGCATTACCATCAGAGATAGCCAAGGTGTGGTCTGATATTGTGAACAGCCTGCCGGAACTACGCAGTCTCCGTGTACCACGACATGTCATCTGTGACTCATATTCCCGTTTAGAGTTACACGTATTCACGGATGCATCTGAGCGTGCGTATGGAGCTTGTGTATATATCCGAAGTATTGACGCTACCGGTCAGATTTTTGTTAATTTATTGCTAGCCAAGAGCCGAGTTGCTCCTATTAAGCCTACTACTATACCACGACTCGAGCTTTGTGGTGCGGTGATTGGTGCTCGTTTATATGAGAAAGCCGTCACTGCACTTAGAGCTAAAATCATGCACGCCACTTTGTGGACGGATTCCACAATAGTATTAGGTTGGCTTAGAATGTTACCATCTAAGTTGCAACCATTCGTGCGTAACCGTATTGCTGAAGTGTTAGATAAAACTGGCAACTGTACTTGGAGACATGTTCCAACGGATAATAATCCTGCGGACTTAATTTCACGTGGATTGAGTGTGTGTTCTCTTCAAGCAAGCAATTTATGGTGGCATGGTCCTGATTATTTAAAGCGCAGTGAGACACACTGGCCCACTACTCCCAAAACTGTTGACCGGTTGCCTGAAACTAAAAATGAAGTTTCATTACATGTCATTTCAGCAGCCGCAACTAACTTAATCGATTTCAGTCGCTTTTCAAATCTTATTAGGCTGCAGCGGACGGTTGCATATGTACTACGGTTTATAAATAATTCAAAGGGGGAAATGAAAATTAAATCTAAATATTTGACCAGTACTGAACTGGATGAATCTTTAAAATGTATTATTAAGCTATCACAAATGGAGTCATTCCCTGAATATGATTTATTAATGAAAAAGCAACAGTTACCTCAAAAAAGCCCACTGACAAAATTTAACGTGTATTTAGATGAATATAACCTAATTCGTGTTGGTGGTAGATTACATAATTCTGATTTTAAATTTGAGAATAAACATCCTATAATTTTACAGTCCACACATCATGTCACAAAATTATTATTTGAATTAGAGCACAAAAGGCTAATGCATGCCGGCCCTCAGTTACTATTGGCTACCATTCGTGAAACCTACTGGCCCATAGGTGGTCGCAACTTAGCAAGGAAATGTTACCGCCAGTGCGTTCGTTGCACTCGTATGAAGGGCAAAGTATATGCTCCGTTGATGGGAAATTTGCCACGGCAGCGGCTCCTTCCGGGTTACCCATTTGAAAGTGTAGGTGTAGACTACGCGGGACCCATGTCCTGCGCTAGTCGCGCTGGCCGCGGTTGTAGAATTTTTAAGTCGTATATTGCTATTTTCGTATGCTTTACAACCAAGGCAATCCATTTAGAACTGGTGAGTGACTTAACAAGCAATAACTTCCATTTAGCATTACGCAGATTTATATCTCGTCGGGGAAAACCATCTCACATATACTCAGACAATGGAACCTCGTTTGTTGGCGCATGCAATGAGCTATCTAAGTTTTTGAAGGCCAATTGTGACTCTCTGGCTGAAACTTCAGCCTTGGAAAGCATTAATTTTCACTTTATTCCCGCATACAGCCCTAATTTTGGAGGTCTCTGGGAGGCTGGTGTGAAGTCCACCAAGTATCATTTAAATAGAGTGCTGGGACATTGTAATTTAACATTTGAGGAGCTTACAACTACACTGGTGCAGATTGAGGCTATACTTAATTCTCGACCACTAACTCCACTCTCGTCGGACCCAGAAGACTTTACGCCACTTACGCCCGGACATTTTCTCATCGGCCGTCCTCTCACAGCGCTGCCAGAAAGGACTTACGCTGAAGACTGCAATGTTTCCAGATTAACCCGCTTCCAACGGATCGAACAGATACGTCATCATTTTTGGAGCAGATGGAGTAAAGAGTACATTTCAGAACTCCAGCAGCGAGTAAAATGGTGATCCTGCAAGTACTCCTTAGAGCCTAACACTTTGGTTCTTATAAAGGAAGACCACACTCCACCATTAAAATGGAAGCTTGGACGTATCGTTGCTGTGTATCCTGGCCCTTCCGATGGTGTCGCACGCGTGGCTGATGTTCGGACGGCGACTGGCATTTTACGGCGATCATTCAGTAAAATTGTTCCCTTGTTTTGTGATGACTAGAAGACTACTATTCGGTTAAAAGACGAGCTTTTAACGCGCGGGGGCATGTTTAAGATTGAACGGGCGCTTTCCCTAGTGTATAATTTATCTGTACTTTTTATGTGTTTTGTTATCTGTAATTGTCTATGTCCAATATTCATTGACGTTGGTTCTTTTCTTCATTGCATTACAATTTTTACATTCAAGTCCGAACGGTCGTTTTATTTAATTAGGTACACCGAATTTTATACCTGACCTGTACAATAGGTTTAAGTAACCTAGGCTGATACAGTCCGAGCTAAATTATTATTTTTTGAATGAAGTAGCAGACGAGCATGCAGGCCATGTGGTGTTAAGTGGTCGCTTCAGCCCATGGACATCTACATACAACCTCAAGCAAGCATAGGTAAGTCTTGTCTGAGGTCGTATGCAGTTGCGCTGCTACTCCGGAGGCTGGTGGTCGCCTCATGTAAATGTGGCCGGTAACTGCACCTTTCCACCGAAATACAATAGAATTGTTTCAGCGCAGAAGTAGGTGCAGCGGTGGTACTTCCCCAGGTGAACCATAATAGTTTTACCACGTTCCGTGTGTAGTACACACATACAAATAAAAAATACAAGACCACTTTTAGTGAAATGTTTGTTTTCTATCACCGAAATAAATATTTGTTTCGATATAAACAATATTGAGTCAATCCAAAAACATAAAAGGGTGACAATTTTGAAAAATAATAAAAACACATTCAAAATAAAATATGAAACCATGAGAAACGTCAAGCGACGCTCCCTTGCATTACTCTCTTTGTGAACATACTCTACCTTCGACAAAAAATAAAATTGTTTGTTAGAAGGTAGCTAACTAGGTAAATAATGTAAATTTCTTTTTAATCTTATCACACGTCATAGTCAAACAATTAGCCGCGAGCTATGCGACGAATGGCCTTTTGACAAAATTTTGTTTCAACTCTGGTATTTTAAAATTATTCATCAACTTTAAAATTTATATTCTATTATTTATATATATATGTTATTCTTGCGCGTTTCCGTTCTTCGGAGGGCACGTTAAGCCGTCAGTCCCGGTTAATGTAAAAGATATCAGTCGATCAGTCGGTAAACCTTGTCGGAGGCCTTCTGGGCGGTTTGAAAACATCCGACAGCGGGTTGGCCACTAACCCGCATCTCCACCAACCCGCATTGCAGCAGCGTGGTGGAGTAAGCTCCAGGTCTCCCCTATAATGGGGACCCGTGCCCAGCAGTGGAACGCAAAAAGGGTTGCAGGCAGCCAGCCAAAGTCGGTTTAAATTTTTGTTTGAACAATTCAATAAATAACGCTTCACACTCATAGCCCCACAGTAGGGTAGATATACCCTGTGTCGTGGGTACCATGGACACATACAAAGACAGAAACACAAACACCCAGACCGAGAACAGAAATTTAAAGTCATCATTCAAATTTCTATTTCGCCGGGAATCGAACCCGGGACCCTTCGGTTGGCAGTCCGGCATGGTAACCATTACGCCACGCAGGTCGTCAATATTATTTTAAATGAAACACAGAAGCGAATTTCGGAGTGCGCCCAAGTTGGATTAAAAATTAAGAAGTTTAGCTTCGTACTTACGAAGTATCCGGCCGAGCTGAGATACGAACGGCATAATTATTCCGGTGGTACAGTAACTTGGTTAATTAAATAAATTCCTTACTTGTTTTTAACTACCTGATATGAAAGTTTTATTTGCCATTTTACAAGGCTTGTTTAATTTATGGAATTCAATAAAATTAAAAGTATATAATTTTTCCGATTTTTCATTAACTACTGGATACCTACAACTGCTTTAATAGGTTTTCTGACGAAGCTTGTACAAATTTAGAGATACCTTTTTTGTATCGGGGGGAACCGTCAAAAGGTACACGGTACCTTAGGAGAGTGTACCTGGGATTTGAACCCTGGGATTTGAATTTGTGGCCTGCCTCTGCGCTTGGGGATTTGGTTCTCCACTGGAACGCACCGGCATGCGGCCACGCACACACCGCCGTCTTTCCCGGGGCTGCAGGCTAGACGGGTCGAACTCCCGCTTTCACCGTCCGCAACCCCAGAAGCCTCCTTTCAGTCGCCTCTTACGATCAGGCTCACCGTAGCTCTATTCTTAATCCCGAAGCTAAGTCTACGAAAATCAGGATATAGGTAAAAATAACTTTTGCAAGTTTGCAAACGGATCAAATAGGTAGCATAGTTCCGCATTGTTAGATTTATCCGTTTCACGTTTTGAATGAGACTTGGACTGTAACCCTGAGGGATTGGGAGGAAGACGTACGAAGGTACAAATCAATGAGACGACGCGATCGCACTAATCTTGTTAGACAGCTTAGACGAGATTAGCAGCTTAGAACATGCGTCGAGCATTGTACATCAGTTGTGTACAGCTTAGTATAATCTACAATAACAACTTGCAATTATATAAACGGAAGTGATTTCAATTTAAATTTGTAGTTGATAGAACTTACAGGATTACAGTGGGGAAGTGACCGTTGCATCCATTTATGCCGATAATTGCCAGAACAGAAATTTAAACTTACCATTAAAATTTTGCCTCGCTAGGCATCGTAACCAGGACCCTTCGAATGGCAATCCGGCTCGGCACCCATCAAATAATGTAAAAATAAAATATATCAATATACATCAACAATATCTTTTTAAGTAATTTTTTTTTTCATTCGTTTTTGATTTCTGTTTTTTTTTATAAATAAACCTAACAATAAGGTAGACGGGCCGCGTGGTGTTAAGCGATCACCGTCGCCTATGGACACGGGCAACCCTAGGGGAGCCGCCCGAGCATTGCCGGCTTTGGAGGAGAGCTTTTTTTTACAACTTTCTTGAAGAACCCCATGTTATAGTCCACTGGGATTTTTATCAGAAAATAGCCTTCCGCCAGCGGCTTCGCCCAAGTGGACCCGTTATATAGTTTCCGGTAGGATAAAAACTTATCCTCCTATGTATAATTATATATTATAATATATCATCCTATGTCCTTTTTTCAGGTCCAATCTATCTGTGTTCCAAAATTCATTAAAATTGGTTCAGTAGTTTACGCGAAAGCGTAGCAGACAGACAGAGTTACTTTCGAATTTATAATATTATTATTAGCGATAAATAAATAAACATAACATAAACCGATTACTATATGTAGCCTTTGCTGAAGTCGGTTAAAAATCAGGGAAGGAAATTGAATTTTATATTTTAATTCATACTCTGTTCTCGAACCACATTGGAAGCAATTCCATCTAATCCAATTTTCTATATGGTCGAACCATTAAAGTTTCTGCCACTTACGAAATAAATAATTCAATTAGGAATTTCTCTATGAGATTGCTGGTCCACGTAGAAATACCTGAAGATTCGAAGAATCCCACTTCTACGAATGTGCAGTCCTCCAGCACTAACGTAAGTCCAATATTTGCGGTAATAGTAGCAATAGTTTATCGATACTTGGCGAGATATTTAATTGAACTGTTCGTAATTTTAGAACATTCAGAAGCTTAGGCAAGTTTGCTGTGTAAGCTGTTGAAATAGTTCGGCGAAGCTCGAGAGGATGTTATTTACTTAATGGTATTTATTAAATATAGTAGACGTAGTGGTGGAAAGTGGGAGGATGCGATTTCAAAATAAAGTTTTGATTGTTTCATATAATAAATACATAAACATAAGGCAGAGATCGATAAGATGTTTGTTAGTAAGATAATTGATCAATTCAACTTCAAACTCATAGAATCATAGAATAATCATAAGGAAAATCAATACTTTCATTCACTGGAACTTTTTTTGGAATCGGGAGGGGGGGGGCCTTCATAAGGTACCCGACACCTTGGGACTTTGTGTGGTGGACTATGGCCTACATCTCTCTTACTTCTGAAAAAGAAGACCTGTGCCCAGTAGTGGGACATAAAAAGTATTTAAAAAAAATTAGTATCGAAGTATACGTTAAACTTAATATAAAAGTATAGGACCTTCATAGTTTTGGTCACCGTTTAAAAACAAGCAGTAAGGTTTTCATGGATATGTGAGCTTATCATAGCGTGCTTATGACTTCAAACAATCCGAGGCAAGACGTCGACCCCTAAATGACCCTTAGCGTGGAATCGCTGCTGCGATAATGAGGCAGAACTTGCCTGAAATGACGCTTTTATACAGCTTTCATAACAATCCAGACTATGACTGACTAACCTAGGATTCCGTACAGTATAGACAAAGACAAATGATTTATTTGCGCAATTATGGGTATTACAAAAGTTGTTTTATACATTTAATAGTTCGCCATATTTACCTCAGTAAGGTATGCAAATATTATTAATAAATAAAAGTACTGACTAAAATCTAACTTACTTTATAATATATGTCTACTCTTTCTGCGGACATAATTTATTAAAGCTTCAAAACTAAAGCGGCACATTAAGATTTTATTTGTTATATTATTTTATTATTAAATAAATTCTTGTGTTACAGTGTTAGTAGCCATATTCCTCCGAAACGGCATTACCGATTTTTATCAAAATTTATATGCGTATTCATTAGGTTTGAGATTCAGTACTAATCTATTTTTCCAATCTTCAAGTCATAAGTATCATAGTTCACTCCACAAAATTTTATTTGTAGGGGAGAGTCCGGCAGTACCGTCACCTTAAGGTTTATGTAGGATAAAATAAAAAATCCTCAGGTTATATGTCAAATATCTGCTAAAATGTGTTAAGGCATTCAAGTACTGTAAATAAAAACAATAAAATACTTTTAAATTTAGAAATAATGAACTTTATTAATAAAATTTGAAAAGTATGAAAAATTAACTTAAAAAAAATTGGCCTCCAGTACCGGCCAGCATAAAAATAATCATTTATAGTTTTATAACAGACAAAAATCACGAGTGTATTGATTTGTTAGCTCTGGTATACCTATTTGCACACGCCTCATGCACCTAAGCCTTGCAGTTTCCGCATTGAATCCAATTCTCTTCATGAGATTCGAGGCACAATGGACAAATTGTCTCTTCCTCGTCGGTTTGTGGAGGGACTCTGGTTTTTTTTATCTTATTTTTTCCTTTCTTGCTACCATTTTTTCTAAAACCAAGTTCTTGCCTTTCTTGCTGATATCTTGTCCTGAAATCACACTCCTACCTCGCTTAGCTGACTCTTCAACACTTTTATCTGCTCTTTTCTGGTCCAACATCTTTTTGTATGGAGAATTTGTGTAAATTTCACTTTTTTGAGCTTTGCGACGTCACCGTCGTGCAGTAGCTCGTCTGTTTGAAGCATCAGGAACCGGTGACAATTCTGCAACTATTGCCTTAAAATTGTCAAACGATAGGTTGATTTCATCGGTAGCGCATTTCATTACTCAGGACCTTTTGCACGGCTATATGCATATTAGCGGGATCCCAATCACCCTTCTTTTTCTTCCTCTCACCATCACTATTATCGCCTGACACCTTTGTGTACCAATAATAAAATAAAATCACTCAAAAAGAAACCTACATAGTGGCCGGTACTGGAAGACAATTTTGTGGCCGGTACTGTAGGGAACGAAAAAAATATAATGTACGGTACGACCCAAGAAAATAATTTACTAATAAATATTGAAATTAAACATGTTTTATAATAACTATGTAAATAATCATTACATATCAGGTTTAATTTTTTTCAAACTCCTTCTATAACCTCTAAGTAGTTATCATCCACAGAACTTTAGTTGTGTATCTTGTGTTCACCATGCGCAACACAAATCGGCGTACTATCACTAAGCGTGTCGCGACAGGTCGCCGCCGCGCGGGGCATATACTTACTTGTAAGAACGCATTACTTTAATGGCCTAACCCAGATCAGCACCATCTCTTATAGAATTCAGGAAACTCTAACTGGCCGGTACTGGATGCCGGCCGGTACTGTAGGACTTTCCCCTACATCTTTTTTAAGTTGTGATGTTAAAAAATACATACATTGTAAGTATGTTTTTTACAAAAGAATTTAAAAAAGAAAACAGCTTGAAAAGACTATACCGACTTCGCCGGATCAAGTCAAGTAGGTACTTATTTATAATTTTTGTGTCTTTCAGTGGAAGATGCCATTGCTGGCCACACTTACATGGGACGATTTCTGGCACACCACAGGCTACAGCAACCACATGGGCTGCATGTTCGTCTGCTACACATTTAAATTAAAAGTACCTGGACGACCGAGCGTTTCTCAGATAAAAACAATTTATTTTCTTGGTTTAATTTCAAACGAAGCACTCATTTAATTGTTAATACCGCCATCTGAAATAGATCCCAATAAAAAAAAACTCAAAAAATAAAAAAATAAACGCTCTCTATATCCGCAGTCAGCCCACGTAACCAAGGAAGCTTTAATTCAATGAACGAAATTTTCACAGAGCTCTTTCAAATCGACAATGTGATCTCTTTGAACGCCGAATTTGACGGCGTTCGACGAACGGCGTTTGACGGCGTTCTACGTCACAATATTATTAATACTCTCCAATAGATGTCAGGAAGAGTAGTATTTTTCAGTTTATAATTCATATTTTATCGCTGAAAATATTTTTTGATAATTCAAAATTTCTAAAAATAAAACCTAGCTGGATCGATTTATCACCCCTGAAACCAGGGTACTAAATTTCATTAAAATCTTTGCAGCCGTTTTCGAGGTTCAAAAAATATATTTAGGTATATACAAGAATTGCTCGTTTAAAGGTATTAGATATAAGAATTTCAACCAATATAATCTCATTTTACAGTTGGTATTAGCATTTTACTGCCTTTTTCATCCCATTAAAAAAATCCTGTTTGTCATACTGAATCTGGTGTGACTACGAGTCAGGAAAAAAAATATCACCTATTTATCAGCGAGTTCTCTGATTGAGCCCAGTACACACTTCCAGTAATTGGTTCACTTTGAATCGTAACTTTTTCATTAACGTAGCCGCTACTGGTACTTTTGGCACTGTAAGTAATTAGTAGCAGGCTCTTTGATATATTTTAGGTACGGACGATAAAAAATCTCCGTTATGATCTTTTCGGGTACCTTTATAACTAAATTCGATCTATTTTAAAATTTTATTCAAGTATTTGTTTTTTCATCACGAGTCATGCAAGAAATTCTGGGTTCGATTCTCATCTATATTCTATCTATCTTCTATATATTAAATTCTCATGTCACAGTAATAGTTAAGTACTCACCTGAAACGGCTTGCCCGATTTTTATACAATTTTATCTTTATATTCGGGTATGTCTGAGAATCGGACGTAAGTAATCTACTTTTCAAACGTTTAAGTTGTAAGTGTGGTTCACTCCAAACATTTAAAGGCGTTACGGAGTTCGCGAGGTCAGCTAATAATATTTAAAATGATAAATTTAGCGGTGTTTTAGGTTTTAATGTGTCCATAGTACCCACGACAAAAGGAATCCTAATGTGGGGCTATGAATAATTGTAGCGTTATTGTGTACATATTTTTACACTTGCAATTACGAAATGGTGCAACATTAGGTATTTACACACAGTTGCAGTCACTGAAAAAGTAAACCGGTAGCACGGAATGGTCGGTTTATTTGCGCAGGTAAATGCAGCTGAAAGCTGAACCACGGCAAGTCGCCACTTTTCTTGGAGGCTGTGGTCTAAAAGCAAAAGTGAAGCGGTAGATACAGAACAGTAGATAGTACGATCAGGATCGTAGAGTTTTAGAACTTCTTTTTACAAGCTTTTTTGTTAATAATAATTTGCAATGTAAGTTTCTTCGGATGGAATCTTGTGGTTTAATTTAATAGCAGATATCTTTAACCGATTGAACTGAAATGTTTTTTTTTTAAATTATGGCATCGCAAACTCTGCATATTGCCAGCGTCAAACATAATTTGTGCATCACGTTTTTGCCAGTTTCGGTGAAACTGGACGAGTAATAATAGGCAAAGTCAGTAAGTCATCAGTAATCAGTCAGTCAAGTCAGTCAGACGTTCAAGTAAAGCGATGGCTTCTTTACCAGAACGTGACCAATGGAATTTCCAATGTATTCGCTTATTGAATGTCGTTTTTTCCCGGTCATCGCCTTTAAGTGCCCGTTGAGCTAGACGTTGAGCTGAGGGATGAAAAGCTGTATAGTCATAGAAAAAATCAGTAAGTCGTCAGTAATCAGTCAGTCAAGTCAGTCAGACATTCAAGTAAAGCGATGGCTACTTTACCAGAACGTGTCCAATGGAGTTTTTGAGGCAAGCCGAAGAAACATGTTTTCGCACTGTTACTTTATTTCACAACATCTTGCACTGTCATTAACCTATACCGAACCAAATGCCAACACTTTATTCGATATAACTCAAAAATACATCAAGAAAATGAAAATAAAATTAACGTCTCGCCAAAACTCCTCAGTATAATTTCAAATCCAAAATAGCCGATGAAATAATTGGCGGATATTGTACATACCTACTGTTGTAGGTAGAATCGACCGGGTATTAAATGAAAGGAATATTTACCCTTAGTATAAATAGATACCTAATGTAGCTTACACCAATAGTCATAGAAATAAAAATAAATACTGCATACGAACGTCATAGACAAACTCTAGCACTGAAACATAGAAGGGTCGGATTATTTGCGCCAGTAATTGAACCCGAAAGCTACGTCAAGAGCGGCAACTCACCAATTTCCTCGGAGGCTCTGGTACAAAATAAAGGTGAGCAGCGGTTAAAACAGCATAGTGAAAATGTCACCGATTCTAAAACACTATACCTACAAAACAATAAGCACTATACTGTTCAAAAAGCTGTACTGATCAGCGATGGCCGAGCTGTAAAGACTGCGGTCTCCTATACAGAGATATCGGGTTCAAATCCATGACCTCTGACAAAGAAATTTGTAGGTAATGTCTGCATTTATCGTACGAAAAATGTTGTGATTTTTAATTAATTACGATGTTTTCCATCATTGTACATGCCAGAGAGAAACTCATAACTTCTCGAGGGCATGATGTCCACCAAACCGCATTTGGCCATCGTGGTGGACTATGACCTAAATCGAGATGGATTTTGTGAGAGGGTACCTTTGCCCAGCAGTGGGACATTAAAAAGATCGATAAAAATACTAAGCAAGGCTCTTAAAGGCTCAAGGAAATATTGCATTCACGAATGTTCCATGAGACGAAAATTGGGTACATTATGTCAGGTTAAATCGTTAGAAAAACTTCCTTCAAAGACTTAACTAAAACTTCACAGCCAACAAGTAAGCACCGTTACCTGAAGCAAAAAAAAAACCTTGAGTATAATTATTAATGGCCAATGTTGTGCGATTCTCTCAATTGATGTTTTAAACACTTTCTTTAGACAAATAAAAATTTTGCAATTCTATAGAATTTTAAGGGAACTTTAAATCAATACTTACCTTTATCCCATAGTTTTCGACCAACATAAGCAAAACATAAAAAATAACTGAACTGCGTAAAGTGATCTGATTATGGCGCCAGAAATTGAATATGAAAGCTACCACCAATTTCCTTGGTTGCTCAGGTACAAAGGTTGTGGTCTCTGTTGTATCATTCGACCATCATAAGCAAAAAAATAATAAAACTAACTGAACTGACTGAAATGGTCTGATTATTTGCGCCAGTTGAACCCGAAAACTACGCGAACAGCGGCAAGACACCATTTTCGTCGGAGGATCTGGTACAAATATAAAAGTTCAGCGGTAAACATAAGTTGGTTTAACTCAACGTAAGTTCAAATTTCTTTCTCCTCTTAACGACAATTCGAATTGTTAAATATGCCAAACAACTTTAAAAAAACGTAAAAAAATTTTTTGCCTGTGGATTTCATCATTATCTATATTTTTTTCAACATATTTTTATGTCCCACTGCTGGGCACAGGTCTCCTTCTCACAAGTGAGAGGATTCAGGCCGTAGTCCACCACGCTGGCCAAGTGCAGATACCAATCTGCACTTAACTTCTCGAAAGCATGACGTCTACCAGGACGTCATGCTTTCGAGAAGTTATGAATTTCTCTCAGGCATGCACAGCGATGGAGAACATCATAATCAATTAAATATTGCGATATTTTCCATCACCGTGGAGCAGCGATAAATGCGCACATTACAAATTTCTTAGTCAGAGGTGCGCGCCGAGGATTTGAACCCGGGCTCGGTCGCGTCGAAGACCGCGGTTTCTCACCACTCGGCCATCGCTGCTCCCACTCGGCCATCGCTGCTCACTCATTATCTATTACTAATATACATAGATCGTTATACGTTAGATCTCCTGGTTCCCCTTATCTCCAAATACAGGTTAGATGCAATACTGGCCTATTTTTGAAAGCAAAACTATGTCAATTATTATTAATATAACAACCTACAATAAAAAGAGGCTGAGAGTTTTTCTCCTCCGGCTCTTTTCTCTCAGCTCAAATCATCGCCCAGTGCCCGTATAGGTACGTAGAGCCGATGACCACGAAAATATTGACAAATCAAATCAAATCAAAAATATTTATTTCATATCTCTATAATATAAAAATGAATCGCAAAATGTGTTGGTAAGAGCATAACTCAACAACGCCTCGACCAATTTGGCCAATTGTTTTTTTTTAATGTTCGTTGAAGTTCAAGGATGGTTTTTACGGCGAGAAAAATTCGAATAATTGCCGGAAAAACCATAAAAACAGCCCTTTTCTTTTTCCCATACAAATGTTTTCTAACTAAAACGTAGTCAATTTGAGCTTTATTGCTATTGTATAAAGTTCATATAAAATTACAAGCACTCACTGTTGTTTAAGCAATGTAGGTGTGTTCTTAACGTCAAAGATCATATCTATCAAAACAGTGTGCGTGTGTGTGTTGGAGCACAGAATACATCGTTGGAGGAGTTTAATGTCGCATAGCATGATGTTATAATAGCTTATAGCCTTCCCTAATAACTGGACTATTCAACACAAAAATAATTTTTCAATTCGAACCAGTAGTTTCTGAGATTAGCGTGTTCAAACAATCAAACATCCACGCGGACGAAGTCGTGGGCGGCCGCTGTCCCTAATAATATTATAAATTCGAAAGTAACTCTGTCTGTCTGTCTGTTACGCTTTCTCGCTTAAACTAATGAACCAATTTTAATGAAATTTGGAACACAGATAGAGTGGACCTTGGGAAAGGACATAGGATGGTTTTTATCCTACGGGAACCTATAAAACACACGGATTTCCTAAAAACTTCTGCGCGTTCTCTTAAGCTTCGGGATATCATTGAGTCGGTCAATCTATCCATTTTGCCCTTGCAGGCCACTCATCACAATGTTGACTTTGATGACTCGTGGATAGACCTCTTAATAACAAGTGCGCCTGATCTCGTTAACTTTTATGGGCAACTCCCCGCTCCCGGGTTTTCGCGACATGACCTACTTTACATGTCGTACAAATTAAGACCTCCGAAACATAAACCGTTAACTTTATATATTAGAAGTTTCTCAAAAATTGATATTGAGCGGTTGAGAAATGACGCTAGTAAAGTAGATCTATCTAAGGTAAAAGCTGCTTCTACAGTGGACGACAAAATCCTTCACCTGAACAATGCTGTTTTGAAGTTGTATGACGTCCACGCTCCAGTGCATGCAGTGAAACTAAAACGACCCCCTGCGCCCTGGATGACTGAGACTGTTCGAGCGGCAATGGCTAGACGTGATCGCGCTTTCCGAGCTTTTAAACAACAACGCACTGCACAAAACTGGGCCGCTTTCAAGATTGCAAGGAATCGCTGCAATCAATTGATACGAACAGCAAAACGCCGTTACATCCATTTCAATCTTAGCGATTCTTCTCCCGCTGACATGTGGAAATTTCTTAAGGCACTAGGTGTCTGCAAAATGCCGGAAACCGATTGCAGCTTCACTCCCCTTAAATTAGATAAAATCAATCGTCATTTTATTTCTACTTCTCCCATTGACCATTCTCTTCGTTCTCAAACACTTGCCTCTATTGCATCAATGCAATCCCCCAACGCTCCAGATTTTAACTTCTCATCTGTAGATCAGAGGGAAATTAAGAAGACTCTCTTGTCAATTAAATCTAAGGCAGTGGGCTGCGATCATATTAGTAGGACTATGATTTCCAATATCGTGGAGTATCTTCTGCCGGAAATCACCCATATTATAAATTTCTCACTTTCATCCGGGGAATACCCCACGATTTGGAAAAAGGCTTTAGTGCGCCCTCTACCAAAAGTTCCACACCCCCTCGATCCCAGTCACTATAGACCTATCTCTATTCTTCCATTCCTTTCAAAAGTTCTAGAGGCCTGTGTGTATGCGCAAATATCCACTCATATCTTTAAAAATAACCTACTGAGTTCCTTTCAGTCTGGGTTTCGTCCGTGTCACAGCACCAACACCGCCCTTATTAAAATAACTGACGATATCCGCCGTGGTATGGATAACAAAATGCTAACAGTGTTGGTGCTGATTGATTTTTCTAATGCGTTTAACACAGTGGACCACGAAATCCTTCTTGCCATCCTCTCCTTGCTCCATTTCAGTCCCACAGTATTAAAGTGGTTTGCATCCTATCTTCGTGGCCGCCAGCAATCAGTTTGTTTAGGTCAAGCATCATCTGGTTGGGCTGATGTAGTTACTGGTGTGCCACAAGGCGGAATTTTATCTCCTTTGATGTTTTCTGTATTTGTTAATACCCTAGTCTCTAGCTTCAACTGTTCGTATCATTTGTATGCCGATGATTTACAGTTATATACCCAAAGCACCAAAGATGACTTACATAATGCAATTGCAGTTATAAACCAGAATTTAGACAAACTGAAACTCTGGTCATCTCGCTTTGGACTAACTGTAAATCCTACAAAATGTCAGGCCATCCTAATTGGAAGCTCTAAGCTTCTTGCAAAAACAGAGGTCGATAAATTACCACCTATTATTTTTAATGGAGCCCCAATTCGCTTGTCAGGATCAGTTAAGAATTTAGGTCTGTTTCTGGATAATTCCTTGAGCTGGCACGTGCAAATTAAAGAAATCAGTCGGAAAGTTAATGCCACATTGCAGTCTCTGTATCGAACGAAACATTTTTTGCCAACTAAAACAAAATTACTTTTAGTTAACGCCCTCGTCTTGCCCATTATTGATTATGCAGATGTTTGTTACCCAGATCTGAATGAAGAGCATCTCAACAAATTAGAGCGCCTCCTTAACAACTGTATCCGTTACATTTTTGGTCTACGCAAGTACGACCATGTCTCACAATTTCGCAGTCAACTTAAGTGGCTCACTATTCGCCAAAGGCGGTGCTCTAGAATTCTCGGTCTTCTTTATTCGATCTTAAACGATCCTGCTTCTCCACCTTATCTTAAGGAAAGTTTCCAGTATCTCCATGCTACGCACAAGGATGATAGAAGTCTTCGCTCTTCTTCTAACTTAAAACTTGCAATTCCACCGCATAGTAGCGGTTTCTTCCACTCCTCATATACCATACAAGCTTCACTCCTCTGGAACGCCTTACCCGAAAATATTCGCAAAGCGCCCAGTAAAGGTTCATTCAAAAAGCTTGTACGAGAGTACTATCTGAAGTCGTGTTAATAGACTTTCTTTAGCTGAAATTGTGTAAGATATTATATATGTATATATTTATTATATATATTATTTATATGTATATATAGTATATTGTATACGTTATTTATATATTATATTATATATATGTATATATATATTTAACATTTTTTTTTTTACTTTATATTTAAGTTTTTTTTTTAATTTCATCTTTGTTTTGATTTATTTATGATGCCTACCACAACTTCTCACCATCGCCAAAGGTTGACTGGTAGAGAATGCCATCAGGCATTAAGTCCGCCTATTGTAAAAATACAATAAAGGGTAAATAAATAAATAAATAAATAAAAAACGGGTCCACGCGGGCGAAGCCGCTGGCGGAAGGCTAGTTAGGAATACAAAATATTCGCTTAATGAATGTAATTTTTTCCCGGTCATCGCCTTTAGGTGCCCGTTTGTGCTAGATTTTGAGCGGAGAGATAAAAGGCGGCGGAAAAAAAACTCCCAGCAGCACTCTTTTTAAAAACAATGTAAGTAAGTATAATTGAGATAACAGTATGGCTATGGGTTTGTAATGGGCACACCTGACAGCTGATCGTATGAGACACTATATACTCACTTCCACCTGCTCACAGATGCGAGTAATTACTAAAACTATGTAAGGTAAAAGTACGTATTCCCGTTAGTGTACCAGTACCCGTTAACAAGTCAGTTTTTCTATTATTGCACTTTTCTACTAATAATAAATTAAAGTTTGCGAATGGCAATACCTTCTCAGTAATATTTTGTACAATTATAATGACAACATTGACCAAAAAGTTTAATGGCGTAAAAACCATGCTATTACAAAAGTTTGCTCTTAGAAAATGTTATGTTAGTTCAAAGTTCTGTCAGTGAACTACTAAACCACCACGTCGCATTGATCAGCTAGTCATACTGCAATGGATAATGTTAAGTTAAGAGTGTTAATTTTCTAAAATATTTAAGTATATTATATTGCGATATAACCTATAAATTGAGGTGAATCTAATTGAGAAATAAATATTATTACCGTTCACATTTATTGGTACTAACAAACCCCTACTTGACCTAATACCCGTTAAAATCGTATTTTTTTACCGGAGATTGGTACACGATCAACCCGCTAATAAACGTTGTACCGAAACCCGTTATTGTGTACTTATTGCCTTGAAATAGGTCTCATTTTCCTTTAAAACTAGAATACATTTCTGCCGGATATTGGGACTTGCATTAACAGTTGCATTTAAAACCGACATAGTCCTTATTGTCTTGTGTTAAGTACTCTTTTCCATTGAATCAATAGAATGTTGTTTCTATGTTCCTTGTTCGTGTTGTAATCACCTGGATTCGATGCCTCTTTAGTTTTTTTATGATTTCCTAATTTTTGCACATTTTGCGTTACTGCTCTCAGCTGCTCTGCTGTTCTGAAACCAGGTTTTTCGATGCGCATCGTGTGGTGCGCTGCTGTTTTAGTTAGGATATAAATTGATAACCACGCAGTAATTTGAAGCAAACTTCAGACCGGCAAACTTACATGACTCGATCTGTGGATACCCGACTTTGGCTCCCTTGCTTGCATTTAATAGAAATTTCTACTATTTCTACTAAATGTACTTGTTCTTTTCATCACGCTGGCATGTCCGTTTTTTATCAAATTTATGTTTTTATTTCATGATAGGCAGAAGAACATATTAAAGGCCATGAAGGCCCGTAAAAAAAGGTACCTCAAGTTCTGCCAGACAGTTCGGTAACCCACGGTCGACGTTGGATGACAAATTACGCGGCCGCTATTCTGTTGAATGCTCTAGGGGACCTGCTACAGTTTTAACGAATGAAGAAGACCATTTAAGAAGGTGGATTATTTTTATGGCAAATAGTGGATTTCCCGTAAAAAAGGCGCAGTTATTGGATAGCGTGAGTTTATTGGTGAAAAAGATGAAGCGATATAAACCATTTCGAAATGACAGACCTGGTCGTCACTGGTTTGAAGCTTTTGTAAAGCGATACCCTGAAGTAGGCCAGCGAGTGGCCTAAAATTTAACACAAAGCCGTGCTTTAGTCAAAGAAAGCGATGTAATACAATATAATATATCTTAATAGCATGGTTTAAAGAAGTGGAAGAATATTTTATAAAGACACATCTCGAAGGAGTAACTCGAGATCCATGTAGGATTTTTAATTGCGATGAAAGCGCTTTCTTTTTATCACCGTTTTAGAACAGAGTTCTGGTAAAACGAGGCGCAAAAAACGTTTACAACGTTATTCCCAGCGGGAAAAAAGAGCGCGTGACCGTCTTGGTTACGGCTAACGCAGCAGGTGAATTGGCACCTCCGATGGTGTTGTTCAAGCTTAAATCAATCCATCCATCAATCAGCCTTTTAAAGTCCACTGCTGGACAAAGGCCTCCCCTAATGTTCGCCACTCCGTCCGGTCCTGCGCCCTCTGAATCCAGCGGTTTCCCGCTATCTTCTTCAGGTCGTCAGTCCACCTAGTTGGAGGGCGGCCTGTGCTCCTTTTGCCGAGACGTGGTCGCCATTCGAGGACCTTTCTTTCCCACCGGTTGTCAGTCCTCCTAACTATGTGGCCTGCCCATTGCCACTTCAGCTTGCAGATTTTGAGAGCTAGGTATGTCGGCAATCTTCGTTCGTCTACGGATTCTGTCGCGTAGAGAAATACCAAGCATAGCCCTCTCCATCGCTCGCTGAGCGACCTTAAGCCTGTGGAAAAGGCTAACTGTAAAAGACCACGTCTCAGCGCCGTAGGTCATCACTGGCAACACACACTGCTCGAAAACTTTCGACTTCAGGCGCTGCGGTATTCTGGACGAGAAGACACTTTGTAATTGCCCGAACGCTGCCCAACCGAGTTGGATTCTACGAGTTACCTCGAAATAAATCAAAATCGCTTAAATCAATACCACACATAATTTCAAAAACTGCACCGAAGGACTGGGGATTAGGATTTACGCCAAAGGGTTTTGGATGACAGGAGAGTCGTTTTATGAGTACCTGACAAATGTCTTCTATCCATGGATTGTAAAAACTAATATAGAATTCCCAATATTTTTTTTCTTAGATGGACATTGCTCACACACGACGCTGCCACTGAGCAATTTCTGTCGAAAAAAAAACATCCAATTGGTTGCACTATATCCTAATGCGACTCATCTAATTCAACCGATGGATGTGTGTTTTTGTTTTTGTTTGTGTTGACCTCTTAACTAAAAAGAGATTTTAAGGGTTACATATAAAGGTGAAACCAAAATATTCTTCAAATAATTTGTAAGCGTACTTAGTTTAAAAAAATGTTTGGAAAATCCAAAAGCGTACGCCTCATAATCTCATCCTTCACAATAAAATTGATTATTTATAAAGGTGTATATAATATAAGTATGTAGATACACTCATTCTCATGTGCCAAAGCTCTTGTACTGTTTCAAGGTGTCACTACTGTTGAATTGGATGGTAAATTAAATTGAAAATTAAAACATTAATAAATGGAGTTAAGGAGATCCAAATGACAATTATAGTGTAGTATAAAGAAGCAACATTTAAATTTAAAATCCCAACAAATAGTTTCACTGTAAATATATAGATATACTAAAACTATGAAGAACAGTCGATATTTTTTTTGTTTATTTAATAACAATTAAACCACATCGAATCAGACCCTGAAAAGTCAAAGGGTTCTATTCCTAAGTATAACGAAGCGTAAGAGAAAAAAAACTACTCGATTAGTAAAGTATTTCGGTAGTTATCGTGTTAACAAGAAAAGCTTCTGCACATACAGACACACGGACGTCCAAGACAGAACTTTTTTAAACTGTTTTTTAACTAGTCTAAATAAAAAAATGGCATCAAAAATATCATGAGTGTTAAAAATAGTGTTTTTACTTGATATGTGTGTATATATTATTTTACAAGTGCAATATATGATACATTTTAAGTTTGAAAAATCAGATATTGTACGCGAAGTGACAGTAGTACCCACCTCAACGCAACCTATAATTTGTATAAAATACATTTTAAAATTTTTCTTTATCAAAGATGTATTTTCTTTTTCTTCTTCTTTCCCTTTTTTATTTAGTTTACACAGAAATGAAAAATTATTATTTTTGTGAACTTTAACGTAAAGTAATAGAGTTCAAATTTGGGGTGAAAATTACCGGATTTAGGGACAATTTAACGTTAACTAGTACAAATCTACCGGGTACTGGTACAATTAGACCTTTATTTAATTTTTTCGTATTATTGTTAAGGAAAATTTATACTTATATAAAAAAAGAA
Source organism: Pyrgus malvae (assembly GCA_911387765.1). NCBI lineage: Eukaryota > Metazoa > Arthropoda > Insecta > Lepidoptera > Hesperiidae > Pyrgus > Pyrgus malvae. Next base: position 5,370,298 of record OU426958.1, on the reverse strand, counting down.
TATTACACTAAAACTAGTTTAAATTATCTCTCTATTCCTGTTATTATTTTTTTTGTAAGTCTTCTAGTTTTATCATAGCAGACCTGCAAAGTCAGTGAAGTTCAAAACTTCACGGTTACTGGGCCGTTTACCTTATTACATTTAATTTAGAAATAGCCTTGTGACAGATTTAGTCCCACGCTCCTTTATCATTATCATCCTTAGTGTTATAGTAAGCCTAGTAACGTTCAATAAGAGAATATCTGCTTTCCAAAAAATGACTAAATTATGTAAATGAATTTGTAAATGCATGTCGATACTTTTTAAGCACATCTAATCTTTTAGGATAGGTAAGCCTACTTATTAGTACTATTACGTAAGTAGTATGAGTTTTTAATAAATTTCTAAATAAAAAAGATTTTCGTATCTCTTCACAATATATTTTCAGTGTAATCCTAACGTGAAAAAACATGTATTCTAGAAACTAGGGAAGAACTGTCGCATGTCCGACGGGGCGCCCTAGTTTTTTGCGAATTGGTACAAATTTTTAAAACTTTAAAAATACTACCTACTTTGTAGGTTTTTATTTTCTCGCCAAAAAGTGGAGATAGTTTTAGAATAGGTAGGAATGGAGATACATAGTTTAGAATATTCATACTTACTATAAATATTATTACTACTTTACTATATTTAGACACATGTGGCGCAGCGGTTAGCATACCTTACTGCCGATCGGAGGGTCCCGGGCCCGATTCCCAGCGAGGCATAAATTTTAATGATGACTTTGTCTGGGTGTTTGTGTTTCAATCTTTGTGTGTGTCCATGGTACCCACGACACAGGGAATCCTAGTGCGGGGCTATGAGATTTGTCTCTCCCCATTTATCAGGGAGGATTGGAGTTTACTCCACCACGCTGCTCCAATGCGGATTAGTGGCCAACCCGCTGTCGGATGTTTTCAAACCGCCCATAAGGCCTCCGACAAGGTTTAATGACTGTTATCTATCGACAACGACCGGAACCAACGGCTTAACGTGCCCTCCTAACCACGGAAACGCGCATGTTTTTTTTCAATAACGGTCACCCCTCTCAAACCTGACTGCGACCGTTTGGCTTAGCTGCATAGATCGCTTGCGTTCTACGCTAGCGGCCGGGCCATGCGCGCTTCGCATTATTAAATTATTATTTATTAAATACTATATTTTGTACACTAAACTCTAGGTAGGTACATTTAGTTACAAGGGAGATAAAATGAAAAAAATGCCATGTTTTAAGGGATTTAAATTTTAATAATATTATCTGGGTACCTACCTACTTAAGAGCTTGCTTTGTTTTTATCTTTGGTACCTTTTCTAATCATCGTCCGGGTTTATTAAGATAACGAATGAGTCAAAATGTCAAAAACTATGACTCACAAACATCAAAATACTGTTTTTAGGGTTCCGTACCTCGAAAGGAAAAAACGGAACCCTTATAGGATCAGTTTGTTGACAGTCTGTCTGTCTGTCAAGACCCTTTTTCTCAGGAACTCATGGATGTATCGAGCTGGAATTTATATGAAATACTCAGGTCTACTGTCCCTTGGAGCTGTAAAAAAATCAAACTCCTAAGCCAGCGCAATCAAAAGATACAGCTGTTTATGCCGCAAATTTCCGCTAATTTTCGACACTCGCAAGTAGCGTTGCCAGGCGTCCGGATAAAGCCGGACATAGGTAGGCTTTTTGATTGCGTGTCCGGCCAAAATAAACGGTGTCCGGCTTTTCCGGCTTTTGTTAGGCTTTTTACATTTTTTTCGCAAATGATTGAGCGCCGAGCATAGCCGAGTCACTGTCAGTCGCTCCCGCAGGCCGCAGTGCCGCAGTTTTTTTGTCGTACCTATTAATACATAAATACAAAATCCTCAATGATGTAGGATGTCCGGCCTTTCTACCCAAATGTCCGGCCAAACTGGCTGGTCTGTCCGGCTATTAGGTTTGGCAACCTGGCAACCCTACTCGCAAGGGATTCAAAACCTACAGCGTAGGTACTTCCCGTGAACTCAGAATCTTGAAATTTGGTTCGAAGCAACGTAACGAAAATATTGTGATATTTTAATTACGATGTTTTCCAACACTGTGCAAGTCTGAGAGAAACTCATAATTTCTCGAAAGCGTGATGTCCACGTATCCAAACTTGTGCCCAGCAGTGGGACATAAAAAAGTTAAAAAACACCAATCTAGGATGAGAACTAATACGTAACTTTACCATTCATCTGTTTGAAAAGCTATAGGAACCATTTTTTGGTATCTGGGGGGGGGGGGGGACCAAAAGGTAACCGGGGGCAACTTGAGAGAGGATTGGGATTTGACCGCACTAAAACCCCCTTGGTGGTCTGCCTCTGCGCTTGGGGAGGACTCCGGGATCTCCAGTGGAACGCACTGGTGTCCTCCACGCGCGGCGCCCAGTATGGATCCATTTTCGGGAGAGCAGTTGTGCTCTCCTGCACCCTCAGATGCTTACGGCAGCATGCAGCCACGCACACACCAGGGCTGCTGGCTGTGCGGATCGAGCTCCCACTCACATCGTCCACAATCCCGGAAGCCCCCTTTTAGTCACCTCTTAAGACCAGGCAGGGTATACCGTAGCTCTATTCTTAATCCCGAAGCTACAGGGACTTGAAAAGCTACCTAACTTACTTACCTAACCTAGCTGTGGGTCCTGGTATAGCTTTCACAAACTCACTATCATTAGAATGGAATAAAGCGCTCACCTGTCCGACTTTTGAAGTTGCAATTGCACTAGAAGAAAAAGTGGAGTAAGTCATATTTGCGCGCTAAGCCTACAATGGCGGGCGCATTGCAAATTGTTCTTTAATTGCCCTACTTGTGGCACCCCCTCGCGAGACCTGGACTTGTGTTGGAGAAATGGGTGAGCGGCAAAAGTTGCTACATAAAGGTAGATAGTGTAGTAACTGAGCAGTGATGGCCGAGTGATAAAAAACTGCGGTCTTCGACGCGACCGATACCGGGTTCAAATCCTCGGAGCGCACCTCTGACAAAGAAATATGTAATGTGCGCATTTATTGCTGCTCCACGATGGCGGAAAATATCGTGATATTTAATTGATTACGGTGTTCTCCATACATGCATGCATACATTCGCCGTACATGCCTGAGAGAAAGTGATTACCATAGTGCAAGCTCTGCTTAGTTTGGAATCAATTGGTGTTGTGTGAATTGTCCAAAGATATTTAAGATATTTAAAAAAAATACATATAAGCCGTTTTTTTATAAGCCCCAACACATTATAAACATGGTAACTATTGCGCCATACGCGTCGTAGAATTAACGGCATAGCAGGCGAACTTGCAGGCCTCATAGAGTTGAGTGATCACATTGTAAATAACTTCAAGCTAAGCTCAAGTAAGTAGGGTGTGGTTGCGTTGCTAGTGTTGTTACCCCGAAGACTGATGGCCGCCTCGCTTCATGTAAGTCTGGCTCTTAACCACACCTTTTTATCCCAACACAATAGAATTTGTTCACTGCAGGAATGTTTGTACATAATTATGTAGGTTATCAAATTCGACTGTATGTTTTTTTTACGTTTGTTAACTCAGAACTTTCGACTGGGTGAGCAGATTTTGATGATTCTTTTTTATATTTTTAAAGCTGATACTTCCCTTGTGGTCCCATTTTAATTAACCGACACCGAATACAAAAATAACAATAATTGTACCGACATATGGTAAACACAGATCGTAACTACATTGAGGAATAGAAAATGTAAGTTGACTATTAAATTGTAGAAGAATACGCAATTGTTTTTTTTTTAATTTTTAGAGCATATTAATATACCCGGCACCTTGGGAGAGGATACCAGGTTATGTGGGATTTGACCGTACTAAAACCCCCTCGGTGGCCTGTCTCTGCGCTTGGGGAGGACTCCGGGATCTCCAGTGGAACGCACCGGTAACCTCCACGCGCGGCGCCCAGAATGGGCCATCTTCGGGACAGCAGATATGCTTTCCTGCACTTTCCGATCCTTGCGGCGGCATGCGGCCACGCACACACCACGTCCTTCCCGGGGCTGCTGGCTGGTCGGATGAAGCCCCCTCTTCCGGTCTTACGATCAGGCAGGGGATACCGTAGCTCTATTCTTAATACCGAAGCTACAGGGACTATAGGCTCCTCTCTTAAGGACCGAAAGAAGGAAGTCCTGAAGCATATTATTATTATAAATATAATAAATTAAAAAAACCTGTTGGTAGAGACTGTGAGGTAACAAAAAATAGGTAGGTTTGCAATTAAAATTGTGTTGCTATAAAAAAAAATCTAATTCACGAAACTCCTTAATAAACCACAAAAACAAGAACAAAAGCTCCATCCAACCTCAACGTTCGTCGCAGTTAAATCTAGCTTAAAATACATCGACCAAGTTGAGCTTACTTTCGTGGCATCTCAAAGAGCGAAGGTTTTCTTTTGTACGAACTATGGCGGAAACAATGACTTCTCGACGGCTGGCTTCACGTTCCTTCTTTAGACAATGCGTTAATTACACACGGCAACCCGTTTGGTCTAAGTCAGAAACGTAAAAAAAGTATAGACGAATAAATTAAATATTTTAAGGTATTATAATAGAACTAGACTACCATTCGCACATGGACAAGAACAGTAATTTAAACTTGTCATTCAAATTTCTGCCTCGCCGGGAATCGAACCCGAGCCCCATGGCACAGTGACCATAGCGCCAGAGTCGTCAATTCTTTCAGATTTATTAATTTAATACCTATTCTCTGGTTGTGACTTTGTAGCCTACTTAACTATACCTTACATACTATTTACTATATCTATAAAGCTATTAAATAAAACGAAATTAAATCAAAATATAATATTTACAATATTTATCAAATATATAATTATTTATTATATTACTATTTATATATACACTACATACGTACATAAATAAACATTTACATTATAAACATATAGTTACAAACTATTAGTTAATTTTAATCATAACATTACTACACTGCATCATCTGTATTAAATATTGCGCATTGGAAACGCGCCGGTCACCGGCCGGCGAACCTATCTATTGTTCATCGTATGATGCGCATGCGCAGGCTGCGTGCCGGCCGACCGGGCGATCGCACCCAGTCGTTTTTCGATCTCTGCCGCGAAGCCCGTGTCACCTACGCTAACCGTATCGCTTGAGCATTCTTACTCGCGAACGCGCTTGCATTGTAGTTAATGTTAAGTTTATGTTATTCGTTATTCTTTCGCTATCGGTATCTCGCTTCTACTATTGTTTCTATTCTAATTCTATGGTTTCTGACTATTCTACTGTGTGTTAACTGTTTCTTCCTGTGTTCTGTGCGTAATAAACTTTTCTTCTCTTTCTGCCTACTGTCTAAGACTTTCTTTCATCTACTCAACCTTCACACCGTACACCGAAACCACCTATAAGTGGTGACCACCCGACGTGAGAAAGAAGATCGAGGTACCAAAATGAGCGACAGCAGCGATTCCGAAAAAACTGTCGGTTCGCAACGGAATGTTACTACGCGGCGGGCACGTCGAGTGCGCGTTTCCACTGAACGCGATGGCGACGTACGAAAATTAAAAATTAAAGTTCCACCATTTTCACCCGAGGACCCCGAACTTTGGTTTGCTTTGTTGGAAGGTCAGTTTGACAGCAATGACGTCACTGATGACGCAATTAAATTTAATAATGTCACCAATAACCTTGACATTCAATATGCAAAAGCCGTCAAGGATATTATTATTAACCCTCCGGAAAAGAACCGCTACGATAAAATAAAGATGGAGTTGATTAAGCGACTTTCTGCGTCACATGAAAAAAAGGTCAAGCAGTTACTCACTCACGAGGAACTTGGTGATAGGAAGCCCTCCCAGTTCTTACGCCATTTGCAAGACCTAGCTGGACCATCGGTGCCTGACGATTTTTTGCGATCGATATGGAGTAATCGTCTTCCCCACAATATCCAGACGGTGCTAGCATCACAGCCTTCACATTCGCTAGAGCAGCTGGCGGACCTGGCAGACCGCATACAGGAGCTGACGTCGCCGTATAATGTCGCCGCTGCCGCTACGAGTAAGGCACATACAACACACCAGTCTGAGGAGATTGCAGAGCTGAAGAGGATGGTGCAACATCTCACCTTAAAGCTGGAAGAGCATACGCGTGCTGGCTGCTTCTCTGCCGAACGTTCCAGATCTCGGAATCGTCAGCGTTCATCTTCGCGACGCAGGAGCCGTTCTCGATCCAGCTATAAGAAGTACCCTCTATGCTGGTACCATGCTAAGTTTGGGGCACGAGCAGATAGGTGCATAAAACCATGCAACTATGGGAAGTCGGGAAACTCCGCGGGCGATCAGTAGCGGCGACAAGTGATTGCCCACCTCATGCGAGTCGCCTCTTCGTGACAGATCGCAGCTCCAACATCCAATTCTTGGTGGATACGGGCAGCGACCTGTGCGTCTACCCTCGCTCCGCTGTTCGAGATCGTCGTGTCAAAACGGACTTTGAACTTAGTGCGGCTAACGGGTCTATTATTGAAACCTTTGGATTTATCGAGCTAAATTTAAATTTAGGCTTAAGGCGTAATTTTTCATGGCGCTTCGTTGTTGCTAATGTTACAAAGCCAATAATAGGTGTTGACTTTTTAAGCTTTTATAACCTTATTGTAGATTGCCGCAATCAGCGCTTAATTGATAATACTACAACCTTAACTTCTAATGCCTCTATTGCTGATACAAATGTATGTTCTATTAAGGTTTCTACAGGTGACACGCGTTTCCATAAAATTTTATTAAATTACCCGGAAATTACCCACCCTTCAGGTATACCGGTGTTTCCGAAGCACGGTACGGTACATCACATCAGGACCACCCCCGGCCCTCCTATATCGTGTACCCCCCGTAGGCTGGCACCGGACAAACTTAAAATCGCCAAACACGAATTTGAGCTCATGCTCAAAAACGGTACTGCGCGTCCTTCTGAAAGTCCCTGGGCATCGCCTTTGCACTTAGCGCCTAAAAAGGATAACGGCTGGCGACCCTGTGGCGATTATCGCATGCTTAATGCACGGACGGTCCCAGACCGTTATCCCATTAGGCATATTCACGATTTCGCCCACGCCATTTCCGGTTGTACTATCTTCAGCACAATAGACCTGACAAAGGCATATAATCAGATCCCTGTCTTTGAAGAGGACATTCAGAAGACCGCGATTACTACTCCCTTTGGCCTGTATGAATTTCCGTTTATGACTTTTGGTCTTAGGAACGCTGGCCAAACATTCCAAAGGTTTGTTGACGAAATGACTAGAGGACTTGACTTCGTTTATTGCTTCCTGGACGATTTTTTAGTTTTCAGCAGGACGGAAGCTGACCACGAAGCTCACCTGAATCAGCTCTTCAGTCGCATGAAACAATATGGTGTCCTGGTAAACACTTCTAAATGCGTTTTCGGCGCATCAGAAGTTAAGTTTTTGGGTTACCAAATCTCCGCATCCGGCACCAAACCTTTGGAATCTAAGGTCCAAGCTATACAGGATTTCCCCGTACCCAAAACCGTAAGACAGCTAAGACGTTTTTTGGGGATGATTAATTTTTACAGGAGATTTCTACCTCACTTCGCGTCTATTCAAGCCCCATTAAACGCCTTACTTTCTGGCAACTTGAAAGCTTCCCACCCAGTAGATCTTTCGGGTGATACTCTGCTGGCTTTCAACGAATGCAAGAAGAGCCTTGCTAATGCTGCATTACTAGCACACCCAGATTGTCATGCCGAACTCGCTCTGGTAACAGACGCTTCCGACCAGGCTATGGGTGCAGTTCTGCAGCAACGAAAGCACGGCGTTTGGGAGCCTTTAGCTTTCTTCTCGCGGAAGTTGAGCCCCTCCCAACGAAAGTATTCACCATATGACCGCGAACTCTTGGCGGTGTATGAGGCTATAAAATACTTTCGTCATATGATTGAGGCAAGGCATTTCGTGGTATTTACCGACCACAAGCCACTCACTTATGCTTTCAGCGAAAGGAAATCAACTTGTTCGCCGCGGCAGTTCCGCTATCTCGACTACATATCGCAGTTTACATCTGACATCAGGCACGTCTCAGGCAAGGATAACGTCGTTGCTGATCCTCTGTCACGTGTCGATGAGCTGCAGATACCAGTCGATTTAGACGTGCTTGCTTCATCTCAAGCTGCGGACACAGAGTTGGCTCAACTTCTGGGAGGAGAATCTTCGCTGCGCTTAGTCAAGTTGAAAATACCTGACTCTTCAACAGAACTTTATTGTGACGTCAGCACCTCATCGCCCAGACCTTTTGTCACAAAACCATTGAGGAGACAACTCTTTGACAGTCTCCACAGTCTAAGTCACCCAGGCATCAATACAACGGCTAAACTTGTTGCCGAAAGATTTGTTTGGCCAGGAGTGCGAAGAGACTGCCGAGAGTGGTGTCGTCAATGTTTGGCATGTCAACGTGCCAAAGTTTATCGTCACGTGTCATCTCCTTTGGGCAATTTTAGTCTTCCACGTGCTCGATTTAACTTTGTCCATGTGGACATAATTGGTCCTTTACCAGTTTCGCAGGGCTACCGTTATTGCCTTACTGCGGTGGATCGTTTCACTCGCTGGCCCGAAGTCACACCCATGGTGGATATAACTGCCGAAACGGTTGGGAAGGCGTTGATATCGTGGATATCTAGGTTCGGATGTCCAACAGATATCGTCACTGATCGCGGTCGACAGTTTGAATCATCACTCTTCCAATACTTAGGAAGAATGATTGGATTCAAACATCGCCGGACAACCGCGTATCACCCAGCCAGTAACGGGATAGTGGAACGATTCCACCGCCAATTAAAGGCAGCTATAATGTGCCATGCTGACTGTAATTGGGTGGACACATTACCTTTAGTGCTGCTAGGGATAAGGAGTGCTTTTAAAGACGACCTACAGTCGTCTTCTGCCGAATTAGTGTATGGCGAGCCATTGCGTTTACCTGGAGAATTTTTCCAAGTTACGGACGCTCACTCCACCGACATATCGGACTTCACCACTCGCCTGCGCCAGTTTGCGGCAAAGCTCCAACCGTCACCAGCTGCACGTCACAATAAAGACAAAATCTTTGTCTATAAAGATCTTACTTCGTCATCCCATGTCTTTTTAAGGGACGACTCAGTGCGTGGCGCTTTACAGCCACCCTACACTGGGCCTTACGAAGTTTTGGAACGTGGTGATAAGACCTTTAAAATACAGGTCAAAGGGAAAAGTGTCACGGTATCCATAGACCGCCTCAAACCGGCCTATATGCTGATTGACCCATCGCCCAATCCTACCTCTAACACCACTCACTCATCTAATCCCAATCCCATACCTATCACTACTCATTCATCTAATCCCAATCCGGAATCTGATCGTGTGCCTGTTGGTCAGGATCCAGCCCAGGAGGACGTCAGAAGAACACGTTCAGGTCGCAGAGTTAGATTTCCAGATTTTTATCGCCCGTAGTGACGGTCTCTGGGGGGGAGTGATGTAGCCTACTTAACTATACCTTACATACTATTTACTATATCTATAAAGCTATTAAATAAAACGAAATTAAATCAAAATATAATATTTACAATATTTATCAAATATATAATTATTTATTATATTACTATTTATATATACACTACATACGTACATAAATAAACATTTACATTATAAACATATAGTTACAAACTATTAGTTAATTTTAATCATAACATTACTACACTGCATCATCTGTATTAAATATTGCGCATTGGAAACGCGCCGGTCACCGGCCGGCGAACCTATCTATTGTTCATCGTATGATGCGCATGCGCAGGCTGCGTGCCGGCCGACCGGGCGATCGCACCCAGTCGTTTTTCGATCTCTGCCGCGAAGCCCGTGTCACCTACGCTAACCGTATCGCTTGAGCATTCTTACTCGCGAACGCGCTTGCATTGTAGTTAATGTTAAGTTTATGTTATTCGTTATTCTTTCGCTATCGGTATCTCGCTTCTACTATTGTTTCTATTCTAATTCTATGGTTTCTGACTATTCTACTGTGTGTTAACTGTTTCTTCCTGTGTTCTGTGCGTAATAAACTTTTCTTCTCTTTCTGCCTACTGTCTAAGACTTTCTTTCATCTACTCAACCTTCACACCGTACACCGAAACCACCTATAACTTTATCCACTGTGAAAGGAGTAGGTAATTATTTTGTAATTATTTTTAAATTAGGGTGAAGTTCAGAGATTGAATTTTAAAACGCTGAAAAGTGTGTAAAAGTAAAACATTTTATCAATGAAGAAGTAGGTGTTGGCACTTAGTTTTGTGTGAACTGGAAGAACATAAAAACTTTATAATTCCAATCGAAGTCATAAAATGTACTGCGAAAGTTCCTCCTCACGGTGCGATTGCGATTACAATTAGTAAGGACTTAAGGAGGTAGGTATATCTACAGACATAGGATTCTGTTAGTCTTTTATTATTAAAAACAAAAGGAAAGTACAGAGTTCCTTCATCGCAATAAATGTGTTGTATTGTTACCTACCTAAAACGCGCATGGCCTGGCGGCTAGCGTAGAACGCAAGCGATCTATGCAGCTAAGACAAAAGCGCGGTCTAGTGTAAGATGGGTGACCGCTAGTGGCAAAAAATTTCATGCGCGTTTCCGTGCTTCGGAGGGCACGTTAAGCCGTCGGTCCCGGTTGTTGTCGAAAGATAACAGTCGTTAAACCTTTTCGGAGGCCTTATGGGCGGTTTGAAAACATCCGACAGCGGGTTGGCCACTAACCCGCATTTCCACCAACCCGCATTGGAGCAAAGTGATGGAATAAGCTCCAGGCCTCCCCAATAATGGGGAGAGACCTGTGTCCAGCAGTAGGACGCAAAAAAGGGTTGCAGCCATTGTATAGTATACCTACACGAGTTATTAGCAGACAGCTATAGTAACGGCCGGTCGAGTGTGACTGATTTTCTTACAGGTGGCCAGACGGCTGGTGGTTCCAGACCAGTGTATCAAACGCGCGTATAGGCTTGTTTTTAAAGGGCGTGTAGGCACGTATCGGCGAGCTTTTTCCACAGATGTAATGGCGGCTCCATATTAGTGCCGTGAATTCACGACCAAATTCATGCCCTCTACATTCGTGGGTTAACACATTCGTGACTTTCAGTCTGCCGCGAAATGGACGTGGAAGCTGCTCTCGCAATTACTTAGTTAACTGTGGCAACATGTATAACTAATTCAAAATAAGACAATCAAAAAGCCTCGGAGAAGATTCTTTTGGTTGAAGACTGAAATACATCGTAACCGAAAATAATACATAAAATGCGGGCGTGCCATGAAATGCCGTGAATGTGGATGTGACACCCATCGCGCAAACCTTTCGCCGCGGGACAAAATACCGATTTTGATTGGGGAACAGGCGTGAAGTCCATCCACATTTATGTTCACGCCAGTTCACGGAGTTTCACGTTCTTATGTGGAGCGGTCATAACTCTTACAAGCGTTGACGTGTTTAAAAGTTTGTTTACGCTGGTTCGAGTACGAAAACGCCGGCATAAGCCTACGGCGTAAAAACCATATGCGCGTACAAACCACCGCAGCATACGCGCGGAAAAATACGCTGGTTTGGAACCGCTCTTACATGTACTTTTCCTCAAGAAGACTTTGGTTTCCTTAAGGTTTTGTGTAGGATGATCCTAAGCTTCAGCGATGATGGGCCTTAATAAATAAAACAAAAGTTATATGTGTGTAAGATTAATTTATTTTAAAACCAATATGGCAGTTTACAATTCAGTAATTCATCAATTACAACTATTCATTTACCATAATTTATTTACAAAGTTACAGGTATTCAGACTTTTTATACCAATGCCAATCATTTTCTTGCTTAATGCCAATTATGTACTTTTCGTCTGCCTGCCTACCTTTAAATTTTGAGTACATTCCACTGTAATATAGATCAATTACTGAAAGAGAGCAAATACATTCACTATTTTTTCAATAATGGCATCGCAAACTCTGTGCATATTGCCAGCGTCAAGTATAATTTTTGCATCAGTCATAGAAAAAATCAGTAAGTCGTCAGTGATCAGTCAGTCTAGTCAGTCAGTCAGATGTTCAAGTAATTAAATAAAAGCGATAGCGTCTTTGCCGGAACGTGCCCGGTGGAGTTTGGGAGGCAAGTTGAAAAAAACATGTTTTCGCACTGTCGATATACATAACTCAAAAATAGTCCAAGAAAATAAAAATAAAACAAGAGCACAACATGTCCTTTCCGACTTTCCACCAAAACTCCTTCACATTTTGTGACAGTGTTGTCTGACAAGCACGTATAACACAACACACGTGTATGAAGCATTCTGTCGACGCTCGTCTCACAATAAAAATGCATTTGTGTGAGTAGTGTTAGCGTACCATTCAGGTAATATGTAATATTTCAGGACCTATACAGAAAGAAAAATGAAAGAAAAATAATAAAGTCACGGATTCGCACAGGTACTAGGTCCCATCTGTCCATCTACTAGGTCCCGTCACGCTGACGACGCTGTGACGTGGAGATGTGGACAGGCCCAAATGGCTGCGTTTAGCGACTAAATCGCCGATGCTAAAAGTAGCTAGTCATCACACCGTGCGAGAATAACAAATAAGTTATTTCTATTCCTAATTTTGTAATAGCATTACTTTACCAATAAAGTCAATTGGGTATTAGTTTTACCGCAAAAACATGTAAATTGAGTAGGATTTATTGGGTTACTCAAAGTTTATCATGTTTTGTGAAATTGACCCTGAGACTAATGGTGTAGAAAGGCACAGATAATCAATAAATTTTCATACTTCATTCGTTCATTGTATTAAACGTTGTATATCTTCGAAATGCTTATTTTACTAGATGAAAATAAGGCAATGTTACTTACTATAGTAAAAGGCGCCTTAGACTAATGACAAATTTATCCTACGAGTACTCGTATTCTAGATTTTTATACCGATATAGATAATATTTTTTCTGACAAACGCAATTTATTAATCAACGAAGGTTATGCTACCTTCGCTGATTGTATATTTATGAACTTATAGGCCCATTACTGAAAATTCGCTTTTGCGATTGTGTACTCACTCACGTGATCGCCAATCTGTGTGTGAAAAGTTCCTTCTAACTTTCGGTAACAGGCCAATATAAGTTTAATACTTACATATATTGTATCTTTGCAAATACAATCCTCAATCAATTCCCTTTACATTATTATAAACATATCTACTAATATTAATATTTTTAAGGAGCTGTGAAAGGAGTTCAAAGTGCAGTTTCCAAACTACCGTATTTGTTGGCACGTATTTGGTCGTTTCGGAAAACGCGCTTACGAGTACACAGGCGCTACTTTTTGTACCGGAAGATGTCAATTCTTGACGTTACGCGGCTACACGCGCTTTAAAAAACAAAACAAAAGACGAGCGAACGCCCCGTATAGTATGCTGGTTTTAAACCACTTTTAAACCGTTCTAAGGTTTGAAATGAGGTTTTTGGCGGGAAGTCGAAGAAGACGTATTGTGCTTTATTTATTTTTTTACTTTCTTGGTGTATTTTTGAATTATATCGGATAAATATGGTGGCATTTTGTTCGATATAGGTTAATTAAAGTGCACGAGAGTTGTGAATTAAAATAACAGTGCGAAAATATGTTTTTTCGGCTTGCCTCCTAAATTTCATTAATCACGTTCTTGTAAAGAAGCCATCGCTTTACTTGAATTTCTGACTAACTTGACTGACTGATTACTAACGAACGACTTACTGACTATACCTACCAAATTACTCGTCCAGTTTCACCGAAACTGGCAAAAACGTGATGCAAAAATTATACTTGACGCTGGCAATATGCAGAGTTTGCGATGCCATAATTGAAGAAAAAAATATGTTTGAGATGTAAATATTTGTGTAACAACAATTTTCAAATACATTTTACTTTTAAAAGCACTGGTTAAGAGTGGTTATAGACCAGCATATTCTACGCGCGTTTTAGGAAGTGCGTGTGCGCGCATGTGGTTTTTTGAAGGGTAAAAAGTAGCGCGTGTATAAGTTTGTAGGCGGAAAGTACCGTATACGCACAGAAAAATACGCCGGGTTTGGAGAGCACTAAGACTGCCTTCACACCACCTTATTTTTCGTAACAAAACGTGTACGATCAATTTGAAATACATGCTTAATGGGCCGTATACGAAATTTTGCCGATTTCGCTGATTTGCCTGATTTAATACATGAGATTTTGCAGTTACAGTATTTCCATAAGTTGCATTGCACAATATAACTGACCATTTCAATAATAATCTAATACATTAGCCACTTTTTTAGCTTGCGTCAATTATAATACGAGATTCAGGTTACTTAAAAGATTTTAAATGCCATATTTTGATTATTAATTTGTTTTTTTTTTTCTAGAAACGGATTGATTATGACTATAATATATACTGTAGAAAATATAGGGCCAATCGAAACACTATTAATATACTATTAAGTATATTTATGTGAAATAAATTTTATGAAAGATTATTCCAATTTGCCGAAATCAAATGCAATTTCTGAACCATTTTCTCGCAAAATTGACTAAGTTCAATGGTTTTTTTACTAATAATTATTTGTATGAGAGTGGCAAAATGTGACTCATTTACTTTGTATACAATTTTTACAGCAATGCGTGGCATTTTTTTTTCGATCTGTTAAGATTTTAAAATGATCCGGAAATACGTAAGATTCTATACCCATTGTAGTAAAATTCACAAAACTATCACCGTCTTCAGGTATATTAAGCAAAACAACGTAATAAAAATAAAAAGTGGTTCATTTAATAGTTTATTATTGAAATGATCAGTCATATTGTGCAATAAAACTTATGGAAATACTGTATTTTAACTGCAAAATCTCCTATGTAAAATCAGCTAAATCAGCGAAATCGGCAAAATTTCGTATACACTAACTAATACATATTTTATATACACTACAATACACTACACTACAATAATAAAATTTTATTATTATACACTAATTAATTCATATGAGTAAGTTAGAATACCCAAATCATTTCCCAGCACCAAAATGGTGAATACTAATACTAATGGTAAAACTAACTATTACTCACGTTTATTCCTTGTTATTTAGATATGGTATAGTGTGGTCGATAAAATGTATACAAATATAGTCTTTATTGCAGCACAGCACGATTGATTTACTTAATAAGACGGTATGCATATCTATCGTTGTCATGACTGTAAAACATTCACTTAAATTTAAAACTTAAGTAGGTATATTATAATACCACAAAGTGTAAAGTTATCTAAACAATATTCTGTATGTTCTCATGTCTCATCAATTACGGTTTTGCAAGGTTGTAGAGGTGTATGCACATTGTCTCTGTCCTAAGGTTACTATAGGTTCATCAGTTATAAAAGTTACCAGTAATTTATTACCAGTAGGTTACTAAAGTAAGTCCCTGTAGCTTCGGGATTGAGAATAGAGCTACGGTATCCCCTGTCTGATCAAAAGATGCAACTAAAAGGGGGCTTTTGGGGTTGCAGGCGGTGAGAGTGAGAGCTCTGCTCTTCCGAAGATGGGCCCGTACGGGGCATGGACACGGGTGCGTTCCACTGGAGATCCCGGAGTCCTCCCCAAGCGAAGAGGCAGACCACCGAGGGGGTTTAGTACGCTACAAATACCACGTAATCCGGTATCCTCTCCCAAGGTACGTACCAAACCAAAAAAAAAGGTTACTGAAGTAACCTGACGGGTCGCTAAGGTGTAACTGACTGACAATTTAACGGGTAACACACACAAAGACAATTTCTACAAGCACAAACCCACAAAATCTTGTTTGACCAGCCCTTGTAAGATAAAACACCTATTAGCAAGATAATTATTGCTTTAATTTAAAGGCAAGTAAAATTAAATCTTATTGTAACTGAACAATGTTCATAGTCTATAGATAGCTACGTTATTATATATACAAATATCTGAGGTTTCTAGGCTTTTGTAAGACACGTGGCAAAAATCTTTTTTCGAAATCATCGCTAGAATAAACTAAAACTCAATCTTTTTCTTATTTTTATAAGGTTTAAACTTAGAATAAATACGTATAGAACGAGTGTCTTCATACAAGCGCGCTGTTAAAATTAACTAAATAGATTCCTACAGTTGTCACATCTGACAAACAAAATATTTTTATGTTGACCAAATTAACTATAAAATACTACAAAATATTGAAAACACCGTGAAAAGTTATTTTTTTATACTTCTTTTGTTTTTTAAAAGTGTTGTGATAAAATTTAACCTTAAGTCTAACGGATCGGCCCGGCGTTTGGTTCCATTAATGGCACCAATCAACATGCTTCAATTTGGGCGCGCGAATTTGGTTTCTAGAATGTAATTGTAATTATTCTAAGGGTTCAAATAGCAGCAAGGATAGCCGAGTGATTAAGACACCGGTCCCGGAACTGAAAGTACTCAGTTCAAAGTCAAACCACGGTGCGCACCTCTGACTAAGAAATTTGTTATGTAAGTATTTATCGTATTGTGAGGGAAAACGTCGTAGTACTACGATGATTTCTATCACAGTGGATGCCTGAATGATACACAAAATATCACGAAGGGCATATCACGAAAGGCCAGCGTGGTGGACAATTCCCTCTTAGTTCTGAAGGACGGCCAGTGCCCAGCAGTGGGACAATATTATTATAATGGTTGAGTTCAAACCAAACATCTCCTAGTTTCCAAATGACACAAATAAGTGAACTAACTAAAAGTCCACCTAAAACAAAAAATGAAACAGTTCATATCCTCTATAGTCCGGCCAACGAGACGTGATAAAAAATGTAAACAGAGTTTCAGGGGTTCAAAACATTTTTATTTGAATAAATTATATAGCATATACTAGCGACCCGGCCCAGCTTCGCTCGAGCGATTAAGTGATATACATTAAAATTTATTTTACAAAAACCCATTTAAGTACTAAAGGCAAAAAATAGATGCGCGATGAGAATGCGCGCCGGGGGATGTTATGATTTATGGTAAAACAAAATATCATCTTCTAAAGTATTTATTTGATTACATTTTGTACAATTTTAATCTGAATTGACGAAGCTAATTAACGTTTTTATTTAGATAATGATTAATATGCGTACATGTATAGGTTGTCTACCGCGATGTAGACGCGCGGTAGCCGCGGCTATTATTTATGACTGTACTTATCTATAATTGCGTTAGTAACATAAAGGAAGGTTCGGGACGGGCCTATTGTATTAGGTAGTTCGGGAAAATTCTAGAGAACCGTGGGTAGCCGTATGTAAGAATGTAAGGTACGCACCGGGCCGCGACAGGACATAGTTTAGTTCCGGAAGTAAAATCAAAGCGATCACTCCAAGCAACAAGGAAGAATTATTTCGACTACTACAGTGAAGATATTTGACTATAGTGATTGTGCTTGGATTTGGATTCTGTTGAGTGGATTTTTGTATAAGGAGACAATAAACAACTTCTACGTTGCAAACGGTATTTTATTACCCATAGGGCGTAACAATATTTACATCACGTTTTTGCCAGTTTCGTTATAACTGGACGAGTAATAATAGGTGAAGTCAGTAAGTCGTCAGTAATCAGTCAGTCAAGTCAGTCATAAATTCAAGTAAAGCTATGGCTTTTTTACCAGAACGTGACCAATGGAATTTTGGAGGCAAGCTGTATAAACATATTTTCGCACTGTTATTTTATTTCACAACACTCATGCACTGTAATTAACCTATATCGAACCAAATGCCATCAAATTTATCCGATATTACTCAAAATTATACCAATAACATGAAAATAAAACAAGAGCACAACATAATGTCTTTTTCGACTTCCCGTCAAAACGCGACCAAATGTTGACAACTGTGGTACTGACTGCTTTCCTGTACCACGAAACAGGCAACAAAAGCTGTCGTTGACTAACTGACGCCATTACTGCATACGTGTCCTTATCACACGTCACACACAGAGATAATTATTGCTCGCTCTCGCAATAGTGACTTGGTAACGGTCCGTTTGTTTACATTCTTTATCTCGTCTCGTTGGCCGGACTATACTCAGTAATATTTTAAGTTCATTCAAGTTCATTCAGTTCATTCAGTTTTGATTCAGCATTTGACACACAGATGGTTTAAAAATAAATACATAAAACTAAAACTTAATCTTATTCTCATATAAATAAAGTTCACTTTTAAAATGTCACATCGTCATACTTTGAGCATATCATCTGTGTATATATCACACACAGCCCAGAACTAAGCAATGGGCAAAAAAAAACATACGATTTTAATCTAATTAAAACCCTATTTCCATAACAACAGAGCTTACAATAGTCTACACGCACGTAGCAGTTAAACTGCAAACAAAAATGTACCTTGTTATAATAATATAAGGTCCAATGTTCTCTACGCGCTCATATGCAAGGGCCTGAGGTTCCTGTGGTTCTGAAGGCAGCGTACGGTACAGAACTTGTAACTTTCGTACTCGAAAGCACGTTTGGGGAGCTTGGCCCCGCAGAGGAAGCAACGCGGTTCATTGGCTTGAACCTGGGAATAACAAAATAGTAATAAAATAAAGTGTGATACTTATAAGCTTATTTATTTTGTAAACAAACAATATGGCTGCTGTGTCTACGAGACCTAAGATATTTTGAAACACTATTAAAAAAAGTAAAGTTATTATTTTATATTATAAATTAAAAAAATAAAGTTTCACACTCATAACCCCACGTAGGGTAAATATACCCTGTGTCGTGGGTACCATGGACACACATTGACAGACGGACAAACACCCGGACCGAGAACAGACATTTAAAGTATTTAAACTCATCATTCAAATTTCTGCTTCGCCGGGAATCGACCCTTCCATTACCCCCATACTTGTCCATAAATTAATAATAAATAATAATAATAAAACACAAGAACTTTCTAATCTTCTTAGAAAGTAACACAAAGACATTCTTATCTTTAACAAAAAAAATAAGACAACTACACATAAATATATACTTAAACGCAGTTTTTAACGGTTAAAATTGCAAATCACTTGTTTTTCCCATAGTATTTGGGGTACGGCGTTCGCGGACGGTGACGTCATATCTTTCGCTTCGTTACTATGGGCTGTTTTCAACACTACGAGGTGAGATTTATCTTTGGCTCATATTTCTGTCTTTTGGGGTGTTCCAATCGATGTGGTCCTTAAGAACACTAAACCTGATCCCTATGCTAAATTGGAAAGATTGATACAATAAAAAAAATCATACATTTTGCCTACTATCTCATTTAAAATAAAGAAATCATATTATTTCTTTTATAATATTAAATGAGAATGTTTCGTTTCTAATAACGGATATTAAAATACGCCACAAAAGTTTTAGAAATCTTAATACCTTTTCAGCGTCAGTCATATTCAAGAATTTGTTGGTCTTATTCTTCTCAATCTGCTTCTCCTTGTCCCGCTGACGTTTTGCCCTTTTCTGCTGCGCTTTCCTCTCTTTCTCCTGCTCCAATAGCTCCGGCGTCAGGGGACCGGGGATTTGTGACTGGAACAATTACATTAACTTTTTTGTGATTCGCTTTAAAATCAAAAAGTAATCTATAATTTTTTACAACCATTTTATTCATGTCCCACAAGTGAGAGGGATTTAGACCATAGTCACGCTGTCCTAGTGCTGATTGGTTATGCAATTAAGTAATTGTGAGTTTCTCTCAGACATATTATAAAATTTGCCATCGCCGTGAAGCAGCGATAAATACGCACATTACAAATTTCTTTGTCAGAAGTGCTTTGAGGAATTGAACTCGGTATCTCTATGTCGGAGACCGCCTATGCGGCTGTCGATGCAGCAGCCTCTGCTGCCTTGAGGATGCTTCCGATAATTCCGATAATGAGGCATAGTTGCCGACAGTGTAAGCTTCCATGTAAGGATGCCGAAGAATCCTTTCCCCTGACCATGCGTAAAGTGAGCTCGGGGCCTTACTCGTTTTGTGGTCCCAAGCTACGGAGATAAAGAAAATATTTTGAATGTCACCTTAGCATAATTATATTTGTCGGGATTGTGAGCCTGGAAGATGCGGAAAGCGATACGTGTATCGTGATGCGGCGAAGCGGCGTACGGCGTTTGTAGCAAGTGGTTCCGCACGCAGGGATCCCCGCCCGCTGTTAGCAGTTGCCTGAAAAAATATAACTATGTTAACTTGATCCAATAAATATTATTAATTTTGTTGTAAACTTCTTAAAGTGTATTTTTACACCACTATGAGCAGCGAACACGAAATCACACCAATATTATCAATATTGATACCTCATTTTCCTTTAAAAATAAAACTACAGACCTTTTTTTGTGGTATCGGGGGGAAACATTCAAAAGGTACTCGGCGCCTTGAGAGAGGATACCGGGTTATGTGGGATTTGACCGCACTAAAACCCCCTCGGTGGCCTGCCTCTGCGCTTTGGGAGGACTTCGGGGCCTCCAGTGGAACACGCCGGTGTCCTCCACGCGCGGCGCCCTGGAAGCCCCCTTTTAGTCGCCTCTTACGATCAGGCAGATACCTGATACCATAACTCTACCTGTTACGTAAGAACGAGAGAAAAATAGAGGTTACGTATCCCTCTACTGAGGGATACCGTAACTCTATTCTTAATCCCAAAGATATAAGGACTTACAGACCTACACACTGTGCTACTGTGCGCTATAACGTATTGCTACGGTTACCATGTCGGACTGCCAATCAGGGCTTGTGGGTTCTCGATCTGGATGATTGTGTTTATGTGTATGTCCATGGTAATGACGACACAGAGTATACCTACCATCTCTTTAATCATATGCAAAACTTGGGGCTCATTCTTATTGGTCGATATTCAGCATGCGGGGACTCCCCGCAGGCGTGCTCGGCCCATGAAAATCAACAAGTCTATAAAAAAAATGGTAAGCATTGCGAAAATCTCCCGCATCCCTGCAATCCGGAACAACCAATGAAAATGAGCCCTTAGGAAACTTCGATATTTTTAGAAAGTGAATTGATAAGCGCAATCTCTTGATGAGTTGTTGAAGGCCGCAACGGATTCGTCACACTTCATTCTTTCATTATTGAAAAAGCTATTAACATAAGAAAAACCAACTAACGTGACCATCTCCGGCTGCTCCGCTATGGCCGCCTTGTGGAGCGCAGTGTTGCCATCCGCCGGGTCCTGGACATTGCAAGCCGCCTCGAGTTCACCCTCTTCGAATGCTTCCAGTATAGTTTCTAGCTGGTTCAGTTCCTTGTTTGATATTACTGTCCACATCTGCAAGGAAAATTGGTTTTGATCAAAATGGTAGGCGAAAAACCTAAGAAAATTTAGCGGGTTGTGTGTGTACGTAAACTTCTTTGGCAACGGGAGATCTCCCGCCGGACAAGTTGGTCTTGTCCGAGGAGCGGCCGAGATCCATCTGACTCGATTCGGAGCTTATATTCGGACATTTAGAAAACTTCAATAGCGTAATTCAGAATACCCGTGGCGCCATCTCCTGACGATTATTACGTTTACGTAGTAGCTGTACTATTAGGACTAAATGATAAGATAAAATAAAAACAAATTTAAAATATTGTGAACAAACTATCTTCAACGTACTTCTGTTAACAATTTTTATTCTTTATTAAAAAGATTAAAGATTATTTATTTGCTTTGAACAGTACATAAATAGGTGTTACAATTAATTTATTCTCTTGTTCAGCCTGAGTTGGTAGGTTATTTTTTATTTATTAAAAGGGTTTGCCAGTGGCCACCATACTTATTTGTCAATTTTGATACTTAACCTAATTAAAAACTAAGTAACTGTATAACCTTTTAAGGCAAACAGCATGCATAAACAGTAGTATAAAAAAAACAGAATTTTCAATGTATGGGTTAGTGTGCTGTTTCAATGTGATCGCTTTTTTAAAAGCATATACGACTAAAGTGAGCATTAGTAGATAGCCTCGTAATGAAAATTTTCGGCGCATAAATCAGCGATCTAGAAGACCATCAAATTCAGCTCCGACAAGCTTTTTAAACATCTCAATTTATTATGCATTTTGTTCAGCACATTACCTTCTTAACATTAGACGGAATCTTGGGCGCGACCTTCTTAACCGGTTTGGTTCCGTTTTCTTCTTTTCCTTGTTGGTCCGGTTTCTTCTTTTTCTTCTTCTTGACCGCCTGCCCCTTCGTCGTCACAGTCTGTTCACTGTCAGTGCTATCATAGGCCGCTATGGCAGAGTCGTTCAGGAGGTCCTTTCGAGAGTTCGTTATAACTCCATTGCTACTTTGCTCCGAGAGCGTCTTTATCCAAGCGACGGGTGTTTCGGAGTCTATGAAACAGGGCCCTTCGTCTTCGCTTGATATCAGCTGGGTTGGCAGTTCTCTTGGTGCACGTTCTCTATTTGGTTGGTAAATATAATAAGTGTCTGAATTAAGAAACATTGAAATTAAGACATTCGAATTAAAAAATACGTAAATGGCAAAATTTATAAAGTTTTCGTTCGTCCACTGTTTCCGGAATAACTTGAACGCTTACGTATGAAAAAAAAATCAATTTTAAAATAATACAATTTTAAAGTAATTCATACCTGGATTTAGCTCTGTCGATAGGTTTGTGTGGGCTACTTTTTGATTGTTTCTTAGGTCTATCAGCATTTGCATCTGGATTAGGTTTCAACGAAGTTTTGCTAGTTGAAGCTATAAGGGCTTTCTGGAATAGCTCCATTGTATCTGAAAAATAAAGAAATTATTTATTTTTACATTTCTGTTTGTTACATTTTTTGTCTAAATGAGAATGAGAATAAAGACTACTTTTTTAATTTTTATAAATACATTTCATTAGATTAGGTATATTTCATTTAGTTATTGAACATAAAGGAATGATATGGAAATTCAAACCAACTAAATATTTAAGCAGTCTATTATGGTGCTATTCTCCTACTTACTATGTCAGACAGAGTATCTACCTTCAGGTGGCTATTTTAGGGCAGGTACAAGGATTTGTCGAAAAATATTTTTCTTGAGAGGAATGTACATTATACATCTCTAAGTCTTAATATTCATACATAATTCATTCTGAAAGGTGGCTTACACACAAATGCATTTTCATGCTGCGACGTGACGCAAAATAACTACAATACAACTATTATTGTACGTGAATCGTGAGTAATATGTGCATTTTATATCAGTAATCAACATTTATATTTTAACCTCTGAAGGACCGGAAACATCAATAGATGTCGTCAAAAAATTTACACCAACGACCGGGGACATCTATTGATGTCCTCTCGACCTCGCGCTGTTTAAAGCTGTATTGCTTTAAAAATAAGTCTCAATTTAGTCTGGTGTATTTTTTGATCCATAGACGAATACATTCTCCGTTCATTGGGTCATTTAACTTCTGTAGGTTGGTAGTAAAATAAAAAGAAATCTCTGTTGCAAAATTGACATTCCTTCAGTCGTCAAATTTGCTTGGTAATACTCAGTGACAGTTTGTGCTAGTGCCGGTTTTTTCCTGATTTATGTGGATTTTTCTACTGAAAACGTAAGTAAAGTGTTATAATTATTTCATTTATAGTGTTTTTAGTAATAACAAATATCCAGAAGTTTGATGCGCGTCATATTTTTTGGTATAAAAGGTTTTCAAAATGAAGTGGAATTGCGCGGGGCCACAACAATGGCGCTGTTTTGGTTTTAGCTCAATTATTACACAATTTAGTGGTTAAAAACCATTACTGCCATACATATGTAGAAAGGTTATTTTATAAGGAATCCGTTTCTGTATCTTTTGCTATATTTTATCATTATTATACAAATGAATCAAGATCAATTCTGTGTGTGAATTTTGCGCATTGAAGTTACATTTTTTTCTGCTATTATTACGTTACAAAACCATGACAATCACTAATAGTATAAAGATAATTTATCAGGGAATCTATATTTTATTTATATTATTCGATTAGTAATTAGTTTTCTTCATAATTTGAATATAAAATCAAACGAATACAGACTTTACCGTGCATCCGTCGACGCCTTATGGAGTTCGCAATAAGGTTCATTTTACGATAAGTGCGCACTGGCAAAATCTGTTGCTTGCGTGTTTGCTTGCGTGATTTGAAAAGTAATGAAAAAAAATTTAATTACTTTTCTTGGCATTTTTACGTCTATTTGTGTATGAAAAGTGTCAATGAAAATTATATTGCAGGAAAGGCAATTTCTTATTCTTTATGAGTGTGCCCCCTGATTTTAATTAGATTAATTATAAAATTCGTTAAAAGAATTTTAACGTGACCTCGAATTTTTTTCCTATTTTTTCCGACTTTTCGTTTTTCATCTTCTACGAAGTATGTTTTTCATTCAATGAACCTGAAAAAAATATACAACGTTTCGAGATACTTTACCTAAAGAATAAAGGAATAACTAAATGAATACGACTAATACTATCATTGCAATTAAATTTTCAATACACCGTCATGTGCGGCGCGCGAAAAAGACATTACGTAACTTCAACCTCAAATTTGTTAAATTTTTTGTATGAACACATACTTGTATTATACTTTATTAGAAAGGTCTTTTCATGTAGATTCTGAATATATAAATAATGTGCCACATTTTTTCTTTGATTATATGTTACATTCGTTTTATACCAAGCGGAACAACAATCTAAACATGCGGACTCTTTGTTTGGCTTTGAACGATGATTATAAAAACAAAACACACTGTAGAAGTACTAAATAGCTATAAGGTGTAAGCTTGTTTCATTCCCTTCCGAGAAATGTAACTGGAGTCGTTGTAAGTGTAAACATCTGGTCGCAGGAACATAAATAACACTCGTAGTGCGTATCGCGGCAAAAAATCTCTAGACCCCCGGTCGGAATAGTGTATTGGCGCGAAAGCGGCCCGGTTGGCAAGAGGTTAAGAGAGATGTCGCGTTTAAAAGGTTAAAATTAATATTAATTATTATAATAACTTACCATAAACCTCAATGCTGGCCACAGTTTCGTGCACCCGTTTGACCTCCTTATAAGTTGGTTTCCTCGTTGGGAAGGGAAGAGCGCGAACACGCAAATCATCTCGGTTTATCGGCGAATTCTTCCCAAACAGGGCCGCCTGATTCATTGACCCCACAGCTCTGTACAAGACAAGTGAACATCCGACAAGGTCTTTCTCCCAACTAGCTACTATTTCTTGGACGTGCTGGAAAAAAAACATAATTTAAGATGAGCTTGGAGACATCCTGAGTCTAAAAACCTGGGGGGTTTTTTCCCCGCCAGCTTTTTTCCTCTCAGCGTACAAAAACCCACGTATGATTCAAATGAAATAAAATAAATTTGTACAAATGGCACAAAATTGGGTTTAATTTAATTTAACTGACTAAAATGATGAAATGAAATGACATGAAATGAAATATTATTTATTCACTGTACGGTTCCTTTACAAACTCTTAGTGAACGTTATTTTTTTTTTTGTTCTGTCTGCTCTGGGTGCGCTTAGGCAATGCTGAGCTGAAGAAGAGCAGACGGAGAAAAACTTCAGCCCTGTTTTAAAATATGGGGTATTCAATAGCGAGCTTTCTTTATAATAATGTAGAATTATTTAAGTCTACTGTAATTAACTGCGTGCGTATTTAAGTGTTTATTGTAAATAATTACCTTCTTATTTAAATTTAAACTTGTAATATACAACTTTTAAAATAAAATTTGTACACCCCAAAGGATAAATATGGCGATCTAAATATTTTTGTAAGCCCTTTTTTGCTACCCATACCTATTTGTGCAAGTAAAACATTTTCTTATCTTTCTTTTCTTTCTCAACTGCAATTTTATTATAGGTACTGCTGCGCTGCTACTCCGGAGACTTATAGTCGACTCATGTTTCACGCACACTACTGTTAATCTCTGTTGCCCGTCTTACCCTGACATCTATAAGCACATTTCCGTGCTTCGGAGGGCACCTTAAGCCGTCGGTATCAGTTCTTAGATTGTTATCGGTAGATAGCAGTATCAGCAGCGCGCATGGCCCAGCGGTTAGCGTAGAACGCTAGCGTTCTATGCGACTAAGCCATACGGGCGAGGTCGGGTGTGAGATGGGTGACCGCTGGTGGCAAAAAATTTCATGCGCGTTTCCGTGATTCGGAGGGCATGTTAAGCCGCGTCGGTCCCAGTTGTTGTCGATAGATAACAGTCGTTAAACCTTGTCGGAGGTCTTATGGGCTGTTTGAAAATATCCTACAGCGGGTTGGCCACTAACCCGCATCACACGAGCAGCGTGGTGGAGTAACCTACAGGCCTCCCAAATAATGGGGAGAGACGCGTGCCCAGCAGTGGGACGAAAAAGGGTTGCAGCAAGATAGCAGTTGTAGCGACTTTCCGCAGATGTGGAGACCTTGACTATTGTTAAGCTTCATTGAAGAACTTATGGACGGTTACAAATCGTACCCATGTGAAAGAAATGTCCAGGATAAAATGACATTCACTAAGCGAATATTTTGTATTCCTATTAATAAATCTATTGACTTTTGAACGGACAACAGCTTAGGCATAACCTGTATGTCGACCAACCCACATTGCAGTAGCTAGAGGGATAAGGTCCAAGCCTCCCAATTGTGGGGAAAGACCCATGCCCAGTAACAGACATACTTCAATTTACTCTCTGGTGTGATCCATGATACCCACGATACAGTAATCATAGTCAAGTACTAGCCTACCGCCAGCGGCTTCGCCCGCGTGGACCTGTTTAATGGGTCGCCGTAGGATAAAAAATAAACTATGTGCTATATTCCAGGCTTCATTGCTATATTAAAATCATAGGCGTTTAGCCAGTTGCTTCAACCGCATTGACCCAATTCCCCGTTTTCACGTAAGAATGAAGCATTTTCCCGCGGTTAAAAGTAGCCTATGTTACTCAGGGTGAATGTAGGTTTCTAATGGTGAAAGAATTTTTGAAATCGGAATAGTAGCTTTTGAGTTTATTTATTACAAACATACAAATCTTTAATCTTAATAAATAATATTAGTATGGAAATCCTAAATACCTCCAAAAACTGGGCCTGGTTGTATCTCCTGAGGCTAGCACCTGCAGACCTCGGTGCATTCCCGTGCGAGTCCCTGGTCCCTTGCGCCTGGCCCTGGCCGCGCCTCGTCACATACGAATGGAATGTCTTGTGCACGACTGCTACGCCACCTGTTGAAAGAATAAATAAATAACTTTGTAGTTCTTGACGTGACGATTGACGTGGCGCAATGGTTACCAACCATGCCGGACTGCCAATCGAGGGGTCCCGGGTTCGATTCCCGGGGAAACAGAAATTTGAAAATTTCTGTTCTCGGTCTGGGTATTTGTATGTGTTCATGGTACCCACGACACAGGGTATTAATTACCTTACTGTGGGGCTATGCGTGTGTAACGTTTATTTTTTATTTATCAGTTAGTGTGTATCGTGCACATTGCCTGTGTGCCACATGCTTTAAGCTGTTAATCAGTCATCATAGTTACCAGAAGTTACTACAGTAACCTGAAACAACTTGAGCATGCCAGCTGCAAAATACAACAGGGAGTTTTGGCGGGAAGTCAGAAACGACATGTTGCGCTCTTATTTCATTTTAATTTTTTTGGTGGATTTTTCAGTTATATCGGATAAAGCTGATGGCGTTTGATTCGATATAGGCTGATTATAGTGCACAAGTATTGTGAAATGAAATAACAGTGCGAAAATATGTTTTTTTAGCTTCCCTCCAAAATTCCATCAATCATGGTCTGGTAAAGTAGCCATCGCTTTTCTAGAATATCTGACTGACTTAACTGACAGATTACTGACAACTTACTAACTTTATCTACTATCCACTCGTCCAGTTTTAACAAAACTGGCAAAAAAGTTATGCAAAAATTATACTTGACGCTGGCAATATGCACAGAGCTTGCAATTGATGAATTAAAAAAAATGCAGCAGCAACTGCAAATGACTCAACAAGGTTGAATTTTGTTTGAGGTTGTATTTAGTTGTCCATGGACTGCAGCATCTACTGAATGTGGTGGTGTTCTACTTAGGGCCTCTTTCACTACCTTCAAGTAAGTGACAAGTACGCTAATTATCAGTTAGTCACCTGTAACTTCAATTTCAATTTCACGATGTTCGAGTAGCACTAATCATATGAGAAACTGATCCATACTCATAGCTTTTACTTGCCAATTAACTTTACTAATCAACACTTTACCTGAAGATAGTGAAAGAGGCCCTTAATCTAATTTATTTATAATAATAACTTGACACTAAAATCTGTTAAATGAACCATGATGAGGGATGGAATTTTACAATCAAGCTTTTATAATTTCAGATGGCGTACCAGAGAAGACAGCACCAGCAAAATGACCTCCAGAGACCATGAGGATAGCCCAGCGTTGGAACCCAGGGATGGTGAGCTGCTGACATCGCTCCATCCACGCATGGCCATCACCATCAGTGGATAACTCCTCCTAAAATTCGAATTAAAATAAATTTATCAATAAACATTGATTTTTTTTTATTTCTGTACTATTTTTTTTTGGTGTCGGGGGGAAACCCTCAAAAGGTACCCGGCACCTTGGGAGAGGATACTGGGTTATGTGAGATTTGACCGCACTAAAACCCCCTCGGTGGCCTGCCTCTGCGCTTGGGGAGGACTCCGGGATCTCCTAAGGAACGCACCGGTGTTGTCCACACGCGGAGCCCAGAATGGGCCCATGTTCGGAGGTTAGAGGTGCTCTCCTGCACCTTCCGATATTTACGGCGGCATGCGGCCACACGCACTCACCGCCGTTCTTCCCGGGGCTGCTGGCTGGACGGATCGAGCTCCGATTCTCCCATGAAAAAACCTCGAGCAAGAATGAGTTAAAGTTAAATGAGTTTTGTATGAGGTTGTGTGTGATTGCACTGGTACTTTGAAGGCTGACTAACATTGACACTTTGATGGATGTCTAATGTAAGTCAGAACCAGCAAATGCTTTTTTCCATTAACAAACAATACACTTGCTTCAAGACCCAAAGCCAGCAGGCTAAGGCCGCTGTGGTATAGATGTTTATAATCTTAAGTAACCTCGAGAGAGCTCAGTGTCGAGTAACCTCAGAATGACAACTAGATGTAGAAGAGTTGTGTGAGTAAGATAATAGTTTTTAAAAGTTTTTTTGCTATTGACAGAGTTGTCCAGATATCTTTGTTAATGAGGCATTACTATATTACAAAAATATTTGGTACATGTATCAAGGACATGTATAGGCAGAACATACTCAAATATAAAACTGCCCCCCTTGACGTGGAATGCCCTTAAGGCTTCAAAAGCTTACAAACAAGCGTGATTGTCAGTAGCCACCCCTACTACAACCAGAAACAATTGGACTTTGTGAAGTAGAATATCTATACTATATACAAGAAGATAAGTTTAATTTTTCGTTTTACACAGTTACAGATATATCAAATACCATTGTTATATTAATACAATATATTATTTGTACAATGAAGCGCGCATGGCCCGGAGGTTAGCGTAGAACGCAAGCGATCTATGCAACTAAGCCAAACGGGCGCGGTTGGGTGTAAGATGGGTGACCGCTAGTGGCAAAAAAATTCATGCGCGTTTCCGTGCTTCGGAGGGCACGTTAAGCCGTCGGTCCCGGTAGTTGTCGACAGGTAACAGTCGTTAAACCTTGTCGGAGGCCTTATGGACAGTTTGAAAACATCTGACAGCGGGTTGGCCACTAACCCGCATCTCTACCAACCCACATTGGAGCAGTGTGGTGGAGTAAGCTCCATGCCTTACCGATAATTGGGAGAGACCCGTGCCCAGCAGTGGGACGTAAAAAGGGTTGCAGATAATTTGTATAATACAATACAATTAACATTATTGAAAGTCCTTACTAAAACTCTACATAACATATTACACTCAAAATATACTTGAACTTTGGAAGTTCTATCACCTATGTTTTTAATGTAGTAAATATGTTAACTTTACCTTCTTATGGTGCAGTATACATCTATAGATGCAAAACACCTGTCCAGCGTGATTGGTGTAAAATGCCTTGCAGTGTCTGGTAGCAGCAGCAAAGAGGTCACTGGCTGGATTTGTCTGATTCGTTTCTTCAGCTTCAGAATCACTGCCTGACACACTTGAGTCATCTGTGATTGACAATAATAAGATGAAAACAATTTTTTTTACACACAATCTCAAGACAAAGCACGAATATGATATACGCAGACAAATGCAAGCAATTCTACACCAAAACAACTAAGCCAAAATGGAACGGTCAGTTTAAGATGGGTGACAAATACTTCCGTGCTCGGAGGGCATTTTAGGCGAACAGTCGTAGTCTCTATAGCTTCGGCATTAAGAATAGAGCTATGGTATCTCCTGCCTGATCGTAAGAGGCGACTAAAAGGGGGGCTTCTGGGGTTGTGGACAGTGTGAGTGGGAGCTTGATCCGTCCAGCCAGCAATCCCGGGAAGGGCGGCGGTGTGTGCGTGGCCGCATGCCGCCGTAAGCATCGGAAGGTGCAGGAGAGAACATCTACTCTCCCGAAGATGGATCCATTCTGGGCACTGCGCGTAGAGGACACCAGTGCATTCCACTGGAGATCCCGGAGTCCTCCCAATGGCAGAGGCAGGCCACCAAGGGAGTTTTAGTGTGGTCAAATACCACATAACCCAGTATCTTCGCCCAAGGTGCCGGGCACCTTTTAAAGGTTTCCCCCGATACAAAAAAAAGCCATCAGTCCTGGTTGTTATCTATAGTTGTTAAACCTTGTTGGAGCCGCAGCAGCAGTGGGATGCAAAGACAAAGTTGCAACCTAGTAACTTTAGTAGTCATAAAGACAGTGAAAGTAATATTTCATTAACTTTACCTTGTCTAGAATTAAATTGTCCAAGAGACAGTGGGGCCTTTCCAAACAGCTTTCTCTTCAGGTTATGAGTATGCCAATGATGCTTGTAGTGTGCAGTCTGTTGTGCTCTGGTTTCGAAGGGCCCAACTCCACAGCAAGAACATGCATTTCCATCTGAAGCTCCATTGAGTGTGAGAGTGTTGAGACGTTTGAGAACACTTGCTTCATCCACTGAAACATTTGTAATAAGTATAATCATCAAAAACTGAAGATATAGATTATTGTTTATGACATTTGTATGTCATATTATTATATAGTTCAATGTGGATTCTTTTGATCAACATATAATAATAAATCAAAATTTATTTTCTTTTTGAACTATCACTCAAATTTTTATGAACTTGTATAGCCAAAACCAACAAAACAGCCAAAGCCAGCTCAATCCATCTCTTATTTAACGTATGTCCATATCTCATTAACAGATATTGAGAATGAATGTTTGGTGTTCATATTGGACAGTCATATCATACCAATATTCAAGATTTCCATTTTTATCTGGGGTTTAATTCTATAACTATGTATTGAGATACATAATTATCTCAAACTGTGGATTGAATATATAAATTTGGGTAAAAACTACTTTGCAACAATCTACAATCAGAATGTATCATGGTGTATACATTTTCATGGAATAGCACCTCCTTCCCTCCCAAAGACTTAGCTGCATGTTGCATTATTGCATTTGCATGTATCCTATGTGGGAGAGAGGTATGTGCTATTCCATAAAAAAAGTATTGGCTGCAGCTTTTTTTTGCATCCCACTACTGGGCATGGGTCTCTCCCTATTATTGGGGATTTTTTTTGCCACAAGTGGTCACCCATTTCACACCCGACTGCGACCGATTGGCTTGGTTGCATAGATCGTTTGTATTCTATTGCATATGATTGCAGATTGTTGTAAATTAGTTTTTACTTAACTTTATAATAATGGAGTTCTGCAAAGTAACACCTGATTCTATTAATTTGATTAAATATATATTAGTTACAGCTGTTCCTCATTACTACTAATAGATACAACAATTAAAGTTTCATAAACCCTAAACCAAACTTAAACCTTTAAGTTAAAAAACTTTTTCACCCATATTTGTGCAAATAAAATATTTTCATTTCATTTCAAACAGTTAATACTGCTGCTGTCAAGGTGCTCAATATTTTAAAATGTTGTGATACTATGTTTAGAAAACAATAATGGTTTTAATAAAGGGTGTATAGTGATTAAATCACATGTGATAATGTTGCATAGTTGAAAAAAAATATTTTTATTTCATTTTGATTTTGTAGGTACCAACTAATGTCAAATTAAAATCTGAAGATTATTATTATAATGTAACTTACAGTTACAGCGTGCTTAATAAATAATTCGGCTACACAATGTAACAGTAATATTACAACATACTAAGGCAATTTAGGATATTTAAACAGTAATATTGTGCAATACTTATTCATAAAGAATACTGAAAGCATATGTTTCCTTTATGCTGCTACTTACAGCATTCCATTCACATAGTTATTCTTGATTCATTGAAGGAATTGTTTTAGTTATTAGAGCTTTATTAAACTTTCGTCAAGTTCAATGTTTTTAATACCTAAAGGTCTTAGGAAATGATTATCTTACCTATATTATGAGACTCCGTTATCATACAGGCTGCTACTCTTAAGCCCTTTATTAACTTCTCAAAGTTATCTAATTCATAAACTCTTACAACTTTAGGTTTTACTATATCTTTTGACGACATCCTGGACAAAGCTTAACAAAAAGATAGTGAAATTGAAATTTGAAAGTGCAAAGATTACAAGTGGAAGTTCTGAGTAATTAATTTCTACTTCTAAGAATTTTGGGTATTGAACATAACCTAACCTCTATCACATTTTGACAATTTCAACAATTTTGATTTGTGACTGTGTCAGACGTCAGTCATGTCAAGTGACAGCAAAACGCCACATTGACAGTAATGGTAGTGTTGCTACACTATAACTTCTTTTCACCCCACTAACGTTAGAAAGAGTTTATTTGAGTGGTGTTCCTCTATTTCATTAGGCTCAACCTAAACACTTTGCATATAAAGCTTGACCAAAAACTTAGTTGACCTCACCATATTGCGGATTAAAGCGCGTATTAAAAATATTCAACTGGCAACAATAGACAATTTAAAAAAATATATAACCCAACGCTTTTAAGGAGTCAGTCTTGTTTACGGCTCCGTATCCATTATTGTAAACATTTTAAATAACTCAGTTTATATTTGACACTAGTGCAGTGACGTTGTGTCCCATTGATAAGTTAAGTCATGTCATGCATGTCATTGTTGTGTTGTTAATACGGTTAAATACTAATTGTTCTGAATTACTAATATTGCAAAATGCCTAAAGTTATTCGAGGCAGTGAAAGAAAGATTATAAAAAATTTGTACGAGTATTTGGATCGACGTAAATCTGGGGGTCATCAGTTTATACCATTGGATAACATTGGAAAGCTGGTGTCGGAAATGACTGGTAAAGAGACATTGTTTTTTTAGCAAACGTAGTAGTTTTCTTTGGACATGTATCTAGAAGCTTTCTTTCGATATTATTTCAATTTCTTTATTTTAGTCAAAAGTCGTTATTCAGTTCTCCGAATTAAAAATTCCTCTCAACATTCTACTCCAAAAAAAAATAATAAACCAAAATCTAAGAAGAAAATTGATTTGGACGACTTCGACTTATGTGTTATTAGGCACAAGATTCATGAGTTTTAAACCGTTAAGAGAGAGGTAAGAAACTAATTCTGATAATTAATATGATAATTGACTGGCTATTTATTATATTATGATATGACTATTAATATGCTTTTTTGAGTAATTGCATTTATTTATGTAACTATTCCTTTTTTGTAGGAGGTGACACCAGAGGTATGGGCAAACTGCTGTAAGCGTGTTGAACAAATTGAGAACAATTTTAGAAATAGTAGCCCAATCATTGAAAAAGAAATAGATAAATTAATTATTCATGTTGGCGATAATAGCAGCACTTCGGATGACCAATCATCCATAAGTTCTACCAGTAATGACGAAATAGAGGAAGAATCTGAATTTGAAGATATACAATACTTGGAATCCGATTTTGATTATGAAGATTGATGTTTAAGAAAAAATAAACGTTTTTACATTATTAATGATTTTATTACCCTATTTTATTAGTATTATGTAACATTTGAAGTATAATAAAAAGGCAGAATATCGATATCTTTATCGTGAAAAAATCGATATCGATAATATATATGATCACCTCACTATTACTCTCTATGACATACCAAATTGGTGTTGCTATATAAAAGTCAGAACTAGCGCCCCCTTTGACAGGTCAGCTAAGTTCCTGGTCGAGCTTTATAACTTTTGAGTTTTTTTACAAAATTTCTGACAGTAGTTTTTATAAACCAATCTGGTCTTTTTTAAATTTCTTGTAATAGTTTACAAAAAAAAATTGACAATTTTACTCTTGAAATGTTGTGTGTTATGATTTATGAATCTTTTGTGAATTAGATTTTAGCAGCTTTTTAAAATATTGTAATAAAATTCAAATATTTAATTAAATTATATTCGTTTACATTTTAAAATGATTTTTATATGTGTGATGTAATATTGGCTATTTTACAGAGTACTTAATTTACGAACTATATACAACGGTATTTAGTTGATAGTTTATTTTTACGAAATATGGAGTAAAATCAATTTAAATAGCAACATTAATTATTGAAGATGACGTCCCAAACTGTCAATTCGACAATCAAGGGTACAGATAAGAACTTAAATGTACAGATAAATAAATGGGTTCGGAATTAATTTTAGTATCGCTATTTAAAAACAATTTTGGATGGCTTGCTTAAACAAGTACAAAGAATACATGAAATTCCAGAAATTCTTTGACTATGTTTGAGATTAAAGCTAATTTGCCATATTCAGGTACTTGCCAAAAGATGGCGCTATGTGGAGTTAGCTAAAACACTGTTCCACTGCTAGGCAAGGGTCTATTTAGTCCCCGTAGCTTCGGGATTAAGAATAGAGCTACGGTAACCCCTGCTTGATCGTCAGAGGTGACTAAAAGGGGGGCTTTCGGGGTTGCGGGCACTGAGAGTGGGAGCTCGATCCGTCCAGCCAGCAGCCCCGGGAAGGACGGTGATGTGTGCGTGGCCGCATACGGCCGTGTGACTTCGGAAGGTGCAGGAAAAAACATCTGCTCTCCCAAAGATGGTCCCGTTCCAGGGCGCCGCGCGTAGAGGACACCGGACATTCCAATTCTCAAATCCCAGATTATTAATACTTATGTAGCTAGATTAAGTTCTATGGGTTTCATTCATAGGGTGATGCGTGTTTTAGCTTGGAGGAGAAAACAAGAAGTGCGCACTGTCTGAGTTCCGTACGATGATTATAATGAAGAACTGCGAGGGCCCACGACCGGCCCCGCCCCGCGCGCCGCTGCACGCGCACAGCGCGATGTGACGAAGGAACACTGTTAAAAAGTAGAAAATTCAGAGTGAACCAATTAAAAATTTCCATGTAGACATTTCACGTGGGCGATTCTAAGAAGATTTTTAATATCGAGACGTCCTTTTACTATTATATATACAAATCAATAAAATAATAATGAAATTGATGAACATAATCATAGAATGAAAGCTACATACTAACTAGATGCAGTAATGTTGTTGGTTGATATATGTTCCGACACGACACGACAACGAATATTTTTGACAAAACTAACAGGCAATACATTTTATAAATGGCTGCGCGATGTAGGTGTAGGCGGTTGCCGTAGAAAACTAGCGATCTACGTGGCTAAGTGAAACGGGCGCGGTTAGGTGTGAGATCCGTGACCGCTTGTGGCATATTTCAGGCAATTTGATTGCATTACCATTGTACATACAACGCATACGATGCCGAACGACTACTGATGCTTTCGCCGAGGAGCGAAATATTTATGTCTGGCTGAGCTCCGTCTCGCTCTTACGCATGTATGCCGTCTCGTTCTCGCATTCAATCTACCCGCATGTACATTCACTTTCGAGTCACTCCAATAACTGAGCCATAGATTAATATTGTATACTGGAACTGAGCGCTCGCCCAGAAACGCCCCATATTTACGTGACTGTTAGAAAGGGATAGAGATACACTCGATGTTAACTCCATGAAGTAGTAATAGTTGTGCGACTAGTATTTCAAATAAAGATAACTGTTTTTGGCTGTAAATATATGAATCTGAATTACTTCTGATCTGCCTTTTATTGATCACACTACCGAGTCCCTACATATGGTGACCTCCTGACGCTAGAAGACGCCCTGCTGACTTCACCGGGTGATAATGGAGCAAACTAAAGAAGATCTCGTTCAAGAAGATGTGAAGAGTGAAATAGCCTCGGTCTCACTTCAAGCAAGAATACCCCAGTTTTGGCGAGAAAACCCACGTCTATGGTTCGCACAATTTGAAGCCGTCATCGCAGCGCACAAGATTGGCGATGAACACAAATATAATCTTGTAATCCCAGCATTGGACAGAACGGATATTGAACAGATCAGCGACATTATCATCAAGCCACCGACCAGCGGGAAGTACGCAGCTCTCAAAAGCCGATTAATATCTGTTTATCAAGAATCAGAGCATCGCCAAATTCAAAAACTACTAGGAGGTTTGGAACTCGGCGAACAAAGGCCCTCCCAGTTACTGCGAAGGATGCGGGACCTAGGAGGAAATACGTTTTCGGAGGAAACATTAAAAGTTATATGGATGAACCAGATACCTGTCCAGATTCGCGCCGTGCTGTCAGTTAACACGGAATCGTCCCTTGATGGACTAGCTGCCATGGCTGACAAGATGATGGAACATTCCGAACATGCCTCGATCGCTGCCGTTACTGCTGCCATGCCCAGCTCGAACTCCAACACAATAGCAGCCACGCAGTATGAATTATTGACGAAACAAATAGAAAAGTTGTCACTTGAAATCGCAGAACTACGTCTACAAACGAGGTCGAGAAGCTATCGCCGTCCTTTTCGCTCACGTAGCCGCTCTCGCTCACGCACCACATCTGGAGTAAATCGGAAACCTGGAGACGCAGATTGGCAGCGCCGGTACCATTTTCGTTTTGGAGATAGAGCCCACCGATGCGAATCACCGTGTGCAAGAAAGAGACAGAAACAGGAAAACTAGAACAGACATCGACGGTGGCGGGCGTCGATGTTCCCAAATTAAGTCACCGCTTATGCGTCGTTGATTTAACGACAAGGGAAAGATTTTTGGTAGATACTGGGGCAGACATCTCCGTTTTAGCAGCAAGAACAAAGCAACACGGGGAACCTATGCATAGATACAAGTTATATGCCGCCAATAATACTCCAATACGTACCTACGGAGAGCGAACATTGGAACTCAACTTAGGACTACGTAGAAGCTTCAAGTGGACATTTATTGTTGCCGATGTGGAGACATCAATATTGGGAGCCGATTTCCTTAGAAAACATCAACTTCTCGTGGACTTGCATCGACGTAAACTGATAGACAAAGTAACGGATCTTAAGATCGACACCATTGAAATAAAAAACAACGAACCCACCGTGTATATGGTGAACAGAGACCACACTTACCATAGTATACTGATGAAATACCCGGATGTCCTGCGACCTATGTCATTGAAGAATCCGGTTAAACACAACGTGACCCATCACATAGAAACATCGGGACCACCACTATCTGCAAGACCACGACCGCTACCACCAGAGAAATATAAAGCTGCAAAACTCGAGTTTGAGAAGATGATGGAGATGGGTATATGCAGGCCTTCAAACAGTCCATGGGCCAGCCCTCTACATGTTGTAACAAAAAAAGATGGTTCACTGAGGGTATGCGGAGATTATAGAAGACTCAACGCCGTAACAGTACCGGACCGATATCCAATACCACGCATACAAGAATTTACATATCAACTACACGGAAAAGAAATATTTACGAAACTTGACGTCAAGATGGCATATTTTTGGATACCTATGGAAAAGAAAGATGCACAAAAAACAGCAATTATCACCCCTTTTGGCTTGTTTGAATTTAATTGTATGACGTTTGGATTACGAAACTCAAGCCAAACATTTCAAAGATTTATGCACCAAGTATTACAAGGCCTTGACGATTGCGTATTCTGTTTCGTGGACGATCTTTTGATTCACTCAAGAAACGATGAAGAACACAGATATCACCTAGAGAAGGTCCTGGAACGCTTGAACCAATATGGAGTTACCTTAAACATTGAAAAATGCAAATTCGGAAAGAAGAAAATACAATTTTTAGGCTACGAGGTGTCGCGTGAAGGTATAAGACCCACTGAAGACCATATAAAAGCAATTATAAACTATCCGAAACCACAGACAGTTCAAGAGTTACGAAGATTTCTTGGCTTAATTAACTTTTATCGCGATTGTCTGCCACACCAAGCAGAACATCAATATGAACTAAATAAGTACCTGCACAACACAAAGAAAAATGACAAAACTCCAATAGCTTGGACGTCTGAAGCTGAAGAAGCCTTTAAGAAATGCCGTCAAAGCATTCTCGAAGCCGCTACGCTGACTCATCCCGTTCCCAACGCGCCGTTATGTTTAATGACCGACGCATCAGACCGTAGCATTGGAGCTGTATTGCAGCAGAAGATGGGCGACACATGGAAGCCATTAGCATTTTTCTCTAAATCAATGAGTGACACACAAAAAAGATATAGTGTATACGATCGCGAACTTCTAGCAATGTATACAGCTATTAAGCATCTTCGGAGACTCATAGAAGGAAATGATGTCACTATCTATACAGACCATAGACCTCTGACCTATGCACTAACAAGAATATCGAGTAGCAGCGACACGCCTCGAAGAGAACG
Organism: Pyrgus malvae; assembly: GCA_911387765.1. Classification (NCBI taxonomy): domain Eukaryota; kingdom Metazoa; phylum Arthropoda; class Insecta; order Lepidoptera; family Hesperiidae; genus Pyrgus; species Pyrgus malvae. The sequence continues at coordinate 5,331,451 of OU426958.1, read as the reverse complement.
TCAGCTACACTACATAAGTCAATTTTGTTCAAACATTAAATATATAGACGGGAAAAAGAACCAAGCAGCAGACGCTTTATCAAGAATAGAAGAGATCTCGTATGAAAACTTGTCAATTGACCAAAATAGGGACGAAGAATTGAAATCACTAGAAACAAAGCCTAATCTAAGGTTCATTAAGATTACTCTTCCTGGCCTCAACAAACCTATCACATGTGAAATGTCAACAATGCATCCGCGACCATACCTGCCACTTGCATATCGTTACGAAGCCTTCAAAGCGCAACACGATACAAGTCACCCTGGTATAAGAAGTACGCGAAAAATGATTACTTCAAAATTTTTCTGGCCTTCAATGAGCAAGGACGTGGGGACATGGACAAAGTCATGCATTGGATGCCAGCGCGCAAAAGTACAGCGACACGTGACCAGTCCATTGGGTGAATTTGCACCGTCAGAAAGATTCGAACACATACACATGGATATAGTAGGGCCGCTGCCTATATCGAAAGGCTACAAGTACTGCATCACAATAATCGACCGCTGTACAAAATGGCCAGAAGCAATCCCTGTGCGAGATATATCTGCTGATACGGTCGCGAAAGCTATCTACGAGGGATGGATTTCTCGTTTTGGATGCCCACTACGTATAACTACCGACCAGGGACGTCAATTTGAGTCTGCAATATTCAACTCCTTAATGAAGAAATTTGGTATTACACGCATAAGAACTACCGCGTATCATCCACAAGCAAATGGCGCAATAGAGAGATGGCATCGCACACTAAAAGCAGCACTTATGGCTAGAGGTACCGCAACAGACTGGAGTGATAACTTACATACCGTTTTATTGGGATTGCGCACGGCACTAAGAGGAGATGCAACAATCAGCCCGGCATTGATGACATACGGCTCAACGCTACGACTTCCGTCAGATTTTTTTGTACCAACAAAGTCAAAAATTGAAGACACAGAATACGTACGGCGCCTCACAGAAACAATGTCCGCAGTAGCACCGGTACAGCTGAAGTACGCGTCGTCTAAGCAAATATTCGTCTACAAAGATTTAGCAACGTGCAGTCATGTATTCGTGCGGAACGACTCTGTACGCAGCCCACTCACACCACCATACGATGGACCTTACGAAGTAATAGAAAGAAATACGAAACATTTCAAGATTCAGTTACCACGACGCACCGCTGTTATATCGATAGATAGATTGAAGCCAGCGTACTTATGTAACGAGGATTTAAGTACGAATATTTCACAACGGAGAGCATCGAGCAACGCACCTAATGAACAGCTGAACCTAAAAACACCTGAGACACCGTATACTACAAGATTTGGACGTACGGTGAAGCCCTGCGTACGCTTCGCTTGAAGGGGAGTGATGTACATACAACGCATACGATGCCGAACGACTACTGATGCTTTCGCCGAGGAGCGAAATATTTATGTCTGGCTGAGCTCCGTCTCGCTCTTACGCATGTATGCCGTCTCGTTCTCGCATTCAATCTACCCGCATGTACATTCACTTTCGAGTCACTCCAATAACTGAGCGCTCGCCCAGAAACGCCGCATATTTACGTGACTGTTAGAAAGGGATAGAGATACACTCGATGTTAACTCCATGAAGTAGTAATAGTTGTGCGACTAGTATTTCAAATAAAGATAACTGTTTTTGGCTGTAAATATATGAATCTGAATTACTTCTGATCTGCCTTTTATTGATCACACTACCGAGTCCCTACACCATTAATTTTGACAATCATTTTTCATAAATGCTTAAAGTTAAGGTCAGACTATTATGAGGCGACTACTGAATACGGAAAGGCGGCACATAAGGTCAGACTATCATGAGGCGACTAGTGAATACGGAAAGGCGGCACGACTGCATACGACAAGACTGCGTTCGTTGTATAAGTTAATAACACACATCAGAACGCCGAAAACCCGCCGTATTAGATGTTTCACATGGAAATTATAATAATGCGAGACGTAATATTTTTTTTATTATTGAACGAATCGTGAGTGTACACTAACACTACGATGTTTTATACGGCTGTACTCACGTTAATATTTGTCTGTCGGCGAAGCCGACATGTTTCGGTCCTGACCGAAGACCTTCATCAGGAGCTCCCGCCCGTCACGGTGGCATCGCGGCGGAGACTGAATAATAATGTAATATTTCTTAAAAAACTGTCATAAAAACACGTAAAATACTTATATTATTTTAAACTGTAGATAATGACTACGAGAATCCGTAGCATTTTGGACGCATGCCAACTGTTGCTACGGAGGCGTAGGGGTAGGGCTGCTACTTTTATTAGAGTGTTTTCTTTTACAAAACTAAAAAAGATTCTTCGTTAATTCCAATTCGCTGCATGTAAATTTTACTCTGTGATTCAGTCATGTGATCAAAGCGACTAATATTAGTTTTAATCTTGACGTCATATCATGGCGGCTACCTGTTAGCTTAACTAGAAAACGCAGATTAAATTAATTAAGTTTTTAACAAAAAATAGAACTATAGAAAAGAATAGACTTCAAACGGTAAAAAAATAAATTATTTATTCATTACCATAAGCAAGAAGAAGTAGGTATTGAACAATTTTATTTTTTACCGAGTGAAATCGGTTCTATTTTTTTGTTAAAATCTTAATTAATTTCACTGTTTTTACTAATTTAATTTAATAATTCTTTTTTATGTATAAAACCAAAGTATAAATGGAAAATTTTCCACCTAACTTCTAAACTTTAATGAGATTTACCTTTATTAATCTAATAGCCATCTAATAGCCTGAAAGAATACTACTATCGGTCCATCGGAACATATTATAAATTTTTGAAAGAATTTGCTCTCAGCTCCTAACCGTTGAGGAGTTGTACCTTCAATCATCAGCTTAGCATCATGAGGTGATAGTTAACGGGCATGAATGTGTGGGGCACAGTAGGATTCTCTGTGTCGTGGGTGCCATGGACCCATACACAGACAAGCACACTAACACCCAGACTAAGAACAGAAATTTAATTCAAACTATATAAGTAAGGAGTAGTTGATAGTTCCAAGATATAGCTATAATAATCTAAAAGTTTTCATTCAATATTGTTTTATCAGTTTTTACTGCACCCATGTAAATGGCGCTATTCATTGAGGGGTGACAATGACACGGGCACAACCCTTAATCGTTCTGGCATAACCCTTCGGTATAACCGGGACCCATTAACAGTAAAAACTATTATTGAAAGTCACCCACGGACAGAGTAATCATTTATGTATGTAGTATTTAATTGCCCTACGGCGTAGAAAAACATCCCGAAGAGAGCAGCACGAATTGAAGCTTTCTAAGTAGGTACCTTTTTTTGGAATGGGGGGGAAACCTTCAAAAGGTACCCAGCACCTTGGGAGAAGTTACAGGGTTATGTGGGATTTGACCGCACTAAAACCCCCTCGGTGGCCTGCCTCTGCGCTTGGGAGGACTCCGGGATCTCCATTGGAACGCACCGGTGTCCTCCACGCGCAGCACCCCAGAACGTGCCCATCTTCGCGAGAGCAGATGTGCTCTCCTGCACCTTCAGGTGTTCACGGCGACATATGGCCACGCACACACCGCCGTCCCTCCCGGGTCTGCTGGCTGGACGGCTCAAGCTCTTCGGGTCAAACCACTCTCACCGTCCGCAACCCCGGAAACCCCCTTTTAGTCGTCTCTTACGATCAGGCAGGGGATACCGTAGCTCTATTCTTAATCCCGAAGCTACAGGGACTAAGTAAATAGTAAAACATAATGATTTTCTAAATCGAATCGTGAGTGTAAATAAAATAAAATTAATAATTATTATTATTGTAAATAAAATTAATAATTAAATATATAGCATTATGGTGTTTTATATATTTATATAATTATATATGTATTTATTTATTAGTTATTGTATGTATGTATGTATGTAAGTATATATGTATGTATGTCGTATGTAACTATTTGTATGTATATAATATGTATGTATGTGAAATATGCTCGCGTAATTTACTTTATTTCTACAAACTTATTTATCTTGTGCATTGGTACCCGATTTTATAAAGAAATTTCTCTTTTCCTCTACCCAAAGGCAGTCTGGAAGAGATTGCTATCAGCGACAAGGCCGCCTATTGTTACACTATTTTCAATAAGCTTGTTTTGTATGTTACTTTTTAATTTGGTGTACAATAAAGCATATTTGTATTTGTATTTGTATAATTAACATGATTGTTTATCTGTCATAGGCGCGTCCTCCGAGCGACCGACCACGACGGCTCATGAAGAAGGACCTCGTTTAGATCCGAAACTATATTGTTACGCGCTATGGGTAATGAAAATGCCGTTGGTAACGTAGAAGGCATTTATTGTCAGCTTCCACAAAAATCCACTTCACAGAGTCCGAATCACAATACACAATCACTATAGTCCAATATCTTCGCTTGAGTCGTCGAAATAATTCTTCCTTGTCGCTTGGTAGAGATCGCTTCGGTTTCACTTCCGAAAATAAACTGCCCAGTCGCGGCTCGGCGCGTGCCTTATATACGGCCACCCATGGTTCTCTAGAAATTTCCCGAACCACCAAATACAATAGACCCGTCCCGAACCTTCCTTTATGTTATTACGCACCTATGTACATCTTATGTAGTCATAAACAATAGCCGCGATCCGCGATGTAAACAACCTATACATGTACGCTATATATAGGTACGTACTCGCTGCGGATCCCGAATTTGTTTACTCGAAGAAATCGATGTTTTTCTTATGACTGATTTTTCGAGAACTTTCTTCACTGTTCGATAGTAGACCTAATACCTGTTTATGCGTTTTTGGGGTTTTGCTGTACGACGCTTTGTTTTCGAGATATAGGTACTCAAAGGCGTAACATTACCCCCTCCTTAGTCATGCTCGTCCCGAGCATCGTTAACTCCGTGGTATTTTGCTAGTCGGTCTACATGTACTACTTTTAGCTTGCCGCGGGGACCCTTCTTAATCCGGTACGTGATGTCGTTAATCTTTGTGACAACAGTGTAAGATCCTTCCCAGCGAGGTTGTAATTTCGGGGACTTCCCCTTTTTCCTCTGCGGATTGTGAAACCACACTAGAAATCCCTTGGAATTGGCTTTCCTGTCGTATCGGGTTTTCATGCTTGTACTGGTTTTCAAGCTGTTCTCCCGAACCATCTTGTGTACCTCATTTAGCTGGTATTGAAGATCACTTACGTACTCCGTCACAATCTTGGGACCATCCGGTGGAGTTCCAGTAATGGCGTCTATCGGAAGCCTCATTTCTCTTCCAAAGTTTACCTTTGCTGGCGTAAATCCTGTACTGTCGTGGATTGCCGAACGATACGACATAAGGAACAGAGGTATGTATTGGTCCCAATCTTTTTGATGTTCATCCACTACCTTAGCCAAGTGATTTTCCAACGTTTGGTTGAATCTCTCGACCATACCGTCTGACTGTGGATGAGCAGGAGTCGTGCGCGTCTTATGCATGCCCAGCAAACTACACATTTCTTGGAATAGTCCCGACTCGAAATTACGTCCTTGGTCAGAATGGATTTCCATAGGTACACCATATCGGCAAACTACTTCTTGCACGAGCTTTTTAGCCACGGTGTGTGCTTCTTGATTGGGAGTGGCAAACACTTCAGGCCACTTAGTGAAATAGTCCTGCACAACTACGATGTATCGGTTTCCATCTTCGGTTACTGGAAATGGCCCAGTTACGTCAATAGCTATACGCTCCCAAGGTGCTCCAACGTTATACAACTTTAATTTGCCTTTACTTCTTGTTTGGGGACCTCTGACTGAAGCGCAAGCTGTACATTTTCGGCACCAGTCTTCCACATCTTCGCGACAATGTACCCAATAAAATCTTTTTCGCAGCTTTACTAGTGTTTTCTTCACGCCAAGGTGCCCACCAGAAGTTCCATCATGAATGTGCCTTAGGACGGACGACACCATACTTCTTGGTACTACAATCTGTAGGGTTACTTCCTTTCCGGTGTTAGACTCCCATCTTCTATGTAAGACATCATTTTCCAAGACTAAGCTGTCCCATTGAGCCTAATAGCTTTTAGTGACTGGACTACATGCTGACACATCATTCCAGCTGGGTTTGTTCTCACTTCGTTTCCAGTCCAGTATTAACCGTAGATCATCATCTTCTTCTTGCGCTTTCTTCATGTTTTCGTTGGTCCATTCATCGTCTAAGCCTTGTGTCCTTATTAATTTAACATGTCCTATGGTTTCCTGTTTCTGACAGTGTTTGCAATCTTCAGGACACGGTCTTCGTGATAAGGCATCGGCGTTGCTGTGTCCTTTTCCACTTCGGTGTTCCGTAACAAAATGAAACTCTTGCAGTTGCTCGAGCCATCGTGCCACTTGACCTTCAGGATTTTTAAACTGCAGGAGCCATTGTAACGCTGCGTGATCTGTCCGTAGTGTAAACTGACGACCAATAAGGTACTTCGAAAAATGTTCCAAGACCTTGACCACAGCAAGTAATTCTCGACGAGTAACGCAGTAATTTCTTTCTGGTTTCGAGAGTGATTTGCTGAAGTATGCTATCACTACAGTGTGCTCGCCTTGTATCTGTGATAAAACGCCGCCGATTCCAGTATTACTCGCGTCCGTGTCCACGATGAATCTCCCATCGCGACTTGGATATCCTAATACAGGTGTTTCACACAAACAACGTTTTAGCTCTCTGAAAGCATTTTCACAAGTCGAATCCCAGACAAAATCTCGTTTTTCCTCCGTAAGGCGATGTAATGGCCTGGCTATATATGAAAATTTCTTTACAAAACGTCTGTAATACGTACACAGACCCAGAAATGAACGTATTTCAGATTTATTCCTCGGAGCAGGCCAGTCCTGCACAGCCTTAATCTTCTCTGGGTCGGTTTTAACTCCTTCCGGGGAAATTATGTGCCCAAGGTAGCTTACTTCTTTCTTGAAGAGGGCACATTTCTTCGGGCTTAGCTTAAGGTTGGCGTTCCTAAGCCGTGTAAAGACTTTTTCCATATTCCGCAGGTGTTCCTTAAAAGTACGCCCCATGATGATGATGTCATCAAGGTAGACCAAACATACGTCTCCAAGAAGGCCCACCATTACCCTTTCCATGAGACGTTCGAAGGTTGCCGGTGCATTACATAAGCCGAATGGCATGACTTTGAATTGCCATAGACCGTTACCTATTCCTGTACTGAATGCTGTCTTTTCCTTATCTTTCGGATCTATCTCCACCTGCCAATATCCACTCTTCAGATCAATGGTAGAAAACCACTTCATACCACTGAGCATGTCCAGCGTGTCATCTATTCGAGGCAGGGGATAACTATCCTTTTTAGTAACGTTATTCAACATCCGGTAATCTACACAGAACCTTGTGCTGCCGTCCTTTTTCTTTACTAAGACAACTGGTGAAGACCACGGACTTGTAGAAGGTTCGATAATTCCGTTAGTAGCCATGTCTTTGACGAGTTCAGTTCAGTGACTTCTTTTTCTTTTGCCCATGGTATCCTTCGAGGTCTTTGTTTAATGGGCCTGGCGTCGCCGGTATTTGGTGCTTGACGAGTCCCGTTCGTCCGAAATCGCCTTCTCTCGCAAAAATGTCTTTAAATTTCGATAGGAGTTCCCATGCCTGCTGTCGCTCAGAAGTAGATAAATTTTTCTTAGAAGCTTCAAGAAGTTGACCGACAATATCAGCACTATTTTGTCTCTCTGGCTGTACTGCTCTGATATTTCTCAGCTGTCTAAGAAGTTTCACTTCCTCGCATCTTCCCATTAAGCTGTTCTTCTTTAAATGAACTTCCTCGTTACTCATATTGAGAACCCGAACCGTCGATACTCCTTTGGACATGAGTAGAGTTCTCGCAGTAATCAAGCTATGGTTACTTCCGGTGTCCTCAACAATCACGCATCTTCTTACTTTAACCCTCGAGGGGAATTTCACTTTCACTAGAGACTCCGATCTGGGTGCTAGTACAGTGTCCTTCAAGCAGTAAAGATTGCATGGTTCAGATCCATTAAGACATACTTCTTGATCAGGGAACCTCAAAACCCCTTTCCGTACGTCAACAACGCACTGTTCTTTCCTTAAGAAGTCCAGTCCCAATATGCAATCATCGGTGATACTGGCAATTAAAACTGGATGTCGGTATACACGGTCACCAATCTTCAAATCGACGTCTATATTGCCGAGGACGGTAACTGGTTGGCCGGTTGCCGTTTGAAGTCGGTGTGCTGGGGATCGCTTGGTCCACTGAATGGTCCTAGGAAGTAGCTCAGGCTTCACAATTGAACAAGAGGCTCCCGTATCCACAGTGAATTGGCAATTCCGGTTATTCACAATACCCTCAAGTGTTAAGCTGTTTCCGTTGCAAACTTGGTTGATTGTAATACAGGGGGCATTAAATTGACCAACCAGCGCCCGCCCCGCGGCCCTGGCGACATCTAGTTTAACGGCAACTCGTCCACTTGGGTTTCCGAGTCAGAAACCCATCTTCTTTTCTTCTTGGGGCACTCTAAGCGAATATGCCCCTTTTCGCCGCAACCATAGCAGGTGGGGATAAAACGTGGCTTCTTTTGCTCCGTGACCACTTCTCTTACTTTGTGGAACCTTGCATCCTGTCTCACGGCTTCGACTTCCAGGGCATGTGCCAAAGCATTCTTTAGAGACTGATGATGGCCCAGACGCACAGCATGACCTCCATATCTCGTATCCCGTCGACAAATGCCTGCAGTAAGTACACTTCGATATTCCCTGGTGTCGAAGAGTAAGCACGCCTTACAAGCCTTTCAACCTCCGTTGCCCACTGCTGGAGGTTCTCGTTGGGCTTCTGGGTCCTCTCTCGAAGCTGGGCTCGATACACATATTCTAAATGTTTCTCGCCATAGCGAGTTTCTAGCGCTTCCATTAGAGCTTCCAGTGTCCGGCCTTCCTTTGGTAGGTTATCTATAGTCATCAAGGCGTCTCCTCTTAAGGCTAGAGTTAGAGCAGTAAAAGAGTAATCATCCCCCCAGGCATTTGCTTTTGCGAGCGTCTCGAACTGGTATCGGAACGCCGACCAGGAAGAGCTTCCATCAAAATGTGGAAGGTCGAGCCTCGCCGATGATGACGACGGAACAACTACGGGCTCGCGAGTCTTTAGTTTCACGACCTCATTGGTAAGCTGTTGTAGGCGGTTGTCATGGCCTTCGACTCGCTCCTCCAAATGATCCGTCCTCAGCGTAATTTCCTTTACTTCCTGCTGCACCTCTTTGAGCTTTTCCCCAAGTCCAGTCAGCCCACTATTAATTTTGTCGATGACAATTTCGCGGCTGGCCTGGATCTGCTCCTGGATTTCCCGACGGCTGGCTTCCTGGTCGCGGCGGCTGGCTTCTTGACTGGCCTGGATCTGTTCCTGGATTTCGCGACGGCTGGCTTCTTGACTGGCCTGGATCTGTTCCTGGATTTCGCGACGGCTGGCTTCTTGTTCGCGGCGGATGGCTTCCTGTTCCCGTTGGCTAGCTTCTAGTCTAGCTTCTAGATTGGCCTGCATCTTTTCTTGCATCCCCTGTATGGCGGACAGTAGCGCTGCCATATCCATTGTCGGAGCCGGTGCTGCGGTTGCCCCTGACGACGACCCCGGCGCAGCGGTCTCGTCCTCCCCTTCAGCCGCAAGTTGTCGCGCAGCATCCATACCGACCTGTCTCCTGGTCCTCGGAGTGCGCCCCTCTTCGTCTCGTTGTACTAACGGCATTCCGCTTCTGACACCAATTGTTACGCGCTATGGGTAATGAAAATGCCGTTGGTAACGTGGAAGGCGTTTATTGTCAGCTTCCACAAAAATCCACTTCACAGAGTCCGAATCACAATGCACAATCACTATAGTCCAATATCTTCGCTTGAGTCGTCGAAATAATTCTTCCTTGTCGCTTGGTAGAGATCGCTTCGGTTTCACTTCCGAAAATAAACTGCCCAGTCGCGGCTCGGCGCGTGCCTTATATACGGCCACCCATGGTTCTCTAGAAATTTCCCGAACCACCAAATACAATAGACAGACCCGTCCCGAACCTTCCTTTATGTTATTACGCACCTATGTACATCTTATGTAGTCATAAACAATAGCCGCGATCCGCGATGTAAACAACCTATACATGTACGCTATATATAGGTACGTACTCGCTGCGGATCCCGAATTTGTTTACTCGAAGAAATCGATGTTTTTCTTATGACTGATTTTTCGAGAACTTTCTTCACTGTTCGATAGTAGACCTAATACCTGTTTATGCGTTTTTGGGGTTTTGCTGTACGACGCTTTGTTCTCGAGATATAGGTACTCAAAGGCGTAACAATATAGTCGGCTTTGTTCCGCAAAAATGTCACATGAGTTAAGTCGTTTATAAACAATCAGATTTTCTAAATGGCTCTTAGGCAGAAAAAAATATTTCACAATTAGAAATAAATTTTGTCTAATGTTAACGCAAATTAATGAATTTTCACTTTTATTATTTTTAAATAATTGTTTTAGTTTATCAATTTGTGATCATTAGGGTATGTGCGTGACTTCATGTGTGTGACGTGAATTCACGTAAATTGAGCAACTCATGCTATGTTACGAAAACTTTTTCGTTGTGTATGCAAGGTTTTACCACATTATAACAGCTATATATACATCTTCTCAAAAATATTTTAGTCATTAAAATATTCAAAAAGTATAGTAACGTTTCCGTGCTATGGAGGACACGGTAAGCCATCGGACTCGATTGTTATTGATAAATAACAATCATTACACCGAAGCACGCATGGCCCGACAATTAGCGTAGAACGCAAACTATTTATGCAATTAAGCCAAACGGGTGCGGTCGGGTGTAAGATGGGTAACCGCTAGTGGCAATAATTTCATGCGCGTTTCCGAGCTTCGGAGGGCACGTTAAACCTTCGGTCCCGGTTGTTGTCGATCGATAACAGTCGTTAACCGGAGACCTTATAGAAGGGCGGTTTCAAAACATCCGACAGCGGGTTCGCCACTAACCCGCATCTCCACCAACCCGCATTGGTGCAGCGTGGTGGAGTAAGCTCCAGGCCTCCCCAATAATGGGGAGAGACCCGTGCCCAGCAGTGGAACGCAAAATGGGCTGCAGCCCACAGAGTACATTATCTGCAGCCAATCATTAGACAGTGTCAGAGGCCTTATGGGCGATGAGAACATCCGACAGCGGGTCCCGTAACCTGCAACTCCATGCGGGTTGCATTGGAGTAGCGTGGATGAGTATGCTCCAGACCTCCCCAATTTGCAGCAAGTTGCAGCATGTTGGTTATATGATGTGAAATTGCTTTATACATTATAAGACAATTATAGAGGATATTTTATGAGGAGGAAAGATTTGTATGTTTGTAATGAATAAACTCAAAAACTACTGTTTCGATTTCAAAAATTCTTACAAGCTACATTCACCCTGAATAACATAGGCTACTTTTACCGCGGGAAAATGCTTTATTCCTACGTGAACACGGGTAATAGGGTCAGCGCGGTTGAAGCAACTGGCTAAACGCCTACGATTTTACGCCTAATGGTGAAAGAATTTTTGAAATCGTAACAGTAGTTTTTGAGTTTATTCATTACAAACATACAAAATACAAATCTTTCCTCTTTATAATATTACTTAGTATAGATATAGAAGACAAAATAAAAGAAAGGTTTAAAACCATTTTCCAAGTAATTAATCCAGAGCCCATAATGAAAATGTTAATCTGGTTCATCGTAAAAGCTTCTAGAATTCTAGAACATTATTGACGTCAGCGAATTAAATCACTTGTGTATTCCATTTAATAAAATTTGTTTTCTATTTTGCTACAGGTTTTTCCGAAGCATCCGATTAGCTGATAAAAGAGAACACGGGGATGGATTCAAAACGGACTTTTTATTTTTTTTACACTACGCACACTTACTTCACTTAAATCGCAAAGGGCTTGTGTACACTACCATTTTTAACGGATTTTATTTAGTAATCAATTAACTATGTATTTAAAAGGTTACACGAGCATCGCTGGCTTTAAAGTAGAACTTATTTAGAACGATGTCAAACAGTAAAACAAGCATGGCCCGGAAGGCTAGCGGAGAACACAAGATAACTATGTACGAAGCTAAGACAAACGGGCGGGGTCGGGTGTTAAATGGGTGACCGCTAGTGGCAAAAAATTTCATGTGCGTTTCCATTCTTCTGAAGGCCCGTTAAACCGTCGATCCCAGTCATTATCGATAGATAGCAGTCTTTGAACCGTATTGGAGTCTTTATGAGTGGTCTGATTAAGTATAATATATGTAATATGACTGCGAATTATGTTAATTTATATTTCCATTGTGTATCTAATTTAAAATTATATAATGTTATGATAACTAAATTTAAATCTATTCAATTTAATATTTTGTTAACTGTATATTTAACTTTTAATTTTAAATATTTGCACACTGGTTCTACCGGTAGAGTATGTAGGAATATAAAAAACCTTTGTTAACTTATATGTATGCATAAGAATATGCAAATAAATTCATTCATTCATTCATTCATTCTGAAAATCATCAGATAGCGGGTTGGGCACCAATCACACACATCACGCATAGGAGCAGAGTTGTGGAGTAATCTCCAGGCCTCACCAATAACGGGGAGAGATCCGTTCCTAGTAGTAGAACGGGCTGAGTTGCAGCCAAAAAATAAAGGTCAGTATAAAGTAGGTAATGCTCAAGTTGACAATAACGCTAGTAAAATTTTACTAGAAATACGCAATACTGTGTTCAGGGCCTTACAGCTTAAAGGTTTCAAGAACATTATTGACACCCACTGAATCTCTCTACGTGTGCGTCTGCTACAATGTGTGCGTTCCATGTAAAGATCGCATGTAGGCGTAATTTTCAGAAACGTAATAAATACGAGTAGGTTCAAAACGACTTAATGAGAGGATTTATATGTTGTACAGGGTGTGAAAAATGTTTAATTATTTTTCTATGAGAAAATCTATGAGGATGGAGATGCTCACGTCTAAATTACGGTATTAAAATTATATAATTAATTATTGAACGCTCTGAATAGTGAGGAATGATAAAATATCAGATGTTTGTGTATCAGATGTATGAGTAGCGGAAGGTCGCTACATATGTATCATAATTTCCATAGTATCCATCTAGAGTTATATATAGTACTGTTCGCGCCAATTAAGTCATTTCACCTCCCTCCCCTTCACCCTCCCTCTCTTCCCCGCAAGCGCACTATTACATAATATGGATCAGGAAGATCTATCAACCAGTCTGCCTTCGTCCCGCCGCCGACGCGCACGCCGCCGACGCGTATGCAAGTCCTCTAGTGACAACCGCACCGCAAGCCACCTAACACGTGGTCATCAGACTCGCTGCATCGCCGCCATCACCGCTGTCAATAGTTTTGTGATTTAACTGAATAGTGCATAGTGAGAGTGAAGGACAACCCCAGTTCCCGGGCAAGAGAAGGCTTCATCAGTACACGAGCATACCATCTGCTCCAGCACCAAGTAAGTGCGTTTGTTCCCTTTACCAATCCTTCTCGTTTTCCACCATTAATTCAAACCGCAACTTACAGTCCACAATTCCATCAACCGCATCGGGGGGACCACCCTCCGTTCCACCCTTTATTCCACCACCATTTTTGGTCATATAGAACCGGAGGTCCCCCCTACCCTACAATATCTGGTCCTTGTCGTGACGGATTCCCTCCAATGTTTTGGTCCAGTCGAGCCGCATTTCGAATCAATAGTTTGGTCACATCACCCGGGTTAATTATTTAATCTCATAAATACGCATACATATGTATTTCATGTAATATATTATAAGTGCCTATTCATATTTATTTTTGCAAATAAGTATTATATCTACGATTATTTTATATCCCGCATATTAATAACGCACCGCTCACGTAGGTATATTATTATTTTTGCAACGCACCGCACCATTCGCACCATTATTTACCTATATTTGTAATCGAAATTACACCTCATAGGTACGCATTCTATTTTTCATTAATTGAAGTCCGCCATATTGTAACCGGAACCGACGCGACCGCGTTGTTTCGCTAATAACTACGAAACCATTCATTCATTACGCCATACTGATTTTTATAATTTCAACTGTTTTAACTGATTTATCTTGTTCACGACAAAATGTCTACTAAAGGCAAAATTGAATCTGAAACGCTTTCAAATGACGAAATTAGATTGAAAATATTAATTGCAAAACGAAATTCTATTTACGAACGTTTACAACAAATTTATGATTTATCTATAAGTGCATTAAGTTCGTCAGACGAACAGGACACATTTCTTGACACGGCATCTGACCTTGAATACTTGCGTACTGAGTTCAAGGACACGTTAGAATCTTATAATGTTACAAATTTAAAATTAAATCCAAACGCGCAAGTAGATTTCGGATCGTGGAAATCTTTTCATGATCTATATAGTCGTATTAAAAGTCAAGTGTCAAAATTAAACGCTTCATCTTCAAGTAAATTACAGAATAGTTTGCCACCAAAAATTATACCGTCGCTTCCGCCCATAGAATTACTTTCTTTTAATGGTGACATACGACACTGGTCTATGTTCTACCAACAATTTAAAACATTAGTTCATGATAATCAGCAATTAACAGATGCTGAACGCGTTTATTATCTTGTTAGTAAACTTAGTGATAAGGCATTATCAATCTGCTCAGGCTTAATGCCTACCGCTGAAAACTATTCTGTGATATGGAACGCGCTCATACGTAGATATAACGACGAGCGTGCGCTCGCGACTACCTACGTCAGTCAGCTGTTAGAACTGAAGAACGTAAACACTAACACATCCGCTGGTTATCAAATATTTATGGATAAATTTGATGCTTCTATTAACGCTCTTAAGCAACTTAATGTTGATGACATATCTGATTTTCTATTTCTAAATATCGCGCTTAGAAAATTAGATAACGATACCGTAAAGTCGTTCGAAATGTCATGTCGCAACGTAAACATACCGAAATATTCCGCTTTGGTTCAGTTTTTACATGACCAGAATAGGGCTTTATGCCATACAATAAATACTTCGCATACGTCTAACAACCATAAAATTAAAGGTAATTTTGTTCCCGCTCCCGCTAAAAATATAAGCAAAACTTTTATTAATACAGATTCGAATCGGTCATGTATTTTCTGTGAATCGGGTGATCACGAACACCTATTTGTCTGTCCGCATTTTTTAAAAATAAATGCACAGGATAGGTACAATTTTGTAAAACGAAATAAATGTTGCACTAATTGTTTAAGTAATAAACACGCCACTCCCTTTTGTAAGTCACAGCGTAGATGTAGGTATTGCTCCCGCTCGCACCATACGCTACTTCATTTTGTTAGTAGTAGGAATAAGGTCGATCAGCCTTCGGTAGAACAAGGTCCAGGAGAAAAAAATGCATCCACGTCATGTAACGTTTCGCGCGATTGTGGTAATGCGCCGCACCGCACTACATTATTGGGAACTGCGAAGATTAAAGTTTGTACTAAATACGGACACCAATATTTGTTGCGTTGTTTAGTGGACCCTGGCTCGCAATGTGATTACATCACGAAACAGTGTTGCAAACGTTTATACCTACCGATCTCAAATAAAACACCAGTTAGGGAGGCGCAGGGAATCGGTGGGGTGTCGCAGAAGATTTTAGGTGTTACTTCTTTGCAGTTTAGCTCCCGCTTTGATGAAAATAAACTTTATCATATTGAACCGCTAGTTGTTCCCGCTATAACTGGACAATTACCCGAGTCGTTAATAGACGTTTCGAAAATTAATTATATAAATAATTTACGTTTAGCTGACGATCAATTCCATACACCAGGTGACATTGACGTTTTATTAGGGGTTAATACTTATTTACAAATTTTGTTAACTGATAAAATAATTAATTCGCAATCGCCGAGTGCCATAGAAACGTCACTAGGATACATAATAATAGGAGACGCAGAGATCGACTTTCCTACTTGCATTCCGCGTTCTTTAGTTTCTTATCCTACTCGTATTGATAATAGTCAAACGTCGCTCATGCATTTGCCGACTCATGCATGCAAGCTGCCGCAAAAACCTTATTTGAGTCCTGATGAACAGGAATGTGAGAATATTTATACTTCCACTACTCGTCGCAGTTTGAACGGACGATGTGTTGTCGCCCTGCCCTTCAAGGACACGCCTGATAAGTTAGGTGATTCTTTTATAACCGCTAAAAAACGCTTCTCGCTCCTAGAGAGACGTTTTTAATAAATGTCCCGATCTTCGCTCCCGCTACAATGACGTCATTCAATAATACATCAACAAGGGTTTTTTATCATTGGTTGTTTCGAATAATTTTACGGAACCTTGCTTTTATCTCCCGCACCACCCTGTCATACGTAATGATAAAAGTACAACTAAATTGCGAATAGTACTCGACGCAAGCGCTAAGTCAGATAATGACATTTCATTAAATGATATTTTACATAGTGGGCAAAATTTACAGTCTGATATTTTTAATATTTTAATAAACGTACGAGTTTATCGCATCGCCTTTTTTGCCGACGTTAGACAAATGTATTTATGCATTGAAGTACAAAAATCGCACCACGCGTTTCAACGCATTCTTTATCGCTTTTCTAATGAGGAAGACATACAAACATACGAATTTAATCGTGTGACTTTTGGTTTACGCTCTTCGCCTTTTCTTGCGCTACGCACATTACGTCAGTTGGCTTCCGAGGAGAGGGAGTCCTATCCTCTGGCTGCTTCGGTGGTCGAGCGAGATATTTATATGGACGATATCGCGTCCTGCGCGCCCTGCGTCAACAGCGCCGTTGACGTAGCCACTGAACTAATTCAAATGTTTCAGCGTGGAGGATTTGAATTGGTTAAGTGGACTAGTAACAGTTCAGAGCTTTTACAGCACATCCCCGCAACGCACCGTCAGCTTGACGAGGTCTCATTCGACGACCAAAGTATTTTTAAGGTATTGGGTCTTCATTGGCACCCCGCAACTGATTGTTTTTCTTTTCTAGTTTCGCCGCCGCCGCTCGCTTGTACCAAGCGTTCTATTTTATCCGCAACCGCTCGCTTGTATGATGTTCTGGGGCTCGTGGGTCCAGTAATTCTTTTCTCTAAGCTTCTCATTAAAACCTTATGGGTTCTCAAACTTGACTGGGACCAGGCTCCGCCCGCTCACGTTGTCACTGTATGGCAACAATATATTTCAGAGTTACCTTTGATATCGAAATTAAAGTTTCCTCGCCATATGGGTATAAATAAAAATTCCCAAGTCTCGCTAGTCGCGTTCGCCGACGCCAGTGAAAAGGCGTATGGCTGCATGATTTATTCGCACATCGTTAATGATGATGACTCATTAGTGATAACGCTACTAATTTTATTGCTTCGCGTTCATACTTGAATGAACTTCATTCCTTTTTACGTTCAGACGAATATTATAAAGTATTTAATCAGATCCTTTCTGATAACCGCATCACTTGGAAACTTAACCCTCCAAACGCTCCACATTTTGGTGGGCTTTGGGAGTCAAATATAAAGATAGTAAAGTATCATTTATTTCGCGTCATAGGTAAGCAGATCCTCACGTATGAGGAGTTGCTTACTGTCCTCACTCAGGTCGAACGCATATTAAATTCACGACCGCTTTACGTGTTAAGTAGCGATCCGGCGGAACCTATTGCACTTACGCCCGCGCATTTCCTCGCTGTTAATCCACTTGGATGTTTACCCGCCGCGGATCTTAGTAAAGAACGCATCAATCTTTTATCACGTTTTACATTGCTTGATTCGATGGTTCAGTCATTCTGGAAGCGCTTCAGATCAGAATACTTACATACACTACAAGCAAGAGAAAAGTGGAATAAACATTCTATTAATTCCATTTCTGTAGGAACCGTTGTTCTTATCGATATGGATAACGCTCCGCCTCTTCAGTGGCCGCTAGGCGTCGTCACTGAACTGTTTCCTGGTAGGGATGGTGTGGTGCGCGTTGCACAAGTGAAGACTAAGAGCTCCACTTTGCAGCGGCCCATTGTTAGACTTTGCCCTCTACCAACGCAATAATATTTCTATATGCCTATGTAGTTTATATTTTATAAGTTATAGTTTAAGTATAAATTCTTATCCCGCTATTATAATATTTTTATTAATTTACTAATTATATTCATCGCATCGCCTCTGTTCACCGCATATATAGTTTTTTCTATATGATATTAACTCCGCTGTATATATTTATGTTTATTTTTTTTAATTCGCTATTTGAGGAGACCTCAAGGCCGGGGGGATGTTCGCGCCAATTAAGTCATTTCACCTCCCTCCCCTTCACCCTCCCTCTCTTCCCCGCAAGCGCACTATTACATAATATGGATCAGGAAGATCTATCAACCAGTCTGCCTTCGTCCCGCCGCCGACGCGCACGCCGCCGACGCGTATGCAAGTCCTCTAGTGACAACCGCACCGCAAGCCACCTAACACGTGGTCATCAGACTCGCTGCATCGCCGCCATCACCGCTGTCAATAGTTTTGTGATTTAACTGAATAGTGCATAGTGAGAGTGAAGGACAACCCCAGTTCCCGGGCAAGAGAAGGCTTCATCAGTACACGAGCATACCATCTGCTCCAGCACCAAGTAAGTGCGTTTGTTCCCTTTACCAATCCTTCTCGTTTTCCACCATTAATTCAAACCGCAACTTACAGTCCACAATTCCTACACCCGCAGTGGGGGACCACCCTCCTTTCCACCCTTTATTCCACCACCATTTTTGGTCATATAGAACCGGAGGTCCCCCCTACCCTACAATATCTGGTCCTTGTCGTGACGGATTCCCTCCAAGTACATTATACTTCAATACGCGTTACCGATATATATCTACATCCATAAAATTAGAAGTCAAACAATGTAAATAAAGACTTTGGCTACAATTTAGTATAGTTCTAAATAAGCTGCGAAGGTTGATTCCTACAAGAGTCTTCGACACAGGTAGAACTAGGACTGCATTAGCTAAGCGACTTTTTGATTACTGATTATTGACAGAACCTCATCCTGAATAAATACAAACAATAAACTCTCTTTCTCACACAAACACACACACACACACACACACACACAGAGAGAGAGAGAGAGAGAGAGAGAGAGAGAGAGAGAGAGAATTGAAATTTAATACTTTTAGTAGTTTCTATTAGATTTTAATCTACTATTGTTTTCATATTTGTGGGCATAAATGTGGCAACACAGTATACTATATTATAGCCACTTTTTATGAACATATCAATATTGTAAAAGCGTTTTTCAGTACATATAAATCTTTTAAATATTAGCCCCTCCATTTTACACACATCCTTTGTCGTATCTTGCATTGTAGAGCTTAAAAGGTTGCGTAATGTTTACTAAGTTCTGGGAACTTCGGTTGACGTCAACGAAGAGTGAACGGGACTTTGGGGGTGAACCGCGCGCACCCCTAGCTGATTGGTCCCCGCCCTTTCGCCCTGGCTCCGCCCAGTTATGTATAAATTCTCCTGAGCCCTGGGACCTGGACAGTCGTTAGCTGCAGCTCACAAGGTAAGCACTAAACTGGATACCACTAGAAGTCTATCGCGAGCTGTTCTATAAAATTATTTGGAGGACATATCCTAATTTTTTTTTCTTTTTTCAGATGGAGAACTTCCTGCCGTCTTTTTTATGGCCTGCCATGGCGAATGAAGATGCTGCGCAGAGATCCAGTGGAAGACCTAACGTTACGGCTACGGAGACTTCTGGTTCCTACTCGAGAGCTGCTGAAACCCCGGCGCTGAACCTGGTGATGGCAAAAGAACCGTAAGTACTATTTTAATAATTCTTTTTGTTGTCTTGCAGAGAGCGAAGCGATGCGTTGCAGACTTTTAATTATTGTAATTAACTTTGAATATGTATTGAATTATATTTTAAGAATTTTGTGCGAATGTTACTTTTTTTTCCTTTTCGTCAAAAATGTCCTGCTTGGTGTTTTTTCAGATTTTATATACGTACGGGTAATAATTTCAATTATTAATGTTAACATGTTGCTGGCTTAAAATAAAAAAGTGGTATTAAATTTTCTTTCTAAGTCCTTTTTGAAATAAAAAAAAGTTTTTTGTGTATGAGCAAAAAAAGCATTTTATTTTAACTCGTTCGTTCAAAATAGTTTATATATAAAAATACTTACTATTTAAATCGAAAATATATACCTGGAAAAGTTTGAATGGCAGAAACATAATTATTGCCATTTAGAAATTCATTTTTTGAGAGCCTGAAATTTCAGTCATAAAATAGACGTGGTCCAAAATAATAAATAAAATATGTTTATTGATCAATTCAATAAAATAACTTATGAAAACTCCAAATTCAAAGCCAAATCATAATAAACCATGTCACTGATTTAGAAGTTACTTTTAAGGGTCTTTCTTGTAAAGAAGAAATAAAAATTATGAACAAAATGCGTAATATATTTATTTATAAGAAAATATTTACAATAGTGTTCACAAAATTATCTCATACCTTTAAACGAGCAATTCTTGTATATACCTAAATATATTTTTTGAATCTCGGAAACGGCTCCAACGATTTTAATGAATATTAGTACCCTGATTTCGGGGGTAATAAATTGATCCAGCTAGGTTTTATTTTTAGAAATTTTAAATTATAAAAAAAAAATTCACCGACAATTAACTTAAATATAAACTGAAAAATACAACTTTACCTGACATCTATTGGAGAGTATTATTAATATTGTGGCGTTGAACGCCGTCAAACGCCATCCGCCAATCCAAAATTCAAAGAAATGACAATATCGAGTTCAAACCTCATTCAAAACCATATGTCGTTTATTTTTTATTTTTTGTGAAAATATTTTTTTATTGGGAGCTATTTCGAATCACTAAGCAAATGAGTGTTTCGTTTGAAATTAAACCAAGAAAATAAATAACCGAGGAAAAAAAAGGAAAATGAGATACCTAAATACTATACGGATGAACAAGATGAATTAATTATAAAAAATATACTTATTGAAAATTTCATTTCAATAAAATACATAGTATATTAAAAAATTTAATAATAAAAATACTTTCTAGGAAAAATTAGCTCTATTTTATAATTATTGGCATTTTGTTAATTTTTTGCGGATCGTCGTACATTTCCTCAACATTTTCTCGAAAATTCTCAAAACTGAGCTTTCTTGGATTGTATTTCTTTTAACAAATAAATAATATTTTTTCTTTATGACAGTAATAAAAGACTATTGTTTTTTTAAATAGGATTTAAAAATATATTTTTTTTATATATAGGACAAAAACAAAGTTATTATTTCAATAATTATTTACATACGTCGGTTACTGAAAATTGGCCCGTAATAATCCAAATTTGCGAGTCGCGAGTGTATATTGCGTGTGAAGCAAACATCATACAACACACGTGCATTAAACGTGACACGAAAGTCGGCAACTATGGAACAATCAGCAAAAAGTTGGCAACTGTCGGTGTGTAGTGTCGGAGCGCTTTTTTTTGGTATCGGGGGAAACATTCAAAAGGTACCCAGCACCTTGGGAGAGGATACCGGGTTATGTTGGGTTAGTACCGCACTAAAACACCCTCGGTGGCCTGCCTCTGCGTGGGGAGGACTCCGGGATCTTCATTGGAACTCACTGGTGTCCTCCACGCGCGGCACTCCAGAACGGGCCCATCTTCCGGAGAGCAGATGTGATCTCCTGCACCTTAAAGTTTTCACAGCGGCATGCGGCCACGCACACACCGCCGTCCTTCCCGTGATTGCTGGCTGGACGGGTCAAGCTCCCACTTTCATCATCCGCAACCCCGAAAGCCCCCTTCTAGTCGCCTCTTACGATTAAGCAGGGAATGCGGTAGCTCTATTCTTAATCCCGAAGCTACAGGGACTAGTGTTGGAGCGCCAAGCGTAAGAAGAGAAACGACTATAAAGTGAAAAACAGAGAAACTCGAGCAACAGTTGACAAGAAAATCCTCAAATCTTGAAATATTGACTAATAGTACTATTATTATTAAATACATTTTACAACTGTAATGTGTTTTCGTTTCCTCTGCCTATGCCTCAAAGAAATATTATAACTGAAATGTGGTTTTTATACTGTCTACCAGTGCGTAAACAAATATTTTTATGCCAATAATCTCAACGGAATTCCTGTTACTGCATTTATAGCTCGCCAAAATAACGTTTAAATAAAATAAATAAATAACACTTCACACTCATAGCCCAACAGTAGGGTAGATATACCCTATGTCGTTGGTACCATGGTCACATAAAAAGACAGAAACACAAACACTCACACCGAGAATAGAAATTTAAACTCATCAATCAAATTTCTGTCTCGCGGGGAACCGAACCCGGGATCTTCCGATCGGGCATGGTAACCATTGCGCCACACGGGTCGTCATTAGATATTGCCATTGCTTTTATTATTTAGAGTAACATTCATTTTTAAGCGAGGTAAAGTCCAATCTGAGAGAAATTCATAATTTGTCGAAAGCATGACGCCCACCAATCCGCACTTGGCCAGCGTGGTGGACTATGGCCTAAATCCCTCTCACCTATGAGAGAAGACCTGTGCCCAGAGTTAAAAAGGTTGAAAAAAAAAGTTCATTCTATAAATAGACTAAATTTAATTACTGACTTAATTAACTATTAAAATAGCAAGTTACCATAATTGTGGACTTTAGGAGTTTCTGTACTCTACTAAAAGAAATTCGAATAAAATAAAACAGATATAGTTCATCTATATCTATTACATATAATAAATCTGTAACAAGTCGGTTTCTGTACATTGAAGATATTTGAGAAAAACTGTCACTAGGGCTATTTATTAGCGTAATAGAACCCAAAACAATAATTTTTAGAATTATTGTCTGTTTGTCTGTTCGTTTGTGCGCGCTAATCTCAGGAATGGCTTAACGTAGAAGGGTGCGGTTTTCACTGATGTATTGGTATTTTTTTGGATTAACATTTAGTGTTTGTTTTATTTCAATCGATTCACAAATAAAAAAGTTACGTCCATTTCAAGAATGTATCGATCAGTGTTTGGAAGTATCGTTGTCGATTTATCGAAAACTTCAGTTAATGTATTGAAGTTTTATAATTTACAGTTCCTTAAATGATAACGTGAAACTTTTTTTTTCCAATTATGGCATCGCAAACTCTGTGCATACTGCCAGCGTCAAGTATAATTTCTGCATCAATTTTTTGCCAGTTTCAATGAAACTGGACGAAGTAATAACAAAGTCAGTAAGTAAGTCGTCAGTAATCAGACTAATCAGTCATTCTAGTCAGTCCAACATACAAGTAAAGCGATGGCTACTTTACTAGAACGTGTCCGATGGAATTTTGGAGGCAAGCAGACAATAAATATTTTAGCACTGTTATTCTATTTCACAAACACTCGTGCACTATAATGGGCATGATGACAGATTTTTAAATACCTTTCCTTGTACACGTCTCCTAGTTTCGAAATAAAGTTTATTTCAGCAATAAACTCAAATTTTAACCTAAATTAATGTATTTTCTGCTATGTAATTTGAATTAAGCGCGAAAACGCTCGTAGGTGTCATGGCGTCGGCTTGCTCGTCAAACTTCAAGCAACACGATGACATTAACTGAGAGGTGACGTCATTCCTTTTGATTGGCGTTTCAGATAACATGGCCGATTGCTGTATTTAATACTTTTATTTTATTGAAAATCTTATTAATCTTAATGTTTATATTAAAATGGGATCATATTTTAGAACTTTTTTAGCATATATTTTTCTGTAAAACTGTTTATTCTCTGATTCTTTAATAGTGTCATCATGCCTATTTAACCTATATCAAACAAAATGCCATCAATTTTATCAGATGTAACTCAAAAATACACCAAGAAAATGAAAATAAACAAGAGCACAATATGTCTTTTTCGACTTCCCGTCAAAAGCCTCCCACTAACATGAAACTTATAAATAAAAAGAAAAATAGATAATACATAGAAAAAAAAACATAAGATGAGCTGGCAAGAATATGGTAAACTGTACGAAATAGGGTTCACGCTTTTTCCACAATAATTAATCAATATTTTAATCTATACATAAAGCTGAAGAGTTTGTTCGTTCGTTCGTTCGTTTGTAAGTTTGTTTGAACGCACTAATCTCAGGAACTACTGGTTCCAATTGAAAAAAAAAATTTTTGGGTTGGATAGTCCTTTTATCGGGGAAGGCTTTTCTTTAAAAATAAACCGAACAAAAAGGCAGACGGGCCGCGTGGTGTTAAGCGATCACCATTGCCTATGGACACGGGCAACCCCAAGGGAGCCACCCGAGGGCTTTAGGCTATATAACATCTTGCTATGACTAATACCGAAGTCCACGCGGACGAAGTCGCCGGCGGCCACTAGTGTATAGAATAAATTTCAATGTTTGCCAATTTGATTTTACCGTAATGCTCATCAATTGTAAATTGTTTACTACCTTCTAGAATGTATTTTCCTACCTACAATAGGTAGTGTAGCACCTGCACTACCTATTCTATACTAAGTTACCCTTTGCTTCTTCTGCGGTTTTTTATACATGATTTTCATTACCTTTTAAACCATTAAAAATTTCGTCAATTGACTACAAATGAGTTGTGACGTCACAAGTCATTTTCTGGAGTTTTGGCGGGAAGTCGAAAAAGACATATTGTGCTCTTGTTTTATTTTTACTTTCTTGGTGTATTTTTGAATTATATCGGATAAATTTGATGGCATTTTGTTCGATTGTGCACGAGTGTTGTGAATTAAAATAACAGTGCGAAAATAGGTTTTTTCGGCTTGCCTCCAAAATTCCTTTGGTCAAGTTCTGGTAAAGAAGCCATCGCTTTACTTGAATGTCTGACTGACTTGACTGACTGATTACTGATGACTTACTGACTTTACCTATTATTACACGTTCAGTTTCACCGAAACTTGCAAAAACGTGATGCAAAAATTATACTTGACGCTGGCAATATGCTCAGTTTGCGATGCTATAATTGAATAAAAAAATAAAATAAAAAGTCATTTTCTTACATAAAATGTATGAGGACGTCACATTTTGACAGCAAGTATCTCGGAGTTTGGGCGGGATGTCGAAAAAGACATATTGTGCTCTTGTTTTATTTTTACATTCTTGGTGTATTTTTGAGTTTTAACGGATAAATTTGATGGCATTTTGTTCGATATACGTTAATTAAAATGCACGAGTGCTGTGAATTAAAAATTGCAATGCCATTGGAAATGTTATTAGTATTGAAAAAAAAAGAGAGAGACACGAGTTTAGATTTGATACCTTACAATTGGGATGGAATAAATTTTTATTGGTTAAATCAAAACATTTTTGTTAGAGGATTAAACAGTATTACACTGCTTTTTAATCAACATTGCTATAACCAATACTACAAATTATTTGCACATGTCTCTCTGTACAATTAATTACGTTTATTATATTCTTAGTAGATAGCATAATCTATCGATTTTTATTAAGCGATATACATAAACGCAAAAACTTGTAATTGACTTTAATTTTTTAATGCTTTATTTATAAATGTATTAATTAACTCTAGGTGAGTTTTCCAAAGAAATAAATAAATAAATTTGAATTTCACCCTGATCTCACGAGTGGTACTAGCAATATAGAAATATAATTTAATATCATAATTATTTATTTAATCTATATTGTTTATTTTTTTTCTGATATGGATTCATGTATAATGGATTCATTTGTAAGGTGACTTGGGTTACATTGTATACCGATACTACGTAATCCTATCTAAATCCTACGTAAATTGTTGTAACCAACAAACGTGCCATTTTGCGTTTTTAATGAAAACAGCCTAAAATGTGGTAATTTATGCATTCAAAGTGCGAAAATAACAAAAACACCATTTCTTTTCAAGGATTTCTGAAATTGTTGTAACAAACGAATGTGAACGGGCTAAAAAACATACAATGTTGGAAATTGTAGAAGCTGTTTCTGATTCAAGCCTTTGAGATATATGTACATTTACGATATACTTGACCGATGTACCAATATTGTTGACTGGTGCCGAATTATCTTGTTTGATGTTGATAATATTATTTTGCTTTTTCGCTTATTTTAATTGAAATTTCGACATAATAAAAAATATTTGAATATGATTTATATTTAAAACAAAAATTGGTTTTAACCAATGGGAATCGACTACTCTGGAAATATGGGCTAGCAAACGGACGAAAATCTACGTCACATGGCAAAAAGGATAGTTGATTTCTTTGGTACGTTATTTGTGGTACACACGCTACAGTGCTGGACGTACATTTAACACAAAATACTGTCAGATGAGCTATGCATTCTCTCGATGTCAAGAAGTCGAGGATATCCCCACTATTGAATTAAAGACATACGCTTCTAGTGAAGTACAGTCCTCGTAGAAGGTACTAGTATCTCCTAGTAGTCGTGGAAGGAAGTAGTCAACCGGTTACCGCAATGAGCAGAAACACTGTGTATAATTAACATACTCATTCGTCAATATGACTTTTACTAAAGCCGGCCGACTGTTAATCTCTTAAGGTACCCCGCACAACGCTGGGCTGAAGTCTAAGAGGGTAACGGTGAGTCTCTGGCAGTCAGCCTGGATATAATAAAGGCCTTTGACTGAGCCTAGAATTAGGCCTTTCTCACAAAACTTGAATGGCAAGATTTCATCAACATCAATGAAAGTGTCGGAATATTGGGAGCTGACATTAAGAGTAAAGTATCTGAGTACAAAACACGCCCTGGAATACAAATACAATTAGGCACTCAAGAAAACTTTGAGTCCTCAACATATCAAGGTTGTACTTCACTGCGAGGCAGCTTCTTACGTTTTCTATGGGAGGATATATTTCACAAATAAGTAGTATTTCATCTACATCTACTCTGAAATGTAAAAATACTAACTTTACCCACTTGAATCCGTGGAAAAGAGAGCAGTTTAAATTCATGAATTGAGTTAACGACCCAAGATTGGCTGACAGGCCAAAACAGCTTAGCTTGTGAAGAGACATGCTCTCTTGCGTGTTCTACAGACTTTACTATGTACCTTTACCATATTTTACCATTTCACCACTATACCACCACAATGCTTATAAAAAATAAAGATTTTGTTATTACGACTATGTTTAAACGTGTTACTATTAAAATAAAGAAATTGGGCTTTATTTATATTCCTTTTTTATTTCGTTACCTAGAGTTTGTCCATAAAATGGAATATATGTGACATGTACGTATTAGATACGTCGGCTGGCGTCACTTGTATTCCACAGTAAAGTGTTGTAAGCACCATATCTCAGAAAATCTAATACCTTTAAACGAGCAATTCTTGTATATATGTATTGGAAACGGCTCCAAAGATTTTGATGAAATTTAGTACCCTGGTTTCGGGGGTGATAAATCGATCTAGCTAGGTTTTTATTTTTAGAAATTTTAAATTATAAAAAAAAATTCTGCAATAATCAACTTAAATATAAACTGAAAAATACGACTCTTCCTGACATCTATTGGAGAGTATTAATAATAATAATATAGTGGCGTAGAACGCCGTCAAACGCCATCCGTCAATCCGACGTTCAAAGAGTTGACAATGTCGATTTCAAAGAGCTCTATAAAAATTTCGTTCATTGAATTAAAGCTTCCTTGGTCGAATGGTTACGTGGGCTGACTGCGGAACTAGAGACCCGGGTTCAAACCTCAATCAACACGCGTATTGCGTTTATTTTATATTTTTTACCGACTTCCAAAAGGAGGAGGTACTGTATTCGGCTGTATGTATTTTTATTTTTTTTATATATGTTCACCGATTACTCCGCCGTTTGTGGACTGATTTTCGAAATTCTTTTTTTGTTCGTATGCTTATACTCCCGAGGTGGTCCCATTGTCACCAAATCAGGATCTGATGATGGGATCCCAGGGAAATCGAGGGGAACTCTCAAATTTTATAGGCACTCACATTGATGGAAGGTACTGCGACAGTGAAGAGTTGAGAGCAAATTCTTTCAATAAATAGTTTTTTAATCTTACATTCCCGAGGTGGTCCAACTGTCACCAAGTCAAATTCTGATGAGGGGATCCCAGAGAAATCGAAGGGAACATTCAAATTTTATAGCACAACAAATGATTTTCATATATTTACAAAGCAAAACAGACATTTGTGTATAATTATCGTCATATCATGTTGCTGAACTGATGATGGAAGGTACTACGACGGTTAGGAGTTGAGAGCAAATTCTTTCAATAAATGGTTTTTTAATCTTACATTCCTGAGGTGGTCCAACTGTCACCATGTCAAAATCTGATGATGTGATATTAGGGAAATCAAGGGAAACACTGAAACTTAATAGGCACACACATTCTTTTAGTCATATTTTTAAAATAATACAAATATTTATGTCTGGTAATTATCACCTGCTGTTGCTTAACTGATGATTGAAGGTACAACTCCTCAACGGTTAGGAGCTGAGAGCAAATTCTTTCTTTAATTTATACGTTCAGGTGGACTGATAGTAGTATTCTTTCAGACTTTTAGATGGCTATTAGATAAACATGATTATAAAAGGTAAATCTGTTTAAAGTTTAGAAGTTAAGTGAAATTTTTTCCAATTATGCTAATACATATAGAATTATTAAAATTACTAAAAAGAGTGAAATAAATTAAGTTTTTAACAAAAAAATAGAACCGACTTCAAACGGTAAAAAATAAAATTGTTCAGTACCTACTTCTTCTTGCTTATGGTAATGAATCTTAAAACTATTTTTGAAGTCGGGCCCTTAGTGAAATGTCCTGTCTTAGTAAATAGTGTACCTTTCGTTCTGAATGGGTCGGTGACCAATACAATATAGCTTTAACAGTCATTACCATAAGCAAGAAGAAGTAGGTACTGTCCCACTGTCTGTACTGTCGGTGCCAATTTAGAACGAATGGTACGACATTTACTAAGGGCCCGACTCCAGAAATAGTTTTAAGAGTCATTACCATAAGCAAGAAGAAGTAGGTACTGAACAATTTTATTTTTTACCGTTTGAAGTCGGTTCTATTTTTTTGTTAAAAACTTAATTTATTTGTGATTATTTTTATTAGGAGCTATTTCAGATGGCGTTGTTAAGTAACACTATGCAAATGAGTGTTAAGTTTGAAATTAAACCAAGAAAATAAATTGTTTTTATCCGAGCAATTAAATACTATACTATAATATAATATATACGTATACTATATTTTCCGATACGTGTATACTTTTTAGTTACACTATGTGAGGCACGTATTGGAAACCAACGGGTACTCTTGGAGACAGAGCACAGAGCGTACGGTTGGTGGGTGGAACCTCCAAAAAATGGTCATTAGGCGTAGAAATACACCAGCATATTTACCCTTTATTAAAGGGGTAACGGATAAAATCGGACACCTTTTGCGTTCTAAATATGGCATAAGGACGATTTTTCGTTCCCCGGCTCAGATAAGGGAGTTTCTACGCTCACCAAAAGACAAAGATCCGTTAAACGTACCTACGTATACATGATACCGTGCGACTGTGGTAAGAGTTATATTGGGAAAACTCGACGCAATATCGCTACCAGAGTAAGCGAGCACATACGCGGTGTAAGAATTTGGACAGCAAAGGGTCAGCAGTTGCTGAACATGCCCACGACACGGGTACTGCGCATTTCATTCGCTTCGATAAAGCAACAGTACTGGCGAGGGAAAAGTTCTTAGTACCCCGTAAAGCACGTGAAGCAATTGAAATCAGTCGTCGCCCTAACTACAATTGAGACAGTGGTTGGACTGTTCCCTCAGCCTGGAAACCGATTCTTCATACTACGTCAGACCTCAGTGCAGCATATTCTCTGGAGAGCGACACAGTCAGCGTTGTATGCGCCCCGTCTGGTAACACCATTAGCACGCCCGTGGTTGCTAACGACGCAGACGCACGACAAGATCCGGAGACTGCCGACACCACCACCTCCCTCCGCGCCGCGCGCGCCGCAATCCGCAGTCTTCGCCGAGGCCACCTAGCGACCGCACGCGATGGCTCATAGTTAAGGACCTCGGTACGGTCCGAAACATGTCGGACGCCCCCGAAGTAATCCGCGAGGTAAGCCGGGACTTAATAAATATGTGCACGAGTATTGTGGCACTGCCAATATGGATAGAGTTTTCGATGTCATTATTAAAAATGAAATGAACTTACTGATAAAAAATTGTTATAGAGAATTTCATTTGTTTTAGGATGGCGAACAACGAGCAGCAACGACTTCCCCAGGCAGTTTCCTTCGATCAAGATATATTTTCTGTTCCCTCTGACGTAACTGAAGCTGAGGAAGAAGAAGAATGTACAATCGTCGAAAAAGACACTGAAAGTCACCTCATAGATGCCAGCGAAGAAAATAAGGCACTGATAAAGTTTCTCATGGAAAAAGTGGATGAATGGGCCAGAATACATAACACTTCAGAAGAAGAAAAAAAGAAAATGTATAAGCGCTCCTATATTTTATGGCACAGCATTTGGCCAGATTTAGATATAAAGACCTTGAAAACTAAAAAGAAGACTATTTGCAACTTAATTAGCGGGTTGCATACAATCCGTGTTTCAGAACTTAAACCCGTTGTTAAGACAGCAGAGCAGGAAACACAAACTGATAAGCCTGTTCCCCGGCAAAGGACCCAAAGGCGGGGAAGGCCACGAAAGGCCACGAGAGGCTACAGCGTCACCCAACCACAGCAACAACTTATCGAACCGTTTCAACAAACGACCACTGAAATAATTTCTAATCAGGTAACATTTAATAAGTAATTACATAAAAGTAGACTGTACACTACTAGTACTCTTTCAATTACTTAGAAGATAAAGTAGAAGAAAGCCTCAATATATGAGATTCTTGATCGGCAATTTATAACCAAAATTCACGCATTTTGTTCGACTCTTGGAGTTGCTTTAAGAGCGAGATCTAAAAATATAGTACATGTTATGTAGCGTCAGCATTTCCATAAGTACATACTCGTAGGTACTTAACTCACGTGTCAATTTTCGGAGCGTTCGGCCGAGGCGGCTCATGAAAAGAAAAGAAAAGAAAAAAATATTTATTCCATATTAGGAATACAAAACATTCGCTTAATGAATGTCATTTTTTCCGGTCATCGCCTTTAGGTGCCCGTTTGGGCTAGATGTTGAGCTGAGAGAAAAAAGGCGGCGGAAAAAAACTCCCAGCAGCACTCCTTAAAAAAGTACATTATATATTTCAGATGACAGAATGGCTATGGGTTTATAATGGGCACATGTGACAGCTGATCGTGTGAGACACATGAATAAGGACCTCGTTTACTCGGGCCTAAACGAGGTCCTTGGCACTAGTCAGAGGAGAAACTAGTGGGCCTAGTTCCGAAAAATGTCACGTGAGTTAAGTCGTATATAAATAAGTCACGTTAAGTTACACTCACGATTCGATATGTAATAAAACACTTAAATACTGTTTCAAAAAATAACCTGTCGTCTCTGACACTTTTTGACAGAATCTCGGTATGCAGGTTTCCTCTTACTTTATGATTACTCGCACGATAACGATTGCTCCTGAGCGGTGCGGTGACCCGCTTTTAAAAGACATTTCTAAGTACATGTGCCATAATTACACGCTTTATATTAATTTTACCTGTATGTTTGTTTGTTTGTATGTACTCGTATGTAACCGTCTCCTTTGGGTGCGATTATGACCCACTTTAAACTTCCAGATTTTTTCCAAACTTTGTAGGTTTATCGAGGACCGTTGACGATACAGTAATGTGTGTTTTATTTAAAATAAATAATAGTTTAAAAAACTAAAAACTATGCTTTTATAAGAAATTTACCTAAAAAATAGAAAATAAATTTAAATTAAAAATAGTGTGAAAATGTATTTTATTGTTAAAAAATATCTATTTTTTGTTGAATTTTTTTATAAAAGCGTGTTTTTTTAGTTTTTTTAAACTACTTATTATTTATTTTTCTTCCGAAAAATAAAACAAAGCAAAGTAATTGAATGCTTATCAGTAGTAAATTCTCATTCCTTATTTTTAATTTAATGATTAAAACTAGAATATATAATCTAATAGTGCCTAATCTTTTTGTTCAGTACGCTACATATGATTTGGAAACAGGCCAGCAGGTCTTAGAAGAAGTAAGCATGATAAATAAGATACATTTTTCTTCTTACATATTGAACACTAAATGAATTTAAATTATAATTTTTTGTCTTACAGCAATCTCCAAGGGATGTGACGGAAGAAGTAAGCTTATGAATATAAAAATTATAATTTATTTTTTTAGGTATTTACTTTTCGACTAACGTAAATATAGTAATAAGGATTGAAAATATATTATATGCACAAAATGGCTAAAAACATGGCTCAGGTTGTACAAACCGTAAACGTAGAGTGTGCACACAAATAAAATCATGTTTTATTTAAAGCTACAGAAAGAATATTAAATATGTAAGTACATTTTGAGAATTAAACTTAAATATTTAACTTTGCTTTATAATGTACTAGTCTCCCGCCAGCGGCTTCGCACGCGTGGACCCGTTTTAAAGATTTCCATAGGATAAAAACCATCCTATGTCCTTTCCCAAGGTCCACTCTATCTGTGTTCCAAATTACATTAAAATCGGTTTAGTAGTTTAAGCGGGAAAGCGTAGCAGACAGACAGACAGAGTTACTTTCGAAATTATAATATTAAGTACAGATTGAATGTTGATTTTCATGGAAAGCTTTCCTATTTCATGTATTATTAAAAAGATATAGAAGAAATGAAAGCGTAATGATATCATCTTTACAGTTCCCGCAATACGCAATCCCACCAAGACAACATGTATCTGTTCAGGTAAGTTAACAAGTTTTTCAAGCAAACAAGTCAAGCTAAGTCAAGCAAACATTTAAATCAAATTTTAGGCGTTTTATATGAAATCAGGCCACATGCCAATAGTCAAAATCTGTGAATCGTTAATTACTAAATCGAGTCTAAACATTGATATATCAAAGTGTAATGAAAAAAATTCCGTTACATCGAGTTAATATAAGTGTGCTAATTTTTGTTTGTAATTCTTAGCAAAATATGCAAAATCAATGGCTGCAACAGCAACTAACGACCCGTAACACTTCATCATGGAACCAACAGAACCAGCTAAATCAACAGAACCAGCAGAACCAACAGAACCAACAGTACTATCAGAACCATCAGAACCATCAGAACCATCAGAACTATCAGAACCAGCAAAACAAACCTTATCTTTCTGGGGTATGTAATCGTAGACTTCCAAAAAAATTCCATGGCCAAAATTTTACATTTTGTTCGGTGAAGCGGCCAAATATTTGAATTCAATTCAATTTAAATCAATGATTTTTGGAATGTATTGACGAAATGCAAAATGCAATATTTCTGAAGAAAATATATCTTCTCTTATATTTTTCATAGGTTGTACTTAACATAACGGTGGTCATTCACTGCTATCAACTCCCCTCATTTTGTGCTTTTTCCTTTTCTGCACGGGATCTAAAGCGGTCTAGTCTGTTATTTCAGACAGATTTGTTACTTCTGACAAAAATATTAAAATTTCATCATTTTGCAGGCACCGGGCGGATTGGTCATTGACCATTCATTATACACTCCACTAGATTTTCTAGAAGTACGTATAAAATTGTCAATTTTGAAGTATTAATAGCTTGCATATTCAATGTGCTTCCACAAGTTATTAAGTCATTTGTGTCTACTTATATTTATGTTATAAGATTGCTACTGTGAGTTTTTTTTCGGCTCTTTTGATGATGATGACTTTGATTGATGAGTGTTGCTTACTAATAGACCATGCTAAGTAGAGGAATAACTCTAATATTATTCCGAGATTTAAGAAAATAATAACTAACATAATATCAATAATAGTCTATAAAGTGTCATTTTGTTTTTTCGTTTGTTTCTACAAAGATATGTCGCAGCCATCTGATTAAATCAGCCAATCATTTAAAAGGCTAGTCCGTTCATTAAATTCAATGCCTAGGCCGAAAGTTGATTGAACTTGCATCAATCATCATCAACTAGTTGGCTTATTGTAAGCTAGCACTTTGAAAATGGCTGACATAAAATCAGGTAGGTGATTTAAATTTAGTTCATAGTATTCGAGTTAGAATAATATGAGGCAAGTATTATTGAGTTTCTTAAATTTAAAGTGTGATTATTGATAAAAGAAAGTGTGATAACATGTGTGCCTAATATGACACCGCATGCTACAAGTTATTAAGTAGTTAAAACGTTTTTAAGTTTTTATTAATGTTGTTTGCTTATTAAATAAATCGGATCTTAAATAATAAGTTTCCTTTTTATGTTAATATATATATCTGAATATACTTATGCTTCTTTAAAAAATGAGACCTTTATTTTTTAATGACTTATTTTAATCCTTTACAATTTTTACAGCATCAACCTGTCACCCAGAATAATTATGAAGTAAGTAGATCTTATTCTCTGCGTCGTATTAAGAAGTACTTGTATACAGTATTTGTTCTTTTAATCCTTATTTATTATAAAATAGGGCTCCGGGCAGTCGTTGTCCTGTATATATTACTTCATATATAAAATATATGAAACAATCAAGTTTAAAGTATTTAAAGGCATTAAATCATAAAAAAATCAAGAAGCCAATCCTAAAACCTCAACCGTTTATTTAGGAAACTCGTAAAGTACAACAAATCTATTGAAATTAATCTACATATATGAAACAAAATCCATCCAAGCCATCAACGTTATCCGATATAACTGTAAAATACACTGAGAGGATAAAAATAAAGCAAGGGGACAATATGTATTTTGATATTCCGATTGATATACCGGTCAGTGGAGAGGGCATTGCGCCTCGCTTCGATACATAATTTTTGTGCAAAATCTGGAAGAACGCACACATTTTAATTTTGTCACACAGTCACAAATATTCTTTCATCGCTACAGATGCATACATTTCTAAATATGTCAATTTCAATTAACAACATCATTTTCTGTGCACCGATAACACTGAAACTGACACACACACTAGTTGTATATAACTAGAAAGCACATTGTGCATGCACGTTGGGACGAGGGGTTCGCCCGTAAAGGCCACTCCTCTGACGGGTATCATACATGTCAGTACCTGTAATGCTCTAAGATTCCTGCCTAAAAGCTCCGAGTAGATCTTATTCGCAGCATTGTAGAAAGATTTATAGATACACTTTGGATGGGCGGGCGCGTAATTATGACCCAAGACCACTGTTGGGATAGTAGAACACTTTCCCTTACTGTAACCAGCATAATGCCAGCATAATATAATCAAAAGCGTACTCACGGAATTCTTCAATCGAAACCACCTCTCCTATATCCAATCACAGGATCCTGGACGTTCTTCCAGACTGCAGTCTGCCGCTTCAAGGTTCCGCTTGTAGTTTTTGATGGGTTTTAGATTAGTACTTAAGAATATTGTCGAACATAACCAAAGAACGTTAGTCGACGTAAGTACCGTACGTATGCAACCGCCACCATACTGGGGCGTAGATAATATTCTATTTTTATTTTTTTCTAATCATAGACAAAGATTATGGCCTATGATACTGTTCTCCTTCATCCAATATGAAAGGAGTTCGGTAAACTGCGAATCAGAAACCGATAAGCACTCCTGAAAACATTATGCTGGCAAGCTAGCAATAATTGAGAGTGTTTTATATAGATATTAAACCTATGAAAAATGAAAGTAACATTATAATAACAAATCGCCTAACCACACTTCTTTTATAATCATTATTTATTTTAATATTTTCAGCAACCACCTGTTACCGAGACTGATTTCGAAGTAAGTAGATTTCATTATCTGTGTAATTGAAAGAATTACTATTTTTTTTATCTAGACACAAAATAATTTATTATTTTCTTTTAAAGCCTCCTCCTCCACCAATGCCTGTTCAAAGTCATCGGCATCATCCTTATGTAAGTACTGTTGAAACTGATGTTGATACTCGTATGTTTTTAGTTAAAAGCTATTTTTAACTTGTTTGCCTTTTTATCGGTCACGTGATGTTATATTGTCGCGCTAGCCCGAGGACATCAGCACCACAATACAAGAGCTTTTGTGTCAAAACTAACACCCAATAGCAATCTTTGCATAGCGTCTTAGAGCATCAAAGTTACTGACTCACCCTTCAGTAGAGACGGCATAGCGCCTCACTTCGATACATAATTTTTGTGCCAAATCTGGTGCGGGGGAAGAACGCACACATTTTTATTTTGTCACACATTCACAAATATTATTTCATCTCTACAGACGCATACATTTCTAAATATGTCAATTTCAATTAACAGCGTCATTTTCTATGCACCGTTATTGACGGTTTTGCACGCAATGAACTTTAAAAAGAAAACACGTGCGAACCAGCCGAGAATACGCTAGTTTGAAACCGCTCTTACGGCCGTATTAAAGAAGCATATTTGCTTTTGGAGTGGCCTTTATAGGTGAACCCCTCGTCCCAACGTCCATGCACAATGTGCCTTCTAATTATACAACTATTGTGTCAATGTGTGTCGGTGTCAGTGTTGACGGTGCATAGAAAATGACGTTGTTAATTGATATTGAAATATATAAAAAAAATTGCGTCTGTAGCGATGAAAGAATATTTGTGAATGAGTGACAAAATTAAAATGTGCGCGTTCTTTCCCCGCACCAGATTTGGCACAAAAATTATGTATCGAAGCGAGGCGCTATGCCATCTCTCCTGAAGGGTGAGTCAGTAACTTTGATGCTCTAAGTCAGCAAGTGATAAATACGCATCACTTGAACCTGCTATCCTATACTGCATATTTTTTCATTCTATATTAACAACCTTTTTACATGAAATTGTTTTTTATAGGTATCTAATGTTTGGTTGCCTACATCTGCAGATTCAGGACAGCCATTAAGATCCTTAGAAAATGTGACTTTCGGAAGAGTAAGTATTGAGAAATTACTATATGTTTATGAAAATTAAGACTTTGTTAATTAATTAAAAACAACAAGCTCGTACAAACAAATTATGTCATTGTCATATTAAGTCATGTCATATTAAGAATGTTTAATAACAAAGCGTATTGCAAACATCATAATATTTCATAATACAAAGTATTAGTACAGTAATTAAAGAGTCAAGTTTTTGCATCCTACCTCTGGGCACTGGTCTCTTTATTTCTCTAATAAGACCTATTAAATTCGATAAAATAGAGTGTGTGTACATGTACACGCGTTAGAAGTTATACTTCGTTGGCGTATGAATAAAGTTAAAATAACTGTAGTAGTAACCGACGATAAATATCAAAATCAGTCAAAAAGATTTTGTTAAAAAAAACGTTTTATTAACGTAATAATTATTTTAAATTAATATTCAAATTAATATTCAAATTAATTATTCATGTGATTACTCTATTTCACAACACTGGCTTGATTGGCTTATGAATATCTATCTACTATATAGTATGGATAGTGCCCGCACTGTAATTATATTCAGTGTTGATATTATTTCTTTTCTGTGGCTAAGGAACTTCATCATGTCGTTCCTGCGTGCGCAGCTCACAAATTCACACTCATCAAAACGTGCCAAAAGAAGTATAACTTCAATAATCTAATAATAATAGATCTCTTATTGGGGAAACTTGAAGCCATCCACTGCGTGTTGGAGATGCAGGTTAATGGCCAATTCGCTATGGCATGTTTTCAAAACGCTCATAAGGCCTCCGACAAGGCTTAACCTGCCCTCTGAAGAACGATTCCACGCATATACTTTCCCACAAGCTGTGTTACTTTTCTACCATATTTCTTTTATAATAAAAAACGTAAAATAACATTGTGTTTTTAGGCGGCTCCAATGGCACAGATTCCACAAGAAGTAAGTGGCATTATTTTCTTTAAATATGAATACCTACTATTTATACTTATACCTATTTCTTAATGAGTTCATTCAAATTTATTTTGTAGAGTTTGAACCCAACTTTAGCAAGGAATCCAGAACCTTCAAATGTAGTTCCTTTAAGAAGTCAGCAGCATCCAGCATATGAACGAGTAAGTAATAAAAAAATCGTATATATTTATATATGTATAGAATAACGAGACCTGACTATTCATTATTGCAACACTTAACATTGAAACACCGTAGACAGGAATATGAAAATTGAAAAACTTAAAAATGTGTAGGACAACCCTTAAATAATAAATAATAATAATAAATATGTTTGGACAATTCACACAACACCATCTGATTCCAAACTAAGCAGAGCTTGTACTATGGAAATCAGAAAGCTGATAAACATACTTATATAATTCTTAATACATACTTAAATAGATAAATTAACACCCAGAAACAGAACAAATAGTCATGTTCATCACACAAATATTTGTCCTGGGTGGGAATCGAACCCACGACCTCACGTTTCGCAGTCGGCTCATCACCCACTACGCCACGGAGGCTGTCGAAATATGAACGCTATTTTTAAATTTAAAGAATTTTTTTACAAGTATAACAAAATAAGTATCAAATTAATAGTGCTCGAAACAACACATTATTGGAATAAATATATCTACTGTGGAATATTTTTTTCCTTTTTTTATAATTAAGGATAATTATAAAAAAGTAGAGCAGCGATGGCCGAGTGGTAAAAAAAACGCGGTCTTCGACGCGACCGGTCCCAGGTTCAAATCCTCGGCTCGCATCTCTGACAAAGAAATTTGTAATGTGCGAATTATCGCTGCTCCACGTTGATGGAAAATATCGTGATATTTCATTGATTACGATGTTCTCCATCGCCGTGCATGCCTGAGAGGAATTCATAATTTCTCGAAAGCATGACGTCCACCAATCCGCACTTAGCCAGCGTGGTGGACTATGGCCTAAATCCCTCTCACTTGTGAGGAGACCTGTGCCCAGCAGTGGGACATAAAAAAGGATAATAGATTGTTTATTAAATATTATTCACGACAAAGTATGAGTAAAAAATATTTATATGCATTTTATGAAGCACTTACGGATTTTTATTTATCACAGCCGAATCCAATGGGACACCTCACAAGACTAGTAAGTTATTATACTAAATTATGGTAATAATTATTAGCATTTTTCCTCCCTCCCTCATTAATCACAAAATCTTGAAAAGTAATCAAATTAAAATTTTACAGAGAGATGATTTTTTACTTTCGGTACTGCTTCTCCTTAAAGTATTAAGTCATACATTGTAAGTAGGTACTCAAACAGATCGGCATCTATATCTCTCTATCTAAGGGATGAGAATCCGTGTATGGGATGGAATGTCATCCCCTACGCTGTTAGAAAAGGAATGTAAAATTTATGCAAACTTTTTAGTTCTTGTAACAATGAGAAATTAGATTATTATTATATTGGTTTATATTGGTAGGTGGTAGAACTATTATGGTTCGCCCGGGGAAGTACCACCGCTGCATCCACTTCTGCCGTGAACAATTCTATTGTGTTTCGGTGGAAAGGTGTAGTTGCCGGCCACATTTACATGAGGCGACAACCAGCCTCCGGAGTAGTAGCGCAACTTCATGCGACTTCAGACAAGACTTACCTATGCTTGCTTGAGGTTGTATGTAGATGTCCATGGGCTGCAGCGACCACTTAACGCCTGCATGCTAGTCTGCTACTCCATTCAAATAAAAAAAATCTTCTTCTCTGGGAAGGGTGGTGGGTAAAATAAGGATTTCTTACTGAAGTAGGTAATAAAGAAGGATGAGATTATTAATCCAACAATTTTTTTTCTGCATTAGCTCAAAACTTTTTACACTACGAACTAATATTGATGATTCATTCTTTATTTTATAGTTGATGAATTTCCTACTGATTTTCAAATTTTAATGAAGGAAAGATTTTTACGAGATTGGTTTTAACTCAGTTTGGGGAGAAGCTGAGTCCCGTGAAATTTTTAGTGTTAGTGTATTTTAACTTTATGGTTATATAAACTTTATGTATATTAAGTTTATGGTTATAATATTGGTATGACTTTCTCATATGGATGAAACAGTGGTGCGTAGATCGTTCTACTTGTATATCTTTGTAGGTAGCCCGAGGGTACAGGAGAAGCGAACAACGACCTTTAGAAACACCAGCCTTGCATGTAACTTCAGACATTGGAGAACGACAAGTGAGTATTTAAAGTGGCTGCTACTCTACTACTTTTTGTATCACCCTGTAAGGCACTGAGAGAGAGAGATAGAGATACCTCTGTCTCTCTCTCACTCACACAATTGGGAAGGCCTGGAGTTCATTTTGCTTCGATGAAGAAACAGGGTAGTGGTGATCCTGCGTATCGCTCTCTCTATCTCCTTCTCACTCACACAATTAGGAAGGCCTGCAGTTCACTTTGCTTCGATGAAGAAAGGCTAGCGGCGATCCTGCTGTCAGAATCAGATGTTTTCAAGCCGTCCATTATAACAACCGAGACCCACGGCTAAAGTGTACTTTCCAAAGAACAAAAATCTATTTCAGCCGCGGTTGTGTACTACGAAATGTATTCATATTCATAAAGAGTTCTAAAATTTACATATTTTTGGCTCAGTAAATTATGTGTAAAAATGTGGAAAATTCTTTTAAATCTTACATCTATGTAATTTAATTTATTGCATTAATATAATAAGGAGAGAAGCCCTTAAATCGAAGAACGGTCAAATTTCACAAGTACCTAGTAGTATTAACTTTATCCAAGTTTTTCCTAGAGTTATTAATATTAGTTCTTGTGTTTCTTTTTTTCACAGACACAAAATAGATTACCTCCTTCCAGGCGCTACTCTTTAAATGACCCGCGAGTTCAGGTTAGTCAGTTCATTACAATATAATAAATAATATAATATGTACTTATCAGGTATAGTTTTGTATGCGTTACGGAAAAAAAATACGAGAACAAGGAATAACAGAGAATTCATTTTACTACTTGTATTAAGCTGACAGTCAAAAAGATATAAACTGGTGTTTTCGAATTTATCGTTTTTAGAATTTTTTACGTAATCCTAGACTGTTTGTTTCTTTGCTTCTTATAGGCAAACGACATCTGATTTTCACAACTGTCGCTAGAATTTTTCCTTTTTTGCGTTTTTTGTATAGTAGGCATTAGTAGGTACTGCTTATATTTATATATGACGACCTGCGTAGCGTAATAGTTACCATGCCGGTCTGCCAATCGAAGGGTCCCGGGTTCGATTCCCGGCGAAACAAACATTTGAAAGATGAGTTTAAATTTCTGTTCTCGGTCTCGGTGTATGTGTTTCTGTCTTTGTGTGTGTACATGACACCCACGACACAGGGTATATCTACCCTACTGTGGGGCTGTGAGTGTGAAGCGTTATTTATTTATAATTTATTTACACTTATTATTACATTACAGACTCGCATACCTCAGCTTGCAAGGCAGCATTCAATGTACAACGATATGCCTGTAAGTGTAAAAATACTTTACATTGCAATAAAGTACAAATAATAGAAATATAGACACACACTTAAAGGCAAGTACAGAATAAAATTCAGGAAAACAGTCAATTGACATATTCGACAAAAATGCACCTTTACTGATAGACCCTTTAAGAGGACGCTCTCAAAATTTGATGTTTCTTGAAGTCCTATACAAAGGTCAAGCACTTGTTTTTTTGATATCAAACTTAAATATATACTTTTTGGACCCTTACTTTTTATTTTTTGGTAATATATATATATATATATATATAGTATAATAGTATAGTATATATATATATATATATATATATATATTAATTATACTATACTTATTACTGGATACACGATTAATTGTTATTTTTTCAAATGAATTCGGAATTAATTATGATTACGGATATAGTTAAAAGTAAATATATTGTGAAGTATGAAAGAGAGAGAGAGATTTTATTTAAATTGAATACACTTTATAAGTAATTTTTTTCAACGATATTAAAATTGTATAAGTATTTAGGTAATATTTGCTTACAATTAAGAACTTAAATAAAAATACAAATTAAATCTATCCTAAATTTACAATTAAATTAAAGACAATATTACGTATATAAAATACTGTGTATAAAAATATTTATAATTAAATAAAGTAAGTTAATATTTTCAGTTGGAACCATCCGCATCCAACCAATATAACTCTGCGAATAGTCAACCTGAAACCACCAGTATATTATACGAGGATATAAGCCCGGATGGATTGTCCAATGCTAGTGTGTTGCCAGAAGGAAATGCAGGCTCATATGTGATAAATAAAACCCGCGTATTCCATACAGCGTTTATTGACAGACTGACTCGTACACAAAAATACATGTATACCCCCCAATTTACTTACATATCACCTCCACCCTTAATATAAGAATAATCAAAGATATAACAAAAACGCTAAAAACTAAAACAAGGTTACCGAACATTAAGTAAGGCAGCTATAATGATTAACAATAATATATGATTAACAATAATACAGTATCTGATTAAACTTACTTATAAACTAACATTATAATATTACTGTTATAACAGTTATCTAACACCCCTGATATTCGTCAAAACCAAATCGTACTGGAGGCCGACGTATACGCTCTATGGGTTGGGTTGTTTCACCGACGGAAGTGCCTAGCCCGTTCGCTGAGCACCCCGCGTCACTGCCCACAGTACCACCCCACTCTAAAAATGTAGGTGTGCGCCCACTCTGACTACCATTGACATCTAGTAACCGTCTCTTTAGTTGATCGATATGCCGATGTTTTATTAAACCATTAGCCGTAACAATTTTATAATCAGTTTCGCCAATTTTTTCTACAATCCTACCCTTTTCCCATTTAACCTTTGAACCGAACTGTCTATACCATACCCTTTCTCCCACCGATAACGACCTATTCGAGCCCCCTGCTATCTGTTCATATCGACGTTGTGAGGACTCTACCCTTTTTTCTCTGTCCGGTTTAATACAATCTAGTCTAACCCTAGTAGATCTCCCTAGGAACAACTTGGCTGGACTTTCACCGGTGGTTGCGTGCACAGTATTGCGGTATATTAGTAAGTACCTGTTGAGCATCACCTCTGGGTCCTCCCCTTGCAACAGAGCCTTCTTAATGACATTCTTACACAATTTGACTGCGTTCTCAGCTGCTCCGTTTGACGCCGGGTGATAAGGTGCCGAGAATAATTGTTCTATTCCATTATTCCTACAAAAAGTGTTAAGTTCTTCACTAGAGAAAGGCGGGCCGTTGTCGCTGACTAACTGTTTTGGAATTCCGTACCTAGAGAAAAATTCTCGTAGGACTTTTATTACCTGCTGAGCCGAGGTGGACCCCATTTTA
Source organism: Pyrgus malvae (assembly GCA_911387765.1). NCBI lineage: Eukaryota > Metazoa > Arthropoda > Insecta > Lepidoptera > Hesperiidae > Pyrgus > Pyrgus malvae. The sequence continues at coordinate 5,288,017 of OU426958.1, read as the reverse complement.
ACAATTTCTACCCATTTGGAACTCGCATCGACTATGACCAAGTACTTAGTTCCTGCAATCGGGCCCAGAAAGTCTAAATGAACCCGGGCCCACGGTCGTGCCGGCCAAGGCCAAGCGCGTGGAGCGTGCGCAGCGGGCGCGGCCGCCAGCTGCGCGCACACGGCGCACGCCGCACACTGCCGCTCCACCGCCTCATCCACGCCCGGCCACCACACGAAACTCCGAGCTAAGCTTTTAGTTTTTACCATTCCCATGTGAGTATCATGTAGCTCCCGCAGTACCTTATCTTGAAGTTTAGGGGGAATAACTACCCTATGACCCCACATAATACAGTCTAGTTCCGTATATAATTCTTTTTTCCTGTTAAAAAAAGGTTTCAGTTCTTTAATTTCTACCTGTTCAGGCCAGCCGTCCCTAATATAACTAAGAACTCGACTATAGATCGGATCACTGAGGGTTTCTTTTCGTACGCTGTTGTAATCTAGTAGTAACGCCTCGGACGCGAAATGGAGATACGTTTGCTCCAACGTCTCGTCTTCGCGCTCCTCCTCCGCCTTGTACCCCAACATCAATCTAGAGAGCGCGTCTGCGGTGTTCTCGTCTGACCTAACATATTCTATATCGAACTCGTACGCGGAAAGCGTTATAGCCCAACGTTGTAATCTACTAGCCGTCATACTAGGAATTCCACAATTAGGTCCAAAAATACTCACAAGCGGCTTGTGATCGGAACGTAAAGTAAACCGTCTGCCATATAAAAATTGATGGAATTTCTTTACAGCAAAAATGATCGCTAACGCTTCCTTATGAATTTGACTGTAGTTCCGCTCAGCAGCCGTGAGTGCGCGCGACGCGTAGGCGACGACGCGCTCGCGACCATCCGGCGCTCGCTGTGCCAGCACAGCGCCGAGCCCTCGCGCGCTCGCGTCGCATGTCAACACCGTCGCTAGCGATCCGTCGTAGTGCGCGAGCACCTCACTGCTGCCCAGCAGCTTCTTAATTTTTAGAAAAGCTGACTTATGTTCCGTATTCCATGCCCACCTCCTATTTTTTTGAAGTAATTCATATAACGGGCTTACATAATTACTAAGGTTTTTGATGAACTTACCATAGAAATTAATCATTCCTAGAAATGATTTTAATTCTGATGCAGTTGAAGGCTCCCTTATTTCCATTATCGGCTTAATCTTATGTGGATCTACCCTAACGCCTTGACTATTGATAATAAAACCAAGATATTTCACTTCTTGTGAAAAGAAATCGCACTTCTCCTTTTTAATTTTTAACCCATGACTATTCAATTTCTCGAAAACCATCTCCACCCTTTTAACATGTTCAGTTAAAGTTTTCCCACCTATACATATATCGTCTAAGAAAACTGTTACATCAGGAATGTCCTTTAAGAGATTAGTCATCAAGCGCTGAAATATTCCCGGACTTGATGCCAGGCCAAAAACGAGTCGATTGTATTTGAAAAGACCCCTATGCGTATTGATTACTGTTAATTCTGTGGATTCGTCTGATAAGCGAATCTGATTATAAGCCTGCGACAAATCTAGCTTAGTAAAGTATTTACTACCGCTCAAACTCGATAATAGATCATCTATCTTAGGTACCGGATATCGATCAACCCACAAAAATCGATTTAAAGTAGTCTTGTAATCTGCACACAATCGCAGAGCACCGTCACGCTTATGTACTATTACCAGAGGGGTGGCCCAGTCGGAGTGATCAACGGGCTCGATGATGCCAGCGCGCAGCATTGCATCCAGCTCGGCATCCACTCGCTCGCGCAACGCGTACGGCAGCGGCCGCGCTCGGCAGAATACCGGGCGCGCCCCCGGCCGCAGACGCAGCGCGGCCCTCCCGCCCGTGAAACACCCCAGCTCATTCTTGAATAGATCACTGTATCTGGAACATAGTTGTGACATAAATTTAGTGACGTCAGACTCCCGCACTGTGTTTAGGCTATTTAATGTTATTTTAGGAATGTCAATGCTTAATTCTGCTAGCCATTGCCTACCCAACAGACTGGTTGAACCTTTATTTATGACATACAAATCTAATACTTTTTTTATATTACTATATTCTACATGAACTTGTATCAAGCCTACCGGTCTCACTGTACTGTTATCGTAAAATCTTATAGTTAAATTGCAAGTTTGTAAAGGAATACAACTAAAATATTTTTTATACATTTGTTCACTTATACAAGAGATAGCTGATCCGGTATCTATTTCCATTAAAATTAAATGTTTTTCAATTTTTATCGGCATTCTTACCGGTCTATATTGTGCTAAAGACATTTGGTATACTGGTTCTTCATCCTCGTCCGCATTTGCAACCCCGACAACCCCGTCGTTGGCATCGTAGTCTGCCTCGCTGGCCGCCTCCCGCACCCAGTGAGTGTCAGAGAGGTGACGGGATCCGCGCCCCGCCGCCGCCACCCCGCGCCATGCCCGCGCGACCCCGCGCCCTGCGCCCGCGCCGCCTTGTCTGCCCCCCTGCTTCCGAGGGCCGCCCCCTGCGCCCCTTGCACCGGTGGTTCGTCCCGCTAGCTCGAACGGCTCTGCCGTCGGAGCCCCTGCTCCCCGCACCCGGCCGCCGCCGTCTGACCACGTACACACCCGCCGCAAATGTCCTATTTTGTTACAGCGGCTGCACTTATATTCTTTGAACTTACAATTTTCATAACTATGATGAATGTCCCCACATCCAAAACAGCCACTTGTACGTAACGCGTTAATTTCACATTTTGCACTGAACACACTAGAAACATCCCGTTCTCTTGCGCCATTGCCGGCGCCACCGACGCCGTCCACACAGTGAGCGTCCCGCTCCGCAGCCTCTAATGACAATGATAGTGACAATGCTTTTTCAAAGTCTATTTTAGTTTCAGCAAATAGTCGCTGCCTAATGCCATCGCTTAATAACCCGCATACCAGCTGATCACGTAAGTTTTCGTTAAAAGCAGTCCCAAATTCACAATTTCTCGCCATTTTTTTTAAATGTGCCACGTACTGGGACACTGAGTCACCGTTACCCTGTTTACACTGGCGAAATCTATACCGTTCCGCCAAAAATGACGGTTTGGGTTGCAAAAACTTCTGCATAATATCCTTTAGTTCACTATATTTTTTATCACACGGTTTAGTAGGACTACACAAGTTAACCATTAACTCGTATGCCGCTTCCCCCACTAACGAAATCAATGTCGGTACTTTTAGTTCTTCCTTAATTGAATTCGCCGTAAAATACATGTCCAACCGATCACAATACAACGCCCAGTCCCCATTTTGCACATCAAACTCTGCGTATTTTGGTCCCACCGCCATTATAAATTAGCACAGAATTACTCGTCGCCACTGATAAATAAAACCCGCGTATTCCATACAGCGTTTATTGACAGACTGACTCGTACACAAAAATACATGTATACCCCCCAATTTACTTACATATCAATATGGATATCCATCTGCGAGCTATATGCAACAAAGAACGAACGCAGTGCCTAGAATACATCACGAAGATCACAATTTCTTCACATATCCGCCGTAAGATGGACAATTTTAAGGAAAACCTTAAATTCAGCGGTTGGGCATTCTAAGAATATAGCAGAATTATGCTTTAATACTTTAATCAGAAGCATCAGTCTTCAGCTATATCGAAAGACTAATAACATTCTATTTGTCCTCCAATAAATCGTAGACAAATGTGTTTGGGCTGAGTTCGGTCTACACAGGTAAGTTTTTTATACTTTTGTCTATTGAAAATATATGTAAAATTTGATTAATTTATTTTTTTCATTGATTACAACAGATTGAACCAGTTACACTTATCAGTCAATTGATTGTATAAGTAAACAATGACAACCATAGATTTTTATGGGTATATAATACGTAGTCAAATAAAAAATGTATGATGACGATATAAAAAACTAATGATGTTTGTCAATAAAAATCATATGACCTTGTATGAAAAAACTTGACTTTTTTACAGCCTTTCGCCTAAACACTGGTACTATTCCACATTGTGAATACGACACAGATACTGACACAGCGGCGTAGTCATAACACCTTTGATGTCTACGTCGTAGCTTACTATAAGACTACGATTTAGTCTCATACGAGAAAACAACCCATGCTACTACACTCCTATACATGAGAACAATAATTAACAGTAACAGAGCAGTAAGTATCACAATAATTTACATAGCAATAACATAAGTAGGTATAAAAGGAATTTATTCTGAACGTCCTTAATCTATTAAAAATAATAATATAAGTTATAAGAAATAATAAAAATTAATTAATAATAATATTTTTTTTTGCAGATGACTATTCCGTAAGATAATATCGAAATGTTCATTTCACCACTTATTTATTATAGTATTAGTAACTAAAATAAAATATTTCGGATACATTTGAAAGGCGTAAGAAAGCAAATTACTAATAAAAAATATATGGACTAACCACATATTTATACAGTTCTTGTAGTTGCAGTTAGTTAAAATAAGATGCTGAAACATTTCGTAGAAAACCATTAGGTAAGTAATTTTAAAAGATAGAGAGAGGAGATTAAGAATCTAAAACAGAAGTCATATTTAGTTTTATAAACCGTTTGGTTTTAGGTTACCTGTTAATGATTAGCATCTTAAACCAGATGTGAATAAACAAAAACTTGACATTTCCCGAAAGAAGAGTGGTTTTGGATAAAAATGATCGTTTTATATATGTATAAGGTAAGGATCATTTCATTACCCACGTCACTTTTTTCTATCTTTCTGTTTACTTTATGACTCTAGTAAGCTAAAAATACATATATAAAGTCAACTTAAAATTAAATAAAATTTTCATAATCATAATTATGACATTATTAAATTAAATATTAAATTATGAGCCGCATAGCATATTATATGAAGTCTTTTGCACTATAATTGCAATGTGATTTAGTTTTTAAGGTATTTTAATTCAAGGTCACACTTTTTTCTTTTTTTTTCTTTACAGGCAAGTATGTTGGAAGGTCAACACTTTTTTCAATTTTCTGATACTTATATGACAGAGTCCACCAATCCGCACTTGGCCAGCGTGGTGGACTATGGCCTAAATCCCTCTCACTAGTGAGAGGAGACCTGTGCCCAGAAGTGGGACATAAAAAAAAGGTTGAAAAAAAATTTACAGAAATATTAGAAACAGACAGAAATACTTAATAGATAATTATTCACATATTATAAGAAAGAGCTATTGTGAACACTGCTGTTTTTTAACAAGCGATAAATTTGAAGTTAAAACAAGAGTTTTTAGAAAAAAAATAACATTAATTTTATTTTATGGACAGGTACTCTTCTTATCTGCGGAGCCTGTACTTCAAAGCAGAATAAAGGTAAGTTACTTGTGTATTGTGTAAATATATCAAAGTTTGTTGCAACACGGACGATAATCAAAGAATAAGTTAGTCATGAGACTTGAAATTGGACTCCATAGCGAAATTAAATTCCCTTTGCTAAGTTTCAATTTTCTTTCTTATATTTGTGACAGAGTTCGTTTTCAAAAGTAACAAATCTTTGTAGAGTATACTGAATATTTAATTTATTTTTATTTTTATTTAGGATCACAGAATGCCGCTAATCAACGAGAGAGGATATCGTTATGTAATTTAACGTTTATTTTAGCATTATAATTAATAGTGATAGCAAAATTAACATGATTGTAAACTATATTCTAAATATTTTTACTTTCTTTTTATTTTAAGTAACAATGTGAGTTACTATTATTAAACTTATTTTAATAAAAATGTGGAGTAGGAAGGAAATAACTAATGTACTCAAAAGAAATTTGTTACCCACAGTAAGGGCCTCGTTCACCATCTCCAAGTAAAAAGTTGATTAGTTCCGTCCCAAGTAAAGTTAATTGGCAAGTAAAAGCTATGAGTAGGGGTCAGTTTATCATATGATTAGTGCTACTCGAACATCGTGACATTGAAATTGAAGTTACGGGTGACTTTAACGGACAATTACGCTTACAAAGTACGCTTGTCACTTTACTTGAAGGTGGTGAAAGAGACCCTTAGTATTCTGTGCCTACTGTTTCATTGCTCACGGAAGAGTACCTTATTGTAAATTAAGAACGATTGGACGATTAGGATAAGAGGTTAAACTGTCGCAAACCCATTTTAAAAGTTATGAGTAAGTAATTAAAATCTCTCATAGATTGTGGTCCATATCATAGTATGGACCACAATCTATGAGATGTTATTACATAATCAGCATAAAAACTGTTTTAGATAGCTAGTTTGAATAATTTCGCCAGTATTCTTCCCCAAAGTCCCCGTGTGGTGTCCGGGTATAGAATAGCACCACCGCATTCCTTTAGCGTGTCGTAAGAGGCGGCTAATAAAGGATTAAAATAGTATATTTCATTACAAATGCGGAAAGGCTGTCATCGCAAGGAGTTCCGACAAATGTCTACCCGAGCCTAGGCGCAGCCGAAGGTGAGGGTTGACAGTTGGAACTCCTTTCAGTGACGGTTCCGCACGTGTACTGAACAACTATTTTTTATACATATAGCGAAATATATATAGCGAAATTAAATTCCCTTTGCTAAGTTTCAATTTTCTTTCTTATATTTGTGACAGAGTTCGTTTTCAAAAGTAACAAATCTTTGTAGAGTATACTGAATATTTAATTTATTTTTATTTTTATTTAGGATCACAGAATGCCGCTAATCAACGAGAGAGGATATCGTTATGTAATTTAACGTTTATTTTAGCATTATAATTAATAGTGATAGCAAAATTAACATGATTGTAAACTATATTCTAAATATTTTTACTTTCTTTTTATTTTAAGTAACAATGTGAGTTACTATTATTAAACTTATTTTAATAAAAATGTGGAGTAGGAAGGAAATAACTAATGTACTCAAAAGAAATTTGTTACCCACAGTAAGGGCCTCGTTCACCATCTCCAAGTAAAAAGTTGATTAGTTCCGTCCCAAGTAAAGTTAATTGGCAAGTAAAAGCTATGAGTAGGGGTCAGTTTATCATATGATTAGTGCTACTCGAACATCGTGACATTGAAATTGAAGTTACGGGTGACTTTAACGGACAATTACGCTTACAAAGTACGCTTGTCACTTTACTTGAAGGTGGTGAAAGAGACCCTTAGTATTCTGTGCCTACTGTTTCATTGCTCACGGAAGAGTACCTTATTGTAAATTAAGAACGATTGGACGATTAGGATAAGAGGTTAAACTGTCGCAAACCCATTTTAAAAGTTATGAGTAAGTAATTAAAATCTCTCATAGATTGTGGTCCATATCATAGTATGGACCACAATCTATGAGATGTTATTACATAATCAGCATAAAAACTGTTTTAGATAGCTAGTTTGAATAATTTCGCCAGTATTCTTCCCCAAAGTCCCCGTGTGGTGTCCGGGTATAGAATAGCACCACCGCATTCCTTTAGCGTGTCGTAAGAGGCGGCTAATAAAGGATTAAAATAGTATATTTCATTACAAATGCGGAAAGGCTGTCATCGCAAGGAGTTCCGACAAATGTCTACCCGAGCCTAGGCGCAGCCGAAGGTGAGGGTTGACAGTTGGAACTCCTTTCAGTGACGGTTCCGCACGTGTACTGAACAACTATTTTTTATACAGTTGCGAAAAAATATATAAGATATGAAATTAAAATATTAATAAGCTGATGATTAAAAACAATTTTTTAATACAGTTGCTAAAAAAGTGACGTATTACAGGGACGTATAGCGTGCGGGAAGTGGGCTGTTACACACTTGTGCTTTTTCTTTACCTTTTCCGCACTCGTGCGTTCTCTTTCCTGTCAAAATAATGTCCATTAAAAAGAAAAAAAAACAACCACGAAGTTTTAGAAGTTTTTATGTTTCATGCAAATATTTCTAAAATGAAGCTACTAATTTGTTTCACTATCAGATTTAATGATTTGATGAATGAGTTAGGTTAGGTTTCATTTCATTTCATCTCATTAAATTTCATTTTCATTTCATATTAACAAAAAAATTCTACTGAAGACTTGGCTGTATGGGCATAGTTCCCTTTGCCTACCCAGAATGGGTGAAGAAAACAAAAAAATCTCTGCTTATATTCTTTTACGATTGGCGCCATTTTTTAAAAATGTTCTTTGCTAGTTTAGATGATTAGTTAGTTGAGTTTATTGTGATTTTATTATTTTATTACATTGCTTCATTTTTTCGCAACTGTATTAAAAATAGTTGTTCAGTACACGTGCGGAACCGTCATTGGAAGGAGTTCCGACTGTCACCCCTCACCTTCGGCTGCGCCTCGGCTCGGGTAGACGTTTGTCGAAACTCCTTGCAATGACAGCCTTTCCGCACTTGTAATGAAATATACCTACTATTCTGTTCTCGGTCGTGTGTTGCCATCCTTCATTTTGTGTTAAGCCGGGCTTCCACAATGACGAACCGGCAGATTTACCAGTTCGTTTAAACTGCGGGGAGCAGCGATGGCCTCTTGGTAAATTCCGCTGTCGGACAGCGGTCGATTCCAAGTTTTTACCCTCAAATGACATTCTAGGCTGCAACCCTTTTTGCGTCCCACTGCTGGGCACGGGTCTCTCCCCATTATTGGGGAGGCCTGGAGCTTACTCCACCACGCTGCTCCAATGCGGGTTAGTGGCCAACACGCCGTCGGATGTATTTAAACCGCCCATAAGGCCTCCGACAAGGCTTAACGACTGTTATCTACCGACAACCAGGACCGACGGCTTAACGTGCCCTCCGAAGCACGGAAACGCGCATGATTTTTTTTGCCACTAGCGGTCACCCATCTCACACCCGACCTCGCCCATTTGTCTTAGTTGCATAGATTGCTTGCGTTCTACGCTAACCGCCGGGCCATGCGCGCTTCAAATGACATTCATTAAGCGAATATTTTGTATTCCTAATATGAAATAAATATTTTTGATTTGATTTGATTTTAATGTGTGCTTCACAGATTATACACACTCATTGGGTTTCTATTGTTATGAGGGTTGACCTTTTTTCGTTTCACTAATAGGCGAAGGTCTCTCCCCATTATTGGGGTCTGGCGCTTACTCCATTGCGGTTCCATGCTGTTTCAATGCGGCTTGGTGTAGATGTTAGTGGCCAACTTACTTTCGGATATTTCAAGCCCCATATAAATTCTCTGGCAGTAGTAGCTCGTAGATTACTTGAGTTCTATGCCAGCTACTATTTTGGAGGCCTGGAACTTACTCTACCACGCTGCTCTAATGCAGGTTAGTGGACAACTCGCTGTCGGATGTTTTCGAACCACCCATAAGGCCTTACCGCTGACCGATGGCTTAACGTGCCCTCCAAAGTACGGAAACGCGCATCAAGTTATTGACAATGGTTGTCACCCATCTCACACCCGACTGCGCCCATTTGTTTTAGAGACGCTTTAGATCGCTTAGCCACCGGGTGCGCGCTTTACTATTTGAAATGCCATTTCAAAATTATTATAACGATGAAACGTAACGATGAAATGTAAGTGCTACTATTTCTGTTTTATTATTTAAAATTTCTATACCTGAATTTAAAAAATCTGATGAGAATTTTAATGTAAAATAAAAAAACCGGCCAAGTGCGAGTCCGACTCGCGCACCGAGCGTTCCGTAAAATATTTAAAAAAAATAATGTTACTAAAAATTTACGGTTTTCGCAATTTTTCCTTCATCTGTGCTATATGAAGTTGCTTCGTACTAAATTTCAAGATTCTGAGTTCACGGGACACGTTTTACATTCCCTTGCGAATGTCGAAAATTTGCGGCATAAATTTAATGGCTGTATCTTTTGATTACGCTGACTTAGAGGTTTGAGTTTTTCATAGCTCCTAGGGACAGTAGACCTGGGTATTTAATATAAATTCCAGCTTGATACCTCTACGCGTCCCTGAGCAAAAGGGTCTTGACAGACAGACGCACGGACCACAAAGTGGTCCTTTAAGTGTTCCGGTTTTTTCTTTCGAGTTACAGAACTCTAAAAATATGAGAATGAGAATAAGATATGGTTGTGTTGTGTGTGATTGATATAATAGTGTTAGTTTACCTAACGTTATTTTAGGGATTCATTAACAAGTTTTTGAAATGCTATACCGGTCAGTTTGAGCACGTTTCCGCAATAATAAAATAAATATACTGTAAATAAATGTTTCTAAAGGAGATATTAAAATTGCCTAGTTAGTAATTTGCATTAGTCACTTCAAAAAATATTGATCTTAAAAGTAGGCTATAAGAAATAATACCCTTTAGTGATAAGCCATAAAAACCGTAAAATAATATAAAAAAAAAAAAACAAAAAATAAAAAAAAAATGCCATGTCCATATTTTCAAAATTGGTCGAGTTCTATTTGATAATATATAGAATTACCAACATAAATTATTTGTAAATATTAAATATAAGTATTTTAATATCTGCAGTGTTGAATTCCTTACAAAGTTCCTATATCCTAGTATGTACTTAATAAATATAGGTACATATATACATACAGCAGCAAGAAAATTCCCACAGTGGAGATGGCGTGAACCTATACCTATTTAGCGTGTTATAACTAAAAATACTGTTTGGAAGTCCTATCATCATATATTTTTCTGTAGAAACAAACGTGAACCATACTAGGTTTATATTTACATACTTTATCTATCATCTTATTCTTTTATAGATATTTCCCTATTAAAGGCGAAAAAAATGCAAAAAAATAGGTGCTTAAAAGAACTAACTTAAAATTAGGAAAACATGTGAAAGAGTTCAATACCTTGTTTTCGAAATCTTTACTTATCACTTTCTTAACAAAAAATGAAAAAAAATAAAAAAAAGCTTTTGATCAGTTTCATTTTCCGACGGGGAAGAAAACGCTTAAAATAAAATGTAATGATCATATATTAGTAATGTAAATAAAGTAATAGAATTTTCATAACTTTATTCAAGGCGTTTATCAATTTTTACCAACTTCTTTCAACCCAAAAATTTCATGTGTTTTTCTTCTCACTCTGAATACGATGAAATTTATTACATACTTATTTATTACTATTATTTTAAGCAAAGCGCTACTACAAATGTGTACCTGAATGTACAGCCTACAATATATAAAATAGCAAAAAAATTCTACAGTAAAAATAAATAACAAAACCGATCAGTTGCGTCCCATTCAATCTTGTACTCGTAAAGTCATATCTTTTTCTTTCCGCATAGACTAAAAGGAAAAGATGACCATGTCTAAACTGTGATACCTATAATTTTAAATATGTACTATATTCATTTATTCTTTCTAGTTCTATAAATAGGCATGAACTGTGTAATTACTGCGCTGTGACATACGAGCCAAATACATTAGTAATAGTATAATGAAACCCTTTAAAAGTTAGAAATAGGAAAATATTTACATGCAGCTAGATTTAATACCGAAACGGATCGAAATTAATGAGAAGAAATATTAGTCTAATTTAGAATAATGTGGTGATTAACGCAATGTACATGGTAGGAGTATAAAATGGTACGTCACTGTGATATGAAGTAGTTACGTCACAGGCCGATCGCTCTGTTGAGTCTAAAATTCGAATATAATGTGAAAAATTGGACGTACATACAAGTATGTAGTTATTTATCGTGAATACAGACGTCGTGTCGTATATGTACGTCAAGCATATAATTTACCGGATTGCTTGGAAATTCATAATAATAATATAGGTATATCATTGAGTCGTTCTTTGATTTCTTGGCTATCCAGTGGTACAATTACATTTTAAATGTTGTTTATAGATAAATGAATCTATAACACAAAAATGGTACGTCCCCGATTTTGTTTTTCATCAGATTTTCTAACCGTCCCCCACTGTTAAATATGAGTTTATTTTGTGTGCAAATCGTGATATAAAAACGGTTTAAATCACTTAGTTTTTGGCTTGGCTATCTGTGGCGGCACGTAGTCTCCGTCGCCACTTCTCGGCGAGCGCTAGCTTATGATTAAGGACCACGGAATATCCCGGAACTAGTCGGGCGATCACGAAAAACCGAGTGAGGTGAACTGTTTTTATATCACAATGAACAAAGACACTCACGATACCTTTAAGGACAAAATTGCGTGCAAATTCTTATTTGATTTTCAAAACCTTATTGAATACTGAATAACTTCAGTATTATATGTTATTAATTGTTGTATTTTGACTTATTAAAGGTTAACAATATTGGAAAGTTATATTTAGAATTGCGGATAACATCGGCCTGTGCTCAATGTTGTGCTCCTTCTTCATACATCTATTCCTTCTACTCTTTTTTCCTAAGTATGTATGTTATGTAAGTGTGTTTGAATGTGTGTGCGTGCTACAGAAGTAAGAGGATGTTTGAACTTCTATCTATTATAGCTGTAACAAAATTTTTGGGTAAGCTATTCATACATCTGTAGATAACTAATAAACTTATGGCTGTGGTGCTTGACAGAAGTACGTTTGGGTAATACAAGAAAGTACATTAAAATAAAAAATTAAAATAAAGTTACTTTATATTAAAGATAGGTATAGATTGCTTCGCATATCCTAGGTCGACATAGATCGCTTCGCATATCCTTAATAATATAGCTGCAGAGCTTGTTTGATTGTTTGTTTGATCGAGCTAATCTCAGGAGCTAGTGGTTCAAACTGATAAATTCCTTTTGTGTTTGATAGTCCATTTATCGGAGCCTATAAGCTTATGATCTTAATGCGGGAGACAGATAGTCAATTAGAGTATAGCCCGCAGGGCAGCTTGTATTCAGCTGTTGGTGAGTTACGACACCACGGACCCGAGTATTTCTAGGGGACATCCGTTCCTTACCTCCAGGAGGCAAGGAAGAGTCCCCATTGGCAATAGGCCGTCCATAAAGTAGTTTTTGTATATCAAGAAATAGATTAAGAGCCACTTACTGTAGAAAACGTTTTATAGTAAAATAGGAAAAATATCCTAAATTTTATGACTTCTTAGCTGTATACACATGTCAACCCCTTTAACCCCTCTTTCCTGTTATTATATGTACATAGTCGAAAGCGTACTGAATAATTTGAATAGAATATCCAATAATAATAAATTGAATAGATAGGCCGTCACAATTTATTTTTATTGATTTTTTTAAATCAGGCGACTGTTATATAATGATTGTGTAATTTAATTTTTTAACACGCTTTTATTAACTTGACCTGTATGTATGTATGTAACGGAATCATTTAAGTCAAGGGCCGATGACAATACAATAATCTCATAAATTTATATTGAAGTCCTAACTAGGATCATCAGGATAAAAAAAAATATACGAGGAGCGGCTGATAAGTTCGTGGCCTAAGGTACTTAATGAAACAAACATAATTTTATATTTTAACACGTCTAAGCGTCTAATCAACTTAAAAACTTGCACAAGGGTCAAGGGCCGATGACAATGCATTATTATGAGAATAAAAATTCAACTAAAAAAAATAAAATGTTGTTTTAAAAACTAAAAAACACGCTTTTAGTTTTTAAAACTACATTACTTATATAAGAATAATATTTGTATACCCAAGAGGGTCGAATATAGTGGATCTAAAATCAATGCTATTTTAAAGAACTAATTACCTATACCTATACTTATTTACCTATATTTACCTATATTCACAAATAAAGAAATTTGATTTTGAATTTGTAAATAATTTATGGCCATGTAGTGCAGTTAGTTTGTTTCTAATTTTTCGTTGCTATGCTTATTCAAATAACATCCTGATTATTAATACAATAGGAGTGCCGATAATAATGAAAGTGCTGCATCATAAATGATAGGACTAAACAATGTTATCAAAACTACGTATAGGTCATAAACAATGTAATCAATAAATTAATTTTTAGTATTTTATATGTACATATTTAGTGTTTTATTACATTTATTCTTAGTTTATACCAGACATATAGATAAAAAATTTAAGTTAAACAGAAATTTTAAAAATACTGGTGATTGGTGCTAAGATAAAGAAGACAAAAAAAAAGTAAGTAAAAATATTCGTATCGGCCTAATTATAATTAAGTAAGTCTTAAAAAATACAAAAGCAAAAAAAAAGTAAAATCGAAAAACAAAGAATAAAAATTAGTAGAAATAATTTTTATTCCTACTTAAATGTATCTTTCATCTAGGGCTGTTGGCGTGGTGGCGACCGACGCTGAAATTTGCAAAATGCGGAAATATTATGTAGTAGGCAGCTCTTACTCAAAACTACATATTTCTGTCTTTTGGCGTCGAGACCATGGGGCCATGGGGATCAGATGCTAAGACTTTTTTTCAAGCATCTGTTCAAGCGATTGATCTATATTACGAGTGACCAGGGCTGGCACTTACCTCGGCCAGAGAATAAGCTTAGCTATTCAGCGAGGTAGTCAGTATTCTGGCCACTCATCCTCATGGCAGTAATTTGGATGCTGTTTTTTATACAAATCATTTTAAATATTTTAGTTTTTGATTATTAGATACTTATTGTATAAATTTATTTTAGATTAAAATTAAAATTTATTTTTATTTATTTTAATTTTAGTATTGTTTTAGTATTTAATTAAAAAATTGTTCTTTCTTAAAAATAAACGTGATTATTATTAAAAAAATCGTTAAATAAAAAATATGATGTGTAAATATTTTAGTATTCAAGGTTTATAGCTGTAATAGAATGTAATTGCTGTAAAATAAAAATAAAAGTCAAAATATCCCTAGGCGTCGAAGTAGATTTATGTATTTAAATAAAAAACAAGCAAAAAAGAACAAAAACGTAAAAAAATACAAAAATAATAGTTTAAGTAGAAATCAATTTTAGATATATAATAGGAGCGTAAAGTTTAAAAGTCAAAATATCCCTAGGCGTCGAAGTAGATTTATGTATGTATTTAAAAAAAAACAAGCAAAAAAGAACAAAAACGTAAAAAAATACAAAAATAATAGTTTAAGTAGAAATCAATTTTAGATATATAATAGGAGCGTAAATAAACGAGCGTGCATCTACATTCAAATCTTGTCAAAAATGCTGGAATCCTTGGAAGGTTCGATAGATTTGTAATTATGACCTAAACATAAATTTTTATAACTAGATGTTCTACCAACTTGCAAGGGTCAAGATCGGGGAGTTCCATTGTGAAACTATTCTAATAATAATATGATTCGTTTGCCGGTCAGACTTACATGACGCGACCATTAGCCTTCGGAGCAGTAATGCAAATTCTTACGCCTTCAAACGAGACTCGAGATTTCTTGAGGTTGTGTGTAGAATTTCATGCCACTTAACACGTGGCGTGCATGCTCTTTTGCTGCTCCGTTCAAATAAAAAATAGTGCAATTCACTGCACTGCACTACTTGTCTGAGGTTATATGTATGATTCTCCATACGACCTCAGAAAAGACTCAGAAAAGACTTCAAGTTTTCCTTGAAGTCGGTAGATGTTCACGGGCTGTAGCGACAATTAGGCTGATTGAGGACTCACTCAGCAAGTTATCGGTCAATGGACTACAGGGTACTATTCTAATATTACAATCTACAGGGTATGTCCACAATCATCCATTTTTGTCGTCAACTTTAAATTTTATTTCCCTTTTTAATACACACATTCATCACTTTGTAGACAATAAAATAAGACATATCATTAAAGTGTACTTAATTGTAGGTTGTTTAACTTTCACTTGCATGACGTAACCGAGGGTATCAATCGTTTATTTTTTTCTTTCGAGCTATTCTGTTATACCATGGTTGGAAGGTGTATATGGACTCCACTTAAATGAAACTACTACTGGTCTGGTCATTTTTAAGGAGTTTATTTTATGATTTCAGCTAGGACACGTACTTGCTTGAGTTTGAATGTAGATGTCTCGACAGGCGCGATCGCAACATTCAATTTTCGGGGGGTCACCAAGAAACTTTGGGGTCATTAAAAATTTTGGGGAAAATGGTGTCCCAAATTGGCTTGCTTCGCCTTCCATCTATGCGTGACTTATGGATTTTGGGGGGTCATGTCCCTGTCCCCCCTCTGGGACCACGCCTGATGTCTCACCATGGCTACCTTCATGCAGTGACTACATAATAAATAAATAATAAATACCAAGTCACATGAAAAATCGATTGCTAATTGCTCTTTTTATTAAAATCTAGCGAACCCAGCAGACGTTGTCCTGCCTTAAAGTATAACAAATATTCAAGTTTAAAGTACTTATAAACATAAAAATTTTCAAAAAACCTTTATTGAAAATTATAAAAAAAATCAAGCATATCATTGCAGATTCACAGCCAGCTCCAGTTAATTTATGTAAACCCTATATTTAGGAAATTCGTAAAGTACAACTAATCTATTGAAAGAAGTAATTAATTATGTGTCTTTAATCAGCAGTTTGGGCTGCGGATTGATCCATCAGTCAGTCATTCAGGACAAAGCATTTTATATGTATAGATAACGTCACTCAATTTTTGCCTTCCCGGAACCTCTCCACTAACATTTAACTTTATGGGTATAAAGTTCAAATTGACTTTCGAGTATTATTACGAATCGTTTGTATGCGAGTATAGAAAAGTGTTGTTTTTAAGAACTTTATAGGCAATTTTTTTAAATTATCTGCATAAGAACCATCCTCGCACTGTAAGGAATATTCAAAAAAATAATTAGCAAAATCGGTTCAGCTGTTCTCGAGGTTTGCGCTTGGCAACACATACAGCGATTCATTTTTATATTATAGAATAGGAAATAGGTGATAAAATCGTACGTAAGCTTTAATGTAAATAAGTCCACAGTTGCTTTTATTGGATATAGTTGGATAGCTTAATGTACATATGTAACATTACGCCCGATCGAATTTAAAGGTAGTGTCACAGGCCATCAATACTAAAGAACCTGAGGTTGAAATATACATTGTTAACATTAAATTTTACAGCTCAAATAATATTTGACGTCCAGAAATATTACGCTCATGGATAAAATGAAAAAAATGGGTCTTAAAATATTTTAAATATTCTTTAATCGTTTTATAAATATCCTTTATATATAAATTTACAGGCGGTACCTACTGTTTAAATTAATTATTTGGTCCCGACTAAATACATACAAGCATACCATTCTTATGAAAAAAAATTATCGAATTTGTATAATTGCGATCTTTAAATTTTAAGCTAAGTATGGTTTTCTGTACGCTTTAGCCTTCTATAGTTTTATTAGCCTGAGCAGCGATAGCCGTGTGGTAAAACAACCGCGGTCTTCGACGCGACCGATCCCAGGTTCAAATCCTTGGCTCGCACCTCTGACAAAGAAATTTATAATGTGCGAATTTATCGCTGCTCCACGGTGATGGTAAATATCGTGATATTTCATTGATTACGATGTTCTCCATTACCGTGCATGCCTGAGAGAAATTCATAATTTCTTGAAAGCATGACGTCCACCAATCCGCACTTGGCCAGCGTGGTGGACTATGGCCTAAATCCCCTCTCAATTGTGTGAGAAGGAGACCTGTGCCCAGCAGTGGGACATAAAAAATGTTGAAAAAAAAGTTTGCCTGAAATTAAGAATTATTATTATTTACTTATAAATATCCCTCACAAAAAAATTTATCAATTTTTTGATGAAAATCATCTTAAAAAGTAAGAAATTGCTAAGAATAAATGGCGGTAGGTACTTAAATCTTCCTCAAGGACATAAATAAAGATTAATCTTGTCGTTGATTTATGATTTGATATGATATATGATTGATGATTTTTTCACTTTAAGGACACGGTTTATAGCTATTATTTATTAGCAATACTTGTATATTTACCCCAGGTACGGTGGCCTGTGCTAAATGTTGTGTGATTTTCAGTAATTTTGTACAAACGTTATTTCAATAAGAGTAATAATGACGACCTGCATGGCGCAATGGTTACCATGGTAATCGAAGTGTCCTGGGTTCGATTCCCGGCAGAAATTTGAATGATGAGTTTAAAGTTCTGTTCTCGGTCTGGGTGTTTGTTTTTGTCTTTGTGTGTGTGTCATTGGTACCCACGACACAGTGTATGAGTGTGAAGCGTTTAGTATTTATTTATTGAAGTAACTCAGTTTAAAAACAAAAGTACTAGTAGGTGCTTAAGTAGTTATGTCGTGAATGTTAATATTTACATGTGTATGTGTGTGTGAATTTTTGATATTTGGGAGCCTTATAAATACGCATGAGCCATTTGGAATGAAAATTATTATCATTAAGCCTGTAAATAATATAACAAATTAATATGGTAAGGTCAAAGTGTCAATTAGTGATTCAAAAGTAGTGTCGATAGGTCAGTAATACTGAGAAAATTACCTGAAATTACAATAACGTTATGGTTAAACACCCTGTATTATTTATCATGTAGTGAATGGTATATAATACAGTGTCCGAAAAAATTGCGTCAAGCGGAAGTATACTTAGAAATAGAGAAGCCCTTGGCGCAGAATACTAACTTCTAATCTAATTTCCATGCATATTGTGCATATTTCCATAATTTTCCATAGAATTATCTTTTTTTTTTTTAGATTTTACGAACGAAATATTTGTTTCGACGATCGAATTTATAACTATAGTTCCGTAGTAGGTTTAAAAAAAACAGACTACCAACTTTCGTAATCATCCGAAAAAAATTTACATAACGGACTACTATGGCAATAAATCGGCCATGAAAAACAGCGAGGTGAAAAAAAACAACGGGTTGCACTCCGGGAGTGCCGTCAGAAGTGAAAACATTAACGTTGTGCATTTTTGATGTCTTGGAATCGTGAGTATCTCTATATATATCTAGTATTTTTATAAAGTACTCACTCATTTTCTTTCCACTATTTCTTCGTCACTTTTTTCATGAATAGATGGACTTTGTTCAATGTATATATTTTAAATACTTGATATAAACGAATTTTACAAGTATAGACAGTCGAGCCAGCAGCTGTCACCCCTCCGTCTTACGAATTTTCGATCAGGCCACTTGTAGTTGACGCGAGTTTAACATTTTTTACCCATCCCATAAAAAGTGCACAACACCGCTAAAGAAGTTTTTACTTCTAAAATATCAGAATTGGCAAACTGTAAATAGGAAATGCTAGTATGTAATAGAAATTACTAGTACTTTTAGTATTTAATGACTATTTGTCTGTTTCTTTACCATAGTAGACTAAAGCATTTTGAAGTATCAGTAATGAAATTTGCCGTGTGGTGTCCGGCGTTAGAATAGCACCACTCCGATTCTTCCCAGGAGGTCGTAAGAGGCGACCAAAGGACAAATTCCAGGAGATGGGCAGCAGCGTCTTCCTGAGTAACGTATCATCTACTGCGGTCACCAACCCGCAATGCCAAGCGTGGTGACCATGGCAAAAAAAAACCTATGGCAGTCACAATTAAACCTCGGCCCCCAGTCCCCGGCGGCCCCGCTATCCCTGGTTACGACAGCGGCCATGGTAACGGCGGGGCAGGGGGTGCTAAGAATCTCCGGCAGAGATTCGGCTGTCACAAGAGAAAACGACCTCTGCACCTGGCAACATACAACACCAGGACACTGAGGACCGACGAGAAGATACATGAGCTGGAAGCAGAGATAGATAAGTTACGCTGGAGTGTCATAGGATTATCCGAAGTCCGAAGAGAGGGGGAGGACACGGTAATCCTTAAATCCGGTAACTTATTCTATCACCGGGAGGGCGAACATCTGTCCCAAGGTGGTGTCGGGTTTCTCGTCCACAGGTCCCTCGTCAACAACGTGACGAAAGTCGAAAGTGTGTCAGCAAGGGTAGCATACATTATACTCAGAATATCAAAACGGTATTCGCTGAAGGTCATACAGGTATATGCGCCGACCGCGACACATCCAGACGATGAGGTTGAGGCTATGTATGAGGACGTCAGTAGAGCCATACATGCCTCTAAGACTCATTTCTCGGTGGTGATGGGGGATTTCAATGCAAGACTGGGCACGCGAGACGGCGACGAGCAGAAAGTAGGGCCCTTTGGATTTGGTCAACGGAACCACCGAGGCCACTTACTTGCTAACTTCTTGGAGAAAGAGAACCTCTTCATGATGAACTCCTTCTTCAAGAAGAAGCCACATCGCAAGTGGACTTGGATGAGTCCTAACGGTTCCACGAAAAGCGAGATAGACTACATTTTGGCAGACAAACGGCACATATTTAATGATGTCTCCGTGATCAACAGGTTGAAAACCGGAAGTGATCACCGAATGGTACAAGGCACATTAAATATCAACATAAAGCTGGAACGGTCACGCCTAATGAATTCTACGCTCCCACCAACACCTGCCCCAATCCGAGAACTTTAAGCTTGAATTGCGAAATCGTTTCGCGGGCCTAGAAAAATGCGAGTCTGTGGATGAATACAATACCAGGATGGTAAAAACCGTCCACGAGGTAGGGTCCAAGGGCGGTTCTTTAAGACCCCCTCCATAATGGCCAACCGGCTGTCGGATGTTTAGAAAACGCCCATAGGCTTCTGACAAGGTTTAACGACTGTTATCTGTCGAAAACAGCTGGGACCAACCGATTAACGTGTCCCCGAAGCACGTAAACGCGCATAAAACTTGTTTTCCACTAGCGGTCACCCTTCTCACATCCGACCGCGCCCGTTTGGCTTAGATGTATAGATCGCTTGCGTTCTACGCTAGCAGCCGGACTATGCGCGCTTCATTTTTTATTATTCGGGTCCATTAGATTCATGTAATTTTAACTCATCGCACTTCTATGATAATATTCAATAGAATGTCTTTTTAATCCTTTGTTCTTGTATATTGTTTATTATAGAAGTATACCTCGTATTCTCAAATTCTCAACACTAGCCAGGTTCGACTAGAAGACAATGCCATTAGGCATTACGTTTAACCCTTTGTGAATCTTAGTTTCAGGTGTTTTCACATAAATAAAGAAAAAAATCCGTACAATACATAATATAGTTATTGGAATTTCAGGTAAAGCGGCCTATTTGTGTTGTGTGCTTTTTAGCTGATACCTATCTTTTTCATTACTTTCACATTTTTTCTAGTCTTGTTATTCTCGTAGAAAATTGCAACTATTAGGTACGCACATATTTATGAATAGTTTATTGATTTAAATTATGACCACCGGCCCAAAACCCGTAAAATAGTAGTAGCATAAATAGTAAGGAATTATACTGTACATATAAACGAGGTCTATAAAAGGCGCTTATACAATAGGTAAGGATAGACTTGGGAGAATTGTAGTAGTCTCATAGGCTGGCAAGACTTTGAAAATTGTGTAGCATGTTGCAATGTTATATAATTTATTCAAAATTAGATTATTTTTTATAATAATAATAATTTAATTTTTTGCTCTTGGGTCATAGATACCTTGTGTAGCAAAAGATATAATTATTATCAGATATATGAAATCAGTTTCATAAAATTTCTTTATTTGATTTTCAAAATTTTATTTTCAAATGGAGTAGCGCAGCCTTTAACTTTGGAGGGGGTCACTAATAATAAGGGAGAAGGGTGGCTCAAATTGGCCTGTTTACGTTACGTACGTTACTATTTATGTTATAATCGTTACATATTTTTAAAAGCGTTTTAGATTGTAACAGGTGCAACTGTACATAATGCCAGTCTATATTTATTGTAGTTTGCTTATATACAGATTCGTCATAATCTCTGTTTTAACTTATATACGGGGTAGTTCCAAATTTAGTTATCTTGAATGGTTCATATAAAAGACGTTTTAAGCATTCTATTAAATTCAATTTGGTAATTATACTCAATTTGCAGTTACATTTGGCAAAAAAAATACATAATTATTTTAGCACATCGCTTATATTATATAATAATACATGTGTATGCATATAAAAACACCGGAGTCGTCTCGTTCGGAACCCTTTCCATACGAGACTTTGTTTTAGGATCCAATTACAAAGTGTTTAAACTGAGCCCTTAGTGTAAGTTTTTAAAAGCACAAACGTTACTACTGCGTCCGAGTTAAAATTGGACAGATAGATCTTAACCTGAAAGGAATATGGTCGATAGTTAAATTCTTAACACACACGCGTTAGAAACGTTTTCGCGTGTGCATACTTACACTAAGGTCTCTGAATTTAACGAATTCAGTCATAACGGTGCACTTTGAATGTGGAACACATAAACCGTTCAGTAAAATAATAGGCATGACCATTGTTCAAAATAGGCCACATGAAACAAAAGATGAAACTATGCAAACGGCAAACCGTTCCAACAGTTTCAGGCCTATTGTTTTTCTAAGTAAACGTTAAATTCATTTGCATTCCCAAGACTACCTCATATTATAATCTTTACCAACGTATCGTGTGTGCATGCGTATGTATCTTCTTGTATGCGTGTGTGAGTGTATGGCGTGTTTGATTCTACTTACTGTATTATTTGTAATACTATTTAATTTTTGTTTGCAAACGTAGATACAAATCAGCTTAGAGTCGTTGGTACTTGGTACCATATAGAAAGCAGTTTGACTGCTTATAAGAATTTAGCTAACTCGTATCGGTTATAAATGTAAGCCCAGTATCGTCGTATCTATAATAGCTTAGAATTTACTTACTCATCTTACTCATCTTTAATACACTAACTTGCTTATGCTCTCTAAGACATGTACAAAATTTCTGATGTGCAGGTAATTCCGTACCAAGTCCCTGTAGCTTCGGGATTAAGAATAGAGCTACGGTATCCCCTGCCTGATCGTAAGAGGCGACTAAAAGGGGGCTTCCGGGGTTGTGGGCGGTGTGAGTGGGAGCTCTATCCGTCCAGCCAGCAGCCCCGGGAAGGATGGCTGTGTGTGTATACGATGAATAAAAGTGGTATTAATTTAATATCTATAGAAACCCCACCATGCATTTGGATCTCACAAATT
This sequence comes from Pyrgus malvae, assembly GCA_911387765.1. Taxonomy (NCBI): domain Eukaryota; kingdom Metazoa; phylum Arthropoda; class Insecta; order Lepidoptera; family Hesperiidae; genus Pyrgus; species Pyrgus malvae. Next base: position 5,265,133 of record OU426958.1, on the reverse strand, counting down.
TTTGTTCTGTTTAGTGATGGATAGATATTCACGGGCCTCCCTAATGCTCACCAATCAGTCTAGTTATCTTCAGTTCATCAGGCGGAGAGCTTTTTTTGCCTAAACGTCGCCATTTGAGGACCTTTCTTCTCCGTCGGTTATCGGTCTTTCTAACAATTTGTCCTGCCTATTGCTACTGTAGCTTATGTAGTATTGAAAGCTATGTCTGTAACCTTCGTTTGTCTATGGATATCATATAGAATTGTAGGTCCCTTAACACTATTGCTTTCATTTTGACATAAGCCACAATTTCATAGTTTGTAAATATAATTCCTCCTGCACTAGTCCGCATAGGCATCATAGGAGGGTTGGGGTTTAGTACGAGTTTGACATAATTTTTATAGACTATACTGGAATAGTGCGATCGAAATTCAAACCTTTACATTCAAATAGGAATATCATAACTTAATAAAATGCTTTTAAAAAATTTTGAGTTCATAAAGACCATTGACCAAACCAGCATCGAAATATTTACTTTCTTTTACTTTTATATTTTATGCCTCAATAAAAAGTTGGATTCTCTCTCTCTCTCTCAAGCTCTAAATCTTTCCAAGGAATAGCATACATGTAACTTACAAAGTAACTAACAGCCAATTACGAATTTTAATTTTTTGATTTTAACAAAATGATTACCTACACTAAGTAAATCAAAAAATATAAATGCAATTTAGTCAAAATCTATAGTGTGTGTGTGTGTTTGTGTTGTATGTGTATGTGTGTGTGTGTGCGTTCATGAGTGTGAGTGTATGAGTGTTTATGTATTTTTTTATATTTTTTTTCGCCACATTCGCAATTTTCTTTCAACGACTTTCTAACAGCCTGTTGAAAGAAAAATTACTAGTGTTAAAAAATGTTAACACGTTCAAATGTTTGTTATGAATTATGAAATCCTAGGATTTAATCCATTGAGTTTCACATAGGGTCTCACCAGTATTTGATGTCATTCTCGTCTCTGGAGAAACATTTAAGGAGAAATCGAAGTATACAGTAGTTTATAAAAACCATTAAAACTCGTACTAAACCTTCAGGGTACGGGAGGGTTACTGTGATACCTGTACGGGGTAACTGCAAGAGCTAGGGGTAAATTTGAAACGATTGGTTGGCATTTTGGATCGTAAAACGGTTACTTGTTGCTTTAATAGACTAGTATATAAATAGAATACAGTTAAACTACAGGTATATACGGAACTGTGGTTAGATATGATATTGCAATTGTTAAATGTATATAATTGTACCTAAATGAATAGGTGTTGTAAATATTAAAAGCAAATAACAGGTATTCGACTAGGGGGAAAATGATCTCAAGCCAATGGCTACCGTAGTATCACTTGCCGATAATACTGAGAAAATCTAAATTTATAGTGTGTGTGTGTGTGTGTGTGTGTGTGTGTGCGTGCGTGTGTGCATGCGTATGAGTGTGTGTGTTTATGTATTTTATTATTATTTTTATTTTTATATAAAGCCGAGCTGTGTTTTCTCGTGTCATTTTTTTAATTCTATACTAATTCTGTAACATACTTTTCTGTAAATTTCTTTCTTCTGTCAATTTATAACTTTGACTAGATACTTTTCGCATAATTGTGTATATTTTTTATATTATTTGTTGTACTTTTATATTTGATAAATTTTCAATTTTTTTTCATAAATTAACTTAAGTATTATATTCGGCTCTTCACCTTTTCTGCTTTTTATATGAATTTGAATATTGATGTATTTTGGCGTAGAGTCTTCTAAATTCTTACCAATTTAAATATTAATTGATTTAGCAAATGTAGAAACATTGTAGTAAAAAGTTAGGATGCAGTCAAACTGTGGATAAAATATTAAAAATTATGTGTACATACATCTAATGGATAAAAACCCGTTATCTATGAATTAGTTAACAAATAATGGATTGAAGGGTATATATTTATAAAATTAGATTTGTATATATAGAATATGGCATTGAAAATGTCAAAAATATAGTGTAAAATAGCTTTAAAGGTGGTGTTACCGAATCGTAAGATTCCAATGTAGTGTCATAGGCCGGTAATACTGAGAAAATTATCTGGAGTTGCAGTATAAGATACATTTATACACATACTAGCCTTCTCGATCTTCTCTAGCGATCCGTTTCATATGTTTCCGTAGGATAAAAACCAGCCTATGTCCTTTCCCAAGGTCCACTCTATTTGTGTTCCAAATTTCATTAAAATTGGTTCAGTAGTGTAAGCGGGAAAGCGTAGCAAACAGACAGACAGACAGAGTTACTTTCGAATTTATAATATTAGTAGGGATAATTCCACTCATTTCACATCACGAAGTGTAGTTAGTGCAAAATCAAAAATCTGCAAAAAAAATGTGACTAACTAATATACTATACACGAGGCGACAATCAGCCTCCAGAGAAGCAGCGCAACTGCTTAGCGTCTTGCTTTTTTCAAGGGGGGGGGGGCATAGTAGGCTACTTAACGTTTAAATACCCCTAGAAACGAAAGTAACGTGATTATATTAAAAGTTTTAACTTAGAATCATAGGTAAGATCATTGCAAATAACTATGGATACTCTTATGTTGGTAACGTAATTATTGAACGAGGTGTGCATACTTAACTTGAAAAAGGTGGTCATATTAAAAAAAACGAAATACAACTTCCAAACAAATAGTAATATTTCTTACCAACATAACGACAGTATTGAAAACATAACTTTACGAATGTCTTGACGGTCCAAGCGACCACGGTATGATCGGGCTTTGCGTCTACACTGACGGCAGCAAAATAGACGAAAAAGTCGATACCACTTTGACAGTGTGGAGGGACGGAGCTGAGATCAAGAGTAAAATGTACAAATTGGAGTCCTTCTGCACTGCCTTTAAGGCGGACCTGCTGGCCATTCAGGGAGCGAGTGAATTAGCAGTGAGGTTTAAGGAAACTAATAGTATGGACACCTTACGCACCATCTGATAGTCGATCAGTTTTAAATACCATCGTGAATCACATCTCACTGCATCCACTCGCTCACAGAATCAGGGATAATATATATGGGGTTAGTGTCGCAAGCTCAGGTCGCAAGGTGTAGATTTAAAGCTGTTCTGGCTGCTGGCACATGTGGGATCGCCAGAAAACGAAAGAGCTGATGAACTGGCCAAACATGCTGCCTTGCACAAGAGAACCGCAGCTGATTATAAGCTCTATCCATTGTCACATGTGAGTTGAGTCATCCGGCAGCAAACGATGCAGAAATGGAACGACTTATACATATCACAGAACCAAAACAAAATCACACTCCGTTTCCTGCCTGATGGCTCCACTGCATGTAAACATGCACGTAGATATTGGTCGGACAAAATTGACCCAAGTCTTTACGGGACTTGGTGGGTTCGGCCAGTAACTGCACAGGATGAAGCTGCGCGACACACCGTGGTGCGTCTGTGAGAATGGTATAGTGGAGGACGTATTGCATATTATTATACTCGTACTGACAAAGTGTCCAAGACATGCTTACAACGCTTAGATCTTTAAAATATAACTTACATTGTTGTGAATGTAGACAATCATCGGACACTGTTGCTTAACATAAAAATCAGACCAGTCTTTCTATCAAATCGTTACAGACAAAGTGTGCCGAGGAAACGGTAGTACAGTGGCTGTGGTAGAGGTAGCAAATGGCTTGAAATGAAATGAAATGAAAATGACAACTTATTAAGCTGCAAGGAATAATGTCTCTTCCTTGTTCATTGTCTATATCCATAAATTAAGTGTAATACACATGAAATAATAATATTTTAAATTACGGATTCTAGAAATTTTGTTATATGTATGATGTTATATTGTTTGGATGTTATTGTTATAATATATTATTATGCACTTAATGGAATTATTTATTAGGGATTTTTGTGACATATTCATATTGTTCGGAATTAATTGTTTTTTTTTTCACATTTCACATCACGAAGTGTAGTTAGTGCAAAATCAAAAATCTGCAAAAAAATGTGACTAAATAATATACTATACACGAGGCGACAATCAGCCTCCAGAGAAGCAGCGCAACTGTTCAGGGTCTTGCTTTTTTCAAGGGGGGGGGGGCATAGTAGGCTACTTAACGTTTAAATACCCCTAGAAACGAAAGTAACGTGATTATATTAAAAGTTTTAACTTGGAATCATAGGTAAATTCATTGCAAATAACTATGGATACACTTATGTTGTTAACGTAATAAATGAACGAACTTAACTTGAAAAAGTTGGTCATATTTAAAAAAACGAAATACAACTTCCAAACAAATAGTAATATTTCTTACCAACATAACGACAGTATTGAAAACATAACTTTACGAATGTCTTGACGGTCCAAGCGACCACGGTATGATCGGGCTTTGCGTCTACACTGACGGCAGCAAAATAGACGAAAAAGTCGATACCACTTTGACAGTGTGGAGGGACGGAGCTGAGATCAAGAGTAAAATGTACAAATTGGAGTCCTTCTGTTTAAGGCGGAGCTGCTGGCCATTCAGGGAGCGAGTGAATTAACAGTGAGGTTTAAGGAAACTAATAGTACGGACACCTTACGGACCATCTGATAGTCGATCAGTTTTAAATACCACCGTGAATCACATCTCACTGCATCCACTCGCTCACAGAATCAGGGATAATATATATGGGGTTAGTGTCGCAAGCTCAGGTCGCAAGGTGTAGATGTAAAGCTGTTCTGGCTGCAGGCACATGTGGGATCGCCAGGAAACGAAAGAGCTGATGAACTGGCCAAACATGCTGCCTTGCACAAGAGAACCGCAGCTGATTATAAGCTCTATCCATTGTCACATGTGAGGTGAGTCATCAGGCAGCAAACGTTGCAGAAATGAAATGACTTATACATATCGCAGAACCAAAACAAAATCATACTCCGTTTCCTGATGGCTCCACTGCATGTAAACATGCACGTAGGTATTGGTCGGACAAAATTGACCCAAGCCTTTACCAGACTTGGTGGGTTCGGCCAGTATCTGCACAGGATGAAGCTGCGCGACACACCGTGGTGCGTCTGTGAGAATGGTATTAATTGCATATATTTATTGTACTCGTACTGACAAAGTGTCCATGATTTGCATAACAACGCTTAGATCTTGAAAATAAAACTGACATTGTTGTGAATGTAGACAATCATTGGACACTGTTGCATGACATAAAAATCAGACCAGTATTCGTCTTTCTATCAAATCGTGACAGTGTGCCGAGGAAACAGTACTACCGTACCGTGGCTATGGTGGTAGTAGCAAATAGCTTGAAACGAAATGAAAATGACAACTTATTAAGCTGCAAGGAATAATGTCTCCTCCTTGTTCATTGTCTATATCTATAAATTAAGTGTAATACACATGAAATAATAATATTTTAAATTACGGATTCTAGAAATTTTGTCATATGTATGATGTTATATTGTTTGGATGTTATTGTTATAATATATTATTATGCACTTAATGGAATTATTTATTAGGGATTTTTGTGACATATTCATATTGTTCGGAGTTAATTGTTATTGTTAGTTAAAATAATTTACAGTATATTATATAATAGTATTCAAGAACTCTGGTCATGCCAGAGGAACTCTTGTTATATAAATAAAAAATAAAATAAATTAAAAAAACTATAGTCCACCACTATGCCCCATTAGCTCATTCAAAATTAAACACAAACTGACGGCATCTTACCTTCGATTAAATGACGTTGTGCTTTTTGATTAAGAAATCCGGAAGAGAACTGAGTTATGACAAACTATAAAAAAATTCGTTTGGCGGTAAAAAAATTAAAGCTGTTTGAGGTTTTTAATAACAACAGAGTAATCATGAATCACATTGAATGGATAGTCTTAGACAAGTCTTCTGTAGTAGTAGTAAATAGTATCAACTCAGTGTAATAAAGATAATTTTCATTAAGAGATAGGACGAAAAATGTGATCAAATAATGCAACTTCAGATAAAGCCGGTCTATGCTTGATGTTGTAAATGCTTCTAGTATTTAAAAATAATTATTTTCTGGACTTGAATGCTTGACTTAAGCTTCGTGTGTGAGTGATCGAGTCAATAAAATAGAACAATAGAGTCCGACCAAGTGGATACCGCCACATTTTTTCTATTATGAGGTAAATCTTACATACTCGTAGGAAAGTGTACTTGCCGTTAATACGCATGAGGCGACCATAATCCTTGATCTCAAAAATCCTTGAATCTTACTCGATGCGCATCTGATCTTAATTTAGAGCATTTTGGTTGCTCATTTTAAACAGCTTAAAGAGGAAATCCATTCCAATCTTGTAAGTAAGGAAGTGTATTTGCTTATTTGTTCTTGTCCTTCTTTCACGTCGCGATGGTGTAATCTTATGGAATGATTTTTGTACGTTGAGATAGTTAAGAGGCTAAAGAAAGACACAGGCTTCTTTTTACCCCGATAAAACATCTAATTCTATGGGAACATCAAAAATAATGTATTTGATCCTTTCTGACGCTGGTATAAACGCAGGCACAGCTACTTATTTATAAATATTACCTTATAATCTTCATGGCCTTAAAAACCAAACCTAAAAAGGTATGTTAAAAAGGAATGACTGAAATATCTGTCATCATAGATAAATAGACACAGGCGTACATAGTTCCAGTTGTTTTGATTCCAGCCTTATTTGACCTTATTTTTATCGGAAAGTTGGACAAAATTTTAATGCTTGATACTGTACTTACATAGTAGCACTTTCCTGATGAGAACAATACCCAATTTAGCGCAGGAGTCTACTTTATATATTCTGTAGGTGATAGAACTATTATGGTTCGCCCGGGGAAGTACCACCGCTGGTGTGAAAGCGCTCTTAGGCTCTCATTTTAAACGGTAAAATGATTTAATTCATTTTCAATATTTATTTTTATTAACGTGTAATATTGTAGTTGGTAGAACTATTAACGTTCGCCCGGGGAAGTACCACCGCAGCACCCACTTCTGCCGTGAACCAATTCTATTGTGTTTCGGTGGAAAGGTGCAGTTGCCGGCCACACTAACATGAGGCGACCATCAGCCTCCGGAGTAGCAGCGCAACTGCATAGGACCTCAGACAAGAGGTCATGCTCAGACGCCACCCGCCAATCCGACGTTCAAAAAAAATACGATGTTGATTTGAAAGAGCTCTATAAAAATTTCGTTCACTGAATTAAAGCCTTTTTGGCCGTGGGCTGCTGAGGAACTAGAGACCCGGGTTCAAACCTCAAAACCATATTGCGTTTATTTTATATTTTTTGTGAAAATATTTTTTTAATACAGTTGCTCAAAAAGTGACGTATTGCAGGGACGTTTAGCGTGCGGGAAGTGGGCTATTACACACTCGTGCTTTTTCTTTACCTTTACCGCAATCGTGCGTTCTCTTTCCCAACTGTCAAAACTGTTTTTTTTTTTTTTTTTTTTTTTTTTTTTTTTTTTTTTTTTTTTTTTTTTTTTTTTTTTTTTTGGTGGGTAGGTGCACATTAGTAAACAACTGTTTGAATCTCTCATGCAATTTATTTAATTTAAAGAACAATAGTCTACATTTTTAACATTGAAAGCTTGTGAATTTTAATCCATTTACTTACTGCTTATGGAATAGTAGATAATGGTATGTCCACATAAAGTATTTTAGTACTTGTTTGCACCACCCCTGTCAGCATAACCTATATTGCATAAACAAAGAATCTGCTTCATTCCATTTACTTTTCACAACACAATTTTTGGCACAAACTACACCACAATGGCACCAACACTTGATGCTGAAGTTGTCCAAAAAGAGATGGAGTTGTGCTGGACCCAAAAACTTGCTGATTTTGAGCAACGGCTAAATGCTGCTACAACTCCAACAGACTCCACCATTCAGCAGTTGCGAGAAGAGTTCCTTTCTTTTAAGGATGGAGTTCTTAAAGTGATTCACCTTTTGGGACAGCAAGTGATGAACAGTGCTAAGATATTGGATGCCATTGATATGCGGAGCAGGCAGAAAATTTTGATATTTAACAACATTCCAGAGGACTCCAAGACTGAAGTGGAAAGTGTAATCAACCTCCTCCATGAAAAGATGGGCCTGACTCATTTGACTGTTTCTTCGATTAAACGGTGTCATCGCCTGGGTTTGAAATCAAATGATCAAGTTCGCCCGGTTCTTGTTCATTTCTGCACTCATGAGACGAAAGCTGAGGTCTGGAGTAAGAAAGCCAAGCTGAAGGGTACTTCTATCTCAGCTTCAGAGTTCCTCACAAGGCCACGTCAACTAGTTTATAAGGCGGCACGTAAGCACTTCGGAATGAGAAATGCCTGGACGTTGGACGGTGTAATTAACATCAAGCTGAGTGATGGCCGCCGTGTCAAAGTTTCCTGTAACGAAGAACTGCATCCACTTCTTCTAAAGTATCCAGCTGCTGGGCCACCGGTGACTTCTGAAGCTAGCGGCGGTGACGGTGAGGTCTCAGATGACGGGCAGGCGTCTGAGCAGCCTGAGTCACAGGCTGGACGGTCCAATGCTCGTCGCAAGCAGGCCACCGCTGTTACCCAAAGCGAAGAATCGAAAAGGTCACGGCGAGCTGCCCCAAAAAAGTAATGTCTCTCTAATTGCTTTATATATATATATTAGTTTTGTGCTCCATTTGCTAGTGGGTGTAGGTGTAAAATCAGAATTGTTTTACAATTGTTCAAATCTCATCTTGTTTAGCCAAATTTGATTTTGTCTTGTGCTTTAAATTTCCTTAGTGCTTTTAGTATTGATTATTACTGTTGTGGTTTTGTCGCTTGTTGTGATGTATTGTATACATTTTTCACTTTCTCATCTCGAATTGTAGGTTAACTCACATCAATCATGTAATCAAATGTCATTAATGTCACAACTTCACTGTCACTTTCATAGCATTGTCAAATAGCAGACCATAGACTATATGCAGATTGTAGATAACATTGTGTTATGATTTTTTTTCTAAAGGCAATGGCAAATTCTAACTTGCAGCCTAGTTTATGTTAAATTCTTGCTTATCATTTTGTATATTTTTTCTTTAGGTGGTTGTGTAATTTTAGATTACTTGCTTATGTAATTTTACTATTGCTTGTAACTTATTTGTCTGCTGATGGGTTGGTGCTGTAATGTGTGGGCATAATTACTGATTTTTTTTATTTTTTATATCTCTTATCTATATCCATATTTATATATTATTATATTTATATATTTTATTACGTATATTATAACTGTTTATAGCATGTCAGATAATGACTCATATTACTCTGCTAATGGATCTGATACATCATATAACTCCTGTGATGATTCCCTGGATAGTGATGCCAATTTCTTAAAAAATCAGCTAGATTTAGTATTTCAAGGCAACCATAAGTGCATGAATGTGTGTCACATTAATGCACAAAGTTTGCCAAGTCACTTTTCAGAACTTGAAAGTACATTCACCAGCGATTACATCCATGCGATTCTCGTTTCTGAGAGCTGGCTAAAACCTTCACTACACTCGTGCTTATACGCACTGCCGGGTTTTGTACTGGTTCGTAATGATCGAACGGGGAAAGGTGGGGGCGGGGTAGCGATATATTTGCGGTCAACAATTACGCACAAGATTGTGTTGGAATCACCCTCTACTTATTCCGCCTCTGCCGAGTACCTTTTCTTAGAACTAGATTTTAATGGTTTAAAGGTGTTACTGGGTGTTGTATATTGTCCTCCAACTGTTGACTATTTCTCCACTTTAGAATCTGCACTTGATTCTCTGGGATCTGGGTATGCGCATTATTTAATTATGGGTGATCTTAACACCGACTTACTGAAAAATACATCTCGTGCTCAAAAGTTGAAGTCTATTGTGGAGTCAGTAAATCTCACAATTTTACCTCTATCGCCGACTCACTGTAATACTGATACTGACCCCACTTTCATTGATCTCATCTTTACAGCCTCGCCGGATCGGCTACGTACCTATGGTCAACTGTCAGCCCCTGGGTTTTCTCGCCACGACTTATTATATGCCGCATACAAAGTTAAACCGCCAAAGTACAAAACTAGTGTGTTACTTCTGAGGAATTTTAGGAGATTAAACCCGGAGGAGCTAAGGAGCGATGCATCACATGCTGATTATTCCTCAGTGCTAGGGGCGTCTACAGTAGATAGTAAAGTTTCACTTCTCAACAATATTATACTGAAACTGTTTGACACCCATGCACCGGTCCACAAAGTTCGCCTAAAGCGTCCTCCGGCTCCTTGGCTTACTAGGTTAGTCATGATAGCGATGAGGAAACGGAACAAGGCCTTCCGTAACTTTAAAAAAGACCGTTCCGAAATAAATTGGTCAGCTTTTAAGGTGGCGAGGAATCGGTGTAATCAGATGGTTCGAGCTGCAAAACGCCGTTATATTCATGAAAATATTGTCAATTCTTCTCCCGCTGAAGTGTGGAAGTTTCTAAAGTCCATGGGAATTACTAAACCACTATCGTATGATTGCAGTTTCTCCATTTCTCTTGACTCCATTAATAAACACTTTGTCTCTACTTCTCCCTTAGACCCTGCAATCAGATCCCACACTTTGAATTCTATTGCATTATTGCAATCACCTTCCACCCCTGCTTTCAGGTTTTCTACCGTGAGCCAGGAGAAAGTAAGGAAGGTAATCTCTAAAATTAAGTCGAGGGCGGTTGGGTGCGATACCATTGGCAGGTCTATGATAGTCCCAATAGTGGAGATCCTTTTACCATCAATAACAGACATCATAAACTGCTCTCTGCTAACGGGCCAATATCCCAAAAATTGGAAGCGAGCGTTTGTCCTACCTCTTCCTAAAATCTCAAAACCCACACTTCCTAGTCATTTTCGTCCTATCTCAATTCTTCCTTTCCTATCTAAAGTCATGGAAGCCTGTGTGCATGAACAAGTCTCCTCCTTCATTTGTACGCATAACCTACTGAGTGTACATCAGTCTGGGTTCCGTCCTGGTCATAGCACTACTACTGCCTTAATAAAAGTTACAGATGATATCCGGAATGCTATGGATAAGAGGCAAGTTACAGTAGTGGTGCTGATTGACTTTTCAAATGCATTTAACACAGTTGACCACGAAATCCTCCTTTCTATACTTTCCTATCATAATTTCGCACCAACTACCCTCCAGTGGTTTTCTTCTTATCTTCGTGATCGTCAGCAGTCAGTTCGACTCGAGCAAAAATGTTCTGAGTGGATGGACCTTAATGCTGGCGTTCCACAAGGCGGTATACTCTCTCCCTTATTATTTTCGTTGTTTATCAACTCAATTGTTTCTGTTATCGACTGTTCGTACCATCTGTACGCTGATGACCTCCAGTTATATGTACACTCAAACGTTGAGGATATAAATGGTGCCATTGGTGCGATTAACCGTAACCTGGAGGCTGTAAAGGTGTGGTCTTCTCGTTATGGCGTTACAGTCAACCCCCTGAAGTGTCAGGGAATTATTGTGGGCAGCTCTAGATTACTGGCTAAAGTTGAGTGGTCAGACCTACCCTCCATTGTGTACGATGGCAATGTTGTGCATCTTAACAAAACTGTTAGAAACCTCGGCATACTTATAGACAACTGCTTAAGTTGGCAACCGCAGATTACGGAAGTTAGCCGAAAGGTTAATGCAACTCTTCAAGCTTTATGTCGGTTTAAAAACTTCCTACCGCAGCACACAAAACTTGCACTGGTACATACACTTGTTTTGCCCATAATTGATTACGCAGATGTGTCCTACCCTGATCTCAGCGAAAATTTTCTAAATAAGCTAGAGCGCCTTCTCAACAACTGCATTCGGTTTATTTTCAATTTACGCAAATACGATCATATCTCCAAATTTCGAAGCCAGCTCAAATGGCTTACCATTCGACAAAGGCGTAACTCTAGAATTTTAATGGGTTTGTACTCTGTCTTGCATGACCCATCTTCTCCTGTGTACCTCAAGGAAAACTTTCAGTACCTCTGCTCTGCCCATAACAGAGGATTACGTTCTTCCAAAAACCTTAGCATCTTACTTCCGCCACATAATAGTGGATTTTTCCATCACTCCTTCACAGTTAAGGCTATACAGCTCTGGAACGCCCTACCCGAAGATATCAGGAAGGCACCTAGTAAATTGGCTTTCAAAAAATTGGTCAGAGAGTATTTCTTATTTCTTATTATTTCTTATTTTATTTCTTTGGAAAACTTACAGCTAACATAAATATATAACATTAAAATAACACAAGTAAGGCCATTTAAAAGTATTAAGTATTTGTTGAGTATCACTACTACCATTTAATATTGTGTCATTAAGAGTCATCACCTATCTGTATCTTATTATACGTATTATGTATTTATATATGTATATATATATATATGTATGTATATATATTATAGTATATGTATGTATTTTATATGTATATAGATATTTATATGTATTGATAAAGTATATAAGTATACATGTATTTTTTATGACTTTATTATAAATTCAAAACATTTTTTCTTTGTAATAGCCTGTTGACTACTAAAGCCTACCTCGCATTCTCAACATCACCCAGGGTGGACTGGTAGACAATGCCAATTGGCATTAAGTTTTACCCTTTGTGACTCTTATTTTAAGGTGTTTCACAGAAATAAATAAAAAAAAAAAAAAAAAAAATAATGTCTATTAAAAAGAAAAAAAAACCAACTACGAAGTTTTAGAAATTTTTATGATTCATGCAAATACTTCTAAAAAGAAGCTACGAATTTGTTTCAATATCAGATTTAATGATTTGATTCAATGAGTTAGGTTAGGTTGCATTTCATTTCATCTCATTAACATTTTCATTTCATATCAATAAAAAAATTCTACTGAAGACTTGGCTGTATGGGCATAGTTCCCTTTGCCTACCCAGAATGGGTGAAGAAAACAAAAAAAAAATCTCTGCATATAGGTCGTAGACCACGTATATTCTTTTACGGTTGGCGCCATTTTTCAAAAATGTTCTTTGCGAGTTTTTATTATTTTATTAAATTACTTCATTTTTTCGCAACTGTATTAAAAATAGTCGTTCAGTACACGTGCGAAACCGTCATTGGAAGGAGTTCCGACTGTCAACCCTCACCTTCGGCTGCGCCTCGGCTCGGGTAGACATTTTGTCGGAGCTCCTTGCAATGACAGCCTTTCCGCACTTGTAACGAAATATACTATATTATTGAGAGCTATTTCAGTAACACTAAGCAATCTTAATAAACAAAAAAAATTTACCAAGAAATAGAATTTATTTTATCCGAGCAATGCTCGGTCGTCCAGATACAAATAAAAACTATAAATAAATAAATATGTGCGTACCCATTATAACAAAATATATGCCCAAATCATACTGTGATAAAATTCCATTCATAAGTTAATACAAAACAAAAAAATCAGTAGAATAAAATAAAAATGTAAAGTTCTAGGACATAAAGTAATATCGTCTTGTAGGGTTTGTAAACTGTATGTACATATAAATTATAAGAGAGTAGTTATAAAAAAAATCTTAAAAAACCAAAAAAAAATGCATTAATATACTTATTACAGTGGAGGCATTGAAAAAATTATCTTTGAAATAAAATTATTTTGGGTTGAATTAAAACATTATTGTTTAATATCATCGTTTATTGTAACTATTGAACATAAATGGATTATTAATGTCGAGCCTATAGTGCACGAGCATATTAAATAATTTTAATTAGAGATTCAAAATTGCCACTTAAGTAGTCGTCATGTTTAACATGTTGCCGCCAAGGCGTGTACTCGTACCTGGTCTTACTCAGTCTTTGTGAACTGTTGAAACTGTTTTTACATTCTTAGATTTCGGTGCCCTCAATTGTCATCCAGGGCAAGAGCCCCACATTGGTACCAGCCTTTATTCCATCCCACTGCTGGGCAAGAATCCTTTGCCATTATTGGAAAGACCTCAGACCTTAACTCCTCCATTCTACTCCAATGCGGGATGGCGGGTTGCTCTGTATTGCCGTCCCCAAAATCTTGACGAAACTGCTTTGATGCCATTACCTATACAGTTCGTCTTACATCGACGTTTAGTTTTCCTTCACGACGTGGAGGAGATAAAATACCACCTGTGGTGGCAGGATTCTCCTTGTCCATCCCTGTAGCTCGGGACCAAGAATACGAGCTAAGGTATCCTCTGCCTGTCGTAAGAGGCGACTAAAAGGGGGCTTTTGGGGTTGCGGCGGCGTGAGTGGGAGCTCAAACCATCCAGCCAGCAGCTCCGGGAAGAAACAACGGTATGTGCATGTGGCGGCACTCCGTTAGAGTGGAAGAGCTCATACTCATGTGCAAGAAGGGCACCGTGCGTCCTTTTGGAGATACCTGGGCTCTTCACAAGCGCCGAGGAGGCCATCGAGGGGGTTTTAGTATGGTAAAAATCCCACATAACTCAGTACCTCTCCCCAGGGTACTGGGTACCTTTTGAATGTTCCCCCCCCCCCGTTACCAAAAAAAAGGACTCTCCTTGTCCGACCGGAAAAGGAGCACCGATCCACTAATTTTTTACGTAAAGCAATTCTATTGTTTTCGGTAAATAGGTGTGGTTGTCGGACAGACGTATATGAAGCGAACATCAACATCCGGAATAGAAGCACAATTGTGAAGTGTGTGAAAGTGGCTCACGAGCTCAGATAGAGCGTTTGCTCGATGTTGTGTGTAGATGTTCATGGACTGCAACAACAATTTAACACCACTTGCTGGCATCCTCATACACTACTCCATTTAATTTAAAAAAAAACTATTATGACTACTAATTTCAACTGTGCTGTCGACATAAACCTGAATATGGTGGTGAGAGAGTTTGTTATTTTTGTGTTTGCTACTTATGACAGTTCTGATATTCAATGACCAATCAACATATGACGTAGGTAGGGACGCGTTTCTCCACATGCCCCTCTGTTAAGCAGAGGGCATAGTGGAGGAGCAAGGGCGGGCTCGGCGCGCACTGTCTCTACCGTCGAGCGGGTACGACCACCGTCGATATACGAAGACGCAACACGTACTAATAGCGACTTCTGAAGGAGCTTGGGGCTCAGGGGTCCTTATTATCTGGTTGGCTTGTAGCAATACAGTTAAAAAATACTCCAACTCCAACTTCAAAATAGTGACACTTTTCATTTTATAACAGCATTATATTTTAATGCAAAAGGTGTAAATAAGTTTACCACCATAAACGCGTAAGCCTCAAATTAGTTGACGTGTGTCGCGCACCTTACCAAAACCCAAAAAGTACATTTTTCTCTTTTTTGCCTCTTACAAATTTATACATGCTATCCTTATTTTTCATTTCGTTGCTAGCCAATGAAATTTCTAATGATAGCAGCTGTCATGTGCATACGTTCGGAGATAGGTAGTTGTCGGACTAAAATTGGAGATATAATACATATTATTAGTCTACATATTTTTTAATTCATTATGCCATTGTATTACAGGTTTCATCAATTTTTTAAAATAACAAATTGAGAGCGTCATTCTTAAAAATAGAACCGACCCGTTAATAGGTACTATGCGTACTTGATTGAGTTTATGAAGCTTTATCCATCAGCCTTTTACTGTCCACTGCTGGACATAGGCCTCCCCTAACATTCGCCACTCCTCCAGGTCCTGGGCCTTCTGAATCCAGCGACTACCCGTTGTCTTCTTCAGGTCGTCAGTCCACCTGGCTGGAGGGCGGCCTGTACTCCTTTTGCCGAGACGTGGTCTCCATTCAAGGACCTTTCTTCCCCTGAAGCTTTAAGCGGTTGCCAAATATTGACTTAAATTAAATGTACATATTTTTATTCAAAAATGCACTCGGTATGCCTATTACACTATATCTACTCATAAAATACTAAGTCATTTAGATACATGATATACTATAAACCTTAAAAATACAAAAAAATTTTATTAAAAAGTATCTATAAAAAGTATAGTAACTGTACATAGAGTTAAGTTACAACTTAATAACTAACCTACTTACATAGTTACGCATCTACTTACTTGGTAAAGTAGATTTAAGGTGGCACAGATAGTAATATCAATGTTAGTAATATCAGAAAAAAGAAAAAAATGAGTCCATAAATCCAATCGATATATTTTTTTAAATTACTCTGAGTAGTAATATTTTATACATAAGTCACCAGTTAACCTGAAATATACGACGGCTGTATGTAGTTATACTTGTATAATTAAATTTAGAAATAATGCAGAATAAAATAAATGTACATAAGTTATAAGTACTTACCATAAAAGACAGACAAACTATCTTTTATGGGTTAGTATCTAGAAACATTATTAAATGCAGTATGTAAGCAACAACATCAAAAATGAAAAAAAAAACTTTAAAAAAGAAAAAATAACAAAAAAACAATGTTAGTACTATGTGTAAGTATGTAATGTGAATATGTTCTATTAGTAATAATAAAGTAAAGGCAAAACCTACTTAAAAGAGTAGTGTAGTATATCAGAGTTAAGGCACTATATAAATATAGTAAATATGAGCATCAATCTGTTGGTCCATAAATATAAGTTAAAAATATGAAAATTACTATGCTAGCAAAATAAAATAAAAATAACGTTTTAAACTCATAGCCCCACAGTAGGGTAGATATACCCTGTGTCGTGGGTACCATGGACACACACAAAGACAGAAACACCCAGACCGAGAACAGAAATTTAAACTCTTCATTCAAATTTCTGTTTCGCCGGGAATCGAACCCGGAACCCTTCGATTGGCAGTCTGGCATGGTAACCATTGCACCATGCAGGTCGTCTAAAATAAATGAAAAGATATCGTCACAAAAGTAGAAGTACCTAGTTAATATTGGTTTTGGTAAATAAATGTTGCTCTAGTGTCAAAATGCAGGGTAAAAATAGACGAAAGCATTTGTATGGACAAGAAACCTCCCGCATTTTTAGCGGAAATATATGGGACAGGTTATATAGGTATACAATAAGTCTACTATAATATGTCCGGTATGCCACGCCCTCTGCCGATGAGCACGCTAAAATGTTACCATACTTAAAAACTAAAGTGACTTCAAGTGTAACCTAGGACTCCGGGAGATGTTAGTGAAGTTGATTTTTTTAAATCCCAATTTTTTTCTAATTTATATATTTTTAAAGTTCAAGTTAATCTCTTAGTTAAAAAGTCTGACGAAAACCTTACTAATTTATTTCACATTTATAGTATTGTAACAATTATTGCAACTGCAGGTAAAGCCGGTCTATATGAATATTATTTGAGCTTTTTAGTAATTTCACTATAGTTTTCATTTTATTTTAATAAATTAGTGAACAGCTTATACAGCTTGTAATAATGATTTAATGTTTTGTCTAACTCTGACACGCTCAAACGAAATATGCCAAAGCAAGACAGCACATTGTATAACTATTACAAGGTTTTACAATATTTATTTGCACGGGGTTGGTGCATAACTTCAGTATAATATTAGTATGCGCGTATATACTTATAAACACTCCTAATAAAAATATTAATATGCGTATCGGGCACGCATTTGTTAGTAGTTATATAGCATTTTGTATGATTTGCAAAATATAGGAATAAAATAATATAGATCAAAATGAAACAAATATTTCTATAAAAGGCAGTCAAACTGCTTTTTTACATATGTTATTAATAAAGTAATTTTTACCAAAATTCAACAAAACACAAAAAAAACATAAAATATAATGCATGCACAAAAACAAAGGCGGATGCTCACGAATCCATATCCAAAAAGTTGTACAACAAAATGTTATTTGATAAATTAGTACCAATTTTGCACGATTACAAAACACGATGACGAAAAAAATTATTGGCAATATAATAATAATTGAAAGTAAGCATAATATATTGTTTTACTAAATTTTTCACACTTTTATTCCAAATTTTAAAATTAATACTTATAAAAATTGTCCTACGGAAGAATGGGATTTTGCCTTTCGCACTCTCCACAATAGATGTTTGAAAACAACAATGTTATTGACATTATTCCGGACACAATGAGCTATCGCACGTATTTTAAGAGCAGAATTTCTATTTTTAACTTATTGATTAGACTTTTTTAAATAACATAATGTTGACTCTGTACTACCTATACTAACTATTTATTAACAGCTGGGTCCGCGTATGTTTTTAAGCATGTTTTCAAAAAACAAAAAAATAAACAAAAAAGAAAAAAAAAACACAAAAAAAATAAGTGTTGATTTTTGTAATTTTTGTTTTTAAGCACGAAGAAGGTTGCTAAGTAAAATAAATTTAACTAATACGAGTAGATAGCACTGAAACTGTTTATAGTACTTTATAGCATACACTATCTCTACTTTTATGCATGTCTGGTGAATGGGGTTGAGTATAACAAGACGCGACTAAATAAAGAGCAGATTGAGCTTTCGAAGCACTGTTTTACATTAATTTTAAGGCATTTTACATTAAGTTTTGTATGTGGTAGAACTTTTATGTTTCGCCTGGGGAAATACCACTGCTTCGCCCACTTCTGTCGTGAATCAATTTTATTGCGTTCCAGTGGGAAGGTGCAGTTGCCCGCCAAACTTACATGAGGTGACCATCAGCCTCCGCAGTAGCAGCGCAACTGAATACGACTTCAGACAAGACTTACCTATGCTTGCTTGAGGTCGAGTGTAGATGTCCATGGGCTGCAGCGATCACTTAACACCATGTAGCCTGCATTCATGTCTGCTACTTCATTCAAATAAAAAAAAACTTTGTAAAATCTGGAGCTAGCGTATGTACGTATTAGTTTGTGCGTTTGGGTATTTGTGGGGATTGAGTGTGTATGTTTGTGCACGTGTGTATGTAATTTTTTGTGATCTAAGTGTAATTACGATGTTCAAAGGAATGTTCTAAAAATAGTAACTGTAATAGTAACTGTAACTGCGTCGTATATTTGCGATTTTGTGACTCAAAATACATACATCAAGTATTTTGTATGAAGAATATTGTGTGTGTGTGTATGTGTATGAAATTTGCATTATCGAATATGTAATTGAACTAAAAAGCTGAGATAAATACTATATCGCACAAAGATTTTTTTAGTGTAAAAGTATTATAGGTCTAGTAAAACTGGACATTAAACATTAAAATAGTTAACTATAAAATGTAATATATTTAGTCTCTAAAACAATCAAATATCGGATTGCAATGTGTCCATATGGAGTCGACGGCTGTTGATACCAAAGTAGTGTCATAGACCGGTAATACTGAGAAAATTATCTGTGGTTGCAATAATATCCTATCAATTTTAATAATTAAAATTTAATATTTAATATTCAATAAACACCTACCCGCAGTTTCATGCACGTACAATATAAAAAACGTACATCAGTTAAGTCACACTAGCTTCTTTTAGCATCGGAGATCTGCGATTCAGTCGCTAAACGAAGCGATTCAACATCCGAAACGCGCGATTTCGATGGCGCGTCCGTGCCAAAACGCGATGCAGCAGAAACTGATATTTTTGTTGTTTTATATCATTTTTATTGACATAATTTATTTACCTTTTTGGTTGCGTCTAAAACTAGACTGAAAATAATGTACATAATTAAATGGTAAAATATTCGTCACATCAAATAGAATAATTATTAATTTTACATATTTCAGAATTTTTGTTTCGTTGTGATCTTTTATTTAACTATATGTTTAATTTTAAAGAGTTTAGTATAATGGTAATACCATATACCTCTTTGAATATGTTGATACACTTTATAAAACACTACATAAAATTTTGTTTAAAAGTAGGTATGTAAATATATTTCCTGGGACCGAAAGTCGCTCAAACATAACACTGGTGATTTGTCAATTAAGTACAGGGAGAATGTTTTATAAAGTTCTTGTATATAAAAGCTTTGTACATTACTGTAGAAATTATAAAGTGTAACTTTTCACTGTAGATATTATGTGAATAAGTATCATGTTTTATAAGACAAAAAAAGAATTTAGTGGCAATGGCTGTTAATAGATACTAAGAAAATTATTTTTAAAATAATAGAATACTTTTATGATCTTCTAAGTTATTTGTGTGCCAGGCACAGGCCTCCTCTTGGAATTTTGTCCTTGACTTTATAATATAGTGAAAGATTTGTATTAAGGCCTGTTCAAACCTAAGCGGTATTCGCTGCTGCTGTGGGTAGAAGTACATACATACCGCGCGGGTTTCCCTCAGGTACCCGTATATAGTATAAAGTTCCGCGGCTATAGCGACCGGAGGCCTTAGTGTAAGTCTGCACACGCGAAAACGTTACTAACGCGTTTGCTTTAACCCATTACTTCCCAAGCATCGAAAACATTGGAATTTTTTGATCAATTCTTTAAATTAAGTTCATGATACATTAAGTAAAAAGAATATGACAAAAAAATAATAAAAAATATACCTTCAACCCTGTTTCAGCCTGTCCTATAAATATGACAATGGGGACATGTGATCAGAAATAATACGGGTTAACAATTATAAGAAAATCAGCTTTGTTTGAAAATTATGTCCACAAACAATCTTAAAAATAAAATATTATGAGCTTATTTTGTATGATAAGGAATGAAACATCACTGCAAAGTGTTTTTTCACATTTAGCACAAAAGTTTAGAGGTTTTTTCTTACAACCTTGTCCTTGACAATGCCTCTGTTTGTCCCTCTTTGTAATATAGTTACCAAAATTATCAAACCTGACAGGTTGTAAAAGAACTTCTGAAGAACCGGATGTCGGTATACTTGCCTTGCCTTCCGATTTTTTCATCCAAGCAAAACAAACCCTTCGTCTGAAATCTAGCAGAGGGATAGTCTCTCTTTATTTATCTGGTGGACAAGGGACATGTCTAAAACACGGATGACTAAAGGGCAATAGCATTTTGTACCTCTAAAGCGGATTGGATATTTAAAAATCAGAGAATCATGTTTATCCACTCCTCCCATATTTTTATTACAATAATGAATAAGCATTGGCTGATTCACGGCTACTTTGGCATTTTCTTTCTTTGCGTACCTATTCGTTTTTACAAAAGGTTCAATAGAATCAAAATTAGTCAAAAGACAAACAACATTGTTGTCATGCCATTTCACGCATAAACTTCATTATTTTTATCAAAATGAAAATCGGTAAAACCTCGGTCTTTCTTTTTCATCTCTTGTTTGGTCATGATAGGACATTTTTAAGTCCTATTTTCTCTGAATTACCCTGTAGCTCAAAATCCTTGAGATTTCAAATCAATCGACAATTGCATGCTGCTGAAAAAGTTATCGAAGTAGACTACATGCGCTCTGGGAGCTGTACAAACTGCAAGCAACTTCTTTACCACTGTTGCATCCAAGCGTTTGAGCATTCTTGCCTGTGTAAAGCGACAAATTAAAACAATATCCGCTGACTCCACACAGCTTATATCCGAACCTTACTGGTTTACCTTTCGAATCCGAATGCCCAAAGCTTATGTACATCCGAACCATACTGGTTTACCTTTTATAAATTGTTTGATTCCATGGTGACCGAAGTATTTGACGATCATTTCATCAACAGCCAAAATGGATTAAAATATACCAAAGTTTCGGAATGATTTATTAGCTTTATCTAATAGTAGACTAATCGGCTAATGTAAACACAAGCAAGACCCGCAAAAAACAAACAATTGACCAGTTTGAACCTGTATTTAGCATGACAGGATCGAACACGCTTTCGCGGCAAATTGTACAGACAGGTTCCCGGTGTCATATTTATAGGACGGCTTATTTTGAATGTATATCACAAGTTCATAAATTATATTTAGTTTTTGTTTTTATTTGTTTTATATTTGGTAGAGATCTAAGAATAGTTCTTATGTACTTTGAAGTAGATAACGTTTTTCTTTTACGGTATATACAATCGGAACTCAATGCTCTCCTTCAGGCAATAAAAATGATCAATTTTAAAAAAATACATTAAAATTACGTAAGCATTTTTTACAGCGAAAAAAATTTATTATTCTAGAAAAATAGGTTAAAAACATGAATTTCATCAGAAATAATAAAAATAAAAGTCCTAATACGTAAAAATAAATTTTGAAAATAGTGTCCTAAAAATATGACAGTGGGGAGGAATGGGTTAATTATCGAATTTAATTATTCCATTCAGGTTAAGATCTATCTGTCCAATTTTAACTCTGACGCAGAAGTAACGTTTGAGCGTTTACAAACTTACACTAAGGGCTCTGGGCGGTATTCGCTGACCGCTGTGGATACAAGTGCATACAGCGCGGTATTTTACACACAAAGAAAGCGAAATAATGAATAGTAATATTATCGCATACCCACTCGGCTTTCTCTACCGCAGGCGGCAGCGGATACCCGAATAGACCTTAAAATAAGAACGTATTACAATAAAATTTTAATTTGGCTTGGCTGCAACCCTTTTTGCGTCCGACTGCTGGGCACGGGTTTCTACCCATTATTGGGTAGGCCTTTGGCTTACTTCACCACGCTGCTCCAATGCGGGTTTGTCTCCACCAACCGCATCTCCATGCGGGTTAGTGGCCAACCCGCTGTCGGATGTTTTCAAACCGCCCATAAGGCCTCCGACAAGGTTTGAAGACTGTTATCTATCGCCAAAAACTGGGACCGACGGCTTAACGTACCCTCCGAAAAATTTTTTGCCACTAGCGGTCACACATCTCACTCATTTAGCTTAATTGCATAGATCGCGCGATTCTTTTATAATAAAGTTTAATTTATTGTACCACAAGAGAATGTTGGAAGTATTCATAGAATGTACATATATGTAATATGGTATTAGATGTAGATATTTTTAATCGTTATCGTAAAATAAAAATTAAAAAAAAAACAAAAAAAGTCAAAAACTGAAAAAGGAAAAAAATTGCTGATAAGATACGAGATGAATTTTATGCTTATATTATAAGTGTATATGATTGTGTAATATAATCATTTAGAAAAGTGGAAACATTTAAAACACTATTCTTTAATATACATTTAATATACTATATCAATCTTTAGAACTTTTTTGTTCCGGATATCAATTTATTTACTTTAAACATTAATAGTTTGTTATTTATCTTAACATTTATCTCATTAATTTATATGTTTGTGTAATGAAACAAAGTAGGTATTGTTTGGAAATCGTAATAAATCAAGTTATTATAAGAATGTACTTATGTTTCAACTATTTGGTATCCGAGTCAAGCATTAATGATACTGTTAAATATAATAAAGTTAGGTAAAAACTACTTTACAACAATGCGCAATTAGAATGTATGATGGTGTATACTTTTTTCATGCAATAGCACCTCCCTCCCTCTCACATAGGATACATGCACATGCAACAATGAAAAATGTACACCAACATACGTACCACCTCCAACACGTGTTTTGCCCCAAAGCATCATCAGGTTTATTGTCTCTACGACGGTTACTCGCAGAGACTCGTTACGTTGCGAGTAAGTGTACTTTTATTTAAACTAATGTCAACTGGTGAAAAGTAAACTTCAAAAATGTACAGATAAAACTAATAATAAATAGCAAATAGAATATTTTTTGTAGGTGGTAGAATTATAGTTTGCCCGCGGAAGTACCACCGCTGCACCCACTTCTGCCGTGAACCAACTGTGTTGTGTTTCGGTGGAAAGGTGCAGTTGCCGGCCACACCTACATGAGGCGACCACCAGCCTCCGGAGTAGCAACTGCATACGACCTCAGACAAGACTTACCTATGCTTGCTTGAGGTTGTATGTAGATGTATGGATGGATAGCCCATGGGGGCTGCAGCGACCACTTAACACCACGTGACCTGCATGCTCGTCTGCTACTCCATTAAAAAAAAAACAGCGAGAGAGAAACAATATAAGACACTGTAGATAAGATAAGATAAGATAAATTAAGATAATTATGTCAGTTATACATAATTATACCTACAAACACCTAACCTGTAATAGAACGAATAAAATATTATTTTAAAAATGGGACACTATCTGTAGTAAGCTTTTCATGATCTTCGTAGACTTAGAATCTTTGTAATGTACATATATTATTAAATATAATTGTATATATTGCAGCATTATTTGTAAATATGTATAATAAATTAGATGTAAGCTGATTTTTGTTTTAATTATATTCCCCCCTCCCCCTTGAACAAGTTAACAAGCAGTTGGTATTTTTTTTCTACCTTTTTTTTATGTCCCACTACTGGGCACAGGTCTCCTCTCACAAGTGAGAGGGATTTAGGCCTTAGTCCACCACGCTGGCCAAGTGCGGATTGGTGGACGGATTGGAGTTGGTATATACAGGTGGTAATAGTATAGAAATGAAAGATGGCTATAAATACGTATAAGTAATATGAGCTACTGTATCCCTGAGATTAGTAAGAGGGGACTTTTAGGGTCGTGGACGGCAACAGGGGAGCTCGAACTGTCCAGCCAGCGGCCCCTCAGCAGTGTGTGCGTGGCTGCCAGCCGCCATAAGCACCTATTTTTGGTATCGGGGGTAAATCTTCAAAGGTACCCGGTACAGCGTAGACAGACAGACAGACAGTATGATGTTTTCCATTGCTGTGCAATCGCAGTGGGAAATAAAAAAGGTTAAAAAAGGGTGAGGAAGGCTCGTAGCCAATTTCGTGCATTTTCGTCGTCCGGACGGCACGTTTAGCCATCGGTCCCAATTGTTATCAATAGATAGCAGTTATTTAACCTCGTTGGAAACCTTATATGTTACCACAGAACATTATTAACAGAATTTAGAATGGAAATGTGGGCGGGGCAGACGTCGCCAAGGAATTTTGAGCAAACGCTCAAAATTCTAAAATCTCTACAGAAACACGCGATCGTGCTACAATATGCGTGCTTGTGTGCGTGCTTGGGTGTGATTCGTTCATTTGAAATCGCGTGATTGTGCGGCGCTAAGATTGGCTAGATTTGAAATTGCAAATATGTGCGTAAGCTTCGTATTTATTTAAATACAGATGTAATGGAGGTGAAAGGCGGGGCTTAATCGGCGACACCAGTCTTCATACAAACGGCGTATTATTGCCGTTCTACGTCTTTAATAATGTTCTGTGCATGTTACCTTATATGTTATGGATGCTTGCTACGACATGCCGTCCTACTCGGGGCTACTGGCTGGACGGATCGAGCTCCCACTCTCACCGCCGACAACCCCGGAAGCCCCCCTTTAGTCGCCTTTTACGATCAGGCAGGGGATACCGAAGCTCTATTCTTAATCCCGAAGCTACAGGGACTAAGATTTTACGCTTCGCAGCACGTATGGACATGGCGTTCTAGGACACGCGTAACCAACTACACGTACCTACGTACCTATGTACGCGCTGTCCGTACGCACCTTAAGAAATACCACCGCTGTGCTAATTTCTGTCGTGAAGCAACTCTTACCTATGTGATTTGGTGGAAAGGTATCGTTATCGGCCAAACTTACATGAGGCGTCTATCTGTCTTCGAAATACCAACTAAGCTTTATACGACGACGATGATACGACGGGGCATGACTCTGGCTCGCCTAAAGTTGTGTAAACGTCTATGGGATGCAGGGATCACTTAAGAACCCTACATGTTCGTTTGCTACTCCAATTAAATAATGAAAAAAAAACGATGTGTGAATTTATTTTAAGAATTGGCAAGTTCGTAGATTATTAAAAAAGTAGACGAAATAACGTTGCCAAACTATTTCACTCTGTTTTTGACGACAATATTTTAAATACCTGTTGATTTTGTTTACCGAGTGTTCAGCCGCAGTAACCAGTATTCAATTAGTTGGTTTAGTTCGAGTGGAACCGCATCAGTGCTGGGAATTGAGGAATAATGGGACTGAAATTGGCTTGCAAATCCCCAACAATCAATACTTGATTTGGTGCGAATGCAAACTGAGGCCTTATTCCTTTCAGGTTAAGATCATCTGTCCAATTTTAACTCGGACTCAGTAGTAACGTTTGCGCGTTTACAAACTTACACTAAGGGCTCTGAACTACGTGCTACGGCGTAGCACATCTACGCAGCTACACCGTAGCATACATGCAATGCACAATGCAAAGTGCTCTATCTTTTTGAACAGAGCAGCAGAAGAGCATGCAGGCCACGTGGCGTTAAATGGTCGTTGCAACCCATGGACATCGGAGGCATACAGGCGAGAACTAGTATGAATGCGGAAAATTATTATACATTTTGTATAAGAACATGCTCCGACTATGTTGGAGGGAGTAAATTATAAAAGAAACCCATGGGCATATCTATACGCAGCCTGAAGCAAGCCTAAATATTTGCTTTTTTTCCAACAAAACAGTGTACAGTATGCAGCTGCGCTGCAATGCAATTCCGGTTCCTCCAATGTCGGTCATATCCCGACAAAGGCCGTCCTCCAACCGGACTGGCGGAGACTGGCGAATATGAGATGAGGAAGAAGTCCAGTAGTCCAACTTTAAGGCTGATAGAGGTTTTTATTTATAATTTTATTATTTTGTTTTTGTAATTGATATATTTTAATACAGTTTTTTTTTAATTCTTATTGTATATAGTTAAGTCTTTTTAATATTAGTTGTAAATATAAAGTAGTCTTAATAGTTTGTAAATAAAGAACCTATAAAGGCTGACAGATAGATAAAATCATTCGTACAGCTCTTTACTCTAACTAACTCTAAGATTGGCAATTTTTTTACTTTATTATAAAAATATTTTTATTATATTGTTACGCGCTATGGGTAAGGAAAATGCCGTTTGAAACGTAGAAGACGTTTATTGTCAGCTTCCACAAAAATCCACTTGACAGAGTCCGAATCACAATGCACAATCACTATAGTCCAATATCTTCGCTTGAGTCGTCGAAATAATTCTTCCTTGTCGCTTGGTAGAGATCGCTTCGGTTTCACTTCCGAAAATAAACTGCCCAGTCGCGGCTCGGCGCGTGCCTTATATACACTACCCATGGTTCTCTAGAAATTTCCCGAACCACCAAATACAATAAGCCCGTCCCGAACCTTCCTTTATGTTATTACGCACCTATGTACAGCTTATGTAGTTATAAACAATAGCCGCGGCCCACGATGTAAACAACCTATACATGTACGCTATATATAGGTACGTACTCACCGCGGATCCCGAATTTGTTTACTTGTAGAAATCGATGTTTTTCTTATCACTGATTTTTCGAGAACTTTCTTCACTGTTCGATAGTAGACCAAATACCTGTTTATGCGTTTTTGGGGTTTTGCTGTACGACGCTTTGTTTTCGAGTTATAGCTACTCAAAGTCGTAACATTACCCCCTCCTTAGTCATGCTCGTCCCGAGCATGATTCTTTCCGTGGTATTTTGCTAGTCGGTCTACATGTACTACTTTTAGCTTGCCGCGGGGACCCTTCTTAATCCGGTACGTGATGTCGTTAATCTTTGTGACAATAGTGTAAGGTCCTTCCCAGCGAGGTTGTAATTTCACAGACTTCCCCTTCTTCCTCTGCGGATTGTGAAACCACACTAGAGCTCCTTCTTCAAATCCCTTAGAATTGGCTTTCCTGTCGTCTAGGCCTTGCGTCCTTATTAATTTCACATGACCTGTGGTTTCCTGTTTCTGACAGTCGACGTTTCTACGTCCTTTTCCACTTAAGGATACCCCATGTGCAATTTCCGTTTGAACTGCAGCTTCTCGCGTCACTGGACGTAGATACTGGTTCCTCGTAGGCCAATCCCTGCTGTAACTGCGAGTGTCTTTCCCCCAATCCTTGCCTCCACATCGTTCCCCGGTGTCGCCATTTCTGCACCTCCAACATTCTCTCCCCTCAGTCACGCGCCAGGCCCCAACTGCCTGCTTTCGGTAACGCTCTTCTTTCTCGCGGTCCTTTGACGCCGTATCCACAGGCTTGGCGGCACCGAACACCTTCTCTGCTGAGACAGGTTTGCGTTCCATCTTTTCAGCATGGGTCCCATAGTAAGGAACCCATCTGCTTTCTTTCTTGGGACACTCCAAGCGAATGTGCCCCTTTTCGCCGCAACCGTAGCAAGTGGGTCCGTATTAACGTCGTTTCTTTTCCTCCGTTACCACTTCCCTTACTTTATGGTACCTGGTATCTTGTCTCACGGCTTCGACTTCCAGGGCATGGGCCAAAGCACTCTTCAAAGTCTGATGATGGCCCAGACGCACAGCAGCCCTGACCTCTAGGTCTCGTATCCCGTCGACAAATGCCTGCAGTAAGTACACTTCGATATTCCCTGATGTCGAAGAGTAGGCACGCCTTACAAGTCTTTCAGCCTCTGTTGCCCACTGCTGGAGGCTCTCGTTGGGCTTCTGTGTTCTCTCTCGAAGCTGAGCTCGGTACACATACTCGAGATGTTTCTCGCCATAGCGAGTTTCTAACGCTTCCATTAGAGTTTCCAGAGTCCTGCCTTCCTTCGGTAGGTTTTCGATTGTCATTAAGGCGTCCCCTCTTAAGGCCAGGGTTAAAGCGGTAAAGGAGTAATCCTGTCCCCAAGCATTTGCTTTCGCAAGCGTCTCGAACTGGTACCGGAAAGCTGCCCAGGAAGAGCTTCCGTCAAAGTGTGGTAGGTCGAGCCTCGCGGATGACGCAGAAGGTACTGAAATCGGTTCACGGATCTTCAGTTTTACGACCTCCTTGCTTAGCTCTTCCACCCGCTCTTC
Organism: Pyrgus malvae; assembly: GCA_911387765.1. NCBI lineage: Eukaryota > Metazoa > Arthropoda > Insecta > Lepidoptera > Hesperiidae > Pyrgus > Pyrgus malvae. Next base: position 5,236,479 of record OU426958.1, on the reverse strand, counting down.
CACCCGCTCTTCCAATTGGTCGGTTCTTAGCGTGACTCCCTTAACCTCATGCTCCACTTCCTTAACTTTCTCGCCAAGGCCAGTAAGTCCACTGTCGATTTTCTCTATGATCTCTCGACGGCTGGCCTCTTGACTGGTCTGGATTTGATCCTGGATTTGTCGAACGCTGGCTTCCTGTTCACGGCGGCTGGCTTCTAGACTGGCCTGGATCTGTTCCTGGATCTCGCGGCGGCTGGCTTCCTGTTCGCGGCGGCTGGCTTCCTGTTCGCGGCGGATGGCTTCCTGTTCCCGTTGGCTAGCTTCTAGTCTAGCTTCTAGATTGGCCTGCATCTTTTCTTGCATCCCCTGTATGGCGGACAGTAGCGCTGCCATATCCATTGTCGGAGCCGGTGCTGCGGTTGCCCCTGACGACGACCCCGGCGCAGCGGTCTCGTCCTCCCCTTCAGCCGCAAGTTGTCGCGCAGCATCCATACCGACCTGTCTCCTGGTCCTCGGAGTGCGCCCCTCTTCGTCTCGTTGTACTAACGGCATCCCACTTCTGACACCAATTGTTACGCGCTATGGGTAAGGAAAATGCCGTTTGAAACGTAGAAGACGTTTATTGTCAGCTTCCACAAAAATCCACTTGACAGAGTCCGAATCACAATGCACAATCACTATAGTCCAATATCTTCGCTTGAGTCGTCGAAATAATTCTTCCTTGTCGCTTGGTAGAGATCGCTTCGGTTTCACTTCCGAAAATAAACTGCCCAGTCGCGGCTCGGCGCGTGCCTTATATACACTACCCATGGTTCTCTAGAAATTTCCCGAACCACCAAATACAATAAGCCCGTCCCGAACCTTCCTTTATGTTATTACGCACCTATGTACAGCTTATGTAGTTATAAACAATAGCCGCGGCCCACGATGTAAACAACCTATACATGTACGCTATATATAGGTACGTACTCACCGCGGATCCCGAATTTGTTTACTTGTAGAAATCGATGTTTTTCTTATCACTGATTTTTCGAGAACTTTCTTCACTGTTCGATAGTAGACCAAATACCTGTTTATGCGTTTTTGGGGTTTTGCTGTACGACGCTTTGTTTTCGAGTTATAGCTACTCAAAGTCGTAACAATATAATCAAATCCCAAGGTTGAGTATGTCTGTCCAATGGTAGCCAAAAGGAGGATCTGGATAGATAGGGTGAAACCTAAAGCCTAATTAATTGCAGATATGAATCCCGTCCACGCAACAATGGCCTTTGACATTCGGTAAGCCTATGGGCACTAATTGAATTGGGGCTTACACTGACAAATCAATGAAGTTACTAATTGATGGGTCGTGAAAATGTAACAAATACATTTTGTATAAAACAATCTGACTGATTATGTTATAGTTAGGTTTTTTCCTTTTATATTTTTATCATTATAATATTTTTATACATCAAGAAGGTAAATATGGCGAACTAAATATATATAAACAACTTTGTAAACACCCATATTTATGCAAATAAAATGTCTTTGTCTTTGTCTTTGACTTTAGTGCCCAATAGTTGGAACGCAGTTTTTTTTTCAACCTTTTTTTATGTCCCATTGCTGGGCACAGGTCTCCTTCTCACAAGCGAGAGAGTTTAGGCCATAGTCCACCACGCTGGCCAAGTGCCAATTGGTGGACGTCATGCTTTCGAGAAATTATGAATTTCTCTCAGGCATGCACGGCGATGGAGAACATCCATATCAATTAAATATCGCGATATTTTCCACCACCGTGGAGCAGCGATATTAGAAACGCAGTACCTAAATGCTTATAAATATAAAAACATTTTTTCCTCTTCATTCTTATTAGTCATGATAAAAATGAAATATAATATGGTTTTGATATTTGATCGACGCTATTTTAATTTATTTAATTGTTAAGTTCTGCCTACTAAGTTTTAAGATTTATGTTTGGAAGAGCCATCGCGGAGGAAAAAATACTGGAATAGGCTTCCTAATAAGGATGTCCAAACAATCGAATAATGTACTCGTATTTGTAAAAATTAAATAAAACTACTATTTTATCAATAAATATTTTATCGATCTTTCTTACTAATCCTATCATATAAAGGGTAAGTGGGCACTATATATGATAGGAATATAAAGATATGACAAATAATAATAGTAAAAACTGAAAACTAATTAAAAACAGATACTTAATAAGTATATAGATAGTTAATTATTTAATTTAATGCCGAGGTAACTTTTATGTTTACGGGGCGGAATATTCGCAAGGTACGTGTCAGACTGAGGAACCTCCTCAGTGGCCTGCCTCAGCGCTCTGATATCTCCGGTAGAACGTGCTGATGTCCTCCCATGTGCGGTGCTCCAAGCCGCCGCCCACAACTCAAGAAGTTCACTTTTATTCGCCTGCTACGATTAGGCAGCTGATCTGCTCTTACTCTATCTAGTTGTATTGTAGCTCATATTCATAACTTCCACCTACGGAGACCACTCCCAAGCTAGCCAGTTTCTTGGAAAAAAGTATTTTATCTTTGAAGTTTTTAGGTTACTGGCCAATAAACTGTCATGGAAGAAAATAATATAATGACAGATCTCGTTTTAACGTTTGATTCCGAGAGCTATTTCGAGAGGTAGCGACGAAAAAGTACAAAAATTATCAAAAAGCAATTTTTTTATACTCTGTCAAATTGGTGGAGTATAGAAATATTTTTATCAGACAGTAGGATTTCTTAAAGTTTGGTGCAGAAGGTACTTACCTCAAAAAACTTTTAAAAAATAATATTCTCTGCAATTACTTTTCTTACAGCAAATGCTTTACACTGAATGGCGGTGGGCGATCCAGAATTGCCGACACCTTCTCAGAGTCCACTTGCAGGCTCTCTGGGGTTATCAAATGACCCAGCTACTTTATGCTGGTACATACAAAACGGCATTTGTCTCTATTGACCACGAAGTTGTATTCTCTCATCTTGGTGAAAACATCCCGCAGGTCAGAAAGATGCTGTTGAAATGTGGTGGAGAACACTATTAGGTCATCTAAGTAGGCCAATTGTTTGACATGGCTTAGGTTAACTCGGAATTTTTCAATTACCCGTTGTCGGTGTGAGTCTATATGGGGGTACAGCTATCCTCAAAGACTATGCAGTGCTAACAAAGTGTGGTAAGGGATCCGTTATACCCAGGCAATGTTTCATCCATGATATCCAGGTAGCTTTTCACCCGTCACCCGTGTCGCCATAGTTACTCGTAATTGAGAACGTCATCATAATATCTTTCCCTTTGAGCGCTTAACGCCGACCCTCGTAGGCGAAAAGGTCGTTTGTTCATTTTTAGTACTCCGCATGATATTGCCAGAGATTGACAAAGATTTATTTTCGTTCGCATAATATATGTATAATTATTTGTTTGACAATAAAAATAAGATAAAAATATTCCGGCCAAGTTAGCGTTACCGTTAAAATATTATTTGTCATGACAGTTCTTAAACAACTTTTTTTACTTTGCATGTGATAACTAAATACAGTGGAAAAATATTAGTACACACAAAAAACCTTTTGTTTTGTATCGGGGGGGGGGGGGGGGGGTAACCAAAAGGTACCCAGCACCTTGGGAATACAGGGTTATGTGGAATTTGTACCGCACTAAACCCCCTCGGTGGCCTGCCGCTGCGCTTGGGGAGGACTCCGGGATCTCCATTGAAACGCACCGGTGTCCTCCACGCGCGAGCGCTCCAGAACGGGCCCATCTTCGGGAGAGCAGATGTGCTCTCCTGCACATTCAGGTGTTCACGGCAGCATGCGGCCACGAAGTCGCGGGCGGCCTCTAGTATAGTAATATAAGTTTCTATGTATACATCTATCTTAACTGCTCATTGTTTCACATCACCAATTTGTGGATTATTATCTAAATGGTACACAACTACAGAACGATAGGAAAGGGAAATTTCAGAGAGCATTATTATTCATATTTCAACGAAACAACAAACAACAGCGTAGTTTCCGTCGGTGATCTTCGTTATTCATTTGCGATGGGAGAGCGTGTCTCTTTCAGGTGTTCACCTTCACACATCGCTGTCCCTCTCGGGGCTACTGGCTGGACGGGTCGAGCTCCCACTCTCACTGTCCGCAACCCCGGAAGTCCCTTTTTAGTCACCTCATACGGGATACCGTAGCTCTATTCTTAATCCCGAAGCTCAGGGACTATACCCAAAAAACCTAGTGTTTCTTTAAAGTTATCGGTTGTAACACGCATAATGTTATTGTTAGGCAACAATCTCTTTTCTTTCTATTATCTTGCCCTAACGTTTATTCAAGACGGAATTTACCTGTTTTTAGAGATTTTGGTATACCTTCAGTATATAATATTCATATTTGTAAATCTTGTAAATTTGGATTTTGTAAAATAGTACAATTTATATACTTTTGGCAAAGGGAGATCTCCCGCCGGGCGAGGTGGTCATGCCCGGGGAGCGGCCGCGCTCCAACTGACTCAATTCGGAGCTTGTATATATGGTAGGATATTCCGAAAACTTCGATAGCGTGATTCAGGAATACCCGTGGTGCCATCTCTTGATGAGTAGCGGAAGGTCGCTACATACTGTTTAGAGCGTCTTGTTATTGTGTATGCCGTGCTCACCTATAATTGTGGGGACACGACCTTTAATTTATTATTGTATTTACCATATTATGAAATTTTATTGTGTTTTCCGCGTTGGTGAGCCTTAAATAAATAAATTACGAACTTTTTCTTCATATCAAATAGATTCATTTATTACGGCATAAGTCCAAGAGGAAACTGCCAAAAATCAATGAAATCGTACGAAAGGAGCAATCCATATTTGTGGTGTCGAATTACAATAAAACACTTATTATACGGTCTCCTGATTCCCTTTAACGACGTCGAAAACTTCCTTGTATCGGAAAAGTAGCACCTTACCACAATGCAAAGGCGCTCTTTGTATTCTGACAATGCTTTATGAGCGCTTTTAATCTATATCGATCCTTAGGCCTAAGGAAATAAAATCTATTTTTGAAAAAATCACCTTTGAAAAATTTTCTGTTTATATTTCAATCTGGAATCAGTAAGAGATTTGTAAAATACAGATTTTGATGTTATTGTTAAGTTTGTCGAAAGAGGGAAGAAAAACTTACTATTATAACATTTAAAATTTTATATCTAACCTTTTTGAATTGAAGTGTGAAGAAATGTTAACGTTAACGAAAATCATCGAAGGTTCCTACATCACGATCTAAGGTATCGAAACGTTGAAACTTATGCTATGGTTATGCACTATTTTATTTTTTGGAGTAAATTGTGAGTGGTAACCTGTAAGTGGTTTTTTCATGTAGATAAATATAATATGTTAGTGATGAGTACTTTAAACTACGTTAAAACTATTGGTGAATCTATTAAATACTTAAATAAATAAAAGTTACATTCAATAATTTAAAACAAACTTAGTTAAGGTTTTAATCTCGATTACGATTACGGTTTTAATCTCAATATGTAAATAGGTCCATTTGTGGATTCGTGCATCTTTTTTTTTTTGGAGGAAGCGATTACTAACAAATATATCGCCATCGTCATTAAAGACTATTTAGGGATGGAACAAAATAGCCCGTCGTGTCGTATGGAACCAGAAGAATCTATATACATAATAACGTCTCTGTGTTCATAATAATCTATGCAATATGTTAGCATAGTAATTTGGCCGCAACCCTTTTTGCGTCCCACTGCTGGGCACGGGTCTCTCCCCATTATTGGGGAGGCCTGGAGCTTTCTCTACCACGCTGTTCCAATGCGGGTCTCCATCAACCCGGGTTAGTAGCCAACCCGCTGTCGGATGTTTTCAAACCGCCCATAAGGCCTCCGATAAGGTTTAACGACTGTTAGGTATCTATCAACAACAACCGGGACCGACGGCTTAACGTGCCCTCCGAAGCACGGAAACTCGCATGAATTTTTTTGTCACTAGCGGTCACCCATCTTACACCTGACCGCGCCCGTTTGGCTTAGCTGCATAGACCGCAAGCCGCCGAGCCATGCGCGCTTCTTTTTTTAACTGATTTTTGGCAGCGTGGGCACCGATAAGTACATTACGAACTTTTTGCTATTATTATGGGGGTTTATTATAATCTGTAGTTTTATTGGACTTTAACAAACCTAACGAAACGAACTTCTGCAGATTTTATATTACAAAAAACGTTGGTACATACCTATTGCAATCTTCGTATCGTCGTAATCGTTTAAAAAATATTTATGTCCGATCGTAAATAATAAATAACTCCTAAAAGAACCTCCTTATAGACTTGGAGTCTTATTGAATTGATCCAAAGTTTGTGTCACTTTCCTTTAAATCCACCCTATTTCCCAGTTCCAAGTTCCAACGTAGTGTTTAATTTCTCTATGCCAGTTCCGCTTGCGCGGCCGACGTGATCGTACGTATGGTCTGCGGCAAAATTTTGACGATTTTTACGAAAAGTTCATTTGTGAATGAAAAAATCGTTTTATTATTTTGTGATTATTTTTTTTGGTGGACAATCGTTAAATTTGACGAAATATAGCAATACTAAAACAAATATCTTACTGATTCTCATTAACTCTAAACCTTCAAAAACAGTATAGCAAAATTCAGGTGAAGACATGACTTATACGAAATATTTTTTGAACTCTCGCTTTTTACACAACGTCGTTATCACAACAAACTGATTATCAAACAGTTTTTAAAGCTTTTTAATTATTAAATTCATCGATGCTCTATATTTTATAGTTCAGATTTCATTACAACGATAATTACAAATCATTCACTTTGAAATATTGGACTGACATCCCTTTAATTCGAGGGTTCGTTTAATAGCCTAAAGCTAGATGGGGGCGCTGTTACATCATTTCAAGCAATTATTTTGAATGTGGTAAGTGCACGGGATTAAAAAGGATTGAAACTTTATGTTCGATGATATTTTGATTATTGTGTATGTTGTGAGTTTAATTTTGAGCAAATCACTATTATAAAATTTGAACAAAGAAGACATGGAGAAAAAGGTTAAACAATTTACAATTAAAAATACAATTTATATTTGCTCTTTTGTTAATTTAATTGAGTATCTTACATGTAACGTGGAAAGTTATAATTATTTTATAAATACTGGCAGTGGCTGGCATTTACTCACGTGTATTGTCTGTGAAGCATATTTTAACAACGTTTAAGTAATTAAGTGTAACGCTGCCGCACTTCGCATCAAGTTAAGGATCGGCCACAGGCAGGGTGAAATCAGCAAGTCGAGACATCACTTATAGAATACTTTTAATAACGTTTGATACGTTACACGATTTGTCCTAATTTAAACATACTTTTATTATTAATATCTGTAATAGATATTAATAATTATCTAAATCTAACCTTAGCGTAAGAATGGGTAAAACCCGTCCGATGTTAGGTACGGGAATGCACGTTCGTGGGAACGATGCGCGACACCTGCACGGCATCAGATGTCGCCAACGTCAGCACTTTAACACTAATATACACTAAGTCATTTTTTCCGTACGTAACAATCATGTAAACAAACTTGTGTGAGAAGTACCGTTCCATCATACATGCTTGTTTGAAAATAAACAAATACAATATTTACATAATAATATCCTTTAAAACACTAAAATTTACGAAGACAACCATTTTAAAAGATATGGCGGACAGAAAAGAAAAATAGCTTGCCGTTAAATGTCACCCGTTCTCCCCAATGTCTTACTATTTATGTCATTCTTGTTCTAATGTACCTTAGATACCCAATATCATCTTTCTTCGTAACAGATGAGTTTGACTATCGGATCATTAGTCTACTCTGCATCCTGTCGAATTTCCGGACTGCCTGATAAAGATTGAGTAAAATATTTGTTATGGGTCTCAAAGACGGAGACTCGGTAATATAGTCGTATATGTTGTTGGTCCTAAGTTGTCTTAGTTTATGTCGACTATAGACGGGTTTGAACCCATGGTACAAGTGTTTTTGCTTATATAATATTGTGGTCTTCACATCAATTCTTAATAAGTAATAATAAGAATGTAATATCAAATATATCCTTGTGTTCAATACTCGCGTATAAGTCAGCCGCAATAAATGTCACCCCTACATGTGTTCGAGTAGGGAGGGGGTAGTGAAGAGGTGATATCGGTTGCGGCTGGGTTACACGCGCATAGGTACACTGAGCCCTAGTGTGAGTTTGTAAACATGCGAACGTTACTACTGCGTCCGCGTTAAAATTGGACAGATAGATCTTAACCTGCAAGGAATAAGGTCGATAATTAAATTCTTAACGCAAACGCGATAGTAACTTTTTCGAGTGTGCAGACTTACACTAAGGCCTCTGGTTCTTACTTCGCGTCGCTCTCCGTCACGTAAAACAAGAGGTAACTAACTCTTTTAAATATCAAGTTAAGGCACATTACCTCCAATCTTTGACTTTATTCCCATGGTCCTGTCTGTCTGCTATTGCTATTATCATCTATCACTTTTATAATACATTATTAGTTCACAATAAATGTAACCATTATGTACACCCTACCTCTTTAACATGATGTTTAACCTTAATTCCTTATCTTTATGTTTGTCTGGAAGAGATCGCTGCTTAGCGATAAGATCGCCAATTGTACCATATAATTAATGTGTAATAGTATATTTCATTACAAGTGCGGAAAGGCTGTCATTGCAAGGAGTTCCGACAAATGTCTACCCGAGCCGAGGCGCAGCCGAAGGTGAGGGTTGACAGTCGGAACTCCTTCCAATGACGGTTCTGCACGTGTACTGAACAACTATTTTTAATTCAGTTGCGAAAAAATGAAGCAATTTAATAAAATAATAAAAACTCGCAAAGAACACTTTTGAAAAATGGCGCCAACCGTAGAAGTATACCTATATGCAGAGATTTTTTTTGTTTTCTTCACCCATTCTGGGTAGGCAAAGGGAACTATGCCCATACAGCCAAGTCTTCAGTAGATTTTATTGATATGAAATAAAAATGTTAATGAGATGAAATGAAATGAAACCTAACCTAACTCATTGAATCAAATCGTTAAATCTGATATTGAAACAAATTAGTAGCTTCTTTTTAGAAATATTTGCATGAATCATAAAAACTTCTAAAACTTTGTGGTTGGATTTTTTTCTTTTTAATAGACAATATTTTGACAGTTGGGAAAGAGAACGCACGAGTGTGAAAAAGGTAAAGAAAAAGCACGAGTGTGTAATAGCCCACTTCCCGCACGCTATACGTCCCTGCAATACGTCACTTTTTGAGCAACTGTATTAAAAAAGCTATTTTCCTGTAATGTGTACAATAAAGAGCATAAATAAATAAATAAATGAAAATAAATAACGTGCGGTTCACCTAGAGCTTACATGAAAAATATTTTTTATACATCCATATGCAAAATATGAGACGCACACACAAAACGCAAGCAATCTACGCAGCTGAGTGTGTGATGGGTGACTAGTAACATATTTCATTCGCACGTTAAGCCATCAATCCTGGTTGTTCTTTATAGATTATAGTCATCAAACTGGAATTGGAGCATTTCAGAATTGAAGATTGGCTCATGCCCAGCAGTGGGACGCAAAATGGGTTGCATCTAGCCGTACAAAATATGCTAGTTGTCTTACTACATAGAAATCTCGTAAACGCAATTCAAGCACGACAAATAAACGATGTTAAGGGGCTCCGCTCCATCCGCCGCAAAGGCAACAGGTAAACGGCGAATGAGGGAAAACTTATTGGCTGAGATGCGCGTGGTTCAAACGAGAGAAAACAGCGTCTTTTTGCTCTAAAGTTAATGTGTCAAAAGTTAAACCTCCAACGAAGTGCGCAAGGTCCTGAGCCTGGCGTAGAACACCAGCAATCCACATAGCTATTTATATATGTATATTTATTTTTGGGATTATGATGGGTGGCAACTAGTTTCAGCGCATCACTATGCTTCGAAGTAGCCGAACAGCGTCCCAGAGTGTGAAGTAAAATGAACTTCGATTCAGTTTCATTATCACTGTACAGATGCAGGTAGTTATGATCATTAAGCAATGTATTAACTCTGCAACAAATTTAAAACAAGATTTGAATAGTCAGAGCGCGATTTAAAATGATAACCATAACGTATTTTTAACTACATACATATATCACCGCAGTGTTGCTAACTTTGAAGTAGTTTCGCTTACCCCGTGAACTCCATACCGCCTTTTCAAAGTTTTTCTTTTTAAAATAAAATATCCTAGCTGGAGCACACTTAATAGGAATTAGGGGTTTGAAAAATAAATTACAACCGCTAAAATTTAATAAAAATCAGTCGAGCCGCTTTAGAAGAGTACGGCAACTAACAACTAACTTACAGTACTAACACTGTATGAGAATTTTATACAACATAGAAAGTTAATACAAACCTCGTTCACTGTAAAATATGTTAAGCTGCGAATTTTTAAGTAATTCTAAAGTTTATTGACAGCGCGCTTATAAATTACACCATTGCATCGTAGACAAAGGGGAATGATGTGATACACTTATTATCCTCTTATGAACTTTGTCTTTCATCGCTGGCTTTGTTGGCATTAATGGAGATTGAGTGTCACTTGGAATTACGTAGAAGAAATAACAGAATATTTTCTCGTCCAGCATACTTCATTGCATGAAGTCAAAAGTTTTCAAGTGTGTGTTGCCAGTGGTCGCCTCCACCGAAACACAATATAATTTCACGGCAGAAGTGGGTGCAGCGGTGGTACTTCCCCGGGCGAACCATCATAGTTCTACCACCTACCGTTACCTAATAACCGTTGTAAACCTAAGCTTGTTATGGTTATATTATGTTTTGTCTTGCTTCAGAATGTGTCAATTTGTGCACAGCAGAGTAAGACAAGACTACTACAAGCGAAAACGGCATTTATTAATTAAATATTTAATATGTAGAGTTAAAAAGTTAGGTAAAAACTACTTTGCAACAATCCGCAACCACAACGTATGATGGTGTATACCTTTTTCATGCAATAGCACCTCCCTCCCTCCCACATAGGACACATGCACATGCAACAACAAAAAGTATACACCAACATACGTACCACCACCAACACGTATTTCGCCCCAAAATAGAGCATCATCAGGGTTATTGACTCTACGACGGTCACCCGCAAACTTTGCGGGTGACCGTCGTAGCTTTATAACAATGGAGTTCCGCAAAGTAACGCCTGATTCTATTAATGTAGAGTTAAGAAAAGAATGCCTAAATATATTCCTACTTCGGTTCAGCAATATAGTTCACTGCACTTCACTAATATTACTTAGTTCTTCACAAAGAAATTAAATTAATCTTTACATTGCATCGTTTTCATTTTACGGGCAGACACGTTTTTAAAGGAGACCACCTAGGGCTCCATTCTCTTTATGCCACAGATTATACTTACACACAAAGGAAATAAATCCTTTTAGTTTGTTTATCTACCAGCAGTATATTTAATCACTAATTTGTTTTCAAAGTAGACGGAAAACGGACCTCTTTGTTTTACCCGTCTCTTACCCGTTCTTTATTACTAGGACAAAGACAAAGGCAAAGGAAAAGACAAAGACTTTTATTTGCACAAATATGGGTGCTTACAACAACTAGGGCTCAATAAAGTAGTAACAGTAGTATTTTATATATATTATGTATAAAATTATGAAGGTCTTGAAAATACAAATGTTTCTTATTAAGGTTATTTGGTTTTTGTGGAAGTTTTAGATGCATCCTTTTCTTCTTCAACCCTCCGGTCTACTAAATTGAAACAAAGTCGAACTTCGCACACTAACATGCGACAACTCACACACGGTATTTATAACAGGAATGGTATGTGCTGCATCGAACGCAGTCGGCCCGGAAAATGCCCGGGATAGCGGGGTCTATTCTCAATCCATTCGAACTCTAAATGATGTCTGAGATTTTTTCCGTTGGTTTTTTTTTTAGCGTAAAAACGTAAGCTTTTTTAATTATATTTCAAACTCATTCCAGTTAAAAAGACGCAAAAAGCAGTAAAATTAGAAAGTAATCAAACTAAAAGAGACGTTTTTTTGGCTAGCTGACAAAATTGTTGAAAAGGGAATCAATTTTTATTTAAAAGCAAACAGCCTTTATATCTTTTAATTGAATGAAACCCTAAACTTCTTCTAGATAAATCAGTGAAGAGAAAATATAAATTATTTATTATCTATTAATATAACGTTTGACTTCAATATTATGTTTTATTATATTTCATTTATGACTTCATTTGCTTAGAGATTGTAAGACTCTTTTTGGGGATATTAAGTTGTAACGAAAAACTATTCTAATTAAATGTACACAAGCACTTACATACACATACATTAAAAGTAGAAATTGTACAAAGGTACAGCTTATTCCATTAGGAATCTCTTCCAGCAGACTTATAACTGGAGACGTGTTAACTAAACGTAGTAAATAGTGTACATACATTTTACATACAATATACATACACAGATATACATACTAATAAATGTACATATATACATAAATATTTACATACATATGAACCGATCGTTAAAAAGAAGTGTAATGTTTTTTATGTATTTCTTCTATTTGGATCAAAATTTGGATGTATAATTCTATCATTGTTATTAATCTTATATCATCCTTCTTAGTAACAGTTGCTATAACTTTTTTGAAAAAAATCGTTACAGTGGCAGTCGACTGGACTGTTAGTGCGGGTTTTTTTCGGCGCGTTAGCGCGTCTTTTGTTCATTTTTTTAAAGCACGTGTAGCTGCGAAACATTAAGATTTGAATTTTTCTGTCACAAAACGTAGCGCCCGTGTGAACGCATTTTCCGAAACGATCGTATATGCGTGTAAAAATACGCTAGTGTGAAAGCGCTCTTAGGCTCTCATTTTAAACGGTATAATGATTTAATACATTTTCAATAATTATTTTTATTAACGTGTAATATTGTAGTTGGTAGAACTATTAACGTTAGCCCGGGGAAGTACCACCGCTGCACCCACTTCTGCCGTGAACCAATTCTATTGTGTTTCGGTGGAAAGGTGCAGTTGCCGGCCACACTTACATGAGGCGACCACCAGCCTCCGGAGCAGCAGCGCAACTATATGCGACCTCAGACAAGATTTATTTATGCTTTCTTGAGGTTGTATGTATATGTCCATGTGCTGCAGCGACCACTTAACACCACGTGGCTTGCATGCTCGTCTGCTACTCCATTCAAATAAAAAAAATCAATTTTCGCACTATTTTTATAATTTACCTGTACTAATAAAATAATAATTTTGTAGATTGTAAAAAAATCATAACTTAATGAAAATGAATGATGTGTTCAAAATACTCTCCCGATCCGGAACATTTACAAATAATTTCATTCGCAGTACTTCGATTGAGAGACTGAAATTCCTTTTGGGCGTCATATTATAAAGCCGTATTAAATATTATTTCCATTTTCATATTGCCAAGCGAGCTCGGGATTACCGGCCACTTATACGTTTGCATTAATGAAATCAATATTATTGAGTACTCTGTTCATGCAATGTTCTGTGTAAAGTTTTGTAATTATTTTTGTCTGGAAAGCAAATTGTTTTTTATCTTTGATGTTTAATAATTAAAAGATGTATATAGATACGTGCCCGCTCCAAAAATATCATAAATTCCTCAACACCCTCGCTATTTAACATCTGTCGTTAACCTAGAGCATCGCAGGTATTGACTCCTGCAATATCTGCGATGCTCTAAGGTCATAAACTGTGGATTTTAAAACACTATAGCATCCAAATGCAAACCAATTTCTATTTCGCTCCTTATAAGTTCGAAACATGATCAGCTTCTTGCTAGTATAGATAAATAGCAATAACGTCACATTGCTAATAATGGTTTTCTGCAAATAATAACGTAATATTAAACAAGTATAACTACAAAGTGTCTTCTCGTTCAGAATACCTCAGTGCCTGAAGTCGAAAATTTTTGAGAAGCTTAGACTTATAATATGTGTAAGTATATTATAAGAAGACTATAATAGGGTAGCGTGGGGCGCATGTGTCAACAGTATCTCAAAATTATAAAGTGTATATATGTTTTTGACGTAATCTGGACAAGAAGATACTTTGTAATTATACTTGTATACTATTACGTAATTATTTGCATGTGCATGGTGTCAACATTATCTCAAAAAGTACCCCACGCTTTTTTCACAGTAAAATACATTTTCTTCTTATTTTTTACTTTTTAGTTCGTATTTTCACAAAAGCGTGTTTTTTAGTTTTTGAACTACATTATTTATTTTTAATTTTTTTAGTTGGTTTTTTTCATAGTATTGTATTTTTATCGGCTCTTGACCCCTGTGCAAATTTTCAAGTTAATCAGACGCTTAGAAGTAGGTAAAAATTAAGTTAAAAAAATTCCGTTACATACATACATATGTACATACAGGTCAAGCTAATATAAGCGTGTTAATTAGTTACTAGAAGTTTGATAGAAGTAATAATAAAAGTTGAATAAAACTAGATAATTCAACTGAAATTAAGTTTAGCTAAAAGGTTCAGTGATTAATAGCGTGTTTGTTAGTTTTTTAAACTACTTACGTTATTTATTTTACCTTGGTAAGTCAAACTACCAATTCTATCTACTAATTGGGGAAAATGTAACCGACGTTTACTCAAGTAGCAATTTAAATTATTGCAACTCTGTTCTGCATAGGCAACCATCCATAATATTTAGTGTGTTGACTGGCGTCTGTCTGTTCATTTCCAAATGGAGCAAATAAATTAATGTTGACTCTATCGCCCTAACTGATAAACTTTGTATAACTTTGTGATATTTATTTAGAGCTTTAGTCTTATTTCTATTTGTTTAAAATGATATAATACAAAGCAAGACTTAAAATATAACAAACTTTGTATTATTCTTAATCGTAGTTGACAAAGAGTTAGTTAAGAAAATTGTTAATATTTTCTTTAACTCCTTGTCAATTTGGAAGTGTTTTACTAAAGAAAATATACAATTATTACTTATTTGATAAAATTTGACTAAATTATCACCAGCATAGTACAGCATGGGACAAGCGACCGCAACCGCATTGGTAAGTCCAACTTCGAGAGAGAGGTAACTCGTAGAATCCAACTCGGTTGGGCAGCATTCGGAAAATTACGAAGTGTCTTCTCGTCCAGAATGCCTCAGTTCCTGAAGTCGAAAGTTTTCGAGCAGAGTGTGTTGATACTACGTCTGGGCAAAAGGCCGCCATCCAACCAGGTCGACGACCTGAAGAAACGGGAAACCGCTGGATTCAGAGGGCCCAAGACCGGACGCAGTGGCGAGCATCAGGGGAGGCCTTTATCCATCAGTGGACTTTAAAATGCTTGGATGGATGGATGATAAAATTTAAATTTATCGGATTTTATTGGGCATCCAAGTCGATCACCGAAAACATTTATTAAGTAAATGTATGGCAAATCTGATGTGTTTTTTTTTTCTTTTTTGGCATTTTTTAAAAGTATAGTATCTCTTTTTGTGTAAACACCGGGAATCTAAATCATCCTGGAAGGTTAAAGAATTTAATAGACACAGATCCAACGCTCAACTGCACCCGATGATTACACATCTGTTATGATGATAGGTGACACTGATTCACTTTGTACTTTTAAGTTCTTTTACATTTTAAGCCACTCGCAATGGTTTTGGTTATATAAAGTATCATTTTCTTATCCTTTGTTATAAATGTAACGGGCTACCTTTGAAGTAAAAACGCAATCACCTTGCCTTTGTAAGCAACATCGCCCTGACATTCTCTGGATCGATTGGTATCTCATTTCCGAGACCTGTCTTGCACGTGGCCTTAATACATCGTAAAGCTTGGAACACATGACTTACACATACAGGAGAAGGCTGCAATCCATTTTTTGCTTCGTTCGGGAGGCCTAGATCATATTCCATTACGCTGTTCCAAAGGGGGGTTGATGGAGATGCGCGTTAGTCGGTCACAACAATGCAATCTGTAGATCATTTGGATCCCACAGGGCTCAATTCTCGGCCCGTTATTATTTTAATATGTATTAAAGATCTGCAATATATGGTGGAGAATAATCACGAGATAGTATTGTTATCCCCCATATCTATGTTCTGCCGTCTTGGCAATAAACAAATAAGATCACTTACAGATGTCGATACAGCCAAACTGGACTATTTTAGTTATTTCTTTAGTATATAATGTCGTATGGGATTTTATTGTGGGGAAATGCTGCTAATATCGACACAATATTTATTTTGTTTAATTCCAGAGAATCACTGAGAGAAAAATTTAAGGAGACTAATATACTCACATTTGCATCGCAATATATTTATGAAAATATAATGTATGTTTGTTAAAATAAATACGAATTTATCACCTTTTTGGATTTACATAGTTTGAACTGTGTTTCGACAAGGAATGGCCACATACTTGCACTCCCCAAGTGTAGGCTTCAATAAAAGAGCCACTTTTTTATCGCGATGTCGATCAAAATATATAATAAAATCCCGGAAAATGTTCTATCCCTTCCTTTGCACAAATTACAAAAAAATCAAACAAGTCCTGTACCGCAAGGCTTATTACGATCTTAAGGACCATTTAATTGATAAAAAAGGTTGGGATTGAACTGTAGTCCCACAAGGATGTTTCCATAACTGATGTAATAGACTTAAATTAGTCAAACTGCCCATGTTAGCAGTTGGCTGTGGGACCACATTGAGACATGCGGTAGCTGTCACGTACATAATGTTGCTTAACGGCTAATGGCTACTACTGTAAGAAAGCTAATTATTGTATACCCCATATTTAAAACAGTGTTGAAGTTTTTCTCCGTCTGTTATTTTCTTCAGCTCAGCATTGCCTAAGCACACCCAGAGAAGACAGAGTAAAAAAAATAACGTTCACTAAGAGTTTGTTAAAGATCCGTTAATAAAGAATATTTCATTTAATTTCATTTCATTACACTTCACTTTGCTTCGCTTCACTTCGCTTCGCTCCACTCCGCTCCGCTCCACTCCACTCCACTCCACTCCATTCCACTCCACTCCACTACACTACACTCCACTCCATTCCACTCTACTTCACTCCACTCCACTCCATTTCATTTTAATGGATAATACTTATACATGTTACTCAATACGTATTCGTAATTTATTTGTTACTAATGGTACTTAAAAAACCAGGGCCGTATGTTCGTTCTTATAACTGACTCATAAAATATTTAAAAGTAATGATAAAACAAACAAATCTAATATTGCAAAGGCGTTGAAAACCATTTAAATGTAAACTACAACACCATTTGTAATTTGTAGTTACAACTAAAAATGGCCAAATGTAACCCTACCCTAAGTTCTAGGAACAGACGGAGCTCAGCGCAGCCTCGTTACCCGGCAACGGCCGGTGCAGTAGCTCTGCCCGGGCGAGCGACGTACTTTGCTCAACCAGATTTCATACAGGTCCGCCAGCCTGTAAATGTGTGCAGTTGCGCATGTCAATTATATTTTAAATTTGGAATATAATTTATGGAGGAGCTGCATTTTACGCCCTTTTTGGGGCCTTAATGCAGGACTCATTTCAGAGCAGTATTTAGGTCATAGTCTACCTACAACACTATTCACGATTTCGTGGACATGATATTCTCAGTCATGTCTTGATAGTGCTCGACTTTTATCTAAGCGATTGCGCTGCTGGTATCGGGTCTGTTGATTGCCAATTGTGATCGTAACTTCCAGTTACGATAAAAATGAAGTACACAGCTACAGAATAATAGAATAATAATTAATCCCTGCAGTTTATGAAAATCTATATTATGGTTTTTTTGTCAGTTTCTAATGTAGCCGCTTGAATCCCGACTATTATAACTTTTTTTTTATTTGCCAATAAACATTGTACATTTTCACTTAAAAATAACATGCTTAAAAATAACTTCCAGTTACGATCACAATGGAAAGGAACCACTATTCCACCGACACACAAAATCAAATTCTTCAAGACAATAATGGGTGTATACTATCCCTACTACTATATCCCTAATACTAACGTATGTTACTACCCTGGTTAAGCCATGTAATTTCTTCCACCTGCCAAATATTATCGTTATTTCAAATTGTAACATATTTCACTTAAATGCTCATAAATGTAAACTACAGATTTATATCTGGCTGCAGAGTAAGACTATCACCTTTATAATTTTAAATAGTATTGGCATGCAACTAAATCAAATACACACCCACACTAACACCCAGCAACCCACACACACACACATTTTTACATTTTAATTTGTCTTCATTTATACAACATTACATCATTGATCGTCCTAATAAAATGTAACCTGAAAAGCACGATTTCCATGAAATCCCTGACACTCATAACACAAGTTAAATCTTACATTGAGTGTCAGATTTCTAAGGAAAATTACCCCTAGTGTGTCTAATTTTGCATGTTATTTTTAAGTGAAAATGTACAATGTTTTTGGCAACTAAAAAAATTTATAATAGTCAGGTTTCAAGCGGCTACATTAGAAACTGACAAACAAACCTTTATATAGATTTTCATAAACTGCAGGGATTAATTAGTTTTCTATTATTCTGTAGCGGCGAACTTAGTTTTTTACAGCACTATTTTCTTTTCAAATTAGCTAAAAATAAATCTTGAACAGATTTTAATTTATTATTATTTATTTACCTAAACCCAGAATAAGAACTCAATCAACAAATAAGTTCGTTAATTTTAACCAATCTCAACACTATCGCCAACTACCCTAAGTTTTTTCACACTCGCTACTAACAAGTTTTGAAATCCTGTCAACCCATAATTGCTCACGTGCAAAGGGTTGCCTAGTCGCTGCCTCGCTGCCCATTGCATGCCCGTCTTGTCCAAACCTCATTGTTTACATGAACCGCCTTGCATTTTGAGAGCTCAATTTAATACGCATTGTGTTTTGATCTCCGCCATGCAAACATAATTATGATGCGTCATGCACAGTCATTGTTGATTGACTAGTTGTTTCAGTCTGGACTGGGAGCTGACCGGTAAAGGCAGGAAGCTAGGGTTTGACAGATGACGCGTTTGAACGGTGCGAGTAACTGGTACTAATCTAGGCAAATCTGTCTCTCTCCTACTTGAGTGAGCGATAATTCCGCGTGGATAGCTGCTATACAATAATACATTTACATGTTTTCGTCAAGTATGAAGTGCAGTGAAAAGTGAAAGGCATGATGACACTATTAAAGAATCATAGAATGAACGGTTTTACAGATAAAAATATGCTAAAAAAGTTCTAAAATATGATCCCGTTTTAATATAAACATTAAGATTAATAAGATTTTCAATAAAATAAAAGTATTAAATACAGCAATTGGCCATGTTATCTGAAACGCCAATCAAAAGGAATGACGTCACGTCTCAGTTAATGTCATCGTATTGCTTGTAGTTTGACGAGCAAGCCGACGCCATGACACCTACGAGCGTTTTCGCGCTTAATTCAAATTATATAGCAAAAAATACATTAATTTACGTAAAAAGTTGAGTTTATTGCTGAAATAAACTTTTTTTCGAAACTAGGAGACGTGTACCTACAATAAGGAAAGGTATTTAAAAATCTGTCATCATGCCCATTGTTTATAGCAACAAGTATTTTCTTATGACGTTGTCACGTTCAAATATCGTCAGTAAACCGACTTTACAGACAACCGATTTTTTTAAATATTAGTACATATTTAACAATATAGCTTAATTTGGACCAAACGTGGTGAAGTTATTTCTAGACGTAAGCTTTTCAAAAGACCAGGTCAATAAAATTTAATATTGATCTATAATTTTAACAGCAATTTACAAAATATGTCTTACTTACCCATCAGCTTTTCAAACTGATCATGGGTAACAATACTGCTCCGTCTCACGTTAATGACGTGTTATACAGCATTATTACACCAACGCCATTATAATTTACTGCACTACATAAATTACCTATTCTGTACATATTGGCTACAACCCTTATTGCGTCCCACTGCTGGGCATGGGTCTCTCCCCATTATTGGGGGGGCCTGGAGCTTACTTTACCACGCTGCTCCAATGCGGATTGGTGGAGTTGCGGGTTAGTGGCCAACCCGCTGTCGGATGTTTTCAAACCGCCCATAAGGCCGCCGACGAGGTTTAACGACTGTTATCTATCGACAACAATCGGGACCGACGGCTTAACGTGCCCTCCGAAGCACGGAAACGCGCATGTAATTTTTTGCCACTAGCGGTCACCCATCTCACACCCGACCGCGCCCGTTTG
The DNA here is from genome assembly GCA_911387765.1 of Pyrgus malvae. Taxonomy (NCBI): domain Eukaryota; kingdom Metazoa; phylum Arthropoda; class Insecta; order Lepidoptera; family Hesperiidae; genus Pyrgus; species Pyrgus malvae. The sequence continues at coordinate 5,216,192 of OU426958.1, read as the reverse complement.
GCTTAGTTGCATAGATCGCTTGCGTTCTACGCTAACCACCGGGCCGTGCGCGCTTCCTGTACATATTTATTATATGACAATTTTGTAAATTAATTAGATAATTTTATGTTGCGAAGAACTACTTAACTGGAAGATTTATTTATTGTTACCTTATATCTCTTCGAATTTATTAAATTGAATTCTATTGTTAATGTTGTATCATAAATCTTAACATATGATTTATGATACAACTTATGTTTTACAATTATGTTTACAATAATAAATTCACTATGTTATCCTAAATAATAAATAAATAAAAATAAATAAATACCAAGTGTCGTAGGCACTATTAGTCGAGTTAGTTACAGATCACAAAACCAGGCCTGTTTGCAACCTTCACACACCTTATTTTTAACCTAAACAGTTCGCAAACATAAAATACTTCATTCAAATTCATCTGCCGTGTATATTCGCACAAGTAACACAAACAATGCGATACTCAATTCGGATCTATTACACTCAATCAATAGAGCAGAGCATTCCTTCCTAGGAGCCCTTTGTGGAGCGAGCTCAAAGCTAACCATGTTTATTGGTGCAAGTATTTAATGGTAAACAAACAATAATGTTATGAAGCCTGTAGCAGATGTAGTAAGTAAAATAGACGACTAAAGAGTTATTGTTTGTTTCCAAGCATCGTTGAGCACCATAAGCTATCGGTACTAGTTGTAATCAACAGAAACATAATTAAACTTATGGTATATAAAATAAATATTTTATTTTATGAACGGTGTCAAAATATCAGCCGCGGATTTGTCCAAGTATCCATCAACCTTTTATAATCCACTGCTGGAAATATGCCTTCCCTAACGTTCGCCACTCCATCCGGTCCTGTGTTGAGTTTGTCACTAAACGGCAACTTACATTTGCCATGGTGAAAGCTCTAAGCCTCCAAAAATCTGCAATGGTAAATATCTCTATGTACTATGTAGAAGTAAGCAATAATTTTGCTGCCATAAACCTTACATAAACCATAACCTACTCATACATATTTGTTAAAAGCAAACAATGAACTTGCAATCTATAGTCCGGCCAACGAGACGAGATAAAGAATGTAAACAAACGGACCGTTACCAAGTTACTATTGCGAGAGCGAGCAATAATTATCTCTGTCCTTATCACACGTATGCAGTAATGGCGTCAGTTAGTCAACGACAGCTTTTGTTGCCTGTTTCGTGGTACAGGAAAGCACTCAGTACCACAGTTGTCAACATTTGGTCGCGTTTTGACGGGAAGTCGAAAAAGACATTATGTTGTGCTCTTGTTTTGTTTTCATGTTATTGGTATAATTTTGAGTAATATCGGATAAATTTGATGGCATTTGGTTCGATATAGGTTAATTACAGTGCATGAGTGTTGTGAAATAAAATAACAGTGCGAAAATATGTTTATACAGCTTGCCTCCAAAATTCCATTGGTCACGTTCTGGTAAAAAAGCCATCGCTTTACTTGAATTTATGACTGACTTGACTGACTGATTACTGACGACTTACTGACTTTACCTATTATTACTCGTCCAGTTATAACGAAACTGGCAAAAACGTGATGTAAATATTGTTACGCCCTATGGGTAGTAAAATACCGTTTGCAACGTAGAAGTTGTTTATTATCTCCTTATACAAAAATCCACTCAACAGAATCCAAATCACGAAGCACAATCACTATAGTCAAATATACTATAGATGTAGTCGTCAAAATAATTCTTCCTTGTTGCTTGGAGTGATCGGCCCGGTGCGTGCCTTACATTCCGTGTGCGTGCTTTACATACGGCTACCCACGGTTCTCTAGAATTTTCTCGAACTACCTAATACAATAGGCCCTTCCCGAACCTTCCTTTATATTACTAACGCAATTATAGTTATGTACAGTCATAAATAATAGCCGCATACATGTACGCATGTATTAATCCTTATCTAAATAAAAACGTTAATTAGCTTCGTCAATTCAGATTAAAATTGTACAAAATGTAATCAAATAAATACTTTAGAAGATGATATTTTGTTTTACCATAAATCATAACATCCCCCGGCGCGCATTCTCATCGCGCATCTATTTTTTGCCTTTAGTACTTAAATGGGTTTTTGTAAAATAAATTTTAATGTATATCACTTAATCGCTCGAGCGAAGCTGGGCCGGGTCGCTAGTATATGCTATGTATATAATGTTGGCTCACAGCTCAGAATGCGGGTTTTTGTTAAATAAAAGATAAAACACTTTACAATTGCACGTATATTTCGTAGTTATGCAGTATACAAATCACATATGTAAATATTTCAAGAACGAATAAACCACCAAATTTTATAATCAGCGACCCAGCCCAGCCAGGGCGACTCAAAGACAGGTACTCCAGTTTTACCAATTTAACTAAAAAAACTTCACCAATTTAACTTAAATAACCTACGGAACCTACCTATTTCAACAAACTCTACTCCACCTTAACATGGTACGTATAACGCCACTGCGATTCAGAATTCCGCTCAACGCCGTACCACCATTACATAATATGCAACCCCAGTGTGACGGGTGACGGGAAGAAAACAGCTTCGAAAACATCGCAGTACTTCGAATTCATATTCCAAACATTCAGCATCTGTGAGTCAACCTCAGGAGATAGAGACATCATGAACTCCTTCTCAGCGTTATTGTAGATGTGCAATTCCCCAGCACATTACCCCAATGTATGTCTGCTAGACCACAGTGCACGCATACAAAGCTCCCAAAAAGCAAGGCTCCCAACAAAGCCTCGTTATACTACAATTAGTTCGAAAACGAAACCCTAATGACTTATACACCTATCCCTTCCTCAAAATTCACACTATTGGTGAGAAGCGCATTGAAATCTGTTAGGTAGTTTGAGACTACCTAGTTCATATAGACAGACAGACAGAAAGACGCGTCAGCGGGACTAAATTTTATACGTTAGGATTGACAAGAACTTATCTAAAATTATCTCAATTTCAAAATCCCCTTGACTACCACTACAACTCACCGTAGCTCAAATACATATATAAATATATAGTATATAAATATTATTAAAAAATAGTTTGTAATACTATAATTTAAAATAATGTTAAATAGAAACTTTGCACACCAATGTTTATGTAATTCAATTTTTTTCTCTTTTTTTTGTAATTTTGCTCACTAAATTTTGGTTAATGTGAGACTATAATTTTCTAAACAAAACCAACTATTCATATACCACATTTTGGCAAATAAATAATTTCATTTCATGATTTCATTACATTTCATTTCAAATTACCGCTCAGATGCTGCTTCCCTCTACCAAGACGTTGCGAGTTGCGTTGTTGAGTCTTGAAGGCCTCCTCTGCAAACCTTATCGCTGCTTTGCTCCTGAATAATCTTATGCCCTCTAACAGAGGCTTTCGATCTCCCTCCATCCTACGCATATTGCTGCTCACCGGGCTTACTCCTGCTCGACCTGAGCGTCCATTGCCTCGGCTCGCTCCTGCCCGACCTGAGCGTCCTTTAGCCCTCTAACCTGGGCTCATTCCTGCTCGACCAGAGCATCCTTTGGCGCTCAGACCTGGGCTCATTCCTGCTCGACCAGAGCATCACTTTTAAGTCCCTCATTCCTGCTCGACCTGAGCGTCACTTGGCTCTTAGGCCTGGGCTTACGTGTGCTTACCTTAGCCCTGATCGTACCTCCAATCCTAGGTAGTCTTTCTCGGGGGTATTCGTCCATAATATTATTATCTGCAAAATTACACATTTGAGTACATAATATTCCATTTTAATCACAATAAAAGTTAACAAAAATGAAAAGTGACACATTTGAGTACATATTCTATTTAAAATCGACTTTAGAATCGAAAAGTAAAAAGAGAACAAATTAATATAGTATTGAATTATCCAAAGCTAAAGAAAAACATCACCAGACTTCTATATGTCTATAATCAGACAATGGAATGTATTTTTCTCGAAAATGACATCATCGTAATTATCATCACCATCATCGTTGTTTTTATCATTATCACCATCGACTCCATCATTTTTTTTCATGTTAAGCACCCCTAGGTGCAGTACAGCACCCACCACAAAAAATAATTGAGGATATGCAAATCTGTAAGCCATCATTTCTTAAACACTAAGTTTTAACCTTACCTTCATTGTATATCGAAGTCTCATGCTTGTATGTATAGATATCTGAATAAATTTACGACAAAATTTACGTTACCAATAGAACCGCAAGACAAATACGAAAACATGATATTGGCACCCCCCTTGTAGATTGAAATTATGTAAAAAAAATACAGTGTTACCGAATTCACGAAACATTCAAATTTTTGCCTTACAATCATTTTAGGTCCTAGTTGGCATTGTGGCACAGTGGATACGTTTTTCTAGAATATATAGCGATTGCTGCCTGTAAAATTACATCAATTTACATGTAGATAAGGTAGAATAAGTGGAAAGTGTACATACTCGTATCATTTCAGCATTTTTTGTATCCTTATTATCGCAAAACAAAAAAAAAATATGAATTATGAATTATAAGCATCAAATAAGGTATCAGTTTTCATTCATATTTACAAAGGTCAATGTCAAATTTCAATTAATATGTGGATTATGTCGATGCAATACTAAATATAACATGAGAACCTCATCCTTTTTGTTGATGTTGGTAAAATAAGGTAGATCATCTCAAGCCATTGTATATTCATTTATCTTATAAAAAAAAGTAAAAAAAAGTGGGTACCAACTTCCTGTAAGGGCAATAAATTTAAAAGAAAAGTCACATTTATAAAAGCCTTCATCAAAACTAGTTGTTCACATCTAGTGTACCACAGCTGTAAAAAGATATCATTAATCATGCATCTTATTAATCTAAAACAATATATAAATCTTTAACGCACTAAACATATACGTAACATCTATTCTCAGGTCTTCAAATATTTATATCTAAGTCTATACACCACGGCGGTGTTTCCGATCCAGAGAAAAGAAATTAAGTTGATTACATAAATTAAGTATTATTAGTTCTTTAAATATCTGCGTTTTTCCATAAATTATTCATATTTTGATAAAAAAATAAAACTTCACTTTGAAGTGGGTTGATAAGTATACTGCAAATTTATTACAATAAAAGTTAATAAAACATGTGGTTGTAAAATAATTGACGTTCACCCCTAAGCGTTCACCGGTTCGATATTCCAGCAAATTCAAGAAACTTCAATATATCAGAGTATTTACAGAATTGGCCGTTGTGGACGTGAAAGAAAACAGTAAATTCTCTTATTATCCCACTTCTGAACTGTTGGCTCACAGCTCAGAATGCGGGTTTTTGTTAAATAAAAGATAAAACACTTTACAATTGCACGTATATTTCGTAGTTATGCAGTATACAAATCACATATGTAAATATTTCAAGAACGAATAAACCACCAACAGAACAAAAATGGAGTACTTACATATTAACAATCAACTTAACTATTATTCCTTCAATCCTTTACTTGTTTCACTTATTATTTTGTCTACGCGTTAACACATTTTACTCTTTACTAATGCTTTTCCTTAGCCACGTCTCGATCCCTCAGTGCTTCCAACACGAATGCTTGCAGCTTGGTCGGAGAAAATAACGACAATTCATGTGACCGGAAGTTGGCTATGATTAACTGACGTGTCGGAAACGGAACAATGGAATTACCGCTACTAAAAATATCATAATAATACGGAATTAGCTAATACAATATTCTTCATAAATAAATAAAAGCTAACAATAATTTATTCAAATAAAAATGTTTTGAACCCCTGAAACTTTGTTTACATTTTTTATCACGTCTCGTTGGCCGGACTATAAGTAGTTTTAAGGGTTAACCTCAGCCAGTAGACATTTGAACACGACCACTAGTCTCGAGTCATGTCTGCGCAAACAACAATTCGTTTGTCAATTCAGATCTATATCCCGTAATTAGTTGAGAAGTACATTCCATTCTAGGATACCTATGTGGAGCGCGCATGGCCCGGCGGTTAGCGTAGAACGCTAACGATCTATGCAACTAAGCAAAACGGGCGAGGTCGGGTGTGTGATGGGTGACCGCTAGTGGCAAAAAAATTCATGCGCATTTCCGTGCTTCGGAGGGCACGTTAAGCCGTCGGTCCCGGTTGTTGTCGATAGATAACAGTCGTTAAACCTTGTCGGAGGCCTTATGGGAAACATCCGACAGCGGGTTGGCCACTAACCCGCATCTCCACCAACCCGCATTGGAGCAGCGTAGTGGAGTGAGCTCCAGGCCTCCCCAATAATGGGGAGAGACCCGTGCCCAACAGTGGGACGCAAAAAGGGTTGCAGCCATGTGGAGCGAGCTCAAAGCTAATCTATGGTATTTAACTGTAGCACAAACTATAAACAATAACCAACTCGCAAACCCAATAATGGGAAGAGATTCAAACCCAGCTGTGGAACGCTAAAAGGGTTGAGGGCTAGTGGCAAAACTTCATACGTGTTTCCGTACTTCGTATGGTATTTTAAGCCTCTGGTCCTGGTTGTTGTCGATAGATGATAGTCGTTAAAACTTATCGGAGGCCTAACAGGAGGTTCGAATACATCTATGGCCACTAACCAGCATCTCTACTAATTCGCATTGGAGCAGCGTGATAGAGTAAGCCAGGCCTCCCCAATAATGGAACTGACCCGTGCCCAGCAGTGGCAGTGGCAGCCGAACCGATGTTCTCCATCGCCGTGCATGCCTGAGAGAAATTCATTATTTCTCGAAAGCATGACGTCCACCAATCCGCACTTGGCCAGTGTGGTGGACTATGGCCTAAATCCCCCTCACTTGTGAGAGAAGACCTAGCGCAGCAGTGAGACATAAAAAGATTGAAAAAAAAAGTTGAATGAGATGTTAGTGGTCTAAAGCGACCGTCAAAGTGCACGTGGCCTACATTCTCGTCTAACGTCATTAATAACATATACAATAAAATAATTATTTTGTCCTAGATATTTCATTTTTGTATATTAATAATATATCATCGCAAACAAGGATACAGTATATGAAATCAAGCACACTGATGCCGTACATTCCAATATTAACTGAAATAGTCTTGTATTACGAGGATCCCGAAGATATTCATAGTTAAATCTCTGTGACTCACAGACATTTGTTTTGTTAGTCTGAAAATTAGAACCATGGAAAATATATTGACGTAACTATATCTATTTTGTGTAAAAATTTACGGAAAGTACAAAATAGATTAAACAAAATTACGTGGTCTAATAGATGCCTATAGTCAAATGTAGAGTATTTTTATAAATAAATAATTAAACGTTACACACTCATAACCCCACAGTAAGGTAAGTAATACCCTGTGTCGTGGGTACAATAGACACATACAAAGACAGGAACACAAACAACCAGACCGAGAACAGAAATTCAAACTAATCATTCAAATTTCTGTTTCGCCGGGAATTAGACCCGGGACCCCTCGATTGGCAGTCCGGCAGGAAAACCATTGCGCCACGCTGATTGTCGTTATGTCAAAAAAATCTCGGTAACAAAATGGTCAAGCGAGGAATTCTGACTAAGGTGTATATTTTTGTGAAGTTGCTTGTAGAGCTAGCACTCTTAGATTAAAGAGCTTGGCTGTACATGATATCTTATAAGTTTTTTTACTGTCTGAGCCATACGGTTTCGACTGGCAACATTTTACATGAAGTTTTTAATGAGACTCGAATCATTATAGGAATGAACCTTAGAGCATCACAGGTATTGACTGGTATGATATAAAACCAGTCAGTTAGTCAGTACCTTTGATGATTTAAGGATTGAACACAATCAATATATAAGAATAATGTTAATTTTTATTTAAATTTTATTTACAATGAATATATACCATTATAGAAACCTCGTGTTACAGCGTTTGTAATGAACTCCAAGTCCTCCAACATGCATAACGGATGATAGAATTATTGATATAATTTTTTGTATCTACTGGTGCCACAGAAATCTAGTCTAAACAAGTTCTAAGATAATTCAAATTTGTTGTCAGCATTTCAAAGATATCGTGGAATTTCTAACTTCCTTCTTTTATGCGCTGAGATAAACTTTTAAGTTCTAAAGTTTGAACATCTGCAAAGATCCCTATTATTTACACAAGACGGATGCATCGCTTATTGAAAACTTTGTGTGGATTAAAGTTCTAAAGAGGTGCAACGGTGGTGAAAACTTTGTGTTATATAAATAAACTACTAATTAACTATCCTGGGCATTTAACTAGCCGGTCTAAAGAAGTAAAAAGTTGTAAAGGCGGATTTTATCGGTATTTTTTTTTGTATAGAGAGAGACCTATGCCCAGCAGTGGGATGAAATGAAGGGTTGCAGCCAATACATTTTTATGAAATGAAATGAAATTAAAATATTTTATTTGCACAAATAAAGGTGAAAAAAGGTTTTACAAAATATTTAGAACTCCATATTTACCACTTAGGGTGTACAAATTTTATTATATTAAATAAAATAATTATTTAAATGACCTTATTTAATGTAAGCATAAATTCTTAAAGTGACTACTACAGAAGGGAAATTTATCCCAAAACTTTGTGCTAAAACAATGTCTGTCCAAACAAATTAACCCCAAAAACTGACGCAAGAATAAACACTCCACAGATTATGATGTTTTCAATACTTGTGTCCATTACTGTTACCCTAGAGCCAAATAGGGGATTCGTTTCGCTGTTCTGGGCATTTAATTAGCCGGGCGAAAGATGTAAAAAGTAATAAAGGGTTGAAACGCCACCCAGGTAAATTATCGGTTAATTTTTCGTTTAAATTGGAAGTTTATGTCAATGCACACCTATTGCATGTTGGCTGGCTGCAACCCTTTTTACGTCCCACTGCTGGGCACGGGTCTCTCCTCCTTATTGGGGAGGCCTGGAGCTTACTCCACCACGCTGCTCCAATGCGGGTTGGTGGAGATGCGGGTTAGTGGCCAACCCGCTGTCGGATGTTTTCAAACCGCCGTTAAGGCCTCCGACAAGGTTTAACGACTGTTATCTATCGACAACAACCGGGCCCGACGGCTTAACGTGCCCTCCGAAGCACGGAAACACGCATGAATTTTTTTGCCACTAGCGGTCACTCATCTCACAACCGACCGCGCCTGTTTGGCTTAGCTGCATAGACCGCTTGCGTTCTACGCTAGCCGCCGAGCCATGCGCGCTTCTATTGCATGTACATATATGTTTTTACATCTTACTATAGAGCATGGGTCTCTAATTGAAGGTGATTGGGGACACACTTCACTTCACTCCAATGCGTGTTATTGAAAATTCGAAAAACTATAATAATATTATTAAATAATTGATAAAAGCCACACATTCAATAACAGTCAACTGCACAATTGCTTCACAACAAAATTGGATGTAGCGGTCTTACTTCCACGGTGGAACCATAAAAGTTCTACCCATAGACATATGCCATGCGACACGTTTATGCTTTATTAATTTGAACCACTGATAGACAAACCAATAGAATAACCAGCAGCTGAGTGCAACTGAGATGCTCTAATATAAGAAACAATATGTTATTATAAAAAATGATACAATCTTAATAAAGTATTCCTTAAGTAAAGACGCCTACTCATTCAAGATCCTGAGACAGTCACGATACTTCATGGCGATACTGCCAGGCCGGTGCGCGTGTGCATCGAGTTGCACGCGTCCAAGAAGAATTAAAGAAGAAATAATATTTCAACATCCATATAAATCGAATTCCACCAACCCGTATTGGAGCAGCGTGGTGGAGTAAGCTACAGGCCTCCCCAATAATGGGGAGAGACCCGTGCCCAGCAGTGGGACGTTAAAAGGGTTGCAGCCATAAATAGCAATAAATAGAAGAGAGAAGAGCAAATTAAATGCATTAAAAAAAAGACACGAAGAGGAAATTTGAAGAAAAAGTTTAGAAGAAAACATTAAAGAAGATTTGAAAGTTATGATGGAGAACCGAGAAGATTCACATCATGACCAGCCAGAAGATAAATTTACGTCATGGTTCAATGGATTCCACCATCCACCAGGCGTAACGCAGCAACTGCCCATCGCCATCCATCCATCCATCCATTTTTATAATCTTACCTAACTTATAATAAAGGCGTCTTAGGCATACTACATCTCCGGAGGCATTAGATTTTTTTTTTATAAAAATGTAAGGTTATGTATTTTTTAAACACAAGATTGTTAAAAAAGACAACGTGCCGAAAATATAGCATAAAGCATCTACACAAAACAAAGGAATCTGTGCCTCCAGTTCCATGAGCTCTTCTCTTGTAAAAGAGACTCTTATGTTTAAAAATTAACTGTTTTTTAACTTACTGTGAAACTTTGTTTTTGATAACAGATAACCTTTTAGTATTATACTTGTTTTAATTTCACCTCACAAAGAAAATACAGGAGCAACTTGATAATTACACGGTTCTTGTAAAATAGAAAACAAAGCAAAATAGAAATATGGAGGTAGACAAGCCTTAGGCATATTGTGAGAGACGAAGCGGACACGCTCAAATGATCACATTTGTAATATAGTCATAATTTTGTGAGACGATTTTGTTTATAGTTAAGGTGATTTTTTTTATTTTTTAGGCAATAGTAATATTTTTTTATATAAATAACGAAGTACAAACTAAAGATCTAAAGACAGTGCAAGAAGTCTGATGTGCAATATCTAAATAATTTTACACAGATAATATGTATAAAAGCATAGTAATGTCATCAATCAAAAATAAAAGAGAGCCGTCGGCGCCATTCTGCCCAGCTCCGGGCCTGGATGAAAAAGGAGGGTCGCGTCACCTACCGACAGACTCAGATGCTCTCTGGACATGGCTGCGTCGGTGAGTATCTGAACCGCATTGGACGTGAGATGTCTGCCAGATGTCATCACTGCGGACACGACCAGGCAACCGCGCAGCACACGCTCGAGCACTGCTCAGCTTAGGAGTCCGAGCGACGGATACTGGTCCAAACAATTGGACATGACTTGTCCCCGTCGTCGTTGAAGCGGTGCGGTCCAATGGAGATCCCGGAGTCCTCCCCAAGCGCAGAGGCAGGCCACCAAGGGGTTTTAATGCGGTACAAATGCCACATAGCCCGGTATCCTCTCCCAAGGTGTTGGGGTACCTTTTGAAGGTTTCCCCCCGATACCAAAAAAAAGGTATAAGAAATAAATAATTGAATAAGTTAAGCTAGATGATAAGTAGAAGTAACGTTGTATAAGTAGTAGTAGGAAAGTTATCATTCATATTTATCAGATCATTTTTATATGTAATCAGGGAAAATTTCTTTACAAACTTTACCCAACCCCCTCCCCATTTTACCCCTATAGGGGGAAATTTTGTCCATATCACCAACACAGATCATTTCTAATTGTAATCGAAAACTTATCGGGCTGAGAAAAACACGAGAGCGCGTTCGACGCATACGGTATCGCCGAATCAACCGATGAGTCGGGATGTCAGTGTTCTTTGCCTTGATCTCTTCTTAATCGGCGTGAACAATACTATATTTAATCTGTTACCTACATTTGTAGGTTTCCCAATACACTCCAACAGAAATTCGACTTCACAATTTCGTTACGGATTATCGTCGGCTTCGGCGCTCGCTATTCCACACCCACTAAAGACACAGCTCAAAGAGTCGGATGCAGGAAGTATGGAAATCCGAACAATCTTGATTTCCGTGTCCATTTAATTAGTTCTAGTTCCATGTCAATTTACCCCAGACGATGCCATTGTTACTCATACTTTCACTGACTTACAGTGTGTAATTTTGTCGGATGCTTATTTTATAGAAACGTTTATTTGCTTTCTATTTACGTGAGTGTTTTGTTTTTAAATATAATAAATTGCAGAAATCTTGTTTCATCGTAAATATAGCTGCCCAGATCTACACCTCATAGGGTTTGTTACATGTTTACCCCATCAATTTAACCATGCTGAATTGAATTCTACTTTACTCATCATTTTAGATAAAATAAAACACTCAGACATCCCTTCAGATTCAAATCGTTCAGCACAATAAATCTTATCAGGCATTTAAGATAGCTTAAAATGTACGAAGTATATTCGCACATATTTTAGTAATGCATTCGAAATCCCTATCGTTAACAATTTTAATTTGTATGTGTTTCATCGTAATGCAACTTTTGCTTGTACTGCGATACATGCTTTCTACCTTTTTAACATAATAAATTCAGTGTACAAACAGCACTCGTGGAGTTTGGTTATTTCATCATACCTTACTCTTCCCGATTAATGTAAGGGTACAAACAGTCCCTACATAAAAGAAATTTAAAGATTAACTGTCCGTAACATTCGTGAAAGAAGCTCTTTGTATATGCCTTCGTATTGGCTGTTGCCGTTTTTGCGTCCCACTGCTGAGGATATCACTCCATTTTTGAGGAGATCTAAAGCTTACTATACCACGCTTTTCCAGCTGCGGTTTGGTGGTGATGGTTTTTAAACTACCCATAAATCCTCCGACAACGTATAACGATATCTATCTAACTATATCTTTCGAACGGTAGTATCTGGGATCGACGGATTAACGTGCCCTCCGAAGCACGGAAAGTGCATGAAATGTGCTACAAAAACGGTCACCCATCATAGTCGACCACACCCGTTTTGCTTAGCTGAATATACCGCTTGTATTGAGTACTTTTTTCCTATTACTAATAAATTATTATGTTAATTAAATGACTAGTTTAAAATGTAAATTAAAATAATTTTTGTATCCTGGTTTTAAAAACATTGTAAAACGAGACCTAAGGTCGATTAATTGCAGAAACAGTTCAGGGAGTGTATTAAATCCAGTTTAGCCCAACGTGATTAAGTCCTTCGCGCTGGAATTAATAATGTGACGGTGCTAATACTATTTCAGGCTGCACTGTCCATTTGGCTCAGCACACCCGCAAAGGATTAGGGGACGTGTTCCAGAGTTGGCAAAAAACTAAGCTATTTTCAATCATCAAAAGTTATAGTAGGAGAGCCCACGAAGCTAATTGTGGATTCACTCGAGCGTCATAACCTTTTGCATTTTATAGGTTGGGTGGTAGAAAGATTAATAGGTTATATGACGTTTTCCGTTTCACCGGTGGAGAGAACGCCTAAACGTTTTCAAATTTTTTATACGAAAGGTACAGGTAAAATATCGACAAATATTGATCTTAGATCTTTTTGATCAATAGTATAATAAATTAAATGCATGGTAAGTTATGTTTCAGTAATTTGATGATTTAATTATGAATAAGATTAGAGTGTGAGACCCACAAAACAGCGAAATATAAATAACGGCCTTTTGGCAATTTCGGGAGTGTTCGAATTTTTATTATTTTTTTATTTAAAAAGTCATGGTTTCACGGTAACGGAGAATTCTACTCTGATCATATTGACATCCAGAAGTAAAATAAAAAAGTACTGTACATAGGTTTTTTTAATTGGCAGTACTCAACAGGCTGCAAGGTGTACCCCAATCTAATCCAAAAATCCCCCTTTTGGGCTCCCCTACTATTACTATGTTATAATACAAATTCAATCATAAATAAAGACAGTAAAACGGCAATGGTGCCACTATAGAGTGACAGCACTGCAGCGACAATACTGCTGGATGCTGCAAGGTTCGAAATCAAACACTTTAACTTGCATACATAATGGTATTTAACACAGTATAGAGGTATAGTACATACATATTAGGAGAAATAACGGATGATCTTTTTGACGTGATAACGTCTTTAAAATCGTTTTAGTCGGGTGACATGTTCAGAAACTTGTGTCACACCAAAACCTCACGAGCGCGATCGCAGGTATAACGAGAGAGAGACGGACCGATCTCCCGTCTCATCTCGAGCGCTGCCAGTCATTCCGTGAAACTTGTCACGCGGAATCCTCACGAGCGGAGGCTGGCATAGCGTTCGAGTGAGTGGACCGATCTTCCGTCTCTCTCACTCTAGCGGCATACAAACGAATGGAGATTTTCTCGTGCGGACGTTATCACGTAAACATCTCGATCGTAAACCTACTTTACAAACAATTTGCCGTTTTTTTTTTCAGACAAGTTTCTATTTGATACCTGATTGAACTTACTAAGTAGACTTTTTTAACGATAACAAATATTATTAACTTCAACGTATTTGATTAATTTTAGAATTTATTTTGCGGGAAGTCGAAAAAGACATATTGTGCTCTTGTTTTATTTTTACTTTCTTGGTGTATTTTTGCGTTATATTGGATAAATTTGATGGCATTTTGTTCGATAAAGGGTAATTATAGTGCACGAGTGTTGTGAATTAAAATAACAGTGCGAAAATAGGTTTTTTCGGCTTGCCTCCAAAATTCCACTGGTCACGTTCTGGTAAAGAAGCCATCGCTTTACTTGAATGTCTGACTGACTTAACTGACGACTTACTGACTTACCTATTATTACTCGTTCATGGCAAAAACGTGATGCAAAAAGTATACTTGACGGCAATATGCAGAGTTTGCGATGCCATAATTGAAGAAAAAAAATATAAAATGAAAAAGCTTACCTATAAGCAAGAAGGCAACGAGACAACAAAATCATGAGAATATAGGTACACCTAAAGCATAAAGGGCAAACATAGATCGCCGCGTTCCGTGCCTAGCAGTGGCATACAAAAATTCAGTCGAGTACCCAAGTACCTAACCAGAATAGTATCATTTAAAGGTTTTATCGCTTCTCGCTCTTAATGAAACATTTGCCAAAACGTCCACACGTTGTGATGCTAGCGAAGGTATAATTGACGCTAAGTGCAGTCGATTTTTCAAAGGGAATATTTTCTGGCCCTTTGCGCTATTTATAATTCAATATGATAAATGCTATTCCCACCATTCGGACTAAAGCTGTTAGCTCTCCCCCTGTGGAAAGTGGAGGGGGCTTTGAAAGCCCTGAATATTTCACGTCAACGCGCCTATAAAAATTATTTTAACGGCATTTGATCACATTGATCAGATTGACTCATTGCACTTCTAATAATATTCAGTAAAATAGATGTTAATCCTTTGTCCTTGTAGCTTGTTTATTATAGAAGCATACCTCGCCAGTCGCCACTGCCTATATAGATCTCGTCGAAGGAGAGGACTATGCATTATTTAATTGAACTTGGCTCTTATTTCATGTTTATTGTACATACAGACTATGTTTATCATGTTTATTCAGAGTTGCTATTACTCCAGAAGTCCTAAGTTCAATCAAACTCGTGCAATTAGTTAGATTGCAGCTCTATATGTGATTAGAGAAGCATTCGGTTACAAAGTCAGTCGTGTCTAATAACATGAATTGTAAGCTGATAATTGTCCAAAGGATTTGGTCAGTGGCATTAGATGATTAATTGGTATGGGGAGTAGGCTCGAGCAATATAATTAATGGATGGAAGCCTTCGATAAATTATCGGCTGCAATCCTTATTCATTTATTACATAGGTTATGTATTTTGTTATATAAATGTAGTGTATGTATATATAATGAGAATATGCATATTAAAAAAATAACGCTTCACATGCATAGCCCCACAGTAGGGTAGATATACCCTGTGTCGTGGGTACCATGAACACACACAAAGACAGAAACACAAATACCCAGACCGAGAACAGAAATTTAAACTCATTCAAATTTCTGTTTCACCGGGAATCGAATACGGGACCCATCGATTGGCAGTCCGGCATGGTAACCATTGCGCCACGCAGGTCATCGAATTCGATTATATTCATGTATATGTACGCATAACTCGTATATGTGTACATTTTCTTTCTCTTTTCTTTTTTTTCTCTCTAAAATATCTCTAAACTACAACAACAACAACTTACTTTCGCGTTTATAATATTAGTAGAAAGTAGGATATTATTTGGTTCGCCATATTTACCTTCATGTGGTAATGAGATAAGAGACTTTACTAATTATATTAAATCTGTACTGAAGTTTCGATGTAGAGAACTTGTAAGCAAATAGCCTGCCCTCACTGCGGTCGACATTATGGGATTACTAATTGAAATGATTGGGTTAGCACTATCGTCTGCTGCCCACTAATACATACGATTTGTTTAATTAGATACTTCTATATAGCAGACTTATCGCAATAATATTAAAAGTTTAATGGTATCTATAATTTGGACGGTCTCGGGTTCGATTCCCGGCAAATTAGAAATTTGAATCATGAGTTTAAATTTGTGTTCTCGGTCTGGGTGTTTGTGTTTCTGTCTCTGTATGTGTTCATGGTACCCACGACACAGGGTATATCTATCCTACTGGGGCTATGCGTGTGAAACGTTATTTATTTATTTATTTGATTACTAATTTGGTCCTAATTTGAAGATTGTAAATACAATAATTTTTAATTAAGTAAATACGGTGAAGGTAAAATTTATTATATTATACAATCACGATTTTTCCTATCACAGTACTTGCCTGAGAGCTACTTATAATTTCTTGAGGGCATGATGTTCACCAATCAGCACTTGGCCAGCATGGTGGACTGCCGCTGCCTGGCCTACGTGCCTCTCACGTCTGACAGGAGACCAGTGCCCAGCAGTGGGTTGTGAAAAATCCTACGTATATTATAAATGCAAAAGAAAGTTTGATAGTTACTCTTTCACCCGAAAACTACTCAACCGATGAAACTTTGTACATATATTCTTGGAGTTTTCAGAAGTAAAATAGGATACTTTAAAAAAATAACGTGGGTGAAACCGCGGTGCACAGCTAGTAGTACATAATTTCAAGCAAAGACGTTAAAAGAGATCGCTTCCAATGTCTTCGATTTCAAGCTTCTCGTCCCATGGGCTTTTGAAAGGATTACAGCAATGAGAAATTTCATAAATTATTTCAAATCTGTAATAAAGTTTCGAGTTGGACAACTTGTATGCAAATAGCTTTCCCTCACTGCGGTCGGTAGTATGGGGTTACTAATTGGAACAATTGGGTTAACACTATCGTCTGCTGCCCACTGGGTACGATACGATCTGTATAATTGGATGCTCCTGAATAGGAAACTTGTTGCAAATATACTAAACACTACTACGTAGTGCAGCAGAATTTATATGGAAGTATGTTAATCTCTACTAAGTAATATCAATGTAGTTACATGTAAATGTAATTTTAAACGCCTTGCCCCTGCGCTCGTCCCTCGCACGGCAGTCGTCTCCAACGCGCCTACGCGCATGTTGTAATGAAGTACACAATCAACATACTCGTAAGTACATACGCCACGAGAACGGAGAAACGCTTAATTAAAGCCACCAAAACTTCAGTCAAATCATGAAGTTTTATAACGTTGCCGAGTTCAGAATAGAATATAACCTGATTTGGCTGCAACCCTTTTTTTGCATCCCAGTGCTGGACACGGGTCTCTCCCCATTGTTGAGGAGGCCTGGAGCTTACTCCACTACGCTGCTCCAATGCGGTAATCTGATTTGGTTTGTAGAAAATGCGTTACTATAGCGAAATAATATTTTATGTGGCCGCACTTTCTTAACGTTTTGCCGTTTGAACAACGTTTGTTGTATACACTCATACTCATAGCTCCATTTTTTTCAACCTTTTTTATGTCCCACTACTGGGACATAAAAAATAATCTCATAAGTGAGAGGGATTTAGGCCATAGTCCACTACGCTGGCCAAGGCGGATTGGTGGACGTCATGCTTTCGAGAAATTATGAATTTCTCTCAGGCATGCACGGCGCTGGAGAACATCGTAATTAATTAAATATCACGATATTTTCCATCACCGTGGAGCAACGATAAATACGCACATTACAAATTTCTTTGTCAGAGGTGCGCGCCGAGGATTTGAACCTGGGGTCGGTCGCGTCGAAGACCGCGGTTATTACCACTCGGCCATCGCTGCTCTACTCGAACTATAACAGATCGATAACAGAAATTAACACTCATCAATCCAATTTCTGCTTCACTGGCAGTCCGGCATTTTTTTTTTTATTTGAGTGGAGTAGCAGGCGAGCATGCAGGCCACGTGGTGTTAAGTGATCGCTGCAGCCCATGGACATCTACATACAACATCAAGCAAGCATAGGTAAGTCTTGTCTGAGGTCGTATGCAGTTGCGCTGCTACTCCGGAGGCTGGTGGTCGCCTCATGTAAGTGTGACCGGCAACTGCACCTTTCCACCGAAACACAATAGAATTGGTTCACGGCAGAAGTGGGTGCAGCGGTGGTACTTCCCCGGGCGAACCATAATAGTTCTACCACCTACAAATGAAATGAAACATTTTTTATTCACAGTACGGTTTTTTTTACAAACTTAGTGCATGTTGTTTTTTTTTTGTTTGGTCTGCTCTGCGTACGTTTAGACGATGCTGAGCTGAAGAAAAGAGCAGACAGAGAAAAACTTCTCATGGCATCCGGCATAACCATTGCCCTACACAAGTTTAATAATGATTTTTCTAAGTAATAAAAGTTGATATTTTTAAAAATAAACTTTAATTAATTAATTCTTTTCAAAATGATGCCTACGTCAGCATTTCATGATTACACCACCAGACGAAAGTAAAAGTTCCACCGACACCATCTGGACTCGTGGTGGTCCTCCACGGTCCGCTTTGCACGCTCCTTTTTACGACGGCCGTGTAAGTTATAGGACAACCTTCCAGCTGAGGCATTTCCAGTGGATTGTGAAATTGGCTTTATCAAGAAAGCTGTAATAAAAGCTCTCCTCCAAAGCCGGCAATGCTCGGGTGGCTCCCCTGGGGTTGCCCGTGTCCATAGGCGACGGTGATCGCTTAACACCACGCGGCCCGTCTGCCTTAGTGTTCGGTTCATTTATAAAAAAAGTCATCGTTTCCCATCCGCATCTAATGTTTTCTCCATGCACAGGATTAGCCGGCAGAGAATATTACTAGAGTATAAAACCTTGTGACGCTTACATTAATATACATAGTAGGTACCAATTCATAAATATTCACAGTATTTCTCATAGTTTCACACTAAAAGCGTCGAATCTACAGACTATTTTTGAGGCTCAACTAAAGGCCCAGCCAACCACAAATGAGTACACAAATAGAATCAGAGGAAAAACGCCCCTCCGCACGTGTCCGGGCATAACAAAGGAAAATTGAACGGATTTTTTCCGAACCTGTCCGTCTATGGAATCCACGTGCAAATTCCCACTATTATTCGGCAGAACACCGAAATTGATGCGTTTACAAAATATATTTTGAGAAACAATACGCCACGTGCAATGTACCTTGTAAATATGCCGTAAACCAATACACGAATATTTTACCCTCGAATATTAATTTGAAATTCGAAACGCGCGTATTTTGTTGGACTGGTATCCGTATTTTTTGATTCGATGTACATAGGTATGGTATTTTTGTAACATTAATTATTGTCTACGCATGCAGTATGCATAACTGTACTTAAAATATTGTTACGCGCTATGGGTAATGAAAATGCGGTTGGTAACGTAGAAGACGTTTATTGTCAGCTTCCACAAAAATCCACTTAACTGAGTCCAAATCGCAAAGCACAATCACTATAGTCCAATATCTTCGCTTGAGTCGTCGAAATATTCCTTCCTTGTCGCTTGGTAGAGATCGCTTCGGTTTCACTTCCGGAAATAAACTGCCCAGTCGCGGCTCGTCGGGGTCCTTATATACGGCTACCCATGGTTCTCTAGAAATTTCCCGAACCACCAAATACAATAGGTCCGTCCCGAACCTTCCTTTATGTTATTACGCACCTATGTACAGCTTATGTAGTCATTAACAATAGCCGCGACCCGCGATGTAAACAACCTATACATGTACGCTATATATAGGTACGTACTCACCGCGGATTTGTTTACTCGTAGAAATCGATGTTTTTCTTATGACTGATTTTTCGAGAACTTTCTTCACTGTTCGATAGTAGACCTAATACCTGTTTATGCGTTTTTGGGGTTTTGCTGTACGACGCTTTGTTTTTGAGATATAGGTACTCAAAGGCGTAACAATATGTAAGATCTATAGGATATAAAAGCTCTATCTTTTGCACTAAGAGAAGCAAGTCATGAATTTAATTCGCTTGCACTGACTTTCAACTTTATGATATTCAGATATTAGACACGCAAATTACAACTAACTTAACTGCAAGTGGATTTCAGGTATTTATGCCGTTAAAAAGTTTTTCTGTAAAATTTTACAACAGTCTGCAGTTCGTTCTGTAAAGTTTGAGTTCGTCGTGTAAAGTTTGAATTTTGTAATTGCTTTGTAAGCGCGGCCCCGGTTGCACCGGCAACGGGATTTGTTGATTGAAAACAAAAGGACTTTATTTGATTTCACTTTGAGCGTGTGACTGAAGGAAAGTTTTCTGTTTTATTAACATTCCGATACAGGTTTTTAAACTTCAAAGTTGCAGCTGTATATTTTCAATAGTAGAAAATAGATTTATTATTTACTTAATTAACACCTAACACTTATAGTACACATACCTACTTATAGTTCATACACTTTTGTAGGTGGTAGAACTATTATGGTTCGCCCGGGGAAGTACCATCGCTACACCCACTTCTGCCGTGAACCAATTCTATTGTGTTTCGGTGGAAAGGTGCAGTTGCCGGCCACATTTACATGAGGCGACCACCAGCCTCAGGAGTAGCAGCGCAACTGCATACGACCTCAGACAAGACTTACCTATGCTTGCTTGAGGTTGTATGTAGATGTCCATGGGCTGCAGCGATCACTTAACACCACGTGGCCTGCATGCTCATCTGCTACTCCATTCAAATAAAAAAGTTCCACACTTGGATTTCTTTTGTCATGGCTAACATAGGCATACACAAAGACAGATACAGATTTTGAATTGTTCGAGCATTTGAGTATTTCAACTATATTGGTTGAAATTTAACTTCCATTATCATACTAATGTGAAACCTAAGTAGGTTCTTTAACCAAACTTAGGCTTTGACTTTCGTCAAACATCAACTTCATCGCTAAAAATATTATAACAAAGTGTCGTTCGTTAGTGTCGTAAGTAATGATGACATAATTTCCAGTTATTCATTCCTCCTTTAAAAAAGCCTTGCCTTTTACAATTTTATATTGGAATATCATTGTGTTAAGTTAGAGTTGTGTAATTATTTCACGAAAGCGAGCCAGGTGCAACATCACAACAAATCCTTTGTTGACCGAAAACAAAAGGGCCCTTTTTGAATTCACTTTGATCTACGCTACGATACTATTGAAACAAAGTTTATGTGAAATTGATATACGTTTATAAATTCAATATTTTATTTGAAGCTTCGGTTAATATTCAGTTAAAACTGTATTTAAAAAATTATACTAATGATTATTTGATAAAGAGGAAAGATTTGTTTGTATATTTACATTGAATAGTCTCTGGAACGACGGAGTTTTGGCGGGAAGTCGAAAAAGACATATTGTGCTTTTGTTTTATTTTTACTTTCTTGGTGTATTTTTGAGTTATATCGGATAAATTTGATGGCATTTTGTTCGATAAAGGTTAGTTAAAGTACATGAGTGTTGTGAATTAAAATAACAGTGCGAAAATATGTTTTTTCGGCTTTTCTCCAAAATTCCATTGGTCACGTTCAGGTAAAGAAGCCAGCCATCGCTTTACTTGAATGTCTGGCTGACTTGACTGACTGATTACTGACGACTTACTGACTTTACCTATTATTACTCGTCCAGTTTCACCGAAACTGGCAAAGACGTGATGCAAAAATTATACTTGACGCTGGCAATATGCAGAGTCTGCGATGCCATAATTGAAGAAAAAAAAACTACTGGACCGATTTGAAAATATCTTTTAACATTAGAATCCTTCATTATCCCTGATGAACGTAGGCTACAGAATACTTCCAAAAACATTAGGAATCCGTATGAAAACAGCAATAATGTAACTCAAATCTGTTTAATTTTCATTTTGGACTAGGTACGATACGTCTAAAGGAATGTGTTATACAAATTACTACATATATACTTTTTGTAAATTTGTAATTAAAATTTCTTATATTCTTTAAGAAACTATTTATGTAAAAACTCAACCGTTTCCAATCACAATTTCAGAGAAATAGAGATTAAAAAAATTATATTAAAATCATGAATATTTGACATAAATATTTTTGACTACAGTATACTACTACTTGGTAGGTCAGTTAGGTTAATAAGTTAAACAATATTTCACGCTACTAATTGCGGCACGCATGAAGCGCGCATGGCCCGGCGGCGAGCGTAGAACGCAAGCGATCTACGCAGCTGAACCAAACGGGCGCGGTCGGATGTTAGATGGGTGACCGCTAGTAGCAAAAATTTCCCGGTGGAGATGCGGGTTAGTGGGTTGACCACTAACCCGCATCTCCACCAACTCGCATTGGAGCAGCGTGGTGAAGTAAGCTCCAGGCCTTCCCAATAAGGGGGAAAGACCCGTGCCCAGCAGTGGGACGCAAAAAGGGTTGCAGCCAGCCAATTGCGGAAATATTTTTGATATAATTTCAACTTCCTGACATTTTATAGGGAGGAGAAAGTTGTTTCCAGGTATTTGTCATACCCTAATGGACGTCCTTGCAATTTAATATTGTCTGCAGTTGTAAGGTTTGAGTTGTGTTATTACTTTGTGAGCATGAAACGAATGCAAGCTCTTTTGCACGAACCGTCCGATTGAAAACTAAAGTAATCTGTTTGAATTTCACTTTGTGCTGCAAACCTGCAAGAGGAAAGTTTAATACAAATGAGTGTGAAACGTTATTAAACAGCATAACACATTTTCAATGTAATTTAAAGTTTCAGTTACAGTTCATTGCAGTTTTTTGACGTGACAACGTCTAATAAATCGTTAAACGTTTTTACTTAATTTACTAAAAAGAATGACTCATTGTACGTTACGCTCATTGTACGTTACGCTCATTGTACGTTACGCTCATTGTACGTTACGCTCATTGTACGTTACGCTCATTGTACGTTACGCTCATTGTACGTTACGATCGGCGCTTGTACGTTACGTCGAGTCTTGAACGTTCGGCTTGCACCGTTCGTCGACTGTTTATAAAGCGAAGTGAAAAGATAATATGGTTTTCATTGTTTTGTTATAACGTTGTCACGTTAAACTATCGTCCATACACCAACTTTACAGACAACCATTTTTTAAGAGACAGATTAATTAAAAATATTTAACAAAATACGTCATTTGCGAATTGCAAATTTAACTGTCTCTACTCGAAACTCAAACATGGTCCATTTCAGAAAAAAGATCACAAAATAAATCTTAAATCCATGTTTAAAAAATTTTTTCAACATTTGATGCATTCATTTGTTATCTTTACACTACAAAACACTCGAAACCACATAAAGTGCTACAATCTTAAAGAAATTTGTAGATATATGTATGTATGTATGCGTCTGTGTGTAAATATATGTATTTACTATATACCATAGAACTTATTTGGACATAAGTTTTTTTTTTATCTTTATTTAGAGAGCTTTACCTTTATAGGCAATGTCGCTCTGTAATATAATTCTTATACTAATACATATATAGTTAATTCAATGCACTTACAATATTGTTTTTTTCCGTTCAAATAATACAGAAACATATAAAACTATATTACTCTATCATTCATGGTCTATTATACATTTAATACACATTTTTGCTAATTTATATAGTGCCCTAGCAAAATCTCCCCAAGGATCCGCTAGGGCAGTGTTACATAATCCAACATTCAAAACTGTTTTTTCTAAAAAAATATCTCGTCTCAGAGACTCGTTCCGGACACATTCCATTAAAATGTGGTATACATCTTCCACCACATCACAATCTACACAGTTGGGTGATTGTGTTTTACCAATTAAAAATAAATATATTCAAGCTCAATCCACCAAACTCTTTCCACCTACCAACAATTTCTCACCATCACCATGGATTGACTGGGAGAGAATGTCATTAGGCATTAAGTCCGCCCATTGTTATCCTAGTTTTTTAGGTCATAACAAAAAATAATAAATAAATAAATAAATAAATTTACTACGAGTACAAAATGTTTGTATGTAAATGTTTGTAATGTAGCCAATCGTAAAGATCGCTCATGTGCGAACTAATTTTAACTTCGCGAAGCTTTTAAGCCATGAAAAGGCACTGACATGAAAATCGTTTCCATTCCAGCTATTTGTCTCTTCACTAAGGGATTTTCTGGAAATAGGAATAGAATGGAATAGACTAAAGTGACATTCAAACATACATACTACTTTTATTTTTAGTAATCTGTTTAAATGTCACTTTCGACTATAGAGTTAGCATATACTACCATATAGATCCTAAGTATTTGCTGTAGACTGCGGTCCTACTAGAGGAAAGTTTAATTCAAAAGCGATACTTACACATTTTCAAATTTTCAATTACTTACTTCAGTTACTATTTATTTTTAGTAATTTTTTCTTAAATCATCAAGAAACAGTTTACTTAAAACTATTTCATTAAACGTGTCATTTGCAATTTAAATTGATATTTTCCCGTAGAAACCACAAATTATGTAGTTCACATTCATTAAACATGATTTATCTCAAAAAATGAATAAGAAATTTAAATAAATCTGAAATTCATGAATATTGACAAAAACATTTGATGCACTAATTAGTTATCCTTATGACATACAATACTTACTGTGAACCACACGAAGTGCTTCAATGTTGTAAAATTTACTACTAAACATGTAGCATCGTAAAAATCCCTCATGAGCGATCTAATTCCAACTTCGCGATGTTCTGAAGCGATGAAGTCCTGATATTTCACTTGAATTTTCAAACGACTGCAGTCGTTTTCAGCTATTTGTCTATTCGCTAAGGAATTTCCTGGAAATTTCACATTTGTCTGCAGTTGTAAGGCTTGAGTTGTGTAATTACTTTTTGAGGACGAAACAAGTGCAAGCTCTGTTTCACGAACTGTTGACTGAAAATAAAAATAGCTAACCTTTTTACATTAAATTATTTTAATAAGATTTTAAATTTAAATTGATATTTTCCAGAAAATCAATTAATTTAAAAAGATTTTAGATTAGTACATTACGTACAATTCGGGTAACTTTGAACATTTTTTACGTTATTTTTATTATTAAAAAAGATTTCAATTTATGACACCTTTATTTTATTGAATGAATAGTATCCTTTTGAGTTGTTTTTTTTCTAACAAAATAAATTTACGGAAGAAACATCAGAACTACCCATAATTTCCCCTAAAACTCGAATTTTAATTTATCATGTATTTTGGGTAACTTTGAATAATTTTTTTAGAAAGTAAAAACCTTAATATTTTAAGGCTTAGGTAAAATAAAAAGAAG
The DNA here is from genome assembly GCA_911387765.1 of Pyrgus malvae. Classification (NCBI taxonomy): domain Eukaryota; kingdom Metazoa; phylum Arthropoda; class Insecta; order Lepidoptera; family Hesperiidae; genus Pyrgus; species Pyrgus malvae. The sequence goes on along the minus strand of OU426958.1, from coordinate 5,190,857 downwards.
GTATTATTAAATTTAAAAACCTAATCTATAAAAATGACATCTACACTGACGTACATAAGTAACAAATAGCTCGGTTTTGCCATATGAATCAAAGTGGACTAGTTTACGGTTCCAAATCAGAGCTCAAAATCTTCCAGCAACTTCACCACGGAAAAGGCGGGAATTTTCAGAATTATGGCATTAACAGATTATTTTTTTAATTTTTATTTGGTACAATAACATTTTAAGCAATCCATTATTTATGGTACAGTTATCATACTGAAATATCAAAAAGTTTCGATGTAATAAATTGTTAAATCTTTTTTCCAACTTTGTTCAAAGTTAAACGTCAATTCAAAGTTACCCGGAATGACTGTACATTATAGATTAATTATTTAATTAAAATAGCGATAGATTTTAAAATGGTAATTTTATCACTATTTTAACAAGTTTGTTCATTTTTAACCCTTAAACATTTTTGCGTAGTACATTAGAGTTATTATGAAATGAGTTTTGAATTTTAAATCTATGCAATGTCCAGTTCAACTTCACAACATTAAAACAAAACACTTAGGAATCCAGGATGTGTGTTTTTGGTTGTTATTTACAATCCGTTTTGTAAAGTTTGACTTTCAGGCACGGTCCGGTTGCAACAGTAGTTGAAAACAAAAAGTCTTGTTTGAATTCACTTTGGGTTTGGGGTTGAAGCGCGCATAGCCCGGTGGTTAGCAGAGAATGCAAACGATCTATGCAACTAAGTTAAACGGGCGCGGTCCGGTGTGAGATGGGTGACTGCTAGTAACAAAAAAATTCATACGCGATTCCATGTTTCGGAGGGCACGTTAAGCCGTCGGTCCCGATCGTTGTCAATAGATAACAGTCGTTAAACCTTGTCGGAGGCCTTAAAGGCGGTTTGAAAACATCCAAAAGCGGGTTGGCCACTAAACCGCATCTCCACCAACCCCCATTGGAGCAGCGTGGTGGAGTAAGCTCCAGGCTTCCCCAATAATGGGGAGAGACCCGTGCCCAGCAGTGGGACCCAAAAAGGGTTGCAGCTTAGGGGTAGACAAAAGTCTTTACTGGTATTTCCATACATATACGTTTCAATGTAATATTTATTTATTTCTATAGAGTCATAAAAGTAAGTAATATCAGTCATTGCAGTGACGAGCCAGATATTTTACTTTCGATCAGAACATAAAAACTTCAAAAAAACATTTTCATGTAACTCTTACCAAGACGAGACTATAGCTCGTACTGTACCTGAACACCTATATTTGTGCAAATAAAAGTCTTTATCTTTGTCAAAAAGTTATCAAATCTCATTAACCTTCTTACTCTACACTCACTCACTCTACAAGCCCTCTATGCCTTTTGGTGTAGTAAATAATTGTACCTGAACACCTTTTGTAAACACCCATATTTGTGCAAATATAAGTCTTTGTCTTTGTCAAAAAGTTATCAGATCTCATTAACCTTCTTACTCTACACTCACTCACTCTACAAGCCCTTTATGCCTTTTGGTGTAGTAAATAATTGTACCTGAACACCTTTTGTAAACACCCATATTTGTGCAAATATAAGTCTTTGTCTTTGTCAAAAAGTTATCAGATCTCATTAACCTTCTTACTCTACACTCACTCACTCTACAAGCCCTCTATGCCTTTTGGTGTAGTAAATAATTGTACCTGAACACCTTTTGTAAACACCCATATTTGTGCAAATATAAGTCTTTGTCTTTGTCAAAAAGTTATCAATCTCATTAACCTTCTTACTCTACACTCACTCACTCTACAAGCCCTCTATGCCTTTTGGTGTAGTAAATAATTGTACCTGAACACCTTTTGTAAACACCCATATTAGTGCAAATATAAGTCTTTGTCTTTGTCAAAAAGTTATGAGTTCTCATTAACGTTCTTACTCTGCACTCATTCACTCTACAAGCTCTCTACACCTTTTAGTATAGTAGTTGCTAAGCCATCTAAGCAACAATCTTTATATCATTATATTCGACGGCGTTGAGCAAAGTACTCTTTTGATGTAAGTTTATCTTTTAATAATGGCATCGCAAACTCAGTGCAGATTCAAATATAATTCTTGCATCAATTTTTAACAAGCTTCGGTGAAACTTGACGAAGCTATAATAGAAAAAGTCAGTAAGTCGTCAGTCAGCCAAGTCAGTCTGATATTCAAGTAAGGCGATGGCTACTTTATTTTTTACTTACAGTGTTAATTATAATTCATGAGTGTTGTAAAATAACGCTTCTCACTCATAGCTCACTCAGTTGATATTTCCTGTGTCGTGGGTACCATGGACACACATAGACAGAAACACAAACACCCAGACCGACAACAGAAATTTAAAATCATCATTCAAATTTCTGTTTCGCCGAGAATAGAACCCGGCGATTGGTAGTCCGGCATGGTAACCAATACGCCACGCAGGTAGTCCTAGAAATTGTCATATAAATAGAACAACACTCGTGCACTGTAATTAACTTTGCAACAAAATGCAATCAACTTAATCCGATATAACTCAAAAATACTCCTAGAAAATGAAAATAAAACAAGAGCACAAATGTATTTGACGACCCGTGTGGCGCAATGGTTACCATGCCGGACTGCCAATCGGAGGGTCCCGGGTTCAATTCCCGGCGAAACAGAAATTTGAATGATGAGTTTAAATTTCTGTTCTCGGTCTGGGTGTTTGTGTTTCTGTCTTTGTATGTGTCCATGGTACCCACGACACAGGGTATATCTACCCTACTGTGGGGCTATGAGTGTGAAACGTTATTATTATTATTATTATTTTCCAACTTAACCAAAAACCTTTTAATACTTAGAATAATTACAATAACATTATAGAAACCAAGTTCGAGCGCCCAAATTGAAGCATTTTGATTAGTGCCATTAATGGCACCAAACACCGGGCTGCTCCGTAAGAATTAAGGTTAAATTTTATCACAACACTTTTTAAAAACAAAAGTAATCCAATAAAATAACTTTTCACAATGTTTTCAATATTTTGTAGTATTTTATAGTTAATTTGGTCAAAATAAAAATATTTTGTTTGTCAGATGTGACAGTTGTAGGAATCTATAAATAGTAAATACTTAGTACTTTATTCTTAGTCTAAGATAAATAGTGCCTCAATTTTGACAGCGAGCTTGTATGAAGACTGACGTTCTTAACGTTATTATTCTAAGTTTTAATATTAGTATTATTACGTAACAATACAAATTTTCTTTCTTATACACCAACATATTTAACAACAAGAAACATACATACACAGAGGTTGTAATATTAATTTACATTTGGAGGTCTTATTACTAAAAGTGATCTCTCTCTCCAGACAACCAAAAAACTTAGGGTAAGAATAAATTACACGTTACACATTTCCACCAAAAACCACATTAAAACAAACTCTCCATAAATATGTATGTTCTTGAGTTATATTTAAAACTCCCTCAGTACCTTTTAACATGTACTTGTAATTCGTATTTTTCCTTAGTTTTTTTTCTGTTTTTTTTGTCTGCTTTGTTTTTAGTGTAAATTTATAACCAATGTATTTTAAGCCATTCATTAACTTAAACTTATTTGTCATTTCATTTTTTTTTGTACCGCCCTCTTATTTTAAACCTTATTGAAAGTTATATTCTTATAGTAATATTATTATTATTGCTTTCATTGCATATCATCTGCTTACGAGTATACGCATGTTGTGTTTACCTATAAGTGATGGAACATAGCTAGTGCAATAGTATTGTTTCTCTACTTAGATATAAGTTTTTATATGTATCCATCGTTGGTAAACCTTTAAATAAATAAATAAATAAATAACATTCCCACACAAAGAATAAGTACGGCTACATACAACTAATTTCAATACTTCACCACTTTGCCACTAGCGGTCATCCATCTCACACCCGACCGCGCCCGTTTGGCTTAGTTGCATTGATCGCTTGCATTCTACGCTAACCGCCAGGCCATGCGCGCTTCTATAGCGCTCTCTTCAATATATCCAATTAGTTATTTTAATTTTCTGCGCTAAGATATGCAAAATAACAAAAAAAAGCCCTATTCTCGCAGTTGTGTACTGAAAGGAATAAAAGCTTTTAATTAAATGCCATACTTCTACATCTGTTTTCCTATAAACGGAATTCCGAGTAATTTTATCTCTTTGATATTATTAACGTAAGCAGCAAAGAAAAGTACTTTTCATTATAAGTTTGTCATAGAAGAGAGAACTGGATCTCCTTGCATTTCCACTATACGCAACCTATTAAAAGTTTGCCTTTTCGCGCGACTATACCGCAGCAGCGATGGCCGAGTGGTAAAAGCCGCGGTCTTCTACGCGACCGATCCCGGGTTCAAATCCTCGGCGCGCACCTCTGACAAAGAAATTTGTAATGTGCGCATTTATCGCTGCTCCACGGTGATGGAAAATATCGTGATATTTAATTGATTACGATGTTCTCCATCGCCGTGCATGCCTGAGAGAAATTCATAATTTCTCGAAAGCATGACGTCCACCAATCCGCACTTGGCCAGCGTGGTGGACTATGGCAATAAATAAAATAAAAAAGCAAATAAAAAAAATAAAAACCGTTGATATACTATTACTGCTGTCATACCATGGGTACGTCCAAGGTATGACAGCAGTAATAGTAATCGGTATCGTTTGGACGTACAAACGAGGTACATCCGGGATCGTTGAATAGTAACTGAGGCACGATAATGCAAAATACAAGCGATCAATACAGCTAAGCAAATCGGCCGCGGTCCGCACAAAGTTACAGGTTAGTAAATAACTTCATGACAGTGTTGTGCTTCTGAGGGTACCTTAGCCATTGGTCCCAGTTTTCACCGATGAGTCGCTGTCCCTAAATCTTGTTGAGGACCGCACCTGTGACCTGAAGACTGGATTGCTTAATCGTTTTTTTTAGTTACACATTAAAACGTTTAATACTCATAGCCCTAATGTAGGGTAGGTATACCATGTGTCGTGGGTACCATGGACGTATGTGTTCATACACCCAAACCAAGAACAGAAACTGAAACTCATCATTTCAATTTCTGCATCGCCGGGAATCGAACCCGTGAACCTTGATTTGCAGTCCAGCATGATAACCGTTACGCCGCACGGGTCGTCGTCGTTGGCGGCAACATGGTTAGGACGGGCTCCCACGTTACGAAGACAAATAGGTCGCACATTTGAATTTTTTTTTACATATTTATGGCAACTCAACGTGAGTGATATCATTGTGAAAAAAAAAAACGCAAAAAGAGGTGCAGCCAAATACAACTAGCTACCTAGTAGTACCTTCCCTAAGCATTACCATTTCCCAAAGGCCAGTAAAAAGTTATAATAAAAATAAAAGCGTCAATGATTACGAAAAATTCAAGATGAATTTATATAACCATTCACCCTAAACCAAATCCTCCAAATAAATAAACCTTTAATACTCATCACCCACAGAACTTCATCATAGCAAATAGTTGAAGAGCAACTTCGCAATCCGCTATTAGCTTTGACCACTAACAAACACAGCCTTTGCTCACAACCACACAGCTAGAAGCCAGAACAGACAAGTATAAACATCGCTCTTGTTTACATAAACACGGATACCAAACACTCACAGAGCAATATAAGAGATAACCTTAAACATAAATCTACTGTACATATTATAAGATTACATATTCATTATACTGTTCTATTCACCGTTATAACTAGGGTTGCCAACACTTTTTTGTCGGAATATAGTATTGCTTTTAAAAAAGCCGTAAAAATATAGTAATATTAGTAAAAAATATAGTATTTACAGTGGGGAAGGACGAATAGAAAATTGCCTAAGTAATATTCACACTTCTTGCATTCTTTAACAATTTTTTGGAGCAAATCGCATTCAGTTACACGCACACGCAAGTTGAACGAAAGACACATTAAAATATTTCGGGATCTCTGTTTTTTTTACTTGTTTTGCTATTGCAAAATATAAACATTGGTTCATGTGTTGAAATAAAGTATTTTTGCGTATTAAATATTACTTCAACTGTGTATATTTCGGAGTTCTGAAATACAGTACAATACTATATATTACTAGCTGACCCCGCGAACTCCGTACCGCGTTTAAATGTTTGGGGTGGGCCACCCTTATCACTTAGGGGGATGAAAAATAGATAGTAGTCGATTCTCAGACCTACTCAATATGCATATAAAATTTCATAATACTCAATTAATTACAATAAATAAGTAACATACAGTAAATTTATCAAGAATATGGTGCTTTGAAAAGTGTAATAACCTTTATAATTCTACAAACTTTTACAAAATTATCACTCGTAAAAACACGATTCTTCGGATGATCGCGCTTAGAGTAGGGTTGGATTGAGCGGCAATGAGTTTGCCGCTAGCTCAAACTTCAGTTCGCCTTCAGTCGGCGGAGAACAATTTGCATACTGGGAACGCATCCTTAGTCTGCTTTAGCTCTTACTACGTTTGCTCGCTAAAGGCTGTCACGGCCTTAATGACACGGCTCTATAAATTCAGGTGTACACTATAAAGTCCGCTTTTGAGTGCGTTTATACACTGTTCAATGAAATTAAACGTTTCATAACCATAAGCTGCTTAACAGGGAAATGCAGTGCTTTGAAATTGGACCCTTGGATTTAAATCCGTCAGTTCAACTGCATTTCATTCGATTTGCCAAAATATTTATATTAGTCACATTTAATAACCCGTATGGTGAAGTAGTCTTGTACGCCAGAGCGACGTAAATTACTACTTTGAGGATTCCTTAGGCAAAGGTTTAAACGGGACCGTATTACTAAGACTTCGTTGTCCGTCCGTCTACACCACGCTGTATCTTATCGTGATAGTTAGTGAAATCACAGATGATGTATTTGTGTTGTTGCTATAACAACTAGTACACAATAAAGTTTATATTTATCGGGGCTCCCATAAAAAACCGTGAATTTTATGCTCAGTTTTGCTCGATATTTATAACGGCAACAAGTTGACGCCTTAGAGAATACAGATAATTTATTTTTCTCAAAGGTACGATGACCACCAATCCGCACTAGACCAGCGTGGTTTACTATGGATTAAATCGAGACTTGTTGACCGCTGCTGGGTCAGAAAAAGAGATTAATAAAATGGAACATTTCCTTATCGAATTTGCCTCCTGTTGTACTATCGATCATGCTTAGCAGTCTACTTAAGCTATGAATAAAGAACTACGAAATAACTAACTGTTTACCGTGTACCGCTTACCGATTACCGTTTACCGTATACTGTTTACTGTTACAGAAAACAGTAAATATTTTACAGTTTACTGTTAACAGTTTATAGTTTACATATATAATTTATAATTAAACGTTAATTGTTAATAATTAATAGTAAAAAGTTAACAGTTAACGCTTAATAATAAATTGATAGTTAATTTTAAAAAGTTAACAGTTAACGCTTAATATTTGATAGTTAATAGTTAAATGTTTACAGTAAACGGTAAACAGACAACAGTAAACAGTCAACGGTAAACGGTAAATGGTAAACGGTTAACTGTAAACAGTGGAAACATCAATATGAAAATGCTCATGAATTAAGTGGTATTATCAGTAATAACCTAATGTCAAAATGCTAGAGAAAGAAAAAGAAAAGAAAAGAAAAGAAAATATTTTATTTGCACAAATATGGGTAACCAAAAATGTTTATAAAAATATTTAGATCGCCATATTTATCTTTTAGGGTGTACAAATTTTATTGTAAAACTAACAAGTTAAATTATAAACTAATTAAGTAAAAAGTACTAAAATACACACGCAAATACGCACGCATTAAAATACAGTATACTTAAATAATTCTACATTATTATCAATTTAGCTACTTATATTAAATTTAACCCAATTTTGTGCTTTTTGTACAAATTTATTTAACTTTATTTGAACCGTACGTGGTTGACCGTCATCAGCTTTGGGCACCCACCATGTTGGGTTTTTGTACGCTGAGAGGAAAAAAGCTGGCGGAAAAAAAACCTCCCAGGTTTTTATCCCGCGAAATATCTTATTTATTTTAGTTAATATTTTATTATAAATTATTATTTATCGTTTAGAAACTCAGTGACCGAATAGTACGCTTTCTTAAGTTTTTTTTTAATTCATTAATAGTACCTATTAGTTTTTAGGGAGTCTGGTAGATTATTGTATATTTTTGAACCCATGCAAATTTTATACACTCAAATTATTTTGTTTCCATTGTGATATATTTATCGTTCATATAGTAGAAATCAAATGAACACTAAACACAAGTTGACCGCATGACATTGTCATACTGTGTTTAGTGGTCACACAGGCACTACATAGTCATACACAGTCATACTGTGTTTAGTGGTCACACAGGCACTAGACTGCAGTTACGATAACAATCCGAAGGCTGGATGTCCCCTCATGTAAATCTGGCAGGAAGCCGTACCTACCTTTTTACCAAAACACAACAAAACCTCTTTACAGCAGAAACATTGGTAGCTTCTCGATCCACACCACTCAGTTCAGTGTTTAGGACTCACACTACTCAAAGGATGTTTCAATTCAACAACTCCATCATAAGGTTATTTGATATACGCTGCGCAAATGTAGGTCAGCTATAATCTCACGCTTACAGAGCTCTAGGACACTTGAATGGGTAGTATTTCTCAGAACTAGTACCTTTGTAGGGTTTATAAAATCTTGGAACTTCTATTCCAGGCTTTGTAAAATCGTGAAAATTTTATTAAGTGAAGATTTTAAAGGTATGCTTGCACAATATATAAATCGTAACGAAATAACACGGGTGATGGCACACTGACCTCAAGCAAATGTATACCCTATCTGAGGTCTGTATGCGTCATTACTCTGGCTAGCAACCGTATAGTTCCAACTAAATACGATAGAATTTCATATGAATCTCGCCGAATAAACTATAAACGTTATACTGCTGATAATGCATAGATACATTTATGTTGTAGTTTTTTTTATTTTATTTTGACGGAGTAACTAACTGGAGCGTGAAGCGCGCATGGCCCGGCGGTTAAAATAGAACGCAAGCGATCTATGCGACTAAGCCAAACGGGCGCGGTCGGGTATAAAATGGGTGATCGCTAGTGGCAAAAAATATCATGCGCGTTTCCGTGCTTCGGAGGGCACGTTAAGCCGTCGGCCCCAATTGTTGTCGTTAAATAACAGTGGTTAAACCTTGTCGGAGGCCTTATGGGCGGTTTGAAAGCATCCGACAGCGGGTTGGCACCTAACCCGCTTCTCCAATAACCCGCATTGGAGCAGCGTGGTGGAGTAAGCTCAGGGCCCCCCAACAATGGGGAGAGACCCCGCGCCCAGCAGTGGGACGTAAAAAAGGCTGCAGCCAACTAACTGGAGCTAACAAACATGCAGGCTACATGGTGTGAAGGGGTCTACACAACCTCAGAAGTCCCAGTCTTGACTGTGGTCGTACGCAGGTACCACTCTGAAGGCTGATCGTCGCCCGGGCACAAGTGTTCTCTCGGAAGTAGTCATAATCCATAGCTGGCTAAGCGCGGTAGACAATAGACTTGTGGATTAGCGTACATTACACATACTACAAAAATTCAAATCAGAGGAGAGAAAATACAAAAGAACAACCCTCATCAACTGGTATGGACACGTTATTGGTTAAATCAATGTAGCATTGCCCAGGGGCACTGTCAATCTAGACACGTCACTACCCATAGTTTATATAACTCGCTTCGGGGAACTAAGCCTCAAATCTCTTCAGACCTAAAGAGCGATTCAAACTATCAGCCATGACGATATGCTGTATTTATAAAAAATAATGTACCTAGTATAAAAAACTAAAAAACACGCTTTTGTGAAAATGTAATTTAATTTAAAAATGCGTGGGGTAGTATCATCGATGGTAGTATCTCAAAAAGCACCCCACGCTTTTTTTTACAGTAAAATACATTTTCTTCTTATTTTTTACTTTTTAGTTCGTATTTTCACAAAAGCGTGTTTTTTAGTTTTTTAAACGACATTATTTAGTTTTAATTTTTTAGTTGGATTTTTTTTATATTATTGCATTGTCATGATGTCACCCCTGTGCAAATTTACAAGTCAATCAGACGCTTAGAAATAGGTGAAAATGAAGTTAAAAGATTACGTTACATACCTACATACATATAGGTCAAGCTATTAAAAGCGTGTTAAATTATAAATAAATAATAGTTTAAAAAAACTAATAAACACGCTTTTTATAGAAAACCGAACTAAAAAATAGAAAATAAATTTTAATGAATTTAAATCAAGAAAAATAGTGTTAAAAATTTCAATGAATATAAGTTAATAATAGTGTGAATAAAAAAAATATTTTATTTTAAAAAAAGCGTGGGGTGCATGGTGTCAATAGTTATAAATATTTTATTGACAGATATGAGTAGAGTGATTATCATTTCGATAATATTTTAAAAAGCACCCCACGCTTTTTTTTAAATAAAATATTTTTTTTTATTCACACTATTATTAACTTATATTCATTGAAATTTTTAACACTATTTTCTTAATTTAAATTCATTAAAATTTATTTTCTATTTTTTAGTTCGGTTTTCTATAAAAAGCGTGTTTATTAGTTTTTTTAAACTATTATTTATTTTCTACTTTTTAGTTTGGATTATTTATTCTTTCCATGATGTTTCCACGAGCAATGGACTGGTTACTGAGAACCTTCTTCTTTCTTTCAAAAATATCTTTATCTATCATTAGGCTTGTTACATAACAAGGTTACATATTTTTTTTATTTTTACGTTTTCATAAAATCTCACCTGTCTTACGACTTAACAAATTATTTATATTCTTTATATATCTCATACACGTTTTCGGTTACTGAGCACCAATAGTCTACTCCCCTACATAAATATGAGCAACCCAAGCAGCAAAATAGTCGAATAGTAATTAGATTACTCAGCCTTTAATCGTATAAGAGCCGAGTAACCGTTCTTAAAACACCCATTTATCGTGTAATAGCGGTTATCTCGACTATTTGGCAATATTTGCTAATGTGTGCTTTAAGGACGTCGAATAAACGTTTACAGCACTATGTTTTAGCACTTTTACTCCACCTTTTAGCAGATGCTGAATTAAAGTGGCTAAAATACTCGTTATTAGATCGTTTGATCTATAACAGTCGTATAATAGCTGTAGCTCTATAAACGCAATCGAACAAAAATCATATTTTGCAAATTGAAAAATGGAATAATTTTATCAAATTAGTGTATTGTCATCGGTCCTCAATAAATCTACAAAGTTTGAACGAAATCTGGCCGTTTAAAGTGGGTCAAAATCGCGCCCAAAGAAGTCGGTTACAAACATACAAACATACAAACATACAAACATACAAACATACAAACATACAAACATACAGGTGAAGCTAATAAAAAGCGTGTAAAAATACATTGAAGTCGCCGGGCCATGCCAGCGGCGAAAATATCCGACGGCGGGTTATCCTATCGTGCACATGCTGTGGGCATTCAGCTCGCGGGCATTGGAGGATTTAAAAAATAACCATTATTATAGGAATGGGATTTGATACTTTGTTTCTACCTTATGAATAAAATTGATTTGAAAGCTGCATATATTATAATGAAATCGGAAATTCAATACCTGTATGTTTTGTTTTGCGGAAATTCATAGATTGGTTTCAAGTTACATAGAATTTAATAATGCAATGCAGTTATTTTTATTGTTTTAAGCACAGAAAGTGCTTCTGAAGGCACGTTAAGCCGCTGGTCCTGGTTGTTGTTGATAGATAACCCACTATCTAGCCTTTAATCGGCCTTTGTCGGTGAATTCAAGACAGGTGAAGTTTTAAACATTTGATTCGCCATATTTACCTACATGAGGTATGCAAATCTATACATAATAATAAAACTGTAAGCAGGGTCAATTCTGTACATTGCATAGAAATTTAAAAAAATACTTCTAGGGGTCTTTTAATAAGTAACAGAAGCTAAAAATATAAATTTTGAAATTTTTGTCTGTCTGTCTGTCTGTCTGTCTGTTGTTAGCTTTTCACGCAAAAACTACTGGACGGATTTTGATGAAACTTTTTTTTGTTTTATATATATTGGTCCTCGCTAACATTTAGGCTATAGCTAATTTTAAAAATTGCCCTTTAAGGGCGTGAAATGAGGGACGAAAATTTGTATGGAAAACTTGGTATTTTTCAATAGATTTTCTTGAAATTTGGTATAAATATTTTCTAACCAAAATAAAAAAATACGTGTTTCAGCATTTCTCGAAATTCACCCTTTAAATGTCAATTTTCTTTGAAACTCTTTGAAAATTGAGTGTCGAGACTTGATGTACAGAATGTTTTTGTGCAGAGTATTTTACTTATAATTTTGTAATTGTAATCTTTATTAACATAGTAAGAAACTTATTTAAGCTTTTTTCAAAACTACTCCTCAATAGCAAATAAAATGAATTCTAAAGTTGGTATCTCAAGCGTACAATAATAATTAACCTTAACTTAATATTTCATTCTCAAATTCTTTTCCCTTCTTTGAATGATGTGTTTACAGATATATTGTTGAATTAATTTCCATAACATTAGTGTGTATTTCATATCAATCGGGTCATACGCGACATTAACTTAAAAGACACTTTGGGGAATTTGGATAAAAGATTCGTTAACAGCCCTTTCAAAACCGTAAATAAACGTTTAAATTTAAGTAAAATTATTTTGAACTATCGTTAATATGGTCGACCATATTAAATATACTTAGATCAGCTTACTGTATTTTCTTTCGTTGGCCGAGTATGGCTAAGGTATAGGTACCTAAATCGCATCGCGCGAGCCTCACCGCCGCCAAACCTTCCATAACAGGCTCCATTAAGTAAGTTGCTCAACTTATTAGTCTTCATTTGGGGTGGAAGATTATGAACAGGCTGCAGCTAAAACGACTGTTTTCGCTACATTATATCAGGCTGCAATCTTTTTAGCGTTCCATTGCTGGGCATGGAGCTCTCCTAATATTGAGACGCCTCGAGCTCCGACTTACCGAAATCCAAATCTTACAACCTCAATCTAAACCTTCATACAGAATGTAAAAAGCCTTAACAAAACGAGACTACTGCAGACATCTAGGTGACGAATAGTTAAACTTTTACTGAACCAACTGTTAGTCTCATTATCTACCTATTTGGTAATTTGACATTCGATTTATCAACCACAAAGTTTACATGCCATATGGTAGATGGCGTTATTGAGCCATATTCATTTCTTCTACAAAGTGAATCTATGGAGATAATTTCAAATAAAAGCCTAAAATCTAATAAAAGTAAGTAGTACATAGTGTAAAAAATAACGTTTCACACTTAAAGCCTCAGAGTAGGGTAGATATACCCTGTGTCGTGGGTGCCATGAACACACACAAAGACAGAAATACAACCACCCAGACCGAGAACAGAAATTTAAACTCATCATTGAAATTTATGATTCGCCGGGATTCGAACCCGCGACCCTTCGATTTGCAGTCCGGCATGGTAAACATTACGCCACGCGGGTTGTCCCATCGTTGGGTATACGTATGATGCTGAACATGGTTAATTGGACCAATGATAACTTAACTAATTTTTTTGCGTCACGGGCTCATCTACACACGTTGGTTGATGGAGATATTAAAGATTCTTTATTTTCAAATACAGATAGCACACTGTTTAGAGACCCTGCCTTCTGCTTTAGTTTTATCAATGTTATATGATTTATGACTTATGACCAAACTGCTGTCCGCAAGTTTTAAATCTTTAGTCTATTGATTGGCCTTATCATTTTTCCGATTGTTTAATCCTAAGCACGTGTATGTTTAGAAATTTTGTCTCCCAACTACAAGTAGTTGTATAGTGCACCTCTTTTCTGCAGTAGGTAAAAGCTATGTATCCTATGCATTCTTTGCAGTATAAATTCACTAAATTTACTTAAGATACTATTTATTTTTAACATAGATGAAGCCACGAACACAGCAGTACTACGTATTTCTTCTATCTGAGTACAGTAAGCAGTCCTTACTGTTTTAGGTTTGAAGGATTTAGAAAAAATAAATAAGGTGTCTTCTGAAGCTATAATATGTAAGAATAATCTACCTACTACTTATTCAATGCAAATAAATAATCTTTAATCAATCCCTTTTATACAAGTCTTTATTCACGCGGACGACGTCGCGGGCGCAGCTAGTATAACAATAAAATTAAAACTTAACTACTTAATTACAAATAAAAAATGTACATTGAAATAGATTTCTATATTGTATCATACTTAAATTATTATTATCATTATTGTGGTGGTGTGGTGTGAGGGTGTTAATTTATCTATTTAAGTATGTATTTAGAATAATATAAGTATGTTTATCAGCTTTCCGATTACCATAGCACAAGCTCTGCTTAGTTTGGAATCAGATGGCGTTGTGTGAATTGTCCAAAGACATTTATATTTATAAATATATTATTTGTACCCATATTGCTTTTTACAAAACTATCTATCTATCAGCCTTTTAAAGTCCACTGGCAGACATAGGCCTGGTAAACTACCAGATTTTATTACGTCCGTGTTTCGGTTTGAGCAAGTTTTTACCTGAGACCTGAGCCTAGCAATGGGACATAAAAAGGGATAAAAAATACATTTTGAAACGGAAGAATATTATTGACTATAGGAAAAAGGTTTATATTCTGTATACACATAACGAGTACCATACTTATATATGTATAACTAACTAGCCTTCCGCCAGCGGCTTCGCCTGCGTGGACCCGTTTTATAGGTTCCCGTAGGATAAAAAACATCCTATGTCCTTTCCCAAGGTCCACTTTATATGTGTTCCAAATTTCATTAAAATTAGTTGAGTGGTTTAATCGGGAAAGAGTAGCAGACAGACAGACAGATAAACAGACAGAGTTACTTTCGAATTTATAATTCTAATTAGTAGGGATTTAACAAAACTTCGTTACGACATAAGAATTTTCTCTCAATTGAGCTGTAGATATTTCTTTATAATTACCTCTAAACTTGGTTGGTAATTTTTTATCCAATTTAGATATTTCTTTTTTGTTTGACATAATATACTTTTGCACGTCTCATAACGCGAAGCGTTTGAATAGTGCATTACTCTCACTCTGTCAAGGTCAAGCAATTTTCTAGACTTAAATTGCTTTTATCCCATCTTTTTTGCACCATCACCAAGAACACTTTTTATGACAGTAGATACTTCAAAAACACATTTTTTTTAGATATTATAAGAAAAACCGTTTAGAAAAAATATTTTGGTGGACGTCGTGATGTCTGATATAAAAAAGTAAACATATAGTTCAAGGTATATTTTTTTTCTCGAAGCAGCGCTACAATTCAAAAAAAATTTTCTGATTTAATTTTTGGTATATTATTTCTAACAAAAGTTCCAAAAATAAAATAAAAATCCGTCGGTCGTTAATGATTTGTAGCTGAACTTAACTAGTAACAGTTTCGTGCAAAATTATTAGTTAAGACCCAGCACTTACCTAATACAAAATCAGTGTAACAGCACTACTCAGTCAATGCTAAACTCTAACTGCCCTCAATGGTATTTTCACCAAGGAATTATAATGTTGTTGTACATCCGCTTATCTAATCTGGTGATTCAAATACTACCATTGCGTTCTGTGTTTTGGATTATTTATTCTGTGGTTTTGGTTTGAGGAAACTTAACGTGTTTTAGTTCAATTAAGTGCTTTCTTCTTTCCCCCTTTTGGTTTTTTTCCATATTATTCAGCGTACGTCTTCAGAACTTAATCCTTATTCATTTTCACATTTTTGGAACATATAGGAAAAACCATAGGAAAAACATTTCGGTCGATAAATGGGTTGGCGGTGAACTACTCTATTAACAGCTTTGTACAAAGTTATTAGTTAAAAGCCATCACTTAATATAAAATCGATGTAAAAGCACTATTCACTCAGTGCTAGACTATAACCACACTCAATAGTACTTTCACTAAGCAGTTATAAAGTTGTTGTACACCCTCGCACGGCAAAGCCGCTTAGCTCATGTAACTGGTGAACACAGAACGTAATACTATCATAGCGTTCTGTATTTTGGTTTGAGGAAGCTTAACGCGCTTATAGTTCCTTTGGTAGACATCATGCCATTGAGATTTTTCTTTGGTGAAAGGCTATGTACTGTGGTAGAAAACATCGTAATATTTCAACGTTTTTCTTATCGTGAAACAGCGATAAATATGATAAACTCAATGGCCACAGTTGCGTACCGAAGATTGAAATTAAACCCCAATCATTGCCCGATGTCTTACGTACTCGGCTATAACTTCATTTACTTATTTATTGTTACAAAGTATCTATATGCTAAAGAGCGCAATTTTTTAATAAATTTATGTACACAGGAACATGACAAGAAATTAATTTTACAAATAATATAATTGTTTGTACACGGACACTACTTAATCCACAATGAAACATGTCATTGTCTTCGTCTTTTTTATGACTTAAAATGCCCGTACCACGGTAATATTATTATCTACTACATATTACCGTGCCTGTACCCCCGTAAACCCGTACCACGAACACGTAACACGAATGACGTGTCATTTCAATGCCAATTTGATACCCTGGTTGCATTTTGGAGCCCTGTCTATCCAGTGGGCGCATGATCGACAAAGGCGTGATAAAAAGCCAGCAACGTGTCTAATGATTTCATTTTAAAATCCAAGTCCCAATGAGTGACTTAGCTTTGACATGTTTCACAAAACCTTTGTAAAGCAGTCGTACCGTCAAAGCGAATGCTGTATTAGTTCAATACCAATCAGCTCGGACATGAGAGCTGAAAATTAATAATCTCCCTTTGAGCAGCTCGAACAGGACATCCGTCCTTTGTGCAAACAGAGAGGACATCAATAACTGCAGCATTGACAAATTTGGATAAAGGGTGGCCAAATATTACGGAATAAGTTGGACGGTCCACATTATCAATACAGTATCAATTATTTAATATGTAGATCGAATACAGAAAGCTGACACGTGTCCGTCTGCCTTTTTGTTCGGTTTATTTATAAAAAAAAATATCAGCGTACCACCTTTGTATTATAATCGGCCAATACGAATATTGGCAAGTAGTAATCGTGCAAACTTACACCTTTATGATGATTATTACGTGGGACGTCATAAGCAATATTAAGCAATTAACGACAATTTAAAGAAAATTAAGAAATATTTTTTTTATTTGCAATAACTTCAATTCAGTTGAAGGGGCGGAATAATATTACTTATTTGTAGTTTGTTATCGTACTTAGTATTATTGGAGTAATTTTCGGCCCCTTTTTTCTCCTAGCCCACACAAGCCATAGCGCACCGAAGCGGATGACGGATGCGGATTCATATAATTTCATCTCATTTTATTTCATTTTCTTTAAGTCTCCTGAAGTTATTGTGTAGTTTCCGTGATTAATACTAACATTTTCGTTATAACTTAAAAGTACACCTAAATAATACGGAAATAAGACAAGACTGACGAATGTTCCCTTTTATCCTGTTTTTCTCTGGAAAGCCCTGGCAACCCCATCCAGTAAATACATATGTCCTGTGTCTGTCTGTAAACACCATTGACTTTGATGTGGCAAAATCAACAGAAATCACAGGTATTTCCAATAAAGGTGCCCCTCAATATTATCGACTATTGATACAGCCTGGCTTTGTGGGCGTTAGTACACAGGATTCCCTTTGTACCTCTGGCTTTCAATATCCGTTTGTAAAAGCCATCGTAGCACATGTAGTGTCAATTCATTTTCATCCGATGGTCATTTGTTTGCTTTTAGTAAATTCTTATTAAACTGTCTATAGATTAACATTAAATTTCAATTCAAACTCATAGTCCCACAAGCGGATATCCTGTGTCGTGAGTGCCGTGTAGCCATATACAATGAATGAATTAATGAATTTATTTATGAAAGAATTTATTTATTTGTTTAAGCATGCGTACATATTTGTTGCTATAAATAAGGTTTACCGACATACTATACTGGATACACCAGTGTACAAATATTTTATGCCCCATTAAGAGCGTATTAATTTATCAAATTTTATATAAATAGGTAATACAATAATTTTCAAGATAAAAATGTCTAATATTATGTCAAAAAATATAAATCTAATAGCAGTTCAATTGTATTGTTATATTGTTATTGTTATTCAGTGATTTAATTGTAATTATTTTCTAATCTTTTGTAATATTTGTACAAGTGCTGAATTTAGGTCAATAAAGCGAACTAAATGCATACTAATAATCTATGCATAAACCCATATTAGTGCAAATCGCAGTGCGCAATTAGTGCAAAAAGCCTTTGTCTTAGTCCACGCCCCGTTAACCCTCTTTTAAGTATCACACAAACAACATGAAAATAACACAAAAACGACGTAAAATAAACAGACTAAAGCACTAAGGGATTATTCCCCTAATTGAGATGTTGCCGTCACGACTAATTAGCTCCTATTTGAAGGGATGCCCCAACCCTGTTGATCTGGGGCTTAAGATAAACGGAGTGATTGCTTCATAGTGATCACCTGAAAAAGATAGAGATTAGTTTGTTGTTCCAGGGGCAAATCAGATACAATTTATGATTCTTATTAATATTAGTGTTATTATGTTACTTATTGTTATGTTAATTAAATATAAAAGTTTTTATGTTACTTATAACTTCCTCAGAAGTTAAAAGTACTTAAAAACATTTTAAGGGCAGATTTTTCAATCTTCAAAGAAAACTAATACATATTCAGTTAATGTTATCGCAATCCTTTTAATATGTCAAATAAATAAAGCGACATCTCTAACATTTATTCGAGTAGTTTTATTCGGGGATTGAAAAATAGGCCTTTAGTGTAATTGTTCATTGTCATTGTCCATTATCAGTGCGTAATATAGATTACTATACAGCAATCATTTATATGTATAGCAGTTTTCACTTATTGCCATGATACATTATGTATACTAGTATATAAAGCTGGAGAGTTTGTTTCCACGCGCTAATCTCAGGAACTACTGGTTTGAATTGAAATATTATTTTTGCGTTGAATAGTCCATTTATCGAGGAAGACTTTAGGCTATAAACATCTGCTATGACTAAGACCAAAGTCCACTCGGACGAAGTCGCGAGCGGCCGCTAGTACATAATATTTTCTATAATAATTGTGGTAATAAAAAAATAAGCATTAACAATTAACCTTTGTAAAAATCCATATTTGTGCAAATAAAATATTTGTCTTTGTCTGTGTCCTCATCGTTGTTCCTATTATACATATTAAACGAGAAAAATAACAATGTGTAAAAACAAAATGAAGCTTTAAAGGATTATATCCCTAATTGAGATGTTGCCGTCACGACTAATTAGCTCCTATTTGAAGGCATGCCCCAACCCTGTTAATTTGGGGCTTAAGGTAAACGGTATGATTGCTTAATGAACATCCGGTCAAGATAGAAATTAAATTGTTTACATAGGTAGACATAGTTGCTGTCAGGAAACAACTGTATTGTACAACGGTGGTAAGGAGCGTTTGCCGGGCAATCGTACCTCTTACATGAGGAGTCCAGCATCATCCGGAGCAACAGCGATCTTTTTACTTACGTCGGCATCCAGCCACGCACATATGGCCGTCTCTTCCGGGGCTGCTGACTGATCTAGCTCCCACTCTCACCGCCTGCAACCCCGGAAGCCCCCTTTTAGTTGCCTTTTCTGATCAGGCAGGGGATAACGTAGCTCTATTTAGATTACCCAAAGCTACAGGGAGTGCCATTAGCGAATACCTATCTCACAACCCACAAGTTTTTCACTTACGTTTTAACGGAAATATCGATGGTTTCTTAAAAATGATATCCTTAGAGAGTGTTTTTATTATTATAGTAGCTTTTATTACTATAGTTACTTCCCTCATTGGCCCAACGCTGAATAATCACGCGTGGCGAAGCAGTTAGAGTATACCATAGCAGTCAACCATAATTTTATTAGTCTACGAATTTACTACGAAACATTATCAACTCGGTCTCGGGAAATAATTTGTTGCTTAGCACAAGCTTAGGCTTGTATTGTAAAGTATGCTCCTCGGGTTTTCACATAATGTTATTTAACGTAGTAAATTGAAATAATGAGCGTATGTTTCTTCAGTTAGAAATATATTTTACATTAAAGAAGCGCGCGTCGGGTGTGAAATGGGTAACCGCTAGTGCCAAAAAATTTAATGCGCGTTTCCGTGATTCGGAGTATTTGAACCAAGACTAATAAAATAAATAAATAAATAACGTGTCACACTTTAGCCCCACAGTAAGGTAGATATACCCTGTGTCTTGGGTCTTACCATGGACACATACAACAGAAACACAAACACCCAGACTGAGAACAGAAATTTAAACACATCATTCAAATTCCTTTTTCGCCGGGAATCGAACCCGGGACCCTCCGATTGGCAGTCGCAGCAGATGGTAACCATTACGCCACACAGGTCTTAAATAATTAATTATTGTAGATTTTACAAGGGGATATAGACCTGTATTACTCGTATTTCACGGACGCGATATTGAACGCTCAGCGTAACGAAGGAGTCCAGATTTAACCTGCGAGCGAGCGTTGTGAGAGAAGAGGTGCCGGGTACCTTTTGAAGGTCCCCCCCCCCCCCCGATAACAAAAAAAAGGCAGTTCACAGACCTTAGCACAATAACACCGTCATCTGGTGATTTAAATAATTTTATTTAATGAGAACGTCAGTCAAAGTGGTTAAGATAAAACAATATTATTTAAAATACAACTAAAACTAACAAAAAATTATCCCAGTTAAACACCAGTTTAGAAAAAAAAACGGGTTGCGCTCCGGTAGTGCCGGCAGCAGTGAAAACTTGAACATTAACTTTGTGCATTTTTGATATTTTGGAATAATTTCGCACGAATTGCTTTTATTATCAGTATTATTTTTCATCTAGTATTTTCATAAAGTACTCACTCATTTTCTTTCACTATTTCTTCGTCACTTTTTTCATTATTAGATGCACTTTGTTCAGTGTCCATATTTTAAATACTTGATATAAACGAATTTTACAAGTATAGACAGTCGAGCCGTCATCAGCTGTCACCCCTCCGTCTTACGAATATTCGATCAGGCCACGTGTCTTGACGCGAGTCTAACATTTTTTACCCATTCCAAAAAAGTGCATAACGCCGCTAAAGAAGTTTTCACTTCATAAAACTTTTAACTATTTAAAACTTTTTATTTATAATCCCAGTTTACGGTGGGTGTAGCCGAATGGGGAAGACACTGTTCTCCTTAAATAAGTTAACTGTGTTAATCGCTACAGCAGGAGTCATCATTTTTAGGGTTCTGTACCTCGAAAGGAAAAAACGGAACCCTTATAGGATCACTTTGTTGTCCGTCCGCCTGTCTGTCAAGACCCTTTTTCTCAAGAAAGCGTGGAGGTACCAAGCTGGAATTTATATCAAATACTCAGTTCTACTGTCCCTTAGAGTTGGAGCTGTGAAAAAATCTTACTTCAAAGCTAGCGCAATCAAATGATACAGCCATCTATGCCGCAATTTACAGCAAACTTTCGATACTCGCAAGGGAATCAAAACCTACATACAGGGTACTTCCCGTGAACTCAGAATCTTGAAATTTGGTTCAAACAAACGTCTTATAGCACAGATAAAGGAAAAATTGAGAAAAACCGTAAATTTTTAGGTGCATCATATATTTAAAATATTTTATGGAACCCTCGGTTCGCGAGTCCGACTCTCACTTGGGTGGTTTTTTTAAGCTATTGCATAGCTTTTATCGCGGGCTTTGAGCGCGGCGACTGAACGAAAAAATCTGACAATCGTCTAAGTTCGGCAGACTTTGACGCGGCATGTATGTATGTTGCAGTCAGATTGCATAGAAAAGAAAGAAAACGGACGAGAATCGCCTTGACAACTTTGTAAACAAGAGTTGGTTACTCATTTTCGCTGTAATGATTAATGTCAAATAAATAATAATAGAATTGTGATTTTAAGAAGATGAAATTTGTGTTCTGACGAAATTTATCGTACAAATGGTGTTTTCTTTAATAAATGAAGGGACGAACGCCGATATCAGAAGTGGCGGATCCACCCCAGGATCAATCATTGGGCGGTTCAATGGTGGAATAGATGTCATTATTTTCCGCTGGTATGGAAGCAATTTTTACAAAGTTCGCTGAAAATATAACCACCTGTTGACCCGTTCAGAACACAACTAAATTTGTGAACTTAGATCCGGATGAGCCAGAATCTGACATAGAAAACTGGTGTATGTTAACCGAAATGATAATCGAGAAGAAGATAGAAGGTATTGATCTGATACTTGCACTTACACACTCACTGAAAGGCCGCGCTGCTACGTGCTTAACTAAGTTACAGCATGTATTATTTATTCTTATGGTTACAGCCTCAACAATTATCACGATGACAATGCAGGAGTACTTGAACCATATAATAAAGGTTCAAATGAACACCAATAAAAAATTATAATTGCATAAGTTGATAAAAAATGCTATGCAATAACTTTACCGCGGCAGTCCCCGAGTGCCACTTATATTTTTTTTCATTACCGTACATACGTGCATAAGAGCTACATAAAATTTCTAATTACGACCCAAATTTCATATCCATAAAAACGTAATACCATAATTCATATTGGACTATGACTTAACTCCATCTGTATTTAAAACAGATCCCAGGTATCCGCTTTAAATACACATAGTTTAAAATGGAGTTCGAAAAAAAATTATTATCATAAGTTCTCAGCCCATTAAAAAATATGGGGTGTGTAGCGACCTTCCGCTACTCATCAAGAGATGGCGCTACGGGTATTCCTGAATCACGCTATCGAAGTTTTCGGAATATCCTACCATATATTTTAAGTACAAGCTCCGAATTGAGTCAGTTGGAGCGCGGCCGCTCCCTGGGCATGACCACCTCGCCCGGCGGGAGATCTCCCTTTGCTAAAGGTGCAATCTCAAACTTACTATATAAGCTCTAAAAGTTTAATTAAATTAGGGAAAACCTTACTGCCGTAATAAGCACTACCGCGTTAATGATATAACGACGGAAACAGAATTTACGCGTCACTGAATCCAATAATCCTCTTAGCGTCGTCGTCTAGACGGTCTAATAAATTATTATCAATCTCGAATATTTGCCAGAAATGAGACTTGGCTTTACGCTGAAAATCTTACCTTCTCCTCCTGTCTTTGTATGAGTCCATGGCACCCACGACACAGGGTATTACATAATTACCTTACTGTGGGGCTATAAGTGTGTAACATTTAACGTTTATTTATTTATTGTGAAAGTAAATACCTGATATAAGACTAATTAAAATAATATGCGGCATCTACCTGTCGTATCTTTTTGTAGCGTAGGTATATGTATTTAATTAGTTATTTTTTATAGCCCCAATGTAATTTTTTACATAGCCTAAAAACACGCCCTTGGCCAACATGCTGACCTAAGTTCTTCTCAATAAAGAAAATAAATAAATGAAAGTGTCTGTGAACTTAACTACTTGACATTTTTTAACTTAATACTCGACGAGTAAATAGTGACTGGGTTATTTTTTATTTAGTTTATTTACAATATACACATAATTTACAGGGTAATCCCCAAAACATTACGTGCATGCATTTAGAAATGACTTATACATAGTAATAAACCTCTTCGCGCATAAATGAAACAAATTCGCATCTGGTAGCCTGGTATTTCAGCGAGCATACGGTTAAGTTTCAAAGACAAATACTTTTATTTGCACAAATATGGGTGTTTACAAAAGGTGTTTTTACACATTTTGGTTCGCCATATATACCTTCTAGAGGTATGCAATTTTTTTTTCAACCTTTTTTTTTTGTCCCACTGCTGGGCACAGGTCTCCTCCTCACAAGTGAGAGGGATTTAAGCCATAGTCCACCACGCTGGCCAAGTGCGGATTGGTGAACGTCATGCTTTCGAGAAATTATGAATTTCTCTCAGGCATGCACGGCGAGAACATCGTAATCAATTAAATATCACGATATTTTCCATCACCGTGGAGCAGCGATAAATGCACACATTACAAAGTTCTTTGTCAGAGGTGCGCGCCGATGATTTGAACCTAGGATCGGTCGTGTAGAAAACCGCGGCTTTTACCAATCGGCCATCGCTGCAAATATTACAATAATTAAAAACTTAACTAATTACAAATATAAAAATGTACATTGAAATAGTGTCATTTATTTTATTATATGTATACTAAATTTATCAGTATTTGTACTCTTATAGCGCCTTTTAGTTTATTTAAATAAATAAAAGTTAATTTTATGTATTTTTACTTTTCGGATCGGATCCGATCGTCGGCTTTGGGTATCCATATTGCAAGGTACACTGAGAGGAAAAAAAGCTGGCGGAAAATCGTTCGTTATGGTTGTAAGGGTTTCGTTTTACTTTTGAGGCACGGAATGCAGTACCTTTAGTCTTTACTAGGTCAGTATTTCACTGGAGCGAGCCGGCCGCCCACCGCCTCGCAGGGGGGCGCCGCCTCGCAGGGAGAGAGGATGAGATTTTTCCGATTTTTCTGATTTACTTGATTTTACACATGAGATTTTGCAGTTAAACAAACAGTATTTCCATAAGTTTTATTGCACAATATGATCGATCATTTCTATTTTGGTAAGTACAGGATATTATTATATACCTAATAAGGTTTTTACTCCTATATTAGATGTAGACAATTCTAATTCTTAAATCATTATTTAATATATTTGTTTCATACTATAAAACATTTAAATTCCAAATTTTTGAATCAAAAATAAAGACAGTTAAGAAAAATATCTATTAATTACTTAGATTTAAATTTTATATTATTGTCAAACAAAAATTTCCACTAAATTTGTGTCTATCGCTCGATTATCAATTCGGTTGTCGTTTGCTGTACAAGTCATAAAAGCGATTGGAAAAAGAAAAAGTTTAAGAGTTAAATTAGTACTGTGTTCAATTTAATATGTTGGTTCCTACATAAATAAACATTTATTACAAAGTTATAACTATTAACTTCTTTAGTTTACTTTAATCATGGTACCTAGCTAATTTCTTTTTTTTTCAATGTCTTGTGTATGTTTGGCAGCACACATTGTGGAAATCAATTCATATTTAAATTAATTTGACGTTTGTGTGACTGCACAATTTAAATAATCGTGTTAATATTGAAAAAGGACAATTCTAAAATGGAATTCACAAGTTTTTAAACCTCAAAATACGGGTATTGAATATAGGTGTATCTTTTTAAAGAATAGAATACCAAAACCAAAAACTAACTTCAATTTAAAATAATGGCCAGTAGTCTTAGAATAAGTACCTGCGTATAGAATGAGTGTCTTCATACGAGCGAGCTGTCAAAATTGAAGCACAAAATAGATTCACACAGATGTCACATCTGACAAACAAAATATTTTTATTTTGACCAATTTAACTATAAAATACTACAAATTATTGAAAACTTCAGTGTTTTTAGACTACTTTTGCTTTCCAAAAGTGTTGTGAAACTTTCGGCGTGCTTTAACCTTAAATGCAACTGAGCTGCCCGGTGCCATTAATTAAATTGCTTCAATTTGGGCGCGCGAACTTGGTTTCTATAATATAACTAGTGAACCAGGCAGACGTTGTCCTGCCTTAAATATATTGAAAGAGGATTAGTTTCTTTATCATCTCAAAGAGTTTTTATGTTACTGCCAAATAAAAAATATAAAACAAATAGTAACAGATGTATTGTTATTCAGACAATGTCAAACTTCTGGACGATGGCGCAAAATCAATGTTTGACAGTTACTAACAGAGCGAATCCGGCAGACGTTGTTCTGCCTTAAAATATCAGAAATAAAATAATATTGCGACTATTAATTGAGATGTAAGCTATCCTATCTCTCAAGTTGGATCAAACTGCACATGGTGTGCGAATTTTATTATAATCGGTTAAGTGGTTTAGGAGTCCATTGAGACAAAGACAAAGACTTTTATTTGCACAAATATGGGTGTTTACAAAAGGTGTTTTTATACATTTGGTTCGCCATATTTACCTTCATGAGGTATGCAAATATTACAATAATTAAAAACTTAAGGACAAACATTGTGACACGAGATTTATATATATTAAGATTATTCTAAGCTAGTAGTATGACACTTTAAAAACGTCAAACAGTTCCTAATTTCATGCCTATTCTCTTTCTGACCCTAATTTCTTTCTCAACTTTATCCCATAAGCTTAGGTTCCCGTAAAGCCAAGTTATTGAAGAACCTCATGTTCTTCAGCTTGTAGTGGAAGCGTCCCTTTTTCTTCAGGCGGCCCATGTGCTGCAGCGTCTTGATAAGGGGCAGGAACCGGTACATGCCGTTGAGCTGGTCTCCGAGACAGAAGAGGAACGATGACTCTATATAAGCTGAAAGTTATCATGTTTTTTTATATAACGATTCGCACTCATAGCCCCACAGTAGGGTACATATACCCTGTGTCGTGGGTACCATGGACAGGGACACACACAAAGACAGAAACACAACACCCAGATCGAGAACAGAAATTTAAACTCATCTTTCAAATTTCTGTTACGCCGGGAATCGGCAGTTTCTGCAGTTTTTTTTTTCTACCTTTTTTGGTCCCACTGCTGAGCACAGGACTCCTGTCACAAGTGACAGGGATTTATTTAGGCCATAGGATGGCCAAGTACGGATAGGTGCATGTGCACAGTTATCGCTTTCATTTAGACAAACAATAGATAAAAGGAACCAACCAGAACTAGCAGCAGTGCTACTCTTGTTCTCCCAAAACATTTTGCACTGTGCAACGTCCATGTAACAATGGTTTTGGAACATGATGGAAGGCTCTCGTGCCTTGATACCCGGTACTCCGCAAACTGGGGCGTACGTGTCGGGGCATTTCTGAAACATAACACAAAATTATTAGTGTAGACGATCTGTTTACTAGTTAAAAATTTTCTAAAGATAATATTACAACAGAATAGTATATATGTCAATATACATATTTAAAATAAATTTCAAACACCCCAAGTGGCACTTTGATATTATTTGCTGAAAATGTATTGTTTTTCTTTTAGTAATGGCAGCGCAAGATCTGTAGGTACACGTTTTTCCAGTGTCAATTAAACAAAGAGTCGCCAAAACGCGATGCAGATTTAATGCAGTCACCAAATCGCCAATAACCGATGCTTGTTTTCGGAGGCTCTTTATTATTTGCGTATTACCGCTCTCACTAGGAATTCTAGATAGTGCTTTTTAACTGTGATATTAAAAAGTTGGTAATAGTGGCTTTTTATACGCACGGTTGGACATTTGTGATAACACGTAGACAGAGTAGGCAAGTGGTATATATCTGTCAAAATCTTCTTGGGAATTGTGATCCAAGGTGTGAAAACTTTTACAGCGGCCGCGTTTTTCAATAACATTCGCCTTGTTCTTATTTCTTTTTCATCTATTTGCTTTATAGGCAAATCTAAAACATGCGTTGCTGCGAAAAAATTATCAATAGTATCGTTTATATCATTCGTATGATCCAACATTGAAGCATCGACTACTATTATGCTTTTTGAATCCTGTAGTGCTTTTACTTCATCAGCAATATTCTTGGGATTTAAATCATCAATGTCATTCTGAGCTAAACTTCCATTTGCATCGTGCAAAGAGCCTTCACAAATAAACATATCCGTTTGAATGAATTGAGCATTTTCGAAGCAGTTAGACTTCAATAAATCACATTGATTTTGAAAAAGTTTGACTCTATATCCGTTACCTTCCTGTCTTATTCCACAAACTTGATCTGCGGTTGAACAATCTTTGTCATATATGCAATTAGTGCTATTATTAAAATTTGTTTTTAGAAATGCGTGATTGATATTATTTTTTACCTTATTATCATTAATAGATGTTAATGTATTCTCTGAAATTGACTTTTTAGACTGTAACCGTTTACAATATTCTATTCCTATCAATCCGTAAGCTGTAAATAAATATAATCAATGAATAGATTTTTATTCTCATATATTTATTTTATTTTATTTTATTTGGAAAACATACAGTGACATTAGGAAGAAATTA
This sequence comes from Pyrgus malvae, assembly GCA_911387765.1. NCBI lineage: Eukaryota > Metazoa > Arthropoda > Insecta > Lepidoptera > Hesperiidae > Pyrgus > Pyrgus malvae. The sequence continues at coordinate 5,162,711 of OU426958.1, read as the reverse complement.
CTTATAAACTAAATATCTAAAACACCATTTAACTGTTTTCACATATCGAAGCTAATAGCCAGTATGCTAACATTATTATATAATATAATACATTACTAATTATTTTAAAGGTATACCTATTACCTACATATAAACTAACATAAAATTACACTAAGGAGTTCTTTCTTCGTTCTTTTGTCATTTTTGTTTTGAAGACTTTTTCCGATGAGTTAAACAAGTCAAGTTCGGAGAAGTCAACCAGTTTATTTACATATGTGTCGCTGCTCTTATGAAAAATGAGTTCTGTCTATACTTTGTAGAGCTACGAGGAGTGTGCAGACAGACATGTGGTTGCCTCACTGACCTCGTAAGTACTCGTAGCAATACTCACTTTAGGAGATATGATGAGTCTATCTCATTTTGTGCAATTTTTGCTAATATCATTACATCTGATATTCAGCGTCTTTGCTGAAGGGGGAGAAAATGGTGTCTTTTGCATCTAGATATATAGTCGTCGTCAATTGTTTGGCACTTGTATTGTAAATGTTTTAAGAATTTACGCTGGATAAATTATAACGCTATAAATATATCGCTATAAACGCGATAAATTATACGCTGGATTATATCTGTCATATTTCAAATCTAAGAGGTTACTTATGACTACGTGACGTTAAATTTATTTAAAAATATATTATTATTCAAGGTAACATGTAATGTTGAGTACTGTATTTATTAGCGCTATGTGAAGGATAACAACAATTTTATATAATAGTTTACTTTGGGCTACATTCATTCATTCTACATAAAAAGGAAGAGGTCTTATGTCAACTGTATTATTGTCTATTATTATTCTCTAATTTAGAAATTAATTGTAAAAATCCGTCATTTAAATACTAATTTTAAAGATTACATTAAGCTTTTCAAATAAATAAAAAATGCAGTAGGCCTGCAATATCATCGAGTGTGCTGTTATATTATTTGAATAACATATTTGAATACAATCAGATTACAATAGTTGACGCGCGTGACTTGATCAACTTATAGTATTATTATTTATTTCTGTCTAAGATTTTAAGTACGCCCAAACCATTTGGCTGTGGCTTTATTCATAATTTTACGATTTTACGTTATTTTATTGTCATACCTAATTTATCCTCTACAGAGCATCCATATTTCAACAACGCACATTCATTTTCAAATAATTTAAGACGAACTACCGATTCTTCGTTTCTAATCCCACAAACACTTATATTCGACGTATTATCACAATTTAGGTCAGCACAAATTTCCCTTTTTTCCGAATTTCTTGTTAAAACTCTGCTGGAAATAACAGAAAGTAATACTAATAGCGAAATTAATGCCATTTATAAGTCAGCTATGATTATAGTGTTTGAACTTTTAATAACTGGAACCGTTTTATTGCTCCATCAAACGTAATTAGGTACTAAAACGTAAAAGTACATATATGGTAAGTACATTCTATTGGACAGAATATACTCGATTTTTTTTAATATATTACAATATTTAAACTCCACAGACTAGGCGTCTTTGCCTCTTTTTACGTCAAGTTATTTTGTTTTCTTTTTTACTTTATTTGTCTTTTTTTGTCACGATTAATTGCTCCATTTTTTTTAGTTTGTTAGTTTTTTTTTGTATTTTTTAAAAAGAATTATATTATTATTATTATTGCTAGTGGTGTTAGTATTTAGATATACTCGATCGTATTAGTACTGAGGTTAGTACTTTTCTTAAACCGGGTATAAATGCTAAACCATTGCTTGCAATAAGAAAAGTCTTTAAATCTTGCTTTAATCCCCGAATTATTGGTAATCCACGCGGTTGAAGTACTATATAGTCATTGTTGATTTTATGATTGTATTTATTTTTTTATTTTAGTCATTATTAAGCTACACTTCTCTCCTTAATAGCACCTACCTTCCCCACCCTTAAAAACACTCATTGAACTAGTTGTACGCAGGTTCGATGTTTACTTTATTAATTTATTCTAAGCTTCCCCCGCTGTAATACTTCGCAAAAATAGGGTAACAAGGCACTAGAACTTTACTGCAAAGGTTCGGCTGCTGATTGGTCGGGTATACTCCGCCCCCTGTTTGCCACCACCGTGTACGGGAAGCGCGGCAGTCTTTACAAAGCCGTTCAAGGACGTGACACTTTGTCAATGTACATATTTTTTCTAGCGATAGATAGATATGTATCTAAAACCAAATTGTCCTTTATAAAAGCCACCGCAATTCTCCACAATCTTTAACTCTTATAAAACTTTTTGTAAATCTGCCTCTAAAAACAGAACAAAGGCAAAGCTTTGGTTGGTAATTTCTTTCTTGATAATCGCAACTGTATTACCTTTATAAAAATTCGATAATTTTTCTAAAGACGGTTCTCAAATAATCAGTCAGTTTATTTACGAAGGCTTTTCAGTTTATTTATATAAACAGTAAAGTTAAATAATTGTGAATAATATTTGTTGTGAATGGAAAAGCTGTTGAAGAACATAAGGGAATGTCAGCTACACATTGGTAAGTTTTTATTTTTTAAAAAGCTGTAATAGTACTTATGAGTATTTTATCATTAGAACTTCTTTAAATCCAGTTTAGGTACTTTATCAGTTGTATGCCTAGATCAATGTAATTTTAACATTTTAACAATATTATTTTTTACATGAAAGTGTGGTTCTGTGGTGTTGAAATTTTATTTGTTAATGCTTTAAATTTTTTAAATCATTTTTACCTTCCTATTTTTATTAAGATTTTTTGATTATTGTAGCTTTAATTTTATTTAAAGTTCGTTAATTATTTCGTCAATTCTTTCGTTATTAATATCGTTAAATGTTTCGTTCATTAATTAGAAAATAAAATTATAAGAATTAATATCGATGGACGCAAGGTTTACGTAAATGGTCTTGTGAGTCACTCTTCGTTTCGTCGCGCAGTCGGGTAATAACTCTATAAACTTTGTTAGCGGTGCTGTGGTTATCTGTATTTGATTACCAGCGTCCTTTGGGGAGCAAGGGGAGAACGGAAAGCAACAGATCCGGCCCAAACGCCAACCTCACCTGCTCGCGCAGCATACACCAACCTGCGGCGGGTCATGGACCCGTGGTGCTCCCTGCTAGAAAACCAACGAGGCTCTGGCGACCGACCCGTGGCGGTATAACCACACTCCGCACCAACACCGGTCAGGAGGGGCTGAACAGCCTTGGGGCCGAAATACCCCTGAAATATTAACCGTCAACGTAGGTAATGGAATGTTCATCAACTGAAAGGAAGCAGAAAGAGAAAATATCCAGATGAACTTTTCTCACAAAATATAATAATACCTACGCCGTAATCTTCGCAAAGATTTCTACACAATCAATTAGAAATAAAGAAAGAATATTAAAAATCATTGTCTGTAAGATACGGGAATCAATCTGGAAGATACGGGATACGATTCATTTATGGAAAAAAAAGTATTTACGATGATACTAAACTGAATTAATAATAAAACCTTGAATTTAAAAATAACCTAAGCGAAGGGATCTTGAAATTAAAATAAGATAAAATATATTAACTTCTAAAAACAACAAGAGTCATCAATATTCATCAATTAAGATATTTTTAAGTTACGCTAGTGTAGCCAAAAGCGAAATGTACAGTATTATTATAAATTTATTATGATTATAGATTTCATAGGAAGTAAATTGTGTAGTTATAATCTAGTTATAATCTTCATAATTTGAGTAATTAAAAAAAATGTAACACTTTAAATTTAAAATATTTAAGTATATTTTCTACAGTTAGTTATTAATTATAGTTTTTAATGATTATGTACGAGTATATTTTTAATATTAGATATTTGTTATTAATGTAAATCAAATATAGTTTGTGTTCTAGTAGTAATATACTTAGGATATGAAAATAAATACATCGGGTTCGATTCCTGATCATGATATTCGTGTATCAGACAAGAAAGAAACCGCACGACTTATCTGTCTGTACATAAAAAGCGCAGGACTTGTCTGTCTGTAGGTACATAAAAGCGCCAGTTACAAAATAGACCGTCAAACTATTACATTTTTACATACGACCCTTTAAAAACGTAGTCTTATTTTTTTAAGTGAAGTTATATTCTTTACAATTTTAACTCCCACTTAGTTTTATATGTGAAGCGTGTTTTACGAGCTTTGTGATACCTTAATTCTACATTATATGGAAAAAACTTACTACACTGTAAACTTACTACAGTGTTATAAGAAGCGTTTAATGAGTGTTAAATGTTGAGGGTATGGTCAAGTGTTTAATGATTACTTATTCAATAAATTTAGGAAATAAAATAAAATCTATTTAACATTGTTAATAAGAAACCCATTAATCATATTATTGACACTCATCTGAGAGTTTTGTAAGCGCATTAATAAAACTAAAAAAAATACTTGATGTTCGAAAAAATTGGTAATTAAATGAATAACTTTTTTCTGTATTGTAATCTAAACGACCAGAATCACTTTCATGTTATCAGCTAATTCTTGCTTACCGATCAATGTGCTCTTTGTGTTATTTTACTCGCCAAATGTTAACACACAAATAACTCATTCAATGTTGGCAAAGACCTTCTCATAAAAAAACAGAGTATTCTGAAAGACACTTGCGGGATGCTTACGGTACATCAAATTTGACCGGACCTTTCTTTTGTAGTAGTGTGCCTTTTTGCACTTTTACATTACATGTTAATTTTGAAATGCTATTTATTAAAAAAACTTGGTAGGTGTAATTTTTAACAAAGCATGTGGATATTAACTATATAGGTTACAACAGTCAAATACTGTTAAGGTATAATTAGTGTAGTTCTATCAAAGGTACACGTATGTTAAAGATAGCTGCCACGCATATTAGTAATTGTAACTTAACTTTATTGAGCTAACTTAGCTACTTTATTAGCTAAGGTACACATATATATAAAAATAAAATAATAATAAAAATAAAAAAACCAAAAAAAAGCCAAAAAATCAAAATTGAGAAAAAAATACGTAAAATTATTATTATTATAAAGTAAGATTACAGTTTATTAAGTACATTTATAAAATATTACTAGGTAAGGTACACATAATTTAATACATATAAAAATTAAAAAAAAAACAAAAAAAAAAGCGAAAAAAATTAAATTGACAAAAAATACGTCAACGTAACGAAGTAAAATGAGGTACACGTATATTAAAGGTAGCTGCCACGCATATTAGTAATTGTAACTTAAATTTATTGAATTTACTAGCTAAGGTACACATATATATAAAAATAAATATAAAATAATAATAAAAATAAAAAACCAAAAAAAAGCCAAAATATCAAAATTGAGAAAAAATACGTAAAATTATTATTATTAAAAGTAAGATTACAGTTTATTAAGTAAATTTATTAAATATTACTAGGTAAGATACACATAATTTAATACATATAAAAATAAAAAATAAAAAAAAGCGTAAAAAATTAAATTGAGAAAAAAATACGTAAACGTAACGAAGTAAAATGATTATTACTATAAAGTAAGATTACAGTTTATTAAGTAAATTTAATAAATATTACTAGCTAAGGTAATAATTTAATACATACAAAAATGAAAAAAAAAACAGAAAAAAGCCAAAAAAAATGAGAAAAAAATACGTAAAATTATTATTACTATAAAGCAAGATTACAGTTTATTAAGTAAATTTATTAAATCGCTAAGGTACACATAATTTAATACAACATATAAAAATTGAAAATACCAAAAAAAAGGCAAAAAAATCTAAATTGTGAAAAAATACGTATTATTATTATTATTACTAAAGTAAGATTACAGTTTATTAAGTAAATTTATTAAATATTACTTACTAAGGTACACAAAATTTTATACTCATAAAAATTGAAAAAACTCAAAAAAATCCTAAAAAATCAAATTTGAAAAAAAAAACTATTAATAAAGTAAGATTACAGTTCATAACATTATAGTCAGTTCCTCATGTATCTCATAAACTTGTAGGTATGTATGTATGTTTACGTAGAAGATGAATACATATGGAGTATTGTAATTCTATTATATTATTGTATGACTATATTTATTACGTCTTGATGAAAGGTAGTGCTAATATTTACTCATTTTAATATCGTCGGAGATAAACCTCATTAGAAATTTAGGTACACTATATGAAAATGAAACCATCATAAAATATTTTCTTACTAAGACATAATAGCATATTATTACAAATGTAATTAATTAATATTTAATTATCTGCTTGAAAAATATTTAAAAATCCAATAAAAGTGCATTATAATTATAAGACGAATAAGTCGTGGTCAGTTTATGTGGTGGATATGATTAGATTTAAGGCTATCACTTGTATTTACGTAAGGTTTTTAGGAAAACAGTATCGTCAATCAATGGCGATTTTGGTGATCGTAAGGTTAGATCAAAGTGATGTTATGAAACGAATATATTTATTCTTATATGAGCGACGACGGGCGATTTGTAAAGACCGCGGTCTCCGATACGGAGATACCGGGATGATGTCCACTAATCCGTACTTGGCCATCGTGGCGGACTGTGGCCTAAATCCTTCTCATTTGTGAAAGGAGACTTGTGCCCATCAGTGGGACATAAGGAAGGTTGATAAAAAAATCTTATTAAAAGATGAAAACCTTTTATCGAATTAAAACACTTTGCAAAAACGGATGCAATACACTATTCAGTCTTCGGCGCTTCTTCATAGCGACCATAGCACATGAAACCGTAACGACAGCACTGTTTTCCTAAAAAAGTATATTTTTAAATTACCATTATCGATTGCTCTAGCTGTTTTAAGACCATTATTTATGACTGTAGGAGTAACAGATACTCAAGTCGCCTATTATAATATTAATAAGAATTTCTAGTGTAGTAGGTACTGTAAATAAATAGTTGTAAGGAAACCGTTTTTCATTTTACTTCCCTTTCCCAATATTATAGTAGAATAGAGTTTTAATTGAATAGAGAGCATCACACTTACACAACAGCATGTTGGGTACTTTCTAAAGTACCATCTTGGGCTAAACTCCGATTTCCGACCATCCACGGCTCTTTACGGTTCCGAAAAATGCTCCTTGGTGCGCTGCCTATGTATAAATGTCTATTTGTCTATTTACTATGTACTCTGAGCAAAGCGAAAGATGCGAGATCTGTGGACTACAATGACATGCCCATTTAGGAACTCATCCCACCGCCTACAATTAATGAGAAGTGATTAGGGCTGGAAAGTAGAGCTGGCGAGCACCGGATATACCTATGTATGTAGATATTCTATTTAACCAACTTCAACCAAAAAAGGAGGAGGTTATTAATTCGACTGTATGTTTTTTTATGTTTGTGATACTTTTTTTATTTGAAAGCTGATGCTTCCCGTGTAGTCCTATTTAAATTTCATCCAATTCTGACAATGGCATCCATGAAAATACCATATAAGTCTTAAATTCCTGTTTGTCGCGCAACTACTTTATGTACTCATAGCTGCGCGACAAATGGACGAATAACTCAATATCACGCCAACCAATTTCGGTGATTAATTATTTATTAGAAAGGATGTACTTCAAGGCTAGTTTGATTTTGGTTTCGACCGTCTCGAACGGTTTGGACTGTTCCATTTTCAAAATATGCGTCATCGCTTTTTTTATTTGTGTAACGATGACACGTACATTCAATCTATACTGCCACAGACAATTAAATATAAAATACTTTTATTAAATTAACTTATTATGTAAATTACAAAATGCATATAAAATTGTATTTTCAAGTCATTATACAGCAACCTCAACGCTGAACTCTTGCGTCAATTAATAGAGCAGGGAATCTTTCTCGCCAGTAATATAATTTACAAGTGAGATCATCAAAAGAATTAGGTGGTATCAGCATTATAAAAAAATAACGCTACACACTCATTGCCCTACACTAGGATTCCCTTTGTGGTGGGTACCATTAAATTTACACATACGAAGACATGGACACAAACACATTGAAACACGCACAGATTGAATTCTTCATTCCAATTTCTGAATGACGGTCAATTTACACACTGTTCGAAGAATATAAAAGGTTTTCAACTTTATTGAGTAACATATAGTATCTAATTCAAAATAAGGTCAAAAGGTTTTTAAAGATTTGGCCGCAACCTTTTTTGATAAATAAATAATAAATAAACGTTACACACTCATAGTTCTCACAGTAAGGTAATTAATACCCTGTGTCGTGGGTACCATGGACACGTACAAAGACAGAAACACAAACACCCAGATCGAGAACAGAAATTTAAACTCAGCATTCAAATTTCTGTTTCGCCGGGAATCGAATGGCAGTTCGGCATGGTAACCATTGCGCCACGCGGGTCGTTTTTTGTGTCCTAGTATGTTTTTAGCTCTAAAGTGAGTTAGAGAAATACGATATAGTAGCTAATAGCTGCTAAGCACGTAACTATGCAAACCGATTCGGGCAGTTTATCATACGTCTGTATAATAAATCGTGACAGATCATAGTTGCGCAGACAATAATTGCGTTACATACGTAACGATTATAGTAGCGATATACATATTGTTATGTGGGCATAGCCCGCTGTTGATGATTTCCAAACCGCCAAATAAGATCAAATACCTCCAACAATACGATATCAGACTACTTACAATACCTTACAAGTAATAGGTACAGCTTAATTCGTTTATAATTATTTATTTTAAACTTATAAAAGTAAGACATACTATATTACTACTAAAACTGTTTATACAATATTTTTTAGTTTGGGCGTAAACATATTTCATAATCACCGGTTTAAGCGAGATTTAGTGAACAAGGAATATTTCTTGCTGAAATAATTATGTGTATTCATAAGCGAAGTGCTCGTTAGTTAGAGTTTGTACCGCCATTTGGTAAGCCTTAAATTTATTACTATACTATGCGAGCCAACTAAGAATAGTACTGTCAAGACGCCATTTTGTTTCGCAATTCTCATTAACTTCATAAGTGATGTGTAAGGTGTGCAAAAAAATCTAGAATTTAATTTTTATTTTTGTGACTTTTTCGGTATTTCTTATCAGATTCTTGTTGGTTTTTGATGTGTAAGGTATGCAAAAAAAACAAGTTAGTAATAATAGGTTTTACCTGGATTCAAGCCCTTTTATGCAGAGTTTCTTTCTGGGTGAACAGTGATAGCATTGCGAGAAGCTGATTTGCGGTACTTTTTTTTATTAATTATATTGTTTATTTCTATCCTAACACCTAAACGGAACATTTTAAATAACATTTAAGAATAACATTTCTGTTTAGCAATGAAATTGAAAAAATATTTTCGGTTCACTTTTTTTCTTTTTTTGCTAGCAGTACGAATTTGACAGCTGTCGTGTGAAGTTGGCAGCAAGTCCGATCCTATTCTTATTTGGCTTGCATAGTACTTAAGCATAAATAAGCTGTTTCAGTCAACCGTGAATAAAAGTGTTAAGGTGTTTTTATAACATATTTGTATAATACTGTGTTGTCTTTTTATCGACTTCCAAAAGGAGGAGGTACTGTATTCGGCTTTATGTATTTTTATATACATATGTTCAAAGATTACTCCGCCGTTTGTTGACCGATTTTCAAAATTCTTTTTTGTTCGTATGCTAATAGCCCCGAGGTAGTCTCAGTGTCACCAAGTCAGGATCTGATGATGGGAACCCAGAAAAATCGAGGGGAACTCTCAAATTTTATAGCCGCGCACATATTAATTTTCTTATTATAAGTTAAGTTTATGTCATATTTATGCTACATGTGTCCAGCAAGGACTTTTTAATTCTGAGAAGAGACCGATGTCTAACATACATAAAAACATACCTCAATATATGGTATAAAATAATTTAAAAAGATTTTTTAAAGCAAGCAATTATTTAAATACGCTTAAAACAATTAAGAAACTCTACAAGTTAGCCATTTCATGTGATTGTCAAATTGGGTGTGTTGTTACAACAGTCATGTCATCGTAGCCATGTCAGTTTTGGATTTTTAAAGGGTTACAAATTAAACTGTTTCATATGATACCTTTAATGGGTGGGTTGCACAAAAATATATAATCCGGTATTTTGTTGTGGCCTGAGATCAATCAACATCAAGATAATAATATGACAGGTATTGACACCCGTCAGAGTCATACCGTCCCAACGTCCATGCACAATGTGCCTTGTAGTCAAAGACCAATAATCTAAAGACAGCGGGTCGGTGTAACCACTTTGTTGGCATCTCTTTTTCGCAGCCAGTGTTACCCACTTTTCATATTTTCCCCCAAATTTGGTAATCTACAATATCAAGCAAGTAAACTATAAACATTGGCAGACCAAACTGTGAAAGGATTTATATGCTTGTGCATTATGGTTGTTTGTGAGTTTAGATTGGTTGACTGGCATAAAGTTAATTGGGTCAGCAAATTACAGGACATACATATAGGAGAAAATAAAAGACAAATACAAAGATTTTTAATGGCACCAATATGGGTGTTTACAAAAGCTGTTAATACATATTTAGTACGTTATATTTACCTTAATGAGCTATGCAAATATTACAAAGATAAAAGTAAACACTTAGTTATAACGCAATATATAAAAATGTACATTTGTATCAATTTTATTATTATTTTTCTTCTCTTTATCCTTTTGGTCTATAAATGGCTTTCAAAATAGACCGAACAAATTCGGAATTAAATTGATGGTTGCCAGTCAATACGTCCAGTGGCCTGAATCCATTTATTTTCGGCAAGAGCGTCAGTTGGAAAACTGAAAAAAATATGACAGCAACATGAGATGAAATTCGTCTGGTAAACTTCTCATAATGTCTAATACAAAATGTATGCAGTATCTTTTTATAGTCTGTGTGAGTGAAATTTAATATGTCGGGAAAATGCTCATAACGTGCACCCCAGGCGCGGTCCCAGGTGGGGGGGTCACAGGACATGGACCCCCCCCCCCCAATCCGTCAGTCATGCGTACATGGAAGGTAAAACAAGCGAATTTGAGACACTTCTTCCCTCAAATTTCTTGGCGACCCTCCCCCCAAAATTGAAGGCTGCGACCGCGCCTGGTGCACCCAGCCTATAACATTTTACTGGTCTCCACTTAAATAGTTATATATAAACAGGGGGTATTTGAGCCTCCCGCTTGAAATGTAACTAACTACTAATGAGGTAACACATAATCTTTGATATTATTAATGTCACTGTTTTTGTTAAAAATAATTATATTTAAATAAGATGGTTAATTTTTTACTAATACGGGGAGGATATTTTGATTCGAGATCTGACAACACAATTTCGAATTTGACAATGTTTGAAATAAACAAATATAAGTTTATTTTCACGAATTTCACTATATTTACGTTGAATGACTAGTTATAAGACAAAAGTAATTAAATATCTATATATAAACAAAACATATTTAGTACATTTTAAAGAGAAGTATTTAACTTACGCGTAAAATGTAATACCTTCCGGCAGCCTTCCTGTTTACGCTCACTGCGGCTCTTACAACCTAAAATACTGCAGCTCACCATATTATGGAACTAGAAAAATGTTATTTGCTTTTAATACAACACAATTTACAGCTGTGAGAATCGATTTTAACACATAAATATTATAAAACAACAATGTCACCCCGACTTCCACAGTTTGCCTGCCACATAATTAAAGGGCACTGTCAAAATATGTGGTTACACCGAAAAGGACAGAAAATCTCGCTCCCATCTCTTTTTAACAAGTTCTTTAAGTATATTTCGATCTCGCTTTAGCGTGCCGTAATGAAAATATGCCTCTGTCTATAGTACGTAAGTACATTATTCTTAGTCTAAGCTTGTAGTTATATAACTAGTGTGTCTGTGTGTGTCGGTATCAGTGTTGTCGGTGCATAGAAAATGACGTTGTTAATTGAAATTGACATATTTAGAAATGTATGCGTCTGTAGCGATGAAAGAATATTTGTGAATGTGTGACAAAATTAAAATGTATGCGATCTTCCCTCCGCACCAGATTTAGTACAAAAATTATGTATCGAAGCGAGGCGCTATGCCGTCTCTACTGAAGGGTGAGTCAGTAACTTTGATGCTCTAAGGTTGTGGCATTCTGTGGTTGTGGTATTCTAGATGTAAAATAATTCCGTGTAAATATTACCTATCGCATTGTCATCCAAATTAAACGTGCCTACAAAATTTCAGCTTCAAAATTGAGTTGCAAGATTCCACCCAAACAAACAAACATTGCAAGTTAATAAAAAAAAATGTAAAAAACGGACTATAAAAATGAAACTTTGAATAATTTAGAAATACGAGTGTTTTACTTTAAGGCAGCGCCTTTCGACAAAGTTAAGGCAGGTTAATCTGAACCTGTGACAATCTAGATCTCTCCGCACCGATATGAGTGTTTTGTTGGTATCTTGCCACCTGGCTATACCCAGCTTATGTATTAACCCTACACCTTAAATATACTACTTAGAACTTATAGCCGCCGCCCGCTACTTTGTCTGCGTAGACTTTATTTTTTTCCCCCTATAGCCTTCCTCAATAAATGGACTATTCAACACACAAAAAAATCAATTCGAACTAGCAGTTCCTGTGATTAGCGCGTTCGAAGAAACAAACATGCGGTAGCTGTCACGTTTGTTCCTTATCTGCCCATAGCTACTCTGTAAGAAAGCTAGCTATTGTATACCCCATATTTTAAAACAAGGCTGAAGTTTTTCTCCGTCTGCTCTTTTCTTCAGCTCAGCATTGCCTAAGCGCACCCAGAGCAGACAGAACAAAAAAATAACGTTCACTAAGATTTTGTAAAGGAACCGTACAGTGAATAAAGAATATTTCATTTCATTTCATTTCAAAGAAACTCTTCAGCTTTATATTACGTATTATAGTATAGTAGAGACAAGCTAAAGACGCCTTCCTGCAAGATGTTCATATCCCACGCTCATTTTAGTTTAACAAAGTTTATTGTCACAAGCTTACCTTGCAGTTAGTCACCGCGTCCAGAAAATTATGTGCAAGAGAATCCCTGTCACCTGAGAAATATTAATGGCCGCATTTTCTTGTTCCTTTTACGGCGAAAACGGTACAGAAGGTCGAATCATACAGATAAAATGGCTTGCTAATTTGATAATGGAATGTACGAGTATATGTTTGAACATCTAGACTACTGCTACGCTTTCCCGCTTAAACTACTGAATCAATTTTAATGAAATTTGGAACACAGATAGAGTGAACCTTGGGAAAGGATATAGGATGATTTTTATCCTACGGAAACCTATATTATAGTCCACGCGGGCGAAAACGCTGGTGGAAGGCTAGTAGAATATAAAGCCAAATCACCCGAGCGAAGCCGGGCCGGATCTCAAGTAACTTATGTAATATTACTAGTTCTTAAAAAGCCTCAAAACTTTAAACTCATCCTTTTAATTTCATCCCCGACGGGAATCGAATTTGGCACCCTCCATCGGCAGTCCGATATGACACTTAATCATTGCGCCGGTATTTCTTTCCTCCCTTTGGTTCTTTATTCGCCTATATTATTTTGCGGCAAAACATTAGCAGCAGCATTCTCTTAGTAACCTGATAAATTAAAATATACGAGGAAAGAAAAAATATACGAGTAGTAATAACAAAGTGTATTTTTACAAGCATGTTTATGAAACCTAAAAGTTAAACCTAAGGGTTTAACTTGATAATTAATATTAGAAAGTATTAAACATTATAAGTAATTTTAGCTGTTTTCTATACTTGCCTATTAAAATAACAAAAAAACTGCTCCTCAATATTTAAATACGATCTGTGTTTACCATATAATGTAGGTACAATCATTGTTATTCTTGGAGTAAAGTTTATTTTTTGATTTGAAGAGTAGAGTGAATTTGAAGTACACTAATTTGTTTGAATATGGGTAGACCTACTAAACGTGCTGCTCATATGAGACAGCGCCGTTTAAATGAAATAGTTAGAAATTTTGCCACAGATCTCAATCTCACTTTTACTGTAAGCCATTAAGGAATTTCATTGATCATCATATTCAACTACGACAATTACTTGGCTATAACGACGTTACGGTAGGTTATTCAAACATCCGGAGAGCCTATAAAAGATTCGGTCGAGTATCGTTAATTTGCTCCTAAGAATTGAAGAGTTCCGTTATTTTGTCATGGATTCCTTGATGAGAACCTAACCAAATTCTTATTAAACTACCCATGAAGTACATCTTTTCCAATAAAAAAGAATCATCAAATCGGTTGGCAAATAGAAATAGGACCACACGGGAAACAAGTATCAGCTTTCAAATAAAAAAAGAATCATCTAAGTCTGTTTTCCCTGTCAAAAGTTCTGAGGTAACAAACATAAAAAACACAGTTGAATTGAGAACCTCCTCCTTTTTTTTGAAGTCGGTTAAAAATTTATTTCGGTGGAACTTCACTACAGTATTTCAAAATGATTTTAACTGAAACTTCATTTTATTATCAATTCATATTGGGAGTATTTTTAACAAATTAATTTAATATTTAAATTCAAAGTAAATGCAATATTCGCAGTATTCAATCATTGATAATGAATTTCATTTCATTATTACACAAAATTCCCAATACTCATTGAAATTCCCGGGAACGAGAGGGTATTACGCGCATTACTATTTCCACCGAACAAATTAATTGGTAAACTGGTTCGAGAACTTTCTAAAGCTTCGGAAATGAAAATTATTTGCGTTATTTCAATTATTTTTACTGACTTTCCGCCCGCGACTTCGCCCGCGTGGAATCCGGTTTTAATTTCATAAGAACTTGTACGTCAAATTTTTTTCCCATGTAGGTCGAGATGTGGAGTTTTGGCTTATTGACACGCTTATATTAGCTTCACTTGTATGTTTGTGAGTAAACAAACTCACAAACTCTTTTGGACTCGATTTTGAACAACTATCAACGGACAGATTTAATTCAAACTTTGGACACTTATCAAGTAGGTGTCTGTGGCAATACAATAATTTCATGATTTTATCTAATTCCGAGAACTTGAAAAAAATATTTTTAACAATAGATTGAACTATAAAATGAAAAATTAAATCTTAATACAAACAGAAAATAATAATGAACAAATAATAGTTGTATCGTATTATTGAAGTGAAAAAAATATGGGTTGCTGGATATACGAAAAATATGGACAGAGCGCCCCACGCTTTTTTCAAAATAATACTAGTATTTTTTGTTCATTATTATTTTCTGCTTAAGTATAATAAGGTTTTATTTTTCACTTTTTTAGTTTGATGTGCTTCAAAAGCGTGTTTCTTTAGTTTTTTAAACAATATTTATTTTATTTTCATAATCTTTGTGTATTTATGAGTTATATCGAATGGCATTTTGCTTGATATAAGTTATTATAGTAGAGGAGACGTGGAAGATCGACCTTCACCGATCTGATAACTCGATGAGACATATTTTTTATCAAATATAATTTATAGACATATGTCTACGATAACTTGTCTATCGAAAAGTGTTCATAGCTATTTTTAATTTAATTAATTTAAATCAATTTTCTTTCACTGTTGTGATAACCGAATGAGTTTTATCTTAATTAATAGTTTTTAACACACATCATCACATCATCTTCATCGTTATCAGATCGATGAAGGTCGATCTTCACCGACTCTTTGACCATTATAAGTGAGCGAGTGTTGTGAAATAAAATAACAGTCCGGAAACATGTTTTTTTCCGATTGCATCCAATTTTGCCTAAATATTGCCTAAACACGTTCTAGTAAAATAACTATCGTTTTACTTGGACATCTGACTAGACTGACTGATTACTGATTTTACCGATTACTACGACAGCCTCCGTGGCGTAGTGGGTGATGAGCCGACTGCGAAATGTGAGGTCGTGGGTTCGATTCCCACCCAGAACAAATATTTGTGTGATGAACATGACTATTTGTTCTGTGTCTGGGTGTTAATTTATCTATTTAAGTGTGTATTTAGAATTACCTATATAAGTATGTTTATCAGCTTTCTGATTGCCATAGTACAAGCTCTGCTTAGATTGGAATCAGATGGTGTTGTGTGAATTGTCCAAAGATATTTATTTATTTATTTATTACTACTTCGTCCAGTTTCCACGTAACTGGCAAAGTGATGCAAAATTATACTTGATGCTAGCAATATGCACAGAGTTTACGAGGCCATAATTGAAAGAAAAAAAAGGTCGAGATGTCAAATACTCTTATAAAATATTTATTTGCTTTGTATCCAGTTGAAAAAACGTAACAGAAACACACACACAATACAGAGTTACTTTCGCATTTAAAGTATTAATTAGTTTGGATTAATTATGTAGCTTGACTAACGAATCCTTTAATATTAGATGTTAAGCTTAGATTGTAACAGGTAAATAAATAAATAAATTTACCATTAAAATAGAAAGCCTAAACATTTTTAACTCAATATATTTTTAAATCAGAAGCTTTTAACTTTTACTTTTACTTTTAGCTGCAAGCAAGGCTCGGATCTTGGAGGCTTACGGTTGCCTCTAAAAATGTGGCCGGCAACCACGCCTTTGTTGCTGTTTGAGGTTGTATATATTTTTTTATTATTATTTGATTGCAGCCTGTAGCAACGTAGCTAGTGTAGCACGTAGCTGACGTAGCACTTAAACGTAGTGGAATGTACTGCTACGAGGGAGCGCATTCCCTCCCGATTCAGATTTTTTACACAGCCGCTCAAAAAAAAGGTGTGTCGTTGTGAGGGTTCAAATACTTATTTAAGTGACTTTTTTACTCAACCCTAGCTCCTAAATTCCTAAAAAGATTTGGATTTCAGAAGACTATAACAGGAATCTGTACAGAAGTGTCTAGAAATGAAATAGAAAATGAAATAGAAATGTATAGAAATGAAATAGACTGCCTTATCCGGTTCACATAAGACAAAGTAGAGTTCGGAGTTCCTTTTATATTCTACTGTGACAACGGCTTTTTTTATTTGAATGGAGTGGTAGACGAGCAAGCATAGGTAAGTCTTGTCTGAGGTGGTGTGCAGTTGCGCTGCTATTCCGGAGGCTGGTGGTCGCCTCATGTAAGTGTGGCCGGCAACTGCACCTTTCCACTGAAACACAACAGAATTGGTTCATGGCAGAAGTGGGTGCAGCGGTGGTACTTCCCAGGGCGAACCATAATAGTTCTACCACCAACCAAATTTACAATTTTTTAGAAAAAAATTTATCTGGTGAGTTCGCGAGTATGCTATTCATTTGAAATATTGCAAAGCGTCATATGGTACACTCACTCCCTGTATATTATTATTATTTCTACCACTTCTTGTTGGGGGTCTAATAACAGCAGTATAGGTGTCCGGGAAAGTATCGATATAAATTGATAAATTCCTAAAACCCTTTGATGCGACGCAGATTCGAGGGCGGCAGGAAGCTGATAACAAGATTAGTCCGCAGCGCGCCATGCCAGTCTACTGGGTCATTCGATTACCGAGCAAAAATTTACCAAAGGGTATGCGGATATTTGAATATCCTTTACTTTCATCTAACATTGCTTATTTAACGCTGACTTGTATGCATAACACAGAAGATACCATTCTGGTGATGAGTAAATAATAGGTATAAATTATGTTACGTGCTACAACCAAAGCTAAGGAATTTGTTTGTTTGTTTGTTTGAACGCGGTAATCTCAGGAACTACTGGCTCGAATTTAAAAATTGTTTTTGTGTTGGATAGTCCAATTATCGGGTAAAGCTTTAGGCTATATAACATCATGCTATGACTAATGGATGACCCCTTACATATACATAGTAGATAGGTTAGGTACAAGTACTTTATTCATAAACATTTTATAAGGCTTTGAAGGCCGTTAGTCGCTCTCACCAGCTGAGAAAAGTTAGGTACCCATGATCCAATATTTTTCTTACTTTCAATCTGCAAAACTAGTGAGCCTGCACGACGTTCGAAATCCACATTTAGTCAGTTCATGTGCTTCCCGGGTCTTAGTTTCGCAAACTTCAATGCAATGTTTGTACAGTCTAGTAATTTCTAATCACATTAAGCGAAAACTTACTATTCAACTTCGATACTTCTTAAGCAACCTCGGCAGTAAGTAAGCTTGGGTATAAGCAAGTTTCTATTGAATTCTATTTCTATTGAAAAGGGGACGTATTTAGAGTGCTCAGTACTAGTTTTACATCAGGTTCGTTTCAGATATTAGTCTGTCTTGTTTCTTACGTATGTCTAAGTATCAAGAGAGATATTTATTATAATAATAATAAATGTAACACACTTATCAGTGTGTAAGTGCCCAAGTGTATGTGCCCAGTTAATAATAAGGTAATTAATACCCTGTGTCGTGAGTACCATGGATACATACAAAGACAGGAACACAAACCATGCATGCTCGACTGCTACTAGCCTGTAGCTGAGTCCTCTGATGAGGAGGGCCGGTAGCCGAGTGCGGCCGGCGGATGACGGTCGTAATGTTGACCAAACCTCGGCAAAATACCTACCGCCTAACGGTGGAGTGAAATCACCATGAGGCAGTGATCCTCATGAGTCTGCCCGGGTAAAGAGGTTGTTCCTCGCTCCCGTAGTCCCATACGTTTGAGTACTCAATGTCTCGCGTAGGAAGTCCCTGTTGTTGTTGACTGCTACTCCGTTCAATTAAAAAAAATAAAAAAGGGTGCAGCGCTGGTACTTGCCCGGTTGAGCCATAAAAATTCTGTCACCTATAAAAACTAAATGTAGCCCTTTGCTAGTTCCTGCGTTATAATCGAATGAGCCTCGAGGAAGACCGGCTCATAATGATATTATCGACTTCCTGGCTTGAAAATCCAGTGGAATTTTCTGAAATGTTTTTACGTCCTATAGTTTTTTTAATGTTTGGTTTTATCGTTATTTTAATAAATATGAAAGAGGCAGTTTTGATACAAATATAGGATACTAGCCTTCCGCCAGTGGCTTCGCACGCGTGGACCCTTTTTATAGGTTCCCGTAAGATAAAAACCATCCTATGTCCTTTACCAAGGTCCACTATATCTGTGTTAAAAATTTCATTACAATTGGTTCAGTAGTTTAAGCGGGAAAGCGTAGCAGACAGACAGACAGAGTTACTTTCGAGTTTATAATATTAGTAGGGATTATAAGCCTAGAAATTGTAGGAATTTTATATGGGCAATGGTATATCCCCATAACGCGGAAGGCCTGAAGCATACCATGGTACCCTAGTACAATCCGTAACAATGACCAACCTGTTTTCCGATATTTTCAAGCCGCCCTTAGGTCCAACAAGTTTTAAGGAATGCTAGACCCGAATCTCAAAACCCGCTCTCAAATCTAACTAGACCACTTGCGTTCTATTCTAGCCACAGGACCATATTGCTTATAAATATATTTATTACATTATAACGCCTCTACTACTAGAAGTAATATAAAGTACCAGAATTAAAAAAGTATCGAAAACGAAGCATAAAAAAATTAAACCCTGATTATTCCGTTAATAATCCGTGCAAGAGGATATTCTATCTCTCCCCATTGCAAGAGCGAAATAGAAGCTAAATTCTGTTCATATCAATAAAATAACAAGTGGATGCTCAATAACTGACTAGTAACAGTTGATGCACTCGACTGAGCTTGAGTTTTGGGATATTAAAACTCCAATCTACGGGAAATAACACTTAAAAAAAATTAAACTTCAAACAAAAATGTAAACTGAATCCAACTAAGTATGTGCATAAGAATAAATAATACTACGTATGTGTACGAGTTTTTTTTTTCATTTTTAATAATGGCATCGCAAACTCTGTGCATATTGCCAGCGTTATGTATAATTTTTGCATCACTTAGTAGTCATAGAAGAAAAGTCGTCAGGTCGTCAGGTATCAGTAAGTCTAGTCAGTCAGATGTTCAAGTAAAGTGATGGCTACGTGTCGGGTGGAGTTTTGGGGCAAGCCGAAAGAAGATGTTTTCGCACTGTTATTTGATTTCACAACACTCGTGCACTATTATTAACCTATATCGAACAAAAGTCATCAACTTTATCTGATATAACTCAAAAATACACCAAGAAAATGAAAATAAAACAAGAGCACAACTTGTCCCTTCAGACTTCCCGCCAAAAATCCTGTACGAGTTCTAATTAAACAAAGAAATACTGTCTATCAGTTGTCAACGTTATTCGGGGGCTTTATGGGCAGTTTGAAAACATCCAACATCGGGTTGTCAACCCGCGTTAAAGCAGCGTGGTAGGGTAAGCTCGGGAGGCCTGGCTTTCCCAGCAGTGAGACGCAAATCAAGGTTGCAGCCATTTACTCGGTATCTTTGTGAATAATTTTTGTTATTTTATAAATTCGTTAGGTTGACTTAAGCAGTAATTACCATGATAATGCTCAATCCATGGATGAATACACCCATTCTATATAGGTAATTTTTTTGTTTAAAGTATTAGTATATTGTATGGCAAGGGGTGAAACAAGGCGATTTCTGACGAGGGCGAAAGGTGACTGCCCGAGCGAAGTGAGGGCCGTCATCGCCCTGGTCTGAAATCGTCTTTGTTTCATCCCGTGCCACACACTGTATTTTTCATATCACATGTAATGAAACAACGAGATTTGATTTCTGTAGCCAGTCGAAGTAAGACTATTTCAGACAAATAGCGCAGTAATTAAATATGTATCTTTTGACAACGACACGACACGATGACGACAGTTGTCAATGCGATTTTGACAGACTTGAAATAAGGACGTAAATAATAAATAAATGAAGGTGCCGGGTAGAAACAACGTTGTTTCTCCCCTAGGGCAGTAGGGTTGTTTCTGACTGACACATTCGCATTGGTTTGAAATTGTCTTATTTCTACTGGCAAAACAGAGATCAAATGTTTCAATGCATGTGATATGAAAAGATCTTTTTTATACAAAATACACCCATAGCGATAAGTTTATCAGAGTCTCGACTCTAACAACAACAAACGCCAAACGTATATAATCTCCGTTTAAGGTTGTTGATAATACAAGTATTAATTCCCGCCGCCCGGGCGAGAGCTATCACGGACGCTACTGATAGAAATCGATATGTACGATATGCACCGGCTACAATGAATTGTCTTTACATAGTGAAAATAGTGAATAATTAAAAAAATCGATAACTGCATTTATGTTACTATCTATATAATGATACTAAATCAATGTATTAGGTAATGCAACTTATTAGTTATTTTGTACTGCATAATACTATTAATATATTATAATCAATCTCCTTATCCTCTTTTTAGGATTTCGTACCCGAAGGGTGCCAACGGGACCCTACTACTAAGACTCCGCTGATCGTCCGTCTGTCTGTCATCAGACTGTATCTTATGAACCGTGAAGGATAGCTGTATTTCTGTTACCGCTATATCAACAAATACTAAAAATAGAACAAAATTAATATTTTTTTAAAGGGAGCCCCCTTTAAAAAAACGTAATTTTTTATAGATCGGAACATTTCGCGCGAGAGTCCGACTCGCACTTGGCCGGTTTTTGAAACACATATTTGTACATAAACCACAGCCATCACGATAAGTTCAGTTAAGTAAATTAGTTTACCTGGTCGAGGTTTTCGTATAATTAATAACATTATTACAAGCGGGTTAGATTCCCGGCGCCGGCCGGAGCGAGAGTTGTCCCGGACGCTACAGGTTAATATCGATTTGTGTGTACCGAATGCACTGAATTGCCTTATGTGAAGGCAATTCAGTGCATTCGGTATAATAGAGTGAATAATTTAAAAATTCGATAACCGCGTTTAACTACCTACATATTGATACAAAAATCCATTAATTAATGCAACTGATTATGTTACTTTGTCTTGGGTACCATGCCTCACATTGACTTTTTAGATGAAATATTTTATTAGCCTCATATCCATACTGATATTATAAATTCGAAAGTAACTCTGTCTGTCTGTCTGTCTGTCTGCTACGCTTTCCCGCTTAAACTACTGAACTGATTTTAATGAAATTCGAAACACAGATAGAGTGGACCTTGGGAAAGGACATAGGATGGTTTTTATTCTGCGGGAACCTTTAAAACGGGCCGCTGGCGGAAGACTAGTAATTTATATGTTACTTTTTACTTTAAGTCTTGTATATATTTAGCTGATTACGATTAGTGTATATAATATCATATTTGTTGCAAATAAATAAATAATGTTATTATGTGTTATTATAATGAAATTTGATATTAATTCATTCTCTTTGTCCTCTTTCTGAACCAAATCACACCCATCACGATAAGTTCACCAGAGACGACGTACACGTATAATTCTGATACTACATGCTCGTTAGAATTCATTGCCCGGGTGTAAGCTATCCCGGATGCTACAGGTGAAAATCGATATGTGAGCACCGAATGCACTAAATTGTCTTTACGTGCGAATAATAAGCTTTATTACAGATTTTTAAAACGAAGAGGTAATGTACATTCGGCTGTATGTATTTTTTTATATATATTCACCGATTACTCCGCCGATAGTGGACCGATTTTCAAAATAACTTTTGTTCAAATGCTTATACTTTCGAGGTAGTCCCATTGTCTCCAAGACATCTGATGAATGAAGAAGATCTGATGATGGGATCCCAGGGAAATCGAGGGGAACACGCAAATTGTATAGGACACATAATTTCTTATATTTTCTGAGTCCAAAAAAATTATGATTAGGTACTACGCATAAATATCTCATTTTTTTTACTACCTTTTTTATGTCCCACTGCTGGGCACAGGTTTTAGGCCATAGTCCACCACGCTGGCCAAGTGCGGATTGGTGGACGTCATGCTTTCGAGAAATTATGAATTTCTCTCAGGCAAGCACGGCGATGGAGAACATCGTAATCAATTAAATATCACGATATTTTCCATCACCGTGGAGCAGCGATAATTGCGCACATTACAAATGTCTATGCCGAGGATTTGAACCCGGGATCGGTCGCGTCGAAGACCGCGGTTTTTACCACTCGGCCATCGCTGCTCACCTCATTAATGCGTAGTAATCATAATTTCATGTTGGTGAGCTGATGATGGATGGTATTACGATGGTTAGGAATTGAGAGCAAATCCTTAGACAAATAAATAGTTATTGACTATTTATTTGTTCGAAAACTTACACTCTTGAGGTGGTTCAACTATCACCATGTCAAAATGTGGATGGAATGCCATTGAAATCGAGGGAAATACTCAAAGTTTATAAGCACACACATTGGTTTTGTAATACAAATAATACAGATATTCGTGCGCCCGGTATTTATCTAGAGAATTATTAAATTAAAAGTACTGGCTGGCTGCAACCCTTTTTTCGTCCCACTGCTGGGCACGGGTCTCTCCTTTTTATTGGGGAGGCCTGGAGCTTACTCCACCACGCTGCTCCAATGCGGGTTGGTGGAGATGCGGGTTAGTGGCCAACCCGCTGTCGGATGTCTTCAAACCGCCCATAAGGCCTCCGACAAGGTTTGACGACTGTTATCTATCGACAACAACCGGGACCGACGGCTTAACGTGCCCTCCGAAGCACGGAAACGCGCATGAATTTTTTTTCCACTAGCGGTCACCCATCTCACACCCGACCGCGCCCGTTTGGCTCAGCTGCATAGATTGCTTGCGTTCTACGCTAGCCGCCAGGCCATGCGCGCATTAAAAGTACAAAAAAAATACATTTTTTTACCGTTTAAGTCAGTTTTATTTTTTGTTAAAAGACCTATATTTTATTCTTAACAATTCTTAAATTTAAATAATTCAATGTCAGTTCACAACAATTCTTAAGTTTTGCTTAGTTTGAATAGAATTGAATTTTTCTATTAACTAATATCACTCTATTGCGCTCTGTCTCTTAGCAGGTACATACGAATAGAATGAATAAAATGAACTAGACTTAAAAAGAATACACTAAGAAGGTCTTAGACAAATTACGAAATATCTTTCAGATGGTCCCGTTTTGAAGAAGGAAACAAGTGGATAGCAGAACTCGAAATTTGACTTTATTCTTTATCTATAACCTTTATCAATGGTGCCTACAGGTCACAGGTCACTATAATCCGGAAAACATAAAACCGAAAAAGCGATAAATTAAAAAAAACTAAAAAAACAAACTGAGGTTTTTTTTATTTGAATGGAGTAGCAGACGAGCATGCAGGCCACGTGGTGTTAAGTGGTCGCTGCAGCCCATGGACATCTACATACAACCTCAAGCAAGCATAGGTAAGTCTTGTCTGAGGTCTTATGCAATTGTGCTGCTACTCCGGAGGCTGGTGGTCGCCTCCTGTAAGTGTGGCTGGCAACTGCACCTTTCCACCGAAACACAATAGAGTTGGTTCACGGCATAAGTGGGTGCAGCGGTGGTACTTCCCCGGGCGAACAATAATAGTTCTACCACCTACAAGGTGTAAAGAAATGCCCTTCAATGAGCACTAACAAGCTTTTCTTCGAACAGCAGTCCTCCATATCGCTAATTAATCTCAATAAACGAGTTACGAACTAACGGATGACCCATAAAATGCATCACGGAATAAAAGCACTCTCTCATCTTATTAGCGAGACTGGACGTCACTGTGCATGTGAAAATGGACGTGAAAGGATTAATTTGCGGGATCGAGGAGAGAATCCATTTTGTCACAATCCTGTCTATCTACGAATCGTATTCAGATTGAATTAATCAGTTAGGTTTAGCAGATACGTTGCACCATCTCCACTAATGATCCATCCATGGGCGTACCGAGAAGGAGGGCCAAGCCTGCCCCTTGCCCCCCCCCCTCCCATGGATCAAGGTCCACATTTTGGGATTCGAGAATCCGAAAAGATCTTCCAAACGAAACAAGAAACTTATAAAGAATAAGCTAGATATGTTACCGCCTGCTTCTTTCTTTATATACTTATTTAATGTTTTGTGTGCGTGTCTGCATGTAATATGTAGGCAAATTAACGTGCGGTATCCAGCCTAAAAAACATTTGTCCCGCAGGCAAGGTGATGTTAAGAGCTCGCGCAAGCTTACCTTGCCTGGAGTATATCTCTGAGTATCATCTGAAAATAAAACTAGTAGCAATCCTATACTTGCATGACTTACTTAAGCCGTGCTGAGCATTGCCCTCGAGCAGAGGACATGAGCAGGTGACTAGTAAAATGCCCCACTACTGGGCAACACTGCCTACAAAATTGAAAGCGATTTAACCATAATAATTTTAATTATCTCTTAGTAATTGGAGCGATGGCCGAGTGGTAAAAGACCGCGGTCTCCAGCGCGACCGATACCGGGTTCAAAATCTCGACGAACACCACGGCGATGTTAAATATGGTAATATTTAATTGATTACGATATTCTCCATCGCCGTGCATGCCTAAGAAAACTTGGTCACTGCAGTTTTGGACTATCGCAGGAGTAATACGAGTAACATTATTCCGCCGGGCGGTTCACAGTATTAGCGAGGTGGCATATCGCCCACTTTGGGTGGGATTGGATGCGTGAATTTCGTCATTTCTATACAAGAGTGACGATACAGTTACACTGTATAATCAAGGTTTAAAAGTGGTGTACCTAGCCCCTTTTTTCGCCTCTACCCTTCAAGCATTATTATCTATGTTCTTAGCGTATGATGCGTGCTTATGTAAGGTCATATTATTATGTGCAACCAACAAGTAGATGGTGTTTTTAAAATCCGACACCATTTCTATACCTTATTGCACATTCAGCGCTGAAAATACCTAGTTATAAGAATATGTATTTAAAAAACATTTTTACTAATTGGCATAATCATCCTCTCAATAATAAACTTGGATATTATATCGGAATTGCCGACCCGGGAGGGCAATAATAATAGCTTGTGCAAATACAGGTTACACAATAGTATTTGTTTTGTGTCTATGGTCACGAATTATAATTCAATTATTGTTTTTTTTTTTTTTTTTGCGATCATATAATTAAATAAAACCTTAAATCTACACTGCTCTAACGCGGGTGAAACCGCGGGGCATGGCTAGTATTAACATGAAATGATAAATTGTTTATTCTGTGAGTTCAATAAACAAACTTACAACACGTACCTACAAGATACAGTTACTAATAATAACATTTCAATTTTCACGGTGCTTTAGACGAATTCGCGTAGGTGCCAGATAATGAGCCCAATTGAGTGAACGGGGGCTCTTAAAGGGGCTCAAATCAAAGCTCAAGCACCCTTAAAAATACTTTGGTACATAAGCCTCGATTGCTCATTAAATGGTATTGATGTTGACAAGAGGATAAATTTTATTTCGGTATCATTAAATAGGAAAATATTTTTGTTATGATCAGTATTTTCTAGTTTTTTTTTGTATGGAATGTGTCTTATAAAATTATAGGTTAATCTGCCTATTTCTATCTTGCCTTTCCCTTTATCAACTCACACACACTCAGATTTCGCATGTATAGTATTAGTATGGATTTCTCTTCACTGACAAGCAAATGATAATAATTATTCCAGAATTACGCACCAGGATTTGATCGAAGGCTCCAAGCGTGAGAGTCCAGTGTATTATCTTCTCTACTTGGTTTGCCACCACTTGCTTCTCTATTTATGTTGTTTAATATGTACGTATATTATACTTTGCTTCGTCCTCGAAATTAGATTACTTGTAGTAGACGTTCTGTACTAGCCATTCATACACTAAAGTTGAGAAATACAACCTAAAAAATAAAAAGGTTGTAATAAAAAAACATAAAATCACTCAAAAGTCTGTACTGACAACACCTGTCATTCGTCGCTATCTTCATTCGCGTTTTAGTGCCTAGCCGTTCAACACGTGAAAGTATTTTCTTATAAAGTGAAGTTGTTAAACAGGAAAAATAAAGATGTGAATTACTGATTAATGTGTTACGAAAAATAAGAAAGCAGGAAAAAATGTTAGAAACAAAATCAATAATGGATATCGAGTGAATCTTCTGAAAATAAAATTCTATTATGAAATTGTTACCACAGAAAGGCATGTATAGTATACAATAACTATTGCGCGACATGGTTGCAACACCACTATTTCCGTCCCACTGCTGGGCACGGTTCCCTCCCCATTGGGGAGGCCTGCAGCTTTTTCCACCACGTATACAACTATTGTAAAAGATGGCTGCAACCCTATTTCCGTCCCACAGCTGGGCACGGGTGCCAATGCTGGTTGGGTGAGACATACAAGCGTTTTTTAACGCGGTGTGTAAAGTATGTAGTAACAATATTAATATGCGTTGGGTACATTTCCTTTTGAGAATGTTACGTTCGCAAGAAATTACATGAGGGTAGTTCATGGGACTATCGCCTTGTAATAAAAATCGTTAATATGAAATAACGAAAAATGTAATGAATGTATTAATCTACGAATTAAGTAGTATTCAAAATCTTTTGTGAAACATTCTTACAAGCAAATAAATATGCGTTGGGTACATTTCCTTTTGAGAATGTTACGTTCGCAAGAAATTACATGAGGGTAGTTTATGGGACTATCGCCTTGTAATAAAAATCGTTAATATGAAATAACGAAAAATGTAATGAATGTATTAATCTACGAATTAAGTAGTATTCAAAATCTTTTGTGAAACATTCTTACAAGCAAATAAATATGCGTTGGGTACATTTCCTTTTGAGAATGTTACGTTCGCAAGAAATTACTTGAGGGTAGTTCATGGGACTATCGCCTTGTAAAACCGTTAATATGAAATAACGAAAATTGGAATTGATGTATTTATCTACGAATTAAGTAGTATTCAAAATCTTTTGTGAAACATTCCTACAAGCAAATACATATGCGTTGGGTACATTTCCTTTTGAGAATGTTACGTTCGCAAGAAATTACTTGAGTTCAAGGGAGTGTTGCCTTGTAAAACATTTTTGATATAATGAAATGATAAGTGATGTGATGAATAAATTCATCTACGATTTAAGGATGAGATTCATCTATTACGGATGATTCCTTCATTGCATGAATGCATGAGTATAGGTTATTTGCTATATGAGTATAGGCTTGTATCTATATGCAAAAAATTCATGCTTTCATAAGTATACCTACTGCAAAACTTATATTTTGTACATTCTATCATTTCAGGCAATCAGATGTGTGAGTTGGCAGATTCAACAAACACTGACGAGATTAATTAATTTTATACACTTTAAATGTCGCCAACCGAATACCGAACCTTTTAATTCGGAATTACCTCATATTCCGACCCATTGACCCCACTATAGGTCTTTGGATTCGGCCTCACTGGCACCATCGACACCATCAGAACCTAGCGTCAAGCATTGGTGTTTCTCTTTCTAAAAATAAGAGAAAGACTTCACCTTTTCAGGATGAACTGGCTGTTCGTTGGGAACATATTACTATACCTACTTCTGGTCTTTCGAAAGAAATGAGTTTAAGATAATATTTAATTTTACAGAACTGTCCCGTCGTCCCGTCTATCGAACGACCATTGAAGCCGATGATAGATGAAACTAGAATTTTGTATGATTCACATTATGTAGAATCTTTGTCGCAACGAATTTTCAGTCGTCTACAATCAAATAAAGATACTTACCTAAGTATAAAATATCAGTTAATTTCTACCAAAACTAACAGTTATGCATTTGGGGAAAAATTGGCTGAAGGGTTAGTCAGCAAAAGCTATAAAAGCTCCAGATTTATTCAGGATCAAGGTAAAAAATAATAATATAGGTACCTAATAATAAAGACGCTATAAAAAATATCAAGAGCAGAAACTTCTACCACTCTCAAGACTTTAAATTCGAGAGCCCGCTCATGTTAGCGAGACAAGCACGAGCGGGGAGAAGTCTACCATTTTTTGGTGCAGCAACCACGTTGCCACAACAAGCCACGACTGCTGCGCACCCAATGCTTCCGACGCCGCTGTACCAGTGCGCACACAGACTCGCCGATAACAGAGGTACACCACGTTCCTGGAAGATTAGCGCTCTTTCACACCAGATGGAAGTACATCACTAATAATAGTGTCGTGTCATACTAAAAATATCTTTCAAAACCATAGCAATACAAAATTTTGTACCGCCTCTAAAAATTATTTGTATATTATCGTATATCCGTCGAAACAAATCAATTTCAGGCGATATTAACATCATAGTTGAGTTTTTATACTCTGGTGCAATATCTAAATGCTATTCATTTGATTCACAGTATCAATGAATAAAGCAGATTCGTTAATCAAACTCATTATTACAAATTATTTTAAAATTGATATTTATAAACCATTTTAAATTTAATTTCAAAAAATATTGGCTTAAAAGATTGTTGCGATCTTTTATTGTCAATTAATAATGAATTCAAAAATATTTACGCTTCACATTCAACAACAATTTACATATAATATGAATTTAACATTTTTCTTTTTGGATTCAATACAGCATCCCTAGTTTTTGTTTATTAATACAAATAAGGCTATTTAACATCATCAATTTGCTTAGATGATTAGTTTATCGCTCTTACTCATATAAAACAAATTAGAATATAACAAGTAAACATTTTTTTTTAAATACTAAAGCGTATTTACGATACGCCAGTTCGCTCATTTAGTTGGTCTCCTCGCCTCCTGTCCTGCCTGGCTGGTTGTATAATACTAGTATTGAGAGTTGTGCATATCTTGCTATAGAAACTGATGATTATGATGGTTTCATAATGATCTTAATAACCGACACATATTAGCTCGATAAGAGACGATAGCTTTTGCCTGAATATTTATTCCAATGAAGTAAAACTGGACAGGGGGGGGGGAAGGCTGCATGAGGTGAGAATATGGAACGAGATCTTGACTGCATATTTCCGTTTAAAATTATTTGCCCGGCACATAATGAAGTGTTAAATTCTTCTTCGCAATCATTAGTTGTGTATTTTTAACATAACTTCCATTTCGTATATTAAGAAGGCTGGTATGTGTTTCCCATATGCCCACATCATATATGAATCACCAAGATGACTTGGGAATGATGTGACAATAAAAATATTTATGTTTTTTGCCTCTTATTAGTTTCCAAGACAGTGAGTGGCAAATATGAATCGCGATGTACATACCTATATGTCCTGATATAGAATGTGAACCAACCGATCATTGTGTTCATTAAAATAGTCAAGCTTTTAGAAATGGCTGACATAGACTTGTTTGCCACAAGATTCGAAATGTAAAAAGTTGCTATCTTGGCATAGCATAGCTTGATATTTCATGGAGACCCAGTTTCATTAGCTATCAATTTATTTACTTTTAATTAGAATAATCTATATATTTACGCCTTTCCAACGATTTTAGATACTTTAAAAATAAGATTTGAATCATACTATAAGATTTGAACTATTTTAACTGATTATAATTTGAGTTATGTTACAGACAAAGCTGAAGGTTCAGTGGTTGAGAATACCAAAGGCACTCTCAACCTTTGTTTTCTATTTTTGAAAGTCTAATTATTATGCCCGGAACAAAAACAAATGAATATTATATTCTGTTCCTAAGAGGAACCTCTGAAACAAGGTTATCAAAAGTTAAGTTAAAATAGTTGCCGCGAAGCCTTAGATATTTTGTGTACCTCCTTATCTGATAACTCGGTAAAACGAAATGGTGTTGCTTTCAAAAAATAGTTTTATTTTTTGCAACTTTCTTTAAATTAATAGTATGAAGCATTTTTTTTTTCTCAGGGGTATATCCTTGCTAACACTATGCTTCTATGATAGATAATGCTCACTTAAGTTCATTAAATAGTTACAGGTTTGCATTGTCTCGGAGTGATTACACGTAAAAATTGTTCTGATATTAGAATTAGCCGTAGTAGTTAAAGTTTTTATTACCGGCTTTACGTTTTTTGTCTTTATCAAAATTAAAGTTACCTGAAATCCAACAACTGGGCTATTTTTTTAGAAAATTGGTTCCTACATTCAGCTTAGAATAATTATTGAGTATTAAAGCTGTCATTTTATTAGAACTGTCACTGTTTATAGAGTTCAAACTACTACTTAAAGTAGTAGACTTGCGAGTACTAATAATATTGAGGTCATAAATGGAGGTAATAAAAATAATTATTAAATACCAGATTTAACTAAAACATATAGATAGTGACTATATCCAACCCACATTAATTCTCTCATTTTTTAAATAAAAAATTCAAATTAGCCCAGTAAATGTTTTATTGGATTTTCTTATTGAACGAATCGGGAGTAACATTGTAGTTATATATATGACACGGCTGTATTCACGTAAATTTTATCGGATTTGCCGACATGTTTTGACGAGGACCTTCTTCAGGAGCTCCTGCCGGTCGCGGTGGCATCGCGGCGGTGATGGATATTGGATTACAAAAATAGAAACAGAAAATATAAGGTATACTGTAAAACTTTAGTTCTGTCTAAATATTTACAGTATTATATAATTGTTTTTTACAGTATTATATATTTAGCGGTATAGATACAAATATTTACTGCTCATTCCACCAGACTATACTTCCACGTCTTCTGCACGTAACAAGTACATAGTCAGTTTGGAACTTACACGAAAAGCCGCCGTAACCGTCTATTATTGCAGACGAACGATATAATTATCTTCACGATATTTTACAATGCGTTTTTGTTTTTACAATCAAATTACATTTTACAATCAAATGCGTCATAAGTCATATCATAAGTGACAGTGACTGTATATAACTGTTTAAGGAAAAAGTATATATTTACTTTTGTTGATATGTATATTTTATATAACAACTGGAGATTTTGTTTTAGAAAAATACCAAGTTGTGTTAAAAATGCATCCTATATTCTTTTGCTTGTTTTTACTACAAAAAAAAACATTTTTAATATAATTATATAGTGAATAATTTATTTACTAATAAATAAAATTATTTAAGAAGTAAATAAAATTACTTATTTACTATTTAAATTAATTTTTATTTACAAAATTTTCGACTCTCAAGATCTACAAGTAATCTAATTTCGAGGACGAAGCAAAGTATAATTAATGATTAAACGAACTTACCTTGAGTGAAGTTCTATCATAATTATACGATGGCTTCGTCTGAGAAATTAGGTCCCTCCCACCCTACCCCAGGGAAAAATTTGTCATAAAAATAAAATTCGTGCATTGGTCTCTAAACTAAATGAAGATAGCGACGAATGACAGGTGTTGTCAGTACAGACTTTTGAGTGATTTTATGTTTTTTTATTACAACCTTTTTATTTTTTAGGTTGTATTTCTCAACTTTAGTGTATGAATGGCTAGTACAGAACGTCTACTACAAGTAATCTAATTTCTCAGACGAAGCCATCGTATAATTATGATAGAACTTCACTCAAGGTAAGTTCGTTTAATCATTAATTATTATGTATATGCAAGCACAAATGTTTTGTACATTTACACGTATATAAAAAAGAATTTCACTAAAATGAAAATTCGCGTAACTTTGGAGACCTAGGGGTCGTTCAACTTTTCAGATTGGAACGGAAATACAAGGAATAGTTAGGTAAATAATAGATCTCATGTTTGCATGTAAAAACAAAATTGGCCTAAAAGATTTTTTTTGAGATTTAGCCTCCGACGGTAAATACTGTTCTTTTTAGTTACAGTGCAAAATTTCTAAATAATGTAACACAAAATTATTTCAAAATATTATTTGAACAGGCTTTTAGTTATGAATATGACTTACGAGATGCATTTTTTTTTCAGATGCATTTTTATATTTTTTGAAATAGATTTCTTTATTATTGTGGCGATGAGACTACCCTCCCGTACTATCCTGGCAGGGTCGCTATGTGGTGATAAGACTGCCGTGGGTTGGTGTCGATGAGAGTAGTCGCCGGGAGTGTGTGGGTAGTCCCGCGAGGGGTGTAGACAATGATATTCGAAGACTACATCTTGAATGTTTTATTATCACTGTACATATATACAATAAACTTCTTAATATGATCTTAATACAATGATCGAAATCCTCCCCCAATAACAATATCTCTAGCCTTATATACAGATGATGTACATGAAGAACGGACATTAATCAATGGGCGTGATTTCGTAACTTGCAGTGCCACTCGAATCAGGCGTGCTTCCGCATGATTTCAGAATTGACCAATTTACGTAGGTACGTGCTATCACACTACATTATATTAAATATCTCTCCCTATAAGTCACGGGTCGAAGATGTTATTTGACCCGGTCATTTGGAAAGCTTGCGTGGGGACATAGGTCCAACACGTTGAGGCCGCTTTGAAACACTTTAATGTTGTATCATTATTAGTACTTACATTGCGTCTTATTTTTTTTTATGGAATAACTTATGGCACTTTATTGTTTAAAAAATTAATTTCAACTATTTTTTTATAACAAAAAGCCGGAGTTTTGGCGGGAAGTCGAAAAAGACATATTGTGCTCTTGTTTTATTTTCATTTTCTTTGTGTATTTTTGAGTTATATCGGATAAAGTTGATGGCATTTTGTTTGATAAAGGTTAATTACAGTGCACGAGTGTTTGTGAAATAGAATAACAGTGCTAAAATATGTTTTTTCTGCTTGCCTCCAAAATTCCACCGGACACGTTCTAGTAAAGTAGCCATCGCTTTACTTGAATGTTGGACTGACTAGACTGACTGATTACTGACCACTTACTTACGTTCTTACTTCATCCAGTTTCATTGAAACTGGCAAAAAATTGATGCAAAGATTATACTTGACGCTGGCAGTATGCACAGAGTTCGCGATGCCATAATTGAAAAAAAAAACATAAAGCCATTAGCTATTTCTCTAGTCTAGCTATTTTTGGTCATTTCATATTACTTCATCGAGATTAAAAATGTAGTATACATCACATTATTAAAATAAAACTATGACTTTTGTATGTATAAAACCTGAAGTAGGTGGCAGCGCGTTCATTTATGTTTTAAAGACATAAATGCATTCTTTCGTATTTGTGGAAATGGGTGGTCTTAGTCTTATGCCCGTTTTCACTAACGACGATCAAGGGAACGTCTTACTAAGAAACTCCTAATAAAGGGGAATGCTTAGCATAAAGTTCCCTTTGACCAATTGATTGATAGGTTGGTCCTATCTTATGAGTAGCCTAGTTTTTGACAGTTGTCCATGGTTTTGTTCGTCAATCTATTATAAATTTGAGCGACTGTCTCATGTGTCACTTTAGCGGCACCCATCCTTCTTATGACCGCATCAGACGTTGCTTTATGGACATCCATCCTTCTTATGACTGCACGCGACATTGCTAAGCTTTATTGACACGCTCAAGCTCAGCAAAGTCGAGTGCGGTCAAAAGTAAGATGGGTGGCCATTCAGCAACATGTAGTACGGTCATAAGAAGGATGGTTGTCAATAAAGCTCAGCAATGTCGAGTGCGATCATAAGTAGGGTGGGTGACGAGGCTTGATTACAATGAGGCTAAACCAGAGCCGCCTTATTGTAAAACGTATCGCAATGACAATCCGGGTAATCGTGGACCCGTCACAATACAGTACGGCCCTGTTTTACGAAACGGCTAGCCGTAATGTTATACGGCGGATTATACGATCCGACTGCGACATATACCTATATAGTATATTAGTATTATTAGTTATTGTGGAATAACACAAAGGCTACTTCTTATCTCAGAAAATATACTAGTATTATATATTTCAATTTGTATAGATCATTTTTACTCGTATCATTGGCTAGAAATTGTATTGCTGCCGGCTGGACATTTCCCGTGCAAATTGTCCCTATTGTTGCATTGTATACTTACCGGGAACATACCTGTTGCTGTCTTGAATGAACTACAACTTATTTACACTATTGCTCATGCCCACATATTGAAATGTGTGATTCAATTTTCCAATCCGCCAGGTTTGTTTATAACTTTGAACTCAAGGAATTTTATCGCAATATCCTTTGAAATTTGTAGAGGAAATCGTAGGAGAATAGCGTTTGATTTGGTAGTCGTTTATTTAGGTATATATCATATCTACGTTTACTATCATACCTCAGGTATATACGAGTATCATATCTCAGTTATATATCATATCTACGTTTTATACACTTCTGCGTATATTACTTTATATATTTATTATGCATCTATGTTATATGTATGTCTTATAATCCTCGTTACATATATTTTAATTACAATTAACACTCATAGCCCCACAGTAGGGTAGATATACTATCGTCTGTCTCCAAGATATGGGTGAAATAACCTTTACAACACGACCAAAACGACCAAACGCGGTTCAAAACTTAGCTAATGCTTATTAACCTAAAAAACATAGAATAAGGAATTTTGAAAATAAGCATGTGTGAAATAGTAGGTTGATAAAATCCTGATGGAGGAAATTAAAGACAATATTCGTATAATTTTGTTTGAAATAATGTTTACGGTATTGTTATACGCTGGGTATTAAAAACAATGCTGTTTGTAACGAAAAATAGCTTCATTTTCTTTTTGGCAAAGGGAAATCTCCCGCCGGGCGAGGTGGTCATGCCCGGGGAGCGGCCGCGCTCCAACTGACTCAATTCGGAGTTTGTATATATGCTAGGGTATTCAAAAAACTTCGATAGCGTGATTCAGGAATACCCGTAGCGCCATCTCTTGATGAGTAGCGGAAGGTCGCTACATCACCCCCTGCTCAGACCGGAGGTCGATAGCTTCAGAAATCCCAGCTTGTGCAGTCTTCGCTTACAAGCGCCTTCAATGCCCTCTATCTTCAGTGAGTCGAGATGTGAAGGTGAGGCCTTGTGTTGCCCTCTATCCGCGGTGAGTCGGGATGTGAGGGTGAAGCGAGGTATGGAGATACCCTCTATCCACGGTGCGTCGGGATGTGAGAGTAGGTTGAAGTGTGGAGGCGAGTAGTGGGTTCTCGAGCCGTCCACGAAGTCGCTGGAGGTAGCTGGATCAGGATCAGGAACCGTTATCACAATGCGCTGCGATGACCCTGTAACTGTCCACCTCGGCTAGGCTCTGTGTAAGCGGAGAACAGGTTGCACCAGAAGTTAGGGGGCACCGGTGGTGTGAGGGTGTGTGGGTGTGTAGGCCTGGAGGACGGTGTGGTTAAAAAAAACTACAAAGAACAATAAAAAAAATGGGCTATTTATTATAAATTCTTCAAAGGGTAATTAAATTGTTGGGCGCCTTACCACACTATCACAATCAAACAGTTGGTTCAAATTATTATATCTAATTTCACTTAAATAAAAGTACATAAGAGGTTCTTATTACCTAATACAGGTAAATTACCTAAGTAATAAGTCTTAAGTTTAACAGTTTCTCCTTATTTGTTGTTCCCTTTATATAGATAAAAGGTGAAGTAATATAAGATAAAAAGGAAACTAAAGTTAAAAAAAAATACTCCTACTTCCCTCCTTCAAGGAATCCGGAACAATCCCTGGAGAGGCCGCGTAAGTTTTCTAGATGGAGACCGCAGATACCAACACCCACAGGGCGTCACGCTCTGGATGGGGTTGAGGTCTCCGAGACGGTTCACCCAATTCAACCCTCAGGAAGATTCCAACGCGATGATGATTACCACGTGGATGTAGAAAGGGGTTGATGGAGTTGACGTCTCGTGAAGTAAAAAAAAGAACGAAGAACGGGTAACGAAGAAGAAGAACCAAGAAATGAAGAACCCTGGAACACAAAGGAACACGTGGTTAACCTTTGTGTTTGACAATAGGCCCACCAAATAAACCTAACCTTTAAAAAAAATGGTTCAAAACTTACCAACAAAGGTTGGGTTCTTCCAAAAATAAATAAGGTGAGGGAGTTCGGCGAGGGTCAGGCGCTCGAACTCAACCCCAGGAAATGGCAGCTAAAAACAAAAGGAACGCAAATCTTAGCGCCAAAACACCGTGCAAAGCACTAGGAAACGCTTTTTAAAGAAAGAAGAACTACAACAAAAATCCATCAGATTCTCACCAGCTATACTGAAGAATAGCACGTGGTCTAAGAACACGGGCTACACGCGACGACTCTGATTCTATCGACGGCTCCGGAGAAAGAAAAGGCGGAGGCCTACCCCTCCAGCCCTTATATACGTTTGCGAACGCCGAAAGTTCGCGAAACCCATTTCTTGCACCGTAATGCACAATGTTCACAGAAAAAAAACAAAACAATACTGTACCGCATAAGTCCAATTGCAACTGATGATTTGGAAAAAAAAAAACTTTACCGAAATTTAAAAAAACAATTCTCGTGACGGACATGGGCCTAATTTGACAAAGCAGTTAGTATTTATCTTAATAAAATCTAGGATATCTCAATTTTAATTCTAAAATAATTTACTATAATGGATGTTGGCCAAATAACGGCTGTACCGATACCCTTTTCATAAAAAAAAACAACTACCTGTACTTGCCAAACGTCAAAGCCAGATGTTAATATAATGTCAGTCGGTCCGTCAAGTATAAAAAAACTAAAGACAAACAATGGTGATTTACAATTATTTAAATGTAAAACAAGTATGTTATATGTGGAAAACCAAAACAAAAAAGTAAGTGTTAACAGTGGTGTAAAATACAGTGTTACAACCCTGACGAGCCGGTGAAGTGATGCTGCAGTCCATCCAGGGAGTGAAGGTGCGACTGATGAAGGTCAGAAGGGACGTATTCTTGTCCGGGGTCACCAGTTTGGCAAAGGGAGATCTCCCGCCGGGCGAGGTGGTCATGCCCGGGGAGCGGCCGCGCTCCAACTGACTCAATTCGGAGCTTGTATATATGCTAGGGTATTCAAAAAACTTCGATAGCGTGATTCAGGAATACCCGTAGCGCCATCTCTTGATGAGTAGCGGAAGGTCGCTACATCTTCTAACACAGAAAATTCTTTTAACACAGTCCATATCACTAAATACAACACAAAATTGTCCGTTCACTTCGCTTTAGTCGTCTAAAATAAATTATTGCTTCCTTGTCATTGGATACAGATCACTTCACTTTCGAAAACTTTCTTCACAGTCCCATAGCAGTAGACCATGAGTATGATGTTACAAGTTCAGTACTTTAATTTTGTATTTGTGTGTTGCACAAAAATATGTAATCAACTATTTTGTTACAGCAGCCGTTACGAATTTACAACAAAACTGATTATACGTGCATTACCATACTAACTTAATGTGTGTACAAAATTTCATCTCAAATGGTTAGAGATGTATTTGCTTCGAATAAACATGTATTTAAAATTAGTAAAATCTTGTAAAAACATAACAGTTACCTACTTCGTGGAATTTTCACCCACAAATTACTCGTATTGCTCAAGGCTAAACCTCATTCACTTGGTTTCATTTTCATTCAGAAACCAATATAAACAATTGAGGGAACTGAAAAGGAGGGGTGGCAGAGACCCCGGTTTTATTTGTGAACTTGGCCTTATTTAACAGAGGTTACGTATGAGATATAGTATGCGGGTTGAGTAGGTCAGTGTCTCTCGGGGAGCGCGGGGACATTTCAAACAAAACAGCTGATTCTAATAAAATATGAATGGATGCGTTGCTGCTTGATAGTTTTATAGGCTTATTTCTTACAGGTGATTAATATTTAGTAGGATACATTATTAGCTATTTTCGATTTCCGACCAATAAAATAGTGGTATTTTTTAAACGTTTCACACTTATAGCCCCACAGTAGGGTAGATATACCCTGTGTCGTGGGTACCATGGATACATACAAAGACAGAAGCATAAACACCCAGACCGAGAACAGAAATTTAAACTCATCATTCAAATTTCTGCTTCACCGAGAATCGAACCCGGAACCCTCCGATTAGCAGTCCGGCATGGCACCATTTCACCACAGGGGTCGTCAATGGGTCGTTTTCCACTAGTGACGGATCATACTTACTTGAAGCGACCATAAGCCTCAGAGGTAACAGACTGATTAAAATTTCAGAAAATACTCGAGCCTTGCTTGAGGTTCTGTAGTACCTAATTAAAATCTGTAAACATCATTATAATCGCCAATGAAATGAAATGAAATGAAATGAAATGAAATGAAATGAAATGAAAATATTTTATTTGCAAAAATATGGGTGAAAAAGGTTTTACAAAATATTTAGAGCTCCATATTTACCCCTTAGGGTGTACAAATTTTATTATATTAAATTAAATAATTATTTTAATGACAACATAATGTAAACATAAATTCTTAAAATAACTATTACAGAAGGGTACATAAGAAACATTAAAGTAGTTTTAAATTTTACAGTTTTAATTAATTAGACTTAAACCCAATTTTGTGCTTTTATAATTATTTATTTTATTTGAACCATACAGGGTTCGCCGTCATCAGCTTTGGGCACCCACCAGGATGGGTTTTGTACACTGAGAGGAAAAAAAGCTGGCGAAAAAAAAACTCCCAGGTTTTTATGCCGCGGACAAAATTATTTATTAGTCATTTTATTTTATTTGTTATTTTATTTTCTTATATTTTATTAATTTATTTTTTTATCGTTAATCGCATGCATTTAAGAATATTTTTATACGCCATCAAAACACAATATGTTGATCACCTTAACTAATCAATCATATCTTAAGTGACATTCGAAATTAAAGAGACTTCAGGGACTAGACGTCACTTTAAAGAAAAAATCTCTTATATCCTAAGCGGGTGTAGGTATTTACATTTACATCGCTTGTATCTTCTTCTTCCTTGTCGTATTCTTCATTACTGAAGGTTGTGTCCTTAATGAAACTCCTTAGCGCTTCTTATGAGATTTTCCTCGATGTTCGGCTTTTCTTAGGGCTTCTGTGACAGAGTCCGGTTAGTGCGGTCACTTGGTCACACCAACGGTTAGGTGATCGACCGATGTCTTTTTCCTTTGATCTTGCCCACTATTCAGTCTCTCTAGTTCGTCCGGTTGTCGACGAGAAATGTAACCAAAATATCCCGGGATTCTTTGGTAGCATACAGTTGAGAGTCTATTTACATCGCTTATATACTGCAGCAATTTTATTAATATTTTTTCGAAATTTGACTTCTTTGTATCTATAAATGATGAATATTTTTAAACCTAAAAATGTCCCAGAGTACAATAAAATTTTCCTACACTACAGAGCAAGTTATTTATTTAAGTCAGAATTTTAAAACGTCGAGGCGAGTTTAACCACTCAGCACTCAACGCGCTCTTCGCATATCTACTCGTATTGCTCAATGCTACACACATGCTAACTAAAACCGCTTTATCTTGAAATCTTGAATCATTAAAATTTGCAGTTATAAAATTGATTTACAAATTGCATATAACATTACCTAGGAAGTATTATAAGGACTTTATTTTATTCATAAATTCATCCATCAGCTTTAAAAAGTGTAGTCCTCCAACTCCCAATTTTAGCTGATGCTGCTTAGCTTGCAATGTAATCGATGACGTTCTCCTCCAACGGGTTTATACGCATTCTACATCATAGCACAGACCAGTTTAATTGGCTTAGCAACTATCGGTACGTGTGATGCCAATTATTCCGCCTAATGCATCCGCTTATAATTGGCATAATGTTTCCTAGACATCTTGGATACGAACGCTAGCGACGTTAGACTATTACATTCTTATGCTATTACTTTCAGATCGAGATGCCATCCAGTTAAGGTATCGTAAAGACAAGGAGTACCGACACTTCAGGTGTAAAAGATTTCACAGTCGCAAATTTGAATGTGTGTGTTTATCTATGAAGAAATCAATGCTCAACATATGTGCAGTAAAGAAGTCACCCCTCGCAATTCTGATAAATTCTGTTGTTATATATTTTTTTTAAACTCAAGATTTTTTTAATTTTGAAATATA
This sequence comes from Pyrgus malvae, assembly GCA_911387765.1. Taxonomy (NCBI): domain Eukaryota; kingdom Metazoa; phylum Arthropoda; class Insecta; order Lepidoptera; family Hesperiidae; genus Pyrgus; species Pyrgus malvae. The sequence goes on along the minus strand of OU426958.1, from coordinate 5,121,948 downwards.
TATCGTGAAGGTAAATATTGCGAACTAAGTAAAACTGCAGCTAAATAAACAACATTGTTTTCAAAACGTTTTTTACCTCTCTTGTGTCACCCTGTCTCCAGACTCCAAAACTTCCACAGGGAATATTGATGGCAAATATGTTATGTGCACATGCTTTAAATATTTCAGAAAGCGTCGCGACTCACAACAATTTCCAACAATAAAGTCCTAACTTTACGATGAGATCCTCTTAAGATTTCTGAAGGTTTCTTTGAGAATTACACTGCAGCACTTAGCTTGAAATCCATTATTGCATAATATTTTATTTTTAAGGAATCTAGTATCACAAGCAGTATTTTATTTTTTATCCATATCCACTTAATACTGGACTGCCAAAATACTTTTTGTCGCTACTACTACTAACTACAAGTATAGTTACTAAAGTGACTAATTTCCCGGCAAGACAGAAATTTGATGAGATTATTTGTTTGGTATCGGGAGGAGTAGTTATATATTAAGGTATCTGGATCAGGATCATTCAGAGATCCAGATCCAGATACCTTAATATATAACTTTTCACTATTCATTTATCAGTTTTCACTTTTCATTTACCAGTTCTAAAATAAATTGACATTAGAACTGATAGATAAAAAGTTAAAAACTGATAGATGGATAGTAAGTACGTACATAAGTACGTACAACATACCACAATGAAAAATTAAAATTGATAGATGAATAGTGAAAAGTTAGATATTGAGGTATCAGTTTTAAATTTTCATTTATCAGTTCTAATATTAAATTTATCAGCTTTTAAATGTTAAATAAAACGAAAATGTGTTCATTATTATTTCTTTATTCATGAAAAAATACTAGGAAATCTTAAAAAATACGGTATATTCATACAAGCATATTATTTTCTAAACACCACTTATAAAGACAAGATACATTTTTTAATGCACATATTTTGTTATGATAGATACATCTTAAAATATCTGAAGATAATTTATAATTATCATACAATACGCTTAAACTAGGACAATTTTTATCTTCTAAGTTGTACACATTATCAGTTTGTAATATTTTTTTCAGCCAAACCACCTTTTCAACACCTTTAGTAAAAATATATTTGTTTTTAAAATAATCACCGATAATTAACTTATAATTTAAATAAGGAACGTATCCCTCATTCCATAATATTCCTCTATTTTTTTCAATCCAAGCTACTTGTAAACGTTCTTTTTTAGTCAAATCATAAAACGGGTACGGGGGTTTTATCAAGAGTGTAAAGATTTGCCCTGCATTTTGAATTGCTATTTCTTTGGGTATAAACTCGTTGTTTTCATTTTTAAATCCTTGAACATCGACAATAACATTCATGATAATTTTCGCACGATGTTACTTAACGGTTTGTACTCAAATAGACGCTCGTTTATGATCAAACAGTAGGCTGTTGTGTTATCTGGTATATCTTTTGAACACTCAATTTCCAATCGAACATCAACTGGCCCGGTTTTTAGTGAATCATTTTGTCGTGAACAGTCAATAACAAACAGCGGAGCTTTTTCTTTAAACGTGGACAGATCAAGCAGCGGGTCCACAGGAAGGTTGTAATATGACTGACGAAAACATGAATACATTTCATATAATATACTGTATTTGCCTTCGTCAAATTTTAAATTTAGTGAGTCATACGGATAATATTGAGAATTTAAAAACAATTTAACGTTTGTTACTTTACAATGGTCAAATATAGAAGAGCTATTAGCAGCATTATTTTTTCTATTGGTCTGCAGACCGAGTACAACAAACCTTGGTTTCTCTAATTGAGAAGCTGTTTTAATAGACCAGGAATGTTTAGTTGTTTTAGGTAATACTGGGTACTCATACAAATCCCAGTTTCTAAATGACAGTTGTAGTGGTCGATCTTTTTCTAATAATTTAAGAAGTGATAATCTATTGCGGTCACTCACTCGTACATGTGGTACACGCCATTGTACTTTCTGTATATCTAATTCAAAATTATCATTTTTTTCCATAGTTATACAATTCATGATGGATCTGCTTCTTTGTAATATTAGTTCATGCCTACAATTAACAATTATTTTATTGTAATCTTCCGCAAAGTCTAGTATTTTATTTAATGGAATAATGGCACTAAAACTTCCACTTTTTTGTTTAGTGCCGTTTACATTCCACCCCCATGTTGCACTAGCTTTACTTTCTCCATCATTCAAAGATATATACGACTTTATTGTAGTTGTGATTCCCGCGTTTTTAATGTGGTCTATTACAACACCATTTAATTCATATCTTATATCTTGAAATAAAAATGAAAATGGATTGTTGATAAATTGCACATCTTTTCTTGTAATTGTTCCAGACGTATCTTTTGTAAACACACTGACATATCCTTCAATGTAAATAGAGCTTGCTGATGGCAGCAAGTATACATCTTGTTGGTGAATTGGTATTCTGATTTCATCGTTTTCTTTAAAGCTATTATTATAGGGATTGTACGTATGTATTTCGTAACTTTCAATGGAATTATCATGCTGTGGTAAATCTGTGATTTGCAGCATTTTAAATTTTAAATCCAAGAGCACGAAGAAATTCTTTATTATTTTTAGTAATTTTTTTATTAAAATTCTTACTACTGTTCAGCCGTCTTCCCACCTTCGCTTTTGAGAGTGAAGTACTCAGTTTTTTTTTATCACTCGGGTTTTTATTGAAGATAATCATATTTTTTTATTTTATTTAAATATTTATCCCTGAAGAAAATATTCTGTACTTACGTTTACCATGAATGCAAGGATTAGAATGATTATAAGTGCAATATTATTCTTTTTAAATATTAGATTTGTTTTCTTAACCAAAATGATTTGAGAAATTTTAAACACAAATGTCCACAGTTGTATAAATTATATTTTTGATGATTTTCATTATTAAAATATATATTTGACCCCATATAATTGATGAATTCTGTTGGTGGTTTCAAATTACCGTAACTGTCAAAGTATTCAATATAATCATTTATTTTCCCATAGGCTACCCAATGAGTACCTGAGTTTTTAGATGAATCTAAGTTAATAATACCGCATTCTATTGGTAATGGCTGGTATGGTAATTCATCTCTCATAAATACACCTCGAAAAAAAGGAATGTTTCTCGAGAACCTTATTAAGTCTATATTTGTCAAAGGTCTTTTGGGTAGCCGATTATTTAGTTTTTTTTCTTTGTAACGTATATTCCCAATCCATCTTTATAAGGTTTGAGATGTAATCCTCTTCCGATACATAATGATTCAATTTTCTCATTATGTCTTTCTAACTCTGCTAGTCGTTTCTTAGCAGCTTTATATTCATTTATTGTTTTTGTGATACCAGCAACTCCACCAGCTAAGCTGCCAGCAGCAGATAAACCTGCAAATATGGGTATTAAAGGAAGAAATCCTCCAGTTTTCGGTACGGGTATAATTCTTGGCACCTCTATTGGTAGATTGGAAGACATTTCCTTTGCAGCTGCCATTGCTACCTCCACGACCGCCTTCTTACATTTAGGTTTCAGATTTTTGAGATGTTTTTTTGTGTGTGCAACAATATTTTTAAAAGATTTCTTAAAACATCCAGATCCCGATTTACGTTTTTTTGAAGGTAAGGTATAGTTTTCACGGGTTTTATTATTTTTTTCTTTTGACATTTTTAGTACGTGATAAATTCCAACGAAACTGTTTACTATAGTAACAATCTAATCATACTGACTAAAAAAAATTAAGTATCTCTTTATATGTATGCCATAAGTGAACTATATAAATTATACAACATTATTTTTGTTTATCCAGCTGTTTTCTGTATTCGAAAGCCCTAACCATTTTACATAAACCTTGTTACCCTTTCTTTTGATAACTTTTTCAACTAGATAAATATCTGGATGCTTCGTTTTTTGAAGCTCTTGGCTATAAAATGCTCCTAATATTGAACGTTTTCTAGCATCTTCTAATAGATACGTGATAGGGTCAGTATTTTGTACTTTTACAATCTTAAATATCTCTGTAGACCAATTTGGGGTAAAACCTTTTTCAAAACATCCTTTATATTTACTAATTCTCACATAATCACCTAGTTGTAATTTTACATTCTTAATTTTTTTCTTACATTTATATCTCTTAATATATCGTTGCAGAACGATTTCCTTGTTATCTTGATTTATTGATACCGGAGTTTGCTTCACAGTATTGTGAAAAGTATGATTGTACTCAAAAACTTTATTCTCAAGCGTGCCATCTATCCACTTATTTCACACACCTTTCAAATGAAACTCCTTATAAAGTATATTTTTTAATGTTTTAATGAATCTTTCTACAATTGAAGCTTTTTTTGTGGAATATGTAGAGTAATGATTAATTTTAAAAGTTTTTATAATTTCTTTAAACATGTTATTATAAAATTCTTTTCCTAAATCTGTCTGTAAGTTTTTCGGAACCCTTCCTTCAAGTAAAACAGTTTTAAAAGCCTTTGATACAAGCTCTTTAGTCTTTTGTTTAAGTGGAACAGCCCAAGCATACTTTGAAAAACAATCTATAATGACTAATATGTATTTATACCCACAATTTGCTTTTGAGATTTGCTGCATATCAATTAAATCAGCTTGCCAAAGGTCATCAATATCTTTTAGTAGTACTTTTCTACGGGGGAAATTTTTTCGTACATATTTGTGAATTTCATTTATTACGTCTTGTTTGCTCATAATGTTTCTTTAATTTCCCTACAATTTCATTTAAAAATATTAATTTTTCAAGATTTTTTATGCGTTCATTTAAATTTACTAAATGTGTATCAATAGTTTTTAGCTTCTCATAAATATATTTATCAGTTATTTTGGTACAATTCTCATTAGCAATATTTCCGCATATAGTGTTTTTTGATGTTAATTTCACATAATCACTTTCACTATTTTTACTAACATGGATATGAGGTTTATCTTCATGAGTATTCATGTTCATGAATACATTGCTACTGAAATGTATATTAAGACTTCAGTCTTTTATAATACCGGCTTCTTTTAATTCTTCAATAATTGATATGATTTCATTGTCATGATTAGTATTGCCAGCACTTTGTGATGCAATCAATAATTTTAACCTTTCAACTAATTCATTTGGGTCATCCCAATAAACGTAATCAGTATTTTTTTTATATTTCTTGACCATCGGTATGTAACCTCCAATCTTATGTTGGGATGATTCACCTCCTTGCTCATTTATCTGACTAAATAGAGGTTTTATAATTTGACGGTATTTCAATCCCTTATCACCTTTTATTTTTCCATTAGAATTAAAACCTATTTTGTGCACATTTGTTATAGACAGTATATCTTTGTAAACTATTTTATCCATTTCGGATACTAAGTTAAGATTAGGTTTGTTTCGAATCAAGAGCTCTTGTAAGCCGGGGGTAAATTCATAATGCTTATTGTTTATGCTTATTATGTACATCTTATCTGTGTTTGACGAACTATTTGACAAGGAAATCTTAATCTCAGAGTTTCCAATCATCAATTTTTTGTTTTCACTACGTATTCCAAATGGGATATTTATATTATCATAAATATCCAAAATGTCTTCTTTATCAAGTGACATTAACGTGTCGTTCTTACTTCTTATCAAACTTTTGTCATCTTCACTGTAATATTCTGAAACTGTATTGTAATCTGGGATGGTCGCTTCTTTAAACTCGTCATATCCGAATGAAGAATTTAAATTTTCAACATTTTTCACTCTTAAAGTTGGAATATCATTTCCTTTCACTTTAATAAGAGTTTCTAAAGGTTCAGTTATAGGTTTGAATACTTTTTTATACCTAAGGTTAGAAGCATCTTCTTCATTACGAATTATTTTTAATTTATTTTTTATGTTTTGTAATGACTTTAACAATTGTTCTTTAATGTCGGTATCCATCTGAGATAAGGGTATGATGTGCAAGTGTTATTTACAGAAACATAAACACAAATGACAAATTTCAAATAGAATGTAGTTTATATTGAACTTCTATAAAATAATGAATGTATCAAAACCTTTTCTATATCGTCCTTTGTCAAGACTGCAGTCTTTATTTATAACTAAAAAACTAAAACGGTCTTGCCATATGGAAGAACATAGTTTTTTAAATTTTAACCACTCCATATCTGTATTGACGTGCTCGTTGTAAATATGTTTTAAATTAATATCATCTTGTTTAAATATTATTAAAAAATTCACGTTATCACGCACTAATTGTTTAGGTATTTTCGAATAAGTTTGTGACAAATAGAAACAATCTATTCCTTTATGCCGGCCCATGGCAAAGTAATTGCGTATATTTACTTGATTTTCGCATGCAACGTCATCAAATATCATGATTGAATTTTTTAAAGCGTCATTAGGATGAATCACTTCTTTACTATGATCAAAAATAAAATATCGAGCTTCGGGAATTTTCTTCATTACTTCGTTCAAAAAACAGTACTTTGGTTGAAAGGCTGTCTTAGAGTACAAGTAAACATATCTGAATTTAAGACCATTTTCATGAAATAAAAGATTTAACATAACATTAGTTTTACCACAATTTGAAGGACCACAGATGATACACCGGATTGTACTAGGTAAAAGAATACTATGTTTTATTTTGCAAGATTTTTTGTTGATTTTTATATTGTGAACTTCAAGATCTAACGACTGCTTTATAAATTTCATTGTGTTCTCGATTCAAAGCCTGACGATGGTCTGCGTTTTGAATAAGGTAAACGTGAGATTATAAATGAAAACAAAAGTTAGTACGTAAACATGTTTATTGTATTATAAAGATAATATGCATTATATTTATATACATTTATTTATAATCATAATCTGTATTAACAATATAAAATCATCTTCTTAACTAAAAGAATTAGTTTACATTTCTGCAATTTCATTAAATTTTTAATTGAATCAACTTAAAATATAGTACTACAATGACCCCAAGGTATGGTCTCTATTTGATTGGGTAGAACTTGCACCTTGTCATCGTTTCGATTTATTACTACTTTATCTAATTCTTGAGAGTACAATACATGTTTTATAGATCTAATAACATTCATTTTACATTTGAAACTTTTATCAGATAAAAGCGCTTTTTTGTAATTACTCTTATGTAGTCTATTCTTTATTGATTTCGTTACACCTTTAGCCTTTTTAATTTCCCCTCTCAAAGTATTTATACAATATAACTTAGATCTTAATCCTGTGAATTCACTGATAACTTCACCTCCTAATTCATCTTTGAATAGTCCTGGAATTTTTGGGTTAATTCTAGGTATTTGGTAGCAGTTATCAGCTTTAAAATTACTAGTATCAAATTTTGCTATTTCTTTTCTCATATTATTATAAAAATCTCTAGTTTTTACGAAGTATAAAAGACTATCAGTGTCAGTGTAACAGAGTCTCGCTTTGTTTTGATATATTTTTTTAATAAAGTCGTAATGAAATTGATATAAATGATGTTTTGCATATTCTAAAACTGTAAACCCGATATATATTGGTCGGTCAAGAATTAATTTTTCAGGAGTCAAATGTATGGCTGCGAAATTTTCTGTAAACACTGTAATATTTTTTAGGTTAGGTTTACCAATTAGTTTCTCCGCACCAATTTTTTTGTTTGTCACATTTTGATTATCACGCCAATTTGTTACTAATTTGACATTCACTTGTTTGCGTCTGTTTTCTATAGTTTTCCCAAAAATAGCATTATTTAATAGTTTGAAGAAATCTTTTTCAAAATTTGAAGATGAAGCTTGACGCAAGCTGGTATTTAAATCTATGTATTTTTGTAAGTAGTTCTCTTGTGTAAATGTTATGACGCGATGAATTTTTCTCAAAAGTAATCCGTTTTTTATACATTCCTTTAAATGAACGTAATGAATTACGTATTTAAATTTATCATATAAACTAGCGATTAATTTAGGAGCCTTTCCTCCGGGAGGAATAAACTTTTCTGGTGCGAAAGGTAAATCACGATGCGCATTATGTAGACGGTTCGGGTAAGCTAAATCAACCTCTAGAATGTATCCAACATGTGAATCATCAGGTACGTTAACAATGTCTAATGCATCAATTTCTTGGGAGGTTAAAAAGCGAAAATTTGATATCGGTAATTTTTTTGTCATTGCATAACCGTAAAGATTGTTGCAGTCAAGATATATCAAGTAAGTTGATGGTTGAGAGCTATCAAAATCTGGTAAATATTTATTATTTGCTTTAGCATTACGGAGAGAACATTGCGATAAACCACCACGTATTCCTTTTTCTATCATCTCATATATCTCTAAATCACTTATAAGCTCTAATTGAACACCTGTATAAAGCAACATGGCATCCCAACTCAAGCTCGGCGCAGTAATATAATAAGCAGGGTCAAGTTTATAATGCCGTAAGCAAGTGTTTCTAAAATTTTCAAATATATCACAAAGTAGTAAGACATCTGTTTTCAAATATAAATCAGTATATTCGCCTAGAGATTTAATATTAAACTTATGCCATACATTATGTGCATGTTCATAGTCTTCGTCAGTTATATGTTCCTCTTTAATGCTATTGTAAAATGATTCCTTAGGAGGAAGAACATCATCCTCAAATTTAGAAATGTTATCCATATACTCATATGGGTAAATACCCTTGCGGCACAATAATTTGATCTGTTCTTTATCGTGAAACTCTTTTGCAAGAGAAACAAAATCTGTTTCATTTAAATTTCTACATAAGTCATTCAAGCTTGAGCTTAAAAATTGAAAAGAGTCGATAAATTTGATTTGTATGGGATATGAGCTTTTTTTTGTTTTGATAATTTTCGTAACAGATATGTATTTTTCTTTTGATTGAGGTATAATTTTAAAACAACCCTCATAATTAGCTAATTCACGAATGAATAGATGACAATCATAACCGGCAAAATTGTGGAAAATAACAGGCACAAATTGACAAACTTTATATCTCATATTACAATGCGAATGCGCGGCACCTCTGTATTGTGATGTAATGTGATCGTGGTCTTTAACTTTATCGTCAAAGAGGAAATGGTCACAGATGTGACATTTAGAAGCGCTTTTATAGTTTTCTTCTTCCATCCGTGATAAAGGGGGCATAGGCTTTTTAAAAGTTAATTCATGATAAATATTTTCTATATCTCCAAGTAAATATTCTATAAAAACTTTTACACAATCTGATCCTCTATATGAAACATACTTGTTCAAATTAGAATCATGCGAACAACAAATGTAATAACCAAAACAAGAAGGCTTGTGTAGTTTATAAACTCTTGTATTTTCAGTTTTACATACACCATGGTTCAAAAGAAGGCTTTCAAAGTCAGCGTATATAACAAAATTAATTTTTTGTTTTCTTTCATAGTTCTTAAAATGCAAAGTTGTGTTTTTTTCTGGAAGGACTGTTAATATTTGATTGCACGTATGTGAACGGTATTTAATCTCACTCGTGAAAAATTGTAAACATAGTTCGCATAAAAATGTTTTACCTTTATTGAGAGTTATTTGACGTTTAACCAAACGTAATAAATCTTTTATTAAACAGTAGTGACCGGTTCCATTTTTCTCAATATACAACAAATTTACATGATTTATTTTTCTCGATGAAGTTACATATAAAGGGCCAGTTACATTATCTTTATTATCTAATCCATACACATTTATACTCACTTCCTTATTATTTTTTTCGAACAATTTAATATCTTTATAAGTTGGCGGAAACGACATACCGTCTGTATTTAACACTGTAGTATAATATGGATATGAGCTAGTTCTACATGCGTTTTTGTTCTGAGGGAATAGACCCGCAACAACGCTCCATAGAAAACAATGGTTATCATTGTTTTTAATATTTATACAACTCTTAGTATTCTTTATTTTACTTGGTAAACCAATATAAGAACCACCTCTTAACGGAGAATATTTATTTATGTTTATCTCTAAATGACTCATTAAAACACAAGACCAACCAGATTCGCAATGTTCAAGTTCAGATATTTTTCTTTCAAATGTATAAATGGCATTCATAAATAATTCTTCGATATCAGTATTTTGGCAAACTATTTCATATTTTGTCATAAATGATTTGAGATGTTTCTCATCTGACGTTGACTTCATAAAATAAGCAAACAGTTCGAAATTCAGTTTAATACACTTATGCTTCACAAGACAATCTGAAATTAATTTTATAATGTCCTTTTGGCTATCCATTAAGAAAGTCTCTGGCAAGAGGTACTCCTCTAATGGATTAAGCCTATAAGACAAAATTCTATTCTTAAAGGCTGTAGCTATAATACTGACATTTTCAAATTCTGATTTCAGTACACAATTAGATTTATGTAAGTTAGTTCTGAGGTGAAATCGGTAGTTATTTTTAGGTATTTCAGTCTGACAGTATTCACATTTCATTAAATCATTATTCAGAAATCGGTATTTATTTTTAGGTATTTCAGTTTGACAGTATTCATATTTCATTAAATCATTATTCAATAAATCATTATAATCAGATCTTGGCGTAACGGTGGGTTGTACTGTAAAAAAAAGACAAACCAAATTAATGTTTTATTATTCTGTTTATTGGGGTAGGCAGGCACATATGTATATTTATCAATTGAATATAATCCTTACATTTAATTGAGTAAACAAGTATATATTTAATCTAGTTGAGTATGTATTATATAATCACGTGGATTTAAGACATTTAAGTCATACAAATGCACAGGAGCTTCGCTGTGCTTTCTGGAAGCGGAACACCAACAGTTAGGATAATACTCTTTAGTATTAAATAGTATAATAATACCAAAGTACAATAATAATAGTGTAGTGAAGTAAATACATTTTAATAAACGATGATAAACTAGCCAAATTAATGTTATTATTGTTTATTATTCTGTTTATATTGCGTAGGCACATAATATATATTTATCAATTGAATATAATCCTTACATCTAATTGAGTAAACAAGTATGTACCTATTTATTCTAGTTGAGTATGTATTACATCTCTATGTACTTTAATCACGGGGATTTAATGATATTTAAGTCTATATCTTATTAAAAAAATTAATATGTGTTATATAGTTATCTCAAACACCTTAGTTACATTTTAATTATAACGAATTACAGATAACGAATAACGAATAACGAATGGCTCTTATTTTCTTTTGAGCAATATTTTATGCACAATAAAATTAATAATAATTGGCTATGAATGTAGGGGGACAGCCCCGGAACTCTTTACGAGTGGCCACTATGAAATTGGCAAGATGTTGCCAGGCGTCCGAGTTTTCATCGGTGCGGTTTTTTACGCACACTATGGAGTGCCGCCAACGATTCATCGGTTGTATTTTTTCGATTTCATCGCATTTATATATTCTTAAGTCGATGAAATGGGTTCCGGGTTTCTCATCAAACACCTGGCGGGAATATCCGTTGGCGAGCCTACGCGTTATGTAAGAAAGGAGAGGTGGTGGTTTTTTACCAGAACTTGCCGGAACAATGACTTCTTCTTCTTCGCTGTCGCTCCCGAAGAGATCATGAGCAGAAGGTTTCTTCACGGGGGCGATCGGCTTGAACATAGGCTTCTTCTTCTTAGGAATCGGAGAGCGAGCAGGACTCGCCCTCGAGGTGCTCGATTCTGGTGAGTGTTTTCTTTTGTGCTTCTTTTCCACTCGCGGACGAGGAGCCTCATCGTCGGACGGGAATAATAAGTCGGCATTTGCTCGTTCTTGGGACCTGTAAAATATAAATATATATATATTTAATTTATTTACACAAAACAATAAGTAACAGTGCCTACAGTTTTAATGATTGCACTATATTGATTAGCACGAGCGAAAAGTTTACTAAATTAAAAAGAAAACTGCACAAAACAATAAAAACTGTAAGAATAAACAAAATATGTGTAAATGATCGATCAATGATCATGATCATTATTGATTAAAACTAAAACTGATGTAGGTACCTAAATGAATACTGAATTTATGAAAACAGAATCTATGAAAAACAAACATTGATAACTAAATAAATAAGTTCATGAGTTATAAATAAAAAAAAACATAACTTACATTTTTTTTTCAGAATAATTGGTGTTCAATTTGGGGATCCTAATTGTTGGTGTTCCGCTGCCAGAAAGCACAGTGAAGCTCCTGCGCATTCGTATGACTTAAATATCATTAAATCCACGTGATTAGTGCAAAGTCCAACCTGGAAAATGCTTTGCCGACAAAAATAATGATAAGGAGATCTCTTGCACGTATTTTACATACTAGCTTTCAGCCCACGGCTTCATCCGTATGGAATTCGATTAGACTTATTATTACGCTCATACATAAATAAAGCGTGAAAGCTTAACAACAGACAGACACAAACAGACGATCGCAAGTTACGAGTATATACAGATTTATTATATTAGTATGGACAGAGAGGCAGGGATGCTCAAGCTTGAGGCTCGATCGCTAGACCGCTGTCGATGTTCATCCGATCAAGCGATGATGCGGCCCGCGGTCTAAGCACCTGCGCGCTGATTCTAAAGAGGGATGTGCTCTGCCAGCAAAATAGCCGACACCGGCGCCAGCTCTGGCGTCCGTCTGTCGGGAGAATCCTATTTCACCCGCACCATTTTTGTAACAGCGTTGAATAGATTACGAAAACATGCAATTTTTAACTCTATTAACATTATTACGGAAACAATATAAATGCACATTAAAAATCAAAATTTCATTCATTCCTCACAACGCTCCGTGTAAACTCTACTATAATGTCGGTAAGTACTAAAATTATTATTTTGTGTTCGTTTTATCTTATTAGTTTTTTTTTTAACAAAGTTGTAATAAATAATAATAAGAAGTATTAAAGTTGTGTGGAGACTGCTAGTTATAAATAAATACTACAATCACTCATCAATAAGAAGTTAATACTACACAGTTTTAACTCTACAATATTAACATGTTTAATTTACTTACTTTTCAGGACTCAGAAGATATTTTTCCATTTCAACCAAGAAATCAAAGTGTTCTTGCACAACGCGTGGGCAACTACATGCAGCAGCAAGATATTGCTGCTGAGGCGGTCGTAAACCAAAAGAAGAAAAAGGAAAATGAAACTATTTATTCCTACATTAAGAGGCCTAAACACGGAACAAAAATAGTTAGGCTGGAGGTGTACGATGTGGAGAAAATTGATAATATTCAAAGTAGAGTATTTTGTGACTGTAATGCGGGAGTATGCATGCAATATGTTGTAGATAACGATAATATGTACTTTGATGAGATATATAATTCTGTAAAATGCTTGATGACAATAAATAAAGTTTTTAACAAAAAAATAGAACCGACTTCAAACGGTAAAAAATAAAATTGTTCAGTACCTACTTCTTCTTGCTTATGGTAATGACTCTTAAAACTATCTTTGGAATCGGGCCCTTACTAAAATGTCGTACTATTCGTTCTATATGGGCTCCGACAGTACAGACAGTGGGAAATTACCTACTTCTTCTTGCTTATGGTAATGACTGCTAAAACTATATTGGAGTCGGTGCCCATTCAGAACGAAAGGTACACTATATTTACTAAGACAGGATATTTTTGATTTTACTAAGGGCCCGACTCCAAAAATAGTTTTAAGAGTCATTACCATAAGCAAGAAGAAGTAGGTACTGAACAATTTTATTTTTTACCGTTTGAAGTCGGTTCTATTTTTTTGTTAAAAACTTTATTTATTTCACTCTTTTTAGTAATTTTAATAATTCTGCACATATGTACATTGTACATTGGAATTTTTTTCACTTACCTAACTTCTAAACGTTAAAGAGATACTTTTTATAATCATGTTTATCTAATAGCCATCTTATAGCCTGAAAGAATACTACTATCAGTCCACTTGAACGTATAAATTAATGAAAGAATTTGCTCTCAGCTCCTAACCGTTGAGGAGTTGTACCTTCAATCATCAGCTTAGCAACATGAGGTGATAATTACCGGACATAAATATTTGAATTATGTTAAAACATATGACTAAAAGAATGTGTGTGCCTATTAAGTTTCAGTGTTTCCCTCGATTTCCCTAGTATCACATCATCAGATTTTACCATGGTGACAGTTGGACCACCTCAGGAATGTAAGATTTCCAACAAAAAACATTTATTGAAAGATTTTGCTCTCAACTCCTAACCGTCATAATACCTTCCATTATCAGCTGAGTAACATGATATGATGATAATTATACACAAATAGCTGTTTTGCTTTAGTAAAAATCATTTGTTGTGCTATAAAATTTGAATGTTCCCTTCGATTTATCTGGGATACCATCATCAGACTTTGACTTGGTGGCAGTTGGACCACCTCAGGAATGTAAGATATCGAACAAAAAACCATTTATTGAAAGAATTTTCTCTCAACTCCTAACCTTCGTAGTACCTTCCATCATCAGCTGAGCAACATGATATGATGATTATTATACAAAAATGTCTGTTTTGCTTTAGTAAAATAAAAATATGAAAATCATTTGTTGTGCTATAAAATTTGAATGTTCCCTTCGATTTCTCCGGGATCCCCTCATCAGACTTTGACTTGGTGACAGTTGGACCACCTCAGGAATGTAAGATTCGGAATAAAAAACTATTTATTGAAAGAATTTGCTTTCAACTCCTCACTGTTGCAGTACCTTCCATCATCAGCTCAGCAACATGAGATGATGATTACTATGCACAAATATCTCTTATGCTTCAGAAAGTATAAGAAAATCAATGTGTGTGCCTATAAAATTTGAGAGTTCCCCTCGATTTCCCTGGGATCCCATCATCAGATCGTGATTCGGTGACAATGGGACCACCTCGGAAGTATAAGCATACGAACAAAAAAAGAATTTCGAAAATCGGTCCACAAACGGCGGAGTAATCGGTGAACATATATAAAAAAAAAAAAAAATACATACAGCCGAATACAGTACCTCCTTCTTTTGGAAGTCGGTAAAAATACAAAACAGTATGGATAAATTATAAAAAAGTAACATTAATTAGTTTATACTTTTATTTTTATAGTTTATTATTATTATTACTTAGTATTAGTTATTTAATCATTTATCAAAACGAAACGAACGAACGAACATTACCTACTTTCTTTGTAACTGTGTATGTGAAAAACACAATAAAATACTTTTTTTTTTGTAACTGTGTATGTGAAGAACAAAATAAAATATATAAATGAAACTTTAACAGTCGTTTTATTTAAATTTTTATTAGACATTTTATACAAGTTTCCTTTCCTTTCCTTTCATTCGATTTATACATATAGGTAGTATTTCTGTATCCCACACTAAAGAATAATAAATACATCATGCCTACACACACATAGTAAACTGATAGATAGATAGATAGATAGAGACCTACATACTTCTAGGTGAATAGTTAAAATGATAAATGAAAAGTTAAAACTGATACCTCATTATCTAACTTTTCACTATTCATCTATCAATTTTAATTTTTCATTGTGGTATGTATGTACTTACTATTCATCAATCAGTTTTTAACTTTTCAACTATCAGTTTCTAATGTCAATTTATGTTAGAACTGGTAAATGAAAAGTGAAAACTGATAGATGAATAGTGAAAAGTTATATATTAAGGTATCTGGATCTGGATCTCTGAATGATCCTGATCCAGATACCTTAATATATAACTACTGGGAGGTACCACTCAAAAGTAACCCGGCACCTTGGGAGACGATACCAGGTTATGTGGGATTTGACCGCACTAAAACCCCCTCGGTGGCCTGCCTCTACGCTTGGGGAGGACTCCGGGATCTCCAGGGGAACGCACCGGTGTCCTCAAAGCGCGGCGCCCTGGTACGGGCCCATCTTCGGGAGAGCAGATGTGCTCTCCTGCACCTTCCGATGCTTACGGCGACATGCGGCCATGCACACACCGCCGTCCTTCCCTCCCGGGGTTGCTTGCTAGATGGATCGAGCTCCCATTCTCACCTCCGCAACTCCAGAAACCCCCTTTAGTCGCCTCTTTCGGTCAAATAGGTGATACCGTAGCTCTATTCTTAATCCAAAAGCTACAGTCATTATAGCCCACAGCCTAAGAATCCTAATGTAAATAAATATATGAGTATTTATATTTAAAGTTATAAATTAAAATTCAGCATAAGAATAGTCTTCTCACTATCTCAAAATACTCATTATTACTCATTATACTCATTAGAATCCAAATCTTAAATTGGCGCTAAAATTCTTGAAAACTCTTTTCTAAGTAGGAACTTAGGTGAGCAGACCCACAAAAATAAAGTTATTTAATTATCCTGCCAATTTCCAATTTGCTTTGTCTGTTATACCTTATCTCTGTAGTATAGTTTAAAATTGATTTTAAAAATAATAAAGCCATTTTTTATTTCGAAATTTGAATCACGGCAGATGCATGAAGTATCAGATTAACAGACTAATTGAGCGTTGGGCGCGTGCGTCCCTTCAGCCTCACCCCCAGAGTGCTAGTGATGGGCCCAACACCCCTTCTAGCCCTAGGGCCCGGACGCTGGTATTAAAAAGGGTGGACTGTAAATCAATATTGCATTTCCAAGGGCATGATTTTTATTCGCCGTTAATTTGAGCTACCAGTTAAGGTTCAGTCAGATGGTAAATCGTTTTACTACATTATTATGATGTAAATGCCGCGGTCTTCTACGCGACCGATCCCGGGTTCAAATCCTCGGCGCGCACCTCTGACAAATAAATTTGTAATGTGCGCATTTATCGCTGCTCCACGGTGATGGAAAATATCGTGATATTTAATTGATTACGATGTTCTCCATCGCCATGCATGCCTGAGAGAAATTCATAATTTCTCGAAAGCATGATGTCCACCAATGTCCACCAACTAGTCCAGTACATTCGGAGCCTATTCAATGCCAAACAAACAATGAAATCGTTCCTTTTCAGAATTTTAGTTTAGATTTTAATTTCACTACTTGCTTTACTTTAATATTATCATTTTCACTAACTATACTAACGTTATTTCCCGTTGCATTAAAACCAGGAAGCATAGTTCAAAAGCAAAGTCTCAAAGCAATACCTGCAAGATGAAGTGAAGCGAGATCATAATTCCGTATAGATTGACTTGAACGTGCGTTTTCCTCTCAAACTGCTGTCATAGAAAATGAAGAGATTTATAATATTCGTTACGACATGTTGTTCCCGTCGACAGGTAGGGTCGGCGTTATTACATCAGTATTACTCGCGTGCGGCGGGGAATATATACTGTGGTTCTATAATATTGACGATATCTGACGGCCCTTTGAGTACGCCATGTTTATTTTATCCGTGCGACGGCCGGATGAAACGTCCCCCTTTAAAAGAACTTGTACGGATTTTAATTTAGGATCGCTTTGAACGAGGGCCAAGTTATGGTAGTCGTTGATATTAAGTATGACGACGTGCGTAGCGCAATGGTCAGCATGCCGGACTGCCAATCAAAGGGTCTCGGGTTCGATTCCCGGCGAAACAGTAAATTTCTGTTCTCGGTCTGGGTGTTTGTGTTTCTGTCTTTGTTTGTGTGTATCCATGGTATCCACGACACGGGTATATCTACCATACTGTGGGGCTATGAGCAGGCGCGGTTGCAGCCTTCAATTTTGGGGGTGGTCGCCAAGAAATTTTGGGGGGGGGGTTCACTAAGAAATTTGGGAGAAGAGGTGTCCCAAATTGGCTTGTTTCGCCTACCGTCCACGCATGACTGATGGATTTTGGGGGGGTAATGTCCCCTGTAACCTCCCCCCTCCCTGGGACCGCGCCTGGCTATGAGTGTGAAGCGTTTAATAATAATAAAATGTAGTGGCCTTATTAGGGCTTGGAATGCGCTTGAACTTTTTGGTTAAAATGAAATTGTGCTTTTCAATACATGCGGTTAGGACGACACGTCTGGTATTTTTTTATCTTGATAGCATGCATTTTATACGATATTCTTGGGTTATTAAGATAATTTTGTGCAATTAGACGTAGTGCAATGGTAGACATGATTTATGTCTGTAAAAATTTTTGTTGAATTTGGTCGTCACATGAATACCTTTCTAGAATGACCAATCATTGTATTTTCTTTATACTTAATTTTATACTTAATTTAATAGTAACGTAAAAAGTCGAACTTTTATACCCTTTTCTTGCAAAATCATATTAGGCTATAAGCCTCACGTCTCCTCTTGAATCTGTGATTATCTACTATCTTTCTTCAAAAATAGATAAGGATAAAAGTGTCGCAAATCAAAAAAATATATATTTTTAAAAAACAATGCCATTGACCCAAACAGGGTTCCAAGTTCAAAGCCTTGAAAAGACGACCTCCCGGAGGATGAGGAATGCAAAAATAGGTCACGGTTTACTTTCAGAAAATCGATGTCATCCGCCGTGACATTTATAATCGTTTCACTGTATGAAGCCCGTTTGGATGTTAGTCAAGGTTAATGTTAATTGGTTCGAGCGAGACTTACATCTCCTGAACCCGTCTTTTTATAGAGTTTTGGAAGAAGTCAAAACTAGAGTTCTGAAGTAAGCCAGCAATCTATAAGGTTTCGCCCTGTCATTTTATTATAGAATCAGGCTTATTTAAATACAGGCATCATACAGTAGGCATTAATTCGAAAAGTTCCGGAGCGAGTCTGTGTCTCTTCGCAAGCTAAGCGGTTCTGGCCTGTCAGAAGTAAGTACCACAGGTAAACACGATGAATTCATACAACTACAGAGTGTGCTAACTTATAAATACTTTTTCAGTTCCTATATTTATCAATTTTTACTACTGTCCCTAATACTTTGGCCTTACACTACAGTTTATCGTTAATTTGTTTTAATTTACTTCTTACACGTGATATTCTAACTTTCAATCTTCAAAAGTACCAAATGGTAATATTTCAGGTATAACAGTTGAAAAAGTTTGAAGGCAATTTGCCCGATACAATGAAAACTTTATGAAAAGAAGTCTTTTTTCTAATACGTCTGAAGGACTTCGCAAGAGACCTTTTGAAACTTAAATGAAATACCATACAAGTGATACCCCTTTTGTGCTAATATTTTATTTTACTTTTCACTTTGTGGGGCTTATTGAGGTAAAGAAAATGGTTATTATAGTAGACTTAATGTTTTAACAAGCATTTTAAAGAGTGGTCCAGCGTTATGACCCTAAGAGCGTTTGTGTACCGCCGCCGAGCGAGTTTATTACGGACCGATTTTAAGATGATCGATCTCATTGGTTTAGTTTGTTCCATCACCGTAACAAAGAAGGACGTCGTAGTCCCGAGTGGGTGACGGACCTGCTATAGACACGCGGCTTAAATTACATACATTTACTACGTCGGCGCCGTCATTTTGTCGTGTGACGGTGACGGCGCCTATGGTATAATGTACTTTCGGTCTTTTACGGTTAGCCTATTGCAGTCACTCAGCAAGCGATGGAGAGAGCTACGCTAACGATGAAATCGGTAAACGAAAGAAGATTACCGACATAGCTCTCAAAATCTGCTAGCTGAAGTGGCCATTGGTAGCCCATATAGTTAGGAGGACTGACAGTGAAAAAGGTCCTGGAATGGTGACCACGTCTCGGCAAAAGCAGCACCGACCGCCCAGCAGTTCGGGTGGACTGACAACGTAAACAAGACAGCGGGAAGTCGCTGAAATCAGAGGACGCATTACTGGGTGGAGTGATGAATATTAAGGGAGGCCTATGTCCAACAGGGGACTTTAAAAAGTTGAAATATGGATGGATAGAATTTACTTTTAAAATCATTAATAATACGAACTTTTAACAAGCTTATAATATTTTAGTATAAAAAGTCTCGTGAGAATACGTAAACATGTTTATAAAGTCCCGGCTTACCTCACGGATAATTTCGGGGGCGGTCGACATGTTTCTCTCATGTAGTAATACAAGAAGGCGACTAGAAGGGGGCTACTGGGGTAGTGGGCGGTCAGAGTCGCTCGATCCGTCCAGCCAGCAGCCCCGGGAAGGATGGCGGTGTGTGCGTGGCCGCATGCGGCTGTAATCATCGGAAGGTGCAGGAGAGCACATCTGCTCTCCCGAAGATGGGCCCGTTCTTTTCTGGGGCGTCGCACGTGGAGGACACCGGTGCGTTCCACTGGAGATCCCGGAGTCCTTCCTCACCACGCGTAGAGGCAGGCTCCCGACGGGGTTTTAGTGCGGTACAAATCCCACACAACCCGGTATCCTCTCCCAAGGTGCCTGGTACCTTTTGAAGGTTACCCCCCCTTCGAAACGTGTCGGGCGCCCCCGTAATTATCTGTGAAGAAAAGCGGGACTGTATAACAAGCTTATAATAACTTGAGTGATGGATTTTTCTCACTTAATTTCCATTTACTACTACTATTTAGATGTCAAAATAGTTTTAAATTTTACATAGGTACGTACAAAAAATACAGACAAGACAAATGACAATGAATGAATTTTACACAAGTTATAACCCAAAAGCTCCTGGCGTCTTCTAACTTTCTTTCAAAAAAATTCAAACAAAAAGTTAAATAATGTTAAAAAATATACCTTTTTCTGTAGTAAGTCGATAAGATTAAAGTGCATCAGATTGTATGGTAAAATAACGTTGGTGCATTTACCTCAGCTTTACCGGCAGAATTTAATTCAAAGTTACCTATACGTGGCTAAAACAGGATGTTATGCCAAAGCTCTGGTTAATTCCTAACACTACAATAATCCGATCCGAAAGGCTTTAAGTCCTTTAAGTATTTATAAAAATTGAATCTTACTGCTTAAAATTAAGATTGATATTGAAACGTATTGAACATTGTGAGTACTTCGGAAATGAAAGTGTTGGGGTGTGAAGTAGTGGAAACGGCATGTTAGAAGCATATGTGCCGGAAGCATTGATCTAAGTGTTACTTCGGACATTTAACTCTCACCGCTCACTGCTTTTGGGTAAACCGTAAGTGCTCAGGTTTTGATGGTAATAAATATAAATAAATATTTTTACCGCTATGGGTGATAAAAATGCCGTTTGTAACGTAGAAAGAAGGCGTTTAATGTCTCCTTTTACAAAAATCCAGTAAACAGAATCCACATAACTAAGCACAATCACAATGGTCCAAATACAGGGTGGGCCATGAATTAGTTAATATTTTATACTATATATATATATATATATATATATAAATACAATAAGACGTACTTTAAAAAGAATTTATTACAGAGATAGCGAATAGACCGGAATTTAGTTTTTCAAAATAATGTAATTTAAATGACCTATGTCGCGAATTCGGCACTCTTCTAAACGACAACGGAAATTGCCGAGAACTCGTCTGCATAAAGACCGAGAAATCGCTGAAATCTCTTCCCTGATCCTTGCCTTCAATTCAAGCAATGAATTTGGCTTATGGGTGTACACACGGTGCTTAAGATATCCCCATAAAAAGAAATCGGCTGGCGTCAAATCAGGACTCCTGGGTGGCCACGGAATGTTGCCTCTCCGAGAAATCAGTTTTTCGGGGAACATCTCCTTAACGACCGGCAGGGCTTCATTAGAAGTGGCTCCATCTTGCTGAAACTACGTTCCGATTGTAACCAGCAAATTCCTGCAGTTGTGGTGACAAAAACTCCCGTAACATTCTCACATACACAGCAGAGTTGATAGTGACTGTACGGCCGCGAAAATCCTCAAAGAAATAAGGTCCAATTATTCCTTTTCCTGAAATTGCTGCCCATACAGTTGCTTTAGGTGAATGCAGCGGCCTTTGGTGTTTAGTTTTGGGATTTTCGCTGCTCCAGTATCTGCAGTTTTGTTTGTTAACATGCCCGTTGAGGTGGAAATGGGCTTCGTCGGAAAACAAGATGTTATCAAAATTACGAAAGCATTCCAACATTGTTTCAGCATACAATTTGCGTAAATTTAAATCATTAGACTTCAATTCTTGCACTAACTGAATCTTAGGTATATGGGTGCAATTTCAAATCTAATTTCATAATACGGCGTACGGATGTGCGCGATATTCCTAATTCAGCTGAACGTTTGCGCGTCGATAAATGACGTTCACGTTGAACTGAAGCCGAAACTCTTTGAACGTTCTCTTCACTTCTGGAAGTCCGTGGACCGCCGGATTGCTTCACATTTAATGTCGATCCGGTCTCCTCGAACTTCTGTACCCATTTTTTTTATCAAAACTGGACTTGGACACTGATTTATGTAAATCGTATTCAACACGAAATAAGCGCCGCACAGTAACGAGAAATTCATTGTTTAAATAAAATTCCTTTACGCAAAAAGCTCGCTGTGGCCCCGTGAACCGATCCATTGCGACTAAATTTCCGAGAAACGAGCCAGCCACTAGACCCCTCCCCTCTCGCCGCGCCACTCAG
Organism: Pyrgus malvae; assembly: GCA_911387765.1. Lineage (NCBI taxonomy): Eukaryota > Metazoa > Arthropoda > Insecta > Lepidoptera > Hesperiidae > Pyrgus > Pyrgus malvae. The sequence goes on along the minus strand of OU426958.1, from coordinate 5,099,563 downwards.
ATTTGCGCGGGAAATCAAATTTAAATGTTAACTATCGTAATTCATGGCCCACCCTGTATCTTCGCATGAGTCGTTGAAATATTCCTTCCTCTTCGCTTGGTAGAGATCGCTTCGATATCACTTTTGGAACTAAACTGCGCCTTGTCGCGGCCCGGTGCGTGCCTTATATGTATACTACTACCCATGGCTCTCTAGAAATTTCCCGAACTACTGTAAGAATACAAGTAGGTATTAAACCTAAATGCCTTTAGCTTGAATTTTTTGGCATGAGGTAGTCTTTTGCAAAACCAAACAAGACAGAGTGCAGTTTTTGACAATTAAAACTCAAGTGACCGGTAGCAGAAAATTTTCCGAACATTTTGTGAGCTTCGTAACAAGTTTGCCGTGTAAAGGGCGTTGATAGGTTGTACGGTCCGGTTAATATTGATATTGCAAGAGTTCTACACGTATAGAAGATGTTGTGTGTAAATAATATGTTCAATATCTTCCTTTAGAAAAATTTCATATATTTTAAGGATACCGAAATTGGCCTCTCAGTCCGGTGTCCTGACCACTCGGCCATCATTGCTCTTTTTTTAATGTTTCACTTCTGTGTGCAGGCCATAGTACACCTGCTGCCAAACCCGCTGCCCAATTGCGGTGTGCCGAATATTATGCCGTCGCGGAATTATGAGTGCCCAATTGTGGTGTGCCGAATATTATGCCGTCGCGAAATTATGAGTGGACAGTGCTTGTAATTAATTGTAATAAAATTTTGAACGTTGTAATTAATTAAATATATAGTTAGGAGTACCGACAACCGATGGGGAAGAAAGGTTCTCGAATGGCGACCACGCCTCGGCAAAAGGAGACAGGCCGCCCTCCAACCAGGTGGGCTGATGACCGGTGATGAGGGCCTTCTGAATCCAGCGGCAGAAGGCGCAGGACCGGGAGGAGTGGCGAACTTTAGGGGAGGCCTACGTCCAGCAGTGGACTACAAAAGGCTAAAAAGAAGAAAGAATAACAATTAATTAAATATAACTACATTTTTCCTTTCCTCTCCGTGGAACAGCGATACATGCACATTTAAAGATTTCTTTGTCAGAGGTGCGCGTCGAGGATTGAACTCGGTATATTCGTGCTGACTGCTCTTAACCTCACAGCTGAAATTTATTTGTGCTTAGTAGTTTTATTTACTGTAAATCAATATTTTTGTAGGTGGTAGAACTATTATTGTTCGCCCGGGGAATTACCACCGCTGCACCCACTTCTGCCGTGAACCAATTCTATCGTGTTTCGGTGGAAAGGTGCAGTTGCCAGCCATACTTACATGAGACGACCACCAGCCTCCGGAGTAGCAGCGCAACTGCATACGACCTCATACAAGGTTTACCTAAGCTTGCTTGAAGTCCGTGGGCTCCAGCGACCACTTAACGCCACGTGGCCTGCATGCTCGTCTGCTACTCCATTCAAATAAAAAATATGGAACTTTATTGATTGGTTAATATACACTATTGGTTTTACAAATGTGTTTCAATTTTTTTTCATACGTTACTGGGCTTGTAGAAAATCGGTGTTGCATTGTCAATACCAATGAATATTTATTTATTTATTTATTAAACTCTGTATTGTACACCATAATATAAAAATGTTACATTAACAAAAAGACAAACAAATAGCGTACAAGTGGCAGCCTTATCGCTAAACAGCGATTTCTTCCAGGCAACCACAGGCAAGGAGTTAAAGATAGAAAAAAAAAATGTAGAAGAGGCAGGTGTACAATTTGGGCTAGAAAAGGTAATAAATTTGAATTCGCGTAAGAACAATGATAGTTAATGTACAAATTAAAAAGTAAAGGCGAGAAAAAACAATGTAAATTAGATACCAAGTCAGGATTGTAAGTACCTAGTACTCTTTGACTTGGCACCTGAAGAAGTGGAGTGAAGTAGCAAGACGGATAGTTTTGGGAAAAGAATTCCATAGGCGGACAGCAACACTGCTGTTGCTGTCCGCGGAAGGAGTTTTGGAAAAAAGAAGTAGAGTGAGAAGGAACACTTAAAAGGAGATTATCTGCAGACCGAAGGGATAGACTGTGAGTGTCATGAAGAAAAAGGAATTGTTGTTTGAGATAGGGCGGAGAGTTAGGATTGAATAAGACGCAGTAGAAAAGAGATAGAATATGAGCATTTCGACGAAGTCTGATTGGGAGCCACTTGAGCTTAGAACGATATTCAGAGATATGGTCATGTTTTCGGAGTCCAAATATAAACCGTATACATAAATTTTGGAGACGCTCAAGCTTATTTAGTTGCTCTGTAGTAAGGTCTAGATAGCATACATCGGCATAGTCAAGAACTGGGAGAAGAAGAGACTGTGCAAGCAAAATTTTAGTAGGAATGGGTAAGACATTTTTGTGCCTCCGAAGTAAACCCACAGCGGCAAACAGTTTCCTGCTTATCTCAGAGAGATGTGGTACCCAACTGAGACAGCGGTCCATGTATATGCCAAGGTTTTTGACTGTGTCGTTGTAGGGAATGACTTCATTTCCCAACCTAATGGGTGGTAGTAGGGAAAAGTTTAACCTTGAGATTAAGCGAGAGCTGCCAATAACGATTTCTTGTGATTTCTTAGGGTTTAATTGGAGCCTATAAGACTTACTCCAGTACAAAATAGTACTTAAGTCTAGGTTGATTGTAGTAATGGCACTAGATAGATTACTGAGGGATGCTTGGTTGTAAATCTGCAGGTCGTCGGCATATAGATGGTAGAGGGAAGACAGACTTAGACTTATAGAATTAATGAAGATAGTAAAGAGAAAAGGAGACAACACGCCACCTCTACAACGTTCATTTCCCCCGACATACGAAATAATTATGCAAATAGACTATTAGCTTACTCTCGCCATGGTATGGTATGGTAAATGCCGGACTGCCAATCAAAGGGTCCGGATTCGATTCCCGGGGAAACAGAAATTTGAATGATGAGTTTAAATTTATGTTCTCGATCTGGGTGTTTGTATTTCTGTCTTTGTGGATGTCCATGGTACACACGACACAGGGTTTACCTACCCTACTGTTCTGCTGAATAATCGGGCGCTGTGATTAACCTTTGAAGAATTAAATGATCAAAACGGTGGCTCTCTCCCTAAGAAACATTTCAAGTTGTACCACTTACCTCCACTCCACCACCTTTAAAAGGAAATAGAATCATTGTCATTAAATCTATTCCGCTTTCACTTACAAACTATTTGGTTTACAATTAAGGCACGACGCTGGTTGCTTCAGGCTATCAAAAGCACAATGCATATTAATTTGTACCCGCCCTAAAACCAATCACGCTGTACAATACATTATTGTAGTAACAGTGACGGCTTTGTCGTCTTAGATAACACAGAACTATATCGTATAGAACAACTTCGTTAATTAAAAGCTATGTGGATGAATTTATGCCACCGTAAGGGTAAACGATGTCCTTCTCCGATGGTGATAAGGATATTTTATATCTACTTCGAATAAAATGTCACATTTTTAAAAAGAGTACATACATAATTATGCCTAAGTATGCCATTAAAATTTACAACAAATTACCTAAAAATATAAAAGTGCTACAAAATACAAAATTCAAGAAATCACGTTTATTATTGTATTAATGAGTACTTTGATGATAAAACATTATGAAAATATCGAATGATTCATGAATAAAAGTACAAAGGTTTGGGAAGCTTTTCCGCGCTAAAATATAAATTTATCTTTGCCTGAGAGATTTTTTCCTCCGGCTTTTTTTTTTCTCATTGACCCAGCGGTGGGTAGGCTTTTCATTTCATTTCCCTACCGATATACGGAGCTTAACGAAACGCGCGCGGTCGAATGTAAGACGGGTGACCACATCCGTGCTTCAGAGGGCATGTTAAGCCGTCCGTCATGGTGTTAGATATAGATAGCAGTCGATAATCTTTGTCGGAGACCTTGTGAATTGTTTGAAAACATCCGAGAGTATGTTGGCCACAAACAACAAAAAAACATATATATATAAACATATACTCAAATATTTTTTGTAAAAAGTCGCATACTACTTCGCAATGTATCTTATGTTGGGCTTTTATTCAATCTTTTAGGAACGAATACCAGACCTTTTATACAATTTAAAAGTTACGATTTAAAGTTTCAATTAACCTTATACAATGAAATGTAACGTAAAATTAAGTAAACACAAATACAGAATTTCAGTACGTAATGGGGCAGAATTACTGCACCTACCAGTATCATAGTACTAATGCGCGCTCCTTAGGGGAGGCTGCACTTTTATAGGCGATTTCCCCTACTTCGTCACATTTTTTATTCAACTACCGACGTTGATTCCCAAATCTCTTATTCTTTAGTAAAAAGTATTAGAATGAAGTGACATTAATGGACATAAATAAAACCACTCCAATGCCGGTTACAAATCCTATAAAGTTTAGGAATCGTTGGCCTCAGACTTTCCCATTACGTCTGCTCGACAGCTCAAAGGCAACGACGACAAAAGCCTTGTCCGAAACATTTTATAATTTCAAACATTAAATATGAAGGGGTCATGAAAGTTTACATCGCTTTTTAGATTAGCAACGCAAGAAAGAAGCCGAAAAATGAGCTTTATGGGGAGAATATTATGTGGGTTGCAGACATACAATACATATACATTTTTGCGTCCCACTGCTGGGCACGGATCTCTCCCCATTATGGGGGAGGGAGCTTATTCCACCACACTTCTCCAATGCGGGTTGTTGGAGATGCGGGTTAATGGCCAACCCGCTGGCGGATGTTTTCAAACTGCTCATAAGGCCTCCGACAAGGTTTAACGACTGTTATCTATCGACAGCACGGAAACGCACATGAACTTTTTTTGCCACTAGCGGTCACCCATCTCACACCCGACCGCGCCCGTTTGGCTTAGTTGCATAGATGGTTTGCGTGCTACGCTAACCTCCGGGCCATGCGCGCTTCAATTATGTTTGTTAGCTTTTATTTATTTATGAAGAATATTGTTTTAGTTCATTCCATATTATTATTAGAAGATATAGAATATTATTATTAGAAGCGCGCATGGCTCGGCGGCTAGCGTAGAACGCTAACGTTCTACGCAGCTAAGCCAAACGGGCGCGGTCGGTTGTGAGATGGGTGACCGCTAGTGGCAAAAAATTTCATGCGCGTTTCCGTGCTTCGGAGGGCACGTTAAGCCGTCGGTCCTGGTTGTTGTCGATAGATAACAGTCGTTAAACCTTGTCGGAGGCCTTATGGGCGGTTTGAAAACATCCGACAGCGGGTTGGCCACTAACCCGCATCTCCACCAACCCGCATTGGAGCAGCGCGGTGGAGTAAGCTCCAGGCCTCTCCAATAAGGGGTAGAGACCCGTTCCCAGCAGTGGGACGCAAAAGGGTTGCAGCCATATTATTATGATATTTTTGGGAGCGGTATTGATTGTTCTGTTTCCGGCACCTTCGCCATCTTGGTTCCGCCAGTTTTATTTAATCATAACCGACTTCCGGTCGCACGAATGGTCGTTATTTACTCTGACCAAGCGGCAAGCATTCGGATCGGAAACACTGAGGGATCGAGACGTGGCTAAGGAAAAGTGTTAGAAAATGTAAAAGCATAGATAATGTGATAGTGAAACAAGTACAAGATTAAAGGAATAATAATTAGAGTGTTAATACATAATGTAAGTACTCCTTTTTGTTCCGGTGATCGTTAATTAGTTCTTGAAAGATTTAGGTATGTGATTTGTATACTGCATAACTACGAAATAAACGTGCAATTTGTAAAGTGTTTTATCTTTTATTTAACGAAAACCCGCATTCTGAGCTGTGAGCCAACATGTTTACCATCCTATTAAATGGACATTCCTCTACCGCTAGCGTAGAACGGATTGGCCACTGAATAGGTCTGATAATCCACAAACAAGGATCGGTAACGTGGCGGAGGAAGGAATGTTCATATGTTTTGCTACTCCTGCCAAGAAAGCTTGTTTTAGACTTTTAAAATACAGTTTTTTCTTGGACCTCCTATGGCTAGGCATAGTGAATTTACAAGGTATATAATTAACAATTTATCAGGTCGTAGTGAACTTCTTAGTTAGTTAAAGGTTAATCTATGTATAGACTTCACCACGATTAAATCTCAGTAACACGCAAGTTAAAAAGAAATCACAAAAAATTCGGTGCATATCTTGATTAAATTTACTTCTATCTCTTTCTCTTCAACTTTTTCCCCTGTCTCCGACGTGTTTATACTTATGCTACTCGTACAACAAGTCCGTACATTTAGTTTAAAATTTAAAACTTATTAATTTGTTACGTCAAACAAAAAGATTTAAAAAAAGTTGTGACTGAAACACATATTTTATGAAAAATTAGTCTATCGCTATCTGAAAAAATTACCCTCTATTTGAATATTGTTCGTTTAAATTTAGAAGGTTAGTCAACAGAACAAATTGTTTAGCTTTAAGCCAACATTCCATTTAACCTGCCGCACTAAACTCATATTGCAAATACAGTCCATCCAATAGAAGTTCATTAGTTCAAGCGAACTGCGCACTAATGTTTACTGTAGGAAAGTCCATGAAGCGAGTTCCTCAAACGAGCTCAATACGGGGTTGCGTGTGTGCGTGAAAATCACGTAGGGTTGCCACGCACCATTACACCTTTACATCATTTTTTAATTAGACCAAAATTGAAGTGACTTATAATTTACTTCTATTCTTATTTATTCAAAAACTATTTTTAATATTATTCATAAAGTAACGATAGCACTTATAATGCCACCTGATTATATGTGATCATTTCAATACAAAGTCTAACCTCAACCAAGAATGACATTTATCTAAGGTTCTATGCAGTTTTGTTGCTACTTTGGCGGCTAAAATTTACCTCATAAAAGTTTAACTGGCAACCACACGTTGACACCACTTAACAACAATTTGCAACAAATCCTTCATTAAAATCATGTCTCAACATAAGCTAAGAATAAATGTATTTGTTTAAAATATTTTAATTTAAATGTACGTTTATGGCCACTATGAACGGTATCCTTTTATGGCCACTATGAACGGTATCCTTCAAATAAGAAGCATTAAAGGAATAGTCTACCACACTGACCAACACATACAAGCCTCTAACATATAGCTTGTAACATGGACTTTTCTTTCACAGAGTTTAATTAACATAACAAAGCTAATTGTGGCAGCCCTACAGCGGTCCCCGGGCAGAGCTGCAGCTACGTTACCAGGCGACGGGATGCATCTCCCGCACACCTCATACCTCCCCCACTTTGTACACATCCCTCGGAAATGGAATATCAAAAATCATAAAACATGCTGTAATAAGGACGAAACAAGTTAATATTGTGATTTGAAATGTTTGATATATAAATGTACGTAATGACCTAACGTTTGGTTTTGTTTCGAAAGGTTACAAACGATTACGGCTATTCTATACATAATTACGTAAAATTTTTACGATACTTTCTTGTTTCGTAATATTCAGGACTAACGTTTTAGTCACATTGTGTCAGTAAGTAATTTATTTAAATTATTTCATCGTAATAGTTTTGAAATGCCAATTTGCTAAATTTGATCTGGGCATTGTAAAGGAAATTATTTAGTAATGATTTTCAGAAATGAAATTTATTATTGACGCCACATAGCTCTTGCAGGTTTAAGACGCTTTAACGAGTACAATTTAGCAAAGTCGAATTTTAATTGACGTCGTATGTACTTGCACGTGGTTGCACTCCGGAAGCTCAAGTTTGGCACATACATATGTAAGCGACTATCATACCTATCCATAGCAACAATAAAGAAATTTAGAAGCCAGAAATAAATACAACATCTATACTTCTTACTTCTCCGTATACTCTCTTACTTCTAGTACTTCCGGTACTTCTCCGGTCCAATAACATAAGTTCTAGCTGGCTCCAACCTTTTGCGTCCTTACTCCACCACGCTGCTTCAATGTGGGTTGGTGGAGATGCGGGTTAGTGGCCAACCTGCTGTCGGACGTTTTCAAACCGCCCATAAGGCCTCCGACCAAGTTTAACGACTGTTATCTATAGACAACAATTGGGACCGACGGCTTAACGTGCCTTCCGAAGCACGGAAACGCTTTTTTGCCACTAGCGGTCACCTATCTCACACCCGACCGCGCCCGTTTGGCTTAGCTGCATAGACTGCTTGCATTCTACGCTAGCCGTCGAGCCATGTGCGCTTCTACTTACATATGTTCTACTTAATACCAAGTAAATACTTATCTAAAATCTTGGAAATCAAATATGTAATAGGTAATAAAGACACCGATACGAAAGAATATTTGCTGATCAAATTTCAGTCCCGGTGCGATTATTGACAATCACTATAATAAGTATGTTTGTGTATAAAGATCTTAAGTTATTATTATTATTTGAGTTGGTAGGGAAGGGTACACACCTAAGGCCACTGCGACCAGTAGATGATCTATTGTAGCCTGGCCCCGCGTTTATATCTGATTCCCAAGGCCGACGGTTGTTAGGAACCATTCGATGCGCTTGGGATCTAGAAGTTTGACATCTTCCGATGTGACTAGGTTGCGCAGAATCTGCATAATATAGCTGTGGAACTTAGGTTTACTTTGAACATTATCAAGTTTAGTTTGCATTGGCCAGTAAGAATCCTTACAAGTAGGCGTACTTCGTTGCGTTCTAGATTGATCACTTGCTTTGAGTACTTGAGAACTTAAGTTATTGTATAGATATAGAATAAATATATACAATAAAATAAATAGAAACTAACTAGGGCTCACTGCCTTACGAAAGTAAAAAGACGATTTCAATAATTTTTTATTCTTCTTTGGAATATAAATATTGCGAGAGACACAAATGTCTATCTGCGTAAACGATATAGGATTTTCTTTCAAAACTCTAAAATAAACAAGCTACTCAGTTCTATAGAAAAAATTTTGTTTAAAAAGTTGTGTCGAAACAAAATGTATTTAGATTAGATTCGATCTTAGAGCATCAAAGTTACTGACTCACCCTTCAGTAGAGACGGCATAGCGCCTCGCTTCGATACATAATTTTTATGCCAAATCTGGTGCGGGGACGCATACATTTTAATTTTGTCACACATTCACAAATATTCTTTCATCGCTACAGTTGCATACATTTCTAAATATGTCAATTTCAATTAACAACGTCATTTTCTATGCACCGTCAACACTGACACCGACACACACACATACACACTAAGTAGTTGTATAACTAGAAGGCACATTGTGCATGGACGTTGGGACTAGAGGTCCGCCCGTAAAGTCCACTCCTCTCTGACGGGTGTCATACCTTGATGCTGTAAGGGTAAAAGGAATAAATTAAATAGAAACTAACTAGGGCTTACTGCTGCCTTACAAAAGTAAAAAGACGATCGCCTTACAATAATATTTTATTCTTTTTTAGAATATAAATATTGCGAGAGACACAAATGTCTGTCTGCGTAAACGATATTAGATTTTCTTTCAAAATTGCAAAATAAACAAGCTGTGAGGCCTATAGTAAAATTTTCGTTTAAAAAGTTGTGTCGATACAAGATGTATTTAGATTATATTCGATAGACTGTAACTTTCCCTAAAACTTAAAGTGAATTGCTTAGAGGTTCCTCTGTCTGACAAATTAAATTATTAAGCTTACACACCGACTAGGGCATCAAAGGTATTGACTCATTGACGAGAGTCAATACCTGTGATGCTCTAAGCCCACCAAATATAAAAGCTTCAACCAAATAGGTAGTAAATACTTAAAAACCATATTCTACCAAACATTTAAATAACAACCACAAATTTACTACACAAACATAAATTCTCACCCTTTAGTACTAAAAGGCGGAAAGGGTCGAGAACTCGACTTCCCTTTGAGGGTGAAACAATCTGTTGATACTCTTTATAAGCCCGTCATTTGGGTAAATTAATGAGTATCTTATTTAATAAAGCAGTGAGGATGGCGTTTGCAGGATTTTGTATGAAACAGACTGTCTACAATAAATAATTTCGAGGACTGACTGGACTGCAATTATTATATGCAATTATATATATGCAAACATAACACAAACCTTAGGCCAAGCATTACGGACGGACATTGGAGTTTTAGTAATAATGTCCGTTTTACTCTTTGGGTATGGAACCCTTTAAAATAGTGATGGGACGCAAAGGTGTCTAACCTGACAAATAATAGGTAACGTTGACAACGACAGTTGAGAAGGGTAACCGCAAGTGACATATTTCATAAGAATACGTTCTTAGGGCAATCCTACCCCTGTTCAATTCCAATTAACGCCGAGTTCATAAATAATTACATTTTATGAAATAAGGCTTGTGAGGGTTGACAGGTGATCCTTTTCTTCATTAATTATCAATAAATACTAGAGGCCATTTTCATCATTTATAATTAAACGGTGTGCTAATGTAAGATAGGTATGCCTATGTTACTGTGTTCCTCAACAGCACTGTATTTTGGTAAGAGACGATGAAACATGTAGGTACTTAGTAGAGTATGATAAATAACAAAACGTTAAAATAACCTGATTTTTATTATAATTTAATGATTATTTAAGTTACTATTTACATACTATATTATAATATATTAAAGGTATTATAAAAAAACTAAATATTTATGAAAAATCTGAAAGACAAACAAAGAACAAAGTGAGTATAATAATATATTATGTTTTAGTAGTTACCAACTTTTAAGAGTACTTACTTAATAAAAAAATCTACACGCTTTCAATATAATGTAATAAATATATAATGTAATAAATATATAGTATAATTTATATAGGTAACCTACAAAAAGTACTTTTTTAGAGAAAAATTAATATTAAAAAACTGTAGCTATGCAGCTATATAATATATAATAATATGTAATAAGTCGCAGCGAAACAGGAGGAATAAGATAATAATAAATATAAAAGCGACTCCGAGGCTCGTAAGCAATTGACTATACAAAAAGGGTATCGTGTAGCTCTTTGCGGGTTCAAAGTAAATTGCATATTACCTTGTGCCTTTTAATAGCGGTGCATGATATTGCTATCGGATACAAGACCCTTTTAGTAAGCTGTGTTACACAATTTACTACATGTATAGAAAATCTGAATGCGACATTAATGCGCTTTTCATGCGAAAGTAAGAAAAATATATTATTATTTTATTGATGAAAAATACATACGTATTCAATATCAGTCGACTATTTTGGACCTTTAACTAGCTAGTCAAGAGTTATAATGCTTTCCGTATTTATCACTTCGCAATCAAGAAATCTTGTCAAAGATAGTTATGAATATTTTTATTCAAATACTTTTGAAACCATTACAAAATAAAACCAACAGGAATAAGATAGGTAATTAGTCTAAAAATGAAACCCGTGGCCTTAAGTAATAGAGTATACAAAGTTGATATCCCGTAGCTCCCTTAGCGGGTACAAAGCAAATTGCTTGCGCTTTTCGCGGCAGATAGAGATTATTATTACTCTTAGTGTAACGGGGTAGAAGGTAAAGTTCTTTAAGACGATATTGTTGTAATAGTTCGTCTTATTGTAGTATCCATTATTTTTTTATAGTAAACTTACGTTGTACCTTTTATGGGTGGTAAGTCTAACTGAAAAATACTTACCACATTTCACTTCAAACTTATATTTCAAATAATGTCAACTGGGAGAATAAAATTATAATAATTGAGTAATTTTTTTTAAATGTCAGTGGCTTTATCATATCCTCAATTATACTTAAGTTTCTTTGGCCTTGCTCTTTCTTTGCTATTCAAGTTAGCAGTACTCGAACCTATACGCTAGTTTAAGTTGACCATCACCTCATTAGGATCAGCAGATATCAATAATCCGATAAAAAAACTAAAATCAAAACATAATTTCTCTGTAAATTACAAATACCATAAAAGATTCATGCTAATTTTAACATCGATCTGAAGATTATAGCAGGCAGACTTAACTGTCTTTATATCACTACCGTAACAGGCACCTCACTGGTGTCAACGAACATACATATTATGTAGATAGATTTTAGATTATTTCTAAGTGATAATATTTATCAAAATTTAATTTCTGTTGTTTTTAATTTTAAATTCTAATCCTATTTGACGTTATTAATTATTATGAATTATATATTTGACATTTTATATTGATTTAATTCTCCACCAACCCGCATTGAAGCAGCGTGGTGGAGTAAGCTCCAGGCCTCCCCAAAAATGGGGAGAGACCCGTGCCCAGTAGTGGGACGCAAAAAGGGTTGCAGCCATTGATTTTATTTGTTTATATGCAATGTTTAATTTAATTCAATGTAATATTTAATGTATGTGTGGGGGCCTTTGTTGCCTGTCAATAAAAATAATAATTATAAGTATTATTATCGCCGAAGTAACAAATGGAACATATACTCACTCTGCCCTAGATCACACAATAAGTAGAGTATCACATGACTTTGTCACAGTGGTTACATCCACAAAAACTGTTCCTGTTTTTGGACGGGCCTGTTCATAGCCTTCGGGTCTCGTGTGTCGAACTGCGAGGGAGGAATTAATAACTGCAATTAATTTGCTCCTCTCATCGTTGATCCTAGGCCAGAGGTTGTAAACACTGGATTTTAAAGCTAAAATGTAAAACTCAAATATTGTTTCTATATCTGCATCTATCTGGTTTCAACCGGTTTCATTTGAAAGTATAAAGTTTGAATATAGTTTCAGACCTCCGAACAATGCACGAGGTAGCTACATCTAAATTCTTAAAATCAAATTTTAACCATCCCCATATATTTTTATAAATTATCAAGGTTTGGCGTCTCACAACAATCCCACAACATTCCCACAACATTTTATAAATTATCAAGCGTCTTATACGGCGATTTTATGGAGAACTAATAGAGAAAGAAAGCAATATAGAAATTCGATCAACATATTTTATTTATTTTCAAGATCATAATAAGTCATAAGTGATTTATTGGTAAATGTTATTACATGTCAATAATAATAATAGAGATTTATGCTAATCACTTTGCTATTTCTGGACACATAAGACACTACTTATGTGTCAAACAGCAAAGTGATTATGCCGACACTATGAAATTAAGTACTACAAAATATAATGTATAGTAGTGACCTTCACTATTAAAAAGTATGAGTACATTTATACCAAAACAAATTCAAGCCTCATTATGAAATACTCATTGAAACGAAAAACTCCATCGTATCTTTCCATCTACATATACGACAATATTAAGACAATTGCTTCTTGAGAGTGATTAAAATGTAATTGCCCCTAAATTCGCTGGTATTCTCTACTTTTTCTTTGGCACTCGAAAGTTCGAAAGGTTCACTATCCCTGCCGTAGTACTTACACCGGCTTAGGCTCCCCTCACACCTACAAACAACTAACTGGACTATATTGTTGTTCCTTTGAGCTCTCGGATGCACGCGGTTCGTAATGTAAGTCTCTTATCCTGAGAGATTAATGACCAAAAGTACATGCATTTTTCTATAGCTATTTTTTTTAATTACGTCGCATCGGTAATGTACAAGTGTATTAGCACGGGTCTTTTATTCTTAAACTTTTTTTTAATTTCTGAAAACTTGAAAATAATCAACTGGCAAATAGCAGATCCCTCAAGGTTTTACGGTCATCAATCATGCAAATCTTGTGACCCAATACGTTAGTTTTTGTTGAATAAATAAAAAAAAACGTTTTGCACTCATATCCCTACAGTAGTCGGTACTCGGATGTACATATAGACAAGAATACAAACATCCAGACCGAGAACAGAAACTGAAACTCATCAATTCAATCTCTGCCTCTCCGGAAATTGAGGACCTAAGATCCTCGATTGGCAGTTTGGCGTGGTAATCGATGCGCCACAAAGGTCGTCATAATCAGCACTTAAATTGATCGCATGAAATGATAGTCTTACCAATGATAGTTGTATAAGTAGAATGACAGTATAAAAATACTAAATTTAAGCACTCCTCACAAAACGCCAACGTATGTTGCGTCTGTTATTTTTCTACTCAGCCAATCGTCCCTACTTCATTCCAAAATCTTTAGATCTTTAGAAAACTATTGAAAATCTTCGTATTTCGCCATACATATATGGGGAGATTAGATATTCAACTTTTACTAAACGGTGGCAATAAGTATTTGATCGCTTGCGACTCAAAACAAGAGTTCAGAAAAAACTTGCTATTTTTGGTGACTCATCTCTCGGCATAATGCAACACAGGTCACGTGTGCGCTGACAAGTTTATTCAGTCTCACGGCTATTATAGCCTTTCATATGCAGATATCAATCAGAATATTTTAGTTCAATGTTTTTTAGTCTTTAAAAACGCAACAGTAGTATTTTTTCAGTAAATAAAATAACAATTCGTACGACAAAAGAAACAAAAAAACGTCAGTCATTTTAGAGCGCCTAGCATAATATACGAATCATTTACCTAATTATTTAGCACAGAAAACCATCGTTCATAAATCATAAACCATCGTTTTATGTAAAAAAGGTATTATTTTTATTGCTTTGAATAACTTAAGATAGATATTATGTTTATTTGTTAAGTAACCTAGATAATATTTAGATCCTCAAAAATACAGAAACCTGAATCACGGCTTACTATGGTCTTTGTGCCAAACATAGTAACTCTCAAAAAAGATCTGCTCGAAACAATATACAGAATATCGTGCAGAGAGTGATTGTATTTTTTTCGTAGCCGATTAATTAAGTTTTTAACAAAAAATTGATCCGAGTTCACAGTAAAAAATATAATTGTTCAGTATACTTCTTGCTTATGGTAATGACTCTTATACTATTTTTGGAGTCAGTGCCCATTCAGAACGAAAGGTACGAACGATATTTTACTAAGGGCCCGACTCCAAAAATAGTTTTAAGGGTCATTACCATAAGCAAGAAGAAGTAGGTACTGAACAATTTTATTTTTACCGTTTAAAGTCGGTTCTATTTTTTTGTTAAGAACTTAATTAATTTCACTATTTTTAGTAATTTCAATTTCATAATTCTCTTTAAGTATAAGTATAATTGGAAAATTTTCCACCTAACTTATAAACTTCAATGAGATTTACCTATTATAATCATGTTAATCTAATAGCCATCTAATAGCCTGAAAGAATACTACTATCGGTCCATCTGAAGGTATTGAAAGAATTTGCTCTCAGCTCCTAACCGTTGAGGAGTAGTACCTTCAATCCTCAGCTTACTAACATGAGGTGATACTTACCGGGCATGTATATTTGTATTTTGTTAAAAAATATGACTAAAACAATGTATGTGCCAGTTTCCCTCAATATCCCTAGCATCCCATTATCAGATTTTAACATGGTGACAGTTGGACCACCTCGGGAATGTAAGATTCGGAACAAAAAACCATTTATTGAAAGAATTTCTTATCAACTCTTAACCGTCGCAGTAGCTTCCATCATCAGCTCAGCAACATGAGATGATGATTACTATGCACAAATATTTCTTATGCTTCAGAAAGTATAAAAAAATTAATGTGTTTACCTACAAAATTTGATAGTTCCCCTCGATTTCTCTGGGACCCCATCATCAGATCTTGACTTGGTGAGAATAATACCACCTCGGGAGTATAAGCATACGAATAAAAAAATAATTTTGAAAATCGGTCCCCAAACGGTGGAGTAATCGGTGAACATATACGAGTATATGAAAAAATACATATGTATAGCCGAATACAGTACCTCTTCCTTTTGAAAGTCTGTAAAAACACGCTATGAGGAAAATAAAACATCAGATTAATTAGCCCTGTTGAAACCTTTTGCGCATTTTTTTTGTGTTTTTCAAAGCTCTTAAAGTATTAAATTACGCCCATTAAAAGCTGTTTATCCATTAGAGATAAGTATCAGACAATCTTTTCATTCTGTCCTTGATATTTTCCTAACAATAAGTATTAACTTGTTATCTTGTAAACATATAAAGTTACGTCTTCTGACTTGTATATTTTATCATAGCACCTAAGCTACAGAGGTTGTACGAAAATTTAGAGTGAATAAGACAAAATAAAAACTTTCGAATATACATATTTACTTCACGCAAATTATATCTTGCAACGCGTGAATCACCTAACAGCTTATCAACGCATCATACTAGCACAATACAAGGAGCGCCTGCCTTTCTGGGGTCTTATTTGATTTATAAAAACTACAAAAAAGTAACACAAATGTTGTGATTCATGACAGTAGACTGATAGAGATAGTTATTATTGTTAATTTCTTAAAACATCTATCTTAAGCTTAGAGCATCCAGGTATGACAGGAATGACACCCGCCAGAGAGGAGTGGCCTTTACGGGCGAACCCGTCGTCCCAACGTCCATGCACAATGTGCCTTCCAGTTATACAACTATATATTGTGTCTGTGTGTGTCGGTGTCAGTGTTGACGCTGCATAGAAAATAAAGTTGTAAATTGAAATTAACATATTTAGAAATGTATGCGTCTGTAGCGATGAAATAATATTTGTGAATGTGTGACAAAATTAAAATGTGTGCGTTCTTCCCCCGCACCATATATAGCAAAAATTATGTATTGAAGCGAGGCGTTATGCCGTCTCTACTGAAGGGTGAGTCAGTAACTTTGATGCTCTAAGATCTAAAGTCACGTTTCTCTGTCAGTTGGTCAGTAAATTCAACATAGAGCAGCGTTGCGTTGTAGCCCTAAAACATTCTCAGTAGTCATTCTAGAATTAGTAATAAAATATTGTATTTCACTTTTTAATAATACAGACAACCGTAAAAAGTATAATAGAATAAGATGATCAAACGTTTGCAGTCAGTAGAAAAGATATTCTCAGATAAATGAGCAGACTTATCCATGTTTATGAATACACGACCCAGACGGAAAGCAGGGGCGCCCGGAGATCGATTGGCACGCATAGGTACCTCCTTTAATAATCTTTATTATGTATTATGTCAATTTCTGATAAGTTTGTCTGGATATTAGGGCTGGCAAACATTTGAAATACTTTTTCTTTCTGAATTCATTTTCTTTTTTAAAGCTTCATGCTTCATTAAGGTCTTAAGGACTCTTGTATTCCAGTATTAATGCCTTTGGGTGTTTTCTTTAGTGTGCAAAATAATTTAATTAAAGGTAAAGAATCAAATTACCATAATAAAATTACCAGAATAAATGGTCTAAATAAGTAGCTTAGAGGTTCTTCTAAAATGAATAGAATAACAATGGTATCTGATACTCCACACTATTATTTATTTATTCACTTCACACACATTTTCTTTATTTATTTACTTCTTAGCTGCCTACTTTTTTATAGTTGGAAACCAAATACAACAGAGAAATTGACTATACCACTTATGTCACTTTTCACTTCGTAATTATTTCAATTCTTAAAACTATGTCTATAATTTAAAAAGGAAAAGACAAATAAACAAAATATTAAATGAATAGAAAAATGCACTCTTTGATTAAATTTTTGAACCTTTTGAAACTTTTGTAGTAAGTTAGTTTAAAAACATTGAAGAAGTTCAAGAACAATAAAGTCCGTGCCGCTATTGTTAGCATGTCAACGCCGACGTGGAAACAATAATCTTTGAAAGCCCCTGAAAGTTCCACCACCATAGCTGAGCAGCTGCCATCCTGAACAAACAGTACCTAAGCAAAAGTCTTTAAAATGTCTTGCTTTTGCCTAGATATACTGTTTTGAGATTGATCCTAAAAAAATAATTAATCTTATCTGCTTTAACTTTGAATTCATCAATATTCAGAAAAACAGCAGTTTCTTCCTACAACATACGTGATGGTAAAATGTAAACAGTGTATTAGTGGCCTCTGACCTGAATTATAATTCTTTCATTGTTATTCGAAGCGCGCATGGCCCAGCGGTTAGCGTAGAACGCAAGCGATCTATGCAGCTAAGCCAAAAAGGCGCGGTCGGGTATGAGATGGGTGACCGCTAGTGGCAAAATTTCATACGCTTTTCCGTGCTTCGGAGGGCACGTTAAGCCGTCGGTCCCGGTTGATGTCGAAAGATATCAGTCGTTAAACCTTGTCGGAGGCCATATGGGTGGTTTGAAAACATCCGACAGCGGGTTGGCCACTAACCCGCATCTCCACCAACCCGCATTGGAGCAGCGTGGTGTAGTAAGCTCCAAGCCTCCCCAATAATGAGGAGAGACCCGTGCCCAGCAGTAGGACGCAAAACGTGGGTTGCTGCCATTGTTATTCAAGTCAGAGATCACTGACACGCTGTATAGATGTTTCCATCAATAGGGAAAGATTATTTCCAGATAGACGGGTAATCGCTGACATCTCATAAGATCCCTTTATTCATACAAAAGGATCATCCATTTATATACATCGTAGGATAAATACCTTATAAGTCAATATTGAGAAACGAATCAAAATAAAATAGAGAAAGCAAAAAATAGATGTAATAAATTCATGAACTAAAATTTCTAAGAATTATCGTATTCGAAGCACGGAAAAGAAAATTGACTGATTATCTGCTTATCTCGTTTTAAACACTAACGTCTTCCGTTTGTGCTTTTGCTTCTCTCGGCAATGACAACAGAAGTTTAAGTGTCACTTAATAATTTAATGATTACCAAAGTAGGTCTTGACCGCTTCAAATATTAATGTATTAACGGCGGAATTTAGCCGTCCACCGCACTTGGGATGGGACCTATCAAGTTGAGTACCGTTTTCAATTTGTTCACAAAATAATGTTCCTTTGATAATTCAACAAGTAAACAAAGATACTAATTGGTGAATTATATTGTTATAGTATCATGTAACTCGTCTAGACGGAAGGATAAGGAGAATAATTTTTATTCGCACAGAACTTTGGCCAAATACCTATACTGGGGAAGCTCCTTTGTGCTATGAATAGTCTGGATGTAGGTAATCTTATCTTCTTTGATGTTAGTAGACATTAAAGTTCTTTGTTAGATACAGCTTTACAGACTTGCTTTAATAATCTACAAAATATTTCAAAATACGCTTTGATAGTACAGTCTGTCTTAAAAACTTATCAAAAATACTTTAATTTTTGTACTAATACTTTAACAATTTTAGGTAGAGCTATATATTATAGTTCGCCCGGGGAAGTACCACCGCTGCACCCACTTCTGCCGTGAACCAATTCTATTCTATCCACTTACATGAGGCGACCACCAGCCTACGGAGTAGCAGCGCAACTGCATACGACCTCAGACAAGACTTACCTATGCTTGCTTGAGGTTGTATGTAGATGTCCATGGGCTGCAGCGATCACTTAACACCACGTGGCCTGCATGCTAGTCTGCTACTCCATTCAAATAAAAAAATATGATGGTGATTAAATCGCGTATAGACAATCATGTCCATAAATTTAGTTGGAATATGTAAGAGATGTATGGCAGAGTACCTACCTTTGACATTGAATATAATGTTATTTCCCCCGGAGACCTTGCCACGAAGTTACGGTTAGGGTGATGTTGCTGCTTATAAAGTTTAAAAATGATAGCTCCTCATACACCTAATGTCAATCTGGTACCGTTTGATTTAAAAGTTCATTAATGAATTCTGTGTTAATTGACCATCTTTCCAGTACAAATTATTTCCATTTCTAATTTAATGGAGCCGTTAACCGCACGATGAGACCTTTTTTTGGTATCCGGGAGAAACCTTCAAAAGGTACCCAGCAGTTCGGGAGAGGATACCGGGTTATGTCGGAATTGACCACACTAAAACCCCCTCGGTAGCCGCCTCTGCCCTTGGGAGGACTCCGGGATCTCCAGTGGAACACGCACCACGCCCCACAACGGGCCCATCTTCCGGAGAGCAGATGTGCTCTCCTGCACCTTCCGATGCTTACGGCGGCATGCGGCCTGGACAGATCGAGCTCCCACTTTCACCGCCCACAACCTCGGAAGCCCCCTTTTAGTCGCGTCTTACGATCAGGCAGGGGATACCGTAGCTTTCTTCTTTTCTTAATCCCGAAGCTACAGGAACGCACGACGGGACCTATCAAGATTCGTACCTACCATTTGTTGACCGACTGCGCGACAAAGAAGAGTGTTTATATGCTGAAGAGTGTTTATTGTATGCTGATAAATGAATTATATCGTTATCGTATCACGTTGCTCGTCTAGACGAAAGGATAAGGAGAAAGGCCAAAATTACTATTGAGTGAGCTCCTTTGTGCTATGAAAAGTCTGTAGGTTAGGCAATATTATCTTCTTTGATGTTAAGAGATATTAAAGTTCTTTGCAAGCTGAAGCGTTCTCAAACTTGTTTTTGATAGTGTATAAGGACGGTTTAAAACGTCTGTTTAAAATTAATATTATAAATTCAAAAGTGTGTTTGTTTTTTATTTGATTTGTCTTTCTTTCACGATAGATTGATCTTATGGAATGATATATGTGCAAGGCGATATTTAAAAGGTTGGAGAGTGATATGTCATAAGCTACTTTTTCCCTAGGCAAAACATCTCATGCCCATGAAATAATTCATTATAATGTCTGACAGACTTTCTGCCGCGGGGCACAACTGCTCAAAAATATTTTGTTCCTTTGAAGTTCGTAAATCGCAGACAGACAATCATATTATTCATGTTATACTAGCTGTGCTCGCGATTTCGTCCGTGTGGAATAGACTTGTTGATGAGGAAAGGATTATTATTACCTATTTTGAAATCGCTTATAATACAATGTTCATAAATATTTAAAGAATATAAAGAATAAATATATTGAAGCGCGCATGGCCCGGCGGTTAGCGTAGAACGCAAGCGATCTATGCAACTAAGCCAAACGGGCGCGGTCGGGTGTGAGATGGGTGACCGCTAGTGGCAAAAAAAATTCATGCGCGTTTCCGTGCTTCGGAGGGCACGTTAAGCCGTCGGTCCCGGTTGTTGTCGATAGATAACAGTCGTTAAACCTTGTCGGAGGCCTTATGGGCGGTTTGAAAACATCCGACAGCGGGTTGGCCACTAACCCGCATCTCCACCAACCCGCATTGGAGCAGCGAGTTGGAGTAAGCTCCAGGCCTTCCCAATAATGGGGAGAGACCCGTGCCCAGCAGTGTGACGTAAAAAGGGTTGCAGCCAAATATTTAGTAGACACCTAATTTATTCTTCCTAAGTCCTTACATTCCTGACTGTACTCCACACTTACTTTCCGCTTTTCTCGTGCTATTATCAGTTTCCCTTTACAATATATTAAACGTGTTAAAATATCTTATTTTACCTACAGTACATGTTCTGTTAAGTGTTTAGATAGTATAACAGAGTTCGCGGTTCCCGCGTTGATGAACGGATAGTGGTAATTATAATTTTACGGGAATGCATGCTGCGAAGAATTCATTCTATATACTAGCTTGAATATATTGTAGAGAGTAGATGAACTAATTCTATACTATTATTCAACAACGTAATGTCGGGCGTGGTTAGTAGATTGGAGCAAAATTTATTACACGCTTACGTGATTACGATCGAACGGAGGTTGTATTAAATTTTTGTTAACCTTCCGTCTATTTAAAGGTATTTAAAACTTGTGACAGCGGTTTGGCCACTAACTCATATCACATACATTTATATAATACACATTATAAACCAGACATATCTTCACTAACCTGCATTAGAACAGCACGCAAGAAAGAAGCGCAAAAAATTTGAGTTATCATTTATTTGGTCCTGTTAAAAACACTACTTACTGCAGTAGACGAAGAGTAGACGTAAATTACTTAAATCCTTGATATATCGGTTGCCAATAGTATTCTGGACGTAAACACTGCCCTGTGAACTGGTTTGCCGCTGTAACGCTCTATCAGGTCCAGTTCCCTATCTTTCTAAGCTCTATTATATTTTAGCTACTAAAAGGAGTCATTGTGCAGCAACGCCATCTATCGCAACATTCGCAACGCGTGTGAAATAAGTTCCGTGAAATACGCCAACTTTGCCACGAAAGGTATCTTTGCCCGAACAACAATTCATAAGAAAAAACCGTTATTGTGCAAAATTTCCTAATCTTAAGGCAACAATTATTGATTTGATGCAAAACAGGGTATACGTGTGGCAATACTGAGTATCACGTGTGTTGCTAAGTTTACTCAGTAGCGAGTTTTGACTTGTTGAGTTCACTGCATATTTCTGCGGGCAAATTTTTGAACTAAATTTAAAGTTAATTGTGCGCAATGCCAAAAACACAGGTAAGTTTATCTTACTGCTTCTTATAAAAAACGATATGTAGATTGTTTTAAGACCAGTGTTACTGCTAAAAGATTTTTAAAACTAAAGTTATATTGATGGGCAAAGTTACCCAGCAATGTTCTAACCTAAGAATGCTAACATTTCCCGCCGTCACTAATGACTTAGGGTTGTGAAATTACGATAACCAATATTATATTTTAATGATTTTCTTATGATTTATTTGTTAGGTATTATTAGGTACGACTTCTGCATAGCATTCGATTTGATTTGTTTGATGGTGTTATGCTGAATATATAATACTACCATTCATGAATATTTAAAAAAGAATTCTCGTCACCATAAATTCAAGAATCAAATTCCCGGAGATGCTTGGGTCCAGGGTTTTTTTGGCTCGACATACTGATGAATTGACCATAAGAACCACTCAAAACATTTCGAAGGCGAGATCTGAAAAAGGATCTCAAGAAATTGCTGATTATTTTAATAACTTGAGCACAGCTTTGTAGATTAGTAGGTAATTATGTTTTTTGTTTAGTTTTTTTTTAACATTTCAAGTAAGGTATACTATATGTTGTTGAATTAATGTAAGAAAGTGTACGATACAACAATTTTATCAAAAAAAATAAACCTTTTGTTACTTTATAAAAAAACACATATTTCTTTTGTTACTTCCTTATACGTTTTATAGTTTTTTTTCTCCCTGTGCCTTGAGTTTATGTTTTTGTTTATATTATGTTATATATTTGTTGATCTTAATTTTGTTAGAAGAGATAAAAATATGCTATCTATATTTTACAATATAAATTTTGCACTTAAACATTACTTTTATTTTTGTACCGACTTTTTGAAAATACGACTAAATTTAATATTTACTAAAACTGTACAACCCTAGCATTTCAAAATCGTTACACGCGGATTGTACTGAAAGGGAAAAAAAGGTCAGGGTAACATTGCCAACTCATTTTAATACAAAAATACTGGTGGTATATATTCGATTTTTAAAGTAAACGCCATCATTGACAAAATACTTAGATTGATTTTTATATCGCTATATTAAAGGTCATATTGGAGCCTAAAATGAACCTGGGTAATGTTGGCTAAAAGTCTAGATAACTTTGCCCGCCAATGTAATCAATGAAATGTTGGTCTAAATGTTGTCTTAAGTGACGTTTTGATATTTCAATGCATGCATATAATCTTAGAATTGCAGGAGGTAAAAAAATATAATTATGTTTCTATAGAAAAAACTTGGAATAAAGTTAATTTTTACAAAAAACCGGGCAATGTTGGCATGTTTCACGGTTCTTGATCGGTTACCAATATTATATTCCTTTGAAGTAGAGATATTGGACAATAATGCCATCTACCGCATCCAATGTAAATTAAGTTGTCTTAATTCGAATTAAAACAGATGAAAATTACAGAAAGATTGCAGCCAGTTATAATGTAGCGGTAACTGTCGCTTCCGTCGCAGCCAACCTACTCCAGGGAGGCTCCTGTTAGGGGCGAATGTAATTAGTGGGAACTACAGTTTGCGGCTAATGAACAGGCGCGAGGCGCCCGCGACCGAAGAGCCTGCGTTGATATTCATCGTGCCGTATTTCATAAACTCTGCAAAACAACATTCTTTAAAGGCAAAGTTTATTCTCGTACAATGGTCTTGACGATAACGCTACTATAATTCATAAGGGTTAATATGCCTTGCTTAGTTATAATGTTTGAAAATAACTATTCAGCCTTGCTATTTTTGCCTGCCTGCAACCCTTTTTGCGTCCCACTGCTGGACACGGATCTCTCCCCATTATTGGGGAAACCTGGAGCTCGCTCTACCACGCTGCTCCAATGCGGGAGATGCGGGTTAGTGGCCAATGGCCAACCCGCTGTCGGATGTTTTTAAACTGCTCATAAGGCCTCCGACAAGGTTTAACGACTGTTATCTATCGACATCAACCGGGATAGACGGGTTAACGTACACCCCGAGGCACGTTTCCATACCTTATTTTGGCTTACCTACCATAATAGAATTATGGTCTCGCTGAGTTTTTTTAGATCTACTAAAGAAAAATATTTTTTAAAACGTAGGTATCACCTATTATGACGCCAGCTCATCCGAAGAAAGCGGCGCGCAGCGTTGCTTTACTTCCGATTTACTTTGTTTCCCGTAGGAATGAGATACTTATCTGCAGTAAAAAGTAGCCTATGTCCGTATCTATGTTTCTGCTAAAATTAATCAAAATCGTTTCAATGGTTCAAGCGGGAAAGCGTAACAGCGGTACAGACAGACAGAATAGTTTGGAATTTATATAATTATGTATGGATTTAAAAAAGCATTACTCTAGCTAGAATCTCGTTAAAATTGTTTGCCCTTAGGAAGCAATCGATCGCTTAGACGAACGAAAGGAAAATCAGTGCAATACTTGGATAGGATCTGATTCTCCATGCAAAAAGCAAAAAAAAATACTTATTGTTTTTAATCCGACAAAGACAATTGATACGTATTTTGAGCATTGGTATGACATGCTATGCTGGTATGCATATTTAGGAGAAAAAGCATAGCGCATTAGCATATTTAGGTAGGTGCATATAACCCGAGCACTCCAGATATTGCAAACAGAACGTGTGCTGAGATGAATTGCAGGGATTTGCGCGATAGTACAAAAACACTCCACTGTGTTTGGAATTATAATTTATAATAGGAATAATGCTTTTAAAACTCGGGTTCAAACATCAATCAAAACCATATTGCGTTAATTTTTTTTTTGTTTTTTTTTTTTATTGGGAGCTATTTCAAATGGCGTGGTTAAGTAACACTAAGCAAATGAGTGTTTCGTTTGAAATTAAACTAAGAAAATAAATTGTTTTTATCCGAGCATCGCTCAGTCGTCCAGGCATTCATCAATTTACGCTTCAATGTAAATAAGTTGTAATGGTGGGTTCGCGCGGGATGAAATAAATAACCAAAAGATTACAAACTCTGCGCGTATATTCACAGTTACTAGACAACACGAACAATCATAACAAATATAATCTCATACTAAATACGTACAAGAACTATGTTTAATTATGGTGTAAAATTTACACGAAGTTAAACTTTACACGAAGTATAAATACTAACCCGTGACCGTAGTACAAAAATACAAATAATGTTTCAAGTTAAAATTGGGTACGAGTAGGTACGAGTCTAAGTCCGTGACCGTGGTGTTGATGAAAATAGCATGGGAGGCAATAATTTATTACGGTAGGCTGGTTTACATAAGATGACATCCAAAACTATGTTCCAAGCAAGGTCTCGGTATTTTAGTGGAAACTGTAGGTAACTGTGGCTATTATAACGACGTTTCCGGAATATACGTGATAACGCCATAAAAGCACAGGAGTAGATAAACGACCAGAGTGAAAGCTTCTTAAGAACGGGAAAAATTGTTACCTATTCTGGTAGGGTTGTCACAATAGGTTAAGACAAATGAAATAAAAAAAAACATTTGTTAAATAGTTTTATTATTCAGTATGATAGAATACTTTACAAATTACTTACTCTAATATATATTTTTTACAATTTTTGTTTTTTAATAATTTATTGTTTCTTTTAATGGTGTGGTAAATTCTAAATCTATCATATAGTTTTTTTCAAGTAATCTAATGGGAAACACTCACATGGCATATCAAATTTGCAATCTTTAATATGTTGAAGTATTTCGTTGCCAACATTGACAATATTTACTTCAAGATCAAAATATTCGCGAAACTTTTGCTCGAGCAATTCAACAAATGCGATAAAATTGTCAGGAGTTAGGTATATCTATCATTATTGGATTGTCACCAAATTCAGCAGGTAAGTATACAACATCGAGAGTGGTTCAAATTTTGCGATATTTCAACTTAACACATATACCAACCCACCCACATACCTACAAATGTTTTGTAAAATTTCGTAATAATAATAAAAAGGTAAAAGCACATTGTGTAGTATGTGGTAGTATCCTCTTCTTATTAAAAAAAAGAATCATACAATAGAATACAGGTACCCACTTACTTGAAAAAGTAATAATCAAATATTTACTTACCTATTGTACTCCTTGGGATAGTTAAAGTATGATATATTTTTATTTTTTTTAGTATTATTCATACAAACAGTACAGTAAACAACCATTGTTATTAATAAAATACCACGTTTTTATATTAAGTAAATATTCAAACTTGCAAAATTAAATAACAAAACAAAAAACTTACGTCGCACAAACCCTGAGATTGTCAACTGGCTGTGCCAACGTAAACCGGTTTTTTCCAGTCTCGCCGCGTACGCGACAAGCGGCCAGTGGTCACGCACACATGCTCCGCGTGCTTGTAGTAGTGCAACCGATTCGCGCGGTTGTATGAAGCTTTCACTCTGGTCGTTTATCTACTCCTGTGATAAAAGGGCGTGTCTTCAGGCTGGGGACAAAGACGAACAATGAGTAGGTAATCATGAAAACGTCCCTCAAGCATTAGAATCTAAACAAATTACCTAGGCGTAGACACTCACCCCGTGACTTTTCAGAATCCACTCAGAACACAACTGCACAACATTCATAAAAACAAAATTAGTGTAATCCTTCAAAAATTACTGACTATCTGAACCACTTAAACACCTTAAATCAATCTCTTATTACACCATATTCTTTCGTAACAAAATCCTTTTCCGATGTCCAATATCATTAATAATTTTTTGCCGACCCTCGCTTAAAAGAAATAAATAAAAATGGTTTAGTTATGTTTATAACGTGCCTAGTAACCCCATCTGTTTTGAACCAAGAGAACTAAATATTTTTAAATAGCATTCAATACTAGACCATTACGAAGTGTAAACGAGATGGAAGGGATTGGAATCTAAATTCCCGGCAAAGTTTAGTCTGGCATAAATTAAAGCGCTCTGAGTTATCGAGTTCGCCCCCAAACATTCAAAAGGGGTGGCAAGACACGTGAAATCTCTAAAGGTGCGTTTAAACGGCGCGGGGTAGCCAGTGGCGTAGCTATCATAGGGCCAGGTGGTGCAGTGCACCAGGGCCCCGGAGCACAGGGGGCCCTCTAGCCTCAGCTTTGAAAAATAAAAGAAAATAAAATGAAAAAAAAAATTCAATTCTACCGTAGCCTATATCTACCGTAGAACTCGTTTTCGCAAAATGTATAATAAATATTCTATATTGTCATGTGCGTCGTTGTTTATTTATTCCCTTTTTCTTCTATTAAACACATGGAGATTCTAATAGGGACGACGTATGGATTTATCCTACTAGGGATAATTCAACTCACTGTTTCCTATTCTTATTCCTATCAATAATTTTATAGGCCAATATAAGTTCAAACTAGTGTTTTGAAAGTAGTACTACGCGAAAAGATGGGAGGAGGGCCCGATTCTCTTCCTATGCACCAGGGCCCTTATCCCCCTAGCTACGCCACTGGGGGTAGCACGATCCCACACGAGCCGAGCCGTCTGTGCGGCTAAATCTGAACGCAAGCTCGTATACACGGCGCGGCGGCACGAGGATCACAACATCGCGAGCTGTTGAAAGTTGAAAAAACTGTCGCTAAAAAAACTCAATATGAGTGACTTCCTTCGGCACGCGCTCCGTACCGTAGTGTTTAATTTCTCTATGCTCCGTACCATCTGTTTAGACGGCGCGTTTTAACACAAGCCGAGACGAAGATGGCGTGCGCGAGTCTGATTCGTGTCGAACAACCGACAAGTGATGGATCGCACGAACTTTGCGGAGCCGAGCCGAGCGTGACTGTTTAATCACGTGTGTTTGCGCGCCGTTTAAACGCACCTTAACGTACCCTGCATTGAGGTGGTTGTTAAGTGCGAAGTTGACATTTAGTTTTCATACGCCCCATACAGCGATTCTTGAGTTTCAAAAAATCTAAATTCAAAATAATTTAGTCACTTTTGTAAAACCAATAAAGCGCTTAGTTTACGTTAATCTTTTTACGGTCAGAGGCTATAGGTGCTTTTCTATGCGAATGGTTCTGTTGGCTTAAATCTCGCGAAACACCTTTACTTAGTAAACGTTTTAGGATCGATTTTTTAATCCCGAGATTTAGTTATTTGTCATTTAATATTATCACTATCCTTTTTATCCATACTAATATTATAAATTCGAAAGTAACTTTGTCGGCGCGTGTGTTTGTTACGTTTTCAGATACTACTGAGATGGCTACTACTAAACCAATTGTAATGAAATTTGGTACACAGATAGAGTGGACCTTGGGAAAGGCTGTCCTTTTAGATAGTACAGACATAAACTTAAATCATCCGAGCAAAGCCGACTCGGATCACTAGTCTACACTAATATTATAAAGAGGAAAGGTTTGATTGTTTGTATGTTTTTTATGGAATAGGCTCCAAAACTACTGGACCGATTTAAAAAATTATTTTACCTTTAGAAGCCGATGATTATACCTAATGAACATAGGTTACTTTTTACCGCGCGAAAATGCTTCATTCCTGCGGGAAAACGGATAATAGGGTCCACGCGGTTAAAGCAACTGACTAAACTTCTATGATTTTAATGTAGCAATATTTCGTCTTACATCGTATTTCAAATGGATGGAAGAAAGTTAGAGATATAGCCTGGAATAGCAGGAATAGGCAATTTTTTATTCTACGGGGACCTATAAAACGGGTCCATGCTGGTCATGCCGCTGGCGGAAGGCTATAGTATATCATAAGAGTAACAATGACAGCGTAAACATTTATTCGACGAATACTGTTATCCGAGGATTGAAAAACCTGCTCTTATTAAGTTTAGTAATGTTAGTAGCCTTACCTTTACTTACCTAATGTACACAGCGTAACGAAGATGAGCAGCGATGACCGAGTAGTAATGACGACGATCTCTGAAGGGGAATTGAGGATTTCAAAATTCCCAGCATTTGTTGGTTTTTTTTTTTTTTTTTTTACATGTAAACCGAACAAAAAGGCAGACGGGCCGCGTGATGTTAAGCGATCACCGTCGCCTATGGACACGGGCAACCCCAGGGGAGCCGGCTTTGGAGGAGTGCTTTTTTTACAGCTTTCTTGAAGAACCCCATGTTATAGTCCACTGGGAATGCCTCAGCTGTAAGGTTGTCCCATAACCTACACGTCCGTGGTAAAAAGGAGCGTGCAAAGCGGACTGTGGAGGACCGCCACGAGTCCAGATGGTGCCTGTGGAACTTTAACCTTCGTCTGGTGGTATAATCATGAAATGGTGATGTAGGCATTAGTCTGAAAAGTTCCTCGGAGCACTCACCATAGTAAAGTCGGTAGAACACGCAGAGCGAGCCTATGTCTCTTCGCAAGCTGAGCGGTTCTAGCCTGTCAGTCAATCTTGGGTCGTTGACGATTCGGACTGCGCGCTTTTCAACAGAGTCAAATGGGTGTAGCTGGTATTTTGGTGCTCCTGCCCAGAGATGAGAGCAGTACTCCATATGGGGTCTGACCTGGGCTTTGTACAGCGTCAGGAGTTGCCCCGCAGTGAAGTACTGCCTCGCCCTATTGAGGACACCAAGCTTTTTGGACGCCAATTTGGCTTTGTGCTCCAAATGACTCCGGTACTGCACTTTACTCGTAATGTCAACTCCCAAGATACCGACACTTTCACCGACGGTGAGCGCGGTACCCTGGAACTTGGGCGCTATAACAAATGGGTTTTTTTTAGCGGTAAACGCGCAAACTTGTGTCTTCGTGAGGTTAAACTCGACAAGGTTAAGTCGACCCCATTCCGAGACCCGCTCCAGAGAGTTCTCGACTTCAGACACAAGTTTGATTCTACTTTCCTCCACTTGTGACCGAGAGGCATTGGCTCGACAGGTGTATAGTGCGTCTACCGTACTATCATCTGCATAGCAATGTATACTGCGTGATTGTTGCAGCATGTCATTGATATGCAGAATGAATAGTGTAGGAGACAGTACTGAGCCTTGGGGAACACCGGCATTAATGGGTTTCATATCTGAGCAGCATCCGTCAACAACGACCTTAATCTGCCGCTCAGACAGAAAGTTTGCCACCCAGTTGCATAGCCTCAGGGGAAGACCGTAAGATGGAAGCTTCGCGAGAAGGGCCCTGTGCCAGACCCGGTCAAAGGCCTTTGCGATATCCAGGCTGACTGCCAGAGCCTCCCCGTTGCCCTCGACGGCTTCAGCCCAGCGGTGTGTGAGGTATACCAAGAGATCACCGGCCGACCGGCCCTGGCGAAAGCCATACTGACGATCGCTGATCAACCGGTGCTTCTCGAGGTACCTAAGGAGCTGCGTATTTATAACACGCTCCATCACCTTAGAGAGCAGGGAGGTTATCGCAATGGGCCTGTAGTTGGACGGGTCACTGCGGTCACCCTTTTTCGGGATTGGGTGTACTAGGGCTACCTTCCACGAAGACGGTACTATACTAGTGGTGTAGGAAAGCGAGAATAAGCGCGTTAAGACGGGAGCCAACTCGGTTAAAAGGTGTTGAAAAAAGTGACTTGTCTTAAAAACTTATCAAGTTGATCAACACTACATTGACTATTGCCTGCATATAGAAACACGACTTCAAACAATTCCGAGTGATTGAGACTTGTCTGTATGCAACCCAAACAATTGCGTTGCTGCCCTGCAAATTGCTACTCTGCTAGTCGCCTTAAGAGGCCGTAAACGAAATTTTGCCGATTTCGTAGATATATAGCTGATTTTAAATATGAGATTTTACACTTAAAATTCAGTATTTCCATCATTATTGCACAACTTGACTGATCATTTCAAAAATAAACTATTTAATTAGCCACTTTTTCATTTTAATTACATTGTTTTGTTTTAAAGACCTGAAGATCGTTTTGTGAATTTTACTGTAATAGTTTTCTGAATATTACATATTTCCGGGTCATTTTAAAACCTAAACGAATGCTCATAAAAAAATATTAGTAAAAAAACATTGAACTTAGTCAATATTGTGGGAAATTGCATTTGATTTCGGCAAATTGGAATAACCTTTCATAAAATTTATTAGACATAACTACACGTCAGTTCATAATCAAACCGTTTACTGAAAAAAAATCAAATTATTAATGAAAATTTAGCATTATAAATCTTTTAAAATAGGTATCCTAAATATCGCATTATAATTCACGACGCAAGCTAAAAAAATTGCTACTGTATTCGATTATTATTGAAATAATCAGTTATATTGTGCAATGAAACTTATGGAAATAACTACTGTGTTTTGTGCAAAATCGCATGTGTTAAATCAGGTTAATCTGCGAAATCGGCAAACTACTTCTGGCGAAGTAAAACTTCTATTTTACTACATAGCAAAAACGGGTGCGGCCACAGAACGTATTGAAAGAGGTTAGAATGGAAATGTGGGCGGGGCAGACACGCCAAAGACATGAGCAAACGCTCGTATCTCTACAGAAACACGCGATCGTGCTACGATATGCGTAGTGTGCGTGCTTGGGTGTGATTCGTTCATTTGAAATCGCGTGATTGTGAGGCGCTAAGATTGGCTAGATTTGAGATTGCAAATATGTGCGTAAGCTTCGTATTTATTTAAGTACAGATGTAATGGAGGTGGACAGGTGGGACTTGATTGGCGACACCAGTTTTCATACGAACGACGCATTATCGCTACCTCTTTTAATATGTTCTGTGGGTGCGGTGGTGCTACTTCCCTGGTGGAACCTTATAAGTTCTAACACGTTTGCATGATTTTCAACCATTATATATTTTTTATTTGATTTTTAGTATTTGCTACTAGAGCAACAAAAAATGACACGACTCCATACATATGATTTTTTTTAAATAGAGTAGGTAGCAGTCAAGCATCCAGTGGTGTTAAGTGGGTACTACAAGTCACGGACATCTACACGCTACCTCGATAAAGGCCCAGACCTTCGAGTAGTACTTTACGTCCCGGTTGAACTATGTAGTTTCTTAGCCGCTTTAATGCGTTTCTCACTGACTTTGGATATCCATCCATCCATTCATCCATCAGCATTTTACTGTCCACTGCTGGACATAGGCCTCCCCTAACGTTTGCCACTCCTCCCGGTCCTGGGCCTTCTGAATCCAGCGACTACCCGCTGTCTTCTTCAGGTCGTCAATCCACCTGGTTGGAGGGCGGCCTGTACTCCTTTTGCCGAGACATGATCTCCATTCAAGGACCTTTCTTCCCCATCGGTTGTCAGTCCTCCTAACTATATGGCCTGCCCATTGCCACTTCAGCTTGCAGATTTTGAGAGCTATGTCGGTAACCTTAGTTCTTCTACGGATTTCATCATTACGAATTCTGTCGCGTAGAGAAATACCAAGCATAGCCCTCTCCATCGCTCGCTGGGCGACCTTGAGCTTATGGAAAGGGCTAACTGTAAAAGACCACGTCTCAGCGCCGTAGGTCATCACTGGCAACAAACACTGCTCGAAAACTTTCGACTTCAGGCACTGAGGTATTCTGGACGAGAAGACACTTTGTAATTTCCCGAACGCTGCCCAACCGAGTTGGATTCTACGAGTTACCTCTCTCTCGAAGCTGGACTTACCCATACAAATCGCTTGTCCCAGGTAGATGTACTCGTCGACAACTTCGAGAGTAGCGCCATCAACAACAACCGGTATAGGTGTGACATGGACGTTAGACATGATCTTCGTCTTGTCCATGTTCATCTTAAGACCCACCCTTTGTGAGGCGCTATGGAGGTCACCTAGCATAGTGCTGAGCTCTTCCAGGTTCTCCGCCAAGATTACTATGTCATCGGCAAATCGAAGGTGTGTGAGGTGTTCGCCATTGATGTTAATACCCAGCCCGTTCCACTCCATCAGCTTGAACACGTCTTCCAGTGCAGCGGTAAACAGCTTCGGGGATATAACATCCCCTTGTCGTACTCCGCGCTGCACTGGCTGCACTGCTTCCGTCGTGGACTCGGACTGTCATGGTTGCGGCTTTGTACAAACACTTCAACACCTCGATGTACCGATAGTCAATCTGGCATCGCTGGAGAGACTCTAGCACTGCCCAGGTCTCGATAGAATCGAAGGCTTTCTCATAGTCCACATACGCAATACATAGCGGCAGATTATACTCCTCGGTCTTTTGTATAACCTGTCGCAGGGTGTGTCTGTGAGGGTCCATGGTATTATAGACTTTGGATATAGAGATGTTATAATTAGCAGTGGGATTGTCTCCCAAACCTTGACGACCTGCGTGGCGCAATGGTTACCAAGCCGGACTGCCAATCGAAGAGTCCCGGCGAAACAGAAATTTAAATAATAAGTTCAAATTTCTGTTCTTTAAGTGTTTTTGTTTCTGTCTTTGTACATGTATGGTACCCACAACACAGGGTATATGTACCCTACTATGAGTGTGCATCGTTATTATTATTTAATCATGCTGGAGGACCTTTTACTTGTCATGTACTATTAAAACTCAACACTCATAACACAAGTTAAATCTTACATTGAGTGTCAGATTTCCAAGGAAAATTACTCTAGTGTGTCTAATTTTGCATGTTATTTTTAAATGAAAATGTTTTTGGCAAATAAAAGTTTAAGTTTTTTAAGTCACGGGTCGAAGATGTTATTTGACCCGGTAATTTGGAAGGCTTGCGTGGGGACTTAGGTATCATTATTATTATTATTACTTTATAATAGTGATTGAGTACATTTAGCTGCAGTTTGGTGTTTCTAATAGCAAAGGCACCCAGCAAATTGGCATTCAAGAAGTTGGTCCGAGAGCATTTATTGAGTATCCCCACAACCATCTATTTTTTTTTATTAATAAGAGTTCTATTTATAGTTCCTTTAAATATGTGTATGTATATGTATATATGTATGCATGTATTTATTTATGCTATATATATATATATATATATATATACATGTATGTGTATTATTGTGTGTATTATATTATTAGTATGTAGTTATAATATAATCATTACTCTACTTTATCAATTTTTTTTTTCTTTCTTCTTAATCATTTGTTCCTGTAGCTTGTTTATTATGAAAGCCTACCTCACATTCTCAAAATCACCCAGGGTCGACCGGGAGACGATGCCAATAGGCATTAGGTTTAGCCCTTTGTGAATCTTAGTTTTAAGGTGTTTCACATAAATAAATAAATAAATAATCTTTAATTGTAACGTCTTGAACCTAGTATCAAGAACATCTATACAGGTAAAGTTTATAGGAAAATCAAACAGCAGAAGACATCATTCTATAACATTGTAATCATTTATTTTGGTTAAACCTATACAATATTAGTTTTACATTCGCTTAGTACCTAATACAAATAAAGAGCTTAGGCAGCATTGCAATATCAAACACATTAGGTATATTTTATTCGCCAAATTTAATGTCATACTGTGCTAAATGCATATTGCTATACTTTATATTTCGTTGAGACACAAACATGCATATAATATTTGAATCGATTACATAAATCGTAATCTGCCAGTAGCTACACCTCAGTAATATTAGATTATAAGTAAATTTCTCATTTACCTACTTTTTAACTTCGTCAGCTCTACTAAAACTGAGATACACTAACAGCCGAAACCAATATTCAATCCCTTTATGCCCATTCTTCTTCTAAGTCGCTACACTCTTGACAGAGTGGTCGTGGTCGTCTGTTGAAGGTTTGTAGCACGCTTTACTACCCGTCGCCACTCTTCCCGAACTGCCGCTATCCTTGCGCACTCATAGAGAGGACTATTAATAGCAGCTTTTACTTGGTCGGTCCAGCGCATCGGTGACCTACCGCGTGGTCTAGTGCCTTCCACTTTTCCTTGAACTACAAGGCGTTCCACGGAGACATCTCCTTGTCGCGAAACATGGCCAAAGAAGGTAAGGATCCGAGCCTGTACTATGGAAGATAGACGCTGCTTGATGCCGAGATCTCGAAGAATGGACTCGTTGGTCCTAAACTGCGTCCACGATATCCCGAGCATTTTTCTCCAGCACCACATCTCCAAGGCGTCTATTTGTTTCTTTTCGCTCTCTCTCAATGTCCAGGTCTCAGCAGCGTATAGGAATATGGGAAACACTAGTGCTCTGACAAGTCGAATTTTTGTCGCTTTTGTTATGTTTCGGTTTCTCCATATTACCTTGAGCTTGTCCATGGCCGCTCTTGTCATAGCCAAGCGTCGCTTGATCTCGTCGACACAGCCACCGTTATTTGAAATTAGTGCTCCCAGGTAGACATATGAGTTAACTACATCACAGCTCGCAATTTTCGTGACATCGGGTAAGTTATTATTGACACGGTCGATAATCATCATTTTTGTTTTGCTACGGTTGATCTTTAGGCAGAATTCGAGGCTAACAGTTTCCATCTTGCTATTAAAATAAGAAGAAAATTTACTACAAAAAAAGCGTGGGCTACATGGTGTCAATAGTACTTATCTCAAAAAGCTTAGAAGTAGGTGAAAATGAAGTTAAAAGATTCCGTTACACGCATACATACAGGTCAAGCTAATAAAAGCGTGTTAATAAGGTAATATTCCTTATTTAAAATATTTTATAATAATTAGCCTAAAGATTGAAATTCGTTATTTTCTTGTTTGTTGAAACTGTAGTTGATGAGAGTCAGAAAAATATTGCTACTAATGTACTAATTGCTACTAATGAATGTTCAACTTATGTTCTGATTTTTGGCTGTCCAATAAAAATAGTGTAAAAGCTATTTAAAATTAAAAGATATTTGACTTGACGTAATGTTAAATGATTGGTTTTAAATGGTGGGTTTCAGCCGCAAGACAACCTATTAACAGAACTTAATAAGTTGATCTATGAGATATTATGTCTTAAAAAGGAAAATAAATTGTGACTGGCCCTTTTACAGGTTAAGTCAAAATTAAATTTTACTTTTGAGCTGACTTCACATTATCAATTGGTAAGAGGAGGACATAATACGATTTAACATGACACACAGATACATACAGCGCTTAGCAGTTTTTATTAATAACCAAAGGGGCATTACCAAATAATAGAGTTACTTATGTATTTATAAAGCATAGCATAGAAGTTAATACAGTCGACGCATGTACTTATACAAAGGTACACTACCTATGCCTATGAGCAGTTAAGCAGAAAGTAAAGAATTCTTCCAGATGTCTCACTTATAAATTGTTTTTCTACAAACTGAAATCAATAGTGTCAATATATTAAACGTTTAGTAATTAAAACTTTTTAATTTTCCACCATACCAAATCTCCTAACATTTGGTACTCTTGGTAGGTAATACAAAGGTCAACCCTTCAACTTGAAAAATATCAAGAAGCGACGATAACAGTAATTTTACATTATTCTAACACAGCATTTAGATAGTTTTGCATGGCTTTTACATTTTAATTAGATTCTTTTATACAAGTATTTTATTATACTATCGATAAAATGTTTAAGTAGTTACAATCAGTAGTTTACTCATATATAAAATGAAACACATATTAGCTCAAACATTATGTATAAGTATTTATGAATCTGTTCAATTACTACCAAAATAATTATTTTTTACTACACTAAGGGCCTAATTCACCATCTCTAAGTAAAGTGTTGATTAGTTACGTCCCAAGAAAAGTTAATTGGCAAGTAAAAGCTATGAGTACGGGTCAGTTCATCATATCATCAGTGCTACTCGAACATCGTGAAGTTGACATTGAAGTTACGGGTGACTTAAACCGATAATTAGCGTACTTGTCACTTTACTTGAAGGTGGTGAAAGAGGCCCTAACCGTTTAATAAACATGTTCCAAAATAATGTGCGGTCTCTACTTAAGCATGATTTTAACTACCAGCTCGTTCTTGTACGTAACTAATGTAACTATAGAATTCTGCACCCCTACAGCGCCATAAATATGCACGAAGCTGTTTAAAACCGAACGAGTCTGGGGGCCAGACAAGTGGCTTTCTACTATTGTAAATGCTTTATTTTTCAATATTGGGAATCGCAAACTAGCGTCAAGTATAATTTTTGCATCACTACAGTAGTCAAAGAAAAAAACAGTAAGTCGTCAGCAATCAGTCAGTCCAGTCAGTCAAATGTTCAAGTAAAGCGTTAGCTACTTTACCAGAACGTGTCCGATGGAGTTTTGGAGGCAAGCCGAAAAAAACATATTTTCGCACTGATATTTTATTTCACAACACTCGTGCACTGTAATAACCTATATCGAACAAAATGCCTTCAACTATATCCAAAATAACTCAAAATACACAAGAGCACAACACGTAATTTGCGAAGTCGGAAATTACGTGTTGTGCTCTCACACCACAACTCAAAAGTCGTAAACGCTTGTAGAATATAATAATAAATGTATGAGATTAATATTTCGTTAGTCACTATATCTGCCGTCATAATGAAGAAGGACGCAACTTACAAAAAAGTAAAATTGAGATAAAAATTAAAAAGTGGAATTTTTCTTTCAGACCTTGCTGTCTCTAAAGTATTTTAAAATATAATGATATAAAAATTGAAATCGATAGTTTAAAACATGAGGATTTTAAATACTCACATGGGTTTTCAAAAATTTATTTTTTTATTAAAAAAAATAACGATTTTTCTTTTCATCTTAGTGAAAAAAATATTCCGCCATCCCGAAAATTTCAAAGAAAAGACGCATATAACCATTTGCGTCTTAACAATCTAGTAAATAATAATACTGCCATTTATTTTACATTTTTAATTTATGTTGTTAAGATAATTTTAAGTTGAAAGGGCGGTATTGGTCATTTGCTACTTTTCTTCCTAGTATCTAAAAATCTTGGAGAGTAATAAAAAAAATTGATAATAATTTTAATGGACACTAAATATAGCAAAACTTATAATTGGGCATAAACCTTTATCTGAATATTATAGTAAATTTCATTACAAGTGCGGAAAGGCTGTCATTGCAAGGAGTTCCGACAAATGTCTACCCGAGCCGAGGCGCAGCCGAAGGTGAGGGTTGACAGTCGGCACATACATACGCTGCGACAGGTTATACAAAATACCAAGGAGTATAATCTGCCGCTATGTGTTGCGTATGTGGACTATGAGAAAGCCTTCGATTCTATTGAGACCTGGGCGGTGCTAGAGTCTCTCCAACGGTGCCAGATAGACTATCGGTACATCGAGGTGTTAAGTGTTTATACAAAGCCGCAACCATGACAGTCCGAGTACACGACGGAAGCACTAAACCTATTCCTTTGCAGCGCGGAGTACGACAAGGGGATGATTATATCCCCGAAACTGTTTACCGCTGCACTGGAAGACGTGTTGAACCTGATGGAGTGGAAAGGGCTTGGTATTAACATCAATGGCGAACTCCTCACACACCTTCGATTTGCCGATGATATAGTCATATTAGTCATCTTGACGGAGTCCCTGGAAGAACTCAGCACAATGCTAGGTGACCTCCATAGCGCCTTCCAACGGGTGGGTCTTAAGATGAACATGGACAAGACGAAGATCATGTCTAATGTCCATGTCACACCCATACCGGTCGTTGTTGATAGCGCTACTCTCGAAGTTGTCGACGAGTATGTTTACCTGGGTCAAGCGATCCTAATGGGTAAGTCCAACTTCGAGAGAGAGGTAACTCGTAGAATCCAACTCGGTTGGGCAACGTTCGGGAAATTACAAAGTGTCTTCTCGTCCAGAATACCGCAGTGCCTGAAGTCGAAAGATTTCGAGCAGTGTGTGTTGCCAGTGATGACCTACGGCGCTGAGACGTGGTCTTTTACAGTTAGCCTTTTCCACAGGCTCAAGGTCGCTCAGCGAGCGATGGAGAGGGCTATGCTTGGTATTTCTCTACGCGACAGAATCCGTAACGATGAAATCCGTAGACGAACGAAGGTTACCGACATAGCTCTCAAAATCTGCAAGCTGAAGTGGCAATGGGCAGGCCACATAGGGAGGACTGACAACCGGTGGGGAAGAAAGGTCCTCGAATGGCGACCACGTCTCGGTAAAAGGAGCACAGGCCGCCATCCAACCAGGTGGACTGACGACCTGAAGAAGATAGCGGGAAACCGCTGGATTCAGAGTGCGCAGGACCGGACGGAGTGGCGAACATTAGGGGAGGCCTATGTCCAGCAGTGGACTCTAAAAGGCTGATGGATGGATGGATGGATGGAAGTTTAGAACAAACTATTACATAATGAAACCCTAGTAAAAAATCGAATTTTTTTATGATCAATGCTTTCTACGAATATTTATTCTAAAAACAAAAAGTGCGATATTGTAGGATTAAAGGATTCGATATGTTGTACAATATTTTCGTTGTTAATTTTCTTTGGGTTTGGATTCGAGCCTCTTTTATCTACTTCTCCTTTTTTCATTTTTAAGGCATTTCTCACTGCTTTATCATTTTTTCTGTGAAATCCTAAGGTTTCCAAAAAGAATGTCTTACATACTTGATATTAAGCTCCAACACTGTCCATTAGAAAATAAGATACAGTCTTTTCTCTATTAAGTTTTTTTTTTTCACCTTTTTTTGGTCTCATTGGTCGTGCCGTTGAAGTGTTTTGTTTTATAAATTTGTTCATTTCATTTCATTTCATTCAAAAATTGTTTAGACCATGTCCCCAGACATACTTTCAGAAGCAGATTTAATTTAATTAAAAAGTAACAGAAGGATGATGTAAACTTTCAGGTGGGTTTCTTTATAATTTGTTCAAAATACAAAATCGTATGGGAAGGCTAATTTTTTGTTGTGGTTTTATTAGCAAAGCGGAACAAAAGTTGTTCATTCTAGCTTTACTCCTCAAATTTTTATATAATTCCTCCGATTCGGGATGTACCGAAAAACTAATTTGCCAGGACTAAACTAAACTAAACCGTCCTTTTCTATTTTTATACAATCAGAAAAGGATAGGTCGTGTTATTTTAGTTTAGTCCTGTCAATGTTTAGTTTGTACATCCCGAATCAGGGGAATTAGGTACCTACCTACCTATTACTATATACATAGTGTATAAATACTAGGTAAACGGACATCATGTTTAGTAAATGAATGTATGATTTACGTATACTTAATCTATATTAATTATACGTAAATCACACATTCATTTAACATAATAATACTTAAAGTCTCATACATTTACCATAATCTTAAATTGACTAAATTATTTTAATTAAATCGAACTATTTTAGAGCATGAATTTACAAAATTTATAATGTAACATAACTAATTTTGAAAATAATTTCCAGCGATTAAAAAATAATAACGTTCTTACCTTCGTCACATCGCGCGACCGTTAGAGTCTAACCACTCGGACGCAACTAAAGAGAAACACTACTGCATTTCCCCCTTCACCCCTCTTCGACGTATACGAAATCTATATTAAAAAGACGCAATTGATAACTTGTGTCTTTTCAACTATGAATTTTTTTTAAATGATATTAAATAAAAAGGCGCTACGTCATTTGCGGCCAAACAATTTATTTTTATTGTTAAGGTTACTAAGAATATTAGACGTAAGTAACCAAAAGCGTCTTTATACTTTAAAGTGATGCTTTTGCGTTTTTTCATTTTAGTAAAAGATGCAAATATTATTGAAAATAATGTAGCAACTGGTTAATTAAGTCTTTTCTATTATGTTGATTTCAAAAACGTCTTTTTTTCGTAAAAAAATATATTTCTAATCTACAGTTACGTCTAATTAGCTTACGAACTTTCTACAATTTAGATTTTTTTGAAAATTAAAAAATATGAGCAGATGCGTCTTTTCTTTCTGAATCGAATGGTATATTTAACTCATTTTTGGAAAAAATGTAAGATGCGTCCTTTTTTCTTATGACGGCAGATATATTTTTCATTCTGTTCTCTACTGTTTACGATAGTAGCTATGCCACTTTAGAATGCGTAGCGATTAACAATTCTGAATCTATGGTATTTTACTGAATGTATCTTGGATATAAGGTGCTGTACTGCTGCTGGTACTGTGCCCAAGTATTCAGTTCAAAACACGTTTCAGTCATATTCCTCATGATACGCTGTTCGAAGTTGGTGCACGAGGGTACCTGTAAAAAACATTATCTGTGAAAATCATTTTTCCTGATGTATTTATCTTAGTAATTTTACTGCCAGTGTCGAATTGATATTAAGCGGACGCTGTTTCTTAGTAAGATGTAATGTTAGTGTTAGTAAATATAGTGTACCTTTCGTTCTGAATGGGCACCGACTCCAATATAGTTTTAAGAGTCATTACCATAAGCAAGAAAAAGTTGGTAATATCTCACTGTCTGTACTGTCGGTGCCCATTTAGAACAAATGGTACGACGTTTTAGTAAGGGCCAGATTCCAAAAAATCGTTTTAAGAGTCATTACCATAAGCAAGAAGAAGTAGGTACTGAACAATTTTATTTTTTGCCGTTTGAAGTCGGTTCCATTTTTTTGTTAAAAACTTAATTAATAAGAAATGAATAAATGAACTATTTGATTGTCGTATGTTTTTTTGCTGATAATTGGCTCATATCGGACACAATGGAAACCACATTTTTCCACCTGAATTCGGTGGAAATACTGCAGATATTAGTGCATTTCACCAACCCACTTAGGTGCATCGTGGTGAAGTAAGCTCCAGGCCTCATTAATAATGGGGACCCGTGCCCAGCAGTGGGATGAAAAAGGGTTGCAGCCATGGGTGTACTTCTTTCCACGTCAAACTATAAAAGTGTCTGCACCTATGCCCAAGTTTTTTACGAAAATCGTCAAAATATAGTACACAATATAAAACAATTGAACCATGATGCAATGTAGGAAAACTTTTATCCATATACTTTTATTCTAAGTATAAATCTACAAACATAGATATAAAAGCGTATAGAGAAACAGTTTTTCTACTTATCCCTTCTTCTTTGCTTCTTTCTTCTTGTCATTAGCTGTTAAATACATTTAAATACTAAGTTACCTAATCAAAAACGGAAAATTAGAAAGGGACATTTAATTTTATCCATGAATTACATGCAATTCGCGTTTTATACTTTTTGAATCTTCCAGTAGCCAAGATCATAAAAAATATTTTATAGAAAATATCATACTATTCTAATTTTCTTGATACATACAAATTTTATGGCAGTCGGTTTTTGATCTCGGAAATTGATTCGTTTGTTTCTTACTTATTTGGCTTCTGGACCATTCCGGCATTCTGGCAATATTTTATGACTATCCATGAGAAGAATTAAAACTACAATGCATTACATTACTAGCGGATCCAGGGGAGGGGATAGGTGACTCAAGCCCCAAAATCATTCGGGTTCACCCTTGACAAACTTCTAATTACTCCAAACTAAAATCAACGCTTCCCTCCGAATCCAGGTGCGATCCGAATACACTTCATACATTAGCCTCCCCCACCCGGTGGACAAATTTTTAGACCGCCAAAATTTCAACTCACCGAAATCCTAGACCCGCCACTGCATTACATAAATAAACTTAAAACGGTGACATTTACTTTTTTACATTCTCCTACCAATTGAAATAAGTAAATACCCAAGCAAGACTGAAATTGTCGGAGAACATCGTAATCAATGAAATACCACGATATTTTCCATCACCGTGGAGCAGCGATAAATTCGCACATTACAAATTTCTTTGTCAGAGGTGTGCGCCGAGGATTTGAACCCGGGATCGGTCGCGTAGAAGACCGCGGCTTTTACCACTCGGCCATCGCTGCTCCTATGATAAAAGTTACTATGCACAAATATCAATTTTACTTCAGAAAGTATTTGAAAATCAATATGTGTGCCTATAAAATTTGCGAGTTCCCCTCGATTTCCCTGGGATCCCATCATCAGATCTTGACTTGGTGACAATGGGACCACCTCGGAAGTATAAGCTTTCGAACAAAAAAAGAATGGTCATAATCGGTTCATAAATGACGAAGATATCCGCGAACAAACAAAAAAAATGCATATATACGGTCGAATTGAGTAACTTCCTCCTTTTTGAAGTCGGTTAAAAAAAGAAGTATTTCTTCTGTAACATGTTCTTTTCCGCCTTTCCTGTAAATAGCCGCTAGCCGCTCAACAACTGTGATTACGACAGGTTAGGTGTCCTTTGTCGTTGTTTGAACGATGAAGGAGACCCAAGCCGTCGCAAGACACAGTGACAACAATATTGCGTTCCTGTAAAAAAAGATATGAGCTGTGACAGATATAAAAATACAAATTATTTTGCTGTTGACAAAATGCATAAAATACAGTTTATGAAAGGAAATAAATAAAGATTAATCAAAAATAAACGTGAAAAAATAGTTAAGTAGATACACTGTATATTACGCTACTTTGTATGCGTGTTCTCTTAATAACACAAGCTAGATGGTAGTGTCAGCACGGAGTTCCAAATAACCCGGTATTCAGGTAAGTGGCGCTTTATTGGCTTTTGAATCACGGTAACGATCTTACTGCATTGATTGTATTAATTTGACAAGATACATATCCATCTCCAAAATTGACCCCACTGGTTAGATCGTTAACTTGATTAGATATTTTACATTGAAGACTAAACCTACAAATTTTAAGATTATTTTTTCACTCTCCCTTTTAGATGAATTGTATATTATTACTCAGGATTAATAAACGATTTAATTTCTTACCATTTGTTCTCGAATAGTGTCTCTGTATCAACTTTGATCTCTTTTGCCGTTTTTAAACGACAGTGCACCGCAGTACTAAGTGAAGTGTAAATGTTGCTGCCAAGATAGCAACACGTCATTCTTCACGCACCAATATATTACTGTTTTTGATTACCACTCTCTTTTTCTTCTTGAGTACTCCATAAACGTGTCTACGTCGACTTTGTCAGTTGTTAAAATGACCAAGGAGACCCAGATCGTCGTAACACTCTATGATGATAGCGTAGATGAATGTGCCACAAGTAAATGAAATTCATGTTTTCTTTTACCTCCGCTCTGTAGAGTTTCGACGACTACCTCAGACTCCATCGCCGCAGTAGCAACG
Source organism: Pyrgus malvae (assembly GCA_911387765.1). Lineage (NCBI taxonomy): Eukaryota > Metazoa > Arthropoda > Insecta > Lepidoptera > Hesperiidae > Pyrgus > Pyrgus malvae. The sequence continues at coordinate 5,055,441 of OU426958.1, read as the reverse complement.
TCTTGTACGTTAGTACTGCCAGGAGGGGGACAGAGGCAGCCACTGCACTGACTGCAAGGAGACTTTCTCAGGTAACTGTACCAATGTCTGAAAATTGTATTTTAATTTAATAAGTAACAAAACACAAATGCACACTTAAATACTAGCAATTTTTCATAAAGACTGCGGACTGCCGAGAAACTGTCAAAAAAAGGCATTTTCTCTCAGTTCGATCTTCCTCTACGAACACTCAGGAAGACACTAGTTCTTCGTTGGTTCAATAGAAAGAAAGAAAGAAAAATATTTATTACATATTAGAAACACAAAACATTCGCTTAATGAATGTATTTATTCCGGGTAGTTTGCCTTTAGGCAAAAAAACCGCCAGCAACACTCTTAAAAAAAATTACCGACTTCAAAAGAAAACTACTCCAAAACAAATTAACTAGGTACGATCTGTGTTTACCATATAATTTACATATGTAGGTACAATTATTGTTTATTTTGGAGCTGGTGTCGATCGGGTTTTCATCGTATTGTTGTCGTATCGTGTCGATTCTTCTGCACACTCATGTCACTGCAAATTCAAAAGACAAACACAAAATCATATGTTAATGGATACAAAATATAATATATATTTAACGAACAATATGTAACGAATGATGTGAATGAATGGTGATGAATATATTTTTCCTATATGGATAAGATTCAAATAATACTTGTATGAATGAAGAAATTATTTTGATTAGTGTAGATGAACACGCAGCATGCGGCGATCATTAATGCTACGTGGACTACATTTTCACAACTTTATTTTATCTATACACATCATAATAAAACTGTAAGCAGGGTCAATTCTGCACATTGCATAGAAATAAAAAAAAATACTTCTAGGGGTCTTTTTATAAGTAACAGAAGCTAAAAATATAATATTTGAAATTTTTGTCTGTCTGTCTGTCTGTTGTTAGCTTTTCACGCAAAAACTACTGGACGGATTTTGATGAAACTTTTTTTGTTTTATATATATTGGTCCTCGCTAACATTTAGGCTATAGATAATTTTAAAAATCACCCTTTAAGGGTGTGAAATGAGGGATGAAAATTTGTATGGAAAAATTGTTTTTTTTTTTTCAATAGATTTTCTTGAAATTTGGTATAAATATTTTATAACCAAAACAAAAAAATATATGTTTCAGCATTTCTCGAAATTCACCCTTTAAATGTCAATTTTCTTTGAAACTCTTTGAAAATTGAGTGTCGAGACTTGATGTACAGAATGTTTTTGTGCAGAGTATTTTACTTATAATTTTGTATTTATAATCTTTACTAGCATAGTAAGAAACATATTTAAGCTTTTTTTTCAAAACTACTCCTCAATAGTAAATAAAATGAATTCTAAAGTTGGTGTCTCAAGCGTACAATAATTAACCTTAACTTAATATTTCATTCTCAAATTCTTTTCCCTTCTTTGAATGATGTGTTTACTGATATATTGTTGAATTAATTTTCATAACATTAATATGGTCGACCATATTAAATATACTTAGATTAGCTTACCGTATTTTCTTTCGTTGGCCGAGTATGGCTAAACTATAGGTACCTAAAGAGCGCATCGCGAGCCTCACCGCCGCCGAACCTTACATCACAGGCTCCATTAAGTTAGTTGCTCAGCTTATTAGTCTTCATTTGGGGTGGAAGGTTATGAACAGGCTGCAGCTGAAACGACTGTTATCGCTACATTATATCAGGCTGCAACCTGTGTCATGGGTGCCATGAGCACACACAGAGACAGAAACACAAACACCCGGACAGAGAACAGAAATTTAAACTCATCATTGAAATTTCTGCTTCGCCGGGATTCGAACCCGTGACCCTTCGATTAGCAGTCCGGCATGGTAAACATTGCGCCACGCGGGTTGTCCCGTCGTTGGGTATGATGCTGAATATACATTTAACACATATAACTGACCCATGATAACTTAACTCATTTTTTGCGTCTCTTTATTGCGTAGGGGCTCATCCATACACGTTGGTTAATGGAGATATTAAAGATTCACTGTGTTATATTAGTTATGACTTATGACCAAACTGCTGTCCGCAAGTTTTAAATCTTTAGTCTATTAATTGGCCTTATAATTTTTCCGACTGTTTAATCCTAAGCACGTGTATGTTTAGATTTAGAAATTTTATCTCCCAACTACAAGTAGTTGTATAGTGTAAGTAGTAATATGTAAGAATAATCTACCTACTACTTATTCAATGCAAATAAATATTAATCTTTAATCAATCCCTTTTATACAAGTCTTTATTCACGCGGACGACGTCGCGGGCACAGCTATCTTTATTAAATCCCTTTTATGCAAGACTTTATTCACGCGGACGACGTCGCGGGCACAGCTAGTTAATTAAATAAATCTGTTACAATGTGGAAATTAATGTATAAATCTATCAAAAACCTGAATGTCGGCAGAGGGACTGCGGAAAGATAGAAAATAATTATATTTAAGAATTGATTAAACCAAGCCGCTTTGACCATTTTGAATTTAAACATTATCACTTTTCTCCTCATATTCTAATTTTTCCTTTGATTAATAAAACACGATGAGATTAATGTGCATCTACGACGACTTCAGCCTTCTGCGTCATTTTTTCAACGACGAGGAGGCCTGAAGCCCTCGTGACACTAATTTGCAGCGTTTTTTCTGTACACCAATGTCACTGCAAATTCAAAATTTATAACTAAATATTAACAGATTAAAACACAGTAAAAATAGAAAGATTCGACAAATACACCGATCGGGATACAATTTAACGATGTTGGAGGACCATTGTTTGAATGAGAAAAACTCAATTGATTGTTGAAGTTTTCCTTACCTAAGGGGAGCCGGTGACGAAACGGTGACGTATTTACTTTTTTACATACTCATACCAATTGAAATAAGTATATACCCAAGCAAGACATAAATTGCCTAGAACTATGTCTTAATTTTAACTATTTAAAGCAAAAAGTTTCACGAAACAATACCAAGCTCAAACTTATTGTAAATTAAGTGGTTATGCTTTTATTCTCGTATGAAATGAACGAAACATACATTGTATAAGAAAAAATATCAAATATCACAACACCCAAATGTACATAATTAATTGTCCACAGAAGCAAGACAGCGGTTGTTGAAGTCCTGTAAGCAACAACATCGCCACCCTTCAGGAGTAAGTTACAATAAACTACCGTCTTAACTTAGTCCTCAAGGGGAGCAACGTGAATGCTTAATTTCCATAATTTTTAAGGTATTCTGAAAAAGAACATCAAAAATTTCGTAATACCAAATAATTAATTTAGTGTTTTTAATTGTACATATTTAATTACATAATTATTATTAAACTCAACATTATATGTATTTTAATGCTTTTTGTACTACTTATAGCTTTAAAATAATGTAATTATAAATTTAATATTGCTTAATAAACAAATTGTCTCTTACAAAACAACACAAATGATAAATTATAGTGTTATAATAGGGAATAAAATTGAATTTATTGCAAAACAAAAAAACATACCATGCGTAGGTAGGTAATCTCTATTTTTCTTAACAGCTACCATATATTATTTTCTGTCTTCCAAAGATTTGCTGAATGAATGTATCGAGGCAAGTGCACGACGCAGTGACTCAGGCCGTCAATAAAAACCTGAATGAAGGCATGAAATCTTTCTTACCTTAGTACGTATACAAACGCGCTGATGGTCGCTCAGAGACCATGTCCTACCGGGCATCGCACCTTTCCACCAAAAGATGATATAAATTCTTCTCGGCAGAAATGGGTACTGCCGTTCTTCCTCGGTTGCACCATGAACGTTGGAACCGTAATGAAGCTATGCTAAGATTGAAAAGAAACATATATACAAATCACATCGTTTATTTAAAGTTATTAAATACTGTTTAAAAATGCAGTTGAGAAATATCTGCCTTTTACGTTAGCTTTCGCTGTGTTGTAAGAGACAGGTACCTTCCCCAAAGAGATATTAGATATAGTTGTTTACATAAATCGCAAATTTATCAGAAACTCTATACGTAACAACGTTAACATATTTGTAATCTAACTCTTATTTTCCTTTTATCTTCTTTCTACTTTCTGGACCTAGCCGCTCGAAATGCGCTTAAGTAAACCTTGGTTTATTGCCGTTGCTAGAACGCCAAAAAAGACCCTGGCCTCCATAACGCCAAATATAGAATTGTTACATATAAAATGCCCATAGTAATTCACTGTATCCCCGAATAGGATTGGTTTTGAAATTTATCGTATTAAAAAGGATCTTCCTTTTTCCTTTTAATAGAACTAAATAAACGTTGACTAAACAATAACTAAATGTAGTAAAACTAAGTTACTATGAAAAAAGATTTTAATTATTGTAATTTAGTGCCCACCAATCAACCCGTAGTCCACTGACACGCACTCGGTCAGTGTGGCAAATTATGGCATAAATCCCTCTGAAATTTGTAGGTGGTAGAACTATTATGGTTCGCCCGGGGATGTACCACCGCTGCACCCACTTCTGCCGTGAACCAACTCTATTGTGTTTCGGTGGAAAAGTGCAGTTGCCGGCCACACTTACATGAGGCGACCACCAGCCTCCGGAGTAGCAGAGCAACTGCATACGACCTCAGACAAGACTTACCTATGCTTGCTTAAGGTTGTCCATGGGCTGCAGCGACCACTTAACACCACGTGGCCTGCATGCTCGTCTGCTACTCCATTCAAATAAAAAAAATGTAAGGGAAGATCCTTGCCTAGCATTAGGACATTAAGTTTGAAGAAAAAAGAAGTATTTCTTCTGTAACACTTTTCGCCTTTCCTGTAAGTAGCCGCTAGTCGCTCAACAACTGTGTTTACGATAGCTTAGGTGTCCTTTGTCGTTGTTTGAACGATGAAGAAGACCCAAACCGTCGCAAGACACAGTGACAACAATATTTCGTTCCTGTAAAAAAGATATGAGCTGTGACAGATAAAAAATACAAATTATTTTGCTGTTGATAAAATACATAAAATACAGTTTATGAAAGGAAATAAATAAGGATTAATCAAAAATAAAGTAGATACACTGTATATTACGCTACTTTGTATGCGTGTTCTCTTAATAACACAAGCTAGATGGTAGTGTCAGCACGGAGTTCCAAATAACCCGGTATTCAGGTAGGTGGCGCTTTATTGGCTTTTGAATCACGGTAACGATCTTACTGCATTGATTGTATTAATTTGACAAGATACATATCCATCTCCAAAATGGTTTGACCCCACTGGTTAGATCGTTAACTTGATTAGATATTTTACATCGAAGACTAAACCTACAAATTTTAAGATTATTTTTTCACTCTCCCTTTTAGATGAATTGTATATTATTACTCAGGATTAATAAACGATTTAATTTCTTACCATTTGTTCTCGAATAGTGTCTCTGTATCAACTTTGATCTCTTTTGCCGTTTTTAAACGACAAAATGATTCTAGGGCACCGTATTACTAAGTGAAGTGTAAATGTTGCTGCCAAGATAGCAACACGTCATTCTTCACGCACCAATATATTACTGTTTTTGATTACCACTCTCTTTTTCTTCTTGAGTACTCGATAAACGTGTCTACGTCGACTTTGTCAGTTGTTAAAATGACCAAGGAGACCCAGATCGTCGTAACACTCTATGATGATAGCGTAGATGAATGTGCCACAAGTAAATGAAATACATGTTTTTTTTTACTTTGGCTCTGTAGAGTTTCGGCGACTACCTCAGACTCCATCGCAGCAGTAGCAACGTCTTATACGTTAGAACTGCCAGGAGGGGGATAGAGGCAGCCACTGCTCTGACTGCAATGAGACTTTCTCAGGTAACTGTAACAATGACTGAAAATTGTATTTTAATTTAATAAGTAAATAAAAAATGTAGTTTAAAAAACTAAAAAACACGCTTTTGTGAAAATACGAACGAAGAAAAAAAGTTTTAAGAGTCATTACTATAAGCAAGAAGTAGGTGCTGAACAATTTATTTTTTATCGTTTGAAGTCGGTTCTATTTTTTTGCTAAAAACTTAATTTATTTTACTCTTTTTAGTAATTTTAATATGTAAAAGCATAATTGGATTTTTTTTACCTAACTTATAAACGTTAAAAAGATTTACCGTTCATGTTAATCTAATAGCCATCTAATCGCCTAAAAGAATACTACTATCAGTCCACCTGAGCGTATAAATTATTGAAAGAATTTACTCTCAGCTCCGAACCGTTGAGGAGTTGTACCTTCAATCATGAGCTTACCAACATCAGGTGATAATAACCGAGCATAAATATTTGTATTATGTTAAAAAATATGACTTAAAAAATGTGTGTGCTTATTAAGTTTCAGTGTTTCCCTCGATTTCCCTAGTATCCCATCATCAGATTGTGACATGGTGACAGTTGGACCTTAGGAGTTTAAGTTTTAGAACAAAAAAATATATATTGAAAGAATTTGCCCTCAACTCCTAACCGTCGTAGTACCTTCCATCATCAGCTCCGCAACATGATATGATTATAATTATACACAAATGCCTGTTTTGCTTTAGTAAAAATATAAAAATCATTTATTGTACTATAAAATTTGAATGTTCCTTTCGATTTCTCTGGGATCCCATCATCAGACTTTGACTTGGTGACAGTTGGACCACCTCAGGAATGTAAGATTTCGAACAAAAGACCATTTATTGAAAGAATTTGTTTCGAAAACTGAGGCCCTCCTTTTCCATGGTCCACGTAGAGGGGCTCCACGCGGGGCACAAATAAAGGTTCATGGGACATCAGTAGTAGTGCAGTCTCAGATGAAATACTTGGGCCTGATTTTGGATGGAAGATGGGCTTTCCGCCACCATTTCTCGCAGCTGGTCCCAAGACTTATAAATGCCGCCGCTCTCGGCAGACTTTTACCTAACATCGGAGGGTCAGATTCTTCATGCCGCCGTCTTTACTCAGGCATAATAAGAAGTATGGCACTGTACGGTGCAACAATATGGGTTGATGCTCTTACCCCTTCCATTAAAAACCTCTTGCGGAGGCCACAAAGAGTAATAGCCCTAAGAGCAATACGTGGCTACCGCACAGTATCCTGGACAGCAGCCACTCTCTTGGCAAGCGATCCTCCATGGGAACTGCATGCACGAATACTCTCAGAAGTACACCAATTCCGCGCGGGCGCCAGGGCTAGGGGGGAGTTGCCGTCAAGAGAGGAGGCTGTACGAATTAGGGACCTCGCTGATGAGGAATTAGTACAAAGATGGGAGGCGGTACTTGAATCCCCTGTGGCTGGGGTGACAACCGTCGAGGCAGTCCGGCCCAGTCTTAGGCGCTGGATCACCAGACGTCACGGTGTATTGTCGTTTAGGCGGACGCAGGTGCTTACGGGGCACGGCTGTTTCGGTAGGTACCTGCACCAGATTGGACGAGAGACAGCCACCAGGTGTTACGAGTGTGATGCGCCGCTAGACACAGCACAGCACACCCTTATGAGCTGCCCTGCCTGGGCGCCTTTGCGTCAAGATCTCATGAGTATATTAGGAGGAGACCTCTCGATGCCGAGCATCGTTTCCGCCATGCTCGACAGCGAGAGGTGCTGGTCGGCCATGGTTTCCTTTTGCAAACAGCTATGTCAGCAAAGGAGGCTGCGGAAAGGCAACGTGAACTTGACGCGCTAGCGGACCCGATCCGCAGAAGACATTCAGGGGGAAGGAGACGGCGCTATGCCCATCTCCTCCCTCTGCCATAGAGGTGGGATCCACATGTATCCCCCCCCCCCCCCCGAGACTTGGGAGTACCGAATATGTACCCGGAACACTCCCAGATGCTAGGCGACCACTGCCGTTTTTCGCCGAGACTCTCTGGTAGCATGCGCAAGCGGATCCCATATTGTCTCAACAAAGGCGCTGAGGGTACCGCTGGGTTTTAGTGGGTATTGTGACATGTCGTCATCGAGTCCCACACGCCTCTTGAATCCCTTGGGAACATCGAAAGGTGTGCGTAAAAGCATTTCCCAGCGTCAAAAAAAAAATAGTACCTTCCATTATCAGCTCAGCAACATGAAATGATGATTACTATGCAAAAATATATCTTATGCTTCAGAAAGTATAAGACAATCAATGTGTGTGCCTATAAAATTTGAGAGTTACCCTCGATTTCCCTGGGATCCAATCATCAGATCCTGATTTGGTAACAATGGGACCACCTCGGGAGTATAAGCATACGAACAAAAAAAGAATTTTGAAAATCGGTCCACAAACGGCGGAGTAATCGGTGAACATATATTTAAAAAAATACATACAGCCGAATACAGTACCTCCTCCTTTTGGAAGTCGGTAAAAAGGAGGAGGTACTGTATTCGGCTGTATGTATTTTTTTTTATATATGTTCACCGATTACTCCGCCGTTTGTGGACCGATTTTGAAAATTATTTTTTTGTTCGTATGCTTATACTCCCGAGGTGGTCCCATTGTCACCAAATCAGGATCTGATGATTGGATCCCAGGGAAATCAAGGGTAACTCTCAAATTTTATAGGCAGACACATTGATTTTCTTATACTTTCTGAAGCATAAGATATATTTTTGCATAGTAATCATCATTTCATGAATGAAAGGTACTGCGAGGGTGAGGAGCTGAGAGCAAATTCTTTCAATAAATGGTCTTTTGTTCGAAATCTTATATTCCTGAGGTGGTCCAACTGTCACCAAGTCAAAGTCTGATGATGGGATCCCAGAGAAATTGAAAGGAACATTCAAATTTTATAGTACAACAAATGATTTTTATATTTTTACTAAAGCAAAAGCAAAACAGGCATTTGTGTATAATTATAATCATGTCATGTTGCTGAGCTGATGATGGAAGGTACTACGACGGTAAGGAGTTGAGGGCAAATTCTTTCAATATATATTTTTATGTTCTAAAACTTAAACTCCTAAGGTGGTCCAACTGTCACCATGTCACAATCTGATGATAGGATATTAGGGAAATCGAGGGAAACACTGAAACTTAATAAGCACACAGAAATCGAGGGAAACACTGAAACTTAATAGGCACACACATTTTTTAAGTCATATTTTTTTAACATAATACAAATATTTATGCTCGGTTATTATCACCTGATGTTGCTAAGCTCATGATTGAAGGTACAACTCCTCAACGGTTCGGAGCTGAGAGTAAATTCTTTCAATAATTTATACGCTCAGGTGGACTAGGCTATTAGATGGCTATTAGATTAACATGAACGGTAAATCTTTTTCTGTATTCGGCTGTATGTATTTTTTTTTTTATATATGTTCACCGATTACTCCGCCGTTTGTGGACCGATTTTGAAAATTATTTTTTTGTTCGTATGCTTATACTCCCGAGGTGGTCCCATTGTCACCAAATCAGGATCTGATGATTGGATCCCAGGGAAATCAAGGGTAACTCTCAAATTTTATAGGCAGACACATTGATTTTCTTATACTTTCTGAAGCATAAGATATATTTTTGCATAGTAATCATCATTTCATGAATGAAAGGTACTGCGACAGTAAGGAGTTGAGAGCAAATTCTTTCAATGAATAGTTTTTTATTCGAAATCTTACATTCCCGAGATGGTCCAACTGTCACCAAGTCAAAGTCTGATGAGGGGATCCTAGAGAAATTGAAAGGAACATTCAAATTTTATAGCACAACAAATGATTTTCATATTTTTACAAAGCAAAACAGACATTTGTGTATAATTATCGTCATATCATGTTGCTGAACTGATGATGGAAGGTACTACGACGGTTAGGAGTTGAGAGCAAATTCTTTCAATAAATGGTTTTTTGTTCGAAATCTTACATTCCTGAGGTGGTCCAACTGTCACCAAGTCAAAGTCTGATGATGGGATCCCAGAGAAATTGAAAGGAACATTCAAATTTTATAGCACAACAAATGATTTTCATATTTTTACAAAGCAAAACAGACATTTGTGTATAATTATCGTCATATCATGTTGCTGAACTGATGATGGAAGGTACTACGACGGTTAGGAGTTGAGAGCAAATTCTTTCAATAAATGGTTTTTTGTTTGAAATCTTACATTCCTGAGGTGGTCCAACTGTCACCATGTCAAAATCTGATGATGTGATATTAGGGAAATCGAGGGAAACACTGAAACTTAATAGGCACACACATGCTTTTAGTCATATTTTTAACATAATACAAATATTTATGTCTGGTAATTATCACCTGCTGTTGCTTAACTGATGATTGAAGGTACAACTCCTCAACGTTTAGGAGCTGAGAGCAAATTCTTTATTTAATTTATACGTTCAGGTGGACTGATAGTACCTATGTCTTTCAAACTTTTAGATGGCTATTAGATAAACATGATTATAAAAGGTAAATCAGTTTAAAGTTTAGAAGTTAAGTGAAATTTTTTCCAATTATGCTAATACATACAGAATTATTAAAATTACTAAAAAGAGTGAAATAAATTAAGTTTTTAACAAAAAAATAGAACCGACTTCAAACGGTAAAAATTAAAATTGTTCAGTACCTACTTCTTCTTGCTTATGGTAATGACTCTTAAAACTATTTTTGAAGTCGGGCCCTTAGTGAAATGTCCTGTCTTAGTAAATATAATGTACCTTTCGTTCTGAATGGGCACCGACTCCAATATAGTTTTAACAGTCATTACCATAAGCAAGAAGAAGTAGGTACTGTCCCACTGTCTGTACTGTCGGTGCCAATTTAGAACGAATGGTACGACATTTACTAAGGGCCCGACTACAAAAATAGTTTTAAGAGTCATTACCATAAGCAAGAAGAAGTAGGTACTGAACAATTTTATTTTTTACCGTTTGAAGTCGGTTCTATTTTTTTGTTAAAAACTTAATTTATGGAAGTCTGTAAAAAACGAACAATATGTAACGAATGATGTGAATGAATGGTGATAAATATATTTTTACTGTATGGGCAAGACTAAAAACACAAATAATGCCTGTATGAATGATGAAATTATTTAGATTAGTGTGGATGAACACGCAGCATGCGGCGATCACTAACACTACGTGGACTACACATTCACAACTTTATTTTATTAATTAACTAAATCTATAAAAATGTGGAAATTAATGTATAAATGTATCAAGAACCTGAATGTCGGCAGAGGGACTGCGGAAAGATAGAAAATAATTATATTTAAGAAGTCATTAACCAAGCCGCTTTGACCATTTTGAATTTAAACATTATCACTTTTCTCCTCATATTCTAATTTTTCCATTTATTATTAAAACACGGTGAGATTAATGCATCTACGACGACTTCAGCCTTCTGCGTCATTTTTTCAACGACGAGGAGGCCTGAAGCCCTCGTGACACTAATTTGCAGCGTTTTTTCGGTACACCAATATCACTGCAAATTCAAAATTTATAACTAAATATTAACAGATTAAAACACAGTAAAAATAGAAAGATTCGACAAATACACCGATCGGGATACAATTTAAGGATGTTGGAGGACCATTGTTTGAATGAGAAAAACTCAATTGATTGTTGAAGTTTTCCTTACCTAAGGGGAGCCGGTGACGAAACGGTGACGTATTTACTTTTTTACATACTCACACCAATTGAAATAAGTATATACCCAAGCAAGAGATAAATTGCCTAGAACTATGTCTTAATTTTAACTATTTAAAGCAAAAAGTTTCACGAAACAATACCAAGCTCAAACTTATTGTAAATTAAGTGGTTATGCTTTTATTCTCGTATGAAATGAACGAAACATACATTGTATAAGAAAAAATATCAAATATCACAACACCCAAATGTACATAATTAATTGTCCACAGAAGCAAGACAGCGGTTGTTGAAGTCCTGTAAGCAACAACATCGCCACCCTTCAGGAGTAAGTTACAATAAACTACCGTCTTAACTTAGTCCTCAAGGGGAGCAACGTGAATGCTTAATTTCCATAATTTTTAAGGTATTCTGAAAAAGAACATCAAAAATTACGTAATAACAAATAATTAATTTAGTGTTTTTTATTGTACATATTTAATTACATAATTATTATTAAACTCAACATTATATGTATTTTAATGCTTTTTGTACTACTTATAGCTTTAAAATAATGTAATTATAAATTTTATATTGCTTAATAAACAAATTGTCTCTTACAAAACAACACAAATGATAAATTATAGTGTTATAATAGGGAATAAAATAGAATTTATTGCAAAACAAAAAAACATACCATGCGTAGGTAGGTAATCTCTATTTTTCTTAACAGCTACCATATATTATTTTCTGTCTTCCAAAGATTTGCTGAATGAATGTATCGAGGCAAGTGCACGACGCAGTGACTCAGGCCGTCAATAAAAACCTGAATGAAGGCATGAAATCTTTCTTACCTTAGTACGTATACAAACGCGCTGATGGTCGCTCAGAGACCATGTCCGACCGGGCATCGCACCTTTCCACCAAAAGATGATATAAATTCTTCTCGGCAGAAATGGGTACTGCCGTTCTTCCTCGGTTGCACCATGAACGTTGGAACCGTAATGAAGCTATGCTAAGATTGAAAAGAAACATATATACAAATCACATCGTTTATTTAAAGTTATTAAATACTGTTTAAAAATGCAGTTGAGAAATATCTGCCTTTTACGTTAGCTTTCGCTGTGTTGTAAGAGACAGGTACCTTCCCCAAAGAGATATTAGATATAGTTGTTTACATAAATCGCAAATTTATCAGAAACTCTATACGTAACAACGTTAACATATTTGTAATCTAACTCTTATTTTCCTTTTATCTTCTTTCTACTTTCTGGACCTAGCCGCTCGAAATGCGCTTAAGTAAACCTTGGTTTTTTGCCGTTGCTAGAACGCCAAAAAGGACCCTGGCCTCCATAACGCCAAATATAGAATTGTTACATATAAAATGCCCATAGTAATTCACTGTATCCCCGAATAGGATTTGTTTTGAAATTTATCGTATTAAAAAGGATCTTCCTTTTTGCTTTTAATAGAACTAAATAAACGTTGACTAAACAATAACTAAATGTAGTAAAATTAAGTTACTATGAAAAAAGATTTTAATTATTGTAATTTCGTGCCCACCAACCAACTCTATTGTGTTTCGGTGGAAAAGTGCAGTTGCCGGCCACACTTACATGAGGCGACCACCAGCCTCCGGAATAGCAGAGCAACTGCATACAACCTCAGACAAGACTTACCTATGCTTGCTTAAGGTTGTATGTAGATGTCCATGGGCTGCAGCGACCACTTAACACCACGTGGCCTGCATGCTCGTCTGCTACTCCATTCAAATAAAAAAAATGTAAGGGAAGATCCTTGCCTAGCATTAGGACATTAAGTTTGAAGAAAAAAGAAGTATTTCTTCTGTAACACTTTTCGCCTTTCCTGTAAGTAGCCGCTAGTCGCTCAACAACTGTGTTTACGATAGCTTAGGTGTCCTTTGTCGTTGTTTGAACGATGAAGAAGACCCAAACCGTCGCAAGACACAGTGACAACAATATTTCGTTCCTGTAAAAAAGATATGAGCTATGACAGATAAAAAATACAAATTATTTTGCTGTTGATAAAATACATAAAATACAGTTTATGAAAGGAAATAAATAAGGATTAATCAAAAATAGAGTAGATACACTGTATATTACGCTACTTTGTATGCGTGTTCTCTTAATAACACAAGCTAGATGGTAGTGTCAGCACGGAGTTCCAAATAACCCGGTATTCAGGTAGGTGGCGCTTTATTGGCTTTTGAATCACGGTAACGATCTTACTGCATTGATTGTATTAATTTGACAAGATACATATCCATCTCCAAAATGGTTTGACCCCACTGGTTAGATCGTTAACTTGATTAGATATTTTACATCGAAGACTAAACCTACAAATTTTAAGATTATTTTTTCACTCTCCCTTTTAGATGAATTGTATATTATTACTCAGGATTAATAAACGATTTAATTTCTTACCATTTGTTCTCGAATAGTGTCTCTGTATCAACTTTGATCTCTTTTGCCGTTTTTAAACGACAAAATGATTCTAGGGCACCGTATTACTAAGTGAAGTGTAAATGTTGCTGCCAAGATAGCAACACGTCATTCTTCACGCACCAATATATTACTGTTTTTGATTACCACTCTCTTTTTCTTCTTGAGTACTCGATAAACGTGTCTACGTCGACTTTGTCAGTTGTTAAAATGACCAAGGAGACCCAGATCGTCGTAACACTCTATGATGATAGCGTAGATGAATGTGCCACAAGTAAATGAAATGCATGTTTTCTTTTACCTTGGCTCTGTAGACTTTCGGCGACTACCTCAGACTCCATCGCAGCAGTAGCAACGTCTTATACGTTAGAACTGCCAGGAGGGGGATAGAGGCAGCCACTGCTCTGACTGCAATGAGACTTTCTCAGGTAACTGTAACAATGACTGAAAATTGTATTTTAATTTAATAAGTAAATAAAAAATGTAGTTTAAAAAACTAAAAAACACGCTTTTGTGAAAATACGAACGAAGAAAAAAAATTTTAAGAGTCATTACCATAAGCAAGAAGTAGGTGCTGAACAATTGAAGACATGAGTGGATGAAGGTGTTATGTCGCATTTTTTTAAATTTCGGTTTTTTGTCATGAATGAAGGTGTTATGTCAACTCGGAAGTCATGGCACCTTCAGATTTCATAGTTATAAGCGTAAACAGTGTGAAAAATAATAGATGAAGGGTTTATGTACACACGACACTTAATTTCTTAGTGGAAGAAAGTGTTAAAGGCACTTAATGCTCGACTTCAATGATAAAAAACAAAATCGTCTAATGGAAGAAAGTGTTATGTACGTACATAGCATCTTCATTCGTGACCAAACGTGCAAAAACTAATAAAACCGTGTTTTGATATGGACGAACCATGATCAACTAAAATATGTGAAACCTGAATATCGTTATTTATTAGAAGAAATTTTAAAAGAATAATATGTCTTTTTTCATTTTAAGTAAACTTTAATTTTAATATTTACAGTAAACTTTCATTTTAATACTTTCAGTAATAACTGAAAGTATTAAAATGAAAGTTTTTATATATATTTAAACACGTTCATATAGAATAGTTGTTTCATTTATAACCAAACATATTTGTGAATGAAGGTGTTATGTACATTTTTTTACACAAATTACCCTCATAAATATAATATTTTTTCTAACAGCTTTATGTACTTGAATAAAGATGTAATAAACTATATTTTTTGAAAGTTTTAGCATTGTAACTCTACTACTACCATTTCTACAACTAAAAAACCTTTAACGCTAATTTTCTCGAGTTTTTGTTTTTGTATCATAACACTTTCATCCACTCATGTCTTCAATTTATTTTTTACCGTTTGAAGTCGGTTCTATTTATTTGTTAAAAACTTAATTTATTTCACTCTTATTAGTAATTTTAATATGTAAAAGCATAATTGGATTTTTTTTACCTAACTTCTAAACGTTAAAAAGATTTACCGTTCATGTTAATCTAATAGCCATCTAATAGCCTAATCCACCTGAGCGTATAAATTATTGAAAGAATTTACTCTCAGCTCTTAACCGTTGAGGAGTTGTACCTTCAATCATGAGCTTAGCAACATCAGGTGATAATAACCAAGCATAAATATTTGTATTATGTTAAAAAAATATGACTTAAAAAATGTGTGTGCCTATTAAGTTTCAGTGTTTCCCTCGATTTCTGTGTGCTTATTAAGTTTCAGTGTTTCCCTCGATTTCCCTAGTATCCTATCATCAGATTGTGACATGGTGACAGTTGGACCACCTTAGGAGTTTAAGTTTTAGAACAAAAAAATATATATTGAAAGAATTTGCCCTCAACTCCTAACCGTCGTAGTACCTTCCATCATCAGCTCAGCAACATGACATGATTATAATTATACACAAATGCCTGTTTTGCTTTTGCTTTAGTAAAAATTTAAAAATCATTTGTTGTACTATAAAATTTGAATGTTCCTTTCAATTTCTCTGGGATCCCATCATCAGACTTTGACTTGGTGACAGTGGGACCACCTCAGGAATATAAGATTTCGAACATAAGACCATTTATTGAAAGAATTTGCTCTCAGCTCCTCACCCTCGCAGTACCTTCCATTCATGAAATGATGATTACTATGCAAAAATATCTCTTATGCTTCAGAAAGTATAAGAAAATCAATGTGTGTGCCTATAAAATTTGAGAGTTACCCTCGATTTCCCTGGGATCCAATCATCAGATCCTGATTTGGTAACAATGGGACCACCTCGGGAGTATAAGCATACGAACAAAAAAATAATTTTGAAAATCGGTCCACAAACGGCGGAGTAATCGGTGAACATATATATAAAAAAATACATACAGCCGAATACAGTACCTCCTCCTTTTGGAAGTCGGTAAAAAACGAACGAATGATGTGAATGAATGGTGATGAATATATTTTTCCTGTATGGGCAAGACTAAAAACACAAATAATGCCTGTATGAATGATGAAATTATTTACATAAGTGTAGATGAACACGCAGCATGCGGTGATCACTAACACTACGTGGACTACACATTCACAACTTTATTTTATTAATTAACTAAATCTATAAAAATGTGGAAATTAATGTATAAATGTATCAAGAACCTGAATGTCGGCAGAGGGACTGCGGAAAGATAGAAAATAATTATATTTAAGAATTGATTAAACCAAGCCGCTTTGACCATTTTGAATTTAAACATTATCACTTTTCTCCTCATATTCTAATTTTTCCTTTGATTAATAAAACACGATGAGATTAATGTGCATCTACGACGACTTCAGCCTTCTGCGTCATTTTTTCAACGACGAGGAGGCCTGAAGCCCTCGTGACACTAATTTGCAGCGTTTTTTCTGTACACCAATGTCACTGCAAATTCAAAATTTATAACTAAATATTAACAGATTAAAACACAGTAAAAATAGAAAAATTCGACAAATACACCGATCGGGATATAATTTAAGGATGTTGGAGGACCATTATTTGAATGAGAAAAACTCAATTGATTGTTGAAGTTTTCCTTACCTAAGGGGAGCCGGTGACGAAACGGTGACGTATTTACTTTTTTACATACTCACACCAATTGAAATAAGTATATACCCAAGCAAGAGATAAATTGCCTAGAACTATGTCTTAATTTTAACTATTTAAAGCAAAAAGTTTCACGAAACAATACCAAGCTCAAACTTATTGTAAATTAAGTGGTTATGCTTTTATTCTCGTATGAAATGAACGAAACATACATTGTATAAGAAAAAATATCAAATATCACAACACCCAAATGTACATAATTAATTGTCCACAGAAGCAAGACAGCGGTTGTTGAAGTCCTGTAAGCAACAACATCGCCACCCTTCAGGAGTAAGTTACAATAAACTACCGTCTTAACTTAGTCCTCAAGGGGAGCAACGTGAATGCTTAATTTCCATAATTTTTAAGGTATTCTGAAAAAGAACATCAAAAATTTCGTAATACCAAATAATTAATTTAGTGTTTTTTATTGTACATAGTTAATTACATAATTATTATTAAACTCAACATTATATGTATTTTAATGCTTTTTGTACTACTTATAGCTTTAAAATAATGTAATTATAAATTTTATATTGCTTAATAAACAAATTGTCTCTTACAAAACAACACAAATGATAAATTATAGTGTTATAATAGGGAATAAAATAGAATTTATTGCAAAACAAAAAAACATACCATGCGTAGGTAGGTAATCTCTCTTTTTCTTAACAGCTACCGTATATTATTTTCTGTCTTCCAAAGATTTGCTGAATGAATGTGTCGAGGCAAGTGCACGACGCAGTGACTCAGGCCGTCAATAAAAACCTGAATGAAGGAAGAAATCTTTCTTACCTTAGTACGTATACAAACGCGCTGATGGTCGCTCAGAGACCATGTCCGACCGAGCATCGCACCTTTCCACCAAAAGATGATATAAATTCTTCTCGGCAGAAATGGGTACTGCCGTTCTTCCTCGGTTGCACCATGAACGTTGGAACCGTAATGAAGCTATGCTAAGAATGAAAGAAACATATATAAACAGTAATCTAACTCTTATTCTCCTTTAACCTTCTTTCTTCTTTCTGGACGTAGCCGCTCGAAATGTGCTTACGTAAAACTCGATTTTTTGCCGTAGCTAGAACGGCAAAATGGACCCAGGCCTCCATAACGCCGAATTTACAATATAATTGCTACACATAAAATGCCCATAGTAATTTACTGTATCCCCGAATAGGATTTTTTTTTAAATTTATCATATTAACAAGGATAGAACTATATAAACGTTGACTAAACATTAACTAAATGTAGTAAAATGAAGTTACTGTGAAATAAGATTTTAATTTTTGTAATCTCGTGCCCACCAATCAACCCGTAGTTCACCGACACGCACTCAGTCAGTGTGGCGAATTATGGCTTAAATCCCTCTGAAATTCTTAGGGAAGACCCTTGCCTAGTAGCAGGATATTAAGTTTTAAGAAAAAAGATGTATTTCTTCTGTAACACTTTTCGTCTTTCCTGTAAATAGCCGCTAGCCGCTCAACAACTGTGATTACGACAGGTTAGGTGTCCTTTGTCGTTATTCGAACGATGAAGGAGACCCAAGCCGTCGCAAGACACAGTGACAACAATATTGCGTTCCTGTAAAAAAAGATACGAGCTGTGACAGATATAAAAATACAAATTATTTTGCTGTTGATAAAATGCCTAAAATACAGTTTATGAAAGGAAATAAATAAGAATTAATCAAAAATAAACGTGAAAAAATAGTTAAGTAGATACACTGTATATTACGCTACCTTGTATGCGTGTTCCCTTTAATAACCACAAGCTAGATGTTAGTCAGTTAGATTGCGCTTTATTGGTTTTTGAATTACAGTAACGATCTTGCTCCATTGATTGTATTAGTTTGACAAGACACATATCCACCCCCAAAATGGTTTGACCCCACTGGTTAGATATTTTACATCGAAGACTATAGGTACCTACAAATAAGATTATTTTTTCACTCTCCCTCTCCCAGGATGTTAATAAACGATTTAATTTCTTACCATTTGCTCTCGAATAGTTTCTCTGTATCAACTTTGATCTCTTTTGCCGTTTTTAAACGACAGAAAGATTCTAGGGCACCGTAGTACAAAGTGAAGTGTAAATAAACGTTGACTAAACAATAACTAAATGTAGTAAAACTAAGTTACTATGAAAAAAGATTTTAATTATTGTAATTTCGTGCCCACCAATCAACCCGTAGTCCACTAACACGCACTCGGTGAGTGTGGCAAATTATGGCATAAATCCCTCTGAAATTTGTAGGTGGTAGAACTATTATGGTTCGCCCAGGGATATACCACCGCTGCACCCACTTCTGCCATGAACCAACTCTATTGTGTTTCGGTGGAAAAGTGCAGTTGCCGGCCACACTTACATGAGGCGACCACCAGCCTCCGGAATAGCAGAGCAACTGCATACGACCTCAGACAAGACTTACCTATGCTTGCTTAAGGTTGTATGTAGATGTCCATGGGCTGCAGCGACCACTTAACACCACGTGGCCTGCATGCTCGTCTGCTACTCCATTCAAATAAAAAAAATGTAAGGGAAGATCCTTGCCTAGCATTAGGACATTAAGTTTGAAGAAAAAAGAAGTATTTCTTCTGTAACACTTTTCGCCTTTCCTGTAAATAGCCGCTAGCCGCTCAACAACTGTGTTTACGACAGCTTAGGTGTCCTTTGTCGTTGTTTGAACGATGAAGAAGACCCAAACCGTCGCAAGACACAGTGACAACAATATTGCGTTCCTGTAAAAAAAGATACGAGCTGTGACAGATATAAAAATACAAATTATTTTGCTGTTGATAAAATACCTAAAATACAGTTTATGAAAGGAAATAAATAAGGATTAATCAAAAATAAACGTGAAAAAATAGTTAAGTAGATACACTGTATATTACGCTACCTTGTATGCGTGTTCCCTTTAATAACCACAAGCTAGATGTTAGTCAGTTAGATTGCGCTTTATTGGTTTTTGAATTACAGTAACGATCTTGCTCCATTGATTGTATTAGTTTGACAAGACACATATCCACCCCCAAAATGGTTTGACCCCACTGGTTAGATATCTTACATCGAAGACTATACCTACAAATAAGATTATTCACTCTCCCTCTCCCAGGATGTTAATAAACGATTTAATTTCTTACCATTTGCTCTCGAATAGTTTCTCTGTATTAACTTTGATCTCTTTTGCCGTTTTTAAACGACAGAAAGATTCTAGGGCACCGTAGTACAAAGTGAAGTGTAAATGTTGCTGCCAAGGTAGCAACACGTCATTCTTCACACACCAATATATTACTGTTTTTGATTACCACTCTCTTTTTCTTCTTAAGTACTCGATTCGTCGACCTAGTCAGTTGTTAAAACGACCAAGGAGTCCCAGATCGTCGTAACACTCTATGATGATAGCGTAGATGAATGTGTCACAAGTAAATGAAATGCATGTTTTCTTTTACCTCCGCTCTGTAGAGTTTCGGCGACTACCTCAGACTCCATCGCAGCAGTAGCAACGTCTTATACGTTAGTACTGCCAGGAGGGGGATAGAGGCAGCCACTGCACTGACTGCAAGGAGACTTTCTCAGGTAACTGTAACAATGACTGAAAATTGTATTTTAATTTAATAAGTAAAAAAACACAAGTGCACACTTAAATACTAGCAATTTTTCAAAAAGACTGCGGACTGCCGAGAAACTTTCTCGAAAAGGCATTCGAAAAGGCATTTTCTCTTTGTTCGATGTTCCTCTACGAACTCTCAGGAAGACACTAGTTCTTCGTTGGTTCAATAGAAAGAAAGAAAGAAAAATATTTATTACATATTAGAAATACAAAATATTCGCTTAATGAATGTATTTTTCCCGGCCATTGCCTTTAGATACCTTCTGTTTCGGCTGGATATTGAGGTGAGAGAAAAAAGACGGTGAAAAAAAACGCCAACAACACTCATTTAAAAAAAATTACCGACTTTAAAAGAAAACTACTACAAAACAAATTAATATTCACTAAAAAGTAAAAAAATAAATACAACAATTTAATAGTCAACTTACATTTTCTACTCATCAATATCTAGGTACGATCTGTGTTTACCATATAATGTACATAATAATATGTAGTGTTGTCGCCAACGATTTTAATTAGTAAAATAGCAACATTCTAGGGTAGAAAAATAATTATGTTAATTTATCAATCATAATACGGGTAGTTGTTAATGCATGTTTTATAAAGTACCTTCTATTTTCTTCAAGTTTCTGTATAAATACCGGCAAAGTGAGATAATAGAATTATTACTGTCCAGACTTCAAGGAATTAGGTAGTAAAATAAGTACGCTAAAGCTCTGTTCAAATAAGTATTGATTTATAACTGTGCTGTCATTATAAGTGAGTTAAGTGTAATTCAGTAACTGTATCAAGTAAGTGGTTGAGGTTATTGTTTCTGTGTCATAAGATTAGATTGGGTAAGTGCAGTTGTTTTCACAGTTATATCACGAGTTAGTATGAGTTCACACATGTTCTAATTATACTGTTAATGTATTTGGTGATGTGTAGGATGTTTGTAGTGATATACTATAAAATACAGTGCTTATTATCTTGAAAGTGGTTTGATTGACTCACAGTAGGTACAATTATTGTTTATTTTGGAGCCGGTATCGATCGGGTTTTCATCGTATTGTTGTCGTATCGTGTCGATTCTTCTGCACACTCATGTCACTGCAAATTCAAAAGACACACGCAAAATCATAAGTTAATGGATAGAAAAAAACAATATATATTTAACGAACAATATGTAACGAATGATGTGAATGAATGGTGATGAATATATTTTTCCTATATGGACAAGACTAAAAACACAAATAATACCTTATGAATGACGAAATTTTTTAGATTAGTGTAGATGAACACGCAGCATGCGGCGATTTCTAACACTACGTGGACTACACATTCACAACTTTATTTTATTAATTAACTAAATCTATAACAATGTGGCCATTAATGTATAAATGTATCAAGAACCTGTATGTCGGCAGAGGGACTGTGGAAAGATAGAAATTAATTATATTTAAGAAGTCATTAAACCAAGCCGCTGTGATCATTTTGAATTTAAACATTATCACTTTTCTCCTCATATTCTAATTTTTCCATTGATTAATAAAACACGATGAGATCAATGCATCTACGACGACTTCAGCCTTCTGCGTCGTTTTTTCAACGACGAGGAAGCCTGAAGCCCTCGTGACACTAATCTGCAGCGTTTTTTCGGTACACCAAAGTCACTGCAAATTTAAAATTTATTACTAAATATTAACAGGTTAAAACACAGTAAAAATAGAAAGATTCAACAAACCCACCGATCGGGATATAATTTAAGGATGTTGGAAGACCATCGTTTGAATGAGGAAATCTCAATTGATTGTTGAAGTTTTCCTTATATAAGGGGAGCCGACTTTTTTTCCTGTGTGAGCAACACTGAATACACAGTAAATGGATGTCCATTGTGTAGCATCTACGACGGCTTCAGTCTTCTTCGTCGTTAATGCAATGACGGAAGCCTGAAGCCCTTGTGACTCTGTGTCGACACCAATATAACTGAAAATTCAAAATATGGAAACAAAATATTCGTATAACAGATAATACCTACGTAGATAAATTAATATATTTTTCCATATAAATGGCTGGTTATTACATATTACACCATATACTTAGGATAAATCCTAAGATATACTAACGTATATTACACCATTTATATGGCAAAACTTTCAATAGTGAAAAATTTTAAAGGCAAGACGTAATAAAACAGATTAAGAGCAGTTTCCAACCAGCGTATTTTACGCTCGTAATATTAGTTTTTTTTAAAACGCGCACGGAACGACGAGATTTAATTTCGAGAGAGAGAGACGACGACATTTTCAAGTGCAAAAAAGTGCGCATGTAAGCGCGTTTTCGAATACGACCGAAAAATACCCTAGTTAAAACCACTCTAATATCTAATTTTATCATAAACACTCACAGAGCAACGAATATTCACGTTGAGCGCGCGAGCGACATGAATATTCGTTGCTCTGTGTAAACACTATAAATAAAGTTGAAATCAAACGACTAAAAATTATTTTCTTGCTTCCTTTTCCTTCAAACCGCTCTAAATAGTGGGTCTACCTTGTCACTTCTACGACACCAAAAGATATTAAATTAATCCACTTTGCCATTAAAGAAAGCCGAAATTAATTTTTATACCATCATGGCAGACATTGAATGTAACATGTTTCTCCTATTTTAAATTTTGAGTAGATAACATTGCTTACCTCCTCAAGATTAAGTATCTGTTCAAAATTAAGTTAGATTTATGGCACATATATAAACACAATGCTCTAAAACGTCTTAAAAGAACAGAATCTGAAAGATAGAAGGTTTATTTAACTTTATAACAATAAATCACGCATACACGAACATTAAACAACAGTCAGCTCTAAAAGTACACAAATTCTCGTTTATATTAGTAAGTATCGTCTTTCCTTGCAACTAGTGGAGGACTGAAGCGTAGAGCTTAAGTTCTCCCCTGATAGCCAAGAAGAACGTCATTATACACGAAATAGAAAGATCTTCGAATGAATGCCACATCTCCAAAAGGAAGAAAGTATTCGTAGGAAGCTGCTGGGCTCAACGAACGCTAGCCTAGAAAAAGAAATTTTGAAAAGGCCGATATGTAGCAGTGGCCTTCGAAACGTTTATGCAAAATCTTTCAATTCAATTCAATTCATTTATGTCAAAGTACACAAGTACAAGATTTTCTTTAGTTATTTAGAAAAAGATAAATAATTTTAAGCAGAACATAAAGAAAATTTTCTGGAGTTAGACCTAAAAATTTTAACTATGTGACAACAATTATTGTGTGTGCAATAATAGTTAGACAAATGTTCTTACGTTAGTAAACCAAAAATGTGACAAATAAATTATTCCTCAGACGACGTTATCTATAAGTACTGGTACTCTAAGGTTAAACGTATGTTAATGCCTCACGTTTTGTAATGCAGCACTTTTTGTTGATCGGTCAGTGACAACGACTTCTCTGTGTTTGATTTGATATAGTCTTAAAAAAATATCCATTCAAACACAAAGGGAGCGTTGCTCTGAAAACGTCGTGTCCTCTTCAGTGAGCCATGTTATTGGTTTTGGTTCCAAAAACTAATTAGAAAAATGGTTGTTCAATGTTTCATGTTGTATAATAATCCTGGTGATATTTTTATCAGCGGCTCATTTAATAGTTTATTATTAAAATTATCAGTTATATTGTGCATTAAAACTTATGGAAATACTGTATTTTGACTGCAAAATTTCATGTTCAAAATCAGCTAAATCAGCGAAATCGGCAAAATTTCGTATACGGCCTCTTAAGTTTCAAATACCTGATAAGTTTTAATGCTCCTTTCTACTGCAGAGCAAACCCTCCTCCTTTCTCATCCGGGCTTGGGACCGGCAATGGCGGAGTTAAACTATTTAGGCTACCTTTATTACAACAATGTGGCTTAATTTTTGACGGATCTAAAAATAGATTTTTCTAGGTATATAAGTTTTGTGTTTCTGTATTCTCTTTATCACTCGATCTACTGGTGGTCCAGTCCGGCTCCGCCCGGGCGCTTGAGTTTATATTAGCAATTTTTGCAACAGTCGTGGAAGCTTAAGATAACTTAACAGCATGAAAATGTACGTCTTGAAGGTTAAAATAAATGGCAATCCATTCTAATGCCATCAGCCGGCTTCGTTACAGAAACAAAATCATTATTTTGCTACTCATATCAATACCTGCAACGTACGCGATGTAAGGATTCATATTAGCATTTTTTTCACATGTTGGATTACAATATTAAAGTTTTTATATGGATCCCTTACGTGTTTTAAATATTCTATAGCCTATGTTCATCAAAGATAATGTACGAGTGTAGTTTCAGAGCCTATCCAATGCAAACAAACAAACAATCAAATCTTTCCTCTTTATAATATTATTAGGTAGGCATAATACATTCGTGTCTGTGAAACCATGGAAATACACATACAAAATTTCGACCCAATCGGTCAAGCCGTTTCGTAGTTGACATAACGACAGCAGCGCCATCTAACGGACTCCAAATGTATTTTTAAGTAGTCCAGGAAACCATTGAAATACCTATTTAAAATTTCAACCTAATCGGTTCAGACGTTTAAAAGTTATGTGAAAAAGATAAGTACGGAAGGATAATTCTTACTACCCGTTGTCCTATTACCCGTTTTCCAGTAGGAATGAAGCATTTTCCCGTGGTAAATAGTAGCCTACGTTGTTCCGGGAGTATGTCGGCTTGTAATAGTAAAAACGAATTTTCCAAATCGGTCCAGTAGTTTCGGAGCCTATTCAATAAAAACAAAAAAAAAACAAATCTTCCCTCTTTATAATATTAGTGTAGATTGAGCACACATAACCACATTTCTATCCTCACACTAATTTAACGTTGTTGTAATAATGATGATGAAACGCCAATAGAATATGTATATATTATAATTATATAAAATAAACTTTTAAACTTTTTTCTTGTCTCTAAGTAGTCGAATGGATTAATGCGTCTTTTGCGCTTACTCAGGCAATACGTTCGTTAAATTGACTAGAAAATCCAAAGAGAAAAAATTCCATCTTCGTCTTTATATACTAGTTAGTCATCTTTTTATTTAGCAGAAATCTCTTATAACAACATCGAAGAGACCACTTATAAGTCGCAATAGCCGGTCTATTTTATTTCTATTAGCAACATCGAAATCGGCACAAATAGTCTGTCATTATCATAGCATCAAAGGTACTCACCCTTCGGTTTCATACCTGTCAATACCTTGATACTCTAAGGTCATTATAACCAAAATAATATCGTTGTAAGAGGTTTAGACTGCACTTGTATATTTGGCTAATAAAATAACACATTCGTCTTTACTAAGTTTAGATCTAACTAACTTTATGTTGAGAAACAATAGCTAAAAAACAAAAAGGTATATCTTTATATACAATACGGAATTTAAATTTCATCTGGAAGTTAAATAATATTACATATATCGCTATGAGATATCCATGTTTGTTCCTTATGTGACTTCGTTCTTCACTCTGCCCGAGCTGTAGTATTTATGTCACTTGTTTTTAAGCAATTATTACCAATAAGATGTATTTAAAAACATTTTTATTGAGAAAAATTACTCAAAAACAAGGAGCAGATGGATCTGAAATGCGTTCTGAAAACAAAATAAATATAAGTACATATTTGCACCTTAAAGCATCAAGGTATGACAGGTATGACACCCGGAGTCAGTAACTTTGATGCTCTAAGATTTGCACAGATTCAATAAATTGTTATTGGTAAAACTGGAGGCTGTAGCCTTAGAGCATCAAGGTATTGACAGGTATGAAACTGAAGGGTGAGTCAGTACCTTTGATGCTCTAAGGTTGGAGCGTAGCGCCAAATAAAACCCGTTAAACCATAGACTTATAATTAAGTACCAGTATTTTGATACAAAGCAGGTGAGTCAGGTCGTCAAGACGGTTAAAGATGTTGGAATTTGAAGTTACAAAGCCCGTTGAATGTTGTGAGGCGTGCACATACACATTATTTTGGTGTGCGTAACCTCAAGAGCGCTCAGCCACAACTAAACGTAGAATTGTGTGAGTAAGGTGATATTTTAAGGGGTTAGTGACAGAAATGTTCAGATTTCACAGCTTACGCTTTAAAACTTACGCACACAAGCGTGCTTGTTTCACATAAAAAAGTCAAATCAAGTCTCTATCGACGATCTTCAAACAAGCTTGTATGGAGCCCTCGGTGCGCGATTCGGGCTCACTCTTGTCCAGTTTCATATCATAACAATCAACTGCATCTTACTAGTGATTCCATACTAGAATGAAGCTGCAGATTTCAATGACGAAATAGCCAGGATTATCTTCACAATCGTTATGAGATATCCATGTTTGTTCCTTATGTGACTTCGTTCTTCACTCTGCCCGAGCTGTAGTGTTTATGTCACTTGTTTTTAAGCAATTATTACCAATAAGATGTATTTAAAAACATTTTTATTGAGAAAAATTACTCAAAAACAAGGAGCAGATGGATCTGAAATGCGTTCTGAAAACAAAATAAATATAAGTACATATTTGCACCTTAAAGCATCAAGGTATGACAGGTATGACACCCGGAGTCATTAGCTTTGATGCTCTAAGATTTGCACAGATTCAATAAATTGTTATTGGTAAAACTGGAGGCTGTAGCCTTAGAGCATCAAGGTATTGACAGGTATGAATCTGAAGGGTGAGTCAGTACCTTTGATGCTCTAAGGTTGGAGCGTAGCGCCAAATAAAACCCGTTAAACCATAGACTTCGTGAGTCAGGTCGTCAAGACGGTTAAAGATGTTGGAATTTGAAGTTACAAAGCCCGTTGAATGTTGTGAGGCGTGCACATACACATTATTTTGGTGTGCGTAACCTCAAGAGCGCTCAGCCACAACTAAACGTAGAATTGTGTGAGTAAGGTGATATTTTAAGGGGTTAGTGACAGAAATGTTCAGATTTCACAGCTTACGCTTTAAAAACTTACGCACACAAGCGTGCTTGTTTCACATAAAAAAGTCAAAACAAGTCTCTATCGACGATCTTCAAACAAGCTTGTATGGAGCCCTCGGTGCGCGATTCGGGCTCACACTTGTCCAGTTTCATATCATAACAATCAACTGCATCTTACTAGTGATTCCATACTAGAATGAAGCTGCAGATTTCAATGACGAAATAGCCAGGATTATCTTCACAATCGTTATGAGATATCCATGTTTGTTCCTTATGTGACTTCGTTCTTCACTCTGCCCGAGCTGTAGTGTTTATGTCACTTGTTTTTAAGCAATTATTACCAATAAGATGTATTTAAAAACATTTTTATTGAGAAAAATTACTCAAAAACAAGGAGCAGATGGATCTGAAATGCGTTCTGAAAACAAAATAAATATAAGTACATATTTGCACCTTAAAGCATCAAAGTATGACAGGTATGATGACAGTACCTTTGATGCTCTAAAGTTGGAGCGTAGCGCCAAATAAAACCCGTTAAACCATAGACTTATAATTAAGTACCAGTATTTTGATACAAAGCAGGTGAGTCAGGTCGTCAAGACGGTTAAAGATGTTGGAATTTGAAGTTACAAAGCCCGTTGAATGTTGTGAGGCGTGCACATACACATTATTTTGGTGTGCGTAACCTCAAGAGTGCTCAGCCACAACTAAACGGAGAATTGTGTGAGTAAGGTGATATTTTAAGGGGCTAGTGACAGAAATGTTCAGATTTCACAGCTTACGCTTTAAAAACTTACGCACACAAGCGTGCTTGTTTCACATAAAAAAGTCAAATCAAGTCTCTATCGACGATCTTCAAACAAGCTTGTATGGAGCCCTCGGTGCGCGATTCGGGCTCACTCTTGTCCAGTTTCATATCATAACAATCAACTGCATCTTACTAGTGATTCCATACTAGAATGAAGCTGCAGATTTCAATGACGAAATAGCCAGGATTATCTTCACAATCGTTATGAGATATCCATGTTTGTTCCTTATGTGACTTCGTTCTTCACTCTGCCCGAGCTGTAGTGTTTATGTCACTTGTTTTTAAGCAATTATTACCAATAAGATGTATTTAAAAACATTTTTATTGAGAAAAATTACTCAAAAACAAGGAGCAGATGGATCTGAAATGCGTTCTGAAAACAAAATAAATATAAGTACATATTTGCACCTTAAAGCATCAAGGTATGACAGGTATGACACCCGGAGTCATTAGCTTTGATGCTCTAAGATTTGCACAGATTCAATAAATTGTTATTGGTAAAACTGGAGGCTGTAGCCTTAGAGCATCAAGGTATTGACAGGTATGAATCTGAAGGGTGAGTCAGTACCTTTGATGCTCTAAGGTTGGAGCGTAGCGCCAAATAAAACCCGTTAAACCATAGACTTCGTGAGTCAGGTCGTCAAGACGGTTAAAGATGTTGGAATTTGAAGTTACAAAGCCCGTTGAATGTTGTGAGGCGTGCACATACACATTATTTTGGTGTGCGTAACCTCAAGAGCGCTCAGCCACAACTAAACGTAGAATTGTGTGAGTAAGGTGATATTTTAAGGGGTTAGTGACAGAAATGTTCAGATTTCACAGCTTACGCTTTAAAAACTTACGCACACAAGCGTGCTTGTTTCACATAAAAAAGTCAAAACAAGTCTCTATCGACGATCTTCAAACAAGCTTGTATGGAGCCCTCGGTGCGCGATTCGGGCTCACACTTGTCCAGTTTCATATCATAACAATCAACTGCATCTTACTAGTGATTCCATACTAGAATGAAGCTACAGATTGAAATGACGAAACAGGCAGGACTATCTTCACAATCGCTATGAGATATCCATGTTTGTTCCTTATGTGACTTCGTTCTTCACTCTGCCCGAGCTGTAGTATTTATGTCACTTGTTTTTAAGCAATTATTTCCAATAAGATGTATTTAAAAACATTTTTATTGAGAAAAATTACACAAAAACAAGGAGCTGATAGATCTGAAATGCGTTCTGAAAACAAAATAAATATAAATACATAATTGCACCTTAAAGCATCAAAGTATGACAGGTATGATGACAGTACCTTTGATGCTCTAAAGTTGGAGCGTAGCGCCAAATAAAACCCGTTAAACCATAGACTTATAATTAAGTACCAGTATTTTGATACAAAGCAGGTGAGTCAGGTCGTCAAGACGGTTAAAGATGTTGGAATTTGAAGTTACAAAGCCCGTTGAATGTTGTGAGGCGTGCACATACACATTATTTTGGTGTGCGTAACCTCAAGAGTGCTCAGCCACAACTAAACGGAGAATTGTGTGAGTAAGGTGATATTTTAAGGGGCTAGTGACAGAAATGTTCAGATTTCACAGCTTACGCTTTAAAAACTTACGCACACAAGCGTGCTTGTTTCACATAAAAAAGTCAAATCAAGTCTCTATCGACGATCTTCAAACAAGCTTGTATGGAGCCCTCGGTGCGCGATTCGGGCTCACTCTTGTCCAGTTTCATATCATAACAATCAACTGCATCTTACTAGTGATTCCATACTAGAATGAAGCTACAGATTGAAATGACGAAACAGGCAGGACTATCTTCACAATCGCTATGAGATATCCATGTTTGTTCCTTATGTGACTTCGTTCTTCACTCTGCCCGAGCTGTAGTATTTATGTCACTTGTTTTTAAGCAATTATTACCAATAAGATGTATTTAAAAACATTTTTATTGAGAAAAATTACTCAAAAACAAGGAGCAGATGGATCTGAAATGCGTTCTGAAAACAAAATAAATATAAGTACATATTTGCACCTTAAAGCATCAAGGTATGACAGGTATGACACCCGGAGTCAGTAGCTTTGATGCTCTAAGATTTGCACAGATTCAATAAATTGTTATTGGTAAAACTGGAGGCTGTAGCCTTAGAGCATCAAGGTATTGACAGGTATGAAACTGAAGGGTGAGTCAGAACCTTTGATGCTCTAAGGTTGGAGCGTAGCGCCAAATAAAACCCGTTAAACCATAGACTTATAATTAAGTACCAGTATTTTGATACAAAGCAGGTGAGTCAGGTCGTCAAGACGGTTAAAGATGTTGGAATTTGAAGTTACAAAGCCCGTTGAATGTTGTGAGGCGTGCACATACACATTATTTTGGTGTGCGTAACCTCAAGAGCGCTCAGCCACAACTAAACGTAGAATTTTGTGTGTAAGGTGATATTTTAAGGGGTTAGTGACAGAAATGTTCCGATTTCACAGCTTACGCTTTAAAAACTTACGCACACAAGCGTGCTTGTTTCACATAAAAAAGTCAAATCAAGTCTCTATCGACGATCTTCAAACAAGCTTGTATGGAGCCCTCGGTGCGCGATTCGGGCTCACTCTTGTCCAGTTTCATATCATAACAATCAACTGCATCTTACTAGTGATTCCATACTAGAATGAAGCTACAGATTGAAATGACGAAACAGGCAGGACTATCTTCACAATCGCTATGAGATATCCATGTTTGTTCCTTATGTGACTTCGTTCTTCACTCTGTCCGAGCTGTAGTATTTATGTCACTTGTTTTTAAGCAATTATTTCCAATAAGATGTATTTAAAAACATTTTTATTGAGAAAAATTACACAAAAACAAGGAGCTGATAGATCTGAAATGCGTTCTGAAAACAAAATAAATATAAATACATATTTGCACCTTAAAGCATCAAAGTATGACAGGTAAGATGACAGTACCTTTGATGCTCTAAGGTTGGAGCGTAGCGCCAAATAAAACCCGTTAAACCATAGACTAATAATTAAGTACCAGTATTTTGATACAAAGCAGGTGAGACAGGTCGTCAAGACGGTTAAGGATGTTGGAATTTGAAGTAACAAAGCCCGTTGAATGTTGTGAGGCGTGCACATACACATTATTTTGGTGTACGTAACCTCAAGAGCGCTCAGCCACAACTAAACGTAAAATTGTGTGAGTAAGGTGATATTTTAAGGGGTTAGTGACAGAAATGTTCAGATTTCATTGAAAACTTACGCACACAAGCGTGCTTGTTTCACATAAAAAAGTCAAATCAAGTCTCTATCGACGATCTTCAAACAAGCTTGTATGCAGCCCTCGGTGCGCGATTCGGGCTCACTCTTGTCCAGTTTCATATCATAACAATCAACTGCATCTTACTAGTGATTCCATGCTAGAATGAAGCTGCAGATTGCAATGACGAAATAGGCAGGACCATCTTCACAATCTTTATGAGATATCCATGTTTGTTCCTTATGTGACTTCGTTCTTCACTCTGCCCGAGCTGTAGTATTTATGTTACTTGTTTTTAAGCAATTATTTCCAATAAGATGTATTTAAAAACATTTTTATTGAGAAAAATTACTCAAAAACAAGGAGCAGATGGATCTAAAATGCGTTCTGAAATCAAAATAAATATAAAATATACATTTAAGGACAGATTAAATAAATTGTCATTGGTAAACTGGAAGCCACAGCTCACGTCTATTCTGACGAAATAGACACTTGATTCTTGATGCCTTTAGTCTTCTTTATCGATCTTCATTTTTAAAAGTTCCGTTGGTGCGTAGCGCTAGATAAAACCCGTTAGACCATAGACTTATAATTAAGTTTATGCGCTAGACCTACCAGTATTTTGATACAAAGCAGGTATGACAGGTCGCCAAGACGGTTAAGGATGTTGGAAGTTTGAATTTACAAAGCTCGTTCGGCTATGAATGTTGTGAGGCGTGCACATACACATTATTTTGGTGTGCGTAGCCTCAAGAGCGCTCAGCCATAACTAAACGTAGAACTGTGTGAGTAAGGTGATATTTGAAGGGGTTAGTGACAGAAATGTTCAGATTTCACTGTTTACGCTTTAAAAACTTACGCACACAAGCGTGCTTGTTTCACATAAAAAAGTCAAATCAAGTCTCTATCGACGATCTTCAAACAAGCTTGTATGGAGCCCTCGGTGCGCGATTCAGGCTCACTCTTGTCCAGTTATATATCATAACAATCAACTGCATCTTACTAGTGATTCCTTACTAGAATGAAGCTGCAGATTGCAATGACAAAATAGGCAGGACTATCTTCACAATCGCTATGAGATATAAATGTTTGTTCCTTATGTGACTTCGTTCTTCACTCTGCCCGAGCTGTAGTATTTATGTCACTTGTTTTTAAGCAATAATTTTCAATAAGATGTATTAAGTAACATTTTTATTGACAAAAATTACTTAAAACAAGGAGCAGATGGATCTGAAATACGTTCTGGAAACAAACTAAATACATATATAATATACCTATAAGGACAGATTAAATAAATTGTTATCGGTAAAACTGGAAGCCGCAGCTCACGTCACAAATAGACACTCTGTTTGTCTTATATATTCTTTAGCAACGATGATGACAGTGCCAAAGACATTCAAAAATTTCCAAACGGTTACAAATGTACTAAAATGAAGTTCCTGGTCGTCATGACAAGTTGTAGCGGGTCCATCTACATTGACGGGTTCATTCTTTTTTGCGTTGTTGACAACGACAACCAAGCAACATCTCTAGTAATTACGTACCAGAAAGAGCTGCAGGCTATTCTGACGAAATAGACTTGATTTTTGATGCCTTTGGTCTTCTTTATCCTTCTTCATTTTTAAAAGTTCCTTTGGAGCGTAGCGTCAAATAAAACCCGTTAGACCATAAACTTATAATTAAGACTATGCGCTAGACTAGTATTTTGATACAAAGCAGGTGTGACAGGTCGTCAAGACGGTTAAGGATGTTGGAAGTTTGAAGTTACAAAGCCCCTTCGGTTATGAATGTTGTGAGGTGTGCACATACACATTATTTTAATATGCGTAACCTCAAGAGCGCTCAGCCACAACTAAACGTAGAAATGTGTTAGTAAGGTGATATTTTAATGCGTTAGTGACAGAAATGTTCAGATTTCACTGTCAATGCTTTAAAAACTTACGCACACAACAAGCGTGCTTGTCAATATACGTCAGCACTATAACCAGAGCCAATTGGATTTCGTTAAATAATTATAATAAGAACGTTTTACACTCATAGCTCCACAGTAGGGTAGATTTACCTTGTGTCGTGGGTACCATGGACACACATAGAGACAGAAACACAAACACCCAGACCGAAAACAGAAATTTAAACTCACCATTCAAATATCTGCTTCGCCGGGAATCGAACCCGAGACCCTTCGATTGGCAGTCCGGCATAGTAACCATTACGCCACACGGGTCGTCAAATTTATAATAAAAATAATACCTATGCATTTAGCTGTTTTATGTCTTCAATCTTCTCTATAGACGACAGTAGACCATGACAACCCGGAAATCCTACCTAGTGTTACAATACTTGATAAAGTATTGAAAGTAAGTATTGAAAAACTAGGAGGGGTTAATGGGTCATCGGGCATCAAAATTCTTTCATCAGGCATCAAAATTTTCTTGTAGCTTTTAATTTTCTCTTGCTAAGTCGAAGCTTGCGCCAGTGACAACCCGCTAATTCTGCCTAGTACTTTAATACTTGGCAGGAGTAGCAGCTCATCAGGCCAAGTTGATGTGATAACTTCTTAAAGCGAGGGTTCCCGTAAACTGCAAAGGCCACTATTCTTCAAAACAAGACAAAATGCGACAGGCGAAACTCTCACTCAACTTTACGAATTTTTGGAAATAAGTGTATTATTATCAATATTCAACCCCCTCCATTTGTATGTCGCATACAGTTACTCTGGCATTTTTCTCAATTTTCGGAGCCGATTTCATTTGAAATAAAACAGCAGATCTTCACAGTTTGAGACGTGACAACGTCTTATAATTCGATGGAGCCAGCTGCACGCACGAAAAAGCATAACTTATGCGGCGTTACCTCTGCGGCGTTCCATTTAAGGCTTGAAGTGCAAGCGAGAGCGCGGAACGAGCGACAAAGAGGCACAATCGGCCTCCGCGCTCGGCAGCGTTTGACATCTGTCTCTCTCCTACTTGAGTGAGCGATGCGTCCGCGTGGACAGCTTCTATACAATAATACATTTACATGTTTTCGTCAAGTATGCAACCATTCCATCCATAGACCAATAAATAATCCTCAAGATGTAAGGGCGGCGTAACCATTATGTTGGCTTCTCTTTTTCTCAGCCAGTGTTACCTACTTATCATATTTTCCCCCAAATTTGGGTAATTTACAATATCAAGCAAGTAAAAATTATATGTCTTAGTACGTAAGTATTCTAAGATGATTCTAAGTCTAAGATTCCATCAGTATTTTCTTATTACGTTGTCACGTTCAACTATCGTCAGTAACTTAGACTAAGAATAATGTACTTAGTGGTCAGTAAACCGACTATACAGACAACCGATTTTTTTTTTATTGAGATACACAACTCCCATCCCAGGTCAGGTCTGCCGGTCAAGCCTATTTCATGTTTCTCAATAAATCAATAATTTGTTTGTAATGTGTACGTACAAAACGAATACATAAAAATCGAATAGAAGCATAAAACTATTTAAATCATTACAATATGAAATTACAAAATTTTCTCAAAGTCTTTAATCTTCTTTAGCTCAGCAAAACCGAAGCCGAGGTAAAACATTGAAATTTCTTCCACCTACAATAACTTTCTAAAGGCAAAGACTATTATTTGCACAAATATGAGTGTTTACAAAAGGTGTTTTTATTCATTTGGTTCGCCATATTTACGAGTATTTTCATGAGGTATGCAAATATTACAATAACTTACTGCATAACAACTGTAATATTCTCTAGCAAACATAAAGATATTATTTATGTTGATGTGTCTATTTCTTGATGCCTTCAATCTTTTCTACAAATATGACTACAACCCGCATGACCTACCTAATATTTCAATATAGGCGAAGATTGAAATAATAGGTGGATCAGACCAATTTGTTGTGACTGTTCTTTTTAAGTTCTTCAATCTTCTTCAGCTCAGAAAGCCCAGGTAAAATATTGAAAGTTCTACCGCCTACAATAACTTCTTAACTCACTTCTTAACATCTAAAATATTGTTTAGAAAAAATGAAGATATATTGATGTGTCTATTTCTTGATATCTTCAATGTTCTCTACGAAGACTATAACCCGCTTTTCCTACCTATTATTTCAATCTACAAATGAAGATTGAAATAACCGGTAGGTCAGGCCGATTTGATGTGATTGTTTCTTAAACTCTTCAGTCTTCTTTAGTTCAGGAAGCGCAGGTAAAATCTAAAACCTTTAAACGAGCAATTCTTGTATACATATATCAAAGATTTTTTATTGAACATAAAACATAACAAAATTTGAATTTGTTCGTAAACAACTGCAGTAGTTAGAAAACTGTGTCGCAGACATTTACGCCCACCTCTGGACAAAGATGAGGTATGTTCTAATTTATTGACTAAAGTAACAAAAGTTAGCATAAAGTAAATTACACATTGAGTTATAATTAACAATACATACTTTTTATAAATAAAAGATTACAATGTAGGTTAAGATGACTAGAAATTACTTAAACATTACAATTAAATAGTGTGTCTTTGTCAGCGTGTGTGTGCGTGTCTGTGTGTGTGTGTGTGTATGTGTGTGTGATTATCCAACCATAAGTGATACACATTCATCATATGTGAGAGTAAGGTGTTTCGTTATTTTGTTCTTCACTTCCCAGTACGTAAGCGGGTAAATACTTATTAATTTATTAAGTTTACTAGCCTTCCGCCGCCAGCGGCTTCGCCCGCGTGGACCCAAAACCCAAAACCTATATAGGTTCCCGTAGGATAAAAACCATCCTATGTCCTTTCCTAAGGTCCACTCTATCTGTGTTCCAAATTTCATTAAAAATGGTTCAGTAGTTTAAGCGTGAAAGCGTAGCAGACGGAGTTACTTCGAATTTATAATATTAGTATAGATTATAAACTGAAGATGCAAGGTACTCATAATGTCTCCTTGCAAATGCTGTACGCCCATTACCCAGTTTACAGATTCGGCCACTTCGACCGGTATTAAGGGTTATCTGAGTATAGGGTAAGCTAAGATGATTTCGCAGGATTATTTGCCTTAGTCCCTGTAGCTTCGGGATTAAGAATAGAGCTACGGTATCCCCTGCCTGATCGTAAGAGGCAACTAAAAGGGGGCTTCCGGGGTTGTGGACGGTGTGAGTGGGAGCTCGATCCATCCAACCAGCAGCCCCGGGAAGGGCGGCGATGTGTGCGTGGCCACATGTCGCCGTAAGCATCGGAAGGTGCAGGAGAGCAAAGCTGCTCTCCCGAAGATGGGCCCGTTCTGAGGCGTCGCACGTGGAGGACACCGGTGCGTTCCGCCGGAGATCCCGGAGTCCTCCCCAAGCGCAGTGGCAGCCACCGAGGGGGTTTTAGTGCGGTCAAATCCCACATAACCCGGTACTGTCTCCCAAGGTGCCGGGTACCTTTTGAAGGTTTCCCCCCCGACAACAAAAAAAAAAGGATTATTTGCCTTATGTCTGGTGAGGTGCATGGTTTCAATTGTCTCTTAAAAACCACCCCACGCTTTTTTTACTGTAAAATACATTTTCTTCTTATTTTTTTACTTTTTAGTTCGTATTTTCACAAAAGCGTGTTTTTTAGTTTTTTTAACTACATTATTTATTTTTAATTTTTTAGTTGGTTTTTTTTCATATTATTGCATTGTCATCGGCCCTTGACCCCTGTGCAAAATTTGCAAGTTAATCAGACGCTTAGAAGTAGGTGAAAATGAAGTTAAAATATTCCGTTACAAACATACATACATACAGGTCAGGCTAATATAAGCGTGTTAAAAATATTAAACTTTGTTTCATTAATTACCTTAGGCCGCGAACTTATCAACCGCCCCTCGTATATTTTTTCTTATCCTGATGATCCTAGTTAGGACTTTAATATAAAGTTATGAGATTATTTTATATTCATCGGCCCTTGACTTGACCCCTGTGCAAATTTTCAAGTTAATCTGACTCCTAGAAGTAAGTGAAAATGAAGTTAAAAGATTCCGTTACATACATACATATATACATACATACATTCATACATACAGATCAAGTTAATAAAAGTGTGTTAAAAATGATGATTACTTTTTCAGACCAATGTTTGCAATGTTTTCACTGCAGAGAAATAAAAATTATCATGTATTGAGATCCACAAATTACCAGATTAAAATAAAACATACATTATTTTCAGAGTTTCAGAATGTAACATCTAACAACTAAAATTCAAAATAATCGTCATAGTGTGTAACATCATGAATAAAACACAAACAAAAGTAAGGTATTAAAAGTGAGCATTTAAATACTAGATATCGCGCCCATTTTTCTTGATGTCTTCAATCTTCTCTGCAAAGATGACTATAGCGCCAATGGTAATATGAAATCGGCCCTACCGTCCCGCTTGTCCTACCCAGACTCAAAATACTGGGTAGGCCAAGCAGGCCGGTCAGGCAGATTTCATGTTTCTCAAAGCCTTTAAGGCTTCTTCAGCTCAGGAAGCGTAGGTAAAATATTCAAAGTTCCTACCATCTACAATAACTTCTTAACTTACTTCTTAACGACTGCAATATTCTTTAACAAATATGAAGATAATGTTGATGTGTATGTTTGTTAATGCCTTCAATATTCTCTACAAAGACGACTATAAACAGCTTAGCCTACATATTATTTCAATACAGATGAAGTTTGAAAAAAGCGGTAGGTAAGACCAATTTTATGTCACTGTTTCTTAAAGTGTTTAATCTTCTTCAGCTCAGGAAAAATACCAGGTAAAATACTGAAAATTCTGCCACCTACAATAACTTCTTAAGTTACTTCTTCGTCTACAACATGAAGCCAATAACATCCCACATATCCAAACTAGTGTTTAGTACTAGAATGAAACAGCGGATCATCGTGTGCAAGTTTCTTGGTGTCTTCAATCGTCTTCACAAAGATGACTACTTATCGTATATCCCGCCTGTACTACCTGTTTCTTAATACAGGCGAAGATTGAAATAAAAAGTTGGTCAGGCCGATTCGATGGGACTGTTTCTTAACCTCTTCAGTCTTCTTCAGCTCAGGAAATCCAGGTGAAATTGTTAAAAACCATGTCGGAAGTTTTACGCGCCTTTCAAAAACATGGATGGATGAGCGTTTCAAATTGAACATTAGACAGATTAACCATATAATAATATGATCATGACGTCACCTGCCTGAGTCTCAGTCATGAGTACAAAATATTAGCCAACTTGTAATGCTAGAAAATATTTAACCAAAATTGATTTTGATTTCAGTTAATAGCACCGTGACTGAAAACTGTATTATTATTTTTTGGTAAAAACTACACAGCATTCCATATCAGGCAAATACCCAATTAGGCTCACAGTTGGTTTCAATTTTTGTTTGAACAATTCAATCATACTATCTAGTATAGTGGTGGACCACCAATCCTCACTTGGCCAGCGTGGTGTACTATGGCCTAAATCCCTCTCACTAGTGAGAGGAGACCTGTGCCCAGTAGTGGGACATAATAAAGGTTGAAAAAATACTAGATGTAGGTACAGGAGCAGGATTCCATTAGCCCTATATAAATGTGATTACATTAATTTACCGAATTCTTTTATAAACCGACTTCAACAATGGTTATATTTAAACAAAGATTGGAACAATAGGTTAAGATACAACGAAGTTATGCCCAAATATGCCGACATGGAAAAATACATGAATACAATGATGTTATAAGATTTGAAAGAATCATCAAAATCGGTTAAGTTACAAAAAAGTTATGTCTGAATGTACATGACATAAATACATAAAGTCAGTGTTGTTCTAAAGTATTGTTATGGATAACTCAAAAATACTGCTCTTTGATATTACTATTTCTTAATATTTCTAAATGTCTTCAATCTTCTTAAGCTCTGTTGATCACAGTGCCATAGACAACCGAAGTCCCTAACTATGTACAACTATGTACTAGAGAGGAGCTTCAGGTCGTCGTGGCTAATCTTAGACCACTTGGTGATATTTTATATCCAGATATAATGAGTATAGAAACTCAGCGCAAGATATCCGGACGATGTAAGCACACATAATATTGTATTGCTGAAAGAGAAGAATAGAAATATACAAAATTACAATTATCATATACCTGTATCACAAATTACGTATTGGCGGCGGCGCGATTTTTTATTTTGTGCCTGTATAGAACATTATGTATGAAAATAAAATTAAAAGCACAAAAGTGAATTCATAAGCATTATATCGATTTTTCCTTAATTCTTTTTCAGAATTTGTTTGTGTTTCTTCTATTTCTTCTTCTTCATTCCTAAAATACAAAAAAAATCTTCACTTTTTTACTTTACCCCTTTTCTCTGCTTTCTTTCCTTTCTTGTGCAATATGTCCTCATTGCTGGTGAAACAACAACAACGCACTCTACTTTCTTTTTCAAGAAATCACGGAATTACGTTTGAAAGAGAAAGAAGACCACGTCGTCCGTTTGTTGGATCTTGATTCCTAGATCTTTTTCTGTTATCTTAAGGTAGGTTGAGGGTCTTGGTTTCATACTTATTTCTTCAGTTATAAAGACAGCATCGGCAGTAGTATTTTATCGTTACATCAGAAGTAGGTAACGTGGTTGTCGCTGCATAAGAAGACTTGAATATTTCTCAATTTTTTATAATGTTTTGTTGAAATGATTACCCTTTCTTTTTAGTTAACTCTTCTAATGTTGGTAGACGTTTAACAAGTAGTTGATTTCGTCAAGTCCACAGAGCCCATCATTTTTGTTCTCATAAGTCATAACATTGAGAAAGAAAATGAAGACCCCTATGGTGACATCTGTGAACTCTGTGTCCTGGGCACCAAGTATAAGTATTTTGAAATTAACAGGCAACATCTATGACCGATGAAAAATTAGCGCAAATTGAAACAACATAGCCAAACTTACACGTTTAAGCATACACTTGTAGATTTTGTTTGTAGTGTTGAAAATTATTCAATTTACAATAATAATAATATATTTAAAAATTTAAACACATTTTGATTACCTTAGTTGAGTTTTTCATTTTCTTGGTGTACCTTGATATTAGTAGTTGAATTAATGTGCTCGCTCCTGTATGGAAATGGAATTTTAGTTTCCCAAAACTTCCATGAGAAAGTCATAAAAGGTAAAATAAGAACTAAGGTACTAGCACATACGAAGGCCCGGCCTCTACGAAAGCCCACCTTAAAAATCGCGCACTTGCCATTGCCTAAAACATTCAAATTTTCGGGCCCACATTCGCCTTGATTCCATATTAAATGTGAAACAACGCCACATTACTCCCGGGCCGCCTTTATGTTAAAAATCGTTCACTTCCCGCTGGAAGCGTCCAGGCCGCGGCGGTCTAAGCTGCGTGAGTATAAGTCGCTGCGAATGTTTTTGCCAATATTTATGCAGATAGTGTCAGTTATCGAGTGATTCTTTCATCATATTGTTAAATAATCATTGGAGACTAGAATGCAATGGTAAATTTGTCGATTATGAAGTTATTTGTGATTTTATGTTAATTTTACCCCACTATGAAAAATCTGTACTATGGCCCGGGCCTACCTAGGGTCCTATGGGCTTTTATTAAGCTATTAAAATGGCGAATGCGCTTGGATTTTAAAAACTTGAGTAGGTACATAAGGGTCTATTAGGGAATATTTGATATTTGTGGTGATTTTAGAAGTTTGCATAAATAATAAATTTGTTATTTATATAATACTTAAATAATAATTATAAAAAAATTACTAAAAAACTATTAACAAAAATCTTGATACGATCAGCAGTTGGTCATATCAGTATGGCATCAAAGTTAACCCAGCCAAATGCCAGGCTATTATAATTGGAAGTTCGCGACAATTAACGAAGCTGGACCTCAGTTCTGTCGTACCTGTCTTGCTTAACGGCTCTGCCATCCCTTTCTCGTCTTGCGTCAAAAATCTTGGACTCCATGTCGATTCTTCACTTAGCTGGACTGCGCATATAAACACAGTTAGCCAATCAGTTTTTGCGAGGTTGCGCTCATTGAATCGTCTCCGGAACTTTCTGCCTACTAAGATCAAAATCACCTTAGTGCAGAGTCTCATTTTTCCGATCATCGATTATGCTGATGTGTGTATGTCGGACATTGGTGAGGAGCTGCTCAACAAGCTAGATCGCCTCATAAACTACTCCATTAGATTCATTTACTGTCTTCGCAAATTTGATCACATCTCCTCGTACCGTTCACAACTCCAATGGTTTCCCATTCGGGAGCGAAGACAGATTAGAACTCTCAACACACTTCACTCTATTCTCTTTGATCCTCTCTCTCCTAAATATCTTAAAGAAATGTTTAATTACCTCTCCGATTTTCATGAGCGTCAGCTCCGCTCTAGCGATTCTTTATTACTTTCTTTCCCTCTTCACCGGTCTGGTTTTCTATCCAAATCTTTTGTACTTCATGCTACTCGGCTTTGGAATGCTCTCCCGGACGACTTAAGGAAAACTTGTAGCAAGCAGTCTTTCAAGACTAGTGTCACAGCTCTCTATTTAAGTCGCATTACTTGACGCTTTCTAAATATATTTATATACTAGCTGTGCCCGCGACGTCGTCCGCGTAGATAAAGACTTGTACAAAAGGCTTGATTAGAGTTGGATAATTTGTTCCTCCTCCTCCTTAGTCGTTCACTCTTGTCAGAGTGGTCGTTGCTGATGAGGTTGCAATTTCGTTCGTGACCGCTTGCCCTCCACTGTCCCTTGGATTATTGTTACCTTTTATGAAATTACTTATGATACAAAAGTTCATATTATTATGTTGAGTAGATACATTCTTCCTGAGTCCTTACAATCTTACTGTACTCCTCTTATAATCGACTTTTCAGTCGTTATCATCAGTTTCTCTTTACAAATTAAACGTATTATAATAGCCTGTTTTTAAAGTGTTTAGATAGTACTGCTATGCCCGCGGAAGGGATCATTATAATTAAATAATTTGTGCTGCAAATAATGCATAGATTCATTATCATTATGTAACTTAAATATATTGCAGAAAGGTGGTGAAATATCTACGCTATGTCAGGCGTGGTTAGTAGTTGGTAAGTCAAATTCTTGGTTGCTTACACGTTGGTTGCAATGGGCATGATGACAGATTTTTAAATACCTTTCCTTATTGTAGGTACACGTATCCTAGTTTCGAAAAAAAGTTTATTTCAGCAATAAACTCAACTTTTAACGTAAATTATGTATTTTCTGCTATGTAATTTGAATTAAGCGCGAAAACGCTCGTAGGTGTCATGGCGTCGGCTTGCTCGTCAAACTTCAAGCAACACGATGACATTAACTGAGACGTGACGTCATTCCTTTTGATTGGCGTTTCAGATAACATGGCCGATTGCTGTATTTAATACTTTTATTTTATTGAAAATCTTATTAATCTTAATGTTTTTATTAAAACGGGATCATATTTTAGAACTTTTTTAGCATATTTTTTTCTGTAGAACCGTTTATTCGAAGATTCTTTAATAGTGTCATCATGCCTATTGTCGTTAACATACTGTCGTTCATACTTAATGGAGGTCTTTTGAGCGATTTAAAACTTGCGACAGCAGTTAGGCCACTAACAATGAAGACGTCATCAACCTGAATTGGAGCAGCGTGAGAGGATCAGGCCCTACGCGATTAAGAGTCAATTGGTCCTATTAACAACCCTTCACACAGCATCAGAAATAAATATATCGATTACTAATATTATTCTGGGCGTGACCACCATGCCGTGCTGCTGCCGTGACGCTTTAGCATATTAGTATAACACCAGTGCCAGTACTGCGTATGTATGTAATAGCTCTTATTAAATTAACCACTGAAAACGTCTGCTCATTTCTATAACATTTTTTTATTAGACCCTCGGCAATTGCTTATTCGTTTATTCGAAATCACTTTTTTTATAAATAAACCGAACAAAGAGGCAGAAAGGCCGCGTGGTTAAGCGATCACTGTCGCCTATGAAAATGGGCAACCCCAGCGGAGCCACCCGAGCACTGCCGGCTTTCAAGAAGAGCTTTCTTTACAGCTTTCTTGAAGAACCCTATGTGAAAGTCCACTGGAAATGCCTCAGCTGGAAGGTTGTCCCATAACTTACACATCCGTTCAAACATCAAAAGGAGCGTGCAAAGCGGCGTGTGGAACTTTAACCTTCGACTGGTGGTGTAATCATGATATGGAGACGTAGCTATCATTTTGAAAAGAACACTCAGCATAGTAAAGTCGGTAGAACACTTTGATTTTTTTTACGTTTCACACTGATAGCGCCAGAGTAGGGGAAAATATACACTGTGTAATGGGTACCATGCGACACACAGAGACAGAAATACAAACACTTAAACCGAGAACAGAAAATTAAACTCATCATTCAAATTTCTGCTTCGCCGGGAATCAAACTCGAGACCCTTCGATTGGCAGTCCGGCATGGTAACCATTGCGCCACGCGAGTCCAGGCGCGGTCGCAGCCTTCAATTTGGGGGGGGAGGGGTCGCCAAGAAATTTTGGTGGGGGGTCACTAAGAAATTTGGGGGAAGAGGTGTCTCAAATTGGCTTGATTCGCCTTCCATCTACGTATGAGTGAGGGATTTTGGGGGGGGGGGGTCATGTCCCCTGTGACCCCCCCCCCCTGGGACCGCACCTGCGCGAGTCGATAATTATTATTGTCTATTAAATAAGGTCGATACCAATAATATGTGGATGTAACCACCGCGCCGCGCCTCCATAATGCTCTACCACAATGAGTCCAATATCAGTGCCAGTTCCAAAGCTCTCTGTTGTTAATTTTTTATTAGATACTTTATTAAGTAAATATACTCGTAATTAATTATTTGAA
Source organism: Pyrgus malvae (assembly GCA_911387765.1). NCBI lineage: Eukaryota > Metazoa > Arthropoda > Insecta > Lepidoptera > Hesperiidae > Pyrgus > Pyrgus malvae. The sequence continues at coordinate 5,010,886 of OU426958.1, read as the reverse complement.
ATAATCTCCACCTATCCACTTTGTAATAGCGTTATTGGGTAAAATAATGATTATGTAACACCACCTGTAAATGTACCTGTAAAAAGCAATTAAATATGAATAAATGAATAACAACGACATCTATCGTATAGCGTGTAAACTAAATTGTCGATATACCGAATTTGCAACAGATCACTAAATAGTTCTGAATGTGAACATAGATGTCGGCAGTAGCCTCGTTTTGTTAAGGTTTTGTACATTTTGTATTGAGGATTTCTTTGAATATGTTGGTTTTTTTAAATATTTAGAGATGAAATCTAAACACTTATTGTTTGAAAACTTGCTATCAGAATATTAAGAGATGTTAGTAGTTATCGAAACATATGGTGTGACCGTCCATTTCATCATTCTTGAAATTGACGTAACTTTTTTGTTAGTGAACCGATTTAAATAAAACAAACCCTAAATGTTAATCCAAAAAAATACCAATACTTCAGTGAAAACCGTATCCTTCTACATTAAGCCGTTCCTGAGATTAGCGCGCACAAACGAACAGATAAACAGACAAACAGACAAACAGACAAACAGACAATAATTCTAAAAATCATTGTTTTGGGTTCTATTACGCTAATAAATAGCCCTAGTGACAGTTTTTTTCAAATATCTTCAATGTACAGAAACGGACTTGTTACAGATTTATTATATGTATATATATAGATATGTATGTTTGTATTGCGTTTTTGTATTATTTCTATTAAATTTATATATTTTATATAAATTATATATAAATGCTTATGCACATATCTTTATATTTCTTTAGTTGTATTTTCATTGATAATTTCCCTATTATATATATATTTTGTTTTTGTAAGTTATTATGCCGCCTACAACTGTCTCTGTTTCGCCCAAAGGTAGACTGGCAGAGAATGCTTTTAGCATTAAGTCCGCCTTTTATACCAATCTATGTGGTGTAATAAAGAATTAAATAAATAAATAAATAAAAACAATAATTTTATACTTATATGTAATTATAGCGGCTACCCGTGACTTCGACCACGTGGACTTTGGTCATAGTATGATGTTATAGCTATATATAGCGGAGTTGAATAGTCCATTTATTGGGGAAGGCTATATGCTACTATAGCCTTCCCCAATAAGTGGACTACTCAACACAAAAATATTTTTTTAATACAGTTGCTCAAAAAGTGACGTATTGCAGGGACGTTTAGCGTGCGGGAAGTGGGCTATTACACACTCGTGCTTTTTCTTTACCTTTTCCGCACTCGTGCGTTCTCTTTCCCAACTGTCAAAATAATGTCTATTAAAAAGAAAGAAAAAAAAACAACCACGAAGTTTTAGAAGTTTTTATGATTCATGCAAATATTTCTAAAAAGCAGCTACTACTTAATTTGTTTCAATATCAGATTTAATTATTTGATTCAATGAGTTAGGTTAGGGTAGGTTGCATTTCATTTCATCTAATTAATATTTTCATTTCATATCAATAAAAAAATTCTACTAAAGACTTGGCTGTATGGGCATAGTTCCCTTTGCCTATCCAGAATGGGTGAAGAAAACAAAAAACATCTCTGCATATAGGTATTCTTTTACGGTTGGCGCCATTTTTCAAAAATGTTCTTTGCGAGTTTTTATTATTTTATTAAATTGCTTCATTTTTTCGCAACTGTATTAAAAATAGTCGTTCAGTACACGTGCGGAACCGTCATTGGAAGGAGTTCCGACTGTCAACCCTCACCTTCGGCTGCGCCTCGGCTCGGGTAGACATTTGTCGGAGCTCCTTGCAATGACAGCCTTTCCGCACTTGTAATGAAATATACTATTTCATATCGAACCAGTATTTCCTGAGATTGGCGCATTCAAAAAAACAAACATACAAACAAGCCAACAAACTCTTCAGCTTTTTATAGGTACTCGTGTATTAGTATAGATTAAACCTTGATAAAAATATTACGTAAAAACCTCTTACAATAGCAATAGTCATAATATAAAATGCGTAATTACTCCTGGCTGCAACACTTTTTGCGTCCCACTGCTGGGCACGGGATTGGGGAGGCCTGAAGCTTACTCCACCACGCAGCTCGAATGCGGGTTGGTGAAGATGAGGGTTAGTGGTATATTCTACCAATAATCTCCTTTTTTTTTTAAAAAAAATTGCACTTATTCTTTTCATTGATTTAACTGGTTTAATGAATAGGTACTCTTTCCAAGCGATAAAGTCGCGTCAATAGCAATGATACCTACTGATGCCACTCTATCGGCTGAGAAGTATTTATTTTTCCTTCTTTCTTCATTTCATTCACCTAATACAATGAAATATTTTATAGTATATTAAAGACAGTTTATTTTTTGTTACATATTAATAACACAGTACCTGGACGCCCGAGCGTTGCTCGGATAAAAACAGTTCATTTACTTGGTTTATTTTTATGCAAAGCATTCATTGACTTAGTGTTACTTTACAAATCCTTTTGAAATACCTAGCTCCCAATTAAAAAAATAAAAAGCGCAACCTGCCTACTTGAGATTTGAACCCAGGTCCCTAGCTCCGTAGTCGGCTTTCGTAACCATTCGGCCAAGAAAGCTTTAGTTCCCTTGACGAAATTTTTATAGAGGTCTTTCATAATTATCGACATTGTCATTTGTTTGAAGGATGGATTGTCATTGACCATTTGATGGCTTTCTACGCCACAATATATAATAACCAATGAGTAACGAATCCCCCATAATAACACATACTTATTAAAACTTGATTTAATTTGACCTCAAAGTTCACTTCACTCAACACTTTTCTTATTCAATTGGCATAATGAAATTGCCACAACACGAAATAACAAAATGATGCCACAATGCTAAGAAACTCTTTGTGTTGTGCTACAGTTAGCCAATAGCAAATATTTAAGTAGTAGCGGAGTTCAATGAAAAATGTTAGAAGTAAATTTGACTTTGGAAGAGATTTGACGGGAAGTCGGAAAAGACATAATACAATAAGCTCTTGTATTTTATTTCTATATACCTATTGATAACTAGTGGCCGCCCGCGACTTCGTCCGCGTGGACTTTGGTATTATTCATAGCATGATCTTATATAGCCTAAAGCCCTCGGTTGGCCCCCTGGGGTTGCCCGTGTCCATAGGCGACGGTGATCGCTTAACAAGACGCGGCCCGTCTGCCTTTAAAAAAAGGCTTCCCCGATAAAGACTATCCAACACATAAATATTTTTTCAATTGGAACCAGTAGTTCCTGAGATTAGTGCGTTCAAACAAACATACAAACGAACGAACGAACAAACTCTTCAGCTTTATATATAGATTGAAATATTGATTAACAGGATAATATAAAAAACATAAATATCCAAAGACAATACTATACTTTATTAATCTATGAAATGAAATAATAAACATACAATTTTTCTTTTCTTTTAGTATTGAATGGCTAAAAGGATTTTTATACAATGCCGTAAAACGAATTAAAAAAATAAGAAACAAAAAAGACAGACATGATAATTTTGATAGCTGCGTCAAAATGTAAATAAACAAACACAGAAAGTAAATAACTTTGTAAAGAAATAATAAAGGAAAAGCAAAGTATAAGAATAAAACAAAAGGATATAAGTTATAAAATATGTATGTATGATAATGGACGTGAATGAAGTAAGTAATAACATGTAGTGTATTTATAATACTACACGGCGCATTTCATTCATTTCATTTGCTTCCCGTGGGAATGAGATATTTTCCCGCGGTAAAAAGTAGCCTATGTCCTTTCTCAACGTTCTTTCTATGTTTATGCCAAATTTCATCAAAATCGGTTCAGTGGTTTAAGCGTGAAAGAGTAGCAGACAGACAAACAGACAGACAGACAGACAGAGTTACTTTCAAATTTATAATATTACTATGGATTATTTTCATTTTTTGTTGTATTATTTCAGTTATATCGGATAAAGATGATGGCATCATGTTCGATATGGGTAAATTATAGTGCACGAATGTTGTGAAATAAAATAACAATACGAAAACATGTTTTTTGGTTTGCCTCCAAAACTCCAAACAACAACCGGACACGTTGTGGGAAAGTAGCCATCGCTTTACGTGAATATCTAACTTGACTATTTTGACTTTAACTATTATATCGCCTGATTTCAACTAAATTGGCACACACTAGATACAAGCGTTCACTTGATATTGGCAATATGCACGGATGAAATGCCATTACTGAAAAAAAAACTGGAACGCCAAAGACCAAAGTTTACTACCTTAGACTAAGAATAATGTAATGTTTACTACACTCCACTGCTTAGACCAAAGACCAATAATCCTAAAGACAGCGGGTCGGTGTAACCACTTTGTTGGCATCTCTTTTTCGCAGCCAGTGTTACCCACTTATCATATTTTCCCCCAAATTTGGTAATCTACAATATCAAGCAAGTAAACTATAAACATTGGCAGACCAAACTGTGAAAGGATTTATATCCTTGTGCATTATGGTTGGTTGTTTATGAGTTTAGATTGGTTGACTGGCATAAAGTTAATTGGGTCAGCAAATTACAGGACATACATATAGGAGAAAATAAAAGACAAATACAAAGATTTTTAATGGCACCAATATGGGTGTTTACAAAAGCTGTTAATACATATTTAGTACGTCATATTTACCTTAATGAGGTATGCAAATATTACAAAGATAAAAGTAAACACTTAGTTATAACGCAATATATAAAAATGTACATTTATATCAATTTTATTATTATTTTTCTTCTCTTTATCCTTTTGGTCAATAAATGGCTTTCAAAATAGACCGAACAAATTCGGAATTATATTGATGGTTGCCAGTCAATACGTCCAGTGGCCTGAATCCATTTATTTTCGGCAAGAGCGTCAGTTGGAAAACTGAAAAAAATATGACAGCAACATGAGATGAAATTCGTCTGGTAAACTTCTCATAATGTCTAATACCAAATACCAAATGTATGGAGTACCTTTTTATAGTCTGTCTGAGTGAAATTTAATATTTCGGGAAAATGCTCATAATGTCCACCCAGCCTATAACATTTTACTGGTCTCCACTTAAATAGTTATATATAAACAGGTGGGATTTGAGCCTCCCGCTTTAAATGTAACTAACTACTAATGAAGTAACACATAATCTTTGATTTTATTATTTATGGTCACTGTTTTTGTTAAAAATTATTATATTTCAATAAGATGGTTAATTTTTTAGTAATACGGGCAGGATATTTTGATTCGAGATCTGACAACACAATTTCGAATTTGACAATGTTTGAAATGAACAAATATAAGTTTATTTTCACGAATTTCACTATATTTACGTTGAATGACTAGTAATAAGACAAAAGTAATTAAATATCTATATATAAACAATACATATTTAGTACATGTTTAAAAAGAAATATTGAACTTACGCGTAAATTGTAATGCCTTCCGGCAGCCTTCCTGTTTACGCTCACTGCGGCTCTTACAACCTAAAATACTGCAGCTCACCATATTGTGAAACACGAAAAATGTTATTTGCTTTTAATACAACACAATTTACAGCAGAGAGAATCGATTTTAACACATAAATATGATAAAACAACAATGTCACCCCGAATTCCACAGTTTGTCTGCCACTTAATTAAAGGGCAATGTCAAAAAAATCTGGTTACACCGAAAAGGACAGAAAATCTCGCTCCCATCTCTTTCTAACAAGTTCATTAAGTGTTTTTCGATCTCGCTTTAGCGTGCCGTAATGAAAAATAGGACTCTGTCTATAGTACGTAAGTACATTATTCTTAGTCTACTTAGAATAATGTACTTCTCCACTAGCACCAATGAGTAACGAATCCCCTTACGGAAGGAGATGAAATACCTACAAAAAAAACGTGCCATAACCATAAGAATAAATAATACTACGTAGAACGGAAACTCCCGCTCAAAACGGGCTCAAGGTCACGATATTAGCCTACACTTTAATTTCGGCTAAACCGACTACTGAAGACGGGCTGTCTCGGACGGGCGCATCAATTACAATAACGGCCAAAGAATACTATACTCCACGGGGAGATAACGGCGCCAAGTTAATGTGGTGTGTTTGGTTGTACAAACAATTCTAAAACAATGCCAAACTTAAGTTTTTTTAGTTTGCCCAAAGATGATGCGAGATAAGTAATATTTTTTAAATATTATTCCTTTTCCGTACCTAATTTATCAAAAGGATGTGACCAGTTCTTTTTGTGTAGCCAATTGTTTCACTTTCACTCAATTATAAAAAAAAATGTTAGATAACTACAGCATTTTAACATGTCGCCAAAATATTTTTAATAGCCCCCGCCATCGGTCATTGAACCTTTCTCGATTGTTTTGCCTCGCGATTGCGGCGCCGCGGCACTGGCGCACGCACGTTATACTTAATATGTAATTCGTTTATTTTAAACCTACACTACGTAAGTACTTACACCTATGTAGGTAAGTAATACTTACTTAAATGGCTTCATTTGGTATGGTACTTATAACTTATTAAGTAATATTATTTATAAGTATTTATAGAGTAGGTAAGTATTTATCATTCTCATATTTTGTAATACTAAACTAAAATAATGATTTTTAAGTAAAGAAAAACTTATATTTTTGCGATATTATCTTTAGACATAAGCATTACTAACAGTTCACAGCCCTGGCAGCACGCCTGGGCGACAGAGGGGCGTAACGGGGTGAAGAGGGAAGTAGGTATATAAATTGCGGCATATCGATGGCGGTCAAAGGAGATTCCGTTCTATGTAGTATTATTTATTCTTATGCCATAACTACACTCGACAGTATTCTGTAATGGCGGATTCGACTAGAGCTGTTACTGTACGGTCCATAGACATAACAAACCTTTTTCTTCCTACCTCTATGATACGGTCATTTTACGGTCGATAATCATTATCGATAGTTTCGTTCTTGTTATAAATACATAGGTACACTGGAAGTGATGATCTATCGGCTTGAAGATCGGTTTATAGGTAAATCAACAAATTATAATAATATTTTTAAAATAAAATATAAAAATTATACTTCCATTCAAACCATTAGTAACTCCAAGGTGTGATTTAAGACGGTGGGTTAACATGTTGAACGTAGTTAAAATTTAACTAATGCCCCGTCATACTGACGCTCTCTCACAATAATAATTGCGAATTGATGATCTTTTGATGTACTTTTTATCAAGCTTGTGTTAGAAGGGCAGAAAATAAAATATCCAAGATATTGATAATCACATTTACTTACATTATTGAACATTTCCTTTATTTTTGAAAACAAATAATAATATGTGCCTACAAGATAATAAAACATAATAGGGAGGTATAGCTGCGTAAGCTTAAGGTACCTATTATAAATTATCTGGACTCCTGGAGACCTCTGGTCATTTACAATTCGTATAAAGGTAAACGTAAACAAACAGAGCTCAACACTTCTTAGATATTCACTTCTTTCTTCTTCTTCTTTCATGTCATCATGTTGTTGGTGTAACTTAATGAAGAACCATGTACCACAGTTCTGGTCAATAAAATACTGTGGGTATGGACCAACCTTAAGTCTTGAATTGACCAAAACCGCAGAACCATTGTAACCGTTACAACTAGCTAACTTTTAGTGTTTGACGCAAAAAGGGTTGCAGACAAGGTGATAAAAATCAGCTTCGGCTTCTTTACCAAGACTTAACGACTTCGGCATTTTATTTTTCAGTACAGGTTAGTTACAATAGGCATTGTTAACAATAGGCGTTACAATAAGCGTTGTAGTAGGCACTACTGTAACTGTGTGTACTGTCTGTACAGGTACAGCGCAAAAGCATACAAAACATAATTTTCACGAATAATTTGACCGCCAATTACATAAAGTTATCATTTAAGATGATACTTTAGATCGAGTACGATACTTCGCACCTACCAAACGTCAAGAACCTGAAAAATAATAATTGATTATTTTAAAAGTACATTAAAACTACATGTCGGTTTCTTTCTTCATTCTTCTTTCATACGATGACGTGTACCGTCTACTACGATGTTGTTTAATTACAGTAGTCAGTATGTTATAACTTTATACTGTAAATTAAACAGGTTCGCGGCAAAGGCACTTTAATTTTCCAAATTCTTTCTAGAAACGTATACATAATAAATACATTCGCAGTTGTCGCTTTCGTGTAGCCATCGTTACGCATAAATCAGTTATGAGTTAAAGCGATGGTCTCACTCACTTTACCTTATCACTTATCACTTATATCACTTTTTTATTCCATGCCTGATATTTTTATTTAGATATGCGATGTTTCAACTGAAAGTTTTGCCTTAAACGTCTGATAATGCTTAACTTTTATAACACTTTCGGATGAATAGGGCAAAAAAATACAGTTGTACTGATTTCTTTTTGTTTATTGTTGTTTGTTTTGCTTTAGCTGATAACAATCCAAATGTAGTTTTTTTTAATTCTGTTTTTACTGTCGCCAGTACCTAAGTTATGCTTGCTACACATATAACGATATATCGTAGCAATTTATCTGCGCAAACCAACGTGCGCAGATAAATTTTCTTCTATTTCTCGTGTTATTTTTGTTCTATATTATGCTAAAGGCGAATCATAATGTCATTTTTCATTCATTTGACCAGTAGTAACATCTAAAATTGTTTAATAGTACAATAATTACACAAACAAACTTGTAAAAAATACTCTCCGTTTTCCAGATGATTGCGATGTATAAAGTTGTCATTATTCATGAACACGATTCTCAAATTACAAAAATTCGTAAGCCTTACAGTGTTTGTAAGATGAGAAGCGGCACCTGAATATAACTAGGGAACTCTGGCGACGGTAGAAAGATGCGGCAACCAGCTACTCCACCTACAAGACAAGATAAATCTATGGGGACATAATCACAAATAAAAAAGAGTGTGTGTACTTATGTACACGCGTCAGAAGTTATACTTCTTTGGTGTATGAAAAAGTTTAAAATAACTCAAACGCAGTAGTAATCGACGATAAATATCAAAATAAATCAAAAAGATGTTGTTTAAATAAAAACCGCTTTATTAACGTTATAATTATTTTAAATTAATATTCAAAGTTAATTATTCATATCAATACTATATTTCACAACACTGGCTTGACTGGCTTATGAATATCTATCTAATATATAGTATGGTCACTAAATACTGTACATTCATTGTTGATATTACATAACATTTAGTGTGGATATTATTTAGTTACATTCAGTGTTGATATTATTTCTATTCTGTGACTAACTTCATCATGTCGTTCCTGCGCGCGCAGCTCACTAATTCACTCTAATCCAAACGCACCAAAAGAAGTATACCTTCAAAAATATATTATAAAATATTTAAAAAAAAACAACTATCTACACCTCAATACAGCGTCTTACCTTTGATTACACATGAGGTGTAGTTACACATCAAGAATGAAGCATCTTCCTTTCGATTCGACTACACTTAACTACACCTCTGAGGACCTACACCTAACTACCCCTCAACAATAAAGCATCTTCGATTGGACTACACCTAACTACACCTTCGACAAAAAACTAAAAATACTATCCATTTTCCAGATGGTAGCTGCACATGTGCACAATGTTGTCAATATTCATGTATGAGCTTTTCAAATTACAAAAATACTTATACCTTACCCTATCTGTGGGGTCAATCACAAATAAAAAATGTAAAAAATACTTATGTACACGCGTTAGAAGTTATACTTCTTATTAGTTTGAGAAAAACCTGCAAAAGATTATATGAATTAGTGTAAAAAAATATTTATATTGTTGCATGTAGTTTAAGGTTTATACGATATTAGTATTTATTTTTTAAGTTTATTTATCAGAATTTATATTTGATTATTTGAACTCCTTAATTAATGAATTGAAAATACATGTTTATACTTATCAATTGTTCACGCGAAACGTAATTTTCGGCTCCATTCCGTTCGCCTCGGACTCAAAAACATTGAAAGACAACAGAAGTGTGTCGTGCACGCATACCGATTTTCATTTTAAACATTTAGTATAGTTTATATATATCATGTTCTATCCAAAAATTTGTATGTGTGCATTTCGCAAATAAATTATTCTTATTCTTATAGAAGTACAAAATCAAAGTGAAGTAAGTGATAGTGCTAGACAGGTGGTAGATATTCTTACTTTTACTATGTTGGTTTGGTAGCACTTTTTACAAAACTTATGAATAGCAACTAACTTCAGACTGTTGCTTTTTTCTGTCGGTGTGCGCGCGCATCGTAAAAATTCACTCTCATCATTTTTTCCCAATCGCGCCAAATAAAAGTATAACTTCAAAAAATATTAAAAAGCCGTCTGAAAAATATTAAAAAGAAAAAAGTAAGCCAAGTAATTTAGAATGCTGTTACGAGTAAAAGTGATACCTGTAGAATAGGAGGTTTAAAAGCCAGAAAACGGTTAAGACGTTTCGACTGTCGTGAAAATTATGTAAATCGGTCATGTTGACTGATTTTTAGTCCATTCATTATTTAATCCATTCAACGTTGCACAGCCGATGATCCGTTAAGATTATTCTTATCGGATCTTAAAACGAAATATTTTTTAGTTAATTTTAATTAATAATATTGTATGCCAGAACCTGGTAGACTGTTTAAAACTCCAATTATAATTTTAAACATCTTATTTTATGTGTGTAAACAGTCAACAATAAAGTATTTTCATTTCATTTCATTTCATTTCATTTCATTTCATTTCATTTCATTTCATTTCATTTCATTTCATTCATTTCATTTCACAAACAAACATACATACATAAATATACTAATAAATACGTTAAGATCCTTCCATTGGGTAGTCTGACGAAAATGAAATGAAAAACGTTTATTGATGACTGTTTACAAAAAATGTAGGTGTTTGCGTTTAACAATAATATTTAAACAGTCTACCTTATTCAGGTATCAAATAATCACTAAATTGAACTAAAGTTATTATTTTACTAAATTATGTACAATTATAATCTAATTTAAATTTTAAGTTTATTTTAAAGTTTTAAGAATCCGTTAAAATATATTTTAACGGATCTTCGGCTTTAATGCCTACCCACCGCTGGGTCAATGAGAGAAAAAAAGCCAGAGGAAAAAAAGCTCTCAGGCATTGTTAAATTTATATTTTATCGCAATTCTTGTATATACTTATATTTATATACATTTTTTTTTTAATCTCGTAAACGGTTCCAACGATTTTCATGAAATTAAGTACCCATTGAGTTTCGGGGGTGATAGATCGATCCAGCTAGGTTTCATTTTTAGAAATTATTATTTCATTTTTAGTCGTCTCATCCGTTTAAATGCCATAATCAACTTAAACGTAAACTTAAAAATATGAGTCTTCCTGACATCTATTGGAGGAATCTCATCCGCCACTTCACTGTTCAAACAAATTACATTGTTGTTTTGAAAGAGATCTATAAAAATTTCGGTGTTCGATTTTAAGCTCCCTTGCCCAAATTAACTACAGATATATAGTGCAGATAGGTACCTCCATGTTTTTTTTTATTCTGCAAGTTAAATCCTGTTTTAATTTGTACAAAAATATGTATATATTATGTATCCTACCATATTGTGATGGCGGCCATCTTGAAATCCAATTTCTTTTTCATAGTAATTTTATTTAACTGTATGAGTTGTACAAAAATAATGTATCTAATAATGTACTAAGTATTTTGTTATGACAGCCATTTTAGATATACAGTAATACATGTTATGTTCATATAATTATTTGCAATATAATTATATATATACGTACCTACTGACTTTGATCTGCGTCCAAATTAAATTGTAAGATTCCACACGAACGAACGTTACAAACTCGTGTAACTCATACAAACATTGCAACTGAATAAAAGCTTTTAAAAATATAATAATGTAATCTTTTAAATACCATTTTTATTTCTAAACTGAATATTACATACACATATACATAGAATAAAAAAATTACACTCAATCACACGCTTTACTTTTTGTAGGCACCAACCCTAGCGATCCGCACAGTATTGCGCCAAAACCACTTTATATTGTGCCAAAACGTTGCCATTTCGCATATGGCCACAACCATATTTGCAGCAAAACGTCATTCAACGCTCTGTCCTCAGGCTCTGTCAGACACCAACCGAGTTGAACCGACGAAAAAAAATTTTACGAAATATAAAAAATTGCGGTGAAAAATTGCGATTCTAGATCGCAATTTTTATAAAAATAATAAACCACCGGAATTACTTTCAGCCGTAACATATGCGATATTTCGGCGCAATTACATCCGTGATCACTCTATCTATTTATAATTACTAAAAGTAACTATAAAAGTTCCCCAGAAGGGGTAGAATATTTTTTATGTTACTTCATGAATTTTACAAAATAAAACTGCACTTAGCAATATTCTATTAAATTTTAAACAGACGCGATTAAAATTACTGAATTTTTCCGGTACAAATATATTATTTTTTTAAGATTGACAATATTTTTTACTGATTAACAAGAATTAATTTAATAATGGTTTAAAAATAATAAATACTAAGTAGTAATAAACAAACTTGTGATAAGCTGACGCGACCTGTTGATGAATTTTGCATCGCAGAAACCTGTGAAAAAAGAAAGTTAATTTTAATACTTACCTTAATCCGTTTGACTTGCTACTCCCGGCATTGATCAGCATATTTTCTATTCGAACAAGTTTTTACGCGGCGAAGTAATTTTATTTTGTTGATAGCTAGTAATTTTAAGAATATCCAATAATTAATGTAACTTTTTTTTCAAAATTTTATGAAAATGCTTGTTCAATGCATTTTAGTAGTAAAACAAACAAAGAAATTTCTCAAAGAAAAGTTTGTCCCGGTCCAGAGCTTAGTTAAAGCTTGCTAGCAGCTCGGAAAATGTAAGGCAACTGTGGCGGGTCGGAGCACTCCGGACTATTTAAGGGCTGGAGCTAGGGGGTTGGTTGGGAGATGGCTTGGCTTGGGAGGGGTTAGCAGCTCCCCCTTACAGGGTCACCAATGGCTGCACAGGCACCAAGGACGCAAACTACGCAGTAGCAATTTCCTCTTCTCAAAAACTAGATCAAGAGATGAAGTAATTAAGTATCATCTTTAATATTGTATAAAATTTTCAGAAATCGGTTTATATGTAGGTATAGTTATTACAATCCAATAGGTCCTTCTAGTCTACTTTTCTGTATAACTTAATTTTATTTGTAATTTTAATTAAGTAGTAAAAGTAATATAACACTTTCTTTTTCTTCTAGTAATAAATATTATCTGTTCATATTGCCGTGAAATTACTTAGTTGTTATTTAAATAGTTTGGTTGAAATAGTATTAACATCCTGGGTAATAAAATAATATTATACACTTGATGTTCGTCATTGTTGTACGGCCAACGGCTGACACCGTCATCCGCTTTGGGTGCGCTAAGGCTTATATGGGCTAGGAGAAAAAAGAGGGCGGAAAAAAACTCCAGCCCTGTTTCATATAGTGATATTGCCAATGTCAAGTAAAAACATTCAAGACCGTTTCATTAAAATACCTAATAATCTAATAACTTTAAACGAGCAATTCTTGTATATACCTAAATTTATTTTTTGAATCTCGGAAACGGCTCCAAAGACTTTGATGTTTAGTACCCTGGTTTCGGCTTTGATAAATCGATCCAGCTATGTTTAATTTTTAGAAAATTTTAACTATAAAAAATATTTTCAGCGATAATCAACTTACATATAAACTGAAAATACATTTCCTCACATCTATTGGCGAGTATTAATAATATTGTGGCGCAGAACGCCGTCAAACGCCATCCGTCAATCCGACATTCCAAGAGATGACAATGTCGATTAGAAAGAGCTCTATAAAAAATTCGTTAATTACGAACGTGTTACGTGGGCACACTGCGGAACAGCTAAAGACTCGGGTTCAAACCTCAATCAAAACCATATTGCGTTTACTTTATATTTTTGGGATTTTTTATTGGGAGCTAACGTTAATAATAACTTCAATAAGTAACACTAAGCAAATGAGTGTTTCGTTTGAAATTAAACCAAGAAAATAAATTGTTTTTATCCGAGCAAGGCTCGGTCGTCCAGGTACTTATATTTATGTCACGATTATATATTAACATTCTCGTAATAATAGTCAAAATCCGAAGTAAATCCGAGTAAAGCAATGGCTACTTCTTTATCAGAATTTGTCTAATGAAGTTGTGTCGGTAAAACTCAACTTTAATGTTATATTGCTAATATTACACAACTTTAACATAGATTGCTTTACCTGAAAACATGTAAACATAACATAAAATTTAAATTATTTGTTGACGGCATTTTCTTACTATCCTACTGCTGAGCAAAAAAATAAGAATCGACACCGTCACGATTTGGAATCGAAAAGTAGGTAGGATTTGTCTTGACATGAGTAAATAGTTAAATATAATAATCTACACGGGCATATTCCCTTGTTATACATTTATTACGACAACTATAGTAATAATAATTATTAATTATAATTAATCCCACCAAATCATTTTCATATTAAATGTTGCTGACAAAAAGTCTGATCGATCTAATGTAAAGCCAAGCTTCTAGCTCTACACTACCTGATTCTAAGCAGCTTAGCTGCTTTTCAGCACGATACATTATGTTAGGTTGTGTTGAGACATTGGCTTTGCTTAGTACAATCAAACCTAGCAACAACATAGTAGTAATCTTAGCGTTATTGTTACGCTATTTGAGCCTATTTGTACAGCATTCATTCATACCCGTAGCACGTCGTAGCATATTACTACGAGTAAGACATCCGTTGCAGTCTACGGACAAGTCGTAGTCCAGTACTAATGTAATATTTACCGTTGAATGCTCTTAATATCTTACAAAATTAATTTCTAAATCTTCAACAAAATATTTCTTGAAAGAGACTTTAAGTTTTATCCTTTTGGATAAAACATGTATACTGACGACCTGAAGAAGACAGCGGGAAGCTGCTGGATTCAGAGGAACAGACGGAGTGGCGAATATTAAACTCCCTGATGACTTACAGAAATTGTAATTGTTAAAATTCAAAAAACATGTTCATAAGCTATCAGAAAAATATTTTTACACAATAAAATAATTTTTGGGTTGAGATGATGTTATTAACTGATATAATAAAAATGACATTATATTCAATGACTTTTATTACATAAATCTATATGGCTGCAACCCTTTTTGCGTCCTACTACTGGGCATGGGCCTCTCCCCATAATTGGGGTGGCATGGAGCTCACTCCACCACGCTGCTCCAATGCGTATAAATTGGCATAAATATATAATTTTAATTAATATGTGCCGAAATAATAATATTAAATTATTGCAATTTTGTAAGTATTTAATTAGCTAATACCCATTAATAATTTGCACACCAGAAATGGTAAATGTGAAATTTATACATTTATAAAATTATTTCATCTTTTGTGACCACATTTTAGCACGATTTTGTATTTGTATTTTTATGTACGGGAAGCATTTACTAGCTATGAATATATTATTTACTAGCGGCAGCCCGCGACTTCATTCGCGTTGACTTTACTTGTAGATTTTTTTAAATAAAAGTAGCCAAAGTTACTCCTTATTACATCAGCTATCTGCCAGTGAAAGTCCCTTCAAAATCGGTCCAGCAGTTTCAGAGATTAGCCGAAACAAACAGACAGACAGACAAAAATGGTAAAAATTGATTACAAATTGATTACAAATTGAGTACATTCATATGCATGTAGTAAAAAGCGGTTATTTTTTAATACTAACAGATACTCCAATTTTATTTATTTGTATAGATGTATAGATAAAACTTTAGTTACATATTATTATCTTTTCTGTTACTACTTTTAATTTGTATACTCCTGGTTACAACCCTTCCAACGGTCATGACGTAAATCGTAGTTCCCCGAAAAGCCCTCTGATTTTCCAATAGCAAACAAGGCATCAAGGTTATTGCAATGTTTCTCTCTCACTCGTACATCTATATGTCTCATTTAATTAATCGCTCCGCCTCCATCACAATACAATAATCCGTAATCAACAGAAATACCAGTACCTATAGCTTTATGTACATTTACTTGTAACTATCTACATGTGGAAACATTCATTCGTAAGTATCTTGTAGGTATAAGAAGTCGATTGTATTGATTGTTCCAGTAGATAGGTATGTACCTATGTACTTTTCATCTATCTATTTCCATCTCATTCAACTTATTTTTAATCCCTACTTAATATTATAAATTCGAAAGTAACTCTGTCTGCTAGGCTTTCCCGCTTAAACTACTGAACCAATTTTAATGAAATTTGGAACACAGATAGAGTGGACCTTGGGAAAGATATAGGATGACATAGGATGGTTTTTATCCTACAGGAACCTATAAAACGGGTCCACGCGGGCGAAGCTGCTGGCGAAAGGCTAGTTATTTAATAACAGAGATCTAACTTCTCATTTCGCTGAATTTCACCAAAACCTATTAAAGCAACGTGGTCAAGTAAGGTCCAGGCCTTCTCAATAAATAATGTGCCTATCAACCCACTGCTAAAAGGGTTGCAGCCAATCTAATTTTGCTCAGTTCGCTTAAACTGTAAAAGACTTTTTTTGGTATTGGGGGAAACCTTCAAAAGGTACCCGGCACCTTGGTAGAGGATACCGGGTTCTGTGGGATTTGTACCGCACTAAAACTCCCTCGGTGGCCTCATGCCTCATCATCTGCGCTTGGGGAGGACTCCGGGATCTCCTGTGGAACAGAACAGGCCCATCCTCGGGAGAGCAGATGTTCTCTCCTGCACCTTCCCATGCTTATGGCGGCATGCGGCCACGCACACACCGCCGTCCTTCCCGGGGCTGCTGGCTAGACGGATCGAGCTCCCACTCTCGCCGCCCACAACCCCATGGATACCGTAGATCTATTCTTAATCTTAGACCTGTAAAAGACCTATCGTTTGTTTTCTTTTCTTTCTATAATTGGTTGTTTTTAATACTGCGATTATTTTACTCTATTTAGAAGGCAATAATGCTTTTCGCATTTTTATTATATTCCACAACACTCGAGCACTGTTCTTAGCCTGTATCTAATAAAATGCCATTTTATACGATGTAACATAAAACACGCCAAGAAAATGAAAGTAAAAGGTACCTACAAAATGCCTTTTTCAGCTTCCCGCCAAATAACCACAATCCACATTATTTACAAGATACCTATTTATAATTATAGGTACTGAAGAATAATATTAGGTATGTTACGCTTATACTCATGGCCCCACACAGGGGTTCTCCGTATATTGGGTACCATGGACTAGACAATAATGGACACATACAAAGTCAATGATTGTAATAAATATTAACTATGTACTTACTAACTGGGTGATAATTTTACATATACGAGGACTGTTTTAAAAAATAAAAAATATATTTTTTCAAACAATTTACATTTATTTCTGAACATAGTCTCCTTTGAGGGCCTAACACTTGTTCCAGCGAGTTTCCAATTTTTTTATCCCCTCCAAAGAATACGTTTTGTCGAGGTCTTCAAAATAGCCGTTTACGCGTGAATATTTTGCAGCCAGCTATCTATAATCCACCTATACACCTAACTTTAAAAAAAACTTACTAGGTTGTTCCAATTATACAGCAGCAAGAAGATCAGCAACGGAACACAGAGGTCGTCGAACAACTCGATAGCTAAAAGCATGCGTTCTTCGTAGCACAAGTCGCTTGGGGTAGCAGTTTTGCCGGCTTTCATTGGATCTGACTGAAAGACATTGAAATAGTAAAAAGAGAGGATTATACGTATAAACAAACACTAGAGGCAGCCTCGCGGGTGTAAGCCATTTAAATAGGCGGTTTAAATTATTCTATCTGGAACAACTCAACACCGAGGCTGCAACAAGTCCGTACATAGTTGGTACAATGTACTCTATGGTTGGTACGCACCTTAAGTGTGTGTTTCTCATTTTTCTAATCTCAAGCCCAGTGGTAGTAATTAACACATTTTTCAGAAATTGGCAAATAATTTTCTTCCGCCCTTCTATAACCCTAGGTGGTAGGGTGTCTAAACGCTAGTGAAAAAATATAAAATTTGCCGTCCTAGGTTATTGCCTACTAGTCCCTGTAGCTTCGGGATTAAGAATAGAGCTACGGTATCCCTTGCCTGATCGTAAGAGGCGACTAAAAGGGGGCTTCCGGGGTTGTGGACGGTGTAAGTGGGAGCTCGATCCATCCAACCAGCAGTCCCGGGAAGGGCGGCGATGTGTGCGTGGCCGCATGTCGCCGTAAGCATCGGAAGGTGCAGGAGAGCACAGCTGCTCTTCCGAAGATGGGAGTTTTAGTGCGGTACAAATCCCACAGAACCCGGTATCCTCTACCAAGGTGCCGGGTACCTTTTGAAGGTCGTCCCCCCCCCCCCCCGATACCAAAAAAAATGTTATTGCCTACTGTTAATAGGTACCTAAGTCAGTAAATACGAAATTACACTAGACCTGCGGACTGCGGTGTTGCTTCCCAGATCTAACCAAACAGTTTTGCCAACTTTTACCTACATATATGTGTTATATACGTATCTAAGGTTGATATATTAAACAACATAAAATATTTCTTTAAAATGTATATTTATTACAATCCCCTTATAAAAACATCTTAGAACCATAGCACCTTATTCTTAATAACTAGGGAGGTATATATTATTTTTAGATATACTTTACTAATATTAAAAAATGTAAACTAACGGAATAACAAGAATAAAATCTCTCAATTTATACTTATATATAATATAAATTTACTTCTCTACCCTTTTTAAATCTCAATATTGCATTGAATAAAGTAAGCCTAATATCTGAACAAATACATAACAGCTTATTAAATTGATGAAGATACAAAATTTACAAAAATACTTCGATTGTCTCATTGTACATGATTACCTACTACCATAAATTTGTCAATTTTCTATTTCAATTTATTTAAATATTCTTTGTCTTGCATTATATACGTCAATGTTTGTTTAAAAAAGCTTTAGTTATTTTGAATACATACACTCCAGACAGGGAAGTCCAAAGTTTCATAAAATATGTATAATTATCTTTTAACCAGGGAATTAAAAATTAAAAATATAAACCCCTACACATTTACCAACAAGCAACAAGGCAGGGGCCGCAGCCGACCATGCTCAGTCTCTAAAGCGCCTCAAATATAGTGCTATATCGGAAAGTTATGAATTTGCGGCGCTTGCAATGGAGACATTGGGTCCATGGTCGGCTGACATGAAAAAATTCTGCAAACCGTCGACCAGACTTGTCCGCGCTTCGGGTGACCAGAGGGCTGGCAGTTATTTTGCACAAAAAATCAGCCTTTTTATTCAAAGAGGTAATGCTGCCAGTGCTGTGGGCACCATGCCGCAATCAGGTATTTTGGATGGCATATACATTTTTTAAAATATGTATTTTTTTTTCTTTTTTATGTAGTTTTAAATGCGTTTGTGTTTAGGTAAAACTTAATAACAACCATAATAAATTTTAAACCTGTTCTCTACAGTTGTATACTAGGTTTAAACATACAGTAATGAAGTTAGATAAAAACTACTTTGCAACAATCCGCAATCAGAACGTATGATGGTGTATACTTTTTTCATGCAATAGCACCTCCCTCACTCCCACATAGGACACATGCACACGCTTACTCGCAAAGTAACCATCGTATAGTCAATAACCCTGATGATGCTCTGTTTTGGGGCGAAACACGTGTTGGTGGTGGTACGTATCTTGGTGTATATTTTTTGTTACTTTGCAAGTAACCGTCGTAGAGTCAATAACCCTGATGATGCTGTTTTGGGGAGAAACATGTGTTGGTGGTGGTACGAATGTTGGTGTATATTTTTTGTTGTTGCATGTGCATGTGTCGTATGTGGGAGGGAGGGAGGTGCTATTGCATGAAAAATGTATACACCATCATACGTTCTGATTACGGATTGTTGCAAAGTACTTTTTACCTAACTTTATAACAATGGAGTTCCGCAAAGTAACGCATGATTCTATTAACACATTAATGAAAAAATATTTTTTTGTATAATAGTGTCCATTATACCTATCTTTTAAGTAAAAATATACATAATATGTAACTGTGTTATATGTTATGTGTTTGCATGGTAGATAACATTCATAATTTCACACGTTTACAACTTAGACACGACATTCTTCTGTTTTTGTATAATCTTGTTCACTATTACATGTGCCTCTTCATAATGAGAGCTGAAGTGCTGTCTCACTTTACTCCACCAGACCGCAATGTTCTTGTACTTCTCGCTTGGGTTGAAACCTGCCATTCCTGAAGAATTAAAAATATAGTATTTTCAATCATTAAGATGTCAAGGGACATTTATAATTTTACACTACCTAATACACTCTTTTATTGATACGAAAAACTGGCTGATATTTATAGTATCTGTAAAAACAAAGCCCTTAGTTACTTTTAAAGACAGATATACTCGTATTAAATTAACAATGACTGAATATTAAGTCCCAGTTATGTTTTATCTTGTGTTTTTAACTGGAATTGGAATGTGGAAGCATGATGGTATGTAAAAAATGTCATAAACTAAACTTGTTAATAACACAAGCAATAACAGAAGAAAAACCTATTTTAGCCTTTATTAGTATTATTATTTTAGCCAGCTTTATTACTTATGTTTTAATGTTTTAATTTTTTTATAAATATCAATTGACAGTTAAATCCTTACTTGGTTGTTCTAATTCAACAGCAGCAAGCAGATCAGCAACTGTGACAGAGTTGCCAGCTATGAATTCCCTGCCTTGACCAAGCCAAAGGCTGTCAAACAACTCCAGAGCTGAGACCATGCGCCTTTCGTAACTCTCCACTGTACTCGCATTTGGGGCTTTACCCATTAAAATTGGATCCATGTACTGAAAATTAAAATATAGGAGCTGGTACATATTTATTTTACACTTCTAGTGTGTGTGTGTGTGTGTGTGTGTGTGTCTGTCTTTCTGGGTGTGGATGAGTGCGTATGTGCGTGTATATGCGTGCGTGCGTGTGTGTGTGTGTACACATTCACTCATATTGATGCTACTATATTTGTAGCAGTGATAGCTATAGCTAGCTAGATATGATTAAAAGTTAACAAAGCAGATACCTTAACTCTAAAGTACATGGCACAATGAAGCCTCAACCCAATGTGCTGCCATTCCAAGTATTCATCCACCCTGGCTTGAAGCTTGCTATCCTTTGGGTATAAACTCTCTGGTATAAGGTTTTCTCTTGACAAATATTTTATTATTGCAACACTGGAATTATTTGAGAGAATATTAATCCATGCTATTCATATGTACTATAATGTTATAATATTATGGATAAAGAGAAAAGATTTGTATTTTTGTGTGTATGTTGGTTTGTTATGAATAAACTTAAAAACTACTGTCCCAATTTCAAAAATTCTTTCACCATTACAAAGCTACATTTACCCTGAGTAACATAGGCTATTAAAGATTATGGATCCTTACTAAAACTTTAGTAACGTAACCCAAGGTGTAAAAAAATGCCATAAAACATCTTTCGTCACATGAGCTGCGGAAACTATTGGTGATAGAACAAAAGTATGTTCTACAATATTAAAGAACATATCAATAACTACAGAAAACTTCGCGATACTATATTACCAACGATTTTCACAATAACCACTTTTTACATTTTAAAAGTTGATAGAAATACCGACCAAAATAAGACCATATTATTCATACTTCTGTTTAAATCCTTATCCAAATAAATCATATTATTTTCAAGACTGTTTCAATTCAATGTACATTACTTTTTTAATTGTTCAAATCAGGTATTTCATTCAATATCGTATATTATGAATTTAATAAGTCATAGAAATAGAAAAAATAAACGCTGTTGTATGCATGTTATTCATACCTCTTTATTAATCCTTATCCATTTAAATTATTTTGTATTCAAAATTGTTTCAATACCTGGTGATTACTTATTGAATTTTTCAAATTGTATATTCCATTTAAAAGATATTACGAATTTAAAAAGTCATAGCTGTATCTAAGGCGCCGCTGCGTCGTAGTTAGCCAGGCACATCTATGAAATAGGCAGCCGCGCAGCTCAATCTGACTCAATCTGTCGGCTCCCTACGCAGAAATCACGTCCACCCGTGCGAGGCCGTAATGGGCCGCTTGTAATATTATAAATTTGTAAATAATTCTGTCTGCTGTCTGTTACTCTTTCCTGCTTAAACTACTGAACCTTGAATTTTAAGAGATATAGCCTGGAATAGAACATAGGCTATTTTTTATCCTGCAGGACCCATTTAACGGCGAAGCCGAAGGCGGAAGGCTAGTAATATATAAAAGTTCTAAGAGATTTACATTTTTGTTGCATGCTAAATTAATGAAACTAGCTGTCTAGATCTCTTATGTTAGAACATTGTAAGAATCCTTGTGAATATGATCATTAATAAAATTTGGGATGGATTACATAAAGGTAACCATGGCAAAGTGCCACTTGAGGGTTCCAGGTTTGATTTCAGATTTACGATTACGATATGTGTTGCTACTGGTTCGATCATTAAAATGAAATGAATAAATAAAACAAATAAATAATGAGGCCATGCCAAAGACAGACGACAAAAACCTCTTAATTACAATTTAAATTGGCTTTAAGTTAATCTACAATCTCTTCTAGTTAGTTACATGAATAGAAATGAAATTTTAAGTGATTTTCAATTTGGATTTAGGCTAAATCTATCTACCTCTTGTGCTATATAAAGGATGCTTTTTCAAGTTTGGACACATATTAATAATAAAATAAAATGCGCCGCCCTGTTTGTTGATATGACCA
Organism: Pyrgus malvae; assembly: GCA_911387765.1. Taxonomy (NCBI): domain Eukaryota; kingdom Metazoa; phylum Arthropoda; class Insecta; order Lepidoptera; family Hesperiidae; genus Pyrgus; species Pyrgus malvae. The sequence continues at coordinate 4,987,985 of OU426958.1, read as the reverse complement.
GGGCGTTTGACTGTGTCGTGCATAACATACTTCTAAGACAGAATTCGTTTTCGAGGTATCGCATATAAGCTATTACAATCTTACCTTAATGATAGGAAACAATCGACTGTACTTACAAGTTACAACATTTAATAAATCGAACAATACGTTAGAAGAGGTTTAATCCAAATTCGAGATTTGTAAGATAGGTGTTCCTCAGGGAAGTGTTCTTGGTTCACTATTATTTTTATTGTATATAAATGAACTACCCACTATAGCAAAATACCCATGTGTTATGTTCGCTGATGGATGATGCAACAATTTTATTTTACAATGAAAATATTTCAGTTGAGGATTATAGGAATGAAATAAGAAGTACACTAGTAACTATAAAAACATGGCTAGACACAATGAACCTCTCGGTCAATTTAAATAAAACTAAAATTATGCAATTTAAAAATTATAAACAGAACATAGAAAATCTAAATATTCATTTAAATGCAGTTGAAATAGAAGAAGTAGAGCAAACGAATTTCTTAGGGGTTTCCTTAGATACTCACTTAAATTGGATTAATAGTAAAATATCGGCTAATTATTGTTATGCTCTTTCAGTATTAGTACATGCTTTACTCTTTAAGTAGCTAAAAGTTTTTACTATGCAAATATTTACCCCCTTCTAACATATGGTATTATATACAGGGGAAATTCTGTTAATGTTAGAAGAACATTTATATTGCAAAAACGTAGTCTCAGAATATTGTATGGCAAAACGGGTGATGAATCTATTCGCTCACTATTTTCAGAAAAGAAATTCCTTACATTAACTGGAATATATATGTATATTAGAGATATGTACTTTCGTTTTTAATAATAAAAACTTGTTTGAAAAGCAAATAAACATGCAAGATTTGCCCACGAGACTGAAAGATATTGATGCTTTCTATTTACCTCGAGTAAAATGTCAGATTTTCAGAAATAGTACCTTCATACATATTTGCTATTAGAATATATAATAAATTACCCATAGATATAAAACAGTTATCAAATACTAAATTTTAAAAACAACTAAAACATTGGCTTATAAAAAAGCATATTACAATATAAACGAATTTTTTGAAGATAAGACATCGTGATACGTGCAATAAAAATAGTTTGGGGAGCTTCCACGTAAAATAGTAATATTAATTATTATTCATTCCATAATAAAACAGTTTTAATATCTATCTAGGGCCATATTATTATGTCCTAGCAATGATAACATTTTAAAAGCAACATATAAAAACAAAATATTAAAAATATGCAACTTTTACCTTTCTGTAAGAATGAACCCATTGTGATCTATAACAGGGACTCTTTGAAATCTATTAATTGCTGTAAATTCATCATTAAAATGTTCACCTGAAACCAGATTAAAAAAACATAGCGAAATTAAACACTACGTTATATTATAAAAACTACCATTGATTTTGAAGTAATTGCTTCATTTTAAAATATAGTATAGCTTCAAAGTGAAAACACATTAATTTCATAAAACTTTCAGATATTTTGAGTTATGAAGAAAACATCGCAATTTATTATATGGCAATATAATTATGGTATGATATCACTGCCATATGAATAAATTATCTGGCAGGGATATTATACAATAGAACCTGGACATGCCTGGGACATTAAGAGGAAAGAGCATCAGAGTAAGTAATGTATACTGGTTTTCGGACCGTCTGGTTTGGTTACATTGAAATACACAAGTACAATATCTTCGATGTACAAAGGTCATACCAATAACTAAAAAAAAAAACTCTTTACAAACAATACATTTTGTTCATCTGTGGTATTTTAAAAAATGATTATAAATAATATTACTTACCGTTCCTGAGATCAACTTTTTGAGGAGTAAAATTACAATTAGCTGTCTTCAATAATATGTACAAAGCCCTAGATGGCTGAGACATGAGATCGTAATAAAGTTTAAGAGACATTTTATGATGAAACTAGATTAAACTTGATTAAAGTAAAGTAACAAATAAAGTTTCAAAATAAATAATAAAGTTCAAACACTTCAAACTTCAAGTCTTCAACCTCAATCAAAACTGTGATCAAAACCACAGTTCTACTTATTTATCAAAACAAAGTTCTTTTTTTTTTAATTCGCTTTACGGCATTGGATAAAAATCCGTTCATCCATTCAATATTATCTTTTATCAGGCATCATAAACTATGTGCATATTGCCAGCGTCATGTATAATTTTTGCATCACTAGGTAATCTTAGAAAATATCAGTAAGTGTTCTGGTATCAGTCAGTCTAGTCAGTCAGATGTTCAAGTAAAGTGATAGCTACTTTATTACGAGAACTAGTTAAATTGATAGTTAAATACTGATCACTGATCTTTCAGTCATCATGCGTGACCGTCTGACTGCGGTCAGTGTAGTATCTCTTTCTTTCTGACAATTGGACCTATTTATAGTATTTATTTAGTCTTGTAAAGAAGCCATCGCTTTACTTGTATAACTGACTGACTTGACTGACTGATTACTAACGACTTACTGGTAGATCTAGCACTTTTTAAGTTTTTACTGTAAGTTAACTCGTTTTTTCATGATTTATCCCGACAAGAGCAATCTAACTCTTTCCAAGCTATACAAAAATTCCCACCGCTATTATCAAGTTATGAAACAATGTGCCCCATGTAGTAAATTTCGTCAGTTCACCTTCACACTAAACTTTATGATGACTAATTTGGTATAGTCTTTTTTTCCACCTACTATGTCTGCTTCTTTATTTCTTTCTGCTTTTTTCTTTCTTTCTTTCTCCGAGTTTGTTTTTAAGTATAAATCGACTAATTAAGGATGTAATTATAAATTGTTCATCATAATCATATTTAGGTGTCTGCTTTTTTTGCAGTTTTATAATATCGCTAAGGCAATGAGAGCGAAGCGAACATTTTGTTTTTGTAACTTGTTGAAATAATCGAGCGAATGAACTGACCACTGTCGTGTTTTAAGTATCGATACATAAGGTGTGAAAGTTCAGTGGGTAACAAAAAAATGTTTCAGTAGGTAAAAAATTACGGATCTGCCATTCCAGAATAATATTGTTTACAAACAACATTATAAAAAAAGAGTATATAAGATGGTACTTGAAAAAATTTAAAGAGTCTTGCTGTTCCCACAAGGTGTCAACTGAAATAATAAAAAAGTGTGACAGTAATGTGAAATACTCGTTCATATCGGTTAAGAATACAGATCTGAAGCAGCCATCAACTTCTTCTGCTTCAGCAGATATGATTTTGGAAGATTCCAATGAAGATAATTTTAACAATTTGATAACTTAATCATAAATGTCATAATTAGATTTTGCACTTTCTGAAATTACATTATTTAATACGTTTCAAATAAACAAATTTTAATCATTATCATTTGTACTTATGTTAGCTCTTTCTAGCAACAGTAGCAATAACTTTTTAGCTTGACCGACTGCCCTTTTTCAAAAACCAAGGGGGCAACACTCGTCATGACTGAAATTGTCAAAATGTCAATGATGACAATGAATGTCAGAAGTCAGAAATAGAAAGAAACTTGCCAATCTTGCCATTCATCATTTTAATTGAATTTCATTGATATGCTAAGCTAAGCTCTAACAGGAAGCAACATTATTTATTACTTTAAAAAGAACAGAACATTATTAAATTTTGGAAAACATTTCAGTTTAAGAAAAAGTGTGCAACATTATTAATAATTATAAGCTAATACCTAGGTACTTCATCTATGAATTCTGTGATTCATTCGATCATTGTGATTTGATTTGAATTTAATTTTTATTTTACTCAAATATTATGTTTTGTATATTTTAAATGTATCATGACTTATACTATTAAATTCAATTAATTATTTGTTGTCATAGTTGGTTGAAGACACGTTAAGTTTTTAAATATTACTGTATGCAGATATAATTTGCTTAATGTAGCCTTGAGAACAGCTTTGATTATGCAAAACTGTTCTCAGAATAATTACAATGTGTTATAAATAATGAAGCAAACGAGCATGTTACTTTGTAAATGTAAGTGCTGCACCACATGGAAAGAAATATCAAATTTCAAATAACAGAATCTTCAAATGTTCTGAATACTGTTTGTCCAGTTTTCTTTCATGTTCTTTCCTCATAGTTCAGATACTTTAAGGATATTTAATAGAATATTTATTAAGCTATTGCATGGCTTTTATTGCGGGCTTTGAGCGTGGCGACTGAATCAAGAAATTCCGTAACGAAAATAACCTGACAGTCGTCTAAGTTCTACAGATACGATATATGACGGCGTTGACAACTTTGTAAACAAGAGTTGGTTACTCATTTTCGCTGTAATGATTAATGTCAAATAAATAATAGAATTGTGTTCTGAAGTAATTTAACGTACAATAATTGGTGTTTTCTTTAATAAATGGAGGGACATACGCCAATATCAGAAGTGGAGGATCCACCCCAGGATCAATCATTAAGCGGTTCAATGGTGGAACTGATGTCATTATTTTCAGCTGGTATGGAAGCAATTTATACAAAGATCGCTGAAAATATAACCGCCTGTAGACCCGTTCAGTACACAACAACAAAATTTGTGAATTTTGATCCGGATGAGCCAGAATCTGACATAAAAAACTGGTGTATGTTAACCGAAATGATCATCAAGAAGAAGAAAATAGAAGGTATTGATCTGATACCTGCACTTACGCACTCACTGAAATGCTGCGCTGATACGTGCTTAACTGTAACTTAGCCTCAATAGTTATCATGGATAATGGATAATATCAAAGAATTGGTCATGTCGACGTTTTCTAAGTCCATGACAATGCAAGACTACTTCGACCAGATAATAAAGTTTCAAATGAACACCAATAAATAAATAAAAATTATAATTTCATAAGTTGATAAAAAATGCTATGCAATAGCTTTACCGCGGCAGTTCCTACCCTACTTTTCATATGTCATTAGAGTAACAATAACAGTGCCAACTTTTATTCAAGAAATAGGTACTTTTATCTCAGCATTAATTAAGATTTAAACTTTTCTTTTGCAGGCAGAGCAGCAATAGTATCAAAAATTCCTATCAATACCATGTGTGAATATGAACCCAAAGCTGATGTATTTCATCTAAATGTATGTATTTCATCCACACTATCCTTTAATTCAATAATACATATCAAATTATCATTTTTAATAGTAATGTCGTTCTCTTTCAGGCCTCTGTACAAAATCAATCAGGTACAGTTCCTGATGATGATCTTAATGATGTGGACATTGAAGATATGGAGTATATATTTGATACACCTAAACAAAGTAGCCTAAGAAGCCAAATACATCGTAAAATAAAATTTATTTATAAGTATAAAAGAAAAATCAATTTGCTGCACCAAAAAAATATTGAAATAACACAAGAGAATAAACAGTTAAAAGAAGAAATAATTAAATGCATAAAAAATGGTTTGGTGGTGTGTTTAGACTTACCTAAAGATTAAAAAAATATGTTTCATATAAAACTGTTTTTTTTTTATCTTGCATTAATCAAATACCAATAGCATCCTTAGGTTGGAGAAAGTAGAAAAAACTAATGGGTGGGTTTTTTAATTTCATTACTATATACAATCTAATTAGAAATACAACATGCATTTTACTCACAAACTAATTACTATGTGATACTGTTATATACACATACATATTATTATATACATGTTATGACTGAAAAGATTGCTACTGTAACTCTAACCAATAGTACGGTGAGTAAAAGTATTCTGTGCCAATAGTACAAAATTTAAAAACTGCTATCAGACGTAGAAATAACGCTTACGCTTCACACTCAGCCCCACAGTAGAGTAGAAATACCCTGTGTCGTGGGTACCATGACAGATAAAAACAGAAACACACCCAGACAGAGAACAGTAATTTAAACTCATCATTCAAAATGACGACCTGCGTGGCGCAATGGTTGCCATACCGGAATCCAATCGAGGGGTCCCGGGTTCGATTCCCGGCGAAACAGAAATTTGAAAGATAAGTTTAAATTTCTGCTCTCGGTCTGGGTGTTTGCGTTCCTGTCTTTGTATGTGTCCATGGTACCCACGACACAGGGTATTAATTACCTTACTGGGGCTATGCTTTGAGTGTGTAACGTTTATTTATTTATAAAATTCTATTTAGCGGGAATCGAACCCTTCGCTTGGCAGTCCGGCAATGTAACCATTGCGCCACGGTCGTCAAATTAAAATACATTTTATATTGTATAAACCCAAATATTTTGCCTATTAGGTACTTTCCGCCAAATCGGTTTCATTTCATTTTAATTCAAAACCACGGCACGGCCGCCACTAGACGTAAACCAGCGAAAATAAGATTTAATAAGTTTAGTATAACTGAGCAGCGATGGCCGAGTGGTAAATAATTGCGGTCTTCGACGCGACCGACCCTAGGTTCAAATCCTTTGCACGCATCTCTGACAAAGAAATTTGTAATGTGCGCATTTATCGCTGCTCCACGGAGATGGAAAATATCGTGATATTTAATTAATTACGATGTTCTCCATCGCCGTACATGCCCGAGAGAAATTTATAATTTTTCGAAAGCATGACGTCCACCAATCCGCACTTGGCCAGCGTGGTGGACTATGGCCTAAATCCCTCTCACTTAGGAGACCTGTGCCCAAAAAGTGGGACATAAAAAAGGTTGAAATAAAAGTATAACTTGATATTGGCGGTATGCAGAAAACATTCGTTGCCTTTATAAAGAAAAAATGCAGCTGTCGTTTGTCATGTCTGTCACTCTAACTAAAATATAGGGATGGCGATTCTTTCCGAAAAAGATCGATTTTTGAATCGATTCGAATCGTGACCAAATGAATCGATTCACAAAAAAATCGAGGTCTAAAAGATCGATTTCCAAAAAATCGATCTTTTTTTAACCGACTTCAAAAAAGGAGGAGGTCACTCAATTCGACCGTATATATGCTTTTTTATTTATGTTCGCGGATAACTTTGTCGTTTATGAACCGATTTTGATGATTCTTTTTTGTTCGAAAGCTTATACTTTCGAGGTGGTCCTATTGTCACCAAGTCAAGATTTGATGATGGTATCCCAAGGAAATTGAGGCAAACTCTCAAATTTTATAGCCCCACATAATAATGTGGAAATATCGCTAATTATGTTTAAATAATACAGAATTATTAAATTAAAAGTACTAAAAAGAGTGAAATTATGTAACTTTATAACAAAAACAAAACCGCTTTTAAACGGTGAAAATTATATTGTTCAGTACTTCGCATTTAATACAAGTAAAATATTGTTATTAAACGATGTCTTATTAGTAAAATCAGGGAATTCAAAAATAAAAATTATTTCTATTACCATATCAGCTCAGGTATAAAACAAGACATTTATTTTCTAAATGTATTGGTTACATTTAAAAGTTTATAAAATAGATAATAAAATATAGCTTATAGTTCCAAATGCAATATCTAAGCTTTTTGAAAACTATAGTCTGTTAAGTCTACTGGGATCCATGAGGTTGTGATATTTCCGGCAATTGAAAAAAGTCGCTCACAAGGAACAGATGATCCTACGATACTCATATACAAACGTAAAGTTTTTTCTATCAAAGAGAGTCTAAGGAAACTAAACACACAGCCATCTAGCGAGTTCTTGAGGAATTAATCCTTTAACAGGCAACACTCTTATAATACGGGTACATTAAACTAATTGTAAATAATTTTCTGGTTTATACCAAAACAGAAAATATCGAATTTCGATTTTCAAGGGTGAAATATCGATTCACTGAATCGATTCAGTACTACATATCGATCTAAAAAATCGATCTTTTTGGACTGAAAAATCGATTCTTCGATTAATCGATCTCAGATCGCCATCCCTACTAAAATAATGAAATGACATTTTATTAATTTAGAACGACGCTGAGCTAGACAAAAAAAAATACTTAGTGAATTTGTTATATTGAATTGAATTTGCTGTTTAGTAAAACATCGAGCAAAACTGCACGATGGCTTCCCTGGATCTTTTGACGCCGCACTTATCGAAGATTAGGATACCGGGACCCCAGCAGTTGGTATATAAGGACGAATGTGTGTACTCTTTTGACAACCCGGTGAGTTGCAATTTGTTTTATAACCTATAATTCAGTCTTGTATTTACATAAATTATTTCACTGAAAGCTAGTTTTTTTATCATTAAGCATTGAAATACATAAATAATTCATTTGTCTTTGAAAATTTTCCGTAATAATATTTTCTTCCACCAAGGACAAAAATTATAGTCTTTTTTTTTGTTTTTACTATAAAGAATTCTTGAGAAAAAAGTTTGAAATATTGCACTTAGCGGCATTGTATAGCACTAGTCTTGATGACTTGACCCAATTTGACCACTTGAGATAAATCATTTAAAATTATCTTTTTTTATGTTCATATAATTTTGTACTGACTACAAGTTTGTAGTAGTAGGCAGGTGCTTTTTTCTTTATTGTTTTTTTATCTTCTAAAAGTTCCAAATTGCAGTAGGTCATCATCTATCTGAAGTAATTGGGCGAAATGAGTGTTTGGAAAACCAGTTTTTACAGATAATGAATTGGATATTGATATAGCTGTAAGTACATAATATATGTATCCACAGTTCCATTCTCGCTGAGTGCAGGTGACTTGCACTTTTTATTTTCTTGCTGCAAATTAAATTCATTGGCTAGCTACTCTGATGTACTAAAATACTAAAATGAAGTAACAAGTTGAGACAAGTGTCCAAGCACGGGCCTCTGAGTAGGCAGTTTCATGCAAATCATGAGTTCAAATAAAAATCAACTACTGGCAATCAACACTCTATGCTTCAAGATATGTGCTAGCTAGACAATACTGTACTTTGACATTGATTGTGGTATATTATCCTCTTATCATACATTCAAACTTGTAAATAGAATGGGTAGACACATAAGCAATCCTCCTTAAATAACCTTAAAGCTTTGCTTGAATTGGAAGCTGGCTGTTTACTCTTCGCTATCTACCCATACTTAACAGATTGTATAAATATTACTCTTTTGATATTTCACACCATCAAAATAAGAAAAGTATGTACAGGGTACGCCAGGCTTGAATGTTTCCCACTCATACCATATTAATCCTGGTATTGTGAAGGCCATGGACGCAACCAAACGCAAGTACACACCACTAACATCCACTCCAAAAACAGAAATTTAAACTACCTTGTTGGGAATCAAAACAGGGACCCTTTAATCAGCAGTCTGGCATGGTAGACTTTGCTCCATATGAGTTGTTGATGTTTCTATTAAAATTTATCCTAATCATAACTTAGCAGCTTCATTAAATGAGAATAGCTTGGTGTATCTAAATACTTTATATAAATTAAAATTTTAGTTACACCAAGCCACTAAGATTACAGACAGACCATAGGCCTGGTGAAACTAAATAAAAGCTTGTAAAATGGTGGTAATTTAAAATTACTTACATATTAGCCTACTCTTTTAATGCATGTACATATACAGTTTGTAAGCATATCACTTTATTTGATACAATTCACACAGGGACTATGACATTTTCTTTAAAGTATTTAGTGTTCAAGAAATTCTTAACTGCCTGATATATATTGGCAATAACATTAAACATTGATGTCCTTACTCCATGAGTTGAGTAAGTACAAAAAAGTAATGAAATAAATGAATCAAACATCACCGGAGTCCAAAAAAGAATATTGTACAGAAGTTCTCTAGTTACATATGTTTTCATGATAGGTTTCTTTACGTCCATAACATGAATCTTTGTGAGAATTATTGTTGATATTGTAATTGGTATGAAATAACTTACAAATGCTAGAATAAACATGTACACTGTGAGCCTCCTACTGTCTGTAAAACACATTTTTATGCAAGTGTCGTCAATTTTTGGCTGTCGGAATGACTTGAATGCTGCATAAGTAAAGTTGGTATGGTTGTTGAAATTGTTGATGATGCTCAACACATTATTTAACACCATGTCAATCTGTTTTGTGTCATTCGAATTTGAACCATTTTCTTGAACTTCAAGGAAATATGTTGGTGATTGGAAGTATTTCGGTAGGTCTAAGTTGTAATTTACATCAGTTGTATTGGTATTGCAGTTTTCGTTGCTTAGATCCAACAATGCCATACAAGATTCGCCCATGGTCCGTGCTTGAGACATTGTTACTTCCTTAACACCCATCGGGTACATTGCGAGTGCAAAAATAATCGGTACAATCCACTGCAGGATGATTGTCATAAAGGACAAATATTTCTTGACAAATGAGTAAAGGTTGCTTGGCTTAATCTTTCTGTCAGAGTCAGTATCCTGGCTAATTTCATGCACTTTATCTTCCTCAGACTTTTCTTTTATGTTTCCTAGCATTCTGTAATGCATGTAGTTGTCAATGATAAGAGTCAGGAAACTATTTACCATTGACACAACGAGCGGCCCGTAGCCCAGTAGAAGAGACGGAAATCCACAACTCATATTGCTGGTGGATGTGGGTAGATCTGCAGTCCGTTCTTCCATGTTGTATACATCCATGGTCGTAGGGTTCAAGGAATACACAGCACGACTTACGAAAGCAATACCGATGCACATTAAGATAAGGTTTTCAGATAGTAGCACAGACGAGAACGCAGCACCTCCTTTTACCACTCGCCTTAAGTTGAACAGACTAAGGGCGAATCCGCACAGAATAAGAAAACTTCCGAGATAGAGATCGGTGGAGCTCAACATTTTGCGAACCGAACGCCTGTTCAAAGCCGAATGCCAGACCCTCATGATTTGCTTACTTCCGTGATAATACGAACTGTTATCGCTATGCAAATTATAGGGGCGCTTAAAAATACTTACATTTTTTGTTCGTTTTCACTTTAAATCGATATTTTGAACACATAACACAATAGGTATCATACATTACACACGGGGAAACATTCCTTCCTCTTCAAATACGAAATTCAGAAATAACACTTACAGTAACAATTATTTAATTATTTCAGGAATCAGAAACTGGATTATACGTTTCGCTAACATCGTTTCTCGGTTTTGGGCGCAATTACGTAGAACAGTATTTCCAAAAGACTGGAAATGCCGTCTTCTTGCACATTCGGAGAGAGAAGAAACCCGTGAGTACATGCCTTTTTTTTATTTGAATGGAGTAGCAAACGAGAATGCAGGCTAAGTGGTGTTATGCCTGTCTTCCCTGTGGTCGTAAGCAGTTGCGCTGCTCCGAAGGCTGATGTTCGCCTCAGAGAAATGTGTCAGTGTCACTAACCACCACTTGGATGGCAGGTGTCTGTATCTTATTCAAGGTCTTGTGTGTCCAGGAATTTACGAGGTTATGTAAAGTACGTTCTTTTTTTAATCAAAAACATGAGTCAGTAATTTTTTTTTCAAACCTTTTTTATGTCCCACTGCTGGGCACAGGTCTCCTCACAAGGGAGAGGGATTTAGGCCATAGTTCACCACGCTGGCCAAGTGCGGATTAGTGGACGTCATGCTTTCGAGAAATTATGAATTTCTCTCAGGCATGCACGGTGATGGAGAACATCGTAATCAATTAAATATCACGATATTTTTCATCACCGTGGAGCAGCGATAAATCCGCACATTACAAATTTCTTTGTAAGAGGTGTGCGCCGAGGATTTGAACTGAGGATCGGTCGCGTCAAAGACCGTGGTTTTTTACCACTCTGCCATCGCTGCTCCAGTCAGTCATTCATTATCAACAACCTTTTAATGTCCGAGCACATTTCGCCAAGTGTAGCTTGATGGACTTTAATGTATAGGAGAAAAGGTGAAAAATCGTGGGCTTGCAGGTTTTATCAAGATGTTCTTCTTCTGCAATACACACGTATAACTAAATTTCTTGATCCGATCATTTGCTAGTATCAAACGTATTTTTGATAGTCATAGTCCATACTAGATTTTTTTGTGTCGTGGGTCCCGTGGTCACATATAAAGCCAGGAAGACAAGTACCCAGTCAAAGAAAAGGAATTTATGCTAAAATTAAAATTTTAAGCATGCTGGACTCGGACACGAGACTTACTATCGTCAGTCAGTCATGGTAACCATTGCGCCGGGTCGTCATAGAAATATGCTTCTGGCATCGGCGATTCTCTATCGAAGCTGCATCGCGTTTTGGCGACACTACGCTCGATATTAAATACCTATAGCGCGTTTTAGCGATTTGATAGCAGCGTTTTTAGCTTCTAAAAAGCGAATTATTGAATCATTAAACAATTTCTATCGGTCACTACCTTGGTTTTACATTAAGAGCTCTATCGAGCACTACCTTGGTTTTAAATTAAGAGCGATTGCAAACCAGCATATTATTCGGCGCGTTCGCGCATCTTTTGTTTGTTTTTTGTAGTTTGTTGCGCACGTAAACGAATGCGAAACAGTGAGATTTGATATTTTCTGGCACAAAAGTAGCGTTTTCCGAAACAATCGTATAACCGCCGAAGAATACGCAAGTTTGAAACTGCTTTAAAAGATGCTTCCCCTGTCCCTCAGATACCAGAGCCGGAGCAGACGGGCGATGGTCCCGAGAAGAAGATCACACGACTTGCGATCGGCGTGGAGGGCGGGTTCGATCCCAACTGTGGCAAGCCGAAATACACGTACACCAACCATTACAGTGTGGTTCTGTTGCCAGGATTCCACACTTACCCGTGGCCTGATCCAGCTTTGCCTGAAGTTGTAAGTATATTTTTATTTAAGAAGTAATCTTGGCAGATTTAATTCTAATTGTCTTATGCCTGCTGAAACAAACAAATTGAGGTTTAAGCTCCGAAATTATGTGTCATTTTTACAAACGCTCAGTAGTTTAGCTAAGAAATTAAGATAAATATATCAATAAATAAACGTTACACACTCATAGCCCCACAGTAGGATAATTAATATCCTGTGTCGTAGATACCATGGACACGTACAAAGACAGGAACACAAATATCCAGACCGAAAACAGAAATTTAAACTCATCATTCAAAATTCTGTTTCGCCGGGAATCGAACCCGGGACCCCTCGATTGGCAGTCCGGCATTGTAACAATTACGCCACGCGGGTCGTCAATAAATAAAGATAAAAATCGTTTCACACTCCTGATATGAGTAGGATATACCCCCATAGTAGGATACCTACTAGCAGAGCTTCATAACGTTATAAAAAATATCAAAATATAATGTTATATAACGTTATACGTGTTTCGTTTCGTTATTATTTTGACATTACTATCGAAAAGACGAATAGCGGAATTAAAAAGAATAACGTTATGAAATATCGAAATCGAAATAAAATAACGTTATAATATCGTTATTGCTAAGCGATATTGCCGCGTTGTCAGCTCGCTGCATATGATAATAATATTATTCCCCGTAAATATAACGTTATTTATATCGATATTTTCTAAATAGCGTTTACTGATATAGCGTTATTATGATGTGTAAATAACGTTTAGTTGTAAAACGCTATGTTTTTTATAACGATATGGGCACAAGTAGATAATAACGTTATGATTTTATAGCGGTATTTGAAGCTCTGCCTACTAGGCGTCGTGGTGAACACATACAAGGTCAAAAACACCAATACCTACGAGTATACTACGTAAAAGACGTTTAAATTCATTATTTTCATATCTTAGCTGGGAATGGAACCTAGAACCTCTTGCACGACTTACCGCGTCATCACTGCGTCTATTTACTATGACAAAATGATGCCGCGAATTACATACGCGATACAAACAACGTTAGTCATCTCAATCAAACAACTTAAAGAAATATACATTGTTTTTAGGTGAACAAATCAGTGCAGGCAATTATAGATGCCGAGTCACCGTTCAAAATTGCTGAGATGGCAGCTCTTCAAGGTACCTGGGATGGCGAAGCTCGTGAAGTATCTGTGTAAGTCTTACAATGTGATGAAGTCCTTGTTATGTTATGTTAGCAAAGTCAATGTTTCTATCGAGAATCCAGTGCATTATGATCTACTGGTTGCACATTCAAATTCGGTCACTGCCATACACTAGCAATCTTGCAGCATTGGTACCTAGAATAATTAGTAGGGAGTATCAGTACCATGTTTTAATTCAGTTTCAGTGTTGGTACATCCATATTATCTTCTGTAAATAAAATTTTTAGGATGTGGTGAAAAAGTATGTTATCGACAATAGGCATGATGACAGATTTTTAAATACCTTTCCTTATTGTAGGTACACGTCTCCTAGTTTCGAAATTTATTTCAGCAATAAACTTAAGTTTTAACTTAAATTAATGTATTTTCTGCTATGTAATTTGAATTAAGCGCGAAAACGCTCGAAGGTGTCATGGCGTCGGCTTGCTCGTCAAACTTCAAGCGACACGATGACTTACTGAGACGTGACGTCATTCCTTTTGATTGGCGTTTCAGATAACATGGCCGATTGCTTTGTATTGTATTTAATACTTTTATTTTATAGAAAATATTAGTAATCTTAATGTTTATATTAAAACGGGATCATATTTTAGAACTTTTTTAGCATATATTTTTCTGTAAAACCATTTATTCTCTGATTTTTTAATAGTGTCATCATGCCTATACTTAATGAAGCGACCAGTGTTATGCCTCCGAAGAATTAACAAAACTGCATGAAAACATTTTACAGGTAGACTTGCTCTACAAGGTTGAGTGTACTAGATTTATACATTGATAAGAAAAATAGTTTATTTGACATTTCGTGCTCCTGAGCTGCTCAAAATCTGTTAATATTTTTAAAGTCTTAGACATTATTTCTAATTTAAAGTCTTAGACATTATACCTAATTTTAGGCATGCCCTGAATCTGAAGCAATTGGAAAATGGCGTGAAGATCCCGCCCTCCGGATGGAAGTGTGCCAAATGCGACCTCACCACCAACCTCTGGTTGAACCTCACAGACGGCTCCATCCTCTGTGGAAGAAAGTTCTTTGATGGTTCCGGGGGGAATGACCATGCTGTGAGTAATTGTTTTTAAGTGTGTCTTGGGTGTACTTTTTAATACATATATTTAAAATTTCATCATCTCATCTCATCAGTGTGGTTCTCTTTTGTTTAGTTATGCAACTGAAACTAATTTTCTGTTATAATCTGTTTTGCTCATCATGTGTAAGAAAAATAAGTGGCAATAAATAAAGAGTGGCAATGTCCTTTCTAAAAATTCAGATTTTATATATTATTCATTTAGATATAACTTATTCTTGCAAACATAAATGCAGATTATTTATAAATAATACAATATTATAAAGAGGAAAGATTTGTATTTTTGTAATGAAACTAATGAATAAACTTAGAAACTAAGGTTCCGATTTCAAAAATTCTTTCACCATTAGAAAGCTACATTCACCCTGAGTAACATAGACTACTTTTTACCGCGGGAAAATGCTTCATTCCTACGTGAAAACGGGTTATTACCCGTCAACTTCAACCACGTTGAACCTATTGGTTGGCAACTGGCTAAACGCTTATCTTATTTATTTAATATAGCAATGAAGCCTGGAATAGCACATAGGCTATTTATTATTCTACGGGAACCCATTAAACGGGTCCACGTGTGCGAAGCCGCTGGCGGAAGGCTAGTAAATAATAAAATATGCTGGTAGAGATACTTCAACTCAGTTGTGCGCGCGGTGTGCGTGACAAAAGGTACAGTGAAGTTGCTCGGACGATCACGGCCGCGTCACTGTCACACAAATTAAAGCTGCATAATTACTAGCCCACGCACACATAGCGCCGCGCGCACAACTGAGTTGAAGTATCGTAGTTTTTAAAACTACAATAATTGGTTCTATATTGGCTCTGATTTGACTTCTAAAGGTACTTTATTTAAAAACAGTATCAATAAATTAATTTCTTTTAAAAAATTCATCTGTCATGAACTTTCAGTCTAATATATGAGAGAATGTAGCTGTTTCTTTATTTGACATTTTTTTCACTTTTACTTTAGGTTGAGCACTTCAGAGAAACAGGCTATCCGTTGGCAGTCAAACTGGGCACAATCACAGCAGAAGGCAAAGGGGATGTGTTCTCGTATGCTGAAGACGACATGGTTGAAGACCCACACCTCGCCCAACACCTGCAACACTTTGGAATCAATATACAGCAGATGCAAAAGGTATAGCTCCCCATATAGTGACAGTTTAATATAGCGATCGTTTAATTGGACTTGTACCAACTACATTCACGTCCCTATCATATTGAAGATTTTTATATATGCACTAGCTAACCCGGCAGACGTTGTCCTGCCTTAAAGTATCAGTCCTTAAAGTAGGAGTCCATTGCGGACAAACATGTGACACGTAATTTATATATATTAAGATGATATCATACATGTACACTACTACAGGTACCACAAATTTCCGCATGCAAAGTTATAAATCATTTCATTGATTGGCAGCCCGGCATGGAAACTCATGGAAACTATTGCACCATCAAGTTGTAAAAATTTAAATTATTTACACAACATAGGGCTGACGTGACCTCATTCACGTGAGGCTTGAAAGAGGGGGTAGAGGCTTCGGCAGAAATCATGAAACATCACAAGGGGGGTGTAGTGTGTATTTATTTTTTGTCGCATTAATGATTTTTTCATGTTTTTCACATTATAACACTCTTATAACATTAATAAGATAAGCGTTTAGCCTCTTATCATTTTAAAAAAAAAACCTGCCATCTTTCTATCTAGACATTTTTATCATGATACTTAATTGATTAATTAATTGTAGAATAAAATTAGATTTATACATATTTGTTTTTTTTAGACAATATTCTAAAAATTTCAAAACTCTTTGTAGGTACTAAAAATACACAAGCTTTATGGAGGGCGAGGGGTTAGTCTTAAACATCTCCATGTCACCAAGGGGGAGAGGGGGTTAAGAAATTGCTAAAAAAAACATCACGTGCTAAATGGACGGTCCCATGTAGTGCAACGGTGCTCTACTTACCTTTTTTAATCAATGACATGACAACATTCAACAACATTTTTAATTTATACAGACAGAAAAATCAATGGTGGAGTTGGAATTGGAGCTGAACAGACGCACCGGCGAATGGAGCACCCTGCAGGAGTCCAGCAGCTCGCTGCAGCCGCTGCAGGGGCCGGCGCTCACGGGGCTCAACAACCTGGGCAACTCGTGCTACATCAACAGTGTTGTCCAGGTACTGTACTATCCAGTAGCCAATCGGAAGAGTCGGAGTTAAACAGTGACATGGGGGTCAACAACCTGGGCAACTTGTGCTACATCAACAGTGTAGTCCAGGTACTGTTCTATAGTAGCCAATCAGAAGAGTTGGAGTTGAACAGGAGCATGGGGGTCAACAACCTGGGCAACTCGTGCTACATCAACAGTGTAGTCCAGGTACTGTTCTATAGTAGCCAATCAGAAGAGTTGGAGTTGAACAGGAGCATGGGGGTCAACAACCTGGGCAACTCGTGCTACATCAACAGTGTAGTCCAGGTACTGTTCTATAGTAGCCAATCAGAAGAGTTGGAGTTGAACAGGAGCATGGGGGTCAACAACCTGGGCAACTCGTGCTACATCAACAGTGTAGTCCAGGTACTGTTCTATAGTAGCCAATCAGAAGAGTTGGAGTTGAACAGGAGCATGGGGGTCAACAACCTGGGCAACTCGTGCTACATCAACAGTGTAGTCCAGGTACTGTTCTATAGTAGCCAATCAGAAGAGTTGGAGTTGAACAGGAGCATGGGGGTCAACAACCTGGGCAACTCGTGCTACATCAACAGTGT
This sequence comes from Pyrgus malvae, assembly GCA_911387765.1. Taxonomy (NCBI): domain Eukaryota; kingdom Metazoa; phylum Arthropoda; class Insecta; order Lepidoptera; family Hesperiidae; genus Pyrgus; species Pyrgus malvae. The sequence continues at coordinate 4,970,208 of OU426958.1, read as the reverse complement.
CGTCCAGGTACTGTACAGTGTGGACAATCACAGCAGTGTTTGTCATGAAACATCTTGGTAATACGGCGCTGTCTGCGTAGCCGCATGCAGTCCAAGGCACTGGAAGGTTCAGGAGAGCACGATCGCTCTTAGGATGATGGGCCCGTTTGAGTTGCTGCCCGTGGAAAACATCGGTACGTTCCCCTAGAAATCCCGGAGTCCTTCGAAAGCGCTGAGGTAGGCCACCGAGGAGGTTTTAATCTCATGCGGCGATGAGTGGCGAATTGAGTCGCGATGGCTAAGTGGTAAGGACTGCTTACCGACGCGAGAGGTACCGGGTTCAAATCCTCGGCGCGCACCTATGACAATTGAAATTTTCGAAATTTCGAAATTCATGAAATGAAATGAAATAGTTTATTAACGTCCTGGGTAATAATAAACACTTGATGTTTGTCATTGTTGTACGGCCATCAGCTGACCGTCATCCGCTTTGGATGCGCTAAGGCTTATATGGGCTAGTATAAAAAAAGCGGGCGGAAAAAATTCCAGCCCTGTTTTAAATAAATTTTCAGGTACAATGGGTATTTATTATGCAGCATGACTGTGGGGCGACAATGGCAACAATGTGTGGGCGACATGGTGGACTATGGCCTAAATTCCTTTTACTTGTAGCGACCTGTGCCCAGCAGTGAGGCATAAAAAGTTTGGAAAAAAAATCTCATATAACTCAGTAACTCTCAGGTACCTATAAAACGTCTCGTAACATGTTTATAAAATCCTGGCTTACTTTTTACCTCGGTACGGTCCGAAACATGTCGGGCGCCCCCGAAGCGATCCACAAGGTAAGCCGGGACTTTATAAACGTCTCTGGTACCTTTTGAAGAATACAAAAAAGGTAATGCTGCAAATTACAGCGATTTCCAGAGTGGCATCACCTGGTATATTTCAATTTCCTAAATTATTTTATACATATTATATGTATAAAATGTTAGTTTATGAAATAAAATATAATATATGGATCAATCAAAAATACAAGTGTTAAAAAAGTTATTTATTTATTTATATATTTTCAGATTACTAGAGTGGATGAGTGGAATTGAATGTTTTGAATTATTTCCAGGTAATATTCCGCATGCCCGACTTTATCCGTCGGTTCGTGGAAGGGGCGCCGGAAATATTCTCCACTTTCCCTGAAGATCCAGTTAACGACTTTAATGTACAAACGTAAGATTTTTTTTTACAAACCTAAGTTCTGCAATAAGCTGCCACACATACAAGTAAATTTATAATTGGTAACATTAATAGCAGTGGAAACCCATAAATAACCTTGATCCATTTTTTTATTTGAGTTCATTCACTAAATAACTAGTCTATAGATTGAAATTTGTTCTTTGAAAAACTAGATCAGAGGCAGATAAAGATACAGTTGTCATAACGGAATTTTGACCCCCTGAATGTGGTGGAACAAACAACTGTGCATGCGCTATTTTGCGAAAAAGTGTTTTGATTAGTTTAGATCAAAGTGTTTGTTTATTAACGATTGGTTAGACTTATTCTATGGGCTGCAGTGACCACTCAACAAACAGCTACAATTCGTTGGAGGCTCTATTTAAAAAAAAATCAAGATTGGCATCGCAAACTCTGTGCATATTGCCAGCAACAAGTATAATTTTTGCATCACTCACTAGTCATAGAAAAAAATTAGTAAGTCGTCAGTAATCAGTCAGTCAGTCTAGTCAGTCAGATGTTCAAGTAAAGATATGGCTACTTTACCAGAATGTGTCCAATGGAGTTTTGAAGGCAAGCTGAAAAAACATGTTTTCGCACTGTTATTTTATTTCACAACACGTGCACTATGATTCACCTATATCCAACAAAACGCCGTCAAATTTATCTGATTTAACTTAAGAATACACTAAGAAAATAAAAATGAAACAAGAACAGAACATGTGTTTTCTGACTTCCCACCAAAACCTCATTTAAATAAATAAAAAAATAAATACATATCTATACATATAAAAGAGGATGTTTGTATATATGACATCGCAAAACTCAGAAACTATTCGACCGATTATTATGAAAATTGGTATGTACATGTATTTTTTCACGGAGAAGGTTTATATGCTATCCATTATTATTATTATTTAATATTTAAACGCGATACGGAGTTCGCGGGGTCAGCTAGTCTGTCAAAAATACATTGTTAACATGTTGTTAACTGATCGGCAAATCACTTAAACATTGATATTTCATTTTACAGCGCAAAACTGGGAGTAGGCCTCCTATCAGGTCGCTACTCGTTCCCGAGCGAAGAAGACGGATCACAGCGAGGTGTGTCTCCTCACATGTACCGGCAGCTGGTCGGCAAGGGCCACCCCGAGTTCATGAGCAAGCGGCAGCAGGATGCCCATGAGTTCTACCTACATCTGCTCACCCTCGTCGAGGTCAGCATTTGAAATATTGATTTAATTTTATGACATTCATAAAACAATAGACTTTGATTACTGAAAGCACGTCCATCGAACATTAATATTTGTGTGTGTTTAGCCTGTAAAACCCACACATTACCAAACACACATGCATTATGTCTGTGTTTCCACCAGAGATGTGCGAGTACCCATAGTGTGGAAAGTGTTTCTAGAAACCAGTAAAAACCCTTCTATACCTACCATGCCATTTCGCTCAGTGCAACTTCTAATAAATAAATAATGTTTCACACTCATAGCCCTACAGTAGATTAGATATATCCTGTGTCGGGCTCATAGTTAACATGGATACTCACAAAGACATGAACACAATTACTCAGATCGAAAACAGAAACTAGTCGTTACAATCTCTGCTTTGCCGGGAATCGAACCAGGGACCCCGGGGATTGGCAGTTTGGCATGGTAACCCTTGCACAACCTGGGTAGTCAAGGAAGGGATTATAATATTGGTTCATAACAAAGTCGTTCCTCGCTTAAGTGATGTTGCAATGTCGCAACATTGATATACAACTGTGTGAGAGTCAGTGAGCATGTCAACCTTTCCATAACCATAATCAGCCCTTATCTACACCAACGCTCATTGGAGCAGGGTGGTGGAGTAAGCTCCAGGCCTCCCCAGTAATGGGTTCCCAGCAGTGGGACGCAAAAAGGGTTGCAGGCAATCAGGCCGTATCTGAAGAAGGTATCGGTTGAAACTTAGTTTTCGCCATACTTAGCATTTATTTTCCAACTGTCATCTTTTAAATGGTCTCTCTCTTCACAGCGACACAGCAGGCACAAGCCAAACCCAGCGGACTGCCTGAAGTTCACAGTAGAAGAGAGAGTCCAGTGTTCGGAGTCCAACGGAGTGAGATACACGCGGCGCGTAGAACAGCATCTCCCTCTGCCCGTGCCGGTAGCGGCAGCGGTCAATGCAGCTGAGGTCCGGAAAGATGAGGAGCGCCGAGCGCAGGCCGAGGCTTCCGGACAGAGGATGTGAGTGAATGTTTTTTAGTTGGTATGTCAGACTTGTTGGACTAGCTCAAGCGTCAGTCTCAAGAGAGAGTCCAGTGTATAGTTTCTTATAGAGTTTGGTACTTTCTACTTCACAGTTTACTATAGTGGTGTCATCAATGTAGGCAACAAAGTAGATGTCAAATAGTTCCTGCGGTTTTCACATGGAAATTGGTGCAATGATAATGCCTGGGTCCTAAATTTCACGGTGGAAGAGAGAGTCCAGTGTTCGGAGTCCGTCCAACAGAGTGAGATACACGCGGCTCGTATAAAAACTTTACCCCGGCCGGTAACAGAAGCCGTCAACGCAGCTGAGGTCCGGAAAGATAAAGGCAGGGCATAGGCCGAGGTTTCCGGACAGAGGATGTGAATGACTGTATATGTTTTTTGACTTGGTAGCTTAAGTGTCAGGCATAACAGAGAGTTTGGTTTGTAGAACTCAATGGAGAATTAAAAAAAATGCTTTTATTTAAAAAGAAATTTAAAAAAATATTATAATTAAAAACAAGCAATTGAATGAATAAGATAATAAGAAGAAATGAGAATGTGGCCGCCAGCTGAACGAACCCGTGAAACAGAGTCGTTTCTTGACAATAAATCGGAAATAAGTACAGCTGTGATCAAGGTCAGATCAAGAGAAGGCCAGTCATGAATAGACTTGCAAACTTTAATTCACAAATTTAAACAATCATGACTTCTCTGAATCAGCTATTGGCAGTGCTGTGATACTTCCTTAGCCCAATCATGAGAGTTTCTAAATGTTACCTTTGTTGCAGAGACCCATCGCAGATCGTGCGGCCGCTAATCCCGTTCCAGGCCTGCCTCGATAGTTTCGCCAAGGAGGAGACCGTCGAGCAGTTCTACAGTACTGCGCTCAACAAAAAGGTCACCGCTTACAAGTACGTCACTGTAATCTCTAATATGTCATTAATTTCTCTAGTTTTTAGTTACTATCTTCAATGTTGTGTACTATATACTAATATTTAAAATGGAACATTTCTACAGCACTATAAACTATTATAAAGTCACCCTTAAAAAGTATGTCACTGTTTCTCAGTTTTTCATTCGTTTATCACTCGTTTTTCGCTGTTATGGAAACTGCTTCTTAATGAAATTTAAAGTAAAAATATACTTGGACAAGTTTTTGACTGGATACAGCTGTATATGTATATAACGTAACTAATCGTAAGAGGCGAGTAAAAGTGGGCTTTCGAGTTAGGTTAAGTGGGAACTGGAACTGTTCAGCTAGCTGTGCTGGGAAGGATGACGGTGTGTAAACACGGAAGACTGCAAAAGAGCACCATCACTTTACCAAGATGGACCCATGAACATAAGAAGTGGTGTGCATGTGGGACACCAATATAGTCAGGTGCAGTTGCCGGCCACACTTACATGAGGCGACCACCAGCCTCCGGAGTGGCAGTGCAACTGCATACGACCTCAGACAAGACTTACCTATGCTTGCTTGAGGTTGTATGTAGATGTCCATGGGCTGCAGCGACCACTTAACACCACGTGGCCTGCATGCTCGTCTGCTACTCCATTCAAATAAAAAAATATAGTATTTCAAAATAGCCTTAAAAAATTCTGAGAGACTTCAAAGACTATACTTTTAAGTATACCTTGAAAATGTTTGTTAGGACGACGCGGCTGGCCACGTTCCCGGACTACCTGCTGGTGCAGCTGAAGAAGTTCACGGTGCGCGAGGACTGGACGCCCGCCAAGCTGGACGTCGCCGTCGACATGCCCTGGGAGGTGAGCTTCTTCTGGCTGCCACTTTAGCTCGGCTTCTCCCGAAATCTTGTTGAAATGTTTTTTCTAAGTCCTGTACTAATAATAATAATATAATAATTCATTTAATTCAGACCATGACTCCTTACAGTAGGTTAGTATTTATAATACAAATGCTTACATAACTATGTTAGTAAAAAAAAATACATAATACATTTATGGGTTAGTACACAAACTTATATGTTCTCCCCACCATCTGGTTCATCAACGACGCCACACGTTTGCTGATGAGCGCGTAGAAGTCATCTACACTCGCCTCCGCAAACAAGGCGGATGCGCTGCAGTAACGGGGTTTCCTCAGCACCATGTAAAATGATTGGCAGTATGCCCTAAACAGCGTCAGCTTTACCTACTTTACTAAGTCAGGCTGTTTCAGGGATATCAAATTTTGATATAATGTTTCTTTGAATACTTATCTTGGTCTTCTCTCAGCGAATACGCAATTGGATAATTTTTATTCGATACTTTTCATTTCCTTACACTGTACATTTTCTGAGATTATTTTTACTATTTCTCGATAAAGTACATCAGAAATAAAGACACAAACGGACAGGACAGATTTATATCTTTGGATCCAACTGTCAGGCATAAAGTCTTATTTTATTGTGATTAAAAGAACATACATTTTTAATTTTCCACACTAAATGGTTGAATGTTTGCTATTCCTGGCTTACGGATTTGTATGAAGGGAAAAGAAATATAAAGGGCAAAAGATATCCTTTAGCGGTTAGATATGGGATGATGCGGTTAGAGATGGAATCTGACTCAAATAGGATTTAAACTGATTCTGAAAATTATTAAGTCAATTTTAAAATTGGTACATAAAACAGAGCTGCTCTGTGTGCGGTGTACTATTGCCGTCTTTAAAAAACTTACTTTTATAATGTCTATAAACTTTGGTGTAGTATGACATATCTCGTTGGCCGCAATATTTTGCTCTCTACAACTGGCTATCAGCCTTCACAAGTAGGATCCTCCACTCTAATAAAAATGTAATAGTGAATGAATGTCCAAACAGGTGGACCTAAGCGCCCTGCGCGGCCACGGGCTGCAGTCGGGCGAGATCGTGCTGCCCGAGGCGGCGCCCGAGACTCCGCCCCCGGAGTACAACGAGGCACTGCTAGCACAGCTTGTAAGTATTATGTCTTATAAACAAAACGAACGAAAAATCCAAGGGCCCGGGTTCGATTCCCAGCAAAACAAAAATTTGAATGATGAGTTTAAATTTCTGTTCTCTGTCTAGGTGTTTGTGTTTCTGTCTTTGTGTGTGTCCATGGTACCCACGACACAGGGTATAGCTACCCTACTGTGGGGCTATGAGTGTGAGGCGTTATTTATTTATTTACCATATCTAGACTAGAACAAGTAGGTGTTGTCTATGAGAGACGAAGATGTTACATTCCAGTGATATAAAGTTATGTTTCATCATTTGGACTTCTGGAAAATAAGAAACAATTCAAATTAAGTAAAGGCTATCAATAGAAATCATGTACCTAGACTAAAAAAATACTTCCAATGGTATAGTTATTTTCTATCAGTGGTAGAACTACTGTGGCAATGAGCCTCTGGATACCTCTCAGGCAATACTGAGGTTTGCTTAACATTGTGTGTAAATGTCAACAGACTGTAGAAACCACTCCATCGCATGGTATGCATGTCTGTCTGCTTATAATAAACTAGCGTCCGCGTGGACTTTAGTATTAGTCATAGCATGATGTTATATAGCATAAAGCCTTCCCCGATAAATGGACTATCCAATTAATACTCATCGCTATCCAACAACACAAAAATATTTTTTCAATTCGAACCAGTAGTTCCTGAGATTGCACGTTCAAACATACAAACTCTTCAGCTTTATATATTAGTATAGATAAGCAAATAAAATGGTGTATTATATAATTTTAATATATATATGTATAAGTAAATTTTTGTCCGCAGCTGGACATGGGCTTCCCAGTGGAGGCGTGCAAACGCGCATTGTACTACACAAACAACTCGGGCATGGAGGCGGCCTCCAACTGGCTGATGGAGCACATGACCGACTGGGACTTCGCCAATCCCTTCACCCCTCCCGGCGCCGGCCCGGACAGTAAGGGACTTCCTTGTATTTCAAATGACAGTAATAGGCGAGTAACTAGTTCCTACAGCAACAAATCGGCCATGAAAGCGGCCTCCTACTGGTTGATGGAGCACATGATCGACTGGGACTTCCAACCTATTCACCCCGCCCGGGTCCAACCCGGACAGTAAGGGACTTCCTTGTATTTGAAATAACGTCTTGTAATAGACCAGTTACTAGTTCTGACAGCAACAACTCAGGCGAGAAAGCGGTTTTCAACTGGCTGATGGAATACATGACCGACTGGGACTTCCAACCCATTCACCCCGCCCAACTGCTCCGACCCGGACAGTACTTTCTTGTACTTTAAAATTTTATTTTCGAACATGTATAATTCTTACGTTGATTTGTTTGAGAATTCGTTTTCAGGTCGCGTCGGTTTTGGTTTTAGTCGACCGATATTCATTCATTAAACATTTTCAACGAATTTCTCTCAGGCATGCACAGCTATGGAGAACATCGTAATCAATTAAATATCACGATATTCCGTCACCGTGGAGCAACAATAAATTTCATTGTCAGAGCTACGCAGATTTGAACCCGGGATCGGTAGCGTTTTTTACCACTCGGCCATCGTTGCTCGCTAAACAAACATACATTCACATTAATTTATAAAGAGTATGGATACATCCACAGAACATTATTAACAGAAGTTAGAATGGAAATGTGGGCGGGGCAGACGTCGCCAAGGAGTTTTGAGCAAACGCTCAAAATCCAAAATCTCTACAGAAACACGCGATCGTGCTACAATATGCGTGCTTGTGTGTGATTCGTTCATTTGAAATCGCGTGATTGTGCGGCGCTAAGATTAAGATTGGCTAGATTTGAAATTGCAAATATGTGCGTAAGCTTCGTATTTATTTAAGTACAGATGTAATGGAGGTGAAAGGCGAGGCTTAATCGGCGACACCAGTCTTCATACAAACGGCGTATTATTGCCGTTCTACTTCTCTTAATAATGTTCTGTGGATACATCTCATACATATCATTTGGTTTTAACCTCCTAATTTGTTATAGCATCCAACGTCCCAGTGGACGAGGCGAGCGTGGATCAGATAACGGGCATGGGGTTCACGGCGGCGCAGGCGGCCCGCGCCCTGCGCGCTACCGGAGGGGACGTGGCGCGCGCGCTCGACTGGATCTTCAGCCGCGCCGACGCGCTCGACGACTCCGATGCGCCTCCCGCTGCTAACCACACCGCTACTTCGTTGGCGCCCTCCACCCGGGACGGACCTGCCAGTAAGCACCTTTCTTCAGCTAAATCGCCATCTATGTGGTGCCCTCCATCAGGGAACGACCAGTATCAATCCACCCATCAGGAATATCATGAACGACCCACATCCCACACAACAGTTCTGCCATTAAAGTTACTTTTTTTTTAATGGAGTAGCAGACATGCAGGCCACGTGGTGTTAAGTGGTCGCTGCAGCCCATGCACATCTGCACACAGCATCAAGCAAGCATAAGTAAGTCGTGTCTGATATTGTATGCAGTTGCGCTGCTACTCCGGAGGCTGGTGGTTGCCTCATGTAAGTGTGGCCGGATCTCCGGATCTGTATCACCAGATTGCATTTTACACCATCCTCACTATCACAATCAGCAAAAACTATTATGTTTATGGTAGCTTAATCAGCTTGGTCCCTGACAAAATAAAAATGGACGCACTATAATGTTTAGGCAAACTACGTAAGTGACTTTTCTATGACAGTGAGTACTCCTAAAAAAACTACAAAAATCACTCCTGTTCTAGCATTGTCACTGCCGGCCTAGATAAAATGATGACCCATCCAAATAATCTTTGATGTTAATACTTCCTTGTTATTAAATATGTACTGTCTATTTCAGAATACCGTCTAATTGCATTCATCTCGCACATGGGCACATCAACGATGGTCGGGCACTATGTATGTCATGTCTTGCATGAAGGCCGTTGGGTTATCTTCAACGACAATAAGGTAAGAGTGAAGTACTGCACAGTTGACAACTCATGAAATGAACTTAAGTCAAGGAAGTTGACTTAATTCTGTTCCTTTGAACTACTAGACCTGTATTATTTGTCCCAGCATTCATTTTATTGGTACTTACGATTATTTTTTTTGTTTCAGGTGGCTCTCTCGGAAAATCCGCCTAAAAATCTTGGCTATTTGTATCTCTATGAAAGGCTTAGTAATTAAGTGTCTGTACCAAAAATCACTGATTCAGGAATTTCATGTGTAGACTGTGTTATGTTAATGAATGTGTGAACACAAATTGCATACTTCCCAGAAGTATGGTATTTATGTAATTTTTATGAGATTTTTATCATGATTGATAAGCTAGTAGTTTTGCATTGTTAAGAGATGTTATATGATTGTGTTGCTTATTACGCTGTGCATGATTCACATGTTGAGGATAAACACTAAGAGTATCAAGCAAATGTTACAATGGCATGTTACATAATAGTGCTTTTAATTGCATTTTAATTTTATTTGCAAGAGTGTAATATCACAATTTACATTGAGTTTTGAATATATGTATGCAACACCTAAGTAGATTAATTTATTTTTCTCATGTATCATTTGTGATATAAATATGTATACATTACTTACTTTAATATTAAAAAAATTCTCAAAATTATTTCCGACAACTGTTGGGCCGGCCAAATATCTGAACTTATTTTATTGAAAGACAAAATATATTGTAACACCAACCAACAACGAAAATAAATATTACGAAATTAAATCTATTTTTTATTTACTGCCAATAGACTCACTGTCCAATTTCTCTGTTTTGCAAAGAATAACTTTATCACAATTTACATTGAGTTTTGAATATATGTATGCAAGACCTAAGTAGATTAATTTATTTTTCTCATGTATCATTTGTGATATAAATATACATTACTTACTTTAATATTTAAAAAATTCTCAAAATTATTTCAGACAACTGTTGGGCCGGCCAAATATCTGAACTTATTTTATTGAAAGACAAAATATATTGTAACACCAACCAACAACGAAAATAAATATTACGAAATTAAATCTATTTTTTATTTACTGCCAATAGACTCACTGTCCAATTTCTCTGTTTTGCAAAAAAGAACTTTATATGATAAGGGCATATAGGCCTCATTACTACCAAAATTAATATCTCTTACAAAGAGAGGTGACATAAATGTGAATCAGAGTTGGGACTAGCACACCAGGTACTCAGGTTCAAATAAGTTGCCACTCTTAGACGAATTTTCTGCGACAAATCACTTGCTGTGCAGTAAAGGAAATCATTGTGATGTCAATATACTTTACAAATATACTTTAATTCACTAATGACTCATCAGTCATCATAACATAGTGTGTAGACATTTTTTTTATTTAACCTAGTTTTCTGTCTGTAGCTCGCCCACATAGGTTACACATTTTTCCCATAGGAATAAGTTTTTTTAACCGACTGTGCTGAAGGAGGGTTACGTTTTTTGAGAGTATGTATGTATGCATGTATATATGTTTGGCACGCTTTGCAGGCTGAACGGCTTGATGGATTTTAGCTTGAGAAGTGTCGTTACATTCATATTTACTGTGAGAGTGACACTGGGTATATCAAAATTAAATAAAAAGTTATCCAAATTATAGAGAAACAGTCAGGATTTTTAGTTTTTTAAATTACAGTTTTTGAGGTAGAAAGCATATTATGTCACTCCACAGCCCTCTAGCTATACTCATACAAAAAATTAAGTCAATCTGTATTACTGATGTGATGTAAAAGAAAGACAAACTTTCACATAATAATATATAATATTGTTATGGCTCAAATAAGGATGAAGTGGAAATAAAATACATATATCAGATGCAGAACTATTTAGACTATTTACTTATTGTAGATATATAAAATACAGAAATCTTTAATAGTACTCTCGTTTGGGAACATATTTAAAATCTTTTCTTTTAAACTGGTCGTTCAGCTGAGGTATCCTACGCCAGAAGATAGTGTGCTCCTCAAAGTATGTGTTGAACTTCTTATAGTCTCTTCTCTTTGTTGGGTCCTTTTTGCAATTGGAAGGAGTAAGATTGATCATCAAACCTGTAAATATAATATTACATTTAAGAGGCAGTATATGAAATTTTGCCGATATCACTATTTTACCTGATTTTACACATGATATTTTGCAGTTAAAATATTTATTATTGTTTCCATAAGTTTTATTGCACAATATAACTGATCATTTCAATAATAATCTAATACATAAGCCACTGTCTTATAGGCATAGAATATTATATATTTCTGGATCATTTTGAAACCTAAATTGATTAAAAAAATGCTATTTATACTTTGCTTCGTCCTCGAAATTAGATTACTTGTAGTAGACGTACTGTACTAGCCATTCATACACTAAAGTTGAGAAATACAACCTAAAAAATAAAAAGGTTGTAATAAAAAAACATAAAATCACTCAAAAGTCTGTACACTGACAACACCTGTCATTCGTCGCTATCTTCATTCGCGTTTTAGTGCCTAGCCGTTCAACACGTGAAAGTATTTTCTTATAAAGTGAAGTTGTTAAACAGGAAAAATAAAGATGTGAATTACTGATTAATGTGTTACGAAAAATAAGAAAGCAGGAAAAAATGTTAGAAACAAAATCAATAATGGATATCGAGTGAACCTTCTGAAAATAAAATTCTATTATGAAATTGTTACCACAGAAAGGTATGTATAGTATACAATAACTATTGCGCGACATGGTTGCAAAACCACTATTTCCGTCCCACTGCTGGGCACGGTTCCCTCCCCATTGGGGAGGCCTGCAGCTTTTTCCACCACGTATACAACTATTGTAAAAGATGGCTGCAACCCTATTTCCGTCCCACAGCTGGGCACGGGTGCCAATGCTGGTTGGGTGAGACATACAAGCGTTTTTTAACGCGCTGTGTAAAGTATGTAGTAACAATATAAATATGCGTTGGGTACATTTCCTTTTGAGAATGTTACGTTCGCAAGAAATTACATGAGGGTAGTTCATGGGACTATCGCCTTGTAATAAAAATCGTTAATATGAAATAACGAAAAATGTAATGAATGTATTAATCTACGAATTAAGTAGTATTCAAAATCTTTTGTGAAACATTCTTACAAGCAAATAAATATGCGTTGGGTACATTTCCTTTTGAGAATGTTACGTTCGCAAGAAATTACATGAGGGTAGTTCATGGGACTATCGCCTTGTAATAAAAATCGTTAATATGAAATAACGAAAAATGTAATGAATGTATTAATCTACGAATTAAGTAGTATTCAAAATCTTTTGTGAAACATTCTTACAAGCAAATAAATATGCGTTGGGTACATTTCCTATTGAGAATGTTACGTTCGCAAGAAATTACTTGAGGGTAGTTCATGGGACTATCGCCTTGTAAAATCGTTAATATGAAATAACGAAAATTGGAATTGATGTATTTATCTACGAATTAAGTAGTATTCAAAATCTTTTGTGAAACATTCCTACAAGCAAATACATATGCGTTGGGTACATTTCCTTTTGAGAATGTTACGTTCGCAAGAAATTACTTGAGTTCAAGGGAGTGTTGCCTTGTAAAACATTTTTGATATAATGAAATGATAAGTGATGTGATGAATAAATTCATCTACGATTTAAGGATGAGATTCATCTATTACGGATGATTCCTTCATTGCATGAATGCATGAGTATAGGTAGTATATGCAAAAAATTCATGCTTTCATAAGTATACTGCAAAACTTATATTTTGTACATTCTATCATTTCAGGCAATCAGATGTGTGAGTTGGCAGATTCAACAAACACTGACGAGATTAATTAATTTTATACACTTTAAATGTCGCCAACCGAATACCGAACCTTTTAATTCGGAATTACCTCATATTCCGACCCATTGACCCCACTGTAGGTCTTTGGATTCGGCCTCACTGGCACCATCGACACCATCAGAACCTAGCGTCAAGCATTGGTGTTTCTCTTTCTAAAAATAAGAGAAAGACTTCACCTTTTCAGGATGAACTGGCTGTTCGTTGGGAACATATTACTATACCTACTTCTGGTCTTTCGAAAGAAATGAGTTTAAGATAATATTTAATTTTACAGAACTGTCCCGTCGTCCCGTATATCGAACGACCATTGAAGCCGATGATAGATGAAACTAGAATTTTGTATGATTCACATTATGTAGAATCTTTGTCGCAACGAATTTTCTGTCGTCTACAATCAAATAAAGATACTTACCTAAGTATAAAATATCAGTTAATTTCTACCAAAACTAACAGTTATGCATTTGGGGAAAAATTGGCTGAAGGGTTAATCAGCAAAAGCTATAAAAGCTCCAGATTTATTCAGGATCAAGGTAAAAAAATAATAATGTAGGTACCTAATAATAAAGACGCTATAAAAAATATCAACAGCAGAAACTTCTACTACTCTCAAGACTTTAAATTCGAGAGCCCGCTCATGTTAGCGAGACAAGCAAGAGCGGGGAGAAGTCTACCATTTTTGGTGCAGCAACCACGTTGCCACAACAAGCCACGGCTGCTGCGCACCCAATGCTTCCGAGTCGGAAGTTCCGACGCCGCTGCACCAGTGCGCACACAGACTCGCCGATAACAGAGGTACACCACGTTCCTGGAAGATTAGCGCTCTTTCACACCGGATGGAAGTACATCACTAATAATAGTGTCGTGTCATACTAAAAATATCTTTCAAAACCATAGCAATACAAAATTTTGTACCGCCTCTAAAAATTATTTGTATATTATCGTATATCCGTCGAAACAAATCAATTTCAGGCGATATTAACATCATAGTTGAGTTTTTATACTCTGGTGCAATATCTAAATGCTATTCATTTGATTCACAGTATCAATGAATAAAGCAGATTCGTTAATCAAACTCATTATTACAAATTATTTTAAAATTGATATTTATAAACCATTTTAAATTTAATTTCAAAAAATATTGGCTTAAAAGATTGATGCGATCTTTTATTGTCAATTAATAATGAATTCAAAAATATTTACGCTTCACATTCAACAACAATTTACATATATGAATTTAACATTTTTCTTTTTGGATTCAATACAGCATCCCTAGTTTTTGTTTATTAATACAAATAAGGCTATTTAACATCATCAATTTGCTTAGATGATTAGTTTATCGCTCTTACTCATATAAAACAAATTAGAATATAACAAGTAAACATTTTTTTTTAATACTAAAGCGTATTTACGATACGCCAGTTCGCTCATTTAGTTGGTCTCCTCGCCTCCTGTCCTGCCTGGCTGGTTGTATAATACTAGTATTGAGAGTTGTGCATATCTTGCTATAGAAACTGATGATTATGATGGTTTCATAATGATCTTAATAACCGACACATATTAGCTCGATAAGAGACGATAGCTTTTGCCTGAATATTTATTCCAATGCAAGTAAAACTGGACAGGGGGGGGGAGGCTGCATGCGGGGAGAATATGGAACGAGATCTTGACTGCATATTTCCGTTTAAAATTATTTGCCCGGCACATAATGAAGTGTTAAATTCTTCTTCGCAATCATTAGTTGTGTATCTATAACATAACTTCCATTTCGTATATTAAGAAGGCTGGTATGCGTTTCCCATATGCCCACATCATATAAGAATCACCAAGATGACTTGGGAATGATGTGTTTTTACTTTTTTGCCTCTTATTAGTTTCCAAGACAGTGAGTGGCATATATGAATCGCGATGTACATACCTATATGTCCTGATATAGAATGTGAACCAACCGACCAATGATTGTGTTCATTAAAATAGTCAAGCTTTTAGAAATGGCTGACATAGACTTGTTTGCCACAAGATTCGAAATGTAAAAAGTTGCTATCTTGGCATAGCATAGCTTGATATTTCATGGAGACCCAGTTTCATTAGCTATCAATTTATTTACTTTTAATTAGAATAATCTATATATTTACGCCTTTCCAACGATTTTAGATACTTTAAAAATAAGATTTGAATCATACTATAAGATTTGAACTATTTTAACTGATTATAATTTGAGTTATGTTACAGACAAAGCTGAAGGTTCAGTGGTTGAGAATACCAAAGGCACTCTCAACCTTTGTTTTCTATTTTTGAAAGTCTAATTATTATGCCCGGAACAAAAACAAATGAATATTATATTCTGTTCCTAAGAGGAACCTCTGAAACAAGGTTATCAAAAGTTAAGTTAAAATAGTTGCCGCGAAGCCTTAGATATTTTGTGTACCTCCTTATCTGATAACTCGGTAAAACGAAATGGTGTTGCTTTCAAAAAATAGTTTTATTTTTTGCAACTTTCTTTAAATTATTAGTATGAAGCATTTTTTTTCTCAGGGTATATCCTTGCTAACACTATGCTTCTATGATAGATAATGCTCACTTAAGTTCATTAAATAGTTACAGGTTTGCATTGTCTCGGAGTGACATGTAAAAATTGTTCTGATATTAGAATTAGCCGTAGTAGTTAAAGTTTTTATTACCGGCTTTACGTTTTTGTCTTTATCAAAATTAAAGTTACCTGAAATCCAACAACTGGGCTATTTTTTTAGAAAATTGGTTCCCACATTCAGATTAGAATAATTATTGAGTATTAAAGCTGTCATTTTATTAGAACTAGTCACTGTTTATAGAGTTCAAACTACTACTTAAAGTAGTAGACTTGCGAGTACTAATAATATTGAGGTCATAAATGGAGGTAATAAAAATAATTACTAAATACGAGATTTAACTAAAACATATAGATAGTGACTATATCCAACCCACATTCATTCTCTCATTTTTTAAATAAAAAATTCAAATTAGCCCAGTAACTGTTTTATTGGATTTTCTTATTGAACAAATCGGGAGTGTACACTAACATTGTAGTTATATATATGACACGGCTGTATTCACGTAAATTTTATCGGATCGACATGTTTTGACGAGGACCTTCTTCAGGAGCTCCTGCCGGTCGCGGTGGCATCGCGGCGGAGATGGATATTGGATTACAAAAATAGAAACAGAAAATATAAGGTATACTGTAAAACTTTAGTTCTGTCTAAATATTTACAGTATTATATAATTGTTTTTTACAGTATTATATATTTAGCGGTATAGATACAAATATTTACTGCTCATTCCACCAGACTATACTTCCACGTCTTCTGCACGTAACAAGTACATAGTCAGTCAGTTTGGAACTTACACGAAAAGCAGCCGTAACCGTCTATTATTGCAGACGAACGATATAATTATCTTCACGATATTTTACAATGCGTTTTTGTTTTTACAATCAAATTACATTTTACAATCAAATGCGTCATAAGTCATATCATAAGTGACAGTGACTGTATATAACTGTTTAAGGAAAAAGTATATATTTACTTTTGTTGATATGTATATTTTATATAACAACTGGAGATTTTGTTTTAGAAAAATACCAAGTTGTGTTAAAAATGCTTCCTATATTCTTTTGCTTGTTTTTACTACAAAAAAAAAACATTTTTAATATAATGATATTAATATAATTATATAGTGAATAATTTATTTACTAATAAATAAAATTATTTAATAATTGAATTTAAGAAGTAAATAAAATTACTTATTTACTATTTAAATTAATTTTTATTTACAAATTTTTCGACTCTCAAGATCTACAAGTAATCTAATTTCGAGGACGAAGCAAAGTATAATTAATGATTAAACGAACTTACCTTAAGTGAAGTTCTATCATAATTATACGATGGCTTCGTCTGAGAAATTAGGTCCCTCCCACCCTACCCCAGGGAAAATTTTGTCATAAAAATAAAATTCGTGCATTGCTCTCTAAACTAAATGAAGATAGCGACGAATGACAGGTGTTGTCAGTGTACAGACTTTTGAGTGATTTTATGTTTTTTTATTACAACCTTTTTATTTTTTAGGTTGTATTTCTCAACTTTAGTGTATGAATGGCTAGTACAGTACGTCTACTACAAGTAATCTAATTTCTCAGACGAAGCCATCGTATAATTATGATAGAACTTCACTTAAGGTAAGTTCGTTTAATCATTAAATATTGTGTGAAAATCACCTACACAATACATTTATCACATTTTAGCACTCTCATACAAAAAAAATTGTTAAAAAATATTGAACTTAGTCAATATTGAGAGAAAATGGGACAGAAATTGCATTTGATTTTGGATAATTGGAATAATCTTTCGTAAAATTAATTAGACATAAATAAACTTCAGTTCATAATCAATCTGTTTCCTGAAAACAATCTAATTATAAATAAAAATTTGGCATTAAAAATCTTTAAAATATGTAACCTAAAAATTACATTATAAAACTAGACGTTCGTTGGCTAAAAAAGTGGCTAATGTATTAGGGTCATAATAATTAACCTTTATTCACTGTATGCAAGAGTGGTAGCAATCTTAATTATGTGATGCCATCAATGGCTTAATGTTCAGTTAATTTATATCGCACACTCGGTTGGTGATCTTAAATAATCTACAGATGGAACGAGTTTCGTCATCTCTTAAGTATTACACTAACCTGCTTTCTGAGCCATTGAAACCATAGTCCCAATTTTCTTTTGTTGTCGACGGCACAAGCCAGTAATACGGCGAGGAAGCATGCAGCCGTCAGATCTAACGAACTGACTCAATATTAACACATCCGTATGCTTTACATCCAGGCCTAAAGCGCAAAGGTAACACGGTTTCTTTTCACCAGGCACTTCCGGAACCAAATCTTTTACATTTTCAGCTCGGACAAGCAAGTGGGTATTAGGTGATTGTACTGTAACCCCCTCGATCAACAATTTATTGCCTTCTATTTTTTCTTGAACTGCAAAAAATATGTGTATAAATAATAGATAGGTTGAGGTTATGTTAGGAGCTGGTATTTAGTCTTTAAAATACTTACTTTCCTTTAAATATAAAGCTCTTGTCGTGGACAAAGCACGAACCGTGGTTGTTTTAACAGAATTTTTTACAGATGAAATTCCAATCCTCACTAAAGCGGCCATATTTACAATTTATTTATTATAAAAATAAATCAATCCAATCTCACAAACAAAATATGTCAGCTCAGTTGTGTTGTGAGTCTGACATCTGACAGTAGTAGCAGCCGTCAGTTCAACACAGCACAGCTGATAAAAATGCCAGATATGGTGACGGTTGCGTTTAGTTTTTGCTATGCACTCTAAGTAGGGTAACACTCAAACAAAAATAAAGGGCTTTTTACACGACTATTACTTTAGGCGCTGCGCGCGCCTGTGCAAATTAGGGTCCCGATTCTCATGTACAGGCAAATGAAAATGTGTTTGAGTGAATAGCATAGCAAATCCGATAGATAAGAAGTTTTTGCAATGATTTGCCTTGCAAATCAACCATCAAAACTCCAACGAATATTCTATTTGTAATAATTTTGTATTGAAATCATTATTTTGTTATCCACTGCACAGCTTTTTATTAAATAATAATTTGCTGTTTTTTATTATTTGTTTTATCTTTTTGACCTTATACTAATGTACAAGAACAAGGGCGGACTTAATGCTAAGCACTAAGCAGGCGCGGTTCCAGGGGGGCGGGGTCACAGGGGAAAATTTCTTGGCGACCCCCCCCCCCCCCCCCAAATTGAAGGCTGCGACCGCGCCTGATGCTAAGAGCATTCTATGCCAGTATATTATTCTAGTATTAGTACCTATCGAATTCCAGCGACCCGAACAGGCCGGATTTCGACGAGACTTTAGTACTATAACCACCATAACCACCACATTCTCAGTTTCTCAGTGAGACAGATAATACAGACACATGAGTACACTAGCAGTTCCAGGGGCTCAAGCCCTAGGGGACCTCCAAAAGTCCAAAACCATTCGCAAACTTCAAATTCCTCCAAACTAAAATCAAGCCTCCCTCAAACCAGGCGAGGTCCGAGTATACGTCATATTATTATGCATCAGAGTTGAAGTTGATTTTATTTGACGTTGAATTTTTGACCTGCTCAGAAATTTCGGCCATCAGGCTTGATGGCCCCCCTAAACTGAAATCCGCTCCGCCACTGCACGAGTACAATCAGCCCCTGTGCCTAGCGCTTGTGGACTATGAGAAAGTTTTTGACTCGATCGAGACCTGGGCTGTTCGGTACGTTAGCCATTATGTCCGTCCAAATCCAGAACGTCGAAACAAGGCCTGGAAATTAAATTAAATGGAAAAATAATTGGACTGGAAAGGACGTTTAATAGTCGTAGCATACGCAAAGATGGCGAATATATCTCGCATTTATTTGCGTTTGCCGATGACATAGTCCTTATGGCAGAATTGCTGCAGGTGTTGCAGGAAATGCTGACAGCATTTACTTCTAGTGCTGGCTGCCTAAATGAAGCCTCCCGACGAGTGGGACTAGGAATGAACTTGAACAAGACCAAGGTTACGCTCAACGCACACGGTACGTTACTCCTACTCCAATCAACATCGAAGGTACGACACTCGAAGCTGTTAAAGAATATGTTTATATTGCGCGGTCCATCCAGATTGATAGAAGTAGCTTTGAGACGGAAACCAATAGGATTCAGATGGGCAGGGTAGCATTTGGGATGTTTCGTCACATATTCTCGTAATTTTATTTATTTCAGTTTTACAGTATGACTGAATAGTAATTATACCTTATTCTACGGATACAAATGGAAAATTTGTAGTAGGTGCATACCACCACCATCCATAACACAAAGCCTCAAAACGAGAGTCTTGTCGCGCAGCGAGCAATGGAGAGGCTCATCAGCACGCAGTGGATTGATATAGGCTGATGATGCTTGCTTGAGGCTTTGTATACATGAGCAAAGGTTGTAGCGACCACCACGTGGCCTGAATCATCTGCTACTCCATTCAAATATAAAAAATATTTTGTAATACATAATAAGATTTAACTCGTGTTGTACCACCGGTGGTACTACTGGCATCCACTAGCAATTTTTCTTCCCGTGTTACCACAGGTAGAACGGCATTGTCCGTTGTCCGGTCAACTGGAATAGAACTGATTTTTGGTGGTCCGGTTGACCGGTCAACAGAACTGTACTACGAAAAATTTGCGTACGATACGATGATCATTAAAGTGACATAAGTACACGATCCCAATGCGAAATTGAAAAAAAATATACGTCCAGTGGGATTGAGAAGGCAACTTCGAAGATTTCTTTTAGCTGGCGGGTTTTCTAATTTCTTAGATCATCAAGAAGCATATTCCAGAGTCGTGCTGATTGAACGGCAAATAAGTTCGGAGTTAAAAATTTACGGTTCTGTACAAGAATGACTTAAGCCCATGTTACATCACATCTACTTCTTCTACTTCACGGTAAAGATATTTTCTATGGCGATTGCAGTTACATAAAACTTCGATTTTTCGATTTTATTCTATTCTTCTTATTTTGTTTCCGATTAAAATATAAATTTATTTTGTAAAAAAATCTCAGTGAATGTAGGTACCTATTTAGCTACCTAACATACAATAAAAATAAATGTACCTAATAACTGCAGCTTACACAGCTACCAGTGGGACGGCTTTAATCAGAGCTCTTAAGGTTGTATTAAAAAAACTGCTATTGATGGTAATGTGTTTATTAAACAGCATACAATGCCACAGAACTTACAACAATAAGATATAGAACATCTATAAATATGTTGTTGAAATACAAATACAGCGACAGAAAATATTGGAGGTAAATCCACATAAGAAACATATTTATGGTAAAAAATGTTTAGGTACCTATAATAAAACAACAATTTGTGCATTCAACATGAAACATACAGATTGTAACATAATTTAAAAAATGTCTACAATAAAAAACAGATGGCAAATAATTCTATAAATATTATTATAAAATTGCATTTGCGTTTAAATACCTACTACAAAATATACTGCTAAGCAGTGTATGCTATTTTGTTCATTTAGTATTTTAACTTTGTATAAAATCTGTAAGTATCACAAAAGACATAACTTGCACAGGCGTTTTAGCATTTAGAATTATTGAGCAAAGCTGAAGAGTATAGTGTGTATATAACAATAAATTAGGTATTCGAGTGTATATATTGTTATTATTTCATCCATACTAATATTATAAATGTGAAAGTTTGTTTGTTTGTCAGTCTTTCACGTCACAACGAAGCTATTATATGGTATGGTTTTTGTGTGGAGATAGTGAGGAGGGTGGAGAGTAACGTAGGCTACTTTTTACCGCGGTAAAAGATCCCCGTGGGAAGATCGATGTGTTGTTATTTGCTAGATATTTAGTTCCGGATGTTGTTAATAGATTGCGTTAGTAAAATTCATTTGCAAGTTCTGAATCACGCTAACAAATGATACATGTAAATTAATTGATTGAATTTTAAATTCGCGCTGGATAAATTGTTTTGGTTTAAAATTAATATGGTAAAGGAATAAGCCATACTCTTTTTTTACTCATTTTGGTTTTTGTTGTTGTTTTGGCTTAAAATAATAATTATTTTAAGGGAATAGTTAGTACTTTATAAAACTTATAAACATTTTGTATTGTAGTTTCGTTTAATTTTTTGTGTAATTAGTATTTGCTTTATTTTTTACCTTAAATAGTTTTTTGTTAGTAGTAGTTATTACGTAATTAATTAAGCGTAATAAAATAGTGCTCTGATCTGTGTCCTAAGCTGTGTGTATGGCTGGAATCTGGAAACATTTCAAAAGAAAAAAATCACCCATTTGGAAAACAAATCACATTTATATGTGCTCTCCACGTTAGTATTGCATGTACACGTAAGCAGGATCGGTGGATCCTGCATCAATCTTCACCAGCACACTTCTATTGAAGTAAGCTTAAAACTCCAGTATGTCAGTGTACGTACACTTTATCTGCGGTCAGCATTACCTCTGGTAATTATCTTTAATCGTATCTTTTAATCGTGCAACTGTCACTATTTATCCACCACAAATGTGTCATGTATAAACAACTCATTGTTCCCTTTGACCACGCGGCCGAAGCCGCGAATAAAAGCTAGTTGAATAATAATTATTCAATCCATGGAAGGCTAAGCGAAGCAACATAATTAATTGGATAAAATCTTAACATGCATTTCAAACGCACAAAATATTGGAGACTTAACATAACTTACACTATTTACAACTAAATAATAGGAGGGTAAAATGAGATTACAATTTTGTGACTGAACATAAATGTAAAGATAATGAACCAAATAATAATCCAAATATAAAGGTCTCACAACAGTAAGATATTTAAGTGGGTGATTTTAAATTAATATCTATACACGATTGTACCAGTAAATAATTTTAATGTGATAGATAAAACTAAATGAATTAAATTAAGGATGTCTTGGGAAATCTACAGTTTGCCACTTCCATTTAACAATAATATACTGTAATAGTAAAGTTTATTTTTATCATACAATATAACAATATCTATTAAAAATATATTCATCATCAATGCATCTTTAATTCGATTTTAAAGTTGACCAACAAGTTTATTGTACTTGCTATGTAAAAAGACTAAGAAGCTATGTTTTGATTTGTACATAATATCTGCGCTTTATTCAGAAATAAAAAATAGTTTGTGCTTACAAGTTCCTATTATTATCAGTTGTTGGTCAAACTATAAAAGCAATAAACTGTTTATAATACAATATTGTGTACAATATATCCAAAGGCAGGATACAGCAACCTGTGGATTCCCGGGTGATGGCGGTGTGGTGTGTGGGAGCGGCGGTGGCGGCCCCTACTTGGGGAAGGCCGCGAGCCCCTTGCTGAGCAGCCCGGCAGCGCCCTCTGCGCCGTCGTGCGCCGCCGTCGAGAAACCGGATACCAACTGGAATACAAATCATCATTTTCAACACGCTTATATTATAGCTTGACCTGTATGTATGTATGTAACGGAACCTTTTAACTTCATTTTCACCTACTTCTAAGCGTCTGATTAACTTCAAAATTTGCACAGGGGTCAAGGGCCGATGACAATGCAATAATATGAAAAAAAATCCAACTAGACAATTAAAAATAAATAATGTAAACTAGTTTAAGAACTAAGAAACACGCTGTTTTGAAAATACGAACTAAAAAGTAAAAACTAAGAAAAAAATGTATTTTAGTGTAAAAAAGCGTGGGGTGCTTTTTGAGATACTATTGACACCATGCATCACACGCTTTTTTATATTAAATAAAATACATTATCATCTGATTTTTTACTTTTTAGTTCGTATTTTCACAAAAGCGTGTTTTTTAGTTTTTTAAACTACATTATTTTTACTAATGATTTTATTATTTTACGAGTATTTATGTTAGTACCCTATTTTGTATAGTTTTCTTATTGTATATATAAATTGTACTTAAATATAAAGTAGCCTATAGTTTGTAAATAAAGAGAAAAAGATCATTTTTATTTAATTTATTATTAAGAAAAAATATAGAAAATAAGACAATAATTATAATCTACGTTATTTTTGGTAAGGCCAATCCATACTAGCTACTTTTAGCATCAGCGGACGGCGATTACTCGCTTTAAAAGCTAAATGCGGCGACAGAAACTTGCACTATGAACTCTTGAATGAACTCCCGCTACCGCGTTCGAATTAAGGTAGTCACGAAACCGCAATGCAGTATCCTTAAAATCGCTAAAACGCGCGCTCCGAATATCCGATGACGCGCCCACGCTGTAAGAAGCAACGTCACACAGGCGTAATATCGCCGATCATCGATAAAGGTCGCAAGTGTGAAGGGCCGTAAATTTAAAAAAAATCGCGTAAAAATCGTAATCGGCAAAAGTCAATTTGAAGATTCCTCAAATCAAGGAGCAGCAACGACATCGCTTTAGGATACTGTTTACAGTTGTTTAGACCCATAAGATATCTTACCGCTTCACGCTTCTCATTCAAGAACTTGTCGGCGTCCTTGATCTTGGCGTCGACGACCTGCCCCGCGTTCTTGAGGCCCTGGTCTGTGGCGTCCTCCACTCGCTTCAAGGTGTTGTCGACGGTGCTGTGGACGGCGTTGCTTGCGTCGGCCGCTGCTTTCTCGGCTGCTTTCTTGGACTCTTCTATTGCTGCGTCTGTAATAAACAGTAAAAGGGAAAATAAGGTGTTTTGTAGACTGTTTCTCAAACTTTTAATATAAATGACGGGATAAACGTAAGTCTAGATAGATAACGGCCTACGTATAGCCCTGGGCTCTTCTGCCTACTCATTTCTCTTTCGGAATAGTGTCCGATGTACTATTGGCTTTCGGCTTAGTACGAGTATCTGTAGTACCATTAATGGTACAAGTGTGGTACAACCTTTTGTTGATTTTACATACACCTTATTTGTACCGTGGCAATATATAGGTATGGACGTTTCCGCTGGAGATTTCATACACTCTACAAATAATCAAAACCTATCGGCAATATAATAGGTAGGTACTGTAATACTTTCAATTGATTTCAAATAATCAGTTTAAATTAATTTCTTACAAGTTACAAAAAAAGGAATCAAAAAGAGCGACATCGACATCCACCGACACCATCTGGACTCGTGGCGGTCCTCCAAAGTCCGCTCTGCACGCTCATTTTTACCACGAACGTGTAAGTTATG
Organism: Pyrgus malvae; assembly: GCA_911387765.1. Classification (NCBI taxonomy): domain Eukaryota; kingdom Metazoa; phylum Arthropoda; class Insecta; order Lepidoptera; family Hesperiidae; genus Pyrgus; species Pyrgus malvae. The sequence continues at coordinate 4,945,253 of OU426958.1, read as the reverse complement.
GGACAACCTTCCAGCTAAAGCATTTCCAGTGGCCTATGACACGGGGTTCTTCAAGAAAGCTGTAAAAAAAGCTCTCCTCCAAAGCCTGCAATGCTCGGGTGGCTCCCCTAGGGTTGCCCGTGTCCATTGGCGACGGTGATCGCTTAACACCACGCGGTCCGTCTGCCCTTTTGTACGGTTTATTTATAAAAAAAGAGCGAAATTGGCTCGCGGACAAAGGATCAGAGCTCGGTGTATCAATCACAAATTGAGCTAGAAGATATTGATTATTATTGATCTATCGATTGTTTATTGATTTACTGGGTACCATATCAGACCTAACTACATAGGTGCTTACAATAATGCCATATGCCATCTTAAAAAAATACACTTAAAAATAATGCAGAAAAAGGAATTTTACTCCTAACTCTATCAGGCAGAAGCGAAAAATATATAACTCGTATAACTATAACACGATAGCGGTAATAAAAACGGTCTCTCAAACACGTTTGATTTATTTTAAGGGTCAAACATCCGCTAGTCACAGATATTTTTAGATAAGTTTCACTATTGCATTGTTAAAAATTGGTCGCGTGTTGCATGGAATTTATTTGAATGCAGAGTTCAACTTCGTCTAGAAGCGAACGAATATGTCAATATTTGTTACAAAATTATTGTTTGTGATATGATCACGAAACTTTTTAAGTTCCTCTCTGACTGCTTTTTTTATTTGAATGGAGTAGCAGAAGAGCACGCAGGCCACGCTACGTCCCTGTAGCCTGCCTGATCGTAAGAATCGTAAGAGGCGACTAAAAGGGGGCTTCCGTGATTGTGGGCGGGGAGAGTGGGAGCTCGATCCGTCCAGACAGCGGCCCCGGGATGGGCGGCGGTGTGTGCGTGGCCGCATGCCGCATACCCCCACCCCTCTCCCAAAAAGGCCACAAAGGTTACAAAAAAGGCCACGTTGTTAAGTAGTCGCTGCAGTCCATGGACATCTACACACACACAACCTCAAGCAAGCATAGGTGTCTTATCTGAGGATGTATGCAGTTGCGCTGCTACTCCGAAGGCTGATGGTTGCCTCAGTAAATCTAATCTAAAATGCTTCACGGCAAAAGTGTGTGTAGCGGTGGTATTCCCGACCAAACCACCAACGATGGTGTTTACATCGATGAGGCAGATGATGAAGATACTGATTCAATTAGGGCCTTAGACATGGCTTTTCATCGATGAGGCAGATGATGGAGATACTGATACAATTAGGACCTTAGACATGGCTTTTCATCGATGAGGCAGATGATGGAGATACTGATACAATTAGGACCTTTGACATAGTTTTTACATCGATGAGGCATACTACTCGTATTTAGTACCTACTTTTATAGGTTGACCGCACAAGACATTCCTGATCTACATATTTTATGGCACACTTTAAACTCTTTAAAACATCCTAGGCCTGTCTATCGTGCTCTTGGCGTTTTTTCAATCAGACAACAGTAATAAAATATACTTAGCAGGTATTATATCCATGAATGACAGCAATTTATATTACAACAACAACAACAACGATAATACTTTATTGCACACCATGTTTTACAGTAAAATACCATTATAGATGTAAAATTTAATTAGTGTATGCAATAGGCGGCCTTATCGCTCAGGCAGCGATCTCTTCCAGGCAACCTATGCTTGGAAAAATTAATGGACAGAGGGGAAGAAAAAAAGGGTAGGGTGTGCAGATTTAACATAAAATAAATAAGTTACTAAAGAAACAGGGATTATGTACATAGTACTATGTTTGCTACATATTCACGTATAAATAATATGTACTATTTTAGTACAAAATTCCTCTGGTGTTTGCTCAATCGTACAAATATCTATTTTAAATACAAACAAGTGGTTGGCCGCGTAATCGATACCGCGAACGCAATATACCTGCGTACACGAGTTATGTATGTAATGTACTATAGGTACACATGGTACTTACTATACATAACACAAGCATCTGTTGTGATGAGAATGACTACCTTGGAAAATAAAATCGACGAGACTGAACATCTAATACATTCTCAACAATTCTCATTAAAGGCAAATCCCATCTTGTATTATTAATTACGTGAGAATTTGATGGAGCCTACGGCGCTGAGATATGGACTTTTACAGTTAGCCTTTTACATAAGCTCACGGTTGTTCAGCGAGAGATGGAGAGAGCTACGCTTGGTATTTCTCTACGCGACAGAAAGCCCTCAAACTCTGCAAGCTGAAGTGGCAATGGGCAGGCCATATTACTTAGGAGTAACAACTACTACTTAGGAACAATAACAGTTAGGACAACCCGGTCCCAAGATGTAACAGTGCTATGGCACGTAGACACTATAATTATTTATGTCCTAAATTATACAATGCGATTAGTAAAACCCATGAAATTAAAAATTTAACCCTTCAGAAAGTGAGATCGATTATCATTCAATGGCTTACTGACCTTGATTATGATCGAATAGAAAATCTATTTGTCAAAATAGAATGAAGATAACATAAAAAAAAAATATAATAAGTCGCACCATCACACATATTTATGCACGCAATCGCTAGCACATAAATCAACTCATATACGCGCGTGTATACTTACGCGTACAAACACGTAACTCAGACATGCACACACACTAACACACACTCACAAACATACACACTTACACACACACAACCCACACATACACACACACGCATGCACTCACACACACGCACACACGCTCGCTCACTGGAGAAGTGTATTTCTTGTTATTTTTTAAGGTATAGTTTTAAGTTATTTTATGTTTTATGTTAACCATGTATTAGTTTAATATTAGTTTAATAAACTTATTGTAATAAGACCACATCTGGGAAGGAACTGACTTCTGCAACACAGTGAAAACTAAAGCAGAAGGCAGGGTCTCTATACAGTGTGCTATCTGTATTTGGAAAATAAAGAATCTTTAATCTTTAATCTTTAACCGATGGGTAAGAAAGGTTCTCGTATGGCGACCACGTCTCGACAAAAGGAGTTCAGGCCGCCTTCCAACTAGAAGGCGCAGGCCCGGGAGGAGTGACGAACGTTTGGGGAGCCAGCGGTAACTATGAGATGCTGATGGATGGATGAATGGATGGATTTAACGGAGTGAAATAATTGTGTAGAGTCTCTGTTCGATTCTCAGGAAATGAACATCAATAAATGAGGAATTATACTGTCCGTTTCTTATTTGGGTGTTATGACTTTGTCTTTTTGTATGTGTTGTGAGATTTAAACGTTAATACTCACTGGCAGCCCTTTTAGCCTCTTCCTTGGCTGCCTCGGCGGCCTTCCTCGCTTCTTCCTTAGCTGCCTCGGCCGCGAGCCTGGCCTTCTCCTTCGCGTCTTCGGCAGCCTTCTTCGTGCTGTCTACTGTTGCATTGATGCTATCTGCAAACAAAACGTTACTATTATTTTATGCTCCATTGCTCCATTGCTCGCTACGATAAATTCCAAACGAATTAGCAGTGCCGCAAGCTTTTATTATTTCTTGTTATTCCGTCTTGAGGGATTCTTTGCTGTCGTAAGTGGCTTTTCTATTATAAAGCGCAAATCATCTTACACGTTAGGGCACACAAACTCCATTTTGTAGATATGTTTCAAAAGTATTATTCTTTATTAATATACATTAAGTATCTAACATTCGGTTATATTTCAAACTTTGGTTTTATTGTTAAGCGATCAACTCAACCAAAATCAACACTCATTGTTTGTGTACCAGTCGATTCTTCCGCAGCTTTCTTATTATCATGAAATGAGAATAGTTGCGATTCTTTCACACCATCGAAGCGGTTTTGAATTATATCTAGAAAATATCAAAATTTTAAAATACATGTACAAAATACAAACCAGCTTTATTTCAAAGTAAAGTTACCTGTAAAATCATCGTTTTTACCAACACCTTTTTGAATACTACATATACTTACGTCTATAGCACATTCAAAGGAATTGTTAAAACGTCTGTAGTCGGAAAAATATTAGAAATATAGAGCAGTAAGAAAGAATAATTCAAAGAAATGTTAAAAAGTACCTTTAGTTTTTCCAAAAATATCAGTGTCCTCAGTCACCGCGTTCGTACCCGACACCGAAGTTGTTATTTCGTCTACAAGAGTCGAATGTTATACAGAAATAAAAAGGCGCCTCATGCAACCATTCAAAATTAGGTGGTGTATGTGAAACATGCGAAAATACAATTACAAAGTAAGAAATAAAACATTAACCAATATAAAAAAGAGCACGCGGATTTATCGTTTTAAATCCGTTACAACAGAAAATCTGGCAATAAAAAAGATCGCAAATAAACTGAAGTTCAAATTTAATTAGACGCATAATAAGAAAAACTATGACTACAATGTCTACAATACCTTTGGCGCCAGCGACGAGGGTAGTACCTTTATCAACTACTACTCCGGCCAATGTTTTTGTAGTGTCTATTGTACTCTGTACAGAACTTGCTACGGTATCTACAATACAATACGAGCATGAAGTAACAAACACAGAAGCATATTTAAAAGCAACAAAAGATAGACAGATAACATTACACATATCAATTCTAATATTAAAATAAAATAAAAATAAACAGTCTATGATTTTAATAAGTAAATCGTAAAATATATGGTATGAAGCTCTAAACATTTTTGTTCGAGTCGTTACAAATTATTTTGCTTATTCATTACCTTTAGCGCTTCCTATTAAGGCAGAACTCTTGTCAACAGCGGATGCTGCTACATTTTTTGTCGTGTCTACGGTTGTATGAACTGTGTTAGCCACAGTATCTACAATAAATAGTAATAAGCGTGAATACGTATTCAACAAATAAAGATTTCAACAACATATTCAGTGCTACCCTACCTTTTGCGCTTCCTATAAACAATACGCCCTTATCAACTGCGGATGCAGCCACATTTTTGGTTGTATCTACTGTGCTTGCTAATGTTTCTACGATGGAAATAAATAAAATAAATAAAAATAACTTATACATAACCAAGTACGGTGTGGTGTGCACGACAATACTGAATACCTTTAGCAGATCCTACAAGAGATGCCCCTTTTTCAGCAACAGATGATGCTACATTTTTAGTTGTGTCTACAGTGGTGTGTACAGTGTTTGCTACAGCATCTAAAATAAGCGCAAATAAAGTATAAAAATTCGATAAGTTTGGCATTTTTAAAAGCTAGCAATGCTCTGCTATCTCAATTATTAAAATAGTGTAGGGTACTAAAACGCGAAAAAAGAAAACAAGATATACATTATGATTTGCAAAATACCTTTAGCACCGCCCACTAAAGTAGTGCCCTTTTCAATAGCTGATGCTGCTACGTTTTTTGTTGTATCTACAGTAGTATGAACAGTGTTCGCTACAGCATCTAAAATTTAAATACATGCAATGCAAATCTACTAATGACTGTGTGCGTAATGAATCTTCGTTGAATTTATTCAATTATTTATTTATGTAGATTTTTCTGTGTTAATTAATTACTTTCTACCATCTTTATACCTTTAGCGCCACCTACAAGAGTTGAGCCTTTTTCAAAAGCCGAAGCCGCTACATTTTTTGTTGTATCTACAGTCGTGTGTACAGTGTTCGCTACTGCATCTACAATTTAAAGTAAAACAAATAATCAAATAAATGTCATTGAGAAAATAACTTTGTCAATGAAATTAATAATTTGTTTGTACCTTTAGCACCGCCTACAAAGGCTGTGCCCTTTTCAAAAGCCGATGACGCAACGTTTTTTGTTGTATCTACAGTCTGGATGGCACGTCAGTGCCCCGCCAAGTCGAGCGCAAAGCAAACACTGCCGTACCATCCTTTACTGGAACCATTTCGCCGCATTTTCAGGCCCCTATTTGAGAACCTCTGGATAAGACCAGAGCGCTGAAATTTTCATCATCCAGTAAGCTATAATAACATACTTAAAATATAAAATTTCAAGTCTGTAGGTTATTTAGTTCCGAAGCTAAGCGAAAGCAAAGTTTCGCATTTACGACACTCACTCACTCATGGATCATCAAAATAGAACTAGTACTTCCCATAAACTCAGAGAGCTGAAATTTGGTACAGAGTTAGGGTTTAATGGCCACATAAAGGGAAAACTATAAAAACTAGGATAACTAGGATTATTTAGTACTCTTGGTCCATCCTTTACTGGAACCATTTCGCCACATTTTCAGGCCCCTATTAGAGAACCTCTGGATAAGACCAGAGAGCTGAAATTTTCATCATCCAGTAAGCTATAAACACATACTTAAAATCCAAAATTTCAAGTCTGTAGGTCATTTAGTTCCGCTGTTAAGCGAAAGCAAAGTTTCGCATTTTCGTTCGCATTTACGACACTCACCTCACTCATAAAATCAAAATAGAACTAGTACTTCCCATAAACTCAGAGAGCTGAAATTTGGTACAGAGTTAGGGTTTAATGGCCACATAAAGGGAAAACTATAAAAACTAGGATAACTAGGATTATTTAGTACTCTTGGTCCATCCTTTACTGGAACCATTTCGCCACATTTTCAGGCCCCTATTAGAGAACCTCTGGATAAGACCAGAGAGCTGAAATTTTCATCATCCAGTAAGCTATAAACACATACTTAAAATCCAAAATTTCAAGTCTGTAGGTCATTTAGTTCCGCTGTTAAGCGAAAGCAAAGTTTCGCATTTTCGTTCGCATTTACGACACTCACCTCACTCATAAAATCAAAATAGAACTAGTACTTCCCATAAACTCAGAGAGCTGAAATTTGGTACAGAGTTAGGGTTTAATGGCCACATAAAGGGAAAACTATAAAAACTAGGATAACTAGGATTATTTAGTACTCTTGGTCCATCCTTTACTAGAACCATTTCGCCACATTTTCAGGCCCCTATTAGAGAACCTCTGGATAAGACCAGAGCGCTGAAATTTTCATCATCCAGTAAGCTATAATCACATACTTAAAATCCAAAATTACAAGTCTGTAGGTCATTTAGTTCCGAAGTTAAGCGAAAGCAAAATTTTGTTTATTTAGTTCTGGATGGCACGTCAGTGCCCCGCCAAGTCGAGCGCAAAGCAAACACTGCCGTACCATCCTTTACTGGAACCATTTCGCCGCATTTTCAGTCCCCTATTTGAGAACCTCTGGATAAGACCAGAGCGCTGAAATTTTCATCATCCAGTAAGCTATAATCACATACTTAAAATACAAAATTTCAAGTCTGTAGGTTATTTAGTTCCGAAGCTAAGCGAAAGCAAAGTTTCGCATTTACGACACTAACTCACTCATGGATCATCAAAATAGAACTAGTACTTCCCATAAACTCAGAGAGCTGAAATTTGGTACAGAGTTAGGGTTTAATGGCCACATAAAGGGAAAACTATAAAAACTAGGATAACTAGGATTATTTAGTACTCTTGGTCCATCCTTTACTGGAACCATTTCGCCACATTTTCAGGCCCCTATTAGAGAACCTCTGGATAAGACCAGAGAGCTGAAATTTTCATCATCCAGTAAGCTATAAACACATACTTAAAATCCAAAATTTCAAGTCTGTAGGTCATTTAGTTCCGCTGTTAAGCGAAAGCAAAGTTTCGCATTTTCGTTCGCATTTACGACACTCACCTCACTCATAAAATCAAAATAGAACTAGTACTTCCCATAAACTCAGAGAGCTGAAATTTGGTACAGAGTTAGGGTTTAATGGCCACATAAAGGGAAAACTATAAAAACTAGGATAACTAGGATTATTTAGTACTCTTGGTCCATCCTTTACTAGAACCATTTCGCCACATTTTCAGGCCCCTATTAGAGAACCTCTGGATAAGACCAGAGAGCTGAAATTTTCATCATCCAGTAAGCTATAAACACATACTTAAAATCCAAAATTTCAAGTCTGTAGGTCATTTAGTTCCGCTGTTAAGCGAAAGCAAAGTTTCGCATTTTCGTTCGCATTTACGACACTCACCTCACTCATAAAATCAAAATAGAACTAGTACTTCCCATAAACTCAGAGAGCTGAAATTTGGTACAGAGTTAGGGTTTAATGGCCACATAAAGGGAAAACTATAAAAACTAGGATAACTAGGATTATTTAGTACTCTTGGTCCATCCTTTACTAGAACCATTTCGCCACATTTTCAGGCCCCTATTAGAGAACCTCTGGATAAGACCAGAGCGCTGAAATTTTCATCATCCAGTAAGCTATAATCACATACTTAAAATCCAAAATTACAAGTCTGTAGGCCATTTAGTTCCGAAGTTAAGCGAAAGCAAAATTTTGTTTATTTAGGATAGTACCTGGGGGCGTCCAGCGTTGCTCGGAATAAAACAATTTATTTACTTGGTTTATTTTTAAGCAAAACATTCATTGACTTAGTGTTACTTTACAAATCCTTTTGAAATACCTAGCTCCCAATTTAAAAAAATGTCACAAAAAATAAAAATGCAACTTGCCTACTTGAGATTTGAACCCGCGTCTTTAGCTCCGCAGTCGGTTTTCGTAACCATTCGACCAAGAAAGCCTTAATTCCATTGACGAAATTTTTATAGAGGTCTTTCATAATTATCGACATTGTCATTTGTTTGAAGGGTGGATTGTCAGTTTATTTAGTTAGATAGTACCTGGACGCCCGAGCGTTGCTCGGAATAAAACAATTTATTTACTTGGTTTATTTTTAAGCAAAACATTCATTGACTTAGTGTTACTTTACAAATCCTTTTGAAATACCTAGCTCCCAATTTAAAAAAAATTGTCACAAAAAATAAAAATTGCAGCTTGTCTACTTGAGATTTGAACCCGGGTCTCCAGCTCCGTAGTCGGCTTTCGTAACCATTCGATCAAGAAAGCTTTGATTTTATTGACGAAATTTTTATAGAGGTCTTTCATAATTATCGACATTGTTATTTGTTTGAAGGGTGGATTGTCAAACTTGTATATAAGACCCAGTGTATGAAATTTTTTAAAGCAATCGCAAATAAATGGGGCTCGAAGTCACATCCTTTCTTCGACTCCGAGAATAAGTGACCCGAAGTTTTTTCGAACCTCAACCCCCTCTCCTCGAGTCCTCCAGGAGGCAGGACAGTAGGTAATTCCTTTGGTAGAAAGTTCATTGATTTTATTATGTAATTATTAATATTAATTATAATTAACACTTGTCTAATAATAAAGATAAAGAGTTAACGGTATGTTTATAGTTTGTATAGATTGAGTAGGTTCAGTATTATTTTCTTTGAGTTTTTTTTATTAATATCTAATTTAATCTAGCCTATTGCGTCCCAATGCTGGGCGAATGCCTCCCCTTCTGCTTTTAATACGCATATAAATAAAATTAAAGGAAAACTCTGGATAAGACAAGATTGGCTTTTATACTTATACTTACAAGTATACAAGAAGAAACAGTCGAACGATTAACTTTATTCTACTCGAACATTACATAGGTAAATTAAATAAACAAATTACACTAAACTTTTAATTTCGCTCATTTGGTCAAAATATAATGCATTGGACTAAGAGTGGCGGTGATAGTGAGGTCGCTAGATGGCGCTGACTGTATTTTAAAACGCGCTTGCGCGGCCACGTCACAGGAGTAGATAAACGACCAGAGTGAAAGCTTCATACAACCGCGCGAATCGGTTGCACTACTACAAGCACGCGGAGCATGTGTGCGTGTCCACTGGCCGCTTGTCGCGTACGCGGCGAGACTGGAAAAAACCGGTTTACGTTGGCACAGCCAGTTGACAATCTCAGGGTTTGTGCGACGTACGTTTTTTGTTTTGTTATTTAATTTTGCAAGTTTGAATATGTACTTAATATAAAAACGTGGTATTTTATTAATAACAATGGTTGTTTACTGTACTGTTTGTATGAATAATACTAGTAAGAATAAAAATATTATCATACTTTAACTATCCCAAGGAGTACAATAGGTAAGTAAATATTTGATTATTACTTTTTTACCTGTATTCTATTGTATGATTCTTTTTTTTAATAAGAAGAGGATACTACACAATGTGCTTTTACCTTTTTATTATTATTACGAAATTTTACAAAACATTTGTAGATATGTGGGTGGGTTAGTATGAGTGTTAAGTTGAAATATCGCAAGTAAGATTTGAACCACTTCCCGATGTTGTATACTTACCTGCGGAACTTTGGTGACAATCCAATAATGATACATATAACTCCTGACAATTTTATCGCATTTGTTGAATTGCTCGAGCAAAAGTTTCGCGAATATTTTGATCTTGAAGTAAATATTGTCAATGTTGGCAACGAAATACTTCAAACAGGTTTGGGTATAGAAGTCTAACACAGGATTTTGATTATTCTGTGAATGAGGAGGGGTAGTAGGGGTGTAGTTGAACCCTGTTAGCGTTTTTTTTTTGCCGGAGGCGCGGTTTTATTTAAGTACGATTAAAATTAAAATTCAAAAAATTGTGTGAAATGAAACGCAATTCCTTCAATCTAAGGGCAGAATTTTAAAAAAATACGTGAAATGGAACGCAACGCATACTAACATCACCCGTGCGGCGGGTATTTTGTAAAAAAATATTCTTTTTCTGTCGTAGTTACGTGAATGTATTGTTTTGTTTTTCCTGAATTTTCGAAGACTGGCTGTGTTATTGGACTGATTGTGGATTGCTTTTACTTTTACAAATTGAAAAATATTACGTCTACTAATTGTCATGACGCCAAAGTTCACTTCACGTTTCGTCCACTTCATTTTTATTTTTATCAAGAATTCCAAAAAAACTTTGTGTTCCCGTAGAGTAGGGGAAGGGAGGAGGTGGGGGTCGAAGCCTCCCGCCAAAAAAGATACAAAAAGAACTCGTCATTTAAAATGAATGAGTTCGGTTAGGTTAGGTTTGACTTTTTTAAATTTACACAAAAAAAAGGAACCCCGCGCAGCGGGGTTCCGTCGACATGCTACGATTAACTTCGCTCGGGCGGAGGGAGTGGTCTTCTCGCAGCGCTGGTGCTGTCACGGAGCGCTATTCTAACCTCAAAACTTTAACCCTGGATACCTCCATAACCATGGGGTTCCGGCAGGGGGGAAAGGTCCAAGGGGTACTGCCACCCCCTCCTCCCACCACCCCGCCCTCCCTCAAAACCGTATGAAGGTGTTTAATGTCCATACCTTTACCCTTCAACATATTACAGATTGCAAATTTGATACCCATGTGAGTGTTTCCCATTAGATTACTGGAAAAAACTATATGTTAGATTTAGAATTTACCACACCATTAAAAGAAACAGTAAATTATTAAAAAACAAAAATTGTTAAAAGAAAATTATTAGAGTAAGTAATTTGTAAAGTATTCTATCATACTGAATAATAAAACTATTTAACAAATGTTTTTATTTTATTTTTCTTAACCTATTGTGACAACCCTACCAGAATAGGTAACAATTTTTCCCGTTCTTAAGAAGCTTTCACTCTGGTCGTTTATCTACTCCTGTGGCCACGTTACAGTCGACTCGTTTACGACATTCTTCTACTGCGCTTGAAAACGTTTGCTATGGATTAGGAGGGATTATTTGCATTTTGTTGATTTCGCTTATTATTTCGTGAGGTTTGCTAAGGTTTAGGGCATGCATCAATGCGAAATACCTAATCACAAGCCACGCCTCTACCCTGCGGGCGGGGTCAAGCTCCCCTTGCGGGGATTCGCCATCTATCGGTGACTTTAAGTAAAAATAAGTTTATTTCTAAATTACGAGCCAGCGTCACCTAGCGGAACAACGAAGAAGCTCTGATACAACGAAGAAGCTCAAATAACTGTCTTTCTACCCTGCGGCGGTGTCATGCTCCCCTTGCGGGGATTCGCCATCTATCGGTGACTTTAAGTAAAAATAAGTTGATTTCTAAATTACGAGCCAGCGTCACCTAGCGGAACAACGAAGAAGCTCTGATACAACGAAGAAGCTCAAATAACTGTCTTGCAACAATGTCATTTAGTAACAAAGTTTTGAACAAATACGTATAATATATCAGCAACGCGGAGACTTGACTTCTGCCCGCGATTTCGTCAATGTGGATTTCAGATTTGTGGCAGTTGTTTTATTATCCTTACACTTTCCCGGTATAAATAAAATCCTAAATGTTGATCCGGCTAATTATGAAGCTGCACACCAAATTTCAATAAATCGGTTTAGTAGCTTTTGCGTGATGCGCGCACAGGCAAACAGATATACACATAGATAGACAAAGATAAATTAAAAAAAATTAGTAATTCGTCACCTTTGCTGATATTTATTATAAGTACTTAGTACCTACAGTACTTAAACATTGCAAAAAATACGAATGTACAGCTTCGACTGTTCTACGATTGTACAGTGGGCCGCAGCTCATATGTAAAATTATAAGTAGAGTAAAAAAATCGATACTTAAAATAAATTCACAATTTTGTTCACTTTTTTAATGAATCAGAAACGGAAAAACGTTTTCACTGTAAAATAATATATTTGTGGTTGAGGACTAATTTTACAAAAACTATACAAATGGGAATCGAACCCAGGACATTCCTACGTAATGCACGAGATTTTATTACGAGCTACGCTCAGTACTTCACAATAAGTGAAATAAAGGATCAGTATGGCTACACAGTACGTAAGGATTTCTCGTTGTCGTCAGTCTATCGACTGAGTCGATATAGATAGGGGCAGTGTTATTGTAGGTTTTTATTTATGAAACAAGATTGATTACGGTGTAAAAAAATAAACACCTAAAGTATATAATGAATCATAGCTTTGTACCTAGGTTACTTACGTTATACGTACTTTTCTTTTGTTCATGTAGACTTTTTTCGGCCGTAAGAATTTCAAATATTTATGTTTTCAGTCTGTCTTTTTATAAGCTTTTTTATTGTAAAAATTATTTGTAATTTTAAAATAGTAAAAAAAAGCATAAATTTATATAATATAAAAAACATATGCTACGCTGGGGATCGAACCTGAGTCGTATTGCAAACGTGAGTGAAACAAGACTTCAAAAACTTGACTACAGACGCTACTTTCCAAAGCGTGAAATAAGGACCAAGTGTGACTACCGAGTAACCTAAATATTCTTTGCTCATAAATACACAGCTAGCCTAAAATAAAATATATTACGAATAAAATTATTGTAAATCGATTATCGATGTAATCAATATATCGGGTATTGTTTCTAACTAAATATACAAGTGCAAGAGTTCTACTTACCTTTTTTCTTCGTTCATATAAGCTATTTGCTGTCGTTTGAATTGTAAATATTTCCGTTTTGATAATTTATTTTTACTTTTATTTCCCATTTTCTAAACTTTAAAATTACCTAATTCTTACTAAAAATAATAACTTATACCTAATACTTACTTACTAAGAAACAAAATATATTTTCAAAAACTAAACAAAATGAAATAAAATTTGAAATTTTCGTATTTCGCGGGCGATTCGGGCATAAGTAAGTAAAAAGTACGCGTCCATCGTTGACAGTGGTCACGGGTGGTATCATGATTCATGGTGGGATGGGATGGGAGTGGCGAAGAGAAGAGAGTGATAGCATGCGCTACTTCAGCGCTCGCGAGGAAAAGAAAGCATCATCTTATTTTGAATGTCGTAAGCGCCAAATCGAAAAACATTTTTCGTTAAAAAACTAAAACAAAACATAGAAAACTGTTTGCATAGAAAGCTTTATAATAATATTAGCTTGTTGTAAAAAAATAATGATAAATACTTACATTCAAACTCGTTTTGACATAAAAATTGAAAATATTGTCCTAATTTTGAATAATAAATCTATCGAGAAAATTTTATGGCATCGTGTTTTCTGTTGCATAAAAACTTAGTAAATATAATGAAAATTCAGATTATGTAAAAACTATTGTCCAGTCGTTTCTACAAAATGAAACATATTCAATTACAATACCTACTCCTTTTTTATGCATGCCCTTAATTAGCAGGTTGTTATTATAACGTATAGATTAGTGACGTATTACTGATTATTACTTAATTATTAGATTTGAAAGAAGTTTTAATTGAATGCTTTATTTAATTGTTACTTATTTAGTACTCTTAGTTTTCTAGGTTTAATTTACAGTTAGGCAGTACTTCGAATAAAAAGAAAAAAACTGTGTCAAATAAGAAAATCTAATAAAATAAATCAATATGCCCACGTTTCTACAAAAAGAAGTGAAATCCCACCAAAACATTCTGTAAAAAACTAGCCAAGTCTCGATGGAGCTGCTTGTTTATCTCTAAAAAGTAATGAAATCTAGAGAAAGTCGTGCCAAGTCTAAGGTTCCTTACTGCGATTTCTTTATTATTATAGTTAATGTTGTGTGACTTGGCCGTTGAAGGATACACAAGTGTTATTTTATGTTAGATCGGTGGTCGATTTGACGCTCCAAAAAGAAGTGAGCACAATCAACAACAGCCTAAAATGAGACACTAGCGTCCAATTACCAATACCAGTATGGGCTATTATCTCGCTTAACATGGTACGTACATGAACATAGGTAGTTAAAACAGATATAACATTACGTGTAAACAAAAAGAATGTTCAACGGCCAAGTCACACAACGTTAACTATAATAATAAAGAAATCGCAGTAAGGAACCTTAGACTTGGCACGACTTTCTCTAGATTTCATTACTTTTTAGAGATAAACAAGCAGCTCCATCGAGACTTGGCTAGTTTTTTACAGAATGTTTTGGTGGGATCGTGTTTACAGTGTTTGCTACAGCATCTACAAAGCAAATTAACCATTAAATAGCATGGAAATAATATTTTTCTCAGTAACATTTACATTCTTAGTTGTGTCTACCTACAGTTGCATGAGCAGTACTTGCTATAGCATCTACGATTTATAACGCACATGTTACGTGAAGCAAATAAATAATAAGAAATTGTCGTGTCTTGTTTCTTTGCCAATAATTATATACCTTTTGCGCTTCCTATAAGAGACGTGCCCTTGTCAAATGTAGAAGCCGCAACATTTTTTGTAGTATCTACGGTAGAGTGAACAGTGTTCGCAACGCTGTCTACAATAACAATAATCCATAATAAAGAAGTGCGCAACAACCAAATATAAAGAAAATAGTGCTGACATATAAGCTACCTTTAGCGGTGCCAACAAGTGAAATGCCTTTATCTACAGCTGAAGCCGCTACGGTTTTTGTGGTATCAAACGTACTTGCTACGGTATCTACAATGAAACATTACTTTACTTAATAATTAAAATATACTAATAGAAATAAGCAAGTTGAAAAGCAATAACGTAATTATACCTTTAGCAGTTCCTACAATAGAAGAACCTTTGTCTACTGCAGAAGAAGCCACGGCCTTACTAGTATCAACGGTGCTCTGCACAGTATTTGTAACGGAATCTAAAATTAATGGTATTAAAAGCTTACAAATATTGTTTCCTATGTTCAATCATACCCACAAGAACTTAATATTCATATTATACATATTAAAAGTACTACTATATACAATAAAATCAGTGGAGAGAGGAACTCCATCGAGAACTAGCTATGCGTTTATCAATGATAAGAATTGCATGACCTGTGTTTTGACGGATGAAATATATTAATTATAGCTTAACATTATCTTAATAATTAAACAAGGTGATTTCGAAATTGTATTCGTTGTATGAGATATACATAAATTTCATATGTGTGTACTTAGTATATATTTTTAGTTTTATTTGTAGCTTTAGCTGATCCAACATATGATACTTATACCAGTATCAACCACAGACGCGGCTGTTTTTTTAGTAGCATCTACCGTGCTTGCTACTGTATCTAAAAATATACGATCAATTCATAGTATACCCAATGATTACAGCTTATAGTATGTGTCAGTTTGACTTAGGTATCAAGCAAGATGAAATAAGTGAATCCTGTTTCAATGGTTGTTTGCTATTTTCTCTTGGACTTTTGTTATTTAGAGTTAAAAGGGAGCAATTCGTTTCTTTAATCGATTAATAGTTATTATTAATGTGACAATCCGAAATAAATAATCCGACGAAAGTATTACCTTTCGCTGTTCCGATTACAGTAGTTCCTTTATCAATTGCGGACGCTGCTACATTTTTAGTGGCGTCTACGGTGGTGTTGACAGTGGAAACTACAGTATCTACGGTGCAAAGCAAATAAAAGTAATTATATTACGAGCAGTAAAAGTTAAGACTAAATATACTAGAAGTCTGTGATATGAACATGCAACTAATAGCAAACGTAACATTATGTTT
This sequence comes from Pyrgus malvae, assembly GCA_911387765.1. NCBI lineage: Eukaryota > Metazoa > Arthropoda > Insecta > Lepidoptera > Hesperiidae > Pyrgus > Pyrgus malvae. The sequence goes on along the minus strand of OU426958.1, from coordinate 4,929,022 downwards.
AAACTTGTGCCTAAATATACCTACTGTCATCAATAGAGGAATTTGTGGAATACTTGTTTATTTTTTAATTTACAAGAGAGCATTACTTTGAATTTTATTGATTGTAAGCAGTGGGTTCTTAAATTTTACTAAAAAACGTAGTGGTTTTTTTAAATTTACCTTTTGCAGAGTCCACGTACGATTTTCCAGTTTCAATAGTGCTTTGAGTGGCTTTCTTTGTATTATCTACAGTTGTAGCTACAGTATCTACAAAATTTGAAAATAAAATTAACCTAAAATAACGTAGCTTTTATTGTGAAGGATTAAATAAAACAACTCTTTAACAAAAAAATTACAAGCATTTTACCTTTAGCGCTCTCTAAATAGCTCTTTCCGATATCAAAAGCAGAAGTTGCATAACTCTTTGAGAAATCGAATGCTGATTGGAGTGTATTTTGTGCTGTATCTAAAGCAGTTAGCGAAACAAAAGTGCATACTATTAGTAACAGATAAAAAACAGAAGTACAAAACAAAAATATTATGAACATGAAAGCACATCAAATTACTATGTCACTATAGAAGATATCCACGTAACAAAGATTTTACACAAGTTTTCGCAAGTTTACCAAAACATGTATACATATAACTATTTTTACATTTCACAAACAATGATAAGAAAACAGTTAAACAGTATTCACGGATGTAATTCCTCTACCTTTCGCAGAATCAACGTATGCTTTGCTGGTCTCAGCGGCAGAACTAGCTGCATTTTTGGTTCCTTCTACAGAACTGTGCAGAGTATTTGCCACTGAATCTACAAAGTAGAAAGGAAAAAAAAATAACCAAAATATCTTTTAACAAAAAAAAAACATTTGTATCAGTACGAACAGAACAGTAGTATAGAACTTGAATATACATAGGTACCTTTAGCGGATGACGCGTAAGACTTGCTAGTATCGAATGCCGATAAAGCCGCTTTTTGCGTACTATCTACAGTGCTGGCTACAGAATCTACAAGTAAGTAAAACGTAAACGTCAGTTTATTCTTCTTTACATTAATGAATTTACTGTATTTTTAAATTATTTTCTAATCATTGTGTTCTTGTCATTGAATCTAAATGTTGTAATGTGGATGCTTTGTAATCACGGAGTTCCAAAGCGCGCACCTGGATATCGTATGTATTAAAAATACATCGATTTTTAATCTGAGTTACTGATGAATTTACAACGAACAATATAATTTTAAAACATTCATTTTGTAAAATCTCTTTCTTAGGATTTTTTAAAAATCATACCTTTGGCACTTGTGGCATACGATTTGCCAGTCTCAACCGCAGACTGTGCCGTGTTTTTGGTGGCGTCCACTGTGTTTTGTAATGTGCTGGCTACCGTGTCTAATAAAAAATAGAATTTACATAATTATGTTATTCTGAATTTCAATGAAAACTATTTGTGCTTGATATTGTCTATACCTTTTGCGCTTGTGGCGTAAGATTTTCCGGCGTCAAAAGCAGATTGAGCACTTTTTTGCGTAGCATCTACTGTGCTGGCTACTGTATCTGTACGAATAATGTATGTATATTTATTCAAAATTAATTTTCGGACATTATTTTAGTGAAATCTGTTTGTTTGGATATTTTAAATCATACCTTTGGCACTTGTGGCATACGATTTGCCAGTCTCAACCGCAGACTGTGCCGTGTTTTTGGTGGCGTCCACTGTGTTTTGTAATGTGCTGGCTACCGTGTCTAATAAAAAATAGAATTTACATAATTATGTTATTCTGAATTTCAATGAAAACTATTTGTGCTTGTTGCTGTCTATACCTTTTGCACTTGTGGCGTAAGATTTTCCGGTGTCAAAAGCGGATTGAGCACTTTTTTGCGTAGCATCTACTGTGCTGGCAACTGTATCTGTACGAATAATGTATGCATATTTATTCAAAATTAATTTAAGGACATTATTTTTGTGAAATCTGTTTGTTTGGATATTTTAAATCATACCTTTGGCACTTGTGGCATACGATTTGCCAGTCTCAACCGCAGACTGTGCCGTGTTTTTGGTGGCGTCCACTGTGTTTTGTAATGTGCTGGCTACCGTGTCTAATAAAAAATAGAATTTACATAATTATGTTATTCTGAATTTCAATGAAAACTATTTGTGCTTGTTGCTGTCTATACCTTTTGCACTTGTGGCGTACGATTTTCCGGTGTCAAAAGCGGATTGAGCACTTTTTTGCGTAGCATCTACTGTGCTGGCAACTGTATCTGTACGAATAATGTATGCATATTTATTCAAAATTAATTTAAGGACATTATTTTTGTGAAATCTGTTTGTTTGGATATTTTAAATCATACCTTTGGCACTTGTGGCATACGATTTGCCAGTCTCAACCGCAGACTGTGCCGTGTTTTTGGTGGCGTCCACTGTGTTTTGTAATGTGCTGGCTACCGTATCTATTAAAAATAGAGTTAACATAATTATGTTATTCTGAATTTTTATGAAAATATTTGTGCTTGATTCTGTCTATACCTTTTGCGCTTGTGGCGTAAGATATTCCGGTGTCAAAAGCGGATTGAGCACTTTTTTGCGTAGCGTCTACTGTGCTGGCTACTGTATCTGTACGGATAATGTATGCACATTAATTCAAAATTAATTTTAAGACATTATTATTGTGAAATCTGTTTCTTTGGAAATTTTAAATCATACTTTTGGCACTTGTGGCATAATAATATGATTTGGCAGTCTCAACCGCAGACTGTGCTGTGTCTTTAGTGGCGTCTACTGTGTTTTGCAATGTACTGGCTAACGTATCTATTAAAAAATGAATTTACATTATTTTGATATGATAACTGCTAAAGTAACAAAGAACTATTGGTATTTGATTTTGTACCTTTTGCGCTTGTGGCATAAGATTTTCCGGTGTCAAAAGCGGATTGAGCACTTTTTTGCGTTGCATCTAACGAGCTCGCTACCGTATCTGTATGAATACCAATTCATTTTACGATATCACTTAAAATCTAAAAAAAGCCATTATCTGAATATTTCTGATTATAAATCATACCTTTAGCGCTTGTGGCATATGATTTCCCAGTTTCAACAGCAGACTGCGCGGTGTTTTTGGTGGCATCTACTGTACTTTTTAAAGTGCTGGTTACTGAATCTATTAAAAAAAATGAATATCATAATGTGTTTTTTTACCGATTCTTCAATGACATTCGTGTTTGATTTAATACCTTTGGCACTTGTGGCGTATGATTTGCTGGCATCAAAAGCTGACTGAGCACTTTTTTGCGTAGCATCTAATGAGCTGGCTACCGTATCTGTGCGATAAACATTCTCGTTATAAAGACTGACAATTTTGAACTTCTCATTCGAAAAAAAGAACATTTAATAGTATTTTCAAAGCATACCTTTGGCGCTTGTGGCATATGATTTGCCAGAGTCAACGGCAGACTGCGCTGTTTTTTGAGTTACATCCGCTGTGTTCTGAATAGTGCTAGCTACAGTATCTACAAAATAAATAACAATTATGCAGTAAATAAAGACAAAACAAGAATAATAAATCTATAAACATAATAAGTTTAAGCATAAATTTACCTTTAGCACTTGTGGCATAGGATTTTCCTATGTCAAAAGCTGACTGCGCAGTCTTTTGTGTCGTATCTACAGTGCTTTGAATAGAGCTTGCTACCGTATCTACAATATCAAAAATACAATCAACAAGTATCCCGTTACATGATCATATATGATGTAAGTGATATTGTTTACCTTTAGCGCTCGTTGCATATGATTTTCCAGTCTCAAGCGCGGACTGTGCTTTTTGCTGAGTAGTGTCTACTACATTGGATACTGTGTCTACAAAACAATGTAAATTGCAAATGAATTAGAAATTAGCCTACCCTTAACAAGGTTGAAGAAGGTTTGAAGTTACATGCACAATGTGAGTCAAAGTTTGTACTAAAGCGATCAATCCCCATTGCAAACTGTGCACCATTTACAACTATCTACGGTGATTTAACCATTACTGATGCTATGTACAATCGTGGGAATTATTTTTTAATATTAAAAGAAGTGGTGTACATGCCTTAAGATTAAATCTTACCTTTCGTTGTGTTGTATGCCGATTCTGCAGCTTTCTTCGTATTGTCTACAGTTGTTGCGATCGTGTCTGTATGAGCAAAAAAATAAAGAAAAAGTAACAAAAGAAAAAAGCAGTGCTGTTACTGACTACAAAGATGACATGGGATGCTTGCATAAAACCGAAAAAACAATGTTATCTACAATCATCTAGCAAAGAAGACAAAAACGCAATAGCTCTGCCAAACAAAATTATGGCGTAAATTAACTTGTGTTGAAAAGTTTATAAATAGTGTTAATTGCTGATAACTTCAAAGGCAGCATACCTTTTGAACTGATGATGTAGAATATTTAAAACACTTATCGCGGTCGTTAGTCAATTTGTATAATGGACGATATAAGCACGTTAACAAATTCCATATTGAATTATTTAAAGATGAACGTTACGAAGTCACTACCTATCCGTTACATTTGTTAGTAAAAATAGTTTAACTCTTAAAGAAACATAACATAGTAGAAACATTATAAACGTATCAGTTAATTTAGGCGTTGGCGTTGATACAGAAACTGTAATTATGGTAACTCGTATTATAAAACACAACAAACATTTAAAAAGCGATAGTTTTCTGTTTATCTGTAAAATCCTAACTTTCTTATCTCTAATTCATCTTGCAGTAATCCTTGAATTGTCAGTGCTGATGGATCTGACGACGATGGGAGTGAAATCAAGTACAATAGGTACTTCTTATAACGGATCTTTGTCTCTCGGAATTTCGTGCAAGTAGCTGCACAAGACCCAAAGGTTCTTCTAAACCAAAGAAACCAATTTTCGAACTGCAGGACAAGCACTGCGCATGTACTTTGATGTAAATAACTTCAGAGGGAAAGAGATCCGTTATGACAATTGTAGTATGTTCGTTTACCATACCTTTGGTGGTGTCGACGACCTTCTTGCCGTCAGCCACAGCCTTGTTGGCGGCATCCTTGGCTTCACCGGCTGCCAGCGACACCTTGGCTAGCTCTTGGTCCAGGGCATCGATGGCTGAATGCTTGGCGTCGGCAGCTGTAATGATCAATAGGTAATTATAAGTAAAAGAAAGAAAAAGAGAAAGAAAACTATTGGTGCAAAGGTTGTTAAAAATGAAGTTGTACTATGTAATATTTCGCTATATTTACCCAGCGAGATATTATACAAACATTGTAGCCAGAAATAAAAATATAATTATTTTTTATTTCAAGCCTTATAACTTATAATCTATGAATTCATCAGGTTTTGTTTCGTAAGTAAGTATTAAGGAGTTACGTGTTTGACGGACTGCGTCTATTAGCAGTACATAACGTCCATGATACGATCCAAAATATGACAATGTAGAAAGTACAAATCTGAGTTTCTTTTTGTACTTTCTATGTTATTTGAATCTATCAGCTTTGCACTATTTTTGAGAACATTTAAGAATGTTATCTGTTTGTAAACATAAAATTTTTGCACTTCTTGGTAAGTTTTGATATCATTTTATTGTACAAGTCTTCCACAAATTTTTCGTATCGTATTGTTCTCAAACATATCAGGTTGGCAACTAATAAACCTGCCATCTCGGAGCGCAAGTTTTTTTTATTTTAAGAAAACTAAATACATTTATTTCTAGTATGTCGCGCGGGTCGCGTAAGAAGTACACTTTACTTTGATTCTTCGGTTCACTGCGGTTCACCTTAGCTGTCATAGTACTATTACTTGGCAAGAGGACCCACTGTCATCTCCTGTCACATCACGCAGCCACTCATTGGTACGACGAAAACTTAGCAACTCCAACACGTGTCGGCTCTCTTCTGAAGATGCAATTTGATCAGTTCGTGTGGAAACCAAACAGAATATTTCCAAATAAATCCCATACCATGGAGTGTTTTTCTATTGCAGTATGGGAGCATGTTCTACTAAACAACGCGAACTTTTTCTTGGATCCAGTTCTCTCAGATTTTCTAATTCCTTTACATGTATTGTAGAGGTCGTCCTGGATGAGGTTCATCAGAAAGATCAAAATTCCCGTCCTTGAATCTCCTGAACCAATGTAAGAGAGCACACCCTCGCCCATCGTTGCACAATATTGCAAGTTTAGTCGCTTTTTGACCTATATGAAATTCATGAAATAAGAGTAAGTAGTCGAAGTTCTCGCCGAGAAATTTCCATATTTTTTGTACTGCTTGCAGCTCAGTTGACCAATGATTGATTGTTGTACTTCGCGTTTTATTTATATACAGCAGTGGGTTATTCTAGAAGCTTCTTTATCACTCTGGAAACTGGAAGAGAATCGAAAAAAGTGGCGGGTTTATAAGTTGCCAACCTAATAAATACAGACTTCGTGTCGTGACTAATAACTTTATTGTTACCGCGACACTGGACATTATAAAGCAATTATGGATTGATCTGGAAGTATTGACAGATCAACGAACGTAAATAACGTTTTATGTACCAATAGATTTGTGGTGTTTATCGTATAGCCCAATTATTTTAATCGCTATTACGTAATATCAGCTAATGGGTGGTTAGTAAATGGATTTTTATTTCCGTATTTTATTTCAAATCATACACAATATCACATGTATACTCATAGTAATATAAATTAACATCCTTCCTCATTAAACGAATCGTATCGTATCGAATGTTTTTTTTTCTTTTTTTATTATTTTTAACCCTAATTGACATTGAAGAGTAAGCAAAAAAGAAGAATGTTTCCTTAAAATTGAGAAATATCGTAGCACTTCTTATGCTACTAGTCCTTAGAGTAGTCAAGTCGGTTTTGTTTAATCGCAATTATAACAAAACCTGACCAGCCAGTACTCTATATTGATCGTGAGAACGTAGTCTTTGGAAATAATTTTAATGATGTTATGGCTTTTATGATGATTACGAAAAGGGAAGATATATATAAAAAACACATTTTTACTTGTTGTTCAGGAAAAAGATGTCCACCTCGGTATGAAACGGAATGAGCTGAAAATTCCTCTAACCCGCAACATCACAAATGTTACATCAATAAAAACAATTGGCTCACCAGTGTTAGCGGCATCAGCAGCAGTCTTCTCAGCGCCGCCGATGATCTCGCCGGCCTTCTTCACCTGCCCCTCCACCACCTGGGCAGCTTCGGCTACCTTCTCCTGGGCGACCTGCTCGGCGTCCTTCTTTTTGCGCTCGAAGAGAGAGGCGGTCTTCTCGCCGATGCTTCGGAACGCGCCTGCAAACACGATCATGTTAATTCTTTTATCCCTTTTAAAATGTCCCATGACTGGGAACAGGTCTTCTTTCGGAATTGAGACTACAACTATGCTACAACTAGCAGACTATGGGCCAATTGTCATAGTCTCTAGGCGTAGGCTGCCCAAGTGCGGAATAGTGGACATATTTAAAAAAATTCTACCATAATGAAGATGTCCACAATATATATTTATCTGATTCGAGCAGGAAATCAACAAACTCCAAGCAATTTAATGTTGTTTTCGACTTAATGGTTTCCGTTATTAATATTCATGTCCTGAATTGAAATGCGTATTGGATGAATACTTAAGTTTAACGGTTCCCTACAAATAGCTCGTAAAGGCATCTGTATATAAATATGGGCTATAAACAACAAGAAATCGCATCTCGACATCCTATTTTTGTTGGTCCAGATAAACAATGATATAAAAATATATTGACGAACCGTGTGGCGCGACGACTATTGTGCCGGACTGCCGATCGGAGGGTCACGGGTTCGATTCCCGGCGAAGCAGAAATTTGAATGATGTGTTTAAAATGTCTGTTCTCAGTCTGGGTGAATATATTGGGTAAATATGAGTGTGAAACGTTTATTTATTTAATGAATTAATGTGAAAGGATTTTCATTCATTTTAGCCTTTGGAAACTTATCAACCTACATGATAAGTTTCCAAAGCATCTCATACACAAACGAGTAATACATGACCTTACAATGTTTTGTAAATATTACCGTAGAGCGCGCTATTCTTTATTTTTTACTTTATTTAAATGGGATGTCACATGTATTGAAGGTCATTTGTTATGAAGTGGTTGCTGCTGCTCCGGAGGCTGCTGGTTGCCTCATGTAAGAGGCAACCAGCAGCCTCCTGACTTTCAAACAATTTCAAACCTCCAGACTTTCAAACAACCACACATTACCATCACCACCGATACACGATAGAATTGCTTCATGTCAGAATTGGGTGCAGCGGCGTTAGTTGCCCTTTTTTGGTATCGAGGGGAAACCTTCAAAAGGTACCCGGCACCTTGAGACGGGATTTCGGGTTATGTGGGATTTGTACCGCACTAAAATCCCTTCGGTGGCCTGCCTCTGCGTTTGGGGAGGACTCCGGGATCTCCAGTAGAACGCACTGGTGTTCTCCACGCGCGGCGCCCCTGAACGGGCCCATCCTCGGGAGAGCAGATGTGCTCTCCTGCACCCTCCGATGCTTACGGCGGCATGCGGCCACGCACAAAACCGCCGTCCTTCCGGGAGCAGCCGGCTGAACGGATTTAACTCCCACTCTCACCGCCATCAACCCCGGAAGTCCCCTTTTAGTCACCTCTTCCGATCAGGCAGAGGATACCGTAGCTCTATTCTTAATCCCGAAGCTACAGAGACTGGTGGTACATGCCCTATCGAACCATACAAGTTCATCCACCCTACAAAGCCGTGATCATGAAAATGAACACGGTGTAGGAAGAAAAGCTCTTAATCTTAACCCTTACAAGAGGGGAGAAAGGAGTACAATACATCCTACAAGGGCAGATACCAGATAGATAGGTCCTTTTCAAATGGAGAACTTTCTAAATAAACTTTTTCCTTCTTTATATATTTACGAAATCTCTTTAATGGTCAAAAAATGAAATAGCTAAATATGAAACCCTTAAATCAAAAAGGTATCCTAATAAATTATGTTCAATTGCTTCTAAAACGAAACAATACCATAATAGTGTCTTTTGCATGGGACCAAAAATATATAACTGTCTACCGGAATTCCTCAAAATCAAAACGGGCAACTAGTTTAAAAAAGAACTTAAAACGTATTTACTGAAAAAGGCGTATTACTCAGTCACTGATTTCTAACGACAAAACGGCATAAAGGAATTCCATAAAAACCTGGGAGGTTTTTTTTCCGCCGGCTTTTTTTCCTCTTAGTGTACAAAAACCCTGCAATATGGGTACCCACAGCCGACGTCCGAATTCGATCCGAAGTACAAATAAATATGAATAAATAATTAAATAAACAAACAACTACATAAATACATACTTGAAGAAATAAAATTTAAAAATTTAAATTTTCAAAATGCGCAATATGGGATCAAATAAAAATAAAATTGATAATAATGTACATTTTTATAAATTGTGTTATTATTAAGTTTTTTCTTTTATCTTTGTAATATTTGCATACCTCATGAAGGTAAATATGGCGTACTAAATATGTATTAACAACTTTTGTAAACACCCATATTTGTGCAAATAAAGTTCTTTGTCTTTGTCTTTGAAATATCTATCTTAAGTTTAGCAAGTCCAGTCTGAACTTGTATTTTGGCACATACAGCAGTACAGATACTTCAACTCAGTTGTGCGCGCGGCGCTATGTGTGCGTGGGCTAGTAATTATGCAGCTTTAATTTGTGTGACAGTGACGCGGCCGTGATCGTCCGAGCAACTTCACTGTACCTCTTGTCACACATACAAAGTCACTGTGTATATACAGGTTTACCCACACATAGCGCCGCGCGCACAACTGAGTTGAAGTATCTGTAATATCTGCGCTGCTGCGCTGTTGCAATGCGGAAAACGAAGTAGACCTTTCGGCGCCACCAATTTTTAAAATGGGAGCGAGCGAAAGAAATTTATTTCTAATCAAGTATGTATTTAAATAGGTATCACTCGTACATTTTTTTCTTATTAATTTTTGGAATACAAATATACTTTGCGGGCGCTGAGTTGTGCTGATAGAAGAGCCGGTAAATATAAACGAAGGCAACAATTTAAAAGTATAAAAAGTAGCAAGTAGTTGTTTTGATCTAAAATTCTGGATGTTCTTCAATTTACACTGTTTTTGTGTTTCACTGACTTAGAGATAATATGTATGAGTGCTTAGTGCTTACTGTGTAAAGAATGTATTATATGCACAATGTATTCACATAGTAGATATGAATATCTCGCTACTCCAGCGCGCACCGGTCCGTATTATCGATTCACCTTCGTCCGGTCAGGCTGTCCTTCACCTTGCCTTTCTTACCAACAGCAACGCTTACTTTTCACACTTATGGCAATTTTTATACGCTAACTATTCACACTTTTGTATCATCTCTTAGAGTAGAAAAATTTACAACATATATAGCTCCTTCCAATCTTCAATAACACTTAAGATCTTCACGTCAATCCGTAAATAACATTGATAAAAAACCTTGGTAAAGTAAACAATCACAAAACATTAACTTTTGAAATTAAAATGAAATATAGAAAGTTCTAGTTTTATAAACCAACACGTACACAAGGTCCTGTTATTATCCTGTATAATTGTTGATTGACGGGTGTCAATCAACAGACAGCCTTGTGAAGCGCTCTTCTCGTTGTATTGTGCTTGTGGTGATAGTGTGGGTGCGCCACTAAAATTACGCTTATTGCAGTAGTGAAGTGTAGATGTGTAAAATTACGGCAGTAATTTAATTGCTAAAAAATACTTCCGAGAAAACAATATCCTGATACTTATAAACATAGTTCATCGAAAAACGATGAGCTCTTAACTTATGATGAACCAGGTTGGATAAAATCGTAAACGAAATATAAATATGCATCAAATATGAATCAATGATAAAAATGTGGCTACATACCAACAATGTTGACCTTAAAGTTATAAGTTGTAAATACCTAATCAGAATCAAAACAAAGAAAGACGATGACAAACAGTATAGAAAATGGAGATATTAAAGCAGGATAGAAGTGTCTATCTATATTCACGAGTATTAAGCCAATGTAGCGATTACATCCCTTTATAATATAACCTAGATGTGTGGTATATATAAGTACCTATATACGGAACAATTTCTGTTCTCAGCTTTACACTTACTAAATCTACTAAGTACCTACTTACACGTTCGTATTTTGTAATATTTAAGAAAAGCTGAAACATCAACGAATGTAATGCAGTTATACAGCATCTTTGGTTTTGGAACTTTAAGTTTCTTTCATAGACTAGGTCATGTCAATTTATCATCAACATACATCTACGAGTTGTGTCTATCCAATTATACCATATCATAAAATAAACATACAATACAATGTAATCAAAATATAACATGTTTATATTAACATCTGCGTTGTGGAAATATTTAACGGTGCTGAATCAGTTCCTACATATTTGCCTTAACCTTCACTTTATAGAAACTTTACACAGTCATAAAAATAGCAAAGTGCCTGTTTATAAAAGTCTTGTATTTGAAGAAGTACGAGTAGTTTCATTTATATTACGAAGAGATATTTTTACTCACAAGTTTTGTTCGCATGTATATGGATGGGTGAATATTCGTCGTAAATCTTGATGATATTGAGAAAATACAAGTTATCTACAATATACATACTGAAATTGCGAACTCACCCAGATTCTTGTCTATCGGCAGGCGTGGAACAGACATCAGAATTATTAATAGGGTTTACAACATTCTATGATTCTATAGATTGGTAATAAATTGTTATAGTAACATGCGATCTTGTTATCTAAATGTGAGCATGCTTTAACTGTTCGACTTTCAGTTTTGTGAATGGGTCATAAAATATTTATCATAATGTGGCACATATTAACAGAATGGGTGAAACTGGCAATTTCCTAGAGCTAAACAAAAGTAAATCAGATTATAAAATATTTGTCACATAATGCTGCTAGAAGAATTTCGTGGCAGAATAAATGGGAGCCTGGCGTTAACAGGAAGTAACAACAATGACCTACATAAATTGTGAAAAATCATTACGAACAATACAATTCATGTTGCAACAATGTATAACTATCTATACAATGCTACATGCAAGCATGCATAAAAAGTGTCTACTTGCTAAATATTTCTACTGAAATTTTTAACTAAGTATGATTCATAGGGTATACGCAACGACGCACTAGAACTTGGCAATACTCCTGAAAGAGCGAAACGTTCCAGTATGATTTATGGATTTGCTGCAAAGATGCAAGTTTACAATTTAAAATCAAGTTCAGCATTCGTGGAAATGTAATTCAATGTTCCCGATGCAGAAAATAATAATATCATGCACATAATATTTGTAGGATCAATTCATGAAATAAATATATAGGTAGTGATGGTTCTGTGGTCACAGAATAGCTCTTGATATGTTATGAATACAATCGCGGCCTGAAATAATGATAGAAGAGACCTATGTAAATAGTAATGTAAAATTAAATATCAGTGCACTCAATCGCATAATAAAGGACCATTTGGTTTTGTAAGTTAAATCATCGGTGCAGAATAGTGCATTATTTGCTAGCCCAAAAACATGCCCACAAGTGTGCATCTCAGGACTGCTGACCTCGAAATAATCGCACCGATAAACCTGTTTTTATGCGAGTATGCTACCATCGCTTGATACTCGTATAGTATTACCATCTAGAGCTGGATAAAAAATTAACATTCGAAGCTGAGAACGTATTCGAGGTCTCGTAAACGTATGAAACACAAGGTTGAGTAATTTGCAGTTTGGTCTAAATCGAGATACGACTATAGGTCGACTATGGACTTGCAAAACACAGACAGAATTTTAAACTTTTATTGAGAGCGTTAAGAATATATTTAAAGTACTTACTTAAAATAAAAATAAAATGTGATTGCTCATTGTTTAAATGAAATATGAAGTTAAAAAAAAAGTAATTCCTGGAACTGGTGTAGCGTCGTTATGACGTCTTCTATAGTTCATAGCTTTGTCTTTAGGGCTCTTCATTAATTTACAAATGTCATGCATACTCTTAATGAACAGATTCCCAGGAAATATGAAGTTCAAAAAAGTAATTCCTAGATCTGGTGTCGCGTCGTTACGACGTCTTCTATAGTTTATAGCTTTGTCTTTAGGGCTCTTCATTAATTTACAAATGTCATGCATACTCTTAAGGAACAGATTCCTGCGATAGCATCATAAGTGCAAAGTTTGCGTATCGGAAAAGTATCGTAAAGGATTTTTTTGACTTGACAAAAATCGAATTTTGTCTAAATTAATATGGATCCATTCATTTTATCGCAACTATATGCATTAAAACTTTTGAAGTTAATGTTAACTACTCAGTTAAGCCACCTGGGAATCCTAGCCTAGAGTTCGCATATCATTGTAGCTGTCCCATAGACCAGTTCGCAGTTACGTTGCAAACAGATATAGAACTAGTTCGACAGTCGGTCAAACGAGCATTGCTCTTTGTTGGAACAGGAAGAGGTTATTTTTCAGGGAGCTGGTCTAGATTATAGGCATAGAATTGGTTGCGCAGTTTAACGTTTGTAATATTTTCGTCTTTTGTTTTCTACGAGTTTTCTATTATGTATTATAATGGTCAAGCCTGTCTGTTTCTGTGTCTGTTTTTTAACATATTCTATTTGAGAATACATTATTTTCAAATAGAATATCTTTTATTCTCTTAACAAACTTTTGAAGTTAATGTCAACAACTTAGTTAAGCTATCTGGGATTGCTAGCAGGAAATTCTGGCTCGATCTGCATTCCATTGTAGCTGCCCTTAGACCAATAGTTTGTAGTCAGATTGTGAACAGAAATAGAACGGGTGGGCAGTCGTTCAAACGAACGTTGCTCTTTGTTGGATTGGAACGGGAAGACGGTATTTTTCAAGGAGATGGTATAGATTATAGGCATATAATACAATATAATACTTTTGTCTTTTGATTTATAAGACTTGTCATTAGTTGTTATAATAGCCGTGCCTATTTTGTTTTTGATCAGATACTAGTTCACGTTGCGAAGAAATGCGAACGGAAGGAGGTTACATTTCAAAGAGCTGATGAATACCAAAATATTTCCATAATGTGGTACTTAATTCATTTCATTACACTAACTGTTAAGTATTAATTATTACACTGTTAAATATTAATGGTAGGGATTTATTCAACATTATTTTGTATCTTGTAAAGTTGTATGTTTGTTGAAAGGTTTCTCCTATAACTGATAATAATGAGAGCTTGTTCATGTTTTGAACTGGTTGTGTTTTTATCATTTCTCAAAGTTTCCTATTTTGTTTCAATGAATTTCTTATTGTTTCTTTTAATTGTTCTCGTGTTAACACGTTGTATTTGATTCATATTGTGTTATTCATTTATCCTCCTTCAAAAGTTTTGGAGATTCCCATCCATTGCTGCAGTGACTCAGATCAATAGTTCACAGTTCCATCACGTACAGAAATAGAGTGGGTTCGGCAATCGGTCATATGAGCGTGCTCTTTGTTGGAACGGGAAAAGGTTATTTGCACGCCTCCACGCAGTCCGTTAACAACGTCACTGCAACTGGTCATTGTTTGAGTTTATTAATTAAAGTTCGTGTTATTACTTAATGCTCTGTACTAGAAGGATAAAAATGAGACCATTTTAATCAATCTCACAAGAAATAGAGCGGGTGCAGTGCAGTAGTGTGGGTCGAAGGAGCGTTGTTCTTTGTTGGAACGGGAATAGGTTATTCGCTCTTTATTGTACGGGAAGAAGCTATTTGCGCGTCTTGGCGCAGTTCAGTCCGACATCAAATAGTTACATGCGTTAGTATTAAGTAACTGCATTTTTCTAGGATTTTGTACTTAAAAGATTGAAACAGACTTCTATTTCTGCTATCTGCGAGTATTTGACCATGTGACAAACGGTCTTAATAGCCATCCATAGATAGCCAGTCATCATCATTATCACAATTAAAAAAAGAGTAGAGTAGGAGAGGTATAAGATATTTAGAATACCATAATTTTATTACATCTTTTCATTGCTGCTGTAAAATAATATGATATGGATTATGTCTATTACACCCATTTAATAAAATAGATCAAGTATAAAATTTAAAGAAACGATTGAACTTCACGAGCACTTAGCTGCTGTTAACCGCAGCCCTCAGTCAATGTACCTCAATTGCGCCCCAAATAGCTCAGAGACCACTTCAGTTCATTCACAACCACTCGAAAATTACAAGTGATCACTATTGCTGCTGGTTAATGGTAAATGTTTGTAGTTTGTTTGTATACAAAAGGTAGTCAAAATTGATTCATTCGAAAAAAATGTGTATGCTTGCGCCGATATCAACAAAGCATAGAATAATTATATCCACGAGTCCCATGAGTTAAATTACCACTTTGTACATTAAACATCTGTTTAATTTGATCTGTCTCGTTTAAAATAAGTAATGATTTTGTATCGATTGCGTGTTTTAATAAACAAGAAAAGGTGATCTGGGATTGTCAGTGAGTGAAAATGTTACTAGTATTAGATTTTTTATTTTTCATAGTTATCTGGAGCGCAAGAGGTATAGAGATGTACCGAAATGTGACAATGAAGTTCTGTAAAAGAGAACTTCTTGACTCTTCAGTTTGACAAATGCGAAGATATTTAAAGGTATTGCCTTGCTTGCTTACTTGCCATTAATTTCAGGGTAAATTTTTAAAGGACACAGCATCATATCTAGATAAGCAAGTGCTAAACGTCCTAAGTAATCGTTGAATCTCCGCCACTAATCTTCTCCCGAGATATTTATGGCGTCCAAAAATATCTCGTGAGATAACAGTGCGGGTGCGAATTCCGGCTGTTATGTTATATTGATCATGATCATCTTAATAGATGATGTTATCTCTTTTATAATATTTTAACCTTGAGTTTAAATGCTATAATTAGTATGTAATGAGACTAATGAGTATGTTATGTACCCTTGAGCTACGTGTCTTAAATTTAAGTAATTACTTCACCACCTATATTCTGCAATATAAGTACTTAAATACTGTTTTTTTTTATATTAATTCTTTTTGCTATTAATCGATTGAAAAGCAGTGATTGTCACGCGAATGCGCCATGCATTTTCGTATTACATTAGCTGGCTACATCGATCTTTACGATTATTGCGTATTTAAATTAAGGGTTACTAAAACAATAAACAATTATTTTTAATTGTTAATTACCGTATGATAATGTGAATGATGTCGGTGCGATTTCTTTTGTGCCAGTTGGATAATAATTTAATTAAATGAAAAAACATCAAAGAAATTAAAAACAGTAAGTACCTATCTATAGGTATTAAAATGGATGCCTTTGTAGTCCAGTCTGTATCCAATGTTTACAAGCAGATGCCTCTCTTCGTTTATAATTGGAATAGGTTCCATACGATAATAATAAAAGATGACACATTTTTGTATTATGTTATAATATTTTATTTATTTTGCAAGATATATTTCAGAATTTCATTCAATACGTATTACATCGTGTAGTTATTGTAACTGTATAATAGCTTCCCGTTTTATGCCTTGCTCTCAATACTGCAAATGAAGCGCGCATGGCCTGGCGACTAGCATAGAACGCAAGTGATATATGCAGCTAAACCCGTTTGGCGAGGTCAGGGTGAGATGGGTGACCGCTAGTGGCAAACAATTTAATGCGCGTTTCCGTGCTTCGGGGGCACGTTAAGCCGTCTGCCCCGGTTGTGGCCGTTTGAAAACAGCGGGTTGGCCACTAACCCGCATTTCCACCGGTTGGTGTTAGTATTGGAGCCGCGTGGTGGAGTAAGCTCCAGGCCTCCACAATATCGGCGAGAGACCCATGACCAGCAGTGGGACGCAAAAATAGGTAGCTAGCCAGCCTCAATACTACCATCGACGTTATAATCATCCGTCGTTATTATTTACTTGCATTATTAGTTACTAGCGCAGATACATTTGTAGTTATTACTGTCTAATCAAACTTTTAGTTAAACTTTACGCTTCTAAAAACAAAAGTACCGAAGAGATTGCAAATTTGCAGTCAATGGAGCGTATAATAGCAGCAGAGATTATTATAACTTATTAAACAGAAATCTCAAAAGTATCCAACTTTACTGGTGGCAATGGTGGGTGGCTTAGTTGGAATTTCTTACGATTGTGTTTGTTGATTGTTTTATTTCATGAGTTATTCAAATATAATCAGCATAATTAAAACTCATAAAATTTATTTCATTGTATAATAATAAAATTAACTGCACAAATCACAGACGCATTTTCTGCAGTCAGCAGTCACGTCAAACGCTCGTTATAGAAGTTATGTTTCATGGCTGAATCCGCTGACCTCATTCACAGTGTTTTTAAGACTAAGTATAAAATTTTAACCACTATGACATAAGTCATCCATACTATAATATTATAAATTTGAAAGTAACTCTGTCTGTCTGCTACTCTTTCACGCTTAAACTACTGAACCGACTTTGATGAAATTTGGTATAAACATAGAAAGGACGTTGAGAAAGCACATAGATAACTTTTTACCGCGGGAAAATATCTCATTCCCACGGGAAGCAAGAAATGAATGAAATGCGCCGTGTAGTGTTATAAATTTTATACACTACATGTTATTATTTATTTCATTCACGTCCATTATCATATTTTATAACTTATATCCTTTTGTTTTATTCTTATACTTTGCTTTTCCTTTATTATTTCTTTACAAAATTATTTACTTTCTGTGTTTGTTTATTTACATTTTGACGCAGCTATCAAAATTATTGTCATGTCTGTCTTTTATGTTCCTTTTTTTTAATTCGTTTTACGGCATTGTATAAAAATCCTTTCAGCCATTCAATATTAAATGAAAAGAAACATTTTATGTTTCTTATTTCATTTCATAGATTAATAAAGTATAGTATTGTCTTTGGGTTATTCATGTTTTTTATAATATTATTATTATTATAAATTGTTATTTTTAAATAATAAATTAATAATTATAATGTTCTTCTAATATTAATATATATAAATTACGTGTCACGTTGTTTGTCCGCGTTGGACTCCTAAACTACTAAACCGATTTTAATAAAATTTGCACACGGTGTGCAGTTTGATCCAACTTGAAAGATAGGAGAGCTTTCATCTCAATTTATAGTCGCAATATTATTTTATTTCTGATACTTTAAGGCAGGACAACGTCTGCCGGGTTCGCTAGTAACATAATAATTTCCTTTCATTCGCTTCATATAATTTTCAGTTCCAAATTTACTTGGATATATTAATTAATAATTTTATTTTCGAATATGAAGTACACAACATGATCATGACATGACCCAAAAGTAGAGATATGTATATATACATAATTATATAATTATAGGTAGGTATGCCGCTGCCGCTCCTCTGTCGATAAATAAGCTTTATAAATACATAATAGCAGTGCCGAATTTACCAAAAGGCTGTGTAGGCTGGAGCTTAGGGCTGCAGATTGTGGGGGGCGGCTAATTTAGTCAATTTTTTTATGTTTCACAAAATAAATAAAATAATATTTCACACTCATTGCCCTAAAGTAAGGTAGATATACCCTGTCACGTGGGTACGATAGACACAAACACCTACACCAAGAACAGAATTTTTTAATTCATCATTCAAATTTGTAATTTCTGCTTCGTGTTTCGTTCGTTCTTTCGGGATTCGTAGCTTGGACCTTCCTTCGGCAGATCGGCATGGTAACCATTGCACCACACGTGTCGTCATACTTTCAATAAGAAATTGTTATACATTTTTTAAGCGAATCGAATGGTCAGTAGGCCCCCCTCCTACTGATTGGCGGGGTTGCAAAAATCAAATAGCCTACTGGCTGCAAACTAAATCTAATCAACTTTACGTTATATATTACGTTTAATATTAAATTATCTTTATCTGTTGTGATGAATAATGGGCAATCTATACAGTACAAATAAATAGCTTTGTCTTGTCTAGTACTAACATCCCAATATATACGTCATAGATTAATTGCATAATGATGGTTATAAGTACACTAGAATCAACTAACCACTTGTCTTTGTCGTATGTGAGGCTATATATAGCATTTTCCTTAAATTACCTGCAAGCATTATAAATGAAAAATGCTTGTCTTGTTAAAAATGTACTAATAGAACGTGCTATTTACCGTGAATGCTTTGCCTTTAATTTGGGAAGGATATCGTAGAAGAAAGCTCTACGTGTAAGTTTGCGCAGTGAATGAATAGGTAGGAGTATATCACTACATTCATTTTCATTAATCCTAATATTTCGAAATTGGAATTTTGGAATTATTGCTTTTTAAAGTCTAAATTAGATTACTAAGAAATTGTGAAATTCGCGTTTTTAAATTAATGTTTCACGTCATGAAGTTTGGAATAAATATTTTTTAAATATATCCTTATTTATATACTAAAAAATATAATATAAACTCATTGTTGACGGTACCACTCACTATAAAGATAATGAAATTTTATATATTATTCTCGTATAAACATAGTAGGTATTAATTGTAATTGAAAGAAATTTTCTATGAAACTTACTTGTCGCAATTTACAGTATGTGGTCGCCACCCAGTCTAGGTCTCGACCTAGCCGACCTGGAACCTTCAATTATTGATCGTCTTGCTCATACAACAAACACAAACCAATTAGGTCATTGCTATTTATCTATCTTGACGACCCGTATGGCGCAACGGGGTAACCGCACCAGATTGCAAATAGGGGTCCAAGTTCGATGCCCGACGTGCTTCATTGACGAAATTGTAATGATGAGTTTCAGTTTCTGTTCTCGGTCTGGGTGTTAATGTTCATTGTGTGTGTCCATGGTACTCACGACTCAGGGTACATCTGCCCTACTTTAGGGCTACGTGTGAAAAACGTAAATATATTTAAGGGTAAGGAAATATATACATATTTAACAAAAAAATAAGCATATTTCCTTACCCTTCTTCGATTTGTTACCTAACAAGAATGTGGCGTAATAATTAAGCGGTTATCATTAGGGGTACGAAACTGGGTACTGACGCCGACAATTGGTACTGAATTTCCATATACATATATTATTTGTTTTTTTCCATTTCCGATCACCACTGATAAAAGAATTTCTCCAAGAATAAAATAGTAAGTAAAATCTTACCTTGCTAGGTCTAGGTGGAATATAGCGGTATTTCTTTATACTGTGTAATACCTATACGTGTTACCTATATTATTGAAAATAAAGAAATTTAAATTTGAATTTAAAGTTCACTAAAGTATTATACGAATAAATAAAGTAGGATAAAGTAGGGCTTTTGGATGCAAAGAATTTGGGATTCACGAATGCCTGGGTCCGTCCACCAAAAACTCAAAATCTGCTTGTGCAGTGTGCAGCCTTTCCAGTTTTAATTGAACTTTTTACGTTTCCAACGATGCATGTTACAGTATAAATATTTATTCTATACCAATTTGTATCATGAAAGAAATAAAATAAGAGTAATACCCTGTTCATCTAAAGGAAACACTAATTCCGCGTGAATGGATTCAATTACATTATTTGTCTGATGAGCTCATAAAAACGAGCAGATAAAGCTATTCCCACTGCGGAACGGCCGCCTACCCGTCTGGGTCTCGCTCGCCTGACGGGCTATAACTATAACCTAACCTAGACTAGATGTTGGTTCTGGAATCTAGATAATAATATGTTTAAATTCTTTGTGCGCTTTGTCTTTACGGTATGACGGTTACGCTCATGTGAAACTTATTTATGAGTATTATACAACTGTCTTTTAATTTCAAATAATATCATCTCATTTTTTATCTGTTTATAACTGGCGACCAAAATGTTCAATGCAAGGCTATTTATTTAAAAACATTATGAATTTATTTGTGCAAAGTTCAACACTTGTCTTTTTAAAAATATACTTTATTTGATATGAATCTTTGCGTCAATAGTAGGTATGAGACTTTTATGATAAAGGAAAATATAAATTTGGTAGGTAGGTATGTATTTTTCAAGCCCTGATAAAGAAAGTAAAGCAAATTTTCATGAATAACATTATGGCCATTGTTTTCAAAGCCCTATCCTATCGGCCGACATAGCCCGAGCTATTGGTAGTTATGTATTTTTCAAGCCCTGATAAAGAAAGTAAAGCAAATTTTCATGAATAACATTATGGCCATTGTTTTCAAAGCCCTATCCTATCGGCCGACATAGCCCGAGCTATTGGTAGTTATGTATTTTTCAAGCTCTGATAAAGAAAGTAAAGCAAATTTTCATGAATAACATTATGGCCATTGTTTTCAAAGCCCTATCCTATCGGCCGACATAGCCCGAGCTATTGGTAGGTATGTATTTTTCAAGCCCTGATAAAGAAAGTAAAGCAAATTTTCATGAATAACATTATGGCCATTGTTTTCAAAGCCCTATCCTATCGGCCGACATAGCCCGAGCTATTGGTAGATGTATTTTTCAAGCCCTGATAAAGAAAGTAAAGCAAATTTTCATGAATAACATTATGGCCATTGTTTTCAAAGCCCTATCCTATCGGCCGACATAGCCCGAGCTACTACTTTCCGTATTAATAAAAACTGCGTAAAGTACTGCAAGCATCAATCGGCACCAGAAGATAGTTAAATCTAACGCCATTATAACCCGCTGAGACTGGCGGGCATCCGGTCCCTAGTGCAAATGACATCATAATAATTCTACTCGTATTATATTACTGATGTCATCGACTCTTGGAAACAATTTGCACTCTTATCTTACACAAAGCTATTTAACAATGGAGGTATCAGATCTCAAAATATTAAGCTGATGGAGCGATTTGTGTACAAATCAAAATTTATAATTAAATGGTGAGCTTTAGGTTTAATACCAAAAGAAGCAAGTATTCTTATAAACTTGATTACGTTTTATTGCATGTAGATGAATGTGATATTTTACTAATCCACCCACAGTCCCACACTTTCACCCCCATTTTCATAAAGAATGTGAGAGTTTACAACTCTTGAAATTTACTGGGAAATATGACTAAACATTCACGGACTATTCTGATAATAGGAAAAAAATATGTAGAAAATAAATAGGCATTTGGTTTGTACCAGACTTTTTTATTTTATTTTTATGATTTTTTAACAAAATTAATTTTAGACTTTATTTCATGTAATACATACATGAAAAACCTACATGTATCACAAATTAAATATGTACAGTACCTAATTAGATCCCTTGTCATTCAAATCCTTTTTTTAGTTTTAGCCTCTTGAAAGGTATTGTGTTATTTGATTAGTACGTCTACGTGTCGGTCACGCGTGGGATCATGCATACCATACATACCATGATGCCTACAAGGATTATTATAATTGCAATTAAGCCCATGTAGGCAGCTTAGGTTAGGTTACTACTTAATACCATACACAATGCCTTATTGCCTTATAATAAATTATAGTATGGCATGCAGAATTGCTTAACATTATGATGTGATGATTTCCCACTTCCCTTGTGAAGTAGGTATACCGTAAATGCAGAATATGACACATCGAAGAACTCTTGGTTGTTTGAAAATTTTGCAAATAATTATAAATGCTTGCGCTACTTTCATAATTATAGGATTTCATATAATAAGCCATCAAAATGTTTGAAAATATCATGATGATATAAGTATGGTATAGGTACCATCATGACATTTATCCAAGGTACGAGTAGCTATTTCAGAACCAATTCCTTTGTAATTGTGGGTAAAGGTTGTGTGTGCCGATCCTATTTATGTGAGGGCATCATCAGTCTCAGGAACAACAACACTGTATACGATCTCAAAAGAGACTCGTGTACGCTTAAGGTTGGGTAAAGAGGGCCATGGACTGCAGTTAGCGATCTCTTAACATACTTGTTTAAATCGTACAGCAAACGGCTAGACGAGTCAATAAAAAATGTATTGTGTATTATGTACCTAAGAGGTACACTGTGGTTTACAGTACGCCTTCCTTTTTTTGGTATCAGAAACACCTTGGGAGAGGATACCGGGTTATGTGGGATTTGCCCGCACTAAAACCCCCTCGGTGGCCTGCCTCTGCGTTTGTGAGGACTCCGGGATCTCCATTGGAACGCAACGGTGTCATCCACGCGCGGCGCCCCAGAACTGGCCCACCTTCGGGAGAGCTCTCCTGCACCTTCAGGTGTTCACGGCGGCATACGGCCACGCATACATATGCTGGCTGAACGGTTCAAGCTCCCACTCTCACCGTCCGCATCCCCGGAAGCCCCTTTTTAGTCGCCTCTTACGATCAGGCAGGAGATACCGTAGTTCTATTCTTAATCCCGAAGCTACAGGGACTACAGTACGCCTTCCTACCTGTCCAGAGTTACGCATCGCTAACAATCGGGGAAACCTTCGTGTTTCCTTCCTTTCAATCTTGTTACGGTGAGACACGACAGAATGAGACAAAGCCATCGATATAATAAGTAGGTAGATGCAAGGTTCCCATACAAACTTGAGTCAAAAAGTGGCCCCGCGTAAAAACGTACTTATTATAGATGTTTACAAGCATTCTAAACAAAAAAATGTTTTAAGGTATCTTACTTTTTATCTATTTTAAACCTTATGTTACTAACATAAGTAAGACTATAAGTCCATGTTAAATTGTTACTTATCACCTTCTGGTTCGATGTTTATAATACGGCAATAAAATTTTACGACTTTAGACTTACGAAATAGGAGTTTATTGAGAAATGAAACCAAAAGCATTACAATAAAGCACAAATTCGTTTACAAGATTAATTTACCGCCATATTTACACCACTTGGAACATAGACAGTGGAGTGGAGTTTCTTTTTTATTTATTTAAAATTCTAATGCGAGCAGACAACAGAAAATTTTTAGAATCTATAAACATTATATTTTATGAAATGAACACAGTGATCATAATACGCATGTGTGTGTTAGGGTCCCGGTTTCTATTCCCAGCAAAGATTTAGGTACCTTGATACAAAAATATATTAAATAATTGCCTTTTCAATCTGCGTTTGATTTCAGCGGTTTTTAGTTTCCCGGCATAATAAGGACGTAATGTATGTCAATATATTTTTCAATAACAGCCTTTAACAGCTCGATCTTATGGCCAAAGTTTGTTCCTTGACAGTGTTCAATTATATCTCCAAATACATTTTTTAAAATGAAATGCACATTTTTTTATACATTCACCAGTGTGTAGAAATTTCCTAACAATATATTCTCTTTTTTCATATATTAAATACACATCTTCTGATGCATAACATAATCCGCCTAAATCTTTAATATCTATCAATATATGGAACCGTAGTTTTTGTTTCGCTAGCAAACAGTTTTTACAATATTCACATTTTACATCTATACATATGTAAATAAAATTAATAATATTAAAATAACCGCCTTTTACTACATGCATATGAATGTTTATACACTACATATACCAAAATATATTTTTTTACAATTTTTGTCTGTCTGATTCCCGTCTATCTGTCTGTTTGTTCCCACTAATCTCTGAAACGGCTGGACCAATATTGACGGGATTTTCTGTGGCAGGTAGCTGATGTAATAAGGTGTAACTTAGGCTACTTTTATTTTTGGAAAATCTAAAACTAAAGTCCACGCGAATGAAGTCGCGTTTGGCTGCTATTATTTATACGCTTCTCCCACCTACGAATCATTTCAATTAGGACATATGAAATCTGCGGAGTATATGAATGAAATTTATTATGTCCGCCGTGGGTTTTAAGACACTTCCACTTTTCTTTTTGAATTTCATTTTTCGGAAAACTAAAATAACAATACGCCTTTTTTAAATAAAAGACAAATGGCGACTCCATTACTGACTTTGTTCTCTAGCGCATCAGACGTGCGACACGTCCGTGGCGGTTTAGCAAATGAAAGCGAAAGAAGGCATATCGCTGCCGTTATGCCTTCTTTTGCCGGTGCCACTTTTATGCGGCGACTGTGAATCTACCTACTTTTTATATCGATGGACAAAGCACTCGGTAAAACGGTCGCAAAACAAAATGTAACCGGGTCCACCACTGGCCGACCTTGATGATGTCATCGCCTGCCTTGCGAGTTGCGAGATGTGTTTTCATTTAGTGTTGGAATATCAGTGATGGCTTTGTTTACCATATTTATTGAGGAGCACAAACATTGTTATCATATCAACCTCAAATTGGATACCAATATTACCAATGAATCAATCGCATGACTTCCCGGTTGCTCATACCAATAATTTTGATTCAAACAAATTAATAATACGTGACAATTGAAATACATCGTTCAAAACCTTGCCTGCTTTATTTTTATGTAATTCAGAAAAGAAGGGCTTATGCAGTCACTAAAGCATAGAGATACCTATATTATATGATATACCATTATAAGGCTTTCAATGAAGTTAAAGGTAGCTACAATCTTGCAACTTGACACTTGAAACTCAATGCTTCATGTGTATCAGAGTAGGAGAGGAGGATAAGAGCAAATAAAAAAAAAACTCTTGTACCAATTTTTCAACAAGCACTAGTCCGCTTCAGGATAGTGGAAGGAACTTTCGAAGAGGGGTAAGTAAACATTGCTAAAGCTGCAATTCCTACACAAAGTGCTAAAATCAATTGTTGGATAGCAGGTGATGTTGGTCATGTGAAAACACAGCTGTTTTGAATATGACTGCATTTATTTAATAGCACCATTAACATTTATTACAATTATTTTTTTTAAACACTTAGTTTCGCTCTTCAAAATTGGACGACTAGAAGTTATTTCATCTCACCATCAACATTTGGCACAAAACATTCCAGTCTTGTCCTACTAGACTTAACTATTAATGTTCTAATTCAAGGCCTCTCTAATCAAAATTACGCTGACGGCAGCAAAGTGGGCATTGTTTCATGATTTCGTGACTCATCCGTGATCATTAATTAGTCGTCTGCCCCTGATGTTATTATTAGGTTTCCGTTTCACAATCGTTTGTTTGTAAACAATATACTCGTAAATTATTAACATAACAAAGATTATAGTATTGGAAAGTTTATGACTCTTAAGCGGGTTATTTCCATAGAGAAAACAAATTACACATAATTTAAATAATTTACAACCTACGATGATTAGGGGATGATGAGACTTGCATGGTAGGGAACAGCTATTATGGTACCTATTTCTTCCAAGAAGCAATCGCTTTTGTTTTGGTGGAAGGGTTGAAACTATTACCTGCCTGCTTGTTTCAGAAGATTTGTTTATACACTGAGGTCTAGAGGCATGTCATTGTGGCAACCATAATGAGTGAGCAGCGTGAATAAGAATTTTTTAAGTGATTGTAGGTACTTCTTTATTTTATAAAAAAAAAAACATGTTTTACCCAAAATATTTTTTTAAGTGGCTAAATACTTTATCTGACATTATTATAATAACATAATTAAGAAATTATAATTAAGGTTTCGTTTAAAAATAAACATGTGCGAAGACAAGTGTACGTTTACGTAAACAAGACAATATAAAAGACAGCCGCAAATAAAGTCCGCAAATAATGGTAAGGGTAAACTCTTGAGCTCTTGACCCACATTGTTCTTGAAATGCTAACATTATGATGTCAAAGACCGACATTATTGACAACTCAAGCTGACCCACCCAAACCCTTTATACAATCTATTGTTGATATACGAATAAGATAGGACAAGGAACATCTACTGTACTTTATTATTTTATTACAGTGGAAGTAGACTTACGCATATTGACATTTTGTTATATGTGTAGTCTGTAGTACCTACTTGTCTCTGTTGGTACAATACTATTAGTTCATTAATGAATGACACAAACTATCAGAATAGCATGAAAGCAAGCGAACTTTCAAGAAAATATTGTAGGAATTTATACTGTAAACTGCTTAAAATATTATTTAATAAAATTGATGTTATAACTCGGTCAAGTTAACATGACACCTGGGAGGCTACTCTGTACGCCCGTATCCGAAACTTCGTGAATTTTCGGGTCTCATTTTTGAGTAAGACTGATGAAATTCTAGCAATATTATTCATTCAGTGGCTTAATATTATCAATGACAACGTTAATCTTTTAAATTCATGAAAGACAAGTCAAAGACAAAGACTTTTATTTGCACAAATATGGGTGTTTACAAAAGGTGTTTTTATACATTTGGTTCGCCATATTTACCTTCATGAGGTATGCAAATATTACAATAATTAAAAACTTAACTAATTACAAACATAAAAATGTACATTAAAATAGTGTAATTTATTTTATTATTATGTATACTACATTTATCTTTGTTTGTTGTGAAAAAAGAAAGTGTCTAAATATGCCAAAAATGATTCCGAAAATGTTAGAACTTATGGACGGATGCATACAGAATAGCCTCCCAGGTGTCATGTTAACTCGAGCGAGTAGTAGTTTATAAGTTATATTATAGTTACTTGCTAACAGATGTTTACGTATCAACTCAATTAGTTAAGTTTTTAATTATTGTAATATTTGCATACCTCATGAAGGTAAATATGGCGAACCAAATGTATAAAAACACCTTTTGTAAACACCCATATTTGTGCAAATAAAAGTCTTTGTCTTTGACTTGTCTTTCATGAATTTAAAAGATTAACGTTGTCATTGATAATATTAAGCCACTGAATGAATAATATTGCTAGAATTTCATCAGTCTTACTCAAAAATGAGACCCGAAAATTCACGAAGTTTCGGATACGGGCGTACAGAGTAGCCTCCCAGGTGTCATGTTAACTTGACCGAGTTATAACTAAAGAGTCATTATAAGTTGGCATCATGTCTGTCACCTTTTTGACATTTTAATAGTTGTATATATAAATTTTATGTATGCTTTGTATGTATGTATGTATGTTGTATATATGTATTATGTATGTATGTATATAACTATTTCTTTCTTTTCATTATTTTTATACCAATAACTTTTTAATTACACATTTTCCTGCCTACCGTAAGTTCTCACTATCACCCAGGGTTGACTGGCAGAGAATGCCATTAGGCATTAAGTCTTACCCTGTAACCCTTATTTTAAGGTGATACAAATAAAAAAAATAAAAAAAATAGAGCATCACAGGTAGGTACTGACATATATGACACGGTATGACACCGGCCTGCAGGAGTAGGGGTGAACCCCTCGTCCCAACGCGCATGCACAATGTGCCTTCTAGTTTTATACAACTAGTGTGTGTGTGTGTCGGTGTCAGTGTTGTCGGTGCATAGAAAATGACGTTGTTAATTGAAATTGACATATTATTATTTAGAAATGTATGCGTCTGTAGCGATGAAAGAATATTTGTGAATGTGTGACAAAATTAAAATGTACGTGTTCTTCCCCCCGCACCAGATTTAGCACAAAAATTATGTATCGAAGCGAGACGCAATGCCCTCTCCACTAACGGGTGAGTCAGTACCTTTGATGCTTTAAGCCATTAGGACGCAAAAACTAATTGACACCTTCAGAGATAAGCTACAGAAAAAAGGTCGAATGAACTTGATTTTTCTACTATTTCTGAGTTTAATAAGGATTTTCTCGAAAACTCAACTTTGTGAATGAGGCTTTGAAATGCGTATTAAATTCAGGTTATGTATTATTTATAACAGTCACAATATTTTGACGTTGATGCATTTATTAAGCGTATGAATCATTTATTTCACTCCAAATAAACGTGATATAACAGCCACCAGCCCTGACCTCGGATCCAGTGCACGTGCACTCGGCGTGTTCACCTCCCGCCCACACCAACATTGTTTTCGACAATAAAATTCCATTTTACTTCGAGAAAATCAAAATCAAAACAGTTACCGACATGTTTTGTTTTGGTTTAAAAAAATATGTAAATCCAATTAAATCAAAATATTTACCTATGAGTTACCTACACGTTTCAGATGAGTAGATGAATAATACAAAATGTACCAATATGGTTTTCTACACTAAAATTGTTAATTTATTTCGAGATAATCAAGTTTGAAACAGGTATGGACAATGTTTTGTGGTTTTGGTTCGATAAAACAATTGCAAGTCAAAAGGTACCGGGATCAGAATATTTATGAGTTAGGTACTTACACGATTTCGATAAGTAATAGGAGGTAATAGACATGTTTTGTTTGGCTATGGTAATTTCTCTATGTACCTACATAATATTCTGCTCTATCTTGAAAGAGGTGCTTAAAGAAGGGTAAAATTATGTAAGGGTAACATGGGGTAAACAAATATAAAAAAACTTTACTGTACTTGAAGCCGTGTTAGTTGAGAATCTATCAAAACTGAACGCGACTGAATTAGGGAGGTTTAACGAGGTTTTAGTTTGTAGTCAAGTTAATTGTATGACCAAATTATTATCTACCTACCTGCTCTTGGTTCAGTTAAATCCAGGCTTAGATCTAATTGGGTCCATTAATGTGTTATTAATATGTTAGAACTTGAACACAAAGTGATAAAAAAAATATTATTTCATGCGCAGCTATGTAAGAATGATGTCATCCTATTGATCGGGCTTCCGCGTGAGTAACTTTACTGCAACAAAGAGTGGTAACTTTGAAGTATACCATGAGGTGTGCATACATATATGTACTCGTATATACAAACTATTTAGTTCTAAAAAAACTTCGTGAACCAAAAATTTTGAAGTGCAGAGCACTCAGATCTCAATTTCTTTTCAGAGTTATGGATTTACTCAGAAAAGTCAAACAGCCAAAACGTGCAATCTAACAATAAACTCAATTGCTCAAATTCTCAATTAACATGTTCTACAATTTATGATTCTTGGCTCGAATGCTAAATTAGAATTGGACGTGCCACGGGCGATACTTCGTGGTAGTTAACGGTTTTAGCGCCTTTATACAAACATTGTCGAATTTATTACAACATGCGTACTGCGTAGTATCCTCGCGGATTCCTGAGAATAACTGGCTGAGATTTTACGACGCAGATAAGCTTAATAAGGCTTGTTTATTAATAACTAAACTGCTCGGCAGTAGTTTAACCAGTGTTAAAACTTGTTTAATTTATCATGGGTGGTAGAAGGATTCTTCTAGGAGTTCTAGGAAAGGTGGTATTGCTTCTAGGAAATAATTCGGTTTGAGTACAATAGCAAGGTGTGGTGGTCGGTCATTCATTAAGCACAAAAAATACTCGTTCAATGTGCTATTTTATATGTCAAAACGATAATCCTTTTACTCGTAATATCTGCAAATTTTTTTTATAACTTTTGACACTAAGCACCCAACGCTTTTTTTTACAAGTTTTTTTTTTTACTTTTATATATTTCTCATTTTTAGTTAGGTTTCTTTCATATTATTGTATTGTCATTGTAAAGAAATAAGATCGTATGTTCAACACAATAATCCGCATCATTGGAAGCGGTCAATTGAGCACGCAGGACAAGGACACATTCTCGAAGTTATCGGCGCATAACTCAGACGCTCGTCATAATAAACTCATTAAGCGACAGTTTCAAAACATTCGTTATCTACTGCGACTGTCACACAGTGGGTATCACGAAGTCTGTCTGTCCACGCTTGGCGTCCCTGCGTGACCTCAATCTGTTTCGGTGACTGCTCTTTGACCCTTTCGAAAAGACATGTTATTTCTGAACTAGGCATTGTGTTGTAAAGTTTAAACTTTTTTTTCAAAAATATTAATTATTAATTAACTAATTCACAGAGATAATCTGGTAATTTCATTTGTTTACTAAGTATGTATTCTAACTTTTCCATTTGTAAAGTAACATAGTAAACACGAAAGATGAAGATTTACCAACAAAGATTAAGTAAGGAAACAAACGTACAAAAGTTTTCAATTATTCACAACACAACAACTTTAATTTATCAATATGTCTTATATCTATCAATGTAAACCACGTCTACTTAGGTTACAAATTGAGTCATTGTGACTGCGCATCAAGGATGCAGTTGAGGTTTGTGTAACACCTGCATTGACCGAGTTACACATACCGCATAAAAGGACTACATAGTTTCACGCTTATTGTTTAATCAGTATCTTAAATTGACGTACTCACTCATTTCTATATTTCATAATAAGTCCTCGACTGCGCATAAAGGATCATAAATAAATGTTGCCGTTGAACGCTGTGTAAAACCTGCATTGACCGAGTTACACGTACCGCATAAAAGTACCGCAATGTGAGTGATCTTTTCAGTCTTAAGCACTGTGATATTTACCACCTTGTTTATGTTTCATATTGACATAATTTTGAGCTCAAAGGTTAAAAGGCACGGTCATTGCTATTGTGTCAGTGTCATGTATTCAGTTGCGAATAGTGTATCACCTGCATTGACCAAGTTGCATACACCGCATTAAAAAGACCGCATTGTGCTTGTTTATCTTAGTTATTA
Source organism: Pyrgus malvae (assembly GCA_911387765.1). NCBI lineage: Eukaryota > Metazoa > Arthropoda > Insecta > Lepidoptera > Hesperiidae > Pyrgus > Pyrgus malvae. Next base: position 4,897,637 of record OU426958.1, on the reverse strand, counting down.
AGCTATTATTTCTGTGGAGTTTGAAGATCGACAACGCTCAGCGAGTGTAATAATCGGCTTGATTTCGCTGCAGAATTTCCACATACATAGTTGTAGAATAACGAATCCCCAAAAGACAACACCACCATGTGCGTTCCAGGTGGGTGGGGGGGGGGGGGGGGCAAGGTGCAGATGCCTGGGTCAAGGTCCAGATTCAGGGATTCAAGGATCCCAAAAGATCTCCCAAACGAAAAAAGAAACAAGAATTGACAAAGAACCTGGATACACCCATGAACACCACCATCGAAATTCGGCAATGGTAATTTTAGTGTTCACCATTTGCTACGAATCTGAAAGATGTAAGCTAAAATGTTTTTATAGATTTAGAAGAACATAATAGTTCAGACCTATGACTCACAAAGCAGTTGTGGCCGCGTATGTAGAATGCAGCCGCAACATTGCGGGTTGTGTAACTTGTGTAGTGTAACAGCCGCATTTGACCGCATTGAAGATTGGCTTCATTTTTAGCGTTAAGCGTTATCTGATGTGGGGCCTTCGACCCATTTATTTTTTATTTGAATGGAGTAGCAGACAAGTATGCAGGCCGATCGCTGCCGCTCATGCTCATCTACACGCAATCTTAAATCTTGCCTTTGATCGTATGCAGTTGCGCGTATGCAATTCTCCAAAGACTGATGGTCGCCTCATGTAGCCTGCCTGGCAACTGCACCTTTCCACCGAAACACAGGAATTACTTCACGGGGTGCAGCGGTGGTACTTCCCCGGTAGAACTATGAAAGTTTTACTACATATAAAATCACGCAGAATCAGGCACATTCTGCCTCTTTTAACGAGTAGCTAGCAAAATTTGTTTTGAACCCTCACGTAGACTTTAAGAGTGGTTTGCTATCAATTATCATAAAGGTGCTGTAGCCGCGTATTAAGGATGCAACCGCAACATTGAGGGTTTGTAACCTGTATTGTGTAGTGTGAGTTGTGACAACCGCATTTTACCGCATAGATAGAGGATTCGCGTTATTATTATTTAGAATTAACTATACTACGATGCGTAGAAAGAAACATAATATTTTTTCACTGTGATAGTAGAGTAGAGTAGAGTAGACAATAGTGGACAGTGGACAATCTGCTGAGACCACTCAACTCAACCTCCGGCCTCCCATAGGGGTAGGGAGTAGAGTAGGGCCATACCATAACGCTGTGCGCAATGATGAGTAGATAGCATACCTAGGTACATTGTTTGTTTTTACCATATGCTGCACGGTATGAAATAAATAACAGTAGATTCTTAGCTTCTTAAGCAATTTAAATGTTTGTGGAAAACCATGAATATGATGATGAAAATACCTACTTAGGCTAAACTTTATGTCTAAGTGTTACGAAACTAAGTGAGTAGGTAGGAGGCAGTAGGTACTACTAGGTGAGATTAAATTCTCATTCCCTATAGGTAATAGGTATGTTCTATGTATATTCTAATACAACTAAAAAACTACTTAGGTACTGATTGTAAAAACTAGTAGGTATTACAAATAAATATAGAAATATGTGAATACTAATTAATTACAGAGATTTTAATTTTATCAGTAGGTACTTACGTTTGAACCAAGCTTTTCTTTATTTACTGATTAAAATTAACTACAGAGGAATACTTTATAGTTAAAATATTTTTATCATCTCACCTGCGATTCCGCTGAACATTTTGACTGATTAAAAATTAACACTTAATTAAATTCACGTAATCAAACACAAAACGCTGCACCAATTAAACTGGAGACCTAAAATTAAAAATTACGTATCACCAAAATAATTTCAACCTTCAAAATAATGTTCGAAGTTCGACCGTTTCGAGAAATACGAGAGAACCGACAGTATCCGATTTCCAGAGAAAACTGTTTTTCTTGAAGCTGATTCGACGAACTAAAAATTCAACTAGCCAATGTAATCGACGTATTTTTATCTATGACGTCATCCTACTGGCTACGTACATTGTATTTATATATGCTCTTGGTGCGTTTCATTAATGCTGTTTAAAAACATTCCTTAACTGGCAACACTCAACTATCAAATTAATAATACTAAATGATAATTGTAATTAATGTATTTATACTCCGCACTTATATTTTAAATTTACTTTATATCATAAATCATAACTGATTACGATTTTATTTTTTTAATGTTTTAAGGACACTTTACACTGTTTTCGATATGTGATAGCTTGGAGAATAGGACCCCGTTGCCTAGCAACGGTCATCATACAAACAATGTAATAAAATGTCAACAAATGATTATTTCTTGTGTAGATAGGTAGGTACTTCATCATTTTGTGATAGGAATGTCGAAAGATAACGCCAATTTCCGGCTTTTTGGCTCACCGGTGAATCTTTCCTACAGAGGCAAGAAGAAGGAAGACAGAAGAAATAGAAATAGGCCGCGTTCAGCATTACAAAATTCAATAGCACCGGTATGTAACTTGTATTTATTTTAACGTAGCAGCTCAAGGAATTTTGCGAATACCTATATAGTGATTAAAAACTTGACTTCTAAGCTGTTGGAAATCGTTCTAAATGATCAAATTTCTTCCGTAAAAAAAATGTTCATTGATTTATAAAACTCATATGTTCCTATGGTTACTTGAGTATAGGATTAGAAAGTTTATTTATTTCTCTAAACTTACTAATGGCATTGTTGGCATTTCTTGTTATGTAAGTAGGTAACAAAACAATAACACTCAAACACACAATAACTAACTACAACCCCGTTACAATATCTGTGGACCTGAAATATATACTAATTTATCTTTCTATCTACCTGTGCGGAGCCAGGGCGAGCCGCTAGTCAATAATAAATATCAAAGAAAAATAGAGAAAAAATGTAGTTCATAAGTATTGTTTACAATATTATCCTAATGATGCTTGTTTTGCGCTTCATACCACAGCGCTGACCTGACGTCATTGACGTCAGATCCACAGATATTTTAACCGGGTTGTAACTTAATTCACCTACATTCTATTGTGAGTACCATCAGATCTTTATCTCTCAGAACTTCTTGTGAATATATATACATATATCGGTTTATCATGAGTGGTTTGTCGGGATCGCTCAAATAGTTTGTTTGAGTAGCTGCCAAAAAATTTTCTGAACCAATTAAAACTCTTCTCTGCACAATAGTAATAAAAATGCTATATTATGTGTAACAACTGCAATGTGTAAAAATGCAATGCAACCTTATCTAGCAAATATATAAAATTGAATTGAATTGAATTAGTACATGTGCAGTAGTTTGCTGCATCTGACTTCAGAGGGACAAAAATCCGTTCCGACTACGCTATGAGGCGACTATCAACCTCTGATATAACAGACATGTCTGCTAGATGGTTTTGGTTAAACTCTTCATCTTCAATCTTAATTTTAAATGATGTTCTAATATAATCATTGTTGTATAGTTGTACAGGGCCTCTCTAAGAATTATTAAAGTACACCCGAATCAGTAATAAATATGGTAATCTAAATATTTTTGTAAAACCTTTTTCGCTACCCATATTTATGCAAACAAAATCGTTTCTTTTCTTCTCTTTATTTAAATAGAGTAGCAGATGAGCATGTAGACACATACATACACACAACCACAAGCAAGCATAGGTAAGTCTTGCGATCTTGTCCGATGTCCTATGCAGTTGAGCTCCTACTCTGTAGGCTGATGGTCGCCACATGTAAGTCTGGCTGGCAACTGCACCTTTCCACTGGAATACAAAAAAAAAAACGTTCCAGAGGTGTAACTTCAACTAGCTAACCATAAAAGTTCAACTACTAGTACTACTAGTAATTGTTTGTAATGGGTAAATTGTTAATAAAAGCTCTTATCTTGTATCTAATAATAATTTTTTCTGTGTAATATTATATATTTTTTTAGGAAAACCAAGAAAGGCTTAAAAGACCATTTTCTGCAGATACTAAGGACAGAGCTCCATCTACGAGAAGCTTCTTGAAGTCATTCAGTGCTGAATTATTGCAGTCCTATAACAGTAAGTTTATAAATAAAAGAATACCTAGTATTTTTTGTCTTTCTTGAACTTTCTTAAGCCTCTACATGATCAGCGTTTATAATAGTATTCATAGCATTACAATTAAAAGTTAGTGCATATTACTTAAATACTTAACTTATAAACAGTGATAGTCCAGAGACTAAGACACTGATCCCCAATATGGAATTTGCAAGTTCAAAAAAATCTCAATGGTTCAATTCATTACAGTAAAAAATTGAATCAATATTAATCAAATTATCCTTAATAACGGACCTTCAAGAGTGACAAAAATGTGTGTAGCTCACTAAATTCAAATATTGAGTCCTTTGAATTTTTAACTGATTACTGATTAGAAAAAATTTGACATTGTTAACCATGATAGTTATTGAATCAAGTTGTGAAACATTTTAATAAATTACTTCTTTTTCTTTATTTTAGACTCTCCAACAACTGTCAGAATTTTACCACCTACTGAAAAACTTTTAAGTAATTCTAATAATGCTGGTAGCCAATCACCAAAAAATAGAAAGGAAATTTGTAGTAATGCATCAGATTATGGTTCAGAAGACACTTTTATAAGTCTTGGAACTAAGATAAAAGCTAAGGCCCAACTAGGCCCAAGAAATAAAAGTGGAAACCCTAAAAATATTTTAAAGTTCAAAAATATAGCAAGGAAGGGAAGAAGAATTATGGATAATAATGGAGATATTAATCGTGATTATGGATTAGAAATTACAATAACTGAAAGACCTTCAAGAACTCCTTCGCCTATTAGAAGTAGAGCAATGTACGATCAACGAAGCAATTCTCCCTCATTTAAGAATCGTCATTATGAATCCTATTTCATCCCATTGGAAGAACAAAAAACTGGCGATAACCTTACGGGTCGAGTATCTTTTGGATCAAATAACATTCAAGCAGAAGCTGAAAGAGACTTAGACGCTTACACTCGCCGCCTTCTTTCGACTAAACAACAGCTTTCGTTAGTTGAAGAAGAATCCACTCAAGACCTAGAAAGTATTCCTTCTCATAACATGATCAGCTTAAGTCCAGAAAATCCTGACGCTGATATGCAAAACAAAGCTAACTATAATGAAACAGCTTTAAGATCTCATGCTGGGCAGATTCAATCAGTTGATTTTGAAAAGGTTTCAAGAAGCTTTACAGGTATAAATCAAACGTATAATAAGTTTTATTCTGAACTCCAATCGAATAGTGCCAGTATTTATCAACCTAAAATGTCAAGCACTCTAATTCACACTGATGCGTCATCTAAAGATTCTGGATATACAGAAAATGGACTAAGGGAAGATAAATCGTTTATACAGAATTATTCCCTTCCATCAACATCTTTTCTCCAAAAATCTGCTTCGCAAGAAAAGATTCAAGATCAACCGAGAAGCTTAGATAGTGTTTCTTCAAATAGTAATGACAAGAGCGTTAACAACATTTACTCTTTAGACAAAAAATGGTTAGAGCCGTTAAATCACAGCCGTTTACTTTACAAAGAGTTTTTTATAAGAAAAGAGGATAAACCAGTTCCACCACAAAACACTCCAGTAAAGAGTGATATTCAAATTCCTGGAGTTAGTGATCTAATAAATACAGATACAAAAGAAAGTATTGAGGATGTCAAATTACAGTATCCAGAATATCTTGTAAACAGCAGCACCAAAGCATATACATCAAAGGTTATTGAAGATTATAAAAAAGAATTAGAAGCCATTGACAGTCTCCATGAGCTTACAATTAAAGATATTAAGACTGATGCTATCTCGCCTACTCCTCTTAATATAGATAAGATGTTTGAACAGCATTCTAATGTATTCAACGATGATAAGCAAGATTTCACTGATAATTCTCAAGAAAGTTCGAATACAAGTGATGAAATACTTTTGGGTGATAAAAATTCCTTAGAAAATACAAAAAAAGATATTTCAAAGGTGACTACAAAAGAGTTGATACAAAATTATTTAAAGGTAAAAAGTGACTATGCAAAGGACAATGTATTGAAAAATATAAGAAAAAATGAAAGAAAATCCAATAAGCCTGTTATTACAAAGGCGGAAGATATATCTTCTTTTAAACAAGACTGGAATAATCGTACTGCTAAGAACAATATTATTAAAAATAACTTACCAGTCAATATTCGTAATCACACTCAACCTCAGAAAAATACATTTACTATGAGTGCTCCTCTCAGCGCTAGAATTGAAGGAGTGCATAATGATAAAGATATTGACTCGTGGATGTCTTTGACCACCCCTTCACCAAGAATACTTGAGCTAGATAAAATAGACCCTTTTATCGAAGAATCAGTGGAATCTAGTCTTAAATCGTCTGGTAAAAATACCGAAAAAAGTAATGAAGAACTTCCAGAAGCTACAGTAAATCCTCATCCAAAACCTGAATCTCCAGCAAAAATTGATGCATCAAAAACAACGGAACTAAATTCTAAATCCACTGTTCTTGACATTTACTCAATGCTAAAAGAAATTGAAAGTTACGGAGATGGTCCAGTGCCAGCCGTATCTAATCCAAACATATCTGCTAATCCTGATGTTAAAGAAGAGGAAAGAAACTATTCTCCTAAAGATAATTTCATGTAAGTTTTGAGTAAAGTAAATAGAAAACAAATTATTTAGTTTAATGATTCTATAATCTTCTAATGAACGGTTATTTTTTGCAGGGAGATTTTTGAATTCCTAGAGAAAGTAGAGCAAAGCGCTAATGATGCTCTATCAGTGGTCACAAGTACTACACCGCAGACAGTTCCTAAGTATGAGCTAAATTTTATTAGTAAAACTTCCAATTATAACAACAATTGTGATTTTAAATCTTTAGTCGACATTATTTAAAAAAAAGTGAGGAAAATTTTCAACAAATAGGTAAATTCACAATATGTACATATTCAAATTCTAATCTAATCCATCCACGCCCGAGTCACATCAATTTTTTTATTGCCTATAACTAATAAACAAAAGCTGAATCACCTTTACCTACCTAATTAATTTACTAGGTTGGAAACACTATTGAAGCTACCACAAACCGAGTTGGCTCAACGACTGGTCACAGCTTCTCTCCAATTAGAGGAGCGCTCTTGTTGTATCGCTTTGCTGCAAGAAAGCCTTACTAATCACAAGGAACAGGTAGAGACACAACGTATACTTATATTAGCATTTGAGGACATCATAAATCTTTGTAACTAACTTTTATTACAGATGATAAATAAAGTAAGCAATTTAGAAAAGCAATCACACCGTAATATTGCAAAGGTAAAACAAGAATGCGAAGAAACCATCAAAAGACACCAGAACTTCATAGATCAGGTAATGATCTGCCTTGCTTCAGAAAAATATAACTATTGAATCTATATTTCAATAAAATAAACCTGAACAGTTTGTTTACTTGAACGCGCTGATCTCAGGAACTACTGGTTCAAAATGAAAAAATATTTTTGTGTTGAAGGCTATAGGGACAAAATACAAAAGTCCACCCGAACGAAGTCGCGGGCGACCGCTAATAGATAACAAAAGATTAATAATTTTAGTCTAAAGTCGATATTAAGTATATTGTTACTCGTGACTTTTCGTAACTTCAGATAGCGATGGTTTTAAGAGAATTCAGAAAATCTAAATTTATAATTACCTTTCATATTTTCACAGTTGATTAACGACAAAAAGACACTAAATCATAGAATAGAGCAGTTAGTGGATGAAAGACGGTCATTGGAGGAAAGATGGAAACGCTCTGCTCAGACCTTAGAAGATCGATACAAGCTGGAGCTGAGAAACCAACATGACAAGATGGCTGCTGCACAACAGGTATATAATTTATACTTAAAATCATGTAAAATTTGTAAATGTATTTCTCGGTTATACAAGAATCTTTCTGTACTTTCAGGTTGCAAGACAACGATGGGTGCGACAAAAAGCTGAAAAGATAAAGGTTTGTAATTTTAAACAAGCTTATATCCTTGAAGTAGGTGTCAGTGAGATTTTACCCTCTTGATGTTCACTGATCAGTTGTCGTAGTGATTTATACAATTTGTGATTTCTATGATGATTAACATTTATTGTCTGAAATTATTGTAGTAACTCTACATGGTTAGTAGCTCTCGAATTTGTTACGTTTGCTAACTATGTAGGTATTTTGTGTATGGATGTTGCTTTGCGTGAAGTAATCATAGTAACAAAATTTTTTTAGGAACTAACAGTAAAAGGTCTAGAAGGGGAACTCCGTGAAATGGCAGAACGTCAACAGAAGGAAATATCGGACATTAAAATGAATCATGCAGAGCAATTGGGGCGCGCGAACGCTAAACATGCGGCTGAACTAGAGGAGTTGCGAAGAAGTCTGGAGCAAGAGAAAGAAGCAGCGTTGGTGAAAGAGAGGCAGCTTGCTAGCTCTAGGTATGAAACCATCGTATGAAACAGATATAAGGGACTTAATACTGGGCAGACTTATTTGTTTCGATGATGTAGTTTTTCCGCCCGAATATGAGAAAATAAATCCATATTTTGTGTTACACTCGGCAATGAACTATATTGTGCCTACCTTTGAAATTTTACTACGATGTACTTTATTTACTAGTTCCCGATAATTTCCAATTTGTGAACAACCGCGATTGTCTTCGACAGTATTATATTGTGCCGTTATGTTGTTATATAAAAACCATTTTTTTAACACAAGGCTAGAGAAACAGATCCTGGAACTCGAGTTGACATACCAAGAGCAAAGAACACGTTTGATAGCTGAGATGAGAGCTGAAAACGATCGAGTCGCATCAGAACTTAGCGATAAAGAGAAACTTCAGCGCGAGGAACTTGGTAATATTCTATGTATTCTCAAGCTTATTACAACTTATTACTTATTTACAAAATTCTAGAAACAGTTTATATACTATTGCAATTGTATATATTTTCCAACAGAAAAATGGAAGGAAGAGCAAGAAAAACTGTTAGAAAATAAGACATTTAAATTGCATGAAGAAATTGAGAAGGAAAAGGAAAAACTTGAGGTACTCATTGATGAAGGTAACATTTTATTATCATATCCTTTGAGTTACTAACGATTACCTATTTATCTTGTCAGGAGCAAATGAAACAAAAGCGCAAGAAGTTAGAAGAAGAATTCGAGCAATTTAAGAAAGACTACGAAATGGAGCAACAGGTGATACTTAAGAAGAAGGTGTCGGAGATAGATGCGCAACATAAGCAAGAAAGAGATAGGGAGATAGAGAAGGCGATAGAGAGTATGGAGGCAGAGGCACAAGCAGGGCGAAAAGAGTTGCAGGAAGCTTTGAGGTAAATATGGATTTCGCTTGAGTTGTTTAACTACGCTTTCTACGAATCAAAAATAATAATTTAAAAGTTGTAATATTAATATTTTACACACCTTACCAAACAACAAAACTACAAAGTTGAAGGCGCCAGATTTTGTTCTTAAAGCTTCAGTGTTAATTAGAAAATATATTATGTATATTTTTTTGTACAGTTTAATCGTAAATAATACGTTTCGTTTTCTAAAATTTGTTTTCGATTGTAAATTTATTCATTTCATCTACGAGCGAGATAAAAAAAGCATTACAGCTCTTTTAAGGCAATTATAAGTTAAGAGCAGTCTGTAATCTGACGGCAACTATAGTAACTAACCTGCTGGCATTTGTATAAGATGATAACATACCTACCTAAAACACAGTGGTTTTTGCTGCGTGTTCACCTCTGAGTTGGAACATGAATCCACCAGTCATCCTAACTAAACCAACTTTCCTGTTTTAAACTATTACCTGTTATTTCCAGGAGAAACAAGGAGCAATACGAAGCAGAGTTAAAAGAGCTGGGAGAGACCGAACAGGCTACCTTGAAGCGATATCAGGACGCGCAGGCACGGATCCGGCAGACTGAGGACCGGTGTAAGATTCGTGAAATTACCGTCACTTATTTAACAATCAGATTCTATTAACGAGAGTAGCAATAAAATAGGCAGCCTACATTTTTTTTTATCATGGTCATAAGTGATTCCTGTAAGCTATGGACAGATGGCAGAATCGGCTCATGTAAATCTCAGGTAATATTTTTAAACGTTTCACACTCAAAGCCCCACAGTAAGGTAGATTTTTGTCCGTTTTGTCGGGAATTGAACTCGGGACACTTCAATTGGCAGTCCGGCATGGTAACCATGGCGCCACGGACGCGGCATTAAACAGCGACTGGATGACATTTACATCCATATCCAACCTATAACAAGTTGAAGTTCTGTTTAACGGCCAAACCACAGTAGCTACTTTTTAGCATCGGCGACCGGCGAATTTCAATTCCAATGCTGCATCGCGTTTTGGCAACTTACTCGCGGCATTGGAACTGTGCGTTTTAGCGACTTTAAAAATTCTGCATTGCGATTTCATGACATTTTAGCATTTTTAAGTGTGCACGGTGCAGTGCAGCGTTCGACCGTTGCGTTTGGCGACTAAACCGCCGAACGCCGATGCTAAAAGTAGGTAGTGTCTTTGCCCGTAAGGTAGTGTATGAACTTATGAAGTTGCTCTGCTACACTTTACGTCTTAAGCTCATTTCAGACTACGCTATACTATTGCGCTATATAGTATAGCATTTATAGTACATAGCAAGCTCAGTTGACTGCGATCATATCTGTGAATATCGAGATTTGAGATCTTTGAAGAGAATTTATAGCACAGCATTGACTTAGCGCATCGCACCAATTTGTAGCGTATAGTAAGCCAATAATATATAGTACAGTGCTGTGTGAACGTGTCCATAACAAAGTATGTTGCGCGATATTGTTGTGCTATTTAGAGCATCACAGGTGTTGACTCTCGTCATAGTCAATACCTGTGATGTACCTAAGTTAAAGTTTTGTTTCCCTGAATCGGGACTTTGATACTTTGATCCAGGGGTGGGGGGGTGGGGGGTACTCGGTACGCCCATGGATGCGACCATGACAGTAATGGGTGTAATGGACGTAATGGATTGTGTTGTGATATTTTTCTTCCACCCTGATGATGATGTGAGAGATAAGAGGCTACCGGATGAAAGAACTGTACGTTATTTTTAAATTTTGTCGCAGATTATTTAAAAGGGGTATATATTTCTTTCGTGATCCATGTTATGTACCTAATGTAGATATTCATTTTTAAGATATATGTACCTATGTACATACACGGAAAGGGTGTAACTGATAGGCCCATTGATGTTTTTCATAGTTTTGCTTATTAATTTTATGGGTTTTTATATACACTCACAGAAAACTTTATCATTTTCTCTTTTCCTAGGTGCCCAACTTGAAGTGACGATAAGCCAGTTAGAGACGAGGAATAGAATTTTAACTGAGGTACCTACATACAATACATTAATATTGTTACAGCTGAATTGGTCATTGGTTTTCATGTGAATCCACTCGGTGAATAACATTTTTAACTTGGTCTACTTTATTATTAACTTCATTTTTAGTGTTACGTACACATAGGGTACAAACGGAACCTTATTATAAAGACTCCGCTGTCCGTCTCTGTCACCAGGCTGTATCTAATGAACCGTAATAGCTAGATACTTAGTTGACATTTTCACAGATGATGTATTTCTGTTGCCGCCATAATAACAACACAGACTAAAATAAATAATTGAGAGGGCTACCATGCAACGAACGTGTTTTTTGCCGTTTTTTTATAGATAATGGTACGGAACCCTTCATGCGCGAATCTGTCTCGCACTTGACCGGATTTTATGACATGTATTTGAAACAAAAAGGTATAAAACTTAACTTTTTCTACATGAATAATTTTCTTTTCACCATTTCATCAGAAAAATATGCAGCTAGAAGCGCGGGCGGAAGAAACCAGGGCGAGTTGCGAAGAATCTTGGCGAGCGAAGGTCGACGCGTTGAAGAAGGAAATGGAAGCCATGAAGAAGACGCACGAGGAACAGATGCATCAGCTGTACGCGAAGTGAGTCAGCCAATGTTAACAACATTGGTTTGTACAAACATGTTTAGTTGTCAGTGTTGTCACCGTAGCACCAATCTAAGAACATGCACCAATCAAATATCAAAATCGGACTGACAGTTTGTTGAGATAAACTGAAACATTAGTTTGCACCTAGTTTGCCCAAACATCCTTTCAACCCAAACGCATACTGTTTCTGTACCGTCGCGGGTAAAAAAAGTAAAACATAAAGGGAAGTAGGTACATGTAGTTGAATGTTACCTGACAAGTTATCTCTTTTAAAGAAGTTCTTAAAATTACCCAGATTTATATTATTGATATTTAGACATTTTTGTTATGACATTACATACTTATAATTAATTATTATATGTATTTTTAACATCTAGAGTGAAGGTGGCTGTAGCTCGCAAGGACTCGGCAATCCAGGCGTTGACGCGGGAAGCAGGTAAGTACCAGGAGAAGATAACATTGCTGGAGCAGAAGTTGCAGCAGCAGAGGAAAGACTTCTTGAAGCACAAATGATTGCAGTACCTATTAATATATTTTTCTAATTTGACTGGGGTGGCTTAAGTCGCTTAAGTCACATTGGTTCGAAGGATTTGCGGAAAATTCGCCGAAAACAATTCGTCAAATCGCAATCTGTTGAATCGACAGAAAATCCCTCACAAATACTTTAAAGTATAGCGGGCAATATTCTTAGGGACCTCGGACCTTCAACTATGTATAACTGGAAATATTTATAAAAAATTTCAACTACAGTGGGAAATATTCGGTTCGACGAATTGTGTTTTCGGCGGCTTGTTTTTTCGGCGAATTGTTCTCGATGAATTTTCCGCAGACGGGTTCAAAGCACTTTAACATGTCAAGATCTGCTAATACATACATAAGTCTATGGCAGTATGTATTAAAACTATTAAACTATTGATAGGTATTTTAAAAGCAAGAACTACATACTTATTTATTTGAATAATTTTGTTTAAGTATTTAATGGATGTGTTAATTATGTTGTGTTTATTGTTATACTTGTTTTATTCAGTATTACCTTATTTATTTAATTTATTATTAATTTGTGAGTTATGAAATATGTTATTATTTTAATGTTAATAAATTGTTCTGCTGTCATAGTACAAATATTATGTATGTGTACGTACATATGTTTGTACAATACAAAAATGTTTTTGATATTAGCATTAGGTTAGATATATGTTTTGTATTAAATTTTAATGTCACTTGTGATGTACTTATCTATACATATAATAAAACTGTAAGCAGGGTCAATTCTGTACATTGCATATAAATTTAAAAAAATACTTCTAGGGGTCTTTTTATAAGTAACAGAAGCTAAAAATATAAGTTTTGAAATTATTGTCTGTCTGTCTGTCTGTCTGTCTGTCTGTCTGTCTGTCTGTTGTTAGCTTTTCACGCAAAAACTTCTGGACGGATTTTGATGAAACTTTTTTTGTTTTATATATATTGGTCCTCGCTAACATTTAGGCTATAGATAATTTTAAAAATCATCCTTTAAGGGTGTGAAATGAGCGATGAAAATTTGTATGGAATACTTGGATTTTTTCAATAGATTTTCTTGAAATTTGGTATAAATATTTTCTAACCAAAATAAAAGAATACGTGTTTCAGCATTTCCCGAAATTCACCCTTTAAATGTCAATTTTCTTTGAAACTCTTTGAAAATTGAATGTCGAAACTTGATGTACAGAATATTTTTGTGCAGAGTAATATACTTATAATTTTGTATTTGTAATCTTTACTAACATAGTAAGAATTCTATTTAAGCTTTTTTCAAAACTACCCCTCAATAGCAAATAAAGTGGATTCGAAAGTTGGTATCTCAAGCGTACAATAATTAACCTTAACTTAATATTTCATTCTCAAATTCTTTTCCCTTCTTTGAATGATGTGTTTACTGATTTATTGTTGAATGAATTTCCGTAACATAAGTGTGTATTTCATATCAATCGGGTGATAAACAAAAAAGTTATGTTCATTTACACAATACACGACATAAACTTAAAAGGCACTTTGGGGAATTTGTATGAAAGTTTCGGTAACAGCCCACTCAAAACCATAAACAAAAGTTTAAATTTAAGTAAAATTATTTTGAACTCTCACTAATATTGTCGACTATATTAAATATACTTAGATCAGCTTACTGTATTTTCTTTCGTTGGCCGAGTATGGCTAATAAGCGCATCGCGAGCCTTACCGCCGCCGAACCTTACATCACAGGCTCCATTGAGTTAGTTGCTCAGCTTATTAGTCTTCTTTTGGGGTGGAAGATTATTAACAGGCTGCAGCTGAAACGATTATTATCGCTACATTATATCAAGCTGCAACCTTTTTAGCATTCCACTGCTGAGCATAGAGCTCTCCCAATATTGAGGAGGCCTCAAGCTCCGATGAACCGAAATCCAAATCTTACAATCTCAATGAATCCAGCATTAAGGTTATAAGATACGGAATCTAAACCTTCATACAGAATGTACAAAGCCTTAACAAAACAAGACTACTGCAGACATCTAGGTGACGAATAGTTAAACTTTTAGTGAACCAACTGTTAATCTCAATATATACCTATGTGGTAATTTGACATTCGATTTATCAACCACAAAGTTTACATGTCATACGGTAGATGGCGTTATTGAGCAATATTCATTTCTTCTCCAAAGTGAATCGATGGAGATAATTTCAAATAAAAGCCTTAAGTCTAATAAAAGTAAGTACATAGTGTAAAAAAAATAAAAAATAACATTTCACACGTATAGCCTCACATTAGGGTAGATATACCCTGTGTCGGGGATCCGGACCCAGACCGAGAACAGTTTAAACTCATCATTGAAATTTCTGCTTCGCCCGGATTCTAACCCGGGACAATTCGATTAGCAGTCCGGCATGGTAAACATTGCGCCACGCGGGTTGTCCCATCGTTAGGTAGGTATACGTATGATGCTGAACATTGTTAATTGGACCAATGATAACTTAACTCATTTTTTGCGTCTCTTTATTGCGTACTGGCTGAGGGCTCATCCATACACGTTGATTGGTGGCGATATTAAGGATTCTTTAAAGATTCTTTATAAAAATATTCTTTATTTCCAAATACAGATAGCACACTGTGTAGAGACCCTGCCTTCTGCTTTAGTTTTCACAATGTTATATGAGTTATGATTATGACTTATGACCAAATTGCTGTCCGCAAGTTTTAAACCTATAGTTTATTAATTGACCTTACAATTATTTTTCCGATTGTTTAATCCTAAGCACGTGTATGTTTAGAAATTTTATCTCCCAACTACAAGTAGTTGTATAGTGCACCTCTTTTCTGCAGTAGGTTAAAGCTATGTACCTATATAGAATGAGTCTATACATTCTTTGCAGTATAAATTCACCCAATTTACTAAAGATACTATTTTTAACATAGATGAAGCCTCGGGCACAGCAGTATCTCTTAACTTTTATAAACGAGGTACATATTTGTAAAGAGAATCTGATTGCGCGAGACAAGCGAAACGTGAGAAAAGTGGATAGTAAGATCAGTACAGTAAGCATTCCTTACTGTTTTAGGTTTGAATGATTTAGAAAAAATACATTAAGTTTCTTCTATTATGAACATTGTATTATAAGTGATTTCACTATATGTAAGAATAATCTACCTACTACTTATTCAATGCAAATAAATAATCTTTAATTTTTAATCAATCCATTTTATAAAAGTCTTTATACACGCGGACGACGTCGCGGGCACAGCTAGTTATTAATAAAATCTAATATATAAAATTCTCGTGTCACAGTTTTCGTTGCCATACTCCTCCGAAACGGCTCGACCGATTCTCATGAAATTTTGTGAGCATATTGAGTAGGTCTGAGAATCGGCCAACAACTATTTTTCATCCCCCCCCCCCAAACTGATAAAGGTGGCCCACCCCGAACATTTAAGGGCGGTACGGAGTTTGCGGGCACAGCTAGTATATATATAATTTTAACAATAAATTCTTTACTCCACAGTTATCCTCCTCCTTCTGCATTAATATTTGAAAAGATTGAAATCAATGTATTATTTTTTTTAAACCATAAAAATAACAATAATCATTAGCTAGTAAATACATATCTTGAAAAGCAAGAAAATAAATTTCAAGTTTTTATTATTTATTTAACTAAACATTACATACTTTGTTCACAAAATTATTTCAGTTAAGACCAACTGCGATATTTTTGTATGAAATATGCATTACATTCAAACTTTCTCCTAATAATTACAATATTTGCTATAACACTTGATCTTCCCCACTGTCATACAAAATCCTTATAACTTTTAGTAATTCACTTAAATTTTTCCCAGTTTTAGCAGATATCCCAATTACTTCCATTTCTCCTTTTAACTTTTCATAATTTTCCTTACCTTCTGGCAAGTCTATTTTGTTGACGACTACACATTTAGGTCTTTGTATTAAATTAGCATTATATTGACTTATTTCATAGATTAAAGTGTTGTATTGCTCCAGTGGATCTTCTGCCCCATCCAGTAGGAAGATGAGTCCCCTGCAGCGCTCAGTATGTTGGAGGAACTGAATACCTAATCCATAGTTCTTGTGGGAGCCAGGTATCAGGCCAGGCAGGTCAGCTATTGCAACTTGTTCATAATCATCATAAGGTACCATTCCTATGTGTGGCCGGAGTGTTGTGAAGGGGTATGGAGCTACAGTGGGCCTGGCCCTAGTAAGCGCCCGTAACAATGTACTCTTTCCAGCGTTTGGGAAGCCTGCAAGCCCCAAATGCGCCATTGACCGTACCTCAAGTGTATAAAAATTAGTTTCACCGGTGGCACCATATTCTGCTATGTCTGGAGCTTGCTGTGTATCTGTGAGGAAGAACTTGTTCCCGCGGCCACCGGCGCCTCCTCTTGCAGCGATAAACATAGCTCCTTCTACATTTAAGTCACCGATCACTTGCCCGCTTTTATCTTTGATTATTGTACCAAGTGGCACTGGTATAATTATATGTTGGGCGTTTTTGCCATTGCAGTCTTTGTTTTCACCTCTCCCTCCGCTATTAGCTTTTATGACTGATTTGATGTGGTTTAAACTCCTCTTTGAGTGACACGCCTGGAATATCACATGGCCGCCGTGCCCCCCGTCGCCACCATCGGGCCCGGCGTGATCTTTGCACCAGGCACTCAGAAACGAAATGCACCCATTACCTCCATAGCCACCTACAGTCCGCACTCTGAAGGAGTCTATGTAAAATTGAACATTGTTTCTAGTAGACTTTGCCTTTAAACTTCTCAAAGCTTTCGGTACGTAATCATTTGAGTAATTACGAATGGATAAATTATTTGTCGCTATTTGGAGAGTCCTAAATAATTTTATAAACTGCATTTTTAACCATGATTTCGATTTTTAAGTTATTTTAACCCAAATTTAACCACAGAGTACATTTATTTTAACTCAATTTCTTCGATGACATGACATGACTTGACAATGTCAATTTGACATTAACATTTTTTTTCAATTATGGCATCGCAAACTCTTTGCATACTGCCAGCGTCAAGTATAATTTTTGCATCATTTTTTGCGTTTCAATGAAACTGGACGAAGTAATAACAAAGTCAGTAAGTAAGTCGTCAGTAATCAGTCAGTCTAGTCAGTCCAACATTCAAGTAAAGCGATGGCTACTTTACTATTTTTACTAGAACGTGTCCGATGGAATTTTGGAGGCAAGCAGAAAAAACATATTTTAGCACTGTTCTATTTCACAAACACGCGTGCACTGTAATTAACCTATATCAAACAAAATGCCATCAACTTTATCCGACATAACTCAAAAATACACCAAGAAAATGAAAATAAAACAAGAGCACAACAATATGTCTTTTTCGACTTCCCGCCAAAACTCCGACAGAGTACTATCACAATACAGGGAGGAGCGCCTGCCTTATGTTCCTTGACTGACTCCTCAGAGGAAGGAAAAGCATAGAGTGGCCCTGTTCTACTATAGGAACAGCACGTTATACAAATATCTGTTTAATCGACACAAACATGACAAATATCATGCTGTCTCTTTTTAACTAATGCATGGCTGCATAAGAAAATAAAGATAATAAAAGATTAGTGGTAACTAATTTTGGCAACAACGTCATGTTAAGGCCGGTTTTTGTATACATACATTCATACTAAAATCATTAGATTACTGAAATATGACTTACCACCATGCATTTAAATTACTGAAATTTGACTTACCATGCACTTAATTTATTCTACTATCTACCATTGATCGATATTTGTCGTTATTTTACTTGTGGCTTTCGTATAAAAATTTTGAAAACCTATAGGCGCTCTCCAACCGTTTAAACGGAAAACGTCATTATAGTCCTTTAATCTTCCTACTACCCAACATAAAATGCACAAGGTCCTGATGAAGCTCCAGTAAATTCACAATTAGCCTCGTGGGCTCCCCTTCAAATTCGCTACTACACTAGAACGTGGCTGCAACCCTTTTTGCTTCCCACTGTTGGGCATGGGTCTCTCCCCCTTTTTGGGGAGGCCTGGAGCTTACTCCACCACGCTGCTCCAATGCGGGTTGGTGGAGATGCGGGTTAGTGGCCAACCCGTTGTTGGATGTTTTCAAAACGCCCATAAGGCCTCCGACAAGGTTTAACGACTGTTATCTATCGACAACAACCGGGACCGGCGGCTTAACGTGCCCTCCGAAGCACGGAAATGCGCATGAAATTTCTTGCCTCTAGCGGTTACCCATCTCACACCCGACCGCACCCGTTTTAAGCTTAGCTGCATAGACCGCTTGCGTTCTACGCTAGCCGCCGAGCCATGTGCGCTTCACTAGAACATTAGAACGTGTTTGCTGTATTTTGGAAGCAACATTAACATTAACAGGTTATTAATACCTTATTTTATAACAAACACTCATTCATAAACTAAGTTCTTTGCTAACGACAGATTTTACTACCCCATTATACAGAAATAGATAATTATGTTTTGTTTTCTTTTGGCGGACTTTTATATTATTATTATGTTATATTACACGCCAAGTAGGCATTTTTTTTTTTGGGACATCTAGGTACTATAGTTATTCATTGTTTATTTACTTAGTAACTACAAACTATAGAACCTGCGCATTCTAATATAGCCAAACGCTACATAGAAACATTTTTAGTTAATTTTAAATAATAATATTATATGCCAGAATATGGTACATTGTTTAAAACTCCAATAATAATTTTAAACATCTTATTCTATGTTTGTAAACAGCCAACTTATTCAAACAGTCAATTAAATTTGATTTCAAATAATAAAATATACAAAGGAAACAGCAGGAGGTAGTTATGTGTAGCTTATTCTTTATAGGTTGCTTTTAACGTTAAGGAGATCTTTTGGGATTTTTGAATCCTTGAATCTGGACCTTCACCTCATCCCCCCTCGGTACACCCATGGCCAAACGCATTCTAATAACCCCATGAATCAAGCGATGTTTAATTGTTTTTCTTTACACTCGAGATTGATGATTTGATATGATGTAAGATGCTGAGTTATTTTTTTTTCTATGATAAGCCACTTGAGATTAATGAAATGAGACACGAGGGCATACTAAACATTGGAATATCTATACTAATTTACCTGCTTTCTTTGGACTATCTCTACACACAGCACAGCACAGTCAATTTAATTAGCTAATACTTAAAAAAATCCTCTTAGTATTAGTAAGTATTTAAGTATGTCGTTTAAAATTTATATTTCTTTAAAAAAGTTGTATTAAGATTGTTTACCCCTGTTATGTATTTAGATAGCCCTATTTATTTATTAGCGTTGATATTGCGCAGGCACTTGTACCTAAAAGTAAAAAGACGACACAGAAAGTTCATTAGGTAATGTTTATAATATTTATAATTTAAAAATACAATGCAGGATACCAACAGGTAAATCCTTAAAGCTCCAACTCTTTGTGAACGTATTTCTTAAACATAATACTATGAATATAACTAAAGTACAACAATGTCAAAAACATCAACAACATTTTTATATCCGCGCAACACATCTGAAGTAAACGGCGGAGACGCGCGGATCATAATAATTAATAAGTAAATATCATATGAGCTCATTATGTGACTTATTATTCAACATACATTTTTATCTTGTCCACATTATACTTATATATGATTTTGAATTACATATCAAAAATATTCGTAATCGTTGCATATAATATAACTAACTCAATTACATCCTTTATTTATTTTACTCGTACACGAGTATTTTTATAAACTTTTATCGGAAGATAAGACTTTAAAGCTCTCAACAAATGCACATGCATAAAATGGGTCCAAAGGTCACCACGGTCTCCACATTTCATTACTATTTGACGGTCCCTGTACCGGGGATTTAGAACTAGTATCTGCTTCGATCTTATCTTTGACTTTGACTTCGGCCTTAGGGCTTACAGGTAACGTTGAACTGGACTGAGCTAAAGATTCGGCTGTGTGGCTTATTACAGTTCTAGGTAATGGTGTTACTAAGATAGTCTGTAATAGTGGTTTCTCTCCTACTGATGGTATACTATCTGGAATAGTTAGTTTCCTTTCCGTATAGCTAGGAACCCTTTCGGGGATTCTCTTGAAAGCAGAACTTATCAGTCCAGCTTTTGGGATTCCTGTGTGGCTTACTCTTTCTTGAACAGTTACAATATTAATCCGCTCAGAAACCGTTGTCCTCCTTTCGGGCTCCAACTTAATGTATTTCGACGCTGGTCCTAATGTGTCCGTGTGCCTTTTCAGCTTCTGTCGGAGTGAGTAATCAACTGCAGTTTTAGGTGACGCATCGATACCAATTTTGTAATTTTCTACGTCGATAACAATTGATAACGGTTCCATATATCGCTTGTTCTTTAATGCTTCTTGCTTCAATGTTTCTGGGGATATCGTGGTAGATGATACTGTTGCTTTCTGCTCTGGACTCGTGTCTTGGTCTGATGCGGAATGACTGGGAGGGGTCGGAAAAGGAAACGTTTGGACGGGTCGTGGAGGAGTTTCGAGTTCGGTCGAGGAATCACAAGCTGAGTCACAGGAAAGAGGGCTTAAAGGAGGGCTAGTTGGTCTCGTCGATTTGACGAAGTGAAACGCGCTCGGTCGCTCGTCGTCTAGCCTTAATGGATCCGGGATTAGTGGTGGGTAGTCGGACGGTTGGAGCCGATCCATTCCGGAAAGGCAGGACGTAAGGTGGTTGCCCAGTCGGTACCTCAGGCCAGTGGGTACGTTAGCCAGGCGAGACAGGTATCTCCTGACTTCTACCGCGCAGTCTCCAAAGCCGGCTTTAAACCTGTGGAGGACGGCAGGGTCGGCGGCAATAGCAGCAGCCAGTTGCTGTCGTTGCAGGGTTTGCAAATGCTTCACGGTCAGTTCTAGGATGTCTGCCTTTTCGAGCTTCGAATGTCTCGCTGGCTGCAAAAAAATAAAATATAATTAGTGTTTTGAATTTTATACTCACTTATTATGACTTTGTTTTATACTTTTCAATTGTTACAAAAAAGATTTAATTGGTTCCAGATAGCTTAATTATAATTTTGGAAACTGACATCAGTTTCAAATGAATTAGTGCTACTTAACCAATTCGGTCAATTTTTCATAAAAACTCGTAGGTACGTTTTTTATTACAAAACTAGCTGTTCCCCGCGGTTTCACCCGCGATAAAGAGGATCATTAGCATAAAGTGAAGTCCCTTCTGAAGTGCCGTGGACCGGCTTTTTTGTAGGACTATTTAAGATAAACATTTCCATCATACATAACGAATACGCAGTATCTAAACATATCCCTTCTGCTAGATATCAAAATTGGGAAAGTAATGCAGAAGATTTATGGGTGTCAATAGATGTAAAAAGTGACAATAAGTTCAAAAAGTTTTTTATCTGTGCTGTTTACTTACCTCCTCCTGTTTCGTTTGAATCCTTATCAAAATTTTTAGATAATTGTACCAACATCATAGATAATACGGATAATGTCATAATATTAGGTGACTTTAACCTAGGTTTTATTGGTTGGTCCCGCAAGTCTGATAATGACTCTTGTAGTGCAACAAATTATGGTTCTAAGTTGGGGCTGTCTTTAGTGGACTTTATGGCGGTTAATAATTTATTGCAATTTAATGATGTGCTTAACGTTGATAACAGAATACTGGATCTTGTACTTTCCGACTTCGATAGTTTACGGGTAACCAAGTCTATGAATATACTTAGTAAAGTAGATCAAAAACATCCCCCCATAATAATATCGATCTCAAAACATACTCCTCACTTCCTTAAACCTGTATTAAGCCGACGATACAATTACTTTAGAGCTGACTACAGCATGATCGTACCATATTTGAAGAACATAAATTGGCAAGTGCAACTTGGAAAAAGTCAAAATGTTAATGAAATGACTAATAAATTCTATCAAGTTCTGAATATAGCTATTGAATCTTACGTCCCTAAAACAAAACCCAAATCCATAAAATTTCCCTCATGGTTCAGCAATTCTCTAATAAAAATAATTTCCGAGAAAAACAAAAAAAGAGTCAAATATATAAAACACAAAAATCCGCGTGACCTAATAGAATATGAACTTCTTCGTGAACGTGTTCATAGGGTACGTGATCAATGCCTTCTTAATTATAAAAAAAGAATCGAATATGATATACGTAGAAATCCAAAAAGCTTTTGGCGTTATGTCAAAGATAGACGGAATGGAGAGACCAATATTCCAGCTTTTATGCATCAGGCTGATCAGATCGCAACTACCGGACCTCAAATTGCACAATTGTTTGCAAATAACTTTTCGTCTGTATATAGCAAATTAACAGTAAACGACGACGTAAACAATAACAGTGTGCTTAATGACTCTGTCTTAAGTTGTGTGAAATTAACAGAACGGGAAGTTATACGGGCTGTTAAAAAGCTGGACATTTTCAAAGGTGCTGGTCCAGACGAAATTCCCCCAGTTTTTGTCAAGCGTTGTGGCTCAGCTTTAGCCTTACCGCTATCTATAATTTTTAATCGATCATTGAGTGATGGAGTATTTCCTGATGTTTGGAAACGTTCCAAGATAATTCCAGTATTTAAAAAAGGTGTTATCAATGATGTTGGTAATTACAGACCAATTTCAATAATTTCATGTATTCCAAAATTGTTTGAATCTTTGTTATGTCCAATTATTACAAGTCACTTGAGCACGTGCATATCTGAACATCAGCATGGGTTTAGGAAAGGCCATTCAGTTGAAACTAATCTTGTGTCATACATATCGTATCTTTGTAAAGAAGTTGATAGAGGTGACGAGGTTGATGCTATTTATATGGATTTTTCTAGTGCATTCGATAAAGTCTGTCACTTGCGGCTAGTAAATAAACTAAAAAGATATGGGGTTTGTGGATCCTTACTGGAATGGTTCCGATCATATTTAGCAAAAAGACTCCAGTTTGTGGTAGTGAATGGTTACAAATCAAACGATTATATAGCGGTGTCAGGAGTACCACAAGGATCTCATTTGGGTCCAGTCCTCTTCACTGCTTTCATCAACGATATTACGTCAGAAATACGCAACTCCGAATTCTGTCTTTTTGCTGACGATTTAAAAATATACAGAACAGTAAAATCCACTTTAGACTCAGAGCTTGTCCAATGTGATTTAAATAGAATTAGTAAATGGTGTAAATTAAACGGAATGATCCTTAATTCCAAAAAATCCTATCACATTAAATTCTCGAGAAAGCGTCTACCTTTTATGTCTTCCTATAAATTGAATTCTGATGTATTGAAGCAAGTTAAAGAAGTTCGGGATTTGGGCGTAATAGTGGATAATGAATTGAAATTTAAACCTCATGTTGATGCAACTGTTAAAAAAGCTGGAAGAATGCTCGGATTCTTAAAACGGAATACCAAAGGATTTAATTCAGCTAGAACAAAAATCATTTTATATTATTCCTTGGTACGCAGCCAACTAGAGTTTGCATCAGTGGTTTGGAGACCCCAGTATATCACTTACTCGCAACGTATTGAGAGTATCCAGCGTTCATTTACTCGGCATCTAGCGTTCCATTCATCTAGCATCTCCCACCGCACTTCATATGATCTTCGTCTTAAACACTTCAATATGATGTCACTTGGCAATCGTCGTATACTAATTGACATTATGTTTTTAAAAAAAATTGTTTCTGGTATTATAGACTGTAGCAACCTACTTCAAAACGTTAATCTTAACATTCCATATAGTTATCCACGACATCATATGACTAAGACTTTTTATATTCCTGCTAGTAGAACTAACCTCTTAAAAAGTTCACCTTTATCAAGGATTTGCGCCGAATACAACCGAGCATATGCCTCAATAGACATTGACATTTTCCATGACTCTTGCTTATGTCTAAAGAGGAAATTGTCTGAATACCTGCTTTATAAGTAGGTATTCGGATAATTGCTTCTTTCGGCACTTCAAAATTACATTACTACTTTTGATTTTGTAGATGTTTCGCTTGTCTTGTAAATTCATTTTTTTTTCTTTTCTTTGTAATATATTTTAATAATATACTTGTACTTATATATAAATATATTTGATATCTGCAATAACATGTCATAGTTTTTAAGAAATAGGAATGTTGTACACGTCTTTTATTGGCATACATACCAGTGCTTATATACTTTGATATTGTACAATCTAGGAAAGTAATGTGTGTAATGCTGTTGATGTGTCAAAAATAAATAAATAAATAAATAAACGAATGTGTAACTCTAGCGGTTTTCGCAGCGCCCGCCAGAATAGCTCGCAGACTTCGTTCTTACTTGACACTTATTGTTATATTTTGGACAATTCACACAATCCTTACTAATATTATAAATTCGAAAGTAACTCTGTCTGCTACGCTTTCCCGCTTAAACTACTGAACCAATTTTAATGAAATTTTGAACACAGATAGAGTTGACCTTGGGAAAGGACATAGGATGGTTTTTATCCTACGGGAACCTATAAAACGGGTCCACGCGGGCGAAGCCGCTGGCGGAAGGCTAGTTTATTATACTCCTTATACTTACAATCATCAACAAATATATTTCGAAAAAGATTATTACAGGATTTTATGTTGATAAAAACTCTATGGCCCATAACTCATTAATAGGTACCAACTCTTAACATCTTACACACGTGATAACTTTTAAACGAAATATCCGATTGAGATGAAACAAAAAGTATTTTACTTCTACATAAATACTCTTGATAACATAATGCTTAATTTCGATAAATATTAATATTACGATACATATTTAACGTTGTTTTTTTTCCTTCAGACGATTTAATAATTATTTTGAACACAAAATCGGTTATTGTGATTAAACCATGATAGCTAGATATATGTTCTCGCGGACTTTTTTGTAGTTCTTAATGGGATCTACAAACCCGTAGGACATCATTTTGTTCTATTGTCAATAGTTTTTGCAGCGCACGCAAAAATAGGTTTTCGATTTTACACTTTGTGTTACAAAATAGCAATTTTATTACGGATCCCTAATTTTGAAAAAAAAAAACAACATAGTATATAGCCTTCCTCGATAAATGGACTACCCAACACTGAAAGAATGATTCAAATCGGACCAGTAGTTCCAGAGATTAGCGCGTTCAAACAAACAAACAAACAAACAAACTCTTCAGCTTTATAATATTAGTATAGATTTAAAAAGTTTGGATAACACTTACGTCTTTATCCAATCCATCCATTAACAGATCCTTAAGTTCGTTCAAGCAATTGTTGATCCTTGCACGTCTTTTCTTCTCCATTATTGGTTTGTTTGTCTGAAAAAAGTTAACGTTCTGTTAGCATAATTCAGTCTCCAAAAGCAGTGATTTCGTGGGACAGAAAACGCTAGACGCTGCGTTGATTATATATTATTAAATACGTATTTATTATATTTAGGTATGTTTTATTGTGACATAAAAAGATAAAATGGATGAAGCTATTGCGCAACAAGTTTCTACGAATATCAATTCTTGGTATATTTAATTGAAAATTTTAAATTTGAACTAATAATATATTACTATTTCACCTTCACCCAGGATCGACTGGAAGAAAATGCCAAAAGGCATTAGGTTAAGCCCTTTGTAACCCCTAGTTTAAGGTGTTTGCAAAAATAGTTAATTAAATAAATTAATAAAATATAGGTAAGTATACATAATTTTGAATACTTATTACGAAATATTGTGTAAATTTAACAATAGTGTAGGCTTTTTCATTTTGTAATTTTATTTAAAAAAATATTATCACAATCATTTATCAGCATCAGTTTTATATTAATACAATTATTCACCTTTCGTAACTCAGCTTTCGACATCCCAACACCTGGTTCAGAAATGAATCCAGTCTGAGAATCATCATCTTCACTGCAAGGCATTTTCGCGTATTTCACAATTTTTCCGAACTTTATGAACTTCACTCCACGACACATGTACACACTGTTTGACGTTTCAGGACGTAATGAATGGGAACTGACTGACTGACCGGGAAACACTTTGAGCAAAACTTAAATTGCCCTCCATCCCTATTCATCCTGTTTAGGAAGCGACATGGCAAACTAATGCTGTCTCTATCTAACCCAGAGGTTGAAGCGATGGGAACTGTATCGGAATGTTTTGTTTTGTTCTCTTCCCGGGAACCTGTTGTGAATGGCGCCTATTGTCAAGTAGTTAGTGGGTGTACAGCGATTGCAGTTTGATTCCGTGTTGCAAAAATTTTATGATAGTAACATTAGTCGTTTCGATTCGATGTTTATTGTTTATTTTGAATGTGTCGTTTTGTTTGGTAACAATATTTATAAATAGCTAGGTATATTACTTTGTTGGAAAGTAGCTAGTATATAGAAAAGAGAAATCTGCGAGTTTTTGGATGTTAAAAAATAAAATTTGCTTTTGATACTTAAGAACAGATGATTTACCCCGTTTGTTCCTCTAATTATTTAAAATTAAGCAACAATTAGAAATCTGATAAGTATTATAGGTAAAAAATCACTTCATCCTAACTCATTAAAGTAGTTAATATCATTTTATCATTAAGTATGTATTTGAATCAGTAACTATGTGTACTCTTAATAATTGTTTAAAAATAAATATCAACTGCAATAAACTTAATTCACAGGAGTGAAGCTACTTCGTTGCCCCCTTATCCTGTGTAGTATGGGAATGCATGGCCGTACGCACGCTCATCAGTATCCACATTTATCGCCTTCCAATGCGCCCTTAAAATATTCATACTTCATGCTACTTTCCACTTTCATAAAGTATAGCATTTTTTGTACGAGGCGAGTAGAATTTAAACAGCGAACTTCATGTGTGAAACGTAGCGTAAAAGGTGCGTATGAAGTGGTAAGTTTTTTTATGTGGGACTAGGAGTAAGTTAACTCGGTGCTTTATGCACAGGGGTGTCGTTCAGTTCTCACGGTGTGTGGGAATTTACTAAGGTGCAAGGGTAAGTCCGAAAAGGTAAAGGTATGTGTTGGGTGGTTGTTTAACGCATTTTGAATTTAAAATTGCGAATTGTGACATCGATGATTGACGTTTGAAACACTGCAAATAAATAGTGAACATGTTTGTTGTTCTTTTGGATTCTGTTCTTTGTGGTTAGATGAAGGAGAAAGACCTTATCTATGTATGAGAAAAGAATTTGTACCCTCTCGAGGCTAATTATTTTTGTGAACTAGATAGAATAATAAAAAATACCTAGGATATGATCTTCTTTCTTTTCTACTTAAATACCTACTTACTTAACTGCTCATACAGAAGCTTTGTTTTTTTTTAGAAGATGAACAAGTAATACCTACTTACATATTACTTATGCGTCTTATTGTTATTGAAAAAAAAAATAAAGAAACAAAATTAAAAACCCGATGGAAAGTGGTAATTTATTACTGAAACTAATTTATCGTTTTCTATCAAAAAATATTTACATTTGTCAATAAAATGTGCCAAGACGTTTTATCATGACTGTTTAATTAGAAGAAAACGGAGAATATGCAGATACAATATAAACGCAAAGGTTCAGACGGCCATTAACCCTCTTTAATGCGACAAAAAAACCTCTTCACATAACTTACTACGACCACTAGCCTACCTATATACCATGGCTATAACGGCCCAGGTGCGACAGACGACCTTTGTTCCCATTGACATACCAACACAGAAATTACATATTAATATTCAATTAGATCATTTCTCCCACGGTGTCCTGGTAGAAATACCACATAAAGCTCATTGTTCTAATCTAGTGAGCATCACAAAAACGCCTTAATTACAACTCAATAAGGTTTATTCATTATTTTACTAACCCTGGCAACAATTTTGTCAACAGCTGACCACAAAATTATCACGTGCGTTTTGTAAACTTTATATTTATTCTTATTGTAAATGCTTTTAAGGTCAAAATAGTTTACTGTCACGGCATTGTGTTAACTAAATAACCGTGTCGTGTAGTTCACTCATTGGCAAACATGCGATCGCGTGATGAGCCTAATGAATGGTGAATAATCGTCATCAGATGTCGCTGACGTGTAAAATATATTGGGGTAAACAGTGGGAAAATTTTAAACTATTTTTTTTATAGCCAAAACGTCCCGTGATCTGCGTGACCGATGTTGGACTTATCTTAACATATTAGTTTTTTGTAGCAGTTCGAACAAAACAAATGTATGGTATTTTTTGAAAATACTTAAATAAAATAGTAGTCCGCATCTTACATATGTCTGCAACCCTTTTTACGTCCCACTGCGTGCCCAGACTGGTCTCCCCCCATTATTGCAGAGGCCTGGAGCTTACTCCACTACGCTGTTCCAATGCGGGTTGTCGGAGATGCGGGTTAGTGGCCAACCCGTTGTCGGATGTTTTCAAACCGCCCATAAGGCCTCCGACAAGGTATAACGACTGTTATCTATAGACAACAACCGGGACCGACAGCTTATCGTGCCCTCCGAAGCATGGAAACATGCATGAAATTTATTGCCACTAGCGGTCACCCATCTCACACTCGACCGAGCCCGTTTGGCTTAGTCGCAGATCGCTTGCGATCTAGGCTAATCGCCGGGCCATGCGCGCTTATACTACATTACATATACTTAACAAAAGTTAATTTTTTATAACCCAACTTGATACTTTACTTAAAGAGCCTAACTTTTTTAAATTACAAAAAGTCCGAATCCCGGGATTAGATGTTGACGTCGAAACTGAGTGTGTGTAGAAAAAGTATTTTCTCACAATGAGGACGCGAGGGTCGTGTGAACAAACAGATTATACAAATTATAACGGGGCAGCTTCCTTCCTCCGGATCAAAGGACACCTTCCTTTGAAGGGTAGGGTCACCAAACATTTTTAATTCATGCGGTAGACTACCGATGGTTATTCCAAGGCTTACATACTTTGTAATAAAAAATAACAACATATACTACTATCAAGACTAACGACACAATACAAAGAGCGCTTTTCTAGTCTAACGAGTAACAACTAGCTAACACTGTAACTAGATTGTAGGTTTGGGGCCATCCATTAATTACATCACACGAATTTCAGGACTTTTTAACCCCTCCCCCCGTCCTTGTCACAGGTTGTCACATTTTTAGAACCCCCCCCCCTTGATGTGACGTCACACATTTTCTAATTTTATGCATGTATTTAAAAATTATCAAAATAAAACAGTTATTTTTTGTTTCAGAAAGCTAAAATATTAATAAAAATAGATCGAGTTCGTAAATATTTAAAGGTTATAAATTTCGCGTTTGAGTATTTTAAATTTTAACATGTAACATCACAAAGCGTTTGACCCCCCCTGCACCTTGTCACACAATGTCACATTCTGGTGATACCCCACCTCCCCTTTAAGGTGTGACGTAATTTATGGATGACCCCTTTTGGCTTAGCTATCTTCTAACCTACTGGCCGGTCCAAGGCCTCTAAAATAATATACACTTTCTTGCTAGATTCGAGATGGAAGATGAAGCTTAAATAATGGATATTGGAATGATTTTCTAGGAACAAAAGAAGATTTGTTAGCCTGTTAAATTTAAAAATCAGTTGCCTGTTTTAGCTTGATTGAACTATTACAATTTATTTGCATTCACTACTTCTAGTCCTAATATTAGTTTTTCAGTGTGTAAAGGAGTATGCAAAAAAAATCTTCAGAGTTTTTAAAAAGATTTTATGTCCTCCTGAAACACTCGTATATAAATTATAAAATTATGGTCACCCCAGTAAGAAACCAAATAAAAGGGGATAAAGAGCTGTGGTCTAAAATCGTTCATTCTCACGTTGAAATCATATTTTTTTTGGATTATTTAATGATTTTGTTTGATGATACACATAATAAATACGGATATAAGTATGCCCTATAATAAAAATGGGTAAAATTAAATACATGGCTTTAGTGTTCTAAACAATAGATATTGTTGCCTTGCAATACCTACTTTTTTTAGCGAGAAGGTAAATAAATAAATACCAAGCTGTTGAAGGTCATTATTATGTACTTTATAATTATTGCAATTGTGATTTTCAGATTTCCAAAAATATGGCCAAATATAATATATGTACAAATAAAAATGTGTACGTAATTACTTCATAATATGTGCATTTAACTTTTATTTAAATAGGCATCCAGTTTTTATAAAGTTCACAAATTCCCATGGAAACAGGTGCTTACAAAAACTAGCCGCCCTTTGATTACAAGCTGGTTTTTGAGGGCGCGACGGCGAAAAAACGCATCCGGGGTTGGTTTCCGGATCCACTGGGCTATGTCCGTGATTGATCGACAAATATTTATACACAAGTACTTATTGTTAAAGATGAGATGAGTGGCGTTCATTTTGTATTTTAGGTTTACTTTTTAAGAGTTAGGTAGGTACTATACAATGTACATACATGGGCGTACCCAGGGCAGCTGCCCCCCCTGGATCAAGGTCCAGATTCAGGGATTCAAAAATCCCAAAAGATCTCCTAAACGAAAAAAGTAAGATGAAAACCATTGGAAAAGGTAGAGAATATGTATGAAAGGAAAAATTTTACGAAACACATAAGTATACAATATAACATAAAATCTTATGTTTTACGAGTAATTTAAGTATAAATTTTAATAAATAATTTTTCATTCGATTCGATTCAAAAGAAATTTGGATTCGAGTTTTCATTATTTGTATTTTCTGAGAACATTTACTGTAGTATTGTATATTTTTATACCGTCAGAAATAAGAGATTTCATCGAACATAAAGCACACCGACCTTTTAAATTAAAAAACTAAAAAACACGCTTTTTGAAAATACGAACTAAAAAGTTAAAAAATAAGAAGAAAATGTATTTTACTCTAAAAAAAGCGTGGGGTGGTTTTTAAGATACTATTGACACCAAATATTACCAATTACTGTGTGTTTCGTACCAAATTACTGTGTGTTTCGTTCATAAAAAGGTAGGTTATCACCAAATCTGAATAAATATTTTTTTAGCAAAAGATTAAAATAAAAAATCAAAAACTTAGATAATGATACTTATTTCAAAATTTTGAAGTTATTTGAAAAAAGTGTAAATACAAAAGTTGTAAACATGTAGATCTTTTTATTACCTACAACTTTGCCATTTAACTTTTTTTATAGAACTTGTAGTTTTTCCGGAAATCGACATAAATCGTTATTTACCCTTAAAACTCACTCCCTCCTCCTTCTCGATCTCAGATCGCGCGTAAAATATTTTCCTTTTACATATTCTCTACCTTTTTCAATGGGTTTCATACTATGTAGTATAATTTTTTTTTGGTCTCAAAAATTATCGACACTGGTCTATAACGTGATAACGTGAAAGGCGGTAAACGGTATACGCGGTATAAGCGCGGTACCCAGTTTGAAAAAATTTGCCCCCCCCTGACCAACAACCTAAAAATCCCCCCCCCGCGACCAAAATTTTGCCCCCCTGCCCCTCCTGGCCAAGACTTTGCCCCCCCCTGGCCAAGACTTTGCCCCCCTGGCCAAGACTTTGCCCCCCCTGGCCAAGAACCTGGGTACGCCCATGTGTACATACATACTTGCATATTACATACACAGACTCGCCATTATCTATATTGAGTAGGTTAGTCTTATTAGGAACCCAGCCCACAAATGCAAGTACATAATATAAAAATATATTCTACAGTTTTGTGACTAAGCATATTCTTACAATAGTTTTTTTCTGGAAGCGATGTAGGCAAAACATTGATTTTCTATTTTCGAAGTTGACTTTTCAGAATTTCAGAGAAACCCCAAAGATGGAAGAGTATTCAAAAATGTTTGACTATAATATCACTTTCTTTCGAGGATAAATAGAATAAGTATGTAATAATAATTCCCATAGCTCGCTTAAATATAATTTAAGAGATTTACTTATTTTGAAGGTTGAAAAACTTGGATAAAAATCTGCTTGCGACATAACCTACTTCTTCTATGTGTCAAAATATCTCGTACATTTTTATTTTCTGTTATTTTTAAAATTACGCATCACGTTCATAGCCTCATAATGGGATACCCGGTGTTATGGGTGTCGTGGACACCCACAAAGACAAGCACACAAACAACCAGACTAGGAAAGGACCTCTAAACTAATTTAGATAGCTCCCAAGCTAGGAATCAAACCCTTTACTTCTGGCACGGCAAACCGGCGTGGTGACTGGATACAGTAATTTATTACATAAATTAATATACGGCATGATGGGTGATGAAAAAGACCATAACCATTCCGTATTGACTAACCCATTGTAGACAGCGATAGCATCACCCAAGACGCGTTAGAATTTTGAATATCAAATTTTAACTTAATAATATTCTTGTCTTGCAAGCGCTGCTATGATGTTTGTCATACATAGGTATTTTTTGATATACGGTCTCGTGAGAGGGTTAAGAGGAGGGGACTTTAAAACTGCGACATAATTTTGCCTTACAATAAAAGCCCTTTCAAAGTTCATGGTATGGAAGTTAAACACCGCGTCATTATATTAAGGCAATCGCCTCCTTCCTCTTCGCAGCCCCTATTCTCACGCTCCCGTGTGACAGGTGTGCTCCTGGGTCACACGACTTTAATCACAATAGAAAAACAACTCTATCTCCAACAACTTAAAAACTAAATTCCCCCACGTAAGCTATGCGTTCCTTAAGCAAGCTAAAGTCCTTAAACGTATGTAATGTAAACTTTATTTAAAACTAAATAAGGTCGATGAATGTTAGGGAAATTCTTACGGGTTGAACGGTTGACCTAATATCATTTTTTGTTAGCCAACTAAATTATTTGTTCTTCTTACCTATGTGGGTATAGTATTCATATTTCATACTCTATAAAAACGAGGTTATTGAACTGAGCTCAAGTTACTGAAATTAAATTATAAATAAAAATTCTTAAGTTTTTTAACAAAACACGCCATATAACCAAACATTTATGATTTACTGCACAATGCCACAAACAATTACTAGATGGAATTTTCTTTTTACAATTAACTTTATATATTTAATTTTTAATTATTGTTAAATTATTTATGTATTTAGTTTATTAATAAAACATTTAGAGGAACAAGAAATTAATGATAATTAATGATAATAATTTATGAAAATATCTAATTGTTCTCATAATAATCCTATTCTTATCCAGTCCTCTGTAGTCCAGTCCACCAAGCTGATCAAGGCAACACTAATTATTTTTAAAGATTCTAGATTCGATTAACTAACCATCAAATGAGTGACCTGTGACCTCATTGTGACGTCTTTTTACCTGCTTGGCGCAATGGTAACCATACCGTACGGCCAATCGAAGGGTCCCGGGTTCGATTTCAGGCGAAATAGAAATTTAAATGATGAGTTTAAATTTCTGTTCTTGGTCTGGGTGTTTGTGTTTCTGTCTTTGTGTGTGTCCATGGCACCCACGACACAGGGTATATCTACCCTACTCTGGGGCTATGAGTGTGAAATGTTA
This sequence comes from Pyrgus malvae, assembly GCA_911387765.1. Classification (NCBI taxonomy): domain Eukaryota; kingdom Metazoa; phylum Arthropoda; class Insecta; order Lepidoptera; family Hesperiidae; genus Pyrgus; species Pyrgus malvae. The sequence continues at coordinate 4,863,663 of OU426958.1, read as the reverse complement.
TTTATTATATCCAACTGCGCTGGATACAGGACTCTTCACGGAATTGATAGGGATTTACATTGGATTTACATTATGACTCCACCACGCTCGCCAAGTGCGGATTGCTGACCCTTTTGAATACTGAAGTTAAATTACTACGAATTCCTTCATTTTCATCATCAAAATACAAAACTTTATCTATATAAGTACGTTCTTAGCAAAAGCCGAAAACACAATTCTAACAAAGAAATTAAAAGGGGCAATCGATTTTTCAAAACTGGACTGTATTAAAATCCGCCCACTAAAAAATTGCAAGTTGTGGGAATGATTCGGGGACTCATTTCTCAGTTGCGGAGATATCTTTTGTTGCTCAACACCTTGAGGGCCGCCCATTGTTTGGTGCTCAAAAGCCAAGATTACGGGGCTTTTGTAAAATGATACTGGCATGAATGAAACTTTAAACATGGGAAGTTATTATATTAGCGATCATTTGACCACTATTAACTTATTCGTTTTTTAATTAGTGCCTACTTTGTAAATTAGGTATTTTATGTAAGTGTACTTATACTTATTAGGTTAGATGCAACAATATTATTTATTTGAAGTTAGCGGTTTTAATGCGGTGGAAATTGGCTGCAACCTTTTTGCGTCCCACTGCTGGGTACGGGTCTATTCCCATTATTGGAGAGGCCTGGAGCTTAGTATACTTCGCTGCTCCAATGCGGGTTGGTGGAGATGCGGGTTAGTGGCCAACCCGCTGTCGGACGTTTTCAAACCGCCCATAAGACCCGCGACAAGATTTAACGACTGCTATCTATAGATAACAATCGGGATCGACGGCTTACGGTGCTCTACGAAGCACGTAAACGGAAGCGCGCATCGCCCAGTGGCTAGAAGAACGTAGAACGCAAGCGAACTATGCAACTATTCCAAACGGGCGCGGTCGGATGTTAGATGGGTGACCGCTAGTGGCAAATATATTTATGCGCGTTTCCATGCTTTGGTGTAAAATTGCTTTGTGGTAAAATGGTCAGTGCAGTCTATGAAATATCTTCCCCTATATAAAAATTACTCGATGTGATGGCCTCTCCCACCTCCGACGGGAGACCAAAGGTTACTCTGTTCGCATCCGAGTGTAAATTCTAACATTTTCGGAATCACTTTTGACCTATTCTGATCGTTTTTTTTTTATTTTACATTAGATTAGTGTAGTCATTGATGAAATGAAGCTACTGTATAATTATAATATTTAAGATTTCATCACTCTTGTCCAAAAGTATGGCCCGAAAATTCACGATATTTCGGGCGTAGTTACCATGCTTGATTACCGATTGAAGAGTCCTGGGTTCGATTCCCGGCGAGGCAGAAATTTTAATGTTGTGTTTCTGTTCTAAGTCGTCTTTGTGTCTTCACGACCGCGACACAGGGAATCCACAGGAAATTAAATTAAAATGGCCTGTGACACTACTGGTAGTGTGAAGCAGTAGTGCCACAGGCCACTGTTGCAAGTAAAAGTGGTACCCAACCATAGGCAAAGTGTGGTAGACAAAGTAGGTATTAAAAATAAAACATGGACAAAATTTAAAATCGACTGTATTCAGAAATATACTCGATAAATGCACAAAAATATTTTTAAAACAGGATGTCAAACAATAAACTATACTGAAATATACAGGGTGTATTATGTAAGTAGTTACATTTGAGAACATTTTTAATGGCATGAGAGTATTATGCAGACTTTTGAAAGGGGAAATAGAATTAGTTATTTTTTAATATTAATAACGTACTAGACAGTAATTTGAAAAGAACCTCTTACTGTTAATTAGTTACATAAAATCCTAAGCTCGTATACTTTTCCAAATTTTTATTTTAAGTCTTTTAACCTCATTTACATCTTTGCTTACATTTAAAAAGTGCTTCATACATTTAAATTGATCGGTATCAGATGGAACATGTAAGGCAAATTACAAATAAACACAGTACAGGTTTTAAAGTTACCTATGTCAAAAAGGTGGAAATTCGAGAAACTTGAAACAAAATTTCCATAATCTCAAATAGGTAATATAACTTTAGTTAACCCATTTTAAATACAAAGTATATCTAAAACTATTAGAACCATTGGAAATGCTTATTCTAATATTAATTCCACTATCATGCTAAATGCAATACAATGTAAATACTAGTACAATAATAAAATATTGTTACTACCAAACACTGGGATTTATTTCTTAAAATATACGAAATAATAAAATAAAATTACAATAATTTGTCATGACATTAAATATTTTTGGTTTATTTTTATATAATATAAAAGTATGAAAAACACAAACAATTCTGTCACTAATTATTAGACTATAGAGGATAAATTAACATCCTCAAGAATTTTATATAAAATATTATGACATCATTAGAATGTTTCTAAGATGTTGCACACTGTTATTAGAAATAGTTTCATTTTTGTGTTATGTTTGAAAAACTAATATTTATGTAGACAACACAACCATTTCTTATGGAATTTTTCATACAAGCAAGTTACATAAATCTTGTCTTAATCAATTCAAGTCTTCATCTTTTCCTATACTAACACTGGCACTAAACTATCACAGTATGGACTTGCCTAGTACTACAGCAAGCACATCACACAATATGTTAAAAGCATACATGACATTTATATTTGGTTTAAATGCGAGTTTTTACTTTAAAAACTAAGTACTAACGAAATAATTCCTAAATTGAAAATAATCATTATATGAAAGTGAAGATATTAAAATCATTACAACAGAAAATAAAATTATGTTACTGATATAATTTACTCTTTCATTATAATTATAAAAACGCTAATATAATCTAGATTAGCTAAAGGGTTATAACAGAGAATGTTAGGGAAGACATGTTTACAATAGTAGGTAACTTGCCAAATTAAATGATAGGAAATATAATTATGAATATTAAAACGTGTAAATTAGTAATTAAATAAAATATTTGAGGATAAAATGTAGAGATAAGAAACAAAAGAATAAATCGTGAATTATAATTTAAAACTAAAAAACTATTTACAATAATTGCAGTTTGATTTTAAGTATTTTAGCAGTGTGTAGTTATTATTACAAATTACAATCAATGATGATTTTAATAATTAAATGTTAATCAAATAAACTTTTTAGAGCTTTTACATTATCACTTCTGACCTGAAAGAAACTATTGTTATGACAATTTTACTGAAACAAGATGGCTATGAAGAACAATCTACCTAAATTTAAGGGACCAAAACGCTGTCAAAACGTGTAAAAATTTCAAAGGCCAACCAGGCAAAAAAAATATGATCTGGCTCTTCCTTGCAAAAATCTGGCAAATATATTTCACTTAAATACCACCACTAACGAGGTCCAACAAAACTTGAAGACACAATAAGGCCACCACTTTGAAAACACAATAAGGCGGTCACTAGAGGGCAGAGGCGTATCACAGTCACATGGGCACATCGGCGACGTACTCGATGCTGAGCAGCAGGTCGAGCAGGTCGTGCGCGTCGAGCCAGCGCCACGGCACGCCGGGCTCGCGCTCGGCGCACGTGCGCGCTCGCTTGGTGACGCCGTACAGCGCGCACACCGCGCACGCGAAGCACACCACCGCGAATATCTGGAACAGCCACTTCAGCGGCTCCCTGAGAACATGCTGTCCGTTGTTATCACTTTATGGGTGTACGAGTTAGTAGGAGAGGGGACTGTTAGTAATTGTGCTGGGAAAGGGACTACAGCATACGTGCATCAAGAAATCGCAGCGTAGCCTGACACGATTGATACGATGGATTTATGGTAGGTATGCTGTTAAATCTAGCATTAATTTTATTGATAGATTTCTTAACATTTGCATAGCATAGTTCAGTTATGTGTGAACGCGCACATCTAACACCTTTGAGTATTAATTTGAAACTTGGCGTTTCTGAGATCCAAATTCCCATGATTTTCATGAAATTTAGTATGCAGGGGGCGATAAATTAATCTAGCTAGTTTTCATTTTTCATGCAATGAAAAACATTGATTGAAGCATAATATCATTAGAATACGGACGGTAATCTGATTATTGTCTTTTTCACTTTTTTCTTTTGTTCCTTTTGGAGATTAGATCAAGAAAGTAATTTGTTTTTATCAACCAGTGCTCGGTTATCCAGGCACTGTTTCTATGTAACGTAAGAAACTGTCATCTGTTAATTACTATAGTCACCAGCAGATGATTGAGCAGACCAGAGATATGTCTGGGCACTTAAATATGACTGATTGATTGGCAACAATGCACACAGAGATAGTGTAAATAAAAACAATTATAAATCGGCATTTGTGAGATAAAAGAACAATCCCTTACTTGCAAATAACTACAATAGCAACAGAAAAGTTACAGTGAAAATCAAGTCAATGTGCCAGACGAAAAGAAGAAGAAACACGAGTCACGATGAAAGCAAATAAGCACCTTAAAGATTTGGGTTTTTAAATATTATTGGCCGCAACCCTTTTTGCGTCCCACTGCTGGGCATGGGTCTCTCCCCATTATTGGGGAGGCCTGGAGCTTCCTCCACCACGCTGCTCCAATGCGGGTTGGTGGAGATGCGGGTTAGTGGCCAACCCGCTGTCGGATGTTTTCAAACCGCCCATAAGGCCTCCGACAAGGTTTAACGACTGTTATCTATCGACAACAACTGGGACCGACGGCTTAACGTGCCCTCCGAAGCACGGAAACGCGCATGAATTTTTTTGCCACTAGCGGTCACCCATCTCACACCCGACCGCGCCCGTTTGGCTTAGTTGCATAGATCGTTTGCATTCTACGCTAACCGCCGGGCCATGCGCGCTTCATTCATTTTAAATATTATTATCAAGAACTATATATGAAATTACTTACCATAAAAATTTCTTCAACCTGCGACTGGGAATCGCATCCTTTTTCTTCAAGCAGTCTAAGCATGGCAGCTCAGCTTGAGTGGACACTGAAGATACTTCTACAAAATAAATAATGAATATGAGTTAAATATAAATTTCTGATGTAAATACGATTGAAAATTACGATAGAGAGCAACTTTAATAAACTGATACCAATATCAAATTATGACAAACAAATATCTACAACTACCACAACACCAAAATTATCTATTGTAAACACCAACACCAACAGATGTATAAAATGGATATACACAATACCTAACGTGTTTTAATTAAAATACTTATACTACTACAATATTATTACTACAACTATATTTACACGATTAGGTATGTATAATACCCGGATCCATAGTAGACTTGTTAAAACATTGTTATTTTCAATACACAATTTTTAGAATCACATTTGATATGTTTGCTTTTATATCTAATTCAATGAATGTTATTAAAAGCGATAAATGATAAATGATGAACGGATACTAAACTTAAAACAATTAATAATTGTAGCAAAAAATATTGTTCTTTAAGGTTTTGCACTATTGAAAAATTAATTAAAAAATTAAAATTTGTAAAAACCAGAATACCAGATTATGTCTAAAAACAAACTACATAAATAAGATAATCGATTAAATAGTAGAAATCAACTCCAACATTAACGTTCTACATAGTCCAATAAAATTACCAATGTCAGTTTGAACGAGCGCTTCGCATGTTTCGCAACACATTTTCTGTATTTCCTCCCCTTGCTTATTGCAAGCGGACTCTAGCACAACTAGCTTCGACTTCAAGCTATCTACGGCCTCTTGTAACAGTGTGTTCCTATTGTTGCCCTCTTCGATAAATTGTTTTAGTAATTCCAGGTTATTGTCATATTTATCTAATTCCAATTGCATATTACACATTGTTTGATGTGAATGTCTGGCGTCACACTCTAATTGTGATGAATACCTCTGTAACTTCTCACACTCTGCACATTTTGAGCAATCTATACAACTTTGTATATTGTTATTGTTCATTGAATCACTTTCACTTATGTCTGTTTGTGTGCACGCAGTGTTTGCGTCTTTGAGATCTATGTGCGTTTGTGTTCCTATAGATATATTAGCGGTTACGTTGCAAAATTGTATCTTATCTACACTTACATAAGACTCAATTTCGTTATTCGAATCGTCAGTTTGGGTAGCAACTGCTATAACAGATTTATCTGTTTGAGATAGAGCGTTCGTTTTACCAATTTCAACTTTATCGTTTGTGTCATTGAGTTCATTTTCGTCGTATCCCTCGTCGGTTTGCGTCGCGACTGTTACGAGGGAGTTGTCATGGCTTTCGGTCGGTTTTTCGGGGAATAGTTGCTCGGTTACATTTGTTCTTGACACATTACAGAAGCTGAGACGAATCTCGTCGAACAGTGAGATATTTGTGGCCCTGCCTTGATCCTCTTTTAGGGCGTTTACAAAGGATTCTTCGTCTATGATATGGTGCTCTATGGGGTAAATAAGCATGTTAGAAAGCGTTGAAGCAAAAGCGTTACTCTGTTGATAGAAGCTTGAAGTATTTTGTGTAGTTATGACCAAAGAATGTAGTGTGAATTTACCTAAACTTCGAGGAGAGACATAACACGGAGCTGATACTTAATTTTGCCGGTAATTAATTTACCGGATAGTTCAGATTTTACATTATATTTTATGATACATTAGATTTCATGAACATTTCAAACATTTTATTTTATGTAACGTGCTGTTTTTTTCTTCTAAAGTCTAATATTTCGAATGTTACAATTCGTTACAAAAGATCTCGTAACAAAACACTATTTAGTGTTAGGATAGGAAACCTTGGAGTTTTGTGCACCAATGAAAGAATTTTTTGAGACTCATTTATTCTTTCAATCAATCAATATTTTATTTGTCAATAAGGTTATACATGGTCTTACATATAGAAATATAAGTGCGCTTATCGTACCATTATATTGGCATACAAATATCAAGCATAGAAAACATTATACATTAATTAATTTAGTTTAGTTATTTAGAAATTTATTGAAATACAGAAAATATTAGAATTAATTTTAAGATTTAATGTCTAACAAGGTTTTTAAAGTTTCCTCCGACGTGAATAGCATTAAGTACGCCTTTTATACCAATCTCTGTAGTTGTAGCAGCACCATGCTATATCTCGTCTCAAAGTTTAGGCAAATTGACACTTCCTATTCCGATCTCTGGTAATGACATACAAATGTGTGAGAAAGGCGTGATTTGCGCAACATTTATGACAGGCATTGGGCGACTAGCCAAGCCAAACATCCATTATGCAAGTAACATTAATGCTTTTAACAGTTGACCTTGATAATGCAATGTTTATAAAACAGGAAATAATTTTTATCACCACCTATTAAAATAGTTATGTGTGTAGACGCTAGTAATAATATGTTCACTTTATAGGATAGTTGTTAACGTGCAAGTTTTTATTTAGAATTTTTTGATATACAATTTTAATTGTAACCTGGTTTATATGCTTCTAGGATATACCAAATGTATTCTATAGAAATCTCCAAGGATTACACTCCTCCAAAGAACTATTACTCCCTACTAATCTAAGGAAGACACACATATTTTTTAATAGAATGAAGAATGGTTTTAAGTGGTTCTTGCAGTCCAGCAACATTTACACTCAACCCCAAACAAGATCTATATTTTATGTGTGTAATCTATCCTGGAACATAGGTAATTTGAATTCAAATGTAATCAGGAGATTTGTCGATGTGCAGTGAACAGAATTATGACAAGTAAACAACAGTCCAGAAGCGATGGTTACAATGACAAGAATGCTGACACTTTGTGTATCCATAGTGTTAATGACACAGGGAATCCTAGTATGGGAGTTGTTAGCGTCAAGTGTTAATTTATTTTATTATATAACGAATCGTGGGTGTAATTTAACATGATTATTTACTGCCTGCAATACTCATGTTGCATGATATTGATGATTAATATTTCGGACCTGAACGAGGTCCTTCCTCATGAGCCGTCGCGGGCGGTCGCAAAGAGTGGTACTAGACGGGGCGCATTCAACGCTGTGTCGCTCTCCAAGTTGTCAATATTACCACATGTAACGTGGAGTACGTGGAAACAGAAGCGCGCATGGCCTGGCGGCTAGCGTAGAACGCAAGCGATCTATGCAGCTGAGCCAAACGGGCGCGGTCGGATGTGAGATGGGTGACCGCTAGTGGCAAAAAAATTTCATGCGCGTTTCCGTGCTTCGGAGGGCACGTTAAGCCGTCGGTCCCGGTTGTTGTCGATAGATAACAGTCGTCAAACCTTGTCGGAGGCCTTATGGGCGGTTTGAAAACATCCGACAGCGGGTTGGCCACTAACCCGCATCTCCACCAACCCGCATTGGAGCAGCGTGGTGGAGTAAGCTCCAGGCCTCCCCAATAAGGGGGAGAGACCCGTGCCCAGCAGTGGGACGCAAAAAGGGTTGCAGCCAATGTGGAGTACAGGTTTCCAGGCTGAGGGCACAGTCCAACCACTATCTCTGTTGTAATTAGGATGACGGTTTATCTCAATCGCTTCACGCACTTTACGGGGTACTAGAAAATTTTCCGTCGCCAGAACTGTTACCTTATCGAAGCGAATGAAATGCGCCGTCCCTGAATTATGGGCATGTTCCGCGACTGCGGACCCTCTGCTGTCTATGTTCTTCACACCACGTATGTGGGGTCGCAGTGTGTATTTGTATTTGTATGTGCTCGGAAACCCTGGTAGCGACGTTGCGTCGAATTTTGCCTATGTAACTCTTGCCACAGTCGCAAGGTATCTTGTATACACCCAGTATTCTATGCAACTATGCAACACTATGCAAGGCAACTATGTAACGTGAGTATTGCTAGCAGTAAATAATCATGTTAAGTGTTAATTTAATTACATAATTAAAATATACTTATAATATGGCATCAAACAGGGCTTACCTTGCACAAACCGACTGTCACAGTTCAAGCTGTCCAGCGCTGTCAACATTTGGTCCTCAGTGTAGCTCACGTCGATGGAGCGGTCCATGCGCAGGTGCGTCTGGTTCGACTTGTTCAACATCTCTTTCAACTCCATTTCTAGGCGTACCTGGAATCAATAAATTTTTACTATACTTTAGTCGCCTCATCTCTGGCTGGCGACCGCACCTTATCACCAAATCTCAATTTATCATTTGGTCATTTGAGCCATTATTTATTTATAAATATTGGTTGTAACATGATTGAAGCTATAGGATGTGAATATTCAAATGTTAATACTTAAACAAAACGCTATAAAGGCTCAAAAGACCAAATGAAATGTTGGTTGCATGTTTATTGCAGTTATAGGATGTGAATATTCAAATGTTAATACTTAAACAAAACACCATAAGACTAATTAAATGTTACCTTTTCCTTAATAATCTGCTGCATGAACTCTTCCTGGTCCTGCAGACGGGCGGAAAGGTCCGCGTGCTCCGTTCGCAGCGTCTCATTATCCTCCAGTAACTTGGCTTGCCTGCTGGCGTACATCTCGTTGATGCGGTGGCACTCATCCTTGGACTTCGTTAGCTGCTCTTTTAGGGTTAATTTCTGTAAATAAAAATTTTGGTAAAAAATATGTTCTGGACATAATATGATATTAGTGAAGGGAATGATTTTTTCCTAAAAAAATTTATAAATAATGTAAAAAAGGGCTCTGTAATAAATAAATATGAATAAATAATTAATAAACAAACAACTAAATCAATATATATATACTAGAATAAATAATTAATAATGATTAAATAAAACGCGATAAATGCGCACATTACAAATTTCTTTGTCAGAGATGCGCGCCGAGGATTTGAACCCACGATCGTTCGCGTCGAAGACCGAGGTTTTTTACCACTTGACCATCACTGCTCATCATCATCGCATTATTAATAGAATAACTATTTTATTTTACCTCGTTCTCCAACATGGCGACCTGTTCGTGCAACACTCGCGCGCGTTTCCTCGCGCCGTCGAGTTCCTTCCGCGCTTCGTCCAACGCCCGCTCGGAGCCACACAGGCGCTCGCACACGTCCTCGTAGTCGCGTCTCACGTGCGTCAACGTTACGTTTTCTTCGCGTAACCTACAAAAATTTAAACGTTATCGAATCGAATCGGACAAAACCTATTCTAATTATATGTATATACGGGTTCGATTCCCGGCGAAACAGAAATTTGAATGATGAGTTTAAATTTCTATCCTCGGTCTGGGTGTTTGTGTTCCTGTCTTTGTATGTGTCCATGGTACCCAAGATACAGGGTATTAACTACCTTACTGTGGGGCTATGAATGAGTGTGTAATGTTTATTTACTTATTTATATACACTGGAGTTTATATGTTTTCAAATAATAAAGATAGAAAGATTAGAAAGAGAAAAACAAAAGCAAATAATGGCACGGACCAAAGTCTGTGGAGTTAAATATTTCTAATAAAAAAAACGTTATCGAATATATGTACATAGATATAAAGGGCACGGTAAAGAGACTTTCAAGATCTGTCAATTGATTGGATCCCTTTATTGAATCCCACTGATGGCAATAATAACGGAGACCGCCTGCCAACGAAGCGCGCAAGGGCCAATCACTAGCGTTACGCTTAAACGCAAGCTATCTATCTGGTTAACTGTGTGCGGTCGGGTGTAAGTCGGGTAAGGCGGGCGCGTTAAGCTATCGGACCCCATTTGTATCGTTATATTGAAGTCGATAAACTTCTTCGAAGTCCTTAGATCGATTTCACAGTAGCGTATTTTATACGCGTATATGTCGACCGCAACAGATGTCACCCATACAGTACTGGCACAGATGTATGTATGGACGACATTTGACACTCGTAAAATACGAATAGGAGTTTTTGGCGGGAAGTCTAATATTGTGCTCTTGTTTTATTTTCATTTTCTTGGTGTATTTTTGAGTAATATCGGATAAAGTTGATGGCATTTTGTTTGATATAGGTTAGTAGATATATTACAGTGCACAAGTGTTTGTGAAATAGAATAACAGTGCTAAAATATGTTTTTTCTGCTTGCCTCCAAAATTCCATCGGACACGTTCTAGTAAAGTAGCCATCGCTTTACTTAAATGTTGGACTGACTTGACTGACTCATTACTGACGACTTACTTACTGACTTTGTTATTACTTCGTTCAGTTTCATTGAAACTGGCAAATAATTGATGCAAAAATTATACTTGACGCTGGCAGTATGCACAGAGTTTGCGATGCCATAATTGAAAAAAAATACGAATACGAATAAGTTTCGAAACAGGTATTATAGGCGATTGGAAACCATCCGCCAACAGTTTGGGTTAATGACATGACAATGCGATACAATGTTTGACAACTTGTGTGGCGCAATGGTTACCATGCCGGACTGCCAATCGAAGGGTTCCGGGTTCGATTCCCGGCGAAACAGAAATTTGAATGAAGAGTTTTTTCTGTTTGTGTTTCTGTCTCTGTGTGTGTCCATGGTACCCACGACACAGGGTATATCTACCCTACTGTGGGGCTATGAGTGTGAAGCATTATTTATTATAATAAATAAATAAATAAATAATATAAATAAATAAATTATTAGTGTGAAGCGTTTACTTACATATTAAGATGTGCCCTCAGTGAGTCCCGCTCAGCGGATAAAGCAGCCAGTGCCTCCTCATGTTGCCTATCAGTGAAGTCAAGCTGACTGCGTAACTGGAGGGCCAGGTGCGACTTCTCCCGCAACTCGCACTGCAAGTCTTCTAGTAACTGGAAACCTGACAATCATAATTTGCTTTATGCCTTAATTTTGTCGCCCAAAAATTTTGAGTATATGAACTACATACAGATAAAAAAGATGTAAAAATTTTATGAATGCTTAAATTATTTATTTACTCAACATAATTAAATCACGAAGTGACTGTCAATTCAACTGTGCTGGTTGATTAGAAACTAAGTGGATTTGTAGCAAGAAATAGTTGAACCTAGACAAACCTAAGTGGGTTTAATGGAAACTATGTATGTATGTAAACAACATGTATTGTTATTTTGTTATGAAATAAAAAAATTAAACAAGAGAAGCACATAGTTTATTAACACAAATATGGTTTCGGGCTCATTTAACCAATGTTTTCAGAGTTTCATTAAATAAACTTAGTTTAATACTTACCATCAGTAGAAATACCAGAATCTGAGTCATGGGTAGCTTGCCCACTTTTTAAATTAAAACTGCAACAAAATATTACACTTATATGTTTCAGCTAACATTGTAAAATTGCAAGTAGGTTTTTGTGATTTATTTCACAGAATTTTAAGTAACACAGGATTCTTTAAAGTTGTAATATTGACTTTTTTCTTCTTTTTTTATTTAAATAGAGTAGCAGACGAGCATGCAGGCCACGTGGTGTTAAGTGGTCACTGCAGCCCATGGACATCTACATACAACCTCAAGCAAGCATAGGTAAGTCTTGCCTGAGGTTGTATGCAGTTGTGCTGCTACTCCAGAGGCTGGTCGCCTCATGTAAGTGTGGCCGGCAACTGCACCTTTCCACCGAAACACAATAGAATTGGTTCACGGCAGAAGTGGCTGCAGCGGTGGTACTTCCCCGGGTGAACGATAATAGTTCTACCAGCTACAAAAGTCTAAAGACTACAAGTAAACAAATAATTTAACAGCAAATATATCAATAACAATGAACCCTGAGGTTTCAAGAGCAGAAAGCTCTTGAAGTTAGATATTTAATAAAGATATTAAAGATATCAAGTGTGTTACTTGATATGATACATAGCTCAATATCAATGATCAATGTCCATGTAATTGATTAGTAGTGAGACTTGATATGTATTTATTGCTACATCCTCTATAAATTGAATTTTTTTCCAGTTTTACCTTGCATCAAATGTAGATCATACATTTTAGATTGTCTGACAACAATCTAAAAAAAAATTTAAAACTTCATGTAATGCCTAACATACTTTATGGTAATATAATATTATTCCTGCAAGCTGAACGTCAGTCCTAGAACTTTTTATTCAGTAAATGTTTAATATGTATTTAAATTGAGGCAGCTTTTGCCAAGGCACCCAAGTCTGTCAAGACAATCGCTACCTTGTTTTGCAAAATATGTGAATCCAAGCAAAGAGATTTTATATAATTTCTTGGTGCTACCAACCAGTGGTGGATCTACAATTTTGTTACATACATATGATGTATATGCATCACTGACCATGCCTGGTTTGGTGGTTTGGAGAGGGTTTGATTTTAGTTTGAAGAATTAGATGTTTGGCTTGAGCCCCCTAGGCCTTTCCCCTGGATTGCTAGTGCTACCAACTGCTACTTGTTAAATTTTGGGGGGGTCGCCATGAAATTTGGGGGGGGGGGGTCGCTAAGAAATTTGGGGGAAGAGATGTCCCAAACTGGCTTGTTTTGCCTTCCGTCTATGCATGACTGATGGATTTTGGGGGATGAGGGGGGAGTCATGTCCAATGGGACCGCGCCTGATCTAGGTAGCTTTCCGCTTGTGTGGATGTGGAGGCACAAAACTTTCATTACAATAATGAGATATTTTTCCTGGGTAAATTGTAGCCTTTGTCACTCTCCGGCTCCCTCTTTGTACAAAAAATCAGACCAATCTATGGCACCTTTGCGATGTGAGAGCAGGACAAGCAAACAAACAGCCTTTCACATTTAATTCAATATATTAGCATGAAAGTTTGGATTTCACATACCTTTCTTCTAGATCCACCTTAATCTTCTGGCTTTCACTGTACTCATTCAGGGTTGCAGCCAGCTTAGCCACTGTAATCTCAGGGTTGGACTGATCCGGATCCAGCAGGGACCTTAAATAACTGTATTCAGCCCTGGAAATTATGCTTTATTTTAGTAGGTTACAAGTGTGTCTTTTAATAGAGTATTTTCAAATGCTACTAGGACATTATTGTTGTGAGTTTGTCTGCTAAAGACCAAATGTAAGACATAGATTTACTAAAACTTTAAAGCAAGTAATTTAGTTATTACTAACAATAACTTTATGGGGACTTCAACACAAAGTTATGCACAAAAAAGTTCGGAATAGTCAGTAGTTGGCTGCAACTCATTTTACGTCCCACTGCTGGGCACTGGTCTCTCCCCTTTATTGGGGAGGCCTGGAGCTTACTCCACCACACTGTTCCAATGCGGGTTGTTGGAGATTGGGATTAGTGGCCAACCCACTGTTGGATGTTTTCAAACCGCCCTTAAGGCCTCTGACAAGGTTTAATGACTGTTATATATCAACAACAACCGGGAACGACAGCTTTACGTGCCCTCCGAAGCACAGAAACGCGCATGAATTCTTTTTTTTCTTCTTTCTTTTCTAACGGTCCCCCATCTCACACCTGACCACGCCCGTTTGACTTGGTTGCATAGATTGCTTGCGTTCTACGCTCACCACCAGGCCATGCGCGCTTCAAGTCAGTAGTTAGTAATGTTATATTTATTAACAATAATTTAGACATTTACAAAAACATATACATTTGCTAAGCTTCTCATGTTTCGTTTCTGCACTGTAAACAAATGAGGAAGACCAAAATTAGACGTTCAAGTAACTTCAAATGACTAAAACAACTACAGGCTAATGCTCCAGTTTCGAATTGAGGGCATTCAAAACATCGTTAGATCATAATTTGTAAAATTATAACCTGAATTCATTTGACTTAGTTTGAAAGAATTATTGAAAGTAAAGAAGAGACCTCATAGAAATGTGATTGTTTAAGTAAAATAGAAGATTATTAATTAAACTTACTTGTTACTTTTTACTAACGGCGCGAATTTATCCATCAATGCATCTACACGCAATGTGCCAGAACTCTTCACACCACAACAATCAAAAATCTGGATGGCTGTGACGATATATTCTAAAATATAAACGTGTAATTAAATCACCGAGGAGTTAAGGAGCTATACCAACGCGTAGTATCAGAAATAAACACTCAATTTAGTATAACTTACCGTCCATGCTTGTGTCGCTGTCTTTATTCATATTTGTCAAAAATAATTCTGGCCTTGTTTAAAATCAAACTAACTTAATTATCTTCCCTGCGCTTCAACGGTCACAATGTTTATTTTTCATTAGCCTAATCTAAATAAATTCGTTACGCTAGACCGGAGTACAAAAATAGTTTTGTAATAAAAACGGTTTAACCATTTAACAGTTGTAGTGATGCGACTACTAGAGAAGTCTAGAGTCTACAACATATAGAAAAGGTTATCACGAACCGTAATAAATGATGACAAGTGTTTGTAAAACTTCAAGAGTACTATCGAATATTGCTTTTAATATTGTAAAAACAAGAAATTAAACTCATTTTCCCTAAATATTGTATATTTTGCCATTTTTGCATTATTTACCGAAAAAATATCGATCGAAAAAAATTATCGATATTTTACTAACCTGTCATGTAGCACTATTGAGAAGCACAGATTAATAAATATTTTCCGCAGATAGCCAAATAAATACTTAACTAAAACTGACGTGCTGAAAGCTTAAGGTCTGATTACATTGACCAACCTGCTGGAGCCGACCAGGCATACATTGCTGGTTATCTGAGTACATTGAAATAAAATACTCAAGATAACCAGCAATGTATGCCAAATCAGACCCTGCAAGTTGGTCAATGTAATCAGCCCTTTAATGTAATACCCGGCAGCAGTCAGCACTGCTGCAACTGCTGCAAGGCCTGCAGCAGGATTTGCGGGGTGACAACTACGTAAGTATATGCTGAGCTAGCTAAGTCTATGGTGACAACAATAATTTTTCATTTTTCCTTTAAGAACTAACAAAAGAACTTTATTTCATAGACTCAGATTTTTATTTAAGATTAATATGTATGCATAACGGATAACAAAGGCAGGGGAAATACTGATATATTCGAAAGATTTTTCTACATAGAAAAATCTTTGTAATCCATTAAAGATAATACAATCTTGCATAGAAGTTTTTTTTTCAATTATGGCATCGCAAACCCTGTGCATACTGCCAGCGTCAAGTATATTATTTGCATCAATTTTTTGCCAGTTTCAATGAAACTGGACGAAGTAATAACAAAGTCAGTAAGTAAGTCGTCAGTAATCAGTCAGTCTAGTCAGTCCAACGTTCAAGTAAAGCGATGGCTACTTTTTTAGAACGTGTCCGATGGAATTTTGGAGGCAAGCAGAAAAAACACTTTAAGCACTGTTATTCTATTTCACAAACACTCGTGCACTGTAAATTAACCTATATCAAACAAAATGCCATCAACTTTATCCGATATAACTTAAAAATACACCAAGAAAATGAAAATAAAACAAGAGCACAATATGTTTTTTTCGACTTCCCGCCAAAACTCCTCTTAACGCATAGAAGTTCTTTGTTCATAGAAACTACTAAAACGTGCAGCGTGCAGCACACTTGTCAGGGGCGATCTAGTCTAGGGTGTAAAGGTGGGGATGACCCTTGGCCTTAACTTAATTGCCATCTTAATCGTGTCGTGTGTAGGCAAACGAATTGCCCCAGCCGTTGCCACGTGTGTAGCGCGACTGGGGCAATTTCTTAGTCAATATTCAACCCAGTTGGTTTAGTTTTACAGACTTACATACAGAATTTTTATAAATTATTTTATATTTTTTTATATTATAATTATTCTTTATTCAACAAATTAACATTAAAAATATGAACATTTAAAAATAATTAATAAACTACAACTAGGTACAAATAAAAGTATAAACTAATTAATGTAAAAAACCGCATCCAAATTACTGTCCTGAGGGTGTGTGCCCAGAATGCTGGCAACAGCCAAAGCTATTCTATTCTTTGACCGATGTAGTTGCCAGCCTTCGCCTTGCCAGTTTACCTGTTGCCTGGATCAATCGTCTGGATAAATGTTTAATAAAAACTTTAGCATCTGAGCCCCATGGTCCTATCGTTTAAACGCCAAAGGGCAGCAATATGTAGTCCTCAGCTAGAGCTGCATGATTTTGCACTATGCGTATCTCAGCGTCGGTCGCTACCAAGCCAGCCACACTGGATGACATGTGGAGATGGGAAGGTGCCAAAGTCTCGACGCAAGTAGTATCCCACACAAGGTACCTTCCATTCATCCAGGGCAGGGCCGCGCCACCCATATGTGCGAAGTGTGCGCGCACACAGGCGCCAAGACAATAGGGGCGCCGCTATCGAAATTATTTTTGTTACACTTACACAACAACCTATTATTTCTTTGTAGTGGAGTATCGATAAGTAAGTAGAGTAGTAATAGGCGCAACAAATGCCTCGTAAACAACAAAACTATGTATTATGTAAAAATAAGTTGAAACATAAAGATTCGTGAAAAAAAGAGGCGCTTCATAGGTTTCGCACACAGGCGCTGTCGGGAGTCGGCGCGGTCCTTTTTTTTATTTTTATAAATAAACCTAACAATAAGGCAGACGGGCCGCGTGGTGTTAAGCGATCACCGTCGCCTATGGACACGGGCCAGCCTAGGGGAGCCGCCCGAGCATTGCCGGCTTTGGAGGAGAGCTTTTTTTACAGCTTTCTTGAAGAACCCCATGTTATAGTCCACTGGGAATGCCTCAGCTGGAAGGTTGTCCCATAACCTACACGTCCGTTGTAAAAAGGAGCGTGCAAAGCGGACTGTGGAGGACCGCCACGAGTCCAGATGGAACGGATCGAATGGAACGGAATGGATGGTCTGGTGGAACTTAAACCTTCGTCTGGTGGTATAATCATGGAATGGTGATGTAGGCATCAATTTGAAGAGTTCCTCGGAGCACTCACCATAGTAAAGTCGGTAGAACACGCAGAGCGAGCCTATGTCTCTTCGCAAGCTAAGCGGTTCTAGCCTGCCAGTCAATCTTGGGTCGTTGACGATTCGGATTGCGCGCTTTTCAACGGAGTCAAATGGGTGTAGCTGGTACTTAGATGCTCCTGCCCAGAGACGGGAGCAGTACTCCATGTGGGGTCTGACCTGGGCCTTATACAGCGTCAGGAGTTGCCCCGCAGTGAAGTACTGCCTCGCTCTGTTGAGAACACCAAGCTTTTTTGATGCCAATTTGGCTTTGTACTACAAATGACTCCGGTACTGCACTTTACTTTGGTCCTAATCCAGGGTATTAAAGACAAACCATCTGGCCTCTTGTCAGCGCACAATACCATTCGGTTCAAGTTGAGCCGGTACGTTGACGGTGACAAGAGCCCTCCGGATAATATCATTCAATGCAGCGTGACGAGAGAAGCGACCGGCACTGCGAAAACAAGAAAGACCATGGTGCCCCAAACGGTCGACCTGACCTCCCACAAGGACAGCAATGAGGATGGTTGAGATTTTAACCAAGTCGCAGACCAACAGCAATTTTTTTATTTTTTTTATTATGAAACGAATGAAATATCTAGCTCGTTAAATTAAGAAACAATAGGATAAATGCTTGGTAAGTGACATACCATTAAGGATGATTTTTATAGTATGTGTACATGTAAGAGGGTGGAATGGAATAAACTTTCTTATAATAATAAAATGTCTTTTTTGCTCTCTCGGGTGAGTTATTTTTGAAGGTGAACAATCAAGTTCTTTTTATTGAAAAGGGAATTACAATCGGATGTCAGAGGAAATTACCAGACTATGAGGTTGATGGTTCAGAATAATGTGGTTGCACGCAACACAGTGCAAGATATAATAATACATCCTATGGCCTATACCGAATAAATAATACTACATAGAACGGAAACTCCCGCTCCGAACGGGCTCAAGGTCACGATATTAGCCTACACGTTAAACAGAATACTGAAGTCGGGTTGTCTCGGACGGGCGCGTCAATTACAATAATGCCGCCAAGTTAATGTGGTGTGTTTGGTTGTACAAACAATTCTAAAACAATGCCAAACTTAAGTTTTTTTTAGTTTGCCCAAAGATGATGCGAGATAAGTAATATTTTTTAAATATTATTCCTTTTCGGTACCTAATTTATCAAAAGGACATGACCAGTTCTTTTTGTGTAGCCAATTGTATCACTTTCAATCATTTATAAAAAAATATTAGATACCTACAGCATTTTAACATGTCGCCAAAATATTTTTTAATAGCCCCCGCCATCGGTCATTGAACCTTTCTCGATTGTTTTGCCTCGCGATTGCGGCGCCCGCGGCACTGGCGCACGCACATAATACTTAATATATAACTCGTTTATTTTAAACCTACACTACCTAAGTACTTACACCTATGTAGGTAAGTAATACTTACTTAAATGACTTCATTTGGTATGGTACTTATAACTTATTAAGTAATATTATTTATAAGTATTTATAGAGTAGGTAAGTATTTATCATTCTCATATTTTGTAATACTAAACTAAAATAATGATTTTTAAGTAAAGGAAAACTTATAATTTTGCGATTATATCTTTAGACATAAGCATTACTAACAGTTCACAACCCTGGCAACACGCCTGGGCGACAGAGGGGACGGGGTGAAGAGGGATGTAGGTACATAAATGACGGCGTTTCAGTGTCGGTCAAAGAAGATTCCGTTCTATGTAGTATTATTATTATTTATTCTTATGCCTGATAACTGACACGCTCGAGTAAATCCAAAAATCCGCTCTTGCGCTTCACTACTTATAGGCAGGTATGATGTACTTGATTTCCTTTAGAAATACGTGGTTGAATTTTGTAGTTTTATTTATTAAAAAAATGATGTAATTAGTGTACTTAGTATACCATAGAAATAAAATTCAAACAATCTTTATCTTTACAAGATGCTTTATTAATAAATAGTAGGAAAATATAAGAAGACTCCAAAATTCATATTACCTACAAATATATAAAAACTAGACGGGAAAATATACAGAATATTATCGTGTTCTTATTGTATTGAGGATCTCCACAAGACCACTGTGCACCTTCAATACGGCTAGCTTAGTTTCGATCATTGTAAAGTCGCTTAGTTCCATCTGGAAGAAATAAATTCGTATTTTCATTAAAAATAAATAATGTACCTAGGTAATTTAAAAAACTAAAAAACACGCTTTTGTGAAAATAGGAACTAAAAAGTAAAAAATAAAAAGAAAATGTATAGGTACATTTTGGAAAAAATGTAAAAAAATAAAAAATGTGTACATTTTCATCTTATTTTCTACTTTGAATTTTTAGTTCTTATTTTCACAAAAGCGTGTTTATTAGTTTTTTAAACTACATTATTTATTTTTAATTTTTTAGTTGGATTTTTATTCTCATACTAGCTGTTCCCCGCGGTTTCACCCGCGTTAGAGAGGATCATTAGCATAAAGTGAAGTCCCTTCTGAAGTGCCGTGGACCGGCTTTTTTGTAGGACTATTTAAGATAAACATTTAATTTTCCATCTTACATAACGAATGTGTAACTCTAGCGGTTTTGGCAGCGCACGCCAGAACAGCTCGCAGATGGTAGATTTTTTTCCTTCTTACTTGACACTTATTGTCATATTATTTTGGACAATTCACACAATCCTTACTAATATTATAAATTCGAAAGTAACTCTGTCTGCTACGCTTTTCCGCTTATACTACTGAACCAATTTTAATGAAATTTGGAACACAGATAGAGTTGACCTTGGGAAAGGACATAGGATGGTTTTTATCCTACGGGAACCTATAAAACGAGTCCACGCGGGCGAAGCCGCTGGCAGAAGGCTAGTTTATTATACTCTTCAAAGATCTTATACTTACAATAATCATAAATAAATTTCGAAAAAGATTTAAACGAAATATCCGATTGAGATGAAACAAAAAGTATTTTACTTCTACATAAATACTCTTGATAACATAATGCTTAATTTCGATAAAGATTAATATTACGATACATATTTAACGTATTTTTTTTTTCTTCTGACGATTTAATAATTATTTTGAACACAAAATCGGTTATTGTGATTAAACCATAATAGCTAGATATATGTTCTTGCGGACTTTTTTGTAGGTCTTAATGGGATCTACAAACCCGTAGTACACCATTTCGTTCTATTGTCAATAGTTTTTGCAGCGCACGCAAAAATAGGTTTTCGATTTTACACCTTGTGTTACAAAATAGCAATTTTATTACGGATTCCTAATTTTGAAAAAAAAACATAGCCTATAGCCTTCCTCGATAAATGGACTACCCAACACTGAAAGAATCATTCAAATCGGACCAGTAGTTCCAGAGATTAGCGCGTTCAAACAAACAAACAAACACTGCAGCTTTATAATATTAGTATAGATTATTGCATTGTCATCGGCCCTTGACCCCTGTGCAAATTTTCAAGTTAAACAGACTCGTAGAAGTAAGAGAAAATGAAGTTAAAAGATTCCGTTACATACATACATAAAGGTCAAGTTAATAAAAGCGTGTTAAAGAATTGCTTTACGACAGGTATTTCCTTCGTCAAATTATATGTCAGTTCTTGGGACGCCAGAAAAATGAAGGTGATGTGATGTTTTGTACTTAAAAATGAACCGGATGGCGCTATCGTGTAGCAGGTCTTCTTTTTATTATTTTAATTAATCAAGGTACATAGCACTATGCCGGTTTCTGAATCACGCTAACGATGTACAAAACTGTGCAGGTTGTAAGTATGTAGTTTGACAAGACACGTCGCCACGCAAAAAATCTGTGTAATCAGCAGCATTAGATGTTTCACATCAAAAATCTCAATAAGCACATCGTTCTATACTTTTTCATACTTTATGATTATATATCAATTGTTAATGATAAAAACGATTACCCCATCAGGCGGATCCTTGTCCCTTGGCGGATACCTTCCGTACATTCGCTCGCATATTGCGCACAATCCACACCAGGTCCGGTATTTGAGTGTGTGTGTGTCAGACTGAAAAATGATTTTTAGATTACAATTAAATAATATAAACAGAAACAGTGAAATCAATAGTCAAGTTGATAATAAAACTAAAGTCGCCATAATCTACACGGTCTATAGGTACTAACTCAAGAGTCGCAGAGTAAATACATATTTTTTGTAGAGCCCGCAATGCAACGACAGGTACCTTATATGTAACGCAAGCGATCTACTTCTATACAGTTAAGTGACCGCAATCTTCTTATATCACGAAAAACCGTCGTTTTCCGCCCCAGATCTATCTTTTTATGGAGAGACAGAGAGTGCCTAACAGTCCACCTAAACAGGAAATTGATTCACGTCAAAATGGATCAGCTTCATCTTGTAATATTTCTGCCTCCCTGGTTGGAACATGTAAGTAAGCCATAAGATCTACAAAACGAATGTATTAATACCTCCCCCGTATCCCCGCCTTCATTCATCGCATGCTTTCTGTACCCCGTGTCGAGTAGTGTAAGCTTGATTTCATCTGGAATGTTCTCTTCTTCATAGTTATCCCACTCCATCATTACCCGGAACTGCTCAGCTTGATCCGCCGATAAGATTCCACCCATCATCAGTATCAGGCC
Organism: Pyrgus malvae; assembly: GCA_911387765.1. Classification (NCBI taxonomy): domain Eukaryota; kingdom Metazoa; phylum Arthropoda; class Insecta; order Lepidoptera; family Hesperiidae; genus Pyrgus; species Pyrgus malvae. The sequence goes on along the minus strand of OU426958.1, from coordinate 4,841,301 downwards.
TTCTGATATGTCCTGTAAATTTATTATATAAACAGATATTTTTTTACTTTAAAAGTCGATCAAATGGGCTGAATTTCCGCGTGATGTAAACGGTAGCATGACACTGGCAACACCAGGGGAGCCACCTGTACGTTGCCGGCTTTGAAGAAGTCTTTTTACAGCTTTTTTGTAGAACCCCATGTCATAGGAGAAAAGGAATGCCTCTGCAAGAAGATATTTGCGATTTTGTCAACGATAACCCCCATCCCATATAAAAGAAAAGACGGAAGTATATGAACACATAAACAGTGCCACCATTTCCATGTCTATTCTCTTTCCGAATAGAGAAATCAAACATTGACTTGAAAATAAAGTAATCGCTTATTACATAACTAAGTAACTGTGGATAAATAAGTAGGTACAACATGGCAGATGTACAAACTTTTTTACTTTATATTATTTTTTACCAATTTATGATAAATTGCAATGATTTTTTCTGATTTAACTGACTAATTCAATAGACATTTATTGTGAAAAATTTATTTATTAAAATTTGTTTTTTGTTAGTGTCATATTGTACCTTTATTGGCATTCTGTATCCTCTCGGTCTGAACTTCCTCAGTACTGTCAGGTAGAGAAGTTGCTTCGATTTCTTCAGCGTGACGAACCGTGCTGCATACATCATCGGTGTTAGAGCTGGAATCAAACATGGTTTACTAATAAGTTTAGTTCACCAACAGCGCCAAAGCAATGCACGAGCCAGATTCTCTATTTAATGATTTATTTTTTGTCTTGGTTTGTCTTGATTAGGCCTTATTAGCTTCACCTGTATGTTTGTGAGATTTGTAATTGTGAGTTTGTGAGCTTATTTGTAACTCTTCTTTGGACTCAATTTTGACCCACTTTTAACGGACAGATTTAATTCAAACTTCGGACACTTATCAAGGACAATAATTTCATGAGTTTACCTAATTCCGAGAACTTGAAAAATTTTTTAGTAATAAATCGAACTAAAAAAATAAAATAAATATACTTAGTTAAAAACATGCTTTTAAAGCACATCAAACTAAAAAAGTGAAAAATTATCCTTTATATAAGTAGAAAATAATAATGAACAAAAAATACTTAAGTAATAATTATATAAATAATAAATATACAAGACTTACACTCCAGCGCATTAGAGTCGATGGGCAGGCCGAACTGCGCGTTCTGACGAGAGAACACGCGGGGAATGTGCAGCCAATCTCCCAGGCTGACCGCCGGCACGCGCAGCTCGCGAAGGAGATTCTGCATCTCTTCACCGTAGGGACGTTCGGGGCGAGTGCGTAGTGCTTCTTCCAGCACGTAACGACGCTGTTCAAAGAATTAATATTTTTAATAGTATATTTCTATTTTTAATGAGGCAACTAAGACCCACACAAAAATAATTTTGTAACATAAAATTAAATTAAAAGTAGGTAGCATATAAAAATTTCAATCAATATAAAAAGGTTTATAATAAATACTAGTCTTCCGCCAGCGGCTTCGCCCGGGTGGACCCATTTTATAGGTTCCCGTAGGATAAAAACCATCCTATGTCCTTTCCCGAGGTCCACTCTATCTGTGTTCCAAATTTCATTAAAATTGGTTCAGTAGTTGAAGCGGGAAAGCGTAGTAGACAGAGTTACTTTCGAATTTATAATATTAGTAGTGAAGTAGGGATTAAAAATTACGTTACATTGGATTAACTGAACTTAAAATAAAATATAGTAGGTAATTTAACTAAATTTTAAAATTACATCATGTAGGATCCTAACATATTGATTTATTAAAAAATAATCTAAATCTATCTTTGCTTGTTGACAACAATGACGTGCTTGTTACAGCAGTGCCGGATGTAGGGACAGTCAAACCTGTCTACTATCGACTTCAGGACGATGTTAGAACTGGCCCTCATCCTGCGCACCAGAGACGCGCACGGCGCGCACCGCTTGCGCATGGTTGCATGGAAGCAATTTGTGTGAAATGAAAATCTCGTAGGTACCTCTTATAATCGTTCTCGTACCTCGTATAGAAGGTTACAAATCTCGTAATTGTACGAAAAATCTCGTACGGTTGGTACGTGTGGTAACCCTGGTATGTGTTTATGTGGTGTGTGTGTGTGTGTGTGTGTGTGTGTGTTTGTGTGAGTATGTGTATGTATGCGTGTGTGTGAAGTATGTGTGGTGTATTACATGTGTGTGTCGCATAATGGGATATAAAATTTTATCTTAGAATGGAAAGTAGGTTTTCAGTTTCATCATAATTGAGAAGCCTAGGGTTACATGTTATACCTAAGTCATTTTGAGGCTCGTAGTTGCGAATGTTGCGATCACTTCCGACCGATTCTACTATGAAAAGACTTCCATACCCCAAATGAAATGAAGTAGTTGAAATGAAAGAATGAAATATTTTATTCACTGTACGGTTGTTTTACAAACTCTTAGTGAACGTTATTTTATTGTTCTGTCTGCTCTGGATGCGCTTAGACAATGCTGATCTGAAGAAAAGAGCAGGCGTAGAAAAAACTCAGCCCTGTTTTAAAAGATGGGGTATACAATAATTAGCTTCCTTACCATGTATTTCGTAATTTCAATAGTTATTTATTACCAATTTTGCACAGTAGATATGTTGATTAATTATTATCTACTCGTAAACTGCAGATTACTGAAGAAAATTGGTCGTAGTAGAGTATTTTTTTTTCTAAAAAGCCCATGGAAGTTACGTTGCATAGGTATGTGCTAAAAGTATTAGCGTTTTTTAAACTTTCGAACAAGATATAAAAGTCAAGGGTTGTCAGAATTTATCTTAGAGCATCAAGGTATGAGAGGTATGTATGACACCCGTCATAGGAGTGGCCTTTACGGGCGAACCCCTCGTCCCAACGTCCATGCACAATGTGCCTTCTTGTTATACAACTAGTGTGTCTGTGTGTGTCGGTGTCAGTGTTGTCGGTGCATAGAAAAAAGTTAATTGAAATTGACATATTTAGAAATGTATTCGTCTGTAGCGATGAAAGAATATTTGTGAATGTGTGACAAAATTAAAATGTGTGCGTTCTTCCCCCCGCACCATATTTGGCACAAAAATTATGTATCGAAGCGAGGCGCTATGCCGTCTCTACTGAAGGGTGAGTCAGTAACTTTGATACTCTAAGGAATAATTTATAGATAAAACTTCGATGAAATTCCCCCAAATTGAAAGCGACACATTAACCGGTCACTTATATCAATCCGTTTGTTCACTAAAATCTAAAAACACATCCTTCAACACGGATACGTCTGCACTTATTGAATCAGAATACCTTAGTATCAAATTCAGTTTCGATGGCCTCTTCATCGACTTCCCTGTGCAGGTACTTGAGGATGTCATCATCGAGGAAGGAGTCAGTCTTCCTGGTCACCCCACCCTTGATCACCGGCAGGATGATGATGTCGTCGTCCGCTGCACACGCCACGGAGCCGCGCGAACTGGGGTTCTGCGAGTCTGTGCCTATGCCTGCTATCTATAATCAGGACTCATTATATTGATTACCGCTTTTTTACATGAAAAACATTATTTTGTCTTTCTTTAGTGCGGATAACAATGTGATTGAAATTGAATGAAAACGACACATGACATCAATGTATGTGAACGTGTTAGGTATGTATATTCTTATCGAATAAAAAGTTTCGTGTGAAAAATAAAACGAAACCTTTATAGGGTACTGTATTTGTCCGTCGGTATGTCGCAGCCAATTGCTCTGAAATGACTGGAGAAAATTTAAAAAAAGGTGTCGTGATGTGGAATATTTTACTATATTTTAGTTAACAAAATTATTTTTAAAAAGCATTCGCAACTTCTATTATTTACAAGTATTATCATACCTGTGTCTCAGGATCTTGCTGTGACAGAGCTGCGAGTCCGGCCGACGTGAGCCGGTCGCTGCCGCCCCCTCGGCCCTTCCGACGACGCTTGCCGCGTCTGCGGACTTCGCCACCTTTAATAAAAACAATAATATAACGTATGAATATAGAATGAAGATTCTATGTTCATGTTATTTCAAGGTTATTACAGCTTTTCTTTAAACCAACCTATTAACAGATTTCAGAAGGTAGGTCTCTACAACCCTTATTTGTAGGCCGTACACGGGACTCCATAATTGGTGAGGCTTGGCGCTTACCAACAGGCTTGGCCAGGCTGCTCCAACTCAATGTGAAGTTGCGGGTTGGTGGCCTTGCCACTGAAGGATGTTTTTGATCTGCATAAGGCCGCCATAGAGGTTTACTGATTGCAATCTTGCCAAAGACATAGACTTTTATTTGCACAAATATGGGTGTTTTCAAAAGTTGTTTACTTATTTTAGTTCGCCATATTGACCTTCTAGGGATATTACAAAGATAGAAATATAAAAGAGAAAACTTTGTAGGTACTTATAACACAAAAATGTACATTTACATCTATTTTATATTTAATTATTATTTTTATTTGTTTCCATATTGCGCCTTTTAAAAAATAAAATATTTATTTAGTTAGGTACTTATATTTCGGGATCCTATCGTTGGTTTTTCCACCCAGATCACAGAGTGTTTGCACACTGAGACACAGAATACACAATAGTACAGTGAGAGGAAAAAAGCCGGCGGAAAAAACCTCCCAGGCTTTTATGGAATTCCTTTATGCCTTTTACAATCGGGACTTACATAGCGTGCTCGTTCTTTGCGTGCCACTAGAGGTTACGCAACTTACATACTTAGCCTAGGTTTTCTTAGCTGGGTATGCACGCTTCAATGGTATGGTGAAAGTGCCCAAATAAGTAATAAACAAATTTTACCTCCTTCATCAATATTGGCAAGTGCTTCGCTTCCATCGGCATCCTTGTCACCTTTCGAGCGCTGTGAAGCCGGCGTTTCTCCTTTTCCCTTACCCTTTGCTGCTTTGCCGATGTTTAAAGCTTTCAATTGATTCTGGAATTTAAAATTTAAAGTCATATTAATTCACCATTTTTTATTCCGACTTTATTTGAACTCCTACAAACTTCATAAAATGTAGTGCCTAAAACTTTATGATAGACAATCATATTTATGTTTAAAAAACATTCACCTCTAGCTTTTTAAAGAACGCATCACTGTCAAAGGCGAGCTTCTCTTTTTCAACTGCTTTCTTTGGTACCTTAACACTGGGCAACTTTAATCTCTTTCTCTGCCCTGTAGGTCCCCATGAAGTCATAGAGAGAACTATATTCGATGCTTCCCTTTTCCTAGTTTTAAACGGATAATTTATCATTATCCGAGTGACGTGCATCATGCAACAATTACATGTTATTTGAGGCACTGCAGGAGGCCGCGACAGTGGGACTGGTCTACGTTTTACTCGTTTCGGTTTTAAAGTGCTCAAATTGTCGCCAGTAACGAAGAAGTTCTTTTGTTTTTGCGCCTGAGTTTGTGTTCTCTCCTTTGGCTTCGGTTTATCCTTTTTTATTTGGAGCAGTTTTGTTTTTGATATTAAGAATGGTAACATTTTTAGCGTAGTGCTCCAACGCTGACGCAAATACAACCAACGCGATGAAAGTTATTACAAGAGTTCGTTATCGGTCGTACCTACGTCAGTAAAGTTATTGATTATCGTTTATCACCTATAAAGTAATTTTGTACGCTCTAGTAAACTTTCGAGATGGTTGTATAAGGAATTATCCAGAGCTCGCGATAACATGTTACTACAGTGTCAAAATTGTGACGAAATATTTTCGACAGCAAAACTATCCGCAAAACAAATTGAAACCGTAATCCGCTCTAAACCCTAATCAGTATAATTCACATAATCAATCTAATAAGAATTGATTTATTAACGTTAAGGATCAGTCGAATAGTCAGACCCGTTCCTTAAAACTTGTTGAAACCAATTTGTATTTGATTTGGCTACTTCCTTATGTGCCATAAGGGAAAATACTCGTAATTCTTTGCTATTTCTAATGAGTACAGATCACGCACCTTTTTATTATTCCTGACGCTAAGTGGTTCCTTTACCGGCACTGCCCTCTTCGACAAAATTAGCGGAGAAGCCAGCGGTGGCAGCTGTTCGCATTGGCCCTTGATGAGACGGTTGTGGGCGCCCTCGGAGAGGTTCAACGAGGGCAGAGTGGAACGGTCATTGGTGACGCTAGTGTTGTGTCCAACCGTCATCTCAGAGGTCGCATAACCGTGGTAGTACAGGGTTTCCTGAAATGAGAATTTGCAAACAACACGCAGATGTAAACATGTAACGTGGAAAAGTATAAAGGTAAAACGAAAGGAATTTCTCTGTAATTGATAGGGTGGTTTCGCCAGTTCTCGACCGATTAGTGGAGTTGCCAAGTTCAGAACGAAGAAATAAATAGAATTTATATGATTAAGTAATGGAAAAAAATAACACACATTGTCATATAAGTCTACTTTCATTGAATGTTGTTTATTTTTAAATAAAACCAAAGAATATTTAAATAAAAAACATTAAATCCGAAAATGCCCGTTTTCCTAGTTTTCGACCGAAATTTCCACTTTCCGACTTTATTTTCTCCAGTTCTCGACTATTGGATTATTAAGACAAATACTTAAAGTACTCAGTAATATTGATTTATTATTGAATAAAAACCCATATTTTGTTCAAATATAAAGTGTATAAAACCTTAATACAACAAAATAAAACACATAACTAGATCAATTTTTGATTTAATCATATTTTTAATCACAGAAATAAAATCCCACTTTTTTCACTTTTGTGGAATGAAAAATTTGGCATTCTAAACTTGGTATCTCAGATTATGACAAAGCAGCCTGTTCTATAAGAAAACTGTTGGAATGGATTAACATTATTTAGATTAGAGTACAGAAATATTATAATTTTTAATTTTTTTTTTTGCCTAGAACACGACTAAATTTAATGTGCCTTAACATTCCATCCATCATTTTATAGTCCACTACTGGACATAGGCCTCCTCTAACTTTCGCCACTCCTCCCGGTCCTGGGCCTTATGTATCCAGCGACTATCTGCTGTCTTCTTCAGGTCATCAGTCCACCTGGTTGGAGGGCGGCCTTTACTCCTTTTACCGAGACGTGGTCGCCATTCGAGGACCTTTTTTCCCCATCGGTTGTCGGTCCTCCTTACTATATGGCCTGGCCACTGCCACTTCAGCTTGCCTATTTTGAGAGCTATGTCGGTAACCTTCGTTCTTCTACGGATTTCATCTGTACGGATTCTGTCGCGTAGAGAAATACCAAGCATAGCCCTCTCCATCGCTCGCTGAGCGATCTTAAGCTTTTGGAAAAGGCTAACTGTAAAGGACCACGTCTCAGCACCGTAGGTCATCACTGGCAACGCACACTTACACTTGGCACTTAGTCTAAATAATACCTCAAAGATAGCATAAAATTAGTCTGTAATTTATGAATGTGAATTTGAATTTTCTGGTCTTGAAAGAAAGTTTCGCACAGTTTTTTGTTCAATATGCTTTAACAGGGGCAAAAACACTGACTCAAAACTCCAGACGCAGAACGGAAAAACGGTCACTTCTAAGCCAGAGGTACTCTACTAGATTGAGGACTTCTACAGCCGATTATATGCCTCACGTGTACCACAACCTGTTAGCCAAGCCACAGATTCCTTCCCGAAGTCAGTCGTGAGGAGATTGCGTTGGCTCTCAAACAGCATAAAAACGGAAAAGCCCCTGGTTCGGACGGAATAACAACAGAACTTCTTAAAGCCGGCGGCACAGTGATTCTCACAAGACTAGCCCAAATATTTAATTCAGTCTTGCAAACAGGGAGAACTCCGCAGGCGTAGAACTGGAGCATTGTAGTTATGTTCCATAAAAAGGGGGACAAAACTCCGCTAAAATACTACTGCCCAATCTCGCTCCTGAGCCACGTCTATTAGTTGTTTTCGAGGATCATAACGAATCGACTCGCAAAACGACTAGACGAATTCCAGCCACCGGAGCAGGCCGGGTTCCGACGAGATTTTAGCACCATAGACCACATTCTCACAGTAAGGCAGATTATACAAAAGACTCACGAGTACAATCAGCCCCTGTGTCTAGCGTTAGTGGACTGTAAAAAAGCTTTTGACTTGATTGAAACCTGGGCTGTTCTGGAATCCCTGCAGCGGTGCCAAGTTGACTATCGATACATCGATGTGTTGAGAAGCTTATATAACTCAGCCAATATGTCCGTCCAAATTCAGATTTCCCAAACAAAACCTATCCAGCTGCACAGAGGTGTGAGACAAGCTGATATTTTGTCACCGAAACCTGTGCACTGGAAGATGTCTTCAAGTTATTGGACTGGAAAGGATGTGGCATACGCACAGACGGCGAATATCTCTCGTATTAGCATTTTGACGATGACATAGTCCTTATGACAGAAACGCTGCAGGAGTTGCAGGAAATGTTGTCCGACCTAAATGAAGCCTCCCGACGAGTGGGGCTAGGAATGAACGTGGACAAGGCCAAAGTCATGTTCAATGTACACATTATTCCTACCACCATCATCGTCGAAGGTACGACAATAGAAGCAGTCCATCCAGCTTCATAAAAACAGCTTCGAGAAGGAAACCGATAGAAGGATTCAGTTGGGCTGGGCTGCATTCGGGAAGCTCCGTCACATACTCTCGTCATCTATACCGCAGAGCCTCAAGACGAAAGTCTTCGATCAGTGCGTCCTACCCGTTATGACCTACGGAGCCGAAACGTGGACACTGACGGTAGGACTGGTCCACAACCTCAAGGTCGCGCAGCGAGCAATGGAGAGGGCTATGCTCGGTGTGGCCCTCCGAGGTAAGATCCTAAATCAAGAAATCCGACTAAGGTCACCGACAGCTTCAAGTGCTAGCAAGCTGAAGTAGCAGTGGGCTGGACACATCTATCGTAGAGCTGACAATCAGTGGACAAGACGGCTTTTAGAGTGGAGACCACGTTTAGGAAAACGTAGTGTAGGACGCCCCCCTGCAAGGTGGGGCGACCTACACTACGTTCTGCGCCGGGTGGCGAGAGGCAACTGGATGCGTAGAGCCGAAGATCGGGCTCAGTGGCACGCCTTGGGAAAGGCCTATGTCCAGCTGTGGACTGATAAAGGTTGATGATGATGGTACATCGTGTGATGAATATAATGTACAAAAAAATATAATTTAACTGTAAAAATGTATAATAATTCGAATATGGTAGTCGGAATATGGCTTACTGTGATGACATAATCTCATTTTCGACCAAGAAAGTTTTATGACATGTGGTATTTTTAAGACATTTGAAATAATCCGGTCGAAAATTGGCTGACAAAATCTTGGTCTAAATAAGATTCAATTCTGAAATTAGAATCAATAGTTCTATTTGATAATATGTCAAAAAGATGCAACTTTACTGGACTCTGTCACACCAGTTTTCGACCGCACCGTCGAGAAGTAGGTATTCTACGAAAACGCCGTAGCCAGTTACCGACTATTCAATATTATACTTTTTCCAAAGAAATTTAGCGTAACAATTATTTTTAGTAAATACTTCAACTCATTGTCTATCAATACAAGTAAAAAACAAATTAAAAACATATAACAACATTTAACAACTCATCATGAACTGTGGGGCTCCTCACTATTTTTTACGTAATAAAGCACGCGTCCTGACACGACCGTTGCGATCCGCATATTGTGTATTTTTTTGTTCCATACTCTTTAGACAATCAGCCATTTTGCCTATGTATGAATACAACTAAACTCTTAGGGATTGCCATAGTATTTTTTTAAAGTTTCTAATGTATTTATTATTTCTATTTTATGTCGATTAATCAAACAGGTCGACGAAAAAGTCGAAAACTGGCGGCGGTCGGCGAACTGGCGAACTGACCCTATGTATTTTAACATTCTTTATTCATTCTTTATTGTACGATTATTAAACTGGCCCCCCTTGGCAAGATTTTAAATAAAAAAAACTGAGGGTTTTCTATTAAAATATTTTAATTTAACTAATTACCCCGTAATACAGGTTTTTCCAACCTAGTACAGGGGCCCTAGCCGGTCTGCAAAATACATCACACACTTGGGTGTCCACCCCTGGTAGTTGCCCCTGAAGCCACCTCTTAATTATTTTTTCAACCTTATATATTTATATTTTTATGTCCCACTGCTGGGCACAGGTCTCCTCTCACAAGTGAGAGGGATTAAGGCTAGATGCGGCCAAGAGGAATTTCTCTCAGGCATGCACGTCGATGGAGAACATCGTAATCAATTAAATATCCACAATATTTTCCATTACCGTGGAGGAGCGATAAATGCGCCATTACAAATTTCTTTGTCAGAGGTGCGCGTCGACGATTTGAACCCGGGATCGGTCGCGTCGAAGACCGCGGTTTTTTACCACTCGGCCATCGCTGCTCATGATCATGGCCATCATGTCTCACCTCTTAATTACGATCCTGCATTTCAAGTTTCAGTAATCAAAGCTTTTTCATGCCAATTTCAAGATAGCAATTATCATTATTTATGAATTTTCAAAATTCTATAATATAGGGGATACTACTGTAATACAAGTAGATAGTTATTGATCAAGTGTAAATCCAGTACCTGTCCCAGTTAATACTGATAAAAATTGATTAGTATTTTTTGACTTTATATATTTTATAACGTCAATAAATATTTATGATTGTACGATAAGTGTATTAAAACGGATTTAAAGTTTAAATAATAAGTATTTTGTTTTTAAATCCGTCTAAATTATTATCAGATAATTATCTGAGTACAATGACTAGAATTAACCCGTGTTAAGTGAAGCTGACATTTGAGTTAATAAATGATTATCGATAACAGTACCTATTAACAGTTAAAATCAATTACATGATTATCGACGATTTTAAAGGTCAAGAATAACCACTCGTATGGTAAACACTACTTATTATCGGAATCGTGTAAAGTAGATACATTTAGGAATAATAAGTTAATATGCAAGCTACTTAAACCTACATATTATTATACAGCGTTCGGGAAATTACAAAGTGTCTTCTCGTCCAGAATACCGCAGTGCCTGAAGTCGAAAGTTTTCGAGCAGTGTGTGTTGCCAGTGATGACCTACGGCGCTGAGACGTGGTCTTTTACAGTTAGCCTTTTCCACAGGCTCAAGGTCGCTCAGCGAGCGATGGAGAGGGCTATGCTTGGTATTTCTCTACGCGACTGAATTCGTAACGATGAAATCCGTAGACGAACGAAGATTACCGACATAGCTCTCAAAATTTGCAAGCTGAAGTGGCAATGGGCAGGCCACATAGTTAGGAGGACTGACAACCGGTGGGGAAGAAAGGTCCTCGAATGGCGACCACGTCTCGGCAAAAGGAGCACAGGCCGCCCTCCAACCAGGTGGACTGACGACCTGAAGAAGATAGCGGGAAACCGCTGGATTCAGAGGGCGCAGGACCGGACGGAGTGGCGAAAATTAGGGGAGGCCTATGACCAGCAGTGGACTTTAAAATGCTGATGGATGGATGGATGGATTATTATACATATTTATGATAAATTTGTAGGTAAGATTTACAAAATTCCTATAATATAAAATTACTTACAAAATTCAACGAGTACTTACGGTTTTATCCCGAAAAACATTTTCTTGAGAGAAATGAACAATTTATATAAGTAAGTAGCCTCACGGAAAAATATCCAGATAGAATACTTATTATATTGCGATAACTAATTTTGTAGCTTGGTGAGGTGCCTCCTTTTGAACTACTCCTACGCTCTGTAAATGTCTCTAAAGGGCGGAGAACGAGTGGACAAAGTCGGAATTAACCCAGTAATCATGAGATATGTTTATAAGAGTCTTGTTAGTCAAACATAGGTTGGAGTTATAGCTTTCTTGTGTTTGTGAAGAAACTCTTCCTTTAAATTCTCGGATATAGGAATCCCAGAGAGAGAGAGAGAGAGTCGAGTTACAACCATCAAAATAGTTGAAGTGTGTGCCTCTCTTACGCCCTTTAATCTGCTAAGCAGAGCCGTAGCAATCATTAAATGGCTGTAACCCTTTTTACGTCCCACTGCTGGGCTCGGGTCTTACCTAGGTTTACCAGATGAAAAAATCAAAAGTCCGGAGAAAAGACCTGTTTCCATTGAACAATCCTGAGATTTTTTACATTTTGAGATTTTTTTCACAGACATACTTAACAATTTAATAAAGTATTACGAGTATTATCATTTTTATACACAGTTTGTTTAAATTTTTATTAAAAAGATCTTTAAAATATAATCTGTTTTTAATTGAAAATTCTAAAAATCCTGAGATTTGCAAAATCCGGCCACACAATCCTAAGGAGAGTCCAAAAATCCTGAAATCTCAGGACAAATCCTGATATATGGTAACCCTAGTCTCACCCCATTATTGAGGAGGCTTGGAGCTTACTCCACCACGCTGCTCAAATGCGGGTTGGTGGAGAATAATTCAAATCATTAAATAACTAGCCTTCCGCCAGCGACTTCGCCCGCGTGGACCCGTTTAATGGGTCACCGTAGGCGTAGGATAAAAAATAGCCTATGTGCTAATCCAGGCTTCATTGTTATATTAAAATCATAGGCGTTTAACCAGTTGCTTCAACCGCGTTGTCCCTATTACCCGTTTTCACGTAGTAAAAAGGTAGCCTATGTTATTGGGTGAATGTGGCTTTTTAATCGTGAATTTTTTTTTGAAATCGGAACAGTAGTTTTTGAGTTTATTCATTACAAACATACAAAAATACAAATCTTTCCTCTTTATAATATTAGTATACATAACAATTACTAGGAGATTCCGTCTTTAAAGCTGAGCTTCCTGTTTCAACGTAAATCACCTAAAATCCCGTAGGTACATGTGGAGGGCTAAACCGACCACACTTGATCCATTTAATTTTAATTTTGTGTGCCTGTGCCGGGTGCCCCAGCTATTAGTCGGAAAAATGTTTCTTAAGTGCAATTCTGGCAGCTGTCCCTCAGGCTCCCTTATCTACGCCCCTGCTGCTAAAGTACGTACTTGACTGTGGCTTCTTCTAAGATCAAGAACGATGGCGGTTCTCTGGTGCGGCTGGTCCGGAGTCAGGCACCTTCGGGAGCCTCGTGACTTGCCACTCGCAAGTGTCGGTGCTGGCGTCAATGGTCTTGAATCGGTTTCCGTGTACCTGTAATAAGAAATAGCATAACATTTCATAACTTAATTAATAAAATAGGTAGGGAATGTACATAGAGAAGATAAATTATTTTTTCTGAAAACGAAATGTTTAAGAAAAATCGCTGTTTGTTTATATAAGTATTAATATTATACTACATACTAATGACCTAAATGATACAGACCGACACAGGCATCTAGTAATTATTGGTACTAATGGTAAAAAATATACATAATATAATATAGCCACTCTGGGAATCGAAAATATCAAAATTTGGAGTTAGTGGCATGGGTAAGTAAGTAGTTTACGCTTAATTTTAATGAAAGAACTGGTGGAAAGAAATATTTTCTACATAAAAACGTCATAAAAGACTACTTAGAAGCTCACCAACAAAGACTTCACCGTCACGTGAATGTTGAGGCTGTCCAACTCCTCGACACCACGGACCTAGTGCGAAGACTCAAACGCAAAAAAACGTTTGCATTAGTGACATAGTGTAGTGCAGTGACATTAAAACAGTGACTTTAAGAACACAAGAACAGTGTGTCTGAACCTTTGTGTTAGAACTAAGAAGTGCAGTGTCAGTGGGCGCACGCCTTAATAACTTTTTCTCTAAACAGCAATTTAAGTTAGCGTAAAATTACTTAAGTCATATAAATACACTAGATTGTAATCTATACCCATAAAGTGTCTATAAGACGTTTTATATCACAAAAAAATTGCAGTTTGGGACAAACTTATTATAGAGTTTTATACGTATTTAATTATAGCTATTGAAATGAACTAAGACTTTGATACTCGTAAACAATCCTAACATCTCGATGAGATTTAGATCGTAAAGCGGATAAACGAAAGATTTATTGGATCTGCAATAAACGCGATATTAAACAAACTATTTGTGGTTTACGACTACTCTATCCGTAGTTTGAAGTAAACATTATGATGGTATGTGCAAGCTAGTGATGTGCCAGATAGTTCATAAAATAGATCCGCGAATACACATATTCGGTGTCAAGAGCCGCGGATACGTATCTTTATTTTTCGATACCTACAAAACAACTTCGGCTTATCGGTCATTTGAATGGAGGACTGAATTATATTTTCATTTCGACGTTTATCAGCACAAAAATTGCTTTCATATATAAGAATTTTTCGGTGAACTTAAAATATTTTTATTTTTATGACTTACGGTTACAAAAATGAATACATCACGCTCATAGAACCTGAGACATCTGGCAATATAGGATATATTCACTCATCCACTCGTCCATAAACAGTAGACTTGGGTAGTTCCTGAATGAATGACACAATTGAAGTACTTCACCTGTTTAGTCCATATGTATCACTCACTCACTGTAGTCCAAAGCAGTTCATTTAGTTCAGTAACTCAGTGACATGAGATTTATTGTGCAATGAAACTTATGGAAATACTGTATTTTAACTGCAAAATCTCATGTGTTAAATCAGGTAAATCAGCGAAATCGGGAAAATTTCCTATACGGCCTCTTAAGTGCGAAGAGAACTCGGGGCACGGGAGAAAAGGCGCGTGTGACTGTGCGCGCATGTGGCACGCCAAAAAGGTCATGTTTACGGGCCCAGAGGTAATTGTCTGGGACATAAAAGCGACACAAAACATGAACTATATAGAATTTCATGTCTGTATTAAAAATTAATAATGTAAAAGTTCCGTCAAAAAAGTCACGGATACAGATACGAACACGAATTTTCTTTTCCCTTGAATATCCGCGGATACGGATATCCAGCACATCACTAGTGCAAGCTTGCCTTCTAAACATATCCTCTGTGACGATGTCGTGTGGCGTTCTGTTCTTCTCCTTGTCGCCATCTTGGAACTTTGTTAGATCTTCGTTGATCAAGTGGCCTTTTCCTTCGAGGAACTGAAAAATAAATTAAGTTAATTAATACATACAAATACCCAAAACTCACGAAGTGCAAGGTCGATGAAATAGGAGAATTTGATATGTTATTAACAAGGTCTTTCAATTCAGTTATAGGTGTTAAAACAGCATCCTCCATCACCTCCATGCTCCAACAGCATCTACTTAGTTAATTGAGTTTGCTTGGATAGAAATTCGGTTTGTGCAAAACTTTTAAGTATGATTGACTCTATAATACTCTTGTTACTTACTAATAAATCATACATTGATGAATATACGATGGATGATACATATATGGGGATAATATGATGTGACCCTCCCCAGTCCCCATCCCTCGAAATATATGTGTACTTATGTCCATCCACCCAAAATCTTTAGCAGCGATCGCGTCAATTTTCCATAGACTACGTAATAAGCGATTTCACATTGAAAACAATTACCCAAGCGTCTTTGGCCCGTTTAACGAACTCCTTAGCCTCGATGTCAGCAGGATGGTTGCAGAGTACCGAGCAGGCGTGCGAGAAGGGGTTGTACAGCCCCGCGTAGGGGCGCAGCATGAAAGGTGCCGGCGTAACCTCGCATCGTAGCTCTACGTTTGACTGGAAACAAATTGTTTGGTTTTTAGAAAACATCTTTTACAAAACGGCGTCAAACGAGCGTGCACGTAGGCTGCAGTCGTAGCTTCAGGGCACTATCAGCTTGATTTCGGGGTTATATGATACTTTACTTACAAACTTACATGCCTATATGGCACGGTATCAACAACCCCTCCTCAGAGTGTGTATAAGGACCTGGGTCTACTCAGAAAGCTACATAAATTAAGCCAAAGGATACTGAAAAGGTGCTGTTTTAGCGGATCTGACACTACCCACTAGGACTCACTGTGGGTAACAGTTAGGTGTGCACATTTTTTGTTTATTAGGGTGTTTTCCTTTACTGTAGAGCCAGAAATAAATAGGCACAAGAATTCGAATCTGCACTTCCTTTATAGTGGTTGCTGAAGTCTTCGCCAGTAAGTTGTTGCAAGCTGCTATACTTACCCTTATTTTTTTAGTAAAAAGTCAAATGGTCGCGTGCAGCTTGACAACAAACCGTGTGTTTTTAAAATAATTTTGGTAATAGTTAGATATTGTATTAATTATGTAAGTAAAGTCTGTATTTATAAAGTACTTACTTACAAGCTTCTACGTGCGAGGAGTGGGTTGATAATATGATGTCTTGTCATGATATCGATCTCTAATTACGATAATTGTTTAATTACCTAGTTGTTATGTTTAAAGTAGCACTTTACATTACATTACCGAACAAATTACCACTTGTTTTACACGAAGAAATTAACGTCGAGATTAGCTGCGAAGAAACCTGAATTGCAAATTAGCTTTGCAATTTAACACGTACCATGATCCTATTTGTCAGTAATTCTGAATGATGAACGTTTTAATATTAATTAGATGAACCAGGCATTAGTGATTATTTCATTATATTGACTAATTTGTCACATCGTGACTGTATTTTCATAACTCCTGAGGACAGATATTTGCATTAAGTATACTAATAACTCGGCCAGGCCACACTAGCCACGTTCAGCATCGGCCATTTGCGTTTGCATCGATGCTTGCTGCATCGCATTTTGTTTTTTGGACGCAGCATCTTTCGGTTTAAGTATACAAATTTTCTCTGTGGCAGCATCGGAATCGCGCGTTTCGGATGCTGAATCGCTGCGTTTAGCGACTAAATCGCCGATGCTAAAAGTGGCTAGTGTGCCTTAGCTGTACCTAATAGAATTGATTCGGAGCCGAAATGGCTATGACGTCTTTCACTTGGATACAATTACTCTTTCCTTTTACTGTTGGTAGATAATGCTGAATTCTTACCTTATGTTTCAACAGTGGGGGCTTCTGTGGGGCACTCGCCAATAAACCTGTATTGCTTGTTAAACCCATGCTTAATGGTAAATGGCCTGGCTATTAACTAAACAATCAGACTAGTGTGAATTCTTGTTTAGTATCGATCAATCAGTCTCCTAGTAACATAAATTAGATATCAAAGAGCAACAGTTTCCAAAAAAACACGCAAATGATTCGAAAAACACTTCAATATTGATAGAAAATGACAGAATGTAGACTTTTTTTATTCTACGAAAGAAGATGTAACTTTCGTATCTAAACTAAAGACGACCTCTATGGCGCAACGGTGATGCCGATTGACGATAAAGGGTCCTAGGTTTGATTCTCGGCGAGGCAATTCAGTTGTATTTCAGTTCTCGGTCTAGGCAGATTTCTATGGTCTAGGCGTTCCTATTCTAGTGTGTGTAAGATCCTAGTGTGACCTCAGAGATCGTAATGTGAAGCGTAATTTAAATTATATTAAAACATCAGTATTATCTGTTGAAATAGTCGTAACCGTTTTTTAAACTAACAAAAAGTTATAAACAAAAGAGAGAATCTAGAAATTCAGATTCTATGTCTAGTGTGGCAACAAAACACAAAACGCCGAGGTTTCCAAATTCCAACCATACAGGAATCTGGCACCCATTTTGCGAATATGCAAACAAATAACATTGCCATGAATTTTCATTATAAATTGACAGGTTTAACTTTATAGGAAGAGCTTTGGTATCTGTTTCCGTATCCCGAGCCTGGCAACCGATCAGCTGGATAGTTAGTATAACTCGGTCAAGTTAACATGACACCTGGGAGGCTACTCTGTACGCCCGTATCCGAAACTTCGTGAATTTTCGGGTTTCATTTTTGAGTAAGAATGCTGAAATTCTAGCAATATTATTCATTCAGTGGTTTCATATTATCAATGACAACGTTAATCTTTTAAATTCATGAAAAAAGAAAGTGTCTAAATATGCCAAAAATGATTCCGAAAATGTTAGAACTTATGGACGGACGCATACAGAATAGCCTCCCAGGTGTCATGTTAACTCGACCGAGTAGTACATAAAGATGGCAATGTAATATGGTGCAGTGCGATCGGTTCCCGGCAAAACTGAATCTTAAATGATTAGTTCTCGTATTAAACACGCTTTTAGCTACTAGCCTTCCGCCAGCGGCTTCGCCCGCGTGGAACCGTTTAATGTGTCCCCGTAGGATAAAAAATAGCCTATGTGCTACTCCAGGCTTCATTGCTATATTAAAAACATAGGCGTTTAGCCAGTTGCTTTAACCGCGTTGACCGTATTACCAGGGCCGCGCCGCCCCTATGTACGAAGTGTGCGGCGCACACAGGCGCCAAGACAATATAGGGGGCGCCACTATCGAAATTTTATTTTTCGCAGTAATTGGCAAGCGGGAACGAACGGATTTTACCTATTTAGAAAAATATTATCCAATTACATAAAACAAGAAAAAAAATATTTCGGTCAAAATTAACAAATAAAAAATAAAAATAAGTTGAAACATAAAGATTAGTGAAAAAAAGAGGCGCTTCATAGGTTTCGCACACAGGCGCTGTGAGGGGTCGGCGCGGCCCTGCGTATTACCCGTTCCGTTTTCACGTAGGAATGAAGCATTATCTGTAACATACAGGTGAAGCTAATAAAAAGCGTGTAAAAAAGTAGCCTATGTTACTCAGAGTGAATGTAGCTTTCTAATGGTGAATTTTTGAAATCGGAACAGTTTTTGAGTTTATTCATTACAAACATACAAATCTTTCCTCTATATAATATTAGTATAGATAGATATGTTTGTGAGTTTGTTTGTAACTCTCATTTGGACTAAGAGCATTCATAGCATATGAAACTAAAAATATAGTTAAAAAACTAAAAAACACGCTTTTAAAGCACATCAAACTAAAAATTTATAAATATTTTTAAAATAAGCTTAAAACAATAATGAACGAAAATACTAGTATTTTTAAGACGACCTGCGTGGCGATGGTGACCATGCTGAACTGTGTGTTTTTTTAGTACTTTAAATTACCTAGGTATATTTATTTTTTCTGTTCTTAGTCTGGGTGTTTGGTATGTTATGAAAACTTTTGTATAAGTTCATTGTATACACATAGATAATCATAGTGTGGGTTTATAAGTGTGAAGAGTACCTATCGAAGAAAAATATCCATTTTTTAAATTTTATTGGATATAAAAAAATGTTTCTTTAGCTGAGCTAATTCTAAGATTTATATGACGTTCAAGATTGTAAGGTCGAGTACTGAAACAAGTTAATTGATTTTTTCACATATATTATTCAAAAAATTTACACAAAAGCACTAAGACATCCATTTAACCTTATTGTCTAAATAAATGAAGTTTTAAACCGACACGCAACCTCTTAATTAAAAAGATATAATTTGTCTCTAAAAATAATACTCATTTTCTCTCTTTTAAATATCAGAAAGTAACTATGGCATTATAAACATAACACCTACTAAGCGACATTGTGAATTTTATTTTATTCTAGAATAATCTATACTTTTTACTTTACTTCAACTCTAATATGTTCTATTTATTACAAAGGGATTTTATATTACAGTATAGTGCAATAGAATTTGAATGTGTACATTGGGTGAAAATTACAACTCCTATAATTTACATTTTTTAATCATATAGTAATCGATAATTTTACAGTAAAAGTTGTAAGAATAAGGGAAAAAACGCTTCGCCTTCAAATTATTCAGCAATCACAATAAAATTTGGTGTATATTTTTAATCTAGGGTTTGTAAATACATAGTATTGTTTTGCGCTAAAACAATGCGTACTGGAAAATATTTGATAAATACAATCATCAAGATCAGTTATATAATTACGTCCAACAGATGTATCTGTGATACAAGTCGCTGCAAATTTATAGCCACATTTCAATAAATTTCGTTGGAATAAATACTTTGTACTTCAACAGGCTGGCAATAAATTTACAGAGAAACTATTGCGCGTTGTAAACTCGTTAGAATACTTTGTTATGACTGCTCATAATGTGCTGTTTTATATACGGAGATTTCTTTTCAAAACATACGAGTATTTTTAGGATAATTGGCGCTCTTCGCTCTTTAATATTGTACGTTGATTTATTATTCAAATAATGGATTTTCTTAATAGTGCGATCTTTGTAATTTTTCACGCTCTAACTGCCATTTTACAATTTGTACTTGTGTCAGTTTTAACACTTTTCACAAAAATGTAATTTATACAACTGTTTATGACGAGTCGACACTCAACGTTTATGTAACTTGTAAAATTCTAAATATGAAATTCGATAAGAATTGTAACATACGGAAACAAAAATTGATCGTCCTTATTAGTCTTGTTATATGTTAGAATTTCCGATAAAAACAATAATGTCTATGGCTTCTAGAAAGCTCGCTCTTGTTAATTGCCACAACAGGTACCACATAAAACAGTTCATATCAACGCAACATAATTAACTGAATGTTCAATTACTTACAAGTGGATTCTATAAACGAGTTACATTAAACTAAAATTCACTTTACAATTATAATAATGGTATCAATGATCTCACGATTTTGCAAGGCCGTCATTTTTCACCTTTCAAGCGAGAGCATTAATCGTAAAACCATTGCTTTGAGGCAATATCAATGTGAAGGCGATCAATTGATTAAGTATTTTAAATAAGCCTTTATAGATTAATAAATTGATACGGGACTCAACACTGGAATCAACTATGAAAAAAATGACTGAGCGATCGGCAATCTTTGATCACGGAAGAACATGGATACCGCAACCTTGACGGATACATCTACTTTTCCGGAATTATGAACTCCGTAAATCAACAGATTAACATGAGCGCCGCGAAGGCAGTGAAAGAAACTTCGCAATTTTCACATAATTTGATGACATGATAGTTTGATAACCAACAGATAGGTATGTAGTAAATTATGCACGATACATACAAAAGATAGAAGCATTGCATTTTCTTATTTCGAATTTATGTATGAAATGCTGTATCCATATTTACCGTCATCGAAGTCTGCAGAACAATTTTTTGTCAGCGAAGACTTAGATTTGCGTAACAACTCTGCGCAACAAATGTCAGACGTGGTTGAAATTAATTACATGTCAATGTTACTACAACATACAAAGTTCGGAGCCGAATTTATATAAGAATAGGTTTTTTCTACATCTCAATTACACGAAAAGGCAAGTCGTTTAGAAAGGCAAGTCATAGTCCTTACGCTTGTCTGAATACCTTAGTAAAAATACATTCTATAAAATAATTATTATGTCATGAACATAAAGCGGCGTTCTTTTCGTACTGTAATGTAGACATGTGGTCCATTCACATGAATGTAAACCAGCACCCTTAGTAGTATTGTAACTAAAAATATAAACAATAATTTAAACTAACAGCACTCTATATAAAATGTGTGACTTCCATCTCCCACAAATAATCTTTAATTATGACTAGTAGTTAAGAAATAAATTTGAGCATGGAAAACAAGCGTACTACATGACCATGCAACTATAAAAATATTATAAAAACTTAAATAGTTAAGTTATAAATATAAATTACAGGTATCGTCACACCAAAAACGTTCGTTATCGTAACACTAGAGCGTGAACACTTCAGAATTTTAGTAGTCATTAGACCATCGTCTCATTAGTCGATCACTACGACGTCCTCGGGCGGCGGCCGCGCGGCGGAACACTAAGGACGTGAGCCACGGGCCGCTTCCTCCAGTGCTCGCACCTTCAGCTCGCGGTCCCGCTGCTGCCGGAGGAAGTCCTCGTGGTGCGCCGGGTGCAGGAAGCCTCTCTCTCGCTCCAGCAGCAGCTGCCGCTGGAGCTGTTCATGCGCGGCCGCCTGCTGCGCCAGCTGCTCGGCGTACGGCCTGCCCAGCAGGTCAGGGTGTCCCAAAGGTCGGTAGGGCGCGCTACCTCCTAAACCTAACCCCAAGGCCTCCTGCTGCGCCTGTGCCGCCTGTTGGCCCGGGTGTAGGTGTAAATGCGTATGTGAATGTGCATGTGTGTGTGCGTGAGTGTGAGCGTGATATTCCGGATTAATGCCGGCCATTTGCAATCTCACCATCGGATCTGCCGCTAGTGCAAGTCTTTCTGCCGCCTCGAGCTGCGCGGCCGCAACTCCCGGATGAGGGTGATGCGGATGGTGAGGCGGCGCTCCCGACACAGGGACGGAAACGGGTGGCCCTCCTGCACCGCCCGGAGGAATACCTAGTCGTTCCAATCGTTCACGTTCTAATTGTGAAAGCGATGCCGGTCCGTGACCCGGAGGGTAGAGTCCAAATTGGACAGGAATAGCCCCTTGAGGAGGCGGTGGCGGCATTCCATACCTTCTGTGCATCTCTAACCAGTGAGGGTCTAACGCCCGAGGACCGACATTGTTCTTCAACAATTCTTCTTTTAATCGGTCATTCAACTCTCTTTCCCGTAGTTCTCTTATCTCCCTATCTCGCTTTTCTCTTTCCAAATGCTCTAGTTCTAGCCGTTCTCGGGCACCAGCCGCTCCATACATGGAGCTCAGCTGATACTGAAGCATTGGATCCATACAGTGCCGTGGCAGATTCCCTGGGCTAAACCCGGCGTGAGGCCGTGCATACTCAGAAAGTTGACGTAAGGCTGGTGTATCAGGGTATCCGGGCGGCCGCGGAAATCGGTCATAAGGAGAAGTTATAGTTTCAATAGCACCTCTTGATGGTGGTTTTGTTTCAGGCTTCTCTGGTGTGGCTATTTTTCTATGAGCCTGTTGGGCTATCTTTTCTCTTTCTTCTCTATCTCGTTCTGCTTGTTTCCTCAGTCTTTCTTCCCGTTTACGTGCAAGTTTTGACTCTGGTACTGGTTTGAAAATCAAGTCCGTTCGCGTGCATGAGTTATAGTCGCCTCTATTCCAATGCCTCAAAAATATTGCTGATTGTGACCTGTGACATTCTGTGTCTTCAATTTTGGGTTCTGGGCTAGGGCCGTGTGGTATATGCGCTGGGCTTGGAATCTCGTCTTCTTCAGGTTGTGATTGGGTTTCCAATTTGAGTTCAGGATTTTCGTCAGGTATTGGTCTCGGCGGCCCCCTCAAATGTGGATGCCCATGTGGAATTTGATGTGGTGATCCTGATCTAGGATGCGTTGCTTGTAAGCCTGCTGCAGCCTGTGCGTGCAGCCGAAGGCTTTCTATAGAACTTGGCCCTGGTCCGGGAGGTAAGCCTAAGCCCATCGGATGGCCCATCGAAGGTGGTTGAATCATGAGGTGATTTGGATTCCCTGGGAGCATTTTGGGATGATGTCGTAAAAGCATGGAATCCGCAGGCGACAATCGTTCCGGATGATGGGCGAGATGATGCGAATGATGATGCGTATGATTATTTGTCACATTTACACTGGAAGATGAACTTGTCGTCTGGGAAACACTGGCTGATAAATGATGAGGGGAACTTGAATGTGAACTTGATTTTTGTTGCGTATTAATTTTGTGCTGGATAGACTGAGATGAACTGCTTGATGTGGAATGAGAAATAGAAAGAGTGTGATTGGTTCCACCACCAGCATGACTTGGTTGTTTCTCTGTACTTGTATGCACAGCACTGTGGTGGCTCAAAGAATGGTGTTGAGTCATGGTAGTCTCATGTAACTGATGCCTTTCTGTGGTTGCATTTGGATTTCTTGGATCATCAGAGCTTTCAGAAATTTCTCTCAGTGACCTTGTAGTCACTGAAGAACTTGTACTATGATGAGAACTAAGCATGGTAGTAGATTCAATTGTGGATGGCTTCACTGGGTCGTGTCTTCCTGGCGTACTAGATGAGGGATGCATTGGGGGTATTGGATGAGGTTGAGGTAATGGTCCAAAAGGATATGGGTAAGGCATTGAATAGCCAGGGTGAGGATGAGGGTAATAAGGATGCATAGCATGAGCGGCTGCTGCAGCAGATAATTGGAATATTGAGGGATGCAATAAAGGGTGGTGTGGGTGGTGGAGGTGTGATGCAAAAGGATGTGGTGGTGGATGCCCGGGTTGTTGACCTGAATGCATAACTGGTCCAGCCATGGTTGCTGGTATTGAAAGAGGTGTAGGATTCATCAAATTTAAAGCTGAGTGTGACACTGGGGTGTTAGGTTGGACTGGAGATGCGGATATTTGTCTTGGTTGTGAAGGACTTGTTAAATGCCTTGAAAATGGAGAAGTTGTTGCTGAAGGATGTTGGCCATGTCCAGGTGTTCCATTGTGGATTGGTTGACTTTTAATAGGGGTAGGTGTATGCGGACTTTTAACTGGTTGAATGGTACTGGTAGAATCTGATCCACTACCTTGACTGCTCGACACAGGATTTATATGTGGTTGATGCAAAAATTCTGGTTCCTTCTTTATACTCTCTATTCTTGGTCCAAGGAATGCACTAGGTATATTTGGGTTTTCATTTGTAGGTTGACTTGGAGGCCTACTATTATTTTCAACACTGGATATTGACTCTCTGTCTCTTTCTGTAGTTAAATGCTGTGCTATTGCACTTCCAATTGGATATCCAGGCACTTTTACTTCCTTCAGTGACTGAAGAGGATCTGATACATTTTGTGTTGACAGATTTGCAGGCATGTTGTCTGGAACTTCTTGTTTGATTTTAAGATCTTGTGGCATAGATGGGTCGTTTGGATTGGACTGCGGTGGAATTAAATTGCTTGCAGGATGGTTATGTGATTGAGGCACTTGCTGCATTAATGGTGGAATTGCACCAGGTTTATCAAGCCCTGGATGACCAGGGTGACCAGGATGACCATATAATGGCGTTGGCATAAATCCATAAGGTCCAACATTAGAACCACTTCCTACTGATATCAATGGTCCTGGTGGAAGCAAACCTGTAATTGATGGTTGACTAAGAGGTGGAGGTGGCATACTTTGTCCTGATACAGGAGGATTAGGAATATCTGTAGGCCTAAGACTTTCCGGCCGAATTGGTGCTGGAAATATTGGTGGTCTTATTGCAGACGGTTGATTGTCTGGTTTAGGACCTGGCTGAGTCTTTAAGTCAGTTGGTTGCTTGTCTTCAAGGTCAGTTTCTTGACTTTTGGACCCTTGTGAATTTGCAGGAGATACTGGTTCAGTGTTTGTTGTTGCCGGATGTTCCATGTGAGGTGGCGAAGATCCATGAGCATTTGTAGGTGATGGACTCACCCTTTGTAAAGAATCTAACCTTGGTGCAGTAGGAGAGTCAACTTTATTACCAGTAGTAATTGTAGCAGTGAATATTTCTGGTGTATTTTGGGTTTTCATTTCATTTGCTTCGTCTCTTGGTTCTAACTTTATTACAGTCTTTAATGGATTAATATGAGGATTATGTTTATTAGGATCACTAGAAAAATTAATACTAGGAGGATAAGAAAATGGAGGCATTCCACCACTGTAGTCTTTTGCATTTCTTATTATTGAATTTTCCTTTGTAATGTTTACAGGGTTGAATATAGTATTAGGAACTCCTTCGATTTTAATCCCATGAGTGAGTTTGGGATTATATATATGATTGTCTTTTACAAAGAAGTTTGTGTTCTCCAAGTTAAGTGGTTTACTTGGCTGGTTCAAAGGTTGGTTTAGTGGTTGATTCAATTGTTGGTTCAACGTATGACCCGGGAAATTGTGTGAAAGAGGATCTTTAGGGAAATCTTCCTTTTGCAGATTATGAGGTTGTTCGTCTGGGTCTATTTCTTCTTTGATTTTAATTTTTTCCATAACCTCTGTTGACATGGGTGTAACTTTAGGAATAATGAGTTCAGTTTTAGGAAACATGGCAAGAGGTCTAGGTTCAACATTATCTGGATTTTTAGGTACATTTGAGTCAGTTTTTAGGTCTAATGCTGATCTATCATCTTTCTCAGGAACAACTTTGAAAAGGGGTGGAAGTGGATCTTTCTCAGTCTTAATAACAGGTTCAATGACTTCTGTTTTTACCTGCGGCTCTACAGGTTTTATGGGTTCAGGCTCTGGATCTTTGCTTGGTTCTGGATTTTCTTTGTCAGTCTTATTAAAACTAAAGTCACACACTTCTGATTCAGGTTCAGCGCTTTCTGTTTCATCCATTGCAGGAAAACTGTCATTAGTGAGACTTTCTGATGGACTTTCTGGGGGATTATCTGCCCTTTTCTTCTTCATTTGTACATCACCATCCATAATACCTTCTATCTTTGAATCATCTGGAAGACGCTTTTTAACTTTTGATACATCAACCTTACCATTAGCCACTTTCTTCTTAGGATCTTTACTTACAGGAGATGATAAAACTTTTTCTGATGTATTGCTATTTGTACTAACGAGGTTACTTGGTGTACTTGGTTTGTTTGGTTTCTTTGATTTGGAATCATTGTCACTTTCATCTTGACCCTTTTTACCATTTGGCGTTGTTTGCTCTTTTGACTTATTCCTTGTCCTCATTCTACTAGGAGAGTCTTCTGGATTGTCACTTGTTCTATTAGCATCTGTTTTAGCCAGGTCACCTGCATCTCTGGAATCACTGTCTTCTTCTGAATTTTCATCTTCTGTGACAGAACTCATTTCTCCTCCTTCCTTAGAATTAGGTGATGGTCTTGAACCATTCGTTTCAGGCACTGTTGGAGTAGCTTCTGGAGTTTGTTCTTTTGGAGTTCCTGCACGTGAATTCCTTGTATTACGTACACGTCTTAATGATGCTTGTCTACGTCTCCTATGTGGCCTATTACTACTAGCACCTGGAGTCTTTTTCCACAAATAATAATACTCAACTAACTCTGCAGTGTCTTTGTGGGGAAGTAAGTCTTTTCTAATTTTAAAGAAATTCTTACCAAATTGACGGATACCTTTGACAAATCTCTTAGTTTCTTCCTCGGACCACTTTTTCTCAATTCCCTTGGGCACTGGGCACTTAACTAGAGCTTGCAGTGCACGTCCAGGGTCGTAGCCGGAGTCGTGAAGGACATCTAGCGCGTTGATGGTAGTGTCATCACGACTTGCGGCAACACAACCGTCGTCTGGGGACCCACCGTCACACATTCCAGCAAAAGCAGCCATGGAACGTGCAGCTCTAAGGTACATCACAAGATCTCGATCGGTAGCCTGCGCTGGCAGCCACCGAAGTTCCTCTCCCCCTGGACACGGTTCGTCGGATCCAAGGGGGCCGTTTGTACGCATATCCGGCAGACAAGCGTATATATCTTTGTCTTTCACAGGTTGGTTCGGCGTGCCCACTTGAACCTCCCCTTGATTCTGGGCCATGGTAATAAGCGAAATCACCTATCACACTGTCTGCAATTCTCGAACTCACAACCACAAAATGTCACTCGTTTACATATTGTTCACTTAAACATCCGTAAACATTCACTTAAGTCTCTTTTTAGATGTAATTCTGACGGTCCGTAAAGCAGTAAGTATGCCAATACACATAATTATTAGTCCTAATGGCCACCATTACACGATGCATTGTGCTTCATTTTATTTACTTGTATGATCCATCTCTATTTTGACTGTATTACTAGCTTAATTGTGATATAAAAATACATGTAATAAGTCAATATTATAGTTTATTTCACTTCTATTTTAGTAAATGCTATCTACATGCTACCCTTTTGTTTAGCTTCACCTTTCTTTCTTTGGATCACACCATAGACAAATTTATTTCTATAAAATGGCTGCCACGAGAGGACAATTTTGCTAAACGTTTCATTTCACACGAAGTTTTATTTAAAAATATATTTTTAGAAAAACCTAGAACAAACGGTGTACAAAAATAAGTAAAGTAACAACCTAAACATATTACACAAAGCTGTTTGATAGATATTGAAAAATATTTCAAGACCACTTTTCATACCTTTTTAAGTTCGAATACATTTTGTAAATATTATGTCTGCGTCTAACGAAACATAATTCTAAAGGCCGTGGTACACAATGTGGACAGATAAACTTTGTCTATGATTAGATTAGAAAAAATGTTTAATTGAAAGTTATTAATACAAAAAGCCTATAAAGGCTTTGTAGGCTGATAAGTTTAATAATTGTTATAAAATTAAACGTACTTGTTAAATAGCCATAAATTAGAAATGTACCAATTGTACCGATTTTTCATTGTACTTCAGGGACAGCGCTATAACGTCAATATTTATTATTGAGTTTATTGACAATTTTCTGAATTTTTCTGTTTGTCTATGCTTTTGTGTAGTCTTTTAGAAAATAGAAAATCGTAGTTTGTTTTTGTATTTACATATACATATAATAATTAATTTGTATCCAAAACTTATAGTTATCAACCAAAACGTAAGTAAGCGTTGTGCTCACATTGTTATAGAAAGATTCAAGTTAAGCGTTATGGCGTCTGATGACTCTGACGACGAGCCTTTATCCGTTTTGGCTGCCGCTAAGAAAACAAACCCGGAAAAGTTTCAATGTGAATTAAATGCAGTAGAAGATGAGGTATATAGAAAGCGAAAGCCTATGCCGGTAAAGAAATCAGCAGTAACAATTAAAATAAAACGGAAGCTCAGTGTGTTGACCACGCCAACTGTTATAGAAAGACCCTCAGACGTTTGGCTTTACCTGAAGGACTTAAACCCTACTGGACCCTACAAATGTCTTCTCTGCGCAGATTGGTTTATCAATCGTTCCAAAATGATAGTACATTATATCCTTAATCATGGAAAGGACTTCTGTAGTATCTGCAGGTGAGTTTTTGAGATTTTAATTTTATTTAAAGGAGACACTCCGACCAAAGTTTGAATTTGTTTGAATTTTTTATGTGAAGTCCTGCATTGAACAATATAATTGTAGAAAGATATGAAATGTGTTTCAATTGAGATATACAGAATTAATGTTGAAATATAACTTAGTTGTTTAGTATGAGAATTGTTAGATTTGTTTAGACACTAAATTACAACATTACAATTATGGGGTTGTCGGCCACCATCCACCCTATAGAACTGTCTGTCTGTTAAATCCATTTAATATTTCAGATACCTTGTGATAGACAGAGATAGCTGGAAAGAGCATATCAAGTTCCACACCCCATGGCCATGTTCTCAATGTGTGGAATCCTTCCAAGATGAAGTTGCACTTCGACAGCATCTCAGTTCTGTCCACCAGTTGATACATTGCCGTCTCTGTCACTTCAGAGTGCCTGTAGGAGAACAATATAATGAACATCTAATTCAGAAACACAATGTTTCAAATCTTGACAGTAAAGACAGTGAAAGTCTCTGGGAAGTAGAAACTAATAAGACACCAAAGTTTAACTGCCTCCTATGCTGTAAAACAGACAATATGACAACTTCATTCTTCACTCACTATATGGGTTTCCATCATTTCACACTAAAATGTATCACTAACATTATATCTGGTATGGATACACCTTTTACTGTACATGGTGCTGAGCTCAGTACAGAATTTGTGGATGGCCAATTGAAAGACCTTAATGCATTTGGATATGTGGATGGAGAAAAACCTGACAATGAACAGGACACCAGTCAAACTGAAGCTGCTGACTCTCAGAACACTTTGATATTAGAAATAAAGAAGGAGGTATCTGATTGTGATGATACAAAAGTAGAGGATGAAAGTTCTAATTCTAACAAAATTGAGAGTCAAAATGAAAGTGTTGAGGACACTCAAAAGCATGTTGCAACTGAAGACTTTGATATAACTCAAATCGAAGTACTTATAGCTCACAAGGGATACTTTGACTACATAAACCAACTTGTAAGCAATTTAGCTCAGAAATCTGTGCCAGTAATCTCAGAAATTGACACAGATAAAGCAAAAAATGATGCAGCAATGGACATTGATTGTCCTCTGTGTGATAGTAAATTTCAATGTGCTCAAACATTTATAACTCATATGTATAAAATTCACAGCATCAAGTCAGAACCTGAGTTCTTTTGTAGGATATGTGCTACCACTTTTGATACAAGTGCTGAGTTAGAGGATCACATTTTAAAAGAGTTAGGCGATTTTGAAGATCTATGGATATGTCAGTTCTGTGAAAAAGAGTTTAATAACCGGGGAGAGACTAGAAAGCATATGAATATGCACTGGAAAATGATAGAATATGATAACTGTTTCAGTCCACATTTAGGGTTTAAATGTCAATACTGTCCAACACTATTTTGGAATGAAACTGATAGGGAAATCCATCAACTGAGAGTACACTATGTTAAGAATGCAGAAAACTTTTATCAGTGCAGTGATTGTACTGAAAAATTTAGTGACAAGGTAAAGTAAACATTACATTATTATTACCTTTTTAATAATCTGGTCTCGGACTACCAAATCAATTGAGATACTTTTAATGGGCTGTCAAAACGTGACATCTTCATTTTGTATTGTGTTTTTGTTGAGAAAATGGTAATCGTTTAGGTCAATTGACTAAATTTTAATTGATTTACAGGGCAATAAAAATCATATATGTAACAACTGAATTAACAATTGAAGACATGAGTGGATGAAAGTGTTATGATACAAAAACAAAAACTCAAGAAAATTAGCGTTAAAGGTTTTTTAGTTGTAGAAATACACTTCTACAGTGTTACAATGCTAAAACTTTCAAAAAATATAGGTTATTATATCTTTATTCAAGTACATAGAGCTGTTAGAAAAAATATTATATTTATGAGGGTAATTTGTGTAAAAAAAATGTACATAACACCTACATTCACAAATATATTTGGTTATAAATGAAACAACTATTCTGTATGAACGTCTTTAATAACTGAAAGTATGAAAATGAAAGTTTACTGTAAGTATTAAAATTAAAGTTTACTTAAAATGAAAAAAAAAAATACATTATTATTTTAAAATTTCTTCAAATAAATTGATATTCAGGTTTCACATATTTTAGTTGATCATAGTTCATCCATATCAAAACCCGGTTTTTAATGTTTAGCACGTTGGGTCACAAATGAAGGTGCTATGTACGTACATAACACTTTCTTCCATTAGACGATTTTGTTTTTTATTATTGAAGTCTAGCATTAAGTGCCTTTAACACTTTCTTCCACTAAGAAATTAAGTGTTTTGTGTACATAAACCCTTCATCCATTATTTTTCACACTGTTTACGCTTATAACTATGAAATCTGAAGGTGCCATGACTTCTGAGTTGACATAATACCTTCATTCATGACAAAAAACCAAAATTTAAAATGCGACATAACACCTTCATCCACTCATGTCTTCAATTATCTTGTTTTCCAAGCATAGTTTTTTGCAACCTTTTTAAAGTATGCATTTTGATATTTTTTTGTGAATAGTGTGAATAGTAGTTGGTGTCTTAACCTTTGATGTCCCAATGTTTGGCAGGGTGATATGAAATATATGTATATCTGACTGGATATTGCGACTATGGGATGCAACAGGTTAAGACTGCACTTTTTAGCTTTACAGAGTGCAGAGTCTTGTTGGGAATTAGTTTGATTCATCTTAATTGTACTAAAGTGTACACAATTGTAAGAATTTGTTTAAAGCTGTTTATACATGAACTGCCCTGCACTACTGACTGTTACTTGTATGTTAATAATTCTGCTAATATATTGTGTGCTTGCTGTTGGATGAATGTAATATTGAATAAAGAATTCCACTAGTCTGAAGCTAATTTAGGGTTACATTAAAAAAGAGATACTGAATACTTACTATTCCAACACAACAATATAGTATTTATAAAAATACAAACGCAAATATAAATTTAAAAAAAAAAACTTAAAAACAATGTACCATCCATTTTTTTCTTACAGGTTTGGTTCACACACCATCATTTAGACAAGCATGTGAGAGAAGATTCAGAAACAGAGTCCTATCTGTTAAAGTGCCGCCTGTGTTCCTATGTTTTTGTCAACATTAATGATATAAGGAAACATTTTGATAGCGAACATCCTATAGCAAGAAAGTTATATTGTACTTTGGACCCTTGTAAATACAAACCTTTTGGACAAAGAAAATCATTTAACATTCATATGAAGGTAAGTTGTGTCATAGCTCACTGAAATATTTATTTTTTCTGTTTTTTTTTGTTCCTTGCACATGTTTTCATTTGAATAACGCAAGCTAGATATTGCTAACACAAAATACACCCATCTGTTTTGTAAAGTTACCATATAGCAAGTTGTCTTTGTTGTTGATTTGAATTATTTATGGTGCTGCAAAAAATTAAGAAAAAGCCTGAAGATATGCCTGTAAGTAGGAAGTTAGATATAACACCAAAAATGTATGTATTCCAACTTTAGGAAGTGTTTTACATCAAAAAGGAACATTTTAGGATATCACACATACATACATAAATATAAACAAAGAAAGGCACGCGCAAGCAATACGTAAATGCACAAGCACACAAATATACAGACATAGCCACATTTCAAATTACACACACACACACACACACACTACTACTACTACTACACACTATATTGAGCTCCATTCTCATGTGAGTCAGATAAACACCTCACTTGTTATCCATTCCGTATATTCTGTACCTTGCACCCTTATTAAATATCAAACAACTCTAAGAACCGGCTTGTTCCAGACCATGCACGGTCCGGCGCGGCCCGAGAAGCCGGTGGCGTGTCCGGTGTGCGGCCGCGAGTTCCCCACGATGCGCGCGTGCAACTCGCACGCGGCCCAGGTGCACGGCCCCGGCAAGTTCAAGTGTAAGCTGTGCAAGGCGGCGCTGCACACTGTTGACGAGAGGTACCTTCATTTTGTATCTGGGGGTAAACCATCAAAGGGTACCTTGGACACCTTGGAAAAGATAATATGTTATGTGATATAAGATAGTTATGTGAGATTTTTACTACACTAAAACCACTTCGATGGCCTGCCAGCTGCATCAGCATTTGGGAGAACTCTCCTGTCCTTCATGCCCCAAACTGGCCGGCTCTTACGATCTGACACCAGACACAGTAGTCCTATTTTTAATTCCGTAGCTACAGGGACTGACAAAAAGTACTTAGAAATTTTGACACATGACCAGTTTTGGCAAGTTGAAAAATACACTCCTATTACTATTTAAGACAAAAGTCTTACTCTGGTTTTATATTCATTTTCCTGGTAGTGTTTTTTTGGACTGACAACAGGTATTTAGAAATTTTGACACATGACCAGTTCTGGCAAGTTGAAAAATACACTCCTATTACTATTTAAGACAAAAGTCTTACTCTGGTTTTATATTCATTTTCCTGGTAGTGTTTTTTTGGACTGACAACATGTACTTAGAAATTTTGACACATGACCAGTTTTGGCAAGTTGAAAAATACACTCCTATTACTATTTAAGACAAAAGTCTTACTCTGGTTTTATATTCATTTTCCTGGTAGTGTTTTTTTGGACTGACAACAGGTATTTAGAAATTTTGACACATGACCAGTTCTGGCAAGTTGAAAAATACACTCCTATTACTATTTAAGACAAAAGTCTTACTCTGGTTTTATATTCATTTTCCTGGTAGTGTTTTTTTGGACTGACAACAGGTACTTAGAAATTTTGACACAAGACCAGTTTTGGCAAGTTGAAAAATACACTCCTATTACTATTTAAGACAAAAGTCTTACTCTGGTTTTATATTCATTTTCCTGGTAGTGTTTTTTTGGACTAACAACAGGTACTTACTTAGAAATTTTGACACATGACCAGTTTTGGCAAGTTGAAAAATACACTCCTATTACTATTTAAGACAAAAGTCTTACTCTGGTTTTATATTCATTTTCCTGGTAGTGTTTTTTTGGACTAACAACAGGTACTTATGTACTTAGAAATTTTGACACATGACCAGTTTTGGCAAGTTGAAAAATACACTCCTATTACTATTTAAGACAAAAGTCTTACTCTGGTTTTATATTCATTTTCCTGGTAGTGTTTTTTTGGACTAACAACAGGTACTTACTTAGAAATTTTGACACATGACCAGTTTTGGCAAGTTGAAAAACAGTCTTATTACAATTACTATTTAAGACAAAAGTTTAACCCTGGTTTTATATTCATTTTCCTCGTAGCGTTTTTTTTACAATTTATCGATTATTATTTTCAGGAAACTCCACTACCTGCTCATCCATCCAGGGCGGCACCCGTACGAGTGCAGCGTGTGCGGCAAGTCGTTCCAGTACAAGTCCTCGCTGTACATGCACAAGCAGGAGCACCAGCCCAACAAGCAGACCTTCACCTGCAACTACTGCTCCAAGGTGTTTATGGTGAGTGTCAAAAATTATCAAAACTCCATATAGCCAGGTAAATCTGCAGTGCATTCAGGAATAAACCTAGCTGTATGGGATTTTTACCACAAAAAGAATCTGCTTGATGGCCTACCTCAGTGCTTCTAGAGGAGTCCGGGATCGGCAACAAAACTCACCCCTGTCCTAAATTAGAAGAACAATACGGCTCATCTATACTCTCAGGATATTACGACGGCGTGCGGTCATCCACACATTATTAGAGTTCTCGCAGGGCCATATGCTTCGCGTACGGCGAGAGTGGATGGTTCTAGTATCCAATCTCGCCATACGCAACCCCAGAAGCCCCCTTAAAACCACCTCTTAGATTGTTGACTCCGGGAGGTGTATGAGTTAGCTCATATTCTTGATAGCAGAGCTGCAGGGACAAGCGATGGTAGACCAGCAGTCCCATCCACCTGGGCCGGCGTCGTTTGTGGCGACTACTTCCGAACTTGTTAAGTGCGTATTTATTGTTGCTCATAGCTGATGGAAGCGCTGAAGAGCTGTATAGTAGAAAAACGAAGTTACTGGTACATACCTAGTGAGAGAGAATGTTTTCATTTATATTAGATATAGATATACAGAACAACTCTATTGGAAACCGCATGTAAACGAAGTCAGTCGCAAGGTTCACCACTCTCTTCATTCGTTAAAATGTCTCCAAGGCTTTTTACCCTTAAAAACTAAAATTTCGCTTGCTCAATCGTTAATTCATCCCATTATTGACTACGCCGACTCCTAATACCTGGTGCTACTGAGGAGCTGTTGAACAAACTTGAGCGCTTGCAAAACCTCTGTATTCGATTCATTTTCGGACTTCGTAAATTTGATCATATTTCCCATTTTCGCAAGGATCTCAAGTGGCTCCCTATCCGTTTTCGCCGAAACACTCGCATTCTATGTTTGCTGTTTAATATCCTCCGCAATCCTACTGCTCCGCCTTATCTGCGTGAGCGATTTTCTTTCACCCGATCTTCCATTACCCCCTGCCGTGCACCACTTAAATCTCTCCTTAACTATCCCTCTTTTAGAACACATTGTTACTCCCGCTCCTTCACTGTCCACTCGGTCAGATTGTGGAATTCTCTACCACCTAATATCCGACAAATCAAAACTTTATCGTTGTTTAAGCGTCGTGTCAAGGACCACTATCTTTCCTTAGCATAGAATGTCATATTTATTACAGTTTTATTTGAATAAAATTTTTTTTAGGTATATAAGTTATTGTATTTATTGTATTTTTCTTTATAAGTATATATGAATATATGTGTATATATGTATGTATTATATGTACTTATATTATATATATAAATATATATTTATAATTATATGATATGGAATTATGTATAAGTGCGTACACACACTCAACCATTAAAATCCAGCTCTCCAGTTACAGGTCTGCTGTAAGAAATTTCTATAGGAATAAGCAGTACCTTTGTACCCTATTTCTGTTAATGTCCATTATCTACTATGTATCTGTGTACAAAAATTGTGAAATAAATAAATAAATAGATTTAAGTGAGCTGAGAGATTTGATTTTTTGACTTATATTTTAACACGCTTTTATTAACTTGACCTGTATGCTGCCCTCATAATGAGAAAAGGCACATCTAACATTTTATAAATATGGAGAAAATCGAGTTTAAAGTTTTTATTGGTTTTTGGCGAAAAATATCGACAATAATATTACTTTCGAAAAAAGAAGAATTAAAATAAATTCATTTTCACGATTCCTATACAATTATTGAAATACAAGTTTTTATTTTATTTGCATTTAATAAATAATTAACATTTTCTCTTTCAACGTAGCAAAAAAAATGAAGTAAACTTATTAATATTACGAATAGAGGGCATAACTAACCAATTGTGACTTTTCACTCTGACATTTTCTGAAAAAAATATGAAATAATACAATGAAAAGGCATATTTATTAAAATGTGCCTTTAAAAACTTTTAAATTGACTAATATTATACAAGAAGAATTTTGGTAGTAAAGGCATAACTGCTAGTTGTGACTTTTCTTTTAAATTAAATATCAAGATCTAGTTGGTAAACTTTAAATCAAAGAGCACATCTGTGTTAATTATGCCTTTTCAAGTAAATAAATATATTTATCGTGATAAAACTAAAAACCGAATCTCTGCATATGTGACCTTTTTGACTTACTAAGGTCAGATGTGCTCTTTTTACGTACAATAATTTTAAAAGTGGCTCAGTTGTGCCTTTTAAGCTTACGGTATTTTTGTTTATCTTGTTTCTAAAATTGTATAAAAAATATTGGCAGATGGGCCTTTTTTTCTGATTCCGAATATGTGTATAACTCAATTTCGGAAAAAATGTTAGTTGTGCCCTTTTTCTTTATGACGGCAGTATGTATGTAACAGAATCTTTTTACTTCATTTTCACTTACTTCTAGGAGTCTGATTAACTTGAAAATTTGTACAGGGCCTTGACCCCTGTGCAAATTTTCAAGTTAATCAGACTCCGATGACAATACAATAATCTCATAACTTTATATTAAAGTCCTAACTAGGATCATCAGGATAAAAAAATATACGAGGGGCGGCTGATAAGTTCGCCTAAGGTACTTAATGAAACAAATATAAATTTTTAATACGTCTAAGCATCTGATTAACTTGAAAATTTGCACAGGGGTCAAGGACCGATGACAATGCAATAATATGAGAATAAAAATCCAACTAAAAAATTAAAAATAAATAATAAAAATAAAAGCGTGGGGTGGTTTTTAAGATACTATTGACACCATGCACCCCACCCTTTTTTACAGTAAAATACATTTTCTTCTTATTTTTTTACTTTTTAGTTCGTATTTTCACAAACGCGTGTTTTTTAGTTTTTTAAACTACATTATTTATTATTATTTACAATCTTAATTTCGCCCCCAGAAAAAGGACTCATTCCGCGAGCACCTCCAAATCCACGAAGGTCCACGTCACGCCTGTTCCTACTGCCCGATGCGCTTCGTGCAGCGCTCGAACATGTTGCGGCACGAGCGCCGCCACACCGGGGAGCGGCCCTACGCCTGCCCGCACTGCCCCAGGACCTTCGCCGACAAGGGCGCCTGCACTTCGCACGCCAAGTAATCCTTTTTTGCATCCCACTGCTGGGCACTTCTTTTCCTGCCTGCCTGGAGCTAACTTCACCACACTGCTCCAATCTGACAAGGTTTAACGATCACAACTGAACCGTCGGGCGGTTGAACCGATGACTTAACGTGCTCTCCGAAATACGGCAATGCGATTGCAATTTTTGACTTAGCTGTGTTGGTTTATTCCCGGTCGTCCCCACGGTTATGAGTGGAAAAAAAAAAGGTTCATTCGTCATAAATCCGTGATATCTCTTATTGAAAGCCCCATGTATTTTGACTCTCGGTCTATAGCAGAACGAGTGGGAAATAAAAAGATCCAATCGTCACCACTGGGGACGAATTTAACTTTTGTTTCCCACTTGTGCCCAGTGGGGACGATAGGGTGGGGACGACCGGGAATATACCGCTGCGTTCTATGCCAGCCATGTGCGCTTCATGAAGAAAATATTTATACTAATCAGTAATCATCTTTTTCCAGGACACATACAAGGGAGTCATCTTACGCCTGTGTGTACTGCGGACAGACATTTGTCCAGAAGTCCAAACTTACATATCACATCAGAAAACATACGGGCGAAAGTAAGTACCTATATTTTATTTATTATAACTATGATATGATATGACCTGATGAAGCTTATCATATTTTTTTGTGTAAGCACCCTTAAGCTGTGCAACACCAAACTCGACTTGTTAAAAATGATTAATAAACAAAAGATAGGTATAAGCAATTTTGGAAAATATCAATTTCCATTACATTACTATGGTAGAACTCTCAGGTAAAAAGGGAGCGCTCCACTTTTAAATCTCTCGATATTTTTTTAAATATTCATTTTATTACTAAAATGGTAAGAGCAGTTTTTCAGCATGTACATTAAATAAACTAACTCATAATAGAAGGCAGACACTACAGTTGGATAATATTGTAGCATTTGAATACAGAGATTTCTAATGTTTGTTCCAGATTTGGAGACATGTCCTGTATGCGCAAAGTTGTTCACGAGCGCGTGTTCGCTGCGGGAACACATGAAGATACATTTGTGTAAGAAGGAGGCTGTGAAATGCCCCCTGTGTGGTGAGTGTTTTATTAAGGGCCAGCCCCAGCCAAAAAAAAGGTGTCATCGTTGTTCTTATAACATGTGAAAAGGATAGCGATAATATTGACGACCTGCGTGGCACAATGGTTACCATGCCGGACTGCCAATCGATGGGCCCCGGGTTCGATTCCCGACGAAACAGAAATTTGAATGATAAGTTTAAATTTCTGTTCTCGGTCTGGGTGTTTATGTTTCTGTCTTTGTGCGTGTCCATGGTACCCACGACACAGGTTATATCTACCCTACTGTGAGGCCATGAATATGAAGCGTTATTTATATTATTAACTGACTAGTAACTTTATCTGGGAGTTGAAAAAATCCTTCTTAATAGATGGCAGGTGATCACTCCAACATTTTATTAAATCATTTAATGGATTTATTTATTAATTCATAAATTAAGTGTTTCAAATATTGAATAAACACTGTGGAAATGGCAAGAAAATCTTCCATAGTAGTACAAGTAAAAAAAATACATAATAAATTTCACACTGGTAAATCTAGTAAGTATTTTACTGATTAAAAATGATATGGTCTGTTTTGTGAAAATGAGAGTATATTCGAATCTAGAAACTGTAGTGTAATTTTTTTTTACCACAGACAAGAAATACGGCGACGAGCGCTACATGCTGCGCCACCTGCGGACACAGCACACGCAAACGCAGTACACGTGTCCACTGTGCCACAAGCAGGTCAGCACGGTGAGCGGCCTGCGCCACCACGTCATCACGCACAGCCAGCTCAACACCTTCCGGGTGAGTGCTCTGAGCTTCATATCCCCCTTAGATCATCAAGGTATGACAGGTATGACACCCGTCAGAGAGGAGTGGCCTTTACGGGCGAACCCCTCGTCCCAACATGCATGCACAATGTGCCTTCTAGATATGAAACTAGGTGTGTGTGTCGGTGTCACTTCATAGAAAATGACGTTGTTAATTGAAATTGGCATATTTAGAAATGTATGCGTCTGTAGCGATGAAAGAAAATATGTGAATGTGTGACAAAATTAAAATGTGTGTGTTCTTCCCCCGCACCAGATTTGGCACAAAAATTATGTATCGAAGCGAGGCGCTATGCCGTCTCTACTGAAGGGTGAGTCAGTAACTAAGATATCCCCCATCTCGATACACAACAAGTATTAAATGTGTCTATGACAAGGACAACAGAGGGGAGCACAACTCCAAACAACTAAATAAAGGCTCACTGTGTTCCGGTTATGTTGTATGCATATCTATGCATCAGCATTTTACCATGTTTTCTGAAGAGATACAGCTGGAGTTTCTCCATCCCTACTGTCTAAGCCTTACCCAGCGGATTGGTTATGATGAGTTTAATTTAGATACCTACATTTTAATAGCCACAAATTCTTTATTTTTATTTTTGAAAATACCCACTATGCAGATTCAGAAATTTTATTTATCTTTCTGCTTACTTCTAATTAATTCTTACAATATATTTATCGAATTTACTTACAAACCCTATTCAATTTAATAAATCCACAACAAATTTTTTTTACAGTGCAAAATATGCCCAAAGTCGTATGCAGTGAAGCGGACTATTATCAAGCATTTGAAGCGTCGCCACAACCTGACGGGTGACACCAATCTCAAGGACCACTACATGCGTTTAGAACCGCGCCAGTGCAGGCTGCCACTAGACGAAGAAACTTTGACGGGTATATTTGGACCACCTAAGAATGACGAGAGTGATGTACTGATAGCTGACTATGTGATCTGTGCGAAGGACTTTAAGCTGAAAAAGGGAAAGAGCAAAGAACAGTCGGAGGACGACAATGAGAGTGATAGTAACAGTGATAATGAAGGCTCACAGAGAGACATGGAAGAAGATGGTGATGGAGATGGAGAAGTGGGTGAATTGGAACCTACAGACTTTGTCAGCGTCAAGATTGAACCTATAGATGATTATGAGAAGACCGAAGAAGATTGAACTTTTGGTAAGAAAGCTACCTTTCATATGTAAAGCATATTTATGAAGTAAGATTTTTTAAATACTTTCACCTATTTATTGACTTCATGACTTATTGAGGTAGGTATCATAAAAATGTATATTATTTTATAATTGGTATAATTGCCGGCCACACTTACACGAGGCCTCCAGAGTAGCAGCACAACTGCATACGACCTCAGACAAGACTTACATAATATCAGATAATATGCTTGCTTGAGGTTGTATGTAGATGTCCATGTGCTGCAGCAATCACTTAACACCACGTGGCCTACATGCTCGTCTGCTACGCCATTGTAATAAAAATAAAATAAAACTTATGATAAGCCTAGACGAAGCGACCTTAAACAGTATATTTGGACTGGCTGAGAGTGATGTTCGTAATGTACTGATACTGCTAATAGCCGACTACGTGTCCTATTCAAAGGACTTGAAGATAAAATAGGGAAAGAGCCAAGAACAGTTGGAGAAGAGTGATGTTTTTCACAAGAACTGTATCTATGTGAGCATCCTTTGTACCTTTTTATGCTATTAATAGAAAGATAACTTAAATAAATTCTCTATAGGTACTACTTAGCTGGTGTTGTGAATTGTGATTGTTTAAATTTATAAGAGAAATCTGCTTTTGTGTATTCATTGTTTGCAGTATCAGTTGTAGCTACCTATTGAAATAACTGTATCTAATCTTTGAAAGACTTACAACTCTAATAACTTGTTGAAGCACAAATTAATTTAAGTAACTAAGGGCCTCTTCACCACCTTCAAGTAAAGTGACAACACTTATTGTCGGGTAAAGTCACCCGTAACTTCAATTTCACGATGTTCGAGTAGCACTAATCATGTTATAAACTGACCTGTACTCGTAGCTTTTTCTTGCCAATTAACTTTACTTGGGACGTAACTAATCAACACTTTACTCGGATATGGTGAACGAGGCCCTAAATGTATGGTAGCAATAAGTATTATGAAATTTCTATTGTAAGTTCAGTTAAAGACTGTTTATAGATAGAGAAGGCGTGGACATTTTATGAACTAATGACAAATTCATATACAAACACCTCATTCTGGAAAAAGCAAATGGATAATCAGTTTCTTGGGATACTTGGTAAATAATTTTGCCACTACCTTTTTTTTTGGAACCTGTAAAAAGGTACCTGTCACCTTAGGATACTAGGTTATGTGGGATTTTTACCGCATTAAAACCCTTTCCCATTCTCAAATCTTTTACATTTAAAATACTTACAAAATTACCGATTTACTATTTACCACTAAAACACAAATATATTATTCAGGAAAGCAAGTCCATGATGTTGATTCTTACTCTCAATAATTTTAAGGTTCAAAATTACAAGTTTTTTAGAACTTACTAAATATAGGTATGCCAAGTTTAATGTGTGTGTCATTAGAAGGTTTTTCATATATTGACTTGACTTTGCATTTTATAATAACCATTGTTATATCATAGTCTTACAAATTTTATTATATATAAGTAATTACTTTAAGATACCTACTTTTTGCTTATAAGTTGAAATATGGAACTCAAGTATCCCATGAATAAAGTTAGGTATCTACACTAGGAATATGAGTACCCAAATTTTGTATATAATTTATACTTTATTGTCTTTCAATTACTATGTAGATAGAAGGAAAAATAAGATAGGTAGGAAGTATTTGTTATATAAGTAGGTCATTTGTTTCTCATTTTATCAGAATAAAATATTATCATAAATGGTTTGAGTTTCATTTAAAGTACATACCTACCTATCAGAGACTTTTTGTCAAAAATTAGATGAATTGGAATCTGTCTGAAATGGTTACTGACATAATATGACATCTTAGTTACACCTTAAGAGTGGTAGAAAACATTGGAATAAAATGTTGCAATGATGAGGGGCAGCCATGCCAGCAATATTTATTTGCCTGTTTATTCTTAGTCAGAGGTGCATGCTGGGATTTGGATAAGGGAACTCAGTGAAATATCAATGTGTTAACAGCTATTATAAAAGGAGATAAAATCCTGACTACTGATAAAGAATCAAAACATTGTGATGTTCCATTGTTGGGCTCTAAAATGGGAATAATTTTAAATAATAGTTTGTGTTATTGACTAGTGATGATTTATTTTGGAAGACAAATGGCAGAAATTTACAAATTCTTTCTTAAAATCTAATAAATAACAACAGTATATTCAATTATTACATAAAAATAAATAGTTGTCTATACACATAAAATTCCCTGTGATTATGAGAACAGTTCAAGTACATCAGCCATTTCTGTATAAACCATTTGACAGTTGATTGTTTTATTACTATCACTTATGTATAACTTATTTATCTGATGAGTCTTGAAATTAAAATATGTACTTTTTATACATGGTTTCTAAATTCCAAGATAATTAAAAAAAATGTAGCCATGTGATGACATCAATATGATTTATGCATGATGTGAACTATTTTCATAGTTTCACAATGATTAAGCAATCACCAGTCCAACAAAGATTACTATTACTATTATCAACTAGGTGAGCCTAATCCAAGAATTTTATTGGCCTGGTCCAAAAGACCATATTTGTCCATAAATTTGTGGAAGTTTCCAACATTGCCCTCAGACTGAGTGCCTGGTGAAGAAAATCTCATAACATCAAATGAGTCAAACTTTTGTTTGTCAACCTTTTCATCAGCACTATAAACCTCAGTTATTTTTAAAGCAATTTTTTGCCAGGTTAGAGACTTAATGTGCTTCCACCAGTCAATACAGTCTCCTTCGTCTCCTTCAATACACATAACACCAGGTTTGCCCACTAAGCAAAATCCAGTTAGATGTAAGTCTTGCGAGGCTTGTGATTTCCTCAATTTTTTTCTTAGAATAAATATGATGTGAATATATCCAATATCGACAAAAATTCTGTTGGGACTTGGCAGTAACTGTTTCCTGTTGAGGAATTGTTTCAGTTCTTACAGTAAAACGTTCAATATTATCCTGTAGCCATGATATTGCTGTAAATATGCAAACCTCATCATCTTGCTTGCTTTGGATGTATTTTATAAGTTCAGTGTTTAAATTCTTCTCCTGTTGCCCATTTATTTGATTGCACCTAACATATATGTCTGGAGTTTTTTCGGGATACATGTTGGGCAAGTTGACTGATACCTCAACTTTAATGTTTTCTGTGGTATATTTTATTGTATAATCCAAAGGATCAGGTAAATAGTCAGTCTCTTTTGCTATAAACTTTTTAATACAATCAACAACGGATGGATCAGTAAGGATGATCTCTTTAGGTGAAAACATAGTCTGAAAGAGCTCCAACTCAGATAGCTGCTTAATTAAGCATTCTGTTACTTTGTCTGCGTCGAATGAGGTAAATTCTTCTTCAGACATTGTGCTTGGATAGTAATCAATTTTTTTACCTACAATAACAAAAATCTTGGTCAGGGATGCAAAATGAAGAACATCAAAAAATATAAATAAAATTCAGATTAATTCAGATGCATAGAGAAATTAAACTGTTCAGATGAAATGAAAGTATTTCAATGTGACTGACACTGACATTAACTATTATTTTTTTCCTTCAATTTTGGCATCGCAAACTATATGCATATTGCCAGTGTCAAGTTTAACATTTGCATTACGTTTTTGGCCAATTTCGTTGAGAATATAGGTAACTAATAATATTTAAAGTGAAATTAGTCGTCAGTAATCAGTCAGTCAGTTAAGTCCACAAAGGCACAAACCAAATATGCGCTAGGATTAGGCTACGATC
This sequence comes from Pyrgus malvae, assembly GCA_911387765.1. Classification (NCBI taxonomy): domain Eukaryota; kingdom Metazoa; phylum Arthropoda; class Insecta; order Lepidoptera; family Hesperiidae; genus Pyrgus; species Pyrgus malvae. The sequence goes on along the minus strand of OU426958.1, from coordinate 4,797,242 downwards.
AAGGAATCTATATAACTCAAAAATACACCTTGAAAATGAAAACCATATGAAAATAAACAACAGCGCAAAGTGTCTTATTAGTCTTATTACTTACTGACTAATTTATCTATAAAGTTTTTAAAAATTTATATACTTCATGCTGGCAATATGTACGCGCAGTTTGTTGCGTTGCGAATCGCAACTTGCGCGTTGCGGATGCTTTTGCCTATATTGAAAAAAATCTAATCAGCTGTGCAGTGTCAGTCGCAGTCACATGTCACATCTGTCACATTGACAAAAGTGAAATGTTTTTTCTTGAAAGTATTAGACTTTGAACTTTTGGTTAAGATTTTTTTATTATTTTTTGTATAATAAATACACTTTTCAAGCATAAAGTGAAAGAAATGTCTTGAAAACATTTATGATTTATTTTGTAGTAACATTTTTATACTTTTTTAACAATGTATAAGCCGTCAGTCACAGTTAGAAGAATAGATGTTTTGATTCGTATTTTAGGCCATCGTAAAACTATTTTAGAGACTAACTGTGTGAGAGCGTACGCCACTGATGGTAAAGTGACCATAGGAGATGTAAGTAAGGAACTTGCGACACCTAAGAAGGTTGAATATGTACCTCGGAAGTACTGTAAGTTTTTATATTTTTTTACGATGTAACCTAGAAACATGCTGATCTGTTTTGAATAATGTAAAATATATCTATGCTCTATAAAATGCAAATGAATAAAATTGGAGTGTCTGTTTGTGATATTAAAATAACTGCTTTTTACTATGTGCATATGAATGTGTATACAGTACATGTACCGAAATATCATTTTTACAATTTTTGTCTGTCTATCTTTCTGTTTGTTCCGGCCAATCTCTGGAATGGCTGGACTGATTTTGACGAGACTCACTGGCAAGTAGCTGATGTAATAAGGAGTTCTTATTTACTAGTACTTAGGCTACTTTAATTTTGGCAAAGATTCTAAAACTAAATTACATATGGACGAAGTCGAGGGCGGCCGCTAGTCATATATAAAAATACAAGAAATTAGAGAAGAAAGAGGATTAAAATTTTAATTCACACAACTTACTTTTGAAATTTTTTGTGGTGTTTAATAATCATTCAATTACCTTCATTGAACTAACGAAAAAATACAAAACTGAGGTGTTGTGTGCATTTAAATTTAATCCTTTTATTCCTTATTTTTGAAGCAATGTTGCAGATATTTGATACTTAATTTTTATATTAGGAGTAAACATAATCACGTGTTGAACTATTTAAATAGATAAAACTACTACTGATACATAATATACATGTCTGCCGACAAAAACCTTATAATACAATCTTATTGGAGGCATTGCAATAGAATGAAATAGTTTACAGCTTAGTGGCATGTCGAGGCATAAATGGCTCTAATTTAAACTTTTTATAATGAGTGCTTATTATATTGATTAATGAATTTGCAAGTCAGTTCTACACAATCAGATAAAAACTATTGTAAAAAATAGGCGTCTAACTTTTTTATCAGTTTCTATAAGGTGTATAACTTTTTAGACAAGTGTCCTGATAGTGTAAAGTTGAATAGGTAGTATCAGAGGTTGCACCTAACTTACCATCAACTTAAAAAAGCAGAAGGCAGCTAATACAATAGAAAAAAGAAACAATCACTGAGGGAAATGGGTTTGATAACAATTCAAACATTTATTGTTACAGTGACATTAGAAAATGCTGATCTGAAATATTTGTCACAAAGCACACTAAGGAATTTGAGATGGATGATGCAGAAGGATATTCTCGGTCAGGATATGTTCCTTCTAGGCAGACCAGGCCCCAGCAGGTTAGAATTTGTTGGCCAAACTGAAAAATATAAGGCAAAGAAGAAATCTTAATGATTAGTTTCAAACTGGAAATTTAATTTATGTTTCTGTCTTTGTATGTGTCCCATGACATCCACAACACACTGAGTTCTAGTGTAAGGCTATCAGCATGTAGTATCATTTGTTGAAACATTAATTATAATACAGTGGAATCTCTATAACTCGAACCTTGTTAAGTCAAAATTCTCAGTAAGTTGAAAAAAATTACTAGTAACTCGAATTATTTAGACTTTATAACTCGAAAAAAATGTTATTTCCCTACAAAGTATCAACAGTACATATTTATACTCTTTAACTCGAATTTCAAAAAGGAGACTCTGTAAGTCGTAGTTAGTAAGATATAATGATGTCTTACTTGGAATTCACCGAAATAATAGCAATAAAATCCAAAATGAATGTTCGGGTTCGGGGCTTCTAATCTATTGTTTTTGTCTTATACACACATTCATAAAACTTTCTAAGTAACACAGCTGTGAACATTTTGTTTGTTCCTTGTCGACACAGGACACAGTTACTTTTAGTGGAACTTGTCCATCAGTATTTATTATTAAGTCAAAATTTCAGCAGTCAAATCATATGTATCTCAAAGCTCTTGTTAAGTTGAAAACGAAATTTTTAGCATTTCCCTTCGAGTTATCGAGTATCAAGATTCCACTGTTATTCATTACCTTCATCAACTAAGAGCATTGCTTAATTTATTTTTTGTGCTTATTTAGAATGATATAAATATTTACAGACGAAAAATAGCATTGCAGTATTTGGAATTGACTCAAAGGGAACTAGAATATGTGGCTCTGTCCAGAGATACAACAGAAGCAGACCTCAAGCAAAGAAGAGAAATACAAAGTTCCACTGCTAAATACTTTGACCAGGTTTGTAGAATGGGTAGTCTCTGGAACTAATTGAAAATTTTATATTTATCCATTGATATAAAGTTTATCAATAGCTATAAAGTGACAAGAAAATATTATGTGTTTAGAAAAACGTTAAATTAAGGAGAAATTGTTTCTGAAGAAATTACGTTGCCATAATTTCATTAATCTTACCAATTGACGACCCGTGTGGCTCAATAGTTACCATGCCGGACTGCTGATCAGAGGGTCCCGGGTTCGATTACCAGCAAGGCAGAAATTTAAATGATGAGTTTTAATTTCTGTACTTGAGTACTTGGTCTGGGTGTTTGTGTTTCTGTCTTGTGTCTGTGTCTGTGTGTGTCAATGGCACTCACGACACAGGGAATCCTAGTGTGGGGCTATGAGTGTGTAGCGTTATTTATTTAATTTATGAGGTATTTCATCAAAACAGTCCTAAAAATATGAATTAATCATTATTTCAGTATGTACCTTATTAAAACTTAGTTTTAGAAGAATCTTTTAATTTTCTTAATCTGTAAATGTTTTTAACTGTGATGGAGTAGAATTAAAATTGACCAACTTTTCCACCAGAGTGCAGTACGGGCAGCCATAGAGGGCCGGGTCCTTGTCATCGAGGGCATAGAGAAGGCAGAACGCAATGTGTTGCCAGTGCTCAACAACTTGCTGGAAAACAGGGAAATGCACTTGGAAGATGGCAGGTTTTTGATTCCGGCTACCAGATACGATAAACTATTGCAGGTTTGTTTAATCACCATATACTATTAATACATTTAGGTGAGTTTAGTAGCGATATTAAAATTTTGTTTATTCTTGAAATGAAAAAAATTAATATCCATTGCAATATATTGGATTGTTAGGATTTGAATATTTATATTTTAATAGAATTTGGTCATAGTGGTTGATCCTTAAAGATATATATTTTGTTTACTTTACAACCCTTGAGTTATATTCCTCCAAAAGATTAATTTTATATTCCTCAAATATTTTAGACCACTTAAAATATTCACTTTACTCAATTAAACAACACAGATGTTGTTAAATATCTATCGAAGCCTAAAAATAAGATTAAGAATAGTTTATGGCAACTGGCTTTTCATTCGAATCCTTTTGTACACAGGAACATGGAGCTGTAGAGGTGTCAAAATGGCGGCTAGTACGAGTGGATGACAACTTTCGAGTGATTGCTTTGGGTTTGCCAGTTCCTAGGTACAGTGGTCACCCCTTGGATCCACCGCTGCGGTCGCGATTCCAGGCGCGAGATGTCGCCACTATCGGATTTGGGGTAAGGAACCGTTTTATTAGGCGATTTATTTTTATAGCGGTCCACCAATCCACACTTGGCCAGCGTGGTGGTCAATGGCCTCTCACTTGTGAGAGGAGACCGTCCCCAGCAGTATGACATAAAAAAGGTTAAAAAAAACATTTGTATAATTTTTTTTGTGGATGAACAGCATTTATTTCGCGTATTGGATTACGCGGTACGGTTAAGGATTCGACTGACATGTGGTAACATGACTCAAAGCTCTAAAGTAACATTGACTTTTAATGAGACGTTCAGCGTTTACTACTCGGTCAAGTTAACATGACACCTGGGAGGCTATTCTGTATGCGGCCCTCCTAGAGTTCTATCATTGTCGGAATCATATTTGGCATATTTAGACAGTTTTTTTCATGAATTTATAAGATTAGCGTTGTCATTGATAACATTAAGCCACTGAATGAAATAATACTGCTAGAATTTCATCAGTACAGAGTAGCCTTCCAGGTGTCATTTTACTTGACCGAGTGGTAGCAAAGCTTGGATGCAGGTCCTACAATTTGATGATCAGAATAAAAATAAATAATTAATGTATCCACTAATATTTGAAAGAATTTAAATTTTAGTATACGACGTAAGACCATGAGTTATAATATCATGAATATATTTCTATGGCCTTTACTAACGTTTTATTCATTTAAACGTATTAGAATGCGAAACATGTTTTTTTTTAATTAATTTTTTTTCCCATAAAGCACCCAATGATGTTTTGTTAAAATTTTATAAAGCTTTACAAAGTTTTACAACTTTTGCGATAGTAAACTTTCGGCTCTACTCGTGGCATTAGAACCAATTTTCTTTGTCAACGCCTCAGGCATAAATATATGCACCTGTTTCTTCGTCTTACCCACATCGGGTATCAATTTCTTACTAACTAGTTCAGCGTATTGTTTCTCCACCGCGTTCCTCTCCGACACCATTTTCTGTCGCGTTTCCACAACATTGGCTCTCATGTCTTTGACCTTTCTGTTTTCCTTTTTGATGTCATTCCGTGGCGTGCTCTTGACGTTTCGTGACTGTCGCGCGTAGTTCTCGATCGTATTCGCAGACGTTGGCACATAAAACTCGTGGCGATCGATAACGCCACTTGTATGTACTTTTTGATCGACTTGCCTACTGTCCTTAGTTCTCAGCTCCGTCGCAGTTTTAGATTTCGTCAAGTTTCGTTTTTGGATCTCTGGCCAACTGTGCCTCGGTTGGGACATTCGCTCGACGTTGTCGGGCGCTAGCAAATCTACTTTACCAGCTAAATCTAACCATTGAAGAACTCTATCTGAAAGTTCGGTATTCTCTTTTAGATCAGTCCTAGCCGTTCTATTACTTTTAACAGCTCTCATATTTGTAAGGCTATCGAATCTTGAACGGCTACTGTCAAATTTGTACAGCGGTTGTGGAGATGCCTTAACGATTATTTCGTCATCGGATTGTTCTACGTCAGATAGATCCAATTTTTCTATAGCTGGCACTGTTTCAATTTTCCTCGTCTCTTTATCACCTCTAATGACGAGATGTAGTTTCCTTAAACAATCTTCTAAATCATCGGTATGGTCACTTAGACGAGACCGTGTTTTTCTTTTAGGTTTAGGATTAGGACAACTGGCTGAAGAGTGAGGTCTTCGTCGTTTGGCGTTCAATTCCAGGTAGTAGGGATCGTCGTTTGATAGAATTGCGTGTCGGAATCCCTCGACCCACACGGTTCTAATGTACATAGGGCGTTGAGACGACTGCCAGAGTGCGGGCATATTACACCACTCAGTGGCTAAACTTTAACGCATCTAGACACGCGATGGTTGCCTTTGATGTATACGAAACTTTGTTTGATCTTCATAATTGATTGTTATAACTATTCGTGCCCTTTGATACCAGATAGCAGTTGGTTCTGAAAACAAACACAAACTTTTTAATTTCCCGATAGCACGAAATGTCTTATTTATAGATTTGAAATTGTGTTCGTCATGCTCATGATAGACTACGCATTTTAACAAGCTGTTATGAAGCCTTATCAGATATTTCTAGTTTCTATAAAAGTCTGCATCAACTATTTGTAGTTGAATCACATTTTGCAGTTTGTAGGTATCAATACAAGAGGACGATAAACTTTAGTAAATCAATGGGGCATAGAGCGAGCATTCTAATTGAAAGGTTGTTGAGTTGTCGCCAGTTACGTTACATCCCTTGCCATGATTAATTGAATCCTGAACGGTTTATGCGTGATTCAGCGCAATTATTGTGGATTACGATTCACTATTCATTGGATAAATGCTGCTGTGTGCTGACTGCGTGGTTTTTTTTAAATAATTTGCATCACATATTGGCTAGCATTTATAAAGAAAATGGAAAGACGTATAGATGTTTTTTGAAGTGGCAAACTTCTTTAGCGGCGTTGTGCACTTTTTTTGGGATGGGTAAAAAATCTTAAACTCGCGTCAGGACACTGATCCGGGTGACAGCTGACTTGACTGCTTGTAAAGTTCGTGTATATCAAATAAATAAATAAATAACGTTTCTCACTCATATTCCCATAGTAGGGCAGATATACCCTGTGACGCGTGGGTACCATGGACACATATAAAGACAGAAACATAAAAATTGAAGTGTTTAAAATATGAAATTGTGCAAAGCGCAACTATTAATAAAAAAAGTGACGAAGAAATAGTGAAAGAAAATGAGTGAGTACTTTATAAAAATACTAGATGAAACCCTACTGAAAAGACTTAATGTAAAGTAATACTGATAATTAAAGCAATTCGTGCGAAATTATTCCCTAAACATTCCAAAATATCAAAAATGCACAACGTCAATGTACAAGTTTTCACTTCTGCCGGCACTACCGGAGTACTACCCGTTGTTTTTTTAAATAAGATATTTTATCTAATTTAAATAAGATATTTATCTAATATTCACTTAATGTATACCTAATGCAGTAGGTATAAGGAAAAACAAATATTCTTTAACTCGAATAAAATTAATCGACAATCGAGAAGTAGGATGGGTGTCCCAGTCCCAAACCAGGTACCAGTGGTTGACCACTCACATGTTCGATTGAATAAAATAAGAAATAGAAGGCATTTTTAAGAAATGCAATAGTTTTGTCAGATTGCCTAGACTTTTACCAACCTTCCCAACAAATTTGTAACGGGAGTGAACGAAAAATATCGCTATCTTGCTCTTTTTGACAGACCAGTGTCTCGTTCACTTGCCTTCCGGCCGCCATCACAGTTAGAAGTGCAAGTTGGCATGGTAAGTTAAATCTTTGTTAATCGCCTATTGTTTCCTTGTTACTGTCATCAAGTTGTGTTATATTGAAAATTTTGTATTTATCTAAGTGATATGAGCTATTATTTTCAATAAATTATGTTATTATCAAGTATTTTTAAAGATGGTTAACTACTGGAACACACTTTGTACTGGGTTCCTATTGTTGACCAAGCGGTTTGCAACTAGTTATGTACGGTGTTTTCTTTTTTTTTTACTTTTTTTATAGTGTTGTTTTTTTTTTTGACAATTTAGAGCTTTTTGCCTACCTTTTTTTATCATCGTTTGCAGTGTGCCAGTAATTGACCACTGGTTTGCTATTAGTACATAGTAGTAAAATAAAGTGTTCCTATAGATAACCAGATTTCAGCTTAACTTTGTTTCTCGTTGTTTTAGATCGAAGATGCCCCTAAAAAGACATTTTTTAAATATACAGAAGAAGATCTATCATGTCGAAAATATCAAATCCCTCACCCGACTGTTATAAACGAACTGAAAAAAAAAGAAAATGAGAGAGAGAAGTATTGGGATGAGAGAAAAAAAGATAAGGAAGAAAAAGAAAAGAAAAGAGTGCAGAGAAGAAATGTTGAAGGATAAAGAAAACAAAGACCAGCCTAAAAGGAAACGGGTTAAGAAAAGAATCTTCGTGGAATCAGATTCAGAAGATGATATGCCATTAAATTTGTATACCAGAAAACCTACAAGCCTTGATGATAGCTTAAAAATAGGATCTTATGTAATTGTCAAATATGAGGGTGAATACTTCCCTGGACAAATCAAAAACATTGATGGAGGTAATGCTGAAGTTAGTATTATGGTGTTATCATCTGCGACTACTTTCAAATGACCTGAGAAAGAAGATACCATATGGTATAACCGTGACAGCATCATTGAAGCTATAAAAACACCTGTTCCTTTAAATACCAGAGGTTCGTACGTTCGTAGAGTTGAAGAGAAGGCAAAATTTTTGCAATGGATAAGATAAAGCTTTTTACCTAGTTTTATTCATAAAACGAATTGTTACCTTTTTTTAGATTTTTTTAAAAATAGAATGAGACTGATTAATTTGATTTTAAGTACTCGACTGTGATGTAGGTGACACTGTTAATTTAAGTGCAAATAAATTTTCTAATTTACATACCTAGTTTGACATTAAATGTAAGTGTATTTTAATTAGGTAGTACTATCTGCCTTCGAATGTGCCATTAGAAACTAGTTGTTAAGTCAAAGAAAACTTTCAGACAATACATACAAGTCAATTTATATACCATAGTAGAGTTTTATTTTTAATTAGCTACCATTCTTTCATTAGTTTTTCTTTGGTCAAGTATTGGTGCAAAAGTGGTCATCTATTGGAACGTACTGGTCAAACTTAGGCACATCACCTTTTTTGATATTGTTCGTTAAATGTATAAAAAACTGAAATATCTGGATTCAAATAATTTATCCATATTGCAGCGTTAGTATACAATAATCAACCTTACATAATATTTCTACCATAAAACTACATTATATAAGTTCAGAGCATTCCAAAGTCAAAAATTGTCTTTAAGTGGTTTGGGACTGGTACGCTCATCCTAGTTGTGACAAATATTCTTTAACTGGAATAAAATTAATCGACAATCGAGAAATAGTTGTGATAGTTAATTCTGTATTAAAAAAAACAACGAAATATGTTATACAATATACCTCCACAATTTACTTTAACGAAATGTGCATAAAATTTCAAGAAACATTTAATATTAAAGTAAGTTTACTTGCACGAATATACATATCTGACTGAGATGATATGAATACATATGTATGTGATGATACTGATGATAAATAATTTAAAATTTAAAAATAGTTTTGTCCTTACTTAGCTTCTTGAATATCAACAAGTCAAAACATCTTCAATTAGTGTATTGCCTACGTAACTGTTATTTATTTTCAACGTTAATCTATTTATTTGGTACTAACCATCTCGTATTTATTATACAAATTGTTATATTAGACAAATGATACCATAAAACTTTTGAACGTTTTTTTCTCATTTCTTTTTTCGATATTCAATTGTATTCTTGCAGAAAATTTCCAGTCTCAAATTGTAAACGTACAGCTTGTTTTCATTGATACCAGTATCGTTTAAATGTAAAGTTTACGAGTCGAAAGCTTTAGCGAATTCCGATAATAGTGTCGTAATGACTCGTTCGCTATGGATTGCAATACACTCTATTATTACGAAGGTTTCCTGGCTGATATTCAGTAACATGAAAATAACTGTATTGAGAGAGTGAAGTTCGATTCGACGCGGTTTATGGCAACGTCTCCGCGCATTTCCGTGCCGTGTGTGACTGGGCGTCGCGGAGCGCCAAGGGTTTTGTCGTCAGGCTTTCCCCAGGGTTGCGTTCACTCTGTTTAGATCACGTATTATTTTGTGTAATTTTTTTGTAACTTTTATTCCTCTTTTTCTCTTGTGTTTGATTTGTTTGATCTGCTAATCGAAGGGTCCCGGGTTCGATGCCCGGCGAAACAGAAATTTGAATGAAAAGTTTAAATTTCTGTTCTCGGTCTGGGTGTTTATCTTTGTGTGTGTCCATGGTACCCACGACACAGGGTATTCATAAACTACTGTGGGGCTACGAGTGTGAATCGTTATTTTTTTTGGTAAATGAGATCTATCACCTTATAACACCTATTCATACGAAAGTATTTTAGTTGTTTATAATAATTGTTCCCAAAACTTATTTTAAATTAATACCCTTACGCAAGATGATTCACATTTCTTTAACTATCTAAGAAACCAATAGGTTCAACGTCATATGCTCACTCTTTTTCGCTGAAAATTCCTAGCGTTATTTTATGCATGCTTTTAAAAACAGCATCAATCGCATTTTAAAAGTTTTATCGGATCAGGGTGCGTGCGTCATTTCTTAAAACAATGAGCAGAAGAAACCTTATTTTAAACCTTATAAACCAAAGACTTCTTTTTTATGTAACCTTATTACATGTAAAGAAACATTAATTTACTTTATATTGTTTTTCGCTTAATGTTGTTGTGATCACGCCTTTATCTTTTAAAGTCTACGGGTGGTTGAATTACATCATGGCACGAGCCTGAGGCGTATTTGCATATTTCAGCTGTCGCAAAAATAAGACAATTATTATTATTTGTTACTTCTTACTGTTCTTCATTTAATTTTAATATTTTTTCTGTTGCTTTTTGGCGTCCTTTATATTGTCTTACTTTATTCGTTTTGGCATGTTAAGTATTTCGAAAATATAATTAAACAACTTTTCTAGAAATGTCTGTGATACTTTCAGGGGATATTATTTATTAATTACGTAGACTTTTAGTGGAAGCATGAACAACTTTTTATATTACACTTTATCGCTTATTTATGTCGTGTTTTTTTAAATGTATTACACTGAGTTTTTAGATAAAAAGTTTAGATTAGTTATTACATATTTTTAATTTATTTTCAAATAACAATACTTGCCAATTTTTAATCGTTTCATTTTAGTGCCACTTAGAAGGTGCGGTTTTACATATTACGTTGTAGTTAGGGCATGCAATTATTCGTTCGAAAAAGGTATTCGGATATTTCGAATAGAAAAAAATATATTATTCGAATACTTCGAATAATACGAATTTTTCGAATACTACTTCATTAACTTCCTCCTGCGTAGCATTAGGAGATAAATGGTTTTGGTAGGATGTCTGTCTGTATGTTAGTCTGTCGACATGATATCTTCGGATCTACTGGACCGATTGACTTCAAATTTGATCAGTAGATACCTTAGGTTAGTACCTCGATCAAGTTTGAATTTCAGCTCCGTGGGTCAAACAAAAGGGACCGGAGATATAGGGGTCACAAGGTCACATGTAGTCAAATTTTCGTTAAATTGGTAAGCAGAGACGACTCGATTATTTCAGCACGTCCAAAAGAGTGCTGGAGCAGTGTCCCTCGGCTGAGCTGGTGGTTCTGGGTGACTTCAACGCGCACCACACCGAATGGTTGGGATCCAGAACCACTGACTTTGTTGGCAGGGCCGCTTACAACTTCTCCTTGGCATATGGGTTGACGCAGGTGGTACATACTTTTACCAGAGTACCGGATATTGAAACCCATACTGCCTCTCTGCTGGACCTTCTGCTGACCACCCATCCATCCGACTACGAGGTGACGGTCGGGGCCCCACTTGGGACCTCTGACCATTGCCTGGTAAGTTCTGCCGTACCCTTGACGCCCCCAGAAGGTTCTCGACCCAATGGGAAGCGTCAAGTCTGGCATTACGGGTCAGCGCACTGGGACGTACTCCGGGAATTCCTGGCCTCCTACCCCTGGAGGCAGCTGTGCTTCACCTCGGGTGATCCTGTCACGTGTGCGGAATCGATAGCCGATGTGATACGGCAGGGCATGATTGGTTTTATTCCCAGCTCTGTAGTATCCATTGGCGGACGAAACAAGCCCTGGTTTAATGGGTCTTGCGCTAAGGCCTCAAATCTTAAGCAAGAGGCTTTCAAAACTTGGGCTGATGCGCACACGCGTAAGGACCCCGAAACGTCTAAGCTCCGGAAAAAATTCAACGCTGCCTCCCGTTCAGCAAAGAAGCGCATAGCCAAGGCGAAGTTTAGGCACGTCGGCAGAATTGGCCAGCGTCTATCAAGCTACCCGTGCGGGAGTCGAGCTTTTTGTTCGCTGGCCAAGGATGTCGAAGGAAACTTCTGTCGGTCGTCATTTCCATCTCTACGCAAACCGGACGATACTCTGGCTCACACGGCAAAAGGGAACGCCGATCTCCTGGGCACTCTGTTTGCCTCAAACTCTATTCTGGACGACGGAGGTGCCACACCGCCGCCCATCAGGCAGTGTGAGAGCTCGATGAAGGACGTGCGCTTCACTCAAAAGGCCGTCAGACGAGCTCTGCAAGCCCTCGATGTCAAGAAGTCGAGCGGGCCGGATGATATCCCCGCGATCGTATTAAAGACGTGCGCTCCCGAGTTGGCTCCCATCTTAACGCGCTTATTCTCGCTTTCCTACACCACTAGTAAAGTACCGTCTTCGTGGAAGGTAGCCCTAGTACACCCAATCCCGAAAAAAGGTGACCGCAGTGACCCGTCCAATTACAGGCCCATTGCGATAACCTCCCTGCTCTCTAAAGTGATGGAGCGTGTTATAAACACGCAGCTCCCCAAGTGTCTCGAGAGTCGGCCGGTGATCTCTTGGTGTACCTCACACACCGCTGGGCTGAAGCCGTCGAGGGCAATGGGGAGGCTCTGGCAGTCAGCCTGGATATCGCAAAGGCCTTTGACCGGGTCTGGCACAGGGCCCTTCTCGCGAAGCTTCCATCTTACGGTCTTCCCGTGAGGCTATGCAACTGGGTGGCAAGCTTTTTGTCTGAGCGGCAGATTAAGGTCATAGTTGACGGATGCTGCTCAGATATAAAGCCCATTAACGCCGGTGTTCCCCAAGGCTCAGTGCTGTCTCCAACACTATTCATTCTGCATATCAATGACATGCTGCAACAATCACGCAGTATTCATTGTTATGCGGATGATGGTACGGTGGACGCACTATACACCTGTCGAGCCAATGCCTCTCAGTCACAAGTAGAGGAAAGCAGAATCAAACTTGTGTCTGAAGTCGAGAACTCTCTGGAGCGGGTCTCGGAATGGGGTCGACTTAACCTTGTTGAGTTTAACCTTACGAAGACACAAGTTTGCGCGTTTACCGCTAAAAAAACCCATTTTTATAGCGCCCAAGTTCCAGGGCACCGCGCTCACTGTCGGTGAAAGTGTCGGTATCTTGGGAGTCGACATTACGAGTAAAGTGCAATATCGGAGTCACTTGGAGAACAAGGCCCAATTGGCATCCAAAAAGCTTGGTGTCCTCAACAGGGCTTATAGATAGTCACAGGCAGGCGCTCCTTGTATTGTGCTCCAGTCGTGCGTCGGAGCTGACACACATTTTTTTAAATATTTACGGGTTTGGCAACGGGCAATGGCTGCAATGACAACGAAAAATCGGTTATGCGTGTTCTAATCGCCATTTAGTAAAGTTTGAGTTCGGATATTTTTACCAAACAAAATTAAAAATTAAGTATTCGAAATGTTCGAAGAAACCGAATAATTCTATAGATATTATTCGAATAGTAAATGTGGCGAATATCCGAATAATATGGATATCCGGATATCCGAATTGCATGCCCTAGTTGTAGTCTTAAATTAAAATTATTATCATTGATATCACATCTAATAAAATATTATGAATGCGAAAGTAACTCGGTCTGTTTTCCTCCCTACCTGCTACGCTTTCAAGTCTAGATCACTGGACCGATTTACCATTTTACTTCCTAATAATTTAGTTCTAAACACAGCTAAAATGATAAAGCCGGTTAAGTCGCCGGAGAAAATGTTTCCTTGTCGTTAGAACACCATAGTTTAGATATGATTATGTTCTTTATTTGTACACCAAAGTGAAATCGTTACCTGGCAAAAGTATAAATTATTAGTACCATGTATGTATGCATGTATTCTTTATTATACTCTTTCACCATCTCCAAGTAAAGTGTTGATTAGTTACGTCCCAAGTAAAGTTAATTGGCAAGTAAAAGCTATGAGTACTGGTCAGTTTATCATATGATAAGTGTTGTTCGAACATCGTGAAATTGAAGTTACGGGTGACTAACCGACAATTAGAGTACTTGTCACTTTACTTGAAGGTGGTGAAAGAGGCCCTTATTCTCTACACTGTCTTACGCGAAAAAACTGTCTTCGCCTTAAATACCGTTTTTGCACGCCTTTTAATCTCATTTATAAACCGATAGAACTTTCCGTAAAGTTTGCATAATTCCCCAAACGAAACCCCCAAACTGGTATTTCGCACGGCACATTAAGTTTTATGCGGTCAAATGAATAGTTTCGGCTCTAATAGCGGCAGTGATAACATCGTCGTTTTCCAAATTAGAACGGAATTGAATTTGTTATTACCTAAGCATGGCGGAAATTATACAAATGTTAGGAGAGACCTTTTTTGGTTTTCTCTACTCTTAGTTGTGTTTCTGATTAATACACTATATACTGTAGCTACTACTATATATACTGAGCAATATCCACATCCATGTATTATTCACAGCAAATGTTTGTAAATGCCATTTGGTGGGTATGTATTGCGACAGAAACTTCCATTTATAGTATTAACTTCCATCACAATAGTACCATATCTGAGAGGTGGAATGCAGTTGCTTGCCTACTCCGGAGTAGTCCGGGGGTTGATCGTCGCCTCGTTTCGTTGCCAGCAATGAGTAACGAATCCCCTTAGTTGCCAGCGCGTGGGTCGCGGTCGGTCGGCGGAGCGGAACAGCGAGAGAGTGAAATGTGAATCCTTTGCACGAGTGAGTCCAAAGGAAGGAGTCGTGAAAGAGGCATAGAATATTTGTTTACATAATGTTGGCAGCATTACACTATTGAATATAGAAATGTAACGTTTCGTTTTCTAACGTTTTACACTCACAGCCTCACAGTAGGGTACATATGCCCTGTGTCGTGGGTACCATCGACGCATACAAAGACAGGAACACTAAACACCTAGACTGAGAACAGAAATTTACACTCATTCAAATTTCTGCTTCGCCGGGATTCCGGGGGCCTCCGATCGCCAGTCCGGCATAACCATACGCTAAATAGTCAATGATTAAACATTTTCAAAATAGGGTTTAGGAATTGCGAATAAATTAATTGAAATCTATAGCATTAGAAACTATTTCTGGCTGAGTGCCTAACAGTACATAAACTTTGGAAGCGCCAAAATAGTTCGCAAACGAGCTTTGTACCAACGAAACGAAACGTGTACCAACGAAAGATCGCTATCAGATAATATGTCGTTTTGGAACTGTGACCTTCTCTATGCTCTACTTTATTCCTTCCTGTCAAATAGACTATCATGAAATAGTGCTTCACATGCTCCATATTTCAAGGGCTTATGTAATAGAAAAATGGAAGTAGGTATTGAAATAGAACAAAATTATGAAGGCACTGAATTAGTCTGCTCTGCTTATACTTGTTTTTACTTCAAAAGTTAATATTTTATACGAAAGTAAAAATAAGATGAAAAATAAGAAGGCTTGACTTGTTTTTCTTGTTCCCTATTTTATCACCTTTGGTGTCCCCTACGTAGGCGCAGCGCTTTGTACCGGGGCGTCACAATTGCAATTTAAACGAAAAGTAGTGATATAACTGTTATAGTCAGACGTATGATATTACGGACTTTTTTATCCCTACTTCCCTACTAATATTATAAATTCGAAAGTAACTCTGTCTGCTACGCTTTACAGATAGAGTGGACCTTGGGAAAGGACATAGGATGGTTTTTATCCTACGGGAACCTATAAAACGAGTTCACGCAGGCGAAGCCGCTGGCGGAAGGCTAGTTGTCAATAATTTGTGCAGCGTACGCGATATAAAGGTTTTTTTTGGTTGTTTTCCTTAACTTCATTGAAAATATTTTGTAGCCTTATAAAAAAAATCAAATCGGTCCTGCAGTTTCGGAGCCTATTCAATGAAAACAAACAATTAATTCTTTCCTTTTTAAAATATTGATACCTATAGACAATCCTAGAACTGCTTTTGACTCAAGTAATAAATAAAAAAAACAAAACTTATACTCGTAATTCGTTACGAGTATATTCTACTAGGAACTATAAAATTTACTATTACTTTTTTTACCCTTTACCTTTTTATTTTACCTTTAAACTATAATTTATCTAAATTTAACAGTGAGGCAAAGAGTTTAACAAATCATTTTCTTTTCATTTACGGGCCTAAAGAGCGCGCCCGGTAATAAGTCGTCTGAATTAATATCCGCGAGTAATTGCGGATTGTTTCCGCTGCTAATGGGGTGCTTGCATGCCAACACCTGTGTAGGGTTGAAGTCATTAAGTCATTGTACGTCAGAGAGGGTAGCGAAGTTTTTAGTTTCATTTTAACGTCTTCAGTTCTACGAAATAATATTTTATATTTATTATATTAGCTGCGGCAAATATATTTTAACTCACTAAAAACGTAACATTTCCAGTAAATTGCTACAAACCATATTTTTTACTAATAACAGACTCTACAAATGTTGTTAAAATATTTAAAAAAAAAAACAACGGGTTGCACTCAGGGGGTGCCGGCACAAGTGAAAACTTGTGCGTTTTTGACATTTTGTAAAGGTTAGGGAATAATTTCGCACTAATAGGCATGATGACACTATTAAAGAATCAGAGAATAAACGGTTTACCAGAAAAATATATGCTAAAAAAGTTCTAAAATATGATCCCGTTTTAATATAAACATTAAGATTAATAAAAGATTTTCAATAAAATAAAAATATTAAATACAGCAATCGGCCATGTTATCTGAAACGCCAATCAAAAGGAATGACGTCACGTCTCAGTTAACGTCATCGTGTTGCTTGAAGTTTGACGAGCAAGCCGACGCCATGACACCTACGAGCGTTTTCGCGCTTAATTCAAATTACATAGCAGAAAATACATTAATTTACGTTAAAAGTTGAGTTTATTGCTGAAATAAACTTTTTTTCAAAACTAGGAGACGTGTACCTACAATAAGGAAAGGTATTTAAAAATCTGTCATCATGCCCATTGCTTAAATTTATTATCAGTATTATTTTTAATCTAGTATTTTCAGTAGCTTTTCATCCAGTATTTTTATATTTTCTTTCACTATTTCTTTGTCATTTTTTTCATTAATACGAGCAGATGAATTTTCATCAATTATCAAATTTTAAACACTTGATACATATATACACGAATTTTACAAGTATACAGTCGGTCGAGCCATCAGCTGTCACCTCTCCGTTTTACGAATATTCGATCAGGTCACTCGTCCTGTTTGGGTAAAAAATGTTAAACGCGTGTTTCCCAAAATCCCAAAAAAAGTGCGTAACACCGCTACAGAAGTTTTCACTTCGAAAATGTTGTAAATGACGTTCAGCTAGATATTCTGTCCCTTTTCTAACAAAACGAAGATTTAAACAATATTTTGTACGGCGATACAACACATTTATTTAGTGTATTTCAATTATATTTTTAGTATAAGTTATTCAAAATTTGATTTTGGTGTTATATTAAAATGCTAAGGTAGAACCGGTAAAAACAATTGGTTGTGCTGTGTTGTAACGCCGCATCTAAAAAACACAAAATAATAAATCGGACTGCAGCGAACGTTCATTAATAATATCTTGACTGGTACCGCAGAAACTACATAAATCCTAGATATTACAAACTACTATCGCGTGACGCTGTCGCTTAATTTCTACGCATAATAATTGTCGTGTCGAGCGCAAAATTAATTCAGTACAGTAAATTGCCCAAAATTTGAAGTCACGAATTTTAACATTTACGGCCATATTTGACGTTGGAATCAACATTCGAATTTGCGGATCCAAAGTAATTACCGAAAACAACATTTATGACAAGGATGATTTAATGATAGACTATTTTGAGACAATTTAATGGTTTGAAAGCATTAAATTTAGTTAGTTTCATTTCGTGGAATATATTAGTTGATCCAGTTTTGCTTCATTTAAATGTTAATCTTGTTCTTGTCAAAAAGATACCTAGTACTTATCCTGTTATCCTGGCTACAGGCAGAAATTAATACACACGAGTTTTATTATTGAACGAATCATGAGTGTACACTAACATTGTATGTACATTATACGACTGTACTCACGTGGACCGAGGACCTTTTCCTAGAAGGCCCTCGGTCAGGACCGAAACATGTTGGCATCTCCCGCAAACAATATTAACGTGAGTACAGTCGTATAATATATAACTACAATACATACGAGTATTTCATGACCTCTGATTTAATTTAAAAAATACAACAAAATATTGATCAATAGATATTTTGCGCCATCTATCAAAAAATAAGGTAAATTTGCAAAAAAAAATTACTTGTCTTGTATTTTCAGGAACATCTAAACACACTGAGAGACGAGGCACCTGAAGCGGACCCGGCTAAACTGGAGCAGCTGCTTTCGGCAGCGTACGCCTTAATTAGTCCGGAGCTGCAGCAGGTCAGCTTGCCAGACTTCCCCGTCGACAATCTGCACGCGGCTGCCTTGATTTTGGTAAATTTATATACATTAATACTATACATAAATCACTACTAATATTATTATAAATTCGAAAGTAACTCTGTCTGTCTGTCTGCTACGCTTTCCCGCTTAATCCGCTGATCCAATTTTATTGAAATTTGGAACACAGATAGAGTGGACCTTGGGAAAAGATATAGAATGGTTTTTATCCTACGGGAACCTATAAAACGAGTCCACGCAGGTGAAGCCGCTGGCGGAAGGCTAGTATTTAGATAATATAATTTTGGCAAAGTGAATTCTTTCGCCAGGCCAGGTGGTAATGACTGAGGAGCGGACGTGTCCTAGTTTTATTTCGGTAAAACACGTTATCGAGGTTTTCTAAATATGTATCTTGATTTAGAAAACCTCGATAACGTGTTTTAGGATATCAGTGGCGCCATCTCTTGATGTGGTACCGGAAGTCACATGATAAACGCCAGCGGAAGGTCGTTACAATCATGAACCTACAACAGAAACCGTAAAAAATCCATACCTACTGACATTTTTCAACGGGCAGTCCACTACGATTATATTTGCTTAAGTATCGTTTAAAAGCGGTATAAAGGAATTCCATAAAAACCTGGGAGGTTTTTTTCCGCCGGCTTTTTTTCCTCTCAGTGTACAAAAAAACTCTGCAATATGGGTACCCAAAGCCGACGATCGACGATCGGATGCGATCCGAAAAGTAAAAATAAATAAACTGACAAACAAACAAATAAATGACACTATTTCAATGTACATTTTTATGTTTGTAATTTGTAATTAGTTAAGTTTTTAATTAGGTATTGTAATATTTGCATACTTCATGAAGGTAAATATGGCGAACCAAATGAATAAAAACACCTTTTGTAAACACCCATATTTGTGCTAATAAAAGTTTTGGTCTTTGTCTTTGAAAAAATTCACAGTTAAGGTCGTTTTTATGTAGGAGACACGAATTAAAAACACGAATTAAAAATAACTTTTCGACCTTTAAAGAGTTTTTCTTTGAAAAAACTATCCAAAACTTGTCCACCAGCAAACCTTGGCCTTGACTGTTAGATGACAGTTTCGCGTGAAGCCTCACAGGGTCTAATGACGGTATCTGGGTCGCTGGAACACGCAACAGGATACATAACCTATGAGTGCTGTATGAACATCATCTTTATGTGCTCTTCAAGAATAAAGTTTATGGACTGTAAAAGTTATTTCGAAACTAAATATGAGTTTCCTTGACTGATTTCATGGTTTATTTGTTACACATAGTAGTATAAAAGGTGTCTGACTTATGACTGCCTAAGTACCCGACACGTTGAATAGATGAAAAGTGTTTTATTTTTTAATTTTTTTATAAATAAAACCGAACATAAAGCGTATGCCTTTTATTCGGCCCTGCCGGCCGCGTGGTGTGAAGCGATCACCATCGCCTATGGACACGGGCAACCCCGGAGAGCCACCCGAGCATTGCCGGCTTTGTAGGAGAGCTTTTTTACAGCTTTCTTGAAGAATCCAATGTTATAGTCCACTGGGAATGCTTCAGCTGGAAGGTTGTCACATAACGTTCACGTCCGTGGTAAAAAGGAGCGTGCAAAGCGGAATGTGGAGGACCGCCACGAGTCCAGATGGTGCCGGTGGAATTTCAATCTTCAACTTAATTATTTATATCACATTTTTATTTATGTTGAGAAATCGAATAGTAACTGAAATAGGCATGATAAATCATATTTATATTTGTTCGTTTTGAATGAAAATTAATTGGCCCTAGTTTTTGTGGTGATAATGATACTTTATCATTTTATTGGCAGTTCAAGTATTCTATCTTGCGTTTAAATGTTTCATGAGGTAAGGATGTCCAAAGACCAAAGGGCATTTCATGTTTTTTATCCACAGATAAGATCATTAGATGAGGCTCATCTATACATTTATCCTTGTCTTTTGACAACGTACTCACTTTCAGTAAATAAGTATTACTAAAACATAGAAAAAACGTAGCTTTATGATTTCAATGTTCAATTCAGACTAGAAATTTTGTGATTTTTGTGTTAGACTACTACTCAAGATATTTTTTTAGAAAAAAATAGAAAATAGACTGTTTGGAGCTTATAGAGCATCAAAGTCACTAACTCACCCTTCAGTAGAGACGGCATAGCGCCTCGCTCCGATACATAATTTTTGTGTCAAATCTGGTGCGGGGTAAGAACGCACACATTTTAATTTTGACACACATTAACAAATATTCTTTCATCGCTACAGACGCATACATTTCTAAATATGTCAATTTCAATTAACAATGTCATTTTCTATGCACCGTCAACACTGACACCGACACAGACAAACTAGTTGTATAACTAGAAGGCAAATTGTGCATGGACGTTGGGACGAGGGGTTCGCCTGTAAAGGCCACTCCTCTGACGGGTGTCATACGTGTCATATCTTGATGTTCTAAGGTTTGGAGATATAATCTCAACACTGATATCAGTACATTTTTATAGAAACTAAGGACACAGTTTAAATGCTGAGGTAGCGTGAAAAACAAATCCGATGAGTGCCAATTTAACACTGATTCATTTTATATTGTGTCTTGATCATTGCAGGGACGAGTCCCGGACATACCTATCCACAAGCTCTTGTACCTACTGTATCCATACAACAGTTTTTTGACCAAAGATCACGTAAAGAATGTTCAAGGAGTTCTTCAGAACCTTAAAATTGACACTCAGCCTAAACTGCACACGAGTTTACTAGGAGTTCAAGCCACGGAAAATCAAGCTTTAGTTACGATGGATATAAATGGCAATAGGAGTCAGTTTTCAGTGCCATGTGGAGGCAGAATTAGGAGTAGAGAGGAGAAGGGCATAGTGAAAACAGAGTACCAGACGCAATTGCTTAACGAACTACTTATAAGTCATAGCGTTGGAGACTTCTGTGTTATTGGTAAGTTGTTAAACTTATTTTATTTAAATAGGGTAGCAGATGAGCATGCAAGTTTTGTAGTGTTAAATGGTCGTTGCAGCCCATGGACACAACATAATAAAAACCTACCTAAATCTTTTAGCAGGGAAGCCCAAGAGGGGATTTTTAGATTTACTCGGGCGCGTCAGATTAAGATATGCGGTACACCTTGAATCCTGTTGAGTACTGCCACGATCAAATAAACCTATATATGTTCAGTTTTTTTTATCTCACTTCCAGATTTCAAAATAGTCAGATTGAACCTTGACTTATTAAATAATAAAAATTTTAACTCTCCCGAGATTGCCAAAATGCCGTTTTTTTATTTCGCTGTTTTGTATACATTCATACTAAAATCATCAGATTACTGAAATATGACTTACCAGGCATTTAATTTATTCTATAACTAGCTGTGCCCGCGACGTCGTCCGCGTAGATAAAGACTTGTACAAAAGGCTTGATTAGACTTGGATTATTTATTCCTCCTCCTCCTTAGTCGTTCACTCTTGTCAGAGTGGTCGTTGCTGATGAGGTTGCAATTTCTTTCGTGACCGCTTGCCCTCCACTGTCCCTTGGATTATTGTTACCTTTTATGAAATTACTTATGATACAAAAGTTCATATTATTATGTTGAGTAGATACATTCTTCCTGAGTCCTTACAATTCTTATTGTACTCCTCTTATAATATCGACTTTTCAGTCGTTATCATCAGTTTCTCTTTACAAATTAAACGTATTATAATAGCCTGTTTTTAAAGTGTTTAGATAGTACTTCTGTGCCCGCGGAAAGGATCATTATAATTAAATAATTTGTGCTGCAAATAATGCATAGATTCATTATCATTATGTAACTTAAATATATTGCAGAAAGGTGGTGAAATGTCTACGCTATGTCAGGCGTGGTTAGTAGTTGGGAGTCAAATTCTTGGTTGCTTACACGTTGGTTGCAATTGTCGTTAACATACTGTCGTTCATACTTAATGGAGGTATTTTGAGCGATTTAAAACTTGCGACAGCAGTTAGGCCACTAACAATGAAGACGTCATCAACCTGAATTGGAGCAGCGTGAGAGGATCAGGCCCTACGCGATTAAGAGTCAATTGGTCCTATTAACAACCCTTCATACAGCATCAGAAATAAATATATCGATTACTAATATTATTCTGGGCGTGACCACCATGCCGTGCTGCTGCCGTGACGCTTTAGCATATTAGTATAACACCAGTGCCAGTACTGCGTACCTTATTAAATTAACCACTGTAAACTTCTGCTCATTTCTATAACATTTTTTTTCATTAGATCCTCGGCAATTGCTTATTCGTTTATTCGAAATCACTTTTTTTATAAATAAACCGAACAAAGAGGCAGAAAGGCCGCGTGGTTAAGCGATCACTGTCGCCTATGGAAACGGGCAACCCCAGCGGAGCCACCCGAGCACTGCCGGCTTTCAAGAAGAGCTTTCTTTACAGCTTTCTTGAAGAACCCTATGTCAAAGTCCACTGGAAATGCCTCAGCTGGAAGGTTTTCCCATAACTTACACATCCGTTCAAACATCAAAAGGAGCGTGCAAAGCGGCCTGTGGAACTTTAACCTTCGACTGGTGGTGTAATCATGATATGGAGACGTAGCTATCATTTTGAAAAGAACACTCAGCATAGTAAAGTCGGTAGAACACTTTGATTTTTACGTTTCACACTGATAGCACCAGAGTAGGGGAAAATATACACTGTATAATGGGTACCATGCGACACACAGAGACAGAAATACAAACCCTTAAACCGAGAACAGAAAATTAAACTAATCATTCAAATTTCTGCTTCGCCGAGAATCAAACTCGAGACCCTTCGATTGGCAGTCCGGCATGGTAACCATTGCGCCACGCGAGTCCAGGCGCGGTCGCAGCCTTCAATTTTGGGGGGGGGGGGGTCACCAAGAAATTTTGGTGGGGGGTCACTAAGAAATTTGGGGGAAGAGGTGTCTCAAATTGGCTTGATTCGCCTTCCATCTACGCATGAGTGAGGGATTTGGGGGGGGGGGTGTCATGTCCCCTGTGACCCCCTCCCCTGGGACCGCACCTGCGCGAGTCGATAATTATTATTGTCTATTAAATAAGGTCGATACCAATAATATGTGGATGTAACCACCGCGCCGCGCCTCCATAATGCTCTACCACAATGAGTTCAATATCAGCGCCAGTTCCAAAGCTCTCTGTTGTTAATTTTTTATTAGATACTTTATTAAGTAAATATACTCGTAATTAATTATTTGAAATAATCTCCACCTATCCACTTTGTAATAGCGTTATTGGGTAATATAATGATTATGTAACACCACCTGTAAATCTACCTGTAAAAAGCAATTAAATATGAATAAATGAATAACAACGACATCTATCGTATACCGTGTAAACTAAATTGTCGATATACCGAATTTGCAACAGATCACTAAATAGTTCTGAATGTGAACATAGATGTCGGCAGTAGCCTCGTTTTGTTAAGGTTTTGTACATTTTGTATAGGTAGAGGATTTCTTTGAATATGTGGTGATATGTATGGTTTTTTTAAATATTTAGAGATGAAATCTAGCATAAGTGATTGAAAACTTGCTATCAGAATATTAAGAGATGTTAGTAGTTATCGAAACTTGTGGTGTGACCGCTCGCATTAACTTTATTATAGCGTGCAGGTGTTCATCCATTTCATCATTCTTGAAATTGACGTAACTTTTTTGTTTGTGAACCGATTTAAATAAAACAAACCCTAAATGTTAATCCAATAAAATACCAATACTTCAGTGAAAACCGCATCCTTCTACGTTAAGCCGTTCCTGAGATTAGCGCGCACAAACGAACAGATAAACAGACAAACAGACAAACAGACAATAATTCTAAAAATCATTGTTTTGGGTTCTATTACGCTAATAAATAGCCCTAGTGACATTTTTTTTCAAATATCTTCAATGTACAGAAACGGACTTGTTACAGATTTATTATATGTATAGATTGATCGATATTTGTCGTTATTTTACCAGTATCTTTAGTATAAAAATTTTGAAAACCTATAGGCGCTCTCCCCACCGGTTAAACGGAAAGTGTCATATAATTTTTTAATCTTCTTACCGTCCATTCTATAAAATGCACTCCGGGTCCCGATGACGCTCGAGTAAATCCACAATTAGCCTCGTGGGCTCCCCTACTATCTCAAGTCGTATACAGTTGTGCTGCTACTTCGGGGACTGATGGTCGTCTCATGTAAGTCTGGCCGGCAACCGCACCTTTCCAGACACAGAATTGGCCGCAGCAGCGGTACTTGTGGCATAATGTCTTACGTAATTCAAGGATGCTAACTTCCAATAGCTACGTTTCGATAGATTTAAATAATAGTCGTGCACCATTAATTACACTTGAAGACAAGCTTATAATCAATGTAAAATATTTATAATGTTCATATAATGACAGCAGATTTTCGTAAAGTATATCATATCTCCTATTTTTTAACTCTAACTTCGTTAAAGAAAGTACCCTAAAGTTTTATGCTTCTTCTCTACTATTTCCCTTACAGCGACCCTAACTATAGATTTTAAACATTTCCAAACTTTCTAACAGGCCCAAAAGGCTGCGGCAAGTCGCTCCTAGTCACGCAATTAGCCTCCCTATTGGGCTACACAATAGAGCCGATAGTCCTATACCAGGACATGACGGCCCGCGAGCTAGTACAGCAGCGCACTACGCTCGACAACGGTGACACTGTGTGGAGGAACTCCGCGCTTGTCGACGCAGCCCTCAAGGGACACTTGGCGGTGCTGGACGGCGTGCACAGGATACACGCTAGCACGCTGGCTGTGCTGCATCGGTAAGGGTTCCGTCATCATCACTTTCACAGTCATCGCCTAGCTATCTGCAATCCATTCTGGTTGAGTCTACAGGACCTCGCTGGTTGGGTCCGTGTACACCTACATAATAATTAACTTTCCATGAACACATCTGTATGTGTAGTTGGCTACGCACACAGCCATACACATTTATACGAATTAACACAAGGGTTGAAAAAAATCATGTTTTTAAAAAGAAGAACAAGACATAATATTTTATTTGAAAACAAAAAAAACATGCTTTTTAATAATGCATCATTACTGTTTTAATTGCCTTGTTTTAAACATGTTTTAAACACGTACATAGGTATAAAATGAAATAAAACGAACAACGCACGTACAAGGGTTATACCGGTTGAAGAAACTGTGCTCTTTATATGCAGCTCTTAAGGTAAGGGTTTTAAAATTTCTAATATAATCGTCTTCAAACTATCGTTATGACCTAAGTTCACGGCAGTCACATTATTTAGGTTGTATGCACGTACAAAACACGAACCTACGTAAAATACAATACGCACTCGCACATTACGCTTTAATACATTCAAACTTACTCAAAGATTTTTTTTGACAATTACACAACAAACACGTAATAGAACATTTTTTTGATATATTATTATCATTTCATATAAATAATATTCAATATGAAATCACGTCACTTATACGTGATTTATTGGGTATTCTGAATTAAATAGAACGCTACATTTTACTACATTGGTTGACAATTAATACACCAGATTTTCTCATAAGGTGTTTTTGGGGAAACCTGAGGCCTTGTACGTCCTTGAGACGTACATACTTACGGCCTTGAGACGTCCTCGGCGACGTCAATGCTGCATCGTCAATTCATGATTTTATTGCCTGGTTACATTTCAGGTTAGTCCACGACCGAGAGCTGCAACTACACGACGGAACGCGGCTGGTCCGCCACGACAGGTACGACGAGTTGCTGGCTTTGGGCATCACGGAGAAGCAGCTCGAGGAGAGCGGCGTCAAGAGGATACATCCTGCCTTCAGGTACCTATGACATTATAACACAAAAAATGAAATTGTCGATGACTTTTCGTGTGTAGTTTATTGTTTCTATGTGTAGGTGAGCTTATTGACGACCCCCGTACCACTGACATTACAAACACAAACGACAATAAATCGCTGAGCTATCGATATTCGAGAAATTCATATTGATATTCAAATTGTGATCATAAAAATCTTCAGTCTTCAGGATTAGTCAAAATACGCTATCAGTTTCTATTTTAGAAGATTAATGTAGTAATGTGAAAGTAACGCAAATTACCGACCGGAAGCAGTATCTACAAGTTGCTCTACTTCTGCTAGAAGTAGTAACTGTATCAAGTGGCGAATACCGGTTACTCCATTCGTATACAATGACATGTTTGCGGCTGTAATCGATAATAGACAGCAACCATTTTAAATCCTTTCAATGATGTCCTATGTCGGTTAAAAAGCTAACGTTGCGCTGATATAAATAATTTATTCGATTTTCAGAATAGTAGCGTTGGCTGAGCCACCAACACTAGGTCGAGGACAGCAGTGGCTGTCTCCAGAAATTTTGAGCCTGTTCATATTCCACGAAATGAGAAATTTGAGTCAGCAGGAAGAGATATTCATTATAAATTCGCTGGTAAGAGACGACCTCGGTTAAATCAATTACGAAATATTGAACTTAAAATTATTGCCGTACAAATTATATTTCATATCTTTTCAGTATGGCGATATATCGGATCCTTTACATTCCATAATAAACTTAGCCGATCAACTTCGCAAATCTGATGACAGCACCCTCAAGAATCTCTCGTCTTCTTTGTCCACAAGACAACTCTTAAGAATAGCGAATAGGATGTCCAAATATCCTACCGATTCCGCTTACGAAACAGTTCAACGAACATTCCTAGCGAAATTCCTTCCGAACCTAGCAAGGAAAGCGCTAGATGGCGCTAGTCAAAGAATAGGAATCGAACCACCGTCAAGGTTTGGAATTTTTGGCAAAAAATCTGCCAAAAAAGTCAACTGTTTGGTCAAAGATGGCGTGCTAACAATAGGTAATACAAGCACAAAGATTTTCAACACAGACGCGCTAACGAAAGTACCCGATATTCTATTCTATGACGTGCCTCAACACATTGAATTACTAGAATGGTTATTACAAGACTTCTTGCTCGGTAGCCATCTACTTTTAGTGGGAAACCAAGGCGTTGGAAAGAACAAAATAGCTGACAGACTTCTTCAATTACTCAATAGACCGAGAGAATACATTCAGTTACATAGAGATACGACCGTTCAATCTTTGACCGTTCAGCCAACAGTACGAGATGGTATAGTCATCTACGAAGATTCTCCGTTAGTTAAGGCCGTTAAATACGGACACGTTTTGGTGGTAGACGAAGCAGATAAGGCTCCAACACACGTAACGTGTATATTGAAAACGTTGGTAGAAAATGGGGAGATGATTTTGAGTGATGGAAGGAGAATAGTTCCTAAGGATATGCTTGACAGTTCTGGCGGCGATGCATCGAGCTTCATACCGGTGCACGATGACTTTAGAATGATCGTGTTGGCGAATAGACCTGGCTTCCCATTCTTGGGCAACGATTTCTTTGCTTCTTTGGGTATGTATATTTCAGTTTTATTGTTAGGCAAAGTAGCTTTCCGCACGGCTTCATTTTGAAAATACAAATTTAACTTTTGTTACATCAAGATAATGTAACAGATAAGGGATATATGCGCGTTTTTGCTTTACATTATTTACCCAAAATTAAGTGTCAGTGAAGGGTTAAATATCTATATTGCTTTGCACTAACAGATAATGCTTACTAACGTCAGTATTTGTAATAAGCCCTACTGCACTACTAATATTATAGAATAGAATAGATTTTTATTTGCATAAATGTGGTTTACAACAGGTGTCAAAGTCATTAAAATGGGATCTCACATTTGCCTCTTTTTAGGCGTGCAATATTTAAATTCGAAAGTAGCTCTTTCTGTCTGTCTGTCTGCTACGTTTTCCCGCTTAAACTACTGAACCAATTTTAATGAAATTTGGAACACAGATAGAGTGGACCTTGGGAAAGGACATAGGATGGTTTTTATCCTACTGGAACCTATAAAACGGGTCCACGCGGGCGAATATGCTGGCGGAAGGCTAGTAACGTCATAAATAATACACTTAATTCTTCAAACAGAAACAACCCAGGGTTACTAATCCGACTTTATTATTTTACATGCTGGCGCTATTTATGTTAGTAAAGATTTTTGTGCAAGCGGCGCGAAGCATGTGCCTAAAATATTGTTTAAATGTTTTATTAAACACAATTCATTAATCATTACATCGATGTTTATAAATTTTTAGGTGATCTCTTCTCCTGCCACGCGGTAGACAACCCGTCAATAGAATCAGAGCTCGAGTTGTTACGGTCTTACGGACCGGATGTTCTAGCGGAAATAATGCAGAAGCTGGTTAAAGCATTCGCAGTGTTAAGGGACATGGCTGACCAGGGACAGCTGACATACCCATACTCGACTAGGGAACTCGTCAATATCGTCAAACATCTGCAGGTAATTAAAACTATAACAATTTTAGTATGTTGTCCTATGGACCGAACGTTCCAGAGGACACTATACAGAAATTGACGGTGTGGACATGGCTGTACAGGGACAGTTGCTCCATACTCGACTAAGGAACTCGTCAATATTGTCGAAGCTTTTGCAGGTAAAAACAATAAAATAAAATTACAATTTTTGCATTCTATCTTACTGATCGGACGGTACGTTAGACATTATGGAGAAGTTGGTCAAAGCTTTCGTAGTTTTGAGGGAATTTTGAATACAGCATAAAATTACAGCATAATCGATATAGTCAGAGCATTAATAATTCTCATACATTACAATGGTTACAAATGGTTGAATCAAAACCCCGTCGAATCTATTGTCATACTTTAAACTTTGATTATTTGGAAATGTCAATTGATGAAGTTTTGGGTTTCTAAACACTAATAAATAATTACATTACTCACAGACACTATTTTAATTTTAAGCACAGCCGTTTTTACCGTATTGGAGGCCCATATTGGATAAATGGGCCCCTTTAGGCTTGTACAGTATAGAGTTTAAAGAAAAAATACAAAAACCCTCAGAGCAGAGTTTAAATGTTTCCTTTTTCCCGGAAAGTTAATATATTTATTTATTTATAATATTGAATATAGGCAGAAATTAGTGGCCCCTCAACAGTTGCTGGGTCCTGGGCCCTGTGACCAGAATGTTCTATGGGAATCAGATGCCTGACTTTTAGTTTGTCCTTATTATCCTTCTTAAACTGTCCATTGCTTTAGTATTCAAAGAAATTTATTTTTCCAGAAATATCCAGAAGAAGACCTAGCTACCGCCATCGGCAACGTGTTCGACTTCGACCGCTACAGTAAGGACATGGCCGACACGCTGCTAGAAGTGCTGCATTCCAGCGGGCTGCCCACCGAGGGCGTTCTCGAGGGTAGATCCAAGGAGGCCTTGAAGAAGATTCAGATGACTATTGAGAGGAAGAGCGGGTGAGTCTTCAGTATAACAATCATTGCTACAGTAAAGACATGGCCGACACGCTGCCCGAAGTGCTTGATTGTAACGGGCTGCCCACCGAGGGTGTCCTTGAGGGCAGGTCTATGGAGGCCTTGAAGAAATCCAGATGATTTTTGAGAAGAGATGTGGGTGAGTCTTGAGTACATATGAATTCCAGAATCTCTCTCTTAATGGGACTCAGCAAGCTCTAGTCGCAGTCGTTTTAAGATTGAGATTAGTGTCATCTAAACTAATCTCAATCTTTCTGATTTCATGCAGTGCAGCGGTCATTTAGTATCATATAGTCTCAAGTAGATATGGAGCGACAAAAAAAAATGGCTGAGGATATGATGCTACGTACAGTGGTTTCAAACTAACGTATATTTCGGTGCGTTCACGCGTCTTTTGTTTATTTTTTGTAGTGCGTCACTTTACAGCGAAATAGCGAGATTTGTCAGTTTTCGATACAAAAAGTAACGTTTTCTTAAATGATCGTATACGCGCCGAAAAATATGCTTATTAAACAGTACTGTACCGTTATTCGACCTAATATTATGAGAGTGGCTTCCGTTTCCGTAGTGTACTAGTCGCTTAAATCCGGTCCGCCAGCGCCCCCTATACCTAACTCCAGCTTGTTTATTTCCGGTTGGTCGAAATTTTGCGACACTAGCGCCACCAAAGGCAGGTTATGACGAAGGAGAAATTTTAACCTCATTGGCTGTTCTGTTCCCGCACGAGGCGGTCACTGGCTCGCTTGGCTCGCAAGCGCTGGACCGTCTTACTTATACTAGTCGTACTTGCAGTGGATTACAGTGGTTTTAAGGATTAATCCTATCTTAAGTATACAATTTTATACTTACTAATTAATAACGAAGTTTTTCGTTCGGTAAAAGTGTTGATCTTAAGTATACAATTTTATACTTACTAATAATTAATAACGAAGTTTTTCGTTCGGTAAAAGTGTTGATCTTAAGTATATAATTTTATACTTACTAATTAATAACGAAGTTTTTCGTTCGGTAAAAGTGTTTTGTTACATATAATACAAAACAATATAGATATGGTAGTAACAATAAAGGTGAGTTTTAACCTTTTCTTTTTAAGAAACTCTTAGTCCATTTGGTTTGGACAGCGTAAGTTTCAATTATACATCTGTTTATAGTGTTATGAAGGTAAATCATTATTTTCAACGAATTTTTTTTTTAATTCGTTTTGGTTTATGAATTTAGTATAATTATGTTACGATTATTATTAATCGGTTGAACATCTAAAACGGACGTTAGTTTCCGTTTGGGATGTTCTTTATTTTCAGAGATGTATAAAGTAAATCCGCCTGCGCCCAGTACGGAGTTGGATACAACAAGGAATTGTCGTGATGTAAACAAGGTATGGGTCGATGCAAGAGGCATGAACGTAACTAAAGACGCCATCTCTCTCATCAGAACCGTAAGTTTAATCAACTTATGCATGCAGCTAGTATATTCCAAGATGTCTTCTGGCAGTTTTTATTACTAGGCAGTGTGTGATCGACCCAGATTAACGTGGAGTTCTATATCGACGTGACGAATGTCCCAGGTTGGTTAGCCATAAGCCAGTTGTAAAATATGGTGCCACCCAGCTATCACTAAATGTTTTGGTGCATATATATGTGGAGGATCCGTCCATTTCTTACATCCCGGAGGACATGCTCTAGCAATCAAATAGTTCGCAATGCTTCTTCTGACCTGAATTGCAGCAATGCCCGCTACACAAAGTACAAAGGCAGTACTTGCACTCATCTGGACTTAACGTGTCATGACAGCTTTATAATAAAACTTATGCCTTACAATTTGGGTGTTGACACTATAATAAAAAATAATAATAATAATGCTATGAAAACAGGATAATTGTTAATTCTTTTATGTTAACGATTTTTGTTTTCATCAATAACAATTTAATCAATTAGAAAGTTAATTGATACTTACTAAATATATTATATTTATTAATTAAATATGAATATAGACTTCCTGCTATAAAATAAAAATAAAAATTAATGTTGCTTAAAAAAAAATAGTTTTAAGTTTTTAAGGTTTATATTCTGGACCTTTCTAGTTAAACGAAGCTTTAGTATTTTAATTTTGTTGTTAATGTTGATATACATTAAAAACGTGTGAAGCTTTGGTGATATATTTTACGACGTGACGTCAGGACGTGCTGTTGCGCTTTCTATCTAATGTTGAATCTTAAACGTACTGAACGTGAACATTTCTTGAAATTATTCGAAATCTAATTTTGGTATGTAATTCGGTAAATTAAGTGCTTCGATTAAACAATTAAAATTTTTGTAGTCAACATCCCAATTGTCTATACCACCTTGTGACGTCAAAATTTTTCTTCTCATACACATTGTATCAGGAAGTCTCTGCTGGTAGAAAGTTAGAAAAGCAAAGTCCATCCCACCAGGAAAAGAGCACTAAAAAGAGGATCTGACTCACCGGGTCAACCTTTTCATGCCGACAAGCGGGATATATATTGCTAGTGCTGAGGAGCAACGCCCTGCACTCCCAAAATGATGCTAACTCTCCATCCCACCGGGAAAAGAGAGCTCTAAAAAGAGGATCTGACTCACCGGGTCAACCTCTTCATGCCGACAAGCGGGATATATATATTGCTAGTGCTGAGGGTCACCGCCCTACACTTCCAAAAATTATGCTAGCTCTCCATCACACCGGGAAAAGAGAGCACTAAAAAGAGGATCTGACTCACCGAGTCAACCTTTTCATGTCGATCAAGCTGGATATATATTGCTAGTGATGTGTACCCTTACACTCCCAAATTGATGCTGTACTCTTCATGCCACGGGAAAAGAGAGATTACACTGAAAAAGATGATCTGACCCACGGAGTCAACCTTTTTGTGCCTGTCAGCCCAAAATGATACTAAATCTCAATTCCGCCAGGCAAAGATTCGAGAAGAAAGAGAAAGAAGAGATTGTACTGGAAAGAATGACGCACCGAGTCAACCTCTTCGTTCTGGTCAGTTTTGGATATATTTTGCTACCGCTGAGTATCTATGAGGACGCCGCCCTACATCCTCATGGTTGACTAACCGGATCCCGTTCGAAGCAAAACCGCTCATTGGTTAAATTCTTCGCGACCAACACCTTAGTCAGTAAAAACTCCTTAAATATGTTGATAAGGCAGGGTATAAGAAAAGCGGCGACACCCTCTCCCAATGTCATTGGTGTTTATCGGAACCAAAAGCGACTGCCAATTTTTAGTTTAGGAAAATTGAATGAGTTGGTTCACGTAGGAAATTTCTTGTTTTAAAACACTCGCATCATGTATTTGATTTATGCCAGTATTACTTGTAATAACTTGTCTGTCGTTTATCTTAGCGTATACATCCTTATCGCATTGGACTGACCACTACAGTTGTCAGAGCGAATCTTTATCCCTCTGAAAGGCGCAGCAAAATACTGCGCAAACGTACCTGTCGTGGTAATATCTTGATTAAGCTACTTGTAGCCGGCTTCGGAGGGGCGGAGATTCGTTGTAAGTACTGTAGCTCGGAAAGCAAGGCCTTTAATTTATTCGGATGACTTCCTTTTGGTATATCAGGACTCAGCCCTACTAGGTGCACATATCGAACTTGGTCTGCATGCAGTAGTAATATGGCTGGAAATAAACGCCGAGAAGTCAATCCTTACACCAAGAGGGCACATTCTATTCAATTCATTTTATTTGCAAAGGCTCCTTGAATTTCTCGAAGGGGTGATTTGGGATACTTTTGTATTTTGCTATCACGAAGTATATAGATCTACAGGAGACAATAAGAATGATTTTCGTGGCTACGACAGGTCACCTTTACCATCAGTCTTTTCAAACTCGGGCGATAGTCTCTTATTCATCGGTCACTTTCGTCGCGCTATCTTATAACCGGGCCTGGTTGGGGTGCCAGTGCCAGGCAATCTTAGTCTAATGGGACGATTGGACAGCATCAGATCTTCTGTTCTGATTAAAAGGCTGCTACATTTCGGATGCTTCAGGTTACGGCCAGTTCCTGAAATTCAGCCTTGCTTTAAATGTAACAACCGCACTAGGGTCTTCTACCTGCAAAGAGTACGAACCTCACCGCGAAAGTACTCAAGAGCTAGATAGGAGAACTGCCGGATCTGTTTAATATTCACATATCGATTTACAAGGTTTATATCCCCTTGCAGACTAGGTATTACTGCCAAATGTTGGAAATCGGCGTCACGCGGTTGGTTTTCGTTTGGTGTCTCTATCAACTTGTTGAAGTTTTCATATATTTAGGTATTTTATGGAAATATCTAAGAACGAATAATCTAACTTAATGTTCTTTATATTTAAACTTGACTTGTCCGACAATTCGTTTAATTTTTATTTTTATTTTTATTGGTGGCATTTTGTGTAGTGTATTCCAGAAATTTGGCGCACCCGTTCTTGGACTTGTTCGTCGCAAAGTCGCAAGTTGTATCAAAACATTGCACACCGAATCGAACGACCAAGTCATTGGCCATTCTCGGAGTTACAGTTCTCACTCAGAGAATTCTCCTTCTATTTCCTATTTAGGTAATATTTCCATTACCACTTCTAATACCTACAAAGAGTCCTAACCACATGAATCAAGCCTCGGATTCCATACCATGTACCAAGACTACCAAGTCGAGGACTGCCACGTCCTAGAGCGTTGGAGAGTAATTTGGAAGTCTGGAAATGGGAGAATCTAATCTAAGAAACTAATCACATCAACAAAAGTTTGTATCGTTGTCAATATAACGTAGACCTTAAGAATTTACTGTCTGGCCTTGAAAAGTTAAGTTGCTTGTGCAAATGACATCAAGTTCAAATTTTATAAGCCAGGTGTTTCGGACTTAACTAGGTATATTATTGACTTGCATGATAAAACGAGTTTGTCGTATACGACCATTAATATCCACAAATCCTTTGTCACCACCCGTCGAAAAATTAAGCAATTATTCTTAAGTTTTTCTCATATCGTTTTATCGCAGAAGATTAACGTGTTAATCGTTTGCATCGGCTGCAAACGAGATACCTAGCTAAATAAATAAATAATAATTAAAAACCTAACTTCACCAGGAGATCCTAGACCTAGATCCTAGCTGTCAAGGAAGTCGACGTAAACAGTTGGAAGTGTTAGGCCAGCTGAACAAGTAGAAATTGGGTTGAAAAATTCCCTTCAGACGATATTATGACAAGTGCCTAACTTACAGCCTACATTTTTTAGAAACATTACGTCGTGACATCTTGCGTTGCAGCAGGTGTTTATCTTCTCCATTGTCTATAGATTTTGTCACTTCATGATTGACTTAAAATCAAGTTAACAGCTTGTAAGTTCACGTTGCAGTTTATTAATTTATTATTATTTTGCATTGTTATTTTATAACATTCATAACTCCTGCATACTCAGTAAATATGTTTATCATATGAGCGTTTATTCCTCCTGGCACTTAGCAAGATAATTAATCACATTGGCTTGTTCCAGCGCCACCAGGCGATAATAGACACGTCTCTCATAATATTAGGTCGAATAACGGTACAGTACTGTTTAATAGCTACGTTTTACCTGAAATTAAAACGTTTATTAAACATACTTACCTTATTCGACCTAAGTTTTTAAAACTGCCTGGTGTAACATAGACGCAATGAGGTTAAAATTTCTCCTTCGTCATAACCTGCCTTTGGTGGCGCTAGTGTCGCAAAATTTCGACCAACCGGAAATGAACAAGCTGGAGTTAGGTATAGGGGGCGCTGGCGGACCGGATTTAAGCGACTAGTACACTACGGAAACGGAAGCCACTCTCATAATATTAGGTCGAATAAGGTAAGTATGTTTAATAAACGTTTTAATTTCAGGTAAAACGTAGCTATTTGTGACCGCTCTTATATCGTCATTGAAACTACTTTGGTCTTATTGCGTTTAAGGTCTCTCATTAACTCAGCGGTGGGTTGGCATCAAAAGTCGATGATAAGAATAATCTTAACGGATCTTAAACAAAATATTTTTAGTTAAGTTTAATTAATAATATGGTAGACTCTTTAAAACTCCAGTAATAATTTTAAGCATCTTATTCTATGTTTATATACATGGCTGCAACCCATTTTGCGTCCCACTGCTGGGCACGGGTCTCTCCCCCTTATTGGGGAGGCTTGGAGCTTACTCCACCACGCTGCTCCAATGCGGGTTGGTGGAGATGCGAGTTAGTGGCCAACCTGCTGTCGGATGTTTTCAAACCGCCCATAAGGCCTCCGACAAGGTTTAACGACTGTTATCTATCGACAACAACCGGGACCGATGACTTAACGTGCCCTCCGAAGCACGGAAACGCGCATGAATTTTTTTGCCACTAGCGGTCACCCATCTCACACTCGACCACGCCCGTTTGGCTCAGCTGCATAGATCGCTTGCGTTCTACGCTAGCCGCCAGGCCATGCGCGCTTCCATACATTCGCGTTTATACGATATACATACAAGTCAACAATAGAGTATTTTCATTTCATTTCATAACCGTTCTTGTGTAATTTAAAATGCTTTGTGTCCAGCCTAGATACGTCATCCCCGAAGCACGGCAAGGAGGACCCGGACAACGAGCCGCACGTGGGCGGCAACACGTGGGCGGGCGGCTCGGGCGGGCGCGACACCGCCGGGCTGGGCGGCAAGGGCGGGCCCTACCGCCTCGACAAGGGCCACGATGTGCACCAGGTATGCCGCACTGATGTAGGTCCTCCTCGCGAAGGATGGCGGCGGGACTTTTAGCGGGAACTCGGAAAGGACATGTTTAAAAAAAAAACGATTCACACTCCTATGGGGCTATCCCCACAGTAGGGTGAATATACCCTGTGTCGTGGGTACCATGGGCACATTGTATGTGTCGTGGGTGTCATGGACATACACAAAGACAAACACAAACACCCAGACCGAGAACAGAAATTTAAATTCATCTTTCAAATTTCTGTTTCGCCGGGAATCGAACCCGGGACCCTCCGATTGGCAGTCCGGCATGGTAACCATTGCGCCACTTGGATCGTCAACTCATCAACTATTAACTCGAAACTATTTTTTGATATATTATATTTAAACTCGTCAACTCAAACTATTAAAGATTCACTCATAATAACAATTCACACTCGTATCCCCACAGTAAAGTAATTAATACCCTGTGTCGTGGGTACCATGGACACATACAAAGACAAGAACACGGACACCCAGACCGAGAACAGAAATTTAAACTCATCATTCAAAATAAGACTAAGACTAGGTATTTAACATTTAATCACAGAAATAAGGGCAATGCGATTGTAAAACGAAGTAACAACAGTACACAAACAGAGTGTCCTCATAGTAATTGCAGTTTTAAATTAGATAAGCAAACTCAGACAGAGGACCATGAAAGTCGTGAGTCGTTTTTTCGTGTATCATAATATTAATATTATACATCAAAATATAAATGGCTTAATAACAAAATCTGACGAGTTATTAGTATCATTAAATAATTTATATCTCAAAAAAATATCAATCGACGTTCTTTGCATTACAGAGCATAACATGATTCGATCGGATATAGAATTTCTTAATATTCCAAATTTCACCCTCATATCCTATAGCTTGAGAAGTAACAGAAATGGTGGATCTTGCATTCTTGTTCGCAACGAACATAAATGTCGAAGTGTACAAGAAATTGAAAAATTTAATATAACGAACATTATAGAATGCTGTGCCACAGAACTAATTGAGCACAACATAATAATTATTTGCATATACAGGGCACCAAAGAACAAAATAGATGTAATGGAAATTTTTTTTAGCAAACTCAATGGCATTCTTAATAGACTGTGCTATAAAAATAAAAAAATTGTTGTATGTGGCGACTTTAATATAGATATACTTAAAGATAATAGGACATCAATAGAGTTTAAAAGTATTTTAGAGAGTTATAATCTTAAACTGTGCATCAACACACCAACACGATTAATTAGCAAAACATGTATAGATAATATTGCCCATAACATACAAGGCTCCAAGTCTAATGTCGTCGAACTTGCCTTATCGGATCATACAGCTCAAATTTTAAAATGTCCAGTTAAAAAAAGTTATTTTGTAAAGCATTGGTACACTTACAAGAGAGACTTTAGTACTGAAAATGTTAATAAATTTATAGAATGCTTAAGAAATTTGAAATTTCAAGAAGTTTATACATGCAGTGATACCAATGATGCTTTTAAGATATTTCATGAATTATTTGTATTATTTTACAACTTGTGTTTTCCTGTTCTAAAAGTAAAAATGTTTATTAGAAAACGTCCTAGATGGCTTTCTAAAGGTATAAGAAAGTGTTCTAAAATTAAAAGAAGTCTATTATGGGAATATAGGAAATCTCGCGACCAACTAGCAAAAAATAAGTTTAATGCGTATTCGAAAAAATTAAAGGCTATTATCAAGTTAACCCAAAAATCTCAAAATGATTATTACATTAAAAACGCACAAAATAAAACAAAGGCCACATGGAAAATTATCAATAATAATACTAGTAACATTCCTAAGAAAAGTATTAATAAAATAAAAATAGGCAACCACATAGAAACAGACCCAGAAAACATTGCTAAGGAGTTTAATGATTTTTTCTTAAAACAAGTTGAAGAATTGAGCGACAGTAATATTCGAACCACCAAATATAATATTAACTACAAAAATTCTAACTCTATTTTCCTACGGCCTACAACAAGCGACGAAGTAATTAAAGTAATTAAGGGTCTAAAAAACACAAATAGTACAGGTTACGATGAGATATGCACAAACATAGTAAAACAGGTATCTAATATAATTGCACCCGTTTTAGCGTATATTATTATTTTGAGTATTGAGAACGGTATATTTCCCGACAGATTAAAAATAACTATTATTAAACCACTTTTTAAAAAACAAAACGAACAAGATATGGCGTGCTATAGGCCTATAGCACTCATACCAATTTTTTCTAAAGTATTTGAGAAAATTCTATATAATAACTTATACTCATATTTTGAAAAAATTTCAATTCTAGCTGACGAACAAATAGGTTTTCGCAAAAATAAATCAATTAATTTAGCGATATATAATTTTTTGCAACAAGTGATGTCTACGTTAGATAAGAAAAAACAAATCTCAGCTCTGTATATGGATATGACTAGGGCATTTGACTTTGTAGATCATGCGCTATTAATAGATAAATTAGAGAAATACGGCATTAGAGATAATGCTTTACAATGGATAAAATCTTATTTAAGTAACAGAAAACAAATAACTGAAATAAAAAGAGTTGACAATAAAACAAAAACGGAGGAAAAGTACTTATCTGATCCCAGGGATGTAGTATACGGGGTACCTCAAGGCAGTATCCTCGGTCCGTTGCTTTTTTTAATCTATATTAATGATTTTCCAAAAGTCATTGAGCAACCAATGGTTCTCTTTGCTGATGACAGTACAGTTATATTTCCAAATGATAATCCAGATACATATGAAATTAATATAAACAATGCCCTAGAATCATTAGTAGATTGGTTAAATAACAATAATCTTAAAATAAACATTGAAAAAACAAATATAATGACATTTAAAAATCGTGTATCTTATGGGAGATCTGTAAATATTAATTATAGAGGTAAAACCATATCCGAAACAGAAAGTATAAAATTTTTAGGCTTGTATATTGATAATAAACTCACATGGAGATTACACATTGAACATGTATGTAAAAAACTTAACAAATCTCTTTTGCTCTTTACAAATTGTCAAAAATAGTAAATAAATCAGCGGTATTAAGCGCGTATCATGCGTATGTTGGTGCAACTCTTAGGTATGGTCTTGTATTTTGGGGTAATACAACGGGTATTGAAACTGTTTTCAAAGCGCAAAAAAAATGTATTCGGTCAATGTGTCGACTGCGGCAAACAGACACATGCAAGCCACACTACCAAACTCTAAAGATATTGACGCTCCCTTCGTTATATATCTATGAAATATGTGTAATGGTTAAAAACGACATTTCTAAATACAACACGTTAAACTCAAAAAGACATAAAAATAAACTATGTGCAATAGCCTCTAAAACTAAACAATATCACAATAGCGTCTTTTGCATGGGACCAAAAATATACAATAATCTACCGGACTTTCTTACAATAAAAACTAATAACGAATTCAAAAGAGAACTCAAAACATATTTAATTAAAAAAGCGTACTATTCGGTCACTGAGTTTATAAACGATAAATAATAATAAAAAACATAAAATAATATAAACCAAAAAATAAAATTACATAATAAATAATTTTGTCCGCGGCTTAAAACCTGGGAGGTTTTTTTTCCGCCAGCTTTTTTTCCTCTCAGTGTATAAAAACCCATCCTGGTGGGTGCCCCAAGCTGATGACGGCAAACCTCGTATGGTTCAAATAAAATAAATCATTATAAAAAGCACAAAATTGGGTTTACGTCTAATTAATTAAAACTATACAAAATTAAATGTAATACTACATACTTTAATGTTTCTTATGTAATCTTTAATAGTAATTTTGGAATTTAAGTTTAAATTAAGTCATTAAATTTAATTAGTTTATCGGGTTAAATTAAAATTTGTACACCCTAAGGGGTAAATATGGAGTTCTAAATATTTTGTAAAACCTTTTTTTTTTCACCCATATTTGTGCAAATAAAATATTTCATTTCATTTCATTTCATTTCAAAAATTTCTGTTTTGTCGGGAATCGAACCCTGGACCCCTCAATTGGCAGTCCGGCATGGTACCATGGCATGCCACGCGGGACGTCAAATTGAGCACTTGTTTTGTTTTCTTGGTGTATTTTTGAGTTATATAGGATAAAGTTGCCATCAACTTTTATTCGGCTGCAACCCTTTTTACGTCCCACTGCTGGGCACGGGTCTCTCCCCATTATTGGGGGGGCTTGGAGCTTACTCCACTACGCTGCTCCAATGCGGGTTGGTAGTTGGTAGAGATGCGGGTTTGTGGCCAACCCGCTATCGAACAGAACTTTTGTTCGATATTGGTTAATTACAGTGCACGTGTGTTGTTAAATAAAATAACAGTGCGAAAATATGTTTTTTCAGCTTGCCTCCAAAATTCCATCAGTCTTGGTAAAGTAGCCATCGCTTTACTTGATATCTGACAGACTTGACTGATTGATATTGGTGACTTACTGAATTCTTTTATTACTGCTCGTCCAGTTTCAACGAAGCTGGCAAAAACTGATGCAAAATTATGCTGGACGCTAGCGATATGCACAAAGTTTGCAATCCCATAATTGGAAATAAATAAAAAATAAAAAGACGGCGGCACTGGATGTCGGGTACCTAGTGAAGGTGTCGTTCACCGATTTACATTTTAATTTTTATTTAA
This sequence comes from Pyrgus malvae, assembly GCA_911387765.1. Lineage (NCBI taxonomy): Eukaryota > Metazoa > Arthropoda > Insecta > Lepidoptera > Hesperiidae > Pyrgus > Pyrgus malvae. Next base: position 4,756,034 of record OU426958.1, on the reverse strand, counting down.
TCTGAGGATCCCAAGAACAAGCGCGGTCGCAGCCATCAATAGGGGGGGGGGGGGGTCACTAAGAGCTTGTTTCGCCTTCCTTATGCATGACTAATGGATGCATAAATGGATTTGGGGGGGGGGGGGGTCTTGACCCTCCTGGAACCGCGCATTCCTGACTCAGGTTCATACGTGATTCAGGATACGTCTTCTGATTGGCCAGTTCAGTATGACGCGTGTGACGTAGTACTCTATTGTTTACAATGTTCGATGCTTGCGTGGTCTTGCATAGTCAGCATTTCATGTGAGGCGCGGGTCATGTTGCTGAAGGTATCGCGCCGCTACAACACCAACGAAGTAATTGTGAGCTGAAATATTTTTTTGCGTATCCAATATTTTAGCTGCTTTTACGTATAAGCGTCCCTCAAATAATATTATTCTGATCACATTTAAATTTCAGCTTTCAGATGCTGAAAAGAACGACGTGCCGGAACACGTCAAGAAGGCTGCGCGGGAAATGAACAGGAAGGCTTTCGAGGAGCGCTTGAAGGAGATCAACATGAGCGAATACGACGCCAAGCTTTATGGACAGTTCTTGAGAGCGGTTCAGCCTCAGGTATGTATGGTATTTATAATTATTAAATACCCACTTCTTTTATAATTATAAAATTGGAGCGTCTGTTTGTAATATTAAAATAACCGCTTTTTACTATATGCATATGAATGTATATACGGTACATATACCAAAATATCATTTTTTTAAATTTTTGTCTGTTTGTTCTGGCTAATCTCTGAAACAGCTATACCGGTTTCGATGGGGCTTTCACTGGCAGATAACTGATATTATGAGGAGTAATTCAGTCTTTTTTTATTTTCGAAAAAATCTAAAACTAAAGTCCACGAGGACGAAGTCGCGAGCAACAGCTAGTTTTATATATTTTTTATTCAGATTGGCGCACTCAGAGGAGTTCTCGCAGAACTGCAAGCAAAGAAGAAAGAGAGACAATGGACTCGCCATCAAACCAGCGGGGAACTAGATGACTGCAAAATTATTGAAGGTAAATGAACAGAAACCCACGATACATTATAGCATTTATTTCTTTGATGGGACGATTGCGGAATTACGATGTCTGTGAGGGTATGCACGTAAAATTGGAATCTGTTTGTAATATTAAAATAACTGCTTTTTACTACATGCATGTGAATGTTTATACAGTACATATACGAAAATAATATTTTTATTGTCTGTCTGTCTGTCTGTCTGTATGTCTGTATGTCTGTCTGTCTGTCTGTCTATCTGTCTGTCTGTTTCTTCCAGCTAATCTCTGAAACGGCTGGACCGATTTTGACGGGACTTTCACTGGCAGGTAGCTTATGTTATAGGGAATAGCTTAGGTTACTTTTATTTAAGAAATATTTTAAAACTAAGTCTACACGGACGTAGTTAGGCCGCTGTTGGATATAATTTTAATGTTCAAATATTATTAAATTGAATGCCACAGGTTTGACTGGCGAACGGACGATATACCGGCGCCGAACGGAGCAGGAGCCGCCCCCGGGCGCGCCTTTGGACAAACCGAAATGTCTACGAGTAGTGCTCGATGTCTCCGGCAGTATGTATAGGTAACGAATCCATAGCCAATAGCTTCCGGGGTTGCGGGCGGTGAGAGTGGGAGCTCGACCCGTCAAACCAGCGGCCCCAGGAAGGATGGTGGTGTGTGCGTGGCCGCATGCCGCCGTAAGGGTGCATTTCCACTGACGCGGAGCTGGGCGGAGCGGTGCTTAGCGGTGCATGAATCCGGTCTTGGACTACCAAGTCAATTGAGATACTTTTAATGAGCTGTCAAAACGTGACATCCCCATACATTTTGTATGAGAAAATGATTAGTGACGTCAATTGACTTCATTATTATTGATTTAAACGGTAATATAAATCATGTATAAAAAAGAATTGACAATTATATTGCTTTCCAAGCGTGATTTAGTGCAACCTTTTTAAGATAAGGATTTTGATTTTTTTGTGCATAGCATCCAAGACCCTATTGACCAATCACTATGCTCGAAATCTCCTCTCCGCTTCAATGGAAACAGCACGAGCGGAGTGGAGCAGAGCTGAACGGATATTCATAAAAATACAGCGAGGCGATACGGAGCGGAGGACAGCGGGCATTAGGGTGCGGATATCTTCACTTCACTATTCCGCTCTGTTCCGCTTTAGCGGAAACACTCACCATTTTTCACCGCTCTTTTCCGCTCCTCTCCGTTCAGCGCCGCGTCAGTGGAAACGCACCCTAAGTATCTGAAGGTGCAGGAGAGCACATTTTCTCTCCCAAAGATAGGCCCGTTCGGGGCGCCGCGCGTGGAGGACACTCCTTGCGTTGCGCTTAGCTACGTAGATCGCTAGCATTCTACGCTAGCTACAGAGCCAGTCGCGTTTTAAGTCTTATTATTTTCATTTTCAGGTTCAACTCGTACGACGGTCGTCTAGAACGGTCAATGGAGACGGTGGTGTTACTCACAGAGGCTCTGAAAGGCTACGAGGCCAGGATCCGCTACGACATGTACGGCCACTCGGGCGAGGAACACGCTCTCGAGCTGATCAGGGTTGACCGTCCACCCGAGAATGAGAAGCAGAGGTTGCAGGTATGAAATAAAGTGGAGCCGTGGTATTGCGGACAAACGTATTGGAGAGTGATATTGGATTATTGAATTTGTCGATAATTTTATAATATTAATATTATTTATAATAAGAATTTGTCCTAATGGCGCGCGTACGTCGACACAATTATCGAATTTACTCTAAAGTCTTAGACTTAATTCGTTCGATCTAGTCAAACGTATGTAAAATAAAAGAAGCGTTTACACTACTACAGCCACCATTGCTAAGTCGATCTACCTACAATTCCAAAAAAATTAGAATTTCTCTCCTGTGTATTAGCGTATATATAGCATAAATTGAATATATTTATAGTTATTTCATTAGCTATCCGCCTTTGGCCTTGTGATTCCACAAAAAGGAATAAAAAATAAACAACAATAATTAATCCTTGCTAGGCATTTATTTCATTTTAACATTTTATATACATAACTGTACAACATACAGCTGAATTCAAATTGAAACAATACCCATTCTAGTTCGACCGAGGACTATCACACTTGAATAGTAGATTAAGGCCGCTATCCCTCATATGTTTTACGAGCGTTCCTCCAACGTTGCCGTCGCGTCAACGTGTCGTCGACGTTTTAGCAAACGCAATAATGCCACTCTGTCCGTATGAGCGGGAGTGAGCCAGTTTCCAATCGCATCATGAGTTAGTTAACGTTGCGCATATTATAGACCCAACGTTGACGTCGCGTCTGTTCAGCGTTGTCGTTGCGAAGACGTCCGAGAAATGCCAACGATCGTAAAAAGCCAGTAGGATAGCGGCCTTTTAGGGGAATCGAGCATCACTAAGCACAGAGCAATGAAAGCTTAGAGCCTGTCCAGATGAGGTGTTTTACGAGCGAGTGAACTTGCGCGTTTCAATTTATATTGCATTCAGATAGCGCGTTTGACGTGCGATCCTATACAGGGAGGAATTTGCCAGTTACAAACATGGACTCGGACTCACTCGAATATAGCGGTTGTATTGTGACTTGCGTACCGTCGATGGAAACTTCTTCCTTTTCATTTTTCTCTCTCTCTTCCTAGTTTCTACGTTTTATATCTATTGGAATAGTCTGATGATTCCATATCCCATACTGCTACTCTTTTTTCAATCTTGCCTATAAAAAGTTCGGTATCGAAGGTATCACCACAGGAATAGATAAACGGAACAGAGACAAAGCTTCTTAAGAACGGGAAAAATTGTTACCTATTCTGGGTTGTCACAATAGGTTAAGACAAATAAAATAAAATAAAACATTAAACAGTACTGTACCGTTATTCGACCTAATATTATGAGAGTGGCTTCCGTTTCCGTAGTGTACTAGTCGCTTAAATCCGGTCCGCCAGCGCCCCCTATACCTAACTCCAGCTTGTTCATTTCCGGTTGGTCGAAATTTTGCAACACTAGCGCCACCAAAGGCAGGTTATGACGAAGGAGTAATTTTAACCTCATTGCGTCTATGTTACACCAGGCAGTTTTAAAAACTTAGGTCGAATAAGGTAAGTATGTTTAATAAACGTTTTAATTTCAGGTAAAACGTAGCTATTAAACAGTACTGTACCGTTATTCGACCTAATATTATGAGAGACGTGTCTATTATCACCTGGTGGCGCTGGAACAAGCCAATGTGATTAATTATCTTGCTAAGCGCCAGGAGGAATAAACGCTCATATGATAAACATATTTACTGAGTATGCAGGAGTTATGAATGTTATAAAATAACAATGCAAAATAATAATAAATTAATAAATTGCAATGTGAACTTACAAGCTGTTAACTTGATTGTAAGTCAATCATGAAGTGACAATCTATAGACAATGGAGAAGATAAGCACCTGCTGCAACGCAAGATGTCACGACGTAATGTTTCTTAAAAATGTAGGCTGTAAGTTAGGCACTTGTCATAATATCGTCTGAAGGGAACTTTTCAACCCAATTTCTACTTGTTCAGCTGGCCTAACACTTCCAACTGATTACGTCGACTTCCTTGACAGCTAGGATCTAGGTCTAGGATCTCCTGGTGAAGTTAGGTTTTGAATTATTATTTATTTATTTAGCTAGGTATCTCGTTTGCAGCCGATGCAAACGATTAACACGTTAATCTTCTGCGATAAAACGATATAAGAAAAACTTAAGAATAATTGCTTAATTTTTTGACGGGTGGTGACAAAGGATTTGTGGACATTAATGGTCGTATACGACAAACTCGTTTTATCATGCAAGTCAACAATATACCTAGTTAAGTCCGAAACACCTGGCTTATAAAATTTGAACTTGATGTCATTTGCACAAGCAACTTAACTTTTCAAGGCCAGACAGTAAATTCTTAAGGTAGATCTACGTTATATTGACAACGATACAAACTTTTGTTGATGTGATTAGTTTCTTTGATTAGATTCTCCCATTTCCAGACTTCCAAATTACTCTCCAACACTCTAGGACGTGGCAGTCCTCGACTTTGTACATGGTATGGAATCCGAGGCTTGATTCATGTGGTTAGGACTCTTTGTAGGTATTAGAAGTGGTAATGGAAATATTACCTAAATAGGAAATAGAAGGAGAATTCTCTGAGTGAGAACTGTAACTTCGAGAATGGCCAATGACTCGTTCGTTCGATTCGGTGTGCAATATTTTGATACAACTTGCGACTTTGCGACGAACAAGTCCAAGAACGGGTGCGCCAAATTTCTGGAATACACTACACAAAATGCCACCAATAAAAATAAAAATTAAAACGAATTGTCGGACAAGTCAAGTTTAAATATAAAGAACATTAAGTTAGATTATTCGTTCTTAGATATTTCTATGAAATACCTAAATATATGAAAACTTCAACAAGTTGATAGAGACACCAAACGAAAACCAACCGCGTGACGCCGATTTCCAACATTTGGCAGTAATACCTAGTCTGCAAGGGGATATAAACCTTGTAAATCGATATTTGAATATTAAACAGATCCGGCAGTTCTCCTATCTAGCTCTTGAGTACTTTCGCGGTGAGGTTCGTACTCTTTGCAGGTAGAAGACCCTAGTGCGGTTGTCACATTTAAAGCAAGGCTGAATTTCAGGAACTGGCCGTAACCTGAGGCATCCGAAATGTAGCAGCCTTTTAATCAGAACAGAAGATCTGATGCTGTCCAATCGTCCCATTAGACTAAGATTGCCTGGCACTGGCACCCCAACCAGGCCCGGTTATAAGATAGCGCGACGAAAGTGACCGATGAATAAGAGACTATCGCCTGAGTTTGAAAAGACTGATGGTAAAGGTGACCTGTCGTAGCCACGAAAATCATTCTTATTGTCTCCTGTAGATCTATATACTTCGTGATAGCAAAATACAAAAGTATCCCAAATCACCCCTTCGAGAAATTCAAGGAGCCTTTGCAAATAAAATGAATTGAATAGAATGTACCCTCTTGGTGTAAGGATTGACTTCTCGGTGTTTATTTCCAGCCATATTACTACTGCATGCAGACCAAGTTCGATATGTGCACCTAGTAGGGCTGAGTCCTGATATACCAAAAGGAAGTCATCCGAATAAATTAAAGGCCTTTCTTTCCGAGCTACAGTACTTACAACGAATCTCCGCCCCTCCGAAGCCGGCTACAAGTAGCTTAATCAAGATATTACCACGACAGGTACGTTTGCGCAGTAGTTTGCTGCGCCTTTCAGAGGGATAAAGATCCGCTCTGACAACTGTAGTGGTCAGTCCAATGCGATAAGGATGTATACGCTGAGATAAACGACAGACAAGTTATTACAAGTAATACTGGCATAAATCAAATACATGATGAGAGTGTTTTAAAACAAGAAATTTCCTACGTGAACCAACTCATTCAATTTTCCTAAACTAAAAATTGGCAGTCGCTTTTGGTTCCGATAAACACCAATGACATTGGGAAAGGGTGTCGCAGCTTTTCTTATACCCTGCCTCATCAACATATTTAAGGAGTTTTTACTGACCAAGGTGTTGGTCGCGAAGAATTTAACCAATGAGCGGTTTTGCTTCGAACGGGATCCGGTTAGTCAACCATGAGGATGTAGGGCGGCGTCCTCATAGATACTCAGCTGTAGCAAAATATATCCAAATTGACCAGAGCGAAGAGGTTGACTCGGTGAGTCATATCCTCTTTCCAGTACAATCTCTTCTTTCTCCTCGAATCTTTGCCTGGTGGAATTGAGATTTATTATCATTTTGGGCTGACAGGCACAAAAAGGTTGACTCCGTGGGTCAGATCATCTTTTTCAGTGTAATCTCTCTTTTCCCGTGGCATGAAGAGTACAGCATCAATTTGGGAGTGTAAGGGTACACAGCACTAGCAATATATATCCAGCTTGATCGACATGAAAAGGTTGACTCGGTGAGACAGATCCTCTTTTTAGTGCTCTCTTTTCCCGGTGGGATGGAGAGCTAGCATAATTTTGGAAGTGTAGGGCGGTGACCCTCAGCACTAGCAATATATATATCCCGCTTGTCGGCATGAAGAGGTTGACCCGGTGAGTCAGATCCTCTTTTTAGTGCTCTTTTCCTGGTGGGATGGACTTCGCTTTTCTAACTTTCTACCAGCAGAGACTTCCTGATACAATGTGTATGAGAAGAAAATTTTTGACGTCACAAGGTGGTATAGACAATTGGGATGTTGACTACAAAAATTTTAATTGTTTAATAGAAGCACTTCATTTACCGAATTACATACCAAAATTAGATTTCGAATAATTTAAGAAATGTTCACGTTCAGTACGTTTAAGATTCAACATTAGATAGAAAGCGCAACAGCACGTCCTGACGTCACGTCGTAAAATATATCACCAAAGCTTCACACGTTTTTAATGTATATCAACATTAACAACAAAATTAAAATACTAAAGCTTCGTTTAGCTAGAAAGGTCCAGAATATAAACCTTAAAAACTTAAAACTATATTTTTTTAAGCAACATTAATTTTTATTTTTATTTCTATTTTATAGCAGGAAGTCTATATTCATATTTAATTAATAAATATAATATATTTAGTAAGTATCAATTAACTTTCTAATTGATTAAATTGTTATTGATGAAAACAAAAATCGTTAACATAAAAGAATTAACAATTATCCTGTTTTCATAGCATTATTATTATTATTTTTTATTATAGTGTCAACACCCAAATTGTAAGGCATAAGTTTTATTATAAAGCTGTCATGACACGTTAAGTCCAGATGAGTGCAAGTACTGCCTTTGTACTTTGTGTAGCGGGCATTGCTGCAATTCAGGTCAGAAAAAGCATTGCGAACTATTTGATTGCTAGAGCATGTCCTCCGGGATGTAAGAAATGGACGGATCCTCCACATATATATGCGCCAAAATATTTAGTGATAGCTGGGTGGCACCATATTTTACAACTGGCTTATGGCTAACCAACGTGGGACATTCGTCACGTCGATATAGAACTCCACGTTAATCTGGGTCGATCACATAGAATTTCGACACTATATATAAAGTTATATATACACTGCCTAGTAATAAAAACTGCCAGAAGACATCTTGGAATATACTAGCTGCATGCATAAGTTGATTAAACTTACGGTTCTGATGAGAGAGATGGCGTCTTTAGTTACGTTCACGCCTCTTGCATCGACCCATACCTTGTTTACATCACGACGATTATTTGTTGTATCCAACTCCGTACTGGGCGCAGGCGGATTTACTTTATACATCTCTGAAAATAAAGAACATCCCAAACGGAAAGTAACGCCCGTTTTAGATGTTCAACCGATTAATAATAATCGAAAAATAATTATACTAAATTCATAAACCAAAACGAATTAAAAAAGAAAATTCGTTGAAAATAATGAATTGACCTTTATAACACTATAAACAGATGTATAATTGAAACTTACGCTGTCAAAACCAAATGGACTAAGAGTTTCTTAAAAAGAAAAGGTTAAAACTCACCTTTATTGTTACTACCATATCTATATTGTATTGTATTATATGTAACAAAACACTTTTACCGAACGAAAAACTTCGTTATTAATTAGTAAGTATAAAATTGTATACTTAAGATCAACACTTTTACCGAACGAAAAACTTCGTTATTAATTATTAAGTATAAAATTGTATACTTAAGATCAACACTTTTACCGAACGAAAAACTTCGTTATTAATTAGTAAGTATAAAATTGTATCCTTAAGATCAACACTTTTACCGAACGAAAAACTTCGTTATTAATTATTAAGTATAAAATTGTATACTTAAGATCAACACTTTTACCGAACGAAAAACTTCGTTATTAAATTAGTAAGTATAAAATTGTATACTTAAGATAGGATTAATCCTTAAAACCACTGTAATCCACTGCAAGTACGACTAGTATAAGTAAGACGGTCCAGCGCTTGCGAGCCAAGCGAGCCAGTGACCGCCTCGTGCGGGAACAGAACAGCCAATGGGGTTAAAATTACTCCTTCGTCATAACCTGCCTTTGGTGGCGCTAGTGTTGCAAAATTTCGACCAACCGGAAATGAACAAGCTGGAGTTAGGTATAGGGGGCGCTGGCGGACCGGATTTAAGCGACTAGTACACTACGGAAACGGAAGCCACTCTCATAATATTAGGTCGAATAAGGTAAGTATGTTTAATAAACGTTTTAATTTCAGGTAAAACGTAGCTATTTGTTAAATACTTTTATTATTCAGGATGATAGAATACTTTACAAATTACTTACTCTAATAATCTTCTTTTTAAATTTTTGTTTTTTAATAATTTATTGTTTTTTTACAGTGGTAAATTTTGATCTAGCATATAGTTTTTTCAAGTAATCTAATGGGAAACACTCACATGGCATATCAAATTTGCAATCTTTAATACGTTGAAGTATTTCGTTGCCAACATTGACAATATTTATTTCAAGATCGAAATATTCGCGAAACTTTTCCTCGAGCAATTCAAAAAAGGTGATAAAATTATCAGGAGGTATAATTAAAAACACAATTGTACGTTGAACCCACCCACATACCCCATCTGCAAATGTTTAGTAAAAGTTCGTAATAATAATAAAAAGGTAAAAACGCACCGTGTAGTATCCTCTTCTTATTAAAAAAAGGTTCATACAATAAAACTTAAGGTACTAACTTGAAAAAGTAATACCTAATCAAATATTTACTTACCTATTGTACTCCTTCGGATAGTTAAATTTTGATATATTTTTATTTTTTCTAGTATTATTCATGCAAACATTACAGTAAACAACCATTATTATTGATAAAATACCACGTTTTTATTTTAAATATTCAAACTTGCAAATATCAAAACAAAAACGTACATCGCACAAACCCTGAGATTGTCAACTGGCTGTGCCAACGTAAACCGGTTTTTTCCAGTCTCGCCGCGTACGCGACAAGCGGCCAGTGGTCACGCACACATGTTCCTCATGCTTGTAGTAGTGCAACCGATTCGCGCGGTTGTATGAAGCTTTGTCTCTGTTCCGTTAATCTACTCATGTGGTATCACGCTCCATTTTGTAAATACGTCCACTCGCTATGGATTCGCGCGTAGTCCTGGACGTATCAATGGCACCCAAGTATCTCGCGCGGCGCTCGCGATTTTATCGCGCGTGTCGAGGGTCTCGCTAATTCACCGCGTTTTACGCGCGGCATCATCTGGACGGATCATGTGTAGCTCTATATAGTACCTCAGGCACGCGCGACTCGCCCATAAAACGCCTCATCTGGACAGGCTAAATTTTGATCTTTACAGATAATCCGAACGATGCACGCACACGCCCAGTTCTGCTGGTCGGGTGACAACACCTTACCTGCGGCGCAACACGCGATATCCAGTTTGGCGGCAGAGGACGCGGACGAAGCCATCGTCCTCATACTGTCCGACGCCAACTTGCGCAGGTCTGTATCTTCTGCCTCCTTCTCTCTGGTTCTACACACGAGTCATGTACAGTTCTGCTGGTCAAGTGACAACACGCTTTTGATATTCTTGTGCCACGAATTCAAAATACAAGCGCGCTTTTCTATAACTACACATCATTACTACAACCAGAGCCGATTGGACTTCGTGAAATAGAATATCTATACGCAATAAGCTTTCAATCAGTGGACAGTGGATAACAATTTTCTGTGGCTGCCTACTGATAACTTTAGTAACCTGACTGGAAAATCGAGTGTGATTATCACCCGTTGTACTACAGTTTTTGGGTTACTATAATAACCAGTAGATTACTATAAAAAAAATTGTGGCTGCCTTCTGGTAACTTTAGTAACCTGACTGGAAAATTGAGTGTGTTTATCACCCATTATACTATAGTTTTTGAGTACTATAATGACCAGTAGGTTACTATATTTCTGTCCTTAAGTAGATAAATTGTGTTTCGGTGAAAAGGTGCGATCGCCTGCCAGATATACATGAGGCGACCATCAACTCTCAGAGTTACTACTCTGGACACTCAACTTCTACACTACTGTGTACCTGCAGACTATCTTGGACAAGACTCAGGCTTGCTTGAAGTTGTGTTCAACTGTTGTGTTCAAGCGTGCATGCATTCATGACTCAGGTCCATGGGCAACAGCGAGCACGTGGCCGGCGTGCTTATCTATTACCATTAACATGATGCTAACATTAACATGATGTTTCTACTGTGTTCTACAGATATGGCATCCCTCCGGAGCAACTAGGGACGATCCTCACGTCAGATCCACGGGTGCAAGCGCACGTTATCTTCATTGGAAGCTTGGGGGATGAAGCTGCAATGTAAGTATTTCGTATGTCCACCGTGTATTTTAGAGGGATGAAAATTTTATCTTCATACATCAAAGGCCATCAACTATTTCATAGATGAATAAACAGCACGTCAATAAAAATGTTATATAAATATCGCAGGGAAATGAGGATATCAGTGATTTCACGAAATCCCGGTAGATGTCGAATATTCTTCGTTATTACGGCTTCTTACTAAAAATATCTAGTGATATGACAAGATACCATAGTTATAGACAGTGATATGTCGTTTCATTAAACTAAATCTAGTAAAATGTCAGAAAAACGAATACTGCCGAATAAAAATCGAGGCATGGATTTCTCTCGCTCGCTCTAGTACGGGGAGGCCAAACAATAATACAAAAAGGACTCGTCATTTAAAATGAATGGGATCGGTTAGGTTAGGTTGGACTACATTAAGTTTAGTGAAATGACATATATGTGAAATGGATGACCGCTAGTGGCAAAAAAATTCATGCGCGTTTCCATGCTTCGGAGGGCACGTTAAGCCTTTGGTCCTGGTTGTTGTCGATAGATAACAGTCGTTAAACCTTGTCGGAGGCCTTATGGGCGGTTTGAAAACATCCGACAGCGGGTTAGCTACTAACCCGCATCACGCATTGGAGCAGCGTGGTGGAGTAAGCTCCAGGCCTTCCAATAATGGGGAGTGACCCGTGTCCAGCAGTGAGACGCAAAAAGGGTTGCAGCCAATAAAAAATGTAAGCAGTGGCGGTATGTTATCTTTCTATCTCTTATATGATACGTGCTTTATTCAATAAAACAACCTAAAGCGCTACGGTCTTCCAAGCCTTTTGTGATTGTTTCGAATAAGTCATGGTAGATGGCACTGCTAACATTTCTGAATCTAGCTATGTTACGCATTATGCATTAGACGATTCATATAAATAATTGTATTAAAATTATGTACATAATTTTAATAATGTGTTTAGATGTTAACACGTTCGATTTTTAAGTATTATTATAGTACTGATTTATCTATTTGCAGGCTTTTACGCAAGCTCCCCGCTGGCCACGCCCACGTGTGCATGGACGTTGCGTCGTTACCGCAAATCATGCAGCAGATCTTCGCCTCATCGCTGCTTCAAGGCTCCTGATGTTTCTACTAAATAAATGAATATATAAATAGATAATGTTAGCTAAGGATAGCACAATTTTAATTAATTATTCTTTGTTTTTGTGTAGCGGGTCTTTTTACACACGTTAAAAAAGGATTATTTCCATAAAGTAAATACAATGCGTAGATTACATGGATTATTAATTATTTGGTTGCAATTTATTATAAGTTCAAATCCATTAGGAAGGTAATATAAGACGTCGGTGATATATGTAACGCAGTGTAAGACGCGGTCGTGAATTGGATGGGTAAATTTCATACGCATTTGCGTCGCGGTTGTTATAGAGTTTCGAATCATAAAACATTGAATAATTATAATAAATACTATTATGAAGAGATTGTAAAACAATAATTTTTTTAAAGTGTACATAAATATAGAAGGGATGACGTTTAATATGTAAATATATTTGTATTAACGAAATTTTGTACATTTGTTCGATTTACTTGTAAGACAAGACACTACGAACTTCGAAGTCTCATAGACACCAACTATCATTAATTTTTGACTTATATATCAAAATGGATAATTTTATTATGATATGTCTTCTTGCAGGTAATATTAGATTATTTTGTGCAATACTTAAATATAAAATTTGTACAACTCCAAAGCTTACTGTGATTTTAATGGAATTTATAATTAATTAATCTATATCTATATTAAAACACTGACATAATAATTTAGTTTTAAGAGGTGACCGTAACCAATGATCATTCCAACGTAGGAAAAAGGCAAATTAAAAGAAACATAGATACATAAATATGTGCAATATTAGCAAGCTAAATGAGTGATTATGGATAAGCATACTAACTATTCAAATACATTGTTGTATATTTTTGTATGTTTGTTATTTGAAATGAAATAAAACTATTTGAAGCATAGAACAGTTTATTATTGATTTTATACCCATAACCCCATTACAGACTCTTTCTCTCATAAGCGATGCGAAGCAGTAGTGTCACGTGAAATGAACTATTTGTCTACCCTTTGTAAAATGTAACGGATACAGGTCTCCTCTCAGAATTGAGAGGGATTTACGAAATATTAGACTACGCGAACCAACTGCGTGTTGGTGGACATCATGCGTTTAAATCTAATACATATGTAATTACGTACGATGTTGAAAAGCGCATGAATCGTTACCTCAGATTCTGCTATCGCCGCTCTACATATTTTATATACGAAGTACATACTTATATTTAGTTGGGTACCAACCACAGAACATATTGAAAGAGGTTAGAATGGAAATGTGGGCGGGGCAGACGCGCCAAGGATATGAGCAAACGCTCGTATCTCTACAGAAACACGCGATCGTGCTACAATATGCGTGCTTGTGTGCGTGCTTGGGTGTGATTCGTTCATTTGAAATCGCGTGATTGTGCGGCGCTAAGATTGGCTAGATTTGAAATTGTAAATATGTGCGTAAGCTTCGTATTTATTTAAGTACAGATGTTTGGAGGTGAAAGGTGGGGCTTGACCGGCGACACCAGTTTTCATACGAACGGTGCTTTATTGCCGTTCTACCACTTTTAATATGTTCTGTGGTACCAACTTTATGATTCCACATTTCGTTGCTTAGTATTAAGTAGCCTTCTATGTGAACTAAATAATATACATATGCAAACCGAAAGATCAGACTTGAAACATCTTACGTCGGCCCAGTTTCATGCTTAGAGTGGTTTGAGACCAGCATACTATACGTTTTTGGCATTTAGAGGTGCAAAAATAGCGTGCCTGAAAGTGCTTTTACCGAAACCTACCAACGTACATGCACAGAAAATTCCGCATCCGTGTCCGCTAATCGTGACACTCCGTATTACGATGTAGTAGTGTCCGAGCACTACTATACTATATCGATGTGTCCGTGACTCAACGGCACATCAGAATCTACATCGTCTATATTGCGACAACAATATACCTAGACAAACTAAAGAGAACCGTTTTAATTAAAAATGTAGCTAAATTATCCCTTTCTTACAATTATCGTCAGATATAAAGCAATTACTTACAAAATGAAAAGGAAAATTAATTATCCTTGTTTGCGAAGGCGTCAATTGTTTCGTAGGCTCTATTATATTCTCCAAGCTCTACTTTAAATTGCATCATTAATATACCTTTTATTATCTTGGGAGAGATACTGAGAAATATAATAGAGCTTAAAGTATGAAATTGTCGATTGACATAAAACCTTCATAGTTTAGGAATTTTCAGTGGAACTTTTTTACATGGTACCTAGATTTATCGAGGTTCTATATCCTATAGGTATACCTATCAGGCGAGGTCGCAGCCAATTTTGGGGCCGGGTCAATAAGAAATTGGGGGGGAGGGGGGGGTCACTAAGAAATTTTGTGGTGGGTTAAATCCCCCCGCCCCGGTTCACTAATAATATATGTCAAGTTATTTATTACATCGGGGGTGGATTTTGGGGGGCGTCATGTCCCCTGTTACCCCCCTCCCCCGTTGTAAAATACAAGTACATAGTAGTTCTTTACGTTAACCATGAGTATAAACTGCAGTGGCTGACCTCGTGTTAATTGCCGTAACAGCAAAGCCAGTAAAAAAGGAATCGTAACTTTTTGGTAGTCTCAGCATGGTGTTATTTCACACTGACACTGATAGCCTCACAGTAGGGTAGGAATACCCTGTGTTGAGGGTACCACACACACATAGACCGAGAACTGATTTAATTAAAAATCAATATTGGTACTCCCAAATTGATTATCAAATGCTAGTGGACCCCGCAGAATACTTATATCTCTATTGTGCCGCAGACGTTGTCCTAACTCCTACCTTAAAAGTATTGAAAGAGGAGAGAGAGAGACAGATAGAGAAACTAATTTCTTTATCATCTCAAAGAGGATTTTATGTTACTGTCAAATAAAAAATATAAAACAAATAGTGACAGATGAATTATTCGATGAGTTCTTAGACTGAATAATGTACTTAGTTTACGTGATAAGTTCATTACCTAATTCTTAGTCTAAGATTACCTATTCCTTAATGGAATCGCACTCTGTGCATATTGCCAGTGTCAAGTAAATTTGTGCATCGTAGAATAAATCAGTAAGTCGTCAGATATCTATCAGTCAGTCTAGTTAGTCAGATGTTCAAGTAAAGTGATGGCTACTTTACGAGAAAATGTCCAAAGAAGTTTTGGAGGCAAGCCGAAAAAACATGTTTTCGCACTGTTATTCTATTTCACAACACTCGTGCACTGTCATTAACCTACGATATATCGAAAAAAATGCCATCAACTTTATCCGATATAACTCAAAAATACACCAAGAAAATGAAAATAAAATAAGAGCACAGAGTCCCTTCAGACTTCCCGCCAACACTCATTCGATGAGTTGCTATGAGTTGCTATGACTATGTCAAACTTCTGCATAATAGCTAAGCATGCACGAATAGATATGCCCGTCAGGCAAGACTCGGATACGGATCCGTGATTTCGCTACACACGCGTCCGGGCAATGCCGGGCATCACATCAAATCGTGATACCAGAATATATGGCTGTCATGTAAAAATGTCTCTTTCAAAGCAAAAATGAGTAATGATAATAATATGTGGTGATTTGATTTGTCTTTGCATTTTTCGACCAATTTCATATGCTTGTGCCTTTAATTCTTTATTTCGGTACAATTGGTTATCTTTGACCTCCTATAAACATGGTTAAGACCATAAAACTTGTCCAAAATTCTCTATTTCCACTAAATGGCGTCGCTACGTATACACGCACAGTTCGGTGTTCGGATCTACCTGCCCCGTGCCCGATCCGGTGGATTTGACGACGGGCAGCGGGCACAAAGTTGGCAGACAAATCTGTGTCTGATTTCACCAAATACCAGCATTTTTGCCTGATGGGCACGTCTGTCAGGCAGATCCGACGGGCATATCCGTACGTGTATCCTTAGCTAATGGCGCGAAGAACCAATGTTTGATAGTTACGATTGTTAGCTTTTATTTATTTATGAAGAATATTGTATTAGCTTATTCCGTATTATTATGATATTTTTAGTAGCGGTAATTCCATTGTTCCGTTTCCGACACGTCAGTTAATCATAGCCAACTTCCGGTCACATGAATTGTCGTTATTTTCTCCGACCAAGCTGCAAGCATTCGTGTAGGAAGCACTGAGGGATCGAGACGTGGCTAAGGAAAAGCATTAGTAAAGAGTAAAAAGTGTTAACGCGTAGACAAAATAATAAGTGAAACAAGTAAAGGATTGAAGGAATAATAGTTAAGTTGATTGTTAATATGTAAGTACTCCATTTTTGTTCTGTTGGTGGTTTATTCGTTCTTGAAATATTTACATATGTGATTTGTATACTGCATAACTACGAAATATACGTGCAATTGTAAAGTGTTTTATCTTTTATTTAACAAAAACCCGCATTCTGAGCTGTGAGCCAACAGTTCAGAAGTGGGATAATAAGAGAATTTACTGTTTTCTTTCACGTCCACAACGGCCAATTCTGTAAATACTCTGATATATTGAAGTTTCTTGAATTTGCTGGAATATCGAACCGGTGAACGCTTAGGGGTGAACGTCAATTATTTTACAACCACATGTTTTATTAACTTTTATTGTAATAAATTTGCAGTATACTTATCAACCCACTTCAAAGTGAAGTTTTATTTTTTTATCAAAATATGAATAATTTATGGAAAAACGCAGATATTTAAAGAACTAAAATACGTAATTTATGAAATCAACTTAATTTCTTTTCTCTGGATCGGAAACACCGCCGTGGTGTATAGACTTAGATATAAATATTTGAAGACCTGAGAATAGATGTTACGTATATGTTTAGTGCGTTAAAGATTTATATATTGTTTTAGATTAATAAGATGCATGATTAATGATATCTTTTTACAGCTGTGGTACACTAGATGTGAATAACTAGTTTTGATGAAGGCTTTTATAAATGTGACTTTTCTTTTAAATTTATTGCCCTTACAGGAAGTTGGTACCCACTTTTTTTACTTTTTTTTATAAGATAAATGAATATACAATGGCTTGAGTTGATCTACCTTATTTTACCAACATCAACAAAAAGGATGAGGTTCTCATGTTATATTTAGTATTGCATCGACATAATCCACATATTAATTGAAATTTGACATTGACCTTTGTAAATATGAATGAAAACTGATACCTTATTTGATGCTTATAATTCATAATTCATATTTTTTTTTGTTTTGCGATAATAATGATACAAAAAATGCTGAAATGATACGAGTATGTACACTTTCCACTTATTCTACCTTATCTACATGTAAATTGATGTAATTTTACAGGCAGCAATCGCTATATATTCTAGGAAAACGTATCCACTGTGCCACAATGCCAACTAGGACCTAAAATCATTGTAAGGCAAAAATTTTAATGTTTCGTGAATTCGGTAACACTGTATTTTTTTTACATAATTTCAATCTACAAGGGGGGTGCCAATATCATGTTTTCGTATTTGTCTTGCGGTTCTATTGGTAACGTAAATTTTGTCGTAAATTTATTCAGATATCTATACATACAAGCATGAGACTTCGATATACAATGAAGGTAAGGTTAAAACTTAGTGTTTAAGAAATGATGGCTTACAGATTTGCATATCCTCAATTATTTTTTGTGGTGGGTGCTGTACTGCACCTAGGGGTGCTTAACATGAAAAAAATGATGGTGTTGATGGTGATAATGATAAAGACAACGATGATGGTGATGATAATTACGATGATGTCATTTTCGAGAAAAATACATTCCATTGTCTGATTATAGACATATAGAAGTCTGGTGATGTTTTTCTTTAGCTTTGGATAATTCAATACTATATTAATTTGTTCTCTTTACTTTTCGATTCTAAAGTCGATTTTAAATAGAATATGTACTCAAATGTGTCACTTTTCATTTTTGTTAACTTTTATTGTGATTAAAATGGAATATGTACTCAAATGTGTAATTTTACAGATAATAATATTATGGACGAATACCCCCGAGAAAGACTACCTAGGATTGGAGGTACGATCAGAGCTAAGGTAAGCACACGTAAGCCCAGGCCTAAGAGCCAAGTGACGCTCAGGACGAGCAGGAATGAGGGACTTAAAAGGGATGCTCTGGTCGAGCAGGAATGAGCCCAGGTCTGAGCGCCAAAGGATGCTCTGGTCGAGCAGGAATGAGCCCAGGTTAGAGGGCTAAAGGACGCTCAGGTCGGGCAGGAGCGAGCCGAGGCAATGGACGCTCAGGTCGAGCAGGAGTAAGCCCGGTGAGCAGCAATATGCGTAGGATGGAGGGAGATCGAAAGCCTCTGTTAGAGGGCATAAGATTATTCAGGAGCAAAGCAGCGATAAGGTTTGCAGAGGAGGCCTTCAAGACTCAACAACGCAACTCGCATCGTCTTGGTAGAGGGAAGCAGCATCTGAGCGGTAATTTGAAATGAAATGTAATGAAATCTTGAAATAAAATTATTTATTTGCCAAAATGTGTTATATGAATAGTTGGTTTTGTTTAGAAAATTATAGTCTCACATTAACCAAAATTTAGTGAGCAAAATTACAAAAAAAAAAAAATTGAATTACATAAACATTGGTGTGCAAAGTTTCTATTTAACATTATTTTAAATTATAGTATTACAAACTATTTTGTAATAATATTTATATACTATATATTTATATATGTATTTGAGCTACGGTGAGTTGTAGTGGTAGTCAAGGGGTTTTTAAATTGAGATAATTTTAGATAAGTTCTTGTCAATCCTAACGTATAAAATTTAGTCCCGCTGACGCGTCTTTCTGTCTGTCTGTCTATATGAACTAGGTAGTCTCAAACTACCTAACAGATTTCAATGCGCTTCTCACCAATAGTGTGAATTTTGAGGAAGGGATAGGTGTATAAGTCATTAGGGTTTCGTTTTCGAACTAATTGTAGTATAACGAGGCTTTGTTGGGAGCCTTGCTTTTTGGGAGCTTTGTATGCGTGCACTGTGGTCTAGCAGACATACATTGGGGTAATGTGCTGGGGAATTGCACATCTACAATAACGCTGAGAAGGAGTTCATGATGTCTCTATCTCCTGAGGTTGACTCACAGATGCTGAATGTTTGGAATATGAATTCGAAGTACTGCGATGTTTTCGAAGCTGTTTTCTTCCCGTCACCCGTCACACTGGGGTTGCATATTATGTAACAGTGGTACGGCGTTGAGCGGAATTCTGAATCGCAGTGGCGTTCTACGTACCATGTTAAGGTGGAGTAGAGTTTGTTGAAATAGGTAGGTTCCGTAGGTTATTTAAGTTAAATTGGTGAAGTTTTTTTAGTTAAATTGGTAAAACTGGAGTACCTGTCTTTGAGTCGCCCTGGCGGGGCTGGGTCGCTGATTATAAAATCTTTTAATAGCGATGTAATACCGGATTTTGATCCTTTGTGTAAAGAGCAAACCATTTTAATCTGGATTAAGAAGGTGGAAGAATATTCAAAAATATGTATATAAGATGGGGGGATATGATTCGCTGCTCTTTTCCAAAGTTGGTCGGGCTTGGCAATGTTTGTAGAGAGCTGTAAGTAACCTTATAGTCGCAGTCAATTCAAGTGGCCAATTTACCGAACCTGGGCGGGTGCGAAATTATTTTGGGACAGTCACTGTGGGACATCGAAAAGTGTATCAAACTTACGGTATTGAATGTAGGGTTGAAGCCTTCAGCGGTATTAATCGAAGCCTGGTACCTTCTTTGCAAAACGCTAATATGTTTTTCATTGTGGCGAGATGTTGGCAAAGTGTTCTTTGTGTGACGAGACTAGCTTTGATTTGGTTTAAAAGCAGAATAGGTTCAGGTCTTTTAAATTAGATTCACAAACTGATAAAGGTGAGGAAGAGGTATTGCCACAAATACAATTGTACCGTTAGGTGTGAAGGGCCACTAAAGTTGCTGTAGTGCAGGTTATTGCATATTATTGGCGAAGCAATTGACTTTTATGATGTAGATGATGTAGATGAGTGTTTCAGATTGCTTAGTTCTCTATAGAAATAACTGGGAGTTCGACATTAATAATTATTGATAGGATGAACATAGAAAGTACACCAATCAGAAATTGGTAACCATCCGTTTTGCATTTTAGAGCGAATCATGAACTGATTTTTATTGCCCTAGTTTTTAGTTTGTCTGAAGGAGGCGTTTATAAACATGGATTGCTCGGGGGTGTAGAAAGCAAGTGTAAGATATGGACGGTCGATTTACTGATTTAATGGCGTCCTCTCTGGTGTTGTGTAATATATCATATTGCGTAGCAGTGGCCTGTTATTTTACAGATTGTGGGACGTACATACATGAGAGTTGTTTAAAACTCCTATTTTGGTTGTAATAGTGTTTATAAGTAAAATGTATCTCTGATACGGGGAGGGAATTGGGGTATTGACTGATATTTTAAACTGGTTTGATCTTGGTAGGGGATTTGGCAATTTTGCTGTAGAGTTGGCGCCTAGACATCAAACATATAAATTTGAGAAGTGTATGTGCGGGATGTGATCGTTTCAACTTGGAGGGTAGAGAGAAAAGTGCTGGTTAGTGACGTCGCTAGCCTGTGTTATGGTACGGGATGTTGGTGGGACTCGATTTACTAGAAAGCGATAGATCAATAATTAATTATGTTTGATATTCCAAATATTTGAATTTATGTGATAGTGGGTAGCCTGTTTTCGTGTTTTGTTTATAAGTGGCACATTCTGGACATCAGTTAACTACCCAATTATCTTAGGTGGATGTAATAGATTCTTATGGAGTATAGTGAATCTCGAGAGTAGTAGAGGTTCGGCATTAACTGTTTGTGCGTCCAAGTTTGATGTAAACATTTACGGGGATTCACTTGCAGCAAGGGCTTACAAATGCAGGGGATTGGGGAGACTATGAATTGCGGTCAAGTGGTTATGACTGGCAATAGGAATGCAAGCGGGCAATGAGATGCGTTAAGGGTTAGGACAAAAAGGCCGATTTCGCTTGGAAGTTTTAATAGACAGGGATTGCTTCTCTACTTGTTTGAGGTACCTTGGTTTTACTGATATTGGTGTAAAAGTTGTTTAGACAAGGACTAAAAATTTTTGCACGGATTGATGTGATAGTAAGGGTTGTTCTTGTATATTTAGTTAGCCGTGTTTGCCTTCATGAGGCTTGCACATATTACAGGGATTGGTCACTGATATAAAATTGTTTGTTCCCATTATGCACTTCTTGAAAATGGATTCTTGTTTTTTTCGGGCTGAACCCGATCCTCGGCTTTGTGAAAATAAAATGATAATAAAGTGAAATTTGTCTGTTATGGGTAACGTAGTTGCGGACTGGGTCTTTCATCTGAGTGAGAAGGTGTCTCGCATTAGTCTTTGTAAGTAATTTTTGGACATGTTTATTGCTTTAGAGTTGATTGCTATGAAGGTTGAGTAGAATATATAGTTTAATAGTTCGCTGTTGAGTCGAGTGAGTCGTTTAAACAAAAGAAAGAAAGAAAAATTGACAAAAGGTCTGACGGGAAATGTGGAATTGGTGACTTTGTTGTTATTTAAAGCTTTTAGTGGATTTCTAGGGGCCATAATAATATAGTAATGGGATGGAGTGAAAGTGCCCCGGTGGAGGGGACGAGGGCGAGATTCAATAACTTTTTCCAGTTTTGAATGGGATCCTTTTTGTATCACTCATGTGGGGTCTTCAATTGAACATGTTTATGTAACTAATTCGACTCCAAATACAAATCCAAAAATTATATAATTAGGTAATGGGTTCTTAAGATAAATAAACTAAGGCTAATTTATTTTTGTGTAGTGTGTAAAAGTTCCAAATACAAATCCAAATATTAGGTATATAATTATTTTATGACTTTATTTGAGATTTCATGATGATTTTTGACATTTCATTTCAGATGTTAATATGAAGTAATTTATTGCTTGTTTACGGGTAATGGATTCTTAAGATAAATAAACTAAGGCCAATTTATTTTTGTGTAGTGTATAAAAGTAATGTTCTTTCTACTTATAAAAAAAAAGATTACAGTATAAATGAGAAAGCTTATGTTTGAAATTAAAAATACGATTAAAAATATATTATAATGATTTACTGCATTAATTGCTATTAATACAATTATTGAGTACAATGAACGTAATTTCTTGTTTTTATTTTATTTTATTTAAGAGCTTTCGATAAATATAAACTACATTGTACATTATGCAGATAATTAAATAATGTGTTAAAGATTGTAATTTTTAGTAATATTTTTAGAAAATTTATAGTACTTTTGTACTTGTAAGAAAGCGTGAGGACACGCTATAAGCAGGATGGCCGAGCTGTTAGCTTTTATTTATTTATGAAGAATATTGTATTAGCTTATTCCGTATTATTATGATATTTTTAGTAGCGGTAATTCCATTGTTCCGTTTCCGACACGTCAGTTAATCATAGCCAACTTCCGGTCACATGAATTGTCGTTATTTTCTCCGACCAAGCTGCAAGCATTCGTGTAGGAAGCACTGAGGGATCGAGACGTGGCTAAGGAAAAGCATTAGTAAAGAGTAAAAAGTGTTAACGCGTAGACAAAATAATAAGTGAAACAAGTAAAGGATTGAAGGAATAATAGTTAAGTTGATTGTTAATATGTAAGTACTCCATTTTTGTTCTGTTGGTGGTTTATTCGTTCTTGAAATATTTACATATGTGATTTGTATACTGCATAACTACGAAATATACGTGCAATTGTAAAGTGTTTTATCTTTTATTTAACAAAAACCCGCATTCTGAGCTGTGAGCCAACTCGATTAGTATCTATTCAAAAAGAAAATAATTATGGCTGTTTTGTGAAATAACGAAAAGCATATATAAAATTGACAGCTCGAGTGGCGCAATGGTAACCATGCAGGACTGCCAATCGGATGGTCCCGGGTTCGATTCCCGGCGAAACAGAATTTTGAATGATGAGTTAAAATTTCTGTCCTCCTTCTGGGTTTTTGTGTTTCTGACTTTGTATGTGCCCATAGTACTCACGACTACCTTACTGTGAGACTATGAGTGTGAAACGTTTGTATTTTTGTTATTTACTAGCCAGCGGCTACGCCCGCGTGGTTCGTTTTATAGGTTCCCGTAGAATAAAAACCATCCTATGTCCTTTTCCAAGGTATCCTCTACCCTCTATCTGTGTTTCAAATTTCATTAAAATTGGTTAGCCTCTAAAACCATGCAGCCTACCAGAAGGTAAAACGTGGCATAATGCACGGACGGTATGTAGGTATTCTTTTCTTGAACGGAATAAAAAAAAATCGTATAGAGGAATAAGACTGACATTTGATTAAGAAACCTAGGATAAAATTCAGTAAATGTGTTTCATATCAAAAACCTTTTATGTTTATTTTATTAGGCTTATTAAAAGTCTATTGTCAATTGTTCTATTTCTATTCTATTGCCATTGTCCCCGGGGAATGTTTCCATGACAAAGTATGTCAAGGAATATGACGCTATCCTAGACAGAAATTCGCCCCTGACCGTCTCTAAGCATTACGGATTTGACCTAGACATAACCGACATGGGTTATGCAAATATCCTTTATGTATGACATTAAAGTACCTAATAAAAAAAAGTTGACATGTTGAGACTGAATAGACTGCAAATAGTCCTTCGAATATGTTTATGTAGAGTGCGGTGCACGTCAAAGTTTCAAGGAAGATTATGCACTTATTAAGAAGAAAGGTGAGCCCTAATTCGACAAATTTACCAAATTTTTATTTCCTAACAATATTTTTTAACAAATTACAAAAAAATGCTTGTCATACATGCCCGTACCCAAGGGAAGTTACCTGATATTTATGTAGTAAACTCTATCGACCTTTGTCGCTTAGAGCCATTAAAAATAATGCGACTATGTCCTAATTGGTGTCTTGTTTAACCTTGTATTCTCTTATCTTTTGTCGAGGTAATAAATTCTAAATTTTATTCTTTCGTGTAGTAACACACATCGTGTAGGATGAAAATAGTTCATACTCCATAATAATATGTACATAGACCTTTTTTGTTATCGAGGCGGCACTTTAGGATAAATACTGGGGTGTATAGAACTTCGGTACAAGTTCTACATACTTCAGTATAAGCACTAAGTCAGCCTCCGTGGCGTAGTGGGTGATGAGCCGACTGCGAAGCGTGAGGTCGGGGGTTCGATTCCCACCCAGGACAAATATTTGTGTGATGAACATGACTATTTGTTCTGTGTCTGGGTGTTAATTTATCTATTTAAGTTTATATTTAGAATTATAAGTATGTTTATCAGCTTTCTGATTACCATAGTACAAGCTCTGCTTAGTTTGGAATCAGATGGTGTTGTGTGAATTGTCCAAAGATATTTATTTATTTATTCATACTAAAATCCCAAGGAACAGAAACTCAGTCCAAAGATCTGTTCAAAAAAATTTTTTCATTAAATGGTTACACCTATTACTTTGTTGCATCATTATGAAATTTGTTCGACAATGAGGGAAACTTTGTTATATTGATGATGTTTTCCATTATCCTGTTTGAAGCTATTTAATAATTTCTCACAGACATATCATGTCCACCAACTCGTAATAGCGTGGATGGCTGATGAACAAGATGACTTAAATACCTCTCAGTAGCAAGAGCAGAGCTGCTGTGCTCCTCAGTGGGACGTAAAGATAGCTGGTAAATTACATTTTATTAATATACAAATTGGTCACGTCGCCTCTTCGTATAGTTGCAGTGAGTATTTTATTATCCGAAAACATGGCCGTTGATGTCTCTACGTCATAATGAGCCATTACCAACTGCGGCTCATGTAAAAAAACACTATTTAATACGGTTTTCAAAATGACTTATATGGCCTCCCATTATAAGGCAGCTGTGGGAGTATCAATAAAGAGTAACACCCTTAAGTCCTAAGAACTCGTAGTAGTAATCTTAAATCTTCCTGTTCACGGAACGTCTACGACGCACGATGATGCAACTGTTCTGTAAATAATTTTAGCTATGAATTCTGGCTCGTAAAGGATTTTAAATCTTTATACGGTATTTTAATGAATAATTATATTGATTAGCTTACGTTGGTAATAAACATAATTATTGTTTTCGACGCTACGTTTGTTACTACGATCTTGTCTTGCATATTTAACGACCATCATAGTTTATCAGATTTACTACAAAATTTATTTTGAAGACTTCTTAAGTAAAAAAAAATGCCATATCCCTAAACTCTACATCGCAACTTAATGAACAGGACACTCGATGATACTCGACGATTTTATACATCCTATAAAACAAATATGAAACATAAAATGAATGAACTTTCTAGATCTTTGCAAAATATGCCTTTAAATATGGTAGCAAATAGGCCATGTAGTGTGAAGTGATCATTACCATAAAAACCTCAACCAAAGCCTTCAACAAACCTCACACAACCTTAACATAACTGTAGTATTGTTTGAAGTTGTATGCAGTTGCGTTTCTGATTTGTATGTCAAAAGTAACAATATATTGTGTCCAGATAACATATTTATAGAGAATTCGATCACATTAGAAATGGGTACAATAGTAGTACTGCCCCCTTTAAAATATGTGTAACGAATGTTTCAGCCAGCTAACCAATCGGAGCCATGCCTGACGTCTCCTTCAGCCAAGCCAAGTCATAGCCAATAACGACGGAGTCGTCTCTACATAAGTTATTATTCTGTGTTATTCTTCTTGTCAATAAAAAAGGCAGAAGCTCTATCCGTTTTTCTTCTGGTTGTTACATGTTACACAGTCCATTAACTTACTACCATTTACATGTTCCATTAACTACAAAAATATTCTTGTTTCCGCTCATGAACAGACAGCTTTACATAACGCAACGACGCATAATGAGAACAGCCACAAAGCGTCGTTCGGGGACGTTACGCCTAAAGAGGTCACAGGGGACTTTTGGGGCGCAGTTAACTCTTTAAGCGGTAGTATAATGTCGCGCCTTTTGTCATAAGCTAATGAATTGTTACATTGAACGAATGAATTGTTACTTATCGCTGCAATCGTATTTTATGGTGATACACGGCGTAAGTTAAATCAAACAAATAGCTGCGATGGCTGAGCGGTACAGACAAATACACCGAGTACAAACCACGGCGCACACCTCTGACAAAATATATTTATCGCTACTCCACGGTGAGTCCACACTCATAGCTCCAGAGTAGTGTAGATACCCAGTGTCGTGTACCATGGACACATACAAAGACAGAAACACCCAGATCGAGAATAGTATTTAAAACTAAATTTCTGTCTCGCCGGGAATCGGACCCGGGACCCTCCGATCGGCAGTCCAGCATGGTACAGGTTGCGGCACACTGGTCTTCATTGAGATATTTAATTTAGATGTTTTCCATAACCGTGCAAGCCTGAGAGCTACTCATAACTTCTCGAAGGCATGATGCCCAAAAACCCTCACTTGGCCATCGTGGTGGACTATAATCTACTCGTAAATCTCTTTTTTCAGTTCTACAAGGAGACATATGCCAGGTAGCGGGATATAAAAGTGATTGGAAAAAAAATTGAGAGGTGTCAAGGGACACCCGGATGGAACGAAGTTCGATTAATTTGTGAAGGAATTGTAATAAAATCTAATTATATTATACTAGTGGACCCCGCAGACGTTGTCCTGCCTTAAAAGTAACAAAAGAGGATTTGTTTTCTTATTATCTTAGAGAGACTTCATGTTACTATCAAACAAAAATATAAAACAAATAATGACATACGAACTGTCCTGTTATTCTGAATGTGTCAAAGTTTAGAACGGCACGGCACGAAATACAAACGTTTGACAGATAGGAACAATTTATATGGGAAAACTACTTATAAATAAAAAAAATAAATAAAAAACATTTCCAGTGGCCCAAATTGTGAATCTAAACCATCCTCGAATCCATTTGAATACACACAAAAAAATTCATTAAAATCTGTCAAGCCGTTAAGGAGGAGTTCAGTGACATACACACTCACAGAAGAATTATATCTAATACCTTTAAACGAGCAATTCTTGTATATATCTAAATATATTTGTTCGCGCCAATTAACTCACCTTCATCCTCCCTCTCTTTCCCGCAAGCGCACTATTATATAATATCTGCATCGTTCGCACTCGCACGAATGTATATGGATCAGGAAGAATTATCAATCAGTCCGCCGTATAAATGTACTCTATGAGTCTGCCTTCGTCCGCCGTGCCGCCGACGCGCACGCAAGTCCTCTCGTGACAACCGCACCGCAAGCCACCTCACACGTGGTCAGACTCGCCGCATCGCCGCCATCACCGCTGTCAATAGTTTGTGATTTAACTGACTCAAAGTGAATGGGTACCTATAGTGTATTGTGAAGGACAACACCAGTTCCCGGGCAAGAGAAGATTGATCGAGGCTTCATCAGAGCACGAGCATACCATCTGCTCCAGCCCCTGTGATAATCCAGGTTAGTGCGCTTGCTCCCTTTATCAATCCTTCTCGTTTTCCACCTTTAATTCGACACGCAACTTACAGTCCACAATTCCTCCACCCTCTAGTTTCCACCCTTTATTCTACCATTTCTGGTCCATGTCGAGCCGGATTTCGAGTCAATAGTTTAGTAACTTCACCCGGGTTAATTATTTAATCTCATAAATACGCATATGTATGTATTTCATGTAATATATTATAAGTGCCTATTCATATTTATTTTTGCAAATAAGTATTATATCTACGATTATTTTATATCCCGCATATTAATAACGCACCGCTCATTTTTTTATTATTTATTTATTTATTTATGTGAAACACCTTAAAACTAAGATTCACAAAGGGTTAAACCTAATGCCTATTGGCATTGTCTCCCGGTCGACCCTGGGTGATGTTGAGAATGTGAGGTAGGCTTTCATAATAAACAAGCTACAGGAACAAATGATTCAATGCTCACGTAGGTATATTTTGCAAAACGCACCGCACCATCCGCTCCATTATTTACCTATATGAATCTCGGAAACGGCTCCAAAGATTTTGATGAAATTTAGTACACTGGTTGCGGGGATGATAAATCGATCGACAAATTTTTATTGATAGAAATTGTCGTTTTTTTAAATGTTTATGCAGTTAAAAATAAAATTACTCTTACTGACATCTATTGGAAAATATGAATAATATTTTGTGGCGTAGAAAGCCGTCAAATGGTCAACATTTGACAATCCACCCTTCAAACAAATGACAATGTCGATAATTATGAAAGACCTCTATAAAAATTTCGTCATCGCAATAAGAGCTTTCTTGGTCGAATGGTTACGAAAGCCGACTACGGAGCTAGAGACCCGGGTTCAAATTTCAAGTTGGCAAGTTGCGTTTTTTATTTTTTGTGAGAATTTTTTTTTAATTGGGAGCTAGGTATTTCAAAAGGATTTGTAAAGTAACACTAAGTCAATGAATGGTTTGCTTAAAAATAAACCAAATAAATAAATTGTTTTTATCCGAGCAACGCTCGGGCGTCCAGGTACTATATTATTAAGTTTCGAAGAACATTAATTTATTAACATTCATTTATTAATTAAAAATAACAATTTATAATAATTATAATATAAAAAACGTGAATAAGCCAAAGACAATACTATACTTTATTAATCTATGAAATGAAATAAGAAACATAAAATTTTATTTTTCATTTAATATTGAATGGCTAAAATGTTTTTTATACAATGCCGTAAAATGAATAAAAAAAATAAGAAACATAAAAGACAGACATGACAATTTTAATAGCTGCGTCAAAATATAAATATACAAACACAGAAATTAAATAATATTGTAAAGAAATAATAAAGGAAAAGTAAAGTAAGAATAAAACAAAAGAATATAAGTTATAAAATATGATAATGGACGTGAATGAAGTAAGTAATAAAATAACATGTAGTGTATTTATAACAGTACACGGCGGATTTCATTCATTCCATTTGCTTCCCGTGGGAATGAGGTATTTTCCCGCGGCAAAAAGTAGCCTATGTTCTTTCTCAACGTCCTTTCTATGTTTATGCCAAATTTCACCAAAGTCGGTTCAGTGGTTTAAGCGAGAAAGAGTAGCAGATAGACAGACAGACAGAGTTACTTTCGAATTTATAATATTAGTATGGATTATTCATGATTGTTATTATTATTTATTATATACAAAAAACCTTAATAATAACTCTAACCTTACTAATAATAATACCCTTACTAATAACCTTAATAATAATAATACACTCAAAAAAAAAAATCGTTGCGACACCACACTATTCAATGCGAAATAGAAAGACGAAACGAAAATAACTGGCTTGCTTTCTATGAGAAAGAGAGAGAGAGAGAGAGACAGACAGAGAAACACGCGCATGCCGCACGGCTTCTTAACAAAGCCTTTTGAAATAGCTCCTAATAAAATAACGGGTTGCACTCCGGGAGTGCCGGCAGAAGTGAAAACTTGATTATTAACGTTGTGCATTTTTGATTTATTGGAATAGTTAGGAAATAATTTTAAACGAATTGCTTTTATTATCAATATAAAAGTACTATTATTTATGTCGTAGAATACAATACTTATTTATTGCGCTATCGTACACAAAAATTACAATTTATATTTCTTTTCATTTTTTTTTTCATACTTTGAAAATTTTTTTTAACCCATTTTTTATGAAAATAGATTTTTTTAAAATCGATGTTTTTAATTAATCGAAACCCTTACAATCGATTAAAAAATAAACAATCGATTGTTCGTATAATCGATTTCGATGTTACAACACTACTCTCCAACCGTCTTACGGTTTTTCGATCAGCACACGTGACCTGACGCGAGTTTCACAGTTTTTACCCATCGCACAAAAGTGCTCAACGCCGCTAAAGAAGTTTTCACTTCAAAAAATAATTTTCAACTAAACTAAGTAAAACAAGTGCGGTCAAAAGTAGAATGGCTGGCCAATAGTGGCCATTCAGCAAAATCTAGTGCGGTCATAAGAAGGATGGGAGTCAACAAAGTTAAGCAATGTCGAGTGCGGTTTTTACTATAGTTAGTTATAAACGACACTTTTTACTATAGTTGTAGCTCGCGTGATTTTTCTTTACCTTTTCCGACTCGTGCGTTCTCTTTCCCAACGTACAAAATAATCTCTATTAAAAAAAAAACCAACCACGAAGTTTTACAAGTTTTTATGATTCATGCAAATATTTCTAAAAAGAATCTACTAATTTGTTTCAATATCAAATTTATTGATTTGATTCAATGAGTTAGGTTAGGTTTCATTTCATCTCATTAATATTTTCATTTCATATCAATAAAAAAATTTACTGAAGACTTGGCTGTATGGCCATAGTTCCCTTTGCCTACCCAGAATGGGTGAAGTAAACAAAAAAAATCTCTGCTGCATACCTATAGGTATTCTTTTACGGTTGGCGCCATTTTTCAAAAATATTCTTTGCCAGTTTTTATTATTTTATTAAATTGCTTCATTATTTCGCAACTGTATTAAAAATAGTTGTTCAGTACACGTGCGGAACCGTCATTGGAAGGAATTCCGACTGTCAACCCTCACCTTCGGCTGCGCCTCGGCTCGGGTAGACATTTGTCGGAACTCCTTGCAATGACAGCCTTTCCGCTCTTGTAATGTAATATACTATAGCTCCTATAGGTACATACTATCATCCTGATCAAGTTCGGGTTTGTGGACGTAACGTGCCTTACAGAAGTTTTGTGTAACTCTCAGTCAAATACGCTAATGGAAAATTTCGTATTGAAATGTAACAATTCTCCCATCGTGGAGCACTTCTGTATAAATGCAAAATATGCATTCGGCCATACCTTTTTTTGTCACCTTATTTATACCCAACGGCTGGTTTATTTACAGGATATATACGTTTTATGAAAGCAATTAATATGAACATAAAACCGTGCAAACTTCTCTATAAACTCACGATACCAGGAGGCTATTTGCTCAAAATTTTACAAAGATTCGTGTAACCGAAACTTAGTTCTTCGTTTGTAGATATAGGACTGTCTCAGTAACAGTATTTCGATCCATCAAGTAATTTAATCTGTCGCGTAAACCTCTCTTGTTTATATAAGATCCCGCCATAATCTCTTGAAGAGGTTTCTCTAGGGAATTTGTGTATTAAGGCTGAGATTTCGGTGCCTGTTCAATTATGCGGGAATCACTGATCTTTTGTAAAAATAAAGTAATTGGTGAGGGGTCTCTCATTTTTCGCATCTCGCATTTTTGTAAGTTTCTGAAGATACATTAACAATTCATAACATTTGTAATTCAATTTTAATTTAATTTTATCTGTAAAAATACAATTGAGCTGCAATTAGGTTTATATTTTTTGACATTTTTATCTTGAAAATTATTGTAATATTTATATAAAATTTGATAAATTAATACGCTCTTAATGTGGCATAAAATATTTGTACACTGGTGTATCCAGTAAAGTATGTCGGTTAACCTTGTTTATAACACCAGATATGTACGTATGCTTAAACAAATAAATAAATTCATTCATAAATTCATTCATTCACAAAATACACATTCATTGTTTAGCGGCTTATCTCAATAACTCAGTAATAACATAATAACTCAAGCAATTGGTAATTTTTTCATAACCTTGAGAAATTTTGGGTAGCTTCTAAGAGTTATCCCCTCGTTCAAAAAAATTTGTTCGTGCAAAAAATGTGATTCTCATCCCGAACCTTTGTTAAAGAAATCTGAGCATCTGCTATCCTTTTTTGCGTCGTGCCTATTATTATTTGGGAGGTTTAGAGCTTACTCCACTATGCTGCTCCAATAGAGGTTAGTGGAGATACAGGTCAGTGGCCAATCCGCTGTTGGATGTTTAAAAACCGCCCACAAGGCCTCCGACAACGTTCACTGACAACGACTGCTATTTATTGATACCGGGACGGCAACTTAACCTGCCCTCTGAAGTACGGAAACGCGCATGATATTTTGCCACTAGCGGTCATCCATCTCGCAACCGTGCCTGTTTCGTTTGCGTTCTACATCAGCCGCCGGGTCATGCGAGTCTTATATTAGAGTATTAATGTGTACTTTCGCTTTAATACCTCAACATGTGTTGAACGCGTCGAAGCGATAATGCCGGAAGCGGAAGGAAAAGCGTGTAATTCTCTAGATAGTTAATAGCTGTAGGGCGGGAATTTATGGTCGCACGTGACCGGAAACCAAAGAGCGGAAGTCAAATTAAGCACAGTTAATTTGTGCTTAACAGGGCGGTTATAGGGCAGTTTCAGACTCGAGATAGTGACGGGGAATATATTTTTTTCCACAAAAAGATCCTTAAAAAAATACTAATTTATGAAAATCTATTTTTTTGTTTTGTTGCTACTCATCATAACAACTAGGACAGAAGACGGCTTAACATCCGCAGCACGGAAACGCAGCAGTCACCCATATCTCGCCCGACCGCGCCTTATTTCGCTTCGCTGCGTAGATCACTCTGCGTTTCAATAACCAATAACCCAGTTATTTAAATAGAAATTTTATATAATAATTGTAGATAACGTATGTATGTATGTATGTATGTATAACTACGAGTAACACAGTAGAATCTACTCGTTCGTCGTATTATCTACGACGTAGTAGCTACGTAGACATTATGGCCTGAATTTTTACAAATTTACAACCTTATTCATAATTTATTTATTATTCATAAACGTTACTTAAATTTTAAGAAATATTAATATGAATGTTTAAAAAAGGCATTAATAAATGTTGTTTAGATTTAACCATCTGTTGAATCTGCCGCTTTTAAATAATGCTTATGGCTTAATAATAATTAATAAATTCGTTATATCGGTAGCTTTTCTTCCATAGCAATACTCTCATCTGGTCTCCTCATGGCCTTCTTCCTACCTAACCAATGATACTATCTCTTTCTTAATCAAGATATATCTCTTTCTTCTATATGTTTTTAGCTTTTTGTGTCTATGCTGTTATTACTGTTATGACGAAAAATATTTCGTTTGTTCTTATGTATAAAAGTTTAATTAAATTTCGTTTGATGAAATTCCGCCCTGGAATACTTTTTATATGACTATAATATACGAGAAGGGCTGGTGAATTTGATTGAAGATTCCTTGTACATCCCCCGGGGCGGCTCGGAGGCACGTAAGGCGAATTTTGTTCTTATCGCCCGATCATAGGCTTAGTGGTGATTTAATCACAAGCCAGGAATTGAATTTTTGAATTAGAAATTTGATAATGATGGATTTTCTGTTATTCACGAACAAAGACAAAGACTTTTATTTGCACAAATATGGGTGTTTACAAAAGATGTTTTTAAACATTTGGTTCGCCATATTTACCTTCATGAGGTATGCAAATATTACAATAATTAAAACTTAACTAATTACAAATATTAAAAAGTACATCGAAACAAATTTATTTATTATATTATTATTATCATTATTTGTACCCACATTGCGCCTTTTTATTGATTAATTTTTATTTATTAATTAATATTTTTTTTCAGATCGGATCCGTTCGTTGGCTTTGGACACCCATATTGCACGGTTTTTGTACACTAACAGGAAAAAAAGCCGGCGAAAAAAAACCGTTAACGTTAAACGTTAACATGATACTATAAATAAATCTAAATGAATCTATATTCTTCGTAGACCAACATTTTTTGAATGAATGAGTTCTTCGAACAAACTCGAGTGTGGTTGGTTGAACTCATCCATTCAAAAAACTTTTTAGGGTTAATGACCACACCAATAGAAAATATGCATAAATTTTATTTCAACGTAAAATTTATATATTTCAATTAGAAAATTGCATTTTATAATGACAAAACGGAAAAAAAGTTTTGTTTTTCGAAAACTCTAGGAAATATGGCAATGAAATATGAAAATTTTAGTCATTTTTTAATTCATCCAATAATGTTTTTAATATTTTTTTCAAAATCATTATAACTGAACGAGAAAAAAAATTACATGAAAATATGACAATTATATGTATGCTTAAACGCAGTTTTAAACAGTTAATATTGCAAACTCCTTGTTTTTCCCTATTTAATACTGTGTTCTTGGACGATGACGTCATATCTACCGCTTCGTTAGTTTGGACAGTTTTCAACGCTACGCGGTGAGCTATAACTTTGGCCCATATTTCTTTCTTTGGGGGTGCTACAATCAATGTGGTAATTTAAGAACATTTGTTCCCAATTCCAAATAGAATCGATTGATACAATAAGAAAAATCATGCAAGTTTTCTACTGTATTTTGTTACAGTGTAAAAGTGCAGTTGCCAGCACCTATCTTCTATTTACTATCTATGGCTAAATAAATAAATAACGTTTCACACTCATAGCCCCACAGTAGGGTAGATATACCCTGTGTCGTGGGTACCATGGACACACACAGAGACAGAAACACAAACACCCAGACCGAGAACAGAAATTTAAACTCATCATTTAAATTTCTGCTTCGCCGGGAATCGAACCCGGGATTATTCGATTGTTAGTCCGGCATAGTAACCATTGCGCCACGGGGGTCGTCAAGCTATGTCAATTGCTATCTTCAAATTGCAGAATAACAGCGCAACTGCTTACGACCTCACGCAAGATTCTGGCTTGCTTGAGGTTCTGAGAAGATGTCAGTATGCTGTAGCAACTAACTACTGCTCTGCTACTCCATATAATTTAAAAAAAACGGGCAGAAGTGAAAAATTGAACATTAACGTTGCGCATTTTTTGATATTTTGAAATGGTTAAGGAATAATTTCGCACGACTTCCTTTAATTATCAGTATTATTTTTCATCTAGTATTTTCGGTAGGTTTTCGTCCAAGTCCCTTGTATCTTCGGGATTAAGAATAGAGCTACGGTATCCCCTACCTGATCATAAGAGGCGACTAAAAGGGGGCTTCCGGGGTTGCGGGCGGTGAGAGTGGGAGCTCGATCCGTCCCGCCCCGGGAAAGACGGTGGTGGCACTATTCTACGGAGTTGTACGGAGTTTAATTGCAAAGATTCAATCAATGCGTAAAGTGTTTGAATCATGAAAAAAAATCGAAATTCATGAAATCAATGGTTTTAATACATTAAATTATAACGTACAGCAGTTGGGTTCATCTAATAATGTCAACCATATCTAACGTTACATTAATCTATTTAGGTTTTGACAGTTACCTTACAAGAATATAATTGAAACATTTTCAAAACCATTTTCAACATTGAAGTTTAAAGTACTCATAGTAAAGTTACATTAATGTTTTAAGATAAATATAGATCCCAGAAGCTATGCTATCATGGTCTCTCTATTAAATCATAAGACAAACATAGTTGTTCCCTTAGCAACGGATTTATAGGGATATTATCGTAAATCGAATTTTATGGACGATACATTCATGAGTGCTCAGATTGTAGATAATAAAGTGTTTTAATCTAAGGGTTTATGTGTTGCTAAACAATAAAAGTTATTTATAAAAGGAGATTTTTCCGCAGGCTTCCGTTAATTTCATTGGACACAATACCTAATAAAAAGGCCATTATTAGGGTTCCTTACCCGAAGGGTGAAAACGGGACCCTATTACTAAGCCTCCGTTGTCCGTCCCTCTGTCATCAAGCTGTATCTCATGAACTGTGATGGCTAGACATTGAGGCTTAGAAATTTTAGAGATGATCTACTTTAGTTGCCGCTACAACAAATACTGATAAATAGAATAAAATAAATATTTAAGGGGACTCTCATGCAATAAACGTGATTTTTTTAAGTAATAGTACGGAACCTTACGTGCGCGAGCCCGATTTGCTCTTGGCCGATTTTTTCTGGTTTCTTATATCGAAGAATTTTTATAGGTAGGTAGTAGAACTTTTATGGTTTGACCGGGAAGTACCACCATAGCAACTACTTCGGCTGAGAACAAATTCTACTGCGATTCAGTGGAAAGGTCAGTGCTGGCTTTACCATCAGCCATCGGAGTAGTAGCGCAAAGTTTATGAGTACTGCGCACGACCTGAGACAGGACTCAGGCTTGAGGTTGGTTATTTACTGATTTAAAAGGTAATAAAAATCACGTTTAAAAATAAACAAACAATTATCGAGCTCTACTAGCGTGGTTTAGTGCCACCTTTTTAAGGTAAGCATTTTGAATTTTTCCGTGCACAGTATCCAAGATCCTATTATATTATTTTACATTCCATTCAATGTGGAACGTAGAACGAGTAGGTGTTGACAGAAAAATTCTACGCGCGAGTAACTTTTATAATACTCGTAGATATTTCTAGATGGAAATTTTTTCAAGGAAGCACATTTTTATGTGAAGATAAGTCTAACTTATTTATATTTTTACGAGTATAACTTCAACTTCTACAACTGACAGAGCCAGGTACTACGACTATAAAATAAGTTTTAAATGTACTCTAAGAGATATTTACTATAATGACGGCGTTTAATTTGATTATTAATCAAATTAGGACACCATTAATAATGTCTAAGTTTAAATATTTACAGTTACGTTACAAAAAAAATTTGTACTGCTTAAATTATACAAAAATAAATAGATTTTCGGTGCGGAATTGTAGAGGAAGGTGTGTTCAATGTGAAATTACGGTGAAAAGTGACGTTAAAGAAACTTTTTTCTTATTTAGAAAACTGTTAACTTGTTAACTGTTTTGGCCAAAAACGAATATGTATTCTAATGTGTAAGAAGTTTATCGGTATGATATAATAGTGCAGAGATGCCCGACAGCCGGCCGGCTGGCCTGACATGGAAGGACCTTAGTCTCCGACATGGAGATACTGAGTTGAAACTCCGCGCACCTCTCACAATTTATCGCTGCACCACGGTGAGGAAAAACATTATGATATTTAATTACGATGATTACGATGTTTTCCATCAACATGCATGCCTGAGAGTAATTCATAATATCTCGAAGGGATGATGTCCACTAATTCACTTTTTGCCAGCATTGTGAAATATGGCCTACATCCCTCTTACTTTCGAGAAGAGACCTGTGCCCAGCAGTGGGACATAGAAAGGGTTGAAAAAAGGTACAAATAATTTCATATAGTTTGCAATTAATGGTTTCAGCAACTAAATCCAATTTCTTATGTCACCAGGTGACTTCACCACGCCTTCGGAAATTGCTATTTTTGATGTCGTTTCTGAAACAAAAAAGTATAAATACAATTTCCTGACACCGGGCTCTGGGGATTTGCCATGTTGTTCAAACCATTACTGAAAGAAAAAATCTATAAATAAAATTTTCTGTATCTGTGCGTCATCTCATCACACACTAGGGACACAATACAAAGAGCTCCTTTCCTAGGGATTTGTTTTGTTGGAGCGAATAGTAACCATCCATCCATTAGTATTTTTATCTTAGTTTTTTTAATTCATCACAACATTCACATTCCTTCAGTCTTGTGCTTCGCTCGCATATTCGCTATAATGAAGCGCGAATGGCCTGGCGGTTAGCGTAGAAAGCAAGCGAACTATGCAACTAAGCCAAACGGGCGCGGTTGGGTGTGAGATGGGTGACCACAAAAA
The DNA here is from genome assembly GCA_911387765.1 of Pyrgus malvae. Classification (NCBI taxonomy): domain Eukaryota; kingdom Metazoa; phylum Arthropoda; class Insecta; order Lepidoptera; family Hesperiidae; genus Pyrgus; species Pyrgus malvae. Next base: position 4,717,996 of record OU426958.1, on the reverse strand, counting down.
AAAACCTGCGCGTTTCCGTGCTTTGGAGGGCACGTTAAGCCGTCGGTTCCGGTGGTTGTTATAGATAATAGCCGTTAAACCTTGTCGGAGACCTTATGGGTGGTTTGAAAACGTACGACGGCGGGTTGGCCGCTAACTTGCATCTCCACCAACCCGCAACGGAGCAGCGTGGTGGAGTAAGCTCCAGGCCTCCCCAATAATGGGGAGAGACCCGTGCCCAGCCGTGGGATGTAAAAATGGTTGCAGCCAGTCTATCGCTCATAATTCATTCTTAGCGTAGAGTAGAGTAGCGTAGAATTTGGTAGGACTTAGGACATTGTCTATACCACTCTGGCCAAGTGCGCGTTGGTATACTATAAATTTTGTGAAACTCTTCTGAGGCATGCACAGTATAGAAAAAAACCTTTCTCGAAATCATATAACTATTAATTAAATTTCTTTTTAGAGAACACAATCATTTTTATATACGTGCGTGACAGGGTATCTAAACAAAATGATCATAGGATAAAGAAACCAAAGTCATAACATCAACTGCTTTATAATTTTCCACTTCAAAAAACCTAAATCCAATTTTCTGACACCAAAGCTTGCTTCAAAGAGTTCAAGGCCATATTTATATAACACATTCGTATGCCTTCAGCGTCGCGTTCATAATTAATTCGCATGAGAGTTTTTTTTAGTTTAAGCTTTTTTCAACCCATTTAATGTCTATTGCTAAATAACTACAGTTCACTCAAAATTAGGGAAGGCTTTGTTCATAATCTGCCACGCAGGCAAATTGCGTGATGGTGGTTGTCTACCATCACGCAATTTGCCTTAGTATATCCTTGTGGATATACTTTTGAAATAATTTGTGGAGTTCAGACCAGATGGTGGAAAAAAAGACACCGTAACAATGTTTCCCTATACTTATGTGAATTCCATTTCCTTATATTGTAAAAAACATAATCAATTATAATAATTATCCGTAATAGAGTATCTTAAACAAAATAGGAATAAAAACCAGTTGCAGAATATTTAAATCACAATTTAATTCACAAAGCGTTTTATGCAATGTAAAAGTAACGATAAAGTATAAAGTATTTCCTTATACAAATACAATTAAATTATAGGTAAGATATATACAGAATTTCAGTAGGCAACGGGCAGAGTTACTGCCCCTACAAGTATCACGTTAATAATGCTCGCTCCTTAGAGGGCTCGCTATTATAGGCGTTTTCCCCTACATCGTCACATTTTTAATTCTACTACCGACGTTGATTCCCAACAAAACAATAATAAAGTGAAGAAGTTCGAATCATAATATTATATATATAATTGAATCATACAATTTTCCGTTTCAACAACTGTAAATCCAATTTCCTGACACAATACATTGGGGATTTCGTTTAGCACTGAGCGAAGAGTTAACTTTAGAGAGTACAAAGCCATTCTTGTACGGCACATACCTTGAGCGTATCGCTTATAATCCATCCACGTAAAAGGACACTGACACTGTCTGCTGCAACACAGTGTAAACTACAGTGGCAGACAGGGACTTCAAATATTTGTTATGTACAATTATGATCAATAAAAATTATTATTATTATTATTAAAAGGTTCTTAGGTTAAGAGTTCTTTATAATGGCTATTACTAAGTTCTATCTCGCAATCAGATTTATGCCATAGTCTACAACGTAAGCCAAGTGTGCGTCGCTGGAGGATATTGAAACATTATTCGAAAAATTAAGTAATGAAAAAAGAAATCGTTATTATGGTTTTTTTTGCCTAAAGCTAATGAGATGTATTTTAAGGTTGAGAAATGGTGTAGCATTTACAAAACACTATCGCCTCAACTTGTTGGTCGCACATATGACCTTCTTCCATGAGCACGCTAAGATCATTATTCATAAGAATGCTAGAAGCTAGCAGGCGAAAATCGACCAAAAGGGACTACACTAATCTTAAACCCTGAGTGTACGTCGTTTATTTATTTTTAGCGTGGAGATAAAAAAAAAACAATTTTTATATTCAGCAAAACAAAAAGGAAATACGTTCCGTATTTCCGTATACGTAACGGAAAAACGTAAACAGTAAATATTGTCCAAAAAATTGTCCAAAAAAAATATTGCTCATATTGTTATGTAATTTTTGAATATTAAAATAAATAATATTAAAAAACGCAGCACACTCGTAGCAAAGATGAACACAAACACCCAGAGCGAGAAGAGAAATTGAAAATCGTCATTCCAATTTTTGTTTCGCTGGGAATCAAACCCATTAGCACTCTGGCTAGGTAACCATTTCGTCACACGGGTCTTCGAATTAAGGTATTTATTCCATGCTACTCCATTGTGGGTGGAGATGCGGGCTAGTGGTCAATACTGGTCAATCCGCTGTCGCTCGTTTACATACCGCTTCCGACTAGGATTAGCGACTTTTACTTGTATCTATAACAACCGGGACCGCTTGCTAAGCGCACATAAAATTTGTCACAAGCACTCACCCATCTTCGAACCACCCTAAGCCCATTTCGTTTATCTACGCCAGTTGAATTTCCAAATAAGTAAATTAATTTTTTTTTTCATTCTGTCCATTCCGATCCAGTCCTGCGACATCACGCGCCGGGGATTTGTAAGGAGACTCATTATAGAGGATTTTCCTCGAAAAGGTCAAGGCTATCATTTGTACGCTTACAGTGCTCTTTTTTAAATAACTTAAAAAAGGAAAAGGTTCCCAATTGGACAGTTTTGGCTTTTTGTTGATAATAAAAAAACGCCACACACTCACAGCCCCACAGTAGGATAGGTATACCCTGTGTCGTGGCTACCATGGACACACACAAAGACAGAAACACAAACACCCAAACCGAGAACAGAAATTGAAACTCATCATTCAAATTTCTTTTTCGCCGGGAATCGAACCCGGGACCCTTCGATTGGCAGTCCGGCATGGTAACCATTGCGCCACGCAGGTCGTCTGTAATAATACCTAATTACATAAATAATTAAGTAAGAACTAAGTACCTATCCACAGAACATATTAAAAGAAGTTAGAATGGAAATGTGGGCGGGGCAGACGCGCCAAGGAATTTTGAGCAAACGCTCAAAATTCAAAAATCTCTACAGGAACACGCGATCGTGCTACGATATGCGTGCTTGTGTGCGTGCTTGGGTGTGTTTCGTTCATTTGAAATCGCATGATTATGCGGCGCTAAGATTGGCTAGATTTGAAATTGCAAATATGTGCGTAAGCTTCGTATTTATTTAAGTACAGCTGTAATGGAGGTGAAAATTGGGGCTTGATCGGCGACACCAGTCTTCATACGAACGGCGCATTATTGCCGTTCTACCTTTCTTAATAATGTTCTGTGTACCTATCTATAATAGGTACCTACTTCATGATTTTTATAGGGATTTTGGTGATTTTTTCAAATTTCAATTTAATACAGCTTTGAATAAAATTCAACGTAGAACGCAAGCTGTCTATGCAACTAAGCCGAATGGGCGTGGTCGCGTGTGAGATGGGTGACCGCTAGTGGCAAAAAAATTCATACGCGTTTCCGTGCTTAGGTGGGCAAGTTAAGCCGTCGGTCCCGCATTGGAGCAGCGTGGTGGAGTAAGCTCCAGGCCTCCCTACTAAGGGGGAGAGACCCGTGCCCAGCAGTGGGACGCAAAAAGAGTTGCAGCCAGCTAAAGCTTTGAAGGAGTCTTATGAAAATGATGATATGATAATCTTTAGAATTATGAGCGGAGCTGTTTCCTAGTATCAAGTAGTATTCAGTTGTATACCTACTAATGTGTTGTTAAAAATATTCTATTTAGGGTAACCTATGAAAAAACGACGACGAAGGTGTTTATGCGGGTTATTTGGAACTCTGTGGTGTTTATAATGATGAATAAAATAATTTGAAATCATTTTATTTCTTAGTTTACTAAAACAAATAGTTACCATTACTTTAGATTTTAGAATGCTCAATTCAATGTTATTGTCCATGAACACGCAAAATAACAAAGTCATTGCCAAAAATTAAGTTTTTAACAAAAAAATAGAACCGACTTCAAACGGTAAAAAATAAAATTGTTCAGTACCTACTTCTTCTTGCTTATGGTAATGATTCTTAAAACTATTTCTGGAGTCGGGCCCTTAGTAAATGTCGTACCATTCGTTCTAAATTGGCACCGACAGTACAGATAGTGGGACAGTACCTACTTCTTCTTGCTTATGGTAATGACTGTTAAAACTATATTGGAGTCGGTGCCCATTCAGAACGAAAGGTACACTATATTTACTAAGACAGGACATTTCACTAAGGGCCCGACTTCAAAAATAGTTTTAAGATTCATTACCATAAGCAAGAAGAAGTAGGTACTGAACAATTTTATTTTTTACCGTTTGAAGTCGGTTCTATTTTTTTGTTAAAAACTTAATTTATTTCACTCTTTTTAGTAATTTTAATAATTATGTATGTATTAGCATAATTGGAAAAATTTTCACTTAACTTCTAAACTTTAAACAGATTTACCTTTTATAATCATGTTTATCTAATAGCCATCTAAAAGTCTGAAAGACATACTATCAGTCCACCTGAACGTATAAATTAAAGAAAGAATTTGCTCTCAGCTCCTAACCGTTGAGGAGTTGTACCTTCAATCATCAGTTAAGCAACAGCAGGTGATAATTACCAGATATAAATATTTGTATTATGTTAAAAATATGACTAAAAGAATGTGTGTGCCTATTACGTTTCAGTGTTTCCCTCGATTTCCCTAATATCACATCATCAGATTTTGACATGGTGACAGTTGGACCACCTCAGGAATGTAAGATTTCGAACAAAAAACCATTTATTGAAAGAATTTGCTCTCAACTCCTAACCGTCGTAGTACCTTCCATCATCAGTTCAGCAACATGATATGACGATAATTATACACAAATGTCTGTTTTGCTTTGTAAAAATATGAAAATCATTTGTTGTGCTTTAAAATTTGAATGTTCCCTTCGATTTCTCTGGGATCCCCTCATCAGACTTTGACTTGGTGACAGTTGGACCACCTGGGGAATGTAAGATTTCGAATAAAAAACTATTTATTGAAAGAATTTGCTCTCAACTCCTCACTGTCGCAGTACCTTCCATCATCAGCTCAGCAACATGAAATGATGATTTCTATGCGTAAATATCTCTTATGCTTCAGAAACTATAAGAAAATCAATGTGTGTGCCTATAAAATTTGAGAGTTCCCCTCGATTTCCCTGGGATCCCATCATCAGATCCTGATTTGGTGACAAAGGGACCACCTCGGGAGTATAAGCATACGAACAAAAAAAGAATTTTGAAAATCGGTCCACAAACGGCGGAGTAATCGGTGAACATATATAAAAAAAAAAAATACATACAGCCGAATACAGTACCTCCTTCTTTTGGAAGTCGGTAAAAATTATGGTGACCTCATATCATTGCAATCTTCATTTAAAATCAGATTTTGACAATCCAGAAAACTTCAAGGTCAAGGTTAACTTCAGGATCAAGTAATGAATTTGATCCTAGACAAAGATATGAGTATGATAATTTGTAAACATACTTTTCACTTACTTTTAATACTTTTTACGGTTCCGTAGCCAAAATGGCAAAAAACGGAACCCTTATAGATTCGTCATGTCTGTCTGTCTGTCCGTCCGTCCGTATGTCACAGCCACTTCATTCCAAAACTATTAGGACTTCAAATGTTGTAATCTCTGAACCGATTTACAATTTTTATACAAAAAAAAATATTAATAAGGGGGGCTCCATACATGAAACCTATTCGTGTAGGGTGTTTATAGATAGGTCTTTTAAAATGACATTGAGGTTCTTAAAATCATTTTTTTTCAAAGTTAATCGTTTGAAAGATATACACTTCCAAAGTGGTAAAATGTGTGTCCCCCCCCCTCTAACTTTTAAAGTAAGAAAGTGAAAAATCTATCAAAAAAAATATATACATATATACCTATATAATGTTATTTTTGCTGACGAAAAATAATAATGCTTGCTACTACGGAACCCTTCATGGGCCAGTCCGACTCGCACTTGGCTACTTTTTTATTAAAGATTTCTAGGAAAATATTAAGATTAATTTCAACTCTCCTGAGCCCTGAATTCAATTGCCTGCATACTACGCACGAACTATTGCCACGAAGTTGACTGAAGAGAATTTTCCTCACAAAGGTCAATGCTACCATTTTATACGGTACATTTGTATGCTGTCAAGGCTCTTCTTCTAATACATCTACGCAAAATTATTTCTACTGAACAGTAAAAATAGTAAAAGAAAATAATTTCTATTGAAATAAAAGATAAACAGAAACGCAAGGAAAGTGGAAGTTGGAACGGAATATTACGCATTTTATTTTTCAGATTTCCTATGGAAAATTTAGAATCTTCAGTAGGTACCTGACCCAGTCCCTGTAGCTTCGGGATTAAGAATAGAGCTACGGTATCCCCTGCCTGATCGTAAGAGGCGACTAAAAGAGGGCTTCCAGGGTTGCGGACGGTGAGAGTGGGAGCTTGACCCGTCCAGCCAGCAGCCCCGGGAGGAACGGCGGTGTATGCGTGCCGCATGTCGCCGTGAACATTTGGAGGTGCAGGAGACATCTGCTCTCCCGAAGATGGGCCGCGCGTGGAGGACACCGGTGCGTTCCAATGGAGATCCCGGAGTCCTCACAAGTGCAGAGGCAGGCCACCGAGGGGGTTTTAGTGCGGTCAAATCCTACATAACCCGTTATCTACCAAGGTATCGATTACTTTTTGAAGGTTTCCCCCCGGTACCAAAAAAAGAAGGTACCTGACCCAGATCTAAAAAATTATAACAGCCTAAACTGTGAAAAACTTCTTAGATATGCCTTGGAAATACGAGTAGATATGAGTACTAGAATTTTAGCACGTTGTTTACGATTCATGAAGCAGAAACTGTTAGAACTTATGGGAAAACAATCAATTTCATTTCAATTTTTCAACTGAATAACTACAAATACAATTTCTTGCAAACCACGCACGAACTATCGCCACGGGATCGAGAATTTTCTTACGAAAGGTCAAGGCTTTTATACGCCACATTTGTATGCTGTCGGGGCTCTGCTTCTAATTTATCCACGGAAAATTCTTTTGACTGTATGGAAAGAGCAGTAAAAATAGGAATGTCGTTTATTCTCACGTTTATTTTGAATGTTTTTTTTTTAATTTTATTGGAGTAGCAGACGAACATTACATATAACCTCAAAAAAATCTGGTCTGTGGTCGTATTGTTGAATAAAACAATTATTTATCTGTGATTAAATAATTTATCTATAATAAAATAGCCTTCCTACACATCACTAGTGCGTAAGCACATCCCTAAATTTTGTCTGTGGCTCCTTCCTTCCTTGTAAAATTGTGAATCACGGTGTCTCGCAGCAAAGTAATATTAAAACAAAATCTTGCAAAATTACCAGTTTTTTAATTATTACAACAGGTTATGGGCCCAGGCCACCTGTTTTACAGTTTAGTACAAAGTATTAAAGTACAAGAAAGTGAAATAATAAAAATTTTGCAAGTTTGCAACTTGGAAGCACGTGGCGGCATAATCTTCATTAGCCAAAATGTCATCTAATAATACGATGGCTCTGATCGAGAAGCTAACGGGAAGAGATAATTATCCTACGTGGAAGTTTGCAGTACAAACATACCTCGAACATGAAGAATTATGGACATGCATCACGTCCGATACTTGTGACAGCAAGCTAGATACCAAAGCGAGATCAAAAATAATTCTTCTTGTTAATCCTATTAACTATGTCCACATTCAAGAAGCTAAAACCGCCAAAGAAGTGTGGAACAACCTGGCGAAAGCATTCGATCGGGATTAACACGGCGAGTTGGGCTGCTGCGAGAACTGATCACGACATCTTTAGAGAATTGCCAAAATATAGAAGAATATGTGAATAAAATAATGGCAACGGCTCATAAACTAAGCAACATTGGCTTTCTAGTTAATGATGAATGGCTTGGAACTCTTTTATTGGCTGGTTTACCCGAGATGTACCAGCCAATGATCATGGCCCTAGAGAGCTCCGGTGTGACAATATCAGCAGACGCGGTAAAGACTAAGCTTCTTCAGGATGTAAGGAACTCAGAGTCGACTGCACTGTATGTCAACAAGGCTAAGGGACATCAGTCACAGTTTTTCAAACAAGCTCATTCTAAATCAAATAAAGTAAGCAAGGGTCCAAGATGCTACGCGTGTAACAGGTATGGGCATATTAGTAAATACTGTAAAAACAAAAAGAAAGAACAAAATTCCAGCGAGGACTCTGGTTATTTGGCAGTATTTTCTGCAACTACTTCAAACAATAGCAGTAGTTGGTTCATTGATTCTGGAGCTTCAATGCATTTAACAATGCACCGTGAATGGCTATACGATGAAATTGCACCGCCTGTTTCTACAATAAAAGTAGCTGATGACAAGAAGCTCATAGTTAAGTCCTGCGGGAAAGTAAATTTAAATGTGGTTGATAAAAATGGCAAGATGTCTACAATTAAGGTAGAAAATGTTTTGTATGTCCCAGAGTTAGCCACAAACCTTTTATCTGTAAGCCAGATTATTAGTAAAGGCTGTAATGTACAATTTGACAAAGAAGGCTGCAAAATATTTAATAAGGAAAATAACCTGATCACAGTGGCTAAATTAGTTAACAATATGTACAGGCTTAATACTCACAGTATGCAGGCATACATATCAGAGATCAAGGAAAATGATGTTAACTTATGGCATCAAAGAATGGCACACCTAAACTTTGAAGATCTAAGCAAACTGTCAAATGCAGTAGGATTCAAATAGAAAAATGATAGTAAATCCATATGTGTAACATGTCTAGAAGGCAAACAGACAAGGAACTCTTTTTCTTCAGAAGGATCACGAGCAAAACAGAAATTAGAGCTAGTTCACTCGGATGTCTGCGGGCCAATGGAGGTACCATCGCTTGGAGGAGCTCGCTACTTTGTCACATTTATAGATGACTTTACCAGGAAAGTATTTCTTTACTTATTAACTAATAAATCTGAAGTTATCAATAAGTTTAAAGAATTTAAAGCCTTGTCAGAGAATCAGCTTGGTACTACTATAAAAACTCTCCGTACAGATAACGGTAGAGAATACTTGAGTAATGAATTTCAAAGTTTTCTTAAGAAATCTGGTATTTCACATCAAACTACAGTTCCATACACTCCCCAACAAAATGGATTGGCAGAGAGGATGAACCGGACCTTATTAGAGAGAGCTAGATGTATGATGATTAATGCTTCTTTACAGAAACAATATTGGGCAGAAGCAGTATCAACGGCAGCATATATCACTAATCGCTGTCCAACAAGAGCATTATCATACTCTACTCCAGAAGAGATGTGGACAGGTAAACCACCAAGTATTAAACACTTAAGAATCTTTGGATCTGAAGCATTGGTGCACATTCCTAAAGAGAAAACTAAAAAATGGGACAAAAAGGCAAGTAAAATGATTTTTATTGGTTACAGTGAACAGAGTAAAGGATACAGGTGTATTGATCCTATAACAAAGAAAGTAGTAATCAGTAGAGATGTTACATTTTTGGAAAACAAAAGAGATTGTGGTATGGTACCATTAACAGACAATACAGTAAAATCCCTTCCAACTAATCAAAGTAGTAAATTAGAAGAAACTTCAGAACTACAGTCAAGTGATGAATACCATTCTGATGAAGGTTCTTTGTATGAGCCAGAAGAACCAATTGATGTGAGAGAATTAAATACAAATGTAACCACAAGGTCTAAAGCAAGACTCCAAAATTATGAAACAATCAGTTACAGTTGTACAAGTGAAGGTTTCGATGTAGATTTACCGGAAACATACAGTCAAGCAGTATCAACTGATAATATAAACTCCGATAAATGGAAACAGTCGATTAAAGATGAGTTAAACGCACATAGCATCAACAAGACTTGGGATATTGTTAATAAACCTCAAGGACTACGGGTAATTGGCTGTAAGTGGGTCTTTAGAATAAAAGAAACAGAATCAGGTCCACTTTACAAGTCCAGATTGTGTGCTAAAGGCTGTGCACAAAAACATGGGATAGACTACACTGAAACATTCTCGCCCACTGTTAGATATGACTCAGTCCGAGTTCTACTATCAGAAGCTGCTCAACACAACCTGCAAATACTGCAGTTTGATGTAAAAACTGCATTTTTATATGGTGGTATTCAAGAAGATATATATATGACACCACCAGAAGGTTTAGATGTTCCCACAAATATGGTATGTAAATTAAATCGCTCACTTTATGGTCTCAAACAAGCACCACGGTGCTGGAATAAGAAATTTAATTGTTTATTAGAAAAATTTGGTTTCGTGAGTAGTCATGCAGACAGATGTGTGTATATTGGAAATGTCAATAATAACAAAGTATATTTATTGTTGTATGTTGATGATGGCCTCCTGTTTTCAAAATCAACAGATGCATTGAACAAAGTTATAATAGATTTAAAGAATAATTTTGAAATTAAATATTGTGTACCTAAAAATTTTGTAGGACTACAAATTGAAAGATCTCAAGGTCAAATATTTATTCATCAGTCCAAATATATTCAAAAATTACTACACAAATTTAATATGTCTAATGCTAACTCTAACAGCATTCCAGTGGACCCAAATACAACTTTGGAAAAGAGTTTGGAGGTGCCAGATGAGAACATCCCTTACAGAGAGGCTGTAGGATCACTTATGCACTTGGCAATTGTAAGCAGGCCAGACATTATGTATGCTGTCAGTCTGGTGAGTAGATATTTAAATTGCTATAACATAACTCATTGGAACATAGTGAAAAAGATAATGAAATATTTGAAGGAATCTATGTGCTATGGATTGCGTTACTCATCATCATGTAACAGCATACTTCAAGCGTACAGTGATGCTGACTATGCTAAAGATCCATGCACGAGACGGTCACTAACTGGATATGTTTTTATTAAAAATGGAGCTGCCATCACGTGGGCCACACAGCGTCAACAAAGTGTTGCTCTATCTACTACAGAGTCAGAGTTTATGGCAGCATGCTCAGCAACAAAAGAGGCAATATGGCTAAAGGGACTATTATGTGATATTGGTGCTTTTAATCAAGACTCAGTGTGTCTTAACATAGATAATCAAAGTGCAATTTGTTTGATAAAAAATAAGGACTATCATAAACGATGTAAGCACATAGAAGTTAAATATAATTTTATTAAAGAAAAATTTATAGAGAAACAAATAGATTTAAATTATGTGAGTACAAAAGAACAATTTGCAGATTTGTTTACAAAAGCTCTTCCTAAAGATAGGTTTCACTATTTAAGAAAACAAATTGGTGTAGTAAAGTTAGATTGTAGTTAGTTATATTTTATGTAGTAGCTCTTTATAGTAGTTTGCTTTTATTTAGAAAGAAAAATTATAAACTTTGGTTAAGGTTTACTTCGGGTGAGAGTATTGTTGTCTAAAAATGTATACTATGTTTTAATTTTATAATTAAGTAAAAGCTGTTTATGTGAGGAATGCTATTTGGTGAGAGTGTTGAATAAAACAATTATTTATCTGTGATTAAATAATTTATCTATAATAAAATAGCCTTCCTACACATCACTAGTGCGTAAGCACATCCCTAAATTTTGTCTGTGGCTCCTTCCTTCCTTGTAAAATTGTGAATCACGGTGTCTCGCAGCAAAGTAATATTAAAACAAAATCTTGCAAAATTACCAGTTTTTTAATTATTACAACACGTATGCTATTGCGCTGCTAATCCGAAGCTAGAAGAAAGAAGGTGGTCGTGTCGTGTAATATGTCTGGCCGGCATCTGCTTCTTTCTTCGAAATACAACAGAATTACTTTTTTTTTCTTCAATTATGGCATCGCAAACTCTGCATATTGCCAGCGTCAAGTATAATTTTTGCATTACGTTTTTGCAAGTTTCGAAACTGGACGATTAATAATAGGTAAAGTCAGTAAGTCGTCAGTAATCAGTCAGTCAAGTCAGTCAGATATCAAATTTATCCGATATAACTCAAAAATACACCAAGAAAGTAAAAATAAAACAAGAGCAAGACAAGAGCACTACAACAATAAACATGTCTTTTTCGACTTCCCGCCAAAACTCTCAACAGAATTACTTTACGACAGAAGTGGGTGCAGTTTGAATATAAATAGTTTGGTAGTTGACGTTATGTACTTACAGAAAATTGAGAATGCATACCTCAAAATGGTTGCACTGAATTACGCTTGGCAATCAGGATAATTGTTAATTAATTTTTGTGAATGATTTTTGTTTCACTTAAAATAAATAATAATTAGGTCAGTTGACCATATCACCGTATGACGTCATATATATTTTTTTCAGACAAAATGTATGAGAATGTCACGTTTTGTCGCAATAATCACATGTCAATAATTAGCTCATAAATTATTTGCATATAATAGCAAAAAAATTTTTTTAATGCTATATTATTTAATTGAAATTTTAGAAATAAGTTTAGTTTAAATTTAGAATAACATTTTCTTTTGTATATTGTTACATGCTACTTTGATTCGTGCGCGCTTTGATTTGTAAAATCACTGGGAAGAGTGGAGTCATCTGCCACAGGCATTAACAAATGCTTACTAGGTTGACTCCAAGCTCAGATAAATATTATGTACAATCCTTGAGATGAATAAATATTTTGTATTTTTTGTGTATTTTGTAGTGGTAGTACTTCCCCGGTCGAATCAATAAAATGCTACCACCTATGTACAGCCAACAACAGTGTATTTATTATATTACCAGTCTTTCACCAGCGACTTCGCCCTCGTGGACCCGTTTAATGGGTCCCCGTAGGATAAAAAATAGCCTATCTGCTATTCCAGGCTTCATTGCTATATTAAAATCATAGGCGTTTAGCCAGTTGCTTCAACCGCGTTGACCCTATTACCCGTTTTCACATAGGAATGAAGCATTTCCCCGCGGTAAAAAGAAGACTATGTTACTCAGGGTGAATGTAGCTTTCTAATGGTGAAAAATTTTTGAAATCGGAACAGTAGTTTTTGAGTTTATTCATCACAAACATACAAAAATACAAATCTTTTCTCTTTATAATATTAATATAGAGTATAGATTAGTTTGCCTGGTATGTATTTTTTCTACCATAAGCTGATTTCTAAAGTAAATCTCTAGAAAGTCAAAAAAATTAAAGTATTATTTAATTTGCATTCAAGTGTAAATATTACATAGATTAGCACTACAATACTGTCTTGGCAACCTGCCTAATGTGAAGATAGGTTTCATATTTTACGGCTCCCATACACTAAGTCACACGGTCGTACTGTTCTGTCGGTGATAGAAGACAAGGAGGCTTTTTGTTGTTTGCGAAAAGAAGAATATTCTCATACCTACACCTCATACCGAATTATTTTATTTCTTGTTTCTTCTTACGTCATCTAGCGTATCGTATTAGAGAGAGAAAGCGTACAAGCGATACAATGTAGATACATACATTCATTTATTTAAGCATTTTTTTTATGGATCAATACACATAGTAAAAAAACATTTTCCAGTGGACCAAATTATGAATCTAAACCATTCTTCAATCCCCTTGAACACACACAAAAAATTTCATTATAATCCGTCCAGTTGTTTAGGAAGAGTTCAGTGACATCACACGCACACAAAAAAAAAATTAGAAAGATTTTGCAACAACAAAACAATAGTTGAAGAAATTATATAAAAAACGTATAACGTCATTTTGTAAAGTAGTTAATAAATTGAAATCCCATGAGTAACAAAAGCGCGCTTCTAGTTAACCAACATGTGATTAAAAAGTAATTTGCATGGCGCTACGAAATTAAAAGTTTCAATTACAATAATGGTTTTATGTAGCCTACATGTACATGCCCTTAATAACAATGGTGATGCAATACGGTAATTGAGTCTCCCAATAATAAAGTAGCATTTATTTCTACTCACTATTATGGGGTACTAAAGTTTATGGTTACGCACATAATGTAAAGACACGCCCCGTTATGTGAGTTGATTAAAATATGTCATAATTGAAATATAATGGATAGTGTAGATAGAACTAGTACCATAATACAAAGAGCTCCTTTCTTAGATAGTAGTGTAACTCAGCCCAATTTTTTAAATTATAGCAAATGACTGCGAGAATCGCTAGGGTTGGTACTTGCAAAAGTAAATCATCTGATTGATTTAATTTTATAATTAAGTAAAAGCTGTTTATGTGAGGAATGCTATTTGGTGAGAGTGTTGAATAAAACAATTATTTATCTGTGATTAAATAATTTATCTATAATAAAATAGCCTTCCTACACATCACTAGTGCGTAAGCACATCCCTAAATTTTGTCTGTGGCTCCTTCCTTCCTTGTAAAATTGTGAATCACGGTGTCTCGCAGCAAAGTAATATTAAAACAAAATCTTGCAAAATTACCAGTTTTTTAATTATTACAACACGTATGCTATTGCGCTGCTAATCCGAAGCTAGAAGAAAGAAGGTGGTCGTGTCGTGTAATATGTCTGGCCGGCATCTGCTTCTTTCTTCGAAATACAACAGAATTACTTTTTTTTTCTTCAATTATGGCATCGCAAACTCTGCATATTGCCAGCGTCAAGTATAATTTTTGCATTACGTTTTTGCAAGTTTCGAAACTGGACGATTAATAATAGGTAAAGTCAGTAAGTCGTCAGTAATCAGTCAGTCAAGTCAGTCAGATATCAAATTTATCCGATATAACTCAAAAATACACCAAGAAAGTAAAAATAAAACAAGAGCAAGACAAGAGCACTACAACAATAAACATGTCTTTTTCGACTTCCCGCCAAAACTCTCAACAGAATTACTTTACGACAGAAGTGGGTGCAGTTTGAATATAAATAGTTTGGTAGTTGACGTTATGTACTTACAGAAAATTGAGAATGCATACCTCAAAATGGTTGCACTGAATTACGCTTGGCAATCAGGATAATTGTTAATTAATTTTTGTGAATGATTTTTGTTTCACTTAAAATAAATAATAATTAGGTCAGTTGACCATATCACCGTATGACGTCATATATATTTTTTTCAGACAAAATGTATGAGAATGTCACGTTTTGTCGCAATAATCACATGTCAATAATTAGCTCATAAATTATTTGCATATAATAGCAAAAAAATTTTTTTAATGCTATATTATTTAATTGAAATTTTAGAAATAAGTTTAGTTTAAATTTAGAATAACATTTTCTTTTGTATATTGTTACATGCTACTTTGATTCGTGCGCGCTTTGATTTGTAAAATCACTGGGAAGAGTGGAGTCATCTGCCACAGGCATTAACAAATGCTTACTAGGTTGACTCCAAGCTCAGATAAATATTATGTACAATCCTTGAGATGAATAAATATTTTGTATTTTTTGTGTATTTTGTAGTGGTAGTACTTCCCCGGTCGAATCAATAAAATGCTACCACCTATGTACAGCCAACAACAGTGTATTTATTATATTACCAGTCTTTCACCAGCGACTTCGCCCTCGTGGACCCGTTTAATGGGTCCCCGTAGGATAAAAAATAGCCTATCTGCTATTCCAGGCTTCATTGCTATATTAAAATCATAGGCGTTTTGCCAGTTGCTTTAACCGAGTTGACCTTATAACCCGTTTTCACGTAGGAATGAAGCATTTCCCCGCGATAAAAAGAAGTATATGTTCCTCGGGGTGAATGTAGCTTTCTAATGGTGAAAAGTTTTTGAAATCAGAACAGTTGAGTTTATTTATCACAAACATACAAAAATACAAATTCCTCTTTATAATATTAGTATAGAGTATAGATTAGTTTGCCTGGTATGTATTTTTTCTACCTTAAGCTGATTTCTAGAGTAAACCTCTAGAAAATCAAACAAATGAAAGTATTACTTAATTTGCATTCAAGTGTAAATATTACATAGCACTACAACACCGTCTTGGCAACCTGCCTAATGTGAAGATAGGTTTCATTTTTTACGGCTCCCATACACTAAGTCACACGGTCGTACTGTTCTGTCGGTGATAGAAGACAAGGAGGCTTTTTGTTGTTTGCGAAAAGAAGAATATTCTCATACCTACACCTCATACAGAATTATTTTATTTCTTATTTCTTCTTACGTCATCTAGCGTATGGTATTAAAGAGAGAAAGCGTACAAGCGATACAATGTATTTTTTTTATTTAAGCAATTTTTTTATGGATCATTACACAATAATACACATAGTAAAAAAACATTTTCCAGTGGAATTAAGAAAATTATGAATCTAAACCATTCTCCAATCCCCTTGAACACACACAAAAAAATTCATTATAATCCGTCCAGTCGTTTAGGAAGAGTTAAGTGACATCACACGCACACAAAAAAAATTTAGAAAGATTTTGCAACAACAAAACAATAGTTGAAGAAATTATATAAAAAACGTATAACGTCATTTTGTAAAGTAGTTAATAAATTGAAATCCCATGAGTAACAAAAGCGCGCTTCTAGGTAACCAACATGTGATTAAAAAGTAATTTGCATGGCGCTACGAAATTAAAAGTTTCAATTACAATAATGGTTTTATGTAGCCTACATGTACATGCCCTTAATAACAATGGTGATGCAATACTCTCCCAATAATAAAGTAGCGTTTATTTCTACTCACTATTATGGGGTACTAAAGTTTATGGTTACGCACATAATGTAAAGACACGCCCTGTTATGTGAGTTGATTCAATTAATAATATGTCATAATTGAAATATAATGGATAGTGTAGATAGAACTAGTATCATAATACAAAGAGCTCCTTTCATAGATAGTAGTAGTGTAACTCAGTCCAGTTTTTGAAATTTTAGCAAATGACTGTGAGAATCGCTAGTGTTGGTACTTGCATAAGTAAATCATCTGATTGATTGTTCATTTTGTATTCTATGTGTGTAATATTAAGTTTAGAAATAAGACATGGTATTTAAAAGATAATATTATTATATTTTTACATGCTTTTATTCACTTGCAATGTATACATTAGATTCTACGGAATCTTTCAACTTAATTTTGACGCAAATCATATCTTCACCCAATTGAGCTTAAATTTTGTATATCCGTACGATATATCTGGACTATATTACAATTATAATTATAAGTATTTTGTATTATAGTAAATCTAAAAAGGCTGCCATAACAAAATAGTGTATTACATCATTTTTGTACAACTCAGACTTTGAGTATCATGTGAATGGGCTTAACTTGTAGAATACAATATAGCCATGGTTACGCTACCAGAACGTGTTCTATGGAGTCCTTTTATTTTTTATAGTATATACAACACTCGTGTACTATAATTTTGATTAATATCTTGGATATGACAGAAAGACTATTTTCATATTTTATCGATGAAAACCACATACTCATTATCAACAGATTACTCAGTTGCACTTCCTGGGCTGCATGCTCGCCTGATACTTCTTTTTTTTAGAGACAGTACGTAAATGTTTGTATGCTTCTCTATTTTATAAAAAAGCTTATACTTTAAGCACAAGATTGTGTTCCAACTTGTAGTTGAAGAAATGAACTTATTAAACTTTATAAGCACTCTGCTGCGTCGACAGCTTCTAGTGCGAGAAGAAACTCTCTTGGATTTTTTTGATTTATAAAACTATAAGAATACTTACAGTACAGAAGCGCCGAAGGGCTTAATGCTTATAATGCCTTGATCCTAATTTCTTTATTCTTATGTATTTTGCATGTTAACTCTAATGGGTTTTGGTAACATTGAACTCATTGTTTTAATTTATGTTAATTATTGAGACATGGTGTCGAAAGGCAGACCCATGCATACCGTTCGTAGCCAAGTCCGTCTAATGAATTTCCCGCTTAAGTAAAAGCACCTGGATAACCGTGCTTTGCTCAGATTAAAAAACAATTGATTATTTTCAAAAGGAAAAAGAAATCGGACATCTGGACTCAAGACCCCAGAGTCTTCTGGTTTCGGGACCGTCCGATTTATCACCTGCGCTATTGTAACCTTGCAGATAGCGGCGAAATTTATCTTCATATTCTGATGATATTGTAGCAATTTTTCATTATAGGGAAATTATAGGGATATTATAGGGAACACAATCTTGTGCTTAAAGTACCTATAAGCTTTTTTATAAAATAGAGAAGCATACAAACATTTACGTACTCTCTCTAAAAAACATGAAGAATCAGGCGAGCATTATTTGAAACCACGAATAAATCGATGTTTTCTAAAAACAAAACCTGGCTAGATAGTTCGATCGCCCTCGAAACTCCTTGCATATGTAAATTCATAAAAATCGTTGGAGCGATATATATGCGAGTATATAAATTAAGTGTATCTATCACATGCAATATTTTTAAATCTCAATAAATTATTAAAAATCTCGGAACATATTAGATACTCTTAGGGTACTTAATGAGCTTGTACGTCGAATAAATTTTAAACAAGTAGGTCACAGTTTTTATCGGAAGTGTTATTTTAAATCCGTGTGAGAGGCTCTTATGTAGTGTTAAGTGTAGAGACTCTCAAGATTTCCACTCATGTACGTTGTATGATCTTTTAAATAAGTTGATTTAGCGATTCTTTCATAATATATTACCTTTTTTCTTGGAGTTAGTGAGCGGAGATCATCTCAAGATTTCGCACTTATGTACGTTTGATGATCGTTAAAACTAGTTTATTTAGCGATTCTTCATTATAATTCTTTTCTTCTTGGAATTAAGTGAATATAGACTTCTTAAGATTTTAAACTGATATAAATTATATCTATCCTACTAATATTATAAACGCGAAAGTTTGTATGGATGTTTGTTACTCTTGCATGTAAAAACTACTAAATGAATTTTAATGAAACTTTACAATAATATAGCTTATACATTAGAATAGCACACAGGCCACAATTTATAAAGATATTGTGTGAATCCAAAATATTACGATAAGTGTCAAGTAAGTAGGAAAAGAATCTACCATCTGCGAGCTATTCTGCCAAAACCGCTAGAGTTACACATAAGTAATGTATGATGGAAATGTTTATCTTAAATAGTCCTACAAAACAGTCGGTCCAGCGGCGCTTCAGAAGCGACTTCACTTTATGCTAATGATCCTTTCTAATGCGGGTGAAACCGCGGGGCACAGCTAGTGTACTAATATATAAACCCGAAGAGTTTGTTTGTTTAAAAGCGCTAATCTCAGGAACTACTGGTTCGAATTGAAAAATTATTTTTGTGCTGGAAAGTCCATTGATCGGGAAAGGCTAGGCTATTTAACATCATGCTATGGCTAATACGAAGTCGCGGGCGTTATTTCATGTATACATTCCGCCACTAGTCATGTATAAAACCTGTTTATTAGGCATTTTTTATTATAACAATCCTCTGTCTTTAATATTATTTTCGATGCAGATTAGTGGCTTAGTTAGATGACTTTCACTTTTGCTAATTTTTCAATATCGGTTCGAACTGCGATAATCTTTTATTTCTTTCATAGAATACTTAGTGAGAAGCACAAACGTACACGTAATTTTCCGATCTCGACAAGGAAACTAAATTTTGGGAGCCAAACTACTTTAAGTAAAAGTTTATAACTATGCGGACCTTTCGGGGAGGTGTCGCTCTTGTTAACGTACGTATGTGTCCCTTGTGGCCCACAACTGACACTAACTTGGCCAAAGTGCTTCGGGATTGTCTTTTCGCTTTCGATTTAATTATAAATTTTTCACCGAGTGAGGTGCACGTACATTTAAAAGTTTGTAAAACTATGTTTACACAAACTATTTTATGTCGCTTCAAACCTTCAAGATATCAGGCATAACGAGATATTAGGAATAACAAGAAAATAAGATAAGTGTTAGTTCACAACATTCAACAACATCAACAACCAGTTATTTCCCACACCCATTCTTTCTTCACATTATCGATCGAAACTAAATATCTAGCATATAACAAAACATCGATCTTCGGTGATCTTCCCATCTTCCCATTCCCTTACCAAGTGCGATATACTTACTAAACCTGTTAACAAGTATGGCACCTCTATCACACTTGTCAACACGCGTATGTGTCCCTTGTGACTCACAACTGACATTAACTTGAACAAAGTGCTTAGGGATGTTCTTTTTGCTTGCCTTATTCAATGAGTAAGGACCGCTTTAGTATAAAAAGTATGTGACACTATGTTTAAACGAGCCATTCCATTGTCATTTTTAATCTATATCTCAAAGAGATATTCTCGGTAAGTATTCTAAATCTCTAACAAATTAATCAAAATTGTTACAGTCAAAAGCTAGTTTCTGATTTGCTTTTGCCAAATGTTTAAATATTTTTTGGTTGTAGTTAAGTTGAATTTGTAGTTTTAAACCTGCTTAATATATTTTTCTTATATTTTGTAAATATAAAGCCGAGAGGCACAAACTACTCGAATCATCGTTATAAACATACGATTAGCTGTCGCGTGTGCTCATTATCAACCCATCTCAAAAATATAGACGTACTTTTTTTTAAAGAGTGCTGCTGGGAGATTTTTCCGCCACCTTTTTTTCTCTCTGCTTCTTTCTTTCTTTCTTCGACCTGCGTCGCGCAATGGTTACCATGCCGGACTCCCAATTGGGTTCGAATTCCGGCGAAATAGAAATTTAAATGATGAGTTTAAATTTCTGTTCTCGGTTTGGGTGTTTGTGTTTCTGACTTTGTGTGTACCCACGACACAGGGTATATCTACCCTACTACGGGGCTATGAGTGTGAAGTGTTATTATTTGTTTATTATTTATTTATTAAGCGAATATTTTGTATTCCTAACATGAAATAAATATTTTTTTCTTTCAAACAAGGAAGTATATCAACATCACTTGCTTACGAGTTTTAAGTGCCTAAAATATGTTAAAATAATAGTTCTCTTTAAGTTAGTAAGCTCCAATTTGTCGCTGTCTGTTAGTCCTAAAGGGTATATTAGAAACTGTCAGAGAAAACGATATCCAGGGAAAGCAATTCCTTTCTTTACCATCTGTTGAAAATTTCACAAGCTGCTAAATTAACTTCTCTGAAAGTGTCATGCTTTTATGTCAAAACAAAATGGTAAGATTAAAGGAATGGTATTAATCTTTTTGCTGTGTATCGTTTTATTTCTGGAACAATCAACGTTCATGATTATACATTTTTTCCTTAAATCGATACAATGAAAAAAGAAAGGTGCGTAAAAACAATATTAGCAACTGACCAGCTAATTTACAATCACCAAAACTTTTTTAATATACCTTTACTGGGCGCGGCTCTCCTCACAAAATTTCAAAGGATTCAGGGTAAAGTCAATCACGCTAGCTAATTTCGGATTGCTGGAATGATTTGCATTAAAAAAAGAAGAAATTGCAATTAAATATTATGATGTATCTCTGCCGTAGCGCTAATGAAAAATAACTATATAACAATTTTTTCAAAGTGCGCACTTCTCGCGCGCTGGGATTGGTATCAGGGACTAAAATTTAAACAAAAGTAAGTAAAAACTAGATTCAAACATTTATATTTGACAAATACTCATATATAAAATAACATACCTAACTAAAAGTTTTAATACCTATTTTCTTTTCTTTTGCATAGTGAAGTGATGGCACACTTCTCTTTTTCTTCTACAAGTAATTAATTTTATTCGAATTCAAAATCGACGGTTCTTAAAAATCGTGTTTGGGGCGTTGTAGTATTACCATCTACATAGTTAGAGTATTACTATACTTTTTGAAATTTGTATGTAATTGCCGCTCATCTCATTACCTATAGCAGGGAACTAGAGGGCCTAGGACGCACCCATCCGTAAATTCTAACCTTTTTGGAAAAAAATTGACATAGTCAGATTTATCGTTTTTTAATTTTTAGGAATTTTAGCATTCGGATTGATATTTTAACCTCCATGATTAGCAAAGATCGCCTGTTTGTTCTTCAGAAAAAATGTATTAGAATATTAGCAAACAGAATCTAGGGAAAGCTGCAGAAAATATTTTACTCAATTAAATATACTGACACTAACGTCATTATACATATTAGAAACATGTAAATTTGTGAAGAAACACAATTATCTTTTTACTTACTCAAGAGATTGCAGTAAATACAGCCGACGCTACCAAAATAAACTCGAACTCCCCAAGTCAAATATGGCTATGTACAGCTCGGGACCTTATTATATGAGTATAAAAATATACAATAAAATACCAAAAGAAATCCAAAACTTAGAAACAACAAAGGAATTTACTACAGCACTAAGAAAGATGTTGATAGAAAAATGTTATTATTGTCTCGAAGAGTTTTTCAATTAAAATTAGGAACATTTATTTCAAAATTAAACTTTATCATTTAATTTTAAATTTAATTAAATTTTATTGTAAATATAATTTTAATTATTCTTTCCGTAATTTAATTTTATTAATTATTATTCTTAACTCTATTTTAATTTTATTGAATCTTGATTTGTTTAATTATTTTAACATTAATCTAATTAAGGTGGAAAGTTTAAATTTAAATTTAACTAATTTAATATATTAATGTTGACTAACCTACCAATACATTGCTATGCCCTTACAGGGTTCATGCTAGCCCAAATAAAAAATGTAACATCTAGTTTTATAAGCATGATCGCAATAAATGAATTATGAATTAAGATATTGGAAAATTTTGGATTTCTATGGTGATTAGCATAGTCATTGTCATCTTATACTAAATCTACTGAAGTTACTGAATGAATAATATTGCTATAATTTCTTCAGTCTTGTTCAAAAACGACGCACGACACTTCACGATGTTTCGGTCGCATGCTTACAAACCCTTCTGGTTAGGAGAACAAATTTTAAACGTATTAAATTAAAAAAGGTCCGGTAAATAGGGAAATATTCATCTGATAGCCTAAGTAATTTAACACTTCCTTCTAAATAATTACCCTGATTCAAACTTAAAACGGACAGTTCCAGTAAATCGGGTCCGGATGTTTCCTTCTTTTTCTCAACCCTTTTTAGGGTTCCGAAGCCAAAATGGCAAATAGACGGAACCCTTATAGATTCGGCATGTCTGTCTGTCTGTCTGTCTGTCTGTCCGTCCGTATGTCACAGCCACTTCATTCCAAAACTATTAGGACTTCAAAGTTGAAACTTGGTAGGTAAATGTAATCTCTGAACCGCTTTACGGTTTAAATACAAAAATACAAAAAAAAAAATAATAAGGGGGGCTCTCCATACATGGAACTCAAACAATTTTTTTTTTCATCAAACCTATTCGTGTAGTGTGTCTATAGATAGGTCTTTTAAAATGACATTGAGGTTTCTAAAATAATTTTTTCTCAAAGTTAATCGCTTGAAAGGTAGACACATCCAAAGTGGTAAAATGTTGGTCTCCCCCCTCTAACTTTTAAAGTAAGAAAGTGAAAAATCTATCAATAATATATGTTGTAGACCTCAATAAAACTTTCAACTAAAATTAGTTCGAACGAAATATAGTATGCAGTTTTTCAGATATTGTAAAATTTTAAAAACCGCAAATATAACTTTGTCGTTCATACAAACACAATGAAAAACAAAGTTGTTTTTGCTGACAAAAAATAATAATGCTTGCTACTACGGAACCCCTCATGGGCGAGTACGACTCGCACTTGGCCACTTTTATGTACCATTGATGGGTGAATGTCTCCTCTCGGAAATGTAGGCCATAAGCCACCATGCTGGCCAAGTGCGAATTGGTGGTCATAATGCCTCCGAGAAATTGTTAGTAACTCTCAGACATGCATGGTAATAGAAAATCTCGTAATTAAATATCACAATATTTTCCTTCACTATGGAGCAGCGATAAATACGCAAATAACAAGATTCTTCGTCAGAGGTGCGCACCGGGGTTTGGTAGGTCGTAGAACTATTATGGTTCGCGCGTGGATGTACCACCGCTGCACCCACTTCTGCCGTGAACCAACTCTATTGTGTTTCGGTGGAAAGGTGCAGTTGCCGGCCACACTTACATGAGGCGACCACCAGCCCCCGGAGTAGCAGCACAACTGCATACGACCTCAGACAAAACTTACCTATGCTTGCTTGAGGTTGTATGTAGATGTCCATGGGCTGCAGCGACCACTTAACACCACGTGGCCTGCATGCTTGTCTGCTACTCTATTAAAAAAAAGGTAGAGACTTACAACGTGTAAAACAGGTCAAAACAGCTTTGAACATTGTCGTCCAGGGAATTAAAGTTACGAATTTTCTGTGTAATTGCTGTTAAACACGTACTAATTAAAAACGGAAAACGGCGAAGTAGGTTTACCGTACATATTTACTGATGCAAACATAAAATAAAATAAGAAAGCAATGGTAACGTTAGGTTTATTTTACATTATACACTTTTAAAACATTACAGATACTAGCTCCAATACGTTTATAAAGGGACGTATCAGAGGAGACTCTTTTACGAGCAGGAATCGACATTTGGCACCGCAAGCAGCTCATGACGCCGCCGTCGAGCTTGGACATAGTTGTCCGGGACGTTTAGTGAGATAAGTTCTAGCACTGACGTCGACTAAAAGTCGATTCTCTAAGTAGCTGGACGAATGTTACAATTAAATAAATGTCTAGCCTGTATTCTAGAGTGTTGTACCCCAACATACCCAGCAAAAAATTACTAGATTATAAATTAGGGTAACCTACAAAGTATCCGTATGAACGATAATATAAAAATCTTAGAAATTTCTTTTGGAGCTTTTTCAACACGAGCTTGTACTTTATAATCATAGCTATCACACGGGGATATCCTGAGTCGTGGATACCATTTATACAAAGTCACCCAGAAGAAGACTCTTATATCGCTGCTTAACTTACATGTTAAATATTCAACCGGTAATCTAAGCAATTATTTACTTCTTTATAAATAATTACGTTCATTAAAATTCAAAGCGGGCAGGCCTTAATAAAACGTGGCCGAGGTATCATTACTTGACTTACAATGCACAAAACGATCGAGGAAATTAAGGTCGAAATTTTGTGTTTAATTGCTTCTAAATACCAGTTAATTACATCAGCGGAATCGGAATGGACGACCATTGGCTTAAACCTTTTTTGCGTCCCACTTTGGGGTTTCTCCCCATTATTGGGGAGGCCTAGAGCTTACTTGACAACTCCAATATAGGTAATAAAAGATGCGGGTTAGTGGCCAAGCCGCTATCGGATGTTTTCAAACAACCCATAAGGATTTCGATAGGTTTAAATGACTGCTATCTGCCGATAACAAAAGTAAATGACGGCTTAACATGCCCTCCAAAGCACATGAGCATGAAATTTGCCACTAACGGTTACCCATCTTACGATCAACCGCGCCCGTACGCAAAGCACCGTAAATCGCTTGAGTTCTACGCTAGCTGCAATTTTTAAATACCTGCATTTTAACTAATTCTAATACTGACTGTGGTAAATAAATGAAAATATTACTGTATTCTGGAATAAAGTGTAACATCAAATGCTAAGCTTGGAAGATAACTTGCGAATACCAAGCGATATACAAGTACAACAAAAACAAAATACCTGCCATTCGTCTACGACCACACCTCACTCTAGTAAGCTTTATAGATAGCATACGATACATAACATCATATAATAAGACGAAAAATTCTGAATGATACGTCATAATGTATGTTGTCTAATAACAAGTGACTAATACGCTCACACCAATTTCTCCTTGCGGAATGAATATTAGGAAGAGATTAAAAGGGAAACAAAAATAATGTGAGCCCTCGCAGGATATCTGGCAGGTGCAAAACATGTAAGTATGCATAAAAGATTATGTGAAACAAAACGCATCCTTAAGAGATATATGAAGGATAATGAAGAAAAGAAAAGGATATATGAAGATTTTTTACAGTGAAAACTTCTTTAGCGGCGGTATGCACTCTTTTTGGGATGGGTAAAAAATGTTAAACTCGCATCAGGACACGTGGCCTGATCGAATATTCGTAAGGCGGAGGGGTGACAGCTGATGACGGCTCGACTGTCTTGTAAGTAATACTTGTAAAATTCGTTTATATGTAACAAGTACTTAAAATATGGACATTGAACAAAGTGACTCTATTAATGAAAAAAGTGACGAAGAAATAGTGAAAGAAAATGAGTGAGTACTTTGTAAAAATACTACCTAGATGAAAACCTACTGAAAATACTAGATGAAAAATAATACTGATAATAAAAGCAATTCGTGCGAAACTGTTCCCTAACCATTCCAAAATATCAAAAATGCACAACGTTAATGTTCAAGTTTCACTTCTGCCGGCACTACCAGAGTGCAACCCGTTGTTTTTTTTTAACCCTCTTAATGTCCCACTGCTGGCACAGGTCTCCTCCTGGATGTAAGAGGGATGTAGGCAACGCTGGTCAAGTGCAGATTGGTGGACATCATGCCTTCAATACATTTCAAGTAACTCTTAGGCACGCACGGTGAAGGAAAACGTCATAGTCATAAATAAATATCACAGTTTTATCCCTCGCCATGGAGCAGCGATAATTACGTATATAACAAATTTATTTGTCAGAGTTGCGCGCCGGGGTTTTGGAATCTTCGTATCCAACGCTACTCGCTCGCCTCGTCACTGTAATAGTAATGATTGAAATGGGTGACTGGGAAAGAGTTTATAAGTTTTACTGTATTAGGGTTTAATAAATTAAAGGGCGGACTGTTATTGCTTTTGAAAACATAAAGCATAAATTAATTTATTAAAAACTACTTCCATGATGTCTAGCAGTAAAAGTTTAAAAAATGAAACTGCTGCCTGCCTCACTTTTGACCATGCATGACAGTAACGTTGAAGGTAATTCGTGAACTTTTGTCTGCATAAATTACGAAATTGCATACCATTCAATTTTTGATGTTGAAGGGTTGAGCATCCCATTTAATTTTGACGTGATAACGTCTTTAAAATCGTTTTAGTCGGGTGACATGTTCAGAAACTTGTGTCACACCAAAACCTCACGAGCGCGATCGCAGGTATAACGAGAGAGAGACGGACCGATCTCCCGTCTCATCTCGAGCGCTGCCAGTCATTCCGTGAAACTTGTCACGCGGAATCCTCACGAGCGGAGGCTGGCATAGCGTTCGAGTGAGTGGACCGATCTTCCGTCTCTCTCACTCTAGCGGCATACAAACGAATGGAGATTTTCTCGTGCGGACGTTATCACGTAAACATCTCGATCGTAAACCTACTTTACAAACAATTTTATTACTAATTTTATTACTAATTTTACTAATTTTATTACTAATTTGTTATTAGGCAAAATGTAACTGCACTATCGCATTGGGAATTTCCTGTAATGGTAGCTGTATGTTGGAATGTAAATAAATAAATAAATAAATTTGCCGTTTTTTTAAGGGCCTCGTTCACCATCTCCTAGTAAAGTGTTGATTACAAATACAAATCCAAATATACTTTATTGTACACCAAATTAAAAGTAACGTACAAAAACAAGCTTATTAATAATAATAATAATATATTTATTTCCATAAAATAACATGTACAGAAAATGGTTTACACATAATCACATTGTACTCATAATAGTAGGAATACAGTTAAAAGAGTATCGTCAGTTGCCTAAACTGGGCAGAAACCTGTAATATAGGCAACCAGACTCTCCCTAGATTGATTCTGTTTTACTATAGCCCATGATACTTGATATAGGTATTAATGTGTAAATTCATGTTATATTTCAAATCGAATCGATTTATTGAAAAATAGTGTAGCAACAGGCGGCCTTATCGTGTCCCTAATAAAGTTAATTGGCAAGTAAAAGCTATGAGTAAGGGTCAGTTTATTATAAGATTAGTGCTACTCGAACATATTGAAATTGAAGTTACGGATGGCTTTAACCGACAATTAGCGTACTTGTCACTTTAAGGTGGTGAAAGAGGCCCTAAGTCTTCTAACTAAAAAAATATACATGTTTCTAAACGTAGGTAATTTTATTTGTAACTAGTTTTCTGTCCGCGGCCGCGGGAAGATGGGCTGCACGTTTTCTCCCATTTTGACGTGATAACGTCTTTAAAATCGTTTTAGTCGGGTGACATGTTCAGAAACTTGTGTCACACCAAAACCTCACGAGCGCGATCGCAGGTATAACGAGAGAGAGACGGACCGATCTCCCGTCTCATCTCGAGCGCTGCCAGTCATTCCGTGAAACTTGTCACGCGGAATCCTCACGAGCGGAGGCTGGCATAGCGTTCGAGTGAGTGGACCGATCTTCCGTCTCTCTCACTCTAGCGGCATACAAACGAATGGAGATTTTCTCGTGCGGACGTTATCACGTAAACATCTCGATCGTAAACCTACTTTACAAACAATTTGCCGTTTTTTTTTCAACCTTTTTTTATGTCCCACTGCTGGGCACAGAACTCCTCTCACAAGTGAGAGGGATTTAGGCCAGAGTCCATCACGCTAGCCAAGTGCAGATTGGTGGACATTTAGTACCCTGGTTTCGCGGGTGATAAATCGATCCAGATCCAAAAATAAAACCTATTATTTTTAGAAATTTTAAAATATTTAAAATTATTTTATACTTTTAACTTAAATATAAACTGAAAAATACTACTCTTCCTGATAACTATTGGAGAGTATTAAGTGGAAACGCGGGTTCAGCCGAATTTGAAAAATAGGTATTTTGGAATAACTATTGCTATCGCGCTGTGCACTGCGCTATACGCCGCGTGCGATAAGGACAGATGCAGCTTAGACCGATTTTACCTACAAATTTTCTTACTAAATCGAGGTTTCGTATTCTCCTCATCCCTCCTTCAAAATTGAGTTTATTTAATATTTTTTTTCACAAATATCAAGAAATAGAATAAGTCTATGCTCCTATGTTTTTATTTGGTCGTAAAAACCTTTCAAATTTGTTTTGCAGTTTTTGGATTAGGGCTGTATGAAATAGGCATTTTCTACGATTTTTAAAGAGTCATATTTCCTGATCTAATTAGTTGATTGAAAAAACATAAAATAGGGGCATAGCTTTAGCAGACTTAGATATTGTCACAAAAAATCATTCCTCTAGAAGCATTATCCAGGGAGAAAATAGGAGAATATATTTGTATGGAAATACGGCGCTAGCGTTTCCTCTTAATAATATTGTGGCGTAGAACGCCGGCAAACACCATCCGCCCATCCGACGTTCAAAGAAATGACAATGTCGATCTGAAAGAGCTCTATAAAAATTTCGTTTGTTGAGTTAAAGTTTCCTTGGCCGAATGGTTACGTGTGCTGACTGCGGATCTAGAGTCCCGGGTTCAAAACTCAATCAAAATCATATTTTGTTTATTTGTTATTTTTTGTGAAAATATGTTTTTTATTGGGAGCTATCTCAAACGGTTTTGTTAAGTAACACTAAGCAAATAAGTATTTTGTTTGAAATTAAACCAAGATAATAAATAAAAAGATAATAACTTTAAATCATAAAGTAAGCATGAATATATTATAACGATGTTTATCAATGTTGTGTAAAGGTCATTTATAGAACTAAGTGCACAATACGGTATTTACCTCCACGTCAGGCCAAGGCCGTTTAAAGTTTGCCGAATGAATCGAAATCGCCGAATGCACGCTAGGATCGTTACCTCCCACGAAAGATACGTTTGTACTCAATGTATTCTTGGAAACTGGATTATACGTGGAAAGTTTATTTGAAAGTGACTTCCTACAACCAGCTATTGCTGGGATAAAAGTATTGCAAGCTTAATCGAGATTATTAACCTGATAACCTAGTTTTCAAAAGCACAACAGCAGACGATATGGCGTGCATATACATAGCAGTGCGTGACATAGGTTATCTTTTGTTTTTGTCATTATATTTTTTTAATGGAGTAGCAGACAAGCATGCAGGCCACGTGGTGTTAAGTGGTCGCTGCCTCACATGGACATCTGCACACAACCTCAAGCAAGCATAGGTTAGTCTTGTCTGAGGTCGTATGCAGTTGCGCTGCTACTCCAGAGGCTGGTGGTTGCCTCATGTAAGTGTGGCCGGCAACTGCACCTTTCCACCAAAACACAATAGAATTGGTTCACGGCAGAAGTGGGTGCAGCGGTGGTACTTCCCCAGGCGAACCATAATAGTTCTACCACCTACAATCATCTTCCTTGTCTTAAATAAATAACGCATTAATAAATAAGAAAGACAGAAACACAAACATCCAGACTGAGAACAGAAATTTAAACTCATCATTCAAATTTCTGCTTCACTAGGATTCGAACAAGAGATTCTCCGATCGGCAGCCCGGCATGGTAATCATTGCGCCAAACAGGTCGTTATATCTCGCTTTAACAGGTTTGAATCTGAGGGGAAGGAATACATGCAAAATGTTATTCGAAGTTAGTTAGTGACCTGGAGAATACTTACTTATTACTGGTTCCATGAAGCTCTGCGAAGTACTAGGTGATGCCTGAGAAACTCTCTAAACTTGTTCCGGTCCAATACTCGAGTTACAGTTCATTTATATTCTTACTAACTTACTAGTAAGAATATAGCTAGACTATATTCTTACTTCGGCTTCGGAACATAAATCACCTTTTCATATCACATGTAATGAAACAACGAGTTTTGATTTCGATTTGAGTCGGTAACAAATTAGTAGTTCTACCATGTTCTACATTTAAAAATACTTATATGTATACTTATCAGTAGGCTAAGACCTGTGCTTTATGTATTGATATACTAAGTACCTATGTATTGTTTGCCTTGGTGGATGAGCGGGGTACCCATTAACACGGCTCACCAACCCAGTACAGGGACCCTTGCGACTTGTTGTAACCGAACTTGGTAGGTATATTGAATAAAACATTTTAGATTTTTTTTAAATTTTGTTCTTCGTCTGTTGACCCCGCTCCAGGAGCGCGACGTCAAAAAGTACACATCTGTGTCCCCGCTCCTGGAGATAGATGTGAGATCGACCTCCTCTGCCTCAATATACAGATGGTTACAATGTAAGATCAGTATACAGTAACACGAACCAAGCCCGTCTGGTTTCAAAGTCAATTACTTTTCCCTGTGAGATGTGGCGTATGAAGGCGCGATGTTTATTTTTTTATTTAACGAAAATGGATGGATTTTCATATAGAAGATAATTTTATTTGGATATATTGGTTTGAGATATTTAATAAAAAACAGATATTATATTTGTTTGCTTATTTTTTGTATCATCTAGCTTATAAGTCGAAGTAACTGATGATCATATCTATAAATAATATCTATGAGTATATAAATGCCTAAATTAAGGCTAACCAAGTGTGGCTTAATGGATTCCACATCCTTACTTTTACTAATAGTTAATACGACTTTAAGGACGCGACGCAGCAATTTTATAATCAACTTAATTTGAATTTTGCGATAGCTGAATCGCACGTTTTATCGTTTTCAAGTGTGAACACTGTTCACACTTCGTTTGTCGTTGCGTTTAGCTCCTACAAAGCAACTAAATCGACTAGCGTATCTAGCAGGCGCGGTCGCAACCTTCAATTTTGGGGGGAGTCACTAAGAAATTTGGGGGAAAAGGTGTCCCAAATTGGCTTGTTTCGCCTTCCATCTACGCATAACTGATGGATTTTGGGGAAGAAAGAAGGTCATGTCCCCTGTGAACCCCCCCTGGGATTCGCGCCTGGTATCTAGTGTGTCTTGGCCGTAAGATGCGGCGATGTGGAGACACGGCGGTTGGCATATACTTGGATTGAAGATCAAATATTCGTACCTATGGATTTATACAGGAACCTACACGCTTTCAGGCGAAATTACCGTTGACATGTGAGATATTGAGTAATGGAGGCTCGATGGATATAGATATTCACTACTATTTGCTACACCTATATAAGATTAAAGTAACCGGATGCCCGAGCGTTGCTCGGATAAAACAATTGATTTTCTTGGATTAATTTCAAACAAAACACTTATTGCCTTAGTGTTTAACAACACCTTCTGAAATAGCTCTCAATAAAATAAAATAAAAATTGCACTCCGGTAGTGCCGGCAGAAGTGAAAACTTGAACATTAACGTTGTGCATTATTAATATTTTGGAATAGTTAGGGAATAATTTCGCACGAATTGCTTTTATTATCAGTATTATTTTTCATCTAATATTTTCAGTAGGTTTTCATCTAATATTTTCAGTAGGTTTTCATCTAGTATTTTTATAAAGTACTCACTCATTTTCTTTCACTATTTCTTTGTCACTTTTTTCATTAATAGGCACTTTGTTCAATGTCCGTATTTTGAATACTTGATATAAACGAATTTTACAAGTTTATACAGTCGAAAGTGCTCTTTGTATTGTGGTCGAGCCGTCTTCAGCTGTGTACGTTCGCGTGATTCCTCCGCTGCTCAACAGATGGCGCTGACCAGTTGGCTGAATCACGGAAACGTTTGTACTCTTTGGTTTCTATAAGACGAAATTGTAATGTAATTTTTCATTGATTTGGCAATTAATGACATTTGACATTTGATGCATTACAACATTACAACATTACAAGTATTACGCACTATACCAGATACCAGTATTTTTTTGATGAAGTGAGTGACCCCCCCGCCTGGAACTACTGTAGGGGTGTCGGACGTCTGCGAGTTCGCACTGTACTAGTACGTTTGGGATAATGTAGTGTACTAGTGTACACCTTATTCGTACATTTAGTACTCATAGTACAGCTGTTATCCTTATCACACAGCGTCCAGCGTAATAACCGGTCGAACCCAATTTGATTTTCCTTCAAACTTTAACAGACTTATTATTAGTATTTAGGTAATCATACCTACTCATTTCAATAGTTAGAATGGTAGTCCTAAGTCACTTAGGACTACCATTCTAACTATTGAAATGAGTAGGTATGATTACCTAAATACTAATAATTAAAATTGTAGATAATATTAAGTTATCTATAAGTTCGAAAATTAAATCTATTTACATAATTTTATATTTATAAAACAAAGTCGTATTTTATAAGAGTACCAATAATAAAATATTGAAACAACGTAATATAAAACCAACAATCCTTATTTCAATATAATCGCCAGAAACAATGAACTGTTGATATATTATTAAAATACAACTTATATGGATTACAGATTTACAAACAATTTATTCACGCGCAGCAAAGTTGACTGTGACATAGCAACATCAACAATCAGTACCTACCGCGCATGAGCACCGGCGCGGTGTGCATTTGTTCGGTTCGGGATTTCTTAAGCGGACAGTCGGACATTTGCACTAACATGCATGTTAAAGTGAGACGCGCTTAGTGTACGACTGTCCGAAATGTCCGATTAAGGATTTCTATTTGGTAACGTTACTTGTAGTACAGTGCTGGGTAACATAACCTAATAGTACTTAGTACGCGTACTACACAAGACTAGGGGTGTTCATGGTCCTTCGTTGTCGGATGCAGGGATCCGACAAAGTCTTGTGAGGAGCCGTCCTAGGTTCTTTGTATTAGAGGCTGGCAGCGAAGCAGGAGATTCCTAAGTTCAAAGTTCCATGGTGCGGAATTTTAAAAAATCGATTTTTTTAATTAGTCGAAACCCTTACAATCGATTGTTCGATTAATCGATTTCGATGTTACAACACTACTCTCCAACCGTCTTACGGTTTTTCGATCAGCACACGTGACCTCGCGCGAGTTTCACAGTTTTTACCCATCCCACAAAAGTGCTCAACGCCGCTAAAGAAGTTTTCACTTCAAAAAATCACAAAAAATAAAATACAGATACAGATTTTGGTAAAGACTACGACACAAAAGAAGTTCTTTGTATTGTGACTACTAGATAAAATAAGATCAAATATCTGGATACATTCATTTGAAAACTCGCACACTTTCAGGATCAATTACTGCTGACATATAAGATTTGGCATGCGTATATTGGTATTCTCTACAAATGAACGAATGGATGGAATTTTACATCAAATATTCGGATATTATTTGACTATAATTTTCTTAGATTTCCGCAAACTTAACCAATACCCGGCGCGAGAATCTATTAATGCTCTTAGTAAACGTCACGCTACGAAAGTAAGTGATAAATGAATGAATTACTTTCATCATACAAGTACATCATACAGTAAAAGTCATTACGTACTATTATAACTCTACTCGCAGCTCTGAGCCTTATACTCGTATTTTTTTGGCAGAGGATACCGGGTTATGTGGGATTTGTACCGCACTATAACCCCCTCAGTGGCCTGCCTCTGCGCTTGGCAAGGACTCCGTAATCTCCAGTGAAACGCACCTGTGAACTACGAGGGCAGCACCCCGTACGGGCCCATCTTCGGGAGAGCAAATGTGGTCTCCCACACCTTCAGATACTTACGGCGGCATTCGGCCATGCACACACCATCATCCTTCCCGAGGCCGCTGGCTGGACGGATCGAGCTCCCATTCTCACCGACCGCTACCCCGAAAAGGGTTTTACCCCTTTTAGTCACCTCTTATGATCAGGCAGGGGATACCGTAGCTCTATTCTTAATCCCCAAACTATAGGGACTATACTATACTAAGCTTAAGTCTTGGTCGTACATATGCAGTTGCGCTGCTACACCGAATGCTGATGTTCGCCTCATGTAGGTCTGGCCGGCACTGCACCTTTTCTTTCCATTTACTATTAAAATAGTGCATATTAATCAATCTACATTCTTGTTTTGCATTCAAATAGACATTTTTTATTTTTATAAATACTTATTCATTACATTTTTTTTAATTTATACCTTATAATGGTTGACAAAGCGTTGAAGCACGCATGGCTCGGCGGCGAGCGTAGAACGCAAGCGATCTACGCAGCTAAGCCAAACGGGCGCGGTCAGGTGTGAGATGGGTGACCGCTAGTGGCAAAAATTTCATGCGCGTTTCCGTGCTTCGGAGGGCACGTTAAGCCGTCGGTCCCGGTTGTTGTCAATAGATAACAGTC
Organism: Pyrgus malvae; assembly: GCA_911387765.1. NCBI lineage: Eukaryota > Metazoa > Arthropoda > Insecta > Lepidoptera > Hesperiidae > Pyrgus > Pyrgus malvae. The sequence continues at coordinate 4,683,030 of OU426958.1, read as the reverse complement.
GTTAAGCCTTGTCGGAGGCCTTATGGGCGGTTTGAAATCATCCGACAGCGGATTGGCCACTAACCCGTATCTCCACCAACCCGCATTGGAGCAGCGTGGTGGAGTAAGCTCCAAGCCTCGCCAATATTGGGGAGAGACCCGTGCCCAGCAGTGGGACGCAAAAAGGATTGCAGCCAGCCATGGTTGACAATATTTACGTACATACTGGCAGTCATAGTGTATTTTTCCAGTGCCTTTGCTGAGTTGCGAGCTGTGTGGGGCAATGGTTTCCGCGCTGTACTGACAATGGGGGTTCCACGTTAAATTCCCGGAAGCAGAGATTCAAATGATGATGTTCAGTTTCTATTCTCGGTCTGGGTGTTTTTAACCGACTTTATATGCTTCATACTTTGTGAAGTTTTTAAACATGTTTGTTTTCATGTCTTCGGGTGTCCATGTTACCCACGATCTAATCTACTGTGTGGCTATGAGTGTGAAAACGTTAAAATGTTAATAATGTGAACCACGAAAAATAAAGATATTAATAAAATACGACGTTACTATACGCTTTTATTAACTTGACCTGTATGTATACATTTTCACTTACTTCTGGGAGTCTGATTAAATTGAAAATTTGCACAGGGGTCAAGGGTCAATGACAATACAATAATCTCATAACTTTATATTAAAGTCCTAACTAGGATTATCAGGATAAAAAATATATACGAGGAGCGGCTGATAAGTTCGTGGCCTAAGGTACTTAATGAAACAAATATAAAGTTGTATATTTTAACACGTCTAAGCATCTGATTAACTTAAAAATTTGCACAGTAGTCAAGGGCCGATGACAATGCAATAGTATGAGAATAAAAATCCAACAAAAAATTAAAAGTAAATAATGTAGTTAAAAAACTAAAAAACACGCTTTTGTGAAAATACGAACTAAAAAGTAAAAAAAGAAAAAGAAAATGTATTTTACTGTAAAAAAGCGTGGGGTGGTTTTTAAGATACCATTGACACCATGAACCCCACGCTTTTTACAGTAAAATACATTTTCTTCTTATTTTTTTACTTTTTAGTTCGTATTTTCACAAAAGCGTGTTTTTTAGTTTTTTAAACTACATTATTTTATTTTGACGTTTATCCTGCCTACTGTTTCACTAATATATCGTATATTGCCTACGTAGCAAACTAACTGAACGTCGTGAGTGCCTCCGGGCAACATTTACACTTCACAATGGCACGTAAGCAGAGAATACTAACTATTACCGTAACAGAGCTTAAAGCGAGATATGAATTTTCAGTTTCCGGCTCAAGTCATACGTAATTTTCACTAAAATACTATGTCCCGTGGTTTCTTCATCGTTTGGTGGTCTTGGACACTGTGAACAAAAAATTCAAAATCCTTACCTTAAAAAGGTTGCACTAAATCACGCTTGGAAAGCAATATAATTGTTAATTCTTTTTTATACATGATTTTTATTACCGCTTAAATCAATAATAATTATATAATAAGTGACGTCACTTATCATTTTCTCATACAAAATGTATGGGGATGTCACGTTTTGACAATTCAATAAAAGTATCTCAATTGACTTGGTAGTCCAAGACCGGATTGAATACTCTTGAGGTTTTATAAGACTCTGTTACACAGAAATATCAGTCCTCGTCAGGTGTGTAAGTTCATCAAATCAAATCTCCTTATTTGTGAATATAGGCGTGACGACCTGCCTGGCACAATGGTTACCATGCCAGACTGCTAATCGAAGGGTCCCGGGTTCGACTCCTGGCGAAAAGGAAATTTGAATGATGAATTTTGGTACCCACGACACAGGTTACATCTACCTTACTGTAGGGCTATGAGTATGAAACGTTATTTTTTATTTTTTTTATTATAGGTAACATTAGTTCATTAAAAATAGCATTAATTTTAGATCCGCTATATTTGACTGTCTTGGGTATACAAGTATTATTCTTATAATAATTGAATTAAATTACACAACATAACAAAAGTACTTACGACCACTTACAAAATTACATCTTCATAGCTTTAGTACATTTACATACATATTATAGTATGGTTACTTGGATTGCTTTGTTGGATTACTTAGTTGGATTGCCTCTGACATAAAAAGTTAAAAAAACTTTTTTCGTAGCTGTTTAATCCTTATTGAATTAATATATTAACACTAAACTTATACTATAAGGCTTTTATTAAATCAAAGGAAAAATACAAAGCCGGTTATTAAAACCGATTAACAGCCACTTGGATTGGAAGAATTACAAGAAATTAAAGGGATTTTCTCTAACATTTCCTCTGTTGTGTTCCCAGACCGAACTGTCCGGGTATCCACCCAAACGGCGACTCTCTGCCGCTGGACAGATAAGTTAGTGGACTATATTACCAAACGAAAGGTGGAAAGTCGAGTGTAAGGTGTCTAACGGTCAAGCACTCACCTATGCTGCTGATGGTCGCAGCCTCGAAGCAGGGCAGTATGCACCTTCGGCTTCACCTAAGCTCGAGCTAGCTAGTCTTACCTTGGAATCGCCTACAGTTACCTTTCCCTGAACACGGCGACACGGAGCGTTGATCATCGAACACTTCACACTCTTATTTTTATTTCTATACTTATTGTACAACAAAGTTAACATACAGTGGCAATTTTGCGAGAGAATACTATACGATAACGAAAGATTTGCGCATACGCGACCGAAATACGAAAAGGTGGACAAAAACGAAAATTAGCTCGTGCGCGCCCGAACGAATCAACTTCAACCTTTTTTTCTTTTCGATTTATGTCATTCATAGACAATCTACTAATCTATGGCTACGTACACCGTGTACCATTGCTAATACGAAAAATTAACCAATTAAAAACAACTAAAGTGAACATCCTCTTTATGTCCATTATTTTATTTAACTCTTCTAAACTAAAGTAAATAAAAAAAGGAAATATAAAGTCGGCTATAACCATCGCTAAAGAGCTATTAGAGCAGATATTGGAGAATTAAATAGGGTGAGAGCTTGGGGACAGCATTCGCACGTTACAATGAAGAGTTAACGGCAACTAGACATCTTTATTGTTACCTTTTTGGGGTTCCGTAACTCGAAAGGAAAAAACGGAACCTTTATTGAATCATTTTGTTTTCCGTTCGTCTGTCTACCAAGACCCTTTTACTCAGGAACGCGTGAAGGTATCAAGTTGGAATTTATATCAAATACTTAAGTCTACTGTCCCTTGGAGCTGTGAAAAAATCAAACTACTAAGCCAGCGCAATCAAAAGATACAGCCTTTTATGCTGCAAATTTCCCGCAAATTTTCGACACTCGCAAGGGAATAAGAACCTACATCTACTCCCGTGAACTCATAATCTTGAAATTTGGTGCGAAGCAGCGTCTTATAGCACAGATAAAGGAAAAATTGCGAAAAGGGTAAATTTTTACTTACATCATATATTAAAATATTTTACGGAACTCTCGGTGCGCGAATCTGACTCGCACTTTGCCGGTTTTTTTTATTTAAATAGAGCAGTATACGAGAAATAATTGTTAACTACGAGTAATTGCTGCAATTAGTGATAATCTACACACAACCTTAACCAAGTCTGAGCCTTGTCTGAGATTTATACAGTTGCGCTGTACTCCGGAGGTTAATGGTTAGCTCATGTAAGCCTGGCCGGCCACCGTGCCTTTCCACTGAAATACAAAAGAATTGCATAGCGGTAGAAATGCGTGCAGTGGCAATACTTCCTTGGTCCCAGAACCAAGAAAGTTTCTATAGCTTGTATCTGACCATACATCACATTTTCATTCATTTTCAAGACTGTCCTTAAACTGCTTAAGGCATTTCTAAGATTTTTAATTTCAATATAGTTTCTTAAGACATTTAAAGAAATAAAAAGACAAAGTCGACTATTACGATCGCTTAACAGCGATTACAGCAAATATTGGGGAATTAAGTGGCGTGATTGCCTGAGGGCACCATTCGCATCGCATGTTAAAATGAAGAATTAACGGGAACTAGGGGAATTTTATTCTCATTTTCAATATTGCTCTTTACACTGTAAAGATTACTTCTCCTTACCTCTAAAATAGGGTATCTTTCGAGTCAATAGACTCCACCATGCTTATGGCCCTAGAATGGTTTCTTAATTGACATGCTCTATACAATTAGCGATTCCACACGGTGTTAAATAGAGGGCTTTAATCATATTAGGAACAATTCAGGCTGCTTATTTATAAAATTTATGACGGTAAAAGATACTGTAAAGAAGTTCTAAGGTCATCGTTTTTTGGCGCTGTTTTAGCTTACTACGTTGGTGTAAGAGAAAAAGCAAGACAGCATAATAAATCTCAGAATTTTTACTATACACTTAAGGCAGTATCGCGTCTTTAATGCCTATCCTTTGTAGGTACAAAGGTAGCTAAAATTTGATTAGGAGTGGAGAAATAATATTAAATGACACCTGTAATTACAATGTTTAACAAAGTAAAATTACCAACGACGACCCGTGTGGTGCAATGGTTATCATGCTGGACTGCCAATCTTGGGTCCCGGGTTCAATTCCCGTTGAAGCAGAGACTGAAATGGTGAGTTTCAGTTTCTGTTCTCGGTCTGGGTAGGTGTTTATGTCTATGTATGTAATGTAATGTGTCTATGTATGTAATATGAAGCACGCATCGGCGGTGAAGCGCGCATGGCTTGGCGGTTAGTGTAGAACGCAAGCGATCTATGCAGCTAAGCCAAATGGGCGCGGTCGGGTGTGAGATGGGTGACCGCTCCGCAGTGGCAAGAATTTCATGCGCGTTTCCGTGCTTCGGAGGGCACGTTAAGCCGTCGATCCCGGTTGTTGTCGATAGATAAAAGTCGTTAAACCTTGTCGGAGGCCCTACGGGCGGTTTGAAAATATCCGACAGCGGGGTGGCCACTAACCCGCATCTCCACCAACCCGCATTGGAGCAGCGTGGTGGAGTAAGCTCCAGGCCTCCCCAATAGGAAGAGAGACTCGTGCCCAGCAGTGGGACTCAAAATGGGTTGCAGCCATGTAATGTGTATCCATAATACCCAAAACGCAAGGTATACGAAGAATATAGGAAACGTTATAAATAACGTAAATATATATAAAAATGAATTGCTGTTCGTTAGTCTCACTAAAACTCAAGAACGTCTGAACCGATGTGACTAATTTTGGTCTTGAAATATTAGTAGAAGTCCAGGGAAGGTTTAAACGGTGAGAAAATTTGGGAGCATTGCGAAATTAATAGTAAAATAACTTATTTTATTTTCCTATATAAACTGTTAGTAACAGTTATTGTCAAACATTGATTCTTCGCGCCATCGTCCAAAAGTTTGACATAGTCTGAATAACAGTTCATCTGTCACTATTCGTTTTTAGTTTTTTATTTGACAGTAACATAAAAACTCTTTGAGATGATAAAGAAACTAATCCTCTTACAAAACGTTTAAGGCAGGACAACGTCTGCGGGGTCCACTAGTTTATTATGTATTTATAACCTTCTTACAGACTCACTTAATTTTTTAACTCACGTGCAGTTCCTACAATTTTATATCGAATTTATGGCTCTTGAAGAAAACAATAGAGAAAAAAAGTAAACATGCACTGATCTTCCGTAAATGACTTACGGGACCTGCGTATTCCCAATAAAATCCTTTTACCTCGCTGTCACAGTACAGACACTTAAGAGAGGAAAATTTGTTACAATACTCCATTAACTTTTACAATACATTACTTGCTTCCTGAAACAGATAGAAGTAATATATCTTAATCCTGGCCCAGTGTAAGGAAATACTAGGAAAATCCCGTGAAAATCATTGGGAGCCGAGCGTTCGCTGGTGAGTGTATAAATTCAATTCATTCTGTATCTGTGTTCCGTCCAACCAGATGAACGCGAAAGCGAGAACGCAGTAGATCCTTCAAAAGTTTATATTTCCTTGGAAGCGATTCTAGTCGTAAAGCTTTTGCCTTAAAGTCGATTTTGCGTTTTTAGTTTCCGCACATATGATCTTTTGCATCGGCGCAAGTACTGTGTCCTTTTCACCCTGTTTCCACGACAGGGTAATCAGTCGTGTATGAACCGTCCGAGGCGTCACCCGCTTCACATCGATATAAAAATATTTTTAATGAAAACCTTTCCACAAATTACTAAATAATAAATTAAATATATTTTATAGTCCGTATTTTGTAAAGTAAATAGCTTTTTAGGGCGCTGCGTTACGCTTCATTTTCAAGTTTATGCGAGTGATTTTCTAATTAATTGTGAATATTACATATTATATTAAATTTGATATCTATTAGTTCGATATTCGATAAAGGTGTCATAGCGTGTTTATTAGTTTCAAGTGATCGTTGAGTTAGAAAAATAAACATGAAGACGTCATCGTTTTCGCTGCGTGTTATGCGAAGGGTAAGTATTAAAGTGTTATTGGTATATAGGTATTGGTATTGGAAATTTGCGATATTGGATATTGGGTGCGTGGTATTGACGCGACGTAACAGGTTGCGGGCCGCCAACGCAGGTGGCTCTACAGGTTGGGCGGCAATGCTTCTTGCCTTATTGATACTTCCGTGTCGGCCACACCCTCATTAAACGTAAATTAAATATACGTAAATTAAATCTACTATGCTCTCGAAGAAAGTATTGATAATAAAAAAGCGTATTTTTTGTCAAAAATGTGATGGTCGTGCTCTGACGAAACAAAATTTGAATTACAAAATACTCCAGCTCACACAAGAAGACGCCTTTAACTATATTTAAGGTGTTTGAAAATATCGGTATTTTTACAAACATATTACATACAGCTTAATTTTAATAACATACAGCACAATTTTAAACTCGATTTAACTGCATTAGTTCCTTCACTCAACTGTCCAATTAAACTGAAATTACTGAACAGTTTAGCTTTAAAGTTCAAAACATACCACTATTATTAAAATATAGTACAAGCAGTTTCGAAAAGTATAGAAATTTATTTAAAAAAACATGTTTCTCATAGTTAATTGAGATGCTTCTTCAACTATCCATATTTTTTTCAGTGTCCCACTGATGGGCACAGGTCTCCTCTCGAAAGTTATAGGGATTTAGGTCGTAGTTCAAATGGATTTGTGGACATCATACATTCGATAAATTATGAGTTTTTAGACTCATATCCACCACCTCGTCTCTATCACCGTGCATGCCTACGGTGATGGAAAACATGGTAATTAATTAAATAATTAATTTAGTTTAAAAAACTAAAAAACACGCTTTTGTGAAAATATGAACTAAAAAGTAAAAAATAAGAAGCAAATGTATTTTACTATAAAAAAGCATGCATGTGGTGCATTATTGCATTGTCATCGGCCCATCACCCCTGTGCAAATTTTCAAGTTAATCAGACGCTTAGAAGTAGGTAAAAATGAAGTTAAAAGATTCCGTTACATACATACAGGTCAAGTTAATATAAGCGTGTTAATATCACAATATTTTTCATCACCGTGGAGCAGCGATAAATACACATTACAAATTGCTTCGTCAGAGGCGCGCGCGTGGATTTGAATCCGGTATTTTCGTATCGAAGACCGCGGTCTTCACTGCTCGGCCATCGCTGCTCACATTTTAATATTCAAACAGAACTCACCGGGACCTTAACGGGATAAAGAGTCAAGGAATATTTGTCCACAAATTATGAAGGATGCTCGGCTCATTTAATAAAACATACCGATGTTTATGGTAATTTTATTCGCGGAGCGTTTGTCTCAGAATAGGTTTAGCCTTATTTTGGCGTTGTCGTGTTTCTAGCTGATTTATGTATGAGGCAAACAGCAATGACATTCATAACTGGTTATAGCGACATTCGAATGTAGATGTATCCTGCTATGAATTGGCTTATATGTTTTCTTATGAGCAGGAAAGTAATTGTTTTGAGGAAATTTCTTTGTTTTTTTCTTAACACGCTTTTATTAGCTTCATCTGTATGTAGAGCATTCATAGCATATGACAATAAAATGAGAAAAATAAATAAAAAAAAACTAAAAAACAAGATTTTAAAGCACATAAACTAATAAGTTAAAACATTTTTTATAAAATAGCATTACTCGTAAAACACTAATGAACGAAAATACTAGAGTTATTGTGAAAAAAGCGTAGGCTGAATAATTTTTTTAGGTTGATGTGCTTTAAAAGCGTGATTTTTACTTTTATTTATTTCTTATACAATAGAATATTTTAAATACAAATAAAGCACTTTGCTTTATGTTATTAATAACTTTTTACTATTTGGGTTCAGTCCTTTTTCGTCACTACTGGGCATTTTGCAGGTTATCATATCCTAAGGAAATGAATGTAATTTTTACCGACTTCCAAAAGAAGGAGGTACTGTATTCGGCTGTATGTATTTTTTTTTTTTATATATGTTCACCGATTACTCCGCCGTTTGTGGACCGATTTTCAAAATTCTTTTTTTGTTCGTATGCTTATACTTCCGAGGTGGTCCCATTGTCACCAAATCAGGATCTGATGATGGGATCCCAGGGAAATCGAGGGGAACTCTGGAATTTTATAGGCACACACATTGATTTTCTTATAGTTTCTGAAGCATAACAGATATTTGTGCATTGTAATCATCATCTCATGTTGCTGAGCTGATGATGGAAGGTACTGCGACGGTGAGGAGTTAAGAGCAAATTCTTTCAATAAATGGTCTTTTGTTCGAAATGTTACATTCCTGAGGTGGTCCAACTGTCACCAAGTCAAAGTCTGATGATGGGATCCCAGATAAATCGAAGGGAACATTCAAATTTTATAGTACAACAAATGATTCTTATATTTTTTACTAAAGCAATACAGGCATTTTTGTATAATTATCATCATATCATGTTGCTGAGCTGATGATGGAAGGTACTACGACGGTTAGGAGTTGAGAGCAAATTCTTTCATTAAATGGTTTTTTGTTCGAAATCTTACATTCCTGAGGTAGTCCAACTGTCACCAAGTCAAAGTCTGATGATGGGATCCCAAAGAAATGGAGGGGAACATTCAAATTTTATAGTACAACAAATGATTCTTATATTTTTACTAAAGCAAAACAGGCATTTGTGTATAATTATCATCATATCATGTTGCTGAGCTGATGATGGAAGGTACTACGACGGTTAGGAGTTGAGAGCAAATTCTTTCAATAAATGGTGTTTTGTTCAAAATCTTACATTCTTGAGGTAGTCCAACTGTCACCAAGTCAAAGTCTGATGATGAGATCCCAAAAAAATGGAGGGGAACATTCAAATTTTATGGTACAACAAATGATTCTTATATTTTTACTAAAGCAAAACAGGCATTTGTGTATAATTATCATCATATCATGTTGCTGAGCTGATGATGGAAGGTACTACGACGGTTAGGAGTTGAGAGCAAATTCTTTCAATAAATGGTGTTTTGTTCGAAATCTTACATTCCTGAGGTAGTCCAACTGTCACCAAGTCAAAGTCTGATGATGGGATCCCAAAGAAATGGAGGGGAACATTCAAATTTTATAGTACAACAAATGATTCTTGTATTTTTACTAAAGCAAAACAGGCATTTGTGTATAATTATCATCATATCATGTTGCTGAGCTGATGATGGAAGGTACTACGACGGTTAGGAGTTGAGAGCAAATTCTTTCAATAAATGGTTTTTTGTTCGAAATCTTACATTCCTGAGGTAGTCCAACTGTCACCAAGTCAAAGTCTGATGATGGGATCCCAAAGAAATGGAGGGGAACATTCAAATTTTATAACATAACAATTGCTTTTCATATTCTTATTAAAGCAAAATAGGCATTTGTGTATAATTATCATCATATCAAGTTGCTGAGCTGATGATGGAAGGTACTACGACGGTTAGGAGTTGAGAGCAAATTCTTTCAATATATATTTTTTTGTTCTAAAACTGAAACTCCTAAGGTGGTCCAACTGTCACTATGTCATAATCTGATGATGTGATACTGGGCAAATCGAGGGAAACACTGAAACTTAATAAGCACAATATTATACATATGTACAGAATTATTAAAGTTACTAAAAAGAGTGAAATAAATTAAGTTTTTAACAAAAAAATAGAACCGACTTCAAACGGTAAAAAATAAAATTATTCAGTACCTACTTCTTCTTGCTTATGGTAATTACTCTTAAAACTATTTTTGGAGTCGGGCCCTTAGTAAAATGTCCTGTTATAGTAAATAAAGTGTACCTTTCGTTCTGAATGGGCACCGACTCCAATATAGTTTTAACAGTCATTACCATAAGCAAGAAGATGTAGGTACTGTCCCACTGTCTGTACTGTCGGTGCCCATTTAGAACGAATTGTACGACATTTTAGTAAGGGCCCGACTCCAAAAATAGTTTTAAGAGTAATTACCATAAGCAAGAAGAAGTAGGTACTGAATAATTTTATTTTTTACCGTTTGAAGTCGGTTCTATTTTTTTGTTAAAAACTTAATTTATTAATAAATGTATCCTATATATACGTATATTGCTTAGTAAAAATATTAATGATACTCAGCAATAAAAGCACTTACTTAAGTTGTCCTCAATAAAGAAAGATAAAGTTTGTCCGGAAAAAAAAATGAGACGTTAATGATAAAGAGCCGAAATCATTACGCAAAAAAGAGATGGAAAAACTGTAAAAATATCGTTTAAAATTGCCACTTGTAACTTAAAACATCTAATCAGCGTTTCTGGGACTTGCCTGGTGTCAAGGATACCTATGCTTGTCTCCTAGATGTTTGTACTGACAGCGTGGACCGAGCGAGGCTGCTTGCTGTATCTGAAACGGACTCTGGCCACTGGTTGCACGCGTTACCTTCTCGAAATTTAGGAACTTTATTAGATGCATCAACATTAAGAATATCAGTTGGTCTTCGCATAGGTTCCAAAGTTTGTGAGCCTCATCATTGCTCTTGCGGCCGCAATGTGGATGGTTTTGGTCGGCATGGCCTTTCTTGTTCAAGGAGCGCTGGCCGACTATACCGTCATGGCACGATTAATGATTTGATCCGCAGGTCTCCTGCCACCGTCTCTATACCAGCTTCACTAGAACCAGTTGGTATGTATAGAGATGATGGCAAGAGACCTGATGGAGCAACACTGGTGCCATGGCGTGTTGGTCGTGCCTTAGTTTGGGATGTCACAATATTTGACACTCTGGCCCTATCCTATTTAAGTAACACCTGCAAGGAGGCTGGGGCCGCAGCCGATCATGCCCAATTTTTGAAGCGCCGCAAATATTCATCGATAGCTATAAATTATGAATTCGCGGCGCTTGCAATAGAAACTATGGGTCCATGGTCGGCTGACATGAAAGGTTTCATGAGAGACATGTCAACCAAGCTCATCCTCGCTTCAGGTGACCAGAGAGCTGGCAGCTACCTTGCACAAAGAATTAGCTTAGCAGTTCAGCGAGGTAATGCTGCCAGCGTTCTGGGAACTATGCCGCAGGATGGTTTATTGGATGGCATATATCTTTTGTAATATTATTTTTATATATATATATATATATATATTATTTTATGTTAATTATAGAATAGTTTAATTTTATCTACTTAAATTAGTATGTACCTTTTGCTTACACATTTAGATAATTATGTACTTTTTATATTTCTTCATTATTATTAATATTTTACGTTGTCAAAAGCTCTGCTTATAATGTGATCATCTCTACTTGTAACTAAAGAAAAGCTGTTGTTGAATTGTTTTATAAAGTGTCCTTATAAAAATCGTTTGGCAAGGATTTAAAGCTGAAAGGCTCGCAAATAAAAAGTGAAAAGCGCGATGAAATTGTGCTATTCGCGGTATCAATTATGGAGCTGTCGATATTCAATAAAGCCTCCGCGTGTGCAAATATCAACGTCAATTTGCGGAATGCTATCTGACTATACTGGATATGTGGTCTTTTTTGCGTTTTAAAATATTGACTTTATAATTTGTTTCTTTTATCTGTAAGAGGTAGTTGAATGTGAATTTTCAAGATTTTTGCAGTTATATTTAACTACCTGTGCCCCGCGGTTTCACCCGCGTTAGAGAGGATCATTAGCATAAAGTGAAGTCCCTTCTGAAGTGCCACTGGACCGCCTTTTTTGATAAACATTTTCATCATACATTACATATCGGCCTTATCGGCCCATAGCTACTCTGTAAGAAAGTTAGCTATTATATACCCCATATTTTAAAACAGGGCTGAAGTTTTTCTCCGTCTGCTCTTTTCTTCAGCTCAGCATTGCCTAAGCGCACCCAGAGCAGACAGAACAAAAAAAAATAACGTTCACTAAGAGTTTGTAAAGGAACCGTACAGTGAATAAAGAATATTTCATTTCATTTCATTTCATTTCATTTCATTTCATTTCATTTATGTGTTATTCTGATGTATAAGCTGTATTATTGTAAAGTTTCATTAAAATCTATTCAGTAGTTTTTTACGTGAAAGAGTAACAAACATCCATACTTACAAACTTTCGCGTTTATGATATAAGTAGGATTTACCCTACGATGGTTTGCGATGTGCAAGATGTTGTTAAAAAGTCTGATGCTCCTGTGATATTGAGGGTAGTGCAACCCAAGATCTACAGTACTCAAGAACTAAAATACCTAGCTAAAGTAACTTCTTTCACGTGACAACGTCTAATAAAGCGATGAACGCCGGCTGCACGCATGAAAAAGGACGACTCATTGTAACGTTACGCTCATTGTAACGTTACGCTCATTGTAACGTTACGCTCATTGTAACGTTACGCTCATTGTAACGTTACGCTCATTGTAACGTTACGCTCATTGTAACGTTACGATCATTGTAACGTTACGCTCATAGTGACGTTACGTTGAGGCTTGAGCGTTCGCCTTGCGCCATTCGTCAACTGAGGCTTTAGTGTAAGTCTGCACACGCGAAAACGTTACTAACGCGTTTGCGTTAAGAATTTAATTATCGACCTTATTCCTTTCAAGTTAAGATCTATCTGTTCAATTTTATTTCGAACGCTGTAGTAACGTTTGCGCGATTACAAACTTATACTTACTTACTTACTTAAGGGCTCTGTTTATAAAGTGAAATGAAAAGTGAAAACTTAATATGGTTTTCATTGCTTTGTTATGACGATGTCACGTTAAACTATTCTCCGTAAACCGACGATATAGACAACCATTTTTTTATTGGAGTAACAGATGAGCATGCAGGTCACGTGGTGTTAAGTGGTCGCCATCGACATCTACACACAACCCTTATGTTGGCGACGTATAGCGCGTTTATATATATATATATTTTTGTTTTTAATAATTGCATATTGTATTAAATTTTTACTTTAATATTCAAATAAAAGACGAAGAAGGTTGGATGCAGAAAGCACTTAATAGAAACATTACGATAAATAATTTTAAAATTTGAGTTGTCATAATTGTCATTCAGCCTAGGAAGAAAAACGTTATACAAAAATTTCTGCTTTCTGCAACCGTTTTAATTGTGCCTAAATATCGAGTTTATTTCCCTTTACCTCACTCCATCGCTAACACCTTAAGCAAGCATAGGTAAGACTTATCTGAGGATGTATGCAGTTTCTCTGCTACTGCGGAGGCTGAAGGTCGTCTCCTGTAAGTCTGACCAACAATTGCACCTTTCCACTGGGACACAATCAAAATTTTCTATAAAATTATGGGACAACCTTCCAGCTGAGGCATTTCCAGTGGTATATGACATGGAGTTCTTTAAGAAAGCTGTAAAAAAAGCTCTCCTTCAAAGCCGGCAATGCTCGGGTGGCTCCCCTGGGGATGCCCGTGTCCATAGGTGACGGTGATCGATTAACACCACGCGGCCCGTCTACCTTTTTGTTTAGTCTATTTATAAAGAAAAAAAAAACTCCGCGTCATATCAAGTAATCAACGTCAATTATATGTTACTTTTAATTTTAAAATTAAAATATTTGGTTTACAGTTGTTTTCTGTAACAGGTGGTTGAAAGTGATATTTCATGAGTTTTGACAGCAAAATTGTGCACTTATTTTTATAGTACTTTCGTATTATATGCGTCTGGTCTTGCTATGTATGTAGTCGTTCCATTTTTATTAAGTGTGGTTCTTATCTTGAAATACCTAGTTGTATAAACATTTTATACTGTTGCTTTAATATCATTTTTTTATCTGTTATGTCGAAATTAAAGAAAATATATTAGAAAAAGTTAATCAGTTCACAATATTCACTATATTATTGAAGTAATACACATACATTATCTGAAAATAAGTTTCAAAGTTCTGATAATAAGCTCTGAAGTTAAACTCCACTAATTTTCAGAAATGTAGCATTTGCGTAAAACTGACAATAATTAATGTTGAAATGTCAGCACAATAAAACTTCATCCCCAGTTCCCTACGGAGCTCACAAAGAACGATAATAATTATGTTCATAACGTATCTACGCCATTGCTACGAGCTGCTACGAGCGTAGCCGACTACGAGTGTAGAGTCCGTTTGATGACTATTTTATCTATTATAATGTTCCCAGGTATGTATTTGGTATTTTTGTAATAAAACTTTAATACCCGAAATAAGTTAAAGGGAAAGTAAATAATGTTGCCTACATTTTAGCTGTACTTTAATTCACTACGAAGCCAGTGATTATTAAAACATACATACATAGATATGTATGTGTAAATGTATGTAGAAATGAAAATGCATTAGTATATTTTTTAAACTGTCTCAAGAAAGTGTTGGCATCCATTTTATCCTTTTAAGCACACTCATAGCCCCACAGTATAGTAGTTATACCCTGTGTTGTGGGTGCAATGGACACACACAAAGACAGAAACACAAAAGTGAACAGAAAATTTAAACTCATTATTCAAATTTCTGATTCGCGAGGAATCGAACCCCGGACCATCGATTGACAGTCCGGCATGTAACAATTACGCGACGCAGGTCGGTAAATACGAGTACGCACAATAACGCATGTTATTGCTTAGGGATTTAAAATTTTTAATTATTATGAGGCTTGCAATGCCATATAAAAACAATTGGTTTCACATTAGTTGTCTGTCTATGTATGTACATACATGGCTGTGGTCTCTATAAGATATGAATTTTGAGTAGTTAATAGATACGATAGATAATTTTTTATCAAGAAAAAATGTTGTATTTTGTAAGTGTTTGTGTTAATGTTAAACAACTTATTAATAATCAGTGTGTCTTAATGCTGATTTTTTTAAATATCTCTATGAAAATTTTGCAGTAGAGGTAAGACAACATTTGCGTAAAACATCGTCCTAAAATGTTGTTAGTATGGATTTTATGCTATCTATCGAATGGGGCTTTTAACAAACTAAAAAATCATTTTTGTTTACAAAGGCCTGCTACTGTATAAAATTAGTTCATTATATGCCGTTTACGTAGTTATAGCCACTGAAAAAGATATATGAACTAGCGCCCGCCCGCGATTTCATCCGTGTGGTCTTTGGTATTTGTCATAGCTTGATGTTATATAGCCTAAAGCCTTCCTCGATAAATGGACTATTCAGCATAAAAATAATTTTTCGATTTGAACCAGTATTTCCTGAAATTAGTGCGTTCAAATAAACAAACTCTTCAGCTTTATATATAAGTGTAGATTTTGAATGAACTACATCAGATGATTAAGAAATATTTTTAAGAATAAAGAATATTTCATTTCTAAAAGCATGGTGAGGATTGTTTAAATATCTTTTTCAATATTCTGAAGCGCTAGATAAGCAGCATTTCATTTATTTATTTATATATAAATCATAGGCTTAAGATAGGAATAATATAACAGGGCACCCGAAGTCATTAGTGTACCTAGTTATTAATTTTTCCAACACGATACAAGTATTCATTAAACAATATAAAAATAATCGAAACAATAAATAAATTAATAATATTAATATTAAATAATAATAAATCTTCAATAATTTCATTGCAATAATAAGTACTAATTATTTTAAATATCATGTATAAATGTCAATAAAGCAACAATAATAAAAGTGGCCAAGTGCGAGTCGGACTCGCCCATGAAGGGTTCCGTAGTAGCAAGCATTATTATTTTTCGTCAGCAAAAATAACTTTGTTTTTTATAGTGTTTGTATGATCGACAAAATTATATTATCTTTCAAACGATTAACTTTGTGAAAAAATGATTTTAGGAACCTCAATGTAATTTTAAAAGACCTATCTATAGACACCCTACACGAATAGGTTTGATGAAAAAAATATTTTTTTGTTTGAGTTCCATGTACGGAGATCCCCTTGTTAATAATTTATTTTTTATTTTGTAGAAAATATTTAGTTTTATTTTATAGAATCGTAAAGGGGTTCAGTGATAACATCTACCTGCCAAGTTTCAACTTTGAAGTCCTAATAGTTTAATGAAGTGGCTGTGACATACGGACGGACAGACAGACAGACATGACGAATCTATAAGGGTTCCGTTGTTTTGCCATTTTGGCTATGAAACCCTAAAAAATGCCATGTAAAATTGTATTGAATAGAATAGAAGAATATTCAATTCAATGTCAAATAATAAATTATTTAAATTACAAAATAGTCAATTAACTGGATGCAATTATAATGAAAATTCAATCATAACAATGTCAAAAAAAGCAATACATTCTTATACATACATTATACATCGTCAATCGTTACAAGTAACAAACACAACATAATAAAACAATTAATTTGATGCAACACTACAAGTATGAACGACCCTCTTGAACTCATTCAGTGCTAGCTAAAGATGTCGATGATTTATGTATAACGTAGTCATGAGATGTCAACAATAAAACTTCATCGTCAGTAAAGTCCCCGTCGGAGCTCGCAAACAACAATAATGATAATGCTCATAACACTGTCTACGTAATTGCTACGACGAAGCTACGAACGTAGCCCCACTACGATTGTAGCCGTCTGTGAGTCTGAAGTCTAAGTTGTGGACTATGAAATTATTTCGCGTGTTTATCTCAGTAGCTATGGCCAAGTAGTTTCAATTTCATATCTGTTCCATGTATGAGAAGATTATGAAAAGACTAGATTAAGAGGAATTGTACTCGTAGACACACGTTTTTTGGCGGAAAAATCCACTATTGGTATACGAGTATGTATGGCGTTTTCCACGAGCGTGTAGACCGTGCCGGAGATTTTCATGTTTTTGGGGCGGATTCTGTATGCTGATTTAATTTTACGATAAATATAAAAAGGGAACATGATTCCAGAATTACTTATAACATTACTTGAATTTTTTTTGTATCAAATTTCATTTTATGCATTCTAAAATAATTGTAAAACTTAACGTCATCTTCTTTCGCTGTTAATTCTGGACAAACGTGTGAAATGCGCTAAATTTATCACTTTTTACTGAAATTGGATGTATCATCTTCTTTTTAGAATTTTCTATATACTTACATAGTAAGCAAGGATTCTTTTGGTCCTTATAAGGATTCATGGCGAGGATGCTAGGTGTAAAAGTTGGAACAGAGCGGCACCTGGCTATAGTCTCAATCGGTAGTTTCCCATCAACATCAACCATCTACAAAGTTGCACGTTTATTGTTGTGACGTAAATGTGTTGCCGCAAAAAAATCACTAAAACTGTATTGCTAGCAGAAAGTATTCGATTTCATAATACATGTTAACACTAATAAAACAAGCTATAATTCTTTTATAAAACAACATTTTTGCTATGTCCCACTGCTGGGCACAGGTCTCATTCTCACAAGTGAGAGGATTTAGGCCATAGTCCACGTCCATGGGTGGACGTCATGCCTTCGAGAAATTATGAATTTTTCTCTGGCATGCACGGCGATGGAGAACATCGTAATCATTAATCATATATCTATCTACTATATTATTTCCATCACCGTGGAGCATAAATGCGCACATTACAAATTTCTTGGTTAGAGGTGCGCGTCGAGGATTTGAACCCGGGAATGGTCGCGAAGTCCATGGTTTTTGTATCTGTGTTAGCTGTGTAAACCAACATTACCTGTGTTTAATTTTAATTAGTATTGAGACTGTTATTCCTATTTTATTGATAAACTAGCGGCCGCCCGCGACTTCTTCCGCGTGGAATTTAGTATAAGATTTTCTCTAAAATAAAAGTAGCCCAAGTTACTCCTTATTACATCAGCTACCTGCTAGTGATAGTCCTGTCAAAATTGATCCAGCCGATTCAGAGATTAGTCGGAAGAAACAGACAGATAGATAGACAGACAGACAAAAATTGTAAAAAATGTTATTTTGGTATATGTACCGTATAAATTCATATGCATGTAGTAAAAAGCAGTTATTTTATTATTACAAACAGACACTCCAATTTTATTAATTTGTATAGATTGTATAGATATCACATATTCAGTTTCAGTAATCTACCCGATTATAATTTTATCGAAACTGTATTTACCAAATTCACCGTCCAACGTGCTGTTATAAAAATAAAGGTATGAAAATGCATTACTTGATTGCTTTACGGAAAATTGTCCTAAGCTAAAGTTCGTTCTAAAACTAGCACGGATTTTACTACTTTTAACAGGATTGGTGCTTACTAAATGAAAATTTCATCCTACTTGAACAAAGTGGGTAATATTATAATGTTTTATACTTAAGTATGGAATTTTCACCATTACTTCACTGTCTTAAACAGAGATAAAACTTATTTATTAACTAATAAGCGAAATAAAACAATTTGATTGATATTAAAATCAAAATATATTGAAGTAATATAATCTGCAACATAATTCGAACAAATATTAAATCTTTTTATTGATTGTATTGAAAACCATTATTAATACTATCTTGATATAAACTTTACGTGACTATAGCAATCACTGTTTAGTTCAGTACAATGTAGACATAAAACATGGCCATACTTTAAACTTAAAAATATATTACTTTATACATAAAATAGTTTTTGTATTTGTTCCACACACTTCCACACTCCACAGTCCGCTTTGCACGCTCCTTTTTACCACGGACGTGTAGGTTATGGGACAACCTTCCAGCTGAGGCATTCCCAGTGGATTATAACATGGGGTTCTTCAAGAAAGCTGTAAAAAAAGCTCTCCTCCAAAGCCGGCAATGCTCGGGCGGCTCCCCTAGGGTTGCCCGTGTCCTAAGGCGACGGTGATCGCTTAACATCACGCGGCCCGTCTGCCTTATTGATAGGTTTATTTATTAAAAAAAAATGTTGTCAATCATAACGTGTAATGACTGTACATAGACTTAGGAGGTAGTATATACTATAATAATATATGAGACTTTGGGTTTTTTTTGGCGGGAAATCGAAAAGGAAATATTGTGCTCTTGTTTTATTTTTACTTTCTTGGTGTATTTTTGAGTTAATTCGGATAAATTTGATAGCATATTGTTCGACGCTAAAATATGTTTTTCAGCTTGCAACGAAAATTCTATTAGTCACGTTCTGGTAAAGAAGCCATCGCTTTACTTGAATATCTGACTGACTTGACTAACTGGTTACTGACGCCTTAGTGACTTTACCTATTATTACTCGTCCAGTTTCACCGAAATTGGCAAAAACGTGATGAAAAAATTATACTTGACGCTGGCAATATGCAGAGTTTTCGATGCCTGGAGTCATATTTTTTTGGAGTAATATTTTTCAGTTTATATTTAAGTTGATTATCGCTTATAAATCAAATATGGATCAATTTATCACCCTCAAAACCCCCTGTGCACTAAATTTCATTATAATAGTTGGCGTCATCTCCGAGATTCAAATAACATATAAAGGTTTATACAAGAATTGCTCGTTTTAAGGTATTAGATATTGGCTAAAATTAATGTTTTAGAACGGTACAGAACATTTATTTATTTAACTATTTAAAAAAAACCCACTTAATTCTTATGAAGCATGAAGAAAGTACAATTTTCACCAAACTATTAATGCTTACAGTGATGTGTTAAGTATCCGTTCATTGTAATGATATTAAATTTAATAGAACAAGGCGAGGCTTGACTTATGGCCTGGATAGCCTTGCGCTACTAGAAACTTATTATAAGTCATAGAGTTCTAGCTCATGGCTATTATATATAGCTCCTCCGTCCTTCTAAAGCTTTTTATAGAGAAATGGATGATTAATGTGTCTGTGTTTTATTTTGTTTATTACAGAATCCAATTAAAAAACACAAATAAAATCTAATATCGACGACTCATGGAGTTGAATCCTAGCGTGGAGGAAATCGAATTTTCTCCTGGTCTAGGTGCTTTTGTTCTTGTGTTTGTGTATCCGTGGTACGATACAGGACATCCAACTATGAGTGAAAAACCTTATTATTATTTGTAAAAAGACACTATCGGTATATAATTGTGACTTCATCAATAAAACGACTTATATACGAGGCGACTATTATGACAAAACAATGGCATAAACGACGAATCATGCTTTGGAAATAAAACTTTCCAAATATTTTTTCAATTGTTGAGTACAAATACGAGTTTTTCGACTATAACCTTCAATTAAATTATTGAATAGAGATTCAATAAATAAAAATAAGGTTGTATTATTATACAGTAAATTTAGTAATTTAATAACGACATAATTTGGAAGAGAAGTTAAGTAGGATTAAGCTAGTATCTAAAAAAACTTGCTTATTTTAATCAGCACGTTCACTCAACAACCTCACGTATGGGGTAAACCGTATAGTTGCATATAGATCATTGTTATCTTATCATACACTCATTGGAATTTCTTTATAATGGCCGTAATTAGTAAAAGTTATTAGAAGGTATTATTTCATTTAATGCAATTTCGGGAAAACATTGCAGTTAAATTTTTTGTTTTTTTGTATTTTTATTTATTTATTCTTGCAAACACCTTAAACTAGGCGTTACAAAGGGCCTATTGCCTATAGGCATTGTTTTCCAGTCAACCCTGGTTGATGATGAAAATGTGGGGTAGGCTTAGTAATGAAAAAATAATACGAAAAGAAAAGCAATGATATTTTTATAATGAATATGAGAATCATAAATACATATTATTATATTTATACATACATATACATACACACCATTCTTGTTTGTCAATATAAACATACATATACATACCTATAAGTTGTCAACTTTATTGTTTATTAATCAATACTTTAGAATTATTTCTTAATATTTCATGATGATTTATGTTGTGTTAACGTGGCAGAGAAATTCATTCAGTATAATGTTAGATAGCTTAATGAGAGTTAAGTCAATTTACATGCGCGTTTCCGTGATTTTGAGAGCTTGACAACAGTCAAGTAATTTTATTAGGGTTGTAAAAAGTCGAGTGGTGTTGTGGGACACCGTATAGGAACGAAGTTCCTTACTATAAAATATTAATTTTAAGTTCAATTCGAGGTATAAAGAAAATAATTATTCGGGTATACATTTTTAATTATGATTTTTTTTATCGATAAAAAGCAAAGAAACTACTGTACAAAATTATCTTAACACCTTTAATTTATTTACAATGAATTATAAAAATTATAATAATAATGACAGTTAGCACGTAGACTAAACATTAGCACTGTATAGCCATCATACATAGAGACATCATCATACATCATACATAAAAATCTTACGTTACGGACGTTTTTTCCCGGCTACCGGCACCTCTCCGCAACGCCCCATAACGAACTTCGTTCCAATATCCTCCTAAGACCCCTTGTACAAATTTTTGTACAAAATGAATGTCGTCATTCAGTCCCGGAAAGATTGCAACCTCCATAGTGGTGTGGTCCCAGCGTACAAAATTTTGTACATATTTTTAAATTGACCCGCACTTTTTTTTTAAATCAGTAGACAAAATTTGACTGCTATACGCGTCTATGGATAAGTTTGACGTTTCGTTTCGCAATGCAACCAACATAAAAAAAACAAAGCTGTCAAAATCATTTGTGGGTGTCGGCGAAGAAGTAAGTTTCAATCAAGATTTACCTATGCAATCGTGATTGTTTTGCTAAGATATTTATTAATTTTGCTTTTTAAAATATCCAACTAATTAGTTTGAGTTGTTATTTCATGGGAAGCATCTAAATAAGAAAATAAAACTATCATATTTTATTATGTACCTACAATTTTTTGCACTCCAGGCCTTAGTTCGTAGATAACACTCATTTAATTTGTGCAAATTTTTGCACTTTCGGTCTTTACCATAGTAAACCTAATTGGCGTTTAGTGCTGATGGCTAATGCTTTTTTTTTGTTCATGCTTCACAGATCTCCGTGATAAAGAAATATTATATTCTCTAAACTAATTGGAATTTGAATATGACAGCGATGATGAATATTTCGTAGATCCCGTTGCTTTTTAAAGCAATTTTCTAGTTACTAATCTTCAGACAAAGAGACCGTACATGAAGATCTAGCACCACCAAGACTTCCAAACCGACCAATTCGTGGTAGGGTGCAAAGCAACAGAGGACGGAGTTCATCAAGAAGAGCACGTGGGGGGAATCCAAGAAGAATAAGTAAATAATAATATTAATAATATAAGATGCTGCTAATTAAGAAGTTTATTTTAGAAGAGTTTATTGATTCATAAGTTCCTTTTTTGTGATTATTACATAAAAGACTGTTTGCAGAAGTTTAAATTGTAAACGTTCATATTTCGAATAAAAAAAATTGAAAAATGTTGAATTTATTATTTATTGCACTTAAAGTTTTATGATGGATTGAAACCGAATGTGCAATTTTTTAAACAAAAGATGGCTGCTTTAAACCTTTGTCATTCCATTCCAAAAGACATATAAAATTTATGAAAAACATCAAATAATCAAAATTTTTAGTGTAAAATAATATATAACAAAAACAATGTCTGGGACTGAAGGCCAATATTTAATTTGTGCAAAATTTTGTACAGTGGGACTAAATCACTACGATTTAATTTTTTGTCTGGGTCTTAGGAGGCTAGAGTCTCGAAAGCCATGAAGTAATAGTGCTTAGTTTTTCTTTTTCTTCGACTAGCAACGTAAAATCATTGGGATAATGATAATAAACTTGAAAAATCACAGCATTTTCTTCAGTCATTTCTTCCAAAAAGTATAAAAATTTCTAATGTAAGGAAAACTATTTCAGTGTCAGCAGCAAAACTCTTCGCCTAGTGCAGTTCTCATCGATCAGTGGCATTCAAAGGAGATGAAATAAATTGTGATGCTCGTTGTTACACTGTAGGCAAAGTATGGCGCTGACGTAGAAAATTCTCATACAAAATTTTTCTTCCACTTTGAATACGAATGTATAGTTTCAGTATTCAGATATAAGAAATACTATTTACTAAGCAATTATCATAAAATCTTTTTAATCTATAACATTATGGCTTGGTTGCAACCCCTTTTGCGTCCCACTGCTGGGCTGGGCTGGATCTCTTCCCATTATTGGGGTGGCTTGGAGCTTACTCCACCACGCTGTTCAAATGCGGGTTTGTGGAGATGCGGGTTAGTGGCCAACTCGCCGTAGGATGTTTTCAAACCGCCCATAAGGCCTCGGACAAGGTTTAACGACTGTTATTTATCGCCAGCAACGTGCCCTCCGAAGCACGGAAACGGGCATGAATTTTTTGCGATCACCCATCTCACACCCAATTGCGCTCGTTAAGCTTAGTTGCATAGATCGCTTGCGTTTAACGCTAACAGCTGGGCCATGCGCGCATCATTTATATTATATAAACTCAAACAAACGCAATTTTAGAATTTTAGAACGCAAACAAAGACGAAAAACGATTTTTAAAAGTATTTTATTTTCGAATAGTATTACTTCCAAAAACAAGTAAAAGTATTAAAATTTTATGGTTAGTAAATTAACATATTCTTCTAGCGAAGTTTATAGTGTCCCATACGATCAGCTGTCACGTGTGCCCATTATGGACCCATAGCCATACTGGTATCTCAATATATGTGATATATTAAAAAAGAGTGCTGCTGGGAGTTTTTTTCCGCCGCCTTTTTTCTCTCAGCTCAACATCTAGCCCAAACGGGTACCTAAAGGCGATGACCGGGAAAAATGACATTCATTAAGCGAATATTTTGTATTGCTAATATGGAATAAATATTATTGATTTGATTTGATTTGATTGAAGTAGGTAAAGAAAACAATCCATCCATGGAGTGGTTTTAGATCATCGACTATCGAACATTCGCCAGAAACATCGTAATCTTAAGATCTCATTATACTTGCAGTAAAACTA
The DNA here is from genome assembly GCA_911387765.1 of Pyrgus malvae. Taxonomy (NCBI): domain Eukaryota; kingdom Metazoa; phylum Arthropoda; class Insecta; order Lepidoptera; family Hesperiidae; genus Pyrgus; species Pyrgus malvae. The sequence continues at coordinate 4,658,860 of OU426958.1, read as the reverse complement.
TTCGGTCAGTGTGTTTCTGGTAGTTCAGGCCGAGAAAGTTGTTGTGTGTGGTAATCTCAGAGTATACATACTCTTTTGATATCTTGATTTATCTATATATATATAAGAGATTTCCACCCATATATTGACTCATCACGATATCTCTGGAACTATAAGACCTACCGACTTCAAATTTGGTAGGAATATTCCTTTCGCCGAGTAAAGGTCAGCTAAGAACGGATTTTACGAAATTCCACCCGGAAGGGGGGGTTGCGGGGGCGTTACGCAAAACTCAGAAACTATTCGACCGATTATTATGAAAATTGGTATGTACATGTATTTTTTCACGGAGAATTATTATTATTATTTAATATTTAAACGCGATACGGAGTTCGCGGGGTCAGCTAGTATATAATATTTGAATACTTTGGATTTGGAATGTTAGAATTAATTGTGTCATATTTGTTGATTCCGTGACAATCTTTTTAATAAGAAACATGTATAGCTATCAAACATAATTTTCCTATTTTATAATAATATGTTTTACAATAAGTAAATTCTAAAAAATGTTTAAGTTCAAATAAATAGTTTACTTATGAATCCTTAAGTGTCTTTTTGGTTTGAAAGTGATCCCATTAGCCACATCGACCATTCAAGAAAAGTAATGTTAAGAAATAAATTGCGATGTCCCGGTTTCTCTATGTAGAGAAGCGCGTTGCTGACGTGAAATATTCTGAAGATCGATAGATAGAATACATTAATGTTACGTTTACCTAGAAGTAGTATCATTTAGTGGTCCAAACATAGTGAAATATCGATTTTAGCGGTTTAAGAGTAGGTATTAAGATATTTAATCTGAAAAGAGCCAAATTCTAGTGCCAATCTAAATCTAGACCCAAAATTCGAAAAAAAGTGTTAGTGTTACTGATGTTTTGTTTATAAGCAATAAATCTTAATATTAAGACCTTTTTTATTCAAGCAAAATGTAAATAAATAATGTAGTTTACTACTAAAAAAAACACACTTTTGTGAAAATACGAACTAAAAAAATAAGAAGAAAATGTATTTTACTATAAAAAAGCGTGGGGTGCATGGTGTCAATAGTATCTCAAAAAGCAAGCACTAGCAAAGCGTGTTTTTTAGTTTTTTATACTACATTATTTATTTTTAATTTTTTTCAAAAAGAAAGTCAACAGTGCTCTCATCAGCGGCGACGGTAACCGCTTAAAATAACACTGTCCGTCTGCTTTTTTGTTCCATTTAATATATGTATAATATATTTAATATATATTTAATATATGCCTTTTATATTTAATGTGTAAATTTTCATTTTTTTTTGTTTTTAACATATTTTTTAATATAAAGGAAACAATTTTAAATGGATTGTGTTATTATGAAAATATGTTTCCCTAAAAAAACTAATACTTAGTAAGTTTTGTACAAAAAAGACAACTAATTATTGGTTTTGTTTTTTAGGGAAGCGTAAACAAAGCATAATATTCTTCTTCCATATACAAGTATATCTTAAGTAGAGCAAAAGTATCACAGTACGAGCAGTAAAACTTCTCGGGTTGTTCCTCCGTGCTTAGAAGAACATACAAATAAAATAAATTGCGGTGTCCCATTTGACTATGTATACGAAGCATGTTTGTAACGTGGAAGCTTTTGAAGATCTTGAGATAAATCGGTTTAATGTTGCATTGTGTTAAGTTAGTAATATACGAAATATATGTATACTACTTATAGTACATAATTCCTTGAGTAAATAGAATTCCCAAAGATATTATTTGTAGGAAGATTAATAAATTTTACGCCAGAATTTCTGTGGTTTCAGTGTACTATTGTGGAACACTGTAAGAAAAGCTCTTCAGTGATCAGGTGACTCCCCTGGAGTTTTTTATATCCAAAGGCTGATCGTTTAACATCACGCGACCCGTCTGCTTATTTACAGTTCAATATTTTAATTAAGCTTGGCATTCTATGTAATCTTTTATTTAATACTCTGAGATATAATACGATATTTTTTTTACAGAGATTAAAAGATAACATTATATTTGTCTTCCAAAAATTAGTACAAGTTTTAATATCTTAAGGCTAGTCACGTTATCAATGTGCGAACAATAAAACTACTCGGTTTGTCCGTCCTAGCTCAACAGAACATAGTGACGAAATCTTAAAGCATCAAAGGTACTGATTCACCCGTCAGTGGAGAGGGCATTGCACCTCGTTTCGATACTTAATTTTTGTGCCAAATCTGGAGCGGGGGCAAGAACGCACACATTTTAATTTTGTCACACATTCACAAATATTTTTTCATCGCTACAGACACATACATTTCTAAACAATTTTAATTAACAGTCATTTTCTATGTACCAACAACACTGACACCGACACACACAGACACACTAGTTGTATAACTAGAAGGCACATTGTGCATGGACGTTGGGACGAGGGGTTCGCCCGTAAAGGCCACTCCTCTGACAGGTGTCATACCTGTCATACCTTGATGCTTTAAGATTCCCCTAGCCCATATAAGCTTTAGCGCGCACCCAAAGAGGATGACGGTCCGGTCAGCCGATGGCTGTACAACAATGACAAACATCAAGTGTATGGATGTTAATAAACTATTTCAAAATAAACATGTCAGCAAATCCGTTATAATTTACGTGAGTACAGTCGTGTAATATATAACTACAATATTTCAAAATAATTATTTCAAACTTCTAAGACAATTTCTCAGCGGCTTTTGAAATCAACCAGCCCACACTTGGCCATCTAAACTCGGCCAGCGGAATATTTAAAAATGCTTTGGATTGTAAGGTAAAATCTTGCTAAAACAGCTTACTTTGTTTTGTTTATTCTACTCCAATGGCTCGCGAGGACGTCGAAATAAATAGTGACGCCCCATTTGCCTCAATGTGATAGCGAGCTGCTGACGTGAAAACGACTTTGGAGAACTGATGTAAAATAGTGAAGTCTGCTTGAGTAGATACAGACGTTTACTGCTACGTTTAAATATATTTAGGGTATCTTACAAAAAAAGCCAAAATCGGAACCCGCATGCGGAGGCCATTCCATATGCTATTTATTCTGTTGGTTATGCTGTCACAGCGTAAATTAATATTATTCTTTTTTTAAACCTTTTTTAGGTCTCCATTCATTCTCGTCTCTATAGTCATAGGGATTAAGGCCGCAATCTACCATGCTAGCCAAGTTTGCAGCCTTTGAGAAATTAAAACTTTCTCTCAGGCATGCACGGTTATAGAAAACGTAATTAATTAAATATTACAATGTTTTTCAAAACCGCTGCAGCGTTCGATTCGCACTTAACATACTCGTATTTCTATTTCCAGAGGTGTGAGCCTGGTGTTTGAACTCGCTATCTCCGCGTCGGAGACCGTAGGTTTTACTGCTCGGTCATTGCTGCTCATACATTAGTGCTCTCATTTTAATTATAGTTTTACAGTATACAGCTTAAAGTTATTTTAGAAAGATGAACCATCTTCAAAAGTTTGAAAAAAAAGTAGTATTTCTTCTCAGTATAAAGAAAGAAACAAAATCTAGTCTTAAATCTATAGATATTGTAATGCAATGAGAACACAAATCCATTTTCAGTTGGTAAACATATTTCCCTGTACATTACGTACGATGAACATATTCTACTCGTGTTGATCCGCCGGGAATTGAGAAGAAAGGGGTAAAATCCACCACGTAGCCTGGTACAGGTAGGTGGGTATCTTGTCTATTTTTGAAGTGAAAACTTCTTTAGCGGCGTTGTGTACTTTTTTGGGATGGGTAAAAAATGTTAAACTCGCGTCAGGACACGTGACCTCATCGAATATTCGTAAGACGGAGGGGTGACAGCTGATGACGGCTCGACTGTCTATACTTGTAAAATTTGTTTATATCAAGTATTTAAAATATGGACATTGGAACAAGGGCATCTATTAATGAAAAAAGTGACGAAATAGTGAAAGAAAATGAGTGCGTACTTTAATAAAAATACTAGATGAAAACCTACTGAAAATACTAGATGAAAAATAATACTGATAATAAAAGCAATTCGTGTGAAATTATTCCCTAACCATTCCAAAATATCAAAAATGCACAACGTTAATGGTCAAGTTTTCACTTCTGCCGGCACTACCGGAGTGCAACCCGTTTTTTTAATGGAGTAGACCACCTGGCTACTACAGCCTATAAACACGAATTCAAGCAAGCTTGCCTGAGATTGTACGCAATAGAGTCTTGGACACTATGCATGGAAAATTTTAAAATGTATACCTTATAAAGGTAGCAATAACCACACTTTGCAAGCACGATAATTTATTGTTAATTTATTTTTAAATATGATTTTTATTACCTTTTAAAACAATAAAAATTTAGTCAGTAGACTAACAATGGGTTGTGTCGTCACAAATCATTTTCTCATACAAAATGTATGGGGATGTCACGTTTTGACAGCTCATTAAAAGTATCTCAATTGATTTGGTAGTCCAAGACCGGATTGCGCTATCACTTTGAAGGCTGATGGTCGCCGCTTGTAAGTCTGGCCGGCAACTGCAACTTTCTACGGAAACACAATATAACGTGTGTAGAACGTAAAACACTGGTGCAGAAATGGTACTTCTTGACCGGGGGTCGACGTGGAGTTGGTGACGACCCGTGTGGCGCATTGGTTATCATGCCGGACTGCTGATCGGAGGGTCCGGGGTTCGATTCCCGGCGAAGCAGAAATTTAAATGATGAGTTAAAAATTTATATTCTCGATCTGGGAGTTTCTGTTTCTGTCTTTCTGTGTGTCCATGGTACCCACGACACAGCGTATTTATACCCTTCTGTGGAGTCATGAGTGTGAATCATTATTTATTTTATTTATTTATTAAACAGAGCAATCCTTGCTTTAGAAAGAAAAATATTGGATACGAGTGGATCTTCTGACGATACTCTTGTTGGGAAAGGTTAAAAGTAATAGATAGACAGCTATACCCAAGGAAATGTAGTGGTCACGGTCCGAAGATCAAATTTTGATTCCATATAACATACTAGCAAATATCTAAGTATACATGTCGCAGTCGGATTGTATATTCCGCCGTATTACATTCCGGCTAGCTATTTCCTAAAATAGGGCTGTATTGTAATGCGGCGCACTCTCCTTCAGCCGGATTGCAATTCAGCTAAGTTAGCGAACATTGTATTGAATGAGCTCTTCGCGTTCGTCAAAGCGGCGTAATATCGTGCCGCCCAATTGTCTATATGTTACAGCCAAAGCAATAAATCCGGATATTATATTTTTAGAAATGAAAAACCAGAAGCGGAATATTGTTTAATTCACAAAGTCTTATTCGAACGATTTGAAGTTTCTAATTAACATTTCCTTATACAACTACAACTATAAATTAAAGGTACAAATACAGAATTTCAGTACGCAAACGGGCAGAGTAATTGCCCCTACAACTTTTAGACTATTAATGATTGCTCCTTAGAGGAGGCCTCGCATTTATGGGCGTTTTCCCCTACATCGTCACATTTTTTATTCAACTACCGACGTTGATTCCTAACAATATATTATCTAGCCATTATTTATAATATCTACTCAATTTAGATAAAGTGATAATTGACAATGAATTAATCACATTAACTAGCAATTATATATTCCAAGGCTTGGATAATGTAATAAAACAAGTGGCTCTGTGACATCTCCGGCGCTGCGGAAAGACCACTCCCTCCGCCCCAGCGTAAGAAAGCGCGGCACCTGCGCTCGCCTTCGGTCTGCGGTCTCCTTCCGCGCCTCCGGCTTTTTATATACACTCTAGGGGTAGTACAGACAAGACCACATGGATAGTGGGGTGCTCTGATTCGGTTTGGGTATTTTTTGAATATAAATAATTATAGTGAAAATGTGTTTCAGGGACATTGCTTAGCTCAATGACACCTGCGGTCAAAAGTAGGATGGGTGGCCAATCAGCAAAATCTAGTGCGGTCATAAGCAGGATGGGTGTCAATAAAGCTCAGCAACGTCGAGTGCGGTCATAATCATAATTAGGGTGGGTGGCTACGAGGCTTCATTACAGTGAGGCTAAACGTGAGCCGCCATATTGTAGAACGTATCGCAATAACAATCCGGCTAATCGTGGACCCGCCACAATGTAGAACGGCCCTGTTTTAGGAACCGGCTAGCTGTAATGTTATACGGCGGATTATACGATCCGAATGCGACATATACAATGTTAGGTTGTTGGTTCTTATTAATAAATGTTGCATTTTCGAAATTAAATAATATTTTGTTTGTTGCTTAATATTTAAATTTTAACATAAAACATAAAACAAAGAACGAATATGTTCTTTTAAAATATTGGATAAAAGGATTAAATAAATTTTAGATAAACAACTTAGTACAATTTACCAATGGCTTGAAATTCAAAGGAGAATGGTACTACATAACTTCAAAGCACAATAATAAGTATAGTAATAACACTCAAGCTCTTTACTAAATTATACAAAGTGAGATACTGGAGCGAGTTTTATTGTTTTAAGTGAACGGAGTAGAGGATTCATTAAAATAATGTATTTGAAATGAAATAACACGTTCGTTAGCTTTGGGCTAGACAAATACCAGCAGTGTTGCCAACTGCTACCGTAAGAAATGCCCTAAACCATCCTGGAAAATGCACTAGGATTGTGCTAATTTTGATAAAAGAGCACCAAACAAATAAAATTAATCAAAATATAAAAAAAGAACTCCACTCTCCACGAAAACAGCTATATTCGTTACGCTAAATAGATAATTGTTATGGAATTTTGAGCGCTAAAATATTAAGAAATGCACTAACATAAATAAACTAAAATATTAAACTAAAATATTAAGAACGCTTTAAACGTGTTTGTGTATAGTTTACAAAAAAGTGTAGTGATCGTAAGTAAGGCAAAAAAGTGGCCAAGTGCGAGTCGGACTCGCCCATGAAGGGTTCCGTAGTAGCAAGCATTATTATTTTTTGTCAGCAAAAATAACTTTGTTTTTCATAGTGTTTGTATGAACGACAAAGTAATATTTGCGGTTTTTAAAAATTTACTATATCTCAAAAACTGCGTACTATATCTCGTTCGAACCAATTTTGGTTGAAAGTTTTTATTGAGATCTACAACATATATTTTTGACAGATTTTTCACTTTCTTGCTTTAAAAGTTAGAGGGGGCACATATTTTACCACCTTGGAAGTGTCTATCTTTCAAACGATTAACTTTGAGAAAAAATTTTTGTAGGAACCTCAATGTCATTTTAAAAGACCTATCTATAGACACCCTACACCCCACACTAAGTTGAAACTTTGAAGTCCTAATAGTTTTAGAATGAAGTGGCATACGGACGGACAGACAGACATTACGAATTTATAAGCGTTTTTTTGCCATTTTGGCTACGGAACCCTAAAAAGGCTTGTAGCAATAAAAAAAACAGAAGCTGAATTCGTAAATGTCACTAAGTGTCTGAACTCGGTTTTCAAAAGAAATAAATAATGTCACACTGATATAAGATTTTTGCGATTTCAACCACAGAAGCTGTCCGTTAGCTGTCTAGAATTTATTTGTTTCTTCGTCAAGACCAATTTTTTACACGAATGGCGACGAAATTTCATCGCCTCCAGGCAATACCAATGATCAGTTGGCCGCATCCCTTTATGCGTCCCACTGCTGGGCACGGGTCTCTCCCCATTATTGGGGAGGCCTGGAGCTTACTCCACCACGCTGCTCCAATGCGGGTTGGTGGAGATGCGGGTTAGTGGCCAACCCGCTGTCGGATGTTTTCAAACCGCCCATAAGGCCTCCGACAAGGTTTGACGACTGTTATCTATCGACAACAACCGGGACCGACGGCTTAACGTGCCCTCCGAAGCACGGAAACGCGCATGAAATTTTTTGCCACTAGCGGTCACCCATCTCACACCCGACCGCGCCCGTTTGGCTCAGCTGCATAGATCGCTTGCGTTCTACGCTAGCCACCAGGACATGCGCGTCTCCGATCAGTTATCCAACGGATAAACAAAGGAAAGTTATGGAGTAATTGAGAAACTTTCTAGAACGTTACTATGGTCCTTAAGTATTCTTGACCATAAAAACCAGTCAAGTGTAACGTATACTAGTTACAGAGTTCCGTATAAAGATCAACCAAAACACGAGAAACAATACCTTAAAAATGTGTTCTGTCACGGGACGTTTATTTAAACCGGTTATATAATAATAAATTCATTGATTCATCAGTAACATAACGTTTAACGAACGTCTCTGATGCAGCTTTGGAATCTATTTGAAAAAACATACAGAAAAAAAAAACAACGGGTTGCACTCCGGTAGTGCCGGCAGAAGTGAAAACTTGAACATTAACTTTGTGCAATGTTGGAATGGTTGGGGAATAATTTCGCACGAATTGCTTTTATTATCAGTATTATTTTTCATCTAGTATTTTCAGTAGGTTTTCATCTAGTATTTTTATAAAGTACTAACTCATTTTCTTTCACTATTTCTTCGTCACTTTTTTCATTTATAAGATGCACTTTGTTCAATGTCCATATTTTAAATACTTGATATAAACGAATTTTACAAGTATAAACAGTCGAGCCGTCATCAGCTGTCACCCCTCCGTCTTACAAATTTTCGATCAGGCCACGTGTCCTGACGCGAGTTTAACATTTTTTACCCATCCCAAAAAAGTGCACAACGCCGCTAAAGAAGTTTTCACTTCAAAATAACATACAGAAGGAAAATAAAACAGCAAGAGTGCCACGAATACTTTTTTCTATCTCTATATATTTAGAGAATGTAGACTTCTATTTTATTAAATTCAAATTGTTTCCTCCACATATTTCTAAAAAACGGGTCGTAATAGATAGACAACCTAATTATAGCATAAAGGCTCCCTTTTTCTTTTGAGTTATGGAACCCTTACCAGAATATTAAGTACGTCCTGGATGCCTTGAGATACCTATCTATAATATAACCTATGTATAGCGTCGACTCTCACGACTCCCCATATTAATCAAACTTAGTCGATTAAGGGCATGTGGTCCGATAGATATGGCAGCTTGTATGATCATCTATATTGAGGAGTTGCTTTAAATAGTGGGTTTATACATATTGAATTCTAAAATTATATTCAAGCTGTTACTGGTTCTTCTAAAAAAATAAGTGATAAGATCCTTAACTATTTTCAATATTTTTTTCATAACTTAAAGAATTTAAATTAACTATAAAGACAAATACTTTTACTTGCATTAATATGTTTTATCAAAAAAGGAAAACGTAACAAGAATTTATATTAGTTTTGGCAAATAAAATACTTATAGTGTAATTGTTCAAAACCAACACATGTGTGATGCATCCGAGCCCAGCAGAAAGATCGTTTTCAGAACAGTCTATTATAATTTTATTTAATTTATTTGGAAAACATACAGTTTTAAAAAGAATGTAAATAACAAAAATACTTATACACTACTACACTTACACCTATCTTGTTTTTGGAATGACGTATAGGCGCGAATCGGCGAGCATTTACCATGTGACTTGTAAAGGCGTCGTCGCGCTTATAAGCTCGTACATTCCAGCAGCGGCATATACCAACCCTACAATGGTTCAAATGAGAAAATGCCGGAAAAAACCCGTGTATATGCGTGTTGTTTCCTGAACTGCAAAAATTTGCACACTGGTAAGCGCACGACAATAAACGCACCGAATAATACGTTAGTGTGAAACCGTTTTAAAACCAAATTAATAAATAGAAAATAGGTTTTCACTTTCCGTTTAAATGATAGAGCCCAAACACGACACAATTCAACAAACAGGGCATGGCTTTGTGACTTTTTCAGGAGATAGAACCTAGTGTCAAAGCAGCTCACCGGCTATGAAGGCTCTGTAATTTTTACCCTTAGACACCTAGCCCAAAGAACGTATATTGCTTGAGCTTTGCTGGTATAACCTTGTCTCTTCAACTGTCACCGGTGACCTCATTCCAATCGCTTTCATGGTTCAACACTGACACTAATAAAATGTGTACTTTCCTTTTGTAAACTTTCCCTGTATTTTTATGGAAATATTAGAATAATAAAATTATTGATAATTATTGTAGAATTTAGAATCTTTATCTCTCTGATGAAGAGCTCAATGGCCGAGTGGTAAAAGATCGGGTTCACCGACGCAACCGATACCGGGTTCAAATCCTCGGCGCGCACCTCTGACAAAGAAATTTGTGTTGTGCACATTTTATCGCTGCTCCACGCTGATGGAAAATATCGTGATATTTAATTGATTACGTTGTTTTCCATCGCCATGCATGCCTAAGACAAATAAAAAAAAATCAAAAGCATGACGTCCGCCAATCCGCACTTGGCCAGCGTGGTAGACTATTGCCAAATCCCTCTTACTTGTGAGAGGAGAACTGTGCCCAGCAGTGGGCATAAAAAATAAAAAATGAAATCTCCCTGATAAGCAAGTATTGGCCGCAAACCTTATCGCGTTTTGACCACGTTATGACGACCCGCCGCCGACCATGCCGGACTGCCGATCGGAGGGTCCCGGGTTAAATTCCCGGCAAAGCAGAAATTAGAATGATAGTTTAAAATTTCTGTTATTTATCTGGGCGTTTGTGTTTCTGTCTTTGTGTGTATCCATGGCACTCACGACACAGGGTATATCTACCCTACTGCGGGGCTATGAGTGCGAAGCGTTATTCGTTATTATTATTCGTCTCTCTGCTGTGCACGGGTCTGTCCCTATTATGTCAAGGCCTGTAGCTTTCCACCTTTAATAGGATTAGTATACTGACTAAGGTCGTGTACAGTTGCGTTGTTTATATATACTAAGGCGCATGTTTAGGTCACTTCAAGTACCTACATAATATGAGCAGAAACTACATATGTTTGTAATTTGAGACACAAAAGTAATGACTTCTTACCCGTAAAACCGGCGCTGTTTTGTTTCACGTACAATTTCTTTCTTTAATATAAACATGTCACACCAACCTTTACTTTGGGTGAATATTAAAAAGTCGCCCACAACGGCAGGAAACGCAGGTGTTATTCCGCTATTCGTAGCATTTTATGCTTGTTTTATAACACTACTAGCGGCCGCTCGCGACTTTGTCCACGTGAACATTAGTTTTAGAATTTTTGTGAAATAAAAGTAGCCTAAGTTACTTCTTATTACATCAGCTACCTGCCAGTGAAAGTCTCATGAAAGTTGGTCCTGTCGTTTCAGAGATTATCCGGGACAGACAGACAGATACACACCAACTCAGAAACCTTAGGGGCTATGCGCAACACCTTGCTGAAGATCATGACATAACCAAATGCATTGTTTACGATTCTATAAAGGACATACAGACAAACATTCATTTTTATATATATAAAGATTAATACAATTTTTTAAGGCGACCCCTGTGCTGCAATGGTTACCATGTCGGACTGCCGATCGGAGGGTCCCGGGTTCAATTATCGGCGAAGCAGAAATTTCAATGATAAGTTTAAAATTTCTGTTCTTGGTCCCAGACCAAGTTGTTTGTGACACACATGGCACTCACGACACAGGGTTATAATCTACCTTATTGTGGAGCTATGAGCGTGAAACGTTTATTTAATTATTAATTTAATTTCATTAGTAAAAGGCATAAACATAGTTAAAAGTAAAAATCGGACCAAATCATAATCAAAAATTTACCTGTAAATCTACCTTTGAACCCTACTTGAGTTTTTTTCGAGACTCGCCGATTAGAACGCAAATGATATAAACGAGCACAGTAGGATGTGAGATGGGTGACCTCAAATCAAAAAACTTCATGCGGGTTTCCGTGCTTCGGAGGGCACCCAAGCTGCCTGTCTAAGGTCCCGGTTGTTATCGATATAATATAATAACTGTTAAACTTATCGGAGGTCATATAAGTCATATGGCCAATTTGAAAACATGTAATAAAGGGTTGGCTTCTCAATCGCATGTCCACCAATCCGCTTTATATCTGCGTAGTGGAGTAAGCTCCCAATAATGTGGAGTGGGCTTCCCAATAATGGGGAGTGACCCATACCCAGCAGTGGGATGCAAAAAGAGTTGCAGTCAACTACATAATTTTATGTTATTTTAGCATATAATAAACTAGCCTTCCGCCATCCGCTTCGCCCGCGTGGACTCGTTTAATGGGTCCCTGTAGGATAATATGTGAGAATATGTGCTATTCCAGGCTTCATTGCTATATTAAAATCATAGGCGTTTAGCCAGTTGCTTCAACCGCGTTGACCATTTTGCCCGTTTTCACGTAGGAATGAAGCATTTTACCGCGGTATAAAATAACTTATGTTACTCAAGGTGAATGTAGCTTTCTAATGGTGAAAGAATTTTTGAAATCGGAACAGTAGTTTTTGAGTTTATTCATTACAAACATACAAAAATACAAATCTTCCCTCTATAATATTAGTATAGATATACTAGAAAAATGACTGTAGATACATTCCCTGTCTTACAAACAGTTCATATCCAACCTCTCTGCGTGAATATTAAAAAGCCACCCACAAACGCTGGAACCGCAGGTGTAGTAATATTTTATGCTTGTTTTACAATGTTATTACGATTACATATTTTGTAAACACAAGACGTGAACATTTCCATAACAAGAAATGGTTAGAACTGGTATACTATTCGTACATGTGAACATTTCCATAACAAGAAAAATAACACCTGGTATATTACTCGTAAATTTACTTAACGTTTTAAACCTACACTTACACTTTGTATATTTAATAAGAAATGAAATGAAAATACTTTATTGTTGACTGTTTAAATACATACAGTTAGATGTTTAAAATTATTATAAGAGTTTAAACAGTCTACCATGCTCTGGCATACAATATTATATTACTAATTAAAATTAAAGTAGCTAAGTAGTTACGTAGTAAAATAGTTTTATTTTAATATCCGCTAAGATCCATCGGCTTTTGATGCCTACCCACCACTGGGTCAATGAGAGAAAAAACCCGGCGGAAAAAAAACTCTTAATAACATTATTTACTGCACAAGCCAGTATAAAACTCATAGTACTTGTATGCTTTGATCAATGAACCAACTCTCAACCGGTTTCACCATGATAACCGTGCCTTGTGTTCAATTTCAGAACGGTTTTTATACTAGCGTATTTTTCGGGGTGTTCGCGCGTCTTTTGTTTGCTTTTAGTTGCGCGTATACGCGCGTAATAGCAATATTTGACATTTTCCGGTACAAAAATTAGCGCTTAGGTAAGCGCGAGTTATATTTGTGACTTTGGGGGAGCTTCGGTATACTTCAAACAAGCTTGTTATGAAAAACAGTGGAACGTTTATTGGATGAAAAAAATATTACAATAGGTGTCTTAACGGCCAATCCGAGAGTGTCCTGCTCTGTACCGTCCGCACACATCATCACTTTCAGTAGACACACGTTGTCATATGCCCATCACTTTAACACGCGTTTTCCGGAACGGCCGAAAAATACTCGTTGAAATAGCTCTTACATTGCATTACACAACCAGTGTAACTGCGTATTAATTTAGAATGTAGACGTGTAGTGTCCATGGACTGTAGCCACCAGGTAAAAGCGCCTGGCCTTTTTTTTGGTATCGGGGTGGGGGGGGGGGGATTTGTCTGTCTTTGTGTGGGATTGGCCTGCCTCTGCGCTTCGGGAGGACTCCGGGATCTCCAGTGGAACGCACCGGCGTTGGCGTCCGCATAACGGGCCCATCTTCGGGAGAGTAGCGATGTGCTCTCCTACACCTTCCGATGCTTACGGCGGCATGTCACGTACACACAGCCGCCATTACCTTGGCTGCTGGCTAGACGGAAAGCCCCCTTTTAGTCGCCTCTTACGATCTTACGACCTTAGCTCTATTCTTAATCCCGAAGCTACAGGGACTAAAAGCGCCTGGCCTGTTATATAAAAATGACGAAACTATGGAAAACTTCTCAATAATAGATACAGTCCATATTCCTTCTGCACATTTATCGGCAAGGAACGTATGGGTATTTTGGGAGTTGACGAGTAAATTGCACTATCGGAGTCAATTTGAGAACAAGGCCAAAGTTGGCGTACACTCGCTCTGTGTGTTCTACTGCGGTATATTTTTAAAATAAAAAATCTCAAAATCACCGATATCGTGAGCGATACTGTTTGCCCGCAAGAGGAATGCGAAATTTCAATCGCAAAGTACGCTCTCATTATATGAACAGCCTTGTATTTCTTGACTTGCAATAACTACTCCATATCACTAAATCTGCACTCAGCATAGCTGTTTTCTTGGAAATTCTTGTTTTTGTAATGGAAATAATTTCACATATTTACAATTCGCAGTGATCTACGTGCTCACATTTTGTTACATTTCACATTTTCATTAAATTTTAAAACCTCCCTCGCGCCGCCGGTAACTCAGGTGCACAGTCAAATTCTTATTATTTCTGACACTATCTCCAAACCACAAAGTGTTACTGTATATTTTACTAACTTACTGTTACTAACTTTGTTACTAACTAATTATATTCGCACCCCGCATACTTAAAACGTATCAAGGTAGCATCTAACTCAGAGATTCCTTTTTTGAATATATATTTTGTTAAATAAATTACATACATGATAATAACATACTATGCAGTGATTATTGTATCTATTTGAAGAATCCGGGTACCTTTTCATCATCCTGACGTGCTTTTTTACGCAAATGTTTAATATATACTTATTCGGAAGGAACTTAAAACGAAGTGCCGTGGTTATCATGACGGACTGCCGATTGAAGAGTCCCGTCCCGTGTTCGAATCCCGGTACGATGAAATTTAATAATAATAATAAATAAACGCTTCACACTCATAGCCCCACAATAGGGTAGATATACCCTGTGTCGTGGGTACCATGTACAAACACAAAGACAGAAACACAAACACCCAGACCGAGAACAGTAAACTCGTCATTCAAATTTCTGTTTCGCCGGGAATCGAACCCAGGTCCCTTTGATTGGCAATCCGGCATCATAACCATTGCGCCACGCAGGTCGTCAATTTGAATAATTAGTTTAATTGTCTGTGCTCGGTCTGAGTCTGTCCTTGGGTGATCCATGGCACCCATGACACAGGGAATCCTATTATAGGGCTATGGGTGTTGAGCGCTACTTATTAATTTATATATTTACATTTTTCTATTTTAAAAGAGTGAAGAGGTGGGAACTACACTTACAATTCCGACTACTTCATTTAAGAATTTAAAATAACCAACGTGAATAGTTTTGAAATCATAAAAATATTTCAAGCGGTATATGTAAAAGTTTCTGACACTTTTCGTAAATATTTCACAAGGCGGCCGGAAGCGCAGGTGTCGAGGCAAATTCCGGCCACTTTTAATAAAACCACAAAATACACCTCCAAAATTTGTTTGTTGACAGCTTAAATTGTTTTAAAGGCTAACGATAATTTGCAGGGATTTTCTGACTGAAAATTTATGACAGTAAAATTCTATAATATCGACAGCGTACTCGTTATTCAATAGCAAAACGGTCAAAAGGTACACTTCTTCTATGAATGACGACTACCGGGACACGGACAAAAACTGACGGTAGTACGGACGTTTACCTTATATAAATAATTTTAATAAGTTGAATAAAAAAAGATTGACTTCGGTGAGCATTTCTTATAATTTATTATTTCTTTCTTTTTCATCGGCCATACTGATTTCGTAGGTGGTACAATAGTTCGTAATAGTATATTTCATTACAAGTGCGGAAAGGCTGTCATTGCAAGGAGTTCCGACAAATGTCTACCCGAGCCGAGGCGCAGCCGAAGGTGAGGGTTGACAGTTGGAACTCCTTCCAATGACGGTTCCGCACGTGTATTGAACAACTATTTTTAATACAGTTGCGAAAAAATGAAGCAATTTAATAAAATAATAAAAACTCGCAAAGAACATTTTTGAAAAATGGCGCCAACTGTAAAAGAATACATATATGCAGAGATTTTTTGTTTTCTTCACCCATTCTGGGTAGGCAAAGGGAATTATGCCCATACAGCCAAGTCTTCAGTAGAATTTTTTATTGATATGAAATGAAAATGTTAATGAGATGAAATGAAATGAAACCTAACCTAACTCATTGAATCAAATCTTTAAATCTGATATTGAAACAAATTACTAGCTCCTTTTTAGAAATATTTGCATGAATCATAAAAACTTCTAAAACTTCTTGGTTGGTTTTTTTTCTTTTTAATAGACATGATTTTGACAGTCGGGAAAGAAAACGCACGAGTGCGGAAAAGGTAAAGAAAAAGCACGAGTGTGTAATAGCCCACATCCCGCACGCTATACGTCCCTGCAATACGTCACTTTTTGAGCAACTGTATTAAAAAATATTTTTAATATATGATGTAACAAAAAATACGGTTTTTGCAATTTTTCATTTATCTGTGCTATAATACGTTGCTTCGTACCAAATTTCAAGATTCTGAGTTCACGGTAAGTACCCTGTAGGTTATGATTCTCTTGCGAGTGTCGAAAATTTGCTGAAGTTTTCGGCTTAAACAGCTGTATCTTAAGATTGTGCTGGCTTAGAAGTTTGATATTTTCACAGCTCCAAGGGACAGTAGAGTCATTGATATAAATTCCAGCTAGATACCTCCACGCGTGCCTGAGAGAAAAGGTCTAGGCAGATGAACAGAAAAAGTGATCCTATAAGGGTTCCGTTTTTTTCTTTTCGAGGTACAGAACCCTAAGAAAGATGCCATTCAGTTTTCACGGTTCCGATAAAATAGCATCTTACGGTGAAAAAACAATGAACGATTTTTTTAATCAGTCACTTAACGTGGTTTTTTGCATACAGCGCCTTTAGGTGCTCTGTGGATTTTAATGTAGAGCTAAGAGAAAATGAGTCTTAGGTAGGGTTGCCAACTTTTTTCATAAGAATTAAAGGATATTTAGGTCTGAGAAGGAAATAAACAGTATTTTACAAAAAAAAAAATTAACAGTATTTTATTTTTTGAAGGTAAGGTGAATCGTTTCCACTTTCCCTCTTTTGTTTACTAAAACATTAATTGAAAAAACAAAAGCGAGCAAGGTGTATATGAAAAAAATGTTCTGCACTAACTTAGTGTTGGTCCCACATGTTGATACTGAAAACAGTGTTTTGTATACTTTATTTTTGTTCAACAGTAAAAAGTATAATGTAGCGATAAACAGTATAATACTGTTCTTAACAGTATGGTTGGCAACCCTAATCTTAGGAGCTACGTGCTTTTAGTAAAGGCGACTATTGTGTACAATTCTCATAGTAGACGTTCTCCACACACGTGGAATTAAAGTTAAGTTAACAAAGTTGCAGTTTCGTATAAAATCCGGCTTTCAGCTTAATTTCTAAATACTATCCAGTTTCCTGAGTTTATCCAGTAAGGTGAATTGTTCCGTAGAATGGTTTGAAATTATGAAGTCTTTAACTTTTAAAATATACCTAAAGGTAATTATTTAGAGTCCTTGTAGGTCAAATTTCTTTTCATTGAATTGCTTGACACCTCCACAGCTACATTAGTTCAATAAGTAATACTGTCTTACTCATTGAACTAATGTGGCTGTGGGTTTATCTGATTGCAAATGTTTATATGTTTATTTGTCATTTTTATATCTTTTAAACCTGAGGACCCACTCTGTATGCATCCGTCCGTAAGTTCTAACATTCGACGAAATCGAAATTTCGCCGATTTCGCTGATTAACCTAATGTTACACATGAGATTTTGCAGTTAAAATACTGTATTTCCATAAGTTTTATTACATAAATATGATTGATCAATCAATCAGAAAAATGTGGCATTCAATTCTTAATAAACTAAAACTCTCATATTAATATTCGACGCAAGCTACCAAAAGTAGCTAATTTATTAGAATATTATTGAAATGATCAGTCATATTGTGCAATTAAACTTATGAAAATACTGTAATTGAACAGCAAAATCTTATGTGTTAAACAGGTAAATCAGCGAAATCGGCAAAATTTCGTATACGACCTATTTATTAACCTTGCTACAGTTTCGTATACATACGGGTGGGCATGTATCTTAATTTTTACATTCTACTCAGTTTCCTTAGTTTATCCAATACTAGACTTCCGCCAGCGGCTTCGCCCGCGTTGACCCGTTTAATGGGTCCCCGTAGGATATAAAATAGCCTATGTGCTATTCCAGGCTTCATTGCTATATTAAAATCATAGGCGTTTAACAGTTGCTTCAACCGCGTTTACCCGTTTTCACGTAGAAATGAAGCATTTTCCCGCGGTAAAAAGTAGCGTATGTTACTCAGGGTGAATGTAGCTTTCAAATGGTAAAATAATTTTTGAAATCGGAACAGTAATTTTTGAGTTTATTCATCACAAACACACAAAAATACAAATCTTTCCTCTATACAATATTAGTATAGACAGAGAATTGTATCGTACAACAGCTTGGAGTTTCGGATTACAGTCCCAAGACATTACGTTACACATTACGTTTTAAAATATGAAGTATTAGCCTTCCACCAGCGGCTTCGCCCGCGTGGACCCGTTTTGTAGGTTTCCGTAGAATACAAACCATCCTATGTCCTTTCCCAAAGTCCACTCTATCTCTGTTTCAAATTTCCTTAAAATTTATTCAGTAGTTTAAGCGGGAAAGCGTAGCAGACAGACAGAGTTACTTTCGAATTTATAATATTACATGGATTTATTAATTTTTCTACCTTTTTATGACCCACTGCTGGGCATAGCTCTCCTCTCACTATTATTTCTTATCTCGGGTTCAATGTTCTTTATCTGGGTGTTTGCGTTGTGTATGTCTGTTCAAGACACTTACTCAAATCACTTTTTTTATTTTTTATTTATTTCCAACAAAAGAGTGTACATTATCTTCTATTTCTGTGATTGCCAAACTGTAAGCCAGTTTGTCGGCAAAATAAATCAAGTTCCTCGCTTCACACCCTTACAAAATTTTACTTATTTGTTATGCTATTTATAATATTAACAATTTGTTCTAACAGTTTATATTGAACAATTTCATCACTAAGGACACATCGACAAATAGTGCTTTCGTAACATATTTTAGGTAAGATTTAGATACTTAATTGCTTCTACTAGCCACCTCTGTAGCTTAACACAGTAAGGCTTAGAAGCTTATGATATTTGCGAAACACACAGTTTCTCTACATATGAAACTACACTAAAGTCAATATCCCGTATACGGTCGGGCTTTCAGCTTAATTTCTAAATACTACCCATTCTAACCAATAAAGCAGATTGTACGAACGATAGACGGCAAGTTTCGAAGTACTGTGAACTGGTATTTGAGAAACGAGAAACCGAGACAAAACAATTGTAAGTTGAAATGGTTGCAACCCTTTTTTACGTACCACTGCTGGGCACGGCTCTTTTCCTATTATTGGGGATACCTGAAGCTTACTCCACCACGCTGCTCCAATGCGGGTTGAAAGAGATGCGGTTTAGTGGCCAACCCGCTCTCGGATGATTTCAAACCGCCCATAAGGCCTCCGACAAGGTTTAACGACTGTTATCTTTCGACAGCAACCGGGACCGACGTCTTAACGTGCCCTCCGAAGCACGGAAATGCGCACGAAATTTTTTATGCCACTAGCGGTCACCAATCTCGTACCCGACCGCACCCGTTTGACTTAGTCGCATAGATCGCTTGCGTTCTCCGCTAAACGCCATGCACGCTTCGGAATAGAAGTCAAAATACTTGTAAGGTTTCTGCCATGAAGGAATACAGATTTTTTTGCTTTTGCTTTCGTATATAACGATTATCAGCCTCTAGAGTAGCAGAATAACTGCATATAATATCAGACGAGACTTGGAAAGACCCGATAATTATGGTTTGTACTTAGGTCTCTATGAGTCAATAAGATTTGACGGCCCGTTTGGCGCAATGATTACCATGCCGGACTACCAAGGATCTCGGGTTCCATTTCCAGCGAAACAGGAATGATGAGTTTCTGTTCTTGGTCTGGGTGTTTCATTTTCTGTCTTTATATATGTCCATGGTACCCACGACACAGGGTATATCTACCCTACTGTGGGGCTATGAGTGTGAAACGTTATTTAAAAAAAAGATAGTCTACATGATCTTTGAAATGGTAAAAAGCAAAATGTATTTTTCGAATTTCCTCGCCATTTTCTCGGAAAGATTGATTTGCAATAAAAATCTTGTTTCGCCTCTCAGCCCAATTTAAACGTCATTTCTCTGGCGCGAGGGGTGAAAAATTGTATTAGCTTCACTCAAAATAAACGCCAATTTCGATTACAAAGTGTGGTGGAAGATTTATTTTGTTGTTTGTACAAGAACCAAAACCAATATTACCGACGTCGCGTCGGAACTAACATCTGGATCCAGCAAAAACATTTGAATCATTATGGAGTTTGCTCGATAGTATTTTATATAATTTTGACGTCAGATCATTAAGTTTTATTTAAACCGCGTCTCTAAATTTTCTGAACTGACTACCTTTGAACAGACGGTGTATGATATAAGAAACATTATGGCGACTTTGATTTCTATATTTTTCATATTAGAGCACCTGGTTGACGCCGTAAAAAATCGGGTTTTTCTTTTATTTGAATGTAAGTATCTCAGGCCGTGTCAGCCCTGGAAACTTCAATATAGTCTCGACTAGTGGCCGCCCGCGACTTCGTCCGCGTGGACTTCGGTATTAGTCATAGCATGATGTTATATAGCCTAAAGCCCTCGGGTGGCTCCCTTGAGGTTGCCCGTGGACGTCCATAGGCGACGGTGATCGCTTAACACCATGCGGCCCGTCTGCCTTTATTTTCTTTATTTTAATTTAGTTTATTTATAAAAAAAGCATTCCCGATAAATGGACTATCCAACACAAAAAAGAGTTTTTCAATTGGAACCAGTAGTTCCTGAGATTAGTGCGTTTAAACAAACTTACAAACGAACGAACGAACAAAATCTTCAGCTTTATGTATAGATTAAAATTAAAATATTGATTAATTATTATCGACGTGTGGGAACTGTACGAAAAAGCGTGAACCTTATTCGTACAGTTTACCATATTATTGCCAGCTCATCCTATGTTGGCTTTTTTTTCTATATATTATCTATTTTTCTTTTCATTTATAAGTTTCATGTTATCATTTAAGGGACTGTAAATTATAAAACTTCAATACATTAACTGAAGTTTTCAATAAATCAACAACGATACTTCCAAACACTGATCGATAAATTCTTGAAATGGACGTAACGTTTTTGTTTGTGAACCGATTTAAATAAAACAAACACTAAATGTTATTCCAAAAAAATACCAATACATCAGTGAAAATCGCATCCTTCTACGTTAAGGCGTTCCTGAGATTAGCGCGCACAAACGAACAGACAAACAGACAAATAAACAAACAGACAAACAGACAAACAGATAAACAGATAAACAGATAAACAGACAATAATTCTAAAAATCATTGTTTTGGGTTCTATTACGCTAATAAATAGCCCTAGTGACAGTTTTTCTCAAATATCTTCAATGTACAGAAACCGACTTGTTACAGATTTATTATAATGTATATACATACATTATCGTACGAACAATATATTATCTATACATCTATACAGATGTATAGATAATATATTGTTCGTACGTTTGTTATACACGAGTATACACGTGTTCGATGTTTTTAGGGTAATTTTTAATAATGAGATGAATTAATCGACGTAAATAACGCTTAAACGTTTACTCTTATTACATTTCACATTCACAACCCTACAGTAGGATACCCTGTATCGTAGGTAGATACCATAAAAATATAACGTATAAAAATAGAAAGAAACAAATAATGAAGCAAAATGTTTCATTCACAGTTTTTTTTATTTTTTTTTTAGTGAAAGTTATTTTTTGTATTCTCTGGGTGCGCTTGGGCAATATGAGCTGAAGAAAAGAGCAGACGGAGAAAACTTCAGCTTTGTTACAAAATATGAACACAAAGAACAGAGCCCTAATTGACAGTCCGGCATGATAACCGTTGCATTACACGGATCTTCTAAATATCAGTTTCGTCTCTAGTGCGCTAGAAACGTTTTTCGGGTCACGCTAGAAAAGAATAAATATAGTTCATTCATAATATAATTATAATAAATATAGTACGTACAGTTCGGGTAACTTTGAACATTTTTTACACTATTTGTATTATTAAAACTGATTTCTATTTATGACACCTTTATTTTATTGAATGAATAGTTTCCTTTTGGGTTGGTTTTTCTGTCTAACAAAATACATTTGCGGAAGAACTACCCATAATTTCCCCTAAAACTTAAATTCAAAGTTATCATGAGTTTTGGGTAACTTTGAATAAATTTTTTTAAGAATGTAAAAAAATTATATTTTAAGGTTTAGGTAAAACAAAAAGAAAGTATTATTAAATTTAAAAACCTTAATCTTTAATCTTTAAAAACCTAACCTTATCTATAAAAATTACATCTACACTGACGTAAAAAAGTAACAAATAGCTTGGTTTTGCCATATAAATCAAAGTGGACTAGTATACGATTCCAAATCAGAGCTCAAAAACTTCCAGCAACTTAACCCCGGAAAAGGCGGGAATTTTCAGAATTATGGCATTGACAGTTTATTTCTTTAATTTTCATTTGGTACAAAAACATTTTGGCAATCCATTCAACACAGTTATTATATTGAAACTAGCTAACCCGGCAGACGTTGTCCTGCCTTAAAGTATCATTAATTACTATTCTATCTGTCATGTTGAATCAAACTGCACACGGTGTGCAAATTTTATTAAAAAATGTTAAGTACAATATATACAGGTACAGTAATGGTTGGCGGGAGCTCACAACACGTGTTTATTTACATGAGATCACTTAATTAACTGAGAGTTAAAGCTGTCTTTGTCAGATTAATAAATTGTAAATAAATAATTATTGCAATGGAAATTAATGGTAAATTTACGATGACAGATGATTTTTTTTATTCTAAGTCATGACAAAATAAGTTTTTAATTAATAAATAAAAAAAATAAGGGTTGTTCATAGAGGGGTGAAAATTTAGGGTTGTATGTATTTTAGTATGATGTATCATAAAAAAATAAAAACAAAAAATTTTGTCCAAAAAAATAAATATTTAAGGGTGGACCACCCTTAACATTTAGGGGGATGAAAAATAGATGTTGTCTGATTCTCATACCTACCCGATATACTTGCAAAGATTCACGAAAATCGGTCGAGCCGTTTCGGAGGAGTTCAATTACGCACCCCGTGACACAAGAATTTTATATATTAGATATCAAAAAGTTTCGATGTAATAAATTGTTAAATCTTTTTTCCAACTTTGTTCAAAGTTAAACGTCAACTCAAAGTTACCCGTAATGACTGTATAGTAGGCAGGAGTACAAAAATACCAGCTACACCCATTTGACTCCGTTCAAAAGCGCGCAGTCCGATCAACGACCCAAGATTGACTGACAGGTTAGAATCGCTTAGCTTGCGAAGAGACATAGGCTCGCTCGGCGTATTCTACCGGCTTTACTATCATGTGTGCGGCTTTACTATATGTGTAGTGCTCCGAAGAACTTTTCAAAATGATACTTACGTTACTTACCATGTCATGATTATACGAGTACCACCAGACTAAGGTAAAAGTTCCACCGACACCATCTGGACTTGTGGCGGTCCTGCACAGTCCGCTTTGCACGCTCCTTTTTACCACGGACGTGTAAGTTATGGGACAACCTTCTAGCTGAGGCATTTCCAGTCGACTATGACATGGGGTTCTCCAAGAAATCTGTAAAAAAAACGTTCCTCCAAGGCCGAAAATGCTCGAGTGGCTCCCTTGGGGTTGCCCGTGTCCATAGGCGACGGTGATCGCTTAACACCATGCGGCCCGTCCGCCTTTTTGTTCGGTTCTTTTTTTTAAAACATACATAAATAGGCCATAATATATAGACATCCTTTACAATACTTTAATATGTTTAAACAAGTTTCTAGCTAGTTGTTAGGTGAGTAAAGACCTTCATGAGTTAGAATAGCGCGAAAACTCCAACTGAAGGTGACTGCAACAGTGTTAGTTTTACTAGTCGTTACATTGAAGACTTGGCAATAAAATGCACTATAAACTTAGATTTCTGAGGATCTAACAAATGTGTAATATGATCAGCTTTTAGGATTAAATAAAATGTAGACATGGAAAACTTAATGGATGTCTATTCAGCTACTTTGCTGTAAATTTTATAAGCCGATAAAGCTTCGCTTTTCTTTATGATTTATTATGGCGAATATTAAGTGAATTTATTTTTTTATTATTTAAAATAAAAAAGAGACTTACCAATGTTATAGCAAAGGACTCAATTCAATAAAAACTATATTAATATCAAAAGAAACCTTTCCTGGTTTAAAATTGCGTTAATAAAAAAACCGACTTCAAAAGATTTCAAAAGAAATTAATATGCACTAAAAATAATAATAATAATTGCGTATTCTTCCACAATTTAATAGTCAACTTACATTTTCTACTCATCAATATGTAGGTACGATCTGTGTTTACCATATAATGTAGGTACTACAATTATTGTTATTTTGGAGTCGGTGTCAGCCAAGGTAGATTTGTAACTACATACATAGGTGAGATGTGTGGTGAAGACTGTGTCGCACGCGCAACCTGACTCGTCAACTCGGCCAGCTCTTTTGTCCAGTGGACACGCTGACACCGACTCCAAAAATACAATAATAGTACCTACATTATATGGTAAACACAGATCGTACCTGCATATTGATGATCATTCGTCTATGGCAGCTGTATTCCAAGCACTGATTTTTCAAGCGCGAATGGCCTGGCATCTCGCCTGTTGACTTTCCTAATGCATCAAATGCTTAGTTTTACATATTACTGCTACAACATGAGTTGATCGAACTTCACAAAATAGAATTTTATTTATTTATTTATCCTTTATTGCAAATTCAATTAAAAGAAAAGTACAAAGGGCGGACTTAATGCAAAATGGCATTCTCTGCCAGTCAACCTGTGGCGTTTGTGTGAAGCTGTGGTAGGTGCATAAAACAGAACTGTATTATGAAAAAAGAAGAAATAATATATATATGTACATATAAAGAATAGTATATACGGACGTAATAGAATCTCTATAACATAAGCGTATCGCGAAGAACAATCGCAAGGAAGTTAAAATAAGGGCAATCTATAGATATGTTTCTGGGCCTTGAACCGCCAAAGGAAATATGCTGATTAGGGAGTTAAGACTTCAAATTAGTTCTTACACGCTATCGTTGTATTCAGCTATTTCCGGTCTGCTTTCATAACTTATAAGCGTAACTGCCTTAAAGGCGGTATGGTTCAAACTTTGGCGCACACTTACTCCACCGTGAGGGAAACATGTTGATATATCAATTACAAGTTTGACTAATAACACTTGGCACGGTTATAGCTGCAAACCTTTTTCCATCTCATTGCTGGGCACGCGTCCCTTCCCAGTATTGGGAAGGCCTAGAGCTTACTCCACTATGCTACTCGAATGCAGGTTGATGAAGATGTTAGCAGATAGGGACTAACACTCACAATAGGCATGATGACACTATTAAAGAATCAGAGAATAAACGGTTTTACAGAAAAATATATGCTAAAAAAGTTCTAAAATATGATCCCGTTTTAATATAAACATTAAGATGAATAAGATTTTCAATAAAATAAAAGTATTAAATACAGCAATCGGCCATGTTATCTGAAACGCCAATCAAAAGGAATGACGTCACGCCTCAGTTAATGTCATCGTGTTGCTTGAAGTTTGACGAGCAAGCCGACGCCATGACACCTACGAGCGCTTTCGCGTTTAATTCAAATTACATAGCAGAAAATACATTAATTTACGTTAAAAGTTGAGTTTATTGCTGAAATAATCTTTTTTTCGAAACTAGGAGACGTGTACCCACAATAAGGAAAGGTATTTGAAAATCTGTCATCATGCCCATTATTTGTCGACAACAATTGGTACCGATGGCATAGCGTGCTCTCTAAAGACGGAAACGGTTGGCGTAAATTGCTTACTTTCTATGGACGGGCCACAGCACGGTCACAGAACTAATACTGCACATTTAACGATGGCATAAGTCTCTGGGAACTGCCTGTGCCCAGCAGTACGATTTAAAAACGATCGAAACAAAGGATTTATCCATGATTCACGCAGTACCAAGCAAAAAGCGGTACATCGACACTTTTTGTGAACATAGCAAAAAATTGGTTCGTGGTGACAAATCGGCAAAATTTCGAATACAGTCTCTTAAGTTATTGCTGCAGCACAAAGACCTACACACACTCTTAAGCAAGCATTAAGTCTTATGTCGGTATTTTTAGTTGGACTGCTACACCAGAAGCTGATGGTCGACTCATGTAATTTTGGCCTTAATTTTGCCTCATGTCATTTTCATAGCAACTCATTCCGAATATGGAAGGTAAACACTACGCAATACCTACAACGTCCAATAAACAGCAACAAAATTCCAATTTTGTTCTCCTTGCTTATTAAAAATAAAACTAATCTATGGTTATGACTGTAGTAAAAGGTTTTGTGGATATGGTGGAGCGTTGTGTCCTTGCCCGTTGCGGTTATATCGTCGGGACCGAGAGATGTAAATAAAATTCTATGAGCCGAGACAAACACGGAGGTCTTAAAACTCTATCACTGTACTAGCTCTATCTAGCGGTTATTCCCGGGTTTTTACTATCTAAAACACGCACAGTGTCGCTGTTAGCGAAAAATGCAAGAGAACTGATGAAAGACTAGTTTAATATAAATAATAAATAAATAAATAACGCTTCATACTCATAGCCCCACAGTAGGGTAGATATACCTTGTGTCGTGGGTGCCATGGACATATACAAAGACAGAAACACAAACATCCAGACCGAGAACAGAAAATTGAACTCATCATTCAAATTTCTGCTCCGCCGGGATTCAAATTCGGGACCCTCCGATCGGCAGTCCGGCATGGTGACCATTACGCCACGCGAGTCGTCATGCCCATATGCCCTAATGATGCTAAAAAGTAGATAGGTATAAAAGTAAGATGTTACAATCGCTCAATTAATCGTAGACAGTTGCTACATTTGCCCTAAACCTGTATCTTTTTGCTTCGTGTTTATTAAAAAATGCAAACTTAGGGCGATATCAGACCAGCCTATTATGCTTGTTGTTTGAAACATGTGTTGGCCCGTATAAGCGAGATTTTGCCACACATGTATCTCGTACGAGCGTTGATGTGCTTTAAGTTCGTATAAGTCGGTCACGCCAGAAGCCACTTTTACCGTAAAATCCCCAAGGTGGCCTGCCTCTGAGCGTGGGAAACACTCCGGGATCTTCAGTGGAACGCACCGTCGTCCAGTACGGGCCCACCTTCGGGAGAGCAAATCTCCTGCAACTTCAGACGCTCACGGCGGCTTGCAGCCATGACTTACGCCTTCCTTCCCGGGGCCGTAGGCTGGATGGATCGAGCTGTCACTCTCACCACCCGCAACCTCGAAAGCCCCCTTTTAGTCGCTTGTTACGATCAGGCATGGATACCGTAGCTCTATTCTTAATCCCGAAGCTACAGGCACTAGCTACTTCTACCCTAGTCTAGACAAGCATTCTACTATCGTAAACGCTTTTAGAACAGAATAAAAAATGTATGGGATTGACATTTAACTAACGAAATGTCACGTGATCTCTATTAACGATCTTATTAATATGTCACTACGATACATTTTTGATTCTATTCTATAGCGTTTGCGAATGTAGAAAGCACCTTGTCTAGGACCGAATGTAAAACGCCGTATGCAGCTTATTGGTTATTAGGTGCAAAATCGATCGTATATGCGCAGAAAAATCGTTGTTTTAAAACTGCTCCTACTTTTGCTGCCTGTAAAATATCATAATCATTTGGTCAGATGTTAAATGAAAATTTTAGGACACAGGGTGGTATTTTGAAGTAATCTTTCAAAGACTGCATGCATTGGCTATGAGTGTATTGCGTTATTATTGAAGTGAAAACTTCTTTAGCGGCGTTGAGCACTTTTTGTGGGATGGGTAAAAACTATGAAACTCGCGCGAGGTCACGTGTGCTGATCGCAAAATTACGTAAGATAGTAGAGGAGACGAGGAAGATCGACCTTCACCGATCTGATAATTCGATGAGACATATTGTTTACCAAATATAATTTATAAACATATATATATGCCTATGATAACTTGACTATCGAAAAGTGTTCATAGCTATTTTTAATTTAATTAATTTTAATCAATTTTCTTTCATATCACCTTCACTCTTGTAACAACCGAACGAGTGAATATCTTCACCGGCTCTTAGACCAAGACGGGTGACAGCTGATGACGGCTCATCTGACGGCTGTCTATACTTTTTTTCTTCAATTATGGCATCGCAAACTCTGCATATTGCCAGCGTCAAGTATAATTTTATCTTAAAATTCGTTTATATCAAGTATTTAAAATATGGATATTGAACAAAGTGCATCTATTAATGAAAAAAGTGACGAAGAAATAGTGAAAGAAAATGAGAGAGTACTTTGTAAAAATACTAGATAGAAATTAATAGGTACTGATAATTCAAGCAATTCGTGCGGAATTATTCCCTAACGATTCCAAGACATCAAAAATGCACAATGTTAATGTTTTCACTTCTGCCGGCACTCCCGGAGTGCAACCCATTGTTTTTGTTATTTTAAGAGGACATTTTTAGAGCAACTTTATCGCATCTACGCCTCTTTACTTTATAACCTAACTAGGTATGCTCTGAGATTTCCCCCGCGTGAGAAAGATGACTAGATGTTTTGATGTAGTAAAAATATTCTATGTCACACTCCAACCTCCTAACTGCACACAAAAATTATACCACAACTTTGCTGTGAGCAGGTGGAAGTGAGAAGAGACCATTATCAACCCATAGCCATTCTGTCATCTCAAATATATTAAATATGTACTTTTTTTTTAAAGAGTTGCTGGGAGTTTTTTTTCCGCCGCCTTTTTTCTCTCAGCTCAACATCTAGCCCAAACGGGCACTTAAAGGCGATGACCGGGAAAAAATGACATTCATTAAGCGAATATTTTGTATTCCTAATATGAAATAAATATTTTTTCTTTCTTTCTTTCTTTCTACATGTGAAAATTAGGGAAAACAAACAAATAGGACACTTTCGTTTGTAATATTAGTCTGCATTTCGATCGAGTAATTGAGGCGGAAAAACGTACGATATAAACACACAAATTGACATTCGTACTTATAGTATTAGGAAGGGCATAAAATGTTCTCTTCACGAAGGAAGACAGAAATTGTGTTTCGTCTTGGCCGCCTACTGGAAAACATGTTTATAGGTATCACGATATATTTTGTATCATGTGTAGATATTGGGTAAAGCGGTCGTCTAGATGGTACGTATTTTTTTCTATAGTCTTTTTTATGTAACACTGCAAGGAACAGACAGGATCT
Organism: Pyrgus malvae; assembly: GCA_911387765.1. Taxonomy (NCBI): domain Eukaryota; kingdom Metazoa; phylum Arthropoda; class Insecta; order Lepidoptera; family Hesperiidae; genus Pyrgus; species Pyrgus malvae. The sequence continues at coordinate 4,629,361 of OU426958.1, read as the reverse complement.
AATCTATTCTATTTTAATATTATAAATGCGAAAGTTTCATTGTATGTTTGGTCGGTTGGATGGATATATTCTGAGATCCACATTCCGGAATAGCACATAGCTACACTTTATCCCGGAAAATATACTGTTCCCACGGCATCTTCTTCTTCTTTCTTTTCAACCTTTTTTATATCCTACTGCTGGGCACAGGTCTCCTCTCACAAGTGAGAGGGATTTAGGCCATAGTCCAACACGCTGGCCAAGTGCGGATTGGTGGACCACGGTCCCACGGTTGGTCCCACGGCATAGGTTAGTATAATCATATTTTTACGCACTATGGGGAATAAAATGCCATTTGTAACGTAGAAGGTGTTTATTGTTTCCTTTTACAAAAATCCACTCCATCTCAGAATCCAAATCACTAATTACAATCACTATAATCCAATATCTTCGCTGTAGTCGTCGAAATAATTCTTCCTTGTAGCTTGGTAGAGATCGCTTCGGTTTCACTTCCGGAACTAAACTGCGTCCTATCGCAGCGCGTTTTTTTATTTGAATGGAGTAACAGATGAACATGCAGGCCATGGTCGCTGCAGCCCATGGACATCTACAAACAACTTCAAGCAAGCATAGATAAGTCTTGTCTGAGATCGTATACAGTTGCGCTGCTACTCCGGAGGCTGATGGTCGCCTCATGTAAGTGTGGCCGGCAACTGCACCTTTCCACCGAAACACAATAGAATTGGTTCATGGCAGAAGTGGGTGCAGCGGTGATACTTCCCCGGGCGAACCATAATAGTTCTACCACCTACAAAAATATAAATGTGTGTCGGTGCATTCCTTATATACTTTCTTCACTGTTTGATAGTAGACCTAATACCTGTTTATGTGTTTTTGGGGTTTAACTGTACGACGCTTTGTTTTCGAGAAGTGTGTACTCAAAGTCGTAACAATATAAATTCAAATTACCCTGGCGAAAAAAGTTTGAGAAATTCGACAGCGGGTTTGCCAGCCAACAGTGGGACGTAATAACTCTCCTTCTGACGCAGTCGAGTAAAAAGGGTCGCAGCCATTTCGTCACAAGGTCTTTTTTTTCTTTCACTTAAAGTTAACTAACAGTACCCAGGGTTTGTACATAACCACATAACCGGTGATAAACAGAGACTTATGATATCAAATTCTGTAATATCTACATCCATTAAAGTTCTCATCAAATCTATTCTGTATTGGAAACTATTTCTTACTCCTTTCCTGAAGAATCTACTGGGAATAAAGTTTTATTTAACTTTGACTTGAGCTAAAGCTACAAGTTATCTTGGATTCCAGATCGAATCAGTGTTCGTTCAGAAATGTTTCAAAAGTGCAGATGTCTGATCTCACTTCGTAACTAGTACTGTACTGCGACTTCGAGTATACTCTTCTATCGAGGAATGGTTAAAAAAAGAACGGGTTGCACTCCGGTAGTGCCGGCAGAAGTGAAAACTTGAACATTAACGTTGTGAATTTTTGATAGTTTGGAATGGTTAGGGAATAATTTCGCACGAATTGCTTTTATTGTCAGTATTATTTTTCATCTAGTATTTTCAGTAGGTTTTCATCTAAGTAGTATTTTTATAAAGTATTCACTCATTCTCTTTCACTATTTCTTCGTCACTTTTTTCATTACTAGATGCACTTTGTTCAAGGTCCATACTTTAAATACTTGATATAAATAAACGAATTTTACAAGTATAGACAGTCGAGCCGTCATCAGCTGTCACCCTTCCGTCTTACGAATATTCGATCAGACCACGTGTCCTGACGCGAGCTTAACATTTTTTACCCATCCCAAAAAAAGTGCACAACGCCGCTTAAGAAGTTTTTACTTAAAAAGTATTCCAGTATGATTAAGCATAAATTTGTATAGTCAGTACGTTGAAGTACAAGCCACGCTATTCAAAACACTGACCGGAGGACATTTTGGATGGTGTTCCCAGAAAATTATTGTCAAAATAAAACTAAAGAAAATCTGAAAAAAAAATGTTTATAATGAGCAATTACTTTCTTAGAAAATATAATAAACCATGAATTAACACATAATTAAGAGTTTAGATATACCCTGAAAATAAAATATAAATTGCTATAAAAGAAATACTGACCATGAGATAAATTCAAGCAAGTAAGACAAAAATGTTTTTTCACATTTTTCACACTGAGTGTCAGTTTTTTTCGCTTTTTTACGAGCTTCTGCCACGTTGTAACCTTGTTCAGTTAAGATTCTGTAGCAACCAGGACAGCGTCATCTAAATATTTTATTGTCATAACATCGTGGAAACTTCGTTTGTACATGACTGGAACCCGAAAGGCTAGAACGCGGACGACTGGAACGAATGGAACTGTTTGAACTAGATCATACTGATTCTGTTAAAGGTTCAGCTTCTTGAATGCCCAGGAGATTCTTAATGATTACTTCATAACCAGTCAGTAATGACAATTTGCGAGCAGGATTTAGGTTTTTGTAGATCAAAATTGCGTTTATAACAGCAATTGATACACGGCCATCGCAATTTTCTTATACTAAAAGCATGTTTTGCACACCGGCAAATTGTAGCTTGCAAGATGGTCCGCTATATCTACCTTTTTCCCACGATATACCCTACCTTACGTCAGATTCAGAATTTGAATCTACCCGATTTTACTACAGAATCAGCTCGAACGTGCATGTGTACCACATGTGAGACACTTAACTAGGTGATCGTACGTTCGTGTACCATATATGGGTCATTCGAAAAAAGGAGGGAAAACCGAGAGAAAAATTTTCAGAAATACTTTTTATTGTCGTAATGTGCCTTAAAGACGAGGAGGAGGAGACTGTGAAAGGAGACCTGTGCCCAGCAGTGGGGCATAAAATAAAAGGTTGTAAAAAAAATTTGCCTAGTATAACATAAATCTAATACTTTTGCGAAAAAACACAATTGGACCTACAGGGTTGCCAGTCCTATTTCTACTTGGACAGTCAACGTGTTAACACATGGCTTCAATCAAGATATAGGCCTAAATATTCGTCTGCTACATCCAAACTATGCTTTTTTAAATAAAAAAGCGTGGTGGGCTCATTTGACTTCGTTACTTACTGGTACTATAACTTTGGTTCTTTTCCATTGCAATAAACCAAAATCTGCAAGAATTTCGAAGAAAAATATAATATTTTATGAATTTTCTGCGATTCTAAATATAGAAAACTATTTCCTTTGCCCTTTTAAAATCGTGCATTGGGAATAAAGTTTTATTTGAGTTACGGTTGAGTTGAGAAAGCTTTGTTAAACACGGCGAGTTGGGATCACTTCGTTACTTGTGCTCTAATTTTTCCTCGTTTCTTCTGAAATATTTATTGATTTCTTACAAGATATGGGTACAAAAATAGTCGTGTGGTGTCGTGGGACACCGGACAGGAACGAAGTTTCTTATTATAAAGATATATAAATTATACATTATAATTATATACATTTTTAATTATTTTATCGATAAAATGCAAAGAAACTACTTTACAAAACCATACATTAGGTACTGTATAGCTATCTATCATACATAGACTATACATAAAAATCTTACGTTACGGACGTTTTTTCCCCGCACCACCTTACCGCAACACCCCATTTGGAACTTCGTTCCAATAGCCCAGTATAATGAATTATTTACTAAAAAGTTAAATCACGTTTCTTCATTTCATTATTTTATTTGTATTAAAATTGGTATTATTAAATGAAACTTTCATTGGTGAAAGCTTAACTTTATTACGTGTAGCATTTCCGCAACTTCTATCTTATACGGGAAAACCAAGTTTAGAACTTTTTGCATGTCATTGCAACTTCTCAAAATTGATTTGGATATAAGAATTCTAAAAATGCTAATGACAATAAGCCCACGGAATACAAGTTTCACATGAGATATTTTATATCATTTTCTACATTCAACTGAGTCATTTTTATTTCCCCGTATTTTCTTGAAGCATCCAGTGGAAATTAAATTTTACTTAAGCTAGAGTAGAGTAGTGCGGCATCTTCAATGCAAAATGTAATCATCATCTGTTTCAAGTGCTCTCAAAAGCAGCAAGCTGGTATTGCTTCGTTACTTAACTTTGACTTTTTTACATTCTAAAAACCCAAACTCTGTTACAATAATTTGTAGTAATTATTTACGTATCTATTCGGGTAGGGAAACTTTTTCTTTTAACTATTTAGAATTGCGGGTGGGAATAAATTTTATATAAGTTACAGTTAAGTTGAGAATTTTCTGTATCAAGCGCGACGAGTTGGGATTGCTTTGTTACTTGTACTTTAACTTATCCTCTTTCTTTTTAAATATTAAATGATTTCTTACAAAATAAAGGTTGGAAGTTGATCAAATGGAATACAATTTAAATTGTATAGAAAGATTTTTGATCTTAAATTGGATTATATTTCTAGCACGATGATTCATGATACTACAGTTGCTAATGAGGGTGAAATCAAAGGCTTTGAAAATCGCATCCCATCGCTGATATCACTTCGCTACTTGTTAACTAACTTTGGCTATTTTAAATTCTAACAAACTTAACTGTTAGAAATTAGCACAACCATTTTCTTCTATTTTTATAAATATGTAGAATTTTAACACATTGTAGAAACTTCTACGTTTATATTCAATGTGGGGAACTGTTTCTGACCGTCTCTACAATCGTCCATTTTAAGTAAAGTTATATTTAACTTAGAATTGAGTTGAGGAACAATATGCGTGGCGAGCTACATTCGCTTGGCTGTACGTATTCTAACACGAGCTCTTTTCTTTTCATATTTATCGATTTCTTTTAAGATTCGGGCAAGAACCGTATCGACACATTTTTACTAACGAGTTAAATTGGATTATATTTCTAGCACGATGATTCATGATACTACAGTTGCTAATGAGGGTGAAATCAAAGGCTTTGAAAATCGCATCCCATCGCTGATATCACTTCGCTACTTGTTAACTAACTTTGGCTATTTTACATTCTAACAAACTTAACTGTTAGAAATTAGCACAACCATTTTCTTCTATTTTTATAAATATGTAGAATTTTAACACATTGTAGAAACTTCTACGTTTATATTCAATGTGGGGAACTGTTTCTGACCGTCTCTACAATCGTCCATTTTAAGTAAAGTTATATTTAACTTAGAATTGAGTTGAGGAACAATATGCGTGGCGAGCTACATTCGCTTGGCTGTACGTATTCTAACACGAGCTCTTTTCTTTTCATATTTATCGATTTCTTTTAAGATTCGGGCAAGAACCGTATCGACACATTTTTACTAACGAGTTAAATTGGATTATATTTCTAGCACGATGATTCATGATACTACAGTTGCTAATGAGGGTGAAATCAAAGGCTTTGAAAATCGCATCCCATCGCTGATATCACTTCGCTACTTGTTAACTAACTTTGGCTATTTTACATTCTAACAAACTTAACTGTTAGAAATTAGCACAACCATTTTCTTCTATTTTTATAAATATGTAGAATTTTAACACATTGTAGAAACTTCTACGTTTATATTCAATGTGGGGAACTGTTTCTGACCGTCTCTACAATCGTCCATTTTAAGTAAAGTTATATTTAACTTAGAATTGAGTTGAGGAACAATATGCGTGGCGAGCTACATTCGCTTGGCTGTACGTATTCTAACACGAGCTCTTTTCTTTTCATATTTATCGATTTCTTTTAAGATTCGGGCAAGAACCGTATCGACACATTTTTACTAACGAGGGAGTAACCAAGGAATACAAGTTTTACTTCAGATATTTTATATTATTTTCTATATTCAATACAGAAATTTTAAAATTTTATTAATGATTTACTCAGAATTTTACAAAAGCATCGTATGACAGTCAAGTTTCAAGTTAGAGTAGGGTAGCGTGGCTGCAAGTTATGTTCAAAACACGATGAGATCAGCATCGTTTCGGTAATATTAACGAATCATACTCATAGCCCCATAGATAGATAGTATAGTATGGGTAGATATACATCTCCAACTCTATCTATGTCTGTATTTACAAATACTTAAAGCTGCTTTAAATTTAAACCCAACATAATACAATGTAATGTTTTCTACGTATTTTCAATGTGAGAAACTATTTCTGACCGTCTGTTCAACCCTCCATAGGTAACAAAGTTATGTTGTTGTTCAACCCTCCATAGGTAACAAAGTTATGTTGTTACCTATGGAGGGTTGAACAGACGGTCAGAAATAGTTTCTCACATTGAAAATACGTAGAACAGAAACGAAACGTAGAAGAGAACAGTTAAGTGGAGGAATGTTATGCGCGCCGATGTGCATTCGATTCTAACTACAACTCTTTTCTTTTAAAGTATTTATTTGTATGTTTTAAGGTATTTTATATGGAGAAAATTATGTAACTTGTAGCTTAAAAAATGTGTTTCGTTTGTGTTATGTTATTTGTTAAGTGATCTCTTCAGTATCGGTATATGAAGTGCTTAATATCTTCAGCTTTTCCGAAATATTATGAAACCGGTGCTGCGTTTCGTGAGTCACTTAGAAGGGCTTAGTATAAACGCGCATGGCCCGGCGGTTAGCGTAGAACGCAAATTATCTATGTAACTAAGCCAAACGGGCGCGGTCGGGTGTGAGATGGGTGACCGCAAGTGGCAAAAAATTTCATGCGCGTTTCCGTGTTTCGGAGGGCACGTTAAGCCGTCGTCGGTCCCGGTTGTTGTCGATAGATAACAGTCGTTAAACCTTGTCGGAGGCCTTATGGGCGGTTTAAAAACATCCGACAGCGGGTTGGCCACTAAACCGCATCTCCACTAACCCGCATTGGAGCAGCGTGGTGGAGTAAGCTCCAGGCCTCCCCATTAATGGGGAGAGACCCGTGCCCAGCAGTGGGATGGGAAAAGGGTTGCAGCCAGTATAAACCAGCGCCGCGGTTACATACCACGGCATTTTTGCAGAGTGAGTTCTTTTATACAAATTATAATATGTATGACTTAAGAATCTTTTAAAATATATATCTTCATTGTTTATATTTATAATTGTTTGTTGAAGTGAAAACTTCTTTAGCGGCGCTGTGCACTTTTTTGGAATGGGTAAAAAATAATAAAATCGCGTCAGGACACGTGGCCTGATCGAATATTCGTAAGACGGAGGGGTGACAGCTGATGACGGCTCGACTGTCTATACTTGTAAAATTCATTTATATCAAGTATTTAAAATATGGACATTGAACAAAGTGCATCTATTAATGAAAAAAGTGACGAAGAAATAGTGAAAGAAAATGAGTGAGTACTTCATAAAAATACTAGATGAAAACCTACTGAAAATATTCGATGAAAAATAATACTGATAATAAAAGCAATTCGTGGGAAATTATTCCCTAACCATTCCAAAATATCAAAAATGCTTTGATCCGATCTTTGATCCGAGATAAGATTAGTCTGCACAATTTCTTTGAAAAAACATGCTTTGATTTCGGTTCGTTACCCATATTTTTCAATTTTCATCTAAAATGGCTCAAAGAGTTACGCAAAAACTAAATAACGGTAGATACGTTTAAGGAGCGAAGTTAACAATAAAATTTTCGCGACCAAATCAATCCAGATATTTAAATAAAATTGCCTCATATTTTTTAATTTCAATGATGTATTTTTTGTAGTTTTCTTAAAATTATGCCTTTCAAATAATAAAGAAAACGAAACTTGGAACGCGAGCGGGGTCCGTCTAGATCCAATTTTAAAAATGAAAGATAATTATGATTTTTCATCATAATTATGAATTTCCGATTCTGATAATTGCTAACTATATGAGGGGTTTGTATACACGGGTCGTTTTTCGCCGTGCGACTAGTCACGTCTCAAATTGCCTCCCTAAGCCGCATCGCTGGCCCACACACACACAGGTTACTAAATCGCATGCGGTTTGGTCATTTCCGTCGATAATGTTGAGCAGAATTGCTGTTTGTGCGGGAATTGAAATAGTTAGTTAACAGCGAAACACTCCTTATGCGGCGGGCGTTCGCACCTTCGCCTGTAAACACGGTCGATTTTAGTAACCAGTCGCATGCGGCCGGTCACCACGCGGTTAAAGTCGGATGCTACCCAATTTTGGGCCTTGCGGCTTTGGTCACTAACGACCTAGCCGAAATGCCATTTAGACGGTCGATTAACGCCGCGCGGCAAAAATCGTGCGGCTTTAGTCACCAGTGTAAGCCCCACTGCAACTTTGGCTGTCTTGTTTTATGCTGTTGGTCCACTTGGTTGGAATAATTCTATTAGACGATTGATTGAATGACAATTCTCACCAAAAAGCCTGCCAATTCCATTTTAAATTAAATAAATTTAGCTCTATGTCCAGTGGCGGATTTAGAAATTTGCCACCCAGTAGGCTATTCAATTTATGCACCCCCCATTTCCTCCCTACTGACCTCTGAAATTCGATTCCCTAAAAAAACTAGTAAGTTCAAATTGAAAGCTTTAACAAGTTCAAATTGAAAGTGTTCTTAGGCAGTCAGGTTGTCCTTTAATTTTGTAAAACAAAAACTTTTTGGCCGAAATTTGCCGCCCCCAAAATCTGCCGCCCTAAGCTCCAGCCTACTCAGCCTTTTGGTAAATCCAGCACTGTCTATGTCAATAACCCTCGTTGGTCTACGAATTTTTAGATGAAATTTTGTATCAATAAAATGGATTTTGAATACCTACGCTTAAATTCGTATCTTATCATTTCAATTCAAAGAAATATCAATGGAATGTTAGAAAGGTTCTATCTCAAAGGCTCTATCTTCTGTTTAATGCCAAAATGAATGAAATGGAAAATGATTTCAAAACGGTCGACTACGAAAGAAAAAAGAAACCAACAGCCTAATCTGGCCTATATGTCAATTATAGTAATAGGCTATTATGAATAAGTCAGCCACAAGTCACAACAAAATTAAATGTTATGTACAGCTGATATTCTGAAGCTGGATACATTTTGGGAAAATTCCCACGTCATTATAAACTAGGTTGCTTGCACACGAGCACTAGAGTTGAGAGCTGAAATGGTTGAACGTGTTCACTTACACGACGCTATGATAATGGTCTCATTACCGCGCAGTGATGGATGGAATTTTTGTAATAATAATTTCAATTCGAAAATGGTACTTGAAAGCATACATGTAGTAATACAGACGTATTTGATATGAGAGCTAATGTGTCATGTGCCAGATTTCAGGAGAATATTTTACTGCATTAATTTCTGCCATGAAGTATTTGTATTCCTCGCGGGAAAGGTACTCAGGCCTTAGTGTAAGTCTGCACACGTAAAAACGTTACTAACGCGTTTGCGTTAAGAATTTGACTATCGTCCTTATTCCTTTTAGGTTAAGATCTATCTGTCCATTTTTAACTCGGACGCAGAAGTAACGTTTGCGCATTTACAAACTTACACTAAGAGCTCTGTTGTGGACAGCCAAACATACATGAGGTGAATTTAAGCCTATAATATTAGCAAAGTTGGATATGACTTCAGACCAGATTCAAACTTGCTTTAGGTTCCATATGTGGTATACTTAATACTCCGTATTCCGCATTTTCGTCATTTTTTTAGAAAGACTCACACGTCATTAAAAACTAGGTTGCTTGCACACGAGATCTAGAGTCGACAGCTGCAATCGTTGAACGTGTTCACTTACACGGCGCTGCGCTAATGGTCTCATTACCGCGCAGTGATGGATGGAATGCAATATAAAGTTAGGTAAAAACTACTTTACAACAATCCGCAATCTGAATGTATGATGGTGTATACTATTTTGATGCAATAGCACCTCCCTCCCTCCCACATAGGATACATGCACATGCAACAATAAAAAATATACACCAACATACGTACCACGGGTGATGGTACGTATATTGGTGTATATTTAATAAGAATAATAGTTAATATAAGAAAAATTTCATTAGATACTATATTATTATAGAACTATAAGGACTAAAAATATTTCAATACCTGAAGGTATTAATTAGTAAACTAGGAAATTAATGCTTCTTCGATCTTCAATCGATTCTTTGTATTTTCAGGAAAAAATCAAGAAGGTTCTTCAGTCAATACATATACTCGTAATGCATACGGTTAACGACCCGCGTGGCACAATGGTTACCATGCCGGACTGCCCATCAGAGGGTCCCGGGTTCGATTCCCGGCGAAACAGAAATTATAATTATATATTTGAACGATGAATTAAAATTTGTGTTCTCAGTCTGGGTGTTTGTGTTTCTGCCTTTGTATATGTCCATGGTATCCACGACACAGGGTATATCTACCCTACTGTGGGGCTGTGAGTGTGAAACGTTTATTTTTTATGTATAATATGTTTTATGGTTTAGACAGTCAGAGTACATTTTGATATTTCTATATCTTAGCCAGTGCCCATTCAGTATGACAGGTACATTTATTACTAAAGGCACGACATCAAAGTAGCTTCAAGAGTTGCCGTGCGTATGATAAAGTGTCATATGTGATGCGAAGTGACTATTTTTTTAAATTTTATGCTTTTTCAGTCCCGTGAAGTAAATAGTGATTGTAGCTCTCAGCTCAAGTGCCTGATCGTGTGCAATCGACCTAGTTTAGCAATGGCTACAGTATTTTTAATATTTAAAAATTATGGTTGATACTTACATTTTTAATAATAAATTTGTAAGAATTAAGACTAATTAGTGCTAATTAGGAAAATATTGCTTATGATTTTATTTTTAGCGGCATAAAATTACAGTTTGTTTTAGATGCAGCAATATTAGCGAAAAGTTGCAGCCACATTTATAAAAATAACTAAGTTGCTTACTTTTGGGAACTCGGGCTGCGAAATGTTTACTTACCCGGCGATGATGTAAGCGGTGAAAATTGAAATGCAATAATGACTTAACACAAAAAATACCGTGTAAGTTAACTTGCTGACCCGACAAATTCCGTACCGCCTTTTCATGAGGCTACCTAAAATAGTGGTTGAGGATAGAAGGGTAAAAATAAGGGTTTATAAGCATGTATTTTATCCCACATCTTAATAAAATAAAAACAGAAAAGATTGTCCAAAACACAAAAAAAAAATGTTTGGGATAGACCACCCTTATGACTTAGGGGTTAAATAAATAATGTAGTTTAAAAAACACACTTTAGTTCGTATTTTCACAAAAGCGTGTTTTTTAGTTTTTTAAACTACATTATTTATTTTTAATTTTTTAGTTGGATTTTTATTCTCATATTATTGCATTGTCGTCGGTCCTTGGCCCCTGTGCAAATTTTCAAGTTAATCAGACTCCTAGAAGTAAGTGAAAATGAAGTTAAAAGATTCCGTTACATACATATATACAGGTCAAGTTAATAAAAGCGTGTTAAAAATAAATTCTCAGACCTGCAAAATATGCATATAAAATTTCATACAAATCGATCAAGCCGATTCGGAGGATTATAAAAAATAACATTGTGATACGATACTTTATAGATGTGATGTGATATTTTATAGATTTCATAGATTTAAAACGTATTAATTTAAGATTAGCAATTACATAAAGCAAACGATGGCTCATAATTCTGTTCCTGCAGGTCTTTCTAATTTTTTCTTTTATATACTGAAAGCTTGCGAAAACTACAGAAATAATTGTTATGTCTCATTAAAATTTTGGTTGCAGACACAGGCTTTGATACTAGAGTTAAAAGTCCCAATCGTTGAACATGTCCACTTATGCGGTGCCGAACCTAATGATTTTATGATTTTTTTATATCGTAGAATTTATCATCTAATTCTTTTCATTTTGAGTATTTATTTAAGTTTTAAGGTTATTAAGGTATTTAAGTCCATCAACTCGCATTGGAGCAGCGTGGTGGAGTAAGCTCCAGGCCTCCCCAATAATGGCGAGAGACCCGTGTCCAGCAGTGGGACGCAAAAAAGGGTTGCAGCCTTTAATTTATGTAAGAATATGAGAAATAGGCAGAAATGTGTATGCCGTGCCGTAGTAGGGGTCTTTGGTTAAATTAGTTAGTAATTAATTTAAAAATTAATTAGTGATTTTCTCTGTGTGTGCATGGTACTACACTGGGTATCTATGTGCCTTCCGCCTTCCGTATGAAGGAGTATTTAAACTTTAACAGAAACAGCGCTCATGTTTATTGCCTCATTAAAGTGCAGTAACTAGAGGAATGCAATAATGGTTCACCGGAAGAAATATGATAGGGTTTAAGATGTTCTGAAAGCTATAAATCTTATGAGCGCCGAGTTGCATTCGCTTCTAACTACAACTCTTTTCCCGATTGTCCCCCTTCGATTGGCAGTCCGGCATGGTAACCATTGCGCTACGCAGGTCGTCAACTAATTAATTTTAATGAATTAATGCCATTTTCTTTAAAATTAGTATTAAAGAAAGTACATAAGAAACATTAAAGTAGTTTTAAATTTTTATAGTTTTAATTACTTTAATATTGTGCTTTTCGTAATAATTTATTTTAGTCGAACCATACGAGGCTCGCCGTAATCAACTTTGGACACCCAAACATTATGTTATTTTATTGATTCATTTCTGGTTGTCAGTCATACTTTTTTTTTCAATTATGGCATCGCAAGCTCTGTGCATACTGCCAGCGTCAAGTATAATTTATTGCATCAATTTTTTGCCAGTTTTAATGAAATTGGACGAAGTAATAACAAAGTCAGTAAGTAAGTCATCAGTAATCAGTCAGTCTAGTCAGTCCAACATTCAAGTAAAGCGATGGCTACTTTACTAGAACGTGTCCGATGGAATTTTGGAGGCAAGCAGAAAAAAACATATTATAGCACTGTTATTCTATTTCACAAACACTCATGCACTGTAATTAACTTATATCAAACAAAATGCCATCAACTTTATCCGATATAACTCAAAAATACACCAAGAAAATGAAAATAAACAAGAGCACAATATGTCTTTTTCGACTTCCCGCCAAAATATAAAAAAATACTTTAGTCTTCGTGTGATACACAAGGAGATATTGATTAAGATTTTTGATTTAATTGGTTAACAAAAGCCTTTAGTATTATGAGTTATAGAAATGAATTTAGACCATGAATGAGGCCATGAGTGATTAGTGTATTATAATACGTTTAATTGTATTCCCAAATATAGTGGAATCGTTATAATTACCATACAATTCTTCGCTACTGTAATGATTGCATGGAAAATTTGCTTTTCATTCCGTTGAAGAAAAACGAGCCAGATAATTGCTTAAGCAAAAACAGCTTAAAAACAAAAGACAGGACTTAAAAAAAGTTACTTCTCAGAAAACGGACAATTCCATAGAACTTTTATTGCTCGCTATAAAATGAAACGAGTACTTATAATAACTTCTTATCAGACGACCATTCCCTTTTCATTTATTTGGTTGGATCAACAAGCTTTTAAAAAGTTGCAAATAACTTGATGGAAACATGATTATGATGATGAAATTAAAAAGGTATAGATTAGGTTAGTTTTTGTTTTAAGTAGAATATGTACATACATATTATGTGAGTTTTGCAATATATCCTTTGTGACGTAATTTATCCAAGCTTACACTGCGAACACACGAAGTACCTAAGTATGAAACGTTGAATTTGGACTAGAACGGTTGAAGAAGGAACGGACCAAATAAAAGTACTATAATATATTACTTTTATTTGGTCCTTCTGTTCTTTGTACGAGTGCCTACGTTCATTTAAATTACTTCTGAAAGCTCATGTGGGCAGCAGAAGAGGAAAAAAAGAATGAATTGTAATTTAGGACTGATTATTTTTTATACTTTTATTTATTTATTTATTTCACAATTCTTGTACACAGATACATAGTAGACATGTACATTAACTGAAATGGGGTACAAAAGTACTGCTTATTCCTATAGAAATTTCTTCCAGCAGACCTGTAACTGGAGAGCTGGATTGTAATGGTTGAGTGTGTGTATGCATTTATATATAATACCATAACATATCATATATACATATATATGTATATGTATATATATATTATAAGAACCAATACTATATACATGTATTCATATATAATTAGGTATATAGAAAAATACAAACATACACCTAAAAATAAACTCAAATAAAACTGTAATAAATATGACATTCTATGCTAAGGAAGGATAGGGGTCCTTCACACGACGCTTAAATAAGGATAAAGATTTGACTTGTTGGATATTAGGTGGTAGAGAATTCCACAATCTGACCGAGTGGACAGTGAAGGAGCGGGAGTAACAGTGTGTTAAAATGAATATTTCTGTTCAGTAAAAAATATGCAGAGTAGACGCTATCCTTTTAAAAGGCGAATAGGTATAGGGAATCACTTTGGCAACACTATGGATTCCTTAAATATTCCCAAAGAAGAAATAATTTCATGAAAAAGTAGTAAATTACGAAATATTTATAATGGTTATAATTGCCAACTCACTCCACTGCCAATATTATTCACAAATTTTACATTAAGAAATTTCCAGCTAAAAGCTAAACAGCATTATTATACTTATAAGTAAACAAACTTGTAGGATCACGCGATGGACGCATTACTTGAATTCCCGTTAGGATCGTTCCGAACGTTCACCTAATTGTATAATTTGTTTAGTTTCCTCTAGTATTACATATAGAAACGAGGTGGATTCGGGTTATAGTTTGATCTATACAAATTCACTTCCATACACACGACAGCTTCAATTAGAGGCTAACCGTTCAAAACAGTACCAGTACAATAGAATAATTTAAAGCCTATGAAATGCTTCAATCAAAGTGAGAAAGGGAAATCTGTTACGTACTTTTATCATATTTAAGTTATTTATTTTAGTTTTATTATTGTATGTACTAACATAGGTTTAACGACTCTAATGACTCCGCTCTGGATGGCCAATTAAGGCAAGCCAGAGGTGGAGACCTGTTACTCTGGGTTATCAGTCCGCCTGCTGGAGACAAGGAACAGGGGGACGTTCCCGAGAGAACTCAGGTCCGTGGTGTCGTTACTCACCAACGGCTCGCTACAATCCACCCTGCGGGGTTATTATTATTAAGTAATCACTTCCAAAATATTTTAAAAATTGTTAATTTTCCATGTGTCGTGGATAATTATATCGTGGAATATTATTATCTCTCATAATGGTCAAATAAGTAACTCCATTAATTACATTTTGCAAAGCGGGTAAACGGAAAAGCTGACGTCACCATCAGTTTATAGTTCAGTTAGGGTAGGACGTGAATCTAGTCGTATTGAAGGAGTCGACGTGCGAAGCGATCAGTCTTATTCGAGACAAGCAGTGCACACCTTTATTATCATACTGTCGGTTTACTTAGTGCATGAACAACAATTTCGTAATTTAAAGTGAACTGATAAATAGTGTGAGCTATAACTATAGCTAGTAGTAAATGAAGATGAAGGCACCGCTCTGCCATCCTCTATGACGTCACATATATTTCTTACTCTATACATTTATATCCTCACCCTAGAATATCATGTGTTATGGCTATAACATAGAAACACCCAAAAATAGAACAAAAATATGTAGACCAAAAACGGAAATTTAAACTCATCAGTCAAATTTCTGACTCGCCGGGAATCGAACCCGGGACCCTTCGGTCCGCAGTCTGGCGTGGTAACCATTGCGCCACACTAGGATTGTTTCAGGCGTGGGTAAGAGCGCGAGGTCGTGTTATTTCAGTTCCAAATGCTTAACTCAGTGCATAACTAGTTTAGTTTGCTTTAATTTTACACCAGGCCTTGGGTTATTATTACTATTTTGTAATAGAGTTCGTAACTTTTATAAAGTTAGGTAAAAACTACTTTGTAACTATCTGCAATCAGAATGTATGGTGGTGTATACTTTTTCATGCAATAGCACCTCCCTCCCTTCCACATAGGACACACGCACATGCAACAATAAAAATATACACCAACATACGTACCACCACCGTGTAAGTAGTTTTTACCTAACTTTATAACAATGGAGTTCCGCAAAGTAACGCCTGATCCTATTAATTTAGTAGGTAACTTTTTCCTATAATACATAATATATACAATATACATAAACATTTTAAATTCCTCCAAATTTTATTTATGATCACATAAAGTCGTAGGTTTTAATTAATTTTATTTAAAGAATCGACTGACTTAACAGTATAACCTGTAAGGTCTCGCGCGAGCAACATTACGCGAAAAGCCACCAGGGGCGCTATGTATAGACTCGAACATGACCCTAATTACACAATTAGATTAGTTTGATATAACTTTCCGAAGTTTCTAAAGTAGAAACGAACGATATAGTAAGCAAGTTTAGTAGATAGCTTCTCCATCGCTGAATGATAAAAAACATATATTTGTAAAAAAGAAAACGCACGACATAAAGCGTTCGGCTCATATTATAATTTCACAAAATATATATCAAGTCTTACTGCGTTTATAAAATATTTTTAAGAGCTTATTTTTAATCGAGCAAAACGTTCACTTGCTGCAGGGAATATTAATTTTTTTTCAACCTTTTTTATGTCCCACTGCTGGGCACAGGTCTCCTTCTCACAAGTGAGAGGGATTTAGGCCATAGTCCACCACGCTGGCCAACTGCGGATTGGTGGACAATTAATTTATAATTCATAATTAATATTAATATTGATTACTATACTAATTACATTTTACATAATTATCCAATTATACCGTTTACATACTTAATTTTTTAGTAAAGAAAGGAATCCAAAAAGTTACTCTTTTTAAAAGGTGCTGAACCCTAACGGGGTAGAAAGATAGAGAAAAAAATAATGTAGTTTAAAAAACTAAAAAACACGCTTTTGTGAAAATACGAACTAAAAAGTAAAAAATAAGAAGAAAATATATTTTACTGTAAAAAAACGTGGGGTGGTTTTTAAGATACTATTGACACCATACACCCTACGCTTTTTTTTACAGTAAAATACATTTTCTTCTTATTTTTTACTTTTTAGTTCGTATTTTCACAAAAGCATGTTTTCTAGTTTTTTAAACTAAATTATTTATTTTTATTTTTTAGTTGGATTTTTATTCTCATATTGCATTGTCATCGGCCCTTGACCCCTGTGCAAATTTTCAAGTTAATCAGACTCCTAGAAGTAAGTGAAAATGAAGTTAAAAGATTCCGTTACATACATACATACATACAGGTCAAGCTAATAAAAGCGTGTTAAAAAGGACCATTGTTTCTCGCAAGGGTAAGTTTTAAAGTTCCAATAAAAATTCTTGCTATCCAATGATGCTAATTAATGACTAGTAATCACGAGATTCTATGAGGAACATTCATTTCCTTCTAATGACTTTATGAACTCTTTCGTAAAATGGGCAGTCATCATGACTAATGTCTTGCTAGTTTTGAATAATCACAAATCGTGATATTTTTGGTAAAAGGAAGCATTATTCTTCAATGTCAGGTTTACAATAATCACGAAAATGCTATAACATTCACAATATGTACATATGTGTATACGTAATAAAAAGCACCTATCAGAATATTTGATGTGATACGGGTGTATATTACCTAATATCATTTTGATACCATCAGCAAGCTTTAGACCTTTTTACGCGAAAAACTGGTTATTGAGGCAGAAACGTTTATTCAATATTCAAAGATATTTTATTTGTATTAGTATTGAAGATATCATGCAGTTTTTCAGGTTTACTAAAAGGTTAAAAGGTTCTGTGTACTGTTCTAAAATTTTGTGATCACGAGTCATTACTATAAACAGGAAACATTGATTAATTAGACGCGAATAAGGAATGAAGCGCGCATGGCCCGGCGGTTAGTGTAGAACGCAAAACTATCTATGCAACTAAGCCAAACGTGCGCGGTCGGGTGTAAGATGGGTGACCGCTAGTGGTAATAATTTTCCGTGCTTCGGAGGGCACGTTAAGCCGTCGGTCCCGGTTGTTTTCGATAGATAACAGTCATTAAACCTTGTCGGAGACCTTATGGGCGGTTTGAAAACATCCGACAGCGGGTTGGCCACTAACCCGCATCTCCACCAACCCGCATTGGAGCAGCGTGCTGGAGTAAGCTCCAGGCCTCCCCAATAATTGGGAGAGGCCCGTGCCCAGCAGTGAGACGCGATAAAGGGTTGCAGCCAAGGAATGAATGAAAACAGAACTGAAAAAAATATTCTGCTCTGATAAATATATTTTATGTACTTCTAAGATTTAATTTTCGAAGCCATCAATTTAAGTGGAAGCTATATAATACTTTGAATAAATAAACATTTACGTCTAACAGTGAAAATCCATATTCTAAGAGACATATGGGTTTACTACCTCAGGAAATTGTACTCTATCGCTATGAAAATAAAGCCTAAAACGTAGTTAGTAAAGTTTGTACCGTAGGCTTTCATCGATTGCCCATTAGTATTCTATCTAGGCGGCTAACCGAAGATGTGTGATTTTTGGTCATAGCTATATTTGCGTATACAAGTTGAAGCTAGTTTGCAATTAACGTGGTTTACGGATTACAGATTGAAGTGCTAATAGATTAGTAAAGAATTATTTGATTTAGGTCAATTTACTTTTAAGAATAAAAAACCATACGCGGAATATTTAAATCAGAATCCCACCAAAAACATAAATGTAAAAAAGGGGAGCCAAGTACAATACAAAAATTATGCTTGGCTGTGGGCTTCGCCGCAAAAGTAATGGAGATCTAAATGAGTGCCAAGTTCTATGCAAAATCCAAATATGTATTTAAAGGAACAAAATAACATTATAAATAAGTATTAAACTCTATTTATTTGCTTTATTGGATATCTATAACAATTGCTGTTATTTAAAAATGTGAGATCTTAAAGTAGGTTAGATTTGACTTGGCCAGTTTTTATCAGACGCTTCCGACAAGGTTTAACGACTGTTATCTATCGACAACAACGGGGACCGACGGCTTAACGTGCCCTCCGAAGCACGGAAACGCGCATGAATGTTTTTGCCCTAGCGGTTACCCATCTCACACCTTACCGCGCCCGTTTGGCTTAGTTGCATAGATCTTTTGCGTTCTACACTAACCACCGGGCCATGCGCACATAACCCGGGATCTTTATTATCCCTACTAATATTATAAATTCGAAAGTAACTCTGTCTGTCTGTCTGTCTGCTGCGCTTTCCCGCTTAAACTACTGTACCAATTTTAATGAAATTTGGAACACAGATTGAGTGGACCTTGGGAAAGGACAGGATGGTTTTTATCCTACGGGTACCTTTAAAACAAGTCCACGCGGGAGAAGCCGCTTGCGGAAGGCTAGTGATTTATATACGTAAGAACAACTATATACCCTTATATGTGACGTCATTGTGTCACTTGGAACGTTGGAAAATCGGGAGGTACACCCATGTTTATAAATAACTGTTAGCTTTTATTTATTTATGAAGAATATATTGTATTAGTTCATTCCACATTATTATGATATTTTTTGGTAGCGGTATTTGTTTGTTCTGTTTCCGACACCTTCGCCATCTTGGTTCCGTCAGTTTATTTTAATCATAGCCGACTTCCGGTCAAACGAATGGTCGTTATTTTCTCTGAACAAGCGGCAAGCATTCGGATCGGAATCACTGAGGGATCGAGACGTGGCTAAGAAAAAGTATTAGAAAGTGTTAAAGAGTAGATAATGTGATAGTGAAACAAGTACCTACAGGATTAAAGGAATATTAATTACAGTGTTAATACATAATGTAAGTACTCCTTTTTGTTCCGGTGGTCGTTAATTAGTTCTTGAAAGATTTAGATATGTGATTTGTATACTGCATAACTACGAAATATACGTGCAATTTGTAAAGTGTTTTATCTTTTATTTAATGAAAACCCGTATTCTGCTGTGAGTCAACATAACTGACATTCTTAGCTTATGTGTCGACCTTTTCTTACTACCAATATTGTAGAAGGCACTTTGCTTGATATCAGAATTTGAGTATCTTGGCTTCAACTAAATTTAACGATGGTCTGTATTGGCCGAGGCATAACGAGTCTCTTGAGATACACAACATAAGGGCCGCGGTTGCTAGTTGGTATCAGTAGGTTCTACTCTACATCGAGGACCCATACAGCGCAATGGTAACTATTCCGGACTGCTAATCAAGGGTCCCAGGTTTGATTTCCGGAAAGGCAAAAATTGGAATGACGTGTTTTAATATCTGTTCTCAGTGTTTTTACAAGGCTTTTTGTGTGTCCATGGTACTCACGACACAGGGAATCTTAGTGTGGGGCTATGAGTGTGTAGCGCGTTATAATGGTTACCATGCCGGATTGCCGTTTAAAGGGTCTTGAGTTCAATTGCTGGTGTGGCAGAAATTGGAATAGTGAGTTAAACTTCCTGTTCCTATTCTGCGTTTATCCATCCACAATGTTGATGGCTTCCACTGCACAAAAAATGCTAGTATGGGGCTATGAGTATGATGCATTATTATAAGCGGTATTTATTTTAATGAAAACATACCATTACCATAGAAATAGAACAGATTAAATAAAACTCAAATGACAACAACAGGAACTTCCTACGCGAGACATTGAGTACTCAAACGTATGGGACTACGGGAGCGAGGAACAACCTCTTTACCCGGGCAGACTCATGAGGATCACTGCCTCATGGTGATTTCACTCCGCCGTTAGGCGGTAGGCATTTTTTGCCAAGGTTTGGATCAAATGACGAATGACTGCCTAGCGCAATGGTTACCATGCCGGACTGCCAATCGAAGGGTCCCGTGTTCGATTCCCGGCGAAACAGAAATTTGAATGATGAGTTTAAATTTCTTCCTTATCAAAAAACTGTTCTAAAAATAATTCTTATTTATGCAGTTGAAGAACTTAAAAACGGCGGCAGTAAAGTTATTTTTAAAGCAAAACTTTATTGTTATACATGTGGAAACATCTGACTTGAAGGACGATCTAGAGTGGCCTGTGGCTTAGGTACACGCAGCGTGCCTACAACGTCCTGCGTGAACAGTATAATAATATTTTTAGAATGCTGAGGCCTTAGTGTAAGTCTGCACACGCGAAAACGTTACTAACGCGTTTGCGTTAAGAATTTTACTATCGACCTTATTCCTTTTAGGTTAAGATCTATCTGTCCAATTTTAACTCTGACGCAGTAGTAACGTTTGCGCGTTTACAAACTTACACTTAGGGCACTGTTGGGGCTGCCGCGACACTGTAGTGCGTCGGGCATGTTTGCAGAGGCTTGAGTATATGATTTTTTCGCCATAAGGCGAAAAAAGGTCACTTCTTTAATTCACTGGCTACAAAACAGCTCCAACGGGGTACTGATTATGATTTCGTCCCGTTTTGATTGTCCTTTGCAACATTACTTGACTAAAGTTGCGACTGGATATATATGAATATTGTTATTTTTGTGTTAATTGATTTTATTAATAAAATTTATGATAATATTGGACGTTGAATAATTTGATTGTAAATATTAAGTATGCAATTTTATATAATTATGATAATGATTTCGTGAATTAAAGCCAATTTATTACTACAACAGACAGAGCACAGACAGAATAAATCCATTTTATTGTATTAGTAAGTGCATTCTTTAAATAAAAATAGGTTTAAGTAAATTTAAGCGCGCATGGCCTGGCGGCTAGCGTAGAACGCAAGCGATCTATGCAGCTGAGCCAAACGGGCGCGGTCGGGTGTGAGATGGGTGACCGCTAGTGGCAAAAACTTTCATGCGCGTTTCCGTGCTTCGGAGGGCATGTTATGCCGTCGGTCCCGGTTGTTGTCGATAGATAACAGTCGTCAAACCTTGTCGGAGGCCTTTTGGGCGGTTTGAAAACATCCGACAGCGGGTTCCTCCCCAATAAGGGTTAGAGACCCGTGCCCAGCAGTGGGATGCAGAAAGGGTTGCAGCTAAGTGCATTCTTATAAACTAAAATGCACTTACTAATACAATAATATGGATTTATTCTGAATTAAATAATTTATTATTATTATTATGCTAGTAACGTTGTTACTAACACAATAAAAGTAAAAACAAAATAAAATATAATTTCGTAGTGAATAAAAAATATTGTATCAGAGCTGTCAAGTAAAGTTATGTCTCAAGTAACGTTCACAAAATAATGCGCAATTTCCTCAGTCCTTCCAGTGAATTCTATAAAGACGGCATCCCATTATAACCTTTATGGCCCAAGCAATAAATTCGCAAATAGCCTCATTAACTACAGGGACTTTACTTAAAACGATTCGCGTCACATCGTCGCAGAAATTACTCAATTTAGAGTTTTTGTACAGTAATATTCCATTATGCTATATTTTTACCTAACAATCAGTAAATTGTAAGTATTCAAAGTATTTTTTATCAGGGGATTCCAAAAAAGCAGATGAAAGTTCACAATTTGAATATTAAAGAACGAGCCAAAAGATAGACTAATTATCGCCACAAACTATTATTTCTATTATTGAAATAGGTTTGAAATTTAGTCAAAAATTATTCTTACATTACTTGTAGTTGTTCTACTACTTATTTGGTTATTGCCTAATTTGAATTTTAAGTTGACTTTTTGTGGGCACGGGTCTCTCCCCATTGTTGAGGAGGCCTGTAGCTTATTCCACCAAGCTGCTCCAATGTGGGCATCTCCGGATTACTGGCCAACCCTCCATCGGATGTTTTCAATAAAGCCTCCGACAAGGTTTGACGACTGTTATCTATCGAAAATAAATACGACCGACGGTTTAACGTGGCCTCCAAAGCACGATTTAAAAAAAAATACACAGTCATAGCCCCACAGTAGTGTAGATATACCCTGTGTCGTAGGTATTACGGACACATGCAAAGACAGAAACACAAACACCCAGACCGACAACAGAAATTTGAACTCATCATTCAACTTTCTGTTTCGTCGGGAATCGAACCCGGGACCCTTTTGATTGGCAGTCCGGCATGGTAACCATTGCGCCACGCAGGTCGTCTTCAAATGTTGTTTCAGTGTTAAATAAATTAAATGTAAGTACGTATGAAATTCTTTCCGATTTATATAGTTAAATCGCATTTAATAAAATAAATTTTTATTTAAATAATTTTTTCTGCATGGATACCTATATTATGTCGACCAGACTCGCTTCGAGTGACCAGAGGGCTGGCAGTTATTTTGCTCAAAAAGCAGTCTTTTGATTCAACAAAGGAATGCTGCCAGTGTTCTGGGCACCATGCTGCAATCAGGTATTTTGGATGACATATACATTTTTTTAAATTTGAATGAAGTAGCAGACGAGCATGCAGGCCACGTGGTAGTAAGTGGTCATCTACATACAACCTCAAGCAAGCATAGGTAAGTCTTGTCTGAGGTTGTATGCAGTTGCGCTGCCACTCCGGAGGCTGGTGGTCGCCTCATGTAAGTGTGGCCGGCAACTGCACCTTTTCACCGAAACACAATACAATTGGTTTACGGCAGAAGTGGGTGCAGCGGTGATACTTCCCCGGGCGAACCATAATAGTTCTACCACCTACAATTTACATTTTATAAAATATATACTATCTTTTCCTTTTTATGTTGTTTTGATTGTGATAAAGTTATAAAATGAAATAAAGTTGCTATATGCATAATTAATAGAAAATTAAGGTCAATAGCGTGGCGCGCAGCGTATTGTATTGGTGGAGAAAATATATTTATTTAATAATGAAATTGAATTTCTAGTTGGATACAATGCAGTTCTGTTGAAATATAGGTCAAATCTCTTGATGGCGATGAAACTCAAAATACATTGGCTGCAACCCTTTTTGCGTCCCACTGCTGAGCACGGGTCTCTCCTCATTGTTGGGGAGGCCTGGAGCTTACTCCACCACGCTGCTCCAATGCGGGTTGGTGGAGATGCGGGTTAGTGGCCAACCCGCTGTCGGATGTTTTCGCGGTTTGAATAAGGCCTCCGACAAGGCTTAACGACTGTCATCTATCGACAACAACCGGGACCGACGGCTTAATGTGCCCTCCGAAGCACGGAAACGCGCATGATTTTTTTTTGCCACCAGCGGTCACCCATCTCCAACCCGACGTTACTATGTCTCACATTGTTTAGTTGCGTAGATGATCACTCGCATTTCACACTAGCCGTTGACCTATGCGTTCTTTATTGCTTTATTTACAAGTGTTAATTAAGTTTTTAACAAAAAAATAGAACCGACTTCAAACGGTAAAAAATAAAATTGTTCAGTACCTACTTCTTCTTGCTTATGGTAATGACTCTTAAAACTATTTCTGGAGTCGGGCCCTTAGTAAATGTCGTACCATTCGTTCTAAATTGGCACCGACAGTACAGACAGTGGGACAGTACCTACTTCTTCTTGCTTATGGTAATGACTGTTAAAACTATATTGGAGTCGGTGCCCATTCAGAACGAAAGGTACACTATATTTACTAAGACAGGACATTTCACTAAGGGCCCGACTTCAAAAATAGTATTAAGAGTCATTACCATAAGCAAGAAGAAGTAGGTACTGAACAATTTTATTTTTTACCGTTTGAAGTCGGTTCTATTTTTTTGTTAAAAACTTAATTTATTTCACTCTTTTTAGTAATTTTAATAATTATGTATGTATTAGCATAATTGGAAAAATTTTCACTTAACTTCTAAACTTTAAACAGATTTACCTTTTATAAACATGTTTATCTAATAGCCATCTAAAAGTCTGAAAGACATACTATCAGTCCACCTGAACGTATAAATTAAAGAAAGAATTTGCTCTCAGCTCCTAAACGTTGAGGAGTTGTACCTTCAATCATCAGTTAAGCAACAGCAGGTGATAATTACCAGACATAAATATTTGTATTATGTTAAAAATATGACTAAAAGCATGTGTGTGTCTATTAAGTTTCAGTGTTTCCCTCGATTTCCCTAATATCACATCATCAGATTTTGACATGGTGACAGTTGGACCACCTCAGGAATGTAAGATTTCGAACAAAAAACCATTTATTGAAAGAATTTGCTCTCAACTCCTAACCGTCGTAGTACCTTCCATCATCAGTTCAGCAACATGATATGACGATAATTATACACAAATGTCTGTTTTGCTTTGTAAAAATATGAAAATCATTTGTTGTGCTATAAAATTTGAATGTTCCCTTCGATTTCTCTGGGATCCCCTCATCAGACTTTGACTTGGTGACAGTTGGACCATCTCGGGAATGTAAGATTTCGAATAAAAAACTATTTATTGAAAGAATTTGCTCTCAACTCCTCACTGTCGCAGTACCTTCCATCATCAGCTCAGCAACATGAGATGATGATTTCTATGCGTAAATATCTCTTATGCTTCAGAAACTATAAGAAAATCAATGTGTGTGCCTATAAAATTTGAGAGTTCCCCTCGATTTCCCTGGGATCCCATCATCAGATCCTGATTTGGTGACAATGGGACCACCTCGGGAGTATAAGCATACGAACAAAAAAAGAATTTTGAAAATCGGTCCACAAACGGCGGAGTAATCGGTGAACATATATAAAAAAAAAAAAAAATACATACAGCCGAATACAGTACCTCCTTCTTTTGGAAGTCGGTAAAAAAGTAATAAGATTAGTACATTTATGATTAAATAAATATAGAAAAAGATAATTTATTGGAGTCCGTTTATCTATAGATACTAATATTATAAATGCAGGAGTTTGTATGTTCGGATGGATTTTAGTTGCTTAATCACGCAAGGACGTCTGAACTGAGAAGTAAGAAATTTTTGAACTTATTCTCCATGCAAAATGTACTGTTCCCGTTGGAGAGGTTAGTAAATCCCTACTAAATAATATTATAAATTCGAAAGTAACTCTGTCTGTCTGTCTGCTACGCTTTCCCGCTTAAACTACTGAACACATTTCAATGAAATTTGGAACACGGATAAATTGGACTTTGGGAAAGGATATATGATGGTTTTTATCCTACGGGAACCTATAAAACGGGTCCAGGCGGGCGAAGCCGCTGGCGGAAGGCTAGTAATCATATAGATTCAAATCATCAGAGTATAGCCGGGCCAAATCACTAGAATATAATATATATGTATAAAAAGTTATTTTTTTTAAATAATAAAAACAAGTAATGTAGAAGTAATACAGCATTCTCTGACAGTATAGACTATAATTATGATCCAATACATCAAGATATCTCTCGTTCCAGTTATAATGAATTCATGACTCCCCATGGACCAGCCACATGAAACATTTACTTAATTAATCTTGCGGCTCCCTGACGTAGCTAACAGTATAAAAGAGATCAATGAAAATAGCCTGAATTTAGATTGAACATAGCCAGTTTTGGTTTTATTGTTATTTTACCCCATTGTTATTTGGTATTGTTATTGTTGGTATTGTTATTTTACCTCTATCAACTCGCATTGAAGCAGCGTGATGGAGTACGCTCCAGGACTCTCCAATAATGGGGAGAGACCAGTGCCCAGCACTGGGACGCAAAAAGGGTTGCAACCAGCCAGCTATATCCAGTTTTGGTTTTATTGTTACTTTATTAACTTGTATACATTACTTTACAAGTTAGTTTTATATACATATAGTATAACTAAATATTAACTATTGTATTAACTGTATGTTAACTATATAATTAATAAAATTTATAGTTTATGAAAAGAAAAAACATCAATCTATAAGAAGGTAGGTACTGATATTTTAAAGCTGAAGATTTTTTTTAAAAATTGCAATCGATAAAATTGGTTGGATAATCCATTTATCGAGGAAGGTTTGAGATTATAAAACATCATATTGTTATGACAAATAGGAACAGATTTATATACATATAGGTATATCTTTGATTTACAAGTTTCTCCATACGGACGGCGACGCGGGCATCAGCTATAAAAAAAGACGTAAAAGTAATAAGTGAATATATTCTATTTTTATTCTATCCATTGTATGCTTATTATTCCTTTTAGTAACATAAGCACAATATTGTTATTAGTTCTTCTTTTTATTTTAAAAGCTTTGATATATCTTGAAATGTTTGTATGATTGTTCGGGGGTTGTATCTTACTACGGAATTATGAATATCTGCAACCAATTGAGCTAAAATTTTGTATACACGTTTAGCTTGGATAACAACACCTGATAAGCTGCGTGACTTCATTCTATATCCAATATGGCGGCCCATCCAAGATGGCGGAATAGTTATTTTTAATGCATTTCTGCAATATGGGTATCAAATGAAAGGGCTTGTTGAATGTAACTCGAAAAATAGTGTGACGTTATTCTTAATCCAATATAGCGGAACATCCAAGATGGCGGTTATTTTTTATGCACTTCTACAATATGGGTATCAAATAAAAGGGCTTGTTGAGAGAAAATCGAAAAATAATGTGTCATCATTTCAGTATGGCGAAACATCCAAGATGGCGGAATAGTTATTTTTGTGCACTTCTGCAATATGGCTATAAAACCTTTTTTTAAGTTTTTTTTCTTTTATTTTTTTGAATGTGACATTATTGTGAACGGAATCACTCACAGAGTAGCTAAAACTGTAGGTATACTACATATAGCTTCAGATCAACCTCTGAAAGTGACTTGTGATGGCTTTGTCCTGTGTAACGTGTAGGCAGTCTAGACTACAGTGTACTGATGCCTTAATAATGAAGTATTCCGCCTTTGTTAGACCTCGAATATAATAAACCATGCGCTATAGGTCAGTACAGCACACAGTAAAGCGCTTTTTATGTGAGTTTAATGTTAATGATCTTGTCCTTGCAACCTGTTTTTAGAGTTCCGTATACATAATGGAACCTCCCAGTTTTCTCAAACATAAATACTAATAATAATTCAAATGTTTCACACATACCAGGCGTCTCGCGAATGGAAAGTCCATGGAAAAATTCCAAAATGAAAGGACCATTTTGTTTAACAAAATATGAATAAACTTTTAAATCGGAATCTCCAATAATCAAAATCTGTATACAATTTGTATACAAGTTTGGAGACCAACGAAATCCTAAGTGGAATTCAAAACACTTAAATACCCAAGGAGGGGTAAACCCTTTAATTAAATTCAAGACCTCTAGATGCTTGCGGCAAATACGTTAACGAAATTAAGAATATTTCGCTTCGCCAACCAAATTCCCTTCCAAGCAATTTAACTTCAAGCTGTTGAACAAAGTTATATCCAAACAATAAAACAGACTTTTCATTATCATTTGATTTGGTAAAATTTGGCAGTAAAACACTGTTTGAGACTATCGCGGTTGTTCACTATCTCTGAATTGTTACTTACGGGATATATACCATCGATTTACTTTGCTTTTGAGCTCCCAATATTTCCTCCCGACGTTGAGGAATTAAATTTTTGACTTTGTTACATCACTAAAAGAGATTAATACTAATAATAATAAGCAATAGTGAAGAGGAAACGGATATAAACATCCTCTGTGACTGTGTTGCACTTACACATAGCCACATAGCAGAAGTCGGATACTGGGTGGCAGCCTAGTCACATCGGCAGATGTCAAACTTACTTGGGATCTAGCCCAAGCGCATCGTACGGTTCCTAACAACCGTCGGCCTTGGGAATCAGATATAAACATGGGGCCAGGCTACAATAGATCATTTACTGGTAACAGTGGCCTTAGGGTTGTCTATGGTTGTACCCTTCCCCACCAACTCAAATAATAATAATAATACATCACTAAAACTATAAAAACTAGTGACAAGAAATATCGAATACCAATGGTTACACTGACAGCGCTTTTCGGCAACACGTAATTACAAACCACTTACACCTATTTAATTAAAAAAAAACATAATTTCAATTCTAGTTCACACAGAGTGAAAGACCAAAGTATTGTTATATAAAATCAATTAATTAACATAGTTTTTCCAACCCGTTGTAGCGGTTTGTCGGAAAGTAGGTCAAAATCTGTTGCGCTCTCAATGCCAGATGAAATATGTCATTGGCGACAAATTGATGAATGTATGAAGAATTGTAGAGAAAGAGCCTGAATGAACCTGGTTTATTATTTTATTTTATTATATAATTAGACGACCCGCGTGGCGCAATGGTTACTATACCGGACTGCCAATCGAGGGGTCCCGGGTTCGATTCCCGGCGAAACAGATATTTGAATGATGAGTTGAAATTTCTGTTCTCGGTCTGGGTGTTTGTGTTTCTGTCTTTGTTTGTGTCCATGGTACCCACGACACAGGGTATACATACTCTACTGTGGGGCTATGAGTGTGAAGCGTTATTTATTTATTTATTTATATTTACTGTACACCCTGTGGAGTACTCTCAGGCCGTATGGTGATAAATGGTCAGTGCAGCATATGGATATCTTCACGTAAATTCAAGTTTCGTCTCTGGGATCAAATTCACACTTTTGCCCGGAAACACTACAAAATAGCGAATAAGCATGATTTTTATCAATCCGTCTTATTTGTTATATAGTGTGGCAAATTTGGCAAGTGTTCTTAAAGGAACACATCTATTTACATACTATTTTTTTCCTATACGACACAGGGTATTAATTACCTTACTGTGGGGCTATGAGTATGTAACGTTTATTATTATTATTATTTCCTAGTAAGTTGTATGGATTCCAAAAAAATTAAAACAATATTGGATTAAATATAAAATCATTCAAATATAAACCGTCATGGCACTATTAATGATTTGATCCGCAGATCTCTTGCCACCGTCTCTATACCAGCTTCACTAGAACAAAATGTTATGTACAGAGATGATGGCAGGAGACCTTTTGGTTTCGGGAGGGACCCCTTCAAAAGGTACCCGCTTGCCTCTGTGCTTGGGGAGGACTCCGGGATCTCCAGTGGAACGCATCGTTGACCTCCACGCGCAGTGCCCAGAATGGGCCCATCTTTGCATCCATCCATCACCTTCCGATGCTTTCGGCGACATGTGGCCACGCACACACCGCCGTCCTACACGGGGCTGCTGGCTGAACGAATCGAGCTCCCACTCTCACCACCCACAACCCCGGAAGCCCCTTTTAGTCGCTTTTTACGATCAGGCAGGGGATACCGTAGCTCTATTCTTAATCCTGAAGCCACAGGGACTGTCGGTGGTGTACCTACTATGTGCTGCGAAAACCAATTGATCTACAATGTTTTCCAAAGTAGGTCAAAATGTGTCAAGAGTAATGGACAAAATATCATGATATTGTACACAAATTAATTTGAATTGTTTGACTCACTGACAAATTTGTAGAGAACTTTGATTTGCATAACAAGGTTATGGAACAGTTTGACCAGGTACAACAGTTTTGAACATAGCTTATAGTTGTGTTTTTCGGTTCCAAAAAGACACCGTATGGCTTGACCTTTTCCATAGGAATTTCTCTATACAGACTTTCAATCGGTATTTAACCTCCTTACAGATAGAATACTGACAATTTCCTAACGAGAGATTACGTCATAAAAGGTATTCCCTGACAAAATTGCATGCATAATAGATTTTTCTTGAACAGTTGTTTTGGTTAACTAGTCGAAATATGGTTATGCTGAAATGTTTAGCAATTTTACGTTGTAAATTTTCTAGTCAGAAGTGTGAATCGGAGATTTTAACTGATTTTACCAGAAGACAATTTAAGATTTTACATTCTTATAAGAAGACAATTTAAGATTTTACATTTTTATATTAAAAAAGACAAAAATGATTGATTAGGAAAATATTAACATCCCTTAATCAACAACTAGAATGACAAACAGTAATTTACAACTTCAATCAAACGCAGTAATTATGGTTTTCACCACCACAAATCAAAATTTATGTACCACCATATAACTCTATAGCCATCAATAAACCTCCACTCATCAATTACCCTTCGACCTGAAAGCTGTTCTACATTTCGAAAGCTATTATAAAATTCCCATATTTCAAACACGGTAGGTGCTTAGAGCATCAAGGTATGACAGGTATGACACCCGTTAGAGGAGTGGCCTTTACGGGCGAACACCTCGTCCCAAAGTCCATGCTCAATGTGCCTTCTAGTTATACAACTAGTGTGTCTGTGTTGACGGTGCATAGAAAATGACGTTCAATGAAATTGACATAGACATTAGAAATGTATGCGTCTGTAGCGATGACAGAATATTTGTAAATGTGTGACAAAAATAAAATGTGTGAGTTCTTCCCCGCACCAGATTTAGCGTTGAAAGAATATTTGTAAATGTGTGACAAAATTAAAATGTGTGCGTTCTTCACCCGCACTAGATTTGGCACAAAAATATATATATCGAACGAGGCGCTATGAAAGAAAGAAAAACAAATATTTATTTCATATTGGGAATACAAAACATTCGCTTAATGAATGTCATTTTTTCCCGGTCATCGCCTTTAGGTGCCCGTTTGGGCTAAAAATGTTGAGCTGAGAGACGGCGACGGAAAAAAACTCCCAGCAGCACTCTTTAAAAGAATACATTATATATATTTGAGATAACAGAATGGATATGGGTCTATAATGGGCACACAAGACAGCTGATCGTGTGAGACACTACCGACTCTACTGAAGGGTGACTTTCAGTAACTTTGATGCTCTAAGGGTAGGTGTAACCTAGTGAGTGACTTGCTCACAGAACGCAAGATTAATGGGGCACTTCACAGCTCAGCGGGCACGAAGTGAACCAGAAACATGTGTCTGGTTCGATTTAAAGTAGTTTTTTGTTGTGTTCATATGTTGAAATTCAAAAAAATCTTACATGATCACTTTATTGCTCCTCTATTAGTGTAATTAGCAATGCTTTAGAAAACCTTAGGGAGAATCCGGAAACTGTGCATTTTTGGAACCTATTAAAATTTAAATCAATTCCCTAGAACAAAGATCGACATTAGAGGTTCTTAACGTAAATTTGGACACTCGAAAGTTACGCTTATCCTGTAATTTAAAATATTAAAATATCGAATAATTAAGAAATAACAAACCAAAAAATATATTATATATCACACATTTTTATCTTGAATTACTCTTGTTAATCGCATTATTTAAATGCTGGCCATCAATCAAACCATCAACTCTGAAAACTGTTTTAAATTTCCCATATTTAACACAAATGTCGCTGTCAGTGTAACATAGTGAGAGACTTGCTCACGTGACGCGAGATCAATGGAGCATTTCACACCTCAGCGGGGCGTGTGGGGCGTGGAGTGAACCACAAACAGGTGTCTGGTTTGATTTAAAGTACTTCATAGATGTTTAGACCTGAATATCTACACTAAATGTAGATGGTGGAACTTTAATTGTTCGACCGCGCCGTTAATCTTTTTTTTCTTTCTGCGTGAAAGGTTTTGTTGCCGGACAGACTTACATGTAGCAACCATCGACCTCCGAAGCAGCAGCGCAACTGCATACGGCTGATTACGGCTACAGACAAGACTTATACTTGCTTGAGGTTGTGTGGAGATGTCCATGGGCTGCAGTGACCACTTAACACCACGTTGCCCGCATGATCGTCTTCTACTGTAGGTCTTGTAGTGTCCTCCGATAGTATCCTCATCTTTTTAGCTAATCGTATAAGTTTGTCTTGGAAACTTACGTAAGTTTATGCAGACTACGCTATCGCTACAACTCATTGTTGCAGTTTCATTTTTTTCTATTTTATTTTATGGTTACTTAAAGAAAGGATTTTTTTGAGTTCGGATGCTATATAAGGTAGAATACTCTAATACATTATATGCCTTCATACATTACTTCATACCTTAAAAAGGTGGCACTAAACCACGCTTTTGCGCGCTTTCAACCACGAATTGATGCGCGCATGGCTCGGCGGCTAGCGTAGAACGTAAGCGGTCTATGCAGCTAAGCCAAACGGGCATGGTCGGGTGTGAGATAGGTGACCGCTAGTGGCCAAACCTTGTCGGAGGCCTTATGGGCGATTTGAAAACATACGCAAGCGGGTTGGCCACTAACCCGCAACTCCACCAACCCGCATTGAAGCAGCGTGGTGGAGTGGACTCCAGGCCTCCCAATAAGACCCGTGCCCAGTAGTGGGACGCAAAAAGGGTTACAGCCAACCCACGCTTGGAAAGCTCGATAATTGTTATTTTATTTTTATACATGATTTTTATTACCTTTTGAAATCTCAATTGATTTGGTAGTCCAAGACCAGATTTAACTGGAGTTTCGTTTCTTTTAAAACAACTCATCCGCAGGTTCACTATTAAACTCCTATTATAACTTCATCACTTCATTAAAACTCAATATAAAGTTGGCCTTCCTAATAAAGAATTTTCTTTTTCCAAGTCCCTACCAAGTTATTAAGAAAATACTTGGAAAGTTATAAGGATAGAAAGACGCAAATGTTTTTTTCGAACATTCAATATCTTAATATAATACGTATCTGGCTAGTCTGGTGGACCATGGCCTGAAACTCTGTTCCCCAACAGTGGGAACATTTCATGTACCTACGGTTGAAAAAGTATAAAATCTTTTGACAATATACGTTTAGAAAATAAAGAATTCCTATATATCATACTAATATCATAAACGCGAAAGTTTGTAAGTGTGGATGTTTGTACTCTTTCACGAAAAACTACTGAATGGATTTTAATGAAACTTTACAATTATATAGCTTATACATCAGAATAACACATAGACTACAATTTATAAAATATTGTGTGAATTGTTCAAAATATGACTATAAGTTCAAGTAAGTAGGAAAATACTTTATACTTTATTATATTATATAATATTACTAGCTTTCCGCCAGCGGCTTCGCCCGCGTGGACCCGTTTTATAGGTTCCCGTAGGATAAAAATCATCCTATGTCCTTTTCCAAGGTCCACTCTATCTGTGTTCCAAATTTCATTAAAATTGGTTCATTAGTTTAAGCGAGAAAGCGTAACAGACAGACAGACAGAGCTACTTTCGAATTTATAATATTAGTAGGGATAGCGGACGCCCGCGACTTCGTCCGCGTGGATGTTTGATTGTTTGAACATGCTAATCTCAAGAACTACTGAAAAATTCTTGTGTTGAATAGTCCAGTTATTAGGGGAGGCTATAAGCTATATAACATCATGCTATGCGACATTAAACTCCTCCAACGATGTATTCTGTGCTCCAACGCACACACGCACACTGTTTTGATAGATATGATCTTTGACGTTAGGAACACACCTACATTGCTTAGACAACAGTGAGTGCTTGTAATTTAATATGAACTTTATACAATAGCAATAAAGCTCAAATTGACTACATTTTAGTTAGAAAACATTTGTATGGGAAAAAGAAAAGGGCTGTTTTTATGGGTTTTCCGGCAATTATTCGAATTTTTCTCGCCGTAAAAACCATCCTTGAACTTCAACGAACATTTAAAAAAAATAATTGGTCAAATTGGTCTAGGCGTTGTTGAGTTATGCGCTTACGCTTAGTTATGGATGTTTGTTACTCTTTCACGAAAAACTACTGAATGGATTTTAATGAAACTTTACAAAAATATAGTTTATACATCAGAATAACAATATGCTACAATTTATAAAGATATTTGTGTCAAGTAAGCAGGAAAAAATCTACCATCTGCGAGCTATTCTGGCGTGCGCTGCCAAAACCGCTAGAGTTACACATAATTATGTAATGTATGATGGAAACGTTTATCGTAAATAGTCCTACAAAAAAACCCGCTACAGTATATATGTATAACTCATGTCTAAGCCATTATAGCCAAAATAGTGAGAATCATAACTACAATAAAAATTGATAATTTACTGTCCCTTTCTAATGCGGGTGAAACCTCTAGTATGATATAAGGTTATAATGTTTCGTATAAAAATAGGATTCCATTTTCCCCTATAATATAAAAGCAGGACTCCCCGATGACGAAAACCATCTGTTTCCTTACGAACCCTAATTAATCCGCAACAGATAGCCAATTTATTTTTCCTTCGCTTATTAACTTGGACTTATCTCTTCTTGGAGTCATTGTCGGTTTTTGTATCAAAATATGTTCTTGTATCAAACGGTAGATGAGAATTTGTATTTCATCAATTAAGAGGCATTTTCCAGTTTATATTGAACTGTTAATGGTTACTGGGGTTGCTTGGAAAGTTTACTTACGCAACTGGAAAGTTCACGGAGTGCTTTTTTATTTTCATAATCGTGACGTATTTCTGAGTTATCTATAATCTATACAATAAAATAAAGTTGGAGTGTCTGTTTGTAATATTAAAATAACCGTTTTTTACCACATGGATATGAATGTATACGGTACATATACAAAAACAAGCATTTTTACAATTTTTGTTTGTCTGTCTATCTGTCTGTCTGTTTGTTCCAGCTAATCTCTGAAAGGCTGGACCGAGGAGTAACTTAGGCTACTTTTATTTTAGAAAAATTCTAATACTAAAGTCCACACGGACGAAGTCGCGGGCGGCCGCACGTATCCGATAAAATTAATGGCATTTGGTTAGATATAATTTTTATAGTGCGCGAGTACTGTAAAAAAAATGTTTGGAAAATCCAAAAGTGCACGCCTCATAATCTCATCCTTCAAAATAAAATTGATTAATATATTATAGATACTAAAACTATGAAGAACAGTTTTTTTGTTTATTTAATAAAAATTAAACTACATCGAATCAGACCCTGAAAAGTGAAAGAGTTCTATTCCTAAGTATAACGAAGCATAAGCGTAAAGTATTTCGGTAGTTATCGTGTTAACAAGAAAAGCTTCCGCACATACAGACACAAGGACGTCCAATATAGAATTTTTTTAAACTGTTTTTTATCTAGTTTAAA
The DNA here is from genome assembly GCA_911387765.1 of Pyrgus malvae. Lineage (NCBI taxonomy): Eukaryota > Metazoa > Arthropoda > Insecta > Lepidoptera > Hesperiidae > Pyrgus > Pyrgus malvae. Next base: position 4,593,684 of record OU426958.1, on the reverse strand, counting down.
TAACAAAAATGGCATAAAAAATATCATGAGTGTTAAAAATAGTGTTTTTTCTTGATATGTGTGTATATATTATCTTACAAGTGCAATATATGATACATAGAGACATTTTAAGTTTGAAAAATCAGATGTTTTGTGCGAAGTGACAGTAGTACCCACCTCAACGCTTCGCTTATGAGGCGTGCAATAAAATATCAGTGCAAAAACATGTTTTTTCCAGTTGCCTCCAAAACTCCATTATACACGTTATAGCAAAGTAGCCATCGTTTGTACTGGATGTTTGACTAAATTAAGTGAGTAATTACTGACGACTTATTGCTTTTATCCATTGCCACGTCCAGTTTCAATGAAACTGACAAAGAAGTGATGTAAAACTTATACTTGACGCTGGCAATATACACAGAGCTTGCGATGTCATTATGAAAGAAAAAAATTACGGTTTGCACTCCGGGAGTGCCGGCAGAAGTGAAAACTTGATTGTTAACGTTGTGCATTTTTGATTTATTGGAATAGTTAGGGAATAATTTTGAACGAATTGCTTTTATCATCAATATAAAAGTACTATTATTTATGTCGTAGAATACAATATTTATTTATTGCGCTATCGTATACAAACATTACAATTTATATTTCATTTTCTAATTCTTTTTAAAAAAAATTTCATACTTTGAAAAAAAAAAAAAATTAACCCATTTTTTATGAAAAAAGATTTTTAAAAAATCGATTTTTTTAATTAATCGAAACCCTTACAACCGATTAAAAAATAAACAATCGATTGTTCGATTAATCGATTTCGATGTTACAACACTACTCTCCAACCGTCTTAGGCTTTTTCAATCAGCACACGTGACCCGACGCGAGTTTCACAGTTTTTACCCATCCCACAAAAGTGCTCAACGCCGCTAAAGAAGTTTTCACTTCAAAAAAAAAGTACAATTTGCAAAATAAGTCTTGTGTTACAAGCATTCAGAAACAACAACATAAATTATTCTTATTTGTCGTTGAATGCACATTTCAGTACGAATTTAAGCCACAGTCATCCACAGTGATGTCACCGTAGCCGCGTAGCTATAATTTATGTTCGTAGACAAAACGTCGTAGCATATCAGCAGAACAAATTTTGTAAGCACTGTGGTAGATCTACCAATAGGCATGATGACAGATTTTTAAATACCTTTCCTTATTGTAGGTACACGTCTACTAGTTTAGAAAAAAAGTTTATGTCAGCAACAAACTTAAGTTTTAACGTAAATTAATGTACTTTCTGCTATGTAATTTGAATTAAGCGCGAAAACGCTCGTAGGTGTCATGGCGTCGGCTTGCTCGTCAAACTTCAAGCAACACGATGACATTTACTGAGACGTGATGTCATTCCTTTTGATTGGCGTTTCAGATAACATGGCAGATTGCTGTATTTAATACTTTTATTTTATTGAAAATCTTATTAATCTTAATGTTTATATTAAAACGGGATCATATTTTAGAACTTTTTTAGCATATATTTTTCTGTAAAACCATTTATTTTCTGATTCTTTAATAGTGTCATCATGCCTATTCGGATAGTGTTTTTAGGTTAACTTTGCTTATGCTTGTTGGCTCACAGCTCAGAATGCGGGTTTTTGTAAAATAAAAGATAAAACACTTTACAATTATTGCACGTATATTTCGTAGTTATGCAGTATACAAATCACATATGTAAATGTTTCAAGAACGAATAAACCACCAACAGAACAAAAATGGAGTACTTACATATTAACAATCAACTTAACTATTATTCCTTCAATCCTTTACTTGTTTCACTTAATATTTTATCTATACACTAACACATTTACTCTTTACTAATGCTTTTTCCTTAGCCACGTCTCGATCCCTCAGTGCTTCCAACACGAATGCTTGCAGCTTGGTCGGAGAAAATAACGACAATTCATGTGACCGGAAGTTGGCTATGATTAACTGATGGAATCAAGATGGCGGAGGTGTCGGAAACGGAACAATCGAATTACCGCTACTAAAAATATCATAATAATACGGAATTAGCTAATACAATATTCTTCATAAATAAATAAAAGCTAACAGCTCGGCCATCCTGCTTATAGCGTGTCCTCACGCTTTCTTACAAGTACAAAAGTACTATAAATTTTCAAAAAAATATTACTATAAATTACATTCTTTAACGCATTTAATTATCTGTATAATGTACAATGTAGTTTATATTTATCGAAAGCTCTTAAATAAAATAAAATAAAAACAAGAAATTACGTTCATTGTACTCAATAATTGTATTAATAGCAATTAATGCAGTAAATCATTATAATATATTTTTAATCGTATTTTTAATTTCAAACATAAGTTTTCCCATTAATATTGTAATCTTTTTTTTTATTTAAGTAGAAAGAACATTACTTTTATACACTACACAAAAATAAATTGGCCTTAGTTTATTAATCTTAAGAACCCATTACCCGTAAACAAGCAATAAATTACTTCATATTAACATCTGAAATGAAATGTCAGAAAAATCATCATGAAATCTCAAATAAAGTCATAAAATAATTATATACCTAATATTTGGATTTGTATTTGGAACTTTTACACACTACACAAAAATAAATTGGCCTAAGTTTATTTATCTTAAGAACCCATTACCTAATTATATAGGATAATTTGGATTTGTATTTGGAGTCGAATTAGTTACATAAACAAAAACATGTTCAATTGAAGACCCCACATGAGGGATACACAAAGGATCCCATTCCGAACTGGAAAAACTTATTGAATCTCGCCCTCGTCCCCTCCACCGGGGCACTTTCACTCCATCCCATTACTATATTATTATTGCCCCTAGAACTCCACTAAAAGCTTTAAAAAGTCACCAATTCCACATTTCCCGTCAGACCTTTTGTCAATTTTTCTTTCAAAAACCCGATCAAATGTGTTTAAACGGCTCGTTCGACTCAACAGCGAACTAATAAACTATATATTTTACTCAACCTTCATAGCAATCAACTCTAAAGCAAAATATAAACATGTCCAAAAATTCCTTACAAAGACTAATGCGAGACACCTTCTCACTCAGATGCAAGACCCAGTCTGCAACTACATTACCCATAACAGACAAATTTCACTTTATTATCATTTTATTTTCACAAAGCCGAGGATCGGGTCCAGCCCGAAAAAACAAGAATCCATTTTCAAGAGGTGCATAATGGGAACAAACAATTTTATATCCGTGACCAATCCCTGTAATTATGTGCAAGCCTCATGAAGGCAAACACGGCTAACTAAATATACAAGAACAACCCTTACTATCACATCAATCCGTGCAAAAATTTTTAGTCCTTGACTAAACAACTTTTACACCAATATCAGTAAAACCAAGGTACCTCAAACAAGTTGAGAAGCAATCCCCGTCTATTAAAACTTCCAAGCGAAATCGGCCTTTTTGTCCTAACCCTTACCGCAACTCAGTGCCCGCTTGCATTCCTATTGCCAGTCATAACCACTTGACCGCAATTCATAGTTTCCCCAATCCCCTGCATTTGTAGGCCCTTGCTGCAAGTGAATCCCCGTAAATGTTTACATCAAACTTGGACGCACAAACAGTTAATGCCGAACCTCTACTACTCTCGAGATTCACTATACTCCATAAGTATCTATTACATCCACCTAAGATAATTGGGTAGTTAACTGATGTCCAGAATATGCCACTTATAAACAAAACACGAACACAGACTACCCACCATCACATAAATTCAAATAGTTGGAATATCAAACATAATTAATTATTGATCTATCGCTTTCTAGTAAATCGAGTCCCACCAACATCCCGTACCATAACACAGGCTAGCGACGTCACTAACCAGCACTTTTCTATCTATCCCCCAAGTTGAAGCGATCACATCCCGCACATACACTTCTCAAATTTATATGTTTGATGAATAGACGCCTACTCTACAACAAAATTGCCAAATCCTCTACCAAGATCAAACCAGTTTAAAATATCAGTCAATACCCCAATTCCATCTCCCCGTACCAGAGATACATTTTACTCATAAACACTATTACAACCAAAAAAGGAGTTTTAAACAACTCTCATGTATGTACGTCCCACAATCTGTAAAATAACAGGCCACTGCTATGCAATATGATATATTACACAACACCAGAGAGGACGCCATTAAATCAGTAAATCGACCGTCCATATCTTACACTTGCTTTCTACACCCCCGAGCAATCCATGTTTATAAACGCCTCCTTCAGACAAACTAAAAACTAGGGCAATAAAAATCAGTTCATGATTCGCTCTAAAATGCAAAACGGATGGTTACCAATTTCTGATGGGTGTACTTTCTATGTTCATCCTATCAATAATTATTAATGTCGAACTCCCAGTTTTATCTATAGAGAACTAAGCAATCTGAAACACTCATCTTCATCATAAAAGTCAATTGCTTCGCCAATAATATGCAATAACCTGCACTACAGCAACTTTAGTGGCCCTTCACACCTAATGGTACAATTGTATTTGTAGCAATACCTCTTCCTCACCTTTATCAGTTTGTGAATCTAATTTAAAAGACCTGAACCTATTCTGCTTTCAAACCAAATCAAAGCTAGTCTCGTCACACAAAGAACACTTTGCCGACATCTCGCCACAATGAAAAACATATTAGCGTTTTGCAAAGAAGGCTTTGGTACCAGGCTTCGATTAATACCGCTGAAGGCTTCAACCCTACATTGAATACCGTAAGTTTGATACACTTTACGATGTCCCACAGTGACTGTCCCAAAATAATTTCGCAACCGCCCAGGTTCGGTAAATTGGCCACTTGAACACTCACTGCGACTATAAGGTTACTTACAGCTCTCTACAAACATTGCCAAGCCCGACCAACTTTGGAAAAGAGCAGCGAATCATATCCCCCATCTTATACACATATTTCTGAATATTCTTCCACCTTCTTAATCCAGATTAAAATGGTTTGCTCTTTACACAAAGGATCAAAATCCGGTATTACATCGCTATTAAAAGATTTTATAATCAATTTAACTAAAAAAAAACTTCACCAATTTAACTAAAACAACCTACGGAGCCTACCTATTTCAACAAACTCTATTCCACCTTAATATGGTACGTATAACGCCACTGCGATTCAGAATTCCGCTCAACGCCGTACCACCGTTACATAATATGCAACCCCAGTGTGACGGGTGACGGGAAGAAAACAGCTTCGAAAACATCGCAGTACTTCGAATTCATATTCCAAACATTCAGCATCTGTGAGTCAACCTCAGGAGATGAGACATCACGAACTCCTTCTCAGCGTTATTGTAGATCTGCAATTCCCCAGCACATTACCCCAATGTATGTCTGCTAGACCACAGTGCACGCATACAAAGCTCCCAAAAAGCAAGGCTCCCAACAAAGCCTCGTTATACTACAATTAGTTCGAAAACGAAACCCTAATGACTTATACACCTATCCCTTCCTCAAAATTCACACTATTGGTGAGAAGCGCATTGAAATCTGTGCGGTAGTTTGAGACTACCTAGTTCATATAGACAGACAGACAGAAAGACGCGTCAACGGGACTAACTTTTATACGTTAGGATTGACAAGAACTTATCTAAAATTATCTCAATTTCAAAATCCCCTTGACTACCACTACAACTCACCGTAGCTCAAATACATATATAAGTATATAGTATATAAATATTATTACAAAATAGTTTTTAATAATATAATTTCAAATAATGTTAAATAGAAACTTTGCACACCAATGTTTATGTAATTCAATTTTTTTTCTCTTTTTTTTTGTAATTTTGCTCACTAAATTTTGGTTAATGTGAGACTATAATTTTCTAAAAAAAAACAACTATTCATATACCACATTTTGGCAAATAAATAATTTCATTTCATGATTTCATTACATTTCATTTCAAATTACCGCTCAAATGCTGCTTCCCTCTACCAAGACGTTGCGAGTTGCGTTGTTGGGTCTTGAAGGCCTCCTCTGCAAACCTTATCGCTCCTTTGCTCCTGAATAATCTTATGCTCTCTAACAGAGGCTTTCGATCTCCCTCCATCCTATGCATATCGCTGCTCTCCCGGGCTCACTTGTGCTCTACCTGAGCGTCTTTTGGTCCTCTAACCTGGACTCCCTCCTGCCCGACCTGAGCGTCCTTTTAAGTCCCTCATTCCTGCTCGACCTGAGCGTCATTTGGCTCTTAGGCCTGGGCTTACGTGTGCTTACCTTAGCCCAGATCGTACCTCCAATCCTAGGTAGTCTTTCTCGGGGTATTCGTCCATAATATTATTATCTGCAAAATTACACATTTGAGTACATATTCCATTTTAATCATAATAAAAGTTAACAAAAATGCAAAGTGACTCATTTGAGTACATATTCTATTTAAAATCGACTTTAGAATCGAAAAGAAAAAAGAGAACAAATTAATATAGTATAGAATTATCCAAAGCTAAAGAAAAACATCACCAGACTTCTATATGTCTATAATCAGACAATGGAATGTATTTTTCTTGAAAATGATATCATCGTAATTATCATCACCATCATTGTTGTCTTTATCATTATCACCATCAACACCATCATCATTTTTTTTCATGTTAAGCACCCCTAGGTGCAGTTCAGCACCCACCACAAAAAGAATAATTGAGGATATGCAAATCTGTAAGCCATCATTTCTTAAACACTAAGTTTTAACCTTACCTTCATTGTATATCAAAGTCTTATGCTTGTATGTATAGATATCTGAATAAATTTACGACAAAAATTTACGTTACCAATGGAACTGCAAGACAAATACGAAAACATGATATTGGTACCCCCCCTTGTAGATTGAAATTATGTAAAAAAAATACAGTGTTACCGAATTCACGAAACATTCAAATCTTTGCCTTACAATCATTTTAGGTCCTAGTTGGCATTGTGGCACAGTGGATACGTTTTCCTAGAATATATAGCGATTGCTGCCTGTAAAATTACATCAATTTACATGTAGATAAGGTAGAATAAGTGGAAAGTGTACATACTCGTATCATTTCAGCATGTTTTTGTATCCTTATTATCGCAAAAAAAAGGATTATGAATTATGAATTATAAGCATCAAATAAATACTTTACTAGTTCTATGGTATCAGTTTTCATTCATATTTACAAAGGTCAATGTTAAATTTTAATTAATATGTGGATTATGTCGATGCAATACTAAATATAACGTGAGAACCTCATCCTTTCTGTTGATGTTGGTAAAATAAGGTAGATCAACTCAAGCCATTGTATATTCATTCATCATATAAAAAAAAGTAAAAAAAAGTGGGTACCAACTTCCTGTAAGGGCAATAAATTTAAAAGAAAAGTCACATTTATAAAAGCCTTCATCAAAACTAGTTGTTCACATCTAGTGTACCACAGCTGTAAAAAGATATCATTAATCATGCATCTTATTAATCTAAAATAATATATAAATCTTTAACGCACTAAACATATACGTAACATCCATTCTCAGGTCTTCAAATATTTATATCTAAGTCTATACACCACGGCGGTGTTTCCGATCCAGAGAAAAGAAATTAAGTTGATTTCATAAATTACGTATTTTCTTTCTTTAAATATCTGCGTTTTTTCATAAATTATTCATATTTTGATAAAAAATAAAATAAAGTGAAGTAGGTTGATAAGCATACTGCAAATTTATTACAATAAAAGTTAATAAAACATGTGGTTGTAAATAATTGACGTTCACCCCTAAGCGTTCACCGGTTCGATATTCCAACAAATTCAAGAAACTTCAATATATCAGAGTATTTACAGAATTGGCCGTAGTGGACGTGAAAGAAAACAGTAAATTCTCTTATTATCCCACTTCTGAACTGTTGGCTCACAGCTCAGAATGCGGGTTTTTGTAAAATAAAAGATAAAACACTTTACAATTATTGCACGTATATTTCGTAGTTATGCAGTATACAAATCACATATGTAAATGTTTCAAGAACGAATAAACCACCAACAGAACAAAAATGGAGTACTTACATATTAACAATCAACTTAACTATTATTCCTTCAATCCTTTACTTGTTTCACTTAATATTTTATCTATACACTAACACATTTACTCTTTACTAATGCTTTTTCCTTAGCCACGTCTCGATCCCTCAGTGCTTCCAACACGAATGCTTGCAGCTTGGTCGGAGAAAATAACGACAATTCATGTGACCGGAAGTTGGCTATGATTAACTGATGGAATCAAGATGGCGGAGGTGTCGGAAACGGAACAATCGAATTACCGCTACTAAAAATATCATAATAATACGGAATTAGCTAATACAATATTCTTCATAAATAAATAAAAGCTAACATGCTAAACAAAATAATTTATTTAGAACTATATCCATTATTTTTAGTCCTTAGAAAGTAACCCAAAGGTTTTGATTCTCTTATCTATACTAATATTATAAAGCTGAAGACTCTGTTATTTTGAATACACTAATCATCTAATCATGGGATTCGTTGTTCTGAATTGAAATATTCTTGTTCTGTTGGACAGTCCATTTAACGAGAAATGTTTTATTGGATAAAATATTAGTATCACGCTGTAATATGGGTAATACCGATAAATACTATGGGACACATCTAGTGGAATATTTTGATTATTTTCTTCTTCAATTATAAGTCATTGCGACATAGATGTATGATTATTGCACGCCTCATAACGCGAAGCGTTTGAGGTAGTGCACTACTCTCAACTAGCTAGAAAATGTGCTTTTCTTGAACTTTGATTGCCTCTTATCTATGTATTTTGCACCGATTCTTTCATATGAGCACACCGATATGCAGATGAACTATTAATTTAAAATTAGGTAACTATTAAATGAACATTTATTGTGTTATATTTAATAAAAATACTGATTGAAAAAAATCTTCTATGTATGTCCGTGTTTCTGTGCGTATGGATCCCGTGTGTGGCAGTGATAACGTCCGTAATACTGCACATATCGAGTTTTTTTTCCCATTCAGAATTGTTTTCCCTGATCTGGTATTGAAAATGGCTGTTTAATTTAGTATTGTTTAATTAATATTGATGAATAAAAATCCTACATTTTTTAATTTCTCTTACGCTTCGTTATACTTAGGAATAGAATCAATTTTATTTTGAAAATTTAGATTATGAGGCGTGCACTTTTGGTATTTCCAATTTTTTTACATTTGCTTGGCAGGCTTATTTATTATCATCTTATACTCGAGCATTTCGTCGAAGTTTGCGTTGAGAGAGAAGATAACAGTGCTTTTACTTTAGAAGTGTAGAGACCTAATAAACATGTCATTTAATTTTTTTGGTGCCAAACTAAAATAAATTATACTGTAAGCTGTACTTTATTCAGGTGATTTATTTCACCACCGCCGTAAATAAAGTAAATTCCAATACATCTTACTAATATTATAAATGCGAAAGTAATTTTGTTTGTTACTCTTTCACGCGAAAACTACTCAACCGATCATCATGAAACTTTGTACATATAATCTAGGAGTTATCAAAAGTAAAATAGGATACTTAAAAAAAAAACGCGGTTGAAACCGCGGGGCATAGCTAGTGTTATATGTACTTGATCAATGTCTAGTTCAATACTCGTTATAGTACGATTTAAGCCATAGTGGTGGCTTGAAATATATGTTCGCAGACAAGACACGAGTACTACGATGCACCTTAGTACGTTACTAATTTTATGAGCATTTTCCTTGACTAATGGTTTAAGGAGCTCACGAGCTATAAGGCGCCGTCGAGCTATAATGCTAAGGGCCTCTTTTACCACCTTCAAGTAAGTGACAAGTACGCTAATTGTCGGTTAAAGTCACCCGTAACTTCAATTTCAATTTCACGATGTTTGAGTAGCACTAATCCTTATGAGTAATTGATCCGTACTCACAACTTTTATTTGCCAATTAACTTTACTTGGGACGTAACTAATCAAAACTTTACTTGGAGATGGTGAAAGAGGCCCTAAGTAATATCGAGCGTAGTCAGAAGTATGTAGGGTGAACGCCAGTGGCAAATATGCGCATCTCCAAGTTTTGGAGAGCATGTTAAATGTCAGTTCAGAAAGAAAGAAAGAAAGAAAGAATATTTTTTATTTCATATTAGGAATACAAAATATTCGCTTAATGAATGTCATTTTTTCCCGGTCATCGCCTTTAAGTGCCCGTTTGGGCTAGATGTTGAGCTGAGAGAAAAAAGGCGGCGGAAAAAAACTCCCAGCACTCTTTAAAAAAAATACATAATAATCATATAATAATATATTTGAGATAACAGAATGGCTATGGGTTGATAATGGTCACACGTGACAGCTGATGGTGTGAGACACCATCAGTTATTGGCAGATAAAAGTTAAACACTGACAACGACCTTATGGAGGGATTCGATAGCGGGTTGGCCACTAGCCCGTACGGCCAATAATTTTCATTGGAGCACAGTGTGGCGTAAGGGCCAGACCCCCCATACTAAAAATTGCTTTTTTTCATTGGACCTTAAATTCCTTAGGGTAGAAAAAATATATGTATGTGTCTGTAAGTTAATTATGCAATAGGGATTTTATTAATATTCTATTTTGAAGTAAACTTTGGCGTAAATCTCTTTTTGTGGCAAATCAGTAAAGCATTTAAATTGTCTGTGTTTGAGGACCGGTGTGGCACAATGGTTACCATACCGGACTGCCGATCGGAGGGTCTCGGGTTCGATTCCCGGCGAAACAGAAATTTGAAAGAATGAGTTTAAATTTCTGTTCTCAGTGTGGGTGTTTGTGTTCCTGTCTTTGTATGTGTCCATGGTATCCACGACACAGGGTATATCTACCCTAATGTGGGGCTATGAGTGTGTAACGTTTATTATTTCTTGTGTTGTCTTCTTTAGTACAAAATACCTACATATCTAAGCTTAAATATACAAAAAATTAAATAACACACCATTGTGATGAAATGCTGTGATAAATATGAATTTGAAGCACCACCGGTATTTACATAGGATGTAATTTATGATCGTCGACAGGATACGCGAAAGCACATTATTGTACATTAGAGTCGCTTCCTCTCTTGTGAACTAAATTTTGTTACAATTTCTAGGTTTCGTATCGCAAATGCTTAAAGCATCAAAGGGACTGACTCACCCGTCAGTGGAGAGGGCATTGCGCTTCGCTTCGATACATAATTTTTGTGCCAAACCTGGTGCGGTGAGAAGAACGCACACATTTTAATTTTGTCACATATTCACAAATATTCTTTCATCGCTACAGACGCATACATTTCTAAATATGTCAGTTACAATTAACAACGTGATTTTCTATTCACCGATAATACTGACACCGACACACACACACACACACACACACACACACTAGTTGCATATAACTAGAAGGCACTTCGTGCATGCACGTTGGGACGAGTAAAGGCCACTCCTCTGACGGGTGTTATACCTGTCAATACCTTGATGCTCTAAGAGCAAATGCAAGAAACTATCCGCACAGAAAAATTGACTGTGTTAATACCAGCATGAGTTGTGGTACCATAGGAGGAAAAAAAGGTTGTGGCACAATATGTTCGTACTACGGGCATAGCCCGAAACGATTTCATAAGAAATCATTCCGTTGTCTGTTTGTCTGTTAGCGCAATTGTATGAGAAACACGCGAATCGGAAATTTGAATCATTAGTTTGAATTTCTGTTTTCTGTCTGGGTGTGCTGTATGTACAGTGCGATAAAAAATAATAACAAAGTTATTGATTTTGTTAGCCAAACCCTTTGAAGTAAAGAAGCAAAACTGCAAACAAGCAAAAACGCTAATACGAGTAAAACTTGAAAGAAAATGACAACTCGAATAAACGGAATACTGAAATGAATACTTTTCTAGCAGTTTTATTACTGCGTCGGTCGTAAGGTACCGCTGATCTAATAAATAAAGTAGGACAATGAAATTAGGTAACTACGTAGGTAGCGTCCGTTGTTTGTGGAAAACTGTCTAAAATATTAGGGTATTCCAACAAGAAGGCACTTTGAAACTCCTTAAGCTGTTTGTGATTTTAGTTAAATTTCAAGTAAAGAACTTTTTGACGACCCGCGTGGCGCAATGGTTACCAAGCCGGACTGCCAATCGAGGGGTCCCGGGTTCGATTCCCGGCGAAGCAGAAATTTGAATGATGAGTTTAAATTTCTGTTCTCGGTCTGGGTGTTTGTGTTCCTGTCTTTGTATGTGTCAATGGTACCCACGACACAGGGTGTTAATTACCTTACTGTGGGGCTATGAGTGTGTTTATAAAGAACTAGTTTACTAGGAAATTAGCTCTCACAGTTTGTGGAAAACTAGTAAAATAGTAGGTGAATAGTAGGTAAATGGATTAATGAACGAAATAAACAACCATGATTTCATGATCGCTAACTGCGTACGACGTAATGAGTCTTTGACTGATATAAGTAGACCCACAATACAATGTTGTGCAAAGCTATGAAAAAAATTCGAATTGTCCTGCAGTTGTAGTAAAAGGTAAGAGTAAAAACGTAGTTCCCCTTAATATGAGAGACGGTACCTACAGTGGCTTAATAACTTTATCGGCATTTGAATTGCGCAGGGCACCACTGATACATAGGCTTACAAATTACGACTTTGCTTAAATTTTTAAACAGTAATAGGTATTATGTTTGCAGTCTCACAACACTTTTTTTGTATGCGCCTACCACAAGCTTTACTCGTCACCCAGGGTTGGCTGGTAGAGAATGACATCTAGGCATTAAGCACGCCCTTGTGTTCCTCATTTTCAAGGTAATACTGTGGCTGCAACCCTTTTTTGCGTCCCACTGCTGGGCACGGGTCTCCGTCCTATTATTGGGAAGGTCTAGAGCTTACTTCACCATGCTACTCCAATGCAGGTTGGTGGAGATGCGGGTTAGTGGTCAACCCGCTGTTGGATATTTTTAAACTGCCCATAAGGCCCCCGACAAGGTTTAACGACTGTTATCTATCGATAACAACCGGGACCGACGGCTTAATATGCCCTCCGAATCACGGAAACGCGCATGAAAACATTTGCCACTAGCGGTCACCCATCTCTCACCTGACGGCGCCCGTTTGGCTTAACTGCGTAGATCGCTTGCGTTCTACGCTAGCCGCTGAGCCATACGCGCTTCAGGTACTATAAGATTAAATAAATAAATAATATACTTGAGTCCAATTCATTAAAAAAATCTAGAAGAATTCGTTGACCGGCTTAGGGGGCCCAGACCTCATAATCCTCCCCTGTATCCGCCATTGAATAGTGATTACGAGTAACTTTATAAAATACTAGTGGACCCCGCAGACGTTGTCCTGCCTTAAAAGTAATAAAAGAGGATTTGTTTTCATATTATCTTAAAGAGACTTCATGTTACTGTCAAACAAAAATATAAAACAAATAATGACATACTGTTACGAGGGGAGGCTCGAGAGGGTTTTTAAAAAAAGGATTTTTAATACAAACTGGAATTTAATTATTTAAACGATTATAAATTTTTAGAAATTAACCCTCGGCACAACCACACTCTCCGAATACGGCCTGAGACTCAGCGCGGGGAGGCTGAGTCCATGGTTTTATTACATTCTTAATGCTGACAAAGGAATAGTCAGATGCTGACCCAGGGGTAGCTGGATACTAAGCCAGGGTATAACACCTCCCCCTTTAAGAGGAGACTTTGGGGTTCTTCCAAGTCTCCATACTAAACTCGTGATCTGATGCGGGCGGCTTCCATGAGTTCTATGCCCTGGTCTACGCTATCAGTATTTTCGGATGGTTGTGGTGACTCTACATTAGTTTTGGCTTTTCGCCGGAAAATTTGATTGTTGCCGGGTTTACAAAACTTACGAAATAATAGGAAACACAAATATGAAATAATAACAATAAAAACAAAGATTACAAGTCCAGAATAATGAGTTCCATATCGCACAATGTGTGGACTGGTTTCTAATTTCTTGATATTATCTAAAAGTGAGTTTAAAATAATTTGATTGTTTGAATTAACATTAAAATCATCCAAGTCAATGTTATTAAGTTTGATAGGGAACACATCATTTATTACATTATTAAATTTACTAATATTACAGCAAGTATCTTTTATCAGGTTAAAATCAGGCATATTATTTATAGGGCTTGTAATATTTAAAACAGAGCGTTTTGGAGTAAAAGATGTGCTTTTACAATATCCAATACAATTATTTGGAATTTCAAGTATTCCTGTACCTAGAAGGGTGGTTTCGTAAACATCTAGATTTATACAGTCTATAGAAATCTTATTGGGCTCTGATTGCACGAATATCCATCTATTATTTTCCAATGGTTTCCAGATATCTAATTTGCCGAATATAAACTTTGTCTTACATTTTTCAGGTAACTTATTTACAACTTTAGTTAATAATTCACTTTCACATGATGGTTTTGCTTCTGTCGTGTATACATTTGTTACATCACAGATGTAAGTAGCGGGTTCTATGATTTTACAGGTATTAAGATTATTCAAATTACAGTAATGGGAATTGTCTTTGGTCATTGCAAGGTATTTATTATCGGGGATTATCAAACTGAATTTAGTAGGTTCCTTAACATCATATGGTACAGGCATAGCTATATTATGGAACAGAATATATTCTTTTGATGTAACTAGAGGTACATGTAAAACAAAAATTATCTTATTCCTTAAGTAATAACATATCAAGCGTGAAATACCTAAAACATGGTGTATATTATGTAAACTCAAAGTTATTGGTAATTCTACGTGGCTGGGCAGATGTCTGTAATTGTCTGCTAGCTCTTGGTACAACTGTTTGGGTGTCAATATAGAAGGATGTAGAACATTCTGTTTACTGAATAAGATTGCATTTATAACATCCTCTAACTGAAATGATAGGGTAAGAATCGATGCTTCAATACTATTAGACAATATAATTAATCCATTTGTGAGTTCTGAAATATTTTGAAGAGATGTTGCGAAATTTTCAACAGCATTGTTTAGGTTAATTTCGTTTTCTATAATTTTTCCCAAAGTTTTATTGTATGAAGTTGTCATCGAATTTGTCACTAATATATTTTCTTTCATTAGATACATTAACTGTTTTTCATCGTTTTGAATAGATTCTATCGCTTCATCATATTTCAGAGCATCATCTTCATTTAACGTGCCAAAAATATGTTTCATTAAAGATCCAATAGCCCCTATCCAGGCGCGCTTGACTCTATTATCTAACAAGTGTGATATCGAATCGAAATCTCTTACTATATCTTGATGTCTTACAAATAATGGTTGTAGCATGTTGCTACATTCCTTGTTCATTGGAGTAATTTGACTTAGGTTACATAGTTGTTGAGTTGTAATCAAAGAGCTTTTGATATTTTGTATGTGCGGAGCAAAATGTGAGATATCTAAGGGCATAATAATTTTCAAATCGCCGCTACTGATTTTTAGGGTTCCTAGGTAATCGAAAAAGAGGCCTGCATTTGATGTTATTGGTTGGATATAATCCTGATTCGGTTGGGCCCATGCTGAACTTCTGTAATCAATAAGGTAAGTGGAACGTTAACTATCATTTACTTATCTATCTTATATTATATACTATTATTTACTTATATCTTATGTAATACCTATATGCTAATTACGGATTTCTAGTGTCGGCTGGTTTCACCTGATCATAGTGATGAGTGACATGCCGACGATTTATAAGTAAGGTAAGAGTATTGTTACCGTTAATCTTAACTATCTTATAAGGTCCTTTCCAGAGCGGGGACAACGCTTTACGTAACCTCAAGTGGGTTTTAAGATACACATAATCACCGGCTTTATATTTGGTAGGACGAGTGCGAGCATCATAGTAAGCCTTTGAAGATTCTTTACTTCTCCTTATGAACTCGATGGCTTTCTCCCTTGAATATTTTAAGCGATTTTGTAGCATACGGACATAATCAGGATATGTTGCTCCTTGAGGTTCGTCATAAATGGAGTTAGGTATTAATGGTTTATTACCGAACATAAGCTCGTAGGGTGTATATTGAGTGGTAGAATGAACGGCTGTGTTGTAGGCTAGCATAGCTGTATACACATAACGAGGCCAATTTGTTTGTTCCTCATTAATGTAGGATTTCAGGTACTCCTTTAAAGTGGAGTGACTCCTCTCTAATGCACCCTGTGTTTGCGGATGATAAGGGGATGCCCACAAATTTTTTATTTTCAGGAATTGACAGGTTTTCTTAAAGAGATCTGAAGTAAAGTTGGTGCCTTGGTCGGTTAGAATTGTTTTAGGGATTCCAAATATGGAAATATAATGGAGTAAACATTCACTTGTTTCCTCTGCTGCGTAACTACGAATAGGATAGGCACATGAAAACTTGGTAAGGTCATCCTGGATGGTTAATATAAATTTTAGTTTTGCAGGACCTGCTTCGGGAAGTGGGCCAACCACGTCAATGGAAATACGCTGACATGGTTGCGTCGAAGTACTGGTGATATATGCAGATATAGGCGCACGATTTATTTTCCTCAGGGCTTTATTTTCTTGACACGACTTGCACTGTTTTACGTATGATTCTATATCATTACGCATTCCTTTCCAATAATACATCTGCTTTAATCGACTATACATGCGGCTTGAACCTAAATGACCTGCTATAGGGATGTCATGATTATCGTATAGAATTTTCTTAATTTCTGTTGGAGTAGGATAGATAATGTTGTTATGGTAAATCATTACTTTAATTTGGGTGTTATGGAAAAGATAGGCTAACATATTATAGATTTTAACAAATGAATGTTTTTCAAAAGGATTTTTTAAATCTGATATACCGATTTCATAGGTATCGCCCATAATTAACAAATTGTTCCTAACTCTTTTGAGGGTTTGGTAAATATCAGGATATGAAGCTTGATCAAAATGGTGAACTTTAAAGAACAGTAAGTAAAAGGTTTTATCGTTAAAAATAACTTTCTTAAATGAAAAGAGTTCTCTTTCGGATTCGGTAACGTAAGCTTTAATTTCAGGATCGCCTAACACTTCTATGATATATGGATTGGATTCATCTAAGTCAATCGATGTAGGAATAAGAATAGTTTTTGCGGGACATTTCATAAGACTTTCATTTCGTTCTTCGATTTTTGTATTAAACGATTTATTTTTATCTTGCATGATTTTCAGGAAGGATGTATAGTCGTCGGCGTTTACGTTTCCGTCATCGTGACTGGATAGTATAGGATCAAGGATGTCATCAGGTAAGTCAACGATTTTTCTTTCAGGATCAGGATTTGGGGTGCCGTCGGCACGAGTATCCGAGGTAAGTAAATTTTTATTTTCAGGATTCGATGCGGGATTTATAAGTTCGTCGTGAATTGGTAAGTTAACGGGATCATCATTATTAGGATTTGTATTTATAAGATCAGTATTGCCGTCAGATGGCTGGATATCAGGTAAAGGTACCATATCTTCTTGCAGATCCATGTGATTTTCATCTAAGGATACGATTTCTTCAGGATTGAATGAAGGTGGGGAATAGTGGGGATATGAGTAGGTCCATTAGATCTGCGTCTATCTCCGGACTTCGATCTACTGTGTCACCTTCATTTTCTGTTACAGATTTTTCTGGTTGAACTGGATTTACAGGATATCTGGACAGTGCGTCGGCACCGGTATTAGTTTTACCCTTTATGTGTTTGACATCGTATTCAAACTCTTCAAGTTTTAGGCGCCATCTAATGAGTCTGGAGCCTGGATCTTTGCAATTGAATAGCCATTGCAACGGTCTATGATCAGATAATATTTGGAACCGGTTACCGTAAAGATAAGGTCTGAAAGTTTTAGTGCCAAATATTACTGCTAGACATTCCTTCTCAGTCACACTATAATTGCACTCGGCTTTATTTAGTGTGCGGGACGCAAAAGCGATGGGTCGGTCACGGCCGACAGGACCTTGGGATAATATTGCGGATATGGCATAATTAGAAGCATCGCATGTGAGAAGGAAAGGCTGTGTGAAATCTGGATATGCTAGAACTGGCGCTGAAACAAGTTTGTTTTTCAGCGTTTCGAAAGCAAGCTGTTGTTCATTGAGCCATACGAAGGGGACATCTTTCTTCAAGAGGGACGTTAAAGGCTTTGCTAGTTTTGCGAAGTTATCAATAAACCTTCGATAATAGGATACCAGACCTAAAAAGGATTTTATATCTTTTGGAGATCGGGGTGTAGGGAATTCAGTCACAGCTCTGGTTTTTTCTGGATTTGGTTTCACCCCGTTTTCATTAATGATGTGACCTAGATATGCGACTTCCTTCCTGAGGAATTCGCATTTGTCAGGCTGCAATTTTAAATTGAAATTACGAAGTCTATTGAATACTGCTTTGAGATTATCGATATGTGAGTGTAGGTCATAAGAATATATAACAATATCGTCCAGGTATACGAAACACCTGGTACCCTGAAGTCCAGTGAGACAAGTATTCATTAGTTTCTGGAAGGTAGATGGTGCATTTTTAAGCCCGAAGGGCATTCGCTTAAATTGATAATGACCTTGTGGCACAGAAAAGGCTGTCTTAGTTGCATCTTTTGGAGATATAAGAATTTGATGGAATCCAGAGGCTAAGTCAAGAGTTGTAAAATATTTACTTTTACCAAGCTGATCTAAGATTTCGGATATCTGTGGAATAGGATATGTTTCACCAATAGTGATGTCGTTAAGTTTTCGATAATCGATGACAATTCGCCATTTCCGTTGGCCTTGGGCATCGATTTTCTTTGGGACTATCCATATTGGAGAACTCCATGGAGAGGATGATGGCTCAATGATATTATCGTTTAACATTTTTCCAATCTGAGTTTCCACTTCCTTTTTGTGGCACTCTGGGAAACGATATGATTTGGTGTGAATAGGGACATTACTACTAGTATTAATTTCGTGATTCAGGACAGTTGTATAGGATAACTTTTCATCGGGTAAATGGAAAATATCAGAATACTGTGAGCAAAGCTCTACCAGTATATTGGATTCTTCACGATTAAGATGATCAATCCGTAATGAATCTATGACGTGTTTAGTACGATTAAACGTATTGGGATAATTATTTTGTTGAATTGCACATACATTCAAAGGTTCAATTTTAAGATTTAGGTTTGAGTTAATATTTACATGAGATTCGGAAGTATTTACGACTGTTAAGTTAATTCGTTTATTATCTTTTACTTTTACGATACAGTTTGATATTAGTAAGGAATCGGATAAGTGTTGATCCAGGATAACACCTTCGGATAAGTTCGTGTTTTGAATGGAACATTCGATAACAGCTTCCGTACGAGGCGGCGAGGCGGCTTAACAGATCGAGTTCCGCCATCGTAGCAGCTGCAAAAGTCGATCTGGTGAGCCTAGGGGAAGTTACTGGTGATTTTACGTCAGTTGGTTCTAGTTCAGGTAAGTTAATGGTTAATTTGCTGTCCTCTCCCTTAACACTTTTTGGCATATTAAACTGTTACAAAATTAAAGGATAAGTTCGCTAGGCTTTACAACAAAAAATGAAACTGGCAACAAAACACACACACACACACAGCATAAACACAAGAAAATATAAAGAATATCAAACAAAGGTTTTCACAAATCAATCGCAGATCCCTAAAATCATAGACGTAATATAAACAATGACCAAAGACTTACAGTAACAAGAACACGCAGGCGGTAGACGCTACGTAGCACATTCCGGAGCGATAAGACGCGAGGAACCGTGGCAATGTCGATGTTACGTTGCGACGTATTATTAGCTGTGGAGTCGAGCTGATTTCTTCCTTCTTTACTCCAGATTGAGATACAGTGGTGATAATGATGTATGACAGGATATCTTCTTAGGTAAGTAGTTACAGATAGACGTCGTCAGGATACGGAAGGACGTCTTCGCAAGCGAGTAGTGATGTATGACAGGATATCTTCTGAGGTAAGTAATTACAGATGGACGTCGTCAGGATACGAAAGGACGTCTTTGAAGTTGAACGGAAGTTGGCCTATAGACCAGGATATTACTTCCAGGAGATTGGAGCTCAGGCACTTTACAGGATGTTTCACTTTTATTTAGCTTCACTTATTATTTCACTTCACTTCGTTTTTTTTAAACACTTTTCAGGATATTTAGTTTCACTTAGTTTTTAAGGACACTGGGGATTTCCGATCCCACCGCTGCCACCAAATGTTACGAGGGGAGGCTCGAGAGGGTTTTTAAAAAAAGGATTTTTAATACAAACTGGAATTTAATTATTTAAACGATTATAAATTTTTAGAAATTAACCCTCGGCACAACCACACTCTCCGAATACGGCCTGAGACTCAGCGCGGGGAGGCTGAGTCCATGGTTTTATTACATTCTTAATGCTGACAAAGGAATAGTCAGATGCTGACCCAGGGGTAGCTGGATACTAAGCCAGGGTATAACAATACGAACTGTCCAGTTATTCTGAATGTGTCAAAGTTTAGAACGACACGGCACGAAATACATAACGTTTGACAGGCAGGAACAATTTATATGGGAAAACTAAATAAGTAAAAAAGTAATTAAAAAACATTTCCAGTGGCCCAAATTGTGAATCTAAACCATCCTCGAATCCATTTGAATACACACAAAAAAATTCATTAAAATCTGTCCAGCCGTTAAGGAGGAGTTCAGTGACATACACACTCACAGAAGAATTATATATATTAAGATTTTATTTTGCTTCGTTTAAACCCATAGATTTTTTATATTGACGTAGTCAAAGTCATAATAAATCTATGTGTAAACCAGACTATTGTTACGATCGCTGACAATCAGCGTATTTAAACATCAGCAAGTCATCAACACGTCAACAGATTTACTAGTAAAACTCGTAACTACGAGTAGATGCGCGCCTGTCAGTAAGCTTAAAAGATTAAAGTCGATGCTTTTAGTAAATCAATTACGTTGTGAATTTTCCAAGCTTGAACTTTCAGGCCGTTTCATGTGATTGGGTAAATTATACAAGAGGATTATTTTTAGTGGACAGAAAATTAGTAACTTACTATATTTTAATTTAAATTACAAATAGGAAAAAAGACCCCTAAATTCGTTTAGTATCTCCTCCCTGCTGAGAGTCGAACTCAGGACATCTTGCACTTAATTGCATGTATAGTGCAATGGTTAATCGTTGTTCGGTAATAAAACCTTACTAGCCGCACGTTGTTTGTGGTCAGTGATTTTCTTCTGCTCCATTGTCAATGAGTTGTTCGGCGGTTGCCATGGTGATTCGTTCTTGTTTGGTCATCCCGAGAATGTAAAGGGAGAATTCTTAATATTTTAAAAAGAAGATCCGTGTACATCTGAAGCTTCCTTCGTGAAGAACCCACATCCTGCATCAAAACCCAATTTGTACCGTGTACAACGCGACTGGTAAGAAGACGAGACGTTCTCGACGGAAACTACGGTCGTACGCCGGACGCTCAGACGAACGGTGAGTAGGGGATTTTCTATTGATTGCAGACGTTGTGGGGCTTTGGGGTACATTGGACACACCATCCAAAACCAGCGCCTATTACCCACCATTGGTATAGTGAGCACTGCGCCATAAGAATTGTCAAAACAATTGGAATGATGTTGGAATGGGGCAGCGATGGCCGAGCGGGAAAGGTCGCGGTGTCCGACAAGGTGACGTACCGAGTTCATGTCCCGGGTGCGTAATTAATAATGAATAAATAAAATAAATTTGTTAAATGCGACATTAGTATCGCTGCTCCGCGGCGAGGAAAAAATATTCTGATATTTAATTTTATAATATTACTAGCTGACCCCGCGAACTCCGTATTGCGTTTAAATATTAAATAATAATAATAATGGATAGCATATAAACCTTCTCCGTGAAAAAATACATATACATACCAATTTTCACAATAATCGGTCGAATAGTTTCTGAGTTTTGCGATGTCATATATACAAACATCCTCTTTTATATGTATAGATATTATTATTTATTATGTTTTATTTAAAAAAAACTACGATGTTTTCCATCACCGAGCATGCTTGAGAGTCTTAGTGAAACTTCACGAAGGCGTATTGGTAGGCACTGGCCAGGTATAGATTCGTGGATGCCTTCTCCGGCAGGAAACCTGTATCCAGCAGTGGGACATAAAAAACAAGGTAAAAATGAAAAGGAAACAGACAAATATGAATAAGTATAATGAACAAAATACCTCAGAATATCTTTTGAATTAATGAAATGAAATATCTAGGTCACGTGGCGCTAGTCCCTGTAGCTAGTTAGCCTCGGGATTAAGAATAGAGCTACGGTATCGCGTATACGGTGCCCTGTCTGATCTTAAAAGGCGACTAAAAGGGGGATTCCGGGGTTGTAGGCGGTGAGAGTGGGAGCTCGATCCATCCAGCTAGCAGCCCCAGGACGGCGGTGTGTGCGGTCGCATGTCGCCGTAAGCATCGGAAGGTGCAGGAGAGCACATCTGCTCTCCCAAAGATGGGCCCGTTTTGGAGCGCCGCGCGTGGAGGACCCCGGTGCGTTCCACTGGAGATCCCGGAGTCCTCCCCAAGTGCAGAGGCAGGTCATCGAGGGGGTTTTAGTGTGGTGAAATCCCACATAATCCGGTATCCCCAACATGCCGGGTACCTTTTGAAGGTTTCCCCTCGATACTAAAAAAAGGCGTGAGTGGCGCTAGGTGGCCGCTGTATTTTATGGACATCACACGTAAAGCAACTCGTATAAAGTCTTATGTAATTAAGTTGCTTCTCCGAAGTGTAATGGCCTACACGTATAGCAGCCACATTTGGCCGGCAATTACAGCTTTCTACTGAAAAACAACAATTTATCTTTGTATTATACAAAACAATTATAATTCAGTGATGATAATAATTCAATTAAATCCATATAAATATGCAATTTTTCATCAATGTTTTCTTAAGACGCTATCAAGTAAAATTATCGTCCTTAAATGTAAACCGACTTTTTTACGCTAAACCGGTAGACAACAATTTTTTTTATATTGAAGCGGTACCCTTCCTATTTTCAGACCTCAATGCGATATAATACCTACACTACGCCTGCTTCTATAACACTACACGTAGTTCGTGACGCGAATGAATATTCAAAATGTATCTGTTGGATACTGTCACGTACTGTACCCATTTATCTGAGCGATTTAGTCTCGATCCATTACATTTTGTGGACAGATGGGACTGAAGTTACTTAATCTTAATATATAAGTATAAGTATAATAATATTTTCTTGTGTTCGTGTGTATATCAGTGAACTCCTCCTAAACGACTGGACGGATTATGATGAAATTTTTTGTGTGTGTTCAACGGGATTTGAGAATGGTTTATAGTCATATTTTGGTCCACTGGTTTTTTTTTTAGCTTAACTGCGTAGATCGCTTGCGTTCTACGCTAGCCACCGGGCCATACACGCTTCAACTATCATCTAATATATAAAATTCTCGTGTCACAGTTTTCGTTGCCATACTCCTCCGAAACGGCTTGACCGATTCTCATGAAATTTTGTGAGCATATTGAGTAGGTCTGAGAATCGGCCAACATCTATTTTTAATCCCCCCCCCAACTGATAAAGGTTGCCCACCCCAAACATTTGAACGCGGTACGGAGTTCGCGGGCACAGCTAGTTATCTAGAATTATCTTGTATATGTTGTTTCGCCATAAACTACTGTGCTCAGCGGTTTTAAAGCATTATGGACGGTAGAAACAGGTCAGTTTCAGGTAACAAGGATTACTGTCAGAATTCAATGCTACACTATACTCTACTCATAGATCGTGACGGGAATGAATATTCAAAATGTATCAGTTGGACACTATCACGTACTGTACGCATTTATCTTAGTGATTTTGTCCCGATCCATTACATTTTGTGGACAGATGGGGCCAACGTTACTTAATATAAATCTGTATTTCTCCAGGAATGGGTGGGCGTCACTGTGAAATATTGAGCGTGCTTTGGTTAAGTTTTTATCGTTTTTATTATTATAATTTTTTTTATTTGAATGAAGTAGCAGACGAGCATGCAGGCCACGTGGTGTTAAGTGGTCGCTGCAGCCCATGGACATCTACATACAACCTCAAGCAAGCATATGTAAGTCTTGTCTGAGGTCGTATGCAGTTGCGCTGCTACTCCGGAGGCTGGTGGTCGCCTCATGTAAGTGTGGCCGACAACTGTACCTTTCCACCGAAACACAATAGAATTAGTTCACAGCAGAAGTGGGCGCAGTGGTGGTACTTTTCCGGGCGAACGATAATAGTTCTACCACTTAAAAACTACCATTTATGGTTGTACTTTATATATGTCGTGAATTTATTATATCATGGAATATTACTGTCTCATGATGGTCAAATAAGTAACTCAATTTATTACATTTTGCAAAGTGGGTAAAAGCAAAAGCTGAAGTCCCGATCAGATGTTAGTTTAGTAATGGTGGTAAGACGTGGACGGAGTCGTATTGAAGGAGTCGACGTGAGAAGCGATCAGTGACTGATCGACTGATTCGACTTATCATAAGTCGAATTCGAGACACCAAGCAGTACACACCTCTAACTAATATCATACTGTCATAAATAGTGTACGCTATAGCTGTAGCTAGCAGTAAATGAAGATGACGGCACTGATCAGCTATCCCATATAGCCATATAACGCCATGAATACTGAAAAAGCAAAAACTTTCAATTTAAATTAGTATAAGCTAATATTCCCCTACTGTCCACTCAATTTTGTACGTTGGTTTCGGGGGTGACAAATCGATCCAGGTTTTATTTTTAGAAATCTTAAATTATAAAAAATATTTTCAGCAATCATAAACTTAAATATAAACTGAAAAATAAGAATCTTCCTGACATCTATTGGAGAGTATTAATAATATTGTGGCGTAGAGCGCCGTCAAACGCCACCCGCCAATTCGACGTTCAAAGAAATGACGATGTCGATTTGAAATAGCTCTATAAAATTTTAGTTCATTGAATTAAAGCTTCCGTGGTCGAATAGTTCCATGGGCTAACTGCGAAACTAGAGACCCGGGTTCAAACCTCAATCAAAACCATATTGCTGTTATTTTTTTTGTGATTTTTTTATTGGGAGCTACTATTTTAAATGGCGTTGTTAAGTAACACTAAGAAAATGAGTGTTTCGTTTGAAATTAAACCAAGAAAATACATCGAATAAATTGTTTTTATCCGAGCAACGCTAGGTACTATTAGGTAATTATTTTAGTAAATGGTTAAAATATTTACTACGTTTCATAAACTTATTGGACGTGTATTAACGCCATTGCAGCGTTGATAAAAACGTTTCGATTGGTTAACTTAAATACATGTAAGAGTAATGTAATTTGACACATTAATTGAATCAGAGTAATTAAAGCTTTAATTAAGTACCTATCGAAACGCGTGAATAAATTTTAACTCTGATATAATTAATTGGCCTTTCAACTTTTTGCATCATCGTATATTTCAACCATACGCGGTTTTGTTGCGGCAACTTTTTTTAGAGTCCCGTACTTCGAAAGATACAGCCGCATATTTTTGATACTCGCATGGGAATCAAAACCTACAGGAAACTTCCTTTGAACTCAGAATCTTGAAATTTGGTACGAAGCAACGTCTTATAGCACAGATAAAGAAAGAATTGCTAACACCGTAAATATTTAGTTCTTCTTCTTCTTTTCAGCCTTTTGTAGTACACTGCTGGACGTAGGCCTCCCCTAACGTTCGCCACTCCTCCCGGTCCTGCGCCTTCTGAATCCAGCGGTTTCCCGCTGTCTTCTTTAGGTCATCACTCCACCTGGTTTGAGGGCGGCCTGTACTCCTTTTGCTGAGACGTGGTCGCCGTTCGAGAACCTTTCTTCCCCATCGGTTGTCGGTTCTTCTAACTATATGGCCTGCCCATTGCCACTTTAGCTTGCAAATTTTGAGAGCTATGTCGGTAACTTTCGTACGTCTACGGATTTCATCGTTACGAATTCTATCGCGTAGAGAAATACTAAGCATAGCCCTCTCCATCGCGCGCTGAGCGACCTTGAACCTATGAAAAAGGCCAACTGTAAAGGACCACGTCTCAGCGCCGTAGGTCATCACTGGCAACACACATTGCTCAAAAACTTTAGACTTCAGGAATTTTTAGTTACATCATAATATTTAAAATATTTTACTGAACGCTCGGTGCGCGAGTCCAACTCACACTTAGCCAGATTTTTTTTGTTTTTTTTTTGAATGGAGTAGCAGACGAGCATGCAGGCCACGTGGTGTAAATCGGTCGCTGCAGCCCATCGACATCAACACAGAACTTCAAGGTATATAGTTGCGTTGCTACTCCGAAGATTGATGATCGCCTCATGTAAGTCTAGCCGGCAACTGCACCTTTCCATCGAAACACAATAGAATTGCTTTTCGGCAGAAGTGGGTGCAGCAGTAGTTCTTCCGCGGTCGAACCATTAAAGATCTGCCAAAAAATTATTTTGTGCTTACATTTTTGTTAAGCTTTCTTGGTCGAAATAGGATCGAACGGTTACGGAACGGTTACGGTCACGCGCGGACGCTAGTGTATTAGAATTTTGGTAAATGTGACGAGTTTATTATAAACTAGCGGCCGACCGCGTGTTCGTTCGCGTGAACTTTGGTATAAGTAACTTTGCTATATAACATCACTGAGGGTTTTTTAGTGCGATACAAAGCCCACATAACAGGTATCCTCTCCTAAGGTGCCGGGAACCTTTTGTTTGAAGTTTTCCCCCCTATACCAAAGAAAGGTACTGTCAAGATTAAATATTCCAGTAACATATGTATGTATATTTCAATTATACCTACATTTGGTGATAGCAAATTACGGCCGGATAGAGTTGCCCTCAGAATGTATTCGAAATCGCAAATGTAGCGAATGTGTGCGGTACAGTGATTTCCCTTTCGTATTACTGACGGTCGATTGGAAATGTTGGACTGAAGTCTTGTGCAGGTCGTGAATGAGTGGTAGAAAACATAATATTACTGTACAGCAGAGCCGGTTCTGTAAGTTTTTAAATTTTTCAATATTGTCTTCCGCCAGCTGATTCGCCCGCGTGGACCTGTTTTAAAGGTTCCCGTAGGATAAAAACTATCCTATGTCCTTTTCCAAGGTCCACTCTATCTATGTTTTAAGTTTCATTAAATCGGTTCAGTAGTTTAAGCGGGAAAGCGTAGCAGACAGACAGACAGAGTTACTTTCGAATTTATAATATTAGTACGGATTGGACTATCCATATTATTATTTTCGTCAGGCAGTTCAATTTCGAACGGTTACAAAAATGTACTAGATACATACCTTCGCTCTTTTTCAACACTGATATGTACTCTCGAATGAGTTAAATGAAATCAATTGAGATACACGACAGTGTTGCCAGTTTTTTTTTCAGATGAATTGATAAAAAATGGTTACAACGCATTATAACATAGTACCTGAGCGTTGCTCGGATAAAAACAATTTATTTTCTTGGTTTATTTTTAAGCAAAACATTCAGTGACTTAGTGTTACATAAAAACGCCATCTGAAATAGCTCCTAATAAAAATAGTTATTTTCATAAAAATAAAAAATACACAATATGGTTTTGATTGAGGTTTGAACCCGGGTCTCTAGTTCCGCAGTCAACTCACGCAACCATTCGACCAAGGCAAGCGCTCCTCCCTGTATTGTGACGAAAGCTTTAATTCAATGGACGAAATTTTCATAGAGCTCTTTCAAACTGACATTGTCATTTCTTTGAACATCGGATTGGCGTATGGTAATAGGGGAGCCCAAGAGGGGATCTACGGATTTACTCGAGCGCGTCAGATTAAGATATGGGGTACATCTTACATCCTGTTCAGTGCTGCCACGATTAAAAAGACCTTCTATGTAGGTACAGTTTTTTTTTCTTACTTCCGGATGTCAAAATGGTCAGATTAGAAAACCCCGTTACCGTTGAGCCATGAATTTTAAATAATAAAAATTCGAACTCTTCAGAGTTTGCCAAAATGCCGTTTTTTATTTCGCTGTTTTGTATATATTTATACTAAAATCTTCAGATTACTGAAATATGACTTACCATGCATTTAAGTTACTGAAATATGACTTAGCATGTATTTAATTTGTTCTACTATTTAACCTGTACTTTTCGTATAAAATTTTTGAAAACCTATAGGCGCTCTCTCCACCGGTTAAACGCAAAACGTCATGAAGTATAATGATATTAAATAATATAATATTTTAATCTTCCTACCACCCAACCTATAAAAAGCACAAGGTCCTGATGACGCTTGAGGAAATCCACAATGAGCCTTGTGTGCTCCCCAGTTTGACAGCGTTTACGCCACAATATTATTAATACTCTCCAATAGATGTCAGGAAAAGTCGTATTTTTCGTTTTATATTTAAATTGATTTTCATTGAAAATGTTTTTATACAGCTAAAAATTTCTAACAATAAAAATTTTGTGGATCGATTTATCATCCCCGAAACCAGGGTACTAAATTTCATCAAAATCTTTGGAGCCGTTTCCGAGATTCAAAAAATATATTTAGATACATACAAGAATTGCTCGTTTAAAGGTATTAGATTCAAAAAATATATTTAGATACATACAAGAATTGCTCGTTTAAAGGTATTAGATAGTAAGTAGTATCAATCTATCTTGTCATTTCAGTGATACATTATATATTTTAATACTTCATTGTTCACTTTTTGAACTAAGTTCACAAAGGGCGGACTTAATGCCTACTGCCATTTTCTCTCAGTAAACCCATGGCGATGTTGGTAGGTGGATATTATTTGGCGTCAACCATTTGTATATTAAAAAATATGCGCATCTGTGTTAAACTGAATGCAATCTACAAAATAATAATAATAAATAAGTTGTAAGGATATTGCACTTCGGCGGCGGTCCCAATTTCAAGCCCCGGTGCGCAACTATGACTAGTAAAATTGTTGTATTACATTGCAATATTTCATTATGATTTTTCCATCACCGCGCATGCCTGAGACTTTTAAATTTTTCTCGAAGGCATGGTGTCCCCCCTAGAGCATCACAGGTACTGATAGATATGACACCCGTCAGAGGAGTGGCCTTTACGGGTGAGCCCCTCGACCCAACGTGCATGCACAATGTGCCTTCTAGTTATATACAACTAGTGTGTGTGTGTGTCGGTGTCGGTGTTATCGGTGCATAGAAAATGACGTTGTTAATTGAAACTTATATATTTAGAAATGTATGCGTCTGTAGCGATGAAAGAATATTTGTGAATGTGTGACAAAATTAAAATGTGTGCGTTCTTCCCCCCGCATCAGACTTTGTAAAAAAATTATGAATCGAAGCGAGGCGCTATACCCTCTCCTCTGACGGGTGATTCAGTACCTTTGATGCTTTAAGGGTGTCCTCCAACCCTCACTAGGTCAGCGTGGTGGACTGTTGCCTGAATTCCATATGGAATGGAAAAACGTAGCGTATTTGTTCGCTACATTGGTTTCCGTTTCGCATTACTGGCGATCGATGGAAAAGGTCGAACTGAATGGAACCTACAAAAGGGCTTGGTTAAACAACGTAATTGAAAGCTTAGCCTTCCCTTTCATTCATCTATGTGAATAAAAATCGTATGTTGGATTGAATGTTAAGTCCTGTTTCTTTCTAGTTAGTCAAACCTCATATTTAATACAATAAATAATACCTATGTAGTTACGTGTAGTAACTGATATAATATGTATGTGTGTAATATCTTTGTTTAGTTCTATGTCAATATTTGAAAACTTATTTAAGTACCTTTCTTCTTTACAATATTGTGTCCAATATTTAACCTTAAGGCAAACTATACGGCATCCATCCGAACTGCACGAAAATGTGGTTCACGCTAAAAATCAGTGGCCGTGACTCACTGCGGCAAAAAGGCAGGCGCTCCTTGTATTGTGGCAAAGGCTCAGCGTGGACCCGTTTGTCATACAACTGTTAATTATGATATTATTTATTATTTGTGTGTTTCTTGCTGTAATTTGTGTAACAAAATAAATTTTCTTCTATTCTATTCCATCGTATGTTAATCATCAAGATAAAATGTTATTTGTTACTAATGGCCACCTGTGGCTTCGTCCGCGTGGACTTGTTAGTCATTGCAAGATGTAACTAGTATATAGCCTATAGCCTTCCTCAAGGAATGGACTATTCAAAACAAAATATTTTTTCAGTTCGAACCAGTAGCTAATGAGATAAACGCGTTCAAAGAAATAAACAACTTTATATATAAGTATAGACGTTATTGCCATAAATATTAATAATTGAGAGAAGTATTTGTTCTTCTTATATTTGAAGAAGAAAATCGTGATGCAAATTATTAATTAAAAAAAACATGTTTATGAAATCTAAAACGCAAATAAAGATAGTTGTTCAGAAAATCATAGCAATTTACCACAATAATAATTATAACAGATAGAAAGTCCATCCGCTTTAAAACTGTAGGTACTGGGTAATTATTAACTCACAAGTCATTAAATCGTCATTTTTATGTTGTCATGAAAAGCGACCTCATAAAGTGATTAATCGACTCTTGATGACTTGTTACAATGGAAGTATAATTAACCAATGTCTGATAATTTATTTGACATCACGTTCATTGGTATATCAAATTTCTGTAATACACATTATACTGTACACATAGAATCAAATAAATAAATGAAAATAATACAAAAGTATTAAACGTAGATTCATTACATTTATTTTGATACTTTTAAGTTTATTTAAAAGTTTTTTTTAATTTTCACTTATGTGTCATTAATGGCTGCAACCCTTTTTGCGTCCCACTAATGGGCACGGGTCTCTCCCCATTATTGGGGAGGCCTTGAGCTTACCACTCCACGCTGCTCCAACGCAGGTTGGTGGAGAAGCGGGTTAGTGGCCAACCCGCCGTCGAATGTTTTCAAGCCTCCGACAAGGTTTAACGACTGTTATCTATCGATAACAACCGGGACCGATGCCTTAACGTGCCCTCCGAAGCACGGAAACGCGCATGATTTTTTTTTGCCACTAGCGGTCACCTATCTCACACCCGACCGCGCCCGTTTGGCTTAGTTGCGTAGATCGTTTGCGTTCTACGCTAACTGCCGGGCCATGTGCCATTCATGCGTCATGCGTCATTTCCTTTCATGCGTCATTAATAGTTCCTGTTTTTGTTTCAGGTAAGATAGCAGAAAACTAAAATCGATTGATGGTTGGACTTTCACTGTGCTGAGAAAGTCTGCGACCACTTCTGTCGTGAAGCAGTTTGTCAGTGGAAAAGCGGGATCATCAGCCATTATTAGGAGCAGCATTGTTGCTTCGTACAAGTCAAAATGGTTTTCGTTTTCGTTTTATCTTCAGAAATTCTGAGACTAGTTTAAAAATCAGATATAGCTGAAAAAGGGAAGAAATGTAAGATAATAATAATTTTAAAAACATTTTAAGTAAACGTAGTAGTATTTTTTACCCTTTTAACGTCAGGCTCTTATTCAGGCAAAAACTATTTCTGAATATCACTTATTTCACTTTCTGATCTGGTCTGAAAATGTAAAATATTTGTTACATACCATATCATAGACAATTTAATCATAAACATAAGTAATTCATAACACATCACAATATAAAATGTACTCTTATCATAAATCTCAATATATTTTATAAGGTAAACAAATATAAGTGAGTTAATAATTCAATAACAAATATAATAGGCACACACGTATAAATTAATTATACGATAATTGAGAATATTTAATAAATAGATGTTCTGTTGACTTTGTAGTACGTAAGTATATTATTCAGACTAAGGTAACGTTGATTTGAAACCTAGGACGTTTATAATAGAATGAATCGCAGAACCCTGATGCTGGGCAGTTCTTCGGTACGAAAGCTAAGGCATTATCATGCCCCAATGCTGTGTGAAAGTATTGTGAGAGTTAGAATATTATATTTTTATGTGTAAATGTATGTAATAAGTCAACTCTCGTATAAAGTGTTAGAGCCATCCAACCTACTTCTGTTACATATTACTACATCTAAATATATATAAGAGATTTCCACCCATATATTGACTCATCACGATATCTCTGGAACTATAAGACCTACCGACTTCAAATTTGGTAGGAATATTCCTTTCACCGAGTAGAGGTCAGCTAAGAACGGATTTTACGAAATTCCACCCGGAAGGGGGGGTATTTCCACCCATATATTGACTCATCACGATATCTCTGGAACTATAAGACCTACCGACTTCAAATTTGGTAGGAATATTCCTTTCGCCGAGTAGAGGTCAGCTAAGAACGGATTTTACGAAATTCCACCCGGAAGGGGGGGTATTTCCACCCATATATTGACTCATCACGATATCTCTGGAACTATAAGACCTACCGACTTCAAATTTGGTAGGAATATTCCTTTCGCCGAGTAGAGGTCAGCTAAGAACGGATTTTACGAAATTCCACCCGGAAGGGGGGGTATTTCCACCCATATATTGACTCATCACGATATCTCTGGAACTATAAGACCTACCGACTTCAAATTTGGTAGGAATATTCCTTTCGCCGAGTAGAGGTCAGCTAAGAACGGATTTTACGAAATTCCACCCGGAAGGGGGGTATTTCCACCCATATATAGACTCATCACGATATCTCTGGAACTATAAGACCTACCGACTTCAAATTTGGTAGGAATATTCCTTTCGCCGAGTAGAGGTCAGCTAAGAACGGATTTTACGAAATTCCACCCGGAAGGGGGGGTTGCGGGTGTGTTAAGTAATGACTCAGAAACTATTCGACCGATTATTATGAAAATTGGTATGTACATGTATTTTTTCACGGAGAAGGTTTATATGCTATCCATTATTATTATTATTTAATATTTAAACGCGATACGGAGTTCGCGGGGTCAGCTAGTCTTTAATATAACCACAGATTAAAATACACACACTTGGATAATATATTTGGTGAGAGACATAGCCGTGACGAGCAGTGACGGCTGAGCGGTCTAGTTCGCGGGCACCTACACAGTATCGCCGGGCTCAAATCCTCGGTGTGTACCTGACAAACAAGTTTGAAATTAGCATATTTATCGCTACTCCACGGTGATAGAAAATATTATAATTTTTAATTATTTACGATGTTTTCCACCACCTTGCATGCCTGAGAGAAACTCATAATTTCTCGAAGGTCTGAATGATGTCCACCAATACTTGGCCAGTGTGGTGGACTATGGCCTAAACTTTACATGCCATATCATACTGGTGAGAGGAGCCCCTGTGTCAAGCAGAAGAATATAGAAAGGGTTGACAAGAAAAAGAAAAGAGTAGATAGTAGGTAACAGGAAAAGTGAGAGAAAAAGCTCTCAAGCTTAATTAAGCGCTTTGAGTCATTAGAGGTTGAGCAACCAAATTACGGAAGACAAAACGCCATGTAATTAAATTCAGTTTATTTCGTCCTTGATGAGTATATCTTTATAACATGACGACCCGCGTGGCGTAATGGTTACCATGCCGGACTGCCGATCGAAGGGTCCTGGGTTCGATTCCCGGCGAAGCAGAAATTTGAATGATGAGTTTAAATTTCTGTTCTCGGTCTGGGTGTTTGTGTTTCTGTCTTTGTGTAGGTATAACTACCCTACTGTGGGGCTATGAGTGTGAATTGTTATTTATTATTTATTTATAATAGTGGCAGACAAGTAATCCCTACTAATATTAATTGGGATGGTTTTTAAGATACTATTGACACCATGCACCCCACGCTTTTTTTTACAATAAAATACATTTTCTTCTTATTTTTTTACTTTTTAGTTCGTATTTTCACAAAAGCTTGTTTTTTAAATAAAGCTTCCTTGGCCAAATGGTTAAGTTGGCTTACCGCGGAACTAGAGACCCGGGTTCAAATCTCAATCAAAACCATATTGCGTTTGTTTTTGTGATTTTTTTATTGAGAGCTATTTCAGATGGCGTTATTAAGTTAACACTAAACGATTGAAATTCAACCTAGAAAATAAATTGTTTTTATCCGAGCAACGCCCGGTCGTCCAGATATTAATTATTAACTTTAATTTCTGAATTTATCAATTACCCACAATCTTAAAATCGAAAAAGTATTTTTTTCTTTACAATACAAATTGCGTTATACGTCTTAAAATTGTAATATACCTTGGTTCATTATGAAGTGCGCAATCAAATTACGACAAAGCGGCTCTATCGTTCATTCATGGTTCATTCCCTTCACTCCGTTCATTTCAATTCAGTTCATTCAGTACAAAGACCCCACCTGATGAGATATTAAAATTGCAAATGCTTTGTTCTTACATTATCATTAATGGTTTCTTTAAGAACCAAATTAACGAGTATTTTACAGGCTAGGTACTAATTATTTTTAATGGCTTTTTATTTTAATGTACATCTGAAATCTTATTACATTTCCACAATTTGATCTAGCTTTTATAATATTTGTTATTATATTATAATTATAATTATTATAATTCATTATCATTTTTGTAGGTACCCGTATAGATATGGTGTACTATTAGTCACGTTGATAAGACTTTTGATGATATCATATAAATTAAAACTAAATAAAACCCAATTTTTGTTCATTATCATTATCCAAAGTATTAGACTTTAAATGTGAAAATATGTTTGTTTGTTTGTCTTTCCAACGGTCCTACCAATTGACCCGATTTTAGTTTTAAATCTTTATTTTATGACTGAGTTTTGTCACATAGTGACCATGTCACTCCCGTAGCTGAATTGTGTTGTGAGCGCGCTGAATTGTGTTGTGTGTCTTGTGTTGTTGTTTGATAAGCCTCTAAAATATAAAATAAAAACTCAAGAACAAGAAAAATTAAACCGCCGAGTAAACTAAAAAAGTAAAAAATAATAAAGCATTATTACCATGTACGCAGATGTCCTGCATTCCGGATCTATCTTCCACGAAGCGCTGTGAACTTATCGCAAACACTTTATACGTATGCGAGTCACGTATCGCTTTTTTGAACAAATTCCCGAATAAAGTTGCGCGAAAGTATGCGTAATATATACTTGAACTATTTCAAAAACGTAACTTTATTATAAAGAAATTTAGATTTTTTGAGTCTATATTTAACTATTGACGATTATATTAGTCAGAAATCAAAATCAGCAAAATGATAAAAAACCTAAT
Organism: Pyrgus malvae; assembly: GCA_911387765.1. NCBI lineage: Eukaryota > Metazoa > Arthropoda > Insecta > Lepidoptera > Hesperiidae > Pyrgus > Pyrgus malvae. The sequence continues at coordinate 4,558,473 of OU426958.1, read as the reverse complement.
ATTTTAAAGTTCATCTATAGAAAATGCTTGAAATTTGAGGTCATCCGCCTGTAGTATTACGTAAGATTGAATTATTATGGTGATGATCTACGTTCCATGTAATTATATATTTCAGCTAGATAAGCAAAATAATCACTAAGAAATCCAGCTGATGAGCTGAAAACTCTTTCATTGGCTGCAACCCCTTTTACGTCCCACTGCTGGGCACGGGTCTCTCCCCATTATTGGGCATGCCTGGAGCTTACTTTATCTATCGAGCAGCGTTTATCTATCGACTTCAATCGGGACCGACAGCTTAACGTGCCCTCTGAAGCACGGAAACGCGCATAATTTTTTTTTCCTCTAGTGGTCACCTATCTCACACCTGACCGCGCCAGTTTGTCTTAGTTGCATAGATCGCTTGCGTTGTACGCTAACCGCCGGGCCATGCGCGCTTCGTTTTCATTTAACGTCATATTTAAATTAGGGCCTTAAATTTTCCCCTCTTAGAATATAAGGTCCAGTTATTAGCATGTAAGGAGATGACCTGTATTCTGCGTCTATTTCCACGAAGCGTGAAGTTATCGCAAACACTTCATTTGTATGCGAGTCAACTAGAGCTTTTTCGAACCAAATCCTCCAAAAGTCCGGTGGATTTTTGTAACTTACGATGAGTTCTTCGTTTTGACCTTGGTATAAATATTTCACAATAGTATCTTATGCCGCCAAGATGAGTCAAGCCAAGCGTAAGGGCACTGTAGTCAGATACCAGATAGTTACATTTCTCAGCATGTTACGTCAATAGTGGACTTACACCCGTATTCATAAACAATCCTATGAGGTCTTATAGTGCTCGCCATTTAGTTAGACTTTAGGGTCATCTAAAACGAATTCACAGAGGATACTTGAGTGAAGATGCGTTTGTGGAAATTGACATGCGTCCACGGAGTCCCAAATAATGCGCATTTCTTTGTGCATGAATGGATGGCCTGATATAACGAACGCACTTCAAATATTTATTTATTTTTATTTATTTATTTAGTTGCACCAACGAAGCAAACACTTATACAAACAATATTACACTAACATACAAATATTGGTAAGTGTTTGTAGGAATAAAACTGCCGACCTATTTAATAACTTGGTATATTAAAATCAGGTTTTACAGAAGTAACCGAACAATGGTGGACGCGGTGCAGGCGAAAAAGAAAAAGGAACCACAGAGTAGATTTTACATTCAAAGCGGCAAATGGGGATGTCATATAAAAACTTAATTATAATAAAATGTTGCCATTATGTTTAACTTATTTCAACAGTGTTACTTCACTTAAAGGTACAAACAACATGCAATTAACAAAAACATTAAGAAATTAAGAAAATCATAACATCATTGAAATTAAAAATTACATTAAACATAGGAATTGAAATAAATCAATATTGAACTAAAATAAAACAAATTAAGATTGAAATTATCATACCAAAATTAAATTAACAGGGTACATATTATGGCAATGAAATTTGTTAAAAAATAAATTACAAATTCAAATCATAAAAAAGGCTTAGACAAAAATTAATTTAATTAAAAATAAAATTGATTAAAATTAAGATTGATTAAAATTAGCACCGCAATGAAAGATAAATATAAAATTTAAATGTGTGCAGGCTATTAGAAAATATATCAATTGCTTTATCAGAATTGTTTGACATTATTATTGCATAAAGATGTTTCGAGGCTTAGATTATGAATATTGTTATAATTCCTGAACATTCTGTTAAGAGGAGAGTAATGCCCCAGATTAGAACCAGCAGGTTTTACAAAAAATGGCTTGTACTATAATGGTCTGGGCATTCTTCTTGGAACGAGAGTAAGGTCATATAGGTTCAGAAGCTAGGATCTACATGAGAGTAAGGTTATATAGGTTCAGGAGCTAGGATCTACATGAGAGTAAGGTCATATAGGTTCAGGAGCTAGGATATACATGAGAGTAAGGTCATATAGGTTCAGGAGCTAGGATCTACATGAGAGTAAGGTCATATAAGTTCAGGAGCTAGGATCTACATGAGAGTAAGGTTATATAGGTTCAGGAGCTAGGATCTACATGAGAGTAAGGTCATATAGGTTCAGGAGCTAGGATATACATGAGAGTAAGTTACTATAGGTTCAGGAGCTAGGATCTACATGAGAGTAAGGTCATATAGGTTCAGGAGCTAGGATCTACATGAGAGTAAGGTCATATAGGTTCAGGAGCTAGGATCTACATGAGAGTAAGGTTATATAGGTTCAGGAGCTAGGATCTACATGAGAGTAAGGTCATATAGGTTCAGGAGCTAGGATATACATGAGAGTAAGTTACTATAGGTTCAGGAGCTAGGATCTACATGAGAGTAAGGTCATATAGGTTCAGGAGCTAGGATCTACATGAGAGTAAGGTCATATAGGTTCAGGAGCTAGGATATACATGAGAGTAAGTTACTATAGGTTCAGGAGCTAGGATCTACATGAGAGTAAGGTCATATAGGTTCAGGAGCTAGGATCTACATGAGAGTAAGGTCATATAAGTTCAGGAGCTAGGATCTACATGAGAGTAAGGTTATATAGGTTCAGGAGCTAGGATCTACATGAGAGTAAGGTCATATAGGTTCAGGAGCTAGGATATACATGAGAGTAAGTTACTATAGGTTCAGGAGCTAGGATCTACATGAGAGTAAGGTCATATAGGTTCAGGAGCTAGGATCTACATGAGAGTAAGGTCATATAGGTTCAGGAGCTAGGATCTACATGAGAGTAAGGTTATATAGGTTCAGGAGCTAGGATCTACATGAGAGTAAGGTCATATAGGTTCAGGAGCTAGGATCTACATGAGAGTAAGGTCATATAGGTTCAGGAGCTAGGATCTACATGAGAGTAAGGTCATATAGGTTCAGGAGCTAGGAAATACATGAGAGTAAGTTCCTATAGGTTCAGGAGCTAGGATCTACATGAGAGTAAGGTCATATAAGTTCAGGAGCTAGGATCTACATGAGAGTAAGGTTATATAGGTTCAGGAGCTAGGATCTACATGAGAGTAAGGTCATATAGGTTCAGGAGCTAGGATCTACATGAGAGTAAGGTCATATAAGTTCAGGAGCTAGGATCTACATGAGAGTAAGGTTATATAGGTTCAGGAGCTAGGATCTACATGAGAGTAAGGTCATATAGGTTCAGGAGCTAGGATATACATGAGAGTAAGTTACTATAGGTTCAGGAGCTAGGATCTACATGAGAGTAAGGTCATATAGGTTCAGGAACTAGGATCTACATGAGAGTAAGGTCATATAGGTTCAGGAGCTAGGATCTACATGAGAGTAAGGTCATATAAGTTCAGGAGCTAGGATCTACATGAGAGTAAGGTTATATAGGTTCAGGAGCTAGGATCTACATGAGAGTAAGGTCATATAGGTTCAGGAGCTAGGATATACATGAGAGTAAGTTACTATAGGTTCAGGAGCTAGGATCTACATGAGAGTAAGGTCATATAGGTTCAGGAACTAGGATCTACATGAGAGTAAGGTCATATAGGTTCAGGAGCTAGGATCTACATGAGAGTAAGGTTATATAGGTTCAGGAGCTAGGATCTACATGAGAGTAAGGTCATATAGGTTCAGGAACTAGGATCTACATGAGAGTAAGGTCATATAGGTTCAGGAGCTAGGATCTACATGAGAGTAAGGTCATATAGGTTCAGGAGCTAGGATCTACATGAGATTTGTTACTTTTTTTCATAGAGTAAGCCATGTACTCGTCTTGTCAACATTTTTGTGGGAATACTGTTTTCACTTAAAGCAATGGCAGGAATTGTTTGAATTATGAAATTACGGAGTTTTCCAGTTTTACAGTAAAATACATTTTCTTCTTATTTTTTTACTTTTTAGTTCGTATTTTCACAAAAGCGTGTTTTTTAGTTTTTTTAAACTACATTATTTATTTTTTATTTTTTAGTTGGATTTTAATTCTCAAATTATTGCATTGTCATCGGCCCTTGACCCCTGTGCAAAATTTCAAGTTAACCAGACGCTTAGACGTGTTAAAAATATAAAACTTTATATTTGTTTCATTAAGTACCTTAGGCCACGAACTTATCAGCCGGCCCTCGTATATTTTATTTTATCCTGATGATCCTAGTTACGACTTTAATATAAAGTTATGAGATTATTGTATTGTCATCGGCCCTTGACCCCTGTGCAAATTTTCAAGTGAATCAGACTCCTAGAAGTAAGTGAAAATTAAGTTAAAAGATTCCGTTACATACATACATACATACATACTTACATACATACAGGTCAAGTTAATAAAAGCGTGTTAAAAATTATGAATGTTACTGATTATATAAGAGTATAATCGGGCAAGTCTAATTTATTAACAGTTCATACTATAAACAGGTAAATTCCTTGCCCAAGTCAACAAAGGTGGGGCGACAAATATGAAAACTTTCCACGGTAGGTGTTATGTACTTACATATTCCGTTACCCCACTTTGAAAGTTATTTTGAAACTAGCTGTGCCCGCGACGTCGTCCGCGTGTATAAAGACTTTTATACAATGGATTGATTAAAAATTAAAGATTATTTATTTGCATTGAATAAGTAGTAGGTAGATTATTCTTACATATAGTGAAATCACTTATAATACAATGTGCATATTTTCAGAAGAAACCTAATGTATTTTTTCTAAATCCTTCAAACCTAAAACAGTAAGGAATGCTTACTGTACTGATCTTACTATCCACTTTTCTCACATTTCGCTTTTCTCGCGCAATCAGATTCACTTTACAAATATGTACCTCGTTTATTAAAGTTAAGAGATACTGCTGTGCCCGTGGCTTCATCTATGTTAAAAATAGTATCTTTAGTAAATTGGGTGAATTTATACTGCAAAGAATGTATAGACTCATTCTATATACATAGCTTTAACCTACTGCAGAAAAGAGGTGCACTATACAACTACTTGTAGTTGGGAGATACAATTTCTAAACATACACGTGCTTAGGATTAAACAATCGGAAAAATAATTGTAAGGTCAATTAATATACTAAAGGTTTAAAACTTGCGGACAGAAGTTTGGTCATAAGTCATAACTCATATAACATTGTGAAAACTAAAGTAGAAGGCAGGGTCTACACAGTGTGCTATCTGTATTTGGAAATAAAGAATATTTTTATAAAGAATCTTTAAAGAATCCTTAATATATCCATCAATCAACGTGTGTGGATGAGCCCTCATCCCGTACGCAATAAAGAGACGCATAAAATGAGTTAAGTTATCATTGGTCCAATTAACAATGTTCAGCATCATACGTATACCTACCCAACGATGGGACAACCCGCGTGGCGCAATGTTTACCATGCCGGAATGCCAATCGAACTGTCCCGGGTTAGAATCCGGGCGAAGCAGAAATTTCAATGATGAGTTTAAACTGTTCTCGGTCTGGGTGGTTGTGTTTCTGTCTCTATGTGTGTTCATGGCACCCACGACACAGGGTATATCTACCCTAATGTGAGGCTATACGTGTGAAACGTTATTTTTTACACTATGTACTACTTACTTTTATTAGTCTTAAGGCTTTTATTTGAAATTATCTCCATCGATTCACTTTGGAGAAGAAATGAATATTGCTCAATAACGCCATCTACCGTATGACATGTAAACTTTGTGGTTGATAAATCGAATGTCAAATTACCAAATAGGTAGATATTGAGATTAACAGTTGGTTCACAAAAAGTTTCTATTCGTCACCTAGATGTCTACAGTGGCTTTGTACATTCTGTATGAAGGTTTAGATTCCGTATCTTACAACCTTAATGCTGGATGCATTGAGATTGTAAGATTTGGATTTTGGTTCATCGGAGCTTGAGGCCTCCTCAATATTGGGAGAGCTCCATGCTCAGCAGTGGAATGCTAAAAAGGTTGCAGCTTGATATAATGTAGCGATAATAATCGTTTCAGCTGCAGCCTGTTCATAATCTTTCACCCCAAAAGAAGACTAATAAGCTGAGCAACTAACTCAATGGAGCCTGTGATGTAAGGTTCGGCGGCGGTAAGGCTCGCGATGCGCTTATTAGGTACCTATAGTCTAGCCATACTCGGCCAACGAAAGAAAATACAGTAAGCTGATCTAAGTATATTTAATATGGTCGACAATATTAGTGAGAGTTCAAAATAATTTTACTTAAATTTAAACTTTTATTTATGGTTTTGAATGGGCTGTTACCGAAACTTTCATACAAAATCCCCAAAGTGCCTTTTAAGTTTATGTCGCGTATTGTGTAAATGAACATAACTTTTTTGTTTATCGCCCGATTAATATGAAATACACACTAATGTTACGGAAATTCATTCAACAATATATCAGTAAACACATCATTCAAAGAAGGGAAAAGAATTTGAGAATGAAATATTAAGTTAATGTTAATTATTGTACGCTTGAGATACCAACTTTCGAATCCATTTTATTTGCTATTGAGGGGTAGTTTTGAAAAAAACTTAAATAGAATTCTTACTATGTTAGTAAAGATTACAAATACAAAATTATAAGTATATTACTTTGCACAAAAATATTCTGTACATCAAGTTTCGACACTCAATTTTCAAAGAGTTTCAAAGAAAATTGATATTTAAAGGGTGAATTTCCGGAAATGCTGAAACACATATTCTTTTATTTTGGTTAGAAAATATTTATACCAAATTTCAAGAAAATCTATTGAAAAAATCCAAGTTTTCCATACAAATTTTCATCGCTCATTTCACACCCTTAAAGGGTGATTTTTAAAATTATCTATAGCCTAAATGTTAGCGAGGACCAATATATTATATAAAACAAAAAAAGTTTCATCAAAATCCGTCCAGTAGTTTTTGCGTGAAAAGCTAACAACAGACAGACAGACAGACAGACAGACAGACAGACAATAATTTCAAAACTTATATTTTTAGCTTCTGTTACTTATAAAAAGACCCCTAGAAGTATTTTTTTTAATTTATATGCAATGTACAGAATTGACCCTGCTTACAGTTTTATTATATGTATAGATAGTATTTGCATTTTCAGGGTTGTGAGCTAAGGTTTGCATTGTCTGTTGTCTTACATTAAGTACAATATGTACGAATAATTTATTATGAGAAGTACGAGCTGCGAACTAGGTAAGTCTGTCTAGAGACACAGATTAGACGTGTTGTGGAGTTTTAAAGTTCATTTTTGTATGCAGTCACTAAACTTAGATTTCTTGTCCCGTATATATGCAATACAAGGTCAGCTGAAAGAAAGGTAAAAAACAGTTTTATTTAAATCCAAATTAGACATATCAAACATCCGACATAGAACATTCGTATTGGAGCGTAGAAAATATACGAGTTACCGAATTCCTTATCGTCCACTTAACTCTCGGACAAGTGGATCTATATCCTAAGGAACCTATGTAGCTAAGCAAACTGACCGCGATGGGTTTTAATGGCAAAGTCTAGTAGACGGCTATCTTACAGATTTTATGCGCATTTCCATGTTTTTGGATGACCCGCGTGGCGCAATGGTTAACGTGCCAGACTGCCAATCGAGGGGTCCCGGGTTCGATTCCCGGCGAAACAGAAGAGTTAAAATTTTTGTTCTCGGTCTGGGTGTTTCTGTTGCTGTCTTTGTATGTGTCCATGGTACCCACGACACAGGGCATTAATTACCTTACTGTAAGCCTTTGAGTGTGTTACGTTTATTTATTTATATTTATTGTGCCTTTGAGTGTGTTACGTTTATTTATTTATTTATTTATATTTATTGTGCTAGTCGTTTAACCTTAACGGACGTGTTTTGACGGTTTAAAAACATTTGCCAGCAAGAAGTTTGTCGCTAACCCACATCTCTATTAATCACATTAGAGTAGAACGGCTATACATTTCCAAGTATAGGTAGAGTCCCGTGCCCAGTGGCTACAACCCTTTTTTGCGTCCCACTGCTGGGCACGGGTCTCTCCCCATTATTGGGGAGGCCTGGAGCTTACTCCACCACGCTGCTCCAATGCGGGTTAGTGGAGAGTAGTAGAACCCGTGCCCAGTAGAAGGACTTAACCCTATAAAAAACACGCGTTACATTTCCCAAAAACACAACAAAGTCTTACTATAATGAAATCAGATAAATCCGGAATTGAAATCAGAAAACTAAATGGCGAGCTTGTAAACTTTTCGGTTTTCGCGACCGTCACAAACATAGTCGCCGCCCTTAGAGCATCACAGGTACTGACAGGTATGACACCCGTCAGAGGAGTGGCCTTTACGGGCGAACCCCTCGACCTAACGTGCATGCACAATGTGCCTTCTAGTTATATACAACTAGTGTGTGTGTGTGTCGGTGTCAATGCTGTCGGTGCATAGAAAATGACGTTGTTAATTGAAATTGACATATTTAGAAATGAATGCGTCTGTAGCGATGAAAGAATATTTGTGAATGTGTGACAAAATTAAAATGTGTGCGTTCTTCCCCCCCGCACCAGATTTGACACAAAAATTATGTATCGAAGCGAGGCGCAATGCCCTCTCCACTGACGGGTGAGTCAGTACCTTTGGTGCTTTAAGTCGCCGTCTCGCCACTCAACAATGTAGGGAATTCGCTAACAACAAATTAGGTTTGCTCGGAACTTGGAGCTTTTTTCTATTAATATTATTGGAAAAAGTTTTGTTAGGTTTACTTCTTATCTCGATTGGATTAGAAAAATAAGAAGTAGAGAATATCACGATCGGATATAATACTTGTAGGATATAAGATTAGACATTGTACTTATAAGAACCTAATTGGCTGGGGATAAGGAAATTATTATTGAAGTGCGATTCCACCAATTCGCTCTGGAACAGCGTGGTGGAATATATTTGGAATATATTTTCTGGCCTTTCTAATAATGGGAGATCTCTGCCATACAATGAGATGCTAAAAGAGGTTGTAATCATTGAAATGCGCTTAGATTGGAGGCTTCCAGAGAGTTCTTTTAAATGTTTGAAAAATTCAGTCCCTACCCTAGGAAGTCCTCTGCCGCAAGGCTTATGATTAAACTAAAGACTATTCAAATAATAAAAAAAGATTGAATTAACTCACACCAGACTGTTTCTATACTCCAAGTCATAGATTTAAATCTAGGTACTTTTACATTTCGATACCTTAATTGGCAAACCTGCTAACTCCATATGGACAAATTTTTCAGGAGACACTAAAAATGTTATTACTTTTCTTGTGAACAAATCATAAAAAAATCTAAAATACCATTGGTAGATATTATTGTAAGCTACTATTATTGATACCGTATAATCCTTTATATCTTTTCATTACAATAATACCGCATTTTTAGGAGTTGTTCATTTGTCCTTTCCTGTAAAAGTATGTGTTTTTGGAGTTAGCTGGTTTGCTGGATAGATTAATTTAACAAAAAGATTTTATTTTGTATTTAAATAAAAGATAATCACACTTATAATATAATCATATAATGTATAAAAGACATCCATCCATCCGTCCATCAGCCTTTTGACGTCCACTGCTGGACATTGGCCTCTCTCAGTCGGTGCCAGTCCATCCGGTACTGTACCCTGTGGATCCAGCAGTTTCCCGCTATCTTCCTCAGGTCATCAGTCCACCTGGTCGAAGGGCGACCTGTGCTCCTTTTGCCAAGACGTGGTCGCCATTCGAGGACTTTTCTTCCCCATCGGTTGTGAGCCCTACGAACGATGTGGCCTGCCCATTGCCACTTCAGCGCACTTATTCTGCGAGTAATGTTGGTGACTTTGTGAGAGCCAAATTGACCCGACACTATACAGAAGATATCCCGGACGAAATTAGAGGAGCCCTTAATCAGTTTAAAAAAAACAAAGCACCGGGAGATGATGGTATCACATCAGAGCTGCTGAAGGCTGGAGGGAAACACCTCCTAGTGGCGCTTCAAACTGGTCGATACCGTCAGTAGCAGAACTGTCCCGGAGGCGTGGAGCAGAAACGTTGTGCTTTTGTTCTTCAAAAAAGGTGACAGAGCCCTTTTGAAGAACTATAGATTACTCTCTTCTTCTTCTTACTAATCGTATTGCGCGCAGGCTAGACGACTTCCAGCCTCCCGAACAAGCCGGATTCCAAAAAGGCTATAGTACCATGGACCACATACACACGTTGCGACAGATTATACAAAAGACCGAGGAGTATAATTTGCCGCTATGTATTGCGTTTGTGGACTTTGAGAAGCCTTCGATTCTATCGAGACCTGGGCTGTGCTAGAGTCTCTCCAGCTATGCCGGATTGACTATCGGTACATCGAAGTATTCATGTGTTTATACAAAGCCGCAACCATAACAGTCCGAGTCCACGACGGAAGCACTGGACCTATTCCAATGCAGCGCGGAGTACGACAAGGGGATGTTATATTCCCGAAGCTGTTAACCGCTGCACTGGAACACATGTTCAAGCTGATGGAGTGGAAAGGGCCGGGTATAAACATCAATAGCGAACACCTCACACATCTTCGATTTGCCGATGATATAGTACTCCTGGCGGAGAACCTTGAAGGGCTCAGCACTATGCTAGGTGACCTCCATAGCGCCTTACAACGGGTGGGTCTTAAGGTGAACATGGACAAGACGAAGATCATGTCTAACGTCCATGTCACACCTATAACGGTCGTTGTTGATGGCACTCACTACTCTCGAAGTTCGACGTCGTTTACCTAGGACAAGCGATCCGTAAGTCCAGTTTCGAGAGAGAGAGAATGTAACTCGGTTGGGCAGCGTTCAGGAAATTACAAAGTGTCTTCTCGTCCAAAATTCCTTAGTGCCTGAAGTTGAAAGTTTTCGAGCAGTGTGTGTTGCCAGTGATAACGTACGGCGCTGAGACATGGTAATTTACAGTTAGCCTTTTCCATAAGCTCAAGGTCGCTCAGCGAGCGATGCAGAGACCTTTGCTTGGTATTTCTCTACTCGACAGAATCCGTATCGATAAAATCCGTAGATGAACGAAAGTTACCGACATAGCTCTCAAAAGGAGACTGGCGGTTTTACTATGAGAGTTCGGCCTGGTCACCTACATGGATACTTTCCATGTTTACTCGTAGGATATTTTAATACGAACTAAAACATGCTTTTAATTTCTTCAAAGAACTTGTCCTTATAACTGAAATAAGTAGTTGAAGTTAACTTTTGACAACAACGCATACGTTCCATTATGGAAAAATCCAAATCGTCAAGAATATCAAGGTCCAATCAAACTCGCCAGGTTAACGTTTATGCAGGGTCCACAGTCTCCGAAATTCGTAAGTCAAAGTAAGAATTCACGGGAAAACACGATACAATATTCACTAAGTAGCAGAAGCAAAACATAGAGAAATTAAACACTACAAGCAAAAATGCAACAACAGAATTGAACAGAATGAAATGAAAAATGACAATATTGACAATGACAGATTCGATTCGCTTGTCAGTCTTGTCACGACAGATGTCAAACCATCGATGACGCATCGATTCATTGATCGATCATTTGTTCATTCACTCATCGTCTTAATATATATAAAAATAGAATTTTGATTGGTAAGTGGTGGGGAAATATGTCATTTTATGGAGTATTTAAAGTGTGAATCGATCTGTACGTATGTTAAAGATACCGTGATTTTATTGTTAAATGTAACCGGGACAAATCGATTCACAAAAGATATCGATTTGTTAAATATAAAATAGATGTTTTCTCTAGTTGGACAAGTTCTACAAAAACGCTGATAAGACAATCTAAACTAGAAAAAAATTACGTATTTTTACGCATATGACTCACTCTTGTAGGGCTTCAGGCCGAAAACCGCCAGTCTCCTTTGCAAGCTGAAGTGGCAATGGGCAGGCCATAAGGAGAACCGAAAACTGATGGGGAAGAAAGGCTCGTCTCGAATGGCGACCACGTCTCGGCAAAAGTAGTACAGGCCGCCTCCAACCAGGTGGGCTGATGACCTAAAGAAGACAGCGGGAAGCCGCTGGATTCAGAAGGCGCAGGACAGGGAGTAGTGGCAAACGTTAGGGGAGGCCTAAGTCCAGCAGTGGACTACGAAAGGCTTGACTTGTATTTACTTAAAGGTGTTTTTAACACTTCTTTTCATTTTCGCGTTTTAATATTATGTTTCTTAAATAAAACGTGGAGCGATATCCTAACACGACTCGGACGCCATACAAAATGGCCGACTTAGTGGAGTTGACTGTCAAAATCGTAACATTCCGTTACACTTGGAGTTGGCTGATATTCGAATAGCGATTTATGAAAAAAATTGGGATTATATTGGAGTTGTCGTTTTAGCAAATCACGCCACGTTACTGTTGCGTACTATCTGAACAAAAAAAATTTTTTGGCCAAAAGTGGAGTTGGTAAACGTTCGTAAACTCTGTGCATATTGCCAGCGTCAAGTATAATTTTTGCATCACTTTGTAGTCGTAGAAAAAAATCTGTTAGTCGTCAGGTATCAGTCAGTCTAGTCAGTCAAATGTTCAAGTAAAGTGATGGCTACTTTACCAGAACATGTCCGATGGAGTTTTGGAGGCAAGCCGAAAAAACATGTTTTCGCACTGTTATTTTATTTCACAACACTCGTGCACTGTCATTAACCTATATCGAGCAAAATGCTATCAACTTTATCCGATATAACTCAAAAATACACTATGAAAAAAAATGAAAATAAAACAAGAGCACAACTTGTCCCTACAGACTGTAACTGTCCACCTCGGCTAGGCTCTGTGTAAGCGGAGAGCAGGGTGCACCAGATGTTAGGGTGCACCGGTGTGTGTGAGGGTGCGTGGGTGTGTAGGCCTGGAGGACGGTGTGGTTAAAAAAAACTACAAAGAACAATAAAACAAAATGGGCTATTTATTATAAATTCTTCAAAGGGTAATTAAATTGTTGGGCGCCTTACCACACTATCACAATCAAACAGTTGGTTCAAATTATTATATCTAATTTCACTTAAATAAAAGTACATAAGAGGTTCTTATTACCTAATACAGGTAAAATACCTAAGTAATAAGTCTTAAGTTTAACAGTTTCTCCTTATTTGTTGTTCCCTTTATATAGATAAAAGGTGAAGTAATATAAGATAAAAAGGAAACTAAAGTTAAAAAAATAATAATCCTACTTCCCTCCTTCAAGGAATCCGGAACAATCCCTGGAGAGGCCGCGTAAGTTTTCTAGATGGAGACCGCAGATACCAACACCCGCAGGGCGTCACGCTCTGGATGGGGTTGAGGTCTCCGAGACGGTTCAACCAATTCAACCCTCAGGAAGATTCCAACGCGATGATGATTACCACGTGGATGTAGAAAGGGGTTGATGGAGTTGACGTCTCGTGAAGTAAATAAAAACGAAGAACGGGTAACGAAGAAGAAGAACCATGAAATGAAGAACCCAACAAAGGTTGGGTTCTTCCAAAAATAAATAAGGTGAGGGAGTCAGGCGCTCGAACTCGACCCCAGGAAATGGCAGCAGCTATACTGAAGAATAGCACGTGGTCTAAGAACACGGGCTACACGCGACGACTCTGCTTCTAGCGACGCCGGCTCCGGAGAAAGAAAAGGCGGAGGCCTACCCCTCCAGCCCTTATATACGTTTGCGAACGCCGAAAGTTCGCGAAACCCATTTCTTGCACCGTAATGCACAATGGTCACAGACAAAAAAACAAAGCAACACTGTATCGCATAAGTCCAATTGCAACTGATGATTTGGAAAAAAAATACTTTACCGAAATTTAAAAAAACAACTCTCGTGACGGACATGGGCCTAATTTGACACAGCAGTTAGTATTTATTTTAATAAAATCTAGGATACCTCAATTTTAATTCTAAAATAATTTACTACAAGTGATGTTGGCCAAATAACTGCTGTACCGATACCCTTTTCATTAAAAAAAAAAACAACCTGTGCCTTGCCAAACGTCAAAGCCAGATGTTAATATAATGTCAGTCGGTCCGTCAAGTACAAAAACTAAAGACAAACAATGGTGATTTACAATTATTTAAATGTAAAACAAGTATGTTATTATATGTGGAAATCCAAAGCAAAAAAGTAAGTGTTAACAGTGGTGTAAAATACAGTGTTACAAGACTTCCCGCCAAAACTCTTAAATCTACTTTGATTTGTAAGCAGATGACAGTAGGTTGACATTGACATGCACGGTAGTTGTCATGTGTGTTTATTATCGACCTGTAGCTATACTGTATAAATCAGCGAAATCAGCAAAATTTCGTATACGGTTTCTTAATTACTTGACGGCTTATTAATTTCTCATACCAATTAAGTTTTGATATGTTTATAAGTTTGTTAAATGGAACTTAACCCACTTAAGAAGCCCACATAAAGTCCATAATATCGTCAGTGTACCAGCACTTGTCATTTCTTAGAAAAAGGGCCAAAATATATACATTTTCTATGAATGACGAGTTTCCTTACCGCCACTGGGCTCTTAATGACGCCTGTGTTAATGTTCAGTATGTTACTATGACATCGATAACATTTAGGTTTTAAAACTAAGTCAAGACAAGAGTAACTTTTTAACTACCTTTGTCAATTTTATTGGCACACTAGCTGACCCCGCGAGCTCCGTACCGCGTTTAAATGTTTGCGGTGGGCCATCATTATCACTTAGGGAGATGAAAAATAGATAACAACCTATTCTCAACCCTACCACCAAGTGTGAATATAAAATTTCATCAAACTTAGTTCAGCTGTTTTGGAAGAGTATGGTAACACACACTGTGACACGACATTTATATAGGTATATAACTATATAGATATATATAGATGAAAAGGTCTGGATCAGGATAAATCGACGACAAAATGCGATGTCTAGATCTAGTAGCGACATTGGTTTTATCTAATTTTTAGAGACAAAACCCGTATAAGATGCCTTTTATTTTAAATAGTCCCAAAGCTCATATTTATTTCAATTTTATCTTTTTAGGGCTCCGTACTTGAAAAGGGGAATGAATCCTTGCAAACTTATTCCTTATTAAAAGCTTATTATAGTTTCTACAACGGGTTTAAATCTCTGCAGAACCCTTTTAGAGATTTAGACTTCAAGGGTTATTTATTTATCATAAAAAATATTTTAAGTGGAGTAACGTGTACATTTTAGTAAGCAATGATACTGATTTTAAATCGATTATAACTTCGCTAACTGAAACTTAATACATTTAAGAAACTCACACAAAGGAGGTACCATTACCGGGCTTAATGACTCAGTTTGTGACTACAATATCGGTATCAATAACATTTTGCTGGAGTAACAAAAGCCTTTTAGCAACTTGGAAGAAGTTTTCCTTTTCGAAATTTGTTTTGAATAACTTCACGCGAAGAACAATCGAAATGAATTTGTTTCCATAATGTGTTAAAGACATCTTGTAACGTAAAATTAAATATAAATCAAACTTCAACTTACAAGACTGTTTCAGCAATACACATCCCCAAAATGAAGGTTTTGGAAAGTTTCTATGTTGAATTTAGTTTGTTTTTCTTTGTATTATAAAAACACTAGCCTTCCGTATTTCCGACCCGTTTTATAGGTTCCCGTAGGATAAAAACCATCCTATGTCCTTTCTCAAGGTCCAATCTATCTGTATTGCAAATTTCATTAAAATTGGTTCAGTAGTTTAAGCGGAAAAGCGTAGTAGACAGACAGACAGACAAAGTTACTTTTGAATTTATAATATTAGTACTGAAGTAGGGAAGTAGGGATAGGGATTGTAAACTTTGGTAAAAATATAGCTTCTGCATCGTACTCGTACTTTGGGCAAAATATATCTCCTTCCTAGTCCTTGATTTTTTATTTTAAAGTAGGTAGAAATACCTGCTTTACATACAAATTTTAAGCTACTGAATGGAATTACTTGCATAATAAAGTAAGTGATGGTAAATTCTGAATTGACCTTGCTATGTGAAACTTAATCCATTTAGAAAGTTCACAATGCTATCCCTTTGTAACATTAACAGGTCCATAATGATGTCGTTATCAATGCTCAGTTTGTTACTACTATATGGCTAAATGTCGTATTTGAAGAACATCTTTTAGAAACTTTGAAGAAATTTGTCTATTAGAAATAAGTTATACTTAAGGGAGTTTCTATAAAGAAAGATCGTAAGTAAATTTGTCACCATAACGTTCCTGAAATAATTGTAGTTAAGACTAAGCGAAAAACCACCGAATCTCTACTTACAAGTAAATGAAAATGTAAATTTAATTTTGCATAAGATTTATTTATATGCATTAAAATATTCAAAACAAGACCCGCAGTCATTCAAAGCGATGGTTTCAATATGTTTTTTTTTTCTTCAATTATAGCATCGTAAACTTTGTAGTATATTGCTAGCGTCAAGTATAATTTTTGCATCACGTTTTTGCCAGATTCGTTAAAACTGGACGAGTAATAATAGGTACAGTCAGTAAGTCGTCAGTAATTAGTCTGCCAAGTCAGTCAGACAGACATTCAATTAAAGCGATGGCTTCTTTACCAGAACGTGACCAAAGGAATTTTGGAGGCAAGCCGAACAAAACACATTTTCGCACTGTTATTTTAATTCACAACACTTGTGCACTATAATTAACCCATATCGAACAAAATTTCATCAAATTTATCCGATATAACTCAAAAATACACTAAGAAAGTAAAAATAAAACAAGAGCACAATATGTATTTTTCGACTTTCCGCCAAAACTCTTTCAATATGGTTTCTACCACAGGTTTCTAGGTTTATGACGTATAAAACATTTTCTTTATATTTTTAAACATTGCATGCCAAACGAACCAACACTAATGCGATTTTGAGTACTTGACGGCTTATTAATTTCACACACAAACTAAGTTTCTAAGTGAAACAACTTGGATATTAGAGTAAGTCAAAGTAAGGGTGTGATTTTGATTCGATTATAAGTTAGCTAACAGAAATAATGATCCATTAAGAAACTTCACACAAAGGAAGACCGATTAACTGACTGTAAATGGCCCGGCAGTTAGCGTAGAACGCAAGCGATCTATGCAACTAAGCCAAACAGGCACGGTCGGATGTGAGATGGGTGACCGCTAGTGGCAAAAATTTCATGCGCGTTTCCGTGCTTCGGAGGGCACGTTAAGCCATCGGTCCCGGTTGTTGTCAGTAGATAACAGTCGTTGAAACTTGTCGGAGGCCTTATGAGCGGTGAAAACATCCGACAGCGGTTTGGCCACTAATCCGCATCTCCACCAACCCGCATCGGATCAGCGTGGTGGAGTAAGCTCCAGGCCTCCCCAATAATGGGGAGAGACCCGTGCCCAGCAGTGGGACGCAAAAAGGGTTGCTGCCAATCTATCTCACGGGAACAGTACATTTTTTCAGGATAAAAATTTTCCATATCCTTTCTGAAGGTCCACTCTAACGGTGTACCAAATTTCATTAAAAGTAGTTCAGTATATAGGCGTGAAAAAGTTATGGATGCAAACACACACAGAGTAAATTTTTCATTTATAACAATAGTGTGGATTATTATGCTTAAGAGTTTGTTTGTTTTAAGAAGTATTAAAAATTAAGTAAAAATATTAAGCAAGGAATCATCACGTAATGATTATCAGGAACGAGTTAGCGCATCTCTGATTTACAAATCTCTACCCACACGGGCACTGTAAATACGCAACCTTTGTAAGTTTACACCCACACATTTAAATGAACCCCAAATCACATTCAAAACAAAAGCAAATAAAGCACATCTTTTCAGGCAGTGTTTTGTAGTCGTGAAAAATAGAGGATTTAGTATAAAAATTGTCGGAGTTTATGTTTATTATCGTGGAAACAAACAGCTCTACATAAATCGTGCTGTATTATTTTATTCTTTTGTTTTGTTATTAACTATAATACCGGGCCGTATCGTTAGTCTAGAAATAAATTACTATTATTAGTTTGAACTCGATTGGGGTTTTCCTGTTTGCTACTTACGTAGACTAGTCTGTTTTTGGAAAGAGTAATCTAGTCAATGGGCATGATGACACTATTAAAGAATCAGAGAATAAACGCTTTTACAGAAAAATATATGCTAAAAAAGTTCTAAAATATGATCCCGTTTTAATATAAACATTAAGATTAATAAGATTTTCAATAAAATAAAAGTATTAAATACAGCAATCGGCCATGTTATCTGAAACGCCAATCAAAAGGAATGACGTCACGCCTCAGTTAATGTCATCGTGTTGCTTGAAGTTTGACGAGCAAGCCGACGCCATGACACCTACGAGCGTTTTCGCGCTTAATTCAAATTACATAGCAAAAAATACATTAATTTACGTTAAAAGTTGAGTTTATTGCTGAAATAAACTTTTTTTCGAAACTAGGAGACGTGTACCTACCAATAAGGAAAGGTATTTGAAAATCTGTCATCATGCCCATTGAACTTGACTAGCACAGGCACAGCATCTTTGTTATCTTTTAATCAGTTGTGGGCTAAGTTTTTCATAGCGCATAACGCTATTCACTAATCACGCAAATATTACCCTACGAGTATGATCTAAGAAATAAAAAGGTGTTTATACATTATAGCTGTTCCAAAAGCGTCTTTATGAAATGTACCTACTTGTTTCATTTGGGCTATATCTGTCCTTTTTTAATGCTTCTTACATATTAAAACCTGATGTCTTTATTTTAAGATAAGATTATTTTAAGATTAATAGATATTAGGCATTTTTTTGTGAGGGTGTTTGTGTAAGAAATTTTGTACACACTCTTATAACCCGTTCACGTTTGTTTCCTGAACATCATTGCTCAAAAATCTATGATTAAGTACAAGATGTGCGCTGCGGATTTAACCGCGTTGAAGCTTGATGTTAAATATCTTCCTCCTTCTTCGATAAATGGACAATCCATAACAAAAAAAAAAATACTTTAATTACAACCAGTAGTTTCTGAGACTAGCGCTTTCAGACAAACTCTTCAGCTTTATAATATTAGCACAGATTGTAATGTTACCCATAATATATCGATTTTAGATAAACAATCTAAACATTATAAAATTACATAATCAATCCCAATAAAGCTAGTGATTCAATTTTACTGAGATTTATTGATGAGAAACTACTGAACGCGATTGATTTACGGATACCTTCTGCATTATAATTTATTTATTTATAATCGTTGCACCAAATAGGTTTACACCAGGACATGAAATTAATACAACATAGAAAGAAAACATAGTGAAGGTGGTTGAAACCTAACTTATAAGTACAAACGGAATGCATTGTAAGCACTACAAAACAAAAAAGGAAATTATATTTATGATCGAATTATAATGCTATCGTTAATTTGTTCTTTCCTTTCGTAATCGTGTTTAATTTAAGATCTTAAGACGTATCTTTGGTGCTGTTCTGGTTTGCGAATGTTGGCGGATTAGATACAATTACGAGCTATATGAAATGTTTTCGAACATTTTAAAAACTATTAAAATCGGACGCCTCAGCTGGCTAGGCCACGTTGAACGTATGAACAGGACCAGAACTCCTAAGCGTCTCCTAGAAGGAAAACCTGATGGTCGCAGAAATCGCGGAAGACCTAAACTACGGTGGCAAGACTAAGTCGAGCAAGATCTAAAAGCGATTGGTGTCCGAGGATGGAAGCAAAAAGCAAGAGATAGACCTGTCTGGAGAGATGTTCTTAATTACCCTTGTCAAATAATGTTTCATTATATATATAAGGCTCAATAAATAAAATTGATGAAGACCGTACTTGGTGACTTTGACAACGCATACTTCACTGCTGTGAAGCTTCACCCTGTGTGTGATTTGGTTCTGCAAATTTACTTCACATTTTAATGATAAAGAGAGAAAAGCTGCCGCTAAATACGATCTAATAATACTATTACAGGTAGTTATTTGAGACCGGAAACTACATCAAATCTTTCACTAGCACCATATGGTGCACCCTAACGTGCTGCTTGAGACTACACTTCTGAACAAACGTCTGCCCACAAACGGAACATACGAAACGCCTGTCATTGTTATGAATAAAGGCTCATAACCGGCTGTAGACAGATGATGATGATGACAATGCTATCGTTTACGTCCATCCTTTAACTTTCTTCAAGTTTCTTGTGTTATTAAAAAGGAATATGTAGCAAGGACAACCCTATATAAAGTCACTTTGTCACTGTAATTCTTTTTGTAGCTTCTCGTTATTGTCTCTAGTCTTTTCTTATTTCCTTTGATGTGTCGCATTTTACTTTGCTTAGGCCCTTTTTATTTTTCTGTTGTGAGAAATACAAATTTCTAAATATCGTATTCGTGCAGGGGTTTTCGGTGGCAATAAATCGATCTAGCTAGGTTTCATTTTTAGAAAATACCGTTTAAATCGTGTTTTCGATTTAAATACAAACTGAGAAATTTTACTCTTCCTGACATCGAGTATAATATGCACATGGATGCAACTCTTTTTGCGTCTCTCCCCCTTATTGGAGAGGCCTGGAGCTTACTCCACCACGCTGCTGCAATGCGGGTTGGTGAAGATGCGGGTTAGTGGCCAACCCACTGTCGGATGTTTTCAAACCGCTTATAAGGCCTCCGACAAGGTTTAACGACTGTTATCTATCGACAACAACCGGGACCGACGGCTTAACGTGCCCTCCGAAGCACGGAAACTTGCATGATTTTTTTTTGCCACTAGCGGTCACCCATGTCATATCTCTCCGCGCCCGTTTGGCTTAGCTCCAGATCCAGCTAGGTTTTATTTTTAGAAATTTTAAATTATTAAAAATGTTTATTTTTAGCGATACTTAACTTAAATATAAACTGAGAAATACGACTATTCCTGACATCTATTGGAGAGTATTAATAATATCTTCTCGTAGAACGCCGTCAAACGACATTCACCAATCCGACTTTAAATTTTTTACAATGTCAATTTGAAAGAGCTCTGTAAAAATTTCGTTCATGGCCGTATGGTTACGTGGGCTGATTGTGGAACTAGAGACCCGGGTTCAAACCTCAATCAAATCTATATTGCGTTTATTTAAAAAAAATGTGTTTATTATTGGGAGCTATTTCAGATGGCGTTGTTAAGTAACACTAAGCAAATGAATGTTTCGTTTGAAATTAAACCAAGAAAATAAATTATTTTATCCGAGCAACGCTCGATCATCCGGATCCTTGTTATTAACGAGTGATCCGATCCAGCTTCACTCATGTGATTAAAGGTTATATAAATCATACTCATCTATCGCATAGGAATTCCCAATTTCAACCATAAGCAACACTGACCTTTGATTAACGTCGTCACAAATCCTGGCTCTGGAAACAGACAGAGGAACTCTTGAGGCTCATGGTCGCCTCATTTAAGTCTAGCTGGCTGTGGACGAAAGGGGGAGATCTCTCCTCAGGCGATGTCACTGCCTGGGGAGCGCGGTCCGAATGCTAACTTCGGATCATTTGTATATATACTGAGAAACTATGAAACTTCGATAGCGTGATTCAGGATACGTCTTCTGATTGGCCAGTTCACTGTGACGTAGAAATTCTATTGTTTACTATGTTCGCTGCTTGCGTCGTCTTGCATGGTCAGCATTTCATGTGCGGCGCGCGGTCATGTTACTGTAGGTATCGCGCCGCTACACTGGCAATTGCACCTTACACCAAAAAGTAATAGAACAGCTTCATCATGCAAGGTTTACACGGAATAAACGTTTTAAACTTTGAAATTGACTCGCCTCGAAGTCCGTAGATCAAAGTGGATCATATTCACATGTAAATTACTTCGCAGTTTCAAAGGTAGCAGTGCGGTATGAACTTTCTTTTAATATAATTGAAGTATTATATGGGCAAGTTATATAAATGTAAAGTGTCTAGGGTATTAAAAACCACTCCGCCGACGCCGCTCCAATTATGGCGAGAATGCCCAGCTGTGGGATGCAAAAAGGGTTGCAGCCAATTTAGTAAGGGTAATTTAGTTAATAATTAAAGAAAGATAGAAAATTAACTAAGACGAAATGAAATAAGCTTAAAGTTTATCAAAAATTTTATAAGAGCTAACGCCTTACTGTACTGGCAATCCCTACTAATTTCTTTTAGAATTCGTTCTATTCGTTCTCTTCGTCGTGAGTGTAAACTAACATTGTTGATATAAATATTAACTAGCTGACCCAACAGACGTTGTCCTGTCTTAACTATGAATATTGAATTCGAATCGGTAGGTATAATGAAACATCTGTTTTAAACGATATTCCGTTTATTTTACATCCTCTGACGATATTTAGAACATGCATTGTGTCATGTTATGTCAAACACCATAAAGTTAGAAATTAGAAAATTCAATATGGTGGTGAAGTATTCTTAAATTTTCTAATTTTTCGCGCAATTTTCTTAAATTTTTCATTGATAAACACCTTTTCCTGATAATAACAAACACAATAAAAGAAGAATTAGCGAAATCGGTCCAGCCGTTCACGCGTGATGACGTGACCAAGGAAAAAAGGGATTCATTTTTATATATACAGATAATCCTCCTCCCTACTTAATATTATGAATTCGAAAGCAACTCTGTCTGTCTGTCGGTCTGTCTGCTACGCTTTTCCGTTTAAACTACTGAACCAATTTTAATGAAATTTGACCTAGGGAAAGGACATAGGATGGTTTTTATCCTACGGGAACCTATAAAACGGATCCACGCGGGCATAACCGCTAGCGGAAAGGTAGTTATTCCATATAATGAAAATTGATAAACCGAGCTGATGGCCTAATACAAGACTTGAACCTTGTTTAAGGCGGAAGCTGATATCCATGGACTACAGTCTCCACTGGTTGTTCGCTGGAATGCTTTGCGTTTGCGTTTGCCTTCCTCTGCGTTTGGGGAGGACTCCGGGATCTCCCATGGAACGCACCGGTGTCCTCCATACCTGGAACGGGCCCATCTTTGGGAGAGCAGATGTGATCTCCTGCGCCTTCCGATGCTTACGGTGGCATGCGACCACGCACACACCGCCGTCCTTCTCGAGGCTGCTGGCTGGACGGGTCGAGCTCCCACTCTCACCGCCTGCAGCCCGGAAGCCCCTTTTTAGTCGCCTCTTACGATCAGGCAGGGGATACCGTAGCTCTATTCTTAATCCCGAAGCTACAGGGACTCGTCTAATTTAACCTAACCGACATCAGATACACGTATACCATATACTTACAAAGTAAATAAAATAAAAAAACGGGTTGCACTCCAGTAGTGCCGGCAGAAGTGAAAACTTGAAAATTAACGTTTGACATTGCATTTTTGATATTTTGTAATGGTTAGGGAACAAATTTGCACGAATAGCTTTTATTATCAGTATTATTTTTCATCTAGTATTTTCAGTAGGTTTTCATCTAGCATTTTTATAAAGTACTCACTCATTTTCTTTCACTATTTCTTCGCCACTTTTTTCATTAATAGATGCACCATGTTCAATGTCCATTTTTTAAATACATACTTGATATAAACAAATTTTACAAATATAGACAGTCGAGCCGTCATCAGCTGTCACCCTGGAGACGTAAGACGGATCTTACGAATTTTCGATCAGGCCACGTGTAGTTGACGCGAGTTTAACATTTTTTACCCATCCCAAAAAAAGTGCACAACGCCGCTAAAGAAGTTTTCACTTCATAAAAAAAACAACAAATTAAGTCGATATAGGCACCATACCTAGGACACCATCCTACTATATTATAAATGCGAAAGTAAGTTTGTTTGTTACTCTTTCACGCGAAAACTAACCGATCATCATGAAACTTTGTACATAATATTCTTATAGATATCAGAATTAAAATAGGATACTTAGTACTACTTAGATGCGGGGCACAGCTAGTAATAATATCTACTATAGTCATGTCGATCAATTTGACTCTTTCGGTCGAAAGCATTTCGAAATTCCAAGCGAGTGAAACAAAGTTTGTGTCACCGCGGCCGGGACTGTGGTTCAATTTACATACGAACTTACTTTGATCTATCAACTGAGTTTGGACTTCATCAAAAAAATATTTTTGACTTAAAGTTACAAATTCGTATAGTTTTTAGGTTATTCCAAGCCTGTTTAAACTCCAACAGATAGCACAAATCTCTTCTTAGAATTGACGAGAAGTTAGTTTCCACTACTGGGCACGGGTCTCCTCCCACAAGTTAGATGGATTTAGGCCATAGTCCACCACGCTGACCAAGTACGGATTGGTGGACGAAATGCCTTCGAGAAATTGTGAGAGTTTCTCTCAGGCATGCAAGCACTCAAGGTGGTAGAAAACATGGTTATTAATTAAATATCACAATATTTTCCATCACCGTAGAGCAGCGATAAATACGCATATTACAAATTTCTTTGTCAGAGGGCGCCCAGGATTTGAACCCGGTATATCATGTCAGAGACCGCGGTCTTTACCGCTCAGCCATCGCTGCTCGTAGTCGTCTATTACAATTGTTAAATTTTGGGTTGTTGAACTTTACATTATTAGTAGGGAGGACCTGGACTCGCCACGCTGCTTCAAAGCGAGTTGGTGAAGATACGAGAGAAAGAAGACAGCCCGCTACGTTCAGGCTATCAGTCCAAACGAATGAAAGGCACAAAAAATGCTTGACAGTAGTGGTCATCCATCCGCAGGCTTTGCTCTGTACCTGCAATGTGCGCTTCTTTTGATCCCAGCATTTTATCTTAAGTTTCTTTCATCACCAGATACTATATTCCATTATCCACCTTAATTTCTACTTTACATTTTAATTTAAAAAGCCGCAATATAAACTTTCTTTTTTATTTGTATGGAGTAGCAGACAAGCATGCAGGCCACGTGGTGTTAAGTGGTCGCTGCAGCCCATAGACATCTACATAAAACCTCAAGCAAACATAGGTAAGTCTTGTCTGAGGTCGTATGCAGTTGCGCTGCCACTCCGGAGGCTGGTGGTCGCCTCATGTCAGTGTGGCCGGCAACTGCACCTTTCCACCGAAACATAATAGAATTGGTTCACGCACAGAACATATTAAAAGATGTTAGAATGGAAATGTGGGCGGGGCAGACGCGCTAAGGTTTTGAGCAATCGCTCGTATCTCTACAGAAACACGCGACCGTGCTACGATATACGTGCTTGTGTGCGTGCTGGGTGTCATTCGTTCATTTGAAATCGCATGATTGTGCGGCGCTAGCCAATCTTAGGCTAGATTTGAAATTGCAAATATGTGCGTAAGCTTCATATTGATTTAAGTATAGATGTAATGGAGGTGAAAGGTGGAGCTTGATCGGCGACACCAGTTTTCATACGAACGGCACATTAGTGCCGTTCTACCTCTTTTAATACATATCTTCTGTGGGTTCACGGCAGAAGTGGGTGCAGCGGTGATACTTCCCCGGGCGAACCATAATAGTTCTATCACCTACAAAAACTACAAAAACTGTAAGAAACTAACAGGTACAAAGGTTGTACAGTACAATTTCTAACTTTCTTTCCCGCTAACTTTTAATACGTAAGTACCGCTAAAATTTCTTGGTTCGGAAAACAAAGAATTACAGTAAATACCTACTATCTAATAATATATTCAATGCTGTTACAACTTCGGGAGACTTTCCTACGTGTTGCTGCGAGTTAAGGACAAGTAACACGGGCCGGAAAACTTTGATAATAAACGTGCCAACGGACTAACTCTTACGAGGAAGTACATGCTTTGTGTTTAATTAGATAGTTGTATTATTATTTCTTCAAGAGGATCAGATGTTTTTCAAAACAGTTCTTTTATATGTATTTCGTTGGAAAGATACATTAGCCATATAGCGAATGCATCCTACCTCAGGCAAGATTTAAGCCTACTTGAGATTGTGTATAGATAATCCATGTGCTCCAGCGGCTGCCTTAAACTATGCGCTGGTCTGTTATTCTATTGGCTGCAACCCTTTTTGCGTCCCACTCCTAGGCACGGGTCTCTCCCCCTTATTGGGGAGGCCTGGAGCTTACTCCACCACGCTGCTCCAATGCGGGTTGGTGGAGATGCGGGTTAATGGCCAACCCGCTGTCGGATGTCTTCAAACCGCCCATAAGGCCTCCGACAAGGTTTAACGACTGTTGTCGATAGACAACAGCCGAGACCGACGGCTTAACGTGCCCTCCGAAGCACGGAAACGCGCATGAAATTTTTTGCCACTAGCGGTCACCCATCTCACACCGGACCGCGCCCGTTTGGCTTAGCTGCATAGACCGCTTGCGTTCTACGCCAGTCGCTGAGCCATACGCGCTTCAATTCTAGTTATTCTATTATATAGTAAAAAAATGTGATGATCGTAGATAAGAACATAAAATGCATACGTGAGCAGAACTACACATACCGACAAAATTAGCGGAATGGAAAGAAAAACTACAATTGTATTAGAAGAGTCGAAAAAAAAACCGTAAAACCTATCAAAATAAAAATAAAAGTGTGCAACTTGTACACAAATTATTGTAAAGTACCTGGAATTATAGTAAAGTAGTTTCGTTGTCATGTATTGGTCAAATTTCAGAATTAAATACATACATTGACTTTTCGTAAATATCATTATTTATCTATATCTATATCTATACATATAATAAATCTGTAACAAGTCGGTTTCTGTACATTGAAGATATTTGAGAAAAACTGTCACTAGGGCTATTTATTAGCGTAATAGAACCCAAAACAATGATTTTTAGAAATATTGTCTGTTTGTCTGTTTGTCTGTTTGTCTGTTTATCTGTTCGTTTGTGCGCGCTAATCTCAGGAACGGCTTAACGTAGAAGGATGCGGTTTTCACTGGTGTATTGGTATTTTTTTGGATTAACATTTAGGGTTTGTTTTATTTAAATCGGTTCACAAACAAAAAAGTTACGTCAATTTCAAGAATGATGAAATGGCGTGCGAATGCAGGCGTTCGCAAGTTTCGATAATTACTACATCTCTTAATATTCTAATAGAAAATTTTCGATCATTTATGCTAGATTTCATCTCGAAATATTAAAAAAAGAACCATTCATATCACCACATATTCAAAGAAATCCTCAATACAAAATGTACAAAACCTTAACAAAACTGCTAGATTTCATCTCGAAATATTAAAAAAAGAACCATACATATCACCACATATTCAAAGAAATCCTCAATACAAAATGTACAAAACCTTAACAAAACGACATCTGTGTGGCGAATAGTTCATATTCAGAACTATTTGGTGATCTGTTGCAAATTTGGTATATCGACGATTTAATTTACACGCTATACGGTAGATGGCGTTGTTACTGAATAACGCTATTATAGAGTGGATTAGTGGAGATAATTTCAAATAATTAATTACGAGTATATTTACATAGTAAAATATCGAATAAAAAATTTAACAACTTAGAGAGCTTTGGAACTGGCGCTGATATTTTACTCATTGTGGTAGAGCATTATGGAGGCGCGGCGCAGTGGTTACGTCCCTTACGTCCAGATATTATTGGTATTTGGTATCGATTTTATTTAATAGGCGACGCTATAGATGGCGTTGTTGCCAAATAACACTATTCCAATGCATATCCAGAGATACTTAACAATAAATTGTCGACTCGCGTAGCGCAGTGGTTACCATGCTGGACTGCCAAGCGAAGGGTCTTTGATTCCCGGCGAAACAGAAATTTTAATGATGAATTTAATTTTCTGTTCTCGGTTTGAGTGTTTGTATTTCTGTCTCTGTGTGTCTCATGGTACCCATTACACAGGGTCTACCCTACTGTGGGGCTATCAGTGTGAAACGTTAAAAAAATCAAAGTGTTCTACCGACTTTACTATGCTCAGTGATCTTTTCAAAATGATAGATAGCTACGTCACCATATCATGATTACACCACAAGTCGAAGGTTACAGTTCCACAGGCCGCTTTGCACGCTCCTTTTGATGTTTGAACGGATGTGTAAGTTATGGGACAACCTTCCAGCTGAGGCATTTCCAGTGGACTTTGACATGGGGTTCTTCAAGAAAGCTGTAAAGAAAGCTCTTCTTGAAAGCCGGCAGTGCTCGGGTGGCTCCGCTGGGGTTTTTTATTGAAATTAACTATAAAATCGTTTTCAGTGGTTAATTTAATAAGAGCTATTACATACACACGCAGTACTGGCACTGGTGTTACACTAATATGCTAAAGCGTCACGGCAGCAGCTCTGCATGGTGGTCACGCCCAAAATAATATTAGTAATCGATATATGTATCGAGGACTTACTTTATTTCTGATGCTGTAGGAAGGGTTGTTAATAGGACCAATTGACAACTAAACTCAAACGTAACGTCCAGATTTTATTGGTATCAATCTTATTTAATAGGCGACGTGCCTCTTAATCGCGTAGGGGCTGATCCTCTCACGCTGCTCATATTCAGGTTGATGACATCTTCATTGTTAGTGGCCTAACTGCTGTCGCAAGTTTTATATCGCTCAAAAGACCTCCATTAAGTATGAACGACGGTATGTTAACGACAATTGCAACCAACGTGCAAGCAACCAAGAATTTGACTCCCAACTACTAACCACGCCTGACGTAGCGTAGTTGTATAGTTCACCACCTTTCTGCAATAGATTTAAGTTACATAATAATAATTAATCTATGAATTATTTGCAGCACAAATTATTTAATTATAATGATACTTTCCGCGGGCACAGCAGTACTATCTAAATACTTTAAAAACAGGCTATTGTAATACTTTTAATTTGTAAAAATAAATTGATGATAACGACTGAATTGTCGATATTATAAGAGGAGTACAGTAAGAACTGTAAGGACTCAGGAAGAATATATCTACTCAACATAATAATATGAACTTTTGTATCATAAGTAATTTCATAAAGGTAACAATAATCGGAGGGACAGTGGAGGGCAAGCGGTCACGCGAGCGCTCACCTACACGTTAGACAGACATTATCAAAGCTGCAACACAGACCTCCATAGTCTAGAGTTTTCAAGGTGCTACAAACCGCAGCAAATGGTGACGCATCGCGAGAGCATCATTATCCAACGAAATTGCAACCTCATCAGCCACGACCACTCTGTCAAGAGATGGTCAAGAGTGAACGACTAAGGAGGAGGAGGAGGAGGAACAAATAATCCAAGTCTTTTGTACAAGTCTTTATCTACGCGGACGACGTCGCGGGCACAGCTAGTATATAATAAAACTAAGTTGATAAAATGTGCGTGCCGATAAAACTTACAAAGGAGTCCCGGCACGATAAAGGAACTTATATAGTGTGATTGCTCTTTATCCCAAGAACAAGAAAGTTCCCGTTTTAACCTATAGGGCGTGTTTTTAGTTTTTCCAACCCTTCAACTTGGAAATTAAGTGTAGTGGCGCCATCTGTTGTCGAGTATTTGACCTTTATTCAGAACAACGATTATTTGGGTTCATGGGCGTACCCAGGTTCTTGGCCTGGGGGGGGGGGGCAAATGCTTGGCGGCGGGGGGGGGGGGGGGCAAATTATTGGTCAGGGGGCAAGTTCTTGGTCACGGGGGAATATTTTAAGGTTCATAAATTAGGGGTTTCAAGCTGGGTATCGCAGCAACGTACCGCAGTAAATTTGCTTTTCACGTTACGCGATGACACGCATACAAAATCCAAAATCCACGCGGACGAAGTCGCGGTCGGCCGCTAGTAATTTATAAATACCAAAGTCAAAAACCGATGGCGCGTTTAAAATATATAACAACAGGAAATAAATATAAGTATAATAGCGTTGTAGAAAAATTTAATCAATATTAAATATTTTCTCTGCCCGAGATCTTTCTACGATACTGTGGGTGAAGTACAAAGCGCTGAGAAGAAGTTTATTGTTATTAAAAATCTTATCAGTGC
This sequence comes from Pyrgus malvae, assembly GCA_911387765.1. Taxonomy (NCBI): domain Eukaryota; kingdom Metazoa; phylum Arthropoda; class Insecta; order Lepidoptera; family Hesperiidae; genus Pyrgus; species Pyrgus malvae. The sequence goes on along the minus strand of OU426958.1, from coordinate 4,528,671 downwards.
GCAAGTGCCTTGTTGTTTTTATAAATGTTCTTGTATGCGGGGTAATAAAATGCCTCCACTAGTTAAGCTAAATCTAAAGTGGGTGAGACCCGTCCAAAGTTAGGTACGGGAATCCACGTTCGTGGGAACGTTGCCCGACACCTGCACGGCATGACGGCATCAGATGTCGCCAACGTCAGCACTTTAACTTATCTATATTCACTGAGTCACTTTGTCCGTACGTAACACACTTCTTATCGTATCTTTATTGTCAATAATATTTAACCTATTTTGGGTATTATGGGGGGACCATCAAAAGGTACCTGGCACCTTGGGAGAGGATACCAGATTATGTGGGATTTGTACCGCACTAAACGCACCGGCGTCCTACACGCGCGGCACCCCATAACGGGCCCATTTTTAGGATAGCAGATGTGCTCTCCTGCACCTTCCGATGCTTACGGCGGCATGCGGCTACGCACACACCGCCATCCTTCCCGGGGTTGCTGGCTGGATCGTGCTCCCACTCTTACCGCCCACAACCCCGGAAGCCCCCTTTTAGTCTCTTCCTATGTACAGGCAGGGGATACAGCTACAGGGACTAAATAATGTTTATTCTAACGTGTCTTTCATCTATATCTATACTAATATATAAAGATAAAGAGTTTGTTTGTTTGTTTGTTTGTTTGTTTGAACGCGCTAATATCAGTAACTACTGGTTCGAATTGAAAAATTATTTTTGTCTTAAATAGTCCATTTATCGGAGAAGGCTTTAGGCTATTATAACACCATGATATGACTAATACCAAAGTCCACGCGGACGAAGTCGCGGGCGGCCGCTAGTATAAAATAAACACAGTGTTAAGTGGTCTCTGTTACCCACGGTCGTCCACTTTTAAAAGTCAACTCTTACAATTCTTCAAGGATTCCCTTTAGGCGTGTCCCATGGAAGTTATTAATATAAAACATTTTAGTTTTGAACATTTGGAATGCAGGTATTGCAAATTGGATCCAATTTAATGCATTTCATCTTGAGCAGTCGTGAATATTTATCAGTCAGTGATGTCCTAATCTTAGTTTGATCTTCGATTCCGTCGATTCCCCTCCGAGAATCAAAGCTGTTTATTTATTCATGGAATTTTGAAACTAGATCTGGTGTTATCGAAGAAAATAAATGAAACTTCTGTTTTTTAAAGTTATACAGGATAAAATATATTTTGCTGATAATTTTTAAATAAATAGGATAAGCGCGATTTGGATTCATACTTTTGGACCTCTATCCCCAACAAAAAGAACGACACACTACAGTCTTGTAGACACTCTTTAAATACGGAAATCTAAAAATAAGTTATACAAAGAGAAATGTTTCGCTAGTGTCTAGTACGAAGATGTTTTGGAAATGTCTGTCTGAAAGCATATACTTGTAGTATTGAGTAGGTTTAAATGTAGCGGATATTGGGTATATTTCATACGAGCTGTGCTTCACGGTTTCACTCATAAGTTGTGAATCACCCTGCCAATGTTTTTGCCTAGGTTGTATTAGAAGTTTAGGACGCGAGGAAGTGAGAGAGATGTATGGTCTACATCCCATAGTGTAATGGATGTAGGCCTTAGTTGACGACCCACGTGGCGCAATGGTTACCATGCCGGACTGCCAATCAGAGGATCCTGGTTTTGATTTCTGGCGAGGCAGAATTTTGAATGATGACTTTAAATTTCTGTTCCCGGTCTGGGTGTTTATGTTTCTGTGTATGTCCATGGTACCGACGACACGAGGTATATTTACCCTACTTTGGGGCTATGAGTGTGAAACGTTATTATTATTATAGTCCACCACGCTGGCCAAGTGCGGATTGGTGGACATTATGTCTTCGAGAAATTATGAGTAGCTGTCAGGCATGATGGAAAACGTCGTAATTGAATATCACAATTTTTCTTCTCACCGTGGAATAGTGATATATACACGGACGTAACAAAATTTGTTAGGTGAGCGCCGGGGTTTGAACTCGGTATCCCCGTGTCGGAGACCGCGGTCTTTGCCGCTCGGCTATCGGTTCCTCTGGAAATGTCTATGGAGACTATTCAATTTTATACGTAGATACAGAATTATATGCCACCTTCGTATTTCATACTATCGTATAGCGCGGTGGTGTGTTCTATATAATATTTAACTGCATTAACTTTGTTTATAGTAGAGCAGCAATGGCCGAGCAGTAAAGACACAATACAAAGAGCGCCTAGTCTGTAAACATCTCACACATATGACAAAGAAAATTGTCACGTGCGTTTTATCACTGCTCCACGTTGAGGGAAAACATTGTACTATTTGGTTACGTTGTTTTCGTCACCGTGCATGCTTGAGATTCCTCGAAGGCGTGTGGTCCATCAATCTGCACTTGCTCAGCGTGGTGGACTTTGGCCTCTCCCTCTTCCCCCTCACTTGTTGAGAGCTCTGACCACTGGTTGAACAAAAAAAGGTTGCAAAAAATACATTTTTAGCGCATCTTTCACCACCTTCAAGTAAAGTGACAAGTACGTTAATTGTCGGTTAAAGTCACCCGTAACTTCAATTTCAATTTCACGATGTTCGAGTAGCACTAATTATATGATAAACTGACCCGTACTCATAGCTTTTACTTGCCAATATACTTGGGACGTAACTAATCAACACTTTACTTGGAGATGGTGAACAAGGCCCTTAATGTTCCTAAGTTCTCCAAAATGTGATTTGCTTCAGAATAAATCTTAAACAACATAACCGTTACAGTCTCTCTTTATTTGCGAATAAATTTTTCGCCTTTTCGTGAGATAATTAAAAAGTCGCTAGAGATTTTCACGATATAACGCCTTTAGAAGTACGCTAACAGTAATCGAAATCTTGAGCTAAGGCAGCTTACACATTACCATATTTGAAATTACATAACATTTACACACAATTATAATTTATAAGCAATATATCTTACCTATTTAGATATATTTTACATTTGGAACGGTGCTGTTGGAGACGAGTGGGAAGATCTATTTTGATCGAAAGTGTTTTATTTAAATATAGAAATGGGCCATAAGAAGTGATTAGAAAAAAATTGAAAATTTACATACCTGTACAACATATTAGTTTGTAACATACTTAGAAGCGATTTTACAAATCCGAAATATGGTTATTAGTCAGTTTATATTATTGCATTTCTTCTCTTTTCTCATAGTGGCTTCACCATCATTTATTTGACGAATAGTTTAATCCGGGGAAAATCAGTCTTAAGAACTTAATTATTTCAACAATACTGGACAGTCTTAATCATATTTGCCCGTATGGATGATTTGGTGCCACGACCTTTTTTTGTAACAAAAGGGCCGCTATTCTATTTCACCACGAATATTACGTAAGCAGCATATTACCATTTTAAAAATGATGTTCAAAATGTTTAACTTCTGTTACTTGCCTCTCTTTTCAAGCAACGATGGCATGAACAAATACATTCCAAAATATATACTGTTCCAATTTCCCTTGTACGAGTAGGTATGCGTTTATATACTTGAAATTTTCCGCCATTTCGTAAAAAATATGACTTCACTGTCGTAACATCTAAAAGCGGTAAGTGCATAAGCCGCCTAACACTCAATCGAGTTTATTATCGCAGGGGGAAGTTTCATATCTAATTAATGTTTCATCGTGACCCTTAACTGAGATAATGATGTTTCAAACATTTAATGTTTGTTTTTAACGTATCGATAAACCTCTCAGTTCAGTTAATGAATCTTTAATGTTTATATACCTAGCCAAATTTTACTGCAGCATCATAGAGGATGAAGTGCGTGTGGCTCGACGGCTGGCGTAGAACGCAAGTGATCTACGCAGTTAAGCCAAACGGGCGCGGTCAGGTGTGAGATGGGTGACCGCTAGTGGCAAAAAAGTATCATTCGCTTTTTCGTGCTTCGGAGGGCACGTTAAGCAGTCGGTACCGGTTGTTGTCGATAGATAACAGTCGTTAAACCTTGTCGGAGGCCTTATGGGCGGTTTGAAAACATCCGACAGCGGGTTGGCCACTAACCCGCAACTCCACCAATCCGCATTGGAGCAGCGTGGTGGAGTAAGCTCCGAGCCTTCCAAATAAGGGGGAGAGACCCGTGCCCAGCAGCGGGACGCAAAAAGGGTTGCAGCCATCATAGATGATACATTATGATGTTTTTAATGTTTTGCGTAATTTTGAGTTTAATTAACTTTATTTACGTCTTCCTATTTAATAATTTATATTGACAGGTAAACTTAGCAACTAATATAAAATAAACTCGTTTATTAAAAATCGAGAATCAAAAAGTAGTACTTAAATGTAAAAACGCTAAAAGACGCTTTGTCGGTCTGTGTTTGAGGTTGCCACCAGTTCTTAAAGATGTCATGCTGAAAATGATAAATGTTGAAAAAGAAAGACCCTTAAATGGTGACCAATTGACTATGTCTTGGTGTACTGAAGAATTGAAAAGGAAAACGGAAAACCATTGGATCAACAAAGCACAGCTCCTTCTATACTGGCGAAAGATGATATTATGCCTAACCACATTCACAAGTTGAGTCATGATGGCTCAAAGATGGATGGATGAATTTACGGAAGGATTAGGTTCAAACGAACATAAGATACACGACATAGCATGCAGGTCGCGACGACATTACAAGACAAATAAAACACACACACACAGTTTACAATTCACAGACCTCACACACTGGTACGACAGTTTCATCGTGAGAAAATTTGTAATCTTAAGAGCACGCTAATCCCGTTAATGGAAACTCGCTAAATCATTCTCGTATTATAGAAAAGATGGGGAAACGTTGATGATATCTCAGCTAATACGACTTACCTGATTGATGGGCTCGACGTCCGCGCGTTCCCCATGGACCAACTGTTGGTCCAATTAGTTGAACCACGGGGATTTTTTTTCGATAGACCAGCTCGTCTTCCACAAAAGAGATAAGCCTGACAAATTACTTCTATCTAGATATCTAGGTGGTAAAGAAGCTCAGACCTTGTAAAGAAGCTCACCGGCCTGCCAATAACCGAGGCTATAAAGACCGCCGAGGACAGAAAGACGTGGAGGAGCATAGTGCTCAAAGTGATCAACACTTCAAGCTCGACGACCTTCAGCAACGAAGAGAACGACTAAGAAGAAGAAGAGATGTGATGGACTAAAGATGAAATTCAACTAGTCCAATGCTTTACATTATGGTATTTGAATCTGCTATTGGATATGCAAAATGTAACTTGTGGTTAGGACGTAGGTTTCAGCGCTAGAGTTTGGAGTTAAAATCACTGCCCACAAGATTGCTGAATGTACCCAAATTTACTTGAGTCATTTCTTTTCCGATAATGGCCAAAACTGTCGTAATCGGTAAAAAGTTTTTAAAGTCTTCATTAAAATTTCTGATTCGCTGGGAATCGAACCCGGGACCTTCCGATCGGCAGTCCTGCATGGTAACCATTACGCCACGCGGGTCGTCAAAAAATAATAACATAAAAATGACAGCCTCCGTGGCGTAGTGGGTGATGAGCCGATTGCGAAACGTGAGGTCGTGGGTTCGATTCCCACCCAGAACAAATATTTGTGTGATGAATTGTTCTGTGTCTGGGTGTTAATTTATCTATTTAAGTATGTATTTAGAATTATATAAGTATGTTTATCAGCTTTCTGATTACCATAGTACAAGCTCTGCTTAGTTTGGAATCAGATGGTGTTGTGTGAATTGTCCAAAGATATTTATTTATTTATTTATTTATCAACTCCCAAATGATATCCCGATTCAATTACTCTGTTTACTAGAAATTCACCAAAACCGATCGTGTATACAGCTTCATCAGAGCCGCTTCAACCCGAGGTCGTAATCCCCGCTATTTTATTGTTGACCGCGTTATTATTTCTTTATAACCGGCTTATTGTTATGGCACGTGAATTTTGTGTGAAATTGTTATTTTGTGCGTGTTTCCGCTACTAGAGGAAATTTTGTACAGAGGTTAAGCACTTGCTTATGATTGGTGAATGAGCTGCGAAATAGGATTAATGGTGGTCTTTCGTCAATAATGAAAAGGATTGTTACTAAGTTAATAATTTAACATATTTAAGTATGTATTTGGAATTATATGAGTATGTTTATCAGCTTTCTGATTACCATAGTACAAGCTCTGCTTAGTTTGGAATCAGATGGTGTTGTGTGAATTGTCCAAAGATATTTATATATTTATTAACTCCCAAATGATATCCCGATTCAATTACTCTGTTTACTAGAAATTCACCAAAACCGATCGTGTATACAGCTTCATCAGAGCCGCTTCAACCCGAGGTCGTAATCCCCGCTATTTTATTGTTGACCGCGTTATTATTTCTTTATAACCGGCTTATTGTTATGGCACGTGAATTTTGTGTGAAATTGTTATTTTGTGCGTGTTTCCGCTACTAGAGGAAATTTTGTACAGAGGTTAAGCACTTGCTTATGATTGGTGAATGAGCTGCGAAATAGGATTAATGGTGGTCTTTCGTCAATAATGAAAAGGATTGTTACTAAGTTAATAATTTAACATATTTATTAAGTATGTATTTGGAATTATATGAGTATGTTTATCAGCTATCTGATTACCATAGTACAGGTTCTGCTTAGTTTGGAATCAGATGGCATTGTGTGAATTGTCCATAGATATTTATTTATTTATTATTTAACATGGTATCCTCACATTATGTAAGTACCTACCCTTCTTCGAGTTCGAGCTCGAGTTGTGATATGACTTCTCTATTAATCTTCGCCGTTCTATCCGAAAATATTTTATTTGCACAAATATGGGTGAAAAAAGGTTTAACATACCTTAGGGTGTACAAATTTTAATTTTATTTAATGAACTAATTAATTTTAATGACTTAATTTAAACTTTAATTCTTAAAATGACTATTAAAGAAGGGTACATAAGAAACATTAAAGTAGTTTCACAATTTTTTAGTTTTAACTACTTAATTAGATTTAAACCCAATTTTGTGCTTTTTATAATAATTTATTTTATTTGAACCATTCGAGGTTCGCCGTCATAGGCATCATAGGGAAACGTAAGACGAGAGTTAATCTCCGCCGTTCTGTAAACTTACGATATCCGTTTTCTAACGAGTTTCATACTTGAATGAGTTTTCCAATAAGTTTTAAAAGAGTTTCCGGACCCTTTTTGCGGCTTTGTTTAAGATCTAATAAAATAAATTAGAGCATAATTATAATTGTGTAGCTTTTCCAGCTGACTAACAAATCACTTACATGACGGGTGGCATGTAAGAATCCAGCTTGTTCGGAAAGCTGGATGGCATACTCAATACGATTAGTAAGAAGCCTTGATAAGTGTAGATAACAGGCGGCCATTATGCTATTAGCGATCCAGGCTACTTTTCGAAAGGAGCGAAGAAAACGTAAGTTCTAAATTCATTTTTTTTATGTGTGCACCGCTAAATTAGTCACCAAAATGTTTCGGCGAATTCTCAGCTGTGTACGGACTTCGAGACTTATTATTTTTCGTCCTTTTTAGTCCTTGCTCTGTTGGATGGTACACGGAGGAGGTATTATATACAATCTCCAGTGCTTGTTTTTTATTATGTAGTGTTTATAAACATATTTAAATATATTAATAACTTAATTATAATATCTGTAAGTGGTATCTATGTTAATTTCATTACGTTCCATGTATGTATCTAAATCTTAGCATTATATTTTTGTATATGTTGCCAAATTTCTATTAGCGATTTCTTCCAGACTACTTTCTGAAAGGAGCGAAGAAAACGTAAGTTCTAAATTCGAGCACCAGTACATATGAGAAATATACATACCTCTAGTAGCTGTAGGCTGTTGAAGCGCGCATTGCCCGGCGGTTAGCGTAGAACGCAAACGATCTATGCAACTAAGCCAAGCGGGCGCAGTCGGGTGTGAGATGGGTGACCGCTAGTGGCTAAAAAACCGCCGTCGGTCCCAGTTGTTGTCGATGGACAGCAGTCGTTGAACCTTGTCTGAAGCCATATGGGCGGTTTGAAATATCCGACAGCGGGTTGGCCACTAACTCGCACTTCCACCTACCCGCATTTGATGCGCATGGTGGAGTGGGCTACAGAGATCAGTTTCTAGCAGTGGGACGCAAAAAGTTTTTTTTTAATTTAAATGAAGAAGCAGACGAGCATGCAGGCCACGTGGTGTTAAGTGGTCGCTGCAGCCCATGGATATCTACATACAACCTCAAGCAAGTATAGGTAAGTCTTGTCTGAGGTCGTATGCACTTGTGCTGCTACTCCGGAGGCTGGTGGTCGCCTCATGTAAGTGTGGCCGGCAACTGCACCTTTCCACCGAAACACAATAGAATTGGTTCACGGCAGAAGTGGGTGCAGCGGTGATACTTCCCCGGGCGAACGATAATGGTTCTACCACCTACAGCAGGTTGCAGCTAGCTGTACATTAAATCATTAACCAACAACGTAATCGCATTGTTGACTGACGGCACGTGTCCTTGAGAAGATTTGGGTAAATGTCAAGCAAGCAGTTTCTTTAATAATATAAGTTTAACTAATAATAAATCACAAGGGGTGTAAGGTCTTCATGCTAAATGTAAACATTGAAACATGATTGATCACCATTATATTCCTTGAGACATTTTTCAGACAAAAAGTCCTTTATCTTCCGTAGATCGAATTTATTATAATACTTTTGGCTTCCTTCACCCATCGTTCATTGAATACCAAATAATATAAGCAGCGGTGTATTCGGAACATATTGTAGCATTATCATAATATGGCTGTCCGTTGTATAATGTTGTAAGTAGTTATTATTCCGAAGTTTCGTACAACTGAGGCAGATGCGATATATCAAAACATTGAAAGCTCTGGATACGCATCGAACAGCTACAAGTATATTGATACTCGTAGTTCAAGGTTGCCGTATTATTAATGCATAATACGGCAAACTTCAACAATATTAATTATGAGATGATGTTTAAGGCGGCCTCTAAACGGTCAATTATATTGCGCGATATTGCGGATTGTGCAATATTATTGACCGCTTAGGGTTAATATTGAAGATTGCGCAATGATTGACCAAAAGTTTGAGCGAGTTTAATTTTTATTGCACAATATTTTTCCATTGCATCGTGTAGGGTCAGTAATGTCAGTATTGCGCAATATTTTTCAGTCTGTGATTCGTCGTTACGTGGAGAACGCGTGCGTGCAATAAAAGTGAATCCAAAAGTAAAGGAAAGAGAGTTTACGAGTATCAGCGAATGTATCCAATTGTTCAGAGAATTGCCATCTCTGTGGAATGTCTGTTCCGTTTACGCTTAGCCACAAGCAACAACACTACAGTTGCAGCTAAATGTTCGGATGTGTTGCTTCGCACGGTGCACATGGATTCAATACTATTCTCCGATTGAACATGAAAACATTGTGCAGTTCGTATTATTGTACAATATAATTGGTCGTTTGGACTAGAGCGCCTTTCAATCTTATTGTACAATAAAAAGTATTGTACAATTTGTATTGTAGGTCTAGGGGCCGCCTAACATACAATTCTCGACAATGCGTCAGATGGCGCCACACGTATGATGTATGTTTTATGATTAGAAAAATCTTTGAAGCCTATGAATATTTGAATCGTGAATCACGCTATCGAAGTTTTCTATATGTCTTGTACATATGCGAAAACAGCTAATTGTTTTGTTATTTGGCTTTATTAAAACACTATATTTTCCAACTAAAGTAAAATTATGTAAACTCTGAGATGAGACAGTTGGAACACTGCCGCTTGCTAAGATAACTACCTATTATTTTCTTACCTCGCTTTATAATTAATATTAAACTCTGATCAAACTACACTGAAAGTCGATCTAGTGAACACAGAAATAAAACACCTATTTATTCACAAAACCGAATTCATTTAAATGCAAAAATTTTGTAATTTATAATCTATCACTATCACTACTATTAACTTAATGACTACAACAAATCTCCTTCAAATTCTTGCTTAAATTTCATATGACGTTTTACGATCTACGCCGATGAATTGTGGAATTTTTCAACCCTTTTTATGTCCTATTGCTCGGTAAGGCCTAGAACGCACTTACGGCTGGCCGCAATGCGGCGTGCCGTTCCGGCAGGCCGCACATCGATTTTTATATAAAACCGCATGATAGCGCACGCACTGAGTTGCGGCCAGCCGTCAACCGCTGCGGTTGTTCTGGGGCTGCGGCGAGCCGCATGCGGCGCGCCGCATCCCCTCCACTCACTCGGTGCGGTTGGCCGCAAACGCCGCGTCCCGCCTCAGTCGTCGCTAGATATTGTATGCAGTCTGCAAAATGCGCAAATCTGTGTTTATTTTTTCGATGATATTTTCTGCGATAATATAAATATTCAACTACCGCAACTTCTTCGACGTCCACCATGTTCAATTTTCTCGAAGCACTGACGATTGTGGCAGACCGCAATAGAACCAAGAGGATGCGGTTAGCCGGAATGCGGCGTGCCGTTACGGCAGACCGTATATAATGCGGCCTGCCGGAACGGCACGCCGCATTGCGGCCAGCCGCAAGTGCGTTCTAGGCCTAAAGGTCACCACCATAGAAATCGAAAAACAAGGAGAAGTGACATTGGGGCGTAACTGGGGTGTAAAATTAACGACCACGAAAGTACATGGAAATATGAACCTTATTTCATAGTTATGAACGTATTTAATAGAACATACGTGTTGTTAGCGGCATCTAGCGTCGAGGAGTGGTACTAGGTGGAGAATTTCTGTTTTCTATGGCAAAATGTTGTAAGTGAAATTATTGTTAAACAAAAAATAATCTTACGCCTGTAACTTTAAGATCGCATGTTGAATATCATTCATAGTGTTATTTATGGTTATATTGTCACACTTTTTTAAATTAGTGACCAATGGTATGAATCTTTATTTATGTATTGTAATGTGCACGGCTTTAGCAGGTTATAACATCTCTCTTGTTTTTTCTTTGCTCTATGGTCACCACGCTGGCCAAGTGCGAATTAGTAGGCATAAGCTCACGAGAAATTATGAGTTTCTCTCAGGCATGCACGATAATGGACAACATCGGAATTAATTAAACCTATATTAAATATATAAAAATAAATAAATATCACCACCTCCAATAACACGCATTGGAGCAGCGTGGTGGAGTAAGCTCCAGGCCTCCCCAATAATGGGGGCAGACCCATGCCCAGCAGTGGGACGCTAAAAGGATTGCAATCAATTAAATATATACTATATGCTAAGAGTTTATTCACTACTTTCGGATTAAAATCACCAACTGTACATACAAATAAGACTTTGATTAAGTACATATTATTGTAAAAATAAACTGCGTAGAAAAAATATAAACGAAATTTAATTTAGTAAAATTCTTTTCTGTTATAAAGTTAAAATTAAGATGTCTATAATTGGAGAGTACATAAATTGTTCAATAATATATTTATAGATATAGCCTTCCGACAGCGGCTTCGCCCGCGTGGAACCGTATAATAGGTTCACTTGGATAAAAACCACTGTCCACTCTATCTGTGTTCCAAATTTCATTAAAACTGGTTCAGTAGTTTAAGCGGGAAAGCGTAGCAGACAGAAGGACAGACAGAATTACTTTCAAAATTATAATATTAAGTAAGGACTTATAAGAGTATTTTCAAAATGTTTCAATAGCTTCGGCACGCTTCGGCTTCCAATTCTTCAATATTAACGTGTATTAAACTATAGGCATTTCTTTAGTAACTTAGTATCTCCATATGAGGTTAAGGCAAATGAAATTGAAATTGCAAAAGCGCTTTACTAATGAAGTTCCATGGGAATTTGCAAGAAACTGAAGCGAAAACCTTACTAAGATTTTAAAGCCTGCTAAATGAGAGTCATAATTGGTAGATTAAAGTGACAAACACAGATACAACCATTGCATAAGATAAATCAAAAACAAATCGCGGCCATTTTAAGACCACGATTATTTCACTTGAATCTTCTTTTACGGACTCTGCAGGAATTTGCACGAGCGGGATGACTAATGAATTCTCGTGAGAATTTGCAACAAGTTGTGAATTCCGCATAATGGTACATTAAAATCATGAATAAAAATCTTCCATACACTAAATACATTTGGATTATTATTAGAGTGGTTTCAAACCAGCTTGTTTGGACTTTTGTTTCGGCATACGAGCTTATATTATGCGTGCTACTTTATGCGCTTCAAAAAAACATACACGAGCTTGTTCCAGTGTTTTCGTAATTGCAACGGTAAGGGTGGCATCTGTCGCGACTGATATTTATACAAGTTTATAACCGCGTCAATGCTCATACGAGTTACATGTGTGGTAACAGCTCGCCGATACGATCTAGACGTGTTTCAAAAACGAGCTTATACGGGTGTATGAAATACGAGTAACCTGGTCTGAAACTGCCCTTACAGCGGTTACAAACTAGCGTATTTTTCAGCGTATATTTCATTTATTTATTTTTATATTTTATTTATGTTTATATTATTACTATTATATACGTGAGAATGTATGTATTAAGTACGTACGTCTGTATTTATGAGGCCGTATACGAAATTTTGCCGATTTCGCTGATTTAGCTGATTTTACATAGAATATATTACAGTTAAATACAGTATTTCTATAAGTTTTATTCCACAATATGACTGATCATTTCAATAATACACTTGTAACTTTTTCATTTTTATTACGTTGTTTTGCTTAAAAGATGGTGATAATTTTGTGAATTTTATTGTAATAGGTATAAAATATTACATATTTCCAGATCATTTTAAAATCTAAATAGTTTGAAAAAAAATTGAGAAATTGCAATTGATTTCGGCAAATTGGAATAATCTTTCATATTTTTTTTTGACATAAATACACTTCAGTTCATAGTCCATCCGTTTCTAAAAAAAAAAAAGAAAAAAAATATCAAATTAATAATGAAACTGTGCATAAAAAATCTTTTAAAGTAACCTACATCTCGCATGATTCTTGACGCAAGCTAAAAGAGTGGCTAATGTATTAAATTTTATTAATAAAATCATCTAAAAAATATTAACAAAAAATATTGTGCAATAAAACATATGGAAATACTGTTATTTAACTAAAAAACAGCGATGGCCGAGTGGTAAAAAACCGCGGTCTTCGACGCGACCGATCCTAGGTTCAAATCCTCGGCTCGCACCTCTGACAAAGAAATTTGTAATGTGCGAATTTCTCGCTGCTCCACGGTGATGGAAAATATCGTAATATTTCATTGATTACGATGTTCTCCATCGCCGTGCATGAATGAGAGAAATTCATAATTTCTCGAAAGCATGACGTCCACCAATCCGCACTTGGCCAGCGTGGTGGACTATGGCCTAAATCCCTCTCAATTGTGTGAGAAGGAGACCTGTGCCCAGCAGTGGGACATAAAAAAAAGGTTGAAAAAAAAGCTGCAAAATCTCATGTGTTAAATCAGCGAAATCGGCAAAATTTCGTATATGGCCCCATAATTAGATATATATATCTAATGCTCATGAAGCAGAAAATGTGTAGTTCAGAGCTCGCATTGGCTTGAGTAAAGACTATTAACATTTACTACACTAAAGTAAGTGACCCATTTGTGCAATAAAAGTGCTTGGCGCTAAGTGCAGGTAGGGCACTTTGAGTAAAAAGGGCAAAAGTAAGCTGTACGTGCTTCGAAAACAATTGTTGCATTTAGTAAAAGAAAGACATCACTTTCTTTTATTAAATGACACTTTTTTTTTCTATGCATTATTTATTTTCATCTCTTTTGCAAGTATTACGAGTAGATATGTATGTTTTTGAAGGCCCTCTCCTTTAGGTTTTTGAATGAACATTGGGAGAGATTTTTTCGAATAACTTATCTCATCTTGGCAAGGGTAAGAGAAATCCAACAATTTCACAGTTAGTGTTGTAAATTGTGCCAAGCTCACAAAGGACTATCCCAGCGCGGGGACATTAAAACTTGTGGATGATAATTATATTAATTATGATGAAGTACTGTGACTACTTCACTTTGCTCATATTAAACCGATAGATAAATTAACTTTGACACTGTATGTACAGAACTTTAGGGAGTCAAAATCGCCATTAAAAAAAACTGTATCCAAATTGTAAAACGGGACCCTATTACTAACACTCCGCTGTCCGTCCGTCTGTCCATCTGCCACCAGGCTATATCTCATGAACCGTGATAGTAAGACAGCTGAAATTTTAATAAGTGATGTATTTAGTTTGCCACTATAACAACAAATGCTAAAAAACAGAATAAAATATACATATAAGGTAAAATAAAATAAAAAGTTTGACTTAATAGCAAATCAATTTCCTTCGCAGGTCAAAAGTGATCTCTTGCCTAAATGTTCCATTTGCTTTAAAATAAGGTATTTTGAGTCAAAATTAACCAAGCAGCCTGAGTGCAAGTCGGCGAGTTTAAAAGAGGTGCGTGCCAGGGTTTGAACTAGTGGCCTCCACGTTGGACGCTATCACTGCTGCTATCGTGATGAGATGAGTTGAGTTGACTTAAGTTCGAGTTGAGTTCGAGTCGTGTTCAAGTCGATATTTGCCGTTGTTTTTGTCAAGCCCATATTTGTGCAAATAAATCATTTGTCTTTGTCTTTGAGTTCAAGTTGAGTTCCAGTCGAGTTCGAGTCGAATTAAATCCGTGCTCAAGTACTCTTCGATTGGAGTTCAAATTGAGTTCAAATCGAGTTAGAGTCGAATTTAAGCCAAGATCGAGTTGAATTCGAGTGGAGTACGAGCTCAGTACAAGAAGAGACTAGTTTGAGATCTGACGTAGGGTCAACAAAAAATAGGATCTGAGGTATTTAGGATCTATTCAGATTGAGAAACTTTAAACAAGAAGTGGGCGTAAGGGATATCCAATATAAGTTATTTATTGGCGTAAATTTCATTTGCCGGCAAAGTCCGCGTGGGTAGTTTCGACTTTACTTCGTTGGTACCGAGGGTACTTTCACACCCACGTATTTTACTTGACAGGTTGACTACAGTACTGTCAGTCATATTAATAATATATTATTTACTACGATGAGTTTTTAGCGGGAAGTCTGAAGGGACATGTAGTGCTCTTGTTTTATTTTCATTTTCTTTGTGTATTTTTGGGTTATATCGGATAAAGTTGAAAGCATTTTATTCGATATAAGTTAATTACAGTGCACGAGTGTTGTGAAATAAAATAACAGTGCGAAAACATGTTTTTTCGGGTTGCCTCCAAAACTCCAGCGGACACGTTCTTGTAAAGTAGCCATCGCTTTACTTGAACATCTGAATGACTAAACTGACTGATAACTAACGACTTACTGATTTTTTCTGTGACTACGAAGTGATGAAAAAATGCTACTTGACGCTGGCAATTTGCACAGAGTTTGCGATGCCATGCCAAAGAGTTTTTGCTGTAAAACTAAGCTTCAAAAATATTTTAGCGAGTGATCTAAAAAACCGCAACCAAATGTGGAGATTTGCTGCTACAAGTGCGAAAGGGATCGACCTCGTCAGCTTACAAATAAGGCATTGAGACCTTGAGATCAAATAGGCATTACTTCAGTCGTTCAGGCATTGCGCCACGCTATATAATTTTATAACTACTAAAAAAATTTGATTTACAATTTTGTTTCCATAGGTTAGAAATTACTAAATACACTTTAAGTTAGAAAATAAAGAATTAACATTGCTGCGAACAGAATATTTCATTAAAATTATTTGTTATTTGAATTATTTACTGAAACCCAATCAATTAATCGTATATTATAATAATTATTTAAAAAACTGCCTTGAAACTATTATGTACCAGGTTTCTACCACGCTCGGCGTTTTGCTAGTTGTAAGACAAGATTAAAACAATATCTTCAAGTCTTAAGATGAATCTTTCATAATAAATTTTCTTTGCAACACTAGTCTTCGTAGAGCTTTTATCAATAAATTCTAACCTAAATCTTTTATGGGAGAAAATCTTGACTAAAATATAAGAAAATTCCCAAGTATATTTCAGAGATTTATTCCTTCCTTTGCAAACGGTCCAATATAGACTAATGGGCTGAGACGTTTGTGCTAGGTAGCCCTTAATTTATTAACCTTCTGCGATATTCTAATATCTGACGTTCAAGGAGAACTATAGGAAATATTATTGGATAAAGGCTCACAGCTGTGCTTTTATCTTTAGGGATTATATAAAGCTGAAGTGTTTGTTTGTTTGTTTAAAAGCACTATTCTCAGGAAGTACTGCTTCGAATTGAAAATTTATTTTTGTGATGGTGAACAATCTATCACCGAGGAAGGTAAGAATATATATAATACTAGCCTTCCACCAGCGGCTACGCTCACATGGACCCGTTTTATAGGTTCCCGTAGGATATTTTATCCTCCAATGTCCTTTCCCATCTGTGTTCCAAATTTCATTAAATTTGGTTCTGTAGTTTAAGCGGGAAAGCGTAACAGGCATACAGAGCTACTTTCGTATTTATAATATTAAGTATTTATTATTCATTTAGGTATAGTATTTCGCAGGCCGGCACGTGAATTTGTTGAAAATCTAATGTAAACGCCTTGGATAATTTATCTGTACCTAATGTTTGTATAGATAAAATAAATAAATAAAAATAAATATTTGCGCATTACTGAGCTGTTAGCAAACCAGAGTACAAAGCTATACAGCTGAGATAAGAATTGCTTGGCTGCAACCTTTTTTGCGTCCCACTGCTGGGCACAGGTTTCTTCCAATTCTTGCGGAGGCCTGGAGTTTACTCCACTACGCTGCTCCAATGCGAGATGTTGGAGATGCGGGGTCGTGGCCAACCCGCTGTCGGATGTTTCAAACCGCCCATAAGGCCTCCGACAAGGTTTAACGACTGTTATCTATCGACAACAACCGGTACCGACGGCTTAGCGTTCCCTTCGAAGCACGGAAACGCGCATGAAATATTTTGCCACTAGCGGTCACCCATCTCAAATTGGCTTAGTTGCAAATCGAATTGCTTAGATACGTATTAATTTTGCTGAATTGGAGATCTCATTGATGCAAGGGAATAACCGTTACACGAAATTGCTTTTGAACAGAGACTTTAAATGTTTATTTTAAATTTATCTGTCTGGCGAAAAGTAATAAAGAATCGGTTACTTTTCGAATGCACACAAAAGTTTTAAACGCTTAACATGCACTTTATAATATTTAAGTATTAAAAATAAATAATTATAATTAGGTTTTAAAGCGCTTGAATAAGCATCTCTGAAAAAAAAACCATCTTTTTAGAAATAAAGCTTCTAAAAGAGAAGCATTACAAGGAACATTATCATTGTTCGCGCCAATTAAGTCATTTCACCTCCCTCCCCTTCACCCTCCCTCTCTTTCCCGCAAGCGCACTATTATATAATATGGATCAGGAAGATCTGTCAATCAGTCTGCCTTCGTCCCGCCGCCGACGCGCACGCCGCCGACGCGTATGCAAGTCCTCTAGTGACAACCGCACCGCAAGCCACCTAACACGTGGTCATCAGACTCGCCGCATCGCCGCCATCACCGCTGTCAATAGTTTGTGATTTAACTGACTCAAAGTGTATGGTGCAAGGCACCTATAATAGTGTGAGTGTGAAAGACAACATCAGTTCCCGGGCAAGAGAAGGCTTCATCAGTACACGAGCATACCATCTGCTCCAGCACCAAGTAAGTGCGCTCCCTTTATCAATCCTTCTCGTTATCCACCTTTAATTCGACACGCAACTTACAGTCCACAATTCCTACATCCGCAACGGGGGACCACCCTCCTTTCCACCCTTTATTCCACCACCATTTTTGGTCATAGTGAACCGGAGGTCCCCCCCTTTTACCCAACAATTTCTGGTCCTTGTCGATCCGGATTCCCAATCAACTTTTTGGTCCAGTCGAGCCTGATTTCGAATCAATAGTAGTAACTTCACCCGGGTTAATTATTTAATCTCATAAATACGCAAACATATGTATTTCATGTAATATATTATAAGTGCCTATTCATATTTATTTTTGCAAACAAGTATTATATCTGCGATTATTTTATATCCCGCATATTGGTAACGCACCGCTCACGTAGGTATATTATTATTTTTGCAAACGCACCGCACCATTCGCACCATTATTTACCTATATTTGTAATCGAAATTACACCTCATAGGTACGCATTCTATTTTTCATTAATTGAAGTCCGCCATATTGTAACTGGAACCGACGCGACCGGCGATCGTTGTTTCGCTAGTAACTACCTACGTAATCATTCATTCATTTCGCCATACATAATTTTTATAATCTTAACTGTTTTAACTGATTTATCTTGTTCACGACAAAATGTCTACTAAAGGCAAAATTGAATCTGAAACGCTTTCAAATGACGAAATTAGTTTGAAAATATTAATTGCAAAACGAAATGCTATTTACGAACGTTTACAACAAATTTATGATTTATCTATAAGTGCATCAAGTTCGTCAGACGAACAGGACACATTTCTTGACACGGCATCTGACCTTGAATACTTGCGTACTGAGTTCAAGGACACGTTAGAATCTTATAATATTACAAATTTAAAATTAAATCCGAACGCGCAAGTAGATTTCGGATCGTGGAAATCTTTTCATGATCTATATAGTCGTATTAAAAGTCAAGTGTCAAAATTAAACGCTTCATCTTCAAGTAAATTACAGAATAGTTTACCTACAAAAATTATACCGTCGCTTCCGCCCATAGAATTACTTTCTTTTAATGGTGACATACGACACTGGTCTATGTTCTACCAACAATTTAAAACATTAGTTCATGATAATCAGCAATTAACAGATGCTGAACGCGTTTATTATCTTGTTAGTAAACTTAGTGATAAGGCATTATCAATCTGCTCAGGCTTAATGCCTACAGCGGAAAACTATTCTGTGATATGGAACGCGCTCATACGTAGATATAACGACGAGCGTGCGCTCGCGACTACCTACGTCAGTCAGCTGTTAGAACTGAAGAACGTAAACACTAACACATCCGCTGGTTATCAAATATTTATGGATAAATTTGATGCTTCTATTAACGCTCTTAAGCAACTTAATATTGATGACATATCTGATTTTCTGCTTCTAAATATCGCGCTTAGAAAATTAGATAACGATACCGTAAAGTCGTTCGAAATGTCATGTCGCAACGTAAATATACCTAAATATTCCGCTTTGGTTCAGTTTTTACATGACCAGAATAGGGCTTTGTGCCATACAATAAATACTTCGCATACGTCTAACAATAATAAAATTAAAGGTAATTTGGTTCCCGCTCCCGCTAAGAATATAAGCAAAACTTTTATTAATACAGATTCGAATCGGTCATGTATTTTCTGTAAATCGGGTGATCACGAACACCTATTTGTCTGTCCGCATTTTTTAAAAATAAATGCACAGGACAGGTACAATTTTGTAAAACGAAATAAATGTTGCACTAATTGTTTAAGTAATAAACACGCCACTCCTTTTTGTATGTCACAGCGTAGATGTAGGTATTCTTCCCGCTCGCACCATACGCTACTTCATTTTGTTAGTAGTAGGAATAAGGTCGATCAGCCTTCGGTAGAACAAGGTCCAGGAGAAAAAATGCATCCACGTCATGTAACGTTTCGCGCGATTGTGGTAATGCGCCGCACCGCACTACATTATTGGGAACTGCGAAGATTAAAGTTCATACTAAATACGGTCACCAATATTTGTTGCGTTGTTTAGTGGACCCTGGCTCGCAATGTGATTACATCACGAAACAGTGTTGCAAACGTTTGTACCTACCGATCTCCAATAAAACACCAGTTAAAGAGGCGCAAGGAATCGGTGGGGTGTCGCAGAAGATTTTAGGTGTTACTTCTTTGCAGTTTAGCTCCCGCTTTGATGAAAATAAACTTTATCATATTGAACCGTTAGTCGTTCCCACTATAACTGGACAATTACCCGAGTCGTTAATAGACGTTTCGAAAATTAGTTATATAAATAATTTACGTTTAGCTGACGATCAATTCCATACACCAGGTGACATTGACGTTTTATTAGGGGTTAACACTTATTTACAAATTTTGTTGACTGATAAAATAATTAATTCGCAATCGCCGAGTGCCATAGAAACGTCACTAGGATACATAATAATGGGAGACGCAGATATCGACTTTCCTACATGCATGCCGCGTTCTTTAGTTTCTTATCCTACTCGTATTGATAATAGTCAAACGTCGCTCACGCATTTGCTCGAAAAATTTTGGAAGTTAGAGGAGCTGCCGCAAAAAACTTATTTGAGTCCTGATGAACAGGAATGTGAGAATATTTATACTTCCACTACTCGTCGCAATTTGAACGGACGATATGTTGTCGCCCTGCCCTTCAAGGACACGCCTGATAAGTTAGGTGATTCTTTTATAACCGCTAAAAAACGCTTCTCGCTCCTAGAGAGACGTTTTAATAAATGTCCCGATCTTCGCTCCCGCTACAATGAGGTTATTCAGGAATACATCAACAAGGGTTATTTATCATTGGTTGCTTCAAATAATTCTACGGAACCTTGCTTTTATCTCCCGCACCACCCTGTCATACGTAATGATAAAAGTACAACTAAATTGCGAATAGTACTCGACGCAAGCGCTAAGTCAGATAATGACATTTCATTAAATGATATTTTACATAGTGGGCAAAATTTACAGTCTGATATTTTTAATATTTTAATAAACGTACGAGTTTATCGCATCGCCTTTTTTGCCGACGTTAGGCAAATGTATTTATGCATTGAAGTACAAAAATCGCACCGCGCGTTTCAACGCATTCTTTATCGCTTTTCTAATGAGGAAGACATACAAACATACGAATTTAATCGTGTGACTTTTGGTTTACGCTCTTCTCCTTTTCTTGCGCTACGCACACTACGTCAGTTGGCTTCCGAGGAGAAGGAGTCCTATCCTCTGGCTGCTTCGGTGGTCGAACGAGATATTTATATGGACGATATCGCGTCCTGCGCGCCCTGCGTCAACAGCGCCGTTGACGTAGCCACTGAACTAATTCAAATGTTTCAGCGTGGAGGATTTGAATTGGTTAAGTGGACTAGTAACAGTTCAGAGCTTTTACAGCACATCCCCGCAACGCACCGTCAGCTTGACGAGGTCTCATTCGACGACCAAAGTATTTTTAAGGTATTGGGTCTTCGTTGGCACCCCGCAACTGATTGTTTTTCTTTTCTAGTTTCGCCGCCGCCGCTCGCTTGTACCAAGCGTTCTATTTTATCCGCAACCGCTCGCTTGTATGATGTTCTGGGGCTCGTGGGTCCAGTAATTCTTTTCTCTAAGCTTCTCATTAAAACCTTATGGGTTCTCAAACTTGACTGGGACCAGGCTCCGCCCGCTCACGTTGTCACTGCATGGCAACAATATATTTCAGAGTTACCTTTGATATCGAAATTAAAGTTTCCTCGCCATATGGGTATAAATAAAAATTCGCAAGTCTCGCTAGTCGCGTTCGCCGACGCCAGTGAAAAGGCGTATGGCTGCGTGATTTATTCGCACATCGTTAATGATGATGACTCACCAGTGGTAACGCTGATTTGTTCTAAGTCAAGAGTATCTCCGCTAAAAACTATTTCGTTAGCTCGGCTCGAGTTATGCGCCTTAGTATTACTCGCTAATTTACTGCGTACCGTACATGACACGCTATCCGCTAGGCATCCTGTTAGTAACATTTATGCATTTTCGGATTCTGAAGTCGCCCTTTGTTGGGCCCGCTCCTCACCCCACAGGTTTAACACATTTGTGGCTAACCGCATTTCGCAAATACAGTCTTCTTTATCTCCTGATAATTTATTTCACGTGGCTGGTTTTGAAAATCCCGCCGATTATATTTCTCGCGGTTTATTGCCGTCACAAATAATAAATTGTGATCTGTGGCTACACGGTCCCGCTTGGTTGTCCTCACCGAGGAGTGAGTGGCCAATACAATCATCTTCACTATCTACCACCGATCTACCGGAACAAAAAACTGTAACATGTACCGTTAGTAATAGTCCGGAGCATCCATTTATCACTCTTAGTTTAAAATTTTCAAAATGGAATAAATATCTCAGATCCGTAGCTTATGTACTAAAATTTATAAAAAAATTACCGCGTAATAAAACTATAACCGCTTCTGACTTAGAATACGCAGAGAAAACTATTATTAAAGTGGTACAATCTAACGCTTTCGCGGAGGATTTGACTAAAATTCAAAAGGGGCGTCCTTGCTCTTCTGCCTTACGCAAGTTAACTCCGTTTATCGCAGACGATCTGCTTCATGTGGGTGGACGTCTTCAATATTCGTCTTTACCAGAGTCGCAAAAACATCCAATATTATTACCAAAAGGTGGACATATAATAGATCTTTTAATAGATTATTATCACTATAAAAACTTTCACGCTGGGCCGCAATATTTACTCGCCGCGTTGCGTGAGAAGTATTGGATATTATCTGCACGACGCATAGTACGCTATCGCGTCCATAAATGCAATGTTTGTTTTAGACATAAACCTAAAGCAGCGCACCCGATGATGTCCGCGCTGCCTGCTTGCCGACTCGAGCAGTGCAACGCATTCACTCACACGGGGGTAGACTACGCTGGCCCTCTTAACATCACGTTGACACGTAGGCGCGGCGTTCGCAGTCAAAAAGCATACTTATGCTTATTTATATGTCTCGTCACTAAAGCAGTTCATTTAGAGCTGGCCTCGGATCTAAGTTCTGCCAGCTTCTTAGACGCATTCAAGAGGTTTATATCTCGTAGAGGTCCATGCAAGTTTATCTATAGTGATAACGCTACTAATTTTATTGCTTCGCGTTCATACTTGAAGGAACTTCATTCCTTTTTACGTTCAGACGAATATTATAAAGTATTTAATCAGGTCCTTTCTGATAACCGCATCACATGGAAACTTAACCCTCCAAACGCTCCACATTTTGGTGGGCTTTGGGAGTCAAATATAAAGATAGTAAAGTATCATTTATTTCGCGTCATAGGTAAGCAAATCCTCACGTACGAGGAATTGCTTACTGTCCTCACTCAGGTCGAACGCATATTAAATTCACGACCGCTTTACGTGTTAAGTAGCGATCCGGCGGAACCTACTGCACTTACGCCCGCGCATTTCCTCGCTGTTAATCCACTTGGATGTTTACCCGCCGCTGATCTTAGTAAGGAACGCATTAATCTTTTATCACGTTTTTCATTGCTTGATTCGATAGTTCAGTCATTCTGGAAGCGCTTCAGATCAGAATACTTACATACACTACAAGCAAGAGAAAAGTGGAATAAACATTCTATTAATTCCATTTCTGTAGGAACCGTTGTTCTTATCGATATGGATAACGCTCCGCCTCTTCAGTGGCCGCTAGGCGTCGTCACTGAACTGTTTCCTGGTAGGGATGGTGTGGTGCGCGTTGCACAAGTGAAGACTAAGAGCTCCACTTTGCAGCGGCCCATTGTTAGACTTTGCCCTCTACCAACACAATAATATTGTAGTTTATATTTTATAAGTTATAGTTTAAGTATAAATTCTCATCCCGCTATTATAATATTTTTATTAATTTACTAATTATATTCATCGCATCGCCTCTGTTCACCGCATATATAGTTTTTTCTACATGATATTAACTCCGCTGTATATATTTATGTTTATTTTTTTTAATTCGCTATTTGAGGAGACCTCAAGGCCGGGGGGATGCTCGCGCCAATTAAGTCATTTCACCTCCCTCCCCTTCACCCTCCCTCTCTTTCCCGCAAGCGCACTATTATATAATATGGATCAGGAAGATCTGTCAATCAGTCTGCCTTCGTCCCGCCGCCGACGCGCACGCCGCCGACGCGTATGCAAGTCCTCTAGTGACAACCGCACCGCAAGCCACCTAACACGTGGTCATCAGACTCGCCGCATCGCCGCCATCACCGCTGTCAATAGTTTGTGATTTAACTGACTCAAAGTGTATGGTGCAAGGCACCTATAATAGTGTGAGTGTGAAAGACAACATCAGTTCCCGGGCAAGAGAAGGCTTCATCAGTACACGAGCATACCATCTGCTCCAGCACCAAGTAAGTGCGCTCCCTTTATCAATCCTTCTCGTTATCCACCTTTAATTCGACACGCAACTTACAGTCCACAATTCCTACATCCGCAACGGGGGACCACCCTCCTTTCCACCCTTTATTCCACCACCATTTTTGGTCATAGTGAACCGGAGGTCCCCCCCTTTTACCCAACAATTTCTGGTCCTTGTCGATCCGGATTCCCTCCAATCATGATTATTCAAAAGCTTTATAAGGTTCCACTAATATTATTTATCTTTAATAACTGATCGAGAAGCGTGCATAGCCCGGCGATTAGCGTAGAATGCAAGCAATCTATGAAACTAAGCCAAACGGGCGCGGTCGAGTGTGAGATGGGTGACCGCTAGTGGCAAACAATTTCATGCGCGTTACCGTGCTTCGGAGGGCACGTTAGGCCGTCGGTCCCGGTTATTGTCAACAGATAACAGTCGTTAAACCTTGTCGGAGGCCTTATGGACAATTTGAAAATATCCGAAAGCGGGTTTTCCTCTAACCCGTATCTCCACCAACCCGCATTGGAGCAGTGTGGTGGAGTAAGCTCCATGCCTCTTCAATATTGGGGAGAGACCCGTGTCCAGCAGTAGGACGCAAAAAGGGTGGCAGCCAATAACTGATCGAATGGAAACGACGGATTAACTTGTCCTACGAAGCATGGAATTTACCTCTAGCGATCACCTGTCTAGCATCCGATTGTGCCCGTTTCACTTAATTCGCGTTTTATGTCTGCCACAAGCACCCTTGGCTGCAACCCTTTTTGTGTCCCACTGTTGGGCACGGATTTCCCCCATTATTAGGGGGGGGGGGGGCTAGAGCTTACTCCACCACGCTGCTCCAATGCGGGTTGGTGGAGGTGTGGGTTAGTGGCCAACCCGGCGTCGGATGTTTTCAAATCGCCCATAAGGCCTCCGACAAGGTTTAACGATTGTTATCTATCGACAAAAACCGGGACCGAAGGCTTAACGTGCCCTCCGAAGCACCGAAGCGGAAACGCGCATGAATTTTTTTCCCACTAACGGTCACCCATCTCACACCCAATCGCGCCCGTTTAGCTTAGTCGCATGGATCGCTTGTGTTCTACGCTAACCGCTGGGCCATGCGCGCTTCAAGCACCCTTAATAGCCCCAATAATAATAACGCACGCTCATAAATACAAATGAATACATTTAGCTATCTGGTCTTTAATATAAAGGAGCTTTATGTACTTTAGATTCCTTTGTAGAACCTTTTCTCCCGCAAGAAAACCGTTAAGCTATTTGCAAACTGGATTTTAACGTGCAGATAAGAAATACTGAAAAACGAGTACGTAACGCTTAATATTATAGTCGATGCTGGAGTATTCACTTTAACGAAAATGCTTTGAGCAGTCCTTTGAAACATTTATGTGACACTAGCGGCCGCCCGCGACATCGTCTGCGTGGACTTCGGTATTAGTCATAGCATGATGTTGTATAGCCTAAAGCCTTTCCCGATAAATGGACTATCCAAAACAAAAATATTTTTTCGAATCGAACCGGTAGTTCCTGAGATTAGCGCGTTCAAAAAATCAAACTCTTCAGCTTTATAATAATAGTACCTGGACGCCCGAGCGTTGCTCGGATAAAAACAATTGATTTTCTTGGTTTAGTTTTAAGCAAAACATTCATTGGCTTAGTGTTACTTAACAAAGCCTTTTGAAATACCTAGCTCCCAATTTAAAAAAAAATTGTCACAAAAAATAAAAAAACGCAACTTGTCTATTTGAGGTTTGAACCCGGGTCTCTAGCTCCGTAGTCAGCTTTCATAACCATTCGACCAAGAAAGCTTTAATTCCATTGACGAAATTTTTATAGAGGTCTTTCATATCGACATTGTCATTTGTTTGAAGGGCGGATTGACGGCTTTCTACGCCACAATATTATTCATATTCTCCAATAGATGTCAGTAAGAGTAATTTTATATTTAAAGGCATAAACATTAAATAAAACGACAATTTCTATCAATAAAAATTTGCTGGATCGATTTATCATCCCCGAAACCAGGGTACTAAATTTCATCAAAATCTTTGGAGCCGTTTCCGAGATTCAAAAAATATATTTATATATATACAAGAATTGCTCGTTTAAAGGTATAAGATATTAGTATAGATTAATTCTTAGTTACTATAGATAAATTTCTCTACCAACCCGCATTGGAGCTTAGCATTGGTGGAGTAAGCTCCAGGTCTCCCCAATAAAGGGGAGAGACCCATGCCCAGCACTGGGACGCAAAAAGGGTTGCAGCCACTTTAGATTAATTTTAAAAAATTGAGTTGTTTACCGGCTCCCAAAAGGAGGATGTACATAGGGTTGTGATTTTATTAGCTCAGCAAAAGACGCATATTCTAGTAAGATAGGTATGTTAAATAGATTAGAGACAATGGCATTTATTAAATCGATGTGCATGCCTAAGTGTTGATCATAATGGAAGGTATGATCATAAGAATAAATAATACTACATAAAACGGAATCTCCTTTGACCGCCATCAATATGCCGCAATTTATATACCTACTTCCCCGTTACGCCCCTCTGTCGCCCAGGCGTGCTGCCAGGGCTGTGAACTGTTAGTAATGCTTATGTCTAAAGATAATATCGCAAAAATATAAGTTTTTCTTTACTTAAAAATCATTATTTTAGTTTAGTATTACAAAATATGAGAATGATAAATACTTACCTACTCTATAAATACTTATAAATAATATTACTTAATAAGTTATAAGTACCATACCAAATGAAGCCATTTATTATTATATATATTATATAAGTATTACTTACCTACATAGGTGTAAGTACTTACGTAGTGTAGGTTTAAAATAAACGAATTACATATTAAGTATAACGTGCGTGCGCCAGTGCCGCGGCGCCGCAATCGCGAGGCAAAACAATCGAGAAAGGTTCAATGACCGATGGCGGGGGCTATTAAAAAATATTTTTTAATACAGTTGCTCAAAAAGTGGCGTATTGCAGGGACGTATAGCGTTCGGGAAGTGGGCTATTACACACTCGTGCTTTTTCTTTACCTTTTCCGAACTCGTGCGTTCTCTTTCCCAACTGTCAAAATAATGTCTATTAAAAAAAAACAACCACGAACTTTTAGAAATTTTTATGATTCATGCAAATATTTCTAAAAAGAAGCTACTAAATTGTTTCAATATCTGATTTAATGATTTGATTCAATGAGTTAGGTTAGGTTTCATTTTATTTCATTAACATTTTCATTTCATATCAATAAAAAAATTCTACTGAAGACTTGGCTGTATAGGCATAATTCCCTTTGCCTACTCAGAACCCATTCTGAAGAAAACAAAAAAAAAACTCTGCATATAGGTATTCTTTTACGGTTGGCGCCATTTTTCAAAAATGTTATTTGTGAGTTTTTATTATTTTATTAAATTGCTTCATTTTTTCGCAACTGTATTAAAAATAGTTGTTCAGTACACGTGCGGAACCGTCATTGGAAGGAGTTCCGACTGTCAACCCTCACCTTCGGCTGCGCCTCGGCTCGGGTAGACATTTGTCGGAACTCCTTGCAATGACAGCCTTTCCGCACTTGTAATGAAATATAGTAGTTATGTAGTTATCTAACATTTTTTTTTATAATTGAGTGAAAGTGAAACAATTGACTACACAAAAAGAACTGGTCATATCCTTTTGATAAATTAGGTACGGAAAAGGAATAATATTTAAAAAATATTACTTATCTCGCATATCTTTGGGCAAACTAAAAAAAACTTAAGTTTGGCATTGTTTTAGAATTGTTTGTACAACCAAACACACCACATTAACTTGGCGCCGTTATTGTAATTGACGCGCCCGTCCGAGACAGCCCGTCTTCAGTAGTCGGTTTAGCCGAAATTAACGTGTAGGCTAATATCGTGACCTTGAGCCCGTTCGGAGCGGGAGTTTCCGTTCTACGTAGTATTATTTATTCTTATGGTATGATGTCCAGCAATCCGCTGTTGGCCGCTGTGGTGGATAATGGCTTACATGTCTCTCATTTCAAACTTCAAAAAGTGTTAGAAAAAATGTGGTCAAATTTAATCCAATCCCTGGGCTTTTTTGAGGTTTCTGCCACAACAACTAACATTTGCCAATTATCAATGCACGGATCCTTTAAAACAAAGAAATCAAATTAAAGGTTTTATTGACCTTGACTACGCTACTTCTCCGTGACACCATATTAAAAAACCTGTCAAATACTTCAAGAAAAGGTAGAACATTTTTCAAGATTACACTAATCCGTCTTTGTAAGCCCACCTTAATAGTTACATTACTCCCGCGTCAAGTTATCCCACCCTTATCACTTTCGCTCCATAAGACATCCATTCTTCACTCGCTGCTTAGGGTTCCACACCTACAAGGATAAAAAAAACTGTTATATTTATCCATGTATGCCTATTTGCGATGAGGCCCATTTCATCCCTACTTATATTATAAATTCGAAAGTAACTTTGTCTGTCTGTCTGCTACGCTTTCCCACTTAAACTACTGAACCAATTTTAATTAAATTTGGAACACAGATAGAGTGGAACTTGGGAAAGGACATAGGATGGTTTTTATCTTATGGGAACCTATAAAACGTCTCCACGCGGGCGAAGCCGCTGACGGAATGTGAGTATAAAATAAAATGAAAAAATCCATTCGAATTTGTATCACCTATTTCTTCTACATATAGGTAGAAATATCAACAAGTCTAAAAAAAGTTGTATCCAATATTCAGGTCTACAATTTCTTGTAGTTGTGAAACTATTTTTTCTGTCAATTCAATGTCAATTTTGTTGAGAGATGTTTTTTATAATAATTCTTA
Organism: Pyrgus malvae; assembly: GCA_911387765.1. Lineage (NCBI taxonomy): Eukaryota > Metazoa > Arthropoda > Insecta > Lepidoptera > Hesperiidae > Pyrgus > Pyrgus malvae. The sequence goes on along the minus strand of OU426958.1, from coordinate 4,499,727 downwards.
AGAGGATCTGGATACTGTAACTAAATATGCTAGGTTTGTGATCTAAACGTTATTATATAAGAATCTATGACAAAAATCAAGAAAAAAAACGAAAAAATGCGAATTTTGGCTTTATAGAAATTTTTGATAGATTTCAAAAAAGTTTGTACAGAACACTTGGAATGTAAGGTCGATTCGCTCTAGTCTAGTTTTCTTATAAATTGGTACAACCGGCTACGTACTGTAACGATTAATATCTACAAGAATTGAAAGCAAGAAAATGTAAAGAGAAATAGTGTGAGGCTACATTGCTGGCATTAATAAGGTATTGTGTAGGCATGTACGTATAGCGTTGTCAGACTCATTTTTAAATCATTTTATTAGTTTTTATCAAAAACCTAGCCTTCCGCCAGCGGCTTCGCCCGCTTGGACCCGTTTAATTGGTCCCCGTAGGATAAAAAATAACCTATGTGCTATTCCAGGCTTCATTGCTATATTAAAATCATAGGCGTTTAGGCAGTTGCTTCAACCGTGTTGAACCTATTATCCGTTTTCAAGTAGGAATGAAGCATTTTCCCGCGGCAAAAATTCTACGTTACCCAGGGTGAATGTAGCTTTCTAATGGTGAAAGAATTTTTGAAATCGGAACAGTAGTTTTCGAATTTATTCATTACAAACATACAAAAAAACAAATCTTTCCTCTTTATAATACTAGTATAGATTTATATAGTACTAGTGGATCCCGCAGACGTTGTCCTGCCTTTAAAGTAATAAAAGAGGATTTGTTTTCTTATTATCTTAAAGAGACTTCATGTTACTATCAAACAAAAATATAAAACAAATAATGACGTACGAACTGTCCTGTTATTCTGAATGTGTCAAAGTTTAGAACGGCACGGCACGAAATACAAACGTTTGACAGATAGGAACAATTTATATGGGAAAACTACTTATAAATATAAAAAAAATTAAAAAACATTTCCAGTGGCCCAAATTGTGAATCTAAACCATCCTCGAATCCATTTGAATACACACAAAAAAAAAAAATCATTAAAATCTGTCCAGCCGTTAAGGAGGAGTTCAGTGACATACACACTCACAGAAGAATTATATATATTAAGATATCTTGAAATTTAGGTATACCTAGTTAGAATTTTTAGATTCTAATAGAAATACCTACTTCAAATACTGTGCTTCACATTGGTTAATAGTTTTGTTTTTAGAGTTCAAAGACATTCTTAGTGCCGAAATCAAAATCAATGCTAAACTTTTGTTGCTTATTAGAATAATAAAAGCGTTTTAAAAATCGATTAATCCTTTATATTTGAATTGGGGCCGCGCGTGTTATGGTGATGGGCATATGACAAAGTGTGTGTAGTGAAAGTGATGATGTGTGCGGACGGTACTCTCGGATCGGCCTTAGTCGTTAAGGCACTCATTGTAATCTTTTTTTCATCCAATAAACGTTCCACAGTTCTTCATAAAAAAACTTATTTGAAGTATACCTAAGCTCCCCCAAAGTACCTCCAATATTACTCGCGCGACTTCGTCCGCGTGGACTTTAGTTTAGTTTCTATAGCTTTTCTGAGTAAATGGATTAATCAAACCAAAAATAATTTTTAATTTTTCAATTTGAACCAATATTTCCTCAGGTTAGCGCATTTAAACAAACAAACAAACTCTTCAGCTTAATTATTAGTATAAGATAGATTTAAAGATCAGAGATTCAATCTTTTACGTATTTGAAGCTTGTCATTCAAAAACAAAATCCACTTAAAATTTTATCATCTTCTGAAATCAGATTCACACGTCCCTACCTTCAATATTCAGAGTAGGAGCGGCGACCGAACAAACATTAAATGTTTGTACAGATAGACAAGGGGACGTGAGCTCGAGCACTTCGAGAGAATTGTTCTTTTGACAAAGACAAAGACATATACTTTTATTTGCACGAATATCGGTCTTAACAAAGTTGTTTATATATAGTACCATGACGAATGAGCGTTGCTCGGATACAAACATTTTTTTTTAAATCGTTGCCCGTTTTAATTATGAGGAATTCCGGTATAACGTTATATATGTACATAATTTTGGTCCCATGTAAAAGACACTATTATGATATTGTTTCGTTTTGAGTTTCTCCTTCATATTTTAATATTATAACATCGATATTTTTTCATTTTTATTTGCATGGAGTAGCAGAGGAGCATACAGGCTACGTGGTGTTAATTGGTCGCTGAAGTCCAGCGAAATCTACACACAACCTCATGCACGCAAGTATTGCCTGTGGTCGTGCAGTTGCGCTGCTCTGAAAGCTGATGATCGCCTCACGTAACTCTGGCCGGCAACTGCATCTTTTCAGTGGAACACAATAGAATTGCTTGACGACAGATGGGGGTTCCGCGGTGAATCATTAAAGTTTTTTTATCTACAAACGAATAGCATGGATGAATGATGGATGGAAATGGATAATTTGGTATAAAGGAAGTATTCTATTTGGCTACAACCTTTTCTGCGTCCCACTGCTGGGCACGGGTCTCTCCCCATTATTGGGGAGGCCAGGAGCTTATTCCACCATGCTGCTCCAATGCGGGTTGGTGGTGATGCAGGTTAGTGGCCAACCCGCTGTCGGGTGTTTTCAAACCGCCCATAAGGTTCCCGACGTGGTTTAACGACTGTTATCTTTCGACAACATTCGGGACCGACGGCTTAACGTGCCTTCCGAAGCACGGAAACGCGAAGATATTTTTTTTTGCCCCTAGCGGTCACCCATCTCACACCCAACCGCGCCCGTTTAGCAGTTGCATAGATTGTTTGCGTTCTACGCTAACCGCCGGGCCATGCGCGCTTAGCTTTCTTACATACTTATATTATATTTATAAGTAATAGAATCAATTTCAAAACTTGATTATAAAAAATATTTATAAGATGTAAAAAAATTATACAAAAACCCAATTAAGGATCCTTTTGTGTCTTGGAAGTGTGTTCTTAGTATAAATCCAATTTTTCTTTTGACAAAGCATTGCATTTCTTAAAAGAAGTTATTTTCAAGTGGAAATTTATTGACATAATCAAGAATGGGAAGATGGGTGGTATACTCAGACTATTTTCGATGAGCAGACAGAATTGCGCGTAATTTCCGAGGTTACGAGCCGTGGCAACGACGTGTGCTGGATATTTGATTCCGTAAGTAAAAACGGCACTTAAGACTGTATACGGAATTTAGGGATACGCACGAGTATTATTTTTAACTTATGGGTATTATACCTAAGGTATAAAAAACTTATAGCTACAAACCTTTTAAACAAAAGTATTACAAATTATTATAATTATGATTAAATGAACAGACAAAACGAAGCAATGTATTTTTTATATATACGAACTGGACAAAAAGGGTGATGGGCCGCGTGGTGTTAAGCGATCACCGTCACCTATGGACACGGACAACAGGTGAGTCACAGAAACATTGCCGGCTCTGAAGGAGAGCTTTCTTGAAGAAACCTATGTTATAGTTCACTGGAAATGCCTTATAAGAATTGAAAACTTCACTGTGAAAGGTTATGTTATTAGACTTCTTTTGTTTTTCAAAAGTGTTGTGACACAGTTTAACAGCACAAACCGTCATAATTTTGCTTTCGGGAGACACGTGCTTTAACCTTAAATTTTATGGAGAGGCCCGGTGTTTGATGTCATTAATGGCACTAATTAGCATGCCTAAATTTGGGCACGTGAACTTGGTTTCTACTTATAATATAATTATTCTAAGTGCTTTTCTTTATTTTAATGTTTGTACACCACAATGTAGCCTGATTTTTATGATCTGTGTATGGAGGTTACGTCAATAAATCCTCACGTATTATTAAATGTGCTTTCTTTTCTGCGAATATTGCTTTTTCAACGCAATAGTTCTTTGAAGTTATTATTTCTTCAGGAATTGATTACTGGGCAGTTGTTACGAATTATTTATAGCAGCCTGAACCTTCGAGTAGTGAGTCCGTCTACCCTTGAACAAGCTGGCTTTGGTCCAAGTTGAGGACCTCCTCGACTTTCCAGTGTTGCGTAAACAAGAATAAGCCTCAAATAAAACATCGGTCCTCGATAGCAACACTGGAAGTACTCTTAGTTCTGTTTATGTTATGTTATTCTGTTTATTTTCCTCTTGACACCTCTTAGACCTTCGTAGCATATAAATCGCTAGTCATACATCATCACCAATTGTACATAATATCAATTTTGATGTTATGCTATTAGTTACGAGTCTCAAGCGTTAAATTAAGGCCAAATCAAAATTCATCACGGTGGCTAAGTGTAGTCTAGGCCTCAGTTTTTGACAGTGTTCCAGAACTCGTCATCATAGAAAAAGTATATCTTTTGGCCTTTTTCTATGGAATGACGAGTACTGGTATGCTGACGACATTATGGACGTTTACCTTACATTGTGATGTTTCTCACAATGACGTTTGTATTTAAAATATCACTATAGTTTTGTCACGTGATATATACGAATTGCATACAACCAATTATTAGCGCGGTTTCACACCAGCATATTTTTCGGCGCGTTCGCGCGACTTTTGTTTGTTTTTTTGAAGCGCGTGTAGCCGCGAAACGTCAAGATTTGACATTTCTGGTACAAAAAGTAACACGCGTGTAGTCGTATTTTCCGTAACAACCGTATACGCGCCGAAAAGTACGGAAGTTTGAAACTGCACTTATAGTCAAAGCTGTTTGTAAGTACATGAACGCCATCTTGGATTTTCCGCCATATTGGATTTAGAATGAAGTCATATCATTTTTCAAGTTATTCTCAACAAGCCCTTTCATTTGATACCCATATTGTGAAATTGTATAAAAATAACTATTCCGCCATCTTGGATGTTCCGCCGTACTGGATTTAGAATGACATCACATTGTTTTTCGAGTTACTCTCAACAAGCCCTTTCATTTGATACCTATATTGTAGAAATGCATTTAAAATAACTATTCCGCCATCTTGGATGGTCCACCATATTAGATTTAGAATGACGTCACACTGCTTATCGTGTATTTTCAGCTCAATCGGTTGAAGATATCTGCTTCAAAGTTGAGTAGCAAGATTCCACCCGAACAAACATACATACATATATTATTATTTAACTTGAAATAAAAGCTTTAAAAAAAGCGTTTATTAAGGGGACAAAACACTTATAGAAGTTAGTAGTCTAAGCCATAAATGGCTAATAGAGCAATTGCTCTACAATTCAGCCATTTACTGAGGTAAATAGTCTTTAGATTCCATTGGGCTAGCAACTGGTATCAAGTCAGCTCAGGCACAATACAAAGAGAGTTTCTTTCTTAGAGTTCAGGTATCAAGAAAGGCAGGCGCTCCTTGTATTGTGACCAAGGTCATTCACCTTGAAAATTTGCATGAGCTTGCGAATTTTCAAGACTTGCCTAAGGTTGTATTCAATTGCACCGCTGCTACGCTCCTTCGAAGATTGATAGTTTCATAGCCTCATGTGGAACTAAATAGTAATGTGATGCGCTTTTATTTTATTTAAATTATCTTGCATAACATTTTCTTCAATATAATGAATGTAAATATAGTGGAAGCGCGCATGGCTCGGCGGCTAGCGTAGAACGCAAGCGGTTTATGCAGCTTAGCCAAACGGGTGCGGTCAGGTGTGAGATGGGTGACCGCTAGTGGCAAACAATTTCATGCGCGTTTCCGTGCTTCGGAGGGCACGTTAAACCTTGTCGGAGGCCGTATGGGCGGTTTGAAAACATCCGACAGCGGGTTGGCCACTAACCCGCTTCTCCACCATCCCGCATTGTAGCATCGTGGTGCAGTAGGCTCCAGGCCTCCCCAATAAGGGGGAGAGACCCGTGCCCAGCAGTGGGACGCAAAAAGGGTTGCAGCCAAATACAGTGCCCTAGTATAAAATGAAATAACAGTATAAAATCATGGCTTTTTTCGCGATACCCCTTACCTCCTGCGGAAAAGTTCTAGTAAAGAATCTATAGCTTTACTGCAATTTCTTTTAACATTATTAATAGTCCAAACCAATTGGGTAATTGACACTAAGTAGAGAAAAATTCACAATGTATACCACAAAAAGGTTGCACTAAATCACGCTTCGAAACCAGGATAATTTTTAATAAATTTTTGTTAATGATTTTTATTTCATTTTAAATCAATAATAATTAAGTAAGTTGACTATACCACCTTATGACGTCATAAATATTTTTTTCACTCCACCTCCCTCCATCACTGAGATAATAGTCTTTAAATTTACGACCCGTACGTGACTGTGTGATAGCAGGCGCTACTGTTGAAGTAGATTTATTTGCATAATTACAAAGAGTTACTTGAGGTGACTTATATTTAGAGCGGTCGCAGCAGGGTGCGAAATGAAAACTAATAGTTTTACTAAACTATTTAAAAACTAGCGATTCGCGATCGATGTTAGACCGGAATGTCTGTGCAGCTGCGGGGCCTCTTCTTTCCCACGCGCCGTAGTCCTGTGTCAGCAGAACCTCGAATATGATATCTTGCCAATACAAGGCTGCGACGCGGCGATGCCTGGATTTATTATATATTTTGTCTTCCAATTTAAATTATAAAATAGGTATACGTAACAGGTGACAAAACTATCGTGTATTCAAATCAAATCAAATCAATTATCTTTATAATATAAAAATGAATCGCAAAATGTGTTGGTAAGCGCATAACTCAACAACGCCTACACCAATTTGGCCAATTGTTTTTTTTTAAATGTTCGTTGAAGTTCAAGGATGGTTTGTACGGCGAGAAAAATTCGAATAATTGCCGGAAAAACCATAAAAACAGCCCTTTTCTTTTTCCCATACAAATGTTTTCTAAATAAAACGTAGTCAATTTGAGCTTTATTGCTATTGTATAAAGTTCATATTAAATTACAAGCACTCACTGTTGTCTAAGCAATGTAGGTGTGTTCCTAACGTCAAAGATCATATCTATCAAAACAGTGTGCGTGTGTGCGTTGGAGCACAGAATACATCGTTGGAGGAGTTTAATGTCGCATAGCATGATGTTATATAGGTTATAGCCTTCCCTAATATAACTATTCAACACAAAAATAATTTTTCAGTAGTTCCTGAGATTAGCGTGTTCAAACAATCAAACATCCACGCGGACGAAGTCGCGGGCGGCCTCTATCCCTACTAATATTATAAATTCGAAAGTAACTGTCTGTCTGTTACGCTTTCTCGCTTAAACTAATGAACCAATTTTAATGAAATTTGGAACACAGATAGAGTGGACCTTGGGAAAGGACATAGGATGGTTTTTATCCTACGGGAACCTATAAAATGGGTCCAAGCGGGCGAAGCCGCTGGCGGAAGGCTAGTTTTGCTATAATATAAGCTCCGGCAATTAATTTAATTAGGCGTTTCTTTGCCATTTTTATTTGAATGTAGTAACAGACGAGCAAGCAGGCCACGTGGTGTTAAGTGGTCGCTGCAGCTCATGGACATCTACACATCACCTTAAAAAAAGCTGGTAGGTCTTTTATGCATTTGCCCCCCAAAATCCCCTTAACCTACATATATCGAACAAAATGCCATCAACTTTATTCGGTATAAGTCAAAAATACACCTAGAAAATGTAAAAAACACATTGTCTTTCCGCTTTTCCGGTAAAACTATCCGCAATTGGCCGCGCTAGTTAGCGGTGCTAGCTAGCTTTGTTAGGTACTATTGCTAGTTACTGTTGCATACAAATTATAATGAAAAAAGAATATGATTTATAAATTTAGTTGCAAACTTTAAGTAATTTTGAAGCTGAAATTTCATTCTATTAGTAGATAGGTGTTAAAGCTATAAAACAGTTATAATGGCTGACTTACAAAATTAGTCGCCGAGTTATTAGAACAGAAGCAAATATATTTATTGATAGCTCTAAGTTATTATAAAATTGATGATCACAAATTGACGCTGGTTCTTTGATATTCTGTTGAAGCAGTAAAGGCGATTAATTATTAAAATAGAAGCTGTTCCATTAACTCGTTGCTAATGTAAAAAAAAATTGCTAGGTTGCAGATGCTAAAACAAATTTTTGGTGTTACACTAATTATATCCCTATTTTTATTAGCCTGTTAAGCTATTATTAAGTTAAGTTAAGCTGGTGGGCCCAGTTGTTATGGATAGATTGCAATCATTAAACTTTGGCGAAAGCCTTATGCCCGCCCTACACGTAAGGCAAATTCGTTATATTTTTGACTGAACCGATAAATCGAACGCCCTTAGTGCCTCCACACGCCACCGATATCTGCGTGATAATAAACAAGTTATCCAAAATGCAAAATGATGATGACGCACTTGCGTTGCTGGGCCTAATAATGTACTTAAAGAAAAAAAAGTCGAGGAGCATATATAATATTATTGCATTAAGCGCGCTTTATGCTGCTTACTACTACGCACGTACTACTTACTACGCACGTCCGAAAACAAGTGGGTCCGTGGCGAGCTGTCGAACTGTGAGCGATTACGACCACCGACGAACGATTTATATGCGATTTGCCAGCGATAAATCTGAGGAAATAGGTCTGTTCAGAGATATCGAAACGATTACTCGTTACGTGTGGGCAGGCATTATGGGGGTTTGATAACCCGCAACAGTTGGTTGGCAGTAAACTGCATCTCCGCCGAATTGGAGCAGCGTGGTAGTTTAGGTGTAGGTCAGACAATTTTATTTATGGCAAGAGCCGTACCCAACAATAAGAAGTATAAAGGGTTGTTACCAATTTTAAATTACGATATTACAGTTCAAAGACAAATCCGTCGTATTGTGCTATCGACTATTATTCCTATCGGTATGTCCATGTAACTAGTTAATATTAATAGGAGCTGAGACCTACATCGCATGATCACGTGCGTCGGAATAGGTCAATCGGCATGGCAGATTGGATTAAACATATTTATCTAGGGTTCGGTAATAGTTTTGCTCTATTTAAGTTCTAGTAAATAAGCTATTAAGTACTAAAACTTAATTAGATTTCTATGCTTATTTAAAAAAACTTAGTGAATAAAGAGCAGCTATGGCCAAGTGGCAAAAAACCGCGGTCTTCGACGCGACTGACCCCAGGTTCAAATCCGCGCACCTCTGACAAAGAAGTTTGAAATGTGCGCATTTATCGCTGCTCCACGGTGATGGAAAATATCGTGATATTTAATTAATTACGATGTTCTCCATCGCCGTGCATGTCTGAGAGAAATTCATAATTTCTCGAAATCATGACGTCCACCGAGCGTGGTGGACTATGGCCTAAATCCCTCTCACTTATGAGAGGAGACCTGTGCCCAGCAGTGGTTAAAAAAAAAACGACGTGTTGCACTCCGGGAGTGCCGGCAGAAGTGAAAACTTGAATATTAACGTTGTGCATTTTTGATATTTTGGAATGGTTGGGAAATAATTGTGCACGAATTGATTTAATTATCGGTATTATTTTTCATCTAATATTTTCAGTAGGTTTTCATCTAGTATTTTGATAAAGTAGGTACTCACTCATTTTATTTCACTATTTCTTCGTCACTTTTTTCATTAATGGATGCACTTTGTTCAATATTTTAAATACTTGATATAAACGAATTTTAAGATAAAATATACTTGACGCTGGCAATATGCAGAGTTTGCGATTCCATAATTGAAGAAAAAAAAATATAGACAGCCGTCAGACGAGCCGTCATCAGCTGTCACCCCTCCGTCTTGGTCTAAGAGCCGGTGAAGGATATTCACTCGTTCGGTTATTACAAGAGTGAAGGTGATATGAAAGAAAATTGATTAAAATTAATTAAATTAAAAATAGCTATGGACACTTTTCGATAGTCAAGTTATCATAGGCATATATGTTTATAAATTATATTTGGTAAAAAATACGTCTCATCGAATTATCAGATCGGTGAAGGTCGATCTTCCACGTCTCCTCTACTATCTTACGAAATTTTACGATCAGCACACGTGACCTCGCGCGAGTTTCACAGTTTTTACCCATCCCACAAAAGTGCTCAACGCCGCTAAAGAAGTTTTCACTTCAAAAAGAATGTCTGAATTACAATTATGTCATTTGTGTATGTGAATTGTTCATAATTATCAGATCTGATTACACAATATTATTATGATGATAATATAATTTTTAACCTTTTTAGAATCAATTTTATACCCTGTAAGATGCACTTAGTGCGGTTTCACATCAGCGTATTTTTCGGCGCGTTCGCGCCTCATTTGTTTGTTTTTGCAACAAGTGTAGCCACGATACGTCAATTAGAGCGCGTGTAAGCGCGATTTCCGAAACGGCCGTATACGCACGTAAAAATACGCTTGTGTGTGGTCCTGAGTTAAATTCCTAGCAGGGTAAAAGCATAATTGATGATGATGAGTTAACAAACAATTATGATGATGAGTTAATAAACAATTCACGGAAAACTTGTACGGGACCATAAGTGTAAAGCGTTAAAACTGAATTTGTAGGTATTTTCATGGTACGGGTCCCTGTATCCTTGCCTTTATGATACATTAAAGGACATAGTCCATGACACGACACAACGTATCCATCCACGCTTATAGGCCAAACGTGTGTCATTATTTTTTTAATACCTATCTAAAATAAAGGTCTTTCCATTAAAGATGTGATAATGAGTCCCAATAGTACTTTACTGAGCAATAAGATGCCGGTGAAAGCCCCCGAGAACTTTATTAAAATTATGAAACAGAAATTATTGTCCTTGCTAACGAGGTAGGCTCAATTTAAACGAAATTAACGTACTAATCCATTAACCCCGAATCTACTCTACTTAGTTATTCCACCAAATTACATTGGAGCGCTAATATAATATTGTCCCAATTAGAAGGGTCACATGATTGTGACGAAATAATTGGTTTGAACGTGTTACTCTATATTATTATGTCCACACTTAGCATGTTCAAACATATTTTAGGTAGATATTTAATTAAGTAAAACCCTTAGGCTGGTACGGAAAATCATCGTCTGTATAGCTAAGCCAAACGAGCACGGTCATGTGTAAGATTAGTGTCCGCAGATTGATATGTACTTTCAAAACACCCGGTACTGGGCTGATCTCGAATCTGTATCTCTCTGTTGGTAAACAAGGATGAAATTCAGAAATGTTTTATTTCAGCATTTAGAAGAGCAAGATATAATAAGCACATACCAAAGAAAAATTTAATTTGGCTCCCGGCGTGGAAATCTTTTGACCACTTGATGTATGCAATGAAACTGTGTTTCTTAAAAATGTATTTTAAAGTGAAGGCTGGTTTTTGTTTTTTAGGAACTTTCAAAATTTATATATAATTTATATGCATCAAAAGTCTGTTTTTAATAATATTAATTTTGTTACGTTTATAGATTTCAGGCAATATATTTAATCAACTGAAATGTAAACACCGCCACCTAGCGTTAGTGCTCTGAACCGTGAACTCTTGTTTACACTTCCGGCTGAAAGCGCTTCCGCGTTTCAAGTTTCATCTATTCTTGCCATAGATGGCGGTAATAAGGTTACATGTTTATGAAAAAGTCTCATAGCTGTCGCTACAGATTTCACCGTGGTGGTACTAATAATATGTGTTTGAGAGTGAACAGTGTTGGTAAACATCGTTAAATATTAGAATGGTTTCCAACTTGGAGCAGCGACTATTATAAGCACATTTCAAATTACGAAGACATCGTGATGAAATATAATAATGTGTTCCCATAAAGAGTAGAAATATATACACTTAAAAATTTTGTTGGAGGTCCCACCTCCAACTTAGGATTAGGTTTAAACTTAGGACCATCGTAACTCGATATTTTTACTTGTATATAAATATACACCCTATACAAATTAGCTCAATGATTTTCCGACGTTTCGTCGTTTTTGATCGGAGATGTGACACATTCACTCACTGTTACTAGTATAATGATACTAGTAACTATGCCGAAAACGAGGATATGAGGATATTTTAATTAGAATGAAATTATGAATACCAAATAAAATAGAAAGTTAATCCCTATTTTTACTTAAATAAAACAGGGAGGTTAATAAATAGTAAATGACGCACCTTCATAACCCCACAATACGATACCTTGTATCGTGAGTGCCATAAACAAGCACAAATACACGGATACAAACACCCATACCAGGAAAGAACCTCTAAATTCATTCATCTCAATCATTTCTAGCAGAAAAGATATCTCTCTTCTGCTAGAAATCGAACCCAAGACCTCTTGCATAGAACACCAGCGTGGTGACGACACTTTTCTTCATAATTTTGTGACTAGGGAGCACAGTTGTTAGGTATGCTAGCAAAAGTCCAACAACAACAAGACTGCACAAAAACGAAACAGATAGATGACAGCTGCATTCGATTAATTGACGTATGTTTCATGTTCTTTGTGTAATACAGATTATATAGAATATATATTTCTATTATTTATTATAATTAAGTCAATATGTTAAAATGTTTTTAGTTTGGTTGCATGAATAAAATTCTGTAAGCTTTCCTACCGATTCTATGTCGAATTTTATTTTTATGATAAGTGAATTGAATTAGAGATCGATTTTAAAGTAAATCGAAATACTTGTTAAACTGTCAGCGACGCACTTCGATTACCGAGTTTTAAAAGTATTACCAATTTCTGTGTTGATGACAGTAATCATTTCCGTTAATTTTGCAAAGAATTAAGTTAAATAAATCATTTATTTCGAAAATGGTAATGCTCAGTTACTAATTTAATACACATAATAGTTAACAGTTTAAGCCGTCGGTCCCGGTTGTTGTCGATAGATAACAGTCGTCAAACCTTGTCGGAGGCCTTATGGGCGGTTTGAAAACATCCGACAGTGGGTTGGCCACTAACCCGCATCTCCACCAACCCGCATTGGAGCAGCGTGGTGGAGTAAGCTCCAGGCCTCCCCAATAAGGAGGAGAGACCCGTGCCCAGCAGTGGGACGCAAAAAGGGTTGCAGCCAATAGTTAACATCCTATTACATGGAGTGGAAAGGGCTTGGTATTAACATCAATGGCGAACACCTTACACACCTTCGATTTGCCGACGATATAGTCATCTTGGCGGAGTCCCTGGAAGAACTCAGCACAACGCTAGGTGACCTCCATAGCGCCTCCCAACGGGTGGGTCTTAAGATGAACATGGATAAGACGAAGATCATGTCTAATGTCCATGTCACACCCATACCGGTCGTTGTTGATGGCGCTACTCTCGAAGTTGTCGACGAGTATATTTACCTGGGTCAAGCGATCCGGAAAGGGCAAGCGGCGGGCAGCGTTCGGGAAATTACAAAGTGTCTTCTCGTCCAGAATACCGCAGTGCCTGAAGTCGAAAGTTTTCGAGCAGTGTGTATTGCCAGTGATGACCTACGGCGCTGAGACGTGGTCTTTTACAGTTAGCCTTTTCCACAGGCTCAAGGTCGCTCAAAGAGCGATGGAGAGGGCTATGCTTGGTATTTCCACAGGTATTTCTCTACGCGACAGAATAAAAATTTGCAAGCTGAAGTGGCAATGCGCAGGCCACATAGTTAGGAGGACTGACAACCGGTGGGGAAGAAAGGTCCTCGAATGGCGACCACGTCTCGGCAAAAGGAGCACAGGCCGCCCTCCAACCAGGTGGACTGACGACCTGAAGAAGATAGCGGGAAACCGCTGGATTCAGAGGGCGCAGGACTGGACGGAGTGGCGAACATTAGGGGAGGCCTATGTCCAGCAGTGGACTTTAAAAGGCTGATGGTAGGATGGATGGATGGATCCTATTACATATGTCTCAGACCTAGTGAATATGCCATCACGTATAACTTTGAGTGAGCGGCGTTCACTGTCTCACATGTGGTTTTTAAATTTTAGGTCCGCTAGGATAAAGAAGATTAGTTCCTGTAGCATCGGGATTAAGAATAGAGCTATGGTATCCCCTGCCTAGTCGTAAGAGGCGACTAAGAGGGGGCTTCTGGGTGGTGAGAGTGGAAGCTCGATCTGTCCAGTCAGCAGCCTCGGGAAGGACGGCGGTGTGTGTGTGGCCGCATTCCGCCGTAAGCATCTGAAGATTCAGGTGTCTACATTTGCTCTCCCGAAGATGGACCCGTATGGGGCGCCGCGCGCGGTGGACACCGGTGCTCCACTGGAGATCCCGGAGTCCTCCCCAAGCACAGAGACAGGCCACCGAGGGGGTACAAATTCCACATAACCCTGTATCACTTTTCCCAAGTTGCCGGGTACGTTTACCCCCCCCCCCCCCAATACCACAAAAAAGGCTAAAGATGATTTTATGTCTAAATTTCAGCTAGTTGAGAACAATTTAGCAATAAATCAAATGATATATTATCAAATGAGATTATAATTTTTTACTATTTTATGTGTATTTTCAGCATTTGTAATATCGACCTGATATCGTCAATACTTAGCCGTCGTGTCAAACTCACGTCATCCTACTATCCTATTGTACGGAGTATAATGTAAATTGATTGATATATTTTTATTACAGGTACGTACCGCCTATCATCACCGCGTAGCTGTCATATGTCATGGAGCTTCACCAATCATGATCATCACTAAATAAGGCTTGGTGGTAAGTGGTAATACTTATTAACTAATTATTAACTTAATCATTGATAGGAAATAAGTAACACTGTAACACCAATAGTTGTTGTAAAATACTTAACAATGATAATAAAATTAGATTCATGTTACTCTTCTTAATATTATTCTTTAATTATTCGTCAAGTCACTGCTTCATATTTTGAGGTTAGAAGTTCTAATCTACAATTGTTCTTAAGTCTTATATTTCACAGCAAACATTTTTGTAACAGGTATAGTATAATACAAAAAATCTGCTGTTTATCTTACTTGTGAATGAAAATGTGTGTGTACGTATGTATGTATGTATGTATGTGTGTGTGGGTGGGGTGGTTGAGGGGGTTAAGTATTGGCATTAGGAGAGGGGGGACGCAATTGCACGTGTAAGCATTTTCGCAGGGGTTTCCTAATTTTTACGATTTTTATTAAAAGTTCCACTAAAATTGTAATGATAATACAATAACATGACATTGATAAAATAAAAGAACTCGATTCGCCCAGATGGGTCATGACCCTAAAAACCCCATCCCGGGACCCTGCACTGAAGATGGAACATAAATATAAGTCCCTAAATTTCAATAAGAGCGCACCATATTTACGATACAATAGTTACGGTTATACTGAAAGCTTTGTAATTTTAATTATAAAACAATTAACAAGTAAAGTAATTATTATAATTACTGCTTTAAAGTATTCTCTATTTCATTTTAAATAGGGTTTCTATTGGCTCAAACCATATCGCAAACTTACTAAAAATACTGTGTAAGCCATGAAATTAATAGAATCAGGCGTTACTTTGCGGAACTCCATTGTTATAAAGTTAGGTAAAAACTACTTTGCAACAATTCGAAATCAGAACGTATGATGGTGTATAGTTTTTCATGCAAAAGTATACAATATCATCATATGTTCTGATTGCGGATTGTTGCAAAGTAGTTTTTACCTAACTTTATAACTGAGTAAGCCATGTTTTAAAATATGAAGACCATTGGAAATCACACAGGTTTAAATACATATTTTTTACGTAATGGTTGAAATTATGGCCTTATTCGATCCCATAAATGCCCCGTAAGTGATCCGCAAATATAGATGTATACATATTATTAAATCTATATTTTTTCAAAAATAAAGAAATGGAGTCTTGTTTGTAATGTACGCTTAATTGTCATGTATTGCATCATGGCAATGCTTTAGAATGCGACTTCATTGATTTCTTTCCCTATTTTTTTTTTCTAAAATACCGGGCATAAAATAAATGGTGGTCACACTTAAAAAAATAGTGTTCTAGGTTTTTAGAGATTGAGTTTTGCTATTAGGAAGAAACCTTCAAAAGGTACCTGACAATTTAGTTTAGGAGGGACAGTGCTTTATGTACAAGGGTGTGGTCACCAGGTAGTTGCTATGAAGACCATCAGCCATTAGCCTACAGAAGAGCAGACTAGATTTATAAACTAGTAGACAATGACTAGCAGATAAAATGTGTTTTGTGTTTTTGTTAATTAGTACTAATTTGGAAATAAAATAAACACACATAAATAAACATTTGATTTTGAAAATTTAATACCAAATGGCCTTTTTTGTTATCGGGACGGAAACCTACACAAAGTATCCGGCAGATTGGGTGCAATGAGACATTTATTTTGTGAGTGGAATGGAATGCACTATTGTCCTCCATGCGCGGTGCCCCTAACAGAAATTTTAGCAATGTCGCTCACCAGACACTCAGGTGCTCCCGCATCCACTGCCGAGGTTCCCAAGACCACTGCCTGGTTGTTTCGAGCTCCTACTCTCGCCACCCACATCTCCATAATTTCCCTTTAACTATCCCTATGAGCTACGGCTTCCTCTCATTCTGGGGATACCATAGCTCATATTCTTAATCACTAACTACAGGGACACATCAAATGGCCTCTGGTACATGCTAGTCTGGTTTCAATTTCATAAAAAATTTGTAGCTAACTAGTAGTCACTCACTGTTGAAGTTATAGTATTGCTACAATACTAGGCACTGTTTCAATCCACGGTAAAGAAGATCATTGAAATAGTTTTCTTGAAGTGAAAACTTCTTTAGCGGCGTTGCACTTTTTTTGGGATGGGTAAAAAATATTGAAATCGCGTCAGGATACGTGGCCTGATCGAATATTCGTAAGACGGAGGGGTGACAGCTATTGGCTCGACTATCTATAATTGTAAAATTCGTTTATATCAAGTATTTAAAATATGGACAATGAACAAAGTGCATTTATTAATGGAAAAAGTGACGAAGAAATAGTGAAAAAAAATTAGTGAATACTTAATAAAAATACTAGATGAAAAATAATACTGATAATAAAAGCAATTTGTGTGAAATTATTCCCTAACCATTCCAAAATATCAAAAATGCACAACGTTAATGTTCAAGTTTTTACTTCTGCCGGCACTACCGGAGAAACCCGTTGTTTTTTTTAAATCGAGAATTACTATTACCTAAATGGCGCAAGTAAAATTGTAGAGCAGACTTTTTTTGCTTAAAAATCGTTATTCTCATTGCTTTCATAAAAATACTCGCCGCTACGATTTACGATTCTAGTTCAGCAAAAAACAAATCGAGCCTAGAAATTCAATTCTCTATTTTTATAAAAATGGCTTGTGTGGACATATAAATTTTTATATGGACATATGTAGTCAGTTCGTAGTTGGTAGAACTTTTAAGTTTAATGGTTCGGCTGGTGAAGTACCACCGCTGCACCCACTTCTGCCGTGAATCAATGTTATTGTGTCCCAGTGGAAAGGTGCAGTTGCCGGCCAGTCTTACATAGTAGTAGTAGTAGTAGGGTTATAGGTGGTAGAACTATTATGGTTCGCCCGGGGAAGTACCACCGCTGCACCCACTTCGGCCGTGAACCAATTCTGTTGTGTTTCGATGGGAAGGTGCAGTTGCCGGCCACACTTACATGGGGCGACTCCGGAGTAGCAGACGAGCATGCAGGGCACGTGGTGTTAAGTGGTCGCTGCAGCCCAAGGACATCTACAAACAACCTCAAGCAAGCATAGGTAAGTCTTGTCTGATGTCGTATGCAGTTGCGCTGCTACTCCGGTGGCTGGTAGTCGCCTCATGTAAGTATGTGTGGCCAGTAACGGCACCTTTCCACCGAAACACAATAGAATTGGTTCACGGCAGAAGTGGGTGCAGCGGTAGTACTTCCTCGGACGAACCATAATAGTTCTACCACATACAAAGCTTACTAAGATTTTATAAAAATCGAATAATAATGAAGAGCTCTCCATTTCAATTTCACGTAACTGCATTAAAATAAGGAAAGTGTAATTTTATTGAACATTGTTTAAACTGTTTTCAGATAAATACTTTTCAAAATTGAATTTGGCGTTGATGTCTTTTGTATAGGGGTCAATTTGAAACGGAGAATAATAAAACGATCGAATAAAAAAAACTGTGACTGATGATGAGATACTGTTTTAATATCTTGAGTGCTATGAATTAGTACGTAAAACATATAATTTAAACGAAAAATTAACTAAACTAACAATGAATATTGATTAATAATAAAATCCAAGGGCAGCGATGGGCAGCGATGAATCCAATCCAGGAGCAGCGATGGCCGAGTGGTATGAATCCGCGGTTTTCGACGCGATCGATCCCGGGTTCAAATCCTCGGCGCGCACCCTGACAAAAGAAATTTGTAATGTGCGCATTTATCGCTGCTCCACGGTGATGGAAAATATCGTGATATTTAATTGATTACGATGTTTTCCATCGCCGTGCATGCCTGTGAGGATTTCATAATTTCTCGAAAGCATGACGTCCACCAATCCGCACTTGGCCAGCGTGGTGGACTATGGCCTAAATCACTAGTGAGAGGAGACCTGTACCCAGCAGTGGGACCTAAAGAAGGTTGAAAAAAATATATAATCCAAAACAAGCTTACAAAATGTGGGTTGTGATTAATCCATTTCAAATATTAAAAATTTTAGCAGTGCTACTATATTACTAAGTGAGCGACAAGAAATACAGAGAGGGCAACTTTAATATTAATGTTATGACTTTGAGAACCTATATCTCGTAAAACGAGCGTTGTACAGCTAACCCCAAAAACGCATAAACTGGTATTTGGTCTACTATCGAACCGTGAAGAAAGCTCTCGAAAAGTCAGTGATAAGAAAACAACGATTTCTATACAGTTTGGGGTCCGCGGCGTGTACGTACCTATATATAGGGTACATTGTGTAGTGGCCGATTGTTTACATCGCGCCTTAAAATAACGAACTACTAAAAAGTTCACTTTAATTAAGTTCATTTTGTTTCGGTTAAGGGGGTTTCGGGCGACAAAGCTCCCTTCCAAAAAAGGAACAAAAGTAAATTCTCTATTTGCTCCACTAAATTTCACCACTCCGTCCAATCCTACGCTCGCTTCGGCTTCTCACTGACATTTCATTAGGTAGATCGGTGAACAGTAAACGGTGCGCGGAGAACAGTGACAGGTGAACTGTCATATAACTGATAGCGGGTCTGAACTATTTCCCGATGTCTGATCAATATTCACGTTCTTCCGCTTCTGAATCTAAAAATATGAATTCCTCATTGCTACCTCAGAATGTAAAGTGTATGGTATGTGAAGCGCATATTATTATGACCCTGCGGCTAGCGTAGACCGCAAGTGATCTACGCAGTTAAGTGAGCAGATGGGTGACCGCTAGGAGCTTTCCATGCTTCCGAGTGAACATTAAGCCGTTTGACTTGGTTTTTATCCAAAGATAACAGTCGTTAAACTTTGTCGGAAACCTTATAGGTGACTAGCGGCCGCCTGCGACTTCATCCGCGTGGACTTTGGTATTAGTCATAGCATGATGTTATTTACCCTATAGCCTTCCCCAATAAATGGACTATTCAACACAAAAATATTTTTCAATTCGAACCAGTTGTTTCTGAGACTATCGCGTTCAAATCAACAAACAAACAAGTAAACTCTTCAGCTTAATTTATTAGTATATGAGTAGATTTAAAAAACACCTGACAGCGGGTAACCACTAACCTGCATCTCAACCAACAACATTGGAGTAGCGTGAAGGTGTAAGCGCCAAGTGTTTTCAATTATGGGAAGAGATCCATGCCCAGCAATGCGTCTCTCTCACTCTCTCTCTATAAGAATTGCTGTCAAATTTATTTCAGCGTAGAAATTTATTAACTATCCTTAGCAGCTGGAAAATAAGTGCACTTCTACTATCTAAACGCTTTCTGATAACAACTGAAAAGGTCGACTTCTTTTGATATTTCCAGTTGAATTTTCTTTTAAGATTTAGGTCAAGTCAAAGACAAATGGCTATAAATGGCTCTAAGTATATAATGATATATAATGATAAATATTTTCAAAATGTAGAGTATTGTGTAGTTTACATATTATTTTTTAACTTATAAGAAGTTTACAATGTCTTCCAAAGTAATATGTAGTCTAATTACTTCAAAACTTGACTAAACTTATGTTGCTCCAGATGAAAGGAGGACATGAGTGCTTTAAAAGTTTAGTTTATTGAAACAACAAAACAGACATGAATATTAAACCCTTAAGTGCCGTTTCCCCGAAATGCCGTAATTAATTAGAACGGACAACCAATTCTCTCAAACACGCTTCCGAGAGCGAAGCCTTGTTGCGGTCGGCAACAGAGCGGCCTCTTCGATAACCGATTGGAGCCAACGCACCCAATACTTAACACTTAACGTTACACCTACGTAATAAAATTGACGCAGTTTTCACTGTTAACCATTGCGCGCGCACCCCAAAGCGTGGAGCAACCACTCCGCCGGCAGTTTCCAGCCGGGCCGCACGCTTCTTTCTTCTCCACGTAAACATTGCAACCATAACAAAACACGAACGCCCTGGCTGGACAGCACCCTTCGCCGATAAATTAAAAAACTAAAACCCCGCGCCACAGATTAATAAGCAACCTGTCAAAAGTGTCAAATAGCTTTCGCGCCTAAATCTCTGTCACCTTTCTAACCGTAAACGTAAAGCAATAATATCGTGTTATTAGTTCTAAAGTGTTAAGGTTTATGGTGGTTCAAGTTGCTGGTTGGTTTCGAAAAACATTTTTGTACACTTCCTTTCAGTGTTGCCGTGAGTATGTAGATAGCGGCTGTTAAGATAAGAGTGGCAGTGGCTTACGTAAGGTCCGCGGAGAACAACCATTAAAGTTAATATAGTTTTGGGGAATGTCCACGAGATTGAGTTATAAGCCGGCTGGCTTGTTTTTGTATACGGCCACTTACTTAAGCCCTGCTTATTACCTGCGTGTATAACCTCCATGGCTTGTTATCTCCGATCGACCTTGCAAGACAACGATTTATAGGGCCGATAAGGAGAAAATCGTATTAAGGGACTTTTATTATAGATGTCAATGCACTACTTATGAATTACAAAAGTAGTAATATTTTTTATTCTCATTTACAGAATCCAACAGTATTTTTTATATAATCTTATTTATTTGGGAGTTTTTATACATAAGTATATGACAACTCCATTGGACCTTACGCTATTTACAACAAAAGAAAAAAATGCTGCTAAAATATATAAAAAATAAGTTATATAAATTTAATTGTTACGTTCTATTTTGAAGGGATGCATTGATGAAAGCATATACGCGCTTAGCTTGTTCTGAAGCTGGCTCCGCCAGAATACTCTGGAGGATACCAACGTCATCCAACTTTTTTGTGTTGGATAATCGAACATATCGAACAAAAACAGGAAAGCGACAAGATTTATCTGTGATTTTTTTTGTGGTCGCAGTATAGTTATTTCTAAAATAAAAATTACTTTATTCATTTAAAACCAATTACCTGTTTAATGTTTAAGACTGTTTAATGAACTGATAAGAAAAAATGGTCTGTGAGCGTGATAAATTAGTGATTTAATAAAAAAAAATAAGTCAAGCGATTCTAAAATCTTCAATTATAACCGATATTGTTTATGAAACATATTGTCATCAGCCCTTGCTGGTTATTAGGTATGCGATTTTTTTTACAAACACTCGTATTCATAAACAATACAATGAGGTCTTATAGTGCTATATATATGACTATAAATATATGACGATATGGCGGAATAAAAAATATTCGCTTAATGAATGCCGTTCTTCCGGTCATCGCCTTTAGGTGCCTGTTTGGACTAGATGTTGAGCTGAGAGAAAAAAGACATCTAAACGAATTTAGAGACAGTACTTCAGTGAAGTCTGCTACTATGCGTTTGTCAAAATTAACAAGATTCGATGGCTTGACATAATGAACGCGCGTCTAAAAGCGCGCTTTGCATAGTGTTGTTTACTTAAGTAAGTATGCTTCTTGAACACGGCTGTAATTCTTCACGGTAATAATACTCGTAGTATCTATACTAATATAATATATTAGTATAGATTTATATTATAAAGCTGAAGAGTTTATTTGTATGAACGCGCTTAACTCTGGAACTACTGGTTCGAATTGAAAGGATAGTCCATTTATCGAGAAAGGCTTTAGGCTATATACCTAACATTAAGGTGCGAGCAATAGGAGCGAAGCATCAGAAAAAAATGTTGCAAAAACGGGGAAAATCTGAAGAGTTTGTTTGTTTGAACGCGCTTACCTCAGGAACTACTAGTTCGAATTTAAAAATATTTTTTGTGTTGTATAGGCCATTTATCGGGGAAGGCTTTAGGCTATATAAAAGCATAAGACTAATAACAAAGTCCACGCGGACGAACTCGCGGCCGAAGTTTGTTATATAAGTTCCTTCCTCAAAATCTGGTTATTTTTAACGTTAACACTGAAAATATTCTGCATGACTCTGTAAGCCAGGGAATTGCATAGAGTTAGTACGACAGTTTTGTTACGCTCAGCAAATTCCCTCCGAAATTTAGCTTAAGCTTCCTACCATAACGCTTCTTACTACTTTTATAACTAACTCGTTTTCGGAATCGGTTCGTTATACTATTATCCTATACAAGAAGTGGACCGCAGTTTTACTCGCAATGTTATATGACCTATAACCTTTTACAATAAATGGACAATCCAACACAACAATAAAAATTTTCAGTTGCAACCAGAAGTTACTGAGATAAGCGCTTGAAAACAAACAACTTCAGTTTTATAATATTATGTATAGATTAGTTATAAGCTATAGACCCAAGTCACAGGGCTATCACCTTTACCCTCATCAATCCTATCATAACTTAAGGCTCAATTCAGACCTCGATGTAATACCATTTTTATACAACTACGGCAAATCAAAAATACTGCATGTGTACATGTTCGTCTGATTCACCACTAAATCTATGCATGGATCTTAACATTCCATATTTTAATAGCTTTTACATTTAAATAAAAAACATTAATAGTGCGAACATTAATTAAATTCACTTATGTCATTAATAAAATAAATAAATATCTTTGGACAATTCACACAACACCATCTGATTCCAAACTAAGCAGAGCTTGTACTATGGTAATCAGAAAGCTGATAAACATACTTATATAATTCTAAATACATACTTAAATAGATAAATTTTCCTGTCCCCAAACTATTTTCGCTTAAAAAATCAGGTCCAGCGGTTGTATTTTTGCGACGTGAAAGTACGACAAAGAAGCAAACAAATGCGCGTTCCAGTTTGTGATATAATATGTAACTCATATATTTACTTAACCTGCAAGGATCCTCTGGCTTACTCTACTGTGGCACCGATTTCTGCCGAGATTTCTGGAAATTCTGGAGTGATTTATAGGAGAGGTGTGGTTGTAGTCCATATTATATGAATCGAATAGCCTCTATAGGAGCAGCGCTATAGTTTACAACCCCTGATAACATGAGTTTGCATGAGACTATGTAGATACTCACTGTTTGTGGACTACAGCCTTGCATGGCCGTAAAAATACTTATATATAGCTTTGCAAGTCTTGTAATTTTTCTGTTATTTAATGTAAAAAGGCATTACTTCTTAAAAGTTGATTTTCTCTCTGTTATGATATAACCATGTCACTCTCCTAACCCCAAACTATTTTATTTTGTTATAGCCCCAAATTATTTAGTACCGATACGACGTGAAAGAATGACAAACAAACACACTTTCACGTGTATAATATTGTTATGGATAAGAGAATTAAAGATTCGACTGGCAAATAGACTCTCCAGTGGAACCGAATTCTGCCGAGATTTCTGGCCTGTCCGTAGTGATTTATAGTAAAGGTGTGATTGTAGTCCATACACATGAATCGAATAGCCTCTATAGGAGCAGCGCTATAGTTTACGACCCCTGATAATATGAGTTTGCTTTGAGGCTATGTAGATACTCACTTGGGAACTACAGCCTTGCATGGTCGTAAAAATATATACAGCTTTGCAAGTCTTGTAATTTTTCTGTTATTTAATGTAAAAAGGCATTACTTCTTAAAAGTTGATTTTCCCTCTGTTATGATATAACCACGTCACTCTCCTAACCCCAAACTATTTTATTTTGTTAAAGCCCCAAATTATTAAGTACAGATACGACGTGAAAGAATGACAAACAAACACACTTTCACGTGTATAATATTGTTATGGAGAAGATAATTCAAGATTCGACTGGCAAATATACTCTCCAGTGGAACCGAATTCTGGCGAGATTTCTGGCCTGTCTGTAGTGATTTATAGTAAAGGTGTGCTTGTATTCCACACACATGAATCGAATAGACTCTATAGGAGCAGCGCTATAGTTTACGACCCCTGATAATATGAGTTTGCATGAGGCTATGTAGATATTCATTGTTAGTGGGCTACAACGTTGTATGCTCGTAAAAATATATTAACAGCTTTGCAAGTTTTGTATATTTTTGTCTTTGTAAAAAATAAATCTTCTACTTCTTAAAATACTCTCTGTTATGATAATAAGGACAAGATTTGTAAGGGCTGTAAGGAACGTTAAAAATGCACGCATGTGATTGAACCGAATGGACCAACGGCTGAACTTACTGAATTGAAGGCTGATTAAAACCGACCTACCTAGCTTAGCGAAACGGGCATGGTCGGGTGTAACGATTAGTGGTCAACCAACTAATCGCAAATTTAACGCGCGTTTTTACACCTCGGGAGGCTTGTGAAGACGTTGGTCTTAGTTGTTATCGATAAATGGTAATTGTTCTACTTTGATTGAGACTTGACTGACGATTTGATAACACCCGACAACGGGTTGGCCACGAACGCACATCTCTACCAAACTGTGGAGTAAGCATTAGGACTTTCAAATTATTGGAAGCAATCCATGCCTAAAAATCGAATGCCAAATGAATCACAGTTAGATGACCTGTAGCTGTGTTCTTTTACGAGTGCCAATTAGAATATTCGCTACAATTTTTAATCCGTCCGATTACTTATTACATATTTCCAAATAAAATTCATAAACCATAGCCTAATAATAAAATCTATTAGCCACAGTTCGTAATACAGTTGATGTAGGACACAGTTCAATATCCTGTTTCACGCGCCGCTTGTTCTGCCCCTAATCCCCCTCAAATATCGCCATTCAATAATCTTTATTTGACAACCAGTGATTAGATAATATTATGTGCCTTTGGATGAAAGGACGTAAGATATATTATTATTGTCGCTTCTAAAATATAAATACAAAATTATTTTTCTGTTTTATTAGTTTGGACAAAAATAAGAGAGTGTCATTTTAATTTTACGTAAGCACCAGACTTTTCCAGGGAAGCATTTGGAGAAATTGGCGGCAGTTTCAAATTTAATATCCTCCTTTATTTTAAATGACCATAATAGATCATTTGCTGGTCGCCCATTGTGACCATTGTATCAACACCCTACTCCACTTAACCCTTTAAATAGTAACTCTCGTAGTTTTTAAGTGGCTGCAACCCTTTTTGCGTCCCTCTGCTGGGCACGGGTCTCCCCCCATTATTGGGGAGTCCTGAAGCTTACTCCACCACGCTGCTCAAATGCAGGTTGGTATTTTTAAGTAAAACACATAAATATAAATTACATCATAGATGTTACTAGCCTTTCGTAAAATCTATTAGCGACACAGTTCCCAATACAATTGATTTAGGACAGTTCAATATCCTGTTCACGCACCGCTTGTTCCGCCCCTAATCCCGGTCATTAATATTACGTATCTGTCAAACATCGCAGCCAATAATCTCTACTTGACGACTAGTGATTAGACGAGTGTCTGATCGAGAAAGTGATGTAAGATATTGCCGCTTCTTAAATAAATGAGTCCCATCAAAAACATAACATGAAATGTACAACTCTCACAACGCATTTCTTCTGCTGTAAAAAGTTATATTATACAAACTAAACTCTCTTCATCAATGGGTGCTGCTGACCAAACACGTTTTCATTAACAAAAATTTATTGTGATTTATATTATATCTTTTTTTTTTCGTCGTATTAATAGTGACTTGGCAGCTGCCGTTGCAGTCTGACTTATAAGCTAGTTAGAATTATTAAAATTTGAGAACTAATTTCTTTTACAAGTAGCCAAAAACATAAATGTTTTTCTATATTCATATATTTTGATGAAACTACTTCAAATATCATTTTATGCTACCCTTTCAATAATACTCTCATAGTTTTCTTATTACAATTAATAAATAGGATAGCCTTAATTAAAATATATAAGCAACAGTTCCTAATACAATTGATGTGGGACACAGTTCAATATCCTGTTCACGCACCGCCTGTTCCGCCCCTAATCCCCCGATCATTAATATTACGATTCTGTCAAACATCGCTAGCCAATAATTCCTACTTGTCGCCTAGTGATTAGACGAGGGTCTTATTGAGAAAACAACGTTAAATATTATCGCTTCACAAATAACTATATTTCAGATCAAAATATAAAATACACGCACCATTTTACAATTAGATTGTAATCCGAACCAAAATAATCCACAAGTAAATTACAAGCAAGCTAGTGAAGATGTGGCAAAAAAATATGTATATTTACTATGAAAAAAATGCTAACCATTCTACCAAGAAAGCTTTAATTCCGTTGACGAAATTTTTATAGAGGTATTTCATAATTATCGACATTGTCATTTGTTTGAAGGGTGGATTGACAAATGTTGACCATTTGACGGCTTTTTACGCCACAATATTATTAATATATATATTCCAATAGATGTCGGTAAGAGTAATTTTATATTTAACTGCATAAACATTTAAAAAAACTGCAAATTCTATCAATAAAAATTTGTGGATCGATTTATCATCCCCGCAACCAGTGTACTAAATTTCATCAAAATCTTTGGAGCCGTTTCCGAGATTCAAAAAATATATTTAGATATAAACAAGAATTGCTCGTTTAAAGGTATTAGATAAACGCAAGGTTTTGCTTGAGGTTTGAACCCGGGTCTGTAGATCCGAAGTCAGCCCACGTAACCATTCGGCCAAGAAACCTTTAATTCAGTGAACGAAATTTGCATAGAGGTCTTTCAAATCGACATTGTCATTTCTTTGGACGTCGGTTTGGCGGATGGTAGTAGAGTAGCCCAAGAGGGGATTTTTGGATTTACTCGAGCGCATCAGATTAAGATAAGAAACTTTGCATCCTGTTGAGTACTATCACGATTAAAAAAGACCTTGTACATAGGTAGGTACAGTATTTTTTGGAGTTTATTCCTTAAGAAACGATTTGAGTTTTATGGCCCGGTACGAAAATTTTATGAGGAGTAAAATCAAGTGTGACACTCGAAAAGTTGAGGCGTTATGTAGAATACTACTAAATTTGAAAGTCAACTATGTGCCTACATTATCTTTCATAATTCATGACATTAAATTTTATCGTTTTATAATTCTCAGTGGCGCTATCTGTGATATGGTTCTCTTTCCTTTCATAAACTACTTACCTAACTGGAACAAACAGTTCACACAGAGAAGCATAGATGGCGCTACATCTGTCCTGCTTGCTTTTAGCAACCACAGTCGATAAAGCGGCCATTACAAAATTGTCACGAAGGTGGGTGAGAGAAAATATACTAAATCCAAACGTCTCCAGTGTTTCCTTTATAACAAAGTTCCAAACAGTTTCTCTTATTATTTTAAAAAATGCGTTCATTTACCCTCTTTTTCTATTCAATATATATCATAATTTATCGTTCGTAATGAGTAAACTCCAGTCGTGCGTCGGAGCTGATACACACTTTTTTTATCTTACTTCCGGATGTCAAAATGATCAGATTAGAATACCCCGTTACCATTGAACCATGAATTTTAAATATAAAAATTTGAACTCTATCGAGTTTGCCAAAATGTCGTTTTGTTATTTCGCTGTTTTGTATACATTCATACTAAAATCATTTGACGTACCATGCATTTAAATTACTGAAATATGACTTAGTATGCATTTAATTTATTCTACTATTTTACCTTTAGCTTTCGTATAAAAATTTTAAAACCCTATATAGTAAACGCAAAGCGTCATAAAATATAATCTTTTAATCTTCCTACCACCCAACCTATGAAATTCACAAGGTTGAGGAAATCCACAATGAGCCTCGTGGTCTCCCCCGTTTGACAGCGTTTGTACGTCACAATATTATTAATATTCTCCAATAGATGTCAGGAAGAGTCGTATTTTTCAGTTTATATTTAAATTGATTAACACTGAAAATATTTTTATACAGTTCAAAATTTCTATCAAAAAAAATTATATGGATCGATTTATCACCCCCGAAGCCAGGGTACTATTTTTCATCAAAATCTTTGGAGCCGTTTCTGAGATTCAAAAAATATATTTAGATACATACAAGAATTGCTCGTTTAAAGGTATTAGATATTGATCAAAATTTGTAAAGTGAGGAATTAAAAGGCTATTTTATTTATTTTTATTTATTTTTAGTGAAGACTAGCTGACCCCGCGAACTCCGTATCGCGTTTAAATATTAAATAATAATAATAATGGATAGCATATAAACCTTCTCCGTGAAAAAATACATATACATACCAATTTTCATAATAATCGGTCGAATAGTTTCTGAGTTTTGCGATGTCATATATACAAACATCCTCTTTTATATGTATATAATAGAAGATGTAGGTTGTGTAGTTTCGCTGCTACTCGGATGCCTAATGTAAACCTTATGTAAGCCTGGTCGGTAATCGTATCTTTCCGCTGAAACAGAATTGCTTCTGTCAATTTCGCATAAGCAAGGCAAGTATTTGGGTGTCATAGGTGGTGGAAACTGTTAAAATCGGTGCAGTCGTTTCAAACTCTATTCGATACAAGCAAATGTAAAAAATAGTCTTTGTATTATTGGTATGCCTGCAACTTCTCGTAGGTGGTAGAACTATTAGGTTCGCCCGGGGAAGTACTACCGCTGCACCCACTTCTGCCGTGAACCAATTCTGTTGTGTTTTGGTGGAAAGGTACAGTTGCCGGCCACGCTTACTTGAGGCTACCACCAGCCTCCGGAGTAGCAGCGCAACTGCATACCACCTTAGACAAGACTTACCTATGCTTGCTTGAGGTTGTATGTAGATGTCCATCGGCTGCAGCGACCACTTAACACCACGTGGCCTGCATGCTTGCGTGGTCTGCTACTCCATTCAAATAAAAAAATGCATTCCACTGCTAGGCGTGGGTCCCTCCCCATTATTAGGAACCACCTCCACCAAGCTGCGCCATAGCGGGTTGGTGGAGATGCGGGTTAGTGGCAAACCCGCCGTCGGATATATTCAAACCGCAAACTCGAACAGTTTTGACGATACTATCTAACTACAATAACTAGGACCAATGGCCTAACATGCTCTCCGAAGCACTATAATGCGCTTGAAATTTGCACTAGGGGTCATCCATTTTACACCCGCTGTTGTTAAATACGCGGTTGCGCTTGATCTGCTTAGCTACGCCAATCGCTTCCATTATATTGTAGCTACTGATGCATACGCGTTTCATTCATCTTAATCTTAATATATATAATTAATTACGTGTCACGTTGTTTGTCCGCGATGGACTCCTAAACTACTTAACCGATTTTAATAAAAATTGCACACCGTGTGCAGTTTGACCCAACTTGAAAGATAGGATAGCTTACACCTCAATTTTGGTCGCAATATTATTTTATTTCTGATACTTTAAGGCAGGACAACGTCTGCCTGGTTCGGTAGTAATATTATAAAAAACATACATTATTTGTTCCCATTCATATTACAATGGAAAGTATAAAAGTACAATTTCGCACAGTTACTGCCGCTCCCGAACTCTTGCGTAACTCACATCTGTCGCCAGCTCTCGGGCAGATTGAATTGTCAATCAAGCGGGCCTGTATTCACTATCGATAGTAAAAATACTATAAAAATCGGTAATAAATGCGAAATAATATATAAAACTATATATATATATATATTTCCGCAGGTATGTAGTGTATATTAATATACCTGGACGCCCGACCATTACTCGGATAAAAACAATTGATCTTCTTGGGTTATTTTTAAGCAAAACATTCATTGGCTTAGTGTTACTTAACAAAGCCTTTTGAAATACCTAGCTCCCAATTTAAAAAAAGTGTCACAAAAAATAAAAAACTCAACTTGCCTACTTGAGGTTTGAACCCGTGTCTCTAGCTCCGTAGTCAGATTTCGTAACCATTCGACCAAGAAAGCTTTAATTCCAATGACGAAATTTTTATAGAGGTCTTTCATATCTACATTGTCATTTGTTTGAAGGGCGGATTGACGGTCTACATTTGACGGCTATCTGCGCCACAATGTTATGAATATTCTCCAATAGATGTCAGTAAGAGTAATTTTATATTTAACGGCATAAACATTTAAAAAAAACTACAATTTCTATCAATAAAAATTTGCTGGATCGATTTATCATCACCGAAACCAGGGTACTAAATTTCATCAAAATCTTTGGAGCCGTTTCCGAGATTAAAAAAAATATATTTTGATATATACAAGAATTGCTCGTTTAAAGGTATTAATTATTAGATTCCACTGCTGCGACACTTAGACGTTTCCATGAATGAAACCTTGTCCACCAAATTGCTTACTTATATAAAGCAGAACCCTTAGTGTGAGTTAGTAAACGCGCAAACGTTACTACTGCCTCAGAGTTAAAATTGGACAGATAGATCTTAACCTGAAAGGAATAAGGTCGATAATTAAATTCCGTTAAGAATTTAAAACGAACGCGATAGTAACGTTTTCACGTGTGCACACTTACACTAAGGCCTCTGAAGAGTTTGTTTCTTTGTTTGAACGCGCTAATCTCAGGAACTACTGGTTCGAATTAAAAAAAATATTTTTGTGTTGGATAGTCCATTTATCGAGGAAGGCTTTAGGCTATATAAAATTACGCTGCGATCAATAGGAGCGAAGCATCAGTGAAAAAAGTTGCAAAAACGAGGAAAATTATTCATATTTGAGGGCTTCCATTATGTGCGCTACGTAAACGGTTCAAGATACCTAAAAAAATATGTATTAAAGAATTATTCCTCTTTAAATGAACTAAAAAAATATCTGCGACAGTATTATGTATGTCTGTCTTTTAAGATTGACTCATAAGCAATAAAAGTATGGGTTTCAATTCGGACACACGAAATCTGCTGAGTATATTCACTTCAAGCTAAGATTTCGCAAGGCACCTATGCAAAAACCTATATGGAGAATGTCCTTTCTACCCTCTGATGTACCCCACGTTGTTCGTACTGGGTATGGTAGACTAGACCGGTCTGCTGGCAAAGGCTCCACTGACACTAGCCATCCGCACAATTAATGCAGCGCATGAGAGAGTGGATATTTTTTCGTGCCAGTGGAGTGAATTCGTAAAAGTGTTGTTATATATATATACTTTGTTATACATAAATATTTGTTTGTATTTAAGGTATCTATAGAATAATTTATATATTTTTTCAACCTTTTTTTTATGTCCCACCTCTGGGCACAGGTCTCCTTCTCACAAGTGAGAGGGATTTAGGCCATAGTCCACCACGCTGGCCAAGTGCGGATTGGTGGACGTCATGCTTTCGAGAAATTATGAATTTCTCTCAGGCATGCACGGCGATGGAGAACATCGTCATCAATTAAATATCACGATATTTTCCATCACCGTGGAGCACCGAAAAATGCGCACATTACAAATTTATTTGTCAGAGGTGCGCGCCGAGGATTTGAACCCGGGATCGGTCGCGTCGAAGACCGCGGTTTTTTACCACTCGGCCATAGCTGCTCAATATAATAATTTATATATTGTATTATAATTATGTTAGTATTAAGTACATGGCCCATCCATCGCATTGGGTGTATACCTGTAAGGATGGATGTATTTTTGTTGAATAAATAAATAAATAATGCTGGTGAAACCGCGGGGGCTAACTAGTATTATATATGTATAAGGCTAAATAGCTGCTATCCTGTGGGTGATACAGTTATAATGTTTCGTTTATGGCTTGCATCGTTCTCCCGAGGAAGTGCCGCCGCTGAACCCATTTCTGCCTTCTTTCACCTAAAACACCCAACTGCCTAACTTATGCGAAATTGACAGAGTATTTCGATAATTGAACATTCTGACTTCGAAGTTCATTACCTTAATTGAAAATGCGAATTATTGAATTGCCCCTTGTCGCGGAAGCGGGAATGCCTTCAGATAATCAACTTGACGAATGCTTGGAGAGCTCGGGAGATTAATTTTAATTCAATCAAAAAGTTACGTACATTTACATTTTAATAAAAAATAGTTTATAAAAAACGAAATTAATTTTCAGAAAGAACGAAAGCGATATTTGCAGCTAAGCGAAACGGAGGCGGATCTAAGATGCATAACCGCTAGTGGCTTTCCTGCGCCATTCCATATTATTATTAGGAGGTTCCGTTTGGTATCCTACAGATAGCAATCGTTAAACCTTATCGGATGCCTATGGGCGGTTTGATAACATCCGATAGCGGGTTGGCCACTAACTGAAGGCCAGACATGAAAAATTTTCACAAATGATGTACGTACGTTGTTGCTGTTGCCGCTATAACAACAAATACTAAAAATATAATTTAATAAATATTAATGGTGCTCCCATGCAATAAACGTGAATTTTTATAGATGATGGTACGGAACTCTTCGCGAAAATTAAATGATGGTCTTGCTTTCAAGGGTTATTTTTTAATTATACATAAATATATCGAATCTTAACATGATAATTTACATAATAATATATCCGACTTAACTCACGTGACATTTTTCCGGAACTAAGCCGAGTAAACGTTACGTCGTTTCGGACCTAAACGAGGTCCTTCTTCATGAGCCGTCGCGGTCGGTCGCTGTTTTTTATTTGTTTGCACCACATAGCTGTCTACCAAAAATAAGTAGGTTTTCGAAAGTACTAAAACTATGCGAAGTTGACAAAGTATTGCGATAAATGGATTAACTTAATTGAAAACGCGGGTTGTTGAATTTCTCCTTGTCGTGGAAGCGGAAATGCCTCCAGATAATCAACTTGACGAATGCTTGGAGAGTTG
The DNA here is from genome assembly GCA_911387765.1 of Pyrgus malvae. Lineage (NCBI taxonomy): Eukaryota > Metazoa > Arthropoda > Insecta > Lepidoptera > Hesperiidae > Pyrgus > Pyrgus malvae. Next base: position 4,466,685 of record OU426958.1, on the reverse strand, counting down.
GAAGATTAATTTTAATTCTCTTAAAAAGTTACACAGATTATAATTATATTTTTATTAATGTGCAGATTAAAAAAATGTATTTCATTGAGCAGTGATGACCGAGCGGTAAAGACTGTGATCTCCGACACGGAGATCCCGAGTTCAAATCCCGGCGCGCACCACCGGCTAAGAAATTTGTTATTTACGTATTTATCGCCGCTCCGCGATGCCATTTCAGCCATATTAGTCGTTCCTTGGACCCTAATCACTGATGTCACTCGTATCTACAATTTTACGTTAATGGGTTACAATTTACCGCTCGACATCGGCCGTTAGTTTTTTAAACGAGACAATAACTATGACACTTAAAATATGTTTAGTATCAAAAAGAGGACATTAATTCGTTTTATTTTTTGGGAATATGACCACCTACTACAAAAATATTACAGTTACAGCTACTTTAAAAATTTCAAATATGCCAGAAATCTATTTTAAGAAAATTCACCAAATATGTTTTGATAATGGGCACACGTCACTGCGTGACAAAAATCATATTCCATTTATTGCCTTTAAAAAGATTACATATTACAAAAAATAACTTACATACAACAAATTAAAACTATCCTAAAAATACAAAAACAATAAAAACTATTGTTAATACATAAAATTGTATAACTAAATTTATTTACGAAAAGAGAGAAAAAAAAAACGCTAAATATAAAAAGCAGCATCCAAATTGCTGTCTCCGGGCTGTGTACCCAAAACGCTGGCTACATTACCCCGCTGTATGGCTAGACTTATTCTTTGCCGGAGGTAAGAGCCAGCACGTTGATCATGAGTACACTTAATCAATCGCCCGGATAGATGCTTAAAAAAGATCTTGGCATCAGATCCCCACGGTCCCATCGTTTCGACTCCAAAAGGCAGAAATATGTAGTCCCGACTAAGAGCCACATACTTCTGCAGCTGTTTTTAATAGTAAGAAAACTGTATGACGTCGCAGTAACGGCTGCTACGATTGCTACGAGTACGTAATGCTACGAACGTAGCAATTTTGCAGACTACTCAAACTTCAAATAGATCGCTGTAAATTTCGGCTTAGTTGTATAACAATTGAACTTAAACCGTTACACATACATGCTTGGGATTGTAATACATTTAATTTACTTAATGGAGGTACAGTGTAAAGTAAGTTGTACAAATACTACCTATCATTAAGGCGAGGGTTTCAGTAGGACTCAAAGCGCCACTATTTTCCATACAAAACGCGACAAGCACGACTCACAAGTAAGCGCTTTGTTGGATGAAATTTGGATATAATTTGCTATTTTTTTTTTCGGAAATACATTATTATCAATAATCAATTCTGTTTATTTGTAATCCACATGTACTCTGATATTTTTTTCTGACTTGCAAAGCAGATTTAATTTGAATTAAAACAAGTTTTTTACAGATTTTCAGACCAATTCTTGCTTTTTTTTACTGCAGCGAGAAAAAGATGATCATATATTGAGATACATATATACTTAGGTAACACAGTGAAATAAAACACATATTATGTCATAATTTCAACATGTAACATTTATGGATAAAACACAATAAAAATGCCATTTTTCGGAAGCCCTGGCCTTAACTAAGCTCTCACCATTAAAGTTGTATTCCCTTGTCTGAACCGGCATTGTACGCTAATCATTTTGGAGCATGTGTGGGAAGTGGGTAAATTATGCCAATCTTGTAATCTTAAAGAAGCAGGCTTGCTTATAAAGTTTGCAAAGCTAGGAAAATATTATGATATTTTAGAAGCACATATAAATTCCCTTTAAATAAGTATGTTATGTGCTATTCCAGGCTTCATTGCTATATCAAAATCATAGGCTTTTAGCTAGTTGCTTCAACCGCGTTGACCCTATTACCCGTTTTAAAGTAGGAATGAAACACTTTCCCGCAGTAAAAAGTAGCCTATGTTACTCAGGGTGAATGTAGCTTTCTAATAGTGAAAGAATTTTGAAATCGGAACAGTATGTTTTGAGTTTATTCATCACAAACATACAAAAATACGCTCGACATTCCTTCACATAAAAGTGACTTCTTCCGATACTCTTTCACAATTCAAGCTATACTACTGTGGAACACCCTACCTGAGACCGTTCGTAAAGCTCCAAGTAAGAGTGTCTTCAAGAGACTTGTTCGAGATCATTTCTTGAGTACTAACTGAATCATTTGAAAATTGAGGCATTAAGCACACCCTTGTATCCTTAGAATAAGGTTATACTTAAAATAAATAAATAAAAATACAAATCTTTCCTCTTTATAATATTAGTATAGAAGTATAGATAAAACCTATTTTGATATTTTTAAATATTATAGTCCCAAACGTTACCTAATATTCAACACCTATGGGAAGAAAAATACTGAATACAACCTACTATCTATCTACAAATATTTTAAAGATATTTTTTTTATCATGTACTATTGTTATTCAAATAAGAATATTTTTTCCGCATTAAGCCATATTACACAGTTGAGAAATGTATAAATTTTCGGAAGCGAAATATGGTGTGTCATTTTAACAATTGCGTTGTCTAAACACAATAAACCATTGTTGAAATGCTTCCATATTGCCGGGACGTGAAAATATTTCAAATTTGATAGATGCCGCAGCTTTCATTCAGTTGGGGACTCGATATTTTGGTACAGCTATTGTAATACTCTTTTGTAGATTGCTTGCCTTTACAAAAAGTGAATTAAATTGGCACTTTGATTACTGCTATGAAATGTGAAGCTAAAGATGCCTTAGGTAGAAAATTTAATGGTTTGACTGGTGAAGTACCACTGCTGCAAGCACTTCTGCCGTGAAGCTTTTGTATTGTGTTTTGTAGTAAAGATATAGTTGCCAACCAGACTCACATGAGGTAACCATCAGCCTTCACAGTAGCAGCGAAACTGCATACGACCACAGCAACAGCTTAGGTCACTTAACACCATGTGGCCTGCATGCTCGTCTGCTACTCCATTCAAATAAAAAACATCCATAGAAATACTAATCAGTTGTTACGAAATAAAAAAAACAATTATTGAAAGAATTTGCTCTCAACTCCTAACATGAGATGATGATTGGCTTGGCTGCAACCCTTTTGCGTCCCACTGTTGGGCACGGGTCTCTCCACCTTATTGGGGAGGCCTGGAGCTTACTCCACCACGCTGCTCCAATGCGGGTTGGTGATGATGATTACTATGCACAAATATCTCTTATGCTTCACAAAGTATAAGAAAGTTAATGTGAGTGCCTATAAAATTTGAGAGTTCCCTTCGATTTCTCTGGGATTCCATCATCAGATCCTAACTTGGTGACAATGGGACCACCTCGGGAGTATAAGGATAGTATTCGCATTCTGGACAACATACACTTTCCTGACACTACTAAATTTTCCAGATCTTCAAAAACTAGTAATTGTCAAAACTTTAACACCCGAACCATAAATAAATAAAAACTAGACTAACAACTTTGATCTTTCTTTTATCTTTTAACTCAGTAACTGTTACAGGTCAATCACCTTTACGTAACTACGTGCTTACCTTGTGAGCAATTTGCGTAAGTAAATTCGTACATTCCAGAAACTCTTATGCCCTTAGCTGATCATTTGAAAATTATTTTGATTTTTTAACCATTTACCAGATGAGCTAAAAACACTAGATCTCTTCCGTTTTAAATTAAGATTGAAAGATTTACTTTAAAAAAATGTTACTATACCGTGGATGACTTTTTACAGGACAAAATAATATATTAAAATGTAATTATTGTAGGTAGGTAGGTATTGTAGGTAGGTATAATGTAATTTGTTGACCCTTTAGAAGTAAGAAATTTAATAACCTATTAACATTAATTTGACATTTACAAATAAATTTACTTGAATGCTTTAATTTAATATTACTTTTAAATTTGACATGTCTGGGAACTAATTATTTCTAAGTTATTTATTTTAATGCAATTCGCTAATATAATGTTAAATTATTATTTTGATTTAACGCTATTAATAATAATATTGCACGCCCCATGGGCATAAACAGAGAGACCATATTAAATTATTCCGTTAATATCTTTTATACCTGTTTTATGCAATAAACGATTACTGATTACTGACGTTATAAATATAAAATGTTTTAAAGATAATTCTTTCTTTTCAATAGAATCGCAATCAAGCTTAAAAGCTAAGAATCGGCTTAACTCTCACAAAACAATTTAAAGTAGCTGAGATTACGTCTTGGCTGCAGCTGCAACCCTTTTTACGTTCCACTGCTGGGCACGGGTCTCTCCCCATTATTGGGGAGATCTGGAGCTTACTGGAGATTACGCCTTAGTTTATATTAATTCTCAAATAATGCGTTAGTACTATTTTTCACATCATTAGGCGTTATAAAAATAAATGACTTGATTTTTTATCAGCAAATATGTACCTATGTAGTGATAAATAATAATTATGTCACCTAAGGAATTTTAAGATTTTTTTTACCTTCTTTCTAACCTATCAATATTTTATGTCACAAAAATCCTGCAAAATTAGAGCATTTTATGCGAAGATATTATAAAAAATACTCACAGCAATCATTATTGGAGCTTGCTTATCGAAAGAACTGTATTAATCATCAGTCAAAGATTCGGATTTAAATAGCTTCAAAGAAGGTGATCACAAAATTTTGCTTTGCCATTACACAAGTGATAAATTAACATATAAGATCTACTTAAAAAGGCGTTCGTAAAAAAATACGATTCTAACTACAGGCTAAAAATAGCTGTGCCCCCCAGCTAAAAAAATTGACAATTGTACGCCCCAGTAATAGCTCGCACATTCGAAATTAATTCGTCAGTGCAAACACAGCTTAATAAAGAGATTTGGAGCGACGCCAGCCATCAAGAGCTTGCATTTTCGGCAAACTGGCAGTGTGAATTAGACCTGTACATTCATGGTTCTGTACCTTACACATTAAGATTTTTGTAAGTTTAAAAAAAATTGTGAAGTAGTTTAATATAGGAATAATTAACGTTGGATATTCTACTTCACGAAGTCCATTCGGCTATGAATGTTGTGAGGTAACAAAAGTATGTATGTGTTTCCTCGCGCGGTTGTAATAAATTAATAAAATGTAAAGAACCGTCTTAAGATTGAGTTTCAGTTCGACCACTTATCAAATCTGACAGCTATTAGCAATGGGTTTAGAGGTCAATCCGTGTTAATTGGCTATGGTTTATGTATCTATGGACATGTACAATAATATCTCTTTGGACATGTATTTTGTTATATCTCTCTATTGGTCATAACAACTCTCTATTACTAACTACTCAATATTGGTGCATCTTTTTATTATCTGTCATGTACTTTTAACGTACGTTTAACTATAGAAATTAACTGCATTTATTTGAAATACTAAAAAAATGTCTAATGATAAGTGATTCCATCGCATTTTGTTATTATTCTGTTATATGAGCAAATCTTATAAAAAATGACACTTTTTTGATTGAGTCTGTACACGAACCACTGTCGACCTTTACAGCGCGTGACAAGTTCATGAGAAAATTAGCTTAAAATTTATGTGTTATTTTTGACATTACTTATCTACACTTTTTACCGACTTCCAAAAGAAGGAGGTACTGTATTCGGCTGTATGTATTTTTTTTTTTTTTTATATATGTTCACCGATTACTCCGCCGTTTGTGGACCGATTTTCAAAATTCTTTTTTTGTTCGTATGCTTATACTCCCGAGGTGGTCCCATTGTCACCAAATCAGGATCTGATGATGGGATCCCAGGGAAATCGAGGGGAACTCTCAATTTTTATAGGCACACACATTGATTTTCTTATAGTTGCTGAAGCATAACAGATATTTGTGCATTGTAATCGTCATCTCATGTTGCTGAGCTGATGATGGAAGGTATTGCGACGGTGAGGAGTTGAGAGCAAATTCTTTCAATAAATGTTTTTTTGTTCGAAATCTTACATTCCTGAGGTGGTCCAACTGTCACCAAGTGAAAGTCTGATGATGGAATCCCAGAGAAATCGAAGGGAACATTCAAATTTAAGTAAAACAAATGATTTTTATATTTTTACTAAAGCAAAACGGGCATTTGTGTATAATTATCATCATATCATGTTGCTGAGCTGTTGATGGAAGGTACTACGACGGTTAGGAGTTGAGAGCAAATTCTTTCAATAAATGGTTTTTTGTTCGAAATCTTACATTCCTGAGGTAGTCCAGCTGTCACCAAGTCAAAGTCTGATGATAGGATCCCAGAGAAATCGAGGGGAACATTCAAATTTTATAACACAAAAATTGATTTTCATATCCTTATTAAAGCAAAACAGGCATTTGTGTATAATTATCATCATATCAAGTTGCTGAGCTGATGATGGAAGGTAGTACGACGGTTAGGAGTTGAGAGCAAATTCTTTCAATATATATTTTTTTGTTCTTAAACTTAAACTCCTAAGGTGGTCCAACTGTCACTATATCATAATCTGATGATGTGATACTAGGGAAATCGAGGGAAACACTGAAACTTAATAGGCACACACATTCTTTTAGTCATATTTTTTAACATAATACAAATATTTATGTCCGGTAATTATCACCTGATGTTGCTAAGCTGATGATTGAAGGTACACAACTCCTCAATGGTTAGGAGCTGAGAGCAATTTCTTTCATTAATTTATACGTTCAGGTGGACTGACAGTAGTATTCTTTCAAGCTATAAGATGGCTATTAGATAAACATGATTATAAAAGGTAAATCTCTTTAACATTTAGAAGTTTAGTGAAAAAATTTCAAGTATGCTTATACATATGTACAGAATTATTAAAGTTACTAAAAATAGTGAAATAAATTAAGTTTTTAACAAAAAAATAGAACCGACTTCAAACGGTAAAAAATAAAATTATTCAGTACCTACTTCTTCTTGCTTATGGTAATTACTCTTAAAACTATTTTTGGAGTCGGGCCCTTAGTAAAATGTCCTGTTATAGTAAATATAGTGTACCTTTCGTTCTGAATGGGCACCGACTCCAATATAGTTTTAACAGTCATTACCATAAGCAAGAAGATGTAGGTACTGTCCCACTGTCTGTACTGTCGGTGCCCATTTAGAACGAATTGTACGACATTTTAGTAAGGGCCCGACTCCAAAAATAGTTTTAAGAGTAATTACCATAAGCAAGAAGAAGTAGGTACTGAATAATTTTATTTTTTACCGTTTGAAGTCGGTTCTATTTTTTTGTTAAAAACTTAATTTATACTTGCAATATATCAATCTAAGTCAAGACGTTCTCAGTAATGCATGAAAGTCAGTGTGAAAGTCAGACAAGCATTTGTGAATATTTTTCATTCAGTCGTAGCAGAAATATTTCGGTTGGATTTTAATATTTATGATGCATATATGTCAAGGTTAATTAAACCATTCTCATACTATCCATAATAGAGAAGCATGCATGTTTAAGCATATAACTTTTAGTAAAAATAAAAGCTAAAACGTACCATTTTTTTTCGATTTTTTTATGTTGCACTACTGGGTACAGGTCTCCTCTGACAAGTGTGAATATGCCATAGTCCTCCACGCTAGCCAAGTGCGGATTGGTAGACATCATGCCGTCGAGAAATTATGAGTTTCTCTCAGGCATGCACGGTATTGGAAAACATCATAATTAAGTAAAGATCGCAATATTTTCCATCACCATGGAGCGCCGATAGAATACGCAAGGATGATTTGAACCTGATATCTCCATGTCGGAGTCCGCGGTCATTACCGCTCGGCCCTCGCTGCTCAGTTTAATACGTAAATAAATTGTGGTAACTAATAAACTAATGCAAGAACATCCATAAATCTCATCCAACGTGCACCCAAAGTGCACCCAACTCGTTAAAACTTTAGCATTTCCTCCAATTTAGAGCGGTGATAATGTTACATGAATGTTAAATGAATTAAAGGAATCAGTATTGGTCTCACTAAATAATTTATTCACATTATCCCTTCGTAATTGTGCTAGATTTTTAAGCTAGAATTGAGTTCGAAAGATTTTGTGGTATTCATTTTTAGTAACCCCAAACCTTCCTTTTTGAAAAAGGTATACAGTAGATTTCAGTATTATTCAATAATATTTCAGCGTTTCAGTATATTATAGTATGGCAAAGTAGGGCCTAATGCTATATTATATAGCATGATGTTCACATTACGCGATATTGTCGCTAGCATTTATAGTACATAGCAAGGTCAGTTGACCGCGATCTTTGAAGACTTTACTTTGAAGTTCATGCTGTGCTATAAATTCTATTCAAAGATCTCAAAAGATCTTTGAATAGAATTCGTACCAAATCGTACCAATTTAAAGCGTATAGTAAGCCAATAATATAAAGTATAGTACAGTGTGAACGTGTCCATTAAGCTAATTTCAGACTACGCTGAACTATGATCTTTGAAGAGTTTTAAATCTTTGAAGATCGAGATTTGAGATCTTTGAATAGAATTTATAGCACAGCATGAACTTAGCGCATCGCACCAATTTAAAGCGTATAGTAAGACAATAATATAAAGTACAGTACAGTGTGAACGTGTCCGTCCATAATAATGTATGGTGCGCGATATTGTTGTGCTATGAGCTATATACATAATAATACATTATATACTATATGCTATTATATTATAGGGTAGTCTGAAAACCGCTTACGTTTTTGGATAAGCTTGGAAACCTGTAGCCCTAGAGTCCTGTAGGCCAGAATATTATACTCCACTACGTAATTCTTAAGTACCGTTACTTACTTACATATCCCTAAAGGCCAGTAAGACTGAGAGAGTGAACGAGAATCAACAATGTGTTTCTTAAAAAACTAGACAAGACGACCAGTCCGTCAGTATTCTAGACAAGAATATTAGGTCTAATGACTATAAAGTCATACAATAAATATTTAATTATGTAAACGGGATATTTTATGCCTTAACTGAAAATCCTGAAAACCAAAATCCACAAACTAGTATTGATACGTCAGGCATTAGAATCCTTTATTGGCGATTTTCCAAACCACTCCATTAGGCGGTATTTGCACTGACGAATTAATTCTGATCGGTGCGGTTAATCATTTGACTAAATTGGCCTAAATTCGGCGCTTGGACTAAACTTTTAATGCCTAATAGAGGTATTACTTGGCTTTAACTTACTTTAAGGGTAAAGAACTATTAATATTAACCCATTGATATTTTTAGTGGCAATGATCTTTGTTATTTTATAAAACATTTTAATTTTTTTCGACGATCGTGTGGCGCATTGGTTATGGTTACCATGCCGGACTGCCAATCGAAGGGTCACGGGTTCGATTCCCGGTGTAGCAGAAATTTGAATGATGAGTTTAAATTTCTGTTCTCGATCTGGGCGTTTGTGTTTCGTCTTTGTATGTGTCGATGGCACCCACGAGGATACATCTACCTTACTGTGGGGCTATGACTGTGAGGCGTTATTATTATTATTATTATAAAAGATAATTTTCCTGTTTGTTTAATAAAAAAAACGTTGGTCTGTACGATGTATATTGTTTGCAAACATTTATTCTGTTTTATTTGATCAGCTGGTAGATAATGCCACTTGGCATTAAGCTCGCCTGTTGTGCCACATTTTTGGGTTCAATAAAGTTTTTAACTGACTAAATGCTTGCGTGTTAAAGCAATTCGTTTGGTTGTTAAAGTAAGACTGAATGTTTTTATTATTCAGAAGAGAACATGAGACAGGCAAAAGACATTGTCTACATTTTGGGGTTCATTTATAAAATGCTATAATATTCCAAGATCCCAGAGTCCCCAGACGTTACTTACTTTCTCAGAGATAAAATGTACCTATACAATTACATCATAGTATTAATATATACTATGGGCCGATGGGCCGAAGTTTCTAAAAAATAATTAAACTTTACTTACAATCTCGGTCTTGATTTTTTGCATATTTTTTATTATTTCAATGGAGTAGCAGACGAGCATGCAGGCCACATGGGGTTAAGTGGTCGCTGCAGCCCATTGACATCTACACAAAACCTCAAGCAAGCATAAGTCTTGTCTGATGTCGTAATGCAGTTGCGCTGCTACTCTGGAGGCTGGTGGTCGCCTCATGTAAGTGTGGCCGGAATCTGCACCTTTCCACCGAAACACAATAGAATTGATTCACGGCAGAAGTGGGTGCAGCGGTGGTACTTCTCCGGGCGAACCATAATAGTTCTACCACCTACAAAATATGATACATTTTTGCGTATGATACTTAGGGAACTAATTCAATAATTTTTGTAAGCAAAAAGACCAATTGGATGGGTCTATGGGTCACTCCCCAGACACACACAAAATCCCGCTACCTTTGGCAGCATTAATACTATGTTATTGTATACATTTTATCTCTGGGAAAATAAGTAATGTCGGTTTGAAGGCCCTGAGACACGGCCTTGAGATCTTGAAATATAACCTTTGTGTATATTATTAATCTGTACTAATATTATAAAGAGGAAATGTTTGATTGTTTGCTTATTTGTTTTAATTGATTAGGCCCCGAATTACTGGAGCGATTTGAAAAATTCTTTCACCATTAAAATTCTACATCACCCATAGTGAATTTGAATATCCAAATGTATGGTTCATAGTCAGGGGGGAGCAAAGATTTTTCAAGCTGGGTACCGCGCGTAAATTTGCCTTCCACGCAGACACACACACCAAATATTAAATATACAAAGGAAACAGCAGGTGGTAGCAATGTAGTTTATTCTTTATAGGTTTCTTTTTTCGATTGGGAGATCTTTTTGGATCCTTGCATCCCTGAATTTGACCTTGATCCAGGGGGAGGGAGGTAGCTGCCCCACCTTGCCCCCTTCCCCCTCGGTAGGCCTCGGTAGGGTATAGCGTTAAATGCTGTTTTAAATTCTTTTGGAATGCTGTAGAGCCCATAGACTAAATAAATTTACCCTTATCTATAGAACGATGTGTCGCTAGAAGTACTTGCGTTCAGACGATCGTAGGAACATTGCTGGAAGAAAACCGATGGCCTTACTCGTATACTAGACATCTCATTGAGTGTCTGAGATTTAATCCGAGCTCTTTCATGCATTCATGAAGGATGAAGTATGAATACGTTTGTCAGAGCTTGAGTGAGGTCGACGTTTCGAACTTGACTGTCCAATTCAAACAAATCTAGTTATTCTATTCTAGAAATTTATATTCATAGAATCACAATTTTATTTCTTTACGCCTTGAAAACGAATAATTATGTGAGAATTGTAGAGGCCACATGATGTTACTTATCACTGTAAGCTATAAATTACCTGAATAATTAACGGCCCGTGTGGCGCAATGCCAAATTGCCGATCGTAGGGTCCCAGGTACGATTTCTTGCGAAGCAGAATTTTTAAAGAAAAACAAGAAGTATCTAGAAAAAGAAAAAAAATATTTATTTCATTTTAGGAATCATCGCCATTAGGTGCCCGTTTAGGCTAAATGTTGAGCTGAGCGAAAAAAGGCGGCGGACAAAAAAAGTCTTTTAAAAGAAGTACATTTATATATTTGAGATAACAGAATGGCTATGGGTCGATAATTGGCACACGAGACAGCTGATCGTGTAAGACACTATCATATCAGATGAGATTTTTCTGTTCTAGGTCTGTGTGGTTATGTTTCTGTCTTTGTGTGTCTATGGCACCCACAACAAAGAGAATTCTAATGTGGGGCTGTAAGTGTATAGCATTAAATGGTAGCTGTACCCCATGGACTATCTATACAAAACCTAGAACTAGTCTGAGTCTTACCTAAGGTCGTAAGCAGCTGTGCTAGTACTATGACGGCCGTGGTCGCCTCATGCACTTCTGAATGGCAACTGCGAAGAAACAATGGAATTACTTCACTGCAGAAGTGGGTAAGTAATCGATGCTACTTCCCTAGTCGAAACATGATAATTCTGCCTCCTAATAATAAAGGTATTGTGTACCTCTTAACATGTAGAAGCCAGAATGTTCCTTTTACCTTTTTTATTTCATATCGGGGTGGAAACCTTCAAAAGGTACCCAGCACCTTGGGGAGGATATCGGGTTATGTGGGATTTTATCACAATAAAAGCCCTCGGTGGCCTGCCTCTGAGCTTGGGGAGGACTCCGGGATCTCCGGTGGAACGCACCGGTGTCTTCCACTCACGTCGCCCCAGAACGGGCACATCTTCGGGAGAGCAGATGTGCTCTCCAGCACCTTTAGGTGTTAACGGCGGCATGCGACCACACACACACTGCCATCCTTTCCGGGGCTGTTGGCTGGACTGGTCGAGCTTTCACCGTCGGCAACCCCGGAAGCCCCCTTTTAGTCGCCTCTTATGATCAGGATACTGTAGCTCTATTCTTAATTACGTAGCTCCTGGGTGAAAAGTAAAAGTGCCTTTTTTGCCAAAAAGACTTTTGCATTTTATAGACCAGAACAATATTATATTATATTTTATTATATTATATATTATATCTAATACCTGTTCTTATATCTAGTATCCAGTACCTACCCTATTATTACAAATTCAGCTAGTTTATAATAAAGATATAACCCCTTGAACTAATCTATAAATCACAACAATTAGTTCTGTTATTTTTACCTTAAGCACAGTTGAGAGCGTAATGTTGCGTGATTGTATAGAATAAAGGCGTTTTATTATTCTTTCGTATGTGAATTGTCGTATTTCGGTAAACCCTTTTAGGGTCGAGATGCCGTGGTCTCAACGCACTTACGATAAGGGCAAGCATTAACGTTACATTATTGTTATCTCGCGATTGTAATCCTAAACAAAAATAGAAAGCTGTGTTTAGAAATGCAGAGTAAATTAAGTTAGTAAATTAAGTTGACATTTAAAGACAAAGACAAAGACTTTTGTTTGCTCAAATATGGGTGTTTACATAAGGATTTTTTGTACATTTGGTTCGCCATATTTACCTTCATGAGGTATGCAAATATTGCAATAATTAAAAACTTAACTAATTACAAATATTAAAATGTACGTTGAAATAGTTCTATTTATTATATTATTTTTATTAATATTTGTACAAAAAAACCTCCCAGATTTTTATGGAATTCCTTTATGCCGCTTTATCATTCAAAAAATCAGTGACCGAGTAATACGCCTTTTCCAGTAAATACGTTTTTTTAGCTCCAGGCCTCCGCAAAAATCGGGAGAGACCCGTGCCCAGCAGTGGGATGCTAAAAGGGTTGCAGCAAAGTTCCTTTTTAAACTCATTGCCCATTTTTATTTTGAGAAGTTCCGGTAGGTTATTGTATATTTTTGGTCCCATGCAAAAGACACTGTTATGATATTGTCTTGTTTTAGAAGCTATTGAACAAAGTTTATTGTTATGTCTTTTCAGCGTTTCGTATTTGTGATTTCAGTTTTTACCATTTAAGAGATTTCATAAATATAAGTATAAAGAAGGGAGCGTCATTATTTTTAAATTTTGAAAGTGCGGCCTACAAGTATTCATTTGTTGTAATTGACATATTGCGCGGATACACTTTTTTTGGGCTTTAATTAATATTAATTTGAATTCCCGTCGCCTTACACCAGAATATTAGTCCGTATCTTAGAGTTGCACCAACATAAGCATGGTATGCATTTAAAACCGCCGTTTTACTCACAACCTTCGTTAATTTATAAGTAAGCTGTAAGTTTCTGGTTATTTCTCACTATAAGGCAGTCTTGAACTTTACTTTATCATGCTGTTTCAATGCAGGTCGATAGTGATAGGTACGTGTCAATAACTATCGATTTCCAAGCTCTCTATAAGACCTCACAAGGTAATAGTCCTAACTCACATTCTTTCAAAGCACAGAAATGTGCAAGAAATTTGGCACTAGTTGGGAGTTGGATAGGTCACCGCAATACCGGCGATGGCCGAGTGGTAAGGACCGCGGTCTCCGACGCGGGAGATGCCAGGTACAAATCCTCGGCGCGCAGCTCTGACAAAACAAATTTGTAATGTGCATATTTCATCGCTTCTCCACGGTGATGGAAAATATTTGATTAAATTAGAAACTCATAATTTCTCGAAGGTATGATGTCCACCAATCCGCACTAGGCCCCCGTGGTGAACTATGGCCTAAATCCCCCTCACTTGTAAGAGGAGACCTGTGCCCAGCAGTGTGACATGAAAAGGTTGGAGAAAACTAATACTCGTCCAAATTGCGACCGTGCCCGACATTGCTTAGCTGCATAGATCGCTTCCATTTTACACGAATTACCAAGCTGTACGGTCCTCAAATTGTTTACCACGATCTATCAAAACAACCTTTACCTATAAATATATATAAAAATATCTATCTATATGTATCAAATTCTCGAGTCGGTGTTAGTCATACTTCTCCGAAACTCTCAGGTTTTTATGCAATTTCATATTTATATTTGGTAGGTCTGAGATAGGTTGTAATCTATTTTACAAATCCTTATAGAGGTGGTTCTACCCTAAATATTAATTTTTTGGACATATTTTTTATTTTTAATTTTGAACGAAGTTCCTTATGGGGCGTTGCGGGGAGGTACCCTAGCCGGGAAGAAACGTCCGTAACGTAAGATTTTTATGTATAGTTTATGTATGATGGCTATACAGTGCCTAATGTATAGTCTACGTGATGACTGTCATTATTATTTATATTATATATTTTATAAATCATTGTAAATAAAATAAAAGTGTTAAGATAATTTTGTAAAGTAGTTTCTTTGCTTTTTATCGATAAAAAATCATTATTAAAAATGGACACCCGAAATTATTTTCTTTATACCTTGAATAGAACTTAAAATTAATATTTTTTTATAATCAGGAACTTCGTTCCTATCCGGTGTCCCACGACTCCACACGACTTTTTATTATGTGGCATGAAGCATTTTGTTTTCTTTTTTTTTTCAACCTTTTTTTATGTCCCACTGCTGGGCACAGGTCTCCTTCTCACAAGTGAGAGGGATTTAGGCCATAGTTCACCACGCTGGCCAAGTACGGATTGGTGGACATCATGCTTTCGAGAAATTATGAATTTCTCTCAAGCATGCATGGCGATGAAGAACATCGTTACCAATTACATATCACGATATTTTCCATCACCGTGGAGCAGCGATAAATGCGCACATCACAAATTTCTTTGTCAGAGGTGCGCACCGAGGATTTGAACCCGGGATCGGTCGCGTAGAAGACATGAAGCAATACCTACATACAACTCTTAATTTTCACCTTTCTATCACCAACTATTATTATTAAAGCCTCATGGAAAGTGGTATGGAGTTCGCCGGGTCAAATAGTCGATAAAAATCAGTACAACCGAAAGTATTTCTCATGGACTAAAATATTTCAGCAACAGCACTGCTGTGCTGCGCTTCAATATTTTATTAACACGTGTACTCAAATGAAAATCGATAATTATTGTGCAGTATTAACGTAAAACTATATTTGTGGCTACGTGGTATTCGAATGCAGGTCAACCAAGGTTAAAATAAATAAATTACGTTGCACACTCATAGGACCACAATAGAATTCCCTGTATCGTTTGTACTATGGGCACACAGAAAGACAAGAATACTGGCATCCAGACCGAGAATAGAAAACTCTATCAAATCATCTTCTCGCTGGGAATCGAAATCGGGAACCTTGTTTGACGGTCCGGCGTGGTAATCATTGCGCTACACGGATCGCCAGTTAATTAAAAGCTGTTAAGCATTGGTGGCTTTGAATCGCAACTTTGTTGTACAATAAATGTTAAGAAGATACAAGCTTGCCTCTCCTGGCTGCAACCCTTTTTACGTCCCACAGCAGGGTTCAGGTCTCTCCCCATTATTGGGGATACCTGGAGCTTACTCCACCACGTTGCTCCAATGCGGGTTTTCAAACAGCCCACAAGGCCTCCGACAAGGTTTGACGACTGTTATCTAACGACAACAAGCGGGACCGATGGCTTAACGTGCCCTCCGAATCACGGAAAAGCGCATGAATTTTTTTACCACTAGCGGTCACCCATCTTACACCCGACCGCGCCCGTTTGCCTGACGCTAACCGCCGGGCCATGCGCGCTTCATTGCCTCTCCAATTATAATTAAATAGCATATTTATTGACAAATTAAATATACCATTTGTATGAATTTTCCCAGTGTTGTGCTAAGAAGCAAAATTCCTAACATTTAAATTTGTATTTGTTTCATTATTCAAGAAACTACAGCCGAATGGGAACGGAAGACATAAATCGACCTCGTTGAGAACAATCCGCCGATTGTGGTGAAAACCGTATCGTAAATTATTTTTATACTCTTACACAATTCATTGCCTTTCTTATTATTCAAGAGCATATTTATTGATAAATGTTACAATACTTAAACTACTAAGCCTTCAAATATAATGCAAAATTATTTTAGTAGCTTCGGATAATGTGGGATTTGACCACACTAAAACCCTCTCGGTGGCCTGCCACTGCGCTTGGGGAGGATCTGGAACGGTACCATCTTTGGGAAAGCAGATGTGCTCTCCTGCACCTTCCGATGCTTACGACGGCATGCGGCCACGCACACACCGCCGTCCTTCCCGGGGCTGCTGGCTGGATGGATCGAGCTCCCACTCTCACCGCCCGCAACCCCGGAAGCTCCCTGTTAGTCGCCTCTTACGATCAGGCAGGGAATACGGTAGCTCTATTCTTAATCCCGAAGCTACCGGAACACCTATAAAGTACCTAGTGTGCTTACTTTTTCTCATTGAGTTTCCTTGTTAATAACTGGCATTGGTGCACTGAGATGAATTAAGCCCCAGCTTCAGTTAAGACTAAAAATCATTAGAGTCAAATTAAATCAAATCAAAAATATTTATTTCATATTAGGCATACATCACTGCAACTCTTTTTGCGTCCCACTGCTGGGCACGGGTCTCTCCCCATTATTGGGGAGGCCTGGAGCTTACACTACCACGATGCTCCAATGCGGGTTGGTGGAGGTGCGGGTAAGTGGCCAACCCGCTGTCGTATGTTTTCAAAGCGCCCATAAGGCCGACAAGGTTTAACGACTGTTATCTATCGATAACAACCGGGACCGACGGCTTAACGTGCCCTTCGATGCACGGAAACGCGCATGAAATTTTTTGCCACTAGCGGTCACCCATCTCAAACCCTATCGCGCCGGTTTGGCATAGATCGCGTGCGTTATATGCCAACCGCCGGGCTATGCGCGCTTTGGAACTAGGAATACATAATATTCGCTTAATGAATGTAATTTTTTCCCGGTCATCATAACTGGACCATGGCACGGGGCTTATATTTATTAATATTACTGAAATAAGAATATTTTAAGTAAAATGCTGTTCAATTGAGCCTTTTTAATTGAAAGATAAGAACAATAAAACAAGAATTTTAATCACATAAAAACTAACTTATCTTTTCGCTCAAAGGTTCAACGTTATTTTTTCAACAGGGAAATGCCGACAGCGTCTTAGGCACCATGCCTAACACGGAGATTTTAGAGAAAGTTTTTTTATTCATGAATATTTATTTTTGTAGGTAATTACGGTAACTGTAAATGTACTATTTACAGTTTACTTAAAAACTTAAGTAAACTGTAAATAGATAACATAAGAAAAAGAGAGACAGGTGACACTAATGTGTTTTATCGCCGTAGAAAATATAACAAAAGTTTCGTTTTGCTCTTTCGAATACCCAAATAATATAGTAATTCTATAAACTTGTTCTTTTTCCCTGTTTGTCCGTGACAAATACAAAAAATGTCCCCAAGACAGACACCAAGAACAAAAATTTGTTATTAAAGTGTCCCTTCTAATTTCTGCCACGGCAGGAATCAAATCCTTCCACGGTCTGGATGGTAACTATTGTGCTATGGCTGCAATCCTTTTTGCTCCCACTGCTGGCCACGGGTCTCTCCCCGTTATAGGGAAGGCCTGGAGCTTACTCCACCACGCTGCTCCAATGCGGGTTGGCACTATTGTGCCATACGGGTCGCCAAATGTTATTACGATACGAGAAAACAATCTTGGAGGTCTCAATTCGCATCAGAAAACAAATCCGAAAAGCACTGTTTCATTTCAGCAAGAAATACTCGTACATCTTGCTTCCACCACTTTAGAGAGACCTCCCAAAATTATGGATCTGACCTCTTACTTGCAGTATTTTAGAGAAGCAGCGGGAGGGGTAACAGGTCATGTTTTCTGGTTTCCTTTCTTCTGGAGACTCTCCAAATGCAGCAACTAAGCAAACGTCCTTGGTACGAAGTAGCGCACATATAAGTATTAAAATAGATTTTTAATTTTGGACTATTTTTTAGAATTGTCGAAAGTAGTAAACAAATGATGATATAATGTTGAAATTTAATATACTCAGTCGGTCATAACAAAACAGCAAGCTTTTGACTATATACAATTTTGTCGTGTAACCTTGAATGTAGGTATTCAAATATTATTTGATTATCTTTTCGTTTACATGCAGTGAGTACCAGTTACAGTAATAGATTTTGGACGATAAACCAATCTAACCATTTATTCCGACGAATAAGATGTGATTTTTGTGTTATTTTTGACATTTGTAAAAACAAACTAAATGGAATGGAAACGAAATGGAAGAGTTTTGGCGGGAAGTCGAAAAATACATTTTGTGCTCTTGTTTTATTTTCATTTTCTTGGTGTATTTTTGAGTTATATCGGATAAAGTTGATGGAATTTTGCTCCATATAGGTTAATGACAGTGCACGAGTGTTAAACAATATAACAGCGCGAAAACATGTTTTTTCGGCTCGCCTCCAAATCTCCAACGGACATGTTCTGGTAAAGTATGGCTACTTTACTTGAACATTTGACTGACTAGACTGACTGATACCTGATGACTGACATAATTTTTTCTTCGACTACAAAGTGATGCAGGAACTTTACTTGACGCTGCCAATATGCACAGAGTTTGCGACGCCATTATTAAAATTGTAAAAAAATGTCTCTAAGGTAAAAATATAAATTATTACTTCAAAAATCTTATATTATTACTTAGAGGTCTTTGGTCACAAATGAGACACTAATAATCTTTAAATTACAAGTATTAATAGTTATATACCAGTGAATCAATTAAACTCGCTAAGCAATTAATTTTTCATCGTAATCTTCTAACTATGAGCCTTATTTTCTACTTGTCAGTCAATGATAATCGTATGCCAATAATTTCTTGCCTGAATGGCTCATAATTTGTTTTATTATTATGAAAACTATTTGTTAAAGCCTTTAAGGCGTTGTTATTAATAACCCTACACATTCATAGCCTCTTACTGGGATTCCCTGTCTCTTGGATACCATGGACACACACAAAGACAAAAACGTAAATACTTAGGCTGAGTACAGAAAAATTTTTCATCATTAAAATTATTTTTTCATCGGGAATCACACTCGGGACTCTCCGATCGTCAGTGCGGCAAAGTAATCATTGCGCCAAACAGGTCGTCAAGCGTTAATAAATCGAATTTCGTATCACGTAGAGCATATATCATTTGATGAATGTTGTGAAGGTTAAGAACAGTATCTAGGATCATGCGACACAATTGTCGACCATCGAGATCCAATCATCATAAATTATAACGGCTTCGGAGCCGGTCGTAAATCAGGCTGTTCATTAGGTGACAACATAGCTTTATGTGTCATAATTATCTTAACTGATACAAGGATATCAATGCTTTTTATTTACTTGCAATGATATCCTTCATTGCAAGTAAACAAAAGTACACGGATAAAAAAAATCTGCAGAGACTTAGAGAGAGCTTAGTGTTGCATAACAACGCCATCTACTGAAGGAGCTCCTTATTAAAAAAATATAGTGTTACATGACTTGCCAATAGATGTCAGGGAGTCATATTTTTTAGTTTATGTTTCAGATGATTATCACTGAAAACACGGATAAAACGACGTTTTCTAAAAATTAAACCTAGCTTGATCAATTTGTCGCCTCCAAAACTCCCTACATACTAAATTTCACAATAATATCCAATTTAATTGCAAATTTTAAGACAAAAGCTTTCCGAAATTGGAAATAAATCCGGCCAACAAACCTAAAAACTTAATTTACTCGTTCCTATGTAAAGTCATTAGATTTTAATAACACTAATTACGTACAGCGGATATGCGTGCATCGTAGCAATAAATTGCGCTCGAAGGAAAATTACATGCAGGCTTCCGTAGAACACATTCTGCTACATATGTTTTACCTCATTAGATGTAGTTTGTGTTTTCAAGCAACATACTGAAAGCGTTTAAATTTTTTTTTGTCTTATGATTTAAAAAAATAAGCAAAGTGACAAAACATAACGTGTTTTGTTTACATAAATCTTATATGCTTTAAAAAAAAGGAAACAGAGCCATTGGATAGGTTATAAAGGGAATATTAAAATATGAGAAGTTATATTTTAACTGTTAGGAGGACTGACAACCGATGGGGAAGAAAGGTACTCGAATGGCGACCACGTCTCGGCAAAAGAGCACAGGCCGCCCTCCAACCAGGTGGACTGACGACCTGAAGAAGATAGTGGGAAACCGCTGGATTCAGAGGGCGAGGACCGGACGGAGTGGCGAAAATTTTTTTTTCAACCTTTTTTTATGTCCCACTGCTGGGCACAGGTCTCCTCCTCACACAATTGAGAGGGATTAAGGCCATAGTCCACCACGCTGGCCAAGTGCGGATTGGTGGACGTCATGCTTTCGAGAAATTATGAATTTCTCTCAGGCATGCACGGCGATGGAGAACATCGTAATCAATGATATATCACGATATTTTCCATCACCGTGGAGCAGAGATAAATTCGCACATTACAAATTTCTTTGAGGTGCGAGCCGAGGATTTGAACCTGGGATCGGTCGCGTCGAAGACCGCGGTTTTTTACCACTCAGTCATCGCTGCTCAACATTAGGGGAGGCCTATGTCCAGCAGTGGACTTTAGAAGGCTGATGAATGGATGAATAACAACAGAAAATTTGTTAAAACTGTCACGTCCTTAATTTTGATTGATGATTCGGTAGTAATAATGAGTAGTAAAAATATTTTATTGCCACTTTTTAAACATAGGCTACGTTTTATCCTGGAAAATAAATTAGGACTGATTAGCATATAAACTCAAATCACCCGAACGAAGTTGAGCTAGAGACTAGACTAGGAACAAACAATAGTTGGCCAGTGTGGTGGGCTAATGATAATTCTTAGTGGAGATATTAGATGGACATTAAAAAGACGTTTATGGTTATCAGTAAAATGTTTCAAAACAGAATTAAACAATATTAAATACTGCAAATTAACTTTAATTTAAGCATATTATTTTTGAGTTATATCGGATAAAGTTGATGGAATTTTGCTCCATATAGGTTAATGACAGTGCACGAGTGTTAAACAATATAACAGCGCGAAAACATGTTTTTTCGGCTCGCCTCCAAATCTCCAACGGACATGTTCTGGTAAAGTATGGCTACTTTACTTGAACATTTGACTGACTAGACTGACTGATACCTGATGACTGACATAATTTTTTCTTCGACTACAAAGTGATGCAGGAACTTTACTTGACGCTGCCAATATGCACAGAGATTGCGACGCCATTATTAAAATTGTAAAAAAATGTCTCTAAGGTAAAAATATAAATTATTACTTCAAAAATCTTATATTATTACTTAGAGGTCTTTGGTCACAAATGAGACACTAATAATCTTTAAATTACAAGTATTAATAGTTATATACCAGAGAATCAATTAAACTCGCTAAGCAATTAATTTTTCATCGTAATCTTCTAACTATGAGCCTTATTTTCTACTTGTCAGTCAATGATAATCGTATGCCAATAATTTCTTGCCTGAATGGCTCATAATTTGTTTTATTATTATGAAAACTATTTGTTAAAGCCTTTAAGGCGTTGTTATTAATAACCCTACACATTCATAGCCTCTTACTGGGATTCCCTGTCTCTTGGATACCATGGACACACACAAAGACAAAAACGTAAATACTTAGGCTGAGTACAGAAAAATTTTTCATCATTAAAATTATTTTTTCATCGGGAATCACACTCGGGACTCTCCGATCGTCAGTGCGGCAAAGTAATCATTGCGCCAAACAGGTCGTCAAGCGTTAATAAATCGAATTTCGTATCACGTAGAGCATATATCATTTGATGAATGTTGTGAAGGTTAAGAACAGTATCTAGGATCATGCGACACAATTGTCGACCATCGAGATCCAATCATCATAAATTATAACGGCTTCGGAGACGGTCGTAAATCAGGCTGTTCATTAGGTGATAACATAGCTTTATGTGTCATAATTATCTTAACTGATACAAGGATATCAATGCTTTTTATTTACTTGCAATGATATCCTTCATTGCAAGTAAACAAAAGTACACGGATAAAAAAAATCTGCAGAGACTTAGAGAGAGCTTAGTGTTGCATAACAACGCCATCTACTGAAGGAGCTCCTTATTAAAAAAATATAGTGTTACATGACTTGCCAATAGATGTCAGGGAGTCATATTTTTTAGTTTATGTTTCAGATGATTATCACTGAAAACACGGATAAAACGACGTTTTCTAAAAATTAAACCTAGCTTGATCAATTTGTCGCCTCCAAAACTCCCTACATACTAAATTTCACAATAATATCCAATTTAATTGCAAATTTTAAGACAAAAGCTTTCCGAAATTGGAAATAAATCCGGCCAACAAACCTAAAAACTTAATTTACTCGTTCCTATGTAAAGTCATTAGATTTTAATAACACTAATTACGTACAGCGGATATGCGTGCATCGTAGCAATAAATTGCGCTCGAAGGAAAATTACATGCAGGCTTCCGTAGAACACATTCTGCTACATATGTTTTACCTCATTAGATGTAGTTTGTGTTTTCAAGCAACATACTGAAAGCGTTTAAATTTTTTTTTGTCTTATGATTTAAAAAAATAAGCAAAGTGACAAAACATAACGTGTTTTGTTTACATAAATCTTATATGCTTTAAAAAAAAGGAAACAGAGCCATTGGATAGGTTATAAAGGGAATATTAAAATATGAGAAGTTATATTTTAACTGTTAGGAGGACTGACAACCAATGGGGAAGAAAGGTACTCGAATGGCGACCACGTCTCGGCAAAAGAGCACAGGCCGCCCTCCAACCAGGTGGACTGACGACCTGAAGAAGATAGTGGGAAACCGCTGGATTCAGAGGGCGCAGGACCGGACGGAGTGGCAAAAATTTTTTTTTCAATCTTTTTTGTATGTCCCACTGCTCCTCTCCTGTCCACTCCTCCTCACACAATTGAGAGGGATTAAGGCCATAGTCCACCACGCTGGCCAAGTGCGGATTGGTGGACGTCATGCTTTCGAGAAATTATGAATTTCTCTCAGGCATGCACGGCGATGGAGAACATCGTAATCAATGATATATCACGATATTTTCCATCACCGTGGAGCAGAGATAAATTCGCACATTACAAATTTCTTTGAGGTGCGAGCCGAGGATTTGAACCTGGGATCGGTCGCGTCGAAGACCGCGGTTTTTTACCACTCGGTCATCGCTGCTCAACATTAGGGGAGGCCTATGTCCAGCAGTGGACTTTAGAAGGCTGATGGATGGATGAATAACAACAGAAAATTTGTTAAAACTGTCACGTCCTTAATTATGATTAATGATTCGGTAGTAATAATGAGTAGTAAAAATATTTTATAGCTACTTTTTAAACATAGGCTACTTTTTATCGCGGAAAATAAATTAGGACTGATTAGCATTGTAAACTCAAATCACCCGAACGAAGTTTAGCTAGAGACTAGACTAGGAGCAAACAATAGTTGGCCAATGTGGTGGGCTAATGATAATTCTTAGTGGAGATATTCCGGCAGTGGGACCATCGGTTGTCGGTCCTATATTAGGTACTATAATTACTTTATTATTGGAATGTAAACAAAAATGACTAGGTACGTATAAAAAGTCAGCTTTTTCGAAGCGCAAGCATACTTGCATCAACATTCAATTGAATTATCAAGATTCCCATAGAAATCGCTACCGGATAATTTTACATAGAACAAAAAAACAAAATCCTTTAAAATTTAAACTTTCACTTATACACAATTTATATGATCATAAAAGCTTGTCGCAAGATTTACTTGTGCAAATAAATTAGTACCTATTTAATCAAGTAACTTAATCTGCACATAAACTTCATATTTTAAGTGTATTTTCAACATTTAATTGCAATTGCAATATCGGCATTATTTAGCCGTCGTGCCAAAGTCACGTCATCTGACAACACGACATCTGTCAAAATCCTAGAGTCATGTTCTATGGAGTATAGCATATTTTTACGTGTACGGTCGTTTCGGAAAACGAGCTTATACTTGCGCTATAATTTAATTTTGTACCGGTAAATGTCAAAACCCGCCTTTTCGCGCAGACACGAGTTATAAAAAACAAACAAAAGTCGCGCGAACGCGCCGAAAAATACTCTAATCTGGAACCGCAATTAAAATACAAAACAGATAACCGAACTGAGTAATAACATCTTGTATATTTAGCATATACCATACCATTGTACCTGAACATTTATTTAAAACAGGGCTGGAGTTTTTTTCCGCCCGCTTTTTTCTCCTAGCCCATATAAGCCTTAGCGCACCCAAAGCGGATGACGGTCAGCTGATGACCGTAGAACAATGACAAACATCAAGTGTATATCATTACCCAGGATGTTAATAAACTATTTCATTTCAAACTATTTCATTTCATTTCATTTATGGATTTTTAGGGATATTCTTTTTTGTTTGATACATGCGATGACCTAAATTCTGTCATTGAAAGTAGTACACGCAAAAACGACCGTATCATTACAATCGGTTTTATCATTGCGTGTTTATGATCAATTAGCGTTTTTGTGCAATGCGGAGAAATAATTCTACTTTTTATGACACTCAATTATAAGTTTAATTACCTAATTTTAATACTGAGGGGAAACACGAAGGTGTTTGAAAGCTCGCTTTACGAGTCACCCTCTATTATTAGACTATTAAATCGTACGATTGAAGTATTCGTTATTCAGAAGTTTCCTAATTAAGTTTTTGTAGCCAATTATTTATAGAATGTTTGTGAGGTAATCCAATTCGACAAAAATAAAGAGCTAGGTAAAACGAATAACAAAGAACTTTTCAATAATTAGAATCTAAATAAAATTTGATGTATATTTTTATTGAATCTTTTAAATAAATTAGCGATAATTTGTTTTAGTTGACTGCATAATTATAATTGCTACGTTAAAAACATTTAAGTGTAATGTTAATTGATAAATAAATTGATACTTATGAGTGTATTTTAAGTAATTTTGATTCGTAAGTTAATTATTATTACGAAAAGCAAAAACGTTGTATTTCTTTTTATGGAAATTGCGCAGACAGAGGAGTATGAGATTTAAGTACGTTACGATAAAATTGATATCGAAAAGAAAGGCATAATGCTAATATTTTTTGAAGTAAAAACTTCTTTAGTGACGTTGTACACTTTTTTTGGAATGGGTAAACCTGATCGTCGAAATTCGTAAGATAGTAGAGGAGACGTGGAAGATCGATCTTCACCGATCTGATAACTCGATGAGACATATTTTTTATCAAATATAATTTATAAACATATAAATATTATTATACATATATTATTATTATTATTATATACTTTACAGGATTTACCTTTCTCCCATTGCTGGGGTAGTTTTCCATACTGTCGCGGGTTTTTGGCCAAACGACAATAGGAGGCTTTAAATAGAAGAGAGCTTTCTGTTATTCATTTTGTGTAATATTTTTGACAGTGTTTTATTCATCAAGTGACAAAAATTTTCTAACTATCCTACAAGTATTTATGATCACTGCCTTTTGTAATTGTACATATGTCAAATTGTGAATATTTAGTGTATTAAGACTGTTTTTAAGTGTTTTTGGTACGACACCAGTAGCTGATATAACAATAGGAACTGTTTTAACCATTTTAGCTTTCCACTGAGATTTAAGTTCTATTGAGAGGTCTGTATATTTATTGTTTTTGTCTGTATAGGTGCTACTAAGATTATGTGTGTTGGGGACTGCGATATCAATTAGATAAACTATTTTATTTATCTTGTCATGCAAGGTGATGTCAGGACGATTATTATGGATTGTTTTATCTGTTAATATGGTTCTGTCCCAATAAAGTTTAACTTTGTTTGAATCTATTACTGGCTCAGGTTTATATTTATAGTATGCAGTTTTTTCCGCAATGAGTTTATGTTTGTAAGCTAAGTATTGATGAATAATGGCAGCCACCTGGTCGTGCCTGTGTTTGTAATCAGTCTGTGATATGGATCTACAAGCACTAGTTATATGTTGTATAGTTTCGGAGGCGCTATGACAATGTCTACATTGATCCGATATGAGAGAATTATCACGGATTATAAACTTCTTATAATTTCTAGTTTCTATCACCTGATCTTGGATGGCAAGCATGAAACCCTCCGTTTCGGGAAATAGCTCGCCTCTTATTAACCAGGTGTTAGATGCATGCATGTCAACATGAGGGCTAATTAAATCTCGACGATGGCGGCCGTGTAGGGGTTTTTGTAGCCATTCATCCAATTTCAATTGTGGTTCAGTAATGTCTTCACATTTTTGTATAGAGTGGTCATGAAGGTTTAGTGGTGTGTATTTTAGGTCTGATGTAGTAACTGCTTCGTGGAGAGGTGAATGTTGTGCTCGTGTATGAAAGAATTGTCTCAATGTTTTAATTTGCTTATTGTGTAGGTTTTGAATATCAATGAGTCCCCGTCCTCCTTGGAGTTTAGTTAGAGTTAATCTTTGTACACATGATCTCGGGTGGTGTTTTCTGTGCTTAGTCATGCTGGTATTAATGGTGCGCTGCAGGCATTTTAGATCAGTTTGTGACCATCTGATTATGCCAAATGAATACGTAAGGTACGGGATTGCAAATGTATTTATTGCTTTAATAGTATTTTTAGAATTTAACGATGTTTTCAATATTTTGTGTAGTCTGTCTCTAAAGTTACTTTTTAGTGTATGCTTTGTTTGGGTATGGTGAATTTGCCTACTTTGCTGATATCCTAGGTATTTGTAACCGTTGATTGCATCCAGAGGTTCTATTTCCTCTCCCGCTTTGGTTATAAAACTGTTACACTCTAGGTGTCCCCTTCGGACTGACTGCATTTTGCACTTGTCTATACCAAATTCCATGTGTATATGTGAAGAAAATATCTGTGTAATATCTGCAAGTTTATGTAGTTCGTTGAGGTTGCTTGCATATAGCTTGATGTCATCCATATACATCAAGTGAGATAAAGTGTATACTGTGTTGACATTTCTGATATTATAGCCATATTTGCTGTTATTAAGAGCAGTAGAGAGTGGGTTTAATGCCAAACAAAACCATAGAGGGCTAAGTGAATCCCCTTGAAATATACCTCTACGAATACTTATCTCTTCAGTTTCAACATTGTGCAATTTAAGTGTTGTACTCCATTTATTCATAGTTTCTTTTAGGAAGTGTATCAGTGTGGTGTGTATTTTATAGTGTTCTAGTATGAAGATGAGCCAAGAGTGTGGTACAGAGTCGTAAGCCTTCTTATAATCAATATACATTGTGTAGATGTTCCTTTTTCTCGCTCTTGCCTGCTTAGAGACAACGGCATCGATGGTGAGTTGCTCTTTACAGCCTTGACTGCCTCTGCAGCAGCCTTTTTGCTGTTCAGCAAGTATGTTATTTGAGTTGGTATGTTTGTATATTAGTTCTGTTATGCACGCTGTAATTATTTTGTAAATGTTCTGAAGGCAGGTAATCGGTCTGTATTTAGCTGGGTTATTAGAATCGTTTTTATCTTTGGGAAGCATGTAAGTAATTCCTTTGGTGATGTAAGATGGTAAAAGTTCTGGGTTTTTAATAAAATTATTTATGTGTGTCAGTAAATATGGGTGTAGACTTGTAAAATGTTTAAACCAATAATTGTGTATTTTATCTGAACCGGTGGCCTTCCAATTATGTGTTTTTGCTATAACGTGTTTTAAGATATTTATGTCTATGCCTTCAAATTTCATTTCTGGAACGTTTCGGACTAGTTTTTTATCCGCATCCATCCAATCACCCTCGTTATGATGTTTAGGTATAGCCCAAATATTTGACCAAAACGTGTGTAGTTGTTCGGAGGTTGGAAGAATTTGATTTGATTGTTGGCTGAACTGTGAAGATTGTAAATTTCGGTAAAAAAATTTTTCGTTATTAGTAAATAGTATGTTTTGCGATTTTCGGAGTGTTGTTTGTTTGTACCTACGTAGTCGGTTAGAAATAAGATTTAGTTTTTGTTTCAAAGTGTCCATAAACTGTGTTAGGTTTGTGTTTTCGTTTTCATACTTCGAATGAATTTTATAACGTAATTTGATATTCTCTATGTGTTTATTTAATTTTGTACTTTTATTTCCCTTCATATGTTCAGTTAGTCTACCTATCATGCATCGTAGATCTTTAATACGATTTTCTAATCTTTTTTGCCATTTCGGTGTGTCTTTAGATTTGGATCTTTGTGTACGACTTATACCTATTTTAGCTCCATTATGTGTACATACTGTAAAAGCAGCACAATATAAAATATTCTCTATTACCTTAAATTCCTTCGCATCCTTTAAATGTTTTGGCAATAATGTATTGTTGACATAATTTATTATAACTGCAAGTTTTCTCGATGACTTCTGCACTGGTATATAAGGCCTATCTGTTGGATCTAAAGTGTTGAATTGATTTAGAGCTTCGATAAATGTACTTTCTATTTCAGCTGCGTTTTGTATTTCAGTGTGTAAATGAATTTGGTTAGTATTAGGTGTTTCAAGAGAAATGTTATAGTTTAAGTTTTCTTGAGTGTTATCTAAAATTTCATGTGCTGTTTGTGATATTTGAAGTGAACGTTGTTCTATCGTATTTAATTCTAAAATCACCTCATCTTTTATTTCTTGTAGTCTTGTGTCGTTTATCATTTTGTTCCTAATTATAGCTCTCTGTTGGTCGGAAATTCTTTGCTCCGATAAGTGAGCTAGCTGTGGGTATTTTTCTATTATTGCCTCTTTTAACTTCGGTCTGAAGCTTGTCATGTTAGTTTCTAGTGCTGTAATTTTGAAATAACTATGAATAATTAATTCATTTATATCATTACTCCATCTCATTCTAGCGCTATTCGCAGTTTGTGTATCTGAAAAATGTGTAGGTGTGTTATTTGTGACTTCTGTTTCATGTAATTGAGCTCTTACCTTTTCTTTAATTTGATGAATGGTCGTTAATGGTAATAATCTGTTGCGTTCTATAGCTCTACGTTGATCACCTACTCTTTGCCTACTTACATCCATATCAGGGAATTTTTCTATAAATTTACAGTGTAGTGGTATTAAATAAGTACTTGTGTCAGTTTCCATCCTAGTGATTTCATAGTACGTGCGCAAAATAAAGATATTCATTGCATCGCTCCATTTTTTGCGGGCACGTTTATTATCATTGGCGGGTGCAGGTTCAACGGCTTCTGCCTCCTGCACAACGTCCTCTGATATTTGACTTATAATTGAAGATCGTGAAGAAATAGGATCTTCATATGACTTAGGTGATGATCTTGGAGACTCAAAAAGACTAATAGATGATGTAGGTGAAGATGGGTTTTTCGGTGATATGTTGCAAGTATTGTCCTGGATTTTCTTCTTGTCTGGTGTCCGGCTTCGTGATTTCTTACTGTCATCAATCTGCACTGTACAACAGTTTTCTCCCCGTAAGTTTTCTTGGCGACTCTTAATAAGTCGTGGTCTTAGATTATAGACACTTTTTCTGACAGTGTAATCGACATTTTCACAATTAATTTTTATATTTTTATATTTATTACTACTAGACTTCATTTGTTACCCACGTAATGCTAGGAAATAACCAGTCCATCCCGGCAGGGCCTGCTTACCGGGACAAGGCTAACTACTCCCCGAGGTCGCCTGGTATCGGAGAGGGACCGTTAGCGACTGAGCTCCCCCTCAGTCATGCAGCCATTAACGCACGGTGCCTTCACACGCGTTTGGCTTGGGTGTCGGACTATTCGCTGGTGCAGCTGATACCTGGTGTTAAGTACGCAGCCACACCCCCCAGGGGGCACCACGTGGAGGTTGTCCGACAACGCCCCCCTTATTATTATTATTATTATTATATTTATTTATATACAAGAGTGAGGTGATGAAATAAAACTGATTAAAATTAATCATATTAAAATAACACTTTTCGATAGGCAAGTTATCATTGGCATGTATGTTTATAAATTATATTTGATAAAAAATATGTCTTATCGTATGATCAGATCGGTGAAGGTCGATCTTCACCGGCTCTTAGACCAAGACGGAGGGATGACAGCTGATGACGGCTCGACTGTCTATACTTGTAAAATTCGTTTATAACAAATATTTAAAAATGGACATTGAAAAAAGTGCATCTATTAACGAAAAAAGTGACGAAGAAATAGTCAAAGAAAATGAGTGAGTATTTTATAAAAATACTAGATGAAAACCTGCTGAAAATACTAGATGAAAAATAATACTGATATTAAAATCAATTCGTGCGAATAACCTAACCATTCCAAAATATCAAAAATGCACAACGTTAATGTTCAAGTTTTCACTTCTGCCGGCACTACCGAAGTGTAACCCGTTGTTTTTTTTTATATTGCTTCAAGTTCACACGACAGAAAACACTGATATATTTGTATAATAACCAAGCGTTTGACTTGATATTTATATGAAAGTATTCTTTTTTTGTTTCTGTCATGCACGATACATGAATAATATCAGTGTACCGCATTGAGCTACTAATACTAACATATATCTCGATGGTGTACCGTAAAAAATATGAATTCAGTTTTTATTAAGATCACTCGGCGAATTCTAGTAGAAAACCATAAATCGTATTAATAAGTAAAGTAGATGATCGAGACTATTAAAATACTATGATCTAGCATTTAACCTTATTCTCAATGGTTCTTAAAATAGATTTAAGCGAATGGCAGCAGCTGATTGTGTTCGCCTTAAATTTACGGGCCCTCGGGGCGCTGATTTATTTGAGGCGATTAGTTGAGCGCTTTTTAAACTGAAGACGTCGGCGAATAAAGGAGGCACTTTGCGAAATTGTTAAGGATTTTTCCCAATTTTTCTTTTTTCATTGTTGTGAAATAAATTGACGACCTGCGTGGCGCAATGGTTACCATGACAATCTAGTGGTCCCGGGTTCGATTCCCGACGAAACAGAAATTTGAATGATGAGTTTAAATTTCTGTTCTCAGTCTGGGTGATTGTTTTTCTGTCTTTGAATGTGTCCATGGTACCCACGACACAGGGTATATTGCCCTACTGTAGGGCTATGAGTGTGAAGCGTTATTTATTTATTTATTTTATTTATAGTATGTTCGAAGTAAGAATGATTTAGTTTTTGATTAAGATTATTTTATAGAATGATGAAGTGGTAAATGGTAATAAATAAATTAAATAGCTCTATTACAATACATTTTATATACCTACTTATTATTATTTAAGTAGTGATCCAGGCCGGCTTCGCTCGGGTGTTTTTTGTTTATACGATTACATTAATATATCCCACGGGAGTTAATTTTTCCCAATAAAGAATAGTCTAATGTGCTATTCCAGACCACACTCTACGTCTGTGACAAATTTTTTTCCTAATCCGTTGAGCCGTTTTTGCGTGATTGAGCAACAAACATCCAACCAAACATCCACTGTACATAATAATATAAGTATTTATTTCAAGCAGCTTTCGCTTATAAAGCGTACACATTAAATGTAATACAATCACAAAACATTTCATTATTAAAAAATACATTATTCTACTTACCAACCATTCATTAAAATTTAAAGTATAATAATCAAATCACCTAATAAAAAAAACATTTAAAAATCGTAGAAATCGTCATTAGGTGCCCGCTCAGGTTATCAAGGTTCTAATTTTTTGGATAGGTACATGAGAATAATAATATTATATTTCACAACAATGCAAAATGAAAAAATAGAAATAATCCTGAACAATCTCGCGAAGTGCCGCCATTATTCGCCGATGTCCTCAGTTTAAAAAGCGCTCAACTAATCGCCTCAAATAAATCAGCGCCCCGAGGGCCCGTAAATTTAAGGAAAAGACAATCAGCTGCTACCATTCGATTAAATCTATTTTAAGCATTACGAATGAGGCTTAGTTTTACATCATAGAATTTTAATAGTACGAACTCTCTTCTGTATTCATAGCCCTGTTAAAGGATTTAATAAACACAAAAAATAGGCCAAGAGTGGCCTATAAACACGAATTTTTGTACTAAAGAATGCTAAGCTCTATTATAAAAAAATCAAGTTTATTTCTATACTCGGTTTTTATTGCGACTACAGCAGAAAATTCCCTTTCGCACTAAGTACTTAAAAGGGTAAATACAATTGATGTGCTTTTTCTGTTATTTTGGACTAAATTTAGAAATATTTGACCAAAAACAATGACTAAGTAACCCATTTTTTTCAAAATGGGTCTATATCGGTATTATTTATTAGTCGTATCGTGCAGTCTGTAATGCAGAAAGTGTCAGCGGTCGCAGGTTTTGCAGTCGGCCCGCGCCCCTCTAAGTCTCTGCGCTTCCCCAGGGGGACGACCCCCCACTTTGAAACCCCCTTAAATATTATCAATTACCAATACAGTGGGCCCCCGGTAATCCGACAAACGTTTTGCAGGGCAGTGTCGAACTATCGAATTTGTCGGATTATACAGTACTACCTAAGACCCCCTATAGTTCGGAATTTTTTACAAAAGAGTAGCTTGTAATCCGATAAATTACAGATCCAATTTAAGATTCTATATGTTATACAGACTCTGAAGTACAAATCATACTTCATTATGTATGTCGAATTTAGTAAATTAAAAAAACACAATAGAGAGTTAAGTTTTATTATAAAATTAACGTCATTAATGCTGAAGAACTTACAAAAAAATAATAACTTTTATTTAATAATTGTGTACTAGACATGTCGGATTACAGGGGGCGCCGGATTAGACAGGAGCCGGATTACCGGGGGCCCACTGTAATAGGTACAATAAGTCCGGTTTTATGTTGAAATAAGAAACCAATCATTTCGTAGTTTATGGACGACGACTATGTTTCGACGACCCGCGTGGCGCAATGGTTACCATGCTGGACTGCCAATCGAGGGGTTCGATTCCCAGCGAAACAGAAATTTGAATGATGAGTTTAAATTTCTGTTCTTGGTCTGGGTGTGTGTGTTCCTGTCTTTGTATGTGTCCGTGGCACCCACGACACAAGGTATTAATTACCTTGATGTGTGTGGCTATGAGTGTGTAACGTTTATTTATGGAAGAAATCAAGCTGAAATTGGGTCAATTCTTTACGAGCGTGACAGGTAGGACGGTAAGACAAATGATACAGGGAGGAATTTGTGCGTATCTGAAGGTGGCGAGGAATGAAGATAAATCTAACTAAAATACCAAAGTTCCAAGACAGGGAATATTTAAAAAAGCTTTAAAAAGTTAATCTGAAGGTTTTCGAGTGTGTTAAGATTGTGAGTTTTAATAGATTTTTTTTATTTCATAGAATAAATTGATGCTTTACACTCGTTAACCAACAATTAATATGACGACCCGTGTGGTGCAATGCTTACCATGCCGGACCATACCATACCATACCATCGGAGGGCCCCGGGTTCGATTTCCAGCAAAGCAGTTTGAATGATGAGTTTAAAATTTCTGTTCTCGGTCTGGGTGTTTGTGTTTCTGTCTTTGTGTGTGTCCATGGCTCCCACGACACAGAGTATATATTGTGAGTGTGAAACATTATTTATTTATATAAACCAACGCTTGAATTTACTGTGTACTATGTAACTACACAAGGAAAAGAATACAAACACCCCGACTTTTTGTTGTTTAAACTCTCTCTGATCAGCATTCCGGTATTGTTCTTTAAACTGTAGATTAGTTCGAGTTATTAAAAAATAAACGTACGCTAACGTTTATTTGGTACGTTACGTAAAGAAAAATAAAAAGAATAATAAAATACAAAATTAGGTCACCTTTTCAATGAGGTGATAGGTAGAGCGACAAGATAAATGAAACAGGGACGGAATCCTGCGAAAATGGGGCGACTTTAAGGATGAGGATAAGGTGTAAGCGAACAAGCAAATGAAATGCAGTGATAGTCAAGGGGAAAAACATTCTGATACGAGAGTTTCGAGTTCAACCCCAGGCGATTCTGCCGAGGAATTTTTATTTAATTTGAATGGAGTAGCAGACGAGCATGCAGGCCACGTGGTGGTAAGTGGTCGCTGCAGTCCATGGACATATACATACAACCTCAAGCAAGCATAGGTAAGTCTTGTCTGAGGTCGTATGCAGTTGCGCTGCTATTCTGGAGGCTGCGGTGGTCGCCTCATGTAAGTGTGGCCGGCAACTGCACCTTTCCACCGAAACACAATAGAATTGGTTCACGGCAGAAGTGGGTGCAGCGGTGGTACTTCCCCGGGCGAACGATAATAGTTCTACCACCTACAAAACGATATACGAGAGTTCCGAGTTCAACACCCGGGATTCTGACGCAGAAAATTTTTATGTACGTATTTTCGCTGCTCAACACGGTGAGAAAACATTAAAATACATATTTAATTACGATGATTTCCATTAACGTGATACACCAATCCGTACTTAGAGTGTGATGGACTTGTCTGAATCCCTGTTTATTCTGAGAGTAACTGCTTTGGCTGGCTGCAACCTAGCTGCAACTGCAACCCTTTTTGCGTCCCACTGCTGGGCACGGATCTCTTCAGGTCGATTCAGGCAAATGGCTTTCCGGCTCTCCCAGAATAAATATGAGTAGGTACTGCAATTGCAGAATGGTTGAAACCCCTTTTGCGCCATTATTGGGGAGGCACGGGTCTCTCTCCATTGTTGGGGAGGCCTGGAGCTTACTCCACCACGCTGCTCCAATGCGGGTTGGTGGAGATGCGGGTTAGTGGCCAACCCGCTGTCGCATGTTTTCAAACCACCCATAAGGCCTTCGACAAGGTTTAACGACTGTTATCTAACGACAACAACCGGGACCGTCGGCTTAACGTGCTTTCCGTGCCCGTGCACGAAAACGCGCATGAAATATTTGCCACTAGCGGTCACCCATCTCACACCCGACCGCGCCCGTTTGGCTCAGCTGCATAGATCGCTTGCGTTCTACGCTAGCCGCCAGGCCATGCGCGCTTGTTAAACTGCTTTAATAACTAATAAAAAACTTACATAAAACTTATTAAAACGATATGAAACAAAACTATAAATTGTGAAAAAATTTAAACAGCATCTATTGAAAATTCAATAAGACTTTACCATACTTTATTCACCCTACAATATCGATAGAGATTGAAAAGAGGTTTCAAAATAACCACTTGTATCGTACATATACCTACTTGGAATGAAGGGAACGAAAACGTTTCATCAACAAACAAATCTTTTGTTCGTTCCTGGTGAGCTTCGATTGGAATTCACTGGTTATTTTTTTGCTCTAACTTTTTATATACTGAATCCAGTTGTTTAGATATTAGAAACTGATACGACTGGGGCTCGGATTCCGTGCACACATGACTAATAGAATAGTGATAGCTGAGTATTACTTTTATTTCTCTAGTCCAATGGAAATGACATTGTTGTGATGTGATGGGCATTGTGAAGGATTGTGTTAACGTTTATTCTAAAACGGCGGGAAATGTGAAACAACAATTAGGTCATCTTGTTACCATTGAAGTGAAGTTAGTTAGAGTGTCAAGATACAGAGGAGGTACAAAAAATACACGGGATCATTCCTGTGAAAATGGGGACGGTTTTGTAATTAGGATTAACGGAATGAATTTTTCAAGAGTAAGCGAAATTTAATTTAAGAGAGAATTGTGGCATCTTTTACTTAACGCAGTGACAGTTGTCAAAGATAGATGTAGCTACAATTTATTTATGTTCACACGAAGCAAATTATTTTTAGAAGAAATTTTAATAAAATGTTACTTGGAGCCGATTTTTATCCATCCTCGAATAATAGTATTCAAGTATTCGTCGAATAAATTTTAGCCCTATCAACATTTTTTATGTGACATACGAGTATGAAAAGGATAGCGATGTTATTAAAAGACTGGGAACTTTATCTGGGAATTGAAATATCGACACTTAATGTGTTAGAGCACGTACATACTTGTTATGTACATTCTGTAGAAGAAAACATCTGAATTCGGACTTAAAAGTCCGATCTGAAAAAATAGTTATAAGTATAAAAATATTGTGTTAACAACGAAAAGAAAAAAAAAATGAATAAAAAACATTGTTGTTGACTGACTTTGAATACCCATTTGGAATAGATAGAATGAACGGGTTTTCAATTTACCAACGAATCTTTTGTTCGTTCCTGATTACTGCTGAGCTTCGATTGAAATTCACTGGCTCTTCGGATCAATGCGGCCCGGAGCAATGAGAAGTCAATCTCTATTAGTTGTGTACAAGTAATGAGAAGTATTTTTGAATTTAAATTTTAAATATTTTTGTATTCCAAAAAGCTAGTGATGAATAATTACAAACATTTTGCGAAGGCTTATATTTAAAATAAGCTTTTTTATCTTTAAACTGGAATTATAAACGTTACCATGTTGAGTTCGAAGATTTTACTTTCACGTTTTTCAAAGATATCGGCAAAGTTAAACTTAAAATTAGATCACCTTCACCCATTATCACCAACCATAGGCTACGCCTAAATCAGATGCCTAAATATTTAGGAGTTGCCTAGAGGAAAAACACGTTTCACTAATCCTTAAGTCACGACTAACGACGTTAGGCATAACCTAAAGTTACGACACCGATTTGGCATCCCATTGATGTTTCAATATAATAACTGTGTTAAATGGACTTAAATGTTTTTGTACCAAATGAAAATTAAAGAAATAAACTATCAATGCCATAATTCTGAAAATTTCCGCCTTTTCAGAGGTTATGTTGCTGGAAGTTTTTGGAGCGCTGATTTATAATCGTAAACTAGTCCACTTTGATTCATATGGCAAAACCAAGCTATTTGTTAATTTTTTACGTCAGTGTAGATGTTATTTTTATAGATAAGGTTTTTAAATTTAATAATACCTTCTTTTTGTTTTACCTAAACCTTAAAATATTAAGGTTTTAACATTCTAAAAAAATATTCAAAGTTACCCAAAATTCATGATTGATGAAAATTCGAGTTTTAGGGGAAATTATGGGTAGTTCTGTTGTTTCTTCCGCAAATTTATTTTGTTAGACAGAAAAACCAACTCAAAAGGACACTATTCATTCAATAAAATAAAGGTGTCATAAACAGAAATCAGTTTTAATAATAAAAATAATGTAAAAAATGTTCAAAGTTACCCGAACTGTACGTAAGTGAAAATAACCCTAATAAATTTAGTTTGAGGGAGTACTGTGTAATATATTACCTACTCAATGCAGTATCAGATGGCATAATTACATGTTTTTCTTATTTGAATGGAGTAGCATACGAGCATGCAGGCTACGTGTTATTAAGTGGTCGCTGCAGCCCATGGACATCTACATACAACAAGCAAGCATAGGTAAGTCTTGTTTGAGGTCTTATGCAGTTGCGCTGCTACTCCGCTGGTGGTCGCCTCATAAATACATAAAAATTGTAATATAATCTCAAATCCCTATAACAATATTCAGGGTCAGAATCCCAAAAAATATTTTTTGGCGAGTACAAACATAAAAGAGAACAATTTCCAAAATAAATTCAATAGTTCTGGTTGACGAGTAACAGTAAATTATCCGCACTACGTTTTGCAAAGCGCTGTAGGGTTATGTGTACCTATCTACATTAATCAAAGACGGACAGACAGATTTCAAGGACCTCTATTTTTTTCTATCTATTTCGTGTCCCAATTCTGGGCACAGGTCACATAACAGAGTTGGTTGGATGTTGAAACCTGCGCGCTTAAACGAACCGGGATTTCCAGTCCATATAATAATATTGAGATGTTTATAAATAAATCATGTTAACAATATGGGCAGTGAATTCTGACTATCACGCAAGAATATTTTTTTTTTACTAATACCACATGTTTCGAACCTTTTCCCCGAAATTTCGTAAATATTCAACGGGTAATACCAAAAAGCGTTACGTCAAGCGTTTTTCACGCACGAGTAGTCAAAGGAATACCCCGAGGAAAACTACACGGCTTGCAAAACGGCAAATCTTTTTTGCTCAAGAATCTCTTTTCTTCTAATGATACGTGTACATTCTTTCTTTTTCTTACGTTTTGAAGCACGAAAATGGCTGGCACGATTTTTTTTAAGCGTTTCACACTCATTGCCCCACAGTAAGGTATACGTGAGTACCATGGACAAACACAAAGAACGAAACACAAACACCCAGACCGAAAATTTAAACTCATTCAAATTTCTGTTTCGCTGGGAATCGAACCCGAGACCCTTCGATTGGCAATCCGGCATGGTAACCATTGCACCACACGGGTCGTCTTATTAATAAAACTTTTCTATCTTATTATTTAAACTACTAAGCATCATTAGAATACGACGATAAATTTTGCTAACATCTATTATGTTATAATAGCTCAGACTGGAAATCGGGCGATCCCGAAACCACCAGACCCCAGTTCAAGTCCTTTTTTTGTATCGGGGAGGAAACTTTCAAAATGTACCCGGCACCTTCGGAGAGGATACCGGGTCATGTGAGATTTGGCCGCACTAAAACCCTCTCGATGGCCTGCCTCTGCGCTTGGGACTCCGTTTTCCAGTGGAACGCACCGGTGTCCTCCACGCGCGGCGCTCAGAAAGAGCCCATCTTCGGGAGAGTAGATTTGCTCTCCTGCACCTTCCCATGCTTACGGCAGCATGCGACCACTCATACACTCTCATCGCCCGCAACCCCGGAAGCCCCCTTTTAGTCGCCTCTTACGATCAGGCAGGGGATACCGTAGCTCTATTCTTAATTCCGAAGCTACAGGGACTCCAGTTCAAGGCCTATCCGATTTTTTCATATTTTTTAAGTTCCTTTTAGAGATTAAACAAGAAAATCAATTATTTTTACTTGAACAAAGCTCGGTCGTCCAAGCACTTTATTTATTTAAAGTTCCTATAGAGGTACCTTTGTTTCTTTAACGGTAAACAACCCCTACAATCTTTGCCACTTTATTGTCCTTAATTGCCTGGAAAAAATGTCAAATCGTCTGTATAAAAGTGACAAGTCTCACAAAGCTTTGGTGAATGAAAGGCTCCAGTTGATGAAACGCAAAGGCAGCAATAGGCGAAACGATCCTTCTAATGATCGTCTCAGCCAAGATAATTGACCTTACGTTGCGAGAATTACATTTTCAGTTTTGTCATAGAGGCTGTTCAGAAACAGAGTACCCAGGCATGAAATTGAAGCTAAAGTTTAAAATTTCTCATAACTTCGTACTTTGTTTTGTATGTGTACTTTTTTGTTAACAAAATGGGTTACCTGGATTGATTGCAACCTTTTTTGCATGCCAATGCTGGGCACGGGTCTCTCCCTGTTAGTGGGGAGGTCTGGACCTGAACTGGAAATATGAAAATAGATAAAAGAGAGAAATACACAAAATATGTCTACAAGATATCTTTTTGTTATAAGTGTTATATTTCTGAATGTCAATAAACGGTATATAATATATTTGTCACTATTGATCCGTCCCGGCTTCGCTCGGGTGATTTGAGTTTAAATGAACGTTTATAATATCCCACCGGAGTACATTTTCCCTATTTGCTATTGCAACAGTCTATCACCGCGCCATATTTTGTCCCGATCTGTTCAGCTATTCTTGCAAACAAACATACAAACTTTTGCATTTATAATATTAGTATAGATGAGAGAACACTCATCCATCTCCTGGTCGCATATAATATTGGTAAGCGTTGTAGATTGTTCATATTAACAGCCGACAGCATTTGCATGTTAAACAACGTCTCACACTCATAAATTTTTTTTTGAAGTGAAAACTTCTTTAGCGGCGTTGTGCACTTTTTTTGGGATGGGGAAAAAATGTTAAACTCGCGTCAGGACACGTGGCCTGATCGTAAATTCGTAAGACGGAGGGGTGACAGCTAATGACGGCTTGACTGTCTATACTTGTAAAATTCGTTTATATCAAGTATTTAAAATATGGACATTGAACAAAGTGCATCTATTAATGAAAAAAGTTACGAAGAAATAGTGAAAGAAAATGAGTGAGTACTTTATAAAAATATTAGATAGAAATTAGTACTGATAATTCAAGCAATTCGTGCGGAATTATTCCCTAACGATTCAAAGAGATCAAAAATGCACAACGTCAATGTTTTCACTTCTGCCGGCACTCCCGGAGTGCAACCCGTTATGTTTTATTCTTATTTTTAATCTTTAGTTTATTTGCATACCTAAAATACTCTTAAAAATAACATAGGTTCAGCAAATACATTCCATTTTACATTACAGGCTTCGAAATCCCGTTATTGCTTTTATATGTGTACCTAACCGTATGCACAATATTCCATTGTCAATATACAACGGCCTACAATATTTTCTGTTATATAGCTTCTTTGTCAACCGCCCTTTGTAGCTGTTCCGGCCCAGATAAGCCTTTTACCCTATTTTGATTCATAACAGTACCGATTAGAATTATAGATGAATGGATTTTTCGTAAAGATATTGCTAAAATAATGTTTTATTTATTGAAGATTTAAAGCATTTGACCTGAAAATCCACGTCATGGTTTCTAGCATTTCTTTTAATTTATCTAAATGGAGAGAACCCCAAATGAGACTTGACCGAGATCATTTAGAGTTACACTGCTAATCCGAAACCTTAGTGTAAGTTTGTAAACGCGCAAATTTACTGCTGCGTCCGAGTTAAAATTGGACGGATAGATCTTAACCTGAAAGGAATAAGGTCAATAATTAAATTCTTAACACAAACGCGATAGTAACGTTTTCGCATGTGCAAACTTACACTAAGGCCTCCGGAATCCGATTTTAACTACTGAGTTAAAATGTTACTGAACATACTAGCATTCCTCTCCTCCAACTGCGTAAGCTGCACGTCTTTCCCATAGGAATGAGATATTTTCGCCAGGTAGCCTGTGTCCATCTCCAACTTCCTATCTCCATAAAAAAGGTCAGGTCAGGTCAATCCGTTACGAATTGAAAGTGAAAGAAGGACAAACAAACATACTTTCACATTTATCTATACTAATATTACAAAGAGGAAATATTTATATTTTTGAATGTTTGTAATGAATAATCTCAAAAACTACGGTGCCGATTTCAAATTCTTTCACCATTAGAAAGTTACATTCACCCTGAGTAACATAGGCTACTTTTTACCGTGGGAGAATGCTTTATTCCTACGCGAAAACGGGTAATAGAGTCAACGCGGTTGAAGCAATTGGCTAAACGCCTTTGATTTTAATATAGCAATGAAGCCTGGAATAGCACATGGCTATTTTTTATCCTACAGGGACCCATTAAACGGGTCCACGCGTGCAAATCCGCTGGCGGAAGGCTAGTGTATAATATTAGTATGGAAATTATATATATAAATAGTCTCTACGACACAGGGAATCCTAGTGTAGAGAGTAGAATCCCTCACATTGGATCATTGGTCATTGATATTATGTATGTTACAAAAATTGTGTAATAGTTCATAATTATAAACTATATTGTATACTTGCTGGTGAATTAATATTTGTAATTTGTTTTTTCTGTGGTTTTTACAAAATAAACGTTATTATTATTAAATATTAATTAGCCAGATAAAAACTTATAAAAATCAAAACCACACACCATAGAACATTCTAAAGCATAATGGACTTTTCAAACTATTTTAAACTACATTGAAGCTTACACGCAAACCATTAAACTTGAGGTTAAGTGATTTCTTCAAATCGCCGACGGCAAACAAGCGAATGTTCCACTTAACTCGGAATCAATTTTCGTCACTGTATTTAGTTCAGAACGAGGTTTTCCGAGAAAATTATTGTCTTCAAACATGTTTGTATTTCCCAAGATTTTCTACTGATATATTTGTAATAAGGTACATGTCAAAATGTCAGATTTTAAAAAATAGTACATACATATTTGCTATTAGAACATATAATAAATAACCCATAAATATAAAACAATTATCAAAGGGGAATTATAAAACGAGCGAATAAAAAAAAAACTTTGCGACTGATGATGACATACAGTTTTAATAACTTGAGCGGTATGAATTAGATTAAGCGAAAAATTTACTAAACTAACGACGAATATTGATAATAATAAAATCCAGAACGAGATTACAAAAAGTGGATTGTGATTAATCCATTTCAGATATTAAAATTTTATCCGAGCGACTGCATTACTAAGTAAGCGACTGGAAAAAAATCACTCTGCATTCTGTAAGTTTACACACAACGTTTGACTACCATGGCGTCTCCGAAGCCCTTTGCTTCTGTGTCTGAAAAATACCCAAAACCAAATCAGAGCACCCCACTATCCACGTGGTCTTATCTGTAGTACCCCTAGAGTGTATATAAAAAGCCGGAGAAGTCACGGAGCCAGAGCTTCTTCCCACCTCCATTTTTGATGGGAAAAATCGCTGTACGCTGCGAAAATAAATTGTAGTGT
This sequence comes from Pyrgus malvae, assembly GCA_911387765.1. Classification (NCBI taxonomy): domain Eukaryota; kingdom Metazoa; phylum Arthropoda; class Insecta; order Lepidoptera; family Hesperiidae; genus Pyrgus; species Pyrgus malvae. The sequence goes on along the minus strand of OU426958.1, from coordinate 4,423,936 downwards.
GTTTAGTGATATTTTGAGTTGAATATTATGCTGTGCAATCAGTAATTTTGATGGGAATTTGGAATCTTATTGCATAGAAAAAGGATATTTTTTGATTTGCATTTAAATACTACCCTTTCTTAAATCATGCTCCGCCCGAGCGAAATAAAATTAATGGTACCACGTCGTCGGGGTTCCGTCGACGTGGTACTTACCATTGACTCGAACAAATATTAGGTCGCTCAAATATTATGAAGCTGCTCAACTTGTATTTTAAGTAGTTCAAATTAATGTTTGTAAGTTGCTGTTCTGTTGATTTCTCGTCACTCGCAGACAGTCGCTCACTTAATAATTCTATAACGCAAATTGATTAATTTTGACACTTAAAAGTGTAATTTACAGTCACTCGTTTAATTGCTACCCATTATCAAATACTAAATTTAAAAGACAACTAAAATAATGGCTTATAAAAAAACATACTACAATATTATTATAAACAAATTTTTTGAAGATTTTTTGAAGACAAAACATCGTGATACGTGCAATAAAATGGCTTAGGGAGCTTCCGCGTAAAATATATAAAATACTAGCTGTGCCCCGCGGTTTCACCTCAATTCAATCAAATTAAATTTATTTTACTTCTGATAACTTCAAGAATATATGTACAAAGTTTCATGATGATCGGTTGAGTAGTTTTCGCGTGAAATAGTAAGAAACAAACCAACTGCTTACAACTCCAATTATAATTTTAAACATCTTATTCTATGTACGCAAACAGTCAACAATATTCTCGTAGTATTTTCATTTCATTTCACATTTCTATTATAAGTAGGAAGTTAAAGGTTCGATCGGGGAAGTACAACCGCTAATGCCGTAACCATTTCTTCCGTGAATCATATATATTGTTGTAGTGAATAGGTGCGGTTACTAGCCGGACTTACATGAGGCGACCACCGGGATCGTGAGTAGCGGCGCAACAGGAAAATATCCGTTTTGGTTTACTCCACCGGTGTCCTCCAAGCGTAGTTATTATTTATTCTTATGGTAGTGCCTCTTTTTAGTATCAAGGGGAAACCTTCAAAAGGTACCCGGCACCTTAGGAGAGGATACCGGGTTATGTGGGGTTTGACAGCACTAAAACCCCCTCGGTGGCCTGCCTCTGCGTTTGTGAGGACTCCGGGATTTCCATAGGAACGCACCGGTGTCCTCCACGCGCGGCCTCCCAGAGCCCAGCGGGCCCATCTTCGGGAGAGCAGATGTGCTCTCCTGCACCTTCAGGTGTTCGCGGTGGCATGCGGCCACGCATACACCGCCATCCCTCCCGGGGCTGCTAGCTGGACAGGTCAAGCTCCCACTCTCACCGTCCGCATCCCCGGATGCCCCTTTTAGTCGCCTCTTACGATCAGGCAGGGGATACCGTAGCTCTATTCTTAATCCCGAAGCTACAGAATCATACCTTATCGTGAGACCGAATCTTCATAATTCATAATCTTTATTTGCCAGAATAAGGGTTACAAATATGATACTCTACTTCACCTTCAAATGCTTACGGCGGCAGGGGGTCACGCACACACCGCCGTCCTTTCCGGGGCCGCTGGCTAGACGTATTGAGACGGCGGATCCCACTCTCACCGCCCGCAACCCCGGAAGTCCCCTTTTACTTCTTACGATCAGGCAGGGGATAGCGTAGAGTCTTGTGTGACTCGCGCTAAACCACTTATTAGTAAAATGAAAAAATCTTCCAATATGATGTTTATTTAGCCTAGCTATGTTGATGCGATGCGAGTACATATTAGCGGAACGGTTTAGTGACTCAGCGGACGAGTAACTATGATTAATGGACCTCCTACGAGAGTTTTAATATATTTTAAAATTTGTTGCTGACAATATTCTTGCGTACGTCGTAAAGATAAAATCCACGGCCTATTTTGTTTGTTATAGCTAGAATCTTATACATATCTCACTACTGGGAATGAATCTTTTTCATGATTGACTACGACAAGGTCTTAACTTCTTACAGCACACAAAAGTACAAATATGTAGATACAATCGAAACTCGGTAGAAATTCTTTTACCTTACAATGGTAGTACATATAGTAGTTTACTGAGCTAGGTAAAGTACTATAAGTACTAAAAAATTAAAGGCTTTGCAAATCATATTATAAATATACTCAAATACGATTACGATTAATTTAATAAAGTTGTAATCTTGTAAATATTCTTGTGCGATATTTAAAATACTCTTGAAATAAAACATTGCAATGAAATCTCACGATCAGCTGTCACGTGTGTCTTATCCACTCATAGCCATTCTGTTATCACATTTTTTTTTAAATTGTGCTGCTGGTTTTTTTCCATCGCTTTTTCTGCCAGCTCAACATCTAGCCCAATCGGGCACCTATAGGCGATGACTGAGAAAAAAATTACAGTCATTACACGAATATCATGTATTCCTAATATTAAATTAATATTTTTTTCTTTTTTTCTTTTAACGCTCTCAGCGTTAGAATAGTATTCTAAAATTTTTCAAGGACAAGTTAAATCCACTAACGCAATACACTTGCGTGGGGGACTGTGATAGTTTCCTACTGAATAAAGAAATCCATGTGAAACATGTAATAACACGGCCAATCTCTGGAGAGCACTCGGGAACATTCTTTCAGCGGCGATGAGTCAGCGCTGCGGTAACGATGATGTATTAACTGCCGGCAAGTTATAATATCCGCGAATAAAGCTAGGAGGTAAACATCTCAAGGATGATTCCCTGGCGTTTTGATTGGTATTTTATTGCTTTTACAGGTTTTGGTTACAAGCATTAGGTTTCTTTTTATTTATTTTTATTTGTTTGAATGGAGTAGCAGACGAGCATGCAGGCCACGTGGTGTTAAATGGTCGCTGCAGCCCATGGACATCTACATACAACCTCAAGCAAGCATAGGTAAGTCTTGTCTGTGGTCGTATGCAGTTGCGCTTGCGTTTTTCCGGAGGCTGGTGGTCGCCTCATGTAAGTGTGGCCGGCAACTGCACCTTTCCACCGAAACACAATAGAGTTGGTTCACGCCAGAAGTGGGTGCAGCGGTGGTACTTCCCCGGGCGAACCATAATAGTTCTACCAAAGTTTCTGAAAAATATTAATTGTTGACGACATTTTAAAGCAACAGGCCGGAATGCCTGTCCTGGTTGTAACTTCTGGCCAGGTAAAAATTGAACAGGGTTTTTAATTTCTGTTTTCAATCTGGGCGCTGTCGTGTCGTATTTCGTGAATGGTTTGCATCCAAAATTATCGTGATTCGTGTTTCTGTCTTTGTAAGTGTCTTAGGTATCCATTAGTCAGGGAATTCTTGTGTGGATCTATAATACTGAAGCATCCAGCGTAATCCTACCTCTTTCTTGCCCCTTTTTACTGAGTATCCTTCAGTAGGATTTGCCTTGAATTTATCGTTCTTATCGTTACTTTTTGTATGTAACGCGAAATAATATCTTACATTATTGATGGTATAACTACTATCAATTGCTTTTTATTTTATGAAAAGTTACAAATTCTCTAGGCTCCATTCATCATCATTAACAACTTGCCGAGTCACTAGCAGAGTTCCGTTAATATGAGGATCTTCAACAAGCGGAAGACGTTGTTGCGAACGATGTAATTATCTAAGAGTGCTCTCGGTTTTAAGAGATTGTTCAGTGTCGTTAACTTATGAAAATATTTGACAGAGCGAAGAGGGGCACAGAGTCAAGATAGTATCTCATTCAAATTATTGTTGGTTTGTAAATGTAATTATAAGTACTAATACATTATCTTTCATAGATACCTATGTATAAATATATGATACCTATGTACGTTACGTTACGTTTACGTTTCACACTCATAGTCCCACAGTAGGGTATATATACCCTGTGTCGTGGGTAACATGGACACATAGACCGAGAACAGAAATTTAAACTCATCATTCGAATTTCTCTTTCGCCGGGAATCGAACCTGGGACCTTCCGATCGGCAGTCCGGCATGGTCGTAATAATGTGTTATGTTATCTGGTTAAATCAGCCACTCAATTAAAAGGCTAGACCGTGCATATACGCCGGCATTCAATGAAATGGCTAAATGACAACCAGCCAAGTTGTTGAATGTGACGTCCAACGACTTGGCTGAACGTCACTTATTCGTTATGTTAAATGGAATAGAGACAACTTTGTAATGTTTGGCTAGAATGACCGTCAGTACGCAATTTAAATGATTACTTGATATACTCTTGAGGCTATTTACGAGCTTAAGGAGCAAGTATAGCGTTCGTAACAAGTGTAAAGAGTTGATGGTGTGGGCTGGTAGCCTAAGTATAATTACAGTACTAATTTAATTTAGTTATAAGAATGGCTAGTATATTAGTCTCAAAGTTATCCTTAACATTATCCTCAAAGTAGAGTAACCGTATCTTTACAACGAAGATAAAAATGTGATAGAATAAAGACTATCTGTATCTCTTACTCTAGAACTTTTTGCATGAAAATGCATATTTATTGGTGTGATATTGAATGTATGTTTGTAGGTAGTGGTATATAGTGGTATTGAATTTTACTTAAGATGTGTTGATAAATAAGCTTCATAACGAGGTGAAGTGGATACCGTTATTTCTACGAACTCTTCGTTTGCTTTGCATAGAGAGCCCAATTAGCTCTTCATTCAATAACTTCTTTCATATGTACCTCTTTGTATAAATGCGTTGCTGTCGCAGATTCTAGTAATCCAATTTATTTTTCATTAAAATCGTCAAAGGCAATAAAGATGTGGGGACCAAGTAATATAAGAGATGTGTTGAGCAAGTCTAAAAGATGAAATTGATGACCATAAATAATGAATATCATTTCTTTATTTAGTAATATATTTTTAATTGGTAAAAATTGGCAGAGTTTACCTAAATTGTAATCTTAATACATATAAATTACGTGTCACATGTTTGTCCGCGATGGACTCCTAAATTGCTTAACCGATTTTAATAAAATTTGCACACCGTGTGCAGTTTGATCCAACTTGAAAGATAGAATAGGTTACATCTCAATTTTATAGTCGCAATATTATTTTATTTCTGATATTTTAAGGCAGGACAACGTCTGCCGGATTCGCTCTGTTAGTAACTGTCAAACATTGATTCTTCGCGCTATCGTCCAGAAGTTTGACATTTTCTGAATAACAATACATCTGTCACTATTTGTTTTATATTTTTTATTTGGCAGTAACAAAAACTCTTTGAGATGATAAAGAAACAAACATGATTAAATCAAACATCAAAAATACCTACCTTAGGTGACTCGCCTCAAGGCGGTGGACGCTTAAATCAGGTCCCCGTCGCCTAAGTTCACTCAGTTGAAATCCAGTGGCATAAGCGCAAAGAAGACGAAAGTGGTATAAAAGTTATCAAAATGTCTTCGTAAAAAAAGAACAAATATCATAGAATCACATTTTACTCTAACGCACATGAAAACTTAAAATTTCTTATCATCCTCTATCTATGATTCTGTAGAGTAACTATTATACGCTATTCTAACTGTAACTTTTTCAATGTTTTTAGATTACTCCTTCGCAATATTTCTAAGATGCCCCGAATTTAACGCTGAAGTTACCCTCGAGGTCGGTAATCTACTTATACTGTCGGTATCTAATTAACGTTAATTAAGTTGTTATAATCCAATTTGTTTCGGAATAAACATTTGTCGTCTGTATTCAGCGTTTACGGTCATTGCACGAATTATGAGCTTGGAGTAGCCCTTTTAGTTCTTTTAAAATATTTTCTACTACAGTGAAACTTAATGATTTTTTTTACTATTATGAAACCAAGGACTATTTAAATAATAAAAAGGCTTGGGATTAAACTAAACTCACATAAGACTGTTTCTATATACCTTGTAATAATTTTAAACTTTTTTAAATTTGTGAGCGGATGGCAGTGTGATAGCATTGACACACACGATAGCTGTCTCGTGTGCTCCTTGTCGCCCCACTATGTATAGATTAAAAAATATATATTTTAGGTGACTCGTCTCTAGGGCGGTGGACACTTCATCAAGTCTCTTAGGTCAGGTCTTAATCAGATTTGAGATTGACATAATCTCAAATCTCCAAACTATCTCTAAACAAAAAAAAACGGCAAATTGTTTGTAAAGTAGGTTTACGATCGAGATGTTTACGTGATAACGTCCGCACGAGAAAATCTCCATTCGTTTGTATGCCGCTAGAGTGAGAGAGACGGAAGATCGGTCCACTCACTCGAACGCTATGCCAGCCTCCGCTCGTGAGGATTCCGCGTGACAAGTTTCACGGAATGACTGGCAGCGCTCGAGATGAGACGGGAGATCGGTCCGTCTCTCTCTCGTTATACCTGCGATCGCGCTCGTGAGGTTTTGGTGTGACACAAGTTTCTGAACATGTCACCCGACTAAAACGATTTTAAAGACGTTATCACGTCAAAATCTTTACTAATTAAGACATTACACAGTAATATCACTAATATCACGACGTATTTAATCTACGGTGCGTATCTTTCATTACAAAAATTTATATGGCTTGGCTAATCAGATCAATCCGTATGACTGCAGACGTGAAGAAAGACAAACTTTTTTTTTCACATTTATAATATTAGTATGAATTTTCTTTACAGAATCTCGAGTTGTCTCATTATGAAGTTTTCTTTACACACTGTTTTATCCAAAGTTTCTCAAAGGCATATCATGTCCGATCAAGCCGCGCTTAGCTTCTTAGACATACTTTTCAATTTTGAGATGATGTCCAAGCTCTGAAGTTGGATATTATTACCATTGGATACCCGTATTCATAAATAATACTATGAGGTGACCTCATAGTATTGTTTAGACTTCATTGAGGTCTCATAGTGCTCGCCAACGCTCAATGCTCGCCAAGGTCATCTAAATGAATTCATAGACGATACTTTAGTGAAGTCTGCTACTATGCGTCAAAACCGACATGAATGGCTTGACATTACGAACACACGTCAAATAGCGCTCTTTGCATAGCATTGCCAGCTTAGGACTTAAGCAAATATGCTTCTTGGATACGGGGTCGGTAACAGAAAGTATCCGTTAATTGGGTTGTTTTAATGTAATTTGTTTCAGAATGAATATTTATTTGTCTTCGGTTATTTCCGGTCATTGCATTAATTAGGAGCTTGTTATATTACTTAGTCGTATTATTTTTATTGTTCTACCAGCACCCGAAAAAAAATATAAAATATAAAAACTAAAACTTAGCGCATGACACAAATTCTTATATTTTACAAGGTTGTTTATAACGTTACTTGCCAAAATCGATTCAGTAACGACTTTTTATGTTTCATATGAAAATCCTCGGCGCGCACCTCTGACAAAGAAATTTGTAATGTGCGAATTTATCGCTGCTCCACGGTGATGGAAAATATCGTGATATTTCATTGATTACGATATTCTCCATCGCCGTGCATGCCTGAGAGAAATTCATAATTTCTCGAAAGCATGACGTCCACCAATCCGCACTTGGCCAGCGTGATGGACTATGGCCCAAATCCCTCTCACTTGTGAGAAGGAGTGTGCCCAGCAGTGGGACATAAAAAGGTTGAAAAAAATAATATATGAATTTTTTTTTAAAAACAAGCTTTTAAAAAATGTACAAAAAAGTTAAAAATAATTTAAACTTATTATTTTTATAAATAAAAGCATATTATATGCTTACATTTTCATGGAACCTTCATTATTTTCCGTTTCTAATCACAATGTAACACGCATTTATTAATAAAACTGTGAGGTTTAAATTATGTATTTGTAAAGTTTTAGTTCTTATTTTTTTTAAAAGCTTATTTTATTAAAATAATTTTTCTTTCAATTTTATTTTTAGCCTTTTAGTATTTTTGATGCTAGTTATATTACGGAGTTGTGTCGTTTAATTACCGAGTTCCTATGGTCATCTTCTTGCTCCATCATCATACAATGGTTACCATCTAGCACCAAAGTACTCGTCAAGACGGATCAAACGAGTTCAAACTCGATGTGGTTGCGTCGTTTAACTACGGAGTTCTTATTCCATCGGAAACCAGGAAGTGGATCAAATTTAACATGCAAGATTTAATTGCAGACAACGGGACAGGTGAAAATAAATAAAAGCTTGTAAAGTAAATATGTTTATTATCAGTAGTTTTATGAATTTAAAAATTCACAGCCGTCTGAATATGATGTGTATGTCCATCATGGCACAAAAAATTTCAATTAATTTTTTTGACATAAAAAAATATGCATTCACTGAAAATTGTTAATTGTTTTGACATGTGGAGAGTGTTTCAATTACAATAAAGTTGTTGCAGAAAACCGTTGGCAGCCATTTGCCGGGTTTAATTGCCAATTACTGCATAAAACCGCGACACGGCAAAACTTTCGTACGATTTACTTTACAACAACAAAAATTAAAGAGATTAGGCACGAATGCTTCCCCATAATTAGGCAGGTCTGGAGTACTCTGATGTTGATTTTTGACGTGACAACGTCATATAATTCGATGGAGCCGGCTGCACGCAAGAAAAAACGACTCATGCGGCGTTACCTCGCTCTTAGGCGTTCCATTTAAGGCTTGAAGTGCAAGCGAGAGCGCGAAACGAGCGACAAAGAGGCACAATCGGCCTCCGCGTTCGACAGCGTTCGACATCTGTCTCTCTCCTACTTGAGTGAGCGATGCGTCCGCGTGGACAGCTGCTATACAATAATACATTTACATGTTTTCGTCAAGTATGTGGAAGTAAGTGCAGTGAAAAGTGAATGTGGTGTCAATTGTTTATAGCAACAAGTATTTTCTTATGACGTTGCCACGTTCAACTATCGTCAGTAAACCGACATTACAGACAACCGATTTTTTAAATTGATGGAAAACCCATTTAAATACTCCCAATAAGACCTGTAACAAATTTTACTTCCCACTTAAACCATATTTCTCTATCTTCCACATAAGGAAAAATGTCGTACCTTTGTTGAAAGATATGTATTTTTTTTGACGGCCAAAAGTACATTGGATATTGTAGATGGGTATAACTTATAGGTTTCTCCAGAGTGGTATCCGCTCTTTCATTAAAAGTAATAAAGTAACGAAGCGCGCATGGCTTAGCGGCTAGCGTAGAATGCAAGCGGTCTATGCAGCTAAGCCAAACGGGCGCGGTCCAGTGTGAGATGGGTGACCGCTAGTGGTAAATAATTTCATGCGCGTTTCCGTGCTTCGGAGGGCACGTTAAGCCGTCGGTCCCGGTTGTTGTCGATAGATAACAGTTGTTAAACCTTGTCGGAGGCCTTATGGGCGGTTGGAAAACATCCGACAGCGGGTTGGCCACTAACCCGCATCTCCACCAACTCTAATTGGAGCAGCGTATAGCATATATATAAGGGGGAGAGACCCGTGCCCAGCAGTGGGACGCAAAAAGAGTTGCAGCCAATAAAGTAACACATGTATGCAATAACAAATCTGTATAACTTGAAGACAGTGCTTGTTCACTCACAATCAAGTTTCATTATTTTAAGAGCTGCTGAAGTGTCGCGTCGTCTGATTTTACCGCCGGAGGGAGCCACTTGTATCATAGCTGGCGTACAGCGAGCGATTTTATTTAAAATTAATTAAACGGAAAAGCAGCTAAATGGAGTGGCAGTAGAGATGCTAAGTGGTACAGCTTATGGACTCTACATATAAAATCAAATAAGTTCCAGATCTTCTATATTAGCCCAGCGAGATAGGACCCATAGTGGGACATAAAAAGCTTACTGCAAATACCGAGATATGGTATTTATATATACAAGTAAGTCGTCTGCGAAACACTCGCGTTTTATGAAAAAAAATTTAACAACTTTGACACTGGCAAAATGGTCAAAAGGCCGACATGCCTTACGAAAAAACTTCTGACAGACACTTCTTGAGCTTGTCATATTTTTGAATGAGGAACACGTAGTATCTCTTTTATAATTAGTTTGTGATATGGAACGAACAATCAAAAAGTATTTGACAAGCCGATAAGTCGGAAACATTATACCTATGGGAAAATTAAAATTTTTAGTTTTCTGCGCAACTACTGCTGGTGCTCTTCAAAATGAGACAATAACCGATTTTTTATGTGGGACTGGAACAAAAATTAAAAAGTTAGTGAAACAAGTACCTTAAGCTGTTTGAGTACCACTCGTTTTTCACGTCGATATAATTTTCGAGTGGTTACGGAATAACTCATTTTTCACCAGCTCAAGGAAAATTAATAGCACAGTAAATTAAATGGAATTTTAAAAATATTGCCAAAAGAATTATATGCTTTACTCTGTTGAGCACTTACATTAAGCTGTAACCCGGTTACTAGTGGAATTAAGTTTAATGTTCGGTAATTTATGAGGTTTTTATGCTTTTTAATAGTAAAGGACGGTGAAAATTTCATTTTGTTTACATTATGTGGTAAGCAACTACTTAAATAAACTTAAATGGCAGCACATACATAATACGAGTATGAAATTGGCTGAAAATGGGCCATTTCTTATTTAGATGTCAACGTTCGTTTTAATGTATCAATTTATTTTACTTTTAGAATTATACTCATAGCTACTATAAGTGCTTTACGTAAGAGTAGGGTTGCCATCTCTAAAATTTGTCAACCCGGACAAGACGCGTTAAAACCTCGGATTTTAGAGCCTAAAACCCGGACATGTCATCAGCGGGGGGACGGTGAATTTAGCGAGTCGGTTCGTCGGTTGATCGCGACATGGTCACAGGGCGTGTGTCGCGGGCGGCTCAAGATTTAATTTGTTTTTTAAACCCGGACTACAAATGAAGTCCGGCCCGGACTCTCCCCGGACGCCTTCTAAACTAGGACAAATCCGGGGAAACCCGGACGGATGGCAACCCTACGTAAGAGGTACAGAATAGCTACCTATCTTAAATGTGAGTTTTCTATGGAGTAGATATATGTATTTACTATGGAGAGATCTACAGAATTATGGTATTGTAGCAGATAAGATTCGAGTAATAAAGAAAGATAAAATAAATTTCATATTAGGAATACAAAATTAACTTAATGTATATTATTTTTTCTCGCGTTAAGATGCCCATTTGTCTGATCCCGGTCATAATGGGCGGTTTGAAAATATCCGACAGCAGGTTGGCCTCTAACCCGCATCTCTGGTGGTGGTACCCGAGTGGTGAAGTAAGTTTCAGGCCTCCCCAATAATGCCGTAAAAAGAGCTCCATAATACAATTACAGTATCCATAATACAATTACAGTACCTACTCATATTTATTCTGAGCGAGCCAGAAAGCCATTTGCCTGAATTGTTTACTTTTTCGGATCAAAAATGCACTAAATTCCGATGTTGGGCGCTATAGCTCGTACTAACTGTGTGTGATTTGTACGCTCCAATTGAGATTTTTGTGAAGATATTAAAGTAAAAACTTTGTTTTGTTTCATATTTTTTTCAAATTGATGTAGGTACAATCGTAGCGGCGAACATTCGTAAAAATATTTGAAGTGCATAGTTAAACGGTTATTCAACTTAAGTTTAAAAAAAAAAAACATTGACAGAAAATAGGACGAAAAAAGAGAAAAGACTTTTGAAGGATTCCCCCTGATGCAAAAAAATATATTTTTCGCTTTTTTGGTTTGATGTGACCGATTTTTGATGAGTGTCCAAATCTGTCCGTGGAAAATGGGTCATAATCGAGTCCAAAGGAGAGTTACAAACAAGCTTACAAACTCACAGTTACGATATAATGAAACATACGGGTAAAGCTAATATAAGCGTGTTAAAAATACCAAAAAGGCAAAAGTGCTACCACTTGGGAAACTGAAAAAAAATATGGGAAAATTTAAAGTTATCAAAAAACAGCAGAATACCGGTAAAATTTGACATCCTTTTGCTATGCGATATGTTATGATACAGACGTTGTCCGCGGTTTTCCTGTTGTAACTATGAATGTTGAATTGGTCTAGTATTTAATATAAAAACTGCGACCGAAGATCCGACCGATCTGTTTTAAAAGATTAGTTTATTATTTTTATTATTTCTGTTCTCTTTATTACGAATATATTAATGTATGTGTGTAAAAATCATTTTGTAGAAAATCTGTGCCACGGGAAGGTGGTTATCCACAACACGGGGAACCCTAGTGTGGGACCACCGAGCATGTATCTATATTAACTATATAAGTTGTGCTTGAATAAATCATTATTATTTTACATCCTCTTTGACGATATTTGCAGCACGAATTCTGTCAATGTTATGTCAAACACCCTAAGGTTAGCCGCTCTCGTGCCCGCGCCAACTTAACAAAATACCCTAGATTGACCGGCCTTTTATCGCGCGCGGCTGATTTATGACCCTGCCACTTCTAACGCGGTTTAGACCCATAAGGAATGGTTATTTTTGTTAGAATTGTATAGAAACTTTGTTTAAAATATTCTCAAGAGTGCTATAATTTCATTTACTTTGCTTAAAAATGAATAGTTTGTTGGTTTAAAGCACTTCAAATAACGATACGAAAAATTTTGAGTTCTTGTTACAGTTTGTTGCGGTTATTACGAAATTTAGATCGATGACATGTGAATGTTTTATGTTTTTTGTAATTAAGAATAGTTATTTACTGAAACTAAAACATATTTTTATGATGCTGCAAAGAAAAAAGTAAAAATAATCTTGATACAAAAGTCGTTATTATTTTGTTGGTAACTTCTTATTTGTGCAACGTATTTTATTGCTTTCTACGTCAACTGTGTATAGAATCAAAAATATTTGTACAAGTCAAAAGATACTTTCTTTTAAATCTAATTATACAAAATTAATTCTCATGGTAAGAATATTATTTAAGAAATAAGTGTTTAAAGTTGACGCTGAGATTTGTCAGTTTGCTTTGAACGTTTTTGAATGCATTTATTTTAAGATTTTTTCAAGTCTACACATATGGTTTTCGGTTTTTTTTTGAAGAAAAATTACTAATTTATGCAATTTAATTAAGTTTTCGATAAAAATATAAGATAAAAATCACAAAATACAAGATTTATCTTTAGTCAGGTTACTGCGGGATATAATTATACCTGGGGTCAAACGGGAACTTGGGGGATATATTTGTACCCAAAGTCAATCAGGTCTTTCTGATTAGGGTCGCTTCACAACACACAGAGTATAATTATATATAATATAATTTATACCTGAGTATAAAAAAGGACTTTTATTTAAAAAAAATTGCAATAGGCTAATTAGCTGAATATATCGTGAAATTACAAAAAATACAGTAGAACTTGTAAACTCCACTTTTTTTAAAATCGGTCAATGTTAAAAAGTGCTCTATCAATATTTGTAGATTTATTAAAATATCACATAAAAACAAACAACCGAATATTAACGCATGGTTAAGTTATTTTACTAACATCGAATAAGCAAATAATAGATGTTAACTGAAAAAAATTCAAACTTAAGAATTTTTTTATTTTAATTACATTAAATAAAAAAAATACTTGAAGGATAATTTGTGAATTAACCTTTAGCAGAAAGACGGCGTTTGACCTCAGGTATAAAAATATCCCGCCTATATCACACAAGGACCATGCAGTTTTAAAAACGTAATCCTTATTAATCATCCAATATTTTTGAAAACCTATATGTGAATTTGATAACTTAATAAAACTAGAATATCTTAAAATACTTACCTAGTAGATTTTGCTTTCAACACAATTAAAAAAAAATTATGACACAAACTGTTAACACTTTTTCACACAGTGTCTTCTGTTTACACTAATTTTACTATTTATTTACAAAAAAATATATTAAAAAAGCACTATAAAACACTTCAATAACTATTATAAAAGAGAAAAATATTAATTTACAGTAGTAAATATTGGTTTAATATTATAAACAAACACGAAAACAAAAACTTTTGCCGATATGAAGTTACCTGTGAGCATCGCATACAAAACACCGGTACAACTAATTTCAGTTCAAAGTTAGAGGCAAAGTGTCAATGAGTCATAGATGGGATATTTAGTAAGGCAGAGAAAGAAATAAACAGCGAGTTGAAAAGTCAATACGTTAAGGAAAGATAGATATATTTTTGTCATGATGTCGCATAGGGATACTTTAATACCTGCAGGCAAACAACTGTGTTTTATTGCTAGGTATAAAAAGTACCTAGATACACGAGAGCGGTTAGAAGTTAGAAAATTCAATACGGCGTTTAATTCTTAAATTTTCTAGTTTTTCGCGCAAATGTCTTAAATTTTTATTTCATAAGATCCTTATCCTGACTATAACAAACGCAACAGAAAGAATCGGGGAAATCGGTCTAGCCATTCACGATGTCGTGACCAAGGGAAATAGGGATTCATTTTTATATATCCTCTTGTCTGGGTCGTTCAATTTTTGCAGATGAAAATGCAGTAAAATCCGTTTATCGGACATCCCAGCTCTCACTGACGGCCCGTGATATGTACGGCCCGTTTGAAGAATTTTACCGGGAAAATATTGGTGTTCTACTAAAATGCAAATTTTATCAAATTAGTTCAAAGACAATCTCACTAACGGTGTATGATATACATGCTAAAGGATGGGATTTTTACGAAATATCTTATATGAATTTTCAACGTGTACATATAAACATATTATAATGGTCAAAAGCAAAGAGGAAAATACGGACTTTATCGAAAAGAAATTTACAGAGTATTTTTTTCTTTAATTTTTTCATGACAATTTATTAAATATTATTTTTGACATTTATAAGAATTATTAATTTAATTTTCATATGAGTGACTGATACTGTATTGTAAGCATAATTAACTTTAACAATTTTAATTTAAATCTAATTATTACTTAGGACTGTTATTGTATTTTAATTTTAAATAATTCATTTTTATTGAAAATTGTTATTGACATAACTTTTAATTATAAAATTGTACTTATTGTATGCCCATTTGTGGCGGGTATATGAAGGATGTTTAACCTACTTTAGATCTTGTATTGTACTCATATTCTATAATAAAAGTGATTTGATTTGATTAATTACAAGAAAAACCTTTGGAGGATTGACCGCGCCCGGTTTGTTCAATTTTTCCGAATGAAGAATGCACTAAAATCCATTTACCGGGCGGCCCAGCTCTCACTAACGGCATGCAATTTGTACGGTACAGTTTGGGGTCTTCTGTAAAGAATTTTTAATAGAAATAATTATACTCATTTTGTAAATAATTCAAAATTTTATCTGATATTAAGGATTAATTTGTTAATGTCGATTTGTCCTAAAAAAACCTAATTTATTTAAATACTTATTATTTTTTATTTTTTAATCAAAATACAACGAATGATATTATGCTTAGTCATTATCTTAATACTAGCCTTCCGCCAGCGGCTTCGCCCGCGTGGACCCGTATCCGTCCTACGGAGACCCGTACGATAAAAAATAGCCTATGTGCTAATCCAGGCTTCATTGCTATATTAAAATCATAGGAATTTAGCCAGTTGCTTCAACCGCGTTTTCACGTAGGAATGAAGCGTTTTCCCGCGGTAAAAAGTAGCTTATGTTACTCAGGGTAAATGTAGCTTTCTAATGGTGAAGTAATTTTTGAAATCGGAAGAGTAGTTTTTGAGTTTGTTCATTAGAAACATACAAAAATACAAATCCTTTTCCTCTTTATAATATAGAAATCCTGTTCTAACTTCATCGGACAGTTAAATAATTTAAGCGTGAAAGTGCGAAAAATACATAACGACAGTTGGTGAAATGTCGTTTAAAAAATAAATGAACTAATTAAACTTTTGTTTGCTAACTTTTGTTCTCATTAAGCTAGACCCTCCCATCACTCTTCCAAATTGTTCTTTGTAATTATACCGTATTTCATTCTTCGTGTCCGTTTTTGCGTCAAATTGGACCTTTATTTTCTTGAAGACGGAAATGTTTCTTATCAGTACACTATTGAGTGGACTCGATATCAAACAAATAATTTTGTTTTAGCAAAAATAACTTTTTTTAAAACAAAAAAAAACGATTTCAAACGGTAGAAAATTAAATTGTTCAGTGCTTGGCATATAATTGGCAGTTTTGCTTGCTAATGGTAATGAATAATATATAATAATTGCTAAGGTCGGTAGTGACCATAAAGAATTGCTCTAGCGAAGCGTCGTATCGATGGTAGCGTGATAGCCACAGATGTCATTCCTTGATTTCTTATGGAAAGAGACATGGTGGACGGTTTGCGCACCACGTGTCGGTTACCTTCATGTTGTTGATCCAAGCAATCCCGAGTGATATCTAAGTGATAATTATTAAAATAACCGAAAAATAATCTTGTCATAATGTAGGTAAGTTAATTTTTTGAATTAATAATGATTGTTATAATTTTCTGTCAGCCGTCTTTTAATTGTTAATTTCCAGGTCCACATGAAAAACTCTTATGTATGGCCACCGCTCGCCAACATACTCGTACTTAATTAGTATAGTAACCTTATGCAAAATTAAATTATTTATTTTTGCATAAGGTTACTATGGCCGCAACCCTTTTTGCGTCCCACTGCTGGGCACGGGTCTCTCCCCATTATTGGGAAGGCCTGGAGCTTATTCCACCACGCTGCTCCAATGCGGATTGGTGGACACTAACCCGCATGGTTAGTGGCCAACCCGCTGTCGGATGTTTTCAAACCGCCCATAAGGCCTCCGACAAGGTTTAACGACTGTTATCTATCGACAACAACCGGGACCGACGGCTTAACGTGCCCTCCGAAGCACGGAAACGCACATGATTTTTTTTTTGCCACTAGCAGTCACCCATCTCACACCAGACCGCGCCCGTTTGGCTTAGTTGCATAGATCGTTTGCGTTCTATGCTAACCGCCGGGCCATGCGCATAAGGTTACTATACCAAAGTATATACACCTGAACACCTCAGCCTCAATTTTAAGTACAATTACCTAAAATTAGGCGACGATGGAAGATAATATTTTTTTAAATATAAATACGTTTACATAATATACAAGTCGCAAAGGCCTTATATTTGGTTCTAGTACTGTGTTATAGGTATCCCGCTCATTCACCGAGACAAAAAAACATCAATAAATCATCAATTTGAAATTTAAATTTAAAGATAGCTACAATACCCGATGGTGGGAGCAGAAATCAATTTCACGCAATAGGTAATTTTAGGTCGCAATCTGGATTATTCAGTACTGTTGGCAGGCCAGGCGAGTGAATTGATTTACAAATTGCGCATGTTTTGATGAGAATTCACTTTGTTAATGAAACTATAACTTCTTACTAACAACAAAAAATATGTGTTTTATATAAGCTTTTTATGACCACTATTCCAAAAATGTAGCCTAACTTTAGTAAAACAAATCAACATAATAAATATCAATTTAAAGATTTCATGCTAGAATTGCTAGAAGCAGTCTGCATCGTTCAGTACTGGTGGTAGACTGGGTGTGAAAACTGACTTCAAAATTATCCATTAATTTTGTTAACCGGACTCTTATAATAATAAATATCATATTATAAGCTGGTTATTACTTAATCAATTATGCAAATTGTATCACAATGGTTAAGTGTAGGTTGGTGTAAGATTAGTAGCTTCGGGATTAAGAATAGAGCTACGGTATCTCCTCCCTGATCTTAAGAGGCGACTAAAGGTGGCTTCTAGAGTTGCGGGCGGTGAGGCGTCCAACCAGCAGCCCCGGGAAGGACGGTGGTGTGTGCGTGGCCGCATGCCGCCGTATGCATCGGAAGGTGCAGGAGAGCACATCTGCTGTTGATGGGCCCGTTCTGAAGCGCCGCGCGTCGAGGTCACCGGTGCGTTCCACTGGAGATCCCGGAGTCCTCCCCAAGCGCAGAGGCAGGCCACCGAGGGGGTTTTAGTGCAGTACAAATCCCACGTAACCCGGTATACTCTGCCAAGGTGCCGGGTACCCTTTAAAGGTTTTCCCCCCGATACAAAAAAAAACTTGGTGCAAGGTCAGCTTTGAGTTACTATTTGTTTTAACTAAATTCACCTGTTTATCTTTCAACTCTTATTATTCTTGTTACTTATAGTGCGATTTACATATTTAGTATAGTAACTTTATGCAGTATTAATTCAGGTTGCGAGTACCCTTTGGATACCTCAATAAAGTACCTAACGTTAGACGAAAATAGAAGAATAATATTCTAATTACAATGTCAAGCTTTCCCGCCTGATGGTGGGAGCAGAAATCAATTTCACGCAATAATTGCAGGTCGCAATCTGTATTATTCAGTATTGTTGGCAGGCCAGGCGAGCACATTGATTTGCAAATTACGCTCATTTTGATAAGATTCCATTAATTTTGTTATGAAATTTTATTGTAACCGCATTAATGATAAACGCTGCTTGCTATAGTAACATCACTTATTATTATTTTATACTTACGCGTTCAAAATGTTATAATATCACCCACCGACTTCTTCCACGAATCTATACTAATATAAAGCTGAAGAGTTTGTTTGTTTGTTTGTTTGTACGGGCTAATCTCAGGAACTACTGGTTCGACTTGAAAAGTTATTTTTGTGTAGCATAGTCCATTTATCGAGAAAGGCTTTAGGCTATATAACATCATGTTATGACTAATACCAAAGTCCACGCGGATGAAGTCGCGGGTGGCCGCTAGTCAATTATATTGTGTTCCAGTGGAAAGGCGCAGTTGCCGGCCAGACTTACATGAGACATGCGACTATCAGCCTCCGGAGTAGAGCAATTGCATATGACCTCAGACAAGACTTACCTACGCTTGCTTGAGGTTGTGTTTAGGTAGATGTCCATAGGCTGCAGCAACCACTTCTTCCGAAACATAATAATTAAATAAAATTAAATAACGATTCACACTCATAGTCCCACAGTAGGGTAGTTATACCCTGTGTCGTGGGTGACATGGACATACAAAGACAGAAACACAAACACCCAGATCGAGAACAGAAATTTAAACTCATCATTCAAATTTCTGTTTCGCCGGGAATCGAACCCGGGACCCTCCGATCGGCAGTCCGGCATGGTAACCATTACGCCACGCGGGTCGTCAAAGCAGAAATGGGTGCAGCGTTGGTCCAATTACGAATTCTAATTATTAGACTAGTGTTAGGTAAGACACCACGTACTTCCCTCCTCCATAGCAATGTTTATGAAATGTGCATAAAAATCTGCAATACCTACCTAAATTGCCCGAATATGTAGTAATATGTACAAAAATGCCATTCAATAAATAAAAAAAAATGTTGCTTAACCTGAATATACATGACATTTAAGAATATTTTATTAATGAATTTAGCTTTGATTAATTTAGATTTAAATTATAGTGGACCTGATGACATTAAAAATGATACTTGTAATAATAACAACTAATAACAATAATAATTACTTAGTATAACAACTATTTTTACTCAATAGACATTGCGGCGGAGTGTCCATCTAAGCTTAAAAAAATAATTGTTGACTGTATAAAGTCCCTTCGATAACTCACCTTTTTCCACAATACCTACATTGTTAACAATACTTTCTTAATATTTTGGGACAGCTAAATCCTTAAGTGTAATCTGCATTACTTTATTAGCAAAGACCACTTTATAATATTATTCTACTTATATGTAGAAAATTATGCTGGTTGCAAATTTACACACTATTGTATAACTCATAAGAATAGGCATGATGACAGATTTTTAAATACCTTTCCTTATTGTAGGTACACGTCTCCTAGTTTCGAAAAAAAGTTTATTTCAGCAATTAACTCAACCTTTAACGTAAATTAATGTATTTTCTGCTATGTAATTTGAATTAAGCACGAAAACGCTCGTAGGTGTCATGGCGTCGGCTTGCTCGTCAAACTTCAAGCAACACGATGACATTAACTGAGACGTGACGTCATTCCTTTTGATTGGCGTTTCAGATAACATGGCCGACTGCTGTATTTAATACTTTTATTTTATTGAAAATCTTATTAATCTTAATGTTTATATTAAAACGGGATCATATTTTAGAACTTTTTTAGCATATATTTTTCTGTAAAACCGTTTATTCTCTGATTCTTTAATAGTGTCATCATGCCTATTATTTAAATTATAATTTGTAACTGTTTGTTTTCTCAAATAAACGTTAAAAAAATGCAATTATAATAATGAATGTAAATGAATGAATATTGAACAAAACTTTAATGTTATTTGCATGCTAACTCTAAATGGTTGAACAAGAAAATAAAACTAATTGTTACAAATATTTATATACTGTTCAAAGCAAATGAATAATATTAAAATTTTAAGAAAAAACGGCAAATTGTTTGTAAAGTAGGTTTACGATCGAGATGTTTACGTGATAACGTCCGCACGAGAAAATCTCCATTCGTTTGTATGCCGCTAGAGTGAGAGAGACGGAAGATCGGTCCACTCACTCGAACGCTATGCCAGCCTCCGCTCGTGAGGATTCCGCGTGACAAGTTTCACGGAATGACTGGCAGCGCTCGAGATGAGACGGGAGATCGGTCCGTCTCTCTCTCGTTATACCTGCGATCGCGCTCGTGAGGTTTTGGTGTGACACAAGTTTCTGAACATGTCACCCGAGTAAAACGATTTTAAAGACGTTATCACGTCAAAATGTCCGTCCGTCTACGTTTCCGTTTAATATTGTTTGTACACGTCTGTCAGACAAACAGTACAGACAGTCACCTGTAGTTTAAAATAATTATAAAAATTTCTGGCATAAAAAATAAATTGTGTTCAGCTTTAAGGATAGAAGCTATTCAAACAAATGAAAATTACCCGTCTTCTCGTAATTAAATCCGTCAGCATTATAAAAAAATCTGAAATTCATCTCGTCAACAATTTTGTAAAAACATTTTTACAGACAGAAGATTTTCACGAACAAGTTTATTGTCGGAACCCACACTTGTGGCTTGCCAAGTTTTTGCAATAAGCGAAATGAGGAAAATTCAAGTTTTTGGAAAAACGCGAAATGTGAAAATGTGAAAAAAGACAAACGGCGAGGCTTACTTTACTCTAACGAAAAAAAAAACGGCCAAGTGGGAATCGGTCTTGCGCAATGGGTTCCGTAGCGTTATCGTTTAAAAAATGCATTATCAGCAAAAACTAACTTTGTTACTAGTATGCATATTTAATGAAGGTAAATATTTCAATCCAAATGTATAAGAACCCGTACCCATTATTAATTTGCACCCATATTTTTGTGCAAATAAAAGTTTTTGTCGCCTCATAGTGTTTTTAAAAAATACCAAAGTTATATTTCAGGTTTTTCAAAATGTGCTATATTACCTCAAAAGCTAAAAAGTGAAAAGGAAGGTATGACAACGCACATTTTACCAATTTGGAATTGTATATCTTTGAAACGATTGACTTTTTATAAAAGAAATAATAATTATGTTTACAAACCTCAATATCATATTTTAGAATTTTGTATAGAAACCTCACACGTATAGGTTAGAAAAAGACAAAGACAAAGACATTTATTTGCACAAATAAAAGTTGTTTATATATATATTTAGTTCGCCATATTCATCAGGTATGCAAATATACAATGATAAAAATATAAAAGGAAAAAACTTCTAGTTATAACACAATAGGCTACTTGACTCATAACTAATTTCATATCTTAAATGAATATTTCTTACAGCATTATGGCGAGGAAAACAAAATATATCGAATTTAATAATTAAAAGCGTAAGATTAATTTAGAAACCTAATTTAAAAAATGTGTTTTTTATTTTTTATTTTAAACGCCAAAAACGCAGTCTGCCATGATGTGACGTCATACAAATTGTAAACAAAGCCTTTTTTTTAAAATCGTTTTACGGGATTGGATTAAATCCTTGCAGCCATTCAATATTTTTGTTTCACAGTAACTAAAGGAGTGAGAAATATAATTAAAAAAATATTCCTCTTTACAAATATACTATATATTTATCTTTATCGAAGTATTTTTGCATTCTCGGACTATGCAATAACGATAATTGCTATACTTTTCATGTAAACTATTAGAAATCATCTTTATAACAAAAATTAATGGGAACTTGGGAAATAAAAAATACTCTGTGCTTGGGCAGTTGGTTGGTTAGCAATCAACGAACATAGTACTCTCTTAGCAATGTACTCTGTAATTGTTTGTTTACAATACGTATGACTCAGAGCACAGATAATAAATATTATCTATATATATATTATAATATATATTATATTTGGGGTTTCATAGGTATTAAAAAAATATGGGTATATTTTTTTTCGCCTTATTTAACAAATATGAACTAATTAGGACCTACTTCAAAAAGAGTCAACTAGCCTAACAATCTATTTTATTGCTATTTTTATTTGTCCCATATTGCACCTTTTATAAATTAAAATATTTATTTAATTATATTTCGGTTTCGATCGTCAGCTTCATATGTTAGATAAAAAAATGTTTCAGTTCCTTACGTGGTGAGCCCTTAATATTTTGTATAAAAATCGTTTTTTACCGACTTCCAAAAGAAGGAGGTACTGTATTCGGCTGTATGTATTTTTTTTTTTTATATATGTTCACCGATTACTCCGCCGTTTGTGGACCGATTTTCAAAATTCTTTTTTTGTTCGTTTGGTTATACTCCCGAGGTGGTCCCATTGTAACCAAATCAGGATCTGATGATGGGATCCTAGAGAAATCGAGGGGAACTCTCAAATTTTATAGGCACACACATTGATTTCCTTATACTTTCTGAAGCATAAGAGATATTTGTGCATAGTAATCATCATCTCATGTTGCTGAGCTGATGATGGAAGGTACTGCAACAGTGAGGAGTTGAAAGCAAATTCTTTCAATAAATAGTTTTTTTATTCCAAATCTTACATTCCTGAGGTGGTTCAACTGTCACCAAGTTAAAGTCTGATGACGGGATCAAGGAGAAATCGAAGGGAACAATCGAATTTTACAGCACAACAAATGTTTTTCATATTTTTACTAAAGCAAAACAGGCATTTTTGTATAATTATCATCATATCATGTAGCTGAGCTGATGATGGAAAGTACTACGAAGGTTAGGAGTTGAGAGCAAATTCTTTCAATAAATGGTTTTTTGTTCGATATCTTACATTCTTAAGGAGGTCCAACTGTCACCAAGTCAAAGTCTATTGATGGTATCCCAGAGAAATCGAAGGGTACATTCAAATTTTATAGCACAACAAATGATTTTCATATTTTTATTATTAAAGCCTCCACCAACCCGCATTGGAGCAGCGTGGTGGAGTAAGCTCCAGGCCTCTCCAATATTGGGGAGAGACCCGTGCCCAGCAGTGGGACGCAAAAAGGGTTGCAGCCATTATTAAAGCAAAACAGGTATTTGTGTATAATTATCATCATATCATGTTGCTGAGCTGATGATGGAAGGTACTATGACGGTTAGGAGTTGAGAGCAAATTCTTTCAATAAATGGTTTTTTGTTGGAAATCTTACATTCCTGAGGTGGTCCAACTATCACCATGGCAAAATCTGATGATATGATACTAGGGAAATCGAGGGAAACACTGAAACTTAATAGGCACACACATTCTTTTAGTCATATTTTTTAACATAATACAAATATTTATGTCCGGTAATTATCACCTCATGTTGCTAAGCTGATGATTGAAGGTACAACTCCTCAACGGTTTGGAGCTGAGAGCAAATTCTTTCATTAATTTATACGTTCAAGTGGACTGATAGTAGTATTCTTTCAGGCTATAAGATGGCTATTAGATAAACATGATTATAAAAGGTATCTCTTTAACGTTTAAAAGTTAAGTGAAAAAATTTCCAATTATGCTTATACATATGTGAAGAATTATTAAAATTACTAAAAAGAGTGAAATAAATTAAGTTTTTAACAAAAAAATAGAACCGACTTCAAACGGTAAAAAATAAAATTGTTCGGTACCTACTTCTTCATGCTTATGGTAATGACTCTTAAAACTATTTTTGGAGTCGGGCCCTTAGTAAAATGTCCTGTCTTAGTAAATATAGTGTACCTTTCGTTCTGAATGGATACCAACTCCAATATAGTTTTAACAGTAATTACCATAAGCAAAAAGAAGTAGGTACCTACTGTCCCACTGTCTGTACTGTCGGTGCCCATTTAGAACGAATGGTACGACATTTTAGTAGGGGCCCGACTCCAAAAATAGTTTTAAGAGTCATTACCATAAGCATGAAGAAGTAGGTACCGAACAATTTTATTTTTTACCGTTTGAAGTCGGTTCTATTTTTTTGTTAAAAACTTAATTTATGTTGAATAAAATCGTAGAACAATTGTCTAACAGAATAATCTACTTCATAGATTTCAACTGTGATAGCCTTATAGTTTCCGAATAAAGTGTCTGTAGACGGACAGCTATGACGATTTGACGAATGCATCCATCTTTTGCCTTCAGCTACGGAACCCTAAAAAGACAAACGGAAAAGATTACTCTTTAACGAAATTAAAAACTTGCGTATGATATGTAGGCTTTACCGGCTTTAAACGAGGTTTAATATTAAATGGTGAGACTAAAAAGTTGTTAAACAAATGAATGCGCTTTTCTAATCCCTACTATCACTCCTACTAATATTATAAATTCGAAAGTAACTCTGTCTGTCTGTCTGTCTGCTACGCTTTCCCGCTTAAACTACTTTTTTTTCAACCTTTTTTATGTCCCACTGCTGGGCACAGGTCTCCTTCTCACACAATTGAGAGGGATTTAGGCCATACGCTGGCCAAGTGC
This sequence comes from Pyrgus malvae, assembly GCA_911387765.1. NCBI lineage: Eukaryota > Metazoa > Arthropoda > Insecta > Lepidoptera > Hesperiidae > Pyrgus > Pyrgus malvae. The sequence goes on along the minus strand of OU426958.1, from coordinate 4,399,220 downwards.
GGATTGGTGGACGTCTTGCTTTCGAGAAATTATGAATTTCTCTCAAGCATGCACGGCAATGGAGAACATCGTAATCAATGAAATATCACGATATTTTCCATCACCGTGGAGCAGCGATAAATTCGCACATTACAAATTTCTTTGTCAGAGGTGCGAGCGGATGATTTGAACCTGGGATCGGTCGCGTCGAAGACCGCGGTTTTTTACCACTCGGCCATCGCCGCTCAATCTATAAAACGGGGGAATCTATAATACGGGTCCACGCGGGTGAAGCCGCTGGCGGAAGACTATAATATTATAAATTCGAAAGAAACTCTGTCTTTCTGTCTGTTACGCTTTCCCGCTTAAACTACAGATCTTTTAAATTTGTTATGTAATATTTGTGTTTTTGTGGCAATAATTTTTTTTTTATTATCTCAGTTTCCAAAAATTGTTTTATTATTATAATCTTTTTAAATGTACCTACCTACCTACATACTAAACAATTTCCGTGGTATTCCAACTAGCATTATGCTGGTTTTTTATTACTTGAATTTACAAAGAACTTTTAATACCTGTGTATTTTTTTTCTTTAATTAGAGTGGTAGACGAGCGTGCAGGCAACGTGTTGTTAAGAAGTCGCTTGAGCCCATGGACTCACATAACTTCAAGCAAGCCGTCGCATAAAGCTTGTTTGATTGCGCTGCTACACTGGAGACTGATGGTCGCATGTATATCTGGCAAACACACATTGAGTTGAGTTTCATTGATTTACGACAGAAACGAGTGCAGTAGTTGTACCTCTTTGGTTGAACCATAACTTAGCATAGGTTGAACCATGAAAGCTTTACAGCTTATATATAAAAATTAATTGTTGTTCGTTAGTCTGGACAATACTCGAGAACGGCTGAACCGATGTGGCTTATATTGGTCTTGAAATATTAGTAAAAGTCCAGGGAAGGTTTCGACGGCGAGAAAATATGAAAAAATTGCGAAATTAACAGTTAAACAACCTAATTTTTTTCCCATATAAACTGTTAGACATTGATTCTCTGCGCTAACGTCCAGAAGTTTGACACAGTCTGAATAACAATTCATCTGTCACTATTAGTTTTATAGTTTTTATTTCTCAGTAACATAAAAAATCTTTGATAAAGAAACTAATCCTCTTTTAATACTTATATGGCAGGACAACGTCTGCGAGGGCAACTAGTTAATTTTGAAATTTGCATTGTTGTTATGCAAAATTTAAATTAAGAATCTTAATAGACTATTAACATTATAATGTGGTGATAGTGTTGTTAATTTGCTTGGGAAATTCAGTTTCTACACCGACGTGCATCTCTGACGAAGAAAATTTGTTATATGCATATTACAAGACCGTATGCCGTAATTGTTAAATTGTCGGACTGTCGTTTATATATATAAATAAATAACGTTACACACTCATAGCCCCACATAGGGGTAGATACATATACCCTGTGTCGTAGGTATCACGGACACAGAGCCAGTAAAATAAACACCTAGACCGAGAAAAGAAATTTAAACTCATCATTCAAATTTTTGGCTCCCCAGGAAACGAACCTGGGACCCTCCGATCGGCAGTCCGGTATGGCATCCATAGCGCCATGCGGGTCATTATAATATAATTAAAAAAAAACGGGTTGCACTCCGGTAGTGCCGGCAGAAGTGAAAATTTGAACATTAACGTTGTGCATTTTTGATATTTTGGAATGATTAGGGAATCATTTCGCACGAATTGCTTTTATGATCAGTATTATTTTTCATCTAGTTTTTTAAGTATGTTTTCATCTAGCATTTTTATAAAGTACTCACTCATTTTCTTTCACTATTTCTTCGTCACTTTTTTCATAAATAGATGCACTTTGTTCAATGTCCATATTTTAAATACTTGATATAAACAAGTATAGACAGTCGAGCCATCAGCTGTCACCCCTACGTCTTACGAATATTCGATCAGGCCACGTGTCCTGACGCGAGTTTAACATTTTTTACCCATCACAAAAAAGTGCACAACGCCGCTAAAGAAGTTTTCACTTCAATAATATGTAGAGAATTGAGGCATAATGTGTGGTTGATATTTAATGAAAATGCCACAGTGCTACACAGAATTGCAAATCAAATTGCCCGCCACCGACAGTAAGCAATTATGGGAGCCACTTGCAATTATAGCGTGGAATTGATTTTTGCTCCGATTGTCAGGCTGGTGGCATGATATTTTGATCGAAATATGCAGTTTAGGGTTCCGTACCTCGAAAGGAAGAAATGAAATCCTTATAGGATCACTTTGTTGTCCGTCCGTCTGTCTGTCAAGACCCTTTTTTTCAGGAACGCGTGGAGGTATCAAGATGGAATTTATATCAAATACTGAAGACTTGGAGATGTGAAAAAATCAAACTTCTAAGCCAGCGCAATCAAAAGATAGAACATCAAAACCTACAGGGTACTTCCCGTGAACTCAGAATCTTGAAATTTGGTACGAATTAACATCTTATAGCATAGATAAAGGAAAAATTGTGAAAACCATAATTTTTTACTTATATCTATTAGTATATTAATAAACATATTTTTCAGAACCCTCGGTGCGCGAGTCCGAGTTACACTTGTGCGATTTTTTTTACTTAACATACTTATATAGCATCTTAAATTGAAAGATCGAAAGCAAAAGAAGTATCTCAATAATAATCTTTTATTTAAATGCACTATGAAAAATAAAATGAACTTTTACTATAAAACACATAATCATCAATATACAATTTATGATACTACCCCACGAACTCCGTACCGCATTGAAATGTTTGGTGTGGACCATTGTTATAACTTAGAGGTTTGAAAAATAGATTACAACCGATTATCAGACCTACCGAATATACACATAAAATTTCATAAAAATCGGTCAAGTCGTTTAGGAACATGTCGATTAACACTGTGGTATTAAAATTTTATATATTTAGATTAAAGATTGTCGTTAGTTAGTTTGAAAAAGATTGTCGTTAGTCCTAATTTTTTTTTAATAACATAAAACATAATATTATTATCATTACTTATTTAATTTACTTATTCATCTACAAAGGTACATAGATAGCAGATTAACGTGGCAGTCACACAAAGAACACGTTTGTAAACAATTAAATAATTTTTCTTTTGCTTTATATAAATTGGCCAAAGTTGTAAGCAAAACGGCGATTCTAAATGCCTACCATGCGTACGTAGGTGCAACATTAAGATATGGTATAATATTCTGGGTAAACGCGACTGGAATTCAAACTGTGTTTAAGGCTCAAAAAAAATGCATTCGAGCAATATGTCAATTACAACAAACGGATACATGTAGGCCACATTTTCAAAATTTAAAAATAATGACGCTCCCTTCCTTATACATTTACGAGATCTCTTTAATGGTCAAAACAGAAATCACAAAATATGAAACCCTTAAATCAAAAAGACATAACAGTAAATTATGTTCAATCGCTTCCAAAACAAAACAATATCATAACAGTGTCTTTTGCATGGGACTAAAAATATATAACGGTCTACCGGAATTCCTCAAAGTTAAAACGGGCAACGAATTTAAAAAAGGACTTAAAACGTATTTACTGAAAAAGGCGTATTACTCAGTCACTGATTTCATAAACGATAAAACGGCATAAAGGAATTCATAAAAACCTGGGAGGTTTTTTTTTCCGCCGGCTTTTTTTCCTCTTAGTGTACAAACACCCTGTGATATGGGTACCCAAAGCTGACGATCGGAACCGATCCGAAATATAAATAAATAAATATTTTAATTTTAATTAATAAAAAGCGCAAAATGGGACAAATAAAATATAATAGTAAAATAGATGTAAATGTACATTTCGTAATTGTATTATAGTTTAGTTTTTTCCTTTTATATTTTTATCATTGTATATTTGCATACCTCATGAAGGTAAATATGGCGAACTAAATATATATAAACAACTTTGTAAACACCCATATTTGTGCAAATAAATGTCTTTGTCTTTGTCTTTGAAGGTATATGTTGACGAGCTTTTATATCGACACAAAATTAAAAAGTTTATTTACGCTGTGCATTATTTTGTGAAAACATTTTAATAAAACCCCATGACACAGCTGGTGTTGCCCAGCCTGAATGTTTTTTTTTAGACATGACACAAAACGAAAACATTTTTGTATTTTTTTTTTTCAATTCAAATTGGTCCAAATTGGAGCTTACAAATCACTTTCCGAGCTGAGGCAGCCATAAGACGGATTTTGGTGCATTTTTCATTCGGAATAATTTACTGGTTCTGTTTCATAGATAGCTTTTTTTCATAGAAACGAGAAAACCGATCAGATTTCTCCATTGAAAATATTTATTTATTTAAGGTTTTAAATCTATTTTACTGTTGATATTTGATATTTATTCATAACAAGGTGAAGCGCGCATGGCTCGGCGGCTAGCGTAGAACGGTAACGTAAAGCGGTCTATGCAGTTAAGCCAAACGGGCGCGGTCGGGTGTGAGATGGGTAGCGGCAAACCGGCGACCGCTAGTGGCAAAATTTCATGCGCGTTTCCGTGCTTCGGAGGGCACGTTAAGCCGTTGGTCCCGGTTGTTTTCAATAGATAACAGTCGTTAAACCTTGCCGGAGGCCTTATGGGCGGTTTGAAAACATCCGACAGCGGGTTGGCCACTAACCCGCATCTCCACCAACTAAACTTCTAGTAAGCTCCAGGCCTCCCCAATAAGGTGGAGAGCCCCGTGCCCAGCAGTGGGACGCAAAAAGCCAGCCATAACAAGGTACGACTGATTTTCTGATTCACGTTGATTTTTGACGACTAAAATAAGAAAAATATAATATTTAAGTCTACCATTTGGCATATGAAATAAATCAACCTATTGATTACTTATCGGTATTCTATAAAAGTTCATAATGAAAAAATGAATAAAAACAACAAAATAAAAACTTATAAATTGTAGCGGTAATCGCATTCAAATAAAACCATTTCATTGTAGGAAAAATATTTAAGTACCATTAATAATACTGGAACAATTGTTGCGTACGACACACGACATAATCATGACGAAGTAGGGTTTATTTGACTTTGAATACAAAAATCGAATTAATTATGTCAATATTCCATTGCTTTATTGAGAATTCGACACGAAGGTTAAAAACACGCAAGCATTGTATACATTTAATTCTGCTTATATTGGACTGTAATATTTTTATTTTGTAATTTTATTTTTTTAAATTATTACGTCGAAAAGATTATTCATTTATAAATTTAACCTTTTGTGAATAATTTTCTAGTTACTTATGCTATTAATTATTATTATGAAATTGAAAATGTTCCATCCCCATGACATTTAATAGTTTAATATTTCTAAATAGTTGTGGCGGCATGGCACATAGGTAGTTCAAATTAGCTTTATAAGAGAAATGTTTTACTTTTATTTTTACCATTTATTTGAATGAATGAAGTCACGAAAAAAGGAGTACTAATTATGTAAGTAGTTCTATATACAAAATTCATGCTAAACATTATTTTATTACTTCCAGTACTTTTCGAAATTTGTACGTCGTATCATCGTACGTCGTCGGTGAGCGATAGCACAATACAAAGAGCGCCTTTCTAGATATATCTTTATTGTGGCGATAGTATCCATTAAATTTTTATTTCTTTCGTAAAGTACATAGATGATGTGATTCACTCATCCCTTTCCGATTAAGCTCGATATTCTTTGACTTTCGCAAGATAAATTTTCACTTCAACTAATGAGCGCTCGCATATTGTTTTCTCGAAGCTGCATGTAAGTTTCAGCAGGCACAAGTTAGTTGTGCCTTGTAAATATGCACAGAAGGACAAACCGACGTTTAGTCGCAATTAATATTTAACGGAAACGGGACTAATATTTACATCAAACATTTCCGGGCATAATCGCTTATTATACTCGCTCATACATGGACTGTGTCTGCAATCCATTTGGCGTCTTACTGCTAGTCACCAGTCCCTGTAGCTTCGGGATTAAGAATAGAGCTACGGTATCCTCTGCCTGATCGTAAGAGGCGACTAAACGGGGGCTTCCGGGGTTGCGGGCGGTGAGAGTAGGAGCTCAATCCGTCCAGCCAGCCACTCCATCCGGCCACAACGGTGCGTGCGTGGCCGCATGCCGCCGTAAGCATCTGAAGGTGCAGGAGAGCACATTTGGTCTCCCGAAGATGGGCCAGTACGGGGCGCCGCGCGCGGAGTACACCGGTATGTTCCACTGGAGATCACGGAGTCCTCCCCAAGCGCAGAGGTAAGCCATCGAAGGGGTTTTAGTGAGGTACAAATCGCACATAACTCGGTATTCTCTCCCAAGATGCCGGATACTTTATGAAGGTTTCCCCCCGATACAAAAAAACCACTAGTCTCACCCCACGATGGGGGTGGTCACTATGGAGCAAGCGGCAAGCCAACTCGTGGAAAAGAATACAAGTATCTGTGCATTATTTCTCGAATCTGCGTTAAAAGTTTCAACAAACAAAGTTATGCCTAGTAAATATGCACAGAGGGACAAACTGTCGTTCAGTCGCTATTAATATTTAAGCGAAACTAACTCGTAAGCGTTCTGACGCTCCGCCGCAAAGTTCGCTTCGAATGTACGATAGATAGTGAAGTTCTTGTTGTATAACCGGCGAGTAACTTAAGTACTGCCCAAAATGTTGATCCGTTAAGAATATTCTTAGCGGATCTAAAAATAAAAGTATTTTATCTATTTTAATTAGCGATATAATATTGTATGCCAGAGCATGGTAGACTGTGAAGACAAGTGTTATAATAATTTTAAACATCTAACTGTAGGTATGTAAACATTCAACAATAAAGTATTTTCATTTCATTTCATGAAAAACTAAACTAATAATAAAGAAATGTAGCTAAAACGTCAATAATACAAATTGAATTGCAATCGCAAGTTTGAGTTTCATGTTTTTTTTTCTTCCAAAAATATCAGGGTAATTAATGGGTATCAAGAATATCAGGGTAATAAGATGAATGAAGGCATGATGTCCATCCATCCGGACATGGCCAGCGTGGTGCACTAGGGCCTAAATCCCACTCGAGTGGGGATTTGTGTCCAGTAGTGGTACTCGAACATAAAATGCATTGAAAATTGATCGAATACAATGTTTATTTCAAGTGATTGAAAGTTTTTTTTATGTTTGATACATGAGTATTGAATATTATTTTGAAGTTTCATGTCAAAGAATAATGATTTTATAATTATCTGTTTACAAGTAATAAAAATATTTGTAAAGTAAAATAATTCTGCGGACTCTGTACCTTTACCATTTCTTAGTAAGTATATCTACTTCGAAGCACGCATGACCCGGCAGTTAGCATACAACGCAAGCGATCTATGCGACTAAGCCAAACGGGCGCGGTCGGGTGTAAATGGGTGATCGCTAGTGGCAAAAAAAATCGTTACGTTAAGCTCTCCACCAACCTGCATTGGAGCAGCGTGGTGGAGTAAGCTCCAGGCATCCCAAATAATGGGGAGAGACCCGTGCCCAGCAGTGGGACGTTAAAAGGGTTGCAGCCAAGCCAAGCCAAGCCATATCTACTACGAATTCTTCATTAAGAGATGCTTAAGCCATCATAGCCAAGCACAGTAGGTACTATAAATTAATTTGCATAGGTTTAATAGGATTTTGTGAAGTCATACTACTTTCGAAGTATTATAGTATTATTAACTATTCTATTTTTTTCCCAATTATTATCGCTTTTCACTGTCCTCTTCTAGTGAGACAAGTCACAAGATGGCAAGCCTGATTAACGCTCAAATTGCACTTTGAAACTGAACTAATCTATAGGAACTGGAACAGCAACTGTCCCCAATGAAGTTGTGATGTAACGCTCTTGATATCTCTTACTGCTGGAACAAAGGCGTTGATTGTAATTAAAGAAGACGAAGAACTAATCAGATTAATATAGTAGAAAAAGAGAAAGAGATTTTAATTAACTTCAGTGAAGTCTAAAAAGGTAAATATTATTACTACTATTTTTTCCAACCTTTTATTATGTCCCACTGCTAGGCACAGGTCTCCTCTCACAAGTGAGAGGGACTTAGGCCATAGTCCACCACGCTGGCCAATTGCGGATTGGTGGACGTCATACTTTCGATAAATTATGAATTTCTCTCAGGCATGCACGGCTATGGAGAATATCGTAATCAATTAAGCAAGCTTAATCAATTAAGGCCTTAGCGCAATCTGTAATAAGTTATTGCATAACTGCTTGGGGTGGAGCTTCTAAAACAAAATTTTTAGATGTCGAACGTGGACAACGCTGTTTACTTAAAGTAATGTACTTCAAACCTTACAGATATACAACAGAGGACCTTTACAAAGAGTCTAAATTGCTTACTGTCAGGAAATTATATATATTGTCTGTAATTTTACGTGCCCATAAAACAATAGGTTACAATCATCCATTTACAAATAATAAGAGGAGAATAAATAAAGCTATTGCCACTATTCACACAAAAACGAAATTCGCCAAAAGGCAATATATGGTGCAATCGGGTCACATATACAATCAGCTTAATAAAGAACTTGGCATTCAAAGCATGAATATATTTGAATGCAAAAAAACAATTGCTGATTGGCTTCAATCACTTTGTTACACAGACACGGAAAAACTATTAATGCACATAAATCTTTAACTTCTAACACACACACACACACACACACACACACACACACACATATACACACATTTTATCTTCATATTTATATGTATCTTAAGCTGGCGCTTTTATATTTATATTATATAATATGTCTGTCAAACTTAGGTATTGTAAGCTATTTTTAAGATAATGTGTACTACAATAAAGTAGTACACATTATCTTAAATGGAAGAGCGGGACTGCCTGTCACAAGTATAAAACTATTTATGCTTACTAGGTAGTTTCTACTATTGTTTAGCATTTTATCATATATTGTGGACTGAATAAAGTTTTTTGAATTTTTGAATTTTTGAATTAAATATCATATGGACCGCTGCCGATCATGCAGTCTCTCAAGCGCCGTAAATTTAGTAATTGGTCAGATAATTTTATTATCTATTTACGAAGCTAGCGGTAGAGACTATGGTCTTCTGACATGAAGAAATTTATGTCAGAAAGACATGACGATCGACCAGACTGTGGTGACCTAAGGGCTGGCGGCTACTTTTCCCAATGGCTCAGTCTAGCCGTACTTTTTTTTTGTTTTCAACCTTTATTTATGTCCCACTGCTGGGCACAAGTCTCCTCTTACAAGTGAGAGAGATTTAGGCCATAGTCCACCACGCTGGCCAAGTGCGGATTGGTGGACGTCATACTTTCAAAAAATTATAAATTTCTCTCAGGCATGCATGGCGATGGAGAACATCGTAATCAATTAAATATCACGATATTTTCCATCACCGTGGAGCAACGATAAATGCGCACCCGGGATTGGTAGCGTCGAAGACTACCACTCGGCCATCGCTGCTCCAATGCTGCAATTAAACTACAGTTTATTTAAATGTGTAAAAACCGGCCAAGTGCGAGTCGAACTCACGCAAGAAGGGTCCCTTACCATGTAAAAATTCACGTTTATTGTATGTGAGCCCCCTTAAATATTTATATTATTCTATTTTTAGTATTTGTATAACAATAGCGGCAACAGAAATACATCATTGCCTTTGATTATCCATAGAATACATTGCATTAAGATTGAATGAAAGGTAAATTGTGGTTTACGATTTATGACGTATTAAAAAAAAACTACTTACTAGATCTCGTTCAAACCAATTTTTTGTGGAAGTTCGCATCGTAATGTACATCATATATTTTTTTAGTTCTATCATTCTCTTATTTTAGAAGTAACAGGGAGGGGGGGGGGACCAACATGTTACCACTTTGGAAGTGTCTCTGGCGCAAACTATTCAGTTTTGAAAAAAAAATATACTAAAAACCTCAATATCATTTTTGAAGACCTATCCATAGACACCCCATAAGTATGGGGACTGAAGAAGGCGTATTACTCAGTCACTGATATCATAAACGATAAAACGGCATAAAGGAATTCCATAAAAACCTGTTAGTTTTTTTTTCCGCCGGCTTTTTTCCCTCTCAGTGTACAAACACCCTGTGATATGGGTACCCAAAGCTGACGGTCGGTACCGATCCGAAATATAAATAATTAAATATTTTAATTTATAAAAGGCGCAATATGGGACAAATAAAAATAATAGTAAAATAGATGTAAATGTACATTTCGGAATTGTATTATAGTTTAATTTTTTCCTTTTATATTTTTATCATTGTATATTTGCATACCTCATGAAGGTAAATATGGCGAACTAAATATATATAAACAACTTTGTAAACACCCATATTTGTGCAAATAAATGTCTTTGTCTTTGTCTTTCTATTTTTGTGTGAAAATTTTAATGTGGTTCACAGAATACATCTACGTACCGACTTTCAATAGTATAGTTCTTATAGTTTCGGAAAAAAGTGGCTGTGACATACGGACGGACAGACAGACAGACGTCACGAATCCACAAGGGTTCCGTTTTTTGCCATTTGCCTACGAAACCCTAAAAATACAAGTCAAAGTCGCACTAAAACAGATTTAAGATTACTGTTCCAATACCAATGTTAAAATATCGTATCTGATTTACGTCACGAGTTTCTCTGCCTAATTAGCTGTAAAGTTTGGCTTAGATTCGAGTTACGTTTTATTAGTTTTGGTTGTGTATGTAGTTCTTGGGTTTGTTTTGACTTTAATTTGAGGGTTTATCTAATACCTTTAAATGAGCAATTCTTGTATATTGTAATCTCGGAAACGGCTCTAACGATTTTCATGAGTATCCAGTGGGTTTCGGGGTGATATATCGATCCAGCTATGTTTTCTTTTAATTTTCTCGTATTTTCAGCGATAATCAACTTAAATATAAACTAAAAATATGACTCTTTCTGACATATATTGGTCAGTATTAATAATATTGTGGCGAAGAACTACGTTAGTATATCCTAAGAGTATGCGTAGAACGCCGTCAAACGTCATCCGCCGTTCAAACGAATGATAATGTCGATTTAAGACGACCTATGTGGCGCAATGGTTACCATACCGGACAGCCAATCGGAGGATCCCGGGTTCGATTCCCAGCGAAACAGAAATTAGAATGATGAGTTTTAATTTCTGTTCTCGGTGTGGGTGTTAGTGTTTTTGTCTTTATGTGTGTCCATGCCCATAGTAGCTATCTGCCCATAGCTACTCTGTAAGAAAGCTTATTATTGTATACCTCATATTTTAAAACAGGGCTGAAGTTTTTCTCCGTCTGCTCTTTTCTTCAGCTCAGCATTGCCTAAGCGCACCCAGAGCAGACAGAACAAAAAAATAACGTTCACTAAGAGTTTGTAAATGAACCGTACAGTGAATAAAGAATATTTCATTTCATTTCATTCCAAGGTACACACGACACAGGGTATACCTACCCTACTATAGGGCTATGAGTGTGAAGCGTTATTATTATTATTATTATTATTATGTTATTGTTCTCGTAAAAAATGCGTTTATATAATACATTGTAAAAGTAACTGCTTAGTCGGTTAAAAATGTAAAAAAATAATACGGCGAATTTTCTTCTCTGAGTCATTAAAAACAAATGAAAAGACGTCTATATTTAGAGCATTTTATAACATAGCAATAATGGCTTCAAAAAGAGAAAAGTCATGCAAAAAGAAGAATAAACAGATAGTAATTAGTGTCCCACTTCTAAAGGCCTTTGTTAAACGCAACAGTTTTTTCCTTTAATATAAACTCGCGCCTACGTTTTGCTTTTTGTTACTTTATATGGCACGAAGTAACACTAGAAAAATTTGCTTTACTACGACGCTTTCACGGCAATTTTTATTGTTTGTTTGAAACATAAGGGAGAAATTATTTAAAAAATGCGCCACGCAAGTCGTTGTACAACATTTGTTTTCTGTCCATCCATCCATCAGCCTTTTGAAGTCCACTGCTGAAAATAGGCCTCCCGTAATGTTCGCTACTCCGTCCAGTCTTGCGCCCTCTGAAACCAGCGGTTTAACGCTATCTTCTTCAGGTCGTCAGTCCACCTGGTTGGAGGGCGGCCTATGCTCCTTTTGCCGAGACGTGGTCGCCATTCGAGGACCTTTCTTCCCCACCGGTTGTCAGTCCTCGTAACTATGTGGCCCTGCGCATTGCCACTTCAGCTTGCAGATTTTGAGAGCTATGTCGGTATTCTTCGTTCGTCTACACTGACGGATTTCATCGTTACGGATTCTGTCGCGTAGAGTAATACCAAGCACAGCCCTCTCCATTGCTCGCTGAGCGACCTTGAGCCTGTGGAAAAGGCTAACTGTAAAAGACCACGTCTCAGTGCCGTAGGTCATCACTAGCAACACACATTGCTCGAAAACTTCGACTTCAGGCACTGCGGTATTCTGGACGAGAAGACACTTTGTAATTTCAGCCCAGCCAAGTTGGATTCTATGAGTCACCTCTCTCTCGAAGTTGGACATACCCATACGAATCGCTTGACCCAGGTCAAATATACTCGTCGACAACTTCGAGAGTAGCGCCATCAACAACGACCGGTATGGGTGTGACATGGACATTAGATATGATCTTCGTCATGTTCATGTTCATCTTAAGACCCACCCATTGGGAGGCGCTATGGAGGTTACCTAGCATTGTGCTGAGTTCTTCCAGGAACTCCGCCAAGATGACTATGCATATATACTAAATCGAAGGTGTGTTAGGTGTTCGCCATTGATGTTAATACCAAGCCCTTTCCACTCCCATCAGCTTAAACACGTCTTCCAGTTTCAACATTTATTTTACAAATTAAAAATTAAATAAAGCATGAGAGACATGTCGACCAAGCTCATCCTCGCTTCAGGTGACCAGAGAGCTGGCAGCTACCTTGCACAAAGAATTAGCTTAGCAGTTCAGCGAGGTAATGCTGCCAGCGTTCTGGGAACTATGCCGCAGGATGGTTTATTGGATGGCATATATCTTTTGTAATATTATTTATATATATATATGTGGTGATTAAAAATGAAATTCCGGATATGGTCACTAGCTTTATTAACTTTAAAAAATCGCAATTAATATAATCGTCCGTCTTTCTCGTCTTACGTCTTCACACCGACTCCCTCCTATTCCTTCCATTCACTCCTACCATTCTTTCCTTCATGTACATTCATTCGTCTTACGTTCCCTTTCATGCAATTCCACACTGACATACCATTACATTTTGAGATTTAACTAACAAAATTTAATTACAATTTTTTACAATCCCACAATCGGCCATTCCTGACAGTGAGACTGACCTCAGTCTCTCCCTAACCCTATCTTAATGCTATGTTACTTAAAGCTAAACAATAATACAATAAATACACAATCACAAACAAACATCTTAACATAAGTAGGTATTAAGTAGATAGGCATAGTAGCAGCAGTTTTAGTGACCCGCAACATGGTAGTCAAATAAAGAAAAATTAAAAGAAATAAGCATACTGACTTGCAAATTCCCTCAGCCACTTATGCTACAGTCGCTGTCCTCAGAATCACTTGGCCATGGCTTCATGAAATCTGCAGCACTAGACGTCTTTTTGGGTCCTTCAACATCGCTGCTATCTTTTACAACGTCATACCTATCTTTGCCCTTCACTTTATCAATCCTGTATGGTCCATAGTACTTAGGTTTAAGCTTCATTCCTACACCAAACTGTGTTCTTTTTATTGCCACCTTATCCCCTTCTTTGTACTTCCGACTCTCCTTTCTCCTCTTATTAAAGTTTTTCCTATTTTCATCCTGAACTTTTAGAATTTGTGCCTTAGCTTGAGCCCTTAGTTCATCTCTATGGTTAACAAAAATGTCTCTATCTTCCTGTTCCAATAAGTTGAGAATTTCAATGTCTTCCTTTTGCCTCACTTTTGCTCCAATCAATAATTCAAAGGGACTTGTGTTTATACTTCTTTGAAATGTACTGTTAAGTGACCTTTGCACCTTACTGACATGTCGGTACCACTGGGTAGGATCCTCAATGCATAATTTTGTAAGGACAGAGATTATAATTCGGTTCACTCTTTCAACCTGCCCATTACTCCTTGGAACTCCTGTAGTAATCCGGATATGATTAATTCCCTCCTCAGTACAATAGTCTTCAAATTCTAAACTTGTGAATGCTGTGCCTCTATCGGTTATTATCCGAGTTGGGTTCCCAAAGCATTGCTGATGTATACGAAGCTTGTCTATAGTTTCTTTGCTTGTAGTACTCTTACAAGGGAAAAGCCATGTAAACTTAGTAAAAGCGTCCACCATTGTTAGGATATAATTGTACTGTTTCTTAGTAGTTGTCATGGGGCCAATATGATCCAAATGCAAAGTATGTAAAGCTGTTTCTTCTTTTTCTATAGGGTTCAAAAATCCTTCTAATTTACCTTCCTTACGGCTTGCCAGTAAACATGGGATACAAGTCACAATAAAATCCTCTATTTTCTGCCCCAAATTCTTTATGTGGTAGTCTTTGCTAATTAAATCAATCATTTTCTTCTTTGAAAAATGACCATTTGAATGAATTTTACTAATAATTTGTTTTTCCAAACCTTTAGGTATAACTAATTTCTTCTCCAATCCTTTTACTAACAAACCATTACTGATCCAGTAGTCCTGATAGGTACTACTCTGTAATATTTTCTTGATAGCATTAATGCCATCGTCCTGTTCCTGAGCTCTTCTAATATTTTCATGCAAACTTGTTTCATTTAATGCAACATATGGTATTCGGCTGAGTGCATCTGTGTGTTTCATTTTATTTCCGGCACGGTGTTCCACAACAAAATCATAGTCCTCCAATAACAATACCCATCGTGCAACTCTTGTTGTCAGATCTTTTTTCCGCAGCGTCATCTCAAAAGCCTTGCAATCTGTAATTATTTTAAATTTTATTCCATACAAATAACATCTAAACTTCTTAACACCCTCAATAATAGCCAAAGCCTCCAGCTCATAACTAGAGTAATTTTTCTCTGCTGCACTAGTTCTACGACTCATATAGTGTACTGGATGTAAGCAACCATCATCCTTATTCCACTGTAGTAAAATAGCGGAATAAGCTATCCTAGAGGCATCTGTATGCAACTCCGTATCAAACGCAGGATTATAAATTTTTAACACAGGATTGGTAGCTAAACTCATCTTCAAACTATTAAATGCTGCTAACTGTTCATCATTAAACTCAAAAGGTATGTCCTTTCTTAACAAGTCTGTCAAAGGTTGCGCAATTGTTGCATAGTTAGGTATAAACTTCCTAAAATATGATGTTAACCCTATAAAGCTATGCAACTGCTTAGTAGTCTTCGGAATGGGATATGAAACTACAGCTCCTGTCTTATCTGGTGATGGCCTAACTTCTCCATTCTCAATTAAATGACCTAGGTACTCTACCTTCTTACATACTAACTGACTTTTCTTCCAATTAATTTTTAGACCATACTCAGAGGCCACCTTTAAAACTTCTGCTAAATGTTGTACAGCTTGTTCCTCACTCTCTGATGGAATTATTAAATCATCAATAAATATTAATAGTATACCTTTTGCTACAAGATCTCTAAATATAATATTAATAAAGCGAGTAAACACTTTCGGGCATACTGCAAGTCCAAAGGGTGCTTTTAAAAATTCATATTGAGAATTATGTGTGACAAATGCAGTATATTTAATTGAATCCTCGTGTACAGACAAATGAAAGAATCCATTTTCCAAATCTAAGGTGCTGAACACTCTAGCATTAGATAATTTATCGATGTGATCCTGAATTATAGGCATAGGATACTCATCCTTTACCATCTTCTTATTAATTAATCTGTAGTCAACACATACGCGAGGACTACCATCTTTTTTACGCACAATCACTAAAGGACTTGAATATTCAGAGTAACTCACCCGTATTATCCCATTATCTAGCCACTCCTTTACTTGTTGGTCCTCTACCTGCTGCTCCTTAATCGCCAAACGTCGGGGCCTTTGTGCCACTGGTATGTCGTCCTTCAAAATAATCCTCAGCTGTATAGGCGCTTCTTTCGTCTTGTTTGGTGTATACGTCTCCACCATACGTCTTACTTCGCGATAGGTACCCATACTGACGTCTGTGCATATGAAATTAGAAAAATCTAAATTAGATACAAAACACGACATGTTCCGCAACCAACTTTCGTTACGGGGCAATAACCACACACTGCTACTATCCATTATCATTACAACTTTAGCTAAAAATTCTTGACCAACTATTAAATCATATGGCATACAAGTTTTTGGCACGACATAAAATACAATGTTATTATACAACGTTTTATCGATAAATACCTGCATGGTAACATACCCTGAAGAGGTTACATTGCTACCTCCCAGACCTCGCATGTTTAAATTACACTTTTGTAACTCAGGCGCATCGATTAATGATCTATAACAATCATCAGATAAAAGGTTAATGTCACTACCCGTGTCCACTAACGCTAATACACTTTTCCCGTTAATAACAACAGTTTTTGTCGGCTTATTATCAATTGCCGGTAACCTATTTTCCAAGACACTAACACTTGACAATGACATATTTAACTTTGACGTTTCTGACAAGTCTGACAACTCTGACCTCGCAGTGTCGGTCACTGACAGCTGGTACACACTTCGAGTCGTTCCATTCGGCTGTGATCGGACATCCTCGGCGCAAATATTTCCGTCTCTTTCCCGCGTAGTGTCCGGTTCTGCGTCGACGCACATCGCCGTCCTTGTCTCGCCGGAGTGACGTAGCTGCGCGCTCGAACTTCCCGCGCGATTTGTATTGGCTCGGACCGAATGACTCGTCCCGCCGCCAATCACCGGTTTCCATGATGTCGATGTCACTGGTCTCTCATTGGCGTTGCATTGAGTTGAATGATGACCGAATCCGTTGCATCGGAAACACTTCATGCCTTGCCCTTGAACTTTGTAAGGACACTCAGAAGAAATATGATTCATTTCACCACAGTTGTAACATCTTCTTTGACGACTATATGATGATGAAACTGATGCATGATTTTTTTCAGCCTTGTAGGGTTTAACTGTTCTTGCACTTTTTTGTAGCTTAATTTTCTCACTGACCTGTTCGTAGATTTTAAGCTTCTCCTTTAGGTCCTGGTACGTCGTAACACCATACAGCATGATTTTATTGCTCTCGTCATCTTCAATACCGTCCACAATGTATTTGATGGCAACATAATCAGGCATTTTGCCGCGCTTACCCAGCTCCTTCATCACCAATGTGTAGTCTAACAAAGATTCGCCCTTCTGTTTCTTCCGCGACGACATCATCTCGTGCACTGTCTTGACATCCAAGGTATCGGGAAACTCTCTTATAAGTGCAGTTTTAAGGTCTTCCCAGCTTTTAAAAGGCTTCTCCGACCTTAACCATAAAGCTGCTGTGCTCACTAACGCCCGCCTGGCTATTATGAGCTGCTGCAGTGCTGACCACCCGAAGATTTCGGCATTCTCTTCGATCTCCTGCACAAATCTGGTAACCGGATAAGTTTTATCGGTGCCGCTGAACTTCGTTACCAGCTCCTCCGACGACTGCAACGTGCCTTTCGTACCACACTGCTGTCCACAGCTTGCTGCGACTTCAGACTTCGACATTGTTTCGAATTTGGTCTCGAAAAATTCAAATTTTCCGTTACAGGTACGAGACGTTCGGCTGGTTACCTGCCCGTCGTATGTAAATCCTGCCGATTCCTTCGATCCAGTTCGATTCCTTCGATCCCGTTCGACTGCTTCGATCCCGGACGAGCCCCCAAAATTTGTGGTGATTAAAAATGAAATTCCGGATATGGTCACTAGCTTTATTAACTTTAAAAAATCGCAATTAATATAATCGTCCGTCTTTCTCGTCTTACGTCTTCACACCGACTCCCTCCTATTCCTTCCATTCACTCCTACCATTCTTTCCTTCATGTACATTCATTCGTCTTACGTTCCCTTTCATGCAATTCCACACTGACATACCATTACATTTTGAGATTTAACTAACAAAATTTAATTACAATTTTTTACAATCCCACATATATATATTATTTTATGTTAATTTTAGAATAGTTTAATAAATAATTATAATTGCATAAAAAAAAGCATTAAAATAATATACCTATGTTGTATTTATTATCCTCGCTAGCGGTAAGACTAAGAGCAATGCTGCCAGCTGCAATATTATTTGTTTTATACTTAGTACTGATTTTTTTCCTTTTATTATTTAGTACTAGCGGTCACCCGCGACCTAGTCCGCTTGGACTTTAGTTATAGATTTTTTATAAAATAAAAGTAGCCAAAGTTACTCCTTATTATATCAGCTGTCTGCCAGTATTCGTCACGTCAAAATCAGTCAAGCTATTTCAGAGATTAGCCGGAACAAACAGACAAACGGACAAATATTGTAAAAAATGTTATTTTGGTATATGAACCACTTACTTTCATATTCATGTGGTAAAAAGCAGTTATTCTAATATTACAAACAGACACTCCATTTTTATTTGTTTGTACATATTTCCTTAAAATTAAGTGTTTTTTTTTGCCAAATTCTTAAACACCAAGTTTGTATTTTTTTTATCTATTGTTAATTTTATTTTAAGTCAGTTACCATTTCTGAAAACAAAATAATTGTGGTAACATAGAAGAGCTACCCCAATCATCACTAAAAGATGAGAGCCATGGTTGGGGCTGTAATTTAGCTATTATAAATTGTATGTATTCATTTTAATTTGTTTAAATTCAACCCTCAAATGCTCAAAGGCATGTTATGACCACTAATCTGGACTTGACCAGCGTGGTTAAATCTAAATTCCTCTGAAGTCCTGCTATGGGCCCTGTAGAATAAGTACCAATTAAAAAAATATATCAGCAAAAGTACTTAAAACTGCGTTTATACTGAAAACGTAAGCCAACAACAACATTTACTGTACTTTTTTAGTCTCTTGAAACGAATGAAAGAAACTGGAAAAACTTTTAATTTTGTATCACTTTAGGATTTTGGAAGGAATCCAAGCTATTTTCAGCGACATTTGCTGAGCTGACTACTACAAATATTCCATATTGATATTCTACTTATCACTGTCACAAATATTATTATTTGGCATGACAATACATGTGATTAAATACTGCGTTCTTTGGCGTTATTTTATACAATGTATATTCTCAAAGGAAAATGGAGGGAAGCATTATTGATATCTTTTTTGGTTTCCAACTTGTAAGCCTCTAAAGGTACCCGGCAGCTTAGGAGAAATACCGGGTTATGTGGGATTCATACAGCACTGAAACCCCCTCGGCGACTTGCCATAGCGCGGAAGACTCTGGGATCTTCAGATCTTTTATCAGCTTGACCTGTATGTATGCATGTATGCACGTATGTAACGGAATCTTTTAACTTCATTTTCATGTACTTCTAGGAGTCTGATTAACTTGAAAATTTGCACAGGCAGGGGTCCGATGACAATGCAATAATATGAAAGGCATTCCAACTAAAACAAAAAAATTATGTACTTTGAAAACTAATTAACACGCTTTCGTAAAAAAACGAAATAAAGGTAAAAAATGAGAAGAAAATGTACCTATTTTATTGTAAAAAAGCGTGGGTGGTTTTACACGAAAGCGTATTTTTTACTTTTTTCAACTACATTATTTATTTTATTTACACGGTCAATTATGGAGGTGTATGATTTTGCACTATTGAAACGGCGCCAGTCAACTGAGTATCAGGCTCTTGAGTTACTTTAATCATTGAATTATCTGTAAAGTGAAGTGTTCTTGCGTTTGTTGTCATTGTTTTTGAATGGATTACTAGCCCTTTTTGGATTTCCAATATACCAAAGTTTACTTCTATCAAAGAATTGAATTGAAAGACTAATCGTTGAGCCCGTGCTTGAATAATGTATCCCCGCGGTTTTAGTCCAAATTATAATTTTTAAATTTAATGTCATTGATCATTAAAATCGATATATGTTCTTTTTACATATACGCATTATATTTAACCAAAGGAGTTTAAATAAAAAATTGCTTAAAATAGTTTTGTTTTACCTACCTATCTTTACTGACGACATTTACTTGTGACTATAAGCGTATTACGTAGATTCATTCACATTTCCATCTTTTTTTAATTTTTTTTATTTGAATGGAGTAGCAGACGAGCATGCAGGCCACATGGTGTTAAGTGGTCGCTGCAGCCCATGGACATCTACATACAACCTCAAGCAAGCTTAAGTAAGTCTTGTCTGAGATCGTATGCAGTTGCGCTGCTACTCCGGAGGCTGGTGGTCGTGTCATTAAGTGTGGCCGGCAACTGCACCTATCCACCGAAACACAACAGAATTGGTTCACGACAGAAGTGGGTGCAGCGGTGGTACTTCCCCGGGCGAATCATAATACATAGTTCTACCACCTACAAAATCTATTGTTGTAAGCCAGAAATTTTCTACACAATACCTAAAGCCGGTAAAACGGACCATTTCCCTAATAGATGACAAATGCCACTACGGCTGTTTTCAGCCAATAAGACAGCAATAACAAAAATGCCACAGAAAGGACTTAGCCAAATAATTCAACAAATCGCTAGGTAGAAAAAAAATTGCCAATTTTGCCACATTTTGCGTAGCACGTAGCACGCAGGAAGTACTTTAAATATTTTTTATAATGTTACGTTGCAAAGGCACATATTTTTGACTTTTAAATGTTTTTGTGATGAAACAAATTTTTTATATCTAAATGAAACAAAATACTCATGTGAAATTTGGTATATATTTACACTATTTTATTGGGAAAGTAAATAAATAAAAAGTATATTTATCAAACCCTGATCACAAAGAAAGAAGAACTTTACTGTGCCTTAATTGACTGTCCATTACGCATAATATTTTGACAGATTTCTTAAAGTTAAAGTTAAGAGCTAAGTTATCGTTATCAACATCATCAGTACAATTTGAAATGAATCTAAATTATTTTGACACGCCGCTATTAAAGCATATAAATCACTGTCCGATCTCGTTACGAAGCGATGTTAGGGAATCATTAATTAGCTTTGTTTAATTAACTCTGCTTTTAGTACTATAGGTAAACATGTTTCGTCGTATTGTTTAGTTTTTTGTGGTATCTTGATTTCTTTTTAGATGTCTTTACAGGGAAATAAGGTCAACTTTATAGGTTGAATTAGTTGTTTGCCTGTCAACACCTCTTTCCTCAGAAACGCGTTTGTTGATTGTTAAAATATTTTGAAAATCTTATTCAGAGTTAGTTGAATCAAAACTTACAGGTACTTCTGTAGATTCTTTATATAGATTAATTTTATGAAATTTGGTATTTCAAGTCAGTCAGAACGTATGATGGTGTATACTTTTTTCATGCAATAGCACCTTCCTCCCTCCCACATAGGATACATGCACATGCAACAATAAAAAATATACACCAACATACGCAAAGCTTTACGAGTAACCATCTTAGAATCAATAACCCTGATGATGCTCTGTTTTAGGGCGAAACACGTATTAGGGGCGGTGCGTATGCTGGTGTATATTTTTTATTGTTGCATATGCATGTATTCTATGTGGGAGGGAGGGAGGGAGGTGCTATTGCATGAAAAAAAGTATACACCATCATACGTTCTGATTGCAGATTGTTGCAAAGTAGTTTTTACCTAACTTTATATTTCAAGTCACAAGCAAAGGAAAAAATCCGAAGATCGGGAATTTATTGCTTCAAAAGAACATATTTTTTTTATTTTTAGGATGCATGGATTTGTTTATGGCTAAAATATTTCAAGATGGTATGGAACCCTCTATAGGAGGTTGTCTGAATTTTGACAGCTATATCAAAATTAAAATTAAAAGCTTACTTATTGTTATCAGCATTATCAGTACAATTTCAAATGAATCTAAATTATTTTGACACTCTGCTATTAGCGTACCGTATAGTCTGTTTTTAAAGGCGTCAAACAGACCAAAATAAATGCCATGTATTACTGTAAAAATTTAATACATAGTAAATGAGTCATTTTGCCACTCTCATACAAAAAATATTAGCACCGTAAGAGAAATATTTATTAAAAACTATACTGATTTAAAGAACTAAAAACTATACTAATAATAGTAATGTGAAAGTATGTTTGTTTGTTGTACCTTCTTTCACGTCGCAACAGTGCTATGGAACTCCTACTTTCTTAGTATGGAAAAAGCTTGAGCATTGAAATTGACATTCATTCTTTCTTTTTCTTCCCAGCCTTTCGTAGTCCACTACTGGACGCAGGCCTCGCCTAACGTTCGCCACTCCTCTCGGTCCTGCAAACCGCTCCTGAATTCAGCAGCAAACGAAAAGTGGTGGTGGTGTAGTGGTGAAGTACATAGGTAATTTAATACCCGGAAAAATATCGCATTTTATGGAGAAAAAGTTTTTGGATCTTTTCGTCCACGAAAACGAACGTGCAAAATCTAAACTTGTCAAATAGGACACTAAAAAAGCGCCAAAAAGCGGTTCAAAATGTATCAAACGTGTAGATTGAACACAGATTCAATCAGCAGATTTTTGAACAGTTTTTTGAGCGAGCGATGTAAGGTTTGCTGTATTCGGGACACCGCTTTCGCTGTGTCCCAAATTCAAAGTCTCAAGGTTTGCCGTATTCGGGACACCGCTTTCTCTGAGTACCAAATTCAAAGTCTCAGTCAAGAAGAGTTTGTTAAAAAAGAGAAAAGAGATCTTTTTATGAACTAACTAACATTTCCCCCGGGGCTTCCCCCACGAGGACTACACGAGAGACAGAACTACTACGACGAGACAGAAACACAAACACCCAGACCAAAAACAGAAATTGAAACTCATAATTTAAATTTCTGTTTAGCCGGGAATCGAACCCGGGTCCCCTTGATTGGCAGTCCGGCATGGTAACCCTTGCGCCACGCAGGTCCATAAATCTACAACCTTTTTTATTTATTTATTCAAGCATTTAAATGCTATAATCTAAAACTGGCATAAACGGAGGCGTTATGTACACTGTTAAAAATTTAATTAAACAATTTGACGTGGCCTGCATGCTTATGTGCTACTGCATTTAAATAAGACAATCAAACAGTATACGAAGATTTATACTTAAAGTTATACCTACTTATATTTACGAGTAACACTCTGAAGCAATAAATATAATATATTTTTATTACTGTACATAAATAAATTAAATTTTGAACAGTTCGTATAAAATATTATGAAATAAAGTGGATAAAAAATATAACATACTAAAATACTTCAAAGCTACTAAACTTAATTTATATTTAAAAGATAGATACATATTATTATGACGATATTTATATAGCACGTACCTAATAAATAAACACAAAAATAATTATTAACATAACTTTCAAAAACTATCACTTAAAAATAATATTTTGAAAATCTCCAAAAATATGTAAAATGAAAAAAGGATAAAACGTGCCTTTATATTAAAAGGGTTATAAAAATATATTTTGATCCCAAAGGAAAACACCTTTGGGATCTGTTGGATAATGGGGGGGACCTCCGGTTCGATATGACCAAAAATGGTGGTGGAATAAAGGGTGGAAAGGAGGGTGGTCCCCCGTTGCGGGTGATGGAATTGTGGACTGTAAGTTGCGTGTCGAATTAAAGATGGAAAACGAGAAGGATTGATAAAGGGAGCGCACTAACCTGGTGCTGGAGCAGATGGTATGCTCGTGTACTGATGAAGCCTTCTCTTGCCCGGGAACCGTGAACTCCTTCACACTCACACTGCACTATTCAGTTAAATCACAAAACTATTGACAGCGGTGATGGCGGCGAGTCTGATGACCACGTGTTAGGTGGCTTGCGGTGCGGTTGTCACTAGAGGACTTGCATGCGCGTCGGCGGCGTACGCGTCGGCGGCGGGACGAAGGCAGACTGACGATGATTCTTCCTGATCCATATTATATAATAGTGCGCTTGCGGGAAAGAGAGGGAGGGTGAAGGGGAGGGAGGTGAAATGACTTAATTGGCGCGAACATCCCCCCGGCCTTGAGGTCTCCTCAAATAGCGAATTAAAAAAAAATTAACATAAATATATACAGCGGAGTTAATATCATGTAGAAAAAACTATATATGCGGTGAACAGAGGCGATGCGATGAATATAATTAGTAAATTAATAAAAATATTATAATAGCGGGATGAGAAACTATAACTTATAAAAAATAAACTACAATATTATTGTGTTGGTAGAGTGCAAAGTCTAACAATGGGCCGCTGCAAAGTGGAGCTCTTAGTCTTCACTTGTGCAACGCGCACCACACCATCCCTAACAGGAAACAGTTCAGTGACGACGCCTAGCGGCCACTGAAGAGGCGGAGCGTTATCCATATCGATAAGAACAACGGTTCCTACAGAAATGGAATTAATAGAATGTTTATTCCACTTTTCTCTTGCTTGTAGTGTATGTAAGTATTCTGATCTGAAGCGCTTCCAGAATGACTGAACTATCGAATCAAGCAATGAAAAACGTGATAAAAGATTAATGCGTTCTTTACTAAGATCCGCGGCGGGTAAACATCCAAGTGGATTAACAGCGAGGAAATGCGCGGGCGTAAGTGCAGTAGGTTCCGCCGGATCGCTACTTAAAACGTAAAGCGGTCGCGAATTTAATATGCGTTCGACCTGAGCGAGGACAGTAAGCAACTCCTCATACGTGAGAATTTGCTTACCTATGACGCGAAATAAATGATACTTTACTATCTTTATACTTGACTCCCAAAGCCCACCAAAATGTTGAGCGTTTGGAGGGTTAAGTTTCCATGTGATGCGGTTATCAGAAAGGACCTGATTAAATACTTATAATATTCGTCTGAACGTAAAAAGGAATGAAGTTCATTCAGGTATGAACGCGAAGCAATAAAATTAGTAGCGTTATCACTAGTGAGTCATCATCATTAACGATGTACGAATAAATCATAAATCACGCAGCCATACGCCCTTTCACTGGCGTCGGCGAACGCGACTAGCGAGACTTGCGAATTCTTATTTATACCCATATGGCGAGGAAACTTTAATTTCGATATCAAAGGTAACTCTGAAATATATTGTTGCCATGCAGTGACAACGTGAGCGGGCGGAGCCTGGTCCCAGTCAAGTTTGAGAACCCATAAGGTTTTAATGAGAAGCTTAGAGAAAAGAATTACTGGACCCACGAGCCCCAGAACATCATACAAGCGAGCGGTTGCGGATAAAATAGAACGCTTGGTACAAGCGAGCGGCGGCGGCGAAACTAGAAAAGAAAAACAATCAGTTGCGGGGTGCCAACGAAGATCCAATACCTTAAAAATACTTTGGTCGTCGAATGAGACCTCGTCAAGCTGACGGTGCGTTGCGGGGATGTGCTGTAAAAGCTCTGAACTGTTACTAGTCCACTTAACCAATTCAAATCCTCCACGCTGAAACATTTGAATTAGTTCAGTGGCTACGTCAACGGCGCTGTTGACGCAGGGCGCGCAGGACGCGATATCGTCCATATAAATATCTCGTTCGACCACCGAAGCAGCCAGAGGATAGGACTCCCTCTCCTCGGAAGCCAACTGACGTAATGTGCGTAGCGCAAGAAAAGGCGAAGAGCGTAAACCAAAAGTCACACGATTAAATTCGTATGTTTGTATGTCTTCCTCATTAGAAAAGCGATAAAGAATGCGTTGAAACGCGCGGTGCTATTTTTGTACTTCAATGCATAAATACATTTGCCTAACGTCGGCAAAAAAGGCGATGCGATAAACTCGTACGTTTATTAAAATATTAAAAATATCAGACTGTAAATTTTGCCCACTATGTAAAATATCATTTAAAAAAATGTCATTATCTGACTTAGCGCTTGCGTCGAGTACTATTCGCAATTTAGTTGTACTTTTATCATTACGTATGACAGGGTGGTGCGGGAGATAAAAGCAAGGTTCCGTAAAATTATTTGAAACAACCAATGATAAAAAACCCTTGTTGATGTATTCTTGAATTACGTCATTGTAGCGGGTGTTGTAAGCGTCATAGGAGCGAGAAGCGTTTTTTTTAGCGGTTATAAAAGAATCACCTAACTTTTCAGGCGTGTCCTTGAAGGGCAGGGCGGCGTTTGACTATTATCAATAGGATAAGAAACTAAAGAACGCGGCATGCATGTAGGAAAGTCGATATCTGCGTCTCCCATTATTATGTATCCTAGTGACGTTTCTATGGCACTCGGCGATTGCGAATTAATTATTTTATCAGTTAACAAAATTTGTAAATAAGTGTTAACCCCTAATAAAACGTCAATGTCACCTGGTGTATGGAATTGATCGTCAGCTAAACGTAAATTATTTATATAACTAATTTTCGAAACGTCTATTAACGACTCGGGTAATTGTCCAGTTATAGCGGGAACAACTAGCGGTTCAATATGATAAAGTTTATTTTCATCAAAGCGGGAGCTAAACTGCAAAGAAGTAACACCTAAAATCTTCTGCGACACCCCACCGATTCCTTGCGCCTCCCTAACTGGTGTTTTATTGGAGATCGGTAGGTACAAACGTTTGCAACACTGTTTCGTGATGTAATCACATTGCGAGCCAGGGTCCACTAAACAACGCAACAAATATTGGTGTCCGTATTTAGTACAAACTTTAATCTTCGCAGTTCCCAATAATGTAGTGCGGTGCGGCGCATTACCACAATCGCGCGAAACGTTACATGACGTGGATGCATTTTTTTCTCCTGGACCTTGTTCTACCGAAGGCTGATCGGCCTTATTCCCACTACTAACAAAATGAAGTAGCGTATGGTGCGAGCGGGAGCAATACCTACATCTACGCTGTGACTTACAAAAAGGAGTGGCGTGTTTATTACTTAAACAATTAGTGCAACATTTATTTCGTTTTACAAAATTGTACCTGTCCTGTGCATTTATTTTTAAAAAATGCGGACAGACAAATAGGTGTTCGTGATCACCCGATTTACAGAAAATACATGACCGATTCGAATCTGTATTAATAAAAGTTTTGCTTATATTTTTAGCGGGAGCGGGAACCAAATTACCTTTAATTTTATTATTGTTAGACATATTATGCGAAGTATTTATTGTATGGCACAAAGCCCTATTCTGGTCATGTAAAAACTGAACCAAAGCGGAATATTTCGGTATGTTTACGTTGCGACATGACATTTCGAACGACTTTACGGTATCGTTATCTAATTTTCTAAGTGCGATATTTAGAAATAGAAAATCAGATATGTCATCAACATTAAGTTGCTTAAGAGCGTTAATAGAAGCATCAAATTTATCCATAAATATTTGATAACCAGCGGATGTGTTAGTGTTTACGTTCTTCAGTTCTAACAGCTGACTGACGTAGGTAGTCGCGAGCGCACGCTCGTCGTTATATCTACGTATGAGCGCGTTCCATATCACAGAATAGTTTTCAGCGGTAGGCATTAAGCCTGAGCAGATTGATAATGCCTTATCACTAAGTTTACTAACAAGATAATAAACGCGTTCAGCATCTGTTAATTGCTGATTATCATGAACTAATGTTTTAAATTGTTGGTAGAACATAGACCAGTGTCATATGTCACCATTAAAAGAAAGTAATTCTATGGGCGGAAGCGACGGTATAATTTTTGTAGGTAAACTATTCTGTAATTTACTTGAAGATGAAGCGTTTAATTTTGACACTTGACTTTTAATACGACTATATAGATCATGAAAAGATTTCCACGATCCGAAATCTACTTGCGCGTTCGGATTTAATTTTAAATTTGTAACATTATAAGATTCTAACGTGTCCTTGAACTCGGTACGCAAGTATTCAAGGTCAGATGCCGTGTCAAGAAATGTGTCCTGTTCGTCTGACGAACTTAATGCACTTATAGATAAATCATAAATTTGTTGTAAACGTTCGTAAATAGAATTTCGTTTTGCAATTAATATTTTCAATCTAATTTCGTCATTTGAAAGCGTTTCAGATTCAATTTTGCCTTTAGTAGACATTTTGTCGTGAACAAGATAAATCAGTTAAAACAGTTAAGATTATAAAAATTATGTATGGCGTAATGAATGAATACGTAGGTAGTTACTAGCGAAACAACGATCGCCGGTCGCGTCGGCTCCGGCAACCACAAATATGGCGGACTTCAATTAATGAAAAATAGAATGCGTACCTATGAGGTGTAATTTCGATTACAAATATAGGTAAATAATGGTGCGAATGGTGCGAATGCGCTTTGCAAAAATAATAATATACCTACGTGAGCGGTGCGTTATTAATATGCGGGATATAAAATAATCGTAGATATAATACTTATTTGCAAAAATAAATAGCGGATGGTGCGGTGTGTTTTGCAAAAAGAATATTAAACCTACGTGAGCGGTGCGTTATTAATATGCGGGATATAAAATAATCGTAGATATAATACTTATTTGCGAAAATAAATATGAATAGGCACTTATAATATATTACATGAAATACATATGTATGCGTATTTATGAGATTAATTAATTAACCCGGGTGAAGTTACTACTATTGATTCGAGATCCGGCTCGAAGGACCAAAAAATTGGAGGGAATCCGGATCGACAAGGACCAGATATTGATGGGAAAAGGGGGGACCTCCGGTTCGCTATGACCAAAAATGGTGGAATAAAGGGTGGAAAGGAGGGTGGTCCCCCACTGCGGGTGATGGAATTGTGGACTGTAAGTTGCGGTTTGAATTAAAGGTGGAAAACGAGAAGGATTGGTAAAGGGAACAAACGCACTTACTTGGTGCTGGAGCAGATGGTATGCTCGTGTACTGATGAAGCCTTCTCTTGCCCGGGAACTGATGTTGTCTTTCACACTTATTTATCACTTGAAGTCAGACTGACGATGATTCTTCCTGATCCATATTATATAATAGTGCGCTTGCGGGAAAGAGAGGGAGGGTGAAGGGGAGGGAGGTGAAATGACTTAATTGGCGCGAACAGGATCAAAATATATTTTTTCGTGTTAAAACAAAATTATACTAATCCTAAAGTGGCCGATATTAAAGTGTACGGTCAGCGCGGGTTATAAAATTTTCCTTGATCTAATCATTACCGTCCACAAATATTAGTCGCTATAAAATTTAATAGTAGTTTTACCATAGATTTTTTATATATACTACGTATAGATTGGCAGAAGCGTAACTGGCGAGACCAAAAACAGAATACCTCAGTATGCGTGTGAAGCGATTATTGATGAAAATATTTATAAATATTGTTAACCAGAACGCAGTTTGACTCTTTGTGCTCCTTTATTAGAAAATTTATGTTATGGAATTCCAAAATTTATTAATTTTTTTTAATTAATGGGTTAATTTGTAAAAATAATATGCCTTGGACGGTAAGAGACATATTAATAAGCTTATCGATGATGGCAGATGTCAGTCAATCTCTACAAAATTATGGTTACAAAACATGAGGTATTCACGTATTTATAATTATTTTACATATGAATTATATAATTATATTTATAATTATCTTACATATGCTTATTATGAATTCAAAGCATTAATATGATAAAATGACATATTTTTTTACCATCAGTTCATATAGGTATAACATTTTTATATCAGATCCAAAACATTGCATTTAGACTGCTAAACATTTCATTCGTACTTACATGTGAAATGCATAATTATTTGGGTTTTCTTTCTTATATGAGTTACATCCAAGCACTGCACATGTAACCGTATTTAGTTATGTCCAATAAACAGCACTTCAAGCTTATAAAGCTGGAATTGTAGGAGAATAAGCTGAATTTATTTCGTTCACTAATTACGCTAGGACAATAAAATACGATATAGTGTACGTGAATGATTTCTCATATCTATCTCGCTCTAACACACGCATAACTATGTTCTTTCTCTTTTGTATTGCCAATCTATCTTGACGTAGTCAGTCATAATCAATCTATGAGTTTTACCGCAGCTGCATAACTTTTTTTATAGGGACCCTTGGAAATTAAGGATCTCAATTAATAATAATAAATTTTACTGTGGCACTTAAATATAAATTTATTGTATAACTTTTCAGTAGAAATTTACACCTTCTAAACTTATATTTTATGTGTGATTCCTGAAAATTACGCGTTCCTACTTCTGAGTACGTTTTTGCCTCATATAGGTGTGATCGTAACTCAACGATCACACTTTTCTTCTACTATTATGATGGAGTAGAAGAATCAATTCTATTATTTGTAAAAAAAACACACTTGTTACATTATTACGTTTCAGTTAGTAATTTAAAGATATATTATTATAATGTTTATTTAAATTTAAGTTACTGTATACGGTTTCAGAAAAAATATAGCAACGGACAGATTTTCTTACAAAACTCATGTCCTAAAACGACCACTTGAGAAAAATACGTCGATTTAAAGTCACTCACTCATTCATTCAAGAACGAATGGAAAACAATGGCTTTACTCAGTAACATCGAGTTTAAATTACAACCGGAAATGAGTTTATAACGACTTCCTATGGGCTCTACTGCTGGCTTTATTACCGGCTATAAGAAAATTGTTGATACTTTCTTTGTAAGCTTTAGTTTTTTCAGCTGACTTCAAAACCGAGGTTAAAATTAAATATTTTGTTGTACATTATGAACAAATTCAGGGCATTAAAAACTTTTAAAATGTATATTTTCTTATATTCAAATGATTATATAGCAGACAAGAGACAATCAATTTTGTTTCAAAGAATAATAAACGATAGCTGTTTTAAAAATGTCATTGAAGAACTATCAGCTTATTTTACAGACATTTGTAAATTCTTCTGGAACCTAGTCAATTTATGTAGAGTTGTTTTAGGTATTACTAAATTATTTAGATTAGTTACAATATTTTGTCGTCTTTGCTTTGCAGCATTTTTGTTCAATAAGTCCTAACCTTTGCCAGTTTGTGCCCTGTGTCCAGCCACAGAATACATACTATAATTAGAAGCTAATTTACTCAATCTAATACCTTCAAGCGAACAATTCTTGTAAATATCTATACTTATGTATATAATGAATCCTGGAAACGGCTCCAACGGTTTTGATGAAATTTAGTGCCCAGGGTATGGTGATAGATTGAGCCAGCTAGGTTTTATTTTTAGAATTTGTCGTTTTATTCCAATTTTTAGCGATAATCAACTTAAATATAAACTGAGAAATATGACTCTTACTGACATCTATTGGAAATTATATTGTGGCATAGAACGCCGTCAAACGTCATCCACCAATGCGCCGTTCAAACAAGTGACAATGTCGATTTGAAAGAGCTCTATAAAAATTTCGCCAATGTAATTAAACATCCTGGGTCCAGTAGTTTTGTAGGCTGACTGCGGAGTTAAAAACCCGGGTTCAAACCTCAAGCAAGCATTTTACGTTATTGGTTTATTTTTAGTGACAATTTTTTCATTGGGAGCTATTTCAGATGGTGTTGTTAAGTAACACTAAGCCAATGAGTGTTGTGTTTAAAATTAAACCAAGAGAATCAATTGTTTTAATCCGAGCAACGCTCGGTCGACTAACTTTCTAATATCTATTTAATATACCAGATTTTTAAATCCTTGAATCTACTAACATAATAAATTAAGTTTTTAACAAACAAAAATAGAACCGATTTCAAACGGTAAAAAATAAAATTGTTCAGTACCTACTTCTTCTTGCTCATGGTAATGACTCTTAAAACTATTATTTATAATGTGAACATATATAAAAAAATACATACAACCGAATACAGTACCTCCTCCTTTTGGAAGTCGGTAAAAACTACAAAGTACTCAATATTATACTAACATCTTTTGGAGGTTTAATTAAAAAATGCAAGCGTTATACAAAAAAAGAGTTGTAACTTGCACAAAACACGATATGGCAAAATTAAATTTTTTCGCCGACATGTTGCCAACAGTTAATTAAAAATATTTATGTCAAGGCCGTTCCCAAAGGATTACAACTTTTAATGAATAGTTAGGAAGGGACTGGCAGCTTATAACGGCTCTCCAAACTTTTTCGCCGGCCATGAGGTTCTGGCCAAAGTTTGGAAGCTCTCTTGAGGGCTTCATTTTATTACAGCAATACAGAAATAAATAAGAATATACCTCTTTGAGTTTTTTTAATTTAATAGCTGAAGTACCTACATATAAAGTTTCTTTGCACAGTTTTAAGTGTACAGTCGAACTGTTAAATTGTAACGTGTGTACGTAGGCGAAATTGAAAACTGTACAGATCATTTCATAATTTAATAAGAATGTCATATATACAGTTAAAACTGTGCCGCAAGAACTTAAGGTTTATAACAAGCATATGTGGTTTGTGGTTTTGACATTAATATCAGATCTCAGACAGGAGTCAAATCACACTTCAAGTCATGTTCAGTTTTATTTCCAAGCTGAAAAACTGGTCATGTCGTGCAAATGTGGCTGATAACTACGTTAACATGTTCTATGTTATTTACAGAATTTATGTATGTATTTATGGTTCTATGTTATTGTTAGTTACAGAAATATTATTTATTTTATAGCAAAATAAAATGTAATAAACTACCTTTGAGATGCTTCTTGCATAATATTGCATAGAATTTCCTTTTAAAATCTAAGAAGTATTAAAAAACCGGCCAAGTGCGAGTCGGACTCACGCACGAAGGGTTCCGTACCATTATCTATAAAAAATCATGTTTATTGTATGGGAGCCCCCTTAAATATTTATTTTATTCTATTTTTAGTATTTGTATAACAAAAGCGGCAACAGAAATCATTGCATTAAGTTTGAATGAAATGTAAATTGTGGTTTACGATTTATGACGTATTAAAAAAAACTACTTACTAGATCTCGATCAAACCAATTTTCGGTAGAAGTTTGCATCATAATGTACAGCACATTGTCATATTGTTTTTAGTTTTATCATTCCCTTATTTTAGAGGTTATAGGGGGAGGGAGGACACACATTTTACCACTTTGGAAGTGTCTCTCGCGCAAACTATTCAGTTTAGAAAAAAAATGATATTAGAAACCTCAATATCATTTTTGAAGACCTATCCATAGATACCCCACACGGGTTTGATGAAAAAAACAGTATAAGTAGTTCTTATAATTTCGGAAAAAAGTGGCTGTGACATACGGACGGACAGACAGACAGACATCACGAATTCATAAGGGTTCCGTTTTTTGCAATTTGGCTACGGAACCCTAAAAAGCTTATGAACCTCAACCTACGGTATTAATCTATACAATTTACTATTTCTAATATTAAAATAACCATTTTTTGCTAGGTAAATGCATATGAATGTATATACGGTACATATACCAAAACAACAGTTTTTTCAATTTTTGTCTGTCTGTCTATCTGTCTGTCTGTTCCGGCTAATCTCTGAAACGGCTGGACCGATTTTGACGAGATTTTTACTGGCAGGTAGCTGATATAATTAAGAGTAACTTAGGCTACTTTTATTTAAGAAACATTCTTAAACCAAAGTCCACGTGGACGACGTCGCGGGCGGCCGCTAGTTAATAAATATGCGCGTTATTGGAATCTATATTTAAGTAACGTTCGGTAAATGGACTTACAAAGTTTTTTCCTATACATTTTAGAAGTCAATAAATTACAATATTTAGAGGAAGAAAGTAGAGAGAGTATTTTAGAGATACATTGATTTAATTTCTGCTTTACCGCGAATCGAACCCGGATCTTTAGATCCACCATCCGTCATAGCATTGCATCATACGAGTAATTAAATCTCATACGATTGTTGATTGCCTCATTTTGCATTTAGTATTTTAATTAAGCTTAGAAGTCAATATTTTAAAGATGCATTTTTAATAAAATAAAGCGTTGGCCGCCGCAATTTGATAACATATTTTAATTATTAGGTTTTGAAGGCAATATTCTAAAGATGCATTTCTCGTATAATAAAGCGTCGCCGCAAAGTCTGGCGTCGCTTGTGCACTAACTTCTGCTGGAAATGTGCCATCGCGGCATTTTAGAAGCATTTGTTGTGTGATAAGGTGGGGACAAACAGTTCCTGTTATGAAAGTGAATTATTTGTATGAAAATGAAGAGAAAAATAATAATACTTAATATTTGAAGCGCGTATGGCCCGGCGGTTAGCGTAGAACGCAAACGATCTATGCAACTAAGCCAAACGGGCGCGGTCGGGTGTGAGATGGGTGACCGCTAGTGGCAAAAAAAATTCATGCGCGTTTCCGTGCTTCGGAGGGCACGTTAAGCCGTCGGTCCCGGTTGTTGTCGATAGATAACAGTCGTTAAACCTTGTCGGAGGCCTTATGGGCGGTTTGAAAACATCCGACAGCGGGTTGGCCACTAACCCGCATCTTCACCAACCCGCATTGGAGCAGCGTGGTGGAGTAAGCTCCAGGCCTTCCCAATAATGGGGAGAGACCCGTGCCCAGCAGTGGGACGCAAAAAAGGGTTGCGGCCATTTGGCTGCAACCCTTTTTGCGTCCCACTGCTGGGTACGGCTCTCTCCCCTTTCAGCTTTCTGATTAAAGATACTTCAACTCAGTTGTGCGCGCGGCGCTATGTGTGGGTAAACCTGTATATACACAGTGACTTTGTGTGCGTGACAAGAGGTACAGTGAAGTTGCTCGGACGATCACGGCCGCGTCACTGTCACACAAATTAAAGCTGCATAATTACTAGCCCACGCACACATAGCGCCGCGCGCACAACTGAGTTGAAGTATTTATACCATAGTACAAGCTCTGTTTAGTTTGGAATCAGATGGTGTTGTGTGAATTGTCCAAAGATATTTATTTATTATTATTATTATTATTATTATTGAATTATTGTGTTTATCATGAGTAAAGAATTTGGAAAATAAATCTTGTTTTGTAACTATATTGCATTAAGAATGATCTCTTTATATTTTTTTCGTGTCCTTTTGTCTCATATGTTCGAAGCCTTTCCGCTGGTGTTGAATAGTTCTCAGCAAAAAGAAATATTCTAATGAAGTGCTGTGTTAAGCTTAATGCATATATTTATACTGAATGTCTGCATTATTCATCAACAACTAATTTGAAACAAAACAGGTGACTACAAAATAACAAATAGTAAGTTCGTTTCGGATGTAGTGAAGAAATCAATGTACGATGTAAATATAATAAAATGCCGAACATAACTGTTTACAAAGCAGTTATGTAAGGCTGCAGAGGGAGGAGGCGAAATAAAACTTACTAGAACAACTAATCTATTTTCATTTTATTTTATTTTATTTATTTATTTGTCATTAAGTGTAGGTTAACAATTTAATGGTAAAATTATATTTTAAAAATAACTTTAAAATAACTATATATAACTAGGACAGCCTGGCCCGATGTTAGGATCCAGGTTTCCTTAACTTAAACATTACATTAGCTGCAATCCTTTTTGCGTCCCACTGCTGGGCACGGGTCTCTCCCCATTATTGGGGAGGCCTGGAGCTTACTCCACCACGTTGCTCCAATGCGGGTTGGTGGAGATGCGGGTTAGTGGCCAACCCGCTGTCAGATGTTTTCAAACCGCCCATAAGGCCTCCGACAAGGTTTAACGACTGTTATCTATCGACAACAACCGGGACCGACGGCTTAACGTGCCCTCCGAAGCACGGAAACGCGCATGATTTTTTTTTGCCACTAGCGGTCACCCATCTCACACCCGACCGCGCCAGTTTGGCTTAGTTGCATAGATCGTTTGCGTTCTACGCTAACCGCCGGGCCATGCGCGCTTCTATAACATTACATTATTAAAACTAAACTAATTCAATGTTGGAATTAGTGTCTATCTTAAAGCCCTAATCTACCCTAAAACTACAATCTGGAAACAATATTAGGATCCGAATGAATAAATCTAGATACTTAATAGTATACACAGAAACTGATGTGTGGGAAGGTGTAAAGTTCAATAGTTCCGCTGCATCGGCGCGTTGTTGGTGGTGGTCGCCTCCCGCGATGCGCGACGTGCGATCGGCGATGAGCGATATGCTAAATGCGATGCTAGCATATAACAAAGCATACATATGAGCTGTCGTGTAAATATCGGTCAAACTTTATTATTTATACTGAACCCAACACATATCTGATGTCGATAAAAAATTAAACTAAAGTGGAACAATATGAGTTTTACCATACTTTCAAATATCTCACAGCAATGTGGTTTTGGAAAATTTATATTAAAACCGAAATTCCAATAACAAAGTTTCCAAGTGTTCGAGCTCAATATAACAATAATTAAAGCCACGCAGTAAAGGTTCCGTGTTACAAAAGTAAGTATTAGTAGGAACTTTTGCATTACAACCTCACTACATTTTAGAGACTGAAAAAGTTTAAACATAATGCCGGCTCCACACCATGTATTCACGGTTTGAATTCTCGGTACTAATTGTGCCGCCTATACTCACGCGTTAACACAATGAACGTCGCGCGAACTCTATGTCGCGGGACAAAATACCGACTTTCATCGGGGAAACGGCGTGAACGCGCTTGAAACCCATCCACAATATCGTTCTTATCAGTTTTTCGCGTTTCACGGCACTAACATGGAGAATGATGAACATGTCATTGAACCAAAATTCAGTCTAAAAGTCAGAAAGTCAAGAGGAAGCCCTAACACAGTGTAATAATATCTTCATTGTCAGCGTTATGCAAATGTCTTTAGATCTTCACAGATTCATGATAAGGGTCTCTCGCACCGTAGAACTATATTAATTCAATGGCTCTGAGGGGACAAAGCAAATGTGGCAGTGATGGTAACATAATAACTATGCATATGACATTTGGAGACTTGATAAAGGACAAAAGACTTTAAAGCTAAGTTACATATAAGCTACAACAGCTTAAATGATCCGATCAGTTGTCAGGGTGAGTAAATTTCTTTAGGGTTTTGTTCTCATTAACTTCTTTTAACATTAATAAACAAGATTATGTTGGTATGTACAATTTTTTTTTACTGTAAATTAAAACATTGTCATGTACTGGTACAAACTTTATAGACCTTGCTTCAAACTTAACCAAACTCACGAAAAAACTCGTAATTTTATGTCGTTCTTCATCGTGGAGGAATTTGTCGACGGTACATTGTCTGTCTGTCAATCAGCTCTTAGCCCTTGTGGTGTTATATAATTATGTATGATTAAATTGAGCAATTCAATATATGAAAAATGAATTGATAAATTGAGTCCGGGCCCTTGCTCCACCTAGGTTCTCCACCTGAGGGAAGCACGGGATACATATTGATATCCGTGCTCCAACTATATTCAAGAGGAACGCTATGCCCAACAGTGAGACGTTAAAAAAGGATTGACAGAATTCGTGGTCTGCAGTGACCTCACTTATTTCCGAATCCTCAATTTTTTTGCAGGTAGAATTTTTATGGTTTGTTCGCGGAAGTTGGTACTTCACCCACTGCTGCACCCACTTCTGCTGTGCGTTAGCCTCTGGAATAAAAATGTACATACATGTACATTTTTATAATTGTGTTATAATTAAGTTTTCTCTTTTAAATTTTATCTTTGTTATACATATTTGTATACCTCAAGGAGGTAACTACGGCGAACTAAATATTATATATAAACAACTTTTGTAAATACCTATATTTATGCAAATGAAAATCTTTGTCTTTATCCACGCGCGGTGCCCCATATGGATCCACCTTCGGGAGAGCAGATGTTCTCTCTTGCACCTTCCAATAGTCACGGCAGCATGCCGCCACGCACACACCTCCGTCCTTCCTAGGGCTGCTGGCTGGATAGATCGAGCTCCTACTAAGCTCCGCAACCCAGGAAGCCCCCTTTTGTCGCTTCTTGCGATCAGGCAGGGGATTTTTTTCAACTTTTTTTATGTCCCACTGCTGGGCACAGGTCTCCTTCTCACAAGTGAGAGGGATTTAGGCCATAGTCCACCACGCTGGCTAAGTGCGGATTGGTGGACGTCATCCTTTCGAGAAACTATGAATTTCTCTCAGGCACGCACGATGATGAAGAACATCGTAATCAATTAAATATCACGATATTTTCCATCACCGTGGAGCAGCGATAAATGCGCACATTACAAATTTCTTTGTCAGAGGTGCGCGCCGAGGATTTGAACCCGGGATCGGTCGCGTAGAAGACCGCGGCTTTTACCACTCGGCAATCGCTGCTCATGCAGGGGATACCTATTCCTTATCCCGAAGCTGCAGGCATTAGACAAGACTTAGGTACCTATGCTTGCTTGAGGTTATGTGTAGGTGTCCATTGGCTGCAGCGACTACTTAACACCATGTGGCCAGCATACTCGTCTGCTGCTCCATTCAATTAAAAATCTTCAATAAATGTGCTTACTTTTTTTTCAACCATTTTATGTCCCACTGCTGGGCACAGATCTCCTCTAACAAGTCACAGGAGGTTACCAACATACCTTAGAGAAATTATGATGGAAAACATCGTGATCAATGAAATATCACAATATTTTCCATCGCTGTGAAGCAGCAATGAATAGCGCACATCGCCTTTTGTCTTACCACTCGGCCATCACCGCTCCTTACGTTAAAAGCACAGAACATTATTAACAGGTTTGTGAAATTGACTCTCAAAAATACATTGCAAACTACTTGTAACTCGAAAGGTAAAAGGCATTTTGTAGCACAGAAGCAACGATATCTTTCATTCGAGTAAATTGGGACAAATTTGAGACTCGCTGAAATTATGTCATTTATTGAAATACGTTTCTGGATACGTTCCAGGTAGGAACGGTCGTCCTTTATTCTTTAGTGTTTTTAGTGTAAGGTGATAAACATTTCTGTTTATTAGCACGTAAATAAATAAAACTATTTTTATACGAAGGTGGTACAAAGTGGTAAATATTTTTTTTTATTTGAATAGAGTAGCAGACGAGCATGCAGGCCACGTGGTGTTAAGTAGTCGCTGGAGCCTATCGACATCTACATACAACCTCAAGCAAGCATATGTAAGTCTTGTCTGAGGTCGTATGCAGTTGCGCTGCTACTCCGGAGGCTGGTGGTCGCCTCATGTAAGTGTGGCCGGCAACAACACCTTTCCACCGAAACACAATAGAATTGTTTCACGGCAGAAGTGGGTGCAGCGGTGGTACTTCCCCGGGCGAACCATAGTAGTTCTACCACCTACAAAATAGTAATATAGTACGTTCACATATGGAAAATTGCTTTGGATCGGTCACGGAAAATATAATAATATAACGGTTTGACAACCTGCGTGACGCAATGGTCCATGCCAATCGAAGGCTGAACAGAAATTTGAATGATGAGTTTAAATTTCTGTTCTCGATCTGTGTTTGTGTGTTTCTGTATTTGTGTATGTCCATGGTACCCACAACACAGGGTATATCTACCATACTGTGGAGCTATGAGTGTGAAGCGTTTAAAAAAGGGTAAAGGAAATATAAACTTACGGAAAAGTTACTTTTTAAAAAAAATATCGTGTTCAGAAGTAGTTGAGTGGCAAAGAATAAAGTTTAAAGTACTTAAAAACATAAATATTAGTAAAAACCTTACTGAATATACGTAATGTATTTCATCAAAATCGGTCAAGACGTTTTGGAGGAGTATAAACACTAAAACTGTGACGGAAGAATTTTATACCTTGGCTGCAACCCTTTTGGCGTCCCACTGCTGGGCACGGGTCTCTCCCCAATATTGGGGAGGCCTGGAGCTTACTCCACCACGCTGCTCCAATGCGGTTTGGTGGAGATCCGGGTTAGTGGCCAACCCGCTGTCGGATGTTTTCAAACCGCCCATAAGGCCTCCGACAAGGTTTAACGACTGTTATCTATCGACAACAACCGGGACCGACGGCTTAACGTGCCCTCTGAAGCACGGAAACGCGCATGAAATTTTTACCTTAGATAGATTATAATTTTCCTACGTAAAATTGTATCTTTACCAACCCGCATTGGAGCAGCGTGGTGTAGTTAGCTCCTTTCCAATAAGGAAGAGATGCCATGCCCAGTAGTTGAAAGTAAAAAGAATCGCAGCCAAAATGAAATTAAAAATGATTTATTGATTTAAACACATTCGAATACAGCAAGTTGCAAAGGCCCTGTGATAGGTTCGAAACCTGTGTTACAGGTACCCCGCTCATCCACCGGAACAGTATACAGTGTTAATCAACTTATTACGAGTTACAGAAATAATTGTACTAGTTAAGATACAAGAAATACTACTAACTACTAACATAATTATATAACTACTAATATGGTACCAATGACTACTTATGTGCTGTGTGTGTGTGTGTGTGTGTGACTGAGAGCGTTATTGTATCGTTCTATTCCATTCTATTTTCATTAATGTACTATCTAAGTTTACTGATTTCTCAGTTTCATCATAATTTAATTTTAATAAATATGATGATAATGATTTATTGACTTCACTTCGATTTGTATTAAGGCTTTACAAACCAACAAACCTCAGATCTTATGCGTTCGTTTCTATTGATTTGATTTCCACGCGCAAGCAGCTTCGGTTGCACTAACCTTATTTTCTGTAGCCTTCAACTTAATAGGAAATGTGTGTTCATAATATTTGTTAGGATGTTTGTTTGTGTGGTTCTATCAACTTTTTTGGCAACACATTCAGCCTTGTAGAAGGTAAATTATTAGTAGCTTTAACCGTTTAAGTTTTTTGAAGGCCTTTTAAAGAGAGTAGCACTCATTTTTTATGTATCTACTCACAATGTATTGTTTATGGCTATATTGGTTGGCATTTTCATGAACGAAAAATTCTGACCGAGAGGTGGTTTTCCGGCGATTCCATGGCAGGTTACCTGACACCGCGCGCAACTCGACGCCGAACATTCGTGTTACTTAGTTAAATTTTATTATTTATATGTAGTATCTAGTATCTATCATTCTTTTGTTTTATTTTGTATAATTTTATTTATATCTTTATCGTTTTACTGTGTTATGTATTAGTTGTTTTAATGTTATACGTGTATTAGTTTTCTATGGGCCTAAGAAGCCTGAAATAATTAAGTAAATAATTAAAATAAAATAAATAAAAATATTAAATCATTAGCATACTTTGTGTGGTGTCAATAGGGTCTTGGACACTATGCATAACAAAAATCAAAATCCTTACCTTAAAAAGGTTGTACTAAATCACGCTTGGAAAGCAATATAATTGTTTATTCTTTTTTATACATGATTTTTATTACCACTGAAATCAATAATAATGAAGTCAATTGACTATATATGATAAGTGACGTCACTTATCATCTTCTCATACAAAATGTATGGGGATGTCACGTTTTGACAGCTCATTAAAAATATCTCAATTGACTTGGTAGTCCAAGACCGGATTGTTATAGCAACAACTATTTTCTTATGACGTTGTCACGTTCAACTATCGTCAGTAAACCGACATTACAGATACTTAACCGATTTTTTTTAGTTTGAGCTTTGCCTCGATGAATGAGACAAGTAATTTTTAATGGGTACTAGCTGACCCGACAGACGTTTTCCTGTCTTAACTATGGATATTAAAATCGAATTTGTAAAAAAATATATATCTATTTTCTTAATATCAATTTTCTTAATTTTTTTCATTGATAAGAACCTTCTCCTGATAATAACAAACACAACAAAAAAGAATTATCGAAATTGATCTAACCGTCCACGCGTGAGGCCGAGACCAAGGGAAATAGGAATTCAGTTTTATACACATTTATTCGTCTCTTACGATTAAGTAGCTGATCTGTTCTTACTGTATCTAGTCTTATTGTAGCTCATATTCATAACTTTCACCTACGGAGAGCAATCCCGAGCTAGCCAGTTTAGCTTCTTGAAGAAACTACGTACATTGTACAGAAACCTACAACAAATGTATGAAGAGTATTTTTTAAGTATTCATATTATATTATCTATGAAGTTTTTAGGTTACTGTCCAATAAACTGTCATGGAAGAAAATAAAATAATGACAGATCTCGTTTTAACGTTTGATTCCGAGATCTAATTCGAGAGAAAGCGACAAAAAAGTACAAACATTTTCAAACATTTCAAACATTTTCAAAGGCTAGATGTGTTTACCGGCAAATTGAGTGAGTTCGCAAAGGTAGCAATGCATCTTATTTGCTATGAAAATAATTATAATTAAAAGCTTGTTAAAATGTAGTGGATTTGTTATGTTTTTTTTTTATGTTATAATGTGTTTAGATATAAGGATACTCTGTCGCATTGGGTGAATACCTGTAATGACAGATGTAGATGTTTAAATAAATAAATAAATAAATAAATAAATAGCATTTTTTTATATTCCGTCAAATTGGTGGAGCATAGAAATATTTTTGTCAGTCAGCAGGATTTCTTAACGTTTGGCGTAGAAGGTACTTACCTCAATTTAAAAATAAATATTCACTGCAGTAACTTTTCTAAAACCATAAAAAATAAGAAGCAGTCAATTAATGATAAGTTTCACAGTGTTCAGTCATGCAAAACTTGTAACTCGGTGTATCACGTATGAAAGTCGATAAAAATAGTAACTAACATTTTGCAAGTTCAAGAGTTTTCATATAAAAAATCAAAATCTTTTCCATAACTGATGATCAACGCATAATTATATAATTTTTTAATACCGTGCAACAGTTCATCATGGATTTCAAACACTAAGAAATTTAGCTGATGTGACGTAATTAAAACAAAATATTAGAAAATGGTTGCAAGTTTTCATTGCTTAGCTCTCTGAATATTTCATGTGAGTCACATTTTTGAAGGACGCTTAAATGTTAATGTTGCATTCGAATTGGAAAATAGTTTTTAAATTTTCTAAGTTTTCGTGATATTTCCTTAATGTTTTATTACATAAGTACCTTCTTCTGCCAATTACAAACACAACAAAAGAAGAATTAGCGAAATCGGTCTAGCCGTTCACGCGTGATGTCGTGACCAAGGGAAAATGGGATTCATTTTTATATATACAGATCAGGTAGTCAGTATTGATATCGATGGACACATTAAACGCTTTTTGTTTCAAAACTGATTTTCAATCATTGCCCACACAATATCTGCTTCCAACTGGCTGCAGTTTAAACGTAAGCCTTCGATGAAAGGGTTGTCAGGTCAATGACAGGTAGAGAACCGCTTTGATGCGAACGGAAATCCACTTCGAAATGGAAAGTTCATTTTCATGTAGGCAACACAAAAGCGAGTACAATACAATAATAATAAACAATAAAATAATCACAGTACGTGAGCTGCGATGGCCGAGTTGTAAAAAGCCGCAGTATTCGACGCGACCGATCCGGGTTTCAAATCCTCGGCACGCACCTCTGACAAAGAAATTCGTAATGTGCGCATTTATCGTTACTCCACAGTGATGGAAAATATCGTGACATTTAATCGATTACGATGTTCTCCATCGCCGTGCATGCCTGAGAGAAATTTGTAATTTGTAAACATTAAAATTGGTTGGAAAAAAATATCACAGTACGACATACTTAATATCAAATGCATACAAGCTTTTTATGTTTAAATTTTTATGACGTAAAATGAAAGACCACTTCAACATTTTCTAGATAAATCTAAATCATAACATCTATTTGAAAGACTACTATATCATAACAACAACAACTTCAGGGTAGAGGAGTTTTGGCGGGAAGTCGAAAAAGACATATTGTGCTCTTCTTTTATTTTCATTTTCTTGGTGTATTTTTGAGTTATATCGGATAAAGTTGATGGCATTTTGTTTTATATAGGTTAATTACAGTGCACGAGTATTTGTGAAATAGAATAACAGTGCTAAAATATGTTTTCTCTGCTTGCCTCCAAAATTCCATCGGCCACGTTCTAGTAAAGTAGCCATCGCTTTAGTTGAATGTTGAACTGACTAGACTGACCGATTACTGACGACTTACTTACTGACTTTGTTATTTTATTCGTCCATTTCATTGAAAGTAGCAAAAAATTAGTGCAAAAATTATAATTGACGCTGGCAGTATGCACAGAGTTTGCGATGCCATAATTGAAAAGAAAAAAAAAACTTCAGGGTATAAACTTCTTTTTAATATTTGATAACACATCAAATACCTTATAGCCATACTGTTATCTCAATTATATATGTACTTTTTTTTAAAAGAGTGCTGCTGAGAGTTTTTTTCCGCCGCCTTTTTTCTCTCAGCTCAACATCTAGCCCAAACGGGCACCTAAAGGCGATGACCGGGAAAAAATGACATTAAGCGAATATTTTGTATTCCTAATATGAAATAAATATGTTTGATTTTGATTTGATTTTATTAGAATGTATACGTTTATAGGCAGTTGAGACCACAGCAGGGCACATGGCTGAAAACCTATTTTGCGTCCCAATGCTGGGCACGGGTTTTTCTACATTATGAGGGAGGACTGGAGCTTACTCCAGCACGCTGCTAGAATGCGGGTTGGTAGACATGCGGGTTAGTGGACAAACCGCTGTCGGACGTTTTTGAACCGCCCATAAAGCCTCTGACAAGGTTTTTTTTCAACCTTTTTTATGTCCCACTGCTGGGCACAGGTCTCCTTCTCACAAGTGAGAGGGATTTAGGCCATAGCCCACCACGCTGGCCAAGTGCGGATTGGTGTGCACGTCATGCTATCAAGAAATAAGGAATTTCTCAAAGGCATGCACGGTGATGGAGAACATCGTAATCAATTAAAAATTACGATATTTTTCATCACCGTGGAGCAGCGATAAATGCGCACATTACAAATTTCTTTGTCAGAGGTGCGCGCCGAGGATTTGAACCCGGGATCGGTCGCATCGAAGACTGCGGTTTTTTACCACTCGGCCATCGCTGCTCCAACAAGGTTTAACGACTGTTATCTATCTACAACAACTGGAACTGACGGCTTAACGTGTTCTCCGAAGT
Source organism: Pyrgus malvae (assembly GCA_911387765.1). NCBI lineage: Eukaryota > Metazoa > Arthropoda > Insecta > Lepidoptera > Hesperiidae > Pyrgus > Pyrgus malvae. Next base: position 4,354,293 of record OU426958.1, on the reverse strand, counting down.
ACGGAAACGCGCATGAAATTCTTGCCACTAGCGGTCACCCATCTCACACCCGATCACCCCCGTTTAGCTTAGCTGCATAGATCGCTTGCGTTCTACGCTAGCTACCAAGCTATGCGCGATTCAATATTTTTTAACTGCGGCGGTTTTTATATATTTCGCTTTGCCATTGTTACCTGAAAACACATCACTAGAGTGGAGAGCTCTCTGTCACATCAAAGCGGCGGCATTGTTGTGGTCTCTTGCGGCGAGAGGCAATCGTGCGTAGCTGTTGAGTTAAATACTGAAATGTTTTGGAGTTAGTGAATGTTTGAGTCTTCCAATATAAAATAGTGCTCTTACGGGGTAAACAAATTCTTTTTAACACGCTTATTAGCTCGACCTGTATGTATGTATGTAACGGAATCTTTTAACTTCATTTTCACCTACTTCTAAGTGTCTGATTAACTTGAAAATTTGCACAGTGGTCAAGGGCCGATGACAATGCAATAATATAAAAAAATAAAAATAAAAAAATGTAGTATAAAGAACTCAATTATTTATTTACAATAATTTCCAAATGCCGACAGAGTAGTTATCAGTTTCTTGTCATTACCGTTATGTATATCTATGCATGCAATCGATAAACTCTTCAGGTTCAAAAGCCATTTTTGAGAAGTGCCCCTTGAAATTCGGTTAAATCATGGACATTTTCCCGCGCCCATACATCACTTAAATAGCATCAGGAAATTCTAAAGCTTGCCCCGGGAAAAGCTTCGATATTTTAAGCTACTGACATAAGTATGATATTGTATGAAATGTATGAAATTGAAATGATGGGTTTTAATATCTTCGTCCGCATGGACTTGATTTAAAAAAAAACTTAAATAAAAGTAGCCTAAAGTCGCTCCTTATTACGTCAGGTGCCTGCCAGTGACAGTCCCATCAAAACGACAAAACGGCTGTACCGGTTTCAGAGATTAGCCGGAACAAATAGACAGACAGATAGACAAAAATTGTAAAAAAAATGTTGTTTTGGTATGTGTACCGTATATACACACATTACTAATAATGCATGTAGTAAAAACTTTTTTTTGTAATATTACAAACAGACACTCCAATTTTATTTATTAGTATAGATATATAGATGTGAATAATGAAGGAATATACTACAATGAATTATTAATAAAAATATATTTCATTGTTTTAACACCGTGGAGGAAGTGATATATACAAACATAACATATTATCTTCTTAGAGGTGTTTTGTAGATTGGAAACTGCACTGCACAATAGGAATGCATTACGGCAAAAATCCTACTTCTCTAGTTGAACCTTAAAATTTCCACGACATTAATAATAATAACAATTATTATTATTTATTAAAGCCATCAATATACAGGCCCTTTCTAATTGTTAATAATTCTTAAATTCTATATTTATAATTTCTAGAGTAAGTTTTACACATACCAAACACACGTACATTAAAACAAAACAAAACATACTTTATAGATATACAAAATAAAAGGATCCTACAAAATTATGCCGCTACATTCGAATCCAGTGTGCAAGCAGGGGAGAGTTCCAATTGCCTGCCAGTGTAGTATGCTGTTGGGGCGGGTACGTAGGCGACTCAACATGGACGCGCAGCGCTTTCTTATTATCGCGTAAAAATCATCTATGTGTACCTGGGAGAACATGGTGGACGCAGAACAAAATCGCGGCGGCCCTATCAGCATTCTAAACCCATTATTGTATTGTATTGCAGCATCTTAATAAATACTACTAATTTGTTGGTAAAATATATAATTGCAAAATTAAAGCGTTGCAAAATTAAGTCGTTAAATGAAAACGTCCGTTCTAGTGCCATCCAATTATAACTAAACTAACTTAAGCCAAATAGAAGTTAAAGCGAGAACCCAATATTTTCATAAAAGACTATTCCGAAGCTTTCATTTGCACCAAAGCACTAATTAAGATGTAATAAGCTCCGACAAGTGATGCGACAGAAATCTAGCTGTCTCATTCCCACTTGTATTTTATCATACGTTCGTCTCAACCTCTCGTCAGAGTTGACGTTATTATAAACGTGCAATTAATGATATCTCGATCATTGGGGAGTAAAAATTCTTTTGCCGGGGAAAATTCAGAGACATTTGAGGTGAAAGTACCGTTTTCTTTTAGGATAGAAAATTCTCGTAAATTAAGTCCCAAATAAAGATTGTTTAAAACAATGTTTTGTACTTTACGATTTATACACTACACTTTGACATTTAGTTGAAATCGAGCGTCTAAAGGAATAATTCAAAATCAGTGACTCGTCAGCTAAGAATCGTTATAATAATGCGAGTAAAGCGACTGCTACTTTGGCAGAACGTGTCTGATAAAGTTTAGAGACAATCATCAAAACGCCATGCCTTCGCACTTTTAATATCTATACATACATACAAATAAATAAAATTGGAGTGTCTGTTTGTAATATTAAAATAACCTCTTTTTACTACATGCATATGAATATACCGTACATATACCAAATTAACATTTTTTACAATTTTTGTCTGTATGTCTGTCTTACGGTCCGTCTGTCTGCTTGTTCCGGCTAATCTCTGAAACGGCTGGACCGATTTTGACGGGACTTTCACTGGTAGGTAGCTGATATAATAAGGAGTAACTTAGGTTTTATTTTAGAAAAAAGCTAAAACTAGGTCCACGCGGACGAAGTCGCGGGTGGCCGCTAGTTTTATCATACAAATCCTGGGTATTGTAACTAACATTATATTATATCGAACACAATACCATAAACTTTCGATGTAAAGTTTAAAGTTTATTTTGGTTTCGTTTTTAAAATATTGTCTTTGGTACGTCCACACCTATTCTCGATATGAACGGGCACTACCTTTTTCAAATTGAGCCGCTACCTGTTTCAGTGAAACGATGTGCCTTGATCATAGATATTTAATTTTTATGATTTCATATTGACCCAATTTGAAATTACGCTGAGACTCTAATACCAGCGAGGTAATTCGATTTTTTCGAGAACACAGATGTACGGCGGGAGTTTTCGCGAAAACAGGATTTGTGACGAATAAATCACATTACTCCTGCCGGTAAAACGATTTCCTTCTTCAATGCCCAGGCAGGTTAGACAAGGCACGGGAAACCCGCTCTTAATTCAAAGTGGGAAGAGATGTTTTCTCGTGAAAGAAAAGTTGGTGTAATTTAACGAAGACGTTGTACTTCGCCCAATATGTTCGTAATGACATTATCATTTTCGTGTCGCCTTCGCAGTCGTACGTTACGACTGAGTTTTTGATATTTGTTCTAGACTCTAATGTTACAGTAACTGTATTTTTACCTTTGCCATTACTATGAATATGACTAAAAAAATTAGGCTACATATTTATCCACCTATTTTTATAGGGCCTCGTTCAACATCTCCAAGTGTTGATTAGTTACGTCCCAAGTAAAGTTAATAGGCAAGTATTATTAGTAAGTAGATTAGTGCTACTCGAACATCGTGAAATTGAAGTTACGGGTGAATTTAACCGATAATTAGCGAACTTATCACTTTACTTGAAGGTAGTGAAAGAGGCCCTTGGAGTTTGATTCGTTTTAATAAGTTTTTAAATATTAAAAACAATTCAAATCTCTAATGCAATGTAATAATTTTAGTGTAAAAAGAATAAAATATCCAACGCAAAAATGTATGTAAGTATTTTAACTAATGTAGCATCATAAGTTACCAGTGGAAGTTTCGTAAGTACTTCGGTGACAAAATAATAAAAGCAAAAAAGCTCTGGTACACATAACTCAAGAGAAGGAAACGTACAAAATTGTCGATTGAACATAGCCAGCAATTTCGAGCCATAATTTCAGATTTTCAGCGACCAACATCAAATAAATACCAACTAGTGTAATAAACGTTATCAATTAAAAGTTAATTATTATTGTTAATTGTTATTAAACAACGATAAAGGCAATAAAACGTGGCATTATTATTGTAATTGTTAAACTTTGTTATGACTTACGTATAAGTGACAAAAGTGATTAAAAGTGATCAATAAAATTAGTCAATTCCTTAGTCTGTGATCAGGCGAGTGGCCTAAGTTTGTGTTCCGAGTGTTGACGAGTGTTTGCGAGTGTGGCATACGAGAAAAGGAATCGTTATTCCATTTTCAAAATGGCGTTCGCGGCGGCGCGTATGATCCTGAAAGATAAGCGGAGGAAAGCGTCGAAAGAAGACTTCAGGGATCCCAGAAATCGAAGCAAGGTATTGTTTTAATTTTTTAAATTAATACTCTATTTTCTAAGAAGAATATATGTTCCACGAAATTGAATTTTGTGTGTTTAGGCGTATAGCAAATAGTTGTATGAAGGTAAATACCGATTTAATAAGCAAAGCGTAAACTAGAAGAAAAATATAGGTATTTTAAGTACGATTTAATAGGATCCTTACATAAATTATTTATTATTTTGAAATGTACAAAACTATAAAAAAATGGCGATCCTCTGCTAATGCTGCTCATAAAAAATTAAAGAAAATCATCAACAGATTCTTATCACCAGATTCTTTTCTTTAATCTGCTAAAACATACTAGTAAAGCACCAGTGTTATTACTCTTATATTTAAATTGTCCCACACTTTAATTATTAATAATGCTAATGTAACACCAATGTTGTAATACCATAATATTTTCTTTATTTATTTTATTTTTATTTAAAATACATTAATGTGCAACAGTCAGTCTTCTCCTTACAGCATCAAAGTTACTGAGCCCTCCCTCAGTAGAGACGGCATAGCGCCTCGCTTCGATACCTAATTTTTGTACCAAATCTGGTGCGGGGGGAAGAGCGTACACATTTTAATTTTGTCACACATTCACAGATATTCTTTCATCGCTACAGACGCATGGTTGGTTGCAACCCTTTTTACGTCCCACTACTGGACACGGGTCTCACCTCATTATTGGGTAGGCCTGGAGCTTACTCTACCACGCTGCTCCAATGCTACAGATACATTTCTATGGATACATTTCTAAATATGTTAAATTCAATTGACAACGTCATTTTCTATGCACCGTCAACACTGACACCGACACACACAGACACACTAGATGGCACATTATGCATGGACGTTGGGACGAGTGGTTCGCCCGTAAAGGCCAGTCCTCTCTGACGGGTGTCATACCTGTCATACCTTGATGCTCTAAGATCTTCTCTTACGCGATCGTTCTCGATGCTCGCTCTGAGGCTAAAAGTCATTAAAAGTCTAACGAGCTTCTTAATGAGGCTGCCTTGTTTCGCGCCTTGGCTTCAGTGGAAGTGGTACTTCTATACTTTTACATATGTATTTTATCGTACATTTTTAACATGTGAATTTAAATTTCCATACCTTTACATAGTAAGGAAATCCACGCCTTACAGCACGTTAAGCTTTCCACTATAGACATCCTACTTATTATAAATGCGAAAGTAAGTTTGTTTGTTACTCTTTCACGCGAAAACTACTCAACCGATCATCATGAAACTTTGTACATAAATATTCTTGGAGTTATCGGAAGTAAAATAGGATACTTTAAAAAAAACGCGGGTGAAGCCGAGGGCACAGCTAGTTATAGATATAAAACAATCATAAAATTTTATCACGATTATTATTAACTTTAATAATGTTGAGTCATCACATCTGTGCGATAGTTCCCAATGGTCGCTCTAAGCCTAAAGTCGTCATACGACTAGTTATGGTCGCTCTAAGCCTAAAGTCGTCACACGACTAGTTTTTTATTATATAACATTCAGTTTCCTTCCTTGTTCTGAAGCCTAAAGTCATTAAGAGGCTAACGAGCTCCTTTAATGAGGCTGCCTTGTTCTGCGCCTCGGCTTTAGAGTAAGACGCCACTTCTAATGCATTTACATGTGTATTTTCCTCTACATGGTTTTATAGGGAAAGCAAAACTGAAGCTAAAAAATCGGTTGTGTGTAAAGTCGGATTACTGACGATAGTTGAACGTGACAACGTCATAAGAAAAATCTTTCAAAAGTGACACTTTTTCCAGGAATGACGAGTATCAGGACACTGACGAAAACTGAGGATAGTACGGCCGTTTACCTTAAAGTACCTGGACGACCGAGCGTTGCTCGGATAAAAACAATTTATTTTCTTGGTTTAGTTTCGAACGAAACAATCATTTGCTTAGTGTTACTTAACAACGCCATCTGAAATAGCTCCTAATAAAAAAAAGTTATTTTCATAAAAATAAAAAATAGACACAGATTGAGGTTTGAACCCGGGTCTCTAGTTATCTCTAGTTTGATAGTTATCTAGTTATCATATTATTAGTCGTTCTGCAGTCGTTTGTGGAAAACCCTTTCGATGATTATGAGTTATATCGTATCTTCTATGCAATATTTGTTTGCTCACCAGAACCATCTACAATGACAATTAAAACACTAACGGAATAGTTATATTGACCTTATACAATCAAATTCAAAACGACCAACAAAACCAATTCCATTAGCTACTTCACTCAACTTCACGATACAGTAAATACATTTACAAACATATTATTGGCCAACCTCAACTATTGACATGGTAATGAGGGAATAAGTAGACGATAGAAAACTTTCATTATCACTTTGGGAATGAATTATTCATTCAGAACTGAGCGAAAGCTTTTTGTAGAGTTTTTCGAAATAGCCTTCGAAAGAATAGGGATGCTAAAGATTCGGCTTGAATTTCGATAGGAAAATTTGATTTATATTTTCTATTCGATGATTGAATTGATCAGCCTTTCATAGTCTACTGCTGGAGATAGGCCTCCCCTAACATTCGCCGCTACATCAGGTCCTACGCTCTTTGTACCAACGACTTCACGCTATTAATAATAAATACACCAATACCAATATATAATATCGAGTCCGATCGGCTCTGGTTGTTTTGATTTGTGGGGGTGCTGGTTTTTTGGAACTCCGTGTGATTTGTACTGACAAACGCAGACCAAAAGAAGTGCATGTGTGACATAGAATATGTATACATTTTTTTTTTGGTATCAGGGGGGAAACCTTCAAAAGATACCCAGCGCACCTTGGGAGAGGATACCGGGTTATGTGGGATTTGACCGCACTAAAACCCCTTCGGTGGCCTGCCTCTGCGCTTGATAGGACTCCGGGATCTCCATAGGAACGCACTGGGTGTCCTCCACGCGCGGCGCCCCAGAACGGGCCCGTCTTCGGAAGAACAGATTTGCTCTCCTGCAACTTCAGGTGTTTACGGCGGCATGCGGCTACGGACACCCCACCGTCCTTCCCGGGGCTGCTGGCTGGACGGGTCAAGCTCCCACTCTCACCGTCCACAACCCCAGAAGCCCCTTTTAGTCGCCTCTTACGATCAGGCAGGGGAAACCGTAGCTCTATACTTAATCTCGAAGCTACAGGGACTAGAACATGTATACCTACATTAGCATTTTCCATTTCTATAAGCTACGACTGCAATTGAAACGCGCGTTTCAATAGAGGTTATGTGTATTATTTTTGTTGTTACCCGCAATTTGCCTCTGTTCATAGAGTTCCTACGTCGGCAATTTCAACGCCACAAAGATCAGATAAGCATTTTCCAATAAGCAGACAGCATAAAAGGAAATTCTGTTCAGTTCTGCTTTGTCATAGTTTTTTTACATTATTATTTTTTGGCTTTTTACGTCTGCTGGGCACGGATCTCTCCCCTTTATTGGGGAGGCCTGGAGCTTACTCCACCACTCTGCTCCAATGCGGGTTGGTGGAGATGCGGGTTATTGGCCAACCCGCTGTCGGATGTTTTCAAACTACCCATAAGGCCTCCGGTAAGGTTTATCGACTATTATCTATTGACAACAACCGGGATCGACTGCCTAACAATGCCCTCCGAAGCACGGAAATGCGCATGAAATTTTGCCACTAACGGTCACCCATCTCGCAACCGACCGCGCCCGTTTGGCTAGTCGCATAGATCGCTTGCGTTCTACGCTAACCGCCGGGTCATGCGCGTGATAGATAAATAAAATATATTGATATTTTATTTGTCTTCTACATGTAATAAAACTTGTAAATATCAGTTTATATTAATTTGGCGGAGGTGTGGTTGCCAATTTAGTGGTGCGCGGATGAGTTGGTAATGTGGGTTTCGAAATAAGAATTGTCCAAACACGAATCACCAAAGTTTATTTTTCGCACACACACAGAACGCCATATAAAGTCAGAAGGAGGAGTAAGCAAGCGACAGGAAAAGTTCGGAAAGTTCACATACAACACATATAGAAACAGAAAGATCGCGAGTAACAATAATTTTTCAAATAAGCGGCGCGAAAGCATTGGCGCGCGTGTCGTGCAATGCGCTCTGTGACTACCGCCCGCGCGCCTCCGCCCGCTCGCCCTCGCGCCACCGCCCGGCCACCAGGTAGCTACGCCGGCCGGCAGCGATAAGATAACAAACAATATTAATATAGAACTCGAACTGTTTGTCCTTTTTACATACAAAATTTATTTAACTATTTTTATTTTATTTTCTTATTTTAAATTTACATTTACTTTAGTTTTATATTTGCTTTTTTAAATACAATATTTTTTCTTTATTTAATTTTTGCTAATAGTTATTTTTAAACATTTTAAATTTTGATTTTTTACAATAACAATATTTTAAATAGTGTAAGTAAAATTTTAGTAAGACCACTACATCACCCCCCTCCAGAGACCGTCCTACGGGCGATAATAGTCAGGGAATCTAACCTTGCGCCCCGACTTAGTTCTTCTGATGGCATGATCTTCAGTGACAGGATCATGCTTAATGGTATCTGAAAAGGACGTATTGCTATTTGTATGTGTGTTTGAAGAGGTGTGATTGGTGAGTGAGTTCTGTGGTGTGACTGGTGTGTGATTTGATTTGTGAGGTGTGTGGTGTGTGTTATGTGTAGTGTTAGGGTCACACAGTATGTAGGCTGGTTTCAGGCGGTCTACTGATACTGTGACCTTGTTACCGTTGTACAAGATCTTCACAACCTTTTCACCTCGTTCCAACACCTCATGGGGACCAGAATATGCTGGTTTTAATGATCCACTCGTGGTGTCGTCTCTTAAAAATACGTGAGACGCCGTTGCTAAATCCCTGAAAATAAACGTAGGGCGTTTTCCGGTGTGACAGTTAGTTTGCGACGGCTGGAGGTCCTTAATGAACCTACGTAGCCGCGACAGGTAATCTGTCACATCAGTGACGTCATCATGAGCTGGGTGAAAAAATTCACCTGGAAGTCGGAGAGGTTCCCCATACAGGAGTTCAGCCGAAGAGGTCTTAAGGTCCTCTTTTACAGCGCTGCGAATGCCTAATAAAACAAGAGGCAGTGTGTCTACCCACGACGCATCGTTGTGGCACACGATTGCAGCTTTCAGCTGTCTGTGGAACCTCTCGACCAGCCCATTACACTGCGGGTGGTATGCAGTGGTTCGACGATGCTGAAAACCAATGATGCGGGATAGATTTTTAAATACCGCGGACTCAAATTGTCTCCCACGGTCGGTTATGATGTCCGTAGGACAACCGTACCGTGAGATCCAACCACTGAGTAGTGCCTTGGTGACGGTTTCCGCTGTTATGTCTACAATTGGTATTGCCTCTGGCCAACGCGTAAATCGGTCAACGGCGGTAAGGCAGTACCGATACCCTTGTGACACAGGCAGCGGACCGATAATGTCTATATGGACAAAAGAAAATCGGGCTTTTGGGAGCTTGAATTTACTGAGCGGCGAAGTTACGTGCCTCGTAACTTTCGAGCGCTGACATGCCAGGCAACTGCGAACCCATTCTCGACAGTCACGCTGTACTCCTGGCCATACAAATCGCTCTGACACCAGCTTGGCAGTTGCATTTGAACCCGGATGGCTCAAACAATTCAAACTGTCAAAAATCTGGCGTCGCAGCTGTGAGGGAACAAAAGGTCGTAATGTATTGTTCCTTTCGTCACAATACAGCTCCACCTGATATCCGGGTAGTTTTACCCCCTTCAGGTGTAATGAAGAGTCACCGCTAAGAAGGTCCTTCATTTCGCAGTCTGACTTCTGTGCTTCGGCTAATGTCTCGAGGTCGACAGGTTGTGCAATAGCCTCGATACGAGACAGCGTATCAGCAACGACATTGTCTTTCCCCGAGATATGCCTTATGTCAGTGGTAAATTGCGAAATGAAGTCCAGGTGACGGAACTGCCTGGGCGAACAATTCTCTTTCCGCGAGTGGTAGGCGAAAGTCAGAGGCTTGTGATCTGTATAGATCGTGAAGTCTCTAGCCTCGACCATATGGCGGAAGTGCTTCACACTCTCGTAAATAGCCAGCAGCTCTCTATCATAAGGAGAATACTTCTGCTGTGAAGGGCTTAATTTACGAGAGAAGAAAGCTAATGGTTCCCACGCAGTGTCCCTAAGCTGTTGAAGAACTGCACCAATAGCCTTGTCTGAGGCGTCCGTCACTAAGGCCAGCTTTGTGTCGCAAGCGGGGTGCGCAAGCAAAGCTGCCTTACACAGGCTATCCTTACAGGCGTTGAAGGCTTCCAGGTGTTCAGCTGTTAGGTTGACTGGATGGGAGCCCTTAACAGAGCCTGTGAGGAGAATGTTCAGTGGAGCTTGGTGTGATGCTGCATCTGGAATGAAACGACGGTAGAAATTGACCATTCCAAGAAATCTACGCAGCTCTCTTACTGTTTTTGGTACAGGAAAGTCGCGAATGGCTTCGACTTTGGCAGGCAGTGGCTTGGTACCCTGGGCAGAAATGCTGTAGCCTAAGAAAGCTACTTCAGGTACGCCGAATACGCATTTGCCAACGTTTATTACCATGCCGTATTCCTGCAACCTGGTAAAAAGCTGATGCAGGTGCTGCTGGTGGGTCTCCGCGTCCTTGGAAAAGACTAAAAAATCATCTATGTAGACATAGACGAAATCCAAACCACGAAGCATGTCGTCCACGAATCGCTGGAAAGTCTGGCCGGCATTCCGAAGACCGAAGGTCATATACGGAAACTCAAAGAGACCAAACGGCGTAGTGATTGCAGTCTTCGGAATGTCGTCCGGGCTGACAGGAATTTGGTTATAGCTCTTAACCAAGTCGATTGTAGAAAATACGCTGCATCCAGACAAACTGTGGGCAAAATCGTGAATATGCCTGATCGGGTATTTATCAGGCACGGTGCGGGCGTTCAGCATACGGTAATCTCCGCACGGTCGCCATCCGTTGTCCTTTTTTGGAGCGAGGTGAAGAGGTGAAGACCAGGCAGATGCTGATGGACGGCACGTTCCGATCTGTAACATGGCCTCAAACTCAGCCTTCGCGATTTTAAGCTTGTCGGGCGCTAACCTACGTGGTGATGATGATACTGGTGGCCCTGGTGTAGTGTGAATGTGGTGAACTGTATTGTGTTTAGTGATACGGTGCAAGCCAGATGGATTTACTATATCTGGGTATTTAGAAAGGATGTTATGATACACAGAATTTCCTAAAACCACTTTCACAGAAGATATGCCTTCAGAAGATAATGCAGGCAAACCCGTGGTAGCAAGCGTTGTATTAGCATCAATTAAGCGTTTGCCACGAATGTCGAAATTAAATTAAAATGTGATAAAAAATCAACGCCAATAATTGCCTTTGTAACATCGGCTACAATAAATTGCCAAGCAAAGTCGCGGCGCAAGTTTAGATTCAAAACTAAGTGCATATAACCGTATGTATTAATCGTAGAACCGTTCGCTTCACACAATTCGAAGCTTGTTTTTGTTCGATGTTCTTTTAACGCGGACCGGGGAAATACGCAAATATCACTACCCGTATCAATAAGAAATTGTATTTTCGAGCGCTTGTCAGTCAGAAATAAGCGACCTGAGCCTGGACAGTCACCGGCCGCCATTACCGACTGTCCGCGTTGTTTACCGAATAATCACACGGTTTTATGCACTTACTTGCCTTATTCCCGAATTTATTATGGTACCAACATATTGGGTACTTCCGATACTCCGAAGCTGACCTAGTCATAGGACGGGATCTGGAACGGTGACGCGATCGACTATGTTGCCTATTCCTAGACCGATTATCGAATCGATAGGGATTTCGCGTACACTCGTCGACTTTTAACGCTAGCTGCTGCACCATTTTTTTCAATTCGGCGATCTCGCTGGAATGGCTGCCGTGGCTGGTCGATGCTGCCATCACAGTACAGGGCGCGACGATGTCCTGGATGTTATCAGCCAGGTCCGCAAGCTGCTCCAGAGACAGTGTAGGCTGCGAAGCTAGCAGTGGCTGGATGCTGGTAGGCAGACGCTGGCACCATATCGTCCGTATGAAATCTACTGGGACTGAGGGTCCAGCCAGGTCCTGGAGATGGCGCAGGAACTGCGATGGCTTTCGGTCTCCCAGCTCCTCGTGGGTCAGCAACTGCTTGACTTTCTTTTCATGGGAAGCTGAGAGTCGACGAATCAGCTCCGCCTTGATCCTCTCGTACCGGTGCTGGGCTGGTGGATTCACAATCAGATCCTTTACGGCCTTTGCATGGACCAGATCCAAGTTGATGATGACTTGGTTGAATTTTGTTACGTCATCCTCTATTTTAAAATTATCAAATTGGGCTTCTAATAGAGCAAACCATATTTCTGGGTCCTCCGGCGAGAAAGGTGGTACCTTCATGTTGATCTTGCTCGTTTTCGGTGGTATCGCTTCCGCGGGCAAGCTGCATGGCCGCGCTTTTTTCCTCGGCCGCATGGTTACGTTGTCGCCATTTTGTGAACGGGCGGTCTGCGAGTCGCTGCTGGTATCGCTCATCGTGTCCTCCTCGGGTCACCACTTTGGCGGAGGTGTGGTTGCCAATTTAGTGGTGCGCGGATGAGTTGGTAATGTGGGTTTCGAAATAAGAATTGTCCAAACACGAATCACCAAAGTTTATTTTTCGCACACACACAGAACGCCATATAAAGTCAGAAGGAGTAGTAAGCAAGCGACAGGAAAAGTTCGGAAAGTTCACATACAACACATATAGAAACAGAAAGATCGCGAGTAACAATAATTTTTCAAATAAGCGGCGCGAAAGCATTGGCGCGCTGCAGCCGTGCTATCGTAAGGAAGATTTTTTATTCAATGCATCTGTCATGCGCGTGTGTCGTGCAATGCGCTCTGTGACTACCGCCCGCGCGCCTCCGCCCGCTCGCCCTCGCGCCACCGCCCGGCCACCAGGTAGCTACGCCGGCCGGCAGCGATAAGATAACAAACAATATTAATATAGAACTCGAACTGTTTGTCCTTTTTACATACAAAATTTATTTAACTATTTTTATTTTATTTTCTTATTTTAAATTTACATTTACTTTAGTTTTATATTTGCTTTTTTAAATACAATATTTTTTCTTTATTTAATTTTTGCTAATAGTTATTTTTAAACATTTTAAATTTTGATTTTTTACAATAACAATATTTTAAATAGTGTAAGTAAAATTTTAGTAAGACCACTACATTAAATAAGTTTTCAAAACCAATATTAACAGATGAAATATACAGAGTAAACACAGATAACAAAATACAGATAAAATAGCGTAGTCAATGGACAAGTGAGATGTGTAATATTCTGTTAATATAATTAATTAAAATGCACATGATTTCAGTAAGCGTTAAGCTACTTTAGATTATATTTTATGTTTCTTATAATTCATATTATTATACATGATTATTTCAAAATGTCGGCACATTGTCACTTGTCTCATTGTCTTTGCCTGAGGATAGGATATAAAAAGGCGGTAGGAGCCAGTCTCTCTCTCATTTCGTCTGGGAAGATTCAAAAAAGATTTGTAATGTAATTAAAAAATATGGACAAAATATGGACAAAGTATCCGAAATAAAAATTTATTATTATTATTATTATTATTAAAGTGTTACTCTGTTAGTCTGAGACGAAACTACTAAAGAAAGAACCTAGAATGTGAATAATCTGAGAAGGAAAGCCGTTGATAATTAAGGTACGATCATATCCTTATTATTTGTACTAAGTATAACCTATTATTGTACTATTGTGTGGTTTGAATATTATGCTGATATTGATGGGTCATATATTTTAAAACGTATTACTTTATACTTTACATGTTAAGTTATTACGCCTCGCAGAGCAAACGATCATTAGGTAATCATTTAAAACAACTAAAATCATTAAATTACAAATAAATGAGTTTAAAACATCATGTGACCCTTTTATTTTACCTTTCCATTTCATATTAGCTATATTTTAGGACATTAGTTCTGAATTATCTTACAATTACATTGACAATTAATATTTCAGTAATAATTTATACAATAGTTAAAATTCAATAGGTACATTATATTTGGTAGGTCATTAGCTAACAGTCAGTACACCCACTCTAGTTTACATTGTATTTAACACGCGCTTCAATTTCAATTATTATTCAGTTCGATTGTTATTTTTACATAATATGCAATAAAACTAAGAATAGTAATGAAAATGACATTCAACTCTATAACATGATTCTAAATAATTAACTTTATTTATGTATTTCTTCAATTAATACATTTTTATAAAAATTTAAAAAAACATAATACATACATTTTCTATCATAACAGCGGCTATGCTATGCTATGCTATGCTGGGATGTCATACATCACAAAATGGCGGAAATTCAATCCTATTTTTTTTATTTGAATGCAGTAGCAGACGAGCATGCAATAAGCAGGTGTTAAGTGGTCGCTGCAGCCCATGGACATCTACATACAACCTCAAGCAAGCATAGGTAAGTCTTGTCTGAGCTCATATGCAGTTGCGCTGCTACTCCGGAGGCAGCCTCCGGGAGGAGGTCGCCTCATGTAAGTGTGGCCGGCAACTGCACCTTTCCACCGAAACGCAATAGGTTGGTTCACGGCAGAAGTGGGTGCAGCGTTGGTATTTCCCAGGGCGAAACATAATAGTTCTACCACCTACAAGAACGAGTTAGTTTCTCCTGCAAACTAAATAAAACTTAAGCCAATATCCGCTATGCTATTCAAAAACGCACTAGTATATTTCACATGTCTGTGAACGTAGAAATAAGTTATGTTTCGTCACGAAATTTTTCTTCATTTTAGAGGAAGTGATAAACACGCACATAAATTATCTTGGCCGGAGATAGAAACCAATTTAAACGTAGCGTAGAAGTTCCGAACCTTATAAATATATGTACATAGCCTAGCCTACTAAATATAATAGCCTTCCGCCAGCGGCACGTGCGGCGCGTGGACCCGTTTTATAGGTTCCCATAGGTTATAAACCATCCTTTCCTAAACCGAAACCGGGAACCGTAGCTCTACCTATAGCCTTCACCAATAAATGGACTATTAAATATAAAAACAATTTTTCAATTCAAGCCAGTAGTTCCTGAGATAAGCGCGTTCAAACAAACAAACAAACAAACTCTTCAGCTTTAAAAATTAGTATAGATTATTTAATATCTAAGTATCTGCTGAAATATAAGTATTGGTATCTTAAAAATCCATCATCATTTGAGTAGTGTAAAATTGCAGAGCTTCCTCTGTTTCACATTACATGGACTTACCTACAATTTTCCTCAGTTTATAGTGTTCCTACGTTGGCGTTTTCAGCGCCACAAAGATCAGATAAGGATTTTCCAATAAGCAGTTAGCATAAACAGATATTCAGCCCAATACTTATTTGTGAATGGTTAATATTATTCACTTTTATATTACAACCGGGAAAGTACCACAGCTGCATTCAATTCTGCCGTAAATTCTATAGTTCTATTGTTTTTCGGTGATTTTCCAACAAAAAACAATGCAATGTAGATGCTAGTAAAAATTTCATAATTATTTTGTTCCAGTGACTAATTAACACACGAAGTCTATTTAATTATTTATTGAAAAAAAAAGTATCATGTCGTTTCTACGTCGTGTTCCAATCCAACCCAGATCTCTGACTAAGAAAATTTATGTGCGTGTTTATCACTTACTCTAAGGAGAACTTGCATTTTTGTAAGTTATTTCCCTCGAAGACATGTGAATGCCACCAATCACAGCTTAGCAAGCATGGTAGATTTTGGCTTGAGAGAAAATGTGGGCGTTTATAGTATAATATTTATATCCACTTTTTCCGACTCTATAAGAACTATACTGTTGAAATTTGGTAAGTAGATGTATTCTGTGAACGGCATTAAGATTTCATTTCACAAAAATAGAAAAAAAGACAATAAATTTGTGACAAATATTGTGACTTATTAAATCACAATTTTAGGACGGGTCGTCCGTGTGGCGCAGTGGTTACCATGCCGGACTGCCGATCGGTCCCGGGTTCGATTCCCGGCGAGGCAGAAATTGAAATGATGAGTTTTAATTTCTGTTCTTGGTCTGGGTGTTTGTGTTTCTGTCTTTGTGTGTGTCCATGGTACCCATGACATAGGGAATCCTAGTGTAGGGCTATGAGTGTGTAGCGTTATTTATTTATTTAATTTTAGTGGTTCGCCATATTTAGACCGGAATATTTCATTCACTACAAGCTTTTACTACAAACGTAGGCTTTCGTACGTGTAAATGCCCTGCACGTAGAACCTTTTCAGGTGTCGACGCTGTAATTTCCGAGCATCGCCCGCACTTCCGGCCAGCGCCATGTTTGCGTTAACACTCACACCGGAAGTAGGAATTATTCATACCTTAGGCAGTGTAAATGGATTCATTTTAGTATTAGGCCAAGACCTAATATTGAGCTATTCATAAAATAACACTAACTAGTTAAATTAATGAATCTTAATGAGTTCCTTGATTTATGTGGGAGTACTTACATTTAATATCTTATAAATTTAAAAAGTCAGAACTTAACACAAACAGGACAAAAAAACAACGGGTTGCACTCCGGTAGTGCCGGCAGAAGTGAAAACTTGCACATTAACGTTGTGCATTTTTGATATTTTCTCCCTCCGCGCCTCCGGCTTTTTATATACACTCTAGGGGTAGTACAGATAAGACCACGTGGATAGTGGGATGCTCTGATTTGGTTTTGGGTTTTTTTCAGACACAGAAGCAAAGGGCTTCGGAGACGCCATGGTAGTCAAACGTTGTGTGTAAACTTACAGAATGCAGAGTGGTTTTTTTCCAGTCGCTCACTTAGTAATGTAGTCGCTCGGATAAAATTTTAATATCTGAAATGGATTAATCACAATCCACTTTTTGTAAGCTCGTTCTGGATTTTATTATTATCAATATTCGTCGTTAGTTTAGTAAATTTTTCGCTTATTCTAATTCATACCGCTCAAGTTATTAAAACTGTATGTCATCATCAGTCGCAAAGTTTTTTTTTTATTCGCTCGTTTTATAATTCCCCTTATTATTCATCTAGTATTTTCGGTAGGTTTTCATCTAGTATTTTTATAAAGTACTCACTCAATTTCTTTCACTATTTCTTCGTCACTTTTTTCATTAATAGATGCACTTTGTTCAATGTTCATATTTTAAATACTTGATATAGGTATTTTATTTATTTATTTATTTAATACTTTATTGATCACCTTAAACTAGGTTCACAATGGGCGGACTTAATGCCTAATGGCATTTTCTGTATGGTATGTAAAAGAATTTTACAAGTATAGACAGTCGAGCCACAGCTGTCACGGAGGGGTGACTTACGAATATTCGATCAGGCCACGTGTCCTGACGCGAGTTTAACGTTTTTTACCCATCCCAAAAAAGTGCACAACGCCGCTAAAGAAGTTTTCACTTCAAAAATATTTCTTTATATTTAGTAATCCTTATTAATATTATAAATTTATAAGTAACTCTGTCTGTCTGTCTGCTATGCTTTCCCGCTTAAACTACTGAACCAATATTTTATGGTTTGGTACACAGATAGAGTGGATCTTGGGAAAGGACATAGGATGGTTTTTATCCTACGGGAATCTATAAAACGGGTCCACGTTGGTGAAGCCGCTGGCGGAAGGCTAGTATGTAATTTTATTAATATATCATTATAATTATAATTATGATAGTCATTGGTTTTTGGAAAAGAGTTTCCAGGTTTTCTCAAACTTTCAAAAGTAGGTATCCAAAAGAATTACAAATACATAACACATGTAGAACCTTTTGAGATAATTTCCGACCGGCCGTATTTCCGGCTGCCGGCCTGTGTCGTGTTGGCGTTAACACCTACACCGGATGTGTTTGGATATTCACAACTACAGCCTTGTAAATACATGCGTTATTAATATAAGGTCGTGTTTTAGGAATGATATATAAATTAATTACGCTGCACTTCACATTCATAGCCTCACACTGGGATGTCCTGTGTCGTGGGTACCATAGATACACACAAAGACATGGACACAAGACCAAGAACAGACATCGAATCTCATTATTACAATATCTGCTTCACTGAATCCATAGATGCATAGATACCTACTCGTATATAGCAGGCTAACTGCCTGCTGGCGGGGCGGAGCCCCGTGTGCACGCGCGCTGCTCGGCCGCCCCCCGCACTGCGCGGCGCCCATTCTACTTGACCATATGCTCGCTGAAATACCAGAGGCTGATTGATTTCATTTATGCTCGAATACGTTTATAACAATCTCTAAGTCATTTCTTAATGGATGCACGTAATGTTTTGGGGATTACCCTGTACATTATGTGTACCTATATTGTAAATAAATAAATAAAAATGAATAAAATCTTAAGCAGTAACCTGTTTTCTGTTGTAAAGATTGAATACTGTTGTAACCCACTAGAAACCAGGAAAGAGTTCCTAATTCAACTGCATTTTTTTATATACGCTTCAGAAATTTTCATCGCAAGCATAGACATTTTTATTGCAGTTCATCACTAGGCAAGCATATCAGCTTCAATTATGTATGGAAAGCTTTACACACACATCGTAGTTTTCTATACACTGCAACAATACTTTGCTGAAATTGCTACCGATATCTAGATTAATCCAATAACTGCGATCCAATTTTATCTTTGTTACAATAAAGGGTAAATGGACTGGCTTTGTGGCATATGCGCTTCTATTCAGAAGCTATTAGACTCCTTAACTCATTATCAATCTGCTCTTTTTATTTTTTACTAGCCTTCCGCCAGCGGCTTCGCCCGCGTGGACCCGTTTTATAGGTTCCCGTAGGATGAAAACCATACTATGTCCTTTGCCAAGGTCCACTCTATCTGTGTTCCAAATTTTATTAAAATTGGTTCAGTAGTTTAAGCGTGAAAGCGTACCAGACAGATTTACTTTCGAATTTATAATATTAGTAATTAAAAATTAATTAGTAATCTAAGGCGAGGGTTTTCGTAAAACGCAAAGTGCCACAGTTCTCCATACAAAACGCGACAAGCGCGACTCACGTAAGCGCTTCGTAGGATGAAATTCGGATATAAGAGTGAATTTTCGAAAATATATACTCATGCAACTCCCTCTACTTGTATGCGACACTTACTCTGCCATTTTTTCAACTTCCGAAACTGAAATAAAACAATTTTTGTAAAGTTTTTATTATACCAATGTGTGCAATTTTTTACACGCACAAAAAATTTCATGTATAATATCTCAATATACAAATCCCTCTTTTCTGTAAATCCCAATTTTTCAGAAATTTTCAGAATTATACATACTTATAGTAGTGGTCCCGCCCAGCTCCACCCGGGTGCCGACGTTGTCCTGCCTTAAAAGTATTGAAAGAGGATTTGTTTTTTTTTTACTATCTTAAAGAGATTTCATCTTACTGTCAAAAAAAAAACAAATAATTAGATACGAACTGTCCTGTTATTCTGACTATGTCGAATCTTAGAACGACACGGCACGAATTACAAAACGTTTGACAGGCAGGAACAATTTATATGGGAAATATACTAATAAATAAATAGAAAAAAATTAAATAAAACATTTTGCAGAGGACCAAATTGTGAATTTACCATTGCCATTTACCATTCTCAAATCCCCTGGAACACACGCAAAAAATTTCATCATAATACGTCCAGTCGTTTAAGAGGAGTTCAGTGACATACATACACAATAAGAAACGTATATATTAAGATATAATTTACGAGTAAAAACAAACAAAAATGTAATTTTTCGGAAACCCACGCCGTGAGAATAGATGGCTGGTGGCGTTAAGTGGTCGCTGCTGGGCATGATACACGCAAGCTCAAGTCCGCTATTCCGGTGCTGTCTGGTTCGCAACCGCATCTTTCGCGGTAGTAAGTACTTCCGCGATCCAACCGTGGAAGTTCTGGCTGCAACCCTTTTTGCGTCCCACTGCTGGGCACGGGTCTCTCCCCAATATTGGGGAAGCCTGGAGCTTACTCCACCACGCTGCTCCAATGCGGGTTGGTGGAAGTTCTACTACCTATTTAATTCTCAAGTGAGCATGCTTCAATATTTAATGGTTGCGACAAACAATATATTCAGTTCCTTTCATTGTTGGTGAAGATACAAATAGATTACTTTATATAAAACATATTTTTGTTTATAAATAAATAACGTTTCACACTCATAGTCCCACCCTAGGGTAGGTATACCCTGTGTCGTGGGTACCATACCATACCATAGCTACTCTGTAAGAAAGTTAGCTATTATATACCCCCTATTTTAAAACAGGGCTGAAGTTTTTCTCCGTCTGCTCTTTTCTTCAGCTCAGCATTGCCTAAGCGCACCCGGAGCAGACAGAACAAAAAATAAATAACGTTCACTAAGAGTTTGTAAAGGAAACGTACAGTGAATAAAGAATATTTCATTTTATTTCATTTCATGGACACAAAAACAGAAACACCAACACCCAGACCGAGAGCAGAAATTTTAAACTCATCAGTCTAATTACTGCCGCGCTGGGAATCGAACCCGGGATCCTCCGATCGGCAGTCCGGCATGGTAACCATTACGCCACGTGGGTCGTCAAATACATACATATATTGCACGTATTGCGTTAGCTAAATTGTCTATTTCTAGCAAGGAGATTGTTTCGTTTGCTTGGCAATGCTTCACATACCTACACAAATTTCCGTGCATTGCAGTGAATCGCTGCCGATATGTAGATTAATCCAATTACAGCGATATGTTCCTGTCTTTGAGACAATAAACGGTAAATGGACGCTAGATTTCCCTTCTTGGCTTTGTAGCTTATTCAGCTTGATTCAGGTAGGTGCTGTTGAAATATCTTCGTAGATACTTTTACTTTAATAGAGTAGCATACAAATCACACAGCGGACATTTACACTTACAACACAGACATACCCAACCTCTAGCTAGCTTGTGTCTGAGGTTGAGGACTACCTCAACCTTACAGCCGTATTCAGTAAGCAGGCAACGCTATGCGTGTGTTCGTTATGTCAATTATTGTCAAGCCATCGATTTATTTCGGTTTTGACAAATGCATAGTAGCAGCCTTTACTATATCGTCTATAAATTCGTTTAGATGATGCTATGAGGTCTCATAGTTCCACTAAAATAGAATAGAGTGTTATAATTCTTTTCGGATTGCAGATACTGATTGGTTGAGTTAAATTTTGTTTGTCGTGACAACGTCTTATAAAATTCGATGGAGCCGGCTGCACGCACGAAAAAACATGACTCATGCGGCGTTACCTCGCGTTGAGGCGTTCCATTTAAGGCTTGAAGTGCAAGCGAGAGCGCGGAACGAGCGACAAAGACGCACAATCGGCCTCCGCGTTCGGCAGCATTCGACATCTATCTCTTTCCTACTTGAGTGAGCGATGCGTCCGCGTCACCTCATGTAAGTGTGGCCGGCAACTGCACCTTTCCACCGAAACACAATAGAATTGGTTCACGGCAGAAGTCGGTGCAGCGTAGTACTTCAACGGGCGAACCATAATAGTTCTACCATCTACAAATTTAACAGGAGAGAGGCAGATATGGTATTGCATTATGATTTTAAAAAGGGGTTAAATATAATGATCAACATAAAAAGCTTTGATACCACCAGAAAAATAAAGTCTAAAAATACAATAGTATTCGCTATTTTAGTCACGACTGCACTTCAAATTGTATTCGAACACCAAATGTAGTAAATGATTACCAAATCTTAGCGAGCAAATTAATGCGCTATTTCTGCCTAAATAAACCTCCGAATGGGGGGAGGTGGTGGGCGAAGCCACCCGCCAAAAAAATAATACAAAAAGGACTCGTCATTTAAAATGAATGGGATCGGTTAGGTTAGGTTGGACTTTTTTAAATTAATACAAAAAAGGAACACCACGCAGCGGGGTTCCGTCGACATGGTACCATTAAAAAAAACCAAAAAAAAAAACAATAAATCCAGCTTCGCCCCCAGAAACCCACCTTTCCTGGAGGTTTATTTAGGCAGAAATAGCGCATTATTTTGCTCGCTAAGATTTGGTGATCATTTACTACATTTGGAATTCGAATACAATTTGAAGTGCAGTCGTGACTAAAATAGCTGGTAAATTAAACATAAGCCTTTTAAAAACAATTCAAAATTATCTATTGCCTGCAAAAATAAGGTTGGCCGATATTTACACATGGTTTACAAACTTTATAAAAATTCATGCGACATTTTCGGCATGGCGTGTGTCCAAGTTTCGTGGGTTTTCGATGTTTTCATTGAGTTATCGGATTATCTACCTAACTTTTGAAATCAAGTCGAATGTGACTAATGTATTTATTTATGCACTTTGTCTAAGTAGTTGTCTGTTGTCCAAGGCTATTTGTAGGAGACACTTCTTTAAAAAAATGCGGTCCACTAGCTGCAACCCTATTTGCGTCCCACGGCTGGACCCGGGTCTCTCCCGATTATTGGAGAGACAAAGGAACATAGGGTTATTTTATGAACAGTGACCCTAGTGACCCTTTTTTGGTATCGGGGGCAAACCTCTTGAAGGTACCCGGCGCCTTGGGAGAGGATACCGGGTTATGTGGGATTTGACCGCACTAAAACCCCGTCGGCGGAACGCACCGGTGTCCTCCACGCGCGACGCCCCAGAACGGGCCCATCTTCGGGAGAGCAGATTTGCTCTCCTGCACCTTTCGATGCTTACGGCAGCATGGGGCCACCCACACACCGCCGCCCTTCCCGGGGCTGCTGGCTGGACGGATCGAGCTCCCACTCTCACCGCCCACAACCCCGGAAGCCCCATTTTGGTCACCTCTTACAATCAGGCAGGGGATACCGTAGCTCTATTCTTAATCCCGAAGCTACGGGAACTGACCCTAGTGACCCTAGGAACCCTAGTAACACAACGGTTACCATGCCGGACTGCTAATCGGGGTTCCTTCGATTTTCGGCGAAGCAGAGATTAAAATTATGGTTTTCAGTTTCTGTTCTCGGTCGGGTGTTTATGTTTATGACTTTATGTGTGTCCATGGTACCCATGACACAGGGTCTACCTTAGTTTGGGTTTATGAGTGTGTAATGTTATTTACTATTTATTTTATTCTCCGTGGGAGCGTACATGTTGGCGCCACTCATTATACTTTTAAACGCGCCTGTTTTGCTTAGCTTCTATCATTTGCTTTCATTGTACTCCATCATTACCTATTTAGTATTTCTAATAAATTTGTACTAACACTAACGGCAAGTTAAAAAATACGACGTATTTTACGTCCTTTATACCTCTCTTTAAAAATGTAAGGTCAACCGCTGTTCTCCCATTTTACATAGGTACTTATAAAAATTCATGTCGACATGGCATCTGTCCAACTTCCGTAGGTTGTCAATAAGCAGATTAAGACGGTGCTTCTTTTTTTTGCTTTATCCAGATTTTTTAATCAATTCGTATGTGTCTTATGTTTTTATTTATTATTTGTATATATCGGCCAAACTAACCCGCATTGGAGCAGCGTGGTGGAGTAAGCTCCAGGCCTCCCGAATATTGGGGAGAGACCCGTGCCCAGCAGTGGGACGTAAAACGGATTGCAGCCATATATCGGCCACATTATGGATTCAAAGGTTTAAAGGCGTTAGTGGGTGTATAATCTTGTTTAAAATTAAATTTTGATATTGATGTTTTAGTAGAAAAACTGGTGCTCCGGCCTAGCTCAACCCGAGTGCAGACACTGTCCTGCCTTAAAAGTTTTGAAAGAGGATTTTTTTTACCTTTAAAAATATTTCATGTTACTGTCCAATAAAACATATGAACTGTCCTGTTATTCTGACTGTGTCAAAGTTTAGAACGACTGCCTTACTTACTCCCGTGGCTCAGCAACCCAAAGTGGGCATTGGCCTTCGATGTGAGAGAGTATGCCTTCTTGACGCTTCGGTCCGGTCCCATTTAGGGTGGCCAAGCCACCTCAGTCGGTGAGCCTTTATCTCACCTATAATGTTGGATTTGTTAAAAATATCTTCTATTTCTTTATTTTTCCTTACTCTCCAGCTTCCATCTACCATGCGCGCGGGTCTCGATATCTTTCTTAGAATTTTTCTTTCCGCTACTAATAGTTTATTTTCCTCTTTTAGAGTTAGTGTCCAAGTCTCACATTCGTATAGTAAAATCGACCGGCACGGCAGAGAGACTTAGAACGACACGGCACTAAATAGTTTGTATTTAGTTTTACAGGCAGGAACTATATATATGGGAAAACTACTTAAAATAGAAAAATATTAAAATTATTATTAACGTAATAGAAATTATACGATTGATGAATATTTAGTTCTTTATTTTGTTTACTTACTGATCTAAGACGAGGATACTTTTAAATAACGGTCTACCGGAATTCCTCTAAATCAAAACGGGTAACGAGTTTAAAAAAAGAACTTTAAACGTATTTACTGAAAAGTCGTATTACTCAGTCGCTGATTTCATAAACGATAACACGGCATAAAGGAAATCCATAAAAATCAATTATATTCCGCTGGCTTTTTTCCTCTTAGTGAAAAAAAAAACCTGCAATATGGGTACCCAAAGCCAATTTAACGATCGTATCCGATCCAAAACATATTATAAAAATAATGAAATAAACAACTAAAGAAATATGTACTTTAAATAAATAAAAATTGAAAAATTTATATTATTAAAAGGCGCAATAGCAATATGGGATCAAATAAAAATAATAATACTTACTATTATTGTTATAGTAAATGTAAATTTTTATAAATTGTGTTATAATTAAGTTTTTTGTTGCATACCTCATGAAGGTAAATATGGCGTACTAAATATGTATTAACAGCTTTCATAAAAACTAATATTTGTGCAAATCAAAATCTTTCGCCTTTGGAAATCTATTAACCTGGCCTTCAGTATCAGTATCAGCCTGAAGTATAAAACATCGATTTGGAAAAGATTCAGCGGAAGGTATTATTAGGTCATAAATTTGGCAGGAATCTGATTAGAAAGTCGGCTAACGTCCGAAATGTCTACTTTTCTTCAAACTTGGCACGCAATTTTATTTTTCTAATGCCTAATCTGTTCTTAATAGGGTTTGCATGTTAATAAAATGAGAATTGGAAGACTGGGTGGTGTAATGCGCTTACGTGAACGGTAGCCAAAAACATTCGTAAGTTTTTACAACTAGGATATTCCTTTGTGCGAAGATCTACATTTTGTAGTATTGTATTCATATTTAAAATTTGAATAGTAAATTATCTTATGTCAACATAATAAAAAAAATTGTATAAAAATGAGATGTAGGAAATGAAATGAAATGAAATATTATTTATTCACTGTACGGTTCCAAACTCTTAGTGAACGCCATTATTTTTGTTCTGTCTGCTCTGGGTGGCTTAGACAATGCTGAGCTGAAGAAAAGAGCAGACGCAGAAAAACTTCAGCCCGGTTTTAAAATATGGAAGGAGTTTCAACATGTTAAAATAACCCGCAGTTTGATCCGGGTTATATAAGATGAAAGAAGAACGAACAAAATTAATTAATAAAAGAAAATAACACACGTTTGCATACTTCGCATATACTTTTATAATGTTAGAAGGCATGGATATATTTTGTCCATGTAGCTTCGGAGTTAGGAATAGAGCTACGGAACCCCTGCTTGATAGTAAGAGACGAGTTAAAGGGAACTTCCGGGGTTGCGGACGGTGAGAGTGGGAGCTCGATCCGTCCAGCCAGCGTCCCCGGGAAGGACGGCGGTGTGTGCGCGGCTGCATGGCGCCGTAAGCATCTAAAGGTGCAAGAGAGTTCCGAAGATGGGCTCGTACTGGGCGCGACACGAGGAGGACACCGGTGCGTTCCACTGGAGATCCCGGAGTCCTCCCCAAGTGCAGATGCAGGCCACCCGAGGGGGTTTTAGTGCAGTACAAATCATACAAACCCACGACCTCACGCTCCGCAGTCGGCTCATCACCCACTACGCCACGGAGGCTGTCATCAGTTGATACGGGTGCCTTTATATGACAATTTACGTACTTGGCACTTTAGTTGGAATTTATGGACTTACTATTGTTCGTACACAAATACAACATTAATCAAATTTTATATACACTTAGGTTTATGTTCGAAAAAATTACACTAAAAGATATCCCTTTTTATTACAATGAAAAGAAAACTTCCTATGAAAAGGGCTTGGGTCAGGCTATAAAATGGAAATAAAATGTCATAAAGGATTTCCGGGTACTGGTTCATACAATATATAAATTTTCTGGGTCTTTGAAACTTTTTGTGAATGATATAAAAAGAAAAATATAATTGATATAAATTGTCTGATAATATGACATTGTACGAAGAATATGAAGCGCGCATGGCCCGGCGGTTAGCGTAGAACGCTAACGATCTATGCAACTAAGCCAAATAGGCGCGGTCGGGTGTGAGATGGGTGACCGCTAGTGGCAAAAAAAATTATGCGCGTTTCGGTGGTTCGGAGAGCACGTTAAGCCGTCGGTCCCGGTTGTTGTCGATAGATAACAGTCGTTAAACCTTGTCGGAGACCTTATGGGCGGTTTGAAAACATTCGGCAGCGGGTTGGCCACTAACCTACATATCCACCAACCTGCATTGGTGCAGTGTGGTGGAGTAAGCTTCAGGCCTTCCCAATCATGGGGGGTGCCCAGCAGTGGGACGCAAATAGGGTTGCGGCCAATATGACATTGTAGTATGGAAACCATTATGACGAACGCGATTTCAAAACGCTTTTATTAGGTCGAGCTAAAACTTACGAGTAAGTAGGTACTATCTATGAAATATGAATTTATGAAAAAAAAAACAACGGGTTGCACTCCGGTAGTGCCGGCAGAAGTGAAAACTTGAACATTAACGTTGTGCATTTTTGACATTTTGGAATGGTTAGGGAATAATTTCGCACGAATTGCTTTTATTATAAGTATTATTTTTCATCTATTATTTTCAGTAGGTTTTCATCTAGTATTTTTATAAAGTACTCACTCATATTCTTTCACTATTTCTTCGTCACTTTTTTCATTAATAGATGCACTTTGTTCAATGTCTATATTTTAAACACTTGATATAAACGAATAATAATTAGTTTTAATCAGTTTTCTTTCAGTCAGTTGACGCGAGTTTAACATTTTTTACCCATCCCAAAAAAAGTGCACAACGCCGCTAAAGAAGATTTCTCTTCAAAACATCCTTTCATCAAATTAGTTCATTGGGATTAACTAGTTAAGGTTACGATAATAAATACGTATAAAAATATTTTCAATTTTGTGGAACATAATATTCTCCGTATTAGGTTTAATATAGCTACTGTTTTAATTAAATCATATCAACAGGCAACACTACGATGTGAGTCTTTATTTTCATGACAAATAATAATAATTATATTTTAATAATTGTAATTATTATAAAATTTTATTCTTATTTTTAATAATTTCCAAAATTTACGAAATTAATTCTCTACAATTTAATATACGTATGTATATTTGTTTTGTATTAAGCTTTTAAATCTACAGTGAATGATGGAGCTATTTATTTCAGGTAAAATATTTACAGAATTAATATTAGAACAAAATTTAACTATTGTTTGAAATACGTACTATATGTGTAATTAACAATTGTTTTGTCTAGTAATTCTGTGATTCGTATAAAATTGGAACTGTCCTTCTTTGGAATATGCGTTAATATTATATCTTTCAAATGTAAACAATTCTACAATCTACAGTGAAAAAAATGTTTTATTTTCAGCTTAATTCGCAGAAAACGCCACGGATGTACGATCGGTAAAATAACGTCAACGACGACCAATAAACACTTAACGCCACATTGACATCAGCTGTTAAGCCAGTTAAATGCAGATGCTGTACTGTTAAGTGTTCAGCCTAAAGCAGATATCAGTGTTCAGTACCTACCGCAAATACTATAATTATAAGAATCAGGCGTCACTTCGCGGAACTCCATTGTTATATAGTTAGGTAAAAACCACTTCGCAACAATCTGCAATCAAAACGTGTGATGGTGTATACTTTTTTCATGCAATAGCACCTCCCTCCCTCCCACGTAGGATACATGCACATGCAATAATAAAAAATATACGCCAACATACATACCACCACTAACGTGTTTGACCCTTGTCCCTGAAGATGCTTTAATTTGGGACGAAACACGTGTTGGTGGTTGTGCGTATATTAGTGGTTTTTGTTATTCTTGCATGTCTAGTTTCCTATGTGGGAGGGAGGGAGGTGCTATTGCGTGAAAATCTATACACCGTCATACGTTTCGATTGCGGATTGTTGCAACGTAGTTTTTACCTAACTTTATAACCGCAAATACTGTCTGTTGTATATATCGGTGTCGCTGACTGTCTTGGCAAGTGCTTTGAATGTTACAACTGCTTTTATGTGAGTGACTGTACTGAATTCTCAAAGCTACTAACAGAATTAATGCAAGATAATTGTCAACTTATCTAGAGGTCGTTAAATATCTTCAAATTAAATAAATTAATGATTTAAAAATATAATATGTTTGCTAATAATTTTTAATTACGTTGCGACAGTGATAATTTCCTCTTGTAATAATCAGATAATAATTTTAATGATTACTATTAGCATTTTGTACATAAATAAGTTTACAATCAAAGAGTAGCTGTGAGAATGACTGTACTCGAGATACACTATAATACTTCTATGAAAGCAGTTCAAGTACTCTTTACAAATTTTAATTCATAGATGATAAATAGAGTAATTATTATGCATTTCGAACTACAACTGTAGGTTTGGAAGTTGCTAATGTTGCTAAATTAGTTTCAATTTTGGCTGTAAATGCTTGTAAAGAGTCACTTGTGTTGGTTGCAAACTCTGTCTAGCTTTTCTCTGGCAATTCAGCTAGACTAACTCACTGTTTTCGAAACTATCTTACACAACGAAAATGCTTGCATAATTGGATTATTTGTTATTTGTTTTGGAGTTGCATTTGAAACAGCTATTAGTAATACTAACTTTATCCGCTAAATCGTTTGTAACACTTTCAGTAGTTTCAAATACAGCTTCAACTAAATGTGCATACATCTATATAACTGTTCTATGTGTACCAGACCAATAAGGTTAGATATGCTGCACGATTATCTCTTTCTTCTTGATTGCTATAGCACTTTACTGCACAATAACTTCCGTTTAGAGCAATGTGGTCACTAAATATTTTCTCTAAACTTCTGAAACATTCGTTAGTAATTATTTTGAATAGAAAGAGGCAAGATCCGCTGACCGGTATTTTATTACAATGTTTACTATCTTCTTCTTCTTCCACGTTAGATCAAGTTTTAATAAAAGGCGGGGCTTAAAACGGTCAGAATATTTATGTTTATGATAACTAATATAAATACATAATAAATAAATATCTTTGGACAATTCACACAACACCATCTGATTCCAAACTAAGCAGAGCTTGTACTATGGTTATCAGAAAGCTGATAAACATACTTATATAATTCTAAATACATACTTAAATAGATAAATTAACACCCAGACACAGAACAAATAGTCATGTTCATCACACAAATATTTGTCCTGGGTGGGAATCGAACCCACAACCTTACGCTTCGCAGTTGGCTCATCACCCACTACGCCACGGAGGCTGTCTAAACTCATTAAACTTTATTGATTAATTTAAATTAAATGTTCAGTTCTATTTGAAACTGTTTAATGCAAAATAGAATTGAATTTCACGCTGTCATAGCCATATTGCAAAGCCATTAATGAAATTTTAGCGTCGTCGACGCCACTGACGTTCAATATTCTCTGTTCGAATTTTACTAGGTCATTAACTTAGTATTTTACTGGAACCTAGATACGCCTGGCTTTAGCAATAATTACCCCAAGTCCATCTTTATGGATGGCATTAAGTACTTTTGTACGTTTGTTCGAATGGACAGCAACGTTACATCATTCCGTACTTCGAATCAATCGTGATCAATTTGAATTGCAAATTGTGCTATTAGGCTGTTTACACCATTATGTAGGCTGTAGGCAGTAGGCACAAACTACCGTTTAGTAGTGTAATATACGAACTACAATGCGAGTAATTGAGGAAAGTATAAACGTTATTTTTTTAATATAAAGTCATTTTTTGTCTGAATATAGATACGATTGACGCAGATTATTTAAGAAGAAAAAACATTGTTATTAAAAAAAACTTTACTAATTACACAGAGTTGATGTTTTATTTTTGAAAACGGAATTGTTTTAACAAGGACTAAAAATAAATGAAAGTTTGTACTTTCAGCCTCAAACAATTTTTGTTTTGTTTTTGTAAGTTATTATGCCGCCTACAACTGTCTCTGTTTCGCACAAAGGTAGACTGGCAGAGAATGCTTTTAGCATTAAGTCCGCCTTTTATACCAATCTATGTGGTGTAATAAAGAATTAAATAAATAAAATTAATTCAATGTTACTTAATGTCTTTGATAACACAAACTTTTATTCAAAATATAATATTGAATAATGAATAAATAATATGTGCGCACCTTTAAAATTTCTACGAGCAATTTTTCACTCTTACGTAAAATCCATATCATCTATTCCTGACTCAAATTTTATGCGATGGCTCAAGTGCTAATATAGCTCTTTGAGAAAACGCTGCCTTATTTCAAATCTTTGAGTTAGTCGTAAAATTCTACAGCAATTTTGCAGACTTTAAGCCAAGTTTTATGGCAATTTAATACACGTAAGGGCTTTAACACGTTTATGATTTTAATGGCGTTATAAAATACGCCTCATATGCATAACAAGTAAAATAAGAAAGTAAGTTTTTTACAGAAATATATACGAATAAACAAAACACTTGACCCAATCACGTTATCTACAGTAATAACGTGTACAATTTATGATAGTTCTTTCGAGTATTGAAATATATAATACTATGAAGGTCGCTTTCGAAATGAGCAAAGAAACGTATTAAAAAGTAGTTGCTACAGGAACATGGCAATTTCTTTGTCCTCTTCCTCTCCCTAACTATATTCATACGAAAATCAGGTGAAATCGTAGTACCGTTTCTACGTGAAAGAAGAACAAACAAACTAACAATCTTTCACGTTTATTAGCTAACACGGCAGACGTTATCCTGCCTTAAAGTGTCAGAAATAAAATAATATTGCGACTATAAATTGAGATGTAAGCTATTATATCTTTCAAGTTTGATCAAACTGCACACGGTGTGCAAATTTTATTAAAATTGGTTAAGTAGTTTAGGAGTCTATCGCGGACAAACAACGTGACACGAAATTTATATTATATTAAGATGTATTGATAAAAGTTGTTAAAAAATTAAGAAAAGAAACCCCGAGCCTTTTTACCTGCCAAACAGTAGATTAGCAATGTGACCATGTTACTTCTAAATCCTTACAGCATGTCAATCTTCTTGGTCGTCTGTACAATGCTGAGTGTGCTTGGTGTATAGGAACGAATGTTTCTTCTTGCAGGCCCGGAGCGCTAGCACCAGTAGCTTTAGGAGTGTAAGTCAGGTAATGTCGGTCAGTATTGACGCTTTATCACGCCTGAACATTATTGATCGTTTGATTTCGTTGGTTGTTTTGGTCGGCAATGATTTTTGGTTTGAAAGCCTCATTTTAACTTTTAGCGCGGCTTCATACTGTGTATATTATTATAACGTTCGTAAAATCGTATCGGCGAGCTTTTGCCACACAAGTAACTCGTACGAGAGTTGACGCGATTATTAGCTCGTATATGGCTGCGACATATGCTACACGGTCAAGTGCAAATACGCCGGAACAAGTCCATGTACCTGCTTATAAATTTAGCTCGTATGTAAAATAGAAAAATAAACGGTTAGATACAGCTTTATTTGTAAGAGCAGTTTCAAACTTACGTATTTTTCGGCACGTATACGGTCGTTTGTTTGTTTTTTATAGCTCGTTTACGCGCGAAACAGCAAAATTTGACATTATCCTGTACGAAAAGAAGCGCGCATGTAAGCGCGTTTTCCAAAACGACCGTATACGCACTGAAAAATACACTACTTTGAAACCACTCTAAGTACTTCAGTGTTTTCGCAATCGAACCGGTGTAGGGGTGGCATCAGTCGTAGCTGCCATATACGAGCTTATATGTACGTCTACGCTCGTACGAGCTTGATGAACGGTAAAATCTGGATGAAACACATTTAGATGCGTTTCCAATAACGCGTTTTTACCCTCGTATAATACAAAGGGCTGAAACCGCTTTTATCGTCTACGTTAATACTTTTAATATTATTGCTAAATTCTCCACGAATTTGGTCTGTAGCAGTGCATCCACTGAAATGTTTGAGGACAAAAGTCATTGCCAAAATATTTTGTCACAAGTCATTTGCGTTTTCAAACGTAGTTTGTTTTAGCGTAGTGCATAATTATCACGCTGTAGAGAGAACATCAAACCACTGAAAGGTAAAGTATATAATGGGACACGTACTGAAAGATATTTTTTAATAGTAGGTACAATAGAACTTAACCTCTACGTGCAAAATATGGCAATAATTTATTTTACAATCGTATATACTGCTTCTTTATTTCTGAAGCGATGACTTTTCAATTACCTATATAACACTAGCCTTCCGCCAGCGGCTTCGCCCGCGTGGACCCACTTTATAGGAACCCATAGGATAAAAACCATTTCACGTTACACACTCGCCCACATTAAGGTCATTAATACCCTGTATCGTGGGTACCATGGACACACACAAAGACAGGCACACAAACACTCAGACCGAGAACAGAGGTCAATTCCCAAGGTCCACTCTATCTGTGTTCCAAATTTCATTAAAATTGGTTCATTAGTTTAAGTTTGAAAGCTTATCAGATAGACAGACAGACATATAATATAAGTAGGGACTAGAAACAAAAATAATCCCAGCATTTTTCTCTTAAGAGAAATGCGCTGCAAATTGTCTCGAGATAATTATTAAGTTATTGAAGCGCGCATGGCCCGGCGGCTAGCGTAGAACGCAAGCGATCTATGCAGCAAAGCCAAACGAGCACGGTCGGGTGTGAGATGGGTGGCCGCTAGTGGCAAAAATTTCATGCGCGCTTCCGTGCTTTTAGGGCACGTTAAGCCGTCGGTCCCGGTTGTTGTCGTTAGATAGATAGAAGAGTCGTTAAACCTTGACGGAGGCCTTATGGGCGGTTTGAAAACATCTGACAGCGGTTGGCTACTAACCCGCATCTCTACCAACCCGCATTGGAGCAGCGTGGTGGAGTAAGCTGCAGGCCTCTCCAATAAAGGGGGAGACCCGTACCCAGCAGTGGGACGCAAAAAGGGTTGCAGCCAATTATTAAGTAAAATTTAGCTGGTAGGTACGAGGAAATTTCCTTTCATATTGGCTGTATATTCAATGTAATAATTTTTTATTAGAGTATAAGACGAGCATGCAGGCCACGTGGTGCTAAGTGATCGCTGCAGGCCATAGTCATATACACACTACCTCACGAAAGCTTAATCTTGCCTGAGGTAGCATGCAGCTGCGTTGCTACTCCGAAGAATGACGGTGGCTTCATGTAAGTCTGCCAGAAAAAATCTGTTGAAATTGAAATTAATCCATGAATGAAAAAAGTTTTACTTTTCGTTCGGAGGGTCCCGATTAGATTCGCGGCGAAGCAGAAATTAGAATTATAAGTATATTTCTGTTCTCGGTCTGGGTGTGTGTGTTTCTGTCTTTGTGTGTCGTGGCACCCATACACTACGCTACTTGTGGTTCTATCAGTGTGAAAAGTTAATTATAACTTTTTTATGTCCCACTGTTGTGCACCGGTCTCCTCCCACAAGTGAGAGGAATTTAAGCTATCACCTTGGCCAATTGCGAATTATAAATTAGACGGTATTAAAATGCCTGTTTTGGGGACTTGTCCACTGGCATATACTTACAGTTCCTTTGATACTTTTCTTCACTTCTGTTTCCATCCATCCATCCATCAGCCTTTTAAAGTCCACTGCTGGACATAGGCCTCCCCTAATGTTCGCCACTCCGTCCGGTCCTGCGCCCTCTGAATCCAGCGGTTTCCCGCTATCTTCTTCAGGTCGTCAGTCCACCTTGTTGGAGGGCGGCCTGTGCTCCTTTTGCCGAGACTTGGTCGCCATTTGAGGACCTTTCTTCCCCACCGGTTGTCAGTGCTTCTAACTATATGGCCTGCCCTTGCCTATATGGCCTGCCCTTGCCTATATGGCCTGCACTTCTGTTTGTCAATTGTATATTGATCAATCGAGTCAATAGCTTACTGATCATAACCTGTATTATTTAAGCAGGCCATGCTACATAAGAATACTTATTTCAAAGATTGTCGCCAAATACACGCCTGATCCTCAAATAGGAGGTTTATGACCCGGATGCCATATAGTGATTGATAGATTAGTTTTAAATTCGCTGACTTCCGCGATTTATAAAACACGGTTTATAAATAAATAAATAAATAATAAAGATTCACACTCATAGCCCCACAGTACTGTAGATATACCCTGTGTCGTGGGTACCATGAACACACACAAAGACAGAAACACACCCAGACCGAGAACAGAAATTTAAACTCATCATTCTTTTTGTTTCGCCGGGTATCGAACCCGGTACCCTTCGATTGGCAGTCCGGCATGGTAACCATTATGCCATGCAGGTTTGAATTCGTTTTTGGTTCCGCTGCTGGACTTGGGTCTCTTGGGGCGTAAAAATGAGATATGGGTTCGATTCCAATCCACTATGTTTGATGACTCTGGAATACTCTGGATACATTCTTGTATATATGCACGTATACAAATTATATATATATATATATATACGTGTATATATACAAGAATTTCTCGTTTGAAGATATTAGATTATATACTAATTTTCAATTGTTTTACGATTAGTTCTTCTTACACTTTAAATATTGACAGGGAGATCTGATTCCATTCAAAAATAGGTCGATTCCAGCTGGTGGCAAGTTTATGTAAATAGTCCTGTGACCCCGTGACCTACATCTGTTCGCAATCACGCCTCGCCCGTAGTGTGATATTCCATCTTGGTGACCGCTATAGACGAGCAATTCTTGTTCTTGGATGTCTAATTACCCCTTATCAATGTAAAATGGCGGCTTCATTAAAACAGCGGATTAGAAGGGTAGATATACCCCATGTTAAGGATACCAAGGGTCCTAAAGACAAAAAACAAACCAGACCGAGAAAAGATTTTAAACTCATCATTCCAATTTCTTCTTCACCGGGATTCGAACCCAGGCCCCTCCGGCATGGCAACTATTGCAGCCTGTCGTCATAATTATCATCATATTATTAGGATACTATTTATGAACAAAAAAACCACCCATTATAAAATGCTTCAGTTGTAGAGTACAATACATCCTGAAAAACAAAAACCAAGGCAGCCGCAACCGCCTAATAGTGGAAATATTTCTTTTCTACATATTTTTACTATGTTTTTATGACCATGTTTTTCAATATAATCGCATAATCGCAAAATCGCAAGTCTGTCGCGCCAATTCGCCGGCTATTCGAAATGAAGCCCTCATTAACTATTCCCCCGGTGTCGCCGTTTCCTTATCGCCCCACATTTTAGGATATTTCGTTAAAATACGTCATCAATTCTCCTGCTTTCGTTACCGGGATATTTTTGAACGCGACGGCAGTTATATTTTACTTGGTAATTTCTTTTCCGTATTTTCTGACAAGGTTACTACATTATTACTTTTCTAAAATATGATTTAACTAGCCTTCCGCCAGCTGCTTCGTCCGCGTGGATACGTTTTATAGGTTCCCGTAGGATAAAAACCATTCCTAGGTCCACTCTAACTGTGTTCCAAATTTCATTAAAATTGGTTCAGTAGTTTAAGCGGGAAAGCGTAGCAGACAGACAGACAGAGTTACTTTCGAATTTATAATATTAGTAGGAAAGAAGGGAAGTAGGGATGTGTGTGACGTCAAAAAATTAATGAAAAATAACACTAAATTTAAACGAGCAATATTTTTTATTTCGGTCAAAAATTAATCCATACTAATATTATAAATTCAAAAGTAACTCTGTCTGTCGGTCTGCTATGCTTTCCCGCTTAAACTACTGAACCGATTTTAAAGAAATTTGAAACACAGATAGAGTGGACCTTAGAAAAGGACATAGGATGGTTTTTATCCTACGGGAACCTTTAAAACGCGTCCACGCGGGCGAAGCCGCTGGCCGAAGACTAGTCAGTATATAAATACGTTTTTAATGACACAGGTTAGCGAAAGCGTTTAGCGAAATTCGCTAAACGCGTTACATTTTTAAATATTATTGTTAAAAATATTTACTGTACAGGTTTTAAAAAATTAAATGTTTTATCTTTCAGAAAAAAAAAGTTAGATGGATACTAAATTTATTTACAAACTCAAGTATTTTTGAACAGGCTGTTAGGTGGTGTACAGGTTTTATATTGAAAGAAATTATTTTAATTTATATTTCTGTCGAACCGAAATAAGGATGGAGAAATATAAAGGTGCTTGCAAACACGCGCCTAATACGCTGGAATACACACGAATGTCGCGCAGAATTAAGGTTTAAATTCACGAGGGCGTAGATTTTAAAGTCATGTATGCATTTCAGACTTTATAAATCCTCTATAATATATTTCGTATTTATACGAATTCTTTGAATTTTAATGAGGGTCAATTTGAACCTGGTAATGAGAATATATTTTATAAAACTAGCCTTCCGCCAGCGGCTTTGCCCGCGTGGATCCGTTTTATGGGTCCCCATAGGATAAAAAATAGCATATGTGCTATTCCAGGCTATATCTCTAACTTTCTTTATCCATCTGAAATATAACATTAGATGATAATATATTGCTATATTAAAAACATAGCCGTTTAGTCAGTTGCTTCAACCGCGTGGACTCGTTTTCCCGTAGGATTGAAGCATTTTCCCGCAGTAAAAAGTTGCCTTTATTCATCAGGGACAATGTCGGCTTCTAATAGTAAAATAATTTTTCAAACGGATCAGTAGTTTCGGAGCCTATTCAATACAAACAAACAATCAAATCTTTCTTCTTTATAATGTTAGTGTAAATGTAGATGGAACAAATTAGAGACATCATCAACTTATTTTTTTTAATCAGGCAATAAAGACCCACACAAAAATAATTGTAACATAAAAATTAAATTAAAAGTAGCATAATAATATAAAAATTTCAATCAATACAAAATGTCAACAAGATATAATACATATAAAAATTAAAAAAAATATAATATAATATGAAATAGTCGCTGCAGCCTATAAGTACACATCTACACACCTATTGGGTATTTTACTGTTAATGAGAATAATTCTAATGATTTTGAAAATATACAACTGAGATAGCTTCAGCTTAGCAAAATATGGGATAAATAAATAAATAACATGGTTTGTCAACATAATAAATAAATTTGTTATTTAGATTTAAGTCAATTAGTTATATAGATAGATTTAAGTATATTTTGATTTCTTTAATATAAAAATAGTATTTTTTTTTATTTCTTTAAAAATATTTGCATACCTTACTGAGGTAAATATGGCGGATTTTAAATATATAAAACAACATCTGTAATACCCATATTTGCGCAAATAAATCATTTTTCTTTTCTTTTCTTAGGCAATAAGCATTCGGAAAGCTTTAGTTCTTAGAACAACAAAATTAATTTTATAATCCATTCCGAAATTTTCACTTTTTTTTTAACGGAGTAGCAGACGAGCATGCAGGCCACGTGGTGTTAAGTGGTCGCTGCAGCCCATAGACATCTAGCTCAAGCAAGCATAGGTAAGTCTTGTCTGAGGTCGTATGCAGTTGCAGTGCTACTCCGGAGGCTGGTGGTCGCCTCATGTAAGAGTGGCCGGCTTACTCTGTAGTTTTTTAAGCGCAACTATAGCTGCAACTATAGAGGCAAAGGGAGATCTCCCGCCGGGCGAGGTGGTCATGCCCGGGGAGCAGCCGTGCTCCAACTGATTCGATCTGGAGCTTGTATATTATTATATGCTCGGATATTCAGAAAACTTCGATAGCGTGATTCAGGAATACACGTGGCGCCATCTTGATGAGTAGCGGAAAGTCGCTACATGTTTACATATCAGAGCGACATCACCACAGAATAAAAATGATTTTCATCAAATTACGCGCGAAATTCGGAAATGTGAAATTTCGTTTTATTTTTGGTGGGATGAATACACAGACGCAAAGAGTAAAGGCTTCTCAATAGTCGTGTGTTAATACCGTTACTGCGAGGTTCATCGCGCATATACCACAGAGGAAGTAGTGCCATAAATAAAACAGCCAATGTATTAAAGCTACTTTATTTTGCTGACTAGATTGACTAACAAAATGTCTTATTTTTCATTAGGGTGAACGTATGGGGTAGTGGTTTCTTTAGTCGCCAGTCATCATCTCCATGAATTCTGAAACGAGGAAATAAAAATTTGTTATTATGACGACCTGCGTGGCGCAATGGTTACCATGTCGGACTGTCAATCGACGGGGCCCGGGTTCTATTCCCGACGAAACAGAAATCTGAAAGATGAATGATGAATTTAAAATTTCTGTACTCGGTCGAGATGTTTGTGTGTCTGTCTTTGTGTGTGTCCATGGTACTTACGACACAGGTATATCCTGTCTACCCTACTGTGGGGCTATGAGTGTGAAGCGTTATTATTTATATATTATGAGGGCGAATTCGCCATTTTTTTTAAACTATTTATAAAGGAATTATTTATAAAAGACAGCAAATCTAGGCATGCAGCATTTGTGGAAGCGTCGTTACAGCTCATGGACATTTACACACAATCTCAAGCAAAGCTGAGCATTGATTAAGGTCGTTTGTAAGTGCGCGGCATGTTCAACCACTGTCAGTGCGTGTCACTATAAGTCTGGACAGCAACCGCACCATTGTACAAAAAATACAACAGAACTACTTTACTTTAGAAGGGTTCATATCGAGAAAATTTTGGAACAGGTGGCTTTATTTATTATTTATTTATTTATTTATTTATAAAATCACACACAGTTAACAGGCTTAACCTAAAGCACTATGTGTAAAAATTAAGAAACCTTTTACAAACTCTTATAAAATGATTAACATTATAAATAAATATATCAGCATCTGGCATTGCAAGGACCAAGCTATTTATTAGGGCCGGTATATGTGCCCTTCGAAGCATGAAAAAGCGGTACAAAGCGGTGGTCAGCCAAGTTTAGAAAGTTGAACAAATTGGTCAACTTTCGGTTACACTGCCAGTAATCTATGCAGCATTACTGGCAGTGTACGCCAGCTACAGGGCTATGCGCGCCTTATTGAATACTGACCATCAAAATCGACGGTGCCTGAAGCGTCAGTGTCAATCTCGGCTATCATTTCGTTCAGCTGATCCGGAGTCAGCTGGTCGTCCAACGCCGCCAGGATCTCGCGAAGACTCGATGTTGGGATGTAGCCGTTACCTGGAAACACGATGTAGCATATTTGTTTACGTTACATCGGTAGGAAATAGGTATAAACTATTATTAGGGCTGGATGGGCGAGTCCCTGTAGCTTCGGGATTAAGAATAGAGCTACGGTATCCCCTGCCTGATCGTAAGAGGCGACTAAAACGGGGCTTCCGGGGTTGTGGACGGTATGAGTGGGAGCTCGATCCGTCCAACCAGCAGCCCCTGGAAGGGTGGTGATGTGCGTGGCCGCATGTCGCCGTAAGCTTCGGAAGGTACAGAAGTGCACATCTGCTCTCCCGAAGATCGGCCCGTTCTGGGGCAACGCGCGTGGAGGACACCGGTGCGTTCCGCCGGAGATCCCGATGTCCTCCCCAAGCGTAGTGGCAGCCACCGAGGGGGTTTTAGTGCGGTCAAATCCCACATAACCCGGTACTCTTCCAAGGTACCGGGTACCTTTTTAAGGTCACCCCTCCCCCTCCCCCCGACAACAAAAAAGGGCTGGAGGAGCGAATTTTATGACAAACTCTTACTATCTTGGGTCTTCGTATGGATTGTGATGAAAAATTTGTGAGCAGATCAGCGGACAGCTATCGTGTGTGTCAACACGATAGCTGTCTCGTATGCTCCTAGTCGCCCCGAAGTCATGCTTTTTAAATACCATTGTACCTGAAAACTTATTTAAAACAGGGCTGGAGTTTTTTTCCACTTTTTTTTTTCTCATAGCCCATATATGCCTTAGCGCACCCAAAGCGGATGACGGTCATCAGATGGCCGTACAACAATGACAAACATCAAGTGTATAATATTACCCAGGATATTAATAATAAACTATTTCATTTCTTTAAGAAGGTTTTGGTCATGCACCATTACTCTGGTTGGGTTTGGAGTAGAATCACAACTGCATTATTACGATATTAGACACTAGCCTTCCGCCAGCGGCTTCGCACGCGTGGTCCCGTTTAATGGGTCCCCGTAGGATAAAAAATAGCCTATGTGCTATTCAAGGCTTCATTTCTATATTAAAATCTAGGCGTTTAGCCAGTTGCTTCACCGCGTTGACTCTATTACCCGTTTTCATGTACGAATGAAGCATTTTCCCGCGGTACAAAGTAGCCTATGTTACTCAGGGTAAATGTAGCTTTCTAATGGTGAAAGAATTTTTGAAATCAGAACAGTAGTTTTTCAGTTTATTCATTACATACATACAAAAATACAAAAAGTAACTAAGTAGTATGTTTAGATTAGCTGTTGGACATTTACATACTGCATTTTTCACTGCATCTCCAAATGACTACAGTCTCCTCGGTCTTGTCAGAGCTTCTGCACCTCGCAATTATTGGAAAAAATATTTTTTCGCAGAAACCGATGCGCCGAATAATTTTTCGCCCAAGAATAATTAAATTTCTATTTGTATTTAGGTCAAAGAAACCCCACTGGCCAAGTGCGAATTGGTAGAAAACTTCTATTATTTCTTCCTATTTCTAAAATACGATACATTCGATTTTTGTGACACCAAATATTGAAATATAAACATCCTTCATCCAGTCATCTAAATAAAACGCTTGTAGAAATCCTAAACTTATCAATTTTCGCAAGTTGTCTCAAACCGATCTCGAGCCAAGTTGGCGTGTCTCCAGCGATCCGATCGACTTATTGCTCACAATTATGCTAGAAATCATCGTTTTCATCATTTTTTCATCGTTTGCGTCCATTCGTCTGTCAGTCATAGTGCTTATAGCAGGGCGCCGGTGACGCTAAATGTGGGTTTACTCGAGCAACTGGGGACTTTGTTCGCTAAGGTTTTGATTGGTTAAGGTTTTGTTTAGGATTTTTGTATTTTGTATTTTTGTATGTTTATGATGAATAAACTCAAAAACTACTGTTTCGATTTCAAAAATTCTTTCACCATTAAAAAGCTACGTTTACCTTGAGTAACATAGGCTACTTTTTACCGAGGAGAAAATGCTTCATTCCTACGTGAAAAAGGGTAATAGGGTGAACGCGGTTGAAGCAACTGGCTAAACGCCTATGATTTTAATATAGCAATTATATCGTCTGACGTCGTATTTCAAATGGATGGAAGAAAGTTAGAGATATAGCCTAGAATAGCACATAGGCTACTTTTTATCCTATGGGGACCCACTAAACGAATCCACGCGGGCGAAGCCGTTGGCGGAAGGCTAGTAACTAAATATAATATACTGTTGAATTTAAGATCTTATCAATAAAATTCTCACAAGTATTCTCAAATCTACGTTAGGTCCGGTTGGCATGTCGCCAATGCACCAATAGACCACTTATTGTGAAAAATAATTGTTTGCTCGTCAGAATAACACAAATTAGCAATGTTTATATGTATTGGCGAGCGGTGGCCATACATCAGAGTTATTCATGTGGGCGAGTAAAGTAAATCTAAGACACTCCTTTACTGATTACGAAATTAACAATCACTAATTTATAATACGGACAAATCACTTGTAGGTAGAACGATCACTTTATAACCGACCGACGTTCCACCCGAACACGTGGGGCGCGTGCGCAATCTCCTTACACGCTCCTAGCTCAATCCTCACTCGGTCTGTAATGGCCGCCGCCCCAGCGTCCGGTGTTACGTCATCTGTCAGTATTGCCAGTTGACAGATAATCGACTAACAATTAAATAGAGCCGTCACGGCCATCTCTGACTGTCGCACGTCCTCGTGCGTCACCTGAAACAAAAAAAAAACGAAAACAGTACTCGCTCGACCATTCCTGACATATAGTGCGATATCCCTATCCCATTACATTGCATGTGTTACATGTAAGGAGTACCTAGGATTAGGCTTGAAGGTAGCCAGTAGCGCATTGCGGACTGGGCGTGCAAGGCCCTTTCGACCACCAATACAGGGCGTGGACTGGGCGTGCGGGGCCCTTTCGACCAGCCAAACACAATTACATGGCGTGGACCGGGCGTATGAAGCCCCTTCGACCAGCCGTACAGGGCGTGGACCGGGCGTGCGGGGCCCTTTCGACCAGCCAAACACAATTACATGGTGTGGACCGGGCGTATGAAGCCCCTTCGACCAACCATACAGGGCGTGGACCGGGCGTGCGGGGCCCTCTCGACCAGCCAAACACAATTACATGGCGTGGACCGGGCGTATGAAGCCCCTCCGACCAGCCAATTCAATACCAAAACAATAGAAACGGGCTCACCGGATGTCATGGTCGAAGCGCTCTTATAGCTTGATCGCTGCTATCTGGCTCCTGTTCCAGTCATTTCACAAACAGGACTGGTGTTCTCACTTTTCATGCACATAATAGTTGATTGGCCTGGCCTTTTTTTTCAAGGGTCCTCATTAACTTGGTAGCGTCTTTATCTCCATAACTCAGTTCATTAATTTTTCACTTTAAGAACCCTTTTCTTCAACTATTCTTCACTTTCCGATGAAAACAAAGTACTAGCACAGCAAAGTGGTCACTTGATGGAAAATATCTTTCACAATTGAATTCAATTACCGTTACCTTCAGTCAAAATTTCAATAGCAGATTCAATTTCATTGAAGTTATTAATTTGATAAACGGAGTAGCTTTCAAGCCTTCATGGAAAGATACATTCTTGCTAATAGGAACGATATAGTTCATTGACGTATTATTACAGTTATGAAAACCACCATTAGGCACACGTAATGACAATTCAATAAAATCAGACAGTCTTCTTTTTTTTTGCATTGCGAAACCTTTGAGTAACTGCTACTATGTTGCATACAACTATGACCACAGTAAAATGCTTTTTTTTTTAAAGTATTCGAAACAACGGTAATATAATTTCGACACTTTTATTTAAGATGCAACAATAAATTGATTAATTACCACAGTACGCTACACGAAATTAGAAACATAGTCCTGCAAATATGATATTAGTAAAGCTGAACTTTGTAAAATATGGGTTAGCACTGCTTACTTCAACAAATGTACAAATAATACTAGTGACTACCAGCAGTTATCAATATCTGACTAAACTTTGTTGCTGTCCAAGCTATCTCAACAATTTCAGTTACCTACAAGTTATTTTCTATTGACACAATCTACCGACAATTAATGATGGAATATAAAGTAAACGATAAACCCAAAGAGGCTTCAATAAGTTCTAAATAGTCAATGTTCAATGAAAGCCTGATATGATACGGTAAATGAACAACAAAGCTTCAATTTCAAAAACTACCGGTTTTACCCACGGAGTTCCAAATAACCCGCACCGCCCCTTTCTGTGGTTTTACCTTTTAGTTCACAAATATGATTCATCTTAGGGCCCCTTTCACCACCTCCAAGTAAAGTG
Organism: Pyrgus malvae; assembly: GCA_911387765.1. NCBI lineage: Eukaryota > Metazoa > Arthropoda > Insecta > Lepidoptera > Hesperiidae > Pyrgus > Pyrgus malvae. The sequence continues at coordinate 4,310,212 of OU426958.1, read as the reverse complement.
ACAAGTACGCTAATTGTCGGTTAAAGTCACCCGTAGCTTCAATTTTAATTTCACGATGTTCGAGTAGCACTAATCATATGATAAACTGACCCATACTCATACCTTTTACTTGCCAATTAACTTTACCTGGGACGTAACTAATCAACAGTTTACCTGGAGAAGCAGAACAAGGCCTCAAATCAGACAATATCTTAACAAAAGAAACCAGCAAATCATAATTCTAACAGGGAATCTGAATATACCATACATTTTTCTCTCGTTTTTTTTTTTTATATGCAGTGCATTAACTAAGCTTACTAATTCTTTTCTTGCCTCATCACGAAAATAAATTTAAAAGTGATCTTTCTTGTAACGAAAAGTCACTTGAAGAATTGAAAATTTTAAAAGAAGAGAAATTATCAATACGTTAATTTCATCAGTATAACCACAATAACCAACATTCTCATTGCAAAGTCAAAAGTATCGAAACTTTTATAAAATAATGGCAATTACTGTCAACATGATCTCCAACGATAAAACAAATCATATTCAGTTATCAGAAGTTACAAATCTCGTAATAAAAGTAACCACAGATGAGGGTAGGTATATAAATTTTACTTAGTTCATTATTCGACATTCGACTTCGAATTGTCTTTTAACACTTGATAACAATGAGAATAAAAACTGTACAATATGACATACCATAATTATGTCAACCAGTCAGTAGGTATAGGTTGAAAAGGATTCGTTTACAAAGTGATGCTAGGGAACAAAACTAATAAAACCTATATTTTATACTAAGGGAATTCTAAGGGGTCCCTGAGTAAATGATGTCGTGGAGACCTGGCCTCACTTACACAGTTACACTCCGCGTGGTTTTGCTTGTAATGGCCGCCACGATGGCCCACGTTCAGAAATACTTTATCAAAAGCATCCGTGCCAGTAAAAATGCACGTTACTATCATCACAGCTAGCTTTGCCCTCGCTTCAAAAATGTCCTTTCGTCGCGGCGCTAAATTACGACGAATTATCTAATAAAAACGATGACTCGGCTTGACAGATTACCAGAATCTACCTACCCTTAATGGGATTCATAATTCTTATGTTACTTCATAGATTTTTTTGGTGCTATAACACGTTGCTTCGTATCAAATTTCAAGATTCTGATTTCACGTGAACTATCCTGTAGGTTTTGATTCCTTGCGAGTGACGAGAATTTGCAGAAATTTGCGGCATAAACGGCTGTATATTTTGATTGCGCTGGCTTAGAAGTTTTTTTTTTTTATAACAGCTCCAAGTAACAATAGACCTGAGTATTTGATATAAATTCCAGCTTGATACCTCCACGCGTTCCTGTGAAAAAGGGTCTCGACGGACAGACAGACAGCAAAGTGATCCTATAGGGTTCCGTTTATTTTTATTTCGAGGTGATGAACCCTAAAAAAAATAACACGCTTAAGCGTCACTTATTAAAATCTAGCGCTGATATCAAATTGACGTTAATCAAGTTAATTGAACATAATGATAAAAATGACGTTTCACATTCATAGCCCCACAGCAAGGTAGATACAACCCGTATCGTGGGCCTGTCGTGGGTACCATGGACACACAAAGGCAGAAACACAAACACTCAGACCGAGAACAGCAACCTAAATCCATCCCTCAAAAGTCCACTCCGCCGGGAATCGAACCCGGGACCCCTCGACTGACAGTCCGCCACGGCAACCATTGCGCCACGCAGGTCGTCGAATTTAATAACGATAACAATGAACATTACTCCCCTGAATTTCAATAACTGCTTCACGCAAGGCATCCTCACGTTACGTAGTGCTGATACTCGTAGTACAAGTGGTTAGGCAGTCACCCATTTGACTTCCTTTTGCCTTCCCATAATTTTCGGTTATCGCTCCTTGTACATAGTGATAAAGGCACGTCGTTGTGATACTTAGACAGTTATGACCTCCGAGTACCCTCCTTTGTAATATCGCTCAGTTTGTTTGATAACTATTGTCTCTCATTTCGTGGCATAACCTGAAATCACAAAATCGCACAAGTAATCTGTTCTATGGTAATCCCACTTCTGATATTGGCGAGCGGTGGCCATACATCAGAGTTATTCATGTGGGCGAGTAAAGTAAATCTAAGACACTCCTTTACTGATTACGAAATTAACAATCACTAATTTATAATACGGACAAATCACTTGTAGGTAGAACGATCACTTTATAACCGACCGACGTTCCACCCGAACACGTGGGGCGCGTGCGCAATCTCCTTACACGCTCCTAGCTCAATCCTCACTCGGTCTGTAATGGCCGCCGCCCCAGCGTCCGGTGTTACGTCATCTGTCAGTATTGCCAGTTGACAGATAATCGACTAACAATTAAATAGAGCCGTCATATGAAATCCGGATTTTTAGTGTTGTTTATTGTCTTTACTAATTATTCGACTTCAGTGTATGAAATAAGCATATTTGTATACGTAAGAATTTATTTGTATACGCAAAGTAGTTCGTAGACGTTATTTTGTGCTACAAGTATCAAAAAGAGTTAAATCTGACCGCAGTGCCACGAACTAAAAATTGTATCATCATAATAAAAAAAAACATTTTAAAATGGTTGCAAATTTGGTCACTTACTCTTGCATATTATTATTATACTAGTGTCACAGCCCGGCTTCGCTAAGTTAATTTTAGTTAATATAACGCTTCAAATGCATAGCCCCAGAGTAGGGTAGATATACCCTGTGTCGTGGGTATAATAGACACACACAAAGACAGAAACACAACACCTAGACCGAGAACAGAAATTTAAACACATCATTCAAATTTCTGTTTCGCCGGGAATCGAACTCTGGACCCTTCGATTGGTAGTCCGGCATGGTAACCATTGCGCCAATGAAATATGATTGTACTAATCTATCCTACGGAAACGGATAAATACTATGTAATGTCCTTTCCCAAGGTCCACTCTGTGTACCAAATTTCATTAAAATTGGTTCAGTAGTTTAGGCGTGAAATGGTGACAGACACACACACAAAGACAGAGTTAGTTTCATATTTATAATAATTTATAATTTGGAATAGTATGGATGTATTTTCAGAATAGAAATCCAGGTCGACTATTACTATAGAATGCGCACCGACGATGCATTGATGGTTTTCAAACCACACGCATGTTTAATGCGTGAAATTTGCAAATTCCAGTAAAATAAATGTGAAAATACATTTGAACTAGAACTTATATTTGTCCATCATTAATGTACGAATTCATATAATTTAATGTATAATCATAAAACATTTAAACACATAAAATTTTCACCCTAGGCCTACTCTGAGTCAACCCCCATGATTGAGGTCAAGACGGTGGACGCGGGGGCGTCCATCGTCTTACGTAAAGACCTCGAGGTGATGCGCACTTTCCCTTTGTGCGCCCCCTCAAAGCTGACGGATGGCTCCTTAAAACTTACGCTGATGAGGTCACGGAAGAATGCGAGAGCGTACCCGTGAACCTCACAAAAAAGTGTGCTGAGGAAACCGTGGGGTTTTAGCCGGTTGAAGTCCGGCATAACCTCTCTGTTGCCCATTTCCCCACGAGAAAAAAAGGCCTAATCTGAGTAGTCTTTAAAAACGTTACACACTCATAGCCCCACAGTAAGGTAATTAATAACCTGTGTCGTGTGTGCCATGGACACAAACAAAGACAGGAACAAAAACACCCAGACCGAGAACGGAAATTTAAACTCATCATTCAAACTGTTTCGCCGGGAATCGAAACCGAGGCTCCTCGATTGGCAGTCCGGTATGATAACCATTGCGCCACGCGGGTCGTCTGGCGGTAAGTAGTAGTAAGTAGACTGGTGGTAAGTCTACCACTTCTGGTCTTAAATTATTGGCCGCAACCCTTTTTGCGTCCCACTGCTGGGCACGGGTCTCTCCCCATTATTGGGAAGGCCTGGAGCTTACGCCACCACGCTGCTCCAATGCGGGTTGGTGGAGATGCGGGTTAGTGGCCAACCCGCTGTTGGATGTTTTCAAACCGCTCATAAGGCCTCCGACAAGGTTTAACGACTGTTATCTATTGACAACAACCGGGACCGACGGCTTAACGTGCCCTCCGAAGCACGGAAACGCGCATGAATTTTTTTTGCCACTAGCGGTCACCCATCTCACACCCGACCGCGCCCGTTTGGCTTAGTTGCATAGATCGTTTGCGTTCTACGCTAACCGCCGGGCCATGCGCGCTTCTTGAGATCTTGGTAAGTCTACCACTTATCTTAAATTTTATGGGCGGTATATAACATATTTATATATAATTAATTATGACGTAACAACGTCTAATAAATCGATAAACGCCGGCTGCACGCACGTAAAAGTACTAAAAGTAAAAAACTCATTGTAACGTTACGCTCCTTGTAACGTTACGTTGAGGCTTGAGCGTTCTGCTTGAGCCGCATCTGGTGTGCCGCGTTTTGTCGACTGTTTATATAGTGAAGTGAAAAGTTAATTTGTTAACACGCTTATATTAGCTTGACCTGTATGTATTTATGTAATGGTATCTTTTAACTTCATTTACACCTACTTCTATGCGTCTGATTAACTTGAAAATTTGCACAGGGGTCAAGGGCCGATGACAATGCAATATGAAAAAAAAATCCAACTAAAAAATTAAAAATAAATAATGTAGTTTAAAAAACTAAAAAACACGCTTTTGTGAAAATACGAACTAAAAAGTAAAAAATAAGAAGAAAATGTATTTTACTGTAAAAAAGCGTGGGGTGCATGGTATCTTACCCGGTATAACGGTTCACAGATTTTAGGAGTATTTATTGCCACCACTTCCAAGAAAAGATACACAATAGCCAATTTTTAGTTGTACACTAATAACTCATATAACTTCTGACATAAAACTTCCCGTTATGAAGCACACGAGTATTGATAGCGATCGCTTATTTTTGTTCTGTTGCAATGAAAATATTAGGTACTTTTCAAGAACATATCTGGAATTCGAGTGTATACTGAGAAAAACTGTACATATTTCTGTAATATATAAATTTAAAACAAGGAATTGGGTATGTTATGATATAATAAATTTTAGGAACTGATGATAGGAATCTTATGAAATATTTATATTTATTGCTTCAGTTATGTATAAGCTTTAGTTCTGTGTAAACAAAGGTCCGAGAAATTTCAATCTTAGCTAGAGTTTTACGTACTTTAATGTGAGTTGACAGAATTTATGTGCTGTTGAGATTACTTTAGGCATAAAGCTGGAGCTGGCTGGAGCTTTGAAAATTAGAAAACTATATATCTATATTTAATAAAAATGTGCAAAAGATGAGCAATAAATGAAGGAAACTGTAGACAAATTAGATAAAATAATAATAACGCACAATAGAGTCGAGATGCGATCAACGTAAGAATCGTTGAATTCGCCACTGTCTGTCGCATAGATTTTTGACGTAGTCAAAGTCATAATAAATCTATGATTATTCGTACCTTCTTTTATCCACCTACACATCAGCCTTTAGAAGTTCACTGCTGGATATATGCCTCCATTGATATTACACACTCCGCCCGATGCTACGTACTCTAAATCCAGCGGCATCCTGATGTTCTCTTAAGGTCGCTTGTCCACCTGGTTGGAGGGCGGCCTGCACACCTTTTGCCAAGACGTGGTCGCCATTCAGGAACCTTTCTTCCTAATCGGTTGTTAATCCTTCTGACTATATGGCCCGCTTATTGCCATTTAAGCGTGCATATTTAGAGAGCTATTTCTATATTCTTCGTTTCTCTACGGATTCCATCGTTACGGATTCTGTCTTATAGAGAAATACAAATCTCTCGCTATCTCTTCATCGCTCGCAGAGCGACATTAAGCCGATAAGTTAACGGTAACTACCCTTATTTTGTACCTTTAAGCTAATAATCCCTACTAATATTATAAATACGAAAGTAGCTCTGTCTGTCGATCTGTCTGTCTGTCTGTCTGCTACACTTTTCCGCTTTATATCATCAATTAGTTTTAATGAAATTTGGCACACAGATAGAGTGGACCTTGGGAAAGGACATAGGATGGTTTTTATCCTACGTGAATATATAAAACGGGTCCACGCGGGCTAAGCCGCTGGCGGAAGGCTAATATTAAATAAAATTATAATAAACACATGGTATGCTTTTATATTTATCTAAAAAACATTTAAATAGCGCTTTTTCAAAGACGGTACAAACAACGTTTATCCGTCATGCAGTTTATTTGTTTAACAATGTCGCGCTTTGAAGATTGTTTGGGAATATAAAGTAGACAAAGTACTGTTTCAGGCACTTTATTTCAGGTTACGTTTCTGTATACTAACATCACATTTGTGGCCACTTAATTTTGAACTTTGCTGCAAAGAAATAAAGACGGAAATACCAAGAAGCACACGTTTTAAGACACAGCTGTTTTCTAAACTCATTGCGAGTGACGCGTTCCTTCTTTTGTTTTATAAAAGAACAAAGTCGTGTTAGATGTAGTGTTTGCGAAGTTTACGTTAATTAAAAAGATATTAATGTAAGCAAAAAAATCCAAGTTCACTATCCTTGTCCGTGAGTCCAGTTTTCAAAAGCTATGGCAAGCTGGAGGTGGGGATTTATCTTTAAAATTTGGTATGTTCTTGTAATTTATTTTTTTGTAAAAATGTGGTTGGAGTCGTGGTTCAATTGGGTAAGTAGAACACAGAAGACTTAAATTATTGGGGAAAAAATAGAATGAGAAGAAGATAAGAAATATAGTTTTTGTTGTGTTATTTCGAACCATCTAAATAAACAAACCAATAAGACATCCAGTGACAAAGATTACTGCAGTCGACTGTTATCTATAGACGATAACCAACCCTCCGAAGCAAAAAAACGTGTGAATTCCTCTGCGACAAAGAGTCACCCATCTTTTTATCAACTGCGCCCATTTCGCTTATCTTTAAAGATTGCTTGCGTTCTCTATATACAACACGAATTAGTGTACTAGTATTTTATGAAGAAGAAGAAACTTACTTTGCGTTTCTAGCACTGTTGAACGGAACGAGCTTATATTTTCTTAGAACATTCCACTGTCTCTAGAAGTTGGACGGTGTTGGGTCGATTATGTAACATAATGAAGAGTAGTTTGTAAAATACAATCAGGAGTTTTGGCGGGAAGTCGAAAAAGACATATTGTGCTCTTGTTTTATTTTCATTTTCTTGGTGTATTTTTGAGTTATATCGGATAAAGTTGATGGCATTTTGTTTGATACAGGTTGATTACAGTGCACGAGTGTTTGTGAAATAGAATAACAGTGCTAAAATGTGTTTTTTCTGCTTGCCTCCAAAATTCCATCGGACACGTTCTAGTAAAGTAGCCATCGCTTTACTTGAATGTTGGACTGACTAGACTTATTACTGACGACTTACTGACTTTGTTATTACTTCGTCCAGTTTCATTGAAACTGGCAAAAAATTGTTGCAAATATTATACTTAACGCTGGTAGTATGCACAGATTTTGCGATGCCATAATTGAAAAAAAAATACACCATAGCTTTACGAGCTGTAGTAACATTTGCAAAGTCAGGGGTGTCACGTCACTGATATGCCAAAACGCAACAGGCTTGACTTTGCCGACATGCTATGCTAGTCGACAAGTGTCTGAGCCGAGAGCATTTCTTTCAGACAGCTTCAAATTAAAAGTTTTTATTTAATACTAGCGGCCGCTATCGACTTCGTCCGCGTGGACTTTATAAAAGTAGCCTAAATTTACTCCTTATAACATCAGCTGCCTGCCAGTGAAAGTACCGTCAATATCGGTCGGATTAACCGGAACAGACAAACAGACACCAACTCAGAAACCTTTGTGGGCTTATGCACTACACCTTACTTAAGATCATGACATGATCAAATGCATAGTTTACGATTCTATAAAGGACATACAGAAAAACATTCATTTATGATACAGAGTGAAATATAAAGAAACCGTGATTTGTTTAAGTAAACCAACTGTCTTTTTTTATTTGAATGGAGTAGCAGACGAGCATGTAGGCCACGTGGTGTTAAGTGGTCGCTGCAGCCCATGGACATATCATAGGTAAGTCTTGTCTGACGCAGTTGCGCTGCTACTCCGGAGGCTGGTGGTAGCCTCAAGTAAGTGTGGCCGGCAACTGCACCTTTCCACCGAAACATAATAGAATTGGTTCACGGCAGAGGTGGGTACAGCGGTGGTACTTCCCCGGGCGAACCATTATAGTTCTACCACCTGCCCTAAGGTGATAAAACTTCCATGGTTCGACCGAGGTACCCATTTTGCCATGAAACAACCCTATGGTATTTGAATGAATATGTGCAGTTGCTAGCCAGACTTACATTAAGCGACTATGGGATTAAGCCTTTATTTCCGCCATTTTCTTCCGCCGCCTTTTTCTCTCAGCTCAACAACTATCCCAAACAGGGACCTAAAGGCGATGACCGGGAAAAATGACATTCATTAAGCGAATATTTTGTATTCCTAATATGAAATAAATATTTTATCCTTCTTTCTTTCAACCTCCGAGTGTCAGTGCATACGATACCAGACAAGAATGAAGCTTGCTTAAAGTTCTATATTATGACCTGTATACGCGTCCATTGTCTTGGAATAGCCATCTGTTTCAAGAAATTGGAGGTTGTGGGTTGATTATGTGACATAATAAGGTACAATTTCTACAATGTAAGCGCAATTTTCTGCACTGTCATATCATGTACCAAGTCAGGGGTGGCACGTCACGGACATGCCAAAATGCAACAGGCTTGACTGTGCTTTCAGACAGTGTAAAATTAAGTAGAAAGCTACAAATACAAGGACTGAATGAAATATAGAGTTAACATAGGTATTTCGTTTAAAAATAATATTAACAACTTTTTACTATTCATAGTGAAATTTTAAAAATAATTAAATCTTTCACCACCTTCAAGTAAAGTGACACGTACGCTAATTGTCGGTTAAAGTCACCCGTAACTTCAATTTCTATTTCACGATGTTCGAATAGCACTAATCATATGATAAACTGACCCGTACTCATAGCTTTTACTTGCCAATTAACTTGACTTGGGACGTAACAAATCAACAATTTAATTGGAGATGGTGAACGAGGCCCTAAGCAAAATTTTGTTTTGGTATAGTAATGTGTGTTTGTGACAATATATCTCAAATAATCGGTGTTACACTAATAGTTTTTTATTACAATACAAAACAATTTCCGGCCGTCCTTTACAAAAAGTTTTTTTTTGTTGTGTAGTATAAGTGTATAGAATAGTTGCAGAATTAACTGGATGCAATAAACGTTTCTTTCTTTCTTCTTTCTTTCTTTCAAAAAGTTTTATTTTATAAATCTGTATAGTTTTGTAAGTCGGGCTATAAATTAAACAGTGGCCAATCAAACGTAAATTTCAAACAAAACCATCATTTTGTTCGTCTTAAATAAATAAAATAACAGGACGCAAAACACTATAAAAACGCCGGTTCTCGTAAATCCTTCAAAATAGTTTTATTACGTGAGTAAACGTTTGTGACTCAAAGACAATACTATAATATTACAGTTGGTTTTAAACAAACTGTTTTAATAGTGGATTTATTTCAAATCTTGTTTAGTGCCGTATGCACATCGTAAAATTATTATTTTGCTAAAATTCTGCTTATAACTCACAATCATTCCAACAATAGTAATTTCTAAGACACACACAGACGTACCTACACGGTACACCTTATGTATTAAATACGTTTTATCTCCTCAATTAGAAAGAATCAAATACAATAAACAGGATCTTCCGATGGTATACTATATTTTACTGCGGTATGTGCCGTTGGTTGAAAAGTTGGGAGCAGCGATGGCCGAGTGGTAAAAAACCGCGGTATTCGACTCGGCCGATCCAGAGTTCAAATCCTCAGCCAAACCTCTGACAAATAAATTTGTAATGTGCGCATTTGTCGCTCCTCCACGGTGATGCAAAATATCGAGATATTCACTCGTAATTGATTACAAGTTTCTCCATTGCCGTGCATGCCTAAGATAAGCCAATCTACCAATCCGCACTTTACGCCATAGTCCACCGCACGTGTGGCCTAAATAACTCAGCTGTGAGAGGAGACCTATGCCCAGCAGTGAGACATAAAAAAGGTTAAAAAAAATAGTACGGATTAATGAGAAATGGTTCTTCTAAGGTCGAATCATACAATTTTTACCACAGATAAAACTTCCCTGTAATCGTGCATAAGATTGTAAAACACTACCTAATAAAACTTTGAGGACAATTCTGGAAACCGTTTGCAATGTCATTGTTCAATCTTCATATTGCCAGCGTTGTGGACCTATGCCTCTCACTTATGAAAGGAGACCTCTGCCCAGCAGTGGGACTTGAAAAGAAGTTTAAAAAAACAGCCTACTTGACTCCTTAGCCTCCTAACTATCTCCACGTACAAAAATCATTCAATTAGTTCACTTCATCGCGTCGTGAGAGAAGAATAAACAAGCACACTTTCGTGTTTATAATGTTGGTATGGATAAAGTACATACCTACATATTATGTTGAATCATGTCGAATTGATTTCCTCCTATTTGAAATCGGTAAAAACAATATTGTTAGGGCCTCTTTCACCAGATTCAAGTAAAGTAAAAAGTACGCTAATTGTCGGTTAATGTCACCCGTTATTTCAATTTCATGATATTCGAGTAGCACTAATCATATGATACACTGACCCGTACTCATAGCTTTTACTTGCCAATTAACGTTACTTGGGATGTAACTAATCAACACTTTACTTAGAGATGGTGAAAGAAGCCCTTACTCTTCTAACCCTCATGATCTGGAATGTCAAGTGTTATTAAGTACGAGTATAATGATGACCCACCCGCAACGATTACCATGCCGGGTTCGATTACCATGCCAAGTTCGGTTACCATGCCGGGTTCCCGGCGAAGCAGAAATTGGAATGATCAGTTTAAAACTTCTGTTCTCGGTCTGGGTGTTTGTGTTTCTGTCTTTGTATGTGTCCATGGTACCCACGATATATTCCTACTGTGGGACTAATAGGTGAAACGTTATTTAGCCAAATTACCTTCTTTGTCGTACAATCTGAAGGCTTCTTTGAGTTCCTTCTGTAGAGCTTCATCATCTTCATCCAGGAAATGGGTCGCCACGCGAACGAATGAGTCGAAGTTTAATTTTCCTGATCCTGGAAAAAAATTTACTCATGAATATTTATTTATTACTAGTGGATCCCGCAGACGTTGTCCTGCCTTAAAAGTTTTGTAAGAGGATTAGTTTCTTTGTCAAATAAAAAATTTAAAATGAACAGTGACAGATGAACTGTTATTCAGATTCAGACTATGTCAAACTTTTGGACGATGGCGCGAAGAACCAATGTTTGACAATTACTGTTACTAACTGAAAGGAAAATAAATTAAGTTATTTTACTATTAATTTCACAATGCTCCCAAATTTTCTCCGTTTAAACCTTCCCTGGACTTCTACTAATATTCAAGACCAAAATTAGCCATATCGGTTCAGACATTCTTGAGTTTTAGCGAAACTAACCAACAGCAATTCATTTATAGGTATAATATATATAAAGATTCGAAGAACATTATATTCATTTATTATTTAAAAATAACAATTTATAATAATTATAATATAAAAAACATGAATAAGCCAAAGACAATACTAAACTTTATTAATCTATGAAATGAAATAAGAAACATAAAAAATTTCTTTTAATTTAATATTGAATGGCTAAAAGGATTTTTATACAATGTCTTAAAATGAATTAAAAAAATAAGTAACATAAAAGTCAGACGTGACAATTTTGATAGCTGCGTGAAAATATAAATAAACAAACACCGAAATTAAATAATTTTGTAAAGAAATAATAAAGGAAAAGTAAAGTATAAGAATAAAACAACATAATATAAGTTATAAAATATGATAATGGACGTCAATGAAGTAAGTAATAACATGTAGTGTATTTATAACAGTACACGGCGCATTTCATTAATTCCATTTGCTTCCCGTGGGAATAAGATATTTTCACGCGGCAAAAAGTAGCCTATGTTCTTTCTCAACGTCCTTTCTATGTTTATGCCAAATTTCATCGAAATCGGTTCAGTAGTTTAAGCGTGAAAGAGTAGCAGACAGACAGAGTTACTTTCGAATTTATAATATTAGTATGGATAGTATGGATTTGCACTGAGTTTCACTTATGTGATTTAGTTTGATAACTTATGTGGATTTTGAACATAGAATTTGACCGGGAAAGTACCACTATTATATTTTAATGCAAAGGTGCGACCGTCCCTGTAGCTTTGGGATTAAGAAAAGAGCTACGGTATCCCCTGCCTGATCGTAAGGGGCGACGAAAAGGGGGCTTCCGGGGTTGCGGGCAGTGAGAGTGGGAGCTCGATCCGTCCAGCCAGCAGCCCCGGGAAAGACGGCGGTGTGTGCGTGGCCGCATGCCGCCGTAAGCTTCGGAAGATGCAGGAGAGCACATCCGCTGATGATGGGCCCGTTTTCGGGCACCGCGCGTGTAGAACACCGGTGCGTTCCTCTAGAGATCCCGGAGTCCTCCCCAAGCGCAAAGGCAGGCCACCAAGGGGGTTTTAGTGCGGTCAAATCCCACATAACCCGGTGTCCTCTCCCAAGGTGCCGGGTACCTTTTGAAGGTTTCCACCCCGATACAAAAAAAAAGATGTTCGTCTATTCATTTAGCAATTAGATAGCTGTAGTGCATATGCATTCAACCTCAGACAAAACTCGCAATTGCTTGAGGTTGAGTGTAGATGTCCTTGGCTTGCAGCGACCATTCAACATCACGTAACCCGCATGGTCGTATTGCTTATCTGCTATTCAATAATACAAAAAAGTCCTGCTTATACTAGAAGTGTTCTCACATAGCCTGATGTTTCTACTTGATCATGTGATCGCCACTGAACTTAAGCTTTAAATGGGCTTTCTCAGTGCTAGCGGACTCAAGCTTTTTTTTGACGTGACAACGTCTTATAAATTGAGGAACGCAGGCTGCACGCACGAAAAAAAAGGACGACTCATAGTAACGTTACGCTCATTGTAACGTTACGCTCATTGTAACGTTACGCTGAATGTCATGTTACGTTAAGGCTTGAGCGTTCGGCTTGCGTCGTTCATCGACTGTTTATAAAGTGCAAATTTAAAAAAATAACGTTACACACCCATAGCCCCACTGTAAGGTAATTAACGAATCTCTGAGATTGTTTTATACCAAAATTTAATTATAATATGTACAGATCGTAGACTTAATTAACATGTCATTCTGTCAGTCACTGAAAATACCTCGCAGTCACCGCACAAATTAGCGTGACTGATACTCATATCTTAACAGAGTGACGTCATGTCAGGGGATGAATAAGGAGAATTTTGATATACCTATTAGTGAATAGCGAGGTTGAAAATATCAATAATATCTGACTAGCTTCTATTCTAGAATTTGGTTTATTTCAACACGACACATTTGTTGTATGAAGGCCTAGACCGGGATTAGACGAATGTGTTTGTGTTAGTTGCGTTTAATGAATATGATCCATTGAGATACAAAAAAATTGCTCACAAAGAAATATAAGAGCGCTCTTATATTTTCTCTTATACTTTCAGGTAGGTACGGTCAGCTACCCTATCAAATTTCTATATAATAATATATCGTAAAGTTCAAATTCAAATTTTTGAAGATAAGAAAGAGAGAAAGAAAAATATTAATTTCATATTAGGAATACAAAATATTCGCTTAATGAATGTCATTATGTACTTACTTAAAGGTAGAAACTTATCAACTTCAGATTCTCTGAACTTCCGACGAATACTATTTGTGATACAGATATTTTCAATTGTGATATAAAACCACCGTTTTCTGTCGTTTTTTTTAATTCTATTAATTTCCGTCTATTGGATTTAGATGTTCTTTCAGAATTGAGAGAGATTTGGGCCTTAGCCATAAGAATGTTTCCCCTCACCGTGGAGCAGCCAAAAATACATACATAACATTTCTTTAATTATTCAGAGGCTCGCACCGGGACTAGAACCAGTAACCTCTCCATCTCAAAGACCGGTGTCTTTACCACCAACTCAGCAACTGGAAATTATTTTTCTCTTAGTTGTACTTATAATAACGTACCTATGTATAATCTCTATATATAAAAATAAATTGCTGTTCGTTAGTCTCGCTAAAACTCAAGAATGGCTGAACCGATGTGGCTAGTTTTGGTCATGAAATATTAGTAGAAGTCCAGGGAAGGTTTAAACGGTGAGAAAATTTGGAAAAATTGCGAAATTTAAAATAATATAAATATAAATAATATAAATAATAAATTTGTAAAGCAACTTATTTTACTTTCCTGGATAAACTGTTAGTAACTGCCAAACATTGGTTCTTCGCGCCATCGTCCAGAAGTTTGACATTGTCTGAATAACAATGAAATGAAATAGTTTATTAACATCCTGGGTAATAATATACTCTTGATATTTGTCATTGTTGTACGACCATCAGCTGACCGTCATCCGCTTTGGGTGCGCTAAGGCTTATATGGGCTAGGAGAAAAAAGCGGGCGGAAAAAAACTCCAGCCCCGTTTTTAATAAATTTTCAGGTACAATGGGTATTTATTGGTTGGTAGCATGACTGTGGGGCGACAAGGAGCACACGATGAATACATCTGTCACTATTTGTTTTATACTTTTTATTTGGCAGTAACATAAAACTCTTCGAAATGAGAAAGAAACTAATCCTCTTTCAATACTTTTAAGGCAGGACAACGTCTGCGGGGTCCACTAGTGTATTATGATGTGTATTATGAGCATGCAATGCTATTCTTTCTACACATGAGCATCTACAGATCCAAGCTTATGAAGTGAATGGAGACAAACTTTGCAGCAAAGTTGAACAGTGCCTCGGAGAATATAAGGGAAACTTGCGAGATTACTTGGAATCTGTTCTGAGAACAGTGTCTGATATTATGTGGGTATATAATACCAAAATTGGAGTTCTGTATCTTTGTAACCCAATTCACGAATAATCCCACAAAATTTGTCTTTATTAAATTAAGTTTTTACCGTCTGATGTATTTTACCCAAAAAAAAAGATTGTTATAGTTAGTTATAAAATACATATATTGTTATTTCGTTCAGTTAGACGAAACATTTTTCACCTATCTACATGTGGATACTTAGGTTAATAAAATAATGACGCCACACGGGTCGTCATTCGTCGTTGGGGTAATGGTTACCATGACGGATTTTAATTTTCTGTTCTCGGTCTGGGTGTTTGTGTTTCTGTCTTTGTGTGTATCCATGGTACCCACACCACAGGGTAAGTCTACCTTATTCTGGGGCTATGAGTGTGGGACGTTTAATCTATCAGCTTTCGGAAGTCCACAGCTAGGCATGGCTTAGAACTTTCATTGCGCGAACGGAGAGTACCTACCTATGACACCAACGCTGGTTCAATTTCTGCCATGAAGTAATTATTTTCTTTTTCGGTGGAAAAATGCGTTTGCCGACCACATTTACATCAAATGAGCGCAGCTGCATACGACTCAGGGTCCCTAATTTGTACGTTTGCTGCTGTTGTTATTTATTTGCTTCAGCGACATGGTCTGGATGAGTCTGTATCTGCTACTCCGTTTAAATTAAAAAAAAGCAATAGTTTACACTGAGTATAATCTGGCACTTTTCAAATTTATTCGAAGCTGAAATACTAGACACCAACTGTATAGTTAGCTAAATATCTGTACAGTTAGGTAAATACATAATAATATATACATAGTTTCTCAGCGCCCACCAGATAACGCAAGGAGTTTGCGAATATAAACAAAGATTATGGCTGTTACTGAAAGGAAAGCGGGTAATGTCCCAGTTTATCCTACCAATGTTTACAGTAAGACTTTGCTTAGTCTGGAAAAGTTCAATGTTTATCTTTCGGATAGAATAAAAGAAAATTTAACCGCGACAAAGATAAAGATAATCACAATACTGCTTTCAATAACAATTTTGCAAATACGAAAAGGTTATTGCTGAAACTGAAAGGAAATGAGATCATGTTATATTGCGGTTTTTAATGTTTAACTCGCAAATCCCTACTTATACTATAAATACGAAAGCAACTCTGTCTGTCTGTCTGTCTGCTACGCTTTCCCGCTTAAACTACTGAAGCAATATTAATTAAATTTGAACACAGGTACAGTGGACCTTGGGAAAGGACATAGGATGGTTTTTATCCTACTGGAACCTATAAAAATAGGTCCACGCGGGCGAAGCCGCTGGCGGAAGGCTAGTAATAAATAAATAACGTTTCACACTCATATCCCCACAGTAGGGTACATATACCCTGTGTCGTGGGTACCATGGACACACACAAAGACAGAAACACAAACACCAAGAACAGAATTTTTTTATACTCATCATTCAAATTTCTGCTTCGCCGGGAATCTGGACCCTTCAATTGGTAGACCGGCATGGTAACCATTACGCCACGCGGGTCGTCATAACATAATACAAAGCAAATATAATATAATAAAAAAATATGTCAACCTTGGAATGATAAGTCTTTCTTGATCGTACCTAACATGTGTCAGTCTTTTTTCTTATTGAACGAATCGTGAGTGTACACTAAAATTGTAGTTATATATTAACCGACTGTACTCACGTCAGTTTTTATCGGATCTGCCGACATGTTTCGGTCCTGACCGAGGACCTTCTTCAGTTCTTCAGTCTCCGCCGCGATGACACCGCGACCGGCGGGAGCTCCTGAAGAAGGTCCTCGGTCAGGACACTCAGGACCGAAACATGTCGGCAGATCCGATAAAAACTGACGTGAGTACAGTCGGTTAATATATAACTACAATGTGTCAGTCTTTTAAAAGAGGAACTAAATAAAAACACCATAGTCGTTAACTGAATTTGGCGCTTATTTAGAAAATTAGTGCACAAAAGTTTGATAATAAAAAGTATTGTTGATGACAAATCAATTCGCTAGTAGACTTTTTTATTCGAAATTTTCGCATTCGAACTCCTAAACTTTACACGAACTCAAGAACCAGCAGCATCTTCTTTCAACACTCAGAATCCTTTAACCTTATCTTCAATAAAATGTAGGTCAACGTATGGTCCATAGCTCCAGACGAGCAATGAGCCTAAACCAACCAACGAGCATATATTGCGGACGTTACAAGCTTGTATAACGCGTAGGTTGATATTTGTTACTAATACCCAGTTATTTTATCAAAAAATAATTGCAGGGAAACTCCTAAGTCAAAGCTTAACTTAGGTTACGGTCTAGCAACACCTTTTCCGGATATTCGGCTCTAAAACCTGTAATAATACTCATTTGGAAATTTAGGATATAAAAATGGCTCGTTACTTGAAACAAGTAAGCTTGTCTGGCTAACGGGGGGTTGATGTATGTGACGGACTATGTGAAGTTTGGAGTGTTCTTCTGATTGTTGAAGTCATTAAGGTACTCACGGGATGAAACAGCATCTTTGTGAATGATCTGTTTCGTTCCTATTTTGATGCGAAATGATTACCATGCCGGACTGCCAATAGAGGGTGGAAGTATCGTTAGTATTGTAATGATGAGCTACAATTTCTTTTCTCGGACATAGTACCAACAACACAAACAACCAACGACACAAGAAACCCTATTGTAGAACTATGAGTGTGTTATTTAACACGCTTTTATTAACTTGACCTGTATGTATGTATGTATGTATGTATGTATGTATGTAATGGAATCTTTGAACTTCATTTTCACTTACTTCTAGGAGCCTGATTAACTTAAAAATTTGCACAGGGGTCAAGGGTCGATGACAATACAATAATCTCATAACTTTATATTAAAGTCCTTACTAGGATCATCAGGATTTCAAAAAATATACGACGAGCGGCTGATAAATTCGTGGCCTAAGGTACTTTATGTAACAAATATAAAGTTTTATATTTTTAACACGTCTAAGCGTCTGATTAACTTGAAAATTTACACTGGGGTCAAGGGCCGATGACAATGCAATAATATGAGAATAAAAATCCTAATAAAAAATTAAAAATAAATAATGTAGTTTAAAAAACTAAAAAACACGCTTTTGTGAAAATACGAACTAAAAACTAAAAAAATAAGAAGAAAATGTATATTACTGTAAATAAAGCGTGGGGTGCATGGTGTCAATAGTATCTTAAAAACCACCCCACGCTTTATTTACAGTAATATACATTTTCTTCTTATTTTTTTAGTTTTTAGTTCGTATTTTCACAAAAGCGTGTTTTTTAGTTTTTTAAACTACATTATTTTTTCATATTTATTTTATTTTATTCGGTATATCTATATTAATAATACGAAACTAAAGGTACAACGCTAGGCTCATAAGTCCAAACAGGGCAGCTTGCGTGGCTAACAAGCGTATATTGCGGAGGTAATAAACTGGCTTCACTAACGCGCAGGGTTGATGGATGTGAAAGACCAAATGAAACAACACACTCTTAGGGTTATTGTTATGTATCAACTTAAAACTATAACTACATAATAGTATGCAATAAAACATTGAGTATTAAGTAAAAAAATGTTTAAATAAATTAAATTCATCAATTTACATTGATTACGGAACGGTAAGCTCTTTGGGAACGCGCATGGCCCAGTGGCCAGCGTAGACCATAAGTGATTTACGAAGATAAGCGAAACGAGCGTGGTCGAAAATGAGATAGGTAAATTCGTAGCAAAATTTCATACGTATTTCCGTGCTTCGGAGGGTACGTTAAGCTTTCAGTTTCGATTGCTGTTGATGTATATCAGTCGTCAATACGTTGTCGCTGGCCTTATGGGTGATTTGAAAACTTTCGACTGTAGTTTGACCACTAACCTGCATCTTCACCGACCGGCATTGGAGCCGGCAGTGATGACCTACGGCGCTGAGACGTGGTCTTTTACAGTTAGCCTTTTCCATAAGCTCAGGGTCGCCCAGCGAGCGATGGAGAGGGCTATGCTTGGTATTTCTCTATGCGACAGAATCGTAATCGTAAATCCGTAGAAGAACTAAGGTTACCGACATAGCTCTCAAAATCTGCAAGCTGAAGTGTCAATGGGCAGGCCATATAGTTAGGAGGCCCGACAACCGTTGGAGAAGAAAGGTCCTTGAATGGAGACCACGTCTCGGCAAAAGGAGTACAAGCCGCCCTCCAACCAGGTGGACTGACGACCTGAAGAAGACAGCGGGTAGTCGCTGGATTCAGAAGGCCCAGGACCGGGAGGAGTGGCGAACGTTAGGGGAGGCCTATGTCCAACAGTGGACAATAAAAGGCTGATGGATGGATGGATGGATTGGAGCCCGCCCCTGATGGGAAGGGACTGAGATTTTCAAGATTCTGGCTATTTTGATTGTTGTGTGTTTGAATAGTTTGCATGACTGTTATGATAGAAAAAATATATTATAACTTATAGGACATTGAAAATAATGGTTGACAATGATTTAAGGCTATGGAATCTTGGTCCTATTACTTTAAAAAATATTACCTCGACATTTTCATACATAATTTAGGAAATGAAAATCCAAAATTCAACATCAGAAGCTTATCGCACTTATCCTTTATAAACAAAAAAATATTATAGAAGTTTTTAACAAAAAATAAAACTGACTTCAAACTGATAATATAATGATAAAAAACCGGCCAAGTGCGAGTCGAACTCACGCACGAAGGGTTCCGTACCATTACCTATGAAAAATCACATTTATTGTACGGGAGCCCCCTAAATATTTATTTTATTCTATTTTTAGTATTTGTCGGCAACAGAAATTCATCATTGCTTTTGATTATCCATAGAATATAATATATTGCATTAAGATTGAATGAAACGTAAATTGTGGTTTACGATTTATGACGTATGAAAAAAAACTACTCTCTCGTTCAAACTAATTTTTGGTGGAAGTTTGCATCGTAATGTATCATATATTTATTATTGCTTTTTTTCTATTTTTGTGTCAAAATCTTAATGCGGTTCACACAATACATCTACGTACCGAGTTTCAACAGTATAGTTCTTATAGTTTCGGAAAAAAGTGCCTGTGACATACGGACGGACAGACAGATAGACATCACGAATCCATAAGGGTTCCGTTTTTTGCCATTTGACTACGGAACCCTAAAAAGATAATATACAAAGTACTGAAAAATAAAATTGTTCAGAACTTTGCATATTTTGATACTTTTCGCTTATATATATTATAAGCTTTCGAACGAAAAAATAATTTCAAAATCGGACCCCAAACGGCGGAGTAATCGATGAACATATATAAAAAAAATACATACAGCTGAATACGGACTCCTTTTAGAAGTCGGTAAAAACAAATAACAACAAAATAGTAAATTAAGCACTTCAAGCATGGCTCATCACTCTAAACGTGTACGCGTGGCTACCAGGCGTAGGTATATTACGGACGGAACAGACTTGCTTGACCCGCGCGAACTTTACTAATAGGAGGGACGAAATGAACCTTGGGGTCTTCTGCTATCTATTTGTGTGAGTTATACGCGAATCTATTTGTCATAATAATAATAACATTATTAGAAACCTATATTACAACTTCAAACGGCAAAAGCGAGTAAAGCATCCAGTTGAATACGAAATTATACGAGTACGATAGAATATTACTTTTATTTATAAAACCAATTTTCCTAAAATAAATTACTCGCCCATGTTAGAAATAGTCATCAAACGTTTTGTTCTGGCGTTAATTCCGCGTCACATCAAAGAAACGCAATGTATTCTGTGTGTGTGTGTGTGTGTGTGTGTGTGTGTGTGTGTGTGTATTTGTGTTTGTGTTTGTGTGTGTGTGTCCATCCATACACCCTCACCATCACCCATGGAATATTATTTGTTCTAATGCTAAGGACAGATTAATGTGAAAAAAAAACCCCACTTCTGTATATTTGCCGAATATACGATAGAGCATGCCCGAAACAAAACTCTTGGCTTGTTGTATGTTGTGTTAAAAATCCTACACATTTCAGTCTCAAAAAAATCAACAAAAATAAAAGGACAACTAGTCTAAGTTGCACCTTCAGTAACTTAAAAAGTGCTGCCGCTCAAAGGCATTCCTACTTAAATTGCTTTTTCTGCCAACGGTACCGTGGCCTACATATTGTCAGGAGTCGGGGTAGGAGTAAGTTAAACTGGGTCACTTCGGAAGAAGCCGCAGGATTAGAAAAGTTTAAGAGAAATAAAACTCCGATATTACACGTCGTCGTTTTTTACTTTCGCTTTACCTATGCTTGTTGTGAGCAGAAAATATCCTGGTCTTGCCTGATTTTACTGTAGTGCTTCAATGCAATCACCGAGACATTATCTACTTTACGTAAATTATCGTGGCTCTATGAATTTTATTGTAGTGCTTCAATCCAATCACCGAGAAATTATCTACTTTACGTAAATTATCGTGGCTCTATGAATGTAGTGCTTCAATCCAGTCACCGAGAAATTATCTACTTTACGTAAATTATCGTGGCTCTATGAATGTAGTGCTTCAATTCAATCACCGAGAAATTATCTACTTTACGTAAATAATCGTGGCTCTATGAATGTAGTGCTTCAATCCAATCACCGAGAAATTATCTACTTTACGTAAATTATCGTGGCTCTATGAATTTTATTGTAGTGCTTCAATCCAATCACCGAGAAATTATCTACTTTACGTAAATTATCGTGGCTCTATGAATGTAGTGCTTCAATCCAGTCACCGAGAAATTATCTACTTTACGTAAATTATCGTGGCTCTATGAATGTAGTGCTTCAATCCAATCACCGAGAAATTATCTACTTTACGTAAATTATCGTGGCTCTATGAATGTAGTGCTTCAATCCAATCACCGAGAAATTATCTACTTTACGTAAATTATCGTGGCTCTATGAATTTTGTTGTAGTGCTTCAATCCAATCACCGAGAAATTATCTACGTAAATTATCGAGGCTCTATGAATTTACTTGACTAATTTCTAGTAACCCTGTTTTAGACCCCACGGCTGGGCATGGGTCTATTACTATTATTGAGGAGGCTTCGTAAGCACATATTTGTTGTATAATTGAATAATCCATATTGATTGATGTTGTATAATTACGGACATAAATTGTGGCTACACTTAGGCATTGTGCAAATTATGGCCATAACTATTGCCATATTACGGCCACGACGTACAAAACCAAAACAATTTTACAATCTTACCATCTATCAAAGTTTAGTTGCCAATAATCACAGGTAACGTCCCATAAATAATTTGGGGACCTTCTTCGGAAAGAAAAGAGGAAAATATTGAACGAAACAAAAGTTTCATTTGTGTCTAAACCACGTAACATAATCGCTACTGAAGCAACACTTCGGGTCGTAAATTAGTTCGGGGTGACAACAATCGACATGAATCAAGAGACATGATAAATGTACTCAGTTATAAACTGTTCCACTCTGAACAGGGCGTGAAACTTGGGAAATATTTTTGAGACACATTGGCCGTCACAAGGGTTCGAATTTATTAGCTACTAGTGGCCGCACGCGACTTCGTCCGCGTGGACTTTGGTATTAGTCATAGCATGATGTTATATAGCCTAAAGCCCTCGGGTGGCTCCCCTGGGGTTGCCCATGTCCGTGGCTACGGTGATCGCTTGACACCACGCGGCCCGTTTAAAAAAAGCCTTCCCCGATAAATGGACTATCCAACACAAAAAGATTTTTTCAATTAGAACCAGTACTTCCTGAGATTAGTGCATTCAAACAAACATACAAACGAACTAAACGAACAAACTCTTCAGCTTTATGTATAGATTAAAATATTGATTAACAGGCTAATATAAAAAAAAGACATGAATAGTACGTAAGTACATTCTTCTTAGTCTAAGGACATGAATAAGTCAAAGACAATACTATACTTTATTAATCTATGAAATGAAATAAGAAACATATTTTTTTTTTCATTTAATATTGAATGGCTAAAAGGATTTTTATACAATGCCGTAAAACAAATAAAAAAAAGAAACATTAAAGACAGACATGACAGTTTTGATAGCTGTATCAAAATGTAAATAATCAAACACAACAAAAGTAAATAATTTTGTAAAGAAATAATAAAGGAAAAGCAAAGTATAAGAATAAAACAAAAGGATATAAGTTATAAAATATGATAATCGACGTGAATAAAGTAAGTAATACTATACTCCTGTGACCATGTAGTGTATTTATAAAACTACAAAGCGCATTTCATTCATTCCATTTGCTTCCCGTGGGAATGAGATATTTTCCCGCGGCAAAAAGTAGCCTATGTTCTTTCTCAACGTCCTTTCTATGTTTATGCCAAATTTCATCAAAATCGGTTCTGTGGTTTAAGCGTGAAAGAGTAGCAGACAGACAGACAGACAGAGTTACTTTCAAATTTATAATATTAGTATGGATAAAACTTATTATTTTACTTTAAAACAGCGCTGATGTTTTTCAATGTCTCCTTTTTTTTTCAACTTAGCATTGCCTCAACGCACCCAGAGTGGGGAAAAATAACGTTCACTAAAAGTTTGTAAAAAAGCAATACAGTGATAAAAAAATTCTTTCTTTCATTCTTCCTTCTTTTACATAGAAAAATTACATTTGGTGTTATTATTGGCTGACTGCAGCCATTTTTGTCCCACTGATTATGCCATCAGTGCAGAGGCTCCAGAGCTTACAATACCATTCTGCTTAAATGTGGGTTGATCGACGTTGTAAGACGTTTACAAATTACCCATAGAACCTCAGACAAGATTTAAAGATAACAGTTGGGACCAACAGCTGAACGTGCCCTTTGAACCACGGAACACGCATGAAATTTGCCACTAGCAGTCACCCATGTCACATCTGACCGCACTAGTTTCGCTTAGCTACGAAGATAGCTTACATCAGTATCAAAGTTTAGTTACTAATAACTATGGGTCACGTCCCATAAATAACTTGGATAAGGTCGGAAAGAAAGGAGGAAAATTGAACAAAACAAAAAAGTTTCATTTGTGTCTAAACCATGTACTTAATATAAGCGCTACCGAAGCAATATTTCGGATCGTAAATCAGTTTGTAAGACAGGAACACAAACACCCAGACCGAGAACAGAAATTTTGAACTCATCATTCAAATTTTCTGTTTCGCCGGGAATCGAACACGGGACCCCTCGATTGGCATGTCCGGCATGGTAACCACTACGCCACGTGGGTCGTCATTTATAAATCTAAATATATCTTATAAATATATATAAAAATGAATATTTGTCTGTGTGTCCTTTATAGAATCGTAAACTATACATTTGATCATCATATCATAATTTTCAGAAAAGTATTGTGCATGAACCCATAAAGGTTTCTGAGTTGGTGTCTGTCTGTCTGTCTGTGTGTCAGTCTGTATGTCTGTGTCTGAAACGGCTGGACCGATTTTGACAGAACTTTCACTGGCAGGTAGCTGCTGTAATAAGGAGTAACTGGCTACTTTTATAATAATAATAATAAACATTTATTGCCTTCAAACAAATTATGTACATAGGTTATAATTAAAATTTACAATACATATGTAGCTTATGGAATGGAAGCTTATGGAAAGCGCAGTAGAGGAAGATCTCCTACTCGGTGGACAGACATTATCAAAGAAGTGTGCCAAACAAACGTACACGAATCCTTGCGTCTGTCACAAAGTAGATCAAAATGGAGGATTTTTGTAGGCAGATTGGATCTTGGTAGTGACGACCCTCAGACATGAGGAATCCACGAAGAAGATGTAGCTTATATATACAGGCAAAAGGAGGCGACTCAGCTTTAGGTGATGTGAGACATCTCACGCAGCGCTGTTTTTCAGCCGCACCCTACCCCTTTGAAGATTTTAGGCGGGGTTATTATTATGCGGCTTGGCTCCCCAGCTACAACCTTATTCTCTCTCAAGCTGTTTATAATGTCCATGCAGACGAATTCGCGGGCTAGTGATAAAATAAATGTTCTCAGTTATGTACCGTTCCATTCTGCTCAGGGCGTGAAACTTGGACAATAATTTTTGAGACACGTTGACCGGAAAATTAGGTACATTCGGTGTTATTATTAATTCATTATGCAACGTACTTCGCAACAATAGCCTCCGATTACGAGATTTGATTGTGCTTGGCAGTGAGATAATAATAAGTTATAAAAGGTAATATTGTGTCTTTTTTATTTATTTCTAGCTTTACGGCAAACAGAGATTTAGGTCTGAGAGTTAATTTTCTCTAGGCATAGAAGGCCTTCAAACCGCCTGGTCAAGCAGTATGATACATAATGGTTCTGCCTGATATTCTTATTAGAGGTGTCTCTCCTCTAAAAAGGTTTAGAATAACACTTAGCCATATCGTAAAGTACTAATGTTTATATAATGTGTTGTGGGTACTACAAACACACATAAAGACATGACCTACATAACCCGGTACCCTCTCCCAAGGTGCCGGGTACCTTTTGAAGGTTTACCCCCGATAACAAAAAAAAAGAACTAAGGATTGGCAGGCCGGCAAGGTAACTATTACGCCACAAGGATGTCAGCAAAAAATAATAAAAGTCAAAGAAAGCAATTAGGATAGTTCGTAGTGTAAGTAACTACTTACATTACTAACTATTTAAACGAACTAATGAGAAACAACTAGTCAGTCATTTGTGGACAGCTCCAACTTAAATTTGAAAACTTGTTGGTTTTAGGACTGTTTCAAACTAGCGTATTTTCTGCACGTACACGATTGTTTTGAATAGGATTTTGGACACTATGCACAAAAAAAATCGGTGGCACTAAACCACGCTTGGAAAGCAGGATAATTGTTAATTTGTTAATACATGATTTTTATTACCTTTTAAATCAATAAAAAAATTGTCAATTGACGTTATATGAGTTGTGACGTCACAAATAATTTTCTCATATAAAATGTATGACGATATCACGTTTTGACAGATCTTTAAAAGTACCCCAATTGGTTCAAAATTTTCAAATCAAATTCAAAATTGGTCCAAGACCGGATTGGTAATGGTAGCATCTATTCTGTCGCAGCTAATTTATTTGATTAACGTTAACGTTAACGCTCTTAAGAGTTACAATAGGTTAGTTAACTGATATATAATATATATTATGTTTTTATTAATAAAATAATAATTAAGTTTACTTACTGTTGCATAAAGTCAAATCATATTCAATTATGGTAAAACAGCAGACTTATAAGTATTTAAGGATTATTATCTCTGTAAGTATATGATCTGTCTGTGCAATATTAAGTTTAAAACGTTCGAATCTTGAATTTATTTAAGTTATCCAAAATTTGATTTTTGTGTTCTTGGCTCAAATAAAAATGATTAAACTAATAAAAATTTGTCAGCATCCTTATTGTGGCAAAAGCTTGACGATTGGCTACATGCGCTCCAAACTTATACGTGCATATACTCGTCGTACGTTGTTCTGAAACCACCCTTACTTACCAAACTAAACAAAGCTTGAAGTTCACTAATTTACACGAGAACTCCACTTGTCGGATAGACGTTTCTGGTACGAACTTTTTGATTACAACTTCATGCTGCGTTCTTATTCGTATTTGGTTTTAATTTTGTTGGATTTTGGTGGAAAATGTGTTCACGTGCCAACAAAATTTTGGATGTTTCAAAATCTAAGCTTGATTTAAAATGAGTACTAAGTGCTTCAAAAACAAAATCAAACAAGAACTTCCTTGATAATAATAATAATAAACGTTACACACTCATAGCCCCATACTAAGGTAATTGTGTCGTGTGTACCATGGACACATACAAAGACATGAACACAAACACCCAGACCGAGAACAGAAATTTAAGCTCATCATTCAAATTTCTGTTTCGCCGGGAATTGAACCTGGGTCCCCTTGATTGGCAGTCCGGCATGGTAACCCTTGCGCCACGCAGGTCCATAAATCTACAGCCTTTTTTATTTATTTATTCAAGCATTTAAATGCTGGCATTTAAAAACTGGCATAAACAGAGGCGTTATGTACACTGTTAAAAATTTAATTAAACAATTTGACAACAACTACTATTGTACAAAAATGCAAAAATTACTACTAAAGTATTAACCTTTCCAAGTCTCTCCCCACAATTGGAGAGACCTAATTCTTAATTCACCAAGCTTCATTGCGGAGATGCGAGATCCTCAAAACTTGCAAGTTCAATAACAGACGGGAGCGACGGTTAAACATGCCCTCCGAAGCACGGAAACGCGCATAGAATTTGCCACTAGCACCCATCTCACATCTGACCGCTTAACTGCATAGGTTCTACAATTGAAATAAATTCCATCCACCCAAGTATATTAAGAGACCACTGGCGATTAAATACCTGTTTACATATTCAATACCTACTTTACCTAATCCCTCGAATCCTTGAATTGAGCAAAGTGCTTATGTTTATTTAACCATTCCAATACCCAACGGAAGACACCCTTTAACATAAAGCGATTCAGAATTTATTCGATCGAGTTATGAAACGAAATTGGGGACACCATTTAGAAAAGGACACGCATTTACATGCGGACGGTACCTGTACGAAATTACTCACTTCAACTGAATCAGCATTTAAGTGAACAGTTGTACCGTAAGCGAAATAAGTGAGAATAAATATAAACAGTTTCTACCAATGATATTAGAAATAGGCGTAGATATGTTATAGATAGACACACAAAAAATGCCTGCTGAAAATCTGGCACATGACAAAATAATTCATATTTTAATGCATCAACTCCCCCTCCATCTAAGCATAATGTGTTATATACGACATTTGAAGGAAAATTTTCATCTGAGTTTTTTTAATATTTTTTAATTTATTTTGATCTGCGGCTTTAATTTATTTTGATTATTGTATCTGCGGCTTTGATTCATTTCCGAATATATTTTACCTGTAACGGGTTTATTATGCCAAAGCCAATTGTGGTATTAATATGTCTAGGTTTTTTAATTTATATAGTCATTGGTTTTTACTATTTCAAAGTAGATTAAAAAATTTACGTCTATTGATACTGGAACTGTTCACTGTTGATTAGCTTATTTTGAGCTATATAGCTAGCAGGCTAGCAGGTTAAACCCATACAAATAACAAAAGAAAAAAGTTTAAAGTGAAAAAAAAAAACTAATATGTTGACGGCTAAAAATGCGATTATTTAAAAAATACATAATATACATTACAATAAAACAGCTGAAACTAACAATACTGCATTTATATTTTTTTTACTTAAACCTTTGCAAGGTCATTAATAATACTAGAAAAGAAAAATAGTAATATAAACTGTTAGGTATATTTTTACGGGTACAAACATAGGTAGAAGTACCCTGGGCTAATACATCCCGAGCCTTATTACTCAAATATAAACTGAAGTAAAGTGGCTGATCGGAAGAGAACTTATAGTGTAATGACAATAAAATAATATAATTTAGATATTTGATGTGCCAATTTTTTTTCTTATGGAATCATAAATAGTCACAGTGTTCATTTTCAAATAATAACAAAAGTGTGAAAATTATGTGAAAACTAGTCTTCCGCCAGCGGTTTCGCCCGCGTGGACCCGTTTAATGGGTTCCCGTAGGATAAAAACCATCCTATGTCCCTTCTCAAGGTTCACTCCATCTGTGTTCCAAATTTCATTAAAATTGGTTCACTAACTTAAGCGGGAAAGCGTAGCAGACAGACAGACAGAGTTACTTTCGAATTTATAATATATGTAGGGATGTAAACACTATGTGGTTTTTTTACACGTGAACGTTGTTTTTCTTCTCCTTTCATCGATCATGGACCAAAGATAGCAATAGTTTATGACCGATTTGAAATTAATCGCACGTAGTAAGACTCTTCCCGGGGTCAGTCCTTCGGGATTCGTCGGATAGAAAAAAATACGGAACACTTTAAATCCACATTTACAACGCTAAATGGGATCTAGTGGTTTTGTTTCTAAACGATTTAGGATTTAGAGGATTTCGGTCTCCAAGGTAAACTTGTAAGGGCGAGTTGGAAGCTTCAAAATTTGTGTTTCTAGAAACATGCTAAAGTTTAAGAGCCAGTTTTTCAGAAAGTTTTTTGTTAAAGTCGCAACTACCCTACAATCCAGAGACTAAAATCGATATTTTAAAAATATTGATATAACCATAAGCTTACATAGTTGGATATCGATACGATATAGTGATTAAAATATCGATAATCTTATCGATATTTTATATCGATAATGTAATAAATAAATGTGCAAGTGCGACGTTGCCAGATTTGGCAAGCAACAGGATCGGGGGATTCCCGGCGGAGCGACACTGACAAGTGTTTGTTTTTTTTGCGTTTTGGTAAGCGGCAGTTGTACATGACATGACGCAACAAGGCCTTATCGATAATTAATTATTGATATTTTTAACGATATAATTATCAATAATAGAAAAATCTATAAATTATATCGATACATTTTATTATCGATATATTTTTTATCGATATTTTGGTCCCTGATACAATCTCAGTCATAATCAACCTTGCTTCATGTTCTTGAGCTGCAGG
Source organism: Pyrgus malvae (assembly GCA_911387765.1). NCBI lineage: Eukaryota > Metazoa > Arthropoda > Insecta > Lepidoptera > Hesperiidae > Pyrgus > Pyrgus malvae. The sequence goes on along the minus strand of OU426958.1, from coordinate 4,280,640 downwards.
GATCATTCACTCACTCACACACACACTGAGTGTGTGTGTGTGTGTGTTTGTGTGTGTGTATGTGAGTGAGTGCGAGAAGCGAGGTAGTGTGTACACACACACTACCTCGCTTTAGCTTTATTTATTCAATTTAATTTTAGTATTAACTGAACATTAAGAAGAAGAGAAATAACATTAGTGTATAAGTTTTACCGATAATTTGTTATATAGAACATATTTACTGAGTATTTTGGGGAGGGCTTTGAATTTAACACCACTTGGCATACATGCTAATCTGCTATTGCATTGATATATTCATTCCTCATTATTGATAATTCAGTCCTCAGTAAAATATCTTAGAATTTCATTATTAAAATCGCTATAAACTTTCCGTGTTTTCCCTAAAAACCTTCGGAATTCTTTTAAAAGGCATTCTCTAACAAAGTACCGGAATCTCTTTTTAGTCGAAAGCTTTTGCGTGGAATTCCTCCACTGCGTTTAGAACAGAAATATTTTTTTGTTAAGTTCAAGCAGAGTTATTAAAAAACTTCAGATATAAGTAGGTGATATTTTTACCACTATATCCTAGTTGAAAGATTATTGGAACTATGTTCCTTATCGCGCGTTGCGAAAGGGGGCTAGACGGAAAAAAATCTTACGAAAAGTTGTCACGACTTTATCTTACATATGTATAGTCTATGTATGATGGCTATACTGTTCCTAATGTATAGTCGACGTGATGACTTTTATTATTATTATATGTTTTTATAAATCATTGTAAATAAAATAGAGGTGCTATGATAACTTTGTAAAGCAGTTTATACTGTGTTGCTTAGTGGCCACTATTGGCCACCCATCCTACTTTTGACCGCACTCGACATTGTTTAGTTTAGTTTTTTATTTAATAAGGCTTTGTTAAGAAGCCGTGCGGCGTGCGCGTGTTTCTCTGTCTCTCTCTATCTCTCTCTCTCATAGAAAGCAAGCCAGTTATTTTTGTTTCGTCTTTCTATTTCGCATTGAACAGTGTGGTGTCGCGACGATTATTTTTGTTGAGTGTATACAGGTTTTTCGTACATAATAAATAATAAAAAATAATTACATTAATGAATAATATAATATAATAAAATTTTATTACAATTCCTTCACTAATTAATTTTTTTACTAAATAGACTCCGCAAGTACTAGACTAATTCTTACACTTTTTGACTGATAGAAAGCTTTAAAAAAATTAAAAACAAGAACCGGGCTACCGACTCGAGAAAGTATCACCACCGCACCCACTTCTGCCGTGAAGCAATTACAAAACTATTTGACGACCCGCGTGGTTACCAAGCCGGAGTACCAATCGAGGGGTCCCAGGTTCGAATCCCGCCCAAACAGAAATTTTAATGATGAGTTTTTTCTGTTCTCGGTCTGGGTGTTTGTGTTTCTGTCTTTGTATGTGTCCATGGTTCCCACGACACAGGGTATATATATCCTAATGTGGAGCTATGAATGTGAAGCGTTATTTATTTATTTATTTATTTATTGTGTTTCGGTACACTCCACCAATCCGCATTGGAGCAGCGCGGTGGAGTAAGCTCACCAGGCCTCCCCAATAATGGGGAGAGACCCGTGCCCAGCAGTGGGACGCAAAAAGGGTTGCAGCCAATTTTGTTTCGTTGCTGATGCAGTTGCCGGCCAGACTTTTATGAGGCGACCGTCAGCCTTCGGAGTAGCAGCGCAACAGCATACGACCACTTGCAAGACCTAGGCATTCTTGAGGTTGTTTGTAGATGTCCAAGGGTTGCAGTGACCGCTTATTGCATGCTCGTCTGTTACGCTATTTAATACCTTTAAACGAGCAATTCTTGTACTTACATACTAAATAATTTTTTTGAATCTCGGAAACGGCTCCAACGACTTTGATGAAATTTAGTATCCTGGTTACGGAGGAGGTAAATCGATCCAGCTAGATTTTATTTTTAAGAATTTTAAATTGTAAAAAAATAAACTGAAAAATACGACTCTTCCTGACGTCTAATAATATTGTGGCGTAAAACGCCGTCAAACGCCATCTGACGTTCAAACAAATGACAATGTCGATTTGAAAGAGTTCTATAAAAAATTCGTTGGTTGAATTAAAGCCGAATGGTTTCGTGGGCTGACTGCGGAACTAGAGACCCAGGTTTAAAACTCAATCAAAACCATATTGCATCTTTTTTATTTTTTGTGAAAACTTATTTTTTGTTGGGAGCTATCAGATGGCGTTTTTAAGTAACACTAAGCAAATGAGTATTCCGTTTGAAATTAAACCAAGAAAATAAATTGTTTTTACCCAAGCAACGCTCGGTCGTCCAGGTAATAGGCATGATGACACTATTAAAGAATCAGAGAATAAATGGTTTTACAGAAAAATATATGCTAAAAAAGTTCTAAAATATGATCCCTTTTTAATATAAACATTAAGATTAATAAGATTTTCAATAAAAAAAGTATTAAATAGAGCAATCGGCCATGTTATCTGAAACGCCAATCAAAAGGAATGACGTCACGTCTCAGTAAATGTCATCGTGTTGCTTGAAGTTTGACGAGCAAGCCGACGCCATGACACTACGAGCGTTTTCGCGCTTAATTCAAATTACATAGCAGAAAATACATAAATCTACGTTAAAACTCAAGTTTATTGCTGAAATAAACTTTTTTTCGAAACTAGGAGACGTGTACCTACAATAAGGAAAGGTATTTAAAAACCTGTCATCATGCAGTATAATTCGTATAATTTACACCAACCCACACACCAAAACGAGTTATGTGATTTGGTTTATGTTTCGTTAATAAATCTAAGTATATCATAACAGTCACTACCAAATATTATCACAACATCTGCTGCCATAATGACTTTCAGAATAGCCGTCGGCAGATGGTATTCGTTGATATTGCGCTAATTACCCCACTATTACTTCATTAGTTCTAAGTTTAGAGTATAAACAAGTAACGACAACCTTTTGGTTTAGATATTGGGCTCCCGCGTCTGGTTTCCGATTCGATTAACCTTGGTACTACCAACTTCAAAAATATTGAATTGCTGAATTATCTGCGGATTCATCCCTTGTTGCATCTAAAAGAAATCCACGATTGATTAGTAGACTATACTATAGTTTTAGTAGTAGATTGGACTATAGTTTAAATCCTTCCAAAATTTCGAGAGGATAATCTGTGCCCAGCTTTAAAACGTTAAATTGATAAGCTAATGTTGCGATAATGTACCTATTTGATGGTATACCTACGAAAATGACATCCGTAACCGTAATTAACTAACATAAGATAGGCATCTGCCACTATATTACAAATATTATAACTTTCTTAAAAGGTGTAGATGCATGGAATCGGTTGATATTGCATAAATTACTCCGTTTACTTCACTGTGGTGTAATTTAGGCAAACGCTTCAAGTACATAAGTAAGGCTCTGTTAAGGCTCTGCGAAGTCGCTGGCGAAAGGCTAGTAGTATATAATGTTAAGGAATAATGGTAGTAGAATCATAGTAATTATTCCACGTTTTAATTCCATTAAGGTAGGTTTTTAAAAACCCGTGGCAAAGAAAATTTAATAATTAAGCAGATGAAATTCTAATTAATAATCCTTTAAATTAAGTAAATATTTTCCTGCCTACCGTAACTTCTAGCCATCACCCAGGGTTGACGTGCAGAGAATGCCACTAGGCATTAAGTCTTACCCTGTAACCCTTATACTTTAAGGAGCTACAAATAATAAATAAAAAATAAACAAAAATGAAAAGGCTTCTTGCCTTATCCGAAATTAACCTTCAAACATTTAATTGTTTAATGTAATAAGACACGAAAAGATTTTAAGCTAAAAATGCGTTTGTTTTGCCCCAGAGGGTTGAGAAATTCAGTGCTTACTACTACTTTAAAGTAGCGCCTAACCTGCTTTTAATTCCGTACCAACGTAATATTTTTAAAATTAAGGGCATAATACTTCCCATAACTTAAGATCATTTTGGTCAAAATACTGAAGTATACACGCTACAGAAGTATTCTATCCAAATCCATCCCTCTCGTCACATTCACTTTCGTTTAATTTTCAGGTACTTTGGAGGCAGTGGCGGATTTAGAAATTTGCCGCCAGTAGGCTATTCCATTTATGCACCCCCCATTCCCTCCCTACTGACCTCTGAAATTCGATTCCCTAAAAAAACTTGTAAGCTTTAACCAGTTCAAATTGAAAGTGTTTTTACGTAGTCAGGTTGTCCTTTAATTTTGTGAAACATAAAACTATTTGGCCGAAATTTGCCGCCCCCAAAATCTGCCGCCCTAGGCTCCATCCTACTCAGCCTTTTGGTAAATCCAGCACTGTTTGGAGGTTTGATCATAAGAATTTGTCTTAATTGTTGTGCCATTAAGAGATCTGTGGTCATGTCCGATGATGCATCTGTTATTCATTGGAGGATCTTTTATTTTATTTACTTTAGCATAATACTGATTAGGTAGCAGTTAAAAACTAATAAGTTTAAAAAATATTATTTATGTACATGTGGCGTCAACTATCGTTTCAATGTTGATTTAGTATGAATGTAAAAATTCATATCTGTATTCGTATCCACAGTCCTTGACTCCAAATATTCGTATTTGGATCCGTATTGGCGGATATCCAATTAAAAATACAGAAAAGTTTCGTTAGAGGTCTGAAAAAATATTACCTACAAGCTGAACATATATTTACAACGAGATGTCGATCATAATAGTACTCTTTGGCGGTGATCTTAGTCAAGAATAAACAATGTCACTCTCAGTAAATAGATTGACGGTATTAAAATAACGCTAATTAAACGGAGACGAAGGCATCCTTCAATTACTGGACAGATGCGCTTCAGACCGATGACGAAATTGACTTTGGATGTTTACGTAATCAACTGGGCATTTTAGGTACTGACATATTACGCAAAACCATTAACATTTTTTCACTTCTTACACTTTTTAACGTGATTAACATTTGGAGTAGAAAACGTTAGGAAAAGTCCAATATATCCAGTAGTGGACTATGAAAGGTTGATGGACGGATGGAAAAAGTTTTAATTATGTAGTGCAATTCAAACTTCCTAAATTAAGAGTGGTTTCAAAGTAGCATATTTTTCGGCACGTAAACGGTCGTTCATCATAGAAGAACGCAGGTTACCGACATAGCTCTCAAAATCTGCAAGCTGAAGTGGCAATGGGCAGGCCATATAGTTAGGAGGACTGTCAACGGGTGGGGAAGAAAGGTTCTCGAATGGTGCAAAAGGAGCACAGGCTGCCCTCCAACCAGGTGGACTGACGACCTGAAGAAGATAGCGGGAAGCCGCTGGATTCAGAGGGCGCAGGACCGACGGAGTGGCGAACTTTAGGGGAAGCATATTTAAAAGGCTGATGGATGATACGGTCGTCCTGGCGCGCTTACATGTACGCTACTTTTTGTTCGGGAAAATGTTTCGCGCGTACAGAAAAAAAACAAACGACGCGCGAACGTTCAGTAAAGTACCTACTCGTACCTAGTTTGAAACCTATCTTCAATCTTAGTAGAGTATTAGTAGTGCTATGCCCCACACGCGTTACATGCATTGAAAAGTCATATGCATTATGATAGGTCTTTAAATGGGAATGACATCCCATTCCCTTTTTTATCGTGGTAAAACGTGGCCTGTCACTCTCCAGTCCCTTAACTATTTTCAAGCACAAAAATCACTCTTGAGATCAATCCAACACGAAATGAAAGAATGTGCCATGTTACCATACCGGACTGCCAATCGAAGGGTTCCGGGTTCGATTCCCGGCAAAACAGAAATTTGAATGATGAGTTCAAATTTCTGTTCTTGGTCTGGGTGTTGTATGTATCTATGGTACCCACGACACAAGGTATTAATTACCTTACTGTGGGGCTGTGAGTGTGTAACGTTTATATTTATTTATCAAAGGGAATGTTGCCATTGGCCGATGATTATGGCAAAATATTTGAAGATCAGAAAAACATAAAGACATACGTCGAACCGGAGCTGACGAAAATAACTCCACTCGTAAAGCCGGCTTTTTACTGCCGTGGCATTACGAGTTATCGTCACCGAAGGAAATAAGGTGAGCACTTAATTTGAGCTGAAACAGACCGTTTGATGTTTCTCGTTAACTGTTGAACTGTTATCGTTCAAACACATAACCTTTGTAGTGGCTGTTTTTTTGTCATAAATCTTCACCATGTGCTGCAATGTGACAAGTTTTACAAGTACTCATTTAACCATGAACCGGACACAAAGGCAGGGCGCGTGGTGTTATGTACCTGGCATGCCACTATGCCACTATTTTATGCCGGCTATTTATGCCACTATTTTATGCCTTAATTTATGGTGACTAAAATATTGTAATGAAACTGTGTTCCGTGTTTAATAATATAACCTGGGTCTTCTTCTTTTCGATGCAACCCTGCTTTTTTAGAGTTCCGTTGCCAAAGGGTGCCAACCAACGGGACCCTATTACTATATAGTTTAAATTTCTGTTCTGCAGTAGGGTGCTGGTCCCGTTGGCACCAGCACCCTATAGTAATAGGGTCTCGTTGGTACCCGTCGGCGCCTCCGCTGTCCGTCTGTCTGTCATCAGGCTGTATCTCATGAACCGTGATGGTTAGACATTAGCAATGTTCACGGATGATTTATTTTTGTTGTCGCTTTATCAACAAATACTAAAAATAAATTAAATACATATTTAAGGGAGTTTCCATACAATAAACGTTTTTTTTTATAATGGTACGGAACCCTTCATGCGTGAGTCCGACTCGCATTTGGCCGTTTTTTTTGTCGATTGTAGAACTTACCATCAACATCTTCGTTATCCAACATCTGGTCCAGCTCGTTGTCGTCGTAGCTGTGGACCATGGTGTTCAGGATGGTCCGGACTTTCTCCTTCTCAATGCGGCCCTGCTTGCTCGAGTCGAACATGCTGAATGCCCGCCTGAGCACTGTTGGATAGAACAAAACCGTTTAAAACTTCTTAATCTTCTTATCTAAGGGCCTCTTTCACCACCTTCAAGTAAGTGACAAGTACGCTAATTGTCGGTTAATGTCACCCGTAACGTCAATTTCAATTTTACGATGTTCAAGTAGCCCTCATTCATATGATAAACTGACCCGTACTCATAGCTTTTACTTTGCAATTTACTTTACTTGGGACGTTACCAATCAACGCTTTACTCGGAGATGGTGAAAGAGGCCCTAAGTCTTCTTTGTTTTAAACTATTAGTTTTGTATCGCAAGAATTATTATCAAGATATTTTTTACCTTTTTAATCTTGCTTGAAATATATTGACTGAGATTCAACATGCTACAACAAAGTTTACACTTAAAACTTAAAGAAACGAAGTTCAGAGTGCAACAATTCGTTCTTATTCTAAAAAGCTGACTGTATTTTTGCTGATGAACTTTCAATCGTCCTTCTCTGAAATCTTAATCAATGCACAGAAGTTACTCGTAACTTATAGTTTTCAACCCATACTATCCCATTTTGGAGAGTTTTGTTGTATATTTACGTAAACAACGTAGTCCTAATATTAATCCATGAATGATTCCCACTAACGAAATGTTTCTATTATACATAATACCAAGCCAGTTACTGTTTCTCTAAAATAAAATTTTATCAAATATTTTAAAAAGTGTATTTACAGTGTAAATGTTGACACGCTTATTTTGTTTTGTATTTCAAACAATTCAAACTCTGCAACAACACTCTAAGCCGTATTAAAAACGTCGTTACCAGAAAGCCGAGCTGAGTTCGGTTAAAACTTTATAAAAAGGGTTTTCATGAAAATCGTGTGTTCGTTTAGCGGGAATCCTTTCTGTCAGTTAAGGTAGGTAAAAGTTTTTCCAAAGCTTTTCGTTCCGTTCCGTTAAAAGTCCGTATTAAAACTTATATACTTGATGTATTGAAGTGAAACTTCTTTATCGGCGTTGGAAAAAAATTTACCGTCACATTTTTCGGTTACGCGTCACATTTTTCCGTTACGCGCCATCTTTTTCTTGCCCCTACCACGGTTGGTTCAGACGAAGAGTACTTTCACTTTCTCCAACGGAGTTGGGATAGCATATCGCTGTCTATGATAATAAAATCCTTTTGTTTAAACTTTATCTAATTTAACTTTATTTAACCAATTTCTGGAAAGTTGCATGTAGATCATTTTTCGAAAAATAAGGCCATAAAGAAGTTTCACTTCTTACGTGTGTATTTATAATTTGGATCGAACGAAACAAATTGAAACGTAATTATTTAGGGAGCAGCCTCTATCTTATTTAATATGATTTCTTTCTTCATATTAATAATATAAAGGCTTTAAAATGTACATCATTTGTTTAAAATGTGCGGTTATTTGACTTAATGATAGACAACTAGTCTTTCGCCAGCGGCTTCGCCCGCGTGGACCCGTTTTAAAAGTTCCCGTAGGATAAAAACCATCCTATATCCTTTCCCAAGGTCCACTCTATCTGTGTTCCAAATTTCATTAAAATCGGTTCGGAAAGCGTAGCAGACAGACAGACAGACAGAGTTACTTTCGAATTTATAATACAAGTGTGGATAAAGTACTAGTAACAGGGCTTTGTGTTGGTTCTACTGTTCAGCGTATTTTTTTTAGATAGGAACCCTAGAACTTGCATTTTCATTCACCACCGCACAATAAGACGTTCCAGGACAACAGTACAGTACAGGTACACTGGGAAATTCATTTATGTTACTAATACATGAACTCTTCTCTCGTTACACCTGAATCATTAATATTATTTTTCTTTCTTTTTTTTACCGCCTTCATCATTCGCACACTACCTTAAGGTTGACTGGTAGAGAATGCTTTGAGCATTAGTCCGCCTTCTGACCGATACTTTGGATGGAGGTCAAGTTTAAATAAATAAATAATAATTAGTACGAGTAGCATCGGGGCAGAAAGGTAGCGGACTGATTTGCAAACTAATTTGAATGTTATCATTAGAAATTTTTATGTTAGAATCAGCAGCCGTGGGCAACAAAACTTAAAAAAATCGTCAACAAAGTAGTAGGCTATTATCTAATCTAATACCTTTAAACGAGCAATTCTTGTATATATCTAAATATATTTTTTGAATCTCGGAAACGGCTCCATAGATTTTGATGAAATTTAGTACCCTGGTTTCGGAGATGATAAATCGATCCACAAATTTTTATTGATAGAAATTGTCTTATTTAATGTTTATGCCGTTAAATAAAATTACTCTTACTGAAATCTATTGGAGAATATTAATAATATTGTGGCGTAGAAAGCCGTCAAATGTCAACCGTCAATCTGCCCTTGAAACAAATGACAATGTCGATATGAAATACTTCTATAAAAATTTCGTCAATGGAATTAAAGCTGTCTTGGTCGAATGGTTACGAAGGCTGTCTACGGAGGTAGAGACCCGGGTTCAAATCTCAAGTAGGCAAGTTGGGTATTTATTATTTTTTGTAACATTTTTTTTTAAATTGGGAGCTAGGTATTTCAAAAGGATTGTTAAGTAATACTGAGTCAATGATTGTTGCTTAAAAATAAACAAAGAAAATCAAATGTTTTTATCCGAGCAACTCGGTCGTCCAGGTACTTATATAGAAATAAGTAGTATTATATAGAAATAAGTTTAATAAAAATAAATAATAAAATCTGTTCCATGACTGCATTTACAGACAGAAGTTAAAGTTCTTTTCGACTTTTTCTATAGTAATTTTCCGCCAGCAATTGACTACTAAAATTATTGATTGGTGTCACTCGCCATTTTATATTTTTTTCAAATAATTAAAATAGAAAACAAAACATGAAACCATATAAAACAAGGCGCCGCTTTATCGGACTCGCAGAAAGTCTGTTAGATTCTAGTTAGAAGTTTAATGAAAAAGGTGTGTTGGTTTAACGGAAATCTATTTAGAAAGTTCATTTGAGGTTAAAGTTGAGGGGAGAAAGTGGAGAGGTTAAAGTTTTTAACAAACAGTATTGCTAGCAAAGCTAAGACAATCCGGTCTTGGACAACCAAATCAATTGAGATACTTTTATTTTAATGAGCTGTCAAAACGTGACATTTTCATACATTTACTACGAGAAAATGTAAATACTACTCTGTCAAGAAAGTATCGAGAAAAGATCAATAATACAAAAAATGTGTTTTATTCATCCAAATTTATTTTATCACATTCAAAGTATGCTCCTTCAGAAAGGATACACTTACGCTAACGAATAATTCAATCATCGTTTTTTACACGCTGTTTCCGGAATTGAGTTCAGTTCTCGCCGCGAATTCTCCTTTCTATCTTCTACTGATAGAAAACCGGGTGCCACGAAGTGGTAATTTGAGTTTAGGAAAAAGAAAGAAGTCGGCTGGAGCCATATCTGGTGGATATGGTGGTTGCTCGATGGTATTTGTTGAGTGTTTGGTCAAAAATTCGTTCACAATGATGGCATTGTGCGAAGGCGCATTATCGTGGTGCAAAATCCAAGAATTTTCTTTCCACCAATCTGTTCTTTTTGTCGAATTTGCTCTCTTAAATGCCTCATAACGCTCAAATAATATTCTTTATTTACCGTATGACTTTCCGGCAAGAAGTCCGAGTGCACAACACCAAGATATTCAAATAAAATAGTCAACATGACTTTGACTTATGATCAACTTTGGCGTGTTTTTTTTTTTTTTTTTATTCAGTTGGAAGGCACCACTCCGAAGCTTGTTGACTAGTTTGCGTGTCAAACTCGTAATCCCTGGTCTTATCACCAGGAACAATGTGACTCCGGAATCGGCAGAGAACGCACTGGTGTCCTCCACGCGCGGCGCCTCAATGAGCCCGTTCGGCCCATCATCGGAAGAGCAGATGTGCTCTTTTGCACCTTCCGATGCTTACGGCGGCATGCGTCCACGCACACTCCGCCAACCTTCCCGGGGCTCCCACTCTCACCGCCCATATCCCCGGAAGCCCCCTTTTTAGTCGCCTCTTACGACCAGGCAGGGGATACCGTAGATCAATTCCTATTCCCGAGGCTACAGGGACTGTGCTGTAGGACCTGGTTACCTATTGATATTTTATTATTTTAGTAGTCTAGGTCTATACGATGGAATGCATATTATTTGAGAGGAGAACAACAAATGTTACTCGTAACATTAATGTTTCTATTTCCTAGAAGAAACGCAATCTATGTAATATGCAAATTAAACCGTTTAGGAAATTAAGGCCAAAATGAAAGGAAAGGCAGATTTTTTTCCTACTTTTGTTTGAACTAAATTGGATGTCAGGACACCTAGGCACCTCGTAAAATCGATATCAAATCACCGGTTCCTACAGGGTGCTTAGCTTTTAATATACGATCCGCGTGTTTTCTGTATATTAGTAAATATTTTGCTGAAGCGCGCATGGCCTGGCGGCTAGCGTAGAACGCAAGCGATCTATGCAGCTGAGCCAAACGGGCGTTGTCGGGTGTGAGATGGGTGACCGCTAGTGGCAAAAAAAATTCATGCGCGATTCCGTGCTTCGGAGGGCACGTTAAGCCGTCGGTCCCGGTTGTTGTCGATAGATAACAGTCGTTAAACCTAGTCAGAGGCCTTATAGGCGGTTTGAAAACATCCGACAGCGGGTTGGCCACTAACCCGCATCTCCACCAACCCGCATTGGAGCAGAAGGTGGAGTAAGCTCCAGGCCTCCCCAATAATGGGGAGAGACCCGTGCCCAGCAGTGGGACGCAAAGAAAAGGGTTGCAGCCAGTAAATATTTTCACTTTATCTTACTTATTGAGAAAGAATCAAGATACAGAAAGTTCTAAAATACTTGCTAATATTTCTATTAATTAAATACACTTTGTCGTCAATATTGATATTAATATCTCTTGAAATGTGTGTGTTTTATTTAATAAATTGTAAGAGATCGAAATCATAACGCAAATATATATAAATATAACAACGCAACGCAAGTCAATAGGGTAGTTTAATTTGATTCGTAAGATCCAAATCGGATGTTTTATTCAATATGCCGTTCTAAACGCCCTCAATATTATAATATTGCAATATCTTCGTCATCCCACAGATCGGGTGTTGTCATGGAAGTAATATCGGTAAAGTGGACCGTACACTAAAATACCCGTTTTAACTGCTAAGAACAATTTAGAGGAATCCTATGAATGTTATTACCTATAATATAGATTTTGGTAAGAGAGACAATCTTCATGAGTGATTTTGTAAGTTTTTTAAGTAAAATTTATCGACTATTTAAAACTGATGGGATGAAAATTTTGGGGAGATATTTTTTTTATTTATTATGTTCCACTGATGGCCTCAGGTCTCCCCTCGGAAATAAGAGGGATGTAGGCCATAGTTCACTACGCTGTCCAAGTGCGGATTGGTGGACTTCATGCCTTCGAGAAATTGTGAGCAGATGAGAGAGTGAGCAGTGAGATGCACGGTGATAGAAAAAAATCGTAATTAAATATCACTAACTTTTCCCTCACCGTGGAGAAGAAAAAAATTATACGCAAGTAACAAATGCTTTTGTCAGAGGTGCGAGCCGGTGTTCAAAATCTGTATCACCGTGTCGAAGACCGCGGTTCTTCTCGCTCGGCCATCGCTGCTCTTGTCGGAGACCGCAGTCGTTCTCGCTCCCGGTGTTATTTTCGGTTTGTAATAATACTTCTTAACGTATTTGCACCCGTGGAACGCATTTAATAAAGCAAGAAATCTAAAATCTTCTACCTAACTAAATATCCAAATGGAATTTTGATAAAATCTACAATTCTGAAAGTGTACGCGTCCCTCCGCGGAACAGCTATAACTCTCCCGGAGTCTCCCGTAAGCCGCAGATATGGCGGGAATATTGAGCGCTATTACTTGTGGCTGTGAAAGGCCCGTTGATACTATTAACATGACATTTGATGCATTTCAGCGTCTATAGAATCTGATCAAAAAAAACGTTTGACGTTACTCCTAGTTTTTTTTTTTTCTTTTTTGTGCGTTTTCAACAAGTATTTAAAGAAAATGGATACGCCTATTCTATTTCTGAACAGAAACTAGCTTCAACTAACTGCTACTACTACCGTAACAATACTACTTACGTAATTTTGCAGTCTAGTACAATAATATTTATGAAAAAGAGGTAAAAATGATGAAAATTTGTATAGAAAACTCTTTGTACGCCTTCGAGAGGCCGTATACGAAATTTTGCCGATTTCGCTGATTTAACACATGAGATTTTGCAGTTAAATTACAGTATTTCCATAAATCTCATTGCACAATAGAACTGACCATTTCAATAAAAATCTAATACATTAGCCACTTTTTTAGCTTGCGTCAAGAATTATAATGCGAGATTTAGGTTAATTTAAAAGATTTTTAATGCCAAATTTTCATTTTTAATTTGATTTATTTTTCAGGAAACGGATTGATTATGAACTGAAGTGTATTTATGTCCAATAAATTTTATGAAAGATTATTTCAATTTGCCGAAATCAAATGCAATATCTGGCCCATTTTGCTCTCAAAATTGACTAAGTTCAATGTTTTTTTACTAATATTTTTTTTTTATGAGAGTGCATAAAAGTGTATGAACATACACTATGTATGTGATTCTTACAGCAATACATGGCATTTTTTTCGATCTGTTTAGATTTTAAAATCATCCTGAAATATGTGATATTCTATACCTATTAAAGTAAACTTTACAAAACTATCACCGGCTTCAGGTCTATTAAGCAAAACAACGTAATAAAATTGAAAAAGTGGTTCTTTTAATAGTTTATTATTTAAATGATTAATCATATTGTGCAATAAAACTTATAGAAATACTGTATTTTAACTGCCGAATATCCTGTGTAAAATAAGCTAAATCAGCGAAATCGGCAAAATTTCGTATACGGCCTCTTAATTGAATCTTGGTAGATACAGAATGATGAAACACTTGTTTCAGTGTTTTCGGAAAATCGGGGTAGTGTTTCTGAAATATGCAGGGATTAAATGATTGATGAAGCGTGCATGGCGGCGGTTAGCGTAGAACGCAAGCGATATATGCGACTAAGGGCGCGGTCGGGCGTGAGATGGGTGACCGCTAGTGGCAAAAAAAAATCATGCGCGTTTCGTTAGCCGTCGGTCCTGGTTGTTGTCGATAGATAACAGTCGTTAAACCTTGTCGGAGGCCTTATTGGCGGTTTGAAAACATCCGACGGCGGGTTGGCCACTAACCCGCATCTCCACCAACCCGCACTGGAGCAGCGTGGTGGAGTAAGCTCCAGGCCTCCCCAATAATGGGGAGTGACCTGTGCCCAGCAGTGGAATGTAAAAAATAGTTGCTGCTAAATGATTGATGAAAGTTTTATAGTGAAACTAGGTGACTAACTAAATTTTCTAAGGATAATCTAAGGTTGGTGTAACCGCGAAACATAGTTAATAGATTAAAAAAGGTAAAAGGTAGATATGAAAATTGAATTTCGATTAAATCTACCTACACTTCAAGTATAGACGTCCCTCTAGGTACATAGCAATAACTCTACCGTAAGCCGCAGATATGGCGGGAATATCGAGCGCCATTACTTGCGGCTGTGAAAGGCGCATTGATGCCATATCACATACAGCTCTGTAAAGCTGTCATATGAAACGGAACGTTTTCAATTATTACTAGTCAGACATGTGTCAAGGCACTGTAAGCACTAAACAGATATTGCAATCGGAGAGATTTTAGAAAAATAGGTGTTTAATAATACAGTACCTGGACGCCCGAGCGTTGCTCGGATAAAAACAATTAATTTTCTTGGTTTATTTTAAAGCAAAACATTCATTGGCTTGGTGTTACTTAACAAAGCATTATGAAATACCTAGCTTCCCAATTTAAAAAAATTGTCACAAAAATAGTCAGCTGCAAACAGTCAGCTTTCGTAACCTTTCGACCAAGAAAGGTTTAATACCATTGACGAAATTTTTGTAGAGGTCTTTCATATCGACATTGTCATTTGTTTGAAGGGCGGATTGACGGTCGACATTTGACAGCTTTCTACGCCACAATATGTATTATTAATATTCTCCAATAGATGTCAGTAAGAGTAATTTTATATTAAATGGCATAAACATTAAATAAAACGGCAATTTCTATCAATAAAAATTTGCTGGATCGATTTATCATCCCCGAAACTAGGGTACTAAATTTCATCAAAATCTTTGGAGCCGTTTCCGAGATTCAAAAAATAGATGTCCATGGGCTGCAGCGACCACTTAACACTACGTGGCCTGCATACTCGTCTGCTACTCCATTCAAATAAAAAAAACTTAGCGCAACTTAGTGCCTGAATTCGAAATTGAGATCTCGATGCAATCATTTAAAAATAAACTAATTTAAAATATGTTTGTTTCGCAAAATTAATGAGATAGATGAAGGAAAAACATAGGGGATATTCCTATTAAGATAGAAATGAGAATAGTAGGCAAAAAAAACAATAATAGAAATTAGAATAGGAATGATATTTCGATACTAATACATATTTGAAGATAGCAGTCTAAAATAATTATTTCATGCATCTTTTTGAAGAATATTAAAAAAAACTCCCCAAAAAAAGATAACACTGAGGAATGACAGATTCTTATTACAGCATTTCCTCTTAACAGATACTGTCATTTCTATTTAACTGTTAATGTAAAGATTTTTATTGCCAAAATAATACGTAAAAATTAAATAAAGTAGACCGTACTTACTTGTAATTTGTTCATCGTCGATTTGAGTTGTCTGTAACAACAAAAATCCGTTTAACATATTCGTCATCACATTTTTTTCTATTTACATGATTTTAAAATCGATTGTTTAAACTTTATTTTTATTTTTAATAATCTCAATGTTTTAGGTGTTCTGTGCAAATATTATGTTCTAATATTTAATTCTTTAAATAAATCAAATTATGAGTGTAAGGAAAACAAACGACTTTCTTTCTGCTTTTGAATAAAATTAGGTATAAATACTGATTTTTGAATTCACTGTCTGAATTATTTTTATTATTTTTTAATTCGTTATAAATTTAACAATGATAATTAGTTCCACATTTAAATTGAACGCACCATTATGGCACGAAAATACGCGGGCTGTCAGTGTTCGCGTGCGCCGGTACCAACTGAACGCAGGTTCGAAATTTGAACTGGCGAGGAATGTTCGAAAATGTGTAGAGTATGGATACGATAAACACCTACCCAGTCCACTGGAGCGTTTTGTGCACTTTGATGTGGGATTGAAGGGAATTTTAAAAGGGAAGTTTTGTTTAGCCAAGCCACATGTTTCCATGATTATTCTCTCAATTGTTGTTTGAAATTAGTTTATTATATTAAAGTTTCTTCGTTTAGATACGTAAACTGTACGTAATATTCTGTAGTAGTCAGTAACAAAACTGACTTCATGTGTTATTTTCTTTACTGCCTAATGATAGGGAAACATAATTGATATTTTTTTTTAATTAGAAGTGAATGTGATGAAAATTAAAGATCAGGTATTTGTGTTACTTAACTTCTTTGTAGAAGAGGTATTAAATATTACTACACACTCGTAGATCCGTACCAGAACTCTTTGTGTCGAGGGTACCAAGGACACACAAAATGACATGAACATTAACCCAAAAAAATTGAAGCTTATCATTCCAATACTGCCCTCGCCGGGAATCAATCAAGTTATGTAGAAGCGCACATGGCCCGGTGGTTAGCGTAGAACGCAAACGATCTATGCAACTAAGTCAAATGGGCGCGGTCGGGTGTGAGATGGGTGACCACTAGTGACAAAAAAATTCATGCGCGTTTGCGTGCTTCGGAGGGCACGTCAAACCATCGGTCCTGCTTGTTGTCGATAGATAACAGTCGTTAAACCTTGTCGGAGGCCTTATGGGCGGTTTGAAAACATCCAACAGCGAGTTGGCCACTAACCCGCATCTCCACCAACCCGCATTGGAGCAGCGTGGTGGAGTTAGCTCCAGGCCTTCCCAATAATGGGGATAGACCCGTGCCCAGCAGTGGGACGCAAAAAGAGTAGCAGTCAAGTAGAAGTACGGCACGGTAACTGGAATTTCAGAAACATAATTTCTGTCACATGTTGACATCTAAATGGAACACATACATTTGACATAACACACGATCTCACATTAACATGAATAAGCAGAACAAATTATGTTAAACACATTTTATGCACAAGCGTGTAAATGTTACGCAAGCTTAAATAAAGCTGATTAACGTAAGGCCAGAAATACATATGCGGTTTTGCGTTAGGCGGTGCCAGAAATAGTTGAGAGTAAATATGAGGGTTCTTTTGCTCATACTAAGTTCTTGTTTGGTTTTCCCTGGGTTATGTTATGATGCAAAAAAAAATTTTTTTTTTACTTTAAGACACTATTAACTATTGCCATATCAATATGTTTTTTTTTATTAATAATTTTCATAGCCTTCAACAACATCCTATTAGACTGCTACTGTTTTTGTATCGGAGGGATAGGGATAGATAACGGTTTATATGGGATTTATATCGCGCTTAAACCCCCTCGGTAGCCTGCCTCAGGCCTTGGGAATAACTCCGGTTTCTGTAGAGGAACGCACTAGAGCCCTCTACGTGTAGTACGGAGAGCGATGATGCTCTACTGCAACTTCTAGTATATGCGAAGATATGCGACCTATGCGAACGCATACACCGTCGTCCTTCCCGGGACCACTGACGGACGGTTCTGTGGTTCAAGCTCCCACTCTCGCCGTCCGTTACCCCGGAAGCCCCCTTTCAGTCACCTCTTACGGTTAGGCAGGCCTAGGCCTAAGCAGCGTAGGCCTATTCTTAATTCTGAAGCTACATGGACCACTATTTACTGTTTACAAGTACATTATCTTAGTGAGAGGTGAGCGCGGGGTTTGTACCTAGGTCCTCGAAGATGTCTTAACCAGCCCGGCCACCAATGTGTAAAGTTCCTTATAAAATAGCAAAATAAGGTTTCATATAATCTTGTTTTATACCAGCTAGTCTCACCTTTCAGTAAAATCGCAAAATTGGATCAACACCTACGAGAATACAATGTAGAATACAATGGTATTTTATAATGATATACTTACCCAATGTAAGTTATGAGTAAGTATTTAACTTTTTAAAATCCTGAATTCAATCACTTCGTCCTAATCAATCCTACAAACACTTCGCTAATAACAGGAGGAGTCGTACCGTGTACCTACCAGGTCTTTGCACTTATGAAGAAACTGAGAAAACTCTATACATATAAATAAATGAAACAATCAAACCCAACTTACTTTTTTTACAACTTATTTAAAGTTGTTTATTAAAGATAAGTACAGTTAGAAAAATTAATTAATGTTAGAAAAAAGAATTAACAACTTGTAACAATAAAATCAGCGAATTTATTCATTAAAACTTCATATTGAGTAACATTATACATTTTCATTTATTTTATGTATTTATTATTTGGTACAAACGGAGTAAGTGAAGTAGGGATTAAGTAAGAAAAAATAAAAGTCATTTCTTTAACAAGGGGTTAATAATGGGTTAACTTCTCGGCTAACAATGTTCGAAGTAAAAATAGTGTATAAACTTCCTTAAAAATATAGCGAATTTGGACCAACACCTACAAGAATAGAAACAACGTAAGAATACCATTGTAAGTCATGCGCATTTAATTATTTAAATTCAGAATCCAATTTCTTTAGAACTTTTTTAGAAATTAGAAAATAATACTTTGTACATAATAAGTCTTGGACACTATGCACAAAAAAATTCAAAATCCTTACCTTAAAAAGGTTGCACTAAATCACGCTTGGAAAGCAATATAATTGTTACCTAATTCTTTTTAAACATGATTTTTATTACCGCTTAAATCAATAATAATGAAGTCAATTGACTATATATGATAAGCGACGTCACTTATCATTTTCTCATACAAAATGTATGGGGGTGTCACGTTTTGACAGCTCATTAAAAGTATCTCAATTGACTTGGTAGTCCAAGACCGGATTTAATTTTGTCACATACAAATATCATATTAAAATCTAATGTAACATATTTGAATTTCTATATATTTTTTCATAATTCATATTTCATTCATACATTTAAACGATAAAGCGGCACCAAGGAATTCCATAATAACCTGGGAGCTTAGCCTGAGAGGTTTTTCCCCGCATTTTTCCTGTCAGAAACACCCTGCAATATGAATACCCAAAGTCAATGATTGGATCCGATCCGAAAATACAAATTAATCATTATAAGGCGTAATATAAAAACAAATAATGATAATAATATCTAATATAAGTATAATATAATAAATAAATCTACTTCAATGTACGTTTTTGTATTTGTAATTAGTTAAGTTTTTAATTATTGTAATCAAAGATATAGGCCTTTTTCGATTTCTTTGATTGTCATACATAGTTGCAAACCTCATGAAGGTAAATATGGCCAACCAAATGTATAAAAACACCTTTTGTAAACACCCATATAAATAAAAGTCTTTGTCTTTGTCTTTGCATATCTTTAAAAGCATTTCTATTCCGGAAGGCAAAAACATTTTGTGGTCACGAGATTGTAATACCATTCTGTCTCTACGGAAAAGCGCTCGTTAAAAGTATTAAATTCCAAAAAAGCTTTCTTTCTGAATACTTAGTTTTACTAGGTCCGTTTGATATTTTCTTTTTTTTTAAAGAAAAATTGTGCTTGCTTACTCACGTCTCTTTACAGCATGAATCTATGTACAACATGCAATTAGTTAAAATAGATAGGTAGCTCATTAAATATAGATGTTCGCGAGAGCAGCGATGGCCGAGCGGTAAAAAACGCGGTCTCCGATACAAATATGGCTGGCTACAACCCTTTTTTGCGTCCCACTGCTGGGCACGGGTCTCTCCGCATTATTAGGGAGGCCTCTGGAGCTTCACGTTGCTCCAATGCGGGTTGGTGGAGATGCGAGTTAGTGATCAACCCGCCGTCAGATGTTTGCAAACCGCCCATAATCTCTATACCGGTCATAATATCTATCGACAACAACCGGGACCAACGGCTTAACGTGCCTACCGAAGCAAGGAAACGCGCTTGCTTTTTTTGCCACTAGCGGTCACCCATCTCACACCCGACCGCGCCCTTTTGGCTTAGTTGCATAGATCGCTTGCGTTCTACGCTAACCGCTGGGCCATGCGCACTTCGACACAAATATACAGAGTACAAATCCAGCGTGCACGTCTGACATCTGCAGCTCCATTGTGATGGAAAATATTTTGATATTTAATTAATTACGATGTTTTTCATCACCGTACCTGCCTAAGAGAAGCTCAACCAATTCGCACTGGGCCTGCGTGGTGGACTATATCCAAATCCCTTTCACTTGTGAAATGAGACCTGTGCCCAGCAGGACATAAAGAAGGTTGAAAAAAAGCCTTTAGAGCGTTCAGTGCTAACGTCAGCATAACAACAAAACGTAAGAACAATAGTGTAAACAAGGTACATTTTTAAAGGTTTTCTGTACCTAATGACACAGATTTTTAAATTTCTTTGGTAACGCTTTAAGAACTTACGCACACAAGCGTGCTTGTAAGTACTCATCACTACTACAACCATGATCGGATCAGATTTCGTGAAAATGAATAAATGAATAGTAATATGAATTCATCCAGTACACATTTTTTTAGATTTTGGCGCCAATGCTTCTTTTTCTCAACTTTTAGGGTTCCGTCCCCAAAGGGTACAACGAAACCCTATTACTTAGACTCCACTGACCGTCCATCTACCGTTTCTATACAGCCTTTTATATAAAACAAAATAAAATAAATATTCAAGTGTGGCTTTCATACAAAAAACGTGATTATTTGCCGTTTTTAGGGTTCCGTAGTTAAATGGCAAAAAAACGGAACCCTTATGGATTCGTGATGTCTGTCTGTCTGTCTGTCTGTCCGTCCGTATGTCACATCCACTTTTTTCCGAAACTATAAGAACTATACTGTTGAAACTCGGTACGTAGATGTATTCTGTGAACCACATTAAGATTTTCACACAAAAATAGAAAAAAGCAATAAATTTTGAGGGTTCCCCATACTTAGAACTGAAACTCAAAAGTTTTTTTTTCATCAAACCCTGATGTTTATTGAGGTTTCTAATATCATTTTTTTCTAAACTGAATAGTTTGCGCGAGAGACACTTCCAAAGTCGTAAAATGTGTCCCCCTGTAACTTCTAAAATAAGAGAATGATAAAACAAAAAAGTATATATGATGTACATTACCATGCAAACATCCACCGAAAATTGGTTTGAACGAGATCTAGTTAGTAGTTTTTTTTAATACATCATAAATCGTAAACCACAATTTACCTTTCATTCAATCTTAATGCAATGATTTCTATGGATAATCAAAGGCACTGATGTATTTATGTTGCCGCTATTGTTATACAAATATTAAAAATAGAATAAAATAAATATTTAACGGCACTCCCATACAATAAACGTGATTTTTTATAGATAATGGTACGGAAGCGGAACCCTTCGTGCGTGTGTCCGACTCGCACTTGGCCGGTTTTATAGATAGTGTTGACTCACAGTTGATCGGTTTTTTTTAATTCAAGCGTGATTCATCCAATATCATATTTTTAATAATTTCCCAGTGATTCTGTCAAAACAACTACAAAAAGCATGATGATAGCTCAAATAACGGTAAATATTGAAAAAAAATTGTATTCAACAACATCATAATTTTACATAAACGAATCGCATATTCAGTAAATGTTTTTCGATACTTTATATGACGGTGAAGCTATAATGATCCTTTTTCCTATATGTTTAAAGAAGAAAATCACGCAAACCATTCCGAGTTTTCGGTCATCAAAATGCCGGTGCACGTTGTTTTATGACTACAATCCAGAAATAAATGAGAAGAAATGTGATTTGAAATTAAATAAAGTTGACGACCTGTGTGGCGCAATGGTTACCATGCCGGACTGACGAAGGGTGCCGGGTTCGATTCCCGACGAAACAGAAATTTGAATGATGAGTTTTAATGTGTTCTCGGTCTAGGTGTTTGTGTTTCTGTTTTGATAGTGTCCATGGTACCCACGACACAGGGTATATCTACCCTACTGTGGGGCTATGAGTGAAACCTTACTGAAAGGTCGAAAAGAATTACCCGAATTTCAAGAGAATATAACCCAATAACTCAAAGAAGCCGAATCATAAAACCCTATTATATCTTTATTTCCCTCGAGATTTATGCAATACCATTGATGGAGCGAAAAATGATAAAACTATCGGAAAATCGCAAATTCTTTGGTTTTCTCTTGGGGGTCTGGAGAAGTAGCTTCGTAAAATTAAATTTCGCGATATTAAATTATTTAAATCTTGTCGGAGTGTCATTGGTGGTTATTTGGCTGCAACCTTTTTTGCGTCCCACTGCTGGGCACGGGTCTCACTCAATTACTGGGGAGGCTTGGAGCTTACTCTTACTCCACCATGCTGCTCCAATGCGGTTTGGTGGAGATGCGGGTTAGTGGCCAACCCGCTGTCGGATGTTTTTAAACCGTCCATAAGGCCTCCGACACGGTTAAACGACTGTTGTCTTTCGACAACAACTGGGACCGACGGCTTAACGTGCCCTCCAAAGCACGCATGAATTTTTTTGCCACTAGCGGTCACCCATCTCACACCCGACCGCGCCCGTTTGGCTTAATGAGCGTTAAGCATACAATAATATTAAATAACTACCGCATCGCATGAAGCGCGCATGGCCCGGCGGCTAGCGTAGAACGCAAGTGATCTACGCAGTTAAGCCAAACGGGCGCGGTCAGTTGTGGGATGGGTGACCGCTAGTGGCAAAAATTTCATACGCGTTTCCGTGCTTCGGAGGGCACGTTAAGCCGTCGGTCCCGGTGGTTATCGATAGATAACAGTCGTTTAACCATGTCGGAGGCCTGATGGGTGGTTTGAAAACATGTGAAAGCGGGTTGGCCACTAACCCGCATCTTCACCAACCCGCATTGGCGCAGCGTGGTGGATTAAGCTCCAGCCCTCCCCAATAATAAAGAAGAGAGACCTGTACCCAGAAGTGGGCCGCAAAAAAGGGTTGCAGCCAAGATGTTCCAGAATCAGAGTTTACATGTTTGTATTAAACTAAGCATTAGGCTACTTTCAGCTCTTGACCGTGCCTACCTGATGACTTAAGAGGCCGTATACGAAATTTGGCCGATTTCGCTGATTTAGCTCATTTTATACAGGAGATTTTGCAGTTAAAATACAGTATTTCCATGAGTTTTATTGCACAATATAACTGATCATTTCAAAAATAAACTATTAAATGAGCCACTTTTTAATTTTTATTTCGTTATTTTGCTTAATAGACCTGAAGCCGGTGATAGTTTTGTAATATTACTGTAATAGGTATAGAATATCACATATATCTGGATCATTTAAAAGTCTAAACAGATTGAAAAAAATGCCATGTATTGCTGTAAAAATCATATACATAGTGTATGAACCACTTTTTGCCACTCTCATACAAAAAATATTAGTAAAAAAACATTGAACTTGTCAATTTTGAGAGAAAATGGGTCAGAAATTGGAATTGATTTCGGCAAAATGGAATAATCTTTCGTAAAATTTATTTGACATAAATACTATTCAGTTTATAATCAATCCGTTTCCTGAAAAAAAATCTTATTAATAATGATGCTTCGGCATTAAACATCTTTTAAAGTAACCTAAATCTCGCATTATAATTTTTGACGCAAGCTATAAAAGTGTCTAATGTATTAGATTATTAATTAAATGAAAAGTTTTATTGTGCAATGATACTTGTAGAAGTACTGTAATTTATCTGCAAAATCTCATGTGTTAAATCGGGTAAATAAGCAAAATCGGCAAAATTTCGTAAGTATACGGCCCCTTAAGTATCTCTCGATTATAAGAGGAGACGGATTCCCAGCAGTGGGACCTAAAGAAGCTTATTTAAAATAATATTCGTAGTTCGTATAAATTAGTTTGATTCTGTTTTCCTCTTTTTTTCCAACCTTATATGACCCACTGTTGGGCACAGGTCTCCTCTAACACGTGAGATGGATTAAGGCCATAGTCCACCACGCTGGCCAAGTGCGGATTAGTGGATATCATACCTTCGAGAATATACATATGAGTTTCTCTTTGGCATTGCACGGCGATGGAAACCATCATAGTCAATTAAATATCACAATATTCAACCATAACCGTGGAGCAGTAATGAAATGCGCACATACAAAATTTATTTTGTCAGAGGTGCGTGCCGAGGATTTGAACCCGGCATCTTCCGCGTCGGAGACCACCGTTCTTACCACTAGGTCATCGCTGCTATACAACCGCATCTGCTTTCCTTAAGATTCATTTATTTAATTTTCTCGCTTATCTACTCGTGCCTGGACCTTTTCCAAAGACAATGACCCCGTTTTCCTTTACCTACTTGTAATTTTCTTAATTAGTTGCTTATCCTGCTGTCACTTCAATTGTAATCCTTAACAAACTGTTTAATTCTAAGATACCTTTACAAATAGAAGTTGTTTGTGAAGGTATCTGAAAATTGGCCTTAGATGGTGAGTATTTATTTACATCAAGATCACAGAACATATTAAAAGAAGTTAGAATGGAAATGTGGGCATGGCAGACGCGCCAAGGAATTTTGAGCAAAAGCTAAAAATTCCAAAATCTCTACAGAAACACACGATCGTGCTTGTGTGCGTGCTTGGGTGTGATTCGTTCATTTGAAACTGCGTGATTTTGCGGCGCTAAGATTGGCTAGATTTGAAATTGCAAATATGTGCGTAAGCTTCGTATTTATTGAAGTACAGATGTAATGGAGGTGAAAGGCGGGGCTTGATCGGCGACACTAGTCTTCATACGAACGGCGCACTATTGCCGTTCTACCTCTCTTAATAATGTTCTGTGATCAAGATCATCCAATGTGGAGCTGAGATACTATGGTTGGCTTGTTTCATCGGGTACTCCAACCCACACATTGCCCACGAAGTGGAATACATCATCGTGCTTGCAGGCCATGTGGAATTAGTCACTGTAGCTTCGGGATTTAAGAAAAAAGCTACGGTATCCCCTGCCTGATCGTAAGCTAGGAGATACCGTAGCTCAATTCTTAATCCCGAAGCTACATTGACGTGGTGTACAGGGACCTGTATCTACTGTTTCCCTCTGAGTTACGAAACAAGACCTATGTGATCAGCAGTGGGACATGGAAGGTTGAAAAAAGGTACTTATAAAAACATCCTTTTAAATTTTTTACAAATAGTTTTGATGATAACTACTGCGTAATAGTAATAGATTCTGTAGTCTAATATTAGTAGTATACTTGTACTAGATTTGACCCGCGGTTTCACCCGCGTTAGAGAGGATCATTAGCATAAAGTGAAGTCCCTTCTGAAGTGCCGCTGGACCGGCAACATTTCCATCATACCTTACATATGTGTAACCACAGAGTACATTTGTATATACTGAAATGTGTAACCTTAGCGGTTTTGGCAGCGCACGCCAGAATAGAGATTTTTTCCTACTTACTTGACACTTATCGTCATATTTTGGACAATTCACACAATATCTTTATAAATTGTAGCCTTTGTGTTATTCTGATGTATAAGCTATATTATTGTTAAGTTTCATTAAAATCCATTCAGTAGTTTTTACGTGAAAGAGTAACAAACATCCGTACTTACAAACTTTCGCGTTCATAATATTAGTAGGATTATTATATTATTATTAAACTTTCCGCAATATATTTGCTGGTTACATTACACGACTTATAAAACATCACTTGACGTTAATGAGACTTAAACACAAGTCGTTATATCTCTTAGAAAACTTAATAATGTCAGCCTCAAACAACTCAAGCGGGCAAACCGCAGAACAATGTTTAAGTGAGTATGTTACTTAATCTATAAGTAACTTAGCTTTTGTAATCAATTTTGTATTTCACCGCTATTATAAATATTTAGAGGTTAAAGGCATAAATCTGGAGAATTGAGAAGTGATGCAATAAAATTCCCTGAAATAAAAAAGTATAAATGGAACACTGCGAACAACAACGTGAGTCCGGTTTTTTAAACATGTGTGCCTATGCCCACATATTATGATCATAATTGGATAAATTACCTCATTATAATAATTATATTTAAAATTACAACTTTTCACAATACTTTTGAACACATTTTCTTGTGAATTTTTAGATTTTTGACAACGTTTAACTCAATGCGCCGCGATATTCGACTGCCAAATCAAAATTCGTACAATGGTGTGGCTGCAACCCTTTTTGCGTCCCACTGCTGGGCACGGGTCTCTCCCACTTATTGGGGAAGCCTGGAGCTTACTCCACCACGTTGCTCCAATGCGGGTTGGTGGAGATGCGGGTCAGTAGCCAACCCGCTTAACGTGCCCTCCGAAGCATGGAAACGCGCATGAATTTTTTTGCCACTAGCGGTCATCCATCTCACACCCGACCGCGCCCGTTTGGCTCAGCTGCATAGATCGCTTGCGTTCTACGCTAGCCGCCAGGCCATGCGCGCTTCAATGGTGTATCCATTGTAAAATTTAGATATGATTATAAGCCAAAAAATCGGAATTTGCTAAAATGATTAAAAATGTTAATAAACCCACAATCGTACACGGAAGGCGGGCAGTAAACAATAAAAGAAACATAAACGAAGTCAAAGAAAGCCGTGTTAATGGCGTCATTAAAACAATTCTAATGCGTTGCTAAAAGCTGCCTTGTAACCAGCTGTACGACTAACGTACAGTAGTGAATTTGAGGGTTCCGTACCAAAAGGTTAAAACAGGACCCTGTTACTAAGACCTGAATCCGCTGTCCTTCCATCTGTCCGTCTGTCACCAGGCTGTATCTTCTGAACCATGATAGTAAGACAGTTGAAATGTTCACAGATGATGTGTTTCTTTTGCCACTACAAAAACAAATACAAAAAAAACAGAATAAAATAAATATTTAGGAGGGCTCCAATTTCCAAAGCGATATTTTGCCGTTTTTTATAGATAATGGTACGGAACCCTTCGTGCCTGAGTCCGACTCGTACTTGCCTGGTTTTTGGCGGAACAATTGGGTGTAAGTTTTAAGTCGTAGGAATCTTAACGAACAGTTTACTGAAACTCTTAAATGTACCTACTCGTAATACACATTTAAAAATACCGAATAATTATTATAATTCGGTTACTGATAGCTGGCACGTGCAGTGCAACACATATTATATTTTCGGAGTGTACCTATGGCTTGGCTGCAACCCTTTTTGCGACCCACTGCTGGGCACGGGTCTCTCACCATTAATGGAGAGGCCTGGAGCTTACTCCACCACGCTGCTCCAATGCGGGTTGGTGGAGATGCGGGTTAGTGGCCAACCCGCTGTCGGATGTTTTCAAACCGCCCATAAGGCCTCCGTCAAGGTTTAACGACTGTTATCTATCGACAACAACCGGGACCGACGGCTTAACGTGCCCTCCGAAGCACGGAAACGCGCATGAAATTTTTGCCACTAGCGGTCACCCATCTCACACCCGACCGCGCCCGTTTGGCTTAGTTGCATAGATCGTTTGCGTTCTACGCTAACCGCCGGGCCATGCGCGCTTCATTTGATTCATCGGAGTGTACCTAAATTGAGTGTGTAGCTCACTATACACAACAATTCATTGATCACATAGAACGTTAGGACTCAAAGTTTTTATATTAAGCTTATTAGTTGAAAGTAAATCGTGCAATTAATTGTGGTTTTGAAATCATTTGTGCAATCTGAACGATTATTAGACGACCGCAGTTATAATAAAACCACACTTTGTACCACCAATATTTGGAAATATTATCAGCTTAAATTTTGGACCAACAATTCATGACTGTTTTAATTAATATTCGATTATTGGTACTTCAAAATTAGGTCTTTTTATTTTAATAGTTTAAGCTATTCTGTGAAAATAGTTAAAAATAGATAAATATGTGGAAATATCTAAAATGAAATCTATTCCAAATACATTATTGTAAATAGCCTACTAAAATTCAAGATAAAAGTTGATATTGACGACCCGTGTGGCGCAATGGCTACCATGCCGGACTGCTAATCGAAGGGTCCCGGGTTCGATTCCCGGCGAAACAGAAATTTGAATGATGAGTTTAAATTTCTGTTCTCGGTCTGGGTGTTTGTGTTTCTGTCTTTGTATGTGTCCATGGTACCCACGACACAGGGTATATACACCCTACTGTGGGGCTATGAGTGTGAAACGTTTATTTATTTATTTATTTATTGTAAACATACACGGATCTTTATTTTGATTTGTTTATTTTAATGTACTTTATTATTCTACAATTTATTCACTTACCTAACAACAAAATTACAACACTTCTAAACAAGTAGAGCGGAAGCGACTATGCGGCTAAGCCAAACGGGCGCGGTCAGATGTGAGATGGAAAGAAATGAAATATTCTTTATTCACTGTACGGTTCCTTTACAAACTCTTAGTGAACGTTATTTTTTTATTCTGTCTGCTCTGGGTGACCGTTAACAGCCAAAAATTGGCACGTTAAGCCGTCGGTCCCGCTTGTTGTCATTAGATGACAATCGTTCAGTCTTCTCGGAGGCCTCAGGAGCGGCTGACCCGTATCTGCGCCAACCCGCATTGGAGCAGCGTGGTGGAATAAGCTCCAGGCCTCCGAAATAATGGGGAGAGACCCGTGCCCAGCAGTGGGACCCAAGAGCAAAAGAGAAGAAAAAGAAGAGAGAGAAAAAAAGAAAATAATATTATATGTGCAGCACCGACCGTTTACGTAAACTTTATATGCGAGCAGGATACTCATTTAAATAATAAAATATGATTCGATCTTGACACACTTCTTTGTTCTAAATAGTTAATATTGTTCCAGGCGCGGAACAAACCCGCAGATGGTGGTGGTCACGTCAATCAGAAGAATGCAGCTGGACAGAAATCAACTCCTCCTAGTCAGAAAGGTAAGGGCCTATAGGGGTAATGTCTTTATTCAAAACATTCGAGTCAACCTCGCGCTGGAAGGGTCCCGCACCCTTATCTATAACTAGCTTTCCACCAGCGGCTTCGCCCGCGTGGACCCGTTTTATAGGTTCCCGTATGATAAAAACTATCCTTTGTCCTTTCCCAAGATCCACTCTATCTGTGTTCCAAAGTTCATTAAAATTGGTTCAGTAGTTTAATTGGGAAAGCGTAATAGACAGACAGAGTTACTTCCGAATTTATAATGTTAGTATGGAAGTATGGGTGAACAGCAAAATCATTGTTTCTGTTGTATCGGAGTCCCCCTTAAATATTTTTTTTTATAGTGAAATATTACTAAATATTCTGTGATTACATGTTGCTGTTATCAATATCGAGCAACGACGAGCAAGAAATTATGTTAGTTGAATGAAAGCCCACCTAAATATTTATTTTATTCAATTTTTAGTATTTTTTGTTAAAATGGCAAAAGAAATATATCACCTGTGAAAATTTCAACTTTCTACCTACCACGGTTCATGAGATACAGTCTGATGACCGACGGATAGAGGGAGGGGTCTTAGCAATAGGGGTCCTTTCACCCTTTGAGTACTGGACCCTAAAAAACCCCTTGATAGCATTACGAGCTTTATTTGGAAGCTATGGTAATTTACCAAAAAATACTAGGTATGATTATATACTCTATAATTGTAGGTTGTACGTGATTTTTCCATATTAGACCTATTTACTCGTATTTCTTAGAAATTTATTGGTAGGTACATATTATTGAAAAGTCCTATCTTGGTAGTCGTTATTTAGTCTTCTCTAAAAATTGTTTTATATTTTCAGAAATGAAGTCTTTAGACGTCAGACCTTCCTTTTATCTACTGATTAAGTTCTAGGTATTATTTATCTTCATAAATTTATGACCAACCCCTAATAAATCTTTCGATACAGCCTGCCCTAATTGCTCTTTTGGCCCAAATTTATTTAATATTATGAAAAGGTTTGAAAAGTTCAATTTATCTAATTCTAGTACTTTATTCGTTTAAATTTTAAGGAGTATTCTTTTGAGCGACGAAATTTCATTTGGATCCTTGTAATAAATGAATGATGCAATAAATGGCTAACAATGGCAACGGATGGCCGAGTAAAAAATACCGCGGTCTAGGATGCGACCGATCCCGGGTTCAAATCCTCGGCGAGCACCTCTGACAAAGAAATTAGTAATGTGCGCATTTATCGCTGCTCCACGGTGATGGAAAATTTCGTAATATTTAATTGATTATGATGTTCTCCATCGCCGTGCATGCCTGAGAGAAATTCATACTTTCTCGAAAGCATGACGTCCACCAATCCGCATTTATTTGGCCAGCGTGGTGGACTATAGCCTAAATCCCTCTCAATTGTGAGAGGAGACCTATGCCCAGCAGTGGGACATAAAAAATGTGTTGAGAAAAAAAATGATGAAGGATGAATAGAAGAAGGCTAACAGGAACTCGTGTAGTCGATGGCTCTATTAGTTCTATGAATAACGATTCAATAGAAGATTTAAATTCTGTTTTGGTCGGCTAATTTAATCGCCTTAAAGTTGTCGTACCTACAAAAATTTGCATAGGTAGTAAATATGGATTTTTTCCGCCCGCTTTTTTCTCCTAGCCCATTCAAGCCTTAGCGCACCCAAAGCGGATGACAGTCAGCCGATGGCCGTACAACAATGACAAACATCAAGTGTATACCAGGATGTTAATAAAATATTTAATTTCATTAAACTATTTCATTGAATTTCCTTTCATTTCAATACAAATGAAATAAGTAATACTACGTAAACCTTTTTCATGTAAGTTTAATAGTTATTGCCAACATTTTAATAATTTTTGCCAACTGAAATTTGAATATCTTCATGAAATGTTATTATTCTAATATTGCAACCAAAACTGTGGCAAACGGAATAAAGTTCACTCCCTAATCCGACCAAGTGAATTAACATCCCTACCTTTTTTGTATCTGTCTTGTTGGTCATGTCAAATTAGTTTTGTTATGTGCATAACAGCATTACAATTCAACGCCTAGTCCAGGTACAGTACAAGCGCGCATACCCGGCGGCGAGCATAAAACGCAAGCGATCTATGCAGCTAAGCCAAACGGGCGCGGTCGGGTGTGAGATTGATGACCGCTAGTGACAAAATTTCATACACGTTTCCGTGCTTCGGAGGGCACGTTTAGCCGTCGGTCCCGGTTGTTATCGGTAAATAACAGTCGTTAAGCATAGTCGGAGGCCTAATGGGCGGTTTGAAAAACATCCGACTGCAGGTTGGCCAGTAACCCGCATCTCACTAATGTTGCAGTCAGCCAGGTACTCTGGATTAATTTCTACCTCGCTGTTAATTAAACTGATGATTTTAGAGACGGTTTGTAATCTGCTGTACCTTACGAACCTTTAGTAAAGTTTTACTTTATCCAGGTGCATCAACAAAAGGCGGACCAAAGACTCCGGTGAAACCCTCAGCGCAAAAGGGAGCAGCGAAGACCGCACCACCGAAGCAGGCGGCGGCAGCAGCCGTCAAGACTCCCCAGGGCAAAAAAAAGAAGGGGCACAAACACCAGCAGTATGAGCTTATCGTTACCATTAACTTGGTAAGTAGAAACTATTCAATGTTGTAGTTCAAAGCAAACATAGCTCTACTCAAAGATATTGTAAAAGGGCTCTTCTGAAGTAGATCAGATCAACTTGTCGCCGTCAAAACATTCTATAGCAAGAACACTCTATTGCAATACGCAGGTTCTGCTATGATCGAGAAGAAACTAGAGTACACATTATTTGCGACTGTGTTGCACTTGCTCATGGCAGAAGTTACTGGAATACTTGGTGATATCTGTCATGATGTTAAACATAATCCTAACAGTCTTGGTCGGTATGTACAACCATATAATAAATATAGTTAAAAAACTAAATAAACACGTAGGCGCTTTGTGTCATATTTTTCTTTTGCTGACGCTTTTTTCACAATAATAGATACTACTGGCATTTCCGCTTATTATTGTTTTAAGCTTATTTAAAAATATTTTTGACTATTTAGTTTGATGTGTTTTAAGCGTGTTTTTTTTAGTTTTTTTAAACTACATATATTTATTTTTCCCGTTTTAGTTTCGCTATGCTTTTAGTCCAAAGGAGAGTTACAAACAAGCGCACAAACTCACAAACATACAGGTGAAGCTAATAAAAGCGTGTTAAAAGTGAATGACTTCATTATAATAGTTTGATTACTATATTATCGCAGTGGTCTTAGGAAGCACTCACTCACTCACTCCACTGGTTTATCTGGTTAGTACCTAACATTTTTTCAATGATGGACGCAAAGAATCTAATGGAGCTCTCGGCGATGAAAAGAGCGGTCGCTGCGGCAGCTTGGTTATAGATATGGAGTCTTCTATGATAGATCTGGAATATTCTATTGTCATAGTTGTTGCTTGATACTTGTCAGCTTGGTTATGGAGAAGAGTCTTCTATGATAGATCAGGAATATTCTATTGACTGTCATAGTTGTTACTTCTGTAGGAAAATAATATACAAGTATCTTATGAAACTTAAAGAAATTGGATTAAATAATTACTTCTTCTGAGACTCTTGATTCTGCTAATTATTACTTTGCGAAAAGTGATGCTCTCAACATACTGTTGTTCTTTGTCAGCTATTGCCCATAAATGTATATGAATTATAAAGCAAATCGTAAAACCGCGAATAGATTTTTTGTCAAATCATAATAATAATATTGTAGATGTAAATATATAATAAATATATCCTATGATTAAATTAATTAGTAATACAAAAGTGAAAAATTATGCCAATATTATTATTATTTGAAACAGAAAGAAGAAAAAACTGCATTACTGTAATCTTACACTTAATATTTAATAGATTACGTAATTTAAATTATATCAAAAAGAGATAAATAAAATAAGGCAACGGACGTGAAAATAAAACCATTGCAATCACGCAATTTAATTTTTTCTTAACCAACTGAGATATGATAATATAACAATTTCCTCTCTGTCACAAACAAAAGAATTGAGTCGTCTGTTTATCGTGACTAACAAAGGACCAAATTTGAGCTCGTGCGAGCCTTGTAATTTGTGCTCCCCCAAGTTTAGAATTTTGGGCACATCTGCTGATACAACTTATTGCCTTAGCAGACATGTACGGATATAAAATATTCGGTAAACTTTGTAAAAAATGTCAAAATATCCTTTTGCAAAATGTTAAAATTGGATTGCTTTTTAAAGAGATTGTAGTATTCATATTAATTATTTATGAAAGGTTTCCATTATGCAGATCTAATTGTAAATGTTAGTAATTCTCAATTCTAGGGAGCTAAGTCTCTTAAAATTATTCGACCACAAATATAATATATAAGTTATATAACACATATTTTTTTTATTTTTTTTATATCCCGCTGCTGGGCATGTGCCCTCTCATGCTCTCGTGCCCGCTCATGTGTGGGCATGACTTCTCTCACAAGTGTGGATTTAATCCATAGTCCACCACGCTGGCCCAGTGCGGAATGGTGGACATCATGCCTTCGAGAAATTATAAGTTTCTTTCAGGCATAATACATCAGATAAAATTATGATATTGTCTGTCGTATTATTTAAATTGCATTAACATAGAAAAACTATCTTGTGGATCTATCTTGTGGATTTAATTAACCAATCTGTAGTGAATCATGAACTTAGCCGACTAAAAGCCCACTGCAATTCGTAAAATACGATTGAACTTAGTTTTTGGACCTTTTTATGGTATCGGAGTACCTTCAAAAGGTATCCGGCACCTTGGGAGAACATACCGGGTTATGTGGGATTTGACCGCACTAAAAACCCCTAGCTGGCTCTGCGCTTGGGGAGGACTCCGGAATCTCCAGTGGAACGCACTGGTGTCACCACGCGCGGCGCCTAGAATGGGCCCATCTTCGCGAGAGCAGAAGCAGTGCTCTCCTGCACCTTCCGATGCTTACGGCGGCATGCGGCCACGCCAACAGCCTCGTCCTTCCCGGGGCTGTTGGCTGGGCGAATCGAGCTCCCACTCACACTGCCTACAACCCCGATAGCCCCCTTTAAGTCGCCTCTTATGATCAGGCAGGATACCGTAGCTCTATTCTTAATCCCGAAGCTGTAGAGACTCAGTTCGTGGACCTAGTAAAGGTGCTTGTTTAAAAAATTTGACTGACAAATGTAAGGTTTTCTTAGTTTTCATAAAATAAAAAGGTTTATGCAGATCATCTGGTTTTTTTTTTAATTTTAAATTTATCGAAATTCTTTAGCTTTCAGTTGGTTATATTACGAGTATCAGTATCCGGTCTTGGACTACCAAGTCAATTGAGATACTTTTAATGAGCGTCAAAACGTGACCTCACTTATCAGATATAGTCAATAGACTTCATTATTATAGATTTAAGCGGTAATAAAAATAAAAATAAAAAAGATTATACTGCTTTCCAAACGTGATTTAGTGCAACCTTTATAAGGTAAGGATTTTGATATTTTTTTTTGTGCATAGTGTCCAAGACCCCATTATCACTCATCTAATTACTGAGTTTCAAGCTATTTTAAACATAGAACCATTTGGTTGTAAACCTAGAAACATTCGTCACAGATAAACATAAAGTTTTGCTTTCGTGACCTTTTCTTCGAAGTCTCATAAGTAATTTATCACCAAACTGAGATTGAAGTCAAAGTTTGACAGTCGGTAAACATTTCTGTCTTCTAATCAAAAAGTTTACGTAGAAGATGTTTTAGTATTTATATTTTTCAAATAGCATGTGAGTATAAATAGTAAGAGTACCTCGATGCGACTAGCGACTATATCCCCGATGTTAAAAGCAGCTAGGGCCTGACGAATAAGAGGATTTAAAAATCTTGGCAGCTAACTGGCAAACAGTGTTTAACCACTAACCATGCCACTGATTGTGTCTTTCACAATGTCGTTAAAATGAAAATAGGTGTAGAGCTTTTCATCTCAGCACATAAAAACGACGTCTACACCTACAACAGATTTACGATGATGTGAGCATATCGGTGAACCCTTATTCTGGAGTTGAAAGCGATATAAATGCGATAACGGTGACGTTAGATATGTTAGATGTGTAAAATTACGATCAATAGTAATTTTACGTCATAAATTACGATTTTTTTCACTTGATTCATCTTAAAATCCTCCATAAAATATCTTGAATGCTGTATATGTTGCAGGTATTTTGTATTATTAATGTTAAAATGACAAAGCTAATAAAAATGTATTTCAAATAATGCAATAAATTAATAATTCATAACTAATAATAAATTAGGGATGAAAGTGTTACGGAACTTAAAAATATTTGTATTGATTTACTTTAATTTTGATGTACAGAACCACACGTTACTAAATTAATTTACTACTAAGCTACAAAACGCTTAAGAACCTTATTCATTATTTGGTGAGTGGTAGAACTATTATGGTTCGCCCGGGGAAGTACCACCGCTACACCCACTTCTGCCGCAAGCAATTCTATTGTGTTTCGGTGGAAAGGTGCAGTTGCCGGCCACACTTACATGAGGCGACCACCAGCCTCCGGAGTAGCAGCGCAACTGCATACAACCTCAGAAAAGACTTACCTATGCTTGCTTGAGGTTGTATGTAGATGTCCATAGGCTGCAGCGACCCTTAACACCACGTGGCCTGCATGCTCGTCTGCCACTCCATTCAAATAAAAAAATAAAGTTATTTAAAATGTATGCAAAATTTAAATTAAAATAAAAAAAAACAATAATTCATTCATAAACGTCGTTTAGAGTTGACTATCTATGTAATTTGTGTCTTAAATATCTGTCAAATTAAAGTTTCTCACAAAATAACTTTTAAGGGCTAATAAATCAATCAGATAAATAATGCCTAAGAATCCACTTAATGAGATTTAAAAAAAATAACGCTATTAGCTCTTCCATTACAGTAGTGTTCGTTTTTACATTTCACTTCTTTTCACAAAACATTACACATCATAACAATGTGGATTGGTCGATATTAATTCAGGATAGTACCGCCTTAGAATGATAACGTTAAGAACGTCAGTCTTCATACAACCGCGCTGTTAAAATTGAAGCACTAAATAGATTTCTGCAGCTGTCACATCTGACAAACAAAATATTTTTATTTTGACAAAATTAACTATAAAATACTACAAAATACTGTAAACACTATGAAAAGTTATTTTATTAGAGACTGCTTTTGTTTTTAGTGTTGTGATATAATTTAACCTTAAGTCTTACGGGGCGGCCCGGCGTTTGGTGACATTAATGGCACCAGTCAACATGCTTCAATTTGGGCGCGCGAACTTGGTTTCTATACCTAATGTAATTGTAATTATTCAGAATACTACCGCATAAAACACGGATTATGAAGATATTACTAAACGCTCGCTCTAACGTTTTCAATGTTTTCATGCCCACTGGGCTGGGTACCTATAGCTATCTATTATAGTATACTATAGCTGTTAAAATAGTGGATTTCTCAAAATATTTTGAAAGCAATTGTTGGGAGTAATATAAATATATTTATTACAGTCAGTTTCTATTACGTTGACGTTATTTGCGATGTTTCTATTACACATTAGAACATTATTGACAATCGTTGTAAAATTAAGTTATTTTAAAATGTTGATTTTATTATCTGATATCTGATTTTATTATAGAATCTGATTTAGTACCTACGTGTACACGTACAAAACACTTTTAGGCTATATTTCAATGATAAACGGTATACAAACAACACGCCTATAAACAATAGTTAGGTCATATTTTTAAGGACTAGTGGAGACCGCAGATGTTGTCCTGCCTCAAAAGTATTGAAAGTGGATTAGTTTCTTTATAATCTCAAAGAGTTTTTATGCTACTGTTGAATAAAAAATATATTATAATAAATAGTGACAAATGAATTGTTATTGAGATTTGAGACTGTCAAACTTCTGTAGGAGTTTTGGCGGGAAGTCTGAAGGGACAGGTTGGGCTCTTGTTTTATTTTCATTCTACTGGTGTATTTTTGAGTTATATCGGATGAAGTTGATGGCATTTTGTTCGATATAGGTTATTGATAGTGCACGAGTGTTGTGAAATAAAATAACAGTGCAAAAACGTGTTTGTTCGGCTTGCCTCCAAAACTCCATGGGACACGTTCTGGTAAAGTAGCCATCACTTTAATTGAATATCTAACTGACTAGACTGACTGATACCTGACGACTTACTGATTTTTTCTGATGCAAAGTTTGTACTTGGCGCTGGCAATGTGCACACAGTTTGCGATGCCATTATTGAAAATGAAAAAAAAAATTCTGGACGATGGCGCGAAGAACCAA
Organism: Pyrgus malvae; assembly: GCA_911387765.1. NCBI lineage: Eukaryota > Metazoa > Arthropoda > Insecta > Lepidoptera > Hesperiidae > Pyrgus > Pyrgus malvae. The sequence goes on along the minus strand of OU426958.1, from coordinate 4,243,290 downwards.
TTTTTGACAATTACGAACAGTTTATATAGGAAAATTAAGTTTTTGACAAAAAAATAGAACCGACTTCAAACGGTAAAAAATAATTGTTCAGTACCTACTTCTTCTTGCTTATGGTAATGAGTCTTAAAACTATTTCTGGAGTCGGGCCCTTAGTGAACGTCGTACCATTCGTTCTAAATTGGCACCGACAGTACAGACAGTGGGACAGTACCTACTTCTTCTTGCTTATGGTAATGACTGTTAAAACTATATTGGAGTCGGTGCCCATTCAGAACGAAAGGTACACTATATTTACTAAGACAGGACATTTCACTAAGGGCCCGACTTCAAAAATAGTTTTAAGAGTCATTACCATAAGCAAGAAGAAGTAGGTACTGAACAATTATTTTTTACCGTTTGAAGTCGGTTCTATTTTTTTGTTAAAAACTTAATTTATTTCACTCTTTTTAGTAATTTTAATAATTCTGTATGTATTAGCATAATTGGAAAAATTTCACTTAACTTCTAAACTTTAAACAGATTTACCTTTTATAATCATGTTTATCTAAGAGCCTGAAAGAATACTACTATCAGTCCACCTGAACGTATAAATTAAAGAAAGAATTTGCTCTCAGCTCCTAACCGTTGAGGAGTTGTACCGTCAATCATCAGCTAAGCAACAGCAGGTGATAATTACCAGACATAAATATTTGTATTATGTTAAAAATATGACTAAAAGAATGTGTGTGCCTATTAAGTTTCAGTGTTTCCCTCGATTTCCCTAATATCACATCATCAGATTTTGACATGGTGACAGTTGGATCACCTCAGGAATGTAAGATTTCGAATTAAAAACCATTCATTGAAAGAATTTGCTCTCAACTCCTCACTGTCGCAGTACCTTCCATCATCAGCTCAGCAACATGAGATGTTTCAGTTTCAGTGATTAAGTTTCAGTGTTTCCCTCGATTTCCCTAATATCACATCATCAGATTTTGACATGGTGACAGTTGGATCACCTCAGGAATGTAAGATTTCGAATAAAAAACCATTCATTGAAAGAATTTGCTCTCAACTCCTAACCGTCGTAGTACCTTCCATCATCAGTTCAGCAACATGAGATGATGATTTCTATGCGTAAATATCTCTTATGCTTCAGAAACTATAAGAAAATCAATATGTGTGCCTATAAAATTTGAGAGTTCCCCTCGATTTCCCTGGGATCCCATCATCAGATCCTGATTTGGTGACAATGGGACCACCTCGGGAGTATAAGCATACGAACAAAAAAAGAATTTTGAAAATCGGTCCACAAACGGCGGAGTAATCGGTGAACATTATATAAAAAAAAATACATACAGCCGAATACAGTACCTCCTCCTTTTGGAAGTCGGTAAAAAATAAAATAAGTTGGTTTACTATTAATATCGCAATTTTTCCTTGTTTTCTTAGCGTTTAAACCTTTCCTGACTTCTAATAATATTTCAAGAAGAAGAAAATTTGCCACATCGGTTCAGCCGTTCCATAGAGAAATTAAACACTACGTGAGCCGTTCTTGAGTTTTAGCGAGCCTAAGGAACAGCAATCCATTTTTAGATTTTAAAGTAAAAACTCTATGGGTATAGTATCTAATAAACTCTTTATGCATACAACGACATCTAGGCGATGGAGTAGTAAACGGAGTAGTAAAGCTATATAAAGATGGCGTGGGAAAACTATTTTATAATATTATATTATTTTATACAAAAACCAAAAACCTACAAAATATGTTTAATATTTTTGTACAAACGTCATAAACGTAGAAGATTTACGTACGTACGATATTTTTAAAATGCACTCAATTTCCTTAGAACATTACTTTGAAATAGGGATCTGACAGCTAGATAGGCACAATAAAGTAATCCTAAAAGGGTTTCTATTATTCCATTTAAATAAAGAAGAGTTGTAGAATATAGATCATAGTTAACAGGTAGGTATAAATCCTCGAAATTAGTCCTAAAAAGATATATAGATATCTTTAAACAAGTGTATCTTGATATATTATATATAAGATATATTTAAATAACTGGAATCTTTGCATGCCGTTGAATTAATGTTTTATAGGTACAGTCTGTTTGGAAGGAATTATTATTTTTAATAAAAAAGTAAACACGAAACTATAAGAAACTTTAAAGTGAAAAGTGTGAAGTGAAGGTGTGTAAAAATGTTGTGTTCTATTGTCAGTTTCTATATTTTACGGCAGTTTAAATCATAAAATCAATCTAACGCATAATTTTTTATTGAAACAGTTTGATCAAATTTGATCATAACACGAGTCATTTACAGGGCGGATAGTTGGCACATACATTACTAGCTGACCCCGCGAACTCCGTATCGCGTTTAAATATTAAATAATAATAATAATGGATAGCATATAAACCTTCTCCGTGAAAAAATACATGTACATACCAATTTTCATAATAATCGGTCGAATGTCATATATACAAACATTACTTAACACCCCCGCAACCCCCCCTTCCGGGTGGAATTTCGTAAATTCCGTTCTTAGCTGACCTCTACTCGGCGAAAGGAATATTCCTACCAAATTTGAAGTCGATAGGTCTTATAGTTCCAGAGATATCGTGATGAGTCAATATATGGGTGGAAATACCCCCCCTTCTGGGTGGAATTTCGTAAAATCCGTTCTTAGCTGACCTCTACTCGGCGAAAGGAATATTCCTACCAAATTTGAAGTCGGTAGGTCTTATAGTTCCAGAGATATCGTGATGAGTCAATATATGGGTGGAAATCTCTTATATATATATAGATAGATTTTGTATCGCATATAATTACGCAGTAAATAAATAAATACGTTGCACACTCATAGCCCCACAGTATGGTAGATATATCCTGTGTGGCGGGTACCATGGACACACACCACAAATTTAAACTCATCAGTCAAACTTCTGCTTCGCCGGGAATCGAACCCGAGACCCTTCGATTGGCGGTCCGGCATGGTAACCATTGCGCCACACGGGTTGTCAGTATATTGATAGATCGATTTAGCTAGTTGTCATTTTTAGAAAATGTCGTTTTCAGCGATAATTATATAATCAACTTCACAGAGTTCCAAATAACCCGGTGACCAACTTAAACATAACTGAAAAATATGACTCTTCTTGACATCTACTGACAAGTTCTTATTAGTATATCTATATTTTTTTTTATTGGGAGCTACGTCAGTAGATGGCGTTGTTAAGCAACACTAAGCCAATGGGTGTTTGATCTGAGGATAGACAAAATAAATCAATTATTTTTATCCGAGCAAAGCTCGGTCAACCGGGTACTCTATTATTATCTACGACAAGTACGAAAATAAACTATTTACGCAGCGGTACTGGTCACTTTCGGCTATTTTCGTTCAGTCATAACATGTCAATCATTAATATTTCCGACACATTCTAGAAAAGCAATACTTCCTATCATAAATCATAATTCATAATCGTGGTTATTAACAGAACCAATCCTGTGAACGTTATTACTCCTTAAGAGGCCGTATACGAAATTTTGCCGATTTCGCTGATTTAGCTCATTTTATACAGGAGATTTTGCAGTTAAAATACAGTATTTCCATAAGTTTTATTGCACAATATGACTGATCATTTCAATAATAAACTATTAAATGAGCCTCTTTTTAATTTTTATTTCGTTATTTTGCTTAATAGACCTGAAGCCGGTGATAGTTTTGTAAATATGACTGTAATAGGTAGGTATATAATATCACATATTTCTGGATCATTTTAAAGTCTAAACAGATCGAAAAAAATGCCATGTATTGCTGTAAAAATCACATACATAGTGTATGAGCCACTTTTTGCCACTCTCATACAAAAAATATTAGTAAAAAAACATTGAACTCAGTCAATTTTGAGAGAAAATGGGCCACAAATTGCATTTGATTTCGGAAAAATGGAATAATCTTTCGTAAAATTTATTTAACATAAATACTCTTCAGTTTATAATCAATCCATTTCCTAAAATAAAACTTAATAATAATGATGATTCGGCATTAAACATCTTTTAAAGTAACCTAAATCTCGCATTATAATTCTTGACGACAAGCTATAAAAGTGTATTGTGCAATGATACTTGTAGAAGTACTGTAATTTATCTGCAAAATCTCATGTGTTAAATCGGGTAAATAAGCAAAATCAGCAAAATTTCGTATACGGCCCCTTAATGTCTAGAATAGAGTCTAAGTCAAAATGAGGAGGGTGTTTCTCGCAGTCCATTAATATATTATTATTGGCTGCAGCCCTTTTTGTGTCCCACTGATGGGCACGGGTCTCTACCCATTGTACGTGGCCGCTTAGCTAAACGGACCCGGTCGTGTGAGATAGATGACCGTTCATACTTATAACAAATTTTAATGTGTGTTCTGTGCTTCGGAGAGCACACGATACCGTTGGCTATCGTTAGATTGCAGTTGATAAACCAATTCGCATTGGAGCGACGTGGTGGAGGATGCTCCAGGCCTCTCCAATAATAGGAAGAGATCTGTTACCAGCAGTGAGACGATAAAAGGGTTATAGCCAGCCATAATAATTATGTACTTACAAGAATCATCTGTAAATCTATATGAAATGAATGAATTAATTAACGTTACACACTCATCGACCCACAGTAAGGTAATTAATACTCTGTGTCGTGGGTACCATGGACACATACAAAGACAGGAATACAAACACCCAGTCCGAGAACAGGAATTTAAACTCATCATTCAAATTTCTGTTTCGCCGGGACTCGGACCCGGGACCCCTCGATTAGCAGTCCGGCATGGTAACCATTGCGCCACGCGGGCCGTCGAATGACACAGCTGATAATATTTGAATGAACTTCTTGTATCCCGGATAAAATTGGCTGCCTATAAGTATTGTCAATCATTGTTCATCGATGTGCGTACTACACAGAAGCAAAAGATATAATAGAGGTATACTAATTATTTATTTGTACTAGAACCAGTGGCGCCGCGTGTATTTATTGATACTTACTCAGAATTACAGTACATACATATGTGACTAAAAATTAATAAAACATTTAAGTAACACAAATTATATTCATTCGTGTTTTAATTTACAAATAAAAACAGACACATTTTGTGTGTTAGGTTTTTTTCAGTAATATAAGTAGGCAGCACCCTTGATGCGAGGACTGTGTCAAGCGCCGTCTATCCGAAGTTTCGTGAAGTTTCAAGGCATAATTTAGTAAATATATTAAGAAGGTAATCAACGACACTATACAAGAAAATTATGAGAATCTTCGTGCAATCGCGCTTAGAGTAGATCCTTTGCACCATATTTCTCAGAACATTTTCATTATTGTCAGTCAGCAACCCGGTAAGACCGGCAGGTCTTTTAACAAAAGACACGACGACCTATCAACAAAGCAGTTAAGAAACATAGCTTACTGCGTGGTAATAAAGTCTAAAATAGCATTGTTATGTCTACTCGTAACAAAACGAAACCGGTACTGTTGATGTCTCCATAATTTTCCCGCCAAAACCGACTCGTTCCAAATGATTCTCCGCGTGCCAAGATCGCGGAAATATGTATTTGTTCTACAATGACCGCCGATTTCTTGAATAAGATTTATTTAAAGTAAGCATAAATTAATAAAGAAAATATGAAATCTGTGCACACAAAAAAAAATTTTTTGCAAAAAAAAATTATTGACAAAAAATAATGCACACAATATTCGTTTATGGGCGATAATTTTACAAAGCACTAAGTTGCGCAGAGTTAAGAAACCTATTTAATAAAAATATTTTTTGCATAACATTATATCTTTACATTTTCCCTCAGATGAAAGTTTTGTGATAATTTCTATTTAAAGATTTTGTATATAAATACATAATATATGACTTATCAATATAATGAAATAATAAATAAAACGCATCTTTAAACACAATAAATATATTTTTACGTATATGTGGTGTAAGTATATGGGAAGACACACATCACGGCCATATTAAAATTCCAAATTTTATGAACATTTACTTTCGTCGTATTCTCGAGGGTCATTAAGAAGAGGAGGAAATCAGGAACATTTGTAATATTTGGGCTAAATCCGGCTGCACCTACAGTATCGATCGGTATATGTATTTTTTTTCAACCTTTTTTTTATGTCCCACTGCTGGGCACAGGTCTCCTTCTCACAATAATTGAGAGGGATTTAGGCCATAGTCCACCAAGCTGGCCAAGTGCGGATTGGTGGACGTCATGCTTTCGAGAAATTATGAATTTCTCTCAGGCATGCACAGCGATGGAGAACATCGTAATCAATGAAATATCACGATATTTTCCATCACCGTGGAGCAGCGATAAATTCGCACATTACAAATTTCTTTGTCAGAGGTGCGCGCCGAGGATTTGAACCTGGGATCGGTCGCGTCGAGGACCGCGAGGTATATGTATACCCAGTGTAAAATAACAGTGTAATTTAAATCTTGTAATAATAAAATGACAACTGCAGCCCTAAATAGAATAGCAAATCGTTCGTTGCCAAAATATTTAGACAGCGAGCTATCACCGGTTAAAATATTATGTTAAGGTGTTTATCATAAAGATAATATTATGAATTGATAGATCTAAACATGTTCAAATATATGGCTTAGAGTACAGTGTAGTGCTATTGTTATTTGTACGTTGTATTATTATACGACCATTGTAGATGTGTGTGGACGACATAGTGCAAAAATCTGATTTAAATATAGTCGCTACATATAACCGAGCTGACATTGTCGTGTGTCGCGTTTGTTTGACCTTAAACACTTTAAAAAATAACAAAAAGTGTAACAACAAAACGAAGTGTCCAATTAAGAAACGAAGCAACAGGCTTACATAAGTGTTAAAAAATCGGAAGCAAGTGATAGTGTTAATAAAAAACTGTTTTATATTGTTTTTTTATCTGTAAAATACGACAGTACTGCATGCTACGTTGGTGAACATTATTCGAAAATAGAACGAAATAATAAAAATAGTGACCGGTAAAGTTTTAAAGAGCTAACGTAGTGCTTTATTCAATTTATTTTGAAATTGGTAACACGAGCCTTTTTGAATTCTGTGAAATTCGAACGTTGGAAAAAATTCTAAATTTTAAAATGCGTCCCTAAACTTTCAGTGTGGTTTAAAGTTGGTCTATTAAATAAGTAGTTCTTTTTTATTGGTACCAGAAATACAATAAATTTCAAGCTCTACATTTAGAAATTATTTTCAGCTTAAAGTTTTTTTAGAATGCTGCCATAATAATTAGTAGGTACTTGGACGACCGAGCATTAATCGGATAAAAACAATTCATTTTCTTGGTTTAATTTCAAACGAAACATTCATTTGCTTAGTGTTACTTAGTAACGCCATCTGAAATAACTCCCAACAAAAAAAAAATACTGTCACAAAAAATAAATATTTTTGCTTGAGGTTTGAACCCGGTCTAGCTCCGCAGTTAGCCTGTAACTATTAGACCAAGGAAACTATAATTCCATCGATGAAATTTTATAGAGCTCTTTCAAGTCGACTTTGTCATTTGAACGGCAGATTGGCGGATGACGTTACTTTGACGGCGTTCTATATACAATACTATTAATATTCTCCAATAGATGTCAGTAAGAGTCATATTTGTCAGTTTATATTTAATCTGATAATCGCTGAAAATTCGAGTAAAACGAAAAATTCAAAAAAATATAGCTGGATCAATCTATCTCCCCCGAAACCCTGGGCACTAAATTTCAAGAAAATTGTTGGAGCCGTTTCCGAGATTCAAATTGTATAATAGGTATTTACAAGAATTGCTCGTTTAAAGGTAGTAGATAACTACATATTAGTTTATCATCCTACAGTTACACTGTTAAAGTAGGTACATAGAGTTAAGACTCTGTAAACAATAAATTTTAATATCTACACAAAAAATTAACAATTTGATTAGATTCATTAGTTCTGGTATTCGATATTTATAGTGTTAAACGTCCAAAAATTTAATCGATAGGGATTCCGACGTTTTTAGTGATATTATAAGAGCATACATTCGTCGCGACGCTCCACCGATACTTAGCGTCGGTACACTCCTACCTACTTTTTCTCCTAGATCTGGAAAGTGAAGGGATCCGGAGGGTAGCCCACGAATGCATGCTCCTATACAATCTAATATATAAAATTCTTGTGTCACGGGGTGCGTAATTGAACTCCTCCGAAACGGCTCGACCGATTTTCGTGAATCTTTGCAAGGATATTGGCTAGGGTGGAGAATCGGACATCTATTTTTCATCCCCCTAAATGTGGTCCACCCTTAAATTTCTTTTTTTATTTTTTAGGACAAATTTTTTGTTTTTATTTTTTTATGATACATCATACTAAAATACATACAACCCTAAATTTTCACCCCTCTATGATGAACCCTTATTTTTTATTTATTAATTAAAATCTTTAATTTTTTTGGCAAGATTTTTATTTTTATTATTGTTGATAACGCTTTCGATTATAAATACATCCACGCACACTTTAGTAGATAGTTATTTTTATTGAACTAAAAAATGTTTTCTAGAAATAATATAAATGGCAAAACAACGTTTGCCGGGTCAGCTAGTATTCAATATATAATAGTTCAATATCCAGTATACAAAGTCATATACAATATTATTGTCCAAATATAAATAAATGCTTCACTATGTCACCTACTAGTATGTTACATATTTTCAATACCCAATCATTCACTGCTTGGAACCCTCTGCGAGTATCTGTGTCCATTTAAAAAGTAGATTTAACGAACAGTTGGGGATTGCGAATTTGCGAACTCGCAACCATTCCCAGTTTTAAAGAAAGAATGTATTGAACAGAAACTTTCGCGTCAGCGAGTATTGGAAAAAGTTGGAAACCGATAAAAGTCTGAAAGGGATGAAATTTGTCCGCTTGTAAAATAGCCAGTTCTTCGTATTACATATAAATGCAATGTTAATCTTCTATATATAAAAAAGAATTGCTGTTCGTTTGTCTCGCTAAAACTCAAGAACGGCTGAACCGATGTGGCTAATTTTGGTTTTGAAATATTATTAGAAGTCCAGGAAAGGTATAAACGGTGAGAAAATATGGAAAAATTGCGAGAAAAACAGTAAAACTACTTATTTTATTTACCTATATAAACTGTTGCTAACTGTCAAACATTGATTTTTCGCGCCATCGTCCAGAAGTTTGACGAGACATAGTCTGAATAACAATTCATCTGTCACTATTTGTTTTATATTTTATAATTGACAGTAACATAAAAACTCTTTGGGGTGATAGAGAAACTAATCTTTCAATACTTTTAAGGCAGGACAACGTTTGCGGGGTCCAATGGTTATTAGTAAATTGTAACACACAAAAAACTGCAAATTATAACTCGTGACACAGGTAAGAACAGGAGCACATAGATTGACGGACCGTCAGACAGGCACAGAGGCACACTAACAGACAGACACCCACACTTACAGACAGACAGATAAAAAAGAAACATACAGACAATAATGGAGGTATAGAAGTACGCCATAAGATAGAGATAGACCGACAAATGGACAAACGATAGACATATAAGTGGAGAGACACGATCACGATAATAATATAATTAATTCTTATTTCATCAAAAAACTCTTTGAGTCTTACATAAATCAAAACAAATATGTTTTATCACAAAAGTACGTCTATAATATTTGATAAACTGCTGTTTTCCCAGTTTTATTTAATTAATAAATCGTACAAAAAGGCAGACGGGCCGCGTGGTGTTAAGCGATCACCGTCGCCTATGGTCACGTGCAACTCCAGGGTAGCCACCTGAGCATTCCGTTAAAATATGATTGGTAGGTAGGTAGCCAAATACAATACCCATCGTTTATAAAGACCGAGCTTATCAAACCTTTTTTGATGGACGGAATGTTATAAAACAAGGTAGCTTAAGCAATTTAAATAATGATAATAAATATTTTTGTCATCTGGAAGGAACTATAAAGTTAATGTACAAAAACCAACAATAGAAAAATCGATATTATGTAAACCAAATTCAAAACGATTTCAATTTCTAGCATGTCAAAGTTGTCAAAGCGACAGAACACTGCAAAAACGTTTTTTAATACACAAAGCACTGAAATTGCTTTCACAGTTTTAACAAGCTTTTAAAAACACTCTCCGACAATTCTGTTTTTATTTGACTATCGAATTTCACAAAACGTGTTAACACGATCCTTCTGTACAAACTATATGAGCAAAAGTGGATTAATTTAATTTAAAACATAATTTAAATTGTAATTCTGGTGAATAAATAGAGAAAATGTATAAAATATTAGTTTTAAAAGTCTCGTTAGTAAATAAATCTCATAAAAAAAATGTTTATGTACTACCCAAAATGTTGCCAAGATTTCAGTTCTTTTGAGTTGATTGCCAAGGGTAAGCTATACGAACTCGTGTATAGCTTACCATGTGAAAAATACATCAGATATCATGTAGAGCTAAAAAAGTAATGATTCAGTCGGGCACACAACGACCACTCGAGATGCCATGGTTTTTTTTACCGGTAACTGACTCTACAATATTTCCTATGCTTCGGGAGTGCAAATTTGCTCTCCTGCACCTGCTTACCAAGGCCGCTGGTTGGACGGATGGAGCTCCCACTCACACCGCCCACAACCCCGAAAGTCCCCTTTTAGTCGCCTGTTACGATCAGGCAGGGGATACCGTAGCTCTATTCTTAATCCCGATGCTACAGGGACTACAGGAACTACACTTAACTATACCAACACACACAGGGAAGTAGTCCCTGTCAAAATGTTTGCATCGTTTCGCTACCGTCACGAAGGCGTTCGTCACATTTATGATATGCAAATATCGAGTGCCTGAAGTAACGAACCGGCCAAGTCATACATTTAGGCTGAGATATAGAGATGGTGAAATCAGAATAATGTAATGGTACGAAATTTAAATGTAAGGTTAAAATAATAGTGATTTAAGAAATTGCGGTAAGCCGCCTGGGCTGGTAGTAGCAGTAGGTATCTCCATTGGTCATTCTAGTGCTTAAAGTATCAAATGTACTGACTGACCCGTCAGTGGAGAGGGCATTGCGCCTCGATTCGATACATAATTTTTGTGCCAAATCTGGTGCGGGGGAAAGAACACACACATTTTAATTTTGTCACACATTCACAAATATTATTTTATCGCTACAGATGCAAACATTTCTAAATATGTCAATTTCAATTAACAACATCATTTTCTTTGCACCGACAACACTGACACCGACACACACACGCACACTAGTTGTATATCTAGAAGGCACATTGTACATGGACGTTGGGACGAGAGGTTCGCCCGTAAAGGCCATGCACTCCTCTGACGGGTGTCATACCTGTCAGTACCTGTGATGCTCTAAGTTCGAGAGTGTCCAATTGAATGATTACTTTTTAAGGTAATACAGATACATTAATTAATACTCGTATTATCGTTTTTCTTTTCATATGTCATATGAGTGAGGTTGTTGACCAACATTTATCCGACGAAGAGTTTAATCCGGTGATGGAAAAATCGACCTAAGGGCCTCGTTCACCGTCTCCAAGTAAAGTGTTGATTATTTACGTCTCAAGTAAAGTTAATTGGCAACTAAAAGCTATGAGTACGAGTCAGTTTGATTAGTGCTAGTCGAACATCGTGAAATTGAAATTATAGTTACGGGTGCCTTTAACCGACAATTAGCGTACTTGTCACTTTACTAGAAGGTTGTGAAGGCCCTAAGCCTAAACTTTCAGCTGCGTGCTAAAGATGATATTTGTATATATCGCAGAAAAATTAATGAATAGCTCAATATAACAATTTTGTGCAATGGCTGACAAGAAAACAGACGCAATCTACAACAAGGAATACAAGAGAATCAGAAGATTGACTTCGGACTTAGCGACGAGACAGTTTTCTGTATGTTTCTGCTTTTATATTTAACTCTTTTCATTTTTTACTTTTCAACGTATTTAAACTCACGATAATTCAACTAGATATAAGTAAATAGCTTTATAAAAATGGTAGAAATTTCTTGAAAAGATTCGTGCCAGAGTTACATTAAGTTACCACCAACCTTCGGGATAATGGTTGCGTTGCTTACGACCTCTATAACGATAATAAAAATCTTTGTCTTTATCTTTGTCACAATTCAGCTTGCTTGAGATTGTGTATAGATGTCCATGGGGTGCAGCGATCACTGAAGACCAAGTGGCAAGCATTCGCGTCCGATTATGAGGATGATGTTACGCCGTTTAAATAAATAAGACTAACTTGACAAGCGTCGTCTAATGTCAGACTCGGTTTATGAAAATATTTGGTTCTCATAATATAAGTTAAATCATTATTAATTTGATACTTTTTCTTTACAGTCAGAATATGGCCTTACGGAAGAACAAGTTGCAGGTATGTATTGTACCTTATTATTTTCGAAATACAAAAAGAGTTTCCTTAAGTTGATTCCTTATTTCACGATATTTTGAGAAATAAATGTCCTTAGATATAACTGGGGGTTTAACAACATATTCCAATTCAAATAGTTATACTTACTAAATTATAATTTTATTTTATTGTGTTGTAAAATGTTTCAAATTTAAAATAAATATAAAATAAAATAAATACTACCACGAGTAACTCTCTTAAAATTTATAAAGAATAAATTTTACAAAATGTTATTGCATGCTCAAATGGGTCAAATAAGAGCGAAAAATATAGTTAAGAGCCTATGTACCTACCTTGCAATAAATAATAATTATGATTATTTATATATTATATACAATTGTTGTACCTATTTGTATTGGTTGTGTACCAACCAAATAAAACTGCAAACCATTGTATTTGGATCGATGTTTAATTGCAACCAAGTAAATAAATAAATAAATGTCTTTGGGCAATTCACACAACACCATCTGATTCCAAACTAAGCAGAGCTTGTACTATGGTAGGTAATCAGAAAGCTAATAAACAACTTATATAATTCTAAATACATACTTAAATAGATAAATTAACACCCAGATACAGAACAAATAGTCATGTTCATCACATAAATATTTGTCCTGGGTGGGAATCGAACCCTTGTACGCTTGCAGTCGGCATCAGCTACTACGCCATGGAAGCAGTAATTATCATGTTTATTAAAATTTACATAATGAGAGCATTTCATATTATTGCATCAATACTGAAATTTTAGAATTGTCAGCTTAAAACGCTAACATAAACTGCTTTGTTAGAGTTTTGCAAGGTTGACAAAACGTCATTGTATGAACATTTAGTTAATAAATTTGGGTTAACTTCAATTGTTTTCATAGAAAAATAATTGAAAAAAATATATTACATGGACGAATAACGTTCTGATGATTGAATTTTAGAATTTTGGCACAATACAATAAATGGGGTGAAATTCCATGAATCGACTATAGAAGTACGTTCATGGGTAGGGTGGTGAAGCCTCTTTTGGTTTATTCTGGACTGCACTGCACACTTCAGGTAATGTAGGTGGTAGAACCATTAGTTCGCCCGGGGAATTACCACCTCTGCACCCACTTCTGCCGTGAACCAATTCTATTGTGTTTCGGTGGAAAGATGCACTAACATGTGGCGACCACCAAACTCCGGAGTAACAGCGCAACTGCATACGATCTCAGACAAGACATACCTATGCTTGCTTAAGGTTGTATGTAGATGTCCATCGGCTGCAGCGACCACTTAACACCACGTGGCCTGCATGCTCGTCTGCTACTCCATTCAAATAAAAAAAAAACTTAGAGTATGTGTTCTGGTCATGTAAGAAATTCGAATGTGTGACCAACCAGTTGATGCGATAATCGTTCAAAAATGCTAAACTGTTTCTGCACCTTATTGTATCTCGGCCGTACTCAGTTCGATCTTTACTAGTACGGGAGCCTACGAAGCTAATTGTGGATTTACTCAAGCGTCATCAGGACCTTGTGCATTTTATAGGTTGGGAGGTAGGAAGATTAAAATATTATATGACATTTTCCGTTTAACCGGTGGGCAGAGCACCTATAGGTTTTTTTTTAATTTTATTCGAAAGGTACAGGTAAAATAATGACAAATATATATCTATCAATAGTAGGATAAATTAAATGCATGATAAGTCATATTTCAGTGATTTAAATGCAGAGTAAGTCATATTTCAGATCTGATGATATATCATCTGATGATTTTAGTATGAATGTATACAAAACAGCGAAATAAAAAAACGACATTTTGGCAATCTTGAAAGCGTTTGAATTTTTATTATTTTAAAAGTCATGGTTACCGTTAACGGGATATTTTAATCGGACCATTTTGACATCCGGAAGTAAGATAAAAAAAACACTGTACCTAAGTATATAGACGGTTTTTAATCGTAGTAGTACTCAACAGGATGCAAGGTGTACCCCATATCTTAATAAGACGCGCTCGAGTAAATACGAAAATCCCCTCTTGGGCTCCCCTACGTGAGACCACTCTGAGTACTGGGTACCTAGTTCAAACAATAGTTCAAACAACAAATCAAAGCTTATCTAATAGTTACTTAACACCTCGTGCTCTGCATGTTTTTTTTTTTCAATATTGGCATCGCAAACTCTGTGCATATTGGCAGCGTCAAGTATAATTTTTGCATCATTCAGTAGTCATAGAAAAAATCAGTAAATCTAGTTAGTCAGATGTTCAAATTGCGATGGCTACTTTACCAGAATTTGTCCGATCATGTTTTAGAGGCAAGCTAAAAACATGTCTTCGTACTGTTATTTTATTTCATAACACTCATGCACTGTGATTTACGTATAGCGCACAAAATGCCATCAACTTTATCCAATACCTATAACTTAAAAATACACCAAGAAAATAAAAATTAATCCTTAATCTTAAGTTTTCCTGTACATATTCTGTGTGTGCATAAATAATAAATAAATAAAACAGGAACGCATTATGTGTTTTCCGACTTCCTGCCAAAACTCGACATGTTTATTCGCTACTTAATTTAAAAACAAAAACATGAATCTGCATTCCCCTTGTAAGTTTAAAAACGTCATTTCAAATCACGATTTCGCAATTATATCACAAAAAGATCTAAGACGTGCTTTATTAAGTTCCCAAATTCGGAAAGTCGTTTAGTAACCCTCGTAAACATGTTTCTGATATGGCATTATTTATGTGGTTTATCACCCACAGGCATTTTGTTAGGAGCTTTACGTAGAGTAAAGTAATAAAATATAATAAAATAATAAAGTAACAGTGAGCAGCGATGTCCGAGTAGCAAAAACCGCGCTCGTGATCGTAAGAGGCGACTAAAAGGGGGCTTCCGGGGATGCGGACGGTGAGAGTGGGAGCTTGACCCGTCCAGCTAGCAGCCCCGAGAGGGATGGCGGTGTATGCGTGGCCGCATGCCGCCGTGAACACCTGAAGGTGCAGGAGAGCACATCTGCTCTCCCGAAGATGGGCCCGTTGGACACCGGTGCGTTCCTATGGAGGGTGGAGGGGGGTTTTAGTGCGGTCAAATCCCACATAACCCGGTATCCTCTCTCAAGGTGTCGGGTACCTTTTGAAGGTTTCTCCCCGATACCAAAAAAAAAAAAAGTTTCAAATCCTCGGCTCGCATCTCTGACAAAGAAATTTGTAATGTGCGAATTTATCGCTGCTCCACGGTGATGGAAAATATCGTGATATTTCATTGATTACGATGTTCTCCATCGCCGTGCATGCCTGAGAGAAATTCATAATTTCTCGAAAGCATGACGTCCACCAATCCGCACTTGGTCAGCGTGGTGGACTATGGCCTAAATCCCTCTCAATTGTGTGAGGAGACCTGTGCCCAGCAGTGGGACATAAAAAAGATTGAAAAAAAAAGTAACTAAACTATGATTTGAATTATAAAGTTCCGCTACGCTACCCGTAGCGATCTATGCGACTAAGCCAAACGGACGCTGTGAGATGGGTGACCGCTAGTGGCAAAAAAATTCATGAGCGTTTCCGTGCTTCGGAGGGCACGGTCCTGGTTGTTGTCGATAGATAACAGTCGTTAAACCTTGTCGGAGGCCTTACGGGCGGTTTGAAAACATCCGACAGCACGTTGGCCACTAATCCGTATCTCCACCAACCCGCACTGGAGCAGCGTGGTGGAGTAAGCTCTAAGCCTCCCCAATAATGGGGAAAGATCCGTGCCCAGCAGTGGGACGTAAAAAGGGTGGCAGCCAATATGATTTACTTAAGCCCCATAAGATATATGTAACAATTATTCTTCTGATATTCTCATTCAAAAAGATAACATGGTTATGTAGATAAACTATGTAGATTGACGACCCGTGTGGCGCAATGGTTACTATGCCGAACTGCCAATCAACGGTTTCGGTTTCTATTCCGGGCGAAAAGAAATTAGAACGATGAGGCTCAACTTCTGTTCTCAGCCTGGGTGTTTGTGTTCATAGAGTGGCAGATTTTGGGGGACAGCAAACCATTGGTTCAAAAAATTAAAAGACTACTTAAGTATGTAGTAGATACCTTCAAAATGAACTTTTATAAAGTTTTTTAGGAATCTAATTGGATCGAATAGCCTACTGGCGGCAAATTCCTAAATCCAACACTGGATAGAACAATGCAAACAACGAAGTGTGACCGGTTTGACACATATGACACGCAAACACGCATATTGAAACTGCACCTGTCTTTGCCAGTTGAATATAACGGCGAATTAAGTACAACGTTTTCAGAAATATAAAAATCACAAGAAAAAATGTCGAAATGTGTCGTGAAAAGTTGTGATGAATAGTATTAATAAATAATAAGTAGTGGGGTAATTTGAATATTAACAATAAATATAATAATAAATAAATAATAAATAAACGTTTCACATTCATAGCCCCACAGTAGGATGTATATACCCTGTGTCGTGGGTACCATGGACACATACAAAGACAGCAACACAAACACCCAGACCGAGAACAGAAATTTAAACTCATCATTCGAATTTCTGTTTCGCCGGGAGTCGAACCAGGGACCCTTCGATTGCCATGATAAACATTGCGCCATACGGGTCGTCGATGGTTGTATGTGTACGTAGGTCGATCACGCACACATGTTTACAAATCTGGCCTCACATTGTTGTTCGCAGAGTTCCATCTAAATTTTTTAATTGATCTGAGGTCCATGGTAGTCACGACACAGGGTAATCCTAGTGTGGGGCTTTGAGTATAAATAGGTATAATAATATGTTTTTTTAAATATTGGTAATGAAAATGTGTACCGCTCATGATTACTAATAAATATTAAGTACCTACCTAGTATGAAATTAAATCTCGTGTTTATAAGACTTACAAAACACACGGTAACGGAAAACATTTTTATGAAATCACTGGCGATGGCGCGGAGCTACTACTTAATAGGAAAATATGCATACTTATTACAGTTTTTCTTAGTCTTAGGTGACGGGATTTACACTCGGACCGTGCCGGGAGTCAAGTGTTTTAACCAATCACCATTCTGATGGTGTTGATTATGATGATTAATTTATGATAAAATCGTCTGTTTCAGAATTCAAAGAAGCGTTCATGTTGTTCGACAAAGACGAAGATGGCACGATCACGATGGCGGAGCTCGGCGTCGTCATGCGGTCCCTCGGGCAGAGGCCTTCAGGTCAGTGCTCTTGTCTTAGCCCAGGAACTAGATTTTTTAACTTTAACAATATCAACATGACGTCTTCTTTCTCAAACATTCTAGCGTATTTTTTTATTGCGGGATAAGAAGGACTTTTATTAACAACTAAGAAAACAAAGTGCGGGTTATTTGGAACTCCGTGAAGACACCCAATGCCTCAGGTAGCTTCTTCTCTAAAAATAAGATTGTAAGGTATAATCTAATAATCTAATCTATAATTATTTAATATAAAAATAAACTATAATCTAGGGAGTAAAATTAGTACCATTGCGAATCGGTTTTAACGAAATGGATCTCCGTTTCATAATAATAATAAATTATAATAATATTCTGAATGTTCTGTTGACTTGAATGACTTATTTTAGCGCCACCTAGTTCATGTTAATCAAACTAATCAACGGTCAGTTTTGCAACTTCCAACTCAGATTGCCATTGTTTTCACAGGAAATGTCAGATGGCGCTTTTACTGACACATTTCATAACAAGTAACGTATACTAATTTATTATATAATAAATCAAAATAAGTCCCTAAATATTTACATTATTTAATATTTTTATGTTATTTGTTTTAGATACGTATATTTATAGTGTAGTACCACGGAGTTTTAAATAAGTCCACATCCTGTAGCAAAATGATTATAATACTGAAAATGTAACAATAAAAAAAGGAATCTTTACAAAACCAAAATTTCGAAAGAACCCATATAAATTAATTATTAATTAATTATTGTAAATAAAAACAACAAAAAAACTCTACAACTCAAGGCCCCGGCGAGATTCGAACTCACGATCTCCTGTTTACTAGACAGGCGCTTTAACCAACTAAGCCACGGCGCCGATGTTCGAGATTTTGAAATTGAGTATTATAATTTTTAGCAAGCGTAATTGAGCGTAGCGAGCATTAGTGAGTACAAATTTTTCACTTTCCGATTTCTATCGTAAAGATTTTACTCTCTTTTACTTACCTCTTACAAGTAAATTACTTACATTTTTGTTAAATTCGTTATATTTTTGTGGAATTCTATAATAGCGCCATGCGGCGGATGTAAGATATAGGATTTCTAACGATATCGCATTATCTGTTTAATGAGTTAACGGAGTTATCATAGTATCAATTAATGAGTTAACGGAGGAAACAAAGTGGTAAATTCACATAAATTCTAACATTAATTTGCTTCTTCATGAGACGTCGCGTAGAAGAACTGCTGCAGGGCGTTTGTAATAGAAATTCAACATTCATACCCTTCGCGGTCACTGCAAAAATTCATGAATACTCATCCGTTACGGCCACAAATTGAAACGCTGTACCGAATGTATTCATTTATTCATGTGTATCCAACCCGTTATCCTTATGCATTATTGAATACATACCATTATGGATATAAACGGGACGGTTCCATTTCCATTTAAATGTATTAGGTACTAATGGATTTGGATGTAGGTAATTCAAGAAAGTGTTAAGAGGCCGTATATGAAATTTTGCCGATTTCGCTGATTTAGCTGATTAAATATAAAATATTTTGCAATTAAAATACAGTATTTCCATAAGTTTTATTGCACAATATGACTGATCATTTCAATAATAAACTATTAAGTTGGCCGCTTTTCATTTTTGTTACGTTGTTTTGCTAACCTGAAGACGGTGATAGATTTGTGAATTTTGCTGTAATAGGTAATATAGAATACTACATATTTTCGGATCATTTTAGAACCTGTAAGGACCAAAGAAAATCACATAATAATAATATATAGAAAATTATTCACTTTTTGCCAATATCATACAAAAAATATTAGTATAATAATTAGAATATTAATATAGTGGCTAATGTATTAGATTATTATTGAACTGATTAGTCGTATTGTGCAATGAAACTTATGGAAATACTGTATTTTAACTGCAAAATCTCATATGTTAAATTAGGTAAATCAGCGAAATCGGCAAAATTTCGTATTTTTTTTTTCAACCTTTTTATGTCCCACTGCTGGGCACAGGTCTCCTTCTCACAATTGAGAGGGATTTAGGCCATAGTCCACCACGCTGGCCAAGTGCGGATTGGTGGACGTCATGCTTTCGAGAAATTATGAATTTCTCTCAGGCATGCACGGCGATGGAGAACATCGTAATCAATGAAATATCACGATATTTTCCATCATCGTGAAGCAGCGATAAATTCGCACATTACAAATTTCTTTGTCAGAGGTGCGCGCCGAGGATTTGAACCTGGGATCGGTCGCGTCGAAAAACCGCGGTTTTTTTACCACTCGGCCATCGCTGCTCAAATTTCGTATACGGCCTCTTAACCCATATAGCCCCGCCGTGCCCAAACGAGAACGTCTTAACAAATACCCTCAATTTATTAATGTTTTAGATTTTACTTTTTTGTACTGTGAATACTTAAAGGTTAAGAAGCATTTAACGTGTATTTATACCAGGACGTGAAAAATAAGTCGTTTAGAGTGACATTACTGTGCATTTATTGCAGCATATTCAAGCGTCAGAGATTGCTTACATTAAATAATTTTTATTTCTGACTTTTACGTCTAGGATTGTTGCCTTTTTTACATAAAATACATAAATGTAATATATAGTATTAAGTAAAATTAAATTATGACTATTTGATCAATACTGATTATAGAGAGAGTAATTTTATAATAGTGTCCCCAATTGGGGACGATGGGCTCATCAGAGGTATTTTTTTCGTGGTTTGGTCATTTGGTAATTATTTGATAAACGATGTCTATACGAACATTTTGCAGTCTCAACGAGTACCACGGGCTTTAAAAACACTCAATGCTGTGATTCTTGAAGAAGATGATGATGCAGAGCTACAATTAGTTACTTTAGCTCCAGAACCAAGTGTGCTAACCGACGAAGAAGAAGGAGATGAGGATAAAATAAACAGTAACAACATTCTGCGCGACACACCAGGTACAGTCGAAGTGTTTACAGTAAGAGATGAAGAGGAATGGGATAGCATCGATACTGAAACGCTCGCTGAAAATACGAGACATAAAACTGCACCCAAACCACCACAAAATATACAGGCACCCTGGCGACGTAAGACCAAGCCAACCTACGAACAATTGGCGGAGGGGTTGCAGAAGGTAGAACCAAAAAGTGTCTACTCACTAACTGCTGTAAAACAATTTGAGAAGAAGGTTCGTGCTGAGTTTGACTACCGTTTCAACGAATCAAGTTCTTTTCATTCGTTGACTGTATAATAATCACAATGGGGTCAAATTATGACAACGTCCTAATTCTAGTAAAAGTAAAACGTTGAAGCACTGTGGAGAAGAAAAGAAGTGGACGTTGATATCCCGCATGTATTTCAAGGGTATATGTATAAGTATACTATAAGTTTACAAGGGAATGGGCGGTGTAGATCAAGGAGATCAGTCAATTTGCGTATGGCAGTGTTATACGGTGGAAAAATGGTGGTGGGTACTTTTACATACATGTTGGACCTTGCAGTTGCAAATGCATGGCGCCTACGCCTTCTGGAAAATTATACCAAACTAGATCAGCTTCAGTTTCGTCGCTATATTGCTTGTCATTATTTGAGACATTCCGGGAGTCAAACTTTGCGACTACTAACCACCCTCTGTGGAGCCAAGCTTGCAGTATGCCGGAATTGGCCACTTTTAATCTTCTCAAACAATTGCGATGTATCGTGTGTCATAATAAAACACGTTGACAATGTAATACGTGTATAACAACATTGTATATTGAAAAAAATACTTCGAAGATTTCCACTCCATAATATGAACCCATCGTCCCCATTTGAGGACGCCTGTTTTTTTCTTTGAAGAAATATATATACTTTCAATTAATTTATTTTTTATATATAAGAATAAGTGTTTTAAGCAGTTAATAATGATTTTTTGTAATTTGCACTAGTTGATTACATTTGGGTCCAAATGGGTTAATTCTAAATAGAAATACCTAAATTAATTATAATTGTACTTAGTAATGAAGCGCGTATTCTCCTACGGGTAGCGTTGAACGCAAGCGATTTTACGCAGTTAAGCGTAACAGGCGCGGTCGGGTTATGACATGGGTTACCGCTGGTGTGACATATCATGCGTTTGGTGTTTCAAAGGGCACGTTAAGCCGTCGATTCCTGTTGTTATCGTATAATAATATATATACTTAGCAGTCGTTAAACCTTGTCGGAGGCCTTATGAGCGGTATGTAATATCCGAGAGCGGGTTGGCCACTAACCCGCATCTCAATTTAGTTGACTTTCGCACATTAACAATAAATAAATAATATATTAATACTTTTTGTATTTTAACACGTTTACTGCGAAGCTCAAAAACATAATATTCCACTCTGGTGCGGTACAGGACAATATTGCCATGTACTGTTAATTTTTCTAGTGCGAAACAAGGCAAATGTGTCCGGTACACAATTCTTTTTAAAACTTTTTTGTTTCATAAAATTTTTACTTTCTGGCAATTCTTTAACTTTTATCAATATCTAAAAACTTTGAACTATATACGTTTCTTTTGGTTCTAGAATTGGACAAATATTTTTTCACTTATAGGTATAAACGTCTTACCGGACTCATATGTCATGTGGCGCACAAGAAGTGGTGAAAACGTTCAAATAGTCGATAAACAGTAGTGGTGTTATATAAGAAAACAAATATTTATCGATAATACTTTTATTTATAAAGCAAATTAGGCATTATTACCCGACTGCGTGAGAAGGAGGGTTATGTTTTTCGAGCGTATGTATGTATGTATGTATGTATGTATGTGGGTATGTATGTCCATTTCTTTGGCGCACCGCACAGCCCAAACGACTGGAAGATTTAAACATATGAGGTGTCGTTAAATTTGTTAGGATTGTCAGATTGACATAGGCTATATACATTTTCAAAATGGCGTCCTCAAATTTGAAAAAAGGGGAGTGGGGTTTTTTTTTCTAACCACAGCAATATGGGTATCAAATGCAAGCTAGTGAAAAAACTATTTCAAAAATATATATATCATATCACATTTCTACTATATTTTAAGAAAAATCTTCAAATAATTAAACAATTTGAAATTAAATTATTATTATAAAAACAAAAAAACCCGACTGCTTCAAAAATGAACTGAAAAGAGAGAAACAAGTATCGCAATGTATATTTAAATAAGTTAAACTAAATATTTTAAGGTACTGCACGCGGTGACAAACGATGTTTTGATAGATCTTTCTGTGCCAGTAGGTAATAAAGTAAGTACCTATTGTTTATAAATGTCGATACTGTTAACAAATATCGATAAACGATAATAATATCCGTTTCTCACTAATGCATACGTCCTAGCCAACAGTGCGATACCGGACATACACATACAAGTCGTATTCGTCCGGTAACGCATGGAATGTAAAAATTTTTCGTTCTGTGCGTACAGGTCAAATATGCCATGTACTTTTTGTCTATTGTAATAAGACCATCTGAAAGTAAGAAGCAATGATGTTTATTTGTCCCTTTTTAACTCACAGAATATCGTACCTAAAATGACGCCGCACCAGCGAGAAAAACTAGTTTTTGGCGCTCGCACCACGGGAGAGTTCATTACCGGCTATATACGTCCGGTAACGCACTTAACGTGTTAAAACATTTTGATCGATATGTAATGATGGGCTTCTCATGAGTTGGTCATGCAATGAACAGTTACTTCGCAGACAGACATACATTTTACTTAGGGTTGAGCATCTATCGTCCTATATTCAACAAGATGGTGACCTTATTTCGTCACAAATCTTTGTTTATGACGAACATACGATATACGAGGACGTTGTTTTACCCTATTTTCCGGCAAAAATGAAAGGATTCAGGTGTGAAATGAATTTTCGGGTGAAATTGTGCCTTTTGTTTTTATAATGGAAGTTCCGTATTCGCCGTTGATTTTTTCTGTTTTATATTTTATTTTGACATGACATCTTACTTAGATAGATTTTAATTCTAAAAGTAGATAAGTAACAAATGAAATGTTAGTACCAAAAAGAGAAAAGAACATTTAGGAACATTTAACTTGATTAATAGTTTTCTTGCAAACTTAAACACCTTTTGTTTATGTGGTCAACGCGCCGAACGACGTACCGTAGATAGTTTAGTTTTTAGCAGGGCAAAAATTTGATTGGTGAAATAAAGCGTCTTTTCCCGGAAATCCTATATAGTCCTATTCTAGAGCTACGCGTATGAATTGTCAGACAGTTTTGAAGGTCATCTGGTATTAAATTATCACGGCATGACTGTCTACCACAGAGCAACGAATATTCATGTCAGCGCGCGAGCGACGAGAATATTCGTTGCTCTGTGCTATCTAGGTACATAGAATCTCGAGCTAGGCTCGATAGCTGTTTGAAATTGTGTGATCGGAGACTCATATAAGTTTTGGCGGCAACCCCACCTTTCCTGCAACTTTTTAACGTGCCCTCTGAAGCACGGAAACGTGCATGAAATTTTTTGCCACAAGCGGTCACCCATCTCACACGTCACCGCGCCAGATTGGCTTCGCTGCATAGACTGCTTGCGTACTACGCTAACCGCCGAGCCATGCGCGCTTCTAATCTAACTATACTTAGTACCACTTATTTTGATACATTTATATTTATTACAGAGACCGAGCTCCGCGATATGGTGAAGGAAGTAGACCAAGATGGAAACGGCACTATCGAGTTCAATGAGTTTCTCCAAATGATGTCCAAGAAGATGCGCGGGGCTGATGGAGAAGATGAGCTTAGAGAGGCATTCAGGTACGTTAAGTTAATGATTCAAACAGGCACGGTCCCAGGGGAGGGGTCACAGGGGACATGACTCCCCCCCCCCCACAAAACCATCAGTCATGCGTAGATGGAAGGCGAAACAAGCCAATTTGGAACACCTCTCTTCCCTTAAATTTCTAAGTTCAGCCCCCCCCCCCCACCAAATTTCTTGGCAAATTTCTTCCCCCCCTCCCAATTGAAGGCTGCGACCTAGAATCTAGGCACATTCAAACAGTATTGGCTACAAACCTTTTTACGTCCCATTGCTGGGCACGGGTCTTTCCTCATTATTGGGGAGGCCTGGAGCTTACTGCACCACGCTGCTCCAATGCGGGTTGGTGGAGTAATTCAAACAGTATAGCTTTCGGCAGTAGGAGCAAGAGCAGGTGCGAAGCGTGCATGGCCCAGCGGTTAGCGTAAAACTTAAGCTCTACGCAGCTAAGCGGAACGTGCGCGGTCGGATGAGAGATGGATGACCGCTAGTGGCAAAATTTCAAGCACATTTCCGTGTTTCTTAAAGAGCTTGCTCTTCTTTGTATTGTGACTCTACTCTCACATGCGAATTTAAGTTGGAACAAATCTCTTTTGCAATTCGAACTAGTTCTAGCATAAGATTTGAGCGTGGGCGGCTAAAATTTTGCATATTCTTGGATTTGCGCACGTAACACGATAACTATTGTGTTTTTTATCTATTGAAACTGCAGTCTTATATTATCTGTTTATATTATTGCAGTGAAAATTACAGTCCAAATTGTTATTCGATTAAGCTTTCAATTCATTAAAGCAGTTTAGCCTGCTGCTTTGTTGAGCATAACATTTAATTATTTATGGACCACAGGCAGGAACCAATTTACATTTGGACCTATTTACGCAAACCGGAACCAATCCACACTCATGCCGAAATTGAGTTAAGTACACAGAAAAGCTTAAAATTGCACCTTCTATGACCCTGAAAAGATCAAAATGATCTGACAATTTTGACAGAACAAAACATTTTCATGACATGTTTACCAATCCACAAAACATCAGCTGTCTAATATATTAAACAGCTTTTTCTCAAAACTATCATCATCATCATCATCCATTATATTCTAATTCTATTATATTTAAAGATTTTTACATGTCTTTCACAAAATAGTTCTTTGATTTCGTTTCTCTGGTAATTTAGACGTTCCTATGTAGTAAACCACCTATCAAATGCTGTGAGTATCGTACTGATTGGCAATAAGCAGATATAAAAATGCATATTGCGTGATAAAAACGACCTGCGTGGCGTAATGGTTACCATGCCGGACTGCCAATTGAAGGGTCCCGGGTTAGATACCCGGCGAAACAGAAATTTGAACGATGAGTTTAAATTTCTGTTCTCGGTCTGGGTGTTTGTGTTTCTGTCTTTGTGTGTCCATTGTACCCGCGACACAGGGTATATCTAACCTACAGTGGAGCTATGAGGGTGAATCGTTACATTTTAAAAATTCGCATACTTTCCTTACGAGTGCTTTCGTTTCCGTACGATCATCTACAAATTCAACCTAAATTTAAGCCAAAACTTACATCCATACTTATTATAACAAAATTAAAGATAGACCTTAACGGGAGTCCCTGTAGCTTCGGGATTAAGAATAGAGCTACGGTATCCCCTGCCTGATCGTAAGAGGCGACTAAAAGGGGGCTTCCGGGGTTGTGGACGGTGCGAGTGGGTCCGTCCAACCTGCAGCCCCGGGAAGGCTGGCGATGTGTGCGTGGCCACATGTCCCTCTCCCAATGTGCCGGGTACCTTTTGAAGGTCAAAAAAACAAAAAAAGACCTTAAAGGAGAATTTATTTAGTATTTGCCTACACTTGCAATATTCCTGGAATATTCCATTTAATGCACAGTTTAATCTATGCTCCAAACAGCTTAAGTATTATTATAATCGGTGTTATTGCAGCGTGAAATTCAGTCCAAACTATTGTTGGTCTAGCTTGACATTTATAACGTTGGAAAGCACTTAGTGAGGACTTTGCGGGATTACGTTTTCAAACTGAATAATATTTTATTGTGAGATAATCTTTTAGTACTTACCAAAACATTTATTTTAAGCTTGATGATACATTCAGCTCCAGGATAACTTTAGACAGTAGTAGAAATCTGTGAATCTTTCAAAGACAAAGACATTTATTTGCACAAATATGGGTGTTTACAAAGTTGTTTATATATATTTAGTTCACCATATTTACCTTCATTAGGTATGCAAATATACAATGATAAAAATATAAAAGGAAAAAAAAATAAACTATAATACAATTACGAAATGTACATTAACATCTATTTTACTATTATTTTTATTTGTCCCATATTGCGCCTTTTATAAATTAATTATTATTATTTATTTATTTATTTATTTATTTATTTATTTATTTATTTATTTATTTATTTATTTATTTATTTATTTATTTATTTATTTATATTTCGGATCGGTTCCGATCGTCAGCTTTGGGTACCCATATAAGGTTATATAAGGGTGTTTGTACACTGAGAGGAAAAAAAGCCGGTGGAAAAAAATCTCCCAGGTTTTTATGGAATTCCTTTATGCCGTTTTATCGTTTATGAAATCAGTGACTGAGTAACTTTAAAACTTTCTTTATTGGGACCATTTTGACGCACGAGGTCAAACTAAAACCCTCAGCTAGACTAACTAAACCCTGACCAGCAAGAGCGTATTGCGTGCCGCTCTTAAAAGAGCTATGCCGCCAGGTGCTTACAACATGCAGCATTCTTTCCTGACGACTTCGAGCTCATATTCTAGCCTCAGGAGTTTTCAGAAACCTC
Organism: Pyrgus malvae; assembly: GCA_911387765.1. Taxonomy (NCBI): domain Eukaryota; kingdom Metazoa; phylum Arthropoda; class Insecta; order Lepidoptera; family Hesperiidae; genus Pyrgus; species Pyrgus malvae. The sequence goes on along the minus strand of OU426958.1, from coordinate 4,216,041 downwards.
GATAACATATGCCTCCTGTTACGACATGAAGGTCTTAAGTTCTATTTAGATCCCGGTATGGAAGCGCCATTCTTCTCCAACGATCACATAAATCTAAACCTTTAAATCTTTTGTAGGTGTTAGAACTATTATCGTTCGCCCGAGGAAGTACCACCACTGCACCCACTTCTGCCGTGAACCAATTCTATTGTATTTCGGTGGAAAGGTGCAGTTGCCGGCCACACAATGCTTGCTTGAGGTTGTATGTAGATGTCCATGGGCTGTAGCGACCACTTAACACCACGTGGCCTACATGCTCGTCTGCTACTCCATTCAAATAAAAAAAATTACGGTTTGCACTCCGGGAGTGCCGGCAGAAGTGAAAACTTGATTATTAACGTTGTGCATTTTTGATTTATTGGAATAGTTAGGGAATAATTTTGAACGAATTGCTTTTATTATCAATATAAAAGTACTATTATTTATGTCGTAGAATACAATATTTATTTATTGCGCTATCGTACACAAACATTACAATTTATATTTCATTTTCTAATTCTTTTCAAGTTTTTTTTCATACTTTGAAAAAAAAAATTTTTGTTACCCATTTTTTATGAAAATAGATTTTTTTAAAATCGATTTTTTTTAATTAATCGAAACCCTTACAATCGATTAAAAAATAAACAATCGATTGTTCGATTAATCGATTTCGATGTTACAACTCTACTCTCCAACGATGCGAGTTTCACAGTTTTTACCCATCCCACAAAAGTGCTCAACGCCGCTAAAGAAGTTTTCACTTCAATAAAAAAATTAATTCCAGGGTATTTGATAAGAACAACGACGGCCTGATATCTTCCGTGGAGCTGCGTCACGTCATGACCAACCTGGGTGAGCGGCTGAGCGAAGAGGAGGTCGATGACATGATTCGTGAGGCTGACCTCAATGGCGACGGCATGGTCAATTACGATGGTCTGTATCAATGTTACAAATATTTTCTATTCACCTTTCTTGCCGTGCTGTAAGTACAAGGGGCCCTGGGTTTGATTCCCAGAGGAAATATAAATTTAGAGATCTTTTCTTGGTCCGGATGTTTGTATCCTAGTCTTAGTGTGTATCCATGGTAACCACAATACAGGGTATTTAAACCTTCTCTGGGGCTATTAGCACTGAGTAGTGAGTACTAACTTACTTATTAATTAATTACTTACTTACTAATCTTACTATCGAACCAGTGGTTTGATTTTTTATTATTACTCGGTCCACGTCTAAACAGTTTGAAATAAATTTGACAAAAAAGTTTTTAGAGAATCAACGACTGAATAAAGCGCCATCTGTGAACAGATATGTGAACTTTTTTCTAAAAACCTTTGCATGTACCTACCTAGATTATGAATTAGGGATTCCTTAAAACAATGTAAGTACTTACTTCTGTAAAAGTTGAGGCTATTTCAAGCCTCACTTACCGTATTCATTAGACGAGACTTGAGTTATATAGATGCTGGTGCTGCTGGAAGCAATTTCTTATAGGAATAAGCAGTACTCTGTACGTATTCTTCTTTTAATATAGGTATTCTGTAATATCTTTGTGTAGGGTTGCCATCTCTAAAATCTGTCAACCAGAACAAGACGCGTTAAAACCCCGGATTTTAGAGCTCAAAACCCGGACACTTCAACAGCGGGGGGACGGTGAAATTTAGCGAGTCGGTTCGTTGATTGACCGCTGCCTGCGGGCATAGTGCGTGTGTCGCGGGCGGCCAAAGACTCTTATTATTTTTAAACCCGGACTACCAATCCGGCCCGGACGCTCCCCGGACGCCCTCTAAACTAGGACAAATCCGGGGAAACCCGGACGGATGGCAACCCTATCATTGTGTACAAAATTAAATAAATAAAACGCAAAATCTTAACCTATGTTTGATATAAGCTTACCGTCACATGTCTTTTATGGCCATTTAATGTTGTTTTATAATCTAACATATTCCCATCTTATTCCAGAGTTCGTGACAATACTGACGTCGAAAAACTAGTATGCAGATCCACCGCCGATACGAGATCCGACCCCACCACGAAAGTGTCCACATTCGGACCTTTTCAAACCCGGGGGGAAAGAAACTCTTATATAAGTTGCCCTGTGGAGTGTTTGAGGGCCAACTTGTGTTATCGGCAACGGTCACCACGGTTAACCTTTACTTAGCGCTTTGTGACAGTGTATACGTACCCTAACCTGTGTAACCCTGTGTTTACTGAAACAATAGCCAGTGATCTATAAGTGTGAGTGGAATCTGTCTTAATACATGAAACAATTTTAAACATGATGAACAAAGATTTTGAATATGATGAACAAATGTTTAAACATGATGATAATAGTTTGTGAATCCGATGAAGATGCTCATAACAATAAAAGTTTGAAAATGATGGATTAATCTTTTTAATATTATAAATTTAGCGCATTACATGTTATAACTGTCATGTTATTATGTTATTTTTTAATAAAATATGAATTAAAAAATAAATATAATTAAAATATAACTCCAGAAAGACTCTAATTATAAAATATTTTGTTAATTATAAAGATGACTGTATGTTACGGAACTGAAAATAAAACTAATTTATAAACGATATTTAAAATTGTTAACATAAATAATGACTACTTTTTCATAAAATTAACCTATTGGATTTAGTAGTATTTTTATGTGTAAACATTTTTTTGATAAATCAAACTTCAAAATTAAATAACGTATGGAAGACATCAAACATTACATAATAATAAATTCAACTAACCTACCATGAATTTTCTCAAAACTTATACAGAATTTAAACTACGCGCTTTTCGTGCTTCGGAGGGCACGTTGAGCCGTCGGTCCCGGTTGTTGTCGATAGATAACAGTCGTTAAACCTTGTCGGAGGCCTTATGGGCGATTTGAGAACATCCGACAGCGGGTTGGCCACTAACCCGCATCCCCACCAACCTGCATTGGAGCAGCGTGATAGAGTAGGTAATCTCCAGGCCTACCCAATAATGGGGAGAGACCAGCAGTGGGACATAAAAAGGGTTGCAACCAAATAAACTGAATGAACCTGAAAGAAAATGTATAAAAATGTACTGTTTAGAAATACGTACTATGTAATAGCAAACTATATGTATAGAATTTTCATAACTTTCTCTAACAGTTAAATTGTTTATGTTGTGCGTGATTTTATAACCAAATATATCTAATCTGCTCTACACTTTAAACGCGGATCCGTCGACATAGCTTAACGAAGCTAAGAAATCCCAGTTCGTAAAATAATAAAAAAATGGGCATCTTTCACCTACACTTCTATCGCCGTTAACATGTTGGAGATTTGCACACTAAGGGCCTCGTTCACCATCTCCAAGTAAATTGTTGATTAATTACGTCCCAAGTAAAGTTAAAGCTATGAGTATGGGTCAGTTTATCATGATTAGTGTAACTCGAACATTGTGAATTTGAAATTGAAGTTACGGGTGACTTTAACCGACAATTAGCGTACTTGTCACTTTACTTGAAGGTGGTAAAAGAGGCCCTAAAGCTTATTTTTTAATTATTTAAACGTGGAAAGCCATAGATATAAATTTAGAATATACCTAAAATACCTATAGGAGAACGTTTAATTCGAATGTTTAAATAGAATAATAGAGAGGAGTGATGCCGAGTCTCGGTCGGACTTCTGCACCCCGTTCGTATTTCTTTACCCCAAGAAAAACCGACCTGGTGGTGCCTCTTGTGAGCTTTAACTGTTAATGAGAACTCATGTTCAGTACAAAAAATAAAAATAAAAATTTACCCACTTATTTTGATTTATGGCGTAAAGAGTACAAAGAAGTCGCCAATAAGACGTGTCGGCGGGTCATCTTATGTAGAGCTAATACAGTCATAGATCGTCATAGCATTCAGTACGTATACACTTGTGTGTGTAGTGTTAGTATGAAGTGTAAGTGTTGAAAGTGTAGTGTATCAAGGTAGAAGTGAAACTTCTTTTTAAAATAAAAGTTATTTGCAGTTAAGACGGACGATGCTGAGTCTATGGACGGACGTAAACGGTGGTCAGAGCCATCGATTCTATGGTTTTGCCAAGATGACAATAGATGGCGTTAGTTGTTGCGTGGTTTATGTTAATAAATTCCAGCGCATTGTTAAGCCATTTTATGAAATAAAGCTACTCTCCAGGTGTGTGAATATGTAATTAGTTAGAAAGTCCATTAATTTGACAATGGTTTTTTTAAATAAATTTTCGTTTTGATAACAGATAAATACAATCTTACATATTTATGAATGCAAAAGAAAGTAGGGTACGTAAGGAGGAAGTCATGTTATTTTGATAAAAGAATAGAACAAAAACTTTATAAAATAAAAACACACACAACACAATATTCAATTAAATATGTAGTGAGTGATACGGAATCCTCAAGCCGTGACTTTTGACCGACTGACCGTGAGATTTTTTGTACCCATTAGGTATCTGAGCAAGCACTTTCGATCTAACTAATACCCATCTAATATGTTTTATACGTCACTCAACACTCAACTCATTATAAATTCAGACGTGTAAACAAAGTCTGACTAATTGCAATCATTGAGTTGCCTTCCTCAATTTATATTGGAATTTTACTAAAATGCGTCAAAATTTTTCAATTATTAGAAACTACTTCACTATGTGACGTAAATATCGACCAACGGGAACCGGTGATTCCTTTTTCCATATTATATTTTGGTAGAGTGTAAATAATCATCTACACTTAGATGATACGTCAACTAGACTCTTCAATATTCTGTTATACATCTTCATTTTAATATGAAATAAAATGACAGTATAATAAATACTATTGTTATTTATGATATAACTTAATAAGAATTTTCAGGCCAAGAACCAACTACGACTAAAGACTAGTTAAAGTTAAAAGTTAAAATTTAATAGACCTATCTCGATTTATGCCGCTTTAATTCTTTGCATTATATCATTAATTATTTATTGTACACAGTAACAAACAACGATCAATGAAATAACACATTTAACTGGCTTTGGTAAAAGAAATTATTTAAAAAAATCTCTAATACCATCCTTTGTATAGACCGTTAAAAGGTATATCTGTAAATATCTCAGTAAATATTATACAAACAGTGTCATTTTCAATAATTCTCATATTATCAGAAAAAAGTGTCAATATAAGCCGCAAAAATATTAATAAATTCCTGACCATTTTCACGAGAACCTACCACTTTTAAACACTCGAGGGACAATTTTCAGACTGAGTTTCCATACCCATAACTTCTACGTTTTTTTATTTATAATATCATTACCTACCATGACATCAATAATAATGTAACAACTTATATGTACGCATATTTATGCAAATAAATAAATTCATTCATTCAATCATTCATTCATTAATTAATTCATTCATACATTCAAATCATCTTCTCGTTCATGGAATTTAGTTAAAACAAGTAAAGAAGTTTCACTTCGTTGAGTGGTTTTCGTTAGTCTTCCAAGTCGCGAAGGTTGACTGAAAATGTGGAGCCAAACTCTAAAAGTTCATTAATATTACGAGGAATCGAAGTAATATTTATAGATAATAGTGTTCGATGTAAAGCTGTATGTACGTACCATCGGAATATAATAAGTATGTAGGTATACTATAATAGATAAGCATCTACGTTACACTAATATCCGAGAGAAATTCTTAGTATTTAGGGGTAGATATTAATCTATGTAGGCTAAATAATGTTTTAGATTCTATTAAAGCCTGACAGGCTGGATGTAAAAAAATGTATCATAATGAAAAAAAATGTAAAAGGTGTAAGTCATGATCCCCAAAGTAAGATTGACAAATCCAAGATCTGATTAGAAATGGCAAGTAATACATTTCTATGGAACGTTTAATATGGTATTAAATTGTATTATTATTGAAGGAATTAACATTCAATAAAATTTTGATGAAGTTTAGAATAATAGTGATACATACAATATTCCATAGTCATCTCACAGTTACGGTGAAATGACTACAAGTTAGAAATCTTCCATACTTATTATATTTCGATATTTAATTATGTAACGTTTTATTTGTTCGTGTAAAAGGAAACTGAGGAATTTTACCAATTTATATAGTCACTTGAAAAGGGTACTTTTAATGTAATGAAGTTAACATTTTTACGTGTTATTATTATTAAGCTCGTGAAGACTATAAGACATTTTAACGATTAGGCTTTTAACTGTCCCGTTTCTAAGATTCCCTCTTTATTTGAGACCGGTAGTACATTTATTTATCATTATCAATTTTGGTATATTGAATTAGAAATGTAAGAAGATGACTTCAGAAATTATATTCATGAATTTCTTTCTTTCAAATCAAATAATAAATGTAATAAGTGTGCTGCCGGTCTCATATTTGTGTTTGTAGAATTAAGGCATTTGAGCGAAAGATGTCATTTTAGTGATGCGTGAAAGAAATTATTTTGCGTTTATTTTGTGTCATTGTTGGTTAAAAAGTATATCCGTTTGTCTTCTCACTGTAAATAAAGAGGCAAAAATATTATTGTTCTTCCAATAAGAAAAAAAAACTCAAAAATCAGAGCTCTATAAGATTTGCAAATACGCTTATTATCAAAATTCAAATGCCTAAAAATTCCTATGAAATCCTCTTATATCATATCTTCTTTTTTTGTTTTCTTGTATTGTTAGTATTGTTTGTATTTATTTGTAACGAAAGTTATTATCTTCTTTATAACGTGTCTAAATGAATTTTTCGCCCACACAATTTTATTACTGTACCTCACATCAAGGAAAAGGCCCAAAATGAACCGAAATATTTTCGAATATCAGTTTTAAATCTTTTTTTAAATTTAATTTTAGTATAATCGAAATGTTATCTATACTTTCAGAATTTTATTCTTATTTTTTTTACATTTGTATATAATTTTTAGCAAAATTTTCATCCATTTGAATTATTTTTCAAAGAAGACTTACCTACTATAATTTAATTCAATGAACTTTTCAGCAAATGTGTTGATTTGTTGAAGAAATTTGAGTAAAATTGTTGGTATATTAAAAAAACTTTAAGAAAACTTTAGTTTCATTTTTATATTAAAATTTATAATTTTTAGGTTAGAAAGAGATAACTAATTTTAATTTATTTTAACTATCGTTACACCGGGATAACATAAATAGAAAAATATTATAATATAGATATGTTTTTCAAAACATAATTATATTAACTTATATTTCAAATAATAAGTTTAATTTTAATAATGATAAACACATTATTACAATTATATTAAACTAAAATAAATATTGTAAGTAAATTATTTTTATTATAATAAAATTTTGGACAATAAACAAAACAAAAGATTTATTAAAATTTCTGTCAATTTGTAATATTAATTGAGATTCATCTATTTCTGTATTTCTTCTACAATATAAATGCACATATCACGGGCAAAAAAATATTTTATTTAATGCCAAATATTTAAAAGATACATGAAATTATCGCGGCTAGTAAAAATGATAAAATCATCCCTGATAATAAGTGCTTCAAGATAAACTATAAATATCATATATATAAAAATTTATCTGTCTGAATATTTCTTTTAAAGAGTATTATTTATGTAAGAGTATTCAAACTATTTTTTTGATAATGATAACTTATTTACATTATACATTTATCGACATAAATACATATAAAAATACTTATAATTATAGTAAATGGTTATAAAATTATTAAGATGCATTTATGATAAGAACAGCTTATAGAATGTGTAATTATGCAAAATTTACGTGTTTATAAAGCTTGGTTATATTCATTGTGTAAGCCTTAAGTCTATAAATGCACTAAAAATAATTTTGACTATAAATGTATACTTTATGTCCATTTAAATTAAATGAATGACTGTTACATTTAATGTTCATTTTACATAAGTTAAACATTATTTAATTATACAAAATTGTTGAATTATTTAATTTTATGGATTGATATATTAATCTTTGTTATATGCTTGTACGAGTTGATATTAGTGTGTGTATGAAACATTATTGTAAGTATGTAAACGCAATTTAGATATTCGATGTAACTAGATGAATATACAAGGCTTCGTATGAGAAAAATGTTTTAATAAAATTGATATGTGAAAAATTGTTTTATTTTTTCAACAGATTTTTATATTTTATTCCGTCTAAAAGGCTATTGCCTTCCGCCGGCGGCTTAGTCCACGTGGACCCGTTTTATAGGTTTCCGTAGGATAAAAACCATCCTATGTCCTTTCCCAAGGTCCACTCTATCTGTGTTCCAAATTTCATTAAATGTCGAGTGCGGTCAAAAGGAGGATGGGTGGCCATCATTAAGCAACGCTATTGTGGTCATATGAAGGATAGGTGTCAAGGGCTAGGGTACAATCAGCCCCCAATTTACCTACATGCGCTAAGATATACTGGATCAAGCGAGAAGTGCCATCGAAAATGATATTTTGATTCAGAGTTCCCCGTCGCATTAGTCGGTATAATGAGGAGGTCCACGGGAAATTAAAATGGCCTGTAACACTACTGGTGGTGCGAAGGAGTAGTGCCAAGGGCAATAAACCATTACACACGCTATAGCCGCGCGTTCCCCGTGGGCGTGGACCAACAGTTGGTCCAACTAGTTGGACCACGGGGAATTTTTTTCCCGCTGGACCAACTACTCGGTGGTCCAACTCAAATCGTTCCCGCAATGTGCATGTGCATGTGCATATGCACGCCTCACAACATTAATAGCCGAACGGGATTTGAGACATAAAACATACCGTACTCGAAGAGGCTTATATTATAAAACTAGCCTTCCGCCAGCGGCTTCGCCCGCGTGGACCCGTTTAATGGATCTCCGTAGGATAAAAAATAGCCTATGTGCTATTCCACGCTTCATTGCTGTATTAAAATCATAGGCGTTATGCTTCAACCGCGTTGACCCTATTACCCAATTTCACGTAGGAATTAAGCATTTTTCCGCGGTAAAAAGTATCCTATGTTACTCAAAGTGAATGTAGCTTTCTAACGGTGAAAGAATTTTTGAAATCGGAACAGTAATTTTTGAGTTTATTCATTACAAACATACAAAAATACAAATCTTTCCTCTTTATAATATTAGTATAGATAACGAGCAAATACCAAGTATTGCTAGATAATTATTTAAACTGGTGTTCTTAACTTAATTCTATGTTATCAGAAGATTAACGCCATCCAAATCATATAACGCAATAACCAGATTATATACATAAGTAACTATAATATAAATCTAAAAGGTAACTATTGTTATCTTTAGAGTCTTTACTTTTATAGGTTGCTGAAACGGTATTGAGACATAATTATTATTGTACTAACAAAAATTGTTTCAAGTTATGTCTATTTGCAAGAGAATTAGATTTACTAATCTCTTCATAAGAATTGCTGTGAATATATTTTATAATTAATTGATAATTATAGAACTTTTGATAAGATTCTGCTTGTTATATATATTATGATCATTTGAACTCATTTGATGCCACTTATGTAGGTCAAGCACGTGACGAGCGCAAAACGTGGAAAACATTTTTTAAGACGGAGCAATTGCAACGCGGGCAAGAGTTGGATGGACAAATTGACGATCGGGAATTCGTATTATCATTCAGTCAAGTTTTTGCCCTCGTAGTCTTAAAGTTCGAAAACAGAAGCCTTTATTTTTTCCTACATTAATGAGACTAGATTTGTCACCCATAGTTCTGTAGCTTCGAGATTAAGAATAGAGCTATGGTATCCCCTGCCTATGCCTGATAGTAAGAGGCGACTAAAGGGGGCTTCCAGGGTTGTGGGCGGTGTGAGTGGTGATCGAGCTCCCGCTCGATCCGCCCAACCAGCTGCCCCAGAAAGTACGACGGTGTATGTGTGACCGCAAGCCGCCGTAAGCATCGGAAGGTGGAGGAGAGCACATCTGCTCTCCCGAAGATGGGCCCTTGCTGGGCGCCGCGCGTGAATGACATCGATGCGCTCCACTGTAAATTCAGAAGCCCAAGCGCAGAGGCAGGCCACCGAGGGGATTTGAGCGCGGACAAATCCCACATAACCTGGTATCCTCTCCCAAGGTGCCGGGTATCTTTTGAAGGTCCCGCCCCCGATACAAAAAAAAAATTGTCATCCATACTCTTTTTTTTTTTCTTACACAGTTCGACCTCCGGAGTAGTAACGCAACTGAATAAGACCTCAGGCAAAACTCAGGATTGCGGTTCTGTGTGTAGGTAAGTACTACAGCAATCTTTTAACACCAGGTGACCTGCATGATCGTCTACTCCAAATTTCACAAAATATATGTACTTTTCCAAAATTTTAGACCAATTATTAAATCTAAATCTTCCCGCATCGTTAACATAAGGAGCTAGTAACAGATGTTTTGTTCCGAAAAATAAAGTGATAACGAGAGCGATAGTAAGATTTGACGTCAAAGTGGCAGGCGTGGTACACACGCCCCCAATGCCGCCAGCACGCGACATGGGACTGCAGTGTGGATGAGCTGCCATTGTATGGAGACCGACTTTTTAAATTAAATGTAAAAATAATAATCAATTTATTCTTAAAAATGCATTACATGAGTTAATTAAAAAAACGTTAAATTAGAGTACATTGATTAAAAATAAATGTATGTAAATATTAATTATTTATAAATTATATTATAAATTATGAATAATATTAATAGTCTTAATCAATCTCCAATTTATCACTGGAACATATTTTTATTCACTCAAAGAGGTAAATATACCAATTGCTAGGCAGAAATCTCTCTTTGTTCTTGGGGACTAACGGAAAGGCTTGAAAATTTAAGACTAGACTTTTAAAGAACTGTAGAAAAAATCCTTTAAACTTTCCAAATGGAATAATCGTCTGTTGCTGCATTTAGAAGATTCGTTCAGTTTTGTCCACTATAATAAGACGTTGGCCTGCATTTATATTTTATTTTCTCCTAAAAGCAAAAAAAAAAAAGTGTAACACTGGTTTCTCTTCAATAATTATTAAAAAATAAATAAACTGAGATAAAAGCCCGTTCCTTACTTAGCTACCACATTATCTAACGAAGGCACGTCCCGGTCTATTATAAAGATAAGTAGCAATTTAAAATACTTGACATGAAAAGTTATCGTAACTAATATAATGATTGCAATTCAGTTAAACACTTAAACTAAAGATACTTTTATGAGGTCAATTCAACTATCTAGGTGGTAATATTTATAATTATTATATTTGCTGGTGGTAGATGGTATAATTTATTAAATTTAAAGGCAGCAGACGATCATGCAATCCATTTTGTTTTAAGTGGTCGCCAGAGAGACGATAAGATGACCTACGTGGCGCAATGGTTACCATTCCGGACTGCCAATCGAACGTTCGTCAACGTCCCGGGTTAGATTCCCAGCGAAACAGAAATTTGAATGATGAGTTTAAATTTCTGTTCTCGGTCTGGGTGTTTGTGTTTCTGTCATTGTGTGTGTCCATGGTACCCACGACACAGGGTATATCTGCCCTACTGTGGGGCTATAAGTATGCAGCGTTATTATTATTAAAAACGAGTAAATCGGAGGTTGTATACTAACAGTATCACTACTCGTATATCTCATGCATGTTAGGATATTTCTGCACTTAAGGTTGCAGGTCGCTAAACCTAATAGCCGGACGGACTAGCCAGTTAAACCGGACATTTGGGTAGAAAGGCCTAAGACTACATTACTACTACTACGACTACTAAGACCCTACATTATTGAGGATTTTGTGTCTCAGTGTTACATAATAGGTACGACAAAAAACTACGGCACTGCGGCCCGCGGGAGCGCCCGACAGTCGACTCACCTTCGCTCGGCCATGCTCGGCGCTCGCTCGTTTGCGAAATGTAAAAAGCCTAACAAAAACCGGACAAGCCGGACACCATTTATTTTGGCCGAATGCGCAATCTAAATGCCTACCTATGTCCGGTTTTATCCGGACGCCTGGCAACGCTATCTGCACTATAAACGGAATATAATAGTTTCAAAGTAGCAATGGATGTAGCGGTGGACATCCTGGTCGGTAAAACTATTAGAATCTTATCACTTATTAACACTTAGTCTGCTTAGAACTTATATTTTAAGTAAAAATCTGTTTATTTTTTTGTTGAAATTAATTTACTTACTTTTCTTAACATTAGGTATTCTTTATTAATTGCTCAAATGAAACTGAAACAAATGAGAAGTTATGTAGTATGCTGCAACCCTTTTTTGCGGCCCACTGCTGGGCAAGGGTATCTCCCTATTATTGGGGAGGCTTACGCCACCACGCTGCTCCAATGCGGGTCGATGGAGACGCGAGTAAGTGGCCAACCCGCCTTCGGATGTTTTCAAATCGCCCATAAGGCCTCCGACAACGCATGACGACTTTTATCTATCGACAACAATTGGGACCGACGTCATAACGTGCCCTCCGAACCACGGAAACTCGCATGAAATTGTTTGCCACTAGCGGTCACACATAACCGCTCCCGTTTGGTTTATTTGTATGACCATGCAACAACAACAGGGACTTCCTACGCGAGACATTGAGTACTCAAACGTATGAGACTACGGGAGCGAGGAACAACCTCTTTACCCAGGCACGCTTATGCGTGTTACTGCACTTTAATAACTTTGTTATTATGTTAGTTTTTAAAAGCCAAAGAAAACATTTGCAAAAAGGCTTTTTACTGTAAACAATGCTTATATTTACGACGTTTTTCGCCTCTCGTGTTCAAACAATGTTACTGACATGATCACAATACAGTACCGACTTTTTCAAACAACGTGATTCTTTATCAGGACTTTATTTGTGTTAGCTTCATAATAATAACGGATTTATGTATTTTACTTAGTGCGGAATATTTTTTATTATGTTGTATTATTTTATGATGAATGAGCGGCGATGGCCGAGTGTTAAGGACAGTCACCGACGCGGGAGATGCCGAGTTCAAATCCTTGGCGCGCACCTTGCACCATCCGTGTGCGCATTTTTCATCGCTACTCCACGGCGCTGGAAAATATTGTGATATTTAATTGATTACGACGTTTTCCATCGCCGTGCATGCCTTATCAGAAACTCATAATTTCTCGAAGGTATGATATCCACCAGTCTGCACAAGACGTGAGTGGTCTATGACGTAAATCCCTCTCACTTGTTAAAAGATACCTTTGCTCAACAGTGGGACATGAAAAGGTTGAAGAAAAATAAATCACAAGCCCATACGGTTGATACAAAAAGTTCTCGTTAAGTTAAATATAGGGGTTTGAACTTGCATGGTCCGAACGGGAAAGTTCTACCGCTGCACCTTGTACAAATTTATTTAGATATTTTTAGATATTTTTCAACCTTTTTTATATCTATACCACCAAGGTTAAAGTTCCACCGGCACCATCTGGACACGTGGCGGTCCTCCACAGTCCGCTTTGCACGCTCCTTTTTAGCACGGACGTGTAGGTTATGGGACAACCTTCCAGCTGAGGCATTCCCAGTGGACTATAACATGGGGTTCTTCAAGAAAGCTGTAAAAAAAGCTCTGCTCCAAAGCCGCCAATGCTCGGGCGGCTCCCCTAGGGTTGCCCGTGTCCATAGGCGACGGTGATCGCTTAACACCACGCGGCCCGTCTGCCTTATTGTTAGGTTTATTTATATAAAAAAAATGTCTCACTGCTGGGCACAGGTCAACTCTCACAAGTGAGAGGGATTAAGGCCTGAGTCTACCACGCAGGCCAAGTGCGGATTGGTGGACGTCATGCTTTCGAGAAATTATGAATTTCTCTCAGGCATGCACGGCAATGGAGAACATTGTAATCAATTAAATATCACGATATTTTCCATCACTGTGGAGCAGCGATAAATGCGCACATTACAATTATATTTGTGCTAGGTGCGCGCCGAGTATTTGAACCAGTCGGAGACCGCGGTCTTTTACCACTCGGCTATCGCTGCTCGAGATATTTTTATTATGTCACAAGCACAGGTCACAAGTATCACAGTGCCCTGTCGCGTAGTTGATGAGCATCTCAGGTTGGGTCCAAGTGGAGTAGCAGGAGTCGAAATTCATGAGGAAGTCCATTTTGGACTTCCTTCCACTATTCTTCCATCCAGGGTTTCGGGACCACGTTCCTCATGACCATGCCATAAGAGAATCTGCTGTTACTCGTAGCTACCCCCCAGCACGATGTAAAAAAGGTCATCAAACGAGAGAGGTGGAGGGAGTGGGAGCTCGACCCGTCCAGCCAGCAGCCCCGGGAGGGACGACGATGCCACCGTGAATACCTGAAGGTGCAGGAGAGCACATCTGCTCTCCCGAAGATTTTAATAGTTACCTAGCACATCTGCTCTCCCGAAGATTTTAATACTTACCTAAAACTTAAACGATTTTTTACATGGTGAGAACGGATGCGATAATAGTACTTCCCCGGTCTTAACAGGTACAGTACAATGAGTTAATGTTGACAGTTTTTTACCGACTAAAACATCGATTGAGGTTATTACCACATAATTCGAAGTACGACAAATAATCGCCGGATATGGTAAGACTTGGTAAATTTATTTGTCGAGAGCTGCCGATTTGAACCTTGAACTCTACCACGTTGTCAGTGTCACGGCGTCACTAAAAGTACTTATTTGAAATCTATGAATCATTGTCATTAAATGATTTTGAAATACAGAGAGATTTCAATATCATAATCAGTTCTTTTCCTTATCTTCTGAAATTGAATAAACAAGACGATTATAGCAATGATATTCACTATTAATACAAATGAATTAATAGTTAGGTACTGTTGATAAATTATAAATAACATTATGTTATTAACTTTGTTACTATTCAATGAAAATTATTTTTAACCGACTCCAAAAAAGAAGGAGTTTTCTCAATTCGACCGTATATATGCTTGTTTTTACACGCTTTACATTAGCTTCACTTGTATATACAGACCTATGTTTGTGTGTTTGTAACCGACTCCTTCAGATGCGATTTTGACCCACTTTAAACGGCCAGATTTCATTCAAACTTTGTAGATTTATCGAGGACCGATGACAACACACTAATTTGATAAGATTATTTCATTATTCAATTTACAAAATAAGATTTTTGACAATTTATAGAATTTTTGAAAATTATTTCCAACCATTATCTTAAGACATAAGCATAAATTAATAATGGTACAAATAATTAAAATATCTATTTTATTTAAAAATTACAGTTAAAAAAATTTAAAAAACATTCTTTTAAAAATAAACCAAACTAAAAAGAAGAAAATAAAGAATAGTTTTAAAAACCAAAAAACACGCTTTTATAAGAAATGCAACTAAACAAATGAAAATAAATTTGAATTAAAATAGTGTAAAAATGCATTTTATTTAAAAAAAAGCGTGGGATGCCACTAAAAGTTGGATTTATTATATTGTAAAAGCGTGTTTTTTGGTTTTTAAAACTATTTTTTTGTGTTTGTTCGCGGATTACTTTGTCGTTTATGAACCGATTTTGATGATTATTTTATTGTTCGAAAGTTTATACTTCCGATGTAGTCCCATTGTCACCAAATTAAGTTCTGATGTTGGGATACCAGGGAAATTAAGGAGAACTCTCAAATTTTAAAGGCACACATATGTGGAAATATCGCCAATTATGCTTAAACAATACAGAATTATTAAAATAAAGTTCCTAAAAGGAGTGAAATTATACAACATTTTAACAAAAAAAAAAAAACGAAAAACGATAAAAAAATAAAATTGTTCAGTACTTCGCATTTGATACTTTTCCTTGCTAATGGTAGTGGTTCATTAGTAAAATGGAGTACCTTTCGCTCCCGGCTCCAAAACAGTTTTAAGAAATCAAAAAAAATCTTGTTTTTTTTAGTTTTTATTAACTATATTTATTTTTCACTTTATTGTTTCATCTACTATGCTCTTAGTCCAAAGGAGATTCAAATTCAAATTCAAATTCTTTATTTACAAGAACACAGAGTTTTTGTGAACATATTAAATCTATTATGAGTTCAGTATGTTCTACCACACAGGGTGTGTAAAATTTTTAAGATTGTAAGATGGAGAGTTACAAACATGCTCACAAACTCACAAACATAAGGGTGAAGCTAATAAAAGCGTGTAGTACCTATTTATTGTCAAATTTGAGGTTTTTATATGAAAAAGTGACTATGTCTATTCTCTTTATAAACCATCGTTGACAATAATAAAAACAACGCCATTATATCATCATTATGTGACATTTTACGTTTTTGTAATACTACTTACGTTTTTTTAATAACAAAACAAACGAACGTAAAAAATTCACGTGGTCATAACAAGTACGAAATCTAATTATCAGTCTATTGGGCAATGTATCTTTTTTGTATCGGGGAGAAACCTTCAAAAGGTACCCGGCACCTTGGGACAGGATACCGGGTTATGTGGGATTTGACCGCACTAAAACTCCCTCAGTGGCCTCTGCGCTTGGGGAGGACTCCGGGATCTCCAGTGGAACGCACCGGTGACCTCCACGCGCGCCGCCCAGAATGGGCCCATCTTCGGGAGAGCAGAGATGCTCGGAAGCCCTCTTTTAGTCGCATCTTATGATCAGGCAGGGGATACCGTAGCTCTATTCTTAATCCCGAAGCTACAAGGACTTGGGTAATGTCCCTGCTCTGCAACAATTGGAGACCCTTGATACAACTGTTTCAAAGAACTTATTGAAAGGTCTGTCCATTCGCGGATAACAATCTATGTATTGTTATAATAGCGAAAAAATATCGCTATTAAAATGTATTATCATTCCAGGGGGCATCCCCTTAGAGCGATTTAAAATTTGCGTATTTTTTGGCGCGTTCGCCCGCCATTTGTTTGTACTTGAAGCGCGTGCACCCGCAAAACGCGCATGGCCCGGCGGTTAGCGTAGAACGCAAACGATTTATGCAACTAAGCCAAAAGCGCGCGGTTGAGTGTGAGATGGGTGACCACTAGTGGCAAACTAATTTCATCCGTGCTTCGGAGGGCACGTCAAGCCGTCGGTCCCGGTTGTTATCGATAGTTAAAAGTCGTTAAACCTTGTCGGAGGCCTCATGGGCGTTTTGAAAACATCCGACAGCGGGTTGGCCACTAACCAGCATCTCCACCAACCCACATTGTAGCAGCGTGGTGGAGTAAGCTCCAGGCCTCCCCAATAATGGGGAGAGATCCTTGTCCAGCAGTGGGACGCAAAAAGAGTTGCAGCTTAAGCGCGTTTGCCGAAACAATACGGTTGTTTCCGCAAAGGCACCTAATATACGCTAGTTTGATTATATATCGAACCTCTATTATATGTCATTTATGTTACCTATTTTGTTTTCATTAAATTAATAATAATTATCAAAACAAACGAACGTACAGGCCACATGGCTCCAACAAGTACAAAATCTAATCATCAGTCTATTGGGCAATGTCCCTGCTCTGCAATCGGAGACCCTTGATAAAATTGCTTCAAAGAACTCATTGAAAGATCTGCCTATTCGCGGACAATCGTTTGAGATCGTGCGGCCTTATAGACCGGCATTGACCCACGACGTGAATGCATTTTTTCATTTGGAGTAAGGGCAATGCCTTATGTGTACTTTTTACACGCGTCGGCGATTCTTAGCTACAATTAAAGCTTGATAAAGATGTGATTAAAATAAGCAGTGCATTACTGCCCTAAAGAGACAAAGACCAAAAGGTCATTGAACCCGTTTTTGTGTGATAAAAGGTTTGGTAATAAAACATATAGTTGTGTTTTCACAGACACTTGACACTTTCATAATTAAACAAAACTTGAATAAGAAGGCGCATTCTGTAGACATCCGTTCGACAGTTTGTGAATTTTCAGGCTGTATTTTTGCACACGTTACTGAGAATTACTTAGATATTATAATCTATTGAATAGTCTCATTTTGTCAATGACTACCCAAACCAAAGATATTACGAATAAAAAATAAGTAGATATGTTATGTTATGAGTATGAAATTTCAGTTCGAAAATTGAGCCTCGAATGTCATGAATGAATGGGTCTAATACCTTTGCGAAGCCCATAAATTCTTGAAACAATACTGACCTAAAAAGGCAAAAGAAGAAATTTAATATCAGACATTACAGGATGCATATAAAGTAGCGCGAACTGAAGTCCTCCTAAACAACTGAACGGATTATGATGAAATTGTTTATGTGTGCTCAAGGGGATTTAAAAATGGCTTAGATTTACGATTTGGTCCAATGGAAATTGTTTTTTTATTTATTTTATTTATATATAGTTTTCCCAATAAATTATTCCTGACCTCAGGAAAACAGCGGTTGTAGAAGGTGCAGAACCGGACCAAAAAGCGAACAATATGCTTATAGGCCGAAACAGAAATTTGAATGACGAGTTTAAATTTCTGTTCTCGGTCTGAGTGTTTATGTTCCTGTCTTTGTATGTGTCCGTGGGACCCACGACACAGGGTATTAATTAAATTACTGTGGGGCTATGAGTGTATAACGTTTATTTATTTATATGGATGCCTATTCCCAGCAATGGACTTCTAATTGCTAATGGATGAAATATTTGTTGAATATTTTGTATGGTCTCCATACACGAACAAGTGTGACGAAAATAGCCCACAAGTCGTAGTCTCCAGCTGATGAGATTAGTGAATGGATTATCTTTTTATGGCTCAAGTGCAAAGTATTGTGTGGCGCCATTCAACAGAGCAGGATGCCATCAATTTGTATTGTGGTCAGGTCTTACGTTGCTCGTCTATCATGTTCGAGTCTTACCAAATATAATGACTGTTTGCAATATCTAATAGTCATTTCAGAATTTTTGATGATCACTTATTTTGTGGAATGATGATCTGAAGTAGTTGGCGAGAAGCCCAATTCAGAGCAAGTAGCAGTAGTAGCAAATGTTAGAGACAGTCTATGTCCAGATGTGTATATCAATAAATAAATAACGCTACACACTCATAGCCCCGCACTAGGATTTCCTGTGTCGTGGGTACCATAATAATATACACACACAAAAACAGAAACACAATATGCAAACTCTGATGGATAGGTGGAAGGCACTAAACTTATTTCTCGTTGTTAACCATTTGAAGTGTGCAGGGTCTGGATGCTAGCGTAGAATATGAGCAAACTAAGCTAAGCTGGAGACCTTGGGTAAAATGTTGGGTAAAAGTAAACTCGTGGAAATTTTATAGATGTTTCCGAGCTTCCAAAGATCGCCGCGGTTAAACCATTGGAGCCGTAATTGTTAGTTTGAATACATCCTGTTTGTTATCTGTGTTCATTGTCAACCCTAACAATACTGTAAAAATATATCTTTAAAAGAGTGCTGCTAAGAGTTTTTTTTTTCTTCATCTCTTTTCTGTCAGCTCAACTCATCGCCCACAAGGTCACCTAGAACCTATGACCGCGAGAAGACTGACGGTCAATTTTTGTATTCAAAATATGAATAAAATATTTTTTATTTTATTTTTAATCCAACTGAGGGTTGTGCACTAACGTGTGTATCTTCACCAACCCGCAGTAGGGCAGCGTGGTGGAAAGCTCAATGTATCCAGTCTAGTGTTATCGTAGCAGTATTTTCATAAGAGTACACCACAAGTAACTCGTTGACCTCCGTGAAGTGCAGAAATAAATTGAAGGTTGAAGGAAGATACGAGTATCTTAAATAAACAAGTTTAAAGTTATATAATTTTAATTTAACCTCAGTAATTTTTCTGTTCAAGACTGTAAAGGTTTATCTGAACGAAAAATTGACAGTCCAAATCTGCAAGCTTTTCTAAACATTTCTATAAATATTTTATATTAACAATTAGTAATAATAGGTTGTTATAATTACAGAACATTTTACCACCATAGATCTTAAATTCTTTTATCCTTATTAAAATGTAAGCTTAAAATTTGAAAAAGTTGCGATCCAAATGGCTAAACCCCGACTGGTCATTTATGTGTTGAAATTTAAAAAAAAACTACATCAGTAATGCAAATTCTTTCTCTTGAAAACTTAAATGTAACATACAAATGAAGAATTGTTTTATCAAATTTTATATAGAGTGATGCGTTTTTTAAAAGTATTTTACTAGGGATCACTAATGTAATTTTAACTGATGTATCGTCCTTCAATTATTTTAAATTAAATTATTTGCAAAAAATATTAGGCCTTTCGTGCAATCTCTATCTCTCTCTCTCTTTTTAATTACTCAAGTAATGGGCTATTTTTTAATAGCCTTTATAAAATTCTCGCAATTTTCCTTCGCTCACCTCTCGGACATGATGTAATATAAGAAATGCATTTTACTTCTTTTATGCAAGTCCCAGATTTTTGACCTTCATGATGCGTTGAACCTGTTTTCTTTAATTTCGTGAATCATTACGTCGCAATGCCATGTATCGTACAAAGAGACCGGACGGTAATTGTACGAGTATTACGCTTTTGTACAGTCGACAACCGTCAACTTCTTATTGCTGTTCATTCAAGTGCATATTGGAAGTTTTGAGCTGATATTTAAGACGAAGGGTTCCGAAAAATGGCATTTTTTGTGTTTTGTATTCACAAATGTCACATGCTAAAATTCTGAAAATAATATACACATGTTTTATTGCAGTCATTCATTTAGGGATTTGTGTATCTCAAGATTTAATAATAATAATAATAAATCATTCATTTTCAGGCAACAAGGCCCATACTATAAATACCTTATAGACTAACATATATAACATTTATATCTTAAAACTGAGGTCACTTTTTTCGGCGTTGTGAGACGCAATTTCGGTGACTCCAGGCGGTCGACGGCGCGCGGCGTCCGCGATACTTGCGGAAACCGACCCCCTTCGGCCACACTTTCTTGGCCACTCCTTCATGAACGTAGTAAGAAGTTCAGTCGGAACGCACACTACAACCAAACTAAAGTTCACCGCATTGCGCGATTCTAGTTTCTCAACCCACATTATATACTTTGTGGTCGCCTTCACGTACTCCACGAAAGTGAAATGAAAGTGTCGTATACAAAAAGAGGGAATTGAGTTGTTGAGGAAGTTTAACCCGAATTTTGTCCTACGAACCGCTCACATGTGAGGCGTTCTTGTCAAATGCGAAAACAGACAAGAGAAAAGTGGCGTTTTGCGTCTCACAGACACCCTCGCCTGAAGTAACTTTTAATCTGTTCATTATATCCAAGGCCACTGGACCAATTCCATGGGACGGTGAAGATGGCGGAAAACAGTATGAGGTGGTGTGATCTTTTTAATCAATTGAAAAAAATAAGCATTAAGGATTTTTAGAAATTGAACTTCGAAGGGAGTAAAGGGTTTAATTAGTATGGAAATTTTCTCAATTCTGCACTTCGCAGTATAATAATTGGTATGTAGGGTCCTGATTACAAATAAAAATGATTTGCGTAGGCAACGATAAAGAAACTTGCTCGCGGGTTAGTGCACCAAATATCTTGGTCATTGGAAGCTGATGCTAGAGCTTCAAGAGTGGTAAAAATATTGTTTATAGCAAAGCACTGTAGTAAAGTGTCACCTATTGTTTATGGTAGTATTTTGACACACATACACATGTCACAATTACAACAGGGGTTAATTAAAACACATGCCCTTATTACTAAAGTACACGCGATGAAGTTGCGGGCAAAAGCAAGTCGATAAACAACAGTCGTTAAACCGTGTTGGAGGCCTTATAGGCGATTTAAGCACATTCGACAATAATATTTAGTGACCAATCGTCATTATTGGTATCTCTACGAATCCACATTGGAGCACCATGGTGACTTCACCATAGCTTACTTAAACTAAGGCCAATAATGGGGAAGACTCGTGCCCAGCAGTGGAACGCAAAAATGGTTGATTGCAACCCTTTTTACGTCCCACTGCTGGGCATGGGTCTGGGAAAATTTCAAAAGATATGTAGCTGTGGGACGCCTAAATAATATAGATGTTTAGATTCTTGTACCGTCATTATCATGTTATGTAATTTAATAATAATGCACAGAAAATTTATAAACACTTCAAAACTTATGTAGGACACATAATGGAGTCACAAGACAAATGCGTGATTGTGTAAGATACTACTTAGAAATAATGGTAATAAATAAATCGATAATATTACATTTACGTTACTTTACGTTACTTTTCTAACAATCACCTGTCTTAATAAGTAAAGACTATTGTACTGTACTCACAAGTCAATTAATAGTCAACTTTGCTGTAAGTACCGATTACCGTGCCGATCTGCAGTTTAAACGGTCCTGCATGGATTCGATTTCTGGTGAGGCCGAAATTTTACTTTATTTTTATTTAAACAAAGTAGCGGCCGAGCATACGGGCAAAGAATTTTACATGGTCGCTGCAGCCCACCATGCAAATTTTTATAGACAAAATAATGAAACCTTCTTCATAATGTATGCTAATTATTTCAAAGACAAAGACAAAGAACTTTATTTGCACAAATATGGGTGTTTACAAAAGTTGTTAATACATATTTAGTACGGCATATTTACCTTCATGAGGTATGCAAATATTACAAAGATAAAAGAAAAAACTTAATAATAACACAATTTATAAAAATGTACATTATTATCAATTTCATTTTTATTTGATCCCATATTGCGCATTTTGAAAATTTAAATTTTTAAATTTTATTTCTTCAAGTATGTATTTATTTAGTTGTTTGTTTATTTAATTATTTATTCATATTTATTTGTACTTCGGATCGAATCCGATCGTCGGCTTTGTGTACCCATATTCCTAATCATTGCTAATCAAACTAAATAATGCACTTGCAGAAATTTAGGAAATAATTGAGGAAATACTCGCAAATAATCATTACACATTGAAATGCAATGTACACGTTATCTGGTCAATATCGCCCCACAGTCATGCTGCATAATAAATACAATTTATTGTACCTGAAAATTTATTCAAAACAGGGTTAGCCCATATAAGCCTTAGCGCACCCAAAGCGGATGACGGTCAGCCGATGGTCGTACAACAATGACAAACATCAAGTGTATATTATTACTCAGGATGTTAATATTTCTTTTCATTTCTGTCCTCATGGGCACGTGAATTTTTATCTTATATTGTCTTGTATCATTATTTACTTTATCTGTGCATTTTTTGTCCCGCAGCTGGGCACAGGTTCTTCTCGGAGGTTTCCTCTCGCAAGGGAGAGGGATTTAGGCCAAAGCCTATCATGCTGTAACCTAAGTAGCTATGTACCATTAGTACGGAACAATATTTTAAACTTTTCTAATGATATAAAAATCTTCTTACGGGATGATACTTGTATATACGATTTATTCTCATACTTTT
Organism: Pyrgus malvae; assembly: GCA_911387765.1. Lineage (NCBI taxonomy): Eukaryota > Metazoa > Arthropoda > Insecta > Lepidoptera > Hesperiidae > Pyrgus > Pyrgus malvae. The sequence continues at coordinate 4,192,713 of OU426958.1, read as the reverse complement.
ACACAAAAAAATCATAAAAGTCTATCGAGCCGTTTAATTAAAAAAAATACGACGCGCGTATGGTTCGGCGGCTAGCTAGAACGCAAGCGGTCTATGCAGCTAAGCCAAACTGGCGCGGTCGAGTGTGAGATGGGTGACCGCAGTGGTACAAAATTACATGCGCGTTTCCGTGCTTCAGAGGGCACGTTAAGCCGTCGGTCCCGGTTGCTGTCGATAGATAACAGTCGTTAAACCTAGTCGGAGGGCTTATGGGCGGTTTGAAAACATTCGACAGCGGGTTGGCCACTTACCCGCATCTCCACCAACCCGCATTGGAGCAGCGTGGTGGAGTAAGCTCCAGGCCTCCCCAATAATGGGAAGAGACCCGTGCCAATCCAATGCGGGTTGGTGGAGATTAGATTATTTTTACACGGTGTAAAATTTAACAGACAGAATAATTAAACCTTCTTCATAATGTATGCTAAAATAGGCACGTGCAGACATTAACATAATATTTGAAGAAATGCTCGCAAAGAATCATTAGACATTGAAATGTAGACGTCATCTGGTCACTAGCCATCCTCATGGGCATGTGAGGTATTGTCTAATTGTCTTGTCTTATTACTCACTTATCTCTTTACAACATAGATAAAATTACATCGTAGTAGATATTCACTTTATATAACTACCTGTTTAACTGTTATAACACAAAAAACAGATTTTTATCTAGGGAGTTATTCCTTCAAAAGGTCCTTTCTTAAAATTAAAAGGGTATAAAGTAAAGTAAAAATAAAGACAAAACTTTTTTGCTGATAAACTTTCACGCCTAAATTTTGAAACGATCTTAATAAAATTTAGTAAAAAGAACCAAATTTCGAACAGATCTTAGTAAAATTAAGTAAAAGTAAACTAAAAACTATAAAGTAAAAATAAAGTATTAACTTTTTTTGCGGCTAAACTTTCACGCCTCGAACCGATCTTAATAAAATTTTGTACAGGAATCGTTGCAACCCTTTTTACGTCCCTCTGCTGGTCACGGGTCTCTCCGCCTGGAGCTTACTCCACCACGCTGCCCCAATGCGGGTTGGTGGGTTGCGGGTTAGTGGCCAACCCGCTGTCGGATGTTTTCAAACCGACCATAAGGCCTCCGACTCCGAAAAGGTTTAACGACTGTTATCTATCGACAACAACCGGGACCGATGTCTTGACGTACCCTCCAAAGCACGGAAACGCGCAAAGAATTTTTTGCCACTAGCTGTCACCCATCTTACACCCGACCGCGCCGATTTCGCTTAGTCGCATAGATCACTTGCGTTCTACAATAACCGCTGGACCATGCGCGCTAGTACAGGAATAGATTTTAAAAAGTGAAAAGACATCATAATCTCTTTAAGGGATGAAATATTAACGTGTTTATATACGTAAGTAATAAATACGTGTTTACGTTTTATTCTCATATTTTTATACAATGTAAAACCATAAAAATCTGTCGAGCGGTTTCAAAAGTGTGCAACCACTTCTGCCGTGAACCAATTCTACTGTGTTTCGGTGGAAAGGTGCAGTTGCCGGCCACACTTACATGAGGCGACTACCAGCCTCCGGAGTAGTAGCGCAACTGCATACGACCTCAGACAAGACGTACCTATGCTTGCTTAAGGTATTATGTAGATGTCCATGGGCTGCAGCGACCACTTAACACCACGTAGCCTGCATGCTCGTCTGCTACTTCATTCTAATAAAAAAAGTGTGCAACCTAAGTCACCAAGACACGAGTTTTTTTTATACCTACTAGTCTTCCGCCAACGGCTTCACCTGCGTGGACCCGTTTTAAAGGTTCCCGTAGGATTAGAACCATCATATGTCCTTTCCTAAGGTCCACTCTATCTGTGTTCCAAATTTCATTAAAATCGGTTCAGTAGTTTAAGCGCGAAAGCGTAGCAGACAGACAGAGTTACTTTCGAATTTTTTAACATTAGTATGGGTTAGATTATTTTGACACGGTGTACGCATTGTGTATAATATACAAATTGTATTGTAGACGGTGTTATAACTTTGAACAGACAAAATAATTAAATGTTTACTAATTATACTAAATGGCACGTGTACGACATTTTACGTAATATTTGAAGAAATACTCTCAATGAATCATTAGACAGTGAAATGTACCTAGTCGTCTGAGGCCTTAGTGTAAATCTGCACACGCGAAAACGTTACTAACGCGTTTTCGTTAAGAATTTTATTATCGATCTTATTCCTTTCAAGTTAAGATCTATCTTTCCAATTTTAACTCGGACGCAGTAGTAACGTTTGCGCGTTTACAAACTTACACTAAGGGCTCTTGTCACTAACTGTCCTCATGGGCATGTGATGTATTGTCTTAATGACTGTCTTATTATTACTTTTATCAGTGCTATTTTTTCAACCCATTTAATGTTCCATAGCTGGGTACAGGTATTTTTCGGGGATTTCCTCTCGGAAATGAGTGGGATGTAGGCCATAGGTAGCCGAATAGCTGTAACGAAAGTAACTATCCTGAGCCTGACTACTGCAATATAGTGCGCACTAAAGCAGAAGGCAGGTTGTCTGCATAATGTCCCCGTAGCTTCGGGATTAAGAATAAAGCTACGGTATCCCCTGCCTGATCATAAAAAAGGTGGCTTCCGGTGTTGCGGGCGGTGATAGTGGAAGTTCCATCCGTCCAGCCAGCAGCCCCGAGAAGAAAGGCGGTGTGTGCGTGACCGCATACCGCCGTGAGCATTGGAAGGTGCAGGAGAGTACATCTGCTCTCCTAAAGATGAGCCAGTTCCAGGGCGCCGCGCTTGGAGGACACCGGTGAGTTTCACTGGAGATCCCGGAGTCCACTCCAAGCGCAAGGGCGAGCCACCGAGGGGGTTTAAGTGCGGTCAAATCCCACATAACCCGGTATCATCTCTTAATGTACCACTTAAAGTTTTCCCTCCGATACAAAAAAAGGGTGTCTGCACAGTGTGTTACGATTTTTTTGGAAATTACCTTACATATCTTTATCTTATCTACCTACCTATAGGTAGGTATATTATAATATATATTTGTCTCTGTATGTGTTCTAAGCTTTATCGCCTAAACTACCGAACCGATTTTATAAACATTTTACAAATATTTATTTTATACTATTTTTTGTTATTCAGCTGTGAAAATTTCTAATGAAATGAAATGAAATGAAATGAAAAACGTTTATTGATGACTGTTTACAAAAGATTTTGGTGTTTGCATCTAACAATAGTATTTAAACAGTCTACCTTATTCAGGCATCCAATAATCACTAAATTAAACTACAGTTATTTATTTACTAAATTAATTACAATTATAACTTAATTTAAATTTTAAATTTCAAGTTTATTTTAAATTTTTAAGAATCCGTTAAATAAATTTTAACGGATCTTAATGTCTTTAGGTTCATGAAATACAGCCTGATGACAGACAGACGGGCAAACAGACAGACGGACAGCGGAGGCTTAGTAATAAGTTCCCGTTGGCCCCCGTCGGGTACAGAACTCTAAAAAATACCTATTACAGTGTACACATCTAACAGACAAAATACTTTAAATTTCTTCATAATGTATGCTAGTTAAACTAAATAGGCACGTGCAGACATTTACGTAGGTACCTAATAGGTATTTGAAGAAATTCATTATAACGAAATGTAGACGTCGTCTGGGTCATGAGCTGTACTCATGTAAGATAATATTGTCTTATTATTTACTTATGAGCAGCGATGGCCGAGTGGTAAGAAACCGCACTTGGCCAGCGTGGTGGACTATGGCCTAAATCCCTCTCACTTGTGAGAAGAGACCTGTGCCCAGCAGTGGAACATAAAAAGGTTGAAAAAAATCACTTATCTGTGCAAAAATGATAAATAACATTTAGTATTAAATTTTTTTGTACCTGTTGCATTAAAATGAGGAAATCAGGAATTCCCGCTTTTGGAAGAAGTACATGGACCATGGAGGTATTTTTTAAATTACAACGCATTTATTTTATGTTTATGCGAGTGTGTAAATGCGCCACTTTGAGTAGGGAGGTATCCCTCCCTCCTCTGGGACTTTGTAAACACGCCCTGGTGACCTTTTTTACCGGGTTATGTGGAATTTGACCAAACTAATACCGCCTCGGTGGCCTGCCTCTGCACTTGGGGAGGTCTCCGGGATCTCCAATGAAACGCACCGGTGTCCTCCACGCCTGGCGCCGTGGATCGGAGCAGATGTGCTCTCCTACACCTTCCCTGCTTATTCGGCGGCATGCGGCCACGCACACACCGCCGTCCTTCCCAGGGCTGCTGGCTGGACGTATCGAGCTCCCACTCTCACCACCCGCAACCCCGAAAGCCCCCTTTTAGTCTGGCTAATACTTAAAATATCGATATTACTCAAATCAATATGAACGATCGGAACGCGTTTCGTCAAACTTCCGACCTCCTAAATCTTTTTTTATTTTTGTATTGTTCGCCTGCAAACCTCTTTGCTTCATACTTTTAGGCAAGAGTTTCTCTCATTGAGAAGGCATACTCCACTCCACACTACAGGCTACTCCAATGCAACCCGCATTGTGACAATCCCCCTGTCGGATGTTTTCAAACCACTGATAAGGTTTGGCTGCAACCCTTTTTGCGTCCCACTGCTGGGCAAGGGTCTTACCCCCTTATTGAAGAGGCCTGGAGCTTACTCCACCACGCTGCACCAATGAGGGTTAGTGGAGATGAGGGTTAGTTTTTACCAATAACCGCCCATAAGGCCTCCGACAAGGTTTAACGACTATTATCTGTCGACAACAAGCACAAAGTCACAAAGCACAGAAACATGCATGAATTTTTATTTTGCCAATAGCGGTCACCCATCTCACACCCGACTGCGCCCGTTTGGCTTAGTTGCATACGTTCTACGCTAACCGCCGGGCCATGAGGGAAGCCAGGCGCACTGATAAGGTATTCCAACTACTATCTGTCGTTAGCAACCGGGACCAACCGTTTAACATGCCCTCCGAAGCACGTAAAACGCACATAAAATTTGCCACTAGCGGTCACCGGAGATCGCTGGAATTCTACCATGACCGCAGGGCCACGCCATGCGCTCTTAATTTTCTGTATTGTTTACTTTCTACTTATCCATCTAACTCCGTCACTAATCTACGTAACTGGGAAATCCAGGACCCTCTGAAACAGAACACTGATGAGTATAAAGCCTTTTTAATTGTAATTTCATTCAATATATCACCGTACGTAGGCTGCGTCTGCGCAGTCGATATAAGTATTCGGTAGCGCACGCACGCGCAAGTGAAAATGACGCCCGCGAATCTCGTGTTGTGCCTCGCTGCAATGTTGGCTGCCGGTATTGCAGGTGTGTGAAAATTTTGCAAAAGGCGTGAAATAAAAATGTTTTTTTTAAATATAATTTTTAGAAAAAAAAGACACTTGTGAGGAAAAATGTTTGGATCTATGGTTACCTGGGGTATGCGAGAATGAAGGTGTGAAAATTTATTAAAAATTGTGAATGAGATGAATTGCAAAAATTGGGAATTAAGAAAATTACTTTGTGATGTGCCAGAAGGGGCTGTGAAAAATATTTTAAGGGCTTATATACATGTTATGTACTTTATGCAATACTTATCTATATTTCATATCTAATTATTCTAAGGCCAAATAAAATTTAAATTTTATGTAATAACTTTTTTATAATTATCTTTGTTGACACTGTAATGGTAAAGATACACTTTATTTAATCATTCATTATTCATAAAGGTGATATTATTATGAATATAATATTATCGCTCTTGTAGGTATAGCATGAATAATATTATAATGTTCATTTGAATTTTTGTATTCAGACGTTGTAAAAATCTGTTAACAAAAATACTAATGCCGACGCTAAAATTCTCACAACAAATAAGAACCTAATAATTGCTAAAAATATATTTAAATTAAACTCGCGAAACAGTAATCAAACCACAAAAGCTTAAACAGATTGTATTAGTTTGTTTTTTATAGCTTTTAACTATTTTTCGAATTGACTGTAGTTAATTCTTTTAAACTGGCATTAAATTGGGTACTAGAGTAACAAAATACAATACTATGATTTATTATTATGGCAACAGAATAACTGAAACAGATAAAAATAAGTTACTCTCACCTTGACTGCATAATCTTAATTTAATGTTAATTTATGAAGTGACAGGTCCACGGGTGAACTGAATTTTGAAACTTTCAAAATTATAAATCTACTAGCCTTCCGCCAGCGGCTTCGCACGCATGGACCCGTTTTATAGGTTCCCATAGGATAAAAACCATCCTATGTTCTTTCCCAAGGTCCACTCTATCTGTATTCCAAATTTCATTCAAATTGGTTCAGTAGTTTAAGCGAGAAAGCGTAGCAGACAGAGTTACTTTCGAATTTATAATATTAGTAGGGATGATCGAGCAAATGATCAACATAAATGTAAAATACTTTACTTATAGGTATCCCCTCATAAATGAGACTTAAGAGGCCGTATACGAAATTTTGCCGATTTTGATGATTTACCTGATTTAATACATTGAATTTTGCAGTTAAAATATAGTATTTCCATAAGTTTCATTGCACAATATAGCTGATCATTTATTTATTATTGTTAAATTATTTAAGTATTTAGTTTATTAAAACATCCATAGTTGTGAATATTAGTATTCACCAGTATTCGAAATTTAATTTAAAATAATCGCGTGAGATGAAATTGTAGATATTATTATGTATCATTTAATGACACCTACCTATACTTATACAACAGATCTAATGAATTGTGGTAGCTTCAATCTCCATTTATTAAGTAATATTATTCAAATATTTTGCTTATATTATGGATTATTGATTGTTTTTAAGTTTTTTTAGACCATATTAAATTTATTTTTAACCTTTTAGTTCGATTTATTGTTAATATTTTTTTACAGTTCTCGGAATTAGATAAACTCATGAAATTATTTTATTGCCACCGATTCTGGATAAGTGTCCAAAGTTTGAATTAAATCTGTCCGTTGAAAGTGGGTCAAAATCGAGTCCAAAGAAAAGTTACAAACAAGTTTACAAACTCACAAACATATGGACGAAGCCTTCTTGTTTTATATATATATAATATCATTGGGCGAAGCTAATAAAAGTGTGTTAAAAAATCGAATTGGTTTTTGTAAAGCTATTTTTATAAATATTTCGGTATAAATTGGTTCTTCGCATGGCACTCATTTTCACAGATTACATTAAGTATATATAGGTAAAAAAAAAAACAATTCCATCTAATAAAGTACTTTAAAAATAAAAATCATATAGGATACCAGAGATCGTGTTACATTTCTGAGAAAATTAGCAGATAACCTTCTAATGAGAAAATTGCAGGTTTGCCCAGAACACTGCACGTGCGGCGTGCACCGGTTAGTGGCGGCAAAACGTCTTGTCAGAAATACATACATTTTTACTAAATAGTTTTGTATGAGCTTTTCGTGTATGTATGTACTGGAATGAAAGATTTCGTTACATAAGTTCTTAATTTTCAGTCACTCTACTTCAATTTAACCAGATTGTTTCAAACTTTGCATATTATCCATCAATATAAATTTGAAACATCGTATTCTTTAAGTGTGTTTAAGTGTGAAGCGCGCATGGCTGAAGCGCGCATGGCTCGGCGGCTAGCGTAGAACGCAAGCGGTCTATGCAGTTAAGCCAAACGGGCGCGGTCGGTGTGAGATGGGTGACCGCTAGTGACAAAAAATTTCATGCGCGTTTCCGTGCTTCGGAGGGCACGTTAGTTTATGTACTATTCTTTTAACAAAACTGCATTGATAGAGCCTATTAAAAATTAAATAAATAACAATAATTTAAAAAATAACGCTTCACACTCATAGCCCAGCAGTAGGGTAGATATACCCTGTGTCGTGGGTGCCATGGACACATACAATGACAGGAACACGAACACCCAGATATAGAACAGAAATTTAAACTCATCATTCAAATTTCTGTTTCGCCGGGAATCGAACCCGGGACCCCTCGACTGGCAGTCCGGCATGGTAACCATTGCGCCTGTCCCTGTAGCTCGGGACCAAGAATACGAGCTAAGGTATCCTCTGCCTGTCGTAAAAGGCGACTAAAAGGGGGCTTTTGGGGTTGCGGGCAGTGTGAGTGGCAGCTCAAACCATCCAGCCAGCAGCTCCGGGAAGAAACAACGGTATGTACATGTGGCGGCACTCCGTTACAGTAAAAGGGTTCATACTCATCCGCAAGAAGGGACCGGTGCGTTCCTTTGGAGATCCCGGGGCTCTTCACAAGCGCCGTGGAGGCCACCGAGGGGGTTTTAGTGTCGTTAAAAATCCCACAGAACCCAGTACCACTCCTCAGGGTACTGGGTACCTTTTGAAGGTTTCCCCCCGTTAACAAAAAAAATTGCGCTACACGGGTCGTCAAATGTCTGTAGAACGTCTATGCTTGCTTGAGGTGATGTGTAGATGTCCATGGGTTGCAGCAACCACTTAACACCACGTGGCTTTTTTAGGGTTCCGTAGCCAAATGGCAAAATCGGAACCCTTATAGATTCGTGATGTTTGTCTGTCTGTCTGTCTGTCCGTCCGTCCGTATGTCACAGCCACTTTTTTCCGAAACTATAAGAACTATACTGTTGAAACTCAGGACGTAGTATGTATTCTGTGAACCACATTAAGATTTTCACACAAAAATGGAAAAAAGCAATAAATTTTGAGGGTTCCCCCATACTTGGAACTGAAATTCAAAAATTTTTTTTTCATTAAACCCACACGTGTGGGGTGTCTACGGATAGGTATTCAAAAATGATATTGAGGTTTTTAATATCATTTTTTTCTTAACTGAATAGTTTGCGCGAGAGACACTTCCAAAGTGGTAAAATGTTGCCCCCCCCCCTGTAACTTCTAAAATAAGAGAATGATAAAAGTAAAAAAAAATATGATGTACATTACGATGCAAACTTCCAACAAAAATTGGTTTGAACGAGATCTAGTAAGTAGTTTTTTTAATACGTCATAAATCGTAAACCACAATTTACCTTTCATTCAATCTTAATGCAATGATTTCTATGGATAATCAAAGGCAATGATGTATTTCTGTTGCTGCTATTGTTATACAAATACATACAATAAACGTGATTTTTTATAGATAATGGTACGGAACCCTTCGTGCGTGAGTCCGACTTGCACTTGGCCGGTTTTTATTTTGTATCGGAGGGGGTAAGCCTTCAAAAGAAACCCGGCACCTTGGGAGAGGATACCGGGTTATGTGGGATATGTACCGCACTAAAACCCCCACAGTGGCCTGCCTCTGCGCTTGGGGATGACTCTGGGATCTCCAGTGGAACGCACCGGTGTGAACCACGCGCGGCGCCTCAGGATGGGTCCATCCTCGGGAGAGCAGATGTGCTCTCCTGCGCCTTCCGATGCATGCGGCCACACACATACCGGTGCTGCTGGCTGGACGGATCGAGCTCCCACTATCACCGCCCGTAACCCCGGAAGTCCCCTTTTAGTGCCTCTTACGATCAAGCAGGGAATGCCGTAGCTCTATTCTTAATCCTGAAGCTACAGGGACTAACACCACGTGGCCTGAATGCTCGTATGAAATCAAAACAAAACCGATCTAAGAACAAAATTACATAACGCTATTTCTACGTGATTGAAAATCGATATTGATTGACACTTTCCGTTCGAACGTGACAAAACGACAAAATTAACGATAAGACGCTATAAGCAAAATGAACCAAAGTGTGGATAATTTTGTTTTACTTGAATGAAATGAAGAAATGTTAAAATAGATAAACGTGAGAGGTGGCAATGAACACATTTGAATAATAAATACGACTTTTTTTATTTGAATGGAGTAGCAGACGAGCATGCAGACCCCGTGGTGTTAAGTGGTCACTGCAGCCCATGGACATCTACACACAAACACAAGCAAGCATAGATGTCTTGTTTGAGGTCGTATGCAGTTGCACTGCTACTCCGGAGGCTGATGGTCGCATGATGTAAGTGTGGCAGGTAACTGCACCTTTCCACCGAAACACAATAACACAATGGAATTGGTTCACGGCAGAAGTGGGTGCAGCGGTGGTACTTCCCCGGGCGAACCATAATAGTTCTACCACCTACCAAACGCAATCAACATGTTGGTTTATTAGTTTATTTTTTAATTTTTTACATGTTTTTGGCTCTTAAATTATGACTAACTAATGCCTTGTGATACATGGAAACCCAATTACGGGTAAACACAGCTTATTCCAATAAATTAAGTAGTACGTAGGTAAATTGAACGCTGATATACAAAACAATTATACAAAAGTACGTAGGTAGTGGTTAAAAGGAATTAAATTATAGGATCACTAGATTTCGCAAAGATAAATTTAAAAGTTTTGTTTACGGTTCGGTTCATCCACACTGGCTGCAACCCTTTTTGCGTCCCACTGCTGGGTATGGGTCTCTCCCCATTATAGGGGAGGCCTGGAACTTTCTCCACCACGCTGCTCCAATGCGGGTTGGTGGAGATGCGGGTTAGTGGCCAACCCGCTGTCGGATGTTTTCAAACCGCCCATAAGGGCTCCGACAAGGTTTAACGACTGTTGTATATCGACAACAACCGGGACCGATGGCTTAACGTGCCCTTTGAAGCACGAAAACGCGCATGAAATTTTTGCCACTAGTGGTCACCCATCTCATACCCGACCGCGCCCGTTTGGCTTAGGTGCATAGATCGTTTGCGTTCTACGCTAACCGCAGGGCCATGCGCACTTCTCCATATCCACACTACCTATACTAATATACTATACTTACTCATTAATATTAACATTATATTCAATACAATTCAATTCATTTATTTGTCAAAGTACACGTAAAAAGATGTTACATAAAAATCACAGGTAAGCCTATGTACTTGTCAATCAACGACATACAAATATTACATTAAACCTTAGACTAAGAATAATGTACTTACCATTAAACATTTTACAATTAATTTGCTGTATACATTTCTAAAACAACAACAGAGATAACAAAAACACTGTAAATAACACACAATATTCAAAATAAAAAATATAATAACATAATACAAATTTCATGTCCAAAATAATAAATACAAATGTCAAAAATATTATTGTGATGTCAATTTATAACTAATTTAAATTACATTTAAACCAAGCATTACTTACAAAAATTAATTATTTTTTAAGATATTATAATTCATAAATTATCATACATTTTTAACGTTGCGTAAACTTGTCCAAATATTCCTTTACTGAGTAAAAACATTTCTCCAACAGCCATTGTTTTAATTTATTTTTGAATTTTTTATCAGGCAAGTCTTTTATAAATGTTAAAGTGACATAGATTGTAAGTATAATTTTAAGTAAAAAGAAAAATTATTATTATATTATTATAGTACATTACAAGGTACTACAGTATTCTTCTATTTTGCAAAAGAATTTATCTTTTTTATGTTTTTATGTCTTATCACATTAACATCTTATAGTTTGAGTGGCACGCCAGGTTTTCAAGGGCTCTACTCCAAGCGTTGAAGTTCGAAGAACCACATATTTTTTAGCACATTTTTTACAATTTTCTGTTCCTCCTTTTTGTGGATACATGACTATATTATAGTAGTTATCGAAAATATGCAGCTATTAAGGATATTATTTTATAATCATCAAACTTTTACAAGAGGATCAATGGAGTAGCAGATGCATGTATGCCACGTGGTGTTAAGTGGTCGCTGCAGCCTATGGACATCTACATACAACCTCAAGCAAGCATAGTTAAGTCTTGTCTGAGGTCGCATGCAAGTATTGCATGTAAGTGTGGCCGGCAACTGCACCTTTCCACCGAAACAATAGAATTGGTTCACGGCAGAAGTGGGTGCAGCGGTGGTACTTCCCCGGGCGAACGATAATAGTTCTACCACCTGCCGTACCGTTCGTTACGACGACTAAAATCAAAGGACGATCTTCAGCCAATTAAAAATCTTTGAACCATAAAAAACATTTTCCTTTATTTATCATCCATACTTGACAGACACTTACAACTTATAATATGCACTTATCTTCAGTTATTAAGTACGTTGAAACGTACGTTAGGTACCATTATCTGTAGTTGTTATTAGGTTCACTTAAGTTTATTGTCCATGTACACAATGTACTCATTGACATGGTAAAATGATATTGTTTTTAACTTGCTGCATACTATTAAATCCTTACGTATGAAATGAGCCGTTCAGTATCAAAAAAGTAAAACAAGATTTTTTAATGAAATCATTATTTAATTAATCGAAGTTTGCGCCGTTGTTATTTATTTATTTTCATTTAATCGAAGTATGCGCCGTTGTTATTTATTTATTATCATTCCATGCTTAACAACTAACATTACATAATCCTAATACGTTAGTGAAGCTTTACAAAAAATAAAGAATTAATAATATTCAATATATTTTACGTCAAATTTATACAATTATTTTGTCAGATTACAAGCCGTATGAATTAATTACAAAAATTACAAAAATATTATCGATACACTTCCGCCATTTTATAGGCAGATCATTGATCCCTTTGATCCTGGGTGCATGACTCGATAGTCTATAAACTTTTTGAAGGCAGTTTCAACTGCCTAAGCAGATTTGAATTATTTTTCCGTGCAAAAAGTAATCCAAATTTTGAATAAAGTTGTAATCGGTTGGGGCAAGATCTGGAGAGTATGTTGGGTGACGCCGGTTCTCCAGGGTTAAGCCATTGTGACGGTGGCTTGATTTAATATATTTTTAAGTTAACAGAACATTTAAATAGGCATAGATGAACTTATTGCTGTATAACTGTACGACAAATCATTAACAGGATATACTGAACTGAAAATCAGCAGTAAAAGGTTGTGTTTTAATTACTCATAGTAAGCCGACTGTGACCTTTTCATAAAAATTGCACTTAAGCCCTTATTACTTTATTTTTTACCTTTAAATGAATACCTACTTGTTTTTTTATTAACATAAGTATGTATGTTTCTGTAGTGTATTTCTATGAATAAACATTTCTTCTTCTTAATTACCTATTTATTTAACCTTATAGTATAAGGATACAAGGGCGTGATAAGTGCCTAATGACATTCTTTTTCTTCCTTGTTTATACATATTTCTTCGGTTTCTTTAATATTTTCCTGACTGTCAACCTTCAGGTAGTGAGAGCAACCTCTACGTGCTTTTACTAATGAAATTCTTCTATGTTTGTATGCAAATTATTTTCCCGCCTAGACTTCAATAAAATAATTTAAATATTTTTTTCTTCCTTTTTTCAGAAGAAAACACATCGACGCCAAAACCAAAAAAGGTGCTGGATACTATCATGAATCCCGCCTACATCCCGCCAGAAGAAAAACGTGGTTCCTACTGGAAGAAATCGGCTGCTCAGACCCTGAAAAACAAGTTAGCGGAGACCCCTAACACGAATAAAGCGAAGAATGGAATCTTGTTCATTGGTGATGGGATGTCCCTTGCCACCATCATGGCTGCTAGGACCTTCTCTGGACAGCTTGACAGTGGACTGGGAGAAGAGTGCGTGCTAGATTTCGAGACGTTTCCAATCACGGGATTGGCTAGGGTAAGTACTTAGATTAACTTGTTAGCTCTGTGTGGTATGTATGTATATAGATCGTGAAATGAAATGAAATGAAATGAAAAACGTTTATTGATGACTGTTTACAAAAAAATTAGCTGTTCAAGTTTACGCACTTAATATTTTTTTTTACAAGGGAATCCCGAATGACTCAACGAACGACACAAAATTACACAAATAAGCATTGTTGCTTGTATAACTCTTTCGTGGTTTCATGCAGATTTTTTTTCGTTTGTTTGATGAATAATATTAAATTGCACTTAGCTTAAAATAAATGACATTGACTTGATTGACTTTTGGGACGAATAATGAATATTTGCTTTGACGAGTCAATACGTATTTTTTGTACTTGAGGAATTATACCCTCAGAATAATTACATTATAGAAATCAAGTTCGCGTGCCCAAATTGAAGCATGTTAATTGGTGCCATTAATGGCACCTAACGCCGTGCCGCTCCGTAAGATTTAAGGTTAAATCACGCCGAACGTTTCTCCCGAAAAAAAGATTATGACGGTTGCTGCTGTTAAATTGTGTCACAACACTTTTGAAAAACAAAAGATGTCTAATAACATAACTTTTCAATATTTTGTAGTACCTATTTTATAGTGAAATTGGTCAAAATAAAACTATTTTGTTTGTCAGATGTGACATCTGTGTGAATCTATTTAGTGCTTCAATTTTGATAGCTCGCTTGTATGAAGAACCTTATTCTATGTATACGTGCTTATTCTAAGGGATTACCATATATTTGTGATATTTTCTAACGTAAGCAGAGTCTACATCGATATGATAAGTAGTAGGTACAATATTAAGTCATAAATAAATTTTAGTTTAATAACCTTCAATCTTAAATTTAGATGCGGTATAGCCGTGGTAATTTTTTAGGAGTCCTTAAATTAAGTTGCATCACAATTTTAATGATTTTTTTCACACACATTATCTATATATATAATCCGGTCTTGGACTACCAAGTCAATTGAGATACTTTTAATGAGCTGTCAAAACGTGACATCCTCATACATTTTGTATGAGAAAATGATAAGTGACGTCACTTATCATAATATAGTCAATTGACTTCATTATTATTGATTTAAGCGGTAATAAAAATCATGTATAAAAAATAATTAACAATTCTATTGCTTTCCAAGCATGATTTAGTACAACCTTTTTAAAGCAAGGATTTTGAATTTTTTTGTGCATAGTGTCCAAGACCCTATTCTCGTGTCACAGGGTTAGTTCTCATACTCCTCCGAAACGGCTTGACCAATTATTATTCATTTTATATGTTTATTCTGTAGGTTTGATCTGTAGCTTAGAGCATCAAAGTTACTGACCCACCCTTCAGTAGAGACGGCATAGCGCTTCGCTTCGATACATAATTTTTGTGCCAAATCTGGTGCGGGGTAAGAACGCGCACATTTTAATTTTGTCACACATTCACAAATATTATTACATCGCTACAGACGCATACATTTCTAAATGTCAATTTCAATTAACAACGTCATCTATTTTGCACCGACAATACTGACATCGACACACACAGACACACTAGTTGTAAAACTAGAAGGCACATTGTGCATGGACGTTGGGACGAGGGGTTCGCCCGTAAAGGCCACTCCTCTTTGACGGGTGTCATACCTGTCATACCTTGATGCTCTAAGATCGGTAGTAATCTATTTTTCAAACCCTAAATTTGACCCTTAAATCAAATAAGGGTGGTCCGCCCCAATTATAAGGCGGTACTAGTTATACATGATTATACTATATTATAACATAGCAATAAATTATTGTTGCACAATAAGCTGTGTCCCGTGGTTTTACTAGTGGTAGAAATTACTAACAATTACAATGATGATTAACGGTGTTTAATTTTTTGTGCAAAATTCTATTTGTAAATAAAAATATGTCAAAGAAAAGAACAGACCGATAAAAACTTTAATCATTTTAGGTACTTTAAATAAACAGCAAATTTAAACAAACAAATTTAAGGAAATCTAATATACATGACACATTTCAATAAGTCATGTTTATTGGATTCAATCTTTTTTTAATAACTTCATACTTATTCTTTGACTAACGGTATGACATAGTGACAGTAACAGCATGACGGACTACCAAACAAACGGCCTGGGTTCAAATTCTATTCTCGATCTGGATGTTTGTGTTCCTGTCTTTGCTTGTATCCATCATACATACGATACAACCAGTGAGATATAATAGGATCTTGGACACTATGCACAAAAAAATTCAAAATCCTTACCTTAAAAAGGTTGCACTAAATCACGCTTGGAAAGCAATATAATTGTTTATTCTTTTTTATACATGATTTTTATCACGCTTAAATCAATAATAAGTCAATTGACTATATATGATTAATAAGTGACGTCACTTATCATTTTCTCATATAAAATGTATGGGGATGTCACGTATTGACAGCTCATTAAAAGTATCTCAATTGACTTGGTAGTCCACTTAGACTAAGAATAATGTACAGTCCAAGACCGGATTATGTAGTGAAAAAAAAAGCTTCGTTGTACATTGTAGAAATATTCTTAAAGGCATAATGTCCACCAACCCGCAGGTGGCTCGTAGTGAACTAATATAATATGTGTGATAAACTATGTACGTATAACTACCAATTCTTTGGGAAGTCTGGTGCTTACTCAACCATGCTGCTCCAATGATGGAGATGCGAAACTGTACGAACCGTGGAGGCCCATGAAATTTATTGACGACCCGTGTGGCGCAATGGTTATCATGCCGGACTATCGATCGGACGGTCCCGGGTTCGATTCCCGGCGAAGCAGGTATTTGAACGATGAGTTTAAATTTCTGTTCTCGGTCTGGGTCTTTGTGTTTCTGTGTTGTATGTACGTGGGTGCTATGACACACTTCTACCATACTGTGGGGCTATGAGTGTGAAACGTTATTATTATTATTCACTAGCGGTCACTCATCTCATACTCGGCCGCATCCTTTTCGTTATATTATCAGGCGCGGTCGCAGCCTTCAATGTTGGTCACCAAGAAATTTGGGGAGTCACTAAGAGATTTGGGGGGAAGAAGTGTCCCAAACTGACTACTGACTTGTTTCGCCTTCCATCTACGCATGATTGATGGATTTTGGGGGGTCATCTCCCCCCCCCACCCCCACCCCTGGGACCACGCCTGTACGCCATTAGCCATACGCAGGGACATGTGCGCTTCCACGCGCACTGTGCTTTAACAGTATCGTAAATTATTGATCGCTCGTTTTGCTTGATATTTCAAAAACTATGATAATCGAGATATCCGTATACAACGTAGGAAAAGGAAGCATTTGGAAGAATTGGTTTCATTTCATCACAACACCGAAGTAAAAAAAACTAACCGATTGTCCACTTGAGCGATTATCCATGTACTGTCTGCAAAAAAAGCATAATATAAAAATATTTTTCGCAATCGCAAATTTCGCAATTTTATTTAGCAATCAATTAAGTGCAGTAACTATTTTTTTTATTTCTAATAATTTATTTATCGTTTCTACGTAATTATTTAAATCTATTGACCACAATGGATTGTGTGTGATAAGAGTTCTCAACATCACTTGAATTAAATGAGGTTAAAATAAAAAAATAAAATATGTGGTGTTTTTATTAAACTGTTTGCAATAATTTTTCCAGCTGCAATGACATATTCCCTTACCTAAAGCACATAATACTAACTATTAACTTCTTTTAATGTTTGCAAGCGCTATAAATTTACATAAATTAAGTGATAAAATATTATCACTCTGTAACACCGGGATTCGTAATATACATACAATGGTTTATAGCTATAAATTTACTATTTCAGATTCACACCATATGTTGAGTAAATTATTTTATGACATTTGCTATCACAAATCCACCTCGAAGGATAAATCCGTTATGCTGCGGATAATCGTTTAATCTTTGCAATTGTGACATCCTTTACTGTTTAGAAATAGCGGTAATAAAGCGATAAAGATTTCATTCACTATTGATTCATAATCACTACGTGCTCAGATAAGTATTAAACATAGTTCTTCCGCTCCTAGCGTGTCGACATTCTTCTGAGTGAATTGCAATTTGAAATAGAAGTACATAGAAGGAAAAATTGGATCTAATAGTGTCTTTTCATATAGGAAACACACGTGGCCATTTCGTGTCTTGATAAATGTTCAAGTAAAAAAGATGAAGCTAAAAAATCGAACAAAAAAACAGTCGAAAGATTGATGCCTGCATAAACAGGGATGAAGCTAAAAAAATCAAACAAAAAACAGTCAAAAGATTGATGCCTGCATATACAGGGATGCAACTTTTTAAATATTGATATTTTCAATTAAAACTTTTTTCTATTCAAATCTATTTCAATTTTGAGAATTCATAACTATGAATACTAATTAGTACGCATAGTCAAAGACTCAAACCAAGCCAAAATAATTTAAAATGTACCTGTTGATAATTGGAAACTAAGCCTATCTGTCTCTGAATAGTTTGAAAATAACACTAAGTAAGAGTTTAAGCCCAAATTACAGTTTCTTTGCTGACCGTACATACTATAAGTTACGCAAAACGCGCGGTCTTTTTTAGGCAGCACGTTTTATGGTTTCGGGTTCAATACAGTTTCATATTTTTTGTCAGATTATCTTTCCTTACGTAAGTAAAGATTACATTAACGAGTTTGTAAGAGTTCGACAGATTACAAGTATTACTGATAACAATAGAGTAGATAAGAATGAAATTATTTGTAGTTAGTAAGGTGTAGAGAACAGAGTTGGGTTTGAGATGGGTGACCGCTAGTGGCAAAATTTCATCCGCGTTTCCGTGCTTCGGAATCCACATTAAGCCGTTGATCTCGGTAGCTACGAAAGATATACTTAAGTCCTTAAGTCGTTAAAAAAATAATTTTTATTTGTTGACATTTGAATTTATTATTGGAATTATTATTATTATTATTATTAGAATTATTGGAATTTGTTTTTAATTTTATTTCTTTGACATCATTTATAAATAATGTAATTTACTGTTAATCTAATGAATTATGTAATCATGTGTACTGTCAAAAAATGTATCTAGTTGACGGGGGTACAAACTTCCTCAACTCCCGCACTACACCTCAGGGAGATGGGGCGACTGAAAATCAGCGCTGCACGAGGTCAGCACCTCGCGGTAGCAAAAGCTGAGTCGCTACCTTTTGCCCAGTGCCTGAATGACATGTAACATTTTAATAAATATATACTAAAAAATTATGTAAATGTAAAAGTATTTTGTAAATGATTGTGAGATTGAGGCAATAAACGTTTATTATTATTATTATTAAAAAATTAAAGTGTTCGATGCCTTATCGGCGCTTTGAAAACATTGGAGAGCGGGTTGCCCTCTAACCCGCATCTTTACCAAACCGCAATGCAGCGGCCTGGTGGAGTAAGTCAAGGCCTCTCCAATAATGGAGAGAGACCCATGCCCAGCTGTGGGATGCAAACATTGTTAGAGCTAAGCCAACTTCGGCGAACGGTGAAGATTCACCGCTTTTCCGATTACTCCCGCGAAGCAATTGTAGGTATGTCTTTTGGTAAAAAATAGCAGCTGTCGGCCATAACTGACGACATAATTGTTGTCATAGTTGTCGGACATAATTGACGACCCGTGTGGCGCAATGGTTTATAATGGTATGGTAACCGTTCGGTTACCATTTTAGCCATTTCCTAAAAAAGGGCTGTTTTGTAATGCGACGGATTCTCGTCCAGCCGGAATGCATTTCAGCTAAATTAAGGCGAATCTAGTGCGGTCACAAGAATGATGGGTGTCAACAAAGTTAAGCAATGTCGAGTGCGGTCAAAAGTAGCATGGATGGTTCTAAGCGTGTGATTAACTTGAAAATTTGCACAGGGGTCAAGGGCCGGAGACAATGCAATAATATGAAAAAAAATCCAACTAAAAATTAAAAATAAATAATGTAGTAAAAAAAACTAAAAAACACGCTTTTGTGAAAATACGAATTAAAATTTGAAAAATAAGGAGAAAATGTGTTTTACTGTAAAAAAGCGTGGGGTGCATGGTGCCAATAGTATCTTAAAAACCACCCCACGCTTTTTTTACAGTAAAAAATTAATAAACACGATTTTTATTAGCTTTAAATCAATAAAAAAATTGTCAATTGACATGTTATGTAATATGTTAGCAATGATAAGTGACGTCACAAATCACTTTCTCATAAATGTATGAGGACGTCACTTTTTGTCAGCTCATTAAAATTATCTCACTTGACATGGTACTCCAAGACCGGATTCTTTTTAATTAGCGGCAGTATTTTGTCGCTACTTAATCCAATCCAACTTTATTATCATGTATTGTAAGTAGTAGGAAGACCTACTATAACATTACGCTTCGATAACTACCTGTCTTATCAAAATGAGAAATAGTCATGACTCCGCCCTAATAAGTTTAATTCAATGTTGTTTGAGGAACCTTTGTCATTTAGTGATATCGCCATAATTTTACGTTTTCATGATACTGTAGCGACCTTCCGCTACTCATCAAGAGATGGCGCCATGGGTATTCCTGAATCACGCTATCGAAGTTTTCGGAATATCCTACCATATTATACAAGCTCCGAATTGAGTCAGTTGGAGCGCGGCCGATGTAGCGACCTTCCGCTACTCATTAAGAGATGGCGCCATGGGTATTCCTGAATCACGCTATCGAAGTTTTCGGAATATCCTACCATATATACAAGCTCCGAATTGAGTCAGTCGGAGCGCGGCCGCTCCCCGGGCATGACCACCTCGCCCGGCGGCAGATCTCCCTTTGCCAAACTGGTGACCCCGGACAAGAATACGTCCCTTTTGACCTTCATCAGTCGCACCTTCACTCCCTGGATGGACTGCAGCATCACTTCACCAGCTCGTCAGGGTCATCGCAGCGCATCGTGATAACGCTTCCTGATCCTGATCCAGCTACCTCCTGCGACGTCGTGGACGGCTCGAGTACCCTCTCTACTCGCCTCCACATTCCAACCTACCCTCACATCTCGACTCACCGAAGATAGAGGGCATCTCCACACTTCGCTACACCCTCACATCCCGACTCACCGTGGACAGTGGGCGACACAAGGTCTGCACCCTCACATCTCGACTCACCGCAGATAGAGGGCATTCAAGGCGCTTGTAAGCGAAGATTGCTCAAGCATGGATAGAAGTTATCGACCTCCGGTCTGAGCAGGGGGTGATGTAGCGACCTTCCGCTACTCATCAAGAGATGGCGCCATGGGTATTCCTGAATCACGCTATCGAAGTTTTCGGAATATCCTACCATATATACAAGCTCCGAATTGAGTCAGTCGGAGCGCGGCCGCTCCCCGGGCATGACAACCTCGCCCGGCGGGAGATCTCCCTTTGCCAAAATACTTTAAACTGTCGGTCCCGTCCCGGTTGTTTTCAATAGATAAAAGTCGCTAAGCCTCGTCGGAGGCCTTAAGGGTGGTTTGATAATAATTATGTTAGCGGGTTGGCTACTACCCCGAATCTCTGATAAATTTCAGCGCAGTGGAGTAAGTTGTAGGTCTTCCCAATAATGAGGTCAGACCCGTACCTTTTTTTGTTGTTGGGGGGAACCTTCAAAAGGTGCCCGGCACCTTGGGAGAGGATACCGGGTTATGTGGGATTTGACCTCACTAAAACCCCCTCGATGGCCTGCCTCTGCGCGAGGGGAGGACTCCGGGATCTCCAGTGGGATGCACCGGTGTCCTCCACACGCGGCGCCCCCAAAACGGGCCAATATTCGGAGAGCAGATGTACTCTCCTGCACCTTCCGATCTTTACGACGGCAAACACCGCCGTCCTTCCCGGGGCTGCTGGCTGGACGGATCGAGCTCCCGCTCTCCCCGCCTGCAGCCCCGGAAGCCCCCTTTTAGTCGCCTCTTACGATTAGGTAGGGGATACCGTAGCTCTATTCTTAATCTCGAAGCTACAGGGAGCGGGAAATTTCCAGTGCTTGGTGGCGGCCACGCAGACACCACCGTTCTTCTCGGAGCCATTACCTAGACAGTAGCCAGCCTTTTTTACGCCTCTTTCGATCAAAGAAAGAAAAAAATATTTATTTCATATTAGGAATACAAAATATTCGCTTAATGAATGTCATTTTTACCCGGTCATCGCCTTTGTGTGCCCGTTCCCCAGTCAGGCAAATAATACCGAAGCTCGGATTCTGTCTGGTCTTTAGCTATAGAAACCCAACAGTAACTATCAAACCTCAGTAGGTAGTAGTACTAAGGTCTCAAACCTGTGGTCGTACATCACGTTTAAGGAAAAGAGGAAGGTCACACGTAAGACGACGTCATGGGTCTACTTCCTATATTTCGATCTTTCGATTAAACTGAGTCACAAAGTGTGTACTTACCTTATTACCATTGAAGTAGACAGATAGCTGAAAAAAGGCTACCGGTCATGACTGAAGACTTCTTGATGTTATAAAGAAATGTTTAGTAGGAAATTCCGTCCTCGCTCTTACATTTTAAATCGAGGTGAATGAGAATTACGCAACTACACCCAGGAGTCTTGTGTTGTGACTTGGGACACTTGGAAAATTTCACGCTCGTTTCCGTTCTTTGAAAGTCACCAATTTCAATAAAATTTTCTTCTAAACCATTGGAATAAGCAAGTATTCAACAAAATTGCTATCAGCGATCACTCACCCAAATATGGCCTCCACAAAAACGAACTGAAATAAGCAGAAGAAGTAAGTACATTTTGTTGTTACCCCAATTTCGAAATCGCCCTCGACTGCAAAACTTTTTGTCGATAATATCACACAGCACAGGTCATTAAATATTAAATTTTATTTATTTGCTTGCAAACTATGGATATACGCTTCCCTTTGATTTACTCACGTTGGGCTACGACATGGGGTTCTTCCAGAAAGGCATTAAAAGAGTCGACGGTGACCACCTACCATCAGGTGGCCCGTATGCCTGTTTGAACTAGCAAACTTACTTTCCAATAAACAAATAACTATTGTAAGCTGTCATATATTCAATGTACGGCTGTAAAGATAGGAAATACTTCGCACTCTTTTCATAGCACCTCACTAGACTTCGTGTTCGTTATAGGTATCGTTGTTACCACGAAGTAACAAAAAGAAAACGGTGACATTGCTTCTGATAAAGCTCTTTCTGTTACGAAGCCCGCATGGTGCTAGGACATGAGAATAAGATCGCTTTTTTATTCCCCTTTCGAACATTTATTTTCAAATGTTTAGATATGGAATACCCATTTAAAGTTGTAAGCGGATGTCTATTGGCTGCAATACGAAAAACACTAACCAACAAAATTTTTTTTAAAAGAAAAAAAAAACTGCAAACCGCCATTTCTGTGCCCCGCCAAACAACTATTATAGTTAACTAGCGGCCGCCAGCAACTTCGTCCGCGTGGACTTTGGTATTAGTCATAGCATGATAAATAGCCTACAGCCTTCTTCGATAAATGGACCATCCAATACAAAAATATTTTTTCAATTCGAACTAGTAGTTCCTGAGATAAGCGCCTTCAAACAAAATCTTTTCAGCTTCGTATATTAGTATAGATACGAGTATGATGAGATTGATGAGTTAAGAAACATGTTCAAAAAATTTTTTTCGATTTTTTGTACAAGTATCTTAACTCATCTGTACAATACTTTCCAAGCGTTTGTCATCAAAATTCTACTCTTATCCAAAAGTACGATTAACAATGAAAGGAAGGAAGTGTCGGGAAATTATCTCGTTAATTGTCAAGCAGCAGCAACCAAGGCCACGCTGCCGGCACTTGACAATGAAAATCTTGAATAGAAAACTCGCGGATGGCAATGACTAACACTATTATTATTTAAATACGAGTTATAAATTCATGTTTTCTTTATCCGTGACATTTGTAAGGATTTCTTGTTGTTTATTGGCACTTATGACGTACTTGGCTGTACGGACACATATCTTTTGCCCCGACAACACTGTTTAGTTAGAGGATAATAATGATATGACAGATATTATGCGGGAAATAAGGGGTTTTGGAGAGTTTTGGCGGCAAGTCTGAAGGGACATGTTGTGTTCTTGTTTTATTTTCATTTCCTTGGAGTATTATTGAGTCATATTGGATAAAATTGATGGCATTTTGTTCGATATAGGAAAATGACAGTGCACGAGTGTTGTGAAATAAAATAACAGCGCGAAAACATGCGAAAACATGCGCGAAACTCCATCGGACACGTTCTGGTAAAGAAGCCAAGCCATCACTTTACTTCAACTGACTAGACTGACTGATACCTGACGACTTACTGATTTTTCCTATGACTACTAAGTGATGCAAAAATTGTACTTGACGCTGGCAATATGCACAGAGTTTGCGATACCAATATTGAAAAAAAAAATGAAAAAAAATAAGAAAACATCAAGGATAAGGATTTACATTTTTTCTTCTAGCGCGAAGAACTTTTCTGAATTTCAGTTTATATTTTGTACTAAGCTACGGTTACCTATAATCGATTTTAAGATTGGTACTATCATATAAACTCAAATTACCCGAGTGAAGCCGCGCCGGATCACACGGTGATGTTGTAATATTGGGTCCTTACATACATTGTATATGAAATTGCCGTTCAGTATCAAAAAAGGGAAACAAGTTTTTTTAATGAAATTATTAATTAATCAATCAGTATGAGCCGTTGTTAACACTTCTGCCATTTTATAAGCAGATCATTGATCCCTTTGGAAAAAAAAACTTGGAAGTCTGAGTCTATGAACTGTAGAAAGCGGTTTTGAGTGCCTCATCAGATTTGTTTTTTTCTAAATTTTGAAAAAAAGTGGTAATCGGTTGGTGAACGATCTGGAGGGTATGGTGGGTGACGCAGACGTTCCAGTAATAACCTTGGCAACCATTTGATGTGCAGTGTGTGGTCTAGCGTTATTCTGAAGGAGCAGTGGACTAGAGCAATTCACCAGTGTCGGTTGTTAAATGGTGAGCTCTTCCATCAGTGCTTGCAATTGTTGGCAATACAAGTCTGCAGTAATCGTCTGACCTGATCTCAAGAAGCTGTAGTAGATAACACCACCACTGGTCCACCAAACATTAACAAGAATCTTCTTTTTGGTTACTTTTCGCTTAGGGCAATTTTTTTCCGGTTCTCCGGGGTTAATCCATTGTGATGATCGCTTCCGATTGTCGTACAAGATCCAATTCTCATCACAAGTCACGATACGGTTCAAAATCCTCTCATTATTGTGACGATTGCCCAAAGAAACACAGCAAGCGACGCGTGTTTATTGGTTTGCTCCAGACAATTCGTAATACCGCACGCATCGCTTTTCAAGATTTTTGACTATTCGTATTTGGCGCAAATGGATAAGTATCATTTTGGCATTTACGGCGAAGGCTGCTGATAATTCAGAAGTGGTTTGAGATAGATCTGCTTCCACTATCGCCTTCAATTCTTCGTACTTCACTTGAGTATCCGGTCGTTCACTAGGCTCATTGTGTAAATCGAAATTTCCAGAACGGAAACGTTGAAACCAAAAACACACTGTTTGCTCGTTAGCGGCGCCTGGTCCGTATACGTCGTTAATTCTTCGAGTCCTTTCTGCAGCACTGGTGCCACAGTGGAACTCGTATTCGTAAATACCGCGAATTTTCAATTTGTCCATAGTTGTTGTTATACTCGTAGCAATGTTAAAGCTCAAACAAATGATGTGAAAACAATTGAAATACGTAAAATTATTTTTCTGGGATTCGAAAAAACATTGAATTCCTAATCAAACGCAATTTATTTGATTTTAAAGTTGCCAGTATTAAGTGTCAGAAATTTCATATGTATGGACCTGATAATTGATTACGTAATTAATAAATTTCTTTGGACAATTCACACAACACCATCTGATTCCAAACTAAGCAGAGCTTGTGCTATGGTAATCAGAAAGCTGATAAACATACTTATATAATTCTAAATACATAGGTACTTTAATATAATAAATTAACACCCAGGCACAGAACAAATATTAATTGTCAATTTCATCACACAAATATTTGTCCTGGGTGGGAATCGAACCCACGACCTCACGCTTCGCAGTCGGCTCATCACCCACTACGCCACGGAGGCTGTCAATTCAAATTACGTGAAAATTCAAATTACGTGTAATTCAAATTACCTACGAGAAACTAAAACACCTGTTTTTAATACACGTGATATAAGACGTAACGCGAAAACCTGTTAATATGATATTTAATATATAATTTAATATTGAAATATTCATTCAACATTTAACTTATATTTTACGAGTAATAATGGGTTACTTGCATTGCTAATGAATTTTTTTCATAAAAATTATCTCATTTGGATAATTCGGTTCACTTTATGACAGATTTTACGTGATGATTTACCTTAAGGAAATGTTATCCTTTTATTTGATAATTTTATACCTTGACCGAAATTAAAATCTCGTAGTGACGAAGTTGTTACATAAAATGTGACTTTTATGGAACTTTCATGGGTCAAGTACATACCAGATCCATGTTGATTTCTGAAGTGAAGTAACTCTATTGTTACTCGTATAAAAATGCGGTCGCCGGCCAGACTTACATGATGCAAAATTTTATGAAGGGCGATAAAATTTATAGATTTTTCTATTATTGATACTATTATATCGTTAAAAATATCGATAATTAATTATCCCTGTTGCGTCATATTATGTACATCTGCCGCTTACTAAAACGCAAAACAAAAACGAACACTTGTCGGTGTCGCTTCGCCAGGAATCCCCTGATCCTCTCGCTTGCCAAATCTGGCAACGTCGCACTCGCACGTTTATTTCGTACATTGTTGATATAAAATATAGAAAAAATTATCGATATTTTAATCGCTATTTCGTATCTATATCCAACTATCGATCGATATTTTTAAAATATCGATTTTAGTCTCTGCCCACAGACTCTGCCCCTATCGGACATTTATTTTACACATTATATATATTTTTACTTTACTTTATGCCCTTACCTTATATTTATATATTTATTTTACACCTACACTTTTTTCGCAACAAATTTTTTTTTTCTCACTAGTAAATAAGAAAAAAACATTTACATTACTTTTTAGTATATTTCTTAACAATAGAGAGAAAAAAAACCTTCATTAGTATGAAAATTTAAATTTTTTGCAATATTATGAAGTACGTCAAAATCGTGTTCAAAGTTGTCGTTACAAACAGAAATACCAAGCTAAAAAAGCTTCTTAAAAATAAGGCTTAAAGAATTTTCTTTTGTCCTCAGACGTATTGCATAGACGCACAAGTACCGGATTCAGCGTGTACTGCCACTTCGTATCTCGGTGGCGTGAAGACCAAGTACGGGGTCATTGGCCTTGACGGCAACGTCACCAGGGGGTCCTGCCACTCCCAGCTGTACAAGAGCAACTGGGCGCCCAGCATTGGTGAATGGGCTTTGGAGAACGGACTGGATGTTGGTAAGAAAAGTCAAATTGTTTTATTTGTAGGATGACGGTGGAAAGGTCAATAGACAGACAGACAAAATGGAGCTTATCTACCATTTTCGGCTTCGGACGAGTAGCGCAGCTGCATATAACCTCAGGCATCTGATCGACAAATACATATAATATATCGATAAATCTATAGTAGGTAGATTAAAATTAAATATAAAATAAAATTATGCGAACAACAACAACAATAATGGGTTAAAAATAAATTAATAATTTAGCCCCACAGTAAGGTAGATATACCCTGTGTCGTGGGTGCCATGGACACACTCAAAGATAGCATCACAAATACCCAGATAAGAAGAGAAATTTACTCGTAAACTCATCATTCAAATTTCTGCCTCGCCGGGAATCGAACTCGGGACCTTCCGATCGGCAGTCCGGCATGGTATAACTATTGCGCCTTGCGGGTCGTCAAAACTATAATCGATCTATAAATATAAAATAGTCTCTGAACAATGAAGTGAGGCCGGTTAAAACTGCACCTCGTCGCACGTACAATATAATGTACAACATTATAAAGGAACTGGACTTTACTTTGCCAGTCAAATATAACGGCGCATCGAGCAAAACGTCAAAATATCAAAATTTACATGCGAAGGGCCAAGTGCGAGTCGGACTCACGCACGAAGGGTTCCGTACCATTATTTATAAAAAATCACGTTTATTGTATGGGAGCCCCCTTAAATATTTATATTATTCTATTTTTAGTATTTGTATAACAATAGCGGCAACAGAGATACATTGCCTTTGATTATCAATAGAAATCATTGCATTAAGATTGAATGAAATTTAAATTGTGGTTTACGATTTATGACGTATTAAAAAAACTACTTACTAGATCTCGTTCAAACCAATTTTCGTTGGAAGTTTATGTCGTAATGTACATCATGTATTTTTTTTAGTTTTATCATTCTCTTATTTTAGAAGTTACAGGGGGGGGGGGGGGGAAACACATTTTACCACTTTGGAAGTGTCTCTCGCGCAAACTATTCAGTTTAGAAAAAAAATATATTAAAAACCTCAATATCATTTTTAAATACCTATCCATAGATACCCCACACGGGTTTGATGAAAAAAAATTCTTAGTTATAGTTTCAGTTCTAAGTATGGGGAACCCTCCAAATATAATGCTTTTTCTATTTTTGTGTGAAAATCTTAATGCGGTTCACAGAATATATCTACTTACCAAGTTTCAATAGTATATTTCTAAGTTTCGGAAAAAAGTGGCTGTGACATACAGACGGACAGACAGACAGACAGACAGACATGACGAATCCATACAAGGGTTCCTTTTTTACCCATACTTAGAACTGAAACTCAAAAAAATAACTTATATCTATGGATAGGTCTTCAAAAATGATATTGAGGTTTCTCATATAATTTTTTTCTAAACTGAATAGTTTGCGCGAGAGACACTTCCAAAGTTGCAAAATGTGTGCACCCCCTCTTTGTAACTTCTAAATTAAGAGAATGATAAAACTAAAAAAATATATTATGATGTACACTACCAAACGTAACGTAACGTAATACGTCGTAAACCGTTTAACGGAACCCTCAGTGCGCGAGTCCGACTCGCACTTGGCCGGTTTTTTCTCATATTATAATACCACTATGGTTTTTGGCGGGAAGTCGAGAAAGACATATTGTGCTCTTGTTTTATTTTCATTTTCTTGGTGTATTTTTGAGTTATATCGGATAAAGTTGATGGCATTTTGTTTGATATAGGTTAATTACAGTGCACGAGTGTTTGTGAAATAGAATAACAGTGCTAAAATATGTTTTTTTTGCTTGCCTCCAAAATTCCATCGGACACGTTCTAGTAAAGTAGCCATCGCTTTACTTGAATGTTGGACTGACTAGACTGACTGATTACTGACGACTTACTTACTGACTTTGTTATTACTTCGTCCAGTTTCATTGAAACTGGCAAAAAATTTATGCTTAAATTATACTTGACGCTGGCAGTATGCACAGAGTTTGCGATGCCATAATTGAAAAAAAAATACCACTATAATAATAATCTTAATACTTAGCAGAACATCAAAAAGAAGGTTGTCCTCAATGCTCTAAGCTAACCCCTATCAAACCAAGGTGTTTTTGATAACTTATCAGAATTAATTTCACTCAGTTTAAGATGTATGTATGTCTAATTGTTACCGAGTGCATACATCTGCTGTGAAAATCGCCTACACAATAAATTAATCATTTTTACCACTCTAAAAAAATTGTAAAAAATTATTGAACTTAGTCAATTTTGAGAGAAAATGGGCCAGAAGGTTTGAAGACCCGCGTGGCGCAATGGTTACCATGCCGGACTGCCAATCAAGGGGTCCCGGGTTCGATTCCCGGCGAAACAGAAATTTGAATGATGAGTTTAAGTTTCTGTTCTCGGTTTGGGTGTTTGTGTTCCTGTCTTTGTATGTGTCCATGGTACCCACGACACAGGGTATTCATTACCTTACTGTGGGGCTATGAGTGTGTAACGTTTATTTATTTATTATTTATTTATTTATTTAGAAGGTGCATTTTATTCCTTTTCCTGAAAAAAAAAAACAAATTATTAATAAAAAGTTGGCATTAGAGATATTTTAAATTAATCTAATACTCACATTAAAATACTCGAAAAAAAAGTGGCTAGTGTATTAGATTATTATTGAAATGATCAATCGTCTTGTGCAACAAAACTTGTAAATACGATATTATAACTGCAAAATCCCATTTGTAAAATCAGGTAAATCAGCGAACTCAGCAAAATTTCGTATACGGCCTCTGATAAAAATACTGATATGTTATAGTTTAATTCTGTAGACTTAAATAACGTAATTAATCTTGGCCAAACCACTGACAAATAATTTTATTCAATACGTGCGTCATCATAACTTGTACTACCGAGTACAGAGAAAAAAACTTAAAGATTTCCTTTTATGTGAAGTTTTTTTTTATAAGTAAACCGTACAAAAAGGCAGAGGGGCCGCGTGGTGTTAAGCGATCACTGTCGCCTATGGACACGGGCAACCCCAGGGGAGCCACTCGAGCATTGCCGACTTTGAAGGAGAGATTTTTTACAGCTTTCTTGTAGAACCCCATGTCATAGTCCACTGAAAATGCCTCAGCTGGAAGGTTGTCCCATAACCTACACGTCCGTCGTAAAAACGAGCGTGCAAGTCTGACTAGTAGTTAGTTTACTTGGCTGGTCAAATAACCAAGTAAATTCATAAGATTTGATTTCGATGTTATAAATATGAAACATACACATCGAATAGAATAATATTTTATAACACCGAGAAGTCTTAACACCAAAGGTGCCGTGACCTACTTATTTTATTTGTCTTCAAATCCTCATTCAAATTAGATCGAAACATTAAAAACTATTATTTCAATGACGTCAATTACATCGCCAATAACTCCATATTTTTTTACCGTTTATGATGATAGCCTATTAGGTGTAGCCTTAGCCTACTAATAAACCTAGTTCAAATCTACCATATTTTAATAATTACTTCAGGTATTGACCTACATTTTATTACTAATTTTTGTGTTCATTTCAAGTTGTGTTGAATTAAATGATAAATTTAAATAATTTTGGATATCCGCTTCAACAGTTTTGTATTGCTGCTTGCGTCGTAAATCATCTAAATTAATTACAGTGTAAATTGCAATATCACCTCAATATTTTGTTAACATTATTCATTTTAATATATATAAATTACGTGTCACGTATTTGTCCGCTATGTACTCCTAAACTACTTAAACGATTTTAATATAATTTGCACACCGTCTGTAGTTTGATCCAACTTGAACGATAGGATAGCTTATATCTCAATTTATTGTCGCAATTTTTTTTTGATACTTTAAGGCAGGACAACGTCCGCCGGGTTCGCTAGTATTAATTAAAAGTAAACGTTTGTTTGAATCAATTTCCTATTAAATAAGATGAATAAAAAGACAAAGACTGAAGCTAATAGTATAGATGTTATAGAAATCCATACTATAATAATGTAGTATGGATGTGAAATTGTGTTTGTTGTTTTTTTGTTCTTCTTTCACGTCACAGCAGTGATACGGATGGGCCTGATTTTGGTATGGGGATAGATGGGGGAAGGACAGTCACATAGGCTACTTTTTACCCGGAGTTATATCTTATTTCGTATGGAAAAACGAGTAAACCACGCGAGCGGAGCCGTGGACGAAAATCTCGTATAATAATTATGATCTCTTAGAGCTGTGAGACTGTTAGAAAGACTAATGCCCGTTTTCACTAACGACAGACAAGGGAAATCCTTACAAAGTAACTCCTAATTTAGTTTAATTCTTAGCATAAAGTTCCATCAATCGATGTATAATAGATCGTTCCTCTATCTTATGAGTCGCCTATTTTTTTACGGTTATTCATGGTTTTATTTTTGGAAAAAAAAACTCCCAGCAGCACTCTTTTAAAAAAAGTACATTTATATATTATTTGAGATAACAGAATGGCTATGGGTCGATAATGGGCACTCGTGACAGCTGATCGTGTGAGATACTACTTACAAACACAAACACCCAGACCGAGAACAGAAATTTTAAACTCATCATTCAAATTTCTACTTCGCCGGGAATCGAACCCGGTACCCGTCAATGGGCAGTCCGACATGGTAACCATAGCGCCACACGAGTCGTCGAATTAAATAAATATAGTTATAAGTAATTTTAGTTCTAGATACTGACATTAAATTACCGTTTTCTAAGGTTAAAATGGCGCACTAATAAATGTACATAAAACAACTTAAGTAATGCCCATATTATTATTTGCGCAAATAAATTATTATCTTTTCTTTATTTTATTATTTGATCTCAGTCTACAGAGCAAACTTCTTTGTAGTGAAAGTTTACACAACTGGGCTCATTGATATTATTTAAACAAAGTCACCAAAGTCACTTACTTTTCATAATTCCGTTGGACACCTAACAGACATACAAAACATGATAAGAAATTCAAATATTGCGCCCAAAAGTACGACTAAATGTAACTTTTAATCTTTTATTTACATACCTTCATTTCAATGTCATAGATAGAAAAGGTTTTTCTATAGTAAGTGTAAATATTGGGGCTATTTGTTCATGTCACGATAATGTTCGGATATGGAAATTTAATAAAGAAATAGCGTGTAACAGATAACTATGTTAAACGATTAAACTTGCTGAAAATTAAACGAATACTATACGTCGTTTTGTTAAAATAAAACATTTCAATTAAGTGGGAAGAATTATTTCTTGAAATCGTAAAATTCTCGCAATGAAAATCAAAAATAAACAAAAACTCCCAGACCAACAAGATACATTTTAAGTTATCATTCAAATTTCTGTTTCGCCGGCAATCGAACCCAGTAATCTTCGAACGATATCCATTTGGTCCACCAAACTAAGCCAAGAGTATAAAAATAAAGCTTCAAAGACAAAATAATACTAAATGGCAAAAGTAGGTAGGTATGTACAGTGTGTCCGCCGGCAGATTTTCGGCTTTAAAAATTAAAATAAATTAAACAAAAATTGTTATGGTAAAAAATGTTTATTTACTGAAAACCTTAATTGTGCGGACGTTATTTTTTAAATATTGTGTGTCCGCGATGCTCACGCACCGATTAGTACCCCCCGCACTCCTCTCATGCGCTTCGTTCATGCGTAAGGCGAGTTTAAACCGGAAAATTTCCCGGCGGACACCCGTTATATGCAATGATATGTGTTATGCTTAAAGAAACCACACGAGCCCTCTCAAAGCTCAGCTTTTTGCTAATTATTTAACTGGAGGCTTTACAATTCTTCTAGGAGTTGCAGAAATAGAGCAATTGCTTCTGTGGAGACTGATAGTGGGCTCATATAACCGAAACTAGTTGCTTCATATAATTGAAAACCAATAAAATCACTTCACAGAAGAAATAGATACAGGTGTGGTACTTCCCCTTTAAACTATAAAAGTTCTAAGACCTAAAAAAATTCAAAGAGCAAGCCTTTTTTCCAGGCTATATCTCTAACTTTCTTCCATCCGTTTAAAATACGACGTAATACGATATTGTCATATTATTAAAATCATAGGCGTTTACCCAGCGGCCGCGTGGACCCGTTTTATAGGTTCCCGTAGGATAAAAATAATTTTATGTCCTTTCCCAAGGTCCACTCCATCATTGGTTCAGTAGCTTAAGCGGGAAAGCGTTACAGACAGACACACAGAGTTACTTTCGAATATATAATATTAAAATACGAGTATTAGTATGGATTTTCTTGTAATAAAATACTCTAGTGTTAATTGCCCCAAACGGCTTGACCGATTTTTATGAAATTTTATATGTAAGTATATTCGGTAGGCCTGAGAATCACTC
This sequence comes from Pyrgus malvae, assembly GCA_911387765.1. NCBI lineage: Eukaryota > Metazoa > Arthropoda > Insecta > Lepidoptera > Hesperiidae > Pyrgus > Pyrgus malvae. The sequence goes on along the minus strand of OU426958.1, from coordinate 4,159,205 downwards.
GTAATCTAATTTTCAAACTCCTAATTCATAAGGGTGGTCATCCCTAAACATTTAAATACAATAAAATATAAAATGATTGTCCTGTAAGAGTGTATTCAGAGTGGCAAGCTGAATAACCAAACTATGTTTGAAAAGAAAAAAAAAATTATTTCATAATATTATGAATACAAAATATTCGCTTAATGAATGTCATTTTTTCCCGGTCATCGCCTTTAGGTGCCCGTTTGGTCTAGATGTTGAGCTGAGAGAAAAAAGGCGGCGGAAAAAAATTCCCAGCAGTACTCTTTTTAAGTAAATAATGTAGTTTAAAAAACTAAGAACACGCTTTTGTAAAAATACGAACTAAAAAGTAAAAAAATAAGAAGAAAATGTATTTTACTGTAAAAAAAGCGTGGGGTGCATGGTGTCAATAGTATCTTAAAAACCACCCCACACTTTTTTTTTCAGTAAAATACATTTTCTTCTTATTTTTTTACTTTTTAGTTCGTATTTTTACAAAAGCGTGTTTTTTTAGTTTTTTAAACTACATTATTTATTTTTAATTTTTTAGTTGGATTTTTATTCTCATATTATTGCATTGTCGTCGGCCCTTGACCCCTGTGTAAATTTTCAAGTTAATACGTTTATTAAAAATATAAAACTTTATATTTGTTTTATATTAAGTACCTTCGGCCACGAACTTATCAGCCGCCCCTCGTATATTTTTTTTATCCTGATGATCCTAGTTAGGATTTTAATATAAACTTATGAGATTATTGTATTGTCATCCGCCCTTGACCCCTGTGCAAATTTTCAAGTTAATCAAACTCCTAGAAGTAAGTGAATATGAAGTTAAAAGATTCCGTTACATACATACATACATACTTACATACATACAGGTCAAGTTAATAAAAGCGTGTTAAAAAGTACAATATATTTGAGATACAACAGAATATAACAGAATGGCTATGGGTTGATAATGGGCGTGACAGCTGATCGTGTGAGACACTATTGGATTCTTTTGTTAAAACAGTAACTGGTAACGCCTTAAGCATTTAAACAGTTGGATTACAAGTGGTTTTCCAATAAGGATTAATTGCTTTTTTGCTTACGTAATTTTATGGTTCATTGTAGTGGTCTCATATTGGTTCAGTGTATTGTCAATTCGTTAGAGTCATCACTTTGATTTGATGACCATTGAATTATTTCTCTAAGTAAAATATTGATTTGTGTGGTTTTCTTTTAGTATTTTACGATATTTAAGTGTAAGATTAGATATATTTTTAAGGATTCTGCTGGATAATCCGAGATATTTTTACTAAAAAATGAAAAACCCTATAGCTATAGGTAAAACAAAAATGTAAAGTTTTAAAGTAAAAGAAAACATTAAACACCCTCGATTAGCTCCATGAAAATTGTATTTCTATATCATAGAATTTTTCTTCTATTAAGAAATAGTCATAATAAAGGATTATATTTAAAAATATTTTTATTCAAGGTTAAAACAAAGTTTTTTTGTAAATTTAAGGTTATGTTGCCTCTAAGCGGATATGGAGCAGCGATGGCCGAGTGGTATAAATCCGCGGTCTTCGACGCGATCGATCCCGGGTTCAAATCTTCGGCGCGCACCTCTGACAAAAGAAATTTGTAATGTGCGCATTTTATCGCTGCTCCACGGTGATGGAAAAAATCGTGATATTTAATTGATTACGATGTTCTGCATCGCCGTGCATACCTGAGAGGAATTCATAATTTCTCGAAAGCATGACGTCCACCAATCCGCACTTGGCCAGCGTGGTGGACTATGGCCTAAATCCCTCTCACTAGTGAGAGGAGACCTGTGCCCAGCAGTGGGACATAAAAAAGGTTGGAAAAAAAAGCGGATATGAATAAGATAATAATAGTAATAAAGAATATCCACCTGACATTACCCTGAATTATTTCTCATGAAGTTTTCTTTTTCGGGTAGAATTTACGTCTCTTCACTGCCCCTGAAAATATAAGTAACCAAAAATGTGTGGTAAATAATTCGTTTAGCTAAGTATTATGTTCATACCGTAATTATTCTAAGATGCCGTACCTTTAATTACAGCAAACTGACATTAAAGTATCAATAATGATGCCATTAAGCATATTATTTAAAAGTCTTAGTACCTGGAATATAACAGGTTTTTAAAGAATTAAACATAGCTAGATCGATTTATCGCCCTCAAAACCTAGCTAGATCGATTTATAGCCCTTGAAACCTAGCTAGGTCGATTTATCGCCCTTGAAACCTAGCTACGTCGATTAATCGCCCTCGAAACCTAGCTAGATCGATTTATAGCCATTGAAACCTAGCTAGGTCGATTTATCGCCCTTGAAACCTAGTTACGTCGATTTATCGCCCCCGAATCCTAGCTAGATCGATTAATCGCCCTCGAAAGGTTTCGCAGTAGGTAGCTAGAACGATTTATCGCCCCCGAAATCTAGCTTAATCGATATATCGTCCCCGAAATCTAGCTAAATTGATATATCGCCCCCGAAACCCTGTATACCTCCTAAATTTCATGAAAATCGATGGATCTGTTTCCGAGATTCAGATTAATTTTATTATTATTATTATTTTGTAAAAATAATAACAAAAAATTGCAGGCCCATGGATATTTACAGAAGCACTAGAATAATTATTATGTAACGATATATATAAATCCACCTGTAAAAAGCAATTAAATATGAATAAATAAAATTATGTTTTTTACAAGAAAATCTGTCTTAAAAGAATAAAGTGACAGTAAATTATTATTTATAGCGAAGTGAGACCATTAAAAAGTAGTATTGTATAAATACCTACTACATTAAATAATTTTCTCGTCTTATAGATTATAGCACGTGATGATCACGTGAACTTACAACTCAGTAACTTATGTGTTAGTGTGGCAAATAAAATTATAATATTTTAATAGTCACTTAGTAGGAAACTGGACAAATATACATATTTGCAAAGGTATGTCGCTTATGTTTAACCTTATGCTTATTTATTACATTCACTGCAGGCCGTCACAATTAAAATATTAAAATACGACAAGAATAAAATTATAGAACTATAATCCTACTAATATAAATTCGAAAGTAACTCTGTCTGTCTGTCTGCTACGCTTTCCCGCTTAAATACTGAACCGATTTTAATGAAATTCGGAACACAGATAGAGTGAACCTTGGGAAAGGACATAGAACATAGGTTTTTATCCTATGGGAACCTTTAAAACGGGTCCACGCGGCCGAAGCCGCTGGTGGAAGACTAGTTTTATTATAATTTAGTTAAGTAGAATATAGATTACAGAATTGATTAAAATCGTTAAGTAGAAAGGAATTGTAATAAATTTGATTTGTATCCCGCATATATATCCTACCAGCTAAAGTCGTGACCGCATATATAAAAAAATCGGCCAAGTGCGAGTCGGACTCACGCACGAAGGGTTCCGTACCGTTATCTATAAAAAATCACGTTTATTGTATGGGAGCCCCCTTAAATATTTATTTTATTCTATTTTTAGTATTTGTATAACAATAGCGGCAACAGAAATACATCATTGCCTTTGATTATCCATCGAAATCATTGCATTAAGATTGAATGAAAGGTAAATTGTGGTTTACGATTTATGACGTATTAAAAAAAAACTACTTACTAGATCTCATTCAAACCAATTTTCGGTGGAAGTTTGCATCGTAATGTTCATCATATATTTTTAGTTTTATCATTCTTTTATTTAAGAAGTTACGGGGGGGGGGGGCACACATTTTACCAATATCATTTTTGAAGACCTATCCATAGATTCCCCACACGTATGGGTTTGATGAAAAAAAATATTTGAGTTTCAGTTCCAAGTATGGAGAACCCTCAAAATTTATTATTTGTTTTTCTCTATTTTTGTGTGAAAATCTTAATGCAGTTTACACAATACATCTACGTACCGAGTTTCAACGGTATAGTTCTGATAGTTTCGGAAGAAGTGGCTGTGACATAGGGACGGACAGACAGACAGACAGACATCACGAATCTATAAGGGTTCCGTTTTTTTACCATTTGGCTACGGAACCCTAAAAATGCATCGTAAATCTTGTAGACGTAGGTGGTTACCGCATTTTAATAGCTGCAACCCTTTTTGCGTCCTATTGCTGGTTACGGGCCTCATCTCATTATTGGGGAGGCTAGGAGCTTACACTTTATTAAAGTTACCAAACAAATCAACAGATGTCGGTTTTTATAATAAGCGATCTCTACCAATACCTAATTAGGTACTACCCATCTATCAAATATTCAGAGTTTGAGTAGGTATGTTCATTTTCATGGCAGCAGCATGGCACAAATATGTAGAATATTGACAAATTTTGAGGAGGTAGAACTATTTTTTGAGGTGGTAAAACTATTATGGTTCGCCCGGGGAAGTACCACCGCTGCACCCACTTCTGCCGTGAACCAATTCTATTGTGTGTCAGTGGAAAGGTGCAGTTGCCTGCCACACTTACATGAGGCGACCACCAGCCTCCGGAGTAACAGCGCAACTGCATACGACCTCAGACAAGACTTACCTATGCTTGCTTGAGGTTGTATGTCCATGGGCTGCAGCGACCACTTAACACCACGTGGCCTGCATGCTAATCTGCTACTCCATTCAAATAAAAAAATGTGATAAAATAAAAATAAAATAAATTAGTGATATCCAGTGGCTGCTAAGTTTCCCTGATAATTATCCAGCATACCGTCATTCAAGGAGGCACCCTAATACAAAAATCCTTGTTCCATGCTCCATGACTCTTTACATTATGTTACATTATTATATTATATATATTATATATTATTATGTTTACATTTTACAACAATTTAACATTTTTACAGGGCTGGTAACAACAACGCGTGTGACCCACGCCTCTCCAGCTGGAATGTACGCGCACTCCTCTGAGAGGAACTGGGAGTCGGATGCCGACGTCCCGGAGGAGTGTCTCAGTCTTGGCTGCAGAGACATCGCGTACCAGCTGGTTATGAACAATCCTGGCAGACATTTTAAGGTAAAATGCTTTAAAGTACTTATATAACATAGAGCAGCATTCCTGTGGCAGCATGATTACTTACTTATATAACATCACATCATATACTTATATAACATTGAGCAGCGATGGCCGAGTGGTAAAAAACCGCGGTCTTCGACGCGACCGATCCCGCGTTCAAATCCTTGGCGCGCACCGCTTACAAAGAAATTTGTAATGTGCGGATTTATCGCTGCTCCACGGTGATGTAAAATATTTTGATATTTAATTGATTACGATGTTCTTCATCGCTGTGCATGCCTGAGAGAAATTCATAATTTCCACCAATCCGCACTTGGCCAGCGTGGTGGACTATGGTCTAAATGCCTCTAACTTATGAGGAGACCTGTGCCTAGCAGTGGAACATAAAAAAAATTAGTTGAAAAAAAACATAGGTATGAGATATTTTCACCTGATAGCCTATGTCACTTTACGGCTCCCCATTGTTACCACATTAAGAAGGACAAATAAATAAATATACAAACAAACACACTTTTACATTTAAAATATGACGACTCGCATGGCGCAATGGTTACCATGCCGGACTGCCAATTGAGGGATCCCGGGTTCGATTCCCGGCGAAACAGAAATTTGAATGATGAGTTTAAACTGTTCTCGGTCTGGGTGTTTGTGTTGCTGTCTTTGTATATGTCCATAGCACCCACGACACAGGGTATTAATTACCTTACTGTGGGGCTATGAGTGTGTAACGTTTATTTATTAATATTAGTATGGAATAATTTAGTTGCAAAGTATGGACTATATCGAATATATCTACATTCCTCCAGTTTTAGCAGGGAGGTGTTGTGATCTTCCCATCACTAACCAAGCGATGGTGACACGTTTATTATCAATGACGCTGTCGAATTTTCACAAAATCTACCATACTCATATAGAAAGTTCGAAATTAAACTGTTTTTTTTTAACATTAGGGCGGCAGAAATTGCTTAAAGTCAGTCATTTTAGCCAAATTGTAAAATAGGTAATCTATCTTAACAGTAGAAAATAGGTCAGAAAAAGACCTAATGTAAAAAATAAACGTATAAGTATTAATGCTACTCAATATAACTAACTATAATCATAATCATAAACATAATCATAATCTTTATTGCATCATGCATCACAAAATTTAATGGTGGTACAAGTAAAAAAGTGTAGCATTTAGCATGGAACCCTGTTAGGGCGTTACAATTAGGTATACAGACTATAATATAATATATAAATAAGACAATCGCTTACAAAGGTATCCAAAACATAGTATGGGCTGATATTAATGTCGGAGCGACTTGAGTAAATTAGTTTCTAACGTTGTCAAGCGTGACCGTGGAGAATTTACGTAAAACCTTTTTCTTTTTGTGTTTTTACGACTTCACGCCGCCAATTAATATGTGTTTTCTTCGTATATGATCGTCATCGCCTGGTTTCAGAACAACATAAGTTAGCTCTTGGCGTAGTAGTATAAAAGACAAGGGAGAACTACGGGATCTTCAGAGGAACTCACAGGTGTCCTCCGCTTGCGGCGCTCCAAAATCCAACATCCGAAACGCAATGTTACTCTCATGCAACTTACAGTGCTTGGTTGCGGCCACGCAGACACCATCGTTCTCCTCGGGGCCAGTCAGAAGCCAGCCTTTTTTACGCCTCTTTCGATCAAAGAAAGAAAGAAAATAATATTTATTTCATATTAGGAATACAAAATATTCGCTTAATGAATGTCCTTTTTCCCGGTCATCGCCTTTAGGTGCCCGTTTGGGCTAGATGTTGAGCTGAGAGAAAAAAAGGCAGCGGAAAAAACTCCCAGCAGTACTCTTTTAAAAAAAGTGCATTTATATACCTATTTGAGATAAAAGAATGCATATTATTATGAGTCGATAATGGGCCCACGTGACAGCTGATCGTGTGAGACACTATCAACCCACTATCATCTAATCACAGATGCGTGTAATTACTAAAACTAATACATTTGATGAAGAAATAGTCTTGTGTGAGCGAGACGCTTCTTTATCGCTAAGATAGTCCTTAGTGTTATGTTAGGCATAGAAACACGATACAATTGCTTCACGGCAGAAATTGGTGCTGTGGTATTACCCGAGAAGAATCATAAAAGTGCTACCATCAACTCGTATACAGTTTTTCAGTAGTATTCTGGTACTCCGGCCTCCAGTACTCCGTAAAGTATAGTCACCTGATTAAGTGTGGATAACTCCCGAAATTTTCCTCCAAAATACTAAAGAATACATAGCTTCAGGGCAGAAATTAGTGAATCAGCGGTTTCTCCTATCATGCAAATTCTATCACCTCCTGAAATGAATATTGTAATTACTACTAGCCTTCCGCCAGCGGCTTCGCTCGCGTGGACTCGTTTTATAGGTTCCCGTAGGATAATAACAAAGAGACAAAGACAAATTATTTATTTGCACAAATATGGGTATTACAAAAGTTGTTTTATACATTTAATAGTCCGCCATATTTACCCGTATGCATATATGATTCGTAAGGTATGCAAATATTATTAAAATTAAAAGTACTGACTAAATCTAACTTACAAATTTATTTAAAAAGAATTAAATTTACTAATCATATTATTGATTTATATTAATCCCATATAGGCGTTTTTTTTTTATTTCATTGTTTTTGTTAATTATTTATTGGTACGATATTTTAGATAGATCAGATAAAAACCATTCTATGTCCTTTCCCACGGTCCAATCTATCTGTGTTCCAAATTTCATTAAAATTGGTTAATTAGTTTAAACGGGAAAGCGTAGCAGACACAGATAGAACAGACAGACAGACAGAGTTACTTTCGAATTTATAATATTAGTATAGATTTTTCTAATAAGGAAATGAATTACATACGCAATTATCTGCACTATTTGAATGATAAATAAATATCCTTTTCGAATAATAAATATTCAAATTGCAGTTCGTACGTAGATACATGGTGAACTAAAATTTCTTTAAGGGACTTTTTTAACGACTAGTTTTGTTTAAGCAGTTATCATTCCAAGGTTTTTTTTGTTAAACACAGAAAGATAGTATGGGCATAATGGGGACCTTTTAACACCACCTACCTACAGGATCGTTTACTGCTAATAAAAAAAAACTAGACAATACTCGATTTTGTTTGAGGCTGAGGGAGAAGGGGTGAGCTGTTACAGCCAAGCGGTTAAGACACCAGTCTCCGACGCGGAGGTCCCCGGCTCAAAACCCAGCGCTCACCTCTGACTAAAAATTTGCTATGTGCGTCGCGTATTTATCGCTGCTCCAACGTGAACGAATACATTTTTATTTTATTACGACTTCTACAAATAAATACCAAAATTAGTCACATCAATCATCCCATTATTGAGTTTCAGCGAGAATAACAAACTGCAATTCGTTTTTATATTATCAATGAATTCATGAATAATTTATTACTCATTCATTTGCATTTTATTGTTCAAAGTAACACATGTAAAGCTATGGAAATATATCGCAAATGGAATGTTATTTTACATTGTTATATATAAATATCCATGAAAGAAGACAACTACTGAAATATGGTAGGTATCTTTGTAATGAGGTAGTTTATTAACGACAAAACGGCATAAAGGAATTCCATAAAAACTTGCGAGGTTTTTTCCGCCGGCTTTTTTTCCTCTTAGTGTACAAAAACCCTGCAATATGGGTACCCAAAGCCGACGATCGGATTCAATCCGAAGTACAAATAAATATGTATAAATAATTAAATAAACAAACAACTAAATAAATATATACTTGAAGAAATAAAATTTAATAATTTAAATTTTTAAAAGGCGCAATATGGGATCAAATAAAAATAAAATAGACAATAATGTATATTTTTATAATTGTGTTATTATTAAGTTTTTTCTTTTATCTTGAAATTTGACATTATAATTTATTTAGTTTTCCCATATAAAAAAATACATTGTTAGGTAGTAGGTATACTATAAAACTATCCTAAAAATACAAAAACATTAAAAACTAATGTTAATATATAAAATTGTATAACTAAATTTATTTACGAAAAGAGAGAAAAAAAAACACTAAATATAAAAAGCAGCATCCAAATTGCTGTCTCCGGGCCGTGTACCCAAAACGCTGGCTACATTACCCCGCTGTATGGCTAGACTTATTCTTTGTCCGAGGCAAGAGCCAGCACGTTGATCATGAGTACACTCAATTAACCGCCCGGATAGATGCTTAAAAAAGATCTTGGCATCAGATCCCCACGGTCCCATCGTTTCGACTCCAAAAGGCAGAAATATGTAGTCCCGACTAAGAGCCACATACTTCTGCAGCTTTCGGATTTCAGCGTCAGTCGCCACTACACCCGCTGCTCTGGTTCTGCTCTGCTTCCTTTGTAATATTTGCATACCTCATGAAGTTAAATAATATAGCGTACTAAATATGTATTAACAACTTTTGTAAACACCTATATTTGTGCAAATAAAGTTTTTTGTCTTTGTCTTTATTTGAAAACTTTACTCACAGACAAGCATTTGAATGTAGCGTGGACTGTTATCACCCATTTTGGAGTTACTATGTGGCTTTCGATGCAGAATTTAGGATGGATGATAGCGATTAATTTTTCTCGTCATTTTTCCATTCACCATCAATACCTGTGCCAGCCAGTGGCTCCTGAGTACTGTGTTAGTATAGTTGTATTTAAATTACAAGATTTAAATACTTAAAAACCAAATATGTCATAATGTTTTCTACAAAATATGTGTTAGGGATTCCTTAGGCTATATAAGCAAAAAGGGCAAATGTATCGAAATAATTGAAATAGTTATTTGTGTATTAAATATAACGAGTATTCCGTAATACCTTTCTCGTGTATTTTATGTTATTATTCTATGTTTGCTTGTTCATTTGATTTTACCTCAATATAATGCTATTTCAATATCATGACTGTTTCTGTTTCACAAAGAGACTATATAGTTCAACGAATTTTGATGCCTACCCATCGCTAGGTCAATGAGAGAGAAAAGTTGGCGGGGACCTAGCGATGGGTAGGCATCAAAGTTCGTTGAACAACCTTTATTGTATTTCGATAAAGCAAATTAATAGCAAGAGAAAGGAATAAAATATTAGTCTTTACCAAGCCGCATTTAAACAGCGTGTTATAGTAAGATCCGGGCCTCCCTAATTATGGCAACTCGTGCCCAGCAGTGGGACGCAAACAGAGCTGCAGCCAGACTGTACGATTACTAGTAGATAGACTGCACGGCTATAATGATTACATTTACAATTATTTATTTTATTTTTTAGGTCATCATGGGCGGCGGTCGACGGGAGCTGACTCCGAACATATCAACGCCACTGGCAAACTCCACCGGCAAACGGTTGGATGGAGTGGACCTGACGGAACTTTGGCACGTGGACAAGATGCAGAGGAACGCTACTCACGAGTACGTCACCGATAAAACGGAACTAATGAAGGTAGATATCAATGAAAATTATTTAAATAAAAAACACGTTTACAGCAGTATGATATTTTAGTTCAAACATTGTCCCTCGCAATTCTGGATGTTGTAACATGAGGACAAATGTGGCATATGCCACACTTCCAGAGGCCATTTTTACAGCGACTACTTATAACCTAATACAACATGAAATATATCATATAACATAATATGGTCCGGTGGTTAGCGTAGAACGCAAGCGATCTATGCAACTAAGCAAAACGGGCGCGGTGGGGTTTGGGATAGGTGACCGCTAGTGGAAAAAAAATCATGCGCGTTTCCGTGCTTCGGAGGGCACGTTAAGCCATCGGTCCCGGTTGTTGTCGATATAAAACAGTCGTTATACCTTGTCGGAGGCCTTATGCGCGGCTTGAAAACATCCGACAGCGGGTTGGTCACGAACCCGCATCTCCACCAACCCGCATTGGAACAGCGTGGTGGAGTAAGCTCCAGGCCTCCCCAATAATCGGGAGAGACCCGTGCCCAGCAGAGGGACGTAAAAAGGGTTGCAGCCAGCCAGCCAGCCAGCCAAATTTTACCAAACTTTATAATTTCAAAATTATATTCCATACGCGGTTTTCAACATAATCATCATGGCTTCCAGGTGTTTAACTCAGACGACCTTCCCGAGTACCTGTTGGGCTTGTTCCACGATGACCACATGGACTACCACTTGAAGGCGCAGAACCAGCCCACCCTCGAGGAAATGGTTGAGGTCGCCATCAAGATGCTGAGCCGTAGTGAAAAGGGCTACTTCCTGTTCGTTGAAGGTAGGTTGTAGGACAATCCAACACCTAAAATGAATTTAAAAAAAAAAAAAACAACGGATCTTGTTTTATCACCAAGAATATGTCTAATACAGTTGCTACATATACATATTTTCCTATTTCTTTCCTTTCTGTTTTTTTTTCAACCTTTTTTTATGTCCCACTGCTGAGCTCAGGTCTCCTCACAAGTGAGAGGGAGAATTAATAATAATAATAAGAATTAATAATTAACCTATCTGGTTAATTAGACATAACTTTATTGAATACTAATGGACCCCGCAGACGTCGTCTTGTCTTAAAAGTATTGAAAGAGGATTAGTTTCTTTATCATCTCAAAGAGTTTCTATCAAATAAAAATATAAAACAAATAAGTAGTGACAGATGAATTGTTATTCAGACTATTCCAACTTCTGGCGCAAAGAACCAATGCTTGACAGTTACTAACAGTTTATATAGGATAATAAAATAAGTTGTTTTACTATATATTTCGCAATTTTTCGATATTTTCTCACCGTTTAACCTTCCCTGGACTTCTACTAATATTTCAATAACAAAATTAGCCACATCGGTTCAGCCGTTCTTGAGTTTTAGCGAGACTAAGGAACAGCAATTCATTTTTATATAGAGAGATATGTATGTATAAATACTATATTAACTATACTAATTAATTTTACTGACGACTCACTGGTTTTGACTGGAAGAAAATCTTTCATTCATCTTCATTTATTTATAAAGGTCTCAAAATAATTAACGAATTATTGAATTATAAAGTACATAGGATAGGCTTACTTACATACCGTATGTAATACCACATCAGACAAATTACCTTCAGGGCTTAGCATGCACATACGCACTCGTTTTCCATGTTAATTTTTCATAATTTTATTGTGAATGAATTTCGATGATGCAGCATTGAATCTCCTCCTTCGTAATGTCTTCTTCACGTCTTCTTAGTGACATGTCTCTGTCTCCTCCTTCGTAACGTCTTCGTAACGTCATGTGACCTGTCTTAAAATAAATACCTATTTGTATAGGAATAGATTACAGTGTTATTTGTAGTCGTATATCCTTAAATAAATCACCCATTCAGTAAGACTGTAAATCCTACAAGGAAAATTATTATCCTGTGGCTTTAAGTACGTAGGTACTTACCTATATATTTAATTCAATGTCTTTTATTGAAAGCCGGAAGATGAAACACGTTTCCTCATAGGGAAAATTGAGTTAATAAAGATTTTGTAAGGAACTATTCAAATCGAGGACAATACTGCTCATGGGCGTACCCAGGTTCTTGGCCAGGGGGGGGGCAAAGTCTTGGCCAGGGGGGGGCAAAGTCTTGGCCAGGGGGGGGCAAAGTCTTGGCCAGGGGGGGCAGGGGGGCAAAATTTTGGTCGGGGGGGGGATTTTTAGGTTGTTGGTCGGGGGGGCGGGCAAATTTAATAAAATACCGTATACCGCCTTTCACGTTATCACGTTATAGACCAGTGTCGATAATTTTTGAAACCAAAAAAAAATTATACTAGGATGAAACCCATTGAAAAAGGTAGAGAATATGTAAAAGGAAAATTTTTTACGCGCGATCTGAGATCGAGAAGGGGGAGGGGGTGAGTTTTTAATGGTAAATAACGAGTCGATTTCCGGAAAAACTACAAGTTCTATAAAAAACGGCAAATTGTTTGTAAAGTAGGTTTACGATCGAGATGTTTACGTGATAACGTCCGCACGAGAAAATCTCCATTCGTTTGTATGCCGCTAGAGTGAGAGAGACGGGAGATCGGTCCGTCTCTCTCTCGTTATACCTGCGATCGCGCTCGTGAGGTTTTGGTGTGACACAAGTTTCTGAACATGTCACATTTATTTTTTTCACCTCATTTTGAAAAATCACCCTAGTTTTCAATGGAAAATTATCACGTTAAATTATCTGCTTTTTTAACACGCTTTTATTAGCTTGACCTGTAGTATGTATGTAACAGAATCTTTTAACTTCCTTTTCACTTACTTCTAGGAGTCTGAATAACTTGAAAATTTGCACAGGGTTCAAGGGCCGATGACAATAAAATAATCTCATAACTTTATGTTAAAGTCCTAACTAGGATCATCAGGATAAAAAAATATATATGAGGGGCGGCTGATAAGTTCGCGGCCTAAGGTCCTTAATGAAACAAATATTATGTTTTATATTTTTAACACGCTTATATTAGCTTGACCTGTATGTATGTATGTAACGGAATCTTTTAACTTCATTTTCACCTACTTCTAAACATCTGATTAACTTGAAAATTTGCACAGGGGTCAAGGGCCGATGACAATGCAATAATATGAAAAAAAATCCAACTAAAAAATTAAAAATTAATAATGTACTTTAAAAAACAAAAAAAAAACACGCTTTTGTGAAAATACGAACTAAAAAATAAAAAATAAGAAGAAAATGTATTTTACTGTAAAAAAAAAGCGTGGGGTGTGGTGTCAATAGTATCTTAAAAACCATCCTACGCTTTACAGTAAAATACATTTTCTTCTTATTTTTTAACTTTTTAGTTCGTATTTTCAAAAAGCGTGGTTTTTAGTTTTTTAATTTAAAAGGTCTGTGTGCTTTACGTTCGATGAAATCTCTTATTTCTGATGGTATAAAAATATACCATACTACAGTAAATGTTCTCAGAAAATACAAATAATGAAAACTCGAATCCATTTTTCTTTTGAATCATTATGGCCTATTTAATTTTGGCCTATTTATTAAAATTTATACTTAAATTACTCGAAAAACATAAGATTTTATGTTATATTGTATACTTACGTATTTCGTAAAAAAATTCCTTTCATTTTTGTTATATTCTCTACCTTTTCCAATGGTTTTCATCTTACTATAATTTTTTTTTCACTTTTTACCATTTTCAAAATTATCGACTCTGGTCTATTATACGAGGACACGCATACAAAATATTAAATATACAAAGGAAACAACAGGAGGTAGCATATTATCAAGCGTACTCTTTATAGGTTTCTTTTTTCGCTTAGGAGATCTTTTGGGATTTTTGAATCCCTGAATGTGGACCTTGATCCAGGGGGGGGCAGCTGCCCCCCCCTGCCCCCCCCCTGGGTACGCCCATGATACTGCTATTAACCAAGAGATCTAATTTTGAAAACTTTTTCTTCTCTATGTATTGGAATATAAGTACCTGCCTAGCTAGTAGGTATTATTTTAAATCTAGTCCCTGTAGCTTCGGGATTAAGAATAGAGTTACGGTGTCCCCTGGCTGATCGTAAGAGGCTACTAAAAGGGGGCTTCTGGGGTTGCGTGCGGTGAGAGTAGGGGCTCGATCCGTCCAGCCAGCGGCCTCGGGAAGGACGCGGTGTGTGCGGTGCCACATGCTGCCGTAAACTTCTGAAGATGCAGGAGAGCAGATTTGCTCTCCTGAAGACGGGCCAGTACTGTCACCGGTGCGTCCCACTGGAGATCCCGGAGTCCTCCCCAAGCGCACAGGCAGGCCACCGAAGGGTTTTTTAGTGCGGTACAAATCCCACATAACCCGGTATCCTCTATATTATAGGTATCCGGTACCTTTTAAACGTTTCTCCCCGGATATTAAAAAAAAGATATTACCTATTTAAAATCTAATGGGACACTAGAACATAATTTCTCTACATTACATTACTATGTACTTAAAAGCTATGATGTTTCCTTTAATATACCTACTATGAATTTTAAGTACCGACGTGTATATATATTCTATTTCAAGAAGTCCGATTGGCTCTGGTTGTAATGGTGATATGTACTAACAAGCGTGCTGGTGTGCGTAAAGTTTTGAAGCGGTAGAATCTCTGTCATTAACAAAAAAACCTTTAAAATATTACGTTATTCACACAACTCTCCTACGTTTAATTGTTATGCTGACGTTACTCCACACTGAGCGCTCTCGCTCAGATAACGCACACTAAAACATAGCGTTCATAGCTAAACGGACTTCGTGAAATAGAAGATTATAGTATAGAGGTGACATTTATCGTAGCCGACTTATACGCACGTATAAAAAATATATACACGCGTGTGTATAAACGATAGATTTATTATGACTTTGACTACGATATATAAAAAGTCCATAGTATAAAAGCTTTAAGACAGTAATGTCAATTATATATTTTTTTAAACAAAAATAAATAATGTAGTTTAAAAAACTAAAAAACATGCTTTTTTAAAAAAAAAATTTACTGTAAAAAAAGCGTGGGGTGCATGGTGTCAATAGTATCTTAAAAACCACCCCACGCTTTTGCTTACAGTAAAAAAAAATCTTCTTATTTTTTTAGTTTTTAGTTCCTAATTTCACAAAAGCGTGTTTTTTACTTTTTTAAACTACATTATTTATTTTTAATTTTTTAGTAGGATTTTTATTCTCATATTATTGCATTGTCATCGGCCCTTGACCCCTGTGCAAATTTTCAAGTTAATCAGACGCATAGACGTACCAAAAATATAAATATATATAATATAATATAATATTTGTTTCATTAAGTACCTTAGGCTACGAACTTATCAGCCGCCCCTCGTATATTTTTTTTATCCTGATGATCCTAGTTAGGACTTTAATATAAAGTTATGAGATTATTGTATTGTCATCGGCCCTTGACCCCTGTGCAAATTTTCAAGTTAATCAGACTCCTAGAAGTAAGTGAAAATAAAGTTAAAAGATTCCATTACATACATACATACTTACATACATACAGGTCAAGTTAATAAAAGCGTGTTAAAAAAGGTTTTTTTTTTATTGAACACGTTTTTCTTCGACCGTGACAAAATGTTTACAAACGTAGATAACGGAGAGATAATTTTATGTGTTTCGTGAGTTAAACTATGTATTATAAATTAAACTCGATGTATTGTATTGAAAGTAATTTGGATACTAACATATTTATTACAAAAACATCCCTACTCGGCGGTAACTTGTTCCTATTATGACTTTTTTAATAAAAAGCAGCAGGTGAGCATTGCCCAAATAGTGATAATTTGTTACTAGGTTTAAAGATATTTATTTTCCATAAAGAATTATAAATTCATTTATACACACTACACTAAACATAAAATATTGGCTGCAACCCTTTTTTGCGTCCCACTGCTGGGCACCGGTCTCTCCTCATATTGGAGAGGCCTGGAGCTTACTCATGGTTAGTGGCCAACCCGCTGTCAAATGTTATCAAACCGCCCATAAGGCCTCCGACAAAGTTTAACGACTGTTATCTATCGACAACAACCGGGACCGAAGGCTAAACGTGCCCTCCGAAGCACGGAAACGCGCATGAAATTTTTGCCACTAGCGGTCACTTAGTAGCATAGATCGTTTGCGTTCTTCGCTAACCGCCGGGCCATGCGCGCTTCATAAAATATAACATCCATGTAATGCCTTAGTGTAACCTGTAAATAACATGTAATGAACGAATAAAAAAATAAAAAAATGAGCATTTGCGTCACAGTAGGTACAGAAGGTCCTAATTAATCTATTATTATTATTGCACCCCATATATTTTTTTAATTTTAATATTGCCTGGCATTCACGTCTATTCATGCATGTACTGGAGCGACCACTTAGCACACCCATGGACATCTACACACAACTTCAAGCAAGACCGAGTCGCGCCTGAGGTCGTATGCGGTAGCGCTGCTACTCCAGAGGTCGATAATCACCTCATTTAAGTCTGGCCGGCAATTATAGCTTTCCATCGACACACAATAGAATAGCTTCCCAGCAGAAGTGGGTGCAGCGGTGATACGTCCCCGGGGAACCCTAAAAGTACTACCACCTGTAGTATAGCAAATATAGATATATCTGTATCAAATCTAAAATACTTTACATTATAAAGTTAGGTAAAACTACTTTGTAACAATCAGAAATCAGAACGCATGACAGTGTATACTTTTTCATGCAATACAGCTCCCACCCTCCCACATAGGATACATGCACATTCAACAATTAAAAAAAATAAACACCAACATACGTACCACCACCAACACGTGTCGCCCCAAAACAGAGCATCATTAGGGTTATTGACTCTACGGTGGTTGCTCGCAAATTACGGAAAGGACTGGTGGCAAGTATGTTGGTGTATGTTTTTTATTATTGCATGTGCATGTATCCTATGTGGGAGGGATACCCTATCATATAATATATACTTTCTGATTGCGGATTGTGGTGCGGGTTATTTGGATCTCTGTGGTTGCAAAGTAGCAATTACAATTTTATAACAATGGAGTTCCGTAAAGTTACGCCTGATGCTATATAATTATATACTTTACATTGTAGGTGGCAGAATTGACCACGCGCACCACGACAGCTACGCGCGGCTCGCCCTCGACGAGACGGTGGAGTACTCCAAGGCCGTGAAGAAAGCCAGGTCGTTGACCAGCGAGCAGGACACCCTCATAGTAGTCAGCTCGGACCACGCCCACACGATGACTGTCGCTGGTTATCCGTCAAGAGGAAATGACATATTGGGTAAGATTTTTCTGTAATGAAATTTTATTTAAAGGATTATAGCTAAAAGCAACCTCTAAGTGACTTTAAAATGTGGCTTATCTTCATAAGGTACCCGGTACCTCGAGACAGGAACGTACTCAGTGGCTTGCCTCTGCGCTTGGGGAGGACTCCGGGATCTCCAGTGGAACGCGCCGATGTACTCCGCGCACACTCTCCTGCACCTTCAGATGCTTACGGCGGCACGAGGCCACGCACACACCGCCTCCTTCCTGGAGGGATTGAGCTCCAACTCTCACCACTCGCAACCCCAGAAGCCCCCTTTTAGTCGCCTTTTACGATCAGGCAGGGGATACCGTAGCTCTATTCTTAAATCTTAATCCCGAAGCTACAGGGACAAGGGCACATCTAGTAAGGAATATTAATAAATATAAAATAATAATAATAAATAATAACGTTCATAGCCCCACAGTAAGATAATTAATAACCTGTGTCGTCGGTACCATGGACACATACAAAGACATGAACACAAACACCCAGACTGAGAACAGAAATTTAAATTCATCATTCAAATTTCTGTTTCGCCGGGAATCGAACCTGGGACCCCTGCGGACTGCCAATGACCACCGGTATACATATGTATTTTCTGTATCCTTATCAAGTGAAAATGTTGTTACAGGAATGGTAGACACGGCCCGCGGTGACGATAATAAACCATATACCACCATCAGCTACGCGAATGGTAAAGGCGCGGTCATAGGAAACGATGGCACTAGGATGGACGTAACTCTACAATCAGGCTTCATAAATCGTAAGTACTTTTTGACATTATTTTATTACTGACCTTTTACCGTTCTTTATTTGAAGAGGACCCTATTAGTAAGATTCCGTTGTCCGTCTGTCTGTATATTTATAAGATACAGCAGAGAACCGTGGGAGTTAGAGTTGAAATTTTTGCAGGTGATTGTACTTCTGTGCCTAGCCTGTTGTTAAAAATTATCTAATTATTCATAATAGTTCAATAGATACATAATAATTATAATATCGATCTGTCATCTATAATAATATTATAAAGTGGAAAGATTTGTATTTTTGTATGTTTGTAAGGAATAAACTTAAAAACAACGTAGTGGTTATATCCTCTTTGTTAAAAACGACTGTTCCGATTTAAAAAAAACTTTCACCATCAGAAAGCTCCATTCATCCTGAGTAACATAGTCTACTTTTTGCCACGGAAAAATACTTCATTCCTACGTGAACTACGTGGGTAATAGGGTCAACGCGGTTGAAGTAACTGGCTAAACGCCTATGATTTTAATATAGCAAAGAAGCCTAGAAAAGCACAAAGGCTATTTTTTAAACTTAGGGGACCCATTAAACGGGTCCACGCGATCGCACACGCATCTTCGAGTAACAATTATGTCAAATAAAATATTGCGTTCATAAACATTTGAGTAGGTATGTTGACTATAAATTGTTCTGACGCTAGAGAAAATTCATCAAAACCATGGTGAATTGATTGGTTGATATAACATGGATATAACCTAAGATTGGTTCCAGATTGGTTGAATTGAAGTGTTAAATCATGATAATCTAAACCTTTTTTTCCAGGTGAACTAAACTACTCCTACCCTAGCCTGGTACCACTGGACTCCGAAACCCACGGTGGGGAGGACGTGGCAGTTTTCGCCCAAGGCCCCTGGCAACACCTGTTCACAGCCAGCTACGAACAGAGTGTGTTGCCCCACCTCATGGCATACGCTATGTGCCTCACAGATAACAAACATCAGAACTGTTTGGAAACACCCCGCCAAAGAACGCGGTGGACCTCTAGCGGCAACATGAGTAAACCAAATATTGTTATGTTCGTTATTGTAAGCATATCTGTGATAATTAGCTCGTTTAAGGTTTGTTTCTAGATTTTAGATGTAGGTAGAAGGCCGTTTACTTAATTTATTAATAATATTATTCAGCGAACTGTCCGAATATTCCGATTATTCGTACGAATGTTCTGACAGATAGTAGTGGTGAATTTTTGAATATGTTATGTCGATTTTAAACGAATTTAAGAGTTTATTATGCATCAAAGCAAAGCTGTGTGATCAATATTAGTTTAAATACCTAGTTTATTAAAGTATTTCTTTAGTAGTTTGTCCATCATTATAACATTAATTATTCTTTAAAAGCTGTTGTAAGTTTATTTGTTGTTGTAGCAAATGAATATAAATTAATATATTATTATTTACTTTAAAAAGTGAATAATTTCTTTTATTATGTACCACATTACTATTTTTTTGTATAATTAATTTTATAACATTTGTACAGGTAGAATAATTAAGAATAAATGGTACAAACTGTTGTGATTTTTTAAGCTCTAGCGTCTAGTTTTCGACTATTATTTTTGTTTCTTTAATAATAATTAGTGTACAAATTAGTTCTAAGTACATTCCTACTTTGATTGTAAAATAATTATAGTCATTTTAAAATATTTAACTATTTATAAATTTCTTTTTCTTATGTGTATTTTTCTTTTTGAAAAAATTGTGACATATAAAAGTGTTTTAAATAAGTAACAATAAAATTAACAGTGTACAGTGTTTTTTTAAAATCGCAAAATATTTACAGTAAATAAATACTTCTTAAAGATATTTAGTATTTTTTTCTACCCACCTACATAATCTGTTTTATAATTAATAGAGTCAGGCGTTACTTTGCGGAACTCCATTGTTATAAAGTTAGGTAAAAATTACTTTGCAACAATCCGCAAGAACGTATGATGGTGTATACTTTTTTCATGCAATAGCGCCCTGAAATAAAAAAAATATACACCAACATACGTACCACCACCATTCGCAAAGTCTTTGCGAGTAATCATCGTAAAGTCAATAACCCTGATGATGCTCAGTTTTGAGGCGAAACACGTGTTGGTGGTGGTACGTATGTTGGTGAATATTTTTTTGTTGCTTGTGCATGTATCTTATGTGGGATCCAGTGCTATTGCATGAAAAAACATACAAACATACAAACATACAAATATACAAACATACAAACATACAGTTGAAGCTAATAAAAAGCGTGTAAAAAAAGTATGGGTACTTACCTACATCATCATACGTTCTGATTGCGGATTTTTGCAGAGTAGTTTTTACCTAACTTTATAATTTGTTCTTGAAAAGTTATTTAGGACTAATGCGAGGTTCGTAAGTTTATTGTATAGGTACCTATTACAGTCATTTTCAAGAAGAATTTATTAGAAAAAAAATTATATTTTTAAATAAAATCAACGCCATCTGTGCTGTCATATTGAAGTTGCGTGTTGCGCTACAAACAGGGCCTGTGATAATAGTTATTGATAGTATGTATAGATGCCACTGCAAGCAAGCAATTTACATTTTAAGCTTTATAAAACTTAAAATGTTAAAAAGTTTAAAAAATATGTTAGTAGGTAATGTTAATTATCAATTTCTTTTTTCTCCATTATTTATTCACCTAATAAACCCTGAAAGAACACGAAAAGTGCTGTAACGGTTGAACCTAATAATTGATAAAGGTAATTTTTGTATTTTTTTTCCAAATATCTACCTACTGATAAATTAACTTAACTGAATTGCAAAAAGATAGCAGAAACATGCATAGTCATGGTGTTAAGCAAAGCTTATGAAATAGGTATAAATTATTTATTTTAGTTTTAAAAAATTTAGAAAAATGGAAGAAGGTAATGTAAGAAGAATGAAAATTGTAAGGAGGGCTAACTTTGAAGTTTTATTATGGAATAAACATTAATAGTACCTTTTTGATCAAATAATACCAATAAAGTTTAAGTACATACCTAATATATTTTAATCTAAACCTATTTCTAAAGTCCTATTCAGACCTAAGTGGTTTTCGCTGCCACCTGCAGTAGAGAAAGCCGAGTAGTTATGCGGTACTTAATATTACCTACTATTCACATCAGAGCGGATTTCGCTTTCTTTGTGGGTAAAATACCGCGCGGTATGCACTTGAATTGAACACCAGTGGTCAGCGAATACCGCTCAGGTCACTATAGATAAGAAACTTCATACTAAAGTACCTGGACGACCGAGCGTTGCTCGGATAAAAGCAATTTATTTTCTTAGTTTAATTTCAAACGAAACACTCATTTTCTTTGGTGTTACGTAACAACTGCAACGTCATCTGAAAATAAAATTCTCCCAATAAAAAAATATTTTCACGAAAAATTGAATATAAACGCAATATAGTTTTGATTGAGGTTTGAACTCGGGTCTTTAATTCCGTAGTCAGCCCATGTAACCATTCGGCCAAGAAAGCTTTACTTTCATAAACGAAATTTTTATAGAGGTCCTTCAAATCGACATAATTGTCATTTCTTTGAACGTCGGATTAGCTGATGGCGTTTGACGGCGTTCTACGCCACAATATTACTAAAACAATAATTCAAGTTGATTATCGCTGAAAATATTTTTTAATAATTTAAAATTTCTATAAATAAAATCAAGCTGGATCGATTTATCACCCCCGAAACCAGGGTACTAAATTTCATTAAAATTGTTGGAGCCGTTTACGAGATTTAAAAAACTATTTATGTATATACAAGAATAGCTCGTTTAAAGGTATTAGATGCCTGAGCGAAATCCGCGCGGAATGTATCTCTACCCACAGCGGCAGCGGATACCGCTTAGGTTTGAACAGGCCTTTACTAGGGAGCATATCTGAACGACTTGACTAACAAAATTGACGATATTGGGTATTTTGGCGGAAAGTTCGAAAAGATATATTGTGATCTTGTTGTATTTTCTTTTTCTTGATGTACTTTTGAGTTATATCAGATAGAGTTGATGTTTTGTTCGATATAAGTTCATTACAGTGCACGAGTGCAACATGTTTTTTCCACTTGCCTCCAAAATCCAGCGGAACCGTTCAAGTAAAGTAGCGATCGCTTTATGTTTGACTGACTTGATTAACTTACGATTAATTTTATCTTCACAATTATTAAATCGTGGCCCGGCGGTTAGCGAATAACGCAAACGATCTATGCAACAAAGCCATACGGGCGCGCTCTGGTGTGAGATGTGTGACCGCTAGTGGCAAAAACAATTCATGCGCGTTTCCATGCTTCGGAGGGCACGTTAAGCCGTCGGTCCCGGATGTTGTCGATAGATAACAGTCGTTAAACCTTGTAGGAGGCCTTTTGGGTGGTTTGAAAACATCCGACAGCGGGTTGGCCACTAACCCGCATCTCCATCAATCCGCATTGGAGCAGCGTGGTGGAGTAAGCTCCAGGCCTCCCCAATAATGGGGAGAGACCCGTGCCCAGCAGTGGGACGTAAAAAGGGTTGCAGTCAAGGCATTATTAAATCACCCGGTTTTAATGACCCAGACAAAAACTGTATAAAGTATATTCACTTGACATTGGCAAAATGTTCAAACGGCCAAGACGCTATTCTTAAAGAAGAAGATGTTTATACCTATTATTTTTTTTTCAACCTTTTTTTTTATGTCCCACTGCTGGGCACAGGTCTCCTTCTCACAAGTGAGAGGGATTTAGGCCATAGTCCACCACGCTGGCCAAGTGCGGATTGGTGGACGTCATGCTTTCGAGAAATTATGAATTTCTCTCAGGCATGCACGGCGATGGAGAACTTCGTAATCAGTTAAATATCACGATATTTTCCATCACCGTGGAGCAGCGATAAATTCGCACATTACAAATTTCTTTGTCAGAGGTGCGCGCCGAGGATTTGAACCCGGGATCGGTCGCGTAGAAGACCGCGGCTTTTACCACTCGGCCATCGCTGCTCAATTACTATTATTATGGTGTTATTTTCTTTGCCGACTAATGTCAAAGAATATAAAACGGTAGGCCTTGGGGAGAGAAATTAAATCGACATATCGCAGATTTAGGTGCCACTAGTGCACAATGCATCGTTAGAGGCGAATGACCTACCTGACAACACACATGCGTGATTAAAAAATCTGCCGTTATTCGGTCAGTTTGATTGTAATTCGGGGTGAGGTAACTGTCCTTTTATATCACTCACTTTAAGAAATGGAACACATTATCACTGAGAGAGAGAGAGAGAGATGAGCAGCGAGCCGAGTGCCCTCGGAGGGCACCTTAGAGCATCAAGGTATGACAGGTATGACACCCGTCAGAGGAGTGGCCTTTACGGGCGAACCCCTCGTCCCAACGTCCATGCACAATATGCCTTCTAGTTATACGACTAGTGTGTCTGTGTGTGTCGGTGTCAGTGTTGACGGTGCATAGAAAATGATGATGTTAATGGAAATTGATATATTTAGAAATGTATGCGTCTGTAACGATGAAAGAATATTTTTGAATGTGTGACAAAATTAAAATGTGTGCGTTCTTCCCCCTCATCAGATTTGGCACAAAAATTATGTATCGAAGCGAGGCGCAACGCCGTCTCTACTGAAGGTTGAGCCAGTAACTTTGATGCTCTAAGGAGCGCACCTGCGGCTAAGAAATTTGCAATTTAATTTATCACTGCTCCAGGGTGTCAGAAAATGTGATATTGAATTTATTACGATTTTCAGCAACATGCATGCCTGAGAGAAATCATTATTTCTCGAAGGCTTGATGTTCACCAATGCGCACTTGGCCAGTGTGGTGGACTATGTCCTAAATCCCTCTCACTTGTGAGAGGAAACCTGTGCACAGCAGTGAGGCATAAAGAAGGTTGAAAAAAATATAACTTAGATTGAATGGTTATTATATTTATAACTTATAACAAAGGCTTATTAATAATGGCTAGAACACAGTAAATAATACCGCTTCACACTCATAGCCCCACAGTAGGGTAAATATACCCTGTGACGTGAGTGCCTTGAGCAAACACAAAGACAGAAACACAAACACCCAGACCGAGAACAGAAATTTTAAACTCATTATTCAAATTTCTGCTTCGCCGGGAATCGAACCCGAGACCCTCCGATAAGCAGTCCAGCATGGTATCCATTACGCCACGTGGGTCGTCTAACAGTGAACCATAACTTCGCTTTGTTTTAAGAGCTAGTAGGACTCAGGCGCGGATCCAGCCCTCAAATAGTGTTGTGGGCACAGCCACCCAAAAATCGGTCAAGTGCGTGTCGAAGTTCGAACTCATTAATGAACAATCATAGACCTGAACGATTTTTTCGCATACATCATTTTATATCAAATAGTATTATCAATAATTTTGGAAATAAGCTTAAAATAATAATGAACGAAAATACGAGCATTATTGTGAAGAAAGCTTCGGGCGCTATGTACACCTACTCGTATGTACGAAAAATATGAAAGGCGCTGTCTTTTTTTTAACAATAATGCTCATATTTTCGTTCATTATCGTTTTAAGCTTATTTAAAAAAATGTTTTTAACTTTTTAGTTTGATGTGCTTGAAAAGCGTGTTTTTTTGTATATTTATTTTTCACTTTTTAGTTTCATATTCTATTTTTTAGACTAAGAGTTTAGACCATCAGTCTTCAGCTTTGAAGATTTTTCCCCCGATATCAAAACAAAAAAGGGGTAGAAATTTGAATGACGAGTTTGAATTTTTGTTCTCGGTCTGAGTGTTTGGGTTTCTGTCTTTGTCCATGCTACCCACGACACAGGGTAAATCTACCTTACTGTGGAACTATGAGTGTGAAACGTTATTTATTTATATTCTTTTTTATTTCCAGGAGGCATATTATTTCTTTGGGTAGCTTAAAGCGTAAGCTTGAATTTGTATTTTTTTTTATTAATTTATTTTACATATATACATTCTTAAAGCAATCGAAAATCAATCATGATAATAAAGATTCTCATAAATATCTATTATATTTCAAAACTCGGTCATCCAGGTTCTATACCTGGATGACCGAGTTTTGCTCGGAAATAAATATAATTGTTTTTTTTTTTTAATTTGAATGGAGTAGCAGACGAACATGCAGGCCTGGTGTGTGGTGGTCGCTGCAGCCCATGGACATCTACATAAAACCTCAAGAAAGCATGGGTCTTGT
Organism: Pyrgus malvae; assembly: GCA_911387765.1. Classification (NCBI taxonomy): domain Eukaryota; kingdom Metazoa; phylum Arthropoda; class Insecta; order Lepidoptera; family Hesperiidae; genus Pyrgus; species Pyrgus malvae. The sequence continues at coordinate 4,133,452 of OU426958.1, read as the reverse complement.
TTGAGGTCGTATGCAGTTGCGCTACTACTCCGAAGGCTGGTGGTCGCTTCATGTAAGTGTGACCGGCAACTGCACCTTTCCACCGAAAGACAACAGAATTGGTTCACGGCAGAAATGGGTACAGCGGTGGTACTTCCCCGGGCGAACCATAATAGTTCTACCACCTACAAAACTCTATTATCTCGGTCTAACCTCGAACTTAAAAAGTAGTATTTACTTAGATACGAATTAGATGTGTTGAGAAAAGGCTCTCATATATTATAATAATAGTTTTTCTCATATAAACGGAACTTGAAAAAAGGGGGAAAAATTTAATCAGACACATGGACTCGCACCGGGGTATTTTGGTTATTGGGAATACGCGTTTTCCTTCTGAGCAATTATAACTTTGTAGATTGTGGCGATATTTACCTTCCTATTCTAATGATATTGTAGCAGTTTTCATTGCCTGATAACACGGATAATACAAAGTTTTCTAAAAATGAAACCTAAATCGACTTATCTCCCCTAAATACAACGTGAAATACCGTCATAGGCACGCCCACAGACAGGCTTTCTTTTCGCTACTCTAACTAAGGACGCGCCAGTAGCGCCACTACACTAAGTGGCTGCGAACTAGACTAGCCTAAAAAATCATGCGATATTTAGAACGGCTGTGTTCCAAATAACGCATGATTTTCAAGGCTAGTATTATGTAGCATTTTTGTGTATACATCAGCCAATGGATCTCAATAGACTGTGAGAGAGAGACTTTTCCAGTTACAACCAGTGAATTAGTGTTGTGGGCATGCCCATAGTGCCCATATGGGTGGATCCGCGCATGGTAGGACTTGCACCCGTTTCTACTTTGTACTTATCTTTTCAGTTTCAAAGGGAAGATTATTTTAGGTATAGTTGGCATCAGATAAAATTAATATCAAAATAATAATTAATCTATGAAGTTACTTATTAGAATTGTTAGTCTTATTGAGGGTACTACGAGTCATTGCTGCTATTAGAGTCGTAATGTAGCGGCGCGGCGAACTGACGTTTTTGGAGGGGCAACGCTCACCGTGGTAGCGAGTGCATTTTACGGCGTGGCACAGGTGCTTTGCTTATAGTATTTCTGAGCCCTTAGTGTAAGTTTGTAAACTTGCAAACGTTACTACTGTGTCCGAGTTAAAATTGGACAGATCGATCTTAACTGGAAAGGAATAAATTCGATAGTTAAATTCTTAAACGCAAACGCGTTAGTAACGTTTTCGCGTGCGCAGACTTACACTAAGGCCTCAGATCGGTCCAAGTGTGTTTACATATTATTTTATAGTGTACCTACGCGCCTTCAAGGGAAGGTTTCGGTCGAGTAATCCTCGGAACTGAAGTTTGGTGTAGTGTTGTCGACGATGACGTGGGCCTCTTGGCGGCCATGACTTCATTTTGGGTAACCCATCCCCCTTTAACCCCCTACTGACTGACTGGTGACCGCTTTACTGCGCCTTTCCGCGGTAAATATGGTCCATGGGTTGCAGCGATCACTTGGTCAACATGCTCACTTGCTACTCAACTGATCCTCCAATGTTAAGTCGACAAATTTAATACAACTTTTGCAAACTAAATAACAAGGACTTATTCTTTGTTTCTATGTTTTTCGCTTTATATTTAACTAGCGGCCGCCTGCGACTTCGCCCGCGTGGACTTTAGTTTTAGGTTTTTTCTATAATAAAAGTAACCTAAGTTATTCCTTATTACATCAGCTACCTGCCAATGAAAGTCCCGTCAAAATCAGTCCCGCCGTTTCCGAGATTAGCCGGAACAAACAGACAGACAGATCGACAGACAGACAAAAATTGTAAAAAATGATATTTTGGGATTCATGGATGTAGTAAATAGGGGTTATTTTAATATTACAAACAGACACTCCAATTTTATTTATTTGTATAGATAGGCTTTATTACATTTGGTTTTTATAGATAGCTAATTGATAGTTACATTACCTTAGTTAATTAACTAATCAAGAATTGAAAATCATAGAGACATGTAGGTAAGTGGTGTTTTATACAAGTACGTCTATTTTAGTCAAAACAGTGTTGTTTCATCATAATAATCCAGGGGAAGAACAGATACACGAAGCGGTTGTGTTGAGAAAAGGCAGCCCTACATTTCCTCTTACGATAGTCAAGTCACTAATAAATTCACTAATTTTACCTTTTACTTTGTTCTTCGTGCTTTAATTTGCCTGTTAAAGTTGGTATACGTGACCTATAAGACGTATCACATAAACTTTATGATTATGGCGGGATTGAACCTCTAATAAACAGATATGACTAAGTTAATTCTTTATAGTTGTTCGAAAAACCCGAGCTAGGTTCCTTTACTTTCGCAAAGGGCTAATAAGAACAGGAGTTGCATAGAGTTGAAGGAAATGTCTTGTTTTAAATATCAACAATATTCTTTTGTAATAATATTAGTCTTAATGCTATTGCTCTTGATGTTCCTTGTAATATCATCGAGCTGCAGAGAGGAGGGTGAAGATAGCTCATATAACATCACATTTCTTAATTTCTATGGTTGCAACCCTTTTTGCCTTACATTGCTAGGAATGGTTCTTTGCTCAAAAGGTCTGAAGCTACGTTTACCACGTATACCACGTATACCACGCTGCTCCAATGCGAGTTGGTAGAGATACAGATTAGTAGTCGTCCCATTGTCGGATATATTCAATTAGCCCACAAGGTCTCCGATAATGTTTAAGGAAAGCATCTATCGATAATACAGGGATAAACGGCCGTGACGAACATGACCTTCGAATCTAGAAAAATGATCACTATTGACTGATCTCATATCGTATAACAAATTATATTAGTAAAGCTAATGTTTGTGTAAGATAACTTTACTCTCAATCAGAGAATGGTGGCCTTAAGCCGAAGAATTAATTCATCACTGCGTTTGATAGAACAAAAAGGCTGTTGAGTTGTCAAAATTTTGAGAAAATACTTTTTTTTTATTACTTAACGGCTAAGTGTATAGAGCAAAGAAACTTGTTTTTCAATTTTTATGGTTAAGTGAAACCTCGTGATGAATTTGCTTGGCGATACAATTTTGTTAGAAGTGTGACTTCCACTTACTAACTTTTCAACATTTAAAAATGTGTTAAACTTTTCTCAGAAATGAGAATTTGAGTTTAATGTAAGAAATATTGAAGTTATATTTATATCATATCCACAAGTCCGCACTTAGCCTGCTTAAATAATTTATAGTTCTGTGTGCCCATGAGGGACATTAAAAAGTTAAAAATAACAATTACATTATGTACCTACATAGTAATGTGTCCATCAGTATATCGCTATGTGTACTTCGAAAAAGTTATTAAAATCATCGTTTTAAATTTGTTACACTTTCGGACTTTTTGGAAGTTGGCTTTGAATAAACTTTTATAACTTTGACTATTGATTTATAATATAAACTAATCAAAATTCGTTTTAGTTAAGCAATAATAAAAGAGATACCGATATCATAATTTCCTGTTTATTATTAGGTCAAAGAACATCATATTATCAGTAAATCGTCATAGAAATAAATTCAGTGTGATCGATTTTTTTTTTCAAATATATTTAATATGCAATTTTTTTTGCTATTAAATTTTTGCTATAAAACTTTCCACATTAGGTGTTTTGTAAGTAATAGATACAACACAGGTTTTTTACAAAAAATGTTTAATATCTAATGAATTTTAACAGAAGTATGTATACTTCTATTCAATGTATGTAAATAATCAGTAAAGGGTAAGAGGTATTGTATGTAATACAATACAAAAATAGAAAACACCAATGCAAAGAGTTCAATGCCGTCTCTACGCACGTCTCTGTTCTACCGAATTGTGCTTTTAAATGATTCGTGGAGAGCGTTACCAGTAGTGTCAGGGCAGCAGCTGACCAATGCAGTTATAATATTGATTATTATAATATTTCAATATTCATAAATTACGAAATATTTGTCGTGAGTTTGATATTCGAACGCGTTCGGATAAAAATTTATTTAAATTTAGTTCTTTTAATACCAGTTATTGAAGGCTTATTCTAAGAAGCAGTGGTTTAAAAAAATGTAAATAAACTTATTAAACACATCATTCTTATTTCAACTAAAATATACCTATAGATAGGAATTAAAATTTGATTTTTTTAATAAATAAAAAGTGCTGAATGTGCATTTACGTTTATACAAAACAGTGAATTATCACACAGTGTTAAAATGTGTGTGCGTATATTTTTGACAATTTTGATGTGTGTAGTTTGGACAACTAGCCGCAGTATATCTAATAACAACAGAAGTGAGTAAATAATTCTGTTTATCATTATAAACATTGTCACGTGCTCTAAGATATGTAACTATAAATGTTTAATTTGTTTAAAGTTCAGATTCGTTTTCTAATTTAAGATGTCAATACAAATAATTTATTTGAATTGGTCTTGAGCCTATGGCTGTCAATCCCACTAGCAGCCGCCCGCGACTTCGTCCGCGTGGAAGTTCGTTTTTTATTCCTACAGCCTTCCTCAATAAATTGACTATTTTTCTACACCAAAATATTTTTTCAATTCAAACCATTTGACGACCCGCGTGGCGCAATGGTTCCCATGCCAGACTGCCAATCGAAGGGTCCCGGGTTCGATTCACGGCGAAACAGAAATTTGAATAATGAGTTTAAATTTCTGTTCTCGGTCTGGGTGTTTGTGTTTCTGTCTTTATAGTATAGCAAGGAAGGGCCTAATGCTATACTATATAGCATGGCGTTCACATTACGCGATGTTATCGCAAGCATTTATAGTAGGGGAGACCGGGGTAAGATGAGATAGCTAAGACAAAGCTCGTTATACAAGGAAAATTAAAGTCTTTAGCAAAAGAGGAAACAATTATGAATTTGTCTCTTATAATTAAACGTTGTAGCATGCAAAATCACAGAACTTTTTTTGTGAAATGATGAAAAATAAAGTCAGCAAATTTCGTTTTGCCCTATAACTGGGGTAAGATGGGAAACGCTGTGAGGCAAAATAAGTACACATTTTAATCGGGTAGACTGTGTTCACAAATATGTATCTCTTCGACTTACTCATCTACTTCGGCACATGTATTATGTGCTCAATTGTGGTATACCTGAAGATTACCCAACCTTCGGTTGACTCTTCTTTTCTTTTCTGAGTACAAAGGGGCTTTCAGACTACGCTATAATATAATAGTATATAGTTTACTTCCCGTCCTGCCCCGAACTTCATCTTGGCCCGGTTTCCCCTGCATAGCAAGAGAAATTATAGCATAGCATGAACTTTGCGCATCGCATCAATTCATAGCGTATAGTAAGCCAATAATATATAGTACAGCTAAGTGTGAACGTGTCCATAATAATGTATGGTGAGTGATATTGTTGTGCTATGAGCTATATGCTATTATATTATGCGTAGTCTGAAAGGTCCTTTATGGGGAAGTACCACCGCTGCACCCACTTCTGCCGTGAACCAACTCTATTGTATTTCGGTGGAAATAAGCAGTTGCCGGCCACACTTACATGAGACGATCACCAGCTTCCGGGCGTCCATAGGCTGCAGCGACCACTTAACACCATTTGGCCTGCATGCTCGTCTGCTACTCCATTCAAATAAAAAAAGACTCATAATATACTATAAGTATATGCATAGCCACATAATTACTGGCCATAGGAAGATGATCAAGTATATTTTTTGAATGGTTAATATATAAGAGAAAACAGAAGAAATTATTACAAGAGATTTGATCTTCGTTATATTTCATGAGTTACATATTACGAATATTATGATTATTAGGAATATTGTCATCGGTTCTCGATAAATTTGTAAATTATCAAGTTATTCAGATTTTTTAAAACTGACGAAAATGAAGCTAATTTATTCCGTTACATGATAGGTATCTATACAGGTCAAGCTATTACTGTTTTAATATTTTTGCTAATTGCACTCGTGACCTTTAGGCCCGGAAATACTGATAGTTTATATCAAAATAGAACACAAGTGGGTTATTATAATAACTTTATCTAACTTCTTTGGTGCTATTAGGTCACTCTTGATCAGTCCCTGTAGCTTCGGGATTAAGAATAGAGCTACGGTATCCCCTGCCTGATCGTAAGAGGCGACTAAAAGGGGGCTTACGGGGTTGTGGACGGTGTGAGTGGGAGCTCGATCTGGTTGGTTGGCTGGTTAGCCCCGGGAAGGGTGGCGATGTGTGCGTGGCCGCATGTCACCGTAAGCATCGGAAGGTGCAGGAGAGCACATCTGCTCTCTGAGGACACCGGTGCGTTCAGCCGGAGATCCTGGAGTCCTCCCCAAGCGCAGTGGCAGCCACCGAGGGGGTTTTAGTGCGGTCAAATCCCACATAACTCGGTACCCTCTCCCAAGGTGCCGGGTACCTTTTGAAGGTTTCCCCCCCGATAATAAAAAAAAGAGGTCACTCTTGATCATAGACCTTAGATTAATTACTAAACTGTAGTAAACTTTGTAACCGTATTTAACTAGAGCCGGCCAAGTGCAAGTCGAAATCGCATACTGGGTTCGGCAGCTTAACGAAATATGGACCAAAAAAAATATTTTTTAAGAATCCCCTTTTCTTTTGTGATAGTTATTGTTGTTATATTTCGGTTTTGATTTTTAATTTAGATCAATATTTCAAAATCTGACTGCTCTGTAAAAATTTGTAAGTAATCAATCAATCGTTCCTCGTTTTCGTAACCCTGTGTTTAGTTTTTTTGGAACAAAGTTCCTTATGGGGCGTTGCGGAGAGAGACCTATCCGGAAAAAATTTCCCTAAAGTAAGATTTTTATGTATAGTCTATGTATGATGGCTATACAGTGACTAATGTATAGTCTACGTGATGACTGTTATTATTATTATATTATACTTTTATAAATCATTGTAAATAAAATAAAGGTGTTAAGATAATTTTGTAAAGTAGTTTCTTTGCTATTTATCGATAAAATATCATAATTAAAAATGTATACCCGAATAGTTATTTTCTTTATACCTCAAATAGAATTATAAATTAATATTTTTATAATAAAAGGAACTTCGTTCCTATCCGGTGTCCCACGACACCACACGACTTTTTTGTCAAATATAGATACAACTAGCCTTCCGCCAGCGGCTTCGCCCGCGTGAATCCGTTTTATAGGTTCCCGTAGGATAAAAACCATCCTATGTCCTTTCCCAAGATCCACTCTATTTGTGTTCCAATTTTTTTTAAATTGGTTCAGTAGTTTAAGCGGGAAAGTGTAGCAGACAGACAGGTAGGCAGAGCTACTTTCGTATTTATAATATTACTAGGGAATAGGGATTACGGGTTCTCAATAAAACGGTAATTATCAAAATTTAAGAACTCTATAAAGAGATATGTGTGGACAAACATAAATATATATACGTATCGACTTGAGAAACTGCTCTAACTTTCTTTGCCTTAAAACAGAGAAATAATTGACATATTAATATTGGTCATAACCTCCCCGAGTTTTAGCGAGACTAAATAACAACAACTTGTTTCATATTTCCCGTTTCAAAGACAAAGACTTTTATTTGCACAAATATGGGTGTTTACAAAAGGTGTTTTTATACATTTGGTTCGCCATATTTACTATCGTGAGGTATGCAAATGTTACAATAATTAAAAACTTAACTAATTACAAATTACAAACATAAAAATGTACATTGAAATAGTGTCATTTATTTTATTATATGTATGCTACATTTATCTTTGTTTGTACCCATATTGCGCCTTTTAGTTTATTTATTTTATTTATTTTTACTTTTCGGATCGCATCCGATCGTCGGCTTTGGGTACCCATATTGCAGGGTTTTTGTACACTGAGAGGAAAAAAAGCCGGCGGAAAAAAAACCTCCCAGGTTTTTATGGAATTCCTTTATGCCGCTTTATCGTTTAGAAAATCAGTGACTGAGTAATATGCCTTTTCCAGTAAATACGTTTTAAGTTCCTTTTTAAACTCATTGCCCGCTTTTATTTTGAGGAGTTCCGGTAGGTTATTGTATATTTTTGGTCCCATTCAGCTGTCTTTAGTTCTCGTTAGCTATGTTTTAATAGTTTAAGCCGCCTTCGATACTGATATAAGTTGTGTAAAAAACAATTAGCCTCTTGCTCGTAATTATAAACCTCTGAGCCGGCTATTAACCTCCAATAGTAATGTTAGCTCGTAAATGTTTGCAGTTTCTAATACGAACATTATCTTCGGACATTGCCATCACGTGACAATGTGACGAAACATCGAAGGTCCTTTATAATAAATCTTAGGCAAACTTTAATACATAAAGGTGAATTCACATCTAATAATTATTACAGTCATACACATAATCATATTATTATGTATTTGTTTTTCCGATCTATACATAAATATAACCATCAAACTGCATTTGGCCAGCGTGGTGGACTCTTCTGGCCTATATCCCTTCCAGTTCCTAGATGAGACCTGCGCCCAGTAGTGAGAAATTAAAACGAGTTGAAAAAGCTATACAAATATACTTAACCCAAGTCTAAGAAAGGCGCTCTTTGTATTGTGCCCAAGGCAAACGTACTATAAGTAGGCAGTTTTCGTCAATGTCTAGAAAAAGTATCACTTGTGACAGTTTTTCTATGGAATGACGAGTACTAGTACGCTCTCGACATTATGTACTTTTACTTAAATGACATAAAAAGGGTTGAAGAAAATGAATATTTAACAAACTAATTTGTAGTGTGAACGTAGCCTAATATTTACGTAATTATTTCTGCCATCCTTCTAATCTAAGCACCTCTACTTTAAATGTCGGGCACATTCAGTTTGCACCCTTCGTAGCTGGAGCTTGTACGGCCTATATGATAATACCTATATGGTCCTAAATTAAGACATTGAAAGTAAGGTAAATAAATGCGCATCTGGCGTCGAGCGAAAATAAAGAACAATGTCATGTTTTGAGAATCGTATTACAATTGAAATGTTGAGTTGACGATTAATTCTTTCTCAGTATTGAACAATTAAAGTGCTGATCAAAAACAATAACTTAATAATAAATTGTCCATGTTTGAGAACTTCCGGTGATCGACCCATGAGAAAGGCATGTCTTTTCAATACAATTTGGAGGAGATTTCATAAGAGTAGGCTTCAGTACCGTTCAGTTCCCGCTACCGAATCGTAAGAGGCGACTAAAAGGGGGATTCTGGGGTTGTGGGCGGCGAGAGTGGGGGTTCCAAGGGTCCAGTTAGCCTCGGGAAGGACGGCCGCATGCTATCGCAAGCATTAGAAATTGCAGTAGAGCTTCATCGCTCTCCACATGTTGGGTCGATTTTAGGAGTCCTTGGAGGACACTCCAAGCACTGAGGTAGGCTGCCAAGAGGGTTTAAGTGCAGTAAAATCTCATATAACCCGGTATCATTCCTAAGTTATTGGGTACCTTTTAAAGGTATCCCCGCGATACAAAAAAATGTGAAGCTGGATGTGAAGTATTATTAATGTACTAGTGGACCCCGCAGACGTTGTCCTGCCTTAAAAGTAATAAAAGAGGATTTGTTTTCTTATTATCTTAAAGAGACTTCATGTTACTATCAAACAAAAATATAAAACAAATAATGACATACGAACTGTCCTGTTATTCTGAATGTGTCAAAGTTTAGAACGGCACGGCACGAAATACAAACGTTTGACAGATAGGAACAATTTATATGGGAAAACTACTTATAAATAAAAAAATAATTAAAAAACATTTCCAGTGGCCCAAATTGTGAATCTAAACCATCCTCGAATCCATTTGAATACACACAAAAACATTCATTAAAATCTGTCCAGCCGTTAAGGAGGAGTTCAGTGACATACACACTCACAGAAGAATTATATATATTAAGATTACTAGCCGTTCCCCGCGGTTTCATCCGCGTTAGATAGAATCAGTAGTATGAAGTAAATATTCTCTAAAGTTTTTGAAAATATTCTATGTTTATCAGGGATCTGGGAATATGGGAATCTAATGGTAAAATAATCTTTAAAATTGGTCCAGTGGTTTCAGAGCCTATTCGATGTAAATAAACAATCAAATCTGTCCTCTTTATCATATTAGTATATTAGTATTAATTAAAATTTCAATGTAGACAGGCTTATCAGAACAGGTTATAAGAAACACTATCTTGCCTGAACGATCAATAATTGCTCTATAAACGGTTCACAGGTCACTTTCAATAATTATTATAGCTTCGATGGTAATAATTTATCTATTTAAGTATGTATTTAGAATTATATATGTATGTTTAACAGCTTTCTGATTACCATAGCACAAGCTCTGCTTAGTTTGGAATCAGATGGTGTTGTGTGTATTGTCCAAAGATATTTATTTATTTATTTATTAATTTAATATAAATTTTATCTTCGTTATTAGTTTCCTTACTTAAATGAAATTAAAAAGTAGATATTATTATGAAACTGTAGAATAGTAGCAAAATTAAATGGTATGGAATATGTTTACTTCCATATATATTTGTATTTTCAAACTACGAGTAAGTCTGTAATAATAACTAAGCAAGATGTCTTTAGAAATTTGTTAACTAACTGTTTTTTTTTTTGGTATCGGGGGGGAAACCTTCAAAAGGTACCCAGCACCTTGGTAGAGGACACCGGGTTATGTGGGATTTGAACCTCACTAAAACCCCCTCGGTGGCCTTCCTCTGCGTTTGGAGAGGACTCCGGGATCTCCCATGGAACGCACCGGTGTCCTCCATACGCGACGCCCTGGAACGGGCCCATCTTTGGGAGAGCAGATGTGATCTCCTGCACATTCCGATGCTTACGGCGGCATGCGGCCACGCACACACCGCCGTCGCGCATCTCAACCTCAACCAACTCGCATTAGAGCAGCTTGATGGAGTTAGATCCAGGCAGCCCAATTATAAAGAAATGTGTCTATCAATGGAACGAAAAAAGAGTGGTGGTAACTACTAAAGGTCGAAGGATTAAGGTCAGTAGGGACCTAGAGACGATAACCAATTATATGTCTAGAAAAGCGGGCACGTGCAACACATTCACAATTGTGTGTGTATATTCTTTGAAACACACATTACAAAACACGCGTGCAATGCTTGACTTCACTACCCATCGCAAAATGAAAATGTATTCGTGAGAGTTGTGTTAGCGGGCCACTAATCGATAATCTCCGTTTACCATTTTTTCTACCGAAGTGGAGGTGGGTCGACCTTCAAAAGGTAACCGACAGTTTGAGAGAGATACCGAGCCTCAGCGCTTGAGAACTCCGGATCTCCAGCTCCAGAGAAATGCTTTCGCGCGCGGGGCGCCTCAAACTACATAATTTTACAAACAAAACAAATAATGTTAGACGCCACTGAATGCCACTGAGATCAAAATACAGCTATTACGAAATGAATAGAATACCAAATGAAATTTATGTAAAATGGTTACTGCAGGTCCGGTTACGTAAAATAATACAAACATACTCGACACATGGAAACATTGCGCTGATGTGTGTGACTAATGTTTCTTAAGTAATTGTTGAGTAAAACTAATTTGGGATGAATGGTTTTACTGGCGGCAATGATTAGGTTTTCTTTAAAGAAGTGACTATTTATACGAGTAGGTACTGCACGAATAATTTTTCAATTATTTGTCCGGGTTTGTCCTTTGTTTTCTTTAAAGATTTAAAGATTACTAGCATAGAATGAAAAAAAATAATTATTAGGTATTTGCGTGAAAATGAAGAAAAGTGAACGCTCATACAATTTATGAAAAACGAAAATGGAATTTTAAGTAAGGGTGACAGATTACACATATGATGCAACCTTAGATTTGAATTAACCCGCTGGCATCCTCATTGCCCTATCCATACTAATTTTTATATTTAAATGCAAAAGTATCTCTATCTATCTATCTCTCTCTCTCTGTGTTTGTGTGAGTGTGTGTATGCATTTTTTGTGAAATTTGGTACACAGATAAAGTGACCCTTGAAAGGACGTATGACAATGTTTATCAAAAGAAAACTTTCTTAAAATACTTAGTTGGAATAAAGGATGGCGATAATAACCGAATTCCACGCGAGTGAAGCTGCAGGCGGAGAGCTACTGAACTAACTAAAAGGCAGACGGGCCGCGTGGTGTTAAGCGATCACCGTCGCCTATGCACACGGGCATCCCTAGGGGAGCCTCCCGAGGGCTTTAGGCTATATAATGTAACATCATGCTATGACCAATACCGAAGTCCACGCGGACGAAGTCGCGGGCGGCCACTGGTATCAAATAAAAATGCCATCAACTTTATCCGATATAGGTAACTCAAAAATACACCAAGAAAGTAAAAATAAAACAAGAGCACAATATATCTTTTTCGACTTCCCGCCAAAACTCCGACAGTCAACCAACTGTCTTAATCAAGTTACTGTTGTTCGTCTCTGACGTTTAGCGACAGATAAAATAACAGTAGGTATAGAGTCTGCGTGAGCCCTAAGGCATTTCAATGACCACCTCATGAATATAATTATCCATTGTTACGCTATTTACGTTACGTAACTTGACTGGTTAAATAACCCTCTACATAGAAATTGACCCAATAAATCTAAGCACGTGAATAATTGGCCGTAAATAACACAACATAACTCACTTATAAGTGTCATTGACCCACCGCTCGAAGAAGGCCAAGGTTATTAAGGCACTTACACACTTTTCTACTTATGGTAATCTATGTGTAATATTGTGTATGAATCTATTCTATTTAGTGTTACTACCTACCTCCCAATTTACTTTAGTTGTTTTGTTGAATAATGAATTAGATCATTCTTCCGAATTTCGGTATGCCTAGTGCATTTGAAAAGAGGTGGTAAAAATAAGAAAAGAAAAATATACTTATTTTATATTTAGAATACAAAATATTCGCATATTTAATGTCATTTTTTCCCGGTCATCGCATGTTGAGTTGAGAGAAAAAAGGCGGCCGAAAAAAAATATCCCAGCAGCTCTCTTTTAAAAAAATAACATACATTTATATATTTGAGATAACAGAATGGCTAATGGGCACAATGTGTCATCGTGTGATCTGCTGAGCAGATCGTGTGAGACACTAGCAAAAGAGAACTTGCAAGGTTCGATTGGGTAAGTGCCACCTTTGCACCTTTGTCTGCTGTGAAACAACTCTACCTACCATGTTTCAGTTGAAAGATGTGGTTGGTGGCCAGACTTACATGCCTTCGGATTAGCAGTGCAATTACGTGTGAAGTCAGCTGCAACGATCATTACGCAATACTACCGATAATAACTCATAACATATTAGTTAGTTTTTATTATACAAATAAATTTTCCCGTTTTTTTTGTCGTTGGTACTCTCTGCTCCGTCCTTGATTTTCGACACTATAGCAATGATTTTTTAAATCTGAGAAATAAATATTAACTTTTCCTTTTTTGTATGTTACATTTATTACCTTAAATACTGTTATTCGTATTTTAAAGCGTTACAGCTTCGTTTTGGAGAAAGGAGAGACAAGGGCCAATTTTTTGTTTTATGTCAAATCAGGAAACAGGTTTCACTCATAAGTCAGAAGAATTTACGCCGCAGATCATACCATCGAAAAATTAGCAGTTTCTCCGAGGAATGCACGGCGATGAAAAACTTCATAATTAATTAAATATCACAATATTTTCCATCATTATGGATCCGCAATACATACGCACAGAACATTTTTTTTCTGAAAGGTGCGCACCGGAGTTTGAACCTAGTATCTCCGTTTCGGAAACCGCGGACGTTGTCACCCGACCAGTGCTGCTCCCTCTTACTCAATCTCAGTATCATACAGCAATACAAGCAGTTTGCCTAAAAGAAGCGTTTACATGACTCTTTAGCCTATTCCTAAAAAATCGCTGCTCTCTTTTCGTCAATCTCAATATCATAAAGCAATACAAGTAACCTTGCCTAAAAGAAGCGGTTACATGATCCTTAGCTTAGTTAGCATATTCCTAACAATGTAAAACAATTCGGACAGTGCATTAGTACTTTGACCTCTAACTTTCAGCAAATCATAACCTCACGTAACTCATAACAGTTTTGAAATAGATACGATGTTTCTATTTGATGTAACCTTGCCCTAGTCAATACAGATACCATTAGTGCATTGAATAACCTAAATGTGTTAGAGAAACTGCTGTATTTGTGCCTGTTTTTGTTCGTAACTGACGCGTTAGAGCAGCATAAAAACTTGATTGACGAATCAAGTTTTTATGAATGAAAGTCGAACAGTTCTTATATATCAAATGAGGCAGAGTAATTTGATTACTGTCGTATGTTTTTTAGTAAACTTCTCATCCTTCCTTTGCGTCCTCTGTGTGGTACTGACGAGGATGAACACACAAAAATAACATACAATGTAACAAAAATAATATACCCAGCAGAACGAAAAGAAATCAAACTTATCATTCAAATCTCTGCTTCGGGGCTATCGAGCCAGGGCCGAAGACTGCCTGACCCAGTCAGGCATCGGCATCTCTACTTCGGGGCTATCGAGCCCAGGTTGACTGAGTCAGGCAGTCTCGCGCGGTAAATATACGATAAGCCAAAAAAGATCAACATTGTTTTAAGCTAATTTCAGACTTCGTTATACTATTGTGCTATAGAGTATACGAAGAAGGGCCTAATGCTAGAATGCAATATATAGCATGGCGTTCACATTACGCCATGTTATTGATAGCATTTATTTAGTAGGTACATAGCAAGCTCAGTTAACAGCGATCTTTGAAGAGTTTTAAATCTTTGAAGATCGAGATTTATGATCTTTGAAAATAATTTATAGCACAGCATGAACTTAGCGCATCGCACCAATTTATAGCGTATAGTAAGCCAATAATTTATAACACAGTACAGTGTGAAGGTGTCCATACCAATGTATGGTGCGCGATATTGTTGTGCTATGAGCTATATACGAGTACTATATGCTAATATAGCGTATATTATAGCGTAGTCTGAAAGCCGCTTTAGGATTTCGGTCTTTATATTCCATTTATAGCGGCCATAGAAAAACCAATTCAGAAATTTTAAGTTATGTTACTTATTTAGCTCATAAGATACGAGTCTGTCAAAGTAAATAAGGTACAAGCACAATACAAAGAGCGCCTCGCCTCTCACAAGTCACCTTTTGGCACAAAACTCATAAAGATCGTAAAAACATTCAAGGTGACATTTTAAATGGTACAACTACAGCCGTCTATGAATTGGATCATTAACGTGCTCAATATTGTAACAAAGACGTTATTTAACGCTAGGACACGATTCGTTTCGCTTTTTGTATAATTGAGTTAAATCATTAGGTGTGTCGTACTTAAATTGAGAGCTGCTGAAATCTCCGATTGACGATTTGCCTTTAAGGAATATTTTAATAATTATCTGATCTACATCCATACGCTTAAAACGAAAACGTTAAATTAATAAATAAAAAACGATTTAAAAATAAATTTGCACGCCGTCAGGCAGGATTTGTAGGAGTAAAATATGAATGTATGTACAACACTTGTGTAAACTGAATCCATCAAATTAAATATTTCAATTTCAAATAAGTATTTGCAGGAAATAAATTACTTAAGACGATTTTGATATGCCTGAGCATAAAAATATGCTGCGATTATTCAAAAATTATGCAAAATTGAAGTTAAAAGTTTGTTTAACAATCTGTGAGACTAGTGATTAAGATTTTTTCTCATTAAGTAAGTGTTAGCATGTTGATATTGCGTGTTTTTTCTACGTCCTACAGTGTATTTTGTGGGTTAATGGGATTCAGCAATCGCATTTATTGCTAATTCTCATTAACTCATTGAGGAAACATTTTCTTCATCAAAGTCATATCATAAACTATTGTTATATTGTGAGTTTTAGGTGCTAATTAGCTGTAATTATGCTTAATCACGACGAACATAGTATTTCTTGACGAATAAATTTTGTGAGACTACCTAATTCGTGCATTTCCCGTTAAAGTAATTAAATCGGATGATAATTATGTTCAAACAAAAAATGTAATTTATCAAATTATAGAATAAAAAAGCTTTGATCACTGTCTTGTAGTTACGATCTTAAACTTGACTGTATACATAAATAACGCTAGAAACACAAAGCCTCACACTAAAACCCCTGTGTCGTGGGTACCAAGGACACACACAATGGCATGAACACTAACACCCACATCGAATACAGTAATCAAACGCATCACTCGAATTTCTGCCTCGCCGGGAATTGAACCCAGAACCTTGATTGGCATTCCGGCATGGTAACCATTGCGCCACACGGGTCGTTATCAATCACGGGTCGGCAGTGGGACAATAAAATACTCTAGGTACTCTAGTAGCTCTTTTAGTGTCCCATTGCCGACATGCATTTTTCTCGTAGCTGAGGAGACCAGATGACTCCTGAGGCCGCTGTGCTCCTGTGCTGGTTGGAAATAACAGTTAGTGGGCAAACCTGATGTTTTAAAATCACTCATAAGGCCTTTGAATCCAAATTGGTTATATATATAAAAATAAACGATTCACACTTATAGCTCCACAGTAGGATAGATATACCCTGTGTCGTGGGTACCATGGACACACACAAAGACAGAAACGCAAACACCCAGACCGAGAACAGAAATTTAAACTTATCATTAAAATTTCTGTTTCGTCGGGAATCGAACCCTTCGATTTGCCAATCTGCCGTCCGGCATGGTGACCACTGCGCCACGCAGGTCGTCAATTTAGGTAAAAACTACTTTGCAACAATTCGGAATCAAAACATTTGATAGCCTATTTTATCATGAAATAGCATCTTTCTTCCTCCATACGTACCACAACCAACACGTGTTTGGACGTCACAGACGTCAACAGATCATCAGAAGGGCTATAGACTCCGACCATCGTACGGTATACACCATCATAAGTGTTTTTTTATATTATTTGAATGAAGTAGTAGACGAGCTTGCAGGCCACGTGGTGTTAAGTGGTCGCTGCAGCACATAGACGTATGCAGTTGCGCTGCTACTCCGGAGGCTGGTGGTCGCCTCATGTAAGTGTTGATTGCGGATTGTTGCAAAATAGATTTTAGCTAACCTTATAATAATGGAGTTCCGTTCCAAAGTAACGCCTGATTCATTTAATTATGCTCATGATTATGCAAATCAACTGCTTTAAGTGACCTCTAAATCGGAAACTGGGTGGCATGGTTGTTAGTGTTATTCAGTTAGGTCATTTATTGGCTGGCCAGTGGTAGACTAGCGTGGCTGCAACTCTTTTTGCGTCCCACTGCTGGGCATGGGTCTCTCCCACTTAGTGGGGAGACCTGGACCTTACTCCACCACACTGCTCCAATGCGGGTTGGTGGATCGCGGGTTAGTGGCTAGCCCGCTGTCGGATGTTTTCAAACCGCCTATAAGGCCTCCGACAAGGTTTAACGACTGTTATCTATCGATAATAACCGACGGCTTAACATGCCCTCCGAAGCACGGAAAGGAGCATGAAAATTGCCACTAGCGGTCACCCATGTCACACCCGACGGTGTCCATTTGGCTTAGCTGCATAGACCGCTTGCGTTCTATGCTATCCGTAATCTCTCATAATTTAGAGGCGCCGCCTGTACCCAGCAGCGGGACTAAAAAGGATAATACATTTTTTTATTTAATTGGAGTAGCAGACGAGAATGCAAGCCACGTGGTATTAAGTGATCGCTGCAGCCCATGGACATTACATACAAACTCAAGCAAGCATATGTAAGTCATATCTGAGGTCTTATGCAGTTGCGCTGCTACTCCAGAGGCTGGTGGTCACTTAATATAAGTGTGGCCGGCAACTGCACCTTTCCACTGAAACAGAACAGAATTGGTTCACGGCAGAAGTGGGTGCAGCGGTGGTACTTCCTCGGGCGAACCATAATAGTTTTAACACCTACAAAAATTACTTTTAATTCCAGATGGTCCACCCGCAACATTTTTTGATGAGAGGAACAAAGATCACTGGAGATCACAAGCTCAATGGACACTGCGGTCTAAGGTACGTTGCAATGCGTAAAAACTGATTTATTTACGTACTCCCATGGAGGATAAAGTATTTCCAGAATTTATTAAACTTGAAACTTGAATTATCTTAAAAATCGAATAAATAATAAAACCGATTCGTCTTTGCTAACTTTTTAAAATATTTTTTCCGTTTAATTTTTTGTAAACAATTTTTTTTTCTTTACCAATGGCGTTTTGTTTGTTTGACCGTTTTTCCAATGTTAAGTAAACATTTGTATCAAGTTTTTGCTGGTTTCATTAGAACATAGTGACATAGTCAATGTAAATCAGTCGTCGATTTAACAGGTAATCAAGTCATTCAGCTATCCCCTTAGAGTAGGGCTGCCATCACCTAGATTGCCGACGTCGGATAAACACGGCGAAATTCCGGACATTTGGGCGAAATATGTTTTTTTCCCTGGACATCTCTGGAAAAAAAAATTTGTAACTAAAATAAAAACAATGTTAATTTTATTAAATTCCATTCGATCGTTGACTATTTGCCGAGCGGGTTATAGTGGATGAATTTTTAATAAGATACTTATTTAAATTTATCGCTTATTTATATATTAAAATAATGGATTTCCCCTGACAACAAAAGTGTCCAGGTTACACCCAGACACTTGTCAAATACCCTTGCCGGACGGCCTCCGGACGCCCTTCAACCTAGGACAAATCCGGGGAATTCCGGACAGATGGCAGCCCTACCTTAGAGCATCACAGGAATTGAGTCAATACCTAATTATTACTATTGACAACCGTCACACCCAGTTAAATCAATGGGTTCTTTACTAGAACCTGTCCGATGGAGTTTTGGCGGAAAACAGAAAAACGTGTTTTCGCAGTTATTTCACTTCAAAACTCACGCACTGTAATTCATTCATTTGCATAGAATGGTAATCTTATAAGTAGGTCACATATTCTGCTATCATAAGCTAGCATGCAAATCTAACAGATATTTATTTATTGAATGTAGGTTAGTTCAACATTAAGTTTTAATTCTATTTTTATAAAATGTCAAACTAGATTTCATTTTAACGTAAATTTTCATCAATGTCTTAAAAAAAATATTTCTAAATATGTCCTTACTTTGTTGTTAAAATTTATTATTTGTTAACATTTTAATATCACTCGGTAGTTTCTAATGAATTTAATTTAAGCAAGGAAAAAATATGTAATTTCCCATATTATTTCCATTAGCATTTCATAACTTTTCTGTTTTTATTTTTTGTACTTGTTTTTTTAGTGTTTCTCTTCCTATACTCGTCGTGTTCTCATAGTTATGTCCATATTCATGTTCATTTCTTTTATTATTTTTACAAATTTATATTTTCATTAATCTCGATCGGACAGTCTACTTTCAGTAGGTACTGCAATAGACCAAACAAAAGTCATTATGTGTCTATTTCCATTTTTATTTTTTATCTGTTTTACAAATTTCAATTTTCATATCCATTTCACCACCTCAATAGATTAAACATAGCTGTTAATAAATTTTTTTTTGCAACAAATATCCTTGCACCGAAATATCATCATACCTACGAGTACCGTTGAAACACTATAAAACTTTGTTTAACCTCTTCAACTATGTTCTTCCAGGTAGCAACTCCCTTCAACACGAAGGTAGCAAAGAATGTCATCCTGTTCCTAGGAGATGGTATGAGCATCACCACCCTTGCAGCCACTAGAGCATACCTGGGGCAGAAGTATGGACGATCCGGTGAAGAGGTCAAACTCAGTTTTGAGACCTTTCCCTTCACTGGATTGGCAAAGGTATGTAGCAAAAGACAGATAAAATGTTCGACTTCAACCATTTCCGCATCCACTGCTGGGTATGGGTTTCTCCTCATTTCACTTGAAGCTTACTCCATCATGCTACTCCGTTACAGGGCGATGGAGATGCGGATTAGTGACCAAACTGCTGGCTGATGCTTTGTTAGAAGTTATAACGTATCAAGAAAATCGAGACTGACAGCTTAAAGTGCCCTCTGAAAATCGGAAAAGCACATGAAATTTTGCAAAAAATGTTTTTAGAGGCCTCGAGTTTTCTAATGTTCAGGTTGTTGCCAAGACCATAGTCTAATCGTGCAAATCCCACGTAAACGTGAATTTAAGACATCATTCCAACTCCCGACTGCGCTCGCACAGCCTGTTTAGATCATTAATGCTCTAATGAAAAATTTACTTTTTATAGTCAATTGTGCTGGAATTTGATCCGGAAGCTACCAAGTTCAGTCAAACTGCTCTTTACATTTTTTAGTCGATGTATAAGGTTGTTTGACAACCGATGAATATGCATGTGTCCTGCAAACAGGATGTACGAGAACCTTTCACCATCAACCTTGTCTTTTATAAGAATAGTACCTACAAAGTGTCTCATTATTGTTGTGACTTGAATGAAGTATTGAAGTTAGTTACTCTTTCGTGAATAATAAATCAGTCAGTTACATTCTTAAAGCATCAAAGGTACTGACTCACGGGTGTCATACCTGTCAGTACCTGTGATGCTCTAAGGTTACATTGATATTTGATGGCAAATTATAATATAATGGTAAAATTAGTAAAATTACCGTTTTTAGGCTTCCGTAAAAAAAATAAGAACCTTATAGGACCAATTGTGTGTTTGCTGTTCGTCTCTGTAAGAGTCAGTTTGTTCCTAAACCACTGCACTAAATAAATTAAAACATCAGAATACTTCTTCTTTCATCTAAAGTTGTTGTTGTTCTTTAGGAGTTGTAATGAAAATAACATCAGAAAGCGATAAATCTTTCGGTTATAATAAGCACTTAACTTAACTAACACCACATTGCCAACATTCTAAGCTATTGCATTCTAATTTATTTAGCACTTTTATCCGCTACCTGCCAGTGTAAGTCCCGTCAAAATCGGTCCAGCTGTTTCAGAGATTAGCCGGAAAAAAAAGACAAACAGGCAAACAAAAATTGTAAAACATGTTATTTTGGTATATGTACCGTATATAAATTCATATGAATGTAGTAAAAAGCGGTTATTTTAATATTACAAACAGACACTCCAATTTGATTAGTTGTATAGTAAATACTAAGTCTGGACACGTAGTCATTATCGCCTTTAAAGTGGACAACACTACAAATCACAGCAGTACTTTAATAAAGGCTCTGTTTACGAAACGATATAGTGCTATATAGCTTGACTTATTCAAAACATTAAAAGGAAGTCCTGTACGTGTTACAGGTCTATAGTGCTGTATAGTGTTATATTGTGGATAAGATGACAGAATTTATCCACTTATTTTTTTACCTATTTTTTTTTCATTGACCCATTCTAATTTCGTTTCATATACTGTCCTTCATGCATATTATCATTGCAAAATGAATTCGATGTTTCACATCTGCCAGGCATCAGGCTCCATTTTTTTAATAACGATATTCTTTTGTAATCTTCCAGACGTACTGCGTGGATATGAACGTGGCTGACTCAGCCTGCAGTGGTACGGCATACCTGACTGGGGTGAAGGCCAACAGTGGGACTGTTGGGCTCACTGCCGCCGTCAAGCGAGGAGATTGCGAGGGGCAGCGGAACGACGCCAATGCTGTCACTGGTCTCATGGATTGGGCGCAGAAAGCTGGAAAATCTACAGGTTCGTTAGTCAAACTTTGTTTGAAAACTTTTAGATGTTCAACACGTCGGCACCTTGGGCGAGTATTTTTGAAAATTATATTTATACCAGTAAAAATTGGCAACAATTCGCAATTAATACAATATGTATGATATCCACACTTCCAAAATATAAAAAAAACCCTACTGTAGCTTCGGGATTAAGAATAGAGCTACGGTATCCCCTGCCTGATCGTAAGAGGCGACTAAAGGGGGCTTCCGGGGTTGTGGAAGGCGTGAGTGGGAGCTCGATCCGCCCAGCCAGTAGCCCCGGGAAGGACGGCGGTGTGAGCGTGGCTGCATGCCGTAAGTATCGGAAGGTGCAGGAGAGCACACATATGCTCTCCCGAAGATGGGCCTATTCTGGGCGCCGCACGTGGAGGACACCGGTGCGTTCCACTGGAGATCCCGTAGTCCTCCCCAAGCGCAGAGGCAGGCCACCGAGGGTGTTTTAGTGCGGTCAAATCCCACATAACCCGGATTCCTCTCCCAAGGTGCCGGGTACCTTTTGGTGTCCTAAAACAAGGTATCATCAGGGTTATAAGCTTAACGATGGTTACTCGCAAATTTTATTGCATTAAAACAGTATACACCACCATAGTTTGACGACCCGTGTGGCGCAATGGTTACCACGCCGGACTGCCAATCGAAGGGTCCCGGGTTCGATTCCCGGCGAAACAGAAATTTGAATGATGAGATGAGAAATTTCTGTTCTCGGTCTGGGTGTTTGCGTTTCTGTCTTTGTATGTGTCCATGGTACCCAAGACACAGGTTATATATATATCCTACTGTGGGGCTATGAAGCGTATGAAGCGTTTTAAGTTGATAGTAGTTATTAATTTTAGATTATTTTTTTTAGTTTTTTTTTCTCCACATTTGCGTATGTATATTTTTTGTATTATGGTACATGAAGTTTAAGTAAATAAACTATTAAATAGTTGCAAATTAGTTTCAACCTTACTTTATGGCTGCAACCCTTTTTTGCGTCGCATTGATGGGCATTGCTTATTATGGGGAAGGCCTGATGCTTATTCTACCACGTTGATCCAACAAGACATGGCGACCTAACTTCATACTTATTAGTTTTTACTAACTTGCTACTATTCCCCAGGAGTGGTGACAACAACACGAGTGACCCACGCGACTCCAGCGGCATCATATGCTCATGCAGCTGATCGCCGATGGGAAGCAGATGCGGACCTACCCAAGCAAGGTCTTCACTGTGATGACATCGCAGTACAACTGGTCAGGGGACGAGTGGGAAGCCATATTGATGTAAGTTGGCCCAGATGTGGTGATACCAACATGCTTTGCTTGATGAAAGTTATTCTAGCGACATCCTATACTTCTTAAGCCGACCGTCAATGGGAAGCACACCTACCCAAGCAAGGTGGTATGGTTTACTGTGACGACATCACGGTACAGCTTGTCAAAGCGCGAGCTTGGCTTCCCATATTGTTGTAAGTTGGCAATGTGATATCAACATGCTTGAGGCAAATGATTCCAGCGGCATAATACACTCATACAGCTGACTACCAATAGGAGGCAGACGTGAACTTACTTGCTTGGGCAAGGACTCCACTGTGACAACATCGAGGTACAGTTGGTCAGAGGACAAATAGGAAGCCATACTGGCATGAGTTTGCCCAGATGTCGTGATACCAACACGCGTGAGGCACGTGATTCCAGCCGAATTCTACATTCACGCAGCTGACCGCCGATAGGAAGTAGACGCGGATCTACCCAAGCAAGTTTCCATTTTAATTACATCGCGATACATTTGGTTAGAGGGCGTGGGCAACAGTAACGTAAGCTGATTGTGATGCAGCGTGTAGTAATACAGTTTGCGGAAGTGTGACAAGTTCCGTGTGACGAAATATCCAGTAGTAGCATTCCTCTTAAATGACTTACCGAAAATGAATATGACATTATATTTCAAACAAATTGATTAGAGTGATTGGTTGAATGTATTATTTTCTTGGAGAACTTCAATGTTACGACGGGGAACTGTCACCACTGCACCCGTTTCTGTTGTAAAGAAATTGTATATTATGGCGGTGAGTTGCGGCCGATTTAAAAATGCTCATCATGAGGCAACTACACACTGCACACGACCTTTGACGAAAGTCAATCCTTTCTTGATATTAGGTATAGAGTGTAAAGTACCTAATATCAACTAAAGTACCTATTCAACAGAATGGCGAAACACAAATTTAATGTCCCAAAGCCGTAAATACGATTTTCTGGTCTATCAAAACCCCTTACGTGCGTGTAAGCCTACAAGAGTCCTCTAGTGTTTCTATCTCTCTTATATGCATCAATTTGTCAGGATCTCAGACAGAAACCACTTCCCATTCTTCAATTGCAACTTAAAATGGGTAATGTCAGTTATATAAAAATTTTGCTTAACTTTTAGGTGGTGCTTGGCGGTGGAAGAAAAAACTTCTTTTCCAAAAGTGACAAAGACATCGAAGGCAACTACGGGCACAGAAATGATAAATCCGACCTTATCCGTGAATGGCTTCGAAGAAAGGAGAGCATTGGAGCCAGACCCAAATACGTTTACAGTAGAAAAGAACTTTTGTTATTAAATGAGAATGAGTATGATAGTATATTGGGACTATTCTCCCCGGATCATATGCCGTATCATCTGGAAGCTGAAGATGATGACCCAAGTCTCAGTGAAATGACGCAAAAAGCAATACAGATGCTATCTCAAAATAAAAATGGGTTCTTCTTGTTTGTGGAAGGTAATTAATAATAACACATAGGAAATTTATCATAGCTCTTAATAATATTATTATATACTTCCCGAAAAGTTTGCATCACTACAATAATTAACTTTCATGAAGCCAAATCCCAAAAAAAATAATCGTTTAGTAGAAGATTGTCGTCCCATCAATAGGTTTTTCTTTTAAAATTTTCCAGGTTTCTATCGAATCTTTTTATTTAAATATTTTTTTCTGAGCTTGAATTGCCACTTACAGTGTAGTGCATGAAGCTACAGAAATGTTTTTTCTGCTCTATTTTATGAAACAAGAATGAACTCTACCCATACATGCTTATCTTCTCTGAAATCCAATTTCAAAGAGAAAATAAACTTGGTATTCATTAATGAAAGGATAATAATAATATTGATGAGATATTTTTGATTGCAGGTGGCAGAATAGACACAGCTCATCATGAGACCAAAGCTCGTAAGGCTCTGGATGAAACTGCAGAATTTGCGAAGGCAGTAGAAGCAGCCTTACGGATTGTGAACCTGGAAGAGACTCTCATAGTTGTTACATCAGATCATAGTCACACTATGTCTTATAGCGGTTATAATAAACGAGGATCCGATATTTTGGGATTTGCTAATTTTAAGGTAATTAAATATCTTTTTATATTATTTTTACTGGTTGAGGTAACTGGGAGTCCGGGATTACGCGAGTGCCTTGCATGAGTGCGCTGCCATGATCAAGACATAGATATAGAATAGATTTGTATATACATATATTTGGATGAAATTGTTTACAGTGCACTTAAATTAGTTTTACGAGCACTGTTAACAATTTATAAAAATCTAAGGTTACGATGAAAAGGTCGATCAAGCAAGTGTGTGTGTGGATGAAATTGTTTACAGTGCACTTAAATTAGTTTTACGAGCACTGTTAACAATTTATAAAAATCTAAGGTTACGATGAAAAGGTCGATCAAGCAAGTGTGTGACTATGCTCTTACCAGATGATATTAATCTGCTAGTATAACCATGAGTAGTATCGTATATGATCTATAATGATCTCTAGTTCTTAGTATATATTTATCATATTTTTATGTACACACACACTCGTACACTTAAATTCATAAAGAAAAAAAATTGATAGCTTCGAAAACATGTTCATGACTTGGCCTATTCCTGTTTAGAAATACAATTCTTCACCTTACAGCTTCAAAATAAATGATTTAAATGACTTTTATGACATTTCCAGTACAATGCGTCCGACAACCTCCCCTACACGACGTTGAGCTACGCGAATGGTCCTGGCTATAAACCGCACGAAGACTTCCGGAGACATAATCTCTTGTTGGATGATATGAGTGAGTTATATTATGTATATCCGTTTTATTTTATGAACTTCATTTCTATCGTTTGTCATATCACGATAAAACGGCCATAGTCTGATTCTCTAAGAAATCAAACGCGTGTATATTTGAAGATGCATATTGTTAGTACGTTTCCTCTTCCTTTCTTTTTGAATGTTTAGTCTTAGAACATCAAGATATTGACAGGTATGACACCCATCAGAGAAGTGGCCTTTACGGCCGAACCCCTCGTCCCAACGTGCATGCACAATGTGCCTTCTAATTACATACAAATAGTGAGTGTATGTGTGTCAGTGTCAGTGTTGTCAATGCATAGAAAATTACATTGTCAATTGAAATTATTAACATATTTAGAAATGTATGCGTCTGTAGCGATGAAAGAATATTTGTTAATTTGTGACAAAATTAAAATATGTATGATGCATCACATATAAAACATCAGCATATAGAAACCACAGCACGCATCAGCTCGTTGTAAAATAGGTACAACAATATATTTCCTTTCCAGATAACCTGAACTTCACGTATCCAGCGCTAGTACCTATAATCCGAGAGACTCACGGTGGAGAGGACGTGGCGGTCTTCGCGAAGGGCCCCTGGTCACACCTCTTTACCGGCAACTACGAGCAGAACTTCATACCTCATGCCATCGCGTATGCGGCGTGTATAGGGCCTGGCTTGACTAAGTGTAAATTCTCATGATTTATCATCATTTAAAACAATTTTAATGTTCCCATGAGTTCCCATTGGATTTGGATGAACAAGAAGAACAAGCGATCATTCATAAAATTACACTGCAGCAACTTATATATCTTATTATTAAAAATAAATTCTCTGCATTTCTGCATTAAAGTAAACTTGGAGCTGCAGTGCAATTTAATGAAAAGGCCACATTCAGAATTAGGTGCTTTGACCATTTACACAACTGAGCTCATAGTGTAAGTTTGTAAACGCGAAAAAATTTCTACTGCGTCCGAGTTAAAATTGAACAGATAGATCTTAACCTGAAAGGAATAAGGTCGATAGTTAAATTCTTAACGCAAACGCGTTAATAGTAATGTTTTCGCGTATGCAGACTTAACTAAGGCCTCTGTAACTGCTGATTTCGCGCGTATGTATGTACGTATTTTCTCGAGCAGATCAAGCCTTCGAAGAAACCAATGTAGCGATGATAAAATCCACAGTATACTGGAGTGGGATATAAGCTTTGATTTAGGTTATAATCCACCACGCCATTCATGTGAAGATTTTAACCATCATGACATGCCTTTTAAGAAATTTTTGTTTACATTTTAGGGTTTTGAAGGAAAAAACGGAGAGTACGCGTCAAAATCTAAACATAGATCTCCAGATGTTTCAGTCCTGTGTTATTATGATTGTAGATGAAATGGTTTAATCAACTATAACGTGTACTGGGTTCACTGTCACGTCTCTTTGATGTGAAATAATTTTAATTTTATAATATACTAGCCTTCCGCCAGCGGCTTCACCCGTGTGGACTCGTTTTATAGGTTCTCGTAGGATAAAAACCCATCCTATATCCTTTCCCAAAGGTCCACTCTATCTGTGTTCCAAATTTAATTAAAATTGATTCAGTAGTTTAGACGGGAAATCGTAGCAGACAGACAGACAGGCAGACAGAGTTACTTTTAAATTTATAATTTTCGTAGGCATTTTTTATAATTGTTTTCTTTATGTTTCCTACTGCAGGCAATAATATCAAAACTCATTGCACTGTCGTGGATTTTGTTTGGAGTTAAATGATATTATACGAGTACTTTAAGGTTTTTAAACGGTTTTTACCAGTGTGCTATTTGTGTGACTTGAATTCATAAGCTTATGTTTATTGTGTAATGATACGAAAGGACCTTTGTGGAATTTAGTAATCATTCCACACGAATTTATATCTCTTACTAGCTGTGCCCCGCGGTTTCTCATGCGTTATTTTTTTAAGTATTCTATTTTACTTCTGATAACTCCAATAATATATGTACAAAATTTCATTATGATCGGTTGAGTAGTTTTCGCGTGAAAGAGTAACAAACAAACTAACTTTCGCATTTATAATATTAGCAGGATTTCATCCCCATGTACATAGAAAAAAAACAGAAACTTTATTTTTCAGAAACATTGTACATTTTCACCTAAAAATAACATGCAAAATTAGACACACTAGGGTAATTTTCCTTGGAAACCTATATAAACATAGGTTGGAATGTCAAAAGCTCTAGTACAAATATTTATTAACTTCCTATTCAGTGTTCATGTTTCATTCATTTCATTTCATTCAGATGTTTCATTTTTTATCCTCAATGATGACAACACTTCATACAAATTTTAATCCCTTTTAATACTTTTGCACTCTATCTGTCTGTATACCATTAGTTCAGTAATTTAGGCGTAGAAAAGTTACTGACACACACACATAAACACACACAGATACAGAATTACTTTCGCATTTATAATATTAGTGTGTATGTTATGTATTTTGTTAAGTTGCAGATGTGGTATAGAATTTTTAAAACACTATTGCATCGACTTGTAAGCTACGACGAGTACGACCTTCTTCCATGAGATATGCTCATACACACACACTAAGAAAATTGTAAGAATGCTTAAAACGTATAGGCGAATTTGCAAGAATAAGCTATTATACACAACTTTTATACCTTGATTGTATATTGTTTTGTACATTTTGAACGCAATTTAATAACAATTAATAAACATTTAATTTTATTATCAAATCTACAATAAATATTGTAAAACGTTTATTAGTCAGAATGATAGTTTATAAATAAATCAAATATAGAAAGTGCCAACTGGTATTTAAGTTTGATAGATAAGGTCTTCGATTGGGGACCCTGGGCTAAAATTTGTGTTTTTGTTCTTGATATTATTGTTCTTGTTTATTCCACGATACAGGGAATCCAAGCTTGGGGCTAAAGCGTCAGCAGAGCTGTAAAGCGTTGTATAATTTCTTTAAACGAGCAATTCTTGTATATCCCTACATACCTATACAATGTGAATTTATAAAAAAATATAAATTTATCTAATTAGCTAGGCTAAGCTGAAAATATGGATTAAGTTTTTAACAAAAAAATAGAACCGACTTCAAACGGTAAAAAATAAAATTGTTCAGTACCTACTTCTTCTTGCTTATGGTAATGACTCTTAAAACTATTTTTGGAATCGGGCCCTTACTAAAATGTCGTACCATTCGTTCTAAATGGGCACCGACAGTACAGACAGTGGGACAGTACCTACTTCTTCTTGATTATGGTAATGACTGTTAAAACTATATTGGAGTCGGTGCCCATTCAGAACGAAAGGTACACTATATTTACTAAGACAGGACATTTTACTAAGGGCCCGACTTCAAAAATAGTTTTAAGAGTCATTACCATAAGCAAGAAAAAGTAGGTACTGAACAATTTTATTTTTTACCGTTTGAAGTCGGTTCTATTTTTTTGTTAAAAACTTAATTTATTTCAATCTTTTTAGTAATAATTCTGCACATATGTATAAGCATAATTGGATTATTTTTCAGTTAATTTCTAAACGTTAAAGAGATACCTTTTATAATCATGTTTATCTAATAGCCATCTTATAGCCTGAAAGAATACTACTATCAGTCCACCTGAACGTATAAATTAATGAAAGAATTTGCTCTCAGCTCCTAACCGTTGAGGAGTTGTACCTTCAATCATCAGCTTAGCAACATGAGGTGATAATTACCGGACATAAATATTTGTATTATGTTAAAAAATATGACTAAAAGAATGTGTGTGCCTATTAAGTTTCAGTGTTTCCCTCGATTTCCCTAGTATCACATCATCAGATTTTGCCATGGTGACAGTTGGACCACCTCAGAAATGTAAGATTTCCAACAAAAAACCATTTATTGAAAGAATTTGCTCTCAACTCCTAACCGTCATAGTACCTTCCATCATCAGCTCAGCAAGATGTTATGATGATAATTATACAAAAAATGCCTGTTTTGCTTTAGTAAAAATATGAAAATCATTTGTTGTGCTATAAAATTTGAATGTTCCCTTCGATTTCTCTGGGATCCCCTCATCAGACTTTGACTTGGTGACAGTTGGAACACCTCGGGAATGTAAGATTTGGAATAAAAAACTATTTATTGAAAGAATTTGCTTTCAATTCCTCACTGTTGCAGTACCTTCCATCATCAGCTCAGCAACATGAGATGATGATTACTATGCACACATATGTCTTATGCTTCCGAAAGTATAAGAAAATCATTGTGTGTGCCTATAAAATTTGAGAGTTCCCCTCGATTTCCCTGGGATCCCATCATCAGATCCTGATTTGGTGACAATGGGACCACCTCGGGAGTGTAAGCATACTAACAAAAAAAGAATTTTGAAAATCGGTCCACAAACGGCGGAGTAATCGGTGAACATATATAAAAAAAAATACATACAGCCGAATACAGTACCTCCTCCTTTTAGAAGTCGGTAATAAAATGACGATATCACCGTTTTATCCGCGTATTTTGCAACTTAAACTGAAAAATATGACTCTTCCTGACATCTATCAGCGAGGAGTATTAATACACTTATTTTTTTCATTGGAAGCTACGTTGGATGGCGTTGTTATGTAATACTAAGGGTCTCGTTCATCATCTCCAAGTGTTGATTAGTTAAGTCCCAAGTAAAGTTAATTGACAAGTAAAGGCTATGAGTACGGGTCAGTTTATCATATGATTGGAGCTACTCGAACATCGTGAAATTGAAATTGAAGTTAAGGGTGACTTTAACCGACAATTTGCGTACTTGTAACTTTACTTGAAGGCGATGAAAGAGGCCCTTAGCCTAATGGCTCTGAACACTCTCTCTGTCTCTGAACACAATCAATTGTTTAGCTCGGTCATCCGGGTACTTTCTTAAATAAAATACTTAGATTCTGATCAAAATAGTTAAAGGATAGTTGTAAGATTTATTACAATACTGTGAATAATTATTTAAATATTTTTTACTTTATTATAACTTTAACTTTATACTTTATTTACTTTAACTTAACTTTATACGTAACTTTGACTGTGATTTTAGAATAAACGACTTATTTGACGAATAGTCTTTTATTTATTTGTTTCTTTCTAATTTTCTAAAAACCTGTTCAAAATTGCTTAAAACACGGGAAGTTTACAATATTCCTGTTGGCTTTCTTAGTGTTTGCTTGCGTTCCACGCTAGCCGGCCTAGCCGCCGAGCCATAGACGCTTCAATCGATTTAACACGCCTTTTTTTAGCTTCACCTGTATATGTGTGAATTTGTCAGCATGTTTGGAACTCTCCTTGGCGCTCTGTCATATTTTTCCTACATCGAGCAACCCGCACTTTTTTCTAATAATAGTAACATGTTTGTTCATTATTATTTTCTGCTTATATTGTTATTTTTCACTTTTTTAGTTTGATGTGCTTCAAAAGCGTGCTTTTAGTGTTTTTTAACTATATTCAAAGTAAGTCATATTTAAAGACATGAGAACCCACGTGGTGTAATGGTCGGCCGGACTGCCGATCGGGGGGTCCTGGGTTGGAATCCCGGCAAAGCAGAAATTTGAATGATGAGTACGTAAGTACGCCCTATCAATTTTATCCATCAGTGTGTCAGTGAGGAAATTGGAGTATTTTAGACATAAATAGAATGTACCTAAACATATCAATAAAATTGAAACTTTTTATGTTTAAACAAATAGTTCACTATCATCACCATATCCCGAGAAAGTTACTACTTGGTATATTCAATACCAAAGTTATGGAGGTTCGATAAAAGGTACATTACTATCGTTAACATGTTAGGTATTTAAATTATTTTTGTTCTTAATATTTAAATGGGCCATTTCTTACATAACATAGGTACATTTAGTATAGTCCCTGTAGCTTCGGGATTAAGAATAGAGCTACGGTATCCCCTGCCTGATCGTAAAAGGCGACTAAAAGGGAGCTTCCGGGGTTGTGTGCGTGGCCGCATGTCGCCGTAAGCATCGGAAGGTGCAGGAGAGCACATCTGTTCTCCCAAAGATGGGCACGTTCTGGGGCGCCGCACGTGGAGGACACCGGTGCGATCCACTGGAGATCCCGGAGTCCTCCCCAAGCGCAGAGGCAGGCCACCGAGAGGGTTTTAGTGCGGTCAAATCCCACATTACCCGGTATCCCCTCCCAAGGTGCCGGGTACCTTTTGAAGGTTTCCCATCGGTAATAAAAAAATGGTACATTTAGTATACATATTAGGACAAGAGGAGCAACTTTACTCTTATTCGTGATGATCATAAGCGATCTACGAAGCTAAGCAATGTTAGACCAGGTCGGGATATTGACTGACTTCATCCGCGAATCACTCATCATCATCAATCATTATGTAAATACTTACTAAACGAAGATTCACAACAATGTCACGATTTTTACAACATTACTCAGAAAACATATATTTACTAGTGTAACCGATTAGCAACGGATAGCGAGGAATTTATTGGAAAAAATCTCACTCACTTTACCTGAGCACGACTCTAATTGGTGACTCACCGATAATATAACGATGGGTCCTATGTATAAGGGCCAATGTGCAAATTGACCACTTTTCAATAGAGGTTCCCAAAGTTTCAATTTGATATATTTTTTAGATGCTTCAACTGATGTTTGTGAAACTTTACATAGTTACTATGAAACATATGTTCGTTATTCTAGATACATCGATTTATTTGTATATATATTAGTTTTTTAAATAATGTAGTTAAGCCTATATACGTCATTTTTTTATTTTAATTATACTGAAAAAAAAACTAGTAAAAAGGCCAAAGTGTCACTTAAGACGATTTACTTGCCTTTTTTTTTAATTACATGTACTATCTAACTATGAATTACGTAAAAGTCAATGTTATTAACATACGATAATACTTTAAAACAATTCAATACTTACAAAGCTCGGTGTGTGTACTTTCGTCATTTTTATAACCTGGTTCATCACTCGAGTCACTATTATTTACATAACCAATTGCTAAATTAACTAAAGTCCGACTTCTACTAAACATAGAATGATATTTGGACGCCATATTTCACTAAGTTACATCTAATAACATAATATTATTCACTAAAATAATTGGTAACTATCACAGCGCGACATCGTTCCGTGTGACGTACAAGTGCTCAACTGACCAATTAGCCGTTGCAGTAAACAAAGATGCGGGATCTCCCCGCGTACAAGTCTCTAATAAGCGTTTGGCCTTTATACGTTTAAAATTGTGCCATATAGGCCCTTTTACTGTAACAAAAAATAGTATTTTCACTTATAAAATGTGTATATTTTTTAGCGCACGTTATCAACTACAGTAAAAGGAAGCATTTAATACAAAAAAGTGAAAATGCTCAAAATGTTGCATTGGCCCTTATACGTAGGACCCATCGATAACACGTAACACATAATTGTCGGAGCATATTTTGATTTCTTTTTGTTGTCACAGGACACGTTTGAGGATTGTATTTGATAGGTGGTAGGTAGAGCTATTATCTTCGCTCGGGGAAGTACCACCGCTACCGTGAACGAATTCTATTGTGTTTCGGTGGAAAAGTGCAGTTACCGGCCATTCTTACATGAGGCGACCACTAGCGTCCGGAGTAGCAGCGCAACTGCTCACGACCTCAGACAAGACTTACCTATGCTTGCTTGAGGTTGTATGTAGATGTCCATGGGCTGCAGCGACCAATTAACACCACGTGGCCTGCATACTCGTCTGCTACTCCATTCAAATAAAAAAAGTGGCCAAGTGCGAGTCGGACTCGCCCATGAAGGGTTCCGTAGTAGCAAGCATTATTATTTTTTGTCAGGAAAAATAACTTTGTTTTTCATAGTGTTTGTATGAACGACTAAGTTATATTTGCGGTTTTAAAAAAATTACTATATCTCAAAAACTGCGTACTATATCCCGTTTGAACCAATTTTCGTTGAAAGTTTTTATTGAGATCTACAACATATGTTTATGATAGATTTTTCACTATCTTACTTTAAAAGTTAGAGGGGGTGGGGGACCCACATTTTACCACTTTGGAAGTGGATCTTTCAAACGATTAACTTTGAGAAAAAAATATTTTAGGAACCTCAATGTCATTTTAAAAGACCTATCTATAGACACCCTACACGAATAGGTTTGATGAAAAAACATTTTTTTTGTTTGAGTTCCATGTATGGAGAGCCTCCCCTTATTAATATTTTATTTTTATTTTTGTATAAAAATCGTAAAGCGGTTCAGAGATTACATATACCTACCAAGTTTCAACTTTGAAGTTCTAATAGTTTTGGAATGAAGTGGCTGTGACATACGGACAGACAGAAATGCCGAATCTATAAGGGTCCCGTTTTTTTGCCATTTTGGCTACGGAACCCTAAAAATACACTGGTCAGAACCCGCTCTTAGCGTTCTTGGTGTATTTGTATGTGCCAAATAGTGGGTCTATTAATTTTTTTACCTTCATATCACAGTGACTCATTGCACCTTGCTTAACTGGACCGACCGGCTTGTAGGTTTTTCTTCAATCTGCATCGACAGCTTGCTACCAGTTTATAGCATGTTTTTAGATATTATAAAAAAAAGTTAGAGTTTTTCTAGAGATTGTAAAAAAACTTTTTTAAGGAAGATCTTTCGTTCAGAAAAGACTTGTAAGCTTTGCACCGGTGACGCATTGCACCGTGTGAATCCTTAACTGGACCAACCGGTCTGCCTGCAAGTGAGTATTGGCTCTTCTCTACATTTTGCACCGGCGATCGACAACTATGTTACTACATAATCTTACGTTTATTCATCATATTTGAATAAAAAAATATAAAAAAAATCCCTGCCACGAAATAAAATCTAAAAAATGAACGAGTTTTTAAGTCATAAATTCTTTGCAAAATATAAGGACTAAGAGCCGAAACCCATATAAATACTAGGCTCCCGTTTATGTTTCAAAGAAGACCGGCTTGTTGTTCTGTAAAAGCAGAAAATTTGCAATGTCCAAGAATCTTTTTGTTTAGTATTTGGCCTAGATATCAAAGTCCTCATAGCCTAGTTTTATTCCTTAGGATAAGATCTCTTTTTACATTAGCACGTCAGCACCCGAGAAAGTTCGCGAACTTTTTCAATTAAACTTTGTTTACTGCACCTTTGAATAGAGGATCCACAGGAAATGCAGGAATTAGAAATCTATACGAGAAAATTATTTTATTTTTTCTAATCTATCTCACAGATAGAGTATTTTTTTCTGGAATAAAAGGTAGCCAACTATTCCAAACGATATCTCGTGTCGAATTTCATGTTATTCTGTTCAGCTATTCTTGCGTGATTGTATACATCGTAAATTTTTTTTTCAACCTTTTTTATGTCCCACTGCTGGGCACAGGTATCCTCTAACAAGTGAGAGGGATTTTAGTCCATATTCCACCACGCTGGCCAAGTGCAAATGGGTGGACGACATGCTTTCGATAAATTATGAATTTCTCTCAGGCATGTACGGCGATGGAGAACATCTTATTCAAATAATCAATTATCACTTATATTATATCGATGATTATCACGATATTATCCATCACCGTGCAACAACGATAAATGCGCATATTACAAATTTATTTGTTAAAGGTGCACGCCGAGGATTTGATTCATAATAATATAAATATAAATAAATAAATATCTTTGGACAATTCACACAACACCATCTGATTTCAAACTAAGCAGAGCTTGTACTATGGTAATCAGAAAGCTGATAAACAAACTTATACAGTTCTAAATACAGAACAGTCATGTTCATCACACAAATATTTGTCCTGGGTGGGAACCGAACCGACGACCTCACGCTTCGCAGTCGGCTCATCACCTATTACGCCACGGAGGCTGTCAACAATATACATCCTTAATTTCGCATACGAGAATTACGATGTTTTCGAGTTGCAGCGTGGTGGACTGGACTGAATTCCTGTCAGTTCTGAGAAGAGATCCCGTATTTGGCTAGCGCAGTAGGCCTTGGCCTGAATTCCTTTTAATTCTGGGTGGAGCCCTGCGCCCAGCAGTAAAAAATTAAACAGGGGTTGAAAACATATCTGATGATATATTTTTTTGCATTTGGGGGAAACCTTCAAAAGGTACCCGGCACTTTGGGAGAGGATACCGGGTTATGTGGGGTTTGTACCGCACGAAAAGAAAACCCCCTCGTTGGCCTGCCTCTGCGCTTGGGGAGGACTCCGGGATCTCTAGTGGACATTTTAGCCTAGACTTGTCATTGACAGTTTTTCCACATTATTAAAATCAAAAATACAGTGTGTACTTGAAATCTACTTATCATAGTCGTTAAGATTTTCCCACATCAATAAAATCTAAGCGACCTTAGTCTCGTGATAAAATATTAATTGCTTTGTATTTACCTAATTAACGGTATTAGTGATGCCGATTATATCGCGTAAAACAATTTCTAATATCATAATCTTAATTATAAACTTGTGGTAATTCCTAGACATTTGCCGTGACTCACATGACTTACAGAGGTTAACGACGTCTTACTGTCGTGTTAAGTAATATGATTAATTCAATTTATGGTTTAACAATTATCTTCAAGTTAAAACACTATAACATTATCGTTCTATAAAACATATTATGTAAGTAGGAGATATTTTGTCGAATGAGTGAATAAAGAGAATTGTTACAAATTTGTATTACGTACCGTCTGTAAAATCTTTTGTACTGTAAATACTTCCCCCGTCGGACCATCGGTAAAACAGAGTAAGTCTGCACACGCGAAAACGTTACGCGTTTGCGTTAAGAATTTAACTATCGACCTTATTCCTTTCAGGTTAAGATCTATATGTCCAATTTTTACTCGGACGCAGTAGTAACGTTTGCG
This sequence comes from Pyrgus malvae, assembly GCA_911387765.1. NCBI lineage: Eukaryota > Metazoa > Arthropoda > Insecta > Lepidoptera > Hesperiidae > Pyrgus > Pyrgus malvae. Next base: position 4,096,815 of record OU426958.1, on the reverse strand, counting down.
CGTTTACAAACTTACACTAAGGGCTCAGTATGAGACTTGTAACTTTATACCATCTAGAGTTAACACTACTCACTGAAAGCTCTATGAAAAACCTGCACACATTCTTGACACACCTTAACAGTCAAATATAACCACAGAGGAACGGATATAAATCGAAGTGATCCTATTGGTTTTCCTCTTTGTAAGAATAGCGCGTGCCTCAAACGTATACCTATGTCATTTAATGCATATTTAATGCAAATTATCACCGGATTCAATATTAAAGAAAACATCGTGGGAAAACCAGTTGTCGAGATGCTATATTAGTCATAAGTAATGTTGCAAATTATATCCACCCATTTTCGCCCAAAGCTATAACTATTGTGGCGCGGGCGCCTAGAACAGATGAAATTTTCTAGGATAAAATATTATAAGAGCTGCGAGTGGTCACGACAGTTTCTGTTAATGAAACGCGCATAACCCAGCGGCTGGCGTAGAATATAAGGAATCTACGCGGCTAATAGGGAGAGAATAATAATAGTGAGAGACCTGTGCCCAACAGTGGGACGTAAAAAGGGTTGCAGCCAAGCGAAACGGTCTGGTGTGAGATGTCTACTAAACTATGATGGTAAATACGACATCATGCGCGTTTCCGGGCTTCAGACAGTAAATGACACCCATTTTCACTAACCATAGGATACGCCTAAATCAGATACCTAAATATTTAGGAGGAAAACCACGTTTCACTGACCCTGAAGTCACGACTAACGACGTTAGGCAGAACCTAAAGTTACGACACCGATTTGGAAAGGCGTAGTGCTCAGGTGTACCTAAACTGACACATGTGACAGTCACTCAAATTGATAATAGATTATCAATTTGAATCTTAGACTAAGAATAATGTACTTACGTACTACTGGTCTATGATTTGAATATTATTATTGAGCATAGACCAATAATCCTAGTACATTATTCTAAGTTATTGAGTATTATTAAATTTGAGTATTTGATTTTTTTTTCAATTATTGCATCGCAAACTCTGTGCATACTGCCAGCGTCAAGTATAATTTTTGCATCAATTTTTTGCCAGTTTCAATGAAATATTTTAGCACTTTTATTCTATTTCACAAACACTCGTGCATTGTAATTAACCTATATCAAACAAAATGCCATCAACTTTATCCGATATAACTCAAAAATACACCAAGAAAATGAAAATAAAACAAGAGCACATTATGTCTTTTTCGACTTCCCGCCAAAACTCCCGAGTATTTGAATTCTAAGTCTAAGAGATTGACGAACAAAACCATGGACAACTGTCAAAAAACTAGGCTACTCATAAGATAAGACCAACCTATACATCGAATGATGAAACGGAACTTTATGCTAAGCATTGCCCTAAATTAGGAGTTACAGTAAGGTGTAACCTTGTTCGTCGTTAGTGAAAACGGGCATTAGTCGTGGGTGCGGGGTCTCATATAGATAGCAGTCGTGTCCATGTCAGACCATGTCAGAGGCCTGATAGGCGGTTTGAAAACTTTCGACAGCGTCAAGGCGTCTACTATTTATCAAGAAATTTAGAATTTCAGATCAGCAATGAGTATTGAAGTCATTTAATTCGGAAAATAGGTCTAGATTGTATTTCTAGGAACATTTTACCTTTCACTGCTATTTTATTTCGATTAAGAGCACGTCATTTTGAGTATTGAATCTTTGATGGACGTACACTACTTTCATTTAAAAAAGTGATCAACTGCAAGTCGTACTTACCGATAAAGGGTTCCGTAGTAATAAACATAAGCAAGCCAATATATCGCTATAATTTTTCGCCAACCAATAACTACTTACTTCTTTTTCATTAGGTTGTAAATCATTTTTGTAAATGTCTAAAAAACTGCTAACTATATCTCATTCTAACTAATACTCTGTTTTGGTTTTTTACTATTGTGCTAAGTGGCTGTGTTACACGAACGGACAGACAGGCATTTAGACGTGCCGACTCTATAAGGATTCCATTTTTGCCATTCATGGGGAACCCTAAAAATTAATGCTCACTTTTATAGTGACAAAATTTGTCGGTTGCAAATACATTTAAGAGGCCGTATACGAAATTTTGTCGATTTCGCTGATTTAGCTCATTTTATACAGGAGATTTTTCAGTTAAAATACAGTATTTCCATAAGTTTTATTGCACAATATGACTGATCATTTCAATAATAAACTATTAAATGAGCCACTTTTTAATTTTTATTTTGTTGTTTTGCTTAATAGACCTGAAGCCGGTGATAGTTTTGTAAATATTACTGTAATAAGTATAGGATATCACATATTTCTGGATCATTTTAAAGTCCAAACAGATCGAAAAAAATGCCATGTATTGCTGTAAAAATCACATACAAAGTGTATGAGCCACTTTTTGCCACTCTCATACAAAATATATTAGTAAAAAAACATTGAACTTAGTCAATTTTGAGAGAAAATGGGCCAGAAATTGCTTTTGATTTCGGCAAAATGGAATAATCTTTCGTAAAATTTATTTGACTTAAATACTCTTCAGTTTATAATCAATCCGTTTCCTGAAAAAAAAATCTTATCAATAATGATGATTCGGCATTAAACATCTTTTAAAGTAACCTAAATCTCGCATTATAATTCTTGACGCAAGCTATAAAAGTGTCTAATGTATTAGATTATTAATGAAATGAAAAGTTATATTGTGCAATGATACTTGTAGAAGTACTCTAATTTATCTGCAAAATCTCATGTGTTAAATCGAGTAAATAAGCAAAATCGGCAAAATTTCGTATACGGCCCCTTAAGCCGCTATCGCACTTGTGATTTCCGTGCGTTGACGACTCACTTATGTCCGTGCAGCGACAACGCTGCACAAACGCGACGTTAACGTTGGGCATGCTTTGATCGGGCATGCGTTGCTCATGCTGCGATTGGACGCTGGCCGTAACCCCGCCCCGGCTCATTCAGAGTAAAAATGCAACATCGACGTCACGTTGTGAAGTCGCAGCGTGATCGCTTGCCGTTAGAGACTTACGACGTTAACGTCGCGTTTGCCTAGCTGCAACGTTGGAGAAATGCCAACGCACGTAATACGGCCTTAGTATTAATCTGGTATAAGGAAAACATTTAATTCGTTTGTCTGACCTTTCGGTTTTTCCATCAAGAATATCTCAGTTTGATTTCGAATATGTATAGCGAATATATAAAAAGTAAATTTAAGATACAAAATGCTTTGACTTTTTAAAGTATATTTTCTTTTTATTCAACTCAATTTAATATATGACTACACAAGTCCCCTCTCGGAATCGCCGAGGATTTAGGCTACCCATCACTCTGGCTAATCGTAAGATGGTGGACATTATATCTTGGACAATGATATCATGTCTTTTACGAGTTTTTGTGTACCTCTTAGATACCTACGGGCAGTGATTACGGTAAGGCATAATGACCTGTTGCGTTATTTTCATTATATTGGTGAAATTTTGTGTTATTTCGAATAAAGTTGATGGCATTTCGTTTGATGAAGGTTGTGCAAAATTTGCTCAGTGTATGATTTGAATGAGTATAGGTAAGTATATATCCACATTATAGTATTATACATTTATTCATTATAAATGCAGAGTATTTTATTTGTCTACCGTTTCTTTCCTTCCTTCTTCCGCTTTTAATGGCTCGTAGTAAATAAAACAAGGTTTTCAAAAAATACATCAATTTATTCAATTGTTATAGTGTAAAGAATACTGAAGAACAATACGTACAAAGGCAAGGTTTAAGTAAAAAGCAAAAAATAAATTACAAAAGGAAAAACATACAGAAAATTATTGACTGGAATAAATGTTATAAGTTAATCTCGTTATTACATAAATACTGCAATTTTATTTGTTTTGGTTAAATAATGTAATGACCACAGAGCTAGGAATCGCGCACCCATCCTAGAGACAACAATATGCTTGACAATTGTCATGTTAACAAGTTTAATAAACTTCGACAGATTGTGTATTTTATTTGATTGTTAAAGTCAATATAGTGAAATATTTGTACCAGTAGAAGATAAACTATTACACTGCAGTGCTTTTTAATACGATAGCTGTTTCTAGAACGGGGCTATGATATTTGGCTGTAACAAATTATTTATTAAAGAAACAAATAATTACAATTAGGTTAATTGATAAATATTAGTTAGCATAAATCCCAATAACGAGTGCTCTGTGAGGATTTCAACATTGTTAAATTGAAAAATGTTACAAAATATGTAGTATATACTCACTTAAAACTATAACAACGATAATAATAATAATAATATGTTATTTTATATTACATAATATCTACAGGGGAATAAAAAGTTACAAAATAGCACCCATTTTAAGTAGACCTGTGTCCATTACTAAAATGCCTTTCCTAACTCTACAGCTTAGAGCATCAAGATATGACAGGTATGACACCCGTCAGAGAGGAGTGGCCTTTACGGGCGAACCCCGCGTTCCAACGTCCACGCACAATGTGCCTTTTAGTTATACAACTAGTGTCTGTGTGTGTCAGTGTCAGTGTTGACGGTGCGTAGAAAATGACGTTGTTAATTGAAATTGACATATTTAGAAATGTATGCGTCTGTAGTGATGAAGGAATATTTGTGAATATGTGACAAAATTAAAATGTGTGAGTTCTTCCCCCGCACCAGATTTGGCACAAAAATTATGTATCGAAGCGAGGCGCTATGCCGTCTCTACTGAAGGGTGAGTTAGTAACTTTGATGCTCTAAGCTCTAGAAACACTACATACTTATATTTATTAAAAAATGTTTAAAAAAGAATAGTAATGGCATAAAATACTGTTTCTCAATTTCCAAGACCTTTAAAAACCTTTTCGAATCAGTATAAATATAATAATTTACTGACTTCGCAATTATTTATTTTAAGTTTTGTTATTAGTATAGTTTTTTATTTATTTATTTGAATGGAGTAGCAGTCGAGCATGCAGGCCACGTGGTGTTAAGTGGTCGCTGCAGCCCATGGACATCTACATACAACCTCAATCAAGCATACGTAAATCTTGTCTGAGGTCGTATGCAGTTGCGCTGCAGCTGGTGCTCGCCTCGTGTGGCCGGCAACTGCACCTTTCCACCGAAACAAAATAGAATTGCTCACGGCAGAAGTGGGTGCAGCGGTGGCTTTTCCCCGGGCGAACCATAATAGTTCTACCAAAATAGTGTGTTTAGTAAAAAGTATGTTATATAAGATAAGCATTTGATTTTTTTGTGTATAGTGACCAATACTGTATTGTGCTTACATTTTTATTCCCTTGTAAATTTACAAATAATTTAATTATTTTTTTAATAACAAACAGTCTTATAAGTCTCAACTGGCAAGATATATCTTTAATATCTAGCAGTTTTTGTGGTTTTTATTATGTAATATAATTATATTAACACCTTCTGCTTTTCATGAGCAAATGTTTTTAAAAGTTTTTATAATCATTAAATAAATTAATTATAAAGTATACATGTTCTATGTCACGAACTCCGTTTGGCTATGAATGTAGTGTGGCGTGCACATGCCCATTGTTCTAATCACAAGAGCGCTCAGTGTCGAGTAACGTCAGCATAACAACTAAACTTAAAAGGGTTGAGGGAATTAGGTAAAAATTTTAAAACTTTTTTTTTAGTTAATAACAGCGATGTTCAGATTTCTTTGCTAACGCTTCAAAAGCTTACGACTACAAGCGCACTTGTCAGTTTATTTGACTACTACAACCAACGCCGATCAGACTTCATGAAATAGAATAAGTATAGTAAAGCAAAGCAGGCGATATAAAGAATTTGTATGTTACAACTGCAATTACCTACCATGATATTTAAAAAAAATGTTAAAACATTTTGGAGCGAGATTTTAGTAAAAAGAAGATAAGATTTCATAGCATATTTCAAAATTGCCTTCGAAACTAAAAGATAATTCCTTTACTCGATTAAATCGATACCGCCTATAATAATAATAACGTTTCACAATCATAGTCCCACAGTACGGTAGAAACATCCTGTGTCGTGGGTACCATGGACACGTACAAAGACAGAAACACAAACACCCACACCGAGAACAGAAATGTAAACTCATCATTTAAATTTCTGCTTCGCCGGGAATCGAACCCGGAACCTTCCGGTCGGCAATCTGGAATGGTAACCATTACGCTACACGGGTCGTCGTTTATGCTTATGTTTATCGCCTATGTTTCAACTATTGTTTTTACATAGTTTTTGTCTTTAAAAGCATTATATCACATTTTTTTGAAATCGGGTATTTTGTGGCGCCATAATAAATAAATGTAATATTTAATGACATTAGTAGTGGAAATAATATGTACACATCGTAGGTTATCTGCATAATATTCATAATCGAAAAATCGTAAGGATCTATCGTAAATTGTTTAATTTAAATGTAAATTGGGACTAAGAACGGAACTGTTAGATTGTGATAACTTTACAAATTAGTTAATATGTTAGTATAATATAAATAAGTGTCAATTTGCAAAATTTTGAAATCATTTGATGATCGAATGGTTTGCAAAACTAATAACAATAATATATAATCTTTTGTTTGTTCAGTTAAACACATAAGTAGAACAATATATGTTATAGTATCAGTAATGATCTTGACGTAGGTTATTGTTAGAGCACTTGTATTTACTGCTTTTGTACGTGTTTTACAATAACAACGTGTAACTATTATAAGTTTTAAAGAAAACGTGAGTAAATCTATCGTGGGTTATTCACTGATGCTCTTTATGGCACAATGTCATGGCTTATCTTGGTTTAAAAGAGAACAAAAAATTATTTTTTCTTGGGATTATAGAATCTTTATATAAGTCATTTATTACCTTGTAGATCGAAACCTATCTGTGGTTTTCATCAAAAGAATTCTCTGCTTTTCGTAAGATTATACTCCGAGAGTTGCGTGCGGCTGGAGAGGCAACTCGAACCGTAAGTTGTGTGGCTGCCACCGTCGTCGTAAGCTCGTGAGGCATGAGAGAGCCATGGCCCCCACGATCGGCCGATTGGGCGTTGTGGAAAGAGGCTCCTAAAGGTGCGTGCACACAGATGAGGTCTCCTACATGTTTACTTCGGATGTTCTTTGGCATCAATCTCTGCTCCAACGTTAAAAAAAATCTAGATCTTTTCTTCATAATTTATGAAATTATCGTTAGGTACATATTATTCCATATTATCACTTCCTAGGACTTCTTCTTTTTTGTGTTTCTGTAACAAAAAAAAATATTACACATAAAAATCATCATCTTTTTTATTTGAAGCAGCCTTAGAGCATCAAAGTATGACGCTGGAGTGAGTCAGTACCTTTGATGCTCTAAGGAAGAAGCCCATGGACATCTACACACAACCTCAAACAAACTACTTTTCCTTCCGTATTTAAACGGTTCCTCCCTATCAAAATTTGTTGTTCGTGATCTCTCTTTCAGAAAGAGTAACAGCTGACACTTAATATATTCCAAGAGACATAATATGTTATTGCATAGTAATGGCTCTTATAAATGATAAAAATATATTAATTATTTCCTTTCATACTTTACATAGATTTGTAGTTCTGAATTTCCTAAGATGGATAGATTTAAATTAAAATATTTGTGTACGATGAAAAACAGCAGAGTTAATGGTAGAAGTTTTCAAAAATCAGTGTTTATCCCTTTGTAGCAAAATGAAGTTTTACTTATATTTTATAACTGTGACAAAGGCAAATGACGTCACAATCCGGTGTTATTCTCTCTGTCTAATGTTCAATTTGAAACAATCGTACCTTGCATATTTTTTTTAAATATCTTAAGTGGATTTTGTGTAAATAAAAAAACATTGATTGAACTAATAAAAAAAATTATCAACCCATAGCCATTCTGTTATCTCAAAATATATAATGTTCTTTTTTTAAAAGAGTGCTGCTGGGAGTTTTTTTTCAATGCCTTTTTTCTCTCAGCTCAACATAGCCCAAACGGGTACCTAAAGGCGATGACCGGGAAAAATGACATTAATTAAGCGAATATTTTGTATTCCTAATATGAAATAAATATTTTTTTTTTCTTTTCAATTACTCAACATCCCAATCCCAAAATTTTTATGTATCCCCTTTCTAAGGCAGGTGAAACCACTGGGCACTAGATACTCGTAGTTATATAACTTGGAAAGTAAGTCCAATATTAACACAAGTCAGTTTTCGGAACTGGTTGTAATCTTATTTGCGTTTCTCGCTGCATGCAAATACCGTTAAGTCTCAATTGACACTGTTCTGTGAGCAAAGTGCAGATGTACCGTTATCACCGTTATCAGTGTTTATTTAGAGCCTGCGACGATATCTTATAATTTATAACCGATCAACTATTACGCTTTATGGAAACTAAGCGAAAATAGCGCGGTCAGGTGTTTGGTGGGTGACTAGTGCCATTAGTGATCACTAGCGTTCATCCCTAGTTAAGAGGAAACGCGGCTTCAGCTGAATTAGAAAAATAGGTATTTTGGAGTAACTATAGATGCAACTCAAACCAATTATACCTACAATCTTTCTGACTAAATCGAGGTCGTATTCTCCTGTTTCCTCCTTCAAAATTGAGTTTATTAAAAAATCACAAATATCAAGAAATAGAATAATTCTATGCCCCTATGTTTTTATTTGGTCGTAAAAACCATTCAAATTTGTTTTGCAGTTGTTGGATTAGGGCTGCATGAAAAAGGCATTTTCTACGATATTTGAAGAGTCATATTTTCTGATCTAATTAGTTGATTGAAAAAACAAAACATAGCTTTAGCAGACCTTGATATTGTCCTAAAAATCTTTCCCCTAGAAGCATTATCCAGGGAGGAAATAGGATAATACTTTTAAGAAGTCAGTTACAATTTTTATATATTTATATAAGATACTCCACTAATACGTATTGGAGCAGCACGGTGGTAGCTCCCTGCTAATTATATGAAAACAGAAAGATAACAAAATTTTGCCAAAGCAGGCGCATTTTCCTCTAAAACATAACCTTATTTTTTCACTTTTCGACCCCACCACGCTTAGTGCGGATTGGCGGAGATACGTTTTCAACACGACCATAAAACCACAAAAACCTCAACCAGAAAAGACCTGCCCTCGAAAGCACGGAAACGCACATGAATACGAGAACTACGAGAGTCTACACGTGGTTCTAGTATGCGAAATAGGACAACAACAATGAATCATGCGAGTAGATTGGCTACTCTCAAGATAAGCTCTGCACTAAATGTTAAGATTGATTCAAGGTCGTCAACGAACAAACCGTAAGGTCATTTACCAAAATTTTGGTTTTATCCTAAAAATACCACATTGTTATTTAATTCGATGGCCTGCCTCAGCGCTTGGTGAGGATTCCAAGGTCTCGAGCGGCGGCGCCCCAAAACAGGCATATCATTGAGAGGGTGATATTCTTCTGAACCTTTCAGTGCTTACTTGGATATGCGTACACCCTGTCGTCCTACCCGGGGCTGAGTGCGGGAACCGATTTAGTGGCCTTTAACGATCAGGCAGAAGATATTGTAGCCCTGTTCTTAATGCCGAAGCTACAGGGACTATCATTATAAACACGTAGCGGAATAAAATATAAAATCATAAAAATAGTTTTGGAGGACTGAGACCAAAAACAATAATAAATATACGTGCGTACACACACACGCAAACTTCCTCATATTGGCATTACTGTACATTCACGGTTTTAAACAGTACTAGGTATATCTAAGTGACGACAAAGTATCTTTTATGAATAACTAGCGGCCGCCCGCGATTTCGTTTGCGTTGACTTTGGTATTAGTCATAAGCATGATGTTAAGTAACGTAAAGCCTTCCTCGATAAATGGACTATCCAACACAAAAATATTTTTTAATGCGAACCAGTAGTCCGCTTTGCACGCTCCTTTTTACCACGGACGTGTAGGTTATGGGACAACCTTCCAGCTGAGGCATTCCCAGTGGACTATAACATGGGGTTCTTCAAGAAAGCTGTAAAAAAAGCTCTCCTCCAAAGCCGGCAATGCTCGGGCGGTTCCCCTAGGGTTGCCCGTGTCCATAGGCGACGGTGATCGCTTAACACCACGCGGCCCGTCTGCCTTATTGTTAGGTTTATTTATATAAAAAAATAAAAATAAAAGTAGTTCCTGTGATTAGCGCGTTCAAACAAACAAACCCTCAGCTTTATATATTTGGATAGATAAATCTTTAAACACTGTTTAAGTGCTAATCAATCAATTCGGTCTTGAACTACCAAATACGTTTAATCAGCTGTCAAAACTTGACATCGTCATAAATTTTGTACGAGAAAATGATTTCCGACGTCACAGATTATTTATTTACAGTCAATTGTCTATTGTTGTTGATTTTATAGCTTAGACTAAGAATAATGTACTTACTTTATAGGTATACAAAACAAAGGAAAAAAATGTATTAGGTACTTATAAATGATTATACTACGAACCTACGTTCTAAGCGTGGTTTAGTGCAACCTTTTTAGGGTTCCGAAGCCAAATGGCAAAAAACGGAACCCTTATAGATTCGTCATGTCTGTCTGTGTGTCCGTCCGTATGTCTCAGCCACTTTTTTCCGAAATCATAAGAACTATACTGTAGAAACTTGGTAAGTATTCTGTGAACCGAATTAAGATTTTCGCACAAAAATAGAAAAAAACAATAAATTGTGTTCCCTATACTTAGAACTGAAACTCATTTTTTTTAAATGAAACCCATGCGTGTGGGATATGAGATGGATCTATGGTTTGGTCATCAAAAATGATATTGAGATTCCTAATAAGTATAATTTTTTTCTAAACTGAATAGTTTGCGCGAGAGACACTTCGAAAGTGGTAAAATGTTTGTTCCTCCCTGTAACTGTTAAAATAAGAGAATGATAAAACTAAAAAAAATATGATGTGAAGTCTGATGTGAACTTCAACCGAAAATTGTTTTGAAAGAGATCTAGAAAGTAGTTAGATGGGTGACCGCTAGTGGCAAAAATTTCATGCGCATTTCCGTGCTTCGGAGGGCAAGTTAAGCCGTCGATCTCGGTTGCTGTCGATATAATATAACAGTCGTTAACCCTGTCGGAGGCCTTATGGGCAGTTTGAAAACATCCAAACAGCGGGTTGGCCACTAACTCGCATGTCCACCAACCGGCATTGGAGCAGCGTGGTGGAGTAAGCTCCAAGCCTCCCCAATAATGGGGACAGACCCGTGCCCATCAGTGGGACGTAAAAAGGGTTGCAGCAAATATGTTTATGAATAATGATGTAAAAATAAAACAAGAAGGTGAATTAAACTTGATTCTTCACTTCATTAGTCATTGACCGGTTTGGCGGCCACCGCTACGTTCTAAAAGAAAGTTCACCTTATCTTTGACGTTATCTGTTATCTTTTGTAACGTATTAATGGAAAAATATTTACTCAACGACTTCGCACTATGATAAAATTGACGTTATTCATATGCCGCTTCTGTTTGTGTCAGAATATATGGTCAGAATGGAGTTTTCAATGTATTATGTTTTATCTATAAAGTTATTGTATTTACGAGTTTGTTATATGATCTATGTTATGATATTCTATTTCCCGAAGTCTGATGTGATGAGCTCCGGCTTAAACTTTACCATTTTTTTATCATAAAATATTACCTCACTATTGATGGACAACTCGTCTTCTTCGAGTTATTATGCTGACGTTACTTGACACTGAGCAATCTCCGGGTTATTTTTAAAAAAGATCATGATAATTGCAGTAGTACCATACAAATTCTATGTTGGTACCACCTGCTATACTTTACTATACTTCAAATCAATCATTAAAAGTTAAAGATTTTTGAATGTTTTTGTTGTTTGTATACTAAAGTTAGCCGTTAGTCCGCTTTCTAACTCTTCAGGAACTACCCTTATCCGTACGTACCTAATCAGTACTACACTAGTTTCTATGATCATCAATGATCATAGAAACTAGTGTAGTACTGACGAAATCGGAGTATTTTAGATATAATTATCAATACTTAAATCTAAAATCTTGTATTGAAAATTAGTACATTATTAAAGTCATATTCCGAAAATTTTAGCCATCTGGTACATTCGAATCCAAAGTGATAGGGGTTTAAAGAACGACGAAGCACTTCGAAAAAAGGTAGGTTGCGCTCCGCTTGGCTCGACTTATTAGGAAAACTCTCATATTTGAGTTACGGAAAGGTAAACAAGACAGATCGAGAAATAATATTTAGTCATAATAATCTGTTTACTGCTAGTGTACGGAAATTATTATTCTATTTCTTTAGCAAAAGTAAATTACAAGGTTTTGGTACTGAAAAAATATTATTGAATGCAATCTTACGAATAATATCACTGAAAGTGTCGTATCTTTACTTGGATAAAAACAATTTAATTAAATTTAAAAATTAAATTTAAAAAATAATAATAGAAATACTTATTCATTTATCAAACTTCTTATTTAGACAGTTTTATAAGTTTTTTTTACATTTTTTTATATTTACTTCACCCGTTAAATTTATGGAATGTGTATGTTTTTTGCATATAAACGAAAAATAATCCAAAGGTACCCATGCTAATATAAATAGGTAACATAAATGAAATGGAATATCTATATGTAATTATAGGTAAGCCATATTTTCGTAAATATGACCCACCATTCTACAGAGAAAAGGTCGTAATATTTTCTTTAAAAAACACTTTTTTACCTGCATGGCAAGCAGAAAACGTAGACTCTACAACGGCCTGCCGGGCATTTTTCGTCACCTATTACACTTCGCTTCGATCGAGTTTTCACTACATCACTAAAACGTTTTCCATATTCACTTGTGTTTTCGACCGATCGTGTATCCGCCAAAGTCATCGTTAAAACAAGAAACAAGGCGTAAACTAAATAAAATTTCATGTTTATTTATTAAATAACTAATTGATTTAATGACTTATTGGTTGCTCAATCGCGTTGACTTCCAATCACTCACTGTGTCTTTTATCGTATGTGAAGGCTCTCCGCAAAATCGAGTATATAACTAATAGTGGGGGAACCCTAGAGAGCATTTATGGAGTTTCACGAGCGCGTAATGTTAACGTACTGGTGTACACCTTGCACCCTGTTAAATAAGCCCTCTTACCACAGTTAAATAAGCCCTCTTTCAGTACAGTGCTACAATCAAATTATCTCGTTACCGAGACCATTTCTAATTAAATAAAATATAAAATTCAGACTTGATCGAGAGTGATTTATTGTCATCCCTAGCTAACACTCTTAAGGGCTGAAATTTTCAATCCAAAGTTAAAATTTTGGCAAAGGGAGATCTCCAGCCGAGCGAGGTGGTCATGCCCGGGAGCGGCCGCGCCCCGTCTGACTCAATCCGGAGCTTGTACAAATATATGCTCGGATATTCAGAAAACTTTGATAGCGTGATTCAGGAATACCCGTGGCGCCATCTCTTGATGAGTAGCGGAAGGTCGCTACAAAATAATTACGATAGTCAGTTAATATAATCGCTATCCTTTTCATATGTCCTAGGAGAAACGATTTAACATTTATTCGGTAAATACTTTTATGTGGAGTTTTAAAAATCGGTTCTAATTTTAAAAAATCGTCAAATTATGAAAATAGTAACAATAACAATGCACTATTCTACCTTAATAAGATCTATCTCTACACACGTTGAAACTAAAATCACCATACAAACTTTTTACTCATGGCGTAATGATTACCATGCCGGACTGCCGATTGGAGAATCCCAGGTTCGATTCCCGGCGAAACAGAAATTTGAATGATGAGTTTAAATTTCTGTTCTCGGTCTGGGTGTTCGTGTTTCTGTCTTTGTGTGTGTCTATGGTATCCACGACACAAGATATATCTACCCTACTGTGGGCTATGAGTGTGAAGCGTTATTTCATATGGTTCTAGATCTAGTTTGTCATAGCGCTCGAGAAAATCCACATTTAGCATTGTGGGCTCTACTCCTATAAGGTGAGTGTGAGTCACTCTTGCTATCTGTACAGTTCGTATCGGCACCGGCTTACTGAATCATCTTATACATAGATTCGCACATACAGAAACCTCAAATAGATTAGATGATATTTTATGGTCCCTGTCAAATGTCGGATAGATTATAATTATTATTTGTCGCCAAGTTTAGAGTTCCGTGCCTCAAAAGGAAGAAATAATCTCAAGGTTTTCCCAAGAAACCAAACAGAATTATTTTATTATATTATATAAAAAAATTCTCAGCTGTTAATCCTTTCATTTTGCAAGGGATTTATTTAATACCTTTAAAAGAGCAACAGTTGTATGTATATACCTATAACATGTTGTATATGTATACCTGTATAATCTGAATCTCGAAAACGGCTACAACGATATTTATAAAATTTAGTATGCATGGGTAAGGCGATAAATCGATCGATCGATCCAGGTTTCATTTTTAGGAAGTCGTTTTATCCGTATTTTCAGTGATTATCATCTTAAAAATAAACTGAAAAATATTAATCTTCCTGATATAGGTATATAGCGAGTAGTATAAATATTGTTTTACCTTAGTTTGTTTTTCTTTTTTATGTCCCACTGCTGGGCACAGGTCTCCTTCTCACACAATTGAGAGGAATTTAGGCCATAGTCCACCACGCTAGCCAAATGCGGATTGGTGGACGTCATGCTTTCGAGAAATTATGAATTTCTTTCAGGCATGCACGGTGATGAAGAACATCTAAATCGATTAAATATCACGATATTTTCCATCACCATGGAGCAGCAATAAATTCGCACATTACAAATTTCTTTGTCAGAGGTGCGAGCCGAGGATTTGAAACTGGGATCGGTCGCGTCGAAGACCGCGGTTTTTTACCACTCGGCCATCGCTGCTCAGATGGCTTTAGTAATACAAAAGCCAATGAGACTCTAAAGAAAATCAATCATTGTTATCCAAGCGACGCTCGGTCATCCGGATCCTAAGTGTGCTTATAAAGCATGTCTCTTTTTTTGAAATTCAATTCCGCTTTCGTCTTTTTGTATGTTATAATTATTTCACATAACCTTTCAATAGAATAATGTCCAAGAATAGACGTATTGATTCTTGGAATGATAACGTTATCGTTATCAAACGAATGTTTGCTAAAACCGGAATCGCGCGATTTAGATACCTTCTAGGCGCCATTTATGTATGTATATTTATTGAAGTGAAAACTTCTTTAGCGGCGTTGTGCATTTTTTTACGGAGGGATGACAGCTGATGACAACTCAACTGTCCAGTCTATACTTGTAAAATTCGTTTATATCAAGTATTTAAAAAGTGCATCTATTAATGAAAAAAGTGACGAAGAAATAAAAGGGGGTTTAGTGCGGTAACATTTTATATTAGTAAGATAACAAATTACTATGGTCGACCGAAATTCGACCACAACATAAAAATAAGAAAATGATAGATACGTAACCAAATTAATACCGCAATTACCTATCTTATTTTATTATAATAGCATCAGATGTAATAATAAAATGAAACTGCATTATATCATGCGAAAGATATAATAATGTACATAGAGAAATTATTTTAAAAATACCATTTAAAAAACTTATTTAATATTGCCTCATTATACTGGCGGGGACACAAATACTTCGAACGAGGAAAATCGTAGCACCTTGTACGTTAATGTTGCAAGATGGAACTGGTTGTGTCATTATACCAGATCTTTTATTTATCTTTAACCTTTTTTATATCCCACTGCTGAGCACAGGTATAATCTCACAAGTGAGAGAGATTTAGGCCATAGTCCACCACGCTGGATTGCGGATTTGCGCAATTGCGGATTGGTGGAAGTTTCGAGAAATTTTGAATTTCTCTCAGGCATGCACGGCGAAGGAGAACATCATAATCAATTAAATATCACGATATTTTCCATCACTGTGGAGCAGCAATAAATGCGCATATTACAAACTTTGCCAGAGGTGCGCACCGAGGATTTGAACCCGGGATCGTCCGCGTCAATGACCGAGGTTTCTTAACACTCGACCATCACCGCTCCAATTCTGATCTCTGCTCTGACTGATCTTTTATTATGGTTACCGCATTATAGTGACCGCACTAAAACCCCCTCGGTGGCTGTCTCTGCGCTTGGGGAGGACGCCGGGACCTCCAGTGGAACGCACCGGTGTCCTCCACGCGCGACGCTCTAGAACGGGCCCATCTTCGGGAGAGCAGATGTGCTCTCCTGCACCTCCCGATGCTTACGGTGACATGCGGCCACGCACACATCGCCGCCCTTCCCGGGGCTGCTGGTTGGACGGATCAAGCTCCCACTCACACCGTCCGCATCCCCGGAAGCCCCCTTTTAGTCGCCTCTTACGGTCAGGCAGGAGATACCGTAGCTCTATTCTTAATCCCGAAGCTACAGGGACTGGGTCATTACTTCCTATAATCGTTTATTAAAATAATACTAGTTATGCTCTGCAGATTTACCGGCGTTATGATCATTATCAATAGGTATGTGAAAAAGAAAAAGCATGGAGAGGGCTACCTAAGGCCTGGTACATTACCTTTTGTTTAAACTACACAGTTAAAACTGGACTCTTCTTATATTGTTAGATAAACTGTACAGTTCTCAGTTTTGCCTTCGCACGATACGGTTTTTTTTTCAACCTTTTTTATGTCCCATTGTTGGGCACAGGTCTCCTCACAAGTGAGAGGGATTTAGGCCATAGTCCACGACGCTGGCCAAGTGCGGATTGGTGGACGTCATGCTTTCGAGAAATAATGAATATCTCTCAGGCATGCACGGCGATGGAGAACATCGTAATCAATTAAATATCACGATATTTTCCATCACCGTGGTGCATTGATAAATGATATATGCTAATAAATCTCTTTGTCAGACCGCGGTTTTTTACCACTCGACCATCGTTGCTCTACGATACGGTTAAACCATAGAAATCGAAAACAACGATTAAACTGTACAGTTTATGTATACAGTAGCCGGCAGAACAGTATGAAATATAATTAAATATTTTAGAACCTATTCAGTCAAGTCGTTTTGGAGGAGTGCATATAAACACAATAATTTTATACCACTATTTTAAATGACTAGCCTTCTGCCAGCGGTTTCGCTCGCGTTGACCCTATTACCCGTTTTCACGTAGAAATGAAGCATTTTCCCGCGGTAAAAAGTAGCCTATGTTACTCAAGGTGAATGTAGCTTTCTAATGGTGAAGGAATTTTTGAAATCGGAACAAATTTTTTGATTTTATTCATTACAAACATACAAAAATAAAAATCTTTCCTCTTTATAATATTAGTATAGATGATTGTGCAAACTATGGCAAATACTCTAAATTATGTAAAATAATTCTAGTGTTACGATAGCATTAAAAAGTTAAGAGGCAAATCTTGTTACACCACTTTTGAAAGGTAGGTAGGTGTTTGATATACTATCGCTTTTCCTTTTTGACTTCTTGGGTGTAAAAAGGACAACTACAACAGGTCACGTGGCATATTGAAGATTGGTCATCGAGGAGAAGAAAAAAAAGCTTTAAAATTAATACTGGTAGGAAACGATTTGCTCATAACTTTAAACATCATTTTCAAATCATCTACCTTTTTTCCATGTATGATTATGTCGTCTATTTATAATAATAATGTAATATATTATCGATCTGGATTGGTAGAAATTCAACATAGTAGTAGCAAGATTTTGCCGAGCAGTACAGACTGGTAATTCTCTTCAAAACTATAAAAAATTCATTATGATATATAATACTCAAATCGGTTTTGGAAAATGAAAAGTATCGAATAAAAGTAACTTGATCGTGTATCGAGAAACAGAAAAGAAAGATATTATTATGGGTTTAAATTACGTTATATAATTTTTTTTAAACAGTAATGAAATACTTGGTAAGCTGTACCAATATTAATAATCATATTAATATTATAATTTCGAAAAGCATAACACTTTGGGAAAGCCCTCATATCATTATAATTTTAAACATGTACCTACAGTTCTTTAGAACCTTTAAAAAATATAAAATTTACCCTATTCAATATTGTTTCAAATTTATGCTCTTTGGAGTAATCAATTAAAGTTTACTTTTATTTAAATTACTAACTGTTTTCTTACTATTCTTAACTTTATACATAAATTACATTTTAGATAGTTAAGAAAGAAAGAAAAATATTTATTTCATATTAGGAATACAATATATTCGCTCAATGAATGTCATTTTTTCCCGGTCATCGCCTTTAGGTGCCCGTTTGGGCTAGATGTTGAGCTGAGAGAAAAAAGGCAGTGGAAAAATACTCCCAGCAGCACTCTTTTATAAAAAAAATACATTATATATTTGAGATAACATGCTATGGCTATGGGTTGATAACGGACACACGTGACAGCTGATAGTGTGAGACACTATCAACCCCCTTTCACCTGCTCACAGATGCGAGATGCGAGTAATTACTAAAACTAATACATTCTATGAAGAAATAGCCTTGTATGAGCGAGATTAATTCCCACGCTCCTTTATCATTATGTTAGTCCTTAGTGTTAATATTTTATCTCTACAGCCTTACCTACAAGGTATACAAAACACGGTTCTGCACTGACCAATAGGACACATATTATTTCCAACTTTTATCAATTGTCGTTTCAACCTACTTATCACTAGATCATTATAACTGTCACTATTTATTTCACTCAAGTTTTCAATGCTACGCGTGTCAACTCTCAACGCCATAATGGCTAAACATAATACGTAAAATATAAGTAACTTCATGATGGCCAAACGTGTTGAGGTTCGCTCGTTCACTGGTCATATGTGAAGGATCGTGTTCCAACCGACTATATGTACACATCCGATGTGCATGATTCATAGTATCTAAACGCCTTCCTTCCGTACCGTTAGCGCAGTCCTTCTGAATCACCAGCTCATTGAGTCCCTACTCACAATAGGGACTTGGGGTCAGGTGATTGGGATGATGTCGTTATTATTGACGTATTGCGCAGTCTTCATCATGACGTAAGAGGAGTCTTGAGTTCAGAGTCCATATTTGTCTCTAAGACCACTACTAATAGGCCAATATATTAAATGAAGCCCGGCGGCTAGCGGATAATGCAAGTGATCTATGCAGCTAGGTAAAACGGGCGCGATCGGGTGTGAGATGGGTGACCGCCAGAGGTAAAAATTTCATGCCCATTTCCGTGTTTCGGATGGTATGTTAAGGCGTTGGTGTCGGTTGTTATTATAGATAACAGTCGTTAAAACTTGTCAGATACCTTATGGGCGGTTTGAGAACATCCGAAAGGGGGTTGCCCAATAACCCTCTTCTTCATCTACCCGCAGTGGAGCACCGTGGTGGAGTAAGCTGCAGGTTTCCCAAATAATGCGGAGAGCCCAACAGTGGGGTTCAAAAAGGGTTGCAGCTAATATTTGGCACTAATCTCAAAAGAGACTTTTGGACCTAATAATGGTTTCGTCATCATTGATGACCCATATTACGCAGTCATCAGGATTAGATTGTTAATGGTGGAAAATATGAATGATGATTTTCTTTTTATTTTGCCTGGGTAAAGTTAGTATTGCGATGTAGAATTCAAATGTAAGACTAAGAAATTGCTTATTGTTTCTTAGCCATAAAAATAAAGATTTAATTAAAACGAAGGAAAATTCTTTAATTTTCTTTAAGAAACGGAAAACGAATTGGTTTGTACTATGCATAAAATTCAAGAGGTTTTTTGAAGTTATACATAGAAGCTCTATTAGTCGCGCATGTTGGCAAGCTTAAAAAGCTACCAACATAATAAAATAGAACCTCTGTCCTGCCTCCTGGAGTACTCGAGGGACGTCGAGGGGAGATGGTGTTAAAAAAAACTTTGAGACCTTCGGGTTGATTTATCTCGGAGTCGAGGAAGGGAGGGCTCGGAACCACCAATAAACCGTCGCCCGTGCTGGTTTATTGGTGGTTCAGAGCCTTCTTATCGAGTCCCGCAAGGGACCCGGGGCAAACGTTTCGGGCCTGCCCTGCCCTCCCGTAGGTTGTTGCCGCGGGCCATAAATATAGCCCCGGTCATTGCTGGAGATCAAGTGGTCCCTGTCGTAGTCGACTTCGTAACCGATGACGTTGACGGTCTTCTCAAGTCTTCTATCAGGTGTTTCTGAGGCTGGTGACGATGCTGAGGCTGTCAAGGATTCGGCGTGGAAGAGAATTTTCTTTTAAATTCTCATATTCGTTCATAGGGTTAAGGCTTTACTGGGAAATGGAGTATAGGTATATCGTGTCCTTTAATATAAAAGGTAGAACATGAATAGGATAACATATAAAACGTCAGGAACATAAACCTCAGACCGTGCCCAAAAAAATAATCAAATATTTGCCTCGCCGGAGATAGAATCCGGGACCATTGATCGGCAATTTGGCATGATTACCATTGCGCCATAGGGTTGCCACTACTTTGTACATATTTCTTTCTGTATCCAAATGCATATTTTTAACCTCGCTAACTCCGGATTGACGAAATTCACATGCTCTTGACAGTGTTTGAGTAACACCCAAGAATGCAGATTTCGTCATAATATACGAGTATTAGTATGCGTATTAGTACGAGTGGAGCAGCGATGGCCGAGTGGTAAAAGCCGCGGTCTTCTACGCGACCGATCCCGGGTTCAAATCCTCGGCACGCACCTCTGACAAAGAAATTTGTAATGTGCGCATTTATCGCTGCTCCACGGTGATGGAAAATATCGTGATATTTAATTGATTACGATGTTCTCCATCGCCGTGCATGCCTGAGAGAAATTCATAATTTCTCGAAAGCATGACGTCCACCAATCCGCACTTGGCCAGCGTGGTGGACTATGGCCTAAATCCCTCTCACTTGTGAGAAGGAGACCTGTGCCCAGCAGTGGGACATAAAAAAAGGTTAGAACCTTTTGGGCGGTATGAAAACATCCTACAGTGGGTTGGTCACAAATCCGCATCTCCACCAACCCGCATTGGAGCAGCGTGGTGGAGTAAGCTCCAGGCCTCCCCAATAATGAAGTGAGACAGCCCAGCAGTGGGACGTAAAAAAAGGTTGAAAAAACATTTTCGTATAGATCCCTCCGTGTGTAGTTTAGCCTCGCACGTAGCCGTTACTTGGTAACAAATAAACAATTTCATCAAAAATACATTATTATTACAATAAGCCACAGAATACGTTTTCTAACAGGCCTATTCAGAAACTGCCACGGAACCCTGAATGGGCGAGTTCGACTTGCACTTGGCCACCTTTATAATTATATCTTTTATACTTATTACGATGTTTGCTGTGCACCATACGCATAAGTTTAGTAACACCTAACGATTTTAATGTGTTAAAGAACTAGTTGGTATCAGGCTTTTGACTGCAGTAGCATGGGGCCACCTTTGAAATATCTTCTTTACAACAAAAAAAGAATCATCAAAATCGTTTAATAAACGACGAAGTTATCCGCAAACAAACATAAAAAAGCATTACTATACGGTCGAATTGAGAAACCTCCTCCTATTTTGAAGTCGTTTAAAAATTGAAAATAATCTACGAGTATGTTACAGCATATAGCATTTATCGCTGCTCCACGGTGATGGAAAATATCGTGATATTTCATTGATTACGATGTTCTCCATCGCCGTGCATGCCTGAGAGAAATTCATAATTTCTCGAAAGCATGACGTCCACCAATCCGCACTTGGCCAGCGTGGTGGACTATGGCCTAAATCCCTCTCAATTGTGTGAGAAGGAGACCTGTGCCCTGCAGTGGGACATAAAAAAAAGGTTGTAAAAAAAATTATAGGTAAATCAGTAAACAATAAAACTTTAGAACAAATTTCTGGCATCCGCAGCCAGTTGCTGTAGATACTCGTATGTATTATTGTTATAAAATGTGTATATCACAAAAACAACATTGAAAATACACGTACTTAATCCAAAGCATTTGAACGATACATTTAAATAAGTCGGTGTTTTTACCGAAAAAAAAGAGTGTTTTTGTAAACTTTTTTTTAGATTTTGGAAAAAAAATAAGTTAAGATAAGAAAACAGATGTTAATTTTCTTCCACCTTTTTACAAATAAAATGCATGATTTTATATGTGAGTGGAAGTTAATTTTAATTAATTTGTTAATTAATTAATCAACTAAAAGGCGCAATATGAGTACAAATAATGATAAAAGTAATATAAATATAATAAAATAAATAACACTATTCCGATGTACATTTTTATATTTGTAATTTGTGATTACTTAAGTTTTTAATTAGGTATTGTAATATTTTCATACCCCATGAAGGTAAATATGGCGAACCAAATGTATAAAAACACCTTTTGTAAACACTCATATTTGTTTCGTCTTTGTCTTTGAATTTAGTACATAACTCAAATAACGTTTACACAGGAAATATTAACGATGAATATGAATGATCATGTGCAATTGAAAAAAATATTTTGTAGCCATAATTTTCATGGCTTTATTATATTTTTTATTGTTGCTGCTTTAGTAGATTATAGTTTGCTCAGTGGTAAAGGTATGCACGCACAACGATAACTCTGACGTTTTAGTTACGCTTTTATAGGATGCGATCTGATTTGAAGACTTAAATTATACGAATCGTGGCTAATGAAATGAAATGAAATATTCTTTATTCACTGTACGGTTCCTTTACAAACTCTTAGTGAACGTTATTTTTTTTTTGTTCTGTCTGCTCTGGGTGCGCTTAGGCAATGCTGAGCTGAAGAAAAGAGCAGACGGAGAAAAACTTCAGCCCTGTTTTAAAATATGGGGTATACAATAGCTAACTTTCTTGTTTTAGTTTTTTAATGTTTAGTTAGGATTCCGTACCCGAAGCGCTCAAACGGAACCCGTCTCCAAGCTGCATCTCATGAACCGCGGAAGCTAGACAGTTAAAATTTTTACAGATTTTTGTATTGTATATCTGTTGCCGCTATAACAAAAAATACTAAAAACAGAAAAAAAAATATTATGTAAGGGGCGCTCCGATACAACAAAAGTGATTTTTTTGCAATTCTTCTCTCTATCTTAATAACGGCAACTGGTAGACGCTTGTCGCATTCACAGTTTTTTTTTTAATTACTTTAAAAGAAAATAATAAAGTGGGCGGGTAGTAGAAGTCTGCACGGTGAATAGGTTTCGGTGGAATGGTGTAGTTGCCGACCAGACTTAGGCTGCGTTTTCACCAGAAATATGCGAGGATGCGTAGCGAGGAATGTGTTTGTTAAGAGCCAATAGAATTGATTCATTTCCGACTCAAAGGATGACTTTCACATCTCTGGTGGAAACGCAACCTTAAGGTCACTGCATTAGTAACGTGATTTTTAATGGGCGGGACAGGAACTTTTGGAAATATCGTTTCAAACAAAATGTAAACGAAAGAGCATACATTATGTAACGGAAGCCCGGACGGTAAGAAAACGAGGCACGCATGGAACGAAGAAAATATCGTATGTATGAGAGTCTATTTAATTTTATTTATTTAATTTTTTTATGTGTATTTAACGCATATTCTGACATTTATTGTACTTACATTACTAAAGTAACATGTACGTTAAACTAAATACTTATACAATTTAACAATAATTAAAAACTAAATATATATAGCTAATTATAAAAAGAAAATTCCATCTAGTAATTGTGCTTGTGGTATTGTGCCCAGAACGCTGGCAGCGTTTCCCCTCTGAACTAGTGAGCTCATTTTCTGGGATAAATAGGTGCCAGCCCTTTGTTTAATTAATTAAATATATACACAAAGACATTAAAAAAACACAAGATTGCTATTATTCCCAAAATAAATTTCTTCCAGTAGCACCAGGAATGGATAAAAACTGTGAGACACTGACAAATTTAGTGTAGTGTAGTGTAAAATTACTTAAACTTTAAAAGACGATGATAAAGATGACTTTGTTAAGCAACGCCATCCATACTATCCATACTTTAATATTATAAATTCGAAAGTAACTCTGTCTGTCTGTCTGTATCGCTTTTCCGCTTAAAATACTAAACCAATTTTAATGAAATTTGGAACACAGAAAAAGTGGATCTTGGAAAAGGCATATGATGGTTTTTATCCTACGGGAATCTATTAAACGGGTCCACGTGGACGAAACCGCTGGCGGAAGGCTAGTAAGTTATAAAAGTAAATTGTATTAGGATGTGTTTGTTTATTGTTTCTCTCACTACATATCTCAACTCACTACCAATTTTTCTTTATTTGGATGGCAATTTTTTTTTAGATAAAAAACTGAAGTTTTACTTAGGTATATCGTGGTTTCATAAAACCACATTCAATTCCTTCGTTCATTCCCCCTTCTAGTTGTATGCTATATCCATACATGGAATGACATATTCACATAGTCATTACTAGTAAATGACTAACAAAATTGGTGATTCCATGACGTAAATCTTTATAATGTAATAGTGTTTAAAT
Source organism: Pyrgus malvae (assembly GCA_911387765.1). NCBI lineage: Eukaryota > Metazoa > Arthropoda > Insecta > Lepidoptera > Hesperiidae > Pyrgus > Pyrgus malvae. The sequence continues at coordinate 4,072,359 of OU426958.1, read as the reverse complement.
TAAGTTGTGAATTAGTTTCGTGGTTTTGGAGAATATCGTAATCAACTACATATAGGTCATTCGCTTACATTTATTCAACTACATACATATATGGACATGCATAGGGTTAATTTCGTATTTTTTAAACAGGGAAACAAAATTGTAACATAAATCATACATGAAGTGACTCGAAGTTTTTGCGGTCAACATACGATAGGTACTTGTCCTACAGTAATAATTTGTAATCATAAAGGAGCAAAAGGGCTAAAATCAATGATTAAAAATAATAAATAATAAATAAATAATAAATTTTTATTGATCATATTGTACATAACAAATATTTGAAGTCCCTGTCTGCCACTGTAGTTTACACTGTGTTGCAGCAGACAGTGTCTTCCCCATGATTTTTGAACAAAATTTATAATACAAAGAAAACATTTTTTTTATATAGAAAATAGAACATAGAGGAAATTTTGATACCAAATAGAATTAGAGAAAAAAATTACATACAAAAGAACACGATAAAAAGGGAACATTGTACAGAACAGCTCTAAAAAGGCATACAGCATAAGTAAGCGCGCTCATGTATGTGTGTGTGTGTGTGTGTGTGTGTGTGTTTGTGTGTGTGTGTATGTGTGTGCGTGTGTGTATGTGTGTATGTGTGTGGGTATGTGTGTATGTATTTCCTTATGTATGAGTGTAAAAGCATATATATGTACGGTTTAACATATTTTACTCAACTCTACATATTAATTTTTCCGTGCTATCGTAGTCATAATTTTGTAGCCACTCAATCAATGTTTTTTTTAAGTTTGTATAGGTTTGGTTGTTTTAGTTTTATTTTACTGTTAATTAAGTTATATATCTTAGGAGTTAAGTATGAATAGTGCCTTCTTGCAAAAGTGCCATGACATTTCGGTACCGGGCATCTGTCTATCCTCTTGTTGCTTATAGGCAATTGTGGAACTGTTTCTCTATGATAACGCATGATAATACGATAGATAAACAGTTTTCTCACTGACTGCACATTACATCTTTGGTAGAGGTCGGCAGTAGAATACCAGAATAACTTTTAGTAGGGCACGTTGAGCACGTTCTAGCTCTATCATATATGATAGATTGTTATGTGTTAAAATTTCTTCCGCTCACCAGTGAACAGTGAGTTAGCAGATTAGTGATTAGTTTGTATATTATAACATAATATATTTTATTTTGATATATATACATTATTTTGATATATATTAGTAAAGTATTTATTTGTTTCATATTATTATATAATAAATATTTAATAAAGTTTATATGGATAAAATTATGACAGATTTACCAGATCTGAACGACAGCTTCTTTTCATGTCAATGATCAGACGTAAGTTTTGTTAGCGCGGATACTGATTCCTCTGGTCCTTTAACATTGCACGATCAGATTGCCTCTGGATGTCCTAAGTCTGCCGGTTTCCTTAACATCGCACACATAAATATTCAAAGTGTACCACGGCAGTACTCTGATCTTCTAGCATCCATTAGCAGTGATCATCTCAATGCACTTCTAATCTCTGAGACTTTTCTCAAACCTTCTCTTCCTTCTACGCAGTTTTCTTTGCCAGGGTTCGTTCTTATTCGTAATGACAGGGTCGGTAAAGGGTGCGGCGGTGTAGCTATTTATTTACGCACCAGCATTCCGTACAGAGTTGTCAGCTCATCTCCGCCTCTTTACTCTGAATCAGCTGAATTCTTATTTATCGAATTAACGGTTAATAACAGCAAGCTATTACTTTCAGTTTTGTATAGTCCCAATCTCACCATTGACTATTTCGAAGAACTGGATGAAGTTCTTAGTGACCTGTGTCTTATCTATGATCACTTCATCTTTATGGGCGATTTTAATACTTGTTTACTCAAAAATGATGCTCGTTAGTCTAAACTTAAGTCTCTTTTAATTTCTTTTAACCTTGAACTATTGCCCCTTCTTGCTACTCATCACTTCCCAAACTGTGTTCCTCTCTCCTAGATCTAATGATCGTCTCATCCCGGAGTAACGTTGTCTCTCATGGGCAACTCACAGCTTCTTTCTCTTACCATGACTTGGTCTATCTCTCGTACCGTATTCGTTCCCCCAAAAGAAAACCGCAACATTTTTTCCTTCGCAGTTACAAGGGTATTGACTTGGAGGCACTAAGGCGTGATGCGGATGCTGTGGACTGGAGTCCTGTGTACAGTAACGGATGTATCGACGACAAGGTGAGCATTTTTACAAAAATCGTTCTTAACTTATACGATCGACATGCTCCCCTTCGTCGTACCCGAGTTAGGCACAAACCGGCTCCATGGCTTTCAAATGATATTAAAAAAATGATGGCACAACGTGACAGAGCTAAACGGAGGTATAAAAGGCACCCTACCGCAACAAACCTTAATCTTTGCAAAGAGCTGAGAAACCGATGTAATCGTTTATGTAGAGATGCGAAGAGACGCCACTTTCATTGTTCCCTCGTCAATCGGAGCTCCTGTGATGTATGGAGATTCTTGGAATCAGTCGGTGTAGGCAAATCTCGTGATGTTGCGCGCGGTGATGTTGATTTGAATGAGCTCAACAACTTCTTTTCTTGCTCTCTTGTACCTGTGGTTCCTCATGTCAAGTCTAACACTCTCCGCGCGTTGTCACAGTTGTCTAATCTACACACTGAACCATTCAGATCCAGATATCCAGTCACAGGTCTGCTGGAAGAAATTTCTATAAGGAATAAGCAGTACCTTTGTACCATCTTTCTTGTAATGTACATTATTTTAATATGTTGTTGTGTACATAAATTTGTTAAATAAATAAAAAAAATAAAAAAATGATTTAACAGCACCACTCCACGAGGTGATGCAGTAACCTAAGCTATAATGCATTGACCTAGAGCTTTGTAGATTTGAATTAACAAGTTTTAATTGTTATCGGTCTAAGCGACTTAAATATGTGCATTAATCTCCTAATTCTATTCGAGACTGTTTGTATGTGTAGAGCCCAATTTAACTTATCATCAATAATTACACCAAGATATTTTATGGAGTCCACTTTATCAATTTTATTACATCTGCAATGTTTTGCATCAGAGAGATTAGTATTGCAAGGGTAGGAATGTGCTCGAATATAAAAGTCGGGTGGCGGTTTATTGGCGTTAGTTTTCCTAAAGCACATGTATTTAGTTTTTGTGACATTAAGAGTAAGGAGGTTATTTTCCAGCCATGATCTTACTTGAGATAAGCCATCTTCTGCTATGTGTCTCACTTCTGTCCATGTAGAAGCATTAAATATTAGTGCTGTGTCATCCGCAAACATGAGTATGTCCTCGTTTTTCAATTTTAACTTACACAGTTCGTTAATATACAGCAAAAACAGGGTCGGACCGAGTGTACTGCCTTGTGGCACACCGAACTTGTGACACAAAAATATAAGTAGGAAGGTAACTTAAAACTACACAAAGGAGTAAAGAGAATTGTAATTGCAAAGACCTATATAGATAACAGTCATTAAACCTTGTCGGAGGCCTTATGGGCGGTTTGAAAACATCCGACAGCGGGTTGGCCACTAAAACGCATCTCCACCAACCCGCATTGGAGCAGCGAGTGGTGGAGTAATCTCCAGGCCTCCTTAATAATGGGGAGAGACCCGTGCCCAGCAGTGGGACGTAACAAGGGTTGCAGCCATAAATCGAAAAATTTTAAATTGTGCTTTGTACTACAATTAAACGCAAAAGCTTTTTTTAAAAATTGCGACATCACTTCTGTACCTGCGGAAACTTAAAATCGTCAATTTGGACTTTTATGTACTTAAATAAAATTCTATCATACTTTCAAATTCATTTCGTAGCACGTGTGAGGTGTCGTATGTAGTTATTAATACTTTTTTTGCATTCTGTAAGGCTTGAATCATAGAGAACTATGCGTAATCGAAGGGTTACGAATACTGCGAATGCTTATCGGTTATCTAATGCTGATAAACATTTTCAGTATTTAGTCATAATGTTTGATAGCTACCGAATATTCTTAATATTTTGTCATTCGGCTTTATATATCTATTGTTGGAGTTTCGTTTTCAATAAATGTTTCATCAGAGAAAAGAAGAGTATCTAAACATTACCGTGGCAGACAGGGTACTTCAGACAGTTTATGTGCAAATTAAGATCAATATATTATTATTATTAATAATTTTTTATTTCAACCTTTTTTGACGTGATAACGTCTTTAAAATCGTTTTAGTCGGGTGACATGTTCAGAAACTTGTGTCACACCAAAACCTCACGAGCGCGATCGCAGGTATAACGAGAGAGAGACGGACCGATCTCCCGTCTCATCTCGAGCGCTGCCAGTCATTCCGTGAAACTTGTCACGCGGAATCCTCACGAGCGGAGGCTGGCATAGCGTTCGAGTGAGTGGACCGATCTTCCGTCTCTCTCACTCTAGCGGCATACAAACGAATGGAGATTTTCTCGTGCGGACGTTATCACGTAAACATCTCGATCGTAAACCTACTTTACAAACAATTTGCCGTTTTTTTTATGTCCCACTGCTGGGCACAGGTCTCCTCTCATAAGTGAGAGGGATTTAGGCCATAGTCCACCACGCTGGCCAAGTGCGGATTGGTGGACGTCATGCTTTCGAGAAATTATGAATTTCTCTCAGGCATGCACGGCGATGCAGAACATCGTAATTAATTAAATATCACGATATTTTCCATCACCGTGGAGCAGCGATAAATGCGCACATTACAAATTTCTTTGTCAGAGGTGCGCGCCGAGAATTTGAACCTGGGGTCGGTCGCGTCGAAGACCGCGGTTTTTTACCACTCGGCCATCGCTGCTCTGAATTATTAATTAATTATTATGTATCTCTCCTTATAGGTCACGGGTCGAATATGTTATTTAACAAGGTCATTTGAAAGGCTTTCGTGGGGACATAGGTCCAACACGTAGAGGCCCTTTTGAGACATTTTAATGTTGTTATGTGGCAACACGTGGCGGATACCATCCTCGGCAGTATCATATAAAAAGTTAAGTGACCCAAAGATAGTCTCCGCCAGGTGCACAAAAACTATTGCTATAAATGGGGAAACTAATATTTGGTCTATGGGGATGAACGAACCAGGGACTTGTAGATGGATTATGAAGAGCTATGGGACACCTGCCGTTCAGACTAATAAATAATCTAAAGTGAGGCAGGTGGTGACTCGCTGTCCCTGTAGCTTCGGGATTAAGAATAGAGCTATGGTATCCCCTGCGTGATCGTAAAAGGCGACTAAAAGGGGACTTCCGGGATTGCGGACGGGGAGAGTGGGAGCTCGATCCGTCCAGCCAGCAGCCCCAGGACGGACGGTGGTGTGGCCGCATGCCGACCTCCTCCTGGTATGCTACCTCCTGCTGGTTCCTTTGTATATTTAATATTTTAGCTACGTGTGTTTAACGTGGAAGGCAAATTTACGCGCGGTACCTAGATTGAAAAAAATTGCCTCCCCCTTGACCAAGAACCTAAAAAATTGTCCCTCTCTGACCAATAATTGTCCCCTCCCTTTGACCAAGAACCTGGGTATGCCCAAGGCCTTTTCTATTGTTGATATGAGGAAAATTAAAACAAACTAACGTAAGTATCATAACAAACTTCCAATAGACATAGATTTCCGACAGCTCAATTCTCAAAGCAGGCTATAAACTATCGCACGAATGTCGCATTTCGACAAGGCATCAGCTCCCTGTGACCTCATTAACCTAGTTCTCTTATTATTTTCTTTACAAACTACTCTCGATCTTAGAATAAATACGTATAGAATAAGTGTCTTTATACAAGCGCGCTGTCAAAATTGAAGCACTAAATAGATTCCTACAGCTGTCACATTTGACAAACAAAATATTTTTATTTTGATCAAATTAACTATGAAATACTACAAAATATTGAAAACACTATGAAAAGTTATTTTATTACAATTATTTTGTTTTTAAAAAGTGTTGTGATAAAATTTTACCTTAAGTCTTACAGAGCGGCCCAGCGTTTGGTGCCATTAATGGCATCAATCAACATGCTTCAATTTGGGCTCGCGAACTTGGTTTCTGTAATGTAATTATTCTAAGCTCCCGATGTATGAATGCGATCTATTCAATTGATTGGAAAACAACAAATAATTTATTATAATATCTATCTTCTACATCCTTGAGTCACACGTCTCTATAAAGTCTCAATAAAAACTACACAAAGTAGATAACTCACGTAGATTTCTGTAGAATAATGGGTTCATGGAATGTTTAAACTAGATGTTCAGAATGGGCCTTCTACACCTAAATACATTCAATTTTAATACTAGGCGCCTATTTTGTGGTATCAAGTAGAACGTTTGCAGGCACCGATGTTTTTTTTTTTCAAATCTGCCAAGTCGAGTGCGAAGCAAACACTGCCGACACTGCCGTATCATCCTTTTCTGGAATCATTTCGACGTATATTCATGCCCCTATTTGAGGACCTTTGGATAGGTTTAGAACGCTGAAATTTTCGTAATCTAGCCCCTACTTCCTTACTTAATATTATAAATTCAAAAGTTACTTTGTCTGTCTGTCAGTCTGTCTGCTACGCTTTCCCGCTAAAACCACTGAACCAATTTTAATGAAATTTGGAACACAGATAGAGTGTACCAGGGGAAAGGACATAGGATGGTTTTTATCGTACGGGAACCTACAAAACGGGTCCACGCAAGCGAAGCCGCTGGCGGAATACTAGTAAGATATAAATACGCACATAAACTACAAAATTTCATGTTTGTAGCTTATTTATATCCTAAGTTATACAAAAGGCATTCGACAACATTGGCCAATTCGACACTTACTAACTCACTGATCATCAAAATAGAACTAGTACTTTTCATAAACTTTAAGAGCTAAAATTTGTGCCCATTTAAAAGGAGAACTATGAAAACTAAGATCATGGACTCGTATCTTGGGAAACGGCAGTGTCACCGTCAAGTTCTGGAGTGAATATTAAACTTTTTGGTGAGAGGCCTCCCCAATAATGGGGAGAGACCCGTGCCCAGCAGTGGGACGCAAAAAAGGGTTGCAGCCATCCATAGAAATCATTGCATTAAGATTGAATGAAAGGTAAATTGTGGTTTACGATTTGTGACGTATTAAAAAAAACGACTTACTAGATCTCGTTCAAACCAATTTTCGGTGGAAGTTTACATCGTATTGTACATCATATATTTTATTTTATTTTTATCATCCTCTTATTTTAGAGGTTACGGGGGACACACATTTTACTACTTTGGAAGTGTCTCTCGCGCAAACCATTCAGTTGTGATGTATCAGTACGTATAGCTATTAAAAAGACACATTAATGTATGAAAGTTAGTAATAAATCATAATTGGAAGACAACGGTCTAGTATTAGTATTATAGTATAAGTATTACACAGTTTATAAAAAAATTATAATAAAAAGCTCAATATATTTTTTGAAGACCTATCCATAAATACCCCACACGTATGGGTTTGATGAAAAAAAATATTTGAGTTTCAGTTCTAAGTATGGGGAACCCTTAAAATTTATTGTTTTTTTTCTATTTTTGTGTGAAAATCTTAATGTGGTTCACAGAATACATCTACGTACCGAGTTTCAACAGTATAATTCTTATAGTTTCGGAAAAAAGTGGCTGTGACATACGGACGAACAGACAGACAGACAGACAGACATACAGACATCACGAATCCATAAGGGGTTGGCATTTGGCTACGGAACCCTAAAAACCGTCTTAGTATTGCTACTTAGAACGATTTCAAACCAAAGTCATTCGATCTATTCTACTTCGACTTCGATCGATCTACTTCGATCGCGTATAGGCGCGGATCAACGAGTTTTTGTAATTTAAATCGTACGAGCGTTGACGCACTTAAAAGCTTATACACATCAGTTGACATCCCTAGAGTGCCAGAATAAGCTTGTAAACCGCGTATGGTTTGTTGATATTTGCACTTTTGACGTGATAACGTCTTTAAAATCGTTTTAGTCGGGTGACATGTTCAGAAACTTGTGTCACACCAAAACCTCACGAGCGCGATCGCAGGTATAACGAGAGAGAGACGGACCGATCTCCCGTCTCATCTCGAGCGCTGCCAGTCATTCCGTGAAACTTGTCACGCGGAATCCTCACGAGCGGAGGCTAGCATAGCGTTCGAGTGAGTGGACCGATCTTCCGTCTCTCTGACTCTAGCGGCATACAAACGAATGGAGATTTTCTCGTGCGGACGTTATCACGTAAACATCTCGATCGTAAACCTACTTTACAAACAATTTGCCGTTTTTTTTAAATAACAAAAAGTAGCGCGCGCGCTTATAGAAATTAACGCGCAGATAAATACGCTTGATTGAAACCGCTCTTAAGATTAAATTGAGTGTCCGCTGCGCACCAACCATGACAAATCTTTTATTAAAGAATTGATTCCCAAATTACGAGTATTTCAAACATAAAGAATCAAGGTTCATCTTTGTTTTGCTTGTAACTGTCTATAAGGAAGGAAAATGTTGCAACAAAATTCATGCAAATTATTGGTTATACGACTTTTTGTATTTTATTGTTTTGGGTTTCTTTATTATTTGTGTTCTTTAACTATTAAAAGCATTAATACAGAACAAGTGATCCAGCCTGGCTTCGCTTGGTTGAATTGAGTTTATATGATTTTCTATACTAATATTATAAACAGGAAAGATTTGTATTTTTGTATGTTTGTAATGAATAAACTTTAAAACTACTGTTCCAATTTTAAAAATTCTTTCACCATTAGAAAACAACATTCACCGTAAGTAATATAGGCTACTTTTTATCACGGGAAAATGCTTCATTCCTACGTGAAAATGGGTCAACGCGGTTGAAGCAACTGGCTAAACGCCTATGATTTTATTATAGCAATGAAGCCTGGAATAGCACATGCTATTTTTTATCCTACGGGGACACATTAAACGGGTCCACGCGGGCGAAGCCGCTGGCGGAAGGCTAGTACTATATATGCCACTAAAACAGTACATTTTACCGCATATAGTTCTTTACGTAACGGTAAAGCGTGCACTGTCCGGAGCTAGTATGCAATATAAAGTAAAAAAATACCTACTTATATAAAATTGGTGTCGTTACATACTCCACTCATGTGCTCAGAATTGTTTATCTTTGTAAATATATTAGATTCAGCATAATTTGCATGCATAATTAAACTTAACAAATTCTAGATAGTTTTCACTAGGATCAGTGCTGTGACTCATTAACTATAAAGGAAGTTTGACTCTACAAACCCCAACCGACTTTAAATGTTATTTGGCTGCAACCCTTTTTGCGCCCCACTGCTGGGCACGGGTCTCTCTCCTTTATTGGGGAGGCCTGGAGCTTACTCCACCACGCTGCTCCAATGCGGGTTGGTGGAGATGCAGGTTAGTGGCAAACCCGCTGTCGGATGTTTTCAAACCGCCCATAAGCCCTCCGACAAGGTTTAACGACTGTTATCTATCGCCAACAACCGGGACCGACGGCTTAACGTGCCCTCCGAAGCACGGAAACGCGCATGAAATTTTTTGCCACTAGCGGTCACCCATCTCACACCCGACCGCGCCCGTTTGGCTTAGTTGCATAGATCGTTTGCGTTCTACGCTAACCGCCGGGCCATGCGCGCTTCAAATGTTATTTAAGTTTTAAGAAAATAAATAACTCTTCACACTCATAGCCCCACAGTAGGGTAGATATACCCTGTGTCGTGGGTGCCATGTACACACACAAATACAGAAACACAAACACCCAGACCGAGAACAGAAATTGAAACTTATCATTCAAATTTCTGTTTCGCCGAGAATCGAACCCGGGACCCTTCGATTGGCAGTCCGGCATGGTAACCATTACGCCACGCAGGTCGTAAGAAGTATTAAAAACGAATATGGCCATTCCACTGTAGCCAAAGGGCTGCGTAAATTGTGCATTCCAGCACAATATACGCAATCAAGAATCAGTCGGGTCAAGATGGTGACCGATAAGGGCAAATATCAGAGGGCACGTTGGGCTGTCGCTGTCGTTATCAATACAATAGAAGTCGGTGCAAGGTGGCCACCAACCAGCGTTGCCAGATTTTCTTTTTAGGAACGATTTTATGAAAATTATATTTTTATGCCTGTATTATTGAAATATATATCGTCATCGACAGCTCAATTTGATACCAAATTTAAAATAACTCACAAAAAAAGTAAAAAATGTTACATACCGGAAAAAGTTATATACCTAATAATCCAATACGCACCCTAAAAAAATTACACTGTTGGGCAGTCGCGTAAAATATTGCATCGTTTATAACAACGTAACCTTAAATTGAACTTTAGGTTATTAATGGCAAGACTCGAGTATCCTAATCTCTTATTAGGGGGTGTAAACACGAGCATGTAAGCCAACCCTAATAAAGCTCCCTTATCTAAAACCTCCCTTTATTTCATTCAGTAGCTTTTCAGCCGTCGCGAGGGGTGAACGTCACCTTACAACATCTGAAGATCGGTCGCGCTGAAAATTTACGTGAATTTCGACTGTGTTTTTCGGCTGTGATGGGTAAGTGTTAAAAATCAGAGATTTTTTCTTATTCGTTATTTCGTTATTTTTCCCGTTATTTTGACGACCCGCGTGGCGCAATGGTTACCATGCCGGACTGCCAATCGAGAGGTCTCGGGTTCGATTCTCGGCGAAACAGAAATTTGAATGATGAGTTTTTTCTGTTGTCGGTATGGGTGTTTATGTTCCTGTCTTGTCCATGGTACCCACGACACAGGGTATTAAGTACCTTACTGTGGAGCTTTGAGTAAGGAACGTATATTATTTATTATTATTTCAAAATTAATCCCTATATGACAGAACTACTATTAATTCAATTTTTTAAGAAGCTTTTTGTAAAATTTTCTTGTGATTCGTTACTTTATTGATGAATTGGCTTTGGGAACGTTGATTTCAAAAAGTTATTATACGTATTGATGATATATATGATTGTGAGCATTATGGATTGTTATAAATAGTCATAAATAATCTTTTATAATCAAATAATCACTAAGTATTATATGGACAGTTTTGTACATAAAAAAATCATCGAAATGTGTGGACGGCAATAGTAAAAGTATAAAATTGAACTTATATAAACGATTGGCTGCAACCCACTGCTGGGCACGAGTCTCTCCCCCTTATTGGGGAAGCTTGGCGCCTAATACACCACGCTGCTCCAATGCGGGTGAGTGGAGATGCGGGTTAGTGGCCAACCCGCTGTCGGATGTTTTCAAACCGCCCATAAGGCTTCCGACAAGATTTAAGGACTGTTATCTATCTACAACAACCGAGACCGACGGCTTAACGCGCTCGTTTGGATTAGCTGCGAAGATTGCTTGCGTTCTACGCTCGCCGCCGGGCCATGCGCGCTTCACATGTCACTTCATATAATCTAATATCAATGAACATATAAATTTTGAATTACCAATAAACATTTTTTCATTTAGGTACAATGGCCGCATCCCTTTTTGAGTCCCACTGCTGGGCACGGGTCTCTCCCCATTATTGGGAAGGCCTGGAGCTTACTCCACCACGCTGCTCCAATGCGGGTTGGTGGAGATGCGGGTTAGAGGCCAACCCGCTGTCGGATGTTTTCAAACCGCCCATAAGGCCTCCGACAAGGTTTAACGACTGTTATCTATCGACAACAACCGGGACCGACGGCTTAACGTGCCCTCCGAAGCACGGAAACGCGCATGATTTTTTTTGCCACTAGCGGTCACCCATCTCACACCCGACCGCGCCCTTTTGGCTTAGTTGCATAGATCGTTTGCGTTCTACGCTAACCGCCGGGCCATGCGCGCTTCTAGGTACAATAAAACATTATTATTTTCATATTACGGGCTCCATGGCTGCTACCCTTTTTACGTCCCACTGCTGGGCACGGGTTTCTCTCTAATATTGGGGAGGCCTAGAACTTATACCGCGCTGCTCCAATGCGGGTTGATAGAATTGTGGGTTAGTGTCCAACCTACCATCGGATGTTTTATAACGCTCATTAGACCTCCGACAAGTTTTAACTACTACTATGTATCGATAACCACTTAATGTGCCGCCCAAAGAACGGATACGCGCATAAAATTAGCTGTCACACCCGACCTTTTTTTTATAACGGGGGGGAAACCCGAGCATTTTGGGAGACACCGGGTTATGTGGGATTGGACCTCACTAAAACCCCCCGGTGACCCTCCTCAGCACTTACGGAGGACCCCGGGATCTCCGGAGGAACGCACCGGTGACCTCCTTGCGCAAGGTCCAAATATGGATCCATCATGGGAAGCATGGTTCTCTTATGTCTCTGGATCTTACGACGGTGGCGGCCACACCACCACCGCCGACCTTCACGGGGCCCAACCCTATCCGTCCGCAACCCCATAAGCCCCCTTTTAGTCGCCTCTTACGACAGGCAGATGATTACCGTAGATCATATTCCGGTCCCGAACTACAGGGACGTCGTCTGACTTAGCTGCGTGGATTGCTTGCATTTTACGCCAGCCACTGGTCTATGCGCGCTTCGTTACTGGCTGAACAAGTACAGCAAATGGAGACGAAGTTTTGTTTAATTCTCAATTCACTGACAGCCTCCGTGGCGTAGCGTGGGTGATGAGCCGACTGCGAAGCGTGAGGTCGTGGGTTTGATTCCCACCCAGGACAAATATTTGTGTGATGAACATGACTAATTTGTTCTGTGTCTGGGTGTTAATTTTTCTATTTAAGTATGTATTTAGAATTATATAAGTATGTTTATCAGCTTTCTGATTACCATAGTACACGCTCTGCTTGGTTTGGAATCAGATGGTGTTATGTGAATTGTCCAAAGATATTTATTGGAAATTCTACTAGTGCAATTAAAGCTTTTCGATTTCAAAAAAAAATGCATTCGATCGATATGTGGCTTGGGACCAATACATAGTTGTAAAAGTTACTTCATAAAACTTAAAATACTACCATTACCATGTATATACATCTATGAAACATGTATATTTGTAGTAAAAAACAAAAATTTATTTAAAAGTAACAGCGGTCTTACTAGATCTAGACATAAAAATAAACTATGAATACCTGTGCAAAAGCTTAAAATCTTTTAAATGAATGCATATTGTATGTCAATACGAATATTTAATCATTTACCACAAAGATTTAATAATTTGTGCTTTAAAAAATTTAACGAGGAATTTTACGGATTGTTATTGAAAGCAGTATTATAATCCAAATGATTTCTTGAATGATGTAATCTGATATTCTTAAATTCAATTGTTATATAATTCTACCTTTGTTCATTTTATTATTTTTTATTATCTTTATTGACATTATTAATATTGAAATTGAAATTTTGACATTATAATTAAGTATAATATTTCTAATATGACTGCGAATTATGTTAATTTATATTTTTTTCCATTCTGTATCTAATTTAAAATTATATAATGTTATGATAAATAAATTTAAATCTATTAAATTTAATATTTTGTTAACTGGTTATTTAACTTTTAATTTTAAACATTTGCACACCGGTTTTACCGGTAGAGTATGCAGGAAAATAAAAAAAGCTTTGTTAACTCATATGTACCCATAATTATGCAAATCAAATCATTTATTCATTCATTCATTCAAAGCCATATAAAACACAAGAAGAAAACACGTGGTGTGTTTGTAAGGCCACAATGAGAATAATGCGTTATTTATGCGTTGTAGATTTCATAGTTGTTTACGTCTTCCACAGAACACTTTTAAAAATAGTGAGGCAATAATTTTCCTATATGCCTGACTGTATATACTCGTATTTATATTTTTATATTGATTTACAAAATCAACAGCTCTTAGAATTAAAATACATACATATCTTATTCAATAACTCCTACAGCCAATCAAGGATTTACATTTTTTAAACAAAATATTACAAAATTACACGTCTGTCACTGAGGTATCATCCCTACTTCCCTATAAATTCAAAAGTAACTCTGTTTGTCTGCTACGCTTTCCCGCTAAAACGATTGATCCAATTTTGTTGATCCAAGAGTGAAACTTGGGAAAGGACATAGGAGGGTTTTATCCTACGGGAACCTATAAACGTCCACGCAGGCGAAGTCGCTGGCGGAATGCTAGTATTAAATGAATTTATAATGCTCACGTTAGTAAGTGCAACTACAAATGTGTGTCTTCGTGTGTGTTTTGTTTCTGTATGTGGGTGTTGCAATAACCGCTGCAACTGAAGATGCCGACATAATAATTTAGTGTTATTTAATTACTAGTGTTCCGGTTTTGTTTCGCTCGGGTGGTTTGAGATTAAATGATTATATTATACTAATCCATCTCACGAGAATAGTACATTTTTTCGTAAAAGTAGTAGATTTGCTATTCCAGACTAATCCACCTCAGTGACCTCGTCATCCTGACCCGTTCAGCCGTTCTTGTATGATTGAGCAACATTGAGCATTATTTTAATAAACGCGCAATATGGGACAATAAAAATAATAATAAAATAGATGTTAATGTACATTTCGTGATTGTATTATAATTAAGTTTTTTCCTTTTATATTTTTATCATTGTATATTTGCATACCTCATGAAGGTAAATATGGCGAAATACATATATATGTATAAACAACTTTTTAAACACCCATATTTGTGCAAATAAATGTCTTTGTCTTTGTCTTTGAAAGATGCATCCAAACATCTAATCTTTAGACCCTATTATATTACTGGACTTCCGCCAGCGGCTTCGTCCACTTGGACCCGTTTTATAGGTTCCCGTAGGATAAAAATCTTTCTATGTCCTTTCCCAAGGTCCAATCCATCTGTGTTCCAAGTTTCATTAAAATTGGTTTAGTAGTTTAAGCGGGAAAGCGTAACAGACTGACCGACATACAGAGTTACTTTTGAATTTATATTATTAATTATGGATAGTATGGGTGGATTACCTATGGATTACACTAGTAAGTACAATTTTCTACAGTGTTTTAAGCGCGCATAGGGATGCAGTGTGTGTGAGTTAAACAAAATACAAATAGGTATAGAAATAGAAATTTGAATGATGAGTTTAAATTTCTGTTCTCGGTATGGTTGTTTATGTTTCTGTCTCTGTGTGTGTCCATGGTACCCACGACACAGGGTATGTACATCTACCCTACTGTGGGGCTATATGAAACGTTATTTTTTATTTATTTTACAAATAATTATTTAAAAAAAATCACAACCCACATTGCCTCATAAGATAAACAAACTAAGCCAAATCGTAGCAACAAATTAACGCTACAAAAGAGCTTATAAGCATTCCCTGAGGAAAAGTATGAATAGTACAAGTAGGGACAATTTAGTTGACATCGAACTTTGGCCGTTTGAAAATGAACCTATTGCTTTGATAATATGGTTGGCATTGCTTCGCCAATAGAAATAAATAAGACAATTTAGTCTAGATCTCGAAAGTATGAAATTTATATCTACAGGTTGTAATTTAAAACTCGTAATATGAACCCATTACGAAAATGTAGACACTAACTCTCAGTCAAAAGGAAAAGTTGTGTTTTATTAAAATGTTAAAGATTTTTCTCTTTCTTCAAAGTAAAGATGGAGTTTTCGTAATTTGTATCGCATTTTGTTTTTATTCTGAAACTATTAACGCTGTATGAACGAAATTTTGCTTGCTCTTGGATGCTTTTTGACACTGACAGAGACACTGTCAGTGAAGGCAACACTAAAAATATTGTATATACCTGGATGAGGATCTTTAGTATTTAAAAAAAATTCAGCGTCATAACGAGTGCTAGATGAACATGGATAGGATAACTACGAGTAAAATTAATATATAAGTTTACGTTAGCCAGAAATAGTATCATATATTATGCCAAGTAACGAAAAATTTTTATTTTTTACCATTTGATGTCGGGTTTTTGTTTTTTTGTTAAAAACTTATGTAATAGCGTCGGTGATAGGCGGTTTTGTATGTGCATCGATGCTGCAACATAAATTTTTTCTTGACGTAGTCATAGTCATAATAAATCTATGTGCTGCAACGTGTTTTGAGAACTTATACACGGCATCTGAATCGCACTTTTTAGCTACTTCAAGGGTTCTGCATCGCGATTTCGTTACTACCTAAATTCGAACGCGGTATAAGAGAGTAGCAGCGATGGCCGAGTGGTAAAAAACCGCGGACTTCGACGCGACCGATCCCAGGTTCAAATCCTCGGCTCGCATCTCTGACAAATAAATTTGTAATGTGCGAATTTATCGCTGCTCCACGGTGATGATTTTCCATCACGTGATATTTCATTGATTACGATGTTCTCCATCGCCAAGCATGACGTCCACCAATCCGCACTTGGCCAGCGTGGTGGAATATGGCCTAAATCCCTCTCACTTGTGAGGAGACCTGTGCCCAGCAGTGGGACATAAAAAAAGGTTGAAAAAAAAAGAAATGCGCGTTTTAGCGTTTTCAAGTGTGCACGGTGCGACGTTTGGTCGCTGGGCTTACCTCCTAAAAACTGATTAACTCGCCGATCGCCGATGCTTAAAGTAGATAGAGAAGAGATTGCGCTTCTAGTATCTTGTCTTGAATCACGCTTTCCAAGTTTTTTCAAGCTCGGAAATGAATATCTGTTACTAAGTTCAGAGCACTGAGGTTACGAAAATCAGCAGGTCACGTAAGTTCAAGTGATGAAATAGAGATATAAAAAAAAACCTTATTTGTATTGATTATACTATACACAGGCACGGTCCCAGGGGGGGGGTCACAGGGGACATGACCCCCCCTAAATCCATCAGTTATGCGTAGCCAATTTGGCACACCTCTTCCCCCAAATTTCTTAGTGATCCTAACAAAATTTCTTGCCAACCTTTTTCCCCCCCAGAATTGAAAGCTGCGACCGCGCCTGACTGTACAGTGTATGTGTTAAAACCACAATTTTACAAGCAATACTTAACTTACTACTTTATTGGAGTTCCACCTGTTAGTTGTTACACAGATAACAAACGGAAAATATTGTAGTCATAGCTGAGTTATCTAAGTGCACTTACTAGGCATTCCTAATTCTTAGTATGTTTCTTTGAACTAAATATTTTTATACGAAGAAAGTTTCCTATAGTTCTAAAAACAAGAAATACCATATAACATAATAATATGATATAAGTGCTTTGAATATAAATATTGTCAAAAGATAACACTGAAAGCTAAAATGCTATTTTTTGCACAGGAATAGGCTCTCGTACAAAGTAAGTAATTATATTTAAGTTTTTTTTTTCATCTAAATAAAATCAAATAGTTATACGGCCGCTCGCGAATTCGGCTTGGCTTGGAAAATGTTATATTTATTGTCATCTTATAGTATAAGATTATCGGACCCTTCACTTGAGATTTAAAATATACGTTGCCTCATGTCAAATTTCATAACTAACCGTCGTATTTTTAGTCAAGCGAAGTAATTACTTAAGAAATAGACAAAACTTACCAAGTTACACAACACTTACTTAACCAAGTTAGCGCGCCCAAATTTAAGCATGTTGATTGGTGTCATTAATGGCACCAAACGCCGGGCCGCTCCGTAAGACTTAAGGTTAAATTTTACACCTTAAATTTTACAACACTTTTTAAAAACAAAAGATATATCTAATAAAATTACTTTTCACATTGTTTTCAATATTTTGTAATATTTTATAGTTAATTTGGTCAAAATAAAAATATTTTGTTTTTCAGATGTGACAGCTGTAGGAATCTATTTAGTGCTTCAATTTTGACAGCGCGCTTGTATGAAGACACTCATTCTATACTTATTTATTCTAAGTCATTTTTTGTATGAAAAAGATATTTTTCAAAACTTATCAATTTATTAATGCGATTAATTAATACAATAATTTGTAATATAAATTATTTGCGTTTCATTTTTTAATTTAAATACTGTGGTCTGAAAAAGAATTGTCTATAAATACGGAGGCAATTCATCAGGTGTAGTTTTCATACCTTCATGACAAGTGTGAAATATTAGTGTATTCATCTATCGGCCTTTTGAAATCCTCTGTTGGACAATAGGCCCCTAATATTTTTTAGCCCGACGGCGCTATAGAAAGCTCAAAAGCACAAGCTATAAAGCTGCACATAGTTCAATTCAACTTTTTTCTCATAAATCATGCCTTGTGAAGTCTAATCTCTTTGTACAATATTATGGCAGAATGCCCGGGACTTAGAAGATGCATACAATGCAAACTATAGAGCGCACTTTAGTGAATGAATTCACGATACATTATTCTTTGAAATGACTGTAGTAGACAAGCATGCAGGCCTAGTGGTGTTAAGTTGTCCCTGCAGCTCATGGAGATCTACACTATATAAGTCTTGTATGTAGTCGTGTACAGTTGCGCTGCTACTCCGAAGGCTGATTGTCGCCACATGTAGGTCTGGCTGGTAACTGCACCTTTCTACCGAACACACAAAATTGGTTCACGGCAGAAGTGGGTGCAGCGGTGGTACTTCTCCGATCGAACCATAATACTACCACCTACCAAAAATATTTTAATTTATAAAAGGCGCAATATGGGACAATTGAAAATAATAATAAAATAGATGTAAATGTACATTTTTGTAATTGTGTTTTATTTATATTTTATATTAAAATTCCACCACCTAGAAGTACTGGTACATAAACGACTGGTGAGAAATCACCCAGTACTTGCTAAGCAATAGATTGATTTGGCGTCCCAGAAAGATTGTTTGTAATAAAATAACATGCATAACCTTATCTGTAATTAATATAATACCTATTTCTAACAATACTTGCCTTATTCTTGGTACAATAAGATTTAAAAAATATGAGTTTTCCATATTACAACTATCTTGCAAATTTTAGCTAAATTGTACTGAGATCTCATACTCTCGGAGGTCCAGGTTCAATACATGGCGTTAGATTATATGGCTAATTCGGTGACAATGACTCAAAACGAAACTCAAGAAGTACATCATGTAGTTGCCAACTCATACATGTAAAAGTAAATATTTCCCACTTTAGAAGAAAACTCGTGCCCACATAATCATCAGGATGTAACCACAATACCAAAAAAATCTGCTTGCGATTACGATAAGCTCTAATTTGACGCCCGCTCTAAATAAAGCCTATGTACTCTTTGGTACCGAATAAATTGAAAAGTCTGACCACTGTTGCGTAACTAACCCCATCCTATGAATATAAAATGGTTCTGAAAAACATTCAACCTGTCGAATCTACGACAGGGTTAAACCGTAACGGGCGATGTAATAAATGGTTGTCAAAAATCTTAATTGCTTCTGGACTCGTTAAAAGAGGCAGCCGTTACGCTATATGCGCACAGAGTACACTTAATTGTTTTTAAACGATGTTCGTGGGTAGGCCATGTATACGTACACACATCAAAATATAAAGTTTGAGATCACTTTGAAAATACGAAATCTTTTTTTGTTATTGTAGTTATATATTACACGACTGTAGGTACTCACGTCAATTTTTATCAGGAGCTCCCGCCGGTCGCGGTGGCATCGCGGCGGAGACTTTTTTGTTATGTTAGAATAAAACGTTTGTTTTTTTCTTTTTCTTCTAAGATTATTCATTTGAAAATCATATCCTTTAATAACAAAATAATTTAAAATATCAATTGTTTATCGGTATAAAAAGAGATTAAATCCTTGTTTACATTCATTCAGAAACCAGAAATCTGACTTGATGTAAGCGTTTTTTCTGACTTTTTAAGGGACTTTCGAAGGGATAGCACACAGAGTGGCTGTAGCCCTATCCTGTGTCGTTAAAATTTTATGAAAATATCGCGGTGTGGTTAACTTTACTGATCCACCTCGCAGTGGTCGGCTAACTGATCTTACTGCTTCTCAGAAGCGTTACATCAGATTGCTGACTGCCCGAGACCCAACAATCAATGCCATTAAAATAAGAGTTGAGTTGCGGACTGCTACTGGACTAGAAATTAGCACTCAGACCATCAGAAATTGCTTACACCAAGTTGGATTACGAGCGTGGAGATACTGGCGAGCACCCCTGAACTCATAGCAACGACAGCGACGCAGATTGCAGTGGGCTAGACTCCGCCAAAATGAAGAAATCGACGAGGAAAACATTTGGCGGTATTTGCGAGTTGTTGGCGGTTGTTGTTCAAAGAAACGTACTTCGTTGACGAGTCCAGAATTAGCACTCATCCGGACAACCGACATCTCCGTGCCTGAAGAAGACATGTGAACGCTGCAAGACAAAGAACTGCCACTGAAACCGTTCCAAAAGGCGGAAAATCGGTATCCTTTTGGGGCGATATAATCATTGTTTTTCAGGTCATTTAGAATAAACCTCTCCGCTGAATGGCTCTCTATTCGTATTGGTTAACGATAATGCACCCGCACATCGAGCTCAACGAATCAACGTTGCTCTGCGTGAATACGACATTACCAGGTTAGACTGGCCTGCCGGCTTGCCCGATAGAACACGCGTGGGTTGATGTCAAGCGAGCTGTTTGGAACCGTCAGCCACCTCCCCAGACAGGGCCAGAGATCAAGCCGTTATTCAAGAATAGGATAGTTTACCGTATGAAATGCTGTATAACTTAATTCTCAGCATGCCCAGAAGGATGGCCGCATGTGTTCGAGCCAGAGTTATCTTATACGAAATAAAAGCAATTTAATAATAAATGTTGATAATATTTAGTTAAATCCTCTTTTCCTTTAAATTTTTTATTAGTAAAAATTGCACTAGGGCTTTTAAATTCAATTTTAGTTGATAAAAATATTTTTTATTAAATAACTAAAATTACACGAACACAAATCAAACGGGGTATCAAAATAAATGGTTATACATGCTGAATTAAAAAATAGGTACCCGGATGATCGAGCGTTACTGGAATAAAAGCAATTGATTATCTGCACAGACAAGAACGACTCCATCTACTTCAGCTCCCATTAGAAAAGTAGAATTACATACACTGCCGAGAGATGTCAGGCAGAGCCATATTTTACAGTTTATGTTATAGTTGGTTATTGCTGAAAACACGGATTAAACGATATTTTCTAGAAATGAAACCTAGTTAGATCGATTTCTTGTCTCCGAAAACCCTTACACACTAAATTGCATGAACACCGTTGGGTTGGAGCCGTTTCAGATTCAGATTATATATATGTATATATACACAATATTTTATTTTTATTGTCCGGGAGAGGACCGGGTTATGTGGGATTTGACCGCACTAAAACTCCTTCAGTGGCCTGCTTCTGCGCTTGGGGAGGACTCGGGGATCTCCAGTGGAACGTACCGGTATCTTCCACGCGCGCTTGCACGAATGGTCCCATCTTCGGGAAAGCAGATTTGCTCTCCTGCACCTTCCGATGCTTACGGCGGCATGTGGCCAGTGGCCACGCACACACCGCCGTCCTTCCCGGGGCTGCTAACTTAGCGAATCGAGCTCCGACTCACATCGTCCACAGCCCCGGCAGCCCCCTTTTAGTCTCTTACGATCAGGCAGGGGATACCGTAGCTCTATTCTTAATCCCGAAGCTACAGGGACAGGCCTATGACATTCCATACAAACCACCTTCGGAATGTCTCTTTCTACTTTAAAAAACACAACTTGCTTACACTGCTGCATATGTGCTTGATCTATATAGGGATGTTACGTTGCCCCTTTACTGAAGTTTGTATATGCATGACGTTGCGTGACCATAATTTATGAATTACTAGCTGAACCGACGTTGTATTGTCTTAACTATGTATATTAAGTGTATAGATTGTACGGAACTCTTCTAGTCCAACTCGCACTTAGCTGGTTTTTAAATGGAATCTCACCAAAACGGGGCATGTCGTAAATTGTAGTTCTCATTTGCTATTGGACTCGCTAAAAGATTTGACCATTACGTTATCGCCTCAAAGCGTAAAGAAAAATGTTTTGAATACATTTCTTTTGAAGGGAGTAAAACTAAAACAGGGCACGTAGTAACTTGCCGTCAGATTCCACGAAGGGACGTTTCAACCATTTTGTTTTTAAGGTTACACAAAATCAAAAAATGACCTTTAGAATGATTTTGTTGGCCGTCAGACTGTCTGCCAAAAATTTTTTGTGGAGAACACATGGAGGTATCAAACGAAAAATAATTTAAAACCCGAGTATTTCATAATTGCTCGGGTCTTCAATCCCTTGGATTTGTGACATATTAATTGCTTTGTCTTGAATGACTAACTGGATCAAGCCACAGCCCGAACTGCTGATCGTAGAGACCTAAAACTTGAAGGGTGTCTTTGTATGACGTAGGCATCTAGTAAGAGAGGATTCCACCCATAAGGGGATGAAAGACGGTGGCAAAGTTTGTATGAATTTACTTCAAATATTGCATAAACATTATTTTACAGAATTGATGGAAGATGTGTTTCGTATTTTATTGAAATGTATTGAAACCTTATGGAGTTAAAAAGGGGTAGAAAGTTAAAAAAACCTTTATCCGTCGTTGATTGAAGGTTCAAGCCACAGCCTAAAGGTTTGTTATTTGTATAACGTAGGCATCCTATAAGAGAGGATTTTCCGAAATTCGATCCCTAAGAGGATTAAAAACGTCGGCAAAGTTTGAATGGGACAACGTGATTTCTTGGTCCAATCTACTCCAAGTTTTGCATAAACATTCTTACACAATTGATGGAAGACATATTTCGTATTTTATTGAAATTCTAACGGGGTAAAAAGGGGTAGAAAATTAATTCGTGGGTGATTTGCATCAATACTCCTTACTGCTTTGATCCCATAATTATCAAGAAATATTCAGAGAGATAAACAACCAAAAATTAAAACCATTTTCTAATAGCTTTTTTTAATTATGTCACATCAGGTAGTTTTTTTTAGTGTTTGATATATAATGAACTGTTGCACGGTATTAAAAAATAATAATATAATATACTAACATAATAATATAATAACTATTGGAATTTCCATGAGCAAGAAAATAGTAAGTAATTTCCTCACCGTCTGCGGGCCAACTGCCTATTTTAACGACGAATTAAACGATTCTTCTATCGCACATTAAGTCGATAATTTGTAGACAATTGACGTGCCCCACGGTTTTATTTTAGTCTAGTCTATGCATATGTTTATAATTCCCACGACTGTATCTATTTTATTATTTTTTGGTTTTTTAGTACATTTATCTTAAACATTGCAATTTATGTTTAACATAAAACCGTTTAACTTAAAAAGTTTTTTTACCTATTTTTATTTTCTAGTTTTTAGTTTTTATTTCGCATTCTGTTTAATTCATTTAGTGCTTCATTATTGCAAGGTTTCTTGCCCGTTACTTTATTGCAGTCCAACTCCTCTATACGTAGTCCCTGCAAAGATCTTACTCTACTAAGAGCCACGTAGGCTTGACCTTCTTCAAACAGTTTCGGTGGTGTACCGCTAACGACGTATCATTTTTAGCCACCCTAACGCCACACAGTCCTCAACACGATACAAAATCTTGACTTGGGTGGTGGATTCAGGCTGGATTAATCAGATACCTAAATTACAGATTCAATTTCTAAATTTAAATCTTATTATTATACGCCATTTGGTGGCTGCGCCCATCTTAAATATTGAGGTTGTATAGTGCACTGTATTCTTCTTGTCAATTGTCAAGCCCTTTTATTTGATACCCATATTGGTGGGATTGATAAAAAATTGTTATCAGCCATTTGGTAGCGGCGGCCATCTTAGATTTCAAGTTTGCATAGTAAATTGTATTCTACTTGTTGAGACCTTTCATTTGATACCCATGTTGATGGGATTGATAAAACCTAAGTTATCCGCCATTTTGTAGAGGCCGCCATCTTGGATTTTAAAATTTTATGTAGTACATTGTATTATACTGGTTGAGCACTTTCATTTGATACCCATGTTGATGGGATTGATAAAACCTAAGTTATCCGCCATTTTGTAGCGGCCGCCATCTTGGATTTCAATTTTTTATAGTATATTGTATTCTGCTTGTTGAGCCCTTTCATTTGATACCCATATTGATGGGATTAATAAAACATAAATTATCCGCCATTTTGTAGCGGCGGTCATCTTGAATTTATAATGATAATGAATAAACATAATTGTATTGTCACCAAAATCCAAAGTGTGTACAAAATTTCAGATTAATCGGTTGACAGGAAGAGGGTGAAATTTGAATTACTAAATTTGACCCAAGAATAATAAATAAAACAAACGGGGTGAGCTAAATAAAACCGTTTAAAAACAGATTTTAAGTGAAAAAGTTAAATAAGTGCTTCGACCATCAGTTATGGAAAATTTTAAGGAATGGCGAAATGGCGATGGTGAAATTCTAAAACATGCAAGGTGTTAGTGCTATTTTTAACGACTCTCATATGTGATACACCGATTTACAAGTTTCGCATGACTAAAAACCGTGAAACATAACTTTAATACTGTATTTGACCGCCAAAACCAATAATGATATACTTATGCCAAAACAATTGACATCAGTGAGCTTTTAAATAACATGTAATATCAATGATTGACGTACTTTTAATGTAATGAAAATAATAAATGTCAATGTTTGTTTGATTTTTAATGAGCTGACCTCTCGGAAAAAAACGTGATGACAGACGTCATCACCATATTTTCTTCCATGACAGTTTATTGGACAGCAACGTTTTTTTTTAATACACTTCATTTATTTGTTGAAAGTAGATCTCTGTATCGTATGGATAGTTTCTCCAAGAAACTAAGCTGGGTATTTTGTGATTGGTCTCTGTAGGTGGAAGTTATGAGTTAGCTGGGGGGCTGGAGAGTGACATAGGCTGACATAGGCTTAAACTCTGTCCCGGTTATTGTCCTTAAAGGTACGGAACAGTTAAAACAAAAAAGTAACATAATAGAATCCAATAATCACATAAGCTACATAGATGCTCTGTGACATCAAGGCCGTTAGGCTATGAATTTTGGGACGCGTGCACACGCACATTATTATGTACAATGAGAACCTTTGATGCTCTAAGGCATAGCAAGAACACGCGTGGCGACATAGACCAATAACATTATTCTTAGTCTAAGCGTGGCGAGTAACGGCAGCATGACAACTAAGGCAATAAATGGTAGTGATGCGACTCGAGTCCATTTTTACTCGAGTCACGAGTGACATTGCAAAAAAAATTTACTCGGTTTCGAGTGACTTACTTAGCAATGTCCAAGACCAAGTGATTTAAACCCGTATACGTGCCTAAAAAGCGATAGTGTTATCTGCAGTGCTATTCTGTAAGGTCGTTTTCGAATCTCGAAAGCGGAATCCGCAGTGAAATAACGAATTAGTATTCCTTAAAATTCGACAGTGCTCGTGGCGCCGCACTTTCGAAGACGGAAACGACTTGAACTAGTATAAGTGAAGTGATTTGAGACTGTTTGTATTAAAACGGTATTCTGTAGAGGTGTTATCGCTTCTAACTCTCATATTTCATTCACTTCGAAAGACGAATACACTTGTCACAATTTCGGTTGCGATATAGCAATCGAGTTAGTTGCATATTCACAAGTGAAATTAAGTTTTGTAAGCTTTTAAGTATATTTCAGTTGCTAAATATTTAAAAAATATTATGTCTCGTTATTTTATGATGTGTAGTTTATTGCAAGAATAAATATGCCATTGATAAAAATGAAAATCGACGGCAAAATGTGTGTGTACGAGAAATGGAATTAGTGACTTCACAAAAAACTTTTATTGAAAATTATCGGTTATCCGAAGAATTAATAGAACAATTAATAATTATTACAAAGTTAATATTATATATATATTATATTATAATATTAATACAAAGTGTCTATTGAAATGTCCACGACGTAAGCGACGCGGGCTTACAGCTAAAGTTAAGGTAAGTTAAAGTAATGAAATAAACTCCTAATAGGTACTTACAATTAATATTTGCCTTACCTTTGTAAGTTTGTAGAGTAATCTACTCTATTATATTTAGATAAGGGTTGGTTGGTATGTGTTTATGGTTGCATAAAGTGGCGAGTGACGACCCGCGTGGCGCAATGGTTACCATGCCAGACTGACTGCTAATCTAGGGGTCCCGAGTTCGATTCCCGGCGAAACAGAAATTTGAAAGATGAGTTTAAACTGTTCTCGGTCTGGGTGTTTGTGTCTGGCCTTGTATGTGTCCATGGTACCCACGACACAAAGTATTAATTATCTTACTGTGGGGCTATGGGTTTATAACTTTTATTTTTAAAAAAGTGCAAAAAAGGGTCTCTACTTTACAATAGACTACATTGTACTCTGTTGTCGTAGGTGATTATGTATAAGTGCAACTTGTATTAGTATGTACCACTTGGAACTCCGTGGTATGTACTTATATTATTATTTTTAATGTGCTGTAGGTACTTATTAACACTCAAAAAAATTATGTATTGCAGTTCACTGATGCTGATTTGAACATTATACATGTAGATGCAACATATGAGGGAGCCACACATGATAGCTTCATTTTTAACAATGACAGTATCCGTGACCATCTTGAAAGATTAGTACAAGCTGGATAATTTGTTTATTTGCTAGGTAAGTATATAATCTTAATCTACACTGTATTGAAAATATTAATTTGTGATAATGAATCACATAAATACTACTGAATTGGTTTAAATAGCACTTAGTAGTGGTGAATAAATAATAGTCTAGTCTCACCTTTTTATATCTTTATTTAAACTTTGTTGTTTTTTATATTTTCTTTTACATTTAAAGATTTTCTTAAACACATAAGGTAAAGAGATAATAGGTAAAAAATATGCACATATTTGTGATTTTTTCAGGTGACTCTGGATATGCACAGCAGTCATATCTAATGGTACAAGTTATCAAATGCAGAGGATGGACCTTCACAATAATAATAATAAACTTCATGCCACAGCAAGAAATACAGTTGAGAGAGCTATTAGTAGGTTAAAGGGCAGATTTAGGTGCCTTTTGGTACACAGAGTTCTCCACTACGACCCTGACATGGTATCCAAAATTGTTTTGGCATGTTGTGTACTGCACAATATCTGCAACCTGCGCCATCCCTATAGGATACAGATACACAGAGCGAAGCACGTCTTCATGCCTCTGTGCGTCATGTACATTATGAAGATGTGATGTCATATGAAGCTGTGATAGGTTGATCTGTTCTTCAAGATTTAATTAATAGTCTATGGCGTGATAGATATAGACATAATTAATAGAAACAATATTTATTTCATAATTCTTAAGTATAAATTTAGGAAGAATATAATTTATTATTTAGAAATAGTACTAAGTGTGTCATTAATTAAACTTTACTATAAACCTGTTAATTTTAAATGTAAATTAATTTTGAAAGATATTTAGTTTTTTACTTTTCATGCCATATTATATCATTAAAACTGTAATTATTTTTAAAGTAGTAGATATATAAGAAAAGCTTTTTTCCGTATTGTAAACACACTTAGTAGGTATTTTAAAGAATGTAATTAAAAAATATCATTTTGAAATTATGAACTAATATGAAAACAATTACAAATATATTTTAATAGTTCCCACATTTTTTTATTTGAATGACCTACCATGTCTTAAAGGCTCAAAATTACAATAGGTATGCATTCAAAATTTTAAAAATGTAATTTAAAATCAATTTATTTGAAATAATGAAAGTAATTGAACATATATTTTATGGTTCTTACACTTTATGTTTTAGTTTATATATGATCTACCATGTCTTATATGGTTAAAATAAAATCCTACGAAAGTAAATTCATAATATATATATTACAATATATTTTTCATAAAAGGTGTTTTCAATTTGATTTAAGTACATGAAATCTAAAGAACTTAGGGAAAAAAGATAACAAGCATGTTTAATTAAATTTTACTAAAAATCACAAGCATGTATGCTTAAATTTATTCAAATATACATGTTTTTTTTATAAAAAGTGTTTTCAATTTAAATTACATGAAATATAAAGAACTTAGGAAGAAATATATAAAACAAGCACATTTTAATTAAATTTTAGTAACAAAGTTACGAGCACCCACATTAGGAACATAGATTTATTGTAATACAAGCTATCTCATTTAATTATAATTACACTAAACTACAAAGTTCTTGAATGAATTACTTTTACTGTTTAACAGAAATACATGTCACAATTTAAATCAAAGAGAAGAGAGAATAAATGAGGATTTTATTTTTATTATTACTTAATTTTTAGAATTATTTAATTATATATAAGTTAAGGTATAATAAATTGTGTATTTCCCACAATTTCTGAACATCAAAATACAAAAGAAAACACAAAGTTTAACTTAGTCTGAATTTATAAAACTACTGATATATTGGTAGGTGGTATAACTATTATGGTTCACCCGGGGAAGTACCACTGCTGCACCCATTTCTGTCGTGAGCAATTCTATTGTTTCGGTGGAAAGGTGCAGTTGCCGGCCACACTTACATGAGACGACCACCAGCCGGAGTAGCAGAGTAACTGCATACGACCTCAGACAAGATTTACCTATGCTTGCTTGAGGTTATATGTAGATGTCCATGGGCTGCAGCGACCACTTAACACCACGTGGCCTGCATGCTCATCTGCTACTCCATTCAAATAAAAAAATATATCCTATACAATACACTAAGTATCTCAATTTATAACTGCTATTATAATCAATCATATTTGCTTATAAACTATAATTACAAACCAACATAATTATTTTACTTATTCCTAATTGCTTCTGCCAACATTTTAAGGCCCTCTGCAATGGCATTCAGCGCTTCAGTCGCTAACCAATCTCTTTTATGCTGGTTAGACATGAAAGTTTCCATCACCTGGGAGTTCAATCTCTATACGTTGCTCTTCCAAACTCAGGAATCTGTCTGTTATGGTGACAAAATGAGACTGTCTTTGTGATGAAGGAGACCTTCTTCTTTGATTTCGAGCACGGCTTGAAGATGCTAAAACAATAAAATAAATTAAATGGATATGATAGGAAGTTGTTTACATAAATCAAAAATGGCTATTTTATGTTATTTATTTCTTATATCTTTTGTATTTAAGTCACCACAAATTTACAAATTTATGGTATAATTCTGTATGAACAATAAAACTTTATATTTATAAAATATTAATTACCTGTATTGTGATATGCATGTGCACTTGAGAAATTCAATCTGCTGCCTATCCCACCACCAGTTGCATTCCTACTTTTGTAGCGTAAAGGTGCTTTCTTCTTTGTGTCTTTACTGCACTTTTTTTGTCAGCCCAATACTAAAGCAATATTAAAAAAAACAACAGAATATAAGTTACATAATCTAGAATTGTGCTACATAGTCTATCTGTGAAAACTTTTAAATGGCCTTTAGTTTTATGTTTTACTACCTTATATGTTAATTAGCAGTAAGTTTTCCTTTGTAATAAATAAAAAAGTCATATATTGTATACTACTGTACTACATAACGTTTAAAATAAAAATAAAAGCTATAATTTTTACTCAACTCACCTTCGTCCACTGCTTCCAAGTTTTTACACAACCTCCCAAGCTGTTTAGCTTCAAGGTTAGGTTCTCCCAAGTTTTCCTAGATGCATCTCGGTCACTAGGCACTTTAGAAAAGCCTCTGGCTGTAAGTTATCCCTCTCCAGCAACCCGCATTGGAGCAGCGTGGTGGAGTAAGCTCCAGGCCTCCCCAATAATGGGGAGAGACCCGTACCCAGCAGTGGGACGCAAAAAGGGTTGCAGCCAATCCCTTCACACTGATGATACACTCAAACCTTAATAATACGATTACTTCATATATAAATTTACACAATACAAACTTATCACACTGTAAAATTAAGCTTAAGTATATATAAAAACTGAAGAAACTGGAATATTAGTGCACAAAGCAAAGACCAAACAATATAAACAATAACAAACAACGGCAACGCCGAAATTCGCGACGCGCATGCGCGGCCACAGTCAATACATACGTCTCATTGACGTTTGATCACAGAGTCACAAATAATACTAATTTTACAATTTACGTGATTAATTTTTAAAAACACAATAACTGCACTTATATTGTATTCTTTGAAGATTTTGAGCCCACA
The DNA here is from genome assembly GCA_911387765.1 of Pyrgus malvae. Lineage (NCBI taxonomy): Eukaryota > Metazoa > Arthropoda > Insecta > Lepidoptera > Hesperiidae > Pyrgus > Pyrgus malvae. The sequence goes on along the minus strand of OU426958.1, from coordinate 4,042,239 downwards.
AAATTCATATTTATTCTCTATTTCATTAATTATTGCGTAAACGATAAACCGACAAATAATATCGACAAAGTAAAATAGCTTGAGCCCTTCTCTACTAACGCGAGTTTCGAATCGTGCCTCCCTTCACTTCGATAGTGCTATGTAGGTGATTACAGAATGCCGTATGCCTAAACACGAAGGTTCGCTTTCGAAGTGAGTTTTATCACTTGATCGAGATTCGAGTTTATCTTTGTATTTTACAGAATAGCACTACTGACTGACTGATTTGGCTGACTGATTACTTACTTGATTACGACTCATTGATTTTGACTTTTTATATACTTCAAGTTTTACGAAATAGGAGAAAATGGAGTCAAATCAATAGGTTTTGCTTGACACTGGCAATATAAGTACACAGATTAGCCAATAAAAACCTATATTTAAATTTAAAAAAATGTTAAATTGAGTCACCCGACTCGGCCTCTCGAAAACTACTCGAATGACTCGCCCACTCGAGTGGTGTTCCATTGAAATTTCAAAATGATCGGCAAATCGAGTGGCGAACTTTGACTCGAGTCGCATCAAGTTTCAAAAGCTTACGCACACAAGCGCGCTTGTCAGTAGGTACCTTAAATATAGTACAAGAGACGATTGGACTTCGTGAAATGAATAATAATAATAAATAACGTTTCACACTCATAGCCCTACAGTAGGGTAGATATACCCTGTGTCGTGGGTACCATGGACACACACAGAGACAGAAACACAAACACCCAGACCGAGAACAGAAATTTAAACTCATCATTCAAAGGAGATGTTCAAAAGTGGTACTTTATTCCGAATAAATTTGTACAGCCGTAATTTATATTTCATCTGAAAGCTTATTTTCTAATCAACTTGAAATTTTAAGACGTATATTTTATTAATCCTCCATATTTTGGAAAATCGATGAAGTATGTTCGTGATAAATGAGGTCGTCGATGGAAAGCAATGTTTTTTTTTTCTAACAGGTACATAAGTCCTTTTCACGAATTATGAACATATAAAATTTATTATTATTTATTATTTATAAAATTTCTGCTTCGCCGGAAATCGAACTCGAGACCTTCCGATCGGCAGTCCGGCATGGTAACCATTGTGCCACACGGGTCGTCAAATGGAATATATATATATATCGTAGATTTTTTATATAGGTACTACGTAAAATAAAATATCTATGAAATATATCTTAAAACGTAGTAAAACGCAATATATATTGGATGTACAAACACGTATCGTTATTTTCGCATCCAACGATTTACGGTTTCAATTTTCGCTTGTTAGAATTTATAGCCCAATTCAATTGTAACGTAAATACTTAAATAGCGTAATTGTTGGTACTAAGTGGCGTTAGTATCATCTGAGTATTACGACCTCTGAAATGTTTATGTGTTACATTAGTGAGGAACATTTGTATAGATACGCGTTTTTAGGGTTCCGTAGCCAAATGGCAAAAAACAGAATCCTTATAGATTCGTAATGTCTGTCTGTCTGTCCGTCCGTATGTCACAGCCACTTTTTTCCGAAACTATAAGAACTATATTGTTGAAACTCGGTACGTAGATGTATTCTGTGAACCACATTAACATTTTCACACAAAAATAGAAAAAAGCAATAAATTTTGAGGGTTCCCCATACTTAGAACTGAAACACAAATTTTTTTTCATCAAACCCATACGTGTGGGGTATCTATGGATAGGTCTTCAAAAATGATATTTAGGTTTCTAATATCATTGTTTTCTAAACTGAATAGTTTGCGCGAGAGATACTTCCAAAGTAGTAAAATTTGTAAATTTTGAAAATTGGTTTGAACGAGATCTAGTAAGTAGTTTTTTTTAATACGTCATAAATCGTCGTCACAATTTACCTTTCATTCAATCTTAATGCAATGATTTCTATGGATAATCAAAGGCAATGATGTATTTCTGTTGCTGCTATTGTTATACAAATACTAAAAATGGAATAAAATAAATATTGAAGGGGGCTCCCATAAAATAAACGTGAATTTTTATAGATAATGGTACGGAACCCTTCGTGCGGAGTTCGACTCGCACTTGGCCGGTTTTTAAATTTTATGAGTACGCGTTATGTCTCCTTTGTAACTGTAAGGAGAATGAAAGGTTATTTTGTTTTATTTGGAGGTAGTAAAGCGATGTTTAAGAGGCCGTATACGAAATTTTGCCGATTTCGCTGATTTAGCTGATTTAACATATAAGCTTCTTTAACTTGCCTGTACTATTATGTATTCTGTGCTTGCGTCAAGAATTATAATGCGAGAATTAGGTTACCGTTACAAGAGCTGGTGAGTATTTCGCCCAAAGACTTAGCCTCGCTGTACAACGGGGAAATGCCGCCAGCGTCTTGGGTGCCATGCCGAACGCGGACATTTTAGAAGAAGTTTTTTATTTATAATTTTTTATTTGTAATTTCCTTTTATGTGCAGTTTTTTTTTTAATATATTTTTATTATTATTGTACATATGTATAACTGTAATATTTTTGGTTACCTAGACACGTGCATTAAATGTGAAACGAGTGTGGTTACGACCCTTTTTGCATCCCACTGCTGGACCCTGGTCGACGCTCAATATTGGGGAGCGGGTGCTTACTCAACCACGCTGCTCCAATGCGTGTTGGTGGACATGTGGGTTAGTGTTGTCGCTGTGGGATGTTTTCAAACCGCCATGTACATATTGACAGCCTCCGTGGCGTAGTGGGTGATGAGCCAACTGCGAAGCGTGAGGTCGTGGGTTTGATTCCCAACCAGGACAAATATTTGTGTGATGAACATGACTATTTGTTCTGTGTCTGGGTGTTAATTTATAGAATCTATTTAAGTATGTATTTAGAATCACATAAGTATGTTAATCAGCTTTCTGATTACCATAGTACAAGCTCTGCTTAGTTTGGAATCAGATGGTTTTGTGTGAATTGTCCAAAAGATATTTATTTATTTATTTATATTGTAATGACAATATGCTCAGATGCGATGCCGTTACTGAAATAAAATAGAGAGTCCGCGGCCAAGTATAAGTAAAATTACAGGCTAAAAGCTTTATAAATAGCTCGTAATATACTGTAAGTTTCCACCAGTATCGTCAACGCAATGTCGATGTTGCATTTTTTAGCAAATTGCTACGTCATCTCACACTGTCCGTATGAGCGTAGGCGGAGTCACGACCAGCGTTAAATGCCGTGTTTTCAGCGATCATTTTTAATATAAACTGAAAAATATGACTCTTCCTGACTGCTATTGGCGTAAGTATGTAGTATGTATTTTTGATTAGGAATAGGGGCCGCCCGCAACTTCCTACGCGTGGACTTTAGATTTAGAATTTCTCTAGAATAAAACTAGCCTAAGTTACTCCTTATTACATTAGCTACCTGCCAGTGAAAGTCCGGTCCAAATCGGTTCAGCGGTTTCAGAGATTAGCCGGGACAAATAGACAGACAGACAAACAAACAAAATTAAAAAAATAATATTTTGGTATATGTACCGTATATAGATTCATAATGTAGTAAAAAGCAGTTATTTTAATATTACAAGCAGATACTCCAATTTTTTTTATTTGTTTAGACTATGGGAACTATAATGTACTTCAGAAGATGGCGTTGTTAAGTAACACTAAATCAATGAGTCTCTAAAGAAAATGAAATGTTTTAATCCGATTAACTCTCGGTTATCCGGGCACCTCAATAAATATAAGTAATTTTAACAAAATATACTTTCAAAATCTTACAACTTCGCCGAATTAGAATTTATTTTCAGAAAATTCGATCGGTGCAGAAGCTTTTTAAAGAAGTGGAATATTGTATCAATATAATATGTCATGAATTTGTAGGTATTTTTCGCAGCGAAATGCATTCTATATTGCACATAGAAGAAAAAAAACACGAAGATGTTCGTTTATTTATCTGAATTTTGATTGCATTGCTTGATATAATACAAAACCCGGTGGGCCTGTATTAACAAATTAAAATTTCATTTCAATACAATAATAATTATTATCTCCACCAACCCGCATTGGAGCACTCCACCAACCCGCATTTGAGCAGCTTGGTGGAGTAAGCTCCAGGCTTCCCCAATAATGGGGAGAGACCCGTGTCCAGCAGTGGGACGCTAAAAGGGTTGCAGCCAATTATTATCAATAAGTTATGTAGCATCTAGATGTCTAGAATGGCCTGTTCGTTGGACTTAGGATTTCGTTAAAATTTAATGTATATTTCATTTTAAGTACTAGGCCTGAGGCGGTGATATTCAAATCAAACCATATAAATTTCACCACCTGTCTTTTAACAGCTAGTAGATTGGAATTGGAATCTGAAGCGCGCATGGCCCAGCCGTTAGAGTAGAACGCAAACGATATATGCAACTTAGCCAAACGGGCGCGGTCGGGTCTGAGATGGGTGACCGCTAGTGGCAAAAAATTTCATGCGCGTGTTAGATTATAAGATTTTGTAATTAGACTTACTTGTTTATCCACGGTAATTTTCTTGTCAATGATATATTAAACTACCGACATGTCACGTTATAATAACTCCCACTTATCCAATCTATATAGTTACCATTAATATATCAGATATTCAGAACATGTAAGATTAGCCATTTTATATTGTTGTGTGAGTTAATTATAATATTATTGAATTATTGAAACTCTATTAGTAAATATGTATTTTAAAGGTAATCGTAGTATTAAACGGAAGTTCCGGAAGTAGTCTCACTTCTCCCGCCATGAGCGTGGTGGAGGTACGTATCAAATGTTATAAAAGAGGCAGTCTGTCATTTGTGAGTTCAGTTTTGTAATTGGAGTCGAAGTGAATGCAAGTTAAGTACCAACCTTTATAAAGTTTATTCTATGTGGTAACGCTACAGGACGATATATATAGGTCAGTGTCAGTAAATAAGTTAAAGATTAGCCTTAATCAAATTTGTTTGGTTTCCGATATTTAAAATACCGTATGTATTTGTCTTGTAGTGGGTGCCATGGTCAACTATATACCATTTGATTGTGTTTTTAGAATATTATGCTGATGTTGATGGGTCATGTATTTTAAAACATATTACTTTATACTATACATGTTAAGTTATTACGCCTCGCAGAGCAAACGATCATTGGGTAATCATTAAAAACAACTAAAATCATTAAAATACAAATAAATGAGTTTAAAACAATACAAATAAATGAGTTTAAAACATCATGTGACCCTTTTATTTTACCTTTCCATTTCATATTAGCTACCTATATTTTAAGACATTAGTTCTGAATTATCTTACAATTACATTGACAATTAATATTTCAGTAATAATTTATACAATAGTTAAAATTCAATACATTATATTTGGTAGGTCATTAGCTAACAGTCAGTATACCCACTCTAGTTTACATTGTATTTAACACGCGTTTCCGTGCTTCGGAGGGCACGTTAAGCCGTCAGTCCCTTTTGTTGTCTATAGATAACAGTCGTTAAACCTTGTCGGAGGCCTTATGGGCGGTTTGAAAACATCCGACAGCGGGTTGGCCACTAACCCGCATCTCCACCAACCCGCATTGGAGCAGCGTGGAGTAAGCTCCAAGCGTCCCCAATAATGGGGAGAGACCCGTGCCCAGCAGTGGGACGCAAAAAGGGTTGCAGCCAAGATTGGAATTTATATAGAAAAATTGAATGTACGAACAAGAGAAACCTACGATTTAGGATAGGATCCTATTCGTATGTTGGTCTTTACGTCTAGGCAAGTTCAGCTTCAAAAATTTTAAGCTTTTTGTAATTTAATTTGATTTTTTTTATTTGATTTTAGGTTTTTATTAAGTTTTATATTAAGGTATTACAATATAAAACAGAAACGAAATTATTACATTGTAGATATAAAAAAACTATAAACAACTAAATTACTTATAATACTTTGAATTGAATTTTATTTTAATTTTAATTTTGATCTTAATTATATTAATTTATTTATTTTAATTTTAATGTTTAATTTTATTGATACTTATTGTAATATGCGTTCTGTTATCTGATTGATAAATAATAATACAAAATGACTACTTATATATAGTTCGAATAAATTTTCAGCATATTTGTTGAGAACATTTGAGTGAGTAGGTAGTGTTGTGTAATATTGTCGGTTATTTGCCCACTTCAATATACTCGTATAGTCGGATCACGTCGGGCTTATAAAGAATAGCGAAGTTTTCGTAGAGTTAAAACATATCTAAGGAATACCATGTATTCAAATGTATTTACTATATTATTTAGATCGTCAATCCCACTGATTAAAGATTTTGCCTTTTTATTTAACACTTCACATCATCTATGTATATATGGTTGCAACCCTTTTTACGTCCCACTGCTGGGCATGGGTCTCTCCCCATTATTGGGGACGCCTGGAGCTTACTCCACGCTGCTCCAATGCGGGTTGGTGGAGATGCGGGTTAGTGGCCAACCCGCTGTCGGATATTTTCAAACCGCCCTTATGGCCTCCGACATGGTTTAACGGCTGTTAGCTATCGACAACAACCGGGACCGACGGCTTGACGTGCCCTCCGAAGTACGGAACGCGCATGAAAGTTTTTGCATCTAGCGATCACCCATCTCACACCTGACCGCCCCTGTTTGGCTTAGTCGCTTAGATCGATTCCGTTCTACGCTAACCGCCGGACCATGCGCGCTTTATTAATGTCTCAATAAGGGTATATAATTAATGTTTCAAAACTCGCTAACATGCATTGTAGGTACTAAGATACTTTGTTCATCAACTTGTAACAATTACTATAAATTACGCTGAAAAATCAAACTCAATTCACCATTAATTTGGATTTATGTAACAACTAAAATAAAAGTTTGGAGTTTTCTGAATATTTATTGCGAACGTTTCAGCGAATTACAGCTTTGTTTCATAGTTTCGGACGTTCATTTGCACTCTTCAATGTAGTCAGATTTCATTTAATTTATAGGAGGAAGTGGAGACAAGCAATATTCGTAAAGAGAGTAAAAATAAGTTATGTGTGTGTGTGCGTAGTGTTTTCGTATATCTATTCCGAAGAGTAAATGCCATTAAAGAAAAAAAATGTGCCCTTGACTAACTTTTTTAATATCGCGTGTTGCATTATATAATTACTAGCGGCGCCAGCGACTTCGTCCGCGTGGACTTTGGTATTAGTCATAGCCTGATGTTGTATAGCGTACAGCCTTCCCCAATAAATGGACTATCCAACACAAACAATATTTTTTTAATTCAAACCAGTAGTTCCTGAGATTAGCGCGTTAAAACAAACAAACTCTTCAGCTTATATATAGCCAGGCTACAGATCACCGTCCAACCCGATAGCCTTGATAAAGGCTAGGATTTTATGGACGGTGATTTGTTTGGCTTCATCTGGCAGCAGCATTTCATTCATTTAGCGCACCACAATTTAAAAGGAGGTGGCGTGGTGTCTCGCTCTCCTCCCCACAATATCTGCACGTGTCGGTTGGACTTAGTCCTAAAAGCGACATATTATTATGTCTTCCGAGCTTACAGTGTCCAGTAAAGACTCTGGTAACCGTGCGGATATTTGTTCTGTTGAGCTTTAATAGCTCTTCAGCATAACTCCGATCATAACCTCGTATCAGAGCTTTGGAGTGGCTGTGCCCTGGTCCTTCAGTCTAGTCCCTCGTCGCCTCCTCCCTGCACTGAGTGAGAATTTTTTTATTGGATTGTCGTTTTGGAAATACCACAGAATGGTTCAGGACCGAGCTGAGTCCCTTTTGCACCCTCACGTGCCATGACGTCAGCTTCCTCGTTTCCTTGTATGGATGAGTGTCCTGGAACCCATATCACACTACCATCACACTATCACACTGATACAGCCCGAGACCCTTAATTCAAATAAAAAAAAATCAGCTTATAATATAAGTATAGATTGAATGCATGTATGTTGAAAAATCAATCACAATTAATTCGGTAAATTGTTACGTGTCTGAACTTTTATTTTTGCTCTTTAGTGAAGTCAGATCACATTAGGCTAGTGAAGATAAAACAAATGAAAAGAGAATTCTATTTATATTGTATTGACATCTCAACCGTTCTTTATCCGCTGTAAAAGCTGTCGCTTAAATTTCTCTAAATGGTCCTTACTCGCACGAAGTTGATCATTACAGCTGATAGATCGCAGACTCCAGTATTTAATTTGAAATTCAATTTTATCACTGTACGTGAACCTAAGAAAAACGGTCTTGAGTATTCTGAACTTTGTAGGTGGTAGAACTATTATCGTTCGCCCGGGGAACTACCACCGCTGCACCCACTTGTGCCGTGAACCAATTCTATTGTGTTTCGGTGGAAAGGTGCAGTTGCCGGCCACACTTACATGAAGCGATCAGCCTCCGGAGTAGCAGCCCAACTGCATACGACCTCAGACAAGACTTACCTATGCTTGCTTGCTTAACACCACGTGGCCTGCATGCCCGTCTGCTACTCCATTCAAATAAAAAAAAGGTATAATAAAAGGATATAATGTTTAACCGTAACAATTTCCTTTATTCATGGACGACGTATTCAGCTTAAGACCCATAGAGAATATTATGTTCAGCCTCAAAGTATTCAATGAACTGCATCATACGTTGGCTATGAATGCAGGTCCATGTGCATGCTTTATAACCATCTAGTGACGATTTAAAGCACTATTGGAGCTGCTCTGGCAGTCTCCCAATAGAATCATTTGTGCATTATGTCTTAAGACGTTAGAGACTTTAAAAGCTTTTCAGAAGTTATACGAGATATTTAATTGGTTAGGATGTTATCCATCGCCATGAACGCCTGAGAGAAATTCATAGTTTCTCGAAATTATGACGTTCACCAATCCACACTTGGCCTAGCGTGGTGGACTATGGCCTAATCCCTCTCATTTGTCAGAAGAGACCTGTGCCCAGCTGTGAGTCATAACAAAAGGAAAAAGATACGAAAATTCAAAAGTTGCTTGTTAGGTTAGGTATTCATACGTATTTTCAACCACATGTTGCAAGGAATTAAATTTCGTCCGCGTGGACTTTGGTATTAGTCATAGAATGATGTTATATAGCGTACGGCCTTCCCCAATAAATGGACTATCCAACACAAAAATTGTTTTTCAATCCGAAACAGTAGTTCCTGAGATTAGCGTGTTGAAACAAACAAACTCTTCAGCTTTATATATTAGTACAGATTAAATGTATTTATGTTGAAAAATCAATCACAATTAATTCGGTTAATTGGATAATAATAAAGAAAAGAAAAGAAAAGAAAAGAAAAGAAAAAAAAATATTTGCACAAATATGGGTAGCAAAAAAGGCTTAACAAAAATATTTAGATCGCCATATATACTTATTTATTTATTTATTTATTTATTTATTTTTAGGGTGTACAAATTTCTGAACTTTTATTTTTGCTCCTTAGTGAAGTCAGATCACATTAGGCTAGTGAAGATAAAACAAATGAAAAGAGAATTCTATTTATATTGTATTGACATCTCAACCGTTCTTTATCCGCTGTAAAAGCTATCGCTTAAATTTCTCTAAATGGTCCTTACTCGCACGAAGTTGATCATTACAGCTGATAGATCGCAGACTCCAGTATTTAATTTGAAATTCAATTTTATCACTGTACGTGAACCTAAGAAAAACGGTCTTGAGTATTCTGAACTTTGTAGGTGGTAGAACTATTATCGTTCGCCCGGGGAACTACCACCGCTGCACCCACTTGTGCCGTGAACCAATTCTATTGTGTTTCGGTGGAAAGGTGCAGTTGCCGGCCACACTTACATGAAGCGATCAGCCTCCGGAGTAGCAGCCCAACTGCATACGACCTTAGACAAGACTTACCTATGCTTGCTTGCTTAACACCACGTGGCCTGCATGCCCGTCTGCTACTCCATTCAAATAAAAAAGGTATAATAAAAGGATATAAGGTTTAACCGTAACAATTTCCTTTATTCATGGACGACGTATTCAGCTTAAGACCCATAGAGAATATTATGTTCAGCCTCAAAGTATTCAATGAACTGCATCATACGTTGGCTATGAATGCAGGTCCATGTGCATGCTTTATAACCATCTAGTGACGATTTAAAGCACTATGGAGCTGCTCTGGCAGTCTCCCAATAGAATCATTTGTGCATTATGTCTTAGACGTTAGAGACTTTAAAAGCTTTTCAGAAGTTATACGAGATACTTAATTGGTTAGGATGTTATCCATCGCCATGAACGCCTGAGAGAAATTCATAGTTTCTCGAAATTATGACGTCCACCAATCCACACTTGGCCTAGCGTGGTGGACTTTGGCCTAAATCCCTCTCATTTGTCAGAGGAGACCTGTGCCCAGTAGTGAGTCATAAAAAAAGGAAAAAGATACGAAAATTCAAAAGTTGCTTGTTAGGTTAGGTATTCATACGTATTTTCAACCACATCTTGCAAGGAATTAAACAGTCCTTAAACGAATAGCGAAATTTCATTAATGTTTCCATGATTCATAGTGGTAGGGTACCTTAAGTCATCGGTATTAGGTGTTATCGTTAGATAGCAGTCATTGATACTCATCCGAGGCCATATGGGCAATTGGAAAAAACCCGATAGCGAGTTGACCACTAACTCTCGCATCATTTCTCCTCAATCAACCTGCAATGGAGCAGCGTAGAGTAAGTTCCAGATCTCCTGAATTTTAAATAAATTAATAAATAACGATTCACACTCATAGCCCCACAGTAGGATTTACCCTGTGTCGTGGGCACCATGGACACACACAAAGACAGAAACACAAAACACCCAGACCGAGAACAGAAATTTTAACTCATCATTCAAATTTCTGTTTCGCCGGGAATCGAACCCGGGACCTTTCGATTGGCAGTCCGGCATGGTAACCATTGCGCCACGCAGGTCGTCAAATTACAGTTTGAGACACGGTTCTCATCCCAGCAATGGTCCAACCATAGTCGAATGGTTACGAAAGCTGACTACGGAGCTAGAGACCCGGGTTCAAACCTCAAGTAGGCAAGTTGCGTTTTTTTTATTTCTTTGTGTAATTTTTTTTAATTAGGAGCTATTTCAGATGGCGTCCTTAAGTAACACTAAGCCAATGAGTGTTTTGTGTAAAAATAAACCAAGAAAATCAATGTTTTTATCCGGGCAACGCTTGGTCAGCCAGGTACTATTTTAGAACTATTCATTCATATATTTCATTTTAATAAACTAAGTAGTACACATAGGTACATTCAAGGCATATGATGATAAATGGTCGCTAGAGCCTACGGTCTACTCACATCTTTAAATAATGATCATGTATTTTCTAAGCTTATAATCGAATATAATATGCTAAACCCTGGACTGGTGGTTTTACCTCATAAGACTACAATTATTGTGACGGTCAGCAGCCGATTTCTATCAAAACTTTACAGAATTTAATGGTTCATAATAACTAGCCTTCCGCCAGCGGCTTCGCCCGCATGGACCCGTTTTATAGGTTCCCGTAGGATAAAAACCATCCTATGTCCTTTTCCAAGGTCCACTCTATCTGTGTTCCATCTTTCATTAAAATTGGTGCAATAGTGTAAGCGGGAAAGCGTAGCAGACAGAGTTACTTTCGAATTTATAATATTAGAGATGGGCGCATCGGTGATTCCTTCCTTGCCGCAGCTATGCAAGTTAAACACATTCTCAAATGACTGCAACCCTTTTTGCGTCCCACTGCTGGGCACGGGTCTCTCCTCATTATTGGGGAGGCCTGGAGCTTACTCCACCACGCTGCTCCAATGCGGGTTGGTGGAGATGCGGGTTAGTGGCCAACCCGCTGTCGGATGTTTTCAAACCGCCCATAAGGCCTCCGACTAGATTTAACGACTGTTATCTATAGACAACAACCGGGACCGACGGCTTAACGTGCCCTCCGAAGCACGGAAACGCGCATGAAATTTTTTGCCAATAGCGGTCACCCATCCCACACCCGACCGCTCCCGTTTGGCTTAGCTGCGTAGACCGCTTGCGTTCTACGCTAGCCGCCGAGCCACGCGCGCTTCTCAAATGAATAGGTGAAAAATTTTTTTTTTTTTTCAACCTTTTTTATGTCCCACTGCTTGGCACGGGTCTCCTCTCACTAGTGAGAGGGATTTAGGCCATAGTCCACCACGCTGGCCAAGTGCGGATTGGTGGACGTCATGCTTTCGAGAAATTATGAATTCCTCTCAGGCATGCACGGCGATGGAGAACATCGTAATCAATTAAATATCACGATTTTTTCCATCACCGTGGAGCAGCGATAAATGCGCACATTACAAATTTCTTTGTCAGAGGTGCGCGCCGAGGATTTGAACCCGGGATCGATCGCGTAGAATACCGCGGATTTATACCACTCGGCCATCGCTGCTCAGGTGAAAATTAACTAGGTATAAGTAAAAATCGTATTTAAGCATAAAAACTTACTTATATGTATAATCCATTCATAAACAGCGTAAATTCAGTGTAGACCTGCAACATAGTATTGGCTATGGATGCAGGTCGATGTGCCTACCTACTTATAACCATCTGGTCACGAGTTTGAGTACGCTGAAGCTGCACTGGCAGAATTCCAATAAAATTATTTGAAAGACTACAGACGTAAGACATTTTTAAAGGCTTTGAATTTATTTTCAAGGCTTTAAAATCGAACTGAAATATAAAATCGTTCAAAATGTATACGGTTTTATTTTTTAAACCTATTTTTAAATCACAAGTAAAGAAATATTTATGCCTGTAATGTAGGAAAATAAGTGATGTATTTCGATCAAGCCACTTCAGATGTTTGAACTTTTGAAATATAAATTAATATCTATACATATAATAAAACTGTAAGCAGGGTCAATTCTGTACATTGCATATAAATTAAAAAAAATACTTCTAGGGGTCTTTTTATAAGTAACAGAAGCTAAAAATATAAGTTTTGAAATTATTGTCTGTCTGTCTGTCTGTCTGTCTGTCTGTCTGTTGTTAGCTTTTCACGCAAAAACTACTGGACGGATTTTGATGAAACTTTTTTTGTTTTATATATATTGGTCCTCGCTAACATTTAGGCTATAGATAATTTTAAAAATCACCCTTTAAGGGTGTGAAATGAGCGATGAAAATTTGTATGGAAAACTTGGATTTTTTCAATAGATTTTCTTGAAATTTGGTATAAATATTTTCTAAGCAAAATAAAAGAATACGTGTTTCAGAATTTCCCGAAATTCACCCTTTAAATGTCAATTTTCTTTGAAACTCTTTGAAAATTGAGTGTCGAAACTTGATGTACAGAATATTTTTGTGCAGAGTAATATACTTATAATTTTGTATTTGTAATCTTTACTAACATAGTAAGAATTCTATTTAAGCTTTTTTCAAAACTACCCCTCAATAGCAAATAAAATGGATTCGAAAGTTGGTATCTCAAGCGTACAATAATTAACCTTAACTTAATATTTCATTCTCAAATTCTTTTCCCTTCTTTGAATGATGTGTTTACTGATATATTGATGAATGAATTTCCGTAACATTAGTGTGTATTTCATATCAATCGGGTGATAAACAAAAAAGTTATGTTCATTTACACAATACGCGACATAAACTTAAAAGGCACTTTGGGGAATTTGTATGAAAGTTTCGGTAACAGCCCATTCAAAACCATAAATAAAAGTTTAAATTTAAGTACCTAAAATTATTTTGAACTCTCACTAATATTGTCGACTATATTGAATATACTTAGATCAGCTTACTGTAATTTCTTTCGTTGGCCGAGAATGGCTAGACTATAGGTAGGTACCTAATAAGCGCATCGCGAGCCTTACCGCAGCCGAACCTTACATCACAGGCTCCATTGAGTTAGTTGCTCAGCTTATTAGTCTTCTTTTGGGGTGGAAGATTATGAACAGGCTGCAGTTGAAACGATTATTATCTCTACATTATATCAAGCTGCAACCTTTTTAGCATTCCACTGCTGAGCATGGAGCTCTCCCAATATTGAGGAGGCCTCTAGCTCCGATGAACCGAAATCCAAATCTTACAATCTCAGTGCATCCAGCATTAAGGTTGTAAGATACGGAATCTAAACCTTCATACAGAATGTACAAAGTCTTAACAAAACGAGACTACTGCAGACATCTAGGTGACGAATAGTTAAACTTTTAGTGAACCAACTGTTAATCTCAATGTCTACCTATTTTGTAATTTGACATTCGATTTATCAACCACAAAGTTTACATGTCATACGGTAGATGGCGTTATTGAGCAATATTCAAAAGTGATTCGATGGAGATAATTTCAAATAAAAGCCTTAAGTCTAATAAAAGTAAGTACCTACATAGTGTAAAAAAAATAAAAAATAACATTTCACACGTATAGCCTCTCATTAAGGTAGATATACCCTGTGTCGTGGGTGGCATGAACACACATAGAGACAGAAACACAACCACCCAGACCGAGAACAGTTTAAACTCATCATTGAAATTTCGGCTTCGCCCGGATTCTAACCCGGGACAGTTCGATTAGCAGTCCGGCATGGTAAACATTGCGCCACGCGGGTTATCCCATCGTTGGGTAGGTATACGTATGTAGCTGAACATTGTTAATTGGACCAATGATAACTTAACTCATTTTTTGCGTCTCTTTATTGCGTACGGGCTGAGGGCTCATCCACACACGTTGATTGATATTAAGGATTCTATAAAGATTCTTTATAAAAATATTCTTTATTTCCAAATACAGATAGCACACTGTGTAGAGACCCTGCCTTCTGCTTTAGTTTTCACAACGTTATATGAGTTATGACTTATGACCAAACTGCTGTCCGCAAGTTTTAAACCTATAGTTTATTAATTGACCTTACAATTATTTTTCCGATTGTTTAATCCTAAGCACGTGTATGTTTAGAAATTTTATCTCCCAACTACAAGTAGTTGTATAGTGCACCTCTTTTCTGCAGTAGGTTAAAGCTATGTATATATAATGAGTCTATACATTCTTTGCAGTATAAATTCACCCAATTTACTAAAGATACTATTTTTAACATAGATGAAGCCACGGGCACAGCAGTATCTCTTAACTTTAATAAACGAGGTACATATTTGTAAAGAGAATCTGATTGCGCGAGAAAAGCGAAACGTGAGAAAAGTGGACAGTAAGATCAGTACAGTAAGCATTCCTTACTGTTTTAGGTTTGAAGGATTTAGAAAAAATACATAAGGTTTCTTCTGAACATATGAACATTGTATTATAAGTGATTTTACTATATGTAAGAATAATCTACCTACTACTTATTCATTGCAAATAAATAATCTTTAATCTTTTATCAATCCCTTTTATACAAGTCTTTATTCACGCGGACGACGTCGCGGGCACAGCTAGTTCGTAATAAAACGAAATGTAGGTCCGCTCTCTCTTGAATCATGTCATTTGAACCCGAATCTCCATACGCGAATTCTATTGTCATAGTACGATACCTTAAACACTCATCTGTGACTTCTATGGTTTATTCTCTAAAATTAATTAGAAACCTTTGTCCACAGCTGCCCCAAATTCTCTGAAGGACGAGAGCAAGTCACTTCCCTGCGGGCTGAAGATACGTCGCTGGTGCCGCAGCCGCCGGTGCCAGCTATGGAGACTCCTGCTTCTGCCTTTCATCCCCATACTCGCACTCATCGTACAAACAACTCTCTCGCTGAGGAACAGCCTAACAAACGGTAGAGAAGTCGCCGATGTAGAAGAGCAGGTAATCTTCCTTTTGTATTTCTAAACATTGCTTTTTCATCCTCACTATGGCGCTTTTAAGTTTCTTTCATGTTAATGTTAAATTACTTCACAAATGGAAAAGAACTATAACATATTTAAAAAAACAGTTAAAGCTTGCAGGAGAGTCCTTTCGCAAGGAACTGTGCGAAAGCTTAAAAATCTCCGGAGCGTAAAGTGCAATTAATTACGCTATGTCTACTGAGTAATAGTCCACTAAGTAGATAATACAACTCTTTACGCTAATATCTAAATTCAAACAACGGTTTCAACTTAGCAGTAAAAGCTGATACTCTCTATTTTCTCTCTATGTATTTTCTCTATCTTGATCAGACGCTGCTATTCAGTCAAGGACTGAGACGAGGTATTTGATGAGCACTTGTCGAAGCAATTCTATGCACATCCAACAAATGAAAGCGGCTTCGTAAATGCCATATTGGTGTCAGATTACATTTAGACCCAAGTACTCTCTGAAAGACGAGAACAAGTCCCTTATTTACGGGCTGAAGATATATCTAGCTTGCCACAAAAAGGTCCATTAGAAAAAAGTTCCGATACTTTTAATGAGCTGTCAAAACGTGATATCCCCATACATTTTGTATGAGAAAATGATAAATGACGTCACTTATATATAGTCAATTGACTTAATTATTATTGATTTAAACGGTAATATAAATCATGTACAAAAAAGAATTAACAATTATATTGCTTTCCAAGCGTGATTTAGTACAACCTTTTTAAGATAAGGATTTTGAATTTTTTGTGCATAGTGTCCAAGACCCTATTTGTAATTAAAATTTGCGTATTTATCGCTCCTGCTCGGTGATGGAAAAGAGACCTGTGCCCAGTAGGACAAAACAAAATGTTGAAAAATTAATTAATAAACGAAGACTCGATTCAAATAAAACGTAATTTTTGCGACTATCATAACACCGCTTCTATAAAGCTGTTATATAACAGCTTTGTTAGAAGCATACTAGAAAGCAACGCAGTTATATGGAGCCCACATAAAGCTTAATACAAGCTCATGTTGGAAAAGCTCCAAAAGAAATTTCTAGGATTTTTATATTACCGTTCATATGGATACTTTGTAGGGTACCCTTATTTATACCATAGTATTTTTTGCTGAGTATGTTAGAGAACAATACTTTAGAATATAGGCGAGACATTTATTTAATTGTAATATTCGTTCAGCTGCTTAGAGGATTGACATTAAATCCGTCAGTGCTAGAACTTGTCTCACTAAACGTCCCGGACAACTATGTCGATGCTCGACGGCGGCGTCATGAGCTGCTGGCGGTGCCAAGATGTCGACTCCTGTTCGTAAAAGAGTCTCCTCTGTTACGAGCACCCACCTTGCTCAATGGCTTGGTGGCTTAGGATAAGAGCATCGACATACATATTTTATACACCACTTGTCGAACTACGCATCACGGCAGGCAAATATAATAGTCCCTTTAAAAACGAATTGGATCTATCTGTAATATTTTTAAAGTGTATAGTGTAAAATAAATAAATAAACAAGTACTTGAAATCATATATATGAAGTCGAAACTAATGGCTAAAGGAGTTAAATAAGGGATGAAAGTATGTATGGAGAAAGTTGTCGATTTGATTATTTGCAGCCCAGGATAGGACATCTATTTTAGAATTTTTGAAATATAAAAGTGGTAAACTCGTGGAACTAAAATTTTGTTAACACAAACTGTCACTTCTATATTTAACCTCCTTAGCTGTTTATATCGATGGTGCACACTTTGCAGTACATAAGATTTGAAGTAGGTAAATTTTATTTGGCTGGAATTTTTTTTACACATTACAAACTAATAATACAGCATAAAAGAATTTCTATAGCGGTCAAGTCACACTAGCAACTTTAAGTATCGGTAATCGGCTATTCTTTTTATTAACTACATCTTTGCCATTTAACTTTTTTTCATAGGGCCTGTAGTTTTGCCGGAAATCGAGATAAACCGTTTTTTACCCTTTAAAGCTCCCCCCCTCCCCCTTCCCGACCTCAGATCGCCGAAATTTATTTTTCCTTTTATTTTTGTTATATTCTCTACCTTTTCCAATAGTTTTCATTCTACTATAAAAAAAATTCACTTTTTACCATTTTCAACATGATCGACACTGGTCTAATTCCGATGCCGCGTCTATGAAACAACGCGATACAGCAGCGATTGCAGACGCAAATCGGCGATCGCCGTTGATGATGTAAAAAGCGGTTTCAGACCAAGTAATTTTACACTTGTAAAAATTGTTAAAAAAATGTGCGCGAAACGTCGAAATTTGACATTCTCTGAAGCAAAAATAAAGCGCGTGTAAGCGCTTTTGACGAAACGACCGTATGGCTGCAGCCCTTTTTACGTCCCACTACTGAGCACGAGTCTCTCCCCGTTATTGGGGAGGCCTGGAGCCTAATTCACCACGCTGCTCCAATGCGGGTTGGTGGAGATGCGGGTTAGTGGCAAACCCGTTGTCGGATGTTTTCAAACCGCCCATAGGGCCTCCGACAAGGTTTAACGACTGTTATCTAACGCCAACAACCCGGACCGACGCCTTAACGTGCCCTCCGAAGCACGGAAATGCGCATGAAATTTTTTGCCACTAATGGTCACCCAACTTACACCCGACCGCGCCCGTTTGGCTTAGTCGCATAGATCGCTTGCGTTCTATGCTAACCGCCAAGCCATGAGCGCTTCTTCTGTGCTAACCACCGAGCCATTCGCGCTTCTTCTGTGCTAACCGCCGAGCCATGCGCGCTTCGTCTTTGCTTACCGCCGAGCCATGCGCGCTTCACGACCGTATACGCGTCGTAAAATAGCTAGTTTGAAATCGCTCTTACAGTAGTAAGTGTGGCCTGGACGTATAAGCTCATTGATCTGTGCAATGTCTCTTGCCTGACAACGGTCGAAGCGAGAGGTGACATCGAATAATGAATCTTTTATTTCTCTTGAAATTCCGATAAAACTGTGGAAAATATCAGTCATTTCGGCAGCCATCAGATAAGAAAGATGATTTTTTTCATTTTTAATATGGCATCGCAAACTCGTGTGTATATTGCCAGCGTCATGTATAATATTTGCATCACGTGGTAGTCTTAGAAAAAATCAGTAAGTCGTCTGATACCAGTCAATCTAGTCAGTCAGATGTTCAAGTAAAGTGATGGCTACTTTACGCGAACGTGTCCGAAAGAGTTTTCGAGGCAAGCGGGAAAAACATGTTTTCGTACTGTTATTTAACTGTTAACTTGTCCCTTGATACTTCTGTCCCGCCAAAACTCGTCCGAAAGATGATTTAAAGATTTAGTAATTTAAAAAATATAATGCTTTACTCATATTTAAAATTAGAAACTCATTGTTTTAGAATAGGTATCTTTTTCTCTGTAATGTTTTTTCATGAGTTTCTTTTTCAATGAAGAATGGTAACGGTATCTCATAATTATAATTGATGAGTACTTAGGCCAACAAAAACAAAATACTTTGTTTACAGAATATTTCTATAAAATGCAAATACGCAAATCAGCTGTCAAAACGCGACATTTATCCTTATACATTTTGTATGAAAAAAAAAACAACTTATGGAATCACAAGGTGGAAATAGACAATATTATAATTGATTTAAAATACAGTAAAAATCATTTACAAAAATGAATTAACAATTCTTTTAACCTGGGTTACAAGAGTGATTTAGTGCGACCTTTTTAAGGTTTTTCATTATTTTTATTTTGTAAATATTGTCAACATCCCAATAGGGTCTTGGACACTATTAAAAAGTAAATATCAAAATGCACACCTTGCAAAGGTTGCAATAAACTACACTTGGAAAGCTGGAAAATTGTTGGTTCAGTTACATTATGATTTTTACTGCCGCTTATATAAAAAAAAAACATAACACACTCATAGGGTAACAGTAAGCCTATTATATTAACCTTATGAGTGTGTTATGTTATACTATGAGTAACAGTAAGGTAATTAATACGCTGTGTCGTGGGTACCATGGACACATACAAAGACAGGAACACAAACACTCAGACCGAGAATAGAAATTTAAACTTACCATTCAAATTTCTGTTTCGCCGGGAATCGAACCCGGGACCCCTCGATTTTCCGTCCGGCATGGTATCCATTGCGCCACGCGGGTCGTCAAACAATTAATATTTTGTCAATTGACTCAAACGGTTTGTGACGTCACAAATGATTTTCTCGTACAAAATGTATGGAGATGTCACGTTAGGACAGCTCATTAAAAGTATTTCAATTGAATTGGTTGTCCAAGACCGAATTATGCCAATTTAATTATTGTTATTTAATCTCGCTGAATTCCCATAAAAAATAGACGAACAAGTTTCCTCAGACCGACATTGTCAAATTGTCAACGTTAATATCATGTTTCTGTCTATCAGCTCATTGTTCTTTGCAGTGGCTCCGTCTCGGCCGTAAAGGCGAGATGTGATAACCAATAATTACTCTTTTATTTCAAATTATTCTGTTTAGAAAATAAAGAATACGGCTAACCCCACATTAGGCGTGCGCGTTCCTCGAGCGTGTGAGCGACGCGAGCGCTGCGTGCACGCCGCGTGCGCGCTGCATAAGCGTCGCGCGTTGCCGCCGTGTGACGTGTGCACAGCGAGCGCGCGGCGCGCACGCGCTCTCGCTCTGTTTCGCTCAGTCACAGGGCGGATAGTAAATAATCATAAAAATGCTTTTCACTTTTTTATATGTCTGCAATGCAAAATATAGTAATGACTCTCTTGTGAACAAAAATACCATAATGTATCTTGCTAAAGACGTTTAGTCTTTTTATTACGTGTCTTATTTCTTTTTAGTAGCAAATAGTAGTGTTTTCACTGTCCAAATTGTGACTGACTTGACTGAAGGGGGTTAAACGCCAAGGCAAGCGCAGCGTGCGCGCCGCGCGCTCGCTGCACACACGTCACACGGCGGCAACACACGACGTTTATGCAGCGCGCACGCGGCGCTCGCATCGCTGACGCGCTCGAGGAACGCGCACGCCAAATGTGGGGTCAGCCTAATAAAGAACGGCTAAACGGATGGAGATAGATTATTATTTATACTAAATATGTATTGTGTTTCCTTGGAATGGATTAGTATAATTATATAAACAAATCACTCGAGCGAAGCCGAAGGAAAATGAACGAAAAATGTTTTTCTCGAAGTCTCACGTTTTTAAGGATTCCGGAACCATAATTTTTACAAATTTATTTCATCCGCCGATCTGTCCACCTACTTTTGTGTTACAGTTATTTTACATAATGACAATTAAATTAAAGGAAATCCCATTTTTCTGGTCATTTGAAGCTTTCTATCTTTGCTTTATCTTTTATAATGATTTGTTAATTTTATGTTTTAGGAGCTAAATTTCCGATCTCCGGATAGAAAGTAGTTGCCGAATAAATGTTGGCGCTACCATCAATGCTCTTACGGCATATGAAATGGATAGCTGTAATATTAACTGACTAATAACTTTAATAGGGGATTAAAAAAGCGTCCTTTGGTCACACATCACAGCGGCACTAATTTCTGCCGTTAATTATTTTTTTATAATAATATCTACCCTACTATTTTTTAAATTCAGATTTGAATTAGGCATCCCAAAATTTCCAAGCTTTTAAATGTTAATTATATGACATATATTATATATATGATAATATTATGTCCATAGTTAACAAAGTTCCAGGCGCCCTACTGAGTATCGACATACCTATTGACATTCTCAAAGAAAAAAACTTCAAGCAAGTTTAGTTACAAAGAAACTTTCCCAGTATCCAAGGATGACAATCAACATACAACTAGTTTTCTAGTGCTCAATATATTTTCAGTTCTTAAACAAACCGATGAAATTTTATGAATATTCGAAACTTTGCTCTTAGATACTATATACTCGTATAAGTAATGTAAAAAATTGGCTGACTCATGAAAAAAATATTTTAGGGAACACAATACAAAAAGTTTTTGTTTTGCTTGCCCATCCCTCAGGGCACAGGTCTCTTCACACAAGTAAGGAATTTAGGCCATACGCTTCAACAAACAAGCTGGCCAAGTGCGGATTGGTGATCATCATGCTTTCGAGAAATTATGAGTTTCTCTCAGGCATGCAAAGAAATGGTAAACGTCGTGATTAATTAAATATCAAAATATATTTCCATGACCGTGGAGCAGAAATCGTAAGATATTGATGTTATACCATGTACGCACCGCTGACAAATTTCTTTGTCAGCGGTGCACGCCGAGGATTTTAACCCGGTATATCCGTCTTGGAGACCGTGGTCATCAGCGAATTAGAGAAAATATATACCATAAACCATAAATATAAACCCATATTGAAGCTATTTTATGTGTAAGTGTTGTTGTCCTTTGGAGGCACTGAATGCTAAAAATTTCTGATTTTAAAGCGCATATCCAACACAAATTTTCCGTCCGTTCGGGCTATAATTTTCTCCCATAGGAATGAGATTTTTTAGCCAGGTATAAAGTCCATACAAAATCAGGTCAATCCGTAGTAGCACTGTTCCGACGTAAAAGAAGGACAAACAAACAAACACACTTTCACTCACAATTATAAAATAAGTACTTAAGTATTTTATACCAAATGTTCAATATTTATTCACAGTTTCATCGGGAGAAATAAGAGTCATTATTCGATGTCACTTTTCGTCTGAGTAGCAATCAGGCAGAAGAGATTGCACAAACCAATGAACTGATAGCTAAAAACTAATAAATATTAATACATATACTAATATTAACATTGACATCGGTAGTAAGAATACCTACCGATTTGTCCGTCTACGTTTTATGGAAATTCAACCAAACGGAATAAAATAAATTGACGCCTCTCCAAAAAAAAAAAAAAAAAAAAGAAAGAAAAATGCACTCCGGTAGTGCCGGCAGAAGTGAAAGCTTGAACATTAATGTTGTGCATTTTTGATATTTTGGAATGGTTAGGGAATAATTTCGCACGAATTGCTTTTATTATCAGTATTATTTTTCATCTAGTATTTTCAGTAGGTTTTCATCTAGTATTTTTATAAAGTACTCACCCTTTTTCTTTCACTATTTGTCCGTCACTTTTTTTATTAATAGATGCACTTTTTTCAATGTCCATGTTTTAAATACTTGATACAAACGAATTTTACAAGTATAGACAATCGAGCCGTCATCAGCTCTCACCCCTCCGTTTTACGAATTTTTGATCAGGCCACGTGTCTTGACGCGAGTTTAACATTTTTTACCCATCCCAAAAAAAGTACACAACGCCACTAAAGAAGTTTTCACTTCAAAAACTGAGTTTTAAATTATTTTTCATCTATATATAATATATAAAAATGAATCCATATTTTCCTTGGTCACAACATCACGTGTGAATGGCTGGACCGATTTAGCTAATTCTTTTTTTGTTGTGTTTGTTATTGTCAGAAGAAATTTTTTATAAAAGAAAAGAAATAAGAAAATTGAGCGGAAAATCAGAAAATTTAAGAATACTTAACCACCATATTAAATTTTGCGCCTTTGATAAATCAAACTTTTTATATTTTATACTTTAAAGTCATAATGAGAAAGGACAATGTCTGTCGGGTCAGCTAGTTATTAATATTTTTTCATTCCAGCTAAAATGTACGAAAAACCGATTTTTATTATAGTACCGCGTCTTTTTTTCCTATCTGTAATGGCATAGCATCTGTGCATATTGAGTCTGTATAGAGTAAACACTTGAATAATTCAGCTTTTGCTTGTTTCTCTTAAATCGGGTGGTATAATAATAGTTAAATTCAAATTAGTCAGTGAAGTCAGTCAGATATTCAAGTTGATTGTACAAAATTTTGGTTATATGCATTTTAGGTTATATGCATTTTAGGTTATATGCATTAGTAATTATTATTGACCTAAGTTAACGTAAGAAAAAGTATTTCATATATTTTAATAATTACTTGTCTGTGGCAGTATAGTCACAGTCATAGAGTACATTATTCTTACGTAAGTACATTATTCTTAGTCTAAGATTCTTAGTCTATCTAAGGTCACAGTATACTTTAAATGCTGTATAGCGTCATAGATAAAAAATAAAGTGAAGACACGCATTTAAAAAATGGAACGGTCGTGAAAAAATAATGAAAGAGAGAGCGAAGATAATTGTTGTTGACGATTTTAGATTGATATGAATTAAAATATTGTTGTTATTGCAACTTAATTACATTGTTGTCGAAACTAAAATACTAAATCATAATTTAATGTAGCAGGAATTATTTGTTAAGAAAGAAGAGTGAATACATTATATCTGAATTAAACTAGTATTACCCATCTGAAATTTTGGTTTCATCACAAAGTAAAGCGAAGGCGAAGGCTATTTTACCAAAACATGTACGATAGAGTTTTGTAGGCAAGCCAAACTCTTGCATTGTAATTAACCTATATTAAACAAAATACCATCTTTATCCGTTATAACTCAAAAATACACCAGGAAAATGAAAAGAAAACAAGAGCACAAAAGGTAGGCCTTTTTTAACTTTGCTCAATTATTATTTTCACGTTTTATTCAAAAGTAGAAGTCGAGAACACATAAAGAAACATTTTGTCATTTAATTCTCATGAAAGATTTTTTCAAGGATTTCCTAAGCTAAGTAGATTATTAAATAAGTTTTTAACAAAAAAATAAAACCGACTTCAAATGGTAAAAAATAAATTTGTTCAGCTCCTAGATGGCATAAGATACTTTTTCTTGCTAATGGTAATGACTCTATCTTCTCGCTCGAACGAAAGGTACCATCGTATATCCGGCTTTGTATGATTCTGGCTGGATCTTCTTTTGATGCCAAGATTAGATTTTAATAGTATTGAATGCCTTGAGAGGCAATTGTTTTTTTTTAAATAATTTTACTTTTCTGTTTTGTTACATACATAGTGAAAGTCAATTTAAATTGAGTTTGAACAATTTTATTTATCATAGATATTTTTGGCGCTGGTTCGATCGTGCTTTAAAGGAAATTAAGTTTTCAGAGATAGGATAAGACGCTGGAGGGACTTATTCAAAATGCGGTGTGATTTACCGGTTCTTTTTATGTATTTTGTTTTATTTAGAAACACTTCACGCATACAGGACCCATTTTTGATCTCCAGCTAAAGTTATTAGTCATATGAGTAACGTTGAAAGCTAAAGAAAGCTAAGCTAATTATTCGACCAATAATTTTATCCACAGATTGTAAAATCGATCCACAGTGAGTTATTCTTATAAGGGGCAAGATGTTCTTATCACGAAAATTCGTAACGTAAGGAGGCCTGCGTGTTAAAATATTACTATTTTTATATGGCCATTGGCCATACTTAGGACGATTTTAAATTGCACAGTTTAAAATGTACTGATAAAACTGTCAACTCTCATATTGCCAGATAAACAGTTCTCAGTTTTGCCTACAAACACTACGATTTAACTGTACAGTTAAAACCGAAGGCATTATTAGAAATACTATATTCATATTTTATCTATGACTACCACATACCCACTCTTCATCCTATCAGTTAATTACCCATTTAACTGATAAGCATTATTCTGTGGACAGGTGAGCCGTGCGACGGAATTGGGCAAGTTAGTAACTCGCCTGCAGCAAGAGAGGTCCGAAGTCGCCTTCTTCATCTTCACCAATGGGAGTACTTTACGGTATTTTATTTATTTATTAATGTACACAAGCATTTAAATTAACAAATAGTAAAAATAGATATTGTACAAAGGTACAGCTTATTCCTTTAGGAATGTCTTCCAGCAAACCTGTAACTGGCGAAGTGTTAACTAAAGGTAGTAAATAGTGTACATAGATTTTACATACAATATACATAAACAAACATACATTCATACACACATACACATACATAAACACCTATGTCATTATATATTATAACATAACAATATAAATTATGACAAGGATTGGTAATATTCTTTAACGCGTTTCTTAAAGGCGGGTAGACTTTTGGAATCACGGATATCTGGTGGAAGTGAATTCCATAGCCTAACTGCATGAACAGAGAAGGAGTGTGAAAAAGAGTGGGTTTTGTGTACGGGAATGTCGAGGAGACTCCTTCGATGGGATTGGATTATTTTTATTTTTTTATTCAAATGGAGTAGGAGACCAGTCGCGTCGAGTTGCTGTAGCCGATGGACATCTACAAACAATCCCAAGCAAGCACAGGTAAGTCTTGTCTGAGGTCGTATGCAGGTTGCGCTGCTACTACGGAGTCTGACGGTCTTCTCATACAAGCCTGGCCGGTAACTGTACCTTTCCACTGAAATACAATAGAATTGTTTCACGTCAGCAGTGGGCGCCTCAACGCTACTTCCCCGAGCAAACCATAAAAGTTCTACCAACTACAAATATATATTTCTTGTATCTTCATATACAGATTTCTTGTGTGCGTGTGTCTGTCGCTGAACTCCACCTAAACGAGTGGACCGATTATGATGAATTTTTGTATTTGTTCAAGGGATTTGAGAATGGTTTAGATTCACAATTTGGTCCACTAGAAAATGTTATTTATTATTATTTTAAAAATGGAAGGAAAAGGATTTTTAAATAGTTTTCACATAGGTATATTTATTGTTCCAACCTGTCAAAATTTTGTATTTCGTACCTACCGTGTCGTTCTAAACTTTAACACAGTCAGAAGAACAGGACAGTTCGTATGTCATTATTTGTTTTGTATTTTTGTTTATAACATGAAATCTCTTTGATATAACAAATCCACTTTCAATACTTTTAAGGTAGGACAACTTCTGCATCAATAGTTTGTTTAATCACCCTCAACTTTTAGGGGATGATTTTAATATCCTTTTTTATAACAACGACAAAAATTAGATTTTTGAAGTGAAAACTTCTTTAGCGGCGTTGTGCACTTTTTTTGGGATGGGTAAAAAATGTTAAACTCGCGTCAGGTTCACGTGGCTGATCGCAAACATTCCTTGTTAACCATACCCCCGTACCATACCCCTGGTGGTATGGTCAACAATTCTCTTTGTTATCGGTTCCACCATTCAAATAGTGATGCTGCTAGATGAACAATAATGTTTTATTTTGTTGAAGCTTAGGTATATAGCTTCTTGGTAACTTCTCTATGGAGAGATTGACTTTCTTATATTAAAGTGCAAGGAGATCAATGTTTTAAAGTGTGTACAGATGTTACTATCAAATAAATGTCAAATAAATAAATGTGCAAAAAAATTATATTTTTTTAAGAAGATAAACGAGGTTTAAATTAATTTTTAATACTTTTTTTAAATAATGAAAGTCAGAGGTTATTAAGTCATATTGATTTAAAATACAGAAGTTGTTTTTTTTATGAAGGTAATTATTGAATGTTTGTTTTTCAATTAAACGAACAAGTTGGAAATTATTTTTTTTGTATTTTTTAAAGTACAAACGCAACTTTATATTAAAGCTAGGTAAATATAAAGTATTGTGTCTCAGAACAAAAAGGTTGCAATTGGTCCATTCGATGTGCCGCAAGTTTTTAAATGATAACGATAAAGATTTAATAAAATATTAAATACCACTCAGTATTCTGAACCCAAAGAACTGTTACTTCTTAAATTAATTTTTAATATAATTATTGAACCTTTTAAGCCCTAAATAAGCCATATAATATAAGAAGCTTTTGTTGGATAGCCTTAAGCATGAAATTTCTGATCAACTTTGCCGGAACTCGATAAATTTTCGATTCTAATCTGTATGTAGGGAACATCGGAATAAAATAATGTATAGTTTGTTTTTCTTTCCCCTAACAAGTCCCCTGTGAGTTGACCCTGATAACAAAAAGACATAACAATAAGTTACGTTTAATAGTCGGTAAAACAGAGTAACTTGGAAATTTTATTTTTTCCTACATTCTATGACAAACGCCAAGGACAAACGTGTTTTTGTGAAGTAATTTGTTGTGTCATCTGTGGCTACGGGCACAGAATATCACAGAATATGTTAGTGCGGGTATCACTTAGGCTTCAACATACATTATTCTTAGTCTAAGGGCTTCAAAAAGCAGCATAGCGCCTCGCTTCTTCTGTACATAATTTTTGTGCCAAAACTGGCGCGGGGGGGAAGAACGCACACATTTTAATTTTGTCACACATTCACACCTATTCTTTCCATCGCTACAGATTTAGAAATGTCTAAATATGTCAATGTCAAATGACAACGTCATTTTCTATACACCGACAACATTGACACCGATACACACATTCACACTAGTTGTATAAATAGAAGGCACACTGTGCATGGTCATTGGGACGAGAGGTTTACCCGTAAAGGCCACTTCTCTGACGGGTGTCATACCTGTCAATACCTTGATGCTAAGTCTTTCACCTGGATTTATAAAAACCTCGAGTACTATGTTCGCTATGAATTTCAAAACCACAGACCGATTTTGATCAAATGTAACAAATGTCTGTAATTTTGTCAAATAAGGCACATGATTAGACTAAGAATAATGTCCTTATGAAATTTTTTATCTCCATTATTCAACGCACTATTCTAGTTCTATGAAATCTTAATAGGTGGCGATGATTCATGCTTTATAGAACTCGGTATCTCGAAATCTTAATTATCTGTCTGTGTCTGGGAACAATGTCTCGTATTTCTATATTTAATTCGAATGGCCAAGTGGTAAAGACTAAAACGGAGTGATTATATGCTCTTTGGTAAAGACAGCGGTCTCTGACAAAAAAATGTTACATTCTCGAAGGCAGGATGTCCACCAATCCGCACTTGGCCGTCGTGGTGGATTCTGTCTTAAGTCCCTCTCGCTTAAAATAGGAGATATATACCCAGTACTTGGACATAAAAATAATCAGGAACTAGACCAACGAATTGTATACAATTTTGAACGGAACGCTTTCATGCGAGTATGTGACTAGCGTGTGGTCGATTTATTGGCCGCAACACTTTTTGCGTCCCACTGCTGGGCACGAGTCTCTCCCCATTATTGGGAAGGCCTGGAGCTTACTCCACCACGCTGCTCCAATGCGGGTTAGTGGAGATGCGGGTTCGTGGCCAACCCGCTGTCGGATGTTTTCAAACCGCCCATAAGGCCTCCGACAAGGTTTAACGACTGTTATCTATCGACAACAACCGGGACCAACGGCTTAACGTGCCCTCCGAAGCACGGAAACGCGCATGAATTTTTTTGCTACTAGCGGTCTCCCATCTCACACCCGACCGCGCCCGTTTGGCTTAGTTGCATAGATCGTTTGCGTTCTACGCTAACCGCCGGGCCATGCGCGCTTCGATTTATTGCGTGAATGATACTCAATCTAAGTTTTTCTTCCAGATCGAATCTGACACAGCGATTCGCGGGCACCGATAGTGCCCTGGAACAGATGGGGGACCTTCCGCTCCTGACGTTCAAGACTCGATCTAAGCCGATTGACGGAGAGACATTTCTAACCGAGCTGGCTGACCTCAGGTAAGCATTTAGTAGGAAGTTGATACCTATTTATAGTCTAAGCCGTAGCTTGGATGCGAACAAAAGTTCTTTAAAGTTACTGTATGTTCTTCGAAGAAACTACACTCCTATAACAGTATTAGCACCTTACTTGCAAGGATCTAGCACAGTTGGGGAAATAGTGGTGTTCACTTTAAAAAAATATTTATATTCAGAGATGCAACGTAAAGGAACACGTTGTAATTTAGACTCACAATAGTTTCTCTTTCCTTTACAACAAATATAGACCAGTGCCAAAGCCTTTGAAAACGGTAAAAAATAATAGTAGGATAAAACCCATTGGAGAAGAAAGATAATAATATGTCATAAACCATTTTTTGCCCTTATGGAGGATCTTCCTTTTCCATTGGGTTTCATCGTACTATTATTTTTTTCCGTTTCAAAAAATGTTGACACTGATCTTATACATGAGAATCCAAGTTTATTTTTATTTGAATGGAGCAACAGAGCATACAGGCCACCTGGTGTTAAGTGGTCGCTGCCCTGTGAGTAGATGTCCATACATCTACACACAACCTCAAGCAAGCTTGTCCTGCCCTTGATTGTATGTGTTGCATACGTTGCTTCGAAGGCTGATACTCCTGATGGTCGCCTCGTGTAAATCTGGCCGGCAAAAGCACTTTTTCATGAAAGACAATAGAATAAAAAAAGTATGATGTATAATCTATGTGTAATTTAATCATGCTGTGTTTGCCTGGTGTTACGTGCACGTACTTGTGCACGTAGCTTAAGACGACTTTGTTAATAAATCTAATAAATAAATAAATACACAATCATTGTTCTATAAATATGTGCAAAGTTGAACAGTAATTAAATTCCAATTAGTGTCAATGCTGTGACAACAGAGTGTTGAGTCGATCAGGTGATTAATCTCAGTTTCAACACCCTGCTGACTGATTGTTACAAGGTATTCTTAGAACATATGGATAAGTATTTTGTACTTAGCCGTTGCATTTTCTTGTTTCCTAATATATATTTTTTTAATTTGAATGGAGTAAAAGACGAGCATGCAGACCACGTGGTGTTAAGTGATCGCCCATGGATGTGTAGATGACACTACACACAACCTCAAGCACGCCTATGCCTTGCATTTGGTCGTATACAGTTGCGCTGCTGCTCGAAGGCTTATGGAAGGCTATCTTCCACCGAAACACTAAAGAATTGTCTCACGGCAGTTCCGTTGATAGGTATACATATTTCATTCTTCAACAATAAGAAAACTGTAGGCTTACATGTCATAGTAATTTGTGTAGCTCTTAGGCAAGCAGATAATTTTCTTTAGTGTTCTAAATTAATGCAATGTTTTCGTGAAGGATGCGCAGAGAAAATACCATATTTAGATCTATATAGTGTCCGTCAGAGTACAATTTTTAGCTTAAATCGCGGTTAGTATGGGAATTATAAGAAAGTACCTAT
Organism: Pyrgus malvae; assembly: GCA_911387765.1. Lineage (NCBI taxonomy): Eukaryota > Metazoa > Arthropoda > Insecta > Lepidoptera > Hesperiidae > Pyrgus > Pyrgus malvae. The sequence goes on along the minus strand of OU426958.1, from coordinate 4,011,562 downwards.
AAGGTATTAAAAAAGTAGTTGCAACATAAAGGAACACGAAACTTTTCGAAACTTAGTAAATAAACTTAAAACAAATATATTTATACTGAATGAACGTTTGTATGTCCCGATATTTTCTAAACAAATAATTTAAATATAGGTATATAAAATTACTCAATGAATATGAATGAACCATTCCGCTCCAACTAAAACTTCGTGTATTTTTCCCGTGCACTATTTTCTCCTGAGTCTGTGTTATTTATAGGGGCAATCAAGGAAATTCACCCGTGTTTTAGTTTTCATCTCGACCTAAGTACCGATGGGGATGAGAACAATCGAATTTCATTAACAAGACAAATGTTTTACAATTGAACTCACTTTTGTAACGTAATGAAACTTTTTGTTTGTTACGAGCAATTTAGCGAAAGTGGAGTTTTATTATGTTTTGGAAACAAAAGCAAATAAAATCAGTTAAATGTAACAAACAAGGGTTGGCAATGTTAATTTTGTAATATAGGACCTGTTATTGTGTCTGGAGTTATTTAAAACAGCTGGTAGGTAATTGAATGCGTAAAGTTAGTATGAGAATGTAATGATGCTTGGTCTCTAACTTTATTTGAATGTGACTAGTATCGAAGTGAGCCCTGAAGGTTAATTGCCTAAATTAGAAGCAGATATTTCAAAGGAGATGTTTCAAAATGTATGGACCTTTGGCCAGGTATTTGTACACCGTATTAATAAATTGCAAATATAGTATAGAGCTGTTTTATATTAAACGTTTTGTTATAAACGACTGGGATTTTTGGTACAAAACAAGAATTTCAAGTAAGAATTGCAACACAATATACTAGAAAAACATAATGGCGGTAATATGTCATTTTGACAATTGAAATTATTAATCTGTGACAAGCAGTTAACAGTGAAATCAGTTGTTCCGCCATATTGAAAAATGTTGAAAATAGTTGATTTAAATTGGTTTTGTACCGAAAAAGTACATGTTTTAACAAATTTTAAGTATTTTTTTCGGAGTCTTGAGTTTTTTCTCGAATTTTTGAGATGATGTACAATACCTAGCCAAGATTGAAACATCTCCTTTACAATCTCGAGAGTAAAGCTAAAGAGATTTTATTTGTTTTTCTGCTTGTTTCTCGAACATAATACTGTATTATCGAAGGACTCACCAGATTGATTTTGGTGAACTGATTGTTTTAACGCAGGAAGCGCGCATGGCCCGGCGGTTAGCGTAGATCGCAAACGATCTATGCAACTAAGCCTTAAGGGCGCGGTCGGGTGTGAGATGGGTGACCGCTAGTGGTAAAAAAACTTCATGCGCGTTTCCATGCTTCGAAGGGCACGTTAAGCCGTCGGTCCCGGTTGTTGTCGATAGATAACAGTCGTTAAACCTTGTCGGAGGCCTTATGGGCGGTTTGAAAACATCCGACAGCGGGTTGGCCACTAACCCGCATCTCCACCAACCCGCATTGGAGCAGCGTGGTGGAGTAAGCTCCAGGCCTCACCAATAATGAGGAGAGACCCGTGCCCAGCAGTGGGACGCAAAAAGGGTTGCAGCCGATTGTTTTAACCGACCATTATTAAGACGAGGTTCTCATTTCTGTAGATTCATTATATTATATAATCTTAAATTTACGTTATATAGGTGGAAAAATTGACATGGATAGATCTTGATTATTTATCTATCACGCTTAAACAATACAGTATTCTTAAACTTCAAACATCAGAAAACTGTTCTTAATATACGAAATCCAAATCACAAAAAGCCTATCTAAAGACACTTAGCAAAATGTTATTATTAACTTTTTTCATCTTAAAAAGTCGCAGTTCTTAAAACCAGCTAACTACCGAGATACTACTGTGATTAATAATACTAACTTATATTCTATAAAGTGGAGGATCCCACTTAGCCAAATATAAATTTACTTGAACGCCATAAGGTCTTTATACAGATTACACAGTAAGAAAAAAAAACGGGTTGCACTCCGGTAGTGCCGGCAGAAGTGGAAACTTGAACATTAACGTTGTGCATTTTTGATATTTTGGAATGGTTAGGGAATAATTTCGCACGAATTGCTTTTATTATTAGTATTATTTTTCAGTAGGTTTTCATCTAGTATGTATTTTTATAAAGTACTCACTCATTTTCTTTTATTAATAGATGCAATTTGTTCAATAAACGAATTTTACGAGTATAGACAGTCGAGCCGTCATCAGCTGTCACCCCTCCGTCTTACGAATTTTCGACCAGGACACGTGTACTGACGCGAGTTTAACATTTTTTACCCAACCCAAAAAAGTGTACAACGCTGCTAAAGAAGTTTTCACTTCAAAAAATAGGTATTATACTGCGGTAGTTGGATGAACCTAAGTATTTTTTCCTCCTAAGTTAAATCCGGTAAATCAGCGAAATCGGCAAAATTTATTATACGGCCTCTTTACTCTTCTGGTTTTCTTTTTAAATAAAGAATGTCCGTATAATTAGCATGACTTTCCAAATAAATCAGTGTTAGTCAGTTAGTAAACGGGCATTCATCACGTTGGCTTTTCTTACGCTCCCTTGCCCCTAAAACTGTTTCCTTTGTTCCTAATACTTAGGAAACGTTATAGAATGGGTACCTTATCTTAAATTGAATATCTTAACTAAAACAGTCCGCACTTGAGGTACGGCCGTTGCCTGTTCCTACCTACAAAACAGGACCAATTCTAAAGATATATCACAAACTGAATAAGAATCGAATTGAACAAGAATGGGATCGTCTTATTTTGAAAATTTATAAAAGGAAAGCGCCACAAATCTTATCGAAAATAGGTAAACATCAGGATATAAAAGTGCCTAGTTATCTCGAGCTCACATCTCCTCCTATCCGCATTGAAGCAGCGTTGTGGGGTAAGCTCCAGTCCTCTGAATTTATTTGGAGAGACCCGTACCCCGCTATTGGACGCAAAAAGGGTTGCAGCCATTCATGATATTTATAATACACTATCGCTAACGCCATCTTCAGAAATATTTGCAAAGATATATTGCGGACATAATTAAACTTCTTGAAAACCAATGAAGGAATGTTTGCGGCAGGTGCGCCATTGCGGACAAGCCGTGTTTATCTTCTAAACTTTGATGAGAAAACTTGTACTTCCAATAACCACAATATGGCATGGCAGCGACCAAGTGATTAATAGAACTAAGCGAAAAAGGCGCGCACGGGGTACGATGACAATTTGAGCAGGCTGACTACTAGGTGGTCAGCATTCTTTTAACTTTTAGTCTAACTAAGTGGTTGTTTGACAAGAAAAACATTCAAAAAGTACCACAATAAGGTCCAGGCCCATAACTACAAGGCCCAGGTCTGACCCCACATGGAGTACTGCTCCCATTTCTGGGCAGGAGCGCCGAAGTACCCTACACCCATCTGTTCGGTTGAAACGCGCGCAGTCCGAATCGTCAACGACCCAAAATTGACTGACAGGCTAGAACCGCTTAGCTTGCGAAGAGACATAGCTCGCTCTGTGTATTCTACCGACTTAACTATGGTGAGTGCTCCGAGGAACTCTTCAAATCGATGCCTACATCACCATTCCATGATTGTACCACCAGACGAAGGTTAAAGTTCCACCGGTACCATCTGGACTCGTGGCGGTCCTCCACAGTCCGCTTTGCACGCTCCTCTTTACCACGGACGTGTAGGTTATGGGAACCTTCCAGCTGAGGCATTTCCAGTGGACTATAATATGGGGTTCTTCAAGAAAGCTGTAAAAACAACTCTCCTCCAAAGCCGGCAATGCTCAGGCGGCTCCCCTGGGGTTGCCCGTGTCCATAGGCGACGGTGATCGCTTAACACCACGCGGCCCGTCTGCCTTTTTGTTCGGTTTATTTATAACAAAACAATAAAAACCCCACATAGCCCGTATTGCCTGCATTAGCAGGAGCGGTATACGGGATCGATCGCAGAAATTCGAATGAGGTTTAATTTCTCATCTGAGTGTTTGTGTTTCTGTCTTTGTGTGTGTCTATCTGTATATTCACTATACAGGGTATTTTTTGTGGGGATATATCTAAGTGCAAAACATTACTTATGTATAAAGAGGGGTTCCACTAGGTTCACATACTATTTTCCATGACGTTTTCTATAAACATGTAATGGCATTTTTCTAATAACATAATGGTTAAATGGACACCGCGCCCAGTCATGTCTGTATGTCATTAGAACCCTGTCAACAGACCACTCGATATAAGCATGGATAATAATGTCGTAACAGCAAAGTGATTATATTGAACGTAAATGGTCGTTTTTCTTTATTAGTTTTAGAATCCCGTATAGTAAAAGAAAGAGACCTTATAAGATCACTTAGCTAAACGTCTCTCTAGCTATCTCTTTAGGTTACCTGCTCTTGGAGGTATCAAGTTGAATCTAATATCAAATTATACGGGTCTAGAATTCCTAAAGTATCATTTTCTTTTACATTGCTTGTCTGTCAAGACCGTTTCCTGAGGGTTGCATGAAGGTCTCAATTTTTTTATTTGAATGGAGTAGCAGACGAGCATACAGGCTACGTGGTGTTAAGTGGTCGCTGCAGCCCATGGACCTCAAGCATAGGTAAGTCTTGTCTGAGGTCGTGTGCAGTTGCGCTGCTACTCCGGAGGCTGGTGGTCGCCTTATGTAAATGTGGCCGGCAACTGCACCTTTCCACCGAAAGACAATAGAATTGGTTCACGGCAGAAGTGGGTGCTGCGATGCGAATACTTCCCCGGGCAAACCATAATAGTTCTACCACCTGCTTATCTCAAATTGAATTAAGATTACATAATAAGGACATACTAAGCGACTATAACATCACATAAAGAGAGCGCATGGCCCAGCAGCTAGTGAGGAACGTAAGCAATCTACGCAGCTAAGCGAAAAGATCTTTATGGTTAGGTAGCAGTCGTTAAACCTTGTCGGAAGTCTTATGGGCGGCTCGAAAATATCCGACAGTGTATTGTCTACTAACCCGCATTGGATCAGCTTCGTGGAATATGCTTCAGGCTTTTTCAAAATTGTGGAATCACTGTGCTCAGCACCCCAGCAGTGAGATGCAAGAAACGAGTTACAGCCAAGATGCAAAAACTCCTGAAGCAGGAATAAATCTCGAGTTAACATAAATATATACCGCTTGTGTCCTACACGAGTTTCTGGATGATCAAATGTAAAGGTGTCACAAACAAATTGTAAGTAGGGAATGCAATCTCGTTCTCGTGAGATCTCGTTCTCGCAAGATCTCAGACTTTCTTAGCGAGATTGATCTCGGGCGAAAAAAGGGCGAGATCTCGCGAGTTTAACGAGATTGCACAAGAGCATAAAAACGCCTTATTCGAAGCGCGGACTGACACGAACGAGTTGAGTTTGATATTAGAAAAGAAGACTGGTTGTTCCTTTCATTTGTTATTTGATAGATACTTACGTCAAAGTTTACTACTTAGAAATTTATTAAAAAATATAGAAAGATACTTCAAACAATGTTTGATGCATAAAAGTCTATTGAAAAATTCGTGAAAATATTTTTTTTATATTATAACACTTATATTTTTTTATATTTTCCAATATTGTGATTATATAAAAATAAAATACACACACAAAACTGCCAACCTTGCGAGATCTCGAAATTGGCGAGATCTCACAGTATTGTTATTCATAAATTCGCGGGATCTCGCTTGCGCCTCAGTCTCGCGAGATTTGTATTCCCTACTTCTAAGTCCATAATATTATAGTAACTTATATTATAAATATGAAAATGTATAGATTTTCCTTCTTTCACGTCGCAATATTGCTACGGGCTGCTATAAAATGGTTAAAAAATTAAGGATTGTGCCTATGTATTATCTAAAGACGCGTAAGTAATAAAACAAATTGTCCACAAAATAAAAAATAAATGTTTTGAGTGGAAAACCCTTATGACTTAGAATGAAAAATAGATTACGGCCGATTGAACTTACTAATAAAATTTCATAAAAATCGGTCAAGATGATTTGTAGAAGCATGGCAATTAATACTGTGACACGAGAATTATACATATAATATAGAAGAGATGTACGAAGCGTACATGTTAAACATGTTCCTTCATTACTTTCCATGACACTTTTCTATGAATATGTAATGGTATTTCTAATATCATAATGGCACAACCGGCATCGGCACGCGTTCCGATGGTGTTTGTGTAGTTACACCATCATGGCGAGACTACTCAATATGGAAAATGAGGTCGCTACTTTAAATTGATTATATTTTTCGTAAATAATAGATTTTTCTATCAATTTTTAGGATTCCCTGCGCTAAACGGAAAAACTATTATAGGATCACTTCGATGATTTTCTGTCCGTTTATCGACGTTCAGGTATGCGTAGAGACATGCAGATGTTTGAAATTTATTTATTTACTAGTGGTCCCGCCCAGCTCCACCCGTGTGTAGACGTTGTCCAAAGAGGATTTGCTTTTTATTATCTTAAAGAGATTTTATGTTACTGTTAAACAAAAATATAAAACAAATAATGACATACGAACTGTGCTGTTATTCTGACTGTGTCAAAGTTTAGAACGACACGGCACGAAATACAAACGTTTGACGGGTAGGAACAATTTATACGGGAAAACTACTTATAAATTAAAAATTAATTAAAAAAAACATTGTCCAGCTGACAAAATTGTGAATCTAAACCATTCCCAGATCCCCTTGAACACACACAAAAATTTTCATCATAATCCGTCTAGTCGTTTAGGAGGAGTTCAGTGACATACACACTCACACAAGAATTATATATATAAAGATAGTAGATCCCGCAGACGTTGTCCTGCCTTAAAAATTAAAAATTAATTAAAAAAACATTGTCCAGCGGACAAAATTGTGAATCTAAACCATTCCCAGATCCCCTTGAACACACACAAAAATTTTCATCATAATCCGTCTAGTCGTTTAGTAGGAGTTCAGTGACATACACACTCACACAAGAATTATATATATAAAGATTTATTATAGGTCACCAACATACTGCACACACGCATACATGACATCTAAATTCCATACAATAATTTAGTGTTGCTGTTTGAGTGTCAGTGAGAATTAGTTAAATTTAATATTTTAAAATTAAATAGTATTAAATAATATTAAAAACAAATAACACATTTTATGTACAATATATTTTTTTAACTAGTGGGCAACTTAATTCACTTGTAACTAAATAAATAATGAAATATAATAAATTGGCAAGATAATAGTAAGTTTAAAATTCAAATAATAACAATTACAGACTAAATTTATAACAATTACAAATTATAATTAATAACAAATACAAATTATAAATAATAATAATTACAAATAATAATTGAACGCGATATTCAAAAAATTCAGTGAACAAATAATAAACAAAATTTGTTTTGAAGTTTATTTAATTAATCTTTTTTAAACTTTCCTAGGTGGTCAAATAATAGATTTACTTTTTTTGTTTCGAAAAACGAATTGAATTGCATGCTGAATAAGCATGCAAATACAAAACATTCGAGTCTAGAATTCATAAAGTGTCACGTTGCTTTCTATGCGATTGGCTGCAACCCTTTTTGCGTCCCACTGTTGGGCACGGCTCTCTCCCCCTTATTGGGCAGGCCTGGAGCTTAACTCCACCACGCTGCTCCAATGCGGGTTGGTGGAGATGCGGGTTAGTGGCCAACCCGCTGTCGGATGTTTTCAAACCGCCCATAAGGCCCCCGACAAGGTTTAACTAGGTACTGTTATCTATCGACAACAATCGGGACCGATGGCTTAACGTGCCCTCCGAAGCACGGAAACGCGCATGAATTTTTTATTGCCACTAGCGGTCACCCATCTCACACCCGACCGCGCCCGTTTGGCTTAGCTGCATAGACCGCTTGCGTTCTACGCTAGCTGCCGAGCCATGCACGCTTCAATTCTATGCGATTACTGTCAGATTATTCAGTAATTTTTCTCTAATACGCCTGGAAGTATCACGTATTACGACCAGAAATGAAACGGACAGAGCTTCTGCATTTTTTTATTTACAAGCAGAATGACCCAGAATAATGGCTGGCAATGGCTTATATAGAGACGACTCCCTTCTTATTGACTAGGGCTTGGCTTGGCTTAAGGGAGACGTCATGGCGGCATGGCTCCGATTGGCTAGCTGGCTGACACGTTAGTTACATTCGGCCATCCTGGAATAATTGCTCCCGCAATTGGAACAAACAGTAATGATTAGCATCTGGCACTACAGATCATTATGGCTTTAACTTAAGGCTGGCTGACTCATGACTGGCTGACTAATGGCTGGCTAACGTATGGCTGGCTGGCTCTTGGCTGACTGGCTTATAACTGGCTGGCTTACGGCTGGCTGGCTTATGGCTGGCTGACTCATGGCTGACTGAGAAATAGCTGGCTGGCTAAGTCATGGCTGGCTGGCTGGCTGAGTCATGGCTGGCTGGCTGACATATGGTTAGCACTACACATGAAATAAAAACTAGGTACTAGCAATATCTGCTATAGTTCAATTATTTCAATGACTTCGGTACGTGAAGTTATGAGTAGCTATGGCAATCATGGAGCAGCGATAAATGCGCACATTACAAATTTCTTTGTCAGAGGTGCGCGCCGCTCAATTACAATACTAGTATGCAAAGTAGATACGAGTACCTGGCTGTGGCTTTTGGCTACTTGTGGCCCTATCAACTTCTGTCCTTACGGCATCGGAATGCAGCCCACACCTTCGCAGCCAATTTAAAAACCTTCATGTAGCCACGGTAAAGGCATCTTTCTGTACTGTAATGAAGTTCTTCTTGTCACGAAAAAAGGGTTACCGGTCGGGAGAGTTAGCTGCAAAAAGGTACTGGCATATTAATACACTTAATCATTGCTTACTCATACTTATTCACACAACGGTAACACATTTCATTCCCTGTTTTTCGTCCTTCACGAAATGTATTCTAATTGTTCCCCAAGATTGATCATAAATTCTTGCTGCACCAAACTTATTAAACATTGCGATATTTGCGACAAACACAGGATTTTCTCATAATTTTTTCCGGAGTTTAATTTTTTCCATTGACAGTCAATAGAACATTGTATCAAATAGTACGTAAGTACATTATTCTTAGTCTAAGGTATCAAAGTAAAGAAGAAATAAATAAATGAACAATAGGATATAAGTTATAACAAAATGATAATGGAAGTGAATGAAGTAAGTAATAACATGTAGTGTATAATAACACTACAAACTGTTATTTTTATATGTCGACTTCTGCCACATTTTTTCTAAAAAAAATTGTGATCATCGTTTGGAAATTTATGAAAGTATGACGTAAAGTTTAAGCGTAGAAATAGTTGGGAGGTTGGCATAGGCTTCTTTGTACTGCAGTGAAACATCCCTCGAGCAGATCTATAATAATATCTTAGATTCTTTCAAACGCTTAAGAAACCGCGGGGCCCAACTCGTATTAAATAAATCCGCTCACAATACCCGTAAGGACAAAAAAGAAACTCCCATAAGTTCGTGCATTACTTGCCATGACACTTTTCCATGAATATTTAATGGCATTTCTAATAACATAATGGTACAACCGGCGCGCCCTACGATGGTGTTTGTGTCGTTAGAGCCTCGTGGCGAGACTACTCGATATGGCTATTGAGGTCGCTACTCTAAAATTATTACTTTTAACGCTTATAGATTTTTTCCTTAACCCATAACGTTTTCCGTTATCATTTTATTTTTTACTAGCCTTCCGCAAGCGGCTTCGCCCGCGTGGGCCCGTTCCCTGTAGTAATGGGTCCCCGTAGGATAAAAAATAGCCTATGTGCTATTCCAGGCTTCATTGCTATATTAAAATCATAGGCGTTTAACCAGTTGCTTCCACCGCGTTGACCCTATTACCTGTTTTTTCGTAGGAATGATGCGTTTTCCCGCGGTAAAAAATAAAATAAAAAAATAAAATAAATAATCTTTTATTTATTTCATCAATACAATAATACAATATTAATCACAAATAATATAATCAACATCACTACATAGTATAAAACAAAGTCGCTTTCTCGGTCCCTATGTCCCTTTGTATGCTTAAATCTTTGAAACTACGCAACGGATTTTGATGCGGTTTTTTTTAATAGATAGAGTGATTCAAGAGGAAGGTTTATATGTATAATAACATCCATTAAATAGTGGAGAAGTACTGCTATTTTTGAGGTTTCTAATGTGATGTCGTTAATAATTACATTTTTTCCGCTTACATTGCAAACGCAGGCTGAACCCTACGAGTTTTATCAAAATAATGTACTAAGTATTGTACACATTGAAAAGGTCTACAGAAAAGTCCGTGATGGTATATGTCTATCTCTTATGGATAACCCACAATAACTTTTTTTTGTCACTTACTTTTTACGACAAATAATGGCTAATTTTCGAAGCGATTTTAACCAATACAGCATTAATCCTTAACCAATTAAATACCTTGAATACATTGTTCATTTAATATAGATCTATATGGCCCTTTACACCGTATGATTTAAGTGAATATTTTCGAAGATATTACAGATTTAAAAATTGCAGGACGCAGCGTTTGCGGCGGTACCGGCCGGCCGCCCGGTGCGGCAAGAGCGTGCGTAAATAGCGCGTCTGAGGCCGCGGTTCGGTTTTCCCTATAGCACTTTGAATTTAGCAGCCATCGGACGCGTTTATTATATCGGAGCTCTCCAGAAAGCTGTGAACGTTGTTTATAAAGACATTCTGTAATATGTTGTAAAAATAAAATAAATAGTTAAAAATGTAAAAAGTAAATAAGTAAAAATGTAGTGTATGAATTTAGATATTCCAAAGATAGCAGGAAATCTTCATGGTATAGGGAAAGGAGGATTGTTTTACTCCAAATTTAACGCGTGCGGGCCACGGGCAGTAATGAATAAATCAAAACTACTGGATCGATTTTAATCACATAGGCTATATATTTTATACCCGTGCGAATCCAGAGCGGGCCGCTATGTTTTTATACAACGTTCACAGTTTTTCTGTAGTGTATTTAGTATCAGCATTGCACCCGTGCGAAGCCGGGGCGGGTCGCTAGTAACAACATAAATTGGCTTGTATTATATTGCTGGTAAAGTCAAGCAGACCCTACACTAAGTTATAAAACTTGTATCGTAGGAGTCTGCACATCCCTTCAGTAGGACACTCAGCCGGTATAGTATATTTCATTACAAGTGCGGAAAGGCTGTCATTGCAAGGAGTTTCGACAAATGTCTACCCGAGCCGAGGCGCAGCCGAAGGTGAGGGTTGACAGTCGGAACTCCTTCCAATGACGGTTCCGCACGTGTACTGAACAACTTTTTTTAATACAGTTGCGAAAAAATGAAGCAATTTAAAAAATAATAAAAACTCGCAAAGAACATTTTTGAAAAATGGCGCCAGCAGTAAAATATTTTTTTAAATTCATTTTACGGCATTGGATAAAATCCTTGCAGCCATTCAATATTTTCGTTTCAATATTAAATAATGGCATCGCGCTCTGTGCATATTGCCGGTGTCAAGTATAATTTCTGCATCTATTTTATTCTATATAAAACAGTAAGTCGTCAGGTATCAGTCAGTCTAGTCAGTCAGATGTTCAAGTAAAGCGATGGCTACTTTACGAGAACATGTCCGAAGGAGTTTTGGAGGTAAGCCGTAAAAGAATACCTATATGCAGAGATTTTTTTGTTTTCTTCACCCATTCTGGGTAGGCAAAAGGGAACTATGCCCATACAGCCAAGTCTTCAGTAATTTTTTTTTATTGATATGAAATGAAAATGTTAATGAGATGAAATGATATTAAACCTAACCTAACTCATTGAATCAAATCATTAAATCTGATATTGAAACAAATTAGTAGCTTCTTTTTAGAAATATTTGCATGAATCATAAAAACTTCTAAAACTACGTGGTTGTTTTTTTTTAATAGACATTATTTTGACAGTTGGGAAAGAGAACGTACGAGTTCGGAAAAGGTAATGAAAACGAACGAGTGTGTAATAGCCCACTTCCCGAACGCTATACGTCCCTGCAATACGCCACTTTTTGAGCAACTGTATTAAAAAATATATTTAATAATATTTCTTCTACGTAGTAATATTAATTGTTAAACACATAATTAGAATTTATTATTATACAACATCAAAATCAACACAAAAAGTAGCCTGTTTTACTCAGGGTGAATGTAGCTTTCTAATGGTGAAAGAATTTTTGAAATTGGAACAGTAGTTTTTGAGTTTATTCATTACAAACATACAAAAATACAAATCTTTCCACTTTATAATATTAGGATAGATTACTTACTATTACCTTTTGTACTGGATCGTGCTGCACCCCAAAAGAAAATTTTGAACACTTGTATGTTGTGATGTGTAACAGTATTGAAACGCACTTAGCTCAGCAGTTAGCGTAGGATCCAAGCGATCCACTCGTATATAGCTAAGCTGAACAGGCGCGGTCGGGTGTAAGATGGGAGACCGCTAGTGGCGAAATGTCAATGGCAATGTTTCCGTGCTTCGGAGGGCACTTTAAGCCGTTGGGCCCGGTCATTATCTATAGATAATAGTCGTTAAACCTAGTGGGAGGTCTTGCCGGTTTGAAAACATCTGATAGCGGTTTGGCCATTGGCCCGTATTCCACCAACCCGCATTGGAGCAGCGTAGTGGAGTAAGCTCCAGGCTTCCCCAATAATGGAGAGAGACCCGTGCTCAGCAGTGAGACGCAAAAAGCGTTGTAGCCATGGAACAGTATTAGTATGGATTGCTTACCAAAACCATTAGCGAATAAAAATGGTACTATTCTAAAGTCAACGCCACTCTTCTTCGGTTTTAGGGTTCCGTAGCCAAATGGCAAAAAACGCAACCCTTATGGATTCGTGATGTCTGTCTGTCTGTCTGTCCGTCCGTATGTCACAGCCACTTTTTTCCGAAACTATAAGAACTATACTGTAGATGTATTCTGTGAACCACATTAAGATTTTCACACAAAAATAGAAAAAAGAAATAAATTTTGAGGGTTCCCCATACTTAGCACTGAAACTCAAAAATTTTTTTTCATCAAACCCATACGTGTGTGGATCTATGGATAGGTCTTCAAAAATGATATTGAGGTTTTTAATATCATTTTTTTCTAAACTGAATAGTTTGCGCGAGAGACACTTCCAAAGTCGTGAAATGTGTGTTCCCAACCCCTGTAACTTCTAAAATAAGAGAATGATAAAACTAAAAAAAATATATGATGTACATTACGACGTAAACTTCCACCGAAAATTGGTTTGAACGAGATCTAGTACGTCATAAATCGTTAACCACAATTTACCTTTCATTCAATATTAATGCAATGATTTCTATGGATAATCAAAGGCAATGATGTATTTCTGTTGCCGCTATTGTTATACAAATACTAAAAATAGAATATAATAAATATTTAAGGGGGCTCCCATACAATAAACGTGATTTTTATAGATAATGGTACGGAACCCTTCGTGTGTGAGTCCGACTCGCACTTGGCCGGTTTTATTATTGTTTTGCAGCATGGAACTAAAAATATTCTGTAATAATGTAATAATACACTTACCATTGTTATTTACTGAGCGTACATAAACCTAATTTTCTCGACCCATCACTTAGTGCGGTAAATTATTCATGAGGAAATATTGTTTAAACACGCGTTCCTTCAGTATGGATCTGAGTAACAGGATTTTCCTTAGGAGTTGTTTGAGATGATGCAAGATTTCATTGCATAGGTTCAATAAAGTTTATTTTTACACTTACTACTAAAGAAGGGTTATGTATATCACGCATTAGTTTTTAGTACCTGGACGCCCGAGCGTTGCTCGGATAAAAACAATTGATTTTCTTGGTTTATTTTTAAGCAAAACATTCATTGACTTAGTGTTACTTAACAAAGTCTTTTGAAATAAATAGCTCCCAATTTTAAAAAAATTGTCACAAAAAATTAGGAACACAACTTGCCTACTTGAGATTTGAACCCGGGTCTCTAGCTCCGTAGTCAGCTTTCGTAAACATTCGACCAAGAAAGCTTTAATTCTATTGACGAAATTTTTACAGAGTTCTTTCATATCGACATTGTCATTTGTTTGAAGGGCGGATTGACACGGCTTTCTACGCCACAATATTATTAATATTCTCCAATAGATGTCAGTAAGAGTAATTTTATATTTAACGGCATAAACATTAAATAAAACGACAATTTCTATCAATAAAAATTTGTGGATCGACTTATCATCCCCGAAACCAGGGTACTAAATTTCATCAAAATCTTTGGAGCCGTTTCCGAGATTCAAAAAATATATTTAGGTATATACAAGAATTGCTCGTTTAAAGGTATTAGATAGATCGATGTATTACTAGCTATTGTTATATAAAACGGCGAGTATCCGTCGTTACTTCGCAGCGAGCGGCGGGAGCTCATGATTAAGGACCACAGAATGGTCCGAATAACCAAGTCAGTTAAACTGTTTTATATAACAATGCGAGAAGCGCGCATGGCTCGGCGGCTAGCGTAGAACGCAAGCGGTCTATGCAGCTAAGCCAAACGGGCGCGGTCGGGTATGAGATGGGTGACCGTTAGTGGCAAAAATTCATGAGGTTTTCCGTGCTTCGGAGGGCACGTTAAGCCGTCGGTCCCGGTTGTTGTCGATAGATAACAGTCGTTAAACCTTGTCGGAGGCCTTATGGGCGGTTTGAAAACATCCAACAGCGGGTTGGCCACTAACCCGCATCTTCACCAATCCACATTGGAGCAGCGTGGTGGAGTAAGCTCCAAGCCACCCCAAGCTCCTCCCTCTCCGGGAGAGACCCGTGCCCAGCGGTGGAACGCAAAAAGGGTTGCAGCCATATAACAATGAATAAATACACTCACAATACCTATAAGGACAAATTGTTAATTATTACTAGCTATCGGCCCGCGGGTTCGCCCGCTTTAAATTCATTTACCATTCGATACAATTTTTATCTCCTATTTCTTTCCCATGTAGGTACGTCGAAATATAATAAGTATAAGTTTTTTGACGACCTCCGTAACGTGGCGCTATAGTTACCATGCTGGACTGCCAATCGAAGGGTCCCGGGTTCGATTCCCGGTGAAACAGAAATTTGAATTGGTTTATTACATACTTGTAGTTTACGCACACACACACACAGAGGGAGTTACTCTCTTATTTATGATACCTATTATGTATATGTGCGTTCGGTATGCACAAGGTGGAAGTCACTCAAGGTCACAATGATATTAGAAATAAAAAAATAATACCATCGCAGCGCCATGTGCATCGTTACTATCGTTAGCCTTTGTGCATAAAATGGAACAGCCACGCTGAGCCACTTTCATACGATATTGCATATATTAAGTGTACCTGCGATGCTAAATGTGAATTTACTCGAGCTTCATGAGGACTGTATTAGGCACTTAGTACTGAATTAGGAATGCATTAGGCATGCCTAATTAGATGACCCTTGTGACTCAATGGTTACCATGCCGGACTGCCAAACGAAGGGTCCCGCGTTCGATTCCCGGCGAAGCAGAAATTTGAATGATGATTTTAAATTTCTGTTCTCAGTGTTTGTGTTTCTGTCTCTGTGTGTGTCTATGGTACACACGACACGGTATCCAATTTATGTAATGCCTAATCCATACCATCCATACTAATATTGTAAATTCGAAAGTAACTTTGTCTGTCTGTCTACTACTCTTTAACGCTCAAACCACTGAACCGATTTTGATGAAATTTAGCATAAACATAGAAAGGACGTTGAAAAAGGACATATAATACTTTTTGCCGCGGGAAAATATCTCATTCCCACGGGAAGCCAATGAAATGAATGAAATGCGCCGTGTAGTGTTATAAATATATTACATGTTATTACTTACTTCATTCACGTCCATTATCATATTTTATAACTTATATTCTTTTGTTTTATTCTTGTACTTTGCTTTTCCTTTATTATTTCTTTACAAAATTATTTACTTTCTGTGTTTGTTTATTTACATTTTAACGCAGCTATCAAAATTGTCATGTATGTCTTTTATGTTACTTATTTTTTTAAATTCAGTTTACGGCATTGTATAAAAATCCTATATAGCCATTCAATATTAAATGAAAAGAAATAAATATGTTTCTTATTTCATTTCATAGATTAATAAAGTATAGTATTGTCTTTGGATTATTCATGTGTTTTATATTATGATTATTATACATTGTTATTTTTAAATAATTAATTAATATAATGTTCTTCTAATCTTCTCTATATATAAAAATGAATTGCTGTTCGTTAGTCTCGCAGTTCGTTCGTTATTAAAACTCGAGAACGATGTGGTTAATTTTTGTCTCGAAATATTAGTAGAACTCCAGGGTAGGTTTAAACTGTAAGAAAATATGGAAAAATTGCGAAATTAATAGTAAAACAACGTAATACTGAATAACAATTTCTCTGTCACTATTTGTTTTTAATTTGACAGTAACATAAAAACTCTTTGAGATGATAAATAAACTAATCCTCTTACAAAACTTTAAAGGCAGGACAACGTCTGCGGGGTCCACTAGTAAAGAAATACGTTTCACACATTACACAATTTTAATACTAAGAAGTTCAATTGTTTGTATGATGTTTTCCGTTTAATCAGTGAAGGTTAGGAAAAACTTGTAGGGTTAAGGTTTTTAAACATGTTGTTAAAAATAGTACACAGTTAAGATTAAAATATTGAGTATGGAAAAATAAATGAATTGCATAATGGGTAAGTAAAATTTCACTAAGTGATAATTTTAGGTATGAATTAAGAGAGTGAGTTGGGCACAAAACACCAAAATGAAAAAAAAAAAACATTTCAACACTTTCGGGTGCGGAAAAATTATTGTACCTAATTGGTTTTATTTAAAATCGTCAGATATAACGGCATATTTTACCTACCTATTTGACCCAGTGGTGGGTAGGCATCAAAAGCCGATCCGTTAAGAATATTCTTAGCGGATCTTAAAATAAAACTATTTGACTACTTAGCTATTTAATTTTAATTAGTAATATAATATTGTATGCCAGAGCATGGTAGACTGTTTAAACTCTTATAATAATTTTAAACATCTAACTGTATGTATGTAAACAGTCAACAATAAAGTATTTTCATTTCATTTCATTTCATTACCAATTTTGACAACCGGTAGAAAGAAACATTTGCCAATAATTTTAGCGTTCATATTTAGGGGGCTAAAATTTGAAGCAAAGTTTACAATGGACACAATGTCTGTGGTGTTATACTGTGTAAAATTAAAAATAAAATTAAAAATATAAGAGGCTTGTTAGTGCAAAAGTTCTCAATAAGGTACACGGTTTACCCAATAGATTATGCTCGAGAATTCCAATTCTCTTCTTTAATTTAAAGAGCTTTCAGGAGAAAGCTGCAATATCAAATCATTATATATAATAAAACTAAGTTGATAAAATGTGCGTGCCGATAAAACTTAAAAAGGAGTCCCGGCACGATAAAGGGACTTATATAGTGTGATGGCCCTTTATCCCCCCTCGAACAAGAAGGTTCCCGAATTAACCTAAAGGGCGTGTTTTTAAATATATAAGGGCTTTTACAACCCTTCAATTTGGAAATTTAGTGTAGTGGCGCCATCTGTTGTCGAGTATTTGAACTTCATTCAGAACAACGATTATTTGGGTTGCATTTTGAAAGGCGCTGCGAGCAATTGCAGCATTGTCGAGAACATTATAGAAGGTGTGATAATAAAGTTTTACCATTAACAAAGCGCAAGGGCAAACTTTAAAATATTTTGGGATCAACCTCAAAGAATCCTACTTCTCTCACGGTCAACTATATGTAGCTTGCTCAAGAGTAGGAAATTCGAAAAATTTATATAAATATACCCCAGACAATAAAATGAAAAGTGTTTATAAACAAGTAGTTATAATAGTAATAATGTTTGTAAATAATAGTTTATTTTTTTATTTCAACTACCACGTAATCTTATATCAACTCCCGAGCGAAGCCGGGTATCATAGCTAGTAGGTACATAGATTTTCCTGTGAAGCACACTACAAATAACTAACTATGACAGCGATCATAGTTAATTATTTATTAATAGCCTATGATTACGAACTAGGACACCCACGCTATGATCTAGGGCTCAATTCCAAATGCACAAACTGTCTTATTGTCTAAAAGTCAACTCAAATTGGCTACAAACCTTTTTTTGCGTTTTCGCTGAACAAGGTTCTCTCCTCATTATTGAGGAGGTCTGAAGCTTCACACCATCCTTCTCCAATGCGGATTGGTGGAGATGCAGGTATAGTGGCCAACCTGCTGTCCGATATTTTCAAACCGCTCATAAGATTTTCAATAGCTTAACGTGCCCTCCAAAGCAGGAAAATGCGCATCAAAATATGTGTAACTAGCGTTCACCTACTCGTATCTCACATCCGAGCGCGTCCGTTTAACTCAGCTTCGTAGATAGGCTTACGTTTTATGCCAGCAAAGGAAAAAAGTGTTAAAACAAATCACTCTAATGCTTATCAATTTGACTAGAGTTGTAGACAATTTACACCATTTTTTATGAGAAAATGTACTAATCAATTCGACTGAGTTTGAAAGCTAATTTCAGTTTCAACTCTCATAATTTTATGTGTGAACTTTTGTGGAAAATTGATGACGGTTAGAGAATCTCTGGATAAAGTCAAAGAATTTTATTGATCATTCGTACTGTAATTCCAAGTAGCGAAAATCGAGTGACAAAGAGATAGATCGCATCGGGAGATGCGAGTTCTAACCCCAGCGCATACCTCTGACCAAGAAATTGGTTATGTGCATTTACAGATTCTCTAAGAAGGGTGAAAACATTGAAATATTATTTCGAGTCCACCATTCTGCAACTGGCTAGATTGATGGACTATGGCCATAATCATTCCAAAAAGAGAGCTGGAGATGGACCATTGCTGGGCAAAAATATTCTCACGGAATACTTTTGCCCTGTTTATTTCTCTTCCTTGACTTCTCTACCTTTCAGTGCTCAAACGGATGGCTGCAACCCTTTGTGGAGCTTACTCCACCACGCTTCTCCAATGCGAGTTGATAGAGATGCGAGTTAGTGTCCAACCCACTGTCAGATGTTTACAAGCCGTCCATAAGGCTATATCTATCGATAATAGCCGGGATCGACGGTTTAAGGTGTCCTCCGAAGCACAGAAACGCGCATGAAATTTTTGCCACTAGCGGTCACCCATATCACACCTGATTGCACCCGTTTGTCTTAGCTACATAGATCGCTTGCGTTCTGTGCTCGCCGCCGGGCCATGCGGGCCATTCGTATGCCCGCATGTATCTAGAAAAAATCCACGATGCGATTTACGGAGCACGGATGTTGAGTCTGGTTGCCGTATATAAACATAATACTGTCATGTTGTTGCACCCAAATTATATAAGAATGCGTAGTCAAATTCTATAACTCATGTAAGCTATGTCTCACAATTAAATCATCGCTCCAGGGTGACTTCCAATGAGTCACACTACCAGTTTAAGTAGGTCGTAGAACTACAATGGTTCGACCGGGAAATTACCAACGATACCTACACACACACAGTAATTCTTTTATGACGAGGGCAAAGGCCACGTGATGTCAAGATCCTAAACCCATAGATAAAGTCGGAGTCTTGCTTCAATGTCGGCTCCACATGTTGGCTAACATTGTGGCGAATGTTGTGGCCCATAATTATGGTCGACGCGTGGAACGGGAGTTTATTGGTCTGTATTGGCATGATGGTCCACAAAATGGGGCGATATCCGAGTGCTATCGGTTTTTAGTAAAAGATCAAAGGGTTTGTGGCCGATTTATGGCCGCCGCGTCCACACGTTGGCCAATCGTTTATTTTGCTATGAGCCCCGCGAGTAATCGCACGCATCTAAGATTCACTAAGTGTCTTCGAAATGTCAGTGAGCAATGAATAAATGTTATTATACAGCTCTACCAAATCGAAAATTGGTTGTGGAAACCAAAAAATAAAAATCACAAAATGAAGACATAATAACTATTTAACCTATTCAACAGGCATGATGACACTATTAAAGAATCAGAGAATAAATGGTTTTACAGAAAAATATATGCTTAAAAACTTCTAAAATATGATCCCGTTTTAATATAAACATTAAGATTTATAAGATTTTCAATAAAATAAAAGTATTAAATACAGCAATCGGCCATGTTATCTGAAACACCAATCAAAAGGAATGACGTCACGTCTCAGTAAATGTCATCGTGTTGCTTGAAGTTTGACGAGCAAGCCGACGCTATGACACCTACGAGGGTTTTCGCGCTTAATTCAAATTACATAGCAGAAAATACATTAATTTACGTTAAAACTTAATTTTATTACTGAAATAAACTTTTTTTCGAAACTAGGAGACGTGTACCTACAATAAGGAAAGGTATTTAAAAATATGTTATCATGCCTATTCAATTCTTTCCGATGGTCCCCTCTGTCCCCTCTCCTAATGTTTATAATAGTCTAGCTATAAGCGTTGCTCGGGTAAAAACAATTGATTTTTTTTAATTTTAAATATAACACTCATTGGCTTAGTATTACGTTTATTGTCACAAAAAAATAAAAAAACGCAACATGCCTTAAAGGTTTGAAGCCGAGTTTCTAGCTCCGCAGTCAGCCTACGAAACTATTCAGCTTCCTTAGCTTTAATTCGATCGACGAAACTCATATAGAGCTTATTCAAATCGAGATCGTCATTTTTTTGAACAGCGGATGAC
Source organism: Pyrgus malvae (assembly GCA_911387765.1). NCBI lineage: Eukaryota > Metazoa > Arthropoda > Insecta > Lepidoptera > Hesperiidae > Pyrgus > Pyrgus malvae. The sequence continues at coordinate 3,990,764 of OU426958.1, read as the reverse complement.
GTTTTACGGAGTTGTACGCCAGAATATTATCATGTTTTACAGTTTATATTTACGTTGATTATCACTGAAAATACGGATAAAACGACAGTTTCTACAAATTGAACCTAGCTTGATCGATTTATCACCCCCGAAACCGCCTGGATACTAAATTTCATGAAAGTTTCCGAATTCAAATTATACAAGTATATATACGAGAATTGCTCGTTTAAAGGTATTTCGATTAGAGAAAGTAGATTTCACAGGATAAAAATAATATATTTAAAAAAGGGAAATAAACTTAATGAGTAAAAGCCGTATAGAATATATCAATTTCATAGACATCTTGCAACACTCTTACTTTTTACGATCGTTTTATTTACTTTTTATTCCCGGGAATGAGCAAATAAATCACTCGCAGGTGTGTCACAGGCAGTAATAATGGTGTATTTTTTTACGATTGCCAATAAAATCTATAATATCTGTTTTATGGAGTCCGTCCTCGAAAGACACGGATTGTTCATCGACATTTTTCTTTTAAGCTTTTATGTTCAGATATAGCGAAAAGTATTCGATTTTAATTGCCCTTTTTATTATTTTACGCAAGATGAACAATTTTATCCCACGTCTTTGTGTTAGAAGCTTTTGTGTAATAGAAAATCTCGACTTAATCTTAACTGAATTTGCAGCTGAAACTGATCTATATAAACTAAGAGACTGTGGGAAATCTCATCTATTGTCGAGATGCGAGAGAATATAACAAGCTATACCTATCTAGCATGCTTAAATATCTAGTTGAGACGATATTATGTTTTAGATACTATCGAAATATGAGGGCAGAAATTATCTTCCGTCGAAAAGATCGTAAGTACTTTAAAATTGATACCAATCGCTGGCATAAAAATTGAGCGGCCCTAATATTGACTACAACTTGTTGACACCTACCCATTTCAATCAAACCTTCCACACTTCGTGAGTCAATTTCGTGTCAAGAGAGGTATGTTGAACTTGAAATTGATGACATTTCCCGGTATTACACATGCCTATGACATGTTAAGTATAGGTAAACACTGTGTATCGACCATTTTCGACAGAGGTAACATTTTATATTTGAAATTAAAAACTTACAATAAAATAATAGGTAAACGTTTTTATGTCAAGCTCTTCTTAAAAATGTTATCTTCTATATCGACATAAAATATATGCCATTAACAACAATGACCTACCCATTAACTATACTATGTCCGTCCCAACCAAGGACGTTTTGAAGGAGGTTTGCGACCACATAACACAATAATAGTCCTTGTAGTGTCGGGCTTAAGAGAGCTACGGTGGGGTCTGATCGTAAGTGGCGACTGAAAGGTGGCTTCTGTGGCTACGGACGGAGTGGAAGCTCCAATTGTCCAGTCAGCAGCCCTGAGAAGGACAGCGATGTGTGCGTGACGCATGTGGGAGAGAACTATCAATCTCCGGATGATGGGCCCGTTTTGGGGCGCGAAGTGTGAACAACACCGCTGCTGGAGATCCCGAAGTTCTTTCCAAGCGTTGAGGCAGGCCACCGAAAGGCTTTTAGTACTGTGAAAGTCCCACATAACCCGATATCTTTCCTAAGGTGCCGGGTATCTTGTAGAGGTTTTCCCTCCGATAAAAATACAGGCTTCTCGAATAATGAAGAGTGACCCGTGCCCAGTAATGAGACGCAAAAGGGTTACAGCCAGCCATGTCAAAAGTACCCAGCATTTTATTAATCCCACAATTCAGCATGCTAACAAAAGTATTTTTGTAAATAGTATATTTGAGGTTGGTTCATTGTATATGCTTAAACTAAAGTACTTATCTATAATTTGAATAAGATTGCCTCTCTAATTTGAGATAGTTACAACTTCAAAGGCTTTCATCACAATTAATACAATTTTAATTAAGGTGTTCGTCAACAATGAGAAACCAAATTGTTTAACCAGCCTTAGGGTGTGCACAGATTGATCCTCGTTGCGTGAAATTGATTAAAGTGTCTACTAGTTGGTAAGGGTTGCCTTGTCAGATCATCAGTATGTAGTATTTTATGTATGTGTAGCGGTTAGGTAGTACTGGTACCTAAACCACCTACTTAATAGCGGAGGCTATTTACTAGCTACCGGAGACTAATAATAATTAAAAGTCGAATCCAAAAATAATCACTGCTAATTAATAATAATAATAATAACTTTTATTTGCCAAAAACATTTTACATTTTCACCTTAAAATAACATGCAAAATTAGACACACTAGGGTAATTTTAATTGGAAACCTGACACTCAATGTAAGATTTAACTTGTGTTATGAGTGTCAGGGATTTCATGGAAATTGTGCTTTTTAGATTACATATTATTATGACGATCAAGGATGTAATGTTGTATAATTGTAAGATTAAAGCAACAAATGGAAAAAGAGTTACATAAACTTAAAATATTAATTTTATATACGTAATATTGTCATTGCTACATGAGTGTGTGTGTGTGTGCGTGGGCGTGTGTGTGTGTGCGTGAGTGTGTGTGTGTGTGAGAGAGAGAGAAAGAGAGAGAGAGTGTGTGTGGATGGGTGGGTTGGTTGGTGTGAGTGTGTGTGTATGTGTTTCAGTTGCATGCTAACACTATTAATTAATTAAAATTATAAAGGTGATAGTCTTAATAGCATCTCCGTTTCCTCATAAGTCTTACTCTGCAGCCAGTGATAAAGCTGTAGTTTACATTTATGAGCATTTAAGTGAAATATGTTACAATTTTTATTAGCTGTATTGTAGAGGTGACAACCAATCACATTAAAATGTCGTTTAGCAACAGAGGTTCTGCATCGCGGTGTTGGACATACTAAATAAGAACGACGTTTTTTGGGAGCGTTAGCGTCATATTGTAAGGAAGTGTGTTTCCTAAGAACCGTTTGAATAATGAAAAGCTGTCTTACAGATAGTACCTGGGTGTCGCGATAAATATCTTTAGTTGGGTATCTTAAAGGCTTATGGGTCATAACCTTTAAGACAGCTCTCTGTGCACGTTCCAATAGAAGAAGATTTGTTTTCGACGCACCACCCCATGCAGTAATACAGTACGAGAGTAAAGATTGACAAAGAGCGTAATAAACTATTTTCAGTGTATTGAGATCAGCAGAGCGTCGTAGAGTTTTGAAAATAAAAATAAGTTTGCGTACCCGCGACGTGAGATTCTGGACATGCTCCTTCCAATTTAAAAGGCAGTCAATTTGGACCCCGAGGTATTTGGTTGTACTACATCTTGTCAGTTGTGGGCACATACATTCAGTATTTAAATGATTAAAAGAACAAGTGTAGGCTTTCAGCACTAAAGAGTTGGGGTCAGGTAGCGAAGAAGATTGTAAAGAAAAAGGTAAGTATATGCTTTTGGAAAGATTCACTGTCAGGAGATTACTTGATAGCCAACCAAGCACGGATTTTAAAGCTGTTGCCGCAAATTTTGTTACTTCAGTCCAATCATCACCGTGAATAAGTAGCGCTGTGTCATCAGCGTACGTAAAAATAGAGCAATTTGTGAGAGATAATTTGCAGAGGTTATTTATATAAATTAGAAAGAGGGTAGGCCCGATTATTGAGCCTTGCGGGACACCGAAATATACTGGCTTGTAGTTGCTGTAGTAGTCGTTTATTCTAACGCATTGCATTCGGTCACTTAAATAATCTTTCAGCAGTTTATAAGTATGCCCGCGGACGCCAATGGCTTCTAGTTTACAAAGAAGATGAGGAATTGACACGGTGTCAAAAGCCTTAGTAAGGTCTAAAAAAATTCCTAGACATTTCTTTTTTGCATCCAGTTTTCCAACAACATGATCTATGAGTGAAGTAACAGCATCTTCAGTAGATTTATTACGTCTGAACCCATATTGGTTGGGGGCCAGATGATTATGCATTTCTAAAAAACTAATTAAGCGATTGTTTATTATTTTTTCTAGAATTTTAGAAATTATTTATTTCAATTGTAGTGCACAGCGGAAGATATATTATTATTATGCAAGTGTAATATAATAACAAAAAGAATTGAACACCTTTTATACGAAACATTTTTTCCTTAAAAATTAAATTGTATTATTTGTTGGCGAATGGGGAGCGGCGCTTGCGCAGGTATATTTCTTCGCGGCCTATCAGATTGCAGCAATAGGCGGCCATTAATGCGAGTGGGCGGAGTTACCTCGCGGCCCACGAAGATCACCTCATATGACGTAGTGGTAGCGTGATCCGATGCTGCGTTTGCACTCGCTTGCCTACATATGTATCTTTACTGTAATTCTTACTTTTATATCAAAGAAAAGAAAAAAGAAAGACAAAGACAAAGAAATTTATTTGCACAAATATGGGTGTTTACAAAAGTAGTTAATACAATGACATATTATTTAGTACGCCATATTTATCTTCATGAGGTATGCAAATATAAAAGAAAAAACTTTGTAAAAATGTACATTTATATCAATTTTATTATCAGTATTATTTGATCCCTCATCGCGCCTTTATAAATTTAAATTTTTAATTTTTTTTATTTAATTTATTACGTTTGTTTATTTAATTATTTATTTATATTTCGGATCGAATCCGAAGCGAATATTTTGTATTCCTAATATGAAAGAAAAAAATATTTATTTCATATTAGGAATACAAAATATTCGGTTAATGTAATTTTTTCACGGTCATCGCCTTTTTGTGCCCGTTTGGGTTATATGCGGCGGCAGAAGTGGATGCAGCGGTGGTACTTCCCCGGTCTAACCACAGAACATATTAAAAGAAGTTAGAATGGAAATGTGGGCGGGGAAGACACGCCAAGGATATGAGCAAACGCTCGTATCTCTACAGAAACACCCGATATTGCTACGATATGCGTGCTTGTGTGCGTGCTTGGGTGTGATTCGTTCATTTGAAATCGCGTGATTGTGCGGCGCTAAGATTGGCTAGAGTTGAAATTGTAAATATGTGCGTAAGCTTTGTATTTATTTAAGTAGAGATGCAATACAGGTGAAAGGTAGGGCTTGAGCGGCGACACCAGTTTTCATACGAATGGCGCATTATTGCCGTTCTACCTCTTTTAATATGTTCTGTGGGTCTAACCATTAAAGTTCTACCGCCAATGAAATGATACATGTGATATTAAATTTTGACGTGACGACGTCTAATAAATCTATGAACGCCGGCTACACACACGAAAAACGATGACTCATTGTATTGTTACGCTCATTGTAACGTTACGCTTGTAACGTTACGTTGATGCTTGAGCGTTCGGCTTGCGACGTTCGTCGTCTGTTTATAAAGTGAAGTGTAAAGTTAATGTGGTTTCATTGTTTTGTTATGACGTTGTCACGTTAAAATATCGTCCGTAAATCGACTTTACAGACAACCTTTATTTAAAAGTCGTGAGGTACAACAGCTGTGTGAATTTCTTACAATTTCTGATGAATGATCACTTTCTGTCCAAGTAAGATGTGATGATTATAATGACCATCTTCACAGGGCCAGCGTCAACGCCGGCACATCCATGACGGAAGCAGTGGAGTGGTACACCAACACGAATGCCGCCTTGCTCAGCCATCTCACCAAGGAGATCAAGGATACTGACAGCAGCACTATATGGAGGTATGTAAGAATAACCCGGTTTCTTTTGCTTTTAGCAAACTAGGGTAAATTTGTCGAATCAGGGCTCCACCTCGAAAGTACTCCAATTTTTTTCTATCGTTTTTTACCACTAATATGGAGTATTACGAGTAATATTGAGGAGGCGCATAGCTTTGGACCCGTAACAAACAAAAGTCATAATATTAAATGCATAATGTAAATGATATCATCCCAGTTCCCAGTGGGTCCGCTAGCACCTGGACGACCGAGCATTGCTCGGATAAAAACAATTTATTTTCTTGGTTTAATTTCAAACGAAACACTCATTTGCTTATTGTTACTTAATAACGCCATCTGAAATAGCTCCCAATAAAAAATCACATAAAATAAAATATAAACGCAGTATGGTTTTGATTGAGGTTTGAACCCGGGCCTCTAGGTCTGCAGTCAGCCCACGTAACCATATGACCAAGGAAGCTTTAATACAATGAACGAAATTTTTATAGAGCTCTTTCTAATGAACATTGTCATCTCTTTGAACGTTGGATTGACGGATGGCGTTTGTCGGCGTTTACGCCACAATATTATTAATACATACTCGCCAATAGATGTCAGGAAGAGTCGTATTGTTCAGTTTATATTTAAGTTGATTATTGCTGAAAATATTTTTTTATCATTTAATTATTCTAAACATAAAACCCAGATGGATCGGTTTATCACCCCCGAAACTTACCCTGGTTAAAACCCTAAAATTCATCAAAATCGTTGGAGCATTTTCCGAGATACAAAAAATATATTTAGGTATATACAAGAATTGCTCGTTTAAAGGTAAATTAGATTACTGATGATTCGATAAATCAAACATTTCTCATGAAACAATTCCCTAAGCCATTATAAAATTTATGGCTGTTTTAGCACCGATGTCGTTAAATAAGTCATTACTGGGAGTATAAACAGTGGATTGAGATTAATATGTTAGATCTGGAGAAGTGATAGCCTTCAGCATAAGGATCCAAGTTCAATTTCTATCAGTGCCTACAAATTTACGAATTTATGCACGTACTAGCTATGCCTGGTGGTATTACCCGCGTTATTAGGGATCAGATACATTTTTTATATTAATGAAGAAGCAGCGAGCACGCAGGCTGCGTGGTGTTAAGTGGTTGCTTCAGCACATGGACATGACAGCATACACAAAGAAATGTTGGGACCGAGAAGTTAGTCGTAAAAAATTCATGAGCATTTTCGTGCTTTGGACGTTAAGCCGTCTATTCCGGTTGTTATCGAAAACGTTTTGAAAAAAAACGGCAAATTGTTTGTAAAGTAGGTTTACGATCGAGATGTTTAGTACGTGATAACGTCCGCACGAGAAAATCTCCATTCGTTTGTATGCCGCTAGAGTGAGAGAGACGGAAGATCGGTCCACTCACTCGAACGCTATGCCAGCCTCCGCTCGTGAGGATTCCGCGTGACAAGTTTCACGGAATGACTGGCAGCGCTCGAGATGAGACGGGAGATCGGTCCGTCTCTCTCTCGTTATACCTGCGATCGCGCTCGTGAGGTTTTGGTGTGACACAAGTTTCTGAACATGTCACCCGACTAAAACGATTTTAAAGACGTTATCACGTCAAAAAACCGACAGTGAATTTACCACTCTCCAATAATTCGCATTGGAGCAGCGTGGTGGACTAAGCTCCAGGCCTACCCACTGATGAGGGAGAGCAATGCCCAGCAATGGGATGCAAAAAGTGTTGCAGCCAATTCAGGTAAAGTAGGTAATTCTGATAGCAAAAAATAAAACCTGTGCTATATTTAAGATTATTTATCCGGTCTTAGAGTAAAAAATCAATTTAGATACTTTTAAAGAGATGTCAAAACGTGGCATCCTCATACATTTTGTTTGAACCGTGATAAGAACATGATTTGTGATGACATAAATCCCTACTTAATATTATAAATTCGATAGTAACTCTGTCTGTCTGTCTGTCTGCTACGCTTTCCCGCTTAAAGTATTCAACCAATTTTAATGTAATTTGGAACACAGAGTGGACCCTGGGAAAGGACATAGAATGGTTTTTATCTTACGGGAACCTATAAAACGGGTACACGTGGGCGGAGCCGCTGGCGGAAGGCTAGTAGTTTATATTTTTATTGATATAAAAGGCAATAAAAATAAATTACCAATTATTCTGCTTTACATGGTTAATTGCAACATTTTTAAAGTATGTATTTCGATTTTTTTCATATGTAATGTCTAAGACCCTATTTTATGATAACGTCATGGTCGTAGAACATTGACGGATCTGCTGTAAGTCATATTTTACGTGGCGGCCATTTAAAGTTTTTTCAACCGTTTTTTTGTCATATACCTTTTAATTTAAAATCAACAGCGCTAGAAATTTACATGCATCTAATAAAAAATGATGTTTTTAATATACAATAGCAACAATACAAAATAATTGCGTAGTTTTGAAGAAAATTCACATGTTTCGTTATACTTCGGAGTCTTATCAGTTGCAAAGTCGTAACCGACATTTTTCTTCGGAAACCTACTATAATAAAATGTCGGATCTTACTTTACGTTTATGTTCTACCAACTTATAATGAAATAATGTTGACGGATATGAAATATTTTTTTTTAAATAAAAGAATTTTAATTATGTAATAAGTTTTATTATTTTAACAACTTAAGTAATTAGATAAATCAAATTTTAATTTTTTTACAATCACTTTTATGAACATAATAACTACTTAATATACTAAAAAAAATAAGCTAAAGTATGAAGTCTTAACACTTGGTACCTTTTATTTAATTAAGATACTAATAATAATTCTTATTTGTAAGTAATACCTATGATACGGTACTTAAGCACTAGAAAGTTATGTATCTATGTATTGTATGACATCAATAAATTAATCAATAGAGATCAACAACGAGATCAGAATTTTCATGAAAAAAATCCTAATAATATATTTAAATAAAATATGAATAATAAGTAGTAACAATTTTTTTTATTCCATAAAATTTACCTATTCAGATTCATCGTCATTATTAGAAACCTTTCCAGAATGAGTTAAATTTTTGAATAAATCGTGGTACTTGTTAGGTATTACACCCGAATTGCAAAGACTAATAAGATTGTTATACTTATCGTTGCTGATGGGAATCGGATTAGAGTAAGCTTCGCGTAAGATTGGTGTATTATAGTTTCTAGTCTCTTTTCTAAGGACAAGCGTCATATAATCATCGTTTAAGGAGTACTTATAACGAATCTTATTACTCTTCGTTTCCTCGACATGCACTTCTTTAATGGCTGTCCATGTAACTTTACGATTGTCGGTGTTCTTAACCCAATTTTTATTTTTTAGTTGTTCTTTAAAGTCAAAAACCATTGACTGGTTTACATCTATGACCTCATAGGATTCCCCTGTTATTTTTGCCCATCGTACAGCCAATTTCCATTCATCCGGCGTGTAAATTAATTTATGTTCAGCAGCTCTTTCAATAACGCTATGGACGGAATCCCCTTCATTTTGGGTGTGTCCCTTCTCCAGAAACCTGTGAGTTATGGTCACACCAAATTCTTTCGCTGCATGAGCATACATATAAAAAACTATTCGGTTTCGATTCTGGCCTGCACAATTGTCAGACCAGAATCGAAACTCTTTTGTACCGTTTTGTAAATAATATTTTTTTATGAAGTCATACAAGCAACTGGCTACTTCGTTTGCCACACGTTTAGCGATACTTTCATCCCACATATAACAATACCTTTGTTTCTGGACCATGTCGTAAATTGTGAAATTATAACAGGACAACTTTCTTTTATAATATAAAATACTCATCTGCCCATGCGGACAGGTTAGTACCTTTTGGAAATCAAACGTAGCCCAAGCAACACGACCATCAAGTGCATCAGTTTTGTCTTTGTTTTTTATGGTCCTGGATAAAATTTTGTTGAATTGATGTTTAGAATACTGTTCCTTGAGCTCCTCGGACGGATTTTCTGCATTTTTAAAACCATGGCACTGGTCGCAAGTATCTTTTTTGGAATGTGGAAACTTAAATTAAAATTACTATTAACAATATCCCTATATTGCCTGAGGCTTGTAGCTTTGTTAGAATATTTTTGAAGATCGGGCCATTCTTTGTAAAAATTAAACAAATATCAAACTTCCATCCAAATATAGTATTTTCGACGCTGCCCTATTATAAGCGCAAACGAATTCACATGAGCACAAACTGACATTATCATCTCATCGTTAATAACTTTTTTGTGGTTTTTATGCTTCCCTCTCATGTCTATTTCTACCGAAGTGCTTCCATCGTATTTATCAATATCAATACATTGCTGAGTTTCTGCTGGGGGTAAATATGGGGACTCTTTCTGGTCCACTGGCAAAAAATGATCTTGTTTTAGAATGGAATTCGGTGACTGTATGGTCAAATTTTCTTTATCTGCTGGTTTTTTACTTATTTCACCTCCAAGTATGAGGTCATCTTCAAAAACGTCTTTATAAACTTCATGCATTTTTTCAATTATATTGTGCGCTCTTAGTGGTAATGGTGAAAAGCATTCTGAAAATAATAACGTGTAGGTGAAGTGAAACTGTAAATCTTCAGTCTTCTGTGAACGTAACATTAAAACACGTTGTAGGTATGAAAATTATGTATAGTAAGAGAAAAAATATTTTTATTTACAGAAAATATATTTAATAACACGAAGTTAGCACGTGCATAAAAATTATTATAAATAGATTAAAATCGTAGATTTTTTGTGTTAGAAAAAAGGCGGATGTAAATTTCAGTTCGAAAAAAAAAGTTGGAAGTACACATACGACACAAAAATACAAAACCGTGTGCGCAGAATATCGTCGATTGTGACCGTCCGTCACTGCCATGTCCGTAGGAAAACGCTGTATAATTACATACACTACGAATACCAATCATTGTTATAAAAACATTACAAAACTACTAATTATACTTTACTTTTAGTGTATCAAATGTTTTTATAAAAAAATTAAATCTATAAATGTTTAATAAACTTCCATAGAAGAGTGACGGGTAATTAAAACCGACGTTTTTAAATACTCTTCTGATATTTTGATACAAATTATTGAAATTAACGAAATAAATTATTTCATCTAATTAATTTACTTACCTGGAGTTCCTGGTATGCAATCCTCATCACTGTCGTAATAATCTTGGTTAGAATTTTTCAATCGTGTTTTTTCCTCGTTTTGAGATTGTTCTTCTACCAGTCTTATCATAAGTTCAGACCTTCTTGACTTCATTTTTAAATCCTTTTTACAATTTGCGCAATAAATAGCAGATATGAAAAAATATAATATTCAGAAAACGTAAATTATTACGGCATAATAACAAAATCACGCCGACCGCGTAGGAGTTCGACGGAAAGTGACGAATGCGTAGATCCGTCGGACGCGGGAGGGGGTGTTTCGGACGTTCCGCGCGTAATAGATAGTCGGACAAGCAAACCCGCCATTGTTCTACGATCGCTAATCAAATCCGTCAGTATACCAGTTGCATAATTTCAAAACTATATGTAAAATCAAAATTTTTTAATCAAGTTACAATAATACCTATTATTTGCTATCGAAATAAAGCAAAATATCATTTTCGGTATTTTTTCAAAACCGACACTATTCTACGATCATGACGATAAGAACGCTAACGTGGGTGAAAAAAGGGAACATAGGTTGTTAAATTTAAGAAATAGGACGAGGATATATACATAAAGAGGGTTAAGAAATTACCATATTCATGTTCCGCCTTCAGTAATTAAAATTTTAATCAGAATATTTATATTACGGGGTAACTTCCAAGTGATCAGCTATCGAGGTTAACTTAGTGAGGCAAGTGCAGGCTGAATTGCTTCAGTTTCCTTTGATAGACGCATAATTAATAGTTAACGGTTAAAATTGATCTTAATTTTCATCCGATTTCAAAATGGAGGGGTGGGAGGAAGTGTATTTGCGTCATGACCTATATGTTCGCAATTGTACGATAAAGTTATTCATAGCAAAAATAATTTTATACTTATACAACTATTACTAAAAGTAATGACAAAGTATTTACTTGACATCAAAATTACAACGACGAATTCTTCTCTCATCTGAATGCTAAATGTGTTTTACTTCAGTTATATTGCACATTTAAATGTTTTTATTTTATACTAGCCTTCCGCCAGCGGCTTCGCCCGCATGGACCCGTTTAATGGGTCCCGTAGCCTATGTTCTTTTCCAGGCTTCATTGCTATATTAAAATCATAGGCGTTTAGCCAGTTGCTTCAACCGCGTTGACCCTATTACCCGTTTTCACGTAGGAATGAAGCATTTTCCCGCGGTAAAAAGTATGCCTATGCTACTGAGGGTGAATGTAGCTTTCTAATGGTGAAAGAATTTTTGAAATCGGAACAGTAGTTTTTGAGTTTATTCATTACAAACATACAAATCCTCTTGCTTATTTTAGTATAGATATAATCGTAGTATAGACACAATCTTAGGTACTTAATAATTCACTTTATTTATATAGACGAAAATATGCTATGCTTTCGATTACATCTTCACGGGTTTTCATGAATCTTGGCAGTGGTCTAGCTTACACGTCAGAATGAATATTGGCAACATTTTATGTCACTTTATTGAAGTCACTTATTTTTTTTCATGAGAGAATGCGTGAGGTGAACTCCACTACGTTTTCTGCTCACAATTACTTTACACATTACTCTTTCACCACCTTCAAGTAGTCACTAAAGTGACAAGTACGCTAATGGGCATGATGACAGATTTTTAAATACCTTTCCTTATTGTAGGTACACGTCTCCTAGTTTCGAAAAAAGTTTATTTCAGCAATAAAATTAAGTTTTATTATATATCGAATCGTGAGTGTAACTTAACATGATTATTTATATCCGACTAACCTCACGAGACATTTTTCCGGAACTAGGCCGACTAGTTTCGGACCTAAACGAGGTCCTTCTTCATGAGCCGTCGCGGTCGGTCGCTCGGAGGACGCGCCGATGACTGCGGGCGGTGGCGCGTGCGGCTCGTCGGGATGGTTCGGCAGCCATCGGATCTCCTCGTGTGTCTTCGTCCATTGCGTCCGCGCTTAAGGTGGTGCTAGACGGGACGCATACCACGCTGACTGTGTCGCTCTCCAAAGTATCAACCACATTGTGATCCGACGTAGTATGAAGTACTGGTTTCCAGGCTGAGGGCACAGTCCAGCCACTGTCTCTGTTGTAATTGGGGCGACGGTTAATTTCAATCGCCTCGCGCACTTTCCGGGGTACTAGAAATTTTTCCCTCGCCAGAACTGCCACTTTGTCAAAACGAATGAAATGTGCCGTCCCCGAATTATGGGCATGTTCCGCGACTGCGGACCCTCTGCTGTCCATATTCTTCACACTCCGTATGTGTTCGCATACCCTGGTAGCGATGTTGCGACGAGTTTCGCCAATATAACTCTTGCCACAGTCACAGGGTATCATGTACACGCCCGGCACACTTAACGGGTCTCTGTCTTTTGGTGAGCGTAGATATTCCCGTATCTGAGCAGGAGAACGGAAAATCGTCCTTACGTTATATTTGGAACGCAAAAGGTGTCCGATCTTGTCCGTTACTCCTTTAATATAGGGCAAGTATGCTGGTATTCTATCTACGCCCACATGTCGTGGTTTGGAGCTACCACCCACCAACCGAAGACTCTGTCTCCACGAGTACCCGTTGGTTTCCAGCACATTTCTCACGTGATGTAACTCTGAGTTAACGTGTTGGAAATCGCACAGGTTCAAAGCCCGGTTGATGAGTGTCCTGGGCACCGAAGAGAGGTGGGCTGGATGGTGGTGTGAATCTGCCTGCAGGTACCGGTCGGTGTGTGTTGGTTTCCGGTACACAGTGTGTGATAATTTACCATTCGGTTCCCGGCAGACTAAAACATCCAAGAATGGTAGTGTTCCCATCCTCTCTTCTTCCACTGTGAATTGGATCTTTGGATGCACAGTGTTCAGGTGGCCCAAAAACTCCGATAGCCCATCCTTAGCTATCACTGCGAAGACATCGTCCACGTATCTCCACCAGAAGCGCGGTTTTACAGTAGCGTTCTCCATCGCCTTGTCCTCAAACCATTCCATAAAGATATTGGCTACCACCGGAGCAATCGGAGAACCCATAGCTACTCCATCCACCTGTAGGAAGTACTCTCCTCGCCAAACAAAATAGCCGCTCTTAAGACAGAGCTCCACCAGTTCAATAGTTCCAGTAGGTGCACCAGATTTCTCTAGTAGTTGTGATATTATACTTAGTGAGTCCTCTACCGGAACATTCGTGAACAGCGAAGCCACGTCAAAACTGACCATTACTTCGTTTTTTAGGATATGCACATTTCCTAACAGGTCAACGAAGTGTCCAGAATCCTTTACATGGCTAGATGTTCTGCCCGTGAAGGAATTCAGCATAGTGGCCAGGTGTCTAGACAGCTTATAAGTTGGTGAATCTATTTGACTTACTATGGGTCTCAGAGGCCAATTGGGCTTATGCGTTTTTGGCAAACCATATATCTTTGGGGCAGTGGGGTTATGTGGACGTAAGCGATATATGTCGTCTTCGGCAAAGTACACTTGCAGGAGCCTGAGAACCTTGGTCGTCACCCTTGCCGTCGGGTTGTAGTCCACTTTCTTATTTCTCATCTATCTATCTTCATTCGTTTTGACAAAGTGGCAGTTCTGGCGAGGGAAAAATTTCTAGTACCCCGGAAAGTGCGCGAGGCGATTGAAATTAACCGTCGCCCCAATTACAACAGAGACAGTGGCTGGACTGTGCCCTCAGCCTGGAAACCAGTACTTCATACTACGTCGGATCACAATGTGGTTGATACTTTGGAGAGCGACACAGTCAGCGTGGTATGCGTCCCGTCTAGCACCACCTTAAGCGCGGACGCAATGGACGAAGACACACGAGGAGATCCGATGGCTGCCGAACCATCCCGACGAGCCGCACGCGCCACCGCCCGCAGTCATCGGCGCGTCCTCCGAGCGACCGACCGCGACGGCTCATGAAGAAGGACCTCGTTTAGGTCCGAAACTAGTCGGCCTAGTTCCGGAAAAATGTCTCGTGAGGTTAGTCGGATATAAATAATCAAAATTAAGTTTTAACGTAAATTAATGTATTTTCTGCTATGTAATTTGAATTAAGCGCGAAAACCCTCGTAGGTGTCATGGCGTCGGCTTGCTCGTCAAACTTCAAGCAACACGATGACATTTACTGAGACGTGACGTCATCCATTTTGATTGGCGTTTTAGATAACATGGCCGATTGCTGTATTTAATACTTTTATTTTATTGAAAATCTTATTAATCTTAATGTTTATATTAAAACGGGATCATATTTTAGAACTTTTTTAGCATATATTTTTCTGTAAAACCGTTTATTCTCTGATTCTTTAATAGTGTCATCATGCCTATTGGTTATAGTCACCTGTAACTTCAATTTCAATTTCACGATGTTTGAGTAGCACTGATCATATGATAAACTGACCCATACTCATAGCTTTTACTAGCCAATTAACTTTACTTGCGACGTAATTACTTTAAATATGAACTAAAATCTCGAGAGCCGAGAATGGCTGCCACTTCTCGGCAAAGTAAGATCAGGCCAACCGGATGTACGTCAGTAACCAGTAAAAGACGCGAATCCAATGGATTCTGAGTGTCAGGACCAGTTGGAGTGACGGACGTCAGGGGAGGCCTATGCCCAGCATTTTTTTACAATCTCTCAGTATCTAAAGTAAAAACTATTATAATGGCATATGAATCTATTTAGAATATTTTAATTTTATTAAGCTGAATGACTCAAATAAAAAAAAACGTGAGCCATCATGGGACGCCTGGTAGATGTAAAACATTGTGTTCGTCCAAGTAACATGCATAAATTATATCGAATCGTGAGTGTAACTTAACATGATTGTTTATATCTATCTATCTATCTAATACCTAACCGAGCAATTCTTGTATGTATCTAAATATATTTTTTGAATCTCGGAAACGGCTCCAAAGATTTTGATAAAATTTAGTACCCTGGTTTCGGGGATGATAAATCGATCCACAAAATTTTTATTGTTAGAAATTTTTAGCTGTATAAAAATATTTTCAATGAAAATCAATTTAAATATAAACTGAAAAATACGACTTTTCCTGACATCTATTGGAGAGTATTAATAATATTTTGGCGTAAACGCTGTCAAACTGGGGAGCACACAAGGCTCATTGTGGATTTTCTCAAGCGTCATTAGGACCTTGTGCTTTTTATAGGTTGGGTGGTAGGAAGATTAAAATATTATATTATTTAAAATCATTATACTTCATGAAGTTTTGCGTTTAACCGGTGGAGAGAGCGCCTATAGGTTTTCAAAAATTTTATACGAAAGTTACAGGTAAAATAGTAGAACAAATTAAATGCATGCTAAGTCATATTTCAGTAATCTGAAGATTTTAGTATGAATGTATACAAAACAGCGAAATAAAAAACGGCATTTTGGCAAACTCTGAAGAGTTCGAATTTTTATTATTTAAAATTCGTGGCTCAACGGTTACGGGGTTTTCTAATCTGACCATTTTGACATCCGGAAGTAAGAAAAGAAAACTGTACCTACATAGAGGTCTTTTTTAATCGTGGCAGCACTGAACAGGATGCAAGCTGTACCCCATATCTTAATCTGACGCGCTCGAGTAAATCCGTAAATCCCCTCTTGGGCTCCCCTATTACCATACGCCAATCCGACGTTCAAAGAAATGACAATGTCAGTTTGAAAGAGCTCTATGAAAATTTCGTCCATTGAATGAAAGCTTTCGTGGTCGAATGGTTGCGTGAGTTGACTGCGGAACTAGAGACCCGGGTTCAAACCTCAATCAAAACCATATTGTGAATTTTTTATTTTTATGAAAATAACTATTTTTATTAGGAGCTATTTCAGACGGCGTTTTTAAGTAACACTAAGCAAATCAGTGTTTCGTTTGAAACTAAACCAAGAAAATAAATTGTTTTTATCCGAGCAACGCTCGGTCGTCCAGGTACTAACGTTAAACTCACGTGAAAAAATGTCACGTGAGTTTAGTCGTATATAATCTATCATAACATGCATAAAAGACAAGATTACGACAGGAACTAAACAAAGCATAATGAAAAGGATGGGTGTCAATAAAGCTAAACAATGTCGAGTGGTCAAAAGTAGAATGGGTGGCCATTCAGCTACAGGATGACGCATATTTATTTGATAAACATTTATTTTCATTTAATACAAAAATTCAATATTAATTTCAAGTTGCTGAGTGTGGCGACGCCGCGTCGCTACGTCGCCACGCCAACAATTCGGTTTACGCGAGCCCATAGATGTTTCATATCGAAAATCCTGGGTTTATACGTTTCAGAGAGACGAAGAATAGATTCTTATTCTTATGATCTTTGTGTGGTGGGTACCATGGACACATACAAAGACAGGAACACAAAGATCCAGACCGAGAACAGAAATTTAAGCTCATCATTCAAGTTTCTGTTTCGCCGGGAAGCGAACCCAGGACCCCTCGACGGCAGTCCGGCATGGTAACCATTGCGAAACGCAGGTCGTCAAAACTCTACTATGCGAATAATTGCATGTTTTAACAACTGGTACAAATTTTATAACTCAATAGGAAAGAATCAATGCTGTACCCCATTCAGCCATGAAGGTATTCTATGAAATTTGAGTACCTAGGTTAATGCTGTTACCCGCTTACATGAGGCCACTATCAGCCTCCGGAATGGCTGTGAAACTGCATGCGACCTCAAAGCAAGACTCAAGATTGTATGTACGACTATGCCATAGACTGTAAGGACTTGTCACTACGTGGTTCTAATAATGATTGCACAGTATTGATATGCCTAAATCCCTCTAACTTTACATAAATAAGTTATTAAATGCATGATTCTGATCTCTACGCTAACTTTGCTGCAATACATCTTTAATACTCCGCTCACATCGTTCAAATGTGGTTTCCCGAGGGGAACGTTCAACGATTTTGTCGCAGCCATTGCCACTAGGTACATGTATTACATAAGAACTGCAACGTAACTGTATTAGCAATATTCATGTCAGCAACTATTTTGAATTTGATCTTTCTCACTCTAGGAAAGTAAAGTATGGAGTACCTTAGGGAAGTATTTTAGGCATTTTACTTCTCTTAATTTATATTAACGATTTTTCTGAAGTCATAAAACAACCGATGTTACTGTTTGCTGATGATAGCACAGTTATATTTACAGAAAAAAATATAGGTTCTTTCGAAAGTAATATAAATTACGCCCTTGAAGCACTAATAGACTTTTTAGATAGTAATAAACTTTAAATTAATCTCGATAAAACAAATATAATGACATTTAAATACAGAGTATCATACGGACAGCCAGTAAATATTAACTTTAAAGGAAAGCTAATATCTGAAATAGAAACTATAATTTTTTTAAGACTGTAGGTACATAGATAGCAAACTAATACGGCAGTCACACAAATAACATGTTATCATTTGCTTTATATACATTAACGAAGGTTGTAAGTAAAACGGCCATTTTAAATACATACCATGCTTTGCGGCAACCCTTTTTACGTCCCACTGCTGGGCACGGGTCTCTCCCCAATATTGGGGAGGCCTGGGGCTTACTCCACCACGCTGCTCCAATGCGGGTTGGTGGAGATGCGGGTTAGTGGCCAACCCGCTGTCGGATGTTTTCAAACCGCCCATAAGGCCTCCGACAAGGTTTAACGACTGTTATCTATCGACAACATCCGGGACCGACGGCTTAACGTGCCCTCCGAAGCACGGAAACGCGCATGAAATTTTTGCCACTAGCGGTCACCCATCTCACATCCGACCGCGCCCGTTTGGCTTAGTCGCATAGCTCGCTTGCGTTCTACGTTAACCGCCGGGCCATGCGCGCTTCATACCATGCTTATGTTGGTGCAACTCTGAGATACGGAATAATATTCTGGGGTAACGTGACGGGAATTCAAACTGTATTTAAAGCCCAAAAAACTGTATCCGCGCAATGTCAATTGGATCTACTTACGCAAACCGGAACCAATCCACACTCATGCCGAAATTGAGTTACCTAAGTACACAGAAAAGCTTAAAATTGCACTATCTATCTACCCTGTAAAGCTCAAAATGATCTGACAATTTTGACAGAACAAAACATTTTCATCGTGACGGGAATTCAAACTGTATTTAAAGCCCAAAAAACTGCATCCGCGCAATGTCAATTGGATCTACTTACGCAAACCGGAACCAATCCACACTCATGCCGAAATTGAGTTACCTAAGTACACAGAAAAGCTTAAAATTGCACCATCTATCGACCCTGTAAAGCTCAAAATGATCTGACAATTTTGACAGAACAAAACATTTTCATGACATGTTTACCAATCCTCAAAACATCAGTTGTCTAATACATTAAACAGCTTTTTCTCGAAACTATCATCATCATCATCATGTGTGGGTTGGTTCCGGTTTGCATAAATAGGTCCAATTACAACAAACGAACACTTAAAAATAATGACGCTCCCTTCTCTATATGTATATTTATGAGATCTTTTTAATGGGCAAAACTGAAATCAATAAATATGAAACCCTTAAAGCGAAAAGACATAACAATAAACTTTGTTCAATAGCTTCTAAAATAAGAAAATATCATAACAGTGTCTTTTGCATGGGATCAAAAATATACAGTAATCTACCGGAATTCCTCAAAATAAAAGCAGGCAGTGAATTTAAAAAAAGAACTTAAAACGTATTTACTGGAAAAGGCGTATAACTTGAATCGCTTAGTCGCCATACCTTTTTAAAAAACGTTAATACTACGTCTTTCAACTTAACCCCCTGAGCATGCAAGCCACGTGGTGTGAAATCACCGCAACCCATGTAGATATCGTACATTCACAGGCAAATTCAAACAAACTTGAGTCTTGGCTGAAGTCGTGTGCCGTAGTGGTCGCCCCAATGACATATAATATCTGTGACCGACAACCGCATATTTCTTCCAAAACTCAATAAAATTGCAGAAATGGTACCCGTTGGTATTTTTAACCTTCGCGACGCAAAAATGGCGGAATATATATTTTTTAACAACTCCCTGAATATGGATATCAAATGAAAGGTCTTGAATAGTAGAATAATGTACACTGTACTGAAAGGGATTGAGGTGTATTAACTAAGGAAATGAAATCTAAAAACTCGAAAAATATTTTTACCCAACTAAGTCACTAACTCAACTAACTAACCATTGTAAATACCTTCCTAATATTTACACATTATTTAAAAAGGACAAAACAAAAGTAAAATTAAACTTTTAAAAACCCGCCGACCCAATTAATAGACTCTAAAAACTAACAAATAATATTTTAAACCTATAATAATTATTATCGTCACAAATATTATGTAAGTTCCAAATTTTCCAAGCGGCGTCGCGTCGGGGGACCGCTAAGTAAGAAAAGCAGGTGTAGTCACAGATTGCAACAAAAGAATTTACTCCGAAATTTCGCAAAATCGACACAACGGTTAACGTCGTCTGCCCTCACGTTTAGTTGTCCCCCGACGCGACGACGCTTGGAAAATAGAAATATTTGAACCTACGAGTCCCTAATATATGTGACGCTAATAATTATAATAGGTTTAACATATTATTTTTGGGGTAGGGGGATTTTCAAAATTTTTAATTTACACTTATTCTTCTGTCAATCCATGAAAGTTGTCCTAAGCGTAATGAAACATCAAAAGGTTTTGTTCATATCAATTATTATTTTTCTACGTGAAATTGATTCGGATTATATCGCACGATAATCTAATGGTGACTCAATGAATTAGTCAGGACGTCTCTATATTGTTAACTCATACTGAAATTTATCTAATGCCATGACGCACAAAGCAACTGCTGAAAACTATCAATTAACCCTGTAGTTTTATCCTATGAAGTGCATACACTTGAGATATTTCATATACATACTTATTCGTTGTAGTGTTTAACTCAGTTTCACTCCAAACTATATAACTTTCATCTTTAAAAGATCGATTCATTAGGATCCATCTTTGAAATAGATATCTCATAACTTTAAAAAAAATCTTCACAGTACACTACAAACAAAATCAATACAAAAAAAGTACAATACAAAATCCAATACCTATTAATCCTAACAAGAAAAATAAAAATTTAAAAAAAAATTAAACAAATAACGCACACTCGATATATATTTTCTATGTGGTTGCAACCATTATTTATATCCTCATTATTGTGAGACTTGGAGCCTACTTCACAGCGCTGCTTCAATGGGGGTTGGATCAGCTGTGGGATGTTTTAAAAAACAAGGCTTCCGACAAGATTTCATGATTATCTATAGACCGATCCAGGACTGAAGCTTAATGTGCCACTAGCGATCAATCATCTCATACGCGACTGCCCTCATTTTGCTTAGCTGTGTAGGTCCACAGAGTTCTACGCCAGCCGCTTCTCAATGCGCGCTTCTATGCTTACTCATTTAAAAAAAATGTTTCAAGTCTCAGTAGTGTAAGCTCTGCCAAGATGAATGAATCAGTCAGTACATCTAATGTCACATTCAGTCAATTAAATGAATTGCGGTGTTACGAGTATGAAGAAATTACATTACTTGTATTTTCATGAGTTACTCATGGCCGCGTGCCAACATGGCAACCGTTAGTTAATTAATTGTAGTTATTTACACGAAGAAGATATTATAATAAAATGTGTATGGCCATGAATGTTAAGTGGGTTTTTTGTTACCGTAACAGAAACCATAATAGCTATTTTAAAAAAAACTGACGGACACTGCCGGCTGTATGTCGGTGTCCGACAATCAAAGCGCACGAAAGTGCGCCGGACAAGTTCTAAGCACAGGCCGCGCGCACACCGTGCACTATTTACCCGAACCGCTTCGAGCCACTTTTGACCCCCCTGTATTTTCTTACCTGATTAATAGATCTGGATCTGGATGAAACTTTACGGACATAATAACACCATTTAATATACTTTGAATAAAAAGTTTCAATATTGTAGCTATTACAGAAAAAAAGTTATAGACTCGAGAAAATTGTAAATTTGGTACTCACTGACTCATGTACTCACTGACATCTCATCAAAATGTTTGACCACTTCTAGAAGACCTACAAAGCTGAAATTTGGCATTTAGCTAGTCGTCAGGGTAAGAGTAATGGGAAAATTCGAATATTGGAAATTGGTCTAGTGCGAGTCAGGTTTTAGTCAAAATTATGTATAATGTTGGTAATTCTCTCTAAGATTTAAAAATCTGGGATTTGGCATGGGGATAGTCGTTAACATTTAAAAAGTTAAGAAAACATCGAAAATTGGAAATTGGTAAAGTGCGAGTCAGATTATAGTCATTATCATTATGATATATAAAAATGTTGGTCATACTTCTCTAAGACTTACAAATCTGAAATTTCGCATCGGGGTAGTCGTTAGCATAAAAGTAAAGGAAAACTTTAGAAAATAGGAAATGGTCAAGTGCAAAAAGAAATTATAATACATGAAAAAAAATCAGAACATAAAAAAAAGAAATTATAGTATAATCAAAATTCATTTTAATAGATAACTAACTACGTTTTAAAATGAACTATAAACAAAACAATCCATTTCATCCCAAGATGTCGTGCACAGTATCGTATTGCAGTTTAAAATAAATGTTTTAATTATTACCTGTTACATAAAGCTATTATTACTACTTTTTTATAATATTAATAATAATTATTATTATTATTACATCTGGTGGACCAGACACACTTCATTTTAATAATAATAATATAATATGAACAACGTTGCGATAGGTACCATAAAGCAAACTGAGCAAAAAGAAATGAAATCCCAAGAAAAACATAACTGTAAAAATATAGGCCAAGTTCTTGTACATAAAAAAAGAGTTGAAATCTAAACTACAGCCAAGTTAATAATAATCAGAACCGATATTTATCATTCGAACTTGGCGGGTTTTGAAATTTTAATGAAGTATAAAAGTCCAACTCTAGAACTTACCTCCGCAAGATTTGCTCTTTTCAGAAGTATTCGTGTGATGAAAACCCGCCAAGTTGGAATGGTTAAACGCTATTTCAAAAACTGATTTTTGTAATACTTATCATAACATAAGTGCTCGAAACAGCGGTACGGGGAGCTACTTCATTTAATTCCCGCATAAGATCTCAGGGAACTCGGAGCGGCTGAAAATCAGCGCAGCCCAGGTTTATAGATCTTGGGTCTGCTGTAGCTGAGCCGTTTCCTTTTGCTTCCAACAGTAGGTGTACATCAATTGTAAATTGTAAATGTTTAAGTATGGAAACTGAACTTCTTTTGTGTGTATTTATGTATTGAAGCAATAAACCATTATTATTATTCGGAAAACTATTTCTTCTCAGCTTTTTCTAAGGCCGGTTTGAACTACATTTACGGGTGGTTACCAAGTAAATGTAGTAAAGATGTTGAGAATTTAAGTAGATTGTGAAAAATATTGGGGGGTTATATCGTTTTCTTCGATTTGTAAGAACTTTCTTACTATTCTGCAAGTATTTAGAATAGCAGTTTTTTGTAATGCTATGTAGGTGTTGTGATTTAGGTCTAGTTGCCTAAGGCTATGTCGGAGATGTTTCGGAATAACGCCTGTAGTAGAAACAACTATAGGAACTACGAATACTTTTTGCTGTTTCCAGATTCTTAATACTTCTTCCTTCAGGTCACTGTATTTACAAATTTTCTCAGTTATTGTTTTTTGTAGGTTATGTGTATTGGGTACTGCTATATCGATAAGGAATGTTACTTTATTTAATTTATCTTGAAGTGTTATGTCCGGTCTATTGTAATGGATTGTTTTGTCTGTCAGTATTGCCCGATCGTAGTACAGTTTATATGATTCATTCTCTAGTACAGTTTGTGGGGTATAATTATAGTAAGGCGTGTTTGTGTTTTGTATGAGTTTATTTTTGAGTGCAAGTTTTTGATGGATGATATTTACTAACTGGTTATGTCTGTGGGTATAGTCCGTCTGTGTGAGTGTTGTGCATGCCCCTGTTATATGTTGAATGGTTTCCGGTTGGTTGTGACATTTGCGACATTTATCAGTTATTGTGTTATCTTTGATAATATTATTATTATTATTATTATTATTAATATCGGTTCTGATTATTATTAACTTGGCTGTAGTTTAGATTTCAACTCTTTTTTTTATGTACAAGTACTTGGCCTACATTTTTACAGTTATGTTTTTGGTGGGATCAGTTATACGCGCATGTTTGAATTTCTTCATAGACCATTCCATCTGGTTCAACAATCGTTAAGAACTCGCGTCATGTAAAAAGAACGCTGATTGATCTGCGCATTAGGTCTATTTTGTGGTATGAAGTTTTTCAATAACCTTCTTTCTTCTTCTTTTCAGCCTTTGGTAGTCCACTGCTGGACGTAGGTCTCCTCTAACGTTCGCCACTCCTATCGGTCCTGCGCTTTCTGAATCCAGGTTGGAGGACAGCCTGTACTTCTTTGGCCAAGACGTGGTCGCAAATCGAGAACCTTTCTTCCCCATCGGTTGTCGGTTCTCCTAACTATATAGTTAGGAGGCCATATGGCCTGCCCATTGCCACTTTAGCTTGCAAATTTTGGGATATATATATATATATATATATATATATGTAATGTTCAGAAAAATATCTTATACCGATTGCTTTTTTATTATTGTCTGAATTTTACATCACTCAATGAACTCGAGCGTTCTAGGTAAACACAACATAGATAAATTTAAATCTATGAAACAGACGATAAATGGAGGTTCTTAATGATAGTACTTAATTAAAAATAAATGATGGCGCTATATATTATAGCCAACACCAATCGATAGAAACTATAACATTTCATGATTATACCACCAGACGAAGGTTAAAGTTCCACCGACGCCATCTGGACTCGTGGCAGTCCTCCACAGTCCGCTCCATTTTACCGCGGACGTGTAAGTTTTGGGACAACCTTCCAGCTGTGGCATTTCCAGTAGACTATGACATAGAGTTCTTCATGAAAGCTTTAAAAAAGATCTCCTTCAATGCCCCGAGCATCTGCCGGCAATGCCCCGAGCATCTGCGGCCCGTCTGCTTTTTTGTTCGGTTTATTAAAAAAACTGACTTATGCTCAGGTCAAATAAAAAAATAAAGTCGTCATAATACGATATTAGACTACCAAACTAATTGAGATACTTTTAATGAGCTGTAATAATGTTGTTAAACATGCATTATGTATAAGGAAATTATTTGTGACATTACAAAATTTTGTGGTCAATTAACTAAATTATTATTTATCAGAAAATCATGTATTAATATTAATTGACAATTATCCTGTTTCCCAAGTGTGGATGCAGACAGACCGATTTTATTTTGATTATTTTTTGCGTAGTGTCCAATACCGTTGTTAGTTCACAACATTCGATTCCCGAACGAAACTTTCCTCTCCTAACTAAATCCCAACTATCACGGTACCTGGAGGTAGGACGAGAAATCAAGACGTGAAATCGTGAATTCGTGACGGACAGTAAGTCGTCTACTGCACCGCGCCGAGTTAGGTCGAGCTACCAAAGTTCACTTCAACTTACGCTTATCAGTACGGCTATCATCATCAATCTCAACATTTTATTGTGTGTGTCTCATATCGAGTGCATCATCACTTTGCTAAAAAAATCAACATATGAAGGACATTGGAAGAACGGAGTACGCGCGCGTATCTACCGCCGAAACGCGAAAATACGTGAACCAGGTATTTCCCACACCCATTCTTTCTTTATCCAACATTATCTGGTCCTTCAGCCCAATTTCGTATCGAAATTCCCTGTTTTCTAAAGTTTCGTTTCGGTTCGAACTTAAATTTCTTTGTGTGAAGTCATTTGGAGGTCATTATGGTCAATGGTAATAACTTTCCGTAATATTCGAAATTTATTGCTCTTATTGCGCTCACATTCTATATCAAAATTACATAAACAAACAAATTTCAATATAAGTGTTTCATTGTTGAGTTCGCGTCATTGTTTACATTACATGCTCATAAATAAAACTTTGATTTACTTACGTTTCCATTGCATATACTCAAGCAGCGTTGACAATAATTGTTCGGGACTTGCTAGCACTCTTGATTCGAGGTTTTATCACTAAAAATTCAAATAAAGATCACTCCATCATCGTTTAAACATCCGTCACATAAAACTGATTCTATTTTAAATAGCATTAAGTTTTGGAGAGCATCTTAACACTCTTTTCACTTACCACTTTCAAAATATTGTTTTTATTATAATCTGAAAACGATTATACGCAACACTCACTTAATTTTAACATTAAAACCTTTTAAAACAACAAAAAAGTTCGCGGGTTTGATCTGATTTAACACTTCTTGACTTACACTGACAGCTAAATTTTCGATACCATAGCCAATATTTCTGTTTTTTATCGAATAAACAATTCGACACAACGATCGCGACATTAGTGTTACATTGGCTAGGAAATGTTTTCGATATCTCGAAGACGATGACGAATTTAGATATCGTTTCGCTACGAAGCGATGTTACTTTGTCTAAGGACCTTTGTCTAAGCCTGCAGCAGTGTGTGCCAAGTGTGTAGTGGTCGTCACCATACAAAACTCCACATGTCATGTGCATCATCATCTCCTAATGTGGCTTCCGTTGCCACAAGCTACAAAGAAGTTTTAAGCTCTCATGTTAATTCTTCAACTCAACTTCAAGCATTACATGGCATTGATTCTGCATCTACCATGCTTCTAGGCACAGCCATTGTGGAAGTGCAGGATTCCAATGGCCATTTTCATGAGGCACGGGCCTTAATTGAGTGTGGATCTCAAGTCTCTGTCATAACTAACTTTGCTCATAGACTAAGGCTTCCACGCCATCAGTCCAGTCCCATACTTAGGTGCTTTATCTGCTCAACAGACATGAGGAGCTATATATTGCAACATTAGGTCGTTGGCAGATTCAAGGCACATGATTAAGTCAAACATTATTATATTGAAGCGCATTACTAATAACCTGCCATCTATTCACATTGACCCCGATGTCACATACATTCACCGAGCTAGGACCTATTGACTTAGTCTTAGGAGTTGATCTGTTTGACAAGATCCTGGATGGCAAAAAGTTTAGTCTAGGTCAAAATATGCCTACTGCTCTTTCCTCGATATTCGGCTGGATAATAATGGGTAGAGCTCCTGTAGCATTACCACATGTCCAAAATGTGGCATCGATGGCCTGCATGTTAGATCTAAATCTAGCACCCAGTTGATCCAGGGATGGGAATGAGTCACCAACTCTAATGCACGATTACTACAATGCTAGTCACGTGCACGTAAATGCTTTTCCTAACCACCATGAGCAGTATTTCATCCCGCATCATGATGTTCGAAGGGAACGCAACAGCAGTGCAGGGCGCTTCCACGCCGAGTTCTACTGATCATAGGCTCAACTAGGTGCCCATGCTTAACGCCTCAACCTCCAACACACACAAAATAAAACACATCACTCTGCTTTTTTAGGATTTTAGGATTCACAATTTGTTTTCTACAAGTGACATCAAACCATCGCCAGTCAACCGTTATATCGTCAGTCAGTGCGTTTGAACGATACTGCAAGCACATCCTTTGGCGGAAATCTCCCAACCAGCCGCATAAACATCATGAGCTCACCACTGTGATGTACGGTGTTTCGAGGCGACTCGGATGATACACGAACCAGTTCATCAAAATTCGCAGTATCATCCTGACGAAGCTAGAGTTGTTTTGGAGGACATATTTGTCGATTACGTGGTCATCTGGGGATGAGTGGCATTCTTGCCGAGATAGTTTTGTCTACCGTGTGTCAAATTTGATTATCGCTATGATGTGGTGCTCTCCAACCATCAATATACTCCAACATTGCTAGAATCTAAAACCCTTGCGAAATTTTTGGCACCAGTAATCTTTTATGCCAAGCACATAGCAGCATAGTGGATTTGGCAATGTAGCTGGGACGATCGTCTTCCCACTGAAAAATATAAGCTGTGGTCCGCAGTTTTAGCAGGTTTCAATAACCTAAACATTTTTTTTCCTTGTTTGATGGCCGCTGATCAACTGTTGGATTGCCATATCCACGGTTTCAGCGACGCGTCTGAACGTGGGTACGCCGCATGCGTCTACATTTACCGCGATACACCTACCTGTCCATCTGGGCTTATAGTAGATGCCTTATATACCTGGACTGCAAACATTCCAAATCTGCGGGAAGTCAATTTACCTAATTTCAAATCCTGCCTGCACATTGAGCGTCGGCCAGCTAAAGGTGCCTATATGTATATTTTTGTTCTGGAAGAATACACTGGAAGAAGACAAAAAAGCTGTATCCTATAAATATTTAAATTTAATTATTTTTTTCATTATCAGCGCCGTTACATTTTGCGGCCAACGTCATATGAACATGGCACCCGCACTTGCTCGGGTTCTGATGGCATTGTGATAGTGGTTGAGCTGGGGACTTCCACTGGCAGCTTGTTTCATCCAGTGGTCAAACCCTGACAGCTGCTGCTCTGCTATTTATAGCCATTTATCATCAATCTACATGCATATTTTTTTCCACTTTTTTCTTTAACTTAAGCTATCATATGTTACCCATGAAAGAGCTAAGACGCTCTTTGGGGGGTGGTATTTTAGTTCACAACATTCGATTCCCGAACGAAACTTTCCTCTCCTACCTACATCCCAACTATCACGGTACCTGGAAGTAGGACGAGAAATCATGACGTGAAATCGCGAATTCGTGATGGACAGTAAGTCGTCTACTGCACCGCGCCGAGTTAGGTCGAGCTACCGAAGTTTCCTTCAACTTACGCTAATCAGTACGGCTATCATCATCAATCTCAACGTTTTATTGTGTGTGACGCATATCGAGTGCATACGCATCATCACTTCGCTAAGAAAATCAACATGAAGGATATTGGAAGAACGGAGTACGCGCGCGTATCTACCACCGAAACGCGAAAATACGTGAACAGGGTATTTCCCACACCCATTCTTTCTTTATCCAACAACCGTATTGTATGACATATTCCCGGAAAATATTATTCACTTTAGAGTAATGGTTTATTTTTATGCGAGTGAAACCACAAGGCACAGCGAAGTTATATTTCTAAAGACGCGCATTCACCGCAGAAAAGTTGCCAAATTTTGTTTTACTTACATGTGCAAAAGTTTTTGCAAATCTGGGTCTCCATCAAAGAAAAGTTTGTAACTTTTTGTTGTCAACGCTAAAATGTTTTCGCATCTTAACATATGTATTGTTTATAAATTTCCCTAAAGTTCCCTTACTTTTGAGTTGTTGGGACTCAGTTTGTCGACCCGTAGGGCGCAGTATTCACCAAGTCGGTTTCAAGAACAATAGGTTCTGAGTTTGATTCCCAACAAGGGAGATATAAGCTGAACAATTTGTTTTTCTCTTTAGAAGCGCTATCAAGGAAGTACAGGTTCGAATTGAAAAAAATTTTTTGTGTTAGACAGTCCATTTACCGTCGCAAACATCTAGTTTAAATAATAAATGCAATACAAAGAATGTTGAAAATTACAAATGAATAAATAAATGACGCTTCACACTTATAGGCCCACATTAGTGTAAGTATACTCTGTGTCGAGGGTACTATGGATACACATATAGACATTAACAACAATACTCAGGCAGAGAAAAGAAATTGAAACTCATAATTTCAATCACTGCTTCGCCAGAAATTGAACCCGGGACCCCCGATTGGCAGTCCGGTATCGTAAGCGTTTCGCTACACGTTTCGTCATTATATTTTATGTCTATATTTATTTTTATTACAAAATTAGGGATCGAATGAGTAAGCAAATCACGCTTATCAAATCGTTCCAAAAACTCCCAAGTAAGCTTGAGTCATACGTGATGTCGTACTTATGAAAATGCGCTGCTAATTATGAGGCTATTTTTGAAATAGAGTTAATTGAGTTAATCCATCCTACAATAAAACTATAAATGTTATAAGAACTCTGTCTGTGTGTGTCTGTCACGCCTAACCTACTGAACCAATTTCTAACGAAATTTTGTACACAGATAGGTAATGGACGTTGGGTAAGGACACTACTCTTTTATTCCCGCTGCACCCACTTCTGCTGTGAACCAATTCTATTGTGTTTCGGTGGAAAGATGCAGTTGCTGGCCACACTTACATGAGGCGACCACCAGCCTCCGGAGTAGCAGCGCAACTGAATACGACCTCAGACAAAACTTACATTAAAATAAAATAAAAACCGGAAAAAAGGTGTTCCTGTAAAATAAATTTGCATAATCCTAAAAACTTTAATCACCAGTGTGAAGCCAGGCTGGAGAACTAACTCAGATTTTTTTTCAACCCTTTTTTTATGTCCCACTGCTGGGCACAGGTCTCCTACTCACAATTGAGAGGGATTTAGGCCATAGTCCACCACGCTGGCCAAGTGCGGATTGGTGGACGTCATGCCTTCGAGAAGTTATGAATTTCTCTCAGGCATGCACGGCGATGGAGAATATCGTAATTAATGAAATATCACGATATTTTCCATCACCGTGGAGCAGCGATAAATTCGCACATTATAAATTTCTTTGTCAGAGGTGCGCGCCGAGGATTTGAACCCGGAATCGGTCGCGTCAGTTAATCCACACTAAAATGAAATTATAAATGTGAAAGGAACTATGTCTGTGTGTGTGTCTGTCACGCCTAACCTACTGAACCAATTTTAACAAAATTTTGCACACAGATAAAGTACCTTGGGAAAGGACATTATTTTTTTATTCCGAAAAAAGGTGTTCCTGTAAGATAAATTAGCATAATCAAAAATAAATAAATAACGATTCACACTCATAGCCCCACGGTAGGGTAGATGTAGATATACCCTGTGTCGTGGGTACCATAGACACACACAAAGAGAGAAACACAAACACCCAGACCGAGAACAGAAATTTAAACTCATCATTCAAATTTCTGTTTCGCCGGGAATCGAACACGGGACCCTTCGATTGGCAGTCCGGCTTGGTAACCATTGCGCCACGCAGGTAGTAAAATAATAAATAAAAATTTTAATCACCAGAGTGAAGTCAGGCCGGAGAACTAACTCACATAGTCTAGAATATTTTTTAGCAGAAGAGCGATAGCCGAATTATACAGTACCGACCTCCCAGTCTCAAATCCTGTTTCTGAATAAAATTTCTCGCACTTATCTATGACTAACAAAATTTTAACTGCGTATTTCCCACGCTAAAGTAAAATATTGTAATATATTTTCATACATCGCCGTATACCCACGAGCAAAAAAATTTATAAATTCATATGACTCTACTGACCCATATTATTATTTGACCTGTTTGATGAAAATACTATGCGCAGCAGTGGGATGTTGAAAATTTTACTAAAAAATAGAAAATAAATTTTAATTAAAATAGTGTAAAAAATGCATTTTATTGTAAAAAAGCGTGGGGTGCATGGTGTCAATAGTTATAAATATTTTTAAGGATAATGATTTTGATAATAACTTAAAAAGCACCCCACGCTTTTTTTTACAATAAAATGCATTTTTACACTATTTTTAATTGAATTTTATTTCCTATTATTTAGTTGAATTTCTTATAAAAGCATGTTTTTTAAACTATTATTTATTTTAAATAAAATACATATTCGTGTATTGTCAACGGTCCTCGATAAATCTACAAAGTTTGAATAAAATCTAGCCGTTTAAAGTGCATTAAAATCGCACCCAAAGGAGTCAGTTACATACAAACAAACAAACAAACATACTGGTGAAACTAATATAAAGCGTACAAAAAGGATTAATAACCTATTAGAAATAAATCTTTTAATAAATTTCGCATGCTGAGTAATGATTGTAATACGTACCTACTATAAATTCTTACAACTGTATGACTACTTGATATGATATTAAAGATCCCATTAATAGGCATGATGACAGATTTTTAAATACCTTTCCTTATTGTAGGTACACGTCTCCTAGTTTCGAAAAAAAGTTTATTTCAGCAATAAACTTAAGTTTTAACGTAAATTAATGTATTTTCTGCTATGTAATTTGAATTAAGCGCGTAAACGCTCGAAGGTGTCATGGCGTCGGCTTGCTCGTCAAACTTCAAGCAACACGATGACATTTAGTGAGGTGTGACGTCATTCCTTTTGATTGGCGTTTCAGATAATATGGCCGATTGTTGTATTTCATACTTTTATTTTATTGAAAATCTTATTAATCTTAATGTTTATATTAAAACGGGATCATATTTTAGAAGTTTTTTAGCATATATTTTTCTGTAAAACCATTTATTCTCTGATTCTTTAATAGTGTCATCATGCCTATTCTCCTGAAAAAATATTCAGTGTCGTTGTAAATTAATTCTGTGACTCATTGATTATAGTAATATGAGTCACCATCCCATATCATACGAATCATCCTAAATTGATACGTTTCAATTCGTAGGAGATTCACTTTATTCAGATTTCATCGTCTCCACCATCAGCAAGTTTTTAGGATATAGGTCTAAATCTTTTACAATATGCGTGTTAGTAAACTTCACACTTTACTCGTATATGCCTTTGATATAATAATGATTTAATACTGGTGAATATTTTAATAATACAGAGCAGCGATGGCCGAGTGGTAAGGCCGCGGTCTCCGACGCGGGAGATGCTGGGTTCAAATCCTCGGTGCGCACCTATGACAAAAATACATTTGTAATCTGCGCATTTCAACGTTACTCCACGGTGATGGGAAATATTGACTTAATTGATTACGATCTTTTCCATTGCCGTGCATGCCTGAGAGAAACTCATAATTTCTCGAATTTGATTTCTACCAATTTTGGTAACTTGGTTATTAAGGTTTGATCTCTACCAATTCGCACTAGGTCAGCGTGGTGGACTATAGCCTAAATCCCTCTCACATTTCAGAGGAGATCTGTGCTCAGCAGTGGGACATAAAAAAGGTTGAAAAAAAAACTTAAAGTTTGACAGTCTATCCCAGGATCCCAGGTTCGATTCCTGGCTAGACATATATTTAAAAGATGAGTATAAATATTATTTCTCTCTCATTTTTTCATGCTTGTCTTCATTGTGTCATAGGTGGCGTAGCCAGAAGTCTCAGAACCCAGAGAGAAAAGGATTCCAGAAAATATCTTATACGTCACATTATGTGTCCATTGTACCCGCGACCGACACAGGGAATCATAGAGACGGGCTATGAATGTAAAGCATCCCAAGACATAACCAAGGAAAAAACCTACATTTGTCTTTAAATTTACATATTGTTTCAGATATCTAGTGGGATTTAAGAACCTTCTTCGAAGCATCGAATGCAAGGGTATTGCGTCAGTTCTCGGAATTAACTACTACGCAAGAGGATACTTACAGCCACGAGCTCACGAGAGGTAAGCCTTATTAGTTTCTTTAAATACCAAATAAATTCTGCAAACTAGACTAAAAAACGTCTTATACATAACTAGTCTTCCACCAGCGGCTTTGCCCGCCTGGACCCGTTTTAAAGGTTATAAACTAGGATAAAAACTATCCTATGTCATTTCCTAAAGTCAACTCTATCTGTGTTACAAATTTCATAAAAATCGGTTCAGTAGTTTAAGCGGGAAAGCGTAGCAAACAGACAGACAGACAGACAAAGTTACTTTCGAATTTATAATATTAGTATGGATGTTGTTACGCTCCATGGAAACTTGCATGGGCCTGCATATAGGAACGCAAACGATCTACATAGCGAAATGGGTGTGGTCGAATGACTACTGGTGATAAATTTGGTTGGTCATGGTTGTTATCGATGGATTAAACCTTATCGAAAGCTATATCAGAGGTTTGAAAGCAACCGACGAGGTTTGGCCACTAACCAGAAGTGCCAAACAGTGGAACCATCGACATATGTGTAGTAGTAGTACGTGGAAGATAAAAACAGTTGCATCCAGCCACATTTTAACATTTTCAAAGCTTCACTCTTTCTTGGTATCTGTGTACCAAGGTCGGCTTTATCGGTATGGCCCGACTAGTTTAGGTCTTGACTGAGGACCGATCACGGCAGAGAGTGATGTCACCGTGACCGAAATGATTAAGTTTCTCTGTCAAGATCGAAAAAGTCGGACAAACCCGAGAAAACCTACATGAGGAAGGTCGTAAATCTTGAATGGTAGATGTGGCTAATGGGATTATTTTCAAACCAAAAAGACACTTAAGGATTCATAAGCAAACTATTTATTTGAACTTAAACATTTTAGAATTTACTTATTATTAAAACATATTTTAATAAAATATGAAAGTTATGTCAGATAGCTATACAGTAAATATTGATTAGGGAACTATTATTACTTATTTAATTAGTTTACACTCACGATTCGTTCAGTAGATTCAAACTTTTTTTAGTCAAGTTCATCAAACCGGACTTAATTCGAAGAAACACGTGCCTATCTATTAATAGAAATATAAATGATTTGTTAATTTTTAGTTTTTATTAACTAGAGGAATCCTACAAAAAAGCGATAAAATTATACGACACGAATAATTTTCCTGCTAGAATATTCGCTTCTCTCGTTCTAAAATATGCAACTAAGATGAGTCACTGAGCATAGGAATTCTATAGTGAGTTGAGCTATAAATAAATTTTCTCTCATTTAATTGCCACGGCAATCATGAGCTTGCCCCGTTTTGGGAAAATCTTTTTATAATTAAATATCCTCCAACAACAATATTAATCTGACAGATATTTGATAACTTTCTTTCATTATTCAATCATGGAATCGCATACTCTGTGCATTTTGCCAGCGTCCAGTATAATTTTTGCATCACTGAACCATAGAAAAATCAATAAGTCGTCAGGTATCAGTCAATATAGTCAGTCAAATGTTCAAGTAAAGCGATGGCTACGTTACCAGAACGCGTCCGATGGAGGTTTGGAGGCAAGCCGAAAAAACATTTTTTTGGCACTGTTATTTTATTTCACGACACTCGTGCACTGCCATTAACCTATAACGAACAAAATGCCATCAACTTTATCTGATATAACTCAAAAATACATCAAGAAAATGAAATTAAAACAAGAGCACAACATGCCCTTCAGATTTCTCGCCAAAACTCCTATAACTTATTTAATATGTACCTGGACGCCCGAGCGTTGCACGGATAAAAAAAATGAATCTTGGTTCATTTTTAAGCAAAACATTCATTGAGCCTTTTGAAATACCTAGCTCCCAATTTCAAAAAAAAATTGTCACAAAAAATAAAAAACGTAGCTTGCCTACTTGAGGTGTGAACCCGGGTCTCTAGCTCCGTAGTCAGGTTTCGTAACCATTCGACCAAGAAAGCTTTAATTCAATAGACGAAATTTTATAGAGGTCTTTGGAGATATCGACATTGTCATTTGTTTGAAGGGCGGATTGACGGTCGACATTTGACTGCTTTCTACGCCACAATATCCTACTACTATTATAAAGGCGAAAGTTGGTAAGTATGGATGTATGGATGTATGGATGTTTGTTACTCTTTCACGTAAAAACTACTGAATGGATTTGAATGAAACTTTACCACAATATAGCTTATACATCAGAATAACATACAGGCTACAATTTATAAAGATATTGTGTGAATTGTCCAAAATATGACGATAAGTGTCAAGTAAGTAGGAAAAAATCTACCATCTGCGAGCTATTCTGGCATGCGCCGCCAAAACCGCTAGAGGTACACCTATGTAATGTATGATGTTAATGTTTATCTTATATAGTCCTACAAAAAAGCCGGTCCACGGTACTTCAGAAGGGACTTCACTTTATGCTAATGATCCTCTCTAACGCGGGTGAAACCGCGGGGCACAGCTAGTCCTACTACTATTATAAAGGCGAAAGTTTGTAAGTATGGATGTATGGATGTATGGATGTTTGTTACTCTTTCACGTAAAAAGTACTGAATGGATTTGAATGAAACTTTACCACAATATAGCTTATACATCAGAATAACATATAGGCTACAATTTATAAAGATATTGTGTGAATTGTCCAAAATATGACGATAAGTGTCAAGTAAGTAGGAAAAAATCTACCATCTGCGAGCTATTCTGGCATGCGCCGCCAAAACCGCTAGAGGTACACCTATGTAATGTATGATGTTAATGTTTATCTTATATAGTCCTACAAAAAAGCCGGTCCACGGTACTTCAGAAGGGACTTCACTTTATGCTAATGATCCTCTCTAACGCGGGTGAAACCGCGGGGCACAGCTAGTTATTAATATTCTCCAATAGATGTCAGTAAGAGTAATTTTATATTTAACGGCATTAACTTTTAATAAAACGACAATTTCTATCAATAAAAATTTGCTGGATCGATTTATCATGCCCGAATCCAGGGTACTAAATTTCATCAAAAACTTTGGAGCCGTTTCCGAGATTCAAAAAATATATTTAGATATATACAAGAATTGCTCGTTTAAAGGTATTAGATTTCTATTAAAGATGGTAGAACTTTTAAGGTTCGACCTTAAAACATCAAAGGAGCATACCTGTCAATACACTCTAATGGACCCACCGAAGTGCCACCACTGCACGGCTATTTCTGCCGTGAAACAATCTAAAGTTTTTTTTTTAAATGGGAAATTCTGATGCTTTGGTTCATAAGAAAACGTCGATATAAGAGAAATGTTGGTTATTTTTTTAAATACCCGAGTGTACTGTGTAATATAATAATAATAATACCCCGCAGGGTAGCTTGTGGCGAGCTGTTGGTGAGTAACGACACCACGGACCCGATTGTTCCCGGGGAAGTCCCACCTGTTCCTCGTCTCCGGCAGGCAGAGTGATAAGCCAGAGGAACAGGTCCCCAACTCTGGTTTGCCTTAATTGGCCGTCCAGAGTGGAGCTGTTAGAGCTATATGCTCGGGGGTGGAACTATAACTAAGTAATTGGCGTAATAGCGAGGAAACCCGCTCCGGGTTGGATTTATCCCCCCCCTCCTCCCGCTATGGTGAAATCGGTGCCGCTCCTCTCGACATCCCTAGCTGCTCACGCCAATGTTGCTTCCCAGGCATTTACGCCATTTTTGGGGGCCCATTCAGTGAGTGGCGAGTCACCACCTGCCTCACTTTAGATTATTTATTAGTCTGAACGGCAGGTGTCCCACAGTTCTCCATAGCCCATCTACCAGTCCCTCCTTCGTTCATCACCATAGACCCAATATTAGTATCCCCTTTTGTAGCAATAGTTCCTGTGCACCTGGCGGGGACCATCTTCGGGTCATATAACCTTTTATATGATACGGCCGATGATGGTATCCGCCACGTGTTACCACATAACAACATTAAAGTATCTCAAAGGGGCCTCTACGTGTTGGACCTATGTCCCCAGTCCCCACGCAAGCCTTCCAAATGACCGGGTCAAATAACATCTTCGACCCATGACCTATAAGAATAGATACATAATAATAATAATAAAATACTCTTTATTTGTACACCACATACAATGCAATTAAAAATTAATGAAAATAATAATAAGACAGCAGTGGTGACCAAAAGGCGGTCATATCGCTAAAGCAGCGATTTCTTCCAGACAACCTTTGGGTAATAAAACATGGTGGTCACATAATGAAATAGGGTAGGGGTGTACAGACTTATAATATATTATGAGCTCAGCGTGGTGCTTTAGAGGTACTATCCTGTCCTCAATTTTCCTTCTGTGGACCGGAATTGTATGAGGATGTTACACGTTGACTCAATTTGTTGCATACACCTCATACTGTTTCGCTGACAAGATGACGATGAAGTCAGTAGTTCCTTATTTCTCAGTAACAGACGCACGCCACTACAGAATAAACACATAGCAGTATCAGGTGTATGAGTCGTCACATCGGTCGGTAGGTGTATCGGTCTTCAGCCGATAGATATCTATTGGCTATATCTATCGGCTGAAGACCCGCGTGTCCCAACGGTTACCATGCCGGACTGCCAATCTAGGGGTTAAATTTCTGTTCTCAGTCTGGGAGTTTGTGTTCCTATCTTTATGTATCCATGGTACCCACGACACAGGGTATATATACCGAGGGGCTGTGAGTGTGAAGCGTTAAGCGTTATCACGTGTGCTACAATTACCCTTACAACTAACTCTAATTATTATTTTTTATTTTTTTTAAATGTATATGGACAATTTTCACAACACCATCTGATTCCAAACTAAGCAGAGCTTATACTATGGTAATCAGGAAGCTGATAAACATACTTATATAATTCTAAATACATAGGTACATACATAAATAGTAAATTAAAATAAATTAAAATAATCTTTTTGAAATTCGAATCATAATTGACAAAAAAATCGGTAGACATAAAAAAAATCCCAACATTGCATCTTCTCCTTTTTACCGACTTCCAAAGGGAGGAGGTACTGTATTCGGCTGTATGTATTTTTTTTATATGTTCACCGATTACTCCGCCGTTTCTGGACCGATTTTCAAAATTATTTTTTTGTTCGTATGCTTATACTCCCGAGGTGGTCCCATTGTCACCAAATCAGGGTCTGATGATGGGATCCCAGGGAAATCGAGGAGAACTCTCAAATTTTATAGGCACACACATTGATTTTCTTATACTTTCTGAAGCATTAAAGATATTTGTGCATAGTAATCATCACCTCATGTTGCTGAGCTGATGATGGAAGGTACTGCAATAGTTAGGAGTTGAAAGCAAATTCTTTCAATAAATAGTTTTTTATTCCAAATCTTACATTCCTGAGGTGGTCCAACTGTCACCAAGTCAAAGTCTGATGAGGGGATCCCAGAGAAATCGAAGGGTACATTCAAATTTTATAGCACAACAAATGATTTTCATATTTTAACTAAAGCAAAACAGGCATTTTGTATAATTATCATCATATCATGTTGCTGATCTGATGATGGAAGGTACTACGAAGGTTAGGAGTTGAGAGCAAATTCTTTCAATAAATGGTTTTTTGTTCGATATCTTACATTCCTGAGGTGGTCCAACTGTCACCAAGTCAAAGTCTGATGATGGTTTCCCAGAGAAATCGAAGGGAACATTCAAATTTTATAGCACAACAAATGATTTTCATATTTTTACTAAAGCAAAACAGGTATTTGTGTATAATTATCATCATATCATGTTGCTGAGCTGGTGATGGAAGGTACTATGACGGTTAGGAGTTGAGAGCAAATTCTTTCAATAAATGGTTTTTTGTTGGAAATCTTACATTCCTAAGGTGGTCCAACTGTCACCATGGCAAAATCTGATGATGTGATACTAGGGAAATCGAGGGAAACACTGAAACTTGAAAGGCACACACATTCTTTTAGTCATATTTTTTAACATATATAAATATTTATGTCCGGTAATTATCACCTCATGTTGCTAAGCTGATGATTGAAGGTACAACTCCTCAACGGTTAGGATCTGAGAGCTAATTCTTTCATTAATTTATACGTTCAGGTGGACTGATAGTAGTATTCTCTCAGGCTATAAGATGGCTATTAGATAAACATGATTATAAAAGATATCACTTTAACGTTTAGAAGTTAAGTGAAAAAAAATCCAATTATGCTTATACATATAGTGCAGAATTATTAAAATTACTAAAACGAGTGAAATAAATTAAGTTTTTAACAAAAAAAAACCGACTTCAAACGGTAAAAAATAAAATTGTTCAGTACCTACTTCTTCTTGCTTATGGTAATGACACTTAAAACTATTTTTGGAGTCGGGCCCTTAGTAAAATGTCCTGTCTTAGTAAATATAGTGTACCTTTCGTTTTGAATGGGCACCGACTCCAATATAGTTTTAACAGTCATTACCATAAGCAAGGAGAAGTAGGTACTGAACAATTTTATTTTTTACCGTTTGAAGTCGGTTTTTTTTTTTGTTAAAAACTTAATTTATTGAACGCTATTGATCAATATTACCAACATTCTTTATTTCAATTGATTATTTTTCTTGAAATGATGTCAACAATAGACTTGGAGATATACGAACGTCAACATAAATATGAACATGTAACGAAAAGCCCATTATAATGGCATGGTTGCAACCCTTTTTGCGTCCCACTGCTGGGCACGGGTCTCTCCCCAATATTGGGGAGGCCTGGAGCTTACTCCACCACGCTGCTCCAATGCGGGTTGGTGGAGAATAATGTAATACTTTTGAAAACAGCACAATTATTTTTTACCGACTTCCAAAAGGAGGAGGTACTGTATTCGACTGTATGTATTTTTTTTTATATATGTTCACCGATTACTCCGCCGTTTGT
Source organism: Pyrgus malvae (assembly GCA_911387765.1). NCBI lineage: Eukaryota > Metazoa > Arthropoda > Insecta > Lepidoptera > Hesperiidae > Pyrgus > Pyrgus malvae. Next base: position 3,950,776 of record OU426958.1, on the reverse strand, counting down.
GTACCGATTTTCAAAATTCTTTTTTTGTTCGTATGCTTATGCTCCCGAGGTGGTCCCATTATCACCAAATCAGGATCTGATGATGAGATCCCAAGGAAATCGAGGGGAACTCTCAAATTTTATAGGCACACACATTGATTTTCTTATATTTTCTAAAGCATAAGAGATATGTGTGCATGGTAATCATCATTTCATGTTGCTGAGCTGATGATGGAAGGTACTATGACGGTTAGGAGTTGAGAGCAATTTGTTTCAATAAATGGTTTTTTGTTAGAAATCTTACATTCCTGAGGTGGTCCAACTGTCACCATGGCAAAATCTGATGATGTGATACTAGGGAAATCGAGGGAAACACTGAAACTTAATAGGCACACACATTCTTTTAGTCATATTTTTTAACATAATACAAATATTTATGTCCGGTAATTATCACCTCATGTTGCTAAGCTGATGATTGAAGGTACAACTCCTCAACGGTTAGGAGCTAAGAGCAAATTCTTTCATTAATTTATACGTTTAGGTGGACTGATAGTAGTATTCTTTCAGGCTATAAGATGGCTATTAGATAAACATGATTATAAAAGGTATCTCTTTAACGTTTAGAAGTTAAGTGAAAAATTTCCAACTATGCTTATATATGAATTATTAAAATTACTAAAAAGAGTGAAATAAATTAAGTTTTTAACAAAAAAATAGAACCGACTTCAAATGGTAAAAATAAAATTGTTCAGTACCTACTTCTTCTTGCTTATGGTAATGATTCTTAAAACTATTTTTGGAGTCGGACCCTTAGTAAAATGTTCTGTCTTAGTAAATATAGTGTACCTTTCGTTCTGAATGGGCACCGACTCCAATATAGTTTTAACAGTCATAGTTTAAGCAAAAAGAAGTAGAACTGTCCCACTGTCTGTACTGTCGGTGCCCATTTAGTACGAATGGTACGACATTTTAGTAAGGGCCCGACTCCAAAAATAGTTTTAAGAGTCATTACCATAAGCAAGAAGAAGTAGGTACTGAACAATTTTATTTTTTCCGTTTGAAGTCGGTTCTATTTTTTTGTTAAAAACTTAATTTATTTTCCTACGTTTATGTTTTTATTTACATAACTTAACCCTGTGATTCGACTTAATTATTACTTTTAAGGCAGTAAGCGTTTACTTGATCCGCTGATATTGGGTACATTAAATAAATTTTAAGTATTATAATAGCTTAATTTGATAGGATAAGAAGATAACCTTTACAACTCGACTATAGCTGTTCACTTAAAATTAATTTCATTCATTCAAAATAAGATTGTTTCTTAGATTTCTGTATAAAGTTAATACAATATTTATATTTGCGCAGATACATAACTCACATGGTGCTTAGCAGAGACCTACTAGACAACACCCTGAATCTGGTACCCTCCCTCATACCTCTTCATATGGACATCAAAGAAGACAGTCCTGAGTATCAAGTACTTGAGAAAAAGTAAGTATATTGTAGAATTCCGTAGGTAGAAGAACTATTATTGACGACTCGTGTGGCACAACGGTTACCATGCCGGACTGCTGATCGAACCCGGTAAGTTCGATTTCCGGCGAAGCAGAAATTTGAATAATCAGTTTAAAGTTTCAGTTCTCGGTCTGGATGTATGTGTTTCTGTTTTTGTGTCCATAGTACCCACGACACAGGTTAAATTGACCCTACTTGACGAATAATTTATAACGTATATTATAATGTAATTACGTAAATTCGTTATTCAGCTTAATAAACGATTCAAACAAGTTATTATGCATTTTTACCGACTTCCAAAAGGAGGAGGTACTGTATTCGGCTGTATGTATTTTTTTTTTTTTATATATGTTCACCGATTACTCCGCCGTTTGTGGACCGATTTTCAAAATTATTTTTTTGTTCGTATGCTTATACTCCCGAGGTGGTCCCATTGTCACCAAATCAGGATCTGATGATGGGATCCCAGGGAAATCGAGGGGAACTCTCAAATTTTATAGGCACACACATTGATTTTCTTATACTTTCTGAAGCATAAGAGATATTTGTGCACAGTAATCATCATCTCATGTTGCTGAGCTGATGATGGAAGGTACTGTGACGGTTAGGAGTTGAGAGCAAATTCTTTCAATAAATAGTTTTTTATTCCAAATCTTACATTCCTGAGGTGGTCCAACTGTCACCAAGTCAAAGTCTGATGAGGGGATCCCAGAGAAATCGAAGGGAACATTCAAATTTTATAGCACAACAAATGATTTTCATATTTTTACTAAAGCAAAACAGGTATTTTTGTATAATTATCATCATATCATGTTGCTGAGCTGATGATGGAAGGTACTACGAAGGTTAGGAGTTGAGAGCAAATTCTTTCAATAAATGGTTTTTTGTTCGATATCTTACATTCCTGAGGTGGTCCAACTGTCACCAAGTCAAAGTCTGATGATGGTATCCCAGAGAAATCGAAGGGAACATTCAAATTTTATAACACAACAAATGATATTTACTAAAGCAAAACAGGTATTTGTGTATAATTATCATCATATCATGTTGCTGAGCTGATGATGGAAGGTACTATGACGGTTAGGAGTTGAGAGCAAATTCTTTCAATAAATGGTTTTTTGTTGAAAATCTTACATTCCTGAGGTGGTCCAACTGTCACCATGGCAAAATCTGATGATGTGATACTATGGAAATCGAGGGAAACACTGAAACTTAATAGGCACACACATTCTTTTAGTCATATTTTTAACATAATACAAATATTTATGTCCGGTAATTATCACCTCATGTTGCTAAGCTGATGATTGAAGGTACAACTCCTCAACGGTTAGGAGCTGAGAGCAAATTCTTTCATTAATTTATACGTTCAGGTGGACTGATAGTAGTATTCTTTCAGGCTATAAGATGGCTATTAGATAAACATGATTATAAAAGGTATCTCTTTAACGTTTAGAAGTTAAGTGAAAAAAATTCCAATTATGCTTATACACATGTGCAGAATTATTAAAATTACTAAAAAGAGTGAAATAAATTAAGTTTTTAACAAAAAAATAGAACCGACTTCAAACGGTAAAAAATAAAATTGTTCAGTACCTACTTCTTCTTGCTTATGGTAATGACTCTTAAAACTATTTTTGGAGTCGGGCCCTTAGTAAAATCAAAAATGTCCTGTCTTAGTAAATATAGTGTACCTTTCGTTCTGAATGGGCACCGACTCCAATATAGTTTTAACAGTCATTACCATAACCATGAAGAAGTAGGTAATGTCCCGCTGTCTGTACTGTCGGTGCCCATTTAGAACGAATAGTACGACATTTTAGTAAGGGCCCGACTCCAGAAATAGTTTTAAGAGTCATTACCATAAGCAAGAAGAAGTAGGTACTGAACAATTTTATTTTTTACCGTTTGAAGTCGGTTCTATTTTTTTGTTAAAAACTTAATTTATTTAAATAATCAAAAATAAATGCATGCTCTTTTATTCAAATTACCTAACAATATTATTCTATAAGTTTTTCTGTACGAGACACTACAGTATGAATGAATGAATGAATTAATGAATTTATTTGCATAAGTATGGGTACATATAAGTTGACAAAGGTTTTTTTATATTCCTACATACTCTACCGGTAGAACCAGTGTGCAAATGTAATAAAATTAAAAAGTAATAAAATTATCCGATGCGACAATAAAAGAAACAAAAGTATGTACCTACATATTAGATTTCCGTAAAGCGTTTGTAGTGAGTCATTTCGTTATTACCCGTTGGGAAAATCACACTGCATCTCGATTATACGCTTCTTCTTTTGCCGACTCAAAACCCCTAAGAAAAGCTATAATAACCATGCCGCTGATGTAAGCGATGCACATTTTTTTATTTGAATGGAGTAGCAGATGAGCATGCAGGCCACGTGGTGTTAAGTGATCGCTGCAGCCCATGGACATCTACATACAACCTCAAGCAAGCATAGGTAGTCTTGTCTGAGGTCGTATGCAGTTGCGCTACTACTCCGGAGGCTGGTGCTCGCCTCATGTAAGTGTGGCCTGCACCTTTCCACCGAAACACAATAGAATTAGTTCACGGCAGAAGTGGGTGCAGCGGTGGTACTTCCCCGGGCGAACCATAATAGTTCTACCACCTATAGAAAAGCTGTTTGTGAGGACAAGTAAGGCTGCTTCAGTCAACTGATCGCAAAAGTACTTGGTTTGCCTCCACTCTCCAATTGGCTAGTTTCGAGAAGTAGTTCTTTACCATAAGCCTTCTCCGCAGGCTTAACGTAGTTCACCGAGCTATTGAGAAAATTGTTGAATGTTCCAAGACGTATCCGTCTACGGCGACCCGCTGTTGGCGCCTGGCATTCGCTCTGAGGTGACTAGCAAAGCCGAACTTAGATTTAAGAGTTCGGTTACATAATCTATATATATAACAAAGTCGTGTTAGTTACACCATTTATAACTCAAGAATGGCTGGACCAATTTTTATGATTTTTATGTTTTTGGATTTGTCTTCGCCGGGAATAGGATAATAAGTATGAAAATATGATAAAAATCTCAATTGTATTAATATTTCAACGATTTTATTTTTCCATAAAAACGGTTCATCAATCATTTGTTGTTCTTATGAATGAATGCACGAACATGTCAAAAACTTAATCAATAAATATGACACGAGGTGTCTGTAATTTTTTTCTTTTATCAAATCGCATCTTGGTCTTTTCACCATTTGCCAATGTCAAAGTTGCGATGTCATAACTTAATTTTTAATGTTTTATTTGACAGTATTTTTTGAGTTATATAATAAATTAATAAGAAAAATAAGGAATGTAATGAATCTGTTGAACTAAGATTTATAATTACCCATAGTAAATTTACGTTTCTTCTTCAGGTACGTTCGGACATTATTACATAACTATGTACAATATAACTGCCCAGCTTCATTGAGTGTGTAGGGTGTGTAGGTAGGTGTACGTAGTGTAGGGTAGGCTTAGGACGAGATTTGCGAATTTGACGTTTTTTTTCTAGAAAGTCTAGGCGTTTGCTTTCGGAGCTCGATGTGGAGGATTTGATGGTGCGCCGCCACTCTATCCTATTCTGTGCCAGCTTCTCCCATGATTCCACCGATATGTTACATGCTTGCAAGTGGCGTTTCAAGGCATCTTTGTATCGGAGGTATTGGCCACCAGTTTTTTTTTTTTTTGAGAAAATTGTACTTGCTGTTTCACTACGCGACAGAATCAAAAGTGATCAAATCATAGATAGGACATAATTGTCTAGCCTAGAAGCATTGATAACCGATGAAGAAGAAATTAATAAATAAATAAGTTAATAGCCTCACACTAGGATTTCTTGTGTCGTGGGTACCATGGACACATGACAGAAACACAAACATCCAGGCCGTGAACAGAAATTTAAATTCATCGTTCAAATTTCTGCTTCGCTGGGAATTGAACCCGGGACCCTCCGATCGGCAGTCCGGCATGGTAACCATTGCGCCACACGGCTCTTCAAAGATCCTTGATTGCCAGCCAACTACGACGAACGACTGCCAACCTAAGGTAGACAGCGGGGTTCAGACGGCGCAGGATCGGACGGAGTTGCGAATAGTTGAAGAGGCCTATGTTTAGCCGTGGAATACCAATGGAAATTGATACTAATAGATGGATAGATGTAGCATGTTTCGCAAGGAGGATACTGGTTTCACAGGAGATCCTAGTGTCCGCTAAAACCATGAGATTGGTAAGCCAGCCAATGACGAATCTTCGTGGAGTAAACCCAACACAACCTTGTATCTCTCTTCCACGATATCCAGGTATCCTCTCCAATAAAAAGTAAAAGATGCTCTACACCAGAATCATATCACATCTCTACATATCATTCTAGTACTTCTAATGCGCATTTAATTGTTTCAGGAATCAACAAATAGTGGACAACAAGCACCAGGATGGCAGCGTCAGCGATGCGATCGAGTACTTCGACCAGACTGCTACCTTGCTGGACAAGCTACGAGCAGTCCAGAAGCAACTGAGGGAATACATCAGGTTGGCCAAAGATTTGTAGCTAAATGGCTTATTTTGCAGTAGTCACGAGCAGCCAGCTAGTGGGTGACAAAATGTTTTTGTAACAAAATAAGGAAAACAGAGAATCTAAAATCGTAAGTCCAATTCAAAGTCCAGGTGTTTGCGATACTGTTTTTTTTTTTATAAATAAATCGAACAAAAAGGTAGATGGGCTGCATGGTGTTAAGCGATCACCGTCACCTATGGACACGGGCATCCCCAGGGTAGCACTCGAGTATTACCAGCTTGGGTCGTTGACGACTCGGACTGCGTGCTTTTCAACGGAGTCAAATGGGTGTAGCTGGTATTTTGGTGCTCCTGTCCAGAGATGGGAGTAGAACTGTGCTCTCTTATACTCCAAGTATTTGCAATACATCGCATTTTTACCCACACACATAATGGTTTGTCGTCCGAATATAGTATTTATGATTTTTATTGTGGCCACGGATCAATGTTTGATAAAATGTTAGATTTTTTTACAAAATAGAGAAATAAAAAGGGTAAAAATAAAAAGGGTAAAATTCATTCGCAAGTGATTACATAATAGTTAATTTATTTATTCCTCATGTACCAAAATATAAAGATAATGTACATAGGCGGACTTATTGCTATAAGCATTCTCTACCAGTCGACCTACCATAATAGCGTTAGACGAATTATAAGTCCAAGTGTACGTGAATCAGGGGAGTTTCTTCAGAATAGAGAATTTATTTTAGTCAACCTACAACCAGAGCCTATTTGACTTCGTGAAATATCTGTACAATGGGTGACTAAAAATATTACTTACATTCTATCAAAAAGTAGAAAATCAGCATAAGTGGATTACAAAATGTTACACTCTGTTACAAAATAGAGAAATAAAAAGCATGTGATGAATTCAAACTACAAGTAATTACAAAGTAGATAATAAATAGCGTAAGACGAATTTAAACTCGCAAGTGTACGTGAAACAGGGGAATGTCCTCGGAATAGCAGATGAATGGTGTTCGCAGCGGTCACGTAGCAAATAAAGTGTACTGTTTGCTCGGATTCAATTGAGCTCTGAAAACGTCGCAATCAGAACAAATTGGAGATTGCGAGACTTGCAATTAAGTAGCTACTGATTGATATTAATCTTTTCCAATAAATCCTGGAATCCTAGGGTTTTCGAATCGTTTTCTTTGTTTATTTTATTACATTTATAAATGGACTGTCTCATCCCCGCGGTTGGAGTTAGGTCTACAAGGGACTAGTGTTTCTCTACAAATTATTTATGTAAAAAGTCATAGTGACTCAACAGAATTCTTCTAAGTCACCTTTTGAAATATATTTTGAATTAGTCGCGTCTTCAAGGAGGAGATAGGTAAGAACTATAACTCGAATTGAAACTATTTATAATTCAAGTAAAGATCTTTATTTATTTATTTACCCTTTATTGTATTTTAACAAAAGGCGGACTTAATGCCTGATGGCATTCTCTACCAGTCAACCCTTGGCGATGGTGAAAAATTGTGGTAGGTATCATAAATAAAATTTACAAAGGCGCCATAGACAAAACTAAGCAAGAATTTAAACAATAATTTAAACAATAATAAGATCTATCTTTATTATTGAAGTGAAAAATGCTTTAGCGGCGTTGTGCACTTTTTTGGGATGGGTAAATAATGTTAAACTAGCTTCCGGACACGTGACCTGATCGAATATTCGTAAGATAGAGAGGTGACAGCTGATAGCTCGACTGACGGTACACTTGTAAAATTCGTGTATGTCAGTGTTTAAAATATGGACATTGAACAAAGTGCATCTATTAATGAAAAAGTGACGAAGAAATAGTGAAAGAAAATGAGTGAGTACTTTATAAAAATACTAGATGAAAACCTACTGAAAATACTAGATGAAAAGTAATACTGATAATAAAAGCAATTCGTGCTAAATTATTCCCTAACCATTCCAAAATATCAAAAATGCACAACGTTAATGTTCAAGTTTTCACTTCTGCCGACACTACCGGAGTGCAACCCGTTTTTATTTTTATTTTCAAAAAGTTTCTGTCACCCCACATTGCCTCTTAACAGGGAAGGTGTAAACGAAAGTCTTCGTGAAGCTAGAAGAAGCGAAGCAGTGTGCGCTGGGATCCTCATCTTGGTCTGTGTGGTGTCACCGATCATCATCGCTCTCGTCAGAAATGCTGTTAATACCATCCAGGTAAGATGTAAAGTTTATTAACCATACAATAAGTGTAAGTGGAAGAACTTTTAGTCACTGTAGCTTCGGGGTTAAGAATAGTGGTACGGTATCCCCTGCCTGATCGTAAGATGCGAATAAAATGGGGCTTCAGGGGTTGTGGGCGGTGTGAGTGGGAGCTCGATCCGCTCAGCCAGCAGTACAGGAGAGCACATCTGCTCTCTTGAACATAGGCCCATTCTGAGCGCCTCTCGTGGAGGACACCGGTGTGTTCCACTGGAGACCTCGGAGTCCTCCCCAAGCGCAGAGGCAGGCCACTAAGGAGGTTTTAGTACGGTCAAATCCCACATAACACGGCATCCTCTCCCAAGAAGTGGGGGGTGCGTACCTTTTGAAGGTCCCCCCCCCGATACCAAAAAAATGTGGAAGAACTTCAATGTTTGCCCTGAGAAGTAACACTGCTGCTCCCACTTTTGATGTAAATCAATTCTATTGTGTTCCTTGAAAAAGGTGCAGTTGCCAGCAAGATTTATATGAGGCGGCCGTCAGTCTCCGGAGTATCAGCGCAACTGCATATGACCTCAGATCTTGTCCGCGTGGAGGACACCGGTGCGTTCCTATGGAGATCCCGGAGTGCTCCCCAAGCGCACAGGCAGGCCACCAAGGAGGTTTTAGTGCGGTCAAATACCAAATAACCCGGTATCCTCTCCCAAGGTGTCGGGTACCTTTTGAAGGTCCCCCCCCCCCCCCCGATATCAAAGAAAGGAGGCGCGCGCTGAGACTGACAGCGACCGCCCGCGCCGACTCATGAGCAAGTACCTCATTCAGGTCCGAAACTAGTGAAGTACCATCAACTATGGACAGTGAGTATTGCCGGCAGTAAATAATAATGTTAAGTTACACTCAATATTCTTTATATAAATAAATAAATATCTTTGGACAATTTACACAACACCATCTGATTCCAAGCTAAGCAGAGCTCGTACTATGGTAATCAGAAAGCTGATAAACATTTATATAATTCTAAATACATACTTAGATAGATAAATTAACACCAAGACACAGAACAAATAGTAATGTGCATCCCACAAATATTTGTCCTGGGTGAGAATCGAACCCACGGCCTCACGTTTCGCAGTCGGCTCATCACCCACTAAGCCACGGAGGCCGTCAATATAACAAAATAAAAAAGTTACCATGACGGTCTGTCGATACTTTAAATTGTAATGTAATTTTTTTGGTTACTGCCTTATCATTATCAAATACCACATTTTAGGTATGAGACACATAGACCTATGACACTTGATGAGACGCTTACGTAATTGTTTCAAAACTTTTAGAAATAAAAGAATTAGAGTCCATTAGGATTAATGGGCATGATGACACTATTAAAGAATCAGAGAATAAACGGGTTTACAGAAAAATATATGCTAAAAAAGTTCTAAAACATGTTCCCGTTTTAATATAAACATTAAGATCAATAAGATTTGCAATAAAATAAAAGTATTAAATACAGCAATCGGCCATGTTATCTAAAACGCCGATCAAAAGGAATGACGTCACGTCTCAGTTAATGTCATCGTGTTGCTTGAAGTTTGATGAGCAAACCGACGCCATGACACCTACGAGCGTTTTCGCGCTTAATTCAAATTACATAGCAGAAAATACAATAATTTAGGTTAAAAGTTGAGTTTATTGCTGAAATAAACTTTTTTTCGAAACTAGGAGACCTACAATAAGTAAAGGTATTTGAAAATCTGTCATCATGCCCATTGATTTAAGATTTTCTTAGTACTGGTAAAGGTAATATTTTCTTAGTACTGGTAGTAGCTGGTATCTATTGTTTTAGTTTTTTGTGTAGCGATGAAAGATGATTCGATGTTCGATGACGACCCGCGTGGCGTAATAGTTACCATGCCGGTCTGCCGATCGGAGGGTCCCGGGTTCGATCTCCGCCGAAGCAGAAATTTGTATGATGAGTTTAAAGTTTCTGTTCTCAGCCTGAGTGTGTTTCTATCTATTATGTGTCCATTGTACCCACGACACAGGGTACAACTATCGTACTGTGGGGCTATGAGTATGAAACGTTTTTATCTTTGTAGGTGTATGCAAGGAACCTGGCAGAGAAGGCCCGCGAGTTGGAGTATGAAAAGGAACTGAGCGACTCCTTGCTGTACCAAATGCTGCCACCCAGCGTTGCTAAGCAACTGAAACAGACACAACAGGTATGAACAATATGTACTTAGAGCATCAAGGTATGACAGGTATGACACCCTGGTGGTTACCATGGACACACACAAAGACAGAAACACAAACACCCAGACCGAGAACAGAAAATTTAAACTCATCAATCAAATTTCTGTTTCGCCGGGAATCGATCCCGGGACCCTTCGATTGGCAGTCCGGCATGGTAACCATTGCGCCACGCAGGTCGTCGTTTCAAATATTTTTTATCTAGACCTATTATGGTATCCAAAACATAATTAAAACTGTCAGTTATAAAATTTCTTGAAACTTGGAAAGTAATCAAACAAAATTATGATGCGAAAGTTTTCAAGGTTTCTTCCAACTTGAGACCAATAATAATTATGATGATCGAGTTTCATTAAAAATATGTTCAGAGTACTACGTAAAAATTGTATGCTCAAATGAACTAGTTAAATCAGTTTTGTCTAAGATAATAAGTAAGTATGATTATTTCTAAAGGCACCCACATTCTTGTATATGTGTGGCCCAGTAGCAACACCTTACCAGAGAAACGCGAAACAAATCGTTTGCCGACAAGAGTTCAGCGGTTTACGGTTGACTACCCACTTGACAATGGTTACCGTGCCGGACTGCCGATCGGATGGTCCCGGGTTTTTAGCAGAAATTTGAATGAATAGTTTAAAATTTCTGCTGTCGGTCTGGATGTTTGTGTTTCTGTCTTTTTGTGTGTCCATGGCACCCTCTACACTACTGTGGGGCTATCAGTATTAAGCGTTATTTTACTTTCTCAATGCAACCATACTTATATTATTATGTAGAAGTGGGACGTGGTCAAGGAAAATAATAATTCATTCTTTTAGTTTAACCTTTTATTGTTAAGCGCAGAGACAGACCACCGAGGGGGTTTTAGTGCTGTACTAATCCCACATAACCCGGTATCCTCTCCTAAAGTGCCCGAACTTTTTAAGGTCCCTCCCCCCATAGCAAAAAAGGCTTGATTAAGGCTACATGTAGGTATCAATGAGCTGCAGCGACCATGTAACACCTCGTGGCCTGCAAGCTCGTGTATTATTCTACTTAAAATACAAGGTCTATCACTTAAATTCCTTCCGTAATATATTATTTTGTTGCTTTTAGGTTCCTGCGGAATTCTTCTCCTCAGTCACCGTGTACTTCAGCGATATCGTTGGATTTACAGCAATAGCAGCAGTATCAACGCCGTATCAGGTAAAATATGTAAACTAATTCATTTCGTATCCAGTTAAATTATTTCTACAAAACCTATCTTTGCATAAATATCACACCAAAACAATTCTATGTTAAGTGTTGCTAAGGCGAGGCCATATGTGTGTAAACTCTATGTACATGTGTACTCTATCTATGTATGTAAAGGCTCTTTGTCAAAATCCGGTCTTGGACTACCAAGTCAATTGAGATACTTTTAATGAGCTGTCAAAACGTGACATCCCCATACATTTTGTATGAGAAAATGATTAGTGACGTCACTAGTCAATTGACTTAGTTATTATTGATTTAAACAGTAATATAAATCATGTACAAAAAAGAATTAACAATTATATTGCTTTCTAAACGTGATTTAGTGCAACCTTTTTAAGATAAGCATTTTGAATTTTTTTGTACAGTGTCCAAGACCCTATTGTACTATTTCAATACGATGTTTTCATTCACTCTACGTTACCCACTTCAGTTACAGAATAAAAAATTAACGTATGTTACGCTGGGAGCATCTGTAAATAGAACATTTCGCCCATACATTCTATTAATGTAAAAAAGCTGGCAACGCATGTTGCTGACTGATCTGAGCCCTTAGTGTAAGTTTGTAAACGCGCAAACGTTACAACTGAGTTAAAATTGGATAGATAGATCTTAACTTGAAAGGAATAAGGTCGATAATTAAATTCTTAACGCAAACGCGTTAGTAACGTTTTCGCGTGTGCAGACTCACACTTAGGCCTCTGATCTGACGACCCGAGTGGTTTCGGTTACCATGTAACATGTACCGGCGAATCAGAGACAAAATTGATGAATCTCAGTTTCTGTAAGGGTTATGGGTGTTTGTGTCCATGGTTCCCATATACGAGTACCATAGGGTTGCCGTATCCCTAGAAAACGATGACTGCCTACCATCAAGCGGCACGTCAGCCTGCTTTTTCGGCTTTCAAAGTATAAAAAAAATTACGTTGTGTGCACAGGTGATAAGCTTTCTTAACTCCGTGTACAAGCTGTTCGACGAGAGAATAGAATGCTACGATGTGTACAAGATCGAAACTATTGGAGACTCCTACATGGTTGCATCGGGACTGCCCGTGAGAAACGGTATTAACTTTGTTTTTAACGTAACCTTTAAAATAATCCTTCACAATTTAAAGTTGCCGGCCACACTTACATGAGGCGACCACCTCCAGAGTAGCAGCGCAACTGCATTCGACCTCAGACAAGACTATGCTTGCTTGAGGTTGTGTGTAGATGTCCATGGGCTGCAGCGACCAATTAACACCACGTGGCCTGCATGCTCGTCTGCTACTCCATTCAAATAAAAAATAAATAAATAAAAATTAACTAGCGGCTGCCTGCGACTTCGTTTACGTGGACTTTAGTTTAAGAATTTCTCTAAAATAAAAGTAGCCTAAGATACTCCTTATTACATCAGCTACCTGCTAGTGAAAGTCCCATCAAAATCGGTCCAGCTGTTTCAGAGATTAGCCGGAACAAACAGACAAACAGACAGACATACAGATAGACAGACAGACAGACAAAAATTGTAAAAAGTGTTATTTTGCTATGTGTACCGTATATATATTCATATGCATATAATAAAAAGCAGTTCTTTTAATATTATAAACAGACACTCCAATTTTATTTATTTGTATAGAATCAGATGGTATGTTTTATCAATTCACTAAGCTTCCATTTCTAGAATGGGTCCCGACTGTAGCATTTATCTTATATTTAAAAATAAAGTTAAAAAAACAATGAGTTTCTTAAGATAAATGCAATCAGGTATGGCGACTTTCTTGTTTTGAGGTTTTTCAGTTCCCTTTTTTAATTTCAATTATTTGCAATTGTTTTTGTATGATGCACACACAAACATACAGACAGATTAACAGACAATTGAAACTGACATTTTAGCTTTAATTATAATAATGACATCTATATGACTAATTACTCTATATCTATAAATAATGTACAATTTTTCTGTTTGTTAGCTGGCTGTAACCCTTTTTACGTCCCAGTGATGGGCTCGGGTCTTCATCTTCATCAGCCTGTTACTGTATCATAAGAGATATAACTATGCCTCATTTTCGTTTGACTCCAGGAAATAAACACGCGACGGAAATAGCGAACATGGCACTGGAACTTTTAGAGGCAACTTCCATGTGTCGACTCCCGCACCGCCCCGATCAGGTACCTACATAGGTAATCGTCTCAGTGTACTGCTTTTTCTCCTTTTTTGCAAGAATTATGCTTCTAGCAATGCTTTAGCTGTCGTTTTAAGTGTGCGACGAACGAATAAATATGATGCGAACTCATAGAAAGGTAGACTTTTGATCGCCGAGATTCTGGCGACTCTACGCAACTCCTCGATAGGTGGCGCTTAACATGGGACTTTCTGCAACATGTCAAGAGATGGCGCTACACGTATCCTGAATCACGTTATCGAAGTTTTTTAAATATTAGAGCACAGGCGCAATCACTTTACTTAGATGGAGATCTTCCTTTGCTCAAAGAAAACGCAAAAAAGTGCACCTAGTCCTTAAGAAGCAATGCGATGTAAGTTTTTGAAAAACACCTATCTATTTGACAAACTATCGCTTACATTAAATTTAACTTTGAAGCTAACTCCACACACTGCACCAAAATGGTTTAAAAATGATGGACTTACCAACATATTGTACGTTGGTTGATTTTAACTACTGATCGAAAAACAACTAAGATCAAAGTCGTAAATTCCTTTACGCGCTTTTAACCACCGAATACTCACCGTTCACTTAGCTGCATAGCTTACGTCCTGTCACAGAACCATTGTCTGCTTTTTAATGTCTCACTACAGGCCTCAATATCATATTTTCAAAATTTATGGAGTAGACTTCTTAGGCAGTCGGGTAAAAAACATTTACAGTCTTTACATTTTATTTTCAAGACAACCGCGTAGCGCGTAGCAAATCTAGCGTGTACTCGTAGTATAACTACGGAAAATGGTGGTTGCGGACGGGGAGAGTCGGAGCTCGATCCGTCCAGCCAGCAGCCCCGGGAAGGACGGCGGTGTGTGCGTGTGGCCGCATGCCGCCGTAAACATAGGAAGGTGCAGGAGAGCACATCTAACCTCCAAAGATGGGCCCATTCTGGGCTCCGCGCGTGGAGAACACCGGTGCGTTCCTTAGGAGATCCCGGAGTCCTCCCCAAGCGCAGAGCGCGGAGGCAGGCCACCGAGGGGGTTTTAGTGCGGTCAAATCCCACATAACCCGGTATCCTCTCCCTAGGTGCCGGGTACCTTTTGAAGGTTCCCCCCCCCCCCCCGACACCAAAAAAATTCTCTTAAGAATTTACAATTCACTTACATTATTTAAGATAAGATTTTAATGCTTCGTAGCGAAGATACAATTTCACCAAGTAATAAAGTACCGAGGCATTACTACAATAACAGGGTAATTAAAAGAGGCGCAAAAACAAGATGCGTTCTAGAAAGATAAGGCTGCGTTCAACATGCAGCGGACATCGAAGCTTTAAACGCTACAATATTATTCATGTTTCACAATATTTTTTGTATTGTGTGTCGCAGTAGGTATCATAGTTTCGTACTCAACGATATCAAATAAAAAAGCTGTAGATATAATATAATAGCTGGTTACGAAATGGCGCGGAGCTATTGGCTCTCTTTTAGTCACTTCTTACGATCAATCAGAGGATACTTTAGCCCCTGTAGACTAGTCAACGAATAGTAACGTAGTAATAACTGTGACTGAATTGTTACGAGATATATACCACGATTCGCGTTGCTTTTGAGCTCCCGATATTTCGGCGCAGTTGCATGCACCATGATCACGGATGAACTGGATATTGCGGGTGGATGGAAACAACCGCGATAGTCTCAAACAGAGTAAACCTGTGAGTTTCTTTTCACTTAATTTTGAAATTATTTTTTCAGGCCTTGTGCATGCGCAGCGGTATCCACACCGGACCTTGCGTCGCTGGTATAGTGGGCAGTAAGATGCCTCGATACTGTCTCTTCGGGGACACCATCAACACAGCCAGCCGGATGGAAAGCACGGGAGAACGTAAGTTTCATCGTTTTGTGTCTGCGCAAAAAAATGAAAAGAAAAAATAACGTTTTAAAAACAAGTTTTATTGCGTTTTTAAATAGAAGCAACCTTCTGGTTCCATCATAGGTCCATGTCATAATAATTTTGCGATGCGGCATCCTTTAAGCAGCAGCGCGCTTAGAATAATTACAATTACATTATAGAAACCAAGTTCGCGCGCCCAAATTGAAGCATGTTGATTGGTGCCATTAATGACACCAAACGCCGCAGCGCCGGCGCCGGGCCGCTCCGTAAGACCTAAGATTAAATTTTATCACCACAACTTTTTAAAACAAAAGAAGTCTAATAAAATAATTTTTCACAGTATTTTCAATATTTTGTAGTATTTTATAGTTAATTTGGTCAAAATAAAAATATTTTGTTTGTCAGATGTGACAGCTGTAGGAATATTATTAGGCTATTTAGTGCTTCAATTTTGACAGTGCGGTTGTATGAAGACACTCATTCTGTACGTATTTATTCTAAGGCAGCGCGGATCGCCGATCTAGAAGTAGCTAGGTTGGGTTGATCGTAAGGGTTCGACAGGGTTTAACCATTGCTATCCATCGATAACACTGAACGACGACGTAATGTGGAAAAACGCTTTGAATTTTGCCACTGGCGACGTCGCCCATTTTTGGGTGAACTGGGTGCTATTAGCTGTATAGATCGCTTGCATTATACGCCAGCGTCCACACCGCCGTATCCTATGACGTGGTTAGTAACCAACCCGCTGTCGGATGTTTTCAATCCCACAAGGCTCCGACTAGGTTTAACGGCTGTTATTTCTCGACAACTACCGGAAACGACAGCTTAACGTGCCCTTCGAGGCACGGAAACGAGCATGATTTTTTTGCCACTAGCGGTCTCCCATTTCACACCCGGCCGCGCCCCTTTGGCTTAGCTGCATCGATCGCTTGCGGTCTACGCTAGCCGCCGAAAGAAAAAAGTAGTTCTTTACATTTTATTGATTCTTTAATAAAGCACGAACATTTTTTTCCTCATTTTAGCGATGAAAATCCAAATATCAGAGGATGTGAAGCGAGCGTTGGACCGAACCGGACTTTTTATAACCACGCCCCGAGGTGTCGTGGATGTTAAGGTAAGGGATGTTGACACTATATACAAAAAAAAACAAAATTAAAAACGTTGTACTAATTACGCTTGGAAACCAAGATAATTGTTAAATCATTTTTGTAAATGATTTTATTACCTTTAAAACAATAATAATTTAGTTAATTGACTATATTTGTGTTTTATGAAAACGGAAGTGTCGGCCATCCATACAAACGTCCAATCCATATAAAATTTAAGCTTCAGCTACCGAAATGAAAGTCACTGTCCATACAAATCCATAAAAATCTTAAGCTTCAGCTACCAAAATGAAAGTCGCTCTCTCTCTGTAAAAGAGAGACTGTCGGGTCTCGTGTATTCTTTTCGACAAGATGCGTGAACCCTCACTGACTTCAAGTCTTTCTTGAAATCTTTATTGATATTTTTGGGAGTTTTAGCCAGTTTAAATGTAAACTGTTTCCGCCTTCACCACGTGGAGGTACTCCCAGCTTATGTTATTTATTAATAGTGTGTGGCTGTGAGTGTTTTTAATAGTGTGGGTGAGCAATGACAAATGATTTTGACAAATTTTACAATGTGCTACAGAGGATTTAACACATTTTTGAAAATCGGCCGTTTTTTAGAGCTCATAGCTAGGCAATGATTGGAGATAGATAAAAAGTGTAAGAGCGAAAGTTGTAGAGAATTTTATCAGTTTCCATTATGTAGTACAACAAAATTTCGTACGATGCACCGTTTTCGAGATGTAAGCAAAAAAACAAAAAACGGGACCTTCTTTCCCCTCCCCCCCCTCGAGCGGACCTCGGAGGGGTAAGGACTTTTAATATGTTTATCTCCTAACTAGTCCAAACAAATTTCCTAAGTCAAATTTTCTGCTTTCGACTTTTCCATCCACAATTATTCATTGCCTAAGCTATAGGTATGTCTCATTTTGAGCAAAAAAAAAAAACAGTAAATAAATATTACACACTAGTAAACCGTTTATTGGTTAGGGATATTTTTATACAAAATCAGTAAGTTGCAACTGGACTGTTAAATGTATAAAAAATAATTATAACGCTCCTCACTCACTGCTCCACAGTACGGTATATATACCCTACGTCGTGGGTACCATGGACACGTACAAATACAGAAACATTAAGTTGAACTCAACATTCAAATATCTAATATCATTTCATTTCAAATAATCTGTTTCGCCGGGAATCGAACCCGGGACCCTTTGATTGGCAGTCCGGCATGGTAATCAGCCAAGGGGGTCGTCTGATATAGATTTTCTGTTTCATTTTCAGGGTAAAGGTGAAATGACAACGTACTGGCTGGAAGGACGTACGGGTACGGGCCCTTCCCCTGTTCGGCCAGCGTCATCTTCCCTGGACTGCACGCCTAGCTTCCTCGCCAGAATCCACTCCCAGGGGCGGTCTTCACCTAGATACCAACCAGAATCAAAACGCGTTGCTAAAAACTGAACCCATTCACTAGTCACTAGGAAAAATAAATATAGATATTTCTTTATTTAAAACAGTATTTTTTTTTAAATAAAATAATTTTAATAAATGGGCTGGCAGACGAGCTTGTAAACCAGGTGGTATGAAATGTATTTATTTATTAAGAGGCCGTATACGAATTTTTCACGATTTCGCTGATTTAGCTGATATAACATAGGAAATTTTGCAGTTAAAATACAGTATTTTCATAAGTTTCATTGCACAATGTAACTGATAATTTCAATAATAATCTAATACATGAGCCACTTTTATAGATTTTTTTTAAAGATTTTTTCAATTTGCCGAAATCAAATGCAATTTCTGACCAAGTTTCTTTCAAAATTGACCAAGTCCAATGTTTTTTAATAATATGTGATTGGCTTATACCTATTGCAGTAAAATTCACAAAACTGTCACAGTCTTTGGGTTTATTAAGCATAACAACGTAGGTACCTAATAAAAATGAAAAATTAGCCAATTCAATAGTTTATTATTGAAATGATCAGTCATATTGTGCAATAAAATTTATGGAAATACTGTATTTTAACTGCAAAATCTATGTAAAATCAGCAAAATCGGCAAAGTTTCCCATACGGCCTCTTATCATCCTGTTTAGTGATACCTACTTGATGTTAGTCATTGTTCTTTTAGACATCTTTTAATTTCTACGTCGTAGAATCTACGAGATCTAAGCTATAATAGATAAATTATATAATCAATATGTTCGTCATTGCATTGAACTTATGGTGGTATTATAATTCATTATTATCCTTATCTTTTTTTATAAAGTAGGTATAAGTAGGTTTAAATTAAAATAGATTATATTTTGTAGGCTAAGATAAAACAGAAATTCATTTGTAATTTATTTCAGAAAATAATAAAGTATTCAATTGATATATTGCAAGTGTTGTATGATTTATTTAAAAAATGTGTAATAGCCAAGCCCCACTCCCTACTTTTAGAATAGGCAATCGGCGATTTAGCCCAAGAAACAAAACACGACGCAGCGTCGATAAACTCGAAACGATACGATCGCTCGATTCGATCCGATCCGATTTACAGTGTGGCCGAACCCACAGACATTTACGTTCCATCAGATTTATGCGTGGCCGTACGATAGACATTTACGTTTTTTATTTTTATTTGAATGAAGTAGCAGACGGGCACGCAGGCCATGTGGTGTTAAGAGGTCCCTGCAGCCCATGGACATCTACATACAACCTCAAGCAAGCATAGGTAAGGCTTGTCTGAGGTCGCATGCCGTTGCGCTGCTACTCCGAAGGCTGGTGGTCGCTTCATTTATATAAGGTCGGCAACTGTACCTTTCCACCGAAACACAATAGAATACGATACATTACTATGACTTCTAAGTTATGCAAAGAACGTAATTAATTAGGCATTAGTGGAGCAGCATTACGCATAACATAACGAATTTTAGTGTCAGAGATGCGCGCCGGGGGTTTGAACTCAGTATCTCCGTATCAGAGACCGCGTCTTTACCCCCGGCCATCCCTGCTACGTATTTGATTGTCTTAATATAATTAATTTGATACTTTATATTCGACTACATGGCCATTGCCAGGAGCAACAAAAACGTGGTATAACTGGTTCATAAAGAAGAATGCATGAGTACCTACTTGCTTATCAAGTTACGCCAAGGTTAATTAAATTGCATAAAAAAGCTTTCGTATTTCATTTTAAGAGTAGTGATACCCGAGCGGAAGAACCCACGGTTTCTGATATGGAGATATTTTATTTATTTATTTATTTATACACGTTATGGTACACCACTTAAAATAAAGAAGTATTACAAATTTTTATGATATACTGTACAAATGGCGGCATTATTGCTAAGCAGCGATTTCTTCCAGACAACCATCGAGGTAAGGAGTTAAGGAAAGAAATTAAGATAGGTCCCTGTAGCTTCGGGAGTAAGAATAGAGCTGCGGTATCCCCTGCCTGATCGTAAGAGGCGACTAAAAGGGGGCTTCCGGAGCTGCGGGCGGTGAGAGTGGGAGCTCGACCCGTCCAGCCAGCAGCCCCGGGAAGGACGGCGGTGTGTGCGTGGCCGCATGCCGCCGTAAGCATCGGAAGGTGCAGGAGATCACATCTGCTCTTTCAAAGATGGGCCCGTTCCAGGGCGTCGCGTATGGAGGACACCGGTGCGTTCCATGGGAGATCCCAGAGTCCTCCCCAAACGCAGAGGAAGGCCACCGAGGGGATTTTAGTGAGGTTTAAATCCCACATATGTGGTGTGTCTCTCCCAAGGTGCTGGGTACCTTTTGAAGGTTTCCCCCCGATACCAAAAAAAAGGGTGTACAGGCGAGCCTTAGATACGCTTTTTTTTTAATAAGATGAACAGTGATGAAAATGAACAGTATTAGATAATAATAACGAATAAACCAAGTCAAGCTCGCAGGTTATGCACCTTGACTTGGCACTTAATTACTGATTTTGAACCCCTAAGATACTGAATTTGAACCCTTGCCTCAGCGAAAGGTTGAAAAAAAATGGCTGTAATAGATAAAATACTGGTCACAGTAACCCTAGGGTCAACACACTATCTCGCCTTAACAAATATATATATTACCTTTAAACGAACAGTTCTTGTGTACGTATAATCTAAATCTCGGAAACAACTCCAACTTTTTTCATGAAATTTAATAAGCTGGAGATTTCAGGAACAATAAATCGATCTAGCTAGGTTTCATTTTTAGAATTTTTTATCCGTATTTTCAGCGATGATCAACTTAATCATAAACTGAAGAATATGACTCATCCTGACGTAATAATATGTAGGTATATTGGCTACTTTAGTAGATAGCGTTGCTAAGTAGTCTCTGAAAAAATCAATGGTTTTAGCCGTTAAAGCTCGGTCATCCGGGAACTAATAATAAAACGAGATACTATTATGTTAGTGATAAACTCGCTCTCGAACATTTTCTAACCATCCATAAGGCGTCAGACACTATGACGATGAATTAAGCCCATAAGCATCGAAGAAGAGTAAAAAAATCAAACATGTTCTCAGAATGTTATTTTACTTCACAATACGCGCGCAATGTAAAACACCTATATCAAAAATTCCATAAACTCAAAGATAAATGAAAAAATGAATGACAGTTATGAAAATAAAACATGAAACTCCCAATTTTCCGCTAAAACTCCTACGTAGTGCAAAGTGGTCGCTGTAACTAATTAAGGGTCCTATAGTAAAACCACTATAATTTCTTCAAAGGTTCCACAGCCCGCTTTGCACGCTCCTTTTTACCACGGACGTGTAAGTTATGGGACAACCTTCCAGCTGAGGCATTTCCAGTAGACTATGACATGGGGTTCTTCAAGAATGCTGTAAAAAAGCTCTCCTCCAAAGCCGTAATGCTCGGGTGGCTCCCCTGGGGTAGCCCGTGTCCATAGGCGACGGTGATCGCTTAACACCACGCGGCCCGTCTGCCTTTGTGTTCGGTTCATTTATAAAAAAAAGGAGTAGTCTCATGTAAATGTGACCGGTGCCACATTTTCTACTGAAACACAGAACGCATTACCGTATTTATTACATTATCCACCAACCTTAACGACGTAGCCACCGGCACCTTAACGACGAAGCCACCGGCACCTTAACGACGAAGCCACCGGCACCTTAACGACGAAGCCACCGGCACCTTAACGATGAAGCCACCGGCACCTTAACGACGAAGCCACCGGCACCTTAACGACGAAGTCACCGGCACCTTAACGACACAGCGAGCGAATGCTGCACTGGAAGCACTCGAACACGTTAAAACGCGCGGGTCGATTTTTAATAGTCTCGAAATCGCAACGCAGCATTCCTAAATTCGCCAAAAAACACGATTCCGATGCCAATACCAAAACGCGATGCGATGCAGCATTGATGCACCAGGTGCGGTCCCAGGTCACAGGGGACATGACCCTCCCCAAAATCCATCAGTCATGCGTAGACACCTCTTCCCCCAAATTTCTTAGTGACCCCCCCCCCCAAATTTCTTGGCGACCCCCCCCCCCAAGAAGGCTGCGACCGCACCTGTGATGCACACGCAAAATCACCGATCGCCGATGCTAAAAGTAGCTAGTGTTTGGCTTGACTGTTACAGTTAGCGTTATTTTTATGGTTTCACCATAATTATTATTCAGATTGTCAATTCACATAGAGCAGAAAATAATTAATATTAAGTTTTTAACAAAAAAAATAGAACCGACTTCAAACGATAAAAAATAAAATTGTTCAGTACCTACTTCTTCTTGCTTATGGTAATAACTCTTAAAACTATTTTTGGAGTCGGGCCCTTATTAAAATGTCGTACCATTCGTTCTAAATGGGCATCGACAGTGCAGACAGTGAAACAGTACCTACTTCTTCTTGCTTATGGTAATGAATATTAAAACTATATTATATTGGAGTCGGTGCCCATTCCGAACGAAAGGTACACTATATTTACTAAAACAGGACACTTTACTAAGTGCCAGACTCCAAAAATAGTTTTAAGAGTCATTACCATAAGCAAGAAGAAGTAGGTACTGAACAATTTAATTTTTTACCGTTTGAAGTCGGTTCTATTTTTTTGTTAAAACCTTAATTAAATTCACTCTTTTTAGTAATTTTAATAATTCTGTACATCTGTACATATGTATATGCATAATTGGAAAATTTCGCTTAAATTCTAAACGTTAAAGACCTTTTATAATCATGATCTAAGTAACCATCTATAGCCTGAAAGAATACTACTATCAGTCCACCTGAACGTATAAATTAATGAAAGAATTTGCTCTCAGCTCCTAACCGTTGAGGAGTTTTACCTTCAATCATCAGCTTAGCGACATCAGGTGATAATTACCGGACATAAATATTTGTATTATGTTAAAAAATATGAGTAACAGAATGTGTGTGCCTATTATGTTTCAGTGTTTCCCTCGATTTTCCTAGTAGCACATCATCAGATTTTGACTTGGTGACAGTTGGACCACCTCAGGAATGTAAGATTTCGAACAAAAACCATTTATTGAAAGAATTTTCTCTCAACTCCTTACCATCGTAGTACCTTCCATCATCAGCTCAGCAGCATGAGATGATGATTACTATGCACAAATATCTGTTATGCTTCAGAAAGTATAAGAAAATCAATGTATAAGCCTATAAGATTTGAGAGTTCCCCTCGATTTCCCTGGAATCCCATCATCAGATCCTGATTTAGTGACAATGGGACTACCTCAGGAGTATAAGCATACGAACAAAAAAAGAATTTTGAAAATCGATCCACAAACGGCGGAGTAATCGGTGAACATATTATATATAAAAAAAATACATACAGCCGAGTACAGTACCTCCTCCTTTTGGAAGTCGGTAAAAATAGAATTTACTCAGTAAATGAAAAAAAATCTTTTGAAGCTGCTTTAGCTTAATAAACTTTCTTGCTTTTGTTTACAAAGAACTAGGAAAACTTATTACTTTTTAGTTTGTATAATTGTAAAACCACCTATAGGTACTGAAATTCCCTAGCGTGCTTTTTTACATGACACCCTTCCGCCGGATTAAAACGTCTTCGATGATATCATAATATCATATAAAATAATAGTTTTGCCATTTAAAATGAGATCTTATGATAAAGCTGGAAGGAATATTTTTAAATAAAATTAAAAATTAACTTATGACGTTTGGCTATCGAACTCGGTAGCACAAGCTGACATCAGCTGTATGGGCTTACCCTGTGTTACCGCTTACACGCTTACCATAGGTTCGCGCGGCGTGCCATCTTCTGTGCCATTCGGCGTGACGGGTAAAACCAAGGCAAGCCGTGATAAATCTCCCAAAATCGAAAGACTCATCACGATTGTACGCATCACTAATATAAAATGTATATGCTTATTTCCAAATATTAGATCACCTACGTCAAATAAATATCGAAGCTCATCCCAATACTTGTTCAGTTTACACGTAGCTTCAGTACCATTCAGCATGACGCTGAGAAGTTTATTAGCATTTTGCTTATTTATTTTCTTGGTCTACGTGGACACTCGTCCCGTATTTGAAGAGTCTAAGGTGTTAAAAGTGAATAGTTTTGTGGACGACCATAGAATTGTGAAACGAAATTTCGTAGAAACTGGACCTAGCTGCGCTCTGAATACCGTATGGAACGGTGTAAATTGTTCAAGAATGTAAGTTATGAATTGATTTTTAGTCACATTTTAAATTTATTGAGAATTATTTGTTAGAAAAATATACATAGGTACCTGTCCCTATGCAAACTCTCGAAAAAGCGATATATCTGTATTCATATTGTAATGATTGAGATTGGTTGTTTAAAAGCTTTAATTTTAGGAATAATTAAAAAATATTTTTTGGTGGATAGTCCATTTATCGAGGAAGGCTATAAACATCACATCTCTATATATAAAAATGCATTGCTGTTCGTTATTCTCGCTAAAACTCAAGAACGACTGAACTGTGGCTAATTTTGGTCTTAAAATATTAGTAGAAGTCCAGGGAAGGTTTAGACGGTGAAAAAATATGGAAAATTTGCAAAATTAATAGTAAAACAACTCATTTTTTTCCCTATATTATAAACTGTCAGTAACTGTCAAACATTGGTTCTTTGCGCCATCGTCCAGAAGTTTGATATATTTTGTCATTGGTGATATGAAAACCGTGTGATGCCATTACCAGAAGAAAAAAAGTTTGACATAATGTTTTGGAGGGAAGTCGAAAAATACATATTGTGTCGAAAATACATATAGTGCGCCTGTTTTCTTTTAATTTTCTTGTCCTATTACTATAGCATATAATATTTCTTTGGTTGTTTATATGCAATATAATTGGATTGTAATATAATAGTAATATATTAGGATTTGTAATTTATCTGATCACCGGTAAGATACATTAAATTTCTGTCAATACTACCGTGGCTTGTGTATGCGGTGCATTTAATTTTATAAAGTATGTATTTATGATAAAGACGAATCATATTAATATAGATAAACATAAAAGTGTAAAAAATAATAAAATTAAAAAAGTATAGCATTATACCCATAATTTTTTATTCCACGCTGATATAACCAATTTTTCTTTCCAGGAGAAGACTGCCTTGGCGACAATCAAATCAGAAAACTACAGACTATTAAAAAGGCGGCACACAAAAAGAAGACTATACTGCCTTGGCAACCATCAGAAAACTACAGACTATTAAAAAGGCAGCACACAAAAAGAAGACTATAATATATATAATACTATTTAAGTTGCATTTTATATGCTTCATCTGATAACATAATTTCAGCAAGTATACTCATGAACAAATGAACAACTGAAACAAATGAACTATGCCGTAATATTTATTATGTAAACATAATTTATTTTATTTATTTACTTATTAATTTAAGTACACACAAATGGAGAGAAAAGTACAAGAGAAAACTACACACAAAAAAGTTTGTACAAAGGTACTACTTACTTCCATTGGAAATCTCTTCCATTAGACCTGAGATTGGAAATTGGTTAAGCACAAGATAGAGCATGTACAAATAAACAACAATAAATGTACAAATAAACACCATAATTAAATTAATAAAGGATTACGATGTTTAATTTGTTTTTATTATTATCTAGTAGCAAATTTTGCTCGTAAAATAGTCATCAGATAACAGACACACTTGAAATGTGCCACTAGCACTCATCCACGTACACCCGATGTACGTTACCCTGATGTAACGAAATTAAACATTCACTCAGATGAACAGAAAATAGTATTCATAATGCAATGTAAATCGGTTAAAAATCTAGGCGTTCACTTAGACACCACTCTTAGTTGGACTGTGCAGCTGAATGAAGTCAGCCGCTCAGTGTTTGCTGTATTACGATCACTCAACCGTCTCAAGAATTTTTTACCTATTAATACCAAAATTCACTTAATACAAACCCTGGTTCTCCCAATAATTGACTACGCTGATGTGTGCTATTCTGACTTGAATGAGGACCTTCTTAATAAGCTGCAACATCTCGTTAATTACTGTATACGCTTCATATTCTGTCTACGAAAATTCGATCATATTTCTATTCATCGTCGCCGTCTTAAATGGCTTTCTATTCGTCAACGTAGACAGCTTCGCCTATTATCCACTCTTTTTACTGTACTTTTTGATCCACTTTCTCCGGAATACTTGAAATGTAAATTTCAGTATCTCCGTGACTCTCACGAGCGTCAGCTTCGTTCTTCTGACTCATTGGCCTTGTCTTTTCCTGTTCACCACTCAGGATTTGTATCCAATTCCTTCACGGTCCAAGCGACGCGCCTCTGGAATGCTCTCCCGGAACACCTTAGGAAATTGTGCTCTAAGCCCTCATTCAAAAAGGGTGTTTTTGCTCATTACATGGAGCTTTACTCATAACTTTGGAAAACTTTGTATTATGTCTGTTATATTATCTGTATTTCAATATTTATATCTCTTCATATTTATCGCATATATGTTTTTATTTATTGTATTCCACTTCTATTATGATCCTTCTCTCAGGTAGATCTTTTTGATTCTTGTTGCACCGCCTTTATATTCTCTGCACTTCTTGAAGGTTAGCTGGTAGAAAATGCCAATAGGCATTAAGCTCGCCTATTGTTCAAATTGTAAAATTTGGTCAATAAAGAATTAATAATAATAATAATAATAATAATGTAATTAGTCTTCTTTCGTTACATATACGAGTAATATGACTGCAACCCTTTTGTGACCCACTGCTGGGCACGGGTCTCTCCCCATTATTTGGGAAGCCTGGAGCTTACTCCACCATTCTGCTTCTATGCGGATTGGTGGAGATGCGGGTTGGTGGCCAACCCACTGTCGGATGTATTCAAACAGCCCATAAGGCCTCCGACAAGGTTTAACGACTGTTATCTATCGAAAACAGCCGGGACCGATGGCTTAATGTGCCCTCCGAAGCACGGAAACGCGCATGAATTTTTTTGCCACTAGCGGTCACCCATCTCACATCCGACCGCGCCCGTTTGGCTTAGTTGCATAGATGGTTTGCGTTCTACTTTAACCGCCGGGCCATGCGCGCTTCATAGCGTGTATCCAATAAAAAGCAAAAAAAAAAAGTGAATAGGTATATCATCTTCAAAATTTACGCAACATATTATTCACGTTGGGGATTCCGCGGAATATGTCTGGAATCCTAATTTTGTTGTCTATTTAAAATAATAATAAAGAACTGAAACAGAAAATAGGTAGGTATACAGCAAAACCCTGGATGGATTAGCTTTGATTTAAGGGAATATTTGTAGAACGACAAGAACATACTCTCTTTTCTTAAAGGATCCTTGGTTTAAATACTTCTACTATAAATAGGTAACTACTTTACTTTGTGTAGCTATAAGAATGTAGTATAGTTTTACAGTTATATGCTAGTGTGTAACGCTAGAATTCCAATAATGTACCTACTTTATAGAGATTGTAAAACTTGCAGATTCAATTATAAAAAAATTAGCGAGATTATCATGAGATATGCTGATCAAAAGTGGGACGCAAAATAGGTAGTAGGCAAGTAGTATGTTTCAGCGTGTATCCTAAAAACGCAAAGACAGTGATTATATCATCTTCAAAATATACGCAATTATTCAAGTTGGGGATTCCGCGGAATGTGACTGAAATCCTCAATATTTCGTCGTTTATATAAAAGAACGAAAAAGCTCGACTTAGCTCAGTCGACCCACAGCAGCTGAAGGAAAATGGCGTTAATGTATGCGTTGTGTGCATGTATCGTATTGAGTGTAGTCGTTGATAGCCGTTCAGCGCCGGAATCCGGTTCTATTCCGTCGAATTCCCAGGATTTAAATCATGAAAGTGTCATATTACATAGACTAAAAAGGACAATTCTAATCGGAAAATCTGGAAACGGATGTGCAAGCAATAATATCCGATATGGCCCGTCGTGTGTCTCATGTGAACAGTGAGTGTTTTATTATTATTTGTTTTAGGTTTTTATTTTTATCGTTTATTTATTGCCTAATAATTATTTAAGTTGTTTATTGTGATGAACTGAAGTTATGTGTAATTAATTTTATGAAAGACAAAAAAGTGAACATTTTATAATGATTAATTAACTAACACTAAATAATAATAAAAAAACTACAACTAAAAATAAAATTATAAACTAATTAAAGTAGAAAACGGCACCCAAATTGGCAGTAATTGCAAGGGGTGTGCCAGAATGCTGGCGACATTACCTCGTGGAATAGCTAAAGCTATTTGACCAATTTGTGAAATATTAAAATAAACATAAAAAATATCTACATAATTAAATTAAATACCTATAAATTATTTAAAATTTGTACCTAAATAGGATTTTATTATTTAGAATTATGAAATAACACTTAACGCAAAACTTATTAAAATAACACACTTTAAATTAAATTATTATAACAAATAGCAAAATTTCATATCCGACTGTTTCCTAAAAAAAAAAGACGCAGGCCCTTATTAAAATGGCGTACCTTTCGCTCTGAATGGGCTCCGACTCATAAACAGTTTTATATCATTAGCAAAGAAAAGTATCATAAGCCAAGTACTGAATAATTCTATTTTTTACCGTTTGAAGTCAGTTTTTTTGTTAAAATTAATTAATTGAAAGTTAAATAATCAAAACACATACTTAATACTGGAATTACAAAATAAAACTAACCCTGCTTTAAATGCTACCAAATCAAGCGAACTGACGAAAAGTTGCGTGTTCAATCCAATAAAGTAACATAATACAATCAGCCTAGAAAAAATATTATAATTTTTGATGTTAGATAAAGTTTCAAGTAGCAACAATATAAGGAAAACTTTGACCCGTTTAGCCGTATACAAACTGGTTTGGCCACATAATTATACAACAAACTTAAAAGATCAATAAAAACCTTATGAGTATTTTTACCGCTTTAACATTACCAGTCATACAAATGATTATGAGATAGCATATAAATTGAGCTATTAAATACGTATAGCTATATAATAATTTAATTACCGTTCTGGAAGATGTCCATAACTACCTATTCATGTAAAATTTGTATGATTCTCTTACCGAACACACAAGTTGCAAAAAATTGCTGTTAAAATATAAATGCTCCGCCAATCCGCGTTCTAAACCAACCCGCATTGGATCAGCGTGGTAGAGTAGCGAGTAAGCTCTAGGCCTTCCCAAGAATGAGGAGAGACCCGTGCCCAGCGACAAGAAGCAAATATGGTTGCAGCCATGGAAATTTTGACCACAGATCGTATCTTCTGATTATTTTTCCATCATGCCTTTTTAATTAGTTTGGATGTAGTTGTTCGTTACTATCCATGAGCTCTCAGTGATAGCTTAGTATCACATACCTAGCCTACACTATCGTAAAACTAATGATTAGAAACTATTTTTTAATACAGTTGCTCAAAAAGTGGCATATTGCAGGGACGTATAGCGTTCGGGAAGTGGGCTATTACACACTCGTGCATTTTCTTTCCCAACTGTCAAAATAATGTCTATTAAAAAGAAAAAAAAACCAACCACGAACTTTTAGAAGTTTTTATGATTCATGAAAATATTTCTAAAAAGAAGCTACTAATTTGTTTCAATATCAGATTTAATGATTTAGGTTAGGTTTCATTTTATTTCATCTCATTAACATTTTCATTTCATATCAATAAAAAAATTCTACTGAAGACTTGGCTGTATGGGCATAGTTCCCTTTGCCTACCCATAATGGGTGAAGAAAACAAAAAAAATATCTGCTTATATTCTTTTCGGTTGGCGCCATTTTTCAAAAATGTTCTTTGCGAGTTTAGATGATTAGTTAGTTGAGTGTATTGTGATTTTATTATTTTATTAAATTGCTTCATTTTTTCGCAACTGTATTAAAAATAGTCGTTCAGTACACGTGCGGAACCGTCATTGGAAGGATCGGGTAGACATTTGTCGGAACTCCTTGCAATGACAGCCTTTCCGCACTTGTAATGAAATATACTATATCATTATTGTATTTGAAACTCATCACGTATATTACTGCAGTATTTATTGCTAAAAGTTAATGATAGTAAGATTTACCAACAGATAAGCTCAGAGCTTTAAATAATTGGGCAGAAAAAGAATACATTTTATTATGGCAATTGGCTGCAACCCTTTTTGTCCTTTTTTTGTTATCGGGGGGGAAACCTTCAAAAGGTAACCGGCACCTTTGAAGAGGATACCTGATTATGTGGGATTTGTACCGCACTAAAACCCCCTCGGTGGCCTGCCTGTGCGCTTGGAGAGGACTCTTAGTTCTTCAGTAGAATGCACCGGTGTCCTCCGCGAACGGCGCCCAGCACAGGGCCCATCTTTCGGAGAGCAGATGCGCTCTCCTGCACCCTCAGGCGCTCACGGCGGCATGCGCCTATGCACACACCGCCGGCCTTCCCCAAGGCTGCTGGCTGGACGAGCTGAGCTCCCACTCTCACCGTCCGCAACACCAGAAGCCCCCTTTTAGTCGCCTCTTACGATCAGGTAGGGGATACCGTAGCTCTAATCAGTCCAAATACAATAATGATAAATATGTAGTTTCCGTGCTTCGGAGGTGGAGGTCGGGTGTGAGATGGGTGATCGCAAGTGGCAAAAAATTTCATGTGCGTTTTCGTGCTTTGGAGGGCACATTAAGCCGTCGGTCCCGGTTTTTGTCGATCGATAACAGTCGTTAAACCTAGTCGGAGGCCTTATAGGCGGTTTGAAAACATCCGACAGCGGGTTGGCCACTAACCCGCAACTCCACCAACCCGCATTGGAGCAGCGTGGTGGAGTAAGCTCCAGGCCCCCCTAATAATGGGGAGAGACCCGTGCCCAACAGTGGGACGCAAAAAAGGGTTGCAGCCAATCAGTCCTACTGCTGGGCACATTATTGGCGAGGCCTGAGGCTTGCTCTGCTACAGTGCTATAACGCGGGTCAGTGGAGATATGGCAATTATGATAAATAATAACATTGAAACTAATTAAAACACTTTTAAATAAAAAAGTTTTATTTAAAACACTTTTTAAAACACTTTTAAATAAAAAAGTTTTATTTAAAACACTTTTTAGATAAGTAGTGATGTCGCGACGAGGTTTAAACGTAAGACCCTAAGTCGTTATCGTTGTTTATCTAAATCTATATGTACTAATATAGACTTCCAGTCAGACAGTCCACCAATCCGCACTTGGCCAGCGTGGTGGACTATGGCCTAAATCCCTCTCAATTGTGTGAGAAGGAGACCTGTGCCCAGCAGTGGGACATAAAAAAAAGGTTGAAAAGAAGAAGATGTACTAATATATCGTATAAAGCTGAAAAGTTTGTTTGTCTGAGCGCGCTAATAGGAAGTACTGGTTCGAATTGAAAAAATATTTTTGTGTTGAATAGTCCGTTTATTGCGGAAGGCTATAGGCTATAATAGGCATGATGACACTATTAAAGAATCAGAGAATAAACGGTTTTACAGAAAAATATATGCTTAAAAATTCTAAAATATGATCCCGTTTTAAGGGGCCGTATACGAAATTTTGCCGATTTTGCTTATTTACCCGATTTAACACATGAGATTTTGCAGATAAATTACAGTACTTCTAGAAGTATCATTGCACATTATTACTTTTCATTTCATTAATAATCTAATAAATTAGACACTTTTATAGCTTGCGTCAAGAATTATAATGCTAGATTTAGGTTACTTTAAAAGATGTTTAATGCCGAATCATCATTATTAATAAGTTTTTTTTTTCAGGAAACTGATTGATTATAAACTGAAGAGTATTTATGTTAAATAAATTTTACGACAGATTATTCCATTTTGCCGAAATCAAATGCAATTTCTGGCCCATTTTCTCTCAAAATTGACTAAGTTCAATGTTTTTTTACTAATATATTTTGTATGAGAGTGGCAAAAAGTGGCTCATACACTTTGTATGTGATTTTTACAGCAATACATGGCATTTCTTTCGATCTGTTTAGACCTTAAAATGATTCAGAAATATGTGATATTCTATACCTATTAAAGTAATATTTACAAAACTATCACCGGCTTCAGGTCTATTAATCAAAATAACGAAATAAAAATTAAAAAGTGGCTCATTTAATAGTTTATTATTGAAATGATCAGTCATATTGTGCAATAAAACTTATAAAAATACTGTATTTTAACTGCAAAATCTCCTGTATAAAATGAGCTAAATAAGCGAAATCGGCAAAATATCGTATACGGCCTCTTAATATAAACATTAAGATTAATAAGATTTTCAATAAAATAAAGGTATTAAATACAGCAATCGGCCATGTTATCTGAAACGTCAATCAAAAGGAATGACGTCACGTCTCAGTAAATGTCATCGTGTTGCTTGAAGTTTGACAAGCAAGCCGACGCCATGACATCTACGAGCGTTTTCGCGCTTAGTTCAAATTACATAGCAGAAAATACATTAATTTACGTTAAAAGTTAAGTTTATGCTGAAATAAACTTTTTTTCGAAACTAGAAGACGTGTACCTACAATAAGGAAAGGTATTTGAAAATCTGTCATCATGCCCATTATAACATCATGCTGTGACTAATACCATTGTCTACGCGGACGAAGTCGCGGGCGATCGCTAGTCGTTAATATAAATATTTTTCTTTTATTTCAGGCTTGGCAGGCAGTTCAAACGAAGCTTACATCTGTGCGACGGAAAATGCATAGACTCTAACCGTCGATGTACGGACAAAAAGAAAAATGTATATGCGTAACGAAAAGCATAAAACTTGAGATCTTATTCTTAACATCAGTTTTAAAAGGATTATACTCGTGAGAACATGTTTTCCGTGTACGAGTAGGTACCTAATATTACTAAATAGGGTCTTGGACACTATGCACAAAAAAATTCAAAATCCTTACCTTAAAAAGGTTGCACTAAATCACGCTTGGAAAGCAATATAATTGTTTATTCTGTAGATGATTTTTATTACCACTGAAATCAATAATAATGAAGTCGATTGACTATATATGATAAGTGACGTTACTTATCATCTTCTCATACAAAATGTATGGGGATGTCACGTTTTGACAGCGCATTAAAAGTATCTCAATTGACTTGGTAGTCCAAGACCGGATTCAAACGCACATCGCACACACGACGCACGCACGAAGACAAATACATACGATATTAACAACTTTAATGTAGATGAAAAGAACTTATGAATAATTTCATGAAAAAAATAAGAGATAATATGATTGAAAAAAAATTAAAAATAGTTATATGTACTTATTCATACTTATTTATTGTGATCTGATTGACACTACCAATTCAATGATAATTTGGAAATTAAGTTTAATTTTGTCGTTTCTCTACCTTTAAAATTAAAGTCAATGTTTGTTATTAAGATTATTATATTTACTTCCTAGGTATTACTATGCATAGTATGCATTATTTCGTCTTAAAGTTTTGAAATAAGGTATTGAATCTTCTATATTTTTTGTGAGTGTTTTTTTCTAAACGATAAGGCATTGTGATATCTACCGTATTTTAGTGTTAAGGCTAGTATTATTTATCATTCCAAGCTTTAAATATTATTATTTTACCATAAGTATTTAGGTTGATTTCATATTAAATTAATAAGTACGTTATTATCTGAGCTCAGATCAAATAATGCCGTAATAGTATCCAATAGCAATACAATATACCTACTATGCTCGTAACATACATAGGAGTATTGTTATGATGATTCTGCATGATATTCAACGAACTTTTTTTTTTTTTATATGTAAACCGAACAAAAAGGCAGACGGGCCGCGTGATGTTAAGCGATCACCGTCGCCTATGGACACGGGCAACCCCAGGGGAGCCACCCGAGCATTGCCGGCTTTGGAGGAGTGCTTTTTTTACAGCTTTCTTGAAGAACCCCATGTTATAGTCCATTGGGAATGCCTCAGCTGGAAGGTTGTCCCATAACCTACACGTCCGTGGTAAAAAGGAGCGTGCAAAGCGGACTGTGGAGGACCGCCACGAGTCCAGATGGTGCCTGTGGAACTTTAACCTTCGTCTGGTGCTATAATCATGGAATGGTGATGTAGGCATTAGTCTGAAAAGTTCCTCGGAGCACTCACCATAGTAAAGTCGGTAGAACACGCAGAGCGAGCCTATGTCTCTTCGCAAGCTGAGCGGTTCTAGCCTGTCAGTCAATCTTGGGTCGTTGACGATTCGGACTGCGCGCTTTTCAACGGAGTCAAATGGGTGTAGCTGGTATTTTGGTGCTCCTGCCCAGAGATGAGAGCAGTACTCCATATGGGGTCTGACCTGGGCCTTGTACAGCGTCAGGAGTTGCCCCGCAGTGAAGTACTGCCTCGCCCTATTGAGGACACCAAGCTTTTTGGACGCCAATTTGGCTTTGTGCTCCAAATGACTCCGGTACTGCACTTTACTCGTAATGTCAACTCCCAAGATACCGACACTTTCACCGACGGTGAGCGCGGTACCCTGGAACTTGGGCGCTATAACAAATGGGGTTTTTTTAGCGGTAAACGCGCAAACTTGTGTCTTCGTGAGGTTAAACTCGACAAGGTTAAGTCGACCCCATTCCGAGACCCGCTCCAGAGAGTTCTCGACTTCAGACACAAGTTTGATTCTACTTTCCTCCACTTGTGACCGAGAGGCATTTGCTCGACAGGTGTATAGTGCGTCTACCGTACTATCATCTGCATAGCAATGTATACTGCGTGATTGTTGCAGCATGTCATTGATATGCAGAATGAATAGTGTAGGAGACGGTACTGAGCCTTGGGGAACACCGGCATTAATGGGTTTCATATCTGAGCAGCATCCGTCAACAACGACCTTAATCTGCCGCTCAGACAGAAAGTTTGCCACCCAGTTGCATAGCCTCAGGGGAAGACCGTAAGATGGAAGCTTCGCGAGAAGGGCCCTGTGCCAGACCCGGTCAAAGGCCTTTGCGATATCCAGGCTGACTGCCAGAGCCTCCCCGTTGCCCTCGACGGCTTCAGCCCAGCGGTGTGTGAGGTATACCAAGAGATCACCGGCCGACCGGCCCTGGCGAAAGCCATACTGACGATCGCTGATCAACCGGTGCTTCTCGAGGTACCTAAGGAGCTGCGTATTTATAACACGCTCCATCACCTTAGAGAGCAGGGAGGTTATCGCAATGGGCCTGTAGTTGGACGGGTCACTGCGGTCACCCTTTTTCGGGATTGGGTGTACTAGGGCTACCTTCCACGAAGACGGTACTATACTAGTGGTGTAGGAAAGCGAGAATAAGCGCGTTAAGACGGGAGCCAACTCGGGAGCGCACGTCTTTAATACGATCGCGGGGATATCATCCGGCCCGCTCGACTTCTTGACATTGAGGGCTAGCAGAGCTCGTCTGACGGCCTTTTGAGTGAAAAGCACGTCCTTCATCGAGCTCTCACACTGCTTGATGGTCGGCGGTGTGGCACCTCCGTCGTCCAGAGTCGAGTTTGAGGCAAACAGGGTACCCAGGAGATCGGCTTTCCCTTTTGCCGTGTGAGCCAGAGTATCGTCCGGTTTGCGTAAAGATGGTAGAGACGACCGACAGAAGTTACCTTCGACAGCCTTGGCAAGCGACCAAAAAGCTCGACTCCCGCAGGGGTAGCTTGATAGACGCTGGCCAATTCTGCCGACGTGCCTAATCTTCGCCTTGGCTATTTGCTTCTTTGCCGAACGGGAGGCAGCGTTGAATTTTTTCCGAAGCTTAGACGTTTCGGGGTCCTTGCGCGTGTGCGCATCGGCCCAGGTTTTAAAAGCTTCTTGCTTAAGGCTAGAAGCCTTAGCGCAAGAACCATTAAACCAGGGCTTGTTTCGCCCGCCAATGGATACTACAGAGTTGGGAATAAAACCAATCATGCCCTGTCGTATCACATCGGCTATCGATTCCGCACACGTGCTAGGATCACCCGAGGTGAAGCACAGCTGCCTCCAGGGGTAGGAAGCCAGGAATTCCCGGAGTCCATCCCAGTCCGCTGACCCGTAATGCCAGACTTGACGCTTCCCATTGGGTCGAGAACCTTCTGGGGGCGGCAATGGTACGGCAGAACTTACCAGGCAATGGTCAGAAGTCCCAAGTGGGGCCCCAACCGTCGACCGGTAGTCAGATGGATGGGTGGTCAGCATAAGGTCCAGCAGAGAGGCAGTATGGGTCTCAATATCTGGTACTCTGGTGAAAGTGTGTACCACCTGCGTCAACCCATATGCCAAGGAGAAGTTGTAAGCGGCCCTGCCAGCAAAGTCGGTGATTCTGGATCCCAACCATTCGGTGTGGTGAGCGTTGAAGTCACCCAGAATCACCAGCTCAGCCGAGGGACACTGTTCCAGCACTCTGTCGGAAGTCTTTTGGACGTGCTCAAATAATCGAGTCGTCTCCGCGTCTCCGCTATAGGACCTATAGAGGCACGCGTAGATTCGGGTTCTAGCCCCAGCGTCTACACGTGCCCAAAGCACCGATAGGTCCTTGTCTTCAAGGCAGCTTAGACGGCGACAACAGACATCCTCCCTGACGTACATACATACCCCTGCCCTACGCCTAAACGCGTGTTCTAAAATATAACCGGGATAGTGCAGGTACGATGTATCGTCAGGTGGTGCAATTTGTGTCTCCGTGAGAAAAAGTAAAGCCGGCTTTGCTGTCTCTAGGTGTTGGTGGACAGCATTCAGGTTGGAATGTAGTCCCCTGATATTGCACATGTCCACAGTAAGTGTGGGGGGGATAGCCGCTGAAATCACTTTACTTTTCTTGACTCTGCCCATAAAGAAAAACTGTAAAAAAAAAAGAGGAGTGGGGAATGTGAAGGGAATTGCTCCGTTGGTGCCCCTCAGGCCCTGGCGTAGGCTTCTTAACGCCAAGCCGATGGCAGGACGTGGGTTGCCGGCGCGGGGGACGAAAGGGCCCCCGGTCCCCCCCGTGCGCAGATGCCGGGCCCCCCTCCGGTCTCTTACCCCGGCACGGCACCGCACAACGGGATTTTTCGCTGGTTGGCGGGACAGCCTCCCAGGCCAGAGGTTAGCAGTGAGGCCTGGGTTCGGGTCCCCAACTGACCAGCGGGCGGCCAGCGGACAGCCGTTTCACCGGGTCTTCCTGGCCCCCGCGCCGACACACCACGGCTACCAGGGCAAAGGCGCCTTGAATCCAACGGAAACCCAAGAGGCATCAACGGAGCAATATAGGGATAGGGAAGGGTGGGACAGGGAGAACTGGATCTCAGGCTCACAACCGAAACACGCCAGAGGCACACCAAGGCAAGCCAAGGCAAGCCAGAGGCATTAAACGGTTGACTCCGACCCGAGGGTGGTCGCCACCCAGCCAGGCCCCAGGAAGGTACCTTACCACCGAGCAGTTGTCGGGTTTAGTCGCCTCTTACGACACCCTGGTATCCCGACATGGGGCTGGGGTTAGTATTCTTAATCCGCCCCAGCACCGACATAAACTTTGCGTTCTGACAATTTCTGTGTCTTACCGTATTTTATATTGTAACTAATAAAGACGTTGTTTCAAAGAAATAAATTATTAAATTATGATGCAATACATTAGCGTAATATTTATCAAACTTAGATCACAGTTCAATATAAAGATTATGTTGCAAGAAATACGCAACTAAAACGTAAACGTAATGTGTAAACGTAGGTAACTACTTTTTTCTTCTACAATTGTGGCATCGAAAACTGCATATTTCCAGCGTCAAGTATAATCTTTGCATCACGTTTTTGCCAGTTTTAGTAAAACTGGACGAGTAATAATAGGTAAAGTCAGTCGTCAGTAATCAGTCAGACATTCAAGTAAAGCGATGGCTTCTTTACCAGAACGTAACCAATGGAATTTTGGAGGCAAGCCGAAAAAACATATCTTCGAACTGTTGTTTTATTTCACAACACTCGTGTACTGTAATTAACCTTTAATGAAGAAAATGCCATCAAATTTATTCGACATAACTCAAAAATACACCAATAAAATGAAAATAAAACAAGAGCACAATAATATGTATTTTTCGACTTCCCGCCAAAACTCTCGTTTTGAGCTTGTTTTATTTAAATTGAAAGTTTGTAAACAAGATGCCTATTTTGGGTACAAAATTAATCCAACAACAGGGAATGCAATGTATTTAATTAGAATGATTAGATTTAATTAAGGACAACGCCAAACAATCGTAAAGCGGTTGCCAGATCATCGCAAACATGACCTCATCCACATTGAAACTACAAACTTTAAAATGACACCATTTCACTAAAACAGTTAGTAAATTCTTTTGAGCTTAGTAATGAATGACTACGCATTTATATAGGTTAGAATTTGAGAGAAGCAAAATTATATTCATAAAACTTTACGAGTGAAAGCTTATATTTTATATAATTATATTGTTTGTTCTATTGTTATTTATAATTTTAATCCTTGGTAATTTATAATTCGGTTGTTACTGCTATCTGAACAGTGTAAGAATTTACTAACGGGTAAATTCTTTTGAGCTTACTAATGGATGACTACGCGTTTAAAGTGATATATAGGTGAGAACTTGAGAGAAGCAAAATTATATTCATAAAACTTTACGAGTGAAAGCTTTATATTGTTCATTATATTTTTTTATATTGTCTATTGTTATTTATAAATTTAATCCTTGGTAATTTATAATTCAGTTGTTACTGCTATCTGAACAGTGTAATAATTTTGTAAGAGGTGAATTACCAAATTAACGTTGTATTGTACGTAACCAAATAAAATCAAAAAGTATACATAGTTTGTTTTATATGTATAATATTACAATACATTTATAGTTGTAAAAATAAACAGTGCATGGAAAATTATTGCAATTTTTTCACTTATCTCTTGGAATATTTTTTTAATGTAAAGTCATTATGCCTTAGAGCATCAAAGTTACTGACTCACCATTCTGTAGAGACGGCATAGCTCCCCGCTTCGATACATATTTTTTATGCCTAATCTGGTGCGGGGGAAGAACGCACACATTTTAATTTTGTCACACATTCACAAATATTCTTTCATCGCTACAGACGCATAGATTTCTAAATATGTCAATTTCAATTAACAACTTAATTTTCTATGCACCGTCAACACTGACACCGACACACACAGACACACTAGTTGTATAACTAGAAGGCATATTGAGCATGGACGTTGGGACAAGCGGTTCGCCCGTATAGGCCACTCCTCTCTGACGGGTGTCATACCTTGATGCTCTAAGCATTATGCAAAAGCCATAATTTGTAAATAAGTCAGGATAACGAGATATAATGTGATATTATACATTTCAAACAGTGAACATGAAAAGCCGTCTTGCCTGTGGTCGTATGCAGTTGCACTGCTGCTCCGAAAGCTGATGGTCGCCTCATGTAGGACTGGCCCTCAGATCAAATAAAAAGAATAGATAGAATTTTCCGAACAACAAAGTGAGACCGGTTTGAACTGCACCTAGCCGTGATCACACACAACACGTACAACGAAACTGCAACTAGCTTTGCCAATCGAATATCACATAGAGCATTGAGTAAAACGTTGTCAAAAGTATAAAAATTCACAAGAAAGTATGTGGAAATGTGTTGAGAAAAATTATAATGAATAGTATTAATAAATAATTATATAATAATGAGATGATTGGAATTATGATCGCAACATGCGTGCGTACGCGTGTGGTCACGCACACATGTTTACAAAACCTGCCTCACATTGTTGTTCGCCGAGTTCCATCTATATTTTTTTATTTGATCTGAGTGCTGGCCGGCAAATGCACATGTCCACCGAAACACAATAGAATTGTTTCAAAGCAGAGATGGGTGCAGGGTTGGTTTTGCCCCACTCGAGCCATTAAAATTTTACCACCAAGTTTTAACTCGATCATTGTTACATAATATAAAATATTATTATACTTGATACGCAAAAGTAATAAATACGCATTGCATAATTATTAGGTACCTATATTTCAGAGAAGTATTGAGTTTTATTAATTTTAAATATTTATTATGGTATGCATTTGACAAGAGAAGACTGTTAATTAGTCGTGGTTATTATTTGTAAATATTTTATCTAACATTATAATTATGATTTGTATGATTTTGTAAAGATTGTTAGTGAATATTGATTTGTTGATATAAATATAAAATTAAAATATTTCAACTAGACACTATCTTTCATTTTATATTTATTTATAGTTTTATGCATGTAAAGTAGTCCAACCATGGAACAATACCATGGTAATTATGATAATAAGGTATATTCCATTTTTAATGTAAAAAAAACCTATAACAATTCTAGTACGTATTCCTAGTTTTATAAATACTAGCTGTGCTCCGCAGTTTCATGCGCGTTATTGTTTTTAATTATCCTATTTTAATTCTGATAACTTCAACAATATATGTACAAAGTTTCATGATGATCGGTTGAGTAGTTTTCACGTGAAAGAGTAACAAACAAACTTACTTTCACTTTTTATAATATTAACAGGTTATTGCAAGTTATTTGAAAGTAACTAACTATTCAATATCGTATCATGTTATTTATCAAGACATAAAATATTAAAAAGCTCAGTTCTAAAAGTGCATGTTTGTAATTATTTTTACATATAAAAAAATATCTAATATTGCCTTCAAAATTCAGGCATAGTACTAATTCCTTGTCATTAAAGTAATCGATGAGAGCCAAAACCCTAATGGTATAAGTATCTAATGGCAAATGCTATAAGTACCTCTGTATTATAGCATTTGCCATTAGATTGCCACAGATTAGATTTAGCAGCGCATTCATCTCAGTAGATTTTAACATTCTACTTCAGATACTCAAACTTAATAACATTTATTAACAACAAAATTAATAACAAATGCTGACTATGTATGAATCTATTCTACTAGTAGATATCAGTGTATCAGCCTCGTTCAATAGTTCTCTGACTTTACTGTAGTGTTGCCCCAGGGTAGCGTCCTTTCTCCTTTACTATTTTTTATTTTCATCAAATCTGTAACGAGTCTACTCTCATCAAACTTCCGTTCCGTTACTTTAACGCAAATGGCATAAATGGGGCTATTGCAGCCATAAACAATGACTTGGCTAGGAATAATATATGGGCCACTGCTCAATATTAAGCCCATCGAAATCCCAGGTCATTATAAAAGGCAGCAAAAGTTTCCTTAGTTTGATGGA
The DNA here is from genome assembly GCA_911387765.1 of Pyrgus malvae. Lineage (NCBI taxonomy): Eukaryota > Metazoa > Arthropoda > Insecta > Lepidoptera > Hesperiidae > Pyrgus > Pyrgus malvae. The sequence goes on along the minus strand of OU426958.1, from coordinate 3,909,318 downwards.
TGTTGCTTCACAGTGATTTGACGAGGAATGCTCATGAAAATGGCGTCTGCCGAAGCTTTACTATACCTTGCACTCAATAGAGCATTTCCAAAATTTCCTATCCTTAAAAACGAATATTACTCTTGACCAAATTCATTTAATCCTATAATGGACTATGCGGACGTCTGCTACTTGGGTGCTAACGAGGAACTCTTAAATAAGTTTGAGCTTGATTAAGATTAGAGTTCGAAAAGTTACGACCAAGCCACACTAGCTGCTGTCAACATAGGCAATTGCGATGCAGCATCGATGCCAACTCAAATCGTCGATCACCGATACGAAAAGTAGCTAGTGTGGCCTGGTCCTCAGAGCTCATAGAATTAGGTCATGTAGATAAACTTGCTCTTAGATCTGATAACTCTGACATTGCAAGCCATGATTTCATCTTAGCAACATTGAACCAGAAATTATTTACTGGGATATATACTTCCCCAAAATTTCTAGGTACGCATTGCATGTAAAAGGTATAAATAGGCAAAATAAAACGAAATTATTGTCCGTAACTGTAATGAATTAACTATTTAACAATTCTAAGACCTTATAAGTAATTCGATGACGTTTTGATCGTAGTCGTGAAGCCGAAGACACCGCGGGCTTTCAGAGTGTAGTTCTCCGACCTTGCCGACTAGCCAAAACGTCTCCATTGTGCCCTTGCCCTGTAAAAATATAATAATATCTTTATCAGTATGTTTTGTCCACCAATCCGTACTGCGCATTATGGTGGCTTGAATCCTGGGATATAAATCCCTCTAAATTCCGAAAGAAGACCTATATCCAGCAGAGACACTTTTAAAGGGTTGAAAATTATTATTACAATGCAGTTAAAGTCAAACGTTTTTATCTCATAGCTCCACAGTGGTGTAGGTTCACCCTGTGTCGTGGGAGCCATAGACACGCACAAAGATATTCTTTATTCACTGTACGGTTCCTTTACAAACTCTTAGTGAACGTAATTGTTTTGTTCTGTCTGCTTTGGGTGCGCTTAGGCAATGCTGAGCTGAAGAAAAGAGCAAACGGAGAAAACTTCAACAAGAGAATTCTGTTCTCGGTCTGGGTACTTATCATTTCAATTTCTGCTTCGCCGGGAATTGAACTCAGCACCCTTGATTGGCAGTCCGGCATGGTAACATGGACATTTGGACATCTATTCACAACTTTAAGCACGCCTGAGTGTTGCCTGTGTACGCAGGTACGCTGTTAATATGGATTCCGATGGCCAAACTTACATTAGAACATGAGTGACGAAATTTTACGCCTAATCACAACCAACAATTTCAAATTATTATGCAAAGTAGTAGCATAAATTAAATCACATTGCTACATAAATCTTTTACTAAAAAAATTGTAAAAACCAATGTCTGAATATGTCTTAAAAGTCTTTGACCGTATGTATCTATCAAAATTAACAAATGAAAGAAACGACCAGTATTTACTAACCTAGAAAAAAAAAAAAACCTTTTAGACTCTAAAATAACTGAACAGAGAGTTCTTGTGGTTATTTAAGGATCCACCATCAATGCAACGGTATTGCTGCTGGATCAGGCCATTTACATTCAGTCCAGTAGACACTCTTATTATGTTTGGGTGACGAAAAGTTTGCAGCAAAAATGATTATTCCGCGCCTAGGGAAGCTCAGGCAATTAAAATACTGTCTGTCATACCAGACAAACAGAAGTGTGGTCACTATACGAGTACGTGGCGAAGGCTGGCCCGTTGCGTTAGACAGTTCTGGTGGCAATGGCGCGGGGTGCGCGGCGTATGGGGGGGGGGTCACTGGATTGAAAAGTGAACGATTCTATTCCGATCCAGCGCTGGACACTGGACGCTGTACTGAATTGAAACATTTTAACATTGATCCAGCGCCGATACATATAAATCGATCCCTACACAGAAGTAGGTACGTGTACCATATGTCTTCGTGGCAGTAACGAAACGATGAAGCCTCACATTTTAACTCAGACTGAGAAGTTGGTGACACTTGTGTGTTGGTGGAACTTTAACCCGTTTCATGTATTTCACACTCATAGAACATTTCATACTCATAGCCCCACAGTAGCATAGATATACATTGTGTCGTGGGTACTATGGACACACACAGAGACAGAAACACAAACACCCAGACCGAGAACATCAAATTTCTGCTTCGCCGGGAATCGAACCCGGCCCTTCGATCGGCCGTCCGGCATGGTAACCATTACTCCACGCGTGACGTCATAACATATTCAATAGCTATAATATTCCATAACCAATCAAGCAAATAATAAAAAACATGTGTACAATCACAGCTGCATAAATATTGAGATACAGAAAATGTATCCTTTCATTGTCGGTATTAAATAAACCGATATCAGTTCGACCTTTTACTATGTTGGAAGTGGTTTGTTATGTAGGCTCACAGATTGCAAAACAGATAATAAAATATTCCAAGTTTAAACGTCTCGTGTAAAGATTATTATTTTTAATCTTTTACGACTAGATCGGGTAGTCTAGAGTCGATTTGAATTGACTCCAATAATATGCACAATTATACCGACATAATTTTATTAACATACTAGGTGCCTAGCTTACAAGGTTCCTCCTAAAGTAATGTTGGCACATTGTAGCCACATACTTTTATAATATTATACTATATTTAAGATAGATGTACAATCTATACGAATACTATAAATGTGAAAGTGTATGTTTGTTTGTCCATTTACGTCACAATGTCGGATTGACCTCATTTTTTTACAAAAAAACTATCTTTTTAATAAAAAATGAGGCGGGCTGGATAATGACAAAGTGCGTTCTATTCTTTTTGGTGGTTAAGGTGCTACACTTTATCCGGGAAATATTTCTCATTCCCATGAAAAAAAACGTATAGTACACACCATGAAAACCATCCTATGTCCACCCTATCTGTTTTTCAAATTTCATTCATTGGTTCGGTAGTTTAAGCGGGAAAGCGTAGCAGACAGACAGACAAACAGAGTTACTTTCGAATTTATGATATTAGTAGGGATTATGATCGAAATAGCTGGTTCGAATGGGGAAGTCGATACCACTGCAGCACGAATATGTTACAATATCACACGAGCAGCTGTCACGTGTGCCCATTGTTGACCCATAGGCATTCTTTTACCTCAAACATAAATTTGTGCAGCTGGGAGTTTTATTCCGTCGCCTTTTTTCTCTCAGCTCAACATCTAGCCCAAACGGGCACCTCAAGCCGATGACCGGGAAAAACGACATTCATTAAGCGAATATTTTGTATTCCTAATAAATATGAATTAATATTTTTTTTCAAAAAAGTTTTATTGTGTTTAGAGAGAAATGTGCAATTGCTGGCCAGATACCATCAGCCAGCTGAAGTAGCACCGCCACTGCATAGATCTTATGCAAGACTGACTTGCTTAAGTAGGTATGTTTGACGACCCGCGTGGCGCAATTGTTACCATGCCGGACTGCCAATCGAGGGGTCCCGGGTTCGATTCCCGGCGAAACAGAAATTTGAATGATGAGTTTAAATTTCTGTTTTCAGTCTGGGCGTTTGTGTTCCTGTCTTTGTATGTGTCCATGGTACCCACGACACAGGGTATTAATTACCTTACTGTGGGGCTATGAGTGTGTAACGTTTATTGTTATTATTATTCTGTGTCCATGGGTTGTTGTGACCTTTACACCACGTGGTCTGCATTCTCATCTGCTACTCCATTGAAATTAATCAAAATACCTACCGTTTTCTTGGGGGAATTCGAATAATTTCGTAACAAATATAAACTATTTTTGGACCAACACCACGCGGCCCGTCTACTTTTTTGTTCGGTTTATTTATTTTAAAAAAAATTGTCCAGGTCCAGACATTTTGCTCGTCTCCGTCCGTAAATCCGAAACTAGTGAGGCTCCCACGAAAATATACCAGGCAGGAGTACCTGACGACCAGTATGGCCCTTTTTTTTGGTATCGGGGGGAAACCTTCAAAAGGTATCCGACACCTTGGGAGAGGATACCGGGTTATATGGGATTTGACCGCACTAAAACCCCCTCGGTGGCCTGCCTCTGCGTTTGTGAGGACTCCGGGATCTCCATAGGAACGCACCGGTGTCCTCCACGCGCGGCGCCCCAGAACGGACCCATCTTCGGGAGAGCAGATGTGCTCTCCTGCACCTTCAGGTGTTCACGGCGGCATGCGGCCACGCATACACCGCCGTCCCTCCCGGGGCTGCTAGCTGGACGGGTCAAGCTCCCACTCTCACCGTCCGCATCCCCGGAAGCCCCCTTTTAGTCGCCTCTTACGATCAGGCAGGGGATACCGTAGCTCTATTCTTAATCCCGAAGCTACAGGGACTGACCAGTATGGCCCTATGATTTATTATGCTGGACTGCCGATCGGGGCTCCCGGGTTTGATTCCCAGCAAAGCAACGATTGAAACGATCGGTTTCTTTTATCACTCTGTCTTTAAAATTTGCATGTACATCGTAAACACGAAACAAGGTATATCTACCCTATAGTTGGGCTCTAAGCGTGAAACGTTATTATATCCTGGTTATTATCTGTGGTTATTATTAATATTATACTGAAATAATGGGACAACTCACCGCTACATCTATAAATCCTCTTGATTCCACCAAATAGTTTCCAATTTCATCTAGCGCTTCTTTTGTTGACTGAGATATATGGATTTTCATGGCTAGAAAAAAAAACAATATTTAATTAGGATAGATAAAAATAGACACTATTTAATTAGGTTAAAAACAGAAAAATGTAACAGTAATTACTTAAGTAGTACTTTTGGAGATCTTCTAAATGCATTAGATATAAGTAGTGAGAACATACTGTCAATATTGTTCTGGGGTAGGCGTAAAGTGCTACGACACAGCCCACTTGAGGCTAGCGTACTTTTAAACGAACGTCACATAAACAAAAATCTACAGAACAAAGGGGTTATTATTATTATAAAACTATTTTAATGCTATGGTTTAATCAACTTAATATCATTCCGTTCATCACTGTTGTTGGTGCATTACTATTGTTTGGTGTGATAAATTTTTACATAGAACTTTGACGAGTCAATCATGAGTTATTCAAGGTAAGTTTATATACATATATAATTACTATAATACTAAAATAATGTAAATATCAGTTAGATAAGTCTATACTTACACAATGATTGTAAATTAAAAAATTGTCATATTTCAAATTACACATATTGATATATGATATATGATGCATAAACTGTATGTCCTTTATAACGACCAATAGCCTAATGTCCTACCAACGCAAGTAAACTTAATAATTGTTGTTACTGGAGCCTGACACTCAAATAAAATTATCGAGGAATTAGAAAAAGGTAATGATCAACGTATACCCGACATTATTACTATTTTACCACCAGAAAACAGTAACGCTAATGTAACAGATGAGGATTCTGGTGATGAATATGTATTCTTGATGGAATACTTGCCTGGATCTCAGCTACGTGCACCAGCAGAGGTTCATTTCCGTGAGTTATCTAGTGATAGTGACAGTGACAACGAGCTGCCATTGGCTCAATTGACTAAGCGAAGACGACTTCATGATACATGACGATGAGATTAGTACTTCCCCAATAGATTCTGCTCAGAATGAGTCTTTCATTTCATTTCAATCTTCTTCAGGCTGTCTAACAATCGTTGTGCCAAAAAATAAGCTGTGTAAAAGAATTGCACGAGACATCCAACCTACATCTAAGGTATGGCAAGAAGTATAGGGAGCTATACTGAATAAAGACTATATGTACTTTTTCAATTGTTTATTTGATAATGACGTTGTTGAAATGATTCTGAACTATACCAATCTACGCTACCCAAAAAAAAAGGTAATGTGTTGCATAGTGAGATAAAATGTTTTCTCGGAATTTTTCTTTACATAGTAAGTATACAATATATGTTATAGTACCTAGACGACATACATATGTATTGGCAAAATTCATCAGATTTTGGAATGCCTGTTGTTTACAACGTTATGACGAGAGAGAGGTTCAAATTCATAATGACACACTTATATTGTTGTGATAACACGAAATTGAATCCTAAGGACAAATTTGCTTTAAAAACCTGTTACATGGGGCTTATGATTACATAGGGCACATAATAAAATATACGGAAAATTAATTAAGATGTACCATGTGCCACAAGAAAGCCCAATTTTTTTTAAAAAAGTATGTAATTACATTGCGTCCTAAACATTGCTTTGAAAATTATCACACCCTCGATAAATAAGTAGTGTATTCATAAATTTATATTAGCATAAAACGGTTGTTTTGCGTACTATTTACCCACTAAATAAAAAAATATTTAAGCAGTTCAAAGTAGCATATAAAGCTAGCGTTCGTTTAAAAGGACGCCTATTTCCCGCTTTTCCGATAATTGATTTTTTTTAAATCTTTTTCCTAGTTTGAGGGGTTGGCATATAGTAACATATGTAAAAATCATAAACATCCGAGCCAGTTAAAAGTTTCAGGCTCAAGTGGGTTAATTTCATTAACTATTGTAGTCGTTTACGAATACTATGTTTGATGTATTACTAATATTATTTTCAATAAATCTTTGAAATCTTTGATATAGAGGAACATTAGCAAGCTATCGCAATATGCGGCAATTACACGTGTCAAAACTGACAGACAAAAAGAGAACGAGGGAGTTTATGGCGGGAAGTCGGAAAAGACATGTTGTACTCTTGTTTTATTTTCATTTTCTTTGGTAAATTTTGAGTTATATCGCATAAAGGTGATGGCATCCGGTTCGTTACAGGTTAGTTACAATGCACGAGTGTTGTGAAATAAAATAACAGCGTGAAAACATGTTATTTCAGCTTGCCTCCAAATCTTCATCGGAAACGTTCTGGTAAAGTAGCCATCGCTTTACTTGAACATTTAACTGATTGATTACTGACGACTTACTGATTTTTTCCATGTCTACTTCGTGATGCAAAAAATTATACTTGACACTGGCAATATGCACGGAGTTTGCGATTCTTATTAAAAAAATTAAATTAAGTAATATTAAGTTAATAGAATTTGATGTTTAAAACCCTAAAAAAGACCTACTTTGCCATTCACATGGTCTGGTTGCAAAAGGACACGAAAACATGACAACAATAATCACCCATCCAACTCATGACTGCCGTAGACGACACTTTACTTCGTTGATAGATTACGTAATACTAACTGTGATTTCAAGATTGCAAAGTTATATGGCCGCAATCCTTTTTGCGTCCCACTGCTGGGCACGCGTCTCTCGGCTCTCCCCATTATTGGGAAGGCCTGGAGCTTACTCCACCACGCTGCTCCAATGCGGGTTGGTGGAGATGCGGGTTAGTGGCCAAACCGCTGTCGGATGTTTTCAAACCGCCTATAAGGCCTTCGACAAGGTTTAACAACTGTTATCTATCGACTCGTAAACAATGCAAAGTTATATAATTATGCTTAATTGATGTAAAACGTACTTTTCCGCCATACTTAACACCTGATAGATCTGTAAACATTAGATATCATACAAGAATATGTGACCAAATCAAATAAATTGGTCTCTAAATAGGCGGGGCTTACACACCAGCTAGCTCTGGTTAATTGGCAAACAGCTTTACATCAATTATATAGCGATTTTTTATTTTAACCTTTTTTATGTCCCACTGCTGGGCACACGTCTCCTTCTCATAAGTGAGAGGGATTTAGGCTATAATCCACCAAGCTGGCTAAGTCCGGATTGGTGGAAGTCATGCTTTTAACAAATTATCAATTCCTGCGCGGCGATGGAGAACACCATAATCAATTAAATATCACGATATTTTCCATCACCGTGGAGCAACGATAAATGCGCATATTACACTTTGTCAGAGGTGCGCGCTGAGGATTTGAACCCGGGATCGGTCGCGTTCAAGACCGCGGTTTTTTACCACTTGGCCATCGCTGCTCTAAATAGCTATAGCGGTAAGAATAGAATATATTATTTTTTATTGCCAGTTGTCAGAGTATAATTACACAAAAATATACTCTGTGGTGTGGTGTGTGTGGTCATTTTTTGAACTAATTATTAACCCAATATAAACACAAATCAAACAATACTATTCTCGAATCGAACAAAATAGACGTCATGGTATGTCTTGTAGAAGGGAAACATATTATTATTAATATAATAAGAATAATTTTAGTATAAATTTATAATTAGTTTTTACAGATTTTATCGTTGAATAATTTATTATGGATCGAGCAGCGAAGTTCAAGCGATAAAACCCGCGGTCTACGACACGGAGACCTGCTGGACATAAGGCTGCCCTAACGTTCGCCACTCCTCCCGGTCCTGGGCCTTCTGAATCCAGCGACTACCCGCTGTCTTCTTTAGGTCATCAGTCCACCTGGTTGGAGGGCGGCCCGTACTCATTTTAAATTAAAATAAAAAATTATATTGTAGTAGTCAAAACTTACGTTCTCCCGTGCTCTCCATCCGGCTTGCTGTGTTGATTGTGTCTCCGAAGAGGCAGTACCTCGGCATCGTGGTCCCCACGACTCCAGCGACACATGGTCCCGTGTTGACGCCGGCCCGGATCCGCAGTGCCTCGTTGGGCCTGTGCGGGATCTTGGCGCCTTCCAGACTTCGCATCAGAGATAGAGACATATCCGCTATTTCTGAGGCATGTCGGTTGCCTGTAACAATTTATAAAGAGAGTGTAACAAATTATAAAGAGACTGTTACAAAATATAAAGATGCTGAGATATTTTTCTGAAGAGTAGAGAAAACGTCGAGATGTAGATTGAGCTGTTTTAAAGAAACTGACTAGATCTATGATATGTCAGCCTCCGTGACGTAGTCGGTGACGGTCCGACTGTGAAGCCTGAGGTCGTGGGTTCAATTTCCACCCAGGGCAAATATTTGTGTGATGAACATGCCTATTTGTTCTGTGTCTGGGTGTTCACAGCGCGAATATCCTTGCGACTTATGTAATCTTACGCAGTTAATTAAAATAGGTGCAGCTGGGTGTGAGACGAGTGACGAATTTCATAGAAGTTTCCACGCTTCACGTATAGCCATTGCATTGGAACAGCTTGATGGAGTAAGCTGAGATAACTTACTTAAAGCTTCAAGTGTGATTAGGGCCTACAGCTCACTTAACTCGTTTTAGTCAATTCTGTAGTAGCACTAAAATAAAATATTAGTAATAGTACTAAAATAAAATAAAACATATTATTATACTAGCCTTCCGCCAGTGGCTGCGCCCGCGTGGACCAGTTTTATAGGTTCCCGTAGGATAAAAACCATCCTATGACCTTTCCCAAGGTCCACTCTATCTGTGTTCCAAATTTCATTAAAATTGGTTCAGTAGTTTAAGCGGAAAAGCGTAGCAGACAGACAGACAGAGTTACTTTCGAATTTATAATATTAGTAGGGATAACTCATCGTTATCACCAGCTACCTAATTAGCTTTTGAGCGTAGGCATTTTGTTAAAAATGCAGGCGCAGGCGTCTTGTAGAAAGAAAAACTAACTTGTTTCTGTAAGCGTGTAGATTCTTTTCTTATGCGTCATGACTCATGTGGCCGGGACTCTCCTTAGGCATTCCAGATCTTAGTTTTATACTTTTATTTTAAATATTAATTATTCAATAGACTTAGGTACGTCCAATATTGGCCGTGACACACCGATGCGAATGATTCAACAACGCAATGTCACTGACCGACCTTAACTGACACGTGGTATACATTGTATATTGTTTACATTTTTTATCCACGGTAATTTATCAATGAAGCGCGTATGACCCGACGGCTGCCGTGAAATGCAATCGATCTATGTAGCTAAGTCAAACCGGCGCTGTTGGGTGTTCTGTTCTTTATAAACCTCACGTGAAGCTTGTTATCGATAGATATAGAGTTTGATGCTTCACATCAACCTCAATGATGATTGCTGGTTACTTATAAAAGTTTATTAAGAAGATACTATTTTTAAAATACGAATTAGATGTCGCTCTCTTTTGTGTTATGTCTGATTGACGTAGTTGTAGCTCAGCTCCCATTAAAGTGATATTTAAAAGTTTTCAGGCAGTTTTACTTCGGTAGCTTCCCCGCAGTAACAGAAATCAAAGGCGATTTGAAAACGTCCGATAGCGAGTTGGTCACTAAACTGCATCTTCACGAAACAGCATTTTTTTATTTGAATGGAGTAGCAGACGAGTATGCAGGCCACGTGGTGTTAAGTGGTCGCTGCAGGCCATGGACATCTACACACAACTTCAAGCAAGCATAGGTAAGTCTTGTCTGAGGTCTTATGCATTTGCGCTGCTACTCCGGAGGCTGGAGGTCGCCTCATGTAAGTATGTAATGCCGGCAACTGCACCTTTCCACCGAAACACAACAGAATTGGTTCACGGCAGAAGTGGGTGCAGCGGTGGTACTTCCCCGGGCGAACCATAATAGTTCTACCACCTATCAAACATTGGAGCATTTATTTCAGTGAAAATAAATCAGTTAGTTTGTTACTTACATAATAATTGCATTTCAAGTCGCATAGCGAGAACAATAGATGAGTAGATTCCAGAACGTACTTTCCTGGAGAGGCCCGACTGATTATAGTGACGTATTATTGCGTTTGACGTCACGAACTACGAGAAACGTGACATAATTTATTTATTACAATTATTATTTGCATAAACTTGGTATTCCATAATAATTTGCTGTGTCACAGCTGATCCAACCGCAAAGATTTATAATTAGCATTTCTTTGTGAATACTTGTGATTAAAGCATGAGAATTTCAGTTTCAATTTCATAATTACCCACTTAGTTATGACGCTAAGTTTTGTGTAATCGTTTTCACAGAAACTGTTGTTTTAAGGCTTATGTTTTACTTACCAGCTATTTTAGTCACTACTGCATTTCAAATTGTATTCGAACACCAAATGTAGTAAATAACCCAATATTAGCGAGCAAATTAATGCGCTATTTCTGCCTAAATAAACCTCCGTGAAAGGGGGGTTTGGGGGGGCGAAGCTGTTTTTTTTTCCTTTTTTTAATGGTACCATGTCGACGGAACCCCGCTGGGCGGGGTTCCTTTTTTGTATTAATTAAAAAAAGTCCAACCTAACCTAACCGATTCCATTCCTTTTAAATGACGAGTTCTTTTTGTATTTCCCCCCCTAAAAAATGTTATTTTATATATACGTAAAGCATAATTAAATAAATAATTTTAATTTACGTATATACGGCACAGCGTATCGTTCTTTTAGGCTTTGAGTGTAAGCAGTTTCAAATCAGCGTATTTATCGGCGCGTACGCGAGTATCTTGTATGTTTTTTTAAGTACGTGTAGCCTCGAAACGTCAAGATTTGAAATTTACCGGTACAAAAAGATGCGCGCGTGTAAGCGTGTTTTCCAAAACGACCGTGCCAAGCGCCGATAAAGTACTGTGGAAGCGCGTGTTTTTGGAGGCGAGAATCGGCGAGCATTTGCCGCACATGCACGTACGTGATGACGCGTTCATAAGCTTGTATATCAGTTGCGATAGTTGCCACCGCTACACTGCTTCGAGTTTAATAACGCCGGAATAATGCTTGCCCTACAAGAAATCGTTCAGATTTCTCTGAACAGACCTGTTTCTTCAGATTTATCGTACGCGTTGTTGGTAAATCGTTTGCGATAAATCTGAATAAACTGGTCTGTTCAGAGTAATCTGAACTATTTCTCGTAATGCCAGCACTACTCGTTACGAGAAATCGTTCAGATTTCTCTGAACTGACCTGTCTCTTCAGATTTATCGCACTTGTGGTGATGGTAAATCGTTTGCATTAAATCTAAAGAAACTGGTCTGTTCAGAGAAATCTGAACGATTTCTCGTAATGCCCGCGCTACACGTAACGAGAAATAGTTCAGATTTCTCTGAACAGACCTGTTTATTTAGATTTATCGCACGCAATCACGTGTAGGGCAGGTATAACGTGTAGGGCAGGCATAAGTCAGTGTGTGTTTTTAGAGGTGCAAAAACGAAACGACCGCACATGCTCCTAAAAATACGTTGGTTCTAAAGCGATGTTTATTTATTTATTACTCACCGTTCCTTTGAGGCAGCCCCGACACGACCATGTACGCGTCGCCAATCGTCTCCACTTTGTAGACGTTGTACTCCATTATCTTCTCGTCAAACAACCTGCAAGTATTTAAACCAATTATATCTATTAGTACTATCAGGTATATGAAGGTACCGAGGTACTGAAACAATAATGTTATTTAGATCAGCATAAACCTTCCATCCATCCATCCATTAGCTTTTTATATTTCACTGCTGGACATAGGCCTCCCCTAACGTTCACCACTCCTCCCGGTCCTGGGCCTTCTAAATCCAGCGACTACCTGCTGTCTTCTTCAGGTCATCAGTCCACCTGGTTGGAGGGTGGCCTGTACTCCTTTTGCCGAGACGTTGTCGCCATTCGAGGACCTTTCTTCCCCATCGGTTGTCGGTCCTCCTAACTATATGGCATAAACCTTATATGGTCTTAAGATGCAAGATCGATGCCCCGTGTGGCGCAATGTTTACCATGCCAGACTGGCAATCAGAGGGTCTCGGGTTGGATTCGCGGCGAAACAGAAAATTGAATGATGAGTTTACAATTCTTTTCTCTTTATTTGTGTTTCAGTCTTTATATGTGTCTATGGTACCTATGACACATGGTATATCTACCCTGGTATGGGTATATTTAATTCTCAATAGGTACCCGACACCTAAAGAGAGATACCGGGTTATGTGAGATTTTTACTGCATTAAAAGCTCCTCGGTGGCCTGCTTCAGTGCTTGGGACCTACAGAGGAACGCACGGAGGCCCAAACGGTCCCATCATCTGGAAAGTGATGGTGTTCTCCTGCACTTTCCAGGGACTTCCTTCTTTCCCGGGACAGGACAGCAAGATCTATTTGTTCTCAAAATGACAACTTCTGTTCTTATTTTGAATATAATCCACGACACGGCAGCACCCGGCAAGTCACGAGTTAGCAATATAATTGGTAGCCATTATGCTTATTATTTTAATTTATTTAATAGAACAACAATTTTCCACGTCTGTAGGGTTGTAACAAAATATTTTTGAATAAAATATTTTGACTTCTCCCACGTGGGAAAGCCCTTTTACAATTTTGTGAAAAGATTTAAAAGGTTTATTTGTACAGAAAAATACTTTTATAACTGATATGGTCATAAACAATGGCTATAGCATAAACTGTATTGCCACTATTTATACCCACCTCCGAATTCAAGACAATAAAAATACATTACAGAAAGTAAAAATCTAATACAATCTCTTAAAAAGAATTAAATTTAAATTGTGTGCGTGTATTTATGTGTGTTTGTATAATATATTATGTATGTGTGTATGTTTTTTTTTTTATTATTTTATTTTTTGTATTTATTCAGGATCAGTAATTCAGTCTCATCATATGTTAATTTTTGCAGAAACTGTTTGTTTTAACTTGCATACGTGATTCTTAACTAGAGGATAAAGGTTTAGGGTATCATTAGGAAACTTTTTAAGATCAATCGAATGTCTGTCTCAGCCCATTTAATTTTGTTCCTAAACCAGAGGATCAAAGGAGTTGAAATTTGGAATCTAAACCTTATTTCTCTCACCTCGTAAAACTTGAAAAGTTTACCGAAGTTCCCACCAAATTCTCGGTGGTCGACAGTCACAAAATAACTTTTCAACATAAAAACTTATATTGAAACGAAATATAATGAGCATATTTGCTCACCTACCAGGAAAACCAAACAACAGCAGTGATTGCTTATCCCGTACCGGTTTGTGTGGCGCCAACATTCATAAAAACCTGATTGTTTTATGAACGGTTATCATTAATATTTTCCTTGTTTTGAGAGCAGTTACACGATAACCCGCATTGGAGCAGCGTGGTGGAGTAGTACTGACATACTGACTGAGTGATGGGTTGATGGATCAATTGAAGGAACAATAGACGTAAGGACACTGACAGACCTGATGGACATTGAAGTGAAGACGTGGTTCCTAAGTTTTTTTTTTTTACTTTTACGGTTAAAGATCATTTATTCCTCATAAGATTTACAATCACTTATTGAGAAACACATTAATAGTAATAACATCATCATTGAGCGTACTTACAGACGTTTATAAAAAGTAAAATGTAACATATCATTTATAACTTTTAAAGTTCAGAACCTCCACCAACCCGCATTGGAGCAGCGTGGTGGAGTAAGCTCCAAGCCTCCCCAATAATGGGGAGGGACCCGTGCCCAGCAGTGGGACGCAAAAAGGGTTGCAGCCACACGATTTCTAAATAATTGCAGTATGTTTTAGTGTTCTGAACTTTGGCTGCAACCTTTTTTGCGTCCCACTGGAACTTATTAACGGAGACACAAAGCAATATTTTTTTTTCAACCTTTTTAATGTCTCACTGCTGGGCACAGGTCTCCTCACACAATTGAGAGGGATTTAGGCCATGGTCCACCACGCTGGCCAAGTGCGGATTGGTGGACCAAAGCTATTAACGGAGTTACAAAATAATCGCAGGGTTTTAGGTATACAATAAGCCAGAAAGTAAAGTGTAAGTGAAAGAACCATATTCTACGAAAATTCTGAAAGCTATTTTTGTTAATTTTACCTAATTAATACGTTTTGATTTTATACGACTGTAAGCATTTTAATGGTGATAAATAATTAATAATTTTAATCGAATTACCTTATACTGCTACTTTAATAGGTACTATCAAGCATATGAAGCACGCATGGTGGAACGACTAATATAGAACGCATGAAATCTACGCATCTAAGTAAAACGGGAGCGGTCAGGTATGAATCGGGTGACCGCTAGAGGGCACTGAGGGCACGTTAAACCGTCGCCACTTCGGTCCTCGTTGTCGATAGATCGCAGTCGTGAAACCTACTCGAAGGCCTTGAAACAGCTCCACTGACTAAGCTCCAGACCTCCCCAATAATTTGAAGACTTCACCAACGCATCAACGCATCAACTTAACTTCATATAGTTTTAAAAAAACTAAAAAACACGCTTTTGAAGCACATCAAACTAACAAAGTGAAAAATAATACCCCATATAAGCAGAAACTAATAATGAATACCTTTTTGACAATGTCTGTGAATTTTATTTTGTTAATTAAACATTAAATACTAAGCGCATTTTTACCGACTTCCAAAAGAAGGAGGTACTGTATTCGGCTGTATGTATTTTTTTTTTATATATGTTCACCGATTACTCCGCCGTTTGTGGACCGATTTTCAAAATTATTTTTTTGTTCGTTAGCTTATACTCCCGAGGTGGTCCCATTGTCACCAAATCAGGATCTGATGATGGGATCCCAGGGAAATCAAGGAGAACTCTCAAATTTTATAGGCACACACATTTATTTTTTTCTGAAGCATTAAAGATATTTGTGCATAGTAATCATCACCTCATGTTGCTGAGCTGATGATGGAAGGTACTGCAATAGTTAGGAGTTGAAAGCAAATTCTTTCAATAAATAGTTTTTTATTCCAAATCTTACATTCCTGAGGTGGTCCAACTGCCACCAAGTCAAAGTCTGATGAGGGAATCCCAGAGAAATCTAAGGGAACATTCAAATTTTATAGCACAACAAATTATTTTCATATTTTAACTAAAGCAAAACAGGCATTTTGTATAATTATCATCATATCATGTTGCTGAGCTGATGATGGAAGGTACTATGACGGTTAGGAGTTGAGAGCAAATTCTTTCAATAAAGGTTTTTTTGTTCGAAATCTTACATTCCTGAGGTGGTCCAACTGTCACCATGTCAAAATCTGATGATGTGATATTGGAAATCGAGGGAAACACTGAAACTTAAAAGGCACACACATTCTTTTAGTCGTATTTTTAACATAATACAAATATTTATGTCTAGTAATTAAAACCTGCTGTTGCTTAGCCATTCAGAACGAAAGGTACACTATATTTACTAAGACAGGACATTTCACTAAGGGCCCGACTCCAGGAATAGTTTTAAGAGTCATTACCATAAGCAAGAAGAAGTAGGTACTGAACAATTTTATTTTTTACCGTTTGAAGTCGGTTCTATTTTTTTGTTAAAAACTTAATTTTTCATTCTGCTTAACGCTTTTGGGTGGATATTTGAAAATGCATACTACTTACAACTTATGGAGAGTAATTAATAATAATATTGGGGAGTGCAAAAATTAACTGCTATGTGCAAACATACAGCTAAGTGGGCTTCTATTAAGCGGGTACGATGATTGGTTTTATTGCACTCGTGGTAGGTTATGTTGAGTTGGCTGCAACCCTTTTTGCGTCCTACTGCTGGGCACGGGTCTCTCTCCATTATTGGGGAGTCCTGGAGCTTACTCCACCACGCTGCTCCAATGCGGGTTGGTGGAGATGCGGGTTAGTGGCAAACCCGCTGTCGGATGTTTTCAAACCGCCTATAAGGCCTCCGACAAGGTTTAACGACTGCTATTTATCGATAACAACCGGGACCGACGGCTTAACGTGCCCTCCGAAGCACGGAAACGCGCATGAAATTTTTGCCACTAGCGGTCACCCATCATGAGATGAGGATATGAATCCGACCGCGCCCGTTTGGCTTAGTTGCATAGATCGTTCTACACTAACCGCCGGGCCATGCGTGCTTCCTAACCGCCGGGCCATGCGCGCTTCGGTTATGTGGAGTAGATCCGAAAAAAGGAGTCAAATGCTCGCTTGAGACCTTGGTTGACCTCTTAGCCGTCCCTGATATAGAACAACGAGTATATCGTTTGTATTTTAGCAGTCCGTTAACTGAAGGCCAATGTGAATACTTGTAACAACAACGAGGTACGCTAGGACTAAACACTTACTTATAAAGCATGTTGAGCATGTTAATGATCTCCATGGGCGTGCTGTTGGCAGATATGTTTGTGAAGCCCACGATATCACTGAAGAAGATGGTTACCGCATCGAAAGACTCCGCAGGAACTGTCCTCTGTAATCATACGCAAAAAATAATGAAAAAAAAACAAAATTAAATAAAATTTAAGCAGCAACGTCCAAGTTGTTACGGCGGAGTTATTGGGGGCCTCGTGCCGGATGACCTAGGTTCAAATCACGACACGCATCTCTGATGATAAAATAATGTATAGTGAGTATAAAGTTGCCGTGTGGTTGCCGGCGTTAGAATAGCACCACTCCGATTCTTCCCAGGAGGTCGTAGGAGGCGACCAAGGGACATTCCAGGAGACGGGCAGCAGCGTCTTCCTGCGTAAAACAATATCCACTGCGGTCACCAACCCGCAATGCTAAGCGTGGTGACTATGGCAATAAACCCCCTTATGGCAGTCACAAATAAACCTCGGCCCCCAGTCCCCGGCGGCCCCGCTATCCCTGGTTACGACAGCGGCCATGGTAACGGCGGGGCAGGGGGTGCTAAGAATCTCCGGCAGAGATTCGGCTGTCACAAAAGAAAACGACCTCTGCACCTGGCAACATACAACACCAGGACACTGAGAACCGACGAGAAGATACATGAGCTGGAAGCAGAGATGGATAAGTTACGCTGGAGTGTCATAGGATTATCCGAAGTCCGAAGAGAGGGGGAGGACATGGTAATCCTTAAATCCGGTAACTTGTTCTATCACCGGGAGGGCGAACATCTGTCCCAAGGTGGTGTCGGGTTTCTCGTCCACAGGTCCCTCGTCAACAACGTGACGAAAGTCGAAAGTGTGTCAGCAAGGGTAGCGTACCTTATACTCAGAATATCAAAACGGTATTCGCTGAAGGTCATACAGGTATACGCACCGACCGCGACACACCCAGACGATGAGGTTCAGGCTATGTATGAGGACGTCAGTAGAGCCATACATGCCTCTAAAACTCATTTCACGGTGGTGATGGGGGATTTCAATGCAAGACTGGGCACGCGAGACGGCGACGAGCAGAGAGTAGGGCCCTTTGGGTTTGGACAACGGAACCACCGAGGCCACTTGCTTGCTAACTTCTTGGAGAAGGAGAGCCTCTTCATGATGAACTCCTTCTTCAAGAAGAAGCCACAGCGCAAGTGGACTTGGATAAGCCCTAATGGTTCCACGAAAAGCGAGATAGACTTCATTTTGGCAGACAAACGGCACATATTTAATGATGTCTCCGTGATTAACAGGTTCAAAACCGGAAGTGATCACCGAATGGTACGAGGCACATTAAATATCAACATCAAGCTGGAACGGTCACGCCTGACCCGGTCCGACCAACACCTGTCCAAATTGAGGGCTCCGAGAACTTTCAGCTCGAGTTGCGAAATCGTTTCGCGGGCCTGGAACGATGCGAGTCTGTGGACGAATACAACACCAGGATGGTACAAACCGTCCACGAGGTAGGGTCCAAGTTCTTTAAGGCCCCCTCCAGTGGTAGACCTCAAGTGCTCTCTGAACACACCCTCGGTCTTATAAAGGAAAGGCGTGAACTATGCATCCGGTCTCCGTCTTCAATGTTGAAATACAGGCAGCTTAATAAACAGATCTCTTGCAGCAGACGACGCGATCTGCGTGCTCTTAACACAAAGCGCGTCAAAAACACTATAGAGCGGAATCAAGGCACTAAAGTGTTCTCAAGGGATCTGGGTATTAGGCAAAGCCAGTTGACAAGATTGAAGACGGAGTCTGGCGCTATAGTTTCGTCTAAGCCTGAAGTTCAGAGAGAAATTGAGAGGTACTACGGACGGTTGTACAGCTCCTCAAAAGCTCCCGTCACCAATGTGGTGAACGATAAGAGAGCCAAATTGACCCGACACTATACCGAAGATATCCCGGACGTCAGCCTGTACGAAATTAGAAGGGCCCTTAATCAGCTTAAAAACAACAAAGCACCGGGCGATGACGGTATCACATCTGAGCTGCTGAAAGCTGGAGGGAAACCCCTCCTAGTGGCGCTCCAAAAACTGTTCGATACCGTCATCAGTAGCGGAACTGTCCCGGAGGCGTGGAGCAGAAGCGTGGTGGTACTGTTCTACAAAAAGGGTGACAAAGCCCTTTTAAAGAACTATAGACCCATCGCGCTTCTGAGCCACGTCTATAAGCTGTTCTCAAGGGTTCTTACTAATCGCATTGCGCGCAGGCTAGACGACTTCCAGCCTCCCGAACAAGCCGGATTCCGAAAAGGCTATAGTACCATGGACCACATACACACGCTGCGACAGGTTATACAAAAGACCGAGGAGTATAATCTGCCGCTATGTATTGCGTATGTGGACTATGAGAAAGCCTTCGATTCTATCGAGACCTGGGCAGTGCTAGAGTCTCTCCAGCGATGCCAGATTGACTATCGGTACATCGAGGTGTTGAAGTGTTTGTACAAAGCCGCAACCATGACAGTCCGAGTCCACGACGGAAGCACTGGACCTATTCCAGTGCAGCGCGGAGTACGACAAGGGGATGTTATATCCCCGAAGCTGTTT
This sequence comes from Pyrgus malvae, assembly GCA_911387765.1. Lineage (NCBI taxonomy): Eukaryota > Metazoa > Arthropoda > Insecta > Lepidoptera > Hesperiidae > Pyrgus > Pyrgus malvae. The sequence continues at coordinate 3,889,841 of OU426958.1, read as the reverse complement.
ACCGCTGCACTGGAAGACGTGTTCAAGCTGATGGAGTGGAACGGGCTGGGTATTAACATCAATGGCGAACACCTCACACACCTTCGATTTGCCGATGACATAGTAATCTTGGCGGAGAACCTGGAAGAGCTCAGCACTATGCTAGGTGACCTCCATAGCGCCTCACAAAGGGTGGGTCTTAAGATGAACATGGACAAGACGAAGATCATGTCTAACGTCCATGTCACACCTATACCGGTTGTTGTTGATGGCGCTACTCTCGAAGTTGTTGACGAGTACATTTACCTGGGACAAGCGATCCGTATGGGTAAGTCCAGCTTCGAGAGAGAGGTAACTCGTAGAATCCAACTCGGTTGGGCAGCGTTCGGGAAATTACAAAGTGTCTTCTCGTCCAGAATACCTCAGTGCCTGAAGTCGAAAGTTTTCGAGCAGTGTGTGTTGCCAGTGATGACCTACGGCGCTGAGACTTGGTCTTTTACAGTTAGCCTTTTCCACAAGCTCAAGGTCGCTCAGCGAGCGATGGAGAGGGCTATGCTTGGTATTTCTCTACGCGACAGAATTCGTAATGATGAAATCCGTAGAAGAACTAAGGTTACCGACATAGCTCTCAAAATCTGCAAGCTGAAGTGGCAATGGGCAGGCCATATAGTTAGGAGGACCGACAACCGATGGGGAAGAAAGGTCCTTGAATGGAGACCACGTCTCGGCAAAAGGAGTACAGGCCGCCCTCCAACCAGGTGGACTGACGACCTGAAGAAGACAGCGGGTAGTCGCTGGATTCAGAAGGCCCAGGACCGGGAGGAGTGGCGAACGTTAGGGGAGGCCTATGTCCAGCAGTGGACAGTAAAAGGCTGATGGATGGATGGATGGAGTATAAAGTTGATTGTAGCTACACTATGAGGGAAAACATTTTGCCAATCTAGGACCTTTTCCCTAGCGGACATCTACTTTTCTCACAGTAAAATAGTCTCAAGTAGCAATCTGCGATTAGTTCTTATTTAATTACACAAAAAAAAATTGTTGAGTCATTTTTTTATTTATTATTTGAATGGAGAAGCAGGCCACGTGGTGTTAAGTGGTCGCTGCAGCTCATACACATCTACATACAACCTCAAGCAAGCATAGGTAAGTCTTGCTTGAGGTCGTATGCAGTTGCGCTGATACTCCGGAGGCTGGTGGTCGCCTCATGTAAGTGTGGCCGGCAACTGCACCTTTGGTTGGTTCATGGCAGAAGTGGTTGCAGCGGTGGTACTTCCCCGGGCGAACTATAATAGTTCTACCACCTACAAAATATACCCTTTCAGTTTTAATTTCAATTGACAGCGACAGTGAGCGATTTCAATTTAAAAACCGCGGTCTCCGATACGGAGATATAGGTTCTAATCTTTGGCGCGCACCTCTGACAAGCAAATTTCCTTGTCAGAGGTTACGCTGCGCCATCGCTGCTCTTGTCAATTGAATTTGAATATCTATAATATTATATTTTACCTGAGCTCGCAATCTCCTCAGCACTGGCAGAGGCAGCATCCTCGACAGAAGAAGATCACTCTTCTGCTTCTCAGCGACCAGTCGCTGCGTGCTCAGTTCTATCGATTTTGTAAACGTCTGCAACCATTAAAATGCAACCTTTTGCAATTTTGTTATTAATATTTACCATAAGTTTCTATATCGACAATACAAAAGGTATTTTTTGAGATTGGTAGTAAGAAGGATTATATATTATAATCCTTCTTAGTACCAATCTTAAAAAAGTACATATCGATAAGTGACATATCGATCAAAAGGCTACTAAGGGTAGTATTTTAAAAACCGGGTTGGAGTTCGATAGTAATATTTAAACATTATTGGAAAGCTTATCTACTAGTCTACTAGTGATGCGGCCACGTTCATTATCCTGCCTTAAGAATATTGAAAAAAAGTTTATTCTGTTATTATCTTAAAGAGATTTCATGTTACAAAAATATTTAAAAAATAATGACATACGAACTGTCCTGTTATTTTGACTGTATCCAAGTTAAGAATGACACGGCATGAAATACAAACTATTACTTAACTAAACAGGTAGGAATAATTTATATGGGAAAAATACTTAAAAATAAAAACAAAAATATTAAAATAAAAAAAACATTTTTTCAGTGCACCAAATTGTGAATCTAAAACATTCTCAAATCCGCTTGAACACAAAAAAATCAACATAATCCGTCCAGTCGTTTAGGAGGAGTTCAGTGACATACAGACGCACACAAAAAGTATATATATTAAGATGGTCTTAACAAACAATCCTAGCAAAGTAGGTAGTAGAATTCGCATGGTTCAGCTGGGAAAATACTACAACCACATTTCTCTCTTGAAGTAATTTTATTTTATTTCGGCGGAATGATACAGTTAGTTGCAACCAAGTGCCGCTTGGTTGCAACCCTTTTTACCTCCCCATTATTGGTGAGGCCTGTAGCTTACTCCACCACGCTGCACGGGTTGGTGGAGATGTGGAGATGTGGCCAACCCGCTGTCGGATGTTTTCAAACCGCCCATTAGGCCTCCGACAAGGTTTAACGACTGTTATCTATCGACAACAACCGGAACCGACGGCTTAACGTGCCCTCCGAATCACGGAAACGCGCATGAAATTTTTTGCCACTAGCAGTCACCCATCTCATATACCCGACCACGACCGTTTGGCTTAGTTGCATAGAGCGCTTGCGTTCTACGCTAGCCGCCGGGCCAAGCGCGCGGAAGCGACCTATATGGCCACAACTGGAAAGCTGTACCAGCTACACTTATTTGAAGCAAATGTATATGTAACATTAGAACTCGCACTGGAGTAGCATGGTGGAGTAAGCTGGAGCTTAAAGCTCAAAATTATGGCCGAAATCTATGCGAGAATAGGATATCGAAAATGTTAGGATTAGGGCTTTAATCAAGTAAGAATTCTTCGACCTTTTATAAAGAGATTTATTTCATTTTTTAGATTCACCGGAGCACACCGACAATTATACATTTAAAAAAGTTAGCGGCGAATAGTCTTGTCCGGAACAACTAGTGATGTGACTAATCAACATACCTACATATAAGATTTTTTTAAACGAATGTTACACGTTTAACATTTACAAACTCTAAAATCTCAATAGCAAACATTGATTTTTTTTACATAAAGTCCATCAACACGCACATAATTAACGTGGTCTTTTTTTATTTGAATGGAGTAGCAGACGAGCATCCAGGCCACGTGGTGTTAAGTGGTCGCTGCAGCCCATAGACATCTACATACAACCTCAAGCAAGCATAGCTAAGTCTTGTCTGAGGTCGTACGCAGTTGCGCTGCTACTCCGGAGTCTGATGGCCGCCCTATGTAAATTTGGCCGGCAACTGCACCTTTCCACCGAAACACAATAGAGTTGGTTCACGGCAGAAGTGGGTGCAGCGGTGGTACTTTCCCGGGCGAACCATAATAGTTCTACCACCTACAGCAAGCCTCCTCTTTAGTTAGAGAGTTCCAAAGTATCCAAGGACGATAGCTAAACGGGGTTGTTCTTTTTTTATTTGATGGAGTAGCAGACGATTGTATAGGCCACGTAAGAGTTCGGTGTAGCTCATAAAACTACACAAAACCTCAAGTTTTGTCCTGGGTTTTAAGAAAAAAAATTCTAAGTTTCAAGATTGAATTTACGAGATGTCCGCGGAAAACTTGTACTTATATTAATGTGATGCTTGCTGATGTACCAAAAAGCTGAGTTCCAAAGTATCCAAGGACGATAGCTAAACGGGGTTGTTCTTTTTTTATTTGATGGAGTAGCCGACGATTGTATAGGCCACGTAAGAGTTCGGTGTAGCTCATAAAACTACACAAAACCTCAAGTTTTGTCCTGGGTTTTAAGAAAAAAAAATCTAAGTTTCAAGATTGAATTTACGAGATGTCCGCGTAAAACTTGTACTTATATTAATGTGATGCTTGCTGATGTACCAATGTGTCTACGGTATGGCACCCCTGATTGTTAACCATTTATCAGATGCGCTAAAAATATTAGAACTCTTCCGTTTTAAATTGTGATTGAAAGTCATAATTACAAAAAAAAATATACCGTGAATGACTTTTTACGGGATAAAATAATACTCGTATATTAAAATGTTAGTATTGTAAGCAATAACATAATGAAATATTGTTAACCCTTAAGCAGTGGTAATTAAATAACTAATTGACATGGAATTATCTTGAATGCTATATTTTAATATTGTTTTTAAATTTGACACGTCATGTATATCATAATTTCAAAGTTCTTTATTTTGATGTAATTCACTTATATAATGTTAATTTGATAATTTTGATTTAATACTTCTATGGTTCTAATATTGAACGCCTCATGGGCATAAACAGAGAGATGTAAGTAAACAACCTGTTTTATGCAATAAACGATTACTGATTACTGTATAAAACAGATGCGCTGATATGTCTTAGCCTAAAAGAAGAAAACCGGCCGACAACCGCAACATTCCACGGAAAACAATAAAATCGCTTCAAGGCCGAAATCGCAGCGGTGGTAATTTCCCGGACGAACCCTGCAGGTTCTACTACCTACAAAGACGGTGATGAAATACCTCGATGGTGCTCACAGTGTGCCGTAGAAGCAAAACGAGCACTGGCGACGCTAATAGCACCAGGGTGAGCACGCCAACACCGGTACCCAGTGTCCGACGAGCAGACCATACTTCTCGTCTTACCGATTCCCTAAAATGTAATTTAATAATAAGTTAGTGGGCATATTTATCTTAAAGCTCGTTAAAGTATTACGTAAGCAGGTTTTTTAATAACTCCTATACGTCAGTAAAAATAAGCAATGCTTTAACCCCCTCCCCCATGCTAACGTAAACATTGCTACATGAATTTTCTATCAGTTCCTGGTTTCTATATTGATTCAATTCATTCAAAAACGTAATCAAAAAGTACGCAAATACGTACCTAAGTAAATAAATATTGCTAACGTGATTTAGTTATCACGTAACGCATAATCGCCCCCGTTTTGCAATGTTATGTTTATGGTTTGCCCATCATTCTAATATTGATATTCTAGTTCCGGATTCTTCTTCCTTTGTACTCTTGTACAATAAGTTACTTTTCGTTAAACCTAGTAGCATCACGATTATTACTAGCTTTATAATAATACGGACCATCGTTTTAGTTTCAATTTCAAAGTAACTGACCAATCCACTTGTAGAGATTGTGAAGCGAAAGCAAGATAACTTCTTATTCTTTCTTACCAACAAAGTATGTAGCTACGTAGCGGTTGGTACCAAATATGTATATTATATTATTTTTATAAAATTTAATATGTTTGAATAAATGATTTTTGATAACGGCTGTAACAAGAACTCTAGAATGAAGTTGAGTTAATTAACATTAGAAATAATTATCGTTATTTGTTTGCAATGCTTACACAATACTTAAATAGCCAGAGCCATAAAATAATTTTTTCATATCACATGTAATGAAACAACGAGTTTTGATTTCTGTTTTGCTAGTCGAAATAAGACAATTTCAAACCAATGCGAATGTGTCAGTCAGAAACCACGTTGTTTCTGCCCTAGGGGAGAAACAACGTTGTTTCTACCCGGCACATTCATTTGTTAAAACAAAAAGAGATCAAAACTCGCTGTTTCAATGCATGTGATATGAAAAATCATAATCGTCTGACAGCTGTCGTCAAATCGTTGTCAAAGATTTTAATGTTCTTTTATTATTTGATTTCTGAATTACTCTATGATTAAAATAGTATAAGATATTACTGCGCTATTTGTCTGAAATAGTCTTACTTATACTGGCTACAGAAATCAAAACTCATTGTTTCATTACATGTGATATGAAAAATACAGTGTGTGGCACGGGATGAAACACGATTTCAGACCAGGGCGATGACATAAATCGTCTTGTTTCACCCCATGCTTCACTATATCTTAACTTTTAGTTAAGTCAAATCACACATTTAAAAAAGTAGTTAGCACAAAAAAGCTGAAGTAATCAAGCTGTACAGATCACGTTGTTAAAATAAGTACGAGTAAATGTTAAATTTGTAACCAATTGGTAAAACTTTGCCTTTTTTCTTTTCTTTTATATTATTTAACAGTTGTCAATTTCTTTTGTTACTACTGACTCCACAATTTCAGTTGCGTTAATTAAATTTATGGAAATAAATTACGACTAAAGTAAGTACGTATGGTAAATGCCATATTCATTTGGCGATTACACAAATAATTAGTATTTTTTAAATGAATCGTGAGTGTAACTCATCATGATTATTTATAGTAATCATTATTATTGTATTATTATTACATAACGTTTTATTTAATTTTATCTATGGAAGAAAAGAATACAGAACCGAATGATTAAAAACTTACCTAATAACGTCCCATAAGCTCCTTTGTACACCTCTCAGTCTTTGTAAATATTCTTCTGATTGAGCTATGTACAAATTGGTACTGTCACCCCACGGCTCGGGCAGGAAAGTCCCGTTCGGGTTGAACAAGTTTGATTTTTTGTAGCTGTGAATTAAAAAATGATCACATTAAAAAAATATACAGTTAAATTGATTAATCGATAGAACCTTTATCGAAGGGCTTATAAGCAGTTTGAAAACATCTGCCAGCGGGTTGGCCACTAACCTGCATTTCCACCAACACGCAATAGACAACCCGCAATGCAGCAGCGTGGTGAATTAAGCTTTAGGTTTCCCGAATAATGAGGAATAACCCGTGCCCAGTAGTGGGGCGCAAAGAAAGAGATTTAGTATGGAACTTGGAACTGTTGTTCGATGGTTTTCATGGATTCGTTTTTTGCTTTTCAAAAACTTTTCACTATTTTGTGAAGTAGCTCGTGCACTCTGTATCTGCGTGCGTTACCTAAGAGCTTTCAACAAGTCGATCAAAAAGAAAGAAAGTGCGTCAAATTAATATATTTTATGGGAAATACGGTATACCATGCAGTATTAATATTGAGCACTCCCAATAATATAAAGGAACGTTCCTCCTTCTCAAAGGAGCCGCAATATAGATACTGACGGTAGGACTAGTCCACAATGACACACTTTGGGAGAGGCCTGTTCCAAGCAGTGGACTGATACGGGCTGAACAATAGGAGAAGAAGAATACTTACAACCCAACCATATCGTCGACGACTCGTGCTTCGTCTACCAGATTCTCTACTTCAAGGTACTGGTACATGGACTGCAGGTGCTCCACCGCTAGCGTCATGTGCTTCTGCAGGACGGCCATCATTGGGAAGCTGAGTTCGTAGTTGATGTTGTAGATCGCCAGCGTAAGGGCAAGAGATAGCTCCTCCACTGACTTAACCAGCTCGTAGCTGGCTGATAATTGCCTGGAAAAAAGCATAAGAAACATTAATTACTACACCTATTGATGAAAAAACTCCGCTTCTATCGGAAAACTACCAGGGCACCTAGTTTTACTTTAGTATTTTACTTCTTCGGAAAGGTGATCTTGTCAGCAATACTATAGGTATATAGTATGTCGCCTTATGTATACATAAGGCGCCCAACAAGTCAAAGTCAAAGAAAAGACAAATATTTTTATTTGCACAAATATGGGTTTTTACAAAATCTTCTTAAACATATTTAGTACGCCAAATTTACCTTGATGAGGTATGCCAATGTTACAAAGATAAAAGAAAAAAACTTAATTATAATACAATTTATAAAAATGTACATTTATATGAATTTAATTATATATTACTTTTATGTGATCCCATATTGCACCTTTTAATTTTTTTATTTTTTATTTATTTAAGTACGTTTTTGTTTATTTAATTATTTATCCAATTAATTATAAAAAAATCACTTTGTAATCGCGCAAACCTACTGCAAAGATATTTTTGTAACTTCAGTAGTTTTAACGGAATGACGATAAATGAATTACAGTCAGTACACGTATATCTTGTTGTTTTACTACGTATCCTACAAAAGAAAAGGATTTTTCTACAGTGATACTTATCGGTCAATCAAGTTGTCTTTTTTCATTACGTAAAATTCGTTGATTCAATCTATTACGGCAATCAACTACCCAGCAGCGAGTTTACCCTAACTCGACTAAACATAGATCGAAGCCCTAACTAGGGTCATACTCCAGTCTCTCAAAGATTATGAGATTAAACCTCTGAGATATTACCCTATCAAGGCATTTAAGAGACCACGTGCTGAGTGAATTTCAATGAGTAATTTTAGTATCGTTCACAAGGAAACGCTATCGTATTCGATGATTCACTTTGATTCTCACTTGGTGTTTCATAACATTTTAATAATTTAATACATCACAAAACTTTTGTCATCGTCATCATAAAACGTCATATAACGTCATCAAGGTATTATCCTCATCTTAAATACAATGTGTAACTGTCTATAGTCTGCGGTTTGATAAGATCGGCGGAGGAAAAAGTTCACATTAAGATTTACAAACTATAGCTTGAATACTCTACCATACTTGAACTTATACTTATATGGATTTATTTATAAACATGTTTACGTATCCTCACGAGACTTTTTATAGTAAAATTAATTTTTTTTTATAAAAAAATTTTAAAAGAATGCAGGCCGGTTGGAATTAAATTATCACTTTTTTATGTAAAAAAAAAACCAGCAAACAGGCATACAGGCCACCTGGTGATGAGTGGTCACCGTCGCCTGTGGACATTTGAAACACCAGTGGAGTCGCCTATGGTTTGCCAGCTTTGCATTCAACTGCTCTTTTAACGACTTTCTTGAAGAACACCATGTCACAGCCCAACGTGAATACCTTAGAGGGAAGCTTATTCCACAGTTTGCATGTTCGTGGTAGAAACGAACGTGAAAAACGGACTGTTGACGATTGCCATATCTCCAGGTGGTGGGGGTGATACTTCTCTCTTTTGCGGGTGGTGCGATAGTGGAATGGTGACGTAGGCATCAGACCGTCGAATTTGGATGAGCACACACTGTTGTAGAGGCGGTAGAAGACACATAAAGCGCCAATATCTTATCTGCAGTCCATGTCTCCCCAGAACCTTAGGCAAGACTAAATATGACAGGGTCATATGCAGTTGCGTTGCTGCTCCAAGTGATGATCGCCTCATTTAAATCTGGCCGGCAAATGCACCTTTCCAGCGTAAAGCAATTGTTGAAGGCTGAGGGGTGCATCAGTGGTATTTCCTCGGTTGAACTATGAAACCTATCTATGTATATCTACATCTACCTGTCTTATCCATCTCCTATAATAAAAATTCCAGCAAACCGCATTGGGGCAGCGTGGTGGAATAAGTTCCAGGCCTCCCCAATAATGAGGAGAGACCCATGCCCAGCACTGGTTAAAAAAGGTTAAAGCCATAATAATAATTACGTAATACAGGATGGATCCAGATATACGTACCTCCATAATGAGTATGCAGTCGAGTTGATATTCTTCATAATTCGAAGAATTAGGATTGAATTTATCTGCTTGTAGATGGAGATTCTCCTCAAAGAATCTATTTTCCTCCAATCCCTGAAAAAAGTTATAAGTTCACGTTTTCAAATTTATAATATGATACAACTTATATAGTGAGATTTTTGGCGGGAAGTCGAAAAAGACATACTTTTACTTTCTTGGTGTATTTTTGAGTTATATCGGATAAATTTACCTATTATTAGTCGTTTCACCGAAACTGTCAAAAACTTGATGCAAAAATTATACTTGAAGCTGGCAATATGCAGAGTTTGCGATGCCATAAACGAAGAAAAAAAGAACTTATATAGTTCTTACAAGTAAATAATTTCTTCTGTGGCCATTTTTGCTGCAAAGCAATTATTTTGAGTCACAACAGCTAGCAGAATCGGAGCGGAAGCGGAGGACTGCCATCCACATATGGTCGGTAGATAACGAACATAGTCAATCCCAGTAGATCTGCAAAATGGCGTAGATTTTCATAACCAACGTAAGGTCTACAGCCTCAATGTCAAGCGTCTGAGGTATATTCTGTACCGGGAATACTAACGAGGAGAACGAGCATACTCCTCTTGCATTCTGTTTGCATGCGCTTTTGACGACACCTTCAAAGAGATACTGGGTAATTTGAGTTTACAAATTACTTGCAATTGAATTTGCAATAAAACACACTCAGTGGCCTGCCTCTGCTCTTGCGACGATGGACCCATGATTAATGAGTAATGAGAGCACTTTCCTTCGCTACAAGTACGTACACGGAAGTCCCCTTTTAGTCACCTCTTATGATCAGGCAGGGGATACCATACCCATTGTCTTAATCCCGAAACTACAGGGACTGTCGCGCATGTCCTGTTGTATTTGGCCATTACAGTATCCACGTACGAGTAGGATAATCCTATCTCAAAGAGTAAGTGTAACCAACCGCTACAATGGTCGCCCAATTTTGGTGACCGTTACCGCAACTCTTTTTTTTTTCCCGACATATACCAACAATCGGGATATTTGATTCCAAATTTTAACACATTGTGAAACACTGCGGAAAAATTTATTCATCGTGTCTGTTCGAAAATGCCAATACTTTTTGTATTATGCGGTTACTGTAAGTAAAGGAACAAAAAATGGTTCTGAACTTTACTTTTTGTGTTATGCGGTTACTGTAAGGGAACAAAAAATGGTTTTGAACTTTGACGTAATGATTCATAGCGCCATGGATGTTACGTAATGATTGACGATTTTGATCGATTATATTAGCAGTCTTACAAAGTTACGAATAACTACGAAATATGAGACGGTAAAGGTAAATGACGTCAGATATGGCATCATTTAGAAATATAAGGTACTAATACTTTTAGGTACTTTTAGAGCTCTGTACCTTCATGACGGAGAATGATGAAAAAAAACTTTATAGGTTAGCATCGTGAGCATGAACGGTTCTTACCGTTCATAAGCATGTTTGACTTTTACGTTACTGATAACGCAATTAAATATATAAAAAACCTAATACATGAGTCTCTCATATTTGTTAACTAATATCTTGTCTCCATAAAATTTAACTACGGCGAAGAAGCTTCAAATGCGTGTATGACTCGCGCTTCGCTCAGTCTATTTTTTTATTTGAATGTAGTAGCTGCTGCTGACGAGCATGCAGGCCACATGATGTTATGTGGTCTTCACAGTCCATGGACATCTCACACAACCCCAAGCAACTCAATCATGCCTATCGTGTTGTTACTCGAAGGCTTATGGTCGCCTCATATAAGTCTGTCCTAGTTTATTTTTATTGGGATTTATCACGTGGTTTAATACGATCAACATTTCCTTATCTCATCTCTCATCTATTCTCATCTGTAAACAATTTTTTGATCAAATGTGAGCTGTTAGCAGCAGCAGAGTATTTTTTTTTGAAACATTTTATTGCGGTTTAACATCCGTGTACAAATTCCAGTGAATTTTTAAACGTTTTCCTTCTAAAGTTCACGCTCATTGAATGTGGTGACTATAGATGATGACATTGATGACGATGTTTACGTTTCAACCATGATCTCACTATTAGTATTACGAAAGACTGGAGTGAATTATCTGTGGTAACGGTTGTGGTGGCCACAAAAAATGGCACGTTCCTTGAATCATCAGACTAATACTGGATAATTCAGAAGAAGCGTTAAGTTTAATTGATTGATAAAATCATACGGAAAAAGCATAACAGTGATATTAAGTATATTGAAACTGTTGACAGTTTTACGAGTATTTAAAACCTTATTGACCTATACTTATTGACAAATAAATTCTATTCTGTTCTGTTCTGCTCTGTTCTTCTCTGCTCTGCTCTATTCTATTCTGTTTTATTCTGTTCTATTCTACTCGTATTATTATTCATTTGTTTTTTTCTCTTAAGCAGTATTTTATTGAATAAACGTACTATAAACATGTTTTTCGTTGAACAATACCTATCCCAGGTTAGAGTCAACCTGACATAAGATACATTATTATATTGACGACCATAATAATATGGCTCATTGGTCACCAGGCCGGTGTGTACCGTGAAAGAAGTCCTGGGTTCGCTTCCTAGTGCGGGAGTTATCTAAATTATAATCCCTTGTCTTTGTATGTGTCCATGACATCCACGGCACAATTTGTCCTACTGTGGGGTCATAAATTAATTATCACTGTCATTACCATCATCAGTGATTACTATGAGAGATTTCGGATTCAATTGTCCTAGATTGATGCGAAATCTTTTAACGTTTTTGAAAACCGGTGTGGCGCAATGGTTACTACACCGGACTATCAGTCCCGGGTTTGGTTTCCGGCGAAACAGAAATTGGAATGATGAGGTTCAAATTCTGTTCTCGGTCTAGGTGTTTGTGTACATGTATATCTCACTACATCTACATATCGCACTACACAGGGAATCCAAGTGTAGGGCACTAAGTATGCAGAGTTATCGCCCTTTTATGTCCCATTGCTGGGCACTTGTCTCCTCTAACAAGAGAGACGAATTTAGGCCATAGTCCACCACGCTAGCCTAGTGCGGATTGGTAGACTTCATACCTTCAAGAAATTATGAGTTTCTCTCAGGCATGCTCGGCCATGGAAAACATCGTAAATAATTAAATATCACACTATTCTCCATCACCATGGAGCGGCGATGAAATGCGTAAATTACAAATTTATTTATTGTCAGAGGAGCGCGCCGACGATTTCAACCCGGCATCTCCCGCGAGCTTACCAATTGACCGCGCCGCTCATCAGCGTTATTATTATTACTTTAATGGACGTTAACCGAAATAAAGCAGAGAACAATATTGAACGACCTATAAAATTTAGTTTACAAACCTCAGAAGCGAACTGAGTGCATCGTTATTCTACAATTTCGATGCCGTAACAAGTTTCGTCTTAGGTGCAAATACTTCTTGAAATTCTTATTTATATTCTCTTATCATATTTTTAGAATTCTGTATCCAAATGGAAAAATTTCCTGTTATAAATGTGGTCAGGCATCCTGCAAGTCTTCAAGATAAGTGTTCGCTTCAGTGTTAGCTTCATGGTCATCTACATAATATATTATCCTATCCTCAAGGCTCGCCTATGTCTTCCCAGTTGTTGGTCGTATGCAGTTGCTCTGCTACTCCGAAGCTGGTGCTCGCCTCATGTAAGTCTGACCGGCTACTGCACCTTTCCACCCACATACAACAGAAATGCTACCACTACTGCCGTGGGGCGCAGCGAGCCCCAATCGAACCAATAAATTTCGACCATCAATTTTTTTGTATCGGGGGAAACCTTAAAAAGGTCTCTCCTTCCTCCTCTGCGCTTGTGTCCACCACGCGTGGACACATTTGCTGCACCTGCTTTGGAAGATCAGATGTGCTCTCCTGCACTTTCCGATGCTTACAACGGCATGCGGCCACGCAGATACTGCCGTCCTTCCCAGGGCTGCTGGCTCGACCGATTAAGCTGCTCCTCTCAACGCCCGTAACCCCGACAGCCACCTTTTAGTCGCCTCTTACGATCAGGCAGGGGATATCGTAGCTCTATTCTTAATCACGAAGCTACAGGGTCTAAAGTTTGAATACCTAATTATGCTTATCGGCAGTAGTGAGCGCAGCAGTCCCCAGTCGAACCAATAAATATCTACCACCTACAAACGTCTGTCTGTCCATCCGTCCTGATGTTGATGTCTATATATGTCAGTTATTCAGTCTTTCCATCGGACCGTCTATAGATTTATCTCCCTATTTGTAGATCTGTCTGTTTTGGTCTTTTAGTCTGTTGGTGTGCTGGTTTGCCGATATGTCGATTTATCGACCCGTCTAATTTTGTCTATGTCGGTTTGTCATGACAAGTTTTTTCATAACCCCTTTTGGTTATAAAAGACTAACAGACCAAAATAGACAGATCTACAGATAGGAAGATAAATCCCAACAGAACCACTGAACAGCAGATATATCTACAGACGGTGCGACGGAAAGCACAATAAGTGTGATACCGCGTATTTATACAATCACATCACAAGTGAGTAAAAACCAAAACGGTTGACCCGCGTGGGGCAATTGTTAGGTACCATGCCGGACTACCGATCGGAGGGTCCCCGGTTCCATTCCCGGCGAGGCAGAAATTTGAATAATGAGTTTATAAACCTGTTCTCGATCTGAGTGTTTGTGTTTCTATCTTTGTGTGTGTCCATGGTACCCACGACACACATAATCCTAGTGTGGGGCTATCGGCTAAGAGTGGTGGAGATTTTTAATTCACCACCTTTTCGTTAAATGGGGCAACAACCCTTGCAAAGACTGGTGAATTTATAACTTCTCTGAAAAATGTATACGTAGGTACTGTAATTTCGTACTGCTGCACTTAAACATAAGATTAATTCAATAAATGGGGCAACGACCTTTACGTGTACGGAACTCGAGTTGCTCGAGAAAGACTTGGACTGGAGAATTTATAACTTCACTGAAAATTTTATACGTAGGTACGTACTTTCTTACTGGCAGCACTTAAATTTAATATTAATTCAAAATGATAAGAGTTGTAAAATAAAAAAAAACAACGGGTTGCACTCCGGTAGTGCCGGCAGAAGTGAAAACTTGAACATTAACGTTGTACATTTTTGATATTTTGGAATGGTTAGGGAATAATTTCGCACGAATTGCTTTTATTATCAGTATTATTTTTCATCTAGTATTTTCAGTAGGTTTTCATCAAGTATTTTTAGAAAGTACTCACTCATTTTCTTTCACTATATCTTCGTCACTTTTTTCATTAATAGATGCACTTTGTTCAATGTCCATATTTTAAATACTTGATATAAACTAATTTTACAGTATAGACAGTCGAGCCGTCAACAGCTGTCGGAGGGGTGAGAGCTTACGAATATTCGATCAGGCCACGTGTCCGCGAGTTTAACATTTTTAACCCATCCCAAAAAGTGCACAACGGCACTAAAGAAGTTTTCACTTCAAAAATAAGATTAAAAGTACTAGTAGTACAATGCAAGTGACCTACACACCTAAGCGAAATGGGTACACTCACAAGAAGACTACTAAAGCATTTCTTGAGCATCCCTACCACAGTCTAGTATTTTTTACCAACAAGAGTCCTATTTTTTTATATATATGTAGTCATTATATCTTTCCAATATGTGTATGTAAGTATGAATGTATGTATGTATGTATGTATGTATGTATGTATGTTTATATGTAAGTATTTATATTTATTAGTGTACGTATTTCATTATGTACGTAGTTATTACATATTGTCATTTTAATTCTTCGTTCTTTTAGACTGTTTATTTTTAGAAGCCTACCTCGCATTCTCAACATCACCCAGGGTCGACCGGTAGACAATGCCAAGAGGCATTAGGTTTAACCCTTTGTGAAACTTAGTTTAAGGTTTTTCACATAAAATAAATAAATAAATAAATAAAATAAATAAACCATCTAAAATCTTCACTTAATACTGCGATTGAGATAGACAGATTGACAGACGACAGATCAGCATAGAGAGAAGGACTAATATTATAAATACGAAAGTTTGGATGTTTGTATGGATGCTTGTTGCTCAAATGGCAGATCGAGTGAAATTTGGCACAGAGATAGATTATAGCTAAAAAATCTTTCATATAAATTCAAATAATCCCAGCAAAGTCACGAATATTCCAGAAATTTCTTTTTCCTTTAGTCCTGATGGTTAACAATCTTAAAAATCGAATTTGTTAGAAGTTTGCAACAAGTCCCTTTTTTTCAACCTTTTTAAGCTGAGCAAAGATCTCCTCTCTAAATTGAGATGAATTTAGACCATAGTACACCACGCCGGCCAAATGCGGATTGTGGACATCATGCCTTAGAGAAATTATGATTTTCTTCAGCCACCTCCGATGATGGTAAACATCATAGTTAATTTAATATCTGATACACACACACATCGATTTTGTACACCGATAAATAAGCTCATAACAAATTTCCTTGTCACCGACGGAGACCGGGGGTTTGCACTCGGTATCTCCGTGTTTAACCGCTGGGCGATCGCTGCTAATCCCTAAAGTCCCGAGATTAAGAACATGAGGTACGGCATTCCCTGCTCGAGCTCTCACGATTAGAGCTCGAACCATCCAGCCAGCACCTCCCGGAAGATACTATTGATACTAAATCTACATAAAAAGGTATATATCTCCCAAGATGCCGGTACCTTTATAAAGTTGATGCTACAATAGGAGGTTGCAATAAAGTTGCAATTAATGATAATGGTGATATCATTGAGGTTCTTTCCGATATTTATTATATATCCCATAAATTATTCCTGCTTTGAGGAACAGTCTTTCACATTAATCTACGAAATGGCGAAATAGACATTTAAATGATGACTTCATAATATGTCTGTTCTTAGTATGGGTGTTTGAGTAAATGATGACATTACTTCTCTTAGATAGCATTGTAATATATTTGTACGCCCAATGCGGCAAAATAAGTGCACTACCTATATATGGAATTACAACTATCCAACTTATGTACCTTATTTGACAAATAAATAAATGAATTGAATTGAATTGAGTTATAATATTTGTCATATTATTATTGTCACAACGCCATACATGAAACTTGACTACTCGTATTTTAATAACCTGGGATTTAAATTGTATCCAAAACGACAATCAGTGTTTTATTTTATTTATTTAACCACTAGCCTTTCGCTAGTGGATTCGTTTAATGGGTCCCCGTAGGATAAAAAACAGCCTATGTGCTATTCCAGGCCTCATTGCTATATTAAAATCATAGGCGTTTAGCCAGTTGCTTCAACCGCGTTGACTCTATTACCCGTTTTCACGTAAGAATGAAGCATTTTTCCGTGGTAAAAAGTAGCTTATGTTACTCAGGGTGAATGTAGCTTTCTAATGGTGAAAGAATTTTTTTAATCGGAATAGTAGTTTTTGAGTTTAATGCATTACAAACATACAAAAATACAAATCTTTCCTCTTTATAATATTAGTATAGATATAGTATAACCACTAAGGATACAAGGGCGTGCCTAATGCCTAATAACATTCTCTTCTAGCCAACCCTGGGTGATGAGTAGAGCTTTTGGTAGGCGCATACTATAGCATTGTTAATTAAAAATATTTGCGGACATTTTTAAGCGGTAGCCTGACAAACCAATTTTCCTCTGTTACAATTGTATTTTTTAGTATATTCTATGAGCAATGTTATTTTGCAGTAGAATGTTAGAAATTAAAAAAATATGCTTCACAATACCTACATTTTTTTTTTCAAAATAAAATATTAAAAACTTTTGTTTACTTACTTGTGATGTAATACATCCTCCCTGTAATGACTGCATTAAGAATAAAGGTTAATTTAAAAATAGCTTCTTAATATTGCCAATATACTTAAAATTAAATTACATACTGAAGTAGCAGAGAATTATAAAATTATTCAAAAAGGCGCATGGCTCAGCGGCTAGCATAGAACGCAAGCGAGCTACGCAGTCAAGCCAAACGGGCACGGTCAGGTGTGAGATGGGTGACCGCTAGTGGCAAAAAAATTCATGCGCGTTTCTGTGCTTCGGAGGGCACGTGAAGCTTTCAGTCCCGGTTGTTGTTGATATATAACAGTCGTTAAACCTTATCGGAGGCCTTAGGGGCGGTTTGAAAACATCCAATATCGGGTTGGCCACTAACCCGCATCTCCACCAACTCGCATTGGAGCAGCGTGGTGGAGTAAGCTCCAGGCATCCCTAATAATAAGAGGAGAGACCCGTGCCCAGCAGTGGGATGCAAAAAAAGGGTTGCAGCATTCAAGGAGGCAGAATAGATGGTGCGGTGTAGAAGTTGTGGCATTGGGTTGGGTTTCATCTTCTCCTTTCTTGGTATATTATCGAATTTTATTGCATAAAGTGTAATTACAGAGTCGGTTTATTGCGAAAAGAAATATTAAAAACTTAGATTTACTACTCCATACCAAAACCTTTCGATAAGTTTTAAATATTCGAACTCTTTACTGTTTTGACTTGATTGACTGAAAAAATACAATTTAACTTCTTCCATTGACTTGCTGCTTCCATTCACTACTTATGATGATGCATCGGCTGATGAACAGCCTTTAAAGACCCACTGCTGGACATAGGCTTTCTCCACTCCGTCCGGTTCAGCGCCGTCTGAATCCAGCGGCTTCCCACTGTCTTATTCAGGTCGTCAGTCCACCTGATTATAGGGCAGCCTGTGCACATTTTTCAGACACGTGGAGTTAATAACAAGGCATAAATATAGCGGCGATAAAGCATGTGCTGAATGATAGTAATAGGAAATTTAATTTCATGCTATGCAAATTGATACTTTTAGCTGCGAATTCGTATGATAATAAATAAAAAATAATGTGAAATATTAAATGCACATGATACAATGAAATTCTGCGTGGCGACTTCTTTACAAACTACTTATCTAACCTATGCAGTTACATCGTTGGCATGATTCAGCTACTGCTAAGCGCCATCTAGCTCGTCTCTTCAATACTACAGAAAGAAAACCTGGTACACGGTAGCGTCATTTACCGGTATAACGTAGTGTAACGTTATATCGTACATAACTCGGGCCCATTAGCCTCAGGCACTTTAACCTATCAAGATTTTTTGTACCCATATCTCAAAGGAAGGTCGAGATTTTATTAACAGCGGGTTGGTTGGCTTCACAGAACATATTAAAAGAGGTAAAATAGGCATGATGACAGATTTTTACATGCCTTTCCTTATTGTAGCTACACGTCTCCTAGTTTCGAAAAAAAGTTTATTTCAGCAATAAACTTAAGTTTTAACGTAAATTAATGTATTTTCTGCTATGTAATTTGAATTAAACGCGAAAACGCTCGTAGGTGTCATGGCGTCGGCTTGCTCGTCAAACTTCAAGCAACACAATGACATTTACTGAGACGTGACGTCATTCCTTTTGATTGGCGTTTCAGATAACATGGCCGATTGCAGTATTCAATACTTTTATTTTATTGAAAAACTTATTAATCTTAATGTTTATATTAAAACGGGATCATATTTTAGAACTTTTTTAGCATATATTTTTCTGTAAAACCATTTATTCTCTGATTCTTTAATAGTGTCATCATGCCTATTGCAATAATGCACCGTTTGTATAAAAACCGATGTCGTCGATCTAGCCCCACCTTTCACCTCCACAACATCTGTACTTAAATAATATGAAGCTTACGCACATATTTGCAATTTCAAATCTAGCCAATCTTAGCGCCACACAATCACGTGATTTCAAATGAACGAATCACACCCAAGCACGCACACAAGCACGCATATCGCAGCGCGATCGCGTGTTTCTGTAGAGATATGAGCGTTGCTCATATCCTTAGCGCGTCTGCCCCACCCACAATTCCATTCTAACCTCTTTTATATGTTCTGTGGTTGACTTCATCTAGCGGCAGCTCATGCCATTGAATGAATGAAATGAAATGAAATTCTAGATGAATGCTTCTTTTGGTTAGATGTACCTCAATTTAATAGGACATATCGATTGATCTGTGTCCTAGAAGCGACTTATGTCTACCGAGCTTGCAGTGATCAGGGCCCTGCTCTCCAGGATTAATTCTGTTAAGCTTTAACAGGTCTTTAGCATATTTTCAGCGTATGTCCTTGTTCATGTCCTCGTATCAGAGATTTATTGCGGCTGTGTCGGCTCTTTAGTCCTGTTCCCCAACGCCTCCTTCCCATACTGTACGAGAATTATATGGTACTACTGATAACTTTTTGGTGGATTTTTTAAAATAAAATAAAGTTATATGTAGTATACAGTTACTTAAATTTTTCAATCGTACATTATGAGACCTGAGAATTTACACTGCAGTTAGCCACACTGGCCAAATTCAGCTGTGGTGGACTGCGATTTAAGTCTATTATCAGTTTTTAACAGGAGACCTCGAGACCTCGGAGACCAAACCTTGCCTGGCCCGGCAGCTAGCGTAAAGCGATCTACGCATCTAAGCTAAATGGGTGCGGTGGGATGTGAGATAGGTGACCGCTAGTGGCAAAAATTTCATACGCATTTCCATTTCGAAGGGGACGTTAAGCCGTGGTCCCTGGTTGTTATCGACAGACAACAGTCGTTAAACCTTGTCGGAGGTCTTGTGGTAAAACATCTGACAGCAAGACTCGCAATAACTCGCATTACCACCAATCAGCATTGGAGCAGCATGGTAGAGTAAGCTCCAGGCCTTCCCAATAATGGGAATGGAACCGTATCCAGCAGTAGGACGCGAAAAGGGGTTGCAACAGCAGATCTGTTCTCAAGAGAGTGACGTTTGTGGCACAAACCACCGCCTTTTAAAATAGAAAACAACGAAGAATATTCCCTAGTAATACTTAGATTAGAACTGTCGCGTGTCGTAAATTTTGTTGACAACTTAATGCGGTGGCCTTCTATTTAACAACCCTTTCGCGACCGACTTAGTGTCTCATTTTAATGTTAGCTTTGAAAATAACATTTGTGACATTTTAATGTTTCCTACGAGATTTAAATAAATAAATAAATAACACTACTTATAACATCACACTAGGATTCCTTGTGGCATATGTACTGTAGCTTCGGAACTAAGAATAGATCAGGCAGGGGATACCGTATGCTCTGCCTGATCGTAAGAGGCGACTAAAAGGGGGCTTCCGGGGTTGAGGGCGGTGAGAGCGGGAGCTCGATCCGTTCAGCCAGCGGCCCCGGGAAGGAAGGCGGTGTGTGCGTGGCGGCATGCGGCCGTAAGCATCGGAGGGTGCAGGTAAGCACATCTGCTCTCCAGAGTATAGACCCGTTCTGGGGCGCCACGCGTGGAGGACACCGGCGCGTTCCACTCGAGATCCCGGAGTCCTCCCCAAGCGCAGAGGTAGGTCACCGAGGGGGTTTTGGTGCGGTGACAAATCCCACATAACCCGGTAACACCTCTCCCACGGTGCCAGGTACCTTTTGAAGGTTTCCAAAAAGAAAAGGTATCATGGAGAGACACAAACACCCAGACCAATAACAGAAATTAATATTCACCATTCCAATTTCTGCCTCGCCAGGAATCCCTGAAGACCCCTCGCGAGTCTTCAAATATCATGGTTTGACAGGCAAGTAGCATCAAGTTGTCGTTTATGTGTTTACAAAGTTCGGTTATCGGTCAGATTTACGATCGACGATGGCGACCTTCATCCTGTACGTGACTTCAGGTTATGTGTGACGTTCATAGGCTGCAGGCAGTCAGTTTACACCATAGCCTACCATAACCTACACGCTCGTCTGCGTCATACTTCATTAAAATTTAAATTACCCGGACGACCGAGCAATGCTGGGATAGGAACAATAATTGATATTCTTGGTTTAATTTCAAACAAAACACTCATTGGCTTAGTGTTATTTAACAATGCCATTTTAAAAAGCTCCTAATTTAAAAAATGTCACAAAAATAAAAAATGCAATATGCTTGATTGAGGTTTGAACCCGTGTCTTAAATTCCGCAATCAGACTACGTAACTATTCGGCCAAGGTAACTTTAATTCAAGTGACGAAATTCTTATAGAGTTCTTTCAAATCGACATTGTCATTTATTGGAACGGCGGGTAGATGACGTTTGACGGCATTCTACGCCATATTTTCCAGTTTATATTTTTATATATAAGTAGGGGTCCGGCCCTACTCCGCCCGGGTGCAGACGTAGTCCTGCCTTAAAAGTTCTTTCATTACTTTTTTATTATCTTAAAGAGATTGTTTTCTTATTATCTTAAAGAGATTTCATGTTACTGTCAAACAAAAATATAAAACAATTAGGGACATACGAACTGTCCTATTATTCTGACTGTGTCAAAGTTTAGAACGACAAGGCACGAAATACAAACGTTTGACAGGTAAGAACAATTTATACGGGAAAACTAAATAAATAAAAAATAATTAAAAAATATTTTCAGTGGACCGAATTGTGAATTGTGAAATCTAAACCATCCTCGAATCCACTTGAACACACAAAAAATCATTAGAATCGATCCAGCCGTTTAGGAGGAGTTCACTGTCAATACACGTACAGTAGAATTATTTATATATAAACATAATATAATAATAATAATAATAACAGCCATCACGTAGACTATACATTAGGCACTGTATAGCCATCATACAAAGATTATACATAAATATCTTACATTTCGGACTTTTTTCCCGGCTAGGGTCCCTCTGCGCAACGCCTCACACAGGTAGGAACAATTCATATGTGGAAACTACTTTTAAATAAAAATAAAATAAAAAACAATTTCCAGTGGAACAAATTGTAAATCTAAACCATCCTCGAATCCACTTGAACACGCACAAAAAAAATCATTAAAGTCGGTCCAGCCGTTTAGGAGGAGTTCACTGTCAACACACGTACAGTAGAATTATATATATAGGTAATATAGTTAATTACTGCTAAAAATACGGATAAAATGAAAAATTCTTAAAAATAATCATAACATATAAGGTAACCTTTGATGCTCTAAGCCTAGAGTCAATAAATAAATCATGTAAAATTTGCATGCTAGCTTATGATAGGAGATAATGTGACACTACTTAAGATAAGATTGTAACATCTATTGTAACACGATTGTATGCAAATAAATGATTATGATTCAAGTGATTAATGACGTCACTCGGCCTCGTCATAGTTTTACAATCAGTGAGATTTCTACGGAGTTTCCTCGGATTCTAAAAACGCATGATGGTGTAAAACCTCAAAATTTAATATTAGAATATTTTTCCTCATCGTGGAGAAACGATAAATTTGACTTAGGAAATTTCTTAGGCAGCAATGCACGCTATAATTTGAACCAAGAACTCCCGAGTTGTTCGTTTTTATAAGTACTCGGCTATTATTACATGAAGCGCATAGCTCGGCGGCTAGCGTACCTACAACGCAAGCGGTCTATGCAGCTTTGCCAAACGGGCGCGGTCGGGTGTGAGATGGGTGACCGCTAGTGACCGCGTTTCCGTGCTTCAGAGTCCCTGTTGTTGTCGATAGATAACAGTCGTTAAACCTTGTCGGAGGCCTTATGGGCGTTTTAAAAACATCCGTCACCGGGTTGGCCACTAACCCGCATCTCCACAAACCCGCATTGGAGCAGCGTGGTGGAGTGCTTACTCCACCACGCTGCTCCAATTGCTTGGATGGCTTGCAACAACGCTGCTTGGGAGGCCTGGAGCTTTCCAGGCCTCCCAAATAAGGGGGAGAGACCCGTGCCCAGCACGGGACGCAAAAAGGGTTGCAGCCATGTACGAGTCATAGCTGTTATAAATTAATATGCTTATTCCATGCACGTAAGTTGCAATTTCGAGAAATGCAAAAGGACCTTTTAAACAATTTTCCGCTGATTCACATGACCCGGATATCAAAAATGCGAATCATCGTACCTATGGAAGATGGAAAGTTTTTGAATCATAATTAGTTGGGCAATCTGTGGTATGCGCCCACTTTATTGTTATAGATGTGAAATATTCATTGCGAAATAGATCACTGATGGAATTTTAAAAACTTCTAATAATTCAAACAGCAGCTGCAGCGATGGCCGATCCCGGGTTCAAATCCTCGGCGCGCACCTCTGACAAAAAATATATGTGCTCATTTATCGCTGCTTCACAGTGATGGCAAATATCGTGATATTTAATTGATTACGATTTACTCCAACGCCGTGCATGCCTGAGAGAAATTCATAATTTCTCGAAAGCATGGCGTCACCAATCCGCACTTGGCCAGCGCGATGGACTATGGCCTAAATCCATCTTACTTGTGAGAAGGAGTCATGTGCCCAGCAGTGGAACATAAAAAAGTTGAAAAATATTTGCCCCTCTGCGAGGGTTCCGTAATTACGATAAGGGAAATAGAAGACAAATTGCGTAAGTAGCTTAAAAAGCAATTTAGAGGTCCGACTGTCGTTTATTTTCACAATATACTCATATTCTACAACAAGACCAATTAAAGAAATTGTTATTTAACTTATTGATTTGGAATAATTTATAATATAACATGATTTCAAGTAACTGAACGTCAATGTTGTACTGGACATGGTTGTAAAAATTAATTGTACGAATAAGAACGTAAGTACGTTAAGTACGTTACACACTCATAGCAACACAGTAAGGTAATTAATACCCTGTGTCGTGGGTACCATGGACACATACAAAGACAGGAACACAAACACCCAGACTGAGAACAGAAATTTAAATTCATCATTCAAATTTCTGTTCCGCCGGGAATCGAACCCGGGACCCTGCGATTGGCAGTCCGGCCTGATAACCATTGCGCCACGCGGGTCGTCAAGAAACAAGAATGGATTATAATATATATGGCTGCAACCCTTTTTGCGTCCCACTGCTGGGCACGGGTCTCTACCCCTTATTGGGGAGGCCTGGAGCTTACTCCACCACGCTGCTCCAATGCGGGTTGGTGGAGATGCGGGTTAGTGGCCAACCCGATATTGGATGTTTTCAAACCGCCCCTAAGGCCTCCGATAAGGTTTAACGACTGTTATATATCAACAACAACCGGGACTGAAAGCTGAATAATATATATATCTGTGTTTAATTAGTTGAAATATCACGTTTTGATTTAAAAAATACTGCTCTAGTAACTAGTCTCAAAATTAGTAACAGCTATTGTCTCATAATGTAAATTACCACGTTATTCAAAATGTATTATAATAAACGTGTAAGCCTCTGTCAACAAAGATTGTTTGTATCCCGTGAGATTCTATTCTCTGGTAGTAAACAAAAAAGAAAACATTACATTCCTTTAAGAAAAGGACGGCGTCTCGACTCAGTCCCTTGGGAACACCTAATACATATTAAAGGTGATGTGTTTCCCTATACGCTACGACACATCTAATATTTAGAGCTTTACTCGCTTCATCAATAACTCTTTTATTTTTCCTTCTGCCAGTTCCCTCAGTATCGATGATTCTGAGTAGTACTTTGAAGAATTTATTTATTTATTTACTACATGCCAACCTTAACATCTAACATTACAGGAGTCCTATTGCATTAGTGAAAAAAATTATCAATAAATTAAATTAATCATCAATAATTAATTATACAAAAGAAAACTCTTAATATTTTATACATTTTATGTGCAATTAATTTTAGAAATTTATTCAGATAACAACTTTTATTAATAACTGAATTAATTACCGAAATATTGTTGTGCCAAAATATTTATTATTACGTCAAATAATTATTATCAATGTCAAATTACAATCTTGTCATAAAGTTAGGTAAAAACTACTTTGCAACAATCCGCAACCACAACGTATGATGGTGTATACCTTTTTCATGCAATAGCACCTCCCTCCCTCCCACATAGGACACATGCACATGCAACAACAAATACTATACGTGTATACTTTTTGTTGTTGCATGTAAATACTATACGTGTATACTTTTTGTTGTTGCATGTGCATGTGTCTTATGTGGGAGGGAGGGAGGTGCTATTGCATGAAAAAGGTATACACCATCATACGTTGTGGTTGCGGATTGTTGCAAAGTAGTTTTTACCTAACTTTATAACAATGGAGTTCTGCAAAGTAACGCCTGATTCTATTAATCTTGTCATGTCATGAAGTCAAATTTAAAAATTTATTTCTATAGGTACTTCTATACTGTCAATCAAGAGGTCCCGGGTTCAATTCCCGGCGATACAGAAATTTTAATGATGAGTTTAAATTTCTGTAACTCTTTGCAACAATGCACTTAACACAACGTGGCCTATATTGCATATCATTGCAACAATGCACTTAACACAACGTGGCCTGCATTGCATATCATTGCAACAATGCATTTAACAAACGTGGCCTATATTGCATATCATTGCAACAATGCATATAACTTTATACGTTCCAAAACTCCGACTTGATGTTAAAAGAGTTTATTTCACTGAAATATTTTGTAAGCAAAATGTTACATAATATATTATACCGGTGATGCTATTTTCGTTTACGCCGCGTCCCTTGTTATAGAAGTTAAAGTAATTGAACAAATTTAAAGGCGGTTTCAGGCCAGCTTATACATTTTTAAGAGGGCGTGCAGGTGCGTATCAGTTAGCTTTTACCACAGACACAGAATACATAATTGCCACAGACAAATAGATTTTCTATTTCACTAAGTCCGTTCGGCTATGTACATATGTGTGAGTTTTAGTGGCCGTAACCTCGAGAGCGTTCAGTGTCGAGCTAAGCTTAAAAGAGTTGTGTAACGAACAACGTTTTTACATTAATGACAGTTGTTCAGATTTCTTTGCAAACGTTTCAAAATCTTACTCACACAAGCACCCTACACAATTCTACTACAACCAGAGCCGTCAGACCTCGTAAAATAGAATATCTATTATTCGTACGCGCTTTTTATTCAATTATGACATCGCAAACTTTGTGCATACTGCTTTCATCGAAACTGGACGAGTAATAATAGTCATTAAGTCGTCAGTCGCCGTGCATGCCTGAGAGGAATTCATAATTTCTCAATCGCGATTGGTGGACAATCCGCACTTGGCCAGCGTGGTGGACTATGGCCTAAATCCCTCTCACTAGTGAGAGGAGACCTGTGCCCAGCAGTGGGACATAAAAAAAAGGTTGAAAAAAAAAGTCGTCAGTAATCAGTCAGACAAGTCACTCAGACACTCAAGTAAAGCGATGACTACCTTACCAGGGCGGGACCGATAGAATTTTGGAGGCAAGCTGAAAAATAATATTATCACACTGTTATTATTATTTATATATTTTACAACACTCGTGCACTGTAATTAACCTACATATATCGAACAAAATGTCATAAAATTTATTCGATATAACTCAAAAATACACCGAAAATGAAAAAAAATAAAACAAGAGCACAGTATGTCTTTTTCGACTTCCCGCCAAAACTCTTGACGCGCTTAAAAAATAAGCTCTTAAGTGTCAGTCGTGACAGACGCCAACCCCTATTTCGGTGTGAAATCGCAAACGCCAGATTAAGCCTGTATGGCTGCAACCCTTTTTGCGTCCCACTGCTGGGCACGGGTTACTGCCCATTCTTGGGGAGGCCTGGAACTTCCTCCACCACGCTGCTCCAATGCGGGTTAGTGGTTTTCAAACCGCCTTAGGCCTCCGTCAAGGTTTAACGGCTGTTATCTTTCGACAACAACCACGATCAGGCCGTAGCTCTATTCTTAAAACCGAAGCTACAAGGACTTTCCTTTCCTACCCTATAATTGCATTTTCTGTTTCAAATATGACATCAATATAACTTTAATTTCATAACACCATTTGAAAGTCATTAAGTAGCATTAAGATATGACTAGTAGTAACACAATATAAACGATTCAAATTTACTACACCCAAATTTAGGAGATAAATACGGGCGGCCTTTCGTTGGTTTTCTCCCTGGTAATTAGTAGAGCTGCGATGGCCGAGTGGTAAAAAACCGCGGTCTTCGACGCGACCGATCCCGGGTTCAAATCCTCGGCGCGCACCTCTGACAAAGAAATTTGTAATGTGCTCATTTATCGCTGCTCCACGGTGATGGAAAATATCGTGATATTTAATTGATTACGATGCTCTCCATCACCGTGCATGCCTGAGAGAAATTCGTAATTTCTCGATAGCATGACGTCCACCAATCCGCACTTGGCCAGCGTGGTGGACTATGGCCTAAATCCCTCTCACCTCTCACTTGTGAGTAGGAGACCTGTGCCCAGCAGTGGGACATATAAAAAGGTTGAAAAAAAATTTAGTAGAGCTACGATTTATTTTAATTTTGACTTCAAGGATTTGTTGCATCCCACTACTGGGCACGGATCTCCTTTTATTATGAGGCCCCATTATGAGCCTAAGAGAGGCCTGGAGCTTACTCCACCATGTTGCTTCAATGTAAGTTAGTGGATATTCGAGCTACTAACCAGTAGTCGAATGTTTTCAAACCGCTCGTAACGCCTCCATCAAGGTTTACCTACTATCTAGCCTGAACCGATGTATTAACATGCTCTCAGAAGCACGGAAAATTCAAATTCAAATTCAAATTCAAATTCAAATTCAAATGTCATTTATTGTGGAAAGGGGTATAATTACAGATGTTGTATAAAGATATGTCATACCTCCCTATCCTGCCATACATGGCATGGCATGACGAAAACCGCATGAATTTTGCCACTAGCGATCATCCATCTCACATACGACAGTCTTCGTTTTCGCTTCGCTGCGTACTCACTCGTAGATCCTTTGCATTCGAGGCCAACCGCAGGGCGATACACGATTCACTTTTAACGTTAACAAATATTAACAAATCTATACAAATATACAAGCAGAATAGTTTGCTTGTTTGAACGCAAGCACAAAAAAAATTCATAATCCTTACCTTAAAAAGGTTGCACTAAATCACGCTTGGAAAGCAATATCTTTGTTAATTCTTTTTTATACATGATTTTTATTACCGTTTAAATCAATAATAATGAAGTCAATTGACTATATGATAAGTGACGTCACTTATCATCTTCTCATACAAAATGTATGAGGATGTCTTGATTTGACAGCTCATTAAAAGTATCTCAATTGACTTGGTAGTCCAAGACCGGATTGAAAAATTATTTTTGTGTTGGATAGTTCATTTATCGAGGAAGGCTTTAGGTTATATATCATCATTCTGTGACTAATACCAGTGTCCACGCGTACGAGGTCGCGGACGGCCGCTATTTTTGATAAGCTAATTAAACTTCCAAAAAATATTCACAATGGACTAGTTAAGCTTAGTAATTACGGTGGCTTTGTACAAATCCCTCTCAATCAGTTTGTGAAATATCTTTAGGACCAATTTCTTTTTAAGAAAGGGACAGACGCAAGCCAAATGGGATTTAGCCAAATGGATAGAACTTTCAAGGTTCTACCTAGGAATTGTCACCCATTCTTTCATGAAACAATATCTATTTCCGTGGAAAGAAAAAGAAAGGAAAAAATATTTATTTCATATTAAGAATATAAAATATTCGCTTAATGAATGTTATTTTCTCCTCGCCTTTAGGTGCCCGTTTGGGCTAGATGTTGAGCTGAGAGAAAAAAGGCGGCGGAAAAAAACTCCCAGCAGCACTCTTTTAAAAAAAAGTACATTATATATTATTATTTGAGATAACAGATTGGCTATGGGTTGATAATAGGCACACGTGACAGCTGATCGTATACGACCTGTGACAAGATTCAAACTTGTTTGAGGTTGTATGTAGATGTATAACTCACACCTGCTGTTTCCTTTAAAGTAAAAAAAAGATATGCCCAAGTAGGTATGTATTATAACTACGTCTAAATTATTATGATTAAATTCGAAAATTTCAATTGACCATTTTCTCATTTGAAATCCAGATAAATTATTATATAATGATAAGGGCATTATATATAATATATTTTATATAATAAAACTAAGTTGATAAATTGTGCGTGCCGTTAAAACTTAAAAAGGAGTCCCGGCACGATAAAGGGACTTATATAGTGTGATAGCCCTTTATCCCCCTCGAACAAGAAAGTTCCCGTTTTAACCTAAAGGCCGATATTTTTAAAGATACCTATAAGGGCTTTTCCAACCCTTCATCTTGGAAATTAAGTGTAGTGGCGCCATCTGTTGTCGAGTATTTGAACTTCATTCAGAACAACGGTTATTTGGGTTCATGGGCCACCATGGTAACCAGGTTCTTGGCCAGGGGGGGCAAATGCTTGGCCAGGGGGGGGGGGGCAAATTGAAATAATGAAATGAAATAGTTTATGAAATGAAATAGTTTATTAACATCCTGGGTAATAATATACACTTGATGTTTGTCATTGTTCTACGGTCATCAGCTGACCGTCATCCGCTTTGGGTGCGCTAAGGCTTATATGGGCTAGGAGAAAAAAGCGGGCGGAAAAAAACTCCAGCCCTGTTTTAAATAAATTTTCAGGTACAATGGGTATTTATTATGCAGCATGACTGTGGGGCGACAAGGAGCACACGAGACAGCTATCGTGTGTGTCAATGCTATCACACTGCCATCCGCTCACAAATTTTAAAAATGTTAAAATTATTACATGGTATGTAGAAACAGCCTTATGTGAGTTAAGTTTAATCCCAAGCCTTTTTATCATTTAAATAGTCCTTGGTTTCATAATAGGCCTTACGGCATAGGACTTGCTTAACAGTTTTCTTAAATTTGTGTAAAGGCAAGGGTTGCACTTTTTCTGGAATTTTATTATAGGTCCTAACAGACATCCCAATAAAAGAGTGACTTTTTTTACGAAGCCGACACTTTGGGAATGCAAGCTTATGGCCGTTCCTGGTCGAAGCACAGTTCGAACTATGTAAATCCTTAAATGTGGTAAATGTCGGTTTATTCTTATATACGTACATTATGTTTTCATAAATATACTGCGATGCAAGTGTAAGAATATTTATCTCTTTAAATTTCTCTCTGAGAGATTCTCTACAGCTAAAATTATAAATAGCGCGAATAGCCCTCTTCTGCATGGTAAATATTATGCCAATATCAGCAGCATTTCCCCACAGCAAGATACCATAGGACATTATACTATGAAAGTAGCTGAAATACACTAATCTAGCTGTATCGACATCAGTAAGTGAGCGAATTTTTTTAATGGCAAAAACAGCAGAGCTAAGTCTATTCGCTAACCGGGAAATGTGGGGTCCCCACTGAAGTTTTGAATCAATAGTTATTCCAAGAAATACAGCTGTGTCAACAAAATTGATTTCCTCACCATTTAACTGCGGTTTTACATCAATATGTTTTACATTTGGTGGTGAAAATTTAATACAATTAGTTTTTTTATTATTAAGCAATAAATTGTTTACATCGAACGAACTAACAACCTTAGAGAGAGCATTATTCACTTCGTCATAATTATACGCTTGTCTGGCAACTTTAAATATCAAAGAAGTATCATCTGCGAATAATACTATCTCATGACCATTTTGTACCATATAAGGAAGGTCGTTAATGTAAATTAAAAATAGGAACGGTCCTAATATCGAGCCCTGTGGGACCCCTATCTCCACTTTTGACCCGGACGACCTTTTACCATTTACTTCGATTCTCTGAGTCCTATCACTCAGATAAGATCTCAGAAGCCGAAATTCTTGGCCAGGGGGGGCAAGTTCTTGGTCACGGGGGGAAGGGGTGAAAATTTTAAGGTTCTTATATTGTAAGCTGGGTACCGCAATAACGTACCGCAGTAAATTTGCTTTCCACGTTACGCGATGACATACAAAATCCAAAGTCCTCGCGGACGAAGTCGCGGTCGGCCGCTAGTTCATTAATATGGCAAGTACACTTCAATTAGGGTTGTCATCTCTAAAATTTGTCAACCAGGACAAGACGCGTTAAAACCCCGGATTTTAGAGCCCAAACCCGGATAACAGCGGGGGGACGATGAATTTAGCGAGTCGGTTCGTGAGTTGATCGCGACATGGGCACAGTGCGTGTGTCGCGGGCGGCCCAAGACTTTATTTATTTTTAAGCCCGGACTAGAAATGAAGTCCGGCCCGGACGCCATCTAAACTAGGAGAAATCCGGGGAAACCCGGACGGATGGCAACCCTAAGTTCAATTGGTATGTTGTTCCTTATTTGCATGTCATTATGCAAACGGTTGTGGATTTAAATAGTTTTGCAAATTACCCAAATTACACTTTAAAGGTCGTAGTTGTTATTACCTATAGATTCATTTCAATGTTTTTGTAATACCTATTTAAACTTTGTTGGATAAGGCATCAATTTAGAAAACCATTTCTAAAAACTGGCTTTTATTTAAAAGCATAAAAAGAAAAAAATATTCTCATGGCGCATCAAACAATTAAAGCTCTTTCATTTGAGATCGGTCTCAAATCGGGAGTATTGTACTAAAATAATAATTATGTAATCCACCATTATATGAAGGCACCTTGGATTTTATTTTTAGGATAGCTTTAAATCTATAAGGGAAGGCAACGCCCAACTTACAATATGACGATATTTATATAATAGCAAAAAATCCCTTTGACAGTCTTCGAAAAATTCATTTAATTGGCATCTTTAAACGTTCCTTTCAAAAAAGGCGTTTTTGCTCATTACATGGAGCTTTGCTCATAACTTTATGTATTATGTCAGTTATACTATCTGTATTACAATATTTATATCTTTTTTATATTTATCGCATGTTTTTATTTATCATATTTCACTTCTCTTATATTTTGATCCTTCTCTCATGTAGATCTTCTTGATTCTTATTGCACCGCCTTTATATTTTCGGCACTTCTTGAAAGTTAGCTGAAAAAGCCAATAGACATTACCCAACAAACAAATACGTCGTATAAGTCTTGACTTGTACGATCTAAAGTTGGATAACAGTCTTACAATGGTAATGATATGACTACCAAGTCCTATAGATGTTTTTAATGTAACTAATTAGTCGTGCGACGAATATGTCATAGTAAACTGGTCTTAGCAACGTTGGGGTGACTAAACTATATGACGTTATATTACTTCTTAGCTAAAACGTTTGTACGACAACGCAATAGTCATACTAACGTTATAGTCCGATAAATGTTTGGAACAGACCAAATGATGTCTTTGAAAAACCTTTATATGACATTTATATAACGTGCATGTTGTATAGACATTATCACAGAGACGTTTATATAACAATCACTATATTGTTTTACAGCGGTCAATTAAAGACTCTTAAATGACATGGTTGTTTACTGACGACTCAAATATAACCTTTATATTACATGATGTTCGTTTAATGTCATGTCCTGACTCTAATCAAACTAGAGTTGGGTAGGACACGCGATATCGATGAGTATGTATGAGTAACTCATTTTGAATTGTGAGTTGGTACATTGTATTAACTCAAATGAGGTGGGACAACCTCATATTGATGAGACATTGTATGAGCGAGGTATACCGTGATATTACTACAATTAAGACATTGTACCACCTCATTTGAACGAGGAGAAATAGTAATAATAGTGTCGCAAACTCTGTGCATTTTGTCAACATCAAGTAAAATTTTTGCATCACTTTGTAGTCGTAGAAAAAAATGAGTTAGTCGTCAGGTATCAGTCAGTCTAGTCAGTCAAATGTTCAAGTAAAGTGAACTCTGTACTTTACCAGAACATGTCCGATGGAGTTTTGAAGGCAAGCCGAAAAAACATGTTTTCGCACTGTTATTTTATTTCACAATACTCGTGCACTGTCATTAACCTATATCGAGCAAAATGCCATCAACTTTATCCGATATAACTCAAAAATACACTAAGAAAATGAAAATAAAACAAGAGCACAACTTGTCCCTTCAGACTTCCCGCCAAAACTCCTAACAGTAGTCGTATTTCGTTGACTGACATGACAATGTACTCATCAACGCGTATTGGAGGTGCAGAAATTATATATTTTGTTTGTAGCGTAAACTTAGGATTGTAGTGATATCTAGTGACGGCCCGTACCCATCCATAGCCCAATGGCCCATAGAGTGTTTGTCTCGCATAGAATATGGAAAGATATCATATCTCGCGACAGAATAGATTTTTGTAGCAAGCAGTAATTCATGCCCCATTTGAAGTACCTATGACAATTTACATTTTTGAGGAAATGTGACATCTTGTCATTTTGTATTTTATTCATACCTCATTATTGATGTATGACAATTAAATTTTTTGTAGTGATGGGACCTTCTGTGAATTTGTATGGGACATTTGAGGTGACTCTTGTATGAGTTTCCCATCACTAAATCAAACTTGCAGTCGCATTTATATCAGGTTTTGACTTTATAATGACTAGGCGGACATATTTACGAACTTTTGATAAAATTTATCAAAAGTTCGTAAATATACGAACTTTTGATAAAATTTTGTTACGAAAATGGTATCAAAAAAATCGTGGAGACGAAGATTAACGAGAATTTTGGTGAATATTGGCAATATGAAAAGGGTTTTCTTTATGTTTCTTGCGGAACCCTAATAGCTAGCTGTCATGGCGACCATTATCATCATCATCAGGTCGTACAGAGGTAAGTTTGCGACAAAAGCAATATGTCGGACATTTTTAGAGAAAAACCTATATTTATTAATAAAAATCTATTGATTTAAACACAAAATTACGAGGGGACATGAAAATCTTAATAGTATTCACATAGGTATATTATCATAAAACTTCAGTTCCCAGTCGAACTAAATAGCATGAGAGACAGATAAAGTAAGTAAGATATGAAAATAACATAAACTCAGCTAGCATTTATTTCCTTGTAATTATTTATTTTACACTAAAATCTTGAAACGAAACTCTTGACTCAAATAAAACGTTTTAGTCATTCAGTAATACCTGTACGACCACAATACAACAAAGCGTCGAAAGTTATGGTTATCCCATAACATTTGTACGACTTTTGAATGACGTTAACGAAGTTGGCTTGAGACTTCTGTATGACCATTATACGATCATTTAGACCATTTTCGCGTTTAGTAAACGTTATTATAACGTTAGTATGACTTAACTATTGCGATGTATGGTATTCAGATAACGTTTACTAAACCTTTATACGACGTTAAATTGTTACTTGGGTAAGCTCGCCTTTTGTTCAATTTTTTTAAATAAGTTCAATAATTATAGTTAATTTAATTTTTACTTTTATTTTCAACCTTTTTTATGTCCCACTGCTGGGCACAGGTCTCTTTCTCACACAATTGAGAGGGATTTAGGCCATAGTCCACCACGCTGGCCAAGTGCGGATTGGTGGACGTCATGCTTTCGAGAAATTATGAATTTCTCTCAGGCATGCACGGCGATGGAGAACATCGAAATATCACGATATTTTCCATCACCGTGGAGCAGCGATAAATTCGCACATCACAAATTTTTTTGTCAGAGGTGCGAGCCGAAGATTGAACCTGGGACCGGTCGCGTCGAAGACCGCGGTTTCTTACCAGTGGGCCATCGCTGCTCACCAATTATAATTAAGAATTAATAATGTTAATAATTTCAATATTAAACTTGAGCATCATTAAAAATATTCTAAAACGTCGTAATATTGTGTGATATTTTCTGTAGATTCAAATAAATAGCTTTGTATTCATTATACAACGAGATTAAAATGTTGCGTCCGTGATAGATTCAAATTTCATAGATTTAATCTCATAATACATTTCACGTAATTTTTCAACGTGTTGTTCACTACTGGTCGAGTCTTAACTCAGGTTTGTTTTAGGTCGTGTGCAGATGTCTATGCATAATCTGCAGCGACCACTTGTCACCACGACACGAATTTTGCACGACACACAGTCGCAGTGACCATTTCACCATATGGACCATCTCTTTTATCCCGTATTTTCCATATCTGACTACTGGGAACAGGTCTTCTCACTTTAAGTGACTATCGTATCGTATCGTATTTATCGTTGCTCGGCGAGGGAAAACATTGTGAACTACATAATGTTGACGGTACAACCGTGGCGATAGAGTCGAGAGTGACCATAGGGAGTTGCTCTAGCGAAGCGTCGTATCGATGGTAGCGTGACAGCCATAGTGTAATTCCTTGATTCATATTGAAGGAGACATGATGGATGGTTTGCGACGTAACCGATGAATCGATGTTGATCCAATTAATCCCGAGTGATATCTAAGTGATAATTACTAAGTTGTAGAATTATAATCATGTCTAATTGTGTGTAAGTTAATTTTCGTGTAGCGACCTTCCGCTACTCATCAAGAGATGGCGATACGGGTATTCCTGAATCACGCTATCGAAGTTTTCGGAATATCCTACCATATATACAAGCTCCGAATTGAGTCAGTAGGAGCGCGGCCGCTCCCCGGGCATGACCACCTCGCCCGGCGGGAGATCTCCCTTTGCCAAACTGGTGACCCTGGACAAGAATACGTCCCTTCTG
This sequence comes from Pyrgus malvae, assembly GCA_911387765.1. Classification (NCBI taxonomy): domain Eukaryota; kingdom Metazoa; phylum Arthropoda; class Insecta; order Lepidoptera; family Hesperiidae; genus Pyrgus; species Pyrgus malvae. Next base: position 3,853,965 of record OU426958.1, on the reverse strand, counting down.
ACCTTCATCAGTCGCACCTTCACACCCTGGATGGACTGCAGAAACCACTTCAGCAGCTCATCAGGTTCATCGCAGCGCGTCTGGACACGCTTCCTGATCCTGATCCAGCTATCTACAGCGACTTCGTGGACGGCTTGAGAACCCACTGCTCGCCTCCACACTTCAACCTACCCTCACATCCCGACTCACTGTGGATAGAGGGTATCTCCACACCTCGCTTCACCCTCACATCCCGACTCACCGCGGATAGAGGGCAACACAAGGCCTCACCTTCACATCTCGACTCACTGAAGATAGAGGGCATTGAAGGCACTTATAAGCGAAGACTGCACAAGCTTGGATTTCTGAAGATATCGACCTCCGGTCTGAGCAGGGGGTGATGTAGCGACCTTCCGCTACTCATCAAAAGATGGCGCTACGGGTATTCCTGAATCACGCTATCGAAGTTTTCGGAATATCCTACTATATATACAAGCTCCGAATTGAGTCAGTAGGAGCGCGGCCACTCCCCGGGCATGACCACCTCGCCCGGCGGGAGATCTCCCTTTGCCAAATTCGAAATAATAATGATTGTTATAATTTTCAGTCAACCGTCTTTTAATTGTCAATTTCGTCGCCCACATCTCTGATGTATGGCTACCGCTCGCCAACACATAATTAATTACTAAGTTTTCAATTACCGTGGATCCCTCAGAGTTACTCATAGTTCGAAAGCATGACATCCACCAATCGGCGCTGGCCAGCGTAGACTATGAAAAGCAGTGTCCAGCAGTGGGACATAAAAAAGGGTACGATAAAAATGGAATCCGCTCATAAAGAAAAAAGCTTAGAAGTGGAGGCGTTGTTTGGGTGTTCACAAAATGATTTAACCTTGACACTACTCCTGCAGCGGCAGTCTCGACAATCGCTAAGGCGGCTAAGCGACCGAAATCGGTCGTAAACTCGATATCGATAGATGTTTAACGAAAATTAGTAGTCTCGACTGTCTAAAATGTCGCCAATCAATAGTGTATTTACTATCAATCGATAAGTAACGAATGTGAAGAGTACAGGCACTGGATCTTTAGTTATTAATTTATTTATTATCTACATGTACATTTATGACAATGTCTGAATGAAATGGCCAGATCCGTTTAACAAGGCAAGATCTTATTTGTGTCAGTATTTAAAACCGCGCCAATGTCGTCGCACTTTAAAACTGTACAAATAACATACAGACAAAAGTAGTTGATAGTACTAGAAGTATGTATTACTTCAGCCGTGAAGAAATTCTATTGTGTTTGATTGGCTGTAACCCTTTTTGCATCCAATTGCTGGGCACGGGTCTCTCCCCATTATTGGGGAGGCCTGCAGCTTACTCCAATGCGGTTTGTGGAGATTCGGGTTGGTGGCCAACCCGCTATCGGATGTTTTCAAACCGCCCATAAGGCCTTCGACAAGGTTTAACGACTGTTATCTATCGACAAGAACCGGGACCGACGGCTTAACGTGCCCTGCGAAGCACGAAACGAAAACGAAACGAACCCCCCCCCCCCAAATTGAAGGCTGCGAAAGTAAACTCCGTTCCACGAAACGAGCTTACAAAGAAAATCTTCCGTGTGCGCCCATTGGCTAATGCACGTGACCTTCAATAGCCATTGCATTTCTTAAGATTGTTTTACATTTCGCATTTTTATAGGTATACCTTAAAATAGTATATAGTATAGGTCTCTTAGTTTGGTCTATAGTTGTACGCAGTTGCGCTGATGGTCAACTCATGTCAGTCTAGCCGTCAACGGCAGGCTACGCTTACGTTTGACACTGACCGCAGAGCGCTCCCGAATACTAACCTAAAGTTATACTATGCATAGATTATAGCTGAAAGGCCGCGAGATAATTCCACATATAACTATATTAAAATAGTGATAAGTTGATTATAAACGATAAAACCCATCAAAAACATGGACTGTTGTTGCTGCTTAATATTATGCCTAGTACAGATAAATACTCGTATTTTAGTTTTAAATAGTCGTTTCACACACACACAGTCGTCGAACAAACTGGAGAACTCTTATCTAACAAAGACCGGCTAACCAAGTTTGTGTGAGTTTATGCTTTTACACATACATAGTCTGTGTACGCGTTACTTAAGATTGTGTCAATAAGTGATCAATTATTGTAGTCTTAGAGATTATTAAAATAATCTTAGGCCCGGCGCCCATTATCGGCATCTGCAAGAAAAGGGATCCTTCGGCATCCCTATATAGGGATAACCTGGTAGTTTTTTTTTTTTTTTTTGCCACCAGCTTTTTTGTCTCAGTACCTATACAAAAAGCCATCCTGTTGGGTGCCCAAAGCCTACGAGGATGAGCCACGATTGGTTGAAATACAGTTTGTTTAAAGTGCTCTAAATTGGGATTAATTTAACTAAAAAATAAAACAAAAAAATGCAAAATTATTTTAGTGTACTGTAATCTACTGTAACTTTTACCTTTACTCTTATATAATATAATATGTATTTAGTAATTTAAATTTAACATTACTCACTAGATAGATATCGGAAGCATCCTCAAAGTGCTCCAAGCCTCAAGCTCCCGAAGCGGTTTATTACCATGATGTTAATGATGTTAATTCATAATATTCCTATTTGCACCTAAAATCCTCAGCCATACTGATGCCGATATTAGGCGCCGTGTTTTACAGGCCGCCAGTACGTGACGGCTAATTAAAAGCTTCTGAGGTTACGCACACACAGAAAATGTGCACGTGCAGACACCCCTACAAACAAGTTAAAATGATATTTGTGAGACAAAAGAACTGTATACAGATAACCTTCTAGGGCGTAATCACCTCAATCGTGTATTTTTTAGTGTAGTTTAGTGTAGCTGCCTACCAGAAAACTTGCATCTTATTTTACATTTTGCATGTTTTTGATGAACTTTACTACTCGATTAGCGTAAAAAAAAAAACAAAATAAAAAAAATTTGCAACAAAAGTAAAGTAAAGGACTATGCTCAAGAAAAACGCAATGAAACATAATGCAACTCAAATCTTAAGGACACGTATTGCATCGTAAAGATGATGGGACACCTGACGGTGTATTTTAAGTGACGTCCGTTTACATGAAACAACTTTTTATAGGTATTCCACCGATTTACTTTGTCCCTTTTCCACCCGAATTTGATATTCCGAAAACCCTTGAAACAAAGTCCCATCGTTTGTCCGAAAAACCTTTATTTCATCCCAAGTTTCAAGTTAATAGGAGAAACTTAAAAGTTTCTCCATAAAAACTTTCGGTCACAGCTATAGACACCGTGATGATGGAAGATGCTCAAAGAAAAGTTTTAACGGATTGCATACTTAATTTTATTTTATCTTCTGATATAGGTACTTCAAAACCTTGTCTTAAGAGGCCGTGTACAAAATTTTGCCGATTTCGGTGATTTACTCGTATCTGATTAAAAACACGAGACTTTGCAGTTAAATTACAGTATTTCCATAAGTTTCATTGCACGATATAAGTGATCATTTCATTAATAATCTAATACATTAGCCACTTTTTTAACTTGCGTCAATAATTACAATGCGAGATTTAGGTTACTTTAAAAGATTTTTAATGCCAAATTTTCATTATTAATTTGATTTTTTTTCAGGAAACGGATTAATTATGAACTGAAGTGTATTTACGTCACATAAATTTTATGAAAGATTATTTCAATTTGCCGAAATCAAATGCAATTACTGGCCCATTTTCTCTCAAAATTGACTAAGTTCAATGTTTTTTTACTAATATTTTTTTGTATGAGAATGGCAAAAAGTGGCTCATACTATGTATGCGATTTACAGCAATATATGGCATTTTTTCGATCAGTTTAGATTTTAAAATTATCCGGAAGTATGTACTATTCTATACCTGTTACAATAAAATTCACAAAAATATCACCGTCTTCAGGTCTATTAAGCAAAACAACGTAATACGGCCCCTTAACCTCTTATCCATAGATTTCACTACTACTTGTGTCCACTATATAGTACTTACTTATACACGCAACTCGTATTTATGATTATTTTTTTCAACCTTTTTTTTTATGTCCCACTGCTGGGCACAGGTCTCCTTCTCACACAATTGAGAGGGATTTAGGCCACAGTCCACCACGCTGGCCAAGTGCGGATTGGTGGACGTCATGCTTTCGAGAAATTATGAATTTCTCTCAGGCATGCACGGCGATGGAGAGCATCGTAATTAATGAAATATTACGATATTTTCCATCACCGTGGAGCAGCGATAAATTCGCACATTACAAATTTCTTTGTCAGAGGTGCGAGCCGAGGATTTGAACCTGGGATCGGTCGCGTCGAAGACCGCGGTTTTTTACCACTCGGCCATCGCTGCTCATTTATGATTTGAGTTACATTTTTTTCACGCCCGATTTTTTGTCTACGAGCATAGTCCTTTGCGTGAAAAGCGACTAAATATGTAATTAGTATATCCTGGCTTTGTACAAAAAAGCAAGTAATATACTTACACTAAATTACCTTTAAGTCGATCTGGTATGTACGGGCCCGGGACATCGTTCAGGTGTCTGTCACTCTCAGCAAACAAATGCAGCAGGGTTGATCTGAAACAATATCATCACCACCATTATCACCATCATCATCTTCACCATCCATATCAATATAATAAATACGAAAGTGTGTTTTTAGGGTTCCGAACCCGAAGCGTACCAACGGGACCCTATTACTAAGCCTCCGCTGTCCGTCCGTCTGTCTGTCATCCGGCTGTATCTTATGAACCGTGATGGCCAGATATTAAAAATTTTCACAGATGATGTACATATTTCTATTGCCGCTATAACAACAAATACTAAAAATAGAATAAAATAAATAATTCAAGGGGGCTCCCTTACAATAAACGATATTTTTATAGATAATGGTACGGAACCCTTCGTGCGTGAGTCCGACTCGCACTTGGCTTTTTTTTGTTTTTTTTCCTTCTTTGACGTCATAATGATTAGCGTACGTTTAGTTACGTAGAGGTTAGTGTAGAACTTAGCGACCTATATACCCATAAACAATGCCGACAATTAGATAGGTGACCGCTAGTGAAAAACTTCATATACCTAATACGTATCCGTGCTTCGGAAGGCACAATAAACTATCGGTCTCTGTGGTTAGCAACAAATATTATACCCTTAGATACCCACTTAAATTGGAAAAGTCATATTGATAAAATTAATAGTAAAATATCGGCTAATTGTTATGCTCTTTCAGTATTAGTAAATGCGTCAACTCTTGAAGTAGCAAAAGTTTTTACTATGCTAATATTTACCCCCTTCTAACATAATAATATGGTATTATATACTGGGGAAATTCTGTTAATGTTATTAGAACATTTATATTGCAAAAACGTAGTCTCAGAATATTGTATGGTAAAGCGGGTGACGAATCTATTCGCTCACTGTTTTCAGAAAAGAAATTCCTTACATTAACTGGAATATATATTAGAGACTTGTACTTTCGTTTTTAATAATAAAAACTTGTTTGAAAAGCAAATAAACATGCGCATAAGAGATGTGCCCACGAGACTAAAAGATATTGACGCTTTGTATTTACCTCGAGTAAAATGTCAGATTTTCAGAAATAGTACATACATATTTGCTATTAGAATATATAATAAATTACCCATAGATATAAAACAGTTATCAAATACTAAATTTAAAAAACAATTAAAACATTGACTTATAAAAAAAGCATATTACAATAAAAACGAATTTTTTGAAGATAAGACATCGTAATACGTATAATAAAAATAGTTTGGAGAGCTTCCGCGTAAAATACATTATAAAATAAGTGTAACTCTAAACAATGCCTGAGAGTTTTTTTTCCGCCGGCTTTTTTTCTCTCATTGACCCAGCGGTGGGTAGGCATCAAAAGCCGATGATCCGTTAAGATTATTCTTATCGGATCTTAAAACAAAATATTTTTAGTTAATTTTAATTAATAATATTGTATGCCAGAACATGGTAGACTGTTTAAAACTCCAATTATAATTTTAAACATCTTATTTTATGTGTGTAAACAGTCAACAATAAAGTATTTTCATTTCATTTCATTTCACCTTTAAACGAGCAATTCTTGAATATACCTGAATATATTTTTAGAATCTCGGAAACGGCTCCAACGATTGTAATGAAATTTAATACCCTGGTTCGGGGGTAATAAATCGATCCAGCTTTAGAAATTTTAAATTATAAAACAATATTTTCAGCGATGAACTTAAATATAAATATAAACTGAAAAATACGACTCTTCCTGACATCTATTGAAGAGTATTAATAATATTGTTGCACAGAACGCCGTCAAATGCCATCCGCCAATCCGACGTTCAAAGAAATGACAATATCGATTTGAAAGAGCTCTATAAAAATTTCGTTTCAATTGTTACGTGGGCTCACTGCGAAACTAGAGACCCGGGTTCAAATCTCAATCAAAACCTATTTATTATTAGATTTAACTGTGTAATAATTTAATTAGATTATTTTTATTGGTAGCTATTTCAAATGGCGTCGTTAAGTAACACTAAGCAAATGAGTATTTCGTTTGAAATTAAACCAAAAAAATAAATTGTTTTTATCCGAGCAACGCTCGGTCATCCAGATACTAAAATTAAATAATGTAGGTCTTATGGGAAATTGGAAATATCGGACGCTAACTCGTATCTCCACCAATCCGCAGAGGAGCAGATGGATAAATGAGCTTCAGTCCCAATTTTTGTCTGATTCATTGAATAAATAATGTAGTTTAAAAAACTAAAAAACACGCTTTTGTGAAAATACGAACTAAAAAGTAAAAAAATAAGAATAAAATGTATTTTACTGTAAAAATAGCGTGGGGTGCATGGTGTCAATAGTATCTTAAAAACCACCACACGATTTTTTTACAGTAAAATACATTTTGTTCTTATTTTTTTACTTTTTAGTTCGTATTTTCACAAAAGCGTGTTTTTTAGTTTTTTAAGCTACATTATTTATTTTAAATTTTTTAGTTGGATTTTTATTCTCTTAATATTGCATTGTCATCGGCCCTTGTCCCCTGTGTAAATTTTCAAGTTAATCAGACGCTTAGACGTGTTAAAAATATAAAACTTTATATTTGTTTCATTAAGTACCTTAGGCCACGAACTTATCAGCCGCCCCTCGTATATATTTTTTTATCCTGATGTTCCTAGTTAGGACTTTAACATAAAGTTATGAGATTATTGTATTGTCATCGGCCCTTGACCCCTGTGCAAATTTTCAAATTGGCAAAAGATAATTTTTTTAAACCTATTATTTTACTTCACAACAACCGGGAACTGTAATTTACCAACAAAATGCCATCGATCTTTAACAATTTAGCTTAAAATACCCAAAAAATGTAAATAAATAACGCTTCACACTCATAGCCCCACAATGAGGTAGGTATATACCTATACCCTGTGTCGGGGGAAAGTGGAGGGGGTATGTATGCGCATGGGTACACTCGCACACGAAAGTCTATGCCTATGGTTTTATTTTTGAACTAACCTTGCGCTCGTGACTTCGTATATTGGTTTTCAGTAGGCTAATGATAAATCGCCTAATGCGCAGCTTTTATCAGCGTTATTTTTACATGATGCGACCTCTATATTAGTATCCATAGCAGTTGCACGTTTGTTTATTCTAGAGAATTTAAGGTCGGTGAAATTTACCTAATAAATATAAAAGGGAATGACATTACAAGTAAGAAGCGTAGATTTAAAACGTGAACACGTTATAAGTTTGAAAATTTAACTGTTGAAAAAAAACTATAAGTCAAGTAACCACAACAGCATTAATTTCACTTACGTTACGTTTTAATATAGTGCGTCAAGTTACGAAGGGCGCTATGACAAGACACTTGTATCTCTTAAAAATACACAGCAACTTACATGTTTTTTCTTTCATTTATCGGTTTTTTCGGTTCCTTCCAATATTAATAGCTTTTTTATTCCTACTCGCCTTACACAACCAACCTTTTTTTGGTATCAGGGGGGCAAACCTCCAAAAAGTACCCAGCACCTTGGGAGAAGATACCGGGTTATGTGGGATTTAATCTCACTAAAACCCCCTCGGTGGCCTGCCTCTGCGCTGAGGGAGGACTCCGGGATCTCCCCTGGAACGCACCGGTGTCCTCCACACGCGGCGCCCTGGCACGGGCCCATCCTTGGGAGAGCAGATGTGCTTTCCTGCACCTGCACCTTCCGATGCCTACGGCGCCATGCGGCCACGCACACACCGCCGTCCTTCCCGGGGCTGCTGGCTGGACGGGTCGAGCTCACACTCTCACCGCCTGCAACCCCGGAAGCCCCCTTTTAGTGGCCTCTTACGATCAGGCAGTGGATACCGTAGCTCTATTCTTAATCCCGAAGCTACAGGGACTTACACAACCAACTTAAGTAACCGGCTACGTACCTACGTTTTGATTCTGTATGCTTATAATATATTTCACCTTACTTCTTGGGGTATAAGCCAGCAAAAATATCACGGGCCCTACCTACACAATTTATCTTACTTTCAGAATACTGCCTTTATAAAACCCGAAGGTCGTTTGGCTCATTTCAATTATACATACATATATCATAACGACCTAAGATTATTTTTAGAAATAAACATTGTATTATGGAGATCTGTCATACAGGTTGTCCTAGTACAGACTTCAGTCTCTCACAGAGATCTAATCTAACTTTGTTATGTTCTCCATATTTTGTTATACTGCCTATGTGAAGAGAAATAAAGACTTTTTATTATGTAATTTATCTTATGTTAGTAAAATAATAAAAGATTTTTTTGTCTGCCTGTGTGGCGCGATGGTTACCACGCCGGACTGCCAATCAAAGGGTCGCGGGTTCGATTCCCGGCGAAACAGAAATTTGAATGATGAGTTTAAATTTCTGTTCTCGGTCTGGGTGTTTGTGTTTCTGTCTTTGTGTGTGTCCATGGTACCTACGACACAGGGTATATCTACCCTACTGTGGGGCTATGAGTGTTAAACGTTCTTTGTATAGCATTTTTTATAATAATTGAGTTCTTAGCAGCATTAGGAGCTGAATGATTAATACTCTTCGGTTCCCGACGCGATGGTCATGGTTCAAAACCCGGCGCACACGCTGTTACACAGTGAAGAAAGACATTGTAATATCATTGCGATGTTTTCTATCACAGTGCAATCCTGAGAATTATAAATAACTAGCTATTCTCCCGCTGCTCCGCCCGCGTAGTATAAACGCAATTCCCACGGAAATGAGAAGTTTTTGCAAGGCAAAAGTAGCCTTTGATACTTTCCCATCCCTTTTCTATCAATCTATACAATCTATACAAGAAAACCACCGCCATTGCGACATGAAAGAAAAACAAACAAACAAATACACACACTTTCATATTTATCATATTAGCAAAGTCATAATGCCTGCTTACTCGAACTTGGTCAATATGATGGACTATGACCTAAATCCCCTTCAATTCCGAGAAAAGCCCCAGCTTGAGATAGAAAGGTTGGCAAAAAAGTTTCGCCATCTATAAAAGTTAATCCAGACTTCAGAAACGTGCCTAAATAATTTTTTCGTCACCAAGCAACAACGAAGAGTATACTTACAAAAATGACTGCCGCTGGCTGTACAAACATATAAGCGATAACAATATTAATTGGGGCGCAGAATATCAAACGAAAACATTCAACAAAAACAACGTATCAGTAACGAAACAACCGATCTATTTCCATTCCGATTGTGATATTAGGGTACCGAAACCAATAACAAAATGGCGTTGCGGGCTCAGATATTTGATCTGAGGTCACAGAATGCCTGGCAGATGTAAAACATCTAAATTGTTCTGCTGCGAAGTGCGCATGGTTCAGTGGCTAGCGTAGAACGCAAGTGATCTATCGTAGCTAAGCGAAACGGGCGCCTTCGTGTGTGAGATTGGTGACCGCTCTAGTGGCAAATTTCATGCGCATTTAACTGCTTCGATCCGTCAGTCCCTGTTGTTATCAACAAAACACGGTACACCTTGTTGAACGCTTATGGGTGGTTTGGAAATCCAACCGATATCGGGTTGGCCACTCACTCGCATTTCCAAAGACTTGCTCGCATTTCCAAAAACTACATAATTCGGGCTCCCACTTTAACAGTTAACAACAGACCTTCATACGCACCTTACATGTGGCCATTATGTGGCGGAAGAAATAAATTTCACCAAAATATCTTCATGTTGCCAAGATATGTTTTACCAAGTAAAAATATATCTTACATTTAATTTTAACTAAAGACATTATCTTATGTAAAAACAAGCTACTGATCGGCACGCCCTAACTCTACCAACCCTAACATCCCCAACTCTATATCTCAGTCAAAATGTGTGGCTTCGCTTAGCTCGTAGCGGAGGCACTACCGTGCTCAAGATTTCATATTCCGGACCTGCCCTTTTCAAGATCCTTACAGATACTTCAACTCAGTTGTGCGCGCGGCGCTATGTGTGGGTAAACCTGTATATACACGGTGACTTTGTGTGCGTGACAAGAGGTACAGTGAAGTTGCTCGGACGATCACGGCCGCGTCACTGTCACACAAATTAAAGCTGCATAATTACTAGCCCACGCACACATAGCGCCGCGCGCACAACTGAGTTGAAGTATCTGTACGCGGTCTTGACAAATAGAAGTAAATAAGTTAAGTAACATAACGCTCACTTATTGAAAAACTGTCATGTCACAAAAATCTTAATTTCAAATACATATCTGACAAAAAATGTCCTTCAATAAATATAATTTAGGAAAATCAGTTCAGGCCACTAACCCGCATCTTCATCAACCTGCATTGGAGCAGCGTGGTGGAGTAAGCTCCAGCGGCTTCCCCAATAAGGGGAAAGACTCGTGCCCAGTAGTGGGACGCAATAAAATGGTTGCAGTCTGGAAAATCAGGGTTTCAAAGTGGTGTAGCCTCTTTTGGACTATTTTCGGCTGCATGCGCGTGTGATGTGGTAATTGAAGAAGGTCAAATGTGCTACCAAGAAGTTGACGAGTTAGTTTTTTGAAAACTCTGCACCACTTCTGCACCTGGTCTTACTGTATTTTTTTTTATTTGAATGGAGTAGGTAACAGACGGGCATGCAGGCCACGTAGTGTTAAGTGGTCGCTGCAGCCCGTGGACATCTACATACAACCTCAAGCAAGCATAGGGAAATCTTGTCTGAGGTCGCATGCAGTTGCGCTGCTACTCCGGAGGCTGGTGTCCTCATGTAAGTGTGGCCGGCAACAGCACCTTTTCACCGAAACACAATAGAGTTGGTTCACGGCAGTAGTGGGTGCAGCGGTGGTACTTCCCCGGGCAATCCATAATAGTTCTACCACCTACAATACTACTGTACTGTACTGTACAATAAAGACATTGCATGTCACATCTTTTGACATCAAAATCTTTATTAATAGTGTAGAGAACACACGGCCATCTTTTACGACGACGGCGACGACCGACTAACGACTGATCGTAGTCTCGCCCACTAACCTTGACATCAGCACAATACAAACCTATACTTTATGCCTATTGTGACATCAGTGTTCGATTTTGACTTTATTGTTCACCTGCTATGTCTCTCTCCACCCTGTTACAGCTGCAAATATATGCGCTACCAATGGAAAACATATTTACGCGAGCCTACCATATACAGTCGTGGTCAACTAATTAGGGACACTCTTTAGTTAAACCAAATTATGAATTTATTTTTTATTTTCCAACGAGTCTAAACAATATTCCATATCTCTTACATGTAAGAATAATTATTAATTTATGTGCCCGATTATACAAACAATAACAACTTCTTAAACATTAAACCTCTTTACAATATAGCTGATAGATTATCACAGTGCTATTTGTTCAAAGAATGCTGGCTGGCCATTTAATTAGGGACACTGAGATATTGCGTCCTATTTTCAAAATCTGAATCTCAATATTTTTTTATTTCTTCTCCTACTGTTTCGTGGTAGTTTTGGTGGCAGTCTTGATTTTTAATTAAGTTATGAGATTGAAGAACAATGGGCAAAAATAAAAGTTGCGATGCAACACTACGAAAAATTATCATGAAGTTTGTCGAGCGTGGTTGGTCATACCAAAGGATAGCAGAATATTTAAATTGTTCAAAAACTATGGTATGCAATGCAGTGCAACATTTTAGGCACAACTACACAGCTTTAAATGTGCCCAGAAAAAAAAGATCGAGAAAAACAACTCCGCAAGAAGATAGAATGATAACCAGGTTAGCTAAGAAAGATCCGTTTCTAGGATCTGTTTTAATTAAACACGAAGTGTTTGGGGCAGACAAAAGAGCCAGTATATCAGAGAGGACCGTTCGACGACGTCTGGTAGAAGCAGGGTTGTTTGGAAGAGTGGCTCGCAAAGTACCGTTGTTGAAGAAAGAACATAGAAATGCACGTTTGGCGTTTGCACGTAAATATGGACATTGGACCTACGCCCAATGGCAATATGTATTATTCTCTGACGAGACCAAGGTTAATTTGATTTCTTCAGATAGAAGGCAATATGTACGGCGTCCTATAAAAGCGGAAATGAATCCAAGATTCACAAAAAAGCAGATGAAACATGGCAGAGGAAACATTAAAATGTGGGGTTCATTTTCTGGACGTGGAGTGGGACCTGTGAGGAAAGTTTAGGGTAACTTAGACCAGCATCAATTTGTATTGATAGATAGATAGCATAGTTTTCTCTAATATTGCCTTGTGGCAATATTAGAGGAAACTGTGCTTCCCTATGCTGAGGAACATCTCCCTATTATATGGACTTTTCAGCATGATAACGACCCGAAACATACCGCCTGAACAGTCAAGTCGTTTTTTAACAGTCAGTCGGTATCAGTGCTAGATTGGCCAGCAAATAGCCCGGACCTCAACCCAATCGAGCACCTTTGGCACCATATCAAGAAAAAAGTTGCCACTTATCGTACCACAACTTAAGATGAACTTTATGAAGCTTTTTGTGAGGCATGGGTAAACATTCCTGTCGAAATATGTCAGAAACTGATAAATGTCTATGCCACATCGGTGTCAAGCGGTAATTACTAACAAAGGTTTTGCTACTGGGTACTGATTTTACCCGTAATAAAATGGAGATGATAAAGAAATTAAAATACTGCAGATTATTAGTTTTGTTTAACACTAGTTTTCATTTTACTTTACTGTTCTTAATTAAATGTCCAGCTATAGATTTGTACCTTAAATTGAATACATGGTTAAACTTTGATATTAAACACTTCTTTCTATTTATTTAATGTTTTATTTACAGCCATTTATAGCATAATAATCGGACCAAATCATGCAAATAATAGTTACTGAGAAATCAACAGGGTTTTATATTTATATGTACAAATAACCGGTTATTGTTCTTCACTATCTTGAATGTCCCTAATTAGTTGACCACGACTGTAGAAGACACTGTCGTCTTCTATTCTTAACATGCCTTACGGCTTACACATATCTTTACTAAGTAATTTCTATTCCGAAGTCAATATCATAACACAAGGTACGATATACCCACTACCTACGATACTTATAATAATAATATATATTTTCTAACCAAATTCGCCTTGAGGTAACGAAAATAGATTTGAATTGGAAACCAATTATTTTGCCGACAAAAGAAGAAAACAAAATTCGCTTCAGTTATATTTATTTTCGTACTGATATAATGGGTTCTTATCTGCCATTAAATAAAGTAAGTAGGTGAACCAATAACACTGATTGTTACAACAATCTTAATATATATAATTCTTCTGTGAGTGTGTATGTCACTGAACTCCTCCTTAACGGCTGGACAGATTTTAATGAATTTTTTTGTGTGTGTTCAAATGGATTCGAGGATGGTTTAGATTCACAATTTGGGCCACTGGAAATGTTTTTTAATTATTTTTTTTATTTATAAGTAGTTTTCCCATATAAATTGTTCGTATCTGTCAAACGTTTGTATTTCGTGCCGTGCCGTTCTAAACTTTGACACATTCAGAATAACAGGACAGTTCGTATGTCATTATTTGTTTTATATTTTTGTTTGATAGTAACATGAAGTCTCTTTAAGATAATAAGAAAACAAATCCTCTTTGAACAACGTCTGCACCCGGGCGGAAGTTAAAAAAAAGGTTGAAAAAAGAAGTTGGATAAATAATTTTATTCATTATTGTTGTAAGCTACCTATAAAAACTATGTAACCTTCTTTTTCATATTCTAACAATTATTACGAAGATCTTCACCATATCACTTTTACGTATATTTTTTTACGTTTTCACCCTGAATATAATAATCCATTACATAGAGACTTATCCCTACTTATATTATAAATTCGAAAGTAACTCTGTCTGTCTGCTACACTTTCCCGCTTAAACTACTGAACCAGTTTTAATGAAATTTGGAACACAAACAAAGTGGACCTTGGGAAAGGACATAGGATGGTTCTTATCCTACGGGAACCTATAAAACGGGTCCACGCGGGCGAAGTGGCTGGCGGAAGGCTAGGTTCATAATTAGAAACATTTTCGAATTACAAATTAATAGATATTTTATTTTTACGAGTATAAATTATATGAATTTTAAAGAAATATCAACACATGTTAAATAATAAAAGAGTTATTAAGGTTTAACTCAATGTACTTGTCAAATCTGAAAGAAATTTAAACGGGATCAATGAGAAACTTTAGAAAGCAGCTTTGAAATAAACAATAATCATCAAAATTAGTTCACCCTATCAAAAATCAGATATACCCAACATACAAATAGTATATAGTTGTACCTGCTCATTTTTGTTCAAGTTTGTTAAGGAATGTTAAAAATTAATTTAAATTGGAAACCTAATAATTTGCAGATATAAGTTTTGGCGAGAGTCGAAAAAGACATATTGTGATCTTGTTTTATTTTCATCGTCTTAGTTTAGTCGTCTATCATTACTTGTCCAGTTTCACCGAAACTGGCAAAAACGTGATGCAAAAATTATACTTGAAAAACGTAAAGATTACCTACCCAGTTAAATTAGTAAAAGTTTTACACAATAGAATTTCTAAGTTTTATTTACTCTTTCAAGCAGCCTAAACAAAAAACTCAATGAAAACCCCAATCTCATTATGTTTCGGCAATTTCCTCATCACATATTATTACGGAGGATATATTGCTATCAGCAACTCGCCCACGCCGCTGGCCGTTTGGTGAATAATTAACGATGTACGGATTAACCCGCTTATTTATAGAGTCCTTTAGAGGAAAGACGGGCGGTATTTTGTACGTAAAAACGCTCGCTTACTCCTCCACACTACTCCATTGCAGGATTTGTAGAGATGCAAGGTAGTGACCAACTAGCTATCGGATTCTAAAAAAGTATCTAGTGATAACAGCCAGGACAAATGCCTTAACTTGCCCTTCGAAGAAAAGCCACAGTTTTACAGAAAAGCGCATGAAATTGCCAGTAACGGTCACCTTTCGCACACCCAACCGCACCCGTTTTGCTTAGTTGCGTGGATAACTTACTACCTACGCCAGCCGCAGGGCCATGCGTGGTTGAATTCGTAAGATTTTTATATTTGAAGCATACGAAATCCAAAATACAATGAAGATAGGTATATCATTTATTAGGTAATTTCCTCGTCACATATTACTACCCGTATAAGCAACTCGCCCACGCTGCTGGCTGTTTGGTGAAAATTAACAACTACGTGCGGATTAACCCGCTTAGTTATAGAGCCCTTAAGAGCAAGGACTACTACAAGAACTACTATCGTTTTCTCCATACAAACGGCAATGTTTTATTCCTCGTTAATAATAGTAGAGCAATGATTTTTCAAACCATAACAGATGAAAAACATTCAAATAAACATAGAATTATATTATTTGTTGTATTTTATTTATAAGTTACAGCCTTGAAGTATATGTTCAAAATGGGCATTTAGAGCAATATCTTCGAAGGACTAGTGTAGAAATTTGATGATTATTCATTTTTAAACAAAAAAATTATTTTCTTGGTTTAATTTCAAACGAAAGTGTTACTTAAGAACGCCATCTGAAATAGCTCCCAATAAACAAAATCGGAAAAAATAATAATAAACGCAATATGGTTTTGATTGAGGTTTGAACCTGGGCTTCTAGTTCCGCGGTCAGCCCAAGTAACCATTCGGCCAAGGAAGCTTTCATTCAAACAACGAAATTTTTATAGAGCTCTTTCAAATCGTCATTGTCATATCTTTGAAGGTCTGATTGACGGATGTCGCTTGACGGCGATCTACGCCACAATATTATTAATATTCGCCAATAGATGTCAGGAAGAGTCGTATTTTTCAGTTTATATTTAAGTTTATTATCGCTGAAAATATTTTATTATAATTTAAAATTTCTAAAAATAAAACCTTCACTCCCTCATCACCCCCGAAACCAGGGTACTAAACATCAGTCTTTGCAGCCGTTTCCGGGATTCAAGAAATATATTTAAGTATATACAATAATTGCTCCTTTAAAGGTATTATTATTATATTAGATAACTGCAAATTTAGCACTACCAATTCTTCCATTACAAAGAGCAAATCATAACATTATTTTCTTTGCTAAAGACATTGGTTCTTACAAAAGGTCAACAATGTATATACATCTATACAGGAGTTAGATTCCATTTTCGTTCTCAATTTTGATTCCCTTAAAACACGTATGAACTACACAGCATAAACTGGTAAACTTTATCCCGGATTTAACGAACATTGAGCAGCGATTGGAAGTTTTCGGGCAAATAGTTCCAAAGCCGGCTAAGTAAAGAAACTTTTCGATAACCACCCGCTATTGTTTGCGTTCAAAATAGTATACTGGCCAACTTTCTACACAGTATAGAAAGATTTAAACAATTGATTCTGTGACTGTTTTGTTACTTGCATAGCTTAGTTCTTAACGTAGAGACACAGAAAAGCAGTTGGAACACCCCGAGGAAATACAGCGTCCATGAGTTACTGGTAAAGGTTACATGCTATTCTTCTTCTTCTTCTGTTCAGCCTTTTGTAGTCCACTGCTGGACGTAGGCCTCCCCTAACGTTCGCCACTCCTCCCGGTCCTGCGCCTTCTGCGGTTTCCCGCTGTCTTCTTTAGGCCATCAGTCCACCAGGTTGGAGGGCGGCTTGTACTCCTTTTGCCGAGACGTGGTCGCCATTCGAGAACCTTTCTTCCCCATCGGTTCTCGGTTCTTCTAACTATATAGCGTGCCCATTGCCACTTCAGCTGGCAAATTTTGATTATGTCGGTAACTTTCGTTCGTCTACGGATTTCATCGTTACGAATTCTATCGCGTAGAGAAATACCAAGCCTAGCCCTCTCCATCGAGCGCTGAGCGACCTTGAGCATATGGAAAAGGCCAACTGTAAAAGACCATGTCTCAGCGCCGTAGGTCATCACTGGCAACACACACTGCTCAAAAACTTTCGACTTCAGGCACTGAGGTATTCTGGACGCTATTAGTCAGCTGTAATTTATTTTGCGTTTTTCTACCACTCTCTAGTTACTATCGTTCTAACTATTACCTACTTCTTATCAAAATCCACGATTGCAGGTCTATAGGAATTACAAACAATTTAATTATATGTCCTTTCTCGATTTTTCATCTCTTATGTACAGTAAACTGATACAATTTATCCCGGATTTAACGAATACTAAGCAGCAATCTAAAGTTTTAGTGTTAACAGTCCCAAAGCCGACAATATACAGAAACTTTTCGATACCGCGATTGTTTGCGTTCAAACATAATGTACGGGCCGATGGATTACACATAGATTTAAGAAACTTTTTTGTTAAATATAATTTAGGTACATGGAGGAGTCCTAAACAAATGCAGTGATAATAAATAACCGGCAAAGTATTTCGCGAGCACAGTCATAATCTCTTCGTCACTTTCATGTTTCTTTCGTTAGAGATTTTTTATTTTGAATGGAGTAGCAGACGAGCATGTAGGCCACGTGGTGTTAAGTGGTCGCTGCAGCCCATAAACATCTACATACAACCTCAAGCAAGCATAGGTAAGTCTTGTCTAAGGTCGTATGCAGTGCGCTACTACTCCGGAGGCTGGTGGTCGCCTCATGTAAGTGTGGCCGGCAACTGCACCTTTCCACCAAAACACAATAGAATTGGTTCACGGCAGAAGTGGGTACAGCGTTGGTACTTCCCCGGGCGAACCATAATAGTTCTACCACCTACAAAGATTATACGGTACTTGTCTATGTTCTTACTCTTGGCAGCTATGATTTTTAAAATCCATGTTTTTAACTTTTGTTTCATTTGTAGATTTATCAGCTGAAACCTGTTTTATCGCAACAATTCTGTAAAACTTAATCTTAGCTAAATCGAGAACTATAACTGCAACGTATAAAAACTGTGTTACCTGTAACTGCAACGTAAGATAAAAATTGTGTGTGTACTTAGCATCTCGCTAGTCGCTGATACGTTTTTTTTATGACAGCCTCTGTGGCGTAGTGGGTGATGAGCCGACTGCGAAACGTGAGGTCGTAGGTTCGATTCTCACCCAGGACAAATATTTGTGTGATGAACATGACTATTTGTTCTATGTCTGGGTGTTAATTATCTATTTAAGTATGTATTTAGAATTATATAAGTATGTTTATCAGCTTTCTTATTATCATAGTACAAGCTCTGCTTAGTTTGGAATCACACGGTGTTATGTGAATTGTCCAAAAATATTTATTTATTTATATTTATTTTTGATATCTTTGGTTTCCGTTAAACCAAGTCTAAATCTCCTATTTCGTCACTAATACACATGATTGGAGATTTCATGCGTGTAAATTTAGGAGCTTGTCTCTACATAAGATAGGATTTTTAGAAGGAAATCCATATGCAATCGTGTTGGAAAAGTTTTACATAAAACTGTCTTCAATGTGATAAATGTGATGTTACCGACAATATCGGCAACCGACACCGACACCTTAAAGTATTCCGAAGCACGGAAACGCACAAATATTGATTTTCCACTAGCGACCTCCAATCTATATAACGACTCCTCTGGATATTTCTCCGCTTTGAAGTCATTGATAGTCATATTTGCTTTTAATCAGAACCTAAAAAAATATCATACAGTTGTAAAAGGAAATTAAACAAGATAAACAACGAAGATCCCGTCCACGCGCTCATTTTAACCGTTATAAATTTTAAATATTCAAATCTAATTTCCAAGCTTAAATTCAAGGAAGTACCTAATAAATTCTTTACTGACAGGGAGTCAGGAATGTTAATTTTGACTCATTCAGAATTGATATTAACAAACAAAATTGTTTTACGAGTTGAAGTGAAGGATCGTCCGTTAAATTATTCAGGCTTCGTTCCTGAACGTTGAGAGGTAATATGTCATTCAAATTGTAGGTGATATTAAGAAATTTCTGCGTGTCATTTAAACTAATCGTGCGATGGTGCGAAGCGTATGCTTTGGGGTTTTATTCACATACCCACATATGAAAGGAATATGGATAATATAGGTTGGACTTATTCAGCACAAGCCCATGAGAGACCCACTAAATCTAGAGTTTACTCAAATGTTTTTGATAATCTAATACTTTTAAACGAGCAATTGTTGTATAACCTAAATATATTTTGTGAATCTCAGAAACAGCTCCAAAGATTTTAATGAATTTTAGTACCATGATTTCAGGGGTGATAAATCGATCCAGCTAGGTTTTATTTTTAAAAATTTTAAATTAAAAAAAAATTTTCAGCAATAATTAACTTAAATATAAACTGAAAAATACGACTCTTCCTGACATCTATTGGCGAGTATTAATAATATTGTGGCGTGAACGCCGTCAAACGACATCCGTCAATCCGACGTTCAAAGAGATGACAATGTCGATTAGAAAAACCTCTTTAAAAATTTCGATCATTCAATTAAAGCTTCCTTGGCCGAATGGTTACGTGGGCTAACTGCGAAACTAGAGGCCCGGGTTCAAACCTCATTCAAAACCATATTGCGTTTATTTTTTTATTCTTTGTGATTTCTTTTATTGGGAGCTATTTCATATTAAGAAACACAAAGCAAGTCTTTCGTTTTAAACCGAGAAAATAAATTGTTTTTATTCGAGTGTCGCTCGGTCGTCCAGGTACTAATATAAAAGTAATAGAATCAGGCGTTACTTTGCGGAACTCCAACTAGTTTTTACCTAACTTTATGACAATAACATGTTAATTGCTTAGAGCATCACAGGTACTGACAGGTATGATACCCTTCAGAGGAGTGGTCTTTACGGGCGAACCCCTCATCCCAACGTGCATGCACAATGTGCCTTCGTGCCTTATGTCGGTGTCAGTTTTGTCGGTGCATAGAAAATGACGTTTTTTATTGAAATTGACATATTTAGAAAAGTATGCGTCTGTAGCGATGAAAGAATATTTGTGAATTTGTGACAAAATTAAAATCTGTGCGTTATTCCCTCGCACCAGATTTGCCACAAAAATTATGTTCGAAGCGAGGCGCAATGCCTTCTCCACTGACGGGTGAGTTAGTACCGGTTAATTGTAATGCCCGAGTATTGTAGAACAGTGAGTTAAGGATCGGCCACAGCCAGGGTGAAATCAGCAAGTCGAGACGTCACTTATAGAATACTTTTAATAAAACTTGATTGTATTATTTAACCTAAATTAAACATACTTTTTTATTAATATCCGCGATGGATATCAATATTTATCTAAAGCTAGCCTATATCTAAAATTGGTGAGACCCGTCCGATGTTAGGTACGGGAATGCACGTTCGTGGGAACGATGCGCGACACCTGCACGGCATCAGATGTCGCCAACGTCAACACTTTAACTTATCTATATTCACAGTCACTTTGTCCGTAAGTAACAAGTGTCAATACAAAGCTTTTCAGGTTGCCTAAAAAACCCCATCAGATGAATTTGTGCAAAGGACTCCGATATCTGACAGACTTAACTGACTTATTTTGACTATATTATAGTCCCCAATTTCAATGAAATAGTAAAAAAGAATGAAAGTTTTTGACGTGATAACGTCTTTAAAATCGTTTTAGTCGGGTGACATGTTCAGAAACTTGTGTCACACCAAAACTTTACGAGCGCGATCGCAGGTATAACGAGAGAGAGACGGACCGATCTCCCGTCTCATCTCAAGCGCTGCCAGTCATTCCGTGAAACTTGTCACGCGGAATCCTCACGAGCGGAGGCTGGCATAGCGTTCGAGTGAGTGGACCGATCTTCCGTCTCTCTCACTCTAGCGGCATACAAACGAATGGAGATTTTCTCGTGCGGACGTTATCACGTAAACATCTCGATCGTAAACCTACTTTACAAACAATTTGCCGTTTTTTTTAAACTGACACAAATAGTTCTATTACTGAAAGAAAGAAAAAATAAAGGCTAGTTTGACGTCACATAGACGTGTTTTTGTTTACAAGATATCTCAAACGGTGTTAAACTGTCGTCAGAACTTGTAAAAGACTTTATTGACGTACTTTATGATCGCTCAGCTCCAACGGCCTCGCGGTAAAGTTTGGCAATGTCGCCAATGAAAACTAAGAAACTACAAATATCAAAAATTCACGAACATTTCCATACTTCTAAAAGAAGTATTAAAGCTTTAGGCGTTGTGAAAATATGTAAGTTGTATGGCTGTGCCTGGCAACATTATTTTCAGGAATTCCGATACAGGAGCAGAATAGGCAACTTTAAAAAAATCACCCATATTTTATAGTGTTCCAGAGCAGTTCTTGGTCTAGATGTACCTGTTCTTGTCTTTTTGGGAGTCTATGATAACCTAAAATACAGTGTACCTATACAATCCTAGTGCGGAGCTTTGAGTGAGAAGCGTTAGTTTTTAATATTTAAAATTTACGACCTAATAGACTATACATTGTTAAGTTTATTAGCAGGGCTGGCCTATTTTCGTACCTGTAGCTTCGGGATTTAGAATAGAGCTACGGTATCCCCTGCCTGATCGTAAGAAGTGAATAAAAGGGGGCTTCTGGGGTTGTGGGCGGTGAAAGTGAAAGCTCGATCCGTCCAGCCAGCAGCCCCGGGAAGGACGGCAGTGTGTGCGTGGCCGCATTCCGCCGTAAGCATCGGAAGGTGCAGGAGAGCACATCTGCTCTCCCGAAGATGGACCTTTTATGGGCCGCCGCGTGTGGAGGACAATGGTGCGTTCCCGGACTCCTCCCCAAGCGCAGAGGCAGGCCACCGAGGGGGTTTTAGTGCGGTGCAATTTCCACATAACCCGGTATCCTCTCCCAAGCCTAGATGCCTGGTACCTTTTGAAGGTCCCCCGTCCCCCCTTCCCCGATACGAAAAAAGGGGTTAATCTATGTTGGGCTATCACATACAATAGTCATCACTAATCTTTAGCCATTCGTCTTAACGTTGGTATTGTTGAGCTATAATAAAGATCTATTGTAATGTTAGGGCGATAAATCAACCTGTTTGCATTGCGACAGGTTTGATTTAATACTCTCTGTATAGTAAACGGGTATAACAGACATCGTCTAAAGACCGTAAGCTTCGTAGACGGTGATAAGATTTGATTAAGGGCTATTAAATTAATAAGATAACCCTCATACCATACTAGTTAATAACTACTCTTTGTGTAAATTAGACTTTTAATGGACATTTTGACGGACAATAAGATTTGATTTAGATTTATGAAGGCAACACAATAACCTTCCCTTCATGTCACTGAATTTAGTTCAAGTCATTTTATTACTTAGATACCATTTTATTATATTCGTTATTTTATCAGAAATATGACATGACAGCCTCCGTGGAGTATTGGGTGATGAGCCGACTGAGAAACGTGAAGTCGTGGTTTCGATTCCCACCCAAGACAAATATTTGTGTGATGAACATGACTATTTGTTCTGTGTCAGGGTGTTAATTTATCTATCTAATTATGTATTTAGAATTATATAAGTATGTTTATAAGCTTTCTAATTACCATAGTACAAGTTCTGCTTAGTTTGGAATCAGATGGTGTTGTGTGAATTGTCCAAAGATATTTATTTATTTATTTATCGCTTTTATGTATCGGAAACTTTAAAAAGGGAAATCTTCGAAAAAGTGACCTGGTACCTTGAGAGGATTCCGGGTTTTGTGGGATTTGACCGCATTGAAACATTTCTTTTAAAGATTTTCGCCGATAGCATAAATGGTTTCATCATTTTGACTATGTTACAAAACACCTAAATACAGATTATTGTCTAAACCATAAGTGATTTTGTTCTCTTTTTTATCCTTTTTTATGTCCTATTAGGGCACAGAAGTGAGAGGTCATAGCATAGTCCATCACTCTGGCCTTTGAGAAATTATGAATATTTCTCAGGCATGCTCGTTGATGGAAAACATCGTAATTAAATAGGAATTACAATATTTTCCTCATCAATGAGCAGCGATAAATACGCACATAACAAATTTCTTTGTCAGTTTTTGTTGCTCTTTGAACTCTGTATCCGTGTCGAAGACCGCGGTCTTTTCACAATTTTTTTCCGCTCGGTCATCTCTGCTCTGAATTCTCAAATTAATTATTTTCTTACATAACAAAAAAAAACAAGTTTTCAGACTCGCTATAATAAGATTTGCTGCAAACGCCATTCCAAGATATCCAAGTATGTACTGTTGAATTAAGTTTAACTCCGCGATACCCTTGTGAAACAATTCTTTGCACACTATACACTACTATTTTACTATACGATTTTGCTAGTATCCACATACACTTGTAATACAAGATTTGAACTACTTCGTTATCGCTTTAAAATTCTCAAGTTGCGTTTACTTTTGTTGAAAACTGCAGAAAAGTGTCAATGATATCTAATATCGGAATCTCTACTGCAGTAAGTATGCTAATACCAATGTAAGATAGAACTCTTTTCCTGATTTATCGCAGTAGAAAGGATAATACTGTTTTGCTTACATTATGTAACTAGCTTCCGCCTGCAGCTTCGCCTGTGTGGATTTTGGTTATCATTCCACTCGATTTTTTAAACTCTAGTACAAATTTATTAACTTCCTATCCAGAGACTGAATACAATTATTTTTATTTATTCATTTGTTCTTTACGTGTAATTTATAGGTTACCCTTAAGCATTACATGGATCTACTTAAAAATAACTTACACGCTAACATAAATTTACTTAAAGTATCGTAAACTAGATTTACATCTGGCATCTGAGTGAGCATGCGATTAATTAGTGCAGGAGCAGCGCAGTTCTGCGGCTGTACGGCGCGAGCGCTGCGCGGGCTCGACCAGCAGCTGGTCGAGCCTCCTGCCGCCGTAATACCCGCGCATGTGTGGTGATTATCAATTTTGCCTTTGAACATTTAATATACCTAAGTGCAGCATCAAATATAATTTTCGGTTTAACTCCACGGCGAAAATCATTTCATTTACCCGCGTGAGAAAGGATAGTTACCATAAAGTGATTATGTGACCCAGTTTCATCCCAAGATTTCATACTTTCGTCAGATGTAAGATGAGTGATCACTAGATTTCTAAACTAAATTTCAAAACTAAATTTCGTGCGTGTTTCCGTAATTCGTAGGGCACATGATAGTAAAGCCGTCGGTCCCGATAACAGTACTTAAACCTCGTCAAAGGCCTTATGGGCCACTTGAAAACATCCAATTGGAGTTGGGTCACTAACTCCCGTCTCTTTCAACCCTTGGTTTCAACGGAAACTTGAACAATCTGAAACATCGTTAACCTCCCCTGTTCAAGTTTCCGTCGAAACACAATAGAATTACTTCGCGACATAAACAGTTTATCTCTGTGACTTATTCCTTCAGGACATGCCGTTACTTGTGCTCATATATAACAACAGTTTCACTGCAATACAGGCCCATTTATCTGACCCCGTGGGTATAATAAGAGGTGATTGAGAGGATATTGTTCCGGGAAATGACTTTTATAAGCTGACTAAAATTAACTGATGAAAAAGGTCGTGTCAATGATATACTAACACCAGTCTATGGTAGAAAGTAATATATAGGAGAATATCGTTACAGTAGATAGAATTACTTTCAAAAATCTATCAACTCAACGTCAAACGCTTAGTTTTTTTTATATTTATGAACCGAACAAAAAGGCAGACGCGCCGAGTTAAGCAATCACCGTCGTCTGTGGACACAGGCTCACGGGACTCATGTGAAGGCTTGAAAGAGAGCCTTTTTTAAAGCTTTCTTGAAGAACCACATGTTATAATTCACTAAAAATGCCTCAGCAGAAGGTTGTCCCACAGTTTAAAATTCAGTGGTAAAAAGGAACGTGCAAATCGAACTGTGGAGGACCGCTACTAGTCTGGATGGTGCCGATGGAACTTTAACCTTCGTCTGGTGCTAAAGTCACCATCCTGGTAACCGGTTGAACATGAAGAGCAAGCCTATTTCTTTTTGAAAGCTAAGCGTTTCCAGCCTATCAGTCAATCTTGGTTCGTTGAAGTTTCGGACTGTGCGCTTTTCAACAGAGTGGTATAACTGCAACCCTTTTTACGTCCCACTGCTGGGCACGGGTCTCTACCCATTATTGAGGAGGCCTGGAGCTTACTCCACCACGCTGCTCCAATGCGGGTTAGTGTAGATGCGGGTTAGTGACTAACCCGCTGTTGGATGTTTTCAAAAAGCACGGAAACGCCCATGAAATTTTTTGCCACTAGCGGTCACCCATCTCACACCCGACCGCGCCCGTTTGGCTTAGTTGCATATATCGTTTGCGTTCCAAGCTAACCTAACCTAGCTACGCTAATGGAGTGGTATATATCTTTTAAAGAAAATAATTATCGAGTATCAGATGAGCAGACCCAATGATGTTAGGTGGCTTCAAAGAACCCTAAACATTGTATACAACATCTCAAGGAATGGTCTTCCCTGCGGTGTAGCTATGCGTATGTAGTTGTGCTGCTCAGGAGGCTCATGTTCACGTTTTATATGTCTTGCCGGCAACCATACCATTTTACTGAAACACAATGCAATTTCTTTGCGGAAAACAAAGCTCTGTGAGTTATTCCGTTTGGATCTGTTGAAGTCATATTTTACATGTGTCCAGTCCATATATAACAATAGTTCCACTACAATACAGATCCATTTATTTCTCCCCGTTGGGTGTAGTAAGAAGTGATTGAGAGGATGGCGTTCTGGGGATTGAAAATCTATAGTAAAGCGTTATACAACACGACGTTATACCAAATAAATGGCTGCAACCCTTTTTGCGACCCACTATTGTGCACGGGTCTCTCCTCATTATTGGGGAAGCCTAGAGCTTACTCCACCACGCTGATTCAACGCGGGTTGGTGGAGATGCGGGTTAGTGGCCAAACCGCTGTCGGATATTTTCAAACCGGCCATAAGGCCTCCGACAAGGTAAAATGTCTGTTATCTATCGACAACAACCGGGACCAACGGCTTAACGTGCCCTCCGAAGCACGGAAACGCGCATGAATTTTTTTGCCCATAGGGGTCACCCATCTCACACCTGACCGCGCCCGTTTAGTTTTACCTAGCTGAATAAATCGCTCGCCATACGCGCTTCACGCACGAAACAAATACGACGATGTAACATCATGTGGCTGACAATATGTTCGTCTGGTACTCCAATTTACTTTAAAAAAATGCTGAGCAAGGCGGGCGTCTTTATGCGTAATCTAATATATTATTATTAGGTCTGTAAGTCACTAGATCCAGAGGACGCAGAACCGGATGGTGTGGCGAACGTTAGGGGAGACCTATGTCCAGTAGTGGACTATGAAAGGCTCGGGTGGATGGATGAACAAAAAGAAAAAAATGATTTTTTTTTCTTATTGTTTGATTGATATTAGGAATACAAAATATTCACATAATGAATGGCATTTTTTCCCGGTCATTGCCTTTAGGGGCCTGTTTGGGCTAGATGTTGAGCTGAGAGAAAAAAGGCGGCGATAAAAAACTCCCAGCAGCGCTCTTTTAAAAAAGTACATTTATGTAACAGGATGGCTATGGGTCGATAATGGACACACGTAACACGAGCTGATCGTGTGATGGAAGAGTATAGTAATGATAGATGTATAGATATTGCCAGTGTCAAGTAGAAACATTTGAATGAAATTTTTCAGCTTTTCTAAACATTTTATATATTGAGATCGAATATGCGATCCATAGAAGTAAACTTACTTGTCAGGTACATCGTAGTCCAGATTGGTGTCCAGATACAGGTACTTGGCGACTATGAGTCGCTCTTCTTGAACTGTCAACACCGACTCTGCCAGCGCCAGACTGTTGTTCACCTGTTGAAACAATAATATTTTGTTAAAGCTTCGGATACACTCGGGGACAAAATGTTCCTCAATACTCGTATGTCACGTTACTCTGAATTCAGCGCCATATCTAGGGGTTGGCAACAGGAGCGGCTGCCGGAGATCTGCGGGGCGTACTTTGCCAACGTACAGCTCGAAACAGGCCCACGAAATTGAGAAGACGAAAATCCATACTATAATATTATAAATTCGAAAGTCTGTCTGTCTGCTACTCTTTCACGCTTAAACCACTGAACCGATTTTGATGAAATTTGGCATAAACATAGAAAGGACGTTGAGAAAGAACATAGGCTACTTTTTGCCGCGTGAAAATATCTCATTCCCACGGGAAGCAAATGGAATGAATGAAATGCGCCGTGTACTGTTATAAATACACTACATGTTATTACTTACTTCATTCACGTCCATTATCAATGTTATCATATTTTATAACTTATATTCTGTTGTTTTATTCTTATACTTTACTTTTACTTTATTATTTCTTTACAAAATTATTTAATTTCGGTGTTTGTTTATTTATATTTCCACTCAGCTATCAAAATTGTCACGTCTGACTTTTATGTTACGTACTTATTTTTTTAATTCATTTTAAGGCATTGTATAAAAATCCTTTTATCCATTCAATATTAAGTGTCAAAATTTGGGAGCATTGTGAAATTAATTACTATCAACTATTTTACTAAACTACTAACTTTACTAAATAATTTATTTTATTTTATAAACAGTTAGTAACAGTAATTGTCAAACATTTTTTCTTCGCGCCATCGTCCAAAAGTTTGACATAGTCTGAATAACAGTTCATCTGTCACTGTTCGTTTTTCATTTTTTATTTGACAGTAATATAAAAACCCTTTGAGATGATAAAGAAACTAATCCTCTTACAAAACTTTTAAGGCAGGACAACGTCTGCGGGATCCACTAGTTTTATATAAAGAAATACTTGTTGCGGGGACGCATAAGATCCTAGCTACGGCTCTGTCTGAATTTACGTGATGTTGCGACGTTGCCCAGAGTCCCGCCACATGCCCCTCGATGTTTTGTGATGCATTCACTTGACACGGAACATGTGGCTTGCTCCCGCCCCGAAAGCGAGCAGCGCACGTGTCCTATTATGTCCTATCCATGTGGATTGCTCATTATAATAAAAAATCTGCATCCACGTACATTTTTATCGCTTAAGTTTCACTCCTAAAATGATCACATACGTAACACAAATCGCTACAACCTCCACGGGTAGCATTTTCTAGAGCAGAAGCTGCTGGAAGTGGGTTAATAGTATCTCACACGATCAGCTGTCACGTATGCCTATTATCGACCCATAGCCATACAGATATCTCAAATAACCTACTTATGTACCTACTTCATTTTTTAAAAAGAGTGCTGCTGGGAGCTATTTTCCGCCACCTTTTTTCTCTCAGCGTTAAACATCTAGCCCAAACGGGCACCTAAACGTGATGATCTGGAAAATTATGACACCCATAAAGCGAATGTATTCCTAGTATGAAATAAATATTTCTTTCCTTCTTTCTTTCTTTCTAATACTAGCGTGTGGCCTGCAGATTGTTCCGCGACATTTGGGTCAGGACTTTTCACGTAGTTAGTGCACATCCTGTTCCGCAAAATGTCGCAGCAATTGACCTCTTATGTATCTGAGGCTTTATATATAAGCGAGCTTGTAGGTGG
Source organism: Pyrgus malvae (assembly GCA_911387765.1). Classification (NCBI taxonomy): domain Eukaryota; kingdom Metazoa; phylum Arthropoda; class Insecta; order Lepidoptera; family Hesperiidae; genus Pyrgus; species Pyrgus malvae. Next base: position 3,824,943 of record OU426958.1, on the reverse strand, counting down.
CAGAGTTGAACGCATGACTCGGCAGCTGTCCTAGAATGCGATCTACGTAGATAAGCCAAACAGGCGTGATCGGGTGTGAGGTGAATGATAGTTGTTGACAAAAATTTCTTGCGTTTTTCCGTGCTCCGGAGGGCACGTTATAATGTCAGACCCGGTTGTTATCGATTGATAAACCTTTTCGAAGGCCCTATGGATGATTTGAAAACATCCGCCAGCTGATTGGCCACTAACTTGTATCTCCACCGACTTGCATTGAAGCAGCGTGCTCCTCAATAATGAGAGAAGACCCGAACCTAGTATTGGGGCGAAAAAAAAACCGATTCAACAGCTTAGGTTCTTTTTGAAGTGAAAACTTCTTTAGCGGCGTTGAGCACTTTTGTGGGATGGGTAAAAACTGTGAAACTCGTTCCTGGTCACGTGTGCTGATCGAAAAACCGTAAGACGGCTGCAGAGTAGTGTTGTAACATCGAAATCGATTAATCGAACAATCGATTTTAATGTAATATAATGTATTTTAATGTAATATAAATTGTAATGTTTGTGTACGATAGCGCAATAAATAAATATTGTATTCTACGACATAAATGATAGTACTTTTATATATAATAGAAATTTCTTGCAATATCGATGTAAAGAATTTGTCACTGGTTACAACAAACAATGCAAAAGGCATCACATACTTCCTCTACACGAGCGTAGGCGAATTGCTGACTTGGCTTACATATTTAATATAATTAATGGGTCTGTGAACTCCCCTGAGTTACTAAGCAATGTCAATTTCAGAGTGCCCAAATTGTGTAGTAGGATACCTGCTCCTCTTTATGTTCCTCTATCTAAAACAAAATAATAGAAAAAACGCGTTCTTCGTTAGAGCAAGCAGATTATTAAATACTACGGCGCGTGAAATTGACATTGATTTGTTTGATACTAATGTTTCCAAACTTAAACGAGCTATGACTCAAAAGTTTTTCTATATGACTTTTTAGTTTTTATTGCTACCGATTTCTTGCACTTGTTCCACTGTACAATTAAGTTTACTATACTATTGTAATCTTAGTAGATAGCAAAATCTATCGATTTTTTTTATATAGAGATATACCTATACACGAAAACTTGTAAGTGGCTGTCACTTTTTTAATGCTTTATTTATAAATATTTTAATTTAGCTGTAAGTTTTCCAAATAAATAAATAAATAAATATATTGATAATAAAAGCAATTCGTTCAAAATTATTCCCTAACTATTCCAATAAATCAAAAATGCACAACGTTAATAACTTGATTATTTCACTTCTGCCAGCACTCCCGGAGTGCAACCCGTATTTTATTTATGGAGTAGGAAACGTGTTGTTAGGTGGACGCCATGGTGGCAGCCCATGGGCATCTGCGCACAACCTTTAGTAAGCTTAAGTCTTGCCAGTGGTCGTATGCAGTTGCGCTGCTACTCCGAAGGCAGGTCGCCTCATATACCTAAGTCTGGCCGGCAACTGCACCTTTCCACCGAAACACAATAGAATTGCTTCACGTCAGAAGTGATTGCAGCGGTGGTTCTTCTTCCGCGGTTGAACCATTAAAAGGGCTACCACCTATATATAGTATATCTAATAAAGGCTTCTTAAACTAAACTTACACTACAACAAGAACAATTTGAAGGTGTAAACGGCACTAGAGCCAAAACAGTCCATCAGAAAGAAAAAAAATCTCATACATGTTTTAGACGGAAAATAAAACTAATTTGAAATTCAGGACATATAATATGTGTAAAACGGCTTTAACAATTAACAAGGATAACATGCTTACAATAACATGAAAGCCGCTGCCCGAAGCGAAAGTTGGTTTTAAACATTTAATTTCGGTGGTCACAGGGTTTTAATGATTTCAACTTATTAACTTCTCTATATGAAGGCTAAGGTATACTTATGTAATTCAATTTCACACAATTTCAATTTCACACAATTTCAATATCATTAATAAATGATAGTCAATATAGTTACGTAAGTAAGAGCAGCGTTGGCCGAGTGGTAAAAGCGGCGGTCTTCTACGCGACCGATCCCGGGCTCAAATCCTCGACGCGCAACTCTGACAAAGAAATTTGTAATGTGCGCATTTATCGTTGCTCCACGGTGATGGAAAATATCGTGATATTTAATTTATTGCGATGTTCTCCATCGCCGTGCATGCCTGAGAGAAATTCATAATTTCATGCCTCTGCGCTTGGGAGGACTCCAGGATCTCCATAGGAACGTACCGGTGTCCTCCACGTGCGTCGCCCCAGAACGGGCCCATCTTCGGGAGAGCAGATATGCTCTCCTGCACCTTCAGATGTTTACGGCGGCCACGCAAACACCACCCCGGGGCTGCTGGCTGGACGGGTCAAGCTCCCACTCTCACCGACCGCAACCCCGGAAGCCCCTTTTAGTCGCCTCTTACGATATGGCAGGGGATATCGTAGCTCTGTTCTCAATCCGGAAGCAACAGGGACTTGCATAGCGTTGCCTGCTTACTTAAGTAAGTGTGCTTCTGGAATACGGTTGTATGACTAATAATGGTTGGCGATGAAATTTGCCATTAGTGGTCATCCGTCTCACACCCAACCGCTCACTTTTTGTTTTTATTCTACCAATATTACCTAATTAAAAATCGCCATTAAGGAAATGGTTAAATTATTGATCATTTAATTTTCTTTCAGAATATAGGTAAGTAAAGTATGTATAAAAGCTTGTAAAAACAAGGCCTCGTTCACCATATCCAAGTTAAGTATTGATTAGGTACGTCCCAAGTAAAGTTAATTGGCAAGTAAAAGCTATGAGTACGGGTCAGTTTATCATATGATTAGTGCTACTCGAACATCGTGAAATTGAAATTGAAGTTACGGGTGACTTTAACCGACAATTAGCGTACTTGTCACTTTACTTGAAGGTGGTGAAAGAGGCCCTAAATATAAATTTCCACATATCCTACAGGAATTTCAAATAAAGTGTAAATAACGTTATTTCTGAAAAGTTTCAGAGTTTCCTTTTAAACGAGAATTCTACGTGTTCAAATTCCAGTGCTTAGCCACAAAATTGTACACCTCTATAATGAAAGTCAAACACAGCGATTTATGGAATGTGTAATTTTATTGTACCTATGTATGTGGGCCATGTAGGGGGTTTAACTTTAATGGTTCAGCCGGGGAAGTATAGGTCGCGTCATGTTAATAGAACGCTGAATATGAAGCTGCGCATTTTAGTACTTAACCTAAGCTTATTTCTAAAGTAGAGGTGATGCGAGTGTTCGCTGCACCATTCCACTTGACACAGCTCAGCAATGACTCACATACCTGCAGTCTAGCCTGATGGCAATTATACTTAAGATGCCGTTGGTACTGACCAGCAGTCTACGCAACAGGGACCCGTCTGTGGTTCTGTGGTTTACGCAGCCTTACATGAGATGACCATCAGCCTCCGGAGTAGTAGCGCAACTGCAAATTACCTCATACAAGAGTTACCAATGCTTGCTTAAGGTTGTGTGTAAATGTCCATGGGCGATGGGCATGGGCAGCGACCACTTAAAACTACATGGCCTGCATGCTCGTCTGCTACTTCATTAAAAAAAAAATTACGAAAACTTCCGGAGTTTTCGTTTAAAAGAGGATTGTAAGTGTTAAAAATCCAATACTGACCGTTAAATTGTGCACCGCTATAATGAAACATAAACACAGCGATGTATGGAATGTACTCGTATATTAAATTTTATCTTTTCAGCGCAGTCACCTTACCAAACAGTAATGTACCTTGAACTTATTTTTTTCAATACTTTTTATGTCCCTCTACTGGGAGGTCTCTCTGAAGTGAGAAGAATTTAAACCATAGTCCACCACGCCAGCCAAGTGCGGATTGGTGGACATCATGTCTTTGAGAAATTATGAGTTTCTCTCAGACCTGAGATGCATGGCGATGGATAACTTCGTAATTATTTTAATATCACAATATTTTTTCTCACCGTGGAGCAGCAATAATTTTTTTACTTACTAAATACAGACAAATATACCACATTTTTTATTTAAAGTGGTTTATAATATACTAGTAGCCGCTCGCGATTTCGTCTGCGTGGACTTTGGTATTAGTCATAGCATGATATTGTTATATAGACTAAAGCCTTTCCCGGTAAATGTACCATTCAACACAAAAATATTTTTTCAATTCGAACCAATACTTCTTGAGATTAGCGCGTTCAAACTAAAAAAAAACTCTTCAGATTTTCCCCGTTTTTGCAACATTTTTCACTGATGCTTCGCTCCTATTAGTCGCAGACCTTCTCCCATAAATGTACTATCCAACACAAAATAATTTTTCATTTCAAACCAGTAGTTCTTGAGATTATCACGTTCAAACAAACAAACAAATTCTTCAGTTTTATACATTAGTATTGATATACCTACCTAAGTCTATGCAACATTTGCAAAATGATCACAGTGCTTCTTATTTACCAGTTACCAGTTACCAGTTTCTTAGTAGATTGGGTATCAATGTCTTCTAATTCTCGTTTTCAAAAACGATTTTGATTCTTTTTATATTCACACATACAATAAAGTTGTAGCAAAATTTACCGTTTAAAATACACAAAGCTATGTTTTAATTTTATGTTTATAAAATGGTCAATGCAACATAAAGTCTAGTCTAGAGCATAAATTATTTAGTTAAAAAATATTATACGCATTATCTGAACCGAATCCGAGTTGAGTGTAAAATGTTCTTTTTATTGTTTTCGTATATTTTAGAATACTAACTAGAATATTTTAGAATTCAAATTTTGTTCACAAAATGGTGCATCCCAATTATAGAAACAAATACAGCTATGTATAGAATGTGTATTTTTAAGTTATAAGCGCAGTCCGTGTGTGGAATAGCATAAGGAGTATTATTTGCAATTAAATTACAAGACATTCAAACCACGTGTATAGGGTTGACAGTTGTCCGACTTTAGCTTTTTACAGTTGTGTCCGGCCAAATTTTTACAAGTCCGGCTTTTGTTACACTTTCACGAGTTTACCAAAAACCTAGGATAAGTTCAAGCCAGGCTTCACGCGTGCGCATGCGGTTGATTTTAAAGACACGTCTTGCAAACCTTTTTTGGTTTTATTAGGGTAAGTCTCAAATGAATAATAGTAAATACAAAAGACAAAAATACCATTTTTTTTTATTAAAAATCAGTGTGGCCGGTTTTTAGGGCAAAATGCTAAATAAGATTTATTTCCGGCTTTTAAATTTTTAGGCCTGGCAACCCTAAACGTTTAGGAACGCTTGCCCGCAAAATTGTGCATCCATTTAGGTAATGAAAAACAAACATAGATATGTTTTTTACATCAAAAGCTAAGCTAGCGAGCAGAATAGCATTACTTGAAAACAATTAGGTACTTGGTACATGTTTCTGTATTTTAATAAGTAAAGTATTAAAACTACATACAGAAACTATGATTACAAGTTACGAATAAAAAATAGTTATGGTAAAACTTGTATTATAAGACCAATATTAATGTATAGTTGTGAAGCCTGGACGCTCACTCGAAAGGAAGAGACCAAGCCACTTGTAGTAGAGCGAAAGATACTACGTATGATCCTGTGCCCGACTTTGTCTGAAAATGGGGAATGGAGAATTCGCAAGAATGCCGAAATAGAACACCTCGTGGCTGAGTCCAACATTATTGGAGAAGTTAAGAGGAAACGCGGGTTCAGCCGAATTTGAAAAATAGGTATTTTGGAATAACTATTGGTATCGCACTGCGCCCTGCGCTATCCGCCGCGTGCGATAGGGACAGATGCAGCTCAGACCGATTATACCTACAAACTTTCTTACTAAATCGAGGTTTCGTATTCTCCTCTTCCCTCCTTCAAAATTGAGTTTATTAAATATATTTTTCACAAATATCAAGAAATAGAATAAGTCTATGCCCCTATGTTTCAAATTTGTTTTGCAGTTATTGGATTAGGGCTATGAAAGAGGCATTTTTTACGATTTTTGATGAGTCATATTTTCTGATCTAATTAGTTGATTGAAAAAAACAAAACATAGGGGCATAGCTTTAGCAGACTTAGATATTGTCACAAAAAATCATTACTCTAGAAGCATTATCCAGGGTCGCCCAAAGTACAGGTGGAAAGACTGGGTGAACGCTGACCTATGCGATATGAAAATCACTAATTGGCGTGACATCGTACAGGATCACAATAAGAGGAGGACTCTCGTGTCGGAGGCCAAGATCCACTTTGGGTCGCTGCGCCGCAGGAGTAAGTAAGTATAGTAAAACTTGTAAAAGGGCGATGTCTGTACATTACTTAAATTAAAAAAATCTAATTCTGTCTTCCTGGTTGAATTTGAAGGCCTTTTACGGAGACTGCAACTAGTCTCCGTAAAAGGAGCCTTTAATGCCAACTCATTAAAAGACCTTTATTCTCCTTCGATTATTGCTCCTCTTAACAACATTTGCCTTGCGTTTTCCTGCTCATTTGCATTTTATCCTGCAGATTTTGGAGCTCTCAAAGATATTTATTCTAATATTTATTTATTCTGTAACAATTACTACTTGTAATTGCTACTTGTAATTACTACTTGTACTAATGAGAGGTTCATTCCTCTCACATTCACTCTTTACCTCCTCATAAAGTACCTATGTTCACTGCTTCATAACGTTCCCTTCTACTGCGAGTAAAACCGCGAGGCACAATTAGTGTCACATAAACGTAGTCGAGCGAGAGGAATAGTAATCGTTTTTATCCTTGGCAATCTTCGTAATATGGGAATGTTTTGCTCCAGGAAATGCGGTCTTTTCCGTGTCTTGTTTTTGGAATATAATGGAATATTTAGAAACGTTAGTATTTTCTATCGTTATGATCTTCAAAATGTTGCCAGATTTAATACGCCTTCGGTTCTATTATAACGAGTAAACATAACTAAAGAAAAAATACTATTTGAATTTAATAATAACTATTATAAATTATATAAGTACTCCAAACAATTAACTTTTTAGCAATTTCCAGTGGGATTTGAACCCTCTTATACAAGTAATGCCAAGATAATATCGATTGATTATATTTTTGATTGATTGCCTGTTTGACGGTAATAAAAACGCTTGATAGCATTTTTTCAAAGTTACTGAACGGATTTTTGCATGCCTATGTAAAGTGATGTAAACCGTCGTAATTAATTATAACAATATTTTCCATCACCGTAGAGCAGCGATACAGACGCCGAAATTACAAATTTTGAAATAAAATTACAAATTTTTTTGTCAGAGGTGAGCGCCAAGGATTTGAACCCGGTATCTCCGAGTCGGTCACCGCGGTCATTCCCTTTCGGCCATTGCTACTCATTGAAGTCTTGCATTCAGCACGCGATGTACACGTAAGTTTGAAACCGCAACCCGTAGTTTCTTTCCACTGCGTAGACTACTACGTTGACAGTCTCTGGGGACGTAGCGTAACGTAGCAAACAGTAATTTTGTTGTTAAATAGGCATGATGACAGATTTTTAAATACCTTTCCTTATTGAAGATACACGTCTCCTAGTTTCGAAAAAAAGTTTATTTCAGCAATAAACTTAACTTTTAACGTAAATTAATGTATTTTCTGCTATGTAATTTGAATTAAGCGCGAAAACGCTCGTAGGTGTCATGGCGTCGGCTTGCTCGTCAAACTTCAAGCAACACGATGACATTAACTGAGACGTGACGTCATTCCTTTTGATTGTCGTTTCAGATAACATGGCCGATTGCTGTATTTAATACTTTTATTTTATTGAAAATCTTATTAATCTTAATGTTTATATTAAACGGGATCATATTTTAGAACTTCTTTAGCATGTATTTTTCTGTAAAACCATTTATTCTCTGATTCTTTAATAGTGTCATCATGCCTATTATATTAGAACTGGCTGTGCCCAGCGGCGATGTCCGCATTAAGAATCATTACATTTACTATCCCTTGGTTTTTCAATAACTTTCGTTCTATTCGTAAACTGCGATACTTATATATATTTTTTGGTCATTGCTTTACTAGTTGTAAAATTTAAGAGAAAATCCCAATCCGGTAAATTTTAAAGTATAATTTGCATGCAAATAACCATCCTTAATTTTCATGCCATATTATATGGATAAAACTGAATTAAAAATTATTATATCAATTGTTATCTATATTATTAATGCTAAAGTTTGGATGTCTGTTGCTCAATCAAGCAAAAACGGCTGAACAGATCGGGATGAAATTTAGCACAGAGATAGGGTCATAGTCTGGAATAGCACAAAAATATATGTGTATAATCAAACAAACTTTGAATCATTAGTTTATTACACCTATTTACTATATAACAATATTATGCCAATTTCGCCACTATTCTTATACCTATATTATGATGAAATTTAGTACCCTGGATTCGAGGGGTGATAGGTCGATCACAAGCTAGGTTTTATTTTTAGAAATTTTAAATTATTAAAAATTATTTTCAGCGATAATCAACTTAAATATAAACTAAAAAATACGACTCTTCCTTACATCTATTGGAGAGTATTAATAATATTGTGGCGTAGAACGCCGTCAAACGCCATCCGCCAATCCGATATTCAAAGAAATGACAATGTCGATTTGAAAGAGGTCTATAAAAATTTCGTTCATTGAATTAAATCTTCCGTGGCCAAATGGTTACGTGGGCTGACTGCGGAACTATAGACCCGGGTTCAAACTTCAATCAAAACCATATTGCGTTCATTTTTTTATTTTTTATAAATATATTTTTATTGGGAGCTATTTCAGATGGCGTTGTTCAGTAACACTAAGCAAATGAGTGTTTCGTTTGAAATTAAACCAAGAAAATAAATTGTTTTTATCCGTGCAACGCTCGGTCGTCCAAGTACCTACTATTCGGTACGAAGAAACAAAAATATTTCCTTTATGTTCCATTAGAAATGGAAAACCACGCGAAGTTGCGAGCCAAAGCCAATTTTCTAAACAGAAGTAGTTTACATAACTACCTAATTAAAAATGTAAAATGAAAACGTATACATGTGCTAATATCTTATGCGGTCCATTGCAAGTTATGGTACGTACAGCGCGCGACATGACGCATTTTAACTAATTTCAGCTAAAACTTTAATCTAAACTTGCGAAATTGTGGGTAAAATAGTATTAACTAACCATATTGCTACAGCAAGGCTTTTGATGATAAACTTTGTCAAGTTTGTAATGAAAATATTGCAAGTTTCTAACCATTGTTTTAATGAATTAGCAAACGGCCATTATTTTATTTGTTTGGAGAGGCTCGGGCTGTATCATCTCAGGGTACTTCAACCTATGTAGATTATGTGTACACATACTAGACGTTTGTATCTATAGCAGACGACCACGCAGACCCCGAGGTCTTAAGAGGTGGCTACAGGCCATGGAATTGTACAAGAAACCTAATACAATAGTAAATATAAAAATAAAACCTAATACACACACAACAACCTGCGTTTCATCTGAGGTCAAACTAGCAATTGTATAGTACATCAGAATTAAGACCAACTGCAGATTGAGGCTTGAGCGATTGGAGTCTCGCCACAGTGTTAATTTTAATTCATAATACCTAATATGTGCGGTGAGAGTCCCCACGGAACAGCCGCCAACCCATATGAAGGAAGACTTTTGGCCGAGAGGTGTTGTATTCCGGCGATTCCGAGGCCGGCTACTTCCTCACCTCGTGTTACCTAGATAATGTATTGTTTATCTATAGTGTTTATTTTATGTCAATTTTATTTTGTATTATTGTATGTTATTTCCTTTATATGAATTAGTTTGTGATATTTTAATGTTTATCTGTGTATTAATTTATATGGGCCTTAGCCTGAAATAAATGAATAAATGAAATGAAAATGAAATAGAATTGCTTCAAAGTAGAATTAGGTGCAGTGGTTGACGTGGTTGTTTCTCGCACCTGACCGCGCCCGTTCCGCTTAGCTGAATAGACCGCTTTCGTTCTACACTAGCCGCCGATGCCTTCATGGCTCTTATTCTCTATAAAACCAAAATTATTAAAAAAAAACTAAGTTATTAAGCTAAGTTACCAGGTATTGGTTTGATTACATTCTAGCGAAAAAATATTGAAAAAATATTCTAGTGAAAAAATATTACTGAGACTTTAAAAGAAAGTTTTTCATAAAAATGTCATAACGTTAAAAAATTCCTAGTTGAGTAGTTAGATTTGATTGAGCAATTTTTTCTTTTACGCTTGTGAAAAATATAAAATCTTGGTACAATTTTATATAAAGATTTGCCTCATTTACATAATCACACTCGAGTGTACACATTTGGAGTAGCGCGGTCGTTTCAAAGAGACCAAATACTTCCTATTTGGACTTAAGTGTAAACTTATACTTGAGTCCAAATAGGAAGTTTATTCATGCAAAGCGTTATAGGTTACTAGCTGTGTTCCAACGTTTCATCAAGGAAAGAAGGTATTTTTTTAACATTAACAATTTTTGTCATGAACAGAATAATTCTTTGGGTATTTTTTTATTTTTATTGATATTTCCCCTGATATAATAATTCAGAGTCCTTGAATTATAATATTTTATTTGCAAAATATTATTAATACAAAATTTATAAATACAAATAAAAATATGCATATTATAGGTTATTAAACAATTTCTAAATTATTAATTTTAATTATTTGTCATTGTTATTTGTTTAGCTTAGCAACCGCCTGCATAATATCAACACAAAATTTTGCAAACTTGGGCCCAGATCGTTGTCAAACAAGGAGGGAGTTCCAGTTTTCACCCGCTATTCTATTCCTATATTCCGATCTATTTCTAGCATTTAGACGGGATTTATTTCAGAGCTTTCAAGTTGCATGAATCGATTCAAAGCATCTCGGTAAAGTGGTAGATAACACAAACAAACAAAACTTTATGCACCTAGTTTTTTTTCAACCTTTTTTTTATGTCCCACTGCTGGGCACAGGTCTCCTACTCACAAGTGAGAGAGATTTAGGCCACAGTCCACCACGCTGGCCAAGTGCGGAATGGTGGACGTCATGCTTTCGAGAAATTATGAATTTCTCTCAGGCATGCACGGCGATGGAGAACATTGTAATCAATTAAATATAACGATATTTTCCATCACCGTGGAGCAACGAAAAATGCGCACATTACTTTCTTTGTCAGAGGTCCGCGCCGAGGAATTGAACCCGGGATCGGTCGCGTCGATGACCGCGGTTTCTTACCACTCGGCCATTGCTGCTCCGTATTAATATTAATATATTGTAAGGTTCTTTGTTGTTGTTTGCCTGAGAGTAACAATTTCTCGAAGGCATGATATCCAACAATGCGCACCTGGTCGGCGTGACAAAAGCCTGCATCCAAGAGGAGACCAGAATATACGGGATAGTAATACGAGTAATAATAATGTTTCACACTCAAAGCCTCACAGTTCACAGTAGGTATATCCTGTGTCGTGTTTTTGTGTTTCTGTCTTTATGGGTGCCATGTAAACACACAAAGACAGAAACATAAACACCCAGACCGAGAACAGAAATGTTAACTCATCATTAAAATTTTTGCTTCGCCGGGAATCGAACCCGGGACCTTCCGATCGGTAGTCTGACATGTTAACCATTGCGCCATACGGGTCGTTAAAAGGTTTCAAAGGAAGGGGTCAGGTCGAATATAAAAGGGTTGAAAAAGAAGTTTGTGTGTTGATTAGGAATGTAAATACAGCTATACTACAAAACCGACTAAGTCCTCTTGACACCTCAAAGGTTTCGTAAAAATTTGCATGGAAATCGTTTATCGATTTCAGAAATTAATTTAAGTACCCCGATGTTTTACGACGATAAAAAAATCGCAATGTTTAAATTTTTAACCTTATTTGCGCTTTAATACGAGTACATTGCTGCTTTTACAATTTCCATAATTCCGGCTTAACGAAAAGTACCGTATAGATTTAGATTCCTTTATAAATAAATTCATGAAACCTCTGAGATTAGCCGTCGGATTCCCACAGAACTCGAGGTCTGAAAACTCTCAGTAAAACACTGTATTAACACCTTTCTCTCAATGATTTACGTTAACAACAACATTAAGTTACAAGTTTCGTCGAGATGTCGGAAAAGACTTAACGTGCTTTTTCTTTTATTTTCTTTTTCTTGGTGTATTTTAGAGTTATATCGGACAAAATTGATAGCATTTTATTAGATATAGGTTTTTAAGAGATCTTGTAGACACACGTTTTCTTGGCGTAAAAATCTAAGGTTAATTCGCCGTGCGTACGCGGGTTGTCAGTGTTGTAATGCCATACTGTTAAAAACAGTATTATACTGTTTATAACAGTATGGTTGGCAACAGTAATACTGTGTTTCACTACATAATACTTTTTACTGTTGAACAAAAATAAAGAAATACAAAATACTGTTTTCAGTATCAACATCTCGGACGAACACTAAGTTAATTTTTAATGCAGCGCAGGTAGACACAATCGACACACACACATTTTTTTCGTTATTGCTCGCCTTTGTTTTTTCAATTAGTGTTTTACTACACAAAAGATTTTTTTGTGTAGTAAATAATAAAATACTGTTCATTTTTGTAAAATACAGTTTATTTTCCTTCTCAAACCTAAATATACTTTTATTTTTGTAACAAAAGTTGGCAACCCTATGTAAGGCGTTCTATGCGAGCGTGTAGACGGTGCGGAATGTTTTAACGGTTTCGCCGCGGCCGCGGCCGTAGCTTCGCCGCGACCGTCAACGGGAGCTCCATTAATTGTATTCCCACTGACGACCGTGCCAACGCACGGTGAATTTATGGTAGTTTTAACGCCAAAAAACATGTTTCTACAATGAAGGTGCAAGTGTACTGAAATAAAATAACAGTGGAAAAATAATGTTTTCAGCCTTGCCTCCAAAATTCTATCAGTCACGTTCTCATGTACTCTGTGAACGTTCTAGTAAAGTAGCTGTTGCTTTACTTGACTGACTGATTACTAATGACTTACTGACTTTACATACTACTAGTAGCCGCCCGCGACTTTATCCGCGTGGACTTTATTAGTCTTAGAATGATGTTAAATGTATAGCCTAATAAATGGACTATCCAACACAGAAATATTTTGAAATATTTTTTCAATTTGAACCAGTAGTTTCTGAGATTAGCGCACTCAAACAAACAAACTCTTCAGCTTCAATTTATATAACTGTAAATATGAATATACTATTACTCGTCCAGTTTTAACGAAACTGGCAAAAAAGTGATGATGAAAAAATTGTACTTTACGCTGGCAGTATTCACAGAGTTTGCGATGAGCCGATGCCATAATTGAAGAAAGAAAACATAAAAGTATTTGAAAAAATTAACTTTAAATGCCCGTCAAATGAAAAGAGATGAAAATAATATTACAGTACATTATTCTTAGTCTAAGCATCTCGACAATTTTATCTATAAGGGCGTATTTCTTTTTCTTTATGGGTATCAACTATACAGAAAAAAACTACATCGCTGTACGCTAAGTTGCAAGTGTAAACACCAGTGTGAAAACAAATACATAATTATAATGGAAATCGTTAATCGATTTCAAAAACCGATTCATGTAAGATGTACACCTTAGATCATCAAGATATTGACAAGAAGGATACAGGATTGACAAGAAGGACAAATATTGACAAGGTATGACACCGAAGGGTGAGTCAGTACCTTTGATCTAAGATGTACATTTATATAAAAAAAATCACAATGATTGTCTCGATTTCATAGAAAGCATCTCTTCAAAATCCTGATGGTACAAACAAATTTGAATTGGCTTAACAAACTTTAGCTACAGTTGCGATAAAACTCTTTCTTCTCAATTTATTTTTAGCGTGGATCCCATGGAAGGATTGACCGTTGATTACTTTATTGAAATTTCACTTATTTGACTGAACCTCAAAGTTGCGTGGAAAAATTTGATTAGCCACTTGAATGTTTTGTTTATTTTTAGTTTGAGGATCGTGAGCTACGTGAAATACTTCTTAAGTACGCTATTGCTAACTTTCAATTACTTTTTATAGATGTAGATGGTATAACTGAAATTATAATATAGTGCATAGTATACATACATAGTATTTATAATCATAATATTTTATATAAAACGTGCTGTTTTTGCACTATATTATGATTTTGATGTACAGTACAACAAATTTCTACGAAAAAGTGTGGTTTCCAGCCACACTTGTATAAAGTGACTATCAACTTCTGAAGTAGTACAAGATGAATCAATCAAGTAACTAATGAAAAAGGTGTAAAGAAGAACTTAATTTCTTATTTCTTGCGGCGCCAATGGATTTTAGGCTTAAGTATTTTATTGACAGACTGAAGTGTTCTTTTAATAATTCCTTTTTCCTTCTCTGGCACAGAAGCTCAAAATGAAGCATTTTATCAAAATTTCTATTCAAAACTCAATATTTTATTGCGTCATAATGTTGAATTCCCCACCAACCCGCATTGGAGCAGCGTGGTGGAGTAAGCTCCAAGCCTTCGAAATAACGGGGAGAGACCCGTGCCCAGCAGTGGGACACAAAAAGGGTTGTAGCCAATGTTGAATTACAATAGTTTTTACAGAGATACAAAAAAACACATTAACCCTATTAATGCATTGCAACAAAGTGAGAGCGGACCGATCTTTTTCATGTCAATTTCTACATCATTCCAATTATGGTACCTAATGGCAAATTAAAATTCGCTTTTCATAATTTTATGCTGTCGCGATAAAACTCTTCCTACTCAATTTATTTTTGCGTGGATCCCATCGACGTAGACCGACGATTACTATAATTGGATTTCACTTATCTGACGGTACCTCAAAATTACGATGCTAAAGGAAAATGCGCTTAAATCTATTTTATTTTACACCCTTTGGAAACGATTTTCCAAAAAGTTTCTAGATGCTTGCATCTAGAATCGATTCCTATAACAGATAAAGCAAATATATTAGAACTAGTGGCCGCCCGCGACTTCGTCCGCGTGGACCTCGGTATTAGTCATATCATGATGTTATATAGCCTAAAGCCCTCGGGTGGCTGCCCGTGTCCATAGGCGACGGTGATCGCTTAACACCACGCGGCCCGTCTGCCTTTTTGTTCGGTTTATTTATAAAAAACAACGGGTTGCACTCCGATAGTGCCGGCAAAAGTGAAAACTTGAACATTAACTTTGTGAATTTTTAGGGTTCCATAGCCAAATGGCAAAAAACGTAACCCTTATAGATTCGTGATGTGACATGTGGCTGTGACATACGGACAGACAGACCGTCCGTATGTCACAGCCACTTTTTTCCGAAACTATAAGAACTATACTGTTGAAACTCGGTACGTAGATGTATTCTGTAAACCGCATTAAGATTTTCACACAAAAATAGAAAAAAGCAATAAATTTTAAGGGTTCCCCATACTTGGAACTGAAATACAAATTTATTTTTTTCATCCAACCAATACGTGTAGGATAGGTCTTCAAAAATGATATTGAGATTTTTAATATCATTTTTTCTAAACTGAAGCGCGAGAGACACTCCCAAAGTGGTAAAATATTGGTACCCCCCCCCCCCCCGGTAACTTCTAAAATAAGAGAATGATAAAACAAAAAAATATATATCATGTATATTACGATGCAAACTTCCACCGAAAATTGGTTTGATCTAGTAAGTAGTTTTTTTTAATACGTCATAAATCGTAAACCACAATTTACCTTTCATTCAATCTTAATGCAATGTATTCTATGGATAATCAAAGGCAATGATGTATTTCTGTTGCCGCTATTGTTATACAAATACTAAAAATAGAATAAAATAAATATTTAAGAGGGCTCCCATACAATAAACGTGATTTTTTATAGATAATGGTACGGAACCCTTCGTGCGTGAGTTCCACTCGCACTTGGCTGGTTTTTTGATATTTTGGAATGGTTAGGGAATAATTTCGCACGAATTGCTTTTAATATCAGTATTATTTTTCATCTAGTATTTTTAGCAGGTTTTCATCTTGGTAGTATTTTTATAATTATCATTGTCTTTCACTATTTCTTCACTTCACTTTGTTCAATGTCCATATTATAAATCCATACTAATATTATAAATTTGAAAGTAACTCTGTCTGTTTGTCTGTCTGTCTGCTACTCTTTCACGCTTAAACCACTAAACCTATTTTAATGAAATTTGGCATAAACATAGAAAGGATGTTGAGAAAGAACATAGGCTACTTTTTACCGCGGGAAAATATCTCATTCCCACGGGAAGCAAATGAAATAATGAAATGCGCCGTGTAGTGTTATAAATACACTACATGTTAATACTTACATCATTCACGTCGATTATCATATTTTATAACTTATATCCGTTTGTTTTATTCTTATACTTTGCTTTTCCTTTATTATTTCTTTACAAAATTATTTACTTTCTCTGTTTCTTTATTTACATTTTGATGCAGCTATCAAAATTGTCATGTCTGTCTTTTATGTTTCTTTTTTTTTTTATTCGTTTTACGGCATTGTATAAAAATCCTTTTAGCCATTCAATATTAAAAGAAACGAAAAATTATTGTTTCTTATTTCATTTCATAGATTAATAAAGTATAGTATTGTCTTTGGCTTATTTATGTTTTTTTTATATTAGCCCGTTAATAAATTTTTTAATATATACATAAAGCTGAAGAGTTCGTTCGTTCGTTTGTTTTTGTTTGAACGAACTAATCTCAGAAACTACTGGTTCCAATTGAAAAAATATTTTTGTGTTGGATAGTCCATTTATCGGGGAAGCCTTATTTTTAAAGGCAGACGGGCTGCGTGGTGTAAGCTATCACCTTCGCCTATGGACACGGGCAACCCCAGGGGAGCCAAAGTCCACGCGGACGAAGTCGCGGGCGGCCACTAGTACTTGATTTAACCGAATTTTACAAGTATAGACAGTCGAGCCGTCATCAGCTGTCACCCCTCCGTCTTGTTCTAAGAGCCAGTGAAGATCGACCTTCACCGATATGATAATTCGATGAGACATATTTTTCATCAAATATAATTTATAAACATACATGCTTATGATAACTTGCCTATCGAAAAGTGTTCTTATAGCCCTAGTAACTGTTTTTCTCAAACATCTTCAGTGTACAGAAACCAACTTGTTACAGATTTATTATATGTATAGATATAGATTTATAGCACTTAACACTAAGGCCTATGTACGAGTATTATATAATAAAAATATTAATAATATCTTTAATCGAGATTTAATTTAATCCAGTAGTATTAAAGAGTTTGCGAACTTCCCAAACGTTCTCACTTCAAAGACGATTTGAAGTTTTATTGAATTGTTATACTAGAGAACTAGCGGCCGCCCACGATTTCATTCGCGTGGACTTTAGATTTAGAATTTTTCGGAAATAAAATAAGCCTAACTTACTCCTTATAACATCAGCTACTTGCCAGTGTTTAATGAGGGGTATTTTATGATTATAATTATACACAATAAAAGATGTAATTGGATTATTTTAATACTTTATTTGCACCGAGGGCCCTAACTATTACAAGATTTTTGACAGAAGAGAAAAAAATATAGATAATATTATAATGAACCTTAACACCACAGATTCCATACTACAGGCATACAGATAAAAAAAGCGTAGCCACAGTGTAATGTCTATACAAACTAGGGAAGAGCTTACACGGTACATATTTATTGTCTCTAACAGCCAGTGAAAGTACCGTCAAAATCGATCCAGCTGTTTCAGAGATTAGCCGGAACAAACAGACAGAAAGATAGACAGACAGACAGATAGACGGACAAAAATTGTAAAAAATGCTGTTTTGGTATATGTATATATATTCATATGCATGTAGTAAAAAGCGGTTATTTTATTATTACAAACAGACACTCTAATTTATTTATTTGTATATATGTATATATAGATGGTTGGGTTTACTCGAGCAAACTAGATTAAGATATGGGGAAAACTTTGCACCCTAAAGTTTTACTACCCGACTAACAAGGAGCAAACCGACTTGACTATGATTTAAGCAGTCTATGAACGGGCGTCTGCTCCTTCAGAACTCGAAAAATATTGAAAAAAAAATTACCTTTCAATACTCAGATGATCCATTTAAAAAACATTTATTTTTGTATGTTTGTAATGAATAAACCCAAAACCTACTGTTTCGATTTCAAAAATACTACATAGGCTACCTTGCAACCCTCTTTGCGTCCCACTGCTGGGCACGGGTCTTACCCATTATTGGGGAGGCCTGGAGCTTACTCTACCACGCTGCTCAAATGCGGGTTGGTGGCCAACCCGCTCTTGGACGTTTTGAAACCGCCCATAAAGCCTCCGACAAGGTTTAACGACTATTATCTATTGACAACAACCCGGACCGACGGCTATTCGAGCCCTCCGAAGCACGGAAACGCGCATGAAATTTTTTGCCACCAGCGGTCACCCATCTCACACCCGACCGCGCTCGTTTGACTTAGTTGCATAAATCGTTTGTGTTCTACACTAACCGCCGGGCCATGCGCGCTTCACAAAGTGTTACCCTTTACAATTCTTCAAAATTTTCCAAATTTGCCACTCGAAATTACACGATACTTCGGACGATCGCGCTTAGAGTAGGGTCCCGGTATCGGGCAGCAGATACGGGTGTTTGCGGAGATGAGATAATAAGTTTCCGAGCGCCAAGATAGGGGAATAGGGGACGCCGTATTGTATCAACTGTCTAAACTGTTATTGAGCTTCCTTATAACTGATTCAGTTATAAATGTTCTATGCCACAAAGTCTATTCAGCTCTGAATTTTGTGAGGTATTTTTTTCGTGTGCATAATCTCGATAGCGCTCAATGTCGAGTAACAGCAGCATGACAACTAAACGTAGAAGTGTTGTGAGAGATAATAGTTTTGAATTTTTGAAGGAAACTTATTTAGCGGCGTTGTGCACTTTTTTGTGATGGGTAAAAAATGTTAAGCTCGCGTCAAGACACGTGGCCTGATCGAATATTTGTAAGACGGGGGGGTGACAGCTGATGGCTCGACTATCTATACTTGAAAAATTCGTTTATATCAAGTATTTAAAATATGGACATTGAACAAAGTGCATCTATTAATGAAAAAAGGGACGAAGAAATAGTGAAAGAAAATGAGTGAGTACCTACTTTATCAAAATACTAGATGAAAACCTACTGAAAATACTAGATGAAAAATAATACTGATATTAAAAGCAATTCGTGCGAAATTATTCCCTAACCATTCCAAAATATCAAAAATGCACAACGTTAACGTCAGGTTTTCACTTCTGCCGGCACTACCGGAGTGCAACCCGTTGTTTTTTTTATTTCTTTAACAATATTAATTGCGTACCTTACTGAGGTAAATTTGGTGGACTTTAAAAATACAGTTCCTGGACGCCCGAGCGTTGCTCGGATAAAAACAATTGATTTTCTTGGTTTATTTTTAAGCAAAACATTCATTGGCTTAGTGTTACTTAACAAAGCCTTTTGAAATACCTAGCTCCCAATTTAAAAAATAATGTCACAAAAATAAAAAACGCAACTTGCCTACTTGAGGTTTGAACCCAGGTCTCTAGCTCCATAGCTAGTCAGCTTTCATAACCATTCGACCAATAAAGCTTTAATTCCATTGACGAAATTTTTATAGAGATCTTTCATATCGACATTGTCATTTGTTTGAAGGGCGGATTGATGGTCGACATTTGACGGCTTTCTACGCCACAATATATTATTAATATTCTCCAATAGAGTAAGTTTAAACATTAAATAAAACGACAATTTCTATCAATAAAAATTTGCTGGATCTATCCGTTTCCGAGATTCAAAAAATATATTTAGATATATACAAGAATTGCTCGTTTAAAGGTATTAAATATAAAATTAGCACACTGTTTAGTTTGGATAAATTGACGACCCGTGTAGCGCAATGGTTACCATGCCGTACTGCCGATCGGAGGGTCCCGGGTTCGATTTCGAAATTGAAATAATGATTTTTAATTTCTGTATTTGGTCTGGGTGTTTCTCTATTTGTGTGTATTCATGGTACCCACGACACAGGGAATCCTAGTGTGGGGCTGTGAGTGTTAGCGTTTTTTTTTTATTAGACAATTACAATTTGGTTTCTGTCTTACTCATTTGGTAAAACACACGAACTTTTAGAGCAAGCTTCAGTGTTTTTACGTAAATATAAATAAAATGCAACTGCATATAGGTACTTTGTCAGGATTTAAATAGTAGTAGTACTTGTATTTGTATCTTTGTCCGTCTTGCGAATGTACTTTTATGCGGAGAAATGTTTTGATTGCCCTAAAACAATTATTTCGGGTTCTATCCGCAATATGTTGTACTCGTATGTTGTATTCGCTGTCACCAATTAAAAGGTTAGATAAAATATTGAGTTGGTTATTTTTTTTTCTCCAACCTTTTTTATGTCCCACTGGGCACAGGTCTCCTCTCACAAGTGAGAGGGGTGAGCCATGTGCGGATTGGTGGACGTCATGCTTTCGAGAAATAATGAAATTATCTCAGGCATGCACGTCGATGGAGAAATAAATTAAATATCAAGATATTTTCCATCGCCGTGAAGCAGCGATAAATGCGCACATTACAAATTTCTTTGTCAGAGGTGCGCTTGGAGGTTGAGAAAAGTGAGTTGGTTTATATATACTGCACAAAATCACATACAAATTCACAACACGAAACTTTTTGCTTAGTACTTTATGCTAACTGACACCTTAGTTTTTAAGAAGCTTTTAAATTTATTATGCCGTAAATAGGTAACTAAAAGTTATTGTAATTTTAGCTACAGCCCGCAAGTATGTAATAAAATTTAAGAAGTTTAATTTCGATCACTTCTAACTCTTTTGCCATCACTAAACTTGACTATTGTGCTAAATCTGATGACAATGCAATAGTAGAAGGATAAAGAGGTAGAGGCAAAAAGTTTGAGGTCTCCAGTTCGGACTTGAAATATTATGTTCAATTCTTCATATCACGAGAACCCAACGATTGAACTTAATTGTGGTTAAATAGAATCCTGGAACGCCAACCAGTAATTGGCTCATTAGATAATAATATGCTTAAGAAAAGCATTTCATTTTTAACCGACTTCAAAAAAGGAGGAGGTACTCAATTCGACTTTTTTTTTGTTTGTTACCTCATATCCATTTTAATTTGGTCCAGTTCTGATAATGGTATCCATGAGAAAACCATATAAGTCTTAAATGCGCCTTAAGTAGCTGCGCGACAAATGGACGAATAACTCAATATCACACCAAACAATTTCGATGATTCTTTTTTTATTGGAAATTTATTGGATGTTGAAGTACATCCAATAAGCTTGGCTGACACCGACTCCAAAATAACAATAATTGCACCTACATTATATGGTTAACAATTTAAATATCATACCTACATACTGATGAGTAGAAAATGTAAGTTGACTATTAAATTGTAGAAGAATACGCAATTATTATTTTATTTTTTTTACTTTTAAGTGCATATTAATTTGTTTTGGAGATTTGTTTAGGTTTCTTTTGAAGTCGGCAATTTTTGAAGTGAAAACTTCTTTAGCGGCGTTGAGCACTTTTGTGGGATGGGTAAAAACTGTGAAACTCGCGCGAGGTCACGTGTGCTGATCGAAAAATTTCGTAAGATAGTAGAGGAGACGTGGAAGATCGACCTTCACCGATCTGATAATTCGATGAGACATATTTTTTACCAAATATAATTTATAAACATATATGCCTATGATATAAATTGACTATCGAAAGTGTCCATAGCTATTTTTAATTTAATTTATTTTAATCAATTTTCTTTCATATCACCTTCACTCTTGTAATAACCGAACGAGTGAATATCTTCACCGGCTCTTAGACCAAGACGGAGGGGTGACAGCTGATGACGGCTCGTCTGACGGCTGTCTATATTTTTTTTTTCTTCAATTATGGAATCGCAAACTCTGCATATTGCCAGCGTCAAGTATAATTTTATCTTAAAATTCGTTTATATCAAGTATTTAAAATATTGAACAAAGTGCATCCATTAATGAAAAAAGTGACGAAGAAATAGTGAAAGAAAATGAGTGAGTACCTACTTTATCAAAATACTAGATGAAAACCTACTGAAAATATTAGATGAAAAATAATACCGATAATTAAAGCAATTCGTGCAAAATTATTTCCCAACCATTCCAAAATATCAAAAATGCACAACGTTAATATTCAAGTTTTCACTTCTGCCGGCACTCCCGGAGTGCAACCCGTCGTTTTTTTTTGTTAAAATTTTTGTTTAAATGTATTTAGTTTTTTAAATGAATATTTTGCTGTATTCGATATTTATTAGATCTCTATAACAGCTACGTATTAAGAAACAGTCACACTCTACAACAACAGAGCTAATAGCGTCTGTATCCGACAACAGATCGTGTGTGTGGCGAGATGAGGCAATAAAGCTCCGAGCGCTTCTTGGCACCGATACAGGAAACCGTATTGTTTCTTTGATTTTCTTTCATTGATTTTAAGGTTTTTGACGTGACAACGTCTTATAATTCGATGGAGCCGGCTGCACGCACGAAAAAACATGACTCATGCGGCGTTACCTCGCTCGGAGGCGTTCTATTTAAGGCTTGAAGTGCAAGTGAGAGTGCGGAAAGAGCGACAAAGAGACACAATCGGCCTCCGCGTTCGGCAGCATTCGACATCTGTCTCTCTCCTACTTGAGTGAGCGATGCGTCCGCGTGGACAGCTGCTATACAATAATACATTTACATGTATTCGTCAAGTATGAAGTGCAGTGAAAAGTGAATGTGGTGTCAATTGTTTATAGCAACAAGTATTTTTTTATGAGAGTTTTGGCGGGAAGTCTGAGGGAACAAGTTGTACTCTTGTTTTATTTTCATTTTCTTGGTGTATTTTTGAGTTATATCGAATAAAGTTGATGGCATTTTGCTCGATATAGGTTAATGACAGTGCACGAGTGTTGTGAAATAAAATAACAGTGCGAAAACACGTTTTTTCGGCTTGCCTCCAAAATTCCATCGGGCATGTTCTGGTAAAGTAGCCATCACTTTACTTGAACATTTGACTGACTAGACTGACTGATACCTGACGACTAACTGACTTTTTTCTATGACTACAGTGATGCAAAAAGTTTAATTGACGCTGGCAATGCACAGAGTTTGCGACGCCATTATTAAAATTGAAAAGTAAATATTGAATGGCAGAAAGGATTTTTATCCAATGCCGTAAAACGAAATTAAAAAAAAATATATATATTTTTATGACGTTGTCACGTTCGACTATCGTCAGTAAACCGACTTTACAGACAACCGATTATTTTTTTGAATTTTTAGCTAAATGACAAGAAAGGAGCAGTTAAAAAAACTTTAATATACGAGTCGTCCAGACGACCTTATAAGTTCTTGTCGAAGATAGATAGGGTTAATAAAAAAGCAGCCAAGTGCGAGTCGGATTAACTCACAAGGTTTTTAGTAGAGCACTCGCCTAAAAATTGCAAGGCCAACATAAAATAACTTTGTTTTTTATAGTGTTTGTAAAAATTAACAAAGTTAAAGCTTGAAAAGTTAAAGCATTTTTTGACATCAGAAGTCCATATTTTTCAACTATGAAAACTTTTCTTAAACCTCTTATGTTTGCTGATCGCTGTAAAAGGAAAAGGCTAGAGCTTATAATAGCTAGCTTTTTGTGTCCCACATACTTATATTATTATTATCATTATTTGTGCCCATATTGCGCGTTGATTTGTTGCGTGTATTGATTAATTTTTAACTATTTATTTATTTTTATTTTTTGGATCGGATCCGATCGTCGGCTTTGGGCACCTCTGTGTATTTCAGGGCTTTTGTACACTGCGAGGAAAATAGCCGGCGACAAAAAACCTCCCAGGTTTTTATGGAATTCCTTTAAGACGCTTTATCATTTAAAAAATCAGAGACCGAGTATTACGCTTTTTCTAGTAAATACGTTTTAAGTTCCTTTTTAAAGTTGCCCGCTTTTATTTTGAGGAATTCCGGTTGGTTATTGTATATTCAGTGGGTAACATTAATAGTTCAACCGGATAAATACCACCGCAGCACCCACTTCTACCCTAAAGCAATTCTATTGTGTTTCGGTGGTAGGGTGCACTTACCGGCCAGACTTATAGAAAAGGGAAGAAAGAAAAAATATTTATTTCATATTAGGAATAGGAAAATATTCGCTTAATGAATGTTATTTTCCCAGCAGCACTTTTTTTTAAAAAGTACCTACATTTATATATTTGAGATTACAGAATGGCTATGGGTCGATAGGCACACGTGATAGCTGATCGTGTGAGACATACATGAGGCGACCATCAGCCTTCAAAGTAATAGAGCAGCTGCATGCAGAGAAGACTTAGGGTTACTCGAGGTTATGGTAGATGTCCATGGGCTGCGGCGACCACTTAACACCACTGCACACACGCCTGCTACTCCATTTAAACAAAAATACCCAGCCATGTGCAAGTCGGACTCGCGCACGTAGGGTTCCGTATCATTGTCCATAAAAACGGCAAAAAATCACGTTTGCTGTATGGTGGCTCCACTTAAATATTTATTTTATTCTGTTTTTTTGTATTTGTTGGTATAGCAGCATCAAAAATAATGTCTAGCCATCCCGGTTCATGAGATACAGCCTAATGACAGACAGACGGACGGACAGCGGAGGCTTAGTAATAGGGTTCCGTTGGCAACCTTCGGGTACGGAACCCTAAAAAGACAATAAGTTTACTTATACAGGGCATTAAACACTTATGATTTAGTAGTATGAATACAAGAATTTGTATTACTGTACTCATGAGCACATAATTTCTAGCGGCACATTAAAACTTAAGCGAAGCGACCTTTGGAACAAAATGATACACTACAACTATAAAATATTAACACTAAAAGTAAAGAATGGCTTTTAGAATTTTAATACATTTATATTTCTTTCCACCAACCAGCATTGGAACAGCTTGGTAGAGTAAGCTGCAGACGTGCCCAATTATGGGGAAAGTCTACAATAAAAAGATAAGATAATATAAATATAAATATACTGAAATATAAAAGGTTGAATCTTTATTTTTTTTACAAATAAAGTCGTTCATTTTCGTGGACAGCTGCTATACAATAATACATTTACATATTTTCGTCAAGTATGAAGTGCAGTGAAAAGTGAATGTGGTGTCAATTGTTTATAGCAACAAGTATTTTCTTATGACGTTGTCACGTTCAACTATCGTCAGTAAACCGACTTTACAGACAACCGATTTTTTTATTTTTTTTAGCTAAATGACAAGAAAGGAGCAGTTGAAAAAACTTTAATATACGAGTCGTCCAGACAACCTTACAAGTTCTTGTCGAAGATAGATAGGGTTAATAAAAAAGCGGCCAAGTGCGTAGAGTCATTTTCTTAGAGTTTTTTTAATTAGTTTAACAAAGCTTGCAGTCTTGTGCTTCGTGATATAAGCGGTCACCCGGGCATATTTTTAATACCCCATTGCTGGGAACAGGTTTCCTATCGGAAGTGATCGGATATAGTCCACCACGCTGGCTAAGTGCGGATTGGACGACATCATGTCTTAGGCTCTTCCGCGACGGAACGTCAATACATATTGTCGTATATAATTACAAATAGCGGGCACACTACGCGTAAGATCGGTGGCTCTGTCGCGGACCGCTCGCTCGCTGCGTCTGTTCCGTCCTCCGCGCACCGATCTTCCGTCGGCGTAACATCGGCAACATTGCATTGGAGGTATTTGTGTGAATCGCACTACATTAGGCGGATAAATCGCGGCGACGGCGCACGCACAGGATGTTTGACACCAAACTGTAGAGTTTCGACAAATGCGACTGATAATCTGCCACTGAATATTCAATGTATCTGCAATGTATAGCAATGGATTGAACGCAACCGAAGTTCGGCGGCGGAATTTCCGTTACCTAAGTGTAGCGCTGGCCTTAGAGAAAGCATGAACATCTCTCAGGCATGCACGGCGATCGAAAACATCATAATTAATTATGAATTTGCCCTCACTCACTGACGGATTCTATAGTCATTATTAGTTTTTGAAATGCTGCCTTTATTGACCATTAAGAGAGAAATTAAGGCGTTACTATTGTAAATTTGGCCAAATACGTACCATTCTCTATGTGCGGTAATTGCACTAGATGTGTGGAGTGGACTGTATATATTGATGTATAAGATATGTCCAAAACCCCGCTGAAGCTAATAAGTAATTCTAAACCACTAACCTTAACCTCCAAGTCGATCGGGAACTGGTGGGAGCGCACGGCGTTCTTTACTTATTTGTTCAGCACGGCCGATGGGTTTTGATCACTTTGGACACTTGGAAACAGCACGGCTGAATCTCTGGGCTACCGAGGAGTCAAAAACCAGACGGAATTCTCGAAGACAGGGTTACAGCACGGGTGAACCTCTAGGCTTCCCTTATAGGTAGGAGTGTCACTTATTAAGCACGTCTACATATTATACGTATTTAGATGCACGGCACCATGATCTTTGCAATACTATTTTTTTTTTCATTTTTAATAATGGCATCGCAAACTCTGTGCATATTGCCAGCGTCATGTATAATTTTTGCATCACTTGGTAGTCTTAGAAAAAATCAGTAAGTCATCAGGTATCAGTCAGTCTAGTCAGTCAGATGTTCAAGTAAAGTGATAGCTACAATACCAGAACGTGTCCGATGGAGTTCTAGGCAAGTCGAAAAAAAACATTTTTTCGCACTGTTATTTTATTTCACAACACTCGTGCACTGTCATTAACCTATATCGAACAATATGCCATCAACTTTATCCGATATAACTCAAAAATACACCAAGAAAATTAAAATGATACAAGAGCACAACTTGTCCCTTCAGACTTCCCGCCAAAACTCCCTTCGCAATACTAAGTCCATCTTTTTACAATTGACATTGGATGTCAATGTCAATGGATTTCTTTTTTATAATTACTTACCAGCCAGTCACAAGGATCGAACAATCTCTGTAACCATTTCTGCTGTAAAGCAATTCTGTGATGGTGATGATGGTCGGTGGGAAAGTGCCATTGGCTTCAACACTTATATGAACCTGTTATCAACCTCTGGAATACCAGCGTAAAAGAAAGACTTCAGGTCATACAGAAGCCCTTTTTTGAAGTTGATTGTAAAGGGAGAACAATGGTTATGCATCACTACATCGCCGCGTAATAAAGAAACCTCAGTTACCTGATCGTTTAATCTCAAACTTCACTATCACATACAAACAAAGTGCTCACTGTTTTACTGTTATTATGAATTATTTAACTCCAAACACATATTAAACTCCAGTAAGTTACGTTACCAATCCGCACTTAGCCAGCGTGGTGGACTATGGTCTAAATACCTCTCATTTGTGAGAGAAGACCTGTGCCCAGCAGTGGGACATAAAAAAGGTTGACAAAGAAAAAAAATAGAAAAGTACGTTTCTTACAAAATGTATTCGTACGCACGAGCTCATATTTCATTGTTCATTTGTATTTTATAGCTCCCGCATTACCTAATAAAATATAAACACACATCAAAAGTCCTTCTTATTCATTTTAATAATATTTTTTAATGTAGGAGAGAAGTATAATTGAAAGAAAACGACCCATCACGACGACGCTCATCTTAAAAACATTAATAGGTTATTTTAATTAACTTACAACAGACCCAGGAAGAAATTTTATTTTTTTACTTTTTATTACATTTCTTGTGTCGGTGGTTAATGAAAACTTTAACGTTATTATCATTCCATTTATTACATCATATCATACTAATATTGTAAACGCGAAAGTTTGTTAGAATGGATGTTTGTTACTCTTTCACGTAAATACTACTGAATGGATTTTAATGACACTTTACAATAATATAGCTTATACATCAGAGTAACACATAGGCTACAATTTATAAAGATATTGTGTGAATTGTCCAAAATATGACGATAAGTGTCAAGTAAGTAGGGAAAATTCTACCATCTGCGAGCTATTCTGGCGTGCGCTGCCAAAACCGCTCGAGTTACACATATGTAATGCATGATGGAAATGTTTATCTGAAATAAGGGGAAAGCTATAGGCTATATAACATCATGCTATGACTACGAGTATTACTTACCAAAATACACGCGGACGAAGTCGCGTATTAGACTAGTATTAAATAACAAAGAAAATGTCATTCAACTTCTTTGTATTCTTTGACACTTTGTTCGTTAATACATGATTAATGTCACCTTTTCTTTGAAATTTCGTATAAGCTACGAAACGGGCTTTATAATCGACATTATAAGGTCTCAGATAAAATAACTATTTTATTTATTTACAAGGTATCATCAATCCCAGCTTCTTCCTTCCATCATTATTGCATCAGGTCTTCGTCATCAGCAGAAACGTAACGAAATATATTTTGACTTTATTTCAATCCCATCCATCCATCCATCCATCAGCCTTTTATTGTCCACTGCTGGACATAGGCCTACTCTAGGTACTCCTTTTGCCGAGACATGGTCTCCATTCAAGAACCTTTCTTCCCCATCGATTGTCGGTCCTCCTAACTATATGGCCTGCCCATTGCCACTTCAGCTTGCAGATTTTGAGAGCTATGTCGGTAACCTTAGTTCTTCTACGGATTTCATCATTACGAATTCTCGAACGCGTAGAGAAATATCAAGCATAGTCCTCTCCATCGCTCGCTGGGCGACCCTGAGCTTATGGAAAAGGCTAAATGTAAAATACCACGTCTCAGCGCATATTTCAATAGGATGGCTTTATTCCACCGTACAACAACAACACGTACAACAATAGTTTTTTTTAGATCGGGTTCTAACAAGATTAAAATAAATAAATAACGCTTCACACTCATAGCCCCACAGTAGAGTAGATATACCCTGTGTCGTGAGTACCATGGACACACACAGAGATAGAAACACAAACACCCAGACCAAGAACAGAAATTTAAACTCATCATTCAAATTTCTACTTTGCCGGGAATCGAACTCGGGACCTTCGATTGGCAGTCCGGCATGATAACCATTGCGCCACGCGGGTCGTGACTATAAAATGTGTTTGTACAGATTGTCACTAGTTTCTTTTGCATACAATAAAGAAATAGATATTTGTTCCATGAAAATTTTTACGATTCACATAATATACAAAAAAATTACTATTTCAGCGCTATTATACAGGTTATTAAACATTAACTACGCCCCACAAGGGGTATACTCGCAGTCATGAGCTCATCTTTTCTAGTACCTCATTAAAACTTAGCGTTCTTTGGAACAAAACGACGTACGAATAGTAGAATCTAATGCTTACAAGCGATACTAAATTTAAATTACTCTTCAGTTTACTACGTTTCAGTAAGTAAACTGAAACTCTTTATTTATTTTGTAAATACTGAGTCTCTGTAGTAGTAGGAGAGCCCACAAGGCTAATTGTGGATTTACTAGAGCGTAATCAGAACCTTGTGCATTTTAAAGGTTGGGTGTTAGGAATATTAAAAGATAGGTGATATGAAGTTTTCGGTTCAACCGGTGGGGAGAGCGCCTATGGGTTTTTAAAAAATTTATACGAAAAGTACAGGTTAAATTACGACAAATATCGATCAATAGTAGAATAAATTAAACTCATGGTAAGTTATATTTCAGTAATTTAAATGCATGGTAAGTTGTATTTCAGTAATCTAATGATTTTAGTATGAATGTACCTATACAAAACAGCAAAATAAAACACACAGCATTTTGGCAATCTTTGGAGAGTTCGAACTTTTATTATTTAAAAAGTCATGGTTCAACGGTAACGGGATATTCTAATCTGACCATTTTAACATACAGAAGTAAGAAGAAAAAACAATCGTGGCGCGAATGTGATGAAGCGCGCATGGCCTGGCGGCGAGCGTAGAACGCAAGCGATCTTACGCAATTAGCCAAACGGGCGCGGTCGGGTGTGAGATGGGTGACCGCTAATGGCAAAAATTTCATGCGCGTTTTCGCGCTTCGGAGAGCACGTTAAGCCGTCGGTCCCGGTTGTTGTCGATAGATAACAGTGGTTAAACCTTTTCGGAGGCCTTATGGGCGGTTTGAAAACATCCGACAGTGGGTTGGCTGACCCGCATCTCCACCAACCCGCATTGGAGCAGCGTGGTGGAGTAAGCTCCTGGCCTCCCTATAATGGGGAGAGACCCGTGCCCAGCAGTGGGACGCAAAAGTGTTGCAGCCAATCGTGACAGTACTCAACAGGATGCAAGGTGTACCCCATATCTTAATCTGACGCGCTCGAGTAAATCCGAAAATCCCCTCTTGGGCTCGTTGTTGTCAGAGTCGTTGTCCTATACTATAGTGACAACGACTGCAATAATCTATATCATTGATTCCGTGATTGAGAGATTTACATTAAAATCTTCTTTTATGAAACCTTTTTTGCGACCCACTCCTGGACTCGGGTGTTCCCCCACTATTGGGGAAGCCTGGAGCTACTCCAACACGCTGCTCCGATGCGGTTTCTTGTAAATATATTTTTATTACTTTTTTTTTTGAAGTATTCGAGTCTTAACTTTATTAAAAAAAATCTAGAGGAACCATTATCTGCATCCATTTCGGCTGTAATGCAATCCAGTTGTTTTTCGGTGAATATGTGATATTCGGTTACCTCCCTTACTAATATGAGGTGATCATTAGCCCTTAGCGAGTAACTGCATAAAACCTAAGATATTACTTGAATATTGCTAGAGTGACACTGCGTATACAGATGTAGATAGGTGTAATCAGGGTATAAAAGTGGTATGGTGTACCCATGTTCTTAAAGTGTGTTATGTATATGATAAGTGATAACATGTTTGGACAAGTTGACGCAATAGTTTTTTTTTTTATTCTACACCACTTCTACATGTATGCATGTACACAGTAAGCATATAAGTAATACGTGTAAGGTACTGGTCTTCAGCGATCATTAAAAACTACGTCGCTTATATGCTCAACTGCCTTTTTATTTTAAAATAGAAAACTTTACAGTATATAAACTTACGTTCATAGTTGTTTCTTCCTAAACTTTGTACGAAATGTTAATGATATGATGTCCGATACCTTTAAAATTGTTTTTAATATAAAGGAGAAAATGACAGAAAAATGACATTAAATGAACAATTTGTATTCCTAATATATAAATAAATATTTTTTCTTTCTTTCTTTCTATCAATTAACACTGCCTCGTTACATAAGTACTTCTAGCACCTCATTAAAACTCATGTTCTTTTTGGAACAAAACTACGCACGAAAAGTAGAATATATTGCTTACTAGCAATACTAAAATGAAAGAATGTATTGTCAAGTATAAAACTTACAGTAGCACACGCAGTAATATTGTGCTTTTATGCTTACATTTTTTTTTAGTTTCAGTTCGCGAAATAAGACATTTTTTTTCATAGTTGACATAAACAATTGCGTATTTAAAGTACCATATTTTTTTCAACCTTTTTTATGTCCCACTACTGGGCACCGGTCTCCTCTCATAAATAAGAGGGATTTAGGCCATAGTCCACCACGCTGGCCAAGTGCGGATTGGTGGACTTCATGCTTTCGAGAAATTATGAATTTCTCTCAGGCATGCACGGCGATGGGGAACATCGTAATTAATTAAATATCACGATATTTTCCATCACCGTGGAGCAGCGATAAAATGCGCACATTACAAATTTCTTTATCAGAGGTGCGCGCCGAGGATTTGAACCTGGGGTGGGTCGCGTCGAAGACCTCGGTTTTTTACCACTCGGCCATCGCTGCTCAAAGTACCATATAAAGTGCGTTAATTTAGTTTCAATACCTTTCTCAAGCCGGTTTATAATGATATTAAATCTAATTTAGTATTTCTAACCCTTTTTAACACAAATACTTTTTGTATATTTTATCGGGTAGAATCCGATCAGTGTCTTTGGGCACCCGTGACTGAGAGAGGAAAAACAACCTCCGGTGTTTTTATATATGTAGTAATTCCTCAATTCGCAATAAATTCAGTGACTGAGTATACATATAATAATACATATTTATCAGTTAATATTTTTAAGTGCTTTTAAAATCACTGGCCGCTTTAGTTTAGAAACATGCACGTAGACTACGATTTATTTTTTGAAATTCAGAGCTGCAAAATAACCACACGATTTAGATAACAAAAGACTTCATATGACAACCTGCGTGGCGCAATGGTTACCATGCCGGACTGCCAATCGAAGAGTCCCGGGTTCGATTCCCGGCGAAACAGAACTTTGAATGATGGGTTTAAATTTCTGTTCTCGGTCTGGGTGTTTGTGTTTCTGTCTTTGTGTGTGTCCATGGTACCCACGACACAGGGTATATCTATCCTACTGTGGGGCTATGAGTGTGAAGCGTTATTTATTTATATTATAGAGTTCATAATGATTCAACACATACCTAATATAATTAATATAATAAAAAAGAAAATTTAACAAAAAAATATCGTTTTCATAATATCTCCTGGCTAGATGGCTGTTAGTTAATCTTTTAAAAGACAGGTATATTTTTTCTTACCTATAATATGATTATAAAGAACCGTGTGGCTGAAATACAAAATCGCGAGAAATATATTGCATACTAAAATGCAATGCCTTACCAAGGCGCACTTGTAATTCAAATTTATTGTGTAACATTTGCAAAGCATTAAATAAATAAATAAATTTTATCTTGATAAATTGATAAAATATTAGCAGAATGCACTTCTTATTAAATATTCCTCAGGATCGCAAATTTATTCATATTCAGATATTCAGTATAAATACTGGCATAATGTAATCTAAGCAAAGTGCAAAGTGATGAATGAATGTGGAAGAAAGGGGTACTCTCGAAAATAATGTTGGGGAAACAACGTTTTATATTCATGGTATGAATAAACCAAATTTGCTCATTCTATTTACCGAAATTTAATGATAATTTTGTGTGTTTTGGAATTAAAAAACACACTTAGGTACTTAATCTTTGGCACAGATTTGCTCTGAGAACTGGCGTTGTTGAGTTGTTCAAGTTTTTCTAGCTTCAGAATTTTTTTGTAGCTTTATAGGTGGTAGAACTATTATGGTTCGCCAGAGGAAGTACCACCGCTGCATCCACTTCTGCCGTGAACCAGTTCTATTGTGTTTCGGTGGAAAGGTGCAGTTGCCGGCCACACTTACATGTGGCGGCCACCAGCCTCCGGAGTAGCAGCGCAACTGCATACGACCTCAGACAGGACTTACCTATGCTTGCTTGAGGTTGTATGTAGATTTCCATGGGCTGCAGCGACAACTTAACACCACGTGACCTGCATGCTCGTCTGCTACTCCATTCAAATAAAAAATAAATTAAAAAAAATATTTTTGATCTCATTAACCAACTACAACAAAAGAAGGAGTCTCTCAATTTGGTTGAAATAACGCAAGTTTCAGCTTTCCGCACGTTGATTTCTTTCTTGTGTCGGTGTGTGATGTTCCACTACTGAGTTGTGAAACATAAAAAAGGGTTGAGCAAATAATAATAATGTATAAACATGTTGAAAAATCTCTTCAATGTCCGACTACTGAGTAGTGGAACATAAAAAAGGGTTGAGCAAATAATAATAATGTATAGACATGTTGAAAAATCTCTTCAATGTCCGACTACTGAGTAGTGGATCATAAAAAAGGATTGATCAAATAATAATAATGTATAGACATGTTGAAAAATATATTCAATATCCGACTACTGAGTAGTGAAACATAAAAAAGGGTTGAGCAAATAATAATAATGTATAAACATGTTGAAAAATCTCTTCAACGTCCGACTACTGAGTAGTGTAACATAAAAAAGGGTTGAGCATCCTCCTTCTCTTTCCCGCAAGCGCACTATTATATCATATCGGCATCATTCGCACTTGAACGAATGTATATGGATCAGGAAGACCTATTAATCAGTCTGTCTTCGTCCGGCCGCCGGCGTACACGCACGCAAGTCCTTTCGTGACAACCGCACCGCAAGCCACCATGCGTGGTTAGACTCGCCGCATCGCCGCCATCACCGCTGTCAATAGTTTGTGATTTAACGACTCAAAGTGATGAATAGGTACCTATAGTATATTGTGAAGGACAACACCAGTGCCCGGGCAAGAGAAGATTGATCGAGGCTTCATCAGAGCACGAGCATACCATCTGCTCCAGCCCCTGTGATAATCCAGGTTAGTGCGCTTGCTCCCGTTATCAATCCTTCTCGTTTTCCACCCTTTATTCCACCATTTTTGGTCACATCGAAGTCGAACCGCAACTTACAGTCCACAATTCCTGCACCCGCAGCGGGGGATCATCTTCAGATCCACCAAATACAGCTAAGGTATCTCCTGCCTGATCGAAAGAGGCAACTAGAAGGGGGCTTCCGGCGTTGCGGGCGGTGAGAGTGGGAGATCGATCCGTCCAGCCAGCAGCCCCGGGAAGAATGGCGGTGTGTGCGTGGCCGCATGTCGTTGTAAGCTTCGGAAGTTGTAAGCAAGTGCAGGAGAGCACGTCTGCTCTCCCAAAGATGTGCCAGTTCCAGGGCGCTGCGCATGGATGACACCGGTGCGTTCCACTGGAGATCCCGGAGTCCTCCCCAAGTGCAGAGGCAAGTCTCCAAGGGGGCTTAGTGCGGTCAAATCCCATATAACCCGATATGTCCCATGCCGGGCACCTTTTGAAGGTTTCCCCCAAAAAAGGGCTCGTGAGTGGCAACGCAACTGCATTCGACCTCAGATAAGCCTATGCTTGCTTGAAGTTGGTTGTAGATTTCCAAAAGCTGCGGCGACCACTTAACCACACATGGCCTGTATGCTCGTCTGCTACTTCATTAAAAAAAAACAAGAGCTTAAATTACATACCTGCATGTTTTAGTTGAGTCATTCGCCATGCTATTCTACTAAAATTCTATCCTTCCTAGTCTGATCTGAATAAGGCTCATTAAAGTTAAGATAGCAGTTGGCTTACGTCAGAACATGCGTAATAATCTCGCATCTGCATAAGATTACATATCTAGACACGCGGCAGCGTGTCAAGCCAAGTTCAAGTAAAGGAACTGGCTAGCCAGCGCCGAGTGTAATATTACACGAACCACTTGACCTGGTGACACTTTTGACCCTTCTATAACTCAAAACCTCTTTAACGTAAACACACAAAACTACGTGTGTTTAATAATATCCATAAGGACGTCTAGAAGCCCAAATTTCATGAAGCCAGCTCAAACGGCTTTAAAGATATGAAGGTCAAAAAGTCGTAAATTTTAGCACTGACTGACTGACATATTACTTGATATCACTATATGTCAGTCAGTCAGTATGAGATCTTAAAGTAGATCTTAAATAGAGTGAGTGAGATCCTAAATTAAAACTATTACTAAAATGCCACATCCAGAGATGTCGATCACTTTGCACATCCATGTATTTGTTGTTACGTAGTCTAGGAATAGTGTAAAAACACGCATTATGAGGGTAAATGCAATACTTTTATTTTTATGCACACCCTTATGTATAATAATAATCAGTTTATATTCTCTGTACGCCTGCTGTTATTTAAGTTTGTAATTAACATGGATTTCTCAGTAAGTGAATTATTGTTAATTCTTTATGGGAAATAATAAAGCTCTTAAACCATAAATATAATAATAATGTATATTAATTCTGATAAAAACTGGCCAAGTCAAATCTAACCCACTTTAAGATCTCACATTTTTAAATAACTGCAATTGTTATTAGTATCCAATAAAGCAAAGAAATAGACTTTAATTTTTTTTTGAATAAGACATAGGTCGATCGATTTATCATCCCCGAAACCAGTACTAAAATTCATCAAAAACATTGAAGCCGTTTCCGAGATTCAAAAAATATATTTAGGTATATACGAGAATTGTTCGTTTACAGGTATCACTGATCAGGTTTTGAGTGTATCTGATACCATATCAGATACACTCAAAACCTGATTTGTGTAGTATGTAGCCCTTAGTATGAAGGTATTATGTGTAGAGTTTTACTTTTTAGTTTCAGTTTTAAAAATGAAACACTTTTGAAACGATATTGTAGGTATGTCCCTAAGCCTTTCGTGCCATGATCACTTGACATTAAACTTACATGTTATTTACACTGACTTTCGGCGTGCTGATGTGTTTTTTCCTAGTTGACTTGATGTAGTTGCGCGCATGACCCGGCGGTTAGCGTAGAACGCAAACGATCTATGCAACTAAGCCAAACGGGCGCGGTCAGGTGTGAGATGGGTGACCCCTAGTGGGGAAAAAAATTCATGTGCGTTTACGTACTTCGGAGGGCACGTTAAGCTGTCGGTCCCGGTTGTTGTCCATGGATAACAGTCGATAAACCTTGTCGGAGGCCTTATGAGCGATTTGAAAACATCCGACAGCGGGTCGGCCACTAACCCGCATCTCTACCAACCCACATTGGAAGAGCGTGGTGGAGTAAGCTCTAGGCCTCCCCAATAATGGAGAGACCCGTACCTAGCAGTGGGACGCAAAAAGGGTTGCAGTCTTGCCAACTCAACAAGTCAACTCAACTGGAATTAATGGGTATAGAGGGGTGGAAGTGATCCCGGGTTCCGGCGGGAAAACCGTTGATGTGGCTCCGCCTCGAGAAGGAGAGGGTTATGGGTTGAGCGACCGATCACAGGGCGCTTCCTTTTGAGTTCGACTAATTCAAAAAGGAGACATTTCTTTTTTTGATGTCCACTTTACAATGTTTATGCTGTGCAAATCGATTAAGATGTTTTACATCTATCAGTACTCACAATTATTTAAATTAAAATTTACTGTATATTTTCCACATCATTCAAATGATATTTTTAACTTCTCAACATTTTTAACAGTCCTTCATGTCTGTAAACATTGCTCGTATAATGCAAAAAAATAGGTCAACGCATAAAATGCGACCTTTTGAACCTGAATTGAAAAACCCGACCGTGGCTGACCTCAACCTTGCCTTTTTCATGGCTCAAAAAGAAACTAGCCTTAAGTGAATTTAGTCTCCAGAATTTTATTTATTGTTTCCCGAGGCTGAAATGAGATTTTGGGTGATTTTTTTGCTCGGCAAGAAATGGGATTTGTCTAGTGTTTTTACGGTCTCATAAAATGCTTGAAAAATTGAAAAATGCTAAAAAAATTAATACGAAACATGTGATGCAGCAGGTTCTTTTTTTTTGTTTGGAAACGTACCTTTCCAAACCAATTATGCAACTTGACGATCCGTATGACGAATCATGCTACACTTATTCAATAAAAAAATATCTCAATCTCAATCTGTATGCCTGAGAGTTCAGGCGGCTTTTTTCTGTCACTGACCCAGTGGTAAGTGGTAGGCATCAAAAGCCGAAAATCCGTTTAGATTTTTATAGAATTTCGTCTTTTCTTTTCTTTTTATTCTTTTCTTTTCTTTTCTTTTCTTTTCTTTTCTTTTCTTTTCTTTTCTTTTCTTTTCTTTTCTTTTCTTTTCTTTTCTTTTCTTTTCTTTTCTTTTCTTTTCTTTTCTTTTCTTTTCTTTTCTTTTCTTTTCTTTTCTTTTCTTTTCTTTTCTTTTCTTTTCTTTTCTTTTCTTTTCTTTTCTTTTCTTTTCTTTTCTTTTCTTTTCTTTTCTTTTCTTTTCTCTTCTCTTCTCTTCTCTTCTTTTCTTTTCTTTTCTTTTCTCTTCTCTTCTCTTTTTTTTTTTTTTTTTCTTTTTTTCTCTTCTCTTCTCATATTTTCTCTTCTTTTCCCTTTCTTTCTTTTCCTTTCTTTTCTTTTCTTTTGTTTTATTTTATTTCCTTTTCTCTTTTTCTATTTTCAACTATCCAATTATATTTGTATAACTCTATTTATAGAAAACAAATAAACAACTCCCAACATTTTAGAAACACCTTTGTGTATTAAGTGACTAAGAAGCATAGAAATAGGTCAACGCAAACGCGACCTCTTGAACCTGAAATGAAAAACCCGACCGTGCCCGACCTCTACTTTGCCTTTTTCCTGTCTCGAAGAGAAAGTGGTCTTACTGGAATTAGTCTCCGGAATTTTATTTATTGTTTCCCGAGGCGAAATGAGTTTTTGTGTGACTTTTCTGCTTTGCGTGAATTTGTGAGTGAGACTCTCCTTCAATCATATAGGTAATTATTCCATATTATTATTAGAAGCGCGCATGGCCCAGCGGTTAGAATAGAACGCAAACGATCTATGCAACAAAGCCAAACGGGCGCAGTCGGGTATGAGATGGGTGACCGCTAGTGGCAAAAAACTTCATACGCGTTGCCGTGCTTCAAAAGGCACGTTAAGCCGTCGTTCCTGAGGGCCCACTCTGTACGCCCGTATCCGAAACTTCGTGAATTTTCGGGTCCAATTTTTGGATAAGGCTGAAGATATTCTAGCAATATTATTCATTCAGTAGCTTAATGTCATCAATGATAACCCTTATCTTATTAATTCGTGAATAAAAACCGATCTGAGTATGCCAAAAAAAGATTCCGAAAATGTTAGAACTTACGGACGGATGCTTACAGAGTGGGCCCTCTGGTTGTTGTCGATAGATAACAGTCGTTACACCTTGTCGGAAGCCTTATGGGCGGTTTGGAAACATCCGACAGCGGGTTGCCCACTAACCCGCATCTCCACCAACCCGCATTGGAGCAGCGTGGTCTCCCCAATACTGGGGAAAGACCCGCGCCCAGCAGTGGGACGAAAAAAGGGTTGCAGCCATTATTAGAATACAAATTGTATAATTCGACTAGAATACGGATATATAACGATGGTTGGCATTGCCAACCTTCCAAAATATACCTATTTAAAAATATATTTTTTTTGAATTTCTGAAATATGTATTACAAAATTAGTATTTAATACTTGTTCAAAACAATTGCAAAATGAAATTATTATGCCCTATTTTTATAAAAATCTTAAAAAGTCAACGGGCAATAAAAATAAAGCAATACATTCATATCCCTACAATAGGAATCCCTTGTGGGTACCATAACACAGACAAATAGACATGAACACAAAAACATCTTCAATTTCGGCTTAGCTGGACCCCGGGACCCGTGGTTGGCAGTCCGGCGTGGTAACTATTGCGCCACAGGGTTACACGACATTGTTAATCTAAACAAATAAATAAAATTGGAGTTTCTGTATGAATGAATGTATGTACTGTGCATAAACCAAAATAACGTTTTATACAATTTTTGTCTGTCTGTCTGCCTGTAGATCTATCTGTCTATCTTTTTGTTGTCTGCTAATCTCTGAAACTGCTGGACCGATTTTGACGGGACTTTCACTGCCAGATAGCAGATAAAATAAGAAGTAACTTAAGCTACTTTTATTTCAGAAAAGTTCTAAAACTAAAGTCCGGGGTAAAACTAAAGACGAAGTCACGGGCGGCCGCTAGTTTGTCAATAATTGCTTAGTTACTTGTAGGCTCGAAACAAAAATGTCCACCCATCAGCATTGGCATTTCTGTAACGGAAAGAATAATATTGAAGCAAAACTAAAAGATTTCGATTTTCCTAATCATTAAAGAAGATAACGATGTTACGAGTACTAAAACAGTAACTTTTTTCGAACTGCTGTTCCGAAAGAACGAACTAACTTTTAATGGTTTGTTTACTTTATGTCAGACGAGAAAAAGAAAGGAGTACACAACTTTTGACGTCACTACTTTTTTTATACAATTTTTTTTTCAACCTTTTTTTTTATGTCCCACTGCTGGGCACAGGTCTCCTTTCACAAGTGAGAGGGATATAGGCCATAGTTCACCACGCTGGCCAAGTGCGGATTGGTGGACAGTGAGAGGGATATAGGCCATAGTCCACCACGCTGGTTATATAAATAAACCGAACAAAAACACAGACCGTCCGCGTGGTGTTAAGCGATCACCGTCGCCTATGGACACGGGCAACCCCAGGGGAGCCACCCGAGCATTGCCGGCTTTGAAAGAGAGCTTTTGTACAGCTTTCTTGAAGAACCCCGTGTTCTAGTCCACTGGGAATGCCTCAGCTGGAAGATTGGCCCATAACCTACATGACCGTGGTAAAAAGGAGCGTGCAAAACGGACTGTGGAGGACCACCACGAGTCCAGATGGTGCCGGTGGAACTTCAACCTTCGTTTGGTGATATAATCATGGAATGGTGATGTAGGCAATTTGAAAAATTCCTCGTAGCACTCACCATAGTAAAGTCGGTAGAACACGCAGAACGAGCCTATGTCTCTTCGCAAGCTAAGCGGTTCTAGCCAGTCAGTCAATATTTGGTCGATGACGATTCGGACTGCGTTTAAGACAACGTTTAAATCGATGAACGCCGGCTGCACGCACGAAAAAGGATGACTCATTGTAACGTTCAGGCGCGGTCGTAGCCTTCAATTTTGGGGGGGGGTCGCCAAGAAATTTTGGGGGGGTCACTAAGAAATTTGGGGGAAGAGGTGTCCCAAATTGGCTTGTTTCGCCTTCCATCTACGCATGACAGATGGATTTGGGGGGGGGGGGGTCATGTCTCCTGTGACCGTGAGAGACCTGTGAAGAGTTCAACTGCCCATCACCAAACTTTTATTGTTCAGCACGAAAGGGTAGTACGGTAAATCTCGAGAACACGACCAAACCCCTGTAATGTCGGCCAAATTTATATTTTCTTTGGAGCTTTATTACCTAAAAAATAACCAGTACACTAACAACTTAGAGTTACCTGTAATGTTAGTTTTAAGCCTATGAATTAAATAAATAAATGAAGCAAAATAATTACGTACTCACGTTATAAGCTGCAAATCGAAATTAGATTTTACCAAAGTTCGTGTAAAACTAAGTTGTCAAAGTCAATAAGACGACTAACAGGTTTAAAAAGTCCTTTAGGTTTTATATTTTATTTTCGTATTTTACATTCATATATAAACAAGCTTTGTTTTGCGTTCTTTGATACTTTTAGTTTCAACAAATCTAATGTAATTTCAATAATAAGTCTCAGGTTTGTTAGTGTTTCTATGTAGGATGGACTGCAGCGACAACTAAATACCACGTAGCTATCTGTGTAGACAAACATGCAGGCTAAAGTAGTGGTCCCTGTAGCTTCAGGATAAAGAATAGAGCTACGGTATCCCCTGCCTGATCGTAAGAGGCGACTAAAAGGGGGCTTCCGAGGTTGCGGGCGGTGAGAGTGGGAGCTCTATCCGCCCAGCCAGTAGACCAGGGAAGACCGGCGGACACGGCGTTTGGAGTATGGTGGACGCGTGGAGCACATTTGCTCTCCCGAGATGGGCCCGTACCGGTGCGTTCCACTGGAGATCCCGGAGTCCTTCCCAAGCGCAGAGGCAGACCACTGAGGGGGTTTTAGTGTGGTACAAATCCCACATTACCTACAGTACCATATGAAGGTTTCCCCCCGATACAAAAAAGGCTAGTAGTAGTACTACGTTAAGTAAATTCTTGAATATTCCTTTATAATAAATAAAAACGTAAATTCTTGTTGAGTTTGAAACCAGGGCATCGGCGTTTGTGATTCTTTAAAGTTCATTAATGTACTGTAAATCATATCCAATTCTTTCACGGTCCAAGCGACTCGCCTATGGAATGCTCTCCCGAAGCACCTCAGGAAATTATACTCAAAGCCTTCGTTCAAAAAGGGCGTTTATGCACATTTCTTGGCGCTTTGCTCATAACTTGGAAGATGAATATTGATAATTTAATTTGTTATTATGTTCTCCGTTTTGAATTATTATTCTTATCTCATAATATAAAAATTAATTACAAATCATCCACACCAAATTTATTTTGCGAGTACCTATATTTAAAGTGTAAAAACAAACAAGCTACATGGGTATTCCATGTAACGCGAGTTTGCTGATTCATAAAACTAAATTTTAAATCATTTTCAGCTCCATCCTGTCCATAACCGGTGAGCTGTAAGGCAGTTTGCACGCGTGAGATCACAGCTGTATTTCACTAAACAATTAACAGAATGGTAGTTATAAAGAGAAGGACACAGGCGTACAATTTTTGTAGGTGGTAGAACATTAATGGTTCGACCAGGAACGTACCACTGCTGTACCCATGTCTGCCGTTATGCAAATCTATTGTGTTTTCGTGGAAAGATGCAGTTATTATTAACCTTCGGAGTACAGCTTTATTCGACGGCAAAACCAGGCTTGCGTAGTTGTGTGTAGATGTCCATGGGCTGCAGTAATCACTTACCACGTGGCCTGCATGCTTGTCTGCTACAAACTTACACAGGGAAGACACAAACGAAATGACACAGGGTATTAATTACCTTATTGTGGGGCATACTCACATATGTAACGTTTATTTAAAAAACTATGCGACGAAACAATTGTCATTATGACATCTGATTTCATAAAGAAACGGGAAACATCCCATAACTTTATTAATCAAAAGCTGCACAAAGAAGGACCCAAAGATATAATGAATAACTACCAACCAATAGCTCTAGTGCCTTGTTTCTCTAAAATTTTCGAAAAAGTGATTTTTATTAAGAAAGAAAGAAACTAGTTAATTATCTAGTTAATTAGACTAGTTAATACTATATACTAGTTAATTAGACTAGTTAATTATCTAGACAAATATAAAATACTAAGTGACTTTCAATATGGTTTTCGGCAAAATAGGTCAACATCTTTAGCTATTTACAGGATGCTTAGTATGGTCTGGACTCATAAACAATAAACTTAAATGCAGCTCCTTATTTGTAGATATGACCAGAGCTTTTGACTGTGTTGTCCATAACATACTTTAAAGACAACTTGAACATGTAGGTATCCGAGGTATTGCATATATGTTAATTCAATCCTATCTAAATAATAGAAAACAAGCAACAGTACTCACAACATATAATGAACAAATAAATACACTAGAAGAAGTGCAATCTAAGTTTGAAACCTGTAGGATTGGCGTCCCTCTAGGTAGTGTACTTGGCCCACTTTTATTTTTGATATATATTAATGAACTACCATCAGTAACAAAATATCCATGTGTTATGTTCGCAGACGATGCAACAAGCATATTTCATAATGATGGTAAAACAATCAAAGTTTAGTTTTTTTAACTTTTGGGGTAACAATAAAAGGGTTAACTTGCAAAGGGGAAGTGTTTGACGATGTACCTATATTATTTTTTATTTTATTTTGTGTTAGTACTTTTTTTAAGGTTAAATTAAGTGATAATTGTTATTAATTTAGTAAATAATATAACTTTAGTTTCATTTAGTTATTATTGGATGCCTGAATAAGGTAGACTGTTTAAATACTATTGTTAAACGCAAACACCAATTTTTTTTGTAAACAGTCATCAATAAAAGTTTTTCATTTCATTTCGTTTCGTTTCGTTTCTTTTCATTTCATTTCATTTCACTTAATCAGCCGTGCTCGTGGAAATCTAGAAATCACATCGAAGATTTTCTGCTACATCTGTATTTGTTAATATCAAAGCTAATTTGTAAACTAAAACCAGCAAGCTTTTCCTAACCATTGGTCAGCTTTAATTTTGTTGTACGATGTAACGTACTCGTAAATTAATTCCACTCTTTGTTATTTTAAATTTTATAAGTATGAAATTACGGTTCGGTGAGTGTTATTATTACTTATGACGTTAGTATGTGAAACTATGTTTTAGAAATTATTCGTAGTACCCGGATCACTGAGCATCCATAAAGTGGATAAATACTCTGATAAATACATTTTGTTCAGGGACACATTGGCTTAGTGTAACGTAACCGGTCCTAATTAATAAAATAATGGTGTTACGTACTACTCGCTAATAGATGTCACGAAGAGTAATGTTTTTCGGATTATGCTAAGTAGATTATTGCTGAAAACAAAGCTAAAACTATATTATTATTTTCTAAAATGAAACCTAGCTACATCGATTTATCGCCTCCGTTATCCCGTGCATTTTAATTTCATGAAAGTTTTCGAGATTCAGATTATATTGATTATACTAGTGGACCCCGCAGACGTTGTCCTGCCTCAAAAGTTTTGTAAGAGGATTAGTTTCTTTATCAACTCAAAGAGTTTTTATGTTACTGTCAAATTAAAAATTAAAAACGAATAGTGACAGATGAACTGTTATTCAGACTATGTCAAACTATTGGACGATGGCGCGAAGAACCAATGTTTGATAATTACTGTTACTAACAGTTTAAATAGGAAAATAAAATAAGTTATTTACTATTAATTTCGCAATGCTCCCAAACTTTCTCACCGTTTAAACCTTCCCTGGACTTATACTAATATTTTAAGACCAAAATTAGCCACATTGGTCCAGCCGTTCTTGATTTTTTGCCAGACTAACGAACAGCAATAAGAACATTTATTATTTGAAAATAACAATATACAGCCAAAGACAATACTATACTTTATTAATCTATGAAATGAAATAAGAAACATAAAATTTTTCTTTCATTTAATATTGACTGGCTAAAAGGATTTTTATACAATGCCGTAAAATGAATTAAAAAAAATAAGAAACATAAAAGATAGACATGACAATTTTGATAGC
The DNA here is from genome assembly GCA_911387765.1 of Pyrgus malvae. Classification (NCBI taxonomy): domain Eukaryota; kingdom Metazoa; phylum Arthropoda; class Insecta; order Lepidoptera; family Hesperiidae; genus Pyrgus; species Pyrgus malvae. The sequence continues at coordinate 3,780,386 of OU426958.1, read as the reverse complement.
TGCGTGAAAATGTAAATAAACAAACACAGAAAGTAAATAATTAGAGTTTTGGCGGGAAGTCGAAAAAGACGTATTGTGCTCTTGTTTTATTTTCATTTTCTTGGTGTATTTTTGAGTTATATCGGATAAAGCTGATGGAATTTTGTTCGATATAGGTTAATTACAGTGCACGAATGTTTGTGAAATAGAATAACAGTGCTAAAATATGTTTTTTCTGCTTGCCTCCAAAATTCCATCGGACACGTTCTAGTAAAGTAGCCATCGCTTTACTTGAATGTTGGACTGACTAGACTGACTGATTACTGACGACTTACTTACTGACTTTGTTATTTCTTCGTCCAGTTTCATTGAAACTGGCAAAAAATTGATGCAAATATTATACTTGACGCTGGCAGTATGCATAGAGTTTGCGATGCCATAATTGAAAAGAAAAAAAAAGTAAATAATTATGTAAAGAAATAATGAGGAAAAGCAAAGTATAACAATAAAATCAAAGAATATAAGTTATAAAATATGATATTGGACGTGAATGAAATAAGTAATAACATGTAGTGTATTTATAACACTACACAGCGCATTTCATTTGCTTCCCGTGGGAAGGAGATATTTTCCCGCGGCAAAAAGTAGCCTATGTTCTTTCTCAACGTCCTTTCTATGTTTATGCCATATTTCATCAAAATTGGTTCAGTGGTTTAAGCGTGAAAGAGTAGCAGACAGACAGACAGAGTTACTTTCGAATTTATAATATTAGTATGGAAGTACCTATGGATTATGTATGTATGTATATATGTGTGTGTGTATTTATGTAGGTATATACAAGAATTGCTTGTTGTAAAATCCCATAACTGACAGTGACATTTTCAATTGTTTATTTTTTTACGAATATGATGACCGCTTCAGAGCGTAATATCGCAGTAAGTGTGTAAGTTTAGATGAAACAATTAGATCATATTTCATGAGCCATTTTCGGATGTACCTTTATGACTTATCTACGTGTTATACCAGTGATATATCAATGTTAATACAGTACTCACGTCCCTTTCGTTTTCAGTATTATTAATAATAATTATGTTCTGTTAAAAACTAAAAATGGGAAAATAAGTTTTAATTACAATTTAAAAAAGTACGCTCTTAATGTACCTAATCGCATTGCTTGAACTCTTAGAGTATCAAAGTTACTGACTCACCCTTCAGTGTCATACCTGTCATACCTTGATGTTCTAAGCTTGAACTTAAAAGATCACTGGAAAATGTTTTTAATTACTTTTTTATTCATAAGGAATTTTCACATATAAATTGTTCCTACCTGTCAAACGTTTGTATTTCGTGACGTGAAGTTTCTAAACTTTGACACGAGAGTTTTGGCGGAAAGTCGAAAAAGACATATTGTGCTCTTGTTTTATTTTTACTTTCTTGTTGTATTTTTTAGTTATATCGGATAAATTTGATGGCATTTTGTTCGATATAGGTTAATTAAAGTGCACGAGTGTTGTTAATTAAATTAACACTGCGAAAATATGTTTTTACGGCTTGCCTCCAAAATTCCATTAGTCACATTGGTGACTGACTGATTACTAACGACTTACTGACTTTACCTATTATTACTCGCCCAGTTTCACCGAAACTGGCAAAAACGTGATGCAAAAATTATACTTAATGCTGGCAATATGCAGAGTTTGCGATGCCATAATAATTGAAGAAAAATAACTTTGACACAGTCCAAATAACAGGACGGTTCGTATGTAATTTTTTTTTATATTTTTGGTTGACAGTAACATAAAATATATTTAAGATAATAAAAAAACAAATCCTCTTTCAATACTTTTAAGCAGGACAACGTCTGCACTGCACGCGGGCGGATCTGAGCCGGACCACTAGTAGGTATATGTATGTAATAATAGGTTCATCCGTTAGTTAAGCCACCTCGCGCGCGCTTTTTATTTTTCTTAATAGTTTAGTAGTAGTCGTAGTAGTTATTTCATTATTTATTCAGTTCAACAATCAGACAAAAAACTTTCTTCTTTATAATATTAGTAAAAATTGCATTCCACTTGATTTACGGTGGTATCTTGAGACAAAGACGGTAAAGTAATAAAAATAAAAAAGATGTTATTTTTCTTCTTGAGCTACGGAATTTTAGGCAAAATATAACTGCAACCCTTTTTGCGTACCATAAATAACTCCACCGCCCATAAGACCTTTGACAGGGTCGACGACATCTTTTTTTTCGGCATTGGGGAGGAAACCTTCAAAAGGTACCCAGCACCTTGGGAGAGGGGAAACCGAGTTATGTGGGATTTGTTACCGCACTAAAACCCCCTCGTTAACCTGCGCTTGGGGGAGGACTACGGGATCTCCAGTGGAACGCACCGGTGTCCTCCACGCACGGCGCCCCGTATGGGCCCATCATCGGGAGAGCATACACCGCCGTCCTTCCCGGGGCCGCTGGCTGGACGGATCGAGCACCCACAGTCACTGCTTGCAACCCCGCAAGCCCCCTTTTAGGCGCCTCTACCTATCAGGCAGGGGATACCGTAGCTCTAAACTTAATCCCGAAGTTACAGGGACTAGCGCTGGGGGACGCTATGTACGTCCGCCCCGGCGGCTCCTTCGCCGAGCGGGATCTGCACTTTTCTGGGCTCGCTCGGCTTCCTCCTTTGCGCATATTGCAGTGTCGCAGAGGTCACCGAGTCCCACTGGAGTGCATCATCGCTTTAAAGGCGGCCACCGCAGACAAGTCTGGTCAGATATTTTGGAGCAGTAACGACTACTATCTACCAATAACAGCGCGGACCGACGGCTTAATCTACCTTCCGAAACCTGGACGGGCAATTGAAATGGTTTAGCGCATGTTATTTGCCACTTGCGATGTCGTTTAGGTGTGTAGATCGCTTGCTTTCTATGCTAGCCGCAAGGCCATCATTAAAGACCATTCCGCAAAATTTAAGAGTGTTGGATCGCTATATTATATCAAAAACCCTCGAGAGAAAAAAAAAATTTTCAACCTTTTTTTTATGTCTCACTGCTGGACACAGGTCTCCTCTCACAAGTGAGAGGGCTTTAGGCCATAGTCCACCACGCTGGCCAAGTGCGGATTGGTGGACGTCATGCTTTCGAGAAATTATGAATTCCTCTCAGCCATGTACGGCGATGGAGACATCGTAATCAATTAAATATCACTATATTTTCCATCACCGTGGAGCAGCGATAAATGCGCACATAACAAATTTATTTGTCAGTGGTGCGAGCCGAGGATTTGAACCCGGGATCGATCGCGTCGAAGACCGCGGATTTATACCACTCGGCCATCGCTGCTCAGAGCTGTGAGAGAAAATACAAAAGCATAAATTCACACATTGTATGAACAGCCAATGGCGATAAAATAATTTTAAGCCTCTACAAATCTGAGTGCAGTCGAATCTCCAGTAATGTGAGTTTCCCTTTAATTTGCATACTCAAATATATGGAGCCTTATTAACATAAATTATACTAATGGAGTCCATTAGTTTTAGCTCTGATATTTTATGACCTATCCAAATAGCTTCCTTTAATGAATGTGCAGAAAATACGTACGGTAAAAAAAATAAGCAGTATTAATTAAGAAAGATGAAGCTTGAAGATTGAAGCACGCACGGCGCGCCCGCCGGTTAGCGTAGAACGCAAACGATCTATGCAACTAAGACAAACGGGCGCGGTTGGGTGTGAGATGGGTGACTGCGCTGACTTTCATGCGCGTTTCCGTGCTTCGGAGGGTACTTTAAGCCGTCGGTTCCGGTTGTAGTCGATAGATAACAGTCATTAAAACTTGTCGGAGACCTTATGGGCGGTTTGAAAACATCTGACAGCGAGTTGGCCACTAACCCGTATCTCCACCAACCTGCACTGGAGCAACGTGGTGAAGTAAGCTCCAGGCCTCCCCAATAATGGGGAGAGACCCGTGCCCAGCAGTGGGACGCAAAAAGGGTTGCAGCCAATTAAGAAAGATGAAGCTTGAAGATTAAAGCTCGCATGGCCCAGCGGTTAGCGTAGAACGCAAACGATCTTTGCAACTAAGCCAAACGGTGACTGCTAGTGGTAAAAAATTTCATGCGCGTTTCCGTGCTTCGGAGGGAACGTTGAGCCGTCGGTCCCGGTTGTTGTCGATAGATAACAGTCATTAAGCCTTGTCGGAGGCCTTATGGGTGGTTTGAAAACATCCGACAGCGGGTTGGCCACTAACCCGTATCTCCACCAACCCGCACTGGAGCAGAGTGGTGGAGTAAGCTCCAGGCCTCCCCAATAATGGGCAAAAAGGGTTGCAGCCAATTAACAAAGATAACCTTATAGATCCCTATAAAAATAGAAATTTAGATATTTATTTAACACTCGTAAGTACCCCAAACACAAAAAAGTATAAAATACGATACACAGAGAAAGACTGCAAAAGATCTAAAAGTCAAAGTATTTTGCAGAAAAAGTATTGTATGTGATTGGAGTATTATGTTTTACCTTTTTATAGGTACTAGTTTTAGATAAAGAAAAAGAAATAAATCTTCATACTCAGTGGCTAAATAACGTGAAATATTAGGTACAAAAACTTTCAGAAGTCCGAATTCGGTAATGGCCTCACATATATCAACACCACCACAAGAGAACGAGGGAAAAGCTATTAAAGTTTAAATTCGCACAATGTATGAACATCCACCGCCAATAAAATTATTTAAAGCCTCTTATAATTCTGCCGGATTACAATTCATTCGTGAATAATGCGGGCTTCTCTTAAATTTACATATTCATATAAGGAACTCCTAATTTTTTTCAATTTTTTAAATATTTGAATGGGGTAGCAGACGAGCATGCAGGATGCAGGCCACGTGGTATTAAGTGGTCGCTGCAGCCCATGGACTTCTACATACGACCTCAAGCAAGCATAGGTAAGTCTTGTCTGAGGTCGTATGCAGTTGCGCTGCTACTCCGGAGGCTGGTGGTCGCCTCATATAAGTGGCTGGCAATTGCACCTTTCCACCGAAACACAATAGAGTTGGTTTACGTCAGAAATGGGTGCAGAGGTGGTACTTCCCCGGGCGAACCATAATAGTTCTACCACCTACAAATCAATCCCTTTTAATGACCCACTGCTGGGCACGGGTATTCTCTCGGAATTGGGATGGATTCAGGCCATGATCTACAAATGTAATGGACTATGGCCGAAATCCCTAAAAAGCTATCTATGTCTTAAAATCTAATCACAATATGTTTTTGGAGGCAACCAATTTCATCGGACTGTAAAATTCCAAAAGATCTCTGCTAACGCAATTGAAACTGCGGTGCTTTGCTAGTCCATACTGATATTATAATGTTTGTCTGTTTGTTGGTCCTTCTTTCACAGAGCAACGGAGCCATGTTATAGTATGATTTTTGTATGTAGTAATTTTGATGACGCCGGAGAGTGACAAAGACAAAGAACTTTATTTGCACAAATATGGGTGTTTACAAAAGTTGTTAATACATATTTAGTACGCCATATTTACCTTCATGAGGTATGCAAATATTACAAAGATAAAAGAAAAAACTTTACACAATTTATAAAAATGTACAATATTATCAATTTTATTTTTATTTTTATTTGATCCCATGTTGCGCATATGGTACACATCCACATCCAGTTACAACACCACGTACAACATCCAGTTTCCTTCACAACACATCCGTTGCCAATAGAGTCCTTTAAGCTCTTCTTTAAGATCATGGCTATGCTACGTCAGTTTCAGGTGAAAATATTTTTTTGTATTCTTCAAGAGCACAATATTTCAGTAGTCTGTTATTAGTTTATGAACTCAGTTTTATTTATAAAACCAAATAAATAGAGCACTTATTAAATTACTTTAACTAATGGACTTCTATTAGCTCGGATATTTTATGACGCATATAAAAGCCCTTTTATAGAACCGTACAAAAAGATTAGTAAGATTTAAATTAAATATTATGTTTTTAATAAAACAAAGTGCCTATCGTTATTTCAGGCCTTTTAGATTAAAGAGGGATTGACTTAAGATTCGATATAAGCCTAAAAGCCAAAATGTTATCCATTCATACTTTTAATATTATAAATTCGAAAGTAACTCTGTCTGTCGGTCTGAAATTTGGAACATAGATAGAGTGGACTTTGGGAAAGGACATAGGATGGTTTTTATCCTACGGGAACCTTTAAAACGGCCCCACGCAGGCGAAGCCTCTGGCGGAAGACTAGTATTATATATAGAATAGATATAGATATAAACGCAAAGGATTCCGTAACAAAATTAACAAGATACCCAAAAAAGCACCGATTAATGAGCGATTTAAAAGCAGCGCTTAGAATAGGTAATATAGAATGAGTGTCTTCATACAAGCGCACTGTCAAAATTAAAGCACTAAATAGATTCACACAGATGTCAAATCTGCAGTCCTGGATTTATGGACGCCCGAGCGTTGCTCGGATAAAAACAATTGATTTTATTGGTTTATTTTTAAGCAAAACATTCATTGACTTAATGTTACTTAACAAAGCCTTTTGAAATACGTAGCTCCCAATTAAAAAAAAATTGTAAAACGCAATTTACCTACTTGAGATTTGAACCCGGGTCTGTAGCTCCATAGTCAGGTTTCGTAACCATTCGACCAAGAAAGCTTTAATTCCATTGACGAAATTTTATAGAGGTCTTTGGAGATATCGACATTGTCATTTGTTTGAAGGGCGGATTGACGGTTGACATGAGGCAATGTTGACATGCGTTCTACGCCACAATATTATTAATATTTTCCAACAGATGTCAGTAAGAGTAATTTTATATTTAACGGCATAAACATTAAATAAAACGACTATTTCTATCAATAAAAAATTGTGGATCGATTTATCATCCCCGAAACCACGGTACTAAATTTCATCAAAATCTTTGGAGCCGTTTCCGAGATTCAAAAAATATATTTAGATATATACAAGAATTGCTCGTTTAAAGGTATTAGATTTAATTTATTATTTTTAATTTATTTTTTGGCCTAGGTGCGGCAGCGTCCTTGGGGCGGCAGCGTCCTAGGGGCGGCAGATTTCAGAAGAGGGTCCCTCGATTTCAGAGGATAAAGGTCAAACACGTTCACAACTAGTGATTCTCATGGTTTTTTTATTAAAAAAACCTTATAGAAACTCTTTCCTATCGAAACCTATATTATAGTGTGAGTGATAGATGAGAACAGCAAGGCGGGCGGACGACAGTGACAACGTAGCAACCCCCGCTTTCCTTAGGTATATACATGGGGCGGCGGAAATAAAGTGGCCTACACTCATAAAAAATATAAATCCGTCGCTGCAAATCTGACTAACAAAATATTTTTATTTTCACCAAATTAACTATAAAATAGTACAAAATATTGAAAACTTCACTGCTAAAAGTTATGTTATTAGATTTCTTTTGTTTTTCAAAAGTGATGTGATAGATATTTTAACCTTTGCATACTACGAAGCTGCCGGCGGCCCGACGTTTGGTGCCATTAATGGCACCAATTAAAATGCTTCAATTTGGGCGCGCGAACTTGGTTTCTATAATGTAATTGTAATTATTCTAAGAAGCGTATATTTCGGCGCGTTCGCGCATCTTTTGTTAATCTTTTGAAACAACCGTATACGCGCCGAAAAAATATGCTAATTTGAAACCGCATTTAATCTATGATAAATGCTTATAATTAACTAAGGATTAAGGACTTTATTTTAAAATTATCAGCAAGTGTAGTATAGTAGTAAGTGTAGTGAATAAATTATTACAAGCGCTGTAAAAATCTCACAACTTTACTTATTACAGTCCAATGGAAATTCAACTTTTTTATATCCCACTGCTGGGCACAAGTCTCCTCTCACAAGTGAGAGGGATTAAGGCCACAAAGAGCGGATGGGAGGATGACGCTTTCGAGAAATTATGAATTTCCCCCAGTCATGCACGGCGATGGAGAACATCGTTATAAATTAAATATCACGATATTTTCCATCACCGTGGAGCAGCGGTAAATGCGCACATTACAAATTTCTTTGTTAGAGGTGCGCACCGAGGATTTGAACCTAGGATCGGTCGGTCATTACTGCTCTGGAAACTATATAAAGCATAAATAGATTTGTACCTTTAATGGATTAGGTCCTAACATTTTAAAACTTCTTTGCTATTTCCTTTTCAAAAATGTACAATAAATTCCTTACTAAAAGTAGCGATTATACGTATACCAAATCGTATATCCAGTGGATAATACGACAAGGAACATAAAACCTTTACGACTCAACCGAAATGTAGCCACTTTTCTCAGCTATGACGTCATCTATTGTAAACAGTTTTCAGAGCATTTTCGTATTGTGCAAGATCTCTTGATTCATCGTGTTATGCTCCGGAAAATGAGTTTAAGAGAGCTGATACAATGTTATTTGAAATTTGGCTGAGAACAGCTTTGAGTACAGCCCTACTAGAAAAAATTAGTTTTATAGAAGACCATAAAACGTATTTTTGAAGTGAAAACTTCTTTAGCGGCGTTGTGTACTTTTTTGGGATGGGTAAAAAATGTTAAACTCGCGTCAGGACACGTGGCCTAATCGAAAATTCGTAAGATAGTAGAGGAGACGTGGAAGATCGACCTTAACCGATCTGATAACTCGATGAGACATATTTTTTATTAAATATAATTTATAAACATTTTTTTTTTATATGTAAACCGAACAAAAAGGCAGACGGGCCGCGTGGTGTTAAGCGATCACCGTCGCCTATAGACACGGGCAACCCCAGGGGAGCCACCCGAGCATTGCCGGCTTTGGAGGAGAGCATTTTTTACAGCTTTCTTGAAGAACCCCATGTTATAGTCCACTGGGAATGCCTCAGCTGGAAGGTTGTCCCATAACCTACACGTCCGTGACAAAAAGGAGCGTGCAAAGCGGACTGTGGAGGACCGCCACGAGTCCAGATGGTGCCTGTGGAACTTTAACCTTCGTCTGGTGGTATAATCATGGAATGGTGATGTAGGCATTACTTTGAAAAGTTCCTCGGAGCACTCACCATAGTAAAGTCGGTAGAACACGCAGAGCGAGCCTATGTCTCTTCGCAAGCTGAGCGGTTCTAGCCTGTCAGTCAATCTTGGGTCGTTGACGATTCGGACTGCGCGCTTTTCAACGGAGTCAAATGGGTGTAGCTGGTATTTTGGTGCTCCTGCCCAGAGATGAGAGCAGTACTCCATATGGGGTCTGACCTGGGCTTTGTACAGCGTCAGGAGTTGCCCCGCAGTGAAGTACTGCCTCGCCCTATTGAGGACACCAAGCTTTTTGGACGCCAATTTGGCTTTGTGCTCCAAATGACTCCGGTACTGCACTTTACTCGTAATGTCAACTCCCAAGATACCGACACTTTCACCGACGGTGAGCGCGGTACCCTGGAACTTGGGCGCTATAACAAATGGGGTATTTTAGCGGTAAACGTTGTTTGTTTTTGTTTTTTTTAAACTAATCGATGATCAAATAAAAAGCCAAAGAAGCACCTGCTCGGATAGCGGCACACCTTTTCCTCAACTGTTAATAGGTCGTTTTAACTGTATTATCTTATGGAGCTAAAAAATATTATTACTATCGAACGTTTTTATTCAACAGCCAGTTACCCCAAAAAACTTTAACTATCATCATTTATTCAGCTTTTTCGAGATATAACATTTGTTTATAGGGCAAAATTGGGAGGTATTCTTAGGATTTTTTAATTTTTATTTATTTATTAGTTAAATTTTTATTCTTCCTAGTACTCAGCCTTCTCTTGTACCAACTACTAAAAGATTCATACGACATTTCTTGGAAAAATTTCTTGCAAAAAGTAAACGAAATCGTATATCCAGTGGATAATACGAGGAGGAACATAAAACCTTTACGATTCAACCGAAATGTGACCATTTTTCTCAACAATGAGTACTATGACGTCATGTATTGTAGAGAGTTTTCATAGCGTTTTAGTGTTTTGCAAGATCTTTTGAGACATCGTCTTAATATGTTCTGGAAAATGAGTTTAAGAGAATAAAGTATGTCTTTTATCTCATGAATGCGGTATTATCTTGGTTGTAGGGGTGTATGGTCACCCACGACACGGGGTATATCTACCTTAGTCCCTGTAGCTTCGGGATTAAGAATAGAGCTACGGTATCCCCTACCTGATCGTAAGAGGCAACTAAAAGGGGGCTTCCGGGGTTGTGCGCGGTGAGAGTGGGAGCTCGATTCGTTCAGGCAGCGGCCCCGGGAAGTACGGCTGTGTGTGCGTGGCCGCATGCCGCCGTAAGCATCGGAGAGTGCAGGATAGCACATCTGCTCTCCAGAGGATAGCCCCACACATAACCCGGTAACCCTCTCCCAAGGTGCCGGGTACCTTCTGAAGGTTTCCCCCGATACCAAAAAAGGGGTGTATGGTGAGTCCAATACCTTCGATGCTCTAAAGGGGTGTGTCCACGTGCACATTTTCTGTGTGTTCATTACCTGGGAAGCTGTGAATCAGTAAGTTAATACTGAGTGATCAGTCAAGTTAATTATGACTACAGGCGTAGCGAAAAAAAATATCTTAACCTGTGCCTACCGGTAACTTTAGTAACTGAGTTTTTTTTTCAACCTTTTTTATGTCCCACTGCTGGGCATAGGTCTCCTTCTCACACGATTGAGAGGGATTTAGGCCATAGTCCACCACGCTGGCCAAGTGCGGATTGGTGGACGTCATGCTATCGAGAAATTATGAATTTCTCTCAAGCATGCACGGCGATGGAGAACATCGTAATCAATGAAATATCACGATATTTTCCATCTCCGTGGAGCAGCGAGAAATTCGCACATTACAAATTTCTTTGTCAGAGGTACGAGCCGAGGATTTGAACCTGGGATCTGTCGCGTCAAAGACCGCGGTTTTTTACCACTCGGTCATCGCTGCTCGATAGTAACTGAGTATTAATTAATATCTTCCCAGATAAAGCATGAATGATCTAATAATTTTCTATATCTTTGTAATAAATACAACTATGACAAACCTTCATTTGTAAGCTAAAATAATTATTTATTGCTGTTGGAAAAGATTGAACATTGAACAATTTTTAATCTATTCTTAATGAGTACCAACCCCTAAAAGATTCATAATATAACACTTCCCTTAAAAAGATATCTCTTTTATGTAACTTTTGCTAATATAAGAAGAAATAATCAAATTGTATTTGATGCATGAGAAATCGCATGGGACGAAATTTAATATTTACAAAATTCTGACATTATATGCCTAAGTATATTTTATATTTGGGCGTATATTATTACTTGTTTACTACATTAAACCAATTGTAATAAAACAGGCTGTAAATACTTTATGACTCAACGGTGGCTACCTTTCTCAGTTATGGAATTGGATGGCTTCATCTATTGTAAAAACAGTTTGAGGATCATTTTCTCTTCAGGCTCCGGAAAATAACTTCAAAAGAGGAAGTGCCGAAGTATAATTCCGAGTAACTTAATTACTTTCATTGAGACTGTTAGAAGTCATCGCTGCACTCATTTTTGTCCCGAAAAAATTCTTTTGTGTTTTGGTGAAGATTGCTAGTGTAGATACGCGGCAGCGTGTCAAGCCAAGTTCAAGCAAAAGAACTGGCGACTCAGCGCCTTGTGTATATTTACACGAACCATTTCGAGCGACTTCTAACCCCTCCATAACTCAAAACCCATTCAACAGAAACACATCAAATTACGTATATTTGTTTATATCCATAAGGATTGGAACCCCATATTTGATTAACCTAGCTCTTATTAAACTTTTGTTAATTGAAAATATGACATTTTAAATTGAATGTAGAATAATAATTTGAAGATAGTGATATCTAATTTAAAATAAAATTAAAATAAAATAATGCTTCAAATTTAAATTCCCTAGTTTTTAGCTAAAAACAACATTAAAAGTCTACTAGCCAAATAAACGATGAATTATTAGTGAAATCTGGTAAAATGAAATCTTAAGCTTAATTTCATCGTAAGTGATATCTAATGTGTAAAGTACATGTAAATTATTCTACATTCAATTTAAAATGTCATATTATTTTAATTAACTGACATTGTTGTAGTTGATAATGATAAAACAAGAAAAAGAGTTGTATACTTGCTTATTTATAATGTTTATTTTGTTCTCTTAAATATTTTTTGGGATTTTCTGTAGAACTTGGCGCTCATTTAGATATCAATACTTTTTTTGTCAAAGTCCACAACCAAACATATTGTTATTAATGAAATTTGCTTTCATTTTACACATTTATGTTTTTGGTCGGATCATGATTACAGGAGGCGGCTATCATCAGCCTTCAGAATAGTCACGCAACTTAATACGATCTCAAGCACCTCTCGCTTGCTGTCGGTTGTGGGTAGATACGAGTATCTATGGAGTGCAGAGATCACTTAACATCACGTAGTGTGTATGCTTGTCTGCTACTCCATGAAATTAAAAGAATAAGGGCCGATATTTCAATCCCTAGATAAAGTTATTAGTCATATAATATTATTGCTATCCTTTACATATGGTCAAGTCATGATAAAAACGCTAACATTTATTTGACGAATATTATTTTATTATCCGAAGATTGAGAAACAAATGAAACCATAAATATCCTATTAAAAATAATGATTCTGCGCTAAACAAATCGTATATTTGTATATTTGTTATCTTATATGTGGTAGAGCTGTTATGGTTTGCCCGGGGAAGTACCACCGCTGCACCCACAACTGCCGTGAAACAAGATTTGTGTTTCGGTTAAAAGGTGCAGTTGGCGGCCACACTTACATGAGGCGACCACCAGCCTCCGGAGTAGCAGCGCAACTGCATGCGACCTCAGACAAGACTTACCTATGCTTGCTTGAGGTTGTATGTAGATGTCCATGGGCTGCAGCGACCACTTAACACCACGTCGCCTGCATGCTCGTCTGCTACTCCATTCACAAAACAATTAATAAGTATACGACATTATATACCAAGTTGATTAGATTATTATTATATTTGAATCGATCTATGGTAAACGACGAAAAAAATTTCACAAAAATTTGACATTATATAGGTAATATCGCCGATTTAGCATATTTTTAATTTGAGCGTATATTATTACTTGTTTACTACTTAAAATAATTGTAATAAAACAGACTGTAAATACTTTATGACTCAACGATCGCTACCTTCCTCAGTTATGGGCAAGGCTTCATATTCTACTGTAAACACGGTTTAAGAAAATGCTCTCTATTTTCTCTTTAAGCCTCGGAATAAAAGTTCAAGAGGGCAAGTACCGTACTACTCGTTACTTGGAATTTTCTGCTATTTTAATTCGTTTGTATCCTACAAGGTTTTGTAAGAGACTGCGTAAAAAAATATTTTTAGAATTTCAAGTAAATTTACCTAGTCTACCGGTAAGAGTGCTCATCCGCTTCAAAGTCAGAAAATAATTGGAATTCAGTGGCCTAGGGAATTCAATTGATGGAAGTAGGTGGAATCGTCAATAAATATTTTTTACTTTGTTCCTAATAGCCTCTGTCAAGCTAAATTAGTGCTTTTCTTTTTGTGAAAAATTCACTTTTTATCATTTTTGTCAATCCCGAAAATCCCGGGATATCAAAAATTTTATAAATAATAAACGCGGGATTAGAAAAAAGTCCGGGATCAAATTCCCTAATGTGGCCTAAAGCTGTTGTATTTAGCATGACAGGCGCATGTTGGGCGCATGCTTGTAAAATTCAATTACTGCATTTTAATAATAATAAAAACGTTATATCTTATTGATTTATATCACATCCTAGACCTTTAAACAAGCAATTCTTGTGTATAATATTATAATTTGAATCTCGGAAACCTACGATTTTTATTAAATTTAAAGTGCAGGGGTGGCAATAAATCGATCTAGCTAGGTTTCATTTTTAGAAAACACTGTTGAATCTTTATTTATTATTTATTTATTTAACAATTAATGTACACAAGCACCATTTTGTTACTACAACACTACATGTTGTACACTTTTACATAATTTTGCATTTTGACCAAGGGAATCGGTCAAAACAACTTTTGATTGCAAAAATCAGTCAGAACTATTTTTAACTGAGGGCGTTGGTCAAAACCACTTTTGCCTGATTTTTGCAGTCAAAAGTGGTTTTGACCGGCTATAAGTTTTGACTGTGACATAATTTATGTAACAACATAAATTATGACAAGGATTGGTAATATTCTTTAACGCGTTTATTAAAGGGTAGACTTTTGGAATCACGGATATCAGCTGGTGGAAGTGAATTCCATAGCCTCAGTGCATGAACAGAAAAGGACTGTGAATAAGAGTGAGTTTTGTGTACGGGAATGTCGAGGAGAGTCCTTCGAAAAATAATCTTTGTTTTCAACTTAAACATAAACTGAAAAATATGACTCTTCCTGCCATCTATTGGCGAGTATATGTAATTCTACATTTTTTAAATTGAGAGCTGAAGTAGATGCCGTTGTTAAGTAAGCCAATTGTTTTTATCCGAACAATTATCTTACTTAGTAATATCCAATTGTTTTCAACGAACAAATATATATCTCACTGATAAAAGGACAAGCGTTATTGAATGGTCAAGTCTTTAAATCGCCTTTACGATTCAACTGAAAGAACCCTACTCAGTTATAACGCCAATATTACACACTGTTGAGAATAGTTTTCTATTTGTGACAAATCTTTTGATTCGTCGTCTTAGCTGAATTGAAATTGAGTTCACGAGAGCGAGTCAAATGCGTACTTAGATTTTGCTGCCATTTGCTATTTTTCAAATTCTATAAGTGATAGTACATAATTGAAGCACGCTTCGCTCTGCGACTGGTGGAAAACGCTAGCGACGAGATTGGCTAGGATGGGTGGCTAGAGGTGAATTTCACGTTGATATCGTGTATATTATTTATCTTCTTATAGATAAACTACTAATAAGAACACAGAGAGAAAGAGAAAGAGAGATAACAAGCACCAAACTGTGACCATGAATCAAAACTCTTTCTGTCACTTTTCTGAAATTGAACCCATGACTTTCGAACGGAAGTCCAGCATTATTCAAAATCTATTCTATCTATCAGCCTTTTAAAGTCCTGCTGGACATAAGCTTCCTTTAATGTTCAAAATCAAATTTGTATTAAACATGGTTACATTAAAGTTGTCTTAATATTTCGTTAACATACAAATTATATGACTTTGTGTAAGAAACAATTTGATTAACTAAGACTTCAGATATATTATTAATGTAGAATTCATTTCAAATGCTTTTTGTGAAGATCTTTGATCAAGCGAAACGAGGTCCTATTTTGTGTGTATTCTATCTTCCGGAAATTTGGTAAGCAAATACTTGAGGCAAATACAATTTGTAAGTCCAAATATGAGGTTGAGGCGTTGTGAAGATTCAAAGGGATTGAAAATTTACTTGTTTGCGAACTCCAAAGCGATCTATAAACTGTAGGGACGTATAACCTTGCCTAAAAATTTATTGTTTCAGTTTCTTATGATTCTGTTCAATATCCACTTTTCAACCCTTTCCAAGTATGCTAACTATAATATCCAACCCGTATTCGAGCAGCGTAGTGGAGTATGTTCTAGGCCTCTCCAATAATGGGGACACATGCCCAGCCAGGCGCGGTCGTAGCCTTTAATGTTGGGGAGGGGGGTCGCCAAGAAATTTTGGGGGGGTCACTAAGAAATTTGGGGGAAAAGGTAACCCAAATTGGCTTGTTTCGCCTTCCATCGGTGCATGACTGATGGATTTTGGGAGGGGTCATGTCCCCTGTAACCCTGGAACCGCGCCTCCCAGCAGTCAGACGCAAAAGTTGCAGCCAATATCCAAGTAGGCATGGGTCCAAATGACTGGGTCAAATAACATCTTCGACCCGTGATCATTGTGTTTAATAATTTAGTGCGTGGGTAATCGTTAGAGTTTCCGTGCTTCAGAAGGCATGTTAAGACGTCGGCGCTAGTTGTCATCGATAGTTTTTTTTATTTTTATTTGAATGGAGTAGCAGACGAGCATTCAGGCCACGTGGTGTTTAGTGGTCGCTGCAGCCCATGGACATCTACATACAACCTCAAGCAAGCAAAGGTAAGTCTTGTCTGAGGTCGTATGCAGTTGCACTGCTACTCCGGAGGCTGGCGGTCGCCTCATGTAAGTGTGGCCGGCAACTGCACCTTTCCACCGAAACACAATAGAATTATTTCACGGCAGAAGTGGGTGCAGTGGTGGTACTTCCCCGGGCGAACCATAATA
This sequence comes from Pyrgus malvae, assembly GCA_911387765.1. Lineage (NCBI taxonomy): Eukaryota > Metazoa > Arthropoda > Insecta > Lepidoptera > Hesperiidae > Pyrgus > Pyrgus malvae. The sequence continues at coordinate 3,764,107 of OU426958.1, read as the reverse complement.
GTTCTACTACCTACAAAATTACGCGATTTAAAAACATCCGACAACAGTTAAAGGCAAACACAAACAGCATTGAGCAGCGTGGTGGCCCGTGCAGCCAGCGTGTTGAACTATGGCCTGAATCCCTCTTAATTCTGATTGGAAACACATGCCCAGTGGGACATCAAAAAGTTTGTAAAAGTGTATAAGTACTGAACAGTAACATAAGAAACTCTGAAGAAAGTTTATAGATCGCTATAGAGTTCGCAAAAAAAAATTACCCATCTCACACCCGACCGCGCCCATTTTGCTCAACGCTATGCGCGCTTCATTCTAATAGGGCTACCCCAGACGAAATTTATCAAACAGTTCTGAGAACCTGAAATGTTTTAGTTACTTGATTACATTATTCATGAAAGTCATTATTCGTGAAAATTTTCTTAAGAATAAGATCTTAACAAACCTAACTTTTCAACAAATAAAGTCACGGAGTAAATACCTGACTAAGGCTTACTCGAAATTTTCTGCTGGTTGAATTCCTTTTCAGACTTAATAGAGGCTTACGTAAAAAGTCTATTGAATCTACAGACTTGGTGAAATTGTGGTTTAAATTACGTGTAACTGTGCAAACTTTTGACAATTATGATTTTTTGCAAAAAAAAATTTAGCTGATCTAAATTGTTCGGCGATTTTATTTATAATAAAAGGCGTAGGTATAAGGCGTTCAGAAGTTTATAAAATGCAATTATTGCATTAACATTTTAATACATTTACGCCAGAATAATTCAATATTTATTTTCAATTAATAACCATTTTCTTTTTAACTTTTAAAATTCTAAACACTCGAAGTTTTTAAATGGATCATTGTTTTTCAGTAGAGGAGCCCAAGAGGGGATTTTCGGATTTACTCGAGCGCGTCAGATTAAGATATGGGGTACACCTTGCATCCTGTTGAGTACTGCCACGATTAATAAAACCTTCTATATAGGTACAGTATTTTTTTATTTTTTTAATATTACTTCCGGATGTCAAAATGGTCAGATTAGAACACCCCGTTACCGTTAGGCCATGAGTTTTTAAAGAATGTAAATTCGAACTCTCCCGGGATTGCCAAAATGCTTTTTTTATTTCGCTGTTTTGTATACATTCATACTTAAATCATCTGATTAATAAAATTACCGTGCATTTTATTCTAATATTGATCGATATTTGTCGTTATTTTACCTGTACCTTTCGTTTATTTTTTTTGAAAATCTATAGGCGCTCTCCCCACCGGTTAAACGGAAAACGTCATATAATCTTTTAATCTTCCTACAACCCAACCTATAAAATACACAAGGTCCTGATGACGCTCGAGTAAATCCACAATTAGCCTTGTTGAGCGTTCTATTATCAAATTTAATGACGTCATTATTTTTTCCACGTTAAAAAAAGTCGTGTTCGTCTTGTTGATCGTTGTTATGAGCTTTCTGAGCATTTTGAGAGTTGTGACGTAACTTCTGGCTGCAACACTTTTTGCGTCTCACTGATGGGCATGGTTCTCTACGGCCTCTATGAGAAGCCTGGAGTTTACCGCTCTACGCTGCCCCTCTGCTGGTTGATAGACTTAGCATTAGTGGTGGAGAAATGTAGCTCTGTGTTTCGTAATATATGTAGAGTGAAGCGCGCATGACCCGAGTAGAATGCAGAGTATAGAGTAGAACGCAAGAGATTTACGCAGACGGGCGCGGTCAGATGGTGATGATGATGAGATGGGTGAACTGGCAAAAATTTAATGCGCGCTTACGTGTTTTGGAGGGCATGTCAAGCCCCTGGTCACGGTTGTTATCGATAGAACTATCTCAAACCTGGTCACAGGCCTTATGGGCGGTTTGAAATCATGCAACAGCGGGTTGAAAGCTTCAGATTATCAATAATAGAAAGAAAGCCAGCAGCAGTGGTACACAAAAAGGGTTACAGCCAGTTAACTCTCAGCAATTTTATTGTTGTGTAAATAGAGCTTCTATGTATTGTGCGGGTAGCAGAAAAGTTCGTATTGTTACGACTTTTTAAAGTTCCCCATGATCTTTTCATTTCGGCTTCTGGGATAACTGTAAAAGACGCAAAGTTTTAACAATAATGAAAAGTTTACGTACCTATCCATTGTGTACCTTGTTTTGAAAAGACTCAACTTTGTTTGTTAAGAAATTTTATCGACAAAATGTTTGTCGTTATCGAAGACCGACTCATGAAAATGGTTACATATTAACATTTTTAAGTCAATTTTCTTAAGAATAATCTTACAAACTTAACTAAGTATAAATGCTTATTCGAAATATCTTGCTGACTTACATAAAATATGATCTATGAATCTACAGACTTGGCTGAAGTTGTGGATTTTTTTGGAAAGTACCTTAAGCGTACTTAATAATTTAATACGTACCTAGAGCAAAAAAAGTATAAAAAATGTACCTAATGTAATTTTTGTAATAGAGGGTAAAATTATACCCTTAAATACACTCTTAAAACTATTTTGAAGTCAATGACCATTCCTTTGTAGGTGGTAGAACTATTATGGTTCGCCCGGGGAAATTGTGTTCTATTGTGTTTCGGTGGAAAGGTGCAGTTTCCGGCCACACTCACATGAGGCGACCACCAGCCTCCGGAGTCCGGAGTAGCAGCTCAACTGCATACGACCTCAAACAAGACCTATCCTTACTTGAGGTTGTGTGCAGATGTCCATGGGCTGCAGCGACCACTTAACACCACGTGGACTGCATGCTTCTCTGCTACTCCATTAAAAAAAATCTGAATAAAAGGTACGTTACAAGTCCGAGACTCCATAATAGTAATACTTGCTTTATTAACAGGGATATAATTTAATGTCTAGAAATTCGTGGATGTTCATAACTCAAAAACTACTGAGCGGATTTTGCTGTTCTCTGAGTATAACTGATTTAAATCAAAGAGGGACAAAGAGGGACACTGCTGGGCACGGGTCTCTCCCGATTATTGGGGAGGCCTGGAGACCTGGCCTGTCGACAACAACCGGGACTAGGCTTAACGTGACCTCCGAAGCACGGAAACGCGCATGAATTTTTTTGCCACTAGCGGTCACCCATCTCACACTCAACCACGCCTGTTTGGCTTAGTAGCATAAACTTGCGTTCTATACTAACCGCCGGGAAATACGCGCATATCTCCATATTAAAAAAAAAATGACTTTTCACACTCCTACCTCCCAGTAGGGTAGGTAAACCATGTACCAGGCATGTGTCGTAGGTACCATGGACACACACATAGACATGAAGACAAACACCCAGACCGAAAACAGAAACGGAAATTCATCATTTCAAACTCTGCTTCTCCGGGAATCGAACCCGGGACCTTGGCAGTACGGCATGGTAACCGTTCTGTGGTTGCACCACACGGGTCGTCTTGAATTGTATCGTCGTCGCCGGTCGAGTATATCGTAAAGTTTCCGACAAAAATGTGAAAAAAATTTCAAACAAACATATTAATACGAAACATGCGTTCTCGGATGCTTAGGCAGATCATCATACTCAAATCTAATACATATCATATCTATACTAATACTAATTACTAATTTGGCTGTAACCCTTTTTACGTCCCACTGCTGAGCACGGGTCTCTCTGCATTATTGGGCAAGGCCTGGAACTTACTCCACCACGCTGCTCCAATGCGGGTTGTTAGGGATGCGGGTTAGTGGCCAACCCGCTGTCGAACGTTTTCAAACCACCCATAAGGCCTCCGACTAGGATTCACGACTGTTATCTATCGACAACAACCGGGACCGACGGCTGAACGTGCCCTCTGAAACACGGAAATCGCGCATGAATTTTTTTGCCAATAGCGGTCACCCATCTTACACCCGACCGCACCTGACCTAGTCGCATAGATCGCTTGCGTTCAACGCTAACCGTCGGGCCATGCGCGCTTCAAGTAATTACTAATATACTAATTTAATAATATAAAGCTAGAGAGAGAGAGCTAGAGAGAAGCGCGCATGGCCTGGCGGCTAGCGTAGAACGCAAGCGATCTATGCAGCTGAGCCAAACGGGTGCGGTCGGGTGTGAGATGGGTGACCGCTAGTGGCAAAAAATTCATGCGCGTTTCCGTGCTTCGGAGGGCACGTTAAGCCGTCAGTCCCGGTTGTTGTCGATAGATAACAGTCGTCAAACCTTGTCGGAGGCCTTATGGGCGGTTTGAAAACATCCGACAGCGGGTCGGCCACTAACCCGCATCTCCACCAACCCGCATTGGAGCAGCGTGGTGGAGTAAGCTCCAGGCCTCCCCAATAACGGGGAGAGACCCGTGCCCAGCAGTGGGACGCAAAAAGGGTTGCAGCCAAGCCAAGAGAGTTTGTTTGTTTGAACGCGCTAATCTCAGGACCTACTCGTTCGAATTGAAAGATTTTAATTATTTGTGTTGAATAATCCATTTATTGAGGAAGGCTATAGGGGCAAGGCAAAAAACTAAAGTCCACGCGGATGAAGTCGCGGGCGGCCGCTAGTCAAACATAGAACTGGATATGTTTTATCCTCAACATATTACATACATACAGGTCAAACTGATAACCTCATTCTTTAAGGTACTTAAAAATAAAAATATCTAACATCGTACGTTAGATAGCGAAATGTATTGTTACTATGTATATAGAAATTTATGCCACAGTTTACCACGACATATCTATACTGCAAAATGCGTCATTAAAAATCGTAATGAAAGGTTAAAAAAATAATATCACCGCCATTTACATACTTAAATTTTAAATATTGTAAGTATTTATAGATACGCATTTTGAATAGGTATATAAGACTATTTTCTGCTATCAAATCTTACACTCCTCAGTTGGAAGTGAAAAAAGGATGTCAGTATATAAAGTACTTTGTCTGTTTGTGTCTCTTTGGATAGAAGGCGATCTGAGAGGTAAGCTTATTCCGTTATAATTAATATCTAGTACCTGGATGACCTTTTCTCAAATAAACAAAAAATTTAACAAAACAAAAAACCGACTTCAAAAGAAAACTATTCCAAAACAAATTGATATGCAAAAAATAAAAAAATTATTGCGTATATAATGTGTTTTATAAACACTAAACGCTCTATGTTGGCGAAATAAAAGCTCAATTGAGTTGCTCTGAAAAGAGATTTATTCTTATCACAACAAGTACATTTTATATTACGTAAGATATTTAAACACATTACAAAAACTTACCTGAAAAGAGAAACAACATTTAAGCTATTATTTCTCTTGGCCGCAACCCTTTATGCGTCCCACTACTGGGCACGGGTCTCTCCCCATTATTGGGGAGGCCTGAAGCTTACTCCACTACGCTGCTCCAATGCGGGTTGGTGGAGATGCGGGTTAGTGGCCAACCCGCTGTCGGATGTTTTCAAACCGCCCATAAGGCCTCCGACAAGGTTTAACGACTGTTATCTATCGACAACAACCGGGACCGACGGCTTAACGTGCGCTCCGAAGCACGGAAACGCGCATGAAATTTTTTGCCACTAGCGGTCACCCATCTCACATCAGACCGTGCTCGTTTAGCTTAGTTGCATAGATCGTTTGCGTTCTACGCTAACCGCCGGGCCATGCGCGCTTCGCTAACCGCCGAATTATTTCTCTTACTTTATATTATTTCCATCTTACTATAATAAAATATCTTCGTCAATTTTCAATTATCAAATTAAGTTGACAAGGTCACCATAAAATAATAGACCGTACTCTCTGGCATACCTTATTGATATGAAACCTCTAACATCAAAATTACAAATAGAGTTTTGGCGGGAAGTCGAAAAAGACATATCGTGCTCTTGTTTTATTTTCATTTTCTTGGTGTATTTTTGAGTTATATCGGATAAAGTTGATGGCATTTTGTTTGATAAAGGTTAATTACATTGCATGAGTGTTTGTGAAACAGAATAACAGTGCTAAAATATGTTTTTTCTGCTTGCCTCGAAAATTCCATCGGACACGTTTTAGTAAAGTAGCCATCGCTTTACTTGAATTTTGGACTGACTAGACTGACTGATTACTGACGACTTACTTGCTGACTTTGTTATTAGTGTCATTACTTCGTCCAGTTTCATTGAAACTGGCAAAAAATTGATGCACAAATTATACTTGACGCTGGCAGTATGCACAGAGTTTGCGATGCCATAATTGAAAAAAAAATTACAAATAATATAATGAAGAACGATGAACTTCATTTACACGTATTCTTCTACAATTTAATAGTCAACATACATTTTCTACTCATCAATATGTAGGTACAGTCTTTGTTTACTATATAATGTAGATACAATTATTGTTATTTTTGGAGTCGGTGTCGGGTAGACGTACTAAACGTGCTGCTCATATGAGTGAGACAGTGACATTTAAATGAAACAGAAATTCTGCCATAGATCGCACCCTTACTGTAAGCCGTTACAGAGTTTCATTGATCATCTATTCAGTTACGATAATTACTTGGCCATAACGACGTTACAGTAGGCGACTCAAAAATCCGGATAGCCTATAAAAGATTCGGTTGAGTATCGTTAATTTGCTCCTAAGAATTGAAGAGTTCCCTTATTTCGTCATGGATCCCATAATCAGAACCTAACCAAACTGTCATCAAGCTAGCGTTGAAGTACATCCTTTCTAATAAAAAAAGAATCATCGAAACCTGAAACCAAACTAAGAAAATATTGTTACGACTTTGAGTACCTATATCTCGAAAACAAAGCGTCGTACAGCAAAACCCGAAAAACGCATAAACAGGTATTAGGTGTACTATCGAACAGTGAAGAAAGTTCTCGAAAAATCAGTCATAAGAAAAACATCGATTTCTACGAGTAAACAAATTCGGGATCCGCGGCGAGTACGTACCTATATATAGCGTACATGTATAGGTTGTTTACATCGCCGGCCGCGGCTATTGTTTGACTGTACATAAGACTGTACATAGTGTGTAATAACATAAAGGTAGGTTCGGGACGGGCCTATTGTATTTGGTGGTTCGGGAAATTTCTAGAGAACCATGGGTAGCCGTATAAGGCACGCGCCGAGCCGCGACTGGGCAGTTTATTTCCGAAAGTGGAACCGAAGCGATCTCTACCAAGCGACAAGGAAGAATTATATCGATGACTCAAGCGAAGATATTGGACTATAGTGATTGTGCATTGTGATTTGGACTCTGTTAAGTGGATTTTTGTGGAAGCTGACAATAAACGCCTTCTACGTTACAAACAGCATTTTTATTACCCATAGCGCGTAACAATATACTTAGATCCCATCAAAAACAATACTTGTCAAAAAAACCAAGTCTCGCAACTCAGTTGTTCTGCGGTAAAAAGTTGTGAGATCCATGTAATACCAAGTCGGTTATTAATTTATTCAGTCTCTACTTAAGCGACTTTCTGTCTTAATACGTCCAGTCTCTAAGACCAAGATCGTGGTCCATAACAATTGAAAATCAATTGTGTCTGGAATCTCCGTACTCGAAGCATTAAGTTGTTACGTAATAATTAACAGCATCTTATAGTTACGCATATCAATATTAAAATTCTTTAATGTTTTATATAAATATATCGAGACTTGGCCATCGCCTGAAAACACGTGTAAATTCAATCGCCTGAAAACACATGTAACTTCAATTATTTAGTGCGATGGCCAAGTCTGGATATATTAATATAAAACATTAAAGAATTTTAATATTGATATGCGTCACTATAAGATGCTGTTAATTATTACGTAACAACTTAATGCTGGCTGTATGGGCTTAATTTTCTTTGCGGTCTTTTCTAGATTTTTTAGTGTTTCCTTGATTCATACACCAAACACTTACTTATGTTCCAAATTTGAAGCTTCTAGGTCTGCTAGAAGTGCCTTAGAATTTTGATGATCGGTGAGTCAGTGAGTGACAAAATTAAGAAATTTGACCCGTTATAATTCTTAAAATACTGGTTCAAATTGAATGAAATTTGAAATATACCGTGTCTTTACAATGCCTGCATGGTTACTGAAAATTTCAGTCTTCTAGTTTTATCCACAACGAAGTTACAGGGGGTCGAAAATGGTCTGAATTGCTTCGAGAAAAGGATGGTACGGCCGTGACGCTTTTTTGCTCGACTTGGTGGATACGAATTAGATGCGTTGTAAAGGGCTCCCAATAATATTTTTTCTTACAATAGAAGGAACTTGAAAAAAGGAAAGAAATAGTTAATCGGACTGAAGAGATCTGGACTCGAACGAGGTCTTTTGGTTTCTGGACTTCCCGATTTCCTACCTGAGTTATTATAACCTTGTTAATGGTGGTAAATTTATCTTCACATTCTAATGATATTGTAGCAGTTTTTCATTGCCTGTAAACACAGATGAAACGATGTTTCTTCAGAATGAAACCTAGCTAGATCGATTTATAGCCCCGGAATCTCTCTGTATACAAAATTTCATCAAAATCGTTGGAACCATTTTGGTCGTTTTCTCGTTTTTTCTCATTAAAATGTATTAGATAGATAAAATAACGACCCGCGTGGCGGGTCTGTCAATCGAGGGGTCCCGGGTTCGATTTCCGGCGAAACAGAAATTTGAATAATGAGTTTAAATTTCTGTTCTCGGTCTGGGTGTTTGTTTTCCTGTCTTTGTATGTGTTCATGGTACCCACGACACACGGTATATACAACTCTACTGTGGGGCTATGAGTGTGAAGCATTATTTATCAATTTATTTATAACCACTGAAAAACTGAAAGGACAGTTTTTTTACTGGGGCAATATTTACAATACAATAGCGATTACCTTATATTTACTCACATTTGCATTTCAGGTAGAAAATCTGGGCACAGAATTCTTTTCATACTTTATTATGATTTTGTCGCCCCGCTAAAACTGGCACCTATATAAAAATTTTACTTAAAAATTGGAATTTATTCACCAGTAGACTAAACTTTGTAACTTATATATCTTATAACTTCATAACTTGAATAGTTTATGCATCACTATTATAATATTAACGAGTACCTAACACTGGTTAAAGCGCCAAGTTCCAAAGTTTTCATGACTAACGTCTGTAATTTATCTACTCCGCCAATGTAACGTAATTTTAAAAAAACTTAATATTATTTTAAATGGTTTCGTTTTTGGTTCGCTTGTCTTTCGATCTGCCACATTGATCCCTGTTGACATGACCAATAAACCCGTTATTTTCTGAGTCTGAATCATATAGAAATGTTCTATTTCACGAAGTCAGCCGACCGGCTATGAATGTTGTGAGGTGTGCACATTTACATTGTTTTAGTGTGCGTAACTTCAAAGGGTTGTGTGTAAAAGTCATAGATTAATAATTTTTTTCGCTACGGTATAAGTCACAATTTTTGAGGCCTTTCTTATTAATAACAGATGATATTTCTTTGCAAACGCTTCAAAAGCTTGCAAATGACACAACACTACTACAATCAATGCATTTTTTTATCGGGGAGGAAACTTTCAAAAGGTACCCGGCACCTTGGTTATGTGGAATTTGTACCGCACTAAAACCCCCTCGGTGCAGATTAATAGGTGCGGATTTATAGTTTTTATGAGTGTAGGCCACTTGATTTCCGACGTCCCATGTACATACTGTATTACGTATAATAATAACTACCGAACCCGACAGTGTTTGTTCTGCCTTTAAAGTATCAGCAATATTCTAGTTTAAAGTAATTTTACTTTTACTTCTACTTAAGGTACCATGCGCAGACGGCTCGTTCGGAGAGTGCGGGTGGAAAGCAAGGGTTGCAAAAAGTACTCCATGTGCTTAGCTACGTTGCCACTGCCGTCCGCCCGCGTCGCTGCTCTCATCTATCACTCACACGATAATATAGGTTTCGATAGGAATGAGTTTCTATAGGGATTTTTTAAAGTATAAAAAACCACGAGAAAACCAGTGAACGTGTTTGACTTTTATCCTCTGAAATCGAGGGACCCTCTGCAATCTGCCCCTAGAACGCTGCCGCCCCTAGGCCGCGGCCTATACGGCCTATTTATAAATCCAGGACTGCCTCGGTGGCCTGCCTTTGCGCTTGAGGAGGACTCCGGGATCTCAAGTGGAACGCACCGGTATCCTCCACGCGCGGCGCCCCAAAACAGGCCTATCTTCGCAAGAGTAGATGCGCTCTTCTGCACCTTCCAATGCTTACGGCGGCATGCAGCCAAGCACACACCACCGTCCTTACCGGGGCTGCTGGCTGGACGGATCGAGCTCCCACTTCCCCTTTTAGTCACAGTTTAGACGATTAGGCAGGGGACATCGTAGCTCTCTTAAACCCGAAGCTGCTAGGCCTGTAGCAATATCTAAGTCTAAATAACTTTTGGATAATTTTTTAATTTATTTCAGAGATTGGAGACATCCACCAAGTTGTATTCCGTGGCACACCGATAAAGATTGAAGAAGCTCCGTTTATTGCCCAGTATATGGTTGAATATTTTAAAACTGTATATAATGGGACGGGATGCGTAAAAAATTCAACAACTAAATCAGTAAATTTTAATAAAGTAAAATATACTAACATATGTGGTGCTAGCATCGTGACTGCGAAACACCTTATATCTGCTGCACATTGTGCTGAGAAAGAGTAAGATATGTTTACCTTTTTATTAAAACCTTTTTTTTTATAAATAAACCTAACAATAAGGCAGACGGGCCGCGTGATGTTAAGCAATCACCGTCGCCTATGGACACGGGCAACCCTAGGGGAGCCGCCCGAGCATTGCCGGCTTTGGAGGAGAGCTTTTTTTACAGCTTTCTTGAAGAACCCCATGTTATAGTCCACTGGGAATGCCTCAGCTCGAAGGTTGTCCCATAACCTACACCTTTTTGATGCTTTAAAGATACGCTTCAGCCAATTGCTAATATTTTGTTTATATCACAAGCTTTTTGGATGATCCCACTGTTTACTAGAAAAAAACTTTTTTTTTAGTCAGCACCATTAGAAAACCTTTATAAAAACAAGCTTTTATTCAAAAGTTCAGTGGTGCTAATTTATTCATAATAATAATATAATAACAGTATTCATAATATACCTACTATTGTATTACATCGAATAAAAGAAAAGCATGTTTTTTAAATGAATATTATTTTATTTATTGCTTCGGTATTACAAACTAATACTTCAATAGTATGGAAAGTAAAAATTAATATAAAATTTATTGCAGGTCATCTTTGCTGAACCAAATAATCATAGCTGGAAGCGATTATCCTGAAAATTACGGCCAGATATTTGATATACAAACAGTCACTATTCATCCGAATTATTGTCCAGAATTTTATATACGTGGTAGTTTAGTACCACTTAATGACATACTTGTTATACAATTAGTCGAAAGCTTAACATTCAGTTCTCGAGTGCAGCCAATACCATTAGCAGAACGAGACTTCAAGATACCTGATGGGGCCATGCTTCAAGCCATGGGCTATGGTGAAACATTGGTAAGTGCTTAGGTTGTTTTTTAATAGCCTTGTAATAGTAAGTAGTACAGATGGCCAAACCTGTCAATGTTTGTTCACTTATTTTATTAACACGCTTTTATTAGCTTCACCTGTATGTTTGTGAGTTTGTGAGCTTGTTTGTAACTCTCCTTTGGACTCGATTTGACCCACTTTCAACGGACAGATTTAATTCAAACTTTAGACGCTTATCAAGAATCGGTGACAATACAATAATTTCATGAGTTTGTCCTTCAGAGGACTTGAAAAAAAATTAACAATAAATCGAACAAAAAAATTAAAAATAAATACTTAGAGTTAAAAAAAAACTAAAAAATACGCTTTTAAGCACATCAAACTAAAAAAGTGAAAATACTCCTTAATATAAGCAGAAAATATTATTATTGTTGTTTATTATTATTATTGAGAAAAAAGTGTAGTTTGCTCGATATACGATATATTTATTTTTTGTATTGGAGGGTTTTAATTTTTTTTAATTTTTTTTTTATTTTGTCCTTTTTAAATAAATATTAGGAAAGTATTTATGGATACGTTAAAATTATAAAACCCCTCTCTTTTTGCGTCGGGGGTAAAAAAGCAAGAGGAAGCTACCACGTTACTGTAGCCAAGTATTTATTTTGTCAGTGTTGTATTTTGTTACAGTCGCCAAAAGATATAAAAGTGTTATTAATTTCATAATAATATACTCAGATCTATCGTATCATCCCTTGTCTCAGTGGATAAATTGCATTAAAGATATTTTTCGAGTCTTTAGATTTCATTTCGTTAGTTAATACACCGCATTCCGTTTCAGTATAGTGTAGATACATTATGCTACTATTCAAGACCTTTCATTTGATATCCATACTGAGTGAGTTGTTAAAAATTAAATATTCCGCTATTTTGTGACGGCGGCCATCTTGGACCAATTTTCATCAAATACAGCTGAGAACACTCCTGACTAAATCACCTTTCAAACAAAAAAAAAACAAAATCAAAATCGGTTCATCCGTTCGGGAGAGTCGGGAGCTACGATGGGCCACAGACAGACACACACACGCACAGAGAGAGAGAGAGACACGTCAAACTTATAAAACCCCGTCGTTTTTGCGTCGGGGGTAATAAGAAATCTACATGCTTACTCTCTGAACTTAAAATTTATTCGCGCTTTTATCTTAGAAAAATCGATATTTTATTAGAGTGCCTACCAGAAACAATATTTAACTTTACATAAGAAAATGATTCATTTTTGTTTTTATGTTTCAGGATCATGATGCAGGCAACGAACTGAATAAAATAAGTATCCCATACGTGGAACCCGATGCTTGTGAACGCTTAATTGCAACGCACATTGACAAAGAAACCATGATTTGCGCGGGTGAAATAAAATTTATGAATGTTGCTCCGGTACGAAATTATTTATTATGCACTTATGTATTTTAATATGGCACTGAGATAACTTGTGCAATTGTTGTTGTTGTTTTTTTACTGTAGTCAGCAGAAAGAACATCTCTGCAGAGCTTATATAGACTAAGAATAATGTACCTGCAGAGTAGTCTCGTCCGTCAACATGTTTGACAACTTCCGATAAGAAGATACAGTAACTATATGTATAATGGTCACAGATAATGGTTTATAAAAACCAGGCCGACGAATGAGAAAGACTTTAATTCGATAGTATATGAAAAAGGAGAAATATGCATCCCCATTTTGTAAATGGAAATAATTAAATTGCTTATTTCCTATAAATTTTCAGAGCTACCTTTAAGGTAACATTGAAAACTAGAGTTAATGATTAAGTAAACTGAATGGAAACCAAAACAGAGGGGAAAATACCGCCTTATTCTGGTTTAGACATTTTAGGCCTTTAGAAACTTGTTTTTCTGTTTGTAATAATACAGCCTTAGAGCATCAAGGTATGACAGGTATGACACCCGTCAGATGAGTGGCCTTTACGTGCGAACCTCTCGTCCCAACGTCCATGCACAATGTGCCTTCTAGTTATACATCGGTGCATAGAAAACGACGTTGTTATGTTGAAATGGACATATTTAGAAATGTATGCGTCTGTAGCTATGAAATAATATTTGTGAATGTGTTATAAAATAAAATGTGTGCGTTCTTCCCCCCGCACCAGATTTGGCACAAAAATTATGTATCGAAGCGAGGTTCTATGCCGTCTCTACTGGGGTGAGTTAGTAACTTTGATGCTCTAGGAATACAGCTCTACGCATCCAGTTACTTCCCGCACCCGGCGCAAATCGTCGCGCCAACTCACAGAGGGGCGTCGTACACTTTGTTTGCCTGAACGCGGTCTCCACTCCAAAACAAATCTCGTCCAAAGCGATGTCGGTGACTTTAGTCCTCCTCCGGATTTCCTGATTTCAGATCTTCTCTCGAAGGGTCGAATACACCGAGCATAGTCTCTCCATTGTTCGCTGCGCGACTTTGAGCTTGTGAACCATTAGTTTCCTTGTCGAGTGTCATACCTTTGACATTGATTGATGTAGGAATAACCTGTGCGTTGAATATAATCTTGTTCTTGTCCAATTTTATTCCTAGTCCTATTCCTAGTCTTCATTTAGGCCTGACAGCATTTCCTGCAACTCCTGCAGCGATTCTGCCATAAGGACTACATCATCGGCAAAAGGCAAATGTGAGATATATTCGCCATCTATGCGTATGCCACGTCCTTTCCAGTCTAATAAATTGAAGACATCTTCCAGTGCACAGGTAAACAGTTTTAGTGACAGCATGTCTCCTTGTCTTACGTCTCTGTGCAGCTGGATAGTTCTTGTTTGGATATTCTGGATTTCTTCAAACTAGTCAACAAGCTTTGGAGTGGCGCCGAACCGAAACTGAACCGAAACCGAAAAAGCACGTCAAAGTCATGTTGACTGTTTTCTTTGACTATCGCGGTGTTATGCACTCGGAATTCTTGCCGAAAGGTTAAACGGTAAATAAAGAATATTATTTGAGTGTTATGCGGCATTCAAGAGAGCAAATTCGACGGAAAAGGCCAGATTTGTGGAAAGAAAATTCATGGATTTTGCACCACGATAATGCGCCTTCGCACAAGGCCTGTATAAGTAAATATGTTTTAACATAGTCGCGTATGTTTTGTCGATGCCGACAACGAAAAGAATGATGTTTAACTGAACTTAAATGTTACGAACCCCTTAAAAAATTATGGTTTTTCATTGAGGTGAATATATTTATGTATATTTTTACAGGGTGACAGCGGGGGCCCACTTGTATTCAACTCTACTCTAGTTGGCGTGGTATCTGCCGGAAAACCTGGCGCTCGTGCGGCGATATTCACTCGGGTATCTGCCTTCCGTGATTTTATTGACGAAGCTATAAAAAACTCTTAGGGGCAGTTGTACGAACTTTTTAGCTATCACTGTCACCGTCGCTAACTAACCTAACCTTACCGTAACTATTGCTAAGCTTACCAAATGCATTTTGCGTCAAAACATTACGAGGGTACTTAGACTAAGAATAATGTACGAGGGTAAGATGATGACACCCAGTTTTGTTTCTTTTGACGGTTATATTTAGCTTAAGCGACATCTAGCGTTAAGCTTACTACTACTGCATGTGAGGCAAACCAACCTTAGATTTAAACAAAAGTTGAATGAATTCTATTATTTTTTTGTGTTTTTCTTTCACAAATATTATTATTCAATTACTTTATAACAATGTTTATCAAATTGTTACACGCTATTGGTAATTTAATGCCATTTATATAACGACGAAGGCTTTTCTTTTTCTTCTTACACACATAGCCCCGATAAAACTCCAGCCAAATCTCTATACGCAACACAAATTACTTCAATGTAGTTGCAGTAGCATTGCTTCCTTAGGGCTGAATACAGTTCACTTCACTTTTTCGTTCATTGGCTTAAATGTTTCTTTTGGAACAACGGAACTTTCCCGAAAACTCTGGGACTACAGGCTCCATCTTCCTTTTAGAACGTTATATTTGCTCCGTATATAATGTAAACGTTCGTACTATCGTTAGTTTTTATCGTTTGACGACCCGCGTGGCGCAATGGTGACCATGCCGGACTGTCAATCAAGGGGTCCCGGGTTCGATTCCCGGTGATACAGAAATTTGAATGATGAGTGTTGTGGACGACGAGCCCAGTGATTAGTTATAAGTTAAAAATACTTAGTTTGTACTTAGTTTGTAGGATAATGTGTTATATGTGTGAGTTTTTATTTAGATTTTACATTATTCTATCGTTCTTTCTAGATACTTCGTACTTTTATGTCGAGTTGTTGTAATAATACTTTAAGTACGTAAATTGTAATATGTAAGAGAGAGACAGACAATGAGCGAGATAGGGATACTGGCGATAAGCGGCTATCTCACAAAGACGCTCGGCCTTGAGGAAGTTTCTGGAGTGCGCGCTGATTGGTCGGCATGACGCTCGGCCTTGACGAGCTTTCTGGAGTGCGCGCTGATTGGTCGGCATGCTCGCACGTGATTGGTCGACCAATCAGCGGCCGGGAATTTTTTTATATAAAGATGGGGCCTGTAGCCGCTTGTCGTCAGTTCCAGCCCGGCTCTCTCCTAAAGAAGAAAATACGAAGAAATAAATCAAGAAAAAATCGAAGAAGCGTTTTATTCATACAGTCCACTTCAGTCTGGTCCATCGCTGCCGGATTAAGGAAAAAGGAAGCCTGCGCTACAGTAATCGCTGCCGGATGAAGAAAATGGTCGTCACAAGGAGTCAAGCCGACGCATCCGAACAACGGGAGGATATGCCGCGTCAAGAACAGGATGACCGCGAGCGGGAAAGGCGAGAATTTCTCATTCAGAAAGAACGTCAAATACAAAAAGAACGTCAAATTGATTTAGAAAGACAACGTAGATTCTCGCTAGACCCGCCAAGATCACCGAGCACATGTCAGGAAACATGGACTACGACCGACGCCGGCAGGGCCACTCCCGGCACGTCCTACACGGAGGCTACAGTCGACACGGCGGTTACTATGGAGAGAGCAGGGCAGACGGCCGTGAAAGCCGCCCGCGGCACACATGACGGAACTCCGGGCGGCACAACTCGCAGAACGCGACCGGCGGCAATGGAAGAGGCCGCCCGCGGCTCCCGCGACAGAACTCCGATCAAGGCGCTACCGATGGCTACCACCCGCGGCACCAACGATGGTACAACGATCGACGCGACACGGCAGGCGGCTACGAACGACGCCCCCCGAGCCTACCGCATGAGTACCACTATCGAGGCGACGCGACCGGTATGGCCAGCAGCCACGAGCGAGGCTGCCCGCACCTTAGGAGCTGGAGCTGCAACCGACGAAATACCTATGGGGTTACCGACGTCTACGAGAGGAATGACTACGAGCGACTACGCGCGCTTCGTAGACGTCTGGCCAAAGACTACGAGCTTCGTAGCTTCGAACAACGAGATGCGTGGGGCGTGGCCAGCGGCTATGAACGACGCCCCCCGCGCCGCCCACTTCAGAACTACGACCGAAGAGGCATGTGAAGGATTACCGGCGGCTACGAACGACACCGCCTGCAACATCCGCTTCGGGACAACGATCGACGAGACATATGTGGGGCTGCCGACGGTTACGAACGACACCGTCCGCACCACTCATCTGGGAGCTACCATCGAGTCACGTGGGGCGTGGTCAGCGGCTACGAACGACGCCGCTCACGCCAACCGATGGGGAACCACGATCGACGGGGCACGTATGGCGTGGACAGCGGCTACGAACGAGGTCGCACGCGCCACCTACACTGAGGGTCATCGAGGGAACGCACGTGCCAGATCGCCGGCACGCTCGATGCGGTCAAATAGGAGTGCAACCGCAACCCGAATGCGCCTCGCCGAGATGGAAGCAGAGAAGAAGCTCGCCGAAATTAGAAAGAAGCAACTCGAAATCGAAGCCGAACTTGTGAAGAAAAATTTAGCGGCAGAACTCGCGGCGCTACGAGATGAAGAACAAGAAAGCGACCACGAAGAAACTCCTTCGGAACACAACCGAAAGGTCGACGCATGGCTTCGTGCTCATCCCCTCAAGCCACGGGGGGAGCCGCGCGTCAGGGAAGACAGACAACTACAGTTCCCAGTTGAAGAAAGGCCGTATCCCGTATCAGGAAGAACATTGGAAGCACTCACGGAGGCGATAGAAAAATTGAATACACCGAGGTCCAAGTGCCCGGACCTACCTGTCTTCTACGGGAACACCAACGACTGGCTCATCTTCAAGGCGATGTATCGGGACACCACGAAAATGTATAGACTGCTGCCAGCGGAGAACCTGCAGAGACTTAGAAGCTGCTTAAAGGGAGAAGCACGCGAGAACGTGGCTGCCTCGCTGCACTCAGCTACGGATCCGGAGATCATAATGAAGACCTTGGAACAGTGCTACGGACGACCGGATCTCATCATCAATCAAGCAATGGCCGAGCTGAGTAAACTGCCAAGATGTGGACCATCAGCTGTGGAGGTCAACCAATTCGCCGTCAAGCTGCAGAACACCGTGCACGTCATCAAGAGCGTCGGTCGTCACGCCTACCTTTACAATCCGATGCTGAAGCAAGAAGCGCTGAATAAGCTAAGCCCGCTTCTACAAGCAAGATGGAGCGACTACGCCAGGGACAACGATGGGTCGGAACCAGAGGTTGTTATGCTTTCACGTTTTCTGATGCGCGAAGCCGACCAGATGATGCGATACAACTACACGGCACCCGCTACATCGACGACGAAGCGAGAGGTCAAGCCGGCACCAGCAGCTGTCTACAAGAAGAAAAGTAACGCCATCTATAACGTCGCCGAAGAAGAACGACCGGACGACCAATGCCATAGCTGCAAGAAGAATCACAAGCTACCCGAGTGCCCCGCATACAAGGCACTACCGATCGAACAACGGTGGGACTTCGTACGAAAAGAAAAGTTATGCTTCAAATGCCTGATGAAGAGACACCGCCGAAGCTACTGCAGAGCGAAGCCTTGCGGCGTGAACCAGTGTCGTCGCCCTCACCACTCCAGTCTACACTACGCGTACAAGGAAGGAAATCAGGAAGCTTCAAAGCCCTCACCGCCTACGAAGAACAACGGCGCCGAGTCGGTACTAGCACTAAATACTTCAAATACAACGGTGCTACTGAAGATGTGTCCTGTTACCGTCGTCGGTCCACAGGGGGAGGTGAAGACTTACGCACTACTGGATGAAGGGGCTACAATCACGCTGATCGACGAGGAAATAGCGAGAAGCATCGGCGCAAAGGGGACGCACTCACCGCTGCACATGCAAGGGGTCAGCACTATGCAGCAAGAAGAAGACAGCAGATTGGTCACGGTGCACGTGAAAGGGGAGGATGACTTCTACAAGATACGGGCGCACACCATCAAGGATATGAAGCTGCGACAACAATCGATTCCAAGCTCTCTGCTGAAGCACGAACATCTACGTGATTTGCCCGAAGATCAGGTCTGCTACGGCTCCAGTAAACCCGGACTTCTGATTGGAGCGGACCATTGGGAATACATCGTATCGCAGGAGCTGAGGACCGGCAAGCCTAGCCTACCAGCCGCATCCCGAACACAACTGGGCTGGGTCATCCATGGGACAGTACCGCGCAGCATGATAAGGAACCGAGATAGTGTGCTGCATGTATACACCGCTCAACAAGGCGCAGACGAAGAGAAGCAGATGCAAAGCCTGCACAACCTGGTGGAATATCATTTTTGCATCGAAGCCTTAGGAGTCGCACACAAGCCGCGAGTGAACGACGCAGATGAGCGCGCTATCAGGATCGTAGAGCGAATAGTGAAGAAAACAGAAAAGGGATATGAAGTTGGGTTGCCATGGAGAAACGACAATGTGAAACTGCCACCCAGCTACGACGCAGCACTACGACGCCTGACGAAGATCGAGCAGAAAATGGACGCCGATCAGAGCTTCGAACGAGAATACACGAAGCAGATTGAGAACTTACTGCAGAAAGGGTACGCCGAGCCTTGCGACGGGAGCGAGATAGCCAGTCCCGTCTGCTGGTACCTACCACACTTCGCGGTACAAAACCCGAACAAACCAGGGAAGCAGCGACTAGTATTCGACGCAGCAGCAAAGAATCGGGGAGTCAGCCTGAACGACTATCTGCTAGAGGGACCCGACCTGCTGATGTCTCTACCTGGGATCCTGTTCCGGTTCAGAGAGAAGCCAGTTGCAGTCACGGCTGACATACAAGAGATGTTTCTGCAGATAAAAATACGCAGAGAAGACCAGCCAGCACAACAGTTCCTGTGGAGGGGAGCCGATCGGAAGATACCACCGCGCCACTACAAGATGACGAGTATGATTTTCGGCGCCGCAAGCTCTCCCTTCATGGCGCACTTTGTGAGAGACTACAACGCGAGAAGACATGCTGACTCGCACCCTCTAGCCCTAGAAGCAATCACGCGGAACCACTACATGGACGACTTGGTGGCAAGCTATGAAGACGCGAATGAAGCCCGCCGCGCCGTGGAAGAGCTCCGCGAGGTACACACTGCAGCAGGATTCACACTCAGAACATGGAGTACTAGCCATACCGACGTGCTGCAGGACGTACCTGAAGAATTGCGAACAACCACGCCGACACAGCTTGGAGGAGACAGCTTCGAGAACAAGATACTGGGGCTTTACTGGAATCCCGAGAAGGACGAGCTGGGGTTCAACACGTCCATGAACAGGGTCCCGGCAGAAGTGCGCGCTCAGAGCCGAGCGCCGACGAAGAGAGAAGCACTAAGCGCCGTGATGTCCATCTACGACCCACTTGGACTCCTCAGCCACTACACCATCAGAGCGAAGATAGTACTCCAAAGTCTGTGGCGTCTGAAGATTTCGTGGGACGAGCCAATCCCGGAAGAAGAAAATGAACTCTTCGCCTGCTGGATGAAACAGCTATCCAGTATATCTAACCTGCGACTGGAAAGAAGATACGCACTGCACGACTGCCAGAACTTGGAGCTTCACGTACTATGCGATGCCAGCGAACAAGCCTATGCAGCCGTGGCCTACTGGCGCATCGCCCGACCCGACGGAAGCTACGATCTGAGCCTCATAGCAGCCAAAGCAAAGGTGGCGCCGAAAAAGACTCAGACGATACCGCGCCTCGAACTACAGGCAGCAGTCATCGGTGCAAGACTCGCAGAAACAATTAAGAAAGAACATCGCGTCGAAGTCAAGAGAACAACATACTGGACGGACTCCATGACTGTGATACACTGGGTCTGGCACGACGCGAAGAGATACACGCCGTTCATCGCGCATCGACTGGGAGAAATATCAGAACTCACGCAGAAAGAAGACTGGCGTTGGGTCCCGACTCAAGAGAACGTAGCAGACGATGCCACGAGAATCGTGAACACACCCATAACGGCAGAAGATCGATGGTTTCGGGGGCCTGATTTTCTACGACTCCCTGAAGACCAATGGCCAGAAGAACGAAATGGGTACGAAGACAAAGAAGAAGAGGTGGTGCTGCACGTCACAGAAGTCGCGAGAGAAGAGTGGCTACCCGATCCTAGCCGCTTCTCCAAGTATGAAACACTGGTGAGGACGACAGCGCGCGTATTAGCCTTCATCGACATATGCCGACGCCGAGCGACACGCCTGGAATGCCGACACGTGGAAGAAGCGGAAAAGGCACTCATCCGACGAGCACAGCGAGATAGCTTTCCAGATGAGATACAACGACTCGAGAAGATGAAGCCAATTCCGAAGACCAGTCGCCTGTTCCGGCTAGATCCAGTGCTAGAAGACGGCATACTGAGGGTTAGAGGTCGAATTGAAGAAGCTACAGCGCTCGCAGAGACGAAGCGACCCATCATATTGGACGGTCGCCACCGGGTCACCAGACTTCTAGTACTACGAGAACACTGCGCCGCGGGACACGCGAACCGAGAACGCGTGACGAACGACCTACGGCAGAAATACTGGATTATACACCTGAGGCCCACGGTACGCACAGTAGAAAAGGACTGTGCCATGTGCAAGAGAAGAAGAGCAAGACCGCAAGTACCGGCCACGGGAGATTTACCACGACAGAGATTGGAGCCTTTCAAGCGCCCCTTTAGTCACTGTGGGGTGGACTACTTTGGGCCCATGATAGTGAAGATCGGACGACGACGCGAGAAGAGATGGGGAGCACTCTTCACCTGCTTGACGACCCGCGCCGTGCACCTGGAGATAGTACCTTCACTCTCCTCGAGCTCAGCAATCATGGCACTACGACGGATGGCAGCGCGACGGGGGTGGCCACGAACAATGTATTCAGACAACGCCACCAACTTCCGTGGAGCCGATAAAGAACTGCGAGCTGCCTATGCTGAGTGGGCACCTGTGCTGCGAGACGAGGGACTGCTACATCGGATGGAGTGGCGCTACATAACTCCGGGTGCGCCAAATCAAGGGGGAGCGTGGGAAAGGCTGGTGCGCTCCGTCAAAGTCGCACTGTCCGCCACCCTGAATGAGAAAGAGCCAACGGAAGAGGTCCTGTACACCTTGATGACCGAAGCGGAGTTCTCCATCAACGCGAGGCCTCTCACCCACGTCAGCGTCGATCCCAGAGATCCTGAAGCATTGACTCCGAATCACTTCCTACTGGGGTCATCGATGGGGTTGCCTCTCAACGGTGCGTGCAAAGAAACAGATCGAAGAACCTGGAGAGCTAGCCTAGCGCTCGCCGATCACTTTTGGCAGCGCTGGCTTCGAGAGTACCTACCCACACTGGTACCCAGAGGAGAGTCATCGGGCATCAAGCGACCTCTACGAGTCGGAGACGTCGTGATCATCGTCGACCACACCTTGCCACGGAACGTGTGGCCAATGGGCATCGTCGAGCGCACCTTCCCGGGTCTAGACGGCGGAATACGAACGGCTGACGTCCGCACCCGAACTGGAATCTTCAAGCGGCCTGTAAGGAAGCTCGTCGTAATGGAGACTACGCAGGCTGCGTCGGGGGGAGGAAATGTTGTGGACGACGAGCCCAGTGATTAGTTATAAGTTAAAAATACTTAGTTTGTACTTAGTTTGTAGGATAATGTGTTATATGTGTGAGTTTTTATTTAGATTTTACATTATTCTATCGTTCTTTCTAGATACTTCGTACTTTTATGTCGAGTTGTTGTAATAATACTTTAAGTACGTAAATTGTAATATGTAAGAGAGAGACAGACAATGAGCGAGATAGGGATACTGGCGATAAGCGGCTATCTCACAAAGACGCTCGGCCTTGAGGAAGTTTCTGGAGTGCGCGCTGATTGGTCGGCATGACGCTCGGCCTTGACGAGCTTTCTGGAGTGCGCGCTGATTGGTCGGCATGCTCGCACGTGATTGGTCGACCAATCAGCGGCCGGGAATTTTTTTATATAAAGATGGGGCCTGTAGCCGCTTGTCGTCAGTTCCAGCCCGGCTCTCTCCTAAAGAAGAAAATACGAAGAAATAAATCAAGAAAAAATCGAAGAAGCGTTTTATTCATACAGTCCACTTCAATGAGTTTAAATTTCTGTTCTTGGTCTGGGTGTTTGTGTTTCTGTCTTTGTGTGTGTCATGGTACCCACGACACATGGTATATATACCCTACTGTGGGGCTTTGAGTGTGAAACGTTATTTATAGTTTTTTTAGTGTCCCGATACTCGTCATTCATAGAAAAAGTTTACTTTTGGCCATTTTTCTTTGGCATCTCACAGGCGAAACTGCAACGTATAGGCAATAGGTTCTAGAATTATAGCGACAAAGAAAACAACCATGTATCGCATAGTATCTCCACTAAGGTAAACGTCCGTATTATCGTCAGTTCTTATCAGTGTCGCAGTACTCGTCATTCATAGAAAAAACATAACTTTTGACCGTTTTTCTATGGAATGACGAGTACTACGCTGACGACATTATGGACGTTTACCTTAATTATTACACGCACAAAGCTTACGTACTTATTGAACGAGTTGCTGCAAACTTTGTATTGCTACGACTTCTTCAAGTTCCCAACGATCTTTTCATTTCGAGTTCTGAGGGAACTGTTAAAAGACGGAAAGTTTAAAGAGGCCTATTCGTATACCTATACCTTGTTTTTAACAATTTTAACTTAAGTGAAGTTGAGTTTCTTAAGAAATTTTATCGACAAATTGTTTGTCATTAAAGGTCAAATTGAAAAAAAATCTGACGAATTCGGCATTACTTTATAAAAGTTTCTTTTTGGTATTTAAGGCAAAGAGAGAGAGAGAAACAAAAGACTTTTTTGCACAAATAGGGTTGCTTACAAAACTTTTGATTTACATTTAGTTTCATAATACAGTCCTTTTTGTGGCCACCTGCTGGGCAAGGGTCTCTAATATTGGGGAGGCCTGGAGCATACTCCATCTTTTTTTCGCCTTCAAAAGAGTGTGGGATTTGAACCAAAACCCCCTCGGTGGCCTGCCTTTGCGCAATATATATAACTAAAAACATACCAATGTGACTAAAATAAAAAAAAACTCTTTAGATTCCCGTTAAAACTCTGTCGTCTGTACGTTAAGGCATTAGTTCTTCGTTGCACTTATTTGTATGAAGGGATACTGCACGTGAGATGTTTCTGCACTTAACATTCACGGTGGCGTGCCTCAATGCTTCGGAAGAACGCCGGGAACTTGCGGCTCCCGTAAATGGACCCATTATAAAGAGAGCAATGCAAAACAGCATCCTGCACTACAGTAGTTGGTTGCCAAATCAATTGATATACCTACTTTTCTGTCAAAACGCGACATCCTGATACATTTTATGGCTGCAACCCTTTTTGCGTCCCACTGCTGGGCACGGGTCTCTCCCCATTAATGGGGAGGCCTGGAGCTTACTCCACCACGCTGCTCCAATGCGGGTTGGTGGAGATGCGGGTTAGTGGCCAACCCGCTGTCGGATGTTTTCAAACCGCCCATAAGGCCTCCGACAAGGTTTAACGACTGTTATATATCGACAACAACCGGGACCGACGGCTTAACGTGCCCTCCGAAGCACGGAAACGCGCATGATATTTTTTGCCACTAGCGGTCACCCATCTCACAGCCGACCGCGCCCGTTTGGCTTAGTTGCATAGATCGTTTGCGTTCTACGCTAACCGTCGGGCCATGCGCGCTTCGCATGTATGTATGTCAATTAGCCTAATTGTTATTGATTTAAAATTAAATAAAAATCATTTACAAAGACAGTAACGCTGGTTTACCAAAAGCGTAATTTTGTGCAACCTTTTTGAGGCATTTTGATTTTTTTCTGTATATAGTGTCAACTGCCCAATTTCCCGTGATTGTGATAACATGCGGCCACGCACACACCACCCTCTTTTCGCTAACTGGACAGTTGGAGCTCCAACTCTTGCCGCGAGAAACCTCGGAAACCCCTTTTTGACGCTTCTTACGATCAATCAGGGGATACCGTAGCCCTAATTCTAATAGTAGGCTAGTGGTTGTTGGCCTTGGTTTACGTATGATTTGTGAAACACACAACCCAAGAAAATATTATATTTATGAAATTAATCTTAAGTACTACTTAATCTAACTGTTTGCTAATTAATCCTGTGTACGAATAAACATAAAACATAAACGTAATGTAAACGTCTCAAAACTTGGCTCGTATTCTAAAGTTTACCCTGAAACTTGATTTCAGGCGGCTTCGGTAACATGTAGGTATAACAAGAACAGCTGGCTTATATAACGGTGTAGTGTGGAACAACCTTTAACATTTTAATTCCCCGTAGAAAAGTGAGCAGGTTTTGTAGGTTCGAAACTTTATCAATTTGTTGTCTGTAATAAGCACGCAGTCTCTAGGATATTAAA
This sequence comes from Pyrgus malvae, assembly GCA_911387765.1. Lineage (NCBI taxonomy): Eukaryota > Metazoa > Arthropoda > Insecta > Lepidoptera > Hesperiidae > Pyrgus > Pyrgus malvae. The sequence continues at coordinate 3,738,849 of OU426958.1, read as the reverse complement.
TTATTTAAGATCTTTAATGATTTAACTGAATTAGTAATGAAGCTTAAAAGGATAATCAATGTTAAAATTATTTTAAGTATTTAACTTTGCTTAGGCCTGCCCTACACGTTACGAGAAATCGTTCAGATTTCTCTGAACAGACCTGCTTTTTTCAGATTTATCGCAAACGATTTACCATCCACACGTGTGATAAATTTGAACAAACAGGTCTGTTCATTGGGCAGGCGTTAGCGAACGATCTCGGCTAGTCCTTCTCACGTGACTTTTCCTGGATTCTGAATGCCACGTAAATCTACACTAATATTAAAAAGAGTGTTTGTTCGTGGTTGTTTGATGTCGCTGGAGTTGATGTCGAGATGTCGATGGAGTGATCTTATAAAATATGAATGATTTTGTGCGTAGAGATAGTTAAAGAGACGCCCTGGAGCGTAAAAAGCGTAAAAAAGACTACTTTTTGCCGCGGCAAAACATCTCATTCTCAAGGGAATGTAATGTATCTGATCCGATAAATAATGTATCTGATCGTTACTAAAGCGGATAAAACTAGTATTGCGGGACCACAACTAGTAGGTACCTATTGCTCAATATTGCTCATAAGAGACGAACAACGATTCTCGCTCCACGATCCGACTAAATAACAGCCAAGAACGTAAGTATTCTATAGAACCTGATTTAGAACCTAACTACAAACTGGTGCATTGTGTTTTGTGAGACTATGCAAAGTTCTACGATTAAATTGAATGTATTTGCCATTAAGGAGAAAAGATTGCAGCTTTTGTAGTAAAATTGCAGCTGTATTCTTCTTTAGAGATCTGCCCAAAAGGACCTTTCAGGGTTAGTCTTCCATACCAACTGTATTTTTATATCTAAGTACGACCGAGCGTTGCTCGGATAAAAACAATTTATTTTCTTGATTTAATTTCAAACGAAACAATCATTTGCTTAATGTTACTTAGGAACGCCATCTGAAATAGCTCCCAATGAAAATATCACAAAAAATAAAAAATAAACCCAATATGGTTAAAAAAAAATAAAAAAAAATGTTTTATTGATATAAACACGTTTACAGATACAAGTCGCAAGGGCCCTGTACTTGGTTCTAGACCTGTGGATTTTGATTGAGGTTTGAACCCGGGTCTCTAGTTCCGCAGTCAGCCCACGTAACCATACGGCCATGGAAGCTTTTCAATGAACGAAATTTTTATAGAGCTTGTTTAGAATAAAATAAGTTCTTCCAATTTTAAAGTTATAGTTCGATAATATTTCAATAGATGACATTGTCAGTATAGAAGCTGCATCACGTTGTTCTTAACAGATAGCTGCCAAAAAACTCCACAGACTGCTTCTTCAAGGCTTGAAATTAAACCACTATGGAGGATTACTGATACTTAACTTTATTCCGAGTTACGAGTACAACTATTACTGTGGTGAATGCATACAAAACAATAATTTATTGTTTCATGATGCAACAATAATTTCAAAAGGTTCTTACCTTTCCTAGATGCTTAAGAGTCTCAAGAAATTATTGTTTTGTATGCATCAGTAATCCTCCATAGTGGTTTAATTTCAAGCCTTGAAGTAGCAGTAAGTGGAGTTTTTTGCTAGCTATCTGAATAGAGCTCTTTCAAATCGACATTGTCATCTCTTTGAACGTCGAAGAGACGGATGGCGTTTGACGTCGTTCTACGCCATAATTTATTAATAATCTCCAATAGATGTCAGGAAGAGTCGTATTTTACAATTTATATTTAAGTTGATTATCGCTGAAAATATTTTTTATAATTTAAGATTTCTAAAAATAAAACCTAGCTGGATCGATTTATCACCCCCGAAACCAGGGTACTAAATTTCATCAAAATCGTTGGAGCCGTTTCCGAGATTCAAAAAATAATGAAATGAAATGAAAATGAAATATTCTTTATTCACTGTACGGTTCCTTTACAAACTTTTTTTTGGGTGCGCTTAGGCAATGCTGAGCTGAAGAGAAGAGCAGACGGAGAAAAACTTCAGCCCTGTTTTAAAATATGGGGCATACAATAGCTTATAATTAAGCAATATAATTTTTATTTTATCTGAGCACAGGAATATGAGACACTAACAAAATACCAATACAAGAATTGCACGTTTAAAGGTATTAGATGTATTTTGCTGCAACCCTTTTTGTGTCCTACTGCTGGGCACGCGTCTCTCCACTCCACAGCGCAGTTTCAATTTAGGGTGGTCGGTCCGTTGGAGTATTTTTTGATACTATTTTACCTGTATCATTTTACAGGCTATATAAAAATATAGTTTTAAAGGCTATATAAAGTATTTTATAGTTCGACGACCTGCGTGGCGCAATGGTAACAATGCAACCTCAATCTGCAATAATAAATTTAAATAAAATATTTTTTGTTTAATTATCCTATACCTATTACAAAAGTCATATAAATCATTACAAAATCGTTACACTAGATAGGTTTTGTTATTATTATGGAATTTTCATTCAATTTAAAAATAGTTACCAAAATTTGAAATAAGCAGATTAGTTGTCTATTTTGGATAATTCGCTATCTTTGATTTAGTATTAGGTACGTCGTTCTAGCCAACTCATACGAGTATTATTGGTGAGCATAAAAAAAAACTAATATCTACCTAGTTCACAAACACAAAACGTATCCCTACATAGAAATGAAATGAAATGAAATATTCTTTATTCACTGTACGGTTCCTTTACAAACTTTTTTTTGGGTGCGCTTAGGCAATGCTGAGCTGAAGAAAAGAGCAGACGGAGAAAAACTTCAGCCCTGTTTTAAAATATGGGGCATACAATAGCTTATAATTAAGCAATATAATTTTTATTTTATCTGAGCACAGGAATATGAGACACTAACAAAATACCTACCTAACCTAAAGTTATATTCGCACGCTTGCTACATTAATACACTACGAGATAGGATGTCAAAACAACCATATAAGATAAGAATAAGTATGTACCTAATGTAGGTATAGTAAAAGAAAATATGACGGATATTTAAACTAAAAAAACAAAAAATTGTTCCAGCGGGAAGTTAAAAGAGGCATGTCTCTAGTTTATTTATTCAAGATGCTTTCGTATCAAAATTACTATACTTACTTAAAACTCCATCAGAAACGTTCTAGTAAAGTAGCCATCACTTTTCTCGGATATCAGACTAGGTCTTAGAGCATGACTTGACGGACGGACCTGTGCTGTGATGCTCTAAGGATGAAGTTGACTGATTGATTAAAATGCTTAAAGTAATCGGACAAATTAAAATGTTTTAACTAAATTCAAATGTTTTAACTCGACTCTGGCAACGATTCAGAACGTGCGATGCCACCACCGAAAAAAAGAAAAATGATAATTACAACTGACGTAATATTATTTGTTACTTCATAACAATTTGGTTTTTGTTTACGGTAACAGACGATCACGGGAATATGAGACAGCAATAAAATATTTACCTACCTAAAGTGAAAGCCGAGGCGCTCTGTGTATTGTGCTAAAGTTATTAGCACGATCCTGACATTAATAACGCGTGTTTGTCGGATGTCAAAACGAAACTTTTGTGAGACAGCTACTGTTAGAACCATAATTGTTAGAAAAGGGATTAAGGTAATCTTAGAAACGTTTACGATTTTAAGTGCTTTAGGCTTTTGTGTCCCACTGTTGGCTTGGACTCAGTCCATAACTGGGAAGGCCTAATCCGCCTGATGCCTACTGCACCACACTTTCCCAATGACTGACTTGACAATGATTACTGACAACTTTTTTTTTTCAATTATGGCATCGCAAACTTTGTGCATACTGCCAGCGTCAAGTATAATTTTTGCTTCAATTTGTAAGGAAGTCGTCAGTAATCAGTCAGTCTAGTCAGTCCAACATTCGAGTAAAGCGATGGCTACTTTACTACAACGTGTCCGATGGAATTTTGGAGGTAAGCAGAAAAAACATATTTTAGCACTGTTATTCTATTTCACAAACACTCGTGAACTGTAATTAACCTATATAAAAAAAATGCCATCAACTTTATCCGATATAACTTAAAAATACACCAAGAAAATGAATATAAAACAAGAGCACAATATGTCTTTTTCGACTTCCCGCCAAAACTCCTACTGAAAACTTACTATTTTTAAACAATGTGCACCAGGCATAAACGAGTATCAGCCACTTGAGTATTGTAAGACAAAGAAAATGATAAGAATCTTGCAAAATTAAAGAGTTATTGCTTGAAGTTGACTTCAGGTATCCATGGGGTCAATGACTACATAACACCATAATAATATGGCCTGTATGCTCGTGTAACGTCAACTACTCTATTTTAATATACTATATAAGGCGTTATCCTATCACGTACCTATTTGTTACATCATCACAATTTGTTTGGACGATCACGGGAATATGAGACGGTTACAAAATATTTACCTAAAGTAAAGTTCGCACGCTCCTGACATTAATAACAAGTGTTTGTCGGATGTCCAAACATAACTTTTGTCTACTGAGAAAACTGCTGAAAGAACCGTAATCTGTAATGACGGATTTAGGGAACCGTTTTACGACTTTTAAGAATAAGTACGTTAGGATTTACACACTAACAAGAAAAATATTATGAAACTGTTACATTTTCTTTCTAAAGCTCCAAACGTATTGAGGTTAAATATGAGGGTCTTAAAAAAACTTACTCCTTTACACTTAATTGGTGAGGCCTGAAGCTTACTCCATCACGCTACTCTAACATTTTAATATACATATATGTATATGTCTTGGATTTATTATATCGTGGAATATTATAATCTCTCATAATGGTCAAATAATTAACTCAATTGATTACATTTTGCAAAGTGGGTAAACGGAAAAAGCTGACGTTACGATCAGCTGTTAGTACGAAGTCGTTTTGAAGGAGTCGACGTGCGGAGCGATCAGTCTTATTCAAGACACCAAGCCGAATTGTGTGTGAATAATAATTTCGTAATTTAAAGTGAAGTGATAAAAGTGTACGCTATAGCTATAGCTAGCAGTAAATGAAGACGACGGCAGACGACGGCTCAGCCATCACCAATGCCGTCATAACATATTCATATAGATATATTTTTATTTAACTGGATCTGGCCATATCCACTATGTAGAGATTCATAAATCTGGTACGTCTACGTACTTCTCGATCTTCGATGTATATTATAGCGAAATATAAATTTGGCATGAAGGTACGACTTAGTTTAAGTTTATTACATAGATATTTTTGCGACGGGCCAGATTCACGGGGTCTAAGAGCTCTCACATCTTATATATTAAAGCGTTATAAGGTTTTATAAGGTTTTACATAAAATTGTCGACAGTTCCAATATACTTAGCCAAATATTTTTGACGTACAAAATTTTAAATGACGTGCAGTATCTATCTATCTATCTAATACCTTTAAACGAGCAATTCTTGTATATATCTAAATATATTTTTTGAATCTCGGAAACGGCTCCAAAGATTTTGATGAAATTTAGTACACTGGTTGCGGGGATGATAAATCGATCCTCAAATTTTTATTGATAAAATTTGTCGTTTTTTTAAATGTTTATGCAGTTAAATATAAAATTACACGTACCGACATCTATTGGAAAATATTAATAATATTGTGGCGTAGAAAGCCGTCAAATGGTCAACATTTGACAATCCACCCTTCAAACAAATGACAATGTCGATAATTATGAAAGACCTCTATAAAAATTTCGTCAATGAAATTAAAGCTTTCTTGGTCGAATGGTTACGAAAGCCAACTACGGAGCTAGAGACCCGGGTTCAAATCTCAAGTAGGTAAGTTGCGTTTTTTATTTTTTTGTGACAATTTTTTTTTTAAATTGGGAGCTTGGTATTTCAAAAGGATTTGTAAAGTAACACTAAGTCAATGAATGCTTTGCTTAAAAATAAACCAAGTAAATAAATTGTTTATATCTGAGCAACGCTCGGGCGTCCAGGTACTTTAAATCTAATAAAACTAATAAAAAATACAATATCAATCATCAATAATATATCAATAAACTTAAAAAAATTATACACTAATAATCCGAACAATTAAATCAAAATTACAAATTCAATTACAATAATAAAATACTAATTAAATAAATAAAAAGTCCATGTCAAATACTTAATACCAAGTCATATCAATGAATATTACTGTAATTTAGATCGGCCTAAATATTCTTTCACAGTATAGAATGCTTGGTCCAAAAGCCATATTTTTAATTTCAATTTGAATCGTGCTATTGGTAGGTCTTTAAAATCATAGGGAACAGCATTAAAAATCTTTCCGCACATTACATAGCAGTTTTTCTTATATAAAGTAATTCTAGGTACTTCTGACAAAACTATTCTGTTTGGATTTCTAGTGTTTCTATTATAGATATCAGAAGCCTTAAAAAATAGCTTCTGATTACTCTTCACAAAGCCCGTTAGCCCATTTTTGTCCAAAACATTATGTGACGATGGCTGTCCTAAGTCCTAATTTAAAACCCGGGACCCTTGTATCCGGAATGGTTACCCTTGCAGCACATCGGTCTTTTTTATGAGACTTTAATGACATGTTAAAATATTTTTACATCTACAGTACCTATAGTTCAATACTCAACAAAGTCATACCATTCATCAAAAGTAATAAGAAACTTAAACGGAAAAATATCTAAATAAAAAACGAAGGTTTCTTTCGTTCTCTACGCCATAACAACGAATCAAAAAAAACATAAAAAAGACCTTAAATTGCAAGTAATATTCGCTCTTCGGATTTTTCTATCAAAATGTCACGTGCATAATGCTACTTACCATCTATTTATATTCTCAGAATTTTTAAAATAGCCTTATAGATGATCTAAAAACATCTCCCATCTAAAAACATTGACACCGTGTTGGATCCTATAGCTCTGCATATTGCAATAGGTCTCCGGCTCTGCGTAAGGTGTGCTTTGGTCGACGTGGTCTGGTCTGTACCAAGAGTGCTGGTAGACTTTTCCGCCACGATACCTTGAACAATTTGGTTCGTCGGGCTCTAGCCGCCGCTTCTATTCCAGCAATACTGGAACCATCTGGACTATACAGAAGCGATGGCAAGAGGCCTGACCGAATTTCATTGGTGTTGTGTGGGCACTGGTATGCCACGTGGCATGTACGGACATCTTAGCCCCATCACACTTATGCAATACTGCAGAGAGGGCTGGGTCCTCTGCCGACCATGCACAGTCTCTCAAGAGCCGCAAATATAGTAATTTTCGGATAATCATCTATTTGCGGCGCTAGCGGTAGAGACTATGGGACCATGGTCTTCTGACATGAAGAAATTCATGACATCCAGAAATTCAGAAATGTCGACCAAACTTATATAATAATATGGTAATCACATATTAAATAAATAAAATAAATAAATAAATAATAAATATGTTTGGACAATTCACACAACACCATCTGATTCCAAACTAAGCAGAGCTTGTACTATGTTAATCAGAAAGCTGATAAACATACTTATATAATTCTAAATACATACTTAAATAGATAATTAACACCCAGACACAGAACAAATAGTCATGTTCATCACACAAACATTTGTCCTGGGTGGGAATCGAACCCACGACCTCACGTTTCGCAGTCGGCTCATCACCCACTACGCCACGGAGGCTGTCATATTTTGTTGTATATAAACAAAAATATGAAATAAATAAACTTAAATAACGCTTCACACTCATAATGATAGCTCTGCTGTAGGAGACCCTGTATAGTGGTTGACATGTACGCATACAAAGACAAGGATACAAAAAACCAGGATTTTTTTTGCAAACATAAATAAATAAAAGTATCTTTCTATTCCTATATTGGTAAAAGAAAGCTTTACCAAATTAACAAAATTGTGATAAATTACGTAATAATATAACAGTAATATTTTTATGTTTAGGTATCAATTAGGATGAATTATACTTAATAATTAAATAATTAATAAGACCTACGTCACCATTTCATGAATATACAACCAGACGAAGGTTAAAGTTCCACCGACACCATCTGGACTCGTGGCGGTCCTCCACAGTCCGCTTTGCACGCTCATTTTTACCACGAAAGTGTAAGATATGGGACAACCTTCCTGCTGAGCCATTTAAAGTGGACTATGACATGGGGTTCTTCAAAAAAAACTCTCCTCCAAAGCCGGCAATGCTCGGGTGGCTCTGGTTGCCCGTATCCATAGGCGACGGTGATCGCTTAACACCACGCGGCCCGTCTGCCTTTTTGTACAGTTTATTTATTTTAAAAAAAATCTGATTTTTAATTTAATCAGTATTTTCCTGTTGTATGTTTAAAAATCTTAACCGATATTCTCCACTATCTTCCACTGCGTCAATCAAAACTGTCTTGTAAGAAAAAGCTGAGTATCCGTTTATCGACATAAAGTTTTTCTTAGTCACATCGCTACAATAGATAATTTGTGGGGTACACATCATTACTGTTCCTGTACATACGCATTTTATTTTTGGGATCTTTTCTTTTATTGTCTTTGCGTATCTTTTATATCCTATCCTATTTGGGTACATAATATATTTAAATGATTGTAATATTTTTTTTCAATTATGGCATCGCAAACTCTGTGCATACTGCCAGCGTCAAGTATAATTTTTGCATCAATTTTTTGCCAGTTTCAATGAAACTGGACGAAGTAATAACAAAGTCAGTAAATAAGTCGTCAGTAATCAGTCAGTCTAGTCAGTCAAGTCCAACATTCAAGTAAAGCGATGGCTACTTTACTAGAACGTGTCCGATGGAATTTTGGAGGCAAGCAGAAAAAACATATTTTAGCACTGATATTCTATTTCATAAACACTCGTGCACTATAATTAACCTATATCAAACAAAATGCCATCAACTTTATCCGATATAACTCAAAAATACACCAAGAAAATGAAAATAAAACAAGAGCACAAAGTCTTTTTCGACTTCTCGCCAAAAACCGATTGTAATCTGTTGTGCATGATAAAGGCGCCAAAGACCGTAGCGCCACCTACCGGGCGGTGGAAAGAATGTGAATAATGAAAGAGCTTTTTTCTTCAAATAATAGCATCGCAAACTCTATGCATATTGCCAGCGTTAAGTACAATTTTTACAAGGATTACTTTATGTCCATTTCGTAAAAATAATCAGTCAGAAGTAAAGTATTGGCTACTTTAATAAAACTTGTCCGACGAAGTTTTGGAGGCAAGCTGAAAAAAAATGTTTTCGCACTGTTATTTTATTTCATAACACTCACGGACTGTAATCCATATCCATACTTAAATAAATTCGAAAGTAACTCTGTCTATCTGTCTGTGTATATTACCTACGCTTTCTCGCTTATACTACTGAACCAATTTAAATGAAATTTGACTTTGGGTAAGGCCATGGGATCGTTTTCATTTTAGGGGACCTATAAAACTGGCTTAACGCCTATGATTTTATTATTGCAATTGCAACATCGTCTTACGTCGTATTTCAAATGGATGGAAGAGAGTTAGAGACATAGCCTGGAAAAGCGCATAGGCTTTTTACCGGGGACTAATAAAAGGGGTCCATGCAGGCGAAGCTGCTAGCGGAACACAATACCATAAAAAAATACCACCAAATTTATATAAGATCAGTGAAATTTTAAAGTAAGCACATTGTTTCTTCCGACTTGCTGCCGACACTCCATAAACGCGGTTCCATCCATCCATCAGCCTTTTACTGTCCACTGCTGGACATAGGCCTCCCCTAACGTTCGCCACTCCTCCCGGTCCTGGGCCTTCTGAATCCAGCGACTACCCGCTGTCTTCTTCAGGTCGTCAGTCCACCTGGTTGAAGGGCGGCCTGTACTCCTTTTGCCGAGACGTGGTCTCCATTCAAGGACCTTTCTTCCCCATCGGTTGTCGGTCCTCCTAACTATATGGCCTGCCCATTGCCACTTCAGCTTGCAGATTTTGAGAGCTATGTCGGTAACCTTAGTTCTTCTACGGATTTCATCATTACGAATTCTGTCGCGTAGAGAAATTGATTTATTTATTTATTTATTTATAAACCCTTATCAACTAACATTACAGGCGATTGCCTAATGTGTTAATTGAATTGAAATATATTTAGTTTACATATTATACACATCACATTACAGTCATAAAAAAAAGTAAACTAATTGTCAAAATACAAATTTAAATTATAATTAAAACACATTAAATTAAAATTAAATCATAAATAATTAAAATAGTCAACAATAATAAAAATAAAGAGTCATACCATAAATTACAATTAAAATAAAATTAAAATTAAAATTAAACATTCAATTAAAATTAAATCATAATTAATTAAAATTTAAAACATTTAAAAATAAATTAACATTCAATATTCATTAATTTAATATTTCATTCATATAATAGTCAATAATAATAAAAATAAAATCATTCAATAAATTACAATTACAATTAAATAAAATTAAAATTAAACATTAAACATTGACATTTCTACTACATGAGACACAACCTTCATGAACTCATTCAGTGTAGGTACACGCGAACAAATCGATTTCGTCGGCGACTGCGTTTAGCGTGCGCATCGCTCGCGTCAGCGGCGCGGCCCGCAGCAGCTTGGTGCGCGCGCGCGGCGGCGCCAGCAAAGGCGGCCGGCGGCGCCGCTCCACATGTTTGTCCGGCACACTGAACATCATCCGCTGGAGTATAGATGGGTTATCCAGCTCACCCCGTAATACCTTAAAAAGATATTTTGCCAGCGAGACCTCTCTTCTCACTTCTAGCTTACTGTACCCCACCATGCCGAGGACGAACATAGTAGGATACAGCAACGGGTACCCTGGATGCACTACATATAATTTAAAATAAAGAAAACGTGCGAATTTATTTTGTACACGTTCCAAAATTGTCTTATACTTAGCCTCAGTTGGAGCCCATATAACCGAATTACCCTCCAAATGACTCTTTACCAAAGCTTCATAGAGGGCTCGTAAGGCACTAAAGTTAGTAAAACCGTCCGATTGCCGCAATATGAAGCCTAGGTTCCTGTACGCTTTTTTGCATACTTCGGTTATATGGTCTCGAAAGTTAAGTTCGGTAGTAAAACGTACACCTAAATCTTTAACCGCCGTGACATGTTGGAGCGACTGGCCTTCGACATGGTACTGGTGGTGTAGTGGGGCGCGCGCGCGGCTAAAAGACATCACAGAGCACTTGGCCAAATTAAAATACAATTTGTTCTTGTGACTCCAATCAACTACGCGGTCTATGTCACGCTGCATCCCAACTTGATCTGATGTGTCACCTACTTCGCAAACCAATTTCAGGTCGTCCGCGAACAGGAGGCATGTTGACTCTCGGACCACCTCCGGTAAGTCGTTTATCATAATGATAAACTGGAGGGGCCCTAGATTGCTACCCTGGCTGACGCCTGATCTGGTCGGGTACTCTTCGGATCGGCACCCACCACAGTCGACATACTGACGCCTGTCCCGCAAGTAGCTGGCGAAAAAGTTTAAAGTATGCGGCGTGCAGCCGACTTTGGCCAGCTTTTCGAGCAGTACGTCATTATCGACTGTGTCGAACGCCTTCCGGAAGTCAAAATAGGTGACATCAACCTGCCTTCCGGCATCCACCGCTGGTACCACCTGCGCCATTAACTGCAATAAGTTTCCTGTTGTTCCCCTTCCCGGACGGAAGCCATACTGGGCGTCTGATAATTGAGCCTTCACCTGTGCATACAGGGAGTGATGGATTGCTGACTCAAATATCTTGGCCGGGGTGCACAGAAGAGCTACAGGTCTATTATTAGTCGCTGGGGTCCGGACCTCCCCTTCCCTTCGGTACCGGTACTACCCGGGTCAGTTTCCACCGATCGGGAAACGTAGCAGAAACGAGGCAAGCATTAAAAACGTGCAGCAGTGGCTCCTCTAAAGCGGCACGACAATCCCGAAAGATGAAAGGTGGTATACCATCCGGACCCACGGAGCGCTTCGGAGGCAGTCTTAGTAGCGCCCGACCTACTTCAGCCAGGCTCAGTTGGCGCAGGTGGACGTGCGCGCCGCCGCTGCCGGCTGCCGCTGCCGCCGACGTGCTGCTCGCTTATACATCCAAACGCGCCGGCTCCGGACTGTAAACAGCATAAAAGAAGTTCGCGAATGTATCCGCGCATTCCTGATCTGTAAGCGTAGACCCATTTTGTACTAACTTACTTTGTCTACTCTAACCTCTTCTTGATCTTATGTAATTCCAAAACGCCTTTGGCTCCGAAGTGAGATGGTCTTGGATACGGCGCCTATATTCTTCGTGGGCAAGTACGATCGCAACCTTAACTCTCGCTCTGCACTGAGCGAATTTCTCGTAATCATTCTGAGACTTACTCTTTTTAAAAACTTTATGCAGCTGGTATTTGAGCTGAATGTCCTTAATAAGTTGAGATGTGTACCATACGGGGTAAATATACCTGTTTCCCGCTTTGAGAGATTTAAGTGGTACATATTCATCAATAACTTCGTTAATTTTACTATAAAAGAAATTTACAATTAAATCCGGATCACTAATGTTATACATTTCGCTCCAGTCTATGTTTCCTATTAGATAATATAATCTATTGAAGTCCGCTCTATTAAAATTCCAATTTCTACATGGAACCTTGAACTCTGCGGCCGTCGCAGAAGGCGCGGAAGGCGCGGGCGGGGCACGGTTGACGGCGACCGTAACAGCGAGCGCCGGGTGATACGCGTCCACCGGGTGCAGTGCTTCGTCGGCCGCCGCCACCGCTACCCCTTCGCATGCGCTAAATACGAGGTCCAGCTGTCGATCGCTGCAATTTGGAACTGTATTACACTGAATGAGTTCACAAAAGGCTAAGAAATATTCATAATAATTAAGAACAGTACTGTTGCACGAAAATAAATTGAAATCTCCCATTATCAATATATTATTTTTATATTTTACACTGATGGCTTCAAGAAGACTAAACATCAACAAATACTGTTTTTCCTCTGTTTGTGGCGGTATATAAACCACGCAACAGGTGAATAAAAATCTATTATTTGTTTGCACTGTAGCGCAGACAAGCTCAAAGTTGTACATATCTATATTAATTTCCTTAGGCATCGGTACTTGCCGTAGAGTGAACCGAGGCCCAGCCACCAACATCACACCGCCCTGCTTGCGTCCATCCGCCCGGTCAAATCGTAGTATAGAGTAACCGGGCAATGAAACCTCTGCATCTTGGATGGATTCATTGCAGCTCGTCTCCGTGATAGCAAATAAATCAGAACTTGAAGACTCCAATAAAGCTAAAAACTTTGACGACTTCGTTCGCAATCCTCTAACGTTTTGATATAGTATGTTGATAGCGTTACAACTTGGTTTGCTGGTCTCTGTTTTTAGATTTCCGAAAAAACACCCACTCGCTAAATTCGGCATCTTTGGGCCATATACTAGGATTGAACAACTTCAAATAATCAGCGTCAGATACACAAATTCGAAATGAGGCATATCCCCTTTCAGTTTTGTGATTTATCTTATTCACTTGTGGATGACTATCATTTCCTAATATCTCACGTACATAAGATAATAAATTTTCTTCTGTTGTGTCCGAACGAAGTCTCCAAATATGAAAGAACTTTTTACGTTCAGCTGCCCGTATTTGGAGAAGTGATGTATTACTCCCTTTACTAATTGGGTTCAACTTTGTCTGTTCCGACTTTATGAATTTAGTACCACCCCCTGCCTCCTTATTACCCACATTAACCGTATTATTAACCGTCGCACAGTCGTTTCTTGTACTAGGAACGGTAGGAACAGCCGCTCTGCCATTGCGCCTCGGCTTACAGTTGACCCATTCACTTTCGTCTTCCTGTGCGAGATTGTTGATCTCAAAATTTTCAGTTAGATCCTTTTGCGAGTGAGCCGTTGCCGCAATCGACCCGGTGTTTGAAACTTCCCGCTTAGCTGACGTAGTCGGCGAAGCAAACCAATACCAAGCATAGCCCTCTCCATCGCTCGCTGAGCGACCTTGAGCTTGTGGAAAAGGCTAACTGTAAAAGACCACGTCTCAGCGCCGTAGGTCATCACTGGCAACACACACTGCTCGAAAACTTTCGACTTCAGGCACTGAGGTATTCTGGACGAGAAGACACTTTGTAATTTCCCGAACGCTGCCCAACCGAGTTGGATTCTACGAGTTACCTCTCTCTCGAAGCTGGACTTACCCATACGGATCGCTTGTCCCAGGTAGATGTACTCGTCGACAACTTCGAGAGTAGCGCCATCAACAACAACCGGTATAGGTGTGACATGGACGTTAGACATGATCTTCGTCTTGTCCATGTTCATCTTAAGACCCACCCTTTGTGAGGCGCTATGGAGGTCACCTAGCATAGTGCTGAGCTCTTCCAGGTTCTCCGCCAAGATTACTATGTCATCGGCAAATCGAAGGTGTGTGAGGTGTTCGCCATTGATGTTAATACCCAGCCCGTTCCACTCCATCAGCTTGAACACGTCTTCCAGTGCAGCGGTAAACAGCTTCGGGGATATAACATCCCCTTGTCGTACTCCGCGCTGCACTGGAATAGGTCCAGTGCTTCCGTCGTGGACTCGGACTGTCATGGTTGCGGCTTTGTACAAACACTTCAACACCTTGATGTACCGATAGTCAATCTGGCATCGCTGGAGAGACTCTAGCACTGCCCAGGTCTCGATAGAATCGAAGGCTTTCTCATAGTCCACATACGCAATACATAGCGGCAGATTATACTCCTCGGTCTTTTGTATAACCTGTCGCAGCGTGTGTATGTGGTCCATGGTACTATAGCCTTTTCGGAATCCGGCTTGTTCGGGAGGCTGGAAGTCGTCTAGCCTGCGCGCAATGCGATTAGTAAGAACCCTTGAGAACAGCTTAGACGTGGCTCAGAAGCGCGATGGGTCTATAGTTCTTTAAACGCGGTTATGGTTATGGTGTGTTAAATTAGCGTACAAAATTTTGTAATTCAGATTATTAAAAAGCCGATGTAAATTCATCTCGTTTTGATAATTCTGAACCTTGTTTACATTATCTTAATACAAAAACAAAGCGACAAAGTTATTTATTTCAATTTTATAAATGTAAGTATCGAGAAATATACTGAGAATTTGTAATAAAACATGAATAAAACTTACAGTGAGCTTATGATTTGCTGTCATTGATTCGAAAGCCGTAAAACTAAGACAATAAACTGTTTGTGGGAATAGTAATAAATATTTTTACTGCATTTTGTGCAGCATTAAAACGATAGTACGAGCAAATAGAGCGAATAGATTGAAAAATATGTAGGTATATACCAATATTAGTCAAACAGCAAACCCTCGAGAGTGATGAGGATAACTTTACAAAATTTGAAGTCTCATTATCCTCTGTTCCCTCCTCCAAGACCAAAATATCTAAACATTTGTGACATAACAAATTGAATTAGGACTTCCAATATTATGCCTCCATGATTCCCGTTTTAGATTTGGCTGCAACCCTTTTTTGCGTCCCACTGCTGGGCACGGGTCTCTCCCCATTATTGGGGAGCCCTGGAGCTTACTCCACCACGCTGCTCCAATGCGGGTTGGTGGAGATGCGGGTTAGTGGCCAACCCGCTGTCGGATGTTTTCAAACCGCCCATAAGGCCTCCGACAAGGTTTAACGACTGTTATCTATCGACAACAACCGGGACCGACGGCTTAACGTGCCCTCCGAAGCACGGAAACGCGCATGAAATTTTTTGCCACTAGCGGTCACCCATCTCACACCCGACCGCGCCCGTTTTGCTTAGTTGCATAGATTGTTTGCGTTCTACGCTAACCGCCGGGCCATGCGCGCTTCGTTTTAGATTTATATGCGACAAAATAGTAAGCCAAGCTTTTGAAGAGGCTGTCTATGAGGCTTATTTTGTACAAAGTATTGTTGGCTTGGAAAATAACTTATCACAAAAAGAAAACATGGGAGTAAAGAAGTAAATAAATACTGTAGTTTAAAAAACTAAAAGACACGCTTCTGTGAAAATACGAACTAAAAAGAAAAAAATAATAAGAAGAAAATGTATTATACTGTAAAAAAAGCGTGGGGTGCATGGTATCAATAGTATCTTAAAAACCACCCCACGCTTTTTTTACAGTAAAATACATTTTCTTCTTATTTTTTTTCTTTTTAGTTCGTATTTTCACAGAAGCGTGTCTTTTAGTTTTTTAAACTATAGTATTTATTTTTTATTTTTTAGTTGGATTTATATTCTCATATTAAATTGCATTATCATCGGCCCTTGACCCCTCTGCAAATTTTCAAGTTAATCAGTCGCTTAGATGTGTTAAAAATAAAAAAACTTTATATTTGTTTCATTAAGTACCTTAGGCCACGAACTTATCAGCCGCCCCTCGTTTTTTTTATCCTGATGATCCTAGTTAGGACTTTAATATAAAGTTATGAGATTATTGTATTGTCATCGGCCCTTGACCCCTGTGCAAATTTTCAAGTTAATCAGACTCCTAGAAGTAAGTGAAAATGAAGTTAAAAGATTCCGTTACATACATACATTCATACATACATACATACTGGTCAAGTTAATAAAAGCGTGTTAATAAACATTGCACTAATGTGCGTTCTCGACGACTCAAGCCTGAGTTTTGCCTGAGGTCATACCCACTCAGTTGGGCTGCTTCTACTCCGGAGACTAATGGTCGCCTCATAAAAATTTGGCCAGAAAACCGCATCTTTGCACCGAAGTATAATACAATTGCTTCAAGGCACACATCGGTGCAACAGTACGTACTGTTTTTCACTTTCTATTAAGACAACGAATACCGGGTTTCCCACAGATTGGTGGAAAACCCGGACCAGCGTGGTGGAAAAAGCTCCAGTCCTTTACATTAATGGAAAGACACCCATGGTCAACCCTTTTTGAGGCAGTGGGATGCAAAAAGGATTGGTTTTATACGCCATACGTGATAGGTGGTAGAACTATTATGGTTCGCCCGGGGAAGTACCACCGCTGCACCAGTGAGCAATTCTATTGTGTTTCGGTGGAAAAGTGCAGTTGCCGGCCACACTTACATGAGGCGACCACTAGCCTCCAGAGTAGCAGCGCAACTGCATACGACCTCAGACAAGACTTACCTATGCTTGCTTGAGGTTGTATGTAGATGTCCATCTGCAGCGACCATTTAATACCACGTGGCCTGCATGCTCGTCTGCTACTCCAGTCAAATAAAAAAATAATAAAAAATGGTCCCTTATGTTAGTTTCTCTTAAAGATGGGACTTAATAAATTTTTGAGATGTCTTTTTATCATTAAAGGACATTTTATAATTGTGTCGCTTAACTTCAAATTCGGATAAATCCACTCTACCCTGTTAGGAGATATTAAAAAAAAACTGTTAATAGTCTTAACTTAATGAATTAAAAGGCAGTCTTTTTTTTATTATGGCACCAGTATTGAAGTAAACGATTCTGTGTAGCCATTTCAGTATTTAAACCACTCATTCTTTCAAAAATGTTATATTTAGATTGGATTTACCTTTATTTGATATAATGGAATGCAATTTATCTATCTTTGAAAAAACTCAAAGTGGATTTATACAATTTTGATTTAATAGATCCGGATTTATCTGAATTTGAAAATACACGATTAGAACTAGGGATGTGGTAGTGGCGAAATCATCATGTCAAATTTGTAGCAACTAATTAAATAAAACTAACACAAACAAAATAAAGAAGTCTAATTTTATTTTACAGAAATAGGAGGTAGATATTTATATTTGGTTACCTATGAAATGCCGTTTTGTATGGAATAAGTGAAAGTACTAATTTTTTAAAACTTTTTTATTTCTGTTATTCAAAGTAATCACCCATGCAATCGACGCAACTTTGCCAACGCATTGGCAATTTTTTGATGCCCTTAATGTAAAAACCAGCTAGACGGGAGGCAACAAACTCTTCAAAATCATTTTGTACTGCTTCTCGGGAATTGAATTTTTTACCCACTAAAAAGTTGTCTAAATTTTGGAAAGAGTAATAGTCGGTAGGTGCAAGGTCTAGTGAGTATGGCGGATGAGGGAGAGCTTCCAACCCCAGCTCTTGCAGCTTGGAGACTGTCTGTTGTGCAGTATGGGGTCGCGCGTTGTCGTGAAGAAGCAGCGGGGACGACCGATTGACCAAGCTGGTTGCCGATGTGCAAGCTTCTCCATCATTGTCTCCAGTTCTTCACAGTAAACATCTTCAGTAATGCTCATCAGTTTTGTAAAAAGCTGTGGTGAATCACACCCGCACTAGACCACCAAACAGTGAACATCAGCTTTCTACGGGTTATTTTTGGTTTAGGGCATTGCTTTGGTGCTGAACCAGGATCTTGCCAACTTGCTGAGCGCTTTCGATTGTGGAACGGAATCCATTTTTCATCGCACGTAACAATTCGGTTCAAAATTCCTTCATTTCTTTGCCTATTGAGCAGCGCGAGGCAGGTCTCGACGCGTACGTTGCGCTGTCGATCGTTAAGTTCGTGGGGCAACCATCTATCAATTTTTTACCTTGCCTATTTGTCGCAAATGGATCAAAATTGTTTTGATGCTAACATCAGAACCTGCTGCTAGCTTAGCTGTAGATTGAGTTTCGTCAGCTTCCACAATCGTATTCTTTTAATACGTATTATATCCAAATTATTTTGTAACAGTAGAATAACAAAATAATAATAATCGATAATGGTTAACACAACACTAGTGCCATCTCAGGATTCCAGACGACGCATAGGTATAGGTATTTCAAACTCACCAAATTTTCGCTCTTTCCGCTTTCTTACGGCGATGATTTATATTAGGCCGCTTGCGGACTTTACTTGGTGACACAATATTAATCGTATTATCCATGGAAATTGTTTAAATTATAAAAAGGAACAATAAAAAGCGGGAGTGCACGGTGCTACTGTCGCAGAGTTTACGTCGACTGACGGCCATGTTGAACAAACGCAAATACCTGATTGGCTCTCATGGACTTAACTACATTTGAAAAAATCTGTCTCAAGGATCTATCTGACTTAGATAAAATATTATGATTTTAACGGCTTATATCTCAAAAACCATGCGGATTTATACACAACTGATAAAATTGTTTAAAAGCATATTTTTTTCCTTTTCTTTTGACACCAAAATCGTAAAAAATCTCGGAATTGGATTTATCCAAGTTTGAAGTTACGCGACACAATTGTATTTAACTAACTTTACTTGTATTTCAATCATAATTATCCATCTCTTAGTTTTATTTATTGAATTCAATTAAATAATTGAACTCACAGAGATTTTTTTTTCAACATAAATAAATATTATATCGAGTTACCCATAATAGCATAACAAAATAACAGCAAACATCTAACGTTGAAGATATTTCTGGTACAATTTCCTCGTCGATTCATTTCAAGCTGTCAATATCAACGGGACATGTTATTGTGAAATGAAACTACTTTCCATAACCTTTTTATGTTTCTTCTATTCTGTTACGGGTAAGGAGATAAGTTACACAACATACAAAATATTATCAGTTGCTAACTTAAAACAGGTGCGCTGTTCATACATCCAGCAGTTAGTATTCTGTGCTTCCAGTGTCTAATGTAACAAACATACAAACAAATATACAAACATACAAGTGAAGTAATATAAATCGTGTAAAAAAGAGTCCAATTAAAACACCTGTATCCAATTTTCGGCCGTTTACCGTTCCTCCAAAAGAAAAGACACAACTCGAAAAACAGTGATTCTTACCGTAAAATTAAATAATTTAATTATAATAATTATAATTAATAATAATAATAATATATCTTTAGACAATTCACACAGCACCATCTGATTCCAAACTAAGCAGAGCTTGTACTATGGTAATCAGAAAGCTGATAAACATACTTATATAATTCTAAATACAAACTTAAATAGATAATTAACACCCAGACACAGAACAAATAGTCATGTTCATCACATAAATATTTGTCCTGGGTGAGAATCGAACCCACGACCTCACGCTTCGCAGTCGGCTCATCACCCACTATGCCACGGAGGCTGTCAATTTTAATTATTATTTCATTATAATAATTTTTTAATCTATACCTGTGCTAAATTTAATCTCGATCCGATTAGCCGTTCTTAAGCTATTGAGCAACAAAAACATAGTATGTTTGTCACGAGTAGAAACAACATAATAATATGTAACACCATATGTTTGTTACAAACATAACATAATATGTTTGTTGCTCAGAATTATAATATACAAAGTTTAGCATTTATAATATTATATGATATCTTTTTTGTCTGTGTACGCCAGCTGGTACGTACAGTCAACATTTATTTGCAGTTTTCGTGCAAAAAATGATGAAATCTTCGGATCTTCGGATCGAACTAGCGTATGCTACTTACCGAAGAGTCCCTTTATTCCTGGTCATAATAAAATCCGAAAGCCATAACGGAGACAATAAATTTGTGCCCAAGATTGGGAAAGTATTTCTCAATGGACGAATTCTTGTTTACGGATAGCATAAGGGCTTTAGCGAGAGAACAATTTCGCAGTAGAACTTTCTAGAAGCTTAGGAAAACGTAATGTTCCATTATGTTTTATCTTTATGATTGTGTGATAGTAGTAGAGATAATAGAGTTTCAGTTTAGAATCGCGCATGGCGCAGTGGCTGGCGTTGAACACAAGCGAAAATAGGTGCGGTCAGGCGTGAGACTGATAGCCCCTGTAGCTTCGGGATTAAGAATAGAGCTACGGTATCCCCTGCCTGATCGTACGAGTCGACTAAAAGAGGGCTTCCGGGGTTGTGAGCGGTGTGAGTGGGAGCTCGATCCGCCCTGCTAAGGCTAACAGCCCCGGGAAGGACGGCGGTGTGTGCATGGCCGCATGCCACCGTAAGCATCGGAAGGTGCTGGAGAGCACATCTGCGGTCAAATCCCACATAACCCGATATCCTCTCCCAAGGTGCAGGTTACCTTTTGAAGGTCCCCCCCCCCCGATACCAAAAAAAAGGTGTGAGACTGATGACCGTTAGTTATATATGCGTTTCCATGTTTCAGATGGCACGCTAAATCGTCGGACCTGGTTGCTATCGATAGATATCAGTGCGGAGCCTTATCGGCGGTTTAAAAGTATAACACATATGTAAGCATAATAACACATAATCTTATAGCGGATTATCCACCAACCCGCATTTCCTGAACCCCGCATTTCTGAAAGTTGTAAACCGTTATTTGAAAGATACAACATTTTGACATTACCAGCCTTATATATCTTTGAAGTAGTGATATTTGTTAAATCAAATCCTGATCTTTTTAACGACTACCTAAATAGCAAGCGTCATAACACAAAGCTATCAACCATTTCATCGAGAACAGCGTTGCTCAGGAAAAGTGTTTTTGGTATGGCTCCTAAAATATATAATAAAGTGCCAGCTAAGCTCCGTGACATAACCAGCCTAGAGAAATTTAAGAAAGAGTTTAAAACATTTTTACTAAAAAAAAGTTATTACTCAATTAATGAGTTTCTGACGGATTCAATATAATTTATTTGTACTTTTTGTAATATGTAGAATTTGACATGGTAAAAAAATTATGTACTAAAAATGTATTATGTAATAATATGTGTTCGACCACACGTAGGACATTTTCTAATCTCAATTTAAATTTATGACATTATTTGAATCTTAATATAACAATTGTTTAATTTAATTAAATTTTTTATAAGAATAATATTTGTATACCCAAGAGGGTCGAATATAGCGGATCTAAAATTAATTTGAAATTTGAATTTCCAACAATCGGTATTAGAGCAGAGTGATGAAGTAAGCTCTAGGCCTCCCCAATAATAGGGATAGACCGATACCCAGCAGTGGGTTGTAAAAAATGAGCCAATCTACTTTTTACTTTCTACTTCTACTTTCTTTTCTTATCAAAATAGAGGGGCTAACAAACATGAGTGACCACTTAAAATAGTGAAGATATTGAACAGGAATTGACACTTATAGGTCGAGTTCTAAAAGCTGGCACGTGCCATCACATCACATTTTCAAGTAGTACGTAAGTACATTATTCTTAGTCTAAGTTTTCAAGCGTGAAGTGAGAACTGAAGTATGTTGACAGTGAAGCACGCATTATACAACAACATCGAACGTTGATTAAATGTTGTGTGAGGCTAGTTTTTACGGTTCCATACCTTAAAAATGAAGCGCGCATGGCCCAGCGTAGGGAATTCCCCGGATTTGTCCTAGTTTGAAGGGTGTCCGGGGGCCGTCCGGCAGGGGTTTTAGACAAGGGTTAGACCCGGAAACATTTGTTGTCAGGGGAAATCCATTTTTTGACGTGATAACGTCTTTAAAATCGTTTTAGTCGGGTGACATGTTCAGAAACTTGTGTCACACCAAAACCTCACGAGCGCGATCGCAGGTATAACGAGAGAGAGACGGACCGATCTCCCGTCTCATCTCGAGCGCTGCCAGTCAGCGGAGGCTGGCATAGCGTTCGAGTGAGTGGACCGATCTTCCGTCTCTCTCACTCTAGCGGCATACAAACGAATGGAGATTTTCTCGTGCGGACGTTATCACGTAAACATCTCGATCGTAAACCTACTTTACAAACAATTTGCCGTTTTTTTTAAATAAGCAATAAATTGAAATAATTAATTAAAAGTTCACCCACAATAACCCGCATTAAAGACAGCTCGGCAAAATAGTCAACGATCGAATGGAGTTAAAAAATTATAACGATGTTTTTATTTTTGTTGCAAAAAATAATTTTTCAGAGATATCCGGGGAAAAAACTATATTTCGCCCAAATGTCCGGGATTTTGCCGACGTCCGCAATTTAGGTGATGGCAACCCTAGCCCAGCGGTTAGGGTAGACGCAAGCGATCTGCGCAGCTGAGCGAAACAGATGGTCCGTGTGAGGTGTGAGATGGTTGCCGGTTGCGGCTTTTGATGACTAATTTTTAACTTTTGACGAATAATTTTGACGACCCGTGTGGCGCAATGGTTACCATGCCGGACTGCCAATCGAAGGGTCCCGGGTTCGATTTCCGGCGAAACAGTTAGAATGATGAGTTTAAATTTCTGTTCTCGGTCTGGATGTTTGTGTTTCTGTCTTCGTATGTGTCCAAGGTACCCACACAGGGTATATCTACTCTACTGTGGGGCTATGTGTGTGATAATAAAATGTATCGATGGATAGCATAAACCTTGTTGGCGTGGCACGTGACATCAAATTCATATTTTCGTTTGTGTATAGAGCATCAAGGTATGACAGGTATTACACCCTGAGTCAGTAACTTTGATGCTCTAAGGTGTGAAGTGAGGACTAAAGTATGTTTTCAATTAAGCACAAAGTATAAAACAACAAAACACGTTCATGTATGTACCGTATGATACGAACCTAGTTTTTAGAATTCCTATCTCTAAAGCAAAAACAAACGAAATCGTATATATGTATATACAGATCATTTCGCTGTCCATCTGTCCGTTCTTTCATCTATGTATCTGACAAAGGTTACAGAGCCTTAATTGAAGGAGCGCGTGGAGATATCGATTTAAAATAAAATCATATACAGACGTCTCAAGTCACTTGAAACTGTAAAAAAGTAAAACTTCTAAATTAACGAAAAATTGCCGCAAAAAAATATGCTATTTTTGCGGCATTTTTACACCACAAGGCAAAAAGCGCAAAAACCAGTCAAGGGAATCAAAATAATAGTGGACTTCCTTTTGACACAGAACTATGAAATTTGGCAAGTATTTGAAATCTTTTTGTAGTATAAGTTCAAAGCAAACTCTGAAAACTGTGGATTTGTTCAAATCATTAAAAAATATAGTCTTGTACGAAGCCAAGAGTTGGCAAAATATCTGACTTGTAACTATCCGGGCTTTTCCCTACCAACTTACCTCGGTGTGAAGATATAGCGAAGAGTCCAGGGTCTGTGAGAGCTGTGCCATTATGGAGCAGTTCTGGAGGATGAGAGCCGCGTGAGGCACAAAGCAGAGGACCAGCATCTGGATCAAGAATATCCGGCGACCTCGTCTGTGGAAAACAAACTTATTTGTTTTATTTGTAAAAAAAATTAAGCCTTTTTTGTATTATATAATACACTCTTAGGTGGGCAAAGTCTTTCTTGTACTGTTTAATACTTTTTTAAGAACGACAGAACGAGTTGAGGTAAGAATCGGGAGCATAATAAATACCCTTGCCTTATTCGAAGTAGGTAAGTGGCTAATGTAATTAAATTTATTAATGAAATGATCAGTTATATTGTGCAATGAAACTTATGGAAATACTGTATTTTAACTGCAAAATTTCATGTGTTTAATCTAATCAGGTAAATCAGCGAAATCAGCAAAACTTCGTATTCGGCCTCTTACTTTTGGCCATAGTCAACTAGGTTTATCAAGAGAGAGTTGACAGATTTCTAAACGTATTTTTGCATGAGATTCTTAGAACAAATGCTTGGACAAAAGACTGAGAATTGGAAATGTCCATTGACTGCAGCGACCACTTAACACCACGTGGCCTTCATGCTCATCTGCTACTCTACTAAAATAAATAAAATAAAAAAATGTAATATCTGGCTGGCTACTGAATACTATATATTGGTTAAAAATTCCTTAAGCCCGGATTTCAATATTTTTTTTAATCATTATTACGCTTCACACTTATATCCCTACAGTAGGGTATATATACCCAGTGTCGTGGGTACCATGGACACATACAAAGACAGAAACACAAACACCCAGACCAAGAACAGAAATTTAAACTCAACATTCAAATTTCTGTTTCGCCGGGAATCGAACCCGGAACCCCTCGATTGGCAGTCCGGCAAGGTAACCATTGCGCCACGCGGGTCGTCACATGTCCAATAAATCCAATAAAATGTCACAGTCACGGGTTTTGATCAGAAGACAAAATAAGGCAGTGGCACTCACGTGGAAGCTGGGTTAATGTTGAGACAGCCAACTTTCACGTTGACCAGCTGCGTGCCGTTGATCTCTGAGGGCGTCGTGCAATGAGAAGCCCCGTCAACTTTCAAGTTGTTAGAATTTAACCTGGGGGCAAAAAATATTTTTGTATTACTAAATAACCTGCGTGCTCCTTACCCCCTTGATTAAATTTCTAAAGGCTTTTAAAAAACAGGGTTTGATGGCAGAAGGATTGAAATTTAGGGTTGTGTGTATTTTTTGTTATAAAAATTAAAAATAATCAGAACAACAAAAAGTTATGTATTGTTATAAAATTGAAATAAAATTTTCAAATAAAAAGATTTAGGGGTGGACCACCCTGCACATTTAGGGATATAAAATAGATTTAGATCAATTTTCAGACCATATGGGCAAAAAAAAATCGTAGAAATCGGCTGAGCCGTCCATTCATCCATCAGAATTTAACAATCCACTGCTAGACATATGCCTCCCCTAATGCTCGCCACTTCATCCTGTCCTGCGGTCTCTTAATCCATCGGCTTTCCGCTGTCTTCTTCAGGTCATCAGTCCACTTGGTTGGTGGGCGGCCTGTACTCTTTTTGCCGTGGTAGTCGTCGATCGAGGACCTTGCTTCTCCATCTCTCATGATATAATGATCCTAATTACCATCACCATCACCATCGTGACTATATGGCCCACCTATTCTCACTTCTTTAATCATCCCTTTTTAATTTGTATTGTTTAGAATCTACTGAACCAATTATGATGAAATTTGGAACAGAGACAGAGTGGATCTTGGGAAAGGACATACGATGGTTTTCATCCTACGGGAACCTATAAAACGGGTCCACGCGAAGCCGCTGGCGGAAGGCTAGTATAATATTATAAATTCAAAAGTAACTCTGTCTGTCTGCTACGCTTTCACGCTTAAACTACTAAACCAATTTTAATAAAATTTTAAACACAGATAGAGTGGACCTTGGGAAAGGACAAAGGATGGTTTTTATCCTACGGGAAGCTATAAAACGAGTCCAGACTAGTAATAAATAAATACCACCTTATAGTAATCCAAGTAATATCGTATTATACTAACTAATAACAAATATAACTAAACCAAATCGCCAAGTTATGAAATTTTAAGACATGTAAAGTCAGAAGAGACTCTACCTACATAGAACTGATTTGATCTGTGCGAGCCATATCGAGACTCGAGACCATGTGTTATCGACGTATACATAGAAATAATTTTGGTGGGATTCTTTCTTTTTGCATGTGATATATTCCTGAGGAACTTTAGATTACCTAACATAAAGTAAAAATGTTATGCTACCCATAAGTACCTCAGTCGAACGAAAATATATATTGCAAACTATTTCGCCCGCTTACACTGACGTAATGGTTAAATACTGAAATACGAAACTATGGATTGAATGATAGATGTTTGTTATTCCTTCACAGAGAAACTATTAAGCGGACGGTTTATATAATTATAAAGAAGTTATTGTTTGCTACAACAATGCTCGCAAAATAATAACATATGGCTGCAACCCTTTTTGCGTCCCACTGCAGGGCACGGGTCTCTACCCATCTCGGGGTCGACCCATTATTGGGGAGGCCTAGAGCTTACTCCACCACGCTGCTCCAATGCGGCTTTGTGGCCAACCCGCTGTCGGATGTTTTCAAAGGCCTCCAACAAGGTTTAACGACTGTTATCTGTCGACAATAACCGGAACCGATGGCTTAACGTGCCGTGTAATTTTTTTTGCCACTAGCGGTCACCCATCTCACACTCGACTTTTTTTTTCGTTTGGCTTAGTTGCATAGTAGCGTTTTACGGTAACCGACGGATGATAAGGATCGCGGTCTTCAACGCAGGAGATACCGTGTACAAATCCACGGCGAGCACCCCTGACAAAAGAAATTTGTAATGTGCGCATTTCTTCGCTGCTCTACGGTGATAGAAAATATTGTTTTATGTAATTGATAACCATGTTTCCCACCGCCGTGCATGCCTGAGAAAAACTCATAATTTCTCGAAGGTATGATGTCTACCATCTCCACCAACCCGCATTGGAGCAGCGTGGTGGAGTAAGCTCCAGGCCTCCCCAATAATGGGGAGAGACTCGTGCCCAGCAGTGGGACACAAAAAGGGTTGCAGCCATGATGTCTACCAATAAGCACTAGGCCAGCGTGGTGGACTATGGCCTACATCCGTCTCACTTATTGGAGGACACCTGTGGGGGAAGAGGGGTCCAAAATTGTCTTGTTTCGCCTTCTATATACCCATGAATGATGGATTTTGAGAGGGGCACGTCCCCTGTGACCTCCCCCCCCCCTTGGGACCGCGTCTGTACTGTCATGACATGGCATTATTTCTGTCTCTATTTATCTCCACACTGAATATTACCACGCAGTAGGACATTAAAAGATTCAAAAAAATGTACAATAACTATACAACACACTTAGCACATGTCATACATATCTCTTGGCTCTTTACGATAGGGACCACGGAACACTTCAATATCCTGTAACAATAACTCTGTACCCGGGTTGTCTCAAAGGGCAGTGTAATGATAAAGTATTCCGCCTTTGAGCGGATAAAGAAATCCTATTGAAGAGCACCTTTCCACACGAACAACCCGAGTATTTTTTTTCAACCTTTTTTATGTCCCACTGCTGGGCACAGGTCTCTTTCTCACACAATTGAGAGGGGTTTAGGCCATAGTCCACCACGCTGGCCAAGTGCAGATTGGTGGACGTCATGCTTTCGAGAAATTATGAATTTCTCTCAGGCATGCACGGCGATGGAGAACATCGTAATCAATGAAATATCACGATATTTTCCATCACCGTGGAGTAGCGATAAATTCGCACATTACAAATTTCTTTGTGAGCGGTGCGAGTGAACCCGAGTATTAATGCCGTAAAAAGTTCCTGGGTTCGATTTACACCTGGTGTAAAATAAAATGATTCAAATTGCTTCTGCTTATGTCCTTATATTTTCGTGTATCCAGTAGCAGTGAGGACTGAGGATATACTACGCAGCGACTCTAATGGATTATATGACAGGGACTACGGCACACTACAATATATACCCGGTAGACTCAGGCTGGTAACTGCCTTCTTATGATAAATTACACCGCCTTTGGGCAGATCCACAAACCCTAGTGAGGAGTCCCTTCCGTACTGATAACCCGTACGGTATTGCTCGTTGTTAATAATGCGGGTATGCCGTACAGAGATCCTGAGTTCGATTCCTAGATGACGATAAACTTGGTGGTGCGAATGTCTTCTCTTAACGTTCGCAGCGCCTCAAATTGTTCCAAACGAATGCAATCAAAATATGTGATACAAGAAATTGTATAGTGTTGTCTGCCTGCACTTCGCGTAAACACTCATAAATGTTTACGCGAATAAGCTGGTATTAGTTTACATACTGACATGACATGTCATTATTTCTGTCTCTATTTATCTCTGCCACACTAATCAATATTTACAGGAATGGAAAACTTAAAGCTGCTTTTAGTTTTCATGTTGTCATGAAATTATCATGATTTCTCTCTCTATTTATCTCCCCGCGATCCGAATATTACCCACCCACGCACATTTACAGGAACGGGAAGCTACAAATTGGTATTAGTTCACATGATGACGTGACATAATAATATGTCATAATTTCTCATGCTATTCATCTCTTCACGATTCCAATATTATTCCACTAATAAATATTTACGGCAATGGGAAGCTGAAAGCTGATATTAGTTTACATAATCACATGACATATGTCATAATTTTCTCTCTGTCATCTCCCCATGATCCGAATTATAATACTAATGAATATTTACAGGAACGAGAAGCAACAAACTGGTATTAATTCACATAAGGACATGTCATATGATTCCATATGATTCATGATTTTTCACTATAGAGTGAAGTGAGAGTATAGACTCTTCCGATCAAAATATTAGCACGCTAATGGTTGTTGACGTTGAACCGTGCACCAAATTGTATTTTTTTCCAACCATTTTTATGTCCCACACCAACACGGGTCTCCCTCATGGAAGTGAAGTCTTAGCCATAGTCCAACATGCTGACCAAGTGTGCATTGATGGTCCTCATGCCTTCGATAAAAATGTTTAGTAACAAGGAATCGAATAGTATCGACTCCTAGTGATGCAATTTTCTTTCAATTGCCTTCCGTCCGCAGTTCTGGTTATTTTCCCACAGGAATTATATATTTACCCAGGTAAAAAGTAGTCTGTGCCTTTTTGCAGCACCCCAAATACCTCTATACAAATCACTTAATTCACCATTGATGACGAAATGGGGATTTTAAAATATCAATAAAATCTAAAGTATAAAGCTATAAGCAATTAAATCCCTAGAATTTTGTTTGAAATGAAATGAAATAGTTTATTAACATCCTGGGTAATAATATACACTTGATGTTTGTCATTGTTGTACGGCCATCAGCTGACCGTCATCCGCTTTGGGTGCGCTAAGGCATATATGGGCTAGGAGAAAAAGGGGCGGAAAAAAACTCCAGCCCTGTTTTAAATAAATTTTCAGGTACAATGGGTATTCATAATGCAGCATGACAGTGGGGCGACAAGGAGCACACGAGACAGCTATCGTGTGTGTCAATGCTATCACACTGCCATCCGCTCACAAATTTTAAAAATGTTACAATTATTACATGATATATAGAAACAGCCTTATGTGAGTTAAGTTTAATCCCAAGCCTTTTTATCATTTAAATAGTCCTTGGTTTCATAATAGGCCTTGCGGCATAGGACTTGTTTAACAGTTTTCTTAAACTTGTGTAAAGGCAAGGATTGCACTTTTTCTGGAATTTTATTATAGATCCTAACAGACATCCCAATAAAAGAGTGACTTTTTTTACGAAGCCGACACTTTGGGAATGCAAGCTTATGGCCGTTCCTGGTCGAAGCACAGTTCGAACTATGTAAATCCTTAAATGTGGTAAATGTCGGTTTATTCTTATATACGTACATTATATTTTCATAAATATACTGCGATGCAAGTGTAAGAATATTTATCTCTATAAATTTCTCTCTAAGAGATTCTCTACAGCTAAAATTATAAATAGCACGAATAGCCCTCTTCTGCATGGTAAATATTGTGCCAATATCAGCAGCATTTCCCCATAGCAAGATACCATAGGACATTATGCTATGAAAGTAGCTGAAATACACTAATCTAGCTGTATCGACATCAGTAAGTGAGCGAATTTTTTTAACGGCAAAAACAGCAGAGCTAAGTCTATTCGCTAACCGGGAAATGTGGGGTCCCCACTGAAGTTTTGAATCAATAGTTATTCCAAGAAATACAGCTGTGTTAACAAAATTTATGTCCTCACCATTTAACTGCGGTTTTACATCATTATGTTTTACATTCGGTGGTGAAAATTTAATACAATTAGTTTTTTTATTATTTAGCAATAAATTGTTCTGGAATAATCCAGACACAAGTTATGGGCGTTAAAAAAACTTCGTAGAACAATAGGTAGGTTAGGTAGTACCCTTACGTTTCGCAGCACCGTTGCGATGTAAAAGAAGGACAAGGAAACAAACACATTCTCATATTTATAATATTAGTGTGGATTTGATATAAACGGGTATATGAAAGCTGGTGTTAGTTTATGTAATGACATGATTTATCCGAATATTAGCACGCTAATGGATTTTAACGGGACAGCGCTGTAACTGAAGTATTTATTACGAGTAGTTGCAAAATTATTCCCATTTACCCATTCGAGGCTTTCTAATTGGAATTCACGTTACCTTCCGTTGATTACTGTGAGAAGATTTATGACCCGCCGTGTTAGAATGTCGTGGTATATTTATTTACATCGAGACATACGTTTTACTCGAAAACCTTTTAGCGAATACAATTTTAGGGAGGTAGTTTATAGTTAGTAGACGTCCGCTAAGAACGGTTTTTGGGAAAGGGTCCGATTAAGGACGTCTAAGGGCTTTCAGAAAGTATAAAATTCGTTAAATATGATACTATGTTTAAATTTTGTAGTTTGGCTGGGTGGGCGTAATAACGGATTTTGACCTCCTGATCACGAATATCATAACAAAAATTAGCGCAAACGCCAAAATGTGGGAGTGACGCCCTATAGTTCCTAATCTCTTCTGTACACACACACACACACACACACATACCCATTCTTGGGAAAGCTAAAATAGTCCAAATCGGTTAGGAATGTGCGATTATGCACACTGAACGAAAAGAGGTTCAAAATGGCGTTTGCGCCAACTTTCGTAAATATTCGTAATCAGGAGGTCAAAATACGTTAGGTATCATACCAAATTTAACATCGATCGGCAGTATGCGCTTTTCGGAAGTACATGCAAAATTAATATTAAAATATACATCAGTATTAAAAGCTTTTTAAAATTAATATAACAATCGATAAACACATCGATTTAACACATAATACAAAATGTTAAATTCTGGAAACATGAATCATAGAAAAACGAGTTTTCATTCAAGAAATTGAATGAAATTATTGTGTCTAACCATGGCGAAAACAGACGAAAACGTTTGTTTGAAGTTGAAAAAGTATTAATACTAAAACCATAATGACTAAAACAATTAATCTCTTTCTGAATGATAAATGGAACCACTTATTTAAGATTTCTGTCGCTAATAACACAAATATTTAAATAAGATTATTTACTCACTTTATAACAGACAAAAGGAACCGTTTTTTATGATAATTTCGGTGTCCATCTATTTATCCGTTATGTCTAGGTCCTACTGCTG
Source organism: Pyrgus malvae (assembly GCA_911387765.1). NCBI lineage: Eukaryota > Metazoa > Arthropoda > Insecta > Lepidoptera > Hesperiidae > Pyrgus > Pyrgus malvae. The sequence goes on along the minus strand of OU426958.1, from coordinate 3,707,101 downwards.
AGCACGGGTATCCCATTATTGGGGAGGCCTAGTGTGGAAATGCGAGTTAGTGGCCAGCTCGATGTTTTCAAACCGCCCATAAGTTCTCCATTCAACAACTGAGGCCTTAGTGTAAGTCTGCACACGCGAAAACGTTACTATCGCGTTTGCTTTAAGAATTTGCTTATCGACCTTATTCCTTTCAGATTAAGATCTATCTGTCTAATTTTAACTCGGACGCAGTAGTAACGTTTGCGCGTTTACAAACTCACACTAAGGGCTCTGCTCTTACAATAACATCACGATAACAACTGAGACCGCAGCACCTTGGGAGAGGACACCGGGTTATGTGGGATTTGAACCTCACTAAAACCCCCTCGGTGGCCTCCTCTGCGTTTGGGGAGGACTCCGGGATCTCCCATGGAACGCACCGGTGTCCTCCATACGCGACGCCCTGGAACGGGCCTATCTTTAGGAGAGCAGATGTGATCTCCTGCACCTTCCGATGCTTACGGCGGCATGCGGCCACGCACATACCGCCGTCCTTCCCGAGGCTGCTGGCTGGACGGGTCGAGCTCCCACTCTCACCGCCCGCAGCCCCGGAAGCCCCCTTTTAGTCGCCTCTTACGATCAGGCAGGGGATACCGTAGCTCTATTCTTGATCCCGAACGGCATAAGAATAAAATGCCAACGGCTTAACGTGCCCTTCGAAATACGAAACCGCGCATGAAATTTGCTACTAGAGCGGTCACCTATCTCACAGCCGAACGCGCCCAATTCGCTTTCTTACTAATCACTAATTAACTAGTAATGGGGTCCTCTAGTTAACAGTCAAGTTCCTAATTCCTTGCAGTTGTAAAAAAGAAGTCAACGCTGTTTATGTAACAACACTCCAAGCATAATAATATAGGATATACATATATATATATGTATCGAGAATCATGAAATTTATAGTTAACAAGAGGTCCAGCCCGGTTTCGCTCGGGTGATTTGAGTTTATATACTTAATTTACCCAAGGGAACGTGATGAAAAATAGCGTATGTGCGATTCCCAACTATAATCTAATTGCGATCCGATCAGCCGTTCTTGCGTGATTTAGCAATAAACATCCCATCCACACTACGTCTGAATTGACGCATTTGAAATGTTACTATATATTAGTTTATACTAGAGGTTCCCCCGCGGTTTCAACCGCGTTAGAAAGGGTCAGTAAATAATAAATTTTTATTGTAGTTATGGTTCACTATTTTAGCTATAATGGCCAATAAAATAATGGATGTAGATAATATACTGTGGTGGGCTCTTTTTAGGACTATTTAAGATAAACATTTCCATCATACATAACATATGTGTAACTCGCAGCGCACGCCAGAATAGCTCGCAGAGATGGTAGATTTTTTCCTACTTACTTGCAGTGTTGCTAATTTAGCGACTTTGTCGCTAGATCTAGCGACATTTCGTCTCCTACAGCAGCTTAAATTATGAGTCTAGCGACAAAAAAATCTAGCGACTATTCTAACGACTTCTAGTACTTTTTCTTAAATAAAGAAATTTATTAATATTTTAACTATCTTCATAAAATATGGCAAGATTTGAATGATGAGTTTAAATTTCTGTTCTCGGTCTGGGTGTTTGTGTTCCTGTCTTTGAATGTGTCAATGGTAGCCACGACACAGGGTATTAATTACCTTACTGTGGGACTATGAGTGTGTAACGTTTATTATTATTATCATTTAGCGACTTCTAGCGACTTTTCAAGCATACTTTTAGCGACTTTTTGACAGATGGAGTTGGCAACACTGCTTACTTGACACTTATCGTTATATTTTGGACAATTCACACAATATCTTTATAAATTGCTATGTGTTATTCTGATGTATTGGCTATATTATTGTAAAGTTTCATTAAAATCCATTCAGTAGTTTTTATTTATTTATTTAATTCTTTATTATACCACATAGATTGGTATAAAAGGCGGACTTAATGCTAAAAGCATTCTCTGCCAGTCTACCTTTGAAAGTCACTTTACGTGAAAGAGTATCAAACATCCATACTTACAAACTTTCGCGTTTATTATATTAGTACGAAGTACGATTTAATTGATTTATTGTTCTTCCATAAACTATCCTTTTTTTAATATTATATGTGCAAAATATTATACATTTTATTGCTACCTCGTGTCACGACGGCTAACATTTTTTATTTTTAAATTGTTTCCCATACACGAACGACCTCCATACAAGTTTATATGGAATACGGAACAGTCGGTCAGAAATATTTGCATTTACTTGGTTTCATGTAGACTTTACTATGGCGATTGCACCGAGCAACTTTTCAAATTGATGCCTGACGTAGGCACACCATTTCACAATTATACCACAAAACAAAAGTTAAAGTTCCGTCGACACTATCTGGATTCGTAGCGATCCTCAGCCCGCTTTGTACTTTCCATTTTACACCGGACGCTTAAATTATGGGACAACCTCCCGCTGAGGTATTTCCATTGAACTACAATTCGGGGTTCTTGAAGAGAGCTGTAAATAAAAACACTCTCCTTAAAGGCCGGCAATGCTCAAGTGACTCTTCTGAACGTGCCCGTGTCCAATGTCCATAGTCGACGTTGATCGCTGAACATCACGCAGCCCTAGTGCACCAGTAAGTAACTCAGACGAATATTTTAATAATTAAAACCCCAATCTTCGTCACCAGTACGGTTATGCTATAATATTATGTTTTACACCCTTAACTGTTTTTCTGTAGCTTTCTGGCCTACTCCAAATATTATGAGAATGATTAGCAAATTGCCTTTGCAATAGCCTGGAGATTTATGTGCCTAATAATGGATGACAAATGGGGTTCCTTCGCTAAATGATGCCCAGAAGGAGTATTACTATTTCCTTATATAGATTTCAAAAGGAGGTTATAAATTCACCACGTACTCGTATGTATAATTCTAGATGCGTTCTATGGTTTTACCTACGTTAGAATGTATCATAACCTGTCGCTAGAGATTTTACGGGGTCAATTTTCTCTAAGGGTTGATTTTATAAAACCAAGTCCCGAGTTTGATAGTCACCTCGTGTAAGTCTGTACAATAACCACACCTAAAATTTCGCTTATGTAGCCATAAGTGCAGCGGTGTTTCTTTACGGTCAAAGCGAACAATTTCTACTAACTTCACAAACTTACTTAAAATTTCAACAGAGAAAATATTATTTTAAAGCAAATTCTCAAATATTATATCTGTTAAGATAAAGCTTCTTGCCACAAATGCCGCAGAAATTATATAAGTTCGTTCCACAGCTGTCTTTGTGTGTGAGTGCAATTAGACAACTTTCAGAAAACAAGTTAAATAAAAGCTTTTACCAAAAGAAACTTTGGTTTGTTTTACACACTTCAACCACATACAATTAGTTGAGATTGGCTTTTTTAACACCTTTGAAACCACTAATTTGTTTCTGGCAAAGGCTTTCTGGTCATTTACATAGTTAGGAGGACCGACAATTGATAGGGAAGAACGGTCCTCGAATGGCGCTCTCCAGTGGATGAATTCAAAGCGCGGATGGCCGGATGGTGTAACGTACGTCAGAGAAGGCCTATGTCCAGCTTTGGACTATACAAGGCTGATGGATGTTGGATGAAATTTGTTTCTTATAATATTTTAAATAACAGAAAAGTTGTCAGTTGAGGTGACCAGAACGTGTGAAACATAAACGTTATAATCAAAAATACTGTAAGTTTCGTAAATTATGCACAATTTTTAACGTAACCGTGAAAGGTGTTTATATAGATAAACAAACAGATAAACAAACATTTTAAAAACTACCACTATGTTTCTTTAAGTCCCTTATATTTGTCTTTGTAATAATAATGATAATATTCAAACATTGGGACTCAAAATCCAAACAAATAAATAATTGATATTTGTACTCCACTACAATCATCTTCATTTCGCTGACTTTGTATACTCGAAATTAAGATCCAAATACTGCGTAAGTAGCAGTTTCCATAAACATACATATACAATACAATACAAATACTCTTTATTTGTACACCACATACAGAGCAATGGCAATAAAACAAAAATAGTAATATAAGAGCAGCGGTAACCAAAAGGCGGTCTTATTGCCAAAGCAGCGATTTCTTCCAGTCAACCTTTGGATAGAAAACATGGTAATACGATAGTGAGATGGGTAGGGGTGTACAGTCTTGCAGTATGTTAATTATATATAAACAATTATTTACATAAATAATAATACGGAAAACAATGACATTTTATACATTACTAGTACTAGATAGATACATTATATAGACGCAAATAAAATAAGATAAAAATATAAACATACTAGGTACTAAATACTATAATTAGAATAAATATAAAATTCTTTGAGGCGGTTTTTAAATGAAGTTAGTGTCTCTGCTTGCCTTATTGAAATTGGTAGCTTATTCCATAGACGAACTGCAGTACAATTGAAAGATTTTTTATAAAAAGTTGTTCTATGGACAGGTGTACTCAGAGCGAGACTTTTTACTTTCCGAAGTGGGCGATTGGGATCAGCCAGATATTCAAATCGCTCTTTAAGGTAGACAGGAGCAGAAGGATAGCGCAGTACACAGTAGAGAGCAAAAAGAATGTGGGTACTCCGGTAAGACGGATTGGGAGCCACTTGAGCTTATTACGATATTAGAGACATGGTCATATTTCCTAAGCCCAAATATGAACCTGATGCGTAAATTTTGAAGTCGCTCAAGCTTATCCAGTTGCTCCTTTGTAAGGTCAAGATAGCATATATCGGCATAGTCAAGTATTGATAGAAGTAGAGATTGAGCTAGCGTGATTTTAGTTGCAATGGGAAGAAAATTCCGCAATCTCCTAAGTGAACCCACGGCAGCAAATAATTTGCGACTGACCTCATTAATTTGTGGCCACCATAAAAGCCGGGAGTCTATTAGTACACCTAGATTTTTAACCTGGTCACTAAATGGGATGTGTATATTATATAAGGTCAAAGGCGGTAAACTTGACAGGTCTACCCTGGACAATAATCTGGCGCTCCCTACGATAATAGCCTGGGTCTTTTGTGGATTTACTTTAAGACCATAAGATTTGCACCAGTCAGAAATACAAGCCAAGTCCGAGTTGACAATGCCTATAGAGGCTGGAAGATCAACTACAGAAGAAGGAGTATAAATTTGGAGATCAACAAACATAATATTTTTTTTAAATGTTAAATCAATTTGTCCTTCAAACCTCAAATATATTTCATTTTTTTAAATATTCCCAATAATAATAATCATATTTTCATAAAAAGTTCAATTTAATTGCTTAATTTTACTGTCATATTATTATCTTTACCTTTATTATAATAAAGTAGTAGTAAGTTCATAAATATAAATATTAAGAGTTTCATAAGACATTATTATACATATAATCTAAGTGATAATACTCGTAGTCTAAGAATCTCGAATCTTCAATTCATTAATTTATTTTAGTGATATTTCTTGCTATAATTCAGCTTCGTTGCTTATCAATTTATCGGTCCTCTTTATAACGATAATTTGTAATTGTAAACACTTCTTGAGAGATACTAATTCAGTCAAGAACACAATAAGATCAAATTTTCCGCATTCCCTTTGATAAAGGCCCTTTAACGTTGGATAATGAACTGAACGTTGTATCCATTTTCCTTGGGTCCTCTGTTTTCGGTTATCCGGTTATTTCGGTGACCTTTCAATATTTTGTGTTCCTTACGGCGGGTTTAAATACGTTTCTTGTCTCTTTTTAATACCTTAACCACAGAAGATATTAAAGAGGCTAGAATTGGTTTGTGGGCGGGGCAGACGGACGCGTCACGGATATGAGCAACGCTCATATCTCTACAGAAACATGCGATCGCGCTGCGATATGCGTGCTTGGGTGTGATTCGTTCATTTGAAATCGCATGATTATGCGGCGCTAAGATTGGCTAGATTGAAAATTGATTGAAATTGCAAATATGTGCGTAAGCTACATATTTATTTAAATACAGATGTAGTGGAGGTGAAAGGTGGGGCTGGATCGATGACACCGGTTTTTACACGAACGGCGCATTATTTCCATTCTACCTCTTTCAATATGTTCTCTGACCTTAACACTATATAAGTAGTATGTAGTTGGTGAAATAGTACCTAGTATTAATATGATAGCTTCATAAAACATAATTATGATCTGATGATGTCTAATATCACTAATGATCCTTCAGATCTTTAAGTTTATTTTGAGATATTGCACGCTATTATTACCTTTAATTGCTCTTTTGTTATTTTAGTCCTTATTTTATCTTCTCTACGTGTTTAATCAATTATTTATTTGAACATTTTCTTTATAAGTATTTGTATTATAGTCACTCCACTAGCAATACTAAGTGATCCAAGGACACAATAAGATCAAATTCCTAGCATTCTCTTTGTAAAAGGCCCTTTAATGTTGGATAATGAAGCGAACTTTGTATCTCAGTTTTCGTTCGATCCTTCCCTTGTCCTATTAAAGCTGTTTTCGGTTATTTTTAGCGACTTTTCAATATTTTGTGTTTCTTACCTTTTTTCATTTAGAAAAATTTACGCCACAGCCTTTGAATGTGCATTTTTTGCGTCCAGGTACTGATAATAACAGTAGGTACCTGGACGCCCAAGCGTTGCTCGGATAAAACAATTGAATTTCTTGGTTTATTTTTAAGCATAACATTAATTGGCTTAGTGTTACTTAACAAAGCCTTTTGAAATAGCTCCCAATAAAAAAGTCACAAAAAATAAAAAAAACGCAACTTGCTTACTTGAGGTGTGAACCCTCTAGCTCTGCAGTCAGCCTCGTAACCATTTGACTGACGCTTTATTCCATTGACGAAATTTTTATTGAGGTCTTTCAAATCGACATAGTCATTAGTTTGAAGGGCGGATTGACGGTCGACATTTGATGCCACAATATTAAGTCAATAATAGTCATATTTTTCAGTTTATATTTAACGGCATAAATCTATACATATAATAAATCTGTAACAAGTCGGTTTCTGTACATTGAAGATATTTGAAAAAAACAGTCACTAGGGCTATTTATTAGCGTAATAGAACCCAAAACAATGATTTTTAGAATTATTGTCTGTTTGTCTGTTTGTCTGTTTATCTGTTTGTCTGTTTATCTGTTCGTTTGTGCGCGCTAATCTCAGGAACGGCTTAACGTAGAAGGATGCGGTTTTCACTGATGTATTGGTATTTTTTTGGATTAACATTTAGGGTTTGTTTTAATTAAATCGGTTCACAAACAAAAAGTTACGTCAATTTCAATAATTATTTTATTTAATATTTATTAAATAAAATTTGTACACCCCTTAGGGTGTACAAATTTTATTACATATTTACCCCAGGGTAAATATGGAGTTCTAAATAATTTGTAAAACCTTTTTCACCCATATTTGTGCAAATAAAATATTTTCATTTCATTTTCATTTCATTTTATTTCATTTCAATTTCAAGAATGATGAAATGGATGAACGCCTGCTGGCTGACTCTGCGCAATGAATCAGCACTCCGGTGCTAATGCATTCGTACAGGAGCTCTCCCCTTCCCCTCTCGACGTCGTCCATCTTGCGTGAAGTGTGTGTTATAAATTTATAATATAAAATCTCTTAATAAACTGTTACTTAGTTATACTGGCCTTTGTATCATTTCATCAGGTTATGGGCCCAGCAGACTTCCACTGCGCCATTTTGCTATGTTATAATTATAGATAAAGTACTTATAATGAAACTGTAAGCAGGGTCAGTTCTGTACATTGCAAATAAATTTGAAAAAATACTTCTAGGGGTCATTTTATAAGTAACGGAACCCAAAAAATATGTTTTGAAATTTTTATCTATCTGTCTGTCTGTCTGTTGGACTTTCACACAAATACTAATAGACGGATTCTAATGAAACTTTTTTCGTTGTAGGTATATACATTGGTCCTCGCTAACATAATAGGCTATATAAAATAAACAAAATTATCCTTACATGCGACCATTACCGATACAAGCTAAATAGCTGCATCCTTTTAACGTCTCGCTCCTCTCCTGGGCTTCCCATTATTGGGGAGGCCTGGAGATTACTTAACCACGCTGCTCCAATGCGGGTTGATATGCATATTGTAACTATTAAAGAAATTCTAACAAAGGAATCTTTATTAAAGCAACGGAGGAATAAATAATTTAAGTGTGTAACTTTTGTAAGAGAATAAAGTTAATGCGAGCGGTCACACCACAAGTTTCGATAATTACTAACATCTCTTAATATTCTGATAGCAAGTTTTCGCGTGGCGCAATGGTTACCATGCCGGACTGCCAATCGAAGGGTCTCGAGTTTGATTCCCGGGAAAGCAGAAATTTGAATAATGAGTTTAATTTTCTGTTCTCGGTTTAAGTGTTTATATTTCTGTCTCTGTGTGTCTCATAGTACCCATTACACAGTGTTTAATATATTTACCCTACTCTGGGGCTATCAGTGTGAAACGTAAAAAAAATCAAAGTGTTCTACCGACTTTACTATGCTGAGTGATCTTTTCAAAATGTTAGATAGCTACGTCACCATATCATGATTACACCACCAGTCGAAGGTTACAGTTCCACAGGCCGCTTTGCACGCTCCTTTTGATGTTTGAACGGATGTGTAAGTTATGGGACAACCTTCCAGCTGAGGCATTTCCAGTGGAAATTCCTCTTCTTGAAAGCCGGCAGTGTTCGGGTGGCTCCGCTGGGGTTGCCCGTTTCCATAGACGACAGTGATCGTTTAACCACGCGGCCTTTCTGCCTCTTTGTTCGGTTTATTTATAAAAAAAGTGATTTCGAATAAACGAATAAGCAATTGCCGAGGGTCTAATAAAAAATGTTATTGAAATGAGTAGACGTTTTCAGTGGTTAATTTAATAAGAGCTATTACATACATACGCAGTACTGGCACCGGTGTTACATTAATAATGCTAAAGCGTCAAGGTAGCAGCACGGCATGGTGGTTACGCCCTGAATAATATTAGTAATCGATATAATTTATTTCTGATGGTGTGTGAAGGGTTGTTAATAGGACCAATTGACTCTTAATCGCGTAGGGCCTGATCCACTGGTTAATGACGTCTTCATTGTTAGTGGCCTAACTGCTGTCGCAAGTTTTAAATCGCTCAAAAGACCTCCATTAAGTATGAACGACAGTATGTTAACGACAATTGCAACCAATGTGTAAGCAACCAAGAATTTGACTCCCAACTACTAACCACGCCTGACATAGCGTAGACATTTCACCATCTTTCTACAATATATTTAAGTTACATAATGATAATGAATCTATGCATTATTTGCAGCACAAATTATTTAATTATAATGATACTTTACGCGGGCACAGCAGTACTATCTAAACACTTTAAAAACAGGCTATTATAATACGTTTAATTTGTAAAGAGAAACTGATGATAACGACTGAAAAGTCGATATAATAAGAGGAGTACAGTAAGAATTGTAAGGACTCAGGAAGAATGTATCTACTCAACATAATAATATGAACTTTTGTATCATAAGTAATTTCATAAAAGGTAACAATAATCCAAGGGACAGTGGAGGGCAAGCGGTCACGAACGAAATTGCAACCTCATCAGCCACGACCACTCTGTCAAGAGTGAATGACTAAGGAGGAGGAGGAACAAATAATCCAAGCCTAATCAAGCCTTTTGTACAAGTCTTTATCTACGCGGACGACGTCGCGGGCACAGCTAGTAATAATAATAAATCTATACATATAATAAATCTGTAACAAGTCGGTTTCTGTACATTGAAGATATTTGAGAAAAACTGTCACTAGGGCTATTTATTAGCGTAATAGAACCCAAAACATTGATTTTTAGAATTATTGTCTGTTTGTCTGTTCGTTTGTGCGCGCTAATCTCAGGAACGGCTAAACGTAGAAGGATGCGATTTTCATTGATATATTGGTATTTTTTTGTATTAACATTTAGTGTTTGTTTTATTTAAATCGGTTCACAAATAAAAAAGTTACGTCCATTTCAAGAATTTCTCGATCAGTGTTTGGAAGTATCGTTGTTGATTTATCGAAATCTTCAGTTAATGTATTGAAGTTTTATAATTTACAATCCCTTAAATGATAACATGAAACTTATAAATGAAAAGAAAAATAGATAATACATAGAAAAAAACCCAGCATAAGATGAGCTGGCAATAATATGGTAAACTGTAAGAAATAGGGTTCACGCTTTTTCGTACAATTCCCACACGTCGACAATAATTAATCAATATTTTAATTTTAATCTGTACATAAAGCTGAAGAGATTCGTTCGTTTGTAAATTTGTTTGAACGCACTAATCTCAGGAACTAATGGTTCCAATTGAAAAAATCTTTTTGTGTTGGATAGTCCATTTATCGGTGAAGGCTTTTTTTTAAGGCAGACGGGCCGCGTGGTGTTAAGCGATCACCGTCGCCTTTGGACACGGGTAATACCAGGGAAGCCATCCGAGGGGTTTAGGCTATATAACATCATGTTATGACTAAAAGCAAAGTCCACGCGGACGAAGTCGCGGGCGGCCACTAGTTATACATATAATCTAAGTGATAATACTCGTAGTCTAAGAATCTCGAATCTTCAGTTCATTAAGTTATTTTAGTTATATTTCTTGCTATAATTCATCTTCGTTCCTTATCGATTTATCGGTCCCCTTGGAAATTATCGCTATTACGATAATTTCTAATTATAAACACTTCTCGGGAGATAATTAAGTCAAGAACACAATAAGATCAAATTTTCCGCATTCCCTTTGATAAAGGCCCTTTAACGTTGGATAATGAACTGAACATTGTATATCCATTTTCCTTGGGTCCTCTGTTTTCGGTTATCCGGTTATTTCGGTGACCTTTCAATATTTTGTGTTCCTTACGGCGGGTTTAAATACGTTTCTTGTGTCTTTAATACCTTAACCACAGAAGATATTAAAGAGGCTAGAATGGGTTTGTGGGCGGGGCAGACGCGTCACGGATATGAGCAACGCTCATATCTCTACAGAAACATGCGATCGCGCTGCGATATGCCTGTTTGGGTGTGATTCGTTCATTTGAAATCGCATGATTATGCGGCGCTAAGATTGGCTAGATTGAAAATTGATTGAAATTGCAAATATGTGCGTAAGATACATATTTATTTAAATACAGATGTAGTGGAGGTGAAAGGTGGGGCTGGATCGATGACACCGGTTTTTACACGAACGGCACATTATTGCCATTCTACCTCTTTCAATATGTTCTGTGACCTTAACACTATATAAGTAGTATGTAGTTGGTGAAATAGTACCTAGTATTAATATAATAGCTTCATAAAACATAATTATGATCTGATGATGTCTAATATCACTAATGATCCTTCAGATCTTTAAGTTATTTTTGAGATATTGCACGCTATTATTACCTATAATTGCTCTTTTGTTATTTTAGTCCTTATTTTATCTTCTCTCCGTGTTTAATCAATTATTTATTTGAACATTTTCTTTATAAGTATTTGTATTATAGTCACTCCTCTAGCAATACTAAGTGATCCAAGGACACAATAAGATCAAATTCCTAGCATTCTCTTTGTAAAAGGCCCTTTAATGTTGGATAATGAAGCGAACTTTGTATCTCAGTTTTCGTTCGATCCTTCCCTAGTCCTATTAAAGCTGTTTTCGGTTATTCTTAGTGACCTTTCAATATTTTGTGTTTCGTACTTTTTTTATTTAGAAAAAATTTACGTCACAGACTTTTGAATGTGCATTTTTTGCATCCAGGTACTGATAATAACAGTACCTGGACGCCCAAGCGTTGCTCGGATAAAACAATTGATTTTCTTGGTTTATTTTTAAGCAAAACATCAATTGGCTTAGTGTTACTTAACAAAGCCTTTTGAAATAGCTCCCAATAAAAAAAGTCACAAAAAATAAAAAAACGCAACTTGCTTACTTGAGGTTTGAACCCTCTAGCTCCGCAGTCAGCCTCGTAACCATTTGACCATTGACGCTTAATTCCATTGACGAAATTTTTATAGAGGTCTTTCAAATCGACATAGTCATTAGTTTGAAGGGCGGATTGACGGTCGACATTTGATGCCACAATATTAAGTCAATAATAGTCATATTTTTCAGTTTATATTTAACGGCATAAATATTAAATAAAACGACAATTTCTAAAAATAAAACCAGGGGATCAATCTATCAACCTCGAAACCCTGGGCACTAAATTTCATGAAAATCATTGGAGCCATATCCGAGATTATATGTGTGTGTGTGTGTAGGTATATACAAGAATTGCTCGTTTAAAGGTATTAATTAATAGATTTGCGCGTTCTATATCTTTATTTTTTGAAAACATATAAGCTCCAGTGTACATATACATATATTGTTTCTTACTTAGAGCATCGAAGGTACTGACTCTAGGCTTCTTACGACGGTTCCATAAACGACTCCGGTAACAACTTTGAAATATTTTGTTCGAATAAAAAACACTTCCAATGAAAATGACCACAGCTTCATAAACTTATAGTACCTAAACGTAGTTTTTAACAACCTTTCTTGTTTAGGCGAAAAATCGAGGTAGTAGGCGCACTTACCTTAGATACTGGGGTCTTCCTATTGCATGGAGAAAGAAAGAAAAGAAAAAAAAGAATGAAAGAAAAAAATACATTGCGAATACAAAATATTCACTTATAAATGCCTACTTATATTATATCGATGTATAAATGTAATTTCTCCGGGCCTTTAAGTGCCCGGGTACCTATTGACGGCTTTCCCAGTTACAAAAAAAGGGCATTTACTTTATCAGTATTGAAGTAATAGTAAGTAAAATATGCAGTAGTAATTTCATAAAACATAATTATGATATGATCTGCTTTAGGTTATTTTAGTAATATTACATACTATTATTAGCCTATTGCTTTATAATGTTACTTAAGTCCTTTTTATCTTTGCTCCGTATTTTATCAATAATTATTTAATTAATTGTCTTCTTTGTAATTAGTTAAGTTTTAATTATTGTATTCGCATACCTCATGAAGGTAAATATGGCGAACCAAATGTATAAAACACCTTTTGTAAACACCCACACATCGGCCACACTTACATGAGGCGACCACCAGCCTCCGGAGTAGCAGCACAACTGCATACGACCTCAGACAATAATTGCCTATGCTTGCTTGAGGTTGTGTGCAGATGTCCATGGGTTGCAGCGACCACTTAACACTACGTGGCCTGCATGCTCGTCTGCTACTCCATTCAATTAAAAAAAACGGGTTGCACTCCGGAAGTGCCGGCAGAAGTAAAAACTTGAACATTAACATTGTGCAGTTTTGATATTTTGGAATGGTTAGGGAATAATTTCAGTAGGTTTTCATTTAGTATTTTTATAAAGTACTCACTCATTTCCTTTCACTATTTCTTCGTCCCTTTTTTCATTAATAGATGCACTTTGTTTAATGTCCATATTTTAAATACTTGATACAAACAAATTTTACAAGTATAGACAGTCGAGCCGTCATCAGCTGTCACCCCTCCATCTTACGAATATTCGATCAGGCCACGTGTCCTGACGCAAGTTTAACATTTTTTGCCCATCCCAAAAAAAGTACACAACGACGCTAAAGAAGTTTTCACTTCAAAAAACCCACATATTTTGTGCAAATAAAAGTATTTGTCTTTATAAGTATTTGTAATTATAGTCCCTCCTCCCGAGATACTAAATGATCCAAGGACACAATAAGATCGAATTCCTGGCATTCTCTTTGATAAAAGCCCTTTAACGTTGGATAATGAAGTGAACTTTGTATCTCAGTTTTCGTTCGGCCCTTCCCTTGCCCTATTAAAGCTGTTTTCGGTTATCCTTAGCAACCTTTCAATATTTTGTATTTCTTAGGACGGCTTCATAGTCGTTCCTTGTTTCTTTTCATGGTTTTACAATTTGACCCTTCGGTTCAAAGGCATTTTATTTCTTACTAACTGTGCCCCGCGGTTTCACCCGCGTTAGAGAGGGTCATTAGCATAAAGCGAAGTCCCTTCTGAAGTGCTGCTGGACCGGCTTTTTTGTAGGACTATTTAAGAGCAACATTTCCATCATACATTACATAATATATGTATGTATGAGTAACTGCGCATGCCAGAATAGCTCGCACTTCGCAGATGATAAATTCTTTCCTACTTACTTGACACTTATTGTCTAATTTTGGACAATTCACACAATATCTTTATAAATTGTAACCTATGTGTAATTTTAATTTATAAGCTATATTATTGTTAAGTTTCATTAAAATTCATTCAGTAGTTTTTACGTGAAAGAGTAACAAGCATCCATACTTACAAATTTCGCGTTTATAATATTAGTAGGATTTTATCTTATTTCAGTAATCTATGAGTATTTCCACTGTCAACTAAATACTTGTATTCAATTTTTCGCAGTTTCTTTTAAAGTGAACATAACAGATGGGCAAAATCTATATATCAAATAGAATAGATAGGAAGAATGTATATATTGAATTGTTTGAAGATAAATTTCAGATGAGAATGTTTTCGTGTTGCATACTTTTTCGAACGTGAATTATGTGTAGTCGGGGCTTTTTTGAACTTCTTTTTTATTTGTTTCAGTTAGTTATTACTGCTCCATTATATCACGATTATTTCTTACTAACTCGTCCACTAACTTAGTATTCGATAGAGCTACTTTGTGCTGAATGTATTGCCTCTGATATTGAAAGTGCTTGTGACCTAAATTTGCCACACATAATATTACTTCAGACACGCAAATACCATCAATATGGAAATTAAGAATACTTCCTATAAGCCGATAACGTGTTATGGTTATCATCGTCACAGTCTGAATACTGATTTTCTGATTATAATAATAAGTATAGATGTTCTATATCACGAAATCCGTTCGGCTTTGAATTTTGTGAGGCTTGCACATGCACATTGCCTAAATGTGCGTAACCTGAAGAGCGCCAGTGTCAAGTAACGTCAGCATGACAACTAAAATTGCATGATTATCCATAGTGAGGTAATAATTTAAAGTTACTTTTCAGATATCTTTGCTAACGTTTCAAAAGTTTACGGACTCGCTTGTCAGTATACATCACTATTTCAACGGAGGCCGATACCTAGGAAACACGCGAAGATTTTAGAAATAGCATGAACAAACTAAAGTTATATGGTTCGACCGGGGAAGTGTTACCACGACACACTCACGCATTCGTAACTTTATGGATACTAGATCCATAAAGTTTCCTTTTTCCTGTATCCTTTTTTTACGTCAAGAAATCCAGCACGAATACCACTCCGCTCTCGCGACGAGCTTTAGTCTCGTAAGACCCTTCATCTTGTGGCAATCCCACAAGAGCTGGAGCTTCCCCATCCATCATCTTTTAAGGGGCGCACAATGATGCCATCGACAGAATACGAACATTAAAAAATATGGCAAATGTACCGAATACAACTATTAGGCCGAACATTCGGCGCAACTCTAATTTTAAACGTTTTCTTTTCAATATTGGCATCGCAAACTCTGTGCATGTCAGCGTCAAGTATAATTTTTGCACCACTCAGTAGTTATAGAAAAAATCAGTAAGTCGTCAGTAATCAGTCAGTATACTCAGTCAGATGTTCAAGTAAAGCGATGGCTACTTTACCAGAACGTGTCCGATGGAGTTTTGGAGGCAAGCTGCAAAAACATATTTTTAATACAGTTGCTCAAAAAGTGGCGTATTGCAGGGACGTATAGCGTTCGGGAAGTGGGCTATTAGCTATTACACACTCGTGCTTTTTCTTTACCTTTTCCGAACTCGTGCGTTCTCTTTCCCAATTGATTAAAAAAACAACCACGAAGTTTTAGAAGTTTTTATAATTCATGCAAATATTTCTAAAAAGAAGCTACTAATTTGTTTCAATATCAGATTTAATGATTTGATTCAATGAGGTTAGGTTTCATTTCATTTCATCTCATTAACATTTTCATTTCATATCAATAAAAAAAATCTACTGAAGACTTGGCTTTATGGGCATAGTTCCCTTTGCCTACCCAGAATGGGTGAAGAAAACAAAAAAAATCTCTGCATATAGGTATTCTTTTACGGTTGGCGCCATTTTTCAAAAATGTTCTTTGCGAGTTTTTAATATTTTATTGAATTGCTTCATTTTTTCGCAACTGTATTAAAATAGTTGTTCAGTACACGTGCGGAACCGTCATTGAAAGGAGTTCCGACTGTCAACTCTCACCTTCGGCTGCGCCTCGGCTCGGGTAGACATTTGTCGGAACTCCTTGCAATTAATGAGGAATTCTGCGGAAGACCAGTGCTGGTTGCCCTCAGCTTCCAGCTTAATGCTGAGCAGTATCCCTTTTGTGTCGTGCACGCATACCGATTTTCATTTTAAACATTTAGTATAGGATATAATATATATCATGTTCTATCCAAAAATTTGTATGTGAGCATTTCGCAAATAAATTATTCTTATTCTTATTCAATGACAGCCTTTCCGCACTTGTAATGAAATATACTATTTCCGCACTGTTATTTTATTTCACAACACTCGTGCACTGTAATTATATATCGAACAAAATATCAACTTTATCCGATATAACTCAAAAATACACCAAGAAACTGAAAATAAAACAAGAGCACAACATGTGTTTTCCGACTTCCCGCCAAATACTCTAATTTAAATATTCATCGGATGCAAAACTGTTAATTAAATTTTGAAACACATAATATAAAGTCGAAATTGTGAAGTATAGCGAATTCGGGAAAATGCGAATATATATATTTCACTCAGAGGTAATGTGTTGTGTGGCATTGTGTGAAATATAAACGTGAACACGGAATTTACGATATTGGTAAAATTGGTGGAAAATTAATTGGAATTCATCAATTGCGGGAAATGTATGATATTTTTTTATTTTTGGTTATATGTGCGCGTTAGTAAAATGTATTTAAATAATGCAAAAATGATCTGAAATTGAACTGTACGGCGGCGTACTCTGCAATACTCTCTTCCTGTTTTTTTTTTATTTAAAAATATACTTATACGTTTTGGAAGAGGGTTTTTATGGTGTGCACAAATTAACCATCATTCGTATTTTCGTATGCCTCACTAACTACCATAGTTATAAGAGTAGCCACTTTCATCGCTGTATCTACCTTATTGTCTTTAACGTGCCCTCCGAAGCACAGAAACGCGCATGAAATTTTTTGTCACTAGCGGTCACCCATCTCACAACCGACCGCGCACGTTTGGCTTAACTGCATAGATTGCTTGCGTCTTACGCTAGCCGCCGGGCCATAGGCGCTTCAGATGATCTGATATAAACTTGAAATAAGGCGTATAGTGCCCAATTTAACACATTAGCCATTATATTAGAGTGGTTTTGGACAAACATGAAATCAAACAGGGATAAGAAGCTAAAATCCTTCTGATATTATAAATACGAAAGTAAGTTTGTTTGTTACTCTTTCACGCGAAAACTACTCAACCGATATCATCAAACTTTGTACATATATTCTTGGAGTTATCAGAAGTAAAATAGGATACTTTCAAAAAATTAACGCGGGTGAAACCGCGGGGCACAGCTAGAATATGGCTGCAACCCTTTTTGCGTCCCACTGCTGGGCACGGGTCTCTCCCCATTATTGGGGAGGCCTGGAGCTTACTCCACCACGCTGCTCCAATGCGGGTTGGTGGAGATGCGGGTAAGTGGCCAACCCGCTGTCGGATGTTTTCAAACCGCCCATAAGGCCTCCGACAAGGTTTAACGACTGTTATCTATCGACAACAACCGGGACCGACGGCTTAACGTGCCCTCCGAAGCACGGAAACGCGCATGAAATTTTTTGCCACTAACGGTCACCCATCTCACACCCGACCGCGCCCGTTTCGCTTAGTTGCATAGATCGTTTGCGTTCTACGCTAACCGCCGGGCCATGCGCGCTTCAGCTAGAATATAATAAATACTAAGTATCACATATCAAAAACTGAAGACTTCCCTTTTTAACTGTCCTTAGAATAGACTTTTAAGCTGAATATAAAGCAATTTAAGTACAAAACTTTTAAGATCGTTAAACGGTACGTTGGAACTTTTATAGTATCAGATCTGAATTATTATTACATTAGGAAAGATTCTATGGAATTTTTTTTTGGAACCGTTTGAAGAATATCTTTTCATACATATCCAATCACACACAGACTTTATGATGGAAAGAAGTGTACTGTAAACAAAGCCGTCGTTGGAATATTGGCACGGCCTTAATGTTGAATGCACACTGGTTTATTTCTGCCGTACTAAAGTGCTGGCGACTGCAAAAGATAGTTCCTGTCTATTTTTACACTTTTTCCTTCATCCGACACTGCTATAAACCCCGATAGGCAGAAATAATGTAGACTGTCTCGAGTCTTCATGTTTTCTTTGTCCGCCATGACTTTTTATATCCAATTTTATATAGTTAAAAATTAAAACGAGTTCTAATTGTCTCGCTTTTGAACTATTACTATATTTTTAAAAAATCCCGGGTTTCGAGGTGTCTAACATCTACAATGGCTAGTAAAACTTTGTAAAAAAACCGGCCAAGTGCGAGTCGGACTCACGCACGAAGGGTTCCGTACCATTATGTATAAAAATCACGTTTATTGTTTGGGAGCCCCCTTAAATATTTATTTTATTCTATTTTTAGTATTTGTATAACAATAGCGGCAACAGAAATACATGATTACAAGATTGAATAAAATGTAAATTGTGGTTTACGATTTATGACGTATTAAAAAAACTACTAACTAAATCTCGTTCAAACCAATTTTCGGTGGAAGTTTGCATCAAACTATTCAGTTTAGAAAAAAATGATATTAACCTCAATATCATTTTTGAAGACCTATCCATAGATACCCCGTATGGGTTTGATATATTGTTGTATGATATTATATTGGGTGCATGGTGTTAATAGTATCTTAAAAACCACCCCACGCTTTTTTACAGTAAAATACATTTTCTTCTTATTTTTTACTTTTTAGTTCGTATTTTCACAAAAACGTGTTTTTTCGTTTTTTAACTTACATTATTTATTTTTTATTTTTTAGTTGAATTTTTATTCTCATATTATTGCATTGTCATCGGCCCTTGACCTCTGTGCAAATTTTCAAATTGATCAGACTCCTAGAAGTAAGTGAAAATGAAGTTAAAACATTCCGTTACATACATACATACATATAGGTCAAGCTAATAAAAGCGTGTTAAAAAAGATTGATGCCGTATAAAGAAGATTTATTACTGTAATGTAAGAGGCTTATAAAGAGAATCAAAAGAATGTGTATAACATCTTCAGAATAAATTGACACTTCCGAAGTATTACTGCAAAGAAGAGAAGATTCACATGAGCCTCTAAGCAATCAAATTTTATATCAGTTCTGAGCTCGTGAAGAAAACTCTGTGGCTTAGTATAAAGTGTATAAAGTTGTTGCAATATTGACACAGCCTATATGTTGAATGCATGCAAGAGACAGTTCCAATCTATTTTAATATTTTTTCCTTCGTTTGACACTACCATAAATTCCGATAAATGGAAATAATCTAAACTGTGTCAAGTTCACATTTTTTCTTTGTTCATCATTATATTTTTCTACGTATATTATTATATTATACGAATTATACAAATAGATAGGACTACTGCATACTAGTTCACTACGAACGACAATAATTTAAATTATATTTTAATTAATAAAAGCAGCGTGATGGAGAGTAAGCTCCAGGCCTCCCCAATAATGGGGAGTGACCCGTGCCCGGCAGTGGCACGTAAAAAGGGTTGCAGCCATAATAAATTATTGTCGTTATAAAGAAGTTCGAATTCTGATAGTATTACTACCGAAAACTTATTTCAAAAATAAATATTCCCCCTAAAGTATCTTAAGTATAACCAGTATAGAACCAGTAACACACAAACTTTATAAGAAAAAATATGTTGCCGTCTACGAATTCACAATAATCCATTGCTGGAATATTGACATGACCTCAATGTTGTCTGTTGAATGCACCGGATTGTTTCTGCCCCAATAAAGTGACCGCGACTGCAAGAGATAGTTTTCTAGTCTATTTTTATACTTTTTTCTTCGTTCAACACTGCCTTCTTATAAATGGAAAAAATGTAGATGGTCTCGAGACAAAAATTTTCTTATCTTATTTTTATCTTTAGGTTGAAGTTACACATCTCTTTTAATGCAGGTAGCATTAGAAAAAATCATCACCGTGAAGTAATGTTCCGCGGAGTCAAAAGACCCAATTATAACCCAAAATTTCGAGCCTTTCCTTTACTCAATAATTAGGGACTGATTTATCAAAAACGCTGAAACAACAGACTACTCTGTATCAGTACGCATCCGTCCATAAGTTCTAACGTTTTCAAAATGTACTAAGATGGTCACGAAGTTTTGGAAGGATGCTTACAGAATAGCGTTGTTGGTCACGCGGACACTGTGATGTTTTTCTCAATTTAGCATTGCTTTGTCTGTTACTTTTGAACAAATGATCCGTTTCGAATAATTTAAAATGTAATGATCATGTACTAGGCACGGGTCTCTTCTTATTATTGGGGAGGCCTGAACTTCACTCCGCCCCACTGCTGCCATGAGAGTTGGTAGAAATGGGTTAGTGACCAACCTGCTGTCGGATGTTTACAAACCATCCATAATAGTATGGCTTCCAACGATAACTGGGCCCGACTTACACATTGCCCTCCAAAGCAAGAAAACGCGCATGAAATTTGCCACTAGCGGTTCCATCCATCCATCCATGCATCAGCCTTTTACTGTCCATTGCTGGACATAAGCCTCCCCTAACGTTCGCCACTCCTCCCGGTCCTGGGCCTTCTGAATCCAGCGACTACCCGCTGTCTTCTTCAGGTCGTCAGTCCACCTGGTTGGAGGGCGGCCTGTACTCCTTTTGCCGAGACGTGGTCTCCATTCAAGGACCTTTCTTCCCCATCGGATGTTCGTCCTCCTAACTATATGGCCTGCCCATTGCCACTTCAGCTTGCAGATTTTGAGAGCTATGTCGGTAACCTTAGTTCTTCTACGGATTTCATCATTACGAATTCTGTCGCGTAGAGAAATACCAAGCATAGCCCTCTCCGTCGCTCGCTGAGCAACCTTGAGCTTGTGGAAAAGGCTAACTGTAAAAGACCACGACTCAGCGCCGTACGTCATCACTGGCAACACACACTGCTCGAAAACTTTCGACTTCAGGCACTGAGGTATTCTGGACGAGAAGACACTTTGTAATTTCCCGAATGCTGCCCAACCGAGTTGGATTCTACGAGTTACCTCTCTCTCGAAGCCGGACTTACCCATACGGATCGCTTGTCCCAGGTAGATGTACTCGTCGACAACTTCGAGAGTAGCGCCATCAACAACAACCGGTATAGGTGTGACATGGACGTTAGACATGATCTTCGTCTTGTCCATGTTCATCTTAAGACCCACCCTTTGTGAGGCGCTATGGAGGTCACCTAGCATAGTGCTGAGCTCTTCCAGGTTCTCCGCCAAGATAACTATGTCATCGGCAAATCGAAGGTGTGTGAGATGCTCGCCATTGATGTTAATACTAGCGATTACCCAACTAATATCCGACCGCGCCGGTTTAGCTCAGCTGCGTAAACAAACACTGCTATTAAAAATATTGTTCGTTTATACGCTCCAAATTTCCAAGCTCCAAATTTTGCCGCGCAGCGTCATCATAAAAGGTTCTAAAATAACCTTTAACCATAAGTGTGTACATGACCCTCCTCTCCCTCGCGAATGAATTGAAGTAGAAATAGATATTTTTATTATTGTTTCAAATTATACTGAAACGCCAATATATCTCAATTATTTTCATAGTAACAATAATGAATGAAGGGATAATAATAACCCTTCCATTAATGAAGGTAACCAACCCCTGCGGAGGGTTTACTTTAACTAAAAGGTCAGTGTTGATCGAGGATCAAAATTACTCATTTGAATTATGCCTTGGATAGTAATGTAAACAATAAACGATGGTGAATTTAGCAATTTCATAATTTTGTTGTTGCTGATCAGTGTTCGGTAATCAAAATATTTACTTCTATCGACCTCAGAAGGACGTAGGATGTAGAACTTTAACACGAATTGGGTAGTTGACTGATATTAAGTAAGTGGTATTTATCAAAAATTATGGATATATTTCCTTCTGTCCTTAGAGCATCACAGGTACTGACAGGTATGACACGGGTGAGTCAGTATCTTTGATGATTTAAGCTTCCGTCACATAAAATCCAAATCAATATTGGAAAATAAATACAGTTTAAAAACACTAAAAACATGCTTTTGAAGCACATCAAACTAAGATAAATAGAAAATAATAATGAAAAAAAATAAAGAAATACTATGAAAAAAGTGTGGGTTGCTCGATATACATAATATGAAACATGTGGCACACAGCGCCCCACGCTTTTTTCACATTAATACTTGTGTTTTTGTTCATTATTATTTTCTGCTTATATCAAGGATAATTTTTCACTTACTTAGTTTGCTGTGCTTCAAAAGCGTGTTTTTAGTTTCTTTTAAACTATATTAATTTATCGTTTTTTAATTGTTAAAAAACTTTTTTTACACTATCGGAATTAGATAAACTCTTGAACTTATTGTATTGCCACCGATTCTTGGTATGGTAAGTGTGCAAAGTTTGAATTAAATCTGTCCGTTGAAAGTGGGTCAAAATCGAGTCCAAAGGAGAGTTACTAACAAGCTCTCAGTTACAAATAAACAAACTCATAGTTACAAACAAACATACAGGTGAAGCTAATAAAACAGTAGACTTATATAGACGACCCGCGTGGGGCAATGGTTACCATGCCGGACTGCCAGTCGAAGGGTCCCGGGTTCGATTCCCGGCGAAACAGAAATTTGAATGATGAGTTTAAATTTCTGTTTCCGGTCTGGGTGTTTGTGTTTCTGTCTTTGTATGTGTCCATGGTACCCATGACACAGGGTATATACCCTACTGTGGGGCTATGAGTGTGAAACGTTTTAAACGTTTAAACGTTTATATAGGCTTTTCAGAATCATTGTCTTTCTTCCTTTGTAGAAAATCAAAGCTTTAGTAATATTTTGTACTTTGATACAGGCAAATAACGTCACGATTCTGTGTTGTCCTCTCTGTCTACTGTTCAATTTGAATCGTTCGTATCTTATATTTTTTTAAATGTTTTACTGTTAATTCGTGATTAGGATAAGAAAGAATAAGGTAAGCATGGTTATAAGGTCCCCCTTCAATTCACGCATAATTTTGTGGGAGCCCGACATGTTTCGGTCCTTATTCATGAGCCATCGCATGCGGTTGCTAGGTGGCCTCGACGAGAATGCCACCTAGCAACCGCTAGCAAGAGTCTTCGCCGAGGCCACCGCCGAGGCACATGAGGGCGCCCCCAAAATGATCCGTGAGTTGAACCGGCACTTTATAACCTTATAATATATATATTTTAATATATATTTATATGCTAATTCTGTTACAAAAATGCTTCAATGAACCAATAAAAAAATTACTTCACAGAAGAAATGGGTACCGCGGTACTTCTCCGATTGAGGTGTCTGTATTATCCAGCTTAAAATAAATACATGCATTATGCAGTAGACATTCAGATTATAGATCTCTATGAACATTCATTTGCATACTACTGTGCACCGTAATTAATATTGCAGAATTCTAAGCAGCTGACGTGCTGAGAACAGATGTCGGATCGTGTCCTTAGTTCGTTATGAATCGGCCCGGTGTTTATTAACACACAGTATTAACATAATGTAATTTGAGGTAAGGTAAATGTCCTTACTATCGTCAGTTTTTTTTTTTATCAATGTCTCGGTACACATAATTTTTTGCCGTTTTTTCTATAGAATCTCGAATACTAGAACGCTGTCAACATTATGTACGTTTACCTTACTGAATATTGAACGGCACGCTAAAAATAAACAATAAAGTAAAAATCCTAAGAAATAGCAAACATCATTTGTCGTAACTAGCAGATCTTTAAAAAAACTAAGACGCGAGTCAAGCCCCTTTGATGAGTTATGCTAATCCAATTTCGAAAACACCGAACGAAATCTTTTAAGAAGAACGGATAACCTTCTATAAATTATAGCCCAAGTACTCGTTACATTTTAGCCTATTTGAAGCCGGAGTAAATTTATTTTATTTTATTTTTTTACAAATGAACTGGTTGGCAAAATGTATCATAAAAAGACCTCCATATCCAAGAGTCTTGTAGACAGGACTCCTCATCTCATATTCTATGGTGTCCATCATCAGCTCATCATCATAAGATGTGGGTCACGAGACATAAACTCCCAATTAACATACAGTAACGTAGAAACACAATTCGTGCCTACAATTTTTTAATTTCCATCGATTATCCCACGATCCCATCTCGTCAGACAGTGCTCGATTAGTTTAATGAGTATTCGATTAACGCGGTGTGTTAAGGTTATTAAGTTAGAGTGGACTTTGGGAAAGGACATAGGATGTTTTTTATCCTACGGGAACCTATAAAACGGGTCCACGCAGGCGAAGCCGCTGGCGGAAGGCTAGTATACTATAGTTTTCATTTTTTGTTTATAATATTATGAAAACTTCTACCTATTGCTTAAAGTGCACAAAGGCATTAGAACAAACCTGCACTTGCTTGTTTTCAAACTGTAAACAATACTAGGGCTTTGGGACTTAGTTTACTTTTCGACATCATCGATATAATATAAAAACATACGAAAACATGAATGCAAGTCAGTTATTTTATTACAATACAATATTTACGGTTTATAGTATGAATATATGTATGAATCAGTCACTACCAGTAAAATATTATATTATATTTTAGCAGAAGAATCCGTCTTGTATTCAAATATATAATTATAGTTTTATTAAATTCTGTCAGTTCGTAATAAAATTGTATTCGAGTCCAAGCAAACATATTTAAAGATCCAATTTTTTGCGTCTAGTACTGTAATGAATTTCGAACGACTTGTTAAAAAATGTAAAGAATTAATTAATTTGTTTCTTATCAAGTTTTTCTTTTAAGATCATTTTATAATGCTTAATATTATAAATTCTAAAGTAACTCTGTCTGTCTGTCTGTCTGTCTGCTACGCTTTCCCGCTTAGACTACTAAACCAATTTAAATGACATTTGGAACACAGACAGAGTGGACCATGGGAATGGACATAGGATGGTTTTTATCCTACGGGAACCTATAAAACGGGTCCACGCGGGCGAAGCAGCTGGCGGAAAGCTAGTCTACTAATGTTGATGTCAAACCCATATTATCAATTTGGTAACTACATCGAATTCTGTGAAGTAGAACAAAACTTAATCCAAAAGTAATCTCAGTTCAATGTTATTAGGTTTTACCATTACCTTTACCATACCATTACCATTAACTTTATCCCAGTGTCCATTTACGATCTAATTGCTAACTTATGTCCCTTTTTTTTTTTTTTTTTTTTGGTTTCGCTGGGGGAAATGCGTTACGCATCCCCTCCCGCGGAGGGGTATGTGGGACTCCCCAGGGTCAGTACCCCCTGGTATACCCACTAAAACCCCCAGCGGCACTCCGGCTTCGCCTCCTGGAGGGGGCCTGGGAATCCGGCAGAGCCTTTACATCCAGTCCCCCTCAGGCGAGCCCCGTCTATATGGCGAGCCCTTCGCGCCCCCCCCCCCCCTTATGATAGGTGGGGCAACGGGGACGGTCGAGAGTGCGCGACCGTCCCCGTATCAACTTATGTCCCTACCCCAACTCCAAAAACAAATGAGAATTACGCGAGAATTCGCCTACCCGAATTTATATTGCCTATGAAAGACGCCGATACAAATCCCGCTATGGAAACAAGATCATACTCGTAAACTACATCTAAACTTAAGTTACATAATTCTGGCCCTTATCCAATGTCAGTAAAAATGTGTAATAAGACTAGAAAATCCTCGAGACTAAGTTGCCAGACGCAACAACAATTAAAGATAATTTCACTTCAATAAAATTATTACTTCAATGAAATTGTTTTTAAATGACAAAACTATAATGACATGTACGAATATTTTTAATCATAATAATGATTAAAAAAGTTAAGTTAGAAGCGCGCATGGCCCGGCAGCGGCGGTTAGCATAGAACGCAAACGATCTATGCAACTAAGCCAAAACGGGCGCGGTCGGCTATGAGATGGGTGACCGTTAGTGGCAAAAAAATTCATGCGCGTTTCCGTGCTTCGGAGGGCACGTTAAATCGTCGGTCCCGGTTGTTGTCGATAGATAAGTCGTTAAACCTTGTCGGATGCCTTATGGGCGGTTTGAAAACATCCGACAGCGGATTAACCACTAACCCGAATCTC
This sequence comes from Pyrgus malvae, assembly GCA_911387765.1. Taxonomy (NCBI): domain Eukaryota; kingdom Metazoa; phylum Arthropoda; class Insecta; order Lepidoptera; family Hesperiidae; genus Pyrgus; species Pyrgus malvae. Next base: position 3,680,685 of record OU426958.1, on the reverse strand, counting down.
CACCAACCCGCATTGGAGCAGCGTGGTGGAGTAAGCTCCAGGCCTCCCTAATCATGGGGAGAGACCCGTATCCAGCAGTGGGACGCAAAAAGGGTTTCAGCCAAAAAAGTTACCAATAGAATATTAATACAAAGTGACTATTTATACGGGCAGTACTGCCTCTCGGATTTCTCAAATTGCAATGCCTAACAAGGCTTGTTGTATACCTTTGTATGTAATGTAGAATGCAATTAAATATATGCATTACTAGACTTTTGCCAGCGTGTTCGCCCGCGTGGACCCGTTTTATAGGTTCCCGTAGGATAAAAACCATCCTATGTCCTTTCCCAAGGTCAACTCTATCTGTGTTACAAGTTTCATTAAAATTGGTATAGTAGTTTAAGCGGGAAAGCGTAGCATACAGAGAGACAGAATTAGTTTCCAATTTATAATATTATAAGTAGCGATGATAATACTCAAGTGGACGTGTTATACATATAATTATGTATTATCGTAATTAACTTGTTTCCTACTAATAGAAATAAAAAACGGTATATCTGTGTAATTGCAGCTATAGTTAACAAACGTTCACATTCAGCAAAAAAGTTGGTCTTCAGTATTCAATTACAAAGTTTAATTAAAATTCAGCGCTGAATCAGTTACGTTTAAGGTAAACAGACTCAAAGATCCATTTTTATGCATGAAAACTACGGCAAAAGCCTGAAAGAAGTTTGTTTAACGACCCGTTCAAAAGACTTCTAACATTAAAAATTTAAAAAAATGGTAAACATTTGCCATAACCTTCAAGATCTTTTTAACAATTCATATTTCATCCCATATTCAATAAAATGACGACCCGTGTGGCGAAATGGTTACCACGCCGGACTGCCGATCGGAGGGTGCCAGGTTCGATTCCCGGCGAGGCAGAAATTTGAATGATGAGTTTAAATTTCTGTTCTCGGTCGGGTGTTTGAGTTTCTGTCTTTGTGTGTGTCCATGGTACCCACGACACAGGGAATCCTAGTGTGTGTGGGGTGTGTATTTATTTATAATTCAAAGTAAACGGGAAGTAAGACCACAGTAGGACGCCCCTCTGCGAGGTGGCGCAACGATCTGTGTCGGGCGGCGGGAAACAGTTGGAAGCGTGACCGTGAGTCGAAGACCTGGTTTTGTGGCCTTGGGAGAGGCCTATGTCCAGCAGTGGACTGATAAAGGCTGAAGAGAGAGCGAAATATAGAAGAGATATGAAGAGAGAGATAAATACAGAAAATTGATCACAATTATACGAATCATTAAATAATCTCGTAGTTCAAGATTTTTGCCTCGGCTTTTTATACAGTCTAATAATCGGATGCCTAAAATAAAATAAAAAAATCGTTACTAGCTTTAATTTTTTTGTAGTTCAATTTACGGAATTATCACAACGGTAGTTCTATAATACATTCTAGTTATTCCAATTAATAAAACAGAACAACCAACTAGTACTAAAGTCTCCTGAAGTAAAGTACATCTAATTACAGCCGGAGTTAATGAACACCATTTAGTAAAAAATGTCTGCCATCCGCTTTTCAATTAGAAAGTTTTATTAAAATCCTCAACTGACTGCTGGCTGCATCCAAGTGAAGGCAAATGAGCAATAAAATTTCATTTTTGTCACAAGTTCTGGCTGTTTATCGCCATAAGTTTCAGTGAGACATGCGTGAGACACAAAGCGCCACAGAGGCCAGTGTAACTTTGTAAACGCGCGAACGTTACTACTGCGTCCGAGTCCGATTGGACAGATAGATCTTAACTTGAAAGGAATAAGGTCGATAGTTAAATTCTTAACGCAAACGCGTTAGTAACGTTTTCGCATGTGCAGACTTACACTAAGGCCTCAGTTCTCTATACAAAACGCGCCGACACGACGCACAAGTGAATGTGCTCACTTGTGAGTCATGTAGGATGAAATTAGTATAAAATTAGCACTAAAAGGATGAATTTTCGGAAATACGTATTATCTACCACATAATTCCTTTTATTTGTATACTTGCTTTGTAGACTTGTTCATGTGTGACCACAGAGCATGATTACGATTACGATTTACGACACATACTTACTCAGGCATTTTTTAACTTTCGACGCGACGCCAATTTGATATGAAATAAAACGAAATTTTTACTTTTTTGCAGTCTAGTTTAGTCAGTTTTCTTTTTATTCCAGTGCAGCGAAATAAAGATTTCCATGTATTATTATACCTGGGTACAACAATATATAATATATTTGACTAGTGAACCCCGCAGACATTGTCCTGTTAAAAGTATTGAAAGAGGATTAGTTTCTTTATCATCTCAAAGAGTTTTTATTTTACTGTCAAATAAAAAAATTAAAACTAATAGTGACAGATATTATTGTTATTCAGACTATGTCAAACTTTGGACGATGGCTCGAAGAACCAATTTACGTTGTAAGGTTTGACAGTTACTAAAAGTTTACATATTACATATTAAAATAAAATAAGTTGTTTCACTATTAATTTTGCAACTTTCCATATTTTCTAATTGTTAAAACCTTCCCCTGACTTCTACTAATATTTCATGACCAAAATTAGCCACATCGGTTCAGCCACTCTTGACTTTTAGCAAGACCTTAGAGCATCAAAGTTACTGACTGGGTGAGTCAGAGGAGAGACGGCATAGCGCCTCGCTTCGATACATAATTTTTGTACCAAATCTGGTGCGGGGAAAGAACACACACATTTTAATTTTCTCACACATTCACAAATATTCTTTCATCGCTACAGACTCTTACATTTCTAAATATGTCAATTTCAATTAAAAAAGTCATTTTCTATGCACCGTCAACACTGACACCGACACACACAGACACACTAGTTGTATAACTAGAAGGCACATTGTGCATGGACGTTGGGACGAGGGGTTCGCCCGTAAAGGCTACTCCTCTGAAGGGTGTCATACCTGTCATACCTTGATGCTTTAAGAGCAAGACTAACGAACAGCAATTAATTTTTATATATAGAGATTTCTTTTTCTTCTACTATGCAACGTTTACGAATAAAACACCCACAAACAAACCTTTTTCGACTCGCCTTAAGTCTGTTATTAGGTGTTACGACACACGATTTAGACGTAGGTCTTCCATGAGATTGAAAGTAGTTCTGCATTATTTATGTGATATTTTACCGCGACGTGGCCCACATGTTTAGAAGCTTACTTCTTTCGATTAAAAGTTACTACCTATAGTCAAATTGTAACAAGGGTTAGTAGTCAATCTGTAGCTGCATTTGACAACCCGCGTGGCGTAATGGTAACACTGTCAGACTGTCGATCAGATGGTCCCGGGTTCGATTCCCGGCGAAGCCGAAATTGGAATGATGAGTTTAAATTTCTGTTCTCGGTCTGAGTGTTTGTGTTTCTGTTTTTGTGTGTGTCCATGGGTGCGTGGGTGCCCCACCATCTACCTTACTGTGGGGCTATGAATGTGAAACGTTATAACCATCCACATTGTAAATGTTCCTCTTATAGAGTTACTGTTTAAAGCCCTGCTTCAATCACATTGAATGCGCTTCACTCTTGTTACGCTGTCATAAAACTAAAAAACTAACTGCTTCTAAAACCTCCTAGATCCTCCTCCTCCTGGAAAGTGTACATTTATTTTTAGGTGTAACGCACAGCAAACGACTTAGCGAGCCTAGATTTGAACTCAGGACCTCCTAGAGAGCTTCAATCACATTGAGTGCGCGTCACTCTTGTTACGCTGTCATAAAACTAAAAAACTAACTGCTTCTAAAACCTCCTGGAAAGTGTACATTTATTTTTAGGTGTAACTTACAGCAGACGACTTAGCGAGCCTAGGTTTGAACTCAGGACCTCCTAGAGAGCTTCAATCACATTGAGTGCGCGTCACTCTTGTTACGCGGTCATAAAACTAAAAAACCAACTGCGTCTAAATCCTCCTGGAATATATTAGACAAGTACCTGTAGTAAATGAACGCTCACATTCAGCAGATAATGTCCGCCGTCCGGTGTGTAATTAGAAAGTGTAATTAAAATTCACTCGTTGATTTAAGTAAAAGCAAAAAGGCAATAAAAATCATTAAAGGGAAAAATTAAAGTGTGAACTTATTTTTAGGTGAAACGCACAGCTGACTTAGCGTGCTTGTTTGAACTCAGGACCTCCTAGAGAGCTTCAATCACATTGAGTGCGCGTCACTCTTGTTACGCTGTCATAAAACTAAAAAAACTAACTGCTTCTAAAACCTCCTGGAAAGTGTACATTTATTTTTAGGTGTAACGCACAGCAAACGACTTAGCGAGCCTAGATTTGAACTCAGGACCTCCTAGAAAGCTTCAATCACATTGAGTGCGCGTCACTCTTGTTACGCTGTCATAAAACTAAAAAAACTAACTGCTTCTAAAACCTCCTGGAAAGTGTACATTTATTTTTAGGTGTAACGCACAGCAAACGACTTAGCGAGCCTAGATTTGAACTCAGGACCTCCTAGAGAGCTTCAATCACATTGAGTGCGCGTCATTACACGCTTTTTATTAGCTTCACCTGTATGTTTGTAACCGACTTCTTTGGGCGCGATTTTGACCCACTTTAAACGGCCAGATTTCGTTCAAACTTTGTAGATTTATTGAGGACCGATGACAATACACTAATTTGATAAAATTATTCCATTTTTCAATTTGCAAAATATGATTTTTGTTAATTTATATAATTTTCTGGTTAACTTGAAAATTTGCATAGGGGTCAAGGGCCGATGACAATGCAATAATATGAGAATAAAAATTCAACTAAAAAATTAAAAATAAATAATGTATATTACTGTATATTACTGTAAATAAAGCGTGGGGTGCATGGTGTCAATAGTATATTAAAAACCACCCCACGCTTTATTTACAGTAATATACATTTTATTCTTATTTTTTTAGTTTTTAGTTCGTATTTTCTCAAAAGCGTGTTTTTTAGTTTTTTAAACTACATTATTTATTTTTAATTTTTGTTACAATGTCGTAAAACTAAATGACTGATATAATACCTTTAAACAAGCAATTCTTGTATCTATATGGCTGCAACCCTTTTTGCGTCCCACTGCTGGGCACGGGTCTCTCCCCAATATTGGGGAGGCCTGGAGCTTACTCCACCACGCTGCACCAATGCGGGTTGGTGGAGATGCGGGTTAGTGGCCAACCCGCTGTCGGATGTTTTCAAACCGCCCATAAGGCCTCCGACAAGGTTTAACGACTGTTATCTATCGACAACAACCGGGACCGACGGCTTAACGTGCCCTCCGAAGCACGGAAACTATTATGTATCTATATACATAAGTTTATTTACTGAATCTCGGAAACGGCTCCAACGATTTTGATGGAATTTAGTACTCTGGTATCGGGGGTGATAAATCGATCCAAGTAGAAGATTTTTTAGATTTTTAGAAATTTTAAATTAAAAAAAAAAATTCAGCGATAATCAATTTAAATACAAACTGAAAAATACGACTCTCCTGACATCTATTGGAGAGTAGGCGTTGAACGCCGTCAAACGCCATCCGCCAATCCAACGTTCAAAGAAATGACAATGTCGATTTAAAGGGCTCTATAAAAAAAATTGTCCAATGTATTAAAGCTTCCTTGGCCGAATGGTTACGTGGGCTGACTGCGGAACTAGAGACCCGGGTTCAAACCTCATTCAGAAGCATATTGCGTTTATTTTTTATTTTTTGTGAATTTTTTTTTATTGGGAGCTATTTCAGATGGCGTTGATAAGTAACACTAAGCAAATGAGTGTTTCGTTTGAAATTAAATTAAGAAAATAAATCCGGTGACTACCAAGTCAATTGAGATACTTTTAATGAGCTGTCAAAACGTGACATCCCCATACATTTTGTATGAGAAAACGATAAGTGACGTCACTGATCATATCATATATAGTCAATTGACTTCATTATTATTGATTTAAGCGGTAATAAAAATCATGTATAAAAAATAATAAACAATTATATTGCTTTCCAAGTGTGATTTAGTGCAACCTTTGTAAGGTAAGGATTTTGATTTTTTTTGTGCATAGTGTCCAAGACCCTATTGTTCATATCCGAGCAACGCTCGTTCGTCCAGGTACTAACTATTAAAATCTCCTTACGCTTGTCGGAAATCTACGCTCATATCTCAATTTATTACAAAGCGAATATCGTCACTAGGAAAGTTAAATTAGAATCTACCACTGACTAGTGGTTGAATCCAAGTGAGGGCAAACAGTAGACGATAAAACTTCCTTTTAATGACTTCTGGATTCGTTTGTCACTTTTCGTTACTAGCGTTTGCGTGGTAAAAGATAATTTTCAGTTTCATAAATTTCAGTCGGATCGGATCACCATTGACGCGTGGCGTAATGGTTACCATGCCGGACTGCCGATCGGAGGGTCCCGGGTTCGACTCCCGGCGAAGAAATTTGAATGATGACTTTAAATTTCTGTTCTTGGTCTGGGTATTTGTGTTTCTGTGTCCATGGCACCCACGACATAAATATAACTACCATACTGTGGGGCTATGAGTGTGAAACGTTATTTAATTATTTTCACAAAGACAAAGAAAGACATTTATTTGCACCAATATGGGTGTTTAAAAAGTTGTTCATATAAGGTATATTAGGATCGCCATATTTACATTCTTGAGGTGCAAATATTACAAAGATAAAAAGAAAACGACTTAATTAAGTATAACACAATTAAAAAAACAATGGGTTGCACTCCGGGAGTGCCGGCAGAAGTGAAAACATTAACGTTGTGCATTATTGATGTCTTGGAATCGTTAGGGAATAATTCCGCACGAATTGCTTGAATTATCAGTACCTATTAATTTCTATCTAGTATTTTTACAAAGTACTCTCTCATTTTCTTTCACTATTTCTTCGTCACTTTTTTCATTAATAGATGCACTTTGTTCAATGTCCATATTTTAAATACTTGATATAAACGAATTTTAAGATAAAATTATACTTGACGCTGGCAATATGCAGAGTTTGCGATGCCATAATTGAAGAAAAAAAAGTATAGACAGCCGTCAGATGAGCCGTCATCAGCTGTCACCCCTCCGTCTTGGTCTAAGAGCCGGTGAAGATATTCACTCGTTCGGTTGTTACAAGAGTGAAGGTGATATGAAAGAAAATTGATTAAAATTAATTAAATTAAAAATAGCTATGAACACTTTTCGATAGTCAAGTTATCATAGGCATATATGTTTATAAATTATATTTGGTAAACAATATGTCTCATCGAATTATCAGATCGGTGAAGGTCGATCTTCCTCGTCTCCTCTACTATCTTACGAAATTTTGCGATCAGCACACGTGACCTCGCGCGAGTTTCATAGTTTTTACCCATCCCACAAAAAGTGCTCAACGCCGCTAAAGAAGTTTTCACTTCAATAACTATGTACATTTACATCGATTTTATTATTATTTTTATTTGTTCCCATATTGCACCTTTTATAATTTTAAATGTTTATTATTTATTTATAGTTCGGATCGGATCCAATCGTCGGCTTTGGGTAACCCTGGACGTCATAAGTTCCGGATTGCTAGAGAATGAAAAGAGTAAAATATATGCTTAAATCTGTTTTCAGATGTACTTCATACACCTCATTCATACGACTCAGAAAGAATGACAATATTTCCCCTCATCGTAAAGCAGCGAAAAATAAAAATACGCAAATAACTAATTTCTTAGGATGAGGTGCGCGTCGAGGTTTTAACTCAGGACCCCCGAGAGAGCTTCAATGGATGCGCTCCATTCTTGTTACAATGTCATAAAACTATACAACCAATTGCTACTAAAATCTCTTTGCGCTTGTAGTAAATGAACGCTCACATTTATTAGAGAATGTCCAAAGCGAATACCGTCACTAAGAAAGTTTAATTAAAATCTACCACTGACTCGTGGTTGCAACCAAGTAAGGACAAACAGACGGTTAAACCTCCGTTTAATTACTTCAGGATTCATTTGTCACTTTTGGTTACTTACGGCTTCATGATGGTGAGAAAATAGAAAACTTTTGTCTAGTGATAAAAACTATTAGTGCATCAAAGTTACTGACTCACCCTTCAGTAGAGACGGTATAGCGCCTCGCTTCGATACATAATTTTTATGCCTTTCATCGCTACAGACGTATACATTTCTAAATATGTCAATTTCAATTAACAACGTCATTTTTTATGCACCGTCAACACTGACACCGAGACACACAGACACACAAGTTGTGTAACTAGAAGGCACATTGTGCATGGACGTTGGGACGAGGGCTTGGCCCGTAAAGGCCACTCCTCTTGACGGGTGTCATACCTATCATACATTGATGCTCTAAGTAAAAACTACTCCCTCAATAGCAGTCGATTTAGGACGCAATTCTGTGGTCACAAATTCCGGTTTGCTAGCAAATGAAATGTGTAAAATGTACGTTTACGTCCGTTTTCAGGTGTACCTTCACAACTCGTACGACTTACACAGAATGGCAAAGTTTTCCCTCGCCATGAAGCAGCGATGAATAGATACACAAATAATAATTTTCTTGCGAGAAGTGCGCGTCGGGTTACGAAGGAACCCCGAGAGAGCTTCATTCTTATTATTATCATAAAATTAAATAATCAGCCGCTACTAAAACCTCTTGGAGTATAGTAATATAATTATAGTTTAAAAACTAAAAAACACGGTTTTGAAGAACATCAAACGTGAAGAAAATATTTATGAACAATTGTTTGAAATGAAATGAAATGAAATGAAATGAAATGAAATGAAATGAAATGAAAATATTTTATTTGCACAAATATGGGTGAAAAAGGTTTTACAAAATATTTAGAACTCCATATTTACCCCTTAGGGTGTACAAATTTTATTATATTAAATAAAATAATTATTTTAATGACTTAACATAATGTAAACATAAATTCTTAAAATGACTATTACAGAAGGGTACATAAGAAACATTAAAGTAATTTTAAATTTTACAGTTTTAATTAATTAGACTTAAACCCAATTTTGTGCTTTTTATAATAATTTATTTTATTTGAACCATACGGGGTTCGCCGTCATCAGCTTTGGGCACCCACCAGGATGGGTTTTGTACACTGAGAGGAAAAAAAGCTGGCGAAAAAAAAACCTCCCAGGTTTTTATGCCGCGGACAAAATTATTTATTAATCATTTTATTTTATTTATGTTATTTTAGTTTCTTATATTTTATTAATTTATTTATTTATCGTTAATAAACTCAGTGACCGAATAGTACGCTTTTTTAATTAGATGTGTTTTGAGTTCCCTTTTAAATTCGTTATAACTTTTGGTTTTAAGAAAGTCTGGTAAATTATTATATATTTTTGGTCCCATACAAAAGACGCTATTGTGATATTGTTTAGTTTTAGAGGCTATTGCGCATAGTTTATTTTTATGTCTTTTTGAGTTTAACTTGTTGTATTTAGAAATGTCGTTTTTGACCATTACACATATTTCATAGATATATAACGAAGGGAGCGTCAATATATTTAAACTTTGGTAGTGTGGCTTGCATGTGTCTGTCTGTCGTAGTTGACACATTGACCGAATACATTTTTTTTGCGCTTTAAAAACTGTTTCAATACCCGTTGCATTACCCCAAAATACAAGACCATACCTAAGAGTTGCACCAACATACGCATGATACGCGCTTAATACCGCTGATTTATTTACTATTTTTGACAATTTGTAAAGAGCGAAAGAGAATTTGTTAAGTTTTTTACATACATGTTCCATGTGTAGTCTCCATGTGAGCTTATTATCAATATACAAGCCTAAAAATTTTATATTTTCTGTTTCACATATGGTTTTACCTCTATAATTAATATTTACAGATCTCCCATAAGATATACGATTTTTAAATGTCATTATATTTGTCTTTTCAAGGTTTATTTTAAGATTATTGTTATTCAACCAATCTACTAATAATTCAAGGGCATTATTTATATTCGTTTCATATGTACCTGGATTATCATTTGGAAATATAACTGTACTATCGTCAGCAAAGAGAACCATTGGTTGCTCAATGACTTTTGGAAAATCATTAATATATATTAAAAAAAGCAACGGACCGAGGATACTTCCTTGAGGTACCCCGTATACTACTTCCCTGGGTTGAGATAAGTACTTTTCCTCCGTTTTTGTTTCATTGTCAACTCGTTTAATTTCAGTTATTTGTTTTCTGTTACTTAAATAAGATTTTATCCATTGTGAAGCATTATCTCTAACGCCGTACTTCTCTAATTTGTCTATTAATAGCGCATGATCTACAAAGTCAAATGCCCTAGTCATATCCATATACAGAGCTGAGATTTGTTTTTTCTTATCTAACGTAGACATGACCTGTTCCAAAAAATTATATATAGCTAAATTAATAGATTTATTTTTGCGAAAACCTACTTGTTCGTCAGCTAGAATTGAAAATTTTTCGATATATGAATATAAGTTATTATAGAGAACTTTCTCAAATACTTTAGAAAAAATTGGTACAAGTGCTATAGGTCTATATGACGCCATATCTTGTTCATTTTGCTTTTTAAGAACTGGTTTAATTATAGTTACTTTTAATCTATCAGGAAATATACCAGTCTCAATACTCAAATTAATAATATAGGTCAATACGGGTGCAATTATATTAGATACCTGTTTTACTATTTTTGTGCATATCTCATCGTAACCTGTGCTATTTGTGTTTTTTAGACCCTTTATTACTTTAATTATTTCGTCGCTTGTTGTAGGCCGAAGGAAAAAAGAGTTAGAATATTTATAGTTAATATTATATTTGTTTGTTCGAATATTACTGTCACTCAGTTCTTCAACTTGTTTTAAAAAGAAATTATTAAACTCCTTTGCGATGTTTTCAGGATCTGTTTCGATGTAGTTGCCTATTTTTATTTTATTAATAGTTTTCTTAGGAATGTTGCTAGTATTATTATTGATAATTTTCCATGTGGCCTTTGTTTTATTTTGTGCGTTTTTAATAAAATAGTCATTTTGAGATTTTTGAGTTAACTTGATAATAGCCTTTAATTTTTTTGAATACGCAGTAAACTTATTTTTTGCTAGTTGGTCGCGAGTTTTCCTATATTCCCATAATAGACTTCTTTTAATCTTAGAACACTTTCTTATACCTTTAGAAAGCCATCTAGGGCGCTTTCTAATAACATTTTTTACTTTTATAACAGGAAAACATAAATTGTAAAATAATACAAATAATTCGTGAAATATCTTAAAAGCATCATTGGTATCACTACATGTATATACTTCTTGAAATTTCAAACTCCCTAAGCATTCTATAAATTTATTTACATTTTCGGTACTGAAATCCCGCTTGTAAGAGAACCAATATTTTACAAAATAGCTTTTTTTAACAGGACATTTTATAATTTGAGCTGTATGATCCGATAAGGCCAGTTCGATGACGTCAGACTTAGCGCCCTGTATGTTATGGGCAATATTGTCGATACATGTTTTGCTGATAAACCGTGTTGGTGTGTTGATACTCAGTTTAAGATTATAGCTCTCTAAAATACTTTTAAATTCTATTGTTGTTCTATTATCTTTAAGTATATCTATATTAAAGTCGCCACACACAACAATTTTTTTATTTTTATAACACAGTTTATTAATTGTTATGTAACAATTAGTATTATTGTGAATAAAGTGTGGGTTTTTTCACAATCCTTTCCTTACTAATATTATAAATCTTATTTTATTTACTGCAGCTCAGCAAAAACTTATGTACTTATTTACCTACCCTTTATCGTGGTATAATAGACAGTTCCAGAGGATAATCAAAACAGATTATAACGTGCACATATAACAAATACTGAAATAACTATAAGTCAACGAATTACTAATTGGTATAAGTAGTAGTTACACTATTTAGTTCTTGAGGTATGCGATAGATGGCGCTGTTAAAAATCAATGATGGGAAAATGACCGTAGATGCAGAGGGAATGATTACTTTACGTAACGGAAGAGTTTTGTAATGTTGTGGGCAGCGAATCAGAGTTGGTAGCAAAAGTTTATACTGACTTACACGATAATATACATGATGACCAATGGCTCAGCGAACGCGTAATATTAGCACCAAAAATGAAACGGTCACTAAAATAAAAATAAAAATTTGGATGAAGTTATGGGAGAAACTACTGAATATTTATCTGTAGACACAGTGATAGAAACAGAACATAGTACCTCATATCCTGTAGAGTTCTTAAATTCTTTGGAATTATCTGGGGTGCCTTCTCAAAAATTAAAATTAAAAGTAGGTGTTCCGGTGATGCTCATGTGTAATCTCGATGTCCCTAGACTGTGTAATGGTACCAGGCTGCGTGTCCTCAGCTTGGGCGGAAATCGGCGGAATATTATTACAGCAACTATTTTAACTGGCGCAGCAAAGGGTGAAAGTGTACTCATTCCTCGGATTCCGATTATTCCAACAGACCTCCCATTTCAATTTAAAAGACTTCAATTTCCTATAAGGGTTTCATTTGCAATGATCATTAATAAAGCACAAGGCCTAACTCTAAGGGTTGCTGAAGTACACTTGGAAAAACATTGTTTTTCGCATGGTCAGCTCAGCTCTATGTACCGTGTTCCCGGGTATCCAGTGGCCAAAATCTGCATGTTTTTGCTCCCGAAGGTAAAACATATAATATAGTTTACCATTCAATTTTGGTTTAACAACTCATCTTATCCAGCGTTATATCGCGCTTCTTAGATTTTCCCGTGGGAATGAGAAGTTTTCTTATAGTTGTGCTTATTAATGGTATGGTATTTATGGTAATGCGAAAGTAACTCCGTCTGTCTGTTGTTCTTTCACGCCTAAACGGCTGAATGGATTTTGATGAAATTTGGTATGGAGGTAGTTTGAGTCCTGGAAAAGCAATGTTTTACCGCGGGAGAACTTCTCATTCCCACGGGAAAATCTAAAAAGCGCGATATAACCGAATTCCATGCGGGCGAAGCCGCGGGCGGAAAGCTAGTAGTTTATATTTTTCAAAACTATATTTATTTTTCATTTTTCAGTATGATTTATTATAAAGTTTTTTTCAAGTTCTTGAAATTAGATAAAAACTCATGAAATTATTGTATTGCCACCGATTCTTGATAAGTGTCCAAACTGTCCTTTGAAAGTGGGTCAAAATCGAGTCCAAAGGAGAGTTACAAACGAGCTCACGTTCGTTGTGCGTTTTTTGCGCGACTGCTTTGAACGCGAATCTTATGGTGGACTATTAACACGTGACGCAAGTTACAAAAGAGTATGAACACCACGTCGGTGTATTCTGTGCAAGAGGTCTTGGGTTTGATTCCGGGAGAGATATCCAAATTATGAATTTAGAATTTAGTTCTTTTCTGGCATGGGTGTTTGTATCCGTGTCTGTGTGCGTGTCGATGACACCCACGACACAGAGTAGCCTACCGTAAGGCTGTGAGCGTGAGGCATTTATTTATTAACATCCTTGTTTTTTTATTTGAAGCAAAAATATGTATTTACTTTTTATTTTGTTTGTAATTCATAATTTCATGCTAATTACTCATCCTCGGTATTCTCGTTATCGGTATAACAATGATACCAGTAACAGTGAACATGTGATGTCACATCTCTTAGACGATCTGTCAAAATCGTAGAGCTAAGTTGTACAGGGTATATATAGGTAGCAAAACACTGGGTACAGATATCTAATACCTTTAAACGAGCAACACTTGTATATACCTAAATATATTTATTTATTTATTTATCATTATTTATGCACACACAGAATATGTACAGGAGTACTTAACCCTAAGGAAAAAGTCTGTACAAAGGTACTGCTAATTTCTAAAGAAAACTCTTCCAGCAGACCTGTGACGGGAGAAGAGTGACGAATGGTAGAACCATGGTGTACATACTTAATATATATCAATACAGAATTACTTATAAATACATACATACAATAATATGCAAAATAAATAAATACATAGATACATAACTATAATATATTTTATACAAACTAATATAACTTATTTTTATTTATATATTTTTTGAATCTCGGAAATGGCTCCGTAGATTTTGACAAAATTGAGTGCCCTGGTTTCGGGGGTGATAATTCGATTCAGTTAGGTTTTATTTTAGAAATTTTTAATTATAAAAAAATATTTCAGCGATAATCAACTTAAATATAAACTATAAAATGCGACTCTTCCTGGCATCTTTTGGAGAGTATTAATAATATTGTGGCGTAGTACGCCGTCAAACGCCATCCGTCAATCCGGCGTCCAAAGAGATGACAATGTCGATTAGAAAGAGCGGAACTGCGGAACTAGAGGCCCGGGTTCAAATCTCAATCAAAACCATATTTTGTTTATTATTTTTTCTGATTTTCTTATTGGGAGCTATTTCAGATGGCGTTATTAAGTAACACTAAGCAAATAAATGTTTCGTTTGAAATTAAACCAAGAAAATAAATTGTTTTTTCCGAGTAACGCTCGGGCGTCCAGGTACTATAAAACAAAAGATGGAACTATGATAAACGTCAAACAGCACTAAGTACTTTTTGTAGAGTTTTGGCTCGTTGAGCTCTGTGTCGTGGGTAGCATGGACACACATAGAGATATAACACCCCGTCGCCGGTAATCGAACCCGGGACCCTTTGATTGGCAGTCCGGACCATAACCATTGTGCCACGAGGGTCATGAAACTAGCATTGGGTTATAAAAACTAGTCTATCCTCATTAACTAAGCTAAGCTTACTTACTCCACGCTACTCCAACCCTCGTTGATGAAGATACGAATTAATAGTCAAGCTACTGTCGAATTTTTCGAACCGCCCATTAAGCTTCCTATACGGTTTACTATCCGTCTATAAAGCGAAACGTGCATGCCCCGGCGGTTAGCGTAGAACGCAAACGATCTATCAGCTAAGCCAAACGGGTGCGGTCGGGTGTGAGATGGGTGACCGCTAGTGGCAAAAAAATTCATGCGCGTTTCCGTGCTTCGGAAGGCACGTCAAGCCATCGGTCCCGGTTGTTGACGTTAGATAACAATCGTTAAACCTTGTCGGAGGCCTTATGGGCGGTTTGAAAACATCCGACAGCGGGTAGGCCACTAACCCGCATCTCCACCAACCCGCATTGAAGCAGCGTAGTGAGGTACGCTCCAGGCCTCCCTAATAAGGGGGAGAGACCCGTGCCCAGCAGTGGGACGCAAAAGGGGTTGCAGCCATACGTCTATAAAAGCCGGGACCGACGGCTTTACGTGCCCTCCGAAGCACGGAATCATGCATGGAGTTTGTCAAAAGCGGTCTTTTAAAAAGTTAATAAAACGAAGCCAGTTACAGAAAGGCGGTTTTCACCCATTTCTTTTTTAATGTTCGCGAGGGAGGGTTTACGAGAATTTTTACGCGTTCCGCATTGAGACGTTACGAATTAATAGTAATGTGCTGCAGACGCTTGTCAAATTTTCTTATATATTTCATTTTTTTATTTGAATGGAATAGCAGACGAGCATGCAAGCCACGTGGTGTTAAGTGGTCGCTACAGCCCATGGACATCTACATACAACCTCAAGTAAGCATAGGTAAGTCTTGTCTGAGGTCGTATGCAGTTGCGCTGCTACTCCGGAGGCTGGTGGTCGCCTCATGTAAGTGTGGCTGGCGACTGCACCATTCCACCAAAACACAATAGAATTGGTTCACGGCAGAAGTGGGTGCAGCGGTGGTACTTCCCGGGGCGAACCATGGTAGAACTATTCTACCACCTGCAAAATTTCATATTGTTATTGACATGAGATGGGCTAACTGTAAACCTTTTTACGTCCCATTTCTGGGCAAAAGTCTCTCCTCATTAATGATAAGGCCGGGTTCCAAGACTTATCATTAATGAAACCAATGGAGCTACCGCTCCACCACACTGATCCAATGCGGCTTGATGGAAATCCGGTTTATTAGCTAATCCACTGTCCAATATTTTCAAACCGCATATTCGACAAGATTTAACGACTGCTAGATCTATCGATATCAACCGGGACTGACGACTTAACGTGCCCTCTAAAGCATGGAAACACGTATGGATTTTTCCACTAGCGGTCACCCATCTTGCACCACTTGACCGCGCCCGTTTCGCTTAGCCGCCTACATCACTTGTGTTCTAGTTTTACTCCAGTCGCAAGGCCATGCACGCTTCATATATTCGCGTAAAAAAATATAAAAAAAGTAGGAAGTTAGAGCAACGCGGTTTTCGCCTATTTCTTGTTTAATGTCGGCGAGGGAGGATTTACGAGAATTTTTACGCGTTCTATATTTGAGAAATTTGGGCTTAATATGCTACTGCTGTCCTACTAACCCATGTCGAATTCCTCGGGGTCAAAATGTACGGTGCATTCCATGTTGTTTTGATATAAATATAGATCAGAGTCGATAAGTTTTGAGACCAAAAAAAAATTATAGTAGAATTAAACCTATTGGAAAAGGTAGGGAATATAACAAAAATAAAAGGAAAAATAAATTACGGGCGATCTTAGGTCGGGAAGGGGGAGGGGGGGAGCTTTAAAGGATAAAAAATGGCAAAGATGTAGTTAATAAAAAGATCTACAACGTTTATATTTACACTTTTTTCACATAACCTCAAAATTTAAGTGAAATATTCAAATAACCATGTTTTTGGTTTTTTATTTTTATCTTATAGAAATAAAAATATTTTTTACAAAATTTGGTGAAAACTTACCTTTTTATGTACCAGATATACAGTATTTTTTTCGGTTTAAAATAGTTATTTTTTTCACCTCATTTTGACTTAATATCGAAAATGCTTTTTGTACGTTGAAATCCGTTCTTCCGTCTTCTTTCTGATGATATAAAAAATATACATTACTATTGTAAATGTGCGCAGAAAACCCTTCCCCCTTCCCGACCTCAGATCGCCCGTAATTTATTTTTCCTTTTATTTTTGTTATATTCCCTACCTTTTCCAATAGGTTTAATTCTACTATAAAAAAAATCACTTTTTACCATTTTCAACATGATCGACACTGGTCATAACGCTTATTACTTGTCCGCTCTGCAAGGTTGGGAAGTATAAGTAAAAAATTCTTTCATTTTATTTCATACTTGGCTCTAGTCGGAATTTTGTAGTTAGTTTTTGTACGCTACAAAAAATGTTGTTACTTGATAGAATTTATTATATATCTACAGCTGTTCCAGGGTTAGGAAGGACTTGTTCCATACATGAAGTGAATACTCTCCGGAGATTTCATGGCATCTAATATCAACCCAAAGTTTCATTCCTTATTTAATGCTGAAATATGTGTCATTGACCCTTTTCAAGCTACCGGCCGACCACGTCCCCAAATCGTTACTTTTGCTTCGGACCTTTAATCTATAAATCCATACAAATAAATAAAAATTGGAGTGTCTGTTTGTAATATTAAAATAACAATTTTTGTTTGTTTGTCTGTCCTGTCTGTCTGTCTGTTTGTTCCAGCTAATCTCCGAAATGGATGGGCCGATTTTGACGGGACTTTCACTGGCAGGTAGCTGATATAGTAAGGAGTAACTTAGGCTACTTTTATTTTAGAAAAAAATCTAAAACTAAAGTCTATAAGGACGAAGTTGCGGGCGGTCGCTAGTATCTCCTAAGACATTGATTTTTATCCTCTTTAATGAACAGGCACAAAAATAAAGCAATAATTTTGGAAATTACTGTTCTTGTATGTCTCTGTTTATTACGTTACCACAGCCATATTTTTCTTATTTATAGCTTATAGCTTTAGTTTAACCATCATAACTTTAAAGAAATGGATTTGAATAATTTACAGTAGGCGCATTTTACACATGTACTATTATGTAGTGATACTTACAGAAGTATCCAACCAATACCAATATACCAATTAAATAATTACATAAGTATCACTACACAACGTAAGTGCAGTGATACTTATGTAATTATTTGATTGGTTGATAATGAAGTGATACTAACATAAGTATCACTTCATAATTAACCTTAATTACGGAACCAGTTAAATAGGTAAGGATGAATGTAACCCTAAGAGCATCAAAGTTACTGACTCACCCTTCTGTAGAGACGGCATAGCGCCTCGCTTCTATACATAATGTTTGTGCCAAATCTGGTGCGGGGGAAGAACGCACATATTTTAATTTTGTCACACATTCACATATATTCTTTCATCGCTACAGACGCATACATTTCTAAATATGTCAATTTCAATTAACAACGTCATTTTCTATGCACCGTCAACACTGACACCGACACACACAGACACACTAGTTGTATAACTAGAAGGCACATTGTGCATGGACGTTGTGACGAGGGGTTCGCCGGTAAATGCCACTCCTCTTGACGGGTGTCATATCCGTCATACCTTGATGCTCTAACATGTAACTATATTAGTCACATATATGTCATTATGTCCTTTAAGACTTTTAGTTACGTTAGGTAAGATTAGGTAAGATAGTTATGTCTCCTCTTACGATCAGGTAGGGGATACGTAGCTCTATTCTTAATCCCGAAGCTACAGGAACTTTAAGTACATAATTTTTATATATCGTCTACATTTCCTTACCTCAGGCTAAATAATTAATTTTGTAGATTTTTCTGTGTATTTTATAGTATTTTTGTAAGTTAAAAATAAAAATTAATTACTTCTTGAAAATTTACCAATCTATTAGTGATAAAATTGTTAAAATCGATCCCGTGGTTTTGGTATGAATGTATAACAAAGGAGTGTTACGTATACCTATTTTATAATTTGAATTGGAACCGAAAATTAAGTAAAAATCCAGACATCGCCGCGTCGCAGTCTTGTGCTAGATATCATATTCGAGGTTCTGCTGACACAGGACTCTCTTTGTATTGTGACTACGGTGCGTGGGAAAGAAGAGGTCCGCAGTTGCACAGACATTCCGGTCAAACATCGATCGCGAATCGCTAGTTGTTAAGATAATTATAATGTAGAATTGAAATATTAAAATAATTTAGTTTAGAAAACTATTAGTTTTCATTTCGCACCCTGCTGCGACCGCCCTAAATATAACTGGTGTGAAAACAAACTAGCATTATTTCGTATTTTTAACATCAAGGTTAGGATTTATTTGTTTCCACACAGTTTAAATCCAGCATATCCAGCAACTACATAAATCACGCAAAACCGTCACACAGTCCCAACTAGCACTGGTTTAGTACGATAAAGTGTAAATGGGAATGTTTATAGCAAAGTTGAGCTGGAGAGAACATAAACATAAAAGCCAAGGATTTAAACAACAACGAAATAGAAAATTTAAAAAGCATGAAGAAGCTTATATTTTTATTACTGTAGTTGCAGACGAGTATACTGACATTTCTAACCACTGAGATCGAATGCTGTTGGTCTACTACACCAAAGGTTGATGATTGACTCATGTAAGCCTTTTTTGTATCGGGGGGAAACCTTCAAAAGGTACGCGGCACCTTGGGAGAGGATACTGGGTTATGTGGGATTTTCACCGCACTAAAACCCTCTCGGTAGCCTGCCTCTACGTTTGGGAAGGACCCCGGGATCTCCAGTGGAACGCACCAGCGTCTTCCACGCGCGGCGCCCCAGTACGGGGCCATCCTAGGGAGAGCAGATGTGCTCTCATGCACCTTCCGATGCTTACGGCGCCATGCGGCTATGCACACAATGCCGTGCTTCCCGGGGCTGCTGGGTGGACGGATCAAACTCCTACTCTCACCGCCCACAACCCCGGAAGCACCCTTTCAATCGCCTCTTACGATCAGGCAGGGAATACCGTAGCTGTATTCTTAATCCCGAAACTACATGGACTGACTCATGTAAGCCTAACAGGTATTGATTTTATGAAGTCCGATCGGCTATGAATGTTGCAACGCGTGAACATACGAATAGGTACCTACACATTTTTTAGTGTGCGTAAACAGTGTCGAGTAACGTCAGCATGACGCAGAAGAGTTATGTGTAGTAAGTTGGAGCTATTTAAGGTATATTATAAAGATTTTATAACTTTACCAATTTCTTTGCTAACGTTTCAACAGTCTACGTATACAAGTGTACTTGTAGTACACATCACTACTGCAGCCAAAGGCGATCGGAGTTCGTAAAATGGAATACTATTAGTGTTATAACTAAACGTTTCCACGGAAACAATAGAACGGCATGACAGTAATGGATGAAGCGGTAGTACTTCCCCGGTCCAATCTTCAACTGTGTAAAGTGGCGACTATTAAATAAAATATGTCGGCGAAATTTTCACGCACTTGGCAACCGGGCAATTTGGATCTAACAGCTCAGTTTTCAATATAACTTAACCTTAGTGAATGACTGGGGTCAATAACATGGCAAGCCTTTTTCTTTGATGCTAAGCCATTAACCAATTTGAATTCGGCCCTCAAGATTAATTGGAAACGAAAAAAGCTATATTGATTTAAAATTTTCGTTAGTATGTAATGACTGAAATAAAGATACCTACCATTTCGACGCAATAACTTTTATGCGACGTAGTTCATTCTCATCTAAGACTTCGACTCTTCAAGGGCTTATCTATACATATTAAATGCTTTGTCCTTAATCATTAAATAGGTGACTGATGGATCTAGTCAGAGCCCAAAGCGCTGATCATAGAGACCTGGATGACGTAGGCATCCAATAAGAGAGGATTATCCGAAATTCCACCCGTAAGGGCACAAAAAATGTTGGCAAAGTTTGTATGGGACATCGGCAATTTTAAGTAGATTGGACTAAGGAATCACCTTAGTACAACCTACTTAAAATTTTGCATAAAAATTCTTTTACAGAACTGATGGAAGATGTGTTTCGTATTTTTTAATACAGCTAGTTTTTCAAAAAGTGGCGTATTGCAGGGACGTATAGCGTTCGGGAAGTGGGCTATTTATTACACACTCGTGCTTTTTCTTTACCTTTTCCGAACTCGTGCGTTCTCTTTCCGAACTGTCAAAATAATGTCTATTAAAAAAAACCAACCACGAAGTTTTTATGATTCATGTAAATATTTCTAAGAAAAAAATCAGATTTAATGATTTGATTCAATGAATTAGGTTAGGTTTCATTTCATTTCATCTCATTAACATTTTCATTTCATATCAATAAAAAAAATCAACTTAAGACTTGGCTGTATGGGCATAGTTCCCTTTGCCTACCCAGAATGGGTGAAGAAAATAAAAAAAAATCTCTGCATATAGGTGCATATAGATGTATAAGAATTTATACAGTTGGCGCCATTTTCGACTGTTTCGACGGCGACTGTCAACCCTCACCTTCGGCTGCGCCTCGGCTCGGGTAGACATTTGTCGGAACTCCTTGCAATGACAGCCTTTCCGCACTTGTAATGAAATATACTATTATTGAATCTCATCGTTTTACAGGGCTAAAAAGGGGTTAAAATTTAACAAAATGCTGCGTTCGTCATTGACTGAAGGATCAAGTCACAGTCCAAACTGCTGATCGTAGAGACCTGAAACTTAGAGGGTGTGTTCTTTGTATGACGTAGGCATCCGATAAAGAGGATTTTCCGAAATTCCACCCCTAAGGGAACAAAAAATGTTGGCAAATTTTGTATGGAATAACGTGATTCCTTGGTCCAATTTACTCCAAGTTTTGTATAAACATTCTTTAACACTATGTTGCAAGACTTTTTTCATGTTTTATTAAAACTCATCTAACGTGGTTAAAAAGAGGTAAAAGTTATTATGGTTATTTGCATAATTTGCATGCTGCAGTCCCGGTTGCCCTCCCCTAAATCCGGCTCTGGGTAGTACTGTAAAGGGTAGGTAGTTTCTCCAAGAAACTAAGCTGGGTGGCTCGGGATTGGTCTCTGTAGATGGAAGTTATGAATATGAGCTACAGTAAGACTAGATACAGTAAGAACAGATCAGCTGCCTGATCATAGGAGTCGATTAAAAGCGAACTTCTACGGTTGTGGGCGGCGGTTTAGACCACCGCGCATGGAGGACATCAGCACATGTTACTGGAGATACCGGAGTCATATCCATTAAAAATATGAGATACCTACTGTGTCTCCCACTTAATCGTAAAAGGCGACTAAGTGGAGGCCTTAGGGTAGGAACCACTAGCCATGGGAAAAACGGCGTGCGCGGCCCACGACGTCATAAGCACCTAATGGTATAGCTAGGAGAGCTACCTACATTTCTATTCCATTCCAAGAGCTTATTTGTAACGCCGCCGTCGCGACATTACTGTCAAATAAAATATTAAAGATTAAGTGATGCTAAAATTATACTTGACGCTGGCAATATGCACAGAGTTTGCGATGCCATTATTTAAAAAAAGTTATGACACCGCAAATTTGACATTGGCGAAATCGTGGAAAGACTAAGATGCAATTCGAAACCAGAAAAAAATTAATGACAGAACCTCGTGTCATATTTTTGAATGAATGAACAGCACGAACAATAAATGATTGTGATAAAAATTAAATTGTTAAAATATTAATAAAATTAAAAATTTTAACATATTTTGATACTTTTATGCTATTCTCGTCGAAGACACATCCAAAAATACAAAAATTATAAAAATGGTTCAGACGTTTTTGACTTTTAAATGGTGTAACTAACACGAGTTTGATTTATATATATTAAAGTTAGGATTGATCTTTTTCTTACACAGTTTTAATCCAGCTAGTCCAACAACTACATTAATCACGCAAAAAGCCATACACTCTTAACTAACACTGGTTTAGAATGAAAAAGTACGAATGGAAATGTTTATAGCAAAATAGAGCTGGAGAGAAATAAACATTAAAGCTAAGGATTTAAACACAAACGAAGTAGAAAGTTAAAGAAAGCATGAAACAAGATATTTTTTATTAAATGTAGTAGAAGAGCATTCAGGCCATTCAGACTTGAGGTTATAAGCATCGATATAATTTGAGAGTTGGTTTGATAATTTGATAATTTGGTTGGTTCTTAGACTAAGACTATTGTACTTAGTTGGTTTGATAGATGGTTATAAGTTTTTTTTTTTCAATTATGGCATCGCAAACTCTGTGCATACTGCCAGCGTCAAGTATAAAGGTTATAAGTTGATAGTTAAAGTTTTAAAGGAACATTTTTTTAGAGCATTTAAATAAAAGTTTTTTTTTTGTAAAAATGTTTTTTAATTTTAATCTATTTTTTATTTTTTTATTTATCGTTGGCTAGATTTTTCCAAATATTCTCGGCAAGCCCATTAATTTGGTACCCATATTGCAGTAGTACATAAAAATAACTATTCCGCCATCTTGGATGGTCCGCCATATTGGATTTATAATGAAGTCTTATCGTGTATTGTCATCCACACCAAACGTGTATCCAAAATTCAGTAGCAAGATTCTATCAGCAAGAACATACATTGCAAGTTAAATAAAATTCCATCAGCAATAACATACATTGCAAGTTAAATAAAAGGTTTTAAAAACAATAGAAGTGCTTGACGGCAGTAATGGGTGAAGCGGTAGTACTTGCCAGGTCAAATTTCCAAAGACAGTTAAATAAAAGATGCCTGGCGAAATTTTCACGCACATAGCAACTGGGCAATTTGATCTGACAGCTTCAATTATCCATTTAACGTAACCTTAGTGAATGACTTAGGTCAATAACATGACAAGCCTTTTTCTTCGATGTTCACCTATTAACCAATTCGAAATGAAATTGGTGAAACCTACAAATTTAGTTTGACACGCCATAGAAAAATGTACATTTTATTTTCGTATTGCTGTTGCTATGGAAGCCAAGTTACGAAACATTAAAAACTGTATATCCAGCACATATTCTATAATATAAAAATGAATCGCAAAATGTGTTGGTAAGCGCATAACTCAACAACGCCTAGACCAATTTGGCCAATTGTTTTTTTTAAATGTTCGTTGAAGTTCAAGGATGGTTTTTACGGCGAGAAAAATTCGAATAATTGCCGGAAAAACAATAAAAACAGCCCTTTTCTTTTTTCCCATACAAATGTTTTCTAACTAAAACGTAGTCAATTTGAGCTTTATTGCTATTGTATAAAGTTCATATTAAATTACAAGCACTCACTGTTGTCTAAGCAATGTAGGTGTGTTCCTAACGTCAAAGATCATATCTATCAAAACAGTGCGCGTTTGTGCGTTGGAGCACAGAATACATCGTTGGAGGAGTTTAATGTCGCATAGCATGATGTTATATAGCTTATAGCCTTCCCTTATAACTGGACTATTCAACACAAAAATAATTGTTCAGTAGTTCCTGAGATTAGCGTGTTCAAACAATCAAACATCCACGCGGACGAAGTCGCGGGCGGCCGCTATCCCTACTAATATTATGAATTCGAAAGAAACTCTGTCTGTCTGTCTGTTACGCTTTCTCGCTTAAACTAATGAACCAATTTTAATGAAATTTGGAACACAGATAGAGTGGACCTTGGGAAAGGACATAGGATGGTTTTTATCCTACGGGAACCTATAAAACGGGTCCACGCGGGCGAAGCCGCTGGCGGAAGGCTAGTCTATTTAATAAACAGAAACAAAAAATAGGATAACAAATTATATTAGATGTTTTATCGAATTTTATTTAAAAAATAGTTAAGGTTTAAAAGTACCTACTTACTTATACTTAATGTCAAAATGAAATCTAATATATGTAGTTATAAAATTCTCATGTCGCGGTGTTTGTCACCAAACTCCACCGAAACGGCTCAATCGATTTCTATGAAATTTTGTGTGCATATTGGGTACGTCTGAGAATCGCTAATATCTATTTTTTATACCTCTAAGTCATAAGGGTGGTCCACCCGAAACATATTAAGGTATATGAAGTTCGCGGGATCTGCTAATATTCTCTATAGAGGCTTCGGATTATTTATTTCAACCCTTCTTACGGCCGTTTTCAATAACCTATCTATCTGTCATTTCACCTACTAAAGATAGACAAATCTATCTTTTCGTCATTACTTTCGTTTCAATAACCTATCTACAGATACAATTTTCTATCGAAGTTATCTATCTATCGTTGGGAGGACGGATAACGTACAAAAGATAAAGACGCCATACAAGTTACGCTTACCTGCGTTTCAATATAAGTTTCAACTTACTGTCCGACAGATGAAGCTATCTCTAGTAATGTAATTCTGTTATCTGTCAAACTTGGCCGATAGCTTTGAATAATTTTGAAAAACAACGCCTGTATTATAATATAATTGATTATTTAAGCAGTGAAGACAGTGATACCTATGTCTATGTAATTCCCAATAATTATTGGGAAGATTTTAGATTGTGATACAGATGGTAACAGTGATGCCGACTTCTTACATGAGCCATTTTATTTCACTTTGAAACACACTAAAAAAGCTGAAACTTGAAAATAACAATAATTCGCGTCCAAACTTCAAGAGATACCTGCCACAGATGAAAGAATAGTCCAAGTTTTTAAAACGTTCTGTTTCATTCTTGACGTCCGTAAATTATAGATATTTAAAGAATAAAATAATTCTGTTTATGTTTAGATACATTTTTATGAAGATAATAAATTACAAGAAAAATAGTACACAATAATTAAATTAAAAAAAAAAACAAAAAAAAAATGTTTTTGCGTCGATATCTAGGAACGAACATCGATATATTATATCGATGGGAACGAAACGTCACAAGAAGCTTTGACAGACGAGAGGGAAACTACTATCTATCGTTGATGAAAGATAGATAGCTCTTATCCATGATTGTGAAATTGAAACTAAGGATAGATACGCTGCTACTGATTATCGGAGATAGCGATCTATCCATAATCTTCGATAGGTTATTGAAAACGGCCGTTAATGTCCTACTGCTGAAGATAGGTCGGAAATGAGAAGGATTTACGAGTACGCATGTCCTTCTCCGGACTATATCTACTCGTACGTAGATATAGTCCGTATAGTGCTTGTAACTAGTGCTGTGACTAGTGTCACAGGTCAGTATTTAAGTCGAATCACATGACGCTTTCTAAATATATAAATTAGTATTATTACTATTTTATTTATATATTTTATGTTTTTTTACATAAACCCTACAAGTTTATTGTGTAAGTCTAGAACTATTATTGTACCTATACCAATATCCGTTGTGGAAGTGCATGCACGTGCAAATTGTGTATTTGTGCGTAAACCGGCAGTCGTGAGATAAAAGAAAATTACTACACTATAATGACTGAAAAAAGGCTCCATTTCGATGCATTGGTTTTTATCGAGACTATGTGTCATTGTGGCGCAGATAATAATAACTTTCAGATTTCGACTCTTAGAGAGGTTTCCAAACAGCGTATTTTAATATAAAAATTTGTTTATTGAAGATATTCGACATTTATCGGTAGAAAAAATAGAACGCGCGTTAGCGCGTTTTCTGAAACGACCGTATACGCGCCGAAAAATAGACTAGTTTGAAGCCGCTCTTGAGGTATTTTATGTACTCATACTCTATTGCTGAAAAACGGCTAAAGCTGTTAAACATTTTATAGTTATAGGTCGTATTTGACTCTGTTAGAGCAATTCACCCGTTCCTCGTATTAAAAGAATAATGGAAATGTAGAAATACTTAAACTTCTCATTATCGTACGGCAGTATGATCCTAGGAAATATTAAAACTTTTTTAAGAGCCTTGTTCTTGATTCTGTGGGCGTGTTCGATTTTTTTTCTAATCTATTTATAATGACATTTTACCCATCACTAGTTTTTTTAAATCTAAGTGTGCCTATGAATTTTACAAGTTTCCTTCGATTTCCCTAGGATCCCATCATCAGATCCTGACTTGCTGACAATGAGACCACCTCGGAAGTATAAGCATACGAACAAAAAAAGAAATTTGAAAACCAGTCCACAAACGGCGGAGTAATCAGTTAAAAATACATACAGCTACAGCATACTGTATTCAGTACCTCCTACTTTTGGAAGTGGAAAAAAAATATAATGACATTTTTAGACTTAATTCAATTATTTATTCGAGTTGTTTTTATTTTAGTGTTTTTGTTCTAGCTACAACGCCGTTGCCAGGATGTACAATAAGCTTCTCCTGCCTTAGAAAGGATCATTACATCAAGTTATTCGGAAAATTGTATTTTACCTAATTTCAAACATGATTCTATTGTTAAAAAATGTTTAAAATCGTTCCAGTTTACTTAGGCGTGAAAGCGTAAGAAACAAAGTGACTTTCGCATTTGTAACATTGAAGTAAGATTTATTTGTGTTCTTTCAAAGTTTAAAACTAGAGTCCAGCCACTACATAAATTACGCTAGAACTTCACACAATCCATCTAGAACTGGTTTTAAGTATGTAAGTTTATAGCAAAATAGCGCAGTAAAGAGACATAAAACACGAAAGCTAAGAATCTAAATATCAATTATGTTGAAACTGAAACAAAGTAGGTATAACTAACCTATGGAGGCAGCTGGACGCCTCATATTGGCTGAAACCCTTTTTTTGTCCCACTGGGGATTACTGGGGAGGCCTGGAGCTTATTCCACCACGCTGCTCCAGTGCAGGTTTGTGGAGATGCGGGTTAGTGGCCAACCTGCTGTTGGATGTTTTCAAACCGCCTCCTCTCAAATAAGGCCTCCGACAAGTTTTAACGACTGTTATCTATCGACAACAACCGGGACAACATTACAATAACAATGCTTCACGACAATTACGGTCGCAGCGGTCGTACTTCCTCGGTCGAATAACGAAAGATACACCTTCTTATCTAGTCTATCATTAGTCACTATCTTATCAGTTATAAGTCATTATCTTATAATCCATCCATCCATTCATCAGCCTTTTAGCCTTTCCACTGCTGGACATAGGCCTCCCCTAACGTTCGCCACTCCTCACGGTCCTGGGCCTTCTAAATCCAATCCTTTACTATGTGGCCTGCCCATTGCCACTTCAGCTTGCATGATTTTCAGAGCTATGTCGGTAACCTTAGTTTTTTTACGGATTTCATCATTACGAATTCTGTCGCGTAGAGAAATACCAAGCATAGCCCTCTCCATCGCTCGCTAATAAATTGCTCACTAATAAAAATGAAAAATAGCAACTATTTTATAAGATGCTCCGAGAAATTTTCACGCACATGGCAACTGGGCAATTTGGATCTAACGGTTTCAATTGTCCATTTAACCTTAAGTGAATACCGGAGGTCAATAACATACCCAGCCTTCTTCTTTGATGTTAACCCATTAACCAATTTGAATTTTGCCAATTCCATTAATTGGCAACGAAAAAAGACCTTTTTTTGCTGGCTAAAACGGACATTTAAATGCTTTTTCAAGACTTTTCTCAAGATTTAATTTGGCGCAGAGGACCTACACTTTAGCCCCATAACTTTGTGAATTATTATTTTCGGTCCTCATTTTTTGATAAGACAGAATATATTACAGCAATATTATTACTATAATAACTACGCCTACGTTATTATTTCATGAAATACTAAACGGTCTGAGTCAGAGCCGGATTTAAGAGGAAACGCGGCTTCAAACGAATTAGAAAAATAGGTATTTTGGAGTGACTATTGCTATCGCGCTGCGCCCTGCATTATCCGCTGCATGCGAGAGACAGATGCAGCTCAGACCTATTATACCTACAAACTTTCTGACTAAATCGAGGATTCGTATTCTCCCGTTTCCTCCTTCAAAATTGAGTTTATTAAAATGTTTTTAACAAATATCAAGAAATAGGATAAGTCTATGCCTCTATGTTTTTATTTGGTTGTAAAAACCTTTCAAATTTGTTTTGCAGTGGTTGGATTAGGGCTGTATGAAAGAGGCATTTTCTACGATTTTTGAAGAGTCATATTTTCTGATCTAATTGGTTGATTGAAAAAATCAAACATAGGGGCATCGTTTTAGCAGACTTAGATATTGTCACAAAAAATCATCCCTCTAGAAGCAATATCCAGGGAGAAAATAGGAAAATACATTTGTATGGGAATACGGCGCTAGCGTTTCCTCCTAAGCATAGGCAACATAGGCAGTTGCCTAAGGGTCGCTATCAAAAGGGGGCCGCCACCACACCGTAATAAAAATTAAATTAAATTGGTAAAGGCTCATCAGAAACAAAAAAGTTTTGTTTATTAAAAACTTTTATTTTTCTTTGAGCGGGAAAAATTGACATGAAAAAATATTTATTTCATATTAGGAATACAAAATATTCGTTTAATGAATGTCATTTTTTCCCGGTCATCGCCTTTAGGTGCCCGTTTGGGCTAGATGTAGAGCTGAGAGAAAAAAGGCGGCCGAAAAAAACTCCCAGCACTCCTAAAAAAAAAGTACATAATAACATATTTGAGATAACAGAATGGCTATGGGTTGATAATGGTCACACGTGACAGCTGATCGTGTGATACACCACCACCAAAAACCTTCGAAATCATCCATCCATCCATCCATCAGCCTTTTACTGTCCACTGCTGGACATAGGCCTCCCCTAACGTTCGCCACTCCTCCCGGTCCTGGGCCTTCTGAATCCAGCGACTACCCGCTGTCTTCTTCAGGTCGTCAGTCCACCTGGTTGGAGGGCGGCCTGTACTCCTTTTGCCGAGACGTGGTCTCCATTCAAGGACCTTTCTTCCCCATCGGTTGTCGGTCCTCCTAACTATATGGCCTGCCCATTGCCACTTCAGCTTGCAGATTTTGAGAGCTATGTCGGTAACCTTAGTTCTTCTACGGATTTCATCATTACGAATTCTGTCGCGTAGAGAAATACCAAGCATAGCCCTCTCCATCGCTCGCTGGGCGACCCTGAGCTTATGGAAAAGGCTAACTGTAAAAGACCACGTCTCAGCGCCGTAGGTCATCACTGGCAACACACACTGCTCGAAAACTTTCGACTTCAGGCACTGAGGTATTCTGGACGAGAAGACACTTTGTAATTTCCCGAACGCTGCCCAACCGAGTTGGATTCTACGAGTTACCTCTCTCTCGAAGCTGGACTTACCCATACGGATCGCTTGTCCCAGGTAGATGTACTCGTCGACAACTTCGAGAGTAGCGCCATCAACAATAACCGGTATAGGTGTGACATGGACGTTAGACATGATCTTCGTCTTGTCCATGTTCATCTTAAGACCCACCCTTTGTGAGGCGCTATGGAGGTCACCTAGCATAGTGCTGAGCTCTTCCAGGTTCTCCGCCAAGATTACTATGTCATCGGCAAATCGAAGGTGTGTGAGGTGTTCGCCATTGATGTTAATACCCAGCCCGTTCCACTCCATCAGCTTGAACACGTCTTCCAGTGCAGCGGTAAACAGTTTCGGGGATATAATATCCCCTTGTCGTACTCCGCGCTGCACTGGAATAGGTCCAGTGCTTCCGTCGTGGACTCGGACTGTCATGGTTGCGGCTTTGTACAAACACTTCAACACCTCGATGTACCGATAGTCAATCTGGCATCGCTGGAGAGACTCTAGCACCGCCCAGGTCTCGATAGAATCGAAGGCTTTCTCATAGTCCACATACGCAATACATAGCGGCAGATTATACTCCTCGGTCTTTTGTATAATCTGTCGCAGCGTGTGTATGTGGTCCATGGTACTATAGCCTTTTCGGAATCCGGCTTGTTCGGGAGGCTGGAAGTCGTCTAGCCTGCGCGCAATGCGATTAGTAAGAACCCTTGAGAACAGCTTATAGACGTGGCTCAGAAGCGCGATGGGTCTATAGTTCTTTAAAAGGGCTTTGTCGCCCTTTTTGTAGAACAGTACCACCACGCTTCTGCTCCACGCCTCCGGGACAGTTCCGCTACTGATGACGGTATCGAACAGTTTTTGGAGCGCCACTAGGAGGGGTTTCCCTCCAGCTTTCAGCAGCTCAGATGTGATACCGTCATCGCCCGGTGCTTTGTTGTTTTTAAGCTGATTAAGGGCCCTTCTAATTTCGTACAGGCTGACGTCCGGGATATCTTCGGTATAGTGTCGGGTCAATTTGGCTCTCTTGTCGTTCACCACATTGGTGACGGGAGCTTTTGAGGAGCTGTACAACCGTCCGTAGTACCTCTCAATTTCTCTCTGAACTTCAGGCTTAGACGAAACTATAGCGCCAGACTCCGTCTTCAATCTTGTCAACTGGCTTTGCCCAATACTCAGATCCCTTGAGAACACTTTAGTGCCTTGGTTCCGCTCTATAGTGTTTTTGACGCGCTTTGTGTTATGAGCACGCAGATCGCGTCGTCTGCTGCAAGAGATCTGTTTATTAAGCTGCCTGTATTTCAACATTGAAGACGGTGACCGGATGCATAGTTCACGCCTTTCCTTTATAAGACCGAGGGTGTGTTCAGAGAGCACTTGAGGTCTACCACTGGAGGGGGCCTTAAAGAACTTGGACCCTACCTCGTGGACGGTTTGTACCATCCTGGTGTTGTATTCGTCCACAGACTCGCATTCTTCCAGGCCCGCGAAACGATTTCGCAACTCGAGCTGAAAGTTCTCGGAGCCCTCAATTTGGACAGGTGTTGGTCGGAGCGTAGACTTCATCAGGCGTGACCGTTCCAGCTTGATGTTGATATTTAATGTGCCTCGTACCATTCGGTGATCACTTCCGGTTTTGAACCTGTTGATCACGGAGACATCATTAAATATGTGCCGTTTGTCTGCCAAAATGAAGTCTATCTCGCTTTTCGTGGAACCATTAGGGCTTATCCAAGTCCACTTGCGCTGTGGCTTCTTCTTGAAGAAGGAGTTCATCATAAAGAGGCTCTCCTTCTCCAAGAAGTTAGCAAGCAAGTGGCCTCGGTGGTTCCGTTGTCCAAACCCAAAGGGCCCTACTCTCTGCTCGTCGCCGTCTCG
Source organism: Pyrgus malvae (assembly GCA_911387765.1). Classification (NCBI taxonomy): domain Eukaryota; kingdom Metazoa; phylum Arthropoda; class Insecta; order Lepidoptera; family Hesperiidae; genus Pyrgus; species Pyrgus malvae. The sequence goes on along the minus strand of OU426958.1, from coordinate 3,648,889 downwards.
CGTGCCCAGTCTTGCATTGAAATCCCCCATCACCACCGTGAAATGAGTTTTAGAGGCATGTATGGCTCTACTGACGTCCTCATACATAGCCTCAACCTCATCGTCTGGGTGTGTCGCGGTCGGTGCGTATACCTGTATGACCTTCAGCGAATACCGTTTTGATATTCTGAGTATAAGGTACGCTACCCTTGCTGACACACTTTCGACTTTCGTCACGTTGTTTACGAGGGACCTGTGGACGAGAAACCCGACACCACCTTGGGACAGATGTTCGCCCTCCCGGTGATAGAATAAGTTACCGGATTTAAGGATTACCGTGTCCTCCCCCTCTCTTCGGACTTCGGATAATCCTATGATACTCCAGCGTAACTTATCTATCTCTGCTTCCAGCTCATGTATCTTCTCGTCGGTTCTCAGTGTCCTGGTGTTGTATGTTGCCAGGTGCAGAGGTCGTTTTCTTTTGTGACAGCCGAATCTCTGCCGGAGATTCTTAGCACCCCCTGCCCCGCCGTTACCATGGCCGCTGTCGTAACCAGGGATAGCGGGGCCGCCGGGGACTGGGGGCCGAGGTTTACTTGTGACTGCCATAAGGGGGTTTATTGCCATAGTCACCACGCTTGGCATTGCGGGTTGGTGACCGCAGTAGATGTTGTAATACACAGGAAGACGCTGCTGCCCGTCTCCTGGAATATGTCCCTTGGTCGCCTCCTACGACCTCCTGGGAAGAATCGGAGTGGTGCTATTCTAACGCCGGCAACCACACGGCAAATGCCACTTCGAAATCAAGCAGCACGAAATACGAACAGAAATGGCGTATTTTACCGCGCCGCGCTAGTTACTTTTACCATTAAAAAAGCAGGACTTTTCCCATTCAACAGTGAATCACAAACGAATTGAGGGCCTCTACCAAATGCTCTGCTTATGAGCTGCCGAAGTTTAAATCCAGCGCTGGTCTGAGTATGCCAAAAATGATTCCGAAAATGCTAGTACTTAACTTACGAACGGATGCGTACAGAGTATGCCCTTGAGTTGTGGCAGGAAGCCGGAAAGTACATGTTGAGCTTGTTTTATTTTCATTTACTTGGTGTATTTTTGAGTTAAATAGGACAAAGTTGATGGTATTTAGTGCCAATGTGAAATAAAACAACAGTGCAAAAACATATTTTTCCAGCTTGCATCCATAACTCCATAGGACACGTTCTGGTAAAGTAGCCATCACTTTACTTGAACATCTGACTGACTAGACTGACTGATTACTGATGACTTACTGATTTTTTCTATGACTACTAAATGATGCAAAAATTATCTTTGACGCTGGCAATATGCACATACTTTGCGATGCCATTATTTAAAAAAAATGAGTATGCCCTCAGTTAATAACTCTCTGTGAAGACTTCCACTCTCAAAAGGGCTTTTAAGTAGTCGTATAAGTCACCATTGCCGAAAAACGTCTAAAGCTGATAAAGGTATATTATATAGGTCGTATTTGCTGGGATCACCGACTCCGTCGGGGCATTCCACCCGTTGCTCGTACGAATAGATAGTAAGGAACGTGAAAATATTCAAACTTCTTTGCATTATCGCTGCGCTCCGTACCATCTCTTAGCCTAATTGTAACTAATTGTAACAGAATACTCTGTGGCCTAAGTAATATTAAAATGTATTTTGAGTGGATTAGTCTGTTAACAACAACCGCAGAATTGTTATCATATCAGTTTATAAAAAGCCTTTTACGTTCGTAATATGTTTATGGTTTTTGTTAACACCCAACATTAAAAAAGTGGTGTTTTTATAATAATATGGCATCGCCAACTTTGTGGATATTGCCAGAGTCAAATATAATTTTTGCATCGCTTAGTAGTCATAGAAAAAAAATCAGTAAGTCATCATTAATCAGTCAGTCTAGTCAGTCTGATGTTCAAGTAAAGCGATGGCTACTTTTCCGGAACGTGTCCGATAAAGATTTGGAGGCAAGCTGAAAAAACATATTTTCGCACGGTTACTTTACTTTACAACACTCGCACACTGGAAATAACCTATATTGAACAAAATTCTATCAATTTTATCCGATATAACTCAAAAATGCACCAAGAAAATGAAAATAAAACAAAAGCACAATATGTGTTTTCCGACTTACCGTTAAAACTCCAAAAGGGGTGTTATAAGTTTGATTTGGTATCAGTGTATCCATAGACTTAGAATATACTACATATATTATAAGTCTTTGGGTGGATCTGTATCGACCGCGACCTAAACGATAGGTTTCAGATTGACAGCAATGCACTCTTAAGATTGTACCATTTTGTAGGTATGTATTATAATAGTGCCTGTTGCTTCGGTATTAAGAATAGAGCTCCGGTATCCCCTGGCTGATCGTAAGAAGCGACTAATAGGGGGCTTCCATGGTTGCAGACGTTGAGATGGGAACTCGATCCGTCCAACCAGCGGCCCCAGTAAGGACGGCGGTGTGTGCGTGGCCGCATGCCGCCGTAAGCATCTGAAGGTACAGAAGAGCACATTTGCTCTCCCGAAGATGGGACCGACTGGGCGCCGCAAGTGGAGGACGCCGGTACGTTCCACTGGAGATCCCGGAGTCCTCCCCAAGCGCAGAGACAGGCACCGCGAGGCTTTTAGTCGGTACAAATCCCACATAACCCGGTAACCTCTCCATAGGTGCTGGTTACCTTTTGAAAGTCCCCCATACCAAAAAAAAGGAATGTATTATACTACGTAATATAAGTTCGTAATTATTTGTTATTGAAATCATAGTTTTTAAATCAAGAAGGCATTTTTTTCTAATTAATTATTTGAAAAATAACTAAACAGAGAGTGTTCTTCTCACGAAGGCATTTGCTATTTTGTGCTATGCAAATATCTAGTTTCTGAAGTAAGGAAAAAACAAACCACACGTTTTAACTAATATGTAGAGTTATTGAAGCTAGCACTAGTTGAGATAGGGCGTGTAGATTCAGGAGCTTCATTCTCCTCGACATGAAGTCTGATATTTTTTTCACTGGGTAAGCTAAACTGCTGGGTAAGCTGGGTAAGATGAGTGCATATGGCACTCATCCTATCCATCTTACCCATCATTCATATAGTAAAAGAAAGGATGTAAAAAAAACCGATGCGAAAACCACGCGGCCAATGCCCCGCGGAAAGCTTGTTGCCATGGTAACCTTGACCTGATACGACAGTATCATCTGGAATCTAAAGGACACCCAGCTCTTTCCTTACTAACTTACAACGCTATCGTCTTTATACTCATTGTAATTTCCTCAATGAAAGAAGTAAGAGGGTCTAGAAGTCTAGAGGAATAGTGATATTTAGCATCGTCATCCTCTGCAGGTGCACAATCACCTGAAACCTGCAGGATCTCTAACTACTCATCAACTAATAGCGCAGATATCGGTAAAAAATGTATTGGCCCTTTGAGATTAAATAATTCTTAAGTACGAAGCAATATTTCGATACGTAAGCGTTGTCCCGTTGGGACCGCTAAGTAGATTAAATTATTTAAGTAGAGTATGAAGATTATTTAATTTTAATAAAAATTAATTAATTTAAATACTACACTGTTAAGTACCATTTATTTAGATTTCATAATTTATTTAACGGTCCCCCGACGCAATGATGCGCTTACGTATCAAAATATTACTTCGTTCTTAGAAATTATCAACATTAATAAATATTATTTATTACTGTTTGTAGACTTGTGTCGGAGGTACTTTATTAGGACATTTTTTGATCCAAAATATTTTTAAATAATTCACGTAAAAATTCTAAGAAGTTAAATCTCATATAAGACGACCTCTTCGGTATAGATATAAACCTTACCTTGTACATATTTTGATGTAGAAAATGTGTATGTTATTCTGTTTGACAGCTGCCCTTGATTTCACGAGCCCTATTGACACGCTTTGGTCTGCTTAGAGTCTAAATTGGAGTTTTGAAAAAAAAAACTGTCTTTTGTATACCTACTTAGGAGATAAATAGTGAAAATCCAATTGTTTAAGATTCATTGTACAAAAGCTAAAGTATCTAGTTGTAAAAAAACAATCATTCCACCAAACTTACATTTTTCTCTTTTGAGTCCAAGATGATTTCGCGACAATTTTCACAATTTTATTAAACTAATTAACACACCAAAAATTAAGACACAGCTGCTAAAAATTCCTAAACACAACTAAATCACGCAATCTGAATGAAATGCACTAAACAAATAACCAAATTTTTCTTTTGTTTATTTTTAGGCCTTTTCTCATATGTTTTGTTACTTTTATTTGATAAATCCCCGGGGTTATTGTAGCTATATTTGTGTCGCGGTCACTGAGCGGCAAGTACAAGCGCCTGACGCAAACGCCCGAGCAATACTGCCGGCTGCTTCAATGAACGGCACGCAGCATCCAGGCGCTCACAAATACGATTAGGCAGCGTACTTACTTTCATCTCTAGATTGTGATTCAGCTTTCCTTTGTTTTATATTCGTTATTCAGTTATGCGTCGATTGAATTTAAATAAAATTGATCCCATTTGTAACAGCAGCGAAAAATTGCTATTTATTTTTATAAGGTACGCACGTTAAAAATGTAAACTAGTAAATGTCACTTTTCAAAGTCATCTTTAAGTTATTGGCTCGAAGGTGACTTTGAAAAAGACTAGCTAATGTTCCTACACGCTCCTCAATTCCTCCACGGTTTAGAAATCAGAATTCATCTCATCGCAAATTTCGCCAAAGCGTATGAATAAACTCCTTTATAAAAAGGCTTGTGTGAATTATAGCAGGTACGTAGGCACCGGGAGAATATTTTAGGAATACACGTCTCAGCGTTCGTTCCTTTTACGTCAATGTAAACAACTCCCGTTTTAATTAATAAAGGTTTCTTTGACACAGGTCTTTTTTCAGAATGAAGAAGAAGTTAGGTTATAATTCTTCAGGATAAGTAAAGTCTCGTCATGAACGGTGAATTATAACAATGACGTGACATATTGAAATCTAACAATGTTTTCCGTCACCAGGGAACTGCGAAGAATACACACATAACAAATCTCTTGGTTTTTTTAATGTGTCACACTCATAGCCCCACAGTAAGGTAGATATAATGGACGTGAACACATACAAACTGCACACAAAGACAGAAATATAAATACCCAGACCGAGAAATCTAAACTCATCATTCAAATTTCTGTATCGGTGGGAATCGAACCCAGGACCTCCCCGATTGGCTATGCGGCATGGTAACCATTGCGCCACATGGGTAGGTCTATAGTTATACGAGTAAGTGCGAGCCCCGTATTGCGGGGAGCCTAGTGGGCCTACTCTATACGTGGGTATCCGCCCGTAAGTCCTAATATTTATGGAATCATTTTTGAAATATTCCCCGTAAGTTATAATATTTTTGGAATCAGTTTTAAAATATTCTCCGTAAGTTATAATATTTTTGGAATCATTTTTAAAATATTCCCGTAAGTTCTAATATATTTGGAATTAGTTTTGAAATATTCCCGTAGGTTCTAATATTTTTAGAATAATTTTTGAAATATTCAGGTCGTTTATAAATCGTTACGTATTTCACGAATTTATAAGATAAGAAAAATCATGAATGACGTACAGCTACTCCTTTTCAAAAACAAAAAAGGCTTTTTAAAAACAAGTTCTTATTAAAAAAGGAACTAAAAAGGTAAAAATAATTTAAAGCTGATGATAATTTAAACCTGACAATTTTATAAAAAAAGGCGTGTTACATTTTCATGGAACATTAAAGAACTTTTAGCATAATATATTATATCTTCATTATTTTTCTTCTGGAGTTCCTACGGCCACCTTCCAGCTCCATCATCAGACCCTGATTACCATCTAGTACAAGACGAATTAAACGAGCCCAAACTCAATGGGATTGCGTCGTTTAATTACAGAGTTCTTATGGCCACCTACCAGCTCCATCATCAGGTCAGCTCTATAGTCATAATAATATTGCATTGTCATCCGATTTATACCTGCATGCAAAATTTCAGCTCAATCGGAAACCGGGAAGTGGATCAAATTTAACTTGCAAGATTTGATTACAGACAACGGGACATGTGAAATTAAATAAAAGCTTGTAAAAAGTAGCTTATTTTCGGTAAATCTATTAAACTTTATTGAATTTCTTATCAAAAAATGAATAAATCATCAAGAAACAATATTTTTTTTTTCTTTGACAATTCACACAACGCCATCTGATTCCAAACTAAGCAGAGCTTGTACTATGGCATGGTAATCAGAAAGCTGATAAACATACTTATATAATTCTAAATAAATACTTAAATAGATAAATTAACACCCAGACACAGAACAAATAGTCATGTTCATCACACAAATATTTGTCCTGGGTGGGAATCGAACCCACGACCTCACGCTTCGCAGTCGGCTCATCACCCACTACGCCACGGAGGCTGTCTATTGTAATTTATTTCTGTGTTCTAAATTGTTAAATAAATAATCAAAAAAATCCGACTTTAAAATAAACCGCTGCAGATAAAAAGCTCCTTCTGTTACAAAGCAGTTCAGTTAAAAATTTCACACGTACTCACATTTTCTAGCAAAATGAAGTTCCATAAATCCTGTTGAACATGAATGAGATAGATCGCACCATTAATGGCCAATATGGCAAATATTTCAATTGTGCTCGAAAATGGGTCAAATTCAGCTTCTATTTGGAGAATTAGGTCACTTTCTGTCCAATGTTTCGTCGAAATTGAGCGTGTAGAGCTGATAATATGGGATACCGTTATTTAAAGTTTATGTGGAACCGAAGCACGTGCCTATTAAATGTAATAAGAATGAAAAAGTGTGGTTAAAAGCGAGATATTTTAGCACAGAGCATTTATTTATATATAAAGGTTTCAACGCGAAATTGTCACATTATGTCCAGATTTTTCTTCGAAACTTGCAAGAGCAATTTTATTGTGATTTAATGGAAAGGTTTGACAGTTGGCCACAATTACAAGGGGTATACGACCTGGGTTAAATTAATGAAAGTTTCCATGAGGTCACTTACCTTTACTGACATTACCAGACTTATTTTTGGTACCAAAGGCGGAAAAGATATTCATTAGGACCAGTATTCAGCAACCTGGGTAAGATATTAGGTTATGAGGGATCTTCAGCGAAACGCACCGGTGTTTTCTATGTATCTATGTTTTGTATGTATTAGTTTTAGTAATTACTCGCATTTGTGAGCAGGTGGAAGTGGGTTGATAGTGTCTCACACGATCAGCTGTCACGTGTGCCCATTATCAACCCATAGCCATTCTGTTATCTCAAATATAATGATTTTTTTTAAAAGAGTGCTGCTGGGCGTTTTTTCCACCGCCTTTTTTCTCTCAGCTCAACATCTAGCCCAAACGGTCACCTAAAGGCGATGACCGAGAAAAAATGACATTCGTTAAGCGAATATTTTATATTCCTAATATGAAATTATTATTTTTTCTTTTCTTTTTTCTTTTCTTATCGAAACGATCCCATAGATCTACGTACGTGTAGCTCTTCTATACACTCAAGTGATTATGAAGTCGTGCGGCTCCCGTCCGTCCTTCCCAGACCGCTAGCTGGACGGTTCAAGCTCCCAATCTAACTTCCCGAAACCCCGAAAATATTTTATTCTTTCTTAAGTCAAATCCTATGGGAATACCGTAGCTAAGCTTCATATTTCCTGTTATCTCCGGTCCAATTAGGTACGTATGATAAATATAGAAACTATACTTATTTGGGCCCCATGACCAAACTTTATACTTTATAAATTACTAGTGGACCCCGCAGACGTTGTCTTGCCTTAAAAGTAATGAAAGAGGATTTGTTTTCCTATTATTTATCTTAAAGAGATTTCATGTAACTGTCAAACAAAAATATAAAACAAATAGTGACATACGAACTTTCCTGTAATTCTGACTGTGTCAAAGTTTAGAACGACACGGCACGAAATACAAACGTTTGACAGGTAGGAACAATTTATATGGGAAACTAATTATACATAAAAGAAATAAAAAAACAATTTCCAGGGGAACAAATTGTGAATCTAAACCATCCTCGAATCCACTTGAACACACACAAAAAAATTCAATAAAATCGGTCCAGCCGTTTAGGAGGAGTTCAGTGACATACACACGCACACAAGAAATATATTATTATATATTAAGATAGTTAGCCTACGTATATAATAAATATTATAAATTATTCGTTTTGACATATCTATTTATTTAATAAAAATTTAATTATCCTACGTATATAATAAACATTGACTATTATAAATTTTTCGTTGCGCTAAAATCGCTAATTAAAATCGCTAAATGTGTGCCTCTCTCCAAAATGCAAGGCGCACTTGTTATTCAAATTTATTGTGTAACATTTGCAAAGCATTAAATAAATAAATATTTTAGCTGCTAAAATACGTACCCTACAAGAATATCCAACTAAATAGCTACGAACGTTCTGATTGAACTCGATTCCAATAAGTTTTATGCCGAATTGGTATTCACTTTAGGTACTCCATTGCAAAAATCTATTGATAGAGTTGGCCACTTTTATGTGGACCTAAATCCTTGATCGAGAATGTATTCATCTACGACTGTAATTTTTTTAATTTGAATGGAGTAGCAGTCGAGCATGCAGGCCACGTGGTGTTAAGTGGTCGCTGCAGCCCATGGACATCTACATACAACCTCAAGCAAGCATCGGTAAGTATTGTCTGAGATCGTATGCAGTTGTGCTGCTACTTCGGAGGCTGGTGGTCGCAACTGCACCTTTCCACTGAAACACAATAGAATTGGTTCACGGCAGAAGTGGGTGCAGCGGTGGTACTTCCCCGGGCGAACCATAATAGTTCTACCACCTACAAAAACCTTGTAATGAAGGGTACCAAACGGCATAATAATATGCATTTTGTCAAAACCCTTGTCATTCATACCTGAGAAGCGATCTGCTGCGCTGTTTTGATTAAAATGCTGACTTTTGCCAGCGGGAATATGTAATCTCCCGAATGCCGAAACATCAAAAACATTTAATAAAACCAGGCGAATCACTCAATTTCAGAAAGAGAACAACTAGGGATTCGTATGAACAGACGACAATATGACTTATAATAAGGGTCTTAAGATAACTTTTTTAAACGTAAGGATCCCTCTCTCTGGCAATCAGTCCTCAGCATCTTGTCTGTTTTTCTACTTTCTACAAACTAAGGCCAATTTCAACAAATTTTTCTGCTTAATATAACTTTTATCCTTAGTATAAATGTTTGAGTTAAACTCATTTTATAGGATATATAGGTACAATTTCAATAAAAGTTAAGTATGTAACTTTCAGTAAATCACTCTAAGTCAGCAAAAAAATTCTACGAGCAGGATTAAAATGGATAGAAAACTTAGAACCACCACGGCACTAACAACATATTCGATAAATTACTATTACGATATTTCGTAATAGTAATTTATCGAATATGTTGTTAGTTCGTGGGTAGTTCGTGGGTGCCGGGCTTAGAGCATCAATCAACATTGACAGGTATGACAAAGGGTGAGTCAGTATTTTTGATGCTCTAAGGTGCCGGGTGAGATTTTTTTTCCACACATGACACAGGTTCTTTTCGTCGCTACAAATGCACACATTTACAGAAAAATAAAAACGCCATTTCCTGTGTATCGATCCAATTCTAGCACCAAATTGATTGTTTTCAATCGCAACAAATTTTATATAACGGTCTTGGTTTTTCTCCGGCTTAGAGCATCAAGGTACGACAGGTATGACACCCGTCAGAGGAGTGGCCTTTACGGGCGAACCCCTCGTCCCAACGTCCATGCACAATGTGCCTTCTAGTTGTACAACTAGTGTGTCAGTGTTGAAGGTGCATAGAAATTGACTTTGTAAATTGAAATTGACATATTTAGAAATGTATGCGTCTGTAGCGATGAAAAAATATTTGTGAATGTGTGACAAAATTAAAATGTGTGCGTTCTTCCCCCGCACCAGATTTGGCACAAAAATTATGTATCGAAGCGAGGCGTTATGCCGTCTCTACTGAAGGGTGAGTCAGTAACTTTGATGCTCTAAGTTCTCCGGTAACTAATATATAATAGGCATGATGACACTATTAAATAATCAGAGAATAAACGGTTTTACAGAAAAATATATGCTAAAAAAGTTCTAAAATATGATCCCGTTTTAATATAAACATTAAGATTAATAGAATTTTCAATAAAATAAAAGTATTAAATACAGCAATCGGCCATGTTATCTGAAACGCCAATCAAAAGGAAAGACGTCACGTCTCAGTTAATGTCATCGTGTTGCTTGAAGTTTGACGAACAAGCCGACGCCATGACACCTACGAGCGTTTTCGCGCTTAATTCAAATTACATAGCAGAAAATACATTAATTTTACGTTAAAAATTGAGTTTATTGCTGAAATAAACTTTTTTTGAAACTAGGAGACGTGTACCTACAATAAGGAAAGATATTTAAAAATCTGTCATCATGCCCATTCTTCTTCCTCCTCAATATAATAAAAATCCTTTAGGGGAAGGGCGGCGCATGCTGACATCCGTCGTTGCTCTAATAATATAGACCTTTATATTTATTTATCATTCATACCTTTATATATCAAATTCACTCGAGCCTTGGGGCTTCTTTTGATGAGCAAAGGTTTCTCATGACGGCGTAAATATACGTTTTCCAACAGAAATACAAATAGTCGACGATCATTTAGAGACGTTTCCACGTTACCCGATCAGAATTCGGTGTCGGACAACAATACAGGAGCTGTCTTGCTATTTGCACCGACAAAACCACCAATATCATCGGGTGTCAGAGGGCCCACTCTGTACGCCCGTATTGTAAAACTTATTGAATTTACGGGCCTTATTTTTGGATAACATTGAAGAAATTCTAGCAATATTATTCATTCAATAGCTTAATGTCATCAATGACAACGCTTATCTTATAAATTTGTGAAAAAGAAGCGATCTGAGTATGCTAAAAATGATTCCGAAAATGTTAGAACTTACGGACGGATGCTTACAGAATGGGCCCTCAGATACGATAACCAATATCGGAGCGGACATTGTAAAAACCAGGTACATATTTATATCATATATAGCCGCCGCCCGCAACTTCGTCCGCGTAGACTTTTTTATTTTTGCATGATGTTATATAGCCTAAAACCTTCCTCGATAAATGGAATATCCAGCACAAAAAGAATCTTTCATTTAGAACTAGTTGTTCCTGAGATTAGCGCGTTCAAACAAAAAAAATCTTCAGCTTTATACATTAGTATGGATTTTATTTGCTCCATTGAAAGAAAGAAAGAAAAAATATTTATTTCATATTAGGAATACAAAATATTCGCTTAATGAATGTCATTTTTTCCCGGTCATCGCCTTTAAGTGCCCGTTTGGGCTAGATGTTGAGCTGAGAGAAAAAAGGCGGCGGAAAAAAACTCCCAGCACTCTTTTTAAAAAAACAGTACATATATAATTGAGATAACAGTATGGCTATGGGTCCATAATGGGCACACGTGACAGCTGATCGTATGAGACACTATAAACCCACTTCCAGCATTTCATTTAGAAATAGCTTTGTGTGGGCGAGATTCATTCCCACGCTCTTTTATCATTAAGATAGTCCTTAGTGTTGTAGTAAGCCTTGCGGCAGAGGACTTGTTTGACTGTCTTCTTAAAAGGTTTTAAAGGCAGGGATTGAATCTTTATTGGGATTTTATTATATATCCTAATGGACATCCCAATAAAAGAAGAGCTTTTTTTATGGAACCGGCATTTCGGAAATGCCAGCTTGTGGCCGTTCCTAGTTGAGACACAGTTAGGACTATGCAAGTCCAATATGGTTGTGAATTTCTCTTTATTTTTGCGTACATACATTATGTTTTCGTAGATATATTGCGAAGCAAATGTAAGAATATTGATCTCTTTAAATTCTTCTCTAAGTGATTCTCTAACACCTAAGTTATAAATTGCGCGAATAGCCCTTTTCTGCAAAATAAAAATTGATTCAATATCAGCCGCATTACCCCACAGTAAAATGCCATATGACATTAAACTATGGAAGTAACTGAAATAAACTAATCTGGCTGTTTCAATGTCTGTGAGGGAACGAATTTTCTTTATCGCATAAACTGCAGAACTAAGTCTATTCGCCAACTGAGAGATGTGGGGTCCCCACTGTAATTTCGAGTCTATTGTAATTCCCAGAAAAGGAGCTGCTTCAACAATGGCAAGATCCTCACCATTTAATTGAGGATTTACATTTTCTTTTTTAACATTTGGGGGTGAAAACCTTATGCAATTAGTTTTTTTGTTGTTTAATAGTAAATTATTTACATTGAACCACTGAACTACCTTAGAGAGAGCATTGTTCACATCGTCATAATTGAAAATTCGTCTATCGATTTAAAATAACAAAGAAGTATCATCTGCGAACAATACAATCTCATGACTGTTTTCAACCATGAAAGGAAGATCGTTTATATACAACAGAAACAGAAAAGGTCCTAAAATGGAACCTTGCGGGACCCCCATCTCTACAGGTGACCCAGACGACCTTTTACCATTCACTTCAACTCTCTGAGTCCTATCCCTCAAATAGGATGACAGGAGTTTGAGCGCGGCGAGCGAGCGATTTGAGAGCATTATCGTATCGGCGACCGATACTATCCGATTGGATAATATAATGTATATGAAAGCGTCCTGAGGGTTGACATTGAAAGGAAAAGCTAAAATGGGCAATGATAAATAAAAGAAACAGCCTACGGATTTGTGTCCTTTTTTTCATCAATATTATATACGCGTATGGCCTGGCAACTGTCGTAGAAAGCAAGCGATCTACTTATTTAAGCTAAATTGGCGCGGTCGGTTGTAAGATGAGTGACCGCTAGTGCCAAAAATTCCATGCGCGTTTACTTGCTCCGAGGAGTACGTTAAGCCGTCGACCCTGGTTATTATTGATAAATAACTGTCGGTTAAGCTTATCGGAGGCCTTATGAATGGTTTTAAAACATTCGACAGCAGGTTGGCAGTTTAGCCATTAACCAGCAACTCCACCAACCCGCATTTAAGCTACTTGGTGGAGTAAGTTCTTGGCTTCCCAATAATGAAAAGAGACCCTTGATCACTAGTGGGACACAAAAAGGGACGTAGCCAAATAAATTAGCCACGTGTGTAATGAATGTCTTACTATTCTGACCGGTCTCAACTATAAATCTAATACCTTTAAACGAGCAATTCTTGTATATCTAAATATACAATCTCAATAAATATATAAATATAGAATCTCGGAAACGGCTCGAAAGATTTTGATGAAATTTAGTACCCTGGTTTCGGGGATAATAAATCGATCCAGCAATTTTTTATTGATAGAAAATGTCGTTTTATTTAATACTAGCCTTCTGCCAGCGGCTTCACAGGCGTGAACCCGTTTTATAGGTTCCCGTGGGATAAAAACCATCCTATGTTCTTTCCCTAGGTCCACTCTATTTGTGTTCCAAATTTCATTAAAATTGGTTCAGTAGTTTAAGCGGGAAAGCGAAGCAGACAGAGTTACTTTCGAATTTATGATATTAGTAGCGATTTATGCCGTTAAATACAAAGCTTTATTAACAAATCCTTTTGAAATATCTAGCTGCTATCTGAAATACTTAGAAATACCTTTAAAAATAAACCAAGAAAATCAATTGTTTTTATCCGATCAACGCTCGGGCGTCCAGGTACTAAGATAATAATAACCGTTGCGTTGGTCTATGAATTTCCTGTTACCATCAGTTTATTTATTTATTTTTCTCTTTTTGATAAAATCTTCCATAGATAAGTACAAGTAAGTTACAGAGTGGCCAAGAAGTAGCGTAAAAACATTAAGCTACTGCCTAATTTATTGTATCAGGCGTTATTTTGAGGAACTCCATTTCTCTAGAGTTAGATTAAAATTACTTTACTTTGCATTAGTTTTAACATCTGCTTGGGACAGGTGAGAAGGATGTATTCTTTAATTCACCATGCTGGCCAAGTGCTGATTTGGCTTTCGAGAAATTATGAGTCCCTCGACACTCTCGACAGGATTCGCGGTGATGGACAACATCACCGCGAATTAATTAGGTAACTATCACAGCATTTTTCCTCACCTAGGAGTAACCATAATGCGTATTTATGGTATCAAATTTCTATGTCAGAAGTGAACTCGGTATTTCCGTGTCAGAAACCGCAGTCTTTAACACTGGCCATCGCTACTCACATAAAATATGTTGCTCCGTCTTATCCGCTACACTCATGACAGGGTTTGTCGTGGTTATCATGTAAAGTAGTAGAGGAGTTAAGGGCAGAAGAAATTCACCTCACGAACGTACCGCCATCTCTCTGTTGACCGTCATCCTGGTACAATCATTGATAGATATAACAATAAGGGCCTCTTTCAACATCTTCAAGTGACAAGTACGCTAATTGTCGGTTAAAGTCACCCATAACTATAATTACTTGCCAATTAACTTTACTTGGGATGTAACTAATCAACACTTTACTTGGAGATGGTGAACGAGGCCCTAATACTTAAAAAAGTTGCACTAAACCACGGTTAGAAAGCAGGATAATTATAAATTAATTAAATTTTCATTCATTTTTTTTCTTATAAATCAACAAAAATATTGACTGCATAGATTTGTTACGTCACAAATAATTTTACAATACAAAATTATGAGGATATCACGTTTTGACAGCTCTTTATAAGTATCTCAATATATTTGGTAGTCCAATACCGTATTGAATAGATCTTAAATGAGCTTAGAATTTCCATGAATTTCGGCCTCATTATTCTCCTAACTTTGAACAAACTTTGGTAGAGACAAAGCTTGTCACTGAAGAATATCTTACCTTTAATAGTAAGATCCAAGAAATATTTAATAGTCAATTATAATTGTGTAATTTTTTATTAATGTTGTACTGTTTGATTGACTGACTGAGGGTCTTCCTACGCAGGGCTCTAGTGGCTCTAGTGCTATAGGGAATACGGGACACGAGGGGCTTCTCTTTGCCCGGGCAGACTCATAAGGTGAACGGCCTCAAGGTGATGAATATTTCGCCGCCGTTGGGCGGACTTAATGGGCTTGACTTCGGTCGTCATCCGCCGACCAAGCTCGGTCAGCGGTCCTCCTCTTCGGAGGACTCCGCTAACCGCACGAACTCCCTTGGGAGCGGTCTCCCTTCGGGAGGACGAGCGTGAAGCGGTGCGATCCTGTTTATGACTAGTTACAACAGTGCTCGACCGATGGTCGGCGCGTACGTCGGTCCGACCTGACGATACGCATTAACTGACCGTTCAGTGCTCTTCTGACCAATAAACTGACCGACTGACGAACTGATACAAATATGTAAAACATGCATACCGTCGGTGCACCCACAGAGTATATTTGTATATACGGTCGGAGCAGCACTGAATGCGTTCATTTGTTTCATTATCGCGTCGGTCGACCGACGGCACGCATGTGACGCATGCGGACGCGCTCGACGTACGGTCCTCGTACGCAGTGCGTAGCAAATGTAGCAATATGCGCATGCGTACGGTCTCTCCAGTACTGTACGGTTATTGAATTTTCATAACGCACGCACCGACGGTCCGTCGAGGACTGTAACCGGCCAAAACAGTGAAAAATCGGCAGATCACCGTAAAAGACTTGGGTATCACATTTGACCAGAAGCTAACCTTCCACGACCACATATTGACAATAGCGAAGGAGTATTTTCAGCGTCTTGGCTTCGTTCTTCGTAACTGGAATCATTTTATGAGGATCGAAGTAATAAAGGTTTTATTTAATGCCCTAGTTCGAAGTAAGTTGGAAACCAGCTCGTGTGTATGGCATCCGTACGAGACCACATATACACTTATTTTAGAAAAAGTGCAAAAGGCGTTTATAAGATACCTCTATAAACGCTGCTACGGATACTACTCGTACATGTACCCAACAAAATTTCTCCTGGGCTGCCTTGGATATAACTCCTTGGAAACACGAAGAGTCAAAGATCAGTTGGGTATCACGTGCAATATTATTGGTATCGTAGATGCTCCAGATCTACACACTGAGTTGTGCACACTTTTTGTTCCGGACAAGTACCGCCGCAGCAGAAAGCACAAACTCCTCGTCATCCTCGTGGTGCCCAGATCCCGCACGCTCGCTCGCGCGCTCCCCTGTACCGCGTACGCTTTCGGCGCTCAACGCTCTACGAAAACCTTTGAATGCATAATCATATTATTATTATGCCAAGCTCAGACCCTCAATTGAAGCGCTCCCATTCATCATTTATATTCAATTTAATCTGTCAAACTATCAATATACAACGAATTATGCGTTCTTTCACGCAGCGAAATTTATCGAGGACCATCAATAACTTCCTATCACTCTCTCTTTTTCATTATATTGTTTGATAAACAACTGGATTTCGGTACTTTTTAAGTTTTTGTTGTAAACAGATTAAGCGATCGCTCAGTTGAGAATGGACTTCAATTTCTTCAAAACTATTTCAATGTGATACACTTCAGTGTTAGAATAATTTCTAACTGGCGTATCTTTCGGCGCGTATATTGGACGTTTGTTTGTTTTTCGTACCAACCGTCGTGTTATACAGCAAGATTTGACATTTTCCGGTACAAAAATGACGACCCGTGTAACGCAATGGTTTTTTTTTTTATTTGAATAATGGGCTCGGGCTATATCAGCCCAGGGTACTTCAACCTATAAAGATTGTTTGTACCCGTAGCCAGATTACAGATCACCGTCCAACCCGATAGCCTTGATAAAGGCTAGGATTTTATGGACGGTGATTTGTTTGGCTTCATCTGGCAGCAGCACGTGCCTCCCAAGATGAATGCTACGCTTGTGGTTTAGCGCACCACAATTTAAAAGGAGGTGGCGTGGTGTCTCGCTCTCCTCCCCACAGTATCTGCACGTGTCGGTTGGACTTAGTCCTAAAAGCGACATATGTCTTCCGAGCTTACAGTGTCCAGTAAGGACTCTGGTTACCGTGCGGATATTCGTTCTGTTGAGCTTTAATAGCTCTTCAGCATAACTCCGATCATATCCTCGTATCAGAGCTTTGGAGTGGTTGTGCCCTGGTCCTTCAGTCCAGTCCCTCATCGCCTCCTCCCTGCACTGAGTGAGAATTTTTTGTCGGATGGTCGTTTTGGAAATACCACAGAATGGTTCAGGACCAAGCTGAGTCCCTTTTGCACCCTCACGTGCCAGGACATCAGCTTCCTCGTTTCCTTGTATGGATGAGTGCCCTGGTACCCATATCAAAAAGACTCTGTTTCTCGCAGCCAGTGCGTTGAGTCGCTCTATGCAGTTCCTGACCAGTTTCGAATTTACAGTGTACGAACTGATGGCCAAGAGTGCTGCCTGGCTGTCCGAAAAGATAAAGATGTTTCTGTTGACGTATCGTCTTTCAAGGTTTAGCTCTGCGCACTGTATAATGGCGAACACCTCCGCCTGAAAGACTGTGGCGTGGGCTCCTAGGTGTATGCTAAGCCTCGTTTTGGGCCTTTCACCGTAAACTCCACATCCTACGTCATGACCCATTTTAGATCCATCAGTATACCAAACCACACCGTTCAACCCTCCTGGCACCTGGCCATTAAGCCATTCGTTCCTGGTAGGCATCATTACCTGGTATAGTTTGGTAAAATTCCTCTCTGGTATCATGAAATCAGATACCATAGAAAATATTTCTTCCCTAAAGACTTGCTCTACTAGAGCTCGGAAAGATTGGGAAAGCCAGGGTCTGCACCCGCTGAAGCATAGTCTAACCACACTGGACTTTGCCTGAGCTCCTATATATATGTGCAGTGGTGGCATGTCCAGCATAGCATTCAGCGCCGCTCCTGGGCACGACGCCATGGCTCCTGTAGCGATGACACAGGCAGTTCTCTGTAACGCAATGGTTACCATACCCGACTGCTGATCGAAGGGTCCCGGGTTCGATTCCCGGTGAGGCAGAAATTTGAATGATTAGTTTAAATTTCTGTTCACGGTCCAGGTGTACATATGTATGTGTTTCTGTCTTCGTGTGTGCCCATGATACCCACGACATAGGGTATATCTACCCTACTGTACTGACTGAATTATTTATTTGTTATTTATAAAAAGAAGCCGCTCTTAGGGTAGTTCATGGAGTGCTAGGTAGGAGAAATTTGGTATGCAGCTAACTATAGAATTTCCAAATCCCATTTCCCCTTTCCCTTTGAAGAGCGATTGAAAAGCGGGAAAAGTGCTTTCATTCACCACATTTAATTATCTATCAAACTATCAATATACATCGAATTTAGCGTCGTGAAAGGAAGCAAAATTTAAAATTCCTACCACTCTTTTTTTTATGACATTGTTTGATGAAACAACTAGGTTTCGATGTTTTTTAAGTTTAAAAAAGAGATAAGCGATCGCTCAATTGAGAAAATATCCTTACCAGTTTCATCTGAATCATTTTGGACGAGATACATATCAGGGTTATGGTACTTCCTGAAATGCTAGAAAACTGAAATTTGGAAAACGGAAAACTTAGTCTTTGCAAATAACCTTATCAGTTTCTGCCCGTAAGCTTTAAAAAGTGAAGGTAGATCTAATTTTCATTCTAGAGGTTTGAAATTTGGTAACATAGAAAAAAATACACTTTATTTTTTTTCAACCTTTTTTATGTCCCACTGCTATAGGTCTGGTCTCCTCTCACAATTGAAAGAAATTTAGACCATAGTCCACCACGTTGGCCAAGTGCGGATTGGCCAGCGTGAACGGATTTCGAGAAATTATGAATTTATCTGTCATGCACGGCGATGGAGAACATCGTAATCAATTAAATATCACGATATTATCCATCACCGTGGAGCAGCGATAAATGCGCACATTACAAATTTCTTTGTCTGAGGTGCGCGCCGATGATTTGTGTGATGATGAGTTAAAGACCGCGGTCTCCGACACGTCATTGTGTAATGGAAATTTGTACGGAATTTCCTCCAATCAGCTTGTCAGAAACGTTAAAATTATATAAAATAAGCAACTTCAAACGAAATGAAATCCCAAATAAACATTTTCATGTTAAATGGCTTACCTACTCCGTGAAAAAAATCTAATTTCATGCAGAGTCAAAGCTAAGCTCCTAATTCTACCTGCCCTAACTCTACCAGCAATAACTTCACCAACACTACGTCACAGTAAATAACTTATTAGCCCACATGAAACAGCTTCAAAACATTTCGTCCATTACCTATTCTCGGACCCAAGAGGACGTCTTAAGAGCAAAGTAATTACCTGTACCACTGATCTGAACATTTCCGGTCAGTAAGCTTTATACTTTTAGTGACGTAGAACTCAAACGATCTATGCAACTAAGCCAAACGGGCGCGGTCGGGTGTGAGATGGGTGACCGCTAGTGGCAAAAAAATTCATGCGCGTTTCCGTGCTTCGGAGGGCACGTTAAGCCGTCGGTCCCGGTTGTTGTCGATAGATAATAGTCGTTAAACCTTGTCGGAGGCCTTATGGGTGGTTTGAAAACATCCGACAGCGGGTTGGCCACTAACCCGCATCTCCACCAACCCGCAATGGAGCAGCGTGGTGGAGTAAGCTCCAAGCCTCCCCATTAATGGGGAGAGACCCGTGCCCAGCAGTGGGACGCAAAAAGGGTTGCAGCCAAGCCTTATACTTTTACTAAGCTTTAAAGTTGAAGCACGCATGGCCCGGCGACTAGCGTGGAACGCATGCTATCTACGCAGCTAAGTCTAAGTCAAACGGGCGCAGTCTGATGCGAAATGGGTGACCGTTAGTGACAAAAAAATTCACGCGCGTTTCCGTGCACGTTACGGTGTCGGTCCCGGTTTTTATCGATAGATAATAGTCGTTAAATCTTGACGGAACCCACCAACCCACATTGGAGCAGCGTGGTGGAGGAAGCTCCAGGCCTCCCCAATAATAAAGGGTCTCTCCCAGCCCAGCAGTGGAACTCAAAAAAAGGTTGCAGCCAAACCTTGACGGAAGCCTTGTGGCGGTTTGTAAATATCGAACAGCGTGTTGGCCACTAACCCACATCTCCACCAGGGTTGGTGGAGAGCGAGAGCATTGGGCTCCCCAAGAATGGGGAGAGAGCCGTGCCCAGCAGTGGGATGCAGAAAAAGGGTTGCAGCCAGATAATATATTACCTACCTACATCAAACTGTTTTCAAAACATTTCGACTATTTCCTTCTACTCCCGGACCCAAGAGGACGTCTCAAAGTGCAAAGTAATTACCTGTAGCGCTCTGATCTAAACATTTCCGGTCAGGAAGCTTTATAGTGCAAGACAGCAAATCGTCTCTAATGGGATCTCGGAGTAGAACAGACTTTTGACCACTTTTCGTGTAAATACCTAATGTAATTTATTAACGAATCAAGCGTTAATTGACCGTCGAGTTTGTGAAGTTCTAAGAGTACAAAATAAGGAATTAAACTTTGAGATAAAATTGGGTCTCTAGAGAATATCATACGCTAACTCGGTTAAAACCGTTGTGCACGGCTAGTTTATTAAAAGTCAACAATAACTTTCTTTAACGACCAGCTTGGTTTCAAATGGATGATAAATATGGTTAATAAATTACGTAAGAGATCGTCTCACTAACGTGGGAGAGGGTGTTAAGAATATCAGACCTTGGATGTTTAATTTTTAACGTGTCTCCAATGAAGAAAAATGTTTACTTGGAAATTTTTCCACCCAGTAAAAATATTTCCTACAAATATATATTTGTGTACTCAATAAGGTCTTAAATTAGATACAAATCACAGAGTACCTACTAACGTAATAACGTACCTAAATTATAATAAATATTAGAAGCTGTTATTTGTGAGCGAATTAATTTTTATGAAAGTTGTACTCTTAATTAATTTAGCGAAAATTAAGTTTGGCTGCCACCCTTTTTGCGTCCCATGGGTGAGCACGAGTCTCTCCTCATTATTGGGAGGGACTACAGCTTACTCCACCACGCTGCTCCAATGCGGGTTACCACTAGCGCTCACCCATCTCACAAATGACCGCACCCGTTTGGCTTAGCTGCGTAGATCGCTTGCCTTCTACGCTAGCTGCCGCGACATGCGCACTTAGTTTGTTTAAAAAACTCCATTTGTTATAGCGCCCAAGTTCCAGGGCACCGCACTCATCGTTGGTAAAAGTGTCGGTATCTTGGGTGTTGACATTACGAGTAAAGTGCAATATCGGAGTCACTTGGAGAACAAGGCCAAATTGCCATTAAAAAAGCTTGGTGTCCTCAGCAAGGCGAGGCAGTACTTCACTGCGGGGCAACTCCTGAAGCTGTATAGGCCCAGGTCAAACCCCACATGGAGTACTGTTCCCATCTCTGGGCAGGAGCACCAGAATACCAACTACATCCATTTGACTCCATTCAAAAGCGCACAGTCCGAATCGTCAACGACCCAAGATTGACTGAGAGGCTAGAACCGCTTAGCTTGCGAAGAGACATAGGTTCGCTCGCGTGTTCTACCGACTTTACTATGGTGGATGCTCAAAGGATTTCATTCATTTCATGATTATACCCCCAGACGAAGATTAAAGTTTCACCGACACCATCTAAAGTCGTTGCGGTGCTCCACAGTCCGCTATGCACGCTCCTTTTTACCGCGGACGTGTAAGTTATGGGACAACCTTACAGCTGAGGCATTTCCAGTGGACTATGACATGGGATTCTTCAAGAGCGCTGTAAAAAAGCTCTCCTCCAAAGCTGGTAATGCTCGGGTGGCTCCCCTGGTGTTGCCCGTGTCCATAGGCGACGGTGATCTGCCCGCTGCCCGTCTGCCTTTTTGTACGGTTTATTTATAAAAAAACACTAATACAACCTATACTACTTATACAACATTGAAGTATGTATAATAAATACTAAAGTATATGTACTAAGTAATAATAGCTCCATGCATACAAATGTTTGAGAAAAACTTAATTAAAAAGGAATTATTGCGTAATCTTTCTGTAAAGGAAAGTAATTATTGATATACCTTTATGAAACCTTCAATATTTTCTGCAAACTTGTGGAGCTTCAAACTTCGTGTTCATTGCCGAGAGATTGCCTAATATACTTTGGAGAAATTTCATCATACCTTTAAGATTAATTTACATTGATCCAGTAACTGGATTCATCTTCACTGGATTCGAGCACTGGATTGGCACTGCATGTAAAAATTTTTTTTCAGAAATCTGCTTATCACTATCTATATATATTCTCAAATTAACTTTTCCTTTAACCTTTCTTCCACAAATAATTTATTCGCATCGTGAAGCCATAGCTTTAAAACATTTTTCGCGTGAAGCAGTGACACAAATATTTTTACAGTATTTTAATATCGTGCGCTTTCCAAGACGAGAAAAACTCGTTTATGCTGCAAACGTGTTGTCTCCCCAACAAATTAAGAGTGTCTACTGGAATTAATGTAAATGGCCTGATGTGATGTCCTCCTCATCGTGTCCGATGACGGCGACCCTTGCTACGACATCCTTGCATGCGCTCGTAAGTGACTGGCAAAACCAAATTTGTTCTTAAATATCCTGTCACACTGCGCGCAGTAGAGTTGGCCTGCATTGTTTCTGGTGTAGACGTAGCTTGGTTTTGGGAGGTTCTTTTTTAGCTGGCGTTTTGCTTTTAGTTGGGCGATTCGAGCTTTTTCGAATTTTTCAGTAGCGGTGTGCGTCAAACGACGCCACTCCGTTCTTTGTTGAGATAGCTCTTCCCATTTTTTTGATGGTATGCGACAGGAATTTAAGTGCCGCTTTAAGACATCCTTGTAGCGCAGATATTGTCCGCCTGGATTTCGCTTGCCACATGTCAGCTCTGAGTAGAATACAGCCTTGGGTAACCTGGTGTCTTCCATGCGCTGTACATGACCGCTCCACCTTAGCTGGTTCTTTATCAAGTGGGCTTCTATGCCCTGCATGTTACAGCGTGCCAGGATTTCTGTGTTTGGAATTCTATCCTGCCACTTTACCCGCAAAATGGAGCGCAGACATCTAAGGTGGAATGTGTCTAGCTTCTTTATGTTCTCTTTATATAAACACCATGATTCTGCGGCGTATAAAAGTATTGGTAACACCAAGGCTTTATAAACGAAGACTTTTGTCTGCAGTTTGAGATCGTGCGATTTCCAAACACGTTGGTTCAATTTTCCAAAAACAGCAGCAGCTTTTGCTATTCGAAATGGCCTGACCCCAGTAGCAATGCCTATCCAGCACTGGAATCCAGTAATGCTGGATCCAGGTACTAGATCAATGTTAATCAGCCTTAAAGGAGTGTAAAAAATGAGTTGGTAACTTTATTGACTGACGGCTGGTGTACGGTTACACCGTACACAATGACTTTCGGTAAAAATAAAATATTCATTCAACAAGTATCCCCTGAACGACTTGAAAGTATTCCTAGAGAATCTAAATCTTAAATCCCTTGAAATTCTTTAAGTTTCAGATAGAGCTAAACCCCTCGCCCCAAAAGCATTGCGTTAGAACATTACGGAGATAAAGGACATGTCGAAAAAATATCTAATTCATAAATTCCTATACAAATAACTGTATTTAAACATTGTTTGTAGTAAAATCGTCACAATAATCGCTTAATTCCTTCCTTTCTGAAGACTGAAATCTCTCAGCATGTTTACTTTTAGTAGTCAAACTGTAATTGCAACCAAACTAAGGAAACGTTTAATACAGTTTTGTGAACTAATTATACCCTGCAGTTTGCGTGATATTTTCGCACGAAATTAACGACTTGTTTGTGTAGTATCCCGTTTCTCTCCACAATTATGTAACTTATGAGAACACTGAAAATACGAGTAGGTAAATAAACAGATCCCTCGAATTATTTTCGTTAATGATGCCATACAAGCATAAAATCAACGAACGAAAACAGTAATTTTTAAGAAGAAAATTTTGATATCCATATTGTAGATAATGCACGCTCCACGGCAAGGGAAGTGTAATATGTATTTCATTACAATGTTTTTCATCAAGATGTATGCCTGAGAATTACTCCAAATTTCACTAAGGCACGATGTCCATCCCCACTTCTGAAATAACCAGATAATAAGCATAAAAGCAGCGATGGCCGAGTGGGAAAATAACGCGGTCTTCGACGCGAACGATCCCGGGTTCAAATCCTCGGCGCGCACCTCTGACAAAGTAACTTGTAATGTGCGCATTTATCGCTGCTCCACGGTGATGGAAAATATCGTGATATTTAATTGATTACGATGTTCTCCATCGCCATGCATGCCTGAGAGAAATTCATAATTTCTCGAAAGCATGACGTCCACCAACCCGCACTTGGCCAGCGTGGTGGACTATGGCATAAAATCCCTCTCACTTGTGAGAGGAGACCTGTGCCCAGCAGTGGGACATAAAAAGGGTTGAGAGAGAGAAGCATAAAAGAAGGGTGTACTTCCGAAAAGATATATAATATATAATGATAACGCATGAACGTATTTTGACCTGCTCACGAATACCATAACGAAAATTGGCGCAAACGCCATTTTGAATATGTAAAACGGAGGAGAACCTCTTTTCGTTCAGTGTGCATAATCGCACATTCCTAACCGATTTGGACTATTTTAGCTTTCCCCAGAAAGGGTATGCTTTAGGGCTTGTTCTGATTGCAACGGAGTATACGTGGGTCAAACTGGTAGGGCATTCGATGTTAGATAACGCGAACATATTATTGCTGCGTACATTGCATATTTTTACCAACCAATCAGTCAGTTGATTTCATTCGATTCTTTTTAACGTTTCGAGTGACATCAACTTGACGTTTTGACATAATACATTTTTTGTCATTTCACGGCGGTTTTTTGGCGGGTAGTCGAAAAAGACATATTGTGCTCTTGTTTTATTTTCATTTTCTTGGTGTATTTTTGAGTTACTTATATCGGATAAAGTTGATGGCATTTTGTTTGATATAGGTTAATTACAGTGCACGAGTGTTTGTGAAATAGAATAACAGTGCTAAAATATGTTTTTTCTGCTTGCCTCCAAATTCCATCGGACACGTTCTAGTAAAGTAGCCATCACTTTACTTGAATGTTGGACTGACTAGACTGACTGATTAATGACGACTTACTTACTAACTTTGACTTCGTCCAGTTTCATTGAAACTGGCAAAAAACTGATGCAAAAATTATACTGGACGCTGGCAGTATGCACGGAGTTTGTGGAGTTTGCGATGCCATAATTAAAAAAAAAACGTCATTTCACCGAGTCCTGTAGGAGGGGATTGTAAATGTGTATAAGAAGGCTGCAAGACCACGACGGGGACCACCCGGTCCCCCGCCCAAAGGGGACCATATTTATTTATGGCCCGCGCTTGAGACACACGGCTGGGGAAATCCCGAAACGTGCGACCCGGGCCCCTTGCGGGGCTCTAGAAGAATTATTCTCGGATTACCTCACTTTGCGAGTAAGCGTCGTAGAGTAACCCTGATGATGCTCTGTTTTGGGGCGAAACACGTGTTAGTGGTGGTACGTATGTTGGTGTATATTGTTTATTGTTGCATGTGCATGTATCCTATGTGGGAGGGAGGGAAGTGCTATTGCATGAAAAAAGTATGGACCATCATACGTTCTGATTGCGGATTAACCTATCTTTATAACAATAGAGTTCGGCAAAGTAAAGCTTGATTTTATTAATTATTAATTAGATAATACGAACGTTTACCTTTTATTTATACTCGAAAACACGGGACTGTTTTCACAACGCCAAACCTTCGTTATGCAAAACCCTCGGGCTGTGAACAATTCATTAAGTACACTTATTCAAAAGCCACCCTATTACCCTTCACAAAGGGATGAAGACCAATCTTAATTGCGCAACTGACGAAAATTCATAACAAACGTTGTTTTAGGATACATTTTCTTTAAAAGTACCGTTACAATGAAAGTGTGATGTTAGACTATATCTGTGTTTGAATTACTTGTAGATAAATACACAATTGAAAATTGAAATACAAATTCACATTAAAATTTATTAATTCTGTTTCCATTATTTCTTTAAATAATAATCAGTAATAGGTGAACTATCTACTTAGTATTTGTATTTCAATTGCTCCGTAAAATAATAATAATTTGAAATACATTTTAAAACATTAAGTAATTACCACACATTTTTTTATTATGTAAGGTAAACGACTATGATGTTCTCTCTCTCTCGACACCGTACTAGACTTTGTCTTTATAGGACGAGTACTGGAACACTCACAAAAACTGACGACAATACGGAGGTATACTCTCAACTCACTCAAAAACCAAGAAAGGAGTCATGGCAGCCCCATTGACAAATGATATTTCTGACAACGGTAACGGTAACGGTTATAATGTGCGTATTTATCACTGGTCCACGTTGATGGGACATATTGTGATATTTAATTAATTACGATCTTAGATTAATACAAAAGGGAAGATACTCCACCTTCTAACAAACCGCTATTATAATGCGTCGCTAATACACACACACCCGTACCGTACATGCACGCTTTTCGGAGTGTGTTAGAAGCGCTACCTCGCTGCTGTGCTGCTGAATTACCAGGTCCCCGCGAGGCATCGCTTAACAATTTTCTAGCCACTGTAACTGGACGAGTTTAAAAATGGCGACTCGCTCGACAAGCTTAGGCTTTTCGACAAAAAAATTGAAATTATATTGACTTTTTGTTATACTCTCGCATAAAAAGTCACTGCATTATATTTATTGTTCTTCTTAGAATGGTTCCTGCACTTACCAAATGCGCAACCGGGCATTTTTGTCGTAAAACATTTCACTGGCGATATCAACCAACACAACTACATCCGAAAACATTCCGCTTGCGACTAGGGCGTACCAAGCAAAATTTACTCAGTTTACCTGTGACACGCGCTGTGGATCGGGGCCGTATCTTCCCTTTTGTATTTATCTAAGACTAGCCTTCCGCCAGCGACTTCACCCGCGTGGACCCGTTTAATGGATAAAAAATAGCCTATGTGTTACTCCAGGCTTCATTGCTATAATAAAATCATAGGCGTTTAGCCAGTTGCTTCAACCGTTTTGACCCTATTACCCGTTTTCACGTAGGAATGAAGCATTTTCCTGCCTAAATGCCTAAAAGTAGCCTATGTTACTCAGGGTGACTGTAGCTTCCTAATGGTTAAATATTTTTTGAAATCGGAACAGTAGTTTTTGAGTTTATTCATTACAAACATACCAATCTTTCCTCTTTATAATATTAGTATAGATTACGATGTTTTCCATTACCGTGCATGTCTGACAGAAACTCGTAATTTCGAAGGCATAATGTCCATCGATCCGCACTTGGCCAGCGTGGTGGACTAAGGCCTAAATCCCAATCACTTCAGAGACGAGAACTGTGCCCAGCAGTGGGACATAAAAAAGCGTTGAAAAAAGGTTATAAAAAATTGGAACAACTTTAGACTGTGTTTTTTTTTCAACCATTTTTATGTCCCACTGCTAGGAACAGGTCTCCTTCTCACAAGTGAGAGGGATTTAGGCCATAGTCCACCACGCTGGCCAAGTGCGGATTGGTGGACGTCATGCTTTCGAGAAATTATGAATTTCTCTCAGGCATGTGCAGTGTCTCTCAGGCAGACTGTGGTTATGGCAAGGTAAAGTAAGCGCCGCCTGGTAACAACGACAGCAAAATGTACAAACAACCGACCCTTAATTAGTATTATTTTTTATTGCCATTGAAACTAAGGACTTTCATGATAAAAGAACACGAGAATTAATCTTACCCACACAAGGCTGCTTAACTAATACTTCTCAACGCAATACATTAGTTTTAATAAATTACTCGCATCTGTGAGCAGGTTGAAGTGGGACGATAACGTCTCACACGCATCAATGTTCACGTGTGCGTATTATCGAACTATATACACTTTGTTATATGTATTCTATTTCACGAAGTCCGACCGGCTCTGGTTGTAGTAGTAAAGCGCGCTTGTGTGCGTGAACTTTTTAAGCGTTAGCAAAAAATCTGAACATCTCTGTCATTAACAAAAAACATTTTTAAAATATTACCTTACTGAACTTCTGTACGTTATATTGTCATTGTTATGTAACTCGACACTGAACTTAAGCACTTATCGAGGTTACCACACTAAAACCATGTGCAATGTGCACGCCCATGGGCATACCGAGGGCGGGGGGGGGGCGGCAGGGGTCAGCTGCCGGGGACTCAAAAGTCCCAAAATTTGGTGTGCGTGTGTGTAACGTGGAAGGCAAATTTAATCGCGGTACCCAGTTTGAAAAAAAAGTTGCCCCCCTCCCTAGACCAAGAACTTGCACCCCCCCTCCCTCCGACCAAGTACTTGCCCCCCACCAGGTACTTCCCCCCCCCCTCTGACCAAATACTTGCACCCCCTGACCAAGAACCTGGGTACACCCATGTGAACGCCTCACAACATTCACACCTTCGCGACATACAAAATCTATACCTCAAATATACGAGTAGGTAGCTGAGTATTATGTACTATTTTTAATTTAAAAGAGTGCTGTTAAGAATTTTTACCTTCGTGTTTTTCTCTCAGCTCAGCACATTAAGCCCAAACGGGCACGTAAAGCCGATTACCGGGAAATATTACATTCATTAAGTGAATATTTTGTATGCCTAATATTAATAAAATATTTATTTTTTCTTTGTATTTAAGATTTCATACATCATTTGAGCCATTTTTAAATGAGAAAAGCGTCAGAACGGCTGGGGCCAATTACCTATATTAAAATTTAAAAAAAACGTAGACGGGTTATGTATGAATTTTCATTTCGACCACTGTCGACCAATCCTACCGACCTTCTAGTCTTGGTGTACAAAATAACGCTTATATTTCTAAAATAGGAAAACATAGGATAAGAAAAAGTTATTACGACCAAAAATTAAACGCACAGAGCTTCTGCATTTTTTATTGACAAGCAGAATGACACAGAATAATGGCTGGCAATGGCTTTTATAGAGACGACTCCCTTCTTATTGGCTAGGGCTTGGCTTGGCTTAAGGGAGACGTCATGGCGGCAATTGGCTAGCTGGCTGACACGTTCGTTACAAAGTCTTGAATTAGTTTTCGTCTGTACCAAGAGCCCGAATTTGGACTATTTTATATTCTGTTGTTGCCACTTGCTCTTCCAAAGCGGGATTTATAAAATGAAAGGTCTGTTTTAATACAAACAATGTTAACGATACATTGAGTGCGAGGGTTCAAAAGCCACCCTGTTACTTCTCACAAAGGGATGACGACCAATTATACGTGATTGCGTCTGACGAAAATTCATTATAAACGTTGAGATGAACTGGTTGTTCTCCGTGACCTTACTTACATTAGAATTTTTATTTTTTTTCTCTTTATATAATAAGAATTTTTATAATTTATATCGTGCCATAGCTCTCACCATCGCCCAGGGTTGACTGGCAGAGAATGCCATTAGGCATTAAGTTTAACCCTGTAGCCCTTAATTTAAGGTGGTACGAATGTTAAATAAAATAAATAAATAAAATAAATTGGAGATACAAGAGTTTTTTTCCTCCGGCTTTTTTATCTCTCAGTGTCCCAGCGATGAACATAAAGGCGAAGATCCGTTAAAATTATGTTAACGGATTCTTACAACATTAAAATAAACTTTAAAATTTAAATTACTTATACAATAAGTGTAAATAATTTAGTAAATAAACAATAACTTTAGTTTAATTAACACGCTTTTATTAGGTCGACCTATACAACGGAAACCCAAGGGCATCAACGGAGCGATATAGGGACAATGAAGGGTGGGACAGGGAGAACTGGATCTCGGGCGCACAACCGAAATACACCAAAGGCACACCAAGGCAAGCCAGAGGCATTTCACGTTTGACTCCAACCCGAGGGTGGTCTCCACCCAACCAAGTCCCACGAAGGTGCCTTACCACCCAGCAGTTGTCGGGTTTAGTCGCCTCTTATGACTTCATGGTATAAAGGATATAGTGCTATGTAATGGAATCTAAGTTAACTAATTTAACCATCTTTCAAGGATCGTAGCGTAATGAAAATTGGCAGCTGCATGTAGTTCTGATGACAATACAATAATATAGTACTGTCGAACTGATCTGATGATGGAGCCGGAAGATATGAACTGGAACTTCATGATGAAACATCGTATCGTAGCTGTTTTTGGATTTCTTAGAAAAGTCTTGTAATGAACTTTGACGCCGGAAGCCAGAAGATAGGCACTGGCATTCCATGATGGAATATCGTATCATAGTTGAAATTTTAACTCATCATTCAAATTACTGCTTCGCCGGGAATCGAACCCGGCACCCTACGAATTGCAGTCCGGCATGGTAACCATTGCGCCCGCGGGTCGTCCACGCTGGTAGTAAGCTTCAAGCTTTCCCAGTTTCAGGAAAAGACACCGTCACGTACAGTTGAATGCAAAAAAGGTTGCTGACAACAATCATCTAGTTCTTCACTCAGATTTGTAGATACTTCTCGATTGCCATAAGCCCCGATAATCTACTAATCATCTTTACCTGTAAACAGGACTCTGGCTAATATCTTAATGAGAACGTACGAGTAAGTAGATAATCCCTCTACCCTGAGCCTTATTCGTTAATAAGGCTCAGGCAAAGGGCGCTTACAAGTTAAGCCTGGTTACATGACATTGCCGAAAACTTGTCGGTCCGAACTACTTTGAGACATGGGTACAGATATAAAACTTGTTCATGTAGAAACTTCCGAAGAAATTAAGTAAATTTAAGCACATTTTACTGACCACGAAACACGTGTTGGTGGTCGTACGTATGTGCGTACGTATGTACGTACGTACGTGGTGTATTTTTTATTGTTGAATGTGCATGTATCCTATGTTGAAGGGAGGGAGGTGTTATTGTATGAAAAAGTATACACCATCATACGTTCTGATTGCGGTGTTGGGTAAAGGGGTGGGACCTCCAGTTCGATATGACCAAAAATGGTGGTGGAATAAAGGGTGGAAAGGAGGGTGGTCACCCACTGCGGGTGTAGGAATTGTGGACTGTAAGTTGCGTGTCGAATTAAAGGTGGAAAAACGAGAAGGATTGATAAAGGGAAAAGCGCACTCACCTCTTGCCCGGGAACTGGTGTTGTCTTTCACACTACACTATTCAGTTAAATCACAAACTATTGACAGCGGTGATGGCGGCGATGCGGCGAGTCTGATGACCACGTGTTAGGTGGCTTGCGGTGCGGTTGTCACTTGTCACGAGAGGACTTACATGCGCGTCGGCGGCGTGCGCGTCGGCGGCGGGACGAAGGCAGACTGATTGATAGATCTTCCTGATCCATATGCGTGCGCCCAAGTGCGAACGATGCCGATATAATACAACAGTGCGCTTGCGGGAAAGAGAGGGAGGATGAAGGGGAGGGAGGTGAAATGACTTAATTGGCGCGAACATCCCCCCGGCCTTGAGGTCTCCTCAAATAGCGAATTAAAAAAATAAACATAAATATATACAGCGGAGTTAATATCATATAGAAAAAACTATATATGCGGTGAACAGAGGCGATGCGATGAATATAATTAGTAAATTAATAAAAATATTATAATAGCGGGATGAGAATTTATACTTAAACTATAACTTATAAAATATAAACTACAATATTATTGTGTTGGTAGAGGGCAAAGTCTAACAATGGGCCGCTGCAAAGTGGAGCTCTTAGTCTTCACTTGTGCAACGCGCACCACACCATCCCTACCAGGAAACAGTTCAGTGACGACGCCTAGCGGCCACTGAAGAGGCGGAGCGTTATCCATATCGATAAGAACAACGGTTCCTACAGAAATGGAATTAATAGAATGTTTATTCCACTTTTCTTGCTTGTAGTGTATGTAAGTATTCTGATCTGAAGCGCTTCCAGAATGACTGAACTATCGAATCAAGCAATGAAAAACGTGATAAAAGATTAATGCGTTCCTTACTAAGATCCGCGGCGGGTAAACATCCAAGTGGATTAACAGCGAGGAAATGCGCGGGCGTAAGTGCAGTAGGTTCCGCCGGATCGCTACTTAACACGTAAAGCGGTCGTGAATTTAATATGCGTTCGACCTGAGTGAGGACAGTAAGCAACTCCTCATACGTGAGGATTTGCTTACCTATGACGCGAAATAAATGATACTTTACTATCTTTATATTTGACTCCCAAAGCCCACCGAAATGTGGAGCGTTTGGAGGGTTAAGTTTCCATGTGATGCGGTTATCAGAAAGGACCTGATTAAATACTTTATAATATTCGTCTGAACGTAAAAAGGAATGAAGTTCCTTCAAGTATGAACGCGAAGCAATAAAATTAGTAGCGTTATCACTGGTGAGTCATCATCATTAACGATCTGCGAATAAATCACGCAGCCATACGCCTTTTCACTGGCGTCGGCGAACGCGACTAGCGAGACTTGGGAATTTTTATTTATACCCATATGGCGAGGAAACCTTAATTTCGATATCAAAGGTAACTCTGAAATATATTGTTGCCATGCAGTGACAACGTGAGCGGGCGGAGCCTGGTCCCAGTCAAGTTTGAGAACCCATAAGGTTTTAATGAGAAGCTTAGAGAAAAGAATTACTGGACCCACGAGCCCCAGAACATCATACAAGCGAGCGGTTGCGGATAAAATAGAACGCTTGGTATAAGCGAGCGGCGGCGGCGAAACTAGAAAATAAAAACAATCAGTTGCGGGGTGCCAACGAAGATCCAATATTTTCAAAATAATTTGGTCGTCGAATGAGACCCCGTCAAGCTGACGGTGCGTTGCGGGGATGTGCTGTAAAAGCTCTGAACTGTTACTAGTCCACTTAACCAATTCAAATCCTCCACGCTGAAACATTTGAATTAGTTCAGTGGCTACGTCAACGGCGCTGTTGACGCAGGGCGCGCAGGACGCGATATCGTCCATATAAATATCTCGCTCGACCACCGAAGCAGCCAGAGGATAGGACTCCCTCTCCTCGGAAGGCAACTGACGTAATGTGCGTAGCGCAAGAAAAGGCGAAGAGCGTAAACCAAAAGTCACACGATTAAATTCGTATGTTTGTATGTCTTCCTCATTAGAAAAGCGATAAAGAATGCGTTGAAACGCGCGGTGCGATTTTTGTACTTCAATGCATAAATACATTTGTCTAACGTCGGCAAAAAATGCGATGCGATAAACTCGTACGTTTATTAAAATATT
Source organism: Pyrgus malvae (assembly GCA_911387765.1). NCBI lineage: Eukaryota > Metazoa > Arthropoda > Insecta > Lepidoptera > Hesperiidae > Pyrgus > Pyrgus malvae. The sequence goes on along the minus strand of OU426958.1, from coordinate 3,615,651 downwards.
AAAAATATCAGACTGTAAATTTTGCCCACTATGTAAAATATCATTTAATGAAATGTCATTATCTGACTTAGCGCTTGCGTCGAGTACTATTCGCAATTTAGTTGTACTTTTATCATTACGTATGACAGGGTGGTGCGGGAGATAAAAGCAAGGTTCCGTAGAATTATTTGAAGCAACCAATGATAAATAACCCTTGTTGATGTATTCTTCAATAACTTCATTGTAGCGGGAGCGAAGATCGGGACATTTATTAAAACGTCTCTCTAGGAGCGAGAAGCGTTTTTTAGCGGTTATAAAAGAATCACCTAACTTATCAGGCGTGTCCTTGAAGGGCAGGGCGACAACATATCGTCCGTTCAAATTGCGACGAGTAGTGGAAGTATAAATATTCTCACATTCCTGTTCATCAGGACTCAAATAAGTTTTTTGCGGCAGCTCCTCTAACTTCCAAAATTTTTCGAGCAAATGCGTGAGCGACGTTTGACTATTATCAATACGAGTAGGATAAGAAACTAAAGAACGCGGCATGCAAGTAGGAAAGTCGATATCTGCGTCTCCCATTATTATGTATCCTAATGACGTTTCTATGGCACTCGGCGATTGCGAATTAATTATTTTATCAGTTAACAAAATTTGTAAATAAGTGTTAACCCCTAATAAAACGTCAATGTCACCTGGTGTATGGAATTGATCGTCAGCTAAACGTAAATTATTTATATAATTAATTTTCGAAACGTCTATTAACGACTCGGGTAATTGTCCAGTTATAGTGGGAACGACTAACGGTTCAATATGATAAAGTTTATTTTCATCAAAGCGGGAGCTAAACTGCAAAGAAGTAACACCTAAAACCTTCTGCGATACTCCACCGATTCCTTGCGCCTCTTTAACTGGTGTTTTATTTGAGATCGGTAGGTATAAACGTTTGCAACACTGTTTCGTGATGTAATCACATTGCGAGCCAGGGTCCACTAAACAACGCAACAAATATTGGTGACCGTATTTAGTATGAACTTTAATCTTCGCAGTTCCCAATAATGTAGTGCGGTGCGGCGCATTACCACAATCGCGCGAAACGTTACATGACGTGGATGCATTTTTTTCTCCTGGACCTTGTTCTACCGAAGGCTGATCGACCTTATTCCTACTACTAACAAAATGAAGTAGCGTATGGTGCGAGCGGGAGCAATACCTACATCTACGCTGTGACTTACAAAAAGGAGTGGCGTGTTTATTACTTAAACAATTAATACAACATTTATTTCGTTTTACAAAATTGTACCTGTCCTGTGCATTTATTTTTAAAAAATGCGGACAGACAAATAGGTGTTCGTGATCACCCGATTTACAGAAAATACATGACCGAGACGAATCTGTATTAATAAAAGTTTTGCGTATATTTTTAGCGGGAGCGGGAACCAAATTACCTTTAATTTTATTATTGTTAGACATATTATGCGAAGTATTTATTGTATGGCACAAAGCCCTATTCTGGTCATGTAAAAACTGAACCAAAGCGGAATATTTCGGTATGTTTACGTTGCGACATGACATTTCGAACGACTTTACGGTATCGTTATCTAATTTTCTAAGCGCGATATTTAGAAACAGAAAATCAGATATGTCATCAATATTAAGTTGCTTAAGGGCGTTAATAGAAGCGTCAAATTTATCCATAAATATTTGATAACCAGCGGATGTGTTAGCGTTAACGTTCTTCAGTTCTAACAGCTGACTGACGTAGGTAGTCGCGAGCGCACGCTCGTCGTTATATCTACGTATGAGCGCGTTCCATATCACAGAATAGTTTTCAGCTGTAGGCATTAAGCCTGAGCAGATTGATAATGCCTTATCACTAAGTTTACTAACAAGATAATAAACGCGTTCAGCATCCGTTAATTGCTGATTATCATGAACTAAGGTTTTAAATTGTTGGTAGAACATAGACCAGTATCGTATGTCCCCATTAAAAGAAAGTAATTCTATGGGCGGAAGCGACGGTATAATTTTTGGTGGTAAACTATTCTGTAATTTACTTGAAGATGAAGATGGAGCGTTTAATTTGGACACTTGACTTTTAATACGACTATATAGATCATGAAAAGATTTCCACGATCCGAAATCGACTTGCGCGTTCGGATTTAATTTTAAATTTGTAACATTATAAGATTCTAACGTGTTCTTGAACTCGGTACGCAAGTATTCAAGGTCAGATGCCGTGTCAAGAAATGTGTCCTGTTCGTCTGACGAACTTGATGCACTTATAGATAAATCATAAATTTGTTGTAAACGTTCGTAAATAGCATTTCGTTTTGCAATTAATATTTTCAAACTAATTCCGTCATTTGAAACCGTTTCAGATACAATTTTACCTTTAGTAGACATTTTGTCGTGAACAAGATAAATCAGTTAAAACAGTTGAAATTATAAAAATTATGTACCTATGGCGTAATGAATGAATGATTACGTAGGTAGTTACTAGCGAAACAACGATCGCCGGTCGCGTCGGTTCCAGTTACAATATGGCGGACTTCAATTAATGAAAAATAGAATGCGTACCTATGAGGTGTAATTTCGATTACAAATATAGGTAAATAATGGTGCGAATGGTGCTGTGCGTTTTGCAAAAATAATAATATACCTACGTGAGCGGTGCGTTATTAATATGCGGAATATAAAATAATCGTAGATATAATACTTATTTGCAAAAATAAATAGCGGATGGTGCGGTGTGTTTTGCAAAAAGAATAATATACCTACGTGAGCGGTGCGTTATTAATATGCGGGATATAAAATAATCGTAGATATAATACTTATTTGCAAAAATAAATATGAATAGGCACTTATAATATATTACATGAAATACATATGTATGCGTATTTATGAGATTAAATAATTAACCCGGGTGAAGTTACTAAACTATTGACTCGAAATCCGGCTCGACATGGACCAGAATTGTTGGATAAAGGGGTGGGACCTCCGGTTCGATATGACCAAAAATGGTGGTGGAATAAAGGGTGGAAAGGAGGGTGGTTACCCACTGCGGGTGTAGGAATTGTGGACTGTAAGTTGCGTGTCGAATTAAAGGTGGAAAAACGAGAAGGATTGATAAAGGGAAAAGCGCACTCACCTCTTGCCCGGGAACTGGTGTTGTCTTTCACACTACACTATTCAGTTAAATCACAAACTATTGACAGCGGTGATGGCGGCGATGCGGCGAGTCTGATGACCACGTGTTAGGTGGCTTGCGGTGCGGTTGTCACTTGTCACGAGAGGACTTGCATGCGCGTCGGCGGCGTGCGCGTCGGCGGCGGGACGAAGGCAGACTGATTGATAGATCTTCCTGATCCATATGCGTGCGCCCAAGTGCGAACGATGCCGATATAATACAACAGTGCGCTTGCGGGAAAGAGAGGGAGGATGAAGGGGAGGGAGGTGAAATGACTTAATTGGCGCGAACATGCGGATTGTTGCAAAGTAGTTTTTCCTAACATTATAACAATGGATTTTAGCAAAGTAACGCCTGATTCTATTAATTATTTAAGATTTTGTGGTTTTTCTTTAATATAGTTAAAAAAAAATCCAAACGAGATTTGCACCTTATCCAATTGATGCCATAAAAGCATAGAGTGTTTAATTTAGAATTATAGCTGGTTCGATACCCGGGTATGCTAAGTATATTTTTTTTAAGTCGTGGAATGCATAAATAAATGCATTTGTAATCTTAGTATAACTTGTACCACCAGTTCTCACCAATATTTATTGTACTTACCGTCCAGGGGTTTTTAAATTCCAATTCTCTATCTACAGGACATGTTGTACCTAACTATATTCCGAACCAACATGCAGTGGCGTAGCATAGGTCACTAGCACCCGGTGCGGATTCCAAATTTGCCGCCCTCTTATTTTTGTAATTGTAATTATAAAAAATTTGGGCATGGTAAAAAGAGTACTTTTATTAGTTTTATTGAATGATTTATTGAATTGAAAAGTGAAATTAACATTTTTTGACATAGAGTAGAAGGTAGAATATCAATTAGAAAAATTACAGAGAAAACGTAATAGAATAATGGAGAAATCGCCTACTTCACGAACGCTCTTTTGCGCACAAGTATCATTCTAAGCTCAATTCCTCAACTGAAAGATTAAAATTTAACTTTTCTAGTCTTCCTTTCAGCAAAGTTTTTGATCACACTTTCAATATCAATTGCATCAGTGAGGTCTTGTTCAATCGACAATATAGCTAGATTAGTTAATTTCAGCGTACTCATCGCAAGTAATTTTTTATCAATTTCAGTGAAGTACAAAGAATACGTAAGGAGACATATTTATTTAAAATAACATTGAAACGAAATAAGTTTCCTAAATAATAGTTATTGAGAAACCATGCGCTTGCATCACCCATGCATAGAACCTGCATAGGTACCTGGGTATTTGGTAACAACAAAAAAAATGACGAAAAAAACACTGAAAGAAATTAACTTTTTTTTTATTTTAATTTTTTTTTCTAACTGCCACCTCCGCAGCGCCGCCCCCGGCAAAGTGCCGCCCGGTGCGGACCGCACCCTCCGCCCCCCCCCCCCCCATGCTACGCCACTGCCAACATGTTCATGTTATGCAACTAAGGACAGCATGTAAGCATCCAAAGATATGTAAGTACTCCGAAAGAACAACGTCTTTGAATTAATAATGCAAGGTCTCTATGTACTACGAGTAAAAGGAATAGTTAATGCGATTAGATCAGTGCCGAGTATGTAGTTGCTTGTTACCGGAATAACCTTTTTCTACAGTCAATTACTATACTCATGGGCCATGCGTGAAACTCACGCTATACGTAAGTTTACTCTACTAGCTCATCATTTCAACCTTTTTTATGTCCCACTGCTGGGCACAGGTCTCCTCTCACAAGGGAGAGGGATTTAGGCCATAGTCCACCACGCTGGCCATGTGCGGATTGGTGGACGTCATGCTTTCGAGAAATTATGAATTTCTCTCAGGCATGACGGCGATGAAAAACATCGTAATCAATTAAATATCACAATATTTTCCATCACCGTGGAGCAGCGATAAAATGCGCACATTACAAATTTCTTTGTCAGAGGTGCGCGCCGAGGATTTGAACCCGGAATCGGTCGCGTAGAAGACCGCGGCTTTTACCTTTCGGCCATTGCTACTCGTCTCTACTAGCCACTAGTGATGAAACCTATAGCCTTCCTCAATAAATGTACTGTTCAACACAAAAATAATTGTTCTATTCGAAACAGTAGTTCCTGAGATTAGCGCGTTCAAACAAACGAACTCTTCAGCATTATATTATTAGTATAGAAGTATCGATGTTACATACTGTTCCCAAAATAGATTTGATAAAATTAAAATAATAAAAGAAAATATTTGTGACATTCATTTTTGCAACGCCCGGTCGTTGATCGCCCATGGCAGACGATCAATAAATTCCTAGAATTGTTGGATTACAAAAAAAAAACGTTTAGATAAAATTTGCTGCTTTAGTCACACTTAAGTAAGTTTTAATATAAAATTTATAAAGTAAAAAAATGGAAAAAGAACAAAATATGTTAAAAAAATTGCATCGGCCGGGAATCGAACCCGGGCCGCCCGCGTGGCAGGCGAGCATTCTACCACTGAACCACCGATGCTTATCGAAATGTTATAAATTTTCTGTACACCACTTACACAATTTCAACAAAAGTATTTTAAAGATAAGAGTAATTATAGTATTTTTTTAATATTGACTTTCTTTATAGATTAATACAATATGTATCTAATATTACAAAAACATAAAAGGCTAAATAAAATAACATCTAAACTGCAGGCGGGCATTACACGTTTAATTCCCTCCTTCACGTTTAAATTAAGACTAGCTTTCTGCTCGCGGCATCGCTCGCTGCACATTTAGTTCTATGGAAACGAGATATTTTCCCCGGGTAAAAAGTAGCTTATGTAACTCTTTAGACTTCAAACTGTCCCCATACAAAAAAATATGTCAAGCTGTAGAACCACTGCGACGTAACAAAAGGGCAAACAAACAAACTTATATCACATTTACAATATTATTGTTTATATTGCAAATAATGTTAAAGTAATTTATCCAATGGACGGGTGCATTTTTAAGTATTTCGGTACACTAAATATTGAAATCTCCACCAACCCGCATTGGAGCAGCGTGGTGGAATAAGTTCCAAGCCTCCCCCAATAATGGGGAGAGACCCGTGCCCAGCAGTGAGACCTAAAAAGGGTTGCTGTCAAATATTGAAAGATAAATATGGTAATTAACTAATTATACTTAGGTAGTATGTGTTAGTATAACAATTTGTGCTATCTCTTTTCAATGATATCTCTAAACGGGGAAGTTATTTGATCCTCCGTGCCAAGCACGAATCACTTACGAAAACAATTTTCCTAAAGAAACATTTGCACCCTATCGTTTTCACCCGGAATCATAAAAAATGACGCTTCTTTTCCTCAACAAATGAGAGCGAAGAAAAAAGTTTGACAGTTCCATTCCACGAGACGCTTATATTGTTTCTGTTAATGTGGAATTTTATAATCATTTAAATATTTCTATTTCATTGAGAGCTTGTCTCATAATAGTCCTAAATTAGGACCAATTTGATACGTCTAATTCGCGAGCAATTCTTGTATATATCTAAATATATTTTTTGAATCTCGCAAACAGCTCCAAAGATTTTGATGGAATTTAGTACCCTGGTTTCGGGGATGATAAATCGATCCAGCAAATTTTTATTGATAGAAATTGTCGTTTTATTTAATGTTTATGCCGTTAAATATAAAATTACTCTTTCTGACATCTATTGGGGAATATTAATAATTAATATTGTGGCGTAGAAAGCCGTCAAATGTCGACCTTCAATCCGCCCTTCAAACAAATGACAATGTCGATATGAAAGACCTCTATAAAAATTTCGTCAATGGAATTAAAGCTTTCTTGGTTGAATGGTTACGAAAGCTGACTACGGCGTTTTTTATTTTTCGTGACAATTTTTTTTAAATTGGGAGCTAGGTATTTCAAAAGGCTTTGTTAAGTAACACTAAGCCAATGAATGTTTTGCTTAAAAATAAACCAAGAAAATCAATTGTTTTTATCCGAGCAACGCGGACGTCCAGGTACTGAAATATAATCTGCATAATAGCATCTGTACAATAAGTAAGTATGATATTTATTTTAAAAAGATTATAAAAATTAGCTTTGTAAAGAATGCCGTAAAGTACGATATAGCTAAAAGAAGGTATTTCCCACTTTAATATATTTATTATATTTTATTTAAGTATTATTTATTTATACTACTAAAGCTCCAGAATACCTGCTAACAAAAAATTAAAAAATAACCCACTGATTTGCAAAACATACAAACATAAAAATTGATTTTGAAATTAGCTTTTTTTTCATTATATTTCACAGCTCTAGAGGATTAAAAACCTCACTATCTCGTTTTCCTTTCAAAGCGATATCTTCGCGCGTTCCCGAGGCTAAGAGTCTTAAATACTAGTAAAGCTAATGAAATCGTGCTACAACTACAAAATCTCTTTACTCTCTTTGTGTTTGCACGTCCACTCAACTCTGATGGAACTGGACGAGCGGCTTGCGTCGCTCTAAACTGAATTTATATTAAAAACGTGACTCGGTGTGAATATTTCCTTTAAGCTGAGCACTAACTTCAGCCTAGAACCACGACACTAAGTAGTTTGTAGCGCACTAGACTTCCTCGTCGCATAAAAATGTATTAGAAAAGAATTTAAAACCGTGTACACTGAAAGTTACAACGGTAGTAAGCAATCAATTTATTTATTTAGCTTTTAGTTACGTACTTCTTTTTCTTTAGTGTTCCATCGCCTCTGCGCATATTACTCTACTTACCTATTTGTATGCAGTTTTTGCCGTTTTGTTGAAATAGGGCGATATTATATTACACAATCAGCTGTCACGTGTACCCATTATCAACCCATAATAGCCATTCTGTTATCTCAAATATATAATGTAATTTTTTTAAAACAGTGCTGGGAGTTTTTTTTCCGCCGCCTTTTTTCCTTCAGCTCAACATCTAGCTCAATCCCCATTGAGGCGAAGGCGAAACCGTGAAAAATGACATTCATTAAGCGAATATTTTGTATTCCTAATATGAAATAAATATTTTTTCTTTCATTATAATACTGAAAGTCGAATTAGTCAGATATTCGAGTAAAACAATGGCTCCCTCTCAGAACCTGAGTCCAGAACGTGTCCGATGGACTTTTGGGCGCAAGCTGAATAAAGTTATTTTCGCACTGTTATTTTATTTCACAAAACTCGTGCACTGCACTATCGAAATGCCATCAACTTTATTCGATATAACTCAAAAATACACGAAGAAATCCTATCCTACTAATATTATAAATGCGAAGAAAGTTTGTTTGTAACTCTTTCACGCGAAAACTACTCAACCGATCATCATGAAACCTTGTACATTTATGTTCTTGGAGTTATAAGAAGTAAAATAGGATACTTTAAAAAATATTAAACCGCGAAACCGCGGGACACAGCTAGTTAAAAATAAAACAACAGCACAATACCTATGTCTTTCTTATCATTTAGTTAGGTATTTCAATACCCACTTCTAACGACGAAATTAATTTCACCGCTTTCTATAAAAACGTTCAAAGTGGTTGGTATAAGGACCGCCAGCTTTTCAAGCTGTAAGAGCCGATATGAGGGTGTATAAATGGATGTGTTTTAAATTAATATAATTACAATTTCCACTGTTAGTTAGATATTGCTGTATAATTCAAACTTTAGTCCCTGTAGCTTCGGGATTAAGAATAGAGCTACGGTATCCCCTGCCTGATCGTAAGAGGCGACTAAAACGGGGCTTCCGGGGTTGTGGGCGGAGAAAGTGGGAACTCGATCCGTCTAGCCAGCTGCCCCGGGAAGGACGGCGGTGGCTGCCACCGTAAGCATAGGAAGGTGCAGGAGAGCACATCTCCTCTCCCGGGGATGGTCCCGTTCTGGGGCACCGCGCGAGGAGAAAACCGTTGCGTTCCAGTCCTCCCCCAAGCGCAGAGGCAGGCGACAGAGGGATTCTCTTCTTACCATCGCTTTCCTGTGTCTATATTCATGGAGAAGTCAAACAATTTCCCCTTCTTTTTAGTTTTATATAAGTTCCAAAAAATGTTATATGGGTTTTGTACCACACTGAAACCTTCTTAGTGGTTTAATAACACCGAGATCTCCAGCGGAACTCGCCAGTGTCCTGTTCTCTATGACGCCTGAAATCATGAAATGCCTGACATATTCCATGAACAACAAATCAATTAATGACTTTCTATCAAATACTATTTATTAGACTGACATTGGCTGAAGGAGCAACTCTGCATATATCCACTTACAGGTTTAACACTATAACCTTAAGTGTGGCATCTCCTCTGATGGGACACCATTTGTTACTCAACTAACAGTTTCCATCATAATCAACCAAGTAGCAAGCCCCCTGTAGTGGGCAAAGGTCTTCTCTCACCTTCGCTGAGATGTTTAAGTCATTGACCCCTACCCTAGCCTTCACCTCTGAAGACGTTCGGAGAGTTCTCAAGTGCAGATTGCATTTCACGACATTCACATCTCTGAGAAAGATATTTACTTGCAAATGCGATCACGGCGGCAAATGAAATGCGATGTGCACTGGAAAGCAATCTCTGGTTGAAAGGTCGAAAATCTTTAAACGGGAAAGATTACACTGAATTATTGGGTAGTTTTTATACCTACTGTTTTAGTGCCTATATTCATAGAGAAATAAAACAACTCCACCTTCTTTTCAATTATAGTATTTAATAAGATTTGAATAGAAATTCAAAATATTGCAGTGACTCAATTTTATAATCATTTTCTTTGTTATGTAGAATTTTTATCGCGCTAAAACCTTCTAAGTGGCCTGCCGAAGAACGACGGGTTCTCCAGCGGACTGACTTCACTCCAGACCTACTGACTTAAGAAAAAGCTATTTATTACACGGACGGAGTTTATTTATACAACGTAGGTACTCAATTCCACACCGGTGCGTTCCACTGGAGATCCCGCAGTCCTCCCCAAGCGCAGAGGCAGGCCACCGAGGGGGTTTTAGTGCGGTACATATCCCACATGACCCGGTATCCTGTCCCAAGGTGCCGGGTACCTTGTGAAGGTATATATACCAAAAAAAGGGTACTTAATTGCAAAGTATACCAACGCTCTCATTTTCTAAGTGAGTTATTAATTATTTTATCATCTAAATGGATATTTGATGTCATGTATGGAAGTAATTGATGTTGGTGAATATACAGATGCAATCATGTTTTATATTGCCGTCATAAGTTTTATGATAAGGGTTTATATTAAATGTAGGAGAAGTTTATAAGCACTCAAAGTAATGAGACACTGAAACTCTGTTAAGGGCCACTAAAATTTGATTACGATAGGTCCTTTCGGAATCTTAATTTTTTATTTTAGTAACCCGAAAAAAGTCTTTAAAACCCGTCATGGCTGGCTGGCTGCAACCCTGTTACGTCCCACTGCTAGGTACGGGTCTCTCCCCATTATTGGGGAGGCCTGGAGCTTACTCCACCACGCTGCTCCAATGCGTGTTGGTGGAGTAAACCCGTCATAATTACTGAAAAATGAAGTATGATGAACTACTTATTTTTATTTATTCATATTTATTTTTACTTATGCCGCACCACCCGCGGCTATGTGTACGCGTTGGCCTTTATTACCTTTATTACCGAAGCAGATATTTTCCCAGATAAAAACTACCCTCACACCATACCACTCCATAAAAAATTGGTCAATCCGTAGCACCGACAAACACACTTTCACAGTTATAATATGTATGGATTGTTAGTAAAAAAAATTCTTAGAATTAGAATCCGTATCCGTTGATTGGATCATACAGTCATAATGACTCGGTGTTTGAGTCTGGTAACAACGGTATAGGTAAGTAGTTTTAGCTTTTATAATACTTCACAGATTTTTTTTCATAAAAACATAACTTTATTAAAATTAAAGTCTACATAAAAAGGAAAATATAATATACATTGTACATATTTTAGCTAATAGCTATTACTATTCTCGTATCTCGTATGAAAAATTACTCGTGCACGCTGCAAAAAAACATTAATTTCGTTTATCAGCTTTTACTTCGCTGTCGTCGGTATAAGGATTATGATGGATCTTAGCGGGACGTTATGTTATACAAATATACACATGTGAATATTATGAAAAGAATTTTTTGCCCCTAGCGAAGAACCCTACTGTTGGTATCGATTACATAAGCATGGGCTGCACAGTGGACACCACACATTACTTATTTATTTTTAATTTGTTTTTTGAAGTGAAAACTTCTTTAGCGGCGTTGTGCACTTATTTTAGGATGGGTAGAAAATGTTAAACTCGCGTCAGGATACGTGGCCTGATCGAATATTCGTATATAAGACGAGATGACAGCTGATGTCTATATCCCGACTGTCTATACTTGTAAAATTCACTTAAGTATATGAAGTAATTAAAATACGGACAATGAACAAAGTGCATCTATTAATGAAAAAAGTGACGAAGAAGTAGTGAAAGAAAATGAGTGAGTACTTTATAAAAATACTGACTAGATAAAAACCTACTGGAAATAAGGAATGAAAAATAATACTGATAATAAAAACAATTCGTGCGAAATTATTTCCTAATCATTCCAAAATATCAAAAACCAGCCAAGTGCGAGTCGGACTCACGCACGAAGGGTTCCGTACCATTATCTATAAAAAATCACGTTTATTGTATGGGAGCCCCCTTAAATGTTTATTTCATTCTATGTTTAGTATTTGTATAACAATAGCGGCAACAGAAATACATCATTGCTTTTGATTATCCATAGAAATCATTGCATTAAGATTGAATGAAAGGTAAATTGTGGTTTACGATTTATGACGTATTAAAAAAAACTACTTGCTAGATCTCGTTCAAACCAATTTTCGGTGGAAGTTTGCATCGTAATGTACATCATATATTTTTTTTAGTTTTATCATTCTCTTATTTTAGAAGTTACAGGGGGGGGCACACACATTTTACCACTTTGGAAGTGTCTGTCTCTCGCGCAAACTATTCAGTTTAGAAAAAAATGATATTAGAAACCTCAATATCATTTTTGAAGACCTATCCATAAACGTATGGGTTTGATGAAAAAAATTTTTTTTGAGTTTCAGATCTAAGTATAGGGAACCCTTAAAATTTATTGCTTTTTTCTATTTTTGTGTGAAAATCTTAATGTGGTTCACAGAATACATCTACGTACCGAGTTTCAACAGTATAGTTCGTATAGTTTCGGAAAAAAGTGGCTGTGACATACGGATGGACAGACAAACAGACAGACATCACGAATCCATAAGGGTTCCGTTTTTTGCCATTTGGCTACGGAACCCTAACAAAAATACACGTTATAACAATAATACAACGTTAATGTTCAAGTTTTTACTTCTGCCGGCACTACCGGAATGCAACCCGTTGTTTTTTTTATAGTAGTAAAATAAATCAATGGTAATAGTAAAGTAAGAAAATATTTATACTTCTTTAAAGCAACAATCTTCATAAAATAAAATATTACATTTATTAGGTACCTTATCTTACGCTAAATAAAAGAACATTTAAATCTACGTATATTGCTTATTTATTTGTGTCTAGACTGATCGATTTTAGAGTTTTGGTACCGCATTATGAGTATAAATTTAATTTTATCATTACGAGTGGCACAACTGTAGGTCACAGTTGGAAGCTATTTACTTATCTATAAAAACTTTGATAAGAAAAATAAACTCTTTAAATTTGTTTGCCACGAGACTTCAAAATTAAACATGCTTGTGATAATCAGGGATTTTGTCCTTTTTGCTATTGACTCAAAAACAGTGACGTCTTTAGATCGTTGGTTTTAAGTCAACATAGGGTTTTTTAACCTATTACATATATATCTAGGGGAAGTTATGTGTATCGACTCCGGAAACCGCATAAAAACGTACCTACTTAAAAAAAATTGATTATTTCATATTTAAGTTTGAAAATATGTGTCTAGTAGATTGTCTTAACACTTTAATCTAAATCTGACTATACATTCATGAAATTTATATCTTTTAATATCAATCAAATTTACACTTCATACTTCGATGCTGAAAGCTGTATTAACCTTCAATATCTAAACCTTACAAAATACATATTTTATTATTATGTAGATACAGACCGTTTTTTAGAAATGTCATAAATAGTAAATAAATACATTCGTTCGGTAAAGTGGTTAGATCGTTTTATTGTCCGAAAAACTGTTTTATTACAACTACAAACTGCTTTTATTTTATATTTTGTCTTCAAAGGTATTGTCGTGAGCGTCTTTAGGTATATTATGTAGGTAAACGGCTATACTCACACTCAGACTCACGGTATGCTTCGAGATCGCACGACCATTGAACTATATTACTAGAGTACGCCAGACAGTCCCTGTAGCTTCGGGATTAAGAATGGAGCTAAGGTATCCCTGCCTGTACGTAAGAGGCAACTAAAAGGGGGTTTTCGGGATTGTGGGCGGTGAGAGTGGGAGCTCGATCCGTCCAGCCAGCAGCCCCGGGAAGGACGGCGGTGTGTGCGTGACCGCATGCCGCCGTCAGCATCGGAAGGTGCAGGAGATCACATATGCTCACCCGAAGACGGGCCCGTTCTGGGGCGTCTCTCGTGGAGGACACGGGTGCTTTCTACTGGAGATCTCGGAGCCCTCCCCAAACGTAGAGGCAGGCCATCGAGGGAGTTTTAGTGCGGTACAAATCCCACATTACCCGGTACCCTCTCCCAAGGTGCTGGGTACCCTTTGAAGGTTTGAATACAAAAAAAGAGTATGCACGACTAGTTTTTATTATACCTAATCATTTTGCATATAACTAGGTAAACGAAAAATGAATTCAATTTTTGTTCGATAATCAAAATGACTATTGTCGCAGTAATCAGCCAAGTAAGTAGATATACGAGTAAAGTGAAAATTTTTCCAAAATGTGAGTAACGGAGTTTTGAAGCAATCCGAAAAACTATATTGTTCCAGTGTCATTTTATTTCCAATCACTCCGGCACGGTAATTAACCTGTATCGAACAAAATGCCATCGACCAGGATGCTAATGCCAACGACAACAGTATTCGAAGTTACCCAATATTTCACCAAGAAAATAAAACAAGACTCCGCCATGCCTCTTTCGAGAGAGATGAAAATTAATGTTATGAAAAAACAACATTTATAATTAGCTGTTAAAGGTTTAAAAGGGTTGGCATGTTGAAAATTTTCAATCCAAAATCTCCAGAGCATTCCGAAAGGCAATTAGGTATGATGAAAATTACTTTGGGGCAAATATTTTGTTATTTATATCCCAAAGGAAAAAAGTGGCCGTTACTAAAGCAATCTTATGGCTTCAGGTGGGACGTTAAGGAGGTTATGCTATGAATAAAAATTTTGTTTCTAGAAAAAATATCATTACCACCTATAACTTCGGAATTAGCTAACTTTCCCCTTCTTAAAATTTTCAATTTTACTTTTTTATATTTTTATCCTTCTCTGGTGTGCTAAAAAAGCCTGTTATAATATTATAATGAATTATTAAATTCAAAAGTAATTTATACTAAATTACAGGCCAACTTTTTTAAAAAGGAAATTTGTCTTTACTCAATTTTACTCCCGGTATACCTAGTTAGTATTCTGTACTTAGGGGATAATAATGTGGCCATTAACTACATAGGTACTTCTTATTGAAATATAAATTTAAAATAAAAACTGGCCAAGTGAGAGTTGGACTCACGCATGAAGGGGTTCCGAACCATTATCTATAAAAAATCACGTTTATTGTACGGGAGCCCCCTTAGATATTTATTTTATTAAATTTTTAGTACTTGTTATAGCGGCAACAGAAATACATCATCTGTGAAAATTTCTAATATCTAGCTATCACGATTCATGAGATACAGCCTGATGACAGAAAGACGGACGGGCAGCGGAGGCTTAGTAATAAAATCCCGTTGGCACCTTTCGGGTACGGAAACCTAAAAATATTTAAGTAAACAGATAGAAGTTACACGTAACTTTTTTTTCTATTCTTTCGTATTTCATCATAATTATTATTGTAAACTTCCAACAATAAGACACAACGTAACAACATACGGTATGGTAGGTGCTTTTATCTATTCTTACTTTAGAGCATGCTTAGATGCTCTAAGATTCTTAGCAACAATAACATTTAAATTCACATGTTCACATTAGAATACTAGGCAATATTTTAAGTTTGTGCATAACCTTATTTAATTTATTAAGACTCTCTTGTATGTTATCAAGACACTTAAATTAGTAGAAATAATTCATTAGTCCGATTTCTAGAGGGATCAATAAAATATGCGATGGGGAAGAAAGGATAAACCACGTCTCGGCAAACGAAACACAGGCTGCCCTGAACTAGGCGGACCGTCGACATAAAGAAGATAGCGGGAACTAGCTGACTTCAAAGGGCGTCGGACTGGGCTGAGGCAACTGCCTATTGCCCGCAGTGGATAGAGGCTAATGGGTAGATGGATTAGACTGAATTAGGGGCCTCCTGCCATCCATGTCAACAACTACCATCGATAAAATCACGCTCGAACGAAATGCTGCTTAAAATTTTATTATAAGTTCACTAAAAGAAAAATGCCTTCCAAATATCATTAGTCAGCAGACTCGGCCACGCATGCTTCATTAATTATTATTAATGTTATCTATATAAAATGATTTGTCCTGAATGACTAATCAAGCCACAGCCCAAACCGATGGTCGTTTGAACGCGCGAATCTCGGGAACTACTGGTTTGAATTGAAAATTTATTTTTGTATTAATTAGTCCATTTATTGGGGAAGGCTATAGGCTGTACTCGTATAACATAATGCTATGACTAATACCAAAGTCCACGCGGACGAAGTCGCGAGCGGCCGCTAGTTTTATACATATTACTTAATCAAACCTTAAAATCAAATAACAATAAACCTGTTGATAATTTCACCTAGGTACGCTTTAATGTTGATTCTTACAAAATAACGTAGTACCGAACGATAAAACCAGTCACCGGCAGCACCCGGCAGTGAACCTGTGCACTGTGCAGTGAGATTCGAGCGACCGGCGCTCGCGCACGTTTTAATATGGAGTTATTTATAAAAATGGCCGGTATGCTGTTATTACTGCTCGCCTCGCTAACAATAGTGGCTTCTCAGGGCCCCAGTCCAATAGTCAGGGTGGCCCATGGTATCATCCAGGGGACGTGGCAGCAGTCGACCAATGGACGACAGTATGCAAGTTTTCAAGGTGTACCGTATGCGCGCCCGCCGGTCGGCAAATATAGGTTTAGGGTATGTATTTTATTGATTAATTGGATCATTTTTAAATATTTGATAGTCATATCTGAAAATTATTTGATTAAAATTGAAACAACTAAATATATATTATCTACCTACATATTTTTATTAACTCGGTGCCTTAGAGCATTTAACATACCTTCGATGCTCTAAGCTCGGCGCATTGTTTAATAAGGTACAAATTAAACAATACAACAGATTAAGTAACAAATTTTATTTCACCAAAAGATAATGAAACGGTAGACATAAAGTTAGAATTTTTCGTCCTTTCACAGAATACAAATTATTCATTACTTTAACTTTTTTTAAGATTATGAGAAGCGTTTATACTTTTTAAAGTTTGTATGATTAAATGACTAACTTAGCCTTTGATAAGTAGACTAATTTAGTAATAATATATACTAATAAGTCTATTTTTGCGTTTTTGGCGGGAAGTCGAAAAAGACATATTGTGCTCTTGTTTTATTTTTACTTTCTTGGTGTATTTTTGAGTTATATCGGATTAATTATTGGCATTTTGTTCGATATAGGTTAATTATAGTGCACGAGTGTTGTGAATTAAAATAACAGTGCGAAAATAGGTTTTTTCGGCTTGCCTCTAAAATTGCATTGGTCACGTTCTGGTAAAGAAGCCATCGCTATACTTGAATGTCTGACTGACTTGACGACATGACGACTGTTACTGACGACTTACTGACTTTACCTCGTTTAGTTCCACCGAAACTGGCAAAAACATGATGCAAAATTTATACTTGACGCTGGCAATATGCTTGCGTTTTTGCGATGCCATAATTAAAGAAAAAAAAGTCTTTTTTATACCTTCTATGTAATTTGCAATGAATAAATGTTTATTAATAGGTATAACATCCCATAAATTAGAATCATTCCACTGAAATCATCGCATCACCGTACAATCTATCCCGCATAATGTTTATTTTATTGCTGACACTATTTGGCTGCTACCCTTTTTGCGTCCCACTGCTGGGCACGGGTCTCCCCAATATTGGGGAGGCCTGAGCTTACTCCACCTCGCTGCTCCAATGCGACACTATTTACTGACAATAAATTCTATACTTATTTATTTATTTAGTTATTTTTCTAACTTTTGTATTTTACACTAGATGTGCCCCGCAGTTTTAACTGCGTTATAGCGCGACGTTATAAATAAATAAAAAATGGTTTAATGCGACACAGCACTAATAAACCATAAAGTTTAAAGCACAAATACAAATTTTTAAAAAATATATCAGGAACAAACAATGGGGAAAAATACAAATAAACAGTTTTAATGGGCAAAGGAAAAGTATCAGCTTCTGCTAACACGAGCGAACTCATGCAGCGCTGTTTTTCAGGCTTTCCCTCTCCCTTAGGCGTCGTTTGGGCGGTACCAGACCAATCCCCGATTTCCGCTGCAGTAATTTGTACTCTCATACAAATAAAAAAATAAAATTAAAAAAACGATAGAAAAGGAAACTAATAAAAGTAAATTTAATAGAATAGAACATTGATAGAAAATGAAATGCACTAAAGGCACGAGCGCGTGTGTGTGTTTGTGTGTGTGTGTGTGTGTCTGTGTGTGCGTGCAGGCTTACCGCTAATGTGGTGGAGTGTGATTATAATCTTCCTCGTTAAATGCAACACAAAGATTCCAACACAAAGATGTTTGCTATTGAAACCTGTAGTTGCCGAGATTAGCGCTACAAAGAAACCCTTCAGCTTTTTCAGCTTTCAGTACTGTACTCCCAAGCTGCTATCTTATTACAAGTAAGCAGATATACGCGTTCGTGCGATTTTCGTGCAAAAATATTTGCGATTTTTTAAATTATCCTATGAGCGAAGTAATATATTTAGGTCTACAGGTAAAATAGTTAAAAAGTTATTTACGAACTAGTTCAATTAACCCGACGAACATATTTCAATTAACCCGATGTCAAAGAGAATCAGAAATTACAACCCTGAATTGAAATTATATTACTTAAAGACTTGTTTTGAATACCAACAGACAGCTTTTTTATTTAAACATTTAATTCAGACATTATCTATAATAATAATAAGACAGAAATTTCAATACCCCTGCTGTAAGTTAAAGTAATGCTTACTCTCAAGACAGCTGTTTTGCATCAAGGGTGACCTCAGTATTTACAGACAATTCTTACGCTTACGGCATATTGTTTTATTGTAATAATATATGTATTATACTGTACGCATAAGATAACAACTGAACAACTGCCGTATTTATAGTAGGTAACTGTTGAATCAGGATATTTTTCAATTTTAGCAACATATTTTTATTGTTGCAAAATATACTTTAGTTAGGCACGTAAAAAAAGCATCAAACAATTGCCAAGATCCTATGGCTGTTTGGCAAACGGAGATCTCCCGCCGGAAATCTGCAACCCATTTCGCATCTCAAATCACAGCTAAGCACGCATATTATATACGGGAGGCCTGAAGCTTACTCCACCACGCTGCTTTGTGCCACTTATGTGTAATTTCAGCCTATAATCTATCTCTGTACAAAATTCAATTTCGATCCGATCAGCCGTTCTTGCGTGAAGAAGCGACATACATGCATCTGAACATCCAAACTTTTATACATATTATAAATCCCAAGCGCAACCGGATGAGATCGCTACTTTATTCGTACTATCCTATGAATTTTGCCAACTGGCAATCCCCGCGTCATAAACATATGTTGGCTATGATTTACAGCATTACAGCTGACGTTCGTATACATAAAGCCTATAAACTGTGGCAATTTGCGATGCATATGACTTTAGGAGCCAACTTAATCCTAATATTAAAAACGCATAATTTTGTTTAGACGAATGAAGGGGTAGATTTATTTATAATTCATATAAAATTCATATTTTTGGGATATATTATATTTAACTTATCAAATCACTTTACTCATAGTCCCACAGTACCACCACCACCACTCTGAGGGCCCACTCTGAACGCCCGTATCCGAAACTAAGTGAATTTTCGGGCCTTATTTTTGGATTAGATTGAAGAAATTCTAGCAATATTATTCATTCAATAGTTTAATGTCATCAATGACAACGCTTATCTTATTAATTCATGAAAAGAAGCGATCTGAGTATGCTAAAAATTATTCCGAAAATGTTAGAACTTACGGACGGATGCTTACAGAGTGGGCCCTCTGTGCCGTGTGTGCCCACACACAGATAAGGGCAGAAACGCCCGGACAAGGAAAAGACCTCTAAATTCAACATTTAGATCCCCGATGGGAATCGAGCCTAGGACCTGACATGGCACACCGGCGTAGTGACCACTTTTCCATACGGGTCGTCAAAGTTATAGCTTGCCTTGTAACGCAGGTGAAACTGTAGGGCCAAACAAAAAATTAAACTTTTTATAGCTCAGGCTTCTGGAGTCTAGCCTAAGTGATAAGACACAGGTGGTTGATTGAACAGTAAAAGATTGAACGCGTCAGCAATTCAGTTAGAGGTCACCCAAGGCTCAACCTTTGGCAAATTCTTATTTATAATTTCAATAAACGATACCTTTTTGGTAGAGAATAGTCTCGGGATATACTCATAATATTAATGATTAAGGTTAATGTTTTTTTATTTTTTTTATTTTTTGGAATTAAACCAGCGACGTTAATGTGCGAAAAAATGCGAAACCACAATTAAAAGGAGAGAAAGTAAGTTTTGTATTTGATATTTGTAATAACTTCAGATTCTAAGGTGCAGTGGGTATCCTGATTCCCACACTCAATTATTCGATTTGTGAAATAAATTTACTTTTGCTATATTCCGATGCTGATGTAGATTGCGGTTAGTTAATATAATAATATGCAAGCTAGGCATCGTTTTACAGGATCGCGAAAAAAATGTTTTTAAGACAATTCAAATTTCTAAATAGGATCGATGTGCTCTATCTGTTCAACCTATTTTTAAGACACCACTGAACTAATGTTTGTAACAATAAATTAGAGGGTTTTTTTAAAGAGTTCGGCAGGGAGTTTTTTTTTCCGCCGCCTTTTTTCTTAGCTCAGCGTCTAGCCCAAACGGGCACCTAAAGGCGATGACCGGGAAAAATTACATTAAGCGAATATTTTGTATTCCTAATATGAAATAAACATTTTAAATTTGATTTTGACTATTTGTTTTATAATTGAGATGTTGAGCTATTTACAAAAAAATTCAAAACGCATACATTAAAAATATTGCAGTAATTTACGTTTAGAATCCAGGATAATTCTTAATTAAACTTTGTAAATTATTTTTATTGCCTTCCTAATCAATAATAACTTAGTTAATTGACTGTTAGATTCTTGTAACGTGTGTGTGACGTCTCACGTGTTTTTTTAATACAATTTGTATGATGATGCTTTGACACATTAAAAGTATCTCAATTGATTTCGTAGTCAACGACCGTATTGTTCATTCATCTAAATAAATTTATTGTAATTAAATTACTGTTATAACATGCATCGCATTACACTGGTAAACAGTAGTTTAAATTTGACTGCGATACAGTAGTACTGTCTATCGATGTCTCAATGAGACTTCAAACGAATACAAGTTGATCATTTTTAAACTATATTTCCTTCAGTGCAATGTTTCGTTTGTGATAATAAGGTTAATGACCGAGACAGATAAGCTAATGTTAGAATCATACAAACATGTGCGTATCTAATCAATAAATTTAAAATATACTAGTGAATATCCTGCATACACCATAGATAATATACACAAGACACTAGTCGCTTCATTGTTATGAAGGGTCTCTATATTTCTAACAGTAAATATAATTATTTACTGTTAGCAATTTTCTGTTATAAAGTGAAGAGTTTTTTCTGTTGTAAAGTTTTTTTTTCTTTTTTTTTTAAGGTTTTTCTTGCCGACCTTACTTTTGTGCCACCAATGACAAGTCTCGATTACCCCGTATCGTATTACCCCGAGATTGGTCTAGGTGTCCCTCCCCGATACCAAAAAAAAGTTAACTATGCTTAGAAATCAGGATAATAATTTATTATTACGCTTGTAAAGTAGGATAATTGTTTATAATTGATTTTTATTGCCTTTAAATTTGTCCTTTTTGTAGGTGGTAGAACCATTATCGTTCGCCCGGGGAAGTACCACCGCTGCACCCACTTCTGCCATGAACCAACCAAAGGTGCAGTTGCCGGCCACACTTACATGAGGCGACCACCAGCCTCCAGAGTAGCAGCGCAACTGCATACGACCTCAGACAAGACTTACCTATGCTTGCTTAAGGTCGTATGTAGATGTCTATGGGCTGAAGTGACCACTTAACACCACGTGGCCTGCATGCTTGTCTGCTAATCCATTCAAATAAAATAAAAAACAATAAATATTTAGTCAATTTACTACGAATGATTTATGTTGTCACAAATCAATTAACTCATACAAAATGTATGAGGATATTATGTCACGTTTTGACAGCTCATTAAAAGTATCTCAATTGATTCGGTAGTCCAAGATCGGATTCTACACCGCTTTTTATTAAAATTGCGAATAGTATTTATATATTATAAAATAACATTCTGAAACGACAAATCAATGTGAAAATCTCCTGGTTTACTCATTTGAATTGCACAAATTATTCAAGCTCGAGAGAATACTGTCACGGCGACACGCTCCCTGCTTCCTCTACCTCTTCTTTATATGGCGCCACAAGTCTTCGCGTCCAGACATGCACCACAGATAACATAATATGAGTTAGCCTCGTTAACAGTCGACCATCCTGAACTTTAATACGGCCTCGTATTACTTATCCAGCTGATTGAGTCTGTGCTTGACTCATCGTCTTCATATAATAACCCAGCTTAGGTAGCTGATTGAGTCTGTGCTTGACTCATCGTCTTCATATAATAACCCAGCTTAGGTAGCTGATTGAGTCTGTGCTTGACTCATCGTCTTCATATAATAACCCAGCTTAGGTAGCTGATTGAGTCTTAACTTGACCCATCATCTTCGTATCCCAACTTAGCCAGCTGATCGAGTCTGAACTTGACCCATCGTGATCAGCTTACGCAGCTGATTGAGTCTGAACTTGACCCATCATCTTCGTATAACAACCCAACTTAGCCAGCTGATCGAGTCTGAACTTGACCCATCGTGATCAGCTTAGGCAGCTGATTGAGTCTGAACTTGACCCATCATCTTCGTATAACAACCCAACTTAGCCAACTGATCGAGTCTGAACTTGACCCATCGTGATCAGCTTAGGCAGCTGATTGAGTCTGAACTTGACCCATCATCTTCGTATAACAACCCAACTTAGCCAGCTGATCGAGTCTGAACTTGACCCATCGTGATCAGCTTAGGCAGCTGATTGAGTCTGAACTTGACCCATCATCTTCGTATAATAACCCAGCTTAGCCGGCCGATTGAGTGTAAATTATCCAACCTGTGTAAGACACAATACATCTTTTTTAATCATTTCCGTAGCCAGTAATTTTTTTTTACATCACATGGACATTTTTCTTAAACACAGAGTTATTCAAATAAACACATTGAAACATGTTGTATGACATCAATTATATCGTTACCTGAATTATCCAACATCATCTGGTTTTTCTAAAAGTATTCTACCAAATACTTTTAGAAAAGCAAAAGCAGTCAAGATCGTCATATTATTATAATCATCCCTTACGGAAATAACAAAGCAACCAATTTGACGACCTGCGTGGCGCAATGGCTACAATGCCCGACCCCCAATTCAAGGGTCCCGGGCCCGATTCCCGGCGAAGCAGAAACCCGAATGATGAGTTCAAACCTCCGCTCCCGGTCTGGGCGCCCGCGTCTCCGTCCGCGTGCGTCCATGGTACCCACGACACAGGGTACATCCACCCCACTGCGGAGCCATGCGTGTGAAGCGTAACCAATATAATTATGAGATACACAGATGAGTGGCTTAACACAACCGTAACAGTTACAGAGTTTAACTCCATCATAATAACAATAAAATCATATAATTTCGAGGTTATTCATCATCCTTTAGGAAAATTACATTTACCTTTCCATTGAACCCAAGTGAAATAGGCTGTACGTCAAATCAAGCGTTCATTGCCGGATAATTTGAATGTCATTAAATTTATTAAATAAAACGTTATTGACGTTGAGACGAACGCGTCCCATGCATAAATTTTTACTAAACCTTCTACCAATTTTAAACTGTCATATTGTCACAACTTATATTACCATTAAACACAGGGATGTTTTCGGTAGATGTAAATAACTTGTGTAGGTACCTGTCCTTGACTTGAACAAACCATGGCGTCATCATTAGTCGCCGGTGTATCCAACACCGACTGTTATGCAGCCACTGAATCTACGACAGGCACCTCTTGCCTATCTGAGGAGGTCGACGGGGCTGGAACGGTTATCAATGGACACACGGGGCAAGGCGGGGTCGTTGACCCTGCTGATGCTGAAATATTCGCAGAAAAAGTTTACTCCTTATTTACAATTTTGTCAATAATATTTTCTGATCTTTCTATTTTTTTATCGATGACGATTGTTTTTCTTATTTTGATGATCTGTCACGCGATTTATCACAATAATATCGTTTTCGAGTTAGGATCTCGACCACAACCTTCCCACGTTGATTATTATGAAAAACGTAAGGACACGTAGGTTTATTTTATTATTTCACTTCTGATATATAAAATAACATTCTGAAACGACAAATCAATGTGAAAATCTCCTGGTTTACTCATTTGAATTGCACAAATTATTCAAGCTCGAGAGAATACTGTCACGGCGACACGCTCCCTGCTTCCTCTACCTCTTCTTTATATGGCGCCACAAGTCTTCGCGTCCAGACATGCACCACAGATAACATAATATGAGTTAGCCTCGTTAACAATATATAAACCTTAAAACTGCCTCAAACTGCTAACTCTCCACATAGCATATTATTTTATCTCATATTTCTTCCTCATTAGACCAGGGTTTGCCCATGAAATCGGCCGTATAAGGCGTGATATATAAAACCGAAAATTAAGTGGTTCTTTATCGTGACTTACAACATCATTAAATGGACTATCAGTTGCCATTAATAGTTATTGCGTGTGTTATTTAACGTGAATCTACCTTCGTATAAATGAATACAAAAATAAAATTGAGTGAATTTACATATTAAATATAAAAGGTAGCATCCAAGTTAGGTACTGTAAGTGTACCAAAATGCTGGGTGGCTACATTACCCCGCTGAATCGCTAAACTGATTCTTTAACCGAGATAAGAGCCAACTAGCGGGTTATGGGCACCCGCAATTAGCCGCCTGGATAAATTAAAAAACACAAAAAACAAAAAAAAACTATATATAGGTATCTATACCTAATAACCAAATAAACCGAATTCAGTAGTATATCATACTTACTCCAAATTATGATTTCATTTTTTACGTTACATTAAAAACCAAATACACATGAACCTGATATAAATTAGTTTTAATGCATGCCACATTCACCAATGTATTTTTATTTTTGTCTGAGCTCGAGTACATTCTGCCATTAATAAAAGATGTGAACCGTCGCGGGACGCCTAGTGTGGCAGATGTGAAAAATTAAAATTATTTTGCACAGATACATAGCATAGTTTACGAAATCAAATGGCTGGCCCTAACCCTTTGTACGTCCCACTGCCGGGCACTAGTGCTGCTAGGGCATTAGTGGGGAGGCCTGGAGCTTACTCCACCACGCTGCTCCAATGCGGGTTGGTGGAGTAGAAAATCAAATATTTTTTATTAATTAAAAATAAAAATGATATTTCTATCCCTTGTACCTGTGTTCCTTTTAATAACAACAGCTAGAGGGTGCCATATCAGTTTCTTAATCACACTAACGATGTCACTGCGTAAATTGCATAAGTAGTTTGATAAGAGACGTCGCCACGCCGAAAATACGCTGAAATCGTTGTACCAGCGCACACCCGGCCACAAACGTGGTAAATCTGCTCGCTTTTCTTTAAATTAGGCCTAGCTTAGCCGATCTAATAGTCATTACTCGACCTAGACATTAAAATAATCTTTAAAATCTATATCTGTACAAATAAATAAAATTGGAGTGTCTGTTTGTAATATTGAAATAGGTAACCGCTTTTTACTACGTGCATAATAATATGAATGAATATACGGTACATATTATGTATATATACCAAAATATTTTTTTACAATTTCTATCTGCTGTGTGTTTGTTCCGACCGATTTTGACAGGACTTTCACTGGCAGGTAGCTAATATAATAAGGAGTAACTTAGGCTACATTTATTTTAGAAAAATTGTAAAACTAAAGTCCACGCGTACGAAGTCGCGGACGGCCGCTAGTGTGAAATAACGGTAGAAATCATATTTTTTTATGTAAGTAAATTATTATTTAACTTATTTACTTATAGATACTGTGTATATTGATTTACATCTTTGGTGTGCGTAATGTTTATTTTATTAATGAAATGCAGGTACTTAAACATTATTATTTGTATAAAAAATGTATCCTCCGCTTCTTCTCCATATTAACTTAAAGTTTGCAAAATTTCGTAATCCTCAGTCCGTGTAATTTTCTCAAAAAAAGGTTCCTATAGCGATCGTCATTGTGAATGTCGAGCCCTTGAAAATAAATACTATGTTATTGGTAACATTTCAGTGCTAGTGACAGCAGTTTCCGTAACAAATATCGAAACAGCGACACAAAGGCCTCGCTCCGACATAATTGAGTGTTACGGACAATTAGCTAATATGGACAGGGTTGGCAAATATTCCCATTTATAGCCTTTAGAATACAATTAAAACTGCCGCTAAATCTCTCGGCAAAAAGACTACACATTTAGCTTCAAATACTTTTTTACGCACTCGACGTATCCACAGTACGTTGCTTGACTAGTGTTATGAGAGATATCACAACTAGATAAGAAAGAAAAAAAGAACAATATTTATTTCATATGAGGAACACAAATTATTCGCTTAATGAATGTCATTTTTTTCCCAGTCGTCGCACTTAGAAGCCCGTTTTGGCTTCTTGATCGTACTCGTAAATAAAGATTTCCTGTAAATAACAGCAAAATATATCAGGTTAATTGCGAAAAGAAATAGCAAAGTATCTGTGCAACCTTGAAATATGAAAGCTCTTTAAATATGTTGACTGAGAGCCACAGGCATACTTAGTATCTGTGTTTAGTATATAGTGAATTGATATTATTCCTATACGAGACCTAAAAATGTTCATTTTCCACCTTACCGTAAGAAAGAATGAATGAATACCGTAAGAATGAATGAAACAAATCTAAAAAAGTTTTTATGTAAGTCCTAATGGTAATTAGGTACTGTAATGTTATCTACCAAATGTAATATAAAGAAAATATTCTATTATTATTAATAGTCACATTTTAACTCTTTCCATTATAAAACTACATGTTAATATCAGGATGATAAATTTTATCGAAGTTTAATAATGGCTAAAAATATGACTCAAGCGGCTTTCAGACTACGCTATAATATATAGCATAGTATATAGCTCACTCATAGCAGAACAATATCGCGCACCATACATTGTTATGGACACGTTCACACTGTACTGTACTACAGTCCATTTATTTTGAATTGTTTTACAAAAATCACAAATTTTCAAGTCAAACGCTGCGTGCGTTTTTGATACGCGACTTTGATATAAGCGTTACAATTTGTTTATTACTCACTTAGGCTTCGATTTTCACAAATACTAGTTTTATTTTTCTACTTTTACCACTTTTTATAGTAAATTTTCTTAAAAAAGTGGCCAAGTGCGAATCGGACTCGCCCATGAAGGGTTCCGTAGTAGCAAGCATTATTATTTTTCTTCAGCAAAAATAACTTTGTTTTTCATAGTGTTTGTATGAATGACAAAGTAATATTTGCGGTTTTTAAAATTTTACTATATCTCAAAAACTGCGTACTATATTTCATTCGAACCAATTTTCTTTAAAAGTTTTTATTGAGATCTACAACATATATTTTTGATAGATTTTTCACTTTCTTACTTTAAAAGTTAGAGGGGGGGACACACATTTTACCACATTTGGAAATGTCTATCTTTCAAACGATTAACGATTAATTATCGCGTAATGCTATATAGTATAGCATTAGGCCCTTCTTTGTTATACTATATAGCACAATAGTATAGAATCTTTGAGTGAAGTCTAGGAAGTTGTTCAAGAAACTGAGACAAAGATGTTTATTATAAATAGATGCATTCGACTGAAGAAAGTAACAAGAACTACGAAGACATCTAATTTAAGAGTGTAGTATATTAATAGTGCACAAGCATTTCGCTCTAAAACCCAGCTACTTTCTTTCTGTATTTTGCTCATTTGACATCAGATAATTAATTTTTACCAACTGTAAAAAATACGAGGTGCTATATTGTAGGTGTTAGAACAATAGTTCTAGTTCCCGGGCGAACCATAATAATGGTTCGCCCGGGGAAGTACCACCACTGCACCCACTTCTGCCGTTAACCAATTTATTGTTTTTCTGTGGAAAGGTGCAGTTGCCGGCCACACTTACATGAGGCGACCACCAGCCTCCGGAGTAGCAGCGCAACTACATACGACCTCAGACAAGACTTACCTATGCTTGCTTGAGGTTGTATGTAGATGTCCAAGGGCTGCAGCGACCACTTAACACCACGTGGCCTGCATGCTCGTCTGCTACTCCATTCAAATAAAAAAGAGCGTCCTTCCGATGTTGTCGATGGGATAATGAAACCGAGGGAAACTCTCAAATTTCAAAGATACTTATTATGTTTTTCAATTATTTGCATCTGCTTACTACTCGAAGTCAGTTAACATAAGTATTATTTTGTTTAAAATTAATTTAAACGAATTGATACACCTGCAAGTATAAATTTGGATCTTATATATCACGCAAATAGTCCTGAAGGAATAAAATTATTAAATTTATACTTATTTAATAATTTGTATTTATATGTACACTGTATAACACATGCTTTTATTGATGACGTGAAAAAATTACTAAAACAGCTATCAAATATTCAAAACGCAATACTGTATGTACGTATCCCTACTGTATGTACGCTGTACTGTACGTATCCCTTTTTAGGGTCCCGTAGTCGAATGTCATGAAATACGACCCTTATGGATTCATGTCTGTCTATACTTGGTAGGTACATGAACTGTGTGTACCGCTCTACGATTTAAATAGAAAAAAATTGGGGAGGCTCTCCATGTATGGAATGGAACTGGAACTAAAAAAAATATTAAACCTATCGTACTTATGGGAACTCAATAGATAGGTCTAAGCTAAAAGATAGTAAGGTAGGCGTAGATCCACCCATATGGGTACTACGGGCATGCCCACAACACTAATTCACTACAATGTACTCATATGGTTTAAGTTTGTAACTGGAAAACGTACAGAAAATATGTTTGTCCAAAAATCACATTTTGAAAAATTCCATTGTATTGGTATCACATAAAAAGCAGTTACTACCTAAATTGCAAATATTGTGCCTTATTTTTTACACCGCGAGGCACTGATTCCATAAGCGAATCCTGGACATCTTGTGAAGCCGGTACATGTCACTAGTTTTTGATAAAATTATTTGACATAAAATGATGTATCATTTTGTTTGTAATCAATGTTATTATTTGATATAAAAATATGAAAAAATCTTTCAGGAAAGTCTATGAATGATCATTAATGAGTTCGTACTCCGACTCGCACTTGACCGTTTATGGCTGTGCCCACAACACTGTTTGAGGGCTGGATCCGCGCCTGTAGTGAGGCCCCTGAAAGTCCATCTTTTCTCAAAGTCAGTTTTTGAATTTGAAAAATATATTTTTCTAAATCGATATAACAAAGTAGGTACTAACTTTTTTGTACGAAGTAACAGTTTTGAGATAGCACGTTTTGACAGGTGGCAAAATTTAACTTTGTCATTTATACAAACACTATAGAACTAAAGTTTTTTTTGCTGCCGTAAAAACATATATAATTATAATGAATCTAATATAATCTATACTTGATAAGTACTACGTAACCTTTTATGAGCGTGTCCGATAAGCACTTGTCTTATAACTTTGAAGCCCAACTTCGTTCTAATCTAGTCCTTGTGGCTCAGGGGCTTCTTAGGGCCCAAATTGATCGTCACTTACATATGACAACGGACATGGGGCAGCCCTAATAGAATTTCATGAAAGTGAACCGACTGGAACTGTATCCACGGTCAATAATTAGAATGGAGTCCGCTGCGGTTTGGTGGCAGCGATGATATTTCAAACGAATGTACTCGCTATGAAATTCACCTCAATCAACGAAATAATAACTGCATTGAAAATTTATTAATAGAATATCGGACGATATCGTATGAGGCGGCTTATGTCTTAGCGCGGTTTCCACCCCTGGACATCCTGGCGATATGGACGCAGAAGTCTTCCACAAAATCTGCGACCTCCGCCAGGGGGTTGAACCCTCGAATGTCACGATCGGAGAGTTCCGTCGGAGAGCCAGATGGTGGGCTATGACGCGCTGGCGCGACAGAATGCGGGAGCCGCGGAACGCGCATCAACGAGCCGTCGGCGCCATTTTGCCCAACTTCCGGGCCTGGATGATGAGTAAAGGTCGCGTCACCTACCGACTGACTCAAATGCTCACCGAACATGGCTGTTTCGGTGAGTATCTGAAC
The DNA here is from genome assembly GCA_911387765.1 of Pyrgus malvae. Taxonomy (NCBI): domain Eukaryota; kingdom Metazoa; phylum Arthropoda; class Insecta; order Lepidoptera; family Hesperiidae; genus Pyrgus; species Pyrgus malvae. The sequence continues at coordinate 3,585,550 of OU426958.1, read as the reverse complement.
CGCATAGGGCAAGAGGTGTCTGCCAAATGTCACCACTGCGGACACGACCAGGATTCCGCGCAGCACACGCTCGAACACTGCCCAGCTTGGGAGACTCCCAAGCGAGCGGCGGATCCTGGTTCAAAAAATCGGACAAGACTTGTCCCCGGCGGCCGTCGTTGCAGCGATGGTGCGCTCCAGGGACGCGTGGGACTCGGTGACCTCCTTCTGCGACACTGACATGTGCGCAAAGGAGGGAGCCGAGCGAGCTTGGGAGCGTGCAGATCCCGCTCGGCGAAGGAACCGCCGGGCGGAGGTACATAACGTCCTCGGTGCTAGTCCGGCTTCGGCATTAAGAATAGAGCTACGGTATCCCCTGCCTGATCGTAAGAGGCGACTAAAAGGGGGCTTCCGGGGCTGCGGGCGGTGAGAGTGGGAGCTCGACCCGTCCAGCCAGCAGCCCCGGGAAGGACGGCGGTGTGTGCGTGGCCGCATGCCGCCGTAAGCATCGGAAAGTGCAGGAGAGCACATCTGCTTTCCCAAAGATGGGCCCGTTCCAGGGCGTCGCGTATGGAGGACACCGGTGCGTTCCACAGGAGATCCCGGAGTCCTTCCCAAATGCAGAGGAAGGCCACCGAGGGGGTTTTAGTGAGGTTCAATTCCCACATAACCCGGTATCCTCTCCCAAATGCTGGGTACCTTTTGAAGGTTTCCCCCCCGTTACCAAAAAAAAGGTACCTTAGTTTTCTAGACCTTTGAGACCTTTTTTTTTCTTTTAATAATGGCATGAAATTCTCTGTGCATATTGCCAGCGTCAAGTATAATTGTTGCTATATTTTTTACCAGTTTCGATGAAGTTTTGAAGGCAAGCTGAAAAAACAAATTTTCGAACTGTTATTTTATTTCACAACACTCTTGCACTATATTTAACCTATATCGAACAAAATGCCATCAAATTTTTTTGAAATGAAATGAAATGAAAAACGTTTATTGATGACTGTTTACAAAAAATTTTGGTGTTTGCATCTAACAATAGTATTTAAACAGTCTACCTTATTCAGGCATCCAATAATCACTAAATTAACCTACAGTTACTACTAAATTAATTACAATTATAACTTAATTTAAATTTTAAATTTCAAGTTTATTTTAAAGTTTTAAGAATCCGTTAAATAAATTTTAACGGATCTTCGGCTTTAATGCCTACCCACCGCTGGGTCAATGAGAGAAAAAAAGCCGGAGGAAAAAAAACTCTCAGGCATTGTTACATTTATATTTTATCGCGAAAAAGCTTCCCAAACCTTTGTACTTTTATTCAATAGATGGTTTCAAAAGGTTTTGTCATCAAAGTACTCATTAATACTATAATAAACTTTTTTAATGAGCCATTGTTTAAGTGATTTCTTGAATTTTGTATTTGGCAACATTTTTATATCTTTAGGTAATTTATTGTAAACTTTAATGGCATATATGTATGTACTCTTTTTTAAAATGTGACATTTTATTCGAGGTAGATATAAAATATCGTTATCATTTTGCCTTGCGGGAACATCTCTGACGCGCATGTTAGCTTTCTTTTCAAAAAGATTTTTATTATTATAAACGAAAGTGCAAATTTCTAATATATATATATACCAGTCAATGTTAGAATTTTTTCTTCCAGAAATAATGATCGAATAGAATCATCGCTTGCTTTGCTATACAGTATTCTAAGGCTACGCTTTTGTAACATAAAAGTACTACTCACATTGACAGAGTTTCCCCAATATATTATTCCATATGTTAGAAGGGGATAAATGTTTCCATAGTAAAAACTTTTGGCTACTTCAATCGTTGAGGTATCTACAAGAACTGAAAGAGCGTAGCAATTTGAGGATATTTTGCAATTTATGTTGTTAATATGACTTTTCCAATTTATATTGGTATCTAAAGAGACCCCCAAGAAATTCGTCTGCGTAACCTCCTCTATTTCTACAGCACCTAATTGAATATTAAGATTTTCCAAGTCCTGTTTATAATTTTTAAACTGCATTACTTTGGTTTTATTTAAATTTACTGTGAGGTTCAAATTTTCAAGCCATGTTTTAACCGTTAAAAGTGTTAGTTTAATTTCATTTCTGTAATCATCGACTGATTTACCATCATTATGAAATATGATGGTTGCATCGTCTGCGAACATAACACATGGATATTTTGTTACTGTTGGTAGTTCATTAATATATATCAAAAACAAAAGTGGGCCAAGTACACTACCTTGAGGGACGCCAATCCTACAGGTTTCATACTTAGATTGCACTTCTTCTAGTGTATTTATTTGTTCATTATACGTTGTGAGTACTGTTGCTTGCTTTCTATTATTTAGATAGGATTGAATTAGCCTATATGCAATACCTCGGATACCTACATGTTCGAGTTGTCTTAAAAGTATGTTATGGACAACACAGTCAAAAGCTCTTGTCATATCTATAAATAAGGAGCTACATTTAATTTTATTGTTTATATAAGTCCAGACCATACTAAGCATCCTGTATATAGCTAAAGATGTTGACCTATTTTGCCGAAAACCATATTTGAAAGTCACTTAGTATTTTACATTTGTCTAGATAATTAACAAGTCTAATAAAAATCACTTTTTCGAAAATTTTAGAGAAACAAGGCAGTAGAGCTATTGGTCGGTAGTTATTCATTATATCTTTGGGTCCTTTTTTGTGCAGTGGTTTGGTTATAGTAATTTTGAGTTCATCTGGAAAGCAACCTGTTTCTAGCATTATATTTATAACATGCACCAGGGGCTTAGCAATTATGTTTATACAGGATTTTATTACCTGAATGGAAATACCGTCATAACCACAACTTTTCTTATTTTTGAGTTGCCTAACTATGGTGATAATCTCGTGTTCATCAACAGATTTAAGATATATACTTGCACATGCGCTATTAAATTTGGGAATATATCTGTCAACAAACGAATTTCTAATGTTTTGTGTTAAGTATAAGTAATTGAATTGCTCTGCTATTTCGGTTGTGTTTGTAATATTTAATGACCCTATTTGAATATTTTTAATTGTTTCTTTTATTTCATTGCACGGCTTAGTTAGGTATTTAATTAGCCCCCAAGTAGCTTTAGTTCTATTAGAGCTGTTTCTAATATATCGAGAGTTAGACAACCTTTTAGACGACCTAATTACAGACTTAAGGATTTTTTTGTATGACTTGTAATGAGTCTCGGACCTCTTAGATTTATTTTTTAATAAATTTAAATATAATTGCCTTTTATTCTTACTTGATTTTCTTATACCTTTAGATTTCCAATTGGTCTTTTTTGAAGAAGTTATCTTTATTCTTTTAATAGGCAAACAACAATCAAAAATTGTTTTAAAAATTTGCAAGAAAATTGAATAGGCCGTGCTAGCATGCGTCTGGGCTTACACTTCATCGAAACTTACGTCAGCAACGTATTTTAAAAAATTGGCAGATTTTTGTCTACTTCTCTTTTGTACGCATACCAGTGTTTCTTTTCATAGTTATATTTTGAGGGAATTTTTATTATTTGTCCTGTGTGATCGGATAACCCATTGTGTAGTACAGCTGTTGTGTATGTTTTTAAATTTGTTAATATGTTGTCAATACATGTTTGTGAGTGACACGTAATGCGTGTCGGTTCCGATATAGTACAGTGAATTTTGTAGGTGTTGAGTAACTCTCTGAATTCCTTAGTGTAGCTACTCTCACTTAGTAGATCTATATTAAAATCCCCGAGGAGCACAATTTTTTTATGAAAGTTCCGAGATTTCCCAGTTAACTTTATCAAAATTGTTTCTAATTTTTGAAAAAACAGTTCTATATTACTCTTGGGTGGTCTGTAAATACCTATTATTGTATAATCGATGTCAGGTAGGTAAATACCACAACACTCAATACTTTTTTCTAATGATATCTCGAATTTAATTATTTAAATTTATCCAATATAACTCAAAAAAACACCAAGAAAATGAAAATAAAACAAGATGTCTTTTTCGACTTCACGCCAAAACTCCCTCCGTAAGCTCTTTGATGATAATTTTGACTAGCAATCTTATGTCTTAATAGATTTTTTAATCCAAAATTAACAAATATAATAATAATTTATACCTTTCTAAGCTTTGACGTTAATTTTTATTGACACGTAGGTACCTACATTAAAAGTTGAGCTATTTTCTTGCAAGTTAAATGTAATTGGACGTCTCGGCAACGTCAAGATAATCGATTTGATTTCGATTGAATTTGTCTTCGTCTATCGTGGCCATCCAATCTGGCTACCTAATATACGATTCAGGCGGTGATCGAGAATTCGTGTCGTGTTGTCTGGAATGTAAGAACAAAACATTATCCCTTTGTTTTGGGAATCTAATAAATAACACCCTGACTGGAAATCATTGCGTTGCCGGTGGAATGAAAGAAAACCAAAATATTTAAGCGGCTTTTTATATTATTGTAATGGAGTAGCAGATGAGCAATAATGAGCATGCAGGCCACGTGGTGTTAAGTGGTAGCTGCAGCCCATGGACATCTCATTACAACCTCAAGCAAGCATAAGTAAGTCTTGTCTGAGGTCGTATGCAGTTGCGCTGCTACTCCAGAGGCTGGTGGTCGCCTCATGTTCAAATAAAAAAAATGTAAAAAGACGTGAGCGTTAAATTTTGAGTCTGGGACATCTCATAGACAGTCAACAGCACCTATCCACCGAAACACAACGGAATTGTTTAACAGCAGGTGTGGGTGCAGCGATGGACTTCCTCTGTCGAACCACAATAGTCCTGCCAATAAATGCAAGCACATGATTGTACGAAAAATAACTGCTGCTTTATATTTTTATTTCGAGTATGCAATCTACACCCAATGTTGCCTGAGTTAATATGCACTTGTGTTGCTATTCCTGAGCCCTGTCGCCTTATATAAGTGTGGCCGGCAACCGAATTCGGAGTTTCGGAGGGGGGCTCAAGCACCCCCAAAACCATTCGGGTATAGCCTTGAAAAACCTCAAATAGTACGTATATGGATGTGTTCAAACGATTCAAACCATATACGGATAGCACAAATGTCGCGCACTGATAACAGCGTTTTAAGTTGTTAAAAATACCGCTTGGTTATGTAAAACTAAAATGAAGTCCAATGGATGCAGCAATAAAAAACTGGTCAAAAGTAATAGTCCTAATGCTGCCTCTACTTAGGCCGATGATTTATACTGAATTTCAACTAAGTAGGCTTTATGTTGAAAGAATTCGTTTACAGGAAAATGGAAGTACTATTTTCTTGTACAATTTTACAATTTTCTACAAATAAAAAACTGGAGATCCCAATCCAGTTTAACATGTTAGTAAGAGTATGTTACTTAAGTGGGTAACTAACTTTAGTAGGCTCAGCATCTTGCCGCAACAAGTTGCCACTTTTGTGAAGTACCCGCTTCTAAGCCCTTGCTTCAAGCGCTTGAATCATTACCTAACTAGCGGCCGTCCGCGACTTCGCGTAGACTTTAGTTTTTTGCCCCTATAACCTTCCTAAAAAATGCACTATTCAACACAAAAAGAATTTTTCAATTTGATCCAGTAGTTCCTCAGATTAGCGCGTTCAGACAAATAAACAAACTCTTCAGCTTTATATTATTTGTATAGATTATGATTATGAGTTGCATGGGCTGCTGATGTTTTTTCTAAATTAAGTATATAATCAAATAATTTTAATATATCGATTTCTATTCAGACGAAAACGAGATATCATAGTATTTGCTGGTTCCAGAATCTAAAATCTAACGTAGAACTTAGTTCCGTTAAGTTTTGACCGGATCCTAGGAAGCTCAACTTCCCCAAGACTCATGTTACTGCAACGCTGATACTGCTGATAGTTTTCGTTCTGAGAACTTTCTAAAACTACCAAATATTTCTTAAATTACTAGACCAACGGCCTAAGAACTGTATTTAATTTTGTGGATCAGAGATATAACTTCGTATTACTCGTACATATTACTTTTAGATTTCATATCTTATTTCTGTTCCTGAAATTTATAATCCGTTAGGTATTTGGCAAAGGGAGATCTCCCGCCGGGCGAGGTGGTCATGCCCGGGGAGCGGCCGCCAGCGGCCGTGCTCCAACTGACTAAACTAAATTCGGGGCTTGTATATATGGTAGGATATTCCGAAAACTTCGATAGCGTGATTCAAGAATACCCGTGGCGCCATCTCTTGATGAGTAGCGGAAGGTCGCTACAGGTATATACCTAAAGAACTAAGTTCTTTATATAAGCACGAGTATATTTAATTTTGTAACATTCACAGATGAAATAATTGGCATCAGTTTCGTCATGTATGATAACTTTATACTGATAACCTATAAGAAATCAGTATTTAAATTTTTGTCGTCTAGACCGCATCTGTTTGAATCGATATAAACTTTGGGAAATAGACATCCAATTATTTTGGCTTGTATCTTGCTTCTATTACTGACTTGCATTTGCCTAAGTCAGTAAATACGGTATTTTTAGATTAGGTATGGAAATCCGTTATTCATTTAGATGCAAAAGTAATTATAATGTCCGATTAAAACTTGTGCCTTTATTATCATTATCATCAATGCATTTTAAAGCTCCCGCTTTTATGTCGAAGGGCCCGACTCCAAGATAGTTTTAAGGATCATTCATTACATTACCATTAGCAAGAAAAAGTATCATATTCTAAGTACTGAACAATTTTATTTTTTTACCGTTTGAAGTCGGTTTATTTTTTTTTGTTAGAAACTTACTTATGATACTCATTAATTGATGTGTAATGATCTAATGATTCAGCAATGATTTATATGAAGTTTTTAATTAATATAGACAGATTAAAATTAAACAAGCAAAAAATATCTTATTTACTTTCTTTTCTTACATGGTGCCCACGACACTGTGGGGCTATGGGTATGAAGCGTTATTTATTTATATTATTTTTTTCTTATTTGGTTCTGGCAGTACAGGTTACATGTCGTTATGTGCACCGACAATTGGACGTAGTTACACGAAAAGGATCCAATCCACATCAAGTCATTTTCGAGATATTGACATTTGAAGTTTATGACGTATTTCTTCGTAGGTATTCATTATAAAATAGTTTGTTAGTATGTTGTTAATATGTATTATTATTATTATTTTTATTGTTTATAGTCCAATCATGCACAATATTGTATTTTAGGAGATATTTGTAAAAATATGCATTTGGATCCTTTTCGCTAAATAACAGTTTATATTGTGCACGGTCAATACTTATTTCACTAAAAAGGCCCATGTAAAAAAATATTTAATAATTACAATTTTTTTTCAATAAAAAGTCAATTTATTATTATTATAACTTTAATTTTATAAAAAAAATATCAAACATTCTACACGCCATTCTGAAAATTTTAATAAAAAATAGAAAAAGCACTTTTATGCAACAATATAAATCTTCATATAGTCTGTTTCTTTTAAATTGACTTAAAATTAAAAATATTTGCGTTTATTATTCGAAAAATAATCGCATTTCGATAAATTTGAACAATCGGCAGTACCAGTATGCACTCTTTCCTACTTGCAAAACGCCAAACATATGAATTATTTGAAGAATTACTGAAGTTAATCTACCTAACTCAATGCATTTCTTCCATCTGTTTTGCAAAGCTTCTATTCCGGATTTAAAAAAATGATTCTTTTAGGTCTGCAAAATACTGGTTCACTGCGGCTTCAACCACTTCATTTGATGAAAATCACTGGCCACCAAGGTGCTTTTTTAAATTGGGAAACAGATGAAAGTCAGATGGTGTCAAATCAGGCGAATAAGCTGGATGGGGTAGCAGTTCAAAACCACAGTCACAAATTTGAACCATGCTTTCAACCGAAGTGTCAATGCATGCGTTATCCTGATGAAACAACTCTTTCTAATAATCCCGGACGTTTTGCTTTAATTTCTTCACGCAAACGACACAATAGGGTGAAATAGTATGCAGAGTTTATTGTTTGGCCCTTTGAAAGAGAGTCCACCATTATGACTCCACAAGCAGCCCAAAAAACCGATGCCATCACCTAGCCAGCCGATAAAATTGCTTTTGCTTTCTTTGGAGTTAGTTCATCAGATTTTTTCTACTGCTTGGACTGTTGTTTGGACTTGGGCATATAGTGATGAATCCAGGTTTCGTCCATAGTAACAAAACGATCCAAAAAGTCCTGCGGATCAGCCTCAAACATCTCCAAACAGTCACGAGAAATTGTTAAACGAATTCGTTTTTGTTCAACTGAAAGCAGTCTAGGGATCCACATGGCTGATACCTTGACTATAGCGTCTACAATCTCCCTTATAGTTAATCTTCGGTTTTCCAATATGATCACACACTTTGTGGATGTTTTCTTCCGTCGTAGCGTAGACGTGGTATGCCAGACGGAGCGAGGGTTATCTTCAATGCTCTCTCGTCCACGTTTAAATTCAGACACCCATTTTTTATAGTGGTATATGATGGCCCAAATTACCGTAACGTTTTTGTAATACATATCATCATAGATCTCTTTCGATATTAATCCCTTTATAAACAGATATTTTATCACCGCACGTTGTTCAATTTTGTCCATTTTTAAAAAACTGAACACTAGGTTTGTTAAGCACAGTCCCTGTAGCTTCGGGATTAATAATAGAGCTACGGTATCCCCTGCCTGATCGTAAGAGGCGACTAAAAGGGGCTAACGTGGCTGCGGGCGGTGAGAGTGGGAGCTCGACCCGTCCAGCAGCCCCGGGAAGGACGGCAGTGTGTGCGTGGCCGCATGTCGCCGTAAGCATCGCAGAGTGCAGGAGAGCACATCTGCTCTCCGGAGGATGGGCCCGTTCTGGGGCGCCGAGCGTGGAGGACACCGGTGCGTTCCACTGGAGATCCCGGAGTCGTCCCCAACCCAAGTGCAGAGGTAGGCCACCGAGGGGGTTTTAGTGCGGTAACAAATCCCACATAACCCTGTAACACCTCTATCAAGGTGCCGGGTACCTTTTGAAGGTATCCCCCCCCCCCCCGGGTACCAAAAAAAAGTACTTTCTTTACTGCATCAAAATTTTGAACTGTGAAAATTGAATAATGAGGGTAGTATTGTAAAAATAAAATAAACGTTTATATGTCAGGCTGCGAACTTTTAGATCCACTCTCGTATTTTTAGCTTATAAAGTGAGGGATAAAAAAAAAAGTCACTTTATGCTAAAGATCCTCTCTAACGCGGGTGATACCGCGGGGCACAGCTAGTTTTGAATAAAATATAATCAGTAAGTAAATACCAACAACTATAGATGGTTTTCGTTAACAGATTTATTAGAATAATACGTAAAAATGTATTTATTGAAAACGATCCAAGCTTTCTGGATAGTTTCATTTATTTAATTATAATGTACCTAAGCAATTCAGCAAAAAGTCCCAAGCAGAGTGGATCGTTTTCGCGCTTTTATTGTAGTGTAGGTGATGTTGGTATTAAAATTACGCAAAAAGGATCCAACCTCTTTGGTTCGTTTTACTGATTTAGTTTTTAATACGGGGTAAGAACCACGACAGTTGGATCGTTTTTAGTGAATAAATATACATGAGCTGCTATACATGTGGGTTGGTTCCGATGTTCAAATTCGATGGAAAACAGCTGTTTTGACGTGGGTCTTTTTTACTGACCGATAATATCGATATTAAGCATCAGTTTGGTACACTTATCTCATTTTTGACAATATTGTGGATTGGATCCTTTTCGTGTAACTACGTCCAATTAAAAAAAACAAAAATAAACGACGGCGCGCAATTAGAAAATGTAACATTGTAAAAATTATTTGGAAAAAGTGTTATTCTATTAATTATTAATTAGTTGAAAGGTTTTAAGATTTATACGACATACTGTTTTTATTGAAAGCTTCATTATTAAATATGTTAAATGTTAAATAAATGTTCTCAAAAGTAAATGACGGGAGAATATTCTATTTGTTTTATTTAATATCATTATATAATAACATAAATATAATAGATAAATTAACACCCAGACACAGAACAAATAGTCATGTTCATCACACAAATATTTGTCCTGGGTGGGAATCGACTTCACGCTTCACAGTTGGCTATCGTTAGCTTTGCCTTGCGGCCAAACGAAAAATGAAGAGTCGGAGTGACGCCAGTGAATGGGCAAATAAATTGGATTGGCTCCATTTGGTTTTACGCCGCAGTTTTATGTAATGGACTGATCGGTAATGGCCAGCAATATAAGTAGTGAATAATCTATCTGACGTGTTTGATTTCATCACACATGTTTTGAAATTACGAGTAAAAGCCGTTATTGATTCAACAACTAGGTACAATTTTGGAATAAATATCACCTAATTCTTTTGCTCTGTCTCAGGGGTGAGAAAGTCATAATCAAAAACAAAGGTCACCTCTCAAAGTTCTTAGAATTCCAAAAAAAAGGCAAAAGAAAATTCTAAGTTTTCTGTCATATTAGGTTCCTTTTTTAGACGTAAACTTTATCTCATACTTATAAAAATGTTTGTTCGTAGGAGCCACAGCAACTGAAGCCATGGCTTGGAGTATGGGACGCCAGCAGAAAATTATCGCCTTGTTTGCAATATGAACCTTTCGAAAAAACGATTATAGGTGAGTAATCACTAATAACTTACCAGAAACATTGTAGCAACAAACGTCTTTATTTTTCGAACACCAGAGAATCTAGCGACACTCGCAAAGAATGATTAGGCAAGATCGTCATTTATTCTGTTTTTTTTTTCTTGTCTTTAACCAAACAAATATGTTTATGTTCGGATGCCTGACGCCGACCTTCGAGAGGGTTAGGAATCATCGATTTTAAGAGGAGTGTTACTTTGGATTAACTTTGGATTGTTTTTGGGGGGAGGTCAACTTATATTAGATGCAACCCTTTTTTGCACTGGACAATGCACTGCTGCGTCCGTGGCCAAAAAAGAAAAGACCCGTATCTCTTCACATTACTGGTAAGAACTTACTTCTCCACTCACCATTTTGATGGGGCTTAAGACGCCTTCGGTTTGCGTACTTTTAAATTCGACGACCTCTCGAAAGGTCATGGATTCCCAGCAAGGCAGAAATTTAAACGATGAGTCTAAACTTCTGTTCTTGGTTTGGATGTTTGTGTGCCTTTGTGTTTGCAATGACATCTTCGATACTGGGTACCTTAGTATGTAATGCATACAGTACAAAAAATGCAACATAATAATGTGCATGTTTCTGATAATCAAAACACAAAAAATCAATGTCATAAAGATATTTATTAAATTTTAAATATTTTGATACACACTTGTTCCTTGGGGAAATTATTTGTTGAAAATACTTTTTGAAAACAAGATTGGAAAATTAGTCTTTTCCAATAAATAAAGTTCGTGACTGTGTGAATAAGCCTTTGGGAATACTTTGTTAATCAAAATATATAATTGCCATTTACCTAATTACTTATTTTATACTTTGTTAATTAGGTTTGCTATTAATGTTATAGATAGATAATAGAAAATTGAACCAATTCAGATGCTATCTGAATCTGAAGGGTCAAGCTTCTTATGGTATTGCGTGTTTCCTCTCGAACCAAATACTGCAGTTGCAGAAGACGACCAGGACCAAGAAAATATTCGAGATTGCTCATGAATTGGCATTGTAACCGGTTCATATTTTTTTATATTAAAAATTACAAGTTCAGGAATAGCTGGCTGTCTGCACCCCTTGTTTTGCTTCCTCTGCTGGGCACGGGTCTCTCCACATACTGGGGAGGCTGGAGATTACTCCACCACGCTGCTCCAACACGTTAGTAGAGATGCAAGTCTGTGGCCATCCCGCTGTTGGATGATTTCAAACCACCCATAAGTGACTGCTATTTATAGATAGCAACCGCGACCGACGGCTAAAAATTTACCAACAGCGATCACCCACCTCACACCTGACTGCACCCGATCTTCGAGTACAAGTTCTAGAATCTGTTCAAAAGTAGATGATTTCAAAAGATTCTGTAGACAAAAGTTCATATAAAACAGAAGAGAAACTATGAGAAAAATTTATAATCCGTACCATCCGTACAGTTCGTACCATCGTCAGTTTTCAGTGTCCCCCTACTCGTCATTCATAGATAAAGTGTAACTTTTGGCCGTTTTTCTGTGGAATGACGAGTACCTAGTACGCAGTCGACATTATGGACAACCATTATGTCAATATAGACATAAAGAATCTTCCCAGTTTTTTAATAATACTTTCTTGTCAGAAACGTAATACCTACCGAACTTTGAGGATGAGAAAAAGTTGAAAGTCGAGCACAATGCAAAATAATCAAGATATCCTTTCACCCAAAGATCCATTACGAAAATTTGCAAAAACTCCAATGTCGAATATGTGTTGCCTTTTGTAACATTGACCCAAGTGTTGTGGAAGAAAGAAAAACAACAATTCCGTTTGGTATGAAAACAATTTTTATAGAAAATGTTTTTATGTAATCGGTCGTAGTCCGTCGTGTTTTTGGAATTAGCCTGGCTATAATTTTTTCCAACGGACATAACAAAATGAATAAACTAATTTATGCCAAAATTTTTGGATGTTTTATTTGTGTTTTATTTATGTAAATTAAGTTGCAGACGAACGAGCAGGCCACGTGGGATTATCTGGGCGCTGCAATCCATGGACATCTACGAGTACACACAAACTAAAACATGCCTTCGACGACCCGCATGGCGCAATGGTTACGATGCCGGACTGACAATCGAGGGGTCCCGGGTTCGATTCCCGGCGAAACCGAAATTGTAATGATGAATTTAAATTTCTGTTCTTGGTCTGGGTGTTTGTGTTCCTGTCTTTGTATGTCTTCGACGCGACCGATACCGGGTTGAAATACTCTCGCACCTCTGACAAAGAAATTTGTAATGTGCGCTTATCGCTGCTCCACGTTGATAGAAAAATATCGTGATATTTAATTGATTACGATGTTCTCCTTCACCGTGCATGCCTGAGAGAAATTCACAATTTCTCGAAAGCATGACGTCCACCAATCCGCACTGGCCAGCGTGGTGGAATATGGTTATGGCTGATTCGCTCTAACCTGTGAGAATAAACCTGTGCCCAGCAGTGGGACATAAAAAAGGTTGGAAAAAAAAGAAACGGTAATAAAAAAATACAAGTGCAGCTTTAAAAATGCAAGAGCACATACATTTTCACAGAAACTTACAAACAAACAAAATGAATTTTAGTGCAGTTCTCTGAGCAGAAAGTCTTATCTTTTTAAGCCATTATGAAAACTAATGAAATATAAGCAAATTCCAGAAGTAAACAAACAAACAAATAAATTAAACACATTCCAATTCTTCTTTCCTCCGGACTCGGTGAATAACACACACGTTTTTCCTTATGTTTATTTCTTTATTCTTTTAACTTTCCGTCCGCGGCTCCCTAAATGTGGTATTCACGTTTTAGAAATTAGATATTTTGCACCAGGTAAAAATTTACCCATGTCGTGTCAACCATGTCAACCCCCACACTATTTACATTTTCTACATATAATAAATCGCGTCAATCTGTGTAGCACCAGTGGCTGATTCTAGGATTTCAGTTTGGAGGGGGGGAGGGGCTTGAGGGCTTGATTATAGATTGGGGCAGGTGCGGGCTGAAATTTTGGAAGAGGCCAAAAAATTTGTCAACGGGGGGACTGATGCATGACGTGTACGGATCGCGCTTGGTTTGGGGGGGGGCTAGATTTTAGTTTAGAGAAATTAGAGGCTTAGCTAGGTCTAGCCCCCACCCCTCTACCCAGGATCCGTAATCCGCCAGTATCTTCAGTAACCCGCCAGTAAAGTCAAAATACTTATTCGAGTGAAGCAATGGCTGGTTAGTAAACTATCAGAACGTGTCGAATGGAGTTTTTGAGGCAGTCCGAACAAACGTGAATTTGCACTATTATTTTATTTCACAGCACTCGGGTACTGTAATTAGACTTTTTTTTGGTATCGGGGGGGAAACCTTCAAAAGGTACCCGACACCTTGGGAAAGGTTACCGGGTTATGTGGGATTTGAACGCACTAAAACCCCTCGGTGGCCTGCCTCTGCGCTTGTGAGGACTCCGGGATCTCCATTGGAACGCACCGGTGTCCTCCACGCGCGGCGCCCCAGAACGGGCCCATCTTCGGAAGAGCAGATGTGCTCTCCTGCACCTTCAGGTGTTCACGGTGGCATGCGGCCACGCACACACCGCCGTCCCTCCCGGGGCTACTGGCTGGACGGGTCAAACTCCCACTCTCACCATCCGTAACCCCGGCAGCCCCCTTGTAGTCGCCTCTTACGATCAGGCAGAGGATACCGAAGCTACAGGGACTACTGTAATTAACCTACATCGTTCAAAATTTCGTCAACTTTTCCGATACGACTCAGATCAAGAAAACGAAAATAAAACAAGAGTACAACACATTCTGAACTTCGCGCCAAAATTCAACTTTAAGGGTGACATTGGCGCTAAATGCAAGGGCAACATGAAACATTTGTGTGAGAAGAATTATCGCGCCACTTTTTCGATAGTCAGCCTTTACATTGGTGTAGTCAAGACACACACAGGACTAACACTACTTAGTAATATTTAGTATTCTGTGACACTTCCTCTCGAAACTGACAAGGATTTACGCAAGCCAATTGGGGACCTCTATACTTCTTACGTACTTTACGTAATACGTTCTTAGACTGAGTTAGTATACGTGACTTAGTATTAGACTGTAGTTGAAATTGCTGTTGCTAAAGTACCACTGCACCCATTCCTGCCACGAAGCAACTCTATTGTGTTTCCGCGGAAAGGTGTAGTTGCCAGTAACACTTACATGAGGCGGCCATCTGCAATTGGACCTATTTATGCAAACCGGAACCAACCCACACATGATTATGATGATATTATCATCATGTGATGATGAATATATTAGACAACTGATGTTTTGTGGATTTTAAACATGTCATGAAAATGTTTTGTTCTCTCAAAATTACAGGGTCGATAGAAGATGCAATTTTAAGCTTTTCTGTGTACTTAACTCAATTTCGGCATGAGTGTGGATTGGTTCCGGTTTGCGTAAATAGGTCCAATTATGTACGGTCTCGGGCTAGACTCAGGGTTGCAGGCATATGGACATATCTGCAGATACCACTTAACACCACAGTGCCTGCATGCTCGTCTGCTATTCCATTAAAATCTATACAAATAAATAAAATTGGGGTGTCTGTTTGTAATATTAAAATAACTGCTTTACTACATGTATATGAATGTATATACGGTAGGTATACTATACATATACCAAAACAACATTTTTTACAATTTTTGCCTGTCTGTCTATCTGTCTGTCTGTTTGTTCCAACTAATCTCTGAAACGGCTGGCTCGATTCTGACGGGACTTTCACTGGCAGGTAGCTGATGTAAAAAACAGTAACTTAGGCTACTTTTATTTTAGAAAAATTCTAAAACTAAAGTCAGTCAAGTCCTTTACACCCTCATAGCCCCACAATTCACTGGTGTCGTGGGTACCATGGACACACACGAAGACAGGAACAGAATTTGAAACTCATCATTCCAATTTCTGCCTCACAATCGAACCTGGGTCCCTCGTTTGGCAGTACGGCATAATAACCACTGCGCCATAACCGCTATGGCGCAATACTCGTATCATTATTCCAATCTCTGTTCAATTGAAAATCTTGTCAAAAAGAAAATTGTGTATTAAGATTTCTTGTACTTATAACACAGGTAGCGAGAACTGTCTATACGTGAACGTGGCGACCCCCAACCCTCACGTCAGCGCGTACCTCCCGGTGGTGGTGTTCATTCACGGAGGCGCCTACATGTACGGCGAGGGAGGCCTCTACGACCCCTCTCATCTAATGGACCGCGATGTTGTGGTGGTGACCTTAAACTACAGATTGGGACCTTTAGGTAAGCTTATTGTTATGTATACAACTGCAATATTAGCGTTCCACGGTCCCACAGCTGGGCACGACTATTTTCCCGGAAAGGAGAGTCCTGGAGTATAATGAAAAATAAATGGAAGTTTAAGGAAATTTAGTGGTCCTTCCGCTGTCATTCTATTCCAGCGGTGAGATTATGCGCGGTTCGTTGTGAATAATGTATAATGCGGCAACCCGTTGTTGGATGTTTCAAGCCAGTTCAGAAGTTTGATCTGAGCTGATATACATCTATACAAAATAAATAAAATTGGAGTGTCTGTTTGTAATATCAAAATAACCGCTTTTTACTACATACATATGAATGTATATACGGTATATATACCAAAACAGCATTTTTTACAATTTTTGTCTGTCTGTCTATCTGTCTGTCAGTTTGTTCCGGCTATTCTCAGAAACGGCTGGACCGATTTTGACGGGACTTTCATTGGCAGGTAGCTGATGTAATAAAGAATAACTTAGGCTACTTTTATTTTAGAAAAATTCTAAAACTAAAGTTCAGGCGAACGAAGTCGCTAGAAAACAAATAAAAATGGAAATGCGCATGAACCTTAGCATTAGCAATGACACATCTTACTCCCTACAATTCCAATCACACCCGTTTCACATGTCGTAGTCGCTGTGTAGGGCTTGGGAGTATTCTATCCCGATTATTGCGTGTTGCACAACCGCGTAGTCTAACTGGGCACACGGGCAATTCTTTTTACTCATGGTCCCACCGGAAGGGCTTCGAGCTAGTAATTGCATCGAACTGATACTTTCTGTTTACCAGGTTTCCTCAGCACCGGTGACCAAGCCGCGCCAGGCAACGCTGGACTGAAGGACCAGGCGTTAGCGCTGCAATGGGTAAAGGCCAACATCATCATGTTCGGTGGCAATCCTGACAGCATCACTCTGACCGGCTGTTCTGCTGGTGGTGCTAGTGTGCACTACCATTATCTCTCGCCTTTGTCTAGAGGTAGGTACTCATTTTGTCACAAGTTAAAAGTTATCCAATACATTCCTATCCATCATCATGTTTTATGGAAACCCTTACAGCTTGACACTGACCAGCTGCTCCACTGGTGGCGCTAGTGTGCACTACCATTACCTCTCCTTGTCTAGAGGTAGATACTTTTAGTCAGAAGGTAAAAGTTATCCTATATCATCCTAACCTATCTACGTTATGCTACAAAGATAAGAAATAAATATAACTGAAGGAAAGCCGCAGTTTTTTGCCTCGCTACAGTTGTATATTTTATTTTTTTTTATTTACCCTTTATTGTATTTTTTACAAAAGGCGGACTTAATGCCTGATGGCATTCTCTACCAGTTAACCCCTGACGACGGTGAGAAATTGTGGTAGGCCTCATAAATAAAAATAACAAATGCTAAATGAAGAAAAGTCACCCTGTGGTAAGTGGTAAGACACCCTGTGGAGTTAAGATTAGTATAAGATTGTGTACAACATATAAATGATATGGCTTACGATATGAAACCTATGTATACAACAAAATTATTTGTAGTAGGCTGAAACGTATTATTTAAGTAGATGTTATATAAATATAATGTCTTTACTGCTTTTATTAGCAAACACTTAGGGACAATCCCTAAAGCTTAGAGCATCAAAGGTCTGACATCTGACTCAACCTTTAATACCTGTCAATTATGATGCTTTAAGCCCTAAAGTCAGTCAAAATTCATGACTATGAAATTTTTCGGAGTTTTGGCGGGAAGTCTTAGAAGACATATTGTGCTCTTATTTTATTTTTACTTTCTTGATGTATTTTTGAGTTATATCGCATAAATTTGATGGCATTTTGTTCGATATAGGTTAATTTAAGTGCACGAGTGTTGTGAATTAAAATAACAATGCGAAAATATGTTTTTTCGGCTTGCCTCCAAAATTCCATTGGCCACGTTCTTGTAAAGAAGCCATCGCTTTACTTGAATGTCTGACTGACTTGACTGACTAATTACTAACGACTTACTGACTTTACCTAACTCGTCCAGTTTCACCGAAACTGGCAAAAACGTGATGCAAAAATTATACTTGACGCTGGCAATATGCAGAGTTTGCGATGCCATAATTGAAGAAAAAAAAATGAAACTTTTCCCATTATGTCACTTTGTGACACGATTTAAATTGCCCCTTCTTTCAATTATGGCATCGTAAATACTGTGCATACTGCCAGCGTCAAGTATAATTTTTGCATCAATTTTTTGCCAGTTTCAGTGAAACTGGACGAAGTAATAACAAAGTCAGTAAGTCGTCAGTAATCAGTCAGTCTAGTCAGTCCAACATTCAAGTAATGCGATGGCTACTTTACTAGAACGTGTCCGATGGAATTTTGGAGGCAAGCAGAAAAAACATATTTAAGCACTGTTATTCTATTTCACAAACACTCGTGCACTGTAATTAACTTATATCAAACAAAATGTCATCAACTTTATCCGATATAACTCAAAAATACACCAAGAAAATGAAAATAAAACAAGAGCACAATATGTCTTTTTCGACTTCCCGCCAAAAACTCAATTGCCCCTTTTGTACATTGTCACACCCATAGATTAGTGCTAAGTCTGTACTATATTCACACCTTGTCAACCTCATTCGTGCGACATACTCATATATTATGGATGCCTCCTATAGAGTACAATAAATTGTTTGCTAACACCCTTGTAGAGGACGAGAAGTCCATTAAACCGCTCGGTTTAAATACCTCACTGTGATTAAACATCTCCGAGCTATCTCAAAGTAAATCATAATATTTGCCTTAAGGATGAAGCCTTGACGCGTGAGCAATATCGCTATCGCTAAAATTAACATAAAATATTCCTTATCATTATCATAAACCAAAGAGAAAACACAAAGGTAAAGGAGACTTACTTATGACAGTTTACCGTCTAGGTATATCCAAGTATTTGTAACAAAAGCAGTAACATTCAGAACTTTCATTAGACTAGCCTAGGTAACTATCACTACTGACAAGGTAACTATCCCCAATAATGAGGAGAGACCCGTGGCCAGCAGTGCGACGCAAAAAGGGTTGCAGCCATTGATACTTTCCCCTCTCCACATGTCATCCAGGGTGGTAGCTTCTGAAGATGGGATGTGCAAAGTGCAAAAATATGCAGCTCTAGCTCAGGAATACATATTGCCATGAATTGAAACGGTAGGACCATGGATTGATAGATCTCAGATGCTAATGTATTTTTTAAGCATATACATCCAGACGTTTGGTCCAGGAATACTTATCTCAGTCAGAAAATACCCTAAACTGCAACCCTTTTTACGACCCACTGCTGGGCACGGGTCTCTTCCCATTACTGTGGAGGCCTGGAGCTTACTCCACCACGCTGCTCCAATGCGGGCTGGTGGAGATGCGGGTTAGAGGCCAACCCGCTGTCGGATGTTTTCAAACCGCCCGTAAGACCTCTGACAAGGTTTAACGACTGTTATCTATCGACAACAACCGGGACTGACGGCTTAACGTGCCCTCCGAAGCACGGAAACGAGCATGAAATTTTGCCACTAGCGGTCACTCACACCCGCTGCCGCGCCCGATTGGCTTAGTTGCATAGATCGCTTGCGTACTACGCTAACCGCCGGGCCATGCGCGCTTCCTTTCCTAAAATACCCTTAGCTACCCAATATTAACCAATAACAACATTCACACACAGCTTCAAGCAAGTCTGAACCTTGCTTAAGATCGTATACAATTTTGCTGCCACTTTGGGGGCTGAAGATCGTCCTGTAATCGCACCTTGACAGTTATAGCTATAAATCATTTACTTGTATTTATTCGTCATGTACCATTAGACAGAGATATGTACGTAGGTGGACTTAATGCTATAAGCATTCTCTAGTCGACCTGTGGGGTAGTATGAGAAGCAACGAATGGTACCACCTACGTAGGTACGTGGTACGAAGAATAATTAAAATTAATCCACAAATATTTATAGTAGATACTAAAATTACATACTACTACTATGTATATACAAACAAATAGACGAAATAGATACTCACTTATCATACATACATATATGAAAATAAGCATATACATACATAAATATATGAATATAAAATGCAAATACAATTATATTACTTACAAACATAATTATATGTATACTTATAGGCGGTGATGACTACAAGTGTGTCATAATGGAGAAACTTAAGATATAATAATAATAATAATAATAATAATAATAATTCCTTTATTTCAGGCATCGAGGCCCATACAATAAATACCTTACAGACTTTACCTTACAGACCTTACAACTCAGGGATTTCTTCAAGAAGATATGAGTGAAGATTCTTTTTTATAAATATAAATTTACTCAAGCGAGAGCTTACGTAAAAGTTCAGGGAGCGCGTTCCAAAGTCGTGCGGCTTGAATAGGGTTGCCAGCCATACTGTTAAAAACAGTATTATACTGTTTTTCACTACATTATACTTTTTACTGTTGAACAAAAATAAAGTATACAAAATACTGTTTTCAATATCTCGGACGAACACTTAGTGCAGCGCAGTCACAATCGAGCGTTTCAGAACGAATCTGTCAAATATAGCCTAATATTAGCTTCAATTAATTTAATAAAAAATGAGTTACTTATTTATTTTAATTAAAGTTTGAAGAAGATTATGAAGCTTTTAAAAATGACTAAATTGGTAAGTTGCGCGAGAAGCACTAAAAATATGTCTCTAAAAAATTATTTACTGTTCATTTTTGTAAAATACTGTTTATTTTCCTTCTCAGACCTAAATATACTTTAATTATTATAAAAAAAAAGTTGGTAACCCTAGGCTTGAACGACAAACGAGTAAGAATCATCTCTCTAAATAATGATCAACTTGATCAAAATCGTTTACTCGTTTGGGAACTACGATGCCACAGACAGACAGAATGGGTATCCATCCACGGACACTTCAAACTTTTACAGTGTTTAAACACTGTGTTTCGTCGGGAGTTAAAAAGACAAACAATAATTACTAAAATACAAACTTTTAGTTTGAAGTATCCACGTAAATCGTACCTGAATTTCACGGAACACCCAAATTGAATTCCGGTCCTTCCGCTTAGTTATACGTAAAACTTCTTAGTTGTTTTCTGAGGAGTTCTTTGTAATAAAACCACGACTTCACCATAACACGTATATTGCAAGACTAGCAGCTAGCAGCGCGCGTACAACAATATTTATTATTTATCTACCTACATTACACCTCCACCCTTAATATCTACTTATACTAACTTAGTACTAACATTTAATTAAATTACAATCTAAATACATACACAATTGAATCACGCAATATACATTTTATAAATTGTCGCTAGCCCTACTCATCTATACCATATCGTATAGGAGGTCTCCTATCACGTTTTACCGGCGACAATGCTAGCGTAGACTGTTGAGACAGACGTGGCGGAATTGGTGGCGGACAAGCTGTTTGCAATGATGTGTCGGATTCTAAATGGCTTGCCCCACCCACAGCCTCACTACTATGACCCGCTGATATACTCTTCCGCTCTAAATCTATCGGCCTAATCTCGTCCGCCACCAAAGTCGATGGCTCGACGGCCTCCTCGACTCCGTTGCGCTTATTAGAAGATGGTGATATAGGCATATGCACATCCGATATGCGTGACCGCGGCCGAATCTGATCTATATGTCTTTGCATTTGACGTCCATCCCCCGTTTCTAACAAGTATCGTCGCGTACCGTCCACCGCACGGACGATGGCGGACACCCATTTTTCTCCGCGGCCGTAATCGCGTGCCCACACCGGCGCCCCCTCGCACAGCGCCCGCGCGCCGCCGCCGCCCGCTTGGCGTTGTTGACAGTGGCGCACGCGTTCCTCTCGTGACCCGTCATTGCGTAGTAAATCGAGACGCGATCTAAGAACTCGCCGCTGTAGTAACATTGCTGGACTTTCACCGGTAGTACTATGCACACTATTCCTATACGCCAATAGAAATGTTTGTAGGGCCGCATCTATATCGATTGAATCCCTGTAAGCCTTTTTAATGACCTGCTTACAGAGTTTCACAGCGTTTTCCGCTGCGCCATTCGAAGCCGGGTGATAAGCCGGTGATAACGATTGACGTATACCATTACGCTCCAAGAATTCTCGAAATTCCGCGCTCGTAAAGGGTGGTCCTTGATCGGAGACGATTTCCATTGGTAACCCAAAACGAGCAAAAGTACTCCTTAAAACTCTAATAACAGAACTCGCGTTAGTTTTCGCCACATCGAAAATTTCAATCCATTTAGAACTAGAATCTACTAGAACCAGAAAAGTCTTCCCTCGTATCGGCCCCAAGAAATCTAAGTGTAATCGACTCCACGGAGTGGTATTATAAGGCCAGGGCTGAGGCGCCGCCCGTGGCGGCGCCGAGGCCTCCGAGGCGCATGTCACACACTGACGACATAGGTGTTCGACGTCCTGGTCTATGTTAGGCCACCACACGTAACTACGGGCGAGCGACTTGGTTTTCACAATGCCCATGTGGCTAATGTGAAGCTGTTGGAGTATACTCGAGCGCAAAGCCAATGGAATAATTACCCGATATCCCCACATAATACACCCACCATCTAAATAAATTTCGTTACGCCTACAAAAATATGGCTTAAGACTGTCATCCTTACATTCTAGGGGCCAACCTGATTGTATAAAAGATAATAACTTACATAAGATCGGGTCTTTTAAAGTCTCATTTTTTACTTGACTTTTTGTAACGGGTAAAAAAGTTTCAACGAAATTTAAATACGTCATTTCTTCCAACGCTTCAGTTTCCTTTATAGGCAGCGGCAACCTAGATAAAGAATCAGCACAATTCGATGCTGATGGTACATATTGAATTTTGTAATTATAGCCCGATAGTAAAATAGCCCAACGTTGCAGTCGTGATGCTGCCATTATTGGTATACCAACTTTTTCCCCAAAAATAAACGTTAACGGCTTATGATCCGTTCTAAGAATGAATTCACGGCCGTACAAGTATTGGTGATATTTTCTAATTCCAAATATTATCGCCAAAGCTTCTCGCTCGATCTGAGAGTACGACCGCTCCGCAGTACATAGCGAACGCGATGCGAAAGCGATCGGTCGTTCCCCTGTCGCCGTCACATGCGATATCACCGCGCCTAATCCGACGGCGCTCGCATCCACCGTCAGTATTAGCGGCAGTCTTAAGGAGTAATGCATCAACACGTCACTTGACACTAATAATTGTTTTGTTTTATTAAAAGCAAAATCACAAGCGCTACTCCATTGAAATTTTACATCCTTCCGTAACAATTCATATAGCGGCGACAAAATTGTACTAGCATTTTTTATAAACTTACCATAATAATTTACTAAACCTAGAAAGGCCCTTACTTCCGATACATTTGTTGGCGGTGGCGTGCCCACTATCGCTTTAACTTTATCTGGACAAGCATGTACACCTTGCTTATCAATCACGTGACCGAGGTAATGAATAGATTCTACAAAAAATGAACATTTTTCCTTTTTTACTTTAAGTCCATTGGATTGCAACCTTTCGAATACCTTATTTAAGTTATTTAAATGTTCTTTATTGTCCCGGCCTGTTATGATAACATCATCTAGGAAAACTCCCACATAAGGCAAATCTGAAAATAATTGTTCGAGACGTCTTTGGAAAATTCCCGGACTAGACGCCAACCCGTAAACTAATCGATTGTACATAAACAGACCTTTATGAGTGTTAATAACAGTGTATTTCCGCGATTCATCCAGTTCAAATTGTGCGTACGCCTGTGATAAATCAATTTTGCTAAAACGTTGACCGCCATCTAAACGTGCTAATAAATCGTCAACTTTCGGTAATGGATATCGGTCCACTTCCAACACCTTGTTTAAGGTTAACTTGTAGTCTGCACATATCCTAATATCACCATCTTTTTTAAGAACGGGAACGATAGGCGTAGCCCAGTCAGAGCGTTCAACAGGAGTGAGAATGCCGTCGCTTACCATTTTATCCAGCGCGCGCTCCACGGGCTCGCGCAGCGCGTAGGCCAGGGGCCGCGCGCGCAGGAACACGGGGCGCGCGCCCTCGCGCACGCTTATGCTCACAGTGCCGCCGGTAAACCGCCCCAAGCCGTCCGAGAACACGTTACAGAATCTGGAACTAAATTCATTTAAATTAAATTCAACATCCGATTCCACACGATGTACCGCACTAATGTCCTCGAAAGACACATTTATACCTAACTGTGCTAACCACTGCCGGCCCAATAACATTGATTTCCCATTCTCTATGACATATAAATCTAAATTTTCTTGTCTATTTTTATACTTAACTAAAGGTGTTATCATTCCTAAGGGCCGCACAAGTTCCCCGGTGTAATATCTAAGTACAATTTTACATGGTTTTAATTTCAGATCTCTAAAATGTTGGTTATAAATCTCATAACTAATACAAGACACTGCACTACCCGTGTCGCATTCCATACGTAATAACCGGTTATGTACCATTATTGCTATCATAATAGGTTTATACTGATTGTTCGACACACTATTAATGTTTATTATTACCTCGTCACTGTCTTCGCGAGTCTCCCAATCTTTGTTATCATCAGTAAGCGCCGTCGACGAATTGATGCTGTGGTGCTCCCTCAAGTTAGGGCACACCCGCCGCAAGTGACCCTTCTGGTTGCATACTCGACACACATATTTCGAGAATGAACACGTAGCGGCGCCGTGCGGTCCTCCGCACGCAAAACATGGTTGCTGCCGGCGCTCCGCCGCCGGTCCGGTCCCCTTCCGCCCCGGCCCGTGCTCCCATCGCCGCGCACGCTGTGCTTGTCCCAGCTGTGGGCCCAATATTCGCGCCCCATCTCGGCTGCTACTTTCGGTGATATTCTTCCCTTTGTGTTCCGTACTACGAGTGCTGGATCCTCTTCTTTCTACGGCATGACACGCGACGCTGCCAGTGCCCGCCGTCGTCGTGCCCCCTCGTCCCGTGATACTCGCCGCATTTTTCTCAGCTGCCTCCAAACTAGTGGCTAGTCTATACGCCTTTTTATAATCGATGTCGTCCTCGGCTAGTAATCTTTGTCGAATTGATTCGGTGTGTAAGCCACACACAAACTGATCTCTCAAATTTTCTTCTAAGGTCCCGCCAAAGTCACACGTGGTCGACATTTTTTTCAGCACCGCCACGTAATCCGCGACCGTCTCGTTAACGTCTTGCATCCGACATCGAAATTTATAACGCTCTGCGAGCGTACTCGGTTTGGGTTGCAAATGTTTTTCTACAATCGACGTTAACTCTGAAAACCCCATAGATCGAGGTTTCTTTGGTGTACACAGGTTCACTAATAGTTCGTAACATTCTGCCCCGACGACCGTTATTAATGTCGGTACATGCATATCTTTATCTATTTTATTCACCACAAAATATTGTTCCAAGCGCTCGATATATAATCGCCAGTTATCAGTCCTTATGTCGAATTCGCCAATTTTCCCTATCGACATTTTGCTATTTTGCACTACACCGACTACACACGCGTATAAGTATGTCCAACTCGTCGCCACTGAGGAGTTCTTTGTAATAAAACCACGACTTCACCATAACACGTATATTGCAAGACTAGCAGCTAGCAGCGCGCGTACAACAATATTTATTATTTATCTACCTACATTACATTTTCTTTGCAAATATCCCGTTCTTAGTTGACTTTGCAGGATAAAGTATAGTATGTAATACTTTCGTTGTTTCTGAAGTTCATTGAATTTGTACAACTAGAACTAGCTTCATTTTGTTTTTACGAAAATAAAGATTAATAAACAAGTGAAGAAATAATTCTACTTGATGAAAGGTCTACAAAACCCCTATGCTTATGTAGTTTATATATATTACTATATATATATTAGGTACTTCATAGAGATGATGGTTTTTCGGTACAATAAAGATAGTATTTGTTTTATTTGATTGGAGTAGCAGACGAGCGTGCAGGCCACGTTGTGTTAAGTGGTCGCTGCAGCCCATGGACATCTATGTACATACAACCTCAAGCAAGAATAGGAAAGTCTTGTCTGAGGTATTGTCCTTATTACGGATCCCTAAAAATATGTAGGTATAAGCACATTACCTATACATTTCAATCTTAATCTTAATCTTAATATCCTAATCTTAATATTATATGTATATATAAAAAGTAAAGGGTTTTCTTTGTACGTAAAGACACAGTTTTCTCTATTATCATTATCCAATCAACTTCCCGTTGGGGTGGTAAATACCCCTTAGTACGAAGATGATAGTAATGAAAAAAGAAATATCTGTACTTTTCTAACCAATAGGGACTTCTGGGTAGATCTCAAAATTTCTGGGATGATCTAGCAAACTATTTTAATTTTAATTAATTGAGAAAATTCGAGAAAGCTTCTCAAATAATTTGGTATTTTTTACCGACTTCCAAAAGAAGGAGGTACTGTATTCGGCTGTATGTTTTTTTTTTTTTTTTATATATGTTCACCGATTACTCCGCCGTTTGTGGACCGATTTTCAAAATTCTTTTTTTGTTCGTATGGTTATACTCCCGAGGTGGTCCCATTGTCACCAAATCAGGATCTGATGATGGGATCCCAGGGAAATCGAGGGGAACTCTCAAATTTTATAGGCACATACATTGATTTTCTTATAGTTTCTGAAGCATAAGAGATATTTACGCATAGAAATCATCATCTCATGTTGCTGAGCTGATGATGGAAGGTACTGCGACAGTGAGGAGTTGAGAGCAAATTCTTTCAATAAATAGTTTTTTATTCGAAATCTTACATTCCTGAGGTGGTCCAACTGTCACCAAGTCAAAGTCTGATGAGGGGATCCCAGAGAAATCGAAGGGAACATTCAAATTTTACAGCACAACAAATGATTTTCATATTTTTACAAAGCAAAACAAACATTTGTGTATAATTATCGTCATATCATGTTGCTGAACTGATGATGGAAGGTACTACGACGGTTAGGAGTTGAGAGCAAATTCTTTCAATAAATGGTTTTTTGTTCGAAATCTTACATTCCTGAGGTGGTCCAACTGTCACCATGTCAAAATCTGATGATGTGATATTAGGGAAATCGAGGGAAACACTGAAACTTAATAGGCACACACATGCTTTTAGTCATGTTTTTAACATAATACAAATATTTATGTCTGGTAATTATCACCTGCTGTTGTTTAACTGATGATTGAAGGTACAACTCCTCAACGTTTAGGAGCTGAGAGCAAATTCTTTCTTTAATTTAAACGTTCAGGTGGACTGATAGTATGTCTTTCAGACTTTTAGATGGCTATTAGATAAACATGATTATAAAAGGTAAATCTGTTTAAAGTTTAGAAGTTAAGTGATTTTTTTTCCAATTATGCTAATACATACAGAATTATTAAAATTACTAAAAAGAGTGAAATAAATTAAGTTTTTAACAAAAAAATAGAACCGACTTCAAACGGTAAAAAATAAAATTGTTCAGTACCTACTTCTTCTTGCTTATGGTAATGACTCTTAAAACTATTTTTGAAGTCGGGCCCTTAGTGAAATGTCCTGTCTTAGTAAATATAGTGTACCTTTCGTTCTGAATGGGCACCGACTCCAATATAGTTTTAACAGTCATTACCATAAGCAAGAAGAAGTAGGTACTGTCCCACTGTCTGTACTGTCGGTGCCAAATTAGAACGAATGGTACGACATTTACTAAGGGCCCGACTCCAGAAATAGTTTTAAGAGTCATTACCATAAGCAAGAAGAAGTAGGTACTGAACAATTTTATTTTTTACCGTTTGAAGTCGGTTCTATTTTTTTGTTAAAAACTTAATTTTTTAATAATTGTAATATTTTTTCGAATGATCTGGAGCAGTGGCGGCTCATCCTAAAGAGCGCTGGTGCAGTGCACTCCCACTTTAAAATTTAAATATTACATAGGAAAATTACATAGGTAATCTATATTCCTTCATAATACATACTATCCTTACATTACATCTATCATCTATCCTTACTTACATTATATCTACGCGTACATTTATCGTCATATTGTACGAGTGGAGCGCCAGCGATTGCGCTCCTAATGAAACGAAGTTTAGTCATAAGAATAAATAATAATTACATAGAACGGAATCTCCTTTGACCGGGTGGAAAACGCCGCTATTTTTATACCTACTTCCCCCTTCACCTCGTTACGCCCCTCTGTCGCCCAGGCGTGTTGACAGGGTTGTCAACTGTTAATACTGCTTTTTTATAGATAATAAAGGTAGCTAAAATATAAGTTTTCCTTTACTTAAAAATCATTATTTTAGTTTAGTATTACAAAGTATGAAAATTATAAATACTTACCTACACTATAAATACCTGCTCATGAATAATAAATTATTATGAGTACCATACCAAATGAAGCCATTTAAGTAAGTATTACTTACCTACATAGGTGTAAGTACTTACGTAGTGTAGGTTTAAAATAAACGAATTACATATTAAGTATAACGTGCGTGCGCCAGTGCCGCGGCGCCGCAATCGCGAGGCAAAACAATCGAGAAAGGTTCAATGACCGATGGCGGGGGCTATTAAAAAATATTTTGGCGAAATGTTAAAATGCTGTAGTTATCTAACATTTTTTTTTATAATTGAGTGAAAGTGAAACAATTGGCTACACAAAAAGAACTGGTCACATCCTTTTGATAAATTAGGTACGGAAAAGGAATAATATTTAAAAAATATTACTTATCTCGCAGATTCTCGCATCATCTTTGGGCAAACTAAAAAAACTTAAGTTTGGCATTGTTTTAGAATTGTTTGTACAACCAAACACACCACATTAACTTGGCGCCGTTATTGTAATTGACGCGCCCGTCCTAGACAGCCCGTCTTCAGTAGTCGGTTTAGCCGAAATTAAAGTGTAGGCTAATATCGTGACCTTGAGCCCGTTTTGAGCGGGAGTTTCCGTTCTACGTAGTATTATTACGATTCCTAGCGCTGTATTCAATGAGTGCGAAAGAGAAACATCGCAGCACATAGCCGACGCGTGAAACAAAAGATTTAGTATGAGAAATTAACTTAATCTGGAGCGCCGCTCACGCGCGACGTTGCCAAACCGTGGGTTCGGCCGTGACGCGTGCCGTGGGGCGTGGCCTCAACCTGCTTATGCGATGTTGCCGTTCTTATGTATACAAACAAACGTGTCGTCGGCTTTGACAGTTATATCGCAGTTTTTCTTTAAATTAAAATTAAAAAATAGTTTATGCGCGACATTTTGTTTTAAAAATGGAACAATACAGTGTATCTTTTATTAAAAAGTGTCAAAAACTATAGAAATACGCCTTGAACTAAAAGCTAAAGGCATAAGAATAAATAATACTACGTAGAACGGAAACTCCCGCTCAAAACGGGCTCAAGGTCACGATATTAGCCTACACTTTAATTTCGGCTAAACCGACTACTGAAGACGGGCTGTCTCGGACGGGCGCGTCAATTACAATAACGGCGCCAAGTTAATGTGGTGTGTTTGGTTGTACAAAGAATTCTAAAACAATGCCAAACTTAAGTTTTTTTAGTTTGCCCAAAGATGATGCGAGATAAGTAATATTTTTTAAATATTATTCCTTTTCCGTACCTAATTTATCAAAAGGATGTGACCAGTTCTTTTTGTGTAGCCAATTGTTTCACTTTCACTCAATTATAAAAAAAAAGTTAGATAACTACAGCATTTTAACATGTCGCCAAAATATTTTTTAATAGCCCCCGCCATCGGTCATTGAACCTTTCTCGATTGTTTTGCCTCGCGATTGCGGCGCCGCGGCGCTGGCGCACGCACGTTATACTTAATATGTAATTCGTTTATTTTAAACCTACACTACGTAAGTACTTACACCTATGTAGGTAAGTAATACTTACTTAAATGGCTTCATTTGGTATAGTACTTATAACTTATTAAGTAATATTATTTATAAGTATTTATAGAGTAGGTAAGTATTTATCATTCTCATATTTTGTAATACTAAACTAAAATAATGATTTTTAAGTAAAGAAAAACTTATATTTTTGCGATATTATATTTAAACATAAGCATTACTAACAGTTCACAGCCCTGGCAGCACGCCTGGGCGACAGAGGGGCGTAACGGGGTGAAGAGGGAAGTAGGTATATAAATTGCGGCATATCGATGGCGGTCAAAGGAGATTCCGTTCTATGTAGTATTATTTATTCTTATGCTAAAGGGTCCTCAAATTGCACTTACACAAAAATGTAATACAAAAACTAAATCTTTTACGCGTGTTTTTAAGTTTGAACAATATTTTAAAACTCCTTGGTTGTGTGGTTGTAAAGAGACCAATAAATTATTTTGTTTTCCGTGTCTGGTGTTTGGAAAATGACACCGGCAGTGGAGGTGAATCTGCATGGATCACAACGGGTGTTGACGATTTAGCGCATCTTTCAATAAAACTGAAAAAACATTCGCAATCTCGATTTCATATGTTATGTGAAGTGCAATGAGGATCAGTCACGTTTTTAGTTGAGAATGCAGATTTGTAGAGCTATGAAATCCTTAACGTACAGTGCAAAATTTTTTGTTCTACGACAAAAATTGACGAAGTTATGACCAAATTACTAACGAAAATACATTGAGGGCCGCCGCGATAGCTGTGACGTCACAATTACCGTTAGCCTTTAACA
Organism: Pyrgus malvae; assembly: GCA_911387765.1. Taxonomy (NCBI): domain Eukaryota; kingdom Metazoa; phylum Arthropoda; class Insecta; order Lepidoptera; family Hesperiidae; genus Pyrgus; species Pyrgus malvae. The sequence continues at coordinate 3,554,928 of OU426958.1, read as the reverse complement.
GCGGTTAGGCGCGCAGTGTTTTGTGTGGTTAATTTTGACTTTAAAAACAAATAAGTGTCCGATTGGTATCTAATTCACATTTTCAACTATGTATTAATATTGTATAGTGTCAAATTTAAAAATACGCTCGTTAAAATGCCAGAAAAATATTTGTTAACGTGCCGAGAGACCCAAAACTTCGTAAAAAAATTGTTTCTGTTGTAAAAAGAGATGATAAAACTACAGCCTCTACCCTAATAACAATAATTATTTATTCTTATGCCTCTACCCAGACTACAAGACACTGTTGTAAAGATTATTTTAATGTACTTTAGGCCACTGCTGTATATAGGCTTCTTAATATTCGTCACTACGTCCGACCGGTCCTGCGCCCTCTGAATCCAGCGGCTTCCCCCTGTCTTCTTCAGGTAGTCAGTCCAACTGCTTGGAAAGCGGCTTGTGCTCATTTTGCCGAGACGTGGTCGCCATTCGATGACCTTTCTTCCCCATAGATTATACTCACTAAATATATTTGTCGGTGGTAGAACAATTATGTTTCGGTGGAAAGGTGCAGTTGCCGGCTACACTTGCATGAGGCGACACCAGCCTCCGGAGTAGCAGCGTAACTGCATACGACCTCAGACAAGACTTACCTATGCTTGCTAGAGGTTGTATGTAGATGTCCATGAGCTGAAGCGACCACATAACAACGTGGCCTGCATGCTCGTCTGCTACTCCATTCAAATAAATAAAAATATGGCTGTCTAGTGAATCAGTGTCAATGAATACCGTTTTGATATTATGAATAAAAAATACATTACGCTTACGACTTGCGTAACGTTGTTTTCATGAGATCTGTGAACGAGAAACCACCTTGGGCCCTCCCGGACACTCCCGGTGGATCCCTTTATGGACTTCGGAACTAGGTATTATATTAGACGACCCCGTGTGATGCAATGGTTACCATCGGACTGCCGATCAACGGTCGGGTGTATCGTGGGTACCATGGACACATACCATCCATCCATCAGCCTTTTATAGTCCACTGCTGGACATAGGCCTCCCCTAATGTTCGCCACTCCTCCCGGTCCTGGGCCTTCTGAATCCAGCGACTACCCGCTGTCTTCTTCAGGTCATCAGTCCACCTGGTTGGAGGGCGGCCTGTACTCACACACTGCTCGAAAACTTTCGACTTCAGGCACTGAGGTATTCTGGACGAAGAAGACACTTTGTAATTTCCCGAACGCTGCCCAACCGAGTTGGATTCTACGACTTACCTCTCTCTCGAAGCTGGACTTACCCATACAGATAGCTTGTCCTAGGTATATGTACTCGTCGACAACTTCGAGAGTAGCGCCATCAACAACGACCGGTATAGGTGTGACATGGACGTTAGACATGATCTTCGTCTTGTCCATGTTCATATTAAGACCCACCCTTTGTGAGGCGCTATGGAGGTCACCTAGCATAGTGCTGAGCTCTTCCAGGTTCTCCGCCAAGATTACTATATCATCGGCAAATCGAAGGTATGTGAGGTGTTCGCCATTGATGTTAATACCCAGTCCGTTCCACTCCATCAGCTTGAACACGTCTTCCAGTGCAGCGGTAAACAGCTTCGGGGATATAACATCCCCTTGTCGTACTCCACGCTGCAATGGAATAGGTCCAGTGCTTCCGTCGTGGACTCGGACTGTCATAGTTGCGGTTTTGTACAAACACTTCAACACCTCGATGTACCGATAGTCAATCTGGCATCGCTGGAGAGACTCTAGCACCGCCCAGGTCTCGATAGAATCGAAGGCTTTCTCATAGTCCACATACGCAATACATAGCGGCAGATTATACTCTTTTGTATAACCTGTCGCAGCGTGTGTATGTGGTCCATGGTACTATAGCCTTTTCGGAATCCGGCTTGTTCGGGAGGCTAGAAGTCGTCTAGCCTGCGCGCACTACTATTAGTAAGCACCCTTGAAAACAGCTTATAGACGTGGCTCAGAAGCGCGATGGGTCTATAGTTCTTCAAAAGGGCTCTGTCACCCTTTTTGAAGAACAAAACCACCACGCTTCCGCTCCACGCCTCCGGGACAGTTCCGCTACTGATGACTGTATCGAACAGTTTTTGGAGCGCCACTTGGAGGGGTTTCCATCCAGTCTTCAGCAGCTCTGATGTGATACCGTCATCTCCCGGTGCTTTGTTGTTTTAAGCTGATTAAGGGCCCTTCTAATTTCGTACAGCGTCCGTGATATCTTCGGTATAGTGTCGGGTCAATTTGGCTCTCTTATCGTTTACCACATCGGTAACGGGAGCTTTTGAGGAGCTGTACAACCGTCCGTAGTACCTCTCAATTTCTCTCTGAACTTCAGGCTTAGACGAAACTACAGCGCCAGACTCCGTCCTCAATCACATTAACTGGCTTTGCCCTACACTCAGATCTCTTGTGAACACTTTTGTGCCTTGGTTGCGCTCAATAGTGTTTTTGACGCACTGTGTGTTGTGAGCACGCAGATCGCGTCGTCTGCAGCAAGAGATCTGTTTGTTGAGCCCAGGCGGCTCAACTTCGACATTGAAGACGGGGACCGAACGCATAGTTCACGCCTTTCCTTTATAAGACCGAGGGTATGTTCAGAGAGCACTTGGGGTCTGCTACTGGAGGGTGCCTTAAAGAACTTGGACACTACCTCGTGGACGGTTTTTACCATCCTGGTGTGGTATTCGCCCACAGACTCGCATTTTTCTAGGCCCGCGAAACAATTTCGCAAGTCAAGCTGAAAGTTCCCGGAACCCTGGATTTGGACAGGTCTTGGTCGGAGCGTAGACTTCATTAGGCATGACCGTTCCAGTTTGATGTTGATATTTAATGTGCCTCGTACCATACCTGTTGATCACGGAGACATTAAATATGTGCCGTTTGTCTGCTATCTCGCTTTTCGTGGAACCGTTGGGACTTATCCAAGTCCACTTGCGATGAGGATTCTTCTTGAAGAAGGAGTTCATCATGAAGAGGTTCTCCTTCTCCAAGAAGTTAGCAAGCAAGTAGCCTCGTTGGTTTCGTTGACCAAATCCAAAGAGCCCTACTTTCTGCTCGTCGCCGTCTCGCGTGCCCAGTCTTGCATTGAAATCCATGGGGGACCACCACCGTGAAATGAATCTTAGAGGCATGTATGGCTCTACTTACGTCCTCATACATAGCCTCAACTTCATCGTCTGGGTGTGTCGCCGTCGGCGCATATACCTGTATGACCTTCAGCGAATACCGTTTTGATATTCTGAGTATAAGGTACCCTTGCCCTTGCAAACACATTCGACTTTCGTCAGATTGTTGACGAGGGACCTGTGGACGAGAAACCCGACACCACCTTGGGACAGATGTTCGCCCTCCCGGTGATAGAATAAGTTACCGGATTTAAGGATTACCGTGTCCTCCCCCTCTCTTCGGACTTCAGATAATCCTATGATACTCCAGCGTAACTTATCTATCTCTGCTTCCAGCTCATGTATCTTTTCGTCGGTCCTCAGTGTCCTGGTGTTGTATGTAGCCAGGTGCAGAGGTCGTTTTCACATGGACACATACAAAACAGAAAAACAAACACCCAAACCGAGAACAGAAATATAAACTCAACATTCAAATTTCTGCCACGCCGGGAATAGAACCCCGGGCTCTCCAATCGGTATGGTAACCATTACGCCACACGGGTCGGTCGTCACCGTCACGGGTCTCGTCTCGATAAAAAAATATAGGTGTGAGGTATGTATGAATATTTTTTGGATAATATTGTAACGATAGCCTGTGGTTTAGTTAATTTACAGGATTTTTTGTTGTGTATAAGGTAATACTTTATTTTTATTATGATCTAGCCTAAAAGTGTAAAAATAAAAATGCTTTCGTTTCTTTTATAAAGTTTTATTTCCACAACCTTCCGTGGGTAGGTAATCAAAATTAAAAAGAGATGAGTGATTTTAAGTCTCAACTAGTTTCAAAAACGCTAAAAATACGTGAATTTCTCTAAAAGATCAGTACAATATGTACGAGTAGGTAGGTACCTATATAGGTATTTCGGACGTTTATCTGATTGAGCTTGTACAAAACTTCTACTTTATTAGCACTAATATTAAGTATTAAGGTAAGTTTTATACTTTTATTACAAAATTACATTCGAACTACACTTTACACTCGAATCTCAAACATCCGTCTCGTCGAATCGTATGCCGACTGCGCTCGGTTCGGTAATTGTGACGTCACACGTGTACTTTTTAGCGAGAGGAACGGCACAACTTTATTACTTAATATCTTTGTAAGTTATGGACCGATTTTGATAATTCAAAAAGATATATCATTCTTATGTCATATAGAATACAGTGTGTTGTAGTTTGATTGAATTTGCTATAACTTTACTGATCCTCATTATTGGCATCGATTGGCCGACAAGATATTCATAAAGCGCTCGATTCTGCGTATCGAAAATCTATTCGAGAGTTCAGTGAACGCGTTGATGAAAATCGATATATTTTACGGCGTTTGATAGATTGTGTGGTATTTTGTGGTGCATTTCAAGTTGCTTTACAAGGGGATGATGAATCCGATACGATTCCGTAATCCCTGAATCCCGGAATCTATAGAGGTTTGGTTAATTGTGTACTTATTATTTTATTTTTAATTTTATCTATTGTGAAATGTGTATTATTATATTGAATTTATCTGATTATGACATGAAATAACATGATATTCTGACATGACATAAATTTAATTAGCTATTTAATAATTTTGACATTTTGACACGAAAAACTATGGCGCAAGAACGTCTCAATGCATTATGTATGATAAGCATTGAACAACGATTAATTAATTCTATATCTGATTTTCACAAGAAAGTCATAGATGTATTCGCTCGTCAAAAAGACCGGCGAATGAATTTTCTGTATAAATAAAATAAATGGTAAGCTCTAAGTTTTTTTTTGAGAACCCCCATCAAAAAATGTCACGAGCCGCCTCTGATCTGGAGATTTTTAAAATAATTGCAAAATTATTTAATTAATTGAAAATATTCGAGAAAGCTCCAGAAACTTCTCGAATGATCTGAAGATTATTAAGATAATTGCAAACTGTTTTAATTAATTGGGAATGTTCGAGAAAGTTCCAGAAATTTTTCAAATGATCTGGAAAATCCTACTAATATTATAAACGCAAAAGTTTATAAGTATGGATGTTTGTTACCCTGTCACGTAAAAACTACTGAATGGATTTAAATGAAACTTTACAATAATATAGCTTATACATCAGAATAAAAGATACAATTTATAAAGATGTTGTGTGAATTGTTCAAAATATGATGATAAGTGTCAAGTAAGTAGCTGCCAAAACCGCTAGAGTTACACATATGTAATGTATGATGGAAATGTTTATCTTAAATAGTCCTACAAAAAAGCCGGTCCACGGCACTTCAGAAGGGACTTCACTTTATGCTAATGACCCTCTCTAACACGGGTGAAACCAGCACAGGGCACAGCTAGTTGTAAATATTTTTTATTGTACCTGAACGTATGCACGTGACAGCAACTATCAATAAAAAGTGTGGTTAGCTTTGGCTAGTATGGTGATACAACGAAAAATAAGCATAGAATGTTTGAATGAGCAATGAACAAAAAAGTAAAAGTTAAAATAACGTAAACGAAGGCGCTGGTGCGTATATTATTATGAGAGGTCAGATTTCAAGGGGATATATTTGGAGCGCCTCAAACAAATCTACACCTTTTTATTATAACATTCAACTACCGACGTTGATTCCTAACAATTGTGTCTAAATGATCGCTTTTTTATTTACAACGATTACCTTTAACCAAAAAACCAAGAGCGATATCCGAGCGGGAAGGACCGGCGCGCACCTCTGAGAAGGAAATTTGTTATGTACGTATTTATCGCTGCACCACAGTGAGGGGGGAAAATTGTGATATTTAATTAGGATATTTTCCATCACCGTGCATGCCTGAGAGTTAGGTACACATAATTTCTTATAGACATTATCACCCATTTTCACTAACTATAGGATACGCCTAAATCAGATGCCAAATATTTAGGAGGTGCCTAGAGAAAAAAGACGTTTCACTATCCCTTAAGTCACGACTAACATCGTTAGGCATAACCTAAAGTTACGACACCGTTTACAAGGCGCATTACAAGGAGCGCCTGCCTGCCCCTAAACTGACACATGTGACAGTCACTCAAATTGATAATAGATTGACGAACAAAATCATGGACAGCTGTCAAAAAACTAGGCTACTCATAAGATAGGACCAACCCATAGACTTAGCTTGGACCAACCTATTATACATCGATTGGTGAAACGGAACTTTATGCTAAACATTGCCCCAAATTTGTTCGTCGTTAGTGAAAACGGGCATAATAATATGTCCACTACTGTCCACCAAACCGCACTTGGCCAACATGATGGAGTATGGTCTAAATCCCTCTCGCTTCCGAGTGGAGACCCGTGCCCAGCTGTGGTACATAAAAGGTTTGAAATAAACAATTTGGGACTAATACCAGAAGAGAGATTTAGTAGTTGAAAACAACATAAATCAGCTGAATACATGTCTCTGACGTAATACTAATTTATTTGCACATACATATTGCATTCCAGACAGCTCCTACATGAAGGCTTTATGACTTATGACCCAGTTAGAAGCAGTGTCGGATTATCTCAAAAGCAAATTAAGTTATTGCTTAGGTCTTCTCGTCTTTGAAGACACCAAAAATTTACTCCAAGATCTCTTTCGTAATAGGGTATTTCTATAGTTTTTCATACAAATACCAATTTCTATATGTAGGTATTAATTAGCTCTAATGACAATAGATATTATTGCGTATTAGGTATACCCGAATTAAAGCTCGATCAATCATTGACGTCAAATTAATAGGCCTTCATTGCCTATAATTACATTAGCTATTAATGGATAGGCATTTCGATATTACATAAAATTCCAGATTCTAACATAACATTTAGCACTGTATAGGTACCTAGCTATTTCACTAAACGACGCTTTATCAAATAAATGTCCACGTTTTATTAAATAATATCAATTATAGATATACTTTTCGGGTAACCCAATATAGCTCAATTTGTTTTTTTATATTTAGGAATATATATCTTGTTAAGTATTTCTTTTTGTTTAATCTTATAGAACCGCCATCATGCCATGCTGTGGCCAGAACGAATCTCAGGTAGTTAAAAGCAAAATTGAAGAAAAAAATTGAACAGTACATTTGATGAACCTATAACAAAATCCTAAAACACATTAATCGTTTCCATGCATTGCATACATCCTGAGCTATACTATATACACAATAATGTATTTTGTTCCAAATAAGAATAATACACTGAAAAGAAAAAAAAAATCCAAATCTCGCATTAGTTTTTGGAATCCGTTGTATGATTCTAATTCAACAATTCTTTCCAGATACATTCCACAGAGGAATAGCGTTTAGCGGCGCAGCTCTGGCCTCGTGGACGCATTCGGTGAAGCCGTTACAGAAGGCAAAGACCCTCGCCAGCATCGTGGGATGCCCAACTACCAATACCCGCGAGATGGTGGACTGCCTCCGCTGGCGACCGGCCGAAGTCCTCGTCAACGCGCAGATTGAGATGTTTGTAAGTACATTCTTAAAATTGGAAGGTTTGTAAGTACATTCTTAAAATTGGAAGTGTAAATATTGGAAGAGTGCACCGCGGAACTGAATTATCTGATGCTCAAGTCGCCTTTTCACTGTTATGGCTGCAACCCTTTTTGCGTCCCACTGCTGGGCACGGGTCTCTCCCACTTATTGGGGAAGCCTGGAGCTTACTCCACCACGCTGCTCCAATGCGGGTTGGTGGAGATGCGGGTTAGTGGTAACTGTTATACCACCGAAGATTTCCAATGACATTATCTAGACTCGTGGCGGTACACAGTTCACTTTGAATATATCCTTATAGCCATGGCCGTGTTGGATACTGGGGATAACTGTGGGATAAACTTCCAGCTAGGTATTTCCAGTGAACTATGACATGATTCTTCAAGGAAGCTACAAAAAAGCTTTCCTTCAAAGCCACTGGAGTTGCTCGTGTCCATAGGCGGCAGTGATCACTTATATTGTTGAGTCATCACGAAGGTTGGTTGAGTTATCACGAAGTGGTTGAGTTATCACGAAGTTAACTCAACCACTAATTTTTTATTCTGAGATTGGATGTCAAATATCCGTGGAGAACATTCAAACTTTTTAAATAATCGACATCTCTTTATATAATGTTACGTTAAATGCCGTGATGCAAAGCTCAACCTTCGTTGGGAGAAGAGTACATTAGCATCTAAACAGTCTTATTGTAACTGTAACAATTATTTCCAGGACTGGAAAGTGCACATGTTCACACCGTTCACGCCAACGGTGGAACCAGTAGGGCTGAAAGAGCCAGCCTTCTTGACTCAATACCCCTACCTCGCTACGCAATCCGGCACCATGGCTAAAGTGCCTCTCATAACTTCTGTAACTTCCGAAGAGGGACTATACCCGGCGGCAGGTATGATCTTAATTTATTGAAGAGTAGAATCAGCAGCAATCAATTTGTTCTAACGGTGGAGCCGCTAGGGATAAAAGAGGCAGCCTTCTTCATTTAGTCCACTTCGTAATACGTCATCATGGCCAAAGTGTCTCGTAATATCTGTGACTTCTGGAGAAAGATTGTACCCAACGACAGAATAGACAACCGTGAAACCACGGTCTCACAAAGGATTGGACACTGGACAGACTACCAATTTATACTACCTACTAAAGAAATTTCAGATTCCATTATTCTTTTATGTTTTATCCTGCTCTGAAATATTCGAAACATATATACTAAAGCAAGACAAAACATATTATAACCCAATGTTTATTACTAAATGGGAAAGTACCTGTTAAAGTAAATCATTGAGTATATAGACGAGTGGTCTACTCAATGATTGACTTTTTCAGCAGAGCGAAATCATACAACAGAGTATTGAAATAATTTCTGATCTTTCTGAGAAACTACTGTATGAGTATCTTTTTCTTGGAAGGTTTTATTAAATATTTTTGACGACTAGAAAAAAGGTAATTATGATATTTCCAGAATAATGAAAAGACTTTTCCGCCATTAGTCGTTTGTGCTTTCGAATTCTGTAAAAAACGAGCCATTACTCGTGGCAGATTGAGTTCTGTACATGGCTTCTATAATTAACCTTGCTCTGACTTTCCCTTTAAATACTTAAAAATATATCGCGGGATGACTGCCAAATATGATACGTCTCAATTATGTTCTCAGATAAATTGACATAAAAGGATCCTTTTATGAATATTTATGTATGGCATCTGTGCAAATTTAGATGAATCAAATCTCAGATCAAATTAAAGTAAAGATAGAACGCTGCAAACAACGAAATGAGCCTGATTTAAACTGCACCTTGCCGTGTACATACACATGAAGCCTTCAGTTTCATCGAACTGTACAGTTAAATCGTATCGTGTATGGGTAAATCTAAGAACTGTACAGTTTATCAGATATATATATGTAAATTAATATGGGTAAGTTAGGGTGTCCACGCGTTCTGAAGGAGACATGTAAGTATAATGGCCGCTCCACCTTAGTGCCGTGAAGCTCCGTGAATTGGCGTGAACGAGAATGTGGATGGTCTTCACAGGCTTCACCAAAAACGGTATTTGTCCCGCGACAAAGAGTTCGCGCGATATTCACACGTTACAACTTTCAGGTTTCAGTCACGAATGTGTTAACGATTTGTGCCGTGAATTCGCGGCGATAATAAGGAGCCGCCGTATTATACGTACTTTACAGTTGACATAAATATTTGAAGTCTGCTTATTTTATCATTATTATTTTTTATCCTTAGTATATCAAACCGACCCATCCATCCTGCCCGAGCTGGAGTCCCGATGGGAACACCTGGCCAGCAACATCTTCGAGTACAACGACACATTGCCTCTCAACTTGCGGCCCGCCGTCGCGGCCAAGATCAAGCAGAAGTACTTCGCCGGCAAGCCCATCAGCCAGGAGACGTTCCCGCAGCTGGTTCAGGTAAGACATAAGAAAGAAAGGGGGAGAGAGACAGAGGAGCTTGTTCAGGTCAGGTTCAGGTTCAGAAAGGAGAAGAGAGAGAGAGATAGAGAGAGTATAACGACATTAACGACATATTTTCGCTCAACCTGCGGCCTGCCGTCTGCCTTGATTAAATGAAAGACAGAAAGCTTCGCCGGAAAGCCCATCAGCCACAGAATTTCCCGCAGCTGGTTCAGGTAAGACATAAGAAAGAACGGAAGAAAGAAAGCATCAATTTGAAGTCAATCAAAAGCCGATCAAAATGTTATCTTGGTGGGAATCGAACTCTACATATCTACTACATAAGATGGCGGTCAGGCATGGTATTCATTGTGCCGTACTATGCGTCAAAGAAAGAAAAGTCTGGTTATAAGTTAAGCCCCCCAACAATATTCATACAAAAAAACGGGTTAATCCGTAATGCCTTTGCTACACATTTTCACATCTATGATATTGGTTAGGGATTGCAATGTGGTCTGGCGGATCCGGTAATCCGGCCGATCCGGCGTGTTTTTGTGCCTACCGAATCGGCTAGTCAGTCAGCGCCGGATCCGGTATCGGATGCGTTAAAGCAAAAATAGCGCGAAAAGCAAATTACGTGCTGCACTGAAAACACGTGCGCGAAGCTGCTAAATTTCGAGACTAAAAATGAAACAGATTATGAGAAAATACTTAACCGTTACCTATATTAATCTACAGTAACTTAATGGCGATTAGGCCAAGCAGTGTTGAGGCAGAAGAGCCTTTCAATTCAAGAATTTAATAATGAAAATGTGATTTAATTTTAGGGTGTTAATTGTGTATTATTTTATTTTTAATTTTATCTATTGTGAAATGTGTATTATTAAATTGAATTTATCTGATTATGACATGAAACAACAGGATATTCTGACATGACATAAATTTAATTAGCTATTTAATAATTTTGACATTTTTTGTGACTATTTTTTACAATCTATTTAAATTGACATTAATTTATTGAATTTAATGAATATTTGGGTAAAATTAATTAAAAATATGAATGATTTTGTTAAATAAGGATCACTTCACTAACGCATTGGTATTACTGTAATGTTAGCTGTAAGTTTAATAAATAAATAAATAAAGACGCAGGTTATATTTGTAGTTCCATCTGAAGCAGATTATGAGACAGTATAATCAATACTACATGTTTCCTTTGACTGTTATTTCAGACACAGAAATAATATTCAGTTGACTTTTGCATTACAAAAAAATTATGATACTTATTTAATTGTTTGTTAGAATTAAGAATGACTGAAGTTTCTTTTAAAAGAACAAATTTAAAAGACTGACTGTTAAGTCTGTTGTAGGTTATTAATATGTTATTATTACTAGAGTACTTTCAGATACTTAGAGCAATAAGTGAGACTGATTACTTTTTTACTTGTAATTGTTTTATAATTTTATTAAATTAAAATTTAATTATATTAAAGACCTCATAATGCATTACTTGCCTTACCGTATTTTTTTAATCGAAGAATTACCACTAAATTTCAGGCCCTAAATAATTTAAAAATCTCGATCAGTCCGTTCCGGATCCCTTCGGATCCGGCCGGATTAGCGTCAAAACGGTAAAATCCGGCCGGATAGAAAATGGAACCGGATTGCAATCCCTTTGGTATGGATTATATAAAACTACTCTGTTTCCATAACATATTGAAAAATAACATATTAATCGGCTCTGGTATTGATTGTATTGGATTTGTATTGACTAGCGTATTAGTGTGCATAAGCTTTTAAAGCTCCACAACTTTTTTTTTTTTTTTTCAACCTTTTTTTATGTCCCACTGCTGGGCACAGGTCTCCTTCTCACAATTGAGAGGGATTTAGGCCATAGTCCACCACGCTGGCCAAGTGCGGATTGGTGGACGTCATGCTTTCGAGAAATTATGAATTTCTCTCAGGCATGCACGGCGATGGAGAACATCGTAATCAATGAAATTTTTTTTTTATTAACTTTTATTTATTATAAAATTATATTTATTTTATATTTTATCTGTTTATTATGTATTTATGTATATTTATATATATTTTTATATGTATATTTTTATATATTATATGCATGTAACTATTATTAATAAATACTTAGAAAATCTTATTCATTCAATTACTTGTTTTTAATTATAATTTTTTTTTTAATTTCTCTTTAAATAAAAGCATTTTTTTAATTTAATACGTGCCTACCCGTAGCTCTCACCATCACCCAGGGTTGACTGGCAGAGAATGCCATTAGGCATTAAGTTTAACCCTGTAGCCCTTAATTTAAGGTGGTACGAATGTTAAATAAAATAAAAATAAATAAAACTCTTTTACCTTACTCATACAACTCTTTTTTGCGCTCAATGTCGAGTTACAACTAAACGTCGTCATGCTGACGTAATTCGACATTGAGCGCTCTCGAGGTTACGGACACTAGAACAATGTGCATGTGCACGCCTCACACACAACATTCATACGAACAGTCATCGTGACATCTCTAGCTAGTTTTTGAAGTGAAAACTTCTTTAGCGGCGTTGTGCACTTTTTTTGGTATGGGTAAAAATTGTTAAATTCGCATCAGGACACATGGCCAGATCGAATATTCGTAAGACGGAGGGATGATAGCTGATACAGTCAGATATGACAGTGTATATTACTGTATATCAAGTGTTTAAAATATGGAAATGGAACAAAGTGCATCTATTAATGTAAAAAGCGACGAAGAAACAGTTAAAGAAAATGAGTGAGTACTTTATAAAAATACTAGATTGAAAACATACTGAAAATAATACATGAAAAATAATAGGTACTGATAGGTAATTAAAGCAATTCGTGCGAAATTATTGCCTATCCATTCCAAAATATGAAAAATCCACAACGTTAAAGTTTTCGCTTCTGCCAGCACTACCGAAGTGCAACTGATTGTTTTTTTTTTGTGTTTGCAAAACGTAAACCTACCCACCAACATCACCAGGCTCTCGGAGACCGTCTGTTCGTGGTGGACGTGGGCAAGCTGGCGCAGCTGCACGCGGCACGCTCCGGCCAGCCCACCTTCCTGTACCGGTACTCCTTCCGGGCCAGCGTCAGCCTCTCCAATTTAATGGCGGGAAATAAAGAGGATTATGGCAAGTATACACTAATGCTGTATGTGCTTTCAGTGCGGCTGCACTGAAAATTAGTGTTGTAGTCTTTGGCTGCAAGGAGGCTGAGTGCAGTCCTTTTTCTTCAAATACTAAAACAAAATAATAATAATAATAGAGAGAATTGTAAAGACCGCGGTCTCCAACGCGAAGATACCAAGTTTAAATCCTAGGCACGCACCTCTGGTCCCTGTAGCTTCGAGATTAAGAATAGAGCTACGATATCCCCTGCCTGATCGTAAGAGGTGACTAAAAGGGGCTTCCGGGTTTGCGGGCGGTGATAGTGCGAGCTAGACCCGTCCAGCCAGCAGCCCCGGGAAGGACGGTGGTGTGTGCGTGAAGGTGCAAGAGAGCACATCTGCTTTCCCGAAGATGGGCCCGTTCGGGGGCGCCGCGCGTGGAGGACACCGGTGCGTTCCTAAGCGTAGAGGCAGTCAAAAAAAAGGCACGCACCTCTGACAAAGTGTAGTGTGCTCCAGTTATCGCTGCTCAACGGTGATGGAAAATATTGTAATATTAAATTGATTACAACGTTTTCCAACGCCGTGCCTAAGAGAAACTCACAATTTCTCGAAAGCATGATGTCCACCACTTGGCCATCGTGTTGGACTATGGCCTAAATTCCTCTCACTTGTGAGAGGAGAACTATGTCCAGCAATGGGACATAAAAAAGGTTGAAAAAAGTGGTCACTGCAGCTCCTGCTACTCTACCTACAATTAACTCAAGCCAGTGTTCTCAGCCACTGCCAGGGTGCTTAGTTCTTCTTTGATTTAGGGATTTTTCCTGGATTATAAATAGAGCTTTTCTTGTTCAAACACGCTTCACAAATACCACAGCTGCATTCTTAATTTAAATCATCATACTTAATTTAAGGGTGAACCCATTTCTGACGTGAGCTTGACCTCAAGCTGCACATTGGAAAAAAGACCTCCTTTTCTGCAATATGTTAATTTTTATCAAGCACGCTCCACTGGTAAACCACAGCCTCGCCCATTTCTGTTGAGGTTGTGTATGGATGTCATGGGCTGCAGTGATCACTCAACACCACGTGGCTACTCGTCTGGTAGCTACGGTAGCTACTCTGTTTATACAAAATAATGAAATTCTTGAAAATAAGATCACGTTAACATTCCAGGAGTGAGCCACGCTGATGATGTGATGTTGATATTCAAGTTCCTATCAAGTGAGCAGGATAACACGCCGGAGGACGAGCAGATGAGACAATCTCTGATCGACATGGTCTACAGCTTCGCTACTACAGGGTAAATCTTAATAAATATGTATATCTAATACCTTTAAACGAGCTATTCTTGTAACTTATATATGTCGCAGTCGGATTGCATATTCCGCCATAACACATTCCGGCTAGCTATTTTCTAAAACAGGGCTGTATTGTTGCGCGGCGCAAATGCAAGTGCAATGCGGCGCACTCTCGTTCAGCCGGATTGCAATTCAGCTAAATTAGCGAACGTTGTATTGTATGAGCTATTCGCGTTCGTCAAAGCGGCGTAATATCGTGCCGCCCAATTGTGTATATGTTTCAGCCAAAGTAATAAATCCGGATATTATAAATTATCTAGCCATTATTTATAATATCTACTCAATTTAGATAAAATGATAATTGACAATGAATTAATCTACTTTAACTAGCAATTTTATATAATATCTTTCAAGGCTTGGATAATGTAATACAACAAGTGGCTCTGTGACATCTCCGGCTCTGCGGGAACGGGAAGACCACTCTCTCCGCCCCAGCGTAAGAAAGCGCGGCACCTGCGCTCGCCTTCGCAGCTTCGGCGACTAGCCTCAGCCGGACTAAAGCGGGCGGGGAGTGGTCTCCCTCCGCGCCTCCGGCTTTTTATATACACTGTAGGGGTAGTACAGACAAGACCACGTGGATAGTGTGGTGCTCTAATTCGGTTTGGGTATTTTTCGAATATAAATAGTTATATTGAAAATGTGTTTCAGGGACATTGCTTAGCTCAATGACACCTTTTTTTTGGTGTCGGGGGGGAAACCTTCAAAAGGTACCCGGCACCTAGGAAGAGGATACCGGGTTATGTGGGATTTGACCGCACTAAAACCCCCTCGGTGGCCTGCCTCTGCGCTTGGGGATGACTCCGGGATCTCCATTGGAACGCACCGGTGTCCTCCACGCGCGGCGCCCCAGAACGGGCCCATCTTCGGGAGAGCAGATGTGCTCTCCTGTACCTTCCGATGTTTATGGCGGCATGCGGCCACACGCACACACCGCCGTCCTTCTCGGGGCTGCTGGCTGGACGGATCGAGCTCCGACTCTCCCCATCCGCAACCCCGGAAGTCCCCTTTTAGTTGCCTCTTACGATCAGGATAGGATATTCTTAATCCCGAAGCTACAGGGACAGCTCAATGACACCTGCGGTCAAAAGTAGGATGGGTGGTCATTAACCAACATGTTGTGCAGTCATAAGAAGTATGGGTGTTAATAAAGCTAAGCAGCATCGAGTGCGGTCAAAGGTAGGATGGGTGGCCATTAAGAAACATCTAGTGCGGTCAAAAGTAGGATGGGTGACTTAAGCAACATCTTACGCGGTCATAAAAAAGATAGGTGTCAACAAAGCTAAGCAATGTCGAGTGCGGTCAAAAGTAGGATGGGTGGCCATTCAGCAACATCTAGTGCGGTCATAAGCAGGATGGGTGTCAATAAAGCTCAGCAATGTCGAGTGCGGTCATAATCATAAGTAGGGTGGCTACGAGGCTTCATTACAATGAGGCTAAACGTAAGCCGCCATATTGTAGAACATATCGCAATAATAATCCGGCTAATCGTGGACCCGCCACAATACAGAACGGCCCTGTTTTAGGAACCGGCTAGCTGTAATGTTATACGGCGGATTATACGATCCGACTGCGACATTGTATATACTCGTATACAATGTATAGTTTGAATCTCGGAAACGGCTCCAACAATTTTAATGTTATTTAGCACTCAGGGGGTTTCAGAGCTGATAAATCGATCCAGCTAGGTTTCATTTTCAGAAATTGTCATTTTATCCGTATTTGCAGCGATAATCGACTTAAATATAAACTGAAAAATTTGACTCTTACTGACATCTGTTAGAAAATATTAATAATATTGTGGCGTAGAGCTCAGAACATTAAAAAACTAGAACGCCGTCAAACGACATCCGCCAATGCGCCGTTTAAACAAATGACAATATCGATTTGAAAGATGTCTAAGAATTTTGTCAAATTGAATGAGGATCAGTAAAGTTTAGCAAATTCAATCAAACTACAATCCACTTTATTCTATATGACATAAGAATGATATATCTTTTTGAATTATCCAAATCGGTCCATAACTTACGAAGATATTAAGTAATAAAGTTGTGCCGTTCCTCTCGCTAAAAGTACACGTGTGACGTCACAATTACCGAACCGAGCGCAGTCGGCATACGATTCAACGAGACGGATGTTTGAGATTCGAGTGTAAAGTGTAGTTCGAATGTAATTTTGTAATAAAAGTATAAAACTTACCTTAATACTTAATATTAGTGCTAATAAAGTAGAAGTTTTGTACAAGCTCAATCAGATAAACGTCCGAATACCTACCTAGTACCTACCTACTCGTACATATTGTACTGATCTTTTAGGGAAATTCACGTTTTTTAGCGTTTTTGAAACTAGTTGAGACTTAAAATTACTCATCTCTTTAATTTTGATTACCTACCCACGGAAGTTTGTGGAAATAAAACTTTATAAGTAAAAGAAACGAAAGCATTTTTATTTTTACACTTTGAGGCTAGATCGTAATAAAAATAAAGTATTACCTTATACATAATAAAAAATCCTGTAAATTAACTAAACCACAGGCTATCGTTACAATATTATCCAAAAAATATTCATACATACTTCACACCTATATTTTTTTATCGAGACGAGACCCGTGACGGTGACGACCGACCCGTGGGGCGTAATGGAATGCCGATTGGAGGGTACGATTCCCGGCGTGGCAGAAATTTGAATAATGAGTTTATATTTCTGTTCTCGGTTTGGGTGTTTGTTTTTCTGTCTTTGTATGTGTCCATGTGAAAACGACCTCTGCACCTGGCTACATACAACACCGACCTGGCTACATACACTGAGGACCGACGAAAAGATACATGAGCTGGAAGCAGAGATAGATAAGTTACGCTGGAGTATCATAGGATTATCTGAAGTTCGAAGAGAGGGGGAGGACACGGTAATCCTTAAATCCGGTAACTTATTCTATCACCGGGAGGGTGAACATCTGTCTCAAGGTGGTGTCGGGTTTCTCGTCCACAGGTCCCTCGTCAACAATGTGACGAAAGTCGAAAGTGTGTCAGCAAGGGTAGCGTACCTTATACTCAGAATATCAAAACGGTATTCGCTGAAGGTCATACAGGTATATGCGCGGACCGCGACACACCCAGACGATGAGGTTGAGGCTATGTATGAGGATGTAAGTAGAGCCATACATGCCTCTAAGACTCATTTCACGGTAGTGATGGGGGATTTCAATGCAAGACTGGGCACGCGAGACGGCGACGAGCAGAAAGTAGGGCCCTTTGGATTTGGTCAACGGAACCACCGAGGCCGCTTGCTTGCTAACTTCTTGGAGAAGGAGAACCTCTTCATGATGAACTCCTTCTTCAAGAGGAAGCCTCTTCGCAAGTGGACTTGGATAAGTCCCAACGGTTCCACGAAAAGCGAGATAGCAGACAAACGGCACATATTTAATGATGTCTCCGTGATCAACAGGTTTAAAACCGGAAGTGATCACCGAATGGTACGAGGCACATTAAATATCAACATCAAGCTGGAACGGTCACGCCTAATGAAGTCTACGCTCCGACCAACACCTGTCCAAATCCAGGGTTCCGAGAACTTTCAGCTTGAGTTGCGAAATCGTTTCGCGGGCCTAGAAAAATGCGAGTCTGTGGACGAATACAACACCAGGATGGTACAAACCGTCCACGAGGTAGGGTCCAAGTTCTTTAAGGCACCCACCAGAAGTAGACCCCAAGTGCTCTCTGAACATACCCTCGGTCTTATAAAGGAAAGGCGTGAACTATGCGTTCGGTCCCCGTCTTCAATGTCGAAATCCAGGCGGAAACAGATCTCTTGCTGCAGACGACGCGATCTGCGTGCTCACAACACACAGTGCGTCAAAAACACTATTGAGCGCAACCGTGAAGTGTTCACAAGAGATCTGAGTGTAAGCCAAAGTCAGTTATTGAGATTGAGGACGGAGTCTGGCGCTGTAGTTTCGTCTAAGCCTGAAGTTCAGAGAGAAATTGAGAGGTACTACGGACGGTTGCACAGCTTCTCAAAAGCTCCCGTTACCGATGTGGTAAACGATAAGAGAGCCAAATTGACCCGACACTATACCGAAGATATCACGGACGTCAGCCTGTACGAAATTAGAAGGGCCCTTAATCAGCTTAAAAACAACAAAGCACCGGGAGATGACGGTATCATATCAGAGCTGCTGAAGGCTGGATGGAACCCCCTCCTAGTGGCGCTCCAAAAACTGTTCGATACCGTCATCAGAAGCGGAACTGTCCCGGAGGCGTGGAGCGGAATCGTGGTGGTTTTGTTCTTCGAAAAGGGTGACAGAGCCCTTTTGAAGAACTATAGACCCATCGCGCTTCTGAGTCACGTCTATAAGCTGTTTTCAAGGGTTCTTACTAATCGTATTGCGCGCAGGCTAGACGACCTCCAGCCTCCCGAACAAGCCGGATTCCCAAAAGGCTATAGTACCATGGACCACATACACACGCTGCGACAGGTTATACAAAAGACCGAGGAGTATAATCTGCCGCTATTGCGTATGTGGACTATGAGAAAGCCTTTTATTCTATCGAGACCTGGGCGGTGCTAGAGTCTCTCCAGCGATGCCAGATTGACTATCGGTACATCGAGGTGTTGAAGTGTTTGTACAAAGCCGCAACTATGACAGTCCGAGTCCACGACGGAAGCACTGGACCTATTCCACTGCAGCGCGGAGTACGACAAGGGGATGTTATATCCCCGAAGCTGTTTACCGCTGCACTGGAAGACGTGTTCAAGCTGATGGAGTGGAAAGGGCTGGGTATTAACATCAATGGCATGGCGAACACCTCACACACCTTCGATTTGCCGATGATGTAGTAATCTTGGTGGAGAACCTGGAAGAGCTCAGCACTATGCTAGGTGACCTCCATAGCGCCTCACAAAGGGTGGGTCTTAAGATGAACATGGACAAGACGAAGATCATGCCTAACGTCCATGTCACACATATACCTGTCGTTGTTGATGGCGCTACTCTCGAAGTTGTCGATGAGTACGTATACCTAGGACAAGCGATCCGTGTGGGTAAGTCCAGCTTCGAGAGAGAGGTAACTCGTAGAATCCAACTCGGTTGGGCAGCGTTCGGAAATTACAAAGTGTCTTCTCGTCCAGAATACCTCAGTGCCTGAAGTCGAAAGTTTTCGAGCAGTGTGTGAGTATAGGCCGCCCTCCAACCAGGTGGACTGATGACCTGAAGAAGACAGCGGGTAGTCGCTCGATTCAGAAGGCCCAGGACCGGGAGGAGTGGAAGGTGGTTTCTCGTTCACAGATCTCATGAACACAACGTTACGCAAGTCGTAAGCGTAATGTATTTTTTATTCATAATATCAAAACGGTATTCATTGACACTGATTCACTAGTTAGCCATATTTTTTTTTTATTTGAATGGAGAAGCAGACGAGCATGCAGGCCACGTGGTGTTATGTGGTCGCTGCAGCTCATGGACATCTACATACAACCTCTAGCAAGCATAGGTAAGTCTTGTCTGAGGTCGTATGCAGTTACGCTGCTACTCCGGAGGTTGGTGGTCGCCTCATGTAAGTGTAGCCGGCAACTGCACCTTTCCACCGAAACACAATAGAGTTGGTTCACGGCAGAAGTGGGTGCAGCGGTGGTACTTCCCCGGGCGAACCATAATAGTTCTACCACCGCCAAATATATTTAGTGAGTACAATCTATGGGGAAGAAAGGTCATCGAATGGCGACCACGTCTCGGCAAAATGAGCACAAGCCGCCTTCCAAGCAGTTGGACTACCTGAAGAAGACAGGGGGAAGCCGCTGGATTCAGAGGGCGAAGAACCGGTCGGACGTAGTGACGAATATTAAGAAGCCTGTACAGCAGTGGGCTAAAATACATTAAAATAATATTTACAACAGTGTCTTGTAGTCTGGGTAGAGGCATAAGAATAAATAATTATTCTTATTATGGTAGAGGCTGTAGTTTTATCATCTCTTTTTACAACAGAAATAATTTTTTACGAAGTTTTGGGTCTCTCGGCACGTTAACAAATATTTTTCTGGCATTTTAACGATCGTATTTTTAAATTTGACACTATACAATATTAATACATAGTTGAAAAGGTGAATTAGATACCAATCGGACACTTATTTGTTTTTAAAGTCAAAATTAACCACATAAAACACTGCGCGCCTTACCGCTGCTAAAGCCTAACGGTAATTGTGACGTCACAGCTATCGCGGCGGCCCTCAATGTATTTTCGTTAGTAATTTGGTCATAACTTCGTCAATTTTTGTCGTAGAACAAAAAAATTTGCACTGTACGTTAAGGATTTCATAGCTCTATAAATCTGCATTCTCAACTAAAAACGTTACTGATCCTCATTACAGCTTCCTAGGCCGAATGGTTACTTAGGCTGACTGTGGAGCTAGAGAACCGGGTTCAAAGCTCAGTCGAGTATATTGCGTTTTTTTTTTTTGACAATTTTTTTTAATTGGAAGTTATTTTATTATTATTCAATGAGTGTTTTGTTTGATATCAAACCAAGGGAATCAATTGCAACTACAAAATTACTCGTCACGTTGTTTGTCTGCTATAGACTCCTAAATTCGCACTGATTTATCAATTTTGGACACCGTGTGCAGTTTGATCTAAATTAAAAGATAAGATAGCTTATATCTTAAATTATAGTCGCAATATTAATAAGTACTTTAAACTGAAGATCATGCAGAAGACTAGGCAACAGAACGTTGTAATCGGGTTCAGTTTGTTTCAGATATTAATAAAGGTAGGAGAATGTCTGCCTGGTTTGCTAGTATCAATAGTAATACATATAATTAATATAAAAGGCAAACCAGGCTCACTGACTTATAAATCAATGTACAGCCAAAACAAAAATTTGGTACAGGGGTTCCTTTCATGATGAGTGAAGAAAGTATCTTTATAAATTCAACCCCTAAGAGGGTGAAATTAGGGGCTGAAGTTCATATAATTCTTTTTCATTTTTGTACTTAGAATTACGAAAAAAGGTATATAAGTTCTTTATTACAACTAAAAATTATTTCTGTAGGAGAAATGGACGAAATACCCCCCTATAAAATTATATAAAGGGCTAAAACTTGTACGGATTATAGGGTTCTGATTAAAAATAAAAGTTATCTTCGTTGATGGTGAAACCGCGGGGCAAAACTTGTCATAGATAATACACCCATTTAATCATTTAATAATAGGTAGTTGTCAGTCATCGATATAGTATAATAGTGGTAGTTGTCTATAATAAATAATAACTCTAATCTTATGATTGAATTGTCGCTAAATTATGAAGATCCGTAATTAATTTCTGTAATTGTGGCGCATTGATTTCGCCACAATTTGGTTGCTCAATGTCCTGGCCACGTCGACCCAAACCAAATGAAGATATCGTAATCACTTTGTTTACAAGTTCTTGTTTTTGTAGGTATTCTATAAACGAAAGTGGTTTATTTAATCAGTAATAAATTAGTTAGATAGCACTTAACAGTTACCTAAATAGACTAACAACCTAGTATAACTCTTTTATATTTATATGTTAAAATTACAAAGTCAGGAGGATCTCAGCGCGCACCTCTGACAAAAAAAAATGTTGTCGCTGCTCCACGGTGGTCGCCGTGCATGTTTGCCAGAAACTCATATTTCTCGAAAGCATGAGTCCACCGATCCGCACTTGGCAAACGTGGTGGACCACGGTCTAAATCCCTCAC
This sequence comes from Pyrgus malvae, assembly GCA_911387765.1. Taxonomy (NCBI): domain Eukaryota; kingdom Metazoa; phylum Arthropoda; class Insecta; order Lepidoptera; family Hesperiidae; genus Pyrgus; species Pyrgus malvae. The sequence goes on along the minus strand of OU426958.1, from coordinate 3,532,677 downwards.
ACATGTGAGAGGAGACCTGTGCCCAGCAGTGGGACATAAAAAAAGTTGAAAAAATATACTACCTACGTCAACTAAAATGTAACATTCATTTCAGAGTCCCGAAACTGCCAAACAGCTCTCAATGGGCTCCCGTCCTGCCAGGGTCTCCTGAACTCAACTACCTCGACATAGCTGGGCCCAAGAATATCCAAATGAAGACCAGCAGCGATTTTGGCCAGCGCTCCTTCTGGGACAGCCTTGGCTTCTTGGAAAATGAGCGCTACAATATCCTAGTTAGGGATGAGTTGTAAAGCGAACAGAATACGGGCCACAAGAATCAGCCTTCATTTTGTATTACAGTGCCATAATTTGCTAATGTACCGACTTGAATATAATTTGATCTATCTTTAGTGCATCACCGTCCTACCAATTCATTTAGAGTTAAGAAAATTCGATTGATATTAGCGATTCTTATGTAATTATAATTAAAAGATACAATTTATTACAAATTTATATTGATAAATATAAAAATAGTTCTGCGGATAGTTTGATATTGAAATTGATTTTTACAATAACCAAACATATTTTTATGTCAATTATTCGTTCTGATCAGTTGTAAATGAAGTGGTCAAACTGTTTTTGATTGTTTTTTTACTTGAATAAATAAATTTAAAAACTTGAGTCCACGTTTTATTTTTACCTGATGACGACATTGACGACTAGCAATAGGTAACTAACAACCCTTTTGGCTTTTTGCATCACACTGCTGAACACGTAGAGTTGCCATACGTCCGGAATTTTCCGGAAAAGTCCGGAAAATATAAATATAATCTTTGTCCGGAATACGGGGGAGTCTTAAGCCGTCCGGAATTTCTAAAAGTAAGTGACTAGTGAAATAAAATATGAAATACACCAAACAATTTTTATTTCAAATCAAAGTAACGAAATTAAAGCGTCCGTAATTTCTACAATTAAGTGACTAGTGAAATAAAATATGTAATACACCTACTTAAGTATTTATAATTTTGCTTTATTTATTCACGATAATTTTGCTCAATATTTATATAAAAAACTGACAGGAAAGTCCGGAATTTTCATGAAATGTCGGGAATTTTCTCCGGAATTTTGATTTTTTGATCTGGCAACCTTATGCACGGCTCACTACCAATTATGTTCTAACATGTATTTAAATTAAAATCTATGCATCAATATAAAAGAGGCAAGGATAAACAGGAAGGGTAGAACTTTTTCAAACGGGGAAGTTACAAACGCTGCGCCCATTTCTTCCGTAAAGCAATGTGTTTCTGTGGCCAGATTTACATGAAGCGACAGATGTAGATGACGTCACAGAACATATTAAAAGAGGTAGAATGGCAATAATGCGCCGTTTGTATAAAAACCGGTGTCGTCGATCCAGCCCCACCTATAACCTCCACTCCACTACATCTTCTTAAATAAATATGAAGTTCTTAAATAAATATGAAGCTTACGTTACGCACATATTTGCGATTTCAAATCTAGCCAATCTAAGCGCCGCACAATCACGCGATTTCAAATGATCGAATCACACCCAAACACGCATATCGCAGTGCGATTGCGTGTTTCTGTAGAGATATGAGCGTTGCTCATATCCTTGGCGCGTCTGCCCCGCGCACGATTCCACTCTAACCGTAGTATTAATTATTCTTATGCCTATGTAGCAATGTAAGTGCTTACGAATACGAACTCAAGCAAGACAGCTATTTGCTTATATATAAAAACTTAATTGAAATTGTGGTGTCGAGGGTAGATTCCAAACTCGCAACTCGCTTATCTATAAAATTCAAGTAGTCTCTTGACTAACCAATCTATCGTTCGTTGGCTTATATTATATCGATAGCAACACGTACCGATTCTTGTGCTGTACGTCACAGAAATCAATTTTAATTACGCGTAAAATTAGGCAAATCCATATTGTCACACTTTAAATAAAAATATATGACGCCATATTTGTTTTGGTGACTAGCAGGTGTATTTGTAGGTGTTTTCCTGGTCTGAATGTTTGCGTCCTTGTCTTTTTTGTTTACAGGCCAAGAAAATTTTTGTTTTGTCAAATTCATTTTATTAGTTTCTGATTAAAAAAAATAATGTAGGCATAAGAATAAATAATACTACGATGTAGGTACTTAAATAACGTGACTTTGACAGGACGCCCCTTGACAAAACAAAGGTCAAAGATTTCATTTATCAGATATACCTACTCATAATATACTTAAGGGGGATACAAATACTCAGAAAAAGAGAAAAAAAAACTCTGTATTCATCATTCAAAGAAGATTATCAAATACTGGGAATCCTTTTTTACATTATTTTAACTATGTATACAGTGACTGCAGGGCAGGCAATATTTTTTTTCAACCTTTTTTATGTCCCACTACTGGGCACAGGTCTCCTCTCATAAGTGAGAGGGATTTAGGCCATAGTCCACCACGCTGGCCAAGTGCGGATTGGTGGAAGTCATGCTTTCGAGAAATTATGAATTTCTCTCAGGCATGCACGGCGATGGAGAACTTCGTAATTAATTAAATATCACGATATTTTCCATCACCGTGGAGCAGCGATAAATGCGCAAATTACAAATTTCTTTGTCAGAGGTGCGCGCCGAGAATTTGAAACTGGGGTCGGTCGCGTCGAAGACCGCGGTTTTTTACCACTCGGCCAATGCTGCTCAGGCAGGCAATATATACGAGAATAAGTTGTCATCAACAAGGGCAAATGTAAATAAAAGATAAGGGCTAAAAATAGAAGTTTATTTATTTATAAAACTACAACACACCATTACAAACATTTCCCAATATTTATCTTTTTGTGTAAAGATAGGAATATAAACATTAATATTTATCTTTACCAATATTAGTTATAAGGACACTGACTCATGATAAGGATGAGAAAGTTAAGTTTTATTATTTGTTTATATAAAAAGTAAGGCTAACTACACACATTGGTTTCAATGCCACTCAATCAACATGTGGAGTCTGGGTAATATTTATAAAATTCAGAAATACAGTCAGTAGGTAATTTAAATCTGGGTAGTTTAATGGAGGCAATAGTAATTTTTAAATTGTTAATATTAAATGTGGACAGGAGGAAATATTAACACAACATTCCCATTCTAATATAATAACAATAATGCTTCTTGGCAGCTATGCACAAGGCTGATAAATCCCCTTGCCTTTCTAAGTAAAATAAAAGTAAAAAAAAACAGCTAATAAAAACAATTACTACAATCACTCTTAAATAAAAATGCCTATAAATAAACACAACTAAATCAGACTTGTTCTAAAAAATATATTGGCCAAAACATTTATAAAATAAATAAAGCAGCAGCCAAAAAATTTAATGAGAAAGTATACATTGGTCACTTTTCCGACAAAATTTAATAACTAAAATGAAACACACCAACAAAAAAACCAAATGGAAATTCTATTTCCACAATTAAGACTGAATAATATTACAATAAAACTTCTATGGATTTCTGTAACAAAGCAATGCCACTTGAGTTTATAAAAATGTCATAATTTTGTATTTCTTTAATAAAGTGCATAATATTACAATGCTGTATCTATTAGACAATTTTAAATTATACACCACAATGAAATATTGATAGAACAACACTTTGTTTACTAGTGTATTGCATCCCCAGTATACAAATCACTATTCACCAAAATTATTATGGTAAATATATAATCCTCAAGTAATAAAAATTAAAAGAAAAACAGTTATTAATGCAGTGGTGGATTTAGAAATTTGCCGCCAGTAGGCTTTTCAATTTTTGCAACCAATCAACAAAACAAAAATAACAAATAGCTAAAAATAACACTGTTTGGTATCAGTACATAATTATGAAGGTCACTACTGAATCACAGAATTACATCAGCAAGTCGTATTATTAATGAGACACTGGCAATTTGGAATAATTTGCTTAAAATTTAAAAATTGTCGATCTTAATTTCAAGTTATAATGATATACAATCAAATAACTTTGTTCTTTAAATATTCTATTAAGGCTACAACATTCCCACCACACATCCCAATAGCTATATGTTTTATAATTACTATCAATAAGAATAAATCTTTGTTTTGAATTAATATCTATTTAAATACTCAAGCCATAATTACATCTTAAGGTGATGTAATGATAAAATGCAATATTTGAACAAAGTTTAAATGTACATATAGTAATATTAAGATTAAAAACGATGCAATATTAATGCTTTTTAGGGAATAACTTTAGTAAATGGCCTTAATTACAACTGATTACAAAAAGATCACTATTAATAAGCATACTCTCGAATAAGCAGAAAAAATCATGATTATTCATCTTTCTTATCTCCACCAGCTACTGTCATCTTCTTTTGTAGTTTGCTGTGTTCCTCAGCGAGTCTATCATACTCCTTGTTGAGACTCTCAGCTTGCGACTTCACAGCTTCCTTGTCCTTCTTCTCCCTCGCCAACTCTCGTTCCAAATTAGTTACTTGGCTTCTCAGTTCCTCAACTTCCTTTGATGACTTGACATCGTCGTCTCCTTGCTTTTGGAGCAGAGTTTTAGCAGTTACCGTAGCGCTTTGAGCTTGTCGGAAGTTCGCCTCGGCTTGTGCCAATAAGGTCGCCAGCTCGGAGATCATCTGCACCAACCGACGGATCACAATCAGCAGGAAGAGGGCAAAACCAGAGATGTAGAAGTTTCTCTGAGCACGGAACAGGCGCATATTACCTTGCATCTCGGCGTCCAAGTGCTGATGATCCGAAGTTTCGGGGTTCGAGTACTTCTGCATCTCGCGAATCGCATCCAGAAGACATAATATCAACACCCCGATAAGAACCAAGAAATAAATCGTAGCCTGAGCACTTATGTAAGCTAGAAATTTCGATTGGAAAAACTTCTTCCATCTCGTCGGGCTGGCGATCGGCAATGTCAGTAGTAGCACGACCGCTATTTCCGTATACAAGAAACCGGCGATAATTGTCCACTGAAGACTCATTTTGTAAGTTTTTAGTCCACGGAGTTCCAGAAACGTGCACCGGCGAAAGAATCTTATTACGAACAGACCACAGCAAATATAAACACAGGTAAAATGACGAACTAGTATTGTGAAAAATAATGGTAGATTCAAAACTGACGATGACTCATGTCGTCCAAAAGTCTTTTTTTTTTTTTTTTTTTTTTTTTTTTTAATATGGCTATCTGCGTTTTCGCAATTCCGCCAACTTCACGTAGTAGAGAGAGTACACGATGGAGACGATTGTACGGTAATTGATTCAATGGACTCCGAAGAGAGATCTGTAGGGAAAAAACTTGACATCACAATACGATCACAACATATAATAAAAGTATAAAATAATTTAATATTATAGTTTTATATTGTTAACCGATATAAAATGCAATAATGTTAGAAAAAGTTTATGGTCGGCAGTAGACATAGACAATAAAAACATCACATTGACAGGACGGGGAATGTAAGATGGAAGGATGTCAAGAAGGGAAATAGATAAATTAGAGCATGAAAAAAATATATGTTCCAGGGTACCTTCATCTATTCCACACTCGCACAATGAGTTATCCCGTACCCTAATTTTTGCAAGGAAAACTGGCGTACTACAATGACCAAGCCTTACTCTACACAGAGTGGACGTAACAGACCTGGAGAAGGATCGATATTTGAAGAACCAGGGTCTCGGAGGAATCTGAGGCTGGATCTCACCAAATGCTTTTCCTTTAATCAGTTTAGACGAAGCCCAAAGGTCGTTCCAGAGATTTCGAGACCGGACTTGAGCAACGTTACACATATCTTGAGAGTAGGTGTAGGGATGGATCTCTGTACTAATACGCACCGCTGTTTTAGCCGCCCAATCAACTGCTTCGTTACCAATTATACCACTGTGACTTGGAATCCAAGCCAGAGCAACCTGTAAGTTTTTTTCTTTACACTGCCACAACACTTCTTTGATTTTCAAAATTAAGGGGAACCTGGATCTGGATCTGAAAGGATTCGATAGGATAGCATCCAGACAGCTTTTGGAGTCTGAAAAAATTATGGACCTAGTTAAATTATGGGAATAAATGTATAAGATAGCTTCTAATAAAGCTATAGATTCTCCTGTGAAGATAGATGAAACGGAGGCACAATTGACACTCAATGATAATTGATATTTAGGGATCCATACAGCTGCACCAACGGGTTGATCGTCAGATATTTTGCAAGCATCAGTAAATATGGGTAACCAATTTTGCCAATTTTCATTCAAAGCCTCGTTGAATTTTTGGTTAGCATTAGGGGAATTTTTTTCTATGTTGAAATGAACTATATGAGGTTGATAGAGGAGGGCATCGAAAGAGATAGAAAATAGAGGGTTGAGTCTGGTTTGAAACAGGTTATGAGAAAGACCAAGAAAATGGGAGAAAGAGTTGAGAAGGCGGTAATTGTCATTATTACTAACTAAAGATCGCAAGGTTTCCAGTCTAGGAATCAAAGGATGATTACTAAATTGGAATGCCTTGTAAAAGAAACGATCTGATAACATTTGTCGGCGAAGATGGAGAGGAGGATCAACACATTCAACTTGGAGAGCATTAATTGCAGTTGATTTCATGGCTCCAATCACAATTCGTAGACATCTCGATTGTATTTTAGTCCATTTATATATTGCATATTTGTTACAGGGCTCGAGCACGAACGACGCATAATCAAGATGACTACGAATGATAGCATTATAAAGAAGTTTCAATGAGTATTGGTGAGCACCCCAGCGAGTTCCTGCAACAGCACGGAGGACATTTATTCCCCTTTCACATTTTTGGGCAATATAGTCGATGTGAGGTATACCTGTCATCCTCGTGTCTAGATAAATACCCAAAAATTTCACCTTGTTAGAAACAGGAATTGTCTCATCTTTGAAATGAATATTTATGTTAGGGATTATGCGTTTCTTACAAAATGTAACAGTTTTGCTTTTTGAGGCTGAAAGGGTCAGGCCATGGTCATCTAGCCAATCTCCTAGGTAATTCAAAGCAGAGTTTAATCTACTTGTTATTTCTGACATAGATTCAGAAGAATAGTACAGCACAACATCATCAGCATATTGTAACAGTTCACAAAAGGGGCTTACAACAGATTCTAAATCATGGGTATATACACTATAAAGTATTGGACTAAGTACAGACCCTTGCGGTAGACCGCGCCAAACAGTTCTTGGGGGTAGAAGAGAACCCTGGGATCTAATTTGGATAGTCCTGGACATAAGAAGGTTACAGATGTACCTTGTCAGCCTCTCAGGAACGCTCAGATTTAGCAATTTCTGCCTGAGTGTTGGAAGCAAGACATTGTCATATGCCGCTGCGACATCCAGGAAAACACCAACCAAAAATTTTTTTTTGTTATAAGAAATATTGATGTCTGTTGTTAATATGCTGAGACTATCTAATGTGCCAAAACCTTTTCTAAAGCCAAATTGTGATTTTGGAATAACGTTTTTGGATTCCAGAAGCCATTCTAAACGATTTTTTATCATAGTTTCAACAATTTTACAAAAGACTGAAGAAAGGGCAATGGGCCTATACGATGAGGGATTTATAGGGTCTTTGCCTGGTTTTAGAATCGGGATAACGATTTGAGATTTCCAGCTATCAGGGACAACACCTAGAGAAAACATGAGATTAGCAATGTCAAGGAAAGTCTGCTTAGCAACATCACTAGCATTGACTAAGAAAGAGTATGGAATACCATCTATGCCAGGAGTTGAGTCTTTAATACCAGCTGTTCGCGCCAATTAAGTCATTTCACCTCCCTCCCCTTCACCCTCCCTCTCTTCCCCGCAAGCGCACTATTACATAATATGGATCAGGAAGATCTATCAATTCAGTCTGCCTTCGTCCCGCCGCCGACGCGCACGCCGCCGACGCGTATGCAAGTCCTCTAGTGACAACCGCACCGCAAGCCACCTAACACGTGGTCATCAGACTCGCCGCATCGCCACCATCACCGCTGTTAATAGTTCAAGTGATTTAACTGACTTCAAGTGATAAATAAGTGTGAAGGACAACACCAGTTCCCGGGCAAGAGAAGATTGAAGAAGACTTCAGCAGCACACGAGCATACCATCTGCTCCAGCCCCTGTGATAAGGTTAGTGCACTTGCTCCCTTTATCAATCCTTCTCGTTTTCCACCTTTAATTCAAACCGCAACATACAGTCCACAATTCCTACACCCGCAGTGGGGGACCATCCTCATTCCCCCCCTTTCTCCAACAATATCTGGTCCTTGTCGATCCGGATATCCTCCAATTTTTTGGTCCAGTCGAGCCGCATTTCGAATCAATAGTTTAGTAACTTCACCCGGGTTAATTATTTAATCTCATAAATACGCATATTTATGTATTTCATGTAATATATTATAAGTGCCTATTCATATTTATTTTTGCAAATAAGTATTATATCTACGATTATTTTATATCCCGCATATTAATAACGCACCGCTCACGTAGGTATATTATTCTTTTTGCAAAACACACCGCACCATCCGCTATTTATTTTTGCAAATAAGTATTATATCTACGATTATTTTATATCCCGCATATTAATAACGCACCGCTCACGTAGGTATATTATTATTTTTGCAAAGCGCATTCGCACCATTCGCACCATTATTTACCTATATTTGTAATCGAAATTACACCTCATAGGTACGCATTCTATTTTTCATTAATTGAAGTCCGCCATATTTGTGGTTGCCGGAGCCGACGCGACCGGCGATCGTTGTTTCGCTAGTAACTACCTACGTATTCATTCATTACGCCATACATAATTTTTATAATCTTAACTGTTTTAACTGATTTATCTTGTTCACGACAAAATGTCTACTAAAGGCAAAATTGAATCTGAAACGCTTTCAAATGACGAAATTAGATTGAAAATATTAATTGCAAAACGAAGTTCTATTTACGAACGTTTACAACAAATTTATGATTTATCTATAAGTGCATTAAGTTCGTCAGACGAACAGGACACATTTCTTGACACGGCATCTGACCTTGAATACTTGCGTACTGAGTTCAAGGACACGTTAGAATCTTATAATGTTACAAATTTAAAATTAAATCCGAACGCGCAAGTCGATTTCGGATCGTGGAAATCTTTTCATGATCTATATAGTCGTATTAAAAGTCAAGTGTCCAAATTAAACGCTCCATCTTCATCTTCAAGTAAATCACAGAATAGTTTACCTACAAAAATTATACCATCGCTTCCGCCCATAGAATTACTTTCTTTTAATGGTGACATACGACACTGGTCTATGTTCTACCAACAATTTAAAACATTAGTTCATGATAATCAGCAATTAACAGATGCTGAACGCGTTTATTATCTTGTTAGTAAACTTAGTGATAAGGCATTATCAATCTGCTCAGGCTTAATGCCTACAGCGGAAAACTATTCTGTGATATGGAACGCGCTCATACGTAGATATAACGACGAGCGTGCGCTCGCGACTACCTACGTCAGTCAGCTGTTAGAACTGAAGAACGTAAACACTAACACATCCGCTGGTTATCAAATATTTATGGATAAATTTGATGCTTCTATTAACGCTCTTAAGCAACTTAATGTTGATGACATATCTGATTTTCTATTTCTAAATATCGCGCTTAGAAAATTAGATAACGATACCGTAAAGTCGTTCGAAATGTCATGTCGCAACGTAAACATACCGAAATATTCCGCTTTGGTTCAGTTTTTACATGACCAGAATAGGGCTTTGTGCCATACAATAAATACTTCGCATAATATGTCTAACAATAATAAAATTAAAGGTAATTTGGTTCCCGCTCCCGCTAAGAATATAAGTAAAACTTTTATTAATACAGATTCGAATCGGTCATGTATTTACTGTAAATCGGGTGATCACGAACACCTATTTGTCTGTCCGCATTTTTTAAAAATAAATGCACAGGACAGGTACAATTTTGTAAAACGAAATAAATGTTGCACTAATTGTTTAAGTAATAAACACGCCACTCCTTTTTGTAAGTCACAGCGTAGATGTAGGTATTGCTCCCGCTCGCACCATACGCTACTTCATTTTGTTAGTAGTAGGAATAAGGTCGATCAGCCTTCGGTAGAACAAGGTCCAGGAGAAAAAAATGCATCCACGTCATGTAACGTTTCGCGCGATTGTGGTAATGCGCCGCACCGCACTACATTATTGGGAACTGCGAAGATTAAAGTTTGTACTAAATACGGACACCAATATTTGTTGCGTTGTTTAGTGGACCCTGGCTCGCAATGTGATTACATCACGAAACAGTGTTGCAAACGTTTGTACCTACCGATCTCCAATAAAACACCAGTTAAAGAGGCGCAAGGAATCGGTGGGGTGTCGCAGAAGATTTTGGGTGTTACTTCTTTGCAGTTTAGCTCCCGCATTGATGAAAATAAACTTTATCATATTGAACCGTTAGTCGTTCCCACTATAACTGGACAATTACCCGAGTCGTTAGTAGACGTTTCGAAAATTAATTATATAAATAATTTACGTTTAGCTGACGATCAATTCCATACACCAGGTGACATTGACGTTTTATTAGGGGTTAACACTTATTTACAAATTTTGTTAACTGATAAAATAATTAATTCGCAATCGCCGAGTGCCATAGAAACGTCACTAGGATACATAATAATGGGAGACGCAGATATCGACTTTCCTACATGCATGCCGCGTTCTTTAGTTTCTTATCCTATTGATAATAGTCAAACGCCGCCCTGCCCTTCAAGGACACGCCTGATAAGTTAGGTGATGCTTTTATAACCGCTAAAAAACGCTTCTCGCTCCTAGAGAGACGTTTTAATAAATGTCCCGATCTTCGCTCCCGCTACAATGAAGTCATTCAAGAATACATCAACAAGGGTTTTTTATCATTGGTTGTTTTAAATAATTCTACGGAACCTTGCTTTTATCTCCCGCACCACCCTGTCATACGTAATGATAAAAGTACAACTAAATTGCGAATAGTACTCGACGCAAGCGCTAAGTCAGATAATGACATTTCATTAAATGATATTTTACATAGTGGGCAAAATTTACAGTCTGATATTTTTAATATTTTAATAAACGTACGAGTTTATCGCATCGCCTTTTTTGCCGACGTTAGGCAAATGTATTTATGCATTGAAGTACAAAAATCGCACCGCTCGTTTCAACGCATTCTTTATCGCTTTTCTAATGAGGAAGACATACAAACATACGAATTTAATCGTGTGACTTTTGGTTTACGCTCTTCTCCTTTTCTTGCGATACGCACGTTACGTCAGTTGGCTTCCGAGGAGAGGGAGTCCTATCCTCTGGCTGCTTCGGTGGTCGAACGAGATATTTATATGGACGATATCGCGTCCTGCGCGCCCTGCGTCAACAGCGCCGTTGACGTAGCCACTGAACTAATTCAAATGTTTCAGCGTGGAGGATTTGAATTGGTTAAGTGGACTAGTAACAGTTCAGAGCTTTTACAGCACATCCCCGCACCCCGCACCCCGCACCGTCAGCTTGACGAGGTCTCATTCGACGACCAAAGTATTTTTAAGGTATTGGGTCTTCGTTGGCACCCCGCAACTGATTGTTTTTCTTTTCTAGTTTCGCCGCCGCCGCTCGCTTGTACCAAGCGTTCTATTTTTAGTTAGTTCTATTTCTGGGGCTCGTGGGTCCAGTAATTCTTTTCTCTAAGCTTCTCATTAAAACCTTATGGGTTCTCAAACTTGACTGGGACCAGGCTCCGCCCGCTCACGTTGTCACTGCATGGCAACAATATATTTCAGAGTTACCTTGGATATCGAAATTGAAGTTTCCTCGCCATATGGGTATAAATAAAAACTCCCAAGTCTCGCTAGTCGCGTTCGCCGACGCCAGTGAAAAGGCATATGGCTGCGTGATTTATTCGCACATCGTTAATGATGATGACTCACTAGTGATAACGCTACTAATTTTATTGCTTCGCGTTCATACTTGAAGGAACTTCATTCCTTTTTACGTTCAGACGAATATTATAAAGTATTTAATCAGGTCCTTTCTGATAACCGCATCACATGGAAACTTAACCCTCCAAACGCTCCACATTTTGGTGGGCTTTGGGAGTCAAATATAAAGATAGTAAAGTATCATTTATTTCGCGTCATAGGTAAGCAAATCCTCACGTACGAGGAATTGCTTACTGTCCTCACTCAGGTCGAACGCATATTAAATTCACGACCGCTTTACGTGTTAAGTAGCGATCCGGCGGAACCTACTGCACTTACGCCCGCGCATTTCCTCGCTGTTAATCCACTTGGATGTTTACCCGCCGCTGATCTTAGTAAGGAACGCATTAATCTTTTATCACGTTTTTCATTACTTGATTCGATAGTTCAGTCATTCTGGAAGCGCTTCAGATCAGAATACTTACATACACTACAAGCAAGAGAAAAGTGGAATAAACATTCTATTAATTCCATTTCTGTAGGAACCGTTGTTCTTATCGATATGGATAACGCTCCGCCTCTTCAGTGGCCGCTAGGCGTCGTCACTGAACTGTTTCCTGGTAGGGATGGTGTGGTGCTCGTTGCACAAGTGAAGACTAAGAGCTCCACTTTGCAGCGGCCCATTGTTAGACTTTGCCCTCTACCAACGCAATAATATTTCTATATGCCTATGTAGTTTATATTTTATAAGTTATAGTTTAAGTATAAATTCTTATCCCGCTATTATAATATTTTTATTAATTTACTAATTATATTCATCGCATCGCCTCTGTTCACCGCATATATAGTTTTTTCTATATGATATTAACTCCGCTGTATATATTTATGTTTATTTTTTTTTTAATTCGCTATTTGAGGAGACCTCAAGGCCGGGGGGATGTTCGCGCCAATTAAGTCATTTCACCTCCCTCCCCTTCACCCTCCCTCTCTTCCCCGCAAGCGCACTATTACATAATATGGATCAGGAAGATCTATCAATTCAGTCTGCCTTCGTCCCGCCGCCGACGCGCACGCCGCCGACGCGTATGCAAGTCCTCTAGTGACAACCGCACCGCAAGCCACCTAACACGTGGTCATCAGACTCGCCGCATCGCCACCATCACCGCTGTTAATAGTTCAAGTGATTTAACTGACTTCAAGTGATAAATAAGTGTGAAGGACAACACCAGTTCCCGGGCAAGAGAAGATTGAAGAAGACTTCAGCAGCACACGAGCATACCATCTGCTCCAGCCCCTGTGATAAGGTTAGTGCACTTGCTCCCTTTATCAATCCTTCTCGTTTTCCACCTTTAATTCAAACCGCAACATACAGTCCACAATTCCTACACCCGCAGTGGGGGACCATCCTCATTCCCCCCCTTTCTCCAACAATATCTGGTCCTTGTCGATCCGGATATCCTCCACCAGCCAATGCCATTTTTAGTTCTTCTATGGAAAAAAGCTGGTCAAAACGATCAGAAGAAGGGATAAAACCAGGAGGAGAAGGAAAATCATTAATTGACGGGACTGTTGGGGGAGCCAACCTCTCAGCAAATGCTCCCAACCAGGAATCAGGGTCATAAGTTGAAGGGTTAGAACAATTCAAGGAGCATCTGAACCTTCGCAGTTGTTTCCAGACCAAAGATGGAGGGGATCTGGGAGAGATTGTCTCACAGAACTTCCTCCATCCCTGATTCTTCTTTATTGAGAAGAGGCGTCGAGCTTGGGCAGCAATTTGCTGATAGGCCAAGAGGTTCTCCACAGACATGTCATCATTATATGACTTTTCAGCTATAATCCTTTTTTTAATTATATTTGAGCATTCTGAGTCCCACCACGGAGTTGATGCTTTATGGTGAGAGGTAGCTTTCTTAGGGATGCTTTTGTCAGCTGCTACAGACACTGCAAATAAAAAGGCATCATATACATCAAGTATATTGTCTTCAGAGAGAGGAGGAATTAAGTTGAGAGCTACATCTAAGGTAGATGAATAATGGGGCCAATTGGCGGCTGAAAGTCTGTATTTAAGAATTGGGTTCTGATCATGGTATGGAATAGGTTGAAGGGAAAGAAGATTAACTATCGGAAAATGATTACTCCCATGAGTAGAAGAAAGGGTAGACCAGTTGCAGAGTGAAGCGAGGTTTGGGGAGCATATTGTGAGGTCGATCGAACTTTTAGGATTCTGATTGGGGAGAACTTGTAGAGTGGGTGAACCGTCATTTAGAACGCAAAGATCCAAGTCCTGCACTAGCTCTAGTAGACAAGACCCAAAGGAATCAGTCCTGTGTGAACCCCAGGAAGTATGATGACCATTAAAATCACCCATAATAAACAAAGGTGACGGAAGGGAAGAAAAAATTTGGTACAAGTCTGGGATCAGAGCAGGAGATGGATCAGAGATATATACTGAGAGAAATGAGATGTTATAAAGCCTTACTGCGACGGCTTGTATGCCATCGCGGTGAGGAGGAATTGGAAGTTGGTTATAAGAAAGGGGGCGCTTAACCAGCAGAGCACAACCAGCATATCCATCAGCACGATCCTCTCGGCGACATGAGAAGCCCGACACCCGAAAATGGGAGCCCGGAACTAACCATGTCTCCGAGAGGGCGAAGAGGATAGGGTTGTACCTGTTAGTCAAGAAATTAATTTCACAGATTTTGGGACGAATGCTCCTGGCATTCCACTGTATTATTGGCAGTAGAGCCATGATTGCTGAGTAACAATATTAATTCTTTAAGTTTTGCAGCAGCGTTGGACGGTAAGTCTTGGGAAAAACGGTTTATAAAATTTTCTATAAATAGAATAGCAAGCTCAAATAAATTTTCATTGGAAGTGGGTCTTTGAGAAGTTAGGAAATTACCAAAAGAGCTAGGTGAGGAAGTCTGCAAGGTGTGGCCATTTGGGAAAGAAGATGGTGGTTCCCTAACCATATTGTTGTGAGCAACTTGGTCATAGCCCTTTGCCAAGGGAGACTTAGGACGAGCTGACCGGACAACTGTTCTCCTATATGAGGAAACATCATTAGGTACAGTTTGGGGAATCGATGACTCATTGGTTTGTGAGACTAATGGTCGAGGAGAAGACCCTAAAACTTCAGCAAATGATTTCCTAGCCATCGGAAAGCGGGCAGATGCTTCTTGAAATGAAATGTTCTCTGAAGACATAACTAGCTTAATACTCTTCTGTCTTACATGTTCTGGACAATTTTTGTAGGTAGCCAAATGGTTACCAGAGCACAATACGCAGGTCGAATCTGAGAGAGCAACTTCACAGGAGTCTCCTTCATGTGACTGGCAACATTTGTAGCAACGTGGGCGAGACCGACATTGTGTACTTACATGTCCAAATCTGCAGCACTTAAGGCATTGAATAGTAGGGAGTTGGTAAACTTCTACCGGAAGTGATGAGTTATAAGAAAATACCTTTTCCGGAAGACGTTGTCCTTGTATAGTCAACACTACAGAGTTTGTTGGAATCCACTCAGTACCATCAGTCGTTCTGTTCTTCCTACTAAGTCTTCTAGCTTTAAGAATCATCCCAAAGCCCTTAGGCACGTCTAAAGATTGTACAAATTCTTCCATGGATATATCAGCAGGAACCCCTCTGACAAGGCCCATGCGGGAGAAGTTGTAAGTAGGTATCTTAGCTGTTAACTTGCTTTGCGCTAAAATAGGATTCTTCATAAAAGCATTTGCCGCAGAAGCAGTCACAAACTCGACCGAGACCCTGTTCCTTCCTATTTTTTTTATACCGCCCTGGATAATTCCAGTCCCTTTGCCATCTTTAATTAATATTTGGCCGATTTTTATTGGCCGGATAGATACTGAGGAGGCAGGATCATTCATGATCTTGGAAACATGTACGATGAAAGGACCCTGGTCATCATCCAAATACATCTTAGTATCATCCAAAAGGATGGGGTGAATGAATGTATTTTGTTTTGAGGCAGACATTGGGTTTGATTCCAGTGTCAGTTTTTTGTTTTTGTTCGCATTCGGGGTGTTAGAATCATTCACCTCCTCCCCTAGACGGCGCTTATGAGCTTGGGGTGATATTGTGAAGTCCATGATTTCAACCTCATTATCAGGAGATGGAATCTCGATATCTGGCGGACCCCTATCCGGAGGGTCCTTAGTCCCCTCCATGATTAAAAGAGGTTATAACCTAATTTTAATGTAATAACTTAATGTAAACAAATATACTTACGAATAAAAACAGTAAAGGAAATAACAAAGGAGTATAATTAACCCTTCACCATAAAAACCGAGATACTCTCGTCTTTGCACTAGCAAAAACAGCGAATAAAATGGATTATTTTCTATGTTATTAGTATTTAAGAGCAATCAATCCCACTAACACGTGTATTCCCTCCAAGCAATAAGTTGGTCACCGTCCAAAAGTCAAATGTGACGTGGGTACATTGGGTACAATGTGACGTGTACTAAAGTGTAGCATACACTAGCTAGGTGGTACTCCACTGGGTGCAAAGGCAAAGACGAGGAAACACTTTGCTTTGCAAGGACATTATTTATAGCCTAACCCAGCACAAACCCTAACTTTTACTGACCGATGATAAATAGTTCCATTTTAAGCTTTTTTTTTTTTCAATGCGTTTCAATCGATCGCCTTGAGCCGGAACTAGACCATGCCTCGATGTTACTGACTTTTTCTATCTACGCTTTTGCTATTGTTTAGGCGAAATGAAAAAGACCGTTTACTGGGTACAAAACAGGGTATTTTTTTTAATTTGTCCTACTGGTCGGTGTATGAAGTACTTTATGCAATGCTTATGTCAATCTGACACTTTTTATGACAGAAAGAACAGACTGACTGACTGATCCTGACGTCATCTTTCGCAACTCGTCTAATAAAACTCTGAAAACATAATCTAAAATAATTTGAAATTATAATTTATATCTCAGATACATATTTATCCAAAACTGTTGCAGAACATGGCAGATCCAAAATATGAGAACTTACCAGGCATTGTAAGTATGACGACGAAAAACTTAGATTTTATCGATTTTGTAACCTGCCACCTTTGTCTGCGGTTTCATTTACGTACCGTAGAAGCATTTATTTTATTTGATTATTAAGTTTTTATAGATTCCCCTTGATTGAACAGCAGTGTTAGTAAAAATAGATTTATTCATATATTAAGTCAGATTTACTTAGTCCTCTACAAGTTAACGCCCTATGAATAAATTAATAAATTTGATGATTTCAAATCTTTTAGGCATACGATCAACCGGATGTGTATGAAACGGGTGACTTGCCCGAAGCAGACCAGCCAGAGCCATATGACGAAGAAGAAAACGAATGCATTGAGCAGTTGCATCTGTCAGTCAAAGATTCATTCAATAAGTTCAAAGGGAAGTTTTTAACAGGTTCTGTTGACTTCTCAGATAGACTGAGCAGAAAAAGTCGTATCGGTTACAAGTAAGGTTTTGAATTTAGTACTATTTACTCATTCATTTAACACTTTTAAGCTGTGAGGGATTAAACTAAAAGGTTTATTCCCGGCCGTCCCCACCCTGTTGTCCCTACTGGGTATGAGTGGAGAAAAAAGTTATTTAAAGTTTTTAAAAGTTAATTCGTCCCCAGTGATGACGATTGGAACTTTTTATTTCCCACTCGTTCCGCTATAGACTGAGAGTCAAAATACATAGAGATTTCAAGGATTTTATGATGAATTAAACATTTTTTTCCCACTCATACCCAGTGGTAACGGCCAGCAATAAACCAACTAGAACAGGCATGTAGCAAATTCTATTGATGGACTCTTGTTCAGTTTAGGTTATCAAGTAAATAAATAATATTTTACACTATCGGAATTGATACTTTTGTTTGTTAATAAAACAATAAGGATTTGTGAGTAAAGTGCATTTTGAAATAATAATCTAATGCTGCTTCTAAGTATTTCTTTGTTGATGGCATAATTGATAACATTACCTGGTTAATTAACCAGTAGGTTTGTTGATACAAAGTATACTGAAACAATACAAAGCAGGTAAACCTGAGTAACAGAAAACCATCATAGAATTTTTTATTTAATAACTCCTGTAACCAAGTGATTTGTCTCCTTATATCTAGCTTGTGGTAATGTGTTAATGCTTAAAATGAACTACTATTTTAGGGCTGGTGAGTGGGGTTTAGCAGCAGAAGGAGAACCAGAGTCAACTTTAGAGCGCTACAATAGACTCAGATGTGAATTCTCCGAGCTTCTAGAACAAGTTACAGAGCAGGAGAATAAGGCTTCCGAGAGTGAAAAGGTATTAGGTTTTTAAGTAAATGTAACTATTAAGAAAATAGCGTTGATCTTTAGTGGTGGTGTAATAGAATTATAAATGTACACATAGTATTATATCTTTAATTATAAATGTACACATAGTATTATATCTTTAAAATATCCAAGATCATCTTCAACAGAGTATAATAATAATTCTATATATAATTTAGGATATATGCATTAGCAAACTTTATCTTATACTTAGTAGCAACCCTTTTTTTTTCAGGAAGAGCATTCTAATTTAGTAGCTCAAATAAATTCCACAAAGAAACTTCTAGAAGAACTTAAATTAGAAGAGGGGGAGCAAGTAGATCCTAAGGCTGAAAAACTGAAGTAAGATTTACATTATATTAGTTTATACACTCATAAACTCACACAAACATGCAGACCAAGAACAGAAGTTAAAACTCATCATTACAATTTATGCCTCACCAGGAATAGAACCCGGGACCCTTAGTTGGTCCAGCACAGTCCAGCATTTTATGATTGTTTTTTACTCTGCTTTATTCAGTATTCATCTTGGGGAGCCTGTAAAGTTATGAACATAAATGAGGTCCTTTAATGAGCCACTGTGAGGAAGATTTCAAAGCTCTGTGCTACTTCATAAGTCATAACATAACAGCTTATGAGCAAGAACCTTGTTTAGAACCCTGAAAAGGGTGCTGCCAGTATAGCCATTTATAAATAACTAGCTGTGCCCCGCGGTTTCACCCGCTTTTTTTTAAAGTATCCTATTTTACTTCTGATAACTCCAAGAATATATGTACAAAGTTTCATGATGATCAGTTGAGTAGTTTTCGCGTGAAAGAGTAACAAACAAACTTACTTTCACATTTATGATTAGTAGGATTATGTTTAGCTGGACTCACAATTTTTAATACAATTTTTCACAACATTATCTGTGCTGCCATTTTTGATCCACATTTATTGTTATTAAATCTTATTACCAGCAAATAGAATCACAAATAATATAATGATTATTATTCATACCTATTTTAATGCATGGAATGTGGTGCTAAACTTTCTAGTCATTCTTATAAATATTCATCAATTTCCAATTTAGCATCCTCATAAATAAATTGCTGAACAGAACTGAGCTAAAAAAAAGTCTTTTTCTGTGAGTGGACTTAGTCATCCATAACAATATAATAGGCACTACAATAGTTTTAGATATGGTAATAAATTACTAATTATTATTTCATTAAATTAAACCAGATTTTATGAGATGAGCATTGAGTAATAATAAATAATTACACTGTTAATTTTTGAATACATATTTCTAAAAATTATAATAGAAATGAGACTTGTTTTGAGAGCATTTTTTGAGTACTAACAACTGAATCATTAAATCTGTTTTTTTTTCGGTTTTAACAATATATTTTATTTGTTTGACATACTGGTTATTATATACATGTTTATATATTTACATTTATATTTATACTTATATGTATTTACTGTGTATGGTATGATAATATATATTTGTATACCATGCCGGACTGCCAATTAGAGGGTCCGGGGTTCGACTCCCAGGGAAACAGAAATTTGAATGATGAGTTTAAATTTCTGTTCTTGGTCTGGGTGTTTGTGTTTCTGTCTTTGTATGTGTCCATGGTACCCACGACACAGGGTATATTCACCCTACTGTGGGGCTATGACTATAAATCATTTATATATATCATATGTATTATAATTTAACATATTAATATATAGTTTAAAATTTAGTACGCGCCTACCACAAGTTTTGCATATCACCTAGGGTTGGCTGGGAGAGAATACCATTAAGCACTAAGCACACCCTTGTATCCTTAGAATAAGGTTATACTATAAGACCTAAATAAAATAAAAGATGTTCATCTATAAATTGTATTTCACAGAGAATACCTGTCTGCAAATGCGAAGAAGAAGCGTGGTGACATGGTAACAGCACATCTAAAGCTTAAACCGGAAGTCAATCTTGCACAAACACAGAGGGTGGCCCAACTTGAATACAGGTATGTTTATAGTACAAAACAAAAGTTTGTTAATCAAAAGTAAGATAACAACATTATCATAATTTCTTTTAAACTTATTGCATTGGAACACAAAATTGTGTTTTTTTTTTATTTTTTTTTTATTTCGTAAGGGACTTTGTCGCTGCGCGACCATATCATCCCGTGAAGGATACACAATTTAAACAACTACAACAGCTAACGTTTTAAGAGTCCTAATACAATCAATTTGCCCAGTATCCTGGCCTCTTCCGACATAGGAGAAGCCAGAATACTGTTCAAATAGCCAACCTGCATTGTCTTTGGGCAATGTAATGCCCAGAATGATTCCGTGCGAACACACTCCGTCAAAATGTGTTGTATATCTTCAACTCTACTGCAATCAGTACAATTAGGTGATATTACTTTTTTCATTAAATATGCAAATTTATTTGACGGAATATGCCCCGAACGTAATCTAAGTATTGTGACAAGATATTGTCTACCACATTTAACACTATCAATCCATGGAAATTTTGAGATTTGTGGCTGAATAGTTCGATACCAAATGCCTTTTTCGAGTGAGCGTACATCGAAATATTCTTGCCAGGACAAACGACACTTCTTTCACAAATTTAAAATTTTCTGTAGCAACCGGCATCACTATCAAGGGGACTCCATCGTCCATTGCTTCTTTAGCTAGTATGTCTACCTCATCATTTTCTTTCAGATCTATGTGTGATGGAATCCATTGAAGTATGATATTTTTATTGTGGGATAGCAGTCTTAAAATCGATTTTATTATACGGTAGGCAATCGGTAGTCCTCTCACATGAGAGGAACATCGAGCCAAATGTTGTAGGGCACTTTTACAATCTGTAAGAATGACACATCGATTGTAATTTGTAGAAGCAAAATAGGACAAGGCTTCTTCAATGGCAATAAGTTCTAAGTGCATAATAGAGATGTGAGTATCGATTTTAAATTTCATGCTACATCCCAAGTTAGAGTCTAAAAAGGCTGATCCCGCCCGATTATCGTCTTTGGACCCATCAGTAAAAATTTTGTGCCAGCCAGCATAGTTCTCTTCGATAAAACGAGTACAAATAGATTTTAACGTAATTACTTGATAGCAACGCTTAGCTTGAGTAATGGTAGGTATAGATTGCCGTATTACCTTTTGTATGTTTATGTTACTCACCCATGTATCTAATGAATACATGCCAAGTGCATTGCTAGTGTATACGGGAACTGAATTAAAACTGTTAAAAGTACTGACTAGTAGCGGCTCTTTTTTATTGTACCAATAACGAGTATGAATAAGAGATGCAAGCATTTGTATTAAATTTACAGTTTTGTTATTATCAAAAGACTTGGATTTAAAGAAAAAAATCCCGGCAAGATATTTTCTACGAAATTGAAGAGGAGTAAGACACAGGTCGTTTTCCATGACATGGATAGGAGTGCTTCTTATAAAGCCGCCTATTACTCGTAAAGCTATATTTTGGATTTTGTCTAATTTTATTAAATTTACTTGACTAGCGTTACTGTACAGAAAACTTGCATAATCAATCCTGCTTCGTATCATCGATATATATAACCGTCTTAGATGTTTTTGGTGAACTCCCCACCCAGGTCCCGATAGAATCTTCAAAATATTTATATATCTAGCAACTTTCTGGCTGGTCTCATTTATATGCTTTCCCCATCTGAGAGAACTATCCAACCACAAACCAAGATATTTTACATGTTTGACAGTAGGTAGTAGCTGATTATCAATCTTAAATTCTATTGTCCTCCTAAAACACCCTTTACTAAATATACACAATTTGCTTTTTGTTGGGGATATCCTTAAGCCTAAAGTACATAAAGCATCACTTAGATTCTGGCAAGCAACATTTAGCTCACGAATGGCCATATCTAAATTCTTTTTTGATATGTATAAAACCAAATCATCGGCATATTGAGAAATTTGAATGTTTTGTATATTTTTAAATATATTTAACGTAGCAATGTTAAATAAAAGCGGAGATAATGGGTCCCCTTGGGCTAATCCAATACCTGAATGTCTAACTATATCCCTACCT
The DNA here is from genome assembly GCA_911387765.1 of Pyrgus malvae. Lineage (NCBI taxonomy): Eukaryota > Metazoa > Arthropoda > Insecta > Lepidoptera > Hesperiidae > Pyrgus > Pyrgus malvae. Next base: position 3,510,330 of record OU426958.1, on the reverse strand, counting down.
TCGGCTGATATTTTTAACTGTCTATTTTTTAAATAATTCCAAAGATAAAAGCAAATTTTAGAACCCACTCCCTCTTTGTCCAAAATATCCAACATTTGTCGTATATCAACATTATTATATGCATTATCTATATCTATGAAACAAGCCGCAGTTATTAAATCTTTGGAAAAGCCTATTTGGATTTGAGTTACTAAATGAGTGAGATTATCCAAACATGATCGTGCTTTACGAAAACCCATCATATAATCTGGAAATAGAAGGTGCTTTTCGAAATACCATTCCAGTCTTTTATTTAATATAGAGTGATAAATTTTGCACAAACAACATATCAGAGAGATTGGTCGCATTGCAGGGACTGAGTTTGGTTTTTCCGATTTAGGGATTGGAATTATCTTTATCTGGCGCCATTGCAATGGTACAAACCCATGATGTAGACAGATATTATAAAAATTAACCAATAATTTTTTTGCAATTAATGGTAGATGGCTTATCATTGAGAAAGATATCTCATCGTTTCCAGGCGCAGTATCAGACTTTTTAATTGAATTCTCCAATTCTTGTATTGTTATTTCCGATTCTAGTTTAACATTACATGAATGAAAATCAGGTTTTGGTGGGGTAGCGTACGGAGGCGTTAAGGGATAGAGTATTTTTTTGGCATTTTCAATAGTTACACAGTTTTTGGATAATGTATTGCAACCCTTCATCCATCTCATTTTTCGCCACATTATAGTAGGAGACGCGGTGTTATCGATGCCATTACAAAATTTGTGCCACGAGATACTTTTCGCAATTCTAAATTGTTTTAGAAATTAGACATAGCACATTATAATCGGAGAGGGCGCTAGGAAGTAAGTACCATGTACTCTTCAGATCACTAGCGGACCCAAAACCATTGGGGTTTGCCCTTGACAAACCTCTCAAACCTAAAATCAAGCCTGGTGAACCAGGGAGCAGTTAGAGTACATGTTAAGCATCAGTTCCCCCACCCCTCGACAAAATTGTAGACCTCCGAAATTACAGCCTGCACCTGCCCCAAACTAAAATTAGGCCCCCCCTCCCCCAAACTGAAATTCTCATTCTACGTCCGCGTAGGTAGGTCGTGCTTCGGTCGGGCGTCACACTTTGATGTACTTAACACGATCATAACTAAACTTTTCTATTTTACTAACAGATTACACAAATTGGAGCAAGCAGCTGGTGTCAGAGATGAAGAGGCATTCAGAAGGCTTCAGGCAGCTACAGGCGAGGTCAGTAACTATATATATGTATATTTAAATAGAATGACGTAGGAATTAACCGAAATGAGGGCGATGGAAAATTTCATACGTGTTCCGTGCTTCGGAGGGCACGTTAAGCCTAACGTTAGCCTAAAGTACCGGTTGTTATAGATAGATACTTTCATTCTCCATCCCACCACCGGCAATAGTTGGCTGTCCACAAACACACATTGGAGTAGCATGTTGCAGTAAGCTCCAGGCTTCAAAAACGGTTGCAGGCAGTACGTGGCGACGTATGCCATGGCGACTGTTTTAGATGTTTCACACCAAAGACACGGGTTACGTTCTTGAACTTCATAAATCTGTCAAAGTTATATATAGACAAAGACAAAGACTTTTATTTGCACAAATATGGGTGTGTGTTTACCATCGATATAATATAAGTAGGTAGATTCACAGTCGCCGCATAAAAGTGGCACCAGCAAAAGAAGGCATAACGGCAGCAATATGCCTTCTTTCGCTTTCATTTGTTAAACCGCCACGCACGTGTCGCACGTCAGTGATGCCAAAGTCCGCAGTAAAAATTTGTAAAAATTACACTCTAAAACCGCAAAAAAAGTATGGAGTATCATACTTCCAGTGAGTACATCTTTATCTTAATTTAATAACGCATATTTATTATACTTTAAGACTATTTATTATTATTTTAGTAAAATTTGTTTGGTGGTGTAAATATGGCGGTAAATTAATCTTGTAAACGAATTTGTGCTTTATTGTAATGCTTTTGGTTTCATTCCTCAATAAACTCCTATTTCGTAAGTCTAAAGTCGTAAAATTTTATTGCCGTATTATAAACATCGAACCAGAAGGTACTATGTAACAATTTAACATGGACTTTTAGTCTTACTTATGTCAGTACCATAAGGTTTAAAATAGATAAAAAGTAAGATACCTTAAAATATTTTTTTGTTTAGAATACTTGTATACATCTATGATAAGTACTACGTTTTTACGCGGGGCCACCTTTTGACTCAATTTTGTATGGGAACCTTGCATCTACCTACTTATATTATATCGATGGTGTTTACAAAAGGTGTTTTTATACATTTGGTTCGCCATACATTTACCTTCATGAAGTACACAAATATTACAATAATTAAAACTTAATTAATTACAATTTAAAATGTCCATTGAAACAAATTTCTTTATTATATAATACTTATAATATTATTATCATTATTTATACCCATATTGCACCTTTTTTTATTAATTTATTTTTATATTTCGGATCGGATCCGATTGTCGGCTTTGGGCACCCATATTGCAGGGTTTTTGTACACTAAGAGGAAAAAAAGCCGGCGGAAAAAAAAACCTCCCAGGTTTTTATGGAATTCTTTTATGACGCTTTATCGTTTAAAAAGTCATTGATCGAGTAATGTGCCTTTTCTAGTAAATACTTTTTAAGTTCCTTTTTAAACTCGTTGCCCCCTTTTATTTTGAGGAATTCCAGTAGGTTATAACTCAGATGTTACGTTATTTTTAGGCAACCCTATGCGGCGCGGCGGCCGCCCTGGCCGGGCAGGCGCGGCTGGTGCGGCCGGGCGAGCTCGCGGCGGCCGAGGCCCGCGTCACGTCGCTGCTGGCCAACGTGGACGCGCTCAAGGCCGCCGTCAAACCTGCCGACCCCGAGTTGGAGGCCAAGGTACAGTCCAGGAAGATGATTGACAGTGTCCATAGGTGTCGAACCTAATGTTATTGACACTGGTCAATGCCAAATTATTGTTGGCTAGGCGATCTCGGCGAAGAGTATTAATAACTCTGTAATAAGTTGGTAATCTTGAAGGCACGTATGACACCAGTCCCTATGCTGTAGATTGACAAGATGTCTCTAATACTAGATATTTATAGAGTGCTGCTGGAGTTTTCCTGCTTCGGCTCTTCTCTAAGCTTAACCAGAAACCCATCGTCTTTTGTATTCTACTTACCGGCTGCTATTATAACTACAAACAGACACTGAAGCGCGGGCCACATCGTTGCGCCAAGGAACTTCTCAAATGTTGGCACTAGAGCACATTCAGATAGGGTCTGTGCCCAAAAATGCCAGAAAAGGTCCAGCAGAGGGTCATACAACGCATGTTGAATTTAATACTCCAATCTATAATAATCCTATAATTGAAAAATTAAGAATTGAATGATGGAAGTATGTTGAAAACCTAAAATTCTTAAAACTTTTATTCACAGGTCAATGAATTGTACAAATTATTGAAGCAAATCGATGGAGTGTCACATTCGGAAATATTGGAACGTATGGAAGCTCTTGAAGCTCTACACAATCAGGGTAAGTTTGATCACTCTTTCGTTAAGTTTAACGACACTTCCTCACAAGTGTTTAAAGAAGAAAGCGGGATAAATTCACCAAAGAAAGTATTTATGTGCAGATTGCATTTGGTTAAGTAATGCTAATGTCTTGTTTACAGCAAGCAATTTCGGCAAATCGTTAACAGAGCTAGAAACACTGCAGAGCACGATCGCTAGCGGCGTCCAGAACAACAAGGAGCTGCTGCAAGGGGTCCAAGAGGTATTCGCCCACAACATCGATAACCTTCAGAAAGAAATCAAAAAGTTAGACGAAAGAATCGGCAAGCTTGTAGCCGCATGATGACGACAAAATTACTCTAATAGATGTTTACGCTTACCATTTTTGATTTATAATCTACATTTTCATCCTACATTTAAACACTTGCTTACACGCCTTGATATTTTAAATATTAATAAATATTTTAAATATCAATAAATATTTTAAATATCAATTGGGATAATTTTGGTATTATCCCAAATACTTATAAGATGTAGAATTTATAGATTTTAAAGCGAAATGTGTAAAATATTACCACTATAGTATCTGGTTGCTATAATAATATCATGTTGTTGTTCAGAATAATTGAAATTTATTTTAGTGTTGTGAATTTACATTTCTAAGACCAGCTTATATGAAAATGAAAAGAATTACAAAATGTATATCATCAAGATCAACAATAATATCAGTAAGATATTTTAATGTGTTGAAATTGTCGAATGTGTTGAAGTTTCGAATATTGTTCATTGATTTTATTCTGAATCATTATAGTTATGTATTTCACCATATACAAGCATTTACCGTTTATGTTTCATTTTTATAACCAACTCTTAAATAGGTATTGTTATACTATCTTCATAATTGAATGCATGTACTAGATCTTATTTAATTAATGATTGAGCTATTTATCTAGACTGCTTGTCAGACTATTAATTTATTTTAAAATAAAGCTTATATAAAGAATACATACATTAGTTTTATTTTACTACAAATACAAACTTAATGGCAAAGACATTGTAAGAGATCTCTTTTAACGTCTTTGCTTAATGCTTTAAGGACTTAGATACAGATAGTTTCACGAAAGACTACCACTTTTTGACATGACACAAGAAGGCATTTTTTAGATCCCTTTGGAATTGTGAAGTGAATGTATTTTTAAAATAATTAGAAGTAAGTATTTTCTTCACGAGTGTACATGCGCAGACAGCTGCCAACAGTCATCTTTCGTGAACCGTACTGTACCATGCCGAACCGCCGGAGGGTCCCAGTTGACGATTCTCAGCTTAACAGAAATAATGAGTTTAAATGTGTGTTCTTGGTCTGGGTATCTGTTTGTCTTTGGATGTGCATATAGTACCCACGACACACAGGGTATATGTACCCCACTGTGGGGCTAGAAGTTACAGGTATATTCATATTAATCCATGGCTAGGAGTGAAAGTGCTGCGATACGTTACATTAGTGCTTCTATTCTAATCTATATTGTACTAGCCTTCCGCCAGCGGCTTCGCCCGCTTGGACCCATTTTATAGGTTCCCGTAGGATAAAAACCATCATATGTCCTTTCCCAAGGTCCACTCTATCTGTGTTCCAAATTTCATTAAAATTGGTTCATTAGTTTAAGCGAGAAAGCGTAACAGACAGACAGTTACTTTCGAATTTATAATATTAGTAGGGATAGAGGCCGCCCGCGACTTCGTCCTCGTGGATGTTTGATTGTTTGAACACGCTAATCTCAGGAACTACTGAAAAATTATTTTTGTGTTGAATAGTCCAGTTATTAGGGAAGGCTATAACCTATATAACATCATGCTATGCGACATTAAACTCCTCCAACGATGTATTCTGTGCTCCAACGCACACACGCACACTGTTTTGATAGGATCTTTGACGTTAGGAACACACCTACATTGCTTAGACAACAGTGATTGCTTGTAATTTAATATGAACTTTATACAATAGCAATAAAGCTCAAATTGACTACGTTTTAGTTAGAAAATATTTGTATGGGAAAAAGAAAAGGGCTGTTTTTATGGTTTTTCCGGCAATTATTCGAATTTTTCTCGCCGTACAAACCATCCTTGAACTTCAACGAACATTTAAAAAAAACAATTGGCCAAATTGGTCTAGGCGTTGTTGAGTTATGCGCTTACCAACACATTTTGCGATTCATTTTTATATTATAAGACTAGGTTGCGCGTGTTGCGCTCGCAGCAAGCTGCTCGCGTGGCATCCTTTTAGTTGGTTTTTGTAACAAATTCTCAATCATGTTTATTTATTCAAATAGCAACATTTGACAATTTCTTTTCCGGGCAAAGAAGCGAGATCTACCAACAAATGGAATACCTTGTACTCTTCTGCGCTGCACTCTACTTACTTTCATTTTTTCATTTCTCAGACACACACAGAAAATTATAATATAAAAACATTGAACAAATCCAAATATTTAAAGTATAAAATGTACAAAGAAAGCTGCATCAAAAAAAATTCTATCACTTTTAAATATTTTATAAAAGCACTCAAAATACTCAAAGGGAAGGGAAGAGGAGTGAATGGAAGGGAAGGGGAGGGAAGGAAATAGGGGGAGGGATCCTTCCCTCCTTAGGGGGAGGGAAGGGAATGGGAGGGGGGGGCAGGGAAGGAAAGGGGAGGGATCATTTCATATCATTTCGTTTAGGTGGACAGTTGCGGTTGCTGGCCACACTTATGGTTATCTTATCTATGGTTATAACTACGAAAGTATTTCCGTAGAATTTACTTTAAGCCAAGCAACTTATTGTGTTTCGATACCTACTGCGAATATAAATTTATGCTCACCTACATGAAGCAACGGATACAATTAGTATCAACGCAACTATATATTATACGACCTCAGGCAAGAATGGCTTGCTTGAGATGTGTAGATGTCTATGAGTTGCAGCGACCACTAACACCGCGAGGACTACAAATGATCATTTACGTGTGAGATGGGTGACCGCTAGTTGCAAACAAGCGCGTTTCTGTGCTTCAAAAGACACAAGCCTTGGTTGATATCGATAGTAATGTAGTAGTCGTTAAATCTTGTCAGAGGCCTTGTTAAGGTTTGAAAACATCCGATAGCTGGTTGACAATTAACCCGCATTAGAGCAGCGTGGTGGAGTAAGCTCCATGGTGATATTTACTTACCATTTTCAAACAAACTAAGTTTTCAATCACCACGCATGCCTGATAGTTACTCATAACAACTCAAAGACATGATATCCACCAATCCGCAATTGGCTAGCGTTATTTCGAGAATATTAAGCTCTTTCTGCCAAGTGTTTTATAAAGTACATATACGTAAAACCACTTTTACGTATATGTATAAAAGCGTTTAAAACACTTGGCAGAAAGAGCTTAATATTCTCGAAATAATTTAATACATTAAGGTAATAATATAGTATGCATTAATATTATTTAATCTAACGCAGAGCAACATGATTCAAGTTAAAAATAATATATATTACTCTTGACATGAAATTAGTTTGGTAAGTAAATTATTAAATTAGGTATTTGATCAATTAGTGGTTAAAGGTGAAATATGGCGAACGCAACATATTGTAAAATCTTTGTACATACCCAATTTCTCTTCAAAATAAATGCCGAAAGTTGTGCTTATTACGCGAAATTAAAAAAATCCACAAATACACATTCAAACACATTCAAATAAATCACTAATTGAAAACAATCCACAATATTACGCAAAATTTACGAAATGGTTGCGGGAATCAAAAGAAACTTGAGGCAACTATTTACCGCCAATTAACTTTAAATTTTGAACATGAGTTTTTTTAATTCCAAATTTAGAGTACAATCTATAAGTGGCCAATACAATCTTTAGATTCTTTTTATATACAATAGCCGTACAGTCAGTAATGGTAAGTTTGAACTTGGTTAAACCTTGTTATTTTTTTATAATGTTTGACGTATATAAAAAAATATACCAATAATAACTAATGTAAGATGCAACTACAGATGAAAAAAGATCATCAAAGTAAGCATATTACTATTAAGCAGTTATTGATTTTATACTTACTTTATATTTTAAAGAATTAATTTAGACATAGATTTTAACATACTTTACTGATGTAATATCTGATTTTAACATACTTTACTGATGTAATATAGATGTATTTTAATAAAAAAACTTTATTCTGTCATATTAAGCAAAATCACTGAATTGTTCCTAACTTTGAAGAAAGAAGACTATACTGTAAAATATTTCGCACAAAAAAGCATTTGTATAAAAATGTTTAATTTATGTATGGCAACACAGAAATATTTTTGCAACGACATGTAAGGTGAATTGGTACCTAGAAATGACCCATACATTGCACTAAAATCAAAACGACGTAATAACCTTAAATTTTACATTAAAAAAGCGTTTGTATGAGAATTATAATTTTTTGTATGGCAACACTGATATTACATATACAACACCAAAGTATTATTACTTAAATATGCACAAAATATTAGTACTTACAAACCTACATACATTTGTATTGACGTCAAAAGGAACACTCAGCCCAAACTATCACATAGAAAAATGCATTTGTATGAAAATTATTATTTTTTGTATGGCAACACTGATATTTTTTGGTACCAAAATAAACAAATCGTTTGTTCTTCCAGACGCCTAGTACATTTTAATGTTCTTAAATAGCACCGACAGACTGAAATGTTGCATACAAAATAACATATTCGATACTTGAAAGATTTTGTAAGAAAAAAATTATTTTTTGTATGGCAACCCTAAAATTTTTTTTTAATAATATGTACAGTATTGTTGTATCTTGCAACGCTTCATACATTGTAGTATCGTAAAAAAGTGGAAACAATATGAAATTTGATATAAAATTACATTTTTGTATGAAAGTCGATTATTTTGTATGGCAACCCAAACATATATTTTTACTGAAACATTAATCTTGTTTATATCTACAATAAATTTAAAGTTATAACTATGCCAAATGTTGCCAACAGGCTAAAATATTCCATACAATACCCGATTTGTCGGGAAAATTTGAAATACTTGTATGAAAAAAAATATTTTTTGTATGGCAACATTTAAATATTTTTGAAAAAACTTATACAGTGCAATAAGTTCTATAAACGCCTCATACCATTTGTTGACATCAAAAGGAGACAAAACCTGAAAATTTAACATACAAAAATTTGTTTGTATGAAAATCACTTTTTTTGTATGGCAACACGAAAATATTTTTATACAAATATTTACAATTTGTGAGCATCTACAGATTAAAAGAAATTAAAATTGCATTATATAGTGCGAAAAAACTGTAGCATTCGAAGCAATATTACCTATTTTCTGGCAAATTTGATAGGGTAAATCACTTGTATGAAAACTTTTATTTTTTGTATGGCAACTTTCAGAGATTATACCAATAATTAGTAGAGACAAGTAGTGGGATCATACGCGTCATACATTTTAATAACATTTAAAGGAGACATCTGCGCGAAATCTTACATACAAAAATATATTTGTTTGAAAATTATTATTTTTGTATGGCAACATCAAAAATTTTTAACATCAAAATTTGCAATTTATTACTAACTACCAAACATTTATACACTTAATGGCGTTAACCTGTGGTAACACACTGAAATATTCGATATAAAATTTCATAGGCATAAAAAACAATTTTTGTGTATGGCAACATTGTAATTTCATATTTTTCCCATAATCACCATACTATAAAGAATAAATCTCCCATACATTGTTGATACTCCAGATCTACAGTTTTTGCTCCACTATTCGAAACATGAAGACCAGGAAAAAAATTGAAAAAAAATTCTAGCTCCCAGTGTTGCCAGGTGGTAAAGATGAAAATAGCCAAATACCATTGAGACAGCCACTTTAAAATATCTGGGTCAATATTTTAATCAAAAATGTTTCTCCTTCTACTTTTCATGTTTTTGAATGGAAAGTTCACAAATTTGTATGAAAGGAAAAAAAATTACAAAACCTGACAATACTTTGAGTCAAGTTACATAATCGCTCAGTACAAAGTAATCCGCTGAAATGTTGCCAACCACCAAATTTTTCCCATCGAAAAATAGCATTTTTTGTTCTTTTTACAAACTGGCCTCCACGGCGTCCGCCATCTTGAATAAAAAAAAACCAAACTCAATCTGTCAAAATTGAGAATACAGTAAAGCCAATAGATGTCAATTGTAAAATGAACGATTAAATTCCTTGAACAAAAAACTCCCGTAAAATTACCTCTAAAATTTAAAATTTTCAAATTCAAAAATCTCGGCGGCCATTTTGATTTTTCATTTTTTTCTAATTTCATCGTGTTTGTCGTCCCAATATTATTCGAAAACATGTCCAATATTGGGTACGTGCAGAAAACAAAAATAAAGTTGACCTGCTCAGCTCGGCCGCCATCTTGAATTTCTGACGTTTCGGATTTTTCCTATAGACACGAGGGTAAATCAAAAATATCACTCATACATTATTAATACCTCCCACGCTTACTTTTGGCTGTGTAATTCGAAATGTCGAAAAAACGGAAAAAAAAATCTAGCTCCTAGTGTTGCCAGGCGATGAAGATAAAAATGGTCAAATGTCATTGAGACAGCCCCTTTAAAATATCTGGCTCAATATTTTAATCAAAAATATTTCTCCTTCCACTTTTCATGTTTTTGTATGGGAGGTTTCCAATTTTGTATGAAAGAAAAAAAAATTGACAAAACCTGGCAACACTTCAAGTCAAGATACACAACCGATCAGTACAACAAGATCCGCTGAAATGTTGCTAACCTGGAAAAAATTAACGTCAAAAAACTCGATTTATCGTATGTTTTACAAAATGGCCGATGTGGGTCAGCCATCTTATTCAAAAAAATTATAGATTACAATCTGTCAAAATTGAGCATGTGCCAGAGAGAACAGTAAAAAAAGCATACTTAAATGTCAAAAACCCACAAAATGGCGACCCCGCAAACACACCTCGAAAATCGGAAAAATTCAATTTTATGTATCTCGGCGGCCATCTTGTTTTTTCAAATTTTTCATTTTTTTTCGTTTTTTCTGTACCACATTCATTCGAAATCGATACCCATCTCGGGTCGGTGCGAATAAAAAAAAATTATTCACCTGCTCAGCTCGGCCGCCATCTTGAATTTCTGACGTTTCGGATTTTTCCCATAGACACGAAAGTCAACCAATAATATCACCCATACATCATATTCACCCCCCACCACTCTCCGCTCCGTGGTAATAGACAATGTGTGAAATGGGAAAAAAATTCCTGCGGCCAGTGTTGCCAGTCGACGTCTTCAAAAATGGTCAAATGTCATTGAGAGCATTACTCTACGTCTGCTAATAAAAAAAAATTATTAAAAAAAATTCTCCTTCTACTTTTCATGTTTTTGAATGGAAAGTTCAAAAAAATGTATGAAAGGAAAAAAAGTCGACCAAACCTGGCAACACTTTGAATAAAGTCCCACAATCGCTTGGAACAAAGCAACCCGATCAAATGTTGCCAACCTCGAGATATTTCCCCTCGAAAAATGGTGTTTTTCGAACTTTTTACAAAATGGCCGCCACACGTCCGCCATCTTGTTTAAAAAAATTACCACCATCATTTTGCCAGATTTCAGGGTATTTCCAAGACATTTTAGAAAAAATATCAAAAATGTATCTAAAAACCACCAAATGACAGCTCCTCAAACACACCTCGAAAAGGGCAAAAATTCAACCAAACGTATCCGCGCCGCCATCTTGAATTTTCAAAAACGGCCATTTTTTTCGTAATCTCCACCCCAAGGTTACTCGAAAAGGACACCCATATTGGGCATAGAGAAATAAATAAAAAATTTGACATTTCAAACTCGGCCGCCATCTTGAATTTTTAAATTTCGAAATTTTTCCTTTATTCCCGAGAGGGGATAGGGGAAACCCCTCATACATCACTTTGACCGTATCGAGCTCCTTGGGGGAGAGGGGGGGCGGTGAAAAACGAATCCTTTTAAGATTATATAATATAATAACTAGGTTGCGCGTGTTGCGCTCGCAGCAAGCTGCTCGCGTGGCATCCTTTTTGTCGTATATTTGAATAAAATTTTTAGCTATTTTTATTGATATGGCAGCAATTGATATCTTTGTTTTCAGACAAACAACCAAATGATCTATCAACAACAAACTATTATCTATAGTTAGATAATAAAAACCGTTAAAACATATTTCACGCATTGAAAAGTCATCATTTATCTTAAATTTAGTTTATTAGTGGTGACAATGATTCAATGACGTCAGGGCCTCTTGCAGGTTAACCGAGTAGTGAAGTGAGGAGTATTCCAAAATGTCTATCTTATATACCCATGTGACGCAACCATGCCTGATTGCCGGTCAGACGGTCCCGGGTTCGATTCCCCGCGAAGCAGAAATTTTAATAATTAATTTAAAATTTCTGGTCTCGATCTGGTTTTTGTGTGTGTGTATCCATGGTTCCCACGACACAGGGTATATCTATCCTACTGTGGGGCTATGAGTGTAAAAGAAGCATGGGTGATGACCGGAATCCTTTTTTTTACATAACTCCAGTGAAAAATACAAACAGGATAAAGCATTTTTTCAAATTTATAATCGCCGAGATACGCTATTATAAGATAAACATTGAGACGACGATTACGAGGAAGGCTTGGAGCTTTCTTCACCGTTCTGTTCCAATTCGGGGTTTTAGAAATGTAGAAGCAGCTTGAATCAACTCTGTTCTGTTGTGTTTCAGTTAAAAGTTGTGTGTGCCTGCCACACTTCTCTCTGTGATTGTAACCGAGAAAGTACTATCGCTGAGTCTATCATAACATATGCAGTTGCTGGCCACACCTTTATGTGGATGGAACTTAAGACCTACCGCTGAATCCATTTCTTCCGTGAAACAACTGTATTATATTTAGATACTACGAATATTTATTTATGATCACCTAAATAAAGCAACGTGAAGTGAAGTGAGGCGTGCATAGCCCGGTGGTTAGCGTAGAACGCAAACGATTTATGCAACTAAGCAAAACGGGCTCGGTTGGGTATGAGATTGGTGACCGCTAGTAGCAAAAAATTTCATGCGCGTTTCCGTGCTTCGGTGGGCACGTTTAGCCGTCGGTCCTGGTTGTGGTCGATAAATAACAGTCGTTAAACCTTGTCGGAGGCCTTATGGGCAGTTTGAAAACACCCGGCAGCGGGTTGGCCACAAACCCGCATCTCCACCAACCCGCATTGGAGTAAGCTCCAGGCCTCCCCAATAAGGCGGAGTGACCCATGCCCAGCAGTGGGACGCAAAAAGGGTTGCAGCCAAATAAAGCAACTTATAGAAGTATCAACGTAACTGTAAACGACCTTAGGCAAGATTGTCTTGGTTGAGATTTGTAGATGTCTATGGGCTTTAGCGACCACTAAAACCGCGAGGACTATAAAATGGTCATTAACATGTGAGATGGATGATTGCTAGTGGCAAAATTCAAACGCGATTCTAAGCTCCGAAAGACACGCTAAGCCGTTGGACCTGGGTGATATCGATAGCTATGTAGTAGTCGATAAATCTTGTCAGAGGCCTTGTGGCGGTTCGAAAACATCCGAAAGCTGGTTGGCCGCCAACCCTCATTGCAAAGCGTGGTGGAGTAAGCTCCATGCTTCCCCTATAATGGGAAGAGACCCGTGCCCATTAGTGGGACATGAAAAGGGCAGCCTAGCATGACGAATTACGTCTAAACGGAAGAAATTATATAAATAAAATATGTACTTGAGCAGCGATGGCCGAACGGGTAAGACCGCGGCCTCCGACATGGATATACCGTGATCAAACCCCGGCGCGCAGCTCTTACAAAGAAAATTTTTATGTGCGTATTTATTGCTGTTGATATTTAATTACTATATTTTCAATCACCATGCTTGCCTGAGAGTTACTCATAATTACTCAAAGGAACGATATCCACCTATCCACTCTTGGCCAGCGTGGTGGACTATGGTCTACATCCCTCCCACTTTCTAGAGGAGATTTGTGCCCAGCATTGGGTCATAAGAGGGTTGAAAAAACATGTATTTCAGGTAAAATGTTGTCGTTATAAAAGCGGAGTAATCCCAAGTAAAGTTAATTGGCAAGTAAAGGCTATGAGTACAGGTCAGTTTCTCATGATAAGTGCTACTCGTACATCGTCAAATTGAAGTTACGGGTGACTTTAACCGACAATTAGCGTACTTGTTACTTACTTTAAGGTGGTGAAAGAGGCCCTAAGTAAATTAATAAATTAGGTATTTGATCAATTAGTGGTGAAATATGGCGAATGTAACATTTTGTAAAATCTTTGTACTTACATACCCAATTTCTCTTCAAAATAAATGCCGAAAGTTGTGCTTATCAGGCGAAATTTAAAAAATCCACAAAAACACATTCAAACACGTCATTAATTGAAAATAATCCACATTATTACACAAAATTTACAAAATTGTTGCGAACCAAAAGAAACTACAGGTAACGATTTACCGCCAATTAACGCAAAATTTTGTACATGAGTTTTTTTATTCCAAATTTAAAGTACGATCTATATGTGGCCAGTACAATCTTTAGATTATTTTCATATAGAATAGCCGTACAGTCAGTAATGGTAAGTTTGAACTTGTTAAACCTTGTTAATTTTTTTTATAAAGATTTACGTATTTAAATAAAAGTGACCAATAATAACTAACGTAAGATGGAACTACAGATGAAAAAAACTCATCAAAGTAAGCATATAACAGTAATATTTGCAGCTATTGATTTTATACGTACTTTATATTTTATTGTATTTATTTCATTATAATATAAATAATTTACATCACTTTAGTAAAAAAAAATTATTTTGTCAAATTATTCAAAATCACTGAATTGTACCTAACTTTGAAACCTAACGTTGGTTCCTAGAAATGGCCCATACCTAAAATCCAAACGACGTAATAGCTTGAAATTTTACATTAAAAAGGGTTTGTATGAAAATTATTATTTTTTGTATAACAACACCAAAGTATTATTACTTAAATATGTACAAAATATTAGTACTTACAAACTTCCATACATTTTAATGACGTCAAAAGGAACACTCAGTCCAAACTATCACATAGAAAAATGCATTTGTATGAAAATTATTATTTTTTGTATGACCACACTGATATTTTTTGGTACCAAAATAAACAAATTGTTTGTCCTTCCAAATGCCTAGTACATTTTAATGTTCCTAAATAGCACCGACAGACTGAAATGTTGAATACAAAATAACAATTTCATGACATATTCGATACTTGAAAGATTTTGAAAGATTTTTTTTTATTTTTTGTATGGCAACCCTAAAATATTTTTTCAATAAAATGTACAGTATAAATGTGTCTTGCAACGCTTCATACATTGTAATATCATTATAAAGTGGTAACAATTTGAAATTTGACTAAAAAGTATATTTTTGTATGAAAGTCGGTTTTTTTGTATGGTAACCCAAAAATATATTTTTACTGAAACATTAAACTTGTTTATGTCTATCATAAATTCAAAGTTATAATTATGCTAAATGTTGCCAACAGGCTAAAATATTCCATACAATACCCGATTTGTCGGGATAATTTTAAATACTTGTATGAAAAAAAAATTTTTGTATGGCAACATTGAAATATTTTTGAAAAAACTTATACAGTGCAATAAGTTCTACAAACGCCTCATACCATTTGTTGACATCAAAAGGAGACAAAACCTGAAAATTTAACATACAAAAATTTGTTTGTATGAAAATCACTTTTTTTGTATGGCAACACGAAAATATTTTTCTACAAATATTTACTATTTGTGAGTATCTACAGATTAAAAGTAATTAAAATTATATTAAATAGTGCAAATAGGCTATAGTATTCGAAGCTAAATTACTTATTTTCAGGCAAATTTGATAGGGTAAAACACTTGTATGAAAACTTTTATTTTTTGTGTGGCAACACTGAGTGATTATTGCAATTATTAGTAAAGTGAAGTAGTAGCTTTAAACGCTTCATACATTGTAATAACATTGAAAGAAAACAAATGCGCGAAATCTTACATACAAAAATATATTTGTTTGGAAATTATTTTTTTTGTATGGCAACATAAAAAAATTTTAGCATCAAAATTTGCAATTAATTACTAACTACCAAATATTTATACACTTAATGACGTTAGGCCACAGTAACATACTAAAATATTCGATATAAAATTTCATTGGCATGAAAAACAATTTTTGTGTATGGCAACATTGTGATTTCATATTTTTCCCAAAATCACCATACTATAAGGAATAAATCTCCCATACATTGTTGATACTCCAGATCTACAGTTTTTGCTCCACTATTCGAAACATGAAGACCAGGAAAAAAATTGAAAAAAAATTCTAGCTCCCAGTGTTGCCAGGTGCTAAAGATAAAAATAGCCAAATGTCATTGAGACAGCCACTGTAAAATATCTGGGTCAATATTTTAATCAAAAATGTTTCTCCTTCTACTTTTCATGTTTTTGAATGGAAAGTTTACAAATTTGTATGAAAGAAAAAAAAATGACAAAACCTGGCAATACTTCAAGTCAAGTTACACAACCGCTTACTACAAAGTAATCCGCTTAAACGTTGCCAACCACCAAAATTTTCACACCGAAAAATAGCATTTTTTGTTCTTTTTACAAACTGGCCACCACGGCGTCCGCCATCTTGAATAAAAAAAAATGTAACACAATCCGTCAAAATTGAGAATACACCAAAACCAATAGATGTCAATTGTAAAATGAAAGATTAAA
Source organism: Pyrgus malvae (assembly GCA_911387765.1). NCBI lineage: Eukaryota > Metazoa > Arthropoda > Insecta > Lepidoptera > Hesperiidae > Pyrgus > Pyrgus malvae. The sequence goes on along the minus strand of OU426958.1, from coordinate 3,493,936 downwards.
TTCCTTGAACAAAAAACTCCCGTAAAGTTACCTCGAAAATTTAAAATTTTCAAATTCAAAAATCTCGGCGGCCATTTTGTTTTTTTATTTTTTTCTAATTTCATCGTATTTGTCGTCTCAATATTATTCGAAAACATGTCCAATATTGGGTACGTGCAGAAAACAAAAATGAAGTTGACCTGCTCAGCTCGGCCGCCATCTTGAATTTCTGACGTTTCGGATTTTTCCTATAGACACGAGTGTAAATCAAAAATATCACCCATACATTATTATTACCTCCAATGCTTACTTTTGGCTGTGTAATTCGAAATGTCGAAAAAACAGAAAAAAAATTCTAGCTCCTAGTGTTGCCAGGTGATGAAGATAAAAATGGTCAAATGTCATTGAGACCGCCCCTTAAAAATATCTGGCTCAATATTTTAATCAAAAATGTTTCTCCTTCCACTTTTCATGTTTTTGTATGGGAGGTTTCCAATTTTGTATGAAAGAAAAAAAAATTGACAAAACCTGGCAACACTTCGAGTCAAGTTACATAACCGATCTGTACAACGAAATCCGCTGAAATGTTGCCAACCTGGAAAAAATTCACGTCAAAAAACTCGATTTTTCGTATGTTTTACAAAATGGACGATATAGGTCAGCCATCTTGTTCAAAAAAATTATAGATTCCAATCTGTCAAAATTGAGCATATGCCAGAGACAAAAGTAAAAAAAGCATACTTAAATGTCAAAAACCCACAAAATGGCGACCCCGCAAACACACCTCGAAAATCGGAAAAATTCAATTTTATGTATCTCGGCGGCCATCTTGTTTTTTCAATTTTTTCATTTTTTTTCGTTTTTCTTGTTTCGCTTTTATTCGAAATCGCCACCTATCTCGGGTCGGTGCGAATAAAAAAAAAATATTCACCTGCTCAGCTCGGCCGCCATCTTGAATTTCTGACGTTTCGGATTTTTCCCATAGACAAGAAAGTCAACCAATAATATCACCCATACATCATATTCACCCCCCACCACTCTCCGCTCCGTGGTAATAGACAATTTGTGAAATGGGAAAAAAATTCCTGCGGCCAGTGTTGCCAGGTGATGTCTTTAAAAATGGTCAAATGTCATTAAGGGCATCACAATACGTTTGCCAATTAAATTTTTTTATTAAAAAATCTTCTCCTTCCACTTTTCATGTTTTTGAATGGAAAGTTCAAAAAAATGTATGAAAGAAAAAAATGTCGACCAAACCTGGCAACACTTTGAGCGGAGTCACACAATCGCCTCCAACAAAGCAACCCGATCAAATGTTGCCAACCTCGAGATATTTCCCCTCGAAAAATGGTGTTTTTCGCACTTTTTACAAAATGGCCGCCACGCATCCGCCATCTTGTTTAAAAAAATATCCACTATCATTTTGCCAGAATTCAGGGCATTTGCAAGCCATTTTAGAAAAAATATTAAAAACATGTCAAAAATCCACGGAATGGCAGCTCCTCAAAAACACCTCGAAAAGGGCAAAAATTTAACCAAACGTATCCGCGCCGCCATCTTGAATTTCCAAAAACGGCCATTTTTTTCGTAATCTCCACCCCAAGATTATTCGAAAACGACACCCATATTGGGCATAGGGAAATAAATAAAAAAATTGACATTTCAAACTCGGCCGCCATCTTGAATTTTTAAATTTCGAAATTTTTCCGTAACTCCCGAGAGGGGATAGGGGAAACCCCTCATACATCACTTTGATCGTATCGAGCTCCTTGGGGGAGAGGGGGGACGGTGAAAAACGAATCCTTTTAAGATTATATAATATAATGATCAATTGATCATACTAGATTTAATGAAATTTAATCAAGGTTTAGATTATAAGTATTATAAAATACTTAAATTAAATGTATGAAACATGAAAATAAAGGTGAGAGGAGGAGACTATTATGAGTTACAGTGCTACCACTGCAACAATTTGTGCTGTGCAGCAACTCAGTTGTTTTTTTGTTGGAAAGGTGTAGTCACCAGCAACACTATAATATTGTAGTTACTCTCACTGGATTGTGAATGTACAAGGAAGTTGTGCTATAAGTTCACGAAATACCTTCATTTATGCTGTGACAGGTCTGGTAATATGCCTTCCTAACATTTTCTTCAGTGTAGTATTCAAATTGATAATGAACAAATGAACTACTCTCTGAGATTATTTAACCTTTTTTTATGTCCCACTACTGGGCACAGGTCTCCTCTCACAAGCGAGAGGGATTTAGACCATAGTCCACCATGCTGGTCAAGTGTGGAGCGGTGAAGCACCTTGATATTCATTGTAAATATATTAATTTATCTATCCCTGGAGTGTGCTCTCCAAAACAATTCACTCTAATTCAAGATTTTCCACTAAATAAAAAGAATTATAACTCTTTAATAGATGAATAAGACATTTTTAATATTTTAAAGAATAGCTCAAAAAGAAAGTAATAATTAACACCCTTGTTATTTTTTATGGCATAAAACACAGACAACAGAACTATCCACATAACTTCCTCTTAAATTTTAATCATCCAGTACGATTAAATAAAACAAGGGAGTGCTGTTAAGTTTTTATTTAAAAATACACCTTAGAACCTAAGCTTCTGGAAGAACCACTTGTTCTTACCACTCTTGTATCTCTCCTCAAAGCGCACTCTGGTGTTGAAACGCAGCTTCTTGCGCTTGGCGGGGTCCTTCAGGTCCTTTGCACTGAATTTCTCAAAGCTGAAATCAACTGAGTACCTAGTTGGCATCAAGTGGTTGTAGTTTACAACCTGAAACAAATGTAAATTTATGGTGAAGATTTAAGATAAAAATGCTGCAATATTTTCCTTAGAGGGTTTGGAGCTAGTGTGACCTGATGTCACACTTTAAGTGGGATAATCCTACTGTCTGTCCTACTGTGCAAGACCAAAAATGTCCTGCTTTGGAAAAGAAACCTTTTTTCATATCACATGTAATGAAACAACGAGTTTTGATTTCTGTTTTGCCAGTCGAAACAAGACAATTTCAAACCAATGTGAATGTGTCAGTCAGAAACAAAGTTGTTTCTGCCCTAGGGGTTGTTTCTACCCGGCATCTTCATTTGTTTATTATTATTTAGGTCTTTATTTCAAGTCTGTCAAAAGATATTACTGTGCTATTTGTCTGAAATAGTCTTACTTCAACTGGCTACAGAAATCAAAACTCGTTGTTTCATTACATGTGATATGAAAAATACAGTGTGTGGCTTGGGATGAAGCAAAGACGATTTCAGAACAGGGCGATGACTCTCGCCCTCTTCAGAAATGGTCTTGTTTCACCCCTTGCTACACAATATACTATTTACCTAGCAACATCATTAATGACTGCCTTGGAGGGGACAATTATGGTTCATGGGTGTAGCAGACTATGACAAAAGAGCATGTTCTTTTACAACTAATTATTTTTGGACCCCCAAAACCAAGATAGAGAATAAAATAAAATTAAATGTTCTGCTTATCAAGTTCATTTAGCCTTCGTTTAAGTTTCATTTCAAGCTCATAGCCCCACAGAGATAAATACACCCTGTATCATGGGTACCATTGAAACATAGAAAACCATGAAGACAAACACCCTGACCAATAACAGAAACTTATCATTTCAATCTATGCTTCGTTGGCATGTCTTGATTTTTATACAATATTCTGTAAGTATTCTACTTCACTATAAACAATCACATCACAATCAACCTAATCTTAACTCCTAACAACTACTTTTAAACCAGACAAGCAGCTGCAATACCAAACTGATTTTAAGTTGGTGCCTAAACTGACATAGTCTTAAGCAAATTACTACAGGAATATTATTAGAAAAAAATTAAGATGTCACTAAAATCAATATATCATCAAACTTTAGTATGGACCTTGGCAAAATACTGTTTATTTGCAAAAATGTGGCAGCAATTTGATTTCTATTGTATTTAAAAAAAGATTGGCTCAAATGACAAACAGAATTTTACAATTTTGTGAATTTTAGTGCAACATTCAATCAAAAAATTATTAAGATATAGGTAAACGACTTATTTTATTATTACTAATCAATCATAAACAACAGCTGAGTATTCGGTCTGAGTGTCTGGAGGAGTACTTAGGAGCGGGGAGGGGGTATTCTCCAAAAAAGTCACTTTGTTTTTAAGGAAATCACATATTGTGATCCTAAACAAATACTGTCTTTTGTATACATCATAAATTTTATGAAAGATTTGGATAGCAGAGGGTTACTAATAAAGCCTCTAAAGCTCAAACATGGTACCAGATCACTTTTAATGAGAGATACATTTATTGTTATACTGATACATTTTAGACAGGCAATGTTCTTTATAAAAACAATGATAGCATTACTTTGATTACTTACTTTGACGAAAGGCTTGACTTTTGAGCGCTTGTGAATTTTGTTTTTGCCCATCCTCTTGTGAACTTTGCGGGGATACCTGTCGATACCGGCAACGAAAGCATGTCCGTACGGCTTGTCCGACGTGCCCTCGTCGTAGTTCTTTACGACGATGGCCTTGCGACCAGCGTACCGGCCACTCAAGACCAGCACCACTTTACCAGGCTTCATAATCTTACCCATCTTGGATGGATCTGCAACAAAACTAACCTTTAAACTGAAAATCCACTACTTATAGCTCACCAATTTAAGAACCGTATATCACACGTTCACTGTAGTAGAATAAGAACGTTTCGTCTTTTCTGACATTAATCGCAAACAAAGTGTACAAATACAACTAAATGTGACAATGTCAACACGAATCCTCCCTATTATTTCATTACACTTTTTTGAGGAAATGATTAAGTGTGAATGAAAAATCTTCAAGCTTCCATATCGTTTTAAACCTGTGCTTTTAAGTTTATGTATAATTTTAGTTGAAATATACTTTATCACATAGATATATTTAGATGGATTTCGGAATAATTCACGAAACTCACATTCTCTTTACCCGTCCACAATAAAAAGAACCATAAACTAATAAATTTGTATAGAAGAGGACATGTATGTCTATTTTAATGTCAACCTGACGGCTGACGGAGGCTGTCATGTCATGAGTCTATGGCATAAAGATTTTTTTTCTTCAATTATGGCATCGCAGAATCTGCATATTGCCATCGTCAAGTATATTTTTTTGCATCACTTTTTTGCCAGTTTCGGTGAAACTGGACAATAATAGGATTAATAGGAAAAGTCAGTAAGTCGTCAGCTATTAGTCAGTCAAGTCAGTCAGACATTCACGTAAAGCGATGGCTTCTTTACCAGAACGTTACCAACAGAATTTTGGTTGGCGGCAAGCTGAAAAATCATATTTTCGCAATGGTATTTTATTTCACAACACTCGTGCACTGTAATTAACCTATATCAAACAAAATTCCATCAACTTTATCCGATATAACTCAAAAATACACCAAGAAAATGAAAATAAAACAAGAGCACAATATGTCTTTTTCGACTTCCCGCCAAAACTCAAGCTAATATCATAAGAATAAATAATAATTACATAGAACGGAATCTCCTTTGACCGGGTGGAAAACGCCGCTATTTTTATACCTACTTCCCCCTTCACCTCGTTACGCCCCTCTGTCGCCCGGGCGTGTTGACAGGGTTGTCAACTGTTAATACTGCTTTTTTATAGATAATATAGGTAGCTAAAATATAAGTTTTCCTTTACTTAAAAATCATTATTTTAGTTTAGTATTACAAAGTATGAGAATGATAAATACTTACCTACTCTATAAATACTTATAAATAATATTACTTAATAAATAAGTACCATACCAAATGAAGCCATTTAAGTAAGTATTACTTACCTACATAGGTGTAAGTACTTACGTAGTGTAGGTTTAAAATAAACGAATTACATATTAAGTATAACGTGCGTGCGCCAGTGCCGCGGCGCCGCAATCGCGAGGCAAAACAATCGAGAAAGGTTCAATGACCGATGGCGGGGGCTATTAAAAAATATTTTGGCGACATGTTAAAATGCTGTAGTTATCTAACATTTTTTTTTTTATAATTGAGTGAAAGTGAAACAATTGGCTACACAAAAAGAACTGGTCACATCCATTTGATAAATTAGGTACGGAAAAGGAATAATATTTAAAAAATATTACTTATCTCGCATCATCTTTGGGCAAACTAAAAAAACTTAAGTTTGGCATTGTTTTAGAATTGTTTGTACAACCAAACACACCACATTAACTTGGCGCCATTATTGTAATTGACGCGCCCGTCCGAGACAGCCCGTCTTCAGTAGTCGGTTTAGCCGAAATTAAAGTGTAGGCTAATATCGTGACCTTGAGCCCGTTTTGAGCGGGAGTTTCCGTTCTACGTAGTATTATTTATTCTTATGCTAATATTCTTTTGTCAATGACAGAGGACGCTTCAAATCAAATGCTCTCAACAAATATCATAGTGACAAATATTAAATATGCTCTTTCTGTGCGGACTTGCGGAGAGCGTATTATTATTACGTTAGTCAAATTCTATCACCAGACACGGTATTATTATTATGTTTTCGAAATTATATAGACAACATTGGTATTGCTATAGAAATTGCCTATCACTTGTACACAAATAGATATAATCCCTATTTATATTTCACATATTCAATTAATAAAATAAACAGCAAGTCACTATTCATATTTTCCGCACTTTCTAATACGATCGTACTAACCATAAGAATAAATAATAATTACATAGAAGGGAATCTCCTTTGACCGGGTGGAAAACGCCGCTATTTTTATACCTACTTCCCCCTTCACCTCGTTACGCCCCTCTGTCGCAAAGGCGTGTTGACAGGGTTGTCAACTGTTAATACTGCTTTTTTATAGATAATATAGGTAGCTAAAATATAAGTTTTCCTTTACTTAAAAATCATTATTTTAGTTTAGTATTACAAAGTATGAGAATGATAAATACTTACCTACTCTATAAATACTTATAAATAATATTACTTAATAAATAAGTACCATACCAAATGAAGCCATTTAAGTAAGTATTACTTACCTACATAGGTGTAAGTACTTACGTAGTGTACGTTTAAAATAAACGAATTACATATTAAGTATAACGTGCGTGCGCCAGTGCCGCGGCGCCGCAATCGCGAGGCAAAACAATCGAGAAAGGTTCAATGACCGATGGCGGGGGCTATTAAAAAATATTTTGGCGACATGTTAAAATGCTGTAGTTATCTAACATTTTTTTTATAATTGAGTGAAAGTGAAAACAATTGGCTACACAAAAAGAACTGGTCACATCCATTTGATAAATTAGGTACGGAAAAGGAATAATATTTAAAAAATATTACTTATCTCGCATCATCTTTGGGCAAACTAAAAAAACTTAAGTTTGGGATTGTTTTAGAATTGTTTGTACAACCAAACACAGCACATTAACTTGGCGCCGTTATTGTAATTGACGCGCCCGTCCGAGACAGCCCGTCTTCAGTAGTCGGTTTAGCCGAAATTAAAGTGTAGGCTAATATCGTGACCTTGAGCCCGTTTTGAGCGGGAGTTTCCATTCTACGTAGTATTATTTATTCTTATGGTACTAACGTCTAATAATACTGATACTTTGAACACTTCTAGTGTCTCACACACACACACACATATATATAATAAGTAAATATTTTTCCACAGTTTCTCACAGGGGTTTGTATATTATAACCACTACAGGAGAGCGGTTCCTCTCGTTGACCTGCACTGCACGTTTGTGGCGACGATTTAATTTAGGAATAATACGCCCACCGTGTGGTAAACTGATTTAGGTTATACGTAATATCACGCCAGCCGCATGGAAAGGGTTAAATACCACATTAATATAAAATGCCAGACATGTTGATTAATCGAGTTTAATATCAATAAAATAAGAAAATTATTTACACAAATTTTATCAAAATACAAAAATAAAACACTGTCACATACACATAGGTAATAACGATTTCTGAGGAGGTACTATAAATATACACAATAGTCTTTACACAACTGTGAAGTACAGCACAGCTGAACTTTAAAAGTGATTATCCCCTCCGGACACACATTTTGAGCTAGGTATAAATAATGTGAAAATGCTATTACTACACTTGTAACTCTTATTGGACAGCTTATCTTAAGATGACAAAGGAATAACATTGAAAAAACAAATTCAACATGAAGCCATATTAAACATACTTTCTGTTCTACTGCATTTTTTCGCCTACTCACCTATTTGAAATGGGTTCATCAGTATATTTTCTGCAAAAAGGCAATTAATAGACAAGTGGAAAATAATAGTCACTATACCTATGGCGTGTCTCGATTAATAAGAAACATATCTATAAACATTTTTAATATTTTAATAATAATGTATGGTCACATGTCTGCTGGCTAACCAGAACAAAATTATAGTATGTTAAAACTAAAAACAGCTAAATTGTCAATGCGTTTTTCAATTATAACAGCCATCCAAACTATTTGTGAGTGTCCAAAGCTCGATTAATTTAAGTACGCACCATGTCAATTGTTTTAATCAATTTGTGTGAAAATGAAATCAAAAGTGGAAGTCTTAGAAAACGGAATGTGAGAGAACAGTAATATTGCGCCTTATTGCATTCAGAACCAACAGACTAAAACGCCTATGGTCGTAAATTTTTCCCCTAGGCCTAGGCCGTTAAACATGTGCAAAAACTAACTCCTTTCAATCATAGTAAAAAAACGAGCTACTGATATGTCTAAAGAGGAAAACCGACACTAGTTACTGGCACCGTAAATAAATATAATGAAAGTAAAGTCGATATACATATAGTAACATTCATAACAATACACATTCTATACAAAATTCACTTTATTTTATAATTATATATTGTGGGATATTTACACACTTAAACTTAAAAAAGATAAGACTATTTAAATATTTTGGTCTTTACAATACAATATACCAAGTCTCTAATATATATTACATCCCCAATGTTTACTTTAAATTTATGTAATAAGAAAGTTATTATATCATACTGTTGTCAAATTATTAGACTAGTTTGTCCATTAACCAATCCCAGTCAAGAGTCAGTTAAGAGAATCGATGCTCGAGTGGTAAGGATCGCGGTCTCCGACCTGTGAGATGCCGGGTTCAAATGAAATTTGTTAAGTGCGCATTTCATCGCTGCTCCTCGGGGATGGAAAATATTGTGATATTTAATTGATTACGATGTTTTCCATCGCCGTGCATGCCTGAGAGAAACTCATAATTTCTCGAAGGTATGGTGTCCACCAATCCGCACTAGTGTGATGGACTAAAGCGCGTATTCCAGCTGACTAAATTCAGTCGTCCTAAAAGATTCAGTGACTAAATTCAGTCACGTGAAATAGCATTTAGGAAGCTAAGATCCTAAGTAGCTTCCTAGAAATAGAGACGCAAATTGGTATATTATATTATAAAGCATCTAAAATACATAAATATCATCATTATTTACACAGATGTAATCTCAACCGCTCAGGTCTTGTCACAAAATATTATAGAATGGATTTGAATTTATAAAGATCATTCCTAAACATAACTATGTATGTGTATTTTACACACAAACAAAACAATTTCTCCATGACATTTAATAATAATTTATCAGTGAAACTAGTCTTCAAATGCAACATATAAAAAGTCATAACAAGGGCCTTGTTCACCATCTCCAAGTAAAGTGTTGATTAGTTACGTCCCAAGTAAAGTTAACTGGCAAGTAAAAGCTATGAGTACGGTCATATGATAAGTGCTACTCGAACATCGTGAAATTGAAGTTACGGGTGACTTTAACCAGCAATTAGCGTACTTGTCACTTTACTTGAAGGTGGTGAAAGAGGCCCTTAAGCTACAAATTCCAGTCCATTCTATGTCCTGCTTTCTAAACTGCTCATATTATTTAATTTTACAATCTTAGCCATAGATAGAAAGTGTTACAAATCATGTCAATAACACCAAAATTAAATGACAATAATGTGTAGCGTTCCTTAATTTAATGTAACTTTAGTTCCAAATATAATTAAGTGTGGGTAACTTTAAACATAAGTCGTATGACTATTTTCAATTTAAGTTTGAAGTTATGTCATGTTGTAATAATTTTAATTTTAATTTAATAATCCGGAGACAGTCAAAATTTTGTTAATTTGTGTCTATTATTGCAGTCAATATAAATTATGCAGAACTGAGTAGTTATTGATAAAATTGATCTTTATGAGTAAAATATTTTTTTATTTAATTTTTATAGCAAAAAAAAGTGTTCATGCATTTCAAATCATTTTAGGATAACATTTTTTTACTAAAAGAAAGTTAATTCGATAGGAACTGAAACAAAACAAAGCTTGACCTATTACTAGCTGTGTCTACAGAATATTTGGCACAATTTTCTTAAACATGGTTCGTCTTTCACTTCCATTATAAAATAAGGACATAACATAAAAGTGTTGGTGTGAACTTTCATATTTGCAACATATTTTGAAGAACTTACAAGACTTAACAGAAATAAAAAACGAATCAGGCCATCACTTAGTCTCGCTGCGCTAGCAGGTGAGTCAACTAAAAACAAAATTGAGGCAGATTAACGATTCAGTCAATTCCATAACCTCCTTCAAACTCGATCGCACCTAAACCTATGAAGAACGTCCAACGGCTTCGAGAAAACATTACATAAATACAAATACTATACTATACACCATTGAGACAGCATTTCGGTTACCACTCGCACGCCACGCACACGCACACTCACAACACATCTAGTCGTCGCGTCATCCCGGAATCACAACACTGGGGGACTATGTACAATCGAACGGTCCACGGACTAAACGTTTCTTAACATTACAAGGTACTCACAAATATACATACATATAAAACTCTAATTTATCTTACGAACGTTAACCGTTTGTATAACTTAATTCACAATCACTCCAATACCGACTGGACACCGGAGAAGAGTGCTCGTCCTGAGGCGCGAGAGCGCGACGTCGTTCGATAGGGAATCGTCACTCCGGTCGGACCGCACTCGCGGGCGAGAGGGGGCGGGGGCACGGGGGCACGGGGCAGCATTGTGCGCTCAGACGGAGATCTCGTAGTTGCAGTCGTAGACGGAGGCGCGGTCGGGCGGCGCGGCGGGCGGCGCGCGCTCCAGCTGGTCCTGCACCTCGAGCGCGCGCACGAACGACAGCGGGCGCGCGGGCCGCGGGGGGTGCGGGTGCGGGTGCGGGGGCAGCACCGGGTGCGCCAGCGGGGCGGGCGCGCGCCGCCGCGGCAGCGGGGACGGGTGCGGGTGCGGGGCGTGCGGCGGGTGCGGGGCGTGCGGGGCGGGCGCGCGCTCGGCCCACAGGTAGCCGCCGCGCTGCGGGGAGGCGGCCAGCTCGCGGATGTCGTCGGCGGTGGCGCGGTGCGCGGGCGGCTCGGAGCGCAGCAGCTCGCCCTCGGAGAGGAAGCGGCGCTGCGGCGACGTGCGCACGCCGATGAAGTCCGGCCGCCGCGGCTGCGTCGGCGTGCCCGGGTTGGACCTGTGCGCGGCGCTCACGTCAGGGGTTTAATCGCGCGAGCTCGTCCGAGCGCTCGCTATCGTTATCGTACGGCCTACGGACAGAAGGAGACGGGAGCTGCGGGGAGAAGCGTCTGCGAGCGCCGCCGCGCGAGGACCCGCGTTCAGAACTCGTCTCGCGGAAACTTGGCCGCGGCTCGACTCTTTTGATCTATTCTATTGAATTTATTCCACTGAAATTTATCTAACGTGGAACAGATGAGAAAAATTAAAATGTGAGCGACTGGTTCAACGTGTCTCTGCCCCGATTATTCTAAGAAAAAATTAAATATGAATTAAAATAACATGACATTAACTGTAACCCTCGTATTCAACGTTTCGCCTTATGACCCTGCCCAAATATACAACAGTTGACCCCAAGCGACGGCCGCTAAACCTTCGATAGCGCAGCACCGTACAAAGCGTAATAGCAATTCCCAGCCCACTGAAACATGGTTAAACCAATATCGCCGTTAAATAGCAACAGATGATCTATCTAGCTGAATCTAGTTCTGAACGGGGCCGAGTCCCGGCGGCCTGCGGTTGCGGGGAGCATGCCACGCCATGCCACTATACACTATATTACACTATAACTACATACAAACTACTGCATTCTGATGCCACAGTGCATTTTTATTCTGATGAAATTATAAAAAAATTATATTGCAAGTTGGAAAAATTACAATTAAAATTGTACATAAGTACATATTATTATTATGATCTTAGATCAATAAAAGCAATCAGATACAAATTTATCATTTCATCAGCATAAAATATAATCTTACTTTTAAACAATTGAATGACGCACATTTTGACTGATGTTTACGAAAAATATCAATGCATATCTGACTCTCAACACAACACATCAAAAATGCGTCAAACCTTGTTGTCTTGTTAGAATCAACTGTCAGCAAACGATTTGAAAAACTTATTTTTAGTAGTAATAAAGACAGAACTTTCTTCACTATGTGACCACACTAACGCGTAAAGCCATCCATTTAAATCCCTAGCTAATGTACACATGGAAAAATCAGTCATGAGCTATGACAAAAACAGCATAGCAAATATTTACATATTTGGGCTGCACGACTTTGATCAAGTCTGCCGGATCTCAGCCGATATCCGATTTAGCCGACTTAACGAATATCAGACTTGACCAAAGTTTAACTTACATGATGTGTACATTTAGCTCGATGATTTGTGCGCCAAGTATTAAGTGGTGCTGTAACTACTCCAAACAAAGGTTAAGAAATTACAAAAAAATAACATTTTAAATCTACCCTCCTTTTAGTACCATGTCCGATAAAATTTACTTTCGTCAATTGTTGGCGTAATTCAACGGAATATTAATTTCGTCTTTTTTAGTTACTTTTTTCCAATCGTTTTATTCCGAAATACATAATATCTCTATTTAATTACTTTTGCCGATTGTCGGCGTAATATTCTGGAATAATATTTTCACCTACCCTCTTTTTTAGAGCCATGGCTACTGAACTTATTTTTTACTTTTGTCAAATAGTCGGCATCGTACATGACAGTACGAAATATCATTTTCTATATTTTCAAAAGTAAACAAGTATATGATGATAAAATTGTTTCAAGGCTGGGCTCAGTTTAACTGAAATAATAAAAATTGGATTTCCCCAACTACCTAAAATTATTAAGTTTGGAACACTCTTTCCAGGTTCAAGTTTATTTTAAGGTGAGTATGATCAAATGGCCTTTTTTATTAACATTATTTATTTAATCTACATGCATCCTACTTACCAAATTGAACTTGAAATTGTACACATTATTTTGGTCAAAAACTTGTGCAAATCCATATTTTATTACAAAAAAGAAGCTTTGTGGATAAAAAGACGCGAAAACACATTGCCAATAAGGTTTATAAAAGCGCCTACTTCAGTGAAATCAAGAATAATAAAATTGCATTAACGAAACATCTATAATATGTGGATTGGAGGAACAGTTTTATAAAATATTATTTATTAACGCAACAGTACATAAAGAAAGAAATAAGCCTCTGGAGCCGGGGTTTATTTAAGAATTTTAAATAATATATAAATCTTTAATTTCGTCTAAAAATAACTTTTCTATTTCCCAAAGAGGTACTTCCAAGCCAGTTTTATTCTTGTTTATTTTGCACTATCTAATTTGTACAGAAGATATACGCATTACAAGAGTCAAATATACTATCTACCTAAATAGCGTCACACATTTCTACCAACAAATAGGTCAACCAACTCAACCACAAGAAGTCAGAAACAAAGTAAGCGTCAGAGGCGGCGATAGCGTTAGGAAGAGGAGGATATGCACTAGTTCCGCCAACCCACATCGATCACAAATAAAACATAACACACACACAAAACCAAACATAAACGACATTACGATTTACCGTCGACCCGTTGGCTCTATGCGTTAGGTCCATCTGCCGCGTAAAAGCGGTAAATTTCACTCTTTATAAGGTATACACTTTACACATTACGACCACAAATATAATTTCTAATGTCTCTAAATCTTAGTTGTGAAGGCCACATGTAAAAGACTCCTAAATTAGTTATTCTATAAAACGAATCGTGAGTATAGCTAAGCATAATTATTATAACCGGTTTTACTTAGGGCACTTTATCCGGATAATCAGACTAGTTTCGGACCTAAACGAAGTCCTTCTTCATGAGCCGGCGTGGTTGGTCGTTAAGAGGCCGCGACGATGACTACTACTGTCTAGCAATTGTAGTGACCGACTGTGACGGCTCATGAAGCACCTCAGTCAGGTAACTAATATTATAATAACTAATATTAGGCCCAGCCAAAAAAGAACCGTAAAGTCAGTTATAAATAATCGTAAATCATTTCTCTTAAATGCACCATCCCAATGCGGTTAGAATAACTCAGCTCAGATTTTTACTTTTTACAATGATATAAGACTGTGTATTATATTAAAGTTTTTTTAAATACAAGCCCCATGTGGCATTCACATCTCTACGCAAGGTCTTTTCGGTGTGAATAGATTCTAAATTAAATTACAGTTCAAATTATTATTGTAGTCGTTTCATTTATACACTGCGTCCTATGTCGGGATCATTATATTAAAGGTATAATATGTTAATAAAAGACTCACTATAAGATGATTAACCAAAAATGATAGATGAAATGAATATGAACATAATTTATTGAGTATATTCTTATATAATACTGGAATGTCGTGTCACCCTGCATATTGGATCGAGGTCGATTCATTATTTTTTAAAAGAAGATTCGGCACCAATTCCAATGTCCAATTAAGTTGAACCAATAACCGACGATGGATGCAGTGTACGTAACAGGACGTTATACTTAAATGCAGGGTGTGTACGGGGATTTGTATCTCTGATATAATACATGAACTGAGTACAAACACTGTCAAAAATAATAAGTTTATGAAAAACACTAGTGACTCAAAAACATATTATAAGAAAGAGGTATTAAATTGAGTCACATTTATTAAAATTTGAATCAATTATAATATTTGGTGGATTAATTATTATTAATAAAAAGGCAAAAATTTAATTCAGTGCTTCACTCAGTGTTTACACAAATACCTAATATCACGTTCACATTATGGATAAATGAGAAGTTGCTCATATATTTGATCCTTTATCACGCAAATTGGACAACTAAATTTCTTTAAAAAAAGTGCCTATTACAGATTTAAAAGGTATAAAGTTTGGTTGTTTAACTGATTTTGTATAAAATAACGCCAAGCCGTAAGCTGTATTTTCAGTTAATATAATTTTGTTATAAAACAAAATATAAGCGACTTCAACATTCGTTGTACCCCATTATAAGTCATCTGGTTTTTGTGTCAGTCAGAATAAAATTATATGTAAAAAGCCTTTTTATAACGGAGTACCAACCGACCCAAACATCACATGAAGCAATATACACCAATGACAAGATATTACGCATCACGATTAGTATTCCCAAATAAATACATGAAGTTTACTGAAAGTTTTAATACGTTCATCATAATTTGCTTCGTTATGTAACTATAGTACGCAATGTCCGGAGTAATAAACGTAGCTTAAGCTTGTAATAGTTACTTTATGTTTTGACCTATTTATAGGTGTTCCAAATGATATATTGGCAAAGTAAGACAAAACATATTAAACTATAACATGTTCATACAAGGTTTATTAGTTGGAGATTGCATTGTAAATCAGTCTAGAGACGAATAATATTATCGTCGATAATAACGTTTCGCGCAGTTATGCATTATAATAGAATAATACGTCGATAAAAACAAAAAAAAAACTTTCAGTAGACGCTAACAACATTAACAGCTAAACGTGTGAGATGCAAACAATTTTACATGCAAATAAAAAACGAACACTCATCTTAATAATAAAAAAAACATAAACGTAAAAGCGATGCATTTCAGAGTGGGCAAGGAATTTTTAGTCTCAGTAAACATTTTAGTGTTTTAGTCATGTAATGGGAAGAGGCCATGATAAAGATGGGAAATTAAATAAATACCTATATTTTATGGCAACAATCTCCAGTCACTATGATCGCTGGTCTTTTAAAGGTTAAATCCATATTTGAAATTTTCAGCTAACAACAGAAGCATGTTGTTATGAATATTTAGACAAAGTGGAACACCGATATTTGAATATATTAGAAACTATTTAAATATACAAAAAGTTATTGAGCGAAGACCTGAAGGATAATATGTTATATAATATAACTGATAGACTAGTAAAAATCATGATGAAAATGCTACAATGTATATGGGTTGAATAAAATAAGTGTATAGTAAGTGTATAAAAAAAGAGATCTAATAGTTATTTGTGCTACAAAAATTTCTAAAAATATTTTCAATACTATTTATTAAACCCCAGAAACTATTAAATCGATTCCCATATTTGGTGGGTATGTAAAATAATGATACCATAACCTTTATTTATGTCAGTTGTAAATATAAGTAGCAATGGACTGCCATGTGATATTACTGATCATAATAGAAACTTATTATAAAATATCCTGTTCTTTAGTGAGGTTGGCCAGCTCTTTAAATATTCTGTATTATTATTTTGGCTGTGTGTAATAATTTCAATGCGCAAAAACCATTCATAAATATGGCATCTACCGATGCCCTATGCTCCAATACACTGGTACTATAGTATGAGTTACTAGAAGGTCAAATGTATTTGAAGGTTCAAAATGTACTCAAGAAATCGTTTATAAATAAATCTGACTAATCACTATGTGGATGTGTTTTATTTAAATATTTGTTCGGCTGATGCTTACTTTAAATAGTATGTTCAGTCGCATCTTTCCCATAGGGCATTCTAGGCTCGTGCCCAGGGGAATCTGGTGATTTAGCTTTGGCAGTAACTTTATATTTTACAGTAAAAATGCAGTAAGAAGTTAAGTTTTTCAAAAAAATATATTCGAAAAACCTCTATGAATCTAGGAGCCATGTTATCCTCACATACCCCAGGGTCCCAATAAGAAAAATACACTCCTGACTGTTAGTTCCCCAGTCTCCGCTCAAGGAAATGCTTACCTCCTGACTGTGGGCACGCCGAGCGCCTTGATGCTCTCTGCTGCATGGTGGGGGAGGGACGCGCGCTGCTGTCTCCATCACACACGGTACTGCAGTCTCCGCTCAAGGCGATGCTTTTTTACCACCTGACGGGTCAGCTGCCAAGGGCGTTGGCACGCCGAGCACCTTGATGCGCTGCTGCGTAGGGGGGGAGAGCCGCACGCCGTTGTCTCCATCAGATACGGTAGCGCGGTAAGTTCCCCGGTGTCCGCTTAAGGTCGCTTTTTTTAACGTCGCGCCACACGTGTCGTCAATGACTGACCTCCTGATAGCCATTAGCCAGATTGGTACCTCAGTCTTCGCTAACGGCGACGCATTTTTTTAAAATTCCCCGTTAGTTCCCCAGTGTCCACCCAAGGACGCTTACCTCCTGACGAGGCAGCTAACGTGCAACAGCGTGGGTACCCCGAGCGCTGCACTGCTGCATGGTGAGCGAGGGCCGCTCGCCGTTGTCTCCACCACCACCCGGTAGCGCGGTTAGATCCCCAGTCTCTTTTTATTTATTTATTTTTTCTTAAAACGTTGCGCCACAAGGGACATCAATCGCTTACCTTCTGACAGGGCTGCTGACGGCCAAGGGGGTGGGTACCCCGAGCGCCTTGATGCGCTGCTGCATGGTGGGCGAGGGCCGCGCTCCGTTGTTGAGCGCCGCGCCCGTGTCGTACCGCAGCGGCTCCATCACCACCCGGTAGCCCGACGTCGTCGTGCCACCATGACTGGAATACACAGTTGAGAGATACTCAGTGTGTGGGATTCAATCATTAGTGAAATATTAACATAGCTATATATCTGGTTAGCTATAACAAGGGAACTTAAATTTCTTCATGCATCTATTAAAATGTTATGATGAAATGGGCAGTCAATTTCATCAAAAACTATAGTGAAACGATTGTAGTATTAATAATGTGTCTATTTCTTAACCATGGTTAGGAGTATAGAATTATTCATATAGACATTGTTTCTATCTATATTTCCTAAGAGTTACAAGTATTTTTATATTTAGGAGGGAGGTGCTATTGCATGAAAAAAGTATAAACCATCATATATTCTGATTGCAGATTGTTGCAAAGTAGTTTTTACCAAACTTTATATGAAAATGAAAATATTTTATTTGCACAAATTGGGTGAAAAAGGTTTTACAAAATATTTAGAGCTCCATATTTACCCCTTAGGGTGTACAAATTTTATTATATTAAATGAAATAATTATTTTAATGAGTAATGACTTAACATAATGTAAACATAAATTCTTAAAATAACTATTACAGAAGGGTACATAAGAAACATTAAAGTAGTTTTAAATTATACAGTTTTAATTAATTAGAACCCAATTTTATTTATTTATTTATTTATTTATTTATTTATTTATTTATTACAGTCAACCATATGTTTACAGTTTATGACCAAACACATATGCGAAATGAAGTTAAGTGCTATAATTAGTTACTTAGATATAATTGGACCTATTTACGCAAACCGGAACCAATCCACACTCATATCGAAATTGAGTTAAGTACACAGAAAAGCTTAAAATTGCACCTTCTATCGACCCTGTAAAGATCAAAATGATCTGACTATTTTGACAGAACAAAACATTTTTATGACATGTTTACCAATCCTCAAAACATCAGTAGTCTAATACATTAAACAGCTTTTTCTCAAAACAATCATCATCATCATCATGTGTGGGTTGGTTCCGGTTTGCATAAATAGGTCCAATTGCCACAATAAATTGTTAAAATATATGTATAATTATAAAAAATAAAAAATAAAATTATTTTAGTAACTCAATTTAGGGTGCAATACTGCTGCTAAAGGTCATAGACTCTATGAAGCAGCTGGCTGCTTTACGGAAGCTACAGGGTTTGCTGGCGAATAGGTCGAGATTAGGGTAGCTCTTGAGGATTGAATTAATTAGTCTCACAGCCCTAGCAATGGGTGCCCAATGTCCTAATGCGGTACGCGCTGCTGGTATCGCAAATACTCGTTGCCGGCCAGTTCGTACTGAGCTCCATGTTGGCACAGCAAATCCCAGCCTACACAATACTACCGGGTTGTAGGCTGTTCCACGTGCAACGTTATAAAAATACATCACCAGGGTAATATTCCTACGAACTTCTAGAGCTTGCATTTCTAACATACCTAACAGAAAATGCGTGGGATATAAATGAGGGTAATATCCATATGCTTTACTATAAGCATACCGCACGAATCTTTTTTGTATCTTTTCGATTCTCAAGTTGTGGGTAGCCGCCTGTGGATTCCAAATAATGGAATTCGTTTCTAGTCTGCTGCGGACGAATGTACTATATAGCACTCTGAGTGTGCTAGGCTTATAGAAAAATTTGGACTGACGAAGAACAAAGCCCAAATTTCTTCGTCCAAGCTTTTGCATACTGTCTATTTGTTCTTGAAACGTCAGTTTGCTGTCATAAATGGTCCCGAGGTCCTTAATAGTAGTAAAACGTTTTAGGGGATGAGCGGCGATACTATACTGAATGTGCAATGGCTGTTGCCGGCGTGTGTAGGATACGATCGCACATTTATTTACATTGAGCTGGAGACCGTTGCGCACTCCCCAAGCATACACATTGTTAATGTCTGTCTGGAGGCGCGCTCCGTCCTCGACAGACGATATTGGCAACGCGATCTTAACGTCATCCGCAAACATAAGACAAGTGCAGTAGCTGAGTTCTCGTGGCAGATCATTAATTAGAATTAAAAACAGAAGGGGACCCAGACAACTACCCTGCCCGATGCCCGAAGTGACGTCGTATACGTTTGACCTGTAGCCATTGTATTGGACATACTGCTTGCGGTTTGCGAGGTAATTCGCAAAGAAGCGAGTGAGATTGGCCGAAAATAATGCAGCGAGTTTGCGTAGCAGGATGTCGTTGTCAACCTGGTCGAACGCTTTTTGGTAGTCGAGGTACACTACGTCGACCTGCCTCTTGCTATCGATCTCCTCAGATAGCAGAGTCGTAATATTTAGCAGATTCGTCGTAGTGGAGCGGCTCGGCAAAAAACCGTGTTGTTCATCGCAAAACCAACCCACTAGTTGCTTATGGATTTGTCTGTGTAGGATGGTTTCAAATGTTTTTGCAAATACACTAAGTATTGCGATAGGACGGTAATTACTTATTTCAGACTTGGATCCCGTTTTGTGAATAGGTATAACCCTAGATATCTTCCACTCCTTAGGATAGGTTGATGTTTCAATAGAAAGGTTGTAGATATATCGTAGTGGTTCTACAAATATTTTGTAACAGTCGCGTACAATAAGCTGTGGGACTCCGTCTGGGCCCTGTGTCATCTTAGGAGCCAGAGACTTAAGAGCCCCTTGTACATCGCTGTCACTTATCAATCCAATGGTCACATCTATGGTCTGATAATACATTGTACTAATGCTAGCCGCGTCCGTAAGTGCTGTCCTATAGTCGAGCATAGGTGCCCGCTTTAAGAAGACACTTTGAAAATATGTAGCAAATTGGTTCACTAGGTCTTGTTGATCGCTTATCGTGAAGGTTGCAGGCTCTTTCGACAACCTACTTTGACCAATATAATGCCAGAACATGGATGGATTGAGATTTAATTTACATTCCAATTGTTTATAATATTTTGTCATGCTTACAGAAATTTGAATTTTAGAATATTTGCGATAATAAATAAAAAATGATTGAAATAATTGATTATTTGTGATTTTGTAGAATAAATGATACATATTTTTTAATTTAATTAAATAAATACAGTACTTATCGAACCAAGGTGGGTACTGTGGGGTGTGCGGATTATATAATTTAGGTTTACTAAAAGGAACGATCTCATCAAATATCGTGTTAAGTGCAGTGTATAAAAATGAAACTGCTTCTTCACATGTCGTTTTTGAGTAAAGTGGGGCCCAATCTATTGAAGCGATACGTTCATATAATAGTTTATAGTTAGCTTTATAAAAGTTACGCTTAGGACCTTGGACGCTTGCATGAGTTGTGAGTTCGTCTTGGCGAATCGAATTACAGCAGCCTAGTGGCATAATAATTTGCAGCGGGGGATGGTGTATTTCTTTTTCGACCAAATACCAAATGGATTCCCTAACAGTTTTTTTTTTGTGCTTTTTATAATAATTTATTTTAACAATTTTGTGCTTTTTATAATAATTTATTTTATTTGAACCATACTGGGTTCGCTGTCATCAGCTTTGGGCACCCACCAGGATGGGTTTTGTACAATGAGAGGAAAAAAGCTGGCGAAAAAAAAACCTCCCAGGTTTTTATGCCGCGGACAAAATTATTTATTAGTCATTTTATTTTATTTATGTTATTTTATTTTCTAATATTTTATAAATTTATTTATTTATCGTTATTAAACTCAGTGACCGAATAGTACGCTATATAACAATGGAGTTCCGCAAAATAACGCCTGATTCTATTAATTACATAATTATGCACATGGAAATTGTCTCTATGTGTATGTGTTACCCAAATAACTATCAATCTCTCATCAGTTGCTGTAGTTACCAACAGTTTACTATAATTACCAGCATATTCCTATAATTACCTTACCAGTCGTTAGTGTAGATGACTTGAATTTTTGAAATTTAATAACTGCACTTAATTTCTTTGTTAAGTCGTTAATACGTGCTCTGACAATTCTGAATGGTGTCTTGGCTGCGATAACTGGCCTATATTTATTTCACTCGGCGCCGGTTGTATTTCGCAGAACAGCGGGCAAGTACATATAAAAACTATAAATATGTCAACGCAATGGGTTTTAAACCAGTAATGTTTATATTAGTAAGGGCCTCTTACACCACCTTCAAGTAAAGTGACAAGTACGACAATTGTCGGTTAGTCACCCATAACTTCAATTTCTACTCTTTTCACTAATCATATGATAAACTGACCCGTACTCATAGGTTTTACTTGCCAATTAATTTTACTTTGGACGTAATAATCAACACTTTACTTGGAGATGGTGAACGAAGCCCTAAGTGTTAATAAATAAATAAATACACAACCAACTCACCTAGTATTCCTGGAGAGCGGACTGAGGCGCGGGTAGTGGTGCGGGCGCGGCGGCAGGTGGTGGTGCGGCTGGTGCGGCTGGTGCGGCTCGGCGGGCGGGAACAGGTTGGCGCCGGAGCCGCGGCGCTGCAGCGGCGGCGGCGTGGGCTCGCAGTCCGCCGACTGCGACGCGCCCGGGCCCTCCAGCTCGCACGACGGCTCCTCGCGCCCCGGCGACAGCTGCGGCGTAGGGAGGATGTTATGCCTACTGCTACTGCCCTAGCCAGTCTACAGGTAGGTACGGCGTGTTACCGTAGGCACGTATCGTATGACTAGCGGCCACCCCGCGACTTCGTCCGCGTGGACTTTTGTATTAGTCATAGCATGATGTTGTACAACCTATAGCCTTCTCCAATAATGGACTAACAACAAAAATATTTTTTCAATTCGAACCAGTAGTTCCTGAGATTAGCGCGTTCAAACAAACAAACTCTTCAGCTTTATACATTAACTAGCTGTGCCCCGCGGTTTCACCCGCGTTAGAGAGGATCATTAGCAATATTAGCATAAAGTGAAGTCCCTTCTGAAGTGCCGCTGGACCGCCTTTTTTGTAGGACTATTTAAGAATATTTCCATCATACATACATTACATATGTGTAACTCTAGCTATTTTGGTAGCGCATGCCAGAATAGCTCGCAAATGGTAGATTTTTTCCTACTTACTTGACACTAATCGTCATATTTTGGACAATTCACACTAAGTATATCAATATAAATTGTAGCCTATGTGTTATTCTGATATATAAGCTACATTATTGTAAAATTTCATTAAAATCCATTCAGTGGTTTTTACGTGAAAGAGTAACAAACATCCATAATTACAAACTTTCGCGTTTATAATATTAGTAGGATAGGAAGTAGGATTCTCCAAATGATTCGTTAAAATAAATTAATATAGTTTGCAATTATAAAAAAAAATCCAAATGATTCGAGAAGTTTCTGGAACTTTCTCGAACATTCTCAATAAAATTAAAATTAAAATAGTTTGTTAGATCATCCCAAAAATTTTGGGATCCACCCAGAAGTTCCTATTGGTTAGTAAAGTACAGATATATTTTTTTCAGATTTTTCCACCCACTTCCACCCAGAGCGATCAAACTCCCTTACTATCATCTACGTACTAAGGGGTATTCACTACCCCAACGGGAAGTTGATTGGAGTTAATGATAATAGAGAAAACCGTGTCTTTACGTACAAAGAAAACCCTTTACTTTATATATATATATTAAGATATAGATTTAGAGACTCGTGATTATTATTCTTATGTTCCACTAGAAGATCACACTCCTTCTGTTTGACGTCACATATATTATTACATATACATTATAAGGTATTCGTCCCACCCACAGAGATCAAAACACGACAGCAAAAGTACGAAACTTTTTATTTAGGGAGTCATGATTATTACTTGACAGTCCACTGGTGGGACACGCTCCTTTTATATCACATTCATAGTACACAACGGACTTATAACGTATACCTAACATTAAATACGACAATGAATGACGAATCAATTTTTTCATCTTTCAGTTAAAACCGAATTGATAGCCGGTTTGAAAATTTGGTGTAACGACTTTCATAACAGTTTATAAAACTTCGCCAAACCTACAGAAAAATAAATTGATAGAACACAAATATGAATACAATAATATGTCTAAAAAGCATAGTAGAATAGAAACACAAATGCAAATCAATGGTTCAATGATAAGTATTTTTACTCATACAATAATACGATTAAAGATTTATATTGCGAACTATATCGGTAATAATACCAATATATTATTGAAATTACGTTATTTTTTCTAAAACACAATTACATCTCTAAGAAGTTCTTAAACAAAATATTATTTAGATGTTGCTCTTAAACATAAAATTAATAAACCAATGTAACTAAAAGTTACTCAATTACTCATATATTTTTAACAGTTACACAATATTTTCAAATTATTTTTTCCTGACAAAAGGTGAAACAACAGATAATAAATCAGTTATAAGATAGAGAGAGAGCCAGACATACCCATGTCTTCAATTCACTAAATACTTTACAAATATTAAAGTGCTATGCGAAAACAGACTTTAGATGAAGTGAATTGAAGGTATGTATTTGATTGCTCTACAAGCATGACAACTAGATGATCAGTCTAAATGTTTTCAAGCTATACACTTTCTAAACCAAGCGTGATTAGTAAATAGACATAAGATAACAGATAAAGTATTTCACTTTAATCAAACAGTAACAAAACATGAATTTTCAAGGGGTTTTATTCATTTTGCAATATACAAACCTGAGTAGTCAACCAGAATTTGTGTAATAAATGGAATTTGGACAATATAGCTTAAATAATAGGTATCTTTATAGTTATGTTCTTACATCTAGCAACATAAACTAATGAATGTTTTCACACCTGTTACAAATATACATTTTTTAAATAAATTAATGACACTTATCTTGTAAGGTTAATGAATAGAGATTTAAAGATCATGTATATTCGTAAAATTCAATTTCAAAACGCACCAATGAAAAATTGTGAAATGTGCGTCTTGAATTATAAATATAAATAAGATAATGAGTAGACGACGACTGTACTTCTTTTCAAAAAAACCTTAGGTTTTTTAACGATAAGTTATGCTTTATTTATAATTTATATGATTGGTACGTTTTATTGAATGCTGTCTTCCCATGGCGGTTGGGATGTATTCACGTGTACTCTGTCTCTATGTGCGTTACCTATAAAGATGTCATTCAGTCAGTCACACTCGAACTATTAGTCACATGCTGGTTACTATAGTACCCAGCCAGTAACTTTAGTAACTGATTTCTCAGGTATTACGCGCACAGAGTTGATGATATGCACGCGCATACATTCCCACAACCAAGGTAAACCCTTAGTCGTGAGATATTCTAATAAGATAAAACGTCAATCTATATTACAAATTAACGCGTAAAATCTTTCGTCTACCCATTTTCTAACTTAGGTTGATAACACGAGCCGCGGCCTGTAGAGGAACATCAACTGGGACGTTCGTCTACATTAGATGCGGCTCGTGTTAACAATGGTACAGTGGTACAATAGGCGTACACTTCGTTCTTTTTCGTAGGCTTAGTTTGAACAAACAAAGTTACCTATGTATGTTTGAGAGGAATTATTAGTTTAAAAATTAAAAAAGAAATAAGAAAGATATGAGGAAATATTGTCATTTAATTCAAAAAGTAATTAGTTATTACTTTATTATATTCTTCAAGCAAAAGTAGTGCTATTGTATGTGTGAATAATACATGTATGTATGAATAAATATGTTGCACTTTTTATATTTTTGTTGTATTTTCTTATTTGTTATCTACATTGGAGTAAAGTTGATGACATTATACTGCAGAGTGCTGTAGAATAAAAAACAGAGCAAAAACATGTTTTTTCAGCTTGACTCCCACGACAAGTGATTACTGATTACTGATGACTTAAATTATGCTTCATCGTACAAAAGGTGGCCTAATGGTTAAACTATTAAAAGTTTGCCTAGTTTCAACAAAACGGAATGCAATTTATGAGACATAAAGATATTCCTAAAATAATGTAGTTTAAAAAAACACGCTTTTGTGAAAAATGAACTAAAATGTAAAAAATTAGAAGAAAATGTACCTATTTTATTGTAATAGAAGGATTATCATATTGATATCTCAAAAAGCACCCCACGCTTTTTTTTAAATTTACATTATTTATTTTTAATTTATTAGTTTCATTTTTTTCATATTATTGCATTGTCATCGGTCCTCGATGAGTTCAAATTAATTCGACATTTCAAAGTCTGTCAAAATTACGTTCAAAGATTCCGTTACATACATACATAAAGGTCAAGCTAATAACAGCGTATTAAAAAGAACGAAGCGTATAGCGTATAGACTATAGAGTATAGCGTTCAAGCCTGGCTGGTCTGGCCCTCACCTTGTTGTAGTGCGCGTGCGGGCCGGCGGGGCGGTGCGCGGCGCCGTTGTCCGCCGTGTACGTCTTTACCTGGTGCGCGTCCGTCGCGATCGTCGCGATGGCCGCCGCGTGCCCCGCCTCGCGCCGCTTCTTGCCGCCGCGCCAGATGTACTTCGACGGGCGCACTAGGCTGCAAACACAGACAGCAGGACGTTGAAATCGTTAAAACACGTTCAGGGCAAACAATAATCTTAGGTGGTAGAACTATTATCGTTCACCCGGGGAAGTACCACCGCTGCACCCACTTCTGCCGTGAACCAATTCTATTGTGTTTCGGTGGAAAGGTGCAGTTGCCGGCCACACTTACATGAGGTGACCACCAGCCTCCGGAGTAACAGCGCAACTGCATACGACCTCAGACAAGAACAATCAATAAAGTACTTTGAGGTTGCAAAGGGAATAGTGAGATACTACATATGTAATTAATTTATTTCTTTTGTCTCATGAATACTGGTTACGTAGGTTATAGTGTAATCATTAATGACCTAAAGTAACAACGGCTTACATTAATTCAAAAAATTTCTGTAGTTACCAGAAGGTTACTTTGTTAGGCAGCACGAGCAGTAGGTTACTATAGTAACCTAAGTGTTAGTGTAACTGTCTTCGACTGATTCCTAATACAACAGACAAAGAGATAAATAATGTGCCCCACAAACGCTGTAAGCCAGCGTCCATACCTAATTGTCTACATGTACTGAATATATAATAAAATGAATATAGAAAACTTACCTAGGATACTGCGGGCCGAACTGTGTATAACAACAGTTCCTCCAGCACCCCTTCGAGAAGGGGTTGTAGCCGCCCGTGAACTTGCCGGTCACCTGCTCATTGGTGGTCCGCCCCCGGGACACCAGCACCATGTGGAAACCGGTCAGCCCAAATATTGGGATCGCCAATAGTGCGATTATGCCCATAATTACCATTCTGGTGTTTTTGTTAAGGATAAGAACGATAAGGTTCTTGATAGTAATTATTATTTATGTGACTATAGATTAAATATCACAAATGCCGGTTTACAAAGATATTGCGAACGTTTGCACGGCCCGTTAGGTTATTCTTATTATAGTTACTAGCAGTGATCAGACTGCCTGCTTTTGTACGCTCAGGTGTGATCAGTCAGTTTACTATAATTACACACGGGGAATACTAGCAACCGGCTGATAGCTTAAGTAACTGTTGACCGAACCTCAGACTGAGTTCGTAAATAACGCACAGAGACAAATGGCACGTACGGAAAACCTAAAACTCTCGATAAATCGGCATTCGTGATATAAAAGAACTATGTATATTTCAGTGTATCTGTGACATCATAAGATTTGGGTGTTTTTTTCTCTTAACTGAAGAAACAAAGTATACAAAAAAAACACTATTGAAAATTGCTAAATATGAAAAAAATACGATAGTTTAAAAAGGATACGACACAATAGGCTCGACCTGCGTCAAAGTCTTGTTATTGTTCATAATATAGTACAAGCTCAGGCCGAATATGCTGAGCATGTGTATGGACAGGGATATTAGGAAGAAGAAGAAAAATCTGTAATTCCGCCGCCCGATGCAGTTGTTCACCCACGGACAGTGGTGGTCAAATGTCTGTAAAGTAGAAAGTTTCTTCATTACAGTCTGCTCAAAATGAGAATAGGCATGAATTGACCTCAAGTAAGCCTAAGTCTAAGAAGCGCGCTTAACCCGGCGGCTAGTGTAGAACGCAAGCGATCTACGCAGCTAAGCTAAACGGGCGCGGTCGAGTGTGAGATGGGTGACCGTTAGTGGCAAAAGTTTCATACACGTTTCAGTGCTTCCTAAGGGCACGTTAAGCTTTCGGTTCTGGTTGTTGTTGATAGAAAACAGTCACTAACCCTGGCACAGCGGGTTGGCCCGCATTGGAGCAACGTGGTTGAGTTAGCTCAGGCCTCCCCAATAATGATAAAGGGACCCGTGCCCAGCAGTGGGACGTAAAGAGGGTTGCAGCCAAGCAAAGTCTTGCCTGTGGTTGTATGGTACAGCGGCGGTAATTCCCTTTTTTGGTATCAGAGGGAAAAGGTACCCAGCACCTTGGGAGAGGATACCGGGTTATATGGGATTTGTACTGCACTAAAACCCCCTGCCTCTCCGCTGGGCCAGGACTCCAGGATCTCCATTGGAACGCACCGGTGTCCTCCACGCGCGGCGCCCCAGAACGTGCCCATCTTGGGAGAGCAGATGTGCTTTCCTGCATCTTCAGGTATTTACGGCGACATGCGACCACGCAGACCCCGCCATCCTTCCCGAGGCTGCTAGCTGGACGGGTCGAGCTCCCACTCTCACCGTCCGCAACCCCGGAAGCCCCCTTTTAGTCGCCTCTTACGATCAGACAGGGATACCGTAGCTGTATTCTTAATCCCGAAGCCCATCGAACCATTAAAGTTCACCACCTGCCTTTTGTTTGTTTAAACAAACAACAACTAACAAACAAAGCTTAAGCTTGGGTGAAGATGTCAATGGACTGCAGAGATCAGTCAACACCACGTAGCCTGCATGATTTTCTGCTACTCCATCTTAGTGAAATAGCCTGTCTGCCCTAAAAGTAGGCACAGTCCGTTGTCCACCAACGCTTAAGTACTAAACAAACATTACTTGTCACTACAATCAATAATTTTCATGTCAAACATACACGCTTCGTTCGGTCGGTTAAACTGTTTGATCCGTTCATAATTCAAAGCACAAGGAAATAAATATACATACATACAAAACCGCCACCAATAAAATTATAAACTTGGAATTATAAAGAAGTTATTATGACCCCAAAATATTCAATTGCTTCACATTCTATGTAGCGTACATATTTTGTTGACATCTTAAAACATTTCTCAATATGGGAAAATATGTCTTCGGATTTCCACCAAAAGGTAAAGAAGCCATCGCTTTACTCAAATATCTGACTGACTTGACTGACTACTTATACTGACGACTCACTGATTTTGACTATAATTATGTCGCTTGGTTTCAACAAAACGGGCAAAAATTCTATTCGAGGGTTTTTAATTGACATTGGCAATATGTACACATCGCGCTATGCCATTACTGAAAGAAAAAAACTGAAAAAGCGAACTAAAGAAGTGGAACGGATATAGCAAGCCATACTCGCCTCTATACAGTGATTGCACACAGAACAGTGCGAGCAGCGCGGTGGCCGGTAAAACTTGCACGTGACGCACCACTTCATCCTGACGGTGATGCCGTTTATCTCTACGCTGCGGTAGAGGGGCGCTCGGAAGTCGTCCTCGCGGTCCTCGTCAGGTGGAGCTGGAAACATTAAAAAACATTTATTTAACAAAAAATGTTCAAAACATTTTTCAGTTTGGTGTCCCTGTAGCTTCGGGATTAAAAATAGAGCTATGGTATCCTCTGCCGGATCGTAAGAGGCAACTAAAAAGGGGCTTCCGGGAAGGACGGCGGTGTAGGCGTGGCCGCATGCCGCTGTGAGCGCCTGAGGGTGCAGGAGAGCGCATCTGCTCTCCCGAAGATGGGCCCGTTCTGGGGCGCCGCGTGTGGAGGACACCGGTGATACACATAACCCGGTATCCTCACCCAAAGTGCTGCTGGGTACCTTTTGAAGGTTTCCCCCCCCGATACCAAAAAAAGGGTAGGTATTTTGGATTTGGAGGGTACTTACAGAAAATACTATTAGTACAGCGGCATTACATTTTAGCCAAAAACATGCTAGCCCTTAGAGTAACATGTCATCGAACTAGTATTAGCTAATTCAACAATAAACAACAACTAAATATGATCACAAACGAGTTGAAGATGATGCGATGGGCAGGGGGAGTTGTCACTCTTACTGCCCATATCTCGATCGATAAAATCCGCAATCAGAGGATATTTTAATATTGCTCCTATTGCAGAAAAGATGATCGAAAGCCGTATAAGATGGTTCGAACGCATGAGACAAGACGAAATTTGCGTTATAAAATAGAAAAGAAAATCTGTTAATCCCGAGACAAGAGAAATTACAAAAGCAGACCGCCGGCCATGTGGTGAACACTGTTACCCAGGGACATAGAACGGGCACAGTATACAGACAGAACTTTCTTGGACTTCCAAGTGCCAGGAGGGCCGACCTCAATCAAAAGGAGCGAGCATGGAAGAAGAAGAAAAGATATGACATGTTCTGCACAAAAAAAGTGTCAACAAAGATCAGCTATGCAATTTAGTATTTTTCGTCGAGGTCAGAGATGAGATGACACACATTAATTCGCTTTTGACCACGAAACTAGTAGAGAGTTTTAAATCTAGCATATCGATGCGAGAAAGACGCTGTAACATTGCTCTTACTTTTTAACCGACGTTATATTCATAGCACAAATTGATTCAGATAAGTGAATTAAATTACTTTCAGAATGAGAAAAATGTAACTTGGAAAACAAACGATTATTTTTAATGTCTAATAAAACTCGTTTATAGATTTTGCAAGGCATAAATCCCCTACTAGGTATCAAATACTGTACAGAAAATGTCAATGTAATGTAGCTTAAGCCTAATTAAATTAATTAGATAGTATTTCACTTCTTATAGAGGCAGTATTACGTCGCGTTACATTTGGTCATATTTCCAAAGCGATATACATACGTAGCTCAATATTTTTACTAGCCCCACACTAGGATTCCCTGTGTCGTGGGCACCATGGACACACACAAAGACAGAAACACAAACACCCAGACCAAGTACAGAAATTAAAACTCATCGTTTCAATTTCTGCCTTGCCGGAAATCGAACCCGGGACCATCCGGGACCCTCCGATCGGCAGTCCGACATGGTGACCATTGCGCCACCCGGTCGTATTAATGCTCATATTACTCTCATTTAGATATGAGCGCCGCGCCGGCGCGCCGCCGCCGCCGCAGATTTCGCCGCGCCGCCGCCGCCGCGAAAAGGTAACGGCGCGCCGAGTGAGCGAGAGAGATAATTGAATCGGTCACTAGTCAAATAGTATGAACGTGCTCGTTGTTGCCGTAGGCCGCTTTAAGCAGTTCTTCTTCTTCTTTTCAGCCTTTAGTAGTCCACTGCTGGAAGTAGGCCTCCCCTAACGTTCGCCATTCCTCCTGGTCCTGCGCCTACTGAATCCAGCGGTTTCAAGCTGTCTTCTTTAGGTCATCAGTCCACCTGGTTGGAGGGCGGCCTGTACTCCTTTTGCCGAGACGTGGTCGCCATTCGAGAACCTTTCTTCCCCATCGGTTGTCGGTTCTTCTAACTATATGGCCTGCCCATTGCCACTTCAGCTTGCAAATTTTGAGAGCTATGTCTGTAACTTTCGTTCGTCTACGGATTTCATCGTTACGAATTTTATCGCGTAGAGAAATTGGTATTTCTCTACGCACTACTACATTCATGCACTACATTCTCTACGCACTGAGGTATTCTGGACGAGAAGACACTTTGTAACTTCCCGAACGCTGCCCAA
This sequence comes from Pyrgus malvae, assembly GCA_911387765.1. Classification (NCBI taxonomy): domain Eukaryota; kingdom Metazoa; phylum Arthropoda; class Insecta; order Lepidoptera; family Hesperiidae; genus Pyrgus; species Pyrgus malvae. The sequence continues at coordinate 3,462,337 of OU426958.1, read as the reverse complement.
CCGAGTTGGATTCTACGAGTTACCTCTCTCTCGAAGCTGGACTTACCCATATGGATCGCAGGTATATGTACTCGTCGACAACTTCGAGAGTAGTGCCATCAACAACAACCGGTATAGGTGTGACATGGACGTTGAACATGATCTTCGTCTTGTCCATGTTCATCTTAAGATCCACTCTTTGTGAGGCGCTATGGAGGTCACATAATATAGTGCTGAACTCTTCCAGGTTCTCCGCCAAGATTACTATATCATCGGCAAATCGAAGTTGTGTGAGGTGTTCGCCATTGATGTCAATACCGAGCTCGTTCCACTCTATCAGCTTGAACACGTCTTCCAGTGCAGCGGTAAACAGCTTCGAGGATATGATCCTTGTGCCTTGTACTCCGCGCTGCAGTGGAATAGGTCCAGTGCTTCCGTCGTGGACTGGGACTGTCATGGTTGCGGCTTTGTACAAACACTTCAACACCTCGATGTACCGATAGTCAATCTGGCATCGCTGGAGAGACTCTAGCACCGCCCAGATCTCAATAGAATCGAAGGCTTTCTCATAGTCCACATACACAATACATAGCTGCAGATTATACGAGAGGAGCACCAAAATACCAGCTACACCACTACACTCATTTGACTCCGTTCAAAAGCGCGCAGTCCGAATCATCAACGACCCAAGCTTGACTGACAGTCTAGAACCGCTAAGCTTGCGAAGAGGCTCGCTCTGCGCACTACTTATCGACTTTACTATGGTGAGGGCTCCAAGGAACTTTTTAAAATGATGCCTACGTCACCATTTCATGAATATACCACCAGACGAAGGTTAAAGTTTCACCGACACCATCTGGACTCGTGGCGGTCCTCCACAGTCCGCTTTGCACGCTCTTTCTTACCACGGACGTGTAAGTTATGGGACAACCTTCCAGCTGAGACATTTCCAGTGGACTATGAAATGAGGTTCTTCAAGAAAGCTGTAAAAAAGCTCTCCTCCAAAGCCGGCAAAGCTTGAGTGACTCCTCTGGGGTTACCCGTGTCCATAGGCGACGGTGATCGCTCAACACCACGCGGCTTGTCTGCCTTTTTGTACGGTTTCTTTATATCCTGTAACACAGACACCTGCAATATCGGCAAACTGTTATTCAAAATTGTATAATTACGTTGTTCTAATTGCTAAGTGTCAAAACTACGTGTTTTTTATCTGCCAACATCAAAAAATTCTTTGGAGGTCACGCCGCCGAAAACGCCGCCGCCGCCGACTCCAAAAAGTCAGCGCGCCGCCGCCGACCTCCCACCCATCGGCGCTCATATCTACTCTCATTATATGAACAACTTTTTTAACATCTACCTTCATCATTTTATTACTAGTAAATTAACGTCCATTGTGTTCTATGTAGGTAATTAGATACCTATCTAGTAACTTCATCGTAATAGCGATTCTATCTACAAAATGGGTCTAAAATAACATGAAAACAACGTAACTTTTAGTTTGTTCTGTCTTGTACTTTCCAATGTCATATTTTTTAGTATACCCGCGTTCTTCCTTTTGCCCTTTTTATATTTGACGAAGGGTAATCATTGTCATTAACATAGACATTTACTGCATGTTCAATTTAAATCCCTATTTCTATGCTGAGACAATCCATTTTACCATGGAAACACCCAGTCGAGATTTTCAAGGAAACAGATAGCAATGAAATTAAGATGTAAATAAGATTCGACTCTGCAACTCGCTACATCAATAACGCTGTCGCAGTATTGAAATTGAATCAGTTAATGTTGTTTTCTCCAATTTCGTTTAACACAGTGATCGTAATTTAATAAGCAAAGATGAAAATTGCAAGGTCATTTTCTCCTCTGCTTTTTAACTATTATCCTTTTTTGGTTGATAGATATAAACGAGCCCTTTCTGCTTTGCAAATATTAAACGAAACGAAAACATTTTAATTCATAGAAAGTTGTTACTTTTAAAATATTATTGAGAAAAATTGCCCCAGGAATTATTTATGATCACGAGATACCTATTTAATAAATTGTAAATGGCGTTAAGTGTGAAATTGTTGTATTTCTTTAAAATTCTGGAGTGTAATGGTTGCGCACTGATTTTTAGATTTTTAGATCAAAGGACACGAAAGTAATGAACTTAATGTGAAACAATAGTATATTTCATTACAAGTGCGGAAAGGCTGTCATTGCAAGGAGTTCCGACAAATGTCTACCCGAGCCGAGGCGCAGCCGAAGGTGAGGGTTGACAATCAGAACTCCTTCCAATGACGGTTCCGCATCCGCACGTGTACTGAACGACTATTTTTAATACAGTTGCGAAAAAATGAAGCAATTTAATAAAATAATAAAAACTCGCAAAGAACATTTTTGAAAAATGGCGCCAACCGTAAAAGAATACCTATGATGACCTATGTGCAGAGATTTTTTTGTTTTCTTCACCCATTCTGGGTAGGCAAATGGAAATGCCCATACAGCCAAGTCTTCAGTAGATTTTTTTTATTGATATGAAATGAAAATGTTAATGAGATGAAATGAAATGAAACCTAACCTAACTCATTGAATCAAATCATTAAATCTGATTAGTAGCTTCTTTTTAGAAATATTTGCATGAATCATAAAAACTTCTAAAACTTCGTAGTTGGTTTTTTTCTTTTTAATAGACATTATTTTGACAGTCGAGAAAGAGAACGCACGAGTGCGGAAAAGGTAAAGAAAAAGCACGAGTGTGCAATAGCCCACTTCCCGCACGCTTTACGTCCCTGCAATACGTCACTTTTTGAGAAACTGTATTAAAAAAGTCTTATTATCTGATTATTTGGTGCAGTGGCCTTTTAGTTAAGGTACGTGACCGAACTACAAACTCTATCTATACAAATAGAATCAATTTATTTATCTTGTCGAAAACAAGAATAAGAATGTCATATCCAGACGAAAGTTATGTACGTGAATGTTTGTCCGTTATCAAATCATGCTGTAACCAAAAGTAAACAGTTGCAAATCAAATTGATAAGTTCCACTTGATTTCTAATTTTTATACAAATGTTCACTATAAACTGGTGCAAACCATGAAATAATCGATCCTTAGAATTTTTTTATTATTCATTATGCGATGGCCTATACGCGCATGGCCTTGTCGGAGGCCTTATGGGCGGTTTGAAAACATCCGACGGCGGGTTGACCACTAACTCACATCTCCACCAACCCGCATTGGAGCAGCGTGGTCACAGAGTACATTTGTAGCGTGGTGTAGTAAGCTCCAGGCCTCCCCATTAATGGGGAGAGATCCGTGCCCAGCAGTGGAACGCAAAAAGGGTTGCAGCCAACCAGAATTTTTTATTTGAACACACAATAGGTAGAGATCGCTTTTTAATATTATAAATGTTTTTTTTTTCAATTAATTAAACTTATTTAAATTTCGAATGTTTCAAGCAAGCTCCACCCTTATCTTTGATCGTTTGCAGTTACTACTCTTCAGGCTAACCTCGTCGCCTCGTGTATGGGCAGCAACTGCACCTTTTTCCCGAAAATTATTCTTCAGAAATTACGGCAGGGTCGGCAACTTTTTGGGGGTCGTTATTTACGAAATTAATGTCGAAGTTGACTTGATCCGTTTTGAGGCCTCTGAATGGAAATGGCATATCGACAGCGACACGCAAAATTTTTAGCCAATCACAAAAGTTAAATTGAAAAATTTCAAATTTCGACATAATTACCAAATGTCGATTATAAATTAGCACGCTCTCCTTATCGAAGCAAACAAGATCTACCACATTCCTCTGAATACTTACAAATTTATACTATAATGTGAATGTTCCTTTGCAACCGGGTAAAATTAACATAGAACAAATATACAATAAGCTAAAAAATAATTTGACGAACACAGTTCAGAGTTCAGGTGGACTACCAGCCGACGAAACTTTGTTCCTTTACTAGTCAGTATATCTCAAATTATGTCGGTTGCTTACTAATTGCATTCTCCCGCTGCCTGCGAGGTCTACTTATTCTTGAACATAACTCGGTAATATCACTGCATAATTTTCGAAAGGTAGCAAGGGGTCCGTTGTACTTTGTATTTTAAATTTAATTTTAAACGGTCCATTTCAACCGCAAGTTAAGTTACCATTTCTCTAACACTAAAAAAACTGAACAAGAGATATTGGTTTGTTATATGTAATAATTTAGATATACCATACAAAGATAGAAATCATCTACTTTATGATGGGATATTCAAAGAAACAATGAACAGACATTACAATATTTTTATACAGTTTTTTTTATTCTTATTGTATATGGCCGCAACCCTTTTTGCGTCCCACTGCTGAGCACGGGTCTCTCCCCATTATTGGGAAGGCCTGGAGCTTACTCCACCACGCTGCTCCAATGCGGGTTGGTGGAGATGCGGGTTAGTGGCCAACCCGCTGTCGGATGTTCTCAAACCGCCCATAAGGCCTCCGACAAGGTTTTACGACTGTTATCTATCGACAACAACCGGGACCGACGGCTTAACGTGCCCTCCGAAGCACGGAAACGCGCATGAATTTTTTTTTTGCCACTAGCGGTCACCCATCTCACACCCGACCGCGCCCGTTTGGCTTAGTTGCATAGATCGTTTGCGTTCTACGCTAACCGCCGGGCCAAGCGCGCTTCGATTATTGTATATAGTTAAGTCTTTTTTTAATATAAATTGTAAATAAAGAGAACTTACACTTATATGGTAATAAAACGAAAAAGAATTTAAAAAAAAGTATACAGATTCGATAAGTTGTAAGTTTGATTTTCGATTAAAGCACCGAGATATCGTATTAACTTGAATAGAGATCGTTAGTCAATATTTTAAACGGTCCATTTCAACCGCAAGTTAAGTTACCATTTCTCTAACACTAAAAAAACTGAACAAGAGATATTGGTTTGTTATAATAATTTAGATATACTATACAAAGATAGAAATCATCTACTTTATGATGGGATAAGCAAAAAAAAACAATGAACAGACAGTATACAGATTCGATAAGATGTAAGTTTGATGAATTTCGATTTAAGCACCGAGATATCGTATTAACTTGAATAGAGATCGTTAAGTCAATATTTGGAATCTATTTACTTTTTGTGTGATATCACTTTAATTTCATAATTTTTAAGTTTTGCTTTATTTATGCTATAAGACATCGCTTCTTCTCTTTTGCCTTCAGTGCGAAATTTATGAAATATATTTTAGTAGCGTTGATTAATCGCTTGACGATTAAAGCGTTGATACTCGTATGTTATAATTTCAAGAGCTGAAAAGTTTAATTTCCAATTAAGTTAGTTTAACTAGTTACTCTCCCGCTTAAAGTTAAGAGTTCTATACAAAATATTAATCAATATTTACCAGCTTGAAACAAGATCATGTTGACAGAACAAAAACAAACCCCGAACAAAATAATTGGGGAAGAAAAGTAGGGCACATAATTACGCGTTAAAGGACACTTCAGGGGATTTCTATTTATTTAACGTTATTTTTACGACAGATACGGGACGCAGAAGACTTATTTTATAATAGGCGTCTATTGTATTTTTATTCCTAGCCCCAACGATGTCTCTTCAGTGACGTACTATGTCGTCATTGATATCCATTAGATAGATGAATGTACGTTGATCGTATTAATAAAAACAAGCTTCTCGAGATTTTATCATTTCAAAATCATCTTTCTTTTCATTAAATGGAAGCTACCAAACAATCAAGCGATGTAATTGGTCACTGCATGGCCACGTCCAACCAACATCAAGTAGGATTCAAAAGGTTTGGGCTCTTCACCATCATCATAATGAGTTAGGGTCCTTTTCCCTCATCTCAAAGGATTTGTAGCATAATCCAGCACATATCATTAAGTAATTTGCTTGAAACCTTTAGGCACACAGGTTTCATTACGTTTTCTTTGATATAAGTTTTACTAACTTCGAGATTTGAATTTGGATTTCCTGCGTTCATGGTTCATATACATTATTCCATTCATCCATCCATCAGTCTTTTAAAGTCCACTGCTGGACATAGGCCTCCCCTAACGTTCGCCACTCCGTCCGACCCGGCGCCCTCTGAATCCAGCGGTTTTCCGCTATCTTCTTCATACAGGTCGTCAGTCCACCTGGTTGGAGGGTGGCCTGTGCTCCTTTTGCCGAGACGTGGTCGCCATTCGATTATTCCCTATTGGTTGTAAGTCCTCCTTACCATGTGGCCTGCCCATTGCCAATCGTTCGTCTTCGGATTTCATCGTTACGGATTCTGTCGCGTAGAGAAATACCAAGCATAGCCCTCTCTATCGCTCGCTGAGCAACCTTGAGCCTATGGAAAAGGCTAACTGTACTTAAAAGATCATGTCTCAACGCCGTAGGTTCTTATGCTGTAGGTCAACACTGGCAACACACACTGCTCGAAAAACTATATTATACTAGCTGTGCCCCGCGGTTTCACCCGCGTTAATTTTTTTTAAAGTATCCTATTTTACTTCTGATAACTCCAAGAATATATGTACAAAGTTTCATGATCGGTTGAGTAGTTTTCGCGTCAAAGAGTAACAAACAAACTTACTTTCGCATTTATAATATTAGTTGGAGGATAACATTATTCCATTGCGTCAAAAAAAAATGTTCACGACAGGAATGCTGCGACGGTCAATCATATTCATCCAATATTGTTTCGATTTCGATCCAGGTGACATTGGAACTGTTACGGAGAATTAAGATAACGTTTTGATGCATTTACAAATTGACATCGGCCGATAGTAATTTATCGCGGTGGCGAAGCAATTAACGCCACTTTACTAATTGAAACGCGCAACAGGGCGTTTGTTTGTGTACCCACGAGCCAAGCAACGATGTAAGGCCGAATTAACTTTAAATATCTATAACCTAACAGAATTTCTGTTTGTGTCTATTTCTGCCAGTCTGAAGCTCGTATGGCCCTACGGCTGGCGTTGAATGCAAGAAATCTACGCCATTACGGGTGCGGTCGGATGTGAGATGGGTGTAGTAAGAAATTTTATGCGCGTTCGGATGGCAAGTTCAGCTATCGGTCCAGGTTATTATCGATCAATAGATAGCTGTTGATAAACTTTTTCGACGTCCTTAGGGGCAGTTTGAAATATGTTTAGCGGGTTGGACATTATTCTGTGTCTCTACCAACATGCACTAGTGGTGGAGTAAGCTCCAGGCCTCCCCTATAACGGGGAGAGACCCGTGTCCAGACGGCAAGCAAAAACGGTTGCAACCAGTGTTGTAAGCAGTAGTAGTATGACTACTACTATTACAAGAATGTCACGATCGAAGACCGTTCATGGCTTCGGTTAGATCGATACTTTCGGCCTTCCCGAAAATGTCCCATGAGTAAAGCCCGCTAATCATCATAAGTAAAGTTTGTCAATCAAAATCTTCTTATTGAGGTGACCTTATTACACGCTTTATATTAGCTTCACCTGTATGTTTGTAACCGACTTCTTTGGGCGCGATTTTGACCCACTTTAAACGGCCAGATTTCGTTCAAACTTTGTAGATTTATTGAGGACCGATGACAATACAATAATCTCATAACTTTATGTTAAAGTCGTAACTAGGATCATCAGGATAAAATAAAATATACGAGGGGCGGCTGATAAGTTCGTGGCCTAAGGTACTTTAACACGTCTAAGCGTCTGGTTAACTTGAAAATTTGCATAGGGGTCAAGTCAAGGGCCGATGATAATGCAATAATTTGAGAATAAAAATCCAACTAAAAAATTAAAAATAAATAATGTAGTTTAAAAAACTAAAAACACGCTTTTCTGAAAATACGAACTAAAAAGTAAAAAAATAAGAAGAAAATGTATTTTACTGTAAAAAAAAGCGGGGGGTGGTTTTTACCACTGTTACTGTTGACACCATGCACCCCACGCTTTTTTTTACAGTAAAATACATTTTCTTCTTATTTTTTTACTTTTTAGTTCGTATTTTCAGAAAAGCGTGTTTTTAGTTTTTTAATTGATTACTTATTTGTTGATGATGATAATGTTACTTGAAACTTGAGATGTTTAAAACAACGTATTTAAGCAAAAAATATGATATTGATACGATTAAATAAATGATGATGAGGCACTAACAACTGCATTGTCTGTGGCAATATTAAAACGATTCTAATACCATCATGCACTGCACTTCCTAATCCATTATTCGTTTGACATTCATGAATGGATCGCTCAAGTAATGAGCATGCAGATCCGTGAGCGAGAAGAATGTAGCCAAGGGCGGATTTAGCCCTCACTCGCGCTCTATTAGTTTCTACATATCGGGTATAATTCGTTTTACATTACGTTAATACTGTGAATCATAAAGGTGTCAATTAACTTAACGCTACAGTGTTATCAATTTTGTAAACCCTATGAAAAACGATAGATAATGTGTTTGTTGATTACGTATTTTTTCTCCGGCTTTACTCACGGTACGTTTTTGTACCCCGTATCTCGGACCTAAACGAGGACCTTCCTCATGAGTTTTTCAGTATTTGGCCGTCTTCGGCGACCCACCGCATCAGCTCATGAGAAAGGACTTCGCTTAGGTCCGAGACACGAGGTACGGAAACGTAACGGGAGTAAAGCCGGTTATAAATAATCAAGTTATGGTACACTCACGATTCAATTTAAAGTAAAATTGTTTTTGATTTCTTTGTCATTGTAACTGGGACTAAATAGGAGCTACGGTGTCTCGAAAGTAGTGCCTAAAAAGGAGCTTCTAGGTTTGTAAGCGGATAGAGTAATTTTCGAAACATCCAGTCAGCATTCCGAAAAAAAATTGTATGACCTTTGCCTTTTTAAACATCGTACGCTATAGGAGAGCTGCACAGTTCTTTCACAATGGGACCGAGTAGCTAGCAAGCCGTATTACTAAAGATCCCGGGATCTTCTACAAGTGCTGAGATAGGAATGGAGGTTTGAGAGAGGTTCAAGTCTAACATAACGGGTAATTCCTCTCAAGATATAAGGTAGCCTTATGAAGGTTTCGCTCCCGAAACAAAGAAACGCCAATAGGACCTTATTTATATGCAATACTGCATAGTTTCAGACTCTTTATATGCAATACAGACCGTTTTTTACCCTTTAAAGCCCCCCCCCCCCTCCCCCTTCCCGACCTCAGATCGCCTCTAATTTATTTTTCCTTTAATTTTTGTTATATTCTCTACCTTTTCCAATAGGTTTCATTCTACTATAATTTTTTTTGGTTTCAAAAATTATCGACACTGGTCTATTTATATAGGAGTTACATTGCATCTTCATCATCTCAGTGCTATTTGTAGTGCACTCAATGGAATAATATTTTTGGAATCCCTAACCACTACAGTTTCGGAAAACAATGAAGTAACAAAGAAGTAAATTTAGGCCTATCGAAGGAAACTCGAGTGACTCACAGTGACAATAAAAACGCTTCAACCACAGCATATTGATCGGTCGTACTGCGATTATTATAACTTTGCACAACAACGATTCCATTAATATTATTCACAGAGGCACTCGATCAAAAATTGCAACCAAAGTTGGATTTTGTGATATTATGTCATTTTGGTGGAGTAGAGAATCTTCAGACAGTGAGATTGATTGCTTGCACGTTGGTTCAGCTTTGTACAAAAAAGGTATTTTTTTTAAGACTTGACAGGTGGTCATGTGAAGAATTTGCAATTTTCGCACAGCATTTAAAAATTTCCATGTGATAAAAAAAAATTAAAAATTTGCATGATTGAAGATCAACACACCCATTTTATATCAACATCTGCTCTGCCAATTCATTTTCCGGTTTCAGAAAGTACAAACTTTTATACTTAAATACAAAATTATTCTTGTGTATTTTCCTGTATTTGTATGTGTCCATGGTATGTCCATGTCCATAATTTTGTATTTAAGACAGGGTTTTAATTACCTTACCGTGGGGCTATGAGTGAGTGACGTTTATTTATTAATTTATTATTCTACCTTTGCATAATACCAAGCTGACTGATGATTGTGACATTATTAAAAAAAATCTCTTAGAATATAAATCACTACCTATATAATCGCAGAGTAATATCATAATAATATTAGTTAATAATAATCTCTTATGGAAGTTATTACTAACACTATCTATACCTAAGCATTTCGGATAATATCACCCTTCTGGGTTTATCAAAATGTTATTAAACATATTTTTTGAACACCAATGTTACTAATAATAAACACAGATAATTATGTTCATTCAGATTAAAAAGATAGTTGCATATAAGCATATCAATATGGAAGATACATTGATAAAAATGAATCAATCAATTGATTGATAAATCTGTAAAATCAATGGTTGATTTTATTTCTCAAAAAAAAAAAATTTTGTTATTATACACATATTTACTTTACTTTACTTACTTTATGGCAATGAGTTTAGCTATTAGAAATGAGCAGGAGAAGAAGCTGGATTTTGAAATACAGCTTGTTAAGTTGGTTGGTTACAGTTACTGAAACACCTGTCAGTAACAAGCAGTGGCGGCTAGTGACATTTTTCGATGGGGGTTCAAAAAAAAAACAAAAAAATTATTTTACCACCCGTTGCCATCCAAGCATTTTCACCACCACTGTCTGTGTCACAACTGGAACTGACATTTTTGCTTTCAGTTCAAGGCGTATTTCGAAAGTTTTTTTCACACCGCTTACTAAAAGATACAAATGATAAAAGAAACACTGTATTGTTCCATTTTTAACACAAAGTGTCGCATATAAACTATTTTTTTAAATATTCATTTAAAAGAAAAACTACGAAATAACTGACAAAGACGACGACACGTTTGTTTGTATACATAAGAACGGCAACATCGCATAGGCAGGTTGAACCCACGGTTTGGCAACGTCGCGCGTGAGCGGCGCTCCAGATTAGGTTAATTTCTCATACGAAATCTTATGTTTCACGCGCCGGCCTGTGTCGATGTTTCTCTTTCGCACTCATTGAATACAGCGCTAGGAATCGTACTAAATTTAGTTTCATAGGAGCGCAATCGCTGGCGCTCCACTCGTTACATCTTGACGCTAAATGTACGCACGCGTAGATATAGGCAATAATTAATATAATATACTATGTATAGGTATGTTAGAATAGAATGAATGTAATGTAAGGATAGTATGTATTATGAAGGGACATAGATTACCTATGTAATTTTTTTGGGAGTGCACTGCACCAGCGCTCTTTAGGACGAGCCGCCTCTGGTAACAAGCCTCATTTGTGTACAATATGTATTCAACAAAAAAAAACAAAAGTTATATTTATAATTAAAATATAGGTGTAAACCGATTGAATTTGATCAACAATAGGTGTTATATTTAACTTTTTTACTTTTTAAAGTTGGCTTTACTTTTTTGTTAAAATTGTTTTACCATAATATACCATTTTTCAACCTAATCTGTAAGTTTAAGTTTATTCATAGAGAAGGTCTCAACCTAAACAATGGAGATATTAATAGGCTGATTATGCTAAATAAAATATAGATCAAGGGCCACAATCATGGGAGAAAATATGCTGATTTTATTTAAAGAGTTCTATCATTTTTCTGCATCACCCTTCAACAGAACCTGATATGTTATACAATATTTAAACCTTCTACTGCTGAAGTATGCTTTCAAACAATGAAAACATGATCAAAATCAGATTGGTAGTTTTTGAAAAATGGCAAACACACACACAAGCTGGTCAAGACCACAGACCTTTTTTGATATTGGTTAAAACTGATAATTAATACTAATACATACATATATCTTAGACTTACCCTTTGGTATCACTCCCGGGTCCATGAAAGTGGCCAGTGTAAAATTGGCCAAAACAAAAAATGTTATGACACCTTGGTATGCAGGTACCCATGGATGCTTGTGGAAATAATAATACTGACATCTGAAAACAAATAATAAAATCAATGTAAGTTTTTGCCATAGATTTTATACCCGTCTAGATGGATAATTCAAGCCCCGGAACGCCAATAATTTTATCGGCTAACTGTTAGCCCATAAGTTCGTTCCGCCCGCTCATTGCCGATACAGTCGTTGTGCGGAAAACACGTTTTCGATCTCATTTAAAAATGCCGATTTGCGCTATAACTTTGTGCAGGAATGACAAAGGACAATTGAAAACGACTAAAAAGGTTACCTATCATCAGGAAGTAAAGTTTTTGAAATCATTTAGACATGGAAACGATTAAATTATTACATCGTAATTTGTGAAAAATATACAAAGCAATTTGACGCCATTTTTTTACAGGGCTGCCAGTTCTGTGAATTGAAATTTCCCATGAAAGCATTGGTTAATTTCAATAGGTTTAATCATGATCTAAAAGTAGTATATTACATATGAAAAAAATATTATAATAATTGTGAAAGTTTATCTGTGTGTCCTAAGTGTGTGTTACTCCTTAACGCCGCCACGCTTCAACGGATTTGAATGAAATGTTGAATAAAATTTCATTAAAATTAGTTCACCTATAAAAATTGTGACTGGATTCAGTGGTAAATACAGTGTTGAGTAAACGTAGATTTTTATTCATATTTTTTACAGAATACCTACCGACAAATGACAGACTCCTCGTATCAAATTTTGTGGGAATGGAAGCACGAACAACAAATGATTGAAAGCATGTGGGGTGCTTATTATCGTATTTTTTTCCTTTTTAGTATTATTGTATTTTTTTACTTTTTAGTTCCAATTGTAATAAAAGCGTATTTTTTAGTTATTTTAAACTTTAATTTATTAAAAAAATATCTTTGGTATTATGAGGTGTAAAGACTTGTTAACATTATTTTAGAAATGTATTATTAAGAATATAAAAATAAATAAATTGCTTTCAACAAACATTTTCCATTCATTTCATTGTACTAACCTATGCAAAAAATATCGTAATAAAATTACCTAATTAGAATTGAAACAAAAAAAATAGTTTTCTCAAAATTGTAACTTATTTTTCCACTTTATTGGGAGATATTCTGCGAGCTGGTATCACTCAGTACGCCTGTGGTAACGTAACGCGCTTGTTAATTACGTAAGCTTGTGTGCGTAATACGCACACAAGAGTTTCATTTCTGGCCTGTTGTCATGCATGCCAATACTGGCGCAATGTTCCATCTAGACGGGTATAAAATCTATGGTTTTTGCAAAACAAAACACATTAATTTAAATATGTCTATTTTATATTTAGAGCAGCAATGGGAGAGCAGTAAAGATTGCAGTTTCTGACATGGAGATACTGGGTTTGAATCTTTAGCATGCACCTCTAAAAATTGTAATGTGCGTAAATTTATTGTAGCTCCAAACAAATTTTCAATAGAAGGAATAAAGGGGTGCTGCAAATCATTCATTAACATAAATATTTCACAGTCTGGGTGTTTGTGGTTCTGTCTTTGTCTACCTACAACACAAGGACTCCAAGTATGTGGATATGAGTGAGTAGTGTTATTCAATCATGTATTACTAGCCGTAGTCAGCCAGCGGCTTCACCTGTGTGGACCTGTTTTATAGGTTAGCGTAGGATAAAAACCATCCTATGTCCTTTCCCAAGGTCCACTCTTATGTGTTCCAAATTTCATTAAAATGGATTATTTAAAAAATTGCATTAGCTAATGCATATTCCTTTTAATAACGAAAATGTAAATTATTTAAGAAAAACAAAATATTAACACAATATTTATATTGCACAAGTGTTTGTAATTATACAAGTGCATTTACATGAGACTGATACAAAGCAGAAGCCAAAAATATTGAATACATGATAATTATTGGTTTATTAAAATAAAAGTGTTACTTCAAAACAAAGAATTAATCCAAAATACATAGGTAGATATTTTACATTACTACTACAAAACCAAATGACTACTAAATGAAACCTGATTAACAATGGTTATGATTCTTTTGTTAGCGCCTAATTTGGGCTCCGGTTTTCTTATATGGACAGGCACTTGCACACCACAGGAACCGCACGAACAGGACTTGGGTCCAATGTAAATAATGGTCTACCAACCATGACCACTCAACGCTTCGAAGTGTAGTTTTACACACAAATAAACACAAGGGAAGCGAAATGTACATGAAGCTGGATAAGGCAAAGGTAGCCCCGAGATATTAATAGAAACAAATCTACAATGTTATGTGAAAGTTGTCAAATCTAAGAAAATTCGAACCCGATCGACTTAATGTACACTTACGGAAAATAAAAAAATAGGGTCGTCGTGCCCAACAGTAAAGTCCAGGCGAATGTCGCGGGGATGTATCTCGTTTTAAGGTCGCATTTGGGCATATTGTGTCAATTTTAATTCCCTAAAAGCAAATTAACTCGATTTTATTCACTACAGTCCAACATGGCCGCGCCTATTAATATGACAGACAGAAAGAAACTGTGTGGCAGTGGCAGAAGCATTGACTTTGACAGATTACGATTAACCTATTTTTTTTTTAAATATATTAACGAAATGAAAAAAACAACAAACATGTTTATTTATTTTACATTTAAAATATTATTTATTCTTCTATTTAACGTTCACAATAAAATACAATTGTGAAATTTTATTGTATAGAAGGCCGGGCAAATTAGGACATAATGTAATAAAATTCCTATGTAGCACCCTTTATAATAGCCCTAAAACCATAAGAATAAATAATACTATACGAAAAATAGTAAAAATAAAATGTATATTTTTTATTTTATTTTATTTTTATATTCTTGTGCTGGGTAAAAAGCTTAGTTTTGTTTTAGTGTCCTTTTTCTTTCTATTACAAATTTTAGTAATTTGCCAGTATGTGTGTAATGTAATCAAGAAGGAAAATTATTTTATATCACAGACTAGACTACTTATTTAATATCATTGACTAGGATGATAAGTTTTATAATGTAATTTTTTGATACATGCTGCGTACAATAGCGTACATGCATCTTAGAGCATCACGCACGAACATTGACACGGGTGTGATACCCGTCAATACCTCGATGCTCTAAGGCACAGAATCATGATTTTTTTGGACTGACTGTTACTGCGCACATTGTTTTATATTCTTAAGGAGTCTTAGGTCTCTTTAGTATCCCTAATTAGTTTGTGTGTCTCTTAGAGCATTTCACGGGAGTCAATACCTTCGATGCTCTAAGCCAGTGTTTCCAAAGATTGTTTTGCCGTGACCCAGTAATTTTCACACAGCCCCTTCATGATCCACTCATATATTTTAGTTAATATATCTAGTTTATAATTTAGTGCAAAGTATGGAACTGCAGCTTATTTTTACTAAAGAATACCCAGTTCGCGAAATATGATGAAATTTATCATAATAAAGAGTCAACATCTGAACCTGGCTAATTAGTTCCGGAATGTAAAACTTTTTGCGGTGTCGATTGGATTGACCTTATAAATGTTCTTTACCTCGCTCACCGCTTACGAATATAACAAAGCGTAGATCAATTATTGTAGATAGGTATTATTTTTAAAACAAGGCGAGAATTTTGCGACCCAGTATTTTATTTTGATGGCCCGGTACCGGGTCGCGACCCGGTAAATGTACACTGCTCTAAGCTGTTACTAAATCAAACATTTTAGGGTTCCATGCCCAAAGGGTGCCAACGGGACCCTATTACTAAGCCTCCGCTGTCCGTGCGTCTGTCTGTCATCAGGCTGTATCTCATGAACCGTGACAGACATAAAAAAAATTTAGGCTAGACATTATAAAAATTTCACAGATGATGTATTTCTGACAATTTCTGTTGCAGCAAGAAATACTAAAAAATATAATAAAATAAATATTTAAGAGGCTCCCATACAATAAACATGTTTTTGATAGATTAATTATCGTACGGAACCCTTCGTGCGTGAGTTGCGTTTTTAGTTCTTCTTTACTTTATGGTCCTGTTTGGATACGAAGGAAACATTGGCAGAATAGAAGATGGATAATTTGGATACGACATCAGCGCAACACTAATTACAAAGTTTTTTGCGACTTGAATTTTCATTGGTTTAAAGATTTATAATTCTTTCGCTTATTGGTTATTTTATTTTGAAGTTTGAAATAATAAACTGCGGTTGGTAAATTGAATTCGTATACTCTTGCGGATAAAAATGGCCGCAGTGTTGTCCAGTATTTAGAACAGAGTAGTTCTCAGTTTTTTAACGTGAAACTTTTAGAAATTTTGCGAAGTAAAGGCATTACAAAATTATAAATAAGCTCCGACGTTGATCGATCGAATACGGATCGTGAAAATGTCGGAAAGAAATAGCCCAAGCGTGTTGAGTTATCTAAGACAGTACAGGTTCCAGAGGACTGCGAGCCCTGGATCTAACAACACAACACCGTCGCCTTCTAGTTCCCGTAAGTCTTTTGTATAACTCATAGCCTGAAACTTTTAAATACTCTAGAGTATACGACTCCTTCAGTTTTTGTCAACGCTCTACGGTTATGTACTCGTGCCGACCACGTTTAGTGACCCCATACCGTTACAGTACATTCAAGGTTTCCTTTTTTTCTATACTTGCCGGTTACCAGATAATTTTGATGAAATGAGCAGGATCTATTGTACATGGTTGTAATAAATATGCTATCAATAGTGAACGTTAATAAAATCACGTTATGGGAATCTGTCGAGTAAACTTAAAATCTGTTTTCCATCAACATGTGAAGACAAATTCCAGTAATTGGTGTTCTTATTTGTATAACATTGGTGTACATGAGTTTTCATTCTTCCCATTTTTCTCTAACTTACGTCACCCAAGGTAAGAACGAACCAACTACTTTGAAAATAGTTTTGGTAGTGTGATGTAATTTTTATGTTCTTCACACTTTGTAACTTATTTCATTATCTCTAATTTTCTGGTCGGAGTGTCTACTTAGGTTCTTTTTAGTATGTATGTAGTAGTTATCTTAGCCCAATGAAGTGAAACCTTATTGATGAAAGTGACTTATTTCCTTTACACTTATTTTTAATCAGTGTGATGTTGCTCATTGAAGTAAAACCATATTGATGAACTTGATTGAGTAGCTTATCTTCGTTTATTCTTATTTTTCTTCAGTACAGTGTTTTTGCTTTTTAATAAAAATCATAGTTTAATTTAATGAGTATTTTTTTTTTAGATTCTATATGCAGTGTAAATCTATTACTGACCTAATGGTTTTAGGAAGCTTACAGATAAAAATCTGTATGTTTGAATATGCAGGGTGGTTAACAAGAAAGAAATGTATCATTTTCATAAAAAAATAAATATCCATACATACATAAATGAATTATATGGAAGTGTGTTGTATTCATCCTTTTTTGAACTTTGAAAATGACTGAGATTTTGATAGCAGACAGAAAGCTAGTTCAAAATAAAAACAGCCAGCATCTGTACTTAGCTTCCAATGATAAGTGTTTTAAAAGTTGTTAAGTAATTTACTTGCAATGTTTGTTCTTTGCAGTATCTTATACTTATACTTTGTACAATATAGGATAAAACACTGAATAAGAGTTGCAGACTGACTATTTATTACATAGGTACTTTATTTCATACAGTAAAAACTCCTTATTCTTCTTCTTAGACTTCTTCTTCTTCTTAGTCGTTTTAACAGTGATCCAGTCAAGGAATTGTCTATATTAAATAATCATAAATTAAATATTCAAAATTTAATAATTCCACACTAAAACAAAACAGCCTAATACAATAACTACAACAAGCTTATTCAATTTTTATTTAGCAATACTAGGGCTTCCAATACCAGGATCCTGGTTTCAGCCAATACTGGGATCCCAGAATTTTTTTTTTGGGTTTTTTAATACCAGTATTGAAATATTCAACACCTGGAATCCCTGTATTAGTGATTTTTTTTAATTTTAGTACAAAACATGAAATAAAAAACTATCACTACTGCTCATAGACATTTTTATCCATTTATTTTATTTAGGAATAAAACTGAACGGGGCTTTCGTTGTTGAACGTCCACATGTTACTACTCCACCAAAATTTGTATACAAAAACATCATTGAAAAGGTGTGAAAACTTGCAAAATACTTCAGAAAATCGCCTACAAGAAACTATCTATAAAGCTATGTTACCAAAGATTATGGCAAAGAGATTAAATTGATGCTAGATGTAAAAACCTGTTGGTGCAGTGTGGCCATTGTGGTCGGTCAATTTTTGAAGCTTAACAAACATGACTGACATTTTTTAAGCAACAAATTAGTATCTTAAAAAAAGACTTATTATTAATTATTGAAGATGTATTAATACCCGTATTGAAAAAATCCAGTATTCGAAAATCCTAAGCAATACTAGTTTTAAGTAACAGTTTATTTAACAGTTTAATGGTATCAACATGGTATCTAATTTTTATTTTTATTAAATTTCTATTTAAACAGAAACACCAATAATTAGAATGCCAGCTCCAAACACAACTGTTAAAAATGGCCCAATTGTGTACAAACGGATCCGGATCCTAGATTCTGATTCTGATGATTCCCCGTCACCAGCCAAGAAGCCAGCGTTTGTGGAATTGACAACTGCAGTAAAAGAGAGGAGGTTCAGAAATATGGTAGAAATGTTTCCAGATATATCACACAGTGTAAGTAATACATTTAGTCAATAGAAATTATTTTTCTATTAATTTATATTGCTTTTATGACGAGGAGTGAAGATTTGGGTTATCACAGGTAAAAATCATACTTAACTATGATTAATATTTAAAAAAAACGTTAAATCTTACAAAATTTGGATATTATCATAGAACTATTTTGTAGGTGGTAGAACTTTAATAATTTGACAGTGGAAGTACCCCAGCTACACCCACTTTTGCCTTCCTCACAATTCAATTGTGTTTTGGTGGTGCAGTTACGAACCAGAGAGTATCAGCGTTTGAAGTTCACAGCTACTCATGGCCACTCACGGCTGAATATAACCACAGGCAAGATTAAGACTTGCTTGAGGTTGTGTGAAGTAGTCCGTGGGCTATAACAAACAACAAACATTTTTTGACGCGACAAAGTCTAATAAATCAATAAACGCAGGCTGCACGCAAAAAAAATAGTGACTCATTGTAATGTTACTTTGAGGCTGGAGAGTTCGGCGTGCGCCTTTCGGCAACCGTTTATAAAGTGTAGTGAAAAGTTAATGTGGTTTTCATTGTTTTGTTTTGTTATGACATTGTCACGTTAAACTATCGTCCGTAAACCGACTTTACAGACAACCATTTTTTATAATTTCTTCCTCCTACCATCCTTCCTTATATATCTTTTTTTTTCAGTTTATAAAAAACACATTAGTAAAATTCAATTGGAATGAAGAGCGATCGAGAGATGAGCTTTTGAAACATGACCCAGAGAGTGATGAGAAGCCAAACTCCTCCACCTTCTTCGGGGCTCGGCCTGGATACTCTGGGCTGCCTCGTCAAATACCTCGGGCGAATGGGAACATAGGGATAGTTAGAGTTACAAGTGGTCCAAATAGTGGAGTTGGGACCAGCACCACTACAGTTGTAAGAAAACAGCTTGTTGCTAAGGGCGGCAGAGCCAGGAGAGGCAGCAGCGGCAGTGAGGATGAAGACTATGGTGTTAGGAAAGGAAAAGATGATAAAGTTTATGATAGGTAAGTCATATTTAAATCAAGAAAGGTTGTGGGCCTGTATGTACATGGATATTATCTCATTGTGTGCGGATAAGAAGCTATCAGTCATTGGTTACTATAGTTACATACATATGTCAGCAAGTTACTGTAACCTGAATTAGGGGTGACTGATTGCTTGAAAACTTCTTATGCTTACTTTTTTTTGTATTGGGGGAGGGGATACAAAAGGTACTTAGCACCATGGGAGAGGATACTGATTATGTGGGATTTGTAAGGCATTAAAAACCTCCTAGGTTCCTTCCTCTGTGCTTAGGGAGGGCTCCGGGATCTCCAGTAGAGCGCACCACGTGCGACACCCAGCCAGGCCCATCAAATGTGCTTCTCGCGACATGCGGCCACGCACTCACCGCAGTCCTACCTTACAGCATTAGCTTTCTGAAACAATTTGCATCCACTTATAACCCAGGAACCGTGGTAAAATAGCATTTGTGAGATAAAAGAGCTATCTATACTTCTGAATATTACAATTCTTGTCTTTTTACTGGCACAAAATTAATATTTCATTGAATAATGTACCCTAGTTCAAGCTAGACATAGTCTACTAATATGTTTGACGACCCGCTTGGCATATTGGTTAAAATGCTGGACTGCAAATCGAAGGGTCCGGGTTTCGGTTCCAGGCATAACAGAAATTTGAATGAGTTTAAATTTCTGTTCTCGTCTGGGTGTCTGTGTTCATAGTACCCACAACACCTTAATTACCTTACTGTGAGGCTATGAGTGTGTAACGTTTATAAAGTTTATTTATATGTTATTTATTCTTTACAGTGATGATTCAGACCAGGAAATTACAGACGACTTAGTGGGTGACAAGAAGAAAGTGTTTCAATTTTTGAACACAAGTAACTTGAATGAGTTGTCTCTACTCAGTGGCTGCTCTCTGAAGAAAGCAGAGGCCATCATTGCGCAGAGGCCCTTCAAGGGATGGTTGGATATGGTATGAATATTACAGCGTAAAATTTTATTTACAGTCCATTTAAGGATTGTTTAAAAAATAAAAACAAAAGTCATAAATTTTATTACATTCACGTTTTTCGACTTGCATATTATTGTCATACTCATGAACTATTTTTGCATAATAAACAGTACCCAGATGACAGTGTTACTTCAATGAAAAAATGATTTGCTTATTTAACAACGCCATTTACTTCAGCTCCCGATTTAAAAATATAGGCTTATATATACTAGGTGATTGGTGTCGAGAAGAGTCATATTTTTCAGTTTATGTTTAGGTTGCTAAAACACTGATAAAACACCATTTTCTAAAAATGAAACTTGGTTAGATCGATATATCGCCCCCGAAACCCCCTGCATGCCAAATCATTGGAGCCATTCTTCAAATTCTGTTTATATACTTATATACAAGAATTGCACGTTTAAAGGTATTAGATATAACGTTATATGATTTAACCCTGTCAAAAAATACTTTTATCAGTTAAAACATACTTAAACATACTTATTGGTTCTGAAAGTTTTATGATTCTTAGGTATATATTTTTATTCTGATATTATGTAAGCGTTGTTTCATCAGAGGACAGCTACTTTCATAAATTATGAAATCAGCAGTTAACTGCAATTAAAATTTTATGTATCGTACAAATATTAATATCCTAGTAGTATCCTAGAAAAATAATGTATATCTATGTAAACTAAAAACATTTTCTACACATCAAACATTTGTGTACTACCCGTTCGCGCTAAGTTTGCCGCTGGCGATATGACGTCACTCGAAGGGTAGTGTCAGCAAAAAAAGGAAACTATATTTTAATTATTTTTTTATTATTAATAAAAAAATTGTATTTGGGTAAAATTTGTAAGATTAATTGCATTTAATCACTATCGTCTATAGGTTCTACACCAGATACTTTCACTCTCACTGTCACTAAATTAACAAAATAAACTTATTTCGTACATCACTTCTTAAGTTTTTACCCTTACCCATAGTTTAAACAAAGCGAAGTACTAAAAAATGTCAAAAGCAAAGACGCGCATTCCACGGACCGGCAAACTTAGCGCGAACCGTTAGTACATTCTTAAGGCCAAGATTCCCAACCACACCCTTTAACAAATCAACTTTGATCTTCACAGGTGCAAAAATTCAACAACAACAAGATGCTGAGCACGGAGCTCTTGAACTCGACCCAGGAACTGCTCAGCACCAGAAATAACATCCAGCGGCTGATGAAGAAGTGTGTGGGCCTGGCGCAGCAGCTCGAGGCCGCTGTGGCCGCCGGGGCTGGAAGGCTGAAGCAGCCTGCTATATTAAACCCAGAGTAAGACATTTTCAGTATCAACCTTACACACTTTTGATTTGTCGATTATGTAATAACCCTAGCGGAGTAAATGGAAGAACTCAGCACTATACAAGGGGACCTTCATAGCGCCTCGCAACGAGTGGGTCTCAAGATGAACATGGACAAGACAAAGGTTATGTCTAATATCTACGTCACGCCCATACCTGTCATTGTTGATGGCGCAACTCTCGAAGTTGAATAGAATAAGTTTATTTGCAAAAATGTGGTTACAGTTTCAGTCTTCTTTGATACAATATTATTGTCTCACATTAGCTGTGATTTGGCATGTAAATTCTAAATTAATAAATTATTAAAACCCGACCAGGCTAACATGATTCGACCATCATTATCTGGAGCAGCAGCGCAACTGCATACGACCTCAGGCGAGACTCAGGCTAGCTTGACATTGTTTGTAGATTTCCATGGGTTGCAGCAACCGCTTAACAAAGACATAATAATAATAAATAAATAAATATCTTTGGACAATTCACACAACACCATCTGATTCCAAACTAAGCAGAGCTTGTACTATGGTAATCAGAAAGCTGATAAACATACTTATATAATTCTAAATACATATTTAAATAGATAAATTAACACCCAGACACAGAACAAATAGTCATGTTCATCACACAAATATTTGTCCTGGGTGGGAATCGAACCCACGACCTCACGTTTCGCAGTCGGCTCATCACCCACTACGCCACGGAGGTTGTCACACACTGACTTTTGTTTCCACAAATATGGGTGTTTACAAAAGTTGTTTTAATATATATTTAGTTCTCCATACTTCTTGAGGTATGCAAATATTACAAAGATAAAAATATAAAAGAGAAAAATTTATATGTAACACAATTACAAAAGTGTACATTTATTTTATTATTGTTTTTATTTGTCCCATATTGCGCCTTTTATAAATTAAAATATTCATTTATTTATATTTCGGATCAGAACCAATCATATAAATAAATATCATCTACATCTCCATTCAAAAAAAAAAGTGTTAAAACTTCTAGTGCTACAATAAACTTCCTACATTTTCACAGCATGACCTACTTTTCTTTCAGTCTAAAGCTCGCTCCATACCAGTTGGTCGGCTTGAATTGGCTGGCAGTGCTACACAAGCAGGGTGTGTCCGGCATCCTCTCTGATGAGATGGGCCTTGGGAAGACTGTACAAGTGATAGCGTTCCTTGCCCATTTGAAGGAGACTGGACAGTCTAAGAGCACACATTTGATTGTTGTCCCAGCTTCGACATTAGGTAGGTCATTGAGTTTAAAGATTTTTTCCATACCCTTTAATTACCCATTGCTGGACACAAGCCTTTTCCCGATATTGAGAGGGAGTAAGGCCATAATCCGCCAAGCTGGCAAAGTGAGTATGTGACATGACATGCCTTTGAGAAATGCACAATGATGGCAAACATAGTGATGAAATTTTACAACCTTTCCCTCATTGTGGAGCAGCGATAAATACGAACGTAATAAATTTATTATATAGAAGTGTTCAGAGAAGTTTAAACTGGTGACCCTCGTGATGGTGATCAGTCTCACTTGTTCTTATTATCATTGAGGCCATTTTGACGTTTGAAGACCCGTGTAGCGCAACGGTTACCATGCCAGACTGCCAATGGTGGTCCCTGGTTCGATTCCAAGTGAAAATTTAAATTATAAGTGTCATAATCTTTTCTTGTTAGCGTAATCGAGCCCAGTACGACAGTAGTTAAGCTAAAATAGCTAATCAAGATCGCTAAATGTCTGCCTCTCTCCAAAATGCAATGTGTTACCAAAGCATACTTGTTATTCGAATTTATTGTGTAACATTTGCATAGCTTTAAATAAATAAATAAATAGTTGTGTAAAAGAGCAACCCTTTTGCAATATCAAAATGCAATGTTAATATTGAATTTGTTTTCTTCCCAAAGACAACTGGAGCAGTGAGCTCAGCCGCTGGTGTCCCTCCCTACGAGTGAGCAAGTACTACGGCAACCCAGAAGAACGTCGGCAACTTCGGATCGAGTATGCCAGGGGACTTGACCAGATAGACATTGTTCTCACTACGTAAGTACTCCTTAAACAATCGATATACTAGCTTTAAACACTGCACTCCCTTAGTTTAAGCCAATAGATAGTGTGAGTTGCCTTTAAGCTTATTGTATAGATATTAAAATTCGTGCAGTTGTTTCGCAAAGTCGCGAAGATGTTCGGCTCTGGTTGTAATAGTGATTTGTACTGACAAGCGCGCTTGTGTACGTAAACGTTCAAAGCTATAAAACCTATAAAAAATATTAGCTCACTATAGGGACAACTCTTCAATGTATATTGTCATGCTGACGTTACTTGACAGTCAGTGCTTTCGAGGTTACGCAGTTTAAATCATTGTGCATGTGTACGCCAAAATTCATGGTTGAATGACTTCGTGAAGAGATAGAAAACATCTATAGTAAAATTAACCTTACCCATTCTTACTGGCAACATTCATTGACTTTATAATACACTACAAAACAGTATTATATTGTATGTCATCTTAAGTTGTCTAAAGTCCGGCCAACGAGACGAGATAAAGAATGTAAACAAACGGACCGTTACCAAGTTACTATTGCGAGAGCGAGCAATAATTATCTCTGTCCTTATCACACGTATGCAGTAATGGCGTCAGTTAGTCAACGACAGCTTTTGTTGCCTGTTTCGTGGTACAGGAAAGCAGTCAGTACCACAGTTGTCAACATTTGGTCGCGTTTTGACGGGAAGTCGAAAAAGACATTATGTTGTGCTCTTGTTTTATTTTCATGTTATTGGTATAATTTTGAGTAATATAATAAAATAATAATCTAATAAATTTGATGGCATTTGGTTCGATATAGGTTAATTACAGTGCATGAGTGTTGTGAAATAAAATAACAGTGCGAAAATATGTTTATACAGCTTGCCTCCAAAATTCCATTGGTCACGTTCTGGTAAAAAAGCCATCGCTTTACTTGAATTTATGACTGACTTGACTGACTGATTACTGACGACTTACTGACTTTACCTATTATTACTCGTCCAGTTATAACGAAACTGGCAAAAACGTGATGTAAATATTGTTACGCCCTATGGGTAATAAAATACCGTTTGCAACGTAGAAGTTGTTTATTGTCTCCTTATACAAAAATCCAATCAACAGAATCCAAATCACCAAGCACAATCACTATGGTCAAATATCTTCGCTGTAGTCGGCGAAATAATTCTTCCTTGTTGCTTGGAGTGATCGCTTTGATTTCACTTCCGGAACTAAACTGTGTCCTGTCGCGGCCCGGTGCGTGCCTTACATTCTTACATACGGCTACCCACGCGGCCACGGTTCTCTAGAATTTTCCCGAACTACCTAATTCAATAGGCCCGTCCCGAACCTTCCTTTATGTTACTAACGCAATTATAGTTATGTACAGTCATAAATAATAGCCGCAGCCCGCGATGTACAAAACCTATACATGTACGCATGTATTAATCCTTATCTAAATAAAAACGTTAATTAGCTTCGTCAATCCAGATTAAAATTGTACAAAATGTAATCAAATAAATACTTTAGAAGATGATATTTGGTTTTACCATAAATCATAACATCACCCGGCGCGCAATCTCATCGCTCATCTATTTTTTGCCTTTAGTACTTAAATGGGTTTTTGTAAAATAAATTTTAATGTATATCACTTAATCGCTCGAGCGTAGCTGGGCCGGGTCGCTAGTATATGCTATGTATATAATTGATTCAAATAAAAATGTTTTGAACCCCTGAAACTTTGTTTACATTTTTTATCACGTCTCGTTGGCCGGACTATAGTATATGTGGTGTTTGCAGTTATGTTGGCATTTCTGAACAGTTCACACTGGATACAAAAGAGTGTTCACCATAGAAATGATTAAGTTTTTGATATCTCCCCGAATGACCCATTAAATCGATATTTTTATACTATATATTATGTAATATGATTGTATAAACATATATTCGACGACCTTTGTGGCGCATTGGTTACCATGCCGGACTGCCAATCGAAGGCATCGAATCCGAAAGCGAAGCAGAAATTTGAATGATGAGTTTAAATTTCTGTTCTCGGCCTGGTCTGGTGTTTGTGTTTCTGTCTGTGTGTGTGTCTATGGTACCTACGACACAAGATATATTTATCTTACGTACCATAGCCCCATGGCTATGAGCGTGAAACTTTATTATATTACTTTTCACCCAACAGATACACAATGGTGAGCAGTTGCCCGGAGGAGCGCAAAATGTTTCGCATCACGCCGATGCAGTACGTCATATACGACGAGGCCCACATGTTGAAGAATATGTCTACTCAGAGATATGATAATCTACTCAAAATAAAGGTCAGTGCATATATGTTTTTACCATAAAGACTGACATAGGCCAACAACTCCACAGTCCGCTTTGCACACTCCTTTTTACCATAGATGTGTAGGTTATGGGACAACCTTCCAACTGAGGCATTCCCGGTGGACTATAACATGGGGTTCTTCAAGAAAGCTGTAAAAAAAGAGGTCTCCAAAGCTGGCAATGCTTGGGTGGCTCCCCTGGGGTTGCCCGTGTCCATAGGCGACAGTGATCGCTTAACACCACGCGGTCCGTCTGCCTTTTTGTTAGGTTAACTTATAAAAAAATAACTTTTTTTTATTGTTTCATTTAAATGACAGATAGACAAACATGCAGACTACAGTCAATGGACATACACATCCTCAAACATGTTGCGCTGCTATTCTGGAGGCTAATTGTCGCCTCATTTAAGTCTATCCGGTAACCAGACGGGTTGATGACCCACGTGGCGTAATGGTTACCATGCCGACCTGAATCGAGAGGTCCCGGGTTCGATTCCCGGCGAAACAGAAATTTGAATGATGAGTTTAAATTTCTGTTCTCAGTCTGGGTGTTTGTATTGTATTCCTGTCTTTGTATGTGACCATGGTATCCACGACACAGAGTATTAATTACCTTTGTGTGGGGCTATGAGTGTAACGCTTTTTTTTTATTGTATTTTAAGCGCACCTTTCCGCCGAAGCACTTTAGAATTACCCTGCTTGAACTATGAAAGTTCAAAGACCTATTAACAATGTGATAATACTCGCAAACGAAATTAAATGTTTTTTTTTTTAATTCATGTTTCAATAAAAAATAGTGTCAAGAATGCTTAACACAATTATAGAGTTTTTGGCGGGCAGTCTGAAGGGGACAAGTTGTGCTCTTGTTTTCATTTTCTTGGTGTATTTTTGAGTTATATCAGATAAAGTTTATGGCATTTTGTTTGATATAGGTTATTGACTGTGCATGAGTATTGTGAAATAAATGAACAGTGCAAAAACATGTTTTTTCGACTTGCTCCAAAACTACGTCGGACATGTTCTACTAGTAAAGTAGCTGTCACTTACTTGAACATTTGACTGACTAGACTGACTTATACCTGACGACTTACTGATTTTTTCTGTAACTACTAAGTGATAAAATTATACTTGATGCTGGCAATATGTACAGAGTATGCAATGCCATTAAGAATGAAATGAAAACACAATTATCGACACAATAAAAACGTAGCAGAGTAAGTGATAAAATAATTCATTGTTTCTTTTATTTCAGTCAAAATACAGACTCTTGCTAACTGGAACACCTCTACAAAACAACTTATTGGAGTTAATGTCATTGCTGTGTTTTGTGATGCCTCACATGTTCTCTGGTAAGAAGGATGATCTCAAGAGCTTGTTCCAGAAAAATGCTGTGAGTATTCTATTTTTTTTTAGAGTTTGAGTAACTAAATTAGTTAAGTACCTAACATTTTATATTAAATGTTGCTGTGTAGAATTAGAATTCATCTACAATTAAATTTTTAGTCAATTATTGAGTTACTAGCCTTCTGCCAACGGTTTCGCCCTCTTGGACCCATTTTATAGGTTCCAGTAGGATAAAAACCATCCTGTCCTTTCCCAAGGTCCGCTCTATCTGTGTTCCAAATTTCACTAAAATTGGTTCAGTAGTTTAAGCGTAAGTAGCAGACAGACAGACAGAGTTACTTTCGAATCTTTGATATTAGTAGGGATTTCATATTTCAATTTTATACCATAGCTCTATTCTTAATTCCGAAACTACAGGGAAATGAAGACAGTAATATTTGTATTTTGTCTTTCACAGAAAGCAAAAACTACAAAGAAGACAGACAGTACAGAAGATGACATACCTGCATTTGAACAGAGTCAGATAACGCAAGCAAAGCGAATAATGAAACCGTTTGTGCTCCGGAGGCTAAAGAAGGATGTGCTACAGGATCTGCCGAAGAAAACCAACCATACAGAACTGTGTCCCATGTCAGACAGACAGGAGAAGCTTTATAAACATCTTATAGCTGGTTTTGCTGCAAAGGATGGAACTGTGAGTCTATTTATCTTGATTATGCTGCTTAATATATATATATTTTTTAAATTAAACCGGACAAAAAGGCAGACGGGCCGCGTGGTGTTAAGTGATCACCGTCGCCAATGGACACGGTCAACCCCAGAGGAGCCACCCGAGCATTGCCGGCTTTGCAGGAGAGCTTTTTTTACAGCTTTCTTGAAGAACCCCATGTTATAGTCCACTGAAGAAATATTATGATTAATAAGTTTAATTATTTGTGGCTGAGCAAAATAAAATAATTCACTGCAGAAATACTTGTTATTCAACTCGAGGAATTCTATATTAACATGAGTGCATAATTTATGTTTCAGATCCACGCAACAACAGAACAAAGCGGCATATCAATGATGATGGACATGCGCAAGCTGGCTAACCACCCTCTCCTACTGCGCAACTACTATGACGAGAGCCTGCTCGCCAAGATAGCCCCCCGGCTGGCCCGGGACCCCGGCTACAAGGAGAAGAACGAGCAGTACGTGCTGGAGGACCTCGCCTGCCTCTCCGACTTCCAGATACATCAGCTCACTCAGCAGCACCATGTGAGTGTTTTATTTAAAGAATGCTGGTTATCTGTAAATTTCTTCTTATAGATATTGTATTTCACGAAGTCCTGCTCTGGTTGGAGCTCTGGTTTTAGTAGTTAGTGATGTGAACTGACAAGCGCGCTTGTGTGCGTAAGCTTTTGTAGCATTAGTAATGAAATTTGGACATCACAGTCATTACTACAAAAATACCTTTTAAAATTGTTCTTTATTTACACAAGTCGTTTGACGTTAAGCACACAAGGTTACGCACACTAACCGTGCACGTCTCACATTTATAGCTGAACACACTTTGTGACATAGAACATCTATACCAGTAGATGATTATAATAATCTGCTGGTAGATAACTAAAGTATTATATAGTATCGACACCAACCCACATTGGAGCAGTATGGTGGAATAAGCTCCAGGCCTCAGCAGTAATACTGGGCAGAGACCCGTGCCCAGCAGTGGGATGCGAAGAGGGTTGCAGCCTACTATAGTACATCTGTCTATCTTTTATGTTTGACTATCTAACCTACGTTGGCTTGGCTGCAACCCTTCTGGCGTCCCACTGCTGGGCACGGGTCTCTCCCCATTATTGGGCCTTCCCAAGACCTAGGCCTGGAGCTTACTCCACCACGCTGCTCCAATGAGAGTTGGTGGAGATGCGAGTTAGTGGCCAACCTGAATCAAATCAAATCAAATTAATTCACTGCAGAAATGCTAGCCAATGCCAACCTGCTGTCGGATGTTTTCAAACCGCTCATAAGGGCTCCGACAAGGTTTAACGACTGTTATCTATCGACAACAACCGGGACCAGCAGCTTAACGTGCCCTCTGAAGCACGGAAACGCGCATGAATTTTCTTGCAACTAGCGGTCACCCATCTCACACCCGACCGCGCCCGTTTGGCTTATTTACATAGATCGACTGCGTTCTACGCTAAAAGCCGGGCCATGCGCGCATGCGTATTATCGCATTAAAGCAATAATAAACTATACAGTCAAATGCCGTTTTCATTGTTTCAGTGCATCAAATCATTCAAAGTGCCGGACCAGCTGATAGAGGACTCTGGCAAGTTCCTCAAGCTGGATGAGATGCTGCCCAAGCTGAAGGCGGACGGTCACAGGGTGCTGGTGTTCAGCCAGTTCACCATGATGCTGGACATCTTGGAGCCCTACCTGCAGCTGCGGCAGTACCGCTACCTGCGGCTGGATGGCCAAACCGCTGTCAATGACAGGTCAGTGACATTGTTTGCAGACCCTTGGGTCAATCAGCTGGCTTACATTTTGGTTTCCAAACTGCCCAACTGCTGAGCGACAGGTTCATATGAAAGACTAGTTGTAGTTAAGTTTTTTGTAGTATTCTAATACGTATTTAAAAGTAAATTTTCATAAAAATCAAAACTCAAATTAATACTAATGAATATGCTTTACAATTCCGCTCCAAAACAAATATAGATGTGAAAATGGGCAACATAGTTTTTCCGAGACCCAATGAGGAAAAAATTAATAAAATAAAATTAATTATTTTTTTTTCTTTATTAATTTTGTTTCTTTCAGGCGCTTCTGATAGTTTTTTAAATCATTAATTTTTTAAATGGCTACATCTATTCTCTTTCTGAACAGTGTATACTAAATGTATGCATTACGATGATTTCAGACAAGAACTCATAGACCAGTACAACACGGAGGACATCTTCGTGTTCCTGCTGTCGACGCGCGCCGGCGGCCTGGGCATCAACCTGACAGCTGCCGACACCGTCATCATACACGACATCGATTTCAACCCCTACAACGACAAGCAGGCCGAGGACAGGTGAGTCACTCCATCACTTGTTTGATATACACCAGGACTGAGTATGGGACCCCGCGCCGGAGGAATGGGCATCAACCTGACGGCCGAAGTCAGGTGAGTAGCTGCAAAACTTTGTACACTTTTCCACGGTATCTCACGAATATTGGTTAACTGTATTGTTTGTTGCGTATTATTTGTGTCCTACGTATTATTTGTGTCCATCTCTACAATATCGTGGACGCCTGGAGCTTACTTCACGCTTCAATGCAGGTTGGTAGAGATGCGAGTTAGTGGCTAACCCACTGACGAATGCACAAATCTTCCAGGAGACTGAGACAACCTTCAGGCATTTCGCAACAACTTATATTTAAAAAGCATAGCATAACATATACATTATAATAGCACCATGTTTCTTTCATCAGATGCCACAGAATGGGCCAAACTCGACCAGTTACAATCTACCGGCTATTGAGTGCTGGTACCATCGAAGAGGGTATCTACCAAGTGGCGCAAGAGAAACTCAACCTCGAGAAGCATGTCACTGAAACTGATGGTAAGCTTTTATACAATTTGTTACTTTATCTCAACAACCATGTCTAAGTCTTAAGTAACTATTTTTAATCAAGTCACTCCACACTACTACACTTGAATTCTCCATTCAAGGAAAAACAAATTAGAAAACTCATCTCTAATTACTATCAAATACCATAGATGTATCCTAGTGAATAATTGTTGCATGATTGTAAGAATACTTGGCTTAGTTTTATAAGGTTTTGAAAACGTTTTACTTATGTGTGCCTTTATATTTGTTATCTGTAATATTTCAAAGCTGTATAACAGTGACATAGTTGATAAGGGCTCAATCTTATTTAAGACAATGCCTTTGAGCGGCACAGTCTCAGCCAAAACACATTGGCTGAGACTGTGCAGTTGTGCCACTACTCCGAAGGCTGATGGTCGCCTCGCGTAAGTCTGGCCTACAACTGCACCTTTTCCGTTTCAATTGGTTGAAACGCAATAGTATTGCTTTCCAGAAATTTTTACTGCAGTGGTCGCAGCAGCAGTGGACTTCATCAGTGAAATCATGAAATCAAAACCTATATATAGCTGTAGTACAGATTGAACAATAAATATTTAAATTTGTTTTCAGAAAATGAGCCTACCGAACAGAAGAACGTCGTGCGACTTTTGTCAGCCGCACTGGGTCTGACCTCTACCAGCAAATGATTGTTGCCTTCCGACAACATCATTGTCATTGATGATTAGATGGCTGTCGAGGACCTTGTGTGAATAGTGAGTGACTGTGAAGGAACAGTGAGTGGTAGAAAAAGAATATTTATTTCATAGGTCGTCAGTAAGTGATACAAGTGGGAATGGTAAGAGTGTTAGTGTCGTGACATAGTGTTGAGACAACTAAAAGTGATAAGACAAAAGTTAATGCACTACGAAATTGTAACAGTGATAGAGTAACAGAGTGATAGCCTGTTTGTGTATGCTGGTTAAGTAAGTTCTTGTCTATTGAATAATTTAAGGTTATTTATATTGGTAATAAACTGTTATTGTATAGATACATCAGTACAACTAGTGTTACTATCTGCTGAATTACTTTAATACATTTGGATTTCAATATATTACTTGTTTGACATTCACATATTTAAAAGATTTCATTATATAATATTGACATTCCTGGCTAATCAAGTTATTGTAATTTTACCTACATTTGTTTTCTAAGTTGATAATTATATTAGACAAAGTTGTCTAACTGTTCGAATTTGGAATATAATCTACATAAATATTGACATCATTGAAATATTGGAACTACATTTGAAAAAAAAAAAACAACTGTAGACATAATACGAAATTATCAACTAAGAAAAAGCAGAGTATAGGTATTGATACAGATATGCCTGTGATCTTAGTCCAAATCAAATATCTTTGGAGTGTGTATATTTTATCTGCAGACAGCCTGTCATCACATCATACATGAGTATTATTTATTTCATTGGAAGAAGAGTAAAAATTCTGTGTTTTTCCCGTAAGATAACATTTTATTTGGGTTCACTTCTCAGATAAATACAACCAATTACAACAATAATTTTTAAATTAATTAAGTTATAATAAACACAATCTACATTATATGCTTATATTTAAATTATTCAATACTATAGCATATTGAACATAAGCTGGCCCATCGAAAATAAACAATATGCACTCAAATGTGTAATATAATCAGCCTGATAAAATCTTTATTTTCATACTGTTGAAACTTCTGAATAGTTTATTGAAGAATTTAACAATAATTTACAAAACATGGATTCAATAACTGTTAAGTATGTACAATAAATTCATTATATAAATAACATTGGGATAGGTGTATGTGCATGCAGATTGTGTATTACCTAAATTTCTTAAATAGTGTCACACCCAAGTTGCCAGTGAGATTAACTTGTCTGTGGGTAACTATAGTAACTAATGACTGATTGACAGCTTCTAGACAATACACTCAACCACTTGAAACCCCCATAAAAGAGCTATAATATTAAAATGTTATCTAGAAAGAACATATAGTACTAAGATAGACACATAAAGTTGTACATAACAGTTTGAGCTGTAAAAATGAAGATTAAATAAGAGGTAAAATTTAAAATAGCATCTCTATTAACTAACAACATAGCACTTTAACGACAAATTACAAATAATTGTACATGCTATTCTTAGTGTTCAGAGCTTACACATAATAACTAACGTTTATTACACAGTTTGTAAAAATGTATAAATGTTATAGAATGAACACATATTTATTATGCAGTGTAACAATTAAATTAGTGTTCATGTATTTTATCAGGACTTGACTTAATATAACATAACTATATGATGTGAAGTGTATATTTTGTATATTTCAAAATATTTGTCACTGCCTTACTTGACTGATATACTGATGCCTGAAAATTGGTATACAGTCAACAGTATTAGTGGTAATGGTAGATTTGAGAGTATTCATAAATGTTGTATATAAAACTTAAATTTATAATATAATGAAGGTGTGACTATTTACTACTGTTTAAGCATCATCAACTATGCAGGTGAGTAGTGCTGGTAGTATGAGTAAATAGTCATGATAAGTAACACTCATGATTCGTTGTATGATAAAATAATAAAGACGTGTTTAAAAACTTTGTATATCTATATCACAGCATTCAAGCATAATTAATTGATTATGAAGCCCATTTTTATTAGCATATTGGCTTTTTATTAGTTCAATTAGCGAGATATTTGAACTAATTCCTAAATAGTTTGGAAAGCTCCTGATAGTTGTTGATTCTCGCTACACTATTTTCTGAGAGTTGGGTTGAATGGTTGAATCTGACTGCATAGATGATTTTATTGTTATTTATATGAAAGGCATGTTGTGTTAAAAGATGTTCTATTTCACGAAGTCCATTCGTAATGTTGTGATGCCGTGTACATGTACATTGTTTTAATGTGCATACCTAAGGGCTGACTAACATTAATACAGTGCTGGCATGCGCTGCAATCCAGCGCTGGATCGACCGTGGATCAATGTAAACATGTTTCAATACAGTACAGCGTTCAGTGTCCAGTGCTGGATCAGAATCAATTTGTTCCTATTTTTCAATCCAGTGACCTCCTCCCGCACGCCGCGCACGCCGCGCCAGTAGTGACACTGTAAACCGTGTAAACACAACGGCAAGCCTCGCCACGTACTCTTATAGTGACCACACTTCTGTTTGTCTGGTGTACAATACAAGTTTGCAAAAAATGTCTGAATCAAAACAGGGTCTGTTTTGACATTTTTTGAAGAACTCTGCCTATCACTTATCTATTTTCTCAAATTAGCTTTTCCCTTATCAGTTCTCCCTAAAACAATTAATTTGCATCGTGAAGCCATAGATTTGGTTTTTTTTTTTGCGTGAAGCATTATGATACAAAGATTTTTTGATTGTATTTTAATAGCCTGCGCTTCCCAAGACGCGGAATACTCATTTTTGCTGCAAACTTGTTGTCACCCTAACAAAGTAAGAGTGTACTGGATTGAATGTAAACAGCCTGATCCAGTAGCAATGCCGATCCAGCGCTGGCATGCATCGACGCTGGATTCCGCCATTGGATCAATGTAAATCAGCCATAGCCTTGAGAGTTCTTAGTGTCGAGGAGGCGTCGAGTAACGTCAGCTTGACATCTGAACGTAGAAGAGATACAACTCGAGAGACAAGCTTGAGTATTATACGCCGACTGAAAGGTGGTGCCACGCGCAACACACATTTATATTGTGTATTGTCTGTGAAGCATGCTATGATGTGTGTGTTGTGGTAGTGACAGTGCATCAGCTTTCAATTACATAATAACATGGTATACAAAATGGCTAAGAAAATCTCATTTCATACTTAAAATATACCACCAAAGTAAAATATTTACTAGTATATAATTTTAAATATAATTTTTTATTTAAGATATTTATTTAGTTCAATTTTTAGTTATAGCAGAGTAGGCACATTCCTAAGTTTTATTTACAATGTAGTTTTAATTCTAGCGACCACATTGTAAATTAAATATTAATACAAAGTATGATTATTTTTAAATAACTCCTTTAAATCCTTGGTCACAAGCATCAAAGATAAAATCTGCTATTACGCAGATAACATTGATTGAGGAAATGAGAATATCCTATAAAAACTGTTTTTAAATTAAAATTAAACATGTATGACTTATACTCAAAGAACCACATTTTTTCTCGTGTTCTTTTACCATCAATATTATAAGTATGGCTAGCTAGACATCTTTATCTCAAAAAGGATATTGAATATGATATGATATTGAAGATATGTATATGTATAAAAGGAAGAAATGGCATCGCATTTCTGCAATTTTAGTTAATTTTATTTTTCATAGACTATAGTTTACTTTTACACTATACCTATTTAAGTAGATAAAAACAACTCTTAGTAAATAAAGCACATTTTAATCAGCTTGCATTATGTTGTAAACAAAACTATTGCTATTATTTGCCTTTGGAATGAGTTTCACAATATCACAGTACTCAACTGCATTTCTATTGCATATCAGATAGTTCATTCACAAAATGAGTCTTGCTGTACATAAAATTGACATTTATTTTAAGCGTAAAAATGAATAAACATAAAGGAATAACAGTAGGATAAATACAATTATTTGCTGGAGTAATTTGAATACCATAAAAATAAATCCTGTAACCTATCATAATTGTCACATAATGTTTCTAAAATATGTGATTATTTGTAAAAATGAAATATGTACATTGATGCAACATTGCGTATTAGATTTGTCTAATAAACTTAATTGTATAGAAAAAGTAAATTATCTATATTTATGTAGTTTAAGGTTTACGTTAAAAAACATTAATTGCCTTTAAAGTGAATCCACAGGTCTCGGCTCATTTTAGTTTAAGGGTATCAATTTCATAAATTGTTTTTGGTTATGAATTCAACTATAAAGGTGCGTTCAGATTAAATAACATGTTGTATAACTTGTGTTTTATAACACGTACACATTATCTGACATTGTTTGACATTGTTTTTCAACTTTGCAACATATAACAATACTGTACACATTAGAATAACAATGTTGTATAACATTTTCGTTAGTCGTTCCTATTCACAATGCCCCGCGCACCGCATCCGTTGCATCTCGAGTAAACAAATAATAACCTGTTAAATAACATGTTTTATAACATTCAGTCTCCACATTACTGAAACATGTTTTTTAACATCGTTTTAAAACATGTTATATAATATAATAATATGTACGCACCTTTACAAAGATATTGCTTTCAGCCAAAATGACTGTTTCATCAGCAACTTGTTGCCAAAGTCATTTCAATTCTAAATCAATCAGTAATTTAACGATTAATGAATTACTGGACAATTATTTTTATAGCCCTTTAATTGAGTGCCTGATTCAGTCATGTTTAATGGGTTGAAAGCACTTGTGAGATTTTTTTTTAATAGCTAGCTTACCTAGATATCTTGTGAGAAAAGATTTACTGAAAACGATTTAATGGCTGATTTTTGTAGCAGAATGAATCGAATAATCGGAATCATTATTTATTTTTAACGTCGACTTTACTGAAATTTTTAATTGATTGACAAATCGCCCTCATATAAGCAAATCATAAAATGAATGCAGGCCAAGTGTTTTCTTTCAGACAATTAAGTTTGTAATTAAAGTTCATGATGCTGGGGATGATTGTAATTAGTTGTTTAATGTA
This sequence comes from Pyrgus malvae, assembly GCA_911387765.1. Lineage (NCBI taxonomy): Eukaryota > Metazoa > Arthropoda > Insecta > Lepidoptera > Hesperiidae > Pyrgus > Pyrgus malvae. The sequence goes on along the minus strand of OU426958.1, from coordinate 3,425,408 downwards.
ATAATGTAATTAGCATTTTTGTACTGCGGCTGTAACACCTTTGAGTATTTTAGAGATAATTTGACTTTGCTGAATACAGTACTGGTTTTGGCAAAATATGTTTTATTTTACCTGAGTGTCTAAAGCATCGACTTAGGATTAATTATGTTCATGTAAGAGTTTTATCGACTAATCTATGCATTATTTATTTATATCACAGTGTGGATGTAGGAACCGTTATAATAACCGGAAACGCCTATTACTCTATTGTTCGTTTAAAGCACGGTATTATATTCATTCACGACACTGCCACTAACACTTTGGAATAAAATCCGTACTAAAATTATAAATTCGAAAGTAACTCTACCTGTCTGTCTGTCTGCTACGCTTTCCCGGTTAAATTACTGAACCGATTTTAATGAAATTTTGAACAAAGATAGAGTGAACCTTTGGAAAGGACATAGGATGGATTTTATCCTACGGGAACCTTGAAAAGGGGCCCCGCGGGCGAAGCCGCTGGCGGAAGACTAGTATTAAATAAAGGTAATTTACTTTACTAGCGGTACCCCGCGCTTTCACTGTAAGTAAGGACTATTACTACATATACATGCAGCGTGAAGTGAGTGTTCTCCGTAGATTTCATGGATTTTTCAACCCAAACCTTTATTCCTTATCCTCGTACCAGTCTCGCAGCCTAGCCCGCTCTTGGTGTTTTGGAGATGAGATTTAGTCTTACAGTAAAAAGTAGGTTGATTATTTTAGTTCTCCCAGAGTCCAATTTTTTATCTTTCTCGTAGCTTTGCAGTGCTGAAGACATTTGCCCATGGGAATGAGACTTATTACCGAGGTAAAAAGTAGGTTATGCTCTTCTCAGTGTTTCGAACTATATTAATTCCAAATGATTAATGAATAATTTAAACACCCGCGTGGCGCAATGGTTACGGTCATCATAGGTTTGATTCCCGGCAAAGCAGAAATTTTAAAGATGAGTTTAAATTTCTGTTCTCGGTCTGGGTATTTGTGTTTTTGTCTCTGTGTGTGTCCATTATCCATTAGATCATTAGTACACACTCTAGGGTATATCTACCCTACTGTGGGGCTTTGAGTGTGAAACGTTATTATTATGTATCTTTCCTTATGGATCACGAGTCGGAGATGTTATTTGACCCGGTCAAGGAGAGGATGGTATCCACCATCCTCGGCCGTATAATATAAAAAGTTATATGACACGAAGATGGTCCCCTTGCCAGGTGCACAGGATCTATAGGACGAAAAGGGAAAACGAATATTGGGTCATCGTCGTTGGGGGTGAAATAACGAGAGACTGGTATATGGGCTATGTGAAGCAGGTAGTGACTCGCCACTCCCCCTTGGGCCAATGGGCACCCAATGGCGTAAATGTCTGCGAACATCATTAACGTGAGCAGCTAGGGGTTTCCAAAGGAGAGGTACCGGTTTTACTATCGCGGGGGGATAAATCCAACCCGGAGCAGGCTTACTCGCTATTACGCCAATTACTTACATAACACTTCCACCCCCGAGCTATATCTAACGACTCCACTCTGGACGATCAATTAAGGCAAGCCAGAGGTGGGGATCTGTTCCTCTAGGTTATCACTCCGCCTACCGGAGACGAGGAACAAGGGAACAAACCTAAGAACTCAGGTCCGTGGTGTCGTTACTCACCAATGGCTCGCTACAAGCCGCCCTGAAAATCTGTTCAGCCGTTTAACACATTGTCGCGTTTATACAATTATTAGCAGAGTTGAGTTACTGACTGATTTTGAGTTGCAGAAGCAAAAACTCCAGAAGCTCCGTATTTATAATTAGTCGCTGTCGCTAGGTATGGAACAATACATATGGTAGAGAACAAGGTAGGACCTATATATTCGTCACATCCTTCAATTAGGGGGAGGGGGGGTGTGGGCCCTGGGACTGTGCTTGCATATAGGTATATTGCAATAATAAATTCAATCAAATCCCTGAGGTACTCGTATGTTTAAAGCTCGAAGTTACAACAAAACATGTTTTCTTTTTATACTAAGTATGTTGGTTTCTCATAGTGAAATGTTACCCTTTTGCTCCATGTCACCCTCTTTGTCAGTCACCGCGAAAGCATTTCCGGTGTACATCTAATAACAGTGGCAGAGTTATTTTGGCGTGGGAATATTGCGTAAGTTACAAAGATAGAGTCATTGTTAGACGAGAAAAAACCTGTGTGTAAAGTGTTCACTGATGGTACAGAAGCTGAAAACTTTTATTGAAAGTACAATGTACAACTTAATTTATATCGGTTAAATATTACACTGTTATAGTAGACCGAATTGCGAATCGAAATCCCCGCTGCGGACGCACCAACCGTGCAATTTCGCGATGTAGAGCAAACATTGATTCATTGCTTCAATAACTAGCGTTTTCCAACACGCGGTGGTCGCGGCCGCTCGGTTCCCTTTCATCGACGGAGGCGATGTAACATGCTTACCGGCGCACTGGTCGTTAGCTTTGGATAGAAGTATAGAGCTCATCCACCTCCACCCAATGGTGCGCGCGCGCCGCCAGTCGGCACACCGCCCGGGCGGGCGCCACACGACCGGAATCTGCGCGAGCGACGGGCGACGCGAACAAAAATAATTTCAGTGAAATAAAACGCGAATCCGCCAACGACCGCTGTAACACGCGAGCGCACGATTCTGGTAAGTAACTCCCATTACACCCCCGATAACCACCGACGCTTTCCCTAATTATACCTATCTATAATTAGTACTAGTATTTTCGGACGCTGCACCGAGGGAGGTTATGCGTTTTACGCGTTTTCCGAGTAGTTTTTCACGCGCGTCCGCGGCGGTTCCGACGTTGACCTATAAATTCTGGTCTACGACGTAGTTTCGGCGTCTGCGAGTTTTCAGAACCGAATGTCGGACAATATGAAAGTGCATTTGTTCAGGCACGCCTACTCGGGTAGCGAGCAGAGTTTCTACCGGCTAATTGCTAAGTTGATGATACGAAATAGAATTTCTTTTCGTCTTCCATGTACGATAAAATAAACACGTTGGCCTGAATTCCGGTGCAGCCGTACATCAGCTAGTGATCTAAGGTTGAAGCGTAATACAAATTGTTATTCGATTCTCGTACAATTACTTGGATGAATCATAAGTTCATATGCGATTGATGATCGTAATTTAATTGGACTGAGGAGGTACCGTACCGTTAATTAATATTACTTACATAAAACTCCCTCTATTAGCTACTAGGTAGAGTTTTAATTCATCTCTACTCTACATGAAATCCTTCGCTCCGGAAGTTGTACGGAAACCAAATAATAAACAGTATCGGCGATATAAATAGTATTTCTAATATTTATAATGCATTGATAATTTTATTATCCATCTAAATTAATAGTAGCATAAACTTAACATGTATGTGACACGTATTTTTTTAAAGAATAATGGCAACTGGCGTAGCAATCGCAGCAACAAAATAGAGACCTGCCCAAAAAACTTTAATAAAAAAATGAAATCAAGTAATTATTGCACCTATAGCATTTATAAGTCAATTAATTAACGTTATCTTGACTGACTTGCGTATCTTGCGATGAAGAATTCGCACACTAGTGTAAGCTAGCGGATTTGTTTGCGTGATTCGCATTCACAAATCTGACAGTGCAATGACTTATAGGCTTAGAGCACGGACATTTATCAAGATAAAAACGTTAACTTGGTACACCTCTCTTGTGAACAAAATAGTAGTTAACGAAAAATAGGAAGGTCGTATTGCTTTAACAATAATGGATTTTCTCCATTTTGATAGCATTGCTAGTCTCATGGGACTAGATTTTTATGTTATATTTTTATTAGACTACATGTTACAGTATCCTCTGTGTGTGTGAAAAGTATGAACGGAGAAGTTCAACCATTTCAGCAGTAAAACAATTGTGTTGTGTTAGGCAACATCAGTCTCTCCCAAGCCAATAGATCAAGATCATGATAATATCATAAAAAAACTGGCTAATACCTACAATAATTTAGTATACCTACACCATAACGTGGGCTTGGTCTGTCATTAAAATTTAATGCTATAATAACTTTAGCTGCAATCCTTTTTACGTCACACTGTTGGGTACGGGTCTCTCCTTATTTATGGCGAGGCCTGCAGCTTATTCCACCATGCTGCTCCATTGCGGATTGGTGGAGACGCGGGATAGTGGCCAACCCGCTGTTGGATGTTTTCAAACTGCCAATAAACCACCGACAAGGTTTGGCGACTGTTATCTATCGACAACAACCGGGACCGACGACTTAACGTGCCCACCGAAACACGGAAACGCGCATGAATTTTTTTGCCACTAGCGGTCACCCATCTTACACCCGACCGCGCCCGTTTAACTTAGTCGCATAGATCACTTGCATTCTACGCTAACCGCCGGGCCATGCGCGCTTCTTATTAATATAATCACTTTACGCATAAAAAAATAATGCTCTACTTTTTAAGGGGTCAACTCGAATTCTGAGCTATCTGGATACTTTGGTACATTTTTTAATATATCGTGTGTGTTTTTTATCAATATTCTTCGAAATATTTAGAATTTTATCAGATCTATTCAATTTCACCTATCTTATCATCCTGTCTATTCTTACATAGAAAGGAGAAACCCAATTTCTATTTAAAAGACAGGGTTTATGTGCACAATTTTTAGAAATATTTGCAATGGCCAAGTTAGTAAAATGACAATGTTATATTTTAGGTTATTCATGGTATTGAGTAAATAAAACGTACCTTTTGAAGAATTATCGAATTATTAGTGAACTTTTTATCTTAGCATACAACAGGTTATCCAACTATCATCATAGCTATGGTCAACAGTAGTAGCCAATGTTCAAGCAGAGTTCAGCCAGAATACTTTCGTATTCACGTATTCTAGCAAAGTTCATAAAGTGATAAGAAATAACAATAATATGAAACGAGTACGAAAATGTAATACATAACAATGTCATTTTATGAATATGGATTCACTTCTATTCTTATATTAACCCATAAATTCTTTTACACTAAGTATAATTTTTTTCTTGTTGCTGGTGTTACATCAGCAATAGCTCGTATACACCTTTTCTGTGCTAAGAATAATTTATTAAAATCAACCGAATTCCCCTATATCAAAATTCCGTACCTTAGATTTGATGATACGTCGTAGCTAATGTAAAGTTAGTAAAGCTGTAGTTATTACACTGACTTTTGGAAGCCTCCATACCGGGAAAACAAATCGACTAATCTCGGAAGAAAATCTATCAATAAATAAATAAATAATAATAATAAACGATACACGCTCATAGCTCCACAGTAAGGTAATTAATACCCTGTGTCGTAGGTACCATGGACACATACAAAGACAGGAACACAAACACACAGACCGAGAACAGAAATTTAAACTCATCATTCAAATTTCTGTTTCGTTGGGAATCGAACCCGGGACCCCTCGATTGGCAGTCCGGCATGGTAACCATTGTGCCACGCCATCAATGTGTGGCTTCCTCTTACAATAATCGTCAAAGTATAGGTATAAGTAGGTATTTAAAAAATTGGTCGCAGCGCAACTGAAGTACCTTATGTCAAAATTGGATCTTATTTTATTTCAAGCATTAGGAATCATCGCCACATAATATAGAGACGATAACAGCTTTCAGCTGTGTTAGAAAGGAACCTTACGAAAAGTGATATTATATTGGGAGATTTTAAGAGTTTGGATTATTAAATGAGAAGATCCCTGTTTTACTCCCTTAAGGTTTTTTAAATGGTGGAGAATGGATAATTTAGATTAGATTTTTAAAAATATGTCGGTGGAACTTTCTGTTCCGTGCAAGTATAATACGTTTTTTTAGGAGGTTTTGAGTTTTGACTTTAAGTCCTAATAAAGAGGGGCGGAACTCTGTTAATACCCAATCACAGATGCATTTATTTATCATCCATTCTTTTATTTTTCGATAGCTGAACTCTAAACTATAAGCCTTATTTGTATAGTCATACACATACCGCACCTACTTACATATAATAAGTAAGCAGGTATGTATTTATCTGCCGCTTTGTCACCTCTTTGGTATGTCTGCGCGGTTCTAAGTAAGCTGTTTTATGCACATAAGCTGTTTTATGCACATTTAGGTACATACATACATAACACAACTACATACACATATATAACTATCTTTTTAGTGTTTCTTACTTCAAAATGAAGAAGTGAACCCCTATAAGGATTGTGTTGTGTTTGTCTGTCATGATTATTAATATTATTATTCTCAGGAATTTGCAAAGGATTCAGAGAAAATTATATGTTTAAGTTAATTAAATCAAAAGAATTCTGCATATTTCATTAATTTTAGTTAGTTAGTTACATGGTGTTTAAAAAGACTAAGCTCTCATAGGCTAATCTTGAAGAAATATAAAGTAAATAAATATAAATAAATATATAAAGTTTCTTGACCTAACTGAAATGTCTGCAACCCATTCTGTGTCCCTTTGGGCAAGTTTCCGAGTCCTGCAGCTTACTCCACCACGCTCCTCCAAAGTTGGCTGATGAAGTTACAATTAAGTAGAGCACATGAATATATGTAAATACTAGTGGAACGGCCCAGCTCCGCCCGGGTGCAGACGTTGTCCTGCCTTAAAAGTAATGAAAGAGGATTTGTTCTTATTATCTTAAAGAGATTTCATGTTACTGTCGAACAAAAATATAAAACAAATAGTGACATACGAACTGTCCAGTTATTCTGACTGTGTCAAAGTTTCGAACGACACGGCACGAAATACAAAACGTTTTATATGGGAAAACTAAATAAGTAAAAAAGTAATTAAAAAACATTTCCAGTGTCCCAAATTGTGAATCTAAACCATTCTCGAATCTCCACGAACACACACAATAAATTTCATCATAATCCGTCCAGTCGTTTAGGAGGAGTTCAGTCACATACACACGCACAGAAGAAATATATATATTAAGATTTTACAGATTTGAACGAACCTTGATGCTCGAATCGCACTTGTTCGGTATTTATCTTATTTATTACTCTAGTCTAGAGTGAATTATGTATGTAGGTATATTGCAGTTTTGCAGTTTTTTATACCTTATAAATCCAGACTAATATTATAAATTCGAAAGTAACTCTGTCTATCTGTCTGTCTGCTACGCTTTCCCGCTTAAACTACTGAACCGATTTTAATGAAGCTTGAAACACAGATATAAGGTCCACACCTTGGGAAAGGACATAGGATGGTTTTTATCCTACGGGAACCTTTAAAACGGGTCCACGCGGTCGAAGCCGCTGGCGGAAGACTAGTAATAAATCAAATAAACTTTAATAAACGTTACACACTCATAGCCCCACAATAAGGTAATTAATACCCTATGTCGTGGGTGCCATGGACACATACAAAGACATGAACACGAACACCCAGACCAAGAACAGAAATTTAAACTCATCATTCAAATTTCTGTTTCGCCGGGAATCGAACCCGAGACCCCGCGATAGGCAGTCCGACATGGTAACCATTGCGCCACGCGGTTCGTCGTTATTGTTTAGAAACATAGATATAATATTATTACCTACATAATAATAATAATATGTTTAGGAAATGCTGAATGGAGTTGAACATGGGCGTGTGCGTGGGTTGCAAAATAGGCGCGAAACCACGACGGCCATGTTTTGCAGTGTTTGCAGGACCTGCTAAGTTATCACAACATACGTTACGAAGTGCTAATTTAATATTCGCTGCAACGACTCGGATTGCAAGTAATATGTTTGTTATTTGCAATCGTGTTTGACGAGATTAATTTTGGAAATGACGCGTGCGTTATAGATGTGACGTGTTCCACATCACCACAAGAATATTTAATTATACGAGTACCTACTTGTGTAATATAAATATATGTAACACGGATGTGCAAATTTGATCAGAGAACCTTCATGTCCAAATAGATTTATTATAATTAAAATGTTTCTTTTAAGCTCGATCGTACCCACAGCGAGAAGTGCAGTTATCATTGAATTTACTACAAAGAAGGCAATAAAGATATGCATAAAACCGCAGCAAAAGTAAATTGCAAGTAAAACTTTAAAATGCGAATTTTGAAATACTTAACTAGTCAGCCATTACCAATTATTTTACAGCCCGAAATATTAGGAGTCATAAAATTTTAAATTAAATATAAACTACAACAATATAATAAATAATAAATAAATAACGCTTCACACTCATAGCCCCACAGTAGGGTATACCCTGTGTCGTGGGTACCATGGACACACACAAAGACAAACACAAACACCCAGACCGAGAACTTTAAAAATTTAAACTCATCATTCAAATTTCTGCTTCGCCGGGAATCGAACCCGGGACCCTCCGATCGGCAGTCCGGCATGGTAACCATTACGCCACGCGGGCTGTCAAACAACAAAATGATCTTTCCCGTATATAAATCGTAGTGCACTAGGTATAGGCTAACGCTCTGTAATAGGTACGTTTCCATCAATGAGGTTTATAATAATATACATAATAATATTAATAATATAAAATTGTCTCCATAAAAAATATTATCTAAATATAATGCCTAGAACAATGAAGGTTTCAAATGTGTACACTGTAGGTAAGTAAATAGGTACTAAAGGAACCGGTTTTATTTTTTTGCTGAAAAAACGTGAAACGGTATTGACTATCAACATGTAGTCAACTTTTTGTCGAGCCGTGGCCCGTGAGTCGCAAATCGCAAACGTGAGTCATTTTCCAAGAGTTTCCAATACGAAATCGTTGTAGATGTAGACACCGAGCGCGCGCACCTTCCTCGAATGGAAGCGATTCACCATTGTCGTTGCTGTACCTATCAATTTAATCTTCATTATAAGTATCACTTATTAATGAACCATTACTATGGACTATGACCGTTGGCCATCATCAGAAATAAGGAGAATATAATTATACTTTACTACGCCATTAGAAATCGACTTAGCTTACTTATTTTATGAATTGGGAAATTTATTGGTTTTTAATGCGTAAGTTAGGTGTTACATAATATATTGAAAATGAAACATTTTACGCTAATTCTTGTATAAGAAAGGAAAACGATAAATTATTAATTGAAACAATAACATAAATTATATTTAATTGTCTCTCTCTACATTCATAACCTTGATCATTTAATACTTAATTTAAATTGATAAATATGGTAAGCATAAGAACATTTACTTATTTGTGACTGTGAGGCAGAGACCGTCAACCAACTCTCTTATTCATAAGAATTACCAAACATTTAATGATTCTTTCATTTTTAGCCAAAATCGTGCATTTAGCATTTATCAGCTAGAATCGCAGCTCGTATCATTCGCTATTGCTATGCTCTAACGCTGTGAGCAGCGATGGCCGAGTGGTAAAAGCCGCGGTCTTCTACGCGACCGATCCCGGGTTCAAATCCTCGGCGCGCACCTCTGACAAAGAAATTTGTAATGTGCGCATTAATCGCTGCTCCACGGTGATGGAAAATATCGTGATATTTAATTGATTACGATGTTCTCCATCGCCGTGCATGCCTGAGAGAAATTCGTAATTTCTCGAAAGCATGACGTCCACCAATCCGCACTTGGCCAGCGTGGTGGACTATGGCCTAAATCCCTCTCACTTGTGAGAAGGAGACCTGTGCCCAGCAGTGGGACATAAAAAAAAAGGTTGAAAAAAAAAATGCTCTAACGCTAACCCATTCAGTCTATTGCTCTAACCATGCTCTAACTATGGCCAAAATATATTATAATGTTTTTGCTTCATTAACTGCCTATAATGTCAAATGATATCCAAAGTCTATGTTTCTAACCTTCTGTCAACTGCCATAGATTCGAGTAGAGTTAGTCCCTGTAGCTTCGGGATTAAGAATAGAGCTACGGTATCCCCTGCCTGATCGTAAGAGGCGACTAAAAGGGGGCTTCCGGGGATGCGGACGGTGAGAGTGGGAGCTTGACCCGTCCAGCTAGCAGCCCCGGGAGGGACGGCGGTGTATGCGTGGCCGCATGCCGCCGTGCACACCTGAAGGTGCAGGAGAGCACATCTGCTCTCCCGAAGATGAGCCCGTTCTGGGGCGCCGCGGGACGGGAGCTGGGCGGGAGGACACCGGTGCGTTCTTATGGAGATCCCGGAGACCTCACAAACGCAGAGGCAGGCCACCGAGGGGGGTTTTAGTGCGGTCAAATCCCACATAACCCGGTATCCTCTCCCAAGGTGTCGGGTACCTTTTGAAGGTTTCCCCCCCGATACCAAAAAAAAAGATTCGAGTAGAGTTAGTCCAATTTCGATATTTCCGGTTCCCAACTCCTATTCGAGTAGGTATGTAGAGACTTGGCCAGGAGCCAACGTGCAATAGGTCAAAACACATAAAAAGAACGCGCTTCCCTGTTTACGAAAGATGACTCGATCCGAATAGGAACGTCACGTCATCTTCAATATCGATCGATGTTACTCGATCAGACAAAACAAAACAAAGGCTCGGCCCGTGCCCGATGACCTAGAACCGACAGACTCCGTACACACGGCTTCCATACAATAATAGGAAGAATACCACATCTGTTGACGCATTCTAACCTTTGGTATATCGTAATAAGAATCACTACGTGTAAGTTTTTCAATTATGAGTTGCATAAGTGTGTGTCTGCGGACGGCTGAGCACACAGTAAATAAGGTGATGTCATCCGGCTCCGCCCACGAACATTGTGTTCGGAGTTTTCAAATTTAAATGGTCAATTTGTTACGAGCTATCCGAAGATATGAGGGACAAAGTTTTAGTGCCTGCCCATAAGGAATCAGCGGTTCAATGACGCAAAGGAATTGTTAAGCTATTGGGTGGGTATAGGTTACAATGAATGTTAAAAACTGGAATTGGATATTCCAAAACAGTCAAAGCAGAGTGGTTAAGATATCGGATTTCGTGCCGGCTTGAGATAGAATCACGGCGTGCAGCTATAACCAAAAAAAAGGAAAACATATTATTTCTCTTCTCGAACGCATATCATAATCATGTCCAATAACTAGTACTTGCCCGGCGGGTTAGACTCTGGTCTAAAACCACAAAGGGTACCCAGCAATCCGTGATTGGCTACAACCCATTTTGCGTCCCACTGCTGGGCATAGGTCTCTCCCCATTATAGGGGTGGGGTGGCCTGGAGTTTACTCCACCACGCTGCTCCAATGCGGGTTGGTGGATCTTTTAATCTGTGATTAAAAGAGTTGAAAAAAAAATACTCCTACTTTATTCTTCTAATATATTTCTTGCTTTTTAAGGCAAATTCAAGATCAACTGATGTTTTAAGAGTGACTGCCTGTCAACGAACTCTCAGATCATAATTTAGTGGCCAACGTCTCGCAAAGTTTTTGCCAGAGGGAATCGTATTCGATACTCTAAGGTATCGAGTTTTTTTGCGATCGGAAACCAAGACGTTAGTTACTCATTATTACACAATACGAGCCGTAAATATAACACAAAAGTCGAACTAACTCTAGCCGAAAATAAAAACTAAGTAATTTGAATATTCTGAAATGGCGTTTCTACCAATAAAATGTACTACGCATCTTTTGAGTTGTGAGCTTGTGAGTCAGGTTGATGTAATATTTACACGAAGTCTTCCGACAGAACATTAGTCTTCGTTCTATAACAGTTGATCTGTAGTGTTCGTCAGAAAACTGCGACATAAGATTAAAGTTTTTATACTCTTTAGTTTAACGCAAAAACAGACTTAGTCGCTTTTTGTTTGGCGACGATTCTTAGGAGATATTATTGAAATCTTAAAAACATTTAAAGAAAATACAAGCTGTTTTAAAATAGGCATTATTAGTACATAATTCAACGTAATAAAAACTAATTACATTAATAGAAAATCTTTTTGTACCTACAACTTCAGTGAATCGAACAATTCACTGTGGTAAAATTGTTAGAAGGCATTAAATTTGCATAGAGCCGATTGAAAAATGGAAATCTTACTTAATAAACGCGTTATTTGATTGTGTTATATCGTTCATTAAATATTTCAGCGATTTAATTTAAATAATATAGATTTATTATTATGTCTATACACACACGGACGCATTATTGTTTAGAAAATTTAGGTTCAACTCATTTCAAACTCAATATTGAAGTTTGGCAAAGGGAGATCTCCCGGTCATGCCCGGAGAGCGGCCGCGCTCCTACTAACTCTCTTCGGAGCTTGTATATGTCGCAGTCAACTGGTTAAATCTGCTGTTCAATTGAATGACTAGCGCGTTCATTGAATGACGGTATTCAATAGAATCGCTAAAGGACAATTTGTAAAGTCGTTGAATGTAACGTTCAACGTCTTGACTGAACGTCATTTAGCGAAGTCGTTGAATGGGATTCATTGGGGTTCATTGTGCTTCATTTTTTACTATATAATATATTTATATTCGAAAAATACCCAAACCGAATCAGAGCACCCCTCTATCCACGTGGTCTTGTCTGTACTACCCCTAGAGTGTATATAAAAAGCCGGAGGCCCCAGCGTAAGAAAGCGCGGCACCTGCTTGTTTCATTACATTATCCAAGCCTTGGAATATATTATATATGATTGCTAGTTAATGTGATTAATTCATTATCAATTATCACTTTATCTAAATTGAGTAGATAATACAGATATATAATGGATATATCATATAAGATGAACACGAATCTCATTGCATATTCGTTGTCATATTCAACTAAACTAAATTTTAATCACCTGACTGATTTTATGTCCGCGCTGTTCAAAGAGCTATGTTTCAATCCGCGATCTAGTTGGACGTTGAGTGACGCTTGTTTTATCAACGTTCTGCCTAGTGATTCAATTGAATGCTGCCATTCAATGAACGCGCTAGTCATTCAATTGAACAGCAGATTTAACCAGTTGACTGCGACATATATATATATATATTGTCGGATATTCAGAAAACTTCGATGGCGTGATTCAGAATATCAATGGCGCCATCTCTTGATGAGTTACTGAAAATCGCTACATAAGATTTTTTAATACGTACAACCTGTTATTTTTACATTTTTGCAGGCCTCATATGGCCTCTAAATTTGGCCTGGAGACAGCACCTTTCCACCGAAACACAGGCAGAAATGCAGCGATGGTACTTCCACGGTCGAACCAAGCATGTTGTACTATCTCCATCATTAAATAAAACATATAAAAATATTGGGGCGAGAGAAGCGAGCCCTAACACTATCTCACAGTAATTTTTGTGGTACACTTTACTGGAAAACTATCACGCCTATATGGATTAGTCTTTAAACATAATAATTAAAATTCATATCTAGATGTGTTTTCTATAAAAACAACTACCCGAGCGGGGGTTTTTTGCTACTATTAATTGAAAACGCATATGTACCTACCCTTATACACAGAGGACCACTGAGGACCGCTGGCATACTATCACCGCTATGCATCCGTATTCCGGTCTCAAAGGAGTTAGAAGACGTGCCTGGGTTGCAGTTTGCAGTTTTCACCGCACTTAGTTGGAATGTGATGTGCGTTCTATTTGACTCTATTATACATATATTTATGTGAAACATAGAACTACATATAAGCTACAACAGATTATTAAGGGATATTTTGTTATAATTGAATCACTTTTAAGTATTTTTTTATTTAAACGGCTAAGCAGACGAGAATGCATTCCACGTTGTAATAAGACTAAGTGTAATACGCCCATGAACATTGAACATAAAAGCTATTCTTGCCTAATCGTATCGTATGCAGTTGAGGTGCAATTCCGAAGACTGATGGTCTACTTATGTTAGATTTCCATCTTATGTTCTAAAGAAGCTCATTTGTTCCATCCTTATATCTCTGTAATATTTGGTAGGCTAGGGAACAGGTGCATGTTAAGAATAGAGCTACGGTATCCCCTGCCTGATCGTAAGAGACGACTAACAGGGGGCTTCCGGGGTTGTGGATGGTGTGAGGTGGAGCTTGATCCGCCCAGCCAGTAGCCCCGGGAAGAACGGCGATGTGTGTGCGTGGCCGCATGCCGCCGAACACATCGGAAGATGTAGGAGAGCACATCTGCTCTCCCGAAGACGGGCCCTTTCTGGGCGCCGCGCGTGGAGGACACCGGTGCATTCCACTGGAGATTCCGGAGTCCTCCCCAAGCGCAGAGGCAGGCCACCGAGGGGGTTTTAGTGCGGTCAAATCCCACATAACCCGGTATCCTCTCCCAAGTTGCCGGGTACCTTTTGAAGGTTTCGCCCCCGATACCAAAAAAAAGGTAACATACCGTTATCTTGAAAACTTTCGCAAAGCCTCAACTTAATCTAAATTTCTGTATCTGTTTCAATATTCACATTTATAGAATTTTGTAATCATAATTAAAGACCTTCTAGACACATATGGCAGCAGTTGGTGAAAGAGTGTCTGCGGTCAGCTGATCCACCCACATCTGAAATGCTTAAAATGGCAGTGTTAGTCATTTAAGGCAACTACTACATAGATAATAACGAAATATCGATCGTTAAAATGCAGGCTATACTCAAATATTATTTTATGTAGTTTTTAAATCAGTAGCTAATAATATATTTTCTATTTTAACCATAATTCTTTGAACAATATAAATTACTAGCGGCCGCCCTCGACTTCGTCCGCGTGGACTTTAGTTTTTTGCCCCTGTAGCCTTCCTCAACGGACTATTCAACACAAAAATAATTTTTCAATTCGACCCAGTAGTTCTTGAGATTAGCGCATCCAAAAAAACGAAGTCTTCAGCTTTACATTATTAGTATAGATAATGTTGAATAATTGTATTTCAGCAAACAAAACGACCGAAGGAGACAGAATGATGCTCCTGAAAAGCACTGTAGTTTTAGTGGGGCCAGGAAAGAGTCAGCAGCGCCTAGTATCCAGCGGTATCTAGGAATTGGTTTAAGAGGCCGTATACGAAATCGAAACGGGCTAGATTAGGTATTTGAAAGGCACACGGCGTAAGCGGGAACATTTGGTCGCGGGTTTGTGTGAGTCCGGAATCGTCGAAGGCTGGTACGACGATTAAACGGTTTTGATACTTTGTACTTTCTTCGGTGTCTTTTCCTCAGTTGTTTTTTGTCAATTAGAATAAAAAGTCTGATACTACACAACTAAGCATTTATTAGTGTAGTACAAGTAATGATCTATACATGTAATAAATCTGTAGATAAGCAAAATCTGTACATTTAATTTAATTTAATTATTCTTTATTACACTATAAAATAAGCACAAAGGGCGGACTAAATGCCTAATGGTATTATCTGCCAGCCAACCCGTGGCGTTGGTGTGGAGCTGTGGAAGGTGCATTAAACAGAATGGTATTGTGAAGGTAGAAGAAGAAAATATAAATAAAGAATAGTTCATTAAATACCTATATCGCAAAAAAAATCATATCTACTTAATACATAAAATACATAAATACTTTCAGTATAACATACACAAAATGATATTGCTTTGTTTTGAGAAAAACCATTTTAATAGTCATTATAATTATAAAAGGAAAAATACGGAATTGGTAGTTTTTGAAGAACTTGCCTGTGTGTCTGTGAAACTTTTTTATTTTAACTGACTTCAATCAAAAAGGAGGAGGTTATCAATTCGTGTGTATATTTTTTATGTTTGTTACCTCAGAACTTTCGACTGGATGAACAGATTTTGATGATTCTTTTTTTATTTCAAAGCTGATACTTCCCGTGTGGTCCCATTTTAATTTGGTCCAGTTCTGACAATGGTATCCATGCGAAAACCATATTTGCATTAAGTAGCTGCTCTACAAATGGACTAATAACTCAATATCACGCCAACCGATTATGATGATTCTTTTTTTATTGGATTTTTTTTCTTCAAGGGTAGTTTAATAAGAGTTTGGTTAGGTTCCGACTAAGGGATCCATGACAAAATAACGGGACTCTTCAATTCGTAGGAGTAAATTAATGATACTCGATCGAATCTTTTATAGACTAGTAATTGTCGTAATTGAATTTGATGATCAATGAAACTCCTTAACAGCTTACAGTAAGGTTGAAATCTGAGGTAGAACTGTTAACTGTTCCATTTAAACGGCGCTGTCTTAAATGAGCAGCACGTCTAGTATGCCTACCCACATTCAAACAAATAAGTTAGTATACATCAATTTTACTAAAATGCAAAAAATAAACAAAAATTTTAACAAAAAAAACCGACTACAAAAGAAAACTATTCCAAAACAAATGAAATTGCACTAAAAAGAAAAAATAATTGCTTATTCTTATACAATTAGATTTAGAATAGTAGACTTACATTTTCTACTCATCAATATGTAGGTACGATCTGTGTTTACGATAATAATATAATGTCAGTACAATTAGTATTATTTTTGGACCCATTCTTCAATCAATGGATATTTTCCAAGAAGCCAAGTAAAATTTAAATGGATACTGGTTGTTAATTTTTCTATTTTCAAAAATAATTTATGATATATAGCTTACAAAGCTTGTTTCTTTCTTTTTAGTTTTTACTCCACAGTCGAGGTTTTTGTTTCTTTTATAATTATGAGGGATGTTAGGGAGCTCCGTAACCGTAACCGAAACTATCGGATATCCGATATAAAAATTATTCGTAATCGTAACCGAATCCGAAATAATAGTTTCGGATAGTATCGGATAGGGACGGAGCCTAATTGAGACACGTTATGACGAGTTGTTTTAATTAATATTGTATAAGTAATAATTTTGTTATTACATTTTCATTTTAAGTAGATTAGATAACACTCAATGTAATACTTAATCATTTTTATTTCAAACTAGCCTTCCGCCAGCGGCTTCGCCCGCGTGGACCCGTTTTATAGGTTCCCGTAGGATAAAAACCATCCTATGTCCTTTCCCAAGGTCCACTCTATCTGTGTTCCAAATTTCATTAAAATTGGTTCATTAGTTTAAGCGAGAAAGCGTAACAGACAGACAGACAGAGTTACTTTCGAATTTATAATATTATTAGGGATAGCGGCCGCCCACGACTTCGTCCGCGTGGATGTTTGATTGTTTGAACACGCTAATCTCAGAAACTACTGGTTCGAATTGAAAAATTATTTTTGTGTTGAATAGACCAGTTATTAGGGAAGGCTATAAGCTATTATAACATCATGCTATGCGACATTAAACTCCTCCAACGATGTATTCTGTGCTCCAACGCACACACGCACACTGTTTTGATAGATATGATCTTTGACGTTAGGAACACACCTACATTGCTTAGACAACAGTGAGTGCTTGTAATTTAATATGAACTTTATACAATAGCAATAAAGCTCAAATTGACTACGTTTTAGTTAGAAAACATTTGTATGGGAAAAAGAAAAGGGCTGTTTTTATGATTTTTCCGAATTTTTCTCGCCGTAAAAACCATCCTTGAACTTCTACGAACATTTAAAAAAAACAATTGGCCAAATTGGTCTAGGCGTTGTTGAGTTATGCGCTTACCAACACATTTTGCGATTCATTTTTATATTATAGATAGCTATAATAATTACTCACAGACTGATTGTAATTCTGACCAAATGGTGACATATAAATAAAACCATTTTATTAGCTACTAGCCTTCAGCCAGCGGCTTCGACTGTATGGACCCGTTTTTTTGGGTCCCCATAGGATAAAAAATGACCTATGTGCTTTTCAAGGTTTCATTGCTATATTAAAATCAAAGGTGTTTAGCCAGTTGCTTCAACAGCGTTGACATTATTACCCGTTTTCACGTAGGAATGAAGCATTTTCTCGCGGCAAAAAGTAGCCTATGTTACTCAAGGTAAATGTGGCTTTCTAATGGTGAAAGAATTTTTGAAATCGGAACAGTAGTTTTTAAGTTTAATTAGGATAAATTATATGATACTGAGTTACATAAACAGAATAGTTTTCTGCTGTTTTGTATTATACAACTTAGGCCCTTCTATTTAATACCCATATCATAGGGTTGCACAAATAAATGTTATCCGCCATTTTGGGATAGCGGCCATCTTGGATTAGTTTTTTATAATGTATTTTATTCTACAAATTAATCCCTTTTATTTGATACCCATATTGTGTGGCTTTTTGTGCAAAAAATATGTGATCCACCATTTTGCTGCAGCGGCCATATTGAATTAACGAAAATGTTACTAATAATTATGTCATTTAAAATAAAAGTGTATTTCAAACTTCAGCTCAATCAGACTCTCGAAAGTGGTTCAAATTTAGCTTGCAATATTTAACTAAGGACCTCGTTTACCATCTTCAAGTAAAGTGTTGATTAGTTATGTCCCAAGTAAAGTTAATTGGCAAGTTAAAGCTATGAGTACGGGTCAGTTTATCATATGATTAGTGCTACTCGAACATTGTGAAATGGAAATTGAAGTTACGGGTGACCGACAATTAGCGTACTTGTCACTTTACTTGAAGGTGGTGAAAGAGGCCCTAACACTAACAACCTTACTAACACGGCAAGCTATATATGCTTGTAAACATACTTTTCTACATGAGATACACTTGTATTAAGAAGATGGTAAATCATCACAACATATTTAAAATTATTAGCTATTCAAAGTGTCAAGCACACGCTGCGCGCTGTAGTCATGCCGCTCTGTAGTCGGAGCATCGAACTAACATTGCTACGAACTTGTGCGACGTCCAGGGCGCCGCGTGGCGCAGAGCGACATGTCCACTCTCTGAAAGCGCTTGGCGCGGTCTGCCTGACTCGTAGCTTCAGTGTGACCATCTCAAAATTGGCGAATCTGCCACAGGCTGGGTTTAAATTCTGCCAAATCTGCCACAGGCTGGGCCAAATTCTGCCAAATACACTGCCACTTGAGTTTTTCGCACGATTTTTGCACGATTGAGCAACAAACATCCAAGCTTTTGCGTTTTAAAAGCCCTTCTACTCGGTCGGGACCAACCGCCGACCAACGGGTCCTTGGTCGGGCCAACCAATTTTTGTATTCGTTCTACACGGTTGGTGGTTGGAGGAACTTGCCAGTTTTTTCAGGTATTCAAAGCGTATCCCTATGGCTCTTTGCCTTTCAAAATAAAGAAGGTTGGTTTAGAAATAACTTTTTTTATGCTTGAGTGAAGGAGAAAAACAGAGAGAAAAAAGAAAATGTATAAAAAAGTGACTCAAAGAGTGGATTACTTTGAGCCACTAATATTTTTACTTCTTCATTCCGAAGACTTTCAAAATTTCCTAAGAATGGATCAAGACACTTTTAATGTATTACTAATTGAAATCAACATCAACTGACAAGAGCACACTGAGGCTCGCGTCGGCCGACAGCGTTCCAAACGGTCAGGTCCGACTGCGGATGAAGCCTGTCGTGAGGGATGCGCTCGCGACCAAGGCCGTTGGGATCAACCAAAATCGGTCGGATCAACCGATTTCTACACTGTCCATTTTTACATCAACCCGACCAAGGACACGATGGTTGGTGGTTGGATCCGACCGTGTAGAAGGCTTTTAAATATTACGTTGGCAGTTCGGAGAAATCTTTTTAGATCTACGTTATATTATAACAAATGTTACATTTATAAAAAAAATACTCATTAAACATTTAAATTATGAGATTTTATATCTCAAAATATCGTGATTCCTAAAATCTTCAAAATCTGCCAAAATCTGCCATTTTTATAATTCGTCACCATAATCTGCCAAAGTCAAAATTTAGGAGTGAAATCTGCCAAAATGTCAGAAATCTGCCACAAATGGTCACACTGCGTAGCTTGCGTCGAGTATTATAATGCGAGTTTTAGGTTACTTTAAAAGATTATTAATGCCAAATTTTTATTCACAATTTGATTATGTTTTTCAGAAAACGGATTGTATATGAACTGAAGTTTATTTGTGTCTATTAAATTTTATGAATGACTGTTCCAATTGGCCGAAATTAAATGCAATGTCTGGCCCATTTTCTCTTAAAATTGACTAATTTCAATATTTTTTTACTAGTTTTTTGTATGAGAGTGGTAAAATGTGACACACACATTTTATAGGCGATTCTTACAGCAATACACAGCATTTTTTTCAATCCGCTGAGGTTTCATAATGATCTAGAAATATGTAACATTCTGTACCCATTACAGCAAAAATTCACAAAACTGTCATCGTCTTCAGGTCTAATAAGCACAACAAAGTAATAAAAATAAAAATGTGGCTAATGTAATAGCTTATTATTGAAATGACCAGTCATATTGTGCAATAAAACTTATGGATATGTTGTATTTTAACCGCAAAATCTCATGTGTAAAATCAGGGAAATCAGCGAAATCGGCAAAATTTCGTATACGGCCTCTTAAGGGGCAACTGCTAAAGGCGTAGACCTAAAATGGCCCCTAGGGGCTCCTTAAAAGTAGCCCCTAGGAGCTATGCTTTGCTTACAACTTACGCACGATTGTACCTCTAATAAAATTAAATGGCTTAGGGAAAAAGGGTATACATACTTATCCCCTCCATGTTATATATTTTAGATGCTTACTCAAAAAATCATTTTTACCAACCTTTTTTAAAGTATGTATTTAAAATCTTGCCTTCTTATTCGACGCCCTGGAGAGCTTTCTTAAAAACGGCGGGTAGATCTTTCAATTTTTTTAAATTATCAAACGGTTATACTGTTATTATACTTACTACTATTATCTCATAATCTACCTCCATCCAACCTCAAACATGAAGGAGTAGTGCTCCTCCGATTCTAAGATTGCCGAAGACTTATGATTGCCGTCGTAAACGTGCCTATGCATCTCTCTATCAAACACCTTGGCAGATATAGATTTAGCGACAATTCTTCCTCAATGGACAGTGATTGACGCGTTGATTGGATACAACGTATAGAGTTGCATGCTGCATGCACAATTATTTACGAAAGAAATATTGTTGATTACGGATTACAGGCTAAGCCTATCATACAATATTGGAAAATTAGTAATTAAGATCCACGGGATGCGAAACTGATTTAATACACAATATAACATTGTAGTCAATTAGATTGCTTTAATTTATTACTTCAACCGTATGGTGTAACTGTATAGTTGCGATAATAATTAAAGTAGAAAAATGAATAAGGAAACATTTCGATATCTTCTCAAATGTTGTTAGAACGCATCGGTTTTTAATATTTAGGAAGGGTAAAAGGTTTCCCCCATGTGAATTAAATAAAACTTTAGATTAATACAATAGATTAAAACCCTATTCCGGCTACAGATTTTCAGTTTTAATTGCACAAGTTTATTAATTTTACGATTTACATGTACAGTCGAAGCAAAACTAAAGACTAGTTTCTTCCAGGTTTTAGAGCATTAACCCAATTGACGGGTGCCAATACATTTGATGCTCTTCTAATAAACTAAATTACCCAGGGTTAAATAACCCATTAAATAACTCAGGGTTGGCTGGTAGAGAATGCCATTAGGCATTAAGCACGCTCTTGTGTTCCTTATTGTAAGGTAATGCTATAAGGTTAAATAAATAAATAATAAAACTGATCAAAAATACATACATCCATACTTAATATTTTAAATTAAAGTAGCATTGTCTGTCTGTCTGTAACGCTTTCCCGCTAAAACTACAGAAACAATTTTAATTAAATTTGGAACACGGAGAGAGTGGACCTTGGGACAAAGGACATAGGATGGTTTTATCCTACGGGAACCTATAAAAAGGGGTCCACGCCGGCGAAGCCGCTGGCGGAAGGCTAGTGTCTTTTAATTGCAATTGTGTTAAATTGCGTAGGGGGAAGTATTACCTAACAATATCAATTGATAATCGTTAAAGATTGGTAAAAGTTTTTTGTGGTTTTTACAATCTAATACCTACTCTTATGTTCACCGATTACTCCGCCGTTTGTGGACCGATTTTCAAAATTATATTTTTATTCGAAAGCTTATAGTTACTTTCGAGGTTGGGACCACCTCACCAAGTTAGTATCTGATGATGGGATCCCAGGGAAATCGTGGGGAACTCTCAATTTTTATAGGCACAACGTTGATTTTCTTATACTTTCTGAAGCAAAATAGATATTTATACATGGTATACATATACTAATAATAGCAGCTCAGTTATATGAGATAATATATATTATCCTATCCTAATAAATATTATCTCATGTAACCTTACCAATTTCGTACTCTTTCTCTTTCTGAACAATTCGGCCCATTTATAACATTAGTCCGCTGCAAGTCTTTCTACAAATCTCATACATATCCTACCATTCACAGAGCTGAAAATCTTTATGCTTCAAGATTGGAATAAGTAGAAATGATTTGAATATAATAAAATTACAATCGTAACCAAATAATGAAGATTGCAAAAATAGCAAAAACTGTTACAAACAGTGAGTTGTAACTACTACGTACGTATTACGCTAGTAATATTAGTTCAATGGTTACAAACCGCTACTTTATTAACAAACTAATTTGATATTTTTTTAGTTAGAGAAACGGTTATTTTTCTGTAGTACAGTTCCCAGCCCACGGTTAATTGTTTTTTTTTAATATGACAAAATAATGAACCCATTTAATAAGCAGACACATACAGTAACTATCCACCCAATCGAAGACCATGCCGTCTCTTGTAAGCGCAGGCGCGATTCTTTTCTCTGTGACCAGCACCAACCTCCAACTAAGGATGTCTTCTTCTATAAAATTTTATCGTTTGTTGCAGTGAACCAATACGAGTAAAGTGAACGAGTCTCGAGTGCAGAGATCGACGACGGACGGCGCACAACGAGAGAGCGGTGAGTCACCGTCACCAGTAGTCACCACACACTTTCATATGGGCTATGTACGATTAAGAAGTTAATGGGTTTCGTTTTTGTACTTTGACAAAGGGAGATCTCCCGGCAGGGAAATTGGTCATGCCAACAGACTCGATTTAGAGCTTGTGTATACATATAGTATAGTGGTCAGAAAACTTCGATAGCGTGATTCAGGATACCCGTGGTGCCATCTCTTGACGAGTCGTGTAAGTTCGCCTCACTACAATGAAGCAAAAGAACTCGGAAGTCATGGCAACCTGAATTAAACATAGTTAGATAGTCGAATACTCAAATCTTGGCTTTGCAGTTGCGCTACTCCTCCAGAGGTCACTACTTGCTTCATGTCTTCATGAGAAAAAGATACAGTTTTTCCACCGAAATACAACGATTGAAATAGGCGCATCAATAATTATTTGATATTGTCTGATCTGCTAAGTGACAAAATTATGATCACTGTAACAAAAGTCGCGGTCTGTAGCTACCACTCGGTCAAGTTAACATGACACCTAGGCACCTGGGAGGCTATCATGGAGCAGGATAACCACCGGTGGTTATCCTGCTCCATGGAGGCTATCCTGTATGCATCCGTCCATAAGGTCTTAACTAATAAACAGTTTTTTTCATGAATTTATAAGATAAGCGTTGTCATTGATAACATTAAGCTACTGAATGAATAATATTGCTATAATTACATCAGTGTTACTAAAAAATGAGGCCCAAAAATCCACGAAGTTTCGGATACGGGCGTTCAGAGTGGCTTCAAAGGTGTCATGTTAACTTGACCGAGTAGAGCGCGTCTTGTCATTGTCACTCCTTCATTTAATTACTAAAGATGCTAAAAGGTTTGCGATCAGTCAGATGCAGTCTTATTTCTTATGCACACAGATGACATAAATTCGTTAACAGCAGCTCGGTGAGTCAGCGCCGCTCTCTCGACACGCATCGCTTATTTCTCTGTCTAAGACTTTTTAATCACGTCTCCTGTTATCATTTCGGCCTTGCAGCTTGCCACTTTGACACAAATGAAGCCTAATTAATTTGGTTAAAAAAAGTGGTATACTCCATGATTATAACCTACAGAAGAATATAAAAACCTACAAAGTTTTTGTTGTTGATGATAATTTTTTTCAAGAGTCGTACCTAAATATGGGCTGCCAAACATCGCATTATGATAAGAATCATAATAATACGAAATATAATGTGTATGAAATCGTTTAAAAGGCTTACCTACGGCAGGGCAATATGCTGCAGTCCCACAGGTTCGGGACCTCTTCCACATACTCATGTGCCTCTTCCAATATTGGATCTGGAGGATTCTTCTTCATGCTACTCCAATGCAGATTGGAGATTCGCTTCAGTTAGCCATCCGATGTTCACACACTGGGACAACTATTGCTAGATATATATAATAACTGGGACTACGAGTAATGGCTTATTGAAAAGAATACTAACGCACATGATAATATTTGATTCTAATGGTCAAAACAATAAGGAATGTTCATAACTTACCACGGATGATGTTACTTTCCTTTTATTACACTCAGGACTATGCATGCTTCATCAATAACCTACATACTAATGATAATGTTGATAAGTTAGATGGTAGAAAGAAACTATAAGTATGGCGAAATCAGGCGGGATCACAGGGGACATGACCCCCCAAAATCCATCTGTCATGCGTAGATGGAAGGCGAAACAAGCCAATTTAGGACACCTTTTCCCCCAAATTTCTTAGTGACCCCCCCCCCAATTTCTTGGTGCCCCCCCCCCCCTAAAATTGAAGGCTGCGACCGCGCCTGTGCGAAATAATCATTCTTGTACTTCATCATTTTCTACTTCGGAAGAAACAATATATTTGTTCACTTACTCGTTTACTCGTATGAAGACATCGCAATGAATTATTAATGATCCGAATTTTTAATTCTATGTTAAAAACCAAGTTAAACTAAATTTGATCTTTTTCCTGGTCTTTTGATTAATTGTTGGCAGTATGTATTCGATTCGTCATCACTTTGTATTGTTAGATATTCAGTTGCCGGTAGACAGGTTTCTAGTTCAGCTTTACAACTAAAAACAATGTTTATAATTCATGTATTTCTTCACAAAGTAACCGCTTTTACTCTCCTACGTAATTCGCCAATTAATTTTGAAGAAATCATCGCACGTTAGAAGCGCACGCGATAACCAACCAGCCAACCAGTATTGTAAATGTCTGTAAATGGAGTAGCTGAATTGCCGCCACGATTAAGTGTTTATCGCATGTGCGCCATATTTGTACAACTAGGTGATTATTATGGAAATTGTAATTGTTGTGTTAGAAGTAGGTACGACTGGTACGAGCTGTCATCTTGGTAGAAAAAAGAAATAGTTAAACTATCTCGTTCATAGCGTACCACTTTGCGACGTTTCATACCATGTAAGCTCCAGCTCCCGCATTGGAGCAGCGTGGTGGAGTAAGCGCCAGGCCTCCCCAATAATGGGGAGAGATCCGTGCCCAGCAGTGGTACACAAAAAGGGTTGCAGCCATACATGTTAGCTAGAAATGGTTACTGCAAAATGTAATTACGTCCCTCTTACTTACGTACGTATACTTTTTTATTTCTTTAAAAATATTTGCATACCTTACTGAGGTAAATATGGCGGATTTTAAATATATATAACAACTTCTGTAATACCCATATTTGCGCAAATAAATCATTTTTCTTTCTTTTCTTTCTTTCTTTCTTTAACATAGTATGGGCGATGCTCAATAGCTACTTGATTTTTTATCGAGCTTTTGACTGACTGATATCTGCCATATTTAACGTGTTTGCGCATATCCCTCTGATAAGCAACATAGCTCCCTTTTATCTGTTCCCCTAAGGAACATAAAGCTTTCCTACTTCCTACAACTATTATTGTTTGGGTAGCTGTCAAAGTTTTACCCTACAAGATCCCTCTATTAATCTCTTCTCTAAAAATTTAACGAATATATTTTAGAAGGTGTGTCATCATACAAATCTCGTCGTCACACAATATATATTTTGTGATGTTCCGCGAATAACCTTGAAGCAACATACAGTGAAGTCATTTCTGAAGTCTCAAATCTTAAAAACTAGTGGCCAAATAACGCACTCTTTTCTCTGTGACGCCAACCGATAAAAAAACTACTGCTTTTAGTTCTATTAATTAAAATAACATGTAAAGAAACGATGCCTTCAATGCCGACTACATTCATTTGTATTCACAAACCTTTGTTGACGCATTTAGACATCATTCAGTGTGTCTGAGGACTCTGAAGTAGTTATAACGCGAGAAAGCCTATTTATACGATTTAAACCTCATTTCAGAATACTTGATAAAAAGTAATTTAACTGAAATGAAATGATAATAATTTATTTGCGCAAATAATGTATTTTACAAAAGTTGTTTGATGTACATTTTTAGTTCGCATATTTACCTCAGAGAGATATTATTTTGCAAATTTGGAGGACAGAATTAAAACGACAGACCTTTCTTTTTTGGTATCGGGGGGGGGGGGGGGGACCTTCAAAAGGTACCCGACACCTTGGGAGAGGATACCGGGTTATGTGGGATTTGACCGCACTAAAACCCCCTCGGTGACCTGCCTCTGCGTTTGTGAGGACTCCGGGATCTCCATAGGAACGCACCGGTGTCCTCCACGCGCGGCGCCCCAGAACGGGCCCATCTTCGGGAGAGCAGATGTGCTCTCCTGCGGGGCTGCTAGCTGGACAGGTCAAGCTCCCACTCTGACCGTCCGCATCCCCTGAAATCCCCTTTTACGATCAGGCAGGGGATACCGTAACTCTATTCTTAATCCCGAAACTACAGGACGATACATATTTCACTTGAATGGTCGGTCTATAGTCTATTTTTACACGTGGAACATTATAGGGCCCACCCAACTTTGGCAACGCAAAGTTGGGTGGGCCAACTTTGCGTTGCCAGCATTGTATGTGATTTTGACTCATCTCCGTTTATTAGTTGATGTGTTCCGAATCTTAGTAGTATTATTTAGTTAATGCGTATTTTTAGATGAACTAACAGTAAAGAGCTTGAACTTGCACAGCGAATGTCTGCGTTTTAAGCACAGTGCGCCATCTCGCGTTCTAATCACACTGACAAAATGTGTACCTTCGTAAAATTTACTTTACGGTACGCTGCTAAACTTCTTGATAATCTTGATAACTTGTTAAGCCAAAATTTTGCGATTGGACCACGATTTGTTGTGAGACTTGTGAGATATGATAAATTACTTTTATAAGCGCGCATGGCCTGGCGGTTAGCGTAGAACGCAAGCGATCTATGCAACTAAGTTAAGGGCGCGGTCGAGTGTGAGATGGGTAACCGCTAGCAAAAAATTTCATGCGCGTTTCCGTGCTTCGGAGGGCACGTTAAGCCGTCGGTCCCGGTTGTTGTCGATAGATAACAGTCTTTAAACCTTGTCGGAGGCCTTATGGGCGGTTTGAAAACATCCGACAGCGAGTTGGCCCCTAACCCGCATCTCCACCAACCCGCATTGGAGCAGCGTGGTGGAGTAAGCTCCAGGCCTCCCCAACGATGGGGAGAGACCCGTGCTCAGCAGTGGGACGCAAAAAGGGTTGCAGCCACTTTTATAAATCCTTCGTCCCGAGCATCTCTGTGCATGAAAATTAATAGGGGTTGTTGATGATGATGACTAGTAGGAAACATTGCCTAATAATAACTTCAATATACCATATTGAAGTTATTATTATCCAAATAAAAATGAAAAAAGTAGCAAGACTAAAAGCTCTTTTGTCCCAAGACTTGTGGATAACACAAAAGTGAAAGCTGTTAACGGCATAATGCTCGCTGTACTCAGGATTAATAAACTTTCTGCCGAAGAAAGTGAAATTGCAATTGCAGACATTGCAGTTGATAGAGCCATTTGTAGAGAGTATATTTTATATCAGGCTGCTGTTTGACAAAAAACTTCAGTACTAAATTCGATTTACATGTAATAATAATTGAGATTTAGTTGAGATCCAGTTTTGATCTAAGTATACAAATAAATAAAATTAGAGTTTCTGTGTGTAATATTAAAATAATCGCTTTTTACTACATGGATATGAATGTATCTACGGTACATATACGAAAACAGCATTTTTTACAGTTTTAGTCTGTCTGTCTGTTTGTTCCGGCTAATCTCTGAAACGGCTGGACCGATTTTAACGGGACTTTCACTTGCAGGTAGCTCATGTAATAAAAAGTAACTTAGGCTACTTTTATTTAAAAAAAATCTAAAACAAAGTCCACGCGGACGAAGTCGCGGGTGGGCGCTAGTTATAAATAATTTTGTGTCTAAAAGCTGTGTGCTAAAAGATTATCTGCTCGTGGTTTCTTAGGGCCCCACCTTCCTACCTTCTATCTTTCATCTTCTGTTACAACAAAACAAACGTAATGCAATCAGTCTAAAAGAAATTATAACGGGATAACTTGAAATTGGACCACCATTTCCACCGCGTAATATGCAATCACACGCGCATAATGGCCGAATTTGATTTATGTTGTTGTTGTTTTTTTTTTACGGTATGAGAGCCGTCGGCTCGAAATCTCTCGCTGAGTTAGTGAAGCTGTTCTTAGAATTCGTATAATGATAGTTTACTCCAAGTTTACTCTAACATCGTTGGTTGGTGAAGTTAATTCGCCCGGCCATTCTAAGATTCTCTAGTATTCATAATGAGGGTTCATATAGAAAGGTTTATAAAGAAAAAAAACAATATATGTAATTTTTCATTAAATTAATTTAAAAATTAATATTTCAATGACTTGATAAACCTATACAGCAATGAAATAAACGTTTGGAAAGACCCAAACATATGCATAATTTTAGTAAGAAGCATGTGCTATTTAAAAGCTGATTTAAAGTTTCCAGTATTTTTATTGCACCAGTATGATGGAGAACACTGCCTGCCTAGAAATGGGAAACTAAACGGAGACGGAACGGAAGTCAAAAACAAAGAACTTTAAAGACACGATGAAAACCAATACTTATCAATGACGAATGGGTGACTTTAAATGATCTGGCAGATTACAACATACTAATGTATAATGAAATTTAAAGTACCAACTTACAAACATGTAGAGATACAGCTATTTATACAGTAGACAGACGGTTGTATAAGCCAGTTAAATAGAAAAATGCCTCTACAATAGCATGCTGGCGGGTCAATGTAATCGACTATTTCCTTTTTTTGATCACTATTCACCACGCAATCTTTACAAACCGGTTCGAAGCATTGCTCAGTAGGGACACCTCTGTAAGCTGAAAACGTGAATAAACCCAAATATAAACAAACATTGTTTACATCGTTACAGTTTGATGTAGTTTGGCAGCATCTTTTTATGGTGCTACTGAATTCTCGTTTGAAATGCTCCAAGAATCCATTTCGAATTTTCTATTTGACTATTTAGTTCGATATTAAGCTCCCCGATGTTATGATTTGAAAAATTATGTATTCATTGTACCTATTTAAATGGATTGACAGATGATTATGTAGGTCACGTGGTGTTAGGTGCTGGTTATTCTTACCTGAGGTTATATGCAGTTTCGTTGTTACTACAGAAGTTGATCATGTATCAATGTATGTTCAGCTGGCAACCGTTGATGCAACGGTGGCGTTTCCACGACAAACCGTGAATGTTTAATAATCGTTACTAACTTGACTATATAACTTTATTCAGCTAGTGAGTAGAGTTTTGATGGTTGCTACATCTACCGTCATGGCTCAATGGAAAAAATCAACGTAACCAAGTCTGCGCGTAAAGAGAACAGTCAAGAAGTAGATGGAGGCACACAGGCACATTTTTACATACATTTTTTTATTCTTCATAATTTCTGGTAGTTCATAGTTCACAAAATGCCATACTTATCAATGTTGAGTACAGATTCTAGTACCAGATACAAATATAAACCGTTAACTAATAATAAAATCAGTAGGACGAAAGAGATGATCAGGAGATTCATTCAAAATGTTCTTTTTGTTCCAGATTAGTGTTCAAAGAACCCCTACGACGAAACGATTCGAGATTGGCGCTAAAGAAGTTTGACTTCGTAGTCCCTCGAAATATAGCAATCGCTCTGTGACTGTCAGGCACTAAGTTATCTGCACCGCTCTATACCGTATCATAAAACGACTAAAACACGAAAACTGCCCTCTTTCCGTGGCCACGATAGAGGGCGACACTTATTTAAGATTTATATATGCATATATAAAGGAGAAGGATCTCTATGTGACGTCACAATAACTTATTGTGATCTATTTAAACTTAATGAAAAAAAGCTTCGTTGTTTATTTCGCATTTTAACGTGTAGATATTACTCGTTATAGTTAGATTTGTTTTGTACGTATTGAAAAAATTGTAAATATAAAAAAAATATTAACCGCAATTAAAATTGATTGTGTAAATGTAACTATAATACTAGTCATTCATCTAGTGTATTTATTTTTGTAATATTCAATCTAAAACCCAATATAGAGGTGGTAATATTACTAAAAATATAATTTAAAGAGCTTGAAAGTTAAAAGATATAAATAATCGTGTAACACTTACCAAAGAAGAGCTTGCATTCGCGAAAGCAATACCGTCCATTTAGAAAAAATAGTAAGACAAGGCAAAGGTAGCGTTTAAGATGCAGGCCCAAATCGGAGTAGGAAATGAGCTGCAGAGGAGCTATAGGATGCAGGACTTTGCGTCGCCTGGCGTCATTATGCGAGAGCGCAGTTTCATACGGCCGCAGTCCCATCACAACATGCATCATAACCAGGTAACTAAGAATTTATTTTTTATTATAAAAAATATGTAGGTATCTATTCCTATTTTAAATTTAGCTGCTCTATGGCTTCACTTTTACATTTTTTGTTTTGAATTAGAATAAAGGATCTGTTTAATATTTAGCCTACTTAAAAACTAATTTTAGAATTTGTTATTGTTGTTTATTGTGTGCGAAAGGTTCTACTCATCGAAGCGTTTAGCGTAGGTATAATGGTCTGGCTTTAGTAAACGTTGTTATAACAGCAGTCACGGTTAATAGAATGGCATTGTAATCGAGCCGTGGGTGACACTAGCGACACCCACGGCTGCACAACCTGTCGTCCTTAGCGTTAGGAAATGTTTTAATTTTATTTGATGCATATTACCTACATTCAGTTCTTAAAGTATAAACATCTTTGGTAACTGAACTTATAAATGTCTTCTTAACTTTAACAAGGAATCCTTATATCCAAATCCAATCCATATATCCAAATGTTTGCACAGACTTTAGAGCATCACAGGTATTGACTTTGACGGGAGTCAATACCTATGCTGTTCTAAGGCACACACACAATGAACGATAAAGAGCGTTTTTAAATAGTTTTAATAGACCTTAATTAACAACATTTCATATTTTACCGTAAATTTATATAAATAAAGATTTAAATTACGATACGTAGCGGTAGCAAAAAGTCCAATCGACGATAACTAAAGTGTAGAGTTTGTGATGTTAGGTTTGTAGAGTTTGGGCATGTACAGTATGAAAGTTAGATCTACATGAATATGTAATTTTTTGAGCCATATTGTGTCGTCTGGGCATCATTTTACAAAAAATATTTTGGTGAAATCGGCGTAATCTGGAATAACACTTATATTATACATTGACAACAAAAATGTATTTTTTTTGATGATGTCAGGATGACATGAAGTTGATGTTTTCATACGTAGTACATTATTCTTAGTCTAAGTTTTCAGCTATCCTTATTTTTTCTACTGGCAAAGACAATTTCTCACTCCTACTCGTAATTTTTTACTAACTTATACTACGTAGTCAAAGTCATAAAATATCTACCGTAATATTTTACCGTAATGTAATGTAACCTTAGAGCAACAGGGATGAAAACGGGTGAGTTTTATAGTAGGTACTGGGATTAATAATAAAGGAACTGTATGAACGGTCATTAAAATTTAAAACTTTTGAAATGTTGTCAAAAGAGAGAAGGAAAATATATAAAGTTAAAATCATAAAATAATCGACTATTTTTTAATATTTTTTTTTGCTGACAAAACTTAAAATTCACTGCATTATCCTAGCTTGTATTTGTGCGGATGGTATTTTCATATTTTTGAATAAAATATTTTTACTTTCAGCATCGAAAACGGTACAAGCTTAGCTCATCATACCATTAATAATATTTGCTGAATTTAGTCAAAAAGCTTATCAATGTAAAATGTTTGTTATTGCAGTTTTCAAATAATGGGAAACGGCGGAGTATGATTCTGACTAACGCAAAAGGGAAACCTACGCTTGAAATATACAGGCCTCCTGGTAAGTTTTAAAAATATTTACTAGGTATATTTCATTTAATTAATTATAGTAGATAGCGGAGAAAGGTATCGTAAGTAATAATCTTTCTAGAGTTATTAGGTATAAATATAGAGCATCATATATTATTTTATTAAATAAGACCAATTTATTATTATTGTAACAAATCACTCCGGAAAATACTGGCTGGCAAGCGTCACCACGGAAAATTGGCGCCAAAATTAAAAATAAACAAAACATCATATTTGGAACGCGTCGACAGTCTCATGTTTGTGTCTGTGGGTCGCGTTTGTCGCGAATGTCGGTGGATTGTTGTTTCAGTGGTAATGTGTTGAATATTGTGGTTGAAAGTGTGTTATGTCGCGGTGTATTGTGAAGCAATCGGTGCCCGCGGGCGCGGTTGCGGTCGCCCCGGTAGCAGTTTCGGCAGTAACAGTGCCTCCTGTGGTGGTAGCACCAGTTACACCGGCCCAAACTTTAGCTGAATCAGGTATATTAATATTCAATTCAGTTCGATTAGAGTATCAGGAAGCATCATAAAAAGATGCGTTGCACATCCGTCGTTAATCGCATTGTCACAATGACAGATCGATTGTAAGTAGACTGGGATCGTTTATATGAAGCAAGCTGCCCGTGGGCTTTTTATGATTTCGTCACTCAGGTTTTATTTTGGAAAAATGTTCCTGAGTAAATATCAACACCTGAACTTATTATTCAAGGAAAACAAGTCTTAGTACATATATTGATATTAGGAACCAGAGTATAATCGCTCTAGCAAATCAAGGATCTTGGGATGTTGGCTTCATTAGTAATTTTACTCACGAAATAGTGACAGCGATGACGTTCTCGAAAGACCTACCTCTGTGACGTTGAGAACTTACAAAACAAAATGATCATGAAAAAATTGTAAACAGTAGGTATATGATTTTGATTTTAAGCTGTAGGTAAGTATGATTCAGATTTGGACACCTGTTTAATACAAATTGAGTACATCATGCAGGTAGCTGTAAATCTTGGAAGAAAGTTGTAACTCATTTGAGCGAAACGACGGGGCATACATCACGCACGTACATCTGGGCTATTGCAGAAACTGTGTTGATGACGAGTCAATCAATAACCGATAACGAATACTTTTCTTCAACCCCTCTAAAAACTAACGTCTGTTATATAATTGGAGTGACGTATATGAAAAATATAAAAGATCCAAAAAACGCAACGCCACCTGACCGGATTAAGATTAGCTTTAAAATGGAACGAATAAAAAAAAGGTATTTCGTAAAGAGTGGTATAGCTACACCTACAGGGTAAGAAAGAGCCGTGGTGGTAACATCATAAGCAGAGCTTGCGGTATTTAAAATTGACCTCTCCAGTGTTCGAAAGTCCACTGCAAAACGTAGTCAGTTAATCATTTGCAACTATTCAGTAATTCATCATTTTTACTCGGGAAAATGTTACGATATCTTTCCAGTTTATTAGTCATTTTCATTTCTGAATTCATAATGCAATTTTAGGCATGAGCCGTAGAAGTTAGTCATCTGCTCGAGTGACCTCATGTCTGAGATTTTGAAGTTCTAAACATTTCGTTTCAAAGTCGTCAGAGGCGGATGCTTCATTACTACAAGAGTGATATTGATTTCGTCTTTTTGCAGATGGTATTGAAAGTTCCAGATGAATTCTGCCATTAGCCTGTCATATTTCAAATCTCCCATTGGCTTTCTTTTAAGTGTTCATGTAACTGAATTATTAAGAAAAATGCAGAACTTTGGGAGCTACCTTATGTGATAGTCTTTACTTACATATCTTAAAGAAGACAAGATGTCCCAACTTCTCATTCTTCTATCGTCTATCGTATATTCGAATCTTTAATCGTGACATTTGTGATCCGCGACAATATATCGTGAGACTGTCCATGTTTCGTTTCGTCCATGTTTTTTTTGCAAAAGATACATAAGATTTGTTATAAATGTGCACAAAACCTAATAACTTCAAAATATTATTTATAATGTTTACTTTCATAAATTTAATGATTATGTTGTAAAGAATCAAGTTAGCGAATTGTGGTTGTGTTACTCAAAGTAACCCGATCTCAGTGCTTGACCCTATTTTGGTCTGAGAATACACGCAAGGTGAATAAGTACTTAGAGATTAAAGTCCACAATCATGAGTTCATCTCATAAAATGACTTGAAATTAAAATATGTTCAATTGAGTTTGAGAAATATTTAATCTAAATATTTTTAGTAAGCATATTGCATAGAACATTCCTCAATTTTTTAAGCTGTTCTAAAGATAGCCACTGCAATGTACTTTAGGCATCCATCACGTTTATGATTGGCACTTCCTCTAATAAAATTCATTTATTGTTACATCGTTACACAACGTAGTTAGATTATGGGTCTACTGTAGTTACTAACAAATTCGTACTAATTGTCGATAGTCACGATCAAATGATTCAATAAATTAAACCCAGGATCTATGTTTCATTCCGCTTCACACGAGCAAGAAAGAAAAATCCTTAAGTGCATAAAACTTGCTATTTCTCTACATTGTAGAAAAACTTAGTGAAAATATTCTGTAAGAGTTCTACCTAAATCTTGTGATTCAATAAATTAAACCCAGGATCCATGTTTCATTCCGCTTCACACGAGCAAGACCGAAAAATCCTTAAGTGCATAAAAACTTGCTATTTCTTTACATTGTAGAAAAACTGAGTGAAAATATTCTGCAAGAATTCTACCTAAATCTTGTGATTAAATAAATTAAACCCAGGATCCATGTTTCATTCCGCTTCACAAAGATAAATCCTTAAGTGCATAAAACTTGCTATTTCTCTACATTGTAGAAAAACTTAGTGAAAATATTATGCAAGAATTCTACCTAAATCTTGCTCGTTACTTCTAAAATTTCCTTCCGAAGAAACTCTGAGGACCTATTTTGTTTCCAGTATTACTGAATACTGACCTGAGTATATACTGACTGAGTATTAATGAATTTCTTTTTGTTTGAAGTTCAAATACGCAGATTCTTTCAGGACACAAAGAATGTGTCCTTGTGCGCCCGAGGTCCTTAACTCGGAGCTATTTCGGTCCAGCCCGGCGACTCAGCGACGGTGGGTCTGGTAACCATGGCTAAATTGCCGAGTGACTAAGAGCAAATTGCTGTAATCATTACAGTGTAATGGCTCCGATCGTCACATGCTCGTGATGCGCCCAACACGTGCCGGGATGACATGAAGAGTTTAAAGGACTGCAACTTCTATCTTCTTTGAAAGCTTGTCAGTCCGTATTTCATATCGCAG
The DNA here is from genome assembly GCA_911387765.1 of Pyrgus malvae. Classification (NCBI taxonomy): domain Eukaryota; kingdom Metazoa; phylum Arthropoda; class Insecta; order Lepidoptera; family Hesperiidae; genus Pyrgus; species Pyrgus malvae. The sequence continues at coordinate 3,390,037 of OU426958.1, read as the reverse complement.
TCATCTTTAATCTCTGCTGTTAGTTCTTATTTGCACACGCGTCTCTATACAAATATTTTTCGTGGATATCTCTCGAATGTTCTTTGTTTGATAAAAATATGCATCCTACACATTATTTCCTTTCATTGCCCTTGCTTTAGTTTTATTCTTTAATGTTTTTTAAATCTCTCCTTCACAATTTAACATTATTGGAAATGGTTAAGGGTAAACTAAAGGTAGAGGGGTGTAAAGTATGTGGTATTGCTTTTCGTAAACCTATTTTGACCACCATATTATGTTCATGACACAATCAGAATCACAGCACTATTCAACCAACGCGCCATATTTCCCTCTCGCAGCACCTAACACGGCCATTCTAACCTCTGTCCTATCACCTCTTCTCTTGACGACCACCGTTGACCACCAGGTGTCCGCACAGACGGCGTGGCGACCACGGCGCCCGGCTCGACAGCGACCACCCCTTCCACGCAAGCCTCAACCAACAAGCTGAATGTCCACGCTAAGGAGTTCACCATGGCCAAGCCTGCTGATCTGCATAATAGGTGAGTTTCAAAAATATTACTTATTAAATACGTAAACCTGTTTTCGTAAATTATAGGAAAGATCCTTTTTTATACAAAAAAAAAAAACGGCAAATTGTTTGTAAAGTAGGTTTACGATCGAGATGTTTACGTGATAACGTCCGCACGAGAAAATCTCCATTCGTTTGTATGCCGCTAGAGTGAGAGAGACGGAAGATCGGTCCACTCACTCGAACGCTATGCCAGCTTCCGCTCGTGAGGATTCCGCGTGACAAGTTTCACGGAATGACTGGCAGCGCTCGAGATGAGACGGGAGATCGGTCCGTCTCTCTCTCGTTATACCTGCGATCGCGCTCGTGAGGTTTTGGTGTGACACAAGTTTCTGAACATGTCACCCGACTAAAACGAAATAAATAAAAATAAATAATAGGACTACATCTCAGGACAACAAACTAGAGATACATTTTTTGGAATAACAAGCCCAAATTACATAAAATACACCTTATAACATCCATTAATAAAAGTTTGGTATTTTCATGAAAACTAAGTAAACCAAAAATTGGTAACTTATTGAGAATGTTCTAGATAAAATACAAGGCACAGTGCATGTTAGAGACCCGAGAGATTTCCGTTCTAGATTATACTGACCATTACAGTTGTCGCGAGATAGCGCACCGTTATTTTTGATCTAGAATAGTTGTCTTTTCTAAATCTACAAAACCTTCAAGGTGAATTAGAAGGATTTTATTATATTATTAGGGAAAATCAATCATGTAACTTGTACTTTCAGTGTCATTTTTTTAACACTTTATTATTCACCTTAAACTACGTTCACAATGGGTGGACGTAATGTCTAATGACATTTTTGCCCAGTCAACCCATGGCGACGGTGAGATATTGGGCGTTAACCATTAAATTTGTATATTTAAATGAAATAATTATATCAAAATTGCATTGGAGCAACGTGGTGGACGTGGTGGTAACCTCCAGGCCTCCCCCAACAATGGGGAGAGACCCGTGCCCAGCAGTGGTACGTAAAAAGGGTTGCAGCCATCTGAGCCATATCAAAATAGGTTGAGTGTTCCAGAGTGATGTATCCTGAAATTTACCGTACCTTACTGACAAAATAGGTTCATAGTGTTCGCATGAAGCTTCAATAGGGGCTTTAATAGATAGATATAAAATGGGAATTAAAATGGGATAAAACAAATAGATTTTATATCTATGCATGGGCCTGGCTGGGCGATCACTTAATTGCACGCTCGTATGCTACTCGCAATTAAAAAATGCTACTGAACTACGAGTATTTTCGTTACCGAGCTGCGAACGAATTTACGAGTTATGGAAAAGTTTACATAGAATTCAATTTCAAACTGTGTAATCATAGCTATCGCAGTATCTTTCACTATCTTCGGTAGATTGACGTAAGTCATTGTTAAATGTTTCATTACAACCTTACTGATATATCAAAGCAGAATCATTAAGTACTGGACCTGCCGTATATAGTATCCCGAGGTTCTTTCCTTATTGTGACTTATTATGACCTATAAGAACAGCATTGCAAATGTTTACATTTAATTTTGGCATACACTATTTTTATTAGTATTTCACACATTAGACATATTGCTCTTAGATATATTTTGATATACTCTGAACATTTATATCGTACATGAATGTAAAAAACGTCAATACTTCAATAGTAGGAAAAAAACTGTCTTGTAGTGTAGACTTAGTAAATGGCCGAAATGATGTAGAGACATAAGGTATGACTGTAAGATATGTATGTTCTGCTGATTTATAGACAGTATAATGAGAAGTTTTGAATGAAGAAACACGGAAGCTTCACTATGAAGCTTTTCGTAGATGGCCTTGTTAAAGCTGCGTCGGATGCGATAGCCGCGGCACTGGCCGTAGCCGGCGCGGCTGGCGCCGATCCAATTGAGAGCAAACACAAATCTGCGATGGTTAGCGCGCCATCCGGTGATGATGCGCGTAGGTGCGTAGTATCAATTGTATGTATTGTAAACGTTATCACTCTGCTGCGGGCTGCGGCGACGCGAACACACGCCACCCGAGCAGAGCGTGACGTCGCGAGCATTGCGCACGCGCACCACAAGACCGCGACCACAAACACGAACTGAACGCGAACGCACCCGAACGAACCCTATCCTCTAACTCAGCTTTATTTTCGAACGCGCGCCTCATATGAGCCATCCGTCGACTCATTCCCTACGATTCAATATAGTCAATAGTGCTTTCTGGGAAGTGTAAGCTCGGACGTAGTGTTTACTTGGCCGACACTGGATTCTATTAATAAAGACGCGGTGCTATGAGGTGAAATGGAACGTAATTCAACTGCGACAGGTTGCCAAGTTTACACAGGGATTTGCACTACGATTGTTGTAAAATAATTCGCTGTCGGCAGGGTAAACAATAGTATTTGTCTTGATAACGAGTGAGAAGTGATACGAATGTGGCAAGTTGGAGATTAATGGATGTTTTTAAGTTTTAAGCATGGTTCGCGGGAGATACTCTACTTCTGATATGTGAGTACCGCCTTTCAGTAACTTAACGTTAACTGCAATCGTTTGAATTTGTATGTAAGTATTCGTTCGTTTGAATGTCTTAATGATAGCCTGGTTATTTACTCAACTGCCCAATATTTGGATATTTCAGCCGCAGTTAATCAAACAAGTTAAAATCAAATTTTTAATCTAAGTTTATGGGTAACACCTACTGCTGTGTATCACAGTCTAGCTGCCCTGAAGCATTTCCATGGCGTATCGATCCAAAGGTACCATAAGCTTTCGAAGTAACAGTGCAACTCCATATATATAAACCTATATGACTTCAGACAATACACGGGTATGGATGTAGATGTCCATGGCCTAAAGTTCCCACTTAATACTTACCACGTGGGGTGTATCTGTCTGTCTGCATATTCGTCTTATACAGTTTTGAATAAAAAATATCTTCTTACCAGTACTGTCTGAAGCTTTTCATAAGGTACCTATTATAAAACAAAATGATATTGCCATATTGATATTATATCTGTAGGTGGTAGAACTATAATGGTTCGCCCGGGGAAGTATCACCGCTGCACCCACTTCTGCCGCGAACCAATTCTATTGTGTTTCCGTGGAAAGGTGCAGTTGCCGGCCACACTTCATGAGGCGATGACCAGCCTCCGGAATAGCAGCGCCACTGCATACGACCTCAGACAAGACTTACCTATGCTTGCTAGAGGTTGTATGTAGATGTACATGGGCTGCAGCGATCACTTAACACCATGTGGCCTGCATGCTCGTCTGCTACTCCGTTCAAATAAAAAATAATTGTGTTATGATTTTAGTGTTAGTGTTATCATTCATATCAATACCTTGTTATACATTATTAGTGCAAGTCTATTGTAGGTACCTGAAATTATGTTTCACACATTGAATAAAAATGCAGAATTTAATCATAAATTGAATAAATATTCACAATGGACAATCAAATTATTTCGAGTAGATCTCGATATGTATTGCCATAGAAGCTTATTGAAGGAAAGATAGATTAATAAAACGTGGACCAAAACAGAAACAACAAAAGTTGATACGAAATTGATATCATTAAACTCATTAAAAGATGAGGCACAGTAGATAAGAAAGTATTGGCATAGACCGTGGAAATACTCTCTATTGTTCTTGACAACTTGGGGACTAACTTCAGAAAGATTTAAACTTAGCCGAAAACACGCACGATCATGTTAACTTTTTATGTGCCAATCGCAGTGCTCTGACAGATCCTCCTACTCCGCCTACTCCAAATCTCTTACGTTTACACGTATTAATTTACGTCAGGTGTTGACTGATGGACCTTGGCATTCGTCTACAACTGTGATAAGATCCACATTTACCTGCTTACGAAAAAATAAATAATGTAGTTTAAAAAACTAAAAAAACACGCTTTTGAGAAAATACGAACTAAAAACTAAAAAAATAAGAAGAAAATGTATATTACTGTAAAGAAAGCGTGGGGTGGTTTTTAAGATACTATTGACACCATGCACCCCACGCTTTATTTACAGTAATATACATTTTCTTCTTATTTTTTTAGTTTTTAGTTCGTATTTTCTCAAAAGCGTGTTTTTTTAGTTTTTTAAACTACATTATTTATTTTTAATTTTTTAGTTGGATTTTTATTCTCATATTATTGCATTGTCATCGGCCCTTGACCCCTATGCAAATTTTCAAGTTAACCAGAAAATTATATAAATTAACAAAAATCATATTTTGCAAATTGAAAAATGGAATAATTTTATCAAATTAGTGTATTGTCATCGGTCCTCAATAAATCTACAAAGTTTGAACGAAATCTGGCCGTTTAAAGTGGGTCAAAATGGCGCCCAAAGAAGTCGGTTACAAACAAACATACAAACATACAGGTGAAGCTAATAAAAAGCGTGTAAAAATAAACTATGTCACTGGTTAAAGCAATCTCTGTGGATAATCGACTGTCTAATATTATTTCTAGGAATTATTTCTATCTTTTGCACCATTGTTTGTTATTTTCATTACATTAATAACGTTACATTAGTTACAAAGCCTGAAATATGAGCACCTTTAACAGGAAAAAATGTTACTTGATATTTTTTGTCATGTCATGATGTTTTATCGCACTATGGCATTCGTTCGTACTAATCAGTAAAATGATACGTGTACTTTTAATTGTATATAACTTACGTGGTATAATTTTACTATTTTATCTTGCTTGATTAAACTAACCTACTTTAAAGGTTCGCATCTCTAACGCAGTCACTACTCACGACTCACGTTCTAAATTTTCTTTGTTCTATCCTACTTCATACTTACTATTTCTATATATCTACTTAACTCTTGCGTTCATGCTATGGGATACAATTATTATTACTATATGTCCATGCTAAAGTCTGTTCAGAGAGAAAATATACAAGGACCTATGAGAGTGTTTCGACTTTCGACCATTTTCTAAACTTCGTCTTTTGTTTTATATGGGAATCTACATACATGTATTCTTTTTATGAACTGACACTACTTTTCTGTGGAAAGGCTCTGTGGAGAATTTTCCAAACATTGTATCTCCTCAGCTTTGTTACGTAATTATGTATTAGTCTATTCAATTGAACGTACAATGTATGCTTTAAGCCAATAATCTCCTCTCATTACTTTTATACGTCACATAATAGTCACGTGTCGGTCTTGTCAATGATCGGTGATCACAGCCACAGATCGTAGATCTGCGTGTATCAGATCCGTCGCTATGCAGTCTGGTACTGGCAGTCAGTCATAAACAGCGTCAAGGCCACTCATGTGATTCTAATGATCCTGTTAAGTAACTATTATAATGACTCATCACAACAATTCATTTCGTTGAACTCGTTTGCTGGTGTGTATAATTTTGAACAAACTTTGGTAAAAAAACTACAAAAGAAGTACTTAGGTATTACACAAAAATTACAAAAAAACAAGTAAAGTGGTCAAGTTATGAAAAAAACGTTAATTTTTATTAAAAGTTACAATGTCCTATAACTTCAATCAGGTAAGCTTGCGGTATGGAGTTTCATAGTTAACATTAAAACAGTCAGAAATGATGGAAAATATAACCCCTTATAGGATTTAGGTCGACTTACCAAGAAGCCCTGTATAAAAGCTTCTGTAAAATATAGTAAACGCGCAGAGGAGCCGCTTGTTGGTAAGATGGTGACAGTCATCCATGGACACGGGCAAACTTAGAGTAGTCTCTGCTTTGGTAGCTTTGAGAGCTTTTTTACAGCTTTCTATTCCTGTGCTCAGAGAACTGTCCCCATAGTAAGAACTCAGGGGATTATGGCTTATTTATGGAGTTGCTCCTGCTGATTGATAGAGTGTCCGAGTCTAGATTGCTTTCCGTGTATTGACAGTGTAGGTATTCTGAGTATGTAATGCATATTAGCATAAGCGTAAAGGTCGAACGGACGATGGTGGTCGGGCCTTGTTGCGGCCGCAAGTGTCCGATGTCTGCCCACGTGATCGCCAGCTCTTCGTCGGATAATGTTACCGGTGTTGTGTCATCGAACATTTTTGCGTATTTTGTAATTTTTGCTATGTTAATTCGTTAGCAAAGATAGATGAGTTTTTTGATGGACAAGATACGAAATATGGCTTATCGCTGCAGAATTATTTAATGTCCAATGAGAAACTTGTTTTTATTCGAACTACCGGAGAGAGTCTTAGTGAAAATCTGCAGACTGAGCTTCTGAACGGGGGTTATCTGGCCCTTTCTACTTGCTTTTTTCACTATTTTTGAATTTATTCAAAATATGTAAGTATATCTTAACTATTTTGGTCTGGATTGATATTCCTTTTCTTTTTTGACTTTAGTTTATAGAATCTGCAAACTAAGGCACAAAATTATTCACTTAGTCAAGTGTTATTTTCGCATAGACGTGCATTGGTGTGTAGCGACCTTCCGCTACAGTGTATTATTGAAATTACCAGTGTAGATAAATGCTTACGTTGTCATAACGTTCATCTATGTGTTCTATAGGTTATAATAAGTGTAACGGATTTATTTCAAAATTTCCTCACATAGCTACACCTACCTAGTACCAGTTGAGTACTTTGGATTTGGTTGCCTTTAAACACGCCAGCATCCGGCAATTTCCACTGCGAACATTGCTCCGTGCTCTTATGACTCACGTAAATCGCTGAATCGTCTGGCCTTTAATAGGGCTTGCTGAACACGTCGAATCTCGACTAGGTATTTTTTTTTGTTTCAAAATCGTAATGAACATCGTACTATTTAACTGATAAAAACGTAGGATATAATTCATACAGTAACTTTAATCTAACTCATAGGTACTCATATAAGGGTAAAAGCAATGAAAGCTCGTTATCTAGCCGCGTTAATATCAGATCTTAGATCATTACGATATTTTTAAAAGTAATTTTATCTATGTAAGTAATGAAAATCGTACAATATCGGATAAAGTTAAAGAAAAAATATTGATATAGATAGATACAGATACAGATACCCTATATTTGCAACCTTGTTTATATGTATATTATTACTATACATAGTTATCCGGTTCAGCTTCGCTCGGGTGATTTAAGTTTATTATAATTATATACTAATTTATTTTTAGGTAACAGTATATTTATATGGGATAAAAAGTAGCCTGTTTGCTATTCCAGACTATAATCTGTCTTTGTGCCAAATTGCATACAGATCCGTTCTGCTGTTCTTGCGTGATTTAGAACCTTACTTTCTTTACAAACCAAAAACCAATTTACTGTTCACAAACATATTATTATTATCGCCTTCCAGTGAATTAAAGATAAAGAACTTGATAATTGAGTTATGAGTAGGACTTCTGTTGTAACTTACAACAGAAGTCATTAAGTAACGTACAACTTGTAAGTGCCTCTGCGTTTGTGAGGACTCCGGGATCTCCAGTGGAACGCACCGGTGTCCTCCACGCGCGGCGCCCCAGAACGGGCCCATCTTCAGGAGAGCAGATCTCTCTCTGCTCTCTGCTCTCCTGCACCAGCAGAGCAGGTGTTCACGGCGGCATGCGGCCACGCATACACCACCGTCCCTCCCGGGGCTGCTGGCTAGACGGGTCAAGCTCCCACTCTCACCATCCGCATCCCCGGAAGCCCCTTTTTAGTCGCCTCTTACGATCAGGCAGAGGATACCGTAACTCTATTACGCTGTGCCAGCTGATGTCAGGCAATTACACTCAAAGTTCAACTTAAAAAAAGTGGAAAGGCTCATTTCCTCTCAAGGAATTATATCTGTTATATTTTATTTTTGTGTGTTCACATGGTTAAATAAGTTATACTTTCACTCTTTTTAATTTATTTTTTTCACTTATAATTCATTTTGTTGTTAATAGGTACTTACTTTACTATTTTCTCCGCATTTCTCGTCTCATCTCATCCTTTACCGCCTTCAAATGTCTTTGTAAGGTAAGCTGGTAGAAAACGCCATTTAGTATTAAGCTCGCCTATTGTGCCACAGTTTTGGTTTAAATTAAGATTTTAAGTAAATAAAGTAAAACTAACCCATTTTACTTTTTTCTCTCTTTCTCTTCCTACATATTATTATATAATCCGAGAGAATAAACTCTTTAATTAGCTGTATACCTAGCTATTTCTATCGTAAGGACTGGTTTCACTCAAACTAAGTACAAGTGTACGTGCACGTGTAGAAAGTTTGAAGGGACTTAATGCGTAGAGCCATTAGCTATGTTTGTTGATAGGTTGTGCGATTTATGTATAGCGTTAGCCTAAATTCGTAAAAATCATCACTTTAGATAGGTACGAGTACTTACTAAATATAAATGTGAAAGAAACGAACAGTGCAAAAGAAATTGGCAGTTGGTAGTTAAAAAATAAGAATATTGACTGAATTGTTTTTTTCAACTCTTTAACCTTTGACGTCCCGGTTCACGCAAAATGTGATATGACATATAAGGTATATATATATGACCGGATATCGCGACTAAGGTTAACGTATTGTTCTTATCATTCGATGTTTGAAACTATTTTCTTCTTTTATTTCCTGACTATTAACTTAAAAAACTAATTTGCTGTTAGTGTTTGCTCCTCAAGTCAAACTCTAAAATGTTTAAGTAAATTTAAATAAACAACATCAATGAAATCAAAATAACGCTCGCTATTGTCTTGTAAGAAGTCACATCTGTAACGAATCAGTCGATTCCTCAAGGTTTGGATACTCGCGTCCAACAGTTTTTATTTTTACTCGAACCTTTATCGAATCCCATTGCGCCTGCTCCACAGATCGACGCATTTCTGTTTCGCAGCCGGTCCCACTAATAATTCGGGCATTTCCTGCGTTGAACCCACTTTTACAAACAAAGCTAAATAATGTTTGACTTTGCTCATTGACGTACTAGCATCTATAATAATAAACCGGCAGTAGTGAACGGTTTATGATGAAGGTGTGAAGATTGATTCCGAAATTTTCCAATATGTGTCTATAGAATGTTGTTTTTGAGGTTACCGTAATTCAATAGATCTATGATTATTAATAAGGAATAAAATGAACTTTTATCAAATTTATGGATCCTAAAATCTCCACCAACTTGCATTGGTGCTGTCTGGTGGAATAAGCTTCAGGCGTCCCAATATTAGGGAGAGTCCCGTACCCAGCAGTGGGACAACAGCGGGGATTGAAATATTACTATGTCTTTATCATTCAACTCTTACTCACTATCCTTTTGTAAGAATGTGAGTTGGTAAATTCCAAATTAGTAGCACTTGTAACAGCAATGTGGACAGGAGTGACAGGACGCGCCACTTGTCCTAAATTCTTCATCACGTCATGCGTTCCAAGCGCATTCGTCGCTTACTATGTAGTTGGATAAGACTTTGATCCAAATTGCCCCATTAGCCGGATTGGTATGAACTTTTATTCATTCATATCCATCCATGATTGAAGATTTGTTTATATTTTAGAGTTAATGCTGTGGACATTTACGTGCTTCGGTCACTTATTCATTGTCCACTTCTTCTTTGGTTGAGAAATATTCATCAGATGGCTGCAACCCTTTTTGCGTCCCACTGCTGGGCACGGGTCTCTACCCCTTATTGGGGAGGCCTGGAGCTTACTCCACCACGCTGCTCCAATGCGGGTTGGTGGAGATGCGGGTTAGTGGCCAACCCGCTGTCGGATGTTTTCAAACCGCCCATAAGGCCTCCGACAAGGTTTGACGACTGTTATCTATCGACAACAACCGGGACCGACGGCTTAACGTGCCCTCCGAAGCACGGAAACGCGCATGAAATTTTTTGCCACTAGCGGTCACCCATCTCACACCCGACCGCGCCCGTTTGGCTCAGCTGCATAGATCGCTTGCGTTCTACGCTAGCCGCCAGGCCATGCGCGCTTCATCATGCAAGATTCATCAGATACAGCTTTCTAATAAGGCCCGGAATCACTCTCACTCCTCGCTTGCTCTATCTTTTTACGGCTGAGCCAAAATTATGGGCTACTACGGCCAAACATCAATTTGTACCCAAAATTCACATATTTTAGATTATCCTATTATCAGGTTTTTATATCTATCAGTTCATGACATAAACTGTTCAAGAGACTGAATAGTGCGCATATATTTGAACTGGGATTTAACAGTTCGTCATTTTGGACGTCGTTCAGAGTTTTGTGTATAGAGCCGCTTTGCTCGATACACAAAACTCAGTCTCGCCAAGACTAACGACGGTATCCAAAATTAAAATAAAATATGCAATAACACGAAGTGTTTCATCATCGATGTAGCCGAAACGCTTCCGATCATGCATTGGAAGCATTAATTTACCCATGCCGCGCCAGTGGCGTGCGTCGTGCAGGATCTGAAGCCCATATCTGGCTGCTTTGGACGTGACAGGTGTAGGAACATCGTAACCTCGTATTGTTTTCCGATCCTGTATATTATTATTGTTAAATCTTCTGTTCTCTTGACTCTCTGCTTGTTATGAGAATGCTTGGCAGATTGGCAGATCTTGTGCGTTGTTTTCCAGACTAGAACATTTCCTTTTATAAAATAAACTACTAATGGAACTTGTAGGCCACATTAAACATCATGTCACAACCTCAAGCAAGCTTCGACTATATTTTGAGATTGTATGCAGCAGTACCGACCACATCTTCGTAAGCTTTTTACTGTACAAATAGATGTGCAGTGGGTGGATCTTCCAACCATGCAAATACTTGCAACTAGCTGGTGTGGCTGCGTCCTTTTTTTGCATCCCACTTCTGGACTCAGATATCTCCCCATTATTCGGGAGGCCTACCGGCCTGGAGCTTAGATTACGTGGAGCCACGCTGCTCCATTGCGGTTTGGTGGAGCAAGTTGGTTCCATCTAGAGCCTAGATTATAATTATGCTTGAATGTTGTTTATAAAACATTATCATAGTAAATTTAAGTATAAAATGATGCGTCTATTCACTTTAGTATTGTTTTATATGAGTGACGGTTCCAACAATGGTCGTGGCGGCCATTGTTTCGCATATGAATAAATTAGCGTCGCCGAATGGATAATTAGTCGCCGGCATACGGTCCTGACGTAACAGTTATTAAGGTCTGTGGCTCGCCAACCACAGACATGACTTCGACATACAAAATTCAATAAAAAATAAAAACGATTCACAGACTTTGAATGTCGAGATTAATTCTGAATCGCCTCGCCATGGACTGATACAGCCAGTCCCCTCCTCATCCAATCAATTGTGTTTGCTCTACGGAAGAGCTGTTTGTCTTCGTCTGACTCTGACTCCGTCGTTTGACTACGTCCTTACACAGACTCCACTCCTATTCCTTCCATTCATTCGTACCATTCTTTCCGTCATCCACATTCATTCGTCTTACGTTCCCTTTCATGCAATTCTTCACTGACATACCATTACCTATTAAGATTTAAATAAAATAATACAATTACAATTTTTACAATCCCACATAAATTACTATTTTATAGAGTGAAAAACTGTGTATTTGACAACGGTAGAGTTAGCTGATTGCAATTAGTGTCAATTTAAAAAAATTAGGATACTTCTCATAGTTCATGTGTAACTTGAATGTTATCTCCAGTGTAATAGGAGCAATCCTGGACTACTTAATTACACATGCAATACGTACTCGTAGATGTAAAACGTAATCAAATTTGTTTACGTGTAAGAGGTATACTACCGTGTGCAGTGTGAGATTTAGCAGATTCACTGATACTAAGAATCGTAAAATATGTTAGGTCATATTATTATTGGTCAATACACAGCAGAGAATTTTAAGCTCCTTTGAAAATGCTAGTTATTTTAAAATTAAAAAGTTATGAATATCAAAATTAAACATGAAAAAATCGTATTTTATTAACGAGTATCTCTTAGATGATGAGCAAACGGTGAAATATGGTTTAAAAACGATAGTTAAAATATTTTGTCTCTTATTTAGACTCTTATAGCAACTAAATTTTCTGTTGCGACGTCTCTCTATAACACGTTTTGTCAGCATAGTGTACCTAGAGATAATATGCAAGGGGATTTGAAGAGGGTTATAAGACTTATATCAGACTTAGCAGATTGCCACACGCCCCGTGTGGAGTAACAGTTACCGTGCCGTGTCAATCAGGGGTCCCGGTCTCGATTCCTGGCTAAGCAGATATTGAAATGATGAGTTCCAGTTTCTGTTTTCGGTCTGTGTGTTCGTTTTCATGTCTTTGTGTGTGTCCAACCACGACACAGAGTATTATCTACAATATTTACAATATTTGTTTTTTCAAGAAATTACTTAACCCTTTTTTCAGACAGTATAGTGAAGTGGGTTGTGTGTTGTTGATTGCAGGTCGGCGATGGGCGTGGGGTACGCAAGCGTGGGGCTGCAGCACTCGCGCTCGGCCGTGCTGCACGCGCAGGTGCCGCCGCACTACCGGCCCGTGGTGCCGCCGCACGCGCTGCTCGGTAGCGCCTCCAGCGGGAACGTGCCGCATGCCGCGGTTAGTGCCTTATTACACATATTGTATTAGTACAGGCTCTGGCTACGTTAGAGGGAGTAGATTATAAAAAAAATACTTCCCTATACTTGTCACTGCATACATACTACTTAAATCACCCTGCGATTGTTCCGTCCAGTCGGTGATTCCTCTCCGTTTGCTTCGGAGAGCTGCTAAAACATTTGCATGCAAAAGTGGCTAAGATAGCTAGGTGCATATGGCTTACTCTATGAAAAAGATTAGATCTCAGTAGAGATCTAATTTTACCAGCTCTACATTTTAGTATCATCTTAGCTTCACTACCGCCACAAAGGCGTTTGTTACTTTGTGTTATGCGTATATCGAGTTTTGGAAATAAAGGCCAAACCACAATTTTGGTAGTTGCCCATGCGCTTCGCTTGATTCGTGTTGGCGGACGTAGGTACTGAAAGTCTTCTTTTCCTGTTGACTCTTGAACTCTACAACGTGACCTGTATCTATTCTTCAAGACAAGTCAACGCTTTTTTTTCTAAAAAATGACACAAAATATATGACCATATAAAAGAAAGAAATGTAACGTTATCGAATTCATATCTTTTATGGGGAGTTGGGGTAAATAGTATAAAATCTTTAAACAATAATTGAAAATTCCAGGTGGGACCCCGAGTGACCTTCAAGCTGCAGCCGCAGCAGATGGAGAAGAAGAAGTCGCCTCCGTCGTCCCTCACGAACGGCAACGGCAAGAGCGTCCGGCCGCAGTCGTTCACGCCGGGCCTGAAGCGGTCCAAGTCGCTGACGTCGGCGGACGCCCTGGCCTGCGGCATGGCCGCACTGGGCCTCGCAGCGGACGCGGGAGACCTGGGCAACTTTCCGCCGGAGATCCAGGAGTGCATCGATAAGGCTCTTGAAGGTATTTTACCTGATTGTAAAGTAGTTGTACTTATCAGATCGTTTACGCTGGGCCCGAAGTGGTCCAAATCGCTGACGTCTAGTGTACCTGAGTATGTATTCCAAATTAGAAATTAAGTATGCGTACAAGGACGGAAAAATGAAAGTAGGGAGCAAGAGCACATTAGGTTTTATAATACCTACCTTAACCAGTTTTACACTGATCCCGCTTGATATATTTGATACCTTACAGTAGCAGCCGTTTTTTAGTTTTTTTTGATCGTAGCCTTTTGTTGCTTGTATAGTTTAATAGTTGCTAAGATATTTAATCACTGCAAAGTTAGTTTTTTGTGACTTAATAGAAAGTCGCCTAAAAAGGATTTCAGTTGCCGTGTTAAATATTTGCCAATTTGAAAGAGTTCTATAAAAATTTCGCTCATTGAATTAAAGCGTCCTTGGTCAAATGGTTACGTGGTCTGACTGCGGAACTAGATATCCGGGTTCAAACCTCAATCAAAACGATATTGCTTTTATTTTTTGTGATTTTTTCCCATTGGAAGCTATTTCAGATGGCGTTGTTAAGTAACACTAAGCAAATGAGTGTTTCCATTGAAATTAAACCAAGAAAAGTAAATTGCTTTTATCCGAGCAACGCTCGGTCATCCAGGTACTTAATTGTATATATGAGATACATTCTAAAATCTAGTAATATCTAACTATAACCTCCATGTTCTAGAACACACTCTAACTGTGCAACAGCTGAATTTGTATAGATACGTAGTGTACTGAGGCTACCTACTGTATAGGTAGGAAATTCGAGAACAACTAACTTTAACCACATTTTACACGATTGGCATTTTGTGTCAATGTTGATGAAAGCTGCAAGGATTGAACACGTGACGATTAATTCCGGCTGTACCAGAAATGTCCTAGAATAGTGGCAAAGATGAAAGGTGAAAAAGGAGCACGTCACAGAGCACCATCCAACCAGCAGTCAGACTTATGTCCTGAAGAAAACTGCGGGAAACTGTTGTGAACTCAGAAGAAACGTAGGCTAGGGAAGGCCTATTGTCCAATAGTAGACATCTAAAGGCACGCAAGCAGTGTCTGCAACGGTATTGTACCGCTTTTGAATTATTTTGAATCACTAAACAAGCCGTGAACGCCTTGTTGCACGGTTCATAAAAGTCTTAGTAAAACAAGTAACATAAACATGATAATGAATTTAGATGGAAATAGAACAATGAAGTAATGATCTAATGAGTAAATATTCACGTAACTCACTAGAAAACAGCAGCTGCAGTGGCAGAGTGCCAATGTTGCCAAACAACCCATTGACGACTTTTTTTGCACATAATTACAGTCCTTTCTGAATGGACTGACAATAAGGCGTAGAACTTTGATCAGATAGAAATAAAACATTAAGATTGCTATTTAAATTATGTTTACATTTAGTTACATTAAATTAGCAAACGACTAGATCCAACATAAAACTTGAAGTTATAAAAAAAACTACTCTACTCATAGATTAACTACCTATTGTATTCAACAGATGGCTCGCCCTCATAAGTAATCATAATAATCATACCTCGCCATCACACCTCGACCAAAACAAGCAATAATTTAGTATTTGCATCGAGCAGAGCCTCTATAGCTGGACCACCATTGCAATTCTTTTGTTTCAAATGTTTTGTAACTAAATGACTTTCAAAAGAAGAGACATCTTTTGCCTTACAAAGAAGAAAAATTCATTTAAGAAACTTGCATGATTGAGTCACACCATTCATTAAGACACACAACTCTCTAAGCTAAGAAATTCCGAGTCAAAATGGACGAAAGCTAATTTTATCTTATCATCGGTGCTGGATGGGCGGGCGCGTAATTATGACCCAAGCCCACTGTTGGGATAGTGGAACACTCCAATTACTACTGTAACCAACATAATATATATTCCAATCGTACTTACGGAATTCTTGAATCGAAGCCACCTCTCCTATATCCAATCACAGGATCCTGGACGTTCTTCCAGACTACAGTCTGCCGCTTCAAGGTTCCGCTTGTAGGTTTTGATGGGTTTTAGATTAGTACTTAAGAATATTTTCAAACATAGCCAAAGAACGCTAGTCGACGTAAGTACGGCAACCGCCGCCATACTGGCAAGCGTAGATAATATTCTATTTTTACACGCTTTTTATTAGCTTCACCTGTATGTTTGTATGTTTGTATGTTTGTAACCGACTTCTTTGACCCACTTTAAACGGCCAGATTTCGTTCAAACTTTGTAGATTTATTGAGGACCGATGACAATACACTAATTTGATAAAATTATTCAATTTTTCAATTTGCAAAATATGATTTTTGTTCGATTGCGTTTATAGAGCTACAGCTATTATACGACTGTTATAGATCAAACGATCTAATAACGAGTATTTTAGCCACTTTAATTCAGCATCTGCTAAAAGGTGGAGTAAAAGTGCTAAAACATAGTGCTGTAAACGTTTATTCGACGTCCTTAAAGCACACATTAGCAAATATTGCCAAATAGTCGAGATAACCGCTATTACACGATAAATGGGTGTTTTAAGAACGGTTACTCGGCTCTTATACGATTAAAGGCTGAGTAATCTAATTACTATTCGACTATTTTGCTGCTTGGGTTGCTCATATTTATGTAGGGGAGTAGACTATTGGTGCTCAGTAACCGAAAACGTGTATGAGATATATAAAGAATATAAATAATTTGTTAAGTCGTAAGACAGGTGAAATTTTATGAAAACGTAAAAATTAAAAAAATATGTAACCTTGTTATGTAACAAGCCTAATGATAGATAAAGATATTTTTGAAAGAAAGAAGAAGGTTCTCAGTA
This sequence comes from Pyrgus malvae, assembly GCA_911387765.1. Taxonomy (NCBI): domain Eukaryota; kingdom Metazoa; phylum Arthropoda; class Insecta; order Lepidoptera; family Hesperiidae; genus Pyrgus; species Pyrgus malvae. Next base: position 3,373,276 of record OU426958.1, on the reverse strand, counting down.
ACCAGTCCATTGCTCGTGGAAACATCATGGAAAGAATAAATAATCCAAACTAAAAAGTAGAAAATAAATAATAGTTTAAAAAAACTAAAAAACACGCTTTTTATAGAAAACCGAACTAAAAAATAGAAAATAAATTTTAATGAATTTAAATTAAGAAAATAGTGTTAAAAATTTCAATGAATATAAGTTAATAATAGTGTGAATAAAAAAAAATTTATTTAAAAAAAAGCGTGGGGTGCTTTTTAAAATATTATCGAAATGATAATCACTCTACTCATATCTGTCAATAAAATATTTATAACTATTGACACCATGCACCCCACGCTTTTTTTAAAATATTTTTTTTTTTATTCACACTATTATTAACTTATATTCATTGAAATTTTTAACACTATTTTCTTAATTTAAATTCATTAAAATTTATTTTCTATTTTTTAGTTCGGTTTTCTATAAAAAGCGTGTTTTTTAGTTTTTTTAAACTATTATTTATTATTTTTTATTAATCATAGACAAAGATGCCTATGATACTCTTCTCCTTCATCCAATATGAAAGGAGTTCGGTAAACTGCAAATCAGAAACCGATAAGCACTCCTGAAAACATTATGCCGGCAAGCTAGCAATAATTGAGAGTGTTTTACATAGATATTAAACCTATGAAAAATGAAAGTAACATGATAATAACAAATCGCCTAACCAGTTGCTCTACCATTTTGGAATGTATGGTATTAGTGTGAATGCTAAAATTAGAAATTAAGTATGCGTACAAGGACGGAAAAATGAAAGTAGGGAGCAAGAGTCACGCGCAGTCAGACCACATTCGGCCAAGGACGCTTTAATTCTAAGAACGAATTTTTTATAGAACTTGCAAATCGACAATGTTATTTCCACAGAACATTATTAAGAGAGGTTAGAATGGAAATGTGGGCGGGGCAGACGCGCCAAGGAATTTTGAGCAAACGCTCGAAATTCCAAAATCTCTATAGAGACACGCGATCGTGCTACGATATGCGTGCTTCTGTGCGTGCTTGGGTGTGATTCGTTCATTTCAAATTGCGTGATTGTGCGGCGCTAAGATTGGCTATATTTGAAATTGCAAATATGTGTTGTTGATCGTCGGAATGGCGGAGTGCGTTTGACGGCGTTCTACGCCACAATAATATTAATCACAGAACATAAAAACAGGTTAGAATGGAAATGTGGGCGGGGCAGACGTGCCAAGGAATTTTGAGCAAAGGCTCAAAATTCCAAAATCTCTACAGAAACACGCGATCGTGCTACGATATGCGTGCTTGGGTGTGATTCGTTAATTTGAAATCGCGTGATTGTGCGGCGCTAAGATTTGAAATTGCACATAAGTGTTGTTGATCGTCGGAACGGAATGGCGGAGTGCGTTTGACGGCGTTCTACGCCACAATAATATTAATCACAGAACATTAAAACAGGTTAGAATGGAAATGTGGGCGGGGCAGACGCGCCAAGGAATTTTGAGCCTTTGCTCAAAATTCCAAAATCTCTACAGAAACACGCGATCGTGCTACGATATGCGTGCTTGGGTGTGATTCGTTAATTTGAAATCGCGTGATTGTGCGGCGCTAAGATTTGAAATTGCACATAAGTGTTGTTGATCGTCGGAACGGAATGGCGGAGTGCGTTTGACGGCGTTCTACGCCACAATAATATTAATCACAGAACATTAAAACAGGTTAGAATGGAAATGTGGGCGGGGCAGACGCGCCAAGGAATTTTGAGCAAAGGCTCAAAATTCCAAAATCTCTACAGAAACACGCGATCGTGCTACGATATGCGTGCTTGTGTGCGTGCTTGGGTGTGATTCGTTAATTTGAAATCGCGTGATTGTGCGGTGAAGATTGGCTAGATTTGAAATTGAACATATGTGCGTAAGCTTCGTATTTATTTTAGAACAGGTATTGGAGGTGAAAGGCATTAAAATTCATCAAAATCGTTGGTGGCGATTCAGAGATTAAAAAAAAATTTGGTATATTACAAGAATTGTTCGTTTAATATACAAATAAATACAGCCCAATACATTATTAAATTGTGCACGTCTATTTTCAGATCCGAACGCAGTGTGCGCCCGCACCCTAATGGACGCGGTGGGGCACCTGGTGTCGCGCGCGGTGGAGTCGCCGCGGTACGCGCTGCCGGCCGCGCGCCGCTGCATCGCCGTCGTGGAGCGCGAGCAGACCGAGACCTTCCTCGAGTCGCTGCTCAACACCTGCCAGCAGTGGTACCACGACCGGGACAAGGTAACTGTGCTCTTTCATTTCATACGTATGTATGTACGTCTCGGGCAGACTTGCTCATTCATATCATGATGTTTTACGATGTCTAATGTGGGCTACCCATTGACATCGTTCGTGTCGGAGACCGCGATTCTCTATATTATATATCTAGGTATACGATATTATTATGATTAGAAGTTACCGTAGGCCTTTGGGCGTACGTTTTTTTTTATGTACGCAATTTTCGCTGCTCTACGATGACTTAAAGCATAGCAAGCAGTAAGTATTTTATTACAATTCTGAAAACATTGTGCACCGATAGTTTCACTAAAATTTTCCAAAGGCATGTCATGTTGGTGCTCTGGGTATTCTCGGTATCGCAAACTCTGCATATCACGTTTTTGCCAGTTTCGGTGATAGGTAAAGTCAGTATGTCGTCAGACTCGTCAGTAATCATTCAGTCAAGTCTGTCAGACATTCAAGTAAAGCGATGGCTTCTTTACCAGAACGTGGCCAATGGAATTTTGGAGGCAAACCGAAAAAACCTATTCTCGCACTGTTATTTTAATTCACAACACTGCTGCACTGTAATTAACCTATATCGAACAAAATGCCATCAAATTTATCCGATACAACTCAGAAATACACCAAGAAAGTAAAAATGAAACAAGAGCCCAATATGTCTTTTTCGACTTCCCGCCAAGACTCGTTGTGTTGCAGTTGCTGGGCACGCTGGTGGGCGGCGGGCGGCCGCGGCTGATGGCGTTCCTGTCGTTCCTGCTGGAGATGTACTGCCAGCTGCGCCGCCGCGCCATCCAGCGCCGCGCCGCCAGCCCGGCCGCCGCGCAGCCCGGCCACGTGCTGCTGGCGCTCATCTGCAAGTGCTGCGAGGACTGCATCCGCCAGCCCGTGCCCTCCGCCAGCGACGTCAGTACACTACCCTGCACTAACAGCAACACGTAAACACAGGCACAACGGCACAGGTCTATGGACAGACGGAGATACAAATTCGCAACCAGCCTTCATTTCTGAGGGGAGATCTCCAAGAAATTTTGGGGAGGGGTCACTAAGAAATTTGGGGGAAGAGGTGGCCCAAATTGGCTTGTTTCGGGGGGGTCATATCCCCTGTGACCCCCTGGGACCGCACCTGTTCGCAACGCAAATACGGAAACAGAAATACGAGCACACCGCGTCGAAGCCACCATGTGTGTTGGCAAAATAACGTACACAGACACGGAGAAGCAGACACAGGCACAGACCCAGGGTCATATCAAGTTGTAGGTGGTAGAACTATTATCGTTTGCCTGGAGAAGTACCACCGCTGCACCCACTTCTGCCGTGAACCAATTCTGTTGTTTCGGTGGAAAGGTGCAGTTGCCGGTCACACTTAGACAAGGCGACCACCAGCCTCCGGAGTAGCAGCGCAACTGCATACGACCTCAGACAAGACCTAACTATGCTTGCTTGAGGTTGTATGTATATGTCCATGGACTGCAATGACCACTTAACACCACGTGGACTGCATGCTCGTCTGATCGCAGCACATGGAAATCTACATCCAAATACTGATACTTGTTTAGAATCATACTTATACAGAGAACTGGCTGCAACCCTTTTTACGCTCCACTACTGGGCACGGGTCTCTCCCCATTATAGGGGAGGCCTGGAGCTTACTCCCCCACGCTGCTCCAATGCGGGTTGGTGGAGAAAATACAGAGAACTAGAACCTACAAATTGTGCTTATAACTCCGGCAACTAATTGTCGTCATGGAAGTTTGATAGGTAATCGCGCCATTCCATCGAAACACAACACACAATAGTTGCCTTTGAGCAAAGTGAATGTCATCTTCTGCCTACATAATTTCCCTCCACCAATTTTCCACTAATATACTTCTAGTTAATTATTATCTTCTGAAGCGCGCATGGCTCGGCAGCGAGCGTAGAACGCAAGCGGTCTATGCAGCTAAGCCAAACGGGCACGGTCAGGTGTGAGATGGGTGACTGGTAGTGGTGAAAATTTCATGCGTGTTTCTGTGCTTCGGAGGGCACGTTAAGCCGTCGGTGCTCGTTGTTGTCGATAGACAACAGTCGTTAAACCTTGTCGGAGGCCTTATAGGCGGTTTGAAAACACATGAAAACACATCTTCACGTTTCAGCGTGGTGGAGTAACTCCCCAGTGGAGACCCGAGCCCAGCAGTAGGACGCAAAAAGAGTTGCAGCCAATTATTATCTTGATTCCAGACGGAGAACCTGTTCTTCGTGCTGACGTACATCGGGCGCGACCTGGAGACGCAGCTGCCCGGCGACTTGGAACGCCTGCTCACAGCTGTCCGCGATGCGTTCATCAACACGGCGGCGGCGCCGTCTATACGCCGCACTCTTCTGCAGCTTATAGAACTGCACGCGTCCCGTTGGCAACTCCCTGGCTGCGCGGTTTTGTATTACTACCCCTCCTCGAAGTGATGTAGGTAAAACTGTTGATTTAATTCTGTTGGTGTAGATGATGTCGTCGTGTTGGATTATGATATCCTTGGTTTTATGAACGCACAACCTAGGCTAAAGTGTGCGATCATGATGACTGTATTTCTTGGGAAGATTCAGCGGTGTGGAAGTATGCGTAGTTTTAACTTCTCTGCGTCGCCTTTTAAGGACGCTTTCTTAAACGAGTTGGTGATAGTTCTCCTTAGCTGTTTCAGCTGCTTCCTTACCGGCGACTTGAGCGTCTGCCCACAACTGTTTACCGGCTGTGTCCTCCATCCGCCGCACTCTGCTGCAGCTGATAGAGCAACACGCGGCGCACTGGCAACTAACTGCCCAGCTGCGCAGTTTTGAAGTACTACCCTTCCCCTGTGGGTTATCCTTGGTTTTAAAAACGGAGAACAATCTTGGTTTCAATTGGAGAACAACTTTATCGGCATGACTGCAAACTTTTTTGCGTTCCACTACCTTCTTTTTTTGTATCAGGGGGGAAACCTTCAAAAGGTAACTGGCACCTTAGGGAGAATACCGGGCTATCTGGGATTTGACCACGCTAAAACCCCCTCGGTGGCCTGCCTCTGCGCTCGGGGAGGACTCCGGGATCTCCAGTGGAACGCATCGGTGTCCTCCACGCGCGGCGCCCAGAATGGGCCCATCTTCGGGAGAGCAGATGTGCTCTCCTGCACCTTCCGATGTTTACGTCGGCATACGGCCACGCACACAGCGCCGCCCTTCCCGGGGCTGCTGGCTGCGCGGGTCGAGCTCCCACTCACACCGTCCACAACCCCGGAAGCCCCCTTTTAGTCGCCTCTCACGATCAGGCAGGGTATACCGTAGCTCTATTCTTAATCCCGAAGCTACAGGGACTTGCGTTCCACTACCTAGGCTTTAGATCGCTCGTTTCGCTGCTCAAATGCAGGTTATCATGCTCAAATGCAGGTTATCATGGTAATCGTAGGCTGTCTAACTTCTTCGCGTTCCATTATTGTTCACGAGTTTCTTGTGTTCCTTAAAATATTCACCCAAATATTTTCTGCAACGACATGACGATGTCATCTTCACACCAACTAGTTTGACTTGGATGTATGACTTACATAGGAATTATTTTACATTAATTTACATAAATAATAACTTTTGTAAGATTTTAATGTATTGGAGGTAAGAGATTTTTGTGAAACATTTTATAGAAATAAACAAGTGAAAATTATATCAAGTAAAATCCATCATGTATAAGTTCCTAATTTTTTTATATATACATACCCATTTATTATTTGATCTGCTGTAACTGCTACGGTTTTAAATGTTTTAGTCAATTTATCGAGGAAGGGTAGGATTATGTTATCTTTAAGCAGTCTTTAGGTTATTGTGTTGGAAAGGGATGAAGGAACTCTCAGAAAGACACACTTCTTGTAACTACATAACACAATATAATTATGACAATAACAACAGCATCATTCAGATAATCAGATTATTCTTTAGATGAAAATGTTTTACTTTCCAAACCGCTAAAACAATATTTTCTTTCATTCCCTTTTCTATTGTTTAGTACATAAACAAAGGTTACAAGCATTTTATTAGTGTTTGATTAATTAATTGTGATCTTCGTAATGTTACGTTAGTTAATTGTAGACGAGGTCGATAAAACTTAGAACGTATCGTAGGCATGTAGCCATAAGCTCATCTTATCGTGCCTTTATTGTAGGTTAAACGTTCATCACTTTCGGGCCAGCCGTTTAAGTTTTCTCGAAATTGCAGCGCAATTCAAAAACTTTTGCAAAGCCTGGCCTCGAGAGTGTGTGAGCTTATCCTTTAAATAGTATATTTCTAGATTAAGGTAAATTAATAATGTTAATGAGCGAGATATGCCTTAAAAGTATTAAAAAAGTACGTGTAAAATAAGTAGTTGACAAATTAACGATGTACATTACTGTACGGTGATCGCATAGTACTTCGTGCATTGTACCCTTTGTCGCTTCTGTCTAACCCTAGCTAGCTGTTGCCATCCTTCGTAGGCGTTATTTTGCTTTCTTAAGGACCTTTGCTTTGTCCACTAGTTAATGAACGTAAGCTGAATGGGGTTTGATAAGTAGATCGTGGAGTTTGTTAGAACTACGCAGCTAATAAAGAAAATGTAACTGAAAGTTATACAAAAAATATATTTTAACATAAGAATAAAAGCTGCTTTTCGAGTAACATAGATAATATGAACATAAAATCGTTTGACTGAAGTTGTTTGCGGTATGTTCACGATGTGCTTGTGATATTATACGTAAGTTTCGTATTTGAACGTCTCTTCTGTCCTAACCAAAGACTGTATCCTCTCGGAGATTTCATATAAATTATTAACAAAGTAAAGTAATAATCTTTTGATACTTGTTGTTGAAGCTGGACCAAATCGCCTTGTGTTATGTTTCAAGCTCCGTTTCGGAGTGGAGTGTGTGACTGGTGGTACCTACATGTGGCCCATAAATGTCCAAAAATGGCCTTTGTGTACAGTTGTTGACTCCTTATTTGTACAAAGTGGGCCACAGGGTACACAGAATTATGTTTGCGAGTAAGAGCCTGAGACATAATTCGTCAGTGAATGTTTTAAGTTCATTTTAGTTGTAGATTTGTGTGATCAATATATCAAATATAAAACTATAATAATAATTAAGCGTTAGTTAACATTATTTTGGAGAATATTAAAAGACCGTGAACGTTTTGTTTATTATTCATTCATAGCAATTTAAGGTTATGGTACGTTTGTAGAAAAAATGAAAAATACAAAAAAATGGTGCTAACAAAAATATTGGTGTATTGTATATTCCTTAACGGCGACAGGTGATAATGTATATCCCTGTCTTTCTGTATTTCTGTACCTATTCAAGAGCAATAAAGGTTTAAATTTATATATAATCACTTAGTTTGTTTTATTTTCTACAACATACCCATTTCTTTACCTTCCATTTCCGTCCCCAGTGACTGCAATAAAAAAAGTTCCCAGCTACCCACAGGGTCCCAACGGTGTACCACGAAGTTTTTATTCCCCACGGTACCACGAACTAAACAGAATGTTGTCTATATAGGAACTCTGTTAGGTACTATTATCACCTCGATACCTATCTCGCTGGCTGGCTGCAACACTTATCCCACTGCTGGGCATATGAATTGGGTTTGGTATGGGTGACTGCTAGTGGCAATATTCATGCAAGTTTTCATCAAGACACGTCAACCCGATGGTTACAAACCCGTTGGTTAAGAAAAATACAACTAAAATACGTACAGTTCGGGTAACTTTGAACATTTTTTACATTATTTGTATTTAAAATTATTTATTTTTATTTTTAAACGGATTTCTATTTATGACACCTTTATTTTATTGAATGAATAGTGAGTGTCCTTTTGAGTCGGTTTTTCTGTCTAACAAAATAAATTTGCGGAAGAAACAACAGAACTACCCATAATTTCCCCTAAAACTCGAATTCAAAGTTTGAGTTTTGGGTAACTGAATATTTTTTTTAGAATGTACAAAACCTTAGACTAAGAATAATGAGGATTATTGGTCTATGTAAAAAACCTTAATATTTTAATGTTTAGGTAAAACAAAAAGAAGGTATTATTAAATTTAAAAACCAAAAATGACATCTACACTGACGTAAAAAAGTAACAAATACGCAAATAGCCGCGAGTTCCCCGTGGACCAACTTGGTTTTGCCATATGAATCAAAGTGGACTAGTTTACGATTCCAAATTCAGAGCTCAAAAACTTCCAGCAACTTAACCACGGAAAATGCGGGAATTTTCAGAATTACGACATTGATAGTTTATTTCTTTAATTTTCATTTGGTTCAAAAACATTTTGGCAATCCATTTAACACAGTTATTATATTGAAATATCAAAAAGTTTGGTTAATCTTTTTTCCAACTTTGTTCAAAGTTAAACGTCAATTCAAAGTTACCCGTAATGACTGTAACTAAACATTTTTAACCGACTTCAAAAAAGGAGGAGGTTTCTCAATTCGACCGTATATAATAATATTTTTTTATTCTCCCCCCTCAGTCTCCCCCTTGTAGCTATTCTCCCCTTTTAAATATGTTTGTTCGCGAATAACTTCGTCGTTTATGAACCGATTTTGATGATTCTTTTTTGTTCGAAAGCTTATACTTCCGAGGTGGTCTCACCAAGTCAAGATCCGATGATGGGATCCCAACATCGGAAGGTGCAGGAGAGCACATCTAACCTCCGAAGATGGGCCCATTCTGGGCTCCGCGCGTGTAGAACACCGGTGCGTTCCTTAGGAGATCCCGGAGTCCTCCCCAAGCGCAGAGGCAGGCCACCGAGGGGGTTTTCCATCCATCCATCCATCCATCAGCCTTTTAAAGTCCACTGCTGGACATAGGCCTCCCCTAATGTTCGCCACTCCGTCCGGTCCTGCGCCCTCTGAATCCAGCGGTTTCCCGCTATCTTCTTCAGGTCGTCAGTCCACCTGGTTGGAGGGCGGCCTGTGCTCCTTTTGCCGAGACGTGGTCGCCATTCGAGGACCTTTCTTCCCCATCGGTTGTCAGTCCTCCTAACTATGTGGCCTGCCCATTGCCACTTCAGCTTGCAAATTTTGAGAGCTATGTCGGTAATCTTCGTTCGTATACGGATTTCATCGTTACGGATTCTGTCGCGTAGAGAAATACCAAGCATAGCCCTCTCCATCGCTCGCTGAGCGACCTTGAGCCTGTGGAAAAGGCTAACTGTAAAAGACCACGTCTCAGCGCCGTAGGTCATCACTGGCAACACACACTGCTCGAAAACTTTCGACTTCAGGCACTGCGGTATTCTGGACAAGAAGACACTTTGTAATTTCCCGAACGCTGCCCAACCGAGTTGGATTCTACGAGTTACCTCTCTCTCGAAGTTGGACTTACCCATACGGATCGCTTGACCCAGGTAAATATACTCGTCGACAACTTCGAGAGTAGCGCCATCAACAACGACCGGTATGGGTGTGACATGGACATTAGACATGATCTTCGTCTTGTCCATGTTCATCTTAAGACCCACCCGTTGGGAGGCGCTATGGAGGTCACCTAGCATTGTGCTGAGTTCTTCCAGGGACTCCGCCAAGACTCTTGGCGGAGAGGGGGTTTTAGTGCGGTCAAATCCCACATAACCCGGTATCCTCTCCCTAGGTGCCGGGTACCTTTAGAAGGTTTCCCCCTCAACACCAAAAAAAAGGCAAATCGAGGGGAACTCTCAAATTTTATAGGCACACATATGTGGAAATATCGTCAATTATGCTTAAACAATACAGAATTATTAAATTATAAGTAGGTACAAAAAAGAGAGAAAAAAAACCGCCTTCAAACGGTAAAAAATACATATATACACACATAAAGACAGGAACACAAACGCCCAAACCGAGAACATCATTCAAATTTCTGTTTCGCTGGGAATCGAACCCGGGAAGTCCATGGTAACCATTGCGCCACGGGGTCGTCGTATGCGTCGTACGCGTGCGGTGCGAATGAAAGCATGTAAAATATAATTTTATTATATTTTAAATTCTATATTTTATAATTAATATTAAACACATAGAATAAATATTTGAGTACATTCAATCCGACGCTTTATTTTTGTAGGCACCAACCTCATTTCTACAATTTTCATTTCATGGCGATGGAGAACATCGTAGTTAATTAAATATCACGATATTTTCCATCACCGTAGAGCAGCGATAAATGAGCACATTACAAATTTCTTTATCAGAGGTGCGCGCCGAGTATTTGAACCCGGGATCGGTCGCGTAGAAGACCGCGGCTTTTACCACTCGGCCATCGCTGCTCACGTCCCGCTTATCTTAAGCAAATGTGGAATGCGCCTCTTTGTCTTAGGAAAATGTGGCGTGTTGCACCCCCTTGTTTCGGGAAATGTTTGCGCCCCTTTGTCTCTGAGAAATGTAGGTGTGCAAAATTCAAATCTTGCCATGGGCGCACTAGACTAGCTAGATATCAAGATCAAACTAAGGGAACAGCCACAAAAGGTGAACCATGGGAAGATTTGTGTTATAATCAACCAATAAAACTTCGCTACTCACATATCTCGTAGAGATACTCTGCTTTAGTGGATACCCATCGAGCGAAGCAGATTATGTAACTGGGCGGCAGTTAGCTTATTTTTTATTAATCTACCTATAGCTGCAACCCTTTTTGCGTCCCACTGCTGGGCACGGGTCTCTCCCCATTATTGGGGAGGCCTGGAGCTTACTCCACCATGCTGCTCCAATAACCTATAAGTACCTAGTTATAATTAGAGAGCAGAATCTTTTTCAAATTAATAATAACAATTAGTGTCTATTTGGTGCTCATTTAATGCCATGGAAAAAACTTTACTCTCATAGACTGGTAGAAAACATGAATTATTCTGCTAGCTTTTATAAGATTTGTAGAGATCACCCAAAAACAGGAATTGCGTGAGAAATTGCTCATCTCTGAAATCGATGTGGTATTGCCATGGCGGTTGTGGAACTTATGGGAGTATGGGACGCAGCACAGACAAAAAGATTATGCATTCATCTCGACAGCATCAAACATTCGCACGCTAGGAAATTTTTTTCTCAGTCTTTTTTTAACTCAGCTTAATATATTAAACCCAAACTAGCATCTAAAGGTGGCAAAATATCCACGCACTGAACGGTTTGTAGCAAACCGAGAAAACACATAAGTGGTTTCAAAATACTTAGCGTATTTTAGTCGCGCGTATACGGTTGTTTCGGAAAACGCGTTTACACGCGCGCTACATCGCTACATTTTGTACTAGCATAGTATGTCAAATCTTTTTTTTTTCAATTATGGCATCGCAAACTCTGTGCATACTGCCAGCGTCAAGTATAATTTTTGCATCAATTTTTTGCCAGTTTCAATGAAACTGGTCGAAGTAATAAGTCGTCAGTAAATAAGTCGTCAGTAATCAGTCAGTCTAGTCAGTCTAACATTCAAGTAAAGCGATGGCTACTTTACTAGAACGTGTCCGATGGAATTTTGGAGGCAAGCAGAAAAAACATATTTTAGCACTGTTATTCTATTTCACAAACACTCGTGCACTGTAATTAACCTATATCAAACAAAATGCCATCAACTTTATCCGATATAACTCAAAAATACACCATGAAAATGAAAATAAAACAAGAGCACAATATGTCTTTTTCGACTTCCCGCCAAAACTCCCGAGTCCCGACTCCTAGCTTTGATGACTGACAATATTGACACTGACAGCAGCTTTATCTGTGTTCTGATTGGCGCACAAAACTTCAGATTTCACGATCTTCGCATACAGTTAGGGATGTGCATATAGACTGGTATCGATGAACTATCGAAATAATGTTCAAATAATTGAAATTGATTAAAAATATAGAGCCTGTAGCCAATTTTTTTAATTATCTATTTTTATATAATAAATATAATTAAACGAATAAATGCAAAATGAATTATTATAATGCTCTGATCAATACTACAATATACATTTTTATGATTGGATTAAACGATAATAATATGAAAAAGGGCATGTACGAGTGATTCGATATTTCTGCGAGTAAATTTTGTGTGAAAGTAATATTTAAGGCATTTTAAGGCGATTCTAAAACTCGATTGCTGTTGTGTTACTATAAAATCACATTGATGCGAGATAGCTAAAGCTTCTATACTAGCAAATCCATCTATACTAATATAGTAATTAGTAATAATAAATTACTAATCAATCATACTATAAAGCTGAAGTGTTTGTTTCTTTGTTTGTTGAGCCACAGAGCAGGTTGGAGTGCACTAATCTCACGAACTATTATGTCCTTCGATGATGTCGAACTTTCTAGAAAATGGCAGCGAGTGCTGCGTGGCAATGTTTGGAGAATCTGTATAATTAGTAAAAATCGTACTCGTATCTATCTTATACAAAAAAAGTGTTATTTTTCATTTTTAACTTGATTTCATATTTTGTTTACAATAGTTTATCTTTTACTTTCAAGTGCTTAAGATGAAAGAAGAAGAATACACATAAACTAATAACTAGAGAAAAACGCAAGTGAGCCATATAGTAAATTAGTATGCCACTAACTAAAGTTTGTAGCTATCTATTCCGTATAGATGGACATTGGCTAGCATAGGATACAAATGTAAAAATCTTTCAAGCATTTCACTCGAAGGCTTGATTCACCCTTGATCTCATAGTATTTACATTGACCGTAAGCGCTTACGAGTTGTTTACGAGTACTACACCACTTTATACTGATCACATGGCTTTATTTTCAGACCCTGTATAAATCATAAGAAATTATCAAAACGTTTAAATCACTTTTCACTATTTAATTATGAATGTTATCGTACACTCTTAGGACAGAATCTAGTCACTACTTATATGGTGGTTTTCCTCGCCGCACCGCGATCAAAACTAAACCATTTTAATATCCAATCTGGAGGTTGGAGGATCCTTTCGAACAAAAAAAACGGCAAATTGTTTGTAAAGTAGGTTTACGATCGAGATGTTTACGTGATAACGTCCGCACGAGAAAATCTCCATTCGTTTGTATGCCGCTAGAGTGAGAGAGACGGAAGATCGGTCCACTCACTCGAACGCTATGCCAGCCTCCGCTCGTGAGGATTCCGCGTGACAAGTTTCACGGAATGACTGGCAGCGCTCGAGATGAGACGGGAGATCGGTCCGTCTCTCTCTCGTTATACCTGCGATCGCGCTCGTGAGGTTTTGGTGTGACACAAGTTTCTGAACATGTCACCCGACTAAAACGATTTTAAAGACGTTATCACGTCAAAAAATCTTCGTAATCGGATAAGATCCCTTTAAATGGGTAAACATACAAATAAAAAACTTAGATCCCGATAAAAACAACGTTTCATAAAAAAGCCCTGTTAGCATTCAACGTTTTAAAACGACTAAAAATCATCGATTAAAACAGAAATCGATTTTATTTTAATCGTTTTAACTTTTGTATACAGAATGTCTGTCGACTCCTGATCAGGGTTGGATTATGTACTATAATTATAGTATTTATACTATAATTTCGCCCTTTGTACTATATACTATCCACATCTAAGGATAGTACACTAAAATACTATAATTTAAAGTTTGCTCCCGAATGCTTAGTTTTAAGTTATATGAATATTTCGACCGTGTGTGTATTCGACCGAATTCTGATCTTGCGATGTTTTCTGTGTCGATGGCCGGCCGGGGATTCCCCGATATCCTCCGCCCGCAGTACACTTCAATCTTTCCACTAATCTCGTTCCTTCCATTCCATTCGAAATTCAATCAAAGTGAAATCGCTTGCGAATTTTTGTGTAAAATAATACGTGTTTTAATTATTATGGACAGTGGCAGTGATGGTCAAGAAAATAACAATAGACCGGGAGTATCCACCCCAAAGAAAAAACGTCTGATGAATTGTACTGATGACTGATTTTATTCCTACTGAGGATATGTTGATGAGATTATATGCCAAAGATAAAGATATAACTAAAGGTCTGATAGCATTGGCCAACCTGCAGGGGCCGACACGGCATACATTGCTGGTTATCTGAGTACATTGTAATAAAATACTCAAGATAACCAGCAATGTATGCCGTGTCAGCCCCTGCAAGTTGGTCAATGTAATCAGCCCTTCACACTTAGTAATAATCAAAAACTGATAGATAAACTTAGAAGTGGAGTAAATTTTGCCATAATTGGTGTTGATTTTAATGACTAGTAAGTTAAATTAAAAAAATGAAAGTGTACTATAATTTTTTTATAAATACTATCCTTTTAATTTTTTTGTGCTATCTTTTTCAACGTACCTAAATCCAACCCTGCTCCTGATACTTCGCCTCGCCTCGCACATCCCTACAGTACCGCTTTGACAGCATGCGGACGTGCCTCGCCCTTGCTCGCTGGCCTCGCTCGACGCTTGCTTTTGTTGTTAGATTAGAACTTGCATTCTGCGGTAGTTTTGTTTATGAGGCGGTCTCGAAGTGTAATGTGACCTGTTGATGAATAAAAACCGTGTTCAGTGCTGATGTCTGTGATAAAAATGACCTGATGCAATTGGAATATGTGTTTAGTGTTTATCGAGTGTTAGTGTAAAATGGGTTTGATCACTTCGAGGGAGCCGACAATGTTGGACGGGCCGTCGACTAAGAGTCACCATGTTCGGCAGCCATCGACGAGAAACCGTACGAAGCCTCCGATGCCGGACAGGGATGAGCTGGAGAGCAGATTCATCAAAGTTCTGGTAAGTGACTGATGAAATGTACCGGCGTTTTTGTTTACAAACATTTTCGTTGTTTACTTTCTGTTTCGTCGTTCGATGGCGACAATGTTGTATTTATTAATAGCAAATGGCTTGATAACATTCGACGCGGAGATCGTGGCCGAATCGAGGTCTGTATGATCATCATAAACACAAAATAGCATTTCCTTTGCGTCCCTATATACTCGATGTGTAATGCGTTCATTTATCTCGATAACACTTGAATGGAACATCCTCGCGATATCCGTTTTGTAGTAGGTACCTATTTGTTTTGTATTTCGGTAGATTGTTAGTGTTCATGATTGTTGTCTTCAATCAAAATAATATTAAGTACCTACTTGCTAAATTGTGGTTGAGTTTATGATGATGCTTTTATTTCAAAATTTTCGTATTGGATTTTAATTGCATTTGTAAAAATTAATACAATTTGGATTTGGATTTTTGTTTGGTCTGTCTTTAGCTAGGTAATACCATTATAGCACCTAAATTTTATTATTCATGTGTTCTTTTTTGTAAGAAATTGAGTATGTTCAACAACCCGCATGGCACATTGGTTACCATGCCAGACTGCCAATTGAAGGGTCTCTGGTTTGATTACCGGCGAAGCAGAAATTTGAATGAAGAGTTTATGTGTGTGTCCATGGTACCCACGACACAGGTTATATCTACCCTACTGTGGGGCTATGAGTGTGAAAGTTAAACATATATGTTAAAGATGAAAAATTAAATCTACCTCTTATAAGCCCTACTGGGCAAAGGTCTGAAGTAAAAGAGGCTTAGGCCATAATTCACTATGTTGACCAAGTGTGGATTTGTGGTCATCAGTTAACTGTTAAGATAACATAACTGCTATCTTCAATAAATTATGACTTACTCTCAGGCATGCATTGTGATGTAACCTCATGATTAATTAAATATCACATAAATATAATAAAAGAATAGAAATATAGCATATATATACAAATTGATATTTTTATTGGTACATACATTCTAATTTTATTTTCAAACAATATACCTTACCAATACGTCCCTTAGCTTACAACACCGCTCAAGTCGAAAATTGGCGGTTTTAACATTTTAATGCCATTGGATGAAGCTGATCATTGCGCATCTAACCATTGGTCACATTATATCGATTTCCACCAATTAGAACCTGTAATTCGAAAAGTAGTGACAGCGCGCAAGTCGGTTGGCCTCTCAACACCGCACAAGTCGTTAGTCTGTCATACATTTTTCGTGAAAATACTTTGCACTCCGAGATAATTATAATCGCATGCAGTTGCGCTGCCACTCCAAATGTGTCTGATGTCATGATGGTCGCTTCATGTAAGTCTGACCGGCTAATGCACCTTTCCACCGAAACACAATAGAATTGTTTTGCAGCAGGTGAAACTTGCTGAGGTAAGAGCAGTTCGCTCCGCAAACGGCCAACCACCTGCACGTAGAAGATCGTGTAGGGGAGATTCTCAATGGCCCGAAACCGTCACTCGAAGGGTTGGAATTTATTTCTCACTCAGAGACGCGAAGGTCGTCTTGATTTTACCTAAGCGTAAGGTGCCAGGCCCTGACAACATACCGAACGTGGCGATGGCCAAGCTGCGAAAGAGAGCCTTGTCCTCAGTGACTAAGCGCTTTAACGTAATTCTGCGCCCGGGTCACTTCGCTACCATCTCGAAGACGGGAAGGGTAATAATAGATCTCCCAAAACCAGGGGACTTATTGCCTAGGCTGGCAAATGAGTCCAATAACGAACGACACACTGTCGGTGTCTTTCGATATAGAGAAGGCATTCGACTGTGTATGGCACCCAGGGCCCAACTACAAACTGCTGGAGACGCCCGTGCCTTCGATGCCGATGAAGCTCTTCTATCTCGGTGGAGTGCATTGCCTATAAACCGCGACCCATATGCGCAGGTGTGACTCAGAGGAACCGTGTATCGTTCACGCTCTAGAGTATAGAGTCTATACTATCGAAATCCTAACCCTCGAAAGTCACCTCGAGGAGTAGGAAGATGACGTTGTGCTGGCGTTGTTCGCAGACGACAGTGCATACTTCGCATTGTTCTGTAGAGCCGAGCAGGAAAATGCATGATGATGTTTTGCCCGTGTGCCAATATAAGTGGCATGACCGTTAACGTCGGTAAAAAACGAATGCAACACTTTCCAGATGAAAGCTTATTATGCCACCACAAAAATATCACCCTCAGAATGATAGTAAAGGCGCCCCGTTACATAATAAGGAGGACTGCTAGTCAGACTCGGGTGGCGGGTAACGGTAGTGGTCGGAGTGAAATCACCTTGAGGCAGTCATCATGAGTCTGCCTGGGTAAAGACGTTGATCCTCGTTTCCGCAGTCCCTATCGTTTGAGATTTAAGTGTCACTCGTTCCTACTAGTCTTCTTCAGTTTAGTCACTCGCGGTTGTGCTATAGGGCCGGCATAAGGTCTTAATATAGCCAGCATAGGCCACTGCCTATGTTAAAACGATTGTTAATTATTCTTGAAATATTTCTTGATAAAAACTTTTCTTTGTAAATCATCCATTAATACCAT
Organism: Pyrgus malvae; assembly: GCA_911387765.1. NCBI lineage: Eukaryota > Metazoa > Arthropoda > Insecta > Lepidoptera > Hesperiidae > Pyrgus > Pyrgus malvae. Next base: position 3,355,737 of record OU426958.1, on the reverse strand, counting down.
AGATATTTTATCGTAGTATATATAAAAAAATCTACGATTAGTACCTTATTCCCTAACATTTCCGCAAACAACACCGCCTTAATCTAATAAAATATCAGTGAACACCGCTCAAGTCATAAAATAATAGTTAAAATAAAGTAAATCGTCGATATAAGTATAAATATTTATTTTTCAACCGCTAACTAAGGTATTTATTACGAAAAAACAGCAAAACTTCACCGATTTTTTAAAATAGGCAGTTTTTTTCGTCTCCTGAAAAGTTGGTAAATATGACTTATGCGGTGTTGTTAGCTAAGGGACGAATAAGAATACAGCATTGATTACTGAGGCCACAAACACAATGCAAGTACCAAACTTCCTGCACAATCAGTGCCCATTTTGCAAGTTGCAAAGTTCCTGCAACCACTTATCTTTGTGGCTATTTTATAAATCATTGTTCCGCTGACAAGCATTTCAGTCCCTCTCTACAAATGCCTCGCTTCCTGTTTTTATCTCTTTGTCATGCTCGCCCCTATCTTACTAGTTAACCAATATTTCTTTTCAATGTTCTCAAGGCCTTGAGTACTAATTTTGACCTCAGACCTCATTTTTGTAGTACTTGTGAAACGCAATGGTGCCAACCAATGATCTCAATTACTTAAGGTGGAGATTTTAATCCTGGTACACAAACAGCACTTCTAGTAGAAAGGGAAGAGTCATATAGTGCAGTGAGAATGGCACACGGGTTGGCTTTAGTAGACTGCCGCACGAATTTGTTGGAAATAATTATATTGGTAGTTAGCTAGGTGATATAACATTATAATTCCAAAATATTATCGTTAGGAAACGTGTAATTTTTTAGATATTAATTTTTAAAGTTTATAAGTTTTTAAGCAAAAAAAGCACATTTATCCTTTTTGTTGTTTATAATTTTGCATTAAAAGCGCACCAAGACGTTCTGTTTCACTGTACTGTGACTTATTAGTGCATTGATGCGTCAAAGAATGTCAAACCTTTTTTGAGAAAAAAAAGACAAGACAAAAAAAGTTTTTGTGTTTTTATAGATTAGGGGTGGGTGGTTTCGGGGGGCTTGCCCCCCGAATAGGGGGAGGTGGGGGGCGAAGCCCCCCGCCAAGAATATACAAAAAGGACTCGTCATTTTAAATGAATAGGATCGGTTAGGTTAGGTTTGACTTTTATCAATAATAAATCAATACAAAAAAAGGAACCCCGCGCAGCGGGGTTCCGTCGACGTGGTACCATTAATTTTATTTCGCTCGGGAGGAGCATGATTTAAAAAAAACCACCAACATAACCTACAAAAAAGGGGGGCGGTTACGGCGAAAGAAAATTAATGGTACCACGTCGACCAATACTCAGTGATCGAAGGTTTTTTTCTTTTTTTTTTCTCAAAAAAGGTCATGCGCCAACATGAAATGACATGACATGACATGAGCAAGTCATGACGAAGTCATAAAAAAAATAAGCCCCAAAATCGCTGGTGGCGCGATACGGAATAATTACCAATTTTAATAAATACTTGTTTTTAAATTTATTAATGTGTTTCATTTCACAAGTAAGCCATATCATATTTCATACATTGTTAGAATGTAATGTATTTTTTTTATAACTCTTTTCTAACTTATAAACACTCTAGCTACACTCTAAATACATGATGTAAGAAATTAATATCAAATTCCATAAATTTTGGGGTTAGAATAGGAAAATTGATTTTTCTAGTTTCCTAACTTTCCCCCTTTAGGGGGAGGGTCAAACCTCCCCCCCCTCCCCCACCTCCCCCAAAAACCTATAATTCGTGCGGCAGTCCACTAAAGAAACCCCTGGCACACTGTTCCCTGCTCATACAAACTATCAATTAGTAGGGTTAGTTAGTAAACAACTGGACATCTGTGACAAGAAATTGGCTATCTCCTTGGTGGGAAGTCAAATTTGGATTCCCAGAAAGACAATGGGGTTAGACAAGCCTCCCAGTTTAGAATGAGGAGGAAAGCTACACTTAACTGTCTTGTGATGGGCCCATATTGCTGTGTAAGAGTACTGGATAACAAGATCAGGACAACAGGATCAGGAGCCTCCCATGGCTGAGCTAGGTCAATGTCTGGATTTCAAACATTGAAAAGTCAAGTCTATATTTGTAACAACACAATGCTACAACAACAACAATTAGACATTTTGATTAGTCAATGGAGCACATTTAATTATGGATATTAGGTATCACTTCTTTAATAATTGAATACTCATGATAATTCTAAAAAAACTGACTGTTTATAATACTAATGTTATTTATAGGCTTTCTGAGTAAAGCATGAGTAATTAATGTAATTTTTAGTGGAACTAGATACTAATATGAATGCTTTGTGTTCAATGTTCTATTTACAATGTAGGTAAGTAAACTGTTATCTCTGATAAGAAAACACTGTGCAGGTTTTTATCCTCTTTTTATCCTGAATGGCTACATTGGTACATCAGAAATGTTTCTAAAATCTGTCTTTAGGCTGTTGTTATTGCTGTCATTTTTTTACATTTACAAGGCTAGCGAGCAGACCACCACTGTATGGTCAGGGTTTTCCTTCCCATATTTGATATGTTATTTGTATTCCATTATATTATATTATATTAGTATTCCATCAAACTATAACAATACAGAGGAGATGGTTGTTGTAGCTCATGGTTGTCTACATCCAATTTCCAAGTTGTATGCAGTTTTATACTACCTAATGAGTATCTGTATAAAAATTAAGGCCTAATGGTCATGTAATGAACATCTTTGGCTTGTTGAACCACGTAATTTCTATCATCTATCAAAATATTAGATTGACTGCTTAGCTGACAGCCCGCGACATTAGCTCTTCCTTAGGAAACCATTATTACTCCAAAAATTGTGCTAGAATTCCTAGGGGTATGCTTTCGTGTTATGAAAAATTGTTTACATCCTATTCTCAGACCTACTGAATATATGTACACTCAAAATTCTGTTTCGTTCAAAAAGATCAAACCATTTCGGAGGAGTATGGCCACCAACACTGTAATAATAATAATAACGCTTCACATTCATAGCCCCACAGTAGGGTAGATATACCCTATGTCGTGGGTACCATGGACACGCACAAAGACAGAAACACAAACAGCCAGACTGAGAACAGAAATTTAAACTTATCATTCAAATTTCTGTTTCGCCCGGAATCGAACCCGGGACCCATCGATTGGCAGTCCGGCATGGTAACCATTGCGAGTCGTAACTGTGATAAAAGAATTTTATATATACAGAATACAGATTTATTCAAATTAACTCACAGTATTAGAGATAACAGTATAAAGATTGCAAGTCACAGGCGTAACACAAAAACTAAGAAATTGGATATCTTTGTGTTAAAAATTATGGGTAAAACTGTGGAATAATACTCATAATTCAATACTTAATATACATAACACATTTATACATTGTTGACTAGAATGATGTTGGAAATACAATTATAGTATTCAACATCCCAATTTGTTAATACCTAAGTAGGTATATTGTTATTCCTCAAACAATAAGCTGTAAAGAACAAAATATTCAAGGAAATATCTTGTCTGTTATTAATTAAACTGCATGCTGAATAAAGCAATGTGCAGCACTGGTCATTAAAAACAGGAAAAATGTCATCTCATGAAGGTCTTTGGGCATTAATAAGTAAATTACACTGAGTCGTCGGTGCGTCATTGTCCATTTCTGACCATTTGCTACGAAATAGGGTCATTTGAGGCCTTGACTCTAATAGCTAGTTGGCTAGTTATTATGATTAGGACCACTTTAGACCATTTTTGTAAAAGTTATTACGAGCATGAATTATATCCTTAAGAAAATAGCATAACAATGTCAGATGGGTGATGGCTAGTGACAAATTCTAATGCGCAATAATCGGTTGACGATTAATTATAATAATCGTTAACACAGTCATTAAGTTAAAGCAAAATCTGTTAGCATTTGATAATTGAAAACCGTTTATGGGAAGCCCAAACACTTTGGTGGGGGCGAAAAAGAAAAAAGATTTCAGTAATTTGTTTTACAAGTGTACTAAATTTTGTATGTTTCTTAGCCCTAGATATTAAAAAAAAATTCCCACTGTATTAGATAATTAAATAAAGAAATGGCTACCTTTTCTAAGATCAGACTCGATATAAGATCAAGTCACATCTCGTTTGTATCCGGTTAAAGTAATATCAATCGTGCGCATCGTAAGTAGTATGCATTCCTGAGTGACATTAATATTAGATGCCGTGTAATTCCGCGATATTCCTCCACGGGTGCATACGTGTGCACGGTTTTCATATTAATCTTACCTTCAGACTAGGTAGAGCTGAGGTGACCATCATTTATTTTGTTTAGTTAAGAATCTATAACATAATAATGACAGTACACACACAAAGTAAAGTTTTTGCAGCCATATTACCAATTATAGTTTTTTCTGTTTGCTTTCGATTACCTACTTTCGACATCACCTTTCGTCTGGCAAATTCAACTGTTTTTCACAGATAGTTAGGCGAATCTTGTATGTAGTTCAGTTGAGTCTAGTCTTGACAAACGTCAAGTCGAACTAATCTTGGCGAGTATCCTGAGTACTCACTAAGACACACAAACACGAATACCTACCAGAAGACGTTTTTCAAATTTTACAGCCAAGTTTTTCTCGTGCCAGGTCTTGTATGTATATTACTATCTCACTCTTTTAACACGAGTGATAAGAGATTACTCAATATTCTTTCGCGTTAGAGCGGTTTCAAGCCAGCGTATTTTTCGGCACGTTTGCTGAAAGGACCGTACGTTTTTGGCAAAGGCGCTTCCGTTAGCGTAATTTTTGCACCTAAAAAATGTCTTGTCTTGATGTTTCGCGAGTGCACGCCCTTTAAGAAACAAATTGACCCGGCGAAAAATACACTTATTTTGTAACCCTTCTTATTATAAAGCGACGAGGATAGGTCTCTCGGTAACGGCGGCGTGTGGTCACCGCGCTGGGCACTGGCCGGGACAGCATTCCTGTCACCTCGCGAATCCCGTAGACCGCTAGCCTGGCGCCCTGTGAGCTGTATGAGCTGAGTTTAATGTGTTTATTCTTTAAAAGTCACTAACTACGTATAATCGCAGCGTAACTTATACATAGATACTTACTGCTTTAATTTGCTTTATAAATAAATAGCATTGAACTCAGACGATAAAAAAGATTTACCTAGGTAATTTCATTCACAGGTAACTTCTTAATCTCCCTCCACTAACCTCGAAAGACGAAGCTTTAGATTTAAAATGTCCCTTGAGAGCTATGATAACGGTTTTGGTAAGCTTTTAATTAACAATAATTAACTATGCTTACGTGTAGTAAATTCTGACAATAAAATACACCAACAGTTATAACGGATTGTTACGTAAATTGCATTTGAATAAACGACTAAGGAGTAGCTGAGAAACTGATGGTGTGGTCAGACCTATTTACTTAGTATTTTTCAATATACAAATTGGATACAATCTGAAGAACTAAAGTAGGTACCTATTCGAACTATCCCCGTGTTTCCCCCTCCATTATTCTAATATGAGAATTACTGGGTGAGGTCAAAGTAAGTAGAAATAACAGTGCAGCAATAAACTGTTACTTTATATGATTCGCAGCTACCGGGCGCGCATGATCGTATACTTTATAATGTCATGAGTGTAAAAACCCAGCCCCGGTAAATGGTGGCGCGTGCAGTAATGACTTTATTACGTACGGCTATGACAACTTGAGTGACGACTGCAATATAATTTTTTCCCTCTGTAAACTTCCCCATCATTATATATCTAGTTACAGATATGGACATAAAGCGCTTAATTAGCTCATTGTTTAATCCAAAATCGTATTCAAATAGCATAGCAAACTACTTCACTTCAAATCACTGCCAACAACACTTGTGCGAGATGATGCATCAAAAACATGATGTCCTATCGCTTTATAGGAAACTAGTGGACCCCGCAGACGTTGTCCTGCCTTAAAAGTAATAAAAGAGGATTTGTTTTCTTATTATCTTAAAGAGACTTCATGTTACTATCAAACAAAAATATAAAACAAATAATGACATACGAACTGTCCTGTTATTCTGAATGTGTCAAAGTTTAGAACGGCACGGCACGAAATACAAACGTTTGACAGATAGGAACAATTTATATGGCAAAACTACTTATAAATAAAAAAAATATTTAAAAAACATTTCCAGTGGCCCAAATTGTGAATCTAAACCATCCTCGAATCCATTTGAATACACACAAAAAAATTCATTAAAATCTGTCCAGCCGTTAAGGAGGAGTTCAGTGACATACACACTCACAGAAGAATTATATATATTAAGATACCAACCAACACATTTTTTATTACCAGAATGGCGGGACGGTGACTGCTGGATTGTTTTGTACATACATTTCATTTTCAACTAACATTATCTCGTCATAAAAAGTAACTTAATATCGGGTTCGTGCAACCAACAAACGGATAGGAGCACTGTTCTGCAATACACCATTCGTCACGGTGTTCGAAGCAAATCTGCTATTCGCGCCTGAATGCATGTCTGAACGTTTTGTTCCTGCGTTCGTGACATGTGATTTTTATTGCATTAGCCAAAGACAAATGACAAGTGCGAAAAGGATCGACGTGTATTAAAAACTACTTGTTGTGATTCAACCTGATCTATAGTTTCTATATATGGGCCGTGCGTTCCACTGGAGATCCCGGAGTCCTCCCCAAGCGCAGAGGCAGGCCATCGAAGGGGTTTTAGCTCGGTCAAAATCCCACATAATCCAGTATCCTGTCCCAAGGTGCTGGGTACCTTTTGAAGGTTACCGTACCGTAGGTACCGTTTGAAGGAAAAAAAGGTTTTTTGTCTGGATTCCAAATCGTTATGAGGTTCATCTTTCTACTTGGGAGTAACTAGCGGCACGTCGGAGCCTTATAACACCTATTATCTGATAGCAAACATCTGTAACACAAGAAGCTCTCTTTGTATTGCGTCTGTAGACTAGACGCCCTATTGTATTGACAATTAATTACAACTTGACAGATCGATAGTTTCAGTAGCAGCGCGAATCGCCCGATGAATTCGTACCGGTTTGTATGTGCATGGGAGTAACGATACTGGACTTGCCTGCTGCATTGTAACTCGTCGCTGCAGCGCTAGATCGATGTCCCTAGACTAGCGGTTAGGGTTGTGGCTTGTGGATTGGTTGCAATTCAATGATTTGCATTGGTAATTACTTGTTAGAATATTCAGTCTGATTATTTATAAAACTTTCCAGAATTTTGCGTTGGTAGAATTTCCAGAGATCTAACAAGATCCTATACGAAACTGAGTGGGTAATGTGTAAAGTATATAGATGATAGTTGTGGCGTGCGGCCAACTATGAAGATATTGTGACTAATCAATGGCGTTCCCCGAATTCTTCCTAACCATTGATATGAATATCAAAAACATACGAGACTTTTCTTTAAATCGAGGGTTTCCGAGAGGCCAATAGTATTATTATCCAATCGCTTTATGACCCAGCCCTGCTACCCAACGGTACCCAAGTAGGGAGCGTAGTTTCGAAGCTAGTTGCGATAAATTATTTAAGAGCGGCTATGTCACGCTCGCTAATCGAATGCCTTCTTGTAACTGAATATTGTACGAATTCAATCGCCACAGTATTTTTTATACCTATTAGAATATTCCCTATTTCTATGCTATTTTGATGTATGAAGGCTATGATAATAGCTTGTCATGAGGAATAAAATATTTTTAGTATGAAATAATATAAATAAAGTTAGGTAGCAACTTAAAATCATTGTAGATAACGCATAAGCACAACAGCAATTAAATTAGTTTGCAAGCTAAATAAAGTTTTTGGCGACAAATTAAAAAAATAGTTAACAATAACATTTTATTACTTATTTGGAAAAAGATCTAATTCCTTGACAAACGGTCAAGCGTGATCGATATTCAGCACAGGTTGCCCCGCACGTAAAGTAACATGATTTAAAATTTACCAACGGCAAGTCAATGGATTCCGGGGGTTCAGGACCGAACAAATGCATGAGAGTCTTTGGAGTTTAACGTTTTTTGGTCTTTTAAGATGACACTGAATAATACTAATGAGATATTGGATTTAATAGCTTTCGGTATTTTTACTGTAAAAGGAAATAATGACAGTATCAAAGCTACATCTACGGGTAACATTTAGATTAGTGCAAATTTGCATCCAATAATGAATAGTCATCGCAACTTCCTGCGCCTGACATTGACCGTGGTGATTTAAAAATGTTAGACACGTATCATTCGTATTGGTTTTTGAATGGCAGAATAACATTGGGCTTTCTTGGTATCACGCGCAACTTATTTATAGATTTGCTGTTACAGCAAGAGGCATTTCACGTAAGGTTTCCCGGAATTTCACATATGGACCGTTGCATTCATTCATTACGTCCGTGCCAAATGCTGACCAATGGAAAATTGGTTGTAGCTTTTAGAAGAGGATTAGAAGTTATTTTACTATTAATTTCACAAGGCTCCCAAATTTTCTCACCGTTTAAACCTTCCCTGGACTTCTACTAATATTTCAAGACCAAAATTTGCCATATCGGTTCAGTCAGACCTTCTTGAGTTTTAGCGAGACTAACGAATATATAACTTTATATATATATAAAGATTAGAAGAACATTATATTCATTTATTATTTAAAAATAACAATGTATAATAATTATAATATAAAAAACATGAATAAGCCAAAGACAATACTTTACTTTATGAAATGAATTATTATCTATGAAATGAAATAAGAAACATAAAAATTTTCTTTTCATTTAATATTGAATGGCTAAAAGGATTTTTATACAATGCCTTAAAATGAATTAAAAAAATAAGTAACTTAAAAGTCAGACGTGACAATTTTGATAGCTGCGTGAAAATATAAATAAACAAACACCGAAATTAAATAATTTTGTAAAGAAATAATAAAGGAAAAGTAAAGTATAAGAAAAAACAACAGAATATAAGTTCTAAAATATGATAATGGACGTGAATGAAGTAAGTAATAACATGTAGTGTACTTATAAAAGTACACGGCGCATTTCATTCATTCCATTTGCTTCCCGTGGGAATGAGATATTTTCACGCGGCAATAAGTAGCCTATGTTCTTTCTCAACGTCCTTTCTATGTTTATGCCAAATTTCATCAAAATCGGTTCAGTGGTTTAAGCGTGAAAGAGTAGCAGACAGACAGACAGACAGACAGACAGAGTTACTTTCGAATTTATAATATTAGTATGGATTTGGTCCTATCGTATTAAAGTACCGTGTTCAAGTATTAGAACTCGTAAGCTGTTTGAGTGGTTAAAGATGGTAGGTAATTGTCAACACCTATTACATTTGGTACAAGTAAAATCAATATATAAAAAACCACCAAAGCAAACGCTTATTCGGAAACTACTTCTGGCAGAATTTGTAAACCGCTGGATTCAGAGCACGCAAGACCGGACGGAGTGGCGAACATTAGGGGAGGCCTATGTCCAGCAGTGGAATTTAAAAGGCTGATAGATAGAAGCTGTTTGACCTTTTGTCTTGACTTTATTAATCACCATTGTGCATTTCTAGAGACGATTCCAAAGAACCTTTTGTCTTGACTTTATTAATCACCATTGTGCATTTCTAGAGACGATTCCAAAGATTGTAACAAGCCAAATGAACTTTGAAGCATCGAAATTTGGCGAACTATTCACTGTATCGTAACGAGCCGAAACAGTGTTAACATGCCTAACCCCGCAAGGGACAAGGTCTAATTAGCATTCAGCAAACCAGACGGGGCCGTGTCGAACGTTTCCGCCGGTTTCCGAACAATAGAAACTGACCACAGAACAAATTTTGGGAGTAGTAGCCACATAAGTATTTGATTTGGTGGTTCTGTATGGATCGACTATTTATTTTATTTAATAAAATAAATAGTGAATAACGACGCAAGTCTAACTTTTTACGTGATATTATTAAAGGACCGAATTGCACTAACCACCTAATAATTGGTTACACTATGAACTCATTCGCATAAATTTTTATCATTTGCAAGTAAATGGAAAATTAATGCCGCCATCAGCTCCACATGGACATAAAAAAGTAACGGACAATGTTAACCCAAATCAAAACACGTTTAACCATAAAACCCTTTAGTTTTTATTATTACGCACATACTTAAGTACTTCATGTTGATACGGGTATCGGACCTATGATAGTTCCTTGTGGTACTTCTTATTGAAAGTTATTTCTGATACAAACCTTGTCCGGGCAATAATGAACAAAACAAAACAAGCCGTCTTCGAATGATGCTCCGTCATGTCTATATCGATTTATTTTTATTTAAGGTCGATTTGTGCAACCTACGTATTCGTCAATTACAATTTACAAGTATTGCCTCTACAAAGAGGTCTCTGCAAGGTCGAGGTAAAGGTGTAAACTAGTGATTTGATGCCGTTTAAGCCTGCCTGAGGAAGGAAACTCGCAAATAATTTTGACATGGTAAAATTAGCATAATAAACAACCATAATATACAATTTTTATTATTATTATATTTATATATTTAATTATATGTTTATTATGCTAATTTAATTATGGTAATTAACTTGACTGTAGACCGTTTTTTTTTTAAATCAGTCATTAGCTTCTGACCAACCCACGCGAGCATGCATTATACTGGTTGATTCTATTGGCCAGTTTTGTTATCTATTTATTTTTCATGTTCTTTTAATTGAAGAGCATGAACATGTATTCGAGTTCGTATTATAAGTATGTTGAAGCTTTAAAATATAGGTGCTCCTTCCGGTAGAATATTTTCAGTATCTTTCTCATCATTAGTCGTAAAAAGGTTTATGTGAAATATGCGCTTGAAATTAATTAAATATACAGCGTGATTACTCGGAAATATTAAGTTAAAATTGGTTGATTTTTTATTAAAAATATTTGTTCATCTCTCCGTCCTATTTACTCTGTACAAAAAGTTACAATTAAGTATTTTAATAAGAGGTATTGCGCAAAATGCTTAGAATTCGCTACATATATCAGTCAATGTGTCCCGTTTGGTTGTTTATTATGCTAAATATAGCGACACAGTGATAATGTTGGTCTTGGCGGTTTGTAAAATGTGATAATGCGAAACAGTAGCTTACTTACCATGTAATATTATCACTTGTTTATGTACCGTTAAAGGAAAACATTAAGGGCCTCTTACACCACACACACAAGTAAAGTGAAAAGTACTCTAAATGTCGGTAAAGTCACCTGTAACTTCAATTTCAATTTAACGATGTTCGAGTAGCACTAATCATATGATAAAATGACCCTCACTCATATCTTTTACTGCCAATTATTTAACTTTACTTGGGACGTAACTAATCGTGAACGAGTCCCTAAGAATTTCCCTGGAAAAATATATTTGCAACAAAAATAAAAACATCGTTATGATTTTTTAATTCCATTCGATCGTTGACTATTTTGCCGAGCCTTCTTGAATGCGGGTTATTGTGTGAATTTTTAATTAAGATTTATTTCAATTTATCGCTTATCTATTAAAAAAATGGATTTCCCCTGACAATAAAAGGACACTTTTCAAAAACCCCTGCCGGACACCCCCGGACGCCTTTCAAACTAGGACAAATTCGGGGAAATCCGGACGGATGGCAGCCCTAAACCGGGGTAACGTAATGTTCGTAATATTCATGGTTTGAAGACCGCCAGAATATCTGCTGTCCGACCATGAGGTACGAGAATTTCACGGTTACTCTGGTGTCCAATGGTCGCCTCATGTAGTTGTCGCCAGCATGTAAGCATGTCAAGTAACTGATGTTTCAGAACCAGATGTTCACCATACTGATGGTATTCTGACATACAAAAATTTTTTTGGGAAGAATAGGTATACTCAGTATCTAGTATTATTAGTCTACAACCTGTTGCACTCTTCCGCAGCTGACAATGGAAATGGCAAAGTTACTTATTTTAAGGTTCGCAATTTTTTGTCAATTTATTAAATAATAAAATTGAATACGGATATGAATGTAATGCATGTTCGTTACATTTTCCTTAAAGAAAATGTCCAGAAACCTTGATACATAATTTGACTGCACTCGTGCGAAACAGCGTTGATTCAGTGTTATTATAAATCACTACTTCACTAGTCCGATATCTATGAATAATACCGGAAAATACATAACATAACTAATTTTAACCTAACAATACGTAATTTACTACATTAGTAAGGCGCTCCACACACGAGGTTTTTTATAACCATAATTAATGGAATCAGTGCCCCAGAGTTTTATGTTAAAATAAAGCCTAATTAACTTTTTTTACTGTAACCATTTCATGTTCAAAATTTATCTATTTAAATATGATCAACTTATTTCTCATAGGCACAAATTTATTCAGCTTATATAAATTGGTGAACTTTCGGCACTCTATTTTGAATATTGGGAAAATAATAATATTTTATAAATATACAAGCACATCCCGTTGTGTCTTCTTCACGTTAGAGTAGAATGAATTTTTCACTGGGATGTTATTAGAAGTACAATTCTTTATGTAGGTACTTGGCCTAAAAAATTAGTACGCCTTTCAAGTTATAATTATTATTAGGACTTACTCACATTAATTTTAAAATCCTTTGCAGGTTTTTAAAAGTACTAATAGGATAAATTACATTAATACATTTGGTAATGCGGCTGTATTAGAATGATCTGTAAAAGTATAGATTACTTTAGTGATTACAGTTACCGCGTGAAGTAAACAATACGAATTACCGATATTCGCAGCCGAATAGCCCACTGTGTGGTCTGCCTAACATATGTATACACAGATATATTATAATGTAATTTCGCAATGTTTACGATATGAAGCGGATATAATGACGCGTTCCTCAATCATGTTTAACCTTCGCTCGTCCAAGACCGTCACGGTGGTCGCCTGAATTCAGCGGCTTCTAATTGTTACGTGGGAACCGTATTGTTGATTGTAAGAAGAAGAAATTGCCATTGTTCGTAATCTGTGGTTCCGCGATATATGGGTTAAGAGTGGTGTTGATTTTGTACTGTTGACTTTGTTTTAGCACTGTGTTTATCATATTGACCTGACGTATCGCTGACATGTGTGCGTGGTCGCATGCCACCGTGAACATCTGAAGGTGCAGGAGAGCACATCAGATCTGCTCTCCTGAAGATGGACCCGAGAGATACCGGTGCGTTTCAATGTAGATCCCGGAGTCCTGCCCAAGCGCAGAGGCAGGCCACCGAAGGGGTTTTTAGTGCGGTACAAATTCCACATAACCCGGTATCTTCTCCCAAGGTGCTGGGTACCTTTTGAAGGTTCAAGGTACCAAAAAAACGGCAAAAATCCGAATGATATAACTACGAGTACCTAACGTGCTGCCACTTTAGTTTTTAACTTGATTCTATTTTCGATTGACGTTTATATGAAAACTCACTCGTCCAATTATTTTCCGCACTAATAATAATTATAAGTCGATCAAAACTATTTAGTTCCTTTTACAAGGTCTGATTTTGAGCTGGTCTCGATTTATTTATTTATTTATTTATTTTTATTTATTTATTTATTGACACACCAACAGCGTTACATACAATAATTCGTAATTAAAATTATTTCTAAACATATATACTAGTATGCATGCCAGTTACAGGTGCGTACATCATTCACCGATATGACATATTAATGCTGTTCATATAGTTCGTTTATATACACAATTTAACAATTTAAAAAACAGGATATTGAAAAGTTTGAAATAAAAATCAGCTAGAGTGGAATGTTTGAACATATTATTATGATTAAAATAACTTAACTTAACTTGGTATTTATTTGCAGAAATGTGCGGTAAGCTTCTTTCTCAGGCTTGAAACTGTGTCATGGAATATGTCAATTTCAGTAACAAACGCAGACAGCCGATTATATTCAGAACACATTCGTGGCAGTGGAGAGTGCTTAAGGACATTTGTTCTGCACACTGTCACATAAAAAGTATTTTGAATAGGTTTTCTAGGGTATCTATATGGTACATTAAGGGATATTTTCGTTGTTAACTCTTTGGAGTCTATTTCGCCAGATAAAAGCTTTTTTAAAAATATAACGTCAAGTAATATACGACGATTATAAAGTGACAACATGTTGAAATGTTTTAGCCGAAGGTCATAAGTGGCTTTATGGGAGATGCCGGGCGAATAAAAAGCTAAGTACCTTGTAAAAGATCTCTGTAATCTCTCGATGCGTTGTGAATTTACTGTGTACTGTGGGTTCCAGACCGAAGATGCAAATTCAAGTTTGCTGCGAACTAGTGAGTTGAAAAGTAGTATTTTGGTTACAGGTGATGTAAATCCTTTAGTATTTCTCTTAATGAAACCAACCATTTTTGCGGCTTGCTTTACTATAGCATCCAAATGTACTTTAAATTTTAATTGTGAGTCCATTATCACACCCAGATCGCGAATTTCGTGTACTTTTTCGAGCTTCTCTGTATCTAATTTGTATATAGTCGTCATGGGTGTCTTTTTACGTGTATACTTAATGTGATAAGTTTTATTTTTATTTATTATCATACCATTTGCATCACACCAAGTAATTATTCGATCTAGGTCACTTTGTATGAGTACAACATCATCGGTCGAAGTGATTGTCTTATAAATTTTTAAATCGTCAGCAAATAGTGAGTATTGACAGTTTTGTATTGAATACGTTATGTCATTCAAATACGCTGAGAAAAGGACAGGGCCTAGATGGGATCCCTGGGGAACGCCGGAATGTGCTATGTATTCGAGAGACTTGTGGCCATTCAGTACCACAAACTGGAGTCTTTTTGCTAGGTACGATTTCAAGATGATGAATGGACACGAATTAGAATCGATTTCGATTGGTTTCGAACTAGGACGTGTCAAGAGTAAACCTTTAGAGCCCTATAGGTCATAAAAATGCCGTTACTAACTCTCCTGACTCTCCACTTTTGGCTGGAAGATTCGTATAAATTAATTAGTTAAGATTGTCTGTTTTGAGTAAACTTCCCCTATGTTTTTTTTATTTGAAAGGAGTATGCAGGCCACGTGATGTTAAGTTGGCTGTAGCCCATATTGTGGACTTGTGGTATGGTGCGGAGGTGGATGGTGGCCATGATGGTGGCCTTATCTACTGGTAAGTCTATCCGTCTACCGAAACACAACAGCATGGCTTGACAGCAGAAATGGATGCAGCGATGTTACTTCTCTGGATGAACCGTGAAAGTTCTATCATTTATAAAATTTCAGTTTTCTTTTAAACTCTTTATGTTATATAAATACCTATCTTTATGATATCAAGTAAACATAAAATGTTCTTTACTTACTTTCTTGTATCGCATTACGTGTAAGTGATTATTGAACTCTGCTTACGAGCCGTGAAATTGTGAAAATGACCTCACGGGGAAAAACATGACCCACTTGTGTATTGTGTGCGAACCACAATCGGTTTACATAAGGCCTCGGGTCAATTAAGCCCTTTAACCGACTTTCAATGGGTGTTTGATGTGAAAGTTTGCTTAAAAAGCAATTCATAATTTTTTCAAGTCTTTTTAAACGGTAGTTACTGTAGTTAGGTATTTAGTGACAACTATTAGGATTTTCAGGAACTGCCAATAAAATATTTACGTAATTATGTTTTAATTTAATAAAATAATATTATACTTACTGTATAAAAGTTATTTGTAGACTAGTTCTTGAACAATTAAAGTAATTACTTATGTAAGTAGATGTTTTTAACGGAAAGGTCAAAGTATTAAAAAAATAAGCTGATGGATAATAGTTATCTATGTAGGATATGGCCGGGTTAAAATGATAAAAATATATTATTGTTATTATACAATTATATTACGAAGTACATTAATATATAACTTACGTATGTAAATTATTATCTGTTCGTAACCTTGCTTTTTGCAAATACATTCGGGAAGGCTGGTAATTATTATAAATTATTACTAGTAACCATATTTCATTTTTGTATGATTCATTGAAGGACATTTTTGGCCTCTTTTGCATGAGGCCATCAATAGACTTCAGAATTGCAGAACACCTACACAATGACGAACGTCTCTGCATGCACGTCGGTTTTATAGTTGAGAAATTTAAATTTCCCTAGAAAATATTGAGGGCTTTTACTGTACAGAAATTACACGACTATTACACCAAGCAAGTCGATATGGTTTCTTTCAAATTCACTAAAAACAAATTGTATAGGCAAAGTATTATATCTACCTATACCTACCCATGGAGACGAACGTACGTATTAATTAGTAAACTTTACTACCATTGAATCATAAAATTCAAAGATTACACACACTCAAAAGTCACTCATTACTCACGTCTTTTCCCAATCACACAAACATTCGTAAAGCTTATCTTTGTTTGGTAATTAAATTGTATCTTAATTTCGTGCGGTCCACTATCGGCCGTGATTCATGGCGGCTTAGTGTCCGCGATACGTTTTATGTGGCTTCTGACACCAAGATAATGCTTGATAATATCCATCGCACGCGGGGTTGTTGACCCTTGTTTAAATCTGTGGTGTCGAAAAAGCTCTCATCTGTACTATTACTAGGTGTCATGTTTGATGCCTTGAGCCTCTCAGGAATGTTACCGTGCGGTACTCACGGTACGGTTTGCGTTAACAACCCGGTGGCGCAATTGTTACCATCCTGGACTGCCGATTGGAGGGTCCCGGGTTCGATTTCCGGCGAGGCAGATATTTGAATTATGAGTTTAAATTTATATTCTCGGTCTGAGTGTGTTCATGTTTTTGTATGTGTCCATGAGTGTGAAACGTTATTATTATTATTTTAAACCAGGCTGTTAGCTATCAGTTGACAATTTGACCACTTATAATTTTTTTGGTAACTTCTGCGTTAGAAACTTAAATTGACCTTGGCTGCAACCCTTTTTGCGTCCCACTGCTGGGTACGGGTCTCTCCCCATTAATGGGGAGGCCTGGAGCTTACTCCACCACGCTGCTCCAATGCGGGTTGGTGGAGATGCGGGTTAGTGGCCAACCCGCTGTCGGATGTTTTCAAACCGCCCATAAGGCCTCCGACAAGGTTTAACGACTGTTATCTATCGACAACAACCGGGACCGACGGCTTAACGTGCCCTCCGAAGCACGGAAACGCGCATGAAATTTTTTGCCACTAGCGGTCACCCATCTCACACCCGACCGCGCCCGTTTGGCTTAGTTGCATAGATCGTTTGCGTTCTACGCTAACCATGCGCGCTTCTTAAATTGACCTATTGACTTCTAATCACATCTACACACCAAAAGAATTTATCACTACCTTACAGAATTAGGGCCTAAATCCTTCCCAATATTGTGCCTGGCAGTGAAGTGGAGCATTAAAAAGTATGTTATTTATAAAGCAGGACCATTTATTTATTTAGGACAGCCTCCGTGGCGTAGTGGGCGATGAGCCGACTGCGAAGCTTGAGGTCGTGGGTTCGATTCCCACCCAGGACAAATATTTGTGTGATGAACATGACTATTTGTTCTGTGTCTGGGTGTTAATTTATCTATTTAAGTATGTATTTAGAATTATATAAGTATGTTATCAGCTTTCTGATTACCATAGTACAAGCTCTGCTTAGTTTGGAATCAGATGGTGTTGTGTGAATTGTCCAAAGATATTTATTTATTTTATTTATTTAAACTTTTTAGAGCATTCTCTACCCGTCAACCTTAAGGTAGTGGGAGATCAATGAAGGCGGTAATCAAAAATTACAGGCAATCATCATATTATTATTAGCGTCGACATAAAATACTCGTATTTTATTATATTTTTATTATATTATATTGTAGTTTCAGCCACCCCATACGAAGACTGTAAAAATTTACTCATCCCACATGTAGTTTTATGTTCCAAAAACATTGTACCTTGTAACTTTAACCAAAAATACCTAACGCTTTCTTTAACTGCCTGATTCTTGAAAAAAATCCACTAACTTTAAGCCCTCTGAGGATGGAATTCCGTAAGCGTAAGCTAAGCGACAAAAAAAGTCAACGTGACATGCAATTTTCATATTAGATATTTAATTTGTTTGCGTTTAAAGAAATAACAGCGTCATAATAATAACGCTTCACACACATAGCCCCACAGTAGGGAAGATATACTCTGTGTCGTGTTTGCGATGGACACACACAAAGACAGAAACACAAACACCGTGACCGAAAACAGATATTTAAACTCGTCATTCAAATTTCTATTTCGGAATCCAACCCGGGACCCTTCGATTGCCAGTCCGGCATGGTAACCATTGCGCCACGCATGTCGTCAATAACGAATGTATAATATATATTGACAATGGTAATCACATAATTAATACAACATAACCAATTAACATTCCTAATACTCCACCTGCTGGTCTTGCGCAGCAAACAGCAAATAAATCATAGCTATAAATAATGCGAGGGCTGGCACCAACCTGTTTGAAAAATGCCTCGTTCGTGATTGTATCTCGTGTCGTTTTACCGTACGAAACCATTCCAATGGTTAACACAAAAAAAAAATACCCTTTTATTGGAAGTATTGGAACCAGACAGAGTCAGTCAGAACAAAAAGATCTATCTATATCACGCAGGTTTTCATGTCATTAAAATATATTAATGTTATTAATATAGTTTTTATTTAAAAATATTCTTATTAAAAGACACTACATACAAAAATTAGTTAGATGAATTAGAAGGACACTCAAGACACCTTACACAATGCTTACAATAGGACGCATATATTATTTCATATTCAATGTCTCCAAGTCCAATGCCCGATAGTGAAGTAATAGGTAATAGAGCAAAGAACAACACGTTATTCAAAGCATATTTAAAAAATTGATGATCTCTTATTACTCGTAGTATGCTAGTCACTCTGCACATCGGTTATAGTAATACAGTTTCCGCATGAAGCAATCTGTGATGTGATAAAATTGATAATAATTGTAATCTTCTTTCATTTATTTCACTTGTGTAGACTATTTATTAAAATTTCAGATTCGATCAATGTGATATGATACAAGAAAATACATTTTTCTGGTAAAAAAAATTACGTCTCTGTCAATCATAAATTCTCAAACATAACAAGAATTCTTCCCAAAATCAATCAGATTTCATATGACATTGTGTTAAAAATGTTATACTCTATATTTATTATACTGTTAAGCTATACGAGTATACGAACAGTGTTCACTAATCCCCCGATCTTGGAGCGGGTGTCGCCTTACATGTGGTCGCACGGTTCATTCAACTTGACATGCTTGTTTTTATTTATCTCCTCGTGTGTCTATATGTGTGTGCCGTGTAATGGAGGAATCGATGAAAGAAACATTGTTCGATACGTGATAAAGAGGTTACGAATATTGTTGTGTTGCATTTATAATTACAATAACACAATTTTAAAGTAAAGCTGATTTTAGACGTTGCAGATTGCACGAGGAATTGCTATGTGGGCAAAATTCTTTCATTTGTTCTATACATTTCCATAACAATGTAAATAATGTCTTTAACTTGAACTGTACATACACGAATGTTAGATTTTGATGAAGCAGACTGCTGACTTTTGACCCATGAAGTATGAGTAAATATTCCTGAGCAGTAAAAATAAAGAAAAGAAAAGAACTAAAAAGTTAAAAATACATAATTGTAACCTGATCATTTTATAAATGGTGGTTACCATCTAGCACCAAGGTACTCGTAAAGATCATACATTTCATATTTGATAGCCTCCGTGGCGTAGTGGGTGATGAGCCGACTGCGAAGCGTGAGGTCGTTGGTTCAATCCCCACCCAGGACAAATATTTGTGTGATGAACATGACTATTTGTTCTGTGTCTGTCTGTTAATTTATCTATTTAAGTATGTATTTAGAATTATATATATTATATATATATATAAGTATGTTTATCAGCTTTCTGATTACCATAGTACAAGCTCTGCTTAGTTTGGTATCAGATGGGGTTGTGTCGTTTAATTATGGAGTTCCTATGGCCACCTTCCAGCTCCACCCTCAGATTAGCTCTATGTCGTAATAATATTGCATTGTCATCCGATTTATACATGCATGCAAAATTTCAGCTCAATCTAAAACCGGGAAGTACAAATTTAACTTGCATGATTTGATAACAGATAACGGGACAGGTGAAACAAAAAAAATCTTTCAATATGTAGAAATGGCTGAAAGTAAATGAGGCTGGCAAAAATAAATATATACAATAAGGCTGGTGACAAATTTATGCTTTAGAAAATAAACCCTAACGAAGCAGGGACAATCAATTTCGTATAAAACGAAGTTACGAGCACGACTTCTATACCCGTATCAACACATTACGAATAAATCGAAACTCCGCAGCTCGTCTGAATTATTTATTACCCACTGGCCCAGATCTTTTTTTCATAGAAAGAAATCAAACAATAAACTGGATCAATCAGGCGTCGCTCATTCGATAAATTATGGTAATAAACAGGAGAACGAGGCGGAACGAAACTCCATAAAGCGTGGACGTGGAAAAAAATCTGTGACTTTTTATGCATTGCGAACATCTATGTCAACTTGCAAATGTCAAATGTTACCTTCCTGCTGCCGTAATTGCTGTAAGTGAGCAGAAATGTCTTTTAGACTGCGGGAAATATGACATTTCTATGCTGCTCGATCGACATTATGATATAGCTGCTAGGTCGCTTGAAAGCTGTAACGGTAAGGTTACCTAGTTGAATTCGTCGACAGAAAAAATAAAAGTAATATCATGCACCTCAGAATACTAAAACAGTAATAAAAGAACCAAAGAGCCAATGTACAGACATTGGTACAAAATAAGCTTACTAAATAAAGGATACAACAATACAGAACCTGACCTTTAATGTGTAAGAGTAACCAATAATTTTTAACTTGGCATGTAAATGTTCAATATAAAAGAGGATATATGCAACTGCATTCGTTAATTATTACGATCACCGTTGGTGGCATACCTTATTTGTATTTCCTCGAGGGAGGTATGACTCATATGACTACAACATTATTAAACTAAGTAGCTACTACTTCACTTGTCGCATTTCAGGATTCGTGAAAGTTACTTATAGGTTGTGTATTCAATTTTGTTAGACTAACGTTCTGCCTGGAAGGTTCATGTCGTTCGGGTAAAGAATGTTTGTCAAGGTTAAGTAACTTTTCCGCGTCCTAGCCCTAGGTTGCTTTTCTCACTTAATGAATAATTTACATAATTCGATTTTATATTTTCTTTCCATCAGTTTAGTGTTGCTATTTCTTTTTTTTATCTTCATGATCGTGCACGAAATGAAAAACTCTACACCTACTTATTTACGCGTTTTATGGTCCTTTTTAATGCGTGGCGATAAAAAGCTGCTTTTTATGTTCAGTAGACTGACAGGCCGTGAGCACCCAGCGTGTCAGTAATCTTCATGTGAATCTATCTTCTTTAAATTACGTGCACTCCGACAAGTAACTAAATGCATTTGTTATAGTCTTGAAGTCATTTGTTGTTACTTGTTACTTCTTTGTTTTAATTTTTAAGAATGAAAACCGGAAACAGAATATTTAAATCACCATTTAATTCACAAAGCCTTTTATACAATTTAAAAGTAACGATTTAAGGTTTCTAATTAACATTTCCTTATACAACTTTACAACAATTAAATAAGAAGTAAGCACAAATACAGAATTTCAGTACGCAATCGGGCAGAGTTACTGCCCTTACTGCTCTCACAGCACAAATGATCCCCCCTTAGAGGAGGCCTTGCTTTTATAGGCGTTTTCTCCTACTTTTTTATTTAACTACCGACGTTGATTCCTGACATAATATTGTTTACTAAGTACATCTTTTTTTGTATACCTACTGATGAAAATTTGACAGTGTTACGAACACTTGCATAGATGACAAACAATTCTTAGCGAACAAAATATTATATATATCATTCAGGATTGATTCTTTTGTTTCAGGTAAGTTGCTGTAATTCTTAGATCAACGTGACATGGGCGTAGAAAAATGCAATTCAAAGGAGAAGGGAAAACAGCAATTTATTTGGAAACATAAGTACTAAAAGATAAGAAAACATCAAAAAGTTCAATAAGGTATAAATGAAAATAGATTTCTTGCCTGAGCATAGTATTCCATGTCTTTATAAGTTGTGAAATCCTTATGCCTTTTACATATTGGTCAAAGTTGTAAGCAATTATAATACAGTGCAAGCGAAGGGCGTCGCGCCAGCTGACTCGACTCTGACGTCATGCGCATGCGGCGCCGGGTCTGCCCATTGTTTATTGTGCTTGATATTTTATCTAGGTTCGATCAAACTGCATCGATACCGTTATGGTGAGAGAACATTAGATATCTATATAAAAGAAGATAACGGAAATTCTCTAAATAAAGGAGGCCGATGTCCAGCAGTGGTCCTGTAAATAGAAAAGGATGGATGTGGATGGATGAATAGATTAAGTTATATAAGCGTTTCCACATTTCGGTTTTATTGTCTTATCAAAGTTTGAGCAAATTGTATCGGTTGCTAGCGACTTTCTGAACAATATGTAATAGCGGTAATGTATTCCTTGCACTAGCTGATTTGATGTTCTATGGTAGCGGTGTGTGGCGCCATGTCTGTTCTTTGTTTATTATTTTCTTTCTCCACTGTAGTCTGCACATTGATATGTCATAGGTCCATTATACTTAATTATTATCGGAATATCAGTTATCAGTCTGACTGTTCTTAGTAGTTGTTATACAGTTAAAATGGTGTGTGCATACTTAGTACTTTTTAATTTGTTTCATTTCATAATTTGGTTTTAATCCTTATATATTTTTTTGTAAATGTCCTAATTAGGTAATCCGTAACTGATATCACAACCTAAAATAATTTCGTAATCGTTTCGCATAAGATTAAATAATCCCTAATAAATCCAGATTATGGATAACCTTTGTCATTGAAAGTATTTCTGCTTCTAGTGTTGTTTACGGATTTTTAGCGGACTTCAAAATCTCAATTTTATAATGATGTATTTTAATTTCACAAGTATGTAAATGTTTCGCTCTGATCTCTGTTATTAAAGGTTGAGCGTCTATATTCTGACGTCATGTCCACACATGGCCCGACCCTTTTAATTTCGTTCCCTTCGCCGGCGGCTGGGAGCGATTGATGTATGTTCAACTCGTCAAGTTCAAAGTCGCGTTCCCATCCCACTGCGCATGCGCACCACACTCCTCTTTGACATGCTTGTTAAAGCAATCATATTTTAGGATTGAGTCATGAAAGTCCCAAGTGTAATCCACAGTTGAATTATTTTATGATATCTAGTTAAAGTTTATATTAAAAAATAATTTATAGCAAACATACAACAGCACATAAGCGAATTTTTGATAAATTTTATTACATCATTTTACCAGAGTCCTGAAGATAAATTGTTACTTACGTCAAGGTTATATATAAATTAATTAATATAATATCTCTATTATATAGTTGTAATAATTGCTTTAAAAAAATAAAAAATAAAAACATTTAGCAACTATATTATTACAAGAGCGCACGACGGCCAGACAATCGTTATTTTATAAAAGCTGAAAGTTTTTCTGTGCATGTCCCCTATACTGGTAAGATAGAGAGTTTGGGTTGTGGTTACTTGGGCAGGTAACCGGTAGTAAAGGTGTATAAAATAGTACCTAAAATTCTTTAAAGTATAAAGCCTATTTTTTAAATATTTTCTTCGAGATAACTTTAGAAACCTCGTCATCCGTTGCAGGACACTTATGACGGTTGCCACCCCCGCCAGACACCCCTAAACTTTAATAAATTATAATTATACTAGCTGTGCCCCGCGGTTTCACCCGCGTTAGAAAGGATTACTAAGTGATTTGGGGGAACAGGTGTCCCATATTGGCTTGTTTCGCATTCCATCTATACATTAATGATGGATTTTGTGGATTTGGTCATGTCCTCGGACAGTTTAAACGGTTTTTACATCTCAACCCAAGTAACCACAACCCAAAACCTATAGTCGCTGATCTTACCTGTATAGGGTACTTGCACAGAAAAACTTTCAACTTTTAGAAATTAACGAAGGTCTGGCCGTCGAGGGCTCTTGGTCTATATAGGAAGATCTTGTTAAAGTAATTGAGAAGCGCTGTTTGCACACAAAAAGCGAAATTGACGTGTAAGCTGCTCTTGAGTTTATATTTTAACGAGAACAAGTTTTTTCTGTACTCGCTTAAATTTATCTATCCGCAGAACTCTTTTGTTATCTAACAGAAATAAAAAGCAATTTGAACTGGAAACGTGACTGTCGTATAATGGGAGCTTAAAATGAAAAGTTTCATATTTTTTCATATGATTTTTAATATAACTTTCTCTATGTACCTAGTATGGTTATTTCTCTTGGCTTGGTAATTTATTTATTTACATTAAAATACTCAAAAGCCATAAACTGTTTGTTTTTTCTGTAGTCAGCAAATAACTAATTTGTATATTATTTATTAAATAAAAGTTTCGTCTATGACCTTTGAGATTTAAAAAAATTATTGAATCGCATTTAAATATGTAAGTGATTTTTTTTTCACAACTCTGCTCTTTATATCCTATGTTATAAGCGTCATCTCATAAACATTTCATCATCATCTGAAGACAGAGACGCGAATGAGACATCAGTTTTTGAAAAAAAAAAACCATAGTACCTATCGGTCAGTCGATTCGATAGTACATACTTATAAACTAGTATGTACTACTACGTACGTACAGTCGATATACTTTACTAAATGCTGCCCCGCGCTTTTATCCGCATCTGATCTTATATAGCCTTACACCTTCCTCTATAAATGGACAATCCAACACAACAAAAACCTGTCAATTGTAACGAGTAGTTCGTGAGATTAAGAGCTTTCAAAAAAGCAACGAGCAATTCATGTATATACATATTATAATAATCTGAATCTCGGTAACGGCTCCAACGATTGTCATCACAGAGTTCCAAATAACCCGCAAAAATTTATTATGCAGTACTCTGGGGCAATAAATCGATCTAGCTTGGTTTAATTTTTTAGAAAATATCGTGTTAACAGAGAATCAACTATAAACTGAAAAATATGACTTCCTGTCATCTGTTAGCAAGCATGTACATATATGTAATCCTTTTTTTATTGGGAGCTACTTCAGTAGATGGCGTTGATAATAACACTAAAAAAATCAATTGTTGCTATCCGAGTAACGCTCGGTCATCCGAGATTTGATAAAAAGGTGGTGATGAAAAAAAAAGCAATTAACCATGGGTATCGAATCGATTGACGTTGCCACCCTCCATCGGAGCTCCTTGTATTTCGTTTTAACTTACTATTCCATTGGGCTCTGCAGCAGCGGTTCGTCCAGTTTTCGAATATGGCGCGGTGAAAAAAGCTGCGACCTTCGATTTCGTAAACAAAACCGACGTACATATCATCGACAGAACGGGTTTCAGATTAATTACGAAATTTACTGGTGCAGGTGCTGATCAAAACGTTTTTATGGCTATTTGATTATAAACTTTTAGCACTTAGGAATGTTAAGTTAGTATTGCCATCGGAATTTTAATATAAGCTTAATGCCTTGGCCCACTGTTAAGTTATTCATAGAAGTTGAAAATCATTACAAATTCAACTTCTTGCTTTGACGCCTGCATAGTAATCTCTTGTTTTCACTAAACGCAGTTCTGTTATGTTGGAATTAAAAGTGTAGCAAACTATGCTGTCTTTAGTAAAACTTAATTGCGGCTCTCCCTGTATCCTTTCATCCGATCCGTGGTTGCATTTCCCTGTCTGCATTTTCCTCTTTAATCGATTCACCCTTGCACTGGGTGCAATGCGTTATACGCAATGCAGTACCTTAGTTATCAATCTTTATTTTTTTATAGCGGCCGCCCGTGTCTTCGTGCGCGTGAACTTTGGTATTAGTAATAGAATGATGTTCTATAGCCTATAGCCTTCCCCAGTAAATGGACTATTCAACACAAAAATAATTTTTCAGTTCGAACCAGTGGTTCCTGAGATTAGAGCGTTCAAACAAACCTACAAACAAACAAACTCTACAGCTTAATATATTAGTATAGATATCACGAATATTTACAACATAGCTACATACATGCGAGAACGGTTTTCGTCACTTTACAGTATTTTTGAGCAACAGACTCTGTAGTATATTTGAAAAAGCAACTGAGATTTGGATATAAACAAATATTTACGCATACATATATTACACTTATATATTAGTGAAATGGTGAAATAAAATATATCCGTCGAAGTAATTTGGACGACGGAATGCTATTCCGGAAGTCGTCCAAACTTAATGTCGTTCCAAAATTAACAATAATAAGTTAAAACGTTGTATCATTGTGTTCATGCACCTTATTGTACTGACCAATAAACACCAATAAAATTGCTGACAGGAGTTTCTATAAACGACTGAATCACTAAAATCTTTCAACACTTACTTAAAGTTCCCAATATCATATCTACACAGACGCAGACGATATCTTTATTTCCAACACACAACACACTTCAGTAAATTGAATTCCGCTCGGCTGGCCCGGCCCAGACATCCGTGGCGAAATGAACATCTGACGCAGCGAAATTCGATGTCTCCGTTTGGAAATAGATTACAGAACCTGTAAAAGAATATCTAAGACTGTGGCATCTTTATGGGATAGTTAACGAATTTTGTCAAGATTGTACCGTTACAGGAAATTTCAAAGTATTTCAAACAGATCTTTGTAGGAGACACAACCGCTCCAGAAAGAATTACATAATAGCTTATTCATCTAGCCGCCCTTCGAACATTACTATCACTTACAGATTTTTGTTAACATCATTTATGCATATTACCGAATATTACGCCATTCAAATAAACATAAATCATTTCCAGTTTCCATGATCCTACTTTAATATTGAACTTACGAAATACTGTTCAAGATGTTAGACCTATTCAAAACAACTTTATTATGCAATATAAAACGGAATGAAACAAAACCTTGATCTTTTCCTTTCAGTAACAACAATCGTAAAGGACATAACTTACCCAACTAAACTTTGTATCACGTTACAATTCTCACAGGTCTCCTTATTTTGACCTTTGATATTCGCAAAATCGGGCCCTCGAATAGGTTATTTCGGTAGTACTGCATTGCAGTGGATTTCGTCACTGTGGTTGGTGCCACCATATAGTTACAGTCTGCTATACCACGTGTGGTAATTATCATAATAGTTGCGTCAGTGTTCGTGCTCATGTTGAGTTTGGGATGGTTAATACTCAGCCATGAACACTCCCTGAAAACAAAATATTTTCTGACACGCATAGAATGTATATTTTTGAAATCTTTTTGCTCTTTGGACGGACATTACTGAAGTTAATGAAAGTCATGAATGTTTTAGGTACCAAACGACGGTCGATGAAATTAACAGAATAAGTTAACTTGCTAAAAAAATTTATAACGCAAATGATATGTCGCTATGTGAAACCATATATTAAATTAACGATACTCTAGTCCTATGTAAGATGGACTCGCTGCAGTGAGTATGAAACAAAATTATTTATAAGAACATAATTAAAGAAATAAGAATCAAATCAACTTGTGAAACTCTATAACCTTTGTTTAGACAATAAATGATTTGTGTCTTACATAGACGAACATGATTGTGACATTAATGTAAAGAATCGTGCGTTTGCTTTCATGCAGCATAATTGCAGTACATAATAATACTTGCCCAATCACATGTATACCGTGACAAAATAGCATTGTTCCATACAAAGGCTTACAAAATAGCCCAACTACTCGTAACGCGTGTCATCAGTGATGTATCGTCACGGCGATGTATTCAACACAATAAAATAGGCCCTGCTAGCATTAGATTAGACAATATAAATGTGAAATCACAATAATGTATAAATTTCCAGATCTTAACTCCTAAGTATAACGCATCAAGGTAAGGTAAAATGAAAGCAAAACAATATCTTAAATGGACAAGTAAATGATGAATGAAGCAGAAATTCCGCCAATTATGCCTTGCACAAATAAAAACTATTGCAGTTTTAAGCTCTAGCTTCACTCATGACGAGTATAGCAAGCCAAATATGAGTGCATTAGTTCAACTAGCGCTGGCATTATGAGACACTGTTCCACGAAAACGATCCTTGCTGAAAACTGGAAAGAAGTCGGCGTTGGTTAATACTAAGAAAGTATTACTTACATGATTAAATGTTACATTACTAGCTTTACTTAAATATAAATTGTGAATTGATAATACCTTAGAGCATCAAGGTATGACAGGTATGAAACTGGTGAGTCAGTAACTTTGATACTCTAAGGATAATACGAATACTTTTACAAAAATATTGGCAAATAAGATAACCGCAAATATGAATATTTCATAACACCATTGCTCTATTAACGAAATAAACGTCAGCAAAGTTTCGCTACGTTAGGTCAGCTGGCACAGTAGAAAATGATTCCATAAAACCAATTCTCACTGAATTGTCAGCTTAAAGTGGTTACTGAAATGTATCGCAATTTAGTCCCTTTAAAGCTTCATTGATGTTGCACGTTGCACGTAGCTTATCGTGCTACGAGTACATTTGTGATGATATTATTAAATTAGACAGAACTTTGTTATTTTTAATGTTTGTTTTGTAATCTTGATTTGCATAAAGACATTGTCTTCCAAAAACTTCGTCATGATAATATCCAATATGATTGCTGATAAACTTGTATCTCTATCATTGTTTTTTATTAAATGCTAAACACTTAGGCTAAACATAAATCTATTTCTAGCGTAGAAGACCATTTAGGAAAGGTTCGTTCAGTAATAATAGTTTGGAACCGTCAAATCTTGTTGTGCATATTACCATTATCTTCAAATCATAGTACTCTCCCGCTATAGAGAGTCGTGACGCAATGTGCTAGCATCTGAGTCAACACCTATTCAATAAATAACGATAAGTTGGTACTTTGTTCTCGGAATGAGCATGCGGCGCCAATGTCGATTCATATATTCCAAGTCCGACGATTGTTTGGTCAGGGGTGATCGACGTTTGGACACGCGACGATCGATACTTAACAACTTCAGTATTTATAGATCAGCTGGTTACTAGTCGCATGGTATTTAGAATTAAAATGTCATGCTCTTTGTCCATATTCTTTTATAGTTGGGTAATGGTTTTACTCGTATGTCATGCTGGTTTTTAAGTAACAACGGAAAAGTCCGACGTTGTGTACAGGAAAATGGTAAGCATTATTTGCATTAGATTATGATCTAAGTTCGAAGGTTATGATCTAGAAAGAAAATCATAACACGAAAGAATACGATAGTTACGATTGTTTTAAGCAGCTTCCATATTCTTGCGAGTTATTTCAGTTATAAAGGGTTGCAGCCATTATTCAGTTATAGTTCAGCTATTGTTCAGTTACAGATGCAAACACGTTTTTGAAAGGATTTAGGAACTCATTTTACATTTCTTAATTTTTTAAAGCATTATCTCGATGATCATCGTGTTTACGCGACTGCCAAGAACGGTTTATGTTTTTGCATCTTGCATAGTATTTGAATTCCTATCAATTTCTTAAACATTGACGCTATCTGTTTACATATTATGTCCACTACAAACATTATGTTTACTGTAAACGATACTGCAGTAATGTGACAATATCTTTGCCCGTTCAGATGCATATCTATTGGTTCCGCTCCAGCAGTGCGAGTGAGTCAGGCCCATTGCGAAATATCTCCACGCTCGCCGCCTGCGCTGTACTCCGCCTTTGTTTACCACAACTGATGCATATCTCCCATCAAACTGAGGATCTGTCAACATTGTTCATTATCGCACGTAATTTCTGTTCCTTATGCTAAAGTCCAAATGTGTACAAAGCAGTTCGATCATATTTAATGAATTTGATGTATCTGTGTATCTTTAAATCTTTGGTATGGTAGCAAACGGATAAACCGATTTTGATCAATTTTTTTTTGTTTGAATGGTGACGAATATTACAGTTCTAGCCGTTGTAATATAACGAAAAGAAAATCTTCATACTTACTGTGCTCAATCAGTCAGTACTCTGACGCGACGACACTACTCTTAAAAATACTAATTGGTTCTTTGAGCTGGTAGAGAAATTTTATTCATTATTTTTATAATCAGAGGCGCTTTTTGTGTTTTGGGAATTATTTAATGTGTTCCATCAGTTATACCACTTATATTATTTGTTTTAGTTCGATAACGTATGAGTCAGATCACGTTGCGAATTGTCTGTGGTTAAATACTACTTTTCAAGTTTTCTACTTTGTCAACACAGCTGATGATTATCATACAGATGTTCTGTTTACTGTTTTCTATACTGTATATTTGGTTTAAAGTAGTTCGTATATTTAAATGTGATTTAATAAAATAACGGCAAGAGCTGAATAGTTTACAGCTATACAAGTTGAACGTAACTATCATAAAACCTATTTTTTAAAAACAGGACAAACAGGACATGGGATGCTATAGACCGATTGCATTGATACCAATATTTTCTAAAATATTTGGAAGAGTACTTTACAATAACTTGTATTCCTATTTTAAAAAGTTTTCCATTTTTGCAGATGAACAGCAGGATTTAGGAAAAATAAATCAATTAATATAGCAGTATTGAACTTTTTGCAAAAAGTAATGACTAGTTTAGATAATAAAAAACAAGTGGTAGGACTGTACATGGATATGACAAGAGCATTTGATTTCGTGGACCATAAACTATTAATTGACAAACTAGAAAAATATGGAGTTAGAGATAATGCTTTAAAATTAATAAATTCCTACCTAACTAACAGAGAACAAGTTACAGAAATTACAAAAATCAATGATATAACAAACACACAAGAGAAATTCCACTCTCATGAAAATAACAATATAAAATAATAATAAGAAACAATGAAATAAAAAAAAAACGCAAATATGGGATAAATATAAATCAATAATATGATTAGTAAATTTAATACTTAAATAAATTTCTATGTTAAATTTTAGTCAGTACTTTTATTTATTAATAATATTTGCATACCTTACTGAGGTAAATATGGCGGACTATCAAATGTATAAAACAACTTTTGTAATACAGATATTTGTTCAAATAAATCATTTGTCTTTGTCTTCGTCTTTCTCTTTATCTTTATGTTTGATATGTTGAGAATGTTTCTGACCAGTATTGTAATACTTTCCCTCAGTACAAAGGCGATACCGTATTAGGATCGAAATAAGAAAGCGTTATTTAAGCTTAGTAATTCAGGGTGGCATCTCGGAGTCGGCGGGCGGTCTCGTGGGGTAAACAAGCGATTTCTAGCAAGCACTCGGCTCGTGTCGTTTGGTGCTTTGATTCCCAGAAGGCGGGAAGGAAGTGGCCTCCGTGCTGCGACTGCGCAATGCGTCTGATGCGTTTATGGTGACGGGTGAGAGCGAGCGACGCTTTGATGTGCTTGTAAATGAGCTGCATATGCTGGGTGTTGATGTGTTGTAAATGGAGCACTGGTATTACATTACTATAGTTAAGTAATTTTTTTATTTATTAGTCCAAGTCTAAAAAATGAGCATTTAATAGGCTACTTTTTAGGCACTTTTTAATTTTGGTACAATCTATTAAAAGAGAAGTGATATATTAGTTACCAAACTTTTACTTCCTGTCTCATCTTCAACGGCTTCTGCGATCTTGGCCTTTACTGCAACAAATGATTTTAATTGCTTTTTTTACTCTGTGGCTTAATCATTTTTATAACATACATATTTTACTAACCTTCTCTTTTCGGCGGCTTCAATCGTTTTACTTTGCGTTTTCTAAAACCTAGCAACTGTCATTGCTATTTCTCTCTATGGCTTAAAAAAAGAGAAATTTAGATTTCTTTGAGTTAAAAAACTCCTTGCTCGGTTTGATTCTAAACGTTATACTTCATTCACAATACGCTCCCGAGATGTCAAGCTGCTATAAAGTCCTTTTTAACTCCAGCCCGCGTCTCCTATCAGAATGCACGCACAGACGTCATACATGCGGTACAACGCCTGGTTATTTTGAGAGTATGCACTTTGCTGCACTATCGACCACTATACTGTTGCGCTCATAGAAGGAATATGTGTCGACTAGAAATGGCACGGAAATGAAACGTGCATTTTTTTAAATGAAAACGAGCTTGCAGGCCCCATTGTGTTAAGTGGTCGCTGCAGCCCAAGGTTTTCTACACACAATCGGAGCCTTTCTATCTCTATTATAATTCTATCTCTATTATTTACCCTAGAATCATTTGTAATTTGAATTATCTACCAAAATTCTTTCCTCAAATTCTTATTTCAATCGTATTCTTCCGGAAATCGATTTGAATTTTAATGCACTTTGGTGCATATCAACGTTGTTTGAGAGTACCGATACCAGAATTCAAAGGACGACTGTTTAAATGACTTCTTATAGTGATACTGGTACCTCTACCCTACACACGGTACACACCGAAAGTCTTGGACTTATGTCCACTTAAAATACCATGATGTCTTTATGTCCATTTCCTGTTCCTGGTAATTGAAAAAACTTGTGAGCTTAGTCGAGGTAATATCTATATCTATTCGCTGTCTATGACTTCGCTCGAATGCATTTACCACAGGATGTTTGCTTTTTTCCGTTATCTTCGCTTCAATGGATGCTATTAATAAACGCATTTATTGTTGTGAATGCACTGGGGTTACGAGGGCGCTTTTAATAGCCGACCCTGTCTCACTGTTATGAGACGACTTCGCTTCTGGTTCAAGTTTTTTCAAGTTTTACTGTTCAACCATTTTTATGGCGCTCCGGTGAACTTCCATTCACGATTGCTACGATTAAAACAATGTTAATGGCTGAAGAATTTCCATCATAAATATCTCATTCTGTAGGAAATTAACGAGCCGTTCCTTTAAATATTAAAGATTTTCTATTCTCATGCTACATTGTAGTACGGTTTTCTTCTTTTTCTCAATAAACGTTTTATGGCATAAGAAGTACATTTATGATCCTACCTAGCCATGCTACTTTTCAGCTTTGATAGCTATGTCTGCTTTGTTGCATTTTGAAAGTAATAATCAAAGTAAATGAAATAATTTCTTTCAGAATTACAAAATGGGCCCACCATTGGCTGATTTTTAATTCTGAAAGAAATTATTTCAATCAAAGTAAATGAAATAATTTCTTTCAGAATTACAAAATCAGCCCCCTGGACGACCGAGCGTTGCTCGGATAACTCGGAACATTATTTTCTTGGTTTAATTTCAAACGAAACACTTATTTGCTTAGTGTTATTTACTTGTAATAACGTCATCTGAAATAGCTCCCAATAAAAAAAATCACAAAAAATAATAAACAAAATATGGTTTTGATAGACTCACTTAACCATTCGGCCAAGGAAGCTTTTATTGAAAGAACGAAGTTTTTATAGAGCTATTTTTAATCGACAGTGTCACAATTACAGTGTCATCTATTTGAACGTCGGATTGATGGCGTTTGACGGCATTCTACGCCACAATATTATTAATACTTGCCAATAGATGTCAGGAAGTGTCGTATTTTTCAGTTTATATTTAAGTTGATTCATCGCTGAAAATATATTTTTTTAATTTAAAATTTCTAAAAATAAAACCTAGCTGGATCGATTTATCACCCCTCAAACCAGGGTACTAAATTTCATCAAAATCGTTGGAGCCGTTTCCGAGATTTAAAAAATATATTTAGGTTTATAAGAATTGCTCGTTTAAAGGTATTTACAAATGAAAACACAGGTTCCTTTGAAAGTAATATAAATAATTGTCTTGAATCACTGATAGAGTGGCTAAATAGTAATAATCTTAAAATTAATCTTGATAAAACAAACATAATGACATTTAAAAATAGAGTATCATACGGACAACCAGTAAATATTAACTATAAAGGAAAGTTGATATCTGAAATAGAAACAACAAAATTTTTAGGACTATACATAGATAGCAGATTAACGTGGCAGTCACACAAAGAACACGTTTGTAAACAATTAAATAAGTTTTCTTTTGCTTTATATAAATTGGCCAAAGTTGTAAGCAAAACGGCGGTTCTAAATGCCTACCATGCGTACGTAGGTGCAACATTAAGATACGGTATAATATTCTGGGGAAACGCGACTGGAATTCAAACTGTGTTTAAGGCTCAAAAAAAATGCATTCGAGCTATATGTCAATTACAACAAACGGATACTTGTAGGCCACATTTTCAAAATTTAAAAATAATGACGCTCCCTTCCTTATACATTTACGAGATCTCTTTAATGGTCAAAACAGAAATCACAAAATATGAAACCCTTAAATCAAAAAGACATAACAGTAAATTATGTTCAATCGCTTCCAAAACAAAACAATATCATAAAAGTGTCTTTTGCATGGGACCAAAAATATATAACGGTCTACCGGAATTCCTCAAAATTAAAACGGGCAACGAATTTAAAAAAGGACTTAAAACGTATTTACTGAAAAAGGCGTATTACTCAGTCACTGATTTCATAAACGATAAAACGGCATAAAGGAATTCCATAAAAACCTGGGAGGTTTTCTTTCCGCCGGCTTTTTTTCCTCTCAGTGTACAAACACCCTGTGATATGGGTACCCAAAGCTGACGATCGGAACCGATCCGAAATATAAATTATTAAATATTTTTATTTATAAAAGGCGCAATATGGGACAAATAAAAATAATATTAAATTAGATGTAAATGTACATTTCGTAATTGTATTATATAGTTTAGTTTTTTCCTTTTATATTTTTATCATTGTATATTTGCATACCTCATGAAGGTAAATATGGCGAACTAAATATATATAAACAACTTTGTAAACACCCATATTTGTGCAAATAAATGTCTTTGTCTTTGTATTAAATTATATTGTATTATATTAAAAGCTGATTATTATTACCAAAATACTAGGTACTTTCTAATACTAAAGTAGTTTGTATTCAGTGTATTACTAAATATAAGGATGAGTCTAGTAACTACGCAAAGACAGTGTCTTTTTGCGGCAAAAACATAAGACAAAAGTTCGCTGTCTTTTTGAAACGTCTCAAAGTAAGTAAGTATACTTTTCCTTCTTGTGATTATGTACTAGCATTGTTCCTTTATTCACTATTTTCTAAAAGCCATTAACACTACTAGGTCTATGAAATCTTTATAAGCCTATCTGTGTAATAGACCATTGTCGATAAGACCAAAAAATTTATAGTATGATGTAACCCATTGGAAAAGGTAGAGAATATAACAAAAATGAAAGGAAAAATAAATTGCGTACGATCTGAGGTCGGGAAGAGGGAAGGGGTGAATGTTTTAAAGGTAAAATGGGGTGTTGTATGATGAATGTAACATAAAATCTTACGTTTTTCGAGTGATTAAAGTGTAAATTTTTAAAAATAGCTTAAAATTATACATAATGATTTAAAAAAATATCGGATTCGAGTTTTTTTTTCATTGTTTGCATTTTGTTTTATAAAAGATAAATAAGATTTCGAAATCGAAGGAAATCGAGATATACCGTTTTTTCCCCTTAAAACTCCCCCGCTCCCCCTTCCCGACCTCTGATCGCCCATAATTTATTTTTCTTTTCATTTTTGTTATATTATCTACCTTTTCCAATGGGTTTCATCCTACTAATTTTCTTTCACGTTTTGCCATTTTCAAAATTATCGAACCTGGTCTATAAACCGTTTTAAGCTAACAAAATTTGGAAATGCCATTTTATAATAAAGCTAAGTTTAAAGAGATTTCATGTTAATCAAGCGCTGTATGCCAGAGTATTTGAGAAATAAATTAACCACCGAGGAAGTAATCAGTGTTATACATTATTTAAAGACTACCGTGTATCAGTGTCTAGTATCCACGTTTGGATTAACGTTGATGAGCTTGTTTATATCATAGCCGTCTAGAATGCTATATGGAAATTAATTTTTAAGTTACTTACTCGAGGTTTATACCATGTTACTTAAATGAAGCTTATACTTAAAGTTAATTAAGTAAGTTAATTGATCCATTAGATTGTACAATGTTATGTTACAATAGCTAGAGTCTTTTAATCAGGATAATTTAAAAAATGTCTTTGAACGATAAATAAATCTAGTAAGTGTACATTATGTAAGATTTATGTTGTATCTGACAGTTCTTATATTATACTCTTCAGATGCCTCTACTTCAGCACGTCCCGTCTCTACCACGTCAGCACTTGAGACAAAGTTATACCATCAAAGGGCTTAAGTCTTAGGCATGAAAACTTGACGATGTAACTGCAGAGGGGGTGTCGTGTTGTTAGGTTCAGATTCATGGTAATGATAAGAACTCTCTGTGCTATCTGCCACTCTACTTGAACTTAGCACTAGGGATAGAGTTCCTAACGATTTATTTAAAGTGTTTACGTGCTTGAACAGTTACCTTGCGTAACTATAAAATTTTTATGATTATAAAATTTTCATAACCAAACAATACATAGTTGATGTTTTTGAAGTGAAATTTAATTTAAAATTGAATGTACTTCGCGTTAATTGAATAGTTTGCGTTATAAGACACGGTTACAAAAGGGATACCGAAATTGCGGCAAAATGTTTATAACATTGCACTGTCCAAAATTAAATCTGTACGTAATAATGTTTTAAAGGATCCATAAACATCTACACAGCCGAAATTAGTGGTCAGGCATTAATGGTCCTCGACACTAAACCCGTTGCACTCGAGTCCTTATAAGCTGAATTGCAAAGCGAATGGCGTTTTATCGTTTTCTCAAGTTTAATTGCGTTCGGCTTTGATAAAACCGCCCACGATGTGGGTCAGCCATTGCGGTGCGATTGTGGGGTCATGGTAATGTACTCAGATATTAAGCTATCGGCGATTCAGCAAAAATGAGGAAATTCACCGAGTGATTTGATTTGATTAATTTCATTCTTATTTCTATTAAGTAACATTTTCAAGTTATCGAATCGAACGTAACCAATAATAAAAAGGTTATCATCACCTGTTTATTAACCATTGTGAAGTAAACTTCTACATCCTGGCATCTTTTAGTATTCGTCTAACTCGTTTACGTCATTTATTTTTTTACTAGTGGATCCCGCAGACGTTGTCTTGCCTTAAAAGTTTTGTAAGAGGATTAGTTTCTTTATCATCTCAAAGGGTTTTTATGTTACTGTCAAATAAAAAATTAAAAACGAATAGTGACATATGAACTGTTATTCAGACTATGTCAAACTTTTGGACGATGGCGCGAAGAACCAATGTTTGACAATTAATGTTACTAACTGTTTATAAAGGAAAATAAAATAAGTTATTTTACTATTATTTCGCAATGCTCCCGAATTTTCTCACAGTTTAAACCTTCCCTGGACTTCTACTAATATTTCAAGACCAAAATTAGCCACATCGGTTCAGACGTTCTTGAGTTTTAGCGAGAATAAACGAACAGCAATTCATTTATATATATAAAGATTCGAAGTACATTATATTCATTTATTAAAAATAACAATTTATAATTATTATAATATAAAAGACATGAATAAGCCAAAGACAATACTATAGTTTATTAATCTATGAAATGAAACAGAAACATAAAATTGTTCTTTTCATTTAATATTGAATGGCTAAAAGGATTTTTATACAATGCCGTAAAATGAATTAAGAAAATAAGAAACATAAAAGACAGACATGACAATTTTGATAGCTGCGTCAAAATATAAATAAACAAACACAGAAATTAAATAATTTTGTAAAGAAATAATAAAGGAAAAGTAAAGTATAAGAATAAAATAAAAGAATATAAGTTATAAAATATGATAATGGACGTGAATGAAGTAAGTAATAACATGTAGTGTATTTATAACAGTACACGGCGCATTTCATTCATTCCATTTGCTTCCCGTGGGAATGAGATATTTTCCCGCGGCAAAAAGTAGCCTATGTTCTTTCTCAACGTCCTTTCTATGTTTATGCCAAATTTTATGAAAATCGGTTCAGTGGTTTAAGCGTGAATGAGTAGCAGACAGACAGACAGACAGAGTTACTTTCGAATTTATAATATTAGTATGGATTTTCTTATATGTACCTTTAAGGACCACGGGGACACATGCGTCCCAGTAACAAAACAAGAAATATTTGCAAAAGAAAAGCAGAATATTCAAAATGTTTGTTTGATATTACTCTTCAGATGTACTATTTTTATGTATCGTTTAAATATACGATTAATCAAGCTCAGGAAACAACTAAGTATCTCATGTGTCTCCATCATCTGCAATAGAACCCAATCCCAATGTACCATGTATTGGAAAGTTTCCATAAAAAGCCAAAAGTATCCAAATATTTTATAATGATTCTAATATTACAAACAATAAAAATAACGAAGAACTTAAACTTTTAACACTTTTTATTCAAAACATTAATTTTGTATCAATTTTCGACGAGATATGTACGAGTACATACCATCAAAGATATACAACACAAATATCCAAATAAACGCTCGATTAAAACTAAAATGAGAGAAATGTGGGACTGGGAAATTATTGGTATGAGTTTGCTTATAGCCTGTTACGTATGGGCTCTTAAGTAACAAAGTCAAAAAAGTCTAATAACTTAAATAAAGTAAAAAAGTGTAGGTAACACTTTTTTTATCAAATGAAGTTCATAGTATATG
This sequence comes from Pyrgus malvae, assembly GCA_911387765.1. Taxonomy (NCBI): domain Eukaryota; kingdom Metazoa; phylum Arthropoda; class Insecta; order Lepidoptera; family Hesperiidae; genus Pyrgus; species Pyrgus malvae. The sequence goes on along the minus strand of OU426958.1, from coordinate 3,316,988 downwards.
CCAATGGCTCGAATCAAATAAATACGCTGAAAACCGTCATGTAACTATCAAATAACAAAGTACAGTAAAATACTCAAATTGCTCTCGCTATGAATGATAATATTTCTAGCCAAGAATTTGAGTTTGCTTTTGTATGTCACTTTTCTAAATACACTTATAATTGTACGAAAAACTGTCAGTGTAATGTACGATATTTTATTTGCTACAGTAATAATACACATTGTGTTAAAATAATACTGTTTATGTTTTTAATAATTTAATAGCTATAACCTACATAAAAATAACTAACATGAAGCTGTTTTTGACCAAAAAGTATCCCACACAGGCCATAGAGACAGATCTGTCCCAAAAAATAATTAATGCATTTTTTTTTGTAAATTATGTTTTTCGAGTACCAAATATATAATTCTATCCAGTTAAAACTGTAAAATAAAGTTCTGTACTCTTACGGTCCGTTACGATATACATATAATATAGTTTATATTTGTACCATTCGTTCTTGAAGCGGTTCTTAAAGCTTTTAATTCTTAAAAAGAAATTCTCACGCTATTTAATGTTTATCAGTTTATCAATTTCTTGATAACCAATCAATTAATTTTATTTATTAGCAAGTGCCCAAAAACCGCCCAAATCCAAAACAATTTACGGCGAGAGTACGATTTCATTATCATCGCGTTTAAAGTTCCGTAATTAGGTGCCAAAGACGGAATTAGGATCCCTTGTTTCCCTTTGATTGACACCACAGTAAAAAAAAAACAGCGGGTTGCAGATGTGCCTCCGCCACATCTAAAAAAACTATGGTGTTAAATCGATTTGGTAAATATTAATTATACAGTATCATGAATTCAGACGACTCGCACTTGTCCGATTTCAGCAAAGTACTTGTTTGTTTACCGTCGCTGCCACTCTCATGACTCGTCGAAACGCGAGCTGGAAACAAGCATGACACTGTCAGCTTTTTGTTGATTTATGGCCAGTCAACATTATTTTGTACTTTTAGTGTATCACTTCATCCCTAATATCCCTAATAATATTATAAATTCGAAAGTAACTCTGTCTGTCTGTCTGCTATGCTTTCCCGCTTAAACTACTGAAACAATTTTAATGAAATTTGGAACACAGATAGAGTGGACCTTGGGAAAGAACATAGGATGTTTTTTATCCTACGGGAATCTATAAAACGGGTCCACGCGGTCGGAGCCGCTGGCGGAAGGCTAGTTTTTATATAGGGCCTTTTTGTCCTACTTCAGTGGCTGCGATTTTTTGCGTTCTATTCCTTTCGTTAATTTTCCAATTAATCCGAGAGCAGCGTGGAGAAAGGTTCAACTTTCTCCACGCTGCTCTCGGATTAATGCAGAAATAGGGTAGTGGTCCCCCGCTGTTAGATGCTTCCAAATCGCGCATAATCCCACCGAGAAGGGTCAACGACTGTTATCTATCAGTAAAAATCGGAATCGTCAGCTTAGCATGCCCTGCGAGATTTATATCCTACCGGCATCTTCAGTAAACAGCAGTTATTTATTATACGTCTATAAATAACAACAAAGTTTCAACTATGCAAGTTCCAAGTCCTAACTACCGTTACAAAGGGTTTACCGATTTGCCGATACTTGATCCATTTACATGGCTTGTGGTTACAGCGAGACAGTGTCGTGCCAAAGCCTACGAGTTTAACTTTAGTTCAAGAACCTTATTTAAATCCTTGGTATCAATTTATATCAAATTTTTAGCTTCAGCTGGTACGGAATGGAATATTGTCTTATTTTGAATTTTACGTAATCATTTGTTACTTCTGAATACTTATACGAGTTCAGATCATAAATAATATAGAAAAAGACGCTACAGATGTTTGTAACTTTTCGTTGATCTTTTTTATCTTTTAATCTCACTCATATGTTTGATCGTTGTTATTTTCTCACAACACAACTTGTTAGTTTGGTCCTACAATTTTTCATTTGGACATTTCAACATATTTTTTGACATATATTTTGACGACCTGCGTGGCGTAATGGTTACCATGCCGGACTGCCAATCGAAGGGTCCCGGGTTCGATTCCCGGCGAAATATAAATTTGAATGATAAGTTTAAATTTCTATTCTCGGTCTGGGTGTTTGTGTTTCTGTCTTTGTGTGTGTCCATGGTACCCATGACACAGGGTATATCTACCCTACTGTGGGGCTATGAGTGTGAAGCGTTATTATTATTATTATTATTATTATTTTTCATTTCGTTCGCGTCCACGAGCTTGCGTGTTCACTGTCACTCTTGTATGTCACAGGTGCCAACATGGAAAAAGGTTTTCATTTTGTTTTTGTCCACCAGAAGACAAGGGAAATTTTTGCAACATTTTTGCATCCTTTGCTTCTAGGGTTGCCAACTCTCGAAAGGACCAACCCGGGAGAATTGTATTTTTAAGAAATTTATTTGGGGGAAATGAAAGAAAATCATTAATTAATTTTATAATTTATACTAGCTGTGCCCCGCGGTTTCACCCGCGTTAGAGAGGACCATGTCCATTAGCATAAAGTGAAGTCCCTTTTATAGTACTTTCCATCATACATTACGAATCTGTCTCTAGCTGTTTTGGCAGCGCATGCCAGAATAGCTCGCAGATAATAGACTTTTTCCTACTTACTTGACACTTATCATCGTCATATTTTGAACAATTCACACAATATCTTTATAAATTGTAGCCTATGTGTTATTCTGATGTATAAGCTATATTATTGTAAAATTTCATTTAAATCCATTCAGTAGTTTTTACGCGAAAGAGTAACAAACATCCATACTTAAAAACTTTTGCGTTTATAATATTAGTAGGATTTTCCAGATCATTTGAGAAATTTCTGGAACTTTCTCGAACATTCTCAATTAATTAAAACAGTTTGCAATTATTTTAAAAATCTTCAGATCATTCGAGAAGTTTCTGGAACTTTCTCGAATATTTTCAATTAATAAACAAAATTGCAATTATTTTAAAAATCTCCAGATCATTCGAAAAAATATTACCTACAATTATTAAAAACAAATCCAGATCATTTTAGAAGCTTTCTCGAATATTCTCAATTAATTAAAATTATTTAAAAAATTCCAAATGATTCGAGAAGTTTCTGGAACTTTCTCGAACATTCTCAATAAAATTAAAATTAAAATAGTTGTTAGATCATCAGAAATTTTGAGATCCACCCAGAAGTCCCTATTGGTTAGAAAAGTACAGATATATTTTTTCAGATTTTTCCACACACTTCCACCCACCGCGATCAAACTCCCTTACTATCATCTACGTACTAAGGGATATTTACCACTCCAACGGGAAGTTGATTGGAGTTAATGATAATAGAGAAAACCGTGTCTTTACGTACACAGAAAACCCTTTACTTTTTATATATATATTAAGATTTATTTTGTTTTCGAGCAGCATCTAATAATTGTCATCTTATATTTTTAAATAGAGCGTACGCAGTGTTGTGGCCGTAAAGCGAGTGAATAGCGACGAGAGAGCGACGGATGCATATAATTTTTAGAAAAACCGGAGAAATTATTGCTCTCCGGGAGGTCGGGAGGTTAACCATTATTACCGGAGTCTCCCGGGCAATCCGGGAGGGTTGGGAACCCTATTTGCTTCTGACACATTCACTTTTTCCTTTTTGCCAACACTTATAAATAATTTATGTTTGTGTGTCTGATTTTGCCCTCGACTTGTATTTTAATCCATATGGTAGCTAGATCTCGATATGATCTCGAGACATGAGTAACGTTAATTGCATTACTCATCACATGTGACTAAGTGGTGCGGGCTCTGCGGTTGAGTACCAATTTGAAATCAATGTGCCCTTTCAATGATCCTTTGACTTATCAAGTAATCACATTAGATACAATAAAGATTTGCATCCGTAATCAGTAATCACTTTTAGTCGTAATCCAAAAAAACGTACTTATGAGTAATTGCTATAAATGGATGGGCGGGCGCGTAATTATGGCCCAAGCCCACTGTTGGGAAAGTGGAAACACAGCAAACAGTGTTTTATATAGATATTAAACCTATGAAAAATGAAAGTAACATGATAATAACAAATCGCCTAACCAATAAACCTTACTAATGTCACAGCTACATAGACTAATATATTTATTTTATATCGGCGAACTGTTCCTAATAAAGTTATTCTTGTAATTGGTCTTTAAAATACTCCAGAAAACTCAATAAGTAAACTTTGAAACGTAACGAGCCATTTTCTAATGAAGGCAGGATAATGAGGACGGCTCAGTGAAGCGGGGCACAAAAAGCCGCCGACATAACGAAGTCCCAGCTGAAAGGTTTTCAGGCGCGCCCACTCCAAAGGGCGTCAACCCCGCAAGGGTTTCCTGCACGATGTAATGTATGAGATGAAGCGGGAAGTGCGGCAACGACTGCTCGTATGTTATGAGATCCTAGTACATGTTTTGCTTTAAACCTCAACAAGGTTTTTTTCACGTTTCAGAAATTAAATGTGGCCTGTGTTACAGACAGATATGTTCATTTTATTGGTTCTATCATTTTGGATCCGATTTTTTTAGAATTTTTGATTAGAAAGAAAAAGCAATGAGCCTACTTATGATTCGAAACTCAGTTCGTATTTGTAGTGTTATCAATAAAATCTTTCCTCTCGAATATCTATCAAAATATCCCCAAAACTAATAACAAAACTAAAATTTTAGCTGGGCATCATAGATTTTATATTTGCTCTTTTTATATATCTAATAGGTAAGTATAAATCTTCCCTTTTACCACACTAACTAACATTTAAGTCTTTTAATTTAATTTTATTATTGATGGAAGTTCTAAAAAATACTTTCGAGGGAATGCCCGTAATACCGAGCTGTTTAACAATTCCGTTTGCATTAACAATGCTGTACGAGGGGTGGAAAATATCTTGCACATGAATATCTCAGTGTAAAAATTGCAGTCCGTAATGTGTGTGAACTGTTGAACTGAAAGTTCGGCTTTCACGGGCCCCCGTGCTTCAACCCTCGAGGACTCCCTGGGCGCGGCGTTGTGTGGGACGAAGCATGGCAGTGGTGCATAAATCATAAGTGCCTGGCTTAGTACATTGTATACATGTCATTTTTAGTGGCACTTATATGTATAGGGATGTTGGTTCGCTTCGCACTGACATATTTCGTTGTTTGGTTGTATTAAATAAAATTTGTATTGGTATTCAGAAGGCCTATTAAAATTCATTTATACTTTAGATATATAAAAATCTCGCGTCACGGTGTTTGTTTGCACTCTTCCGAACTAACTCGACTGATTCGAACTAACACGACGACTTACGTGGCGCAATGGTTACCATGCCGGACTGCCAATCGAAAGGTCCCGGGTTCGATTCCCGGCGAAACAGAAATTTGAATGATGAGTAATAAAATTTCTGTTCTCGGTCTGGGTGTTTGTGTTTCTGTCTTTGTGTGTGTCCATGGTACCCACGACACAGGGTAAATCCTACTGTGGGGCTATGAGTGTGAATCGTTATTTATTTATTTATTTAGAACAAGCTATAAAGTAGATGTATTTCAATGTACTCTATCCGATTTAGGCTTCTCCTATAGCACAAACCTATAGTTTTGTGTAAATTGAAATGTCGTTTATTTTGATGGTTTAAATAATATATTTATCTTCTTTCAGCCAGTCCAAAGTAGACTCCATAGATACTTCTTAAATAACGGATAAACTATCGAGAAGTTTGGCTTAGTGTCTCTTGAGGGCTGGAATGGGTATCTTGGCTGGCAGTATCCTCATTCAGCATCGTTGTTCAAGAAATTATCGTTTCCTGAAGAGGTTCTCAGTATTCTAGTGCATCAATTAAGTCGTCTGGAGCATCGCCAGATATTAACTTTTATAGGCCTGTTCAAAATTGGTTACGTTAACGTATTTTTATAAGAGAGCAGTCACGTTAAGTTTTCTTCCCCTTATTTTTTATTTTTTTTATCTTTTTATGTCCCACTGCAGGGTACAGGTCTCCTGACTCCTCTAACAGCTGAGAGGAATTAAGGCCATAGTCCACTTCGATGGCCTTGTGCGGATTGGTGGACATTATACCTTCGAGAAATTATTAGTATCTCTCGGGCATGCACGGCGATGGAAAACATCGTAATTAATTAAATATTAATATTTTCCATCACCGTGGAGCAGCTATGAACGATAAGCTTATCTGATTTCGTATTTATACCTACTCGTCTAATTTATTTAAATATTGACGACAGAAAAATTTACTGTTACGTACGAGTTACGATCTTCAAAATACCTATTAGTTACATTACCGTGCTTACTTGTGAGTTAATTCTTTATAAGAATGGCGTGGGCAGTAGACAACTAGTACCTACTCATTAAAATGTTTACTTTGTCCAGTTTAGAATTGCTAATACTGAACCAACATTCTCTGCCTCTAATAAATTGGCATGTTTACGATTTATAATGGCCAGTAAAGAAACATTTTTATTGAGTACTGTTTTATTGAATCGAGGTTTATCTAGATTTTCAGGCTACCTGTTCTAATATCGTATTTAGTTATTAATTTTGAAATGATTTATAAAACCTTGTCGAATAATTAAATGTAAACCACAACTTTCCTGACTATCTTTATAAACAGGCTCAGGTACATAACCCAACATTGTTGCTCTTACTGGAAAATTTTTTCTTGTCTTGCTGTGTTTTACACGGCTACAGAATATGTTGAAAGCCTATGTGAACGCCTTGATTAACTCCGTAATGTTTATATAACTAATAACCTGTAATAATTTTATAAATAACTAGCCTTCCGCCAGCGGTTCGGTTTAATGGGTCCCCGGAGGATAAAAATAGCCTATGTGCTATTCCAGGCTATATCTCAAACTTTCTTCTATCCAATGAAATACGATTTTTGAAATCGGAACAGCAGTTTTTGAGTTTATTCATTACAAACATACTCACAAAAATACAAATATTTCCTCTTTATAATGTTAGTATAGAAAAATCTAATAAATTAATTGTATAACATTATTTTGGTATATTTAATAATTATATACAATAATATGTGTGCTAATACCGCTGACTAATCCAGCTCACATAGTAGTATAAAAATTATACGACATTTTTTCAATTGAAGAAGCAATGTTTTATGTAAAATCTGAATGATTGGAATAAATGACCTCTTGTATCCACTTCCCTCCCGAATTTATTCCGTTTCTCTACAATAGTCATTTTACTGAAAATTGAACGGGAATATTATTCTGTAAGTGAATTATTGGAATCGAGTGAATGAAAAGGCACAATACGAGGGAAAAATTTAATCCCCGTTAGGTTAATATGGGAAAATTGGCGACGAGGGATTCGACTTTTTGCGATCTGCGTCAATCCGACTTGCGTTTACTTTTTGCTCAGAAAACAATTTGTGTTGCTGTTTTCCCGTGGAACAAATTGTTTGTCCTCCTTCGTTTTGCGATAAATAGTATGTTTTGTTGTTCTGAACTCATGAACATACATACGTATCGCATTGAGTAAATAATAAAAGGCTCCACCTTAATTTTTTTACGTCCAAATATTTTTTATTGAAATATTCATATTTTGGCTTCATTCTCGTATAAGTCACAATCGTAATTAAATCAATGTTGCCTGGTTTACTTTTTTTCTATCAAATTCTGTTAAGGGAATTTAGAGACCTTTCCTGCGGCACTACTCTATGCTCTTCCTAACGATTTTTATTTATTCCGGCCAAACAACCGCAAATGAATACCAGGCTAGAATCATTCATTACGCAGGTAAATATGTGGCAATAGGACGGCTCGTCCCCGTAGATTAGTCACGTATGCCTGTCTGTTTGCCTATTGTTCTAAATGGTTTAATGCACGCTCTATTTAACTTAACGTTCCCGCAATTATTATTAATGTTGCATAAAGGTGACGCATCATTAATGTACTGTAGTCGCGTTGCCCACATTGGAGCAGCGTGATGGAGCATGGCAGGTGATGGTGGGGTGGCCTGGAGTAAGCTATTCACCAGGCCTCTCCTAGGGGGCCTAGAGTATACCCACTGCAGACCCGTGTCCAGCATTGAGACGCGAAAAGGATCGAAACTAATCATATTAGACTCGTTCTGTTCTCGAAATTACATTTTTTTGGAGAACCAAACGTTTAAATGAAGAAAGACCTTCCCGTGATTATACGTGGACGATGTTGTTTGCGAACGTCGCTATAAACATTTTGACTCATGTAACATAATAAAATATAGCATCTTTGTTAGGTGTCTTGTATTGTACACCTTTATGGTTACCACTTACCACACCATAAAATGATACAACCTATAGTTGTACCATAAAATGATACAACTATAGTTAAACACTACAACCGCAAGTCAGTTAAAAATGCAACGGTGTTCTTGAATATTCTTCGCACCTTCTCTCGAATGTTTGTGTGTTGTTTCGTTTCGTTTATAAATTGCCTTCATATGAAGGCAAAGATTACCTAAATAAAAAAACTTTTATTAACTTGCAATTTAGGTATGTTCGGGTGGAATCTTTCAAGACGATTTTGAAGCAGATAACTTAACCGATTGAGCTAAAATATTGTGTGTTTAGTTTGAAATCTCAAATGGCCACCGCGACGAAGCGCATTGCATATTTTGTACAATCCACCCATTATGGGTATCAAATAAAAGAGCTTAACTTTGTAGTAATACGATACACCATAATAATTTTTAAATAAAAGCTTGTTTTTATAAAAAAATTGTAAAGAATATTATTTTTCTCCTTCAATCTGTTTCCTGTGTCGTTATTTGCCAGTCCGTACGAGTATAAGAGAAATGAAGCGCGCATGGCCCGGTGGCTAGCGTAGAACGCAAGCGATCTATGCAGCTGAGCCAAACAGGCGCAGTCGGGTGTGAGGTTTGGAGGGCACGTTAAACCGTCGATCCCGGTTGTTGTCGATGAATGTGTTGTCGATGGATAATAGTGGTAATACCTTGTTGTAGACCTGATAGGTGGTTTGAAAACAGCGACAGCGGGTTGGCCAATAACCCGCATTGGAACAGCTTGGTAGAGTAAGCTTAGGCCTTCCAAATAATGGAGAGGTCTCTCTCCAACAGTGGGATACAAAAAGAGTTGGGGCCACAGGAGAAACATCTATAACATTCCTAAACCATATCTAGAATTAAACATTTGTCACCGGCACAAAGATTGTCCGCCTACACGTAAATTTTTGCAAATTATGTCATGCCCACACTCGCTCACAAACTGGCACGGACATTGTTGCCTCTTTTGTGATTAGATGACGACAACTTTACAAGTTGTATTATGCACAGTGCATGTTACAAGGCAAATAAGCAAAAGCAATTTTTGAGTCAAGAGACATCTTATGAATGGCAAATTTTAAAATAATTTAATAGTTAATAACGTTTTAAACTCATAGAACAGTAGGGTGGATATATTCTGTGTCGTGGGTACCAAAACATAGACATGAAAACCCAAATTGAACACAGAAACTGAAATTCATCATTTCATCTCTGCTTCGCCGGGAACCGAACCCAGAATCCCCGATTGGCAGTCCAGCGCGGTAAAACGGGTCTTTATTATTTTAATGTTTTAGCAATTAAGAAAGATAGGATAAAAGATAGAAAGAATGAAATAGCGAAGAAAGATAGGAGCTGCATAAGAGCAGAAATACTGATGCAAATGACAAAGAATGTTTCATGGCATCTTAATGTTCACTTGCTGTAGTTTACAAGATACGTAGATACGAGAACGTACTATATTTACATGTGATCATTAACAAGGCCAAGAAAGTCTTCAGGTCATATTAAATTCCTATAGCACCATTTCATGAATATCACTTCCAGGTTATTAGTAAGATTAACATTGTAAATATAAATGTCACGGCTGTACTCACGTGGTTTTATTCGGGGATGCCCGACTAGTTTCGGTCCTAACCGAGGACCTTAGTACGAACGAGTAGAGACACCCTCAGCTCAGTCTCCGCCGTGATGTCACCGCGACCGGCGGCGGGAGCTCATGACTAAGGTCCTCGGTTAGGACCGAAACTAGTCGGGCATCCCCGAATAAAACCACGTGAGTACAGCCGTGATATTTATATTTACAATGTTAGTTCACACTCACGACTCGTTCTATAAGAAAATATTAGTAAGATTCTTTCATAAAGGTTCTTTCAATGAATCGAAAGTAAATTATTTTTTGTTTTTAAAATGAAATGCCTCTTTTCATACAAAAGCTTTAAAAAAGTATTAATGATACCAATAACTGAGCCATACTCAGCATTGCTAACATACAAAAAAGTGTAGTCAGTCAAAAGGGCGTGGTCGGGTCAATTCGATGCTCGGTAAGCGTCATTAATTCGTCTGGACCGCTCTGGATTATATTTCGCGCCGGATTAATTGTTTTACGACCTACTTCGCACTCGCCGACATTCAATGGCATCGAGTGGATTGTTCAATTCAGTAGCGGACTGATACTTCCAGCTGGTGCAGGGTTACAGTCGTGCGAAGCGGTATCCACTTTACTTCAGTTCGCTATGTCTGTATGGATATAATTATGTTTTAATTGGTGTTCTGATGTTTTATGATGCGCTCACGATTCTGTTAGCACTTTGGAATTATATATTTTTTAATACATCTCAGCTATTGAAATGTACATTGTCCAATATGGATTGCGGGAACATACTGTTTTCTGCCTCTTCCTGCTTGGATATTTTGATTTAACCGGTAGATTTCTCGATAGTAGATTGATACTACGTATTTACAGAATTGCGCGTTAAGATTATAATCTACAACGGAAATTTTAAGCTTATCAGATGAAACTGTTTCCTTCGTGAATTTTGATTGACACGGCCAGCATTGATTTGACTCTAGGGTTGTATCTATTGAAATGCACTTTTCTATTGCATATAAAATGAATACGTAACTACGAGGTTACTAGCATTGTTACAATCCACACAATTCATTTCAGTCTAATTTTTCAGAGCTCTACGTCTGTTGCTCTCACGTGTCTTCTGTTACCAATCAAATAAACTTGTTTCTTCTGTATTTAAACAGGAATGTTTTCCCTAGGGTTATATATTTCATGTCCTATTTGCAATGCAACTTTTATTACATTAATCACGTAACATTTTCATTTTTATGATTTCTTTCTTTATCACCCCTTAACTTAAATTAAACCCGCGTAATATGGTACTAGGATGGCATAACTGATGGGAGTGGATGCCATAGTGGGCGTGTAACGGGCGAGAATCGCGCCATTATGTCCATACTCGGCCGCACGGGCGTCGAACCCGCGACCACATGGCTGGCGTTATCGACGCATCTGCGGTTTTCAACGTGTATACTCGAAGATGAAGTAATTAACATTTAAGATATACATATATCTATCTGTAAAGGCTTAAATACAACATATTAGTTGTTGGAAGGGCAAATCGTTTTATTGCATTTTTTACTGCATTCAAATTTAACTTTGTGTAATTATTGAACTTGGATAATTCTTATAAATCAGGAAATGCTTGGTGGAATCTAAGAAAAATATAACGTAAGGCTATAATTTGAGTTAGGTTAGAACCTTTTAGAATGACTTTGACAAAAATTATAGGATTTTCCACATCTAGGTATATAGTCTTTATTTTTCTGTTATTGCACTCTTTTTAAATCTGTAAGCAACCTTGCAGCTCCAGTGAAAATAAAAATGTCCGGAATATAAATTATGGTCAAGATTTTTATTCCGGACATTTTGGTCATAGAGGGCTTTTGTGTGATTATTTCATTACAACAATCTATACTTTAATGAACGATCAAAAGGCGTGTGTGAACAATACAGTCATTTAGATGTGATTGCTGGGATGTGCGCCCTCGACCACATGTGTTGTCGTCCGCATTTCCGGTGCATTCTCACTGAAATTACTTTTACGACACTACCAAGTCAGGCCCGACTCTTGGTAACTTGGTAAATGGTAAATTGAAAAACAATTGCCATGCCATTTACGTTTTGGATAACACTCAGGCATCCATGCAGGATTTATCACGATATTCGTAGAAGTGAGGAGGTACATACGAGTGTACCTAAAAAAATCTTAGTAAGAAGTGCTGAGAAATTGAGCCCAGACTCTCGACTTGGAAGCCTACCACTGTGTTAACTACTGTGTATGCTATTATTGTTGTCATTGCTTGAAGCCAAATTAGTATACTTCCGGAATAATTCTTCCAGAAAATGTAATCTTATCTTAAGATACTTTCTTATGCCATTTGCAGACGTGTGGATGTTTATTTACTCAAAAAAACTACGGAAAGCCTGCGGATGCGCTATGAGGATTCTATTTGATGGCCGTTAGAAGAAATATTTCATGCGAGTTTTGGTGCTTTGATATGGACTGTTTTTATTTTTGTTTTGAAAACATCCGCGCTTTCGGGTTGCCTCGACCGTATCTTCACCAGTATATGTATGTGCATATACATATTATAGAGCTATATATTTAGAGAGTAGCATTATTCTGGGAATCGGAAATAGATAGCTTTGTGCTCTGTTTTATCTGTTGAATTCCGTTGCAAGAAATTTGCCGGGAAGTGCGAGTACATATCGTGGTACATTGATGCTGTCGATTTTAGAGCAAATTTTTTAGTAAAGGATGTTTGCATTATAAACGGGGTTATTACCACTGCAACACCTTTTTTTTTGGGAGGACTCTGGGATGTCCAGTGGAACGCACCGGTGTCCTCCACGCGCGACGTCCCAAAACGGGCCCATCTTCAGGAGAGATGTGCTCTCCTGCACCACTGCTACACCTTCTGCCGTATAGCAATTCTATTATTTCGACTGGGAATCACCTTGGGGCCTGGCGGTTAGCGTAGAGAAGCGCGCATGGCCTGGCGGTTAGCGTAGAACGCAAACGATCTATGCAACTAAGCCAAACGGGCGCGGTCGGGTGTGAGATGGGTGACCGCTAGTGGCAAAAATTACATGCGCGTTTCCGTGCTTCGGAGGGCACGTTAAGCCGTCGGTCCCGGTTGTTGTCGATAGATAACAGTCGTTAAACCTTGTCGGAGGCCTTATGGGCGGTTTGAAAACATCCGACAGCGGGTAGGCCACTAACCCGCATCTCCACCAACCCGCATTGGAGCAGCGTGGTGGAGTAAGCTCCAGGCCTCCCCAATAATGGGGAGAGACCCGTGCCCAGCAGTGGGACGCAAAAAGGGTTGCAGCAAATAACCGACAGTCAATTTGAATACTCAAAGAGTTAGTTATGTACGAGTATATGCTGGTAAAACATTAAACACATACATTGTAAGTGCTAGCAACATGTGTGTCGGGTTTGTTTCCGGTGTCGAGCTACGGAAATGTCGCGAATCGGGACAAGGGAACTGTTGTTATGTTTTGTTATTATTATGTGTTCATCTTTACATATTCGCCATCTGCTAATATTGCCTATATATAGAGTATATATAGAGAGTTCAGATGGGACTCAAATCACATTGGTTCGAATGAGTTAAATGATGACGGTGAAAACTTGATTCGAATGAGCTTCAATTTTGATTCGAATTGTCGAGTTGATTCGAATCATCTTTACAATTCGAATATGTGGCTGTTATGTGGCTGAAAGGTACATAGGTAGATTATAACTAGGATTAACACATATGTATGTAGGATACTTTATATTGCGGTATTCCATCGGAATGGGATTTACGGGGGTGAAATCGCGAGGCACGTTATTAGGTCTATAAAGTGTTCGAAAACGTATCTAAGTATATTTTTATCTATTAAACGATTTTATTGATTCGAATCAACGTATAAATTCGTATTGATTAGAATGTATCAATTAATTCTAATTAAGGGTTTATACGTATCATGGTTCGAATTTTCGCCGGGTTTTTCGAACTGATTCGAATATTCATTTTCGAATGAAGTCCCATCACTAGTAGATATTAAAATCTAAACAAGTCAATATAAACTTTATGGTACTAAGTACTCGGATTCATCATAGAAAAAAATGATTGCAGTTTACAGAAGGGGAGTAAAATTACATAATAAACTAAAAAAGTACTGAATGAAGTAAAATGAAGTAAAAACTACTACTGAAAGACGAGAACGACTATAATACTAGTGAAAAAATTAATTCCACTGCGATCATAATGTTAAAAATATCACAACCAAATTGTTACTAAATAGAGACATAATGTCATGTTATATTTATGGGCAATTCTCCATTCAACTATTTTTAAGATCTATTTTCAGTTCCCTCTTTGGTTGAATGATATAATAGAACGGAGGAGGAAACAAATGGAAATAACATAAATATTCAATTGGATTGCGTGTTCTATCAGCACATGGCCACTCAGCTAGATTGAAAGGGAGACAACGCTGTTTATTCGACAAATAAAGTGAATGAGGTAAACGTTTTCGTACTGGCTTCGGTACGTAGCCTAGAAGGGAACCAATTTTTTTTTCATGTCTCACAGCTGTGCTGTACTCCACCACGTTGCTTTAATACAAATCGATGGAGATCTTGATGAAATCTGCTGATCAAATAGCTTATAAGGTCTCGAACTAAATTGAACGATTAGATTAGCGAAGAGCTAGTAGAATTTGCGAGTTTCGATCGGGGAAGTATCACCGCTGCAGCCATTTTTGCCGTGAAGCAGTTTTATTGTACGGGAGCTACTAAAGCTCCCTAGTAGCAGCGCATCTTCATGGGACTTCAGACAAGAGTAGACAAGCCTTGCTTGAAGTGCAGATAATTTACGTTCTACACGCGCCACAGAGCTATGAGCTGTAAGAAAACCAGAGAATGTTTATTCGTTAAAGTGAATGAAGTACGTACACGTTTTTATACTGGCCCCGCTACGTAGCCGTGGAAGGTAAACAAGTTGATATTATTGAATAATAGCCGGCGCCTGTGGGTTTTCTCGCCTGCCGTGTAACCTGTTTGCGTTGTGATGCCTTGCTGGAATCCTGCGATGCTTCGGGAATCGGGACGGGATCTTTGATATACGATGTCAATAGTTGGCAGTCCGAGAAAGGATTTTGGGGCTTATTCGAGTGCGTCTATTTAAGACATGAGGAATAGCTTAGTACTATGTGAATACCTAACCTGAGCTCTTCATACAGAGTCTGAAGCTTTTCATATTCAATAAAAGGTAAGTACCACGCTCGAGAGTATAAAAAATCGAGAAACTTTTCTTCACGCCCTTATTCAATTTCGGACCTACTAAATAAGAGTAAAAGGACCCTTATCAAATCCAAATCCTTTAAAAAACCTCGGAGATCAAAACGATTAATATCTTAACAATAGTATGACGAGGTTAACGAATAAAATACTATGGATTTTTTCCAAGGCAAATACTATTCTTCAAGAAAGTTTCAAAAATGACACCCTTTACGGTACAGGTGACTTCTCACTCTCAGGCGATGCCGGTGGCAATAACTGACGGAGATCGCTTAACATCATGCACTCCGTCTGCCTGTTTTCTTGGTTTAATGTATAAAGACCTCATAAACATGTTTATTTAAATAACAAGTACCGTAAACTATGCTTGTAAATGGTGCAAGGAGTATTTTGAATGCAGCCTGCGATGTTGGTTAGTAAGCAGAAAATCAAGTTAACATAGCGTGAGGCAGTGCGCGGGCGCACCAAGTTAGCTACGAGTATCTTTCCAGTTTCCTACCGATACTGAAATGTATAATTCGAACCCTATGTTAATAATAACACCGGTGGTATTCCCATGACGTCAGATAAAGAACCAGTCGGTGTGGGCTAACGATTAAGATGGATCAATTGCTTGCACATGACGCTCACTATCTCTGCTATAAATAATGTATCTGTGTCCGTCTGTTGCTTGATTATGTTCGATAACCTGCAGAACATTTTTTCCACTGCTATAAATGTTAGATTATTATAAAGTAAAGCTAAATATTTTGCATCTATAAGGAATCAATAGTTGTAAAGTCTGTGTTTTGGAGCAAAACACTTATGTATCTATACTAATAATATAAATCTAAAGAGTTTGTTTGTTTGTATGAACGCGCTAATCTCAGGAACTACTGGTTCTAATTGAACAATTATTTATGTTGAATAGTCTTATTTATTGAGGAAAGACATAGGGGTAAAAACTTAAGTCCACGCGGACAAAGGCGGCCACTAGTAATTTTATATTAGTGTATATTTTTTGATGCATGTGCATTATTTCTATGTGGGTGTAAGAAAGAATTAGCATCTTCCTTCCTTTTGCAACAAAAGCAAAAGTAATCACGTTTTGATTGAGCTGAAAATAATAATCTCTTAATATTTCTAGGATGTTAGCCGCTAAATTGTGAAGCCAGTGGTTAAAAGAAAATTGCAGCCAAGCCTGAACAAAAATGTGCAACTTGGCTTACAGTCAATAGGGCACTGAGCCAATATGTAACAGATCGTAAATGATGAACTTGAATTTCTACGAGTGCATTGCCCCGTTATGCAACACGCGTGTGTGTTGTTTTGTTTTAAAGTCTTTATCAGTACATTCGTTTCGATTTCGTTTAATCTATTGTTTTTCTAATGTTAATTTAATTGTAGCCTTCTCCAGATCCGACCGATCTTAAGTAGGCATATAATATTGATGTTATTTAAAGAAGAGGAATGAATTTCGTCCGTCAAAGTTACTTTTTAAAAATTATATAAGTTTAAGATTTTATTGATCTTATATTTTTGTTTCGAAATATGGTATTACAAATATGATGGCCTAAGCTTCTAAACAAGAAAGGCAAATATTTGCAAGTTGGAGCTGCAAATAAATTATTATATCTGTTTCTTTTAATATTTTCAGTTTTATAACTTTACCAATCAGCTTTTACCAACGATTCATTATTTGCTATCATTGAAGCTCTCATAATAATACCTTTTTTTTTTTTTTTTTTTTTTGGTATCGGGGGGGAAACCTTCAAAAGGTACCCGACACCCTGGGAGAGGATACCGGGTTATGTGGGATTTGACCGCACTAAAACCCCCTCGGTGGCCTGCCTCTACGTTTGTGAGGACTCCGGGATCTCCATAGGAACGCACCGGTGTCCTCCACGCGCGGCGCCCCATAACGGGCCCATCTTCGGGAGAGCAGATGTGCTCTCCTGCACCTTCAGGTGTTCACGGCGGCATGCGGCCACGCATACACCGCCGTCCTTCCCGGGGCTGCTGGCTGGACGGGTCAAGCTCCCACTCTCACCGTCCGCATCCCCGGAAGCCCCCTTTTAGTCGCCTCTTACGATCAGGCAGGGGATACCGTAGCTCTATTCTTAATCCCGAAGCTACAGGGACTCTCATAATAATACCTAGTAATTCGTTAACTGTACTTAGCAAGTCTCTTCATTTTAAACCTACGGAGATTATAATCTGTCTGTGACATCGGCGGACCGTTAGATCGCGATCACGATGCTTTAATGAACTGAATTTATAATAAAATTAACTTCACAAGCATAAATTGAACCGCAACAAAAAAAATCTTAAGTAGGTAGGTGTAACTTTCTTTTGTTTGTTCCGATTTGAAATGTTCATCCGAATTTCAGTAACATTAATAATCTACAAGCTATCACTCGCTTGACTCTTAAAAAGTTTACTATTGCTTTTCTTCTTTTTCGTTCGCCTAATCTTTTATCATCTCAATCAACTTACATATCAACAGAGTACGTCGTTTTCCTTCTTGTCATGTCCAAGTGGATTTTTCTTCTCCTTTGGGTATCTCATTATAATGCGCAGAAACCATTGTCAACATGTTCCATTTCAATCGTAAAACTCACCTGAACTTTCGACTTCATTGAAACGCTCGTGTCAGGTCCATAATACGTCTGCAGTTGCAGAATTAAATCAATAATTACACAATTACCAATTTAACGACTAAAGAGTCATGCTAAATTATCAAATTGTCCAGTAGGTCATCTAAAAGGAAAACCAACTTTAAAGCAATAAGATTAGAGTTGACTGTAGTTTCTCAAAAGTCCATCGCCTCTGACCGAATGATTGGTCTCGTGATATCGTTATAATGATTCCATCTGCAGTCTTCTCTTTGGTGAGATTTAAGTAAATTTTAAAGTGTATAATAATATATAAAGCTGAAGAATTTGTTTGTTTGAACACGCTAATCTCGGGAACTACTGGTTCGAATTGGAAAATTATTTTTGTATTGAATATTCCATTTATTGAGGAAGGCTATAGATAGGCTATGTAAGGGCTGGGTATTAGCCCTGGGTGAGTGTGGCGAGGGAGAAATAAAACGTCTCGCTTGAGTAGTTATACACACACTGATTTTAATTGATTATTGGAAATATATAAAGGCCGCGCGAATGCAAAGCGCAGCAGTTTTACTGAACAATACATATCGTACGGCTTGTCCCGTACATTCTCCCGACTAAGAAAATTATATATTACAAACAAGATAATAAATTATTAATTAAATAACATGAATTATAATTAAAATGAGAGTTCGAACTTATATTGTCCTTAAGAAAGTCTTAATAATTTAAATTTGATCTATCACGAAAAAATGGGATTGTTTCACTATCACTAAAGCACACACGAAAACACTGATTCGTTTCACTACACTATCACTGTAGTAGAAACGCGCATAGAAGAATTCCGCCTCAATGTCGCCAGGATGCATGCTTCTTTCTGAATCTGGAGCCTGGTTACAAGGGCAGTCATCATCCTCATGATTTTAATGATAATATGTTTGGGTGAATTGCTCAGTAAACTCTTGTTAAAGGTAGCGGCATACAGTTATTTTCATTACGTTCAAATTACTTATCTATGATTCAATTGCAACACGACAGTCTCATTATTAGGATACCAATTCTTCACTCTTTGGTTTAATTTCTCTTCCAATTTTCATTTATCGTTTGTCGTTATGAGTCTGATGTCTTCTTGATGATATAACATCATGCTATGACTAATGCCAAAGTATACGCAGACGAAGTAGCGGGCGGCCGCTAGTGTATAATATAAATGATTCATCTATTTTGTTATAGACTCTTTATTATTTATAGGATACACGGTTCATTTGTTCAGATTTGGAATTACATACATACATACTTAGTGAGAGATTTGTTCATGTGGCTGGCACAACTCGATTATTATTGGAAGTCCAAAATAGTTACCCCTCGTAGAACGTGCCGTTTATTCGAAGGGATGATTATGCAGCTATTTTCGGAAACTGACTCATGAGTATCGGTTTTCGAGCTTACATCGGGTAAGCAAAATTGTCTAAATCTTTCTTTTTACTTGGCTAATATTTTTCTTAAGAATTTTTCTTATTAACTTCTGTTATTCGTTACCTACCTTCTTTGTATTGCGGTTGTTATTGCGGCTATAAATTTTATCGATGTGCATATTTTTGACTTCACACCTCGTATGATTCAGTTATATGCGAGTGACTCATTTCAACTACTGTACGAAAAATGCTATTATTATTATTATTTTTTCTTCTTAGTATTATTTATTAGGGTTATTTTATAGGGTCGTCGATACTAACTATCTGTTTAAATTACTTAAGACTGACAGAGACAGAGAGAAAAAAAGAAGGTCTACCAATCACAATTCTTAAGTTTTATAATGTTAGTGTACTTTTTTTGGTATTTGGGGTATCAAAAGGTACCCGGCACCTTGGGAGAGGATAGCCCGGGCTATGTGGGTTGCGTTTGGGGAGGACTCTGGGATCTACAGTAGAATGCACCGGTGTCCTCCACGCGCGGCGCCCCAGAACGGGCCTATCTTCGGAGAGCAGACGTGGTCTTCTGCACCTTCCGATGTGTACGGCAGCATGCGGCCACGCACACACCGCGGCACCGCCGTCCTTAACGGAGCTGCTGGCTGGACGGATTCAGCTCCCACTCTCACCGCCCGCAACCCCGGAAGCCCCCTTTTAGTCGCCTCTTACGATCAGGCAGGGGATACCGTAGTTCTATTCTTAATCCCGAAGCTACAGGGACTAATGTTAGCTTCAATAATACCTACACTAGATATAGATATCATAAGAAAGCAAGATAAGAGTCAAATTATACGTTTTATTTTTAATTAAATATGTTAATTTATTCACGTAAATAAAACAATATCTTAGTCACCATAGGACGGATGACCGCTCTGCCTGCTCGATCGGCTTCCCGCTGACCGGTTGAAGGTCGCGGGCTATATTCGAACATCGTGATTTTTACTGAACCCCGTGACGCCTCCGTGGGAGAATGAATCACCACCTTAGCCTTTAATTCGGAGATAAACCCAAATTCAGTTAATTATTTATTTTTAGCAGAAGCATAGTATTTCTTTTTCGCGGCTTTTAGTACTTAAGACAAAAAATTATGTGCCTGGTTGTTAGTACTCGTATTTATAAATTCAAAAAGCAATTAAGATATACCTAAAAAGTATTTAAGTAATAATCCTCATTTAACTCTAAAAGTAGTTTTCGTTTACTCTTAGTTGTTTTAAATTCATATTTTAATAAAAAGTATATAGGCTCAAGATTGTTTACCACACTTATTCTCTAAAATGTTTACTGTTCTTGAAGACTGTTTTTTCATTTATAAATAAAATTAATGCCGGAAACCACACATTTTTATTGGAATACGAAATAATTTCACCACAACTATGTTTATTTAGTTAATAGTTAAGGAAGGAGAAGTTCTACCACCTGTAAAAGGTTCTCTTACTATTTACATATTTAAATTGATACATCTTTATTATTTAGGTTTATTATTAACATTTTTATGATAATATCACACAGTCATCCCATCTTCACACGTTTCATCGCTTAAAATTTATTTGTGAAGCGTCTTAGCCCTTTGATCGGTTCCCGGTAACCGGTAACCGGCAGAAGGTCGTTCTAAATCCGCGCTGTTTGATCGTTCGACTTGAGTACAATTCGTGGGACTGAATCACTCGAGTGTATCTTGTGATAGTGATGCCTTACTCTTATCGATATATACTAATAAAAGTAAAAATTAGTTCAGCATAATACTTAATCTCTTTGTACCCTTTCCACAGGTCGTGTAGCGGATGTTATTATCACTAATATTAATATTGATATATGCAATATTTTATTGTTGATTAAAGATGAACTCTAGTAATACATTTGTTTATTCTGCATTTAATAAAGAAATTGTGCACGATCGTGGGGATTTTAATAGTCTTGGCCTTTATACCTACACATTTTTTCTAGTAAATTTTCAAAACTTCCGTTTTGACTTACACCTTTCAGCAATCCCTTAGATTCATAGAAATATTATGGTCACATTTTTGAATAATAGTTGCAAAATTTCTATGAAATGGCTACCCAACCAAAACATTTATTTATTTTTTAAAGCGGCAATTTACAGGTCCTTATTAGTATTCAAATAAATTTAATTTCATACATTCACTCTTGACAATATTTTCTAAATCGCCAATCAACTATGTGTGGTGCTCTCCTCTACGGGTATAATCGATCGGTATTCATACGCAACAAAATATTTACTCCTAACGAGGCGTCGTTAGCGAAACCGCAGTGTTTGTGTGAAAGTAAATAATATAATTGCTTCCTTTCATCAGCGATCGAGCGTGCCTGCTTTTTGTACGGCTGTCATTTTATATTCTTTGCAAATGTATGGAATGACGCAATTTGTATAGTTTTCTTCCACAAATGATCAACGTTTTATTGGACTATCAAGATCGGGTAGATGCCGTTGTTCCGTGTCCTACAAAATTATGATTTTAAAAATTTATTTATAGATTACGGTTACAAAGATGTTTAATATATAAAAAAAATGTTATCTCCCAATGTACCATTTTACAGGTTTCAATGATTTTACTTAGTACTTCACTTTTATGTCAAGTAATATAATTCCTAATGGAGAGTTTTCTGCACACGAGAGTGCTTTGTGTGCTGTTGTTGTTATTTATATTAAGCTACACAGACTTTTGATATAGAGGAGAAATTAAAAAAAACAATAACCAATACATTAAAAACAACCATAATTAATTAAATTTTAACTTGAACTGGAACATTTTCACAACCTACACCTATAAAGATAATTGTGATGATCTCAATTCCAATAATAATTGTATATGCAATGCCTATTACACAACTAAAGGTAGATACAATGGCTTTTAAATGACCGTTGTTAATATTCAATTGGCGTATTTCCTCGTTGTTTTTCTGCGTGATTCACTAACGAATAAGACAGGCTGACATTGTTTTGCAAGTGTCGACTGGTTGGCCTTAATACAAGGGACGCCTGGTAATCGTGGAGATGAAAATGAAAGGATTCGCCAAAAATGGTAATTATATTGCGAAACGTTTACGATCGAACTTTGTTGGCAACAACAGTTTTTCGTTAGTGCTTATTATCATATATTTATTTAATTATTATAAAACTTTATTGCACCATAACAATTTGTGGTACAATAGGTGAGCTTAATACCTAATGGCATTATCGGTAGATAAAATATTTGATAGAAGATTTTAAGGCGGTAAAACATGAGAGAAACAAAACATATAATGTTATTAACAGCAAAATTAAAAATAAATACAATTTAATAAATTAAAATAAAGAAATATATAATTTAATCTAATAAATACCAGGAATCCAATATAAGTAAGGTAATTAAATAGTATTATATTAGTATTTTTATATTATAATAGGTACTATAATAATAATAGTTATTCCATAATATAATATTACTAAGATAATGCCAAGCAACTTGATGAATCCGCGCAGTGCAATTCTGCTGTAAGCTCAGTAAAAATTATAAAAAACGAAAATTTATCGATGTTTCTACTCTACAGCTCTAGCGTGAAAAATTATGCTTTTTAGTTTACGCTAATTCATTGAGAACGGCGCTACTGAAATATAAGTCAAGCGTGAATCAACGCAAATCGAGAATTAACGCATGGCGCTATTTTCAGTTGTATTGAACTATTTTTGTCGATATCGATACGTGTTTCTTTTGAAATCGAAATTTAAATATATCTTTTTTATTATCTTCTTCATTGAGCACGGGGCGCTTCTTTTATTTTTATCCGATTGTGATTCAACGAGAATAAAACTTAAACGGATGCTATGTTTAGATTTTATAGCTGTTATTTATCGTAACAAATGTAATGTGTAGCAACCAGCGTGAATGTATTTTATGTTTACTACGTTATTCATTAAGGCCTTTGGTATAATTAGCCATTATGTCTGCAGTTTATTACGACTATAACCGTGACTAACAGTAGTAGATAATTGGTTTTACTTGTAGTACTATAAAATTCTTCATAAATCGTCGCCAGTTCTCGATTATCCCGAAATTGAATGTCTGGACAAATAAAAGACATTGTAGAATCTATATATGTATTTTTTAATTTATTGAGCAACATGGTCGTATGTAGTTGCGCGGCTATTCTAGAACTAATGGTCACCATTAAGACAGAAATTAGTGCAGTGTTGGTAATTTCCCGGTGGAACTATGAAAGTACTGCCATTTACAATTTGTAAAATAAAATAATTTTACTAAGGACTTTTAAAAATATAGGTATTGATTAGTCTTTCTTACAGTATTTCTGATTGTTCATTTTAATCTCTGAAACGAATAGAATGGTTTTGATAGGACCTTCTTGGGCAGATGATAGATGTTAGTTATGAGCAGTAAAGTTTAAATATAAGGTAAGTGATAGCATTACTTATTTAAAAAAGTCGATCAACTCACTTACTCATAATAATAGTAATAAATTAATTTCTATAAATTAATGGAAGTATCTACCTCCATAACTTTTATGACCTTTTTCTTAATTTGTCGTTTTAAATATAAGCGGGGATTAAGTAATAAAAAAGAAGTAAGTAATATTCGTACACTACCGATTGATGTATTATTAATATTGAGTAAGAGAACATCGCACTTTACGTGTGCACTAGCATGTTTAATTAATATAAAAAGTTTATAACAATAAAAATAATTACTTGAGTAATGAAGATTATGAGACAATCATGTTCGTGACTCAAACGAACGTTCGCACTCATAGTAAATAATTGTAAAATTAGTTACTCAGTAAACATTTATTGGTACTAGATACTAATACGAGTATTCAGTTGAAACGTTACAATTAATTTTGTATGTAGTAGTACATGCGGATTTAGACCGTTGATGTCCCCATTTTTTCCGTTCTTTTTTTGTTTTAGTAGAAAGATGCGATTGTCAGTTAGGTACCGGCCATTATTCTCTGGATATCAGAGTACCTAGTACAACAATTTAGTGAGATTTAGACTAGACTTGATCTTACTCGACATTATACACTAACATTTGTAAAAAGACATGTAATAAGTCCCTCAATTCGTCAGTGACTAATTTGATTTGATAAAATTAACACTCAAATAAAACAAAACATAGAATTCTTCTGCCTTTCGACAGAGGAAAATCTTAGACAGATCTTCAGCTTCTAAACAATCTATCACGGACTTTTAATGTTTTTAAGCACGTTGATCTCTCGACTGCTATTCTGAATTATCACCAAAGTTGGAGTATTAATCTTTTGACGATTTTGACTCTACCACATCACACTGCGCTAATTTGGATTTTGTATAAAATTCCTTAAACTCGGCCGTGCCTATTTTGATAAAATTAACATCAATTAAAACAGTAGATAGAACTCTTCTGTCTTTCGACAAAGGAAAATATTAGGCAGATCTTCTGCTTCCAAACAATCTATATCATGTATCTATCATTTTAATGATTTTAAGGCGTTGATCTCTCGACTCTCGACTGCTGTTCTGAATTATTACCACGGTTGGAGTAATTCTCGCTGAACCTGAAATATTAAGAGGCCGTTAAATCTTGTTGTAGTCTCGTAACTGGTGTCTCTCAATCCCCGTTAACGGCCAGCTTGTCTCGTAAACCCACTTGAAGTGTTTGTAAGTTCAAATTGGTTTCCTTAAGAGCAGTTTCATTAAATTGCTCTGATCATGACATTGATTATGAGTTGATGACATTAGAAGTAAAATATACGTGGACATGTTAAGTATACGTGTTTTTTTTAAATATTTGTTGCATGAATTAAATCAATTCGTTCGGATCTTATAGTAAGACAGCATATTTTATTGTTAAGGAGTGACAGATCTGATATAGATCAAATTTTATATTGATTTCTTTCTCATTACATTTATCTGAAAATGTAGTCAATGATATAATCATTGACCTCTCCCGTTGGACTTTAGTTTTTTGCCTCTATAGCATTCTTCAATAAATGGACTATTGAACACAAAAATATTTTTTTAACTCGAACCAGTAGTTCCTGTGATTAGCGCGTTCAAACAAACAAATTCTTCAGCTTTATATTATTAGAACCCATAGATGTAATTATTACAAGCAAAGATTGCCGTTAAGGTCTCTTCCTTTCCTGAAACTGCTTCCGCAAATTCACAGCTTATGTTTGTCTTGAAGCTTTATCTTTATTGGGTCGCAACTCGCAATAGTCCGCAACCTTGCCACAAGAATCTGATGTATGCCATGGATCCCTCCCGATATGGTTCACTACCTTATGCAAAATGTCGTAGTAAACAGGACCCAGTATGGAGCTGCCTTTAGAAACGTTTATTCTCGCCGCTGAATGAGCTGTATGCATTTGAGACTACCTCAAATGCGATGTATAACGCATGATGACCTCATGTGATGTATAACGAACGAATAACAATTTTGAAACAATGTGAACACGAATACTACAAATAAATCTTAATAATGAATTTGAATAATTTCCACATATTGTTCGAGGAAGCAAGTTAATTTCATGCAAAAACCAATACTGTTGTCAAGTGGTTTTTAACTACTTAGTTACGCATTTGGAGGATAAATTGATTGTATAAGGATGACTGTGTTAATCCCAAAAAACCCAGTAGTTGTTTGTCCGTTTACCACCTGTCGAAGAGTTTAATTTTCATTATAATAAAAATTATAATATTTTACATCTTATGCGACGAACGAGCGTAGTACAGGTCCATTACTATTATAGACTATGTATTCAAAAAATATGATTTTGTAACAATTTAATGAAATTCGCAGCTAGGACTCTTAACAAGAACATTGACTAGCTAATAGGTAGAGGTGGCTCTACAAATGCGGATTGGCAATTAACGTGTTCAGTTCGCGAGTTACTACTAACTGTTCTCTTCATTTTCATATTCTTTGACAATGTTTTCATGCCGCCAGCATTTAAACAGACAACAAAAGCTCTTAACAACAAACTAACCGATTGTAAAACGGCTTATTGTAATATTTTTATGATTTCAGTTGTACGGTTTGACCGGTAACCTGCCACGAATCAATATTATGTGCGCATGACCCGGCGGCTAAGCGAAACGGGCGCAGTTGGGTGTAAGATTGGTGACGGCTACTGTCAAAAACTTCATGCTTTTTTCCTGGTCCTGGTGGTTAAACCTTATTGGACGCCTTATGGGCGGTTTGAAACATCCGACAGCGGAATTGACACTTATGTAGATGTATTGGAACAGCGTGGTGGAGTAAGCTCCAGGCCTCACCAATAATGGGGAGAGATGAGTGCTCAGATCCAATAAATGAAGTAAATGGCTGCAGTGCAGGCTGAGTGGCTCTCATATAGGTACTTTTTTTTCTGAATTCTGAATTGGGAGGTGACTTCTTATCTGATCCTTCTAAATTTAAGGGGTTTAGTAACAAGTTTGTTTTAAATCTAATTCGAGCGTTCAATTTTTTTCCGAATTGTGACATTCTCCATATTTATTTAAGTAAGTTACAGTTTCAAAAGTTATTAAATAGAAGACCAGTCCACTTTATAACATAGAAAAATACCCACTTGATTTAGGTGATAAATTGTCCTGACGATCAATTAAATTGTACAAAGTAGGTATAAATTGTTCGTGCTATAAACTCTAGCGGTAGATAATTGTCGACGATTGATTGCTGGCGATAATTATAGGGGTTCGATTCACGGAAGCCAGGCCTTCGTAGATCTTAAACTGTTGTAAAATTTTAGTAGACTCGTTTACGATTCGAGGTCTTAAATAAATTTGATGAATCAGATTCCTGTCAATCTTCAACTATAGGTCGCATATTGGCTAAGGCCAAAAGGAGCTTCAGGCGCGGTCGCAGCCTTCAATTTTGGAGGGGGTCACTAAGAGATTTATGGGAAGAGCTGTCCCAAATTAGCTTGTTTCGCCTTCCATCTACGCATGACTGATGGATTTTGGGGAGGTCATGTCCCTGTGACCCCTCCCCCTGGGACCGCGCCTGAGTTGCTCTAGGAATCAATTGTATATACTCGTAAACAAACGTTTCCGTAGTATTGTTCGCCCATGCACTACTGTTCTCACTTATCATTAGTATCACAGGCATATTGTTACAATAAATGGTGTACTAGAGTTTTAGACATGAAATACACAAACTAATGTAGGTTTTTTTGAATAAAAATGATGTAATCTGGTGACACTTACTTAACATAATCGTTCATCATTAGATTTGTGAAAAATTAAGCCTATGGGAAAACGACCACAGCCTATTGATGGGACATTAAATTAGAAAGCGGGATAGATTATTCACGGAATGTGGGCATTTCATAACGTCACGGTCTTGTTCCTCAGCCGCTAACCATGGCATCTATGGTTTTAATTACTTTTTAACATGGAAATTCAAGTATGGGTGGGTGATGTATTAGGTAGGTATGATTTTCTTTACAGCGTTATAGGTAAAAGTAAACTGACATATGAATAATTATGCTCTTAAAATATTATGCTCATACGGCTCAATTCATATGGATAGTTCTATTAGTTTGTATTCAACATCAACATGTGGTAGATCCTTCATGGTTCGATTGGAGAAATATCTCAAGTGGACTCGGCATTGCTTTAGGTTGTGGGCGAATATCCATGAGCGCATGGCGCGACGACTAGCGTAGATCGGAAGCGATCTACGAGGCTAAGGCAAACGGACACGGTTTCCTTTCCTTTATTTTCCTTACTTTGGAGCGCACGTCATGCCGTCGGTCCCCGTTGTTATCAATAGATAATAGTAGTAAGAAGATAACAGTCGTTAAACCTTCTAAGGACTTTTCTTGGCCTTTTCAAACTACCTATAAGGCCTTGTATGCGGGCGCTTTGAAAACATCCGACAGTGAGTTGGCCACTAACCCGTATTTGCACCAACTCACAATGAAGTAGCGTGATGGATTAAGCTCCAGGCCTCCCCTAAAATGGTGAGAGACTCGTGCCCAGTAGTGGGACGCAAAAAAGGTTACAGCCATCGCATGTGCTGCAGCGATCACTCAACACCTTGTGGCCTGCATCCTAAAGAAACAGCTTTCTAGCAGTGTGTTCAATAGAGGCAAACAAACGGGATAAGGAACAATGCCGCGACCTCCTTCCCTGCGCGGGTCCTGCGGGCTCGTCACACTTGCAGTATCGAGGTCGTCTCGATGCAAACTATGTAAATAAGTAAAGAAAACGTTCAGTGTAATAACGTTAGATCAGCTTTTGTATGTAAACAATAATAACTTTCTAGCACCATGTACAAAAGTTGCAAACAAACCGGCGATGTAGCAAGGGGAACAATACCGCAACCTCCGTCCCTGCGGGCCTTGCGGGCTCGTCACACTTGCAGTATCGAGGTCGTCTCGATGCAAACTAAGTAAATAAGTAAAGAAAACGTACAGTTTAATAACGTTAGATCAGCTTTTGTATGTAAACAATAATAACTTTCTAGCACCATGTACAAAAGTTGCAAATATACCTACCGGCGATGTAGCGGGATAAGGAACAATGCCGCGACCTCCGTCCCTGCGGGCCTTGCGGGCTCGTCACACTTGCAGTATCGAGGTCATCTCGGGGCAAAATAAGCAAAGAAAACGTGCAGTTTAATAGTATTCAGTTAGGACGTAGATAGTTTCAATGGCTTTGTAACTACACAATACTAAATTATACTTTCTAACAGCATGTTCAATAGAGGCGAGCAAACTTCTGATTTAGCATGATGGGGATACAATGAATCGACCTCTGTATCCGTAGTCTTGCAGTGCATATACGAGTATACAGTCTGCACTTACAGTACAGATAGAATTATTTTACCAGCCACAAAATTACTGCTTCCACGGGAAAAGAAGCTTTTATACTACCAGTTCTGAGATATACAGCATAATCACATATCACTCATATCCTTCTTTTTATATTCTAGGACTGAATAAAGTTGTCAGAGAACTTCGTCTACAACGTGAACTTGATAATCTCTTTTATAACAGAATGTCTTCGTCATCCTAGTAGCAACCGCAAGCATATGCAAATCGAACTTGAATAGAGTGGGCGGAGTCATTTGAATAGGTGATCGATTCACCAATATTTGCAGTTTGTTTCCCGCGGTCGTTCACCTCTCGAGATGAACAGTTTTTCTCTAAGCGTTTCTTGTGGGACAAGTTATTAGAAGCCAACGGGTATGCTACATGCAGAAAACTAGTGCCATATCACATTTGATACGTTTAAACTAAAACTAACTGCAAAGTTATGTATTTGAAACTATGTATGTATTTGGCATTATTACTCTTGAATAAAATCGTTTCATAATTGGCTTCAGCTTTTGATAGCTAATGAACCCTAAAAGGTAACCTTATGTAATGAAAGCCCTTAATAAAAAGGACACTGTACAAGTTGAATCTACTCGTATATGTAAACTCAATCAAGTGCCAAGTACTTCCTAAAATTGAATTCAGTAGCCAGTAGCCACGTGTAGCTGTCTGTATGCATCTGTCTGATCATGACTTTTCCATAAAAACGAACTTACATTATGCCCAAACGATCGATAATAACAGTATAGTTTGCTATAATGCAATGACCGAGCAGCATTTAGTAAATATTCGACGTACATATAAGTAATCTCTTCATCGAAAAAATATTCAAATTCTATCTAAAGGGACCGCGGTCGTTGCACCTGTTCTGCTGCACCTTGCGCCTTGTGCGTATTTGGACCCTAAGGTGTTGATTTCATGGTTTTTTGCTTCGGACCAAAGTTCCATTTTAAAAGCTTCATGTTGGAAAGTTTCTTGATATTGACTTCTTTAAAATTTATTATTACTAAGGACATTGATACGATAAGGATATAATTGAATAAACAAGATACAAGAACGTGAGCTTATGGTATTTTCAGACCAAAGTTTTCTTGTTTTTATTCTGTTGTATTTTCTAGAGAGCGGAATGGAGGTTCTTAGGTGGAACTTAATTGTTACTTAAGACTTTCTTCCTAATCAGATTTAATGCTGCGGATATTTGCAGTGATTGTTATATTTGTTTTTGGATATTAAATGATCGAAGATCTGTTTTGTAAGTTTAAGCAAATCACGTTTTATAAACGTTTCTCGCTTCTACGATCTAATATTTTCTTTTGTTTTTTCTTTATTTAGTTTCTTCTTATTTAAAAAAAATCCTCGAACGCTAGTTCTTACACCTTGATCCATACGAAGACCCACGAAACGTGTGGGATCACGCCTCGGCATTATAATTGAACTCGCCATCTATGCTAATGCGGCCAGCTCCATTACAAGCCACGTATGCCCTCACACCTTAAAAGTGTTACGCAATTATCGCCCTTAATTAGTCAATTAATAAATATCATCTACAATGAGTAGCATATAAGCAATTGTCACAGCTAAAGTTGCTAACTCATGTTTCTAATCGTGGTCGACAAGTTCTAGGTGCCTTAGTCACCGTATGCTCATTTGGTTACTTTTATCATTGTAAGATGCGTTCTGTGGTCGTCGAGATACGATTAGAAGCGACAGAAACGCTGTATAGATTAGCTATAGCCTCTTTTTGTAATTGGGGAGACTTGGAGCTCACTCCATCACATTTTTAATTCCAAATAATCAATTAATATATCAATTAATTAGATGACTTCAAATAAAATTGATGAGCATAATTATCTTTTATAACTCTATCTAACTCTCCCTTTATACCATTTTCATTTAACACTTTCGCCATGAAATAAGAAATTGGTAATATTCAGCAAATTAAAATGTATACTGTACATTTTAAGGTGATATATTTGCTTTAGGTCATAATTTATACTTTCCATTAACTTTAGAGCGATTTGTAGTTTGTCTCTGTCATTGCCTATTTACCCTGTTCTGGCATAGGTCAAGTCGTTTACGAATGTTACGGTATTTCCATGCCGAACAAATTATTCAATCTTGATAGTTGCCGCTAATTGATTCTCGCGCTCCCATCTGCTTTGATAATTTATTTTCAGGGTTCAGTACACAGAATTTACAAACGAACTTCTGAATCACTGGTGCATCGTCATTTTCATCCGTCTGCCTCTTTTCATACATTTTTATTCTTTTTTTTAAGATCATTCAGGTATATTACTTTTTAACATTAAATTAACATTATGCTGAAAAGTCTCAAAATGCAATGTTATATTCACAAATGTACTTTTTAGTGTACGAAACTCTCAGTACATAATCTTGTTTACATTTGACCAACTTTTACTCAAGACGTACTTGTCAGTTGCCACTTTTTATCATTGAAACAGTACTCACGTTTTTTATGCACGAGTTGAATAAAAAACTAATCATGCAAAAAGATAATTTGCTATCATGCCTCATTATGTCTCGTCAAAATTGCAAATATAAAAAATATAGCGGAATAAAAAGAGTTCGTTAGCATTTTCATATCGTACATATGTACCTACTTGTGAAAAAAAATAAATGCAGCCGAACAACACAGTAGTAGTAAGTTGCACGATAGCTACTAAAATAGTTACCTCTATTCTATCTATTAATAGAAAAAATATATTTTTGTGAATCAAAAATTATATTATGCTTAAAATATTGCATTATTGTACAATGTATTTAGATAACGATTGCACGATTTTATTGTGTATGTTTCACACAAATTTAATCTGTATGAAATTGGCTTGCTTACATCGAAAATATTTGCAATAGAAGTTTCAATGCGGATGTGAATAACCGTACCGAGAATCCTATCAATTTGATATGTTTCTTAGTATCGGCAAGTAAGCGGCCATTACTGGACCTCCAATGACCAAAGGGCCAATAAACCGGATTAATTTATCAATGCCAAGTGCTATTAGACCTCGTTTGGTTTACAAGACTTGCCCCTGATGAAGGCTAATTTACCGAACACAGGGTGGACGAGTTTTGCTTAGATTAGCTCTGATTAGGGGTGATCGGTATGAAGTTCTGTGGTATTTTATGTCACGACTGCTGGCTGCTAGGTTAACTTAGTTGTGCAGTCCATGCATGGGTACATTGTCACAGTGTGTGTTACCTAGGAAGTTATCAATGAGCCATAATCAGACAGATACACGACCGGACAGAAGGGTTACTAAAGTAAACGGCTGATAACTACAGGAACCTTTAGTTACCATGAGTTTTCTATCCACCTGGTACACACACATGCACACCCGAAAGATCATGCTAAACCCGCATTCGGAGGTACCTAATAGAACTATATCTACTACTTAGAACTTTTAGAACTAAAAACTAAGTTATGTTTAAGAATGTGGCAAACAATCTTTTTGAACATCTACAAAACAATTGAATTGATCGTTTAACAAATCTTTTAAAAACTATGGAATGTGCTGTGATCGTAACTCGAGAGTGTTTCCATAATTTTCTCACAGCGTAACGTAATACGGGTAATATCGCGCCGCTCACGTAATAATATCGACGGGATTCCGAGACGCGATAATATTGGATTCCTCGCGTCTAATGCTCTTGAAACCATGAGTTTAACATGAGCTGATTAAAAATTACTTTCTGCTATTTATGAAGGCTCCTAAAGAAATTCAGCCATGGCATCTATATGGTATGATCTTCTGTATCCTAAATGCTAACGGAAAAGACGAATACTTTTATTAGCACGAATATGGGTGCTTACAAAGATTTTTAATATACATTTAAGTAGTTCGCGTATTTACCCTTAAAAAGAAAATGTTACTAAAGACGCATCGCCTGAATGGTCTATGGTGTCTACATTGGTTGGAAACAGCAGAGAAATTGCCTATGCGCGTAGTAGGTTTGATCATATAAACCTATTTTAATTGTAATGGGAGAACAGTTCAAAGAATTCTCATTTTACAAC
This sequence comes from Pyrgus malvae, assembly GCA_911387765.1. Lineage (NCBI taxonomy): Eukaryota > Metazoa > Arthropoda > Insecta > Lepidoptera > Hesperiidae > Pyrgus > Pyrgus malvae. The sequence goes on along the minus strand of OU426958.1, from coordinate 3,283,911 downwards.
GCCTATTAATAATATTGCATTTCTAATGGAAAAAATCCACCTTTGAAACGCAGTGATGGAAACACGTCTTCATTTCCCACGTTAAATATAAGTTAACGTAGATGTGATCCAAATTCGTAAATCAGTAATGTCGTGATTTAGCTTTCCTTGCCTTTTGAGGATGGGCAGTTAAATGACTTTTGTCCCTAAAATGGACATCAGAGCCTCGATCTAAGCTTGATCAGACCCTGGGGCATCGGTCGGGAGAAAGTCTGATGACAATCGAGACAAGGTGGGTGTTCAGTCGTGTTTCAAATTTTGTGCAGTTGAGATAACAATACGGCATGTAGGTGAAAGCTAAGAAAGCAGAGTAAAGATTTGCGTAAAACAATTTCTTTTGTTTCGACGAAGAGCAATGTGTTAGCAATATATATAGCACAGTATATTAGACGAGAGACCAAATTCTCTGATGCGAATTTTGAGGTAGCTTTTATTTAATGATGGGGTTAATCACCGTGTACACATGCATATGTCTCGTTTAACATCAAAGTTGATATTATGTGTTCGTGGGAACTTGAATGTTATTGTTAATTAATATAACATCAGATATGATATTATTATCTGCAACATGAGATATCAATCATGCGAACCATATAATTTCAACAACCAGGTCCATAAACCAGCCTTTAATAAAATCTTGTTTGCATATCGTATCGTATTAGAAGATAAGAGTTAAGATCAAAAGCTACTCAGGGGTGGCCCAGGGCTATAAAGGAGATGTATATTGCCGTGGTCTAAAAGTGGGCGTCACATCAATCTACACATACATAGGTCAAGAGCCAGTGAACACAATACCGTCGTTTCTTTATAAAAGCTAAAAGTAGATCTGTTTAATAACTCCGATAGCCAAAAAAGCTGCTACCCTTTTTGCGTCCCACTGCTGGGCATGGGCTCTCTCCATTATTGGAGATGCCAGGAGCTTACTCCACCACGCTGCTCCAATGGGGGTTAGTAGAGATGGAGGTTAGTAGCCAACTCGCTGTCGGATGTTTTCAATCCGCCCATAAAGCCTCCGATTATGTTTAACGACTGTTATATATCTTTTGATAGCAGCATGTGACCTCCAAACCACGGATAATAGTGATAGATCTGTTTTGTTGCTCTTTTGGATTTCTATTGGCATCTTGAAGAGAAAAACAATAAATTACGCTTTTTGTAGCAAAAACGGGCGTTATGCCAAGTCATGCTGATTCAAACTTCATAGTAGGACACTTGTAACTTTTATAAAACGAGGAAGGTCTGTCACCCACGGGCTCTTGTATCAACACCTTCAGACGGTAAATCTATACCGTACCGTTATGGCTAGTGCGTCTCTCTAAGCGACCAATCGAGCTGCTTTGAACTTAATGCCGTTCTCATAAGAACGCCAGAAGTTCTTTGGTTCAACTCTCCGTGGTTTACTGAGGTCTTATTCTGTACAAATTCGTATAAAAATTTAGTGTCATATAAAAAGCTATTTTTAATATAAAGATCACAAATATAAATGTGCGTAGTAATTAATTGCTCACGAGTTTAATAATTATTTCCTTGACCAAATAGAAAACAATTGTAACACTAATATCAATAGTTTAAAACATAAAATTAACAGTAATCATAGTAACTCCATTTTTTTAAAGCCCACCTCTAAGGATGAAATAATTACTATTATTAATAATTTAAATAACACAAATAGCACGGGTTATGACGGTATATGTACTAATATTATTAAAAAAGTATCGAATATAATAGCACCTGTATTGGCATATATTACAAATTTAAGTATAGAATCCGGTATATTTCCTGATAAGTTAAAAGTAACTATCATCAAGCCAATTTTCAAAAAGCAGGACAAACAGGACATGGGGTGCTACAGACCCATTGCATTAATACCAATATTTTCCAAAATATTTGAAAGAGTATTACACAATAACCTATACTCTTATTTTGAAAAGTTTTCTATTTTTGCCGATGAGCAAGTAGGGTTCAGGAAAAATAAATCAATTAATACAGCAGTATTTAACTTCTTACAAAAAGTAATGATTAGCTTAGATAATAAAAGGCAGGTTACGGGACTCTATATGGATATGACGAGGGCATTTGATTTTGTTGATCATAAACTATTAATTGATAAACTGGAAAAATATGGAGTGAGAGATAATGCACTAAAACTTATAAATTCCTATTTAACTAACAGATATCAACTTACAGAAATTACAAAAATTAATAATATGACAAATACACAGGAAAAATACTACTCTCATCCCAGGGCAGTACTATACGGAGTGCCTCAGGGAAGTATTTTAGGTCCATTACTTTTTCTTATTTATATAAATGATTTTCCTAGAGTCATAAAACAGCCAATGATACTCTTTGCTGACGATAGTACAGTAGTATTTACAAACGATGACACAAGTAATTATGAAACCGAAATAAACAATTCTCTCGAATTATTAGTAGACTGGCTAAATAACAATAATCTAAAAATTAATCTTGATAAAACTAATATAATGATTTTCAAAAATAGGGTATCATATGGTCAACCTGTAAATATAAACTATAAAGGAAAAATAGTATCTGAAACAGATGTAACAAAATTTTTAGGCCTATATATAGATAATAAATTAACATAGCAGTCCCATTTGGAACATGTTTGCAAACAGTTAAATAAATTTGCATTTGCATTATGTAAACTATCAAAAATAGTGAATAAAACAGCTGTCCTTAGTGCATATCATGCATATGTTGGTGCGACTCTTAGATATGGACTCATATTCTGGGGTAATGCAACGGGAATTCAAAAGGTATTTAAGGCTCAAAAGAAATGTATTCGTTCTATATGTCAAATAAATCAAATAGACTCTTGTAAACCACACTTTAAAGATTTAAAAATAATGACGCTTCCCTCCCTATACATATATGAAATATCCCTAATGGTAAAAAAAGATTTAAATAACTATGAAACTCTAAAATCAAAAAGACATACTAAAAAATTGTGTTCAATTGCATCAAAAACAAAACAATATAACAAAAGCGTCTTTTGCATGGGACCAAAAATATATAATAACCTACCTGAATCCCTCAAGTCTAAAACAATTTGTGATTTTAAACGAGCACTTAAAACGTTCTTGTTTACAAAAGCGTACTATTCGATATCTGAATTTTTAAACGACGAACTTTAACTTCGTGAGGGATTTCGGGTTTACGGGACTAAAAACCTGCGAGGTTTTTTTTCCGCCGGCTTTTTTTCCTCTCAGTGTATAAAAACCCAGTAAATTGGGTGCCTAAAGCCGATGGCCCAGATAAAAATATAACTCGTATTAAACATAAACACCTTTTATAATTATAGTAGAATTGATAAAACATCGCAATAAAAACCGCAAAATATGGGTTAAAATAAAATCAACGTTGTCTTCAATTATAATAAATTTAGTTATAAGTAATTTTAGTTATACTGTTAATATACGTTTTAATTCTGTGCTCCAAATTTGCATACCTCGCTGAGGTAAATATGGCGAACTAATAAATGTACATAAAACAACTTTTGTAATACCCATATTTGTGCAAATAAATTATTTTCATTTCATTTTCATTTCATTTCATTTCATTTCATTTCATTTCATTTCATAATTACTTTATTTCGGTGTACTAAGGAGATTCATTCTTTTATACAGACTGTGTAAATAACCTGTCTAATCTTGAGGACTACTAGATTTAACTGAAAAAAATAATACCACCAACAACTCTGGCGAGAAACTAAACAGTATTGTTAATTTTCACAAGGTTTGATTGCTTTTTTACGCACAATAGGATATATTTTGGCTCATGATTTTTAGCTTACCCAGGAGCTGGATGCCCGAGATATGCTCGGATAAAAACAACTATACTTAGATACGAATGAGCTGCGTTGATAAGTTGTCATAAAAGAAGGAAGGGAAACAAGTAATCGAAGTGGAGACTCGAACCAGGGTCTTTTCGTTTCGGATCCGCCCAATTTCCCATTTAAGCTATTACATCCTTGCAGATATTTGCGAAGTTTACCTTCGTATACTAATGATATTGTAGCAGTTTTTCATTGTCTGGAAACACCGATAAAACGACGTTTTCTAAAATAAAACCTAGCTAGATCGATTTATTGCAAACGATATATATAGGTACGAGTATATACAATATGAGCAGCGATGGCCGAGTGGTAAATAACCGCGGTCTTCGACGCGACCGACCCCAGGTTCAAATCCTCGGCGCGCACCGCACTGACAAAGAAATTTGTAATGTGCGCATTTATCGCTGCTCCACGGTTATGGAAAATATCGTGATATTTAATTAATTACGATGTTCTCCATCGCCGTGCATGCCCGAGAGAAATATATAATTTCTCGAAAGCATGACGTCCACCAATCCGCACTTGGCCAGCGTGGTGGACTATGGCCTAAACCCTTCTCAGTTGTGAGAGGAGACCTGTGCCCAGTAGTGGGACATAAAAAAAAGGTTGAAAAAAAATTATACAACAATTGCTCGTTTAAAGGTATTAAGTAGATTCTTATCGAATCACCACCAACTAATTAAAGGGACGACTGCGTTATTTTTCAAATGCCCGAGCGAGAATATTATGAATGTCGTACGCTTACAGAATAGGCTTCTCGGGCTCATCGGGCAACGTGTCGGAAACTGGTTCGATTGACCGATTCTTGTTTAGATATGCCGTATGCGCCTTCTACATGGAAATATTAATGGGGATGATAGTGGCTGGATTTTCTCGCGTTAGTATAAACAAGAGTTTGGCTTGCTTTTTCGTTTACCTTGTAACACAATTTATTAAACTGACAGGGCGAGTTTGACGGCCCCTGTGACGCATTAGGTCCATGTTGGAATGATAAGATTCAATTTCTGTTCTCAGTCTGGGTGTTTGTGTTCCTGTCTGTATGAGTCCATTCATGACTTAGGTGTGGGTCTGTCTGTATGTGCCCATGGACTCATGACTTAGGTTTGAGTCTATCTGTATGTGCCCATGGACTCATTACTTAGGTGTGGGTCTGTCTGTATGTGCCCATGGACTCATGACTTAGGTTTGGGTCTATCTGTATGTGCCCATGGACTCATGACTTGGGGAATACCAAATGTGGGGCTATAAGTGTTTAGCGTTATTTAATTATTTGCATAATATAATAAGAACTTTCATTAAAACTCGTAAGTATTGGTCAACCCGACCTCCTTGACTATGTATCTCAAGCATTTTTGCTATCTTGCTTCCTGAAGCTAATATTTAAATAAGATATTTAAATAAATAATGTAGTTTAAAAAACTAAAAACACGCTTTTGTGAAAATACGAACTAAAAAGTAAAAAAATAAGAAGAAAATGTATTTTACTGTAAAAAAAAGCGTGGGGTGCATGGTGTCAACAGTAACAGTGGTAAAAACCACCCCCCGCTTTTTTTTTACAGTAAAATATATTTTCTTCTTATTTTTTTACTTTTTAGTTCGTATTTTCACAAAAGCGTGTTTTTAGTTTTTTAAACTACATTATTTATTTTTAATTTTTTAGTTGGATTTTTATTCTCAAATTATTGCATTATCATCGGCCCTTGACCCCTATGCAAATTTTCAAGTTAACCAGACGCTTAGACGTGTTAAAGTACCTTAGGCCACGAACTTATCAGCCGCCCCTCGTATATTTTATTTTATCCTGATGATCCTAGTTACGACTTTAACATAAAGTTATGAGATTATTGTATTGTCATCGGTCCTCAATAAATCTACAAAGTTTGAACGAAATCTGGCCGTTTAAAGTGGGTCAAAATCGCGCCCAAAGAAGTCGGTTACAAACATACAAATATACAAACATACAAATATACAAACATACAAACATACAGGTGAAGCTAATAAAAAGCGTGTAAAAAGTACTAGGTATTCCAAAGTTTAGTTCTAAAATTGTACTGTGACATCATTTATTCGAAACGATAACTGAAATTAGTGTATGTATTTCTATTTCCTGAAAAATCAATGAATCATAGACATTCATAGTGAGCAAAATATTGTGATGAAATCGTTCCGTTATTTTTAATTTGTGTACAGGTATATAACAGTAATTAAAAAATGTACATAAATACACCATTGTTCAACGATATTCGATGCAACCTTCACCGGACAAAAACTACCCAGTGGTCCTATAATTCAGCTACTAGCGAGATACCTCCGGACTGCGACGGCAACCGTACCAGTCCAACGCAATATAACAGAATGACTTCACTTTTCTTTCTTTTCTTTCTTTCAATGGGTACAGGCTTGTAAGATTCAAGTTCTCCCATCTTTTTTTGTATAGCCCTCGGTGGCCTGCCTCAGCGCTTCAAGCACAAGAAAAGCCAGTAGCTGGCCTACAACCTGCATTATAATCAACTCACAAGCTATTCTGTCAACTTCTCCAAGCTTCTAACATTAACTATAATTGTTCCAGGCGTCCATGGACCTACCCCCGGACAAAGCGAAACTGCTGCGGAACTACGACCTGGAGAAGAAATGGGAGATCATCTGCGACCAGGACATGGTGCAGGCGAAGGACTCGCCCGCGCACTACCTCAACAAGCTGCGCACCTACCTCGACCCGAAGGCCTCCAGAAGTCACAGGGTTAGTATCTTATCTAATCCAGAGTTATTGATAACATCTAATGGTTACCCTGAGAATCAGTGTGGCGACGTTTCTTTCAAACTACTTGTACAACCTATAGTAACATGGTTAGCGTGATTGAGCGGTAGCGCCATCTAGCTGTGTTGTTAAAAAATAACACTTATATAAGTGGAATGATTTCAATAATTTCTTTTATTTTTGATTGATCTACATATATTATTTTTGATTGATCTTGTAACTGTAAACTATTGCATTTCATTTAATTTATGTGCAAAATAATTTTGGTGTTGCATATCTGCCAGGCGTCACGCGACAGTTCGCGTTATTTCCGTATCTTGAGGAAATTTTTAAAAAAGCATCGTGGGAGGACGATAACCGAGTCTTGGTTATACAGGGATTTTTTATAATTTGAATGGAGTAGCAGACGAGCATGCAGGCCACGTAGTGTTAAGTGGTCGCTGCAGCCCATGGAAATCTACACACAACCTCAAGCAAGTATATTTGTTTCCCCATTATTAAGTATGTTCTTACCTATTTTGATGTATTTTTTTTTTAATTAAAGAAATGGTAAAAGCCAAATTTTTTACACCTACCAACAATATCTCACCATCGCCATGGGTTGACTGGGAGAAAATGCCATTAGGCATTAAGTCCGCCCATTTTGAACCTAGTTTAAGGTGATCAATAAAGTATTAAATAAATAAATAAATAAATATAGCTAAGTCTTCTCTGAGGTCGTATGCAGTTGCGCTGCTACTCCGGAGGCTGGTGGTCGCCTCACGTAAGTGTGGCCAGCAACTGCACCATCCCACCGAAACACAATAGAATTGCTCACGGCAGAAGTGGGTGCAGCGGTGGTACTTCCCCGGGCGAACCATAATAGTTCTACCACCTACAAAATCTCCCTAAAGTCCTTTTTGTGGCCTTTCTCAGTTCTAGTTCAAATCTAGAATCTCTATATAGTCCTCTCCATCATAAGACACCATAGATCATATTAAACAGTTAGAAACAAGTAACCTGTGCACTTATACTCGTCGCTACCGATACCAATACGCTTGAAGCAGGTGCTAACATTTTTTAGAAGCTATCTATTCTTAGCCTTTTAGGGAGAATCAACATCTTCCGGTACTTAGAAATACCGCACACATCGCCATTGTAAGGGACAAGAAAACGAAACATAAAAAGATCTCCCCCTCTTCACAACGCAAATGTTAATCCTCCGATGTTGCTTAGTTGACATAGACGACGGTGATCGTTTATAATCACGTGACCTGTCGGTCTTTTTCTTAGACTAAGGCTTAGCGCATAAAATACAGCCATTTACCAAAGCAGCCAGCAAACCAAACAATTCTTAAGTCTGTTTGAGGTAGAACGCAAACCCATTGCCACTTCTGGGTACTAAAATGACATGGCGTTTGTGAGAACATAAGTTTTTAAACTCTTGGAATGTCAGGGTGGCTCCAGAAACACATTAACTTCAGAAACACATTCACATCTTCATGAAAAACCTGTTAATCTTGTTATTTCTGGCTATTCAAGTATTTTTTAAGATAAAACATTTTACATTTAAAGACAAAATAGACGTGATGGTTGTAAATCTTGCATTAGGTATATGTATAATACATATAAGTAGAAAACTTACGAGTATGATGCGCCGTGTGCCCTATAGCTCGACACCGTTAGGGTTCAAACAATGCACAATACGTCAATGGGAGCACCGCATAGGGCTGAGACAGTAACTGATGGCCCACATCAGCTTTTCCGTTTGAATATATGTAGTTACGTATAGGTTGTTGTTACCTATACTGTAGAAGAAGACTCGGCACCCTACAAAGGTTTCTTGGATGTTTTGATCTCTTTTCTTAGTACCAATCCTATTTGGGTTTATAAATACTATTTGGGATATTTGTTAAATCGCTATATGTATTTGGAATCACATTAAACTATTCGCTCTGTTCAAAGTTTAGCCTAAATATTACTCAACATCGGCCATCTCTCACCAGAGAGACTTCTGTAGGCATCCGTTCGCAAGTTGCGACATTTTCGGAATCATTTGAGACCGTTTTTTATTTCACGATTTTAATGTCATTATCATATTCATTGGTGACTTACTCGTAGTCATGGAATGTTCAAAAATTCACGAAGTTTTGGACACGGGCGTACAGAGTAGGCTCTCTGGTAAGCAAAGTGAATTAACAATATCCTACCTACTCTAAGAGATCCGTTTGCAGCAATATGATATAAAACTGACTGCTGATGGTGATGTTTAAATATTCCATCATAATTAATTATGCTTATAGCAATAGTAAAATTATACACAAACGTCCATGTTAATAGTGCAATAAAATGTCGTAAACCTTTGTAAACCTTGCTGCTCCCAGTAATTTGAACGAGGAGCCATTACAGTTGTACATTCCTTTTACGATCTGTTTAAAATTAAAGTACGAGTAGTTATAACCATTAAATTTACTGTTTAGTTAGGCTCTTCAGCATCCAATTTGTCCATTTCAATATAAAACTAACGACTTATTTATAATGAATTCGAAATTTGCTTTCATTCACTTGTGTCTAGATATAATATAAATCTGAAACCACCATCTTTTTGCCTCCCACTATTAGGGGGTCTCTGTATGGGCATGGGCTTGGTTGAGTAGACCTGGACATTCCTTTACCGCGCTGCTGCTCCATTGCTGTTGCTATATTTCGTTCGTTTTTCTTTATAACATAATTATATTTATATTATCTTTAACAAGATACAGTGTTTTTCATTACAACCTATAATTAATTCATCACGTGTTTTCAATAGCTAATTTTTTTGTCTTTGTTGCAAATTCAATGCGATTAGTCCACGTCGTGTCTCTTTCATACGATGCGATGGCGACATGGCGACGAATGCAGTTGATAGTGATTAATGATACCCAATTTTGCGGTGATGAAGATATGTAGTAAGTGTATTCTTGTATCATTATTTTGAAATTATTCAATTCATTAATCTGAAAAAGAAGGCAGCAACGTTTTGCAGAAAGGACAATTTGAACGTTAGTTGCACTATATTAGCAAGAAGAAAATAACAGCCGCATTATTTGGATGAAACATAAAATAATAAATAATAATTTTAAAAGTAGGCATGTAATTGTAAATATTCTTGCCTTGCTCTAGGACGACACACCCTTACATCTTTTTTATTAAATACGGGATTTTTACAACTTTTTCAATAAAATGCATTTTGGTTCAGGAGTTATAGGCCAGTCGACAGGTAGTTTCTGGTAGAAAAAGGTCGGAATTTAATGAAACTTGGAGATATTGTTCAGGAATGGTTAATGAACATTATCTCAAGTTTTGGACCTCGTGGACCCTGTGCAAAAAGAGGAGGGGGGGTAGAACTGCATAAATTTCGACCTTTCGTCAGTTTTTCGTCGATAACTTTTTTTACTTACATCCCGCGGCAAAAGTGTCTGTGAATGTTTTGTAGACCGTTAAATTTCCTACAATTTTGACTATTCAAACATGTCTGTATGTCAATATTTTACAGAGACATAGCGCTTCGAAAAAATGTTATTTTTTCGAATTTCGCTTAAAAATACCGAAAAATGCAGAATTCCGCCTTATTTCTTCTGTTATACTAGAATTATGATGAAAAGTTGTTGTAATTATGGTTCCTGGTTTAAAAAAAAACTAAATTTGGACCCCCCCCCCTCCCTACCAAACCCCAATTCTCAAAAGTCTACTTTCTTTTGTAATGAAAGCCAACCATATATCATATCGGTATTGATATTTTTTACTTTTTAGGGTCCATATTTTCCTTCCCCTCTCCCCCTCTTCCCCGTTCTCCTCACTACATAATTATAACAAGGCAGGTAAAAAAAGACGCAGTCCTTTCGTAGACAAAATTAATGTAATTAACAATATTACGGTAAAGAATAACTTAAAACAGTTATTCTATGATTACGGTATTCACAAGGCATACATAATAGGTAAAAGAGATATTATAGGTACTCATATATATGTAGATTAGGTGGTACTCATTTGTACTTATCACAGTTCCTGTCGGGATTTATTAGCCCTTGGTACTGCTTCTAACAGCATTCGTCCTCCTCAACGGTCATGCTGTTAAAGACGTCCTCGTATTCGTCGATTATATCAGGTAAGTTCTCCTCGGTTAAATCAGTTGCGGGGGTATTATCGCAAGAGTAGCCTGTGCAGTACTTGCACATTGCTGAACACTTAAGACCTGCTTTCTTCCAGCTGCAAGCTCCGGTGCTACAGCCTTTACTGCACTTGCAGGAAACAATCTGGAGGATGTTATCTGGCGCAGCATTTTTTGTTGTGGGGATAGGCAGAACCCCTCGCGTGGTTAAGCTCCAGCCCCAAATTGATAGGAGAAGTTCATTGCCTAACCACGCCTGTACTTGCTGGTAAGTGCGGAGGGAGTGGTAATTGGCAGCGTCCCTTGTAGGTGGCTGGCGGGCTAGTTGCAATTCAGCCTTCGTCGCTGATCGCGTAAACAATCGGTGCCGTAGGTCGTCGAGGTTTTCATTGTCAATGTCGCCTCCATAAACTGCTACTAGGAACTTTTCTCCAGCGTCAGCGATTTGTTGAGGAGTGGCGTTTGGTGTGAGAAACGGAGCCACTACTGTAGAGAGGGAGGGATACTTCATATAGGTGCTGCAAATTTTGTTTTTCCCCAATCCATACGGTGCTGACGTGGTGTCACACCCACTCACTGCGTGAAGGAAAAGTATGTCTTTAGGAGGAAACGAACCTCAATGGTGGCGAGTAGAGGACACTACCACCTACCTCTTCCACTTTTTTGAAGAAAGATGTTTTTTGTGGAATGTGTGTCCACAAAAAACATCTTTCTTCCGTCAACAGAATAAGTATGTCCACATCTTCAGCAGTAATAATGACGCTGTCGAATTCGCTAGCCTTGGATGTGGTGGTGTTGACGATCAGCACGTCTGAGTCTTCATAATTATGCCTGCTTCACTTAGATGGTAGCATTCGCCTTTTGCGTCATCAACATCGAAATGAATGCGCTCTTGTTGTGATCGTTTGCCAAAAACTTTTCTTTTGCTATAGTCACATCAGTAGACGAGGAGAAATGAATACATAATACTAATTTTTTCCACAAAAGGACTACGTTTTTTTGGCCATTCTTGGGATAATTATGTAGGGAGTGAAGGGGGGAAGTGGAGGGGGGAGGGGAATATCGATACAATCGATCTAAAAAGTAACTAATTTCAATACCAACATGATAACTTTCAATAGAGAAGAAAATTAGGTTTTGAGGATTGGGGTTGGGTGGAAAAGGGGGGAGGGGGGAGGCAAAGTTAGTAATTGTTACCAGGAACCATAATTACAACATTTCATAATAATTCTGGTATAACAGAAGAAAAAAGCCGGAATTCTTCGGTATTTTTAAGCGAAATTCGAAAAAATGATATTTTTTCGTAGCGCTGTCTCTGTAAAAAATTGACATACAGACATGTTTGAATAGTCAAAATTGTAGGAAATTTAACGGTCTACAAAACATTCACAGACACTTTTGCCGCGGGATGTAAGAAAAAAAAGTTATTGACGAAAAACAAACGGAAGGTCGAGATTTTTGCAGTCCTAACCCCCCTCCTCTTTTTGCACAGGGTCCACGAGGTCCAAAACTTGAGAATATGTTAATTAACTATCCCTGAACAACATCTCCAAGTTTCATTAAATTCCGACCTTTTTCCACCTAACCCCATTTCTTGCGAACTGTCGACTGGCCTATTACAGCTTTTCGTACTTTGTTCAGTACCTTTGGTTAACTGCTATAATGCTGCGCTTACTCCTTTAAATACTGAATTTCCATGAGGTGTTATTAGTGTTATTACTGAGTTGGCACGGCGCACTTATTTTTACGAAGGTAAAATATTTTAGCGTCTTTATGAGGTATGTGGACGATTTTACGACTAACGAATCGCATGTAGTGAAATACTCTCAACATGAGTCACTCATTGAAGATGGCGCCGTGAGAATCTTGCGTCATGCCATCGGCTATTGTATCGATACCAATAATCGCAGCAGTGATTAATGATGGACTGGCATGAAGCGATATTTTCAAAACACGCTACCATAACGTATCTGTTCGACGTATAATGATATTGTCCATTGTTCGTCAATCTTAAATTCTGAATAACGATGTGTCCCAATAAAATGTCCTATGCTTAAAGAAGAGCTTATTTTTTTTCATGTAATTGAGCCACAGGTCAGCTTACAGGCCACGTGATGTGAAGTAATCGCTGTAGCCTATGGACATCATCGTCATCAGCCTATTGCAGTTTACTGTTGGACATAGGCCTCTCCCAAGGCGTACCACTGAGCCCGATCTTCGGCTCTACGCATTCAGTTACTTCCCGCCTATGGACATCTACACACAATCACAAGGCAGCCCTATTCTTGCCTGCGGTCTTATGCAATTTCGCTGCTACTGATTCACTGTCGCCTCACTACACTCATTGTCGCCTCATGTAAAGCTGGATGGTAACTGTAGCTTTCCTCTGCAACGTTGGTAATTTTTTAATCAAAACATTAAAGATCTTTTCTTTACATAGTATACTTGAATAAAGGTGGCAACAATGAGTTTAGGTCAGCCTGGTAAGAATCCATTAGTTCAAAGCACTGACGTTTCAATCCTCATAATTACTAGCTAATCCAGGCGGGTGCTAGGGGGCTCAAGTCTCATCCCCCCGCCCCAAACCATCAAATTATATCGTGACTATTTTTTTAATCAAGTTGGCCCCCATACCAGGCTCGGTCCGTGTAAATTTTATGCGTCGGCCACCCCTCCCCCTCCCATTACAAATTCCTCCAAAATAGCCCACACTCCTTTCAAAATCAAGCCCCCGCCCAAACCGAAATCCTAGGTCCGCCACTGCTCACAATGTAGCAAAATGGGTAGAACTGCTGTCTCAGAGATTATACTTAATTGTTTGACTTCGGAGCAAAAGCAGCCTGGTGGTCGCCTTAGGCATTCCCAATTATTCGAGGAGACCCGTGCAACAATGGGACGCCTAAAGGAAAGCATTAAATATGAAATACATATATCGCGTGTCTATGATATTAACAAATGCGATACACTTGCAAACTTTCATTTAAATATCACTAAGGATGATCTAATCCGCGTGCAGCAGAGATCACGGCAGATCAATACTGAGATAAGCATCTCCCGATACTGTGATCCGATCACGTAACGAGCGTCATCTGATACGCGTGAGGTCGCAGTGTCGCGACCGAGGGGCAAGATGTATTCGCGGCGCGACTTCACAGTGCCCGTAGGGGGCATATTACAAACTTTTATCATGATAGAAACCTCTGCTTTTGAGGATTGCTTAGAATATGTTTATTGTCTATTTATTTATTTATACACTGGAAAAGGCGTTATGGTGCTGGTATATCTTTGCATCTCGTGGAAATTAAATTGCTTAGATATTTTTGAGCACCGGCAAAAGAAACGTAGTAGTTGGTAAATCAAGAACAGCTCCGATAAGGCGATGTGCCTGGCCTCGCGCCCTTGTAATCACGGAAGCGCAATTACTCTCCTAAAACGGGAATGATTTCCGCTGGAGATCCTGGAGCCCTCATTAGGCACTGAGGTAGGCCACCGATGAGTGAAAGAAGGTCTTTACCAGATTTTACCTTTACAAAATTCTGTGCGGAAAAATGTATCTCTCTCTTCTCCATTTATCTCTTGCCTACTACAGTGAAGTTAAAAAATTGATCATACCTCTAACCACATAGTCAAAGTTTATCTAGATTAATTTATATCTGTCCCTATTATTATTAATGACATCAGAAGACCATCTCCCTATTGTATACTACAGCGAAATTATAAAATTCATACCCCACATAATGTTTCCTAGATTCATTTATATCAGTCCTCCAGCAGCGTGGTGGAGTAAGCTCCAGGCCTTCCCAATAATGGGGAGAGACCCGTGCCTAGCAGTGGGACGCAAAAAGGGTTGCGGCCATTTATATCAGTCCTACTTTGTCATCAGAAGACCATAAACTAATTCGTTTAATAAGTCACTTCGAAAACCCGCTATGCTGATGTACTTGCGCCACACTAGAAACGTGGTGGGTATACAAATTTCGCTACCACACGAGAGGAATGCGGGCTCTACATTGTACAGTACATCTATCTAATTATTGGAAGAAACCCTCTTATAGCCCGAGATTTATTATGTGCATAATGTAACCATTTGTGTCGTGATCTGTTAGTGTATGAGAGAAGTGGTCATGATATATGTGGATTCTTGTGATTATAGGGAATTTACTTTTGATTGAAAATGTTTCTCCAACCATATTCTTTTGCATGTTGAAAAATCTTACTTGTAATCGTTTTTATTTTTTTACAGAAACGAAAAATGGTTGGCGATTCTACATCGACACAAGTCCTGAGGGATTTGGAGATATCGTTACGAACCAACCATATAGAGTAAGATACTGTTTTGATTATTTTTTTGCGTCATAGTGTGCACTGCAAACATTGGCAAAGTATTGTTATTTGCAATTCTAAGTCTAGATTAGAAAGTCCGTCCAAACTTATATCCAGAATCGTGGATAGATTTATTATTCCTGAAGGGAAAATTGACATCTACCTTTACTACATGCTGGTCACAGTAAAAGCAACTTAACATTTAACCAGTTTTGAAATTAAAACATATTTGTCTATTTGTTTCGATGAATACATGTACGAGTAGTTCCTGTGTCACATAGCTTGCCTGGCTAGCTTTAGATAGACCTCAAGAAAATGCTACAATTTTCTTTTTGAGGCTGATAGAACATTTCTCGTTTTTCAGATGGGTCCGTGAGTTCCTTAACGAACAGAACCAGGGGCTGGACGTGCTCATCGACTACCTGAGTTTCAGGCTGAGCATGATGCGGCACGAGCAGCGCATAGCGCTCGCCAGGAGTCAATCTACCGATGGGATCAACCAAGGTGAGTTCCTGAGTGAAGATAGAGTTGGGTGCACGGGGCAAAGCGAACAGAAGTAGGGTCTGCTAACCAATTTCGTAGCGCTCGTCATGACGCCATTAACTGATCGGATTAGCCATGAAAATGATGTTTGGTTGGTGAACTTGGAATGTTCAGTCGGTTTGTTGGAACGACATTCCTAAGACACTTGCCTTGCCAGACGAGACGACTTGCCTTAGGAGTAGCAACATCAAATATGTGACTTGAAATTAAATGTAACTTGCATGCTCATAGATTTTTTTTAAAAAATCGTGGGGTGCATGGTGTCAATAGTATCTTAAAAACCACCCCACGTTTTTTTTACAGTAAAATACATTGTCTTCTTATTTTTTTCTTTTTAGTTCGTGTTTTCACAAAAGCGTGTTTTTTAGTTTTTTAAACTACATTGTTTATTTTTAATTTTTAGTTAGATTTTTATTTTCATATTACTGCATAGTCATCGGCCCTTGACCCCTGTGCAAATTTTTAAGTTAGTCAGACGCTTAGACGTGTTAAAAATATAAAAATTTATATTTGTTTCATTAAGTACCTTAGGCCACGAACTTATCAGCCGCCCCTCGTATATTTTTTTTTACCCTGATGAACCTAGTTAGGACTTTGACATAAAGTTATGAGATTATTGTATTGTAATCGACCCTTGACCCCTCTGCAAATTTTCAAGTTAATGAGACTCCTAGAAGTGAAAATGAAGTTAAAAGATTCCGTTACATACATACATACAGGTTAATAAAAGCGTGTTAAAAACGCCTTTGGATCCGTCCATAAGGTCGAAATGAATAGCATAAATTAGGGTTAATTTTCATCCTATTACAATAACGAAGGTCATGATGAATCTGGTTGTCTTGTCTGCTACTTGTTGCCCATTTTTTATTTTCACTATAACCAAGCCCTTTTCAGTCTATTAAAAAACGAAGGAGGTTCTTAGTTACGTTGCTTTTTACATATTTTTCTTCGTTACTTATACTACGCTCCTTATCAAAACCTTCCTCTCCAGTAAACACAACGACGTCAGACTGCAGTGCACCCACGGAGGGTAGTTCTACCCTCGGCGCGGGATGGCGGAGACGAGCGAGGTCGGCCGAAGGGGAGGCAGAAACGGGCAGCCCAGCGGTGGCCCGGCGGAGGACGAGGCATGCTGCCAGGCTCAATATGGGCGCTTCCACGGACGATATACACGTCTGCATCATGTGTATGAGGGCCATTATGAACAATAAGGTTGGTTGGCATATGATCCCTCAATAAACTAGCTGGCAGAGAAGAGAGAGGTGCGCGGAGGGGGAGGCGGCAATCCCGCAGTCGCTAAACGGAGAACGAGACACGCTGCGAGATTGAACATGGGCGCTTCCACGGACGATATACACGTCTGCATAATGTGTATGAGGGCCATTATGAACAATAAGGTTGGTTGGCATATGATCCCTCAATAAACTAGCTGGCAGAGAAGAGAGAGGTGCGCGGAGGGGGAGGCGAAGACGGGCAATCCCGCAGTCGCTAAACGGAGAACGAGACACGCTGCGAGATTGAACATGGGCGCTTCCGCGGACGATATACACGTCTGCATAATGTGTATGAGGGCCATTATGAACAATAATGTTGGCTGGCAAATGATCCCTTAGGAAATTATCGTAAAATAGAATATGTCTTATAGCCATTTGGACTTCTGGGAATACGTTGGTGCATATGAGACTTTCCCTTTAACGAAAACCTTATGAGACTCAGGATACATTAAAGTTTCTCTGAGCTTTCCAAAGGATAAATCCTGTGGAATGAATCCTTATCCGAGGATATCATTTTACTCTGTGTGCCTCACTAGAGGATTACAAATAGCTTACCATATAAGCAGGCATAAGACACAGAAATACTCAGACCAAGCTTTGCTAAGAATCGTAACCAGACCCAACACAATTTAAGAAACTGTCATCTTAAAACACAATTTCTATCAACAGATCGTTTTCGTAGGTGGTAGAACTATTATCGTTCGCCCGGGGAAGTACCACCGCGCACCCACTTCTGCCGTGAACCAATTCTATTGTGTTTCGGTGGAAAGGTGCAGTTGCCGGCCACACTTACAAGAGGCGACCACCAGCCTCCGGAGTAGCAGCGCAACTGCATACGACCTCAGACAAGACTTATCTATGCTTGCTTGAGGTTTTATGTAGATATCCATGGGCTGCAGCGGCCACCTAACACTACGTGGCCTGCATGCTCGTCTGCTACTCCATTCAAATAATAATAAAAACAGAATTCTTCACTGCTATTTGAACTCCCTGCAGAATTCCCCTTCTGTCAGCGCGTCGTTCGCCTTCAAATCATTAAGCATTATTAATTGACTAAAGTGTTTCTACTCTCTTGCAGTACGGCTTCAACATGGTGATCCAACACCGGGAAGCGATCAACAGCATCGCCCTGTCCCTCGTACATCACTCGCTACGAACCAAGGCGCTGGTGCTGGAACTGCTGGCCGCCATCTGCCTGGTGAAGGGCGGCCACCAGATCATACTGAGCGCGTTCGACAACTTCAAGGAGGTGGTCGGAGAGCCGCGCCGCTTCCACACGCTCATGGACTACTTCATGAACTACGACGCCTTCCACATCGAGTTTATGGTGAGTCGCTTACTTAATGATGATACATCGGATAAGAGGATGAACCATTTGCCTGATGAAGGGCGGCCACCAGATCATCCAGAGTGCGTTCGACAACTTCAAGGAGGTGGTCGGCGAGCAGCACCGCTTCCACACGCTAATGGACTACTTCGAGAACTACGACGCTTTCCACGTCGAGTTTGTAGTGAGTCTCTTAATTTATTTTGAATCTGTGTATCTTACGGCCAACTCACTTTAGTTATAGGTAGGTGGTAGAACTATTATGGTTCTCCCGGGGAAGTACCACCGCTGCACCCACTTCTGCCGTAAACCAATTCTGTTGTGTTTCGGTGGAAAGGTGCAGTAGCCGGCCACACTTACATGAGGCGACCACCTGAGTAGCATGAGTCTCCGGAGTAGCAACGCAACTGCAGACAAGACTTATCTATGCTTGCTTGAGGTTGTATGTAGATGTCCATGGGCTGCAGCGACCACTTAACACCACGTGGCCTGCATGCTTGTCTGCTACTCCATTAGAAAAAACAAATTATCGTTCAGAAACTTGACTATGTTAACGTTTATTTGTTCTATCCAGGTGGCGTGTATGCAGTTCGTAAACATAATAGTCCACTCGGTGGAGGACATGAACTTCAGGGTGCACCTGCAGTACGAGTTCACGGCGCTCAAGCTGGACGACTACCTCGAGCGGCTGCGCATGTGCGAGAGCGAGGACCTGCAGGTGAGGGAGGGGGGGAGGGGATAGACTTATGTATTCCGGTAACAGTACGGGATAAGAAGGCAGATAATGAGCATTGTGATTCTAAAATTATGACGGCCTCTTTTGCATACCACTCCTGGGTTGCTTATCATATTTGGGTAAATTGGGGGCTTACTTCGCAGCGCTACTTCAAGGGGCATTACTTCAGGGGATGACAGAGGAGCAAAGGCGTGCGAAAGATAGGTAGAGGACAGGTGGGAAGAAAGGGAGGCTCTTTAAAAAATATATACTTACTAGCCTTCCGCCGGCGGCTTCGCCCGCCTGAAAATCATCCTATGTCCTTAACCAAGATCCACTCTATCTGTGTTCCAAATTTCATTAAAATTGGTTCAGTATTTTAAGCGGGAAAGCGTAGCAGACAGACAGGCTGAGTTACTTTCGAATTTATAATATTAGTAGGAATACTATAAATATATATATATATAAGCAGATAGCTTCGTACAGTTGGTTTTGCGCACCATCATAGGGTTCTAAAAATTGTAAGGTTTCCATAAAGGTTTCATGACTGCTTTTGGGGCCGATCTTTTGACAACCCTGCGAAACACGGAAACTTACATGAAACCACTAGCGGTTACTTTTTTCATTTTTTTACCGACTTCCAAAAGAAGGAGGTACATAAGCACAATATTATACATACAGAATTATTGAAGTTACTAAAAAGAGTGAAATAAATTAAGTTTTTTACTAAGGGCCCGACTCCAAAAATAGTTTTAAGAGTCATTACCATGCAAGAAGAAGTAGGTACTGAACAATTTTATTTTTTAACCGTTTGAAGTCGGTTCTATTTTATTGTTAAAAACTTAATTTTATTAACAGCTTACCTTCTATATTAGGTGACGGCTGACATGCATACATTTTTATTTAAATAACTCACAAACGTTACACACTCATAGCCCCACAGTAAGGTAATTAATACCCTGTGTCGTGGGTACCATGGACACATACAAAGACAGGAACAAACACCCAGACTAAGAACAGAAATTTAAACTCATCACATCATTCAAATTTCTGTTTCGCCGGGAATCGAACCCGGGACCCGGGATTGGCAGTCCGGCATGGTAACCATTGCGCCACACGGGTCGTCAAAACTAACTAATAACTACTCAGTACAAATTTGTTTTTATTTTCTTACACAGGTGCAAATATCCGCATACCTGGATAACGTTTTCGACGTGGCTGCCCTAATGGAGGACAGCGAGACCAAGACAGCCGCGCTTGAAAAAGTCAACGAATTGGAGGATGAACTTGGACACGTTCGTATACATCATCTATTATATACCCCATACCTCCATAAGATACTTTCTTAACGCGATAAAATTTATTAAAACGTAACTTTAAAGTTTTTCCATGGGCTTTTTTTTGCACTAACCCAGCTGTTGGGTCAACAAAGCCAAAAATCTGTTTAATTAAATGTTATCTATACTAAAAAATATATATATTTAAATGTTATCTATACTAATATTATAAAAAGGAAAGATTTGTATTTTTATATGTTTGTAATGAATAAACTCAAAAACTACTGTTCCGATTTCAAAAAATCTTTCACCATTAGAAAGCTACATTCACCCTGAGTAACAAAGGCTACTTTCTACCGCGGGAAAATGCTTCATTCCTCCGTGAAAACGGCTAATAGGGTCAACGCGGTTGAAGCAACTGGCTAAACGCCTATGATTTTAATATAGTATAGCAATGAAGTCTGGAATAGCACATAGGCTATTTTGGGGACCCGAAACGCGTCCACGCGGGTGAAGCCGCTGGCGGAAGGCTAGTGTGTGAATAATTGGCATTTCATCCTCAGGCACACGAAAGGCTAGCGGCATTAGAGAGGGACGCGATAGCAAAACTAGCAACGTTGGAGTCAGAGCTGGCGCAAGTGCGGCAGGAGAGGGACCAGTTGGCGGAAGCCAGGAGGCAGGTTGTCGAAGAGGTGAGAAACATCTTACAACTTTGTCTTTTTGGATGCAAAAACTAACCTTTACTAGACCTTAATCTGTACAGTGGATATCCAAATTATTATGGACACTCGTATATTTTTTTCCTTTCTTCGATTGAAACACTCAGGATTGCAATTTTAAGCGGAATAAGTATTGCCGGAATCTATTATTCACGTCCGAGATGCTGGTATCATTGAAATTTTAAGTAGATGTTGAGAGTTGAAGGGTTGATTTGGTTTCTACAAATTTTTGAGTAGTATGAGATATAATAAGTATAGATAAGTAAGAATAGTACAGAGAACCAAAGACGAGATAATCGGATATTAATTTTTTTTTATATTTTTAGTATAATGTACTTTATGAATAAATATTTGCATTTTTTTTTGAAAAATACTTTAAACCAATTCTGTAATAAAAATAATTTAATTTTTATTTTCTTTATTTTCGAGTATGGGTAAGTGATTTGTCGCCCAGAAAAAATCGGCGATTAAAACTCTCCTCCAGCATACAAGCCACTCACAAAAGAAAATAGCAGAGATTGCTGTTGAGTCTAAGTCGTCGGTCAATAGAATTAAAATGATTTTACAGGAAATACATTTTTGCACCACTGTCCCTAATAATTTGGCAACCCACTGTTTAAACGTTAACCGTTAAGAAAAGGAAAAAAATGCTTTGATGGTTAACGATTTTCTGATTACTGCTGTGTTGTACATTTTCCAAATTTGTCTTAACACAGTAATTGTTGCTGTATTTCCTTAAAAAACCTCAAAAAACTAGTAAAGCTCCCCCGATGGGTAGCCGTCCAATATATTATGTATCGATATCGATAAATGGTACTTTGTCTGACACATTAATTATTAGTATTTTTACTTAATCTTTGTAGGGTTCCATACCCGAAGGATGCCAACAGGACCCTATTGTTAAGCCTCCGCTGTACGTCCGTGTGTCTGTTATCACAGGCTGAATCTCATGAACCATGATGACTGGACATTAAACATTTTCACAGATGATGTATTTCTGTTATAATAACTGCTATAACAACAAATACAAAAATAGAATAAAATAAATATTTAAGGTGGCCCCCAAACAATAAACGTTATTTTTTTAAATAATGGTACGAAACGCTACGTGCGCGAGTCCGACTTACACTTTACCGGTTTTTTTTATATATCCACCAACCCGCTTTAGAGAAGATAGGTGGAGTAAGCTCCAGGCCTCCCCAATAATGGGGAGAGACCCGTGCCCAGCAGTGGGACGCAGAAAGTTTTGCAGCCATATTTGCGTATGTTTTATATTTTTTGTTACCTTTAATATAAAATTTGTCTTCAGGTATCGACGTTAAGACGGGCGCAGCAGGACTCCCGCAATAGGCAGTCCATGCTCGAGTCAAAGGTTCAGGAGTTGGAATCGCTCACCAAGTCACTACCAAGAGGTGCCTCCAGTAAGTTCCATTTTAGATCTTCTCTTGATACCAGAAGAATGAAATCATTGAAATTTTGTTTTGAAAATTGTTGAGCCGAAATTTTTCATAGATATCCGTTTTTTAGAAGACATTGAGGAAATACGAGTATTGTTCTTTATTAAAAGAACAAGAAGTTCGGCTTTGGTTTCGACTTATTTTGATAGCTTGAATCTGTCCAAAGCTTTTTCTGTCCAAAACTAAATTTTGAGTAAGGTATACATTATTATAAAATTAGTAGCTTCATGTCGCCAATTACTACGCTAATCTTGTAAATTCGTTACAAAAATCTATTGAAAAGGCAAAAGGAAACCCTGACAATTTTAAATATTAAGGAAATGTGTAGGTGCAGACTAGGTCTCTCTGAAGTGTGCACTTTTGACTTAGATTTAATTATTTTATTTTAATTCATTCCTAGCCGGTAAGGTAAGGTATATATATCATCTTTGATTTGATATATATATGATATATATAGATTTGAATGATGAGTTTAAATTATCTCTTTCGTAGATTATCAATGGTACCAGGCGCGGATCCAGCCCTCAAATAGTCTTGTGGGCACAGCCACCCAAAAATCGGTCAAGTGCGAGTCGTAGTACGAACTTATTAACGAACAATCATAGACATACCTGAACGATTTTTTCGCATACACTATTTTATATCAAATAATTTTATCAATAATTTTGAAAATAAGCTTAAAACAATAATGACACAAAGTGCTCACGATTTTTGTTTATTATTGTTTTAAGCTTATTTCAAAAAATATTTTTAACTTTTTAGTTTGATGTGCTTTAAAAGTGTGTGTGTTTTTTAAAACTATATTTTATTTTTCACTTTTTAGTTCCATATGCTATGAACGCTATTAGTCCAAATGAGAGTTACAAAGAAGCTCAAAAACTAGCAACATGTCCCGGTTAAACACGAGTGGACCTTTATTTTTAATACCTAACGGCGAAAAAAAGTTTGAAATCAGTTCAGTAGTTTTTTAGTATATTAAGCATCTAAATAATACAATTTTTCAATATCAAAATATTATTAGTAGTAGAGTTAACAGGGTGTTGGGGATTTTTAACACGCTTTTATTAACTTGACCTGTATGTATGTATGAATGTATGTATGTAACGGAATCTTGTAACGTCATTTTCACTTACTTCTAGGAGTCTGATTAACTTGAAAATTTGCACAGGGGTCAAGGGCCGATGACAATACAATAATCTCATAACTTTATATTAAAGTCCTAACTAGGATCATCAGGATTTTAAAAAATATATGAGGGGCGGCTGATAAGTTCGTGGCCTAAGGTAGTTAATGAAACAAATATAAAGTTTTATATTTTTAACACGTCTAAGCGTCTGATTATCTTGAAAATTTGCACAGGAGTCAAGGGCCGATGACAATGCTATAATATTAGAATAAAAATCCAACTAAAAAATTAAAAATAAATAATGTAGTTTAAAAAACTAAAAAACACGCTTTTGTGAAAATACGAACTAAAAAGTAAAAAAATAATAATTTCTGCCCCGCTGAAATTATAACGAGTGACGAATGACGAGTTTGAATTTTTATCTCGGTCTGAGTGTTTGGATTTCCATCTTTGTGTTTGTCCATGCTACCCACGACACAGGGTAAATCTACCTTACTGTGGGACTGAGTGTGAAACGTTATTTATTTATATTTTTTTTATTTCCAGGAGGCATATTGTTTCTTTCGGTAGCCTAAAGCGTGAGCTTGAATTCGTTATTTGTAAAATGATAATCGGATATTTGTAGAGCATAAAAATATGAAAAAATGTTTATGCTTTCTCATATATCCTATAGTTTAGCATAAAAAAGCATATAAATAGGCCACGATTTTTGGGAGGTACATTCATTTGAATACGTACAGTCGGAGAGTAAACATCAAAATGGAGAAAAACGAAATCAAACCTGTCATAAAGTACCTCTGTTTGAAAAAAATGTCTACCAAAGACATACACAGCGACCTAGTGGAAACATAGGGGGACTCTGCTCCTCCATATTCCATAGTTGCGCGCTGGGCAGAGGAGTTCAAGCTGGGCAGAACATCCACAGAAGATGAACATCGCGAGGGACGCCCATCCACATCCCTCAATTCGGAAGACGTTAAAAAAGTCGAAGATGTCGTATTGGCAGATCGAAGAGTATAAGGCATGTACCTGAGGTCACAGGGATCTCATATGGCAGTGTTTAAAGAATATTTGCGAACGAACTGCATATAAAAAAGGTTTCTGCGCGTTGGGTGCCGAGAATGTTAACCGACGAGCAAAAGAAAAATCGAGTCGACATTTCGGGGGCGAATCACGAAAAGTTCCAGACGGAACAGGATTTTCTTTGTCTCGTTTCGGGACCATGGATGAGACCTGGATCTATCATTTTGATTCGGAAACCAAACAACAGTCAATGAATTGGAAACGAGCCTCTTCCCTGACGCCGAAGAAATTCAAGGTGTCAAGTTCAAGAAAAGGTTATGGCGTCCGTTTTTTGGACCCTGAAGGAATTGTAATGGTGGAATACTTGGAAAAAGGAGCCACTATTACAGGCTCTTACTAAGCAGACAAAATAAGAAGATTGCGGGAGGCCATCAAAGAAAAAAGACGAGGCAAACTCCGGGCTGGAGTATTGTTTCACCAAGACAACACACCGTCTCACAAAGCCACCGTTGCGATGGCTGCCATTCAAGAAACGGGTTTCGAATTGCTCGAACACCCACCCTATTCGCCAGACCTGGCTTCCAGTGACCCCGAGGCAAAAAAATTTACGACGATAGCGAGGTGATGACTGCTGTAGAGGCGTTTTCGGAGGGTCAACGCAAAGAATTTTTTTCAAAGGGAATGTTGACTAAGTAGAGAAATAGATTTTTTTTAGTTAAAATATCCTTATTTCATATTGTCATTACTTTTGGATCACCCCTCGTTTATAGTATAGGTTCATTCTTAAAGCAATCTAAAAATATAAAATCAAGCATGATATAAACATTCTCATAAATATAATATGCTAGTTCTCATAAATATAATAGAACCTGGATGACCAAGCTTTGCTCGGAAATAAAAACAATTGATTATGTTATTTGGCTTGGAAGTTTCAGTAACTGCAAACTAGACTAGCTTTAAAAATCATACAATATTTAGAACGGCTGTTTTCCAAACAACGCATGATTTTTAATCTAGTCAGATGTATCATTTTTATATATTACAGTCTATCGATCTCAATAGACCGTGAAAGGGAGACTTTTCCAGTTACATACAACTAGTGAATTAGTGTTGTGGGCATGCCCATAGTGCCCATATGGGTGGATCCGCGCATGAATGGTACCTACGAAACTGAGTGTGAAAACTTCCTAAATAAGTCACTACAATTTCATCACAAAACAAAATTCGTTGAAGAGCCGTGTGGCGTAATGGTTACTATGCCGGACTGCCGAACGGAGGGTCCCGGATTCCCGGCGGGGCAGAAATTTGAATGATGAGTTTAAATTTCTGTTCTCGGTCGGGTGTTAGTGTTTCTGTCTTTGTATGTGTCCATGGTACTCACGACACAGGCTATAATTTGCCCTACTGTGGGGCTATAAATAAATAACTAAATAATAACGTCTTCTATTTTATTCCAGTGGGTGCAATATCCTCGCACGCGTTGCCGCTGTGCAACGGGACGGCGAACGGGCACACCTCCCCCTCCCCCCCCCCACGCGCCGCTCACCAACGGGAACGTGCCCAACGGCGTGCACTCTCCCTCTCCGCCCTCCACGCTCTCCCCTCCCTCGGTCCCCACCCCTCCACCGCCCGCACCCCTGCCGCCCCCGCCCCCGCCGCCGCCCGCGCTGGCGCCGCCGCCACCGGCCCCGCCCGCACCACCAGCTCCGGGCTTAATGGCGCCACCCCACCACACAGATGCGATGACCATCAAGAGGAAGGTGGATACGAAATACAAGCTGCCTACGCTCAATTGGATCGCGCTGAAGCCTAATCAGGTTAGTAAGATTCTGAAAAGTTCTTGAATCTTGAAAATTGAAAAAATGGAACGCCTCAGAGTGAGGTAACGCCGCATGAGTCATGTTTTTTCGTGCGTGCAGCCGGCTCCATCGAATTATAAGACGTTGTCACGTCAAAAAAAGATCTCACGACTTTCCGATTGTAGTTTTTTTTGGGATTTGGCATGCTGACTGTACTTCACGGGCGTAAGCGACGTAGACACTAAAGAAGTCACGCACACTACAACAATATGCATGTACATGAATAACTTCAAGTAAAGGCCACGCGCATTCGTGAATGCAAGAACTATAGCAGACATCTCCTTTTCTACCTTCATATGTCATTTAGACCACCGTAATTCTAATCTTTCTTCTTAATTCTTTGAGGTCTTTCAAAATTACTACTTTACAGTCATATGTAATATTATATACATACTAGCTGACCCCGCGAACTCCGTATCGCGTTTAAATATTAAATAATAATAATAATGGATAGCATATAAACCTTCTCCGTGAAAAAATACAAATACACACCAATTTTCATAATAATCGGTCGAATAGTTTCTGAGTTTTGCGATGTCATTAAACAAACATCCTCTTTTATATGTATAGATTTAATGGTTTCAGAAAATCAAACCTAGCGTCATTAACTTAAGATTCGATTTCATCTACAGGTCCGCGGGACGATCTTCAACGAATTGGACGAGGAGCGACCTCGCCGCAGAATCAACTTCGCGGAATTCGAAGAGAAATTCCGCATCGGAGGGGCTTGCCATAGTGTAGACGCGTGTGATGCAGATACTCTAGCGTCGTTCCCGAGCAAGCGATTCAGAAAACCTGACACAGTCTCATTACTTGAGCACACACGGCTACGGAACATTGGTAAGATATTTCAATCTACTTGGATTTGTAAACAGATGACAAAGGGTTGATATTGACATGCACCTTTTAAAGCATCAAAGGTGACTGACTCGCCCGTTAGTGGAGAGGGCATTGCGCCTCGCTTCGATACATAATTTTTGTGCCAAATCTGGTTCGGGGGAGAAGAACGCACACATTTTAATTTTGCCACATATTCACAGAATATTATTTCATCGCTACAGACGCATACATTTCTAAAATGTCAATTTCAATGAACAACGTCATTTTCTATGCACCGACAACACTGACACCGACACACACACGCACTAGTTGTATATGACTAGAAGGCACATTGTGCATGCAAGTTGGTACGAGAGGTTCGCTCGTAAAGACCACACCTCTGACGGGTGTCATACCTGTCAGTACCTGTGATGCTCTAACTAAGACATGTGCATACTGTCCATTAACATTTTTGTAACAACTGACATTAAAATAGAGTGTTGTTGACAGTTTTTTGTTACGTTCGTTAGGAGAATATTTGTATTTATAAAATGTATAAAATATTTTGACTTTTGCCTTTGATTATATAGTTATATTTATTATACTTATTATTTATTATACTGATTATATAGTTATTATACTTTTACACGGTCTTTGACCACACATCGCTGACCACGCATTTACCTGAATCGCTAATAGCGTTTAGTAAAACTTTATACGTTGTGTATCTTCGTATTATGTACATTGTACATTTTAACAAAATAAATAAAGAAAACAAGAAGAAACTTACATAAGGCCAATAAATTGTAACAATCAAAGTTACAATAACACTAAGAGCCATCATAAACTGCCTAAACAATATCATAATTCAGCTACCCCTGCTAACTCTTAATATCTCTTCAACAGCGATATCAAGAAGAAAACTCGACACACCAGTAGAGAAAGTAATAGTAGCTATCAACAATCTCGACTTAAAACAACTGCCGCTCGAAAGCGTCGAAATACTTCAGCGAATGGTGCCCACGGAAGCCGAACAAAAGGCCTACAAAGAATACTTAGCTGAAAAGAAGAATATTAATTTATTGACAGAAGAGGACAAGTTCCTGATGCAACTCGCGAAAGTCGAACGGATATCGGCGAAGCTATCCATCATGAGCTACATGGGGAACTTCTTCGACAACATTCACCTAATAACGCCGCAAATTCACGCGATTATATCCGGTTCTTCATCCGTTAAATCGTCTCAGAAGTTACGGAACGTTCTGGAAATTATTCTAGCGTTCGGGAACTACTTGAATAGTAGCAAGCGTGGTCCTGCGTACGGTTTTAAGTTACAGTCGTTGGATACGTTAATGGATACGAAGTCGACGGATAAGAGGGTTTCGTTACTGCATTACATCGTGGCTACGATACGACAGAACTTCCCGGAACTGCTGAACTTCGATACAGAGTTGCTGTACATTGACAAGGCTGCGCAGGGTGAGTTATTTGTTTACGGTTTGTATTAAACACTAAATATTATACAGTACTAACAACATACTTGAACCTAAGTCATTTCGAACTTCGTGCAATCGCGCAGCAGTCTTAAATTGTTCTAAACCGATCAAAACACTTTTTCGCACAATAGTACATACGTCGTGTGTTGTACCTAACTTCAGAGGGATAAAGATCCGTTGAGACAACTGTACTTAGTTACTTTTTAATCTGTTTATATGAAGGTACATATGTTTAATCGCGGTTTTCTGATTTGTATCTTTTGAATTGTCGTGAAAAGTTGGCAAGTTTTAATTTTTGTGCACAATTTAGAGTGATACATATTACTCTTGATTTTCAAATATTGGAGCAACATTTATATGCGCTGCTTTTTTAGACAAAAAAAAATACGTTGTATCTAAAATCGTGCACCTATTACATCTACGGTAGTACAAGACAAGAGAATTTTCTTGAAGCGCTTCATTTTTTGACCCCCATAATTTTGGTTTTGAAATTATACTAGATAGTTAGTAGATATTGTCTCACATGATCAGCGATCAGCTATGATGTGCCCATTTTCGACACATAGCCATACTGTTATCTCTAATATATAAATGTACTTTTAATAAGAGTGCTGCTAGGTGTTCTTTCCCGCCGTCTTTTTTCTCTCTAAAGGAGAAAAAAATGTCATTCATTAATCAAATATTTTGTATTCCTAAAATGTTTTTTTTCTTTTAGTTAAATTTTTTGGGATATTTGGTCAAAAGTAGACTTTATTGATATCTGAAATATTCGGGTTTCGTCCGAGACCATAGATGATGCCGAGTTGTGCTTTGACTTCTCCTGTGAAAAAGATATCAGATCTTAGCAGAGAGAGCCAAGCTGATGAATCTACACGCCCTAACTGAATCACCCCTAACTTCACCAACTTTACTCAGACCAAGTGTTAGGCTTGGCCCAATTGGAATACAATTTTTATATTTTGTAGGTGTTATAAGTTATAGTTCCCTATGGTAAGAACCACCACTGCACTCACTTCTGTGTTGAGTCAACTCCATTGTTTCCTGGTGGAAAGGTGCTGTTGTAGGCTAGACTCACATAAGGCAGATGGCTGCCTCATGTACCTCCGGAGATTTATGCTTGCTTGAGGATGTGTCTAGATGTCCATGGCCTGCACGCTCGTTGGCTACTTCATTCAAATAGAAAAAAACCGTAGTCAAATATAACACGACGACAATGTATATGTTAACCTATTTTGTTCTAGTATCGCTGGAGAACGTGGTGGCCGACGTGTGCGAGCTGGAGCGCGGCATGGAGGCGGCGCGGCGCGAGGCGGAGGCGCGCACGCACGCGCACGCGCACGTGCTGCGCGACTTCATGCACAACGCGCTCGACAAGCTGCGCCGCCTGCGCACCGAGGCCAAGCACGCGCAGGTACCTCTCTGACCTGCCTGTAGCTTCGGGGTTAGGAATAGGACACTGCCATCGCCTGCCTGATCGTAAGCGCCGATTGAAGAGAGGTTACCGGCTTGAGGAGTTGCGACCAGTGGGAGTGAGCTCCAACCGTCCAGTAGCGACCCCTAGAAGGGCGACGTTGTGTGGGTGCTGGCATGACGTCACAAGCACAAAAAAGTGCAGGTTATCACCATTGCTCTCTGGCGTTCCTCTGGAGATTCCGGAGTTCTTGCCAACTAATAAGGCAGACCACCTTCTTCATTTTTACATTAAATTCTTATATAACCCAGTCCCTCTCTAAGATGTCAAGGTATCAAGTACCTTTTAAAGGTTCCCCCGAAACAAATAAGGTATTTTCACATAAAATAACAGGTCATCAGCCGTGGTAGTGTTCATAATACGTTTAACAGCCCTACTTTATGATAGTTTAAAGAATGATTTTAAAACATCCCAACATACTAGGGGTTCAAATGAAAATATTTTACAATCCATATTGAAACACCACGATAAGGTATGCTCCAACCAAACCATTACATTTATGTGGGGTAAAAAATAAATAATACCCAGCGAGGCCAGAAATTTGAAGGCTGTTCTCGATCTGGATGTTTGTGTCCTTGCCTTTGTGTGCCTTCTGGCACCAGTGACACAATCAATCCCAATGTTAAGAGACTGTGTATGTTAAGTGAATGTTAAACGTGAACTTTAATTGTATGAACTGTGTTTGTGCAGGACTCGTTCGCGGAGTGCGTAGAGTACTTCGGCGAGGCGCCGCGCGGCGTCGACGCCAACGCCTTCTTCTCGCTGCTCGTTCGGTTCACGCGCGCCTTCAAGGTATCCACACACATACGCATATACGCACGCAACAAACACGCTAGTTCACACATACAAACACCCAACCACATACACATACGCTACTAAACATGCGCGCACGTTCATTTTGTACGTACGTTCCTTATGACGTCATAATCCATCCATATTCTTACAAAATATTTTTGGGTCTATCTTTTTTATATACATTTTGAATTCTTCACTTTTAAATTAGCTTATTATTTTTATTGTTTTAGCGATAGTTCTAGAGCCAATTTTTTTCAGTCAGTTAATATAATCGATATCCTTTTCATACTCGTATATTATAGTAGTAACGATGACAGCACTAAAATTTATTTGATGAACACTTTATTCGGGGATTTAAAATCGGCCTTAAAGTTTAACGGACCTATTCAACTTACGTTATTCTTCTTAATCGAATGCCTAAAATGTTAGTATAGAATTGATTTGAATACTTTTTTCGGTGCACATCAGTTTATATGCTACATATAAACTACCGTTACTGTTCGTATTTTCCAAAAAATATATTATGTTAAGTAAAACTGTGCAAGTAACGATATTGATAAATATAGTGTTGTAAATGTCACACAAATCCTTATCAACTTATTTCCAGCAAGCGGACGCCGAAAACGAGCAACGCCGGCGGCTGGAGCAAGCGGCGCAGCAGGCCGACCACGACCCCAACCGCGCCAAGATCGCGCAGAAGAAGCAACAGGTATGTACCCTGTACATACTACCTATTTATTACAAAGTTATTACAATTATATACACCTATATACTACAAGTACAATCCGCAACAGATAACTTGAGAGATGTGCTCTTTTTATTTTAATAATATTTGCGTACCTCCCGAACGTAAATGTGGCGGACTAATAAATCTTACAACCTTAACTCGCAAAGTTTAGACTTGTTTAGAATGAAGAAACACAAGGTACTGTCTGAATATTTGTTGAATATCTAATAAAATTAATTGAATCAGGCAAACAGCAGGAATTTCACCTTGTATATATACTGTTCGCGTTACATACACACTAGTATGATTCGGATCGGTTACGACTGCGCTACTACGCTATAATTTAATAGTACCTATATAGCTCATAGCACAACAATATCACGCACCATAGATTGTTATGGACACGTTCACACTGTGCTGTACTGTTATTGTTGGCTTACTATATGCTATAAATTGGTGCGATGCGCCAAGTTCATGCTGTGCTATAAATTATCTTCAAAGATCTCAAATCTTGATCTTCAAAAATTTAAACCTTTTTCAAAGATCGCGGTCAACTGAGCTTGCTATGTACTATAAATGCTAGCGATAATATCGCGTAATGTGAACGCCATGCTATATTACTATAGTATAGCATTAGGACCTTCTTTGCTATACTATATAGCACAATAGTATAGCCTAGACTGAAATCAGCTTTAGAACGGTTTTAGAATAGCGTGTTTTTCTTCGCTTATGGTGGTTATCGCTAATTCGCAAGCTACTTTTTGCTTCAAAAGTCCATCATAAGTCCTCAGACTTATTCCGGAATTTTCACTCGAACCTGTGGCATTACTTAAGGAATCAGTTATACGAGCTTAAATGCGCGTATAATGCGTTGGTCTGAAACTACCCTTACTTTTACCACATTAGAGGTATGTAAGTTCTTAATAGAACTAAAAAACTGTCAGCTCTCAAGTTAACTAGTTTGGTCATGTCATTGTCATTATTCATAAATTTTTTTAATTAGATAAATGCCATTAAATGTAATAATTATTCAACAGAAATTGCATAGAATTTTATCCATTGACTTTAAATAAAATTATAAGCTTCATAGTTAAAACAAAATTTGAAGTTCTAGTAACAGTAAAGTACTGATAAGTACACCGAAGCACATTTTTTACACTACAAAAAAGAAAAAAAACTTATATACATATTACAAATTTTAATTCACTATTATGAATCTTTAAAGCTGTATATATGATTTGGCTTATTGGCTCTGTGTAAACGCTTAAATGAATGGAGTCGTGCGACTGTCGTAGTTTTTGGTTGCATTTTTATTGTTTCCATATATACTGTAGATGTGAAGTTTTGACTTGATTATTGTCTTAAAAATTTATGCATCAAGTAACACTTGATTGCTTCTATTATAGTTTTTTTAAATATTTGCTCGACATTTACGTTTTCTACTAATGCTGTTTTATATGTGTATTTTTTTCTATACTAAAGTAGCAGTTTTGTTTTTTATCAACTTGAAAAAAAATCGACATTTTTTCTTCGATTATGTATAAAAAACTATTTTAACAGTAAAACATCATACAAATAATAAAATATGTTTACAATCGACGCACTCAAATAGAAAGATATAATAAACACTGAAACCTAAATATTTTACCTATAAATGTAGTATTACAATAACTGACTTTTTAACATTGTAGTTTAACGTTACTGACAAAAAATAACTTTTTAAAGCTTAATTATACCGCCACACATAACTGGTTTTTTAAATTAAAACATAAAATGATGTATGTTTAGATTGTAGAAGGACTGAGGTGACGGAGTCAATGCCATTATGCCTACACTTGGTTAGTTTTCCATTTAATTATAACATGGTGCTGGTTTTACTATTTCATAATTCTATGGATATGGCAACACTTATGTCCACTTTCAAGTTAATGCGACTACATTGGTAATGTATTATTTTAAAATAAATTATGTGTATTTGCTTTTATATATATTTTACTTGCTTAAATTTAACGTAAATATATATAGTAGGGAGCATTTCACATAAATTGGTCCACAATAAATGTTAATAATTCCGATATTAGTAATATTTGAGTATGTTACAATATAAAGTATGGGTTTAATTGAAGTTTAGACTAATCAAAGGGTAGACATTATTTTTGAACTATATTATTTTACAATTAAATACATAAAGTATCTGAGTCGATAGATAACATAATTATGAGGCTTAGAATACGAGGATATAACATGCTCAAACATTGGTAAATTGGAAACATTAATACGTTTTTGTGATCCGCTTTACGTGCAATGATCTAAACGTATGTAGGCCAAATTTCTTTCGACTAGTGTTGCCATATCCACCCAGCGAGTAGAGCAGTAGCGTGGTGATGGTAACACCGTGATGACTTGTCTCGCAGAGGTTTAACTACGCGGCGGTCAGTGCCGGCCTGCTGCAACAGCAACTGGCCGCCCTGAGGCAAAGCGTAGAGCACTAGCGCCGACTGACTAGTCGCTAGCCGCTAGTCGGGCTAGGGCGGCGGACGTAGGGCCTAGGCGTAAGTCCAACTTGTTCAGGGGCCTTACGTGTTGCGTGTGTGTATGTGTACTAACTCACTGGACGATTGTGTGCGAGGGTAGTGTCGGTTGGTTTTGGGAATAGTTTTGTTAGGACCATTGTATTGTAATATTTGTTGTCTTCTCATTGTAACCATGCCGGTTACAAGGATGAATAAGAATGCCCATTCGTTTATAAATGCATAAAGATGTACGTTATTCTCAGTTTTTGCATAATTATAAGTTTTTATAATACTTTATTTGGCCTTATCAAATCAGCTTTCCGAGAAAGCTAAAATCTAAATCTATTTCAATTTCTATTTATAGCTATTGGCGATTTTTTAACTATATCTCTACCTTATCACTTACAAAACTATTTACCAATTACCACCGACACTAGCAACACTGAAAGAGTGACTAATACAGCAACACCGGGACGCAACTCACGGATGCGCATGACCGGGACACGGGGCCACGGGTCGGCTGGGCCTCCCTAAACACGCTTGGCATGACTATCCGATCACTCTTGACCCCTATTTGATAATGTGACTTAAGCTTATTTGTCAAGTTCTGGCAAAATTCATAAGGTAAAAATTATGATAAATTCAATAAAAATATTGTTTAATAAAAACTAAACTGCATAATGTGAAGGTTCACACTATATCTTCGTGCGTTACATAAGGAAGCTGTCAGTCAGTAATCAGTTCACTATATTTACATAGTTAAGTATATTGTAAGCCGGTTACTCTAGTAATATGTCTGTAATCATAGTAACCTGCTTGAGGTGACTCGCACATATTATAACTATCCAATTCTTAATTAATTAATTATAACATCTTATTTTATATGGTCTACTTGTATATTATCAAACCACTCCTTGAGATTTTCTTGTTTCGGTTTGCAAATTTTAACAGAATTTATGACAAATATTTGAGTCATAAAAACTAATGTGGATAAAAAGTAAGATAATGAGTGCTTCCAGTGCCACTCACAAGTTCCCTTTCTCCCTTCGTCTTTTTCGTTCTTGAAGACAGTATTATCGTGGGGCTGATGAATCGTCTCAGCCATTGCCAGTTATTGACTAAATAAGTTATATCAATTTATCAAATAGTGCGTCGACCACATCCGACACTAGGATCATGTACGGTGGGCGGAACGACTGTTAGACTGTTACTAACTAACCTTGATACTTAACAAACATATACTCATATGGGTCATACTTAGTAACACAAACTAAGTGAAGTAACTAAACTAATTAAGTTGGCAAGAGGAGGTGTCGTTCAAGTTGTAATGTAATAGTAAGTAAGTTTAATTAATTTTACACGTATTAATTCGTTTTACCGAAATAAAATATTTGTTTGTGTTTAAAAATTCATCACAAATGAATTGTGATATTCGTATTTTTAAATCGGTATTTCCTTGTTTTTACAAAATTTAAGTCGTCCACCGTATTGAAATATTTTAGTTCCCATGAAGAGTTTTTCACTAATAGTAATAATAGTAAGTAATATAATCACAAGATAATATAATTTCATTTAGTTACAAATTAAGATACTTAAGATTCTTTAATTAAATTTTTTTTAATGAAGATAGACAAAGTGTGATAAGTTTAGATAAACTTGAATAGTTGAAGAATATTGCAGCATGCTTCCCGAATGGTGTGAATAATAGGATTGCTTTATGGTAAAGAAGAAACTTTTTTAACCTAGCCAATATTGTTTAATCCAAAGAACTGTGTCTATAGGTTGCGCACTAGTAGAATATAATTTTATTTAGTTCATTGTTTTGTAAATTTAGTTAATTTTATACAGTAGTTTTGGAGTGTTAGCTGACCCCAAATAAAGGGAGCAGGCAAGGAAGAAGAAGAAAAGTTTTGGAGTGTTAAATTATGCACATTATGTAAAGAATAGGTTGTATGTGTATTTTTTATACCTGTGGTAATGTAGATTGACTAACTAACTGAATGAAATACTAATGGTAACATGTCAATTTATTCTTCCTACGGTCCGGACTTCTGATGAAATAAAAATTACTTTTTTTATTCAATTTGTATTGTAATACAACATGTAGGTACTTATATAAAATGTTATATTTCGTAAATCTTTGTCAACAATTAAAATATTTTAGTTTTTTTTATTATTATTATCTTTTCCTGTATAATTACACTATTTATATGGATGTATTTTTTTCTTAATGCTGCACAAATTGCATGGAATTAACAGGGCATGTGTTATATACATATTAATATCACTTGATGGTTACATGTATGTCAAGCACATATTAAGAGGTATTACTTATTTTTTAAGCTAGCTGTCACGGCTAGATGTTTGATTATAATTAGTTTTACAATTTTGTAGCAAAATATTCCAATC
The DNA here is from genome assembly GCA_911387765.1 of Pyrgus malvae. Lineage (NCBI taxonomy): Eukaryota > Metazoa > Arthropoda > Insecta > Lepidoptera > Hesperiidae > Pyrgus > Pyrgus malvae. The sequence goes on along the minus strand of OU426958.1, from coordinate 3,247,253 downwards.
AATTTTAGTTGAAATATGAATTCTTAAAAATCTTTATAATTCAATTATTTTTTACATTTATTATTAAATGCTACAAATTTTTGTTTGCACCTGTATAGAGCTAGACATTTAGATGTTTTGGTTACATGACGATTTTTAAAGCTTTTATGGAGAAAAGGTAACTTGTATGCTTCTTATTTTGTTTTCTATATATCTTTTTCAAGATTTAGACTTTTCAAGATTTTTATGCAGAAAAAATAGGTTTTCAGCGATATGCAAAAACAAATGTATGATAGGTATACTGTCTTAAATACTCTCAATATCATAATATTTTCTGAAAAACAAATTTTCTCTTAGCTAAGGCTCTGATCTATTAGTACAATGCTAGTACAAATGTTACAGCAAACACGGACTGGCAATTATTTTGATTTAGTTTTAGAGTTGAGCTTCTATGACTGTGTTGAGTGATATTCATAGACTTTGCCGCATTTTTTGTTTTTCTACTTCATAGCTCTAAGTTTATATCTAAGACGAGACACAGTTAGAATAAAATATACTGTCAATTAATTTTATAGGTACATTATAATGTTTTTTTCTCTCTTCATTGCCTTAAATCTATTAGAGAGAAGAGACATTCCTACTGAAATATATTTTCAATTGAATATTAATTTTACAGGCTACATTTCTTTTGTTTTTCCTCTCCATCGCCTTAAATCTATTAGCGAGAAGAGACATGCATATTAGGAATATTTGGATATTAATTTTATAGGCTACATTATTTTGTTTTTTCTCTTCATAGCATTAAAACCCTCAATGTCAATCTACTAACACAATCTCCCCACAACAGGAGGCGGTGATCAACGAGCTGAAGACGAAGTCTCAAGCGGTGGGCGAAAAGAAGCTACTCCACCAGGACGAGGTGTACAACGGTGCGCTGGAGGACATCCTGCACGGCTTGCGCAGCGAGCCCTACCGCCGCGCCGACGCCGTGCGCCGCTCGCACCGCCGCCGCATCCACTCGCACCGCCTGTCCAAGGGGCTCGACGACCTGGACGTATGATATCCGCCGTCCAGCTCGCCGCTGGATGACCACCGCCCTCCCTCCGCCGTCCTCAGCGCCGTGCTCACCATCAACGCGCGCGAGAAACGCCGCAAGGACCTCGAGATGGTCCACCGGCGACAGCCCATCAAGATATACAACATCGAGGACGACATCGTCGAGCCCGACGCGTTCACCGTAGCCAATTCGCGGAAGGTTAAAAGCTCGACGTATAAAGTCGTTCCGTGCGACTACGAGGTGGAGGAGCGATGCGAGCTGATAAAATCGACGTATGACGTCATCTCCAAATACACGCGTGCGATGTTCGATAAGAATGAGACTGTAGTGTGAATTGTGGCTAAGTTATTGAACATCGTGGTAAGTCTCATACGCTTCGCGACCCTATAAGCTCGCACAAGTCAAAACTTTGACGTAAAAAGTCCCCAGTGGCTACTAAATCGAGCAGCAGTATGAGCTGATCAAAACGATGTACAGCCTCAAATCGAAGTATAACTCCTTTATCTCACGAATCCCGGTTTACCATAGTTGTACCATAGGCATACCCGAAGTTACACCCGAGCTGCCAGTCGGGTTACTATAGTTACTAGCAAGTAAACATAGAAATTAGTAGTCACTATAGTAATCGGGTGTTAACTATAGTAGCTTGCCGGTAACTATAGTAACTTGCTTGTTACTACTAATGGAAAAATTCAGGCGCGCTCACCCCTCAACAATGGTAATAGGTAATAGGAAACTTGATTTAATATTTTTTTAATTGTATCAATCGTTCCTATTTGGCATAGGAATCAAGTGTTCTTGAGGGACCACATCGATTTTAGCGCCCCAAAAGACAGAAATATTAGACAAAGTTAAACCACCACGTAGCGTTGAAAATGGTCCATACTAACGAAACTAAAGATATGAGAATGAAGATATAAGAGTTTTATTTATTTATTTAACATATTATAAACATGACAGATTTAAAAAACATGACAGATTTTTGTCACTATTTGCATATTTCTAATTGAAATACATTTAATGTTAAAATAAAATTTATGCATATTCCCTATTGTATTCGTGAGATAAATGGACTTTACATATTATTATGTGTGGATGTTCGACAAAAATGAGACTAGTGTGAATTGTGCCTCTGTTGTCCGCGTATTGCGCTTTGTAGCTAAGACTGATTTATTCGCAATAATTGTTAGGCATATACAAGTTACGTCTCGAATTGGTTGATAGGTTTGTGTCTCTACCAGGATAAGCGATTAGTTTTAATGTGATACAGACGATGAAAAATTGATCAAAAACGATGGTTTCGTTCAGACCAATGAAGATATTATGCTTTTTCCATTAAAGATTTTTGTACTTTTCCCGACAGATGTCGTATCATCGAATTCGTGTGCTAATAGTTACTAGTGGTAAACTAAAGCCGGTCCAACTCCCAAAAGTGCAATACGCGACAACACAACTTTTAATACGCCCGTTTATCATTCCAAGTCACCCGCAGCAACCGCGATATTTTGCTATGGACGATTTACAACGTTTTTATTTCTATACAAAAAGCTAAGCTTTAGAATCTTTAATAAGCTTTACAAGTTTTCTGAACGTTGTACCGTCTCGCTCTAGCACAAAGCGAAAGCGTTAGAACGAGGGAGATGGATATATTCGTGCTCTCTAGGCCCTTAGTGTCGCTAGCAATGGCCTCTCGATTGACGCATAGATTTTTTACTCAACTTTTTTCTATAACCCAACGTAATCGTAATGTAATTTTTACACAAGTTTGTATTGTAACACTATAGTTATTAAATTGTAACAGTGTCCTTATAAAACAAGTTTACACAAATAGTATAAGCGAACAGTATATTGTATTTAGTAGTGTATTATACACCGCTCGGCAACACTTTGTTTTTGTTATGTGTAGCTAATGACATTATAATTCATACTAAAATGATAGTGTCGGTAAAACTATTATACTTATTCCGCAAAAGCTCGTCATCTACTAACGACTATGAAATCTGACTTCAAAATAAATGTGCTGTCTGGATTATATTATACATTATAATGTCATTATTTTTCGTAGTTCACGAGGGCCTAAGTGCATTTATATGTAGCATTTTGTACCAATATTGTGATAGTTTCGAAGTGATTCCCCCTAATTTTTATTGATTTTTTAATGCCAGGAAAACATTAAAGACATGACTCGTTTACTACCTTATTTTGTGTATTACCTATCTGTTGTGTTTCCCTGTTTTTGTATATATGTCTTATTTACCAGTTTAAATATTTTGTAGTTATTTACAGCTCATTATGTTTGTATTCCAGTTTTGTCGAATAGGTGAGTAAATTATCTTGATGATTTAGCAAGCAATTTTTAATCTTAATTTTTACTTTAGATGATTGAATATAGCTGATTTGATTAGACTTATTCGCCATCATAGTAGTGTTTCGTAACTATTTGTTTTTTTTTTTGTAAATAATTTGCTTCTTGATTTTGTTCAATGCTGGTTCGATTAATAATTATAGAATGTAAATATTGTATTTTTATATTTATACCCGTTTACTCAAGATGCTTGAGGTGTTGAGCATTGCTATGATATTCTTACAAAAATGATATTATAAATATAATTTAAATTTATAAAAGGATCGGTATTGTACAAGATTGTGTTTAAAATTAATATGTTAATATAATAGTTAAAAAATAATATATTATTATTTCTTACGTATGCATTATCGTTCTGTTGCAAAAGTAAATGGGATTTGTTGATGTGCTTACGCCTTTAAAGAAATATAAATTTGAAAATATCTAATGTGGATTCAGTACTATTTTCAGACTTAATTTTTTTTTCATCTCAAATACTGTTATAGTTTCCATTATTACTCTCCAATTTTCTCATTTACTTTTGTCACTATAAAAAAGGGTGCTTTTCGCACATATTTCAGTAATATAATGTGTTCGTTTTTATTTAATTTTTAAAGTAAGTTTCACATTTTGCTTACAGAAAAATGTTCTAAAATATTACAGGGTTGGAATGTGCACAAAATGCACAAATTCTTGAATCGTCAAAAACTAATTTGCTTGGTGTTATCTTGTCATGACCATTTTAAATATATCTGAAAAGTTATTGATATGTCCCCAATACAAACACATAGACAGAACAAAATTATTCTATCCTAAGTGAATATTAGAATCTCATTTCATCTCTCATAATGAACTTACTATGTTTTTGTAATGGCGGACCGAGCTTGATATTTTAAGTTTAGTAGAAGTTTATTGTAATGTTTTGTACTGTATAGTTGATTTGTATGTGATGTGTACATGAAAGTTTTTAATAATTTCGTTCAAATTGCATGTACGCTAGTGTTAGAAACAGTATTCAGTGATGCAATAAACAAAATAACTTTAATATTTCTTTTATTTTCAATATATTTTCCCTTTATTAAGTGTCAAACTTAAGACTGCATATCATAGACAGATATAACAATAAAATGTACACACGCAATCATACATAGATTTACATTAGTTAGAAAACACATACATGATCAGTTTAAATACTGATTTTTTTTCATACATCTCCACTGAGAGTGGAGTGTCACTACCGAATACTTAATAAAATACCAGTATATGTTTTAAAGTAACTATTTAGAATTTTATCGCTTATTTATTTATTTTTATTTTATACTAGTGGACCCCGCAGACGTTGTCCTGCCTTAAAAGTAATAAAAGTGGATTTGTTTTCTTATTATCTTATAGAGACTTCATGTTACTATCAAACAAAAATATAAAACAAATAATGACATACGAACTGTCCTGTTATTCTGAATGTGTCAAAGTTTAGAACGGCACGGCACGAAATACAAACGTTTAACAGATAGGAACAATTTATATGGGAAAACTACTTATAAATAAAAAAAATAATTAAAAAAACATTTCCAGTGGCCCAAATTTTGAATCTAAACCATCCTCGAATCCATTTAAATACACAAAAAAATTCATTAAAATATGTCCAGCCGTTAAGGAGGAGTTCAGTGACATACACACTCACAGAAGAATTATATATATTAAGATATTTATTATTTATGCACACACAGAATATGTACAGGAAAACTTTAGATTAATGAAAAAGTCTGTACAAAGGTACTGCTTATTTCTAAAGAAATCTCTTCCAGCAAACCTGTGACTGCAGAAGAGTGACGAAAGCTTATATTTAATTTGACTTCTGAATTCTTTAGACCATAGACTTACGATATTTATTATTTGACATGTAATTGTGTACTTAGATCTCAAACTTACATTCAATTATATAATGCCTTTTATGTATGACATCTTGTAATGCTATAAAGATATTTAGATGTCGCGCATTCCCCGTAGACCAAAAAAAAAATTCCCAATGGACCAACTACTGTGTAGTCCAATTAAATTCGTTTCCAGTGGTTCAACTTGTCAAATTAAAATCCAAATAGTAATAATATGGACAAGAACATGTTAACACGTAATTTTTAGAAAATTTAATAGTGACATACGTGTCCAAATGGGCCAAATATGAGTGTAACTTTGGCTTACTTATGATTATAATTTCGATTAGTCCACTTTATTAACTTAGATTACACAACAAATATATATAGTTTGTTCGATTAATTTATTTGGAAGTACATATATAAAAATATTTACCTTATAATTTTATCACAATAATTGCTTTTAGATTTCTTAGTTAACTGACTAGTCCAATCATGTTCTGTGGTTGATAACTTTTTTCACAGCTATATCCTGCAATGTCTTCACTATAGTGTCTACTTCTGCCATTGCTCCAACTCCGGTGTCTCCGCACATAAGAGTCTTCTGGATTGGTGGTATTTCCGTGTGGCCCCACTCTTTCAGTGTTTCTATTTGCTTGGAGGTGATTGGATGTTCCCACATGCGAGTGTTCATTGCTGGGCAAAATAAGAGTGGTTTTGAGATATCCCATGCTCTTGTTGTACAAGTGAGCAGATTGTCACAAATTCCCTTAAAAATGAAAAAAAAATTCATTGTTAAAGTACATAATATAGCTCTTATATAAAATTTGTTCAGACGTTTTCTTTATTTAATGGAGGAGCAGACAAGCATGATTGGAACATAGTAAAAGAAGCAAAAAAAAATGTACAAAATTACAATTAATATTTCATTACATTTACATTCATATTAATCCTAATATTTTTTTTCAACTTTTTTGTATAGTGCTGGACAAAGGTCTTATCTAGAATATGGGAGGGATTTAGTCCCGAGTTCACACACTGGCCAAGTGTAGAATGCTGGACATCATCCCTTCGAGAAATGAGTTACTCTCTGGCAGCATAGCAAGCGGGCAGAATAAAAGTAACTATTGTAATTTTATCAAATACAAATATATCTTTACTTTCATATGAATACCTGAGCCATTTTAGCCAGAGTGTTTGCATCAAGTGGTGCTATAAGCAATATGTCTGCCATCTTGCCAAGTTCAATGTGCAATACAGGGTCCCCCCTTTTGGTCCAACTTCGCCATTCACACTCATCATCTTGTAGCATGACATATTCCAGCAGATCTGAGTTTGCGAAGAAGTGCTTTGCGTGCTCAGTAACTACTACTGATACTATCTGGAGAGAAATGAAATATAAGGTTTTAGATGGTGTTTTTTATGGTTTATATGCTGGGTTTGATTCCCAGAGAAACTTGAATATTGGAATTTGAATTGATTTTTGAAATTTTCTAATCCTAGTGTTGTTCTTGGTGTTGGTCTTAAATACTGCCATTATTGGAAATGAGTAAGAGCAAGCAGTATATGTATATGGCTTACAGAGACATGCCTTCAATTTGCTGTTACATTTTTCATTTATTTATTCAAATTTATTACAGACTAGTAGACATGGTAACATAAATGTGCTCTAGGCCCCATACTAGGATAACACAGGGATGTTATGGGGTGTAGACTCTTCCAATAATATACAATGTTTTTAAGGCAAAACAGGTTGTAATCGGAGAATTAATAAGAAAATTGGATACATAATGTTGTAAAAATATTACTGTTTCTTCATATGAAGATTCTTTCAGACAAATTTTAACTTTTGTTTTAGTTTTAAATCTGTTGTCATTGTGAATGTTAAATATTTTATTTATTTATGAAATAACTATTGTGTCCAAATCTTGTTTTTGTCTTGTTTAGTCCAAAGCTTGGTGTGTTCCAAAATACTCGTCTTTGTGTTCTCTGTCCGGTTTTTATTGTTGCATCTGCAGTTTTATGGTACCTATTTTAAAGAATAAGAATAGCTTGATAGAAGAATTTTTAGCTGGGCTATGTGTATGGGAACAGCATCAATTTACTAGTAGTAGTTTTTATCATTTATTCCCAATAACCTGAAATATGAATCCTTGATCTGGAGTGTTAGAATCCAAAATAGACTTTACTAAAAGCGGCAGTTTTATGGTAGCTACACTACCAGTCGCAGCTATCAAGACTTTACAAAGAGGTATCGCCATTATACTATAATATTATACCTACAAATACGTAGTATAAAAGTACTCTGTGACTTAAATTCTAATTTATTTAACGAAAAACAACAAATACAAAAATGCTTTACTAATGTACCAAAACAAAATAATAAAATTTACTTTTTTGACAATCACATGATCACATCACATGGAATTGACATTTGACATTTTTTTCTTCAATCATGGCATCGCAAACACTACATTTTGCCAGCGTCAAGTTTAATATTTGACATTTAAGCCATTGACCGTAAGAGTAACATTATTCTTAGTCTCTAAGGTAAGAAAGAATCTGACGATGACATTAATTTCTTAATCCGATTAATTTCAGCTAAGCTAAATGAATATGTAGATATTGTCAACAGAAAAGATTGAAAGAAATCTTAGAGCATCAAAGGTACTGACTCGCCCTTCAGTAGAGACGGCATAGCGCCTCGCTTCGATACAAAATTTTTGTGCCAAATCTGGTGCGGGGGAAGAACGCACACATTTTAATTTTGTCACATATTCACAAATATTCTTTCATCGCTACAGATGCATACATTTATAAATATGTCAATTTCAATTAACAACGTAATTTTCTATGCACCGACAACGCTGACACTGACACACACAGACACACTAGTTGTATAACTAGAAGGCACATTGTGCATGGACGTTGGGACGAGGGGTTCGCCCGTAAAGGCCACTCCTCTCTGACAAGTGTCATACCTGTCATACCTTGATGCTCTAAGGAGTATCTATAGTTCAATGACAGTGCGCTGATTACTGACGACAGATTTTTTCTATGACTACTAAGTAAGTTTGTACATTATTCTTAGTCTAAGCTACTAAGAGTACTAAGTGTTGTAAAAATTGTTCTTGACGCTGGCAATATGCACAGAGTTTGCGATGCCATTATTAATAATAATATAGTTTAAAAAACTAAAAAAACACGCTTTTGTGAAAATACAAACTAAAACGTAAAAAATAAGAAGAAAATGTATTTTACTGTAAAAAAAGCGTAGGGTGCATGCTTAGAGCATCAAAGTTCACCCGGGGGTCATACCTGTTATGCCTTGAAGCTCTAAGGGTGCATGGTGTCAATTGTATCTCAATAAGCAGTATAAAAGCACTATTAAGCACTCCAAGCAAAATGAAACGAAAATATTGAATGGCTGAAAAGATGTTTATCCAATGCCATAAAAATAATAATACAAAAATCATACTTAGCTGTCAACGTCAAAAAAAAATGTCACATTGACAGTGACGGACAGCTCGCTCCATCTCCATGCTCGCTGCTCGCTCGCGTTCTTGTTTTTGTTTTATTTTATCTCGTTCGTCGACCGCCGTCGTCACGTCGCCGTCGGATCTATTCTCTCTATCGTATCGTAATATCACTGATCAGTGTTTCATGTTTAGCCAACCGATGAGGTATTTGCGTGAGTTTTACAAAGTTTCTTACGATAAATGAAACACGCGACTGTGAAACTGAATTAGTGATTTTTAAATACTTATGTGTTTATTTATGTTTTAATTGATGAAATTGTGTTAGTGTAGTGCAGTGAAGTTGGTAAAACTTATTTGCGTTAAGATGGATGGGAACTCTAAATACTACGAAGGCTGTGGCCAGGAAGGGCCTATCCGTTGCATATTTCTGTGTGAGTTTCACCCGACAGCGGGTCCAAGGATCACCTGCCAAGTGCCCGAGAACTATATTTCAAAAGAAATCTTCGATACGGTTAGCCACTACATCATACCAAAGGTGCAGTTGCAGAGATGCACTCTAACTGTGTAAGTAAAATTCTTAATGGAATCCTGAGAGATACCATTTAAATTGCTAGTAAACATTGAAAAAATTCATGATTTCGTAACTCTTTTGACCTGTCAAATTTATTTATGCTATTTTGTTCGTTATTGTATTTAAAATAAGTATGATAATAGTTTGCAATAGTTTGGAGAACTAAACACAAGTGACATAATAATTGGTTGCCTGATATCTGTTATCTTATCAAATTTTAACTTTTAACATAAACATCTGAGAAATATAAGCTGAAATCCTCTTTACATAACATAAATAAAGTAATTAAAGTTAGGCTAATTAATGTGTTTGCTTCATCACAACACATGGATGTTAGATTTATATAGCTAATACAGGCTTGAAAAAAACTCATAACTTTTCTTAATTAGTTTCATTATGATAATTAATAGGTTTATCTCTTATGAATAAATTAAGTAAGTTTTATAAAATAGAAATAAATAAGTTTTATACTGTTTATTAATATAAAATTTGAAATTTTGTGTAATAGTATAAGTTTTTTGAACTTCTCTTTCAGAACTCTGCTGGGCTCCAAGATTCTGGGGTTCCCAGTGAGGATAGATAATAAGAAGTATGCAAGGAATGCATACTACTTCAACCTGTGCTTTGTTTGTGATGCCTGGGCTCGCACTGTGCACTTGGAACCACTGGTCAAAAAGCTCACAGAGTATCTGGTGAGTAGAGCATATCACATAATAGTGTTTAAGTTAAGTAAGGTCAGAATCTGAATATATATATCTGTATGTATAGGTAACTATGCTTCAAACAGAACAGAACACAAATTTATTCCTATAAGTATATTGTACAGCAATTCCTACAATAGCAACAATAATATTATAATTTGTCATATATGTACATACAGCATCACAAATATAGGTACATCAGTAACCTTTTTTATTTTCTTCTTTAGTTCAAGTTATAATATTTGTTTCAGTTGTCAATGGAATTAGAAACAGAGTGGCTCTCCAAACAGTCAATGTCGGGCGACGCGAAGGCGCTAAGCGGCCTGATGCGGCAGGTCATGCAAGACATCAACAGCAGACGCATGTGCACACTTACAGGTATTTTTTTTTAAAATATAAATACTAGGGGGACATAGGTAACGTTCCGGACGTTATCAGGAAATCAGGATAATTCGTAATTAGTACAACAGTATCGCCTGCCTGTTCCCCGCGGCGTTGATCCGTCGGTCATCACTAAAACGGGCTTCCAGGTTTATAGGCGGCTGTAGATGTCAGAGACCTCAAGCACTGAGGCAGGCAACCAAGTGGTTATAGTGACAGTACATATCCCCAGATGCAGGTTATATTTTACCGACAATTCTATTATGTACCTGTAGAAAACAAGACCAATTTAAGGCTATTTGATGTCGTAAGCAAACTCTATCCGTAAATATAAAGAAATAACATTATGTTTAAAGAATGTCTATGATAAAGAGTTACTTGACAGCGCTCTCAACAAACTCATAATAAAGAAAAAAGATTCAATAAGCTCGTAACATAAAATAATAACGTTACAATTCAATTTTGTTTCATTCTGAACATACTTGTTCGTTATTGTTACTACTTTGTACATTATACGTCCACGTGCGCTCATACGTTGAAACGTAAATATTAAGCGCGTACACGCGTGCGCTCGATCGTATAATTTCTATTACAGACGCTCATGATAATTACATTACTATCAACAAATGAGGAATCAGTTTAGGACTGATAATAATGTAGGTACTTGATAGCTGACTTATTCTTTAAAACTTGCATATCTCTCGAAGGTAAATAATAATATTGCGAACTAAATGCATATTAACAACCTTTATACACCCCATACTTGTGCAAGTCTTTGTCTATGAAAAACTCGTAAGCAGTTTTAAAGCCTCTTTCATCCTTGTAGTGGTAGAAGGATACGTTTGAGATGTTTACATATTAAAACCGCTACAAACATCAAGCCTAACTTTTTCAGCTAGGTAGCTACAGTACTAGGTACCATGCATCTTTTTTATAATTTGTTTCACGGCATTGGATAAAATCCTTGCAGCCATTCAATATTTTCGTTTCATTATTCAATAATGGCATCGAAAACTCTGTCCATATTGCCAGCGTCAAGTATAAAAAATCAGTAAGACATCAGTTATCTGTCAGTCAGATGTTCAAGTAAAGCGATGGCTATTTTATCAGAACGTGTCTGATGGAGTTTTGGAGGCAAGCTGAAAAACATGTACTCGTACTGTTATTTTATTTCATAACACTCGTGCACAGTCATTAACCTATTATCTACTCATATGCCTATATCGAACAAAATGCCATCAACTTTATCCGATATAACTCAAAAATACACCAATAAAATGAAAAAGCACAACAAAGTCCCTTTAGACTGCCCGCCAAAACTCACCATGGACCTTAGTGTGTCCAGAGACAAAAACCAGAACACCCAGACCGAAATTAAGACTCATTAAAATTTATTTTCAAATTCAAAATCAACTACGGTACAAATAAGCCTGTGAGATAACTTGAGATAAGTTGTGTTAATCGCTTGCTTGAGTTTCCTCCGATCGCTTTTGCTCGCTCGCACAAGATATCTAAGGAACGATCTACTCCACTTCTATACTATATGGATGGATCTACACCAAACACTATAGGACGATTGAAGCTCTAACTAATATTTTGCTGTAAGAGATTTTGACTGTATTACGTCGGGGTCGTGTTCAGAAAATATTATGGACGCCGGCGACCGCCAGAAGTCACCGGACCCGCGCTCACATCGCCGCAAAAAGTGTGACGTAGTTTTTAAGTTATAATTAGTATGTCTGTAAGGTATTTATTGTATGGGCCTCGATGCCTGAAATAAAGGAATTATTATTATTATTATGTATCTCTCCTTATAGGTCACGGGTCGAAGATGTTATTTGACCCGGTCATTTGGAAGCCTAGGCTTGCGTGGGGACATAGGTCCAACACGTAGAGGCCCCTTTGAGACACTTTAATGTTGTTATGTGGTAACACGTAGCGGATACCATCCTCGGCCGTATCATATAAAAAGTTATATGACCCAAAGATAGTCCCCGCCAGGTGCACAGGATCAATTGCTACAAAAGGGGAGACTAATATTGGGTCTATGGGGATGAACGAACGAGGGACTGGTAGATGGGTTATGGAGAACTATGGGACACCTGCCGTTCAGACTAATAAATAATCTAAAGTGAGGCAGGCGGTGACTCGCCACTCACTGAATGGGCCCCCAAAAAATGGTGTTAATGCCTGGGAAGCAACATTGGCGTGAGAAGCTAGGGGTGTCGAGAGGAGCGGCACCGATTTCACCATCGCGGGGGGATAAATCCAACCCGGAGCGGGTTTCCTCGCTATTACGCCAATTACTTAGTTACACTTCCACCCCCGAGCATATAGCTCTAACAGCTCCACTCTGGACGGCCAATTAAGGCAAGCCAGAGGTGGGGACCTGTTCCTCTGGGTTATCACTCCGCCTGCCGGAGACGAGGAACAGGGGGACTTCCCCGGGAGCAATCGGGTCCGTGGTGTCGTTACTCACCAACAGCTCGCCACAAGCCGCCCTGCGGCTTTATTATTATTATTATGTATCTCTCCTTATTGGTCACGGGTCGAAGATGTTATTTGATCCGGTCATTTGGAAGGCTTGCGTGGGGACACAGGTCCAACACGTAGAGGCCCCTTTGAGACACTTTAATGTTGTTATGTGGTAACACCATCCTTGGCCGTATCATATAAAAAGTTATATGACCCAAGGATAGTCCCCGCCAGGTGCACAGGATCTATTGCTACAAAAGGGGAGACTAATATTGGGTCTATGGGGATGAACGAACGAGGGACTGTTATATGGGCTATGGAGAACTATGGGACACCTGCCGTTCAGACTAATAAATAATCTAAAGTGAGGCAGGTGGTGACTCGCCACTCACTGAATGGGCCCCCAAAAATGGCGTAAATGCCTGGGAAGCAACATTGGCGTGAGCAGCTAGGGGTGTCGAGAGGAGCGGCACCGATTTCACCATCGCGGGGGGATAAATCCAACCCGGAGCGGGTTTCCTCGCTATTACGCCAATTACTTAGTTACACTTCCACCCCCGAGCATATAGCTCTAACAGCTCCACTCTGGACGGCCAATTAAGGCAAGCCAGAGGTGGGGACCTGTTCCTCTGGGTTATCACTCCGCCTGCCGGAGACGAGGAACAGGGGGACTTCCCCGGGAGCAATCGGGTCCGTGGTGTCGTTACTCACCAACAGCTCGCCACAAGCCGCCCTGCGGGGTTATTATTATTATTATTATTATTTTATATTCTTTTCATAGAAAAACTCGAATCTATTGATCCGGTATATTTAGACATTCACGGGCCTAAACCAAGTGAGTATCTCAATTATTACCAGTCGCCGTGTGGTATCATGACGAGTGACGACTACTTCGCTGTACCAACAACGCGGAAACGGCAGAAAGCGGCAATCTATTAATGAATAAGATAGGTACCTACTCGCGAATCTCGCGATACCTTTAGAACTCAATAATAACGACATAAAAGTCTCAATGTATCAGTTTTCCTTCTTACGAGTACTTAACATATTATAGTCGTTTATTGCGATCGAAAGTTTTCCACCCCTTAAAATATATCTGTGGCAGGAATTAGGTCAATAGGGTGTTTAATTGGACGTGAAGAATGTACAAATACTCTTTTTCCTTACCTATTTGTTAACTGTACATAGTATAAAGTAATTATAATGAGTTTTATCTTTGCTATTAAAAAACAATACCCGTAAGTGTAGAAAGAAGCACTTTTAACTTTATTTTAAACAGAAATTCTCATAACAATGTTATCTATGATATCTATGTTATCTATAACAGCATTTAAATTTTATTTATTTAACTCTCAATTAAAGACTCTTCAAATCATTGCAACTCTTAATTATACACTATGGCAGCAAAAATGTCAATACAAAACAACACCGTTTTCTCGCAAATTGTTAAGGTACTAGTACTAGTTAAAATATAATACCAAAGTACACGCGGACTAAGTCGCGGGCGGCAGCTAGTTTTCTATAAAATTTCTTCACCATATTTTTGCTTTTCGCCACGTCCTTGCGTCAATATTGTACATATGTACCTATTCATCGATTTACCTTACTAATTACAACATCCAGTCGCTAATTTATGGGAGCTAATTTATCCCTAATTGTTACCTTTGTTCTGTAAAATATACTTTGTTTTTACCGAAGCCACGTTCGTCAGATCAAAGGAATTAATTTGTTTGAATAAAATTTGTTTGGGAATTCATTCAACGTCCTCCTTTTGTATACTTCTTTACAAATCATTCCTTTCATCTTTTTATTTTTGATGTCATTGAAATTTTCCTATATTTTTGTATTTAATATTGGTTTTTTGAATAAATGTATTTAAAATTCTTTTGATGGATTTTGGCCCGCACGCACGCGCACTGCATGCAATCTTATCTATAGATTCTTAGCGTGTGCAATGTGCTCAAGAAGAAAGATGACTCTCCTTCATGAGCACATCGCAACCGAGCGACCTACGAGTTAACGCGATAGTGTTTTTACAAATGCCACACCACTTCTGCACCTTACTGCACGCATTAGATTTCCGCCCGCGTGGGCTAGACGTTTTTCTCATACGACGAATGAGATTTTTTTTATTCGGGTAAAAAGTAGGCTATATCAGTCTCCAGCCCCCAAACTATCTCGATACAAAAAAATCAAGTCAAACCGTAGCACAGTTGCGACGTGAAAGAAGTCGCTCTCGCTTTTATTCATATACCATAATATATATAAAACTTTGTCGCACAATTTTTGGGCCGCCCGGCCGTTCAACTTTCAGACACAGACTTTCTTTCGCTTTAGAGTAGTATGGTGGAGTGGCTCCAAACCGTCCAAAAATGCTGGAAGGCATGAAAAGTGCCGGAGTGGGACGCAAAAAGGGTTGCAGCCATACCAACCTCGAAAATCAGTTGATAATGTTACAATAGTACGCGTATTATATTAAGTACCTGGACGCCCGAGCGTTGCTCGGATAAAAACAATTTATTTACTTGGTTTATTTTTAAGCAAAGCATTCATTGACTTAGTGTTACTTTACAAATCCTTTTGAAATACCTAGCTCCCAATTAAAAAAAATTGTCACAAAAAAATAAAAAACGCAACTTGCCTACTTGAGTTTTGAACCCGGGTCTCTAGCTCCGTAGTCGGCTTTTGTAATCATTCGACCAAGAAAGCTTTTATTCTCCTGACGAAATTTTTATAGAGGTCTTTGATAATTATCGACATTGTCATTTGTTTGAAGGGTGGATTGTCAAATGTTGACCATTTGACGGCTTTCTACGCCACAATATTATTAATATTTTCCAATAGATGTCGGTAAGAGTAATTTTATATTTAACTGCATAAACATTAAAAAAAACGACAAATTTTATCAATAAAAATTTGTGGATCGATTTATCATCCCCGCAACCAGTGTACTAAATTTCATCAAAATCTTTGGAGCCGTTTCCGAGATTCAAAAAATATATTTAGATACATACAAGAATTGCTCGTTTAAAGGTATTAGATTAGATTACAGCTATTTTTTTGAAACCAAAATAATGAATATTCGTCAGCTATATTTGTATAGTACGTATATTAATTCGATAAATTATAAACAAAACCATCCACACAAGTATAACTTTTTCCAAAATAAAAGAGCATTGTAAGCGTAGCAGCGGCAGCCGACGAGGCAGCTTTCTTGTTTTACCAAAAACTAGGACATCGTATGGTTAAAAAACCGTTACATATGTAGGAGCACGGCTTTATAATAAAATACTTAAAAAATCTACACTCATTTAATGCATTTAAAACCAACCTGAATAGAAAATTCACTTTGAAAAAAAAATAATTAAAAAAACAAGCCAATGTGTTAAATGGGTACATATTATTATGTATTTTAAAACGTACATGAATGTTATTATTTTACTGCAAACATGTATTCTCATGTAAGTGACCTGTGTCATTGAGAATAAAACCTAAACCTAACCAAAAACCTTTTTTATTGCGATCTATGTATGACAGAATGGGTTATTTAACGGGTGTCACTTAAAACTCTGGTAACCGGTACCGTCTGGTAAAAGGTACCCGGCGCCTTGAGAGAGGATACCGAGTTATGTGGGATTTGATCGCACTAAAACCCCCCCGGTGGCTGCCTCTGCGTTTGGGGAGGACTCCGGGATCTCCAGTGGAACGCACTGGTGTCCTCCACGCGCGACGCCCCAGAACGGGCCCATCTTCGGGTGAGCAGATGTGCCCTTCCCGGGGCTGCTGGCTGGACGGATCGAGCTCCCACTCTCACCGCCCACTATCCCGGAAACCCCCTTTTATATGTCGCCTCTTACGATCAGGCAGGGGATACCGTAGCTCTTTTCTTAAACCCGAAGCTACAGGGACTACGGCACGACCTAACTATAAATAAATACTATAAACATGAGTACACACTTAAAGTTATGTACCACCATAATGACTAATATACTTCCGTAAACATTCTCGTGTTTACGATTTTTTGTTCGACTAGCCGATGTTGCTATTTTATACCTAGTGATGTGATGACAGATCTTTTTTTTTTTTCGTTTCGCTGGGGGAAATGCGTTACGCATCCCCTCCCGCAGAGGGGTATGTGGGACTCCCCAGGGGCAATACCCCCTGGTATACCCACTAAAACCCCCAGCGGCACTCCGTCTTCGCCTCTTGGAGAGGGTCTGGGAATCCGGCAGAGCCTTTGCGTCCAGTCCCCCTCCGGCGAACCCCGCCTTTATGGCGAGCCCTTCGCGCCCCCCCCTTATGATGGGTGGGGCAACGGGGACGGTCGAGAGTGCGCGATCGTCCCCGTATCCACTGATGGTGAGCGGTGCAATGCGGGCGGAGGAGCCTCCGCGCCTGTCGCCCGCTGCTCACCATCGGGAAGGTGAAGGCGGTCATACGCCCGCCTCCTCCGTCCCCTTCGCCGCTTCCGGAGCGCCGGCGCAAGAGGGTCTTCCTCTCGCGCGCGCTCCGCTGCCTCCTTCTGCGACATGACGGATTCGCAGAAGGAGGCCACCGCCGCCCACGCCCCCTCGCTCTCCAGCATTGCGCTCACAACGCGGGGGAGCGAGAGATCCCGCCCGACCACCGCAACCAGACTGCGGCGCAGCTCGGACCACGACGGGCACACCTCGAGGGTGTGCTGCGCCGTGTCTTCCACCGCGCCGCAGTCGTGGCACGATGGGGCCTCCTCCCTGCCGATTCGGTGCAAGTACGATCCGAAACAACCGTGTCCGGACAGTACCTGCACCAAGCGGAATGAGAGGAAGCCGTGCGCACGTTCGAGCCAGTCCCTTAGGACCGGTCCGACGGCGTCCAGCGTCCGGCGGCTGAAGTGAGCGGCGGCGAGGTCCTCCGCCCAGTGAGCAATGACGGCATCGCGCGCCTGCTGTCGGACGGCCGCTTTCTCTTCCGGGGCCGGGCGCTCTCCAAGCGCCCTTCGCCCCGCCGTCCATTCGTACACCCTGGAAAGCACCTCCGCCTCGAGTTCCCAAGGCGGGGTGCCGGCCAGGGTGCACGCAGCCGCAAAGCTCACCGAGCGGTAAGCCCTGCCCACCCGCTGGGCGATGGCCCTCTGGGGCGCCCGAAGGGCGGCGGCGTTCTGCCTTCTACGAAGGGAGTCCACCCAAATAGGGGCCCCGTACAGGGCCATGCTCCGCAGTGTGCCGGCGTACAGCTGCCGGCACCGCTTGCTGGGCCCTCCCAAATTGGGCATCAGCCACGAGAGGGCGTCCGTTGCCTTCAGCAGGCGCCCCGACAGCGCACTAAAGTGCGCGCTGAAGTGCCACCTGCTGTCGACGATGAGACCCAGATATTTCATCTGGGTCTCTACCGCTATGCGGACGCCCCCCATGTGGATGTGGGCATCCGGCGGTGGGCGCCGCCGCGGACCGTGGAAGTATACGGCCACGGTCTTGTGCAGCGCCGTCTTCAACCCCAGGCGGCGGATCCTGTCCACTACCAGCGATCCGCCCGCCGACGCCAGACTGGCGGCCTCCCTGAAGCTCCCGCGGGCTGTGAGGAGAGTGTCATCCGCATAACAGATGACACTCGTACCTCTCAGGAGCGATCCCCGCAGGAGCCAGTCGTATCCGACGTTCCAAAGCAGGGGTCCTAAAACAGCTCGCTCGGGTTATTTGAATTTATATGATTATACTAATCTCACAAAACGGTACATTTTTCCGGGATAAGAATCCCGTAACACCCTTATAATTATCACCACCAACCAGACTTGACTGATAGAGAATGCCTCACGTCCTCTAAGTATGCCCTTTGTACAACATTTTAAGGTTGCAATAATAAAGAATAAATAAATATATAAAAGTAGCCTATGTGCAATTGCAGACTATCTTGTGCCAAATTTCATCCCAAACCATTTATTATATTATGAATTGTTTTCATCTTATATACAGGGTGTTTGGTAGAGGGTCCGACAAACCAAGTGAGCATGTTCGGGGACCCATTTGGAGAATACAAGTTGGCCAAAAAAAACCCTGACCCTCTATTTTTTTAAAGATTTTTTTGTTAATTTTTCGGCTTTCTCCGATCTATTTACCTCCATAACATTTTTAAAATCTGTTTTAGACTGGATGTTTTTACTACCAAAATCCTTGTATACATGTGCTTTCTTTATTTCTAAAAATCTTGATAGTGAGTGAGTGAGTAAGATAAGTGCCCTGTGGGCCGACGGGGCTCGTGCCAATAAACCTCACTCAAATAAAAAAAACAATATATTAGTATTCTATTATCATTTTGCTGCCCCGCTCTTACAATTTCTCACCAACAGGAATAGATTCTACTGTCTACTTGAGTGTATTTTAACTCCTAAGGTCATTGTTACAAACGAATAAAGAAGATTGGTAATAAATCTCGACTATTCTTGACCCAAAACGATTACGTAGTTTTCAATCATCGCCGTTCCGTAACTCATCAGTGTCATATTATCTAAATGCCCGACTGATATTTTCTCTCCAGAAATGACCTGCCAACGAGCTAGTAACTCAATAGACTCAACCGGGACTGATTTACTCCCCGTACAACGGAAACTCGTATGAAATTTGCCACGAGCAGTCACCCATCGAATTTTGTGACCGCGCCTGACATTGTGTAGTTAGATTTGTCACCTTAGTTCTCCAGTAGCCTCTAAACAATGCGCGTTTTCATCTCAAAATTAATTATAATGAAATATGTAGTTAAAACTTATCAAATTGATTCCTTCTTAATGCGGATAAAAACCTAAAACCCTTGGGCACCGCTAGCAATAAAAAAAATCTATTATTAAAACGATTTTTCGCTGCGAAATCAAGATATTAGTAATGCGATATTCATCATTATAATGAATAGAATATCTAAGGGAATACTAGTCGTGCTCTAACTCCAGTTACTGGAGCGCCAATCTGTGTAACTTTCTTCCCGTAACACCACCTAACTTGATTTCTCAGCAAGTTATACAAAAAATATTTCCTGTTCCAGCGCCCCACGTTTTTACAATCAAATATTATAATTAAAAGCACATAGTTTACACTTCAGCCCAGAAATAGAGACAATCTGAACGATCCATAATTTATTTTTGGTTTTTACGTGCATTTGTAAAAACGTGTTTTTCTTGTTTTTTTAAACTTTTTTTTTTTAACCCAAAACGATTGCGTAGCTTTCAATCATCGCCCCTTCCCTAACTCATCAGAGTCATCTCATCAGTGTCATATCTCAACGCCCGACTGATGTTTTCTCAACTTTTCTCTCCAGAAATTACCTGCCAACGATCAATTAACTCGACAGACTCCACTGAAAAAAGAAAAAAAAACAGCTTTTATAGTTTTTGAAAAAGCCGCAGTAAGGTAATGGAGTGGGCGCGAAGAACTAGAGATTAGTGGGTCCGATCAGAACCAATTTATGTATAATAGTAAATTAATACCTAGATCTAAACGCAATTGTGATACGTTTTATAAAAATGTTTTATCACTTTTCAAGCTTACTAATAATGCGATTTTGATGTTAAGGTGTTGTTACATCAGAAATATGACCTTCCATTTCTTATTTTTCAATTTGCTTATTTAAAAATATTTTCAAACAATGTTAACAAAATGTAACAAATTTAAAATTCTTAGTTCCAACTGTAAATATATATTTATGCAAATCCTACAACCACTTAAAATTTGCATTAAATTAATAATAAATTAAGCGACTGTAATACGCATTTGAGGTCGTTAACGTATCTACGAGCATGTGGCTATTCTTGCCTTTGAAAGTTGAATAAAAATGGATCATGCGTTGCTACAGATATTTTCTAAAGGTTAAGAGGCCGTATACGAAATTTTGCCGATTTTGCTGATTTCCCTGATTTTACACATGAGATTTTGCGGTTAAAATACAACATATCCATAAGTTTTATTGCACAATATGACTGGTCATTTCAATAATAAGCTATTACATTAGCCACATTTTTATTTTTATTCCTTTGTTGTGCTTATTAGACCTGAAGACGATGACAGTTTTGTGAAT
Organism: Pyrgus malvae; assembly: GCA_911387765.1. Lineage (NCBI taxonomy): Eukaryota > Metazoa > Arthropoda > Insecta > Lepidoptera > Hesperiidae > Pyrgus > Pyrgus malvae. Next base: position 3,226,352 of record OU426958.1, on the reverse strand, counting down.
TTTTGCTGTAATGGGTACAGAATGTTACATATTTCTAGATCATTATGAAACCTCAGCGGATTAAAAAAAATGCTGTGTATTGCTGTAAGAATCGCCTATAAAATGTGTGTGTCACATTTTACCACTCTCATACAAAAAACTAGTAATTTTTTTTTGAAATTAGTCAATTTTAAGAGAAAATGGGCCAGACATTGCATTTAATTTCGGCCAATTGGAACAGCCATTCATAAAATTTAATAGACACAAATAAACTTCAGTTCATATACAATCCGTTTTCTGAAAAACATAATCAAATTGTGAATAAAAATTTGGCATTAATAATCTTTTAAAGTAACCTAAAACTCGCATTATAATACTCGACGCAAGCTACGAGTCAGGCAGACCGCGCCAAGCGCTTTCAGAGAGTGGACATGTCGCTCTGCGCCACGCGGCGCCCTGGACGTCGCACAAGTTCGTAGCAATGTTAGTTCGATGCTCCGACTACAGAGCGGCGTGACTACAGCGCGCAGCGTGTGCTTGACACTTTGAATAGCTAATAATTTTAAATATGTTGTGATGATTTACCATCTTCTTAATACAACAAGTGATAGGGTAGTAAAAATTCCATTGTTAATTGTTGTGTATCTCATGTAGAAAAGTATGTTTACAAGCATTTATAGCTTGCCGTGTTAGTAAGGTTGTTAGTGTTAGGGCCTCTTTCACCACCTTCAAGTAAAGTGACAAGTACGCTAATTGTCGGTTAAAGTCACCCGTAACTTCAATTTCCATTTCACAATGTTCGAGTAGCACTAATCATATGATAAACTGACCCGTACTCATAGCTTTAACTTGCCAATTAACTTTACTTGGGACATAACTAATCAACACTTTACTTGAAGATGGTAAACGAGGCCCTTAGTTAAATATTGCAAGCTAAATTTGAACCACTTTCGAGAGTCTGATTGAGCTGAAGTTTGAAATACACTTTTATTTTAAATGACAATATAATTATTAGTAACATTTTCGTTAATTCAAAATGGCCGCTGCAGCAAAATGGTGGATCACATATTTTTTGCACAAAAAGCCACACAATATGGGTATCAAATAAAAGGGATTAATTTGTAGAATAAAATACATTATAAAAAACTAATCCAAGATGGCCGCTATCCCAAAATGGCGGATAACATTTATTTGTGCAACCCTATGATATGGGTATTAAATAGGAGGGTCTAAGTTGTATAATACAAAACAGCAGAAAACTATTCTGTTTATGTAACTCAGTATCATATAATTTATCCTAATTAAACTTAAAAACTACTGTTCCGATTTCAAAAATTCTTTCACCATTAGAAAGCCACATTTACCTTGAGTAACATAGGCTACTTTTTGCCGCGAGAAAATGCTTCATTCCTACGTGAAAACGGGTAATAATGTCAACGCTGTTGAAGCAACTGGCTAAACACCTTTGATTTTAATATAGCAATGAAGCCTTGAAAAGCACATAGGTCATTTTTTATCCTATGGGGACCCAAAAAAACGGGTCCATGCAGTCGAAGCCGCTGGCTGAAGGCTAGTAGCTAATAAAATGGTTTTATTTATATGTCACCATTTGGTCAGAATTACAATCAGTCTGTGAGTAATTATTATAGCTATCTATAATATAAAAATGAATCGCAAAATGTGTTGGTAAGAGCATAACTCAATAACGGCTAGACCAATTTGGCCAATTGTTTTTTTTAAATGTTTGTTGAAGTTCAAGGATGGTTTTTACGGCAAGAAAAATTCGGAAAAACCATAAAAACAGCCCTTTTCTTTTTCCCATACAAATGTTTTCTAACTAAAACGTAGTCAATTTGAGCTTTATTGCTATTGTATAAAGTTCATATTAAATTACAAGCACTCACTGTTGTCTAAGCAATGTAGGTGTGTTCCTAACGTCAAAGATCATATCTATCAAAACAGTGTGCGTGTGTGCGTTGGAGCACAGAATACATCGTTGGAGGAGTTTAATGTCGCATAGCATGATGTTATAATAGCTTATAGCCTTCCCTAATAACTGGACTATTCAACACAAAAATAATTTTTCAATTCGAACCAGTAGTTTCTGAGATTAGCGTGTTCAAACAATCAAACATCCACGCGGACGAAGTCGTGGGCGGCCGCTATCCCTAATAATATTATAAATTCGAAAGTAACTCTGTCTGTCTGTCTGTTACGCTTTCTCGCTTAAACTAATGAACCAATTTTAATGAAATTTGGCACACAGATAGAGTGGACCTTGGGAAAGGACATAGGATGGTGTTTATCCTACGGGAACCTATAAAACGGGTCCACGCGGGCGAAGCCGCTGGCGGAAGGCTAGTTTGAAATAAAAATGATTAAGTGTTACATTGAGTGTTATCTAATCTACTTAAAATGAAAATGTAATAACAAAATTATTACTTATACAATATTAATTAAAACAACTCGTCATAACGTGTCTCAATTAGGCTCCGTCCCTATCCGATACTATCCGAAACTATTATTTCGGATTCGGTTACGATTACGAATAATTTTTATATCGGATATCCGATAGTTTCGGTTACGGTTACGGAGCTCCCTAACATCCCTGATAATTATAAAAGAAACAAAAACCTCGACTGTGGAGTAAAAACTAAAAAGAAAGAAACAATCTTTGTAAGCTATATATCATAAATTATTTTTGAAAATAGAAAAATTAACAACCAGTATCCATTTAAATTTTACTTGGCTTCTTGGAAAATATCCATTGATTGAAGAATGGGTCCCGCCCGACTGTAAATTCTTGACTCCAAAAATAATAATAATTGTACTGACATTATATTATTATCGTAAACACAGATCGTACCTACATATTGATGAGTAGAAAATGTAAGTCTACTATTCTAAATCTAATTGTATAAGAATAAGCAATAATTTTTTCTTTTTAGTGCAATTTCATTTGTTTTGGAATAGTTTTCTTTTGTAGTCGGTTTTTTTTTGTTAAAATTTTTGTTTATTTTTTGCATTTTAGTAAAATTGATGTATACTAACTTATTTGTTTGAATGTGGGTAGGCATACTAGACGTGCTGCTCATTTAAGACAGCGCCGTTTAAATTGAACAGTTAACAGTTCTACCTCAGATTTCAACCTTACTGTAGGTAAGCTGTTAAGGAGTTTCATTGATCATCAAATTCAATTACGACAATTACTAGTCTATAAAAGATTCGATCGAGTATCATTAATTTACTCCTACGAATTGAAGAGTCCCGTTATTTTGTCATGGATCCCTTAGTCGGAACCTAACCAAACTCTTATTAAACTACCCTTGAAGAAAAAAAATCCAATAAAAAAAGAATCATCATAATCGGTTGGCGTGATATTGAGTTATTAGTCCATTTGTAGAGAAGCTACTTAATGCAAATATGGTTTTCGCATGGATACCATTGTCAGAACTGGACCAAATTAAAATAGGACCACACGGGAAGTATCAGCTTTGAAATAAAAAAATAATCATCAAAATCTGTTCATCCAGTCGAAAGTTCTGAGCCTTCTGAGGTAACAAACATAAAAAATATACAGACGAATTGATAACCTCCTCCTTTTTGATTGAAGTCAGTTAAAATAAAAAAGTTTCACAGACACACAGGCAAGTTCTTCAAAAACTACCAATTCCGTATTTTTCCTTTTATAATTATAATGACTATTAAAATGGTTTTTCTCAAAACAAAGCAATATCATTTTGTGTATGTTATACTGAAAGTATTTATGTATTTTATGTATTAAGTGGATATGATTTTTTTGCGATATAGGTATTTAATGAACTATTCTTTATTTATATTTTCTTCTTCTACCTTCACAATACCATTCTGTTTAATGCACCTTCCACAGCTCCACACCAACGCCACGGGTTGGCTGGCAGATAATACCATTAGGCATTTAGTCCGCCCTTTGTGCTTATTTTATAGTGTAATAAAGAATAATTAAATTAAATTAAATGTACAGATTTTGCTTATCTACAGATTTATTACATGTATAGATCATTACTTGTACTATATAAATGCTTAGTTGTGTACTATCAGACTTTTTATTCTAATTGACAAAAAACAACTGAGGAAAAGACACCGAAGAAAGTACAAAATATCAAAACCGTTTAATCGTCGTACCAGCCTTCGACGATTCCGGACTCACACAAACCCGCGACCAAATGCTCCCGCTTACGCCGTGTGCCTTTCAAATACCTAATCTGGCCCGTTTCGATTTCGTATACGGCCTCTTAATACACTCATGTGTGTGTTGCCAGTGATGACCTACGGCGCTGAGACGTGGTCTTTTACAGTTAGCCTTTTCCACAGGCTCAAGGTCGCTCAGCGAGCGATGGAGAGGGCTATGCTTGGTATTTCTCTACGCGACAGAATCCGTAACGATGAAATCCGTAGACGAACGAAGATTACCGACATAGCTCTCAAAATTTGCAAGCTGAAGTGGCAATGGGCAGGCCACATAGTTAGGAGGACTGACAACCGATGGGGAAGAAAGGTCCTCGAATGGCGACCACGTCTCGGCAAAAGGAGCACAGGCCGCCCTCCAACCAGGTGGACTGACGACCTGAAGAAGATAGCGGGAAACCGCTGGATTCAGAGGGCGCAGGACCGGACGGAGTGGCGAACATTAGGGGAGGCCTATGTCCAGCAGTGGACTTTAAAAGGCTGATGGATGGAATACACTCATTACAACTAATAATAAATAGTTAGGTATGTCTCATTAAGAATTTGCGCGTATAAATAACTTCTGGATATACTTAAAGTTTTTATTACGTAAGTAGAGGAAGAATCGATTTACATGTCCCCTGTGACCCAAGGGACCGCGCCTGATCCTTATTATCACGAAATAATTCTAAAATTCTGCATACGACCAAATTTTAGGCAAAAAAGAGCTAGGTATAATGTGTTGCTATGCACTTAAGACGTTAAATACTCGAGAAGAGCCTTTACCGCCTCGTAATAGGGCTTTATAAAGAAGTCAAGTTATGGAAGTCCAGAAGTCGCGTAAACAATTATTGGCGTGTGATAGATAATGGTGGTAGTATTTTTAATTAGTTACCCTTAGAGCAACGATTGATGCTAGCGTGCACTGTTATGGCGGAGGCGTAGTAGCGTTATTGGTCTTCTACACTCTGAAAAAGCCAGAGAAGAAAAACCAGGACAGTTAAACAAAAATATTATGTGTGGTGTATTGACAAATAATAAAGAGTTTATCTATCTATTTGCGATTGGCAGTAATCAATAGATGCAACTACACACCCCGTATGATGATGTCGGTATACATACAGAAAATGACGTTGTTCTTTTCTGTAAATGTTTGCGTTTGTAGCAATGGAAAGAAACGGTGTCAAAATAAGAATGTGTGCGTTCCCCTACCATATTTTTTTCCAAAGGTGGATACCTAACATTTGTAACGAAGTGGGCGCAAAGGCTTCTTCATCAATACCGTCGTTGCTCTAAGTCAGTCGATTAAAAACTGTATACAGCTATTGAATCTGTTATTGGAGTGAGAAAGTGTTGTTTTTACTCACTGGTTCCTCGTTACATTGTTCGCGATCTAGTGAGATAATGAACAATCTAGTTATTTTTAGTCAATTTTTCCAGACTTTTCTTTTGGCAGATATTCTGGTGCGATAACAAAAAAAATGCTGAATGTTCTTATATGTAGGTATAAGGAAGCGAACTCTTTAGCCGAATTTACAATGCCAATAATGGAGTGTCCTGCTGCTATGATGATGCTATAGTGTCTCTCACGATCAGCTGTTACGTGTGCCCATTATCGAAACATCGTAGGGTACATAAAAAACCGGGATCTGTATTACTAAAATCTGTATAGTTCAACTTCCTACCACTGACATTGCCAAAACCGCGGGACCAACTATGTAGAACTGTTCTAAATACATTATGTATCGCGGCTGCAGCCTTGCTGCCTAAATTTTCGCATCCCACTACAGGGCACTTCTTCTTTTAATTGGAAGGTCTTATAGCTGATCCAATTCGGCTTGGTACTAGGGGCTAACCGCTTGCGTTCTCGTATAAATGTGCAAAATAAAATATTTATGACTTTAAGATGCTATTTTTGAATCCGTCACTACCTACACTAACGTAGGATATGAATATTGAACCAACGAACGTTCAATAGAAGTACTGTCCCTTTTTAGCGTCCATTGTGCGTATTTTATTATCGTGGTCGAGCTAGGCTAGGTACCTTACGGATGGTCAACCACAGGCCCAACCTGTATGACGTCATTGCACCGGACTACTCTCAAATCAAGATGATGTACAAGGAACGAATATTCAAACATGAAACAATATTACTTTTAAAAGATTATCGATTTATTTCGTTTCAGAAACCTTTCGGTAGGTATTATAATATAACTTATACGGACAAGGAAGAAAATGTGGTTATAATAAAATAATTAACTTATGGTCTGGTCATGATTAATGGTAATTTTATATAAAAGCTTATTTCCATTTACTGATGATTGTTTTTTAATTTACATTTTAATACAAAATAGTGCCAAGATTCTGTCACCCAAAAGAGTTCGAAGTACATTTACAGGTTTCATTTTGTTGGTCCTAACTCTTAACTTAAAAATAGGACTAACAAAATGAAACCTGTTTGTATGTCCACTCCTAGTTCAGAAAATGAAGCCAGACGCATAAAGTATCCAAACAATGTTGCTCACGAATTTTTCGATATTACAATCGGTCTAACTGTACCTTATTGAAACATTTCTTAAATTTAATTTGTATTACTGCCCAATATCCGCGGTACTAGGGCCATTTCAAATAATTTCGGGATAAAGGATACGGCTGCAGTATCCTCTGACTAATCGTAAGAAAGTCGCGTAGAGAAATACCACAGAACATATTAAAAGAGTTACAATGGAAATGTGGGCGGGGTAGACGCTCCATGGAATTTTGATTTTCTCTACAGAAACGCGCGATCGTGCTACGATATGTGTGCTTGGGTGTCTTTCGTTCATTTGAAATCGCGTGATTGTGCGGCGCTAAGATTGGCTAGATTTGAAATTGCAAATATGTGCGTAAGCTTCGTATTTATTTAAGTAGGTACAGATATAATGGAGGTGAAAGGCGGGGCTTGATCGGCGACACCAGTCTTCATACGAATGGCGCATTATTGCCGTTCTACCTATCTTAATAATGTTCTGTGAGAAATACCAAGCATGGCCCTCTCCATCGCTCGGCGAGTGACTGAGCCTGTGGAAAAGACTGAAAAAAGATAACGATTCAGCACTCTATCGACAGCTTTTAACCGATAATTTGTAGAACAGGCTAAAGTACTACTTTACACGAAATATGTTAATTACAATAGAAACAATTTAGCTTTTAGCTGGTATATAAAATATTGTAATATTTTGCAGACGGCGCTTAGACATTATGATAAATTTTATTATTCCTTTCCAACGTGATGGAGTTGATAAGAATGTTATACATGCTTACAAAATATTGCGTTCTTATCAAACTTCACCGTGTTTATATGTATACTTTGTTAGGGTCACCAGATTAAATAAACTAGAAAAAATCCAATATGTGTATTATGTTATTCGATTATAATAATTTATTCGAATACATCAATATGGTGAAATAAGTATTGCGCTGGTTTCTTTGTTCCTCTGTGATTATGTATTTATGCTGCCGCAGTGGCACAACACACACAAAATATCAGAGTACAACTCGCTCGGGTGATTAAGCGAAATACATTAAAATAAACTTAACAAAAATCTACTTTGAACATAATAGTAGTTATTGTGAGTCAACCGTTGGAGTTGGAAATATGCTATCGCGTACCTTTTTTACCAAAAGCGCTAATCTCAGGAACTACAGGTTCGAATTAAAATATTATTTTTGTGTTGAATAGTCCATTTATTGAGAAAGGCTATAGGCTATATTATCATTACGCTATGTGGATGAAGTCTCGGGCGGGGTTAGTTAATAGTAAAATGATTTTATTAATTCTACATACATACTTGGTATCGCCTATATAGTATGTATATTATATAGTCGCTTAATTTTAACGCAAAGTATGGAGCTGCTGCTTTTTATTATTTGACTAAAAAAGCTAAGATGTCAGAAATGTCCGCGACCCGGTATTTTATTTTGACGGCCCGGTACCGGGTCGCGACCCGGCAAATGGGAATCACTGCTCTAGAACATTTTTTTTCAACCCTTTTTTATGTCCCACTGCTGGGCACAGGTCTCTTCTCACAAGTGAAAGGGATTTAGGCCATAGTCCACCACGCTGGCCAAGTGCGGGTTGGTGGACAACAGAACATTACTTGAATGTATCTCCGCTGCACAGGCAAGTAAAGCAATCCCCGCGTAGCGCGTAGGTAAGATTTGCAAAAAATCGGTAAAGGCACAATCATTTCTACACGTAAACCATCCTCAGGAATCATTTTGTTTTCGATATTGTTGATAATATCGTATGCGATTTTCCATAAATACATCGATACTTTTTTCAAGTTAACTAAACAATTTATGGTGATGATTCTCTCTTTTAATTTTTTGTTTGTAAGAATATCAAACATTCGGTAGGTAACCCTATCGACATATTTAGATAAAGGAAAATTTAAAAAATATATTTGCATAACAATTTATCTGTATCTCTTATGTAATTTGATAAAATATATTTATGCCTAAGTATTAATGTTCATTAAGGCACTATAGCTAAAGTCGCTTAGATAAAATGTAAACCTAGTAGGATTTAAACTGAATATTGTATATACTTACTAATTTTTACATCACATTCATGCTTATCCGTCCTTACTCGAAGCGGTTAGTGGTTTATTTTCCAGAAACTGTTTTATTTATTCAAACTGTTCCTTCCAAGCGATATCCGACCGACGTTACCGAAAAACACGAATTATAGTCTTTGTATTACTATAACACACGTAGTGTATGAGAAAATATCCCATGTCGTGTTCCGTACAGCACTCAATGTGAAGACTATTTGTCCATTACACAAGTAGCTCTCAATACTTTCTATTGTAGATAACACTATTCACAGCTTGTCGACCGTGCCTAAATGGTCTTTAGAAGTAGCCATACAGAAATAAGAAGTTCAATTGGATGTACGCAAAGACGTGTTATATTTTCTATACCTACCTGTACTATTATGTATTCTGTGACCTACCTAACCAGCTATCCACCCACAGAACATTATTAAAAGAGGTAGAACGGCAATAATACGCCGTTTGTATGAAGACTGGTGTCGCCGATTAAGCCCCGCCTTTCACCTCCATTACATCTGTACTTAAATAAATACGAAGCTTACGCACATATTTGCAATTTCAAATCTAGCCAATCTTAGCGCCGCACAATCACGCGATTTCAAATGAACGAATCACACCCAAGCACGCACACAAGCACGCATATTGTAGCACGATCGCGTGTTTCTGTAGAGATTTTGGAAGTTTGAGCGTTTGCTCAAAATTCCTTGGCGACGTCTGCCCCGCCCACATTTCCATTCTAGCTTCTGTTAATAATGTTCTGTGTATCCACCCGCGACGCGACACGCCTGGATGACACCCTTTTCCCATAAGAATGGGATATTTTCCTCGAATAAAAATAGTCCATGAATCTCTAACCCCTCAACTATATCCGTACATTTGTAGGTGGTAGAACTATTATGGTTCGCCCGGGGAAGTACCACCGCTGCACCCACTTCTGCCGTGAACCAATTCCATTGTTATTCGGTGGAAAGGTGTAGTTGCCGGCCACACTTACATGAGGCGGCCACCAGCCTTCGGAGTAGCAGCGCAACTGCTCACGACCTCAGACAAGACTTAACTATGCTTGCTTGAGGTTGTATATAGATGTCCATGGGCTGCAGTGATCACTTAACACCACGTGGCCTGCATGCTCGTCTGCTACTCCATTCAAATAAAAAAAAAATGTGCAGACCACGAAGAGTTAAGTGGTCACTGCAGCCCATGGACACTGACGGCACTGACGCACAACCTCAAGTCAGCCTTAGGCACAATACAAAGAGCGCCTTATATCTCTATTGTGCCTTAGTCTTGTCTGTGGTCGTATGCAGTTGCACTGCTACTCCGAAGGCTGACGTTCGCCTCATGTAAGACTGGCCAGCAACTGCACCTTTTCACCGGAGCACAATAGAACTGCTTCACGGCAGGAGTGGGTGCAGCGGTGGTACTTCCCCGATCGAACCATTCAAGTTACCACCTACAACAGACACAGACTTTACAAAGATTGAGTAAAAAAAATTTAGCCATAATCCTACATCGCGTGTGATACGGCATCCTATTCAATATCGACAAGAGTATCTCATAAAGAGTGCACAATTTTTTTATTAATATACGACCGGCAACAGATAGTATCTAGATAACACTCTGAAGCAATAATAAACCACAATATACTTAAACATTAGCTATATATAAAAAAATTGCTTTAAATGTCTTAGTGTGTTTGTTTGTTTTATTTAAGGGTTCCGTACCCGAAGGGTGCCAACGGGACCCTATTACTAAGCCTCCGCTGTCCGTCTGTCTGCCTGTCATCAGGCTATATCTCGTGAACTATGATGGTTAGACGTTATTTTTTTTACAGAGGATGTAGGTATTTCTGTTGCCGCTATAACATCAAGTAAAAAATTGTATAAAATAAATATTTCAGGGGGCTCCCATACAATAAACGTGATTTTTTTTAGATAATGGTACGGAACCATACGAGTCGACTTGCACTTGGCCGGTTATTTTATTGTTTCCTTCTTTCATGTCGCAACGTTCAATTGGTAGTTTTTTATTTTGATATACCCAGTGTCACTCTCACATTAAATACGAATCTAACGATACCTCTCAAGCTAAAATCCATCAAGCCGTTCAGGCTGCAGAGCGTGCCAAACTATTAGGGACTCAACGGCAGTGCGATATGTCATAATATGGTAACCATTGTGCCACACGGGCGTTTTTATATATATCTTTTGAGGAACGTTAACGGAAACTTCCGATATTATTATCGTCTTTATGAGGTATGATAGTATCAATTTGGCATATTGCGACTGTCAATACATAAGGGAAGTATGTATTTTATTAATAGAAGCGTTGACTATTACAGTTGATAAAATGGGTGGAGATATGGGAAAGGAACAAGATATATTCTCATAAATGTGTATGACGTTAAAATGTCTTTACCTTATTTACTAGGTCGTTTATTAACTACCCAACCAGTAACTATACAATAACTATAACTTTTTACAATAATAGCCCCACAGTAGCGTAGATGTCCCTGTGTCTTGGAAGTGAATCAAATCGAAAGAACAGAATCTGAAAATCATCATCGGACCCCCGATTGGCAGTCCGACATGGTCGGTTACCATGTGAACTGCCAATCGGCCTGCGCCACACGGGTCGTCAAATCTATAAAATAATTTATTCCATAACTGTACTCGTATCTTAGAGCATCACAAGTACTGACAGGTATGACAACCGTCAGAGGAGTGGCTTTTACGGCGAACCCCTCGTCTCAACGTGCATGCACAATGTGCCTTCTAGTTATATACAACTAGTGTGAGTGTGTGTCGGTGTCAGTGTTGTAGGTGCATAAAAAATTATGATGTTACTTAATTGAAATTGACATAATAATATTTAGAAATGTATGCGTCTGTAGCGATGAAAGAATTTGTGAATGTGTGACAAAATGTGTGCGTTCTTCCCCCCGCACCAGATTTGGCACAATAATTATGTATAGCAGCTAGGCGCAATGCCCTCTCCGCTGACGGGCGAGTCAGTACCTTTGATGCTTTAAGACTCGTATATTTCCAACACAAGCATTGTTTCTAAGGAATATTCAATTAATAAGTATTTATATTGTAATGTATTTCGTTGTGTACTGGACACAAATTACAGTTTCAGTTAGCTGTAACTTCAAGCACCATTAACTTCTTGTTTGATATTTATGTAATTATAGATTAATGAGTGTATAATGTAGTGTATTTGTTTCGGAATTATAGTGTTTTTATGGAAATTTAACGGCAAAATAATGTGCATCAACATGGTTCATTTAATATCGCAAATTTTATTATATCTATCAGGGCTGGATTGTTTTTTAATTTACACGAGAATTACAACACAAGTATATTTTACAGCACAAATATAGGTTTTTAACAAAAAACAAAATTAGTAATATTCGCCTTAAAGTGTTGCGGTGACGTAGGTATTCGGCATTTCTGAAAATTTAAATCTTTTTGCCCTATTTCGTACGCGGGAATGTGACATTCGCAATATTTTGGAGGAGAAATACAACAGGGCGATGAATATTTACCCTTTTTTATTCATTCTTATGTTACGTATATTGCGAACCCTTGCCTATTTATACGAGGAATATTAGAAAAGTTATATGTACGAGTACTTTGCTGTCCTTGTAAAGGATAACAAAAGTATTCTTGCAGAAACTTCATACGGGTAGGTACTCTACAAGAAATACCTTTGGTGAAAAGAGGCCTTATATTTTGCATTAAATATAAGGCCTCTTTTCATTTTGCAAATAAAATATTAATTTAAAAACTTTTACAAAACAATATTTTAATTAAATGTGCTAAAGTTTATTGCGGTGTACAAGTTAACTTAGTAGATGGTACAAAAATATGTAACTTTGTAGACGCGGGCAATTTGGATTTACGAGTACAATATTGAGAATACTACTTATTTGCATTGTAATCCAAAAAATATCAGACCAATGTGTTGAAGATATGTGATTAAAAGAGTTGCAGGATTCTACCCGAACAAAATATGCATTGCAAGAGGCGCAGCACCCTTTAGAGATTCCACAGACTCTTGCCAAGTGTATCACTCTACTACCGACCCATATTGCACGTACAGGTGGTACCTACATTAAATTTAATGGTAGATCTTTTAATCTACTGTCTTCGTATAATATAAACGCTTCACACTCATACTTCTCATACTTTTTAAATTTTAAATTTTATTATTTGACATCACTATAAAAATTGCGAATTTCTACTAGTATGCAAAATAATATAGAAACCCGCATCAGTTGTAGCAACCTTTTTTTGGTATCGGGGTGAAACCTCCAAAAGGTACCCGGCACCTTGGGAGAGGATACCGGGTTATGTGGGATTTGTACCGCATTAAAACCCTCTCAGTGGGCTACCTCTGTGCATGGGAAGGACTCTGGGTTCTCCAGTAGAACGTACCGGTGTCTTCCACGCGTGGCGCCCAGAATGGGCCCATCTTCGGGAGAGCTTTGTGCTGCTCTCCTGCATCTTCAGATTATGGCAACATACGTCCACGCATTCCCGGGGTTGCTGGTTGGACGGATCGAGCTCCCACTCTCACCACCCGCAACCCTGGAAGCCCCTTTTTAGTCGTCTCTTACGATCAAGCAGGGGATACCGCTCTATTCTTAATCCCGAAGTAGCAACCTATATTATTTCTTTGATAATAATTTGTCGTTTTCCTTGTTTACGTTAAAGTCACCTGATACTTCAAAGCCAATAATATAGTTATTAAATTTCTAAACCTTTCATATTAAAGCAGTTAAGTGCCCTCCGTGTTTGTAAACAACTTTTTATATAGGCAGTGTGTTTCGCTTGAATGCGAAATATTTTGTTTTTACTTTTTATACCATCTATTTTTTTAGTTAATGAATTGGTTCTTTATATGTAGTGTGGCTGCACCCTTTTCGCGACCCACTGCTGGTCACGGCTCTCTAACCTTTTTTGGGGAAGCCTGGAGCCTACTCCACCACGCTGCTCCAATCCGGGTTGGTGCGACCAACCCGGATTGGGGCAGCTTTGTGGAGCACCATCTTGGTGGCCAAACGCTGGCGGTTGTCTTCAAACCGCCTCCGACGCGATTTGACGAATGCTACTCGTATCTGCTCTGTTATATTCTCCCTGAAACCCGGAAACGCTACTAGCCGTCATCCATCTTGCTCCAATCCGCGCCCGTTTCGCGTAACTGTACTTACCAGAAGTAAACAATGCGAGCTTCTGCCAAGTAACAGGGAGTACTTATCATCATTTCACCCCAATTTAAGTGTAAAGACATTCTTGTCTGCTAACAAAGGGAAGGAAAATGGAACCCTTTATTTTGTACGTGTGTTGGAGCCTTGAAGTTGTAAAACGACCTTCAAATTAGTCTTGCGCTGTTTTAATTTAAATCTTGATTGTGGTAGGTAGGTAGTAGAATATAAACGTGACTTTTTATTGCGGTAGCATGTTTTTTTAATTTCTGATTTCAACGTGTTATTGAGTTATGCTTATTTACGCGTGTATTCTGATTTGTGTTTTCCTTTATATTTTTATAAATATGTAAAAAAAGGCTTTGATATCATTACAGCCAAACCGGAAAAAATCTGGGTATACAGAAGATCTTGCGGTCTTGTTGGTCATACAACACATACCAGTAAAAATTATAAATACCTACCTTTCTCCATTGTGATGTGTCCATACTACCATAGTCCTCGAGCAGCAGTTTACAAATCCCCTTACTCACCCGACCCAGCAGTTTTATTGTAATTTATTATGTTTTCTCTTTACTATTGTTAACATTATTTAACAGAAAGAACTGCAAGAAACCCTAAATAGATACCTATGACACATAAAAAAAACCGAGAAAATTTTTTGAAGGTTAACTAGCTAAACTTGCAATGTTTCGAAAAAAGTAAACCAAATTAATTCATTCATTTTCATTTTCAACTTACCTACGGGAGTGGACTATTAGCCTTCGGAGCATGTTAGCCTCTAATGCTAAGACGAGCTTACAGCACTAAAGACCACAAAGTTTGCATTATTGTATTATTTATTTTATTTGGTAAGGTGGGATAGGGTGTTTGTTAATCCTAAGGCCACTGTGATCAGTAAATATTTCAATGTAATTATATAATATATGTAATAACAGGGAATGCATGCTTGTCTTCGATTATTACCGTAATAACTTCCATCAAACATCGGCAAAACTAGGGAATGCAAATCTCGCGGGATTGGGACTCAAGCCAGATACCGCGAGATCGCAAAACCTAAAACTAATTTGTTGTTCCAGTGGGCACGACGACGACGCACCTCACAGTGGTGAGGGTGAACACGGACCCGGCGCCGGTAAAGGACCACCAGGTGCCCGTGTTCCTCTATAGCAGGCACTCCTTCGTGGCCGACCAGTGGGACCTCACCACAAATCAGGTATGTGTGCTTTTAGTTGAATACATCGATGAACAAGGGTAGTCGAAATTGTTCTCAAATATTGCAAGCCGCTGTAAGAATATCAAGTGGAATCCGGTCCCCCGTCCCCTACGCATGAGACTGACCCATTGGTAGAGTCTATGATCGTCAATTCCAACGGAATCTCGGCACATGCACATAATTCACAGTCTCTGTCGTCACTTTGCGGTAAGCGGCGGGAGCTCATGATTAAGAACCACGGAATGGTCCGAAACTAGTCGGGCGATCCCGAAAAACCAAGTGACTAGAACCGTTTTTATATCACCATACACATAACGTTTAGTTCCTACTTTTACCGCCTACAGTCGCAAAACCTTTTAAATCGCCTTTTACGACAGGCAGAAGATTCCTTAGCTGATCCTGAGCCACACAGATGAGGCCTACCTATGTCATGCAATGGAACTCTAAAGACTGATTGATGGATGGATGGAGAAATTTGTCAATGAACATATAAAATGTAGCGAGATCGCGCCATGGCAGTGACAAATCGCGAAATCGCGGTATGATATGTTACAGTTTGCATGGGATTTTAGCGATGAGTTGTAGTGTAGTACATACAAGTATAATAATCTACATATTTACGATCCTGTATCAAATATGTTTGATACAAAATTATCGCACATTCGGTACAGGATTTTTTAAATGTACGAGTATATATTTCATCTTTCAAAGATTAAATTTCATTATTTCCTTCTTTATATGTAAGCTTATTGAGTATGCTGTTGGAAGCAAACACCGTAAAGATTAATATAAACCTTCTTATAATCGTTAAACTTAAGAACGCTGAAAGAAATTTGATTTCATTGTAAAATGATACGTAATCAGGATCTTATTTCAGCAGGTATGATGAGTTGATAATGGCGAAATTAAATCAAACAGTTCCCTCAAAAGTCGTTTCTAAGGAAAAGCAAAATTATCAGTGCTTTATATTATATTTCATGAATTTCGTTTCCTTTCTGCTAATATTGTTCAAAGAACTGTTTGTTGATTTGTTTATTACGAGTATTTTGTTTATTTTAAAAACAAAACAATATCACAATATCACAATAATGACAATTATCGACATTGAGCAACAATTTTTACGTATATTACTGCAAGTGGAATGTTCATTTCTTGTTTCTTTAGTTCTGTTTTCTTGTCCGTCCTTTCGTTTGTCTGTAGATGTGTCTGTGAGTCTGTATAAAAAGAAACTCCTACAATACACACATCTTCCTCAAATCAACGAATAATGATGTACATTCGTCTAATAAGTAATCCACATGGTGCGAGTCATTTTCTTCTGTTATTGTTACACTTTCTGACATTCAAAAGCACAATTTTGATAATTCTCCTGCTTACGAGTAGATCCGTAGCTAACATTGAGCTGCGAGGATTGTTTAATTTTGTGTAATCTGCGTATCCAAATTTATTTTCAAAAGCTTAAATGCGTTCAGTGGAAAAACACCGTGAATCAATTTATCATCCCAAAAAATGGGTGCTTTGTTCCAAAAAAGAAAATTAATTGCTTGAAAACAGCGAAAACGTTTTTTTTAATACTTCAAGTGGTGTCCATTAAATACAATAAAAACAAAACGTTATTATCTACGGGTATTAACTCTACATAGAACTGTGCCAAAAAAATGTTTACGATACAAGCGGCGGATTAACGGACTGGCAAATAGGATGTCTGTATTTAATTGGGATGATATCGTACAATATAATTTTGTTAATCACTTTAATATACTTAGCAAAGTTTTTTTCATCCATGTCACCTTTAGTATCTTTTTAACCTTTGCATTGTTTTACTGTAATCGAAATGTAACGATTTACTTGATCTAAATTTCTTGGATGAAGTCATAGCTAGTAACAATGGGCCTCCGACTAGCGTAAAATGCAAGCGATCTGCGCAGCGAATATCAAATAAATACCTTATAAATATTAAGCAAAATGGACGGGAATAGGTGAAGGATAGTGGCAAAAAAGATACGCGTTGCAGCTGCTGTATTTGGGAGGGCACGTAAAGCTGTCGGTCGGTTATTATTATCGACCGAGTCGTTAAATTTTACCGGGAGAATTATGGCCAGTTTAGAAACATATTATTATGATAGCTGTTGCTAACCCGCATTGGAGCAACGCAGAAGAGTAGGCTTCTGTCTCCGATGAGGAGGAGGAGGCATAGGAAAGATCCTTGTGGGACACAAAAAGTGATGCGAAGAGGAGTTGTAACTGTCGATCATTACATTATAATTTTTTTTAAAGAAAACTATGAATCTCTTTCTACTTTAGCAACTAGTTTCACAAGTTTCACAGCAATTTCAGCTGGTTTCGATATATAACTGAAGAGCCGAACATCTGTCCAAACACACACGAGTTCGATGTTCCTTTAAATGTGTTATCGCGTTATTTCTGTTCTGTTTAGTCACTATTCTATGTTGTAAATATTTTAGCGCTGGGACGTGATAAAGTGTATTTTTAATGACAAGAGTATTAAAAATCCTTATTTTGTAATTGTTTAGATTAAGTTGGGAAAACAAAAACATGAATCAACAAGAAGCATACGCATGCATACATACTTAGTACTTACACATGAAACTTCGCAATTTACGAGTAGAACGAAAAAGTAACTTATAAAAATCATATTGGGAGTATCATAAACGAGAGCACCTGGATGACCGAGCTAAGCTCTGATAAGCACAATTAATTTTTTTGGTCTAACATCAAATTAAACTTAGAAAGTATACTTAGATACAATTTAGATGCGTTGATAATAGGCTCCCAATAACAGTTTTTCTAAAGTGATAAACCTTTACGAGTAGAACGAAAAAGTAACTTATTAAAATCATATTGGGAGTCTTTAGGCTTCTTGTCTCAAACGGCTGAGGGCTACTAAATTTTGAAGAAAAAAAGTAGTTGACATTTTTTTCTCTTTAAATGAGATAAGCTTTAAGCTTTTGCTGTTCAAAAATCTATTCATATCTTCGGAATTCGAATTTCCAATTTATCTAAAGTATTTCAAACATGGGTGAATACGAGAAGTATTTCAAATTACATTTTCCCTTTCCTATTTATCCAATTTTCGTTATCGCAACCCTTTTCACGGACTGGCTATAAATTACAATAGAAGCAAAGGGATTTAAATGACCTTCTCACTTGCTTTCTTCCATTGTGTTTTAACTTGTATGATTAGCTATCAAATCAAATCAAAAATATTTATTTTATATTAGGAATACAAAATGAATGTCCTTTCAATCTCATATAATAATATATCATTTATTGGTCTTAGATACTGATAAAGTAGAAAAGGCGGCACTATTTTGTAAATTAAGGAAAATCGCCTTTAAAACAATAGGCGAAACTTTGAGAAACAATAAAAAGGCCCGCATATATCCACTAAATTCGTTTGTTTACTATATGCGGCAATACATCTTGTGTTAATATCTACTCGAGTATTGAAACCGTGTTTGGCATATTGGCATATTTTCAAAATGGTAATACAGATTAGGACCCAATATGCACAGCAGTGGGACTTAAACAAAGGGTTGAAAAATACAATCTGGGAGAACTCCTTCGATAAATGAGTAGTCTACTTATTTGTTTAAGGAGTACCCCAAGGTTGCGTTATGGGCTCTAATGTGTAATACCGAGAGTTTTTTTGTTATTGATGACTACATTTAATATGAAGTACATTGTATGTATCTGAACGTTCTTATTTTGCATACCTCAGATGCTTTAGATTCTAAAGTGAAGAATATATCTACTATCTGTTATTACCCAGCATATGTAAAAATCACGTAACTACTAAATTATGTATGGAGATATGCGGCATAACGTTAAATTATTCATGTTTGTAAATTTTACAGTTTAGATACTCACGTTTACCTAAAAACAGACCCGTATTGAAATATGACAGCGTTATCAAGCTGTTCCGATTTCCATATTTATTGGTTAGTGTAATGTTTGTGAGCCTGTTTACATATTCTGTTGTATGTACGTTATCAGTAAAACAATATAATCTGGCCGCGTACGACTACAATGTGTTAATTTCAAACAAACAAAAAAATAACAATTTTTAAATAAAATGTAAAATAAAACGTAAGTATTTTCGTGGTGTAATAAACACTGGATATGTGTTGAAAAAGCTCTCAAGCTCATAAAGCAGTTTGGCTGAATTGGTAACATAATAAAAGTGGACTCGCAATAGGATTCAGAGAGTATAAGATGGAATACAAATACTAAAAATACTTTTGTATTGTACAAAATCCAACTCCAATCCAAATCCAACTAATTTGACAATTCCAAGTGTCCTTGAGCGACCTGTAGCAACGATGCAAACAATAAAAAATTTAGACCACCTGGCTCTATGCCATTTAATTTTTTTCCCGGAAATAATTCATTATGGCAATATTTATGGTCGTTGACAACCCAAGCATTATTTGTAATCTACTTGCATTAATCTAATGGGTAATAAGGGTTAAATGAGGTCGTTCGTCAAGGGAATATTTTTTGGCCAAAAAATTGTAATGTTCACGTAGTTCGAGGCACTTCCATGACAGCTTTCAAGTCTATCAACAGTCTTTCAAAGTTACTACTCTAATATTTCTGGTGACACTATATATTGCTTTACACTGTTTTGATGTGAATTAAGAAAAATACATTCGGGATCTATGCAAGGAAGAACGTTAAATATTACGAAGAGAATCGCTAAGAAGTTTGTAATTTATCGAATAAAAAGTAGCGACAAAGTACAGTGTGGGTAGTTTTCGTTGGTTAATTAGAAAATATTTTTTTTAAATATATGATACATTCACAGACTTCGTAGACTGGATACTTCCAACGAGAACCACATCATATCCGAAAATTCATACATTTTTCGGATTAGATGAAGCGCTGGCGATGTTGTAAGCAATAGGACCTATTTTAATACTTTATAGGAGATAAAATAAATTTTGAACAACATATATTTTTTAAACTTCCGAATACTTATTACAGTGAATCGCAGCACTGAATGTAGAATGTACCATCATCACTACATAGTATAAAACAAAGTCGCTTTCTCTGTCCCTATGTCCCTTTGTATAGTGGAGAAGTACCGCTATTTTTGAGGTTTCTAATGTGATGTCGTAAATAATTACATTTTTTCCGCTTACATTGCAAACGCAGGCTGAACCCTACGAGTTTTATCAAAATAATGTACTAAGTATTGTACACATTGAAAAGGTCTACAGAAAAGTCCGTGATGGTATATGTCTATCTCTTATGGATAACCCACAATAACTTTTTTTTTGTCATTTACTTTTTACGACAAATAATGGCTAATTTTCGAAGCGATTTTAACCAATACAGCATTAATCCTTAACCAATTAAATACCTTGAATACATTGTTCATCATGTGTATTTAGTATCAGCATTGCACCCGTGCGAAGCCGGGGCAGGTCGCTAGTTGTCTTATAAACCGCATGACCAGGAATGTGCCTTTGTGAACAAGAACAAAAAACGTGATAAACGATGAGCCAACAAATCCATGTAACAGATATGAATTATTCAGTGAAAATTCATGAGGGTAGCCTTCCAACAAGCCACATATTCATTCTCGCCAAACGGTTATCCTATGCTAATAACTGCTGCGTCTGTAAGTTATGCTACATTGTAGAAGAATTATTCTTCATACGAAATCTGAAATATCTAGAGCAGAAACGGTTTAGAATTCAAAAGGATATTTGGACCTTTCTTTTATATTTAATTTGAAACTTCAAGTTCTGTACCTAACTTTCTTCTTTGACCCTTTTAAAAACGAGTAGTTGTATTCGGATTTCGAGCAAGTCATAGAATGTTATGTACTTTTAAAAAAAATCGGTTTCTTTCTAAGACTTTTTAACGTGATGTTATTTGATTTTTTTAACCTTTTTTATGTTCCACTGCTGGGCACAGGTCATTTAGGCCATAGTCCACCACGCTGGCCATGTGCGGATTGGTGGACGTCATGCTTTCGAGAAATTATGAATTTCTTCAGTCATGCACGGCGATGGAGAACATCGTAACCAATTAAATATCACGATGTTTTCCATTTCCGTGGAGTAGCGATAGATACGCACATTACAAATTTATTTTTCAGAGGTGCGCGCCGAAGCTTTGAACCCGGTATTGGCCGCGTTGTAGACCGTGGTCTTTTATCAATCGACCATCGCTGCTCATTATTTGAATAGAATCCTTTATAATGTAAGCAATACAGCTAGCTTTTTTACACGCTTTTTATTAGCTTCACCTGTATGTTTGTATGTTTGTTTGTAACCGACTTCTTTGGGCGCGATTTTGACCCACTTTAAACGGCCAGATTTCGTTCAAACTTTGTAGATTTATTGAGGACCGATGACAATACACTAATATGATAAAATTTTTCCATTTTTCAATTTGCAAAATATGATTTTTGTTAATTTATATAATTTTCTGGTTAACTTGAAAATTTGCATAGGGGTCAAGGGCCGATGACAATGCAATAATATGAGAATAAAAATCCAACTAAAAAATTAAAAATAAATAATGTAGTTTAAAAAACTAAAAAAACACGCTTTTGAGAAAATACGAACTAAAAACTAAAAAAATAAGAAGAAAATGTATATTACTGTAAATAAAGCGTGGGGTGCATGGTGTCAATAGTATCTTAAAAAAACCACCCCACGCTTTATTTACAGTAATATACATTTTCTTCTTATTTTTTTAGTTTTTAGTTCGTATTTTCTCAAAAGCGTGTTTTTTTAGTTTTTTAAACTACATTATTTATTTATTTCTATGGCATAAGTTCTACTGCTACATAACTGTCCTTTCAAGTTCTATATTTGTTCGATGTAGTGTTCTTCAACATTTTCTAGTAAAGTAATATTTGCATTCCTTTAAAAATTTCTATTTCCGCAAGACAACAATTATGTACACGTTATTGTATTTTGGAGGTTTACTTGATTGCAATATTTTATCATCTAGATAAAATATCAGTGTTAGCTGTGCGTAGTCTGCCAATCTCATTACATACATACATAGATAACATCGTGTTTGGATTTGGACCTATTGTTATTATGTACATGTAGCTCGTATACGCAAGCCTGTTAATTATTACAGCATGTCTCTTTTTATTTTGACCAAATGTTTTTTATTGTAATATTAATGAGTTTTATCGCGATGTCGTCACGTCTCGATTCCGGTAGCACGTCTAATTTGCGGGCTATTAATGTGTTAATTTAATACGCACATGCTGTTTGTGTTGTCATAGTTAATTGACTCGGGTTATCGCTTCCTTCTTGCTTTTGACTTTAACGGATGAGGTAGGTATGGCCCGAAGTGAATATTTTTAGATTGTACCTTATATAGCGAATATGTAGTAAACAGACGAAACAGGGAATGAAATCTAGCAGTAATTATTTGAAATTAATATACTCAATTTTTAATTGTCATCTTAATATCTGTTTTTATTTGAAGTTAGTTTAAGGCCTCAATGTATATAAAGCCACCACATCATAGATATGTAGTTTTTAGTAATCTGTGTCATAGGTATCTTAAGCCACTTTTTTCAACTGTCGACATTGTTACTTTTATTTAAGTTTTACTTGAAGGCTTATCATTCGTACTAATAATTCTACGGCATGAAAACATTGAATTAAATCTGTGTATATGTTAACATTCTCTCTCTCTCTCTCTCTACCAACATGCATTGGAGCAGCGTGGTGGAGTAAGCTCCAGGCCTTCCCCAATAAGCGGAAGAGACCCGTGCCCAGGAATGGGACGCAAAAAGGGTTGCAGCCAAAGCCATATGTAAATATTAATAATTATAAGGCGTTTATGAGATAAACATATTTGCATGTAACTTCCTTTATAGCTATCAAACATAACAGAGTTAATTATTTTTGGACAGCTTCGCTTTTACGAGTTTTTAATGATTATAATTTAGAAATAAGGCGTTGTAAATTGTATTAGGTTTTTTTGCACTATTTTAAGGTTCTATAACTTGTGGAACGCAAAGAAGGACTCTACGAATTCATTCATTTATGTATATTAATTACCGGTTTATCTTTTTTACCAGTTTTATTTATATATCCGCGACTTCGCTTGTCGCTTGTGTAGGTAGTGCAATTTTATCTCGATTACTTACGCGATGGTATCTTCTGCTCCCGTCACAAAATAGTATGAGAGCTCTTGCCGTTGTACAAATACCTAAGCTTAGGAAAAATACTTACGAATTTTATTTTAACACATTAATGCTGAAACTCTCTTTTGTACTTGGTAGGTAGAACTTTCATCGCAATACCGCGTGGCTTCCATTTCTGCCTTAAAGCAATTCTATTGTATTCGGAAAGGTAGGTTGCCGGGCCGGCCAGATTTACAAGAGGCGACCAATCAGCCTTCGGAGTTGCACACGACCTCAGGCTTGCCGTCAGACATTCTCGTCGCACCATTTAAATTAAATTAAGCAATAACTATTATGCGCTTAATGTAGAGATTAGAGAAATAAGAACAATTTTTTATTTTATTTGAATGGAGTAGCAGATGAGCATGCAGGTCACGTGGTGTTAAGTGGTCGCTGCAGCCCATGGACATCTACATACAACCTCTAGCAAGCATACGTAGTTCTTGCCTCATGTTAGTGTGGCCGGCACCTGCACCTTTCCACCGAAACACAATAGAATTGGTTCACGGCAGAAGTTGGTGTAGCGGTGGTACTTCTCCGGGCGAACCATAATAGTTCTACCACCTACAGGCTTTTTTTATTTCTCTATTTTCTCGCCTTTGAAACCTTTTGGAAAAGTTTTGTACCAATAACCGTTCCTAGTCCTAATAAGACGAAAACAGAGCGATCACTTCTATTTAACCAGGTAGCAATAACCCTTTGAACGCATATTTACTTGACCACTTCGGAAACGCCTACGAGATATGAGTTATGACTTCGACTTGCCTCTCCTGTAAGCCTCGTAAATTTGGCTGTTCGGAAATACTCATGAAAACATTCGTGTAAGTCATCACACACCAACTCCACAAAACAAATTTGTGGAGTTGGGTCGTTTGGGCTCTTTTCTTTGCTTTCGTAGAACCGTCTATTGTTAAGGCGCACACCTTACTTTGTTCGCGATTTGTAAATAATATGTTTTCAGGGCAAAGCAATTATCCTACGCACGAATAAAGACCCAAAAAACGTTAAAGAACGAAATCCAATATAGTTACATGTTTCCCTACAAACCTACAAAGAAAAAGGCGGAACGGTAATGTGATGGATAGGTACTCTGTTTCCTATCCCCTGCCTGATCGTAAGAAGCGACTAAAAAAGGGCTTCTGGGGTTGCGGACGGTGAGTCCCGCCCAGCCAGCAGCCCCGGTAAGGACGGCGGTGTGTGCGTGGCCACATGCCGCTGTGAGCGCCTGAGGGTGCAGGGGAGCTCATCTGGACCACCAAATATGGACCCGATCTGGGACGCCGCGCGTGCAGGACACCGGAGCATTCCACTGGAGATCTCGGAGTCCTCCCCAAGCGCAGAAGCAGGCCACCGAGGGGAATTTAGTGCTTTGTACCGCACATACCCCGGTATCCTCTCCCAAGGTGCTGGGTACCTTTTGAAGGTTTCCTCCCCGATACTAAAAAAAAGGTACTCTGTTTCTAGGCGACAACAATTATTATTCATATCCAACCTATAATATTTCATACCATTTCATGTATTACGCCGATAAAGAGTTCGTTGACCGCTGATACACTGTGATATTTTAAAATGAGACCAGAGAGAAAAACAATGTTCCTACTACACATTGTTACTTAATATGTATAAATTAATGGCTCATTGTGTAGTTCTCTTTCTGCCTCATTGTACTGAGTTTAAATTAAAACTATTTACACCTTTTTTGGCTACACCGGTTTAGTGTGACGCCATTTTCCGCTTCCACATAAAGTTTAAGTGATATGAGATAATCAAAGCTTAAGGAGGCAGACTACAAATAGCTGATGCTTGCAATGCCGTGTTGTTAACGTTGTGGTGTTTTTATAGCATACGAGACCCAGACCCTACAAACACGCTTTGAGCTTGATGTTTCCAACATACTTACATAGTAAAATATCAGAACTAGTACTAGTAATCATGTCAAATATGTATGAGTAATGAGTAGTGCCTTACTGCCTAGTAACGATGGACAAAAATTTAAAATATCCCATATTCCATTTGAATAAGAGCTGTGAATACGAGCCGATAACAGAAATGTTATGAATTGTATGTACCGTTGTCTTAGCTATTAAAATTCTAGCTCAGTTTTTGGTCTATTCGAATTGCTAATTTAATATTTTATGTATGTGATATCTGTCCGTAACCTAGTTAGAACTTGTCAAGATTTTGCGCGATATTTTTAATCTGTCGTAGTAGACCAGTGTCGATAATGTTGAAAATGCTAAAAAGTGAAAAATTTTTATAGTAGAATGAAACCTATTGGAAAATGTAGAGAATATAACAAAAATAAAAGGAAAAATAAATTAGAGGCGATCTGAGGTCGGGAAGGGGGGGAGGGGGGGGGGGGGCTTTAAATGGTAAAAAACGGTTTATCTCGATTTCCGGCAAAACTACAGGTCCTATGAAAAAAAGTTAAATGGCAAAGATGTAGTTAATAAAAAGATCTACAACTTTTATATTTACACTTTTTTCACATAACCTCAAAATTTAAGTGAAATATTCAAATAACCATGTTTTTTGTTTTTTATTTTTATCTTATACAAATAAAATTATTTTTTCACAAAATTTAGTGAAAACTTACCTTTTTATGTCCCAGATATACAGTATTTTTTTCGGTTTAAAATATATTTTTTTTCACCTCATTTTGACTTAATATCGAAAAAGCAGCCTAGTTTTCAATCGAAAATTCTCACGTCAAAAACACTGCTTTTTTTAAAAAGTCGATATGATTTTTGTACGTTGAAATCTCTTGTTTCTGATGGTATAAAAAAATATATATTACTTTTGTAAATGTGCTCAGAAAATGCAAATAATGAAAACTCGAATCCCAATTTTTTTTAAACATTATGTACAATTTTGAGCTATATATTAAAATTTACACTTAAATTACTAAAAAAAATTAATATTTCAAGTAACATTGATATACATACTTTGTTTTTCAAGTAATTAAAGTATAATTTTTAGTAAAAAGCTCAAAATTGTACATAATTATTAAAAAAAAGTCGGATTTGAGTTTTTATAATTTGCATTTTCTGAGCACATTTACTTTAGTAATGTATATTTTTTATACCATCAGAAAGAAGAGATTTCATCGTACTAAAAGCACACCAACTTTTTTAAAAAAGCAGTTATTTTGACGTGAGAATTTTAGATTGAAAACTAGGCTGCTTTTTCGATATTAAGTCAAAATGAGGTGAAAAAAATATATATTTTAAACCGAAAAAAATACTGTATATCTGGGACATAAAAAGGTAAGTTTTCACCAAATTTTGTGAAAAAATAATTTTATTTGTAGAAGATAAAAATAAAAAACCAAAAACATGGTTATTTGATTATTTCACTTAAATTTTGAGGTTATGTGAAAAAAGTGTAAATATAAAAGTTGTAGATCTTTTTATTAACTACATCTTTGCCATTTAACTTTTTTTCATAGGACCTGTAGTTTTGCCGGAAATCGAGATAAACCGTTTTTTACCCTTTAAAGCCAAGCCCCCCCCCCCTCCCCCTTCCCGACCTCAGATCGCCTCTAATTTATTTTTCCTTTTATTTTTGTTATATTCTCTACCTTTTCCAATAGGTTTCATTCTACTATAATTTTTTTTGGTCTCAAAAATTATCGACACTGGTCTATAGTGGCGTATCATGAATTGTAAAACTCGTACTCTTGTTTGATTTTTGATTTAAGAACTTTTTGTTTTTCTTTTTCCTAAACATCTCGGTTATGTGTTGCGTGATTGGGACTAGTTAAAATCTTTATTGTGACCTTTTTTACCGTAATGCATGGGTAGATGTCGTAGATCTAAGTTTTTTATCAAAATTTAATCCTTATTAAATTAAGGAGAGGTGCTAGATGCTGTAATGTTCGCATTTTATATATTTCTTCTTCTTATCGCATTTTTAACTGATTATTGAAATTGTAACCAAACAGCTACATGGGATAACTTTTGCTAACGCTAATAATAGATCACTTTGACAGAATCACCTGTAGCATATTTTTGCAACCAGACTTAGAACAGACGGTAGACCCGAGAGTGCTAACGGCTAACAAAACAGCTAGACGAGTCAAAAAACTGATATTAAGACATCTTTAAATTAGGGTTCGTACTCTACACATGTTCAAAAATCTCATCACCTGTAAAATTTTCACAATGTAGGTATGTACATACAGTCCCTGTAGCTTCGGGATTAAGAATAGAGCTACGGTATCCCCTGCCTGATCGTAAGAGGCGACTAAAAGGGGGCTTCCGGGGTTGTGGAGATCCCGGAGTCCTCCCCAAGCGCAGTGGCAGCCACCGAGGGGGTTTTAGTGCGGTCAAATCCCACATAACCCGGTACTGTCTCCCAAGGTGCCGGGTACCTTTTGAAGGTTTCCCCCCCGACAACAAAAAAAAAGGTATGTACATACACCAGACGACCATATTATGCGATTGGAAGCTAACGGCTTTCCGGAAGCTAGACGCCTTAATATAAACTGACATTAAGGCACCTGTAGACATACCGGTTAGCGCTTGATATAATCCTAAAGATAAAATGAGAATCGATCGATCCATCATCAAAGGCGTTATTTCATATTTGTAATTTCTAATAATAAATGCGAGATAATGAAAATGAATGCGAGCAGTCGAAGGACACGTGGTCCCTCTAGACTAGATTATTTAGCTCCTAATAAAACGTTGACCCATGCATGCCTTATATGATTAAACTACTTAAAAGGAATGTTAAAACGAGTGTACTGCTAGTTTAATATATATATACAGTCGTGGTCAACTAATTAGGGACATTCAAGATAGCAAAGAACA
This sequence comes from Pyrgus malvae, assembly GCA_911387765.1. Taxonomy (NCBI): domain Eukaryota; kingdom Metazoa; phylum Arthropoda; class Insecta; order Lepidoptera; family Hesperiidae; genus Pyrgus; species Pyrgus malvae. Next base: position 3,198,142 of record OU426958.1, on the reverse strand, counting down.
ATAATCGGTTATGTACATATAAATATAAAACCCTGTTGATTTCTCAGTAACTATTATTTGCATGATTTGGTCCGATTATTATGCTATAAATGGTTGTAAATAAAAGATTAAATAAACAGAAAAGAGAGTTTAATATCAAAGGATAACCATGTATTCAATTTAAGGTACAAATCTATAGCTGGACATTTAATTAAGAACAGTAAAGTTAAATGAAAAATTGTGTTAAACAAAACTAATAATCTGCCATTTTTTAAATTTCTTTAATAACTCCCTTTTATTACGAGTAAAATCAGTACCCAGTAGCAAAACCTTTGTTAGTAATTACCGCTTGACACCAATGTGTCATAGACATTATCAGTTTCTGACATATTTCGACAGAAATGTTTACCCATGCCTCACAAAAAGCTTCATTAAGTTCATCTACAGTTGTGGTACGATAAGTGGCAACTTTTTTCTCGATATGGTGCCAAAGGTGCTCGATTGGGTTGAGGTCCGGGCTATTTACTGGCCAATCTAGCACTGATACCGACGGACTGTTAAGAAACGACTTGACTGAACAGGTGGTATGTTTCGGGTGGTTATCATGCCGAAAAGTCCATATAATAGGGAGATGCTCCTCAGCATAGTTTAAGAAAGAAGAAGAAAGCATAGTTTCCTCTAATATTGCCTTGTATTGATGTTGGTCTAAGTTACCCTGAACTTTCCTCACAGGTCCCACTCCACGTCCAGAAAATGAACCCCACATTTAATGTTTCCTCCGCCATGTTCATCTGCTTTTTTGTGAATCTTGGATTCATTTCCGCTTTTACAGGACGCCGTACATATTGTCTTCCATCTGAAGAAATCAAATTAACCTTGGTGTCGTCTGAGAATAATACATATATTGCCATTGGGCGTAGGTCCAATGTCCATATTTACGTGCAAACGCCAAACGTGCATTCCTTTGATCTTTCTTCAACAACGGTACTTTGTGAGCCACTCATCCAAACAACCCTGCTTCTACCAGACGTCGTCGAACGCTCCTCGCTCATATACTGGCTCTTTCGTCTGCCCCAAACACTTCGTGTTTAATTAAAACAGAGCCTAGAAACGGATCTTTCTTAGCTAACCTGGTTATCATTCTATCTTCTTGCGGAATTATTTTTCTCGATTTTTTTTTCTGGGCACATTTAGGCTAATACAGCTTGTATTGTTGCATCTGAAACGTTGTACTGCATTGCATACCATCGTTTTTGAACAATTTAAATATTCTGCTATCCTTCGGTATGACCAACCACGCTCGACAAACTTCATGATAATTTTTCGTAGTGTTGCATTGCAACTTTTATTTTTGCCCATTGTTCTTCAATCTCAAAACTTAAAATTAAAAATCAAGATTGCTGCCAAAACTACCACGAAACAGTATGAGAAGAAATAAAAAAATATTGAGATTCAGATTTTGAAAATAGAACGCAATATCTCAGTATCCCTAATTAAATGGCCAGCCAGCATTCTTTGAACAAATAGCACTGTGATAATCTATCAGCTATACTGTAAAGAGGTTTAATGTTTAAGAAGTTGTTACTGTTTGTATAATCGGGCACATAAATGAATAATTTATACTTACATGTAAGAGATATGGAATATTGTTTAGACTCGTTGGAAAATAAAAAATAAATTCATAATTTGGTTTAACTAGAGAGTGTCCCTAATTAGTTGACCACGACTGTATATTATATATATATATATATATTTTTCAATTTTAATAATGGCCTTGCAAACTCTGTTCATATTGCATGCGTCAAGTAAAATTTTTGCATCACTTTGTAGTCGTTATAAAAAATCAGTTAGTCGTCAGGTATCACTCAGTCTAGTCAGTCAAATGTTCAAGTAAAGTGATGGCTACTTTACCAGAACATGTCCGATGGAGTTTTGGAGGCAAGCCGAAAAATGTTTTCGCACTGATATTTTATTTCACAACACTCGTGCAATGTCATTTACCTATATCGAGCAAAATGCCATCAACTTTATCCGATATAACTCAAAAATGAAAATAAAACAAGAGCACAACTTGTCCCTTCAGACTTCCCGCCATAAAACTCTTAGCAGACACAACACAACAGTTTTACAAACAGTTTCATATTTGTACGCTGCTAATGAATATAAATGTATTTATTTAATCTGTGCGGACGTACAGATAACCTTAAAAAATAAATTTGCTCTTAATTTATATCTGTCTTGTTAAAGTCGTTTGCATTGTAACGTTTTTGTCCCGGCTCTATATTTTGATAACTGCTTTTGGCAAAACAACATGTCGCATAATGAGTTGGCTAATGTTTACGTTTGCAGCGAACTTGTGGTTTTAAACTGGAATATTATCAAATCAACATGGTAATAACTATTAAAATTTATCTTTATTTCTTATGTTAAGTAGTCCGAGATATCTTCAAGGTTTGTTTGCTGTTTCAATCTTTAAGTTTCCATGTTAAAACGATCAACAACATATCAAAGCTTTTACTTGAATTTTTATGTTATTAAATACGATATTTAATATCTTAACTGAAATTCGGATCCCAATTCTAATTTTATATCTCTTCATTTTACTAACAAACTGAAAATAAGGAAACATGACATGTAGTTCAACGACACATCCCACGCTGAAATAATCAACGGGAAGCGAGGAGATACTTACGTATTAGTTGCCCTTTGGACTATAGTCGAATTAGAGGACCTCTCGTAGATTGGGGTCATGGCGACGGTTCTATGCTGACTTGGTTTAAAGTATTATAACATTTAAAACGTATGAGGCGTCGGTAATAAAAGTTTACGTAGGAAAGTTTATTCGTTTGTGCAAATAACGCAGATTATTAATGAAAAATAAACTTTCTTGTTTCCTTTAACGTTGCGCACGGTAAATATTTATTGAGACCGTTTTTGCGTATAGGTACTGCACGGACGCTACGATTCGCACATCACCCAAATCACTTCTAAGTTCTAACTTTACCCCGTTTACCCGACATAGCTTACCTTTTTAGAACGCTTACTAACGACACATAAGGAGACTGTAGGAATTATATTCAGATTAACTTTTACTCCGCGAATTTATAAAATTAGTGTAGCATTGATGACTGAATGAATAATATTGCAAAATTTTCTCGCCTTGTCAAAGATGTAAACTGAAAATTGAGGATGTTTCGGATGGATTATATTTCTAGTTTATTGGAATACTCGCTATCTGTTCCAGTTCTTGTGTAGGTAGCAGTCGTTTAAATTTGTCTTAACGTGAGGGTGGTTTATTAGGTTTCTCCACAAGCGTGTTTATGAGGGCAAATTTACCATATACATATCAGATTTTAATGAGACATCTTTGGAGCGATTATAACTGTGGTATAACGTATGCACTTTTTTATTCATATCGTACGTTTACCGGATTGATTTTCGAACAAACCTTCGTGACATGAGGTGTAGGCTTTTGACGATATGTTTATTTCATTAATGGCTCTTATTCTCATTGTTATTTTATGGAAGTGGACGTCATAAACAAAAATAAAATTTGCATAACAAACGGTCCTCACACGAACACCTTCGTACATAAATTATATACGCATTATTCAATATCAGTTGTAAATTTAAATTTGATGGTGATATATACCGCACTCGCTATATCTGGCACGGCAAAACACTACATATCAATGTGAAATACTTATTTTATGCTAAGAGATACAGCACACAGTAAATGTATTAGAACGTGTCGATTGAATTTATGGAATGGTTTCGAAACGCTATATTATACTAGCTACTCTGTTTATGTTGCGGTTTTGCGAAATCAAATTCTACTTTCGGGAAATCTTGTGATATATATATAGGTATATATTATGTTTTTTATAAGTAAACCGAACAAAAAAGCAGACGGGTCGCGTGGTGTTAAGTGGCTGCAGCCCATGGACATGTACATACAACCTCAAGCAAGCATAGGTAAGTCTTGTCTGAGTTTGCCTGTCCTGTCTCTTGGCACGGGTCTCCCCATTATTAGGGAGACCTGGAGCTTATCGTATGGAGAATTTATATAACCTTAGTTCATTTGTTTCTACCATTATCCGATCTTACACAGGACTCAAGTTCATGTTGGACATCGAATTACCAGAAACTGAGTACCTACACTCTTGTCGTATCTTAAAGTACATAATATATCTTGGGTTTGACATTTAGCTTACAAAATATCACGTGATCTCGAGCTGCTCCATAAAAACATAGAGTAACGACTGATGCTACCTGGCGCTGTCATGTCAATGAAAAGTCATTGCTTTAAAATAAAATAAAATATTTTATACAAATTCCATTTTGTTCCGCATGAGAAGCGCGGGGCTGACGTACTTGCCGTTCTTTCATGGCTCTTGATATTTACGATGTATGCTCTCGTTAACTCGTGTTAATAGATTAGACCATCATCATAAGAATAAATAATCCATCATCTTCTATTTCTGATGAAGCTGACAGTGCACTGTTATGAAGGTTAAGGAGAACGGTCTAATTGAATTGCCTAATATCTCGAAATATTCTAACAAAACAGGACTATCAGTTATACCTGACCAAATAGAACCTTTTTAAAAATACTTTTTTACTTGTAAAAGACGAAGTTGTGGATTTTGCGACCGTAATGAATGATTTTTCGAAGGATTTCAATGTACCTATCCGGATATGAACTTTTCTTACCAGATTGATGAATTTTGGTTGTTTAAATGATCGTCATTGTTTGACCGATCACGTAAAGAATATAAATTTTTTCGCCAAATGTGATTACTGATTACATGTCGTATCATAAGAGAATATTTAACAAGTCAAACATTCCAATTGAATACACAATTCAGTTCTATAATATCATTAATATCTCCTCATACAAAAATATGTTTACGCTGTTAAATTCAAAGTTTATTTGTTTCGATGACGGAAGACAATAAATAAATATGAAAATAACTGGGACTGGCCTACAGTTATATCGTAGTCACGTAGTTGAAACACATGTTTTTATAGTTTAAGGGCCTTGTAATGGGACCACGTTGTTTTTGTGAAACCGACTTACCTACTTTTTCAAGGTCGGTGCTGTTGCTTCCGTGTTTGTGCTTGTAGTGTTTACTAACCTATGAGTATTTTGCATTATAATAATCAGTATCAATAATACAGTTTTATAATATTAGTGGTAGAACTTTTTAATCCATGGTTTTTAATCAATGGTTTCGTTTGCAATGCGGCGACCATCCGCCTCCAGCAGTACTACTGCATACGATCTTAAACCGAGGTACAGCAGAAGAACCCTTTAGATAGACCTTCTAGAGATCGAGTCAAATCGAATGTTCATAAAAATTTATACAATCAAACACCACGCTTTCTCTATCAGCAATGCTGATTCGCAACTGATCTTGTAACGGGTCTAGCATGTTAAAAATATATTAGCTCTCTGTACCGGCATCGGTATATTGCCCAGAGATGGCCAACGTAAGTGTGACCGGCACTTTTCCAGGTAATACGAATTTTCGAACTCTAAGGGTGGATTGCACCGTAGGCCTGGTTATAGTTTCAGTTAAAACTAACTTTAACAGTAACTTTAACGACGACAATAGAATTTAACAATAGTGTGTTTCACCATTACGTTTTTCTTGATTGTTAAAGTTAACAGGCGGTGAAGTTAATACTCCGACGATATGATATTTGACCATAACAATAGCATTAACCGGCCAAAATCGAGCAATTAATGTTACCGTTAAGTTATGACGTCATTGCAACCATAGCTTAAATGATGCAACGCAAATGTCGCTTAACCGAGGATTTGACGGCTAGTTTGGGTTTAGTTATCGTTATAGTTACATGGTGCAACACACCCTAAATGTCGTCGTAACGTCACGTCATTTCATTTCACAAATGAAACTCAGCTGCCCTTGTCTTCTGTTACAATGACCATGCCCTTGATCTATATTAAATACAACTCTGCGTGGCACTAAGTAGTAATTTTAGAGCATTTATCTAACATACTATTTACACATCTATTACACTTACCGTGGAATTCAATTACACAAAAATATTTTGAATAAACCGAGGACCTTTTCTTGCTTCCTTATAGCATCTGATAAAACAGTAACACTCGAAGTCGCAAATATTAAATATCAATAAAGTGTTCTGGTGTAAATATTTGCGCTAAAGTATTAAATCATCGCAGCCTAGGCGTGTCTGCTAGACCACCTTGGTTTCTGTTTGTGTGTCCTAATGTTTACTCTTAGTGTTTACTATTATTTAACGATGCAATTATTGCCTTAGTACGTGCGATAAACACAAGCTACTCGTATATGCGGTTTCAGATGGCTTGCGTTTTAGCTTACCTTATTAAAAAAACTTAGAGCATCAAAGTTACGATTCACCCTTCAGTAGAGAGACAGACGGCATAGCGCCTCGCTTCGATACATAATTTTTGTGTCAAATCTGGTGCGGGGGAAGAACGCACACATTTTAATTTTGTCACACATTCACAAATATTCTTTCATCGCTACAGACGCATACATTTCTAAATATGTCAATTTTAATTAACAACGTCATTTTCTATGCACCGTCAACACTGACACAGACACACTAGTTGTATAACAAGAAGGCACATTGTGCATGGACGTTGGACGAGGGGTTCGCCCGTAAAGGCCACTCCTCTGACGTTTGTCATACCTTGATGCTCTAAGTAAAAAAGTAATGTCTATCATCATACCATTAGCCATACCATCATACCATAGTGCCTCATACGATCAGCTGTCACGTGTGCCCATTATGGACCCATAGCCACATACTGTTATCTCAATTATATATGTACTTTTTTAAAAAAAAAAGTGCTGCTGGGAGTTTTTTTCCGCCGCCTTTTTTCTCTCAGCTCAACATCTAGCCCAAACGGGCACCTAAAGGCGATGACCGGGAAAAAATGACATTTATTAAGCGAATATTTTGTATTCCTAATATGAAATAAATATTTTTGATTTGATTTGATTTTGATTAAAAAAACTGGAATTTATGCTACTAACATTATTATGTATAATCAGTGTATTGCAGACAGCAAGCGTAGGAAAAATGTATCCATGCATAGTACTCGTATCTACAGAGGCGCATTAGAGTTCTATTAAAGTTCTTAAGTACCTAATGCAAAGCAAAACATATTTTAGATTCTAGTCTACCAGTGAAAGAATTGTGATATTTGTCTACCATTGAAAATTCTTCTGTTTGAAAATTAATTATTATTTACAAACAAAAAAAAAACTATTACGAGTATCAAGTCAAATTAAAATTAATTTTTAATACAAATATTACTTGAATATACTTTAATGAAGGTTAATTTTCATGGATATCGGCTCTAGATATCCTCGGATATAAATAAATTTTATTTTATCTGAGGTTCCCTTATGGGCGATGGTTGAGCTGAGAGAAAAGTCGGCTACGTATTATTAATGTATTTTTTTTCGATCAAAGCCTACTTCTTAACGCTCTATCATCCACTTGGACCTAATACCAAAGAAAGGTATGGTTTTATTTAATACACTGACTAACGAAATTACCACTTGAATATATAAAGTATGGCGTGCTGTTGCAAGCTTGCGTAATACCAGAAAATGTAATTTAAAATGATAACTCGAAGAAAAAATAATCTTAATTTTATTTATAATTAAGAGTAAAAATTTGTTGGATCAGGGCTGTATGAAAGAGGTATTTTCTACGATTTTTGATGAGTCATATTTTCTGATCTAATTAGTTGATTGAAAAAAACAAAACATAGTGGCATAGCTTTAGCAGACTTAGATATTGTCACAAAAAATCATTCCTATAGAAGCATTATCCAAGGAGAAAATAGGAGAATACATTTGTATGGAAATACGGCGGTAGCTTTTCCTCTTAATAAATAAGAACGTTTAATTTGTGACACTACCTTCCAGTTGCAGCAAATCCAGTAGACTGAATTTTCTAAAAAGCTGTAAGTAAACGGCAAACGCATACGTGACTTCCCTAGAGTTACCATATCCAGGCGTTGGTGATAGCTTACCATCACACGGTCCATCTCTGTTTGCTCGGCTCCATATATATAATCAACACGTTACGAGTATATAGGTAACTGCGGTAAAAGTGTACTTAAATAGGAAGCTATTCATAGTATTTAGTATTAGTATTCATACTTAACTAAAATGTCGAACAAGAGGCAGCAATGGAAAATTTTATGTATTACAATATCTATTTTATTTTTAGGGATTTAGATTTATGAGTCAGAAAAACTGCAGATACTGAACTCATAGATAACAAGAAAATCCTTTAAATGCAGTAAAATTTATCAACTCGATCCAAGGTTCATTGGCCGGCCCGAAATTTTATGAGCTCCTTGACTTATCGGCAGATAAAGGATTAGGCAAGATATATTGCAATAACAAGCGAGCTGATAGTGGCCAGAACATTATCACGTTGTAGTCACGCTGTCTCGGTTGGGTGATGGAAACTGGTTATGGTTTTTCCACAGCTAAGACGACTCTTCCGTTCCGTTTTTTTAATTTGAGAGGGAAAATCTTGTGTCTTTAAAAATATAAAAGTATTCTTCCGAGTTCGAATGTAAGACCTTCCTACATACAGTGATGTAGCCCAGCGAGGTAGAAATTATAATGATGAAATTAAATTCGTATTCTCGGTCTGAGTGTTTGTGTTCCGGCCTTTTTGTGTGTCGATAGTACCTTCAAACAACACAGATAATCCCGAAAAGCTTTCTCCTTTGCTTTGCTTGAAAGTAATAGTTTGAAAAACTAAAAACACGCTTTTGTTTTTTTTTAGTTTTTGAACTACATTTTTATTTACATTTATTTCTACGACATGATTGTCTACTCTACAACAGGTGACATACATTTATGAAATTAAGGTCGAAACAGCCATTCCTCAACCGTTATTAAAATGATAACCCGACCTGACCATCAGCTTTTGCTTTAGTGTTTTTATTTCATTTAATCTGTTTTAATCTTATCTAATCTAATTAAATTCTATTATCTTCATCTATTTGCTGATTGATGTAACTAAAATTTGTGATAGCTGATATAGACTGATATTAAATAGAATATGCATATGGATGCTATGTGAAGTTTCGACTATTACTACTACTACTATAAGTAATTGGAAGTTTTCATTTGTTCATAATATAGTCATGCATATTCTCTTTGTAAATAACGTGTGGATTTTTTACTGCAAACCATTTTTTCTTCGTATTGCGTGGTATTGCGAAAATCCCACAAACATTCAGATTAACAATAACAGATAAATAAAATAAATAGAACGTTTGCCGTTAGCATTGCAGGTTGCACTCAATAATAAATTACTATTGTGGCATTATCTTTATCAGTTTAGTTTATAAGCTGGTTTGTTTGTTCATGGTAATTCAATTGACCCAAATCTAGGCTAAGGATTCACATTATCATATCAGTAACCATAATTCTATCGAGTGTATGATATTCGAAACTAATGTTCAGGAGAAGGAAAATAATGTTCAGTAATAGACGTAATAGTCTAGCAGTCATTCATAAGGGTTATTTAAATTCTAAGCAATATTGAAATTTAATGTTTAAGGAAATTGGAATTCTACATGCTGTTTAGATTTAATTATGTGTTTAATCTGTGTCTTTCTTAAATCGCTGACGATTTAAGTATCTGTTTAATCTGTATCTTACTTAAATCGCTGACTTAATCTTCCTCACTTTTAAATAATGCTTAACGGCTAATTAATCAATTAATTTAAATATATTCGATCATAATGTAAAAAGGTTTGATTCTAGTTTCGTTTATATGCAAAAATATTATGAGACAAGGAGTTTGTTTTGTATAAATAAATAGAATAGTTTTTGGACAATAAACCGCCACTTTGAACGAAGCCTCAATAAAATATATTATATTAATTTATAGATTTCTATTAGACCTTTTTTAGATCTCTTATCGAACGTTGAAGGCTATACAGGTTATATTATTATTAGCTGTAGGTATATAGGAAAGAACCAGCAATGTGAAACCAGCACACCGGTGCCGATTTGCATAAACGTGTTACAATACTCCAGCATGAGCGAGCTGGCCGGTACATATCAAACTATCAATTAATATTCAAATCAGTTATTTGTACTGCTTATTATGAATCGATTGCAGCAGTTGTAAAAAAATGTACGCATGAAAAGTTTAATTTTTTTTTGTATCACCGCTTGAATGTTGTCATTTTTTCACTTTGAATATGTGTTGCTTGCGTAGCTATGAAACAGTGCAGATTGATTTTATTAAAGGAAATTTGTAAAGATTTCATACCAACCGCGAATTAAGTATAAATAAGGCTGTGTTATATGTTGACGTCCACCAATCCGCACTTGGCCAGCGTTGGACTATGGCCTAAATCCCTCATGGCCTATGCCCAGCACTGGGATATAAAAACGGTTGAAAAAAAAGGCTGTGTTTCCACCAGAGATGTGCGAGGATGCGTTCAATGCGTTGCTTGTTAAGAACCAATAGAATACCTTAATTTACGCTCTATCCCTTCATATATTGTAAATAAAGGGATTCTAATGGTTCTTACCTCACATCTCTGGTCATACTGTCAAATCCGTACAGAGATTCAAAGGCGATCTTACTCTGAATCTGTCAAAGCTTATATTTCAATGCATGCATAGGGTATTTACACTCTAGGAAATAGATAATAGATATAAATTAATTTACTAGAGATATTCAAAAATGAAGAAAATTGATATTGGTTTTACCATGCATTGACGGCTAAAAGTATCGCAATCATTATAAATTACATTTAATCTGCAATAAAACCGCCAGAACAACAAAAAGCTAAAAAGAGTAACCCGATAAAATTTATAGCATTGGATTAGGTCGCCCAATAACGAGACGCCCACCGTAACGATGCTTGCCTCATCGCTACCAGATTTATCTTTGTGTAAAAATAAACTAGTTTTTCACAACTTCATATTTTATCTACATTATATCTGTTTGGATGACACTTACGGCTTATATGTTACTCAGTTGTTTGTTTATTCATCGATAAATTTTCATCTTTGTCACATGTGTCTTTGTCCTCATCACAATCCCTATGTGCCATGAGACATTGGTCTGTGCATCTGTCTGTGCATATTTCTAATGTCAAGTGTACATTTGTATCCAGTTTTTTTAAATTTCGTTGAAATCGGACGACATAATAATATACTTAAAGTCAAATCAATGTTGTCATGAATCAGTCAGTCAAGTCAGTCAGATATTCATGTAATGAAAAATTTATTTAAAACAGGGCTGTTTTTTTTCGCCCGCTGTTTTCTCCTATCCCATATAAATTAGCCTTAGCGCACCCAAAGCGGATTACGCTCAGCCCATGGCAACAATGACAAACATCAAGTGTACATATATTACCCAAGATGTTAATAAACTATTTCATTTAAAAAACTATTTCATTTCAATTCAAAGCGATGGATGTTATACCTACTTGACCAGAACGTATTTATAGAGGCAAGCTGAAAAAATATATTTTCGCACTGTTATTTTATTTCACAACACTCGTGCATTATAATTAACCGATATTAAAGAAAATACCATCAACTTTATTCGATATAACCCAAAAATGTACAAAGATTATAAAAATAAAACAAGAGCACAACATGAATCTTCCAACTTCCCGCCAAAACTCGCAGCTTTTCTTACAGTTGGAAACATCATAATATTATGTAGTCTGGATTCGTCACTTTGATGGAGAACAGAACTTGTCATTTATTCAAATTAAACTGCCTTCAAATAACAACACAATAAATGTAAATTTCCGAAGATTTTATAGTTTCTCCAGTGACAAAAAGCACAATATTTTGCACAACATATTTTCCTAAGCTATAAAGCGTCAGAATGTGTGCTCACTTTATGTCTGCGCTTCTGATAACTATCCCTTGGGCCTGCCCCTAGTAATGTTCCTGCCCTTATCGCATAAAACGCAGAAGTGTACGCAGAAGTTTTTGGTCGTCTGCCGCTCACAATGTATGAATAAATGAGCAGATAACTTTTAAAAAGTACATAAAGACCCTACAAATAGGCCTTTTTATCGATTTAAACTACGTCAATTTATACGTTGACATCAAAGCTTTCGATCGAAGCGCACGAAGGCGATAGGTACGTTTAAAGATAAATTGTTTCACAGATGACAGAATTGACAAACAGAAATGACAGATGACTTAATGACAGAGCTATTATTTAACTGATTTATTTAGATATCGGTTGAAAGCAAGAAAACATTGCAAGCGTGTAAGCATGTCAATAATACGCGGATGTCTGATTAAAAATGTGTTGAATGGGATAATCGTATTTATTTGTGTGAATATTGATGCGCTATAATGATATAAGTACATATATCATTAGTAGGGCTGCCATCAACTAAATTGCCGACGCCGGATAAACACGGCAAAAATCCCGGACATTTGGGCGAAATATGGTTTTTTCCTCGGACATCTCTGGAAAATTGTTACACCCGGACACTTTTCAAAAACTCCTGTCGGACGGCCCCCGGACGCTCTTCAAATTAGGACAAATCCGGGGAATTCCGGACGGATGGCAGCCCTAATTATTAGGCATATTAGATTAGCTATTTTAGTAGACAGTCAACAACCCTTATTACGTCTTACTGCTTACTACGGGGCACCGAGTAGCTGCAGCGACAAATAAACTTGCATTCGGTCACTAAACCCGCACAAAGTCAATGCTCAACAATCTTACTCCTGATCGTAGGGCTACGCTTCAGCAAACTATTTCTGATACAAATACCACGTTAGGGTACTTCTAACTACTATCTTTTATTTTCTTTGTGTCGACAATAAACGCAAATAAAATCATCGTATTTGAAATGGGTCGTAATATTGCGACATGCATAGTTTAAGCTCGCTCTATTTCGGTGCGGCCGCGGAAGTTTCTTGGTGTTCGAGAAACATTTCACGGTTTTCTGTAATACATTTCAACGAATGATTGGAAACAATAATAGAAGAGAAAAAAAGCTTGAAAGCATTCTCAACAGGGGAATTGAAATATGAGAGAGACAAAGGATCTTCTGTAGGGTTATTAGACTTTGGATATTTTGATCCACTACTGTCTTGATAATATTGCGCAAGTGGTGACTAAAAGGAGACTTCCAGGGTTGCGGGCGGCGGGAGTGAAGGACCTGGGTGCGTTACTATTTAGATCCTCAGAGTTCTGCTCCGACGGGGTTTTAGTGCAGTAAAAATCTCACATAACCCTGTTTCTCTACCAAAATGTCGAGTACCTTTTGAAGGTACCCCTCCGATAAAAAAAAGTACATAGCAGGAGCGATTTAGATAAAATAAGTTCTGACGTTGACTAACCCAGAAATTCATACACTCCAAATGGATCGAGGTTTGTGACTGACTGACTATGATGACTTACATTACTTAACATCTTAGCTGTCTTATAGTAAGTAGCCCTTCCTGGACTTTAGCCATAATTAGCACATTGGTACGTAGTTAATAAACAAAATAATTATTGAGGACGGAAGTTTTGGAAAGCTTGGGAAATGTTGTTGCTCCTAACTCCTAAACTTCTAACCGGATGTTGAAAGATAAATAAACGTACTATGCCCTGGAATTACAGATCAACTCTAACAAAAGTATTTATAACGAGAAAACAATGAGTTAACGCGTTTATTCGCATTTATATAAAGTGGTAACATAGTACGTATTCTACGAGTAACGTGTATTTATTTTTGAACGATAGAGGTCAATCTAAAGTCGTTTATAATGCTATTGCTAGCGTCTACGGTGTTGTGTTGTTGTTGTACGTCTACGTCTACCTTTTTTGTTTTGGTATCGAGGGGGAAACCTTCAAAAGGTACCCGGCACCTTGGGAGAGGTGTTACCGGGTTATGTGGGATTTGTTACCGCACTAGAACCCTCTCGGTGGCCTACCTCTGCGCTTGGGGAGGACTCCAGGATCTCCAGTGGAAAGCACCGGTGTCCTCCACGCGCGGCGCCCCAGAACCGGCCCATCCTCTGGAGAGCAGATGTGCTCTCCTGCACCCTCCGATGCTTACGGGGCGGCATGCAGCAACGCACACACCGCCGTCCTTCCCGGGGCCGCTGGCTGAACGGATCGAGCTCCCAATCTCACCGCCCACAACCCCGGAAGCCGCCTTTTAGTCGCCTCTTACGATCAGGCAGTGGATGCCGTAGCTCTATTCTTAATCCCAAAGCTACAGGGACTACGGTGTACATACCTAAACGTATCAAAAATGGTGGGTACAACAACAATATAATAGCTATTTAAAAAGCTATAAAATGTTGTATAACAGATTTTTATAGCAACTTTCACGGCAATAAAAATATGTTATAGTGATCCTATGTTGCGTAAAACTAAGAAATATACAAGTATTACTTTATGTACCGTGACCAAAAAAACAGACATAGTTGACATCAATTTTCGGACAGATTAGGTATAATACAACAAAGATGGTATTTATTTTTTTAAAAGCATCATATTTGTATAAGCAGATTATTATAATCTGTTAATTGATAGAATTTTGTATCATCGATTCTTTCATAGCACTTAACAAAAAATGTGTAATATAAAGAAAACCACATATGTCGCGTGATAACTGCACTAAAATTTAAATCGCGTAATTGGCTCAGAGGTGAACGACCTCTCGCGTAATCTTGAACATCGCGCATTGATAAGCTGTTGCCAAGCGGTGCTACCAGTATATTTTGGATGCGGACCTTGGACAGACAGGTTGCATAAGCATGAAATACCTTCGCAATCTGCACGTGTTTTAATGCAACATCACAATGCTTCTTGGCTATATCAGTACTATGTGATAGACGAAATTTGATTCGTATCTGTTCCTGTTATCGCTAAAGAGAATATAGGTAGACTTCTTGGTCTGCTCATTACACCGTCCATACTTTTTCAATCCATCCGCTTTTTTCAGTCTCCCAAAAATATCTGAAACTCTAAAATGGAGATGGACTCTATGATATCAACATAGGACATGACATTCTCTATGCTCAACGACGCATCGTTCATAAGTGCACTTTTTTTTTGGTGTCGGGGGGGGGGGACCTTCAAAAGGTACCCGGCACCTTGGGAGAGGAGATACCGGGTTATGTGGGATTTGACCGCACTAAAACCCCCTCGGTGACCTGCCTCTGCGTTTTGGGAGGACTCCGGGATCTCCGAGGGAACGCACCGGTGTCCTCCACGCGCGGAGCCCAGAATGGGTTCTTCTTCGGAGAGTAGATGTGCTCTCCTGCACCTTCCGATGTTTACGGCGGCATGCGGCCACGCACACACCGCCGTCCTTCCCAGGGCAGCTGGCTGGACGGATCGAGCTCCCACTCTCCCTGTCCACAACCCCGGAAGTCCCCTTTTAGTCGCCTCTTACGATCAGGCAGGGGATACCGTAGCTCTATTCTTGATCCCGAAGCTACAGGGACATCATAAGTGCACGTAGAGCCGATTACCGTGAAAAGATTGTCGTTCTTTGAGCGAATATTTATATTCGAAAAATGAATACATTATATTGATTTTGATAAATGGGCCATCTTCCTCCATTTAAAAATATCCTACTTAGGGCCTTTTTCACCACCTTCAAGTAAAGTGACAAATACGCTAATTGTCGGTTAAAGTCACCCGTAACGTCAATTTCAATTTCACAATGTTCGAGTAGCTCTAATCATATTATGATAAACCGACCCACACTCGCAGCTTTTACTTGCCAATTAACTTTACTTGGGACGTAACTAATCAACACTTTACTTGGAGATGGTGAACGAGGCCCTTAGCCTTTTAATATCATACGAATTCTTGGCGTTACTGGTGAGTAAAATTAAAATGTTAAAATTACTCTTTTTACTGTGAAAATTTTGATTGCAAGTCTATTTACAACATAATATTCATGTATCAAAATAATTATACCTCCCTGATACATACCAAGCGTCTCAGGATGCAGTCATTTTCCAATGATTTTGAGGAAGCTCATAACTAGCTATAAATAGATCTGCCCGTCCACGTGTGTCACCCTATCTCTAAGCAATTTAATTGCACAAAAAAACATATCAATTGATTTTGCTGCATACACGATGATTGGAAGTCATTTAAAGAAGTATGTCCCTATATTTATTGACAATAGCGTTTATTTATATGCATCTATAAGTCTATGGCACTAATATAGAATGCCAAAAATAACGCTATGCCACGTGGATTGCACAATAACAAATGTCATAACCACAAGAACAGTTGCAGATGGCATACATTCGAACACAGTAAGTAGGAGGTACTTACTACCTTTTGGATGTTGGTAAAAGGCTTGAGCCCAGCCCAGGATATTTCACACTATCGAGATTATTTGTACAAGTAGCTAAACATTGGATACTTCTAAACCAAGCGACGACCCGCGTGGCGCAATGATTACCATGCCGGCCTGCCAATCGAGGGGTCCCGGGTTCGATTCCCGGAGAAACAGAAATTTGAATGATGAGTTTAAATTTCTGTTCTTGGTCTGGGTGTTTGTGTTCATGTCTTTGTATGTGTCCATGGTACCCACGACACAGGGTATTAATTACCTTTCTGTGGGGATATGAGTGCATAACGTTTATTTATAAAAAAAAATGGTAAAAAGGTTTCAAAGACTTTTTTTATGTGAATGATATGAATCAACCGCAAAAGATATTGATTCAGTACTTTTCTGTACTATTGTTTTATTACTACGTCATTGTGGTTAGCTAGAGTGGTTTAACCGAAAAACAATCCATACCTCTATCCCAAGATAATTGACCGCACATCTTCCTTTACATAATATAATTGTAACCATATCTTTACCTTGACTGACACGTGGATTGTCAATCTTGCATCCATACATATGTAGAGATATGTTATGATCTTGCATGCATACAAATATCTAGATATATATTACGCGCGTGCATGCGCTGACCGCCTGTTGAGAATAGACGATAAAATAACACACGCTTTGGGATTTAATTGCTGTTCAAATCAACTGTAACGTCTTATTGTATCATAAATAACAATCATTCTAAATAATTACTCGTTGCATACTGGCAATTTAGTAGGAGTTGCCGTATTGTTTTAAATTTAAATGAAGTAGCAGACGAGCACGCTGGCCCCGTGGTCTTAAGTGGTCGCTGCAGCCCATGGACATCTACACACAACCTCAAGCAAGGTTAGTCTTGCATGTGTGTGGTCGAATACAGTTGCGCTGCTTCTCCGAAGACTGATGGTCGCGTCATATAATTTGGCCCGCAACCACATTTACTCCGAAACACAGTAAAATAGCTTAGTGGCAGAAGTGGGTGTTGCGGTGATACCTACTTCCCCGATCGAATCGTATTAGTTCTATCATCGACGAAATTTTAAATTTTTTCATTCACTACTTCGTGGAGAAAGCCACGCGAACCATAGCGAACCACCTTTTTCCGAACGTCTGTTGGATATGCGCTTCGATCTCTCTTAATTTCCAAATTGATGAAAGTTAAGCGAAAGTTGACTTCGAGTTTAAAAGTATAGAAAGGCTCACTCTATGCTTACATGAAAATTATTCTGAATGTCGTGAAAAATAAAGTCAAGATAAGTGACGAAACCTGCCTGGGTACTTACTTACTTACTTTAAAAAAATACGAATTTTCATAGTGTAGCGGATGACTTGGTTACCTCGATTTCGTATAAACCTAAAGTCAATTCTGGGGGACCAAAAACCCCGAAAGTCATGTAGGTATGTATGAACCAGATTCAATGGGTACCTAGGTGAAAGGGATTTTTCTTGACTTTATTCAGCTTTGACCAAAAATTTATGGTTGACGGTTTGATCCGAGAATTTTGGACCAACCTGAACAAACATAAATTATATTCAAACACAAATTTCTGTAGATAATTCTTATACAAACCTTGTCTACAAAAATACACTCGAATTCCTGAATTGTTTGTATCGAAAAAAAAACGCTTCATAGAACATGTTCGGTAATAAAGGCCATAGCTACGTTTCCTTACGAAATATTTTCATGGCCAATAAGCCCATAAACGGGTGGCCTTCTACCACCTGACCTTTTCTTCCTCGTCGGGACCGAACTGGTACTGTTCTGTTTGCATTGTGCTCGGTAAGGCGACGGTGGGCGTTCACAAATAATTTAATATTCAATTACATCTAATATCTGTATTAGACCTGGTTTTTGTCTCCATTAGAGGAGTCAGTCTGTCCATATTTTTTACTATTTTATCTACTACCTCAAATGTCAACATATACAAAGTTAATAGAATCTACTTATGAGGTAATGAAATTATAATGAAATGAAATGAAATATTCTTTATTCACTGTACGGTTCCTTTACAAACTCTTAGGAACGTTATTTTTTTTCTGTCTGCTCTGGGTGCGCTTAGGCCACAGAACATACTAAAAGAGGTAGAATGGAAATGTAGGCGGGGCAGACGTGCCAAGGAATTTTGAGCAAACGCTCAACATTCCGAAATCTCTACAGAAACACGCGATCGTGCTACGATATGCGTGCTTGTGTGCGTGCTTGGGTGTGATTCGTTCATTTGAAATCGCGTGATTGTGCGGCGCTAAGATTGGCTAGATTTGAAATTGCAAATATGTGCGTAAGCTTCGTATTTATTTAAGTACAGATGTAATAGAGGTGAAAGGTTGATCGGCGACACCAGTCTTCATACGAACGGCGCATTATTGCCGTTCTACCTCTTTTAATAATGTTCTGTGGCTTAGGCAATGCTGAGCTGAAGAGCAGACGGAAAAAACTTCAGCCCTGTTTTAAAATATGGGGCATACAATAGCTAGCTTTCTTACAGAGTAGCTATGGGCCGATAAGGGACATACGTGACAGCTACCGCATGTGTCAATGTCGTCCCACAGCCAACACAAATCACTGTTTTATATCCAAAACCCTAAATACATCATCTATAGAAAGCCGATATTCCTTAAGTAAGAACGTATCTGAATGCCACTTTTATGAAATTAGCTTTTTAATTAATATTGTACCTAAATCGGCCTTGATCAAGCTTTTAGGCTTATAATTTACTTTGAGAATATAAAACATTTATGTAATATGTTTATTGCAGCCTCAAATCAAACATTAGCTTATCTAATCCATACAGCTTTAAAAGTCTCTCGCAACTCGCAACAATCGCCTCCATGCTAAACAAACCTACTGTCTAACTTTCAATATAACTATTGAAAGATCATCTACTCTATACTCATGTTTGATTATTTGAAGCATTTTCCCTTTATTTAGTGTAACGAATGAGTTGTTTACTTGCGATTTATTTGCAGTACGCAACTTAGTTGAATTCCACGTGTAAGATTATTATGGCACATCAGTAAGTGATGGGCGCAAGCGGGTGTTAATTTTTTTTAGATTGTTTTTGTCACAATTGTATGTAGAGAGTGCCTTTATTAATATCGATGTGAAGCAAATTGCTCGCTTCTTGAAGCTGGGTGATTTGAATCAAATGTTTTCACTTGACTTTAAAACGATGGCCTACTTTCCTAAAATGTGTTTGATGAAGCATCTAGTTCGAAAAACCGAAGGTTTATTCCTATTTGTTTTTTTTTGCAGATTTGTAAATAAATTTCCCAAATTTTGATTCGCTATCGTCTGTATATTAAACTGCTGTATTCTGTTATCGTACGCGCAGTTGCAGTTGTATACAGCGTCACCACTCTTTAACAAAGTATCGGGTATGCAAAATAATGCAAGTACTGAGAACCCACGAATACACGCGTCGAGCTTTCGTGAGAATGCAGTAGCCTTGGCTTTTGTTCATTTAATTTTGTAGCACGGATCAGGTAACGAGCATGAATGTCACGTGGAAGATATATCAGATAGAAACTCTTCACAAACAACATGCAAACATAGGTACTTTTTCGGAATAAGTGTTGTAGGTATTTGTAGGTCTAGCTTGTAAGATATATTTTCCAAGAGTTAAAAGCTCGTTTGTTTATTAGATCTGACAACTTTATCATGATATCTTATAACTTTATGCTGCAGTAGGCTTGGCTTTTGTTTATTTACTTTTGAAACAAAGGTCAGGCTACCATTCAGTGAAAGTGGATTTTATGCTTACATTCCGCACGCGCACCTCTTATTAAAATTGTGTGATGGTGATTACGTCTGAATTCTTCTCATGTTTAATGAAGCATAAAATAGGGGGAAATTATGAAGCATTTACTAATATTATATACATAAATTCTAGCCAAGTCAGTCTGGTTTTGTATCACGTAGAAAACTACTATTGTATGACAATCACGCGCGGGAGACGTGCGGCTGTGGTCGGACACGCTAAGTGATAATAAATAACCATTAGTACCTACTAGTTAATCGAAGGTATCGATGCGTTGATAGCCTGCGTTCATGATTTTTTTATTTTTCTGTGACGGTTTTAAATCTGACCGTTTATAATTATTTTATTTAGTCTTTGGTTTTTCAGCTACCTAAGATATAGTTGCCAGAATTTCAGCAGAAACCAATATTCTATCCTAACACCATCCAATACAATCCCTATTTATATACCTATCCAAATCTTAAACAATGAAAATACATACACATAATGTAGATATTGTAGATATATCTTTAGCTACGTTAAATAAAATGGTTTGGACAGTTAGAATGTCTTTGAAGAAGCTCGACCCTCTTCATAATTAAGAACTCCTGGAAAGGTCGGGAAGCCCAAAATAGTAAATGAAAATCGGAAAACCGCTGATTTAGATCTGGAAATCAGGGATAAATAAGATACGTAAAAGCTTGTTCAGTGAAAATGTACATATGTACCTAGTTAGAAAATTAAGTTTTTTTGCATGAAGCTGCTCAGTTATTTTGTTTAAAGACGGCTATAACTGCTTATATCGTAGTATACATTACGCTTATTTTACATTATGCCTATGTATAAATGAGGTAACTAAACAAGACTCTGTCAGATAACTCAATCCGATTAACATTTGTCCTTATTGCATTCAAAGTCAACCGGGCAGAAACATAATATTTAATAGAATTTATTGATAAGTTTAGCAAAGCAATGTATTTACTAGTTTAGGAGCAATAGTTTATAAGCAAGACACAGGAGTACAACGTGCATAAGGTAGCATAAACGGATATAAATTCGTTATTAATTCGAATCCAATCGTTTATAAAATCTTGATCGTGATTGGTCACACCTTTTAAAAATTCTATTTATGTTACGATATATTTGGTACCATCTGAAATAAATTGATTTTTTGTTTACGATTAATCTATCTAGTGTTTCTGACGCTCACGAGCGTCGTTAGCTAGACGCTATGAATAGCTTAGCATAGTTTTATGTTTTTGATGTTTATGACCTTTTTGAGAACATAAATAATCTGATTTGTACTCACTAAAGTCTAAAGCCTCGTGGAGACTATCCAACCGTTCATAATCACGTTGCAAGAGTGCCTCTTCACGCTTCCACTTAGCCACTCCAGCGTAACATCTCCTTGATGCTTGCATTATCAGAGTTGCTGCCGTCCCAAAAATAATTTATGTTTTGAATACCTACCTTGCCCATCTCGCTCTTTACAAAGGTTTGGTCTTTACGGGCGAACCCCTCGTCCTAACGTGCATGCACAATTTGCCTTCTAGTTATATACAACTAGTGTGTGTATGTGTGTGTTGGTGTATAGAAAATGACGTTGTTAATTGAAATTGACATAAGTATTTAAAAACAGACGCATACCTGTAGCGATGAAAGAATATTTGTAAATGTGTGAAAAAAATAAAATGTGTGCGTTCTACCCCCGCACCAGATTTGGCACAAAAATTATGTATCGGGGCGCAATACCCTCTCCACTGACGGGTGGAGAGCTTTAAGTTAAAAAGTGACTTATATAGTGTGTTTATTAATTGTTAAAATAAAATCTTGCTTGAAATGTACAAAATTATATATAAGACTTATCTAACGAATCCAAACTCCATGTTTTTACTAATAGTCATGGAGATACATGAAGATAAATGGAAAAAATACCCTATTGTTTATCGGGCAGATTGGCGTTTACTACAAAAAATACTATTTCTTTAGTATCTTTGGCCGCTGTTGTAATCTTTGAAACTACATAAAATAATGATTTATCTCTGGAAGCCTACACGGCTTAACTGAGCGCTTTGTAGATACATAATAGAATCGTTTACTCGGAATGTGGACAGTAAACGCCCCTCTATCTAGATTTAACTGACCGGCAATTTATTAGCTTAATGCTCTATCGCTTTATCAATCGCCTCATAAAAGTATTAATCGCTCACTGTTTGCAGTTCCTATATATATTTACAACTTAACTTCGCGTTTAATTTAAATTTAATTGTATGTTAAACAATTTAAGTTTAACTGTGTGTTAATAAAGTATACATAGTTACTATGGCATGCATTTTGTTGATTTTATTTCATCAACGTTTAACTCGAAGTAGGCGTTGAACACGCCGGAACGAATAGTCCCAAAGGGCCAGAACAGTCACGGTTTTAATTTCGGAAACTATTTATCAAGCTCGTCAAGCTTAGCAATTTCAACACCGTGACATGGTCTGTGTAGCACACGGAAGCGTTCGTTTTAGTTTCGAAACGTGCTTATCTTTTTTTTTTTTTGGTCACACCTTTTATCGAAAAAGGTACGTCCTTTGATATAAAAAGAACTATATAAATTGAAGCTTCAAAACGTTGTTGACAGAAGTAACAGTTAGTATTAATCCACCCCGAATGTAATATCGTAATATGATATATTAATCTATACTTAATACCTATTATAAATTCGAAAGTAACTCTGTCTGGCTGTCCGTTACGATTTCCCGCTTAAACTACTAAAAATTTTAATGAAATACGGAACACAGATAGAGTCGACATAGGGAAAGGACATAGGATGGTTTTTATGCTTCGGGAACCTATAATACGCGCCTCTATATCCACGCGATCAGAGCCGCTGGCGGAAGGCTAGTCATTTTATTTTTACGTAGTTTTACGTAAATGTGTTAATGCCAATTTTATCGATATTAATTTATTATTTTACTGTCCATCTAAATTTATCCATTCAAGCTACCTTTCAAACTATATCAACAAGGTTTTCTATAACGCTCAATGTACGTAACTTTACTATAGAAAGTTTTAATATTTTGTTTATATTTTAATACATTATCAGCTATAAATAAAACTTTAGCTGCTTCTTCTACTCTTTGTGGTCCTATAAATTGTATGATTTATAATATAAATCCTTCGGCTATGAAGCGACTAAGGATACAATATTCTTTGTCGTTTTATGCCCTTCTGCCGATCAATGTGTAAAATGCATTGTAATTGTAAATCTTGCTGAGACTTAATTATAGCCTAGTGGATGGGCGGGCGCGTAATTATGACCCAAGCCCACTGTTGGGAAAGTGGAAACACCTCAATTAATGCCTACACCTCCAACATAAGTAATCAAAGCGTACTCACGGAATTCTTGATTCGATGCCACCTCTCCTATATACAGTCACAGGATCCTGGACGTTCTTCCTTGATCTTCCTTCGTCCTTGATGAAATTTGCATTATCAAAGTTTAGATAAAATAATTCAAAAGTAGGTTGTTTTGAAATAAACCTTGTCACTGTCGAGATTACAGTATCTCGAGGATTTCGTAGGTTTAAAGAGATATGTAAAGCTATTTTAGGAACAAAATAATTATAATATGGTTTGTTGTCAGCTACCAAATGTAATAAAAGCAAAAATAAATTAAAAATATCTATCATACATAGATCATAAATAATATCCAAAACTTATTACTTGGTGAATATACATATAGTAGCGATGTGCAAAGGATTTAATTCATTCGAAATATTATATGTAAAAAAAAGTCCGCAACCATACCTACTATTTCATTCCATGATTTTGGATTTCTTCAATTGCATTCCGGGAATGAACAACGTCAACTATAAAGTATGGTCCCTTCATTACAAATAAATACCTACTCCTGATTGATTGCATAAATTAATTATACATAAGTTTTTTTTCTTTTTCTTTTAACATTTAAGAAAGCCAGTACAAAAAGTGACTCATTATGTAAACGATAACAATATCCTAACGATGTCTCAAACCGAATGTTTTACTCAGAAAAACAGAATCACTTAATGCCAGGATAAATATTTACACTCCAATGGACAAACGCTTAGAGAGGGGCGAATTGCTACCCTCAAATATTGACGCTGGAGTTGATGGAAGCCACGCAGTAATCGGGAAAAGTGTCGCTCGGCAAATATTTGCCGGTAGCGCCTTCATGGACTTTGGTCTTTAATTAATTGTGTGCGCCAAAAGCCATGGGTATGATAGTAGGTAGTCGGTATGATAAAACAGAATATAATCTGGCATATACTAACACGAGGCACATAAACAAATAGACGAGACAAGGAATTAACACTCATCGCTTGTTGCATATGGGGCAAAGCTTACCACGCCGATCTAGAGCTTCCGGGTTAGACATCCCGTTTCAATTCCGACGAGACAGAGATTTATATGATGACTTTAAATTTCTGGTTCCGGTCTGCTGGGTGTTTGTTTTTTAGCTTTGTCACCCACAAAATTATAACACAAACGGTGGATGGTGGTAATACACGGGCCATGAGTGCGAAGCGTTTGCTCCCGTTATTTCTAAAAAAATATGTACATTAAGAATACATAAATAATGTAGTTTAAAAAACTAAAAAAACACGCTTTTGAGAAAATACGAACTAAAAACTAAAAAAATAAGAAGAAAATGTATATTACTGTAAATAAAGCGTGGGGTGCATGGTGTCAATAGTATCTTAAAAACCACCCCACGCTTTATTTACAGTAATATACATTTTCTTCTTATTTTTTTAGTTTTTAGTTCGTATTTTCTCAAAAGCGTGTTTTTTTAGTTTTTTAAACTACATTATTTATTTTTAATTTTTTAGTTGGATTTTTATTCTCATATTATTGCATTGTCATCGGCCCTTGACCCCTATGCAAATTTTCAAGTTAACCAGAAAATTATATAAATTAACAAAAATCATATTTTGCAAATTTAAAAATGGAATAATTTTATCAAATTAGTGTATTGTCATCGGTCCTCAATAAATCTACAAAGTTTGAACGAAATCTGGCCGTTTAAAGTGGGTCAAAATCGCGCCCAAAGAAGTCGGTTACAAACATACAAACATACAAACATACAGGTGAAGCTAATAAAAAGCGTGTAATAAAAATTTAAAAGTCAATCATGAAGGCTGGAATCAAATTATTGCTTTCATTTCAACTGACAGTTGAACGTAATGGAATTGAATCTCTAAGCATCGGCAGCTTAACGAAATTTACGTTAATTGTACGCTTCCTTTTCATTTTATTTTGGAAAAACGACGTAGAATAGAATTTGAAAGTGTCGTCAAAAGAGTCATTACAACAAGTTGTTTCAATTTAGTATGCGGGATTTTCTAGTGCTCTTGGAGAGGCGTGAATCGTGATCGTGAAGAGCTCTTAGGTAGCAAAAGAGAACCCTTTAAATCTTGAGACTTTCTGATAATGGTTTAAGAAATTTTGCATGCTGGTAATTTTATTACTCTGGAAGAACCTCATATTTTTTATTATTATTTTGAACAGAGACCAACCAGACACAACGGCGACTAATGTTTTTAACTTCCAACACTTCTCTTTTGAATCTGCATAATTTTAATCTGATAGCTTCATTACCTAACATTTCTCACTTTAACTTAAAGATCAACTAAAATTGGTTATTTCGATAAGCTAAGAACAAAGCAGAACGTAAATAGAACTGAGAAAAAAATGTTTTTAATCTACAGGTCTTGATACGTTGTGTTGTTTATCCCCAAACACAATAAAGTTAAATGAAAACATCTCAAATAGATTCCAGGAATTCCGATATTACTCCAATAAGGGTTAAACGATTAGCGCGAACGTGAAACCTCAAATAAATTCATTCACCCTGACCTTCGACAGATTGAAATTGCTCTCTCGACACGAATAATTGCCGGAATCTCTGGTTGTAATTGTTTTGGGCGAAAAGGTGTTTTTAAAATATTGGCTTTGAAATCTGATGTTTTTACA
The DNA here is from genome assembly GCA_911387765.1 of Pyrgus malvae. Lineage (NCBI taxonomy): Eukaryota > Metazoa > Arthropoda > Insecta > Lepidoptera > Hesperiidae > Pyrgus > Pyrgus malvae. Next base: position 3,172,027 of record OU426958.1, on the reverse strand, counting down.
CGTGTTTCATTGTATCTTCGTTTTATTACCTGCCACTATGTCAAATTTTGGGCGTTTCCTATTATCCAATCATTCTATGTTGTCGTTATAGCGTCGTAACTTTGCAGGAGTAGCATTTGTGATATTTAAAATTAAGGAATTTATCAATCGACGGCTATAGGTGTTAGCGGTTGGATGAGATCGTACGTACTTCTTTCGTATGTTCTATAGGTGTTAGCGGTTGGATGAGATCGTACGTACTTCTTTCGTATGTTCTTTTGTAAGGTGTTGCTAGGCTGCTGTTATAAATATCTTTTTGGAATGAGAATGGTTTTCTTAATTTTTGTGCTTTTTTGTAAATAAATAAAATAAAAAATCTATTCAATATTTAACAGCACATAATGGCACATATTCATCTGAACGTTTGAACTCATACGATTTTTCCACTCCCGTTAAAAATATTCGGAGTCGATTGCCAAATAATGTTAACTAAATAAGCAAATATTATTTGCGAACGGTGCCAATTTGAAGTGGCGGATCAATTCACGAGCTTCTTGAGTTATGATTACTTTGATAGAAGTGAGTTGAGATGGAATGGATCTGATTTTCGCGAAAATACATTACGGACATTAAAATAGGAACATGACGAAAAGCTATAAAATGAGGGCAAGCTGAAGAAGAATTCAAACGATTTACCTTTGATACGTATGATATTTTTGCTATAAATTTATCTCAAGTTTAAAGTAATGAAAAAAAAATCATAACTTTTATAATCAGTTAGTAACAACTCATGACACAAACTCACGCTTGTACAACTACCCACCAGTATTCTATTTAATTTCGGAAGGATGATTGTTCTTATGTGCCGTTTACCAATGCCTCCAATACACTACACAGTATCGGAAGTTTCCTAAATAAAAACAACGGGTTTGCACTCCGGTAGTGCCGGCAGAAGTGAAAACTTGAACATTAACGTTGTGCATTTTTGATCATTTGGCATGGTTAGGGAATAATTTCGCGAGAATTGATTTTATTATCAGTATTATTTATGATCTTATGATTTATATATATTTTATATTATATATTATTAATTTTATATTATATATTTACAAACTCACGCTTGTACACTACCCATCAGTATACTATTTCATTTCGGAAGGATGATTGTTCTTATGTGCCTTTTACCAATGCCTCCAATACACTACACAGTATCCGAAGTTTCCTAAATAAAAAATCAAACTCAAGTCAATTTACGATATCTTTACTAGAGCGCGAGTCTGCTTGGAAATCTTACAATAAAATATGTGAGAACTTGTATTCAACTGTTACTTCTAACTTCTTCATTACAAGTACAGTTTTTATCCAACTCTGTTTACAGTGTAAACACTTTCGTTTTCAAGCGCCATCGCCTTGATTTCCAAGCAAACAGCTAACCTGTCGACTCTTTATTTACATATGTATATGTCTATAAATGGTGTCTCGGTTGCCGGTCACTGTTGCCAGGTACCAATCTCTGCTTTAACAACGCGTATAATTTGTCATTTATATGCAATACCGACTTGGCTTGACGGTCTTGAGACGTTTGTTCCAAATAAATTTAAATACCTTAAATTTAATAATTGAGATTGCTCTGCGATCTCATCAACTTGGCAAATTATAACTAGAATGAAGAATAGAATAGAATATCCAGATCAGATTTGGAGCTAAAAGGCAATAGCTAAAAGGCAATTTCAGTATACCACGGGTACGTTGTTTGAATCCGCGTCTAGCTTTGACGGCGCATCAGTATAATTATTTGTCTTAAAGAGTAATGCAGGTAAAAATTTATCTTATATTTTTTTTTCAAACTTTTTTTATGTCCCACTGCTGGGCACAGGTCTCCTCTCACAATTGAGAGAGATTTATAGAATATCTTACATTATTCCAGTAAATCGATGTCTCTCTGCAAGCGTGAAATTAAATAAGCATGAAGCACATTCTATTATTAATCCAGGGAGAAATCAGTCGAGTGTATATGGAGAAAAGGCCCACCCACATTCCACCAAAGCCGATTCTCATTAAATTAAATTGACAATTTATTAAAATGACTCCTCTCAGTTTGCGAAATTATAACGGTATATTTAGATCATCACAAGAAGCTAACAAGATTAAGTTAAGGTTATTATTAAGTGCTGCATGTTTTCTGCACTAATTTACAATTAAGAAAGCTTGGTCAACTCCTTAACTAATAATAACTCCTTAACCTAGGTCGCCTACTTTTTCATGTAGTTATCCTAGCTTTAACAGTGTTTTCAGTTTATAATTTACATATGATACATACATATTTGTCTTTAGACGTTTCTCACTAAATTACTGGAAATATTTATTAAGATTTCTATTTTAATCCTCATCACCTCGGAGGCTTTTGAGCTGATATCAGGGGCCCATTTAATAGCTTTAATTTTAATAACGCGCGTAATTTGTCATTTACATGCAATGTTTGTCTTTAGTCGTCCCTCATTAAAATAAATTGAGGATTTGTCAGGATTGATCTTCACATCTTGGGAAATTGTAAGTATTGTAACGGTACCCATATGTGGACCATTTCTTGTTTCATATTTCAACATTTCATAATGTCCAACTGTTGAGCACAGTGTTTTTTTTTAATTAAAAGAATTAAGGCCACAATTATAGGCATAGTAATTATAATAATACTTTCTTTGATAGCACCTCTTAGATGAAAATTTTGATATATTCGAAAGGAACTTATCTACTTTTATCTACTTATAACTATGAATTATTCATCTTTATGCAAACTCCTCTTAAACTTAGTTTATGTTGTAAAGTTAGTTCTGAGCTCGAGTTTGTATTTCGCATAGAAAGTAAGTTCGAGATATATTTCAGAAATATAAACTTTGTCTCATTTAAAAAATTCATTGTTACAAGTACAAGATTTAGGTCGAGGTCCATTCGCGCTTCTACGCCTACCTAAATATAGGAGAGACCCGTGCCCAGCTTTTGGACAAAAAAAGGGTTACGACCAGTACACGAGTACGATGATGTAAGAAGGTGATAATGCTCCAGAGTACCCCGAATGTGGAGAAACGAAGAGACTCGTACTCCAAAGTAGAACGCAAGTGGCAAAACTGCAAACTGGATACAAATCCAGACAATTATTTCTCAATCGGACTAACGCTTGTTATTGTATTTACTTTAGAAATGATCAATCGAGTAAATTCAAATCCAAAATACCGCTGAGTCACATCGAATCTATCAATATGAATAGTGTAGTTCTTTATTAATGTTGTCGCGTGTTTGTAAAAGTGTCGTGTACGCTCCGCTAGGCTTGTGACGAGATACTGAACTAATAACTAAACGGACGCAACAGGCGTAAACGATTCTTGATTAATGCACATTGTGACGTTAATAGCGTAAGAAAATGTAGAGTATTCTGCATGTTTTATGCAGTAGATACGAAAATAAATAGAAATTACAAGCCAATATCTCTAGGCTTCAAAAGTAACATGACAGTCGACAACTTTGATACTGATGAGCAGAAGCTATGGGATGAGATGGTGTACCTACGTGTTTTTAAAGCGATGATTCAAAAAGTTCCGAAAGAAAAAAGAACCTTTCGAAAATATGAAGATTGTGACATAATAAATTGCTACTTCAAAATAATCTTAGCTTAAGAAGGATCCATAATTTTCTTAAAGTGATCGTTAAAAAAGCCCCAGATTTAAGTTTAATATTTAATGCTAAGTACACAAAAGATTGGAGCAGCGTGGTGGAGTAAGCTCCAGGCCTCCCCACAATAATGAGGAGAGACCCGTGCCCAGCAGTGGGACGTAAAAAGGGTTGCAGCCACACAAAAGATGGACGGACCTACCGGCGTTCCTTGTTTGTGCTTATTTTAATTTGAAAAACACCAGTGTTGCGGTTGATTGATACGGTAAGTGAAATTATTAAGTTGAATCTTTATTTTTCTCCAATTATGTTGTTCGTAGCGTGTGTTTTTAGTGCTTTTTCAATGTCATTAAAAACATACCCTTCAAAATGGCAAGGTGGGAAAAAAGAACGGCCATACCAGGTTAAGAGAAACATATGTTCCTCTTTTCCGATTTCAGAGGTAACAAACATTTTTAAAATCGATATCCTGAACGACTATGCTTACCATTAAACAAATCTGCTATGAGATCAAAAACTGCTATCACATGTGCATTAAGATATACAATAAGCTACCTAAAAACCTTAAAAATCTCATTACACAAAAATTAAAAAAACAAACAATTACAAATTTTCCTTTTTGAGAAATGTTAATATAGTCTCAAAGAATTTATGGAGGATGGTAACAAAACATATGACATATACTAAAATATTATAATAATTTAATTGCTACTCATTTTCTTAGACAACTGACATACATATTGTTATAATTATTAATTAATGAAGAAATAATGTACTATTGAATGACTACTGTGAAATTTAACCACATCTTTGTAAAGCACACCTAATATTGGTAAATGTGAGGACTTTATCTTTATCCAAAATCTTAACTCATCAAAATCGGAACAGCGCGCGCGCATCGACAGAGACGCACGCTACAAGAGAGAGCTCTGTGTTAAAAAATTATTTATACTATTCTAAAGTCGTTTCTTTAACGTATAAAGTGTACTACATAATACCTAAGTAACTCTGTGACGAATATTAGTGAAGTGCAAGTAATAACTTTATAATATAAAGAAATAATCAAGTGAAACATTATCACAAAATCTATAATAAAAAACTGTGAACAATAGTGTCTTGTAAGTGTGACTCATCGATCGTCACGAGCCGTGCACCGCACCATATATGGTCACGAAATCGAGCATCGGCATCGCTCTGGCAGAATCATCAACATAGAGAGACGCATACGAATATTTGGCGACTGGTCGGCAGATGCGACGTGGTGTGATGGTCAAAGATAACCGCTGATAGACGACGGGTCTAGAGTTCGAGCCTGTGTATAGAATATTATTATTTTATTTTATCGTTATAATTTTAATAATTTTATTCAAGATAAATTAATAAAACATAATAATATTCGTTGTTGAGAGCGACGATACTTTAATTTCTTCTTTCCATCTTCTGTTCACTTTATCGCTTATACTTTTATTAACCGAACATGGACCAAGATAATATAACTTTTAGGAAGAGAACTAAGCATTCGTCCTGTGAATCGCTTAATGAATTTAATGACCATTCATTTTTGTCAACCGAATCCAATAATCAAAAAAGTTTACCTGATTTATCTACATTAAATTCTAAGGAAGAGCAATTCTTGAATGAAATTTCAGATCTAAAGTTAAAATTAGAAAAAGCTCAAAAGGAAATTGAAGCATTGATTTTAGAGAATAATAGATTGCAAATGAAAATACTGTCACTGGAAAGACAAATCAACAGCCAGCAGACCACTCCTAACTCTAACAAAATACAAAATGGATTGAAATCTACGAAAAACTTTAACCACCTTCAATCAAGCCAGGAAAAAAGGAATCTATGGATATATGGGGACCAAAAATGCGTTGGACTTGCTTCTCGTCTACATGAAGCGCGACAAAAAAATACAATTTTGAACTATAATATTGAGTCTACTACCAAGCCATATGCTTTAACCGAAGATATAGTCAAAGGGTCATACAATATAAATATTAAAAACGATGATAAAATTATTTATTCCGTTGGAGAAAATGATCGCAATCCGTTAAATATTATTTCCGAACTACATTATCTACTAAAGAAATATTGTAACTATACTATTTTCGTTATTCAAGTTAAAAATAACCCTTATTTAAATACTGTAAAACTAAATAATGAGATACGATTACTTTGTAAACAGTTTAAAAACTGTATATTCATTCAAATTGATCAATATGTAATAAATTCTAGTGATATAGTATTATGTAAATATTTGTGTAAGAAAATAAATTTTAACATAGATTCCATTGATTACGATTTAAAATATATAAGAAACAGACAAAACTTATTCAACAATAACAAATACATATATAGGGCAAGGAATGACTGCGGAAAATCTAATTCAATACAATATAAATACATAAAAGGAACTATTGATTACTATTTCAATAAAATAAGCAACCAAAAACGCATCACTAATAGTATCAATGAGGCAAAAAGGGGGACGATTCCTTTTTATTTCCCAAAAAAGAAGAAAAACAATAATGTAGTTGATAGTAACATATCCAACTCTATTAATGATCTTTTTCGTAACTAATAAGGTAGATCATACATTCTTTTTGTTGCATCAAAATATTGCAAGCCTCCTGTCAAAACAGCATTTAATAGATGTTACAGTTCTACAGTTATCAAAAGAAAGTAAACAGCCAGATGCACTGTGCTTTACTGAAACATTTATCAAAAAAGGACTTGAAAGTAACGTCAAATTATCCAACTACACTCTAGCTTCACACTATTCGAGAGATGAGCAGAGGGGAGGAGTATGTATATTACTTAAAATAGGAGCAAGGTTTAATAAACTGCAATACGTTAATGAACTTTCAATTTGCAAAGCTTTTGAATGCTGTGGAGTAGAGCTGCCAGATCACAAGCTTGTTATAGTATGTTTATATAGAACTCCAAACTCAGATCCTAACTTTTTTCTTGACAAATTTGAAATGCTTTTACACAAGTTGACTAATAAAATAACGAAAAATATTATTATAACTGGGGACACAAACATAAATATCTTAAATACAAATAAAATTACAACACGGTATCTTGACTTAATAAAAAATTATAACTTGACAATGCATATTGATAGGGCAACACGAGGTAATTCATGTATAGACCATATTATGAGTAATTTAAACAATATTCAATCCAACTTATTATTTCTGGGTCTATCGGACCATGAAACAGCACAGACGATACAATTTCCTTTGATGTTTAAAACATGTTCTTATCAAGATTGGTTTATATACAAGCGAGATATCAGCAAGGATAACTTAAAAAAATTTAAGCAATATATAAGTAGTTTATCATTCACAGATATGTACGCCCAGAAGGAAGTTAACTCTGCCTTCAAGTTGTTTCATGACTTTTTATGCCTACTTTATAAACTATGTTTTCCCATAGTACGTTTCCGTATTAAAAATCGATACCATAAACCAAAATGGATTTCCAAAGGCATTAAATTAAGCTGTAAAACTAAAAGTACGCTCAGAATACAATATTATAAAGCTAAAGATAACAAAATAAAGTATAAAGAAAAGTACTGTACTTATACAAAAATCTTAAGAAAATGTATAAATACAGCAAAAAAGAGTATGAACAATAAATACATTTTAGCAAATAAGAACATATGTAAAGCCACGTGGAACGTAATAAAGGGACAAAATTCAGCGCAGAAAAATAATTACTTAAAGTCTGTGATTTATAACAAAATGGTAATTAAGGATCCGGAACAAATTGCTAGGGCATTTAACAATTACTTTGTGCATAAATCAAAAGCGCCTACAACTAATGAAGGTAAAATAACCCAAAAAAATATTGTGAAAAATTCATTGTTTTTAACTCCATGCTCTGACACTGAAATATTCAATATAATACGTTCGCTAAAGAATACAAAATCTGTAGGATACGATGAAATTTCTACGAAAGTGATAAAAGAATGTGCGTGTGTATTAGCACCAGCTCTATGTTTTCTTATAAACTTATCATTTCAAACTGGTTCTTTTCCGGAACTTTTGAAAAAATCTATTGTTAAGCCGATATATAAAAAAGGTGATAGAGAGCTAGTTGAAAATTATAGACCAATTACTTTGATACCTGTGTTATCTAAAATCTTCGAAAAAGCTATGCAAAAAAGGTTAACACGATTTTGGACCTCATTAAATATTATTAGAGAAGAACAAAATGGATTTACTAAGGGAAAATCAACCACATTGGCAGGATTCACGCTAGTAAATAACGTAATTAAAAACCTAGACGATAAAAATAGGGTAGTTGCCCTATTTTTTGATATGACAAAAGCGTTTGACTATGTTTCTCATCCTATATTAATAAAAAAACTTGAACAGAGTGGGATTAGGGGACCAGCATTGCAGTGGATAGAGTCATATCTTAAAAACAGATTTCAGTGTGTACAAGTAGAAAATCTCACTGAAAAAAATGAAATAAGGACATACGAGTCAGAATATGTATATAACGAGATTGGAGTACCTCAAGGCAGTGTGTTAGGGCCACTGCTGTTTTTGTTATATATAAATGACATCCCAGATGTGACGAGGCACAGTACTGTACTGTTTGCTGATGACGTATCTGTAATAGTGACATGTGACTATCGAAGTGACATAAAAATATTTGAAACAGACATAAACAATACCATAAAATCAATTATAAATTGGACTACGTTAAATAATTTGACTATTAATTTAAGTAAAACTAACTTTATACAATTCAGAACAAAAAATACAATTATTCCTCAATTAAATATAAATTATAATGGTAAACTATTGACTGAAGTAAATCATACAACGTTTTTGGGAATAACACTTGACTCGAACATAAATTGGGAAAAGCATATAGAAAAAGTGTGTCATAAGTTAAATAAATTTAGATATGCTCTGGCCAGATTGCGAGAGACATCAATGCGTAACACTGTACTAGCTGCTTATCATGGGTATATAGCATCGAATTTGAGATATGGTCTTCTGTTATGGGGAAATTCTCCTCACATAAACAGAGTGTTCTTATCACAGAAGAAATGCGTTCGAGCCATATGTGGCGCAGCTCCTTATGAGTCATGCCGACCCTTGTTTTCTAAACTAAAAATTCTTACAGTCACATCTATGTACATACAAGAAGCTTGCCTATTCGTTAGAAATAATAGGAATCTGTTTAAAACAGCTGAGCAAGTTTATCCCAGAAATACCAGGCAACCAGAACGTTTGGTACTGGATAAACCATCGCGTATTTCTTTGCTCCAGAGAAACGCATATGGAATGTGTGTTAAAATTTATAATAAACTACCGAATCATATTAAAATGTTAAGAAATAATAACTTTAACAACAATTTAAGGACATATTTAGTGAATAAGAATTTTTATGACATTAAAGAATATTTATTGTAAATGAAATATAATTTGACATTGTAAAAAAATAGAATTAAAAATTAATTTTCATCTCACCTAGAGTCAACAAAAAATAAATTCTGTAAAATTTGCATGCTAGCTTATGATAGCAGAATATGTGACACTAATGATAAGATAAAATTGTAACATCTATTGTAACACTATTCTATGCAAATAAATGATTATTATTATTATTATTATTATTATTATTATTATTAACTTTGTATACCACATTTTAGCAAAAATAAAGTAATAGAGACTTACGGTTAATATGTTTTAGACCTAAGCTAGGCTGATTTTAATATTCAGTAGTTACAGTTTATATTTCACTACAAATATATTTTGTGTTTGAGACAGTTTTTATGTTGTTATACGTTGTTGTTTACTACTACGCGTATAGACCAAAGTGAAAAAAGTTAGAAATGTTCAAAAGTTTAAAAAAATAATTAATTAATAACAATAATAATAATACATACATACATTTCTATTACATACATACATACACTACATAGATACTTTTCTATTTTTATTGCATTCATTTAATGGCAGATCAGGTTTAGCACCTCTGACCTCACCTGTTTGTTCCTCTTACCCCAAATTTCGTTTTTGTTTGCTGTTATTTAAAATAAGACCTTATTTTAACAGAGGTAAGTTTTCATTGATATAACTCGAAAAAATGTTTAGAACATGCTATAAAAACACTTATAAACATGAGCTTTTGCCTAAAATTATCGAGTTGTTCCTCTTACCCCAAATCTCGGGAAAGAGGAACATTTAGAAGACCTGGTTTTGTCGCTAAATTGTGCCGTTATTACAAGAAGAATCCAGTTCTGTTTGAAAAATAATGTTAGTTTATTTCAAAAGCTACGGTTTGTTTCTATTAACATCAAAGTTAATGTATAATTTTGATAGCTGAAGGCCAAATAATTCACAAACCAGTAAACTATGTTTCTCTTACCCCACCTGACCTTATCACAAACCTTTCATGAACGACTTTATCTAACTTTGAGCATTGATGATAATGACAGTAATTATACTATGTCTATTGATTAAGATACGGATACTTACGCATCTTCGTATTTCCATACAAAACAACTTCTGTTGATCGGTCATTTGAATGGAGGACTGATTTTTTTTTCATTTCGACGTTTACCAGAGCAAAAGTTGCTCTTTATATTATTAATAACTCGTACTTGAGATTTTTTCTGTGAATGTATTACACGAACTACATAATGTAGAATTTTATTTCTGTATTGAAAATTAATAAATTAAAAGATCCGTTAAAAAAGTAACGGATACGGATATTTCTTTTCCCACGGATATACGCGGATGCGGATACGGATGTCCGGCACATTACTGGTATACATAAAAAATACGTAGACATGTCAGCAGTATGGAATTTTATATCGAAAATAGTCCCTCGCATGTCTTGATGTTGTATGCGGCAAAACGTCCAAATTGCAAGGGAGCTGAAGTGTTAAATATGAGAACAAAGCATCATATAACAATATGACACATTTCAAGGGGCCATTTTTAAAGTGCTAATGACCATGTAATTTGTTGGAAATGAAATAAAGATTTTTTTTATTTTTTTATTTCTATTTGTTTTTTTAAATAAGCGTCCCACTGCTCGGCACGGGTCTCTCCCCATTATTGGGGAGGCATAAATATCATTGATTACAATATTATCATTGATACCAATGATGTACACACATTCTTGTTGGAATCGGGCACGAATTTAGCGCTTGGTTAGATGTTGCACGTGGAGAGCCGTAAACTGAGCCGACAAGCGTGAAGGGGCTCGGATGATTTCAGCTGATTGCTCACTGCGCTTCAATGAACTCATTTAAATGTAATTGTTAACCATATCAGTTTGTCTACTTTCTGGAATATCAAGGAAAGGATAGGGATATCAAAGATGGTATTTATTTAATATTTACATATTAAATTATATAGGTAAAACATAAAAATAATAAAAGTGTTGGTTCAGATAATCTGGAAAAACGACTTACTCTTATCGAATATTTTACTTTATAGAATTAAGTCTAGTTAGACTTAGGCACTTACCTTAGGCACTACCTAAGGTACCACTTACCTTAGGCAGTAGCCTCACATCAGGTAGACAATTCAACGGTTATTATCTGTATAAACAGAACCAACGCGACTTCAAAATGCCCTCTAAAAAGCACGGAAACTATCATGTAATTTTTGAAAATTTGGTCACCCATCTCACACCCAATTGCGCAGATCGCTAGCCACCGGGCAATGTGCGCAATATTTTATTTTAATGTTATTTTACTTCTTTCGTTTAAATAGAAATGTCATCTACGCCATAAATAACTTTATACTATTAATACCTGTTGCTAGGTTATTTGACTTTCTAGATTTATTCGCAAGAACCTGAGAGCAAATCGTAGCATAAGTGTTAGTGACTTAATTACCTACTCGGTTGCCGAGTGGCCGACCTGTTGATTGCGCGCTCTATGTAAAAGTGCCTTGTTTATTAGCAGAAACTGCATCTAAGGAGAATATTAACACATAAGCGCAGTATTACCTAACATCAGAAATCGCCCCGATTTTACCAATGGTTGTCTGCCTATGGTTTTTATCATCACCATCATTATACTTACCATGCTGCGCCAATGCGGGTTGATGGAGATGCGGTTAACTGTCGGATGTTTTTTAACCGCCCATAATGCCTCCGACTGCTATGGATTAACAACCGGGACTAATGGCTTAACACGGTTAAGCAGGGAACCTAGCATGATTTTTTTTTTGGTCACCCATATTTCATACCCGACTTTCCTGTTTGGCATAATTGCATAGATCGCTTGCTTTCTCCGCTAGCCGCCGGACAATGCGCGCAACTTTTTAATTTAATGTTTTTTTTATTTCTTTCGGTGAAAATGGAAAATACTTAATCTACGCCATAAATAAAAAAAAAACAAATAAACTTATTGCTACAAAACTCATGAACACTAAAAACACATACAATTTAAAATACAGATATTTTTTAGCAAAAGCCGCTCCCTTCTGCTGCCTCAAGATAAGGATCCTGGGCAGCACTGGTTTTCAGACGTCCCTTCTCCCTAATGTAGTAATAGTTTTGGGGTCGGTGACCACTGCCACTCTACGATAAAACATAAAAAACCCTGAGTTAACATACAAATGCTAGGTTAATTAACTTTCTAGATTTATTCGCAATTCGCAAGAACTGAGAGCAAATCGTAGCATAAGTGGTATAATTACTCGGTTGATTGCGCGCTCTAGTAGTGCCGTGTTTTAGCAGAAATAAACTGCATCTTTGCAGGCCGTCCATAGATGCAAATGGAGGGTATTTATGTCCATAAATATACATTTGTCTAAGTTATTGCTTGATTTGTAGGTATTTTTTTAAAGAAAAAATATCTAAATTTGCATGAAAATCCTACTCAGAGCGCCTGTCGTTTGCTACTCATTGCTCCACACTAGGATAAGAATCCTAAATATCCTAAAAATCCTAAGGATACTAAGATGTATCCTACGATATATAATATGGACACACGTCAGGAAAACAAACACGAAAAGAAATTTAAACTCATCATTCAAATTACATCAACCCGCATTAGAGCAGCGAGTAAGCTGGAGCTTACTCCATATTTGGAAAAAGGAAGAGACTCATGTCCAGCAGTAAAATGCAAAAGGAGTTGAAGTGTTTTAATTGCTCTCCCATCGGGAATCAACCCCCTCCATTCTGGCATGGTAACCATTGAGTTATACGGATCATCACTTCAATTTATTTTTTAAACTTCAAATAGGAATATATTAATTGTTATAGATACTGCCGTACATAGACGGGTTCAACCACGTATCGAAAATCGCGGCGCTGACGGACGTGGAGATAAGCCTGGTGCGCGCCTGCGTCCAGAACCTGGTCTACTATGGCGTCGTCACCCTGGTGCCAATCTTCCAGTACTGCGCTGTGAGTAAGCCGCTATATTCTCTTTCTATCAAGCTTACTAGTATGGAACAATTCGTGGTGTTACATAGTTATTGCAGTCCATGGAAAACTGTTTTTATGTTGAGACAAAGTTTCCAAAGGTATCCAGACCAGATAACACGTCTGGTATTTGTGCCGCATTGAAAACGCCACGGTAGCCTGTTTCAGTGCTTGTGCAATACTCCGGGGCTTCCAGTAGAACGCATCGGTAATATCGGTATTCACACGCGGCGCCTCAAAACGAGCCCATCTTGGGAGAGCTGCGGTTTTTGCTTCTGAACGTGCTTCTGAAGAAAGTAGCTGTAATGCTATAAGCAGCGACAAGTTTTTTTTTTAATTTTATGAATTTTTTTCTAAAGAAGAGCATGCAGACCGAAGTGAAGTCTTGCGCAACTGCTCGGGAGAATGATGGCCTCATGGAAATTTGGATGGTTACCACACCTTTCCACCGTACACCGTACAACTGTGGTACCTTCCAAATCCAGCTTTGAAAGTCCTACTACTCGTACCTCTCGAAAGATTCAAAGAGCATGATCTTGTTTGTATTATCCTATCTGTGCATGGCCTCAGTGGTGGTGCCTACACATTGGAATTATAAGTTCTATCACCCAATAAATAAGATTATTTGAATATTCAAGATACTATGAAATGATATATTTTGCAGGTGTACAGTGCAACTCCCAAGTTAAGACAGCTTACAAGATGCGCCGGACTGCAACGGCAGTGCGTTGAATTCTGTGCGAGGATTCGTAAGTTACTTGATTTTTCTTCGAACTATCTCTTCTGAAAAAAATGTATTTTTCGATAAGAAAAGTCTTTTTTACACCACGTAGCAATGTATATTGTAGGGCCTTTGATGAAAGCATTTTTATACAAATGCTTATCACGTTATCACGCTTGCTTAATGCAATTAATTGAACAGTGTGTGCTTGACAGACAATACACAATTGCAGGAGTGAGCAATTTTAGTATATCGTATTAATCCTACTTCCTACTTCATTCTAATATTATAAACGCGAAAGTTTGTAAGTATGGATGTTTGTTACTCTTTCACGTAAAAACTACTGAATGGATTTTAGCTTATAAATCAGAATAGCACATAGGCTACAATATATAAAGATATTGTGTGAATTGTCCAAAACATGACGATAAGTGTCAAGTAAGTAGGAAAAAATCTACCATCTGCGAGCTATTCTGGCGTGCTCTACCAAAACCGCTAGAGTTACACATAATGTAATGTATGATGGAAATGTTTATCTTAAATAGCCATTATCTTAAATAGCCATGAAGCGCGCATGGCCCGGCGGTTAGCGTAGAACGCAAAACGATCTATGCAACTAAGCCAAACGGGCGCGGTCGGGTGTGAGATGGGTGACCGCGAGTGGCAAAAAAATTCATACGCCTTTCCGTGCTTCGGAGGGCACGTTAAGCCGTCAGCAGTTGGACGCAAAAAGGGTTGCGATCAAAGGGTGCCTTTTTTTTTTTTTTTTTTTTTTTTTTTTTTTTTTTTTTTTTTTGGTATCGGGGGGGAAACCTTCAAAAGGTACCCAGCACCTTGGGAGAGGACACCGGGTTATGTGGGATTTGAACCTCACTAAAACCCCCTTTAAATACCTTTAGCATAAAATCACTTAAAGCTTAATTAAAAAAGCCTTTGTACTCTTAAGGTACAAAATTTGTACGAATAATGTTCATAAATCCTTGGAGGAAAAATAAATTCATTCATTAAATTCTACTTATATCTCGAGCGTTCTATTATACACTTGTTGTACCTGTTCTTATTACCGGACAGCTTCAGGGACCAGAGAATTTTCTAATGAACGAAGTTTCAAGATATTTTATTGAAAGAAGCTTTTCATTTAACTAATATTCTCAAAGGGTTGGACTTGATTTATGGAGTTGAGATCTACTTTATTATATTTACGGGTACAAAAGATATAAATTCTGTTCGTCATTATTAGGTTTACTGGGAATCAGTTCATAATAGCACTTTATTATTGTTTTGCATTTAACTATTCTAACTCAGGTGCGGTTCCAGGGGGCAGATCACAATCCTAGCCTTCATCCTATCCAAAAATAGCCAAACTTTCGACTTTTCACCTGGCAAATCGACCTTTTTTGTGCACACAAACCATAATTTACCTTCTTGTTATACTGTCACGTCCTGATTAATACTTTTCATTAATTTTTTTTTTTTTTATTTGTTTAACATTTTAGTAATTGTTATCGGTTGTATTAAATCTATACTAATACATAAAGCTGAAGAGTTTGTTTGAACGTGCTAATCTCAAGAACTACTGATTCGAATTGAAAAATTCTGTTTGTGTTGGATAGTCCATTTATCGGGGAAGGCTTTAGTTTAGGCTATATAACATCATGCTATGACTAGTACCAAAGTCCACGCGGATGAAGTCGCGAGCGGCCGCTAGGTAATAATAGGAGATCCCCGGTTCAAAACTTGGTGCTCACCGCTG
Source organism: Pyrgus malvae (assembly GCA_911387765.1). Taxonomy (NCBI): domain Eukaryota; kingdom Metazoa; phylum Arthropoda; class Insecta; order Lepidoptera; family Hesperiidae; genus Pyrgus; species Pyrgus malvae. The sequence continues at coordinate 3,156,485 of OU426958.1, read as the reverse complement.
ACTAATAAAATTATGTGCGCTGTATTTATCGCTGCTCCACGGTGAGGTAAAATACTGTAATGTTACATCACAATGTTTTCCATCACCATAATAATATGTTCATTCCACTGAGTCGTTTCGATTTTTGTCACAGAGAAAACGAATGATAGCAGAGGTGCCCCAACCTACTATTTGAACCAGAGCCGGTGTCGCTAAACACAAATTTATTACAAATATCAATAGAATATAACAAAATAACAATACAATAAAAATATTGATACAATTGGCCATGGACTTTTTAAAGTACCTTAGCATTATAATTTATAACACTTTCATAGAAATATTAAATGTATATAGTATTAGATCTTAAAGCGTGCGTGATCGTTTAAAAGCAACTGTCGGACTTGAAGTGTACGGTGCCGGTTAGCGCAGCGTGATCGCTGGGGTTTCGTTATTTGAAACTCTGTGATTTCAGTGGGGTTGGAGATCTCTATGCTGTCTTAAGAAGGCTGAGTAACGGCCGTTCCCAATTTATCTCTAGTTTTAGCCTACTAGAGATTGAAAAAGCTATCTATCCTTTATTTTACCGTCCCAATATTCTTATCGTTGGTAGGTCGTTCTATCTGTTAACGCTATCTGTCATCGGGAGGACAGATAGCTTACTAGGGATTGCGATTTCTGGCAGTTTACCCCAAGGTACACTCTGTGGTAGATTTCAAATCTTTAAAGGTTCTAAAGTATTTTTTCTTTATTTCAGCGCGCCAGTTGCCAAAAGTCAGCGACATCTTCAGAATGTACGCCGGCATGACCTACGGTAGCACCGTCCGGGACCTGTGTCGACGCATGAAGCCGCAGGAGCTCGCCATTAACGAGAGGAAACTGGTGCTGTTCGGCGTGTTGGAGGGGCTTATAAGAAGGGTGTATAAGGTATGTTATCAAACTTGGGTATAACTTAGCTATAGTTAAAGATCCGGGACCTTTGCCGGCGCATGAAGCTGCAGGAGTTCGCCATCAACGAGAGGAAGCTGGTGTTGTTCGGCGTGTTGGAGGTATACGGAGGGTGTATAAGCATAAGGTAGGTTTAGAGTTATTAAGTGTTATTATTCATCTACAGGACTCTAAGAGTGGGACTGATAATTTTTATTTGTCGTATTCATTGTTATCTTTATAACCATAGATTTCGAATTTTTGTGGCTACCTTGAGTTTTTAGAAAATATAAGATTTTGATCTCAACATCACTGGCCCGGTATTCTAAAATATATTTTTTTATTTCATTAAAAATAGATGTTAGACTCATAGTAATGTTCACGTAGACAGTTTACTATAGAATCCAAGTTCGCGGAAAACGACGGCGACTCTGTAATTTTTGGCATATTTTCTGGCACGGTACCGGGTCTAGCACGTAAAGAACGAAAATTTAAGCGACGCTTAATAAAATTGAGAACATGACAATATTATTTCGCCGGTTTCGTTAGCAGCTGTCACAGATATCAAGCTATATTTTACGGACTGCAGTTCAACCTTATACCTAATGCTTAGAATAAATACGTATAGAATGAGTGTCTTCATACAAGCGCGCTGTCAAAATTGCAGCACTAAATAGATTCCTACAGCTGTCACATCTGACAAACAAAATATTTTTATTTTGACCAAATTAACTATAAAATACTACAAAATATTGAAAACACTATGGAAAGTTATTTTATTAGACTTCTTTTATTTTTAAAAAGTGTTGTAATAAAATTTAATCTTAAGTTTTATGGAGCGGCCCGGCGATCAAAATGCTTGAATTTGGGCGCGCGAACTTGGTTTCTATAATGTAATTGTAATTATTCTAAGACCTAATGATTAATTGAAGTGTTTGCTCCCCAGTATCCAATAACGCTGCATAGCGAGAGCTCGTCGGTGCGCAGCGAGCACAGCGGCTGGGCGGCGCGCGCGTACAGCGGGCTGGCGTGCCTCGACGAGCTGTGCTGCCAGGCCGGCCTGTCCGCCGCGCAGCTGGAGGAGCAGCTGGAGAAGGACAGCGACGTCGTCTTCATCGTCAAGTGACACCCGCTGGAGGACGCGCATCGGCTGCTCGGGACGACACTTAGGGAGGTATAGTCAACCTTTGTAACTTTGATACTTTATAATGGCTCCTTTAAGGCGAGGGTTTTCGATTAAATTGTATTTTTGTAAATGTTTAATTGACAGTAACATATTAAAATTGTGTAAAAAAAATATGTTACACGTCAGTGTTTGATTTAAGGACTTATGAATCTTAATACTTGCGTAATAATCTTACATCACTGCATTGGATAAAATTGTAAACATTGGTCTGAAAAACTGAAAATCTCGCTTTATTTCTATTGAAATGGGTGTTGGAAGTAATATAAAATGTTAGAAAGTGTCGCATACGAATTATGGGAATTAACTATGCAATTATGTCAAGTGAATACATATTGTATTTCAGTAAAGTCACCCTTTTATCCCTAATTTAATTTAACGATGCGCTCATTTATGTGTCAACCTTATCGCGTGTGATGTAGTGATGCTTTGCGTGTCACGGAAATCCTCGCCTCAAACCCTTCAACTTTTAATTTCCCATTGCAAAATTTCCAACTTTGGTCGTCTCTGTTCTTAAAGCATCAAAGGTACTGACTCATCCGTCAGTGGAGTGGAGATCGCATTGCGCCTCGCTTCGATAGATAATTTTTGTGCCAAATCTAGTGCAGAGGGAAGAACACACACATTTTAATTTTGTCACACATTCACAAATATTCTTTCATCGCTACAGACGCATACATTTATAAATATGTCAATTTCAATTAACAACGTCATTTTCTATGCACCGACACACACACACAAGTTGTATAGTCAAGAAGTACACACCTTCTAGTTAAGAAGGCACAGTGTGCATGCACATGCAGGTACGAGGGGTTCGCCCGTAAAGGCCACTCCTCTGACGGGTGTATACCTGTATACCTGTCAGTACCTGTGATGCTCTAAGTCTGGTTGTTGTGTAAAATATTTTGATGAATTTTACAACCTAACAGAAAGTTCGACTTGACTATAAATTACAAAGAACTGAAGTTAATTTTTAAGTAATACCTTCTATTTATACATCGAAATTAATATAATAGATTATTGTATGGCATACCGACAGAAAAAAATGGACAAATTAACTTGAAAGAAAGATGTTTACAAAATTAATGTTTTTAACTAAAATAAATTACGAATACTTAATAGAGTCTTTATGTGACACCACAAATCCTTAGTAATCGATGTCATATCAGGTAGCAGTCTTAGGTGATAGAAGGACTTGAAAATCAATATTGATGTTAATTAAAAAAATACCTGCCTAATAAAAATAATTTGTAAATAAAATTGTAATTGCTGTCCCGTTGATGCTTCGGTATAACGATATTTTTGAAAGATAACTGCATCTTAACATATTTCTTTATCATAACAATATTATGGTATGAATTTTCGTTTCTGTTTCTGAAACTAAAATATAGAATCAACTATCAAGTAAAAGGTTTATTGGATTTTATAAGTACAATTAATTATTATGTAACGGTAATTTACCAAATATTGTTAAATGTTATAGTGGCTATTGTCGATCGGAATGTTAAGATAAAAATAATTATGTAAAGATATATTTTATTATAAAAAATATTATGGTATTGTTATATTCGTTGTTAAGATGAATAATAAAATAATATTTTTATAGAAAGTAAGTACATTTAGTTAAAAGTTATTCATAAAATTGACCTACCTAGCTTAAGAAGGGAAAATAATTATTTGGTCATGATATATTTTAGAAACAGCATTTACATAGTTGTACATACTGAAAGTTTAGAGACTACAATAACAGATATGTACCTACCATATAAATATTTTTAATTAAAGAACTGTTAATATTAGAATTTAAGGAATATTATTATTTATCAATTAGGTTCACAAGAAATATCGAAATCAATGTTTTTTAAACAATTTAAAATCGCTTTCAGTTCTGAAATAATTAAAGATAGATATTGCCCCATAGTTATATTAATATTCTAAATATTATTGTTGTAAGGACTAGGTTTTGATATAATCTATATCTATTCTTGTAATATTATGTATTTTAATAGACAGCTAGTTTTGAATAAATCATCTATCTATATCATATTGTATATTGAAAGCTTTACTCTTTTGATAAGAAGAACACTTTTTGTTCTTATAATTTTTTCAATGGGCCTGTTTCAAATATGTATTATGATTTTCTTAAAAATAAGTGGTCCTTTCACGTTACTGTATAATGTACCAATTTATAGTGAAGAATGGTTTTATTGACTATTGGACATTTTGTGATTTGCCTTAATATGATACTTGTTACCAACGAGCTTAACGAACATAACTTGCTTTGCGATGTTTATAGGTGCTTTCTGAGTTTCCATTTCTGTTTTTCTTAAATAGATGCAAACGAATATTCATGTTATTAAAAGTAAGCATTATTTGATAAATAGGTACATATATTCTATTATTTTGTTAAAATTATAAAGACATTTTCAACTATTCTATGGTATTGTTTTTTTTTTTTGTTAGGCTTGTGTCATTTTATTTTGAGATAAATTAATGAAAGTCATTCGTAAGTATAACCACATATACAAAAAAAAACATGGAAATAAAAAATGTATTTTTTAAAAATATCTCGTACTAAAGTTAATAAACTGCTCAATATTTTAGTAATAGTATGTTTTTGTAACTCTGTACTAGATACAAATATCCTGTGAGGTGCTATAGGACTCTTGTTCAATATATATTTTTTAATATTTCTATACATTGACGAAGGCCAGCAGTCCCACCGAGTTGGAAAGACCGTAAGATTTTTCGATTTATTAATTATTTTCAATGTATGTATAATTCAGGATCTTACATTTTCAATTTCATCGATTCATTTCTTCATTGTTTTCAGAAAATCAGTATACTTTTTTCTTTATTCTCATGTGTAACATTTCTTATTAATTGTTGGATTTTCTTTTTAATACTCACATCCTTTTATCTGTACAAAGCATTAAGATCTCGTAGAGTTACGATTGGTGTTTGGGATCTCGTATAAATAAAATTTAAAAAACTAGATTATAGTTGTATTAAATACAAAAGATGCCGTCAAATATATTTCTATTTCAAAAATAGATTCACATCTCTTCTTACTAAAAGTCTGTTAAAAATTGAAGCCATACTTTATTCTGTAAAATTTTTAGTAACTACTAACATAGCCTTTAAATATTTTATTAATTCTTCAATACTGTTCATTATGTACTTTTTCTATATATCTGTTACGTTTTGTTGTATATAATTATGTACATTTCATCTAGTCGTTATTGTTGTAATGCTTAAACCCCACTCACACTCATGTCCCTAGTTAACATAGAATCATGGTTTGTTACCCAAGAAGAAGCTGTAATCAGGTATCAGTTGCTATAGTAACCTGCTGGTAACTATAGTTACTTGATATGCCGCTCAGGTGTGACTGCGGCAGCTTCTTGGGAAGACTCATTGGGAAGACTCAGAGTCAACATACACGCGAATACAGCCATGGTAAACCAACACTGTGAGATCAAAGATCCATAAAAAAATCGTATTAATATCGATTATTTTCGTACCATTGCAATAGGTAAGAAATTGACTGGCATCACAGTAAAAAAAGTTTTATTCACACAAAATAAAAGAAATAATAATTTACATTAAATTCTTTTCGAAATAGTAAATTGATTCTTTACAAATGAATGGGGTCTAAGCATAAAGATGTACATTAATTAGTTGTCGACTTCCTTCAACTAGTCAGAATTTTTGCGTGTACCTTATTTCGAACACCGCACAATATTGTTGGAAATCAGTCACTCAGTAGCACAAAATAAATCGTTTCTTTAAGGAGTTTCCCAACTGTTAAAAATTTCTACCTAGTTGCAAAAGTGTAGAGAAGTTTTTTTTGCCGTCAACGAATAAATGTGGCTTGCATAGAGAACCGATATATTTCGTGCCTGTTGTGACCGTTACTTTTTGTCAATGCATAATGTTACAACTTTAGTTTTAAGCTTTATTTGGTTAAGAGATTATCGCCCAAATATACTTGTGTTCGATTGAAAGAAATATTGTTTATTGAAGGATGTTATTGTGTTCAAATGACTCATTAAAATATTTTTTATTTTAAATTATTTTTCTTTTATGACCTTTATTCCTTAAATAGAGCTCCGATATGAATTCTTGGAAAATATTTAAACAGTCGAAATGTTTTCAAATATTTAGCCTGAACCAATCCGCAAAATGGCGGATGGGCTGAATATTTAGCTCTGTTTCGCTGACGGAGCTAGAAATAAACATGAAAACTCGTTGTATTCTTCAGAAAAATTGTTGTGTTGGGAGAGAGCATACTGGACTGGTGTTGTAACGAATGTTAGAATTTCACATTCCTGAATGCGAATACGAATATCGCGTACTCTTTTCTGTAAAAGAAAAAGGAATGCTATTTGAAAATGGCCGATAATAATCCTATATAGGTACAAAGTTAGACTTTAAAGTAAGGATGTTTTTTTTTTGGTAATATATTTGTTTTTTATATTTTAATAATTATTTCTAAATTCTTTCCAAAAATATATACGAATACGAATGCGAACAATAAAAAATATAATAATATACGCGAATGCGAATATTCGCTGTATCGATGTACGGCTCTAGTGATGTACTAGGGCATACATCAACAATCTACAAATGTAGATTGCAATTGTTGATCAAATGCTCATAGTTAATATTGTGTATTCATCGATGCAAATGCATAAATCATGCGAATACTTAGCGTAATGTCTTAAGTCCTGTTAAGAGCTTTGCTTTTTGTTTTACGCCTTACTTTTTCAACAAATTAGGTAGGTAATGTTTTAGGACCGTAAAAATTGTAAAATCTATTTGGAACATATCAGAGAACAGGTAGGTATACTTTTTCTAGCATGCTTTTGGGTATGCACGTACACACCGTCTCAGTGTTCGTTACGAAATTGTCAATTAGTTATTTAGTTACTTTAGTCATTGTCCAGCAGCGGCGGTGGTAGGTAGCTCGAGGTTGTAGTAGGCGGTCAAAGGAAAGGACTTTCTATCTATAATTATCGTAAAACTAGTTGTACAAAAATGGTAGAAGGGAACGTGCGTCCGCGCCGAGGTCTGGTTAGTCAGGTCACTGGCCACAGAGTACTTAAGGGCTGATTACATTGACCAACTTGCAGGGTCCGACTAGGCATACATTGCTGGTTATCTTGAGTATTTTATTACAATGTACTCAGATAACCAGCAATGTATGCCGGGTCGGCCCCTGCAGGTTGGCCAATGTAATCAGACCTATAATTCACAGGCCGATCGCGGCGGGCATAGACTAAAATGCTTGGCAGGCACGACACGACGTTCCGGTGCATGAGGTCAATGCCCTCTCCTCGCACGCCGCACCCGTGATGCGTACCCACAGTACAGCCCTCTGTTGGTAACTATAGTAATCAGATCGCCTGGTCACTCTGAAGTGACAGACGGATTGAAAGCTGCTTTTCTTAGGTAAGTTACGGCATAGGCGTTAAGTCATAGGCAAGTGCACGAGCCTACACCTTAACAACCTTCGTAAACCCCAGTTTTATAACAGAATACTTTTTAACAGAAAGTTTCATGGTAATATGAAAGGATACTGACAATTCGGGGTCTCGAGTGGAATGCACAGATAAAACAATTATATCAAAAAATTACCTACTTTAATTTTTTAAGATAAATAGGCCAAATATTTTTGTAACCAGTTTGAATAAAAAAGAAATATTTCCTTGCTTCCTATCGTAAAATTATCTTTATTATATTTATAGATAAACAAGTTCAAAGCTCTAAATTCATATAAATATCACTAAGGGTTGGTAAGAAAAAATAAAAAGTTTTCAAGACAGTACCGTTTAATATATTCTTATATAGTTATATAAGTTACAAAATACATAAACAGCATGTAGGTAACAAAACACTTGACTAGCGTTTCAAGAAAAAAATACATTTTGCAGTTGAGATTATGTAAAGATATGGTTGCCTCGGTTTGATGACTTCAGTTTTTCAAGTGAAATATTTTTGCCTGTGAATTTATAAATAGTCACCACTACTTAATTTTTTCAGACTGATAAAAAAATAGTAATAATAATGTTCGTCAATTAATAATACTAACTCTACATTCGGTCAATAAAATCGTTTCTCAACTAAAAAATTTGTCACAGAGTCCATTCAAAAAGAAAGTAGACATGTACTTAATTGGGGCGATGTTTAATAGTTAACCCGCCGCAATAGATGTATAGATGACTCATACTTTTATAGGATCGTATTTTGTTTCATATGGGAATACGCATTAGTCCATAAAGTTGCCAAACGCCTATTATCTTTCTGAGTGGACTGTACATCTTCTTTTATAGAACGTAAATTGTAGACATATTCGAACTTTGTGCCGAACCAGCCCCAAACAAGCCTTACAAATTATGACCTGTCTGTCGGTTACTACAACAATAGAAAACTTACCGGTAAACAGTAGATTTCTATTCAACAAAAACTCTGCTTTTAAATAAAGAAAAAAAAATACTGGACACTCCGTTAAAGTTAAAATTTAGAGACGTTGAGTTCCATCGAAGGAAAATTGGGAAGAGTGTGAGGCCCTTTTCCATCTCACCCAATTATTCTAAAACATACCTTTGTATTGTGTATAAACAGAGGCAACCATGACAACCCGTTTTTATACATATAAAACCGTAATAATACAAATATTAGGTACATTTCGATGGTCAAACAAAATGGGAATTACACTACGCACATCAAATTTTCCACATTTTCATAGGAATCAATGAAGCTAGTAAACATAGAGCTCAAAAAATGTTGACCTTTATACAAAGAAAGCTTAAATATAGTAGTACTGAAATAAGGAACGATTACTATTGATTTTTTACACAATTCTTAAAATAAGCGACGACCCATTTTAATTTTATCATAATTTTCAAATCATAATCAATGTCTTACAGCTATGCATCAAAAAGGATAAATTATTATAATTAATCACAATTTTAATTAGTATAATCGAATCTAAAACATGTCAATCTAATGATATCTGATAGTTACCGTTTGTGAAATATTGAAAAATATACAAAAAATACAAAACAATATACATCAAAAATCATGTCATACAAAGTCAATATATTCGAAAAAATGAAACGATAACAAATTTAATAAAGAAAACAGTCAAGTAGCTGCGAAGTTAGGTAAATTCTGTAAATAGGTTTGGCACGGCTTGTGTGTAAATAAAAGTCACTTACTTGTATCCAACAAGTTCAATAATAAACGTGTAAATAAATAAACTTATTCGTACAATTATTTTTTAGTATCCACGATTTGCCACAGATTGGTAAATTTTTATAGTTATAACTGTCGCAAATGTAGGCATGCAACCATTATACATAGTATAATAATTATTATGATTACAGTACCGGCGGTTTTTTTTTTCGAAATGGTTACACGGACCATTTTATTCTTATCCTAATATCCTTACAGCTTACACGAATATAAATATGAATATATGAAATATTATAATAATATTATGCATATTTATGAGGTCAATTTATCCAGAGCGAATACAAAATTAAATAATAATGGAGTTATGACACCCACTATTGTATTTAAATTCGTAAAATAATCATTTTCACTGTAGATAAAATTATGGTTTCATAACTGGTTTTACAAGTTTTCAAATTCTTGTCGTATTTTGGAGTTGTCAGTTATGATAGTTACTATAGTTACCTGATTGGTAGCTACTACTACTATTACTGAGTGCTTCGGTTGTTAGTCACTGTTATAACAGTAAACAGTGTATCAGTTTTATTTTAATTAATACTATAAAAATTATACACTCAGGTATTCGCTCCTAATAAATGCCTTTTGTAGCCTACAATATACATAGAACTATACATGCATGGATAGCAGACATCCCGCGTTCTGAATTATACCACTTGCAGTCTTCGGCATGTAATTTGAACACACACACACAGATGGATGAATACTATTCTTTTAATTGCTTTGTTGAAGGCATTATAATTAGAAAAACATTGGATAAACAACTTTTTGAACAGAGTTTGTAGATGGTCGTTTTCTTCTGCTCCTCCGTTTAAATTTACAAATTTATCATGCAAATTTATAAAAGATAACTTTACAAAAATGGTACCTACTTATTGTGACGTCACAACGGGACAACACCCTATAAACTTGAACTAAAATTCGTTGTATAAAAAGGAACAGATAAATTACAACCTTTCTACTTTATTTTTATTTTTAAGTAATTTTAATTTAGGTTTCAATGTCTTCTATGTCTATTTATTAAAAGCAACATATTTAATGTTACATTAGACCACAACCCAATTTCTCGTACTTCGAAAACACGTCAAACGACTTCAAACAAATCTACAATATGTTGACTGAATTCATCTTTGCGTTTGTTAAATGCCGCCCAAAAAATCTCTTAGCTTCGAGCTCAAATTAAATGCCGACGAATTTTAAAACGAACTACAATACAATAAGAAGGCACAAACTTATTTGGTGTAGTTACGAATAATACTCAAATACTACGAGCGTGATTACTCTGAAAGCAATTGCTAAATACATAGATTGCATTTAACGCTACATTACGTCAAATCAGTGACATTTTTTAATTTTAATTTATTTTGGATTCTAGTGACGATATTTAAATTAGTATTAAGGAAATGCAATCCACTTTATACCAACATCTTATACTACATATAAACAAAAAACATACATTCACTAACCATATAAAGACTTATACACAATAAATTATTACTTAAATAAGCGTGGGGCATAATTCAGAACCATCCCACGTGACAAACCCTTATTAAATATTATGATTATTATGTAATACTAATAAAGTTGATACATAAATACGCCTACTATATGCTTATCCACCAATCCTAAGGAATGACCTACTATAAATGTGCGGTAGGAAAATATGGGAATATATCACTATCGTCTTAGCTGCACACATGCGTATTCTAAGCTATACGTCAGGTATTTCAGAAATTTTATTGATACCAGTTCAGTCACTTCAAAAAATATTACATGCACTCATTTTCATATTCATTATGTATGGAATAAACGTGTGGTTTGGTGAAGAGAAATTGTTTCAAATACATTATTCGTACAAAAACAATTAATTTTGCATATTTCGCATATGTACATATACTTAACAGTTTTATGGCAGGGGAAAAAAATTGCAACTTTTTATCATTATCATAATATTATTACACTTACACTCCCATCACAACCTTTTTAATATTATTATTAATATCATAGGAACAACTCTTATCTCACAAATGATAGTTTATCAATGTTTCATGGTGCATCATGCCCTTGCGCATTGTCGGTTTGCATTACCTAAAAAGCATCAGTCACTATAGTTACCGGCAGATTAAACGGGAAAGCGTAGCAGACAGACAGTCACTTTCGAATTTATAATATTAAGTAGGGATTTACCAGCAGATTACTGCAGTACATTGACTGGCCACTGGGGTGTAACTGACTATTGTTCCGGGCAAGTGACTAAAGTACACTAATTGATCCCTACAGTGCGACTATTTCACAGCTTCTTAGGTAACATAGAGACAATGTACACACGTATACACACCCAAAAGCATAATAAATCGGCATTCATTCAATAAAATAACTATATTTAATACAAAGAAACGTTAAAAATGCACTTAGAATACGCATGTATATCGAGCGCTCCATAAATACGTAAGATCAACAAAAATATTTCCAATAAGGAATAAATGATACAGATTTCGTTCTACAATCGAGACCTACATACTGGCGTTCAGTTAAAAGTTATTGTCTGTTATGCTGTATGTAATATAATGCTGAAAACCATTAGGAAAAACCGGTCATAGGTAAATGGAATTTTGTCTTACTCTAACTAATTAAAAGTGACAAACAAAAACAAGAAAAAATATCATTGAACTTTGAGAAGACTACACTACGCCTAACAATTTTTTATATGATGCGGATAAAGTTCATAGTTAAAATTTCATTAAAATAATATTTTTAGTTATGAACAAATTAGTTATGAATTTTGGAGCCAGTACCTAACCTCTCAATGGTAAAATGTTTCTTTGTCAAGACATAGAAAATTGATTTAAATAATCATTAGGTTTTTTTTATAAAAATTTCAATGTATGATTTATAATTTGTATAATTACATATGTCACATCTAACATGTTAATTTTACATTCAATATCATTATTTAATAGAGTTGAATGTATGTTATATTATTCATATACTATTTTAATTATGTTTGCTTAAATTGCAGATATAGGCAAGTCTAAACTTTTCCAAAACTTTCCAAGAACATTCCAAAAGAAATATTTTGTTCCAAGCAATATTTTATATTAAATTGGCGAAAATACAAAGTGATGCTCAATTTATTTCACTTGCTATTATAAAAGGTAAAAAATATATATGTAGTAGGAAGCTCTAATATAACGGAAATCTACGTTCAGATGTTATAAATATAAATATATACGAATACTGAAAACACCTTACAACTTACACTTGTGACAAACGACAAGCTCACTCGACGTACCATAGACAACGAACATAGATTAAACCATAAGAAGGAATGACTCTATCTCAATTAATGTTAATACATTTTAACATAACTGTAAAGTAAATAATTGATATATTATTATATTGAATGACTGTCAAGTATAACGTTACCTACTTAGGTAACATTAAACAGTTGAGAAATATCGATTCAGTATAACAAATTCTCTTAGAAAATAATACCTAAAATTATATTCTACAAATCATTTGATACGTCCGGTCCCACAGACTGTCCCATCTGAAAATGGTCACCTACACTTTTTTAAAACACATGACAGAAATAAAACATAAATAATACATGCAATGTGTCAAATAATTCTTGATAGTATTTAGGACTATATCTAATAATCCATTTAGTGTATTTTCGATTTGGTTCATAACAGACAAAGAAATAGGTTTTAAAGCAAATCTTTTCTTCTTATGGTTTAATCTATACCTTCCGTGCTCCTCAATAGATATATTTTTACATTTGGGAGGAAATCCGGGGATAGGAATCACTTATAGGACACTTTAATTCAAAATCTACATACTAGGTCTTATATTATAATCCACGTCGGGTACAGAAATTGTTCTCTACAGTTTATTTTATATGGGAGTAAATCCACTACAGGCCCATTTTTGTGGCGGCCATAGACAATAACTAGTTTTAAGCCTTTCAAAAGTGAATACTTAAATTGAAAAGCACAATTTACATTAAGCTTGATTTAATTAATTGTTGATATAAAACATACACACAGTATAGATTCGAAAATAGCTGCATAGTTGAGTAATTATAAAAAATAGGACATTTTGAGTACATTTCTAAATTGGTACTCTTATTTCTCCCTTGTAAAGTTATCTATGCAATCTGTATTAATTAATGTTTTATGATATTTTAATTCTACTCACATCTACCAGTGAAGAAAATATATGAAAATGAATGAAAATATTATTACATAATAATATCAATTTTGAACGTTTGGACTTATAATTTTAAACTTATACAAATCAAAAGATCAAAACAATTTTCCGCACAGCACATTCGCAGTAGTTTGTTGCGCCTAAACATTGCCTAATGATAAATAACGCTTCACACTCATAGCAACACAGTAGGGTATAATAATATATACCCTATGTCGTAGGTACCATGGACACATACAAACAGTTTGTTTTTAACAGAAATTTAAACTCATCATTCAAATTTCTGTTTCGCCGGGATTGAACCCGGGATCCCTCAATTGGCAGTCCGGCATGGTAACCATTGCGCCACGCGGGTCGTCGAAAAGATATGTTTCGACATCCATATGTGTGTATTGATGTATTGTTTTTTGCTTATTAAAACTTTCATAAAGAATTTGAGACTCAAATATCAATTTTTCATAAAGAATTTTCAAGACTCAATAAAAATAGTACCAGTTGTATACAATTACTATCTAGCAGTGCGTCTACAAATTACTGCACCCGACATCTAAAACAACCAGAGATTCTTCTATGAATACTTCGTAGTACTTATAGCATTATTTGAGGCAAATAACACTACCGACAAATCTTGAGACACGTTTTGTGAAATATAAAATGAACAAGTACCGGATTCAGGCTACGCAGGTGTTACTCAACCTGTGCACATGTCTGAGTGGTCGTCCCAAGCTGCGACCTAGGGAAGTTAAAAAAAACATTTTAGGCAATATGTGGTTTAAAAGTTTTTTTAATTTTTTTTTTTAAAGTTCCACCGACACGATCTGGATTCGTGGTTGTCCCCCACAGTCCGCTTTGCAAGCTGATTTTTACCACGGACGTGTAAGTTATGGGACAACCTTCCAGCTGAGGCATTTCCAGTGGACTATGACATAGGGTTCCTCAAGAAAGCTGTACTATTAATTACACTACATGGCGGACACTTTTTTGCATCTCACGGCACGGGTTGGGCACGGGTGTCCATCTCCCGGGCCCAGATCTTACTACATCACACTTCTTGAATGCAGGTAAGAGTAGTATCCCTTCCTAGAGAGGCTCCCTAACAAAAAAAGGAGTTATTAATATGTTGGTTCCGGTTATAGTGTTTACCTGGCAGTCGCGGCTGCAGTACCACTGGTTGGCGCAGCCGGCGCACACGAACTGCGCGTCGCGGCGCCGGCAGCCCTGGCACACCGGCGTCTCCTCGCGCGCCTCGTCGATCACCAGCCGCCCCGCGCCGCCCGCCTCGCTCCCCTCCCCCGCCTCGCCCGCCTCGCCCCCCTCGCCCGCCTCGCCCCCCTCCGGCGCCTCCATCGCGTCGCCCTCCGAGCCGGGGCTCTCCTCGTCGTCCTGTAAATTCATTACAATTTCCCTTTCTTTATTTGCTCGAACAAGGGTAAGAAAAGGTTTAAGTACAATAGTTGGATTATTATTAAGGCGTGCAAAATACATCAATGAAATTTAGTTTGAGATTAGTGAAATCAACTAAAACATTTGTTAAATCGGACAATTATAAAAATATTGAAAAACCAATTTCATGCAATACAAAATTAAATGTCAAAATTATGTGAGGCGTCGTAAATAATTATGTAAGTCGTAACACCGTTTTTTTACAATAAAATTATTTATTTACATTCTTAATTCAAACTATAAAAATACTTTTTACTTTTAAGTTCGTGTTTCCACAAACACATGTTTTTTTAGTTTTTATTAACTATTTTGTCATTGGTCCTTGATAAGAAAAAAAGAGGAAAGTTACAAAATCCCACGTTTCAAAGTCGGTCAAAATCACGTTCTAAATCTCCGTTACAAAGATACATAGGTATATACATAACCAGCTAATAAAAGCGTGTTAAAAACTTACCAACTGTACTACCTCAGCCTTCTCCATCGGCGGCTCGGGGGGCGGCGGCGTTGGCTGCACCGGGGTGATGGTGATTTCGCCGCAGTTCTGGCACAATTTACGATAAATGCTTAAGGGGCCGTATTCGAAATTTTGCCGATTTCGCTGATTTAACACATGCGATTTTGCAGTTAAATTACAGTATTACCATAAGTTTCATTGCACAATATAACTGATCATTTTATTAATAAACTAATACATTAGCCACTTTTTTTTAGCTTGCATCAAGAATTATAATGCGAGATTTAGGTTACTTAAATGCCAAATTTTCCTAATAATAATATAATAAATTTTATGAAAGATTATTCCAATTTGCCAAATTCAATAATCAATGATCCGGAAATATGTAATATTCTACACCTATTACAGTAAAATTCACAAAACTATCACCGTCTTCAGGTCTATTAAGAAAAACAACGCAATAAAAAAAAGTGGCTCATTTAATTGTTTATTATTGAAATGATCAGTCATATTGTACAATAAAATTTATAGAAATACTGTATTTAAACTGCAAAATCTCCTGTGTAAAATCAGCTAAATCGGCAAAATTTCGTATACGGCCTCTTAATACTTAGTCAGTCACGACAAACATTTGTTCTTAAGAGAGAATGCGGACTGAGACTTGAATATTTGGTTATTAATGTTTTTTAATAATCGCTGTCTAATTGCAAGATATTGTAGTCGTCCATAACAATTACAGTTCACATTGGATTCTTTAGTAAGGCGGGTTTTCCTGTCATGCTGAACGCACGCTGACGTTAGTTATTGATATGTATCGTTTTTGAGTCACCCAGAGCGCCACGCCTCCACACTCAGTGAGCATTTTCGTGTCGCGCTGACCGATCAGCGCTGACAAGCTACGCGCCGACCGTCAGCGCCGCCGTGAGAGGAAAACCAGCCTAAAATTTGACGGATTTAAAGTCTGACTATCGCCTTTTTCTTTTTAACGAGACTGATTACTCTTATATTTGAATAAGGTGGACCATAACAATGTCTGTATGTTTCCCTTTTTACATCTTTTTGCAGGTCATACAAGTAGCTCATCCAATAAAAAGGGAAACTTAGTGACATATTTGTAGCTGTATTTTTGGTTATATTATTCACAGAATAAAATTCAGTATGGAATTGAACCTGACTTTGAATTTTTATTGATTATTTTAACTAAATAATATTGTAAATTTTCAAAATCTCAGTTATATTAAGAACGGAATATGAATAACTTAATTTTTACTGAAAGAATACTATAATTAATATTGTTCTAACTACACTGGTATTTATTAAAACAAAAAACTTCAAAGCTTCTAAATTGCAAATAAAAAATTAAAAGACTAAAATATCATATTATATTAATAGGATATACACAAAATATATAAATTTTCTTTCACAGTGAAATGCCATTTTGATGCCATGTATTTTTGTTTCTAAAGCAACAAAAACTAAACATGAACATGACGTTTAGTGCACCTGAGAGATGAAGTCTGCTTAATGCATAATGCATCCAATATTATTTAATATGACCCATTTTGAGAATGGCTGTGAAGATGGCAATAGAATTATGTGTCCTCCAATAACGGTTACTGCCGTTAGTTTTGCAATAAAAAAAATCTGTCATCAAATCACCTGTTTCTTTGCTTTATAAATAGTTTCTAAAATTCCGACTCAAAATAAAATAAATTGACAAATAATTCGTCAGCCAATCAAAAGCTTTAAAAAACAATAAGAAATTTGATTTTCAATCTCTTAAACCAGTCGTTAAACAAAAACCATTTAAAAAGCAAACGGTTCTTAAAGCTAAATTTTGAATTTGGAATAACATATAGATACAGATAAACAATATAGATCGAGGCCAATGAGCACACCAATTGTTTAAGTTCGTACATTGAGGTGGTACCTTGGCCTGACCGTACGTTGGCAACGCTGACTGTTTCTGGTCCGGCGACTTGAGCAGTTTAGCCAACGTCGGCGAGAAACTCTGAGACGCAGGAGACCCCTGCTGGAATGTTGGCAACACCCATTCAAGCTGATAAGTTTACGTTTTTTATTTACAGCTGGCTCGATGGGAAAGAACATTTTACTCTTGGGAGTGACAAAAAGAAATAAGAAATATTGAAACGAAAAATAGTTTTTTTTTTTTACTTAACTGAAGCATTTTTCTAAGTAGGTATAGTTTTTTTTATGGAATAAACATAATTAAATAAATGGTCAGCATTCCTGAATATTTCATAGACACGTAAATTCATACTTTGCTCATTTTAGAGAATCTAAAATCTCTAAAACTTAAAAAGATTCAGAAAGGCTGAAACTAAATATAAATATTTAATACTTAAATCAATTGAGTCAAATATTTATTCTTAACAGAATGCAAGCGGACACTTTTGAATATTTTGGTGTGTACAATTTTTAAATTATCGCTGTCTTATTGGAAGCTATAGTAATTGTCTATAACAATTGTAATTCACACCGAATTCTTTATTAAAATAGGACGGATTTGAAATTTGGTTATCGCCTGTTCCGAGATCGCCGAATGAAACTAAGTATATATAGTCTTATTTATCACTGAACCATCGCCTCCCGGTGTAAGGCACTACGCTTTCGTCTTAGAATGAGTTGACCTATTTTAAACATGTTAAGTTTTGGTGAGACAGGAAAACTCAATTGTCAATTCAAAGGGAAACAAATAATCTTTTTAAGTATAGAACTTCAAGTGATTTTGTACACATTCTAAGGCGAAACTATCATGGATGGGAATGCCAAGCGATTTTAAGCTTATCTACAAATAACAATAATCCAATCCCATTTCAAACAACAAAATAATAAATATGATCTCTAAGCCTTGCATAAAAATAAATGAAAACTACGCAATGAGTTGACAATCAACAAGCTTTGAAATGAAAATAACCCAATCAAACTACAATCTGCTGTTGTAACATACCTTGGTTAAGATGCCGTGTAGGAGCGAGTTCTGCTGGGAGTTCGTGTCCTGGCTGCTGCTGACTGGCAGGAGTGAGATCTCCGGGTATGGGGGTGGTGGTGGGAGCCTTGGACTGGGGGACGCGAGCCTCTCGGCTTGCTTGGAGATGTGGTTGTCCTCGTGGCTCCGTTCCTGTCTCCGGCGGTGGTCAGGCCTCATGTGGTGGTCCGGCCTGGGCATGGGGCCCGTTTCCATGGGCCTTGTTGGGAGGAGAGGAGCGTTCGTATGCTGCATGTTGGCGAACTGTACCAGCACGTCTTTGAAGGATACCCCGTTGGGAAGGCTGCCCGCTTGGATTTGTTGTAGGCGCTCCAACATTGCTTTTTGATTCTGAAATGTGAGACAGTAATTATAGAATAATAATAACGAATAATAACACTCGTTATTAATTATAGAATAATCTGCTCTTTAATTAATTATTGCACGCCTAAAAGAGGCAAATGGAGATCCCATTTTAATTATTTTGTCACCTGTTGTTAACTACATTTATGCAAATAAAAATCTATTCTATTCTATTCAAGATAATACTTTTATATGTTGATAAATGGTTATGAGCCCTCCGACTGATTTATATTACCTAACATTTAATATATTTAAGTCAATTTGTTTTTCTTCAATGTGCTTCTATACGGATTAGTGGATACATTTAAGTGGTTAATCTACATTACTGTGGCATTCCAATAAGGTTAAACGAAAAGTAACTCGATAATAATAACTGACGAAACGCTTATCGAATTTTTGTGGACGGTTACCAATCTTTACCCCGACTTTAACTGTTTTGGCCAGAAGCGATCACTTGCATAAAATGCAACTATGTTATGTTTCGGGAGATACATTTGGTAAATAATTAATTTAATTTATTTTCTACTGAAACATCAATGCATTTTTTTTGGCTGCAACCCTTTTTGTGTCCCACTGCTTGGCATGGGTCTCTCCCCATTATTGAGGAGGCCTGGAGCTTACTCCACCACGCTGCTCCAATACGGGCTGGTGGAGAAAGCATAAATACAATTAACTGTAATTTACCAGCAGTCCTCTTTTGCTCTTTATTTATATATTACCTTTTTTTAAGACGAAGAAAAAACGAAATATTCACCAATCGCTTTGTGCGTTTTAACCTACGTTCACGTTTTCACCGTTGCCACCTACATACTTCATATTTATTTAGTTTGGCTATTGGCAACCCTGTAGTGAAGAGTTAAATGAACGCCACGGTAGCGCAGATGTGATGCGGTGGGCAGATCGGGGTCAAGGATCGGTCGCAATTATGAATTCGACTGTTGACTTAGTTCCAAGGTCGCGCTGCAGGCCGGCGTGAGTTTACTACACTCATAGGTTAGTTAATTTATCAATGGCTCTATTGAACAATAGGTCAAAGTGGGCCATATGAAATGAATTCATGTGAGGATTTTTTTATGGAGTATAACCAGACGAACGAGCAGACCATGTTATAAAGTTAGTTAAAAACTATTTTGCAACAATTCACAATCAGAACATAATGATGGTGTATACTTTTTTCATGAAATCGCACCTGCCTCCCTCCCACATAGGACACATACACATATATATATACACATATGTTGGTATATTTTTTTATATTTGCACATGCATGACAATAAAAAATATATATATACACATATGTTGGTGTATATTTTTTATTTTGCATGTTCATATGTCCTATGGGGGAGGGAGGTGCTATTGCATGAAAAAAGTATACACCACCATACGTTCTGATTGCGGATTGTTGCAAAGTAGTTTTAACTAACTTTATAACAATGGATTTCCGCAAAGTAACACATGTTTCTATTAATTTTATTAGACCATGTTTGTCTCCTAAAAATTGTTGCTGGAGCCCATGGGCATCTGCACAAAATCTCAAGCAAGAGTCTGAGTTTTGTATGCAGTTATGGAATGGAATCGATACAATGGAATTGCTTCACAGTAGAAATGTTATTTTCCTGGTCGAAACTCTTTAGAAAGTGAACAAATTAGTAACGCCTTAAGCCTGCACCAGATACGCGCGGCCTGCAAGCTGCGGCCGCGACCGCGATAGTGTGTGTTTGTCACCGTAGAACTAAGCGAGGAATAGTAACAAAACGCTACAGTTTAATACCACGAACGCATCCATATCTATGTAAAGAGTCTATGCTTGGGGGATTTCCCGTCGTCGATTCCCGAAATGAATGTATGTTTGTCTTTGTCTTGCAGTCTTAGACAGCTGACAGATGAAAATCTTGACCTTTAATGAGCATTTTTAACTATAAAGTAGATTTTTTAAATATTTGATTGATAATGAGAAAATAATTAGGTGACAAAACTCACTTCTTGTTTTATTAAAAAAGCTATTTTCTCTATTTTAAATTTATTGGCCCAAATCTAGCCAGAATCTAGCCCTTTTTTGAACTCTATTTAGCCCCAAAACCGAATACTGAGTTGGCAACACTGCACAATAATTGGCCAATTCTAATCTAACGCAATTCCAATATCGGCAGGATTGTTTTCAAGAGTACCATTTACGTCATAGGATCGGAATCGCAATCGCATTGGTATTGGATTAAAATTGAGATTGTTTTCAAGAGTATACCTGCTGTTTTAAAAATGGATAAATATCGAATGTATCGATACAAGACGTTGCGATATATCGCTGAATCGATACGATTGGTTGCAATACGTATCGATACGCTGTATCGATACAAACGATTATTTTGGACATCTCTAGCTAAAACCGCGGTCCGCGGTATCGCGGTAGGCCGCTACCGTAGGCCGCACGTATCTGGTGCAGGCTTTAGGAAATCCTGCTTCAGTTCAGTATATTACGTCAAACAGATAAAAGTTACAGGAGGTACTATATATTAGTACCAACCAATTAACCACCATAATAATAAATAATAGTAAATTATTCTAATGACATAACTTGTATGATATGATGCCTTAGTGACCTTACATTAAGGATATGAGACCACCAAATACAAAGCAAAATTTATTTCATACTTCGAAAATTGTTGAAAAAGCAAGAAGGTTCAAAAACTACCGTCATTCTGTAAGAGCCGCGGTCGCTGACTTAAAGTGTCCTCCGAAACCAATGATTCGCGATATTTGATATTTCCATAAACGCGCATTAAATTTGATACCATCTTACACCAGTCATGCGCCCAGCAAACTTATTATTACTATTGAATTTTAATATTAAAAAAGAGGTACTCACCATATCCAAATTATTAAATATCATGTTGTTCAAATTGTTGAGATTGTTCATGCCGTCCATTTTCGGCGCGATGGGTCTGGGCGCGTTCATCATGTTTGGATTCAAGATGGACTTCATGCGTCTGCCACGCCGCGGGGTCACCTCGGGGTTTCTTTGTCTGTAATCAGCTATAATCGACTTGACATCCTTAGTTGGGCCCTGTCGACCCATGGGCATGCCGTAACTGGTTGGTATGCCGTTCATATCATGCCTCGGATATCCAGGCAACGGTCCAGGCATCAGGATGGGCTGGGGATACATTGGCTTTGCTAATGGTTGAAGATGCGCGGCCTTGTCATATGGTGGCGGCAACCCAGGCATGTGGTTGTAAGGTCCTGGTAGAGGCATCACCGGAGGTGGTATCATTGGAGTCATCATCGCAGAACCAGGCTGCTTTATCGCCAAACCGGATATCTCGTCGCTCTTGTCAATAGCCAGATTCTTTGCTTGATTTAAGTAATCAAATGGATCAGTTTTCATTGGACCCGGCTCATTTCCATTAACTTCAGCTGATTTCTCAAATGATAGAACTTGTTTTCGCCTCAAGAGCCTAAGTAGGATCTCCTCTTTGACTTTCTTGAGGTGCAAGATGTTGTTCCACTCCTGCTCCTTCTTTTGCGCCAGCTCTCTTAAAGTCTGTATCTCAGAGAGAAGTTGTTCAGTATGCCTCTGTATCTCTTCGAGGCTGTTTTTGGTAGTTGTCTGTATGTAGTCATTGATCATGACATCATGCTGCGGGAAGGATCTTTCCACCTCTTGACATAATCTTTTCAGGGGAGAATCTGATTCGATGTCTTCGCTTGCTCGCCTTCTAATGCCTCGCTCTTCCTGTAATAAAAAAAAAACAATTATTCGATTTCAACCTAAATTTTGGTAGTATAATCTTTTATTTATACTTTTAAATACTGTTATTCTCCTAAAAGAGGCATTTTTTGCATATTCAGAATTTTATTCATGATAATTCATTAATTAATTAAGTCTTTCACATTCAGAAGTCCTTGGTGCATAAAGGTCTTTAAGGTTTTTACATGTTTCATTAATGCCAATGTAATGTCAGTACTTTAAAGGTTATGTTTATGAAAATGTATATGTAGAATCATACAGTAAAGTTACACTGCAAAATTCTCGAAATACCTTAGGTACATCACCATTCAGAGGATACACAAATGGTTTCGGTTCATGTCTTTCGTTCTTCAACTCTGTAGGAGGCACTGGTATCATATCAATATCAGGGATGGGGTCTCGACTGCAAGATGGTCTCACATCTATTACAGGTAATAATGAAACTTCTTTAACAGGGCTTGTTGCTTTAGGCTTCTCTTCTTTTCTAGGAGGAGATAACTTTGGATTCATATTTATTTTAACATCCTTAGGGGATGGTGTCCTCTCATTGACTGGTACTTTCATTATTTCTTCTTCTTGGGGAGGTTTTGATTGACTAATTTCCTCTTGGGGGGGAGGTGTATGTTCTGGAAGATCCAATGGTTCTATGTTGGCTTCAATTAACTTGCCAGTAGAATTTTCATCATCCTTCAGCAGCTCTGAAAGTAGACAATTCATTAGTAGCTTAGTTGATTATCATGTGGTAACTAGATACACAGTCAAATTATAAATCAATGTTTTTCAATCAAGTTAAAATGTAAATGTAATAATTTTGCAACTGCTTATAGATATTAAGTGAGATTTAGAAGTTATTAGCTATGTTCATTTAATGTCTTCTATGAAATAAAGGGATTATTTCTTTTATAACATGTGTTAGTCCGTCAAAACCATTTTACTCATTTTATTCATAAAAACATTGTAGAATTGAATAACAAATACTCAGCACTATTGTAAAAAATTAAACACCATCTATGTCAACATAATATAATACAGTGGATTTCGCATATAACGATGAAGGAATAACTTTAACTGTGTTGTTTCATCCGGCAGTTGTTACAGGCAAAGGTAGAGATAAAGACATTGTACATGTGTATAGTTTATATTAATTTAAGTTTTTGTCAGTTTAACCATCATTTAACTGTGATCACTCGTAAATTATCAACAACTATCGAAAAATATGAATTTCGTGATGTTATAAAACATTTTTTTTATGAAGAGTTGCAGTACTGCCACAATAAAAACTGAACTTGATTCTGTACTAACTGCACTGCAACTGCACTAACGCACCAACGTTTATAACTGGATAAATGATTTTAAACGTGGTTGGTCAAGCACATCTGATGCTCCACGCTCTGGTCACCCAATCAAAGTCGCTACTGAGGATGTTGTTGAAGAATTCCATAATATTGTACTCGACGACCGCCGAGTGAAGGTGCGTGAAATAGCTGAGAACACAGGCATCTCCACTGAGCGAGTACATAAAATCCTGCATGAAGATGGGTGCCACCTTTGTTGACAATCGAACAAAAACGCGAACAAAAGCGAATTTCAAAACTGTGTTTTGATATGATGAATCCATTATCCTCGGAATGTTTTGGGTTTATTTGTCACTGTGGACAAAACTTGGGTCCATCATTATACACCTGAATCAAAACAGCAATCATAACAATTATGGCGACTGGTGAACGTGCCCCAAAGAAGGCCAAGACTGTTTTGTTGGCTGGGAAGGTGATGGCGACAGTCTTCTGGGATGGCGAAGGAATCATTATGATTGATTACTTGGAAAAGGGAAACACTACCACTGGCCGTTATTACGCAGAGTTATTGGACCGTTTTAATGCCGAATTGTTGTAAAAACGACCAAAATTGTCCCCCAAGAAAGTCCTCTTTCATCAAGACAATGCCCCAGTGCACACGTGCACAATGGCCAAAATCCACGAGTTGGGCTTCGATCTGGTTCCTCGGAATGCTCCGTATTCACCGGACCTAGCTCCGTGCGGTTGTTACATATTCCCAAATCTGAAAAAATGGCTTGGAGGGCAAAAATTTTTGACAAATGAGGACTGCATCGCAGGTGTAAACGGCTATTATGAAGACCTCGACAAAACGTATTTTTTGGAGGGGATAAAAAATTGGAAACTCGCTGGAACAAGTTTTTGGCCTTCAAACGACTTATCAAACAGCCCTCGTATAATCCTTTCCATCACCAAATAAACAAAATCTTTTAAGCTTTGTGACAACACCTAACACATACTCAATTGTAGGAATCTCATCTTCCTTGCATTCTTCTTCTTCCTCATTTTCCTCATCTTGCGTCGATAGAACAACAGTTTCAACAATTTTACTATCGGATACACTAGCGGCTTCTCCACAAACTTTGCCTACTACAGTGTCGTGACGTTGACGAAATCGATATATCCAGCTTTCCGAACACTCAAAATCCATTTTTCCAAATAGTCTGGCAAAATGATTAGCTTTTTCTTGCAGCAGACGACCGCTTAAAGGTACGTTTTGGCTTCCTTTGGCTTTGAACCACATTAGAAGGACATTTTCGACATCTTGATGCGTTGGCTTACGGTTTTTCTTAATTTTTAATGATTTGGATTTAAAAAGTCCTAATATTTTATCACGGTTTTTCCACATCGTAGATATTGTTGAATGTGAAACTTTGTATTCTTTGCACAAATCAGCATTGTTTTCACCGTTTTTCAATTTCTATATGATTTCCGCCTTTTCTTTAACAGTGAGTCTAGCAGCCATACTTATTCAAAAGATTACTTTACTATATTGCTACTCAGAATATCACTTTGAAACTGACTCACAAAAACTCCGAAACGTAAACGCTTTCCTACCACCTACTTAGGTAGCTGATATCTACAAACAAAAGGTAAAGGTCTCCACAGTTGCTGATCATCTGTGTGAATGTAAACAAAAGATAAGAAATGTTTCTGAAAGAAATAAATCTTTGTGTCTTTGGCGGCTGACTTCAGTCGCAATATCTGCATGGGATTTTTAGGATTTTTTTATTATTTATTAAAAACAGTCGCTACACCGAACTCGGCGTTACATCCAAAGTCTCTTAAGCCACATGAATTTTGTACTAAAGTATGCTTTAAATTCAAGGGACTTTTGAGTGACTAAGAGATATAACGTCGTTATAGCTAAATGGTCGCTACAACCAAGGTAATAAATGAAATCCACTGAAGATATTATAATATATACTAGCTTTTGCCCGCGACTTCGTCTGTGTGTACTTTCGTTATCAGGGCATATGTTTTAATGAAATGAATTTACGAAGTAATGCCATAAAGTCACATAAAGCTGACCGTGAGAAAAACAGCGAATCCGGACGGACTCCGGCGAATTGTTTGTAAAATACAATTAGCGTTGCAGTGCTATCTCCTAAATTATTAACTTTGAAATGAAATGAAATATTCTTTATTCACTGTACGGTTCATTTACAAACTCTTAGTGAACGTTATTTTTTTTGTTCTGTCTGCTCTGGGTGCGCTTAGGCAATGCTGAGCTGAAGAAAAGAGCAGACGGAGAAAAACTTCAGCCCTGTTTTAAAATATGAGGTATACAATAATAAGCTTTCTTACAGAGTAGCTATGGGCAGATAAGGAACATACGTGACAGCTACCGCATGTGTCAATGTCGTCCCACAGCCATCTGTTAACATTGGCAGTTTGATTGATTTAAATCTATTACATCAGTTATAGAAACAGCCTTGTGGGAATACAGCTCAATCCCAAGCTTTTTTATCAATTAAATAGTCCTTAAGATCGTAATAAGCCTTGCGGCACAGGACTTGTTTGACTTTCTTTTTAAATCTGTGTAAAGGAAGGGATTGAACACTTTCCGGGATTTTATTATATATTCTGATCGACATCCCGATAAAAGAGTGGCTCTTTTTGCGGAGCCTACACTTAGGGAATGCAAGTTTGTGGCCATTCCTTGTCGAAACACAGTTCGAACTATGTAAATCCAAAAAAGTCATAAATTCGTGTTTATTTTTACGAACATACATTATATTTTCATAAATATATTGCGATGCAAATGTTAGTATATTCGTTTCCTTAAATTTTTCTCTCAGAGACTCTCTAGAATTTAATTTATAAATTGCGCGAATAGCCCTCTTCTGCAAAATAAATATTGTGTCGATATTAGCAGCATTTCCCCACAGTAAAATACCATACGACATTATACTATGGAAATAACTAAAATAGACCAGTCTAGCTGTATCGACATTTGTAAGTGATCTTATTTTTTTTATTGCAAAGACGGCAGAACTTAGTCTATTCGCTAACCGAGAGATATGGGGTCCCCATTGAAGCCTAGAATCTACAGTTAACCCAAGAAATACAGCTTCATCAACAAAGCTCATTTCCTCGCCATTCAATTGTGGTTTTACAATAAGTTCTTTAACATTAGGTGGTGAAAACTTAATACAATTGGTCTTTTTATTATTGAGTAGTAAGTTATTTACATTAAACCAATTTACCACCTCAGAGAGAGCATTGTTCACATCGTCATAATCATCAGTTTGTCTGTTAGTTTTGAAAATTAAGGAAGTATCATCTGCAAACAATACTATCTCGTGATTATTCTCCACCATATATGGCAGATCGTTAATATATTTTTAGGAATCAGAAGTGGAAACACTTAAAAAAAAACAAAATTATTTATTCTCGTAAACAGAATTTCACTTAACGTAAATTAATTAATAACTAATTAATAACTAATGACAATAATTTAGCAGTCTCAAAAACAATTCACTTTCATCACTAATTAATTTTTAAACTATAACAAGCAACCACTAAAAATCACTTATTTTAAATAAAGAATACAGGTCTAATATCAAACCGGCAGAGCTTCGCCCTGCAAGAGAACCGAACGTAGACTGTGCGAGCGCTACTCGCCCCGCTCCTTTTATAGGGACGACAATGCAACGCTCGGAATGCTCCCCACTCCAAGGGCTGTTGTCCAACACGGCCTCTCCTGACATTCTGACGTCCCTGTCAGATTCTTTTATTCAATACTTAGTTCAGGAAGGGATGGTATTGTTAAATGGTCGGAATTCGAATCGCTGGGTGACCCAATAGGTGCCTCGGATGGATCATCTGCAGGCCTTGTTGAAGGCCCAGGACGACTCACGTCTTCGTCATTATAATTATCGTTCTCATTATCATCGTGTGAAGCTGAAATGGTTTAAAAATTATTAGAATTTGCATGAAACCTTTAAATTAAAGAGTAAGTAGGTGTTAGATTTTGTTAATCTCAACATGCACAAAGCTATACCAGCATTAATCGACACATACAATAATAAAAGAAACTCTTAGCACCTTACATGATGCTCAGGGACTTGTCGACAAGCTTTATATGGTGGTATTCACACCGCAGGCGAGCGCTCTCGCAGTGGAATACAAAAAGATCTTTTTCACTGTAGGACGGGCGCACTCACAGTGAAGGTTGTCAAGCAAATAGATATATGCACTGTAGGACGGGCGCGCTCACAGTGACTTAACGTTCATAACACAGGCAACTCTTTTGCGGTAAGACAACAAGATTAACGTTTTTATACACTGTAGGACGAGCGCGCTCACAGTGATAAAAGGTTGGTTCAATACCTAGACTGAGGCATTTACCTTCAAAGAAAGCCGCACACGTCTCAGGGGTCCACTCACCCCTCCAGGGCACCATGAATTGGGAAGCAGCATACGTAGTCTTCCCATATGATCCAGCAAGTAACTTTAATTCGTAGCGACCGTTTGGAAGGGCCTTGGTGACCCTGTAAGGTCCCCTCATGCCAGGATCCAATTTTCCCTGTGACTGTGAATACTTTATTACAAAGACCATATCTTCCTTCTGAAACACACGAGGAGATTGCCGGTTTTTGTTGACAACACTGTCTTGATTAGCTTGATTATTCCTTAACCGTTCGGTCGTCCTTTGTCTTAACATCTCTCGCCGACTCTCACGATTAGTCATTGAAGGGCTAATGGCAACTTCTCGTACTAGAGCTCTGATAGCTGGCGTGGCACTCTCGCAGCCGATAAGAAGGTTCAAAGCGGAGGCTTGAGTTGTTTTCTGCTTTGTTAAATTTAGAATAAGCTGCAACTGCCATAGTTCATCAGACCACTCAACCTTCTTATGATTAACTACTATTCGCAACATGTTCAATACCGTTCGAATGTAGCGCTCCACTTGACCATTGGCCTGGTGCATCTCCGGTGTAATATGATGAAGTTGTACACCTAAGTCTTGCATCCATGACGTAAAGCCAGTCGATTCAAACATTCGTCCTCTATCCGAAACTATCAATTTAGGGGTACCGAACAATGAAATAACAAACTTAAATACTTTTTTTTGCTCGTCAACATCCTGACGACATATCGATATTAATAAACAATACTTAGTAAATGCATCGACCACAAGCATCACATATTTGTATTCTTTAGACTGAGGCAAAGGTCCTAAAATGTCAACATGTAGGACTTCAAATGGGACGTCAGGCTTACTCCACGAAACAATGGGTTGCAAAGGTGCACGTGGTACTCGCTTGTGGGCAATACATGTAATACAGTGAGCTATGTATTTGGTAACAAATGATCTAAGGCCCGGAAACCAAAAATGTCTTAGCAATAAATCTATTACTTTATCAGCATTAATATGACTATGCTCATCATGAAAGACACGAAGGAGGCTCAAGCGATGGCCCTTAGGTATGTAACACAAAAGTCTAGGCTCCTCACCTGTGGGAGTATATCGATAATAAAGGATTCCACCTTGCTTTACGTACCGTGTTGGGTCCAATTGACCTTGCTCCAATGACTGGACCAAAGCTTGAGTCTCCTCGTCTCCTGCCTGAGCTATTTGAGCCCAATTCCGCGGACGTTCTATATTATTAATCTTATAACAAGGGTTGCGACTTAGATAATCTGCGTGTGGCATCATGGTTCCTTTGCGGTACAGTATACTGAAATTATAATCTTGTAAAAAAATCCACCATCTTGCCACACGCGGTAACAAATCTCGTTTATTCTGAGTGGCTTTCAGGGCATTACAATCAGTGACTACCGTAAAATGCATACCGATTAAATAATGCCTGAAATGCTTAAGGGCCTTAACTACGGCCAACGTTTCAAGCTCATAAGAATGGTAATTTCGTTCTGCACCCTTTGTAACTTGACTATAATAAGCCACCACGTGTCGGTTACCATCCTTATGATGCTGTTGTAAAATCGCGCCATAACCAAGACTACTTGCATCTGTGTGAACTTCGGTAGCAAGTGTCGGATCAAATATTACAAGAACGGGTTCGCTGGTTAAAATTGTAATTATTTCTTGGCGGACACGTTCCTGATGTTCTCCCCAACAAAATTCGGTATTTTTACAGGTTAAACGTGCAATACAAGCAGTTCTCGTTGAGTAATTTGGAATATATTTTCGAAAGTACCCTGCTAACCCCAGAAACTGTCAAACTTGTTTAGGATTTTGTGGTATGGGAGAATTCGCCAAAGCTTGGACTTTACTCAAGGACGGTTTAACCTGTCCATTAGATATCACGCGTCCCAAATACTCTATCTCGGTACATAAGAAAGAACATTTCTTTAAATTAATGGAAAAGCCCGACTTAGTAAGAACAGCTAGTACTCTCTCTAGTATTTGTAAACCTTCTTGAATAGTAGAAGATAGTATTAAGCAATCATCAATATAGACCAAGACATTCCCCTCATTAATGAAATTTTGTAATGTTTTACTAATTATGCGCTGATAAACTACAGGGGCATTTGCTAGGCCATAGGGCATTTTGACATATTCATAATGCCCCTCTGGCGTCACAAATCCAGTCAACGGTATCGAAGACTCGTCTAACTGAATTTGGTGGAATCCCGTTGCCATATCTAAGGTAGTAAAGTACCTACCCTTGCCCAGACGGTCAATATGGTCCTCAATAAGCGGCAATGGGAACCGATCCTTAACAGTTATTCTGTTCAGGGCGCGAAAATCAACGCACATACGGTCGGAGCCATCTTTCTTTTTTACCAACAAAATAGGGCTAGAGTAAGGTGACTCCGATTCACGTATGATGCCTTTGGACAGAAGGTCCTCAATGATACTACGTACTTTTAATTTTTCCTCGTATGACATTTTATAAGGGCGATAATGCACTGGAGTATCAGTGTTGACCCGGATATGCATAACCCCGGTAGTAACTGTAGACGAAGCAGTACCGGAAATCATGAAATTTGCATATCGGTTTAAAATAGTTACCAACTGCTGATAGTCATTACCGGATAGTGAAGTTTTTACTTGCAGCTGTTCCGTTTCCGCTGTTAAACTCACAGTGGAAACGGTTAGGGGCTTAGGGTTATGTATAATACGTTGTGAGTGTTTAGTCCTGATGTATGTCACACCATCGCGATTAAGTACATCGGTACCTATAATCACGGGCGCGTTCATACATTCACTGGGTACCACTAATAAATCTGCTTCCAAGAGAGATTCGCAGAGATTCCCTCCAATTCTATAACAAGTGTGACATAAGAATTTATACTAGTAGTCGACTCACCCAAACCCTTAAGCTGCTGGTATGTAGGTTTGCGGTGACACGCTAGGTGTGTTACCACACACGACGAAATAAGGGACACTCCTATAGCACCGCTGTCTATCAATATGTCTACAGGTATACCTTGTATTATACCAACCACAACATCGCCGGACTTATGAAACGGATTTGAACAAAAATTTACGTTATTTTTGTTGCGTTGTCCTGCTCGTTGTCTTAGAAAACACTTACTGATGTCATGGCCGGTTTTCTTGCAATATGAACATGAAAGAACTGAAACTTGAACATTATTATTATTATTTTGTTTATTTTGCTCGATATTAGTTTTACTAGTAGAACTTCCCAAACTAGACTTTTTGGGACAATTATTTGCCCTATGTCCCATAGCACCGCATGTATAGCATTTACGCATTTCAGGTCTAAAAGGTCTTTTAACATTATACTGATGCATTGCGGGACGGTGAATTGTACGTGTGTTTGATGTTTCTGGATTATTAGGTTTGACAAAGGTGGACAGGTAATTAACTAGCTCATTTGGAGGAAGGTCAGCATTGGTTGCAGTTGCTTTGACATGAGGATCCTTAATGCCACGAAGTACAATAGATGTAATGAGGTTATCACTAAGACCCTTAACAATACGCAGGCGCAATAAACATTTACGAGCGTAATCCGCATAAGTAAGAAATTTATCAGAATTGATTGACATAACCTCGAACAAAATGCCTGCCATATCTATTCTTTTAACACACAAAGACTTAAAATCAATTTTAAAATTGCTCCACGAACGGTCGCTAGAAACCCATTCGTCTAGCCACAATTTGGCGTCGCCTTTGAGACATGCGCCAACACGAGAGAGACATTCTTGATCGTCCCACTGATTAATCTGCTTGGCCTTATCGACCTCACTAAACCATAAATCTACATCGTGAACATTTGGGTCAAAATTAGAAACATAATATTTCTGAGTACTCACATGCTTTAAGGATTCTATTGCTGCCACAATCTGTTCCGTGCCATTTCCCATAGTAGGATTTGTCGAACCTACCGATCGAGCGTGTGTCTCCAAAGCGTGAAGACGTGATATGATAGTGTCGAATGATTGACGGCCACGATAGTCACATGATCGGCTGTGGTCCCGACTCCGCGACCTCCTGTCGCAACGGTCATGACAATCGTAGTCCCGACCACGGTTTCCACGACTACCCTCTTTATAACTGTCGCGGCGCGCATTACTACTCCTAGACCTAGAACGGCGAGGCGGAGTGTACCCCGACGGGCTACGCAGACGTCGCGATTGCTTTCCGCGGGAACGCGAACTACAATTACGTTTAGTACGTGACCGGGAACGAGATGGACTCATAATTTATTTATTTATAGTTATGTGGGAGATAGGAGTCTATCCCACTTCTGATTTTAGGAATCAGAAGTGGAAACACTTAAAAAAAAACAAAATTATTTATTCTCGTAAACAGAATTTCACTTAACGTAAATTAATTAATAACTAATTAATAACTAATGACAATAATTTAGCAGTCTCAAAAACAATTCACTTTCATCACTAATTAATTTTTAAACTATAACAAGCAACCACTAAAAATCACTTATTTTAAATAAAGAATACAGGTCTAATATCAAACCGGCAGAGCTTCGCCCTGCAAGAGAACCGAACGTAGACTGTGCGAGCGCTACTCGCCCCGCTCCTTTTATAGGGACGACAATGCAACGCTCGGAATGCTCCCCACTCCAAGGGCTGTTGTCCAACAATATATTAAAAATAAGAAGGGGCCGAGGATTGAGCCCTGTGGGACCCCCAAATGAACTACAGACCCGTTTGACCTTTTACCGTTCACTTCAACCTTCTGGATCCTATCACTCAGATAAGACTCCAGAAGCCTGAGCGCGGTTTCTTTGATGCCATAGTGATTGAGTTTCCTGATTAATGTTTCATGGTGTACACAGTCAAATGCCTTAGATAAGTCACAAAAGACACCCAAAGCATCCCGTGACGTCTCCCAAGCATCCACTATGGTCTTAAAAAGCTCTACACCGGCATCTGTGGTTGATCGACCCCTCGTAAAACCGAATTGATTTTTATGTATAAGTTTATTATTAGTAAAGTGTTTTAGAAGTTGTTCTAAAATTATTTTCTCAAAGATTTTACTAATGGAGGGCAGAATTGAAATAGGTCTAAAGTTGGAGGGATCTGAAGTACTGCCCGACTTAAATAAAGGTATCACTTTACTATGTTTCATTAGATCAGGAAAGTCACCACTTTTAATACAGTTATTGAATATTATAGCTAAGTGGGGTGCTATTAAGTCAATTATTGAACTAAGAATTTTTACAGAGATACCCCAAAGATCAGTAGTGTTCTTAATTTCTAATGTCTTAAATATCTTTACAATATCTTTAGCGTCTACGGGCCTGAATGTAAACTTACATTTGCATTCGCTTACATTTTTCTTAAGCAATGATTCGGCGGCTTCAGGGGAAGACCTAAGCGATTTAGTTGTTGAGACTGGAATGTCAGCAAAGTATTTTTCAAATGTTTTTGCTACAAGTTCGTCTGATTCAATGACGGTACCATCCATAATAAGTTTATAGACACGATGACGGTCATTGACTCTTCCAGTCTCAGCGTTAATAATGTTCCAAGTCGTTTTAATTTTATTATTACTAGATTTAATTTGGTTACCAATATGCAATGACTTGGCCGCGATACAAACTTGCTTAAACAATTTCGAATAATTTCTAACGTGTGCGCAAAAGGACTCGTCTCGATTATACGATCTCTCTTCATAGAGGTCATATAATTTTTGTCTACTTTTATGTATCCCTAAAGTCGCCCAATCACTGAATGATTTACAGTTTTTAGGAGAGATTGTTTTTGATGTAAAAACAGTATTATAAATTTTGTGTATATTAGAACATAATGTCCCATAATGTTTATTTACATTTTTATGGGCTGGAATAGGAAACCCATTTTCAATTGCACATCTAAATCTCTCCATGCGTTTTTTAGTCACTGGAACGACCACCTTGCTCTTACTAACCTGTCTGTCCATCCTGTAATTAAAGCAAACAAATTGGCCACAATGATCAGAGCTTAAGTTGTTTATTATCATAGATTGCTCTGGTGACCCCTCTGTAAAAATATTATCTATACAAGTAGCTGTGGATTGTGTAATCCTAGTTGGTTGTGAGAACACGTTAGTAAGATTACAGCATTTTAAGACAGACAAAAACTTTTTGCTTATGGCTGAATCCTCCAATATATTTATGTTAAAATCACCACAAACAACTATGTCCTTCTTCTTTTTAGTTTTGTTGCACAATTTATCCAATAATTGTTCCAAAACTGACTCAAAAGTATCATACAAAGAGTTTGGAGGTCTATAAATACAAACAATAATACAATTTAATAACTCCACACAGGCTATTTCTATAGTTCGTTCAATAGAAAGGCTCACGATGTCGTGACGAACCTTAAACTTCAGGTCCTTACTTACAAAAATCTATACATATAATAAAACTGTAAGCAGGGTCAATTCTGTACATTGCATATAAATTAAAAAAAAATACTTCTAGGGGTCTTTTTATAAGTAACAGAAGCTAAAAATATAAGTTTTGAAATTATTGTCTGTCTGTCTGTCTGTCTGTTGTTAGCTTTTCACGCAAAAACTACTGGACGGATTTTGATGAAACTTTTTTTGTTTTATATATATTGGTCCTCGCTAACATTTAGGCTATAGATAATTTTAAAAATCACCCTTTAAGGGTGTGAAATGAGCGATGAAAGTTTGTATGGAAAACTTGGATTTTTTCAATAGATTTTCTTGAAATTTGGTATAAATATTTTCTAACCAAAATAAAAGAATACGTGTTTCAGCATTTCCCGAAATTCACCCTTTAAATGTCAATTTTCTTTGAAACTCTTTGAAAATTGAGTGTCGAAACTTGATGTACAGAATATTTTTGTGCAGAGTAATATACTTATAATTTTGTATTTGTAATCTTTACTAACATAGTAAGAATTCTATTTAAGCTTTTTTCAAAACTACCCCCCAATAGCAAATAAAATGGATTCGAAAGTTGGTATCTCAAGCGTACAATAATTAACCTTAACTTAATATTTCATTCTCAAATTCTTTTCCCTTCTTTGAATGATGTGTTTACTGATATATTGTTGAACGAATTTCCGTAACATTAGTGTGTATTTCATATCAATCGGGTGATAAACAAAAAAGTTATGTTCATTTACACAATACGCGACATAAACTTAGAAGACACTTTGGGGAATTTGTATGAAAGTTTCGGTAACAGCCCATTCAAAACCATAAATAAAAGTTTAAATTTAAGTAAAATTATTTTGAACTCTCACTAATATTGTCGACTATATTAAATATAATTAGATCAGCTTACTGTATTTTCTTTCGTTGGCCGAGAATGGCTAGACTATAGGTACCTAATAAGTGCATCGCGAGCCTTACCGCCGCCGAACCTTACATCACAGGCTCCATTGAGTTAGTTGCTCAGCTTATTAGGCTGGAAACAGAGCTCGACCGACGGTACGTCCTGACCGTATGTCCTGACCGTCAGCGATGACAGTCGGTTGCGAAAATGCATTCAGTGCTACGCTGACGGTGAACTGCGACGCGTCTGTACAGTTCGCAAGAAAAATTAATCCTATGCTGTAAGTGTACGTACGCACGTACGGTCGGTCGCTCCGTCAGCGAAGCACTGAACGCATCCATACAATCTCATAGCTCGTCGTTCGACCGACGTACGCGCGACCGACGAGCCGGACCGACAGCTCGACCGACGGTACGCGCGTACCAAATCACGCGCGTACCGTCAGCCTAGCTGTGTGCGCATTCATAGACTTGCATAGATATAGCTACGCCGACCGACGGTCAGCGCTGACCGTCGGTCGAGCACTGTTTCCAGCCTTAGTCTTCTTTTGGGGTGGAAGATTATGAACAGGCTGCAGCTGAAACGATTATTATCGCTACATTATATCAATCTGCAACCTTTTTAGCATTCCACTGCTGAGCATGGAGCTCTCCCAATATTGAGGAGGCCTCTAGCTCCGATGAACCGAAATCCAAATCTTACAATCTCAATGCATCCAGCATTAAGGTTGTAAGATACGGAATCTAAATCTTCATACAGAATGTACAAAGCCTTAACAAAACGAGACTACTGCAGACATCTAGGTGACGAATAGTGAAACTTTTAGTGAACCAACTGTTAATCTCAATATCTACCTATTATGTGTCTTTCTAAAACACAGTGTTGGGTGAAGAAGCTGTCTATGATCTTTGCTGAAATGTTAACCATATAAGTGCATAAACTCACCAAATCGTCCAGTAGAGGAAGAATCTTGAATTGTTTACCTTTTCTTGACACAGAGGGCGCCTCACTACATGCATTCTCGACGCGCTGTTAGGCTTCATAGCGTTTGTGATCTTGCCGCGGCAACATCAAAGTTTTTTCGATCATGTATCGAAAAGTGAAATTATGTGATAAAACCATATACTATACATATACTTATTCTACTCTTTGGATAAAACACAGTTTTTAACATATTTAGTGTTATGAAGACGGCGGTTTATAATGATAGCGATAAAAGTTAGTGCTGTCGCTTCGAATGGTAGACAGACTCGATCGTTTTTCTTCAAAATCGAATTTTGGAGTTTTGTTCTTTATCCCCGGAGGATCAAAGATTTAAGTGTTTCGCCGCCTTCATCCAAGAAAGTGAGTAAGTAGGTGTAAACACCTCAAAAACTCATATTTACAATCCACGAATCAACATTTTGGTGAGTGAGTTCCTTGAATTTATATTTCAAATAACTTAGCGCAGACCTTACCGGTAGGTATAATAAATTCTTCGCAATATGGTCAGAATTTACGCAGTATATTAATTATTCTCAGTATTTCTCAGTCTGATTGCGTAGAGCAAAAACAGCTTTTTAGAAATTCCTAGCCCTTAAATACCAAGACATTGTTTTAAGGCTACATTGACATCAAGCATGATGAAATTAAAATGGTGCGCGCAAGCGCATTCGAATAAATTTAATTAGGAACTGACTAGATTCACTAGATAGATTGCATCAACTTGATTATCAAACATGAAAGTATTCGATACCTACAAAAGAGCAATGCTTACAGGCTGAAACATGAATGAAAGTAGCCAATTTGATAAAACTAAAAGATACTCTATTAAGTATCTACTCAAAACCAAAAAACGGTTAAATTAGATTTTTTTTTTCTGATTAGATCAGATACAAATCTGCCTTCAAACATACTATACAGTACTTATTCCAGAGAATCGGAAATTTCGCTTACCTAAGTACTAGTTTATTTGGTCTAGGTTCACCTAACCATTAACAGAAAAGTGTATAATATGCAGTGTTCAGCAAACTGAAGTAGTTAGTGTTACTATATT
Source organism: Pyrgus malvae (assembly GCA_911387765.1). NCBI lineage: Eukaryota > Metazoa > Arthropoda > Insecta > Lepidoptera > Hesperiidae > Pyrgus > Pyrgus malvae. The sequence goes on along the minus strand of OU426958.1, from coordinate 3,118,874 downwards.
CTCTAAGAAATAGATAATACTAATTATAGGACATCTTAAGTATTCCTTCAATTTATGAATATTTGAAACTTCAGATTGTTTGCCAAATATTAAGGGGGAGGGAGATCCCAGATAGTAGGGTATTACACATTTTACCAAAAGAATACAATATCTTGCTTCTCCCCCTGTTCATTGCAATATTACAATATCTTATGCATGTCAGTATTATTGGCAACAACAAGTGTGGTAAGAAAACTCTTATATAACAATATTTGAGAACTAATGACTTGACAATAACCAAGCTTCTATTCCAGCAAGTCTGTTTAAGTGAATAACTAGACAAGCAGGTAAGGCCAATTTTGGACTGTTGATGACTCAACAAACATGCAGTAATATTATTACTAAATCTCTCAGTCTGATGTAGAACACTTTCTACAGGAGTGTTTAAAATTAAACACAAGATTTATAAAATATATACTTACACTTAACGTTGGTAAAAGCATACAGATGTTTTTTGCAAATAGTGTTCAAGTGAACCTCATAATACTAGTAAATAACAGATGTATCTGTTGCCTGATCTTCAACACTTCAGGATTTTTCCACAGTGTTCTGTTGGGTTGCGGAAACCCTCAGTTTTATACTACAGGGTGTTTGTCTACTTGGACAACTACCTACTAATAAAATAAAGGCATATAATACTAGTAAATAACAGTTGAGTCATTTGGCCTGTCTTAGGCACTGCAGGATTCTATTTCCTTGGCAGTGTCAAAAGTTGGGTTGCGGAAACCCTCTGAGCTATATACAATTGGGTGTTAGTCTAATTAGACAACTACCTACGAATCAATAAGAGGCGTATAGTACTAGTAAATAACAGTCTTATCTGTTGGTTTATCTTCAGCACTGCAGGATTTCTTTTCCTCGGCAGTGCTAAGTTGGGTTGTGGAAACCTAATCTATGTATTTTAAGTTGTGAGTCCACTTAGGCAGTAGGACAACCACTTGCTTTACAATCAAAGCCACATATTACATTGTAGTCAATTACAGCTCTGAGAGTTGGCCTGTCTTCGGCACTGCAGGATTCTAATTCCTCGGCAGTGTCAAGTTGGGTTGCGGAAACCCTTTGAACTAAATGCATAATAATATGTTGTACTTAGGCAACTATCTACTAGCCAATCAGAGCCACACAATACATATTCGTGAATACCAACTCGGTCTGTTATCCTATCTTCTGCACTGCAGGATTCTATTTCCTCAGCAGTGTCAAGTTGGGTTGCGGAAACCCTTTGAACTAAATAAGGATGTTGTTGTACTTAGGCAACTATCTACTAGTAAATCAGAGCCACACAATACATGTGTATACCAGCCTGGTCTGTTTTTCTATCTTCGGTACTGCAGGATTTCTTTTCCTCAGCAGTGTCAAGTTGGGTTGCGGAAATCCTGTAAGCTAAACAACATTGAATGTTTTTCAACTAGTGAATCAAAGCCATATAACACTAGTAAGCAACTAAGACCCCGGGCAGTGGCCCAACTACCCAAACTTAATTATAGAGCCTCATGCGCTCTAACCTAATATATCTAGGCATGGCTACAAAAACAGGCAAAAGCAGAAACAGAATGACTTAAACCCTACGGGGGTATAAAAAATAAGTCATCAATTTCTCTAATAAAAGGAACATGTTATCTGAAGAGCAATAGTTAATGCTTGAATACATACATATGTTCATTGTTGCAGAATGCAATCTTTTGTAGATTGACAAGGCACACCTGTGTAAAAATACGGTCCCTGTTCTGTTCAATGAGATCTTTTAGATCATAAATAAGACAATTTTGCCTTAATTTGATGCCAATAAGCCATAAGACAGTTTTACTTCTGAACCACCAACACAGCGGATGTGGGGTGGACTTTGGACTGACTTATATCAGAAAATAAAGGGGAAGTTGCTCTAGGTATCCTGAATTTGACTTTCAAGGACCTAGATTGATCGAACAGCTCGAGACCACATCTCAGCGTGTTACTGATCAGGAAGGCTTAATAGAATTTCAGACCATCTATCCGAGGGAAGAGAATGACTTCCTCAATGGCACATTGTCGCAGGCCACATAGCCATATATAAAGTCTGGGATGTTCCCAACATATCTGTTCAGTATCAAAGCTCCGAATAATGTTTTTGGTGAAAATCATGCACGTACGCAACTTTTTGCTACGTTTGGAGCCATCTGTACACCCGTCTGTTTGGATGGGTCTCATCCCCCACCTTGTACTCACAAGGTCTGACACACATGCTTACAAGAGAATGTTTCATTCTAATAGTTCCTCATTTTATTAATAAGAGGTTTTTTGGGTTCCTAAATTATAGCTTAAAGTACCCATTACCAAATAAGGGTCTGCGGAAGACCTTGGTAGACCAAATGTCAGACCAGTTGCCCCTTTCAAGTATACAAAGTAGCTTACTTGAAAAGGGGGGGGGGGTGAAATGGAACTGTATGTCCCATTAAGCCAGAATAAAAGGATTATCACTAAAGATGGATTACTGTATTGACTAATGTACCATCATTGCACCTTGACTACTGAATAGTATAGTGATGATGTAGCAAGGTGTCTGGCTAAACTATATTTTTAGAAGATATAGTTTCCGACATTTCCTTTGCATAAGGCATCTAAACATAGATAGATTTTGTACTGCTTGGTTAATATTCTTAATGAATGATGCTAAAACCTTATTTTATATTTATAGTGACCAAACTGCCACTTATTATACAACCAAGTTATGGTACATACATTATTTGAGGTAAATAATTAGATTTTCATAAAAGGAAGTCCAAATGTTCCAAAAAAGAATCACTGCCCAAATATTTTCAGTTTTTTACACATATTATGTAGATGCTTTTCAAGTGAAGGTAAGTCTCAGAATGTTACTACAAAATTCCTCAATTCTGTGACTAGTGTGATGTATCTCCATATATAAAAATGAATTGCTGTTCTTTTCTCTGAATAAAACTTGAGAACAGCTAAGCCGATGTGGCTAATATTAGTAGAAGTCCAGAAAAGGTTAAAACTATGATAGAGAAACAAATCCTCTTTCAACACTTAAAAGCAGGACAATGTCTGTGGGCCTTTATTATTAATTGAACAAGACAAGTATTGTGAAAACTTCAAAGATATTGCAAATTAATATTAATGCCTTTTTTTGCAAGCATTAGGGCTACAGTAGCATCCAGGATTCTAGGATCTAGGAAATGCAAAAGTGTGTGGACCTTTTAAAATATATATTACTTAAGAAAATTACAAAGGAATAAGCAAAGTGACAACTGACAACTTTGTTGGATTACTTATTATTTTATATTTTTTCATTAATTACTATAGCTTAATTCAATTATTATGCTATTGAATTGAAATTAAAAATGTTCTAAATTCTGTGACTTAATAGAAGATAATAATATCTATTTTGTCCCTAACAAATTTATATATGAGCAAATAATAGACATACATTAGGTTTGATTTTATTGTTTTTATTAATATATCAAATAGCGTTTGTGCTTGACAGGCTTGAGAATTGAAATGTTCTTGACACCAGCAGATAACAAACAGGTCTTCACCCAACACTGTGTTTTAGAAAGACACATAATGTAACTGTTTTGCATTACAACAAAACAATTATTATGTGTCGGATAAAACACAGTGTTGCAGCAAGGCCTTGCTGGTGTGGTGAAAGACACTATGAAGCCTAACAGCGCGTCGAGAATGCATGTAGTGAGGCGCCCTCTGTGTCAAGAAAAGGTAAACAATTCAAGATTCTTCCTCTACTGGACGATTTGGTGAGTTTATGCACTTATATGGTTAACATTTCAGCAAAGATCATAGACAGCTTCTTCACCCAACACTGTGTTTTATCCGACACATAATAATTGTTTTGTTGTAATGCAAAACAGTTACATTTTGTAATTTGACATTCGATTTATCAACCACAAAGTTTACATGTCATACGGTAGATGGCGTTATTGAGCAATATTCATTTCTTCTCCAAAGTGATTCGATGGAGATAATTTCAAATAAAAGCCTTAAGTCTAATAAAAGTAAGTACATAGTGTAAAAATATAAAAAATAACATTTCACACGTATAGCCTCACATTAGGGTAGATATACCCTGTGTCGTGGGTGCCATGAACACACATAGAGACAGAAACACAACCACCCAGACCGAGAACAGTTTAAACTCATCATTGAAATTTCTGCTTCGCCCGGATTCTAACCCGGGACAGTTCGATTAGCAGTCCGGCATAGTAAACATTGCGCCACGCGGGTTGTCCCATCGTTGGGTAGGTATACGTATGATGCTGAACATTGTTAATTGGACCAATGATAACTTAACTCATTTTTTGCGTCTCTTTATTGCGTACGGGCTGAGGGCTCATCCACACGTACACGTTGATTGATGGAGATATTAAGGATTCTAGAGATTCTTTATAAAAATATTCTTTATTTCCAAATACAGATAGCACACTGTGTAGAGACCCTGCCTTCTGTTTTAGTTTTCACAATGTTATATGAGTTATGACTTATGACCAAACTGCTGTCCGCAAGTTTTAAACCTATAGTTTATTAATTGACCTTACAATTATTTTTCGGATTGTTTAATCCTAAGCACGTGTATGTTTAGAAATTTTATCTCCCAACTACAAGTAGTTGTATAGTGCACCTCTTTTCTGCAGTAGGTTAAAGCTATGTATACAGAATGAGTCTATACATTCTTTGCAGTATAAATTCACCCAATTTACTAAAGATACTATTTTTAACATAGATGAAGCCACGGGCACAGCAGTATCTCTTAACTTTAATAAACGAGGTACATATTTGTAAAGAGAATCTGATTGCGCGAGAAAAGCGAAACGTGAAAAAAGTGGATAGTAAGATCAGTACAGTAAGCATAGCATTCCTTACTGTTTTAGGTTTGAAGGATTTAGAAAAAATACATTAGGTTTCTTCTGAACATATGAACATTGTATTATATGTGATTTCACTATATGTAAGAATAATCTACCTACTACTTATTCAATGCAAATAAATAATCTTTAATTTTTAATCAATCCATTTTATTAAAGTCTTTATACACGCGGACGACGTCGCGGGCACAGCTAGTTAATAATAAATGTAAAAGAATGATAAATTCAAAAATTTATCATTTTCACTTAAATCTACCATTTTTTGGCATCTGAGGCGAAACGGTTACAAATAGGCTCTTGGGAGAGCAAAGTAGCCACTGCCACTAGAGTCGTGCGGCCGAACACGCCGTCGTTTTTCCCGTGGCTGTTGGTCCGAGCTCCCACTATAGCCGAGTACAGCCCCGAAAGCCTCTACTTAGTCGCCTTTTATGATTACGTTGGAGACACCGTATCTCATATTGTTATTGCCGAGGTACCTCTTATGTTTTGCGGGACTGAATCTTCGCAAGGTACGTGTCAGAGTGGAAGTTCACTTTTACTCGCCTCTTACGAGATTTGTTTTTACTTTATCTAGTTTTACTGTAGTTTATATTCATAACATCCACCTATGGAAACCAATCCCAAGTAATTTACATGGAGAAACTACACCATCTATTTTTTATTGATATTGGGCAGGGGAAACCTTCAAAAGGTAACCGGCACCTTGGGAGAGGTGTTACTGGGTTATGTGGGATTTGTTACCACATTAAAACTCCAGGATCTCTAGTGGAACACACCAGCGTCCCCCACGCGCAGCGCCCCAGAACGGGCCCATCCTCTGGAGAGCAGATGTGCTCTCCTGTACCCTCCAATGCTTATGGTGGCATGCAGCCACGCACACACCGCCGTCCTTCCCAGGGCTGCTGGCTCAATGGATCGAGCTCCCACTCTCACCACCCACAACCCTGGAAGGTCCCTTTTAGTCACCTCTTACGATCAGCCAGGGGATACTGCAGCTCTATTCTTAATCCCGAAGCTACAGGGACTACAGAAATCTACCTACTACTTAGTTACACTTTCACCCCTGAGCATATATCTCTAACAACTCCACTCTGGACGGCCAATTAATTCAAGCCAGTCCACTCCACCTACCAGAGACAAGGAACAGGGGGACTTCCCTGGTAGAACTCAATTCCGTGGTGTTGTTACTCACCAACCACTCACCACAAAGCCGCCCTGAGGGGCTATTATTATTATATGGTTAGGAGGACCCAGAAACAAAGGGGAAGAAAGGCCCAGAAATAGCGATCATATTTGAGCAATAGGACCAACCAGGTGGACTGAAGACCTAAACAGGAAGCCTATGGATTTAAGGAGCACAGGACCAGATATTTTGAAAAACGTTATGGTAGGGAAAATTTAACATGACATGTGTCAGGTCAGAATTCAAAAGGCCATTCTTGGAGCAGATGCAATGTATCTGCTACTTTTTGCTGTATATTATGATGTGAGATTTACAATTAGACTTACATTAACTTATAATTTTAAAACATGTTATAACTAAAGGCCTATCCGCACACAACATTGCTGGCACGTGACAGACAGTTCTGTACCATACAGTTCTGTGACGTGCTATTCATATATGTCAGTACCATGTCGACAGGTGCAGTGATTTTTACCCTAGTATTACAGCAGTTCCACGTGAAAATGCCTCAATATTCAAGATCACAATTAGCAGCGATTGCTTTAATATTAGATGAAGACAAAGAAATTTATGTGAGAAGAAGGAAATGGGTTCATAACATGTGGAGGTAAAGAAAAGAAGAAGGAGAGTATGCCACCATATATAAACATCTGATAAATGATGAATTAAAGTTTTTTGAGTATTTCAGGATGTCAAAACATTGTTTCGACATACTTTTACCCAAACTTACTGAAAAGTTAAGAAAACAATTGTAGCCCAATATTGTTCCATATGTTTTTCTTTAAAATTACTGTCCATGTATTTTCTATGTGAAAGGTCATAAATTGCAGGAAGTACACGGACCAATTCAATCAACTTTACATCTTCCATCTTGGAACACTGCGACCGTGTCAGGCAAAATATTGTCTGTTAGAAATTCATGTCAGATCACTGCGAGCGTCGGCACAGTACTGACATCACTGAACATCACTATTACTGACGAATACGGATAGCATCATACAAAATGTATGCTACAATATCATTTTTCACAGACACTGATGGATATGTTACTGATCGGCACATGTCGACACTGTGCCGGCACTGTTGCGTGCAGATAGCTGCTGGGCACAGGTCTCCTCTCTGAAGTGAGAGGAATTTGGGCCATGGTCAACCACGTTGGCCAAGTAAATACTGGTAGAATTTTCTTACTTATAGGAATTTAAAGTAGATATCATGTCTCACATTGTTTTAAAGTTAATGGTCTAAGCAAATATAATTATTTCAATGTTGTTTAGCTCATCACATTGCAAAGCATACAAGGGCATGCAAATATTTCAAGGTGACTTAAGGCAAACATACACAATTTAAATAATACAAATGGCAAACTTGGTTGCAACAAACAATATTAATTTTAATGTCTGTTAGGAGTATTATCTGCAGGTTTTTTTCTAACCTGCTGTTTTTTTAACAGAAAGGCAGTTCTTGTGGATGGTTAATTGAAAGGTTGGTGGGGATAATAATCATTAAGTTCAAAAGGTGGGGATGATTAATTTCCAAACATGGATAACTTTTCTATAGAATCAAATCAGTTTTGAAAAAATAAAATGTGTAGTTCTTATTTATTCTGTAAAACAAAATTCACTCTGCAATGAGGTTATCTTCCTAAATTGGAGTGATTTTGTTTAAGAACATAATTATTGTAAATAACAAAACTGGTAGTTATTGTGCACCTCTTGACATTTTTGACATAGTCCGTAGGATGTATTATCACAAAGCAATGATAATGCTAGAAATCTAGTGATACAGATGTCTTAGATGTTTGCATTAGCAGGCCTTAGTGTGGCTTGGTCAGTTATGTTGAAAAAAGAAGCCTAAAATAGTGTATAGTTAAGAGTAGTGATTACCTTCTTCATTCAGCAGCTCTTCTTCCAATTTCTCGTCAATCTCCTTGTCCACGGCCTCGCTTACACTCTCTTCTTTGGCATTTTCATCACTTCCCTCCACGCGTGCAGTGTCATCAACCTCGGTTTTCACTTCCACGTTCAAGGGATCTTTCATAGAACCTTCCTCTTCATCGATCGATAATGGATCCACTTCATTTTCACAGGCGTCCGGCACCGGCGACGCGTCAGCCAACCGGTGTTTCGGACTATCCACTATTTTGATTCCTATATCGTTCATGTTTATTTACATATTTTCGAACCACAAAGTCACTGTTCGCACGCCGCTTACGAGTTCGACGACTCGTAAACCTCATATGTAACCATTATTCTTAATGCAATATTATTTCACTCATCGCCAAACCACATATGACATTGTAATCAACACTGTAAACAACACGAAATACTAAAACTTTAGAAATATTTGTTTCATATTTAGGCGACTTCACTTTCGCACTGTGCGACCAATTGAAGCCGTGAACTCAAGGGTCATGAATGATTCGGTAACGGCTGTAACCTTAGCCGTACGAGCTAAACTAATTCATGTAATAAAAACATTTACAAGCGCTTTATATTTTGTGGTTCAGACCACTATTTATTTAAGTTTAAACGTAATGGCAAAATAAATGCTCGACTACGATGGACGCAAAGCAAAGCAAATCGCACGCGACAGATAAAAAAAATGGCCATCATTTTTTGTTTAAACATGTTCGTCCACGGATTCCTGTATATTAACATTTTGATTGTTGAGATGATTTGTTGTTTCCTTACTGTATCAAAAATATAAATAAGATCTTTTTTCATTTTAATTTTCAATAAATGATGTCTTGATTATCTTGAAAGGCTTTCTTTACAATTACATATATTTAAAACCAGCCATTGACGGTCAGTCCGTCCATAACATTTGCCCATTCACTGGCGTGGCGTCACTCCGACTCTTCATTTTTCGTTCGGCCGCCGGGCAAAGCTAACTAAAAGTGCACTATATATTTGTGTCGAAAAATGTGTAATGAACATGACTATTTGTTCTGTGTCTGGATGTTAATTTATTTAAGTATGAATTTAGAATTATACAAGTATTTTTATCAGCTTTCTGATTACCATAGTACAAGCTCCAAAGATATTCATCAGGTCCACATCTCTAGAACCAAGTGACTGGAGAAACTACTTAAGGATGGACGAAACTAAATATACGCTATTTTAAGTTTAGCGCAACGCACCGCTTGGATTTATGGTAGTCACGGTAATCCGTGGCGCGTCATCAGTTAAAACTTTGGAATTACGATTAGCCATTGACGATCAAATTTTGGAGTGACGCCGCAGTTTTATGTCGTTGTTTTATGTTTGGACTGACCGTCAATGGCCGGCTTAATGGCATTTTAAAATTTTGGACGATTTCAAAAGTTTTTTTGCAACTCTGGTAATCCTGCCTTTTGACTTCCGGTATAGCCGGTACCGGATACGTAGGAACTGTTTTGTATTATTTTTTTAATTATATTTTGAAGATATTTTAGTTTATATTAATGTGTTATGCATCAAAATCATAATTATTTTTTATATTCTTTATATTTCTTATGACACCTAAAGTATTGATTGTTGCATATAATGACTCTTGTAAGTAATTTGGATATTATTCGAATTTTCCGCCAATTATTTTATATTGGTCAACCTGCAATAAGGCTGGGCTCATTATAGTCAAAACTTGTTTGTAGACATCGATTATTAAAATATCGATATTGTTTAAAGTGGGCTAAATTAATAAATGTAATGTGTATTGCTTTAAATAATCATTAATAATCATTGGATTAGCTAAATATTGTCATCATAATATTACAGAAGTGAAACGGTAGGTTATATTTATTATTTATAGTAGATGTAAGTTGTACTTTATAATGTTAAAATCTACAACACAGGTTTTTATACATTATTAATTGATTACAGGATTTTATGATTTAATTTATTACAGGAGTATATGGACAAATAAATACCATACCATTTGGTCATAAACTAGGATTTTTCTGTATAATGTATTATAGGTGTTTTTGTAGACAAGTGTTTAAATATTTTTTGTGTTTATTGTTTGTTGTGTTTTATAAAATATATTTAATATTAATATGGGGGTCATTTATATACATAAAAACAGCGCCATAGCCTATTTTACTGAGATGAGATTATTTTACTTGCTGTTTGTATTTCAACCAAATAACGTCTTTGACAAAATCGAGACAAAACACAGTTCAGTTAATTAGATTTATAACACTATTTTTTTTTAAATAGTTGGGTACTTAAATAGTCATTACAACGTCATTCAAGAAAGTACGTTGAAGAACTTTTTAGTACCAGTATGTCATTCGAATAACAATCGACAATTCGATAACTCGACACATTTTGACAGCGTGATTATGTTGCATTGCGGATTTCCCGTTATCGATATGTCACATCTCTAAAAATTAAGATGATGATGAAATGAAAAAGCAAATGGCTGACTAGAAATCGTCGTATTGAATTCGTAATAAAAGAATCCGATGTTATTACATGAATAATGCTCTACTTATGATCATGATTAGCAAAATAAGACTGCTAAAGCAATAAAGAATTAGAATAATGATATATTAATGGCTGAAAGCCTATCAAAACTATAAAAAGAAAAGTCCATATCTAACCCACTTACGTATTTCGCAAAAATAAAAATCTTCAAGCCTTCCACAGACGCACGTCCGTTTACTGTTTAGGTAAGTCAGTTTTATATTTTTATTAGCGTACCATCGTTTGCTTATCAATAGCTAACCAAACCAGTGTATTTCCATTTTTGAGCTGCCATTATCGCAAAATTCGCTAGCGCCTAATAAGTAGAAGTAGTCGCAATTTTTTTTGTTTCTATACCTTAGTAGGCCTAGTAGTTGTGTTCTTAGTTACCATTATATGTTATTTTATTGCGTAGGTATCTACAAAAAAAATTCAAGGCCGTTGGCCCCATTCAAGTTGGGTACCTACCTTCGGTCTATCTTACTACTTATAGTAATATATGTATACTCAAGTACTAAGTCAGCTGATCATACTGTATATTTGTTTTTCAGTTTGTGTAATGTGAAGAGCAGAACTTGGGCGGCAGCTCCGCCCCTTCGAGCATGGAGCGGCACGAGAAGCGGCACAGCAAGCATCACAAAGAGAAACATAAGAAACGCGCCCATAAGAAGTATCGGAGTCATTCTAGCGGTACCAGAGACCAGTCTTATGCTACAGTTAAATCTTCAAAGCCATTAGTGGAGTATTCAGACGTTAGTTCTGAGGATCTGTCTGCCCCAGAGGCAGGGGAGATCGAGAGCGAAGCTAGCTCCATCGGAAGGCATATAGCTGATGATCTTGACAGAACCAGGAAGTCCCATTCGATTAGGACATTCCTGGATAATAAGACAATATCCGTCACAACCTCATTGCGGCGCCGCAGTATTGAGGAATATGCTCTCACACGTGATTCTTCTTCGGCAGCATCAAGGAAGAGGAGGGCCTTAGACTATGTGGAGCCGGAGCCAGAGTTTGATGAAGAATCTCGCTATAAGAAAAAGAAGGATAAACGTAAGAAGGACAAAAAGAAGAAGAAAAAGAAGTCCAAGCATCACTCTAGATCTGCAAGCTTGGAGAGTGTGTCCCCAGATGACAATATGTTGGTGGGAACACCAGGCAGGCCTCCAAGTCCGCAGAGGTACACTCAGGTGCCTGTGAGTGAATGGGAGAAGGTGTCCTCTCCAATTCGCAATGGCTCATGCTCTCCTGTGTCACCTTCAACACCGCCTTTGATGAGGGTAGATGCTGCAGACCCTCGACACAGGACCGTAGTCAGGGAACCTCCAATACGCTTGGCAGCCCCATACTCACCACATCGTTCTCCTATTATCAGGTGAGCATTCCTCATCATTTCTTCGTTTCTTTTGCAATATTACATAATTGGTAGCAAAGCATGATGCAATTTTGTCAGATATTTTTTTGTTATGTATGTCATAGTACCATGACCCATGCAATTCTCATTGAAACTGTGCCTGCATAAGTATATAAATATATTTATAACCTGCTTGCAGTATTACAAACATAAATTTAATTATTACTTTCATTAAGAACCTTATGATATCACTTTAATTTACATATTTTAGACAGAAAATGAAAATATTTTGGTTCAACGATGGGCTACAATTGTGCAGTTAGAAAAACAATATTTGTTTAATAGTAATTTAACAAGTACAAATGCAATATAATAATCTGCTAATTAACCTACATTTTTCTTAGTATTTGATCAATAACAATAATCCTGCATAGTAACTGTTGACATAGGAATTTTAAATTGACAACATAATGTATAGAGATCAATAACCTGCCTACACTGGTTTGCTTTTAAGATAAATATTCTTCATAATGCCATGTTGGTACAGTTTTGTTAATATAATTTGTAGATAGTTACATCAAGGTATGAACATAAAGAACTCCTTTGAATTTAAATTCAATTCTAAGGGCCTTAGAAATATTACTTAAAATTATCGTATATTTATTAGGGAGTAACAAAAACATAAAATGATAAATAATATTTAAAACTATATTTACCTTAGTTGGTGTCCTTCATCAACAAAACACTTTTATATAATCTCCTTCCCAACTTTAAAAATATTTCATTTCCTTGAAGTAAGGTAACATTAATGTGTATTTTTGTACATCAAGTGTTTAACCTAATGATCTCATATTGCATAATAATATTAGAAATTTATCAGACATGTTTATTTGTATTTAGGGAATTGTGCTTATTATTATTTTTTCGTAAATTATTACGTTTTTTTAAATAAAAATATTATAATAATATGACGTTTTTAAACTGTGCCATATTTTCCATATATGCAAAAGTTCAGTTACCCTTTATAAAAAAGGGATGCCTCATATCAATCTTGCATGTAACCATTAATTAATCATTGAAATTTAATCCATGTTGCCATTTTAATAACAATGTGCCATTTTGTTTTCATGCTTACAGTATTGACTTATGGTAAGTGATTTTGTATTACAAAATGTAATTAGATATGTATGAACCTTTCTATTTCATATTCAGTGATATTGATTATCAATGATCGGAGTAGGTAGAGCTGTTTTGTGTACTTGCTATATGTTGGAATAATATGGATATTCCCAGAATCCCGGGATTTGCATTTTAAGCAGAAAAATAATAAAAAAACTAAGCCTCAGGGAGTAATGAAAAAATACACTTCCTCTCTGACAGGTAAGTATAAGAAGGATGGGATTAAGGATAGTATAATAAATAGATAGAAACTTGATTCATTAAACCACATATTATTATTATTATTTTATGTAACAATTTCTAATTTTTTTACAAGAATCAACGATCATTTAACATTTTTATTTTGAAGTTGTACAAGAACATATCAAAAATGCGGCGACGTCACGCGTTTCAACAAAGCGGCAACGTTGCGCGTTTGACAAAAAAGTTTGGCAATGTGTTGCTGATGTAAAATTTACAACGTCGCTCGTGCGCTTATGGGCTTACATAAACCATTTTTTATACTTATTGATAAAAAGAATTAAATGTATTATAATCCCAGAGTATCAGTTGGAATCCTGTGGAATATCCATATTAACATCAATGTTTGCGGTCAATGAACCTAAATAGCTCTACCTATTCCAATAAGTATTGATTTTTCATGTATAATATGAAAAGGGTATGTTATTCGTAGATTTCAACAAAATGTGACCAACAAATTGAGCATTTGGTAATTGGTTAATTGAACCTGTTATTCAATAATACAAATAAGTGCCCTATATTGAAAAACATATAATTTTTGTAGAATTGTTTATTTTTCAAAATGTATATTCGTCCAGGAGGTAATAATAATCACAACAGCTCTGTTTTGAAGTTGGATTCGTGTCATTTTCATTTCATAGGTGTATTTTTGAGTTATAATATTGGATAAAGTTGATGGCATTTTGTTTGATATAGGTTATTCTGTTCTTACATTTTATATACAAGTTTCTTTAATTCTCTCTTTATTTGTATCAGTTGGCATACTGCTTATACAGATGTTATGTAAAAATCTCTGAGCTTACTTAAAGTTTTTACACTACATTATAATAACAGCTGAATTTCATCTCAATAAAATTGTTGTTAAAGAAATTTTTGATTATAAAAATACAAAGTCTTTATTGAAGCCACAAACATATTCATAGGTTAAGAGATAAGACTAGAGACTGCTAAGGCCCCTTGCCCCTTGTTTATGAGACGATTTGTCCTGGGCCATAGTCAGCTAAGCTTGTTCACAATACAGTTTGCATTGGTGTTATGAAATGAAATGAAATGAAATAGTTTGAAATGAAATAGTTTATTAACATCCTGGGTAATAATATACACTTGATGTTTGTCATTGTTCTACGGTCATCAGCTGACCGTCATCCGCTTTGGGTGCGCTAAGGCTTATATGGGCTAGGAGAAAAAAGCGGGCGGAAAAAAACTCCAGCCCTGTTTTTAATAAACCTCCAATGTGTTACATACGTATCTGACGACTCGACATAGACACAGTTAAAAAATCATGCGTAGATCCAGCAAAATACCGTCTTGTTATAACAAACTCTAAGCTGGTTTGGAGATAAGACATGTAACATTTTAAACCATAAATTTCTGAATAATGAAAGAAATACAGGCAAAAGAGGCCCGCGCGTTACTTATACCTATTAAAAACACATGAACTTGAATGCAGCTGCACGACGCGGCGAAGAAAGTCGACGACGCCGCACACGCCGGCCGCGCCGCCCTACCACGAGACCGTCACCATCGACTCGGACACGGAGCAGGAGTACGAGCGCCGCCGCGACTACTGGCACGACCAGCGCCTGCAGTCGCCCATTATGGTGCCTGGTGAGATCACTTGTTAATAAATTACAAATTTTACATATTTGTGTCAAGCAAAACACTCAGGTCAGCTTTAATAATGTTCTATGAAGCTAGGGTTGCCATCCGTCCGGGTTTACCCGGATTTATCTTAGTTTAGAGGGCGTCCGGGGTCTTCATTTGTAGTCCGGGTTTAAAAAAAATGACACACGCACTGTGCCCGGCGCCCGCACATCGCGATCAACTGACGAACCTACTCGGTAAATTCACCGTCCCCCCTGTTAAAATGTCCGGGTTTTAGGCTCTAAAATCCGGGGTTTTAACGCGTCTTGTCCTGGTTTAAAAATTTTAGAGATGGCAACCCTATATAAAGCTCTGGGAGGCTTGAATATGAGGGGGTAAAGATTTATTAATACATATTTGTATAGCAATACAGTACAATGATGTCATTATAAAGTATTGCTCTTTGGCTAAAATTCAATTTGAATGTTTATATCTAATTTAATTTTTAACTTGGGTTTGATGTGTAAAAAAATCATCGTGGTCATTAAAAAGGGTAACTTTTTCAACTTTTAGCAGTTAATCTAAGATTTTTGATATTTTAGCATTCTTTACATTTTACATTACGGTACTATAAGTCTCCATAACGTTAATTAGAATTATTTCAAGGATAAACAATTTGAATTTACCAATAACGCACAACCCGTAAAAGCACGTGACAAATGTATAAACATAGGGTCAGCTATTCTAAATTTTGCACCTAAGCGTAATGCGACATGCGTCAGATAAGACTAGTTTTAGTTTTCGAAGGAAAGTTTTACTTAATAATAACCCAATAGGACAGATTGGGTATATATGTACATATGGTAAGTTGAATACAACACGATTGTTTCCCAGACTCGCCAATCCACGAGTCGAGCCGCGCGCGCGAGTACACGCCGCGGCGCGGCCACCGCCGCCGCAGCCCGCGCCGCCGCCGCAGCCGCGAGCGCGACCGCCACCGCGACACCAAGACGCATCACAGGTTGGCTCATCTACATTCTGTGTGTTCCTTGTCACGTCACTTTCATTTGTGAGTGTCTCTTACACATTCATTCTCAGACACATTTCATCTGAGCATTCAGGAGGATTATCGAGGAAACTCAGTCAAACATACCGAGCGGTCAAAGGGCCACACATAAAAATAGCAGTAAGATTAAGTGGCGTAAATAAGTTTTAGAAGTAGACTCAGGGTCGCCGCACACGGGCCACTATAACCCCATTCATAATCGCCGCTACTCGAAGCTAGAAGCGGCTACAAAAGAAGCTGACGCGCGCGACAGCCACTTGTGGTCCATGTTGGTCTGAAAAAGTTTTTAATTCCACTGCTGCTGATAAAAAAATGGCGTCGTAGAAGACGAAAATACCGTTGTTGTTGGATACATCCAAGAGAAATGAAGAGAGAGAGGGGTGGGGAATCGCGCGAGTGGCTTGGTCGGCGATTTGTGGCCGAACCGTCAACTAGAGGCGAACTGTGGCGATTTGTGACGTGTGGCGACCACCGGCGTCTGCAGTGCGCGGCGATTCCATACAAAATGTATGAAAACAACAGGAAATAGGTCGGTGTCTGCGTTTTGTGGTTGTGGCTAGCCTTCAGATTTGTAGCACAACTGCATACGATCGCAATTAAGACTGAGGTTGTGCATACATGTAAAAAGCATTTGATGCAGCATCTTTACACCACATAGATTGCATGCTCATTGGCTACTTCATTAAAAAAAGTAAATAGTTTAATCTCCAGCCCAGATGCTCCAGCATCTGAAATGTCCTTTTAAACAAGATAATGTTTTGGTAACAAATTCATGGCTGGACTGACTAAACACCACTGTTTGTTTCTGCCATAAAGCAATTCTATTTTGTTTCAATGGATATCTGCCTTTATAGTGGCAGGGCAAATGCATATAATCTCACACATAGTTCAGGCTTACTGGGGTTTTGTGTCCCTATTTAACAACCACTTATCAGCATGTAAGTCAATTCAATTATTACAATAACGTTCATTTATGTTCATATCCATATTATCATCATTATCAGCTAGCAGTGGATATGAGCTCGGTCTTAATATAAATGACTATGTTCAGCTTGATCCGCAGATCTCCTAGCCGCAGTTCGCTCAAGCGGCGGCGCTCGGCGTCGCGCGGCAAGCGCCGCTCCTCTTCTCCTCCGAGGCACCGGTCGAGACACGATTCTGTTAGAGAAAAGCATAGGTATGTTTTAGGAGTAATATAAATGCTTAAGGGCCTCGTTCACCATCTCCAAGTAAAGCGTTGATTAGTTACGTCCCAAGTAAAGTTAATTGGCAAGTAAAAGCTATGAGTATGGGTCAGTTTATCATATGATAAGTGCTACTACGCGAACATAGTGGAATTGAAATTCAAGTTACGTGTGACTTTAACCGATAATTAGCTTACTTGTCACTTTACTTGAAGGTGGTGAAATAGGCCCTAAGTGTAGATCAGTGAGTAAATTATGTGGTTACAATTTTAACAAGTGTAACAATTTTTTGTGGTCTGGAAAAATATTTTAATCTTTAAATGCTAAATGTAGCTCAGAAAGTAGATAAATAAGCATGGGTATGTTATTTTCAACGTTAGAGTAACAAGACAATGATTTTTAGTAAATTAAGTGTAGTTACAATTAGTACATTATAACAAATTTTTTTTGTGTTTGGGTAAAATATTTGTGTGAAGCTAAATGACAGATCCCACTCCTATTAACTTACCAAATTTAAAATTTTGTTGCATTACACGCTTGATGTGACCATCTCACGATGAGCAAAGCAAGTTCATATAGTCACAGGCTGGAATGGAAGCTAAATTCTATCTAGTGTTAGTGCAAGTTTCGTTCATCATCCAGTTTGAATGCATACAAATACCTAAAAATGCCTGTATTATTTCACGTCAGCAATCACTGGTGTCTGGCTAGTGCACCAAAACATACAAGTTCAACTGCCTATAGTTAATGGACAAATTAATCATTTATATAGTCACAAAAATAAATTATAGAAGAGGAGCCCACGAGGCTAATTGTGGATTTACTCGAGCATCATCAGTCACAGCTGTGCATTTTTTAGGTTGAATGGTAGGAAGATTAAAAGATTATATGACGTTTTCCATTTAACCGGTAGGGAGAGCGCCTATAGGTTTTCAAAAATTTTATACGAAAGGTAAATGAAATAAACACAAATATTGATCTATAGTAGAATAAATTAAATGCCGATAAGTCATATTTCAGTATTCTCAATGTATAAAAAACAGCGAAATAAAAAAAAAACAAAAAGCCTACCTCGCATTCTCAACATCACCCAGGGTGGACTGGTAGACAATGCCAATTGGCATTAAGTTTTACCCTTTGTGACTCTTATTATAAGGTGTTTCACAGAAATAAATAAATAAAAAATAAATAAACATGGCAGTTTGGCAATCTCGGGACAGTTCGAATTTTTATTATTTAAAAAGTCATGATTCAACAGTAACAGGGTATTCTAATCTGACCATTTTGACATCCGGATGAGTAAGATAAAACAATACTGTACCTACATACAATTTTTTTTAATCGTGGCAGTACTCAACAGGATGCAAGGTGTACCCCATATCTTTATCTGACGCGCTCGAGTAAATCCAAAAATCCCCTCTTGGGCTCCTCTACTATAATAATGCTAGAAAAATAGTAACAGTAATAGTTTATATTACCAGGAGTAAACATGATTCCCCAAGCCCACCATCTACTGTTCTGCAACGTAAGATTGACTTGAAGGAGAAGATCAGTGACACCAGCCTATTTGCTGAACTCATCAAGGACAAACGCAAGAGAGACAAGGTGAGTATTTGTCGCATCTATACTCCAGCCATCATAGAGATAAAATGTTTAATGACAAAGTGTTGCCTAGCAACCAATGAGAGCCAAGAATTCGATACCTTTCTTTTCCTTTCTATTTTGTTTTACTTATACATTAATTTAGTGGATATAATTTTGATAATTCACTAGCTGTGTCCCACGGTTTCACTTCTGTTAGAAAGAATTTTCAAAATACAGCTGATATAGGTAAATTTTGATATCTCTGTTGGGTTAGATCATTTCTTTTTTTATAAGGATCACTACAAACTATTTTAAAAATAAATTAACATTAATTATTTTTTGCTTTAATGTTTTATCCTTAAAAACATATAAAAATCTAAGTATTATACAAAATTAAATATTGCATTACATATCGATTTACCTATTTTGCATAGGGAAAAATTTAAAGCAAAACACTATGTATCAATTAAATTTTATTATTTTAATTCAACATTCTTCTATAGTGTTACTGTCTGAACTTGATATAGTTGTATTGGATTCATTAGTCACTTGAATTATAATTTCTTCAATAATATTGTCAGATGTTTCATCAAGAAGATCCGCCATTTTTCTCTTCATTTTTAACATGATAATACAATTTTTGGATGGATAGTAAGCAATTGAATTGAGAGTCAAAAATGTTTAAATTTCCTGAAACATTTCATAAAAGCAAGGGTCATCAAAAAGTCATTCAAAGCGTATAGTTCGTATTTTTATGTTTTTATTTTTTAGTAAGCGCGCATGGCCCGGCGGTTAGCGTAGAACGCAAACGATCTTTGCAACTAAGGCAAACGGTCGCGGTCGGGTGCGAGATGGGTGACCGCTAGTGGCCAAAAAAAAATTCATGCGCGTTTCCGTGCTTCGGAGGGCACGTTAAGCCGTCGGTCCCGGTTGTTGTCGGTTGTTTGAAAACATCCGACAGCGGGTTGGCCACTAACCCGCATCTCCACCAACCCGCATGGAGCAGCGTGGTGGAGTAAGCTCCAGACCTTCCCAATAATGGGGAGAGACCCGTGCCCAGCAGTGGGATGCAAAAAGGTTGCGGCCAGTTCGTAATTTTACCGACTTACAAATTTACAAAAATTGAACAGTAATGTGTGTAAATTCAGTTTAAAAGTGATACAAAACCTACAGTTAAAAAAGCTTTTAAATATAGTTTTTATTTACCGTTTTGTGTAATCGAAATTCATTAAAAAATAAATGAAAACGTGATAAATATTAGTGTTCAATCCGTGATAGCCCTAAATTTATGGTTTTATGGTTTGTGTTTACAAGACGTGGTCTACCTCTATGTTGGAATGAATATATACTTCACTAAAAATGTTACAGTCGCTACGGTGTAGCAAGGTTGTGTGGGTTTATATAAATATTTTTCACATTGTAAACTAGCATTTGTGATATAAAAAATCTATTATACATTATTGATAATGCGATATCAAAATAAAAATTGTCTGCTCTTTTAATATTAAGCTGAAGTCAGATCTACAAAGGTCATACATATTTAATAAACTTTTATCACAACTTTTAATCTTTGTATTAATTTGTTAAACAGAAACTTCAAGAAATACTCAACCAAAAGGAGGAGGAGTCCCAGGGAGCTCTCTCAGTGTCTTCCAACCCCAACCAAGAGAGTCTTCCTATCGACGAGCTGTCCAATGCTACGGCGGATAGTTCTACACAGGCCAGTGTACAGGTAGGTTTAAAACAGCTTTTGTGCACCTATATGGAAGGTGCAATGAAACGACCGCTCGCTCAAGCGAAGCATGTTTTCATACACGACAGAAAGTTATTAGTTAGCTTGTCAGAAGCTGAATATCTGATGCGAGATTGTATATCCATAGGTTTTTGATATTGTCGCTATTAACCTTAAGTGATTGCGGAATAAGGTTTCTACATAATGCGAACTCATATGTTGTTGCTATATCTGCTTAGGGGGCCTTAGCATCTATTTTTTTTTTCCTTTCTTCATTATTCCAAAAACAATGAAGCTACATAATCGTATTTACGTTAACAACTTGTTCATGATATTATTATGTAATAGGAGGCTTGTTTTCCTTTTTTTTCGTTTTCGTTTCCTGTTCGTTTTATTATTGCTTAGGTTGTTTATTAGTTAGAGTTAGTAAATGAAGCGTGCATGGCCTGGCGTGGTCGGGTGTGAGATGCGTGAGAGCTAGTGGCAAACATCCGAGAGCGGGTTGGTTACTAATCCGCATTTTCACCAGCTTGCATTGCAGAGCAGCGTTTTGAAGTACGCTCCAGGCCTCCCCAATAATGAGGTGAGAAAGGTGCCCAGCAATGGGACGCAAAAAAGATTGCTGCCAGTAAATTAAAAACGTTATTTTTGAAAATTTAAAAGTTAGTTAGACTTTTGTGAAAACTTCTTTAGCGGCGTTGTGAACTTTTTTGGGATGGGTAAAAAATGTTAAACTCGCGTCAGGTCCACGTGGCCTGATCGCAAAATTCGTTGGAGGGGTGACAGCTGATGACGGCTCGACTGTTGTAGGCGCAGCGCAGACGACAGACTGTCCGTGACGCACTTTTAGTCTGTGAAAAATAGAACCTTTGCAATTATATGCAGTAATGCATACGACCCGCAAAAAGTCCGGCGCACTAAAAATCCGTGTAATTCAAGCAGACCGCGCCGCACCGCGCCGCGCAGCCCCGCACAATAAGTGTGCGTAAGAAATAGAACGTTTGCTTCAACGCGCGCTAACGCAGACGGCGCACACTTTTGTTTGCAATCTGCATTTGTTAGGGGTGAGCGTAACGTACTCGATATTAGCATTGTACCAGAGATCGATGTAACGATATCGGTAAGTACATGAAATACAAAGCAGAACAGCTCTTTATGATACTTCTAAGGCAGAATATCATGATAAATATTTAAAAAGAAAATGTGGGAATTTGTAGAATTTGAAAAATTTATCCTGATATTGTTTCAGAATTGAATGTTTAATATGGAACTGTCCTTTCGAAAGTAAAGGAAGTACGAAATAATGCATCGTGATCTCTGCGCGATTTCCGTAGCGTGCCATGTAGACATTTGTACGCCCGCAGACTCGATCGCACAAAAAGTGTGCCGTCTGCGCTGCATCGTAGTGTTATGAATACACTTCATGTGAATACTTACGTCATTCATGTCCATTATAATTTTTTATAACATATATCCTTTTGTTCTATTGTTATATCTTAACTTTTCCTTGCTTATTTCTTTATTAATTTGATACAATGTTTTTGAAGTGAAAACTTCTTTAGCGGAGTTGAGCACTTTTTGTGGGATGGGTAAAAACTATGAAACTCGCGCGAGGTCACGTGTGCTGATCGCAAAATTTCGTAAGATAGTAGAGGAGACGAGGAAGATCGACCTTTACCGATCTGATAATTCGATGAGACATATTGTTTACCAAATATAATTTATAAACATATATGCCTATGATAACTTGACCATCGAAAAGTGTTCATAGCTATTTTTAATTTAATTAATTTTAATCAATTTTCTTTCATATCACCTTCACTCTTGTAACAACCGAACGAGTGAATATCTTCACGGGCTCTTAGACCAAGACGGAGGGGTGACAGCTGATGACGGCTCATCTGACGGCTGTCTATACTTTTTTTCTTCAATTATGGCATCGCAAATTCTGCATATTGCCAGCGTCAAGTATAATTTTATCTTAAAATTCGTTTATATCAAGTATTTAAAATATGGACATTGGACAAAGTGCATCTATTAATGAAAAAAGTGACGAAGAAATAGTGAAAGAAAATGAGAGAGTACTTTGTAAAAATACTAGATAGAAATTAATAGGTACTGATAATTCAAGCAATTCGTGCGGAATTATTCCCTAACGATTCCAAGACATCAAAAACGTTAATGTTTTCACTTCTGCCGGCACTCCCGGAGTGCAACCCATTGTTTTTAACCTATTTTGACACATCTTTCAAAATTGTCTTGTCTGTTTTTTATGTTTCTTATTTCATTTCATAGACCATTACATTTTAATATTGTCTTTGGATAATTCATGTTTTTATGAATGTACTTTGCCCACAGGCTACAAAGGAGAACGGCGAGAACCCGGAGCAACCCGACGTGGTGGACATCCCGATGCCCACGCCGGCGCCCAGCGCCTCGCCGCTGCCGGCGCCGCCCGCCGAGCCGCTGCTGGCGCCGCTGGACCTCGCCGACACGGAGGTCAAGGCCAACGGCGAGGCCGACACCAACAGTAGTGAGGTGAGGTGCCGTCAATTGAAAAAAATCAATCAAACTCTAATACTTAACTCGGCACTACTGGTGTACCGCGTTACATAGGTCGCATCTAGATTTAAACTAGAATTTATGAGTGAGCTTTCCCTCTCAGGTTGGCCTGAACATTTTTATTCTGTTTCGTGAGGCAATTAGTATCCAAATACTAACTTTTAAAGTTTTGATGATAAGTGTATACGTAATAGAACTTTTAAGTAAGTAAATTTCGTTTACTATTTTTTATTGTGGAAGGCTATAGGCTATATAACATCATGCTTTGACTAGCGGCCGCCCGCGACTCATGCTATGAGATGTGAGATTAGCGCGTTCAAACAAACAAACGTTCACGCGGGCGGACGAAGTCGCGGGTGGCCGTTAGTAATTAAATAAATAATAGTACCAAGATTGTGGACCACAACTACTTCCTCCTGAAATAAAAGCATATCTTCTCTTTTCAGTCCAATTATTTTAAACGTTAAAGTATTATCA
Organism: Pyrgus malvae; assembly: GCA_911387765.1. Classification (NCBI taxonomy): domain Eukaryota; kingdom Metazoa; phylum Arthropoda; class Insecta; order Lepidoptera; family Hesperiidae; genus Pyrgus; species Pyrgus malvae. The sequence continues at coordinate 3,095,368 of OU426958.1, read as the reverse complement.
CTTCAAAACAAATAGCAAGTTTCAACAAAGATAATCTATGACTTTATTTTACGAAAGAAATTCTTTTTCGATCAGAGTAGGACCAAAAAACCCTCCTGAAGTCACTGTCGTAATGACTAGTTACTTTTGTCATCATAACTTAACAAAACACTACTATTCAAGGCGAAGCCCACTACACCATCATCTTCCGCTGCGTCAGCTTCAACGTCGTCGGCCAACACGCCGGGCCTGCCGCCGCTACCGAAAGTGGGCGGCAGCGTCGTCGACAGCGTGTTCCTCAGCAGTCAACAGCCACCGCCGCCTAAACATAAGAGCCTCACCAAGTTACCCATGCCGCCTAATACTCAGGTAACATATTTGTGATTCTTACATCTTTTCAGTTCATTTCCCAAGACTTATAGTCATAGAGCAGTGTGTTGGACTGGTAGCATAGTAGACCATGATCCATATCCTTCTCAGTTTCGAAAGAAGACCTGTGCTCACCAATGAAAAAAAAAAAACATTTTGATTACACAAACAGATCCCATGTGTGTAATCAAAACACAATCGTATTTATTTACAACTTATTTATATATAAGTACTTTTTTGTACTTATACTCACTTATTTACAGTAAGTATAAGTACAAAACAAGTCATATGTGTTCAGACTTGCACAATACTTCATTCTATTTGAAGTTATAACTGCTGCTGCTTTATTGTCATGGCATTATTTTAATCTTTGTTCACATAAAGGTAAAAAACTATTGAGAGTATTTTAATTCTTTGATCTAGGTTGAAGACCTGAAGACCCTGGGAGGTGACAGTCCGTTGAGTACACCCTCTCCAAGCCCAGTGAAGAAACCAAAGCGAACTGGCATCATGAACTTACCCATGCCGCCAGGTAACACTTATAATTCAGATTTTGTTCATGAGTAATTAGAAAACAGTTGTAAAGGTAGTTTTTTTATTCTATAGAAAAAAATATTGTATGGTGCAATTCAATCTAGTTTATCTCTCTCTAGTTGATGGCTGTGAGATTTCCACGTGAATAATGCTCTTTGAGGTGTTTGTTAGATGTATGGGAAGGAGCTATTGTAAGCACAAACTGCTAACACATTCGAAACTTAAATATGTAATTATTACATCAAGAGTAGCTTTTACTACTAAGAGATATCAACCTTATCTATATAGGTCGATTATGACGTTATGTTATGATCGGTGACGCGCTGACACGACACGCACAAGTGTATTTCATGTTGCATGTGTGTTATAATATTAGCAGGGTAGGGTTGACGGTAAAAGACCTCGCGGTCGATCAACTATGCGATGGACTGGACTCAGTGGTCCTATAATATAAATGATAGTACCACGATGTCGGTCAACAGAGAGAGATGGTGGGACGTCGTGAGGCATATTTCATATGCCCAACACTTGACTGATGACCACGACTGCTCTGTCAAGAGCGTATCTGATGATGAGTTGTAAATGTTGTAATGTGTGCTTCACACTCCCGCCAAATATGAATGTTCCATATGTAATCATAGTTCTATAAAGTGTTAACAATGTTGGGTGATCATGAAATTTGAATAGCATTAGTAATCAGGGTTACCTACTTGCAGTAATCCCGGGTTCGGAGGAGCTGAGCGCGGACGAGCTGGACGGGTCGACGCCGCCGCCCGCCACGCGCAAGGACACGTACGCGCAGGTGTTCCCCGCACGCAAGCCCGCCGGGAACAACGTACGTATGCGCACGGCTTATCTTACATCTCGCGGCGGACCTACGTGTATGGCCTATACACACACCCTAGCCGTCTCGTGAACACTTGTGACTTGTATCCCGTGATCGACGAGTACTGTCGCCGAGGGTAAGAAGTTTTAAACTCAAAATTTCTATTGAATTGTTATGAACACGAAAGTCTAGGGTCTTTATTTTTGCCACTGTTCACTCATAACTTACTTACATTACAAAAAAAATGTTTTGTGTTTCAGTTAATCTGCTTAGACGTTTTATACATACTCATAAGATTGTATTCAATAGTTAAGATGGTGGGAATCTAAGGTCTTTATTGAAATGAAATGAAATGGTTCTTTATTGTTGGGACTATTCACTGGTAACCCTGTTACATTACACAGAAATAATAGTGTTTCAGTTAGTCTGCAGGAAAACTAAAGTATAATTGACTATAGTTGTGAGCGTATAATGCACATGCACCAGCTGTTTCTGTGCATTATCTAGGTGTCAATCTGTCTGTCACATCACACACTGGGCAGGTAAGGTTATTATAGTACAGGTAATAACTTGCTGGTAACTGGTGCAACCTACTTGTAACAATTGATGACTGATTGACAGCTTATTGCACACACAGACAATTTGCACCTGCATACACTCCCATAACCACTGGGTCTAGACAAGTGGCATTCTACTATCGTAAACGCTTGTAGAATAGAATGAAAATGTTTGGGATTGACATTTATCTGACGATCATGATCACGTGACATTTCGTTAGCAAACGTCAATTCCATACATTTTTCATTCTATTCTCAAGCGTTTACGATAGTAGAATGCCACTTGTCTCTGCGGGCACTATTTTTATTCTTATTGAACATAAAATATCCTAACATATAATTGTTATAGCCTGGTTCAAAACTGAAGAGGCCGCGAATATTGAAGCGGCGCGGCTCGAAGGTAGTGGCGGTAGCCACGTCCACCCACCATGCCAAGGACTGGGGTGAAAAGTGTGTGGATGGATTCCAGGTATAATAAATGTACTTGCTTATTTTAAAAATCAATATTTTATAGTGCTGGAAATGTTTATGAAATATAATTAAAGTGTTCTTGCGCTAACTTGTTTTTCTGTACATCTTAGGAGATTTACTGTCATAAATTGCTACCAAGAAAGAAGTTCCCTCTTCACTCAATTTTGTTCAGTCAATTGTAGTTCAGTAATAAATAGGGAAAGAATTAGAAAGTATTTCCATTGCATTATTTATTAAATTTAATTACCCACCTATTTATAAATAGGGAGAGAATTAGAAATTATTAAATTTTAATTACCCACCTATTTAATTTTTTTTTTCAGGTCATAACTCAAATTGGCGAAGGCACATACGGCCAAGTCTACAAGGCGCGCGACAAAAACACGGGTCAACTTGTTGCTCTAAAGAAGGTCCGACTGGAGAATGAAAAGGAAGGATTCCCTATTACTGCAGTCAGAGAGATCAAAATCCTGCGACAGCTCAACCATAAGAATATTGTGAATCTGAGGGAGATTGTGACGGACAAACAGGATGCTTTGGACTTTAGAAAGGTAAGATACTCCATACTAGCAAATATCCTGTTTGCTAAATAGTACAGTACTCACGACAGATGTTTGTTTATCGAAACGTCGTACGAGAAGCTGCACAGAAGTAAACGTAAGTAAGTTCTAAACCGATCAAAACATATATTCGCAAGCAGTACATGCGACTAACTAACAGAAGGACAAAGATACTTTCAACGTTGTGACAACTGTAGATCCAGTGTGACAAGTCTATTTCTGTTGACACCATTTTGAACATTCTTTGTATGCAAACTGTATATAATGCAAACTGTGGAACAAACCTTTCTATTATAACTGTATTCTTAAGTGACAATGTTGAAATATAGATCTTTGATTTGTTTCAGGACAAGGGTTCATTCTACCTAGTATTTGAATACATGGACCACGACCTCATGGGCTTGTTGGAATCGAAAATGGTGGACTTCACTGAGTCGCACAACGCGTCTATCATGAGGCAACTGTTAGATGGTTTGGCGTACTGCCATCGGAAAAACTTCCTGCACAGAGATATAAAGTGCAGTAATATTCTTATGAATAACAAGTGAGTATGTCTGTGTTATGGAGGAGCCTATATCAATTTACTTTTAGGTATATAATCAGTATTTTTTGGCAATGTTAATTGCCACTGCTGCTTGGTCTGATTCCAGAGGTGAAGTGAAGCTGGGCGACTTCGGGCTGGCGCGGCTGTGGTCGGCGGAGGACCGCGCGCGGCCGTACACCAACAAGGTGATCACGCTGTGGTACCGCCCGCCCGAGCTGCTGCTGGGCGAGGAGCGCTACGGGCCCGCCGTCGACGTGTGGTCCATGGGCTGCATCCTCGGCGAGCTGTTCCTCAAGCACCCCATCTTCCAGGTCAGCCCACATAATAACATCATCTACACAATGTGCTGTACAAATTCTTATGGTATCAAAACAAAGGTTGTTTATTACTCCGAAAAGAAATCCTTTTTTTCTTTTTCTTTGGATGTTTGTGTCATTATCTACAGCATCATATCCTACTGTGGAGCTATGAGTGCGAACCGTTATTTTAATATTTTATCGACCCAAAAGCTAAAGCAGAAGCTACTGCGTAAAAAACATTCATAAAAATACCTGCCAAAGGAAAACTTCCAGACATTAAATAATTTTTTTACTACTTACCCATTAAAATAGATAAAATATAACCAATGATGATGAGCTTAGAACATCAAAGTTACTGACTCACCCTTCTGTAGAGACAGCATAGCCCCTTTCTTTGATACATTATTTTTGTGCCAAATCTGGTGCAGGGGAAGAACATTTTAATTTTGTCACACATTCACAAATATTCTTTCATCCCTACGGACGCATACATTTCTAAGTATGCCAATTTCATTTAACAACATCATTTTCTACGCACCATCAACACTGACACCGACACACATAGACACAATGATTGTATAACTAGAAGGCACATTTTGCATGGACGTTGGGATAAGCGCTTCGCCCGTAAAGGCCACTCCTCTGTAACGGGTGTCATACCTGTCATACCTTGATGTTCTAAGATGATGAGATATGATAAATCGTTTATATTTAATATGATATGATTTCAGCTGTTCTAGTCATCAGAAAATAGTCTAAGATATAATTATCTTCCAGGCAAATGTAGAAATGATGCAACTGGAAATGATATCGCGCGTCTGCGGTACTCCGTTACCGGGCGTGTGGCCCAACGTAGTCAACCTCCCGCTGTGGCACACGCTGAGGCCGAAGCGCTACCACAAGCGGTGCGTCCGCGAGCAGTTCGCCTTCATGCCCGCCCCGGCCCTCAACCTGCTGGACCGGATGTTGGAGTTGGATCCTGACAAGAGAATCACGGCTGAGGAAGCGCTCAAGAGTCCCTGGCTTAAGAATGTTGTGCCCGACCAGTGAGTAACAGCTATAGTCAAGTTTTTTATTCATATAAGCTTTGTCCCTCCGATGTTAGCTATGCCCAATTTACGACTTTAGAGACAATTAAAATATGATCAGTATACAGTAATTGGCAACATTTAATATTTTAATTAATGCATATTGTTTCTTAGTATTATCAACTATAATAATACAACCTCTTGAAAATATGTAAAATTCCTTTGCAATCTAATTTGATGTAAACACCCCTATGTTGTGGATTTCAAAATGCTATAAAAACGTTCTGCATCTATTTTACCTCCCTCACCCATATACATATTTATTGAACTCCTTTACATTTGGTTTAACCTTAACATCTTAGCATTTAATATCTACTTTATATCTAATATCTACTTTATATATAATATCTACTTTGTTTACAGAATGCAAGCACTTGAATTGCCGACATGGCAAGATTGCCACGAACTTTGGTCAAAGCAGCGGCGGAGGCAACAGCGAGAACAGGAACCACCCAAGAACCCCAAATCATATGGCTTTCCTAACAATGAGAATTCTGACAGCAAAGACAAGGAATACAAAATCAATGAGTCTTCCAACCAATCTGATTCCAGCTTCAAAAGTGAACCTTACAAATTAGAAAGTGGTTTTAAAGCCACAGAACCAAGCCAAGAGATAGTCGGACAAGGCAAATAGTATTTGGAGTATTATTATTTTGGTAATTACCAAAAGTAATTGCCATAACCGGTGCTACAGTATGTGGACAATGTGATATATTATAGAGAAATTGACAGTGAACTAACGGGATCCAATGATAGTGAAAATATACAAGTGCTTTATGATTGTTTTGTTTGGAACTATTGTGGCTGAACTCTTATTTTCCAATAAGTTGTTGGTGAGGTAGGTAAATGATGGGACCTTATTTAATGGAATACATGTTATTTATTTGATATCTAAAGATATATTGTTGATTTGCATTAATCTGTTTTTCCAGCAATGTTTGATGGAAACTTTGCCCTTTTTCCTTCTAGTTTCAATACATTGCATTTTTTATTAAATAATGTTTCACACTCATAGCCCCACAGTAGGGTAGGTTTACCCTGTGTCGTGGGTACTACAGACATGTACAAAGACAGAAATACTAACACCCAGACCGAGAACAGAAATTTAAACTCATCATTCAGATTTCTGTTTCGCCGGGAATCGAACCCGGGACCCTCCGATTAGCTGTCCGGCATGGTAACCATTGCACCACGCAGGTCGAATGTTGAATGTTCTAGGGTAGATATACCCTGTGTCGTGGGTAGCATGGACACACAAAGGCAGAAACACAAACTCCCAGACTGAGAACAGAAATTTAAACTCGTCATTCAAATTTCTATTTCGCCGGGAATCGAACCCGGGATCCTTCGATTGGCAGTCCGGCATGGTAACCATTGGGCCACGCAGGTCGAATGTTGAAGGTATTTCAATATGTCCAGTGTTATTCATGATAATGAGATGAATGGTTGTTGCATTGAATTAGTTGGTTCAAACTACATGTAAGTACAGTGCCACTGTAAGGATTAACATCTTGAGTTAAATGCATATATTAACCATATCATTATATTATTCATTAGTCTTAAAAGTGGGTTACTTTAAAGCAATATAAATACTATTATTGAGTTCCTTAGGTTAGGAATATGGAGGTGATATTTGTTTGAATAATAAACTACTTGAAATTTGATTACATGTGGCGTCATGCTGAGCAAATAATTATAAAGAAAGGTTAAAAAGTTTCAAATATATTCTATAATACATGAAACTATCTCAAAATTTATGCCAAAAGTCACATTTATGATAAACAAAACAAATCATGCTTGATGATATTAACGACGAATTTCGATATTCCAAATTAAAAATCTTATGTAAATAGGTGTAAATATTTATAGTCCCCTATTTTTAATATGTTTTGGCAGAATAGGGACAAGTTTATTATTTGTTAACCAATGTAGATTTTTATACTTATTTGATAGAGGACAAGGCATTCTTACATTAATAAGGAATGACATTAGGGGTTTAAACAAAACTTGCATACAAATGTGGCTGTTGTGGTGTACTCACACCACTGTACTTTATTCTAGTAAAATCAAATGATAAATCTTTTTAGTAAGATTATGTTGCCTTCCTATACTCTTGTGCATCACTAAAATCACGTATATGACGCAAAATTAAAATATATTATGTTTAACACTTAGAGCATTAAAAGGTACTGACTTACCATTCAGTAGAGACGGCATAGCGCCTCGCTTCGATGTAACATATTTTTTGTTCCAAAACTGGTGCGGGGGGAATAACGCACACATTTTAATTTTGTCACAGATTTACACCTATTCTTTCCATTGATACAGATTTAGAAATGTCTAAATATGTCAATGTTAAATGACAGCGTCATTTTCTTTGCACTTACAACACTGACACCGACACACACATACATACTAGTTGTATAACTAGAAGGCACATTGTGCATGGACGTTGTGACGAGGGATTTACGTAAAGGCCACTCCTCTGATGGGTGTCATACCTTTCAATGATTTCTATGAGTGAGAGATGAGAGAGATTCTAATGAGTTGATGCTCTAAGGTTTAACATTATTCTTCAAATTTCCTTGCTTGTATGTAATTTGGGGCCGTCACTTATCCAATGTGTCAAAAGCCTGAAAACTTGCTGTGAAAATTTTATATTACAAACTACTGAAAATATTGACTGCATCTTTATGTGATAGTCACAATAATACCTATAAAAGATAAAGAAAATTTGGCTTTTATGTTATTAAAAATGATATTGTTAATAATCATTATTAATAACATAGGATCACCAGAATCTTAATTTGTTGCAATAAAAATTGTGTTGATGTATATTCTTGTACATAATAGTTATAGTAAACTCATCACAAGTTAACTATGTAATTAGAAAATAATGTTTAATATTATTCATTAACTTTCTCAAAGATTTCTATAAGTTTGTATTTATAGTAATAAATATTGTAACTAGGTTCCATGGGGATTCATTTTAGCAAAAAAATATTCAAATGTAAGTGTAGGTCGTGAATATTATATCTTAGCATTCTAACATATTAAAAGAAGATATCTATCGACAGTGTCTTTGTATTTGTATATTAGCCAAAATTTTATATTTATTCCTCAAATAAAAGTATGTGTTTGTACTATATTATGAATTGGTTGTATTAATAATTTAGTCAGATTTGAAAGTGGTCAATTAATTGAATGCCCATTTTCATGTTTTGTTCTTGTTTGTTCTATGATTTAAAGTGCCTTGTTGATGGCCAATTTTTGATACAGTACAATATTACATTTAAACAGATTATACAAGGTAAAAATAATACCAGTTGTAAGACTTATTAAAATTGACAAGGTTTTATAAGCAGGAGATGCTCCGTTTGACCAGTTATGACTATGAGTATTTCATACATAATGAACACCATAATTTATATTTTTAATCTTTTTAATGCTAAACCTAAAAATGTAAGATATAATGAAATAAAAAGACATAAAAATGGGAAACTGTTAAGTCCATAATATTGCCATGTCACTGTGCTGTTAACATACAAATTTTTCAAACAGTATGTTGCAATAATTATCAAATATCATAATTATGCAATAAACAATTGAATCAGTTTGATTTGTGTTTATTCACTAAATAAATCATAAAAGTATGATTTAATTATCATCTGGTAATCTCTTGATACATACAGGCTACAAAGAGTAAGACGAAAAATTGACTATAGGCTTGTTGGACCTATGCTATACAAACCTGCCTACAGTCAAGCCTTTAGGCAGTTCAGTGTAGTATGTTATCCCTTTAAGAGTAAAATAGGAAGGATTACTGTGGGGAAAAGTTTGCACTGTTGGAATTAGTCTTGTGCCTGCTCTGTCATTACAAAGAGTGCTCAGTAATCTTTCAGCTAGGATAAACTATTCAGTCTATTTAGTCTAATCCGTCATCACTGAGTTGTCAGTCAATTCAATTCTGTCCTCGAGTCTTTGTGAAGATAACTGATGGTGAAAATGTTGGAAGGTGAATGATATATTTTTTTTAAATATATAGGATGGAATTGACTTTATTTTTTTGAAATTTTATAAAAAGCCAATCGCGATCCGAAAGGGGGGGGGGGGGAGGAGTTAGGGACACGGCGTTTGATTTTGATCGTTCGCGCGTTTGCTCCGAATAGAGCGAAAAGCAGATAACTTAGAAATGTTTCTTTTCGGTGACTGCTTGGAAACGTTTCCTATTCATTCACCAGTCGCGAACGGCACAAGACTAATTGGAATTCCTATTTTTTTTATTATATAGCACCAAGTGTAACATGGGTGGTTTTACAAATTGGTGACAAGGATTGAGAAGGCAAACATTATGTATGCTCTCACGTATGGTGTAATATTTTTTTTTTATTCAGGGTTTTTATTTGTTCGTTTCACACTTATCCATAAGCTAAAATTTTGAATATAATCCTAAAGCTAGTCTGTTGGCAATGACTTTGTGAATAAACCTATACACAACAAGAATTGAAATTGTGTGAAACTTCAAAGAGCTCCCCAATTTAAGTAGCTTCAGATACGACTAGGACCATAATTTTTATATGTTAAATACATTTTAACACCTGTGCTTAAAATCAATTTGTTTTATGCATACTGATGCCATGCTAGCCTTATATAGATTACTCATGTACTAATACTCCAGAAGTACCTAATATGTCTAAACTTAGCTTACGTAGAACCAATGCAAATACAAAAGGAAGGAAATATTCCTTGTTTACATCTATATTTTATAATGGTGTCATAAAGTAAAAAAAAGCTCTTTCGAATAAGTGTAATTGTTACACGTTTAATGTGCCTATTTGTATAATCTGGAAATATTTTAGTATAAAATTATAATGAAACAAAAGAGTAGAGGAAGAAATATGTAAATAAGTTTTAAATGACTGCCCCTGCATTTTTAGGCCAACATTAAGTTGTATTTGCTTTTGAAAGCAAAATATATGGTATTAAATAGTTTCATTGTTTTATATATATGTCAAATTGTTTTTAAACCTAAGAGCGGTTTCAGACATGCGTATTTTACGGTTGTAAAACCTGTATTGAGAAGCGCGTGTACGCTTGTTTTTTGAAGCGCGTGTACGCGATTTTTCCGTACAAAAAGTAGTGTAAGTGCGTTTTTTGAAGCGACCGTATAAACCGCTCTAAAGCTGGTTTGGTTCAGGCGCGGTCGCAGCCTTCAATTTGTGGGGTGGTCGCCAAGAAATTAGGGTGGGGGGGTCACTAAGAAATTTGGGGGAAGAGGTGTCCAAAATTGCCTTATTTCGCCTTCCGTCTACGCATGACTGATGGATTTTGGGGGGGGGGGGGTCAAGTCCCCTGTGACCCCCCCCCCTGGGACCGCGCCTGGTTGTAATACCAAGAATTATTTCTTTAAGAAAGTCTTAGTTTTCTATTGTGATGTTTCAAAGGCCAAAGACCTTGTGTGTGTTAAGTTTTTCATACGTTTTGCTTTCAAAAGTAATATTTTTGTGAAGATGTGCGTAAATTGCGTATGTAGTCTCTGGTGATTGCATGCTATGTGGCTTAAAAGACTAAGTCCTTGTATTATATAGAGGTAAGATGCTGTATGCCCCGTGCATAAATGATCCGGAGTTGAGGAGACTAGGCTTATATTTAATAATTGTAGTTGATACTTTAAGTGTTGCCAAAATTGAGGGAACCCCTTTGTTTTTAAGTTAATTTAATCTATATTTTATATGCTTCGTTTGCATTATTTTAACAACATTATTAATTTTTATATCAGCATTATTGCAATGATAACCCATAACACTTGCAGAGTACCTTTAATCACACATCTGCTTTTCAAATTTTACTTCAGAAGAGGGAAACTGTGAATAAATAATTATGTTTATTAAAGACTGAGATAGCAAAGTCCCCTGCAACTCTGGATTATTGTAATAGTATAAAATACGATTGTAAAAATGTAAGTAATTTTTATAAAAATAAATTACAATGAATTATATTTCTGTTTTTTTTTTAATTTCCTTACAGGGTATGAATAAAAAGCATTTCTATATCAAAATAAGTGTATTTAAAATGACTACAAAGGAACTGGCTTAATAATAAGGCAATAATTTGCCTGTACAACTAATTATGGCCGATTCGTTGTATTTATAATAATATTTTATATACAGTTATAAGCGTCATATAAAATTGATTTGAAGGTAACCAATAAATATAATAGATTTTAATTATTTATAAATATACAACCTGGGTATCATAACACTGTGTGTAATATATAATTCATAAAGTTTTATTTGTATGTTTATAAATCAATGTCTTTATCACAAAGTTATATGGACAAATGCATAACCCAATATTGCACAGACCACCCAGGTTGACATCAATTTATTTTGATAATTTTAATTTGAACATCGATAATATGTACAAAAATGGCAGTGCCACAGCAAGACATTATTTTGGTAAGTTGTAAAAATCTATGCACTAGATCACACTTACATACATTGTACATAAACGACATACATACTTTGCTACTTATTTATTTATCAATATTTATTAGGCACCTTCGATTCAGCTTACATATTGTAAAAACAACGTATGCGTCATTCATTATTTTGTAAACATATTTTTAATGTGTGTAACAAACACAGTCTCATTTCTTTGGGCTAAGCTAAAACATTAATTTTTTCTAGAAAGAAAACATCAAAATGTTCATCATCCTTATTTTGACGTCATCCATAAATTATTTTCACATAAATTTTATGACTTGACGTGATTGAGACGTAATGGCCGGGTTAGGTAAATTTTGTCACACATGTGGGACATTAGGTCTTTTCCGCTTACAAGTCGCAAATGTGTGACAAAATTAAACTTCATGTCATACCACGCTCGATTGAACCCTTCGATAAACGCATTTTGACGCATTTTGTTTATGCAATATCAATCTGATTTTATAATATAAAATAGTAAGTACTTTGTACGACAATTATTGTGAAACACTATATTTAACACTATCTTACTATACTTCAAGATAAAAACTTTTTTAATTTCATACAAAACCTTTAGGTAAGCTAATTTTATTATTACGTTATAATAACTTAAAATTACAATAACAATGAAGTCATTCTTATAAATCAAGATTTTAAATATTCATCATAATACATGCATATATTTTGTTTATTTAATTCAAGGCAACATCGTTACTTTTATTGGAACGAAATCTATCGATCTGAATTTAGTTGATGTTAGTAATTACTTCAAAAACAAACATGCCTATTCAAAAAGTAAGTTTACAATAGATTTCGAACGACAATAATTACAATGCAGTTATCGCAATATAGTTGTCTTGATAAATCTTTATAATACTGGCCTCTTCACTCAAGGAGTAGCAACCTGGAAAAGAGGTAATAAAATTAAATATAGTGCAAACTATTGCCAGAAAAATTTCCAAGAATATTTAAACATTGAGTTTACATTGCTTTCAAGGATATTTATTCTATCTTTCTTCTACCTTGAAGGAAATCCGTTGTAGTATAGAAGTTCTAGTTGCCAGGTCATTTACATAGACTCAAGCCATCTCAGGCGCAGTCGCAGCCTTCAATTTTGGGAGTAGTCTCCAAGAAATTGGGTGGGGGGGGGGAGGTGTCCCAAATTGGCTTGTTTCCATCTACGTATGACTGATGGATTTTGGGGGGAGAAGTCATATCCCCCGCCCCCCCCCCCCCTGGGACCGCGCCTATACACTTACTAAACTACATACGGCCTTAGGGATGACACAAGCATTGATTGAGAAAGTAGATGTACATAATATGTACATTGGCTTCCACTTAAACTTTTTATAAAATATACTCACAACAAGCAAGTTGCCGCTCTTGGCGCGTTGAATCGCGGGCTGCGGGCCTTTCGTCACCTCGATGGTTCCGCCCTGCTTGCCGTTCACGAAGTAGTGCGCGATTCTGGAAACATACAAAATTATGTTATAATACTGACACCAATAAATTTCAAACCAGTTGCAACCAATGAGACTACAAAGCAATATTAATATTAGTTCGGCAATTACTTATTCCTGGGCAACAAGTAACCCCTTTCTCTGTGGTATGCATGACGTCATGGTTCATTTTATTCGATGAAACTGATTGCTATAAAAACCAATTGCTATTTGGTTTGATTATTATTAAATGATTTCTTTTTTATTTTCCACTATTTTTATCGCCAACTTTCTAGCTGCACATTAGTTTTAAAAAATTATAAAATAACGATAATTTTGATTTAATTTAGGTACAGAAATAGGTATCGACTTACGTCCTGGTGTCAACAATTTCGATGATCTCCGGCTTCTTGCTGTAATCAGTGACGATCGTTAGCGCCTCAATCAGGTGAGACACCGAGATTATTAGATCACCCTGAAAGAAAATGTTTTCATAAATTTAATGAATGTACCTAACATTCGGATAGAATATTGGTTCATCCAAGATGTGGCTACTATTAATCATACGTACCAATCATGTCTGTTTCTATTGTTTAAAACATTTTCTGTATCGGTGACCTCGTGTATCGTAACTTAAGAGGAAACGCTAGCGCCGTATATCCATACAAATGTATTCTCCTATTTTCTCCCTGGATAATGCTTCTACAGGAATGTTTTTTTGTGACAATATCTAACTCTGCTAAAGCTATGCTATCAAATAAAAACATAGGGGCATAGACTTATTCTATTTCTTGATATTTGTGAAAAATAATAATAATAAACTCAATTTTTAAGGAGGAAACAGGAGAATACGAAACCTCGATTTAGTCAGAAAGTTTGTAGGTTTAATCGGTATGAGATGCATCTGTCCCTACCTATCGCACGCGGCGGATAGCGCTGGGCGCAGCGTGATAGCAATAGTTACTCCAAAATTTATACCTATTTTTCAAATTCGGCTGAACCGATTTACCAATTAGGTATTATATTTATTCTGAAGCCACATTCGAACTTCCTGGAGATCTCCTTGTGTTATTCGAGATCTCCAGTGGCACGTGTTTTATAAGCGGAGCGCCCTTTTTAAGTCTATCATGGTAAATAAAACTTCTTCTTCTTTCTTCTTCTTCTTCCTACCGGTATCTTATTGGTTGTTGATGACAACTCCTTGTCGACTTTGTTTACATTACCTTATCCTTCTTCAGTTCTTGGGGTATCTTGATCAGGATGAGGCTATCCGTCTCGTTGGTGACGACGACCCTGAGTTTGTCGAGCGGTAGGCGGTGCTTCAGCTTGTAGGTCTTGCGTCCAGCCGCGTCTAGCACGTACAACGCCTTGTCGGAAGCGAGCAGGGCACGCTCGCGCGGCTTGTAGCCACGACGGTCGTATTTCACAGCCTCGCATGAGTACTGGGGATCGTAGAAAAATATTAAGTTAGTACATATTGAAAGCAACAGCTTGCTGCTAATACATATACATACAATTAGAATTTGCCAAGAAAATAACGAAGAATTGCAGATTGCAAGATAACCACAATCTTGGGTTAAATTGTCTTATATTGAACTTAATGAGCTGGAAATTGCATCATTGGAAAATAGCTAAAATGAGTAACATGATTGTGCCTTTAACATTGGTTAGTTTTTATGGAAAAGGGGTACTGAATTCAATATAAGTACTCAAAAAAAAAAAAACAATGGGTTGGCAGAACCGGCAGAAGTGAAAACATTAACGTTGCGCATTTCTGATGTCTTGGAATGTTAGGGAATAATTCCGCACGAATTTCTTGAATTATAAGTATACATTTCTATTTAGTATTTTTATAAAGTACACACTCATTTTCTTTCACTATTTCTTCGTCACTTTTTTCATTAATAGATGATGACCATATTTTAAATACTTGATATAAACGAATTTTACAAGTATAGACAGTCGAGCCATCAGCTGTCACCCCTCCGTCTTACGAATATTCGATCAGGCCACGTGTCCTGACAACATTTTTTACCCATCCCAAAAAAAGTGCACAACGCCGCTAAAGAAGTTGTCACTTCAAAAATCTTTAATAAGAAATAAAAAAGAAGAAATCGAAATTTATAAAAGAATGGACGAAATTAAGCAGAGATCAAACATCAAAGTAAAATAATAATAGAACAAAGCATAAATAAGACAGAAAATATTTGGAAGCGTCATTAACTTACAATAAGTTGTTCTCCAGTGGGCCAGGAAGGAGAGGCCATGAAGGTGTTTCTCAGGACCTGGTGCTCCGAGGTGAGCCGGTCTTCTAGGAATCTCTCAGGGATGCTGCTCGGGTAGCTGTTCTTCTTGTCTAAAATAAGGCATAGATCGTCATAAGACAAATTAGTAATAAATTGTGTTTATTAAGTCAAAAGCTGTTAATAGCCGTTGAATTAATAACAACATTAATTTGTCGTTTGTAATGTGCTTATGTATCGCTGTTCCCCGGTGATGAAAAATTGTGATATTAATTTATTTACGATGTAACTATTCCATCGCCGTGCATGCCTGAGAGAAACTCATAATTTCTCGAAGGCATGATGTCCACCAATCTGAACTTGGCCAGCCTGGTGGATTATGGCCTAAAATCTCTCTCACTTGGGAGACTTGCGCCCAACAGTGTACAAAAAAATACATACAGTACATGAAAAAAAAATTCAAATTCCTAAGAATATGAATTTGTACGTTAAATTGTAGGAGTCAATATTATTCTTAATAATTAACGTTAACTGCAACTATTTTAATTTGAATAATAAATAAGATAAGTGTCTCAAATTACCCTTGAACATTTTCTCGGCGAGCACCTTAAGCTCGAACTGTTTCTTCTCGCTCGGCGACAGAGCCAGCCGGTACTTCCTCGACAGGTGCGCTCTGTGGAGGCGGTGCAGCTCGGCGGAGGCCTCCTGGCAGGTGGCGGGGCATGGAGGCCACGAGCGGTCCAGGATCCGCGTCGGCAGCTGCGTGGACAGCCGCTTCAGCCAGTGCACTTTCGCGATGCCGAGGAAACGACGGTTTTCTGGCGTTTCGGGGCCGTTGCGGGTGATGAAACCTGTGAAGATTTAATGTTTTCGAGGAAGTCTAGAATGATTTAATGAAAAGAAACCCTCTTAAGGATCGTAAGGACGAGAAGGATAACTGTCGGTTGTTCCGATTTCTACTTGTCGGTTGGGGTTAGAACGAATGAGCGGGATCCACGAATCTTGAAGATATCATTTCATTAGGTAAGTAATCTGAGTCTGATACCTAATGAAATGACGGGGTTGCCGTAGCTAAATTACATAGACCATGGAAGTGTAAGTAGGACATGTAGTCTAGGATGCCTACTTCTACTACACGGCTACGATTTTACCATATCATGGAAGAGGTGCTTCCTTCTGTGGTTATTGTGAAGTGAACACTATTTACTTTGCAGCCTTCTTTTTGTGTGTTGCTCTCTGAGCTTTAAAGATCCCTATGCGATATCAGAGCATCTCTGAGCGATGACGGTCTTATAGTTAGGTACGTTAGGTACACACTCATAGCCCCACAGTAAGGTAATTAATACCCTGTGTCGTGGGTACCATGGACACATACAAAGACAGGAACACAAACACCCAGACCGAGAACAGAAATTTAAACTCATCATTCATTTTTCTGTTTCGCCGGGAATCAAACCCGGGACCCTTCGATTGGCAGTCCGGCATGGTAATCATTGTGCGCGCGGGTCGTCAATACATTAGCGACCTCACCTTTGATGAATGCCCTGATGACGTCGGCGGCCTTCCTGCGGCGCGCGCGCAGGCGCTGCGCGAGGAACCTGCGCACCCACTTCTGTATGACGACGGCGGCCGCGCGCATGCGCAGGTACTGCTTGCGCTGCCAGTAGCCGCGCCAGCGGGCCTGGATGATGGTCGCGATGTCGTTCTTCTTCAGCTGGAACGCGTCCTCCGTCTCGAACAGCGTCTTCGGGAAGCGAATGAAGATCTTCGTGCTGGTAAAAAATAGAGGTGTCAAATGTCAACAAACAAACTAAAGTGAAAAGACTAGTGTTATCAGCGTCAAAGCTGAAAGTACACAATTGGAAATTCATAACTATTTCGGAAGCAGAAAATTGGAAATAGTAAATTTGCTGAGGTTTTCGGCAAAAAAAACCTGCGAATGAAGACAAGACTGTATGAAATAAAAATAGTAATTATTTATCAGATGGGATGGAGAGTTAACATTCTATTTCTATACTTACTTGCCCATCCTGTAATCCTCCCTGTCGTAGTTGAGGACTTCGACAAGTTTTTGTACACCGACGCGCGCTGGACCTTGGAAGTTGGGCCAAGTTTCTGGGCTCAAGCACTTGTACCTAAAAAAAATTGGAAAAGCCTGGTAAATAAAAACGGAAAGAAATTACCGCGGGAGCAGTACAAATCCGTGCGCATTATACAAAAGTTATATTAGTACTTATCACCATTAACCCAATAAAGTTCTCTAGAAATTAACGAGTATGTAGGTATAAGTAAGGACTCTTTAGACCAAGTGTAGTTGTAAGTCTTCTGTGGAGTGTATCTTCCGTAATTTTTGAGAAAGCGGATTGAAATGTTTTTCATGCTGGGGAGTTTTTAAAAATATCTCTTTGTAGCATAAGAAGAGTTCGGCAACTTACCTTTCTAAGAAGGCATCATAATTCCTCCTGTAGGCGAAACCAGCTCGTCGGACGCGTAGATTCTCCATCAGACCTAAGTACTTGACTTGGTGGGACACCAGCTTGTCGTCGAATTGCACTGAAAATAAGTTTTTTATTAATACATTCATCAAAGGCACGAAACTCAGAGTACACAGTTCCACAAAATCCTTTGGTTAATTCTCTTGGTAAACTATTTGCATTAAATTTGTGAAATTAATCTTCCTTTTTTATTATATGAATGAGTTTTTCAAGAGAAAAAGGCATGAATTCTCCGATTTTGCTTATATGTACCTATTACTTATTAGGAATGTTCCCTTACCTGATCTAATCGATATGTATTTAAAACCCTGTGGCAAATTTATACTTTAACGTGGATGGTAGGTGGTAGAACTATTATGGTTGGTAGGTAGTAGAACTAAGTATTATGGTTGGTAGGTGGTAGAACTATTATGGTTTGGTAGGTGGTAGAACTATTATGGTTTGGTAGGTGGTAGAACTATTATGGTTCGCCCGGGGAAGTACCACCGCTGCACCCTTTTCTGCCGTGAACCAATTCTGTTGTGTTTAGGTGGAAAGGTACAGTTGCCGGCCACACTTACATGAGGCGACCATCAGCCTCCGAAGTAGCAGCGCAACTGCATACGACCTCAGACAAGACATCTATGCTTGCTTGAGGTTGTGTGTAGATGTCCATGGGCTGCAGCGATCACTGAACACCACGTGGTCTGCATGCTCGTCCGCTACTCCATTCAAATAAAAAAAATATCTCAGGTAGGTATATTTTTATTTCTTTATACTTTATAGTAACAATGAAACAAAGTTGTACAAAGGGCGGACTTAATGCCTGGAGGCATTCTCTACCAGTCAACCCTGAATGTAGAGAATGCAGAGCTGTATATCTGAGCTGTAAATTTTTTGGCACCCTCTTTTTGTTAAAGATGTTTTGTGAACTTCTGTAGAAGTTAGTATTTTATTAAACGTTGAAAAAAAATCATTCCGAAAATTGACCGCTCTCTTTAAAATTTGTCGCTCCTATTATATTTGCTGCCTCAGGCTATAGTGTAAAGCCTACTCAGTTTGCTGATAAATCCTAGCAGTTCTAGCCTATTTGTTAAGACGTTTTTTCACGACCTGAAAAAAAATCTGTAAAAGTTTCTGTGATTCATGTTTGAGTGGAATATTAATCGTACTTACTAGGCATCTTAAAGTCGTTAGGCTTGATGCAGCGGATGTAGGAAGGCTCCTTGCCGCTGAGGATCTTGATCAGGTCGTTGAGGGAGTTCTTGAACTGCGTGATTGCAGTCTCCGGCCGTTTCTTGCTCGCTAAGTTCAGGTCCTGAGAGATTTAAAGAACGAATTACACTCCAGTAGTTATACTAATAAACCTCTACTGTCATGTCATCTCTACTAAATCAAATTGAAGAATTTCTACTGGTGGAATAGCTCGACAGGTGATAGCGAGACTCTGTTAGTATAGGGTAAATAACTTCTTAATCGACTATTTCCAATGACATCTTTTTTATTTATACATGGATCTAATATAAAGGCACTCGCGTGATATTAAGCGATCAACGTTGCCTATGAACACAGGCAACTCCAGAGGAATCGAGCATTGCCGGCATTGAAGAAGAACTTTTCTTACAGTTTACTTGAAGGAGACCATGCACCTCATTATCCACATTAAAACGCCTATGGCATGAAGGATCTTTTGAAGCGGATCGTGCAGGACCAACACGATTACAGGTAGTGCTGATGGAATTTCATTTCGTCTTTTCTTAAATAGTAACAACTGTATTGATTTCTTACCGAACGTGACGTCTATTTAAGCCTTAATGTAAATGATATCCGCGCTGCAGTGTCAACTTAAAACACTGAACGTAGGTACATATTTGTTTTATTTACGGATTTAAAATGATACCTTGAAGCAGGACCCGACGATAGCGTTTCCACTGGACGCCATGAGGCTTTGGATGTCTCGGAAGAGCAGATCGTTGTTCTTCTCAAGGAAGGTGCTCACGTTGTACGTGACTTCGCCCGCGTAGTGCACCAGGCAGAACTCCTAGGGAAGCATAAAGCGGATTATGAAGTACAAGATTCATTCATTATATGGGACGCGCGAAATAAGAGTATACTTGGTGATGGCAGTATGCTGCTCTTGCAATCTTTGGGCCAATGAAAACGTGCCTTAAAGTTTTAAACCTCAATAAATGAATTGAACAAACCAGCCTTTTTCTATATAGTGCACTTCTGAAAACAGAGGAGCTATATTGTTGGGGGGCGACAGATGACTTAAGCTTTTTTCTGGCTCGACAGGCTATCTGTCTGTTCAAAGTCCATTAAATTTCTTCAAATAGGTATTGCTTTTTTTTATAAAGCATGACAAGGATGTTACAAAGCATGAGAATGTAGATACGCTTATCCGCTCTGGAATGGCCCCTAAAAAATATTATGCAACTACATTTGCTTTATACTTTTCTATATCTCGTTCATAAAACACCTTTACGTTTACGCGACAGTTTTCAGTTGTCGACAAAACCTTGCTTCCCCTACTATGCGCGTTTGTGTGCGTAATCTTTTATAAATTAAGTTTTTAACAAAAAAATAGAACCGACTTCAAACGGTAAAAAATAAAATTGTTCAGTACCTACTTCTTCTTGCTTATGGTAATGACTCTTAAAACTATCTTTGGAGTCGGGCCCTTACTAAAATGTCGTACTATTTCGTCTTTTCGTCGTATTATGTCGTTCTAAATGGGCACCGACAGTACAGACAGTGGGAAATTACCTACTTCTTCTTGCTTATGGTAATGACTGCTAAAACTATATTGGAGTCGGTGCCCATTCAGAACGAAAGGTACACTATATTTACTAAGGCAGGACATTTTACTAAGGGCCCGACTCCAAAAATAGTTTTAAGAGTCATTACCATAAGCAAGAAGAAGTAGGTACTGAACAATTTTATTTTTTACCGTTTGAAGTCGGTTCTATTTTTTTGTTAAAAACTTAATTTATTTCACTCTTTTTAGTAATTTTAATAATTCTGCACATATGTATAGGTAAGCATAATTGGATTTTTTTTCACTTAACTTCTAAACGTTAAAGAGATACTTTTTATAATCTTGTTTATCTAATAGCCATCTTATAGTCTGAAAGAATACTACTATCAGTCCACTTGAACGTAAAAATTAATGAAAGAATTTGCTCTCAGCTTCTAACCGTTGAGGAGTTGTACCTTCAATCATCAGCTTAGCAAAATGAGGTGATAATTACCGGACATCAATATTTTTATTATGTTAAAACATATGACTAAAAGAATGTGTGTGCCTATTAAGTTTCAGTGTTTCCCTCGATATACCTAGTATCACATCATCAGATTTTGCCATGGTGACAGTTGGACTACATCAGGAATGTAAGATTTCCAACAAAAAACCATTTATTGAAAGAGTTTGCTCTCAACTCCTAACCGTCATAGTACCTTCCATCATCAGCTCAGCAACATGATATGATGATAATTATACACAAATACCTGTTTTGCTTTAGTAAAAATAATTTGTTTTGCTATAAAATTTGAATGTTCCCTTCGATTTCTCTGGGATACCATCATCAGACTTTGACTTGGTGACAGTTGGACCACCTCAGGAATGTAAGATATCGAACAAAAAACCATTTATTGAAAGAATTTTCTCTCAACTCCTAACCTTCGTAGTACCTTCCATCATCAGCTGAGCAACATGATATGATGATAATTATACAAAAATGCCTGTTTTGCTTTAGTAAAAATATGAAAATCATTTGTTGTGCTATAAAATTTGAATGTTCCCTTCGATTTCTCTGGGATCCCCTCATCAGACTTTGACTTGGTGACAGTTGGACCACCTCAGGACTGTAAGATTTGGAATAAAAAACTATTTATTGAAAGAATTTGCTTTCAACTCCTCACTGTTGCAGTACCTTCCATCATCAGCTCAGCAACATGAGATCATGATTACTATGCACAAATATCTCTCATGCTTCAGAAAGTATAAGAAAATCAATGTGTGTGCCTATAAAATTTGAGAGTTCCCCTCGATTTCCCTGGGATCCCATCATCAGATCCTGATTTGGTGACAATGGGACCACCTCGGGAGTATAAGCATACGAACAAAAAAAGAATTTTGAAAATCGGTCCACAAACGGCGGAGTAATCGGTGAACATATATAAAAAAAAAAAAAAATACATACAGCCGAATACAGTACCTCCTCCTTTTGGAAGTCGGTAAAAAAAGGCTAGCAAAGGCTAGGTTAAGCTTACTAAAATAATGTGCATACAAGTATACACTACTCTAACATTCATAGCTGAACGAACTTTATGACATAGAAACGTAGAAACGGTTGTAACTTATAGCCGTAACACCTAACAACTTACATCTCTTCCCATGATCTTCTGCGTGCGGATATCCATTTTGCGATGCGACTTGTAATGCTTGTGGCCGTCCAGGTGCTGCGTCAGCTTCTCCAGGAACGAGCCGTCCGTGGCGTCTCCCGGGCGCAGGCACTCGTCGTCCAGGATCGCGATTATACCTGGAATGTTTACAGTTTGAAGTGGCATGTGTCTTCTGTGTGTAATGGGTTATGTACAGTATGCAAACAGGTTCAATTTAGTTTTTGCGTTACGAAATTAATTACTTATTTACTATTTTTTTACTTATTTACGTATTTGTAGCTGCTCCACGGTGAGGGAAATCACATTTCGATGTTTCCATTACTGTCCATGCCTGAACAGCGAATAAAATTTCTGAAAGGCAACTTGTCCATCAGCCTGCATTTTGTCAGCTCGGTAGACAATGTCCTAAATCCAAGTAGGTTATGGTCAGTTAAATTAGCTAACATTTTCATCATTAGCAACTATGGAACTCTGAAAGACAACTTTATTCAAAGTTTGTTCATTTCCATAAGCTCATTTAATGACTAAAGAAATTATTGTATTCTGAGTCTTATAAATATCTTTCAAATACCCATTATCAGTAATGAGAACTAAGAGTAATCAAAAATAATCTTTAAAATGCTTTAACAATATAGAAATAAGTTACCTCGATGCCTAGCCTCAATAAGGTCGCAGATGACGATATTGTTGAAGTACTCGACGGGCTCCCACTCGATGCCCTCGCGCAGGTACTCCTCCTGCTCCTGCTTCAGCGTCAGTTGGATGAACAGCTGCTGCAATTTCTCGTTGCAGTAGTTGATGCAGAACTGCTCGAAACTGCAAACAATGTATACGTAATGGAACTTATCGGATTCAGCAGCAGCATTCAGTAGCAGCGCAGCGCAGCAGAGTAGCATTACTTCAGGAATGGCTTGAGCATTCTTGAGGTTTGGCACTGATAGTCAAAAACAACAATGACAATAATTAATATAAAAATAACTTAAAGCTATGTAGTCCGTATGAATTGACTACTACATGATTTTATAGAATAAAAACGGGTTACAAAGTATGTAGAAGAGTCAGTGATTTTTCCATGACTGAACAGAGTGGAATAGACAGTGTTAATATTTAAATTTAGATGAAAAAACAAAACATTTTATGCTGATTATGGAAGACGGTTTACTAACTTATTTATTCGAGAATGCAACTGTAAAAATGACGAGGATTATATTGGTTTTACTCGTGTGTGATCGATCCCGAAGTACCTCGTTCCTATTACGGATAAAGCATACTTTTGCACAACTAGTATATCACACTATCCGTAATAATTTTAACACGTTATAAATTTTACCTGTTCTTTGGGAAGATCTCGAATCCATAGATATCCAAGATACCAATCACAGAGGACCAGTTGTCCTTCTCTTTGGGCGCTAGAGACGCGTTCAGTCTTGCTACAAGCCAGCTGAAGTGCTTATCGTAGATTGCTTTAGCGAGGGCATCTCTAGCGTATTGCGCCTGTTCCAGGTCTAGGGGAGTGCTGACCACGTCACCTCTGGCCTCGATGGTGCGACTCGTGAGGGATTCTCGGAGTTTCAGTGCGTCGACTTTAAGTAGCTGAAGAGATTTTAATTATACAATTTATTAACGACAGTGAATAGTTTTGTAGGCGGTTTAGAACTTGCTTTCGACTAAGGAATTATCACCGCTGCACCAATTTCTGCCGAGCAGCAATTTTATTGTGTTTCGGTTGAAAAGTACGGTTGCTGACCAGACTTAAGTGAGGCGATCATCAGTCTCCACAATAGGAGCGCAACTGCACACTCAGGCAAGGCTCGGACTGTGCTCTAGTCACTATAGGATATGTGGAAATGTCCATATGGCTGCAGCGATTACTTAAAACTACATGGCTTGTAGGTGTAGGTAATAAAAAATAGTAATAAAAAAAGTATACAATTATTATGAGCGTAGTGAACAATAATTTATTAAATTGGTAAAAGATTGTTTTCTTACTGCTACTATGTAGCCAGCTAAATAAATACCACCTCCATTCTATGTAGCTAATGGATTATTATCTGTAGTTATTATAGCCATTATTTTAGTGAGAATAATTATTGTATCGAAGCGCACAAGGACCGGTGGTTAGCGTAGAACGCAAGCGATCTATACGAAATCTACTACTAAACTAAACGGGCGCTGTCGGGTGTGAGATGGGTGACCACTAGTGGCCACAAATTCCTGCGTGTTTCCGTGCTAAGCCATCGGTCCAGGTTGTTGTCGATATATAAAAGTCGTTAAACGTTGTCGGAGGCCTAATGGGTGGTTTGAAAATATCCGACGGCGGGTTGGTCACTAACTCACTTCTCCACCAACATGACTATTGGAGCAGCGTAGTGGAGTAAGCTCCAGGCCTCCCCAATAATGGGGAGAGACTCGTGCCCAGTAGTGGGACGCAAAAAGGGTTGCAGCCATAGCCATTATTGTATTGAAGTTTTTACTAAGATTTGATTTTTTTAACCTACATATATGCTGGTGATTATGAAAAGGATGTGTTACAATACAAATAGTTTGTACATGGAGTAGGATAAATGGCTTTGATAACGCTGAAGGTCATTCGGATATAAATTAGGTATTACCTAATGTGAAATGCAAATTATTGCTAATTCCAGCTACCCGCTATATTATCTTTAGTAATTAGTATGTTTTAAATCTATGTGATTAACAAATCAAAAGTTTATCAAAGGTAAACGAAAAAATATATATTTCATCATTAAGTTCTCAAATAGCTATACACAATTTTTTACATTTTGGTTTTTAAAATAACTTATACTTTACATTAAAAAAATTGGCTTATTAAAATTAATATTTTCCTCTGCTCCGCAAAAACTTAAATATTATATAACCCCTTCAAACGTATGCTGTAAGTCACCTACAATTAAATTCAATGACTCTTGTTACAACCTCATCATCGCAAACAATCGAAATGTTAAATGAAATTATTTACATAAACAATTAAGAACAATGGGTCGAGTTAGGAGCCTTGTAGTACGCTAGCATCTAATATCTATTCAGACGTACGTTGAACATGTAAATACGTAAAGCAGAACGTTAAGAAAATAATAAACATTGCTTGTGTACAAGAGACTGCAAGATCGGTATCTATTCTGTTGTTTATTTAGCATTGCGAGTGGTTGCTCCATGTCTAATACATTAGCTAAGACCGTAAACTACACTGATTGTCTTGCGTAATGAATGAACGCTCCAATTAGGTCAGATTGGAGAATCTTTGCATGTTAATTTATCTTCGATATGTTTGTATACAAAAGCGTTTTTCCGATACTAAAATAATTTTAAGAAGTTAATAGGTAGTTTTTTTCTTTTATTATGTCTAGACAGTCGTTTCAGCTTTATTGAAAACGCTTTTGGGTTGGTTGTTTATTGCCCTTTTCTTTTAGGGCAAAGGCTAAAAAAGAGACTGCGAATCTCTTGACTTGTTACAGTTCTCTTATCCCTGGTTTATCCGAAAATAAACCTTTAGCCACTATCACGAATAACAAATTGATAATTAGAGGATAAGCTATGATTAAGCAGTTAAACCTTTAGATCGTGTAGGATTTCGCTTAGCAAAGGTGCGTATTTGTAGAAATTCGTATGCATACTCACATCGGCAACGTTGCTGCTGTTTAGGTCATGGCCTGGAATATCAGCAAAACCTTTATCGTTCTGCACGAATTTGATGTTGCCCAAATGCAAGACGGACGCGACGATCTCAAACATCTCTCTTTGTTCAGACTCGCCAATCTCAATCACTTTCATCGCTTCTTGTACTACGCGGAACTGCTGGACGTCATTCATCTTCTGACTCGAGCCAGGAGTCTGGATAGAGAAACAGAGAATTAGTTAATCGTTTCTTTAAAAAAGGTGTTAGCAATATTGGCTACATTACTTCCACTATACAGGTTGAATGTATTATAACGAAGAGTTTCTGTTTATTGGATAATAACGTATGGAAACCTACCACGTCAGTAGTATATTTGTATACTTCAGGTCTTCCTTGTAGCCTTAAATGTTGTAGAAGATTTGAATCTCCGCCTGCTAGCAACTGGTAGAAAATATGGAAGTTCCTCTCCCCGGACATCTGACTGACCACTCTTGACTTCTCCAAGAGGTAGTTAAGAATGTGACCACCTTGAGGGGCACCTTCATAGTTGAACTGAATGTCCATGTACTTTCCGAATCGACTAGAGTTGTCGTTCCTGTGAGTTTTAGCGTTTCCGAAGGCCTCCAAGAGAGGGTTGGTTTGGAGTAGCTTGTCTTTGACTGTTTCGACATTGCGGAGGTGGTTTGTTCTAGCCGCAATATATTCTAATACTTTCTTTGATGCTTCTGTTTTACCGGAACCCGATTCTCCTGTATATGGAAAACAAAAATCAAAATTATTCCGAAGTAGACCCGAAGCATTTATTTATTGACATGCGGTTTTGAAAACACACTTAAATGTACTTAATCATCGATAGACTATTATAATCTTTGATTAAAATTAAGTACAGTGATAACTGATAACGTTGGTATTCACGTGGTAAAAATTATACGATATAAATGATAAAAATTATATGCCTTATCCATATTGAGATCAACGTGTAGTTCAAAGAATGTCGCTGAATAAAGTTAAAAGCTTAATAATAAATGACGAAATGTTTGATTATGTCTTTACCTGAAATTAATATACATTGTTCTCGGTGCTCGTACACCAGTGATCGATAGGCATTATCGGCAATCGCGAATCTGTAAGAGGAAAACAATCATATAGGCGGATTTGCATGGTTCGACTGGAAAACCGATGCATCTGTATAAAGTTAGGATAAAACTACTTTGCAACCATTTATATCTCTTTATTCAGTGAAGGAATTCAATGTGTTTTGGTGGACACGCGTGGGTAATTGTAACACTTTCACGAGGTGTATAACAGCCTCCAAAGTAGCAGCGCAACTGCATGAGACCTCAGTTTGTTTGTTTCAGTATGGATCTACATCCATACAACTCGTATTGTGTCTGTATACATTACAGCAAGATAAATAAAACAGATATCGTGAATAAAAAGTAGCTCAATATCGTTCACCACAATTATCTCCTAAGAAAAAACGGAGAGAAGTTTGTAATAATTTATTTGGCACAACTGGTTTATGTTCGCAAAGGTCAAACGATGCTAAACAAATTAAAAACTTTCGCTACTCACGAAAAAGAATTACAGATGGTTGATAAATAAATACATTACATAACACGAGTAGTCAAACATTAATAATAATTAACTAGTTTGAGACTATCGCGGTATGATCGCGGTTGTTCACTACATCAGAATTGTTACTTACGGGATACGAGTATACTCGTACCACGATTCACTTTACTTTCGAGCTCCCCGAGAGTTCATCCGTTATCATGGTGCATGCAACTGCGCCGAAATATCGGGAGCTCAAAATTAAAGTGAACCGTGGTATATACCCCGTAAGTAATAGATGTATTAACTTTACACAATTGAGACTCAATCAAAAAAGGGAGAGGTGGAAAGCAAAATACTTAGAAAAGCAATGTGAACGTGGACTTTTTTTGAAAGAAAGAAAAAAATACTTTTATTTTCTCTCATTAAATTAAATTCAAAATATTGAATTCATTTTTGTAATAGAAATATTCTGTTAGTGAATGTCAATATTTTCACGGTCGTCATCGGCTCTAGTTGCCCTTATGCGGTGCACGAGGGGTTGAGCTGAGAGAAGAGAGCTGGAGGAGAAAACCTCTGCCTGAGAGCTTTACCAGAACATGTCCGATGGAATTTTGGTTGCAAGCAGAAAAAACATATTATAGCACTGTTATTCTATTTCACAACACTCGTTCACTATAATAATTAACCTATGTATATCAAACAAAATGCCATCAACTTTATCCGATATAACTCAAAAATACACCAAGCAAATGAAAATAAAACAAGAGCACATTATATATGTCTTTTCCGACTTCCCGCCAAAACTCTCTAGAGGACCTCTGCAGTACAGTATCCCCGCAATTCTAATGTTTCGGTGGAAACGTGAAGTTGCCGGCCAGACTTACATAAAGCGACCATCAGTCTTCGGAGTAGCAGCACTAGATGAGTCCATGGACTGCAGCGACCACATGGCCTGCTTGCACATCCATTCAAATAAACTTACAAAAACAATTTAAAAAAAATAGTACTGTACTATGTATTAAAATTATATACAAACACTATTGTTTGGTAAAAATAGATTTTAAAACTTAAATATGTACTAGTGGCAAAATTGATTCATCATACCGTGTTTTTTTTACTTTAATAACTTGTTTATTTACAACAATGACTGATTATAACTACTTAAAACTAAAGTAAATAAAATAAAATATACATGTGTAAATTATAAAATAAATGTGCCATCCAACAAAATCGTCCTGTGCCAAGAACGCAGCATTACCGCGTTGAATTGCTAAGCTAATTCTTTGAGCAAAGTAGCTGCCAGCCCCGGTCACCCGAAGTGAGAATGAGCTTGGTCGAAAAGCTTGGTCATGAAAGCTTTGATGTCAGCCATCCAAATTATTTAAAAAAACCTATTATTAGTTATGAAACTGGACAGTCATATCCTCATTTTCTCTTCATAGAGTCTAATAACAACATAGACAGTATATACTAAGGGTGTACCTACATCGAGCAATAGTAATATCACTTCTAGGCCAATACAACATTGTTGTATTGGCCAACCAATATCTGTTTATCACAGCCATCATTGAGACTCAATGATCAATGCTTATCGATTCTGATAGCGAGATAATACGAGGTGTTATCAATGTATTAGGGCTGCTAAGTACCACTTTTCATTTATGACTACTTACATACCATCGATATTAAGGGTTTTTGTGATGTACATGGAATTGTTTTATGGGTGAACGGTATTAGTAAGACTAATTCTTCTTTACGAATCGCGTCTTGTTTGTATGAACTCATATGACCATTTTGCCAATGTCAAGTGAACATTTGTATCCATGTTCATATGTTTTTGATTTGACCGTTTAGTTTAGCCCGTTTAGTTTAAAATTGGGCTACATAAGGACAGAAAAAGTCAAATAAGTTGTCAGTAAACTCACGTTACTTCGTTACTAAGATATGCCAGTAAAGCAATAGCTACTTTACTAGAACGTGTCCGATGGAGTTATGGAGTTATGCTGTATAACCTGGGAGGCTATTCTGTACGCCCGTATCCGAAACTTCGTGAATTTTCGGGTCTCATTTTTGTTTAAGACTGATGAAATTCTAGCAATATTATTCATTCAGTGGCTTAATATTATCAATGACAACGTTAATCTTTTAAATTCATGAAAAAAGAAAGTGTCTAAATATGCCAAAATGACTCCGAAAATGTTAGAAAGAACTTATGGACGGATGCATACAGAATAGCCTCCCAGGTGTCATGTTAACTCGACCGAGTAGTAAAAACATGTTTATTTTATTTCTCAACACTTTTGCGCTGTAAATAACCTACGAGTATATCGAACAAAATACCATCAACTTTATCCGATATAACTCAAAAATACACAATGGAAATGAAAATAAAATGACGACACGACATGCCACTTTCAACTTCCCGCCAAAACTTTCAATAGTATTACTAATTTATATGTCTCTGATATTACAAATAAATATTTAAAATGGCATAAATTATTGGTAGAGTACCCGTATAGATAGTCATTTCGAAGAATAAATTGATATGATTAGAACGTCGCTAACTAACTGTACGGTAAGTAAGTATCTGTAATTGAAATCGATACAATCGATGGTTACGCCCTCGAAGTGCTTATGTATATCGTGACTATCAGATAAAAGATATTATCGACCTTAATGACTGAATTCTTCCATTTAGAGAACGGGTAACACAATAAATTATAAGTAGAAAGAATACAAACATTTTTAATAAGATCTACATATTCTATGTCACGAAGTCTGTCAGTTAGGAATGTTGTGAGGCATACATATTATGCACATTGTTTTAGCGTGCATAACATCAAGAGCGCTGTGTCGAGTAACGACAGCATGACAAATAAACATGAAGAGTGAAGTTAATAAGGGAGTTTTGGCGGGAAGTCTGCAGGGACAAGTTGTGCTCTTGTTGTATTTTCATTTTTTTGGTGTATTTTTGAGTTATATCGGATAAAGTTGGTGGCATTTTGTTCGATATAGGTTAATGACTGTGCAAGAGTGTTGTGAAATAAAATAACAGTGCGGAAACATGTTTTTCCGGCTTGCCGTCGGAAACGTTTTCGTAAAGTAGTCATAACTTTACTTGAACATCTGACTGACTAGTCTGACTAATACCAGACGACTTACTGATTTTTTCTAAGACTACCAAGTGATGGAAAAATTATACATGACGCTGGCAATATGTACAGAGCTTGCGATGATTGCGATTATTTATGTTTTATTTTATTTAATGTAAAAATGAAAGTTAATAAGGTATTTTTTTAAAGTATTCATTAATCACAGAGATGATCAGATTTCTTTGCTAACTGCGTAACTTACGCACACATCACAGCCGCGCTTGTCAGTAAGTAAGTATACATAACTGCTACAACCAGAGCAGATCAGACTTCCTGAAATAGAATATCTGTACTTTTCTTGTTTTGTCATGGATAGCGGGAGGCCACTGGAGTCGCAAGACCGGACGAAGTGGCAAACATTATTGGACTTCCATCAGACTTAAAACTGATAGATGGTGTGTCAAAAGTGTTACAATTTGAAATCTTTGTACTCGTACTTACACATGGGGAGGTGCTTCAAAAAATGCCTTCTTGTAATAGAGCTTGGTCTTCTCCTCTGTGTAGATCGGTAGGTTCTTGTAAGGGTTCACAGATATCAGCACACTGCCGATGTAGGTCTGTGGACAAGTATTGTTTGTAAATTAGCCACAATTAATAATAAAAACTCGTCAAATAGCTTCCTAAGCATTATGTTACTAATTGATTAATTTGCTCTTAAATAGTGTATCTCTCTAGTGCATACTCTATTGCTCTTCGGGCTGCCTGGTACTTAGAGAAACACATCGTACCATCTCTCCACCTTATGTCGACGCCGCGTAGTCACAGGCTCCAGGCTACTCATGCGACCCGGCGCTTTGAGCGACATCAGGTTCCCTTCGTTTGATATTAGGGAAACCAACAAAACGTACCTGGCAACTGGAGGGAAATAACTTTATGTGCGATTTGTATTTGTAGCCTGCCTCAGCGCTTGGGGAGGACTTCGGGATCTCCAATAGAACGTACCGGTGTCCTCAATGCGCGGTGTCCAAAACGAGCTCATCTTGAGAGAGCGATGTAGTTCTCTTACACCATCTGGTTACAATTTCATCTTCGATCCGATACTGAGGGTACACATACTCACATAGATAATGTTCTCATGGAACCGCTTGCGGAGGTTGTCGATGAAGGCGGCCTCGGAGCGGAAGTCCTCGAGCAGCACGAAGTCGCCGACACCGACGCGCTCGCGGTGCTGCAACGCGTGTTCCATCACGCCCTGCACCGACACCGGCCGAAGGATCCTGGGCAAAGAACAAAATTTTATAAGCATCAGAAAGGAATTTTCCGGGAAGCTGGATGATTCATGTTGTGCTCTTGTTTTATATTCATAATAGGAAGAAAGAAGGAAAGAAGCTTAAGAAATAAAAAAATCTAGATTCAAAATATGTTGTATTCATTTCTGAAATATTGGCTTATTGGACAATGACATTATAAATAAAAATC
This sequence comes from Pyrgus malvae, assembly GCA_911387765.1. Classification (NCBI taxonomy): domain Eukaryota; kingdom Metazoa; phylum Arthropoda; class Insecta; order Lepidoptera; family Hesperiidae; genus Pyrgus; species Pyrgus malvae. The sequence goes on along the minus strand of OU426958.1, from coordinate 3,063,331 downwards.
CCTACTAATATTATAAATGCGAAAATGTGTATGTTCCTCTATCACGTCAAGACGGCTGAATTGATTTTAAGGAAAATTGGACTGCCGTGATGCAATTATATCATGTGGTGGAAAGGTGCAGTCGCCGGCCAGACTTCCGTGAAGCGTCCAACTGCCTACAGAGTAGCAGGTCAACTGCATACGACCACAGGCGAGATCTGAGTATGCTTGAGGTTGTGCGTAGATGTTCAGTTTCAGTTTAAAGTGGTCATTTTATAATAGCGTTTTAATTTAAGCCGTTGGTTACTGTTGTTATTGTTATTACCATAATAGGAGAAAAGGTCATTGAAAGAACCATGGAAAATCTACCTAATTTTCTGCGCAGTCGTAGGCGTGTTAATCAAATTTAACACAAATACCTATGACGATATTTATAAAATTTTGTAATGTTACGATAATGTATTTGGCAGCTCCTGCCAAGGTCAGTGATAACAAATAAATATAAAATTCGGTATAAAAGAGTTTTGTCAGTCATCTTTAAAAAATTGCAGAAAAATATTAATTTTATAATAAGTGAACAGGAAAGAGCCAAAGACGCTAAACGGGTAAGAACTTATTATTAGAAATCACTAGGACTTCCAATTAGAGCAAAAGCACCTAGTCTTATGTATCCACAAGTTTAAAGTATCTATGAGTGTAACATAAGTGAATGGTATGATTTTACAGATACCTATTAAAAATTAAAACCCATGTTTTTTTAAAAGACTATCTATTTTTATTTTCCTAAATTTTGTACCTAGAAGTTTTTATAGGTAGTTTAGTGATAGTCTGATGTCATTTTAAGAAGAAAATGGTAAAACTTCAAAAAAGAGCAAGAGCTTAAAAATCTTAGGCTCCGAGATTTGGTCTTAAGCTGTAGTATTTAGCTATTGATATGATTACGTAAGATGATATGATGATGATGATTAGTATGATTTAAAAATTGCCCTCTCTCTACCAAGAAACTCTGGATAACTCTGTTCCATAAAATGTTTTCTGAGACGAAACATCTGCAGCTGAGAAAGCTGTCTACGCCTCAGATGACCCTATCTATGGTTACGACTATATATACGTATATCGTACACGGATATTAATATTACCTACCTATACTATTGATAAAGCATAACAAATTGGAGCTTTCCCTAAGCTTAATGTCTTAAAATCTGGAACTTCAGCCTTAAAAGTTACCCGGACTACAAACACGCATTTACGTAACATAATTTTAAAGCTCACCGCTGTTTCTCAATCCTGGATAGTAGCCAAAAGTAGTCGCCAACTTCACTGAACCCCATTTTGAGTATATTTTGTGTGTACACATGAGCTTAGCTCCAGTTCCGAATGGCGACTGATAATGAGCAGTTAATAATAGTAATGACACTGGGAACAGTAAACAAAATGCCATTATTGGAGTACTGGCCCGACGGAAGCTTAATCGCGAAAATGAATGAAATCATTATTACATTTCGTTATCAACAAATTAGTTTAATTAACTACTTTGTTTGTGTTGATGCTTTCGCGGGGTTATTGTTTTTGGGTATCATTTAAGCTATCACCAATTTAATTAGTTTTGTGTTTCTTAAATAATAGGGTTTTTGTCCTCAAAATAGTAGATCTGTCACCAAAATGTAGTCACCAAACAATGCAAAATCAGTTCCACAATAAATCACCTAAAATCCTGAGATATAAGGTCTAGTACCAAATAAATGTTTTTGTATGTATTATAATAGGTGTGTCCTAATAAGTATTTAAGCAAACTAATAAAATAAGAGATCACCAACGATAATAAAATGCACCTACACGTGTGATCGAACCTAGTTAGTAGTTAGTAGAACCGCAGCGTACAGCGATTTTTCCCATCAAAAATGGAGGTGGGAAGAAGCTCTGGCTCCGTGACTTCTCCGGCGCTGCGGGAAAACCACTCCCTCCGCCCCAGCGTAAGAAAGCGGGCGGGGAGTGTTCTCCCTCCGCGCCTCCGGCTTTTTATATACACTCTAGGGGTAGTACAGATAAGACCACGTGGATAGTGGGGTGCTCTGATTTGGTTTTGGGTATATGGTCAGGGATCGATAATCGATTTATTTGGTGACAGATCTACCATTCTGAGCACAGAGCTATTACTTAAGTAACAAAACTGTTATTATAAGAACGAAGTTTATATTCATGTAATGCAATATAATTTTATTGGTTATCGATCTCTTATTTTACACATATATTAACATTAATTTGATAATTCATACCTGGGAACAATTTTTGTTTATCTGAGAACGAAAATATTTCGTGGCGATAGATCTATTTATTAGGTGATACAACTTGATGACAAATATAAATTTTGGTGATAGAAAATATAGTTCCCATTGTTTTTTATATTTCTAGACGACCCGCGTGGCGTAATGGTTACCATGCTGGACTGCCGATCGGAGGGTCCCGGGTTCGATTCCCGGCGAAACAGAAATTTGAATGATGAGTTTAAATTTATGTTCTCGGTCTGGGTGTTTGTGTTTCTGTCTTTGTGTGTGTCCATGGCACCCACGACACAGGGTACTACCCTACTGTGGGGCTATGAGTGTGAATCGTTATTTAATTTACATAATTTAATTTAATATTTCATACGATTTTGAGTTCGGATTGTTTGAGGCAGCCTTTAACAAAATTTTACTTTGTTGAACTGAAAATGTTTACTGAATTCAACAAGTGAACTACCTACTTATATAAATCATTGTGTTTAAATCTACTAATTACAGAAAGGTAATGGAAGGTTATATTATTGGTGTAGGAATAAAATATGATACTTTCGACTCTAATATGATTTTATCTTGAGTACACCTTATAAATCATTAAAATAAATTTCATTAAATAAGTATTAGTAATTCATAAAGATGCTTTTTATCGTCATTTATTATTTTCATAGTTTTTTTCTTTCCTTTATTTCTTATTATTGTATTATTCGTAAGTATCTTATATGAAAACATTTCAAAGTTGTCGTTTACTTCTTAGCAAAGTTACGTTATAATAGTATTCTGTGGCATTGTTCTGATTCATCTTTGATGACAAAGCCTAAGCTTTGTATTATGTCTTTATATTGTGTTGTGTATTTGTATTGTGTTTAAATTGTAGTACGAGGTATAAAATGAAAATACCTACCCCAAAAGCGGCTAAATTGGTATATTTGATCTGAAAATGAATCCCAGTAGGACTAAAAAAGTAGACGGATTAAAAATTACTTCAGAACTCTTAATTATTTAGGGCCAATGAAGTCACGAGTGAACGCTTGAATGTGCTAGCACTAGCAACCTTTTGCTTCTTTAACATTGCTAAAACTGACTATCGTTTGAATCTAACCTTTAGATACTACGATAACCACTTCATTCGCATATATGACATTGTTACCTATTGTTACTTCATTGAGTAAGTTCGTGACTACTGGAGCGATTATAGTTTCTACATGGCCCTATACTACGGTCAACGTAACCTTATCTTTATTACAAGATTCACATCACGTTTCTCATATGGCGTTAGAAGTCGGGGCTGAGTCATGGCGGATTTGGCAAACACGTGTTTTTAACCGTGTAAGCTATAGATGACTATAGTACCTATGTTTTGAGCGTTCTTTAGGTACCTCAATAGGGCGAGGAAGTACTTCACTGCGGGGCAACTCCTGACGCTGTACAAGGCCCAGGTCAGACCCCACATGGAGTACTGCTCTCATCTCTGGGCAGGAGCACCAAATTACCAGCTACACCCATTTGACTCCGTTGAAAAGCGCGCAGTCCGAATCGTCAACGACCCAAGATTGACTGACAGGCTAGAACCGCTCAGCTTGCGAAGAGACATAGGCTCGCTCTGCGTGTTCTACCGACTTTACTATGGTGAGTGCTCCGAGGAACTTTTCAAACTCATGCCTACATCACCATTCCATGATTATACCACCAGACGAAGGTTAAAGTTCCACAGGCACCATCTGGACTCGTGGCGGTCCTCCACAGTCCGCTTTGCACGCTCCTTTTTACCACGGACGTGTAGGTTATGGGACAACCTTCCAGCTGAGGCATTCCCAGTGGACTATAACATGGGGTTCTTCAAGAAAGCTGTAAAAAAAGGTCTCCTTCAAAGCCGGCAATGCTCGGGTGGCTCCCCTGGGGTTGCCCGTGTCCATAGGCGACGGTGATCGCTTAACACCACGCGGCCCGTCTGCCTCTTTGTTCGGTTTACATATAAAAAAAAACCCAAGTTTAGTCCCTGTAGCTTCGGGATTAAGAATAGAGCTAGGGTATCCCCTGCCTGATCGTAAGAGGCGACTAAAAGGGGGCTTCCGGGGTTGTGGACGGTGTGAGTGGGAGTTTGTTCCGCCCAGCCAGCAGCCCCGGGAAGGACGTGGTGTGTGCGTGGCCGCATGCCGCCGTAAGGATAGGAAGGTGCAAGTGCATATCTGCTCTCCCAAAGATGGGCCAATTCTGGACGCCGCACGTGGAGGTCACCGGTCAAGCGCAGAAGCAGGCCACTGAGGAGGTTTTAGTGCAATTAAAAACACGGCTTTCTATGAACCAAATCGCTTTCCTCAATATTCACAGATGTCATAAAGTTAATATGTTTGGATGGATGTTTGTTATGCAATCACGCAAGAACGGCTGAACGGATCGGAGTGAAATTTAGCACAGAGACAGATTATAGTTTTAAATAGCACTTCTTATCCCAAAAAAATTCACTGTTCCTGTGATATCGATTAGTATAATCGTCGGCTCACTAGTGATAGATATACTAATAAATCCTAAATCCAGCATTAATATTATATACGAATTCGGCGATGGCCAAGCCGTAAAATACGCGGTCTCCTTTATGGACGTACCAAGTTCAGACCTCCGGCGCGCACGAATTGTGAAGTGCACATTTGTCGCTGCTCCGCTGTGATGCATACTATTGTGATATTTACAACACAAATGTTTTGTATATTATTATATATATTTGTACAATGTTTTCCATCACCACGGATGCCTGAGAGGAACTTGTGATTTCTTGAAGGCATGTGTCACGTCCAGCAATCCGCAATTGGCCAGCGTTATATTCAAAAAAAGTAAAACGAAATAATTTCTAGTTAGGAAGGAATTACGTACTCAAACTACGAGTAGGTAACGCATAAGTAGTTGGCGTACTACCTGACTTCAATTAAATTTTCTTGTTGATTTGTTAAGATTTTTTATAATTTTAACATGCTTGTATAAAGCTGAGCAAACGAATATTAATTTACGTTGTTTGCAAAATAACTCTGTTGTAAAATATTTAAGAAAAAAAAGGAAAATTTAATTTCCAAAAAAAAATTTGAGTTTCGAATTTTTGGTCTTTTATTTCTTAAATATTGAACTGTCTCTTTATTTTATTAAATTCCCATTTATTAATTGTCTACTCAGAAAACAGATATAATAAAAAAATGTATTAGCAGTATATTTTGTGTGGTTTATCATTATCCCTTAAAGTCTTCAAGTAAATTTTCAGAAAAAACTCAAATCGTAAAATATCTTTGAAAACATTGAAAATTGGACAGGGTATATTACATGACTTATTTTATAGCAAATGATCCATACCTTCACCCCTTGAAAGGAATTACACATAGGTATATTATGTAATAATCATCCTGTATATAGACGCTAGTATTATCCTAATTAATTATAACGTAAACCGCAACGGAATCGGGTCAGTGTGCCAGTGCCAGGCGGACGTCGATAAACAAGGATATGTGACGTGTGGTGCATACATCGGATGCATAAAGTGACATCATCACAGCTAGGGTCCATAAGGTGCGCTAGGATATGCTAATGTAGTCCGAATAGCAAGAATAGAGCTACGGTATACCCTGCCTGATCGTAAGTGGCGATTAAAAGGGGGCTTCCAGGGTTGTGGCGGTGAGAGTGGGAGCTCGATCCATCCAGCTAGCAGCCCCGGGAGGGACGGCGGTGTGTGTGGCCGCATGCCGCCGTAAGTATCGGAAAGTGCAGTAAAGCACATCTGCTCACCCGAAGATGGTCCCGTTCTGGGGCGTGGAAGACACCGGTGCGTTCCACTGGAGATTCCGGAGTCCTATCCAAGCGTAGAGTAGATGCAGGCCACCGAAGGGCTTTTAGTGCGGTACAAATCCCACATAACCCGGTATCCTCTCCCAAGGTACTGGCTACCTTTTGAAGGTTTCTCCCCCGATATAAAAAATGGTGTGACATGGACTTTAGACATGGTCTTCGTCTGGTTCATGTTTACTAAAAAAACATTATTGAAAAACGTTACTAAAAAAAACACGTCTTCCAGTACAGCGGTAGACAGCTTCGGGGATATAACATCGCCTTGTCGTACTCCGCGCTGCAGTGGAGTAGGTCTATTACTTCCGTCGTGGACTCGGACTGTCATGGTTGCGATTTTGTATAAACGCTTCAACACCTCGATGTACCGATAGTCAAACTGGCATCGCTGGAGTCTCTCCAGCACTCTAACCCCGCCCAGGTCTCGATAGAATCGAAGGCTTTCTCATAGTCCACATACGCAATACATAGCGGCAGATTATACTCCTCGGTCTTTTGTATAACCTGTCGCAGCGTGTGTATGTGGTTCATGGTACTTTTGCCTTTTCCGAATCCGGCTTGTTCGGGAGGCTGGAAGTCGTTTAGCCTGCGCGCAATACGATTAATAAGAACCCTTGAAAACAGTTTATAGACGTAGCTCAGAAGCGCGATGGGTCTATAGTTCTTCAAAAGGGCTCTTTCCCCCTTTTTTTCTAATAGAAACAGGTGAAGCATTTCCAATCGAACCTTTAAAGTGCTACCACCTACAAGCTTCTTCATAGTTTCGCCGTTTCTTTTCCTTTATTTGACTCAAACAATATAAATTATATCATTACAAAATACTGTAATGTGGAAGAATATCGACGTCATATTCTCCAAAGAATGGAACCACGGTGGTATTTAAGAGAATGTCAACTTGATGCCATTATCGTAAATACCAAGCCATGATTGTCGCTTTTTCTTTTAGGGCATTAGTCCTATATACATAGATGTATGGTTAAAGTTTGAGCTCTGATAGTTCGAATGCTACTTTGCAGAGGCTCACCTAATATATGTCCGACCCTTAGAGCATCAAGGTATGACAGGTATGACACCCGTCAGAGAGGAGTGGCCTTTACGGGCGAACCCCTCGTCCCAACGTGCCTTCTAGATATACAACTAGTGTGTAAATGACGTTGTTAATTGAAATTGACATATTTAGAAATATATGCGTCTGTAGCGATGAAAGAATATTTGTGAATGTGTGACAAAATTAAAATGTGTGCGTTCTTCCCCCGCACCAGATTTGACACAAAAATTATGTATTTATGCGAGGCGCTATGCCGTCTCTATTGAAGGGTGAGTCAGTAACTTTTATGCTCTAAGGTCTTACCCACTACCGTATTAAAATAGTAATTTTTAGTATAGATTTTTAAAATCTATGAAGTCTGGCTAAGGAAATCTCTTCTTCGTATTTTATGTGATCTACTATGAAGTGATCACATCCCTCGAAAAAAGTGCAGTGCTTTCTTTCCATTTGGTATGAATAACTAAAAAACCATGCAAATATTATAAATGTTTGTCTTTCTTTCACGTCGCAATTGACCTGATTATTTATCAAAATAGTTTGAGGGTGGGAGAGTGTCATTGCCTATACTTTTTACCCGGTATAAATATCTCATTCCTATGGGAAACAACATGTAGCCAACGCGGGCTGAACTTTGAATCGCGGCGGAAAGCTAAGCGGTTTCAAGCCAGCGTATTTTTCGGCGCGTATACGGTCGTTTCGGATAACGCGCTTACACTTACACGCACGCTGCTTTTTGTTGTTTGCTTTTTGTTGTGTGTTGTTTGTTGTTTGTTTTGTTACAAAAAGCAAATAAAAGACGCGCGAACCCGCCGAAATACGAGTACAACCTAGTTTGGAACCGCTCTTCAGGTGTGGTCGCAGCCTTCAATTTTGTGTTTTAAATTTCTATTAAAATTCTATTTTGGGGTCGCCAAGAATTTTGGGGGTTCACTAAGAAATGTGGGGGGAAGTTAATTGGCTTGTTTCGCTTTCCATCTACGCATGATTGATCGATTTTGGGGGGGGGGGAGGTTGGAGTCATATCCCCTGTGACCCTCCCCCCTGTGACCGCGCCTGCCGCTCTTATGGTGTAATAGTTTAAAGACTTCAGATCATGCCTTTTAACTCGGACTAGAATCTACTCAGTGGGTAGGTACCTATTTAATTACTTTCAATCCAATTGTTCTGCACATTTCCAATCTAGACCAGCGAGAAGCCTTAGATTGATTCAGTAGATTAATTATATGAATCCTTAATTGTATTGTACCCGTGGGACCACAATGAATGAATCTACATACCTAGGTATCAGATGGTTTTCAACATTTCATGTTGTCATGGTATAATATGGTTTTACAGAATAACTAGCTGACCTCGCGAACTCCGTATCGCCCTAAAATGTTTAGGGTGGGCCACCCTTATCACTTAGGGGGATGAAAAATAGATGTTGGACGATTCACAGACCTATATGCTCACAAAATTTCATGAGAATCGGTCAAGCCGTTTCGGAGGAGTACGGGAACGAGCATTGTGACACGAGAATTTTATATATAAGATAATTTCTAAGTCATTGTTTTCCAGCCGCCTTTCTATCCATCACCCAGGGTTGACTGGTACAGAATACCATTAGACATTAAGTTTACCCTGTAGCCCTAAATTTAAGGTTATAATAAGATTAATAAGTCTATATAAATGAAAATAATTGTTCATACATACACAAATAAATAAAATTGGAGTGTCTGTTTGTAATGTTTAGATAACCGCTTTTTATTACATTCATTTGAATGTATATGTATATAGTATACGGTACCTATACCAGAATAAAATATTTTACAATTTTTGTCTGTCTGTATGTTTGTTCCGGCTAATTTAGGAAATGGCTCGACTGATTTTGATAGGGCTTTCGCTGGCAGGTAGCTGATGTAATAAGGAGTAGATAACTTAGGCTACTTTTATTTTAGAAAAAATATAAAACTAAAGCCCACCCGGACAAAGTCGCGGGCGGCCGCTAGTACATAAATAAATCTATATATCTATATAATAATTTTCTGATAACGTTTCAGACTCATAGCCCCATAGTACGGCAGATATACCCTATGTCGTGGGTACCATGGACACATACAAACACAGAAACACAAACACTCGAGGACAGAAATTTTAAACTCATTCAAATTTCTCTAGCTCTATTCTTAAACCCGAAGCTACAGGGACTAGAAGTTTCCACCACCTACTTTACTACAAAATTTGCCAGGTTCGGTAACCTAAGCATAGGTAGTAAGCGTAGTACGGCTTCGTGATGGATAAAAAACCTCAATTTATACCAAAACATGCAGCTGACCTTTTTATTAATAAACCGATTCAAGTTCAAGGCGGGCAAGGCAAGGTATACGTATACGTAAAAGTATATTTATACCTATCTATACCGCATACAGTAGCTTCCGCCGGTGTTTCCTATTTGGTACGCCACACTTACCCAAAACAGCCGTCTAAAGTCAATCACCTTGCCACACTGCCGCAAATAGCCGTGGCTATTTTAATGGCCATTACGTTGGACAACTTTATTCAAATGAGCACGTAGATTCACGTAGAAATTGTTTAACTGAAGAATTGGTAAAGATGCGGGTTAGTGGCCAACCCGCTGTCGGATGTTTTCAAACCGCCCATAAGGCCTCCGACTAGGTTTAACGACTGTTATCTATCGACAACAACCGGGACCGACGGCTTAACGTGCCCTCCGAAGCACAGAAACGAGCATGAAATTTTTTGCCACTAGCGGTCACCCATCCCACTCCCGACCGCTCCCGTTTGGCTTAGCTGCAAGACCGCTTGCGTTCTACGCTAGCCGCCGAGCCACGCGCGCTTCAAATGTGAGCTACTCTATACCAATGTATTTACGAACTATTAACCACATTTATGCAAATAAATTATTTCATTTTATATTTCATTTCATTTCACATTTTACTTAAGTAGTTGTTTCATGTGTGGGCTTTGTGGCCGACAGCTTTCCACCACGACATATATAATATTATTTACTAACACAGACTTTAGATAAATTATGTATAATTCGAGAGCCGATATGTCGGTTTTATTAGTGTTTCTTATGCAAAGTAGAAACGAGAAATCATTGAAAACACAAATGGCGCTGATATGAACTAAATGATTCATCTCGACAGTCCTTGCAAGAGTCTAAACAACTTTCTTCCATTAGCGGCTAATACGATACGCAAGAAATATGTTGATTTGTGAACTTAGTATTCAATCTTTGATTGCTGTCTATTGAGCTATTGAAGCATTGAAGCGTTTTAGAGACCGTAAAGTCTTTATTTTATTAACTGTCACAGTATTTTCGTACCCATTACTTTTCCATTTTTCAATACGAATATTTCAGACTCTACTACACATAAGACCGCTTTCAGTGTGTCGTTCAAAGTGCCCTGAGTTCAATTCCCACTGGTACGTATAGAAATCTTAACCATGGAACATGTTTGTGATTTAGCTTTTAAGGTTTCTTTTCATATAAAAGATAAAATCACAAATATAATCCAAACAGGGCATCATAGAGCAACAAGCATGAGGAGCTGTTATGTCTATTTGATGCCCTATTCCAAGAGAAGTGGCCGTGATTGTGACGTGTTAATTTAGTTACAAGTGCTGTACAACTCACTGGAAAGAGCAGCGCAGCTTTTAAGCTTTCTCGCATGCCAATAATAGAGTGAAAACGTCTGTAATTAAACGTGATAATAAATCTGCCTTATTTACAATCAACGTTAGCATAACACTATCAGAACATAAGAGTCAATTAGTTCCAACCAAAGTGAGGTAAAAATACTTTAAATGCATAAAGAATGCTTACATCCGCCTCCGCGCAACATAAATAATCGTAAGTCTAGGATGGAAGCGACAGCTAGTCTCCACATTTGGGCAGGCCGTCAATAAAATTGCTTATAAACAGTCGTGAATATTAATATCGACACGGTATCTTTCTTGTATCAATACAATTGACAGTCAAACTTATTGGATCATAGTTTTTGGTTCAAAATGTTTGATTTCTCTTAACGTAGGCTAAAAATTGGAGTTTCCGGTGTGTAAGTTTTTAGAGTGATGTGGAATATTAACGAATTTCTTCTTACGTGGGTAGGTAAAAGATTCAGATTTCCGGTCAGACCATCTATAAGTAGCATAGACCCATCGAATAAGACTTTCTTCATCGCATTATTATCGAAAGGTGTAGAGGCCTTTCGACATAAGGCTCCTGTATCTCGGGCTTAAAAATATTATATGAACTAAACTACGGTATTTCTGCACGACTGTAAGAAGACTAAAAGATGCAGGTTATAATGAATGCGGGTAAATAAGTTTTATGATAAAAGATACTTGAACTCGAAAATACTTATGCGAATGAATAAAATCCTTTAACATCGGGCCATTTCCAAAAACGTATTTTATCATAGAGGGATAGATAAATGAGATAACCTTAGAGGATCAAAGGTACTGACTCAAAGGGTGTCAATATCTGTGATGCTCTAAGGAGATAACATACTCGGGGTACATCGAACCATAAATCTAATACCTTTAAACGAGCAATTCTTGTATGTATCTAAATATATTTTTTGAATCTCGGAAACGGCTCCAAAGATTTTGATGAAATTTAGTACCCTGGTTTCGGCGATGATAAATCGATCCACAAAATTTTTATTGATGGAAATTTTTAGCTGTATAAAAATATTTTCAACTAGCTGTGCCCGCGACGTCGTCCGCGTAGATAAAGACTTGTACAAAAGGCTTGATTAGACTTGGATTATTTGTTCCTCCTCCTCCTTAGTCTTTCACTCTTTTCAGAGTGGTCGTTGCTGATGAGGTTGCAATGTCGTTCGTGACCGCTTGCCCTCCACTGTCCCTTGGATTATTCTTACCTTTTATGAAATTACTTATGATACAAAAGTTCATATTATTATATTGAGTAGATACATTCTTCCTGAGTCCTTACAATTCTTACTGTACTCCTCTTATAATATCGACTTTTCAGTCGTTATCATCAGTTTCTCTTTACAAATTAAACATATTATAATAGCCTGTTTTTAAAGTGTTTAAATAGTACTGCTGTGCCCGCGGAAAGGATCATTATAATTAAATAATTTGTGCTGCAAATAATGCATAGATTCATTATCATTATGTAACTTAAAATATATTGCAGAAAGGTGGTGAAATGTCTACGCTATGTCAGGCGTGGTTAGTAGTTGGGAGTCAAATTATTGGTTGCTTACACGTTGGTTGCAATTGTCGTTAACATACTGTCGTTCATACTTAATGGAGGTATTTTGAGCGATTTAAAACTTGCGACAGCAGTTAGGCCACTAACAATGAAGACACCATCAACCTGAATTGGAGCAGCGTGAGAGGATCAGGCCCTACGCGATTAAGAGTCAATTGGTCCTATTAACAACTCACACAGCATCAGAAATAAATATATCGATTACTAATATTATTCTGGGCGTGACCACCATGCCGTGCTGCTGCCGTGACGCTTTAGCATATTAGTATAACACCAGTGCCAGTACTGCGTATGTATGTAATAGCTCTTATTAAATTAACCACTGAAAACGTCTGCTCATTTCTATAACATTTTTTTATTAGACCCTCGGCAATTGCTTATTCGTTTATTCGAAATAACTTTTTTTATAAATAAACCGAACAAAGAGGCAGAAAGGCCGCGTGGTTAAGCGATCACTGTCGCCTATGGAAACGGGCAACCCCAGCGGAGCCACCCGAGCACTGCCGGCTTTCAAGAAGAGCTTTCTTTACAGCTTTCTTGAAGAACCCTATGTCAAAGTCCACTGGAAATGCCTCAGCTGGAAGGTTGTCCCATAACTTACACATCCGTTCAAACATCAAAAAGAGCGTGCAAAGCGGCCTGAGGAACTTTAACCTTTGACTGGTGGTGTAATCATGATATGGAGACGTAGCTATCATTTTGAAAAGAACACTCAGCATAGTAAAGTCGGTAGAACACTTTGATTTTTTTTACGTTTCACACTGATAGCGCCAGAGTAGGGGAAAATATACACTGTGTAATGGGTACCATGCGACACACAGAGACAGAAATACAAACACTTAAACCGAGAACAGAAAATTAAACTCATCATTCAAATTTCTGCTTCGCCGGGAATCAAACTCGGGACCCTTCGATTGGCAGTCCGGCATGGTAACCATTGCGCCACGCGAGTCCAGGCGCGGTGCAGCCTTCAATTTGGGGGGGGGGGTCGCCAAGAAATTTTAGTGGGGGGTCACTAAGAAATTTGGGGGAAGAGGTGTCATGTCCCCTGTGACCTGTCCCCGGGACCGCTTGCGCGAGTCGATAATTATTATTGTCTATTAAATAAGGTCGATACCAATAATATGTGTATGTAACCACCGCGCCGCGCCTCCATAATGCTCTACCACAATGAGTACAATATCAGCGCCAGTTCCAAAGCTCTCTGTTGTTAATTTTTTATTAGATACTTTATTAAGTAAATATACTCGTAATTAATTATTTGAAATAATCTCCACCTATCCACTTTGTAATAGCGTAATTGGGTAAAATAATGATTATGTAACACCACCTGTAAATCTACCTGTAAAAAGCAATTAAATATGAATAAATGAATAACAACGACATCTATCGTATAGCGTGTAAACTAAATTGTCGATATACCGAATTTGCAACAGATCACTAAATAGTTCTGAATGTGAACATAGATGTCGGCAGTAGCCTCGTTTTGTTAAGGTTTTGTACATTTTGTATTGAGGATTTCTTTGAATATGTGGTGATATGATATGTATGGTTTTTTTAAATATTTAGGGATGAAATCTAGCATAAGTGTTTGAAAACTTGCTATCAGAATATTAAGAGATGTTAGTAGTTATCGAAACTTGGACCGCTCGCATTAACTTTATTATAGCGTGCAGGTGTTCATCCATTTCATCATTCTTGAAATTGACGTAACTTTTTTTGTTTGTGAACCGATTTAAATAAAACAAACCCTAAATGTTAATCCAAAAAAATACCAATACTTCAGTGAAAACCGCATACTTCTACGTTAAGCCGTTCCTGAGATTAGCGCGCACAAACGAACAGATAAATAGACAAACAGACAAACAGACAAACAGACAATAATTCTAAAAATCATTGTTTTGGGTTCTATTACGCTAATAAATAGCCCTAGTGACAGTTTTTTTCAAATATCTTCAATGTACAGAAACCGACTTGTTACAGATTTATTATATGTATAGATGAAATAAATTTAAATATAAACTGAAAAATACGACTCTTCCTGACATCTATTGGAGAGTATTAATAATATTGTGGCGTAAACGCTGTCAAACTGGGGAGCCCACAAGGCTCATTGTGGATTTCCTCAAGCGTCATCAGGACATTGTGCTTTTTATAGGTTGGATGGTAGTAAGATTAAAATATTATATTATTTAATATTATTATACTTCATGACGTTTTGCGTTTAACCGGTGGAGAGAGCGCCTATAGGTTTTCAAAAATTTTATACGAAAGGTCCAGGTAAAATAGTAGAATAAATTAAATGCATGCTAAGTCATATTTCAGTAACTTAAATGCATGGTAAGTCATATTTCAGTAATCTGAAGATTTAATTATGAACGGTAACGGGGTTTTCTAATCTGACCATTTTGATATCCAGAAGTAAGAAAAAAAAACTGTACCTACATAGAAGGTCTTTTTTAATCGTGGCAGCACTGAACAGGATGCAAGGTGTACCCCATATCTTAATCTGACGCGCTCGAGTAAATCCGTAAATCCCCTCTTGGGCTCCCCTACCTATTACCATACGCCAATCCGACGTTCAAAGAACTGACAATGTCAGTTTGAAAGAGCTCTATGAAAATTTTGTCCATTAGATTAAAGCTTTCGTGGTCGAATGGTTGCGTGAGTTAACTGCGGAACTAGAGACCCGGGTTCAAACCTCAATCAAAACCATATTGTGTATTTTTTATTTTTATGAAAATAACTATTTTTATTAGGAGCTATTTCAGATGGCGTTGTTCAGCAACACTAAGCAAAACAGTGTTTCGTTTGAAACTAAACCAAGAAAATAAATTGTTTTTATCCGAGCAACGCTCGGTCGTCCAGGTACTAAAATCTTAATTGACGTGTAACAGTTTATTTGACTCATTTTTAATAACGTAATTTTATCATTTTACGGCTGAATGACAATGCGATAGGATTACTTGAGGTTGTAGACTTGTAGTTGTATGGCAGCTTATAGGCTTAGGATACTAAGAGCATTAAGTCATGCATGGGTGTCCTTTTAATCTTCTTAATCTCCTTGTTACAGACCTTTTGTGCTAATAACCTTAGCTTCAACCATATTCGTGTAACTGTTTATTTCCCGCTATTCTTTGCTTAGTGCTTATTTCTAATCTGAATTTCTTCAAACTGAATCTATGATCGTGGTAGCGCGCTGAAGTTTTGGCATGAAATTACTGATTACTTTATTGTTTACTATAATATTGATAGTGATATAAATACTAATTTAAGATAATATTAAAGGGATTATATGGAGTTGATTATTTTTAAGTTTTAAAACTTATTTTACCATAATCTAAATTTTTGGTCGACTTGGCCTATCCTGTACCAGGAGTGCTGGCAAATTATATCGCCATGGAGCTGTAAATGTAATGTAAATCCGCAGATCGCTTGACACCGTTTCTATACCTGCATGCTTAGAATCCACAGGAATGTCTAGAGACCTGACGGAGCTACTCTTGTTCCATGGCAAGTTGATCGAGCCCTGATATAGGCTTTTACTTATATTCTACTTGTAGATACGTAGGCCTCATTGCATTTTTATAATGAATTTTATATATTAATTTATAGTATATTGTGTAGCAAGGGGTGAAACAAGACCATTTCTGACGAGGGCGAGCTTCTTCGCTCGCTTCGCTCGGGCTGTCATCGCCCTCGTCGTTCTTTTCCTGACTATGCTATTGTTATTGTCATTATTATTTCCTTTTTTCCTAAAAACGTATGTTTGCTCTGTTTGTCTACTGAATTGAATTGTTGTAAATTTGTGCACCTGAACACGATGTTATGTACTTTTATTAATAATTCTTACAATACGTTTTTTTGGTTAGTACGTTTGTTTGGTTGGTAAGAGATCACTTTTAGTGATAAGACCGCCAATGTACATTAATACTAAGTATGTACAACCTCTGTGTATGTATTTTTTTTATTTGTTGGTGTACAATAAAGAGTATTATCTATCTTATCTATCTATAAGTATTTCTATTAATATTATTACTATTTCCAAACTACACAGCTTGGCACATCAAAAAGTGTACTTAATTATAATAAAGAGCTGCAAAAGCAAACTAAATTTCAATAACATCATTCATATGCAACATGCAACGTTTAATGCAATGTGCGAAGCAAATTCGTCATTGTAATTTATTCAGAGACAATTGGCATCAATTAGGCGGTCATTATCAATTAATGATAAAGTCGCATGATATGGAATTGATAATACTTTTGTATCATATCAATCAGCAATGATTATGTAATGCCTTATATTATACTAGCCTTCTGCCAGCGGCTTCGCCCACGTGGACCCCTTTTATAGGTTCCCGTACGATAAAAACCATCCTATCTCCTTTCCTAAGGTCCACTCTATCTGTGTTCCAAATTTTATTAATATTGGTTCAATAGTTTAAGCGTGAAAGCGTAGCAGACAGACAGAGTTACTTTCGAATTTATAATATTAGTAGGGACTTATGAATCTATGTGAAAAACTTGCTATTTCTTTAGATTCCATCCATACATCCATTTAAACATTTATACGTCCACTGATGGACTGGCTTTCCTTAAGATTCCCCACTCTATCAGGTCCTGTATTTTCTAAATCACGTGAGTTCCTGCTGTCTTCTTCAGTAAGTGAAGTGAAGGTCACCGAGCTCTTAAAATTTGCAAGCTGAAATAGCAATGGGCAGGGCACATTACTACGTGGACCGATAACCGTTAGAAAAGAAACGTCTTCGAATGGCGACATGAAAAGCACAGACCGCCCTACAACAAGGCGGAACGATAATTGGGCCAATTGTTTTTTGACTTGATTTGATTTTGAATTGTAAATGTGACCACAAATCGCACCTTTTTATCGAAAAACAAACAAATCGATAAATAAACTTGGTCCAGGCTCCAGGCACTTAGACGAACGTAAATTTTATGTCTACGAAAAGAAACGTAAATGATGAATCTGTTACGTTTGAATCCGCAGATCCGGAATAAGATCAAACAATAAAAACATCAACATGTCATGTACGGATACGTTTACTTTTAAGTATAAATGAACTTCCTAGATACCTTACCTATGTATACAAGAAGCTTCGAGAGAATGTGAAAGTGAAGGAATGAACTGAGATCATTGTTTGCAAACACTATCGGTTAATAAACTGTGGGTACACATTCGCTTCGAGCCTTTGAGCTATTGATAATTCCTGATGTATACACGGCACATAGAGCTTCGGAAGTTGTGATATCTAAATGTAGTACCTACCTAGTTGTAGGTAAGTATGTAGTTCTAAGTCTAAAGTATTTGTTATTGTAGGCAAGTACGTTGATTTTTGTTAGGTTAGGTTAAATAATTTTGTCAAGATTTAGAAATGATTTTTTACTGAGGAAATCTCTAAAAACTAAAGGTTAATCGTCAATTTTTAATAATTAAATCGTTTTATAATGTCCCGGTTATTCACTTAAAGTATTATGTATTCTGTGCTTAAAGTGAAAGGGATTTATGCTATAGTTCACCACTTTGGCAGGTTGTTAGGCCTTCATACGCCTTTGGGAAACTTTGGGAAATTCTAGTTGCGGATCTAGGATTTGATCCTTTTTGTTGCCCCCAAAATAATCAAACGAAATTTTGTGCGATGCACATGTACTTTTAACGGTAGCATGTGGATTTAAAACAGCAACTCTTAATTTTTGGGCTTCTAGTATACATTCATATATTTTTTACGGAGTCAAGCCCAAAAGGCCACGTTAAAGACAAACGCAAGTAATATGTCCTGTCAAAATCTAAAGCGGACCTAAAAGATGACCTTGACATGGAGGAGCGTAGGGTGCTGGCTGTCAGGAGTAACATGTCGATCCATCTGCAAGAAAGGTGTACAACTTACTTTATTTAGGGCATACTTTAATAGGGCCAATCGTTTTGCACATGCAGCCTGTTCATCACATTTTATATACTAAAAGAGTGCACAGCGTCCTGTGCATCCAGTACAATTATCCAGTACATACTGTGCATGTAGTGCATCGGGGATGTTCACAGAATTTCGCATATATTTCACGCAATCATGTGCAAGCGAGTGGCATCTCTGTGGTGGCGGAGGAGGGTGCGCAAGAATTCCAGCAGTGTGTTGCGTACGTTGGCGGTCCGTGTCGACGGACCAATTTTAAAGCACTGGATGTCATACAACGTGGTAGAAGATTTTGACATTACATAATATAATTTTTTATTGTCATTGTAATTTAGAAAATTAATTATTTAATTTTGTATTTTGACATTCTGATGTACTTGTATTGCATTGATTTTAATGTTTTTAAGTAATAATTAAAATTGTAATGTTATGGATAATTTTATTTATTTATTTATTTTATATTTTATTGATCACCTTAAACTAGGTTCACAATAGGCGGACTTAATGCCTAATGGCATTTTCTCCCATAATTATAATGTCTTAATTAAATAAATAAATAAATAAAAGTTAGGCGTTTACTAGGAAAACTGACAAAAAGGTCTATAGGCATCCGAGTTACGACGTTTTAACCAGTGGTTATGCACATCATAGTTTTTTATACATATATACTACAAAGTCATTAAAAATCTATGATGTACTTAGTAAATAAATAAATATAAATATCTTTGGACAATTCACACAATGCCATCTGATTCCAAACTAAGCAGAGCTTGTGCTATGGTAATCAGAAAGCTGATAAACATACTTATATAATTCTAAATACATACTTAAATAGATAAATTAACACCCAGACACAGAACAAATAGTCATGTTCATCACACAAATATTTGTTCTGGGTGGGAATCGAACCCACGACCTCACGCTTCGCAGTCGGCTCATCACCCACTACGCCACGGAGGCTGTCACATAGTGTAACACATAGATTTATTATGAATTGGTGTAACATGTGAAAACTACGTAAGTATATCCTAAGTCTACGGTAAAAACCTTTTTTTCTTATAGAACGACTCATGACTAAGTTCTCGGTTAGGACGTCGCGATATTTCTGTATTCAAGTGATACATTTACTATGAACTTTATAAGCACATTTGAACCACCTACAAACCGGTTTCGAATTCGTAACAATAGAAAGAACTGTCTCGTTACAAGGTCTGTAACGCGATAAGTTGGACGGCGACTCGTTGCCTCCCAGATCGTATGTCGCGTTGCCCACATGACGCAGGCTGACGAACTACGTTGGTAGGTGAGTGTGACAGGCATAACATAAGTTCCGAACAAACATTTGTGGCAGTTTTTTCCGAGTGTGCGACGCAAAGGAGGGTTAATTGTTTATCAGTCCATGTATGTACGTTTGTTTCTATGTGGCGTTGTAGAGAATAAACGTGTTGACCTGTTTAATTACTGATTTTTTCGTCATTTTTTTTTGTTGTGGCATCGCAAACTCTCTGTGCATATTGCCAGCGTCAATTATAATTTTTGCACCAATTTTTGTGTTGCTGTCTTTGTGTATGTCCAAGGTACACACGACCCACGACACAGATAAGTATATCTAACTTACTGTGGGGCTATGAGTATAGAAAGTACTAATAATTCCTTGTAATAGTTTAAAAATATCTGAGAAGTGTCGATATTCATAGCCAATCACAGCTTTCGTGCAAAATGTAGAGGCATAGAATTCTTATCAAATCGAATAATTCGACTTTACATGTTTTAAGACTTACCATTAGGTACCTGTCGATAATCTACATTTAGGTACAGTTTCATTCGACTGAATGTTATTCGACAATGTAAATTTTCAGGTATTTGGTAACTTAGGATCTAATTTCGACTTTATCGTGTCGATCATGCTGGAAAACTCTTATCATGATACAAATCCTACGCTAAAATGCGAAGGTAAGTTTGTTTGTTGCTCTTTCACGCGAAAACTATTCAATCGATCATCATGAAACTTTGTACATATATTTTTGGATTATCAGAAGTTAAATAAGATACTTTAAAAAAATTAACGCGGGTGAAACCACGGGGCACAGCTAGTAAAATATAATTTTTAAAACTTGCTAATGTCAACCCATAAACTTATCACATTATTAAGAATCACCGCTGTCAACCCAATTATTTAAAATTATAAAATGAATAAATTAAAACAAATTTGATCATTTTCTTTTCTTTTGATGTTTTTAGTGTAGAAAAAATACGAAAGCATTATAACACAATTTATGTGCTGTGCTATATTATAGAGCAAGACGTGCTCTATCTAGCCCACGCAGGGCGTCTGACGCCATATTGATAAAATATTATTGCAACAAAGACCCAGTTATTTATTATCTGTTACGGCATTACGTCGGTAGAATTTATTAATATTTAAAAAAATACTTTGGTAAAGTTATTACGTGCGTGTTTGCTTTTCGGTATTTAAAAAGAACGTCATAAAGCACTAAGATTTAGATTATTAAAATTATATACCCCTCTTTATATCTCGCATAAAAATACAAAAATATACAAATATTACCAAGGACGAAATTAAATCAATTAATATAATTTGATCATAGATCTGTCCAAAAATAAGCAGTGGCTGATAAAAGTAACAAAAAAGAATAGGCTGTTTACATCGCGATAGTAAAAAAACTCTTGAGTTTTTTGGCGAAAAGTTCGAAGATGTTGTGCTCTAGTTTTATTTTCATATTTATGTGTATTTTTAGTATGCTGTCGGATAAAGTTGATGCCATTTTTTTCGATATACCTATTTAGGTTTATTACAGTGCGGAAACATGTTTTTCGGTTGCCTCCATCGCTTTACTTGGACATCTGACTGACTTGACTGACTGATTAGTATATTAGTTGACTGATTAGTTTGATTACTATTTAATCTATTACTACTTGGTCAAGTTTTGACAAAATTTACAAAAATATGCCAGAGTAGGCGTTGCCATTATTGAAAAAAAAACTTAACAGCCATGCTTCCATGAAAAGGACAGGTCAACAGGCTTATAAGTATTTGAGCTTTTTAAGTAAATCAGATATAAACATGGGGCCAGGCTACAATAGATCATTTACTGGTCGCAGTGGCCTTAGGGTTGTACCCTTCCCCACCAACTCAAATAATAATAATAATAAGTAAATACGGAGGGAGTTTGAAAAAAAAATCTGCAAAATTTCAGTTATACGAAACTTATCTGCGCCTACGCATCAAAATGAGGATCAGTAAAGTTATAGCAAATTCAATGAAACTACAACACACTTTATTCTATATGACATAAGAATGATATATCTTTTTGAATTATCAAAATCGGTCCATAACTTACGAAGATATTAAGTAATAAAGTTGTGCCGTTCCTCTCGCTAAAAAGTACACGTGTGACGTCACAATTATCGAACCGAGCGCAGTCGGCATACGATTCGACGAGACGGATGTTTGAGATTCGAGTGTAAAGTGTAGTTCGAATGTAATTTTGTAATAAAAGTATAAAACTTACCTTAATACTTAATATTAGTACTAATAAAGTAGAAGTTTTGTACAAGCTCAATCAGATAAACGTCCGAAATACCTATATAGGTACCTACCTACTCGTACATATTGTACTGATCTTTTAGAGAAATTCACGTATTTTTAGCGTTTTTGAAACTAGTTGAGACTTAAAATCACTCATCTCTTTTTAATTTTGATTACCTACCCACGGAAGGTTGTGGAAATAAAACTTTATAAAAGAAACGAAAGCATTTTTATTTTTACACTTTTAGGCTAGATCATAATAAAAATAAAGTATTACCTTATACATAACAAAAATCCTGTAAATTAACTAAACCACAGGCTATCGTTACAATATTATCCAAAAAATATTCATACATACCTCACACCTATATTTTTTTATCGAGACGAGACCCGTGACGGTGACGACCGACCCGTGTGGCGTAATGGTTACCATACCGATTGGAGAGCCCGGGGTTCTATTCCCGGCGTGGCAGAAATTTGAATGTTGAGTTTATATTTCTGTTCTCGGTTTGGGTGTTTGTTTTTCTGTCTTTGTATGTGTCCATGTGAAAACGACCTCTGCACCTGGCTACATACAACACCAGGACACTGAGGACCGACGAAAAGATACATGAGCTGGAAGCAGAGATAGATAAGTTACGCTGGAGTATCATAGGATTATCTGAAGTCCGAAGAGAGGGGGAGGACACGGTAATCCTTAAATCCGGTAACTTATTCTATCACCGGGAGGGCGAACATCTGTCCCAAGGTGGTGTCGAGTTTCTCGTCCACAGGTCCCTCGTCAACAATGTGACGAAAGTCGAATGTGTTTGCAAGGGCAAGGGTACCTTATACTCAGAATATCAAAACGGTATTCGCTGAAGGTCATTCAGGTATATGCGCCGACGGCGACACACCCAGACGATGAGGTTGAGGCTATGTATGAGGACGTAAGTAGAGCCATACATGCCTCTAAGACTCATTTCACGGTGGTGGTCCCCCATGGATTTCAATGCAAGACTGGGCACGCGAGACGGCGACGAGCAGAAAGTAGGGCTCTTTGGATTTGGTCAACGAAACCACCGAGGCCACTTGCTTGCTAACTTCTTGGAGAAGGAGAACCTCTTCATGATGAACTCCTTCTTCAAGAAGAATCCTCATCGCAAGTGGACTTGGATAAGTCTCAACGGTTCCACGAAAAGCGAGATAGCAGACAAACTGCACATATTTAATGTCTCCGTGATCAACAGGTATGGTACGAGGCACATTAAATATCAACATCAAACTGGAACGGTCATGCCTAATGAAGTCTACGCTCCGACCAACACCTGTCCAAATCCAGGGTTCCGAGAACTTTCAGCTTGACTTGCGAAATCGTTTCGCGGGCCTAGAAAAATGCGAGTCTGTGGACGAATACCACACCAGGATGGTACAAACCGTCCACGAGGTAGTGTCCAAGTTCTTTAAGGCACCCCCCAGTAGCAGACCCCAAGTGCTCTCTGAACATACCCTCGGTCTTATAAAGGAAAGTCGTGAACTATGCGTTCAGTCCCCGTCTTCAATGTCGAAGTTGAGCCGCCTGGGCTCAACAAACAGATCTCTTGCTGCAGACGACGCGATCTGCGTGCTCACAACACACAGTGCGTCAAAAACACTATTGAGCGCAACCAAGGCACAAAAGTGTTCATAAGAGATCTGAGTGTAGGGCAAAGCCAGTTAATGTGATTGAGGACGGAGTCTGGCGCTGTAGTTTCGTCTAAGCCTAAAGTTCAGAGAGAAATTGAGAGGTACTACGGACGGTTGTACAGCTCCTCAAAAGCTCCCGTTACCGATGTGGTAAACGATAAGAGAGCCAAATTGACCCGACACTATACCGAAGATATCAGTCAGCCTGTACGAAATTAGAAGGGCCCTTAATCAGCTTAAAACAACAAAGCACCGGGAGATGACGGTATCACATCAGAGCTGCTGAAGACTGGATGGAAACCCCTCCAAGTGCCGCTCCAAAAACTGTTCGATACAGTCATCAGTAGCGGAACTGTCCCGGAGGCGTGGAGCGGAAGCGTGGTGGTTTTGTTCTTCAAAAAGGGTGACAGAGCCCTTTTGAAGAACTATAGACCCATCGCGCTTCTGAGCCACGTCTATAAGCTGTTTTCAAGGGTTCTTACTAATAGTAGTGCGCGCAGGCTAGACGACTTCTAGCCTCCCGAACAAGCCGGATTCCGAAAAGGCTATAGTACCATGGACCACATACACACGCTGCGACAGGTTATACAAAAGAGTATAATCTGCCGCTATGTATTGCGTATGTGGACTATGAGAAAGCCTTCGATTCTATCGAGACCTGGCCGGTGCTAGAGTCTCTCCAGCGATGCCAGATTGACTATCGGTACATCGAGGTGTTGAAGTGTTTGTACAAAGCCGCAACTATGACAGTCCGAGTCCACGACGGAAGCACTGGACCTATTCCATTGCAGCGTGGAGTACGACAAGGGGATGTTATATCCCCGAAGCTGTTTACCGCTGCACTGGAAGACGTGTTCAAGCTGATGGAGTGGAACGGACTGGGTATTAACATCAATGGCGAACACCTCACATACCTTCGATTTGCCGATGATATAGTAATCTTAGCGGAGAACCTGGAAGAGCTCAGCACTATGCTAGGTGACCTCCATAGCGCCTCACAAAGGGTGGGTCTTAAGATGAACATGGACAAGACGAAGATCATGTCTAACGTCCATGTCACACCTATACCGGTCGTTGTTGATGGCGCTACTCTCGAAGTTGTCGACGAGTACATATACCTAGGACAAGCTTCAGCTCCAGCTTCGAGAGAGAGTTAACTCGTAGAATCCAACTCGGTTGGGCAGCGTTCGGGAAATTACAAAGTGTCTTCTTCGTCCAGAATATCTCAGTGCCTGAAGTCGAAAGTTTTCGAGCAGTGTGTGAGTACAGGCCGTCCTCCAACCAGGTGGACTGATGACCTGAAGAAGACAGCGGGTAGTCGCTGGATTCAGAAGGCCCAGGACCGGGAGGAGTGGCGAACATAAGGGGATGCCTATGTCCAGCAGTGGACTATAAAAGGCTGATGGATGGATGGTATGTGTCCATGGTACCCACGATACACCCGACCGTTGATCGGCAGTCCGATGGTAACCATTGCATCACACGGGGTCGTCTAATATAATACCTAGTTCCGAAGTCCATAAAGGGATCCACCGGGAGTGTCCGGGAGGGCCCAAGGCGGTTTCTCGTTCACAGATCTCATTAACACAACGTTACGCAAGTCGTAAGCGTAATGTATTTTTTATTCATAATATTAAAACGGTATTCATTGACACTGATTCACTAGACAGCCATATTTTTTTTTATTTGAATGGAGTAGCAGACGAGCATGCAGGCCACGTTGTGTTATGTGTTCGCTTCAGCTCATGGACATCTACATACAACCTCTAGCAAGCATAGGTAAGTCTTGTCTGAGGTCGTATGCAGTTACGCTGCTACTCCGGAGGCTGGTTTCGCCTCATGCAAGTGTAGCCGGCAACTGCACCTTTCCACCGAAACATTATAGTTCTACCACCGACAAATATATTTAGTGAGTATAATCTATGGGGAAGAAAGGTCATCGAATGGCGACCACGTCTCGGCAAAATGAGCACAAGCCGCCTTCCAAGCAGTTGGACTGACTACCTGATGAAGACAGGGGGAAGCCGCTGGATTCAGAGGGCGCAGGACCGGTCGGACGTAGTGACGAATATTAAGAAGCCTATGTACAGCAGTGGGCTAAAGTACATTAAAATAATCTTTACAACAGTGTCTTGTAGTCTGTGTAGAGGCATAAGAATAAATAATTATTGTTATTAGGGTACAGGCTGTAGTTTTATCATCTCTTTTTACAACAGAAACAATTTTTTTACGAAGTTTTGGGTCTCTCGGCACGTTAACAAATATTTTTCTGGCATTTTAACGAGCGTATTTTTAAATTTGACACTATACAATATTAATACATAGTTGAAAATGTGAATTAGATACCAATCGGACACTTATTTATTTTTAAAGTCAAAATTAACCACACAAAACACTTCGCGCCTAACCGCTGCTAAAGGCTAACGGTAATTGTGACGTCACAGCTATCGCGGCGGCCCTCAATGTATTTTCGTTAGTAATTTGGTCATAACTTCGTCAATTTTTGTCGTAGAACAAAAAATTTTGCACTGTACGATAAGAATTTCATAGCTCTACAAATCTGCATTCTCAACTAAAAACGTGACTGATCCTCATTCACAGTATCGGATTCGTGATTCAAATGTCGTTAACCGGATGTTAATTTTGGCTGTGTGGATTAAGTCATCCTGCGATGTCATGCATTCAAAAATACTTGACTTCGGCGCTTAGTCAATTTTTATTTATTTTATAAATGTTACACACTCATCACACTCAAGTAAGGTAGGTAATTAACACCCTGTGTCGTGGGTACCATGGACACATACAAAGACAGGAACACAAACACCCAGACCGAGAATAGAAATTTAAACTCATCTTTCAAATTTCTGTTTCGCCGGGAATCGAACCCGGGACCCCTCGATTGACAGTCCGGCATGGTAACCATTGTGCCACGCGGGTCGTCTAATCGTCAATGCTACTTTATCTTACATTCATTATTATCCTTAAGTTATTCTGTAACAAGTAACATGCATAGATTATTAAGTAGAATCATTATAATTACATACCTTTTTTTTTCCTTGATAAGACAGTTTAATGTTCTATGTGGCAGAGGTGTGAGTTACTTTGGTCGACATGGACTTTCCTGTACCAGGAGTGCTGCCCGATTATATCGCCATGGCGCTATAAACGATTTGATCCGCAGATCTCTTGTCACTGTCTCTGTACCTGCATCGTTAGAACCTGCAGGAATGTGCAGAGACGATGGCAAGAGACCTGATGGGGCTACCCTTGTGCCATGGCGACTTGGCCGGACCCTGGTATGGGATTTTACTTGTGTGGATACTTTGGCCCCATCACATATAATTGAAACATCTAAGAATGCGGGGGCCGCAGCCGACCATGCACAGCTTCTCAAGCGCCGCAAATATTCTTCCATTTCAAAGGATTATGAATTTGCGGCGCTTGCGATGGATACTATGGGTCCATGGTCGGCTGACATGAAAACATTCATGCAAGACATGTCGACCAGACTAATTCTAGCCTCAGGTGACCAGAGGGCTGGCAGCTATTTTTCTCAATAAATTAGCCTGTTGGTTCAGAGGGGAAATGCTGCCAGCGTTCTGGGCACAATGCCACAAGCGCAAATTTTAGATGGGGTTTTCTTTTTATAGTTAATTGTTTTAGTTTTTAGTTTTTATTATTACTTTTATTTTAAGTAATTCATGAATACATAAAGTTTCCGGATATTGTATAATTACATACCTATAATTTTAAAATTGCTAAGATTTCTTAAAAAACATAATGGGACAAATATTTCCCCAATCTTTCTTTAATTGCTTAAAGTATCAAAGCCATCAAAGGTACTGACTCACGAAACGTGATGCTTAATTATTTTTACAAATAATTTTCTGTTATTTATGCCATGCATCATCATAAAATAATAAAAAGTTTAGCATTAAGTAAGCCATTGAGCAATGACGTGTTCGATATCAATAAACTGCCGCCATGTCTCGTATAATGTCTAGTACCCGAATGGCCGAGCGTTGCTCGGATAAAAACAATTGATTTTTCAAAGACTCATTGTGTTACTTAACAACGCCATATACTTCAGCTCCTATTTAAAAAAAAACATTTACTCGCCACCGCACCAAAAAATGAATTCTCAAATTTTACGAAATACTCGTCCTTTAACAGCATTGGTCATTGGTACAAAGGCAAATTAAAATATCGCTTAATTACTTCATTACTCGTAATATAGGTGTGTTACGTAGTTTTTACAGCAATACGTTAGTCAGCTCGTCCGTGCGTTGTAGACAATGAACCAACGTGAAGGAGTGTCAGGGAGCGGTCCGACCCACATTGGTTATGACTGATGTTGCCATGTTTATGGGAAAAGTCAGGATAGTAACCAGACTGATACTGATCTATCAGATGGCAAAATGAGAAAATACGTTTTGTTTTAATAGTATTGCTTCCAATTAAGTATCAATTCCGTTTCATATATTCCGTTTACCCCTTGAATGCGAAATTTAGTTTTGAAATCGGGGAGAAAAGGGGACCTTCAGATGGTACACGACACCTTGTGAGAGATACCGAATTATGTGATATTTTTAGTGCATTAAAATCCCCTCGGCGGCCTCAAATTTGAGTCCGGGATCTCCAGAGGAACGCACCAGTGTCTTCCATACAGTACGCACATTCCGGGGCCGCTAACTGGATAGTCGGAGTTTCCATTCTCGCTGCCAGAAAGCCCCCTTTTAATTGCATCTTACAATCAGGCAGGGGATACCAAGCCCTATTCTTAATCCCGGAGCTACAACGATCTGCAAATTTATATACAATTAGCCGCCAGCGGCTTCTCCCGCGGTGGACCCCGGTATAGGTCCCTGTAGGATAAAAAACAGTCTATGTGCTTTTTCAGGCTACATCTCTAACTTTCTTCCATCCATTTAAAATACGACATACTTAAGACGATATATTTCTATATTAAAATCATAAGCGTTTAGCCAATTGTTTCAACCGCGTGGACCCTTTATTATTTTCACCCATTTTCCCGTAGGAATAAAGCATTTTCCCGCAGTAAAAAGTATCTTTATCAGGGATAATGTCGGCTTCTAATGGTAAAAGTTTTTTTCAAACCGGTCCAGTAGTAGTTTAGATTCAATACAAACAAACAATCAATTAAATCGTTCCTCTTTATAATATTGATCGTTATTGAACGATCTTATCTAAGATGATTAACAAGATCAATAAGGCTATTACTGTATTGGATTGGAACAAACCATACCAATTAACAGTCAACCCATTAAACTCCCAAGCAATTTTTGTTGGCCAAAGATTCGTCTCCAAACTCAGTAAAAGAGAGTTGATTTAAGTTTTAACGTCTTAATGTTGTACAGACTCCTCGTACAGATGTCGTCAAAACTTCTTTAGGCATCTTAATAAAATCCTTTCTTTGTTACCACCAATGCTTAATAGTGCTGATATTATTATGATACTCGTATCTTAATATCACAAAGTAAGAACTAGTTGCAAAGATGTTTTAAAGGAATAAAATCAATACTTCAAAATTATAACAGATATTTTAATAGAATTTTGACATATAACGAATCGTGAGTGTAACTTAACATGATTATTTTCTTCCGGCAATACTCACGTAGCATAATTGATGATGCTCAACTAGTTTCGGACCTGAACGAGGTCCTTCCTCATGAGCCGTCGCGGGCGGTCGCTAGGAGGTGCGCGCGGAGACTGCAGTCTGCAGTCAATTTTAACATAATAGTGAGCAAATTAGCAAATCTTAATACTAGAGAAAAAGGCATTTGAAATGACGAGAAGCGCTTTGAGCTTACCGGATGTGTGAGTCACTTATAAACGTGACGTGATCATAAGTTGGCAGGTGTGAATAAGTTAGTTTTACCCTACGTAAGCCACATTGGCCCCTTATGTCATTATAAATATGATTATGACGTCATTGGTTAGACTCCCCTACAATTATCTTATCTGTCAGTAATGGCTTTTTATGCCATTGCACGGTCTGTGCAAATTGTTATGGGCAAGTAAAACATTTGAATCCAATCAATTCAGTCAGAAGTCAGTCAATACCCTTAGAATAATAACGTTAAGAACGTCAGTCTTTATACAAGCGCGCTGTTAACATTGAAGCACTAAATAGATTACTACAGCCGTCACATTTGACAAACAAAATATTTTTTTAAATTAACTATAAAGTACTACAAAATACTGAAAACTAGCTTTTGTTTTTAAAAAGTGTTGTGATAAATTTAACCATAAGTCTTACGGAGCGGCCAGGCGTTTGGGGCCATTAATGGCACCAATCAACATGCTTCAATTTGGGCGCGCGAACTTGGTTACTATAATGTAATTGTAATTATTCTAAGGTCAAGACCATAGATTTATTAGGACTTTGAATACATCAAGACGTTGTATATAAAAAAACTAGCCTTCTGCCAGCGGCTTCGCCCGCGTGGACCCGTTTTATAGGTCCCCATAGGATAAAAGCCATCCTATGACCTTTCCCAAGGTCCACAATGGTTTCCAATTGAAATGTTAGGAAACGAATAACTTATTTCACAGTGAACACAACTCATTTTCCCGCTTTTCTGTTGAAAATTTTCCTGAATTTCCCTCCACACGCAGCCCGAGACCTTTCCAATGAATGCAAAACCGTGGAAATCGGTTCGTGCGTTCTGGAGTTGTAGCGTCAGGAAGGAAAACCCGACTTATTGACGTGATAACGTCTTTAAAATCGTTTTAGTCGGGTGACATGTTCAGAAACTTGTGTCACACCAAAACCTCACGAGCGCGATCGCAGGTATAACGAGAGAGAGACGGACCGATCTCCCGTCTCATCTCGAGCGCTGCCAGTCATTCCGTGAAACTTGTCACGCGGAATCCTCACGAGCGGAGGCTGGCATAGCGTTCGAGTGAGTGGACCGATTTTCCGTCTCTCTCACTCTAGCGGCATACAAACGAATGGAGATTTTCTCGTGCGGACGTTATCACGTAAACATCTCGATCGTAAACCTACTTTACAAACAATTTGCCGTTTTTTTTATATAGTAGATTTGTAGTCAAGTCAGTCATACTCGTATGTGTCCGAATAAAGCAATGGCTACTACGCCCCGTAAACCAACATTTTACAAAGTCATCCATTTAAAATTTTATGCTGATTTACGGATTTGCGTTAAAATTAAAATAGTTCAAACAATGCGCTTTTAATCTTTTAAGCTTACGTTTATGACATGTTTCAAAACTCATTTCTTGTGCATGTTCATTTGTAAGAGATAATTAACTTTCTTGTTGCCTTAATAGGTACTGCGCTTTTTATCAATGTATAACAAGGAACACAAAATACAGTAGAACCTCGATAAGTTAAAGTCCAAGGGAAACACAAAATATTTTAAGTTATAGAGGTTTTAAGTTATCAAGGGTCTATGTTAGGGATAGGTTAATATAGAGGTAGGTATGACCATATGTATGTACCCTTATTCCTATTGTTACGCGCTATGGGTAATGAAAATGCCGTTTGTATCGTAGAAATCGATGTTTTTCTTATGACTGATTTTTCGAGAACTTTCTTCACTGTTCGATAGTAGACCAAATACCTGTTTATGCGTTTTTGGGGTTTTGCTGTACGACGCTTTGTTTTCGAGATATAGGTACTCAAAGTCGTAACACTATTTTTACTCGAATGCGTCAGAAGGATTGGTTCAATAAAATACAGAAACTTAAATAATCAATTTTTTTTATTCACATTGCACACAGTAGGTAAAGCGATGTTTCCAGGGCAATGATCAAAAACTTATTCAATGATCCAAATAAGCCGTTGTCTTAAGGCTAACCGCCGCAAAGCTTTGAAGAATTTCGAAGAAGCAAACAATAGGTGACTTAATTATGTATTGTTTACGTTAACAATTTAACTAGTGAACACGTGCAAGCAATGAATACCGAAAACTTTTGTTTTGCACACTCTTTCAAAATGGCTAATTGACAAACAATTTTATGTTATAGAGGTTGTGGAAACATTTCTTTAAGTTACTGAGGGCCAATACAGAGATTACTTATTTAAGTTATAGAGGTTTCGTATTTTAAGTTATAGAGGTTTTTAAGTTACCGAGGTTTGAGTTATCGAGGTTCTACTGTATTTAAATAATGTAAGACTAAGATACGACATTATTTTTAAAACTCTGTGACTACGACGAACGAAATAATTCCTACTATGTATTTAATATTATAAATTCGATAGTAAACTCTGTCTGTCTGCTACACTTTCCCGCTTAAACTACTGAACCAATTTTAATGAAATTTGGAACACAGATAGAGTGGACCTTGGGAAAGGACATAGGATGGTTTTTATCCTACGGGGACCTATAAAACGAGTCCAAAGGGCGAAGCCGCTGGCGGAAGGCTAGTAAATAATAATAAACGTTTAACACTCATAGCCCCACAGATAGGTAGATATACTCTGTGTCGTGGGTGCCATGAACACACACAAACACAAACACCCAGACAGAGAACAAAAATTTTAAGCTCATCATTCAAATTTCTTCGCTTCGCCGGGAATTGAACCCAGGACCCTCCGATCGGCAGCCCGGCATGGTAACTATTGTACCACACGGGTCGTCAAATATACGACGTAGCTGATTTCTTTCTTTACTTCTTCTTTCTTTCAATAATCGTATTGCAAACTTGCTTATTGCCAGCGACAAGTATAATTTCCATTTTTGCCAGTTTTATGAAACTAAACGAAGTAGTAATAGAAAAAACTCAGTAAGTCCATAATCCATCCATCCAGTCTATAATCAGTCATTCCAAAATGTTAAAGCGATGGCTATATTACCACCCACATCCCACCTATCTACGGGGAACGTAGATAATGAATTGCTGCGTTTCTGGAAAAGTCTCTGAACTACACATAGTGGAGCCCTCCTAACTGTGACACTTTCCCTTGTGGATATAACACGATGCGGCATTGCACGGCGACCCCGCAGGGTAGAGGTCACACCACGAAATACAAATATTTATTATCTCTATGATTCGATGTTGATACCTACTATAATGGTTTTCTAAGAGGCCAGAACTTTGTTATCTAATATCAGAGGATCGTAACTATAAACTTTATAAGGTTTAAATGAACGAGAATTTTGTTGGCACTAGATCTGAGATAAAACTTTGCCTACTTACCATTATAACGATTAATAAAAAGCAGCTATTTGAATGATGAGTTTAAATTAGTTTATTGAATTAAACATTGTCATGTAAAATATATCCAAGAGCTTACCATGTGAAAAAGATATCAGATCTCATGCGAAGCTCCAGAATCTACACGCTCTGACTCTACCAGCCCTAACATCACCAACTCTATAGGTACATTCACAGTTACTTCAGAAACTAGATATTTGCATAACGCAAAAGTAACGAACGCCACATTTTTTTACGCTTTTAACGCTTTAATACACTCACAGAGCCATAGTAGTATATATACCTTATGTCGTGGGTACCATTGACACGTACAACGACAGAAACCCAAACACCCAGACCGAGACCAGACATTTAAACTCATCATTCAAATTTCTGTTTCGCCGGGAATCGAACCTGGGACCCCTCGATTGGCAGTCCTGCATTGTAACCATTGCGCCACACGGGTCGTCATTAAAATAGTACATTACTTTAGATAAAAAATACCAAATTAGGTTTCAAGTTATGTATCTATTGATATCATCATATTATTGATCTGATAGCTAAAAAGCCATACTGACCAACGACATCATCATTTTTACAAAACAGGTACTAAGCAGCCTTGAAAAATCTTACAAAATCTAAGGTACTTTTCTTCTTTCGATACACATGTATCAATCAATATGACACGTGGTTCCAAAGATCTGTTGTAACTGTAATGCAAGCGCAAAGAAGTGGTTCTTCGCGCCATTATCAAGCCTAGTATCTGGTGATAAAGGAACCGTGGGAATCGTTTTCCGATTCAATAATTTTCGCAGCATTGTTCTGTAGTAGGAAAAAAGCAACTATTGAAGTAGACCCTTCTTCTAAGCCTAATGGTAATGACACAATCATTCCTGACTATGATTTTATTACCTAATGTTTTTTTTTAAATAATATACTTTTCTATTTTATACTTTTAAACTTAAATATAAACGGAATAAGTTCCTAGTATCATTACGGGTTTTTGAGACTTTTTATTTATTCTTTGACGCTTGCACGTGTCTATGAGAAACATTGGCTGTATATATTACAGTTCATTGACCAAAAGAAACGAAGAAAAAAATATAGCTTCAGTATACAATGTACAGGTACAATACAAACCAATTAAAATAGTTTATTGTTTTTACATGGTTATTTAAATAGAGAATATCATTATTATATTATTATTTTTAATGCGTTTTCGTAATAAATTTTGTGCATTACTAGTACATTATTAGATAGGTAGATTATAAACAATAATATCGACGAAAAAAAATAACAATAAACAAATGAATATTACATTACATTGAATATTGAATTACCGCTGGCGATACGCAAAGTGCGTGTGTATAGAAGGGAAAAAAATTCCAGAACTGAATTTTAAAACTCTTCAAATAATTTAATGGAGCTGTTCAAATATTGAAGCTGACGATCTATGACAACATTTTGATGTAATACAGACCATTGTTATAGCGTTATACGCATATTGTAATATGTTTATTTAGCTGATTCCACGTGAGTCATTCTGTTTGCAAGTTTATGATTAGTGAGTATAAGTAGTGAAAATCGTCATAATCACACTAAGAAAAGGCAGTAAGAAAATTACGGCAGTTATAGATAGTAATTTAATCGCAATATCTAGATTTAGAGTTGAACGATATATATTAACACACATTATCAGTATTATTCCTTCTTCAATTGTATTAAAGTTCTAAATTTTTATTTTACTTTTTTTATATAGGTTGTTATTACAATAAATTAAGAGTCAGTATGAAGAGTTCTGATATCAATATGAAGGTTCTTTGATGTCAATATGAAGCAGGCGTGATCCCAGTGGGACATGACCCCCCCCCCAAAATCCATCAGTCATGCGTAGATGGAAGGCGAGAAACAAGCCAATTCGTGACGCCCTTTCGCCCAAATTTCTTAGTGACCCCTCCCCAAAATTTCTTGGCGACCCCCCCCCCCCCAAAATTGATGGGTGCGACCGCGCCTGATATGAGTCGGTAAGTCTTCAGTAATAAGTCAGATATTCAAGTTAAGCGATGTCTACTTTACTAGAACGTGACCGATAGAATTTTAGAGGAAAGCAGAAAAAACATATTTTAGCACTGTTATTCTATTTCACAAACACTCGTGCACTATAGTGCAAACAAAATGCTATCGACTTTATCCGATATAACTAAAAAATAAACCAAGAATATGAAAATAAGACAAGAGCACATTATGTCTGTTCCGACTTCCCGCCAAAACTCTAAAGAATAAGTTCCATAGAGATATTATCATATTTTAGCATCTGAATACACCAAAAAAGTGCTTTCCATGGTCGCCGCGCAAATGTGCCGTCCAAGGTTTATTCCCGGTCGTCCCCACCCTGTCGTTCCCACTGGGTACGAGTGGGGAAAAAGTAAAATTGGGCCCCAGTGGTGACGATTGGAACTTTTTATTTCCCACTCGTTCCGCTCTAGACCCAGAGTCAAAATTCATTAGGATTACAATAAGAGATTTCACGGATTTTATGACGAATGAAACTTTTTTTTGCCACTTGTACCAAGTGGGGACGACAGGATGTATTTTTCGGTTCTGTTTGTTTGTATCCTTGTCTTTAAATATGGGGCTTCTAGCTGGTCGTGGAGCAAATCGCGGAAGATGAAGATGATGAAAACAATGGTGACGATAGTGGTTCTGAATACAACAATGTGATAGTGATAATTTCGTTCATGATGAACCCCATTAACACGGTAAATATCCTGGTAATGCAAATGTTCATTTTCGCAACTAGTATCAAGTCTTTACCTATGAAATTGCCGTTTTGTATGGAATAAGTGAAAGTACTTATCTTATTAAACTTTTTTATTTCTGTTATTCAAAGTAATCACCCATACAATCGACGCATCTTTGCCAACGCATTGTCAATTTATTTATGCCCTTCTTGTAATAATCAGCTGGACGGGAGGCAACAAACTCTTCAAAGGCATTTTGTACTGCCTCTCGGGAATTGAATTTTTTACCCACTAAAAAGTTGTCTAAATTTTGGAAAAAGTAATAGTCGGTAGGTGCAAGGTCTGGTGAGTATGGCGGATGAGGGAGAGCTTCCAACCCCAGCTCTTGCAGCTTGGAGACTGTCTGTTGTGCAGTATGGGGTCGCGCGTTGTCGTGAAGCAGCAGTGGGGACGACCGATTGACCAAAGCTGGTTGTCGATGTGCAAGCTTCTCCGTCATTGTCTCCAGTTCTTCGCAGTACACATTTGCAGCCATTTTGTAAAAAGCTGTGGTGAATCACACCCGCACTAAACCACCAAACAGTGACCATTACCTTTTTAGGGGCCCTTTTGTGGTTTAGGGCATTGCTTTGGTATCAGGATCAGGATCTAACCAACTTGCTGAGCGCTTTCGAATGTCGAACAGAATACATTTTTCATCGCACGTAACAATTCGGTTCAAAATTCCTTCATTTCTT
Source organism: Pyrgus malvae (assembly GCA_911387765.1). Taxonomy (NCBI): domain Eukaryota; kingdom Metazoa; phylum Arthropoda; class Insecta; order Lepidoptera; family Hesperiidae; genus Pyrgus; species Pyrgus malvae. The sequence continues at coordinate 3,027,149 of OU426958.1, read as the reverse complement.
AGCCTATTGAGCAGCGCGAGGCAGTTCTCGACGCGTACGTTGCGCTGGCGTCAAGTTTTTTTACCTTGCCTATTTGTCGCAAATGGATCAAAATTGTTTTGATGCTAACATCAAAAGCTGCTGCTAGCTCAGCTGTAGATTGAGTTTCGTCAGCTTCCACAATCGCCTTTAATTCATCATTGTTGACCAAAGTCTCCGGACGACTACGAGCTTCATTTTTCAAGTTAAAATTTCCAGAAACCGGGAAAACCAATAGCAGGTTGTGCGTTTGTTTGTACAGTTCTCTCCGTAAACGTTTTTGATGTTACGTGCCGTTTGTGTCGCGTTGGTGCCACGACGGAACTCATATTCCATAATTACACGAATTTTTAAAGTATCCATTATGACGAAAAATGTTCAAATGTAATGAAAATACAACGCTAATTAATAAACAAAAGACTGAGTTTGTAAAAAGAATGTCATGTTTATAAAACAAAATTAATTTGAATTTAGAATAAAAAGCCATTCCAAACTTTTTTTCTATTTGAAATTACCAGTACTGAAGAACGGCAATTTCGTAAACGGCAAGGAATAAAGACCTATTATTAATTGTGAATATTTACATTTTACCTGTATTTTTAATTTAATCTAATGTTTTACGTAAAATTAAGTATTACTAAATTCGTGTTATTTGAATATTACGATTAAAATTAGAGCGTGGATAACCCAACCTTGCTATTGGTTAATTTGAACTAGATTATGTTGAAGAGTGGTGAAATCAATTAAAGTGTGAATTTAGAATATTTTTATAGTATAGTTAGTTTGTTGGCGTTACGTTCAGAAAATAAAACTTTTGTGAGTAATCAAAGGTAGTTTCAAAGCTCAATAACAAGGCTTGAAACGGGAAAGGCGTTGACTACACGGGACCTAAAAGAAGAAAAGTTTGAAGAAGAAGAAGATAACCGTGTTAATATTACTAAGCCATGGCAAAAGGACAGGGAAGGCCGACCCCAAGTAGTGATAAGGTCTATACCAGAAAAAGAAAAAATGAAATGAAAATATTTTATTTGCACAAATATGGGTGAAAAAAGGTTTTACAAGATATTTAGAACTCCATATTTACCCCTTAGGGTGTACAAATTTTATTATATTTTAATAAAATATTTACCCCTTAGGGTGTACAAATTTTATTATATAGTAATAAAATATTTTTTTAATAACAATTTTAATTTAAATTTAAATTCTTAATATGACTGTACAGAAGGGTACATAAGACATATTAAAGTAGTTTTATATTTTACAGTTTTAATTAATTATACTTAACCCAATTCTCCATTCCCAAGAAGAGTTATGTGCCAAGTAAAGTAAATTGGCAAGTAAAAGCTATGAGTACGGGTCAGTTTATCATATGATTAGTGCTACTCGAACACCGTGAAATTGAAATTGAAGTTACGGGTGACTTTAACCGACAATTAGCGTACTTGTCACTTTACTTGAAGATGGTGAAAGAGGCCCTTAGAGTGTTAGATACTACTTTTCGTACAGGCTTTAAAACGCGTGCCTATTGATTCGAAGAGCAATCAGCAAAATCTTAATATATCTTTAATTATTAATGTATCGTAATCGTAAATCTGTATGAAGTAATAAAGATAACTATTACTGTCTCACCGGTACCGTGACTCAGGCGCAAATAAGGCGCCAAGACAGTACAATACCGACGTAGCGCGTCTCTACAGTAGTGTCATCCTAAGTTTTAAGTATCTCCTCAAACATCACATATGGTTAGGCAAGAGACCAGACTTTGTGGGAATTTCATCCCTAAATACATTAATACCTAAAGGCCGAAGCTTTAGTCTAATTACACTACTGCTTAAAATATGTTGTGACTATTTTAATGATGCATACGAGTATAAATATGTGCTGGCCACATCCTTAGGAGGACCGATAAACCGACGCGGAAGAAAGTTCCGCGAATGGCGACTAAGTTTTTTTTTATTTGAAGGAAGTAGCAGACGAGCATGCAGGCCACGTGGTGTTAAGTGGTCGCCGCAGCCCATGGACTTCTATATACAACCTCAACCAAGCATAGATAGGTCTTGTCTGAGGTCGTATGCAGTTGCGCTGCTATTCCGGAGGCTGGCGGCATGAGGCGACCCTCATGTAAGTGTGGCCGGCAACTGCACCTTTCCACCGGAACACAACAGAATTGGTTCACGGCAGAAGTGGGTGCAGCGGTGGTACTTCTCCGGGCGAACCATAATAGTTCTACCACCTACAAAACAACGTCTCGGCACAAGAAGCACAGCCCACCAACCACGACCTGAAACATTTTCGTTTCAGTTCAGTTCAGAAGGCGTAAAATGGATGACAGATGGATGTTGGTATAAGAAAGTAATATTTCTTATACCAACATCACTTCTAAATAATTCAAACAGAACAGATTTAAGTACACAAACGTCATCCTTACCTCATCCCGAGAGGGAGATAGATGGATGTGTAACGCCATATGTAACGTAACAGTATACTTGTAAAGATTTTTTCTTCAATGTACACATTACATATTATAAAGAGCATTTTCTTGTACTTGTCTTTTGTGGAGGTATGGATTGTGACAGGTACCAGGCTAAGTACATATAAAAAAAAATACCTACGTCTTCCTTTATTCCTAACTTGTCAATGCAATGGAGGCGGGGGCCTCTTTACAAGATTTTGGTGTTTAAAAGAATAGTAAGACTGACACAGACTGTAATGCCATTTTAGCAGCAAGCTTGAAAGATTATTTTATATTTATGCCTTATTTCGTAGAGAGCGTCGGTGCCATGATATCTAAAGCGGCTTCGGAGTTCTCTCCAGTCGATAGGTCAACTGGAAAGCGGCCAAATGCTATCACAGCTAAGTTAGCATAGAAACTATCTGCTCTAAATACAATGAACTATTAATCAATTGTTAAAAGTCATTAAAGGAACAATACGTTAACGTATGACATCATTTGTTAAAATATTTGTATAAGCCAACAAATAATATTCTGATTCACTCGTGTTACGATAGTTCTGGAATCTTTATAATGAAGAATGTCGTTAATGTTATAATTACGGTTTATTGCCTTGAAATAAGGATGATTGCATCGGGTTTCCCGAAAAAATGAGAGGGGAAAAATAGGATCGATCGCCAGCAAATATGAGGCAACCGTCTCTGTTTTTGGAGTAGCAACGTAACTGCACTACCTCAGGTGAGACTCGGACTTGCTTTAGCTTGTGTGTAGATGTCGATGCGTGCATCCCATCAACATTTTCACTTAACACCACGTTGCCTGTATGCTAGTCTATTGGCTGCAACCCTTTTTGCGTCCCACTGCTGGGCACGCGTCTCTCATTGGGGAGGCCTGGAGCTTACTCTACCACACTGCTCCAATGCGGGTTGGTGGAGATGCGGATTAGTGGTCAACCCGCTGTCGGATGTTTTCAAACCACCCATCAAGCCTCCGACAAGGTTTAACGACTGTTATCTATCAACAACAACCGGGACCGACGACTAAACGTGCCCTCTGAAGCACGGAAACGCACATGATTTTTTTGTCACTAGCGTTCATCCATCTCACGGTCATCGGTCGGGTGGAAAGCGCCCGTTTGGCTTAGCTGCATAGAGTCTATTACTCCATTTAAATAAATAAAAAATACTCGTTTTCCGCTTTAGTTCGGAGTATCCATTCGCGTGGGCTACTTGTTGTCTCCCGTAGGAGTAAGATATCTACACGGGTTAAAATAAAAGCATTCTATGTCAATCTAACCTCCAAACAAAAATCAGCTCAAACCGTAGCATCGTTACGAAGTGAAAAAAGGACAAAGAAACAATGATACACACTTCATAATAATATTAGTATGAACTTTGTTATATGGATAAATATAGTGTGGCAAGGGGTGAATCAAGACGGTTTTTGACGAGGACTGTCATCGCCCTGGTCTGAAAACGTCTTTGTTTCATCCCGTGCCACACACTGTATTTTTCATATACATGTAATGAAACAACGAGTTTTGATTTCTGTAGCCAATAATGAAGTAAGACTATTTCAGACAAATAGCGCAGTAATATCTTATACTATTTTATTATTAAAATCTTTGACAATGATTTGACGACAGCTATCAGACGATTATGATTTTTCATACCATATGCATTGAAACAGCGAGTTTTGATCTCCTTTTGTTTATTACAAATGTGATTCTGACAGACTTGAAATAAAGACATAAATAATAAATAAATGAATATGCCGGGTAGTCCTAGGGGAGAAACAACGTTGTTTCTGACTGACATATTCGCATTGGTTTGAAATTGTCTTATTTCGACTGGCAAAACGGAAATCAAAACCCGTTGTTTCATTACATGTGATATGAAAAAGTCCTTTTCCTATCTACTTTCACTGTTCCTAGAGCTGCCGCACTAACAGGATTGGGTTTCCTATTGTTCTGTAACATAATGAAAGACGTCACGGCACTTACGTTTTCCACAACAATAGAAGATAGGACGATGAAAAGATAGGCATTGACAGCGGATCGCGATGTTGTTTCGGTTTTTCTTTAAGGTTATGGAATTGAAATACGTAAGGTATGTTAATGAAATAGCGACAGCCCGCGATTTCGTCCGTGTGGAATTTATAAAAGTAGCCTCAGTTACTCTTTATTACATCAATTACCTTTTTTTTTGGTATCGGGGGGGGGGAGGAACCTTCAAAAGGTACCCGACACCTGGGAGAGGATACCGGGTTATATGGGATTTGACCGCACTAAAACCCCCTCGGTGGCCTGCCCCTGCGTTTGTGAGGACTCTCTCTCTCGATCTCCATAGGAACGCACCGGTGTCCTCCACGCGCGGCGCCCCATAACGGGCCCATCTTCGGGAGAGCAGATGTGCTCTCCTGCACCTTCAGGTGTTCACGGCGGCATGTGGCCACGCATACACCGCCGTCCCTCCCGGGGCTGCTGGCTGGACGGGTCAAGCTCCCACTCTCACCGTCCGCATCCCCGGAAGCCCCCTTTTAGTCGCCTCTTACGATCAGGCAGGGGATACTGTAGCTCTATTCTTAATCCCGAAGCTACAGGGACTTACATCAACTACCTGCCAGTGAAAGTCCCGTCATAATCGGTCCACCCGTTTCAGATATTAGCTGGAACAGACATACAGACAGACACCAACTCAGAAACCTTTGTGGGCTCATGCACAAAACTTTGCTGAAGATCATGACATGATCAAATGCATAATTTACGATTCTATAAAGGTCATACAGACAAACATTGGTTTATATGTATATATAGATGGGGACTATGTGTGTTGAAATACATTAAATTGTACCACCTACAAAAAATTCCTATGTCAGTTTAACCCTGAGCTCTGCGGATGGTGTAAAACGCAAACTAGCTAAGCGAAGCTGAGGGTGGTTGTAGTCGGATGGACGGACTTGTATCTGCAGTAATCTGCATTGGAGCAACGAGGTAGAGCCTCACCAGTAACAGGGAACGAACAGTGGATGGAAGTGGAACAAATAAGATTGCCACGAGAGCCCTTAGAGCTTGAGTAGTGTCTGCACGTGTTTAGCTTGCTTCTATTTGCATGAGAAAAGGCAACCAAGTATGCCTCTGAGAGCTTCGTTTTATCATAGTGTCATAGAAAATATAAAGCATTGAGCAACTTCTCATCATTACGCCAGAGTTATTAATATTAATTGAATAATGTAATGTTTCAAAATACGTCATAGAAGCCACAAATCAAGCGGAAGGATAAATTCCTGAGATTTTCAAGTAAATAAAGGTACAAAACAAGGTTAAATACGTGAATACTGAGTCCGTTATACTTGACATTGCATCTTCAGGGTGTGGCGTACAACGCGGGTTGGCGGCCCGACGACGCCACTAGCCCAAAAAGAAGACGGACACACGTAAAGACAGTATGATATCAAGAACTGACTAGTGAGCTTACTTACCGAGGAAAGCAGAGTAGGTACTGGCGCAGTAAAGCGGTCACCAGTCAGTCAGTAGGTATAGGTAAAAGGGGGTTGGGTTACCCAAAATAAAGTAGGGAACAAAAATCATAAAATCTAAAGTATATACTATGGAAAATCTAATGGGGTCCTGAGTAAATACGTCTTGTCGAGGGAACCTGGCCTATGTAAAGTCCGTCGACCTAAGGGTATTCTGGTTGGTGAACCGACAAATATGGGTATATGCCTACTCGCCATTTCAAAGAAAAGATGCGTGCGCAGTCGTTATGGCGGATAAAGATAAAAATGGTTTACTATATTACAATAAATGACCTAGTATAACCCTCGCTAAGATTCGCCGAGTCTATGGCAGTATGAAACTCAAAGGATCATGACAGACCTAATACCTTTTTGGTCAATAGTCAAAAGGTAACCGACACCTTGGAAAAGACATCGGGTTATGTGCAGTTGTAATGCATTAAAACCCCCTGGGTGGGCTGCCTCACCGTTTGGGGCAGAATTTTCAGGATTTCCAGCAGAACACACCGTGTCCTCCATGCGTGGTGCGCCAATGGAATCCATCTTGGGAGAGCGATGTAGCTTTTCTAATCCCTATAGGTAGTATAGGTGCTAACAAGGCGGAAACACTTAGAACGACGATCCACCGGAGCTTGGGCAACCATGGCACAATATTGGTCGCCATTTGTTCGTCATTATTTTTTTCTATCCATTGAAATTTAATACCTAAACATTTAGACATCAAAGTCTATGAACAACACATGACACAATCGTAGATAATGTTCCTATAAAACCACAGTTATTCACAGACCTCGTCATTTTCCTGTATGATTGCCTATTTGGAATAAAATTAACTGGAAAAGGTCTTCTTGTACGCCATAAACAGATTTGATGTAAAGAACTCTACATTCCTAGAGTATTGTAGCATTTACATATCTAATATCATTACGTACTAGAATGCACTAATGCATGATAAATGATAATCTATACTAATTTAATAAATGCGAAAGCTTAGATGTATCTTTAGATGGATGTTTGTTGCAACGGCTGAATGGATCGGGATGAAATTGCACTTGCATTGTCATAACACAGGCTACTGTTTATCCCTGCAAAATGTTCTGGATATTTAAGTATTATCATATAAACTGTAATTATCAGAGCGAAACTGGGAGAAATCTAGTATAATATGTTCAAGCGAGAGGCTTATTCTTGCCCTAAGTCCTAACCATCAGTTGGTTAATAATGGGTAGGATTAGAAAATGGAACCTTAATTTATTACCTGACAAAATAAATGATGACGAGACTATGAAAGGGTAATGCCATTAACGTATCGGATGTAATTATTGCAATTAGGGAATGAAGTAATCGAAATTAATCAAGTACTTTTAATTTTACAAGAAGAATAAGCTATAGTTTTTTTAAAAGAAAAAGACAGTTATAATTTATAATATAATAAAAAAATAAGTAGAATTTGTTTTTGAAAACTAGACATTGATTTATATGTACTATGAAACTAAAAAAGCTCAATAAAACATAAAAGCCAAGAAAAACAGTTAGCGGAATAATATTATGTACTACACCTATATTCTTAAAAAAGTGTAAAGTCTTTTGCTCTTCAAAATCGTGCAAAATCTTATGCTCTCGATCCATTTTGTGCAGGTACAATCAAATACATTAAGTTTACTGATAATCATAACATTTTTTATTTTATTTGAATGGAGTAGCAGACGTCGTCTGCCAGACGAGCATGCAAGCCACATGGTATTAAGTGGTCGCTGCAGCCCATGGACATCTACACACAACCTCAAGCAAGCATAGGTAAGTCATGTCTGCGGTCGTATACAGTTGCGCTGCTACTCCGGAGGCTGGTGGTCGCCTCATGTAAGCGTGGCCGGCAACTGCACCTTTCCACCGAAACACAACAGAATTGGTTCACGGCAGAAGAGGGTGCAGCGGTGGTACTTCCCCGGGCGAACGATAATAGTTCTACCACCTACAAAACTCATTGTACCTCTTACGTGTTTTGAAAAACATTTGTGTAAATATTTATAAGCTAGGAAAAATATATTCGCGCATCGTGTGATATTTCATTAATTTTGATCACCACAAAACAAAAGAAATGTTTGCTTTCCATCGTCTTGTTTAATTAATTTTCCTTTCAAGAAAACTCACTGTATTGTGGTTTGCTTATAGCCTTGAGATGTTTTTATAAACAGAAAATTGACCGTGTTATACTCGTAGGTTTCTAATCTCCGAAAATATAATATAGTTAATCGCTTGACCCAATGGTCGGAAATCTTTGATTTAACGAACTTCTCATTGATAATGCAAATAGATTTTAAATAGATTTTCAATTTTCTTCTAATAAAAAATTAAGGATATTATTGTGCCCTTTTTTGCTATTATCTGAATCTTAAAGAACATTTAAAAAGAAACCTTACTCTTATCTTAATGAAACTTAATACTCATTCGCGTCTCAAAACTCATCGTCTCAAATTCTGCCGAATCAGAGTTCTTTGGTTATTTACATAAGCGTGGCCTTCGTCAGGAATAACTTTTCACCTTGTCCAATTTGTCCATCCATAATCCAATAAATTTCACCGATCCTCTCATGTAAGTTGGGTGTTGTGACCTGATTTTTCGCTGGTTAATGAGTCAGAATGACCTTTATAGAAGAGGTAGGTACTTCGATTTGTTTTGGAAATGTTACATGTGTCTTATCAAGGATCATGAATTAGAAGGATCTCACCCTTTGTAACATATGCATCGTTATATTTATCACAAGGCTTTGAATTAATAAGAAATGGAGATGGGGCTACAATTGTAGCTAAATTGTTCATATTTTATGTTGTTTATTTCAAGAACCAAAAGAAAACTCTGGTTTGCTGGATTCATTAATTGAAGAGCAATTATAATAGCAATATGTTGTTTGTCCTAGATTATTTGCGGTTTCAGTTGTAGTTGATAATATTAAGGATTAAAAATTTATGAAAATTTGTAACTTATAGATTTTTGCCTTTTGAGCAAAAGATTTTTTCCCATAGGATATTTTATCCAGCTAAAGAGCATTTATTACTTTTCACATTTATAATATTAGTATGGCTACACAACTTTACAGTAAATTTTATTAAAACGAATGTCAATAAAGTCCACCTTTAGCTAATTGTAAATTTAGTTGACCGACATTTTAATATTATCAAAGAGATTTTCACCTTTTATTTCCTAATTATACCTAATGTTACAACAGTGCTCAGCGCTGAGCCTGAGTTTTTCGTCAAGCTTGATTCTCGGCATATAAAAAGATCTTTTATTTAAAGTGTTTTCTAAGCAGGTTCTGTTTGATATTAGTTATAATGTTAGTTCATCAGTACCAGTCCCTGTAGCTTTGGGATTAAGAATAGAGCTACGGTATCCCCTTCCCGATCTTCGGCGACTAAAAGGGGGCGTCCGGGGTTGTGGGCGGTGAGAGTGGGAACTCGATCCGTCCAGCCAGCAGCCCCAGGAAGGGCGGTGGTATGTGCGTGGCCGCATGCCGCCGTAAGCTTCGGAAGGTGCAGAAGAGCACATCAGCTCTCCCGAAGATGGGCCCGTTCTGGGACGCGTGGAGGACACCGGTGCGTTCCACTGGAGATCCCGGAGTCCTCCCCAAGCGATAGGTAGCCACCGAGGGGGTTTTAGTGCGGTCAAATCCCACATAACCCGGTATCCTCTCCCAAGGTGCCGGGTACCTTTTGAACCCCACATAACCCGGTATCCTCTCCCAAGGTGCCGGGTAACTTTTGACGTTTTCCGCCCCGATGACAAAAAAAAGTTCTTCAGTACCACTTTTTAGAAGTTTTTCTTGAAGCATCGTCAGCATTAACATAAAAGTGGGAGTTTAGCAAGTACGAGTATGATATCGATATTTTTATAACTTCTTAATAACGCAGAACGCGGTTATTTTATTTCATTATGCCTGACGAATGTGTAATAAGATCTCTACGAGGCATGTTTACGTTGTTATGGTTCCTATACCTTTGACCGCACTTCCGACATGGTTTCTTTAATTTTAATTTGTAAATCCAATGTTACTGACATTTATTTATAGGTCTTAATAGATTGGAATGACATTATATTTTTATACTTATATTATATGCAAATCACAACAAGTAACTAAGTTTTGTGAGGTCGTATGCAGTTTCGCTGTTACCCTTAAAGCCTAATTTATGACAAATTTTCGCACTACTTATTCCGCACAAATAAAATATATAAAGCATTTGCTACTTAGGTACTTGAAATTTGTATGTTCTACAGCCAATAAAATTTGTGTTGGTATTTTATTGGCTATGTTATGTTATGAATGTTATGATAGAAAACAGTGGTAAGATAATCTTGGAGGTTCTTGTAATCTTTGAAGTGTTCAGGTTAAAGGTCAACGGGCCCTTACTTCATCATCATTAGTCCATTTGAACCCCATAACGACCCATTGTTGTGAATTCCTTTACAGAAATCAAGGTTTTTAATGGTTATATTCCAAAACTCCGACTGTGTAAATGCGGATTAGCTGACTCAGGCTTGTAGGTCACGATATTTTCTTAAGCATAAGGAGATTTTGAAACGGATACTTCTTCTATTTATACAGGTAAAATTTTGGTTGTCTGAAATAGATCTTACTATCGTTAGATGGGTGACCGCTAGAGGCATATTTCATGAACATTTCCGTGCAGGGCACGTTAAGCAATAGGTTATATTATAATATAAGTTATAACGGATGGATAGCAATCGGAAAACCTCGTCGGTGACCTTACTGGTGGTATCAAAACATCCAGCCGCGGACAGAACCCCCTGATCCGTACCTCCACTAACCCGCATTGGAGCAGCGTGGGTAGAGCTTTAGGGCGCAAAAAGGGTTGTACCTAATCATATTTTTCAGAAAAAGTTGAATAACATTATTATACACTTGTTGTTCAATTCAAATCCATCACCTGCTCTAATGTAATATAACGTAATATAACGTACGTACGTAATGTAATATAACGTACGATAAAAAACACTGCGATACTCTATTGAATTAGAAATGTTAATGTCCAGGAGGTAATGAGAATTTCCTTGTAATTTATTTATACCTACATAATACAGACTTCCTAGATCGAGCTAATAAACGTTTTTTATGCTTGAAGACAGAGCAGATGTGTAATTTATTTTCAAAATGGAAAAACATCTATTCTTAAAGACAGAATAAAATTAGTTTGGTATGGAATTTTGGTTTATTACTTTTATAGTTATTACATGATTATTTACCTACTTATATAATAAGTATTCGGTAGATTTTTTTCATTACAAATGTGATAAGTATCGACATATTCGACATCGAAACAAGTTATTATCAACATAACATAAATTAGAGCTTCCAAAAGTTGAGGTTAAAAGTATCGAGTTCCTGCATGCTAATTGTTTACGATACGTCGTTAATCAATCGATGCGTCGCACTCTACTTGGAAGGAAGTCATCGACCTGCCGAATTCGCAAAAAGCTCGACTTACCTCGCTCACGCCAAAACTTGATTATAATATCTCCACATTCGACAATGCACATTCCGGCTCATGCATCACTTCACGAAAAATCGTGCACAAAACTTTTTTACCGAAAAAAGTGTGTATCGATTTCGGTTATCAGTAAAGTCGTTATCTATCACAAAATTCGTGACGTAAATGGCTGAATATTTGTTGTTATTTTTGAAGGAATTGAAAAAAACAATAAGTTGTCACTGTCACGGTTTATTACTTTTTCAAAGTTTCGTTAGCGGCGCGCGGTTGTATGGGACCACGCGACATGAGGTCGGAACAAGCGTTGGCGGTAAACTGGCGTCACATCACAAGCAGACGCCAGACCGGTCAGCGAGAGCGCGTTGTGTCATCGCCTAAGTTCATTGTTTTCCACTTGGAAACACTGAACGCACTGTGCCCAGAATACTCTGGGAAGGTGTGTAGAGCAGGTGGCAGAGTCCCAGACGCAAAACGATGTACGTTTATTCCAGCTGCCTTTCGATTGAAAGACCTGTGCCTTCTACAGAAGTAACACTTTCTATTAAACCTGTACAAATTTAAGATTTTCTAAAAGGCTCGATCCGTGATGGATAGTGCGACTTCACCAACCTGTGTCTCTACTTTGAAAGCTAATGCTATTCTTCATATGACAGTAACTTACCCCAAGAACAAAATTACATAAAGTGATCCTTATTGTCTTGTAATAAGCCTCATTGAACGTTTTAAAGTATATTTGCTTCATATAGTTGACCTTACACGTAAAAAGTAATTTCTTCGTTAGCATAAATTTAATTGTGCAAAGTCATCATTAATTTATGAATGGTAATTAATTTTCAGTATTTACTTCACAATGGTTTAGCGTCAAGGCTAGGTTAGACACGAAATATTTATTTATTAGCAAACCACTAAAATGCGTGAAATTAAGTAGATTACATTTGAATCTTCGTAACTTTGGCTCTACCAAGCAGATTACGAGTTGCTAATCTTTAATCAAAGTTATGATAAGGATAATATTGATAGGTAACACAGAGCAAAGAAAATTGATAAAGTAGAAAATGACATTTAATGTCAATTTATCTCCCACGAAGTGTATGTATGTTATGGGACTTATGTATGAGTATATGAGTATGAGTGTAGGTACGAGTAAAAAAATAGTGAAACAGACTAAGTGCAAAAATTTAAAATTTTTAAACGACTTTGTAAAAAGCATATTAAAAATAAAATCCAAATCCAGAGCGCTGTAGGCAAATGGTTTTTTACTTGTATTGACCAGTGATCCCGTCCCATCGGTCTAAGCATTCAATAGGGGCTTGGACATAATGGACAGAAAAATTCAAAATGCATACCTACCTTAAAAAGGTGGCACTAAACAACGCCTGGAAAGCAGGATAACTGTTAATTTACTTACGTATCATTTTCATAATTTTATACATGATTTTTATTACATATCAAATCATCAAAAATTTTGTCATTGACTATAAATGAGTTGTAACGTCACAAATCATTTTCTCATATAAAATGTATGAGGATGTCAAGTGTTGAATTTCGTAGTCCAAGACCGGATTTAATGCTGGCGTTTAATGAACGGACTAGCCTTTCAATCGAGTGTCTGGTTTAACCAGACGGCTGCGACATATGTATATATTATATAATAGTAATATTGACCCTATAATATAACTATTACAATTCTTTTTCTTATATAATATAAAATTATTATAATACATACTTGACTGTTACAAATACATGTTTTGTTTCTTATAGTTTTATTTTATTTATTAAGGTAATTGTTAATTTAAAATATTGGTTTAGTCGGTCTGTAGTTCTAATCAATGAAATTATACATATGTTGGTAAATACTGATTTATTTATTGGATTCCATTATGAATTTTCGAAACAGTAAAAATTAACCAATATTTTATGCGTACGAAAAGCTTACAAAATCACATATAAAACGTGTTCAGCACGACGCAAATGTTTCGAAATCTTACGTAAAATTACAGCAGAATAATAAAGTCACAACTAATTTATTTACTTTCAATAATTTACGTAATAAATCACACGTATAAATAATATTTCTATAAGTAAAGGTTGACTTTGAGCTGAAATTATTAATTTGTTAAAAAAGTTAGTATAAAAACTTTTGATTTTTTCAGAGACTCTGGCTTAGTGTTACTTAACAACGCTATCTACTGAAGTAGCTCCCAATAAAAAAAATGTATTACGTACTACTCGCCAACAGATGTCAAGAAGAGTCATATTTTTCAATTTATACATATTTAAGGTTATTATCGCTGAAAACACGGATAAAACGACATTTCTAAAAATAAAACATAACTATTTTTTTTTTTTTTTTTATAAATAAACCTAACAATAAGGCAGACGGGCCGCGTGATGTTAAGCGATCACCGTCGCCTATATATTTCATAAAAATCATGAGAGCCGTTTTCGAAATTCAAAGTGCTCGTTTTAAGTCATTAGATTTAAAAATAAGAAACGCCCTTATTTTTGCAACTGAAAGGGCAAAGCGCATAAATACAATAACCCTCCTTCTGTCGCAGTCGGGTAAAAAAGAAAATTCCTTGAATTATGAATGTACTTACTTATAGTTATTACAGCGATAATCTGTTATCAATAAAATCATTATTATCACGATTATAATCAAAATTTTGCAGCAGAATTCAAATTTATATAATTCAAAATATATCTAGAAATATTCACGATGTTTTTTTTCTTCTGAGTCACTATGATACAATGACTCAATAGATAAAGATATTGTAGATAATGAACATTGTATGCACTGTTACCATATGTCTGCCGTTATTATGTAATTTTTATACGATATTTTATACATTTCTGACGTTTATTTGTACATTTTGGGTTATGATAAAAGTAGTAACAGCCTTTAACTACATTTAGTTGATAACTGAAGTAAAAAATAATCAGCAATCGTTGTTGTTTAGAAAAAATGCTTTTTTATATGCCATTCTGGATTCTGTCCAAAGAGTGTGTTATTTTAATATGTATATAGCAGATTATATAACAAGTATAAAAATCATTTGTGTTATTTCAGTGTGATTTCATCATTGGATATTCTTTACCCCGAGCCAATGGCATTAGAAATAGAAAATACGAAAACCTTCGTTACACACATACTTCGGTCGTTCTTTATGTGATACACGCTTTCAGCATTATCTCAAAATTAACCCTTATGGAGATAAAGTAGCAGATGAAAAATTGTCGGACAAACATTTTGCTTTCCGTTCCACCAACCCAAACAGAACCAACCCGTAACTTTTTTTTTTGTATCGGGGGGGATACCCGGCATCTTGGGAGAGGATACCGGGTTATGTGGGATTTGACTGCACTAAAACCCCCTCGGTGGCTGCCTCTGCGCTTGGGGAGGACTCCGGGATTTCCAGTGGAACGCACTGGTGTCCTCCCGCGCGACGCCCCTGAACGGGCTCATCTTCGGGAGAGCAGATGTGATCTCCTGCAACTTGCTTGCAGCAAAATGCTTACGGCGGCATGCGGCCACGCACACACCGCCGCCCTTCCCGGCGCTGCTGGCTGGACGAATCGAGCTCCCACTCTCACCGCCCACAACCCCGGAAGCCCCCTTTTAGTTGCCTCTAATAATCAGGCAGGGGATACCGTAGTTCTATTCTTAATCTCAAACCTACAGGGACTTACCCGTAACTTAACTTTGGAGTAAAGCAGGGTCCCATGAAATCTACGGAGTATTCGTTTCCCGCTAATCCTCTTCAAATCAGGTGAAACCGCGGAACACAGCAATAGGGTTTAATAATTCCCACGATGTCGATGTATTTAATAACGAACAGCTCAACATATAGGAAATGAGAGATGTTTCTTACAGTCGTCACGATACCGGAAGGACGTTACCCGTGTGTAGATGAACAACGTGAGTTAGATGACTTCGTGTACTCACGACGATGGTTCTTTTTTGTTCATTATTATTTATTGATTGCTATAAAAGTTATTAGGATATAACATTTTGATTATGATTATTCCGTGTCGTAAAGTTAAAAACTATTTTGCAACAATCTGCAATACTTATTTTTTCATGCAATAGTTTCTCCCTTGCTCTAAGCTGTGACAATTTCACAACTTCCAAATCAGATCCGCAGGAAAAACATATGGGTGCCTTCTTCTTCTTCTTCTTTTCAGCCTTTTGTAGTCCACTGCTGGACGTAGGCCTCCCCTAACGTTCGGCACTCCTCCCGGTCCTGCGCCTTTTGAATGCAGTCCACCTGGTTGGAGGTTTGGACCTTTTACCGAGACGTGGTCGCCATTCGAGAACCTTTCTTCCCCATCGGTTGTCGGTTCCTCTAACTATATGGCCTACCCATTGCCACTTCAGCTTTTATAGGTACCTAATCCTATTCAATACCTGATATATAATTGAGTTTTGTCTGTTCAAACCCCAATATCATGAAATTAGTTTCGGCGATAGACCGTCCACACTAGTTTCTCCTAGATTATAGGTACTTAAATTCATTGATGAAAGACCGATGGTTTGGTCTTTGATTAATAAGGTCTTATGTCAGACCTGGAGCAGCGATGGCCGAGTGGTAAAAAAAAACGCGGTCCTCGACGCGACCGATACCGGGTTTGAATCCTCGGCGCGTACATCTGACAAAGAAATTTGTAATGTGCACATTTATCGCAGCTCTACGGTGATGGAAAATATCAAGATATTTAATTGATTACGATGTTCTCCATCGCCGTGCATGCCTAAGAGAAATTCACAATTTTCCACCAATTCGCACTTGGCCAGCGTGGTGGACTAAATCTTCTCACTTGTGAGAGGAGACCTGTGCCCAGCAGTGGGACATAAAATGTTGAGAAAAAAATGTCAGACCTGAGGGATGACTTGTTAAACGAACGCGAACTTTGACTGTAAAATATACATATTTTTACTGTTACTTGATGGGACAATCATGTATTTTATTCCTAATTAAACCCCAGAATTTTCTTATGCGTACTAGAACGCCTGGAGACGAACATGATTTGCTTGAGAATCGTATAGCCTTAGGAAAGCTCTTAATTTGAATACAAATAGCGCTGGTCAAGGTGTACACAAGTAATAATACTGGACTTGCGGTAATCGTAAGTATTTATAGCTCCTTTAGCCTTCTGATATGCGAAGGTAAGGATAATTCAACGTCTCAAGAGTAAAAGAATTGAACTTGCGTAGGACTAATGTGATGCAATTCATGCAAATCCAAGAGCACCTAGTCGTACATCCTAGAAATAATCGAGTCTCCTTTTAAGTTTTGTCGATGGCATTTTGTGCTATATACATTAACTAGCCTTCCGCCAGCGGCTTCGCCCGCGTGGACCCGTTTAATAGGTTCCCGTAGGAAAAAAACATCCTATGATATGTCCTTTCCTAACGTCCACTCTTTCTGTATTCCAAATTTCATCAAAATTGGTTCAGTAGTTTAAGCGGGAAAGCGTTACAGACAGTCAGAGTTACTTTCGAATTTATAATATTAAGTATGGATTGTGATTATTTACAAAAAAAAAACACAAAACTGTCAATCTCGCGAGATCTTTGAGAAATTGGCGAGAACTCGCAGTATTGCTATTCATAAACTCGCGAATCTCGCTTGAGCCCCAATCTCTCGAGATTTGCATTCCCTACTTGCGGCATAATTTTTAATCAGTCAATTATTTAAGTATTTACTCGTAGGTATTCTGATTTGCGTTGAAATGGTTAAAACAATACGCCATCAATCTTTTAAGTTTACGTTTGACATGGTGTGAAATATGAACGTAAAAATCGTTTGAAACTCATTTCTTGTGCATGTTTATTTTTATTATCTTTCTTGTTGCCTTAATACGTGTAGCTTTTTAACAATGTTGTAACAAGGAACAAGAACCGTTTGAATGGACTTTTGAAAATTGGCAACCTTTGTTCCTTGAAATTATTTTTATGAAAAATGTTTCCGTTTTCTTCCAAAAGCATAGCTTTTAAAATGCTTCGACCAACTTTGAAAACCAAAATATCTATCAATCTATCTGCAAACGGAGGTATTTACTTTATAAGATTTTAAAAGTTGTTTCCAGACACAATATATTTTTATTAATATATACCACCAATCCACCAGTCCGCACTTGGCCAGCGTGGTGGACTATGGCCTAAATCCCTCTCAATTGTGTGAGAAGGAGATCTGTGCTCAGCAGTGGGACATAAAAAAGGTTGAAAAAATTATAGGTAATATATAAGCCCGTTATAAATAATATCAAAGATTCAACACTAAACAATAATGTAACCATAGACTTATAATATACATATTATAATATACTTACGTATATTATAAGTCTATAAATGTGACGCACCAATGTGATTTTTAAGTACTCGTAAGGATTTCAACATATGACACACATTTTCAATTCTTTAATAATTTACAGCTATAAATTAATAAAATCTCCATTTTATTCTCTCAATTGCTCATGTCATCGACATCAACTCCATAGCTTTGCGCCTGACATAATTTGAAGTAACAATCAAACGATTTATTTATAATTAATTAAAAGGCGCTTCTTGACATGTTTTGTAACTCTCTTTTTGCTGTGATTGCCCCTGCACTGGAGCAGCGTCGTCGAGTGAATTCCAGTTCTCCCCAATGGAGGGACCAGCGGGATGCAAAAGGGTTAAATGCATTCTATTTCTATTATAGCTTTAATATTATGATTACGTGATGTTATTAAGATTTATGGCCTATATCTATATCTATACTCTATACTAATATTATAAAGAGGAAAGATTTGTATTTTTGTACGTTTGTAATGAATAAACTCAAAAACTACTGTTACGATTTCAAAAATTCTTTCACCATTAGAAAGCTACATTCATCCTGAGTAACATAGGCTACTTTTTACCACGGGAAAATGCTTCATTCCTATGTGAAAACGGGTAATAGGGTCAACGCGGTTGAAGCAACTGGCTAAACGCCTATGATTTTAATATAGCAATGAAGCCTGGAATAGCACATGGACTATTTTTTATCCGGGGACCCATTAAACGTGTCCACGCGGGCGAAGCAGCTGGCGGAAGGCTAGTTAGGTATAAGCTGAGCATTTCTCTGAGGTAAAACCTAAGGTTTACCAAATGCATGACAACAGCTAAAGTTTGAAATAAACGATAAATCCGGAGTATGTAGTTGGAATTTTTATCATTATGGGTAGGTAAATCTTAGGTCTACTACTAGAAGATCTCAAGATTTACCGTAGGTCGGGCTGTTACCGTAACATGTTTACGCCAAGATTTTTGTCAACCAATAAAAGATTTTCAAAAATTTAACCAACCTATTCATAGCTGTTCGAAATATCAACTGCTCGAAATCGTGGACGTACAAAAAACCACTTGGTTTTTTCTACGTTCATGCTTGAAATAACAAAAGTTAATTAAGTATAATATCACATAAAATTTCCGCCATGGTTGAAAAAATCATCAGAAAATACAGTGATTATACTGATTTTTTTCTGTTCTATCTAGTTACGTGGTCGTATGACCTGGTCACGGTATTTTAATTTTCAGTTTACACTTTTTGTGTTTGCAAGTATGTATTGTATTGTTTTATGCAGACCGTAAAATGGTTTGGCGTATCAAAATGGCGCTTTCTTTTATGGGTTATCCGATATTTCGAAGTTGGTGTGTGCTGAATATTGCAGTTGTTGCTGTTTATTGCAGTATTTGAAGAGTGTGTTCAAATGAAGAATTTTCAAATAGAGAATGCATGGAAATGGCGGCGCTATTTGACGTCTCTACTGATTGGATGGATGGCAAAGATCAGCCTTTGTTTTTCTAAATAATTTTATTCACAGTCGTCGAAACATTTATTATTTTATTTAGATATTTAACTTTTACTATAATTTACTATTACTTAATATATTTTTTCAACTTCATTAGCCCCGCTATCACCGCTATTGATAGATGGAAGGGTTTGATGTTACTATAAGACAAAAATAATTTGCTTACAAAGAGAGGAGATACATAGAAATGTACCAAATGTACTTCATACAACAAGGACAAAGACAAAGACTTTTATTTGCACAAATATAGGTGTTTACAAAAGGTGTTTTTATACATTTGGTTCGCCATATTTACCTTCATGAGGTATGCAAATACATATTACAATAATTAAAAACTTAACTAATTACAAATATAAAAATGTACATTGAAATACTGTCATTTATTTTATTATATTTATACTACTTTTATCATTATTTGTACCCATATTGCGCCTTTTTTTAGTTTATTAATTTTATTTATATTTATTTTTCGGATCGGATCCGATCGTCGGCTTTGAGTACCCATATTGCAGAGTTTTTGTACACTGTAAGCAAAAAAAGCCGGAGGAAAAAACCTCCCAGGTTTTTATGGAATTTATGCCGCTTTATCGTTTAGAAAATAATGTCATAAAGATTAGTGCATTAGAAACTATATTACGGAACGGTGGAGCTGAACAACAATAATTATAATTATGTCGTTGAGGAAATTTCTGCAACCTGAATAAATGACATAATACTCGTAATATATATATATATATGTAATGTATGGGTACATAAGTAATGTAATAAAAGAAGTTCACGAACTACTTTGTTCGTTTCTTACACCGAATAATAAAATATTTATTTCTGATTCTGTTTCCATATTATGTTAGTAGATGACAACTTATAACGAATGTAAGTAAATTACTTTAATAAACATATCAAACAAATCCATATACCATTACATCAATATACCATTATAATAATAATATACCATTATATTTATATTAATTAATTATAAATTTTAATATTTCACAAAATATTATTATTATATTATTTTCTCAAATATTTAATTGATTACGATTGATTACGACGATGTTTTCCATCACTGTGCATGCCTGAGAGAAAGTCATAATTTCTCGAAGGTATGATGTCCACCAATCCGGACTATAACCCGGTATCCTCTCCCAAAGTGCCGAATTTGAATACGAAACAAAAAACTTGATACATATTCAAATATGGCCAACACAGCCTTTTTAATTTCACTTTTTAATAATTTTCTATATCCTGGTTTGTTTACTGCTTTGGAAAACTGTAAAAAACGGACTATAAGTGAAATAAATGAATAGATTGATGAATTTACAAATTATCGAAAAGTTTTGTAGTTAATATCGTCATTATACATTTCCAAGTAAATAATACACTCGATATAGATTAAAATGTACGTGATAATGCTATCGCCCTCTTTGTATTTATTAGTTTATTTGCGATAAAATTATTACTTATGTTCAGATAATCGTTCGGTAATTCGATTCGGATTGTTTCAAGGTAAAATGTAAAATAAAATTTGTTACAATCAGTTTTGATTTTCAACAGAATTTCATTCCATAATGTTTAACTCACAGTAATAAGCTATTTGTTGATATTCAAGGAATATTTATTTGGTGAAGTTTAAAAAGTTGTTGATAGAGACGGTTGTCAATAAAAGTTCTTAGAAATTGTTGATCTTTCTTCACAAACTGATTTCTGAAAATTCTGATAGAATGGGTCTTATGATTTTGTCAGCTTCTGAGGAATATATGTTAGCATCTCATTAAATTTTCTCTTGTAAAACGCCTATTACGTGCAAAACATTCGGGAAGACAAAATTTAGTGTCGATAGATCATCTATAGGATTTTCAGTCACCACTCTTATTCTTCGGTTTTAATTCTAAATGAGTAAGAAAATTAATCAAATCAATTTACTTATATCAAATCATGAGACAATACTTTTGATTCGTTATACTTTGGCCTTTTCGCTGTATAATTGATTAAAGTTTCTTCAATTCTAGCAGTGTGGTTAGAAATAGGATCTAGCTAGGATATAAGACTAAAAAACAATTAACAAGAAGGAACAGGAAGACCGATAGCGTAGAGCTCTGGTCGTAACACAGAGCTATCTTCGACTAAGATCAAAGGAGTGTCAATCACGGTTTGCCGGCTGCACATGTGCATACCATCACCGTCACCGCCGGAGGACATACCAATCATTGGTCAAATGTCAAACGATATGAAATTATCTATCTAAACTTTCTAAATCGTGTAGTAAAATGGTTTGGGGAGCTTCCGCGTAAAATACTATTTCTAAACAATGCCTGAGAGTTTTTTTTCTCTCATTGACCCAGGTGGGTAGGCATCAAAAGCCGATGATCCGTTAAGAATATTCTTAACGGATCTTAAAATAAAACTATTTTAGTTACTTTAATTTTAATTAGTAACATAATATTGTATGCCAGAGCATGGTAGACTGTTTAAACTCTTATAATAAACGTTTAAAGTAAAATGAAACTGAGGTGAAAAGCAAATTATGGTCAATATTCAGCCATAATAAATTTTGATACTTAGTAAGGCAGTGTGTTAAAAAGCCGACAGCCATTAACGATAAAAGCGTCAATAAACCGATAAAAGTTTTGATACTCCTATCTCTGATACTCTCAAATATCACGTATGCAATCAGTTTGAAATACCTATTTATAATAAGCAGTTAATAGATTTAAGTAACTCAAATAAAACTACACGATAAAGCTAAATTCAGTCTAAATGTCTACTACGGCTGCACGGCAATACCCCATTACATAAAAAATATCCTTCTTCTTGTTTAAAATTATTCAATACGCAATATTAAGATTTAAATTTAGCCTCTTTATCTTAATTAATGAAGCGCGTATGGCCCGGCGGTTGGCGTAGAACGCTACGTTCAGAGGCCCCGGTTGTTGTCGATAGATAACAGTCGATAAACTTTGTCGGAGGCATAAGGCAGTTTAGAAACATCCGACAGCGGATTGGCCACTAACCCGCATCTCCACCAACCCGCATTGGAGCAGCGTGGTGGAGTAAGCTCCAGGCCTCCCAATAATGGGGAGAGACCCGTGCCCAACAGTGGGACGTAAAAAGGGTTGCAGCCATGTTAATTGGAACCAAATAAAAACTAATTAATTCTATATCTATGAGTGTTTAACTGTCAAATAAGAAAACATTGCGAACTCAAACTTTGAATCGCATATTGGTTTCGGCCGATATACTAGTTATTTATTTGTACATAGGTACTTGCAGTTATAGTGACAACAACTAAAATTAAAGGCGTAAAGTCGTTGTGTTGTTACATGTTACAAAACTGAATTTAAAAGGACAGGTAAATCGTAGTGCATTACATCTACAGTAATATTATAAAGAGGAAATATTTGATTGTTTGTTTGTATTGAATATGCTCCGAAAATACTGGACTGATTTGAAAAATTCTTTTACCATTAGAAGCCGACATAAGCCCTGATGAACATAGGCTACTTTTGAAAATTGAAAAGACTTTATTCCTACTGGAAAACGGGTAATAGGGTCCACTCGGTTGAAGCAACTGGCTAAAGGCCTATGATTTTAATATAGCAATATATTGTCTTACGTTACGTTATTACATAAAAAGTAATAGTGGTGAGAACTCTCTACTGTTTACGCCAAAAAAATTGAAGACCATTGTGATGTCGTTATAATGGTAAGACCTAATATAATCAATAATTATTGTAAGCTGTACAATCTTTATACAACTTCAGCGAAGCTTAATTTTTATATCTACTTACATTAAATGCTAATTTCAGAGCGGAGACCTGTGCAAATCAAAGTGACACTTAAAAAAGGTTTAAAAACACAAATTACTTACGCTTTTTTCGTAGCGGGCTGTTGTGGAGCGCCCACATCTCCATTCACCATCGCAGGCAAAGGTTTAATCGGCTCCCCAGTTTCAGGTTCTCCGGTTTCAGGTTCTCCATTCACCAGCACTTGGGGTGGAGAAGGGTCGGAATTCTCCGCCACTTGCACCGAATCTTGTTCCGTCATCGTATTTCGGTCTGAACACGAATTCTATTTCAAGAATTTACCGTATTTCTCAAAAATTTCTCTTTACTATAATTTGACTTTACATAGATTCAAACATAAATTCAAAACATTTTTCAAATAAAATAGTTTCAATTAAATGTATGATCAGGTAGCAAAATAAATTAGAATGTACTTGAAGCTATGTAATTAAATTTACAAAAAATATAAAGAACAATTTTGAACAGAAATACGGAGAATTCTTGGGTCTTTTAGGCCTATATAGTTCTGTTGCACGATTTTTAAAGTCTATTCGCACTTTTCACGAAGGATTTTACAAAGAGACACTATATCCTTACACGAATTAAGTACACGTTAGGAAACTTACAAGATGTGGCGGGCAAATGGACGAAGAATTACATTTTATCTGATATCAAGTAATCAACTATTCGTATCTTTAATTGCTTGATATTCGATTGTAATTCGCGTTTACGTCTTTCAGTTTGATAACTAAAGTAAGTTTGATAATTTAATTAGGTACAAATATTCAACTCCTCTGTGTACGAGTATTTATGGTAAAATTGTTTAGGATATCTGTAATAGAGCAAGATCCGTGACTACTAGACATTCGTTATTTAATAAAAAATGTTTGTCAACGCCTGCTCCCAACATAGGCAAGATCGATGGGTAACAATGAAGTTTGGTAAAAGATAGTAAAGCTCGCTACCACCTGCCAAAGCCACGATGACTCAGCCGTTGTTAGATTATATTTCCCTAGATAATCTTCCCTTGTCCTGTAGCTTCGGGATTATGAATAGAGCTACGGTATTCTGCTAACTATTCTGCTACGGTACACAGTTGTGCACGTGTAAACAACATTCAGCTAAAGCATTTCTAGTCAACCGAGCAATAGGGGTTTTTCAAGAAAGATAAATATCTCCTTCAAATGCCTCCGCCAATGCTCCGGAGTTGCCCGGGTCTGTGCCTATTGTACCGTTAAATATAAAAAGACCATAGCATAGCTATTTACTAAAAACTTCCAGCAGCTTTGTACCATGTCTGAGGTCGTAGGCAATGCTTTGTTACTTAGGAGAGTGTTTGTTATGGTGCCCGGTAGCAACAACTTTTCAACAAAATATGGGGAAATAATAATAATAATAACCCCGCAGGGCGGATTGTGGCGAGCGAGAACAGAAATTTAAACTCATCATTAAACTTTCTGTTTCTCCGGGAATCGAACCCGGGACCCTCCGATTGGCAGTCTGGCATGGTAACCATTGCGCCACGCGGGTCATATGACATCACATGTAGTCAGCTGAGAAATAACTTATTGCGCAATCTGTCCTAAGCGAGCACTGCGTTTTACGTTAACAATAGACCAGGTATAAACAATATTATAGGTATGTCAAACTATTATTTTTAGGAAAAGAGAAAAAATGGTTCATGTATCCGATTTCATGGGCAAAATGTATATTTATACATATTTTTTTATAAATAAACCGTAGATTTTTTTGACGTAGTCAAAATAAAATATCTATGCGATAAATCGAACAAAAAGGCAGACGGGCCGCGTGGTGTTAAGCGATCACCGTCGCCTGTGGACACGGGCAACCCCAGGGGAGCTACCCGAGCATTGCCGGCTTTGGAGGAGAGCTTTTTTACAGTTTTATTGAAGAACCCCATGTAATAGTCCATTGGGAATGCCTCAGCTGGAAGGTTGTCCCATAACCTACTACATATGTTGCTAAAAACTTCGTGGCAGTGGAAAATATTTATAATTATCAATTAATTAAAGTGGAAATACATAGACGTGCACTTGTTATAACAATAGACACTACGCATTTAAAATTAAATACTTGAAATAGTGTCACGTACCTATGCAGTGTACCTAATAATTAATTGAAATGGATGCAGTCATAAAGAATCTGATCTTTGGGACCGTAGGTACATAAAGGTCCGTCCTTCCGATGTGGCGAATGTGACATAACTAGTAGCACCATAGATTTATTATGACTTTGACTACATAAAAAATCTATGAGTAGCGTGAATTTGTAATACTCGTATGTACAAATTCACACTGTTATCCTCCTTCCTTCAACCTCATTATCAAATCTTTTTAATATCCTGGTAAGACAAGAGTTTATACTTATAGTGACCAAGACTTAGTGTACTCTTATGGAAGCTTTCGTGAGTAATTATGCCCTTTTCATCACATTATCTTTCACCGTAAAGCAAGTCATTTTTTCAACCCTTTTTATGTCCCACAGAGTTAAGCCCATGCTTAACTCTCCTCTCAAGAGTGAGAGGGATTTAGGCCAGTGCGGATTGGTGAACATCAAATTTAAATCAAGCTTCGGCCGCTTAAGTTCGGAAGCTACGGCTCTGCCTTCCCTGTAAATTATCTACCCTGTGTCGCGAGTGCCATGAACATACAAGAAAGAAGACAGATAACATAAAGACAAGACAATATAATATTATGATAATATAATATTTGCATGTTAAATAATTATAAGTTAGCTGAATACAAAACCATGTGTACCACTTTTTTCAAGATTTTGAATTTGATCTGTATTCAATGAAAATGAATGAATCAAAGTGAAATGAAAAGAAGAACACAAACACCCAAGCTTCTAAATTCATAATTCACATATCTTCCCCGGCTGAAAATCGAGCTCAGGACCTTCAGAACGCACACTGGCGTTGTGTACTATAAGCTATGAAATTGAAATTAATTTGTATTTATTGAAATTAAATGAAAATTGTATTGTAATTGTTCATAATTTTTATTTAATTTAAATACATTGCAAAATATAATACGTAACACATTACATACGTACATACATAATTATGTGTCGGCACATAATAAAAAAATATTACAAAACACATCGTAAGTACAAAACATTTTCAATACCAGTATTTTATCGTACACATTCAAAAATTAAAAAAGAAATTATATTATTAATTATTCTTATGTTGTAAATTTATAAAAGCCTCTTATAGAAATAATTATTCGTCAATATGAAATTAAAAGCGGTTTTTACTTCCAAAGAAAATAGTACTCATATAATGCACTCGCATTTTAATTTCATCTGACAAAATGTAGTCACTTTATTTTTTTATCATCTTTTTAAGTACATAATATATAGTTTGCTTATCTTAAATTAGCTTACTTGCTAAATCAATATATTCAAATAACATAGAAAACTGGAAAATATTTGATAAAAGTTTCTTGAATTTCATTTTATAAAATTAATGTCTGTCACTATTGCTTAAGCACCACCGACCTCTTTATTTCGCTTAAGCACCATCTTCTGATAAGTTAATGACAATTACTAAAAGCCCTTAATAATTTAATATGTTAAAAGAAAAAAAGTTGTGGAATGGAAAAATAAATACATTTCAATAAAAAAGTATTGTTTAAGATGGCGGTTTAGTTGTTTCATCAGCTGTCTTAGTGACTTGCTCATCTTCTCGCTGGTAGAGATAGCTGGTCCCTGGAGTTGTGGTAGACTGGCTGTTAGGTTGGTAGCTCTGCTGGCTGGATTGTCCGTAGCCTGATTGGCGGTTCTGGTCAAATCGATTCTCTTTCCGAGCTGGCTGGTAGATACCTTTGTCTAGTTGACTGACTCCACTGAAATTAAAGAAAGAAAACCGATCTGATGACACTATTTTTAATACTAAACCAATCTTGGGTGTTTTGGGGGGAAGTCTGAAGGGACAAGTTGTGCTCTTGTTTTATTTTTATTATCTTGGTGTATTTCTGAGTTAGATATATCGGATAAAGTTGATGGCATTTTCTTCGATTTAAGTTAATGACAGTTCAGTGTTGTGAAATGAAATAACAGTGCGAAAACATGTTTTTTCGACTTGCCTCCAAAACTCCATCGGACACGTTCTGGTAAAGTAGCCATCACTTTACTTGAACATCTGTAGAGTGATTGATACGAGTACCTGACGACTTACTGATTTTTTCTATGACTATTATGTGATGAAAAATTATAGTTGACGCTGGCAATATGCACAGAGTTTGCGATGCCATTATTAAAAATGAAATGAACTAATCTTCGGTTTATACAAATTACAAACCCTGTTTAATTGCTTCGTAAGAAATCTTTGTCTTATTTCATTGATACGCCTGATAATAAGCGTATAGCAATTTAATTTCTTTAAAAATAGTATAATGATATTTAACGGGGCATTTGTATGTAATACAATTCGACATGGTGTTTTTTATGACCTTAATAAGTTATACAGATATGTCTGTCTCTATAAATAAGTTATTTTACCCAAAAAATATTCACATTTCAAGGTTAACTTTTTTAAACCATGTCGCGGTTCAGATTTCGTTAAAAAATGGGATGGAATGCCACACATGTAAAGACGGATTGAAAGCAGTATTTCACAGCGTATATGTGTGTGGTGCATTTTTATAGAGGGGTACATGAAATAAAACAGACCTGTTACCAGTAGATTTTTATTTAAGATAATATTTCGTGAGATTAGCATTATATTACATGCAGGCGCGGTCGCAGAGGGAGGTCACAGAGGACATGACCCCCACAAAATCAATCAGTCATGCATAGATGGAAGGTGAAACAAGCCGATTTGCGACACTTCTTCCCCCAAATTTCTTAGTGAACCCCCCCCCCCAAATTTCATGGCGACCCCCCCCCAAATTGAAAGCTGCGACCGTGCCTGATTACATGCTGTTAACTGCTGTTTGGTGTGTAAATACAGAGCCGTAGCTATGGGCCGTATCTAGCAGGCTGTAGCGTCAATAAATAAGTCAGTAAATAAAAACAAACAACTACGAATTGAAAAATTCGTAGGTTTCTATTCGAAGATACATATGTGTTCTGCTTTCTGATCTGTTCTGGTCCCTACTCCTCAGGTCATCCCATAGCTACGGTATTGTGTAAATATGTGTTTTTTTCACTCTATCTACTCTACTCTACTTTACAACGGTACCTCTGATCCCTATACGGTCGCCGTTCCCCTACGTTTCTCCAGCCGCTGGCCTGCCCGTACCCACTGCCTACGTCTTGGCGGTACCCACCGTCAGAGTACCCAAGGTAGTCTGCCGGATCTCTGAAAGATCGATATCCTCGGTGTAGAGTATCAAATAGTCTTGCAACTACTACTATGACTAAGGATTATGTTTGAGGTCGAGGTCTTTGTGATTCAGCTTATATTGTGACTAGCGAACCTGGCAGACTTTGTCCTGCCTAATAGTATCAGCAATAATCAAGTTTAAAGTATTTAAAAACGTAAGCATTAGCAAAAAAACCTTAAATAAAAATTATAAGAAAATCAAGAATCGCATGGCAGATTCTTAGAATCCAGTTGATTTACGAGTAAAGTCTTCATTTAGGAAATTTCTTAAGAAGTAATTAATGTGTATTTATCATCCTTAGGAGTTTTTATATTACTGTCAAATAGTATTCCCGTATTTCCACTAGCGCGTGTCTTAAGAGATAAAAGATATTTTTTTAACATCATTTCATTTCATTTCATTCAATACAAATCCCTGGAAGCGCTCATGGCCCCGCGGTTAGCGTAGAATGCAAGCGATCTATGCGACTAAGCCAAACGGGCGCGGTCGGGTTTGAGATGGGTGACCGCTAGTGGCAAAAAATTTCATGCGCATTACCGTGCTTCGGAGGGCACGTTAAGCCGTCGGTCCCGGTTGCTGTCGATAGATAACAATCGTTAAACCTTGTCGGAAGCCTTATGGACGATTTGAAAACATCCGATAGCGAGTTGGCCACTAACCCTCATCTCCACCAACCCGCAATAGAGCAGCGTGGTGGAGTAAGCTCCAGGCCTCCCTAATTATGGGGAGAGACCCGTGCCCAGCAGTGGAAGGAAAAAAGAGTTGCAGCCAGCCAGCCAGCCAGCCAAATCCCTGGATGGATCCCTGTAGATAGTAGACACCTATTCTATGTTGTATGTTTAGTATTTTTACTTTTTTTGACCGTATGAAGTGGCCAGGTCTTGTCGGTATGAGATAGAGAGGGAGTTTCGGTAGTCCTTTGTATTCCTGTTCTCAGTGAATTATTTATTTTTATAACAAATCTAAGGAAACATTACAGAAACTTATGTGTAATGCATTTCCTTTGTTATACACTGTACATAAATAGACGTTGCTCTGCGGAATTCAGCAGATGAAGAATTAAAAATATCCAAATTGGGATTCGACCTGAGTACCCCATTGAGCAATGTCAACGCTCTAACCAGTGGAGATTCGCGCACTAACACCAATCTGCAGTATGGAACTGCAAATAAATCATGTCTCCGTGCACGAATGTATTTGTCGGGAACATTAATTAGACATATCATTGCCAGTACCGTCGGATTACATACAATCCCTCGTAATAATTTAAAAAAATAATCTAAAAGAAAAATTATAATGGATTCACCCCATTTTTTTTCAACCTTTTTTTATGTCCCACTGCTGGGCACAGGTCAAGAAGGGTCACAAGGGAGAGGGATTTAGGCCATAGTCCACCACGCTGGCCAAGTGCGGATTGGTGGAAGTCATGCTTTCGAGAAATTATGAATTTCTCTCAGGCATGCACGGTGATGGAGAACATGGTAATCAATTAAATATCACGATATTTTTCATCACCGTAGAGCAGCGATAAATCCGCACATTACAAATTTCTTTGTAAGAGGTGCGCGCCGAGGATTTGAACCCAGGATCGGTCGCGTCGAAGACCGTGGTTTTTTACCACTCGGCCATTGCTGCTCTACCCCTTATTCCTGTGATATTTCTTACCTTTGATCCCTGTAAGGCCGACGTCCGCCTACATTCTGCCAGCCACTAGCCTGCCCATACGAAGTGGCCAGGTCTTGTCTGTAGCCGGTGTCGGAGAAGGAGAGTGAGTTCCGATAGTCCACCGGGTCCCTGTAACCAGTCGAGTAGCCTGTAGAGTAGCCACTGCCGTATCCAGCGCTCTGCCAACCGCTGGCTTGCTCAGGTCTGTAGACGCCGGAACTGGAATTCATTTCATAGTCGATGTGATAAGTGTGTACAAAAATAATATGTCTGTAATTGATACAGGAATACCATAATGATGAAGATAAAGTGGCGACGACGTTTCAGATATATATTTAGTGAAGTTTTAATAACCAAATCTTTTACTAATGGTTTTTTTATTTGTTTCTTGTAGCAGAAGAGCGTGCAGGCCACATGGTGTCAATCGGTCGTATAACAAACTAAGATTACAAACAGACACTACAATAAATAAAATTGGAGTGTCTGTTTGTAATCTCAGTTTGAAATATTAAAATAACCTATTTTTACTATAGGTCGATTAACTTAAGCTGGCCTACACACATATTCACATGATTTTGTGTGCAATATCTGTGAAGTCTGTCCAGATAGTGCACAAGCATAGTGACTGTGACATTACTTATGAGGTCATACTACCAAGGCAACACGCAAAACCTTCTTTTCTCTGCCACACGTAGACCGACCTACGAGAGTAACAGATATATGCATATGAATTTATAACGGTACATATAACATTTTTTTACAATTTTTGTCTGTCTATCTGTCTGTCTGTTTTTATCGACTATTCTCTGAAACAGTTGGACCGATTTTGACGGGACTTTCACTGGCAGGTAGCTGATACGAGTATAATAAGGAGTAACTTTTATTTTAGAAAAATCTAAAATTTTGCTTTGTTTATATCACCCGGCCTAGTTATGGTCTTTACAGAAGAGTCTAAGAATTTTTGGTTCTTATTAACTTTACATTCGATTAACGCTTATGCGGGTTAGGTATTTGAAATTTAAGATCTAAAGTCCCGGCTTCAAACACTGATGCGCACACGTTATTACTATATAACTTGTGCATATGTATCGTTGCTCCACAGTGAGGGAAAACATTGTAAAGTTATATATTGAATTTTTTGAAGGGTTAAAAAGGTCCTATTAGAAACCATAATAATATTAAGAAGCGCGCATTGTACCTGGAGTATTCAGGTCTGGACCAAGACTGCGTGGCGTCAGGACGGCCGGATGCGAAGTAGTAACCACGACCACCCGCATCCCACCCGGCCTGACCGCGATACGTCTCGTCCCAGGGTCTGAAACTACAAAAATTTACCCTTGTTGGCTGCAACCCTTTTTGCGTCCCACTACTGGGCACGGGTCTCTCCCCATTATTGGGGAGGCCTGGAGCTTACTCCACCACGCTGCTCCAATGCGGGTTGGTGGAGATGCGGGTTAGTGGCCAACCCGCTGTCGGATGTTTTGAAACCGCCCATAAGGCCTCCGACAAGGTTTAACGACTGTTATCTATCGACAACAACCGGGACCGACGGCTTAACGTGCCCTCCGAAGCACGGAAACGCGCATGAAATTTTTTGCCACTAGCGGTCACCCATCTCACACCCGACCGCGCCCGTTTCGCTTAGTTGCATAGATCGTTTGCGTTCTACGCTAACCGCCGGGCCATGCGCGCTTCACCCTTTACCCTTGTTAGACTGAGTGAAAGAGCGCATGGACATTCGGCTAGCATAAAACACAAGCGATCTACACAGCTAAGCGAAACCGTTGCGGTCGAGTGTAACATGGGTAACAACTAGTGGCAAACTTGTTAAGCCGATGGTTAGGGTTGTTAAAACTACTGGTCTGTTTGAAAATATCCCGTATCTCCACCAACGCGTACCTACTGGAGAAAGCCTTCTCAATTTAGAGGTGTGATTGGTGCCCAGCAGTGGGAAGCATATGCACGTTTCTATTCATCACGTCAAGCGTCACGTTAAGCCGCCAGTCTCGGTTATTGACTAAAGATACGTTACTAGTCATTAAATCTACTGAACCGTTTGTAAACATCAGACAGTGGGTTCGCCTAGAGGCCAGTTTGGTAGTAACCAACCCGCATCAGAGCAGCGTGCAGAAGTAGCTACGGCCTCCCTCAACAGTAGAGCAAAAAGAGCTTCATCCAGAAGATAAACAAACGGACTAGCAGCGCATTCTGACTAGACACGTCACATCGTCGAAGTTGCTTAAGATTGAGTGAAGATGTCCATGGGCGACTATAACTATACCCCAAAAAAGACTAACTAAAAACTATGTATGCTTCATATTAAGAAACTGATATTTACTAAATTTAAGTAGACATCATTTAACTTATGGCCATGGCTCTAGCGAGAAATTCTTCTTTAAATATATATTGTAATCAAGTACAAGTACAAGGCAAGTACGTACAGAACTTGTAAGTATATAAACGCATTGGATTTTTTGAAAATCTGTAATGTTTATTAAATAATTTCTTTTTCATATCACATGCATTGAAACAGCGAGTTTTGATATCTGTTTTGCCAGTCGAAATAAGACAATTTCAAACCAATGCGAATGTATCAGTTTTGTGTTAGTTGTGACAAGACGATTTCAGACCAGGGCGATGACACCTCTCGCCCTCGTCAGAAATCGTCTTGTTTCACCCCTTTCCACACAATATACTATTCCCTGCTGTAAGCACTCTGCATGCAAACGTAAATTTTGCAAACAATCTTACAAAATGTTCTTTATAACATAGCATAGATATGACTCAACTAGGTACCGTTATCTGATCCAGACCTGTCACTTTATTGATAGAATAATTGTACCATCTAAAATAATACTTGTATATCAGACTCATACATCGGACCATGTCTTATTAATATTCATTTTCTATAACACAGGTCAGTAACCCAACTTTATCTAACGAGTGGTCAGTGATATAAAAACAATGAACAAAAACGTATACCGTTTGGCTTAACAGATTCTGATACGAGTAGATTAGCTGGTTCTAGCGGTTTTGTTACCGTTTTATCTATTAAATGTTTTGAAGAGTTTATTTTATTAATTATAACATAGGTAGCACCCGGACGACCGCGCTTTGATCGGATTAAACAATTGTTTAATTTTTTGGTTTAACTTCAAACCAGACACTCGTTGGCTTATAAGCTTTCTAAGGACGCCATCTACTTTAGTGGGTCCCAATAAAAAAAATAGTGTTACTCCTCGTCAACAGATGTCAGGAAGAGTCATGTTTTACAGTTTATGTTTCAGTTGATTATCGCTGAAAACATGGATAAGACATTATCTAAAAATGAAACCTACATAAATCTGTAGGTGGTAGAATTATGGTTCGCCCTGGGAAGTACCACCGCTGCGCCCACTTCTGCCGTGGACCAATTCTATTGTGTTTCGGTGGAAAGGTGCAGATGCCGGCCACACTTACATGAGGCGACTAACAGCCTCCGGAGTAGCAGCACAACTGCATACGATCTCAGACAAGACTTACCTATGCTTTGTTGATGTTGTGTGTAGATGTCCATGGGCTGCAGCGACTACTTAACATTTAAGGATTAGTTTCTTTATCATCTCAAAGAGTTTTTATGTCACTGTCAAATAAAAAATATAAAACAAATAGTGACAACTTCCTAGACGATGGCGCGAAGAACCAATGTTTGAAAGTTACTAACAGTTTATACATAGAAAAATAAAATTAGTCGTTTTCCTTTCAATTTCGCAATTTTTCCATATTTTCTCACCGTTTAAACCTTCGTTGGACTTCTACTAATATTTCAATACCAAAATTAGCCACATCCCTTTAGCCGTTCTTGAGTTTTAGCGAGACTAACGAACAGCCATTCATTTTTACCGACTTCCAAAAGAAGGAGGTACTGTATTCGGCTGTATGTATTTTTTTTTTTTTTATATATGTTCACCGATTACTCCGCCGTTTGTGGACCGATTTTCAAAATTCTTTTTTTGTTCGTATGCTTATACTCCCGAGGTGGTCCCATTGTCACCAAATCAGGATCTGATGATGGGATCCCAGGGAAATCGAGGGGAACTCTTAAATTTTATAGGCACACACATTGATTTTCTTATACTTTCTGAAGCATAAGCGATATTTGTGCATAGTAATCATCATCACATGTTGCTGAGCTGATGATGGAAGGTACTGCAACAGTGAGGAGTTGAAAGCAAATTCTTTCAATAAATAGTTTTTTATTCCAAATCTTACATTCCTGAGGTGGTCCAACTGTCACCAAGTCAAAGTCTGATGAGGGGATCCCAGAGAAATCGAAGGGAACATTCAAATTTTATAGCACAACAAATGATTTTCATATTTTTACTAAAGCAAAACAGGCATTTTTGTATAATTATCATCATATCATGTCGCTGAGCTGATGATGGAAGGTACTACGACGGTTAGGAGTTGAGAGCAAATTCTTTCAATAAATGGTTTTTTGTTCGAAATCTTACATTCCTGAGGTGGTCCAACTGTCACCAAGTCAAAGTCTGATGTTGGGATCCCAGAGAAATCGAAGAGAACATTCAAATTTTATAGCACAACAAATGATTTTCATATTTTTACGAAAGCAAAACAGGCATTTGTGTATAATTATCATAATATCTTGTTGCTGAGCTGATGATGGAAGGTACTACGACGGTTAGGAGTTGAGAGCAAACTCTTTCAATAAATGGTTTTTTGTTGGAAATCTTACATTCCTGAGGTGGTCCAACTGTCACCATGGCAAAATCTGATGATGTGATACTGGGGAAATCGAGGGAAATACTGAAACTTAATAGGCACACACATTCTTTTAGTCATATTTTTTAACATAATACAAATATTTATGTCCGGTAACTATCACCTCATGTTGCTAAACTGATGATTGAAGGTACAACTCCTCAACGGTTAGGAGCTGAGAGCAAATTCTTTCATTAATTTAAACGTTCAGGTGGACTGATAGTATTATGCTTTCAGGGTATAAGATGGCTATTAGATGGCACATGTGCAGAATTATTAAAATTAAGTACTAAAAAGAGTGAAATAAATTAAGTTTTTAACAAAAAAATAGAACCGACTTCAAACGGTAAAAAATAAAATTGTTCAGTACCTACTTCTTCTTGCTTATGGTAATGACTCTTAAAACTATTTTTGGAGTCGGGCCCTTAGTAAAATATCCTGTCTTAGTAAATATAGTGTACCTTTCGAATTCTGAATGGGCACGGACTCCAATATAGTTTTAACAGTCATTACCATAAGCAAGAAGAAGTAGGTACTGAACAATTTTATTTTTTACCGTTTGAAGTCGGTTCTATTTTTTTGTTAAAAACTTAATTTATTATATATAGAGATTTAAATGTTGGCCAATCTAACGAAGTAAAAAAGTCTTAAGTCATCATCATTTTGTTGTGCACTCTGTTGGTTTTACTGTTAGGCTAATGACATAGGTACTTACATCCACACAAGAATCTTGTTGCAAATTGGATAATTGTGTGGAATTATTGTTGGCATCGCGCTGAAGATTTATTATTGTCTCGTATTGTTTTTTCATCGTGTGATGTGAATTGCTTTTAACATGATTATTCCCACGTGTACGTAACATAGCAGTAAAAACTAATGATATTTTAAAATGTTGCTGTCCTAAAATACCATTTTTATACATATTATAAATATGTATTTGGATGGATTGTGAATTTTCGGAAATAAATCAGATTGTTTTAATGAATTCAGTACAAGTAATTACATATAAATAAATAAGTAAGCAGTTGCCGGCCACACATACTTACATGTGGCGACCACCAGCCTCCGGAGTAGCAGCGTAACTGCATACGACCTCAGACAAGACTTACCTATGCTTGCTTGAGGTTGTATGGTTGTTGGTCCATGGGCTCCAGCGACTACTTAACACCACGTGGCCTGCATGCTCGTCTGCTACTCCAATTCGAATAAAAAAAATAAAAAAGTAACGTTTCCCATTCATAGTCCACAGTAGGATATGCCCTGTGTCGTGGGTACCATGGATAAATACAAAGACGGAAACACAAACACCCGGATCGAGAACAGAAATTTTAAACTCTTCTTTCAAATTTCGGCTTCGCCGGGAATCAAACCCGGGACCCTCCGATCGGCAGTCCGGTATGGTAACCATTGCTCCACATATTTATTAATTGATTTATTATTTTTGACACTCGGTTATCTAAAATATCAATATTTTATGATACAATGAATTCGAATGATTCGATTGACACTAGACTCATACCGTGCTCATAGTCTAGTAGTCTTGCGGACCACGGTCCAGAGCCCCTTAGTATAAGTTTGTAAACGCGCAAACGTTACTACTGCCTCCGAGTTAAAATTGGACAGATAGATCTTAACCTGAAAGGAATAAGGTCGATAATTACATTCTTAACGCAAACGTGTTAGTAAAGTTTCCGCGTGTGCAGATTTACACTGTGGCCTCTGGATCAAATTCCAGCGCGCACCTTTGACTAAGAAAATTTTATATGTGCATATTATTATTCATCCCTTGTCTTAAAATGAAGAACAATATTGTTATACCTAGTTCATTACGATTTATTCCTTCACTATGCTCGTTTCTGAGTTAAACTCAAAATCTCAAAAGCTAGCCTTGTGTCAAGCCCACCAACCCCACGGCTAAGACGATGGAACGGCCTTAATGTTTCTTTTTTCTAAGAGGAAGCCAATTCAGAGTAAAAAAACAGAAAAACCAGACCTTTTTTGCAAAGAGTTCGTCAAACCGAGAACCCATTTTAACAATGGTGGATAATTTTCCGCGATGGCGGCTAACGACCACCATTGCTCCTGCGTATCTAATGTACTAGTCTACCGTTATGTTACATTGGTACAATTCGCCATATATTATTATATACGTGGTCACTGTATACGGAAAATCGTGTAATTAGGTGAAAGCTATCATTGTTGCTGCTATTGACGTATTTGACATGGTGTTTACTGACCCTATTTTACTCGTAACTGTAGTTATGACGAATGTGCAACTATGTGATCTATGACCATATCATGTATGGTTTTCTTAAAGTTTCTGGATTTTAATGTTACGTGTGGAACTGGTCATTCTTTTTCTAAAAGTTTGCCTTAGATTCTTTTCTATCCATGGCTGCAACCCTTTTTGCGTCCCACTGTTGGGCACGGGTCTCTCCCCCTTATTGGGGAGGCCTGGAGCTTACTCCACCACGCTGCACCAATGCGGGTTGGTGGAGATGCGGGTTAGTGGCCAACCCGCTGTCGGATGTATTCAAACCGCCCATAAGGCCTCCGACAAGGTTTAACGACTGTTATCTATCGACAACAACCGGGACCGACGGCTTAACGTGCCCTCCGAAGCACGGAAACGCGCATGAAATTTTTTGCCACTAGCGGTCACCCATCTCACACCCGACCGCGCCCGTTTGGCTCAGCTGCATAGATCGCTTGCGTTATACGCTAGCCGCCAGGCCATGCGGCTTTTCTATCCATACTAATAATAATTTCTAATGCAATGTTATATTATTATTATTTATTAATATTATAAATTCAAACGTAACTTTGTCTGTCTATCTGATACGCTTTCTCGCTTAAATAACTGAACCAATTTTAATAAAATTTGGAACACAGATGGAGTGGACCTTGGAAAAGGACATAGGATGGTTTTTATCCTGCGGGAACCTATAAAACGTGTCAAGGTGGTCAAAGCCGCTGGCTAAACGCCTAGGATTTTAAAATGACAATATCGTTTTACGTCGTGTTTGAAATGGTTGGACGAAAGTTAGAGATATAGCCTGGAGTAACACACAGGCAATTATTTTTCCTACGGGGACCCATAAAACTGTTCCAAGTGGGTAAAGCCGGTGGCTGAAGGCTAATATTATAATTGTATAATTGACCCTTAAGAGATAAATTTCTAAAATCCTACTGCGACTGCGCGACTGCTAGGTACTCATTATAATAATAATAATAATATCCTTTAATTCAGGCATACCGAGTTGATTATTTGACAAGGATTTATGTGTGCTCCCATCGTAAGATTACGAAGTACAAGTAACAACTAATTATCGAAACTAAATGTATTTGAACTAAGTGTAAATGGCTGAAACCCTTTTTGCGTCCCACTGCTGGGCACGGATCTCTCCCCATTATGGGGAGGCTTGGAGCTGATTCCACCACGTTGCTCCAATGCGAGTTGGTGGAGATACGGGTTAGTGGCCAACCCGCTGTCAGATGTTTTCAAACCGCCCATAAGGTCTCCGACTAGGTTTAACGACTGTTATCCATCGACAACAACCGGGACCGTTAACGTGCCTTCCGAAGCACGGAAACGCTTATGAAATTTTATGCCACCAGCGGTCACCCATCTCAAACCCGACCGCGCCTGTTTTGGCTTAGCTGCATAGATCGCTTGCGTTCTACGCTCACCGCCGGGCCATTCGCGCTTAGTGTAAATAGATCGTTTCAACGCCAGATCACCTTTTCCTGCTTGTCAAATTTTATGAGTATTTATGGCTTTTGATAATTCGAGCTCATTTAATTGAGTCATTTCGCTTTAATATATAGGTACCTATTAATTTTAATTTTCGATTAAACTACTTTTTATTACATACCTATCATGAGGTCCTCTCCCAGCACCGGGACCATATCCGCCATAAACATCGTACGCACTGCCTCTGTCGTACCGGTCATCGTAAGTAGGTCGTCGGGAGCCCCCGTATCCATATCCATCGTACCTTCCTCCATAGTCTTCGTCATATCTGTCATAGTAAGGCCTTCGCTCTCTATACGGGTCTTCATAGTAAGGCCTGTCGTATCTGTCCCTGTATGGATCTCTCAAGAACCTGTCGTAGTAGTCTGGCCTATATCTGTCTCGGTCATCGTATTTGTTTCTGTCCCTGTCTCGCCTTCCACCGCTTGGTCGATCCCTGTCTCTTTCCTTGTCATCATAGCCTTTTTTCTTGTCATCGTGTTCGTCTTCGGTGCCGTTCTTGGGGCCACTCTTTCTATCATTGCCGTATCCATGGTCGTCATCATCATTGCCATAACTTTTATTTCTATCATGTCTGCTTCCATACGTAGGTCTGTTCCGTCGATCGTCATCATACCTGTCACGATCTCTGTCATCATCTCTGTCATCATATCGGTCATCTAGGCATCGCCCGCATCCAGATTGTCTACGATCGTCATTGAAACGACCTGTGCCGTATCTTTCATTATAACTTCTCTCTAGGCGGATTTGTCGATCTTGATCGTTTGGAGTTAGAACAGCGGAAAGGACTGTTTCTTCGCCATTTACTGTAAATTGGACTAGATTGGCGAATACAGCTACCAACGAAATCTAAAACAAAAATATATTCACAATTAGTGACAGAACCTATAGACCAAGCATATCTTATTGCCCAATTCTAATTTAAAAGTAGGTGAACTTCTGAGGATACCATTTATATGTATTTTAGTTGAACTTGTCTGATTTCTGAGAAATAAAGTGCAAACAAACGCCAGCAGTCATTTAATGTTAATCATTAACTCACATTATGCGATATGCAGCATATCTCATAATAGTTGATCATCTACTCAAGATCTTATCCCAAGATGTAATGGAGTTTTTTTTACATTATGATTAATTAGTGTCTTCCTAAGAATAAATATTAATGTAGCATTATGCATGATTTTTTTATGTTGAACAAGGACGACATTGTATGAGATTTTGATGTACCAAAGGAGTAGGTGTACCACTGGTCAAGGAAGCAATTCATTTGTATTTCAGTGACATAGTTTGATTGCCGGCCACACTACGCGCAGGAACTTTACATTTAGGAAGAGATTTTTAATAGGTGGTGTCAATCTTAGGAAACTAAGATATAATAACAATTACGTAGTCGTATCAAACATTCAATTTCTATGCTTTCATTCAAAGAAACTTTGTGATAATGAAGAATAAGCGTCTCCAAGGGTTGACAGGTAAAGAATGCATCAGGCATTAAGTCCGCCTATTGTAAAAATACAATAAAGGGTAAATAAAATGTAAATTTAATGAAGATAAAAAATAAAGATAAAATAAAATGTAATAAAGTGATACCATGTAAACCTAATAAGAGTACAATGACAAGTTTAATAGAACAACGTAGCTAACTTAATAGTTTAATTGTTCTTTTGTAAAGGGTTCTTTTGTAATATTTTATGGTAATTTTAGGTCAAAAAAGTTAAGTCCCTGTAGCTTCGGGGTTAAGAATAGAGCTAAGGTATCCCCTGCCTGATTGTAAGAGCGACTAAAAGGGGGTTTCCGAGGTTGTGGGCGGTGAGAGTGGGAGCTCGATCCGTCCAGCCAGCAGCCCCGGAAAGGGCGGCGGTGTGTGCGTGGCCGCATGCCGCCGTAAGCATCGAAAGGTGCAGAAGAGCACATCTGCTCCTCCGCAGAAGGGCCCGTTCTGGGGCGTCGCGCGTGGAGGACACCGGTGCGTTCCACTGGAGATCCCGGAGTCCTCCCCAAGCGCAAATGCAGCCACCGAGGGGGTTTATTGAGGCAGTCAAATCCCACATAACCCGGTACGCTCTCCCAAGGTGCCGGGCACCTTTTGAAGGTTTCCCCCGATACCAAAAAAAGCTCAAAAAAGTTAAACAGAATACGTTAGCACCGCCCCCTTAAATTACCCAAATTTTGTAAGTGTTGGTTATGGGTATGACTCATGGTTGATGTAATGTAATTGACCCTAATACGAGTGGGCGAAAAAAACACAATAGTAAAGTAATTATATCAAGGTCCGTATTCCGGCTGCCGCTATTTTGTTTCACCCCGTGTGACGTCATTGTATTGTCTATGGAGGCCGCGTTATGAATGCAATTGTATTACGCTAAATAATAATTAGACATATGATTTGCATAATGTAGAACAATTGGGAATTTTGTTGATCTTTTGGAATTATTTTTATTATTTTACGATTCAGGAAATGTCGTTGAACATTTTTTAGGTTTGTATCATCTAGATGATATAGGTTATTATTATTTATATAATATATACTATAATTTTAATCAATTAAATCAATGAAATACATATCAAAGTATATGAAGCAAAAATTTTAGAGGCAATTTTATAAGCGGCCATAACATGTCTTCCATTCTTTGAAATATCATTGACTAGTGTAATATGTAGCCACGAGAAGCTTTATAATTACTATCTGCATTATCATTCCATCATCATTTACTACCATTCCCATCACAACAATGGTTGATGTGGGATACGTTTTGTTAATGCTTATTTATCTGCAGCCTACAGATTATAAACTTAGGAAGATAATTATATTACACTTTGGCCCTTCGATGCCGGTCTATTCAGTGACGTATCCAGGTTCTTTTAGGTTAAGTACCTA
Source organism: Pyrgus malvae (assembly GCA_911387765.1). NCBI lineage: Eukaryota > Metazoa > Arthropoda > Insecta > Lepidoptera > Hesperiidae > Pyrgus > Pyrgus malvae. Next base: position 2,985,629 of record OU426958.1, on the reverse strand, counting down.
ATTGATTTGGCCCATGGCCCGGTAACTAGCATAGAACCGCTTGCATATCGCAAACTAAACTAAATTTGTAAAAAATATCTGTTACATTCCCACCTCCTATCGAAAAAATTCTTATACTACGTGACTTCCCCTGACTCGAAACCTGGATTTGCACTTACGTCCATTGCCTATGTTAGATGTAGCCTATCTATTGAAGCCTTACATTGTATATATGTTTATAAAGTATCATTATGCATTCTGTAAGATTAAGCTCAAGACTAAGTATTATTATTAAGGTAATTGTAGTGAAATTAGTAACGAAAAGGTATTAATGAAAAAGTAACGAAGAAATAGTGAAAGAAAATGAGTGAGTACTTTATAAAAATACTAGATGAAAACCTACTGAAAATACTACATGAAAATTAATACTGATAATAAAAGCAATTCGTGCGAAATTATATTAATGTTCAAGTTTTCACTTCTGCCGGCACTACCGGAGTGCAACCCGTTGTTTTTTACACATAATTGAGTATTAGGTACATGCGTTTCGAAAATGACAAAGCATCCAAATAATATAAATAAATAAATAAATATATTTGGACTGAAGCGCGCATGGCCCGGCGGTTAGCGTAGAACGCAAACGATCTATGCAACTAAGCCAAACGGGCGCGGTCGGATGTGAGATGGGTGACCGCTAGTGGCAAAAATTTCATGCGCGTTTCCGTGCTTCGGAGGGCACGTTAAGCCGTCGGTCCCGGTTGTTGTCGATAGATAACAGTCGTTAAACCTTGTCGGAGGCCTTATGGGCGGTTTGAAAACATCCGACAGCGGGTTGGCCACTAACCCGCATCTCCACCAACCCGCATTGGAGCAGCGTGGTGGAGTAAGCTCCAGGCCTCCCCAATAATGGGGGGAGACCCTGGCCCAGCAGTGGGACGCATAAAGGGTTGCAGCCAGCCATTCACACAACGCCATCTGATTCCAAACTAAGCAGAGCTTGTACTATGGTAATCAGAATGCTGATAAAGATACTTATATAATTCTACATACATACTTAAATAGATAAATTAACACCCAGACACAGAACAAATAATAGTCATGTTCATCACACAAATATTTGTCCTGGGTGGGGATCGAACCCACGACCTCACGCTTCGCAGTCGGCTCATCACCCACTACGCCACGGAGGCTGTCAAATAATAAAGTACCAATTACATACTAAAATTGTTAAAATTTTAAATGTTGAACACAGTTTATTTAAAAAGTTTTAGTAATTTCCACGATAAACGAATTTACCTGTATTTTTCTCCGAAAATAAAATAAAATTCTCGAGTTTTTAAACTCAATTAATGATATTTCAAAACAGTCTAATGTAGAATGTAGCCTGCTTAGCTTAATTATTTTGACTTGGCCGATCATTTCCGTTCATTCAATTCCTACTTTTATCAGTTTTTATTTTAATTCTAAGTGTTCTGAGTTAGCTACATAATATCATTAAAATGCCACCTGAAAATCCTATTCGCTTTTTCATTCTATTTTTAATCTAAGTAACCAGCATCTTGGTATTTCAACTTATCAGGGATGCTATCTAATGTGTGCTAATCTTATGCATAAATTACCTACGCTGAGATTAGCCTGTTCTTGGTAATGAACTTTCTGCGGTCGTTTTCTATAAATTTAATGTTATGTAGATACTGTAGTCAATTTATCTATAATTTATGCAATCATTAATTTATCTATCCATTTGAGATTCCAGCGTTAATTTTTGGACTAATTTAATGGAAATGTCGTCATCATAATCCAGATTTAGAAAATATACAGGTTCACCAACATTGTCTGATATTTCGTTAAAATAGCCTTTAATTGGTTGAACTTAAAATTGGACTTAACTTTTCTACTTATTCTGATTTGCTTTTTTTCCTATAATTAGCTCACGACTCGCCACTGTCGATAATAATTTCCTTTCTTCTTTTTTATTTGAATGTGCAATTTATTCTAAATTAATTGTAGGTATCATATTTATTGGGAGACAAATAAAACTCACCGCCAATATCGCTCGGTCCATCTTGAAATACAGCCTACAAACCACAGCAGCCTTTAAAGTTCATTCTCTTCTATCTACTGTGTATTTACGGCACTATCCGTATTTAAAACCAGTTTGCATATCGTTAAAATAATTGAAGGCAAAACAAAAAAGTAAACTCTCCTATCACATGTCTATGGTCAACTGTCAGAAGGTTTTGAATTTGAATTTTGAATAAGGAAGTGTTTTTATCCGATTGTGTTCCGCGATGCGCAGATGCGTGTAGCGTACTGACCAACCGAGCTAGCGTCCTGCGCTTATAATAATTATGGCAATTGTTGCTTTTTTGTTGGTCCATCCGTCTATCTCTAGAGGGCCACCGGTTTTGAAGGTTACTCATGGAGTAGAACACATAGTACCTTTTCACGGACATGGTTAGTTTTAGACTGTTTAAGCAACGGCTGAAAAGGCACTGGTGTAACTATAGTAGGTAGATATGTAGAGTCAAGACTTGTGACTTGATTTCGTTTTTAACTTCTTTAATCAAAATATTAAGTCACGGCGGCCCGTCGATTAGCGTAGAATGCAAACTATCTATGCAACTAAGCGAAACGGACGCGGTTGGGTGTGAGATGGGTGACCGCTACTGGCAAAAAAATTAATGCACGTTTCCGTGCTTCCGAGGGCACGTCAAGCCGTCGGTCCCGGTTGTTGTCGATAGATAACAGTCGTTAAACATTGTCGGAGGCCTTATGGGCGGTTTGAAAACATCCGACAGCGGGTTGACCCCTCACCCTCATCTCCACCGACCTGCATTAAAGCAGCGTGGTGGAGTAAGCTCTAGGCCTCTCCAATAATGGAGAGAGACCCGTGTCCAGCAGTGGGACGCAAAAAGGGTTGCAGCCATTACAGATCCTTACATACAATAAGTTTCGAATAAGGTTTCGTATATGTTAGTGTCTTGCTAAGCAAATTATAACATAGAATAGGCCTCGTTAAATGTCCATCGGAGCAAACACCTAAAAACTTTGTATGTATTTTTTTCCTCCAGTATCGAATAACCTTTTTTTTGGTATCGGGGAGAATCGGGGTTATGTGGGATTTGACCGCACTAAAACCTCCTAGGTCGCTGCCTCTGCGCTTGGAGAGGACTCTGGGATCTCCAGCGGAACGCACCGGTGTCCTCCACGCGCGACGCCCCAGAACGGTCCATCTTCGGGAGAGCATAAGTATCCTGCACCTTCCGATGCTTACGGCGGCATGGGGCTACGCACACACCGCCGCCCTTCCCGGGGCTGCTGGCTGGACGGTTCGAGCTCCCACTCTCACCGCCCATGACCCCGGAAGCCCCATTTAGTCGCCTCTTACGATCAGGCAGGGTATACCGTAGCTCTATTCTTAATCCCGAAGTTACAAGGACAGTATCAAACATCCTACAATTTTGTTATACCGTAGAAAGACAAAGACAAAGACAAAGACAAATGATTTATTTGCACAAATATGGGTATTACAAAAGTTGTTTTATACATTTAATAATCTGCCATATTTACCTCAGTAAGGTATGCAAATATTATATTATATTATTAATAAATAAAAGTACTGACTAAAATCTAGCTTAGAAATTTTAATTTATTTAAGTATTAAATTAACTAATCATATTATTGATTTATATTTATCCCATATTTGCGATTTTTTTATTGTTTTTGGTAATTATTTTTACGGTATTTTATCAGCGTCATCGGCTTTGGGCACCCAATTACCTGGGTTTTTATACACTGAGAGGAAAAAAAAGCCGGCGGAAAAAAAACCTCCCAGGTTTTTAATCCCGTATTCCCTCACGAAGTTAAAGTTCATCATTTAGAAATTCAGAAACCGAGTAGTACGCTTTTGTAAATAAGAATGTTTTAAGTGCTCGTTTAAAATCACAATTTGTTTTAGATTTGAGGGATTCAGGTAAATTATTATATATTTTTGGTCCCATGCAAAAGACGCTTTTATGATATTGTTTTGTTTTTGACGCAATCGAACACAATTTTTTATTAAGGTATATCTTTTTGATTTTAGGGTTTCATATTTATTTATATCTTTTTTTACCATTAAGGATATTTCATAAATGTATAGAGATGGGAGCGTCATTATTTTTAAATCTTGAAAGTGCGGCTTACAAGAATCTATTTGATTAAGTTGACACATAGAACGAATGCATTTCTTTTGAGCTTTAAAAACCATTTGGATTCCCGTTGCGTTACCCCAGAATATGAGACCGTATCTAAGAGTTGCACCCACATATGCATGATATGCACTAAGGACAGCTGTTTTGTTTACTATTTTTGATAATTTATATAATGCAAATGAAAATTTATTTAATTGTTTGCAAACATGTTCCATATGGGACTGCCATGTTAATTTATTATCTATGTATAGACCTAAGAATTTAGTTGTGTCCGTTTCAGATATCATCTTTCCTTTATAGTTTATATTTATAGGTTGACCGTATGATACTCTATTTTTAAAAGTCATTATATTGGTTTTATCAAGATTAATTTTTAAATTGTTGTTATTAAGCCAGTCTATTAATGATTCTAGTGCATTGTTTATTTCGATTTCATAATTACTTATGTTATTATTCGTAAATACAACTGTACAATCATCGGCAAAGAGTATCATCGGCTGTTTGATGACTTTAGGGAAATCATTAATGTAAATAAGAAAAAGTAATGGACCTAATATGCTTCCCTGAGGCACACCATAAAGTACAGTCCTAGTATGAGAGTGGAATTTCTCTTGTGTGTTTGTTATATTATTGATTTTTGTAATTTCTGTGACTTGTTCTCTGTTAGTTAGGTAAGATTTTATTAATTTTAAAGCATTATCTCTCACTCCATATTTTTCTAATTTTTCAATTAATAGTTTATGGTCCACGAAATCAAATGCTCTTGTCATATCCATGTACAGTCCTACCACTTGTTTTTTATTATCTAGACTAGTCATTACTTTTTGCAAAAAGTTAAATACTGCTATATTAATTGATTTATTTTTCCTAAACCCTACCTGTTCATCTGCAAAAATAGAAAACTTTTCAAAATAGGAATACAAGTTATTGTGAAGTACTCTTTCAAATATTTTAGAAAATATTGGTATTAATGCAATCGGTCTATAGCATCCCATATCCAGTTTGTCCTGTTTTTTAAAAATAGGCTTTATGATAGTTACTTTCAACTTGTCTGGATATGTACCTGTTTCAATACTTGAATTTATAATATAAGCCAATACAGGAGCTATTATTTTTGACACCTTTTTAATAATACTGGTACATATGCCATCATACCCCGTGCTGTTTGTATTATTTAAATTGTTTATAATTGTCGTAACTTCATCAGTGGATGTGGGTTTCAAAAATAGAGAGTTGAAAACTGGAACAGTATCTTATAGTGGACTCGCTAAAGGAAGTTCAAAGTCATCTACACATTTTAGTCCTTACATTTTGATTTATAAGTCTGGTGACCTGTACAATTAGAACTAATGACTGGCTGAAAACCTTTTTGTGTCCCACTGCTGGGCATGGTTCTCTCCCCATTCTTGGGGAGGCCTGGAGCTTACTCCACCACGCTGCTCCAATGCGGGTAAGGGGAGATGCAGGGTTGTGACCAACCCGCTGTCCGATGTTTTCAAATTGCCCATATGGCCACCGACAAAGTTTAACGACTGTTTTATTTTTATTTATTTATTTAACATTATAGTTTTACCTTACACTAAGGATACAAGGCGTGCTTAATGCCTAATGGCATTCTCTACCAGCCAACCCTAGGTGTTGAGTAGAGCTTATGGTAGGCGCTTACTATAGAAATAGAGAATTAATAAGCAAATCCTGATTAGGATCATAACCGGGACAGACTGCAAAACGTGCCCTCCGCAGCACGGAAACGCGCATGATATTTTTGCCATTAGTAGTCATCCATCTTATATCCGACCGCGCCCGTTTGGCTTAGCTGCGTACGTCGCTTGCGTTTTACGTTAGCCGCTGGGCCATGTGCGCTCGAAATTAAATATTAAAACATAATTTTAGGGGAGCTGTGCTGTGAGCAGTGAGCGAATAGGAAGAGGAAGTGCCATTGTTTCACACGATATCCATGTCCATTGTCGTTTTTATAGAGTACTGATAATGCAACAGGTTTACATTTTTTGCCATGGTTTCGTGCGTTTATGTATCTTTTTAATATTGTGTGATTATACTTAGATTTTTTTTCAATTAATGTTGTAATGTAACAAACTCTGCAGAGTATAGTACTTACTTGCTTAAATGTTATAGGATTCGCATCTGTACAACACAAAAAAATTAAATAATAACTTACTTCTTTTGGCATTCTCAGCCCGTCAACCCTGGGCGATAGTGAGAGCTATACTAATTACATACTTATAGTATAAGTAATGTAGATACTATAAGTAATTAGTATAGTTCTCACCATCGCCCAGGGTTGACGGGCAGAGAATGCCATTAGGGATTAAGTTTTACCCTGTAGCCCTTAGATTAAGGTGGTACAAATGTTAAATAAATACTCGTAAATACAAGTAATGAAGATGTTATGTACAAGTTTATTCTCACTAGCATATTAAGCCACGCTAATCTACGTAGTTTCCAAGGTTGAATCTACGACAATTTGTTCATTTAAGTCTTCAACAGAACCAAATATTTGACACAAATTCATAATTATGTTGTAAGGGTAATTGTTATAGATTCGTTCTAAGTAACCATCGAATTTGTCTGATAAATGGGTCGATTCTATTCTTAGATAATATACCGCACATATCATCTCAAAATTGTGCTCCTCCTAACCCATCAAACCCACCAGAATCGAACTTCTCCCAATATATCGATCCTTTTTTTGTATCGGCAGGAAACCTTCAAAAGGTATCCGGCACCTTGGGAGAGGATATCGTTACTTCGGAATCTCCAGTGGAACGCACCGGTGTCCTCCACGCGCGGCGCCCCAGAACGGGCCCATCCTCGGGAGAGCAGATGAGCTCTCCTGCACCTTCCGATGCTTACGGCGGCATGCGGCCACGCACACACCGCCGTCCTTCCTGGGGCTGCTGGCTGGACGGATCGAGCTCCCACTCTCGCCGCCTACAACCACGAAAGCCCCCTTTTAGTCGCCTCTTACGACCAGGCAGGGGATTCCGATATAATCCCGAAGCTAAAGGATCTCAATAATCGTTTCTATGAAAATATTTTTTTATTTTTTAAAATTTCAATGAAACAATGGAAACAGGCGATGAGGTGCGAACCCAAAACACCGGCAGCGGAGCGCAACTTTACTGTGGTGTGGAACCAACGAACCTTGCGTGGCCTGCATAATCATGTGAAGATGCGTCCATGCTTCACACTCATAGCCGTGAAAAATGAAACGCGCAAGGCCCAGCGGCTGACGTAAAACGTAAGCGATCTAAGCAGCTAAGCGAAACGGTCGTGTGGAATATGAAAAGAAAGAAAAGAAAAGAAAAATGATTTATTTGCGCTAATATGGGTATTACAGAAGTTGTTTTATATATTTAAAGTCCGTCATAATATTTACCTAAGTAATAAAAAAAATACTATTATTAGGTACCTATATTAAATAAATACAAAATTGCACTTAAATCTACCTATTTAATTTTTTACTTACATCTAAATATTTTGCGTTTTATTTTGTATTTTATGAATGAATGATTATGAATTTATTTAGACGGTGTTTTTCCCACGTCGTCGGCTTTGGGCACCCAAAACTTTATACGCTGAGAGGAAAAAAAAGCCGGCTGAAAAAACCTCCCAGGTTTTTAGTTCCGTAATCCCGTAATCCCTCACGAAGTATGGATGACCACTAGTGCTTCTGAGGTCACGAAAAGCTGAGTCCTGAAAGTCCTGAAAAGTCGGTCCTGATTGTTAGCAAAAGTTATAGTTATTTGTCGAAGGTCTTATAGGCGGTTTGAAAACATTCGACCCAACGGGCTGACCTTTAAGCTGCATCTCCTATGGTAGAAAAAGCTCCAGGTCTACCATATGTCTGCTATTGAAATTGTAAGAGGTGTAGTGTAATGTAGCCAATAGAAATATGAATACTGCTTTTAATAGACAGTTATCATTTTCTTTTCATCACCCTGTATAAAATTGCTGATGTCTTTAAACTAATGACGTTTATGTGGACAGATGACATTGGAGTGAAGAGGTTCTTTCCTTTTTATTTTTTAACTTTGTTCAGCATAGTAGTCCAGATGGCTGGCTGGCTTCAACCCTTTTTACAGCCCACTGCTGAGCACGGGTCTCTTCCCATTATTGGGGAGGCCTGGAGCATACTCCACCACGCTGCTCCAATGCGGGTTGGTAGTCCAGATAAGAAGTACTAAGTAACATGAGATGGATTTAGGCCATAGTCCACCACGCTGGCCAAGTCCGAATTAAATTGAATTGAAAGAGGCCGTCATGCTTTCGAGAATTTATGAATTTCTCTCAAGTACGCACGTCGGTGAAGAACTAAATTAAACATCACGATATTTTCCATCGCCGTTAAGCAGCGATAAATGCGCACATTACAAATTACTTTGTCAGAGGATTTGAACCCGGGATCGGTCGCGTCGAAGACTGCGGTTTTTCACCACTCGACCATCGCATTACTTGTGAGAGGATACCTATGCCCAGCAGTGGGACATTAAAGAAGGATGGAAAAAAGTACCGTAATTCAGCGACTCCAAGTCTTATGTATGTATATAATTCACATTAAGAGATCTGTTCCAAACAAAAGAAAGTAAAGATCGCGGCAAGAACTCAATCAAATCAGTCAATTTCTCCAATAAATGGCAGAGATTCGTGCCTAACTGCCCAGCACAGAGAAATAAACATTGCGACACGACATCTCCGATTACTTAATTTTTTTTAAGAACGGTCTATGTTTAGGTACTGGAGCAAATCAATCCCACCAAAAACATAAATGAATAAAAATTGAGCCAAGTTCAATACAAAAATTATGCTTGGCTGTGGGCTTCGCCGCAAAAAGAATGGAGATCTCTATGCAAAATCCAAATATGTATTTAATTGTATTTATAGGAACAAAATAACATTATGAACAAGTATTAAACTCTATTTCTTTGCTTTATTGGATACCTATAACAATTGATGTTATTTAAAAAATGTAGGTTAGATTTGACTTGGCTAGTTTTCATTACATCAGTCATTTTATAAAGTTATTCTGTTAGAATATATATAATAAATATATTTTAATTTTGATAAAAAAGCTTTGAGTTATAGAAGGGTCAAAAGTGGCACCAAGTGGTTCGTGTAATATTACACTCGGCGCTGGCTAGCCAGTTCCTTTGTTTGAACTTGGCTTGACACGCTGCCGCGTGTCTAGATCATCTAATGAATATAAGGGCACAGTTATATCCTGTATTAGCCATTCAAATTCAACCGTAATTCGTATACACCCTACAGCGGACACACTGATGGTAGTCAAAGCATACGTAGATGACAAATGGGTGTCCTATGTTTCCCGCCCAAACGCGACAATAGACTCTTGTTGCTGGTCGTTGACATTGAAGGTGAATCATTAAATATTGTAACCATTATGGAGATACATTGTGTTATGACCTAAGGGTATCATTAAATTTCACAATATGTGGTTATTATTTACATTGACAGGCGGGGACTGGTAAGTTACTTTGCGACCAAAGCAAACAATTTTTCTTTTTTAGTTATTACCCTACTACGTTTAATTATAAAAAAATTGGCACTATAATATTTGTAAAGTAACATCACTTTAATGTGATCAGGCAGACCATAATCAGACGATTATAATTATTATGTTTTCACATGTCGGATTAAATTTCATTTCGACGTCCCGGTTCCAGCTAGAAAGTTAACACAGTAACCTACTTTCATTCTACTATTGAAAGCCCAAAACATGTCATCCTTTATGTGCGATGGTCCGTAAAACGATTGATTTCAAATCGTATGGTTACATCTGTGAATTTCAACCCGGCTACGTATTGTAGCATTTTACAATACATCGAAGCCTACTTTCTACTTCAGAGGACTTTTTTATAACTTTTAAACTCATAGCCCTACAGTAAGGTTATTAATACTCTGTGTCGTGAGTACCATGGACACGTACAAAGACAGGAACACAAACACCCAGACCGAGAACAGAAATTTCTCATCATTCAAATTCTGTTTCGCCGGGAATTGAGTGAAAAATTGAAAAATTGCTTGAGGCGGTAGTGCACAAGCAAGTATCCTGCTTTATTAACAAAAACGACTGTCTTTCACGATATCAATCTGGCTTTCGTGTCGGACACAGCACAACCACTGCTCTTCTCAAGGTGTCGGAGGACATACGTGTCGGCATGGAGAATAGACTGATCACTGTTCTTGTGCTTGTTGATTTTACGAATGCTTTTAACATGGTAGATCATGATATTCTTCTCGCCTTGCTCCGTCACCATAATTTCTGCTCGCTCTCTATAAACTGGTTTTCTTCTTACCTTCGCGATCGCCAACAGGCTGTTCGCTTCTGTCGGAGGACCTCTGATTGGAACGAACTCTTGTCTGGTGTACCGCAGGGTGGAATCTTATCTCCTCTTTTGTTCTCCATTTTTATCAATTCCCTCTCTTCTTCCCTTGGCTGCTCGTACCACTTTTACGCTGATGATCTTCAAATTTACGTACAAGCCGATGTGGAGTCTATAAACAACGCCATTAATAAAATTAACCAAGACTTAAATCATTTGTCCTTTTGGTCCGAGAAGTACGGTATATCTGTTAATCCTAGCAAATGTCAAGCTATTTTAATTGGGAGTGACCGACAGTTGGCTAGGATTAACCTTTGTACCACCACACCAGTTATGTACAATAATAAATTAATACCCTTTTCACCGAGAGTGAAAAATTTAGGTCTCTATTTCGACAGCACTTTAAGTTGGACTGCACAAATTAACGAGGTCAGTAGATCTGTAACCGCCAAACTCTGCGCACTCAATCGGTTAAGGAATTTTCTACCTTCGAAAACTAAAGTCACATTGGTGCAAGCTCTTATCTTCCCCATCATCGATTATGGAGATGTGTGTATTGCCGACCTAAGTGAAAATCTTCTCAACAAATTGGATCGTCTTATAAATAACTGTATTCGTTTCGTATTTTGTCTTCGCAAGTTTGACCATGTGTCTACTCTTCGTTCTCAGCTTAAATGGCTTCCTATTAGAAAACGAAGGCAATTCAGGATACTGTCTACTCTCTTCACTATACTCTTTGACGATCATTCTCCTGCATACCTAAAGCAGATGTTTCAATTTCTGCATAACACTCATGAACGGCAGCTACGTTCTTCTGAGACATTGGCTCTCTCTATCCCGCTTCACCATTCAGGTTTCCTTTCTTACTCGTTTGCCGTTCAAGCCGCTCGACTTTGGAACGCGCTCCCTGAAAATATCCGTAAACCCTCGAGTAAATTTATATTTAAGAAGAATCTGTACTCACATCTTCTGGAAGAAATCCCTTAGTTCTATTTCTTAAGGTTCTCCGTGGTGTCACATTCTCAAGTCTCACCGCTCATAAGTATATAGGTATGTATGTATGTATGTATGTATGTAATAATATGTATATAAATTTGTATATGTATATTTATTTTATATAGTATATATGAGAGCATTTATTTCGTCTATTTGTATTTATATAATTATTTTTAGTAGTAACATGTTTTTTAGACTAAATTGTAGATTAATCTTATTTAAACGCTATTGTTCTTCAATACCACCTTTCGTTGCTTCTCTTACCACCCCAGGTAGACTGGTAGAGAATGCTCTTAGCATTAAGTCCGCCTATGTACATAATATTTATATTTTGGTACATGAAGAATAAATAAATAAAAAAAATAAAAAAAATAAAATTGAACCCGGGACCTCTCGATTGGCAGTCCGGCATGATCATTAAATCGTCATCTCCTTCGGGATAAATATATATGTATATAGACTGCGACTTCATCCTCCTAAAGTTTTACACAAAACTCTAGCCTTAACAAGTAGTGGAATTCATTTCCCATACTTATACAATACCTACGACCGTTTTTTTAATCAGCCTTTACATCTCAAGTGCTTTGGAGGGCACGTTAAGCCGTGGTCCCGGTTCTTATGTAGAATGGATCCAGGGGGCGATGGGGGGCTCGAGCCCTCAAATACGTATCTTGACTTTAGAAAACCAGGTGCGGTCCAAGTACACGTGATGCGTCAGTCACTCCCCCCCCCTTCCCCCCAAACTGAAATCCTGGATCCGCCACTGTAGATAACAGTCGTCAAACCCTATCGGAGGCCTTATGAATCATTTTCAAACATCCGAAAGCGGGTTGTCCAGTAACTCGCATCTCCACCATCCCGCATAGGAGTGGCGTAGTGGAGTAAGCTTGAGGCCTCCCCTATTACGGGGAGAGATCCGTCTCCAGTAGCACGCAAAAAGTGTTGCAGCCGCAACTCGGCTGACACTGCTCTTGTTTATTGCTATTCAAATTTCACAAAATCTATTAATTTTCAGACTTTGGTACAAAATTCTAACGTATCCACAACTTGTCCATTAGTCAACGAAGGCATTTCATTAAGCTCGAAATTGGAGTCAGTATTGAAGGCAATTTGCTGTCACAACGAAATCCATTTTTCATAGGACGCTACATTTTGCTGTATTCATGTAGGCCAAGTTCGGAAACATGTATTTAATTAGAAATGACCTACTTATATTTAATGGTACTAATACTACCAATGGGAGAAAGATTTTGGCTATTTTGTTAGATGTAAAATAATTCTCATCATTTCGTGGTTTTCAACCCTTTTTATGTCCCACCGCTGGACACAGATATCTCTTCTCGTGAGAGGGATGTAGAGTAGATCATAGTTTACCGCACTGGCCTAGTGCCATCGAAAACATCTTAATTAGAAGATATTAGTTACAATGTTTCCCTTAACGCGGAGAAGTGATAAATACACACTAAACAAATCTCTTTGTTAGAGATGCGCACCGAGGTTTGAACTATGTATAATAATAAGTATATCTCCGTGTCGGAGACCGCGGTCTGTGCCGCTCAGTTATCGCTGCCCAAGTATATTATTATTTAGTAGGTACTGTGTTATTGTGTTCTATTTTATAAATGAACCGAACAGTCAGACGGGCCGCGTGGTGTTAAGCGATCACCGCCGCCTATGTAAACGGGCAACCCCATGCAGGGGAGCCACCCGAGCTTTTCCAGGCTTTGGAAGAGCGCTTTTTTTACAGTTCTCTTGAAGAAACCCATGTCATAGTACACTGGTAATGCCTCAGCTGGAAGGTTGTCCCATAACTTACACGTCTGTGGTAAAAAGGAGCGTGCAAAGCGGACTGTGGAAGACTCGTGAGTCCAGATGGTGTCGGTGGAATTTTAACCTTCTTCAAAAAAAGGTTATTCGGAGCACTCACCAAAGTAAAGTCGGTAAAACACGCAGAGCGCAGGTGCGGTCGCAGCCTTCAATTTTCACCAAAAAATCTTGGGAGGGTTACTAAGAAATTTGGGGGAAAAGGTGTCTCAAATTGGCTTGTTTCGCCTCCCATCTACGCATGACTGATGGATTTTGGAGGAGGGAGGGTCATGTCCCCTGTGACCTCCCATCTGGGACCGCGTCTGGCAGAGCGAGCCTATGTCTCTTTCTATCTTCTAGGTACTACTTTGTATTGTGCTACAAGTCTGCGTTCTTACTCATAAAGGGGTGACAGACATGCGAGTAAGTACACATACTAGCGGCACAATACAAAGAAGAACCAACAGTACAGTAACTTCATAATATCAACTTCAGATTGGAGCGATAATATGAAGTTACTGTACTGCTTGTTCTTCTTTGTACTGTGCCACAAGTACGCGTACTCACTCGCATGTCTGTCACCCCCTTTAGATAAAAAAATCCTCATTTAATACAAGCTTAATTACTACATCGGTCTCTGCAATTTATTTTCATAAAAAGTTCCGTTTTCAAAGTGCGTGCCAATATCTATTTTTATTTTTATCGATGGCGCTTACATAACGATATACTGCCATAGCCATAATAAGGGAAGTAAATTAGATACTTTTGTTTAATTTACCTATACCAATTACAAAAAATCATATAAATCATTGCGAAATCAGTACACTATGTTCACTACCACCATCAACTAACGATCGCAAATAAAATCAAATATTTGTCCCGAGCAATATAACAAGCAACGTAACCTGTTATAATGCCATTGTTTAATCACGGTAGATAGTCGCGGAGCTACCCCACATTCGTGCAGCTATTAATTATTAATGTGCCTACTGCCGAGTGAGGGGAAGTGTCACGACCCAGTGTTGAGACGTGCTGACCATTCATCTATACATATAATAAAACTGTAAGCAGGGTCAATTCTGTACATTGCATATAAATTTAAAAAAAATACTTCTAGGGGTCTTTTTATAAGTAACAGAAGCTAAAAATATAAGTTTTGAAATTATTGTCTGTCTGTCTGTCTGTCTGTCTGTCTGTCTGTCTGTCTGTCTGTCTGTTGTTAGCTTTTCACGCAAAAACTACTGGACGGATTTTGATGAAACTTTTTTTGTTTTATATATATTGGTCCTCGCTAACATTTAGGCTATAGATAATTTTAAAAATCACCCTTTAAGGGTGTGAAATGAGCGATGAAAATTTGTATGGAAAACTTGGATTTTTTCAATAGATTTTCTTGAAATTTGGTATAAATATTTTCTAACCAAAATAAAAGAATACGTGTTTCAGCATTTCCCGAAATTCATCCTTTAAATGACAATTTTCTTTGAAACTCTTTGAAAATTGAGTGTCGAAACTTGATGTACAGAATATTTTTGTGCAGAGTAATATACTTATAATTTTGTATTTGTAATCTTTACTAACATAGTAAGAATTCTATTTAAGCTTTTTTCAAAACTACCCCTCAATAGCAAATAAAATGGATTCGAAAGTTGGTATCTCAAGCGTACAATAATTAACCTTAACTTAATATTTCATTCTCAAATTCTTTTCCCTTCTTTGAATGATGTGTTTACTGATATATTGATGAATGAATTTCCGTAACATTAGTGTGTATTTCATATCAATCGGGTGATAAACAAAAAAGTTATGTTCATTTACACAATACGCGACATAAACTTAAAAGGCACTTTGGGGAATTTGTATGAAAGTTTCGGTAACAGCCCATTCAAAACCATAAATAAAAGTTTAAATTTAAGTACCTAAAATTATTTTGAACTCTCACTAATATTGTCGACTATATTGAATATACTTAGATCAGCTTACTGTAATTTCTTTCGTTGGCCGAGAATGGCTAGACTTAGGTAGGTACCTAATAAGCGCATCGCGAGCCTTACCGCAGCCGAACCTTACATCACAGGCTCCATTGAGTTAGTTGCTCAGCTTATTAGTCTTCTTTTGGGGTGGAAGATTATGAACAGGCTGCAGTTGAAACGATTATTATCTCTACATTATATCAAGCTGCAACCTTTTTAGCATTCCACTGCTGAGCATGGAGCTCTCCCAATATTGAGGAGGCCTCTAGCTCCGATGAACCAAAATCCAAATCTTACAATCTCAGTGCATCCAGCATTAAGAGGCCGTATACGAAATTTTGCCGATTTCGCTGATTTCCCTGATTTTACACATTAGATTTTGCAGTTAAAATACAACATATCCATAAGTTTTATTGCACAATATGACTGGTCATTTCAATAATAAGCTATTACATTAGCCACATTTTTATTTTTATTACTTTGTTGTGCTTATGAAGCCTGAAGACGATGACAGTTTTGTGAATTTTTGCTGTAATGGGTACAGAATGTTACATATTTCTAGATCATTATGAAACCTCAGCGGATTGAAAAAAATGCTTTCTATTGCTGTAAGAATCGCCTGTAAAATGTGTGTGTCACATTTTACCACTCTCATACAAAAAACTAGTAAAAAAATATTGAAATTAGTCAATTTTAAGAGAAAATGGGCCAGACATTGCATTTAATTTCGGCCAATTGGAACAGTCATTCATAAAATTTAATAGACACAAATAAACTTCAGTTCATAAACAATCCGTTTTCTAAAAAAACATAATCAAATTGTGAATAAAAATTTGGCATTAATAATCTTTTAAAGTAACCTAAAACTCGCATTATAATACTCGACGCAAGCTACGAGTCAGGCAGACCGCGCCAAGCGCTTTCAGAGAGTGGACATGTCGCTCTGCGCCACGCGGCGCCCTGGACGTCGCACAAGTTCGTAGCAATGTTAGTTCGATGCTCCGACTACAGAGCGGCGTGACTACAGCGCGCAGCGTGTGCTTGACACTTTGAATAGCTAATAATTTTAAATATGTTGTGATGATTTACTATCTTCTTAATACAACAAGTGATAGGGTAGTAAAAATTCCATTGTTAATTGTTATGTATCTCATGTAGAAAAGTATGTTTACAAGCATTTATAGCTTGCCGTGTTAGTAAGGTTGTTAGTGTTAGGGCCTCTTTCACCACCTTCAAGTAAAGTGACAAGTACGCTAATTGTCGGTTAAAGTCACCCGTAACTTCAATTTCCATTTCACAATGTTCGAGTAGCACTAATCATATTTTAAACTGACCCGTACTCATAGCTTTAACTTGCCAATTAACTTTACTTGGGACATAACTAATCAACACTTTACTTGAAGATGGTAAACGAGGCCCTTAGTTAATATAATATTGCAAGCTAAATTTGAACCACTTTCGAGAGTCTGATTGAGCTGAAGTTTGAAATACACTTTTATTTTAAATGACAATATAATTATTAGTAACATTTTCGTTAATTCAATATGGCCGCTGCAGCAAAATGGTGGATCACATATTTTTTGCACAAAAAGCCACACAATATGGGTATTAAATAAAAGGGATTAATTTGTAGAATAAAATACATTATAAAAAACTAATCCAAGATGGCCGCTATCCCAAAATGGCGGATAACATTTATTTGTGCAATCCTATGATATGGGTATTAAATAGAAGGGCCTAAGTTGTATAATACAAAACAGCAGAAAACTATTCTGTTTATGTAACTCAGTATCATATAATTTATCCTAATTAAACTTAAAAACTACTGTTCCGATTTCAAAAATTCTTTCACCATTAGAAAGCCACATTTACCTTGAGTAACATAGGCTACTTTTTGCCGCGAGAATATGCTTCATTCCTACGTGAAAACGGGTAATAATGTCAACGCTGTTGAAGCAACTGGCTAAACACCTTTGATTTTAATATAGCAATGAAGCCTTGAATAGCACATAGGTCATTTTTTATCCTATGGGGACCCAAAAAAACGGGTCCATGCAGTCGAAGCCGCTGGCTGAAGGCTAGTAGCAAATAAAATGGTTTTATTTATATGTCACCATTTGGTCAGAATTACAATCAGTCTGTGAGTAATTATTATAGCTATCTATAATATAAAAATGAATCGCAAAATGTGTTGGTAAGCGCATAACTCAACAACGCCTAGACCAATTTGGCCAATTGTTTTTTTTAAATGTTCGTTGAAGTTCAAGGATGGTTTTTACGGCGAGAAAAATTCGAATAATTGCCGGAAAAACCATAAAAACAGCCCTTTTCTTTTTCCCATACAAATGTTTTCTAACTAAAACGTAGTCAATTTGAGCTTTATTGCTATTGTATAAAGTTCATATTAAATTACAAGCACTCACTGTTGTCTAAGCAATGTAGGTGTGTTCCTAACGTCAAAGATCATATCTATCAAAACAGTGTGCGTGTGTGCGTTGGAGCACAGAATACATCGTTGGAGGAGTTTAATGTCGCATAGCATGATGTTATAATAGCTTATAGCCTTCCCTAATAACTGGACTATTCAACACAAAAATAATTTTTCAATTCGAACCAGTAGTTTCTGAGATTAGCGTGTTCAAACAATCAAACATCCACGCGGAGGAAGTCGTGGGCGGCCGCTATCCCTACTAATATTATAAATTCGAAAGTAACTCTGTCTGTCTGTCTGTTACGCTTTCTCGCTTGAACCAATTTTAATGAAATTTGGAACACAGATAGAGTGGACCTTGGGAAAGGACATAGGATGGTTTTTATCTTACGGGAACCTATAAAACGGGTCCACGCGGGCGAAGCCGCTGGCGGAAGGCTAGTTTGAAATAAAAATGATTAAGTGTTACATTGAGTGTTATCTAATCTACTTAAAATTAAAATGTAATAACAAAATTATTACTTATACAATATTAATTAAAACAACTCGTCATAACGTGTCTCAATTAGGCTCCGTCCCTATCCGATACTATCCGAAACTATTATTTCGGATTCGGTTACGATTACGAATAATTTTTCAAGTTTTTCAAATTTTGCAAGTTCTTCAAAAACTACCAATTCCGTATTTTTCCTTTTATAATTATAATGACTATTAAAATGGTTTTTCTCAAAACAAAGCAATATCATTTTGTGTATGTTATACTGAAAGTATTTATGTATTAAGTAGATATGGTTTTTTTTGCGATATAGGTATTTAATGAACTATTCTTTATTTATATTTTCTTCTTCTACCTTCACAATACCATCCTGTTTAATGCACCTTCCACAGCTCCACACCAACGCCACGCGTTGGCTGGCAGATAATACCATTAGGCATTTAGTCCGCCCTTTGTGCTTATTTTATAGTGTAATAAAGAATAATTAAATTAAATTAAATGTACAGATTTTGCTTATCTACAGATTTATTACATGTATAGATCATTACTTGTACTACACTAATAAATGCTTAGTTGTGTACTATCAGACTTTTTATTCTAATTGACAAAAAACAACTGAGGAAAAGACACCGAAGAAAGTACAAAGTATCAAAACCGTTTAATCGTCGTACCAGCCTTCGACGATTCCGGACTCACACAAACCCGCGACCAAATGCTCCCGCTTACGCCTTGTGCCTTTCAAATACCTAATCTGGCCCGTTTCGATTTCGTATACGGCCTCTTAAGGTTGTAAGATACGGAATCTAAACCTTCATACAGAATGTACAAAGTCTTAACAAAACGAGACTACTGCAGACATCTAGGTGACGAATAGTTAAACTTTTAGTGAACCAACTGTTAATCTCAATGTCTACCTATTTTGTAATTTGACATTCGATTTATCAACCACAAAGTTTACATGTCATACGGTAGATGGCGTTATTGAGCAATATTCAAAAGTGATTCGATGGAGATAATTTCAAATAAAAGCCTTAAGTCTAATAAAAGTAAGTACATAGTGTAAAAAAATAAAAAATAACATTTCACACGTATAGCCTCTCATTAAGGTAGATATACCCTGTGTCGTGGGTGGCATGAACACACATAGAGACAGAAACACAACCACCCAGACCGAGAACAGTTTAAACTCATCATTGAAATTTCGGCTTCGCCCGGATTCTAACCCGGGACAGTTCGATTAGCAGTCCGGCATGGTAAACATTGCGCCACGCGGGTTATCCCATCGTTGGGTAGGTATACGTATGTAGCTGAACATTGTTAATTGGACCAATGATAACTTAACTCATTTTTTGCGTCCCTTTATTGCGTACGGGCTGAGGGCTCATCCACACACGTTGATTGATATTAAGGATTCTATAAAGATTCTTTATAAAAATATTCTTTATTTCCAAATACAGATAGCATACTGTGTAGAGACCCTGCCTTCTGCTTTAGTTTTCACAACGTTATATGAGTTATGACTTATGACCAAACTGCTGTCCGCAAGTTTTAAACCTATAGTTTATTAATTGACCTTACAATTATTTTTCCGATTGTTTAATCCTAAGCACGTGTATGTTTAGAAATTTTATCTCCCAACTACAAGTAGTTGTATAGTGCACCTCTTTTCTGCAGTAGGTTAAAGCTATGTATATATAATGAGTCTGTACATTCTTTGCAGTATAAATTCACCCAATTTACTAAAGATACTATTTTTAACATAGATGAAGCCACGGGCACAGCAGTATCTCTTAACTTTAATAAACGAGGTACATATTTGTAAAGAGAATCTGATTGCGCGAGAAAAGCGAAACGTGAGAAAAGTGGACAGTAAGATCAGTACAGTAAGCATTCCTTACTGTTTTAGGTTTGAAGGATTTAGAAAAAATACATAAGGTTTCTTCTGAACATATGAACATTGTATTATAAGTGATTTCACTATAATGTAAGAATAATCTACCTACTACTTATTCAATGCAAATAAATAATCTTTAATTTTTAATTAATCCATTTTATAAAAGTCTTTATACACGCGGACGACGTCGCGGGCACAGCTAGTTGAGAAATAAAACTGTAGTCTGCTACAGACCTTTTTTTTAACGGGGGGGGGGGGGGGGGGGGGAATCTTCAAAAGGTACCCGAGCATTTTAGGGGACGCCGGGATATGTGGGATTTGACCTCACTAAAACCCCCTCGGTGACCGTCCTCAGCAAGGCAGAGGATACCGTAGATCATATTCTGGTCCCGAACTACAGGGACAGCCTGCTACAGACCTAGTCTTAACACACACACACACACACACACTCACGTAATTTCTTAGGGTGTGTAGGTAAAACTGAGAATTGATAAAATAAGAGTGATAGTTTTAACGGCGCAGTTAGAAACTGAAGGTACAGAAGCTGTAGCAAGTTTATTTTTTACTAGCATTTGCCGCGTAAAAAGTAACCTGTTACTCTTCTAACACCAAATTATCTCTATACAAAAATCTAGTCAGTCTGATTGATGACGTGGCAATGGGTTGACGTGTATATGTAATATCTAATACATTTAAACGAGCATTTCTTGTAGATATACATAAATACATATAATCTTAATCTCGGAAAAGGCTCCCAACAGTTTTTATGAAATTTAGTACACTGGGGGTTTCGAGGACAATAAATCGATCCATCGACTGTGTTTTCAATGAAAATCAACTTTAACATTAACTGAAAAAATATGACTCTTCCTGACATCTGTTAGCGGGTAGTATGTACTAATAAATACAATTTTTTAGTTGGGAGGTACCTACTAGCTAAGTCAATGAGTTTCGGAAGAAAATCTATTGTTTCTATTCGAGCAACGCTCTGTCATCATATAATCTGAATCTCGGAAAAGGCTCCAAAGATTTGTATGAAATTTAGTATGTAGGAATTTTCGGGGGGCAATAATCTATCTAGGTTTTATTTATAAAAAAATTCTTTTCGCCCGTGTTTTCAGTGATACTCAACATAAACGGAAAAATATGACCTTCCTGATATTCCATTCTTCCTGATACTTGTAGCGAGTTGTAATACTATTTTTTCATTGGGAGCTACTTCAGTAGGTGGCGTTTTTAAGTAACACTAAGCCAATGAGTCTCTGAAAAAAAAGATTTTCTTTTTGTTTTTTTTAACAATTGTGTTTTTATCCCAGCAATGCTTTTAAATTTTATAACTAACATAAACCCCTTTGCAACTCCTAGTTTGAAGCGCGCATGGCCCGGCGGTTAGCGTAGAACGCAAACGATCTATGCAACCAAGCCAAACGGGCGCGGTCGGGTGTGAGATAGGTGACCGCTAGTGGCAAAAAATGTCATGCGCGTTTCCGTGCTTCGGAGGGCACGTTAAGCCGTCGGTCCCGGTTGTTGTCGATAGATAACAGTCGTTAAACCTTGTCGGAGGCCTTATGGGCGGTTTGAAAACATCCGACAGCGGGTTGGCCACTAACCCGCATCTCCACCAACCCGCATTGGAGCAGCGTGGTGGAGTAAGCTCCAGGCTTCCCCAATGATGGGGAGAGACCCGTGCCCAGCAGTGGGACGCAAAAAGGGTTGCGGCCAACTCCTAGTTTAAGGTGTTTGCATTAAATAAATAAATAAATAAAATATGCTTGGTCATCCAGGTACTATATAATAAATATGCATACAAGTTACAGCTGCGCGCTGGAATATGAAACTGTGTAATACTGTGCATAAATCAGTGCTATCGCTTCTCTTAAGCTTTATGTTAACCTATGAATTAAAAGGAAATATTGGTTTAAATCTAAGCAACATAACAAGCGCTGTAACGTCAATCACGTTCTCGTGTCGCGCTTTTAGCGCTCGCTTGCAGCGATTCATTATTCACGTCTTGCCGAGTGGGGTGAGGGGTGACGACCCCGCGGGCTGACCACAACTGGATAAAATACTAATTGTTATAATAAAATGCCAATGGCCGATTTTTCGATCCATTTTATAGTTCAGATTTTTTTAATGTAAAATTTTATGCAATAGAAACATCTATTTCTACGCGTATATTACTGTACCTATTTCTATTTCTGATTCTGTAAGACTGTTTCTGTATTTCTGACACTGTAACTCTGCTTCTGTATTTCTCTTCCTGCATTTCTATTTCATATATATATTTGTTTTCCTATTTTGTCTATGTTATTTTGTTTCTGTATTTTGTCTATATAGTCATTTTTCTGTTTCCTATTTGTGAATTTCTGTTTTCTGTTTAGGTATATAATCCTGATTCTATCTGCAATCAACCGTCATCACTGTGGAGCCAAAGGTTTTAAGAACAGAATAATTTAATATTCAGTCAACTTGGTCTTGTACCCCCTTATTTAAAAAATATCAACAATGTTATAAGCTTCTGATAACGTATTTAATGATGTTTTGCCTTCTCTTAGTGCGTAAGTAACATGACAGCAGAGAACGACAAAAATATAAGTAAGTAAATATACCAGAGGCTTACATCATTGCTGATATTTTTATATGAAAAGGGGGTAAAAAAAATTTATAATCTTTATAATTTAAGTATCATCAATTTATCGATTTTAACTATCGAATGCAACAAGGAGCGCCAAACAAATACTATTATATTATTCATACTGTTATTTATGTTACCCATCGAATCATAATAGGTACAGCGCTGTGGCCATCATACTCGTATACATGACAAATTGACTTGTAGGTTGTCCAAGTTTAAAATAGTAACTGAATATATAATTCATATCATAGTTAAGCAGCGATGACCGAACGGTAAAATCCACGGTCTCTGACACGGAGATACAGAGTTCAAACAACCGGCGCGCAAAGACAAAAGAAATTTGTAAGTGCGTATTTATCGCTGCCTCTCGGTGAGGAGAAAATATAGAGAAATTTTATTAATTACAACGTTTTAAATGAATAATATCTAATACCTTTAAACGGGCATTTATTGTATAAACATAAATATATAATTTGAACCTCGGAAACGGCTCCTACGATTTTCATGAAATGAAATGAAATGAAATGAAATGAAATGAAATGAAATATTCTTTATTCACTGTACGGTTCCTTTACAAACTCTTAGTGAACGTTATTTTTTTTTGTTCTGTCTGCTTTGGGTGCGCTTAGGCAATGCTGAGCTGAAGAAAAGAGCAGACGGAGAAAAACTTCAGCCCTGTTTTAAAATATGGGGTATACAATAGCTAACTTTCTTACAGAGTAGCTATGGGCCGATAAGGAACATACGTGACAGCTACCGCATGTGTCAATGTCGTCCCACAGCCAACTGCTAACATAGGCAGTTTAATTCATTTAAGTCTATTACATCAGTTATAGAAACAGCCTTGTGGGACTACAGCTCAATCCCAAGCTTTTTTATCAATTAAATAGTCCTTAAGATCGTAATAAGCCTTGCGGCACAGGACTTGTTTGACTTTTTTTTTAAATCTGTGAAAAGGGAGGGATTGAACATTTTTCGGGATTTTATTGTATATTCTGATCGACATCCCGATAAAAGAGTGGCTCTTTTTGCGGAGCCTACACTTGGGGAATGCAAGTTTGTGGCCATTCCTTGTCGAAACACAGTTCGAACTATGTAGATCCAAAAAGGTCATAAATTCGTGTTTGTTTTTACGAACATACATTATATTTTCATAAATATATTGCGATGCAAATGTTAGTATATTAGTCTCCTTAAATTTTTCTCTCAGTGATTCTCTAGAATTTAATTTATATATTGCGCGAATAGCCCTCTTCTGCAAAATAAATATTGTGTCGACATTATCTGCATTTCCCCACAGTAAAGTACCATACGACATTATACTATGGAAATAACTAAAATAGACCAGTCTAGCTGTATCGACATCTGTAAGTGATCTTATTTTTTTAATTGCAAAGACGGCAGAACTTAGTCTATTCGCTAACCGAGAAATATGGGGTCCCCATTGAAGCCTAGAATCAACAGTTAATCCAAGAAATACAGCTTCATCAACAAAGCTCACTTCCTCGCCTTTCAATTGTGGTTTTACAATATTTTCTTTAACATTAGGTGGTGAAAACTTAATACAATTGGTCTTTTTGTTATTGAGTAGTAGGTTATTTACATTAAACCAATTTACCACCTCAGAGAGAGTATTGTTCACATCGTCATAATTTTCAGTTTGTCTATTAGTTTTAAAAATTAAGGAAATATCATCTGCAAACAATACTATCTCGTGATTATTCTCCACCATATATGGCAGATCTTTAATATATATTAAAAATAGGAACTGACCGAGTATTGAGCCCTGGGGGCCCCCCAAATGAACTACAGACCCGTTTGACATTTTACCGTTCACTTCAACCCTCTGGATCCTATCACTCAAATAAGACTCCAGAAGCCTGAGCGCGGTTTCTTTGATGCCATAGTGATTGAGTTTCCTGATTAATGTTTCATGGTGCACACAGTCAAATGCCTTAGATAGGTCACAAAAGATACCTAAAGCATCCCGTGACCCCTCCCAAGCATCCACTATGGTCTTAAAAAGCTCTACTCCGGCATCTGTGGTTGAGCGACCCCTCGTAAAACCGAATTGATTTTTATGGATAAGTCTATTATTTATATACATGAAATTTAGTACCCAGGGGGTTTCGGGGATGATAAATAAATCCAGATAGGTTTTATTTTTAGAAATTGTCGTTTTATCCGTATTTTCAGCGAATATCAACTTAAATATAAACTGTAAAATATGAATAGGTATTCCTAACATTTCTGTTGGAGCGTATGTGTTGTAGAACGCCGGCAAACGTCATCCGCAATTCAACCAAATGAGAACGTCGATTTGAAAGAGCTCTATAAGAATTTCGTCAATGAAATTAAAGCTTTTTTGGCCGAATGGTTACGTAGACTGTCTGCGGAGGTAGAGACCTGGGATCAAACCATTAAGAATATGGCGTTTGTTTATTTTTTGTGACATTGTTTTTATTTGGGAGCTATTTCAGATGGCGTTGTTAAGTAACACTCACTAAGTGAGGTTAAAATCCCACAAAACCCAGTGTCTCTCCTATCCTGTCTTAGGCAGTTACTGGGACATTTTTGAAGGTATCCTGACACTTCTAGTCTCTTACTGTAACATATTTACTATCCAAATTATTTAGTAGATAGGTAACTACAGAAAAATAAATTTTGATTTAACATAGTAAAAAATAGTATATATGACTGTGTAGGTACTACAAAAGTATTTGTATATATTTTCTAGAATTGTGAGTAGGTGTCTACTGGACACAAAAACGGCATCAATCATTGAAATGCTTTTAACCCTAACATGCCGCTAAATAACGCCTCATCATTGAAAACCCCAATCGTTTTACATTTACGTACCCTAACCTAATACCCTTCGATTGGAACTATTCAGTCCACGCTACGCGCGCGATTCTGTCACCCGTGCCGCCATGTTATTCGGGTACTTATCAGAAAATTTCCCGCCTTTCCGCTTAGTGAATCAAATGAAAAACTAAAAAATATTAACTAAAATTGTCAGTGTCGAAGAAAGTCATATTTCAGTGTAAAATGTTATGTTCTCATTAACACAAATGCTATTTTAACTGCATGTTTTAAAGCTTAAAAACCCTTATATTAGTATTTAATATTCAATGTAAGATTCATACTTTAGTATGTTTAATGTTTAGTACTTAATTAAATAAAAGCAATTGATTCTCTCATACTTACAAATTTTGATTTTATTACAGTGTTACTAACAAAAACATGAAACTGAAAAATTATTTGTTATTTTACTGTTATACTAAAATGAGGTAGAGATGATTGTAGAGTTTGAGCGTACCTATTATTATGTAATTTGTAAATATTTCATTGACTTACCTCTATCGGCGAAGAATTTTTATTTATTATTATTATTATTTAAACGAATGACTTTGTTAAAATATTAATTAAGTTCGTTTTTATGCTTGTCTAAAAATATTTTAAATAAATACTTAAAAATGAATACCGTTCATTTATCAGAAGTTAGCAAGCGCTTAAACTGTTTATACTTTTACAAGGGTGATAAGCTTTGCAATAAAA
This sequence comes from Pyrgus malvae, assembly GCA_911387765.1. NCBI lineage: Eukaryota > Metazoa > Arthropoda > Insecta > Lepidoptera > Hesperiidae > Pyrgus > Pyrgus malvae. Next base: position 2,959,300 of record OU426958.1, on the reverse strand, counting down.
TCAAGCCCGCATTGTTTTAATTGTTTTATCGCTTGGTACTCGAAATCAATTTGTCATTCCACACTTTAACTTACGAGTTAGTAAGGTAACTGTACCTTAGGTAGTAAATACTAAACTTCTGTATATGTACATATATGATTATATATATAATTACTGCGAACTAAACTTTTCTTTTCTTAGAGGTTTCTGTAACGAACCTCTGACTAATTGTGAAAATTCATATATTTTATGAAAGAAAAAATATGTACTTATATTCATTTTACTTACTGCTTTTGAACCTGCAGTTAACTTAGCAATTACTGCCACACAATCAGTAGGTAATAGGTAAATCAAAACCATTTTAAAATCATGTGTATTGGGAAACTACGTAAATAAAGAACGAAAAGTTAGATATTTCCATGTTTTATTGAGTAAGTACCACAAAAATTAACCATACACAGTGGGAAACAAACAAGTACACTAAAATATTCGCGCAGAATTTCACCAAGAAATGCGCGCCATCTGCTCTGCAAAAATCAAATATGGCCGAGTTGTACAATGGCGCTGAAGAACTTGCAACTGTTTCATCCGCTGAAGCAAGATATGCTGTATCATCGTCAGGCCACGCCGATGAAAGCGCCCCCCACAGCCTTGTCCAGAAGCGTCTCCAAGTCTGCTGAGACCCTTGTAGCTACGACTCGATTTGGTAAGAGATGCTAAAATAAGTTTTTTACCCTTTTGTGTCCCACACTGGGCACAGTTCTCCTTTCAGAAGTGAGACGGATTTAGCTATGGGCTAAACCAAGTGCAAATTGGTGGATATCATGCCTCCATGTCATCACACGATCAGCTGTCACGTGTGACCATTATCGACCCATAGCCATTCTGTTATCTCAAATATATTATTATGTACTGTTTTTTAAAAGAGTGCTGGGAGTTTTTTTCCGCCGCCTTTTTTCTCTCAGCTCAACATCTAGCCCAAACGGGCACTTAAAGGCGATGACCGGGAAAAAATGACATTCATTAAGCGAATATTTTGTATTCCTAATTATGAAATAAATATTTTTTCTTTTCTTTTCTTCGAGAAATTAACGGTTCCTCTCAGGCATTCACGGTGATCATAATATTTTCCCTCATCGTGTAGCTGCCCCATAAATACGCATATAAAAATGTCTTTGTCTGAAATGCGCGCTGGTAATGCACTCAGTCCACGTGGTGTCAAATTGTAGCGAACACCTTCAAACAACATTAAGCATAGCCAGTTTTGCCTGAGGTCTTATGCAGTTGCACTGTTAAGGAGATCTACAATGGTCGCCTCATGTAATCGACAACTGCACCAAAGTGCAAACCAAAACAAAATATAATTATTTTACTACATAAATAGGAGCAGGGGTGGTACTACACCAGTTTTATGGTAATAAGCTTCCTTGGATAATGGACATCTCTACATCAAAGTCCAAGAGCAGAGTTTCATGTCCTATTGCTACTCCTGAAAACAGAGGGATTTCTGATTTATTTGCGGTCCGCAACTTTATTTTTTTACCGAAACAAACTACTGCCACGGTACTTCACAGCAGAAATCGACAAGCGGTAATCTCTTCAGTTAAATCATATAAGAAGCATGTAATAAGAGATACGAGTAAGAAAAATATTTAATAAAAGTCAATACCATTCAATATTGAATTACTTTTCACTATTGAGGGGCGAAGGATAACTGCTTGCATTGACGGGTTTGATGCTTTAAGCTTCTCTCGGTTAACACTTTCAAACTTAGCAGATAAAATGGAGAACTTGACCTTTCTCGCATAAGTAGTCAGAAGAATAATAATAAACATTTTCTTGTTACCAGGTAAAGAACTGAAAACTCGAAAAGCCCGAAGTACGGAGCAGCCCGGGGCCGGGCTGGTGAAGGGAGGTAGCTCCCTGGGTCTTCCAGCACTCGTCAAGAACTGGGGCCGAGATGACGATAGCGTTAAGAGCAGATCTAGGAACGGCAGGTATGTATTGGTGTACGTGTAGGTGTTATAATTTTGTCTATGTATAATATAGTTCTGGAACTACGTATACTCAACCAGTCGTAACAGATAACTACAAGCGGTTCCTAAGTTGCGTCTTGCTTAAGTCTACCACGCAGTCGAACTTCGAACTATCCAACCAGTGGCTCGGAGCATTAGGAGATAGGCCAGAAAATCCCATGGCTCTCCGTAAGTGCTGGGGCCGCCAAACAGGTTTTAATTATTTCACATAAGATCATCATAAGATTAGAAAATTCCTAAAACTTCGGAGAGCCGTTTAAAGGTTTCCTGCTCGTGCCTTTTCGCAGCATATAAAAAGTTCAAGCGGCGATGGCCGAGTGGTAAAAGCCGCGGTCTTCTACGCGACCGATCCCGGGTTCAAATCCTCGGCGCGCACCTCTGACAAAGAAATTTGTAATGTGCGCATTTATCGCTGCTCCACGGTGATGGAAAATATCGTGATATTTAATTGATTACGATATTCTTCATCACCGTGCATGCCTGAGAGAAATTCATAATTTCTCGAAAGCATGACGTCCACCAATCCGCACTTGGCCAGCGTGGTGGACTATGGCCTGAATCCCTCTCACTTGTGAGAAGGAGACCTGTGCCCAGCAGTGGGACAATAAAAAAAAAGGTTGAAAAAAAAAAAAAGTTCAAAGACATAAAGTACATATGTTAATAGTAACTTAGACTGGCTCACACTATCAAAAGGCATCAGATCATATATAGAGCCAAGTTTTTAACTCTACCTACACCCATGTCCTAAATCTGTAGGTCCTACCTATATACACAAATTATAGTTAACTGTCGTAGTCGTATGTCGTAATAAATAAATAAATAAAAAAATAAAAGTAGTCACATGCATTTGAGAGAGAGTCCTATAGAAATTTGCAACACAGGTTTTATCCTAGCGCAAACTCAAGTTTTTTACAAAGGTCTCTTAGATTTAAAAAAAGTTGTATGTGCCTTGGCATAAATAATAAATTGCCATAACCATTTAATATCTAGATACATTGTATGCCTTTGTAAAGAGAGAAATAAAGACTATTATGATTATTATTATCAGGTTCTTGGTCAGGGGAGGGGGGCAAATTTATAGGTTCTTGGTCAGAGGGGATCAAATTTTTAGGTTCTTAGTAAGAGGGGGACAATTGTTAAAAGCTGGGTACTGCAGTAATTTTGTCTTCCACGTTACACAAAGACACGGACACATTCGTTTGGGAGATCTTTTGGGATTCTTGAATCCCTGATCTGGACCTTGATCCAAGGGGGCAAGCTGGCCACCTCCCCCCCCTCGGTACGCCCGTAGCTACATAATACTACCTGTTTGTCGTCACTATTCCATATCTTACCCATGAAGTAGGTACACTACTATAATACTGAAATCTCTGTGTTTTCTATGGCTTTATTATCTGATAAATCAGCAAGAAGGTATCGAGTTGCTTTTATAGGCAACTCGATACCAATTTTAATGAGCACTAACGTGAGCTATCGAATAAATATTTACCGTCGGTAATGAGGCCCGCCCTCACTTAGCTAGCTCATGAGCTACACGCGATCTTGAGTGGTTTAACTGGTTCTACCACAGATAGGATAGTGGGTTCCACACAATGACATGTTATGTGCAATTCCTCTATATTCAGTGTTAATGCCCTGGACTATTCAGGGCGCTAAGAAAATATTTAGTCAAGAGACTGACAGTTGAAACCCAAAGAAAGGGAAATCTTTAAAAAAATACTTATTATATTATTAGATACAGTAAACGGTAGACGATGTAATACTTCGGACGTAAAAAATAAGAACTATAGAATGAGGCGTCGGAACTTCCATCGGTCTAAAATTGGAGAGTTGTGTACAAGAACGTAACTAAGATTATTTTATTTTGAATTTTTATTCATGGAATATCTTGTAAACATAATCAAGTCCGGCTTAAACTAGACAACTAAAGTAACTTCACCACCACCGCAACAATTTAAACGTCTATTTTTGGGATATAAAAACTTTCTTAATAAACTTTGAAGTCTTTTTACGTTCGGCTCTAGGTGCCTTTATGGACTCATTGTGAGCTGAGCTGAGAGAAAAGAGCAGGTAGAGAAGAACATTCTCAGCACTTGCCAGTTTTTACATACTATACTTAATTAAAAACCTAATGTACCAGTTTGTGTACGTGTCCTTAAGAACAATAATATTTATCTGCAAGTTCATGCAATGTAATGTAGGCTAAACGTATAATTAACTTTAGTTCGTAGCTGTATAGGTAGGAGTCCTGTCATTCGTTTCCGCCAGTTGAGTGAATTTTCCTGCTTTTTCGCTTATATGAATCAAACAATCATATAATATAATGCCGACTATAGTTTATAGCTTAGAATAATTACGTTATTATTCTAAGGTTTTTAGATGATTAACACAGCGCTTAAAATATTAATTTTATCCATTCTATCCTTAGTCTCGTGACGACACTCATAAGTCTTTAGAAAAAGCATTAGTAACTAAAAATATACTTTCAATGAGCAGTTTCATAGAAATAAAATAAAACAAACAAATACACAGATGCCCAATTTTCTATGGAAATGGACGGGCGCGGTCTAAAGTGTCTAAACCCATAGCCCAAATGTAAGGGGCGTAGCTGTTACGCCAGTAGAGTGGACCGACACGCGATGTTGATGACGTCCAAGGAAGCTTTCCGACCATATATCAATCAATGACATGGCTTGGGTAAAAGCATAAACTATATTTGACAATTTCAAGGATTCAGATGCCATTACAAAACGTTTGTTACTAGGTATATTATGTTTCCACTGCCTCTGATTAGTATACAGTTCGTTCAGAAACAGAAAAGAAAAGAAATAAAAAAAATATTTTCGCTTAATGAATGTAATTTTTTTCCGGTCATCGCCTTCAGGTGCCCATTTGGGCTAGATGTTGAGCTGAGAGAAAAAAGACGGCGTAAAAAACTCCCAGCAACACTCTTTTAAAAAAAGTACATTTATATATTTGAAATAACAGAATGGCTATGGGTTGATAATGGGTACACGTGACAGCTGATCGTGTAAGACACTATCAACCCACTTCCACCTGCTCACAGATGCGAGTAATTACTAAAACTAATACCTAAATTCTATGAAGAAATAGCCATGTGTGAGCGAGATCCCACGCTCCTTTATCATTAAGATAGTCATTAGTGTTATACTCATAGTAAGCCTAGAAAGAAGGAAAGAAATATTTTATTCACTGTACGCTTTATTACAAACTCTTAGTGAACTTTTTTTGTTCTATCTGCTCTGGTTGCGCTTAGGCAATGCTGAGCTGAAGACAAGAGCAGACGGAGAAAAGCTTCAGCCCTGTTTTTAAATATGGGGGTATACAATAATTTACTTTGTTATAGTGTAGCCGATGGGCCGATAAGGAACATGCATACGTGACAGCTACCGTATGATCAATGTCGTCCCACAGCCATCTGCTAACATTGGCAATTTGATAAATTTAAGTCTATATACAGAATAGGAACTACGAACTCCTGATTTTATTGTTTTTATATGAGTTTTAGGGTCACCCAATTTGATTTGAAGTAAGCTAATACAACATTTATGCGTATAAAACTTTTAATCAAATAAAATTAGCAAAATACATTTTTTTTCTCTAATTCTGTGATGTCTGACTACAACTCTGTAGGTGGTAGAACTATTACCTACCGTTCGCCCGGGGAAGCACCACCGCTGCACCCACTTCTGCCGTGAACCAATTCTATTGTGTTTCGGTGGAAAGGTGCAGTTGCCGGCCACTCTTACATGAGGCGACCACCAGCCTCCGGAGTAGCAGCGCAATTGCATATGACCTCAGACAACACTTACCTTGCTTAAGGTTGTATGTAGATGTACATGGGCTGCAGCGATCACTTAACACCACGTGGCCTGCATGCTCGTCTGCTATTCCATTCAAATAAAAAAAAAACTCGTAATAAGCTTAACATTTTCAAAGTTTGTGTTTTTGGAAATCTAGTGATATCAGAGAAAGGCAGTTACTGATTCTTATAAAACTAATCTAATTTGAATACAAATAGCCTTATTGCCACCATGATCACGCGATGCAGTAAGTCCCGATAATTTCTGTTTTCGAGCTATTTCATGAGTCAAAGCTTGTAGGCCAGAGGGCTTCGCACTAACATGATTCAGCTGAACGGAAGCTCTAATTTGTTATACGAAAAAAATCTAGTACAAGTAAGCAGTACATACCCCTAACCATTAACTGGAAAAAATACCGCTAATGGCCAAAACTAATATATATACTAAATCTATTTGATACAGTCGGAGATGGACAGAAATTTGTCAGTTACTTATTTATAAATAGGGTCTTGAACACTATGCACAAAAAAATTCAAAATCCTTACCTTAAAAAGGTTACACTAAATCACGCTTGGAAAGCAGTAAGTATAATTGTTAATTATTTTTTATACATAGTTTTTATTACCGCTTAAATCAATAATAATGAAGTCAATTGACTATATATGATAAGTGACGTCACTTATCATTTTTTTATACAAAATGTATGGGGATGTCACGTTTTGACAGCTCATTAAAAGTATCTCAATCTTATACTAAGAATAATGTACTTATAATGATCTCAATTGACTCGATAGTCCAAGACCGGATTCCACTTTGATTGATACTTGACAAAACCAGCGTGTTACAATACTATATACCGGCACGACCAAACTGTGAAAGAGATTTAATTAGTATATCATAAGGCAATTTTTCTGTGTAACAATATATCCCCGAATCTGCAAAAGATAATTTTAAAAGAACTCACTCTCAATAAGCTATAATTTGTAAATCGCGGTAACTTTCAAGAGTGAAACGAAACGTTATTGAAACTGTCACCCCTATGCTACAGCCTAGACTAAGAATAATGTACATATTTAGCTACAGCGCACAAACTATTAGAAGGAACCTAAATTTTAATTAATATATTCGTACTTGTTTTCTTATGCACTTACAACAGCATTAGAAAGAGACGGATGTAAAATGTCCGTTTTGTGGACATACGTCAATTTGGTTACCTCATCTATTAAGTTTCGTATGTAAGTAACACACGAAAAAAAAGGTGGCCATAATTAAATAATGTCCCTTAAAACTGTAAGTGTATGTAGTTACGTATACGTCTAATTATATTATAATTAATATAAGGTATAACTATGTAGTTATACCTATAGATAACCTACCTATAAAAAATGTCAGATTAATACGCAAGCTAGCAGATCTGTTCAATTCTTGAGGAAAACATATCCTGCTAGGAATTTAGCCAAATGATTGAGTAGATATTATATAATATTATCTCACGTGTCTCGGTTTATAATAGCTCTTTAGTTCCTTTCGGCAGTTCGGCATTGACCCTGGCTTAGTGCTGGTTGCGTATAGTACCTACTACTGGCTATACTATAAGTACTATTATTTTTCGTAATCGTCCCTTAAACCTTGGCCTTGATGTGAGCCTTATTGTCTAATACCTACAACTTACAACACAATTGTGGGTATTGTCGGTAATTTCGGTTATTATTTAAAGTTTATTATGACGAAATACGAAGATTCATATTCCCTTGAGATTCGACTGAGCGCGACCATTCTTTACCAGAACGTCTTATTAAACATTATTTTTACTTTAACTTCATAATTTTCATAATTTTTAAAGTAAATTACATTAAAGAAAATTGTATTGAACTTTGGTGTTTCAAACCTCATCAAACTTTAAAGAAAATAATCCCATAAGAATTGCAAGTCGTACTTCAATATGACGCATCGTTTCATTCAAACATGTAGTTTGATCCATAATTATATAGATAGGGCATAATTAATCTTTTTCATATATCTCTATTTGACGCCCCCTATGTCACCGTAGTTACCTACAATGCCGGACTGCCGATCGAGTCGGTCTTAGGTTTGGTTCACAGCGAGATAGAAATGGAAAGAAATCCCATTCTTTCCATTTCTATCATGCTGTGAATCTAGGTTAAATATCTGTGATCATTATAATGAACTATTTGCAACACACTTTTGCAATGTGTACGGCCTTTATTACAATCCCTTGTAACTTCATTAAATTTTTGCCAAGTATCAAGGTGATTACTTCTATACAAATGCCTTGATCCATATATTGGGTAGACGTTTTCAGTTGCTTTTTTATAAAATGTATTGTATGTATGTATGTATACAATCTATGTAGTTAATGCGTGTCTGTTAGATCGTGATGCTACAACTACGAAAATTAACATAAAGCTGATGGTAAGTAATAAAAAGTTAATACAAGATTCAGCAGAAGATGTAATCTAACGTCTAGATCTAACATCTGTATGACCTATATTCATTAATAAAGATATTTGTATATTTGTATTTAAAATAAGATTTCTAAAGGCTGATGCTACAAGTAAAATAATTTGAAGCGCTTGAAAATGAAATGAAACTGTAACGAAAAAGTCTTGTTTAAAAAAACTGCGGTCACTCCTATCACGAGAAGTACATTATACTTAAAATAGAATAGTGCTTCTTCACGGCAGAAATATATTAAATTTTTGGGATGGACCACCCTTAATATTTAGGGGTATGAAAAATAGATGTTGACCGATTATCAGACTCATCCAAAATGCACACAAAATTTCGAATCGGTAGAGTCCTTTAAAGGAGTTTGGCAACAAATACTGCGACACGAGAATTTTATATATTCGATAAGTAGCATTTTTGAAAATGTGACTTTACCTTCTTTATAGATTTCGACTGAAATTTTGTATTAATTAATTTATTACTAGCGTCTAGCGCTAGCTTGCACTTAGATATTTTTTTAAAAATATTTATCACTTTTGAAGTGAAAACTTCTTCAGCGGCGTTGTGCACTTTTTTTGGGGAGGGTAAAACTGTCTACCATATTCTGGCATGCAATATTATTAATTGAAATTAACTAAAAATATTTTGTTTTAAGATCCGATAAGAATAATCTTATCGGAAAAAAAATTTAGTAAAAGCCAGCGGAAAAAAACTCTCAGGCATTGTTTAGAGTTATACTTATTTTATAATATATTTTACACGGAAGCTCCCCAAACCATGCATTTTTACTGCACGTATCACGATGTCTTATCTTCAAAAAATTCGTTTATATTGTAATATCCTTTTTTATAAGCCAATGTTTTAGTTGTTTTTTAAATTTAGTATTTGATAACTATTTTATATCTATGGGTAATTTATTAAATACTAGCTGTCCCCGCGACGTCGTCCGCGTGAATAAAGACTTGCATAAAAGGGATTGATTAAAGATAAAAGATTATTTATTTGCATTGAATAAGTAGTAGGTAGATTATTCTTACATATAGTGAAATCACTTATAATACAATGTTCATAATGTTCATATGTTCAGAAGACACCTAATTTATTGTTTCTAAATCCTTCAAACCAAAAACAGTAAGGACTGCTAACGACGGGACAACCCGCGTGGCGCAATGTTTACCATGCCGAACTGCAAATCGAAGGGTCCCGGGTTCGAACCCCGGCGAAACAGAAATTTCAATGATGAGTTTAAATTTCTGTTCTCGGTCTGTGTGGTTGTGTTTCTGTCTCTGTGTGTGTTCATGGCACACACGACACAGGGTATATCTACCCTACTGTGAGGCTATAAGTGTGAAACGTTATTTTTTTACACTATGTACTTAGGTACTTTTATTCACTATGTACTTACTTTTATTAGACTTTAGGCTTTTATTTGAAATTATCTCCATCGATTCACTTTGTAGAAGAAATGAATATTTCTCAATAACGCCATCTACCGTATGCCATGTAAACTTTGTGGTTGATAAATCGAATGTCAAATTACCAAATAGGTAAAGATACTGAGATTAACAGTTGGTTCACTAAAAATTTAACTATTCGTCACCTAGATGTCTGCTGTAGTCTCGTTTTGTTAAGGCTTTGTACATTCTGTATGAAGGTTTAGATTCCGTATCTTACCACCTTAATGCTGGATGTATTGAGGTTGTAAGATTTGGATTGGGAGAGCTCCATGCCCAGCAGTGCAACGCTGAAAAGGTTGTAGCCTGATATAATGTAGCGATAACAGTGGTTTCATCTGCAGCCTGTTCAAAATCTTTCACCCCAAAAGAAGACTAATAAGCTGAGCAACTAACTCAATGGAGCCCTGTTATGTAAAGTTCGGCGGCGGTAAGGCTCGCGATGCGCTTTTTAGGTACCTATAGTCTAGCCATACTCGGCCAACGAAAGAAAATGCAGTAAACTGATAAAAGTATATTTAATATGTTCGATCATATGATCGACCATATCAATCACTAATATTAGTGAGAGTTCATAATAATTTTACTTAAATTTTAACTTTTATTTATTTTATTTTGAAAGGGCTGTTAACGAAACTTTCATCTAAATTCCTTTTAGTGCCTTTTAAGTTAAGTTGCGTATACTTTTTTTGTTTATGACCGGATTGATATGAAATACACACTAATGTTACGGAAATTCATTCAACAATATATCTGTAAACACATCATTCAAAGAAGGGAAACGAATTTGAAAATGAAATATTAAGTTAAGGTTAATATTATACGCTTATGATAAAAACTATCGAATCCATTTTATTTGCTATTGAGGGGTAGTTTTGAAAAAAGCTTAAATATGTTTCTCACTATGTCAGTAAAGATTACAAATACAAAATTATAAGTAAAATACTCTGCACCAAAATATTCTGTACATCAATTCTCGACACTCAATTTTCAAAGAGTTTCAAAGAAAATTGACATTTAAAGGATGAATTTCGGAAAATGCTGTAATACGTATTCTTTTATTTTGGTTACAAAATATTTACACCAAATTTCAAGAAAATCTATTGCAAAAAACAAAGTTTTCCATACAAATTTTCATCCCTCATTTCACACCCTTAAAGGGTGATTTTTAAAATTTTCTATAGCCTAAATGTTAGCGAGGCCCAATATATACAAAACAAAAAAAGTTTCATCAAAATCCGTCCAGTAGTTTTTGCGTGAAAAGCTAACAACAGACAGACAGACAGACAGACAGACAGACAGACAAAAATTTCAAAACTTATATTTTTAGCTTCTGTTACTTATTAAAAGACCCCTAGAAGTATTTTTTTTAATTTATATGCAATGTACAGAATTGACCCTGCTTACAGTTTTATTATATGTATAGATAGATAGCAAATATGTATGTACTATTTTTGGAAATCTGACATTTTACTCGAGGTAAATATAAAGCGTCACTATCTTTTAGTCTCGTGGGCACATCTCTTATGTTTGTTTGCTTTTCAAACAAGTTTTTATTAATAAAAACGAAAGTACAAATCTCTAATATAAAGTATATATTCCAGTTAATGTAAGGAATTTCTTTTCTGAAAATAGTGAGCGAATAGATTCATCACACGCTTTGCCATACAATATTCTGAGACTACGTTTTTGCAATGTTCTACTAACATTAATAGAAATTCCCCAGTATATAATACCATATGTTAAAAGGAGGTAAAAATTTGCCTATTAAAAACTTTTAGCTACTTCAAGAGTTTACGCATCTACTAATACTGAAAGAGCATAACAATTAGCCGATATTTTATTATTAATTTTATCAATATGACTCTTCCAATTCTAAGGAAACCCCTAAGAAATTCGTTTGCTCTACTTCTTCTGTTTCAACTGCATTTAAATGAATATTTAGATTTTCTAAGTTCTGTTTCTAATTTTTAAATTGCATAATTTTAGTCTTATTTAAATTCACCGTGAGGTTCATTCTATATAGCCATGTTTTATAGTTACTAGTGTTCTTCTTATTTCATTCCTATAATCCTCAACTGAAATATTATTTTCATTGTAAAATAAAATTGTTGCATCATCAGCGAACATAACACATGGGTATATTGCTATAGTGTGTATTTATTTATATACTTAGATTAAAAATAATAGTGGACCAAGAACACTACGCTGAGGAACACCTATTTTACAAATCTCGAATTTAGATTGAACCTCTTCTAACGTATTGTAACTTACAACATTTAATAAATCGTATTAAATGTTGTAAGTACCGTCGATTGTTTCCTATCATTAAGGTAAGATTGTAATAGCTTATAAGCGATACCTCGAACACCAATTCTTTCCAACTGTCTTAGAAGTATGTTATGCACGACACAGTCAAACGCCCTGGTCATATCAACAAACAGAGCGGCGCATTTTACTTTATTATTAATATGTGTCCAAACTTGAGAAAGCATCCTGTATAATAGCACAATAGGTAGATCTATTTTGCCTAAATCCAAATTGAAAATCACTTAATATTTCATTTCTTTTCATGTAACTAAGTCTACAAAAATTTACTTTCTCGAAAATTTTTGAGAAGCTAGGCAGTAACGCTCTTGGTCTGTAGTTATTAATTATGCCTTTTGGCCCTTTTTTGTGAAGAGGCTTAATTAATGTGACTTTAAGATCATCTGGAAAGCAACCCGTTTCTAACATGATGTTGATAATATACACTAGAGGTTTTACAATTGCATTAATACAAAACTTAATTACTTGTGTGGAGATTCCATCGTAACCACAACTTTTTTTATTTTTCAGTTGCCTAACTATCGTAAATACTTCTTGTTTGTCAACCTTTTTTAGATACATACTTTGACATGCACTATCAAAAGTTTGTTCATAAATTTATTTCATTTTGTAACGTGTCGTGTACGTTTTTTTACACGCTTTTTATTAGCTTCACCTGTATGTTTGTATGTTTGTAACCGACTTCTTTGGGCGCGATTTTGACCCACTTTAAACGGCCAGATTTCGTTCAAACTTTGTAGATTTATTGAGGACCGATGACAATACAATAATACATAACTTTATGTTAAAGTCGTAACTAGGATCATCAGGATAACATAAAATATACGAGGGGCGGCTGATAAGTTCGAGGCCTAAGGTACTTTAACACGTCTAAGCGTCTGGTTAACTTGAAAATTTGCATAGGGGTCAAGGGCCGATGATAATGCAATAATTTGAGAATAAAAATCCAACTAAAAAATTAAAAATAAATAATGTAGTTTAAAAAACTAAAAACACGCTTTTGTGAAAATACGAACTAAAAAGTAAAAAAATAAGAAGAAAATGTATTTTACTGTAAAAAAAAGCGGGGGGTGGTTTTTACCACTGTTACTGTTGACACCATGCACCCCACGCTTTTTTTTACAGTAAAATACATTTTCTTTACACTTATGTTAAAAAAATACCTTATTTAATGACACCCCAAATTTGACATTGGCAAAACGAGATGCCATTCGAAAAAAAGTAATCACAGACGACGGACCTCCGACAGAGTGACGCCTGTCTCTCTCTTGTAATACTTCATTCGTGTCTGTCATATTTTTGAATGAGGAACGAACTAACAATAATAATATATTATGGAAAATGAAATTGTTGTTTTTTTATTAATTTAGATAATTTATTTACTATTAAAATGTATTGTTTATCTGCACATATACGGATGGAGCTCTTCAAAATGACCAATACCGATTTTTTATGTGAAGCTATCGTCCGGTCTAATAACTGGCATAAAAATCGGCTTGCGTTATTATCGTAATATACGAGTCATTACGAGTATATGAGATATTTCAGATTTCGGCTCGATTCCAAATTCAAAAACACTACTTTCGATTAATGTAAAACACTTACCTACGTACTTATCCAATCTTTCTTTAACAAGTTTAGTGTAGATGGTCAATAGAAAAAGACCTTGACATTAAGCGCCTCGTTAGTCCACGTGAATCCAGCTGTCAATCTTATTGAAAGGCGGGAAACTGCTCGAATATTCATTGAACTTCGGTTAACTTCAATTTGTTCATGGAACTGTTGTCGAAAATTTCTTCATTAAATTTTGCGCGATTAGTCTGATTTTATAATTTATTAACTACACAAAAGTCCTGATCCACTGCTATATATGCAGATTCTGTAATGGCGAAGAGAAGTCCTAAGCTTAAACAATATTTTTCCATTCCAATATGTGTCCCATTTCTAGGCGAATTTATTTGCCGCGTTGTTTTAAGTGATCACCGTCGCCTATGGATACGGGCAACCTCAGAGAGCCACCCGAGCATTGCCGGCTTTGGAGGAGAGCTTTTTTTACAGCTTTCTTGAAGAACCCCATGTCATAATCCACTGGAAATGCCTCAGCTGGAAGGTTGTCCCATAACTTACACGTCCGTGTTAAAAAGGGGCGTGCAAAGCTGACTGTAGAGGACCGCCACGAGTCTAGATGGTGTCGGTGGAACTTTAACCTTCGTCTGATGGTGTAATCATGAAATGGTGACGTAAGCATCATTTTGGAAAGTTCCTCGGAGCACTCGCCATAGTAAAGTCGGTAGAACACGCAGAGCGAGCCTATGTCTCTTCGCAAGCTAAGCAGTTCTCCTGTTAGTCAATCTTGGGTCGTTGACGATTCGGATTGCGCGCTTTTGAACGGAGTCAAATGGGTGTAGTTGGGATTTTGGTGCTCCTGCCCAGAGATGGGAGCAGTTCTCCTTTTCTCGGAAGTGAGTGGTATTTAGGCTATAGTCCACCATGCTGGCCGGATGACTGGACAACCTGCCTTCGAGAAATTATGAATAACTCGGAAGATATCGCAATTAAACTTTATCGTGAGATGTAAATGTTAGGAATTAACGTCGGTAGTTGAATAAAAAATGTGACTAGGTAGGAGAAAACTCCTATAAAAGCGAGGCCTCCTCTAAGGGAGGGATTATTAGTGCTTTAATCTTGATAACGGCTGTAACTCTGCCCGATTGCGTACTGAAATTCTGTGTCTGTGCTTACTTATTATTTAATTGTTGTTGTATAAGGAAATGTTAATAATTAGAAACCTTAAATCGTTACCTGTAAATTGTATCCAAGGCTTTGTGAATTAAATGGTGATCTAAATATTCTGCTTCTGGTTTTCATTTCTAAAATCAGAAGTGGGATAGACGCGCGCCCCACATTTAAAGTTTCATCCTGAACAAATGCAGAAATCAGTACGCACGTTTTTTTACATTTTTCGTGTATCGATTAAACAATCTGTACCAGTTCAGTGATAACTCTCGGAGTGAGACTTACTCGTATACTTACTCGTATATTTTAAAACGTTGGGTAAGGTCAGAACCCGTAAGTAAAAAATAATTCTTTTAAGAAAATATTTATTTGCGGTATGTAGTATATGTGGTATAGTTTTGTTAAATTTTACCATAGTGAAGTTTTAAATATTTGTCGGTAATTTATTGTTAATTTTGACGCACATGTGGTAGCAATTTTTTGACCTTATAGCTGACTAGGTTATTGACAGGCACCAATAGTCTTATCAGGAAAACAAGTAAAAAAAATTTACAATATTCATCTTTCCTTGTAAATAAAAAGTTGTGTCTTTACAATTAAACGGGCTTCACATATGTACAGACAGGGCACACTTAATATTTTAAACCTTTTAAAGAGAGGCTCGCAGCTTGTTAATGGAGTGGTATTAGCTATAGCGCGAATACATCTCTTTTGTGCTATAAACGCTTTATTGAAATCTGTAGTTTCCCCAGAGTAGTATTCTGTATCGAAGATTCGACGATGGATACGTCTATCCATGATAAAAATTTAATGCTACATTTGTTACTTATTAGTTTTGCGAATCCAAGTGAAAAAGCATTTTGTTTTTGTTACTTTAAAAATACTCTGCTTATCCTTTGCTTTTGAGATAAGTTTATGTATGAAGAAAATGAGTACCTAGTTCTTGCAGTCGGTTAATTTTACCTTTTCAAAAGTATTTATTTGTACCCAACGAGTACAGTACAGTCACTGGGGAGTAAGTAATGGCAACATTTTTGTTAAATATTTCCGAATCGAGAGTGCACGCAATTATTTCCGTGAAACAGTGTTTTTGAATATTTGTAGTCATTTCAAAGCAAGAAGTCAATTTATAAACTTGGTATCTGATATTTTTCTGAATACCTACAAATGTAAGCATTAAACAAAGACTTTTAATCTTTACTTCAAAAATTGAATTGGTTGGTCTGTACCAAAAGTAAATTTTAGCAAACTTGCATAAATAACCGAATACAATCTTAAAGTTAAAAGTGACAGTTGATATTTTATATAGATTGCATATGCTATGAGTATTCGTATAATTAACTATCAAAGTTGTTGGCTGAGAGTTACGAGTATTTATCAATTTTTATTCAAGTAACATGGGACAAAACCTTGAGAGTTTTCAGACTCTCCTCTAATGAAGGAAGCAAGTTGAGAATGGGTGCTGGAAGCTTAAAAATGACACTCTAGATCAGTGGTTGAAGTAGTGTTGACAACCAAGAATAACAGTACTAAAAAGAAAGTTGCTCTCTTTACCTATTACTTACTTTTTATGTTAATGATTTTTTAAGGTAAATAAGTGACATTAAGCAAGCTCAATTATAAACCAACGGTATAATGTGATATAACAGTTTTGTTTGTCAGATTTGAATTTGATGTCTAGTGCATTTACAGACAAGGTTTATACTGGATACTATCGTTCTTTTTTGACTACCTACCTACTTTGTCAACAAATTGCTAAACCATTTTCAGATGAAATAGGTACAGGGAGTTTTTTTTTTTTCGGCTACCTATATACCTTTACCGCTGACCAATTTGAATATTCGTTACTGACTGCGATTAGTAAAGATATCAGAAACGGTTTTGTAAGTTGTAGCAGAGTAATGTCAGGTAGGCCGAGCTTCAACCTGTGTACCTTTACTACGGGAGAACACGAGGACATGTGATTTGGTCAGTTCTAACTGTGCACATTGTTATTCTAGCTGGTAGCAATAGTGAACCGGCAGTGAGTTACATAAATCTTTCATAATAACAAATTACTTTTCCTTTAAAAGTTTGTTCATAAAATTTCATTTTCTTAATGTTACGCTTGTGTTTAAATGTGCAAATAAGTTTTTTTTCGCGTGATACTAAACTTGTCATTATGTCTTCTATCGAATTTTTATTTTTGGTAAATGACAGTGTCGTCTGTTGGCCAAGACTGTGTAATGCCTGGGTATTACTAGTGATGACAGCGTGACGATATTGGCTGAACTTGTAATAAAACATTCTACTGGTTTAAGCACGCTTTTACCATGGTGCTATAAACATTTGTAACAAAGTGTAACACACTGTGTACTATTGACAGCAAGATGAAAATATTAAGAAAAATGCTAGCATACAACCCGCGGGCTCTGTAACCCCGGGGGCTTTACTGGTGACTTCATTTTTATATTTTACATCCTATCTGACCCAAGTTTTTTTTTCTATATTGGTAAATTTTTGTTAGTTTTATTGGACCTAAAAGTTCTTCTAAGTACGTTGTTCCCAATTTATGCACAAATATATTAATTTTCTTTACATGTCATTTTTGAAACTGTTACCATAAAATGAAACCTGAGTCATATTTCTTTTTTGATATAGTTAAGTGTTCTAAACGATTGCCTTTCGAACAATTAATAAGTCTAATACATTCTCTGCAATATCGGCTGCGCATTTAATGTTACCTATAAAGAGTGCCTGTGAACAACATATTATGTACAACAGAAATCTACGATGAACACTGTTTTTACAGATTGAAATGCGGTGATACAAGACTAGTGGGATCCTATATAAACATCTAGTTGAAGCCGTGTTATTGTTAACAGAGATCCGTGATGAACACTGTTGTTACAGATTACAATGCGGTGATACAAGACTAGTGGGATCCTATATAAACATCTAGTTGAAGCCGTGTTATTGTTAACAGAGATCCGTGATGAACACTGTTGTTACAGATTGCAATACGGTGATACACGACTAGTGTGATATTGTACGAACATCACCTAGGTCAAGCCGTGTTTAAGTTTGGGCTACTCAAGTTCACATGCAAGCCGGTATTGTAAGAAGTCATAAAAATTTAAGAAAAATATAAGGTTTTAACAGGACTTGTTTCATTTTGCAGTTCTTGAATCAGACCCACACGATCGAGGACGAACGTGTAAACAGGACGGCCGGATGTAATCGTGGTTAAAAAGGAGCTCAGTGATATATACTAAATTTTTATTTATAATAATTATACTAAACTTTTGAACTAGATGGTGCTACTAGTACATTTATTTAAAAAAAGCAACAGTGCTTTCTTATTTCGAAATAGTTGGACAAAACTCATTCTTTATTTTACTGATTAATAATTTTGGTACTCGTATATGTTAATAATTTTTCCTTTCACAAAACAAGTTCGTTTTAATGGCTGTCCCAAAACTTTAATGAAATATCTCATTTATAAGCTTAATTCTTATCTAGATGTGCCTGTTATAAATTGCTGTTAAGTCACTAGAACATCTCAAGCTTTATGATTCAAAGCCTAATTGTTAGATTTATTACAAAAACTTTAAATTCCAAAAAGTGCTTCATACGATAGGCCGATCTTTAAGATTTAGTTTGGTTTGTTCTCATTTGCAGAAGCTAATCCTTGTGATGTCGGCATGCGTTCGAAGGCTGCTGCCTCCGCCACTGTATGGTGCGTGGCGCTCTGGTGTGCTCCTGGGTGGCACCGGGCGCTCCTTCAGTGCACTGCTACTTAAGTGCAATGGCATTGAAGGATCTTCACCGCCTGGCGAGGACGCCAGGATATCAGGAGGGCCGTGTTAGGAATTAACGTCGGTAGTTGAATAAAAAATGTGACTAGGTAGGAGAAAACTCCTATAAAAGCGAGGCCTCCTCTAAGGGAGGGATTATTAGTGCTTTAATCTTGATAACGGCTGTAACTCTGCCCGATTGCGTACTGAAATTCTGTGTCTGTGCTTACTTATTATTTAATTGTTGTTGTATAAGGAAATGTTAATAATTAGAAACCTTAAATCGTTACCTGTAAATTGTATCCAAGGCTTTGTGAATTAAATGGTGATCTAAATATTCTGCTTCTGGTTTTCATTTCTAAAAGAAGATATCGCAATTAAACTTTATCGTGAGATGTAAAATAGTTTTCTTTACTATTCCCTCCGCGCGATACTGTGCCTTAGAGGTAGCTATCACGTGTGTTTATTGTCGACCCATAACCGTATACTATCTATTAATATTTTTGTTATAACTGGTATTAAAAAGAGTGCTGCTGAGAGTTTTTCTCCTCCGGCTCTTTTCCCTCAAGTCAACTAATCGCCCATAAGAGCTTAGAGCTGATGATCGCGGAAAGATTGACTTTCATTAGGAGAAATTTGCATTTCCAAAAATATTTTTAATTTTTAATTGTAGGTAACTCAAGCTAATAGAAAGAAATACAAGCTAAAATAAATAAATTAGTTAATACCTAGACTAAATGGTTCTTTAAATGCGAAAGCAAATCGCCTTACAAAGTTGCTGGTAGCAATAGACAATATTATTTCACATAGGTAATAACAGTTTCTACCTTATATCGCAAACAAAAACATCGGATATTCGTCAATATTGGAACATTATGAGGCCTTCGGTTATTAATCGAGTCAAATGTGTTCAGTCGATTGGATCTTAATTACCTTTACCTTTAAAATTGGTGTGGTAAAAGTGATGGTAATGGTCGTATCATTAGGGGCTGAAAAACAGAATAATATTTAAAGCTGCGATGAGAAAATATTGTTTTATGACGTTGTAGCTTTTCTCGATGGTGTGACCCTGACTTGGAGTTATAAATGATACCTAATTTTGGTGAGGGACCAGATAAGACCAGTCTATGTATAGACTATAGGTACACATAAGAAAAGACGCGCCGCCTTTTAAAAATTTTATACTTCCTAACAATTATTTTAATGACACATAATTAAAGAAACGTCAATGGCTGGCGTGGAATGCAAGTTATCAACGCAACTAAGCGAAACGGGCTTGGTCGGGTGCGAGATTGGTGACTGGCTAGTGGCAATTTCATGAGCGTGGAGGAGAGTGGTGGAATAAGCTCCAGGTCTCCTCCAATGCGGTTTGGTGGAGTGCATCTCCACTTGGTTAGTAGCCAACTCCTAGAAGGTATCCGACAATATTTACCGACTGCAATCTGTCGATAACAACCGAAGCACGGAAACGCTCATGAAATTGCCACTAGCCAGTCACCAATAATGGGAAGACCCGTTTCCAGCAATGGGATGCAAAAAGGGTTGCTGCCAAAAACTTGCATATCATCAAATTACGCTAAAATTTCCTTTTATAAAGTAGTTGCTTTTTTCCTTACGGTAAAATTTTCTTTGAAGAGGAACTTATAATATTCATAGGTCACAATGTTGACATAATGAAATTGCATTTTCTATAGCCAACCAATCGATGGGTGGCCTTGACTCGCATAAGTGATCAGCAAAGTCATCCGATCAAACATTAAATTTTAAATGAACCGTTTGTAGATGGAGAGATATAGAAAAGTATAGGCTTTTAAAATAAATCACAGTGCTTTTCAATGCCAAGTTGAAATTAGTTTTAGCAATTTTTACTGAACTATTAGCACGATTAGCATACGAGTATCTACGATACGATACTATAATACGAATCTATCCTTCTGTCCCTGCTTTTGGAAATCTATTATATTCTCAAATGAATTTAAGACAATGTAATACAGAACAAATCGGCAACATGCAAGTCTACAAATTATCTACTTTCCATCAATAAAGATTATTTATTTATTTAACGATTCATGTTCATTGATGCCTTCATAGTTACAGCTCATTCCTTTTGGAATCACTTACAGCACAGCTCAAACACAATATGCTGTAGCTATATCGTAAGGAGTAAATTAATTTAAAATGGATCCATTAAAGATTAATGTTATGTTATCGTACGTTAACATAACTTTGTTCATTTGAATTTGGATTTCACGTACATACTCGTACTTATATCAATTTGATCGATACCTTTTCCATTTTATTATACGAGTAGGTACTATATTATTTCATATTCTTTTCTATCTTTTCCGCCAGTGTCTTGGGTACCATGCCTCACACGGACATTTTAGAAGAAATATGTATTTCTCTTTGTAATTTTTGAATTGAATTTGGTTACTAACATAGGCTATAAGATGCTTACTAACACATTAATGGACTATGTCTGACTCTAAATAAATTGAATTGAATTGAATTTATTTATAAGCGTTTTTATAGTTTTGCTATGTTATATGTATTTATACTTACTTTAAGTTTTGTATATACAAATATATTATGTATATTATGTATAGTTAAGATCTGTGTTAAGTTTTTTTGTATGTATAAACGTGGCTCAACCAAAATATTGTAAAAAAGTTTTAAAAAAAAATTCTTCTTTTCCCACCATAACTAGCTATAAAATTCCACTACTGCCGGTAGTACCTTTAATACTCTGGTTTTTATTCCAGCGGAAGCAGCAGAGCCGGCAGTGCTGACCGAAGCACACGCGGGTCAAGCACTACACTTAACTCCGATGAAGACAACATCAATGTTGTTGTTAGGTAAGACGCATCAGACAAATAAAAATGATAAATGCTCGAGCAGTTTACTTGCTTTACTAATTTTTTGAGACGGTATATCATACAGGCGGGGCGTTGCGATAGACAAGGCCCAGATACAAAATATTTAACGCTAAAGTCTGACTTTTTAACATTTGTTCTTATTGCGGAGTTTTATGCTTCTCCGGGAAGATTGTAAATTTTGGAATCTATGTTGTGGGTTCAGTGTCCAACCCCCTAGCCATAATGCTTACGGTCGTATGATGTAACTACTCTGGAGGCTGATAATAGCCTAAAGTAAGGCAGATCTGCATTCGGACCTTTCCATCAAAACACAATAGAATTTCTTGAGGGTAAAAATGCAGCGCGCATGGCTCGGCGGCCAGCGTAGAACGCAAGCGGTCTATGCAGCTAAACGGATGTGGTCGGATGTGAGATGGGTGACCGCTAGTGGCAAAAAAATTCATGCGCATTTCCGTGCTTCGGAGGGCACGTTAAGCCGTCGGTCCCGGTTGTTGCCAATAGATAACAGTCGTTACACCTTGTCGGAGTCCCTATGGGCGGTTTGAAAACATTCGACAGCGGGTTGGCCACTAACTCGCATCTCCACCAACCCGCATTGGAGCAGCGTGGTGGAGTAAGCTCCAGGCCTCCCCAATAAGGGGAAGAGATCCGTGCCGAGCAGTGGGATGCAAAAAGGGTTGCAGCCAAAAATGCAGTGGTGATAGTCCTCCGGTCGAACCTTGAAAATTATAACCGCCTATTTATCAATGATCTTACAGTGAAAATTAAATGGGTTTTGTTGATTACCTTATTCCCACAGAGTCCGGCCCCTCAACGAGAAGGAGCGTTCGGTCAGAGAGCGAGACATACTGGAATTTCCGGGCAAGGGGCAGGTGATATGCCACAGTACAGCACCGGGACAGAAGCCCAAGGTGTTCTCGTACAACGTCGTGTTCGAACCGGCCGCTACCCAGGTAAAGAAATCTTGCAAATAGTATATCAAAATTTGTATTCGATTTCTAGAAATCATACTGCCAGAAGCTGAATGCTTCTACACTGTAAAGGGTGGATCCAGCCTTAGAGTAAAGAAACTACATAATTACACTTCCCTCCAATAATTTGGGGCATGTTTACACATTTCTCATTGTTGTAGTGTTGGAGTTGTTTACTCGTACTTACGCTTGTAAGTAGTATATACTACATATCCTAATATGCAGGTACCTACGAAAATTTGCAGCCCTAGGCTATAGCCTACTCGCTGGTTGCAACTCTCTTTTGCGGCCTGGAGCTTACTCCATCACGCTGCTTAAATGCGGGTTGGTGTAGAAACGGGTTAGTGGGAATCTCACTGTCGGACGTTTTCCAACCTCAAAGATTTAACAATTGCTATCTATCGATAATAACCGGCACCGACGGCTTAACGTCCTCCTTAGAGAATGTTAAGGCGCATGAAATTTGCCACGAGCGGTCTGCCATCTCGCACCCGACGGCGCCCGTTTAACCGAGCTGCGTTGATCGCCGCCAGATCTGTGCTTAGCCTACTGTGTCTGATGGTAAATCCGTCATTTGACAAGAGTAGACTGCATTCATTATCTTGCGTCTTATGAAACATTATTTAATGCTTATGATTTTGGTGCGCCCCGGTTTGCAAACATTTCTAAGCAAAAAATATATAAATTGTTGTTGTAACAGGGAGACGTGCTGGAGTACTCGGGAGTGAAGCGTCTCCTAGAAATGGCGGTCGAAGGTTTCTCGTGTACGGTCTTTTGTTACGGACAAACCGGCAGCGGGAAGACACATACTCTTACAGGACCTCCAGGACTGGTAAGGTTTTCTGATAAATCTTGCAACTAGAACTGACCCTAGTTACTAATATGTAATACTACCTATACATTTTGTTTCATACATCTACCTTTATAAAACAAGGGTTGATACTATGATAGTTTGTACGGAGCTTTCCCCACCGATTTATCGATGTGCATGTTACTTGATAAAAATGATGAGGCAACTGTTTCTATATTTTTGTAAAATAATCTATATAGAAGGCTAAAATAAAGGCAAAAAAGGTTTGAAGTGAGATTGAATCCAATGTACTCCGCACTTATAAAGGAGTTCTTTGTATTGTGTCTATAGTAGTGATCCTTTTAAATGCGGTGAAAACCTCAGGGCAAATGCAGTTCCTTGAGCTTGTGTGTTGGTTAAAGTTAGGACCTATGAAAACTAACAAATCATGTTTACGTCAATTTTCCGCTGATATCAAAATCGAAATTAAACTTATTTTATGCAATAATATTATTACCCTACGTTGAGGATTCAGGATCCATCTATATACTTACGAGTAATTACTCATAAGTCTAAATACGTAGGTAGCGTTAACGTTAAGGAATTATCGCGATAAATAGTGCTGGATCAGCTAAAGACTCAATTCTTTTCAGGAAGTTTCAGAACCAGCAGGATCTGGTTTATTTCGACTATAATAATTAAAAACACGCGTTACTGCTTGGTTGATGTTGATGGTCACTCAGTAGGTGTGATGGCGGGACGCCGCGTTTGCACTGCCCTTGAGAACAGCCGCTATCGATTTTAAAACCTCATGTATCATTATGTGCCGGTATTCTATATGTAGAGCAAACTTTTTCTCATTACCTCCTACGTCCACTGTAAGTTTGACACCGTGATTTCAATTCAAATAGTAATCGGTACATATTTTTTTTATTTAAATACATAGACCATTTTTATTACTTTAATATGAAACCTAAACTTAAATTTCAATTAAGAAATTTTTCTCTCAGGGGTTAATTATATCTCTTACACGATGTTTAGGCTCTACGCTCAGATGAAATAAAGACTCTGCGATGGATTGTCTGAATAATCTGGACGTCATTCAAAACAGGGCATGTTAGTTTATGTGTTTCCTTAAAGCAATTTAGAAGGACCACCAAATTTTAGTCCAGTAAGCTTAAATAAATTGGTGTCGAAGGGCAATTTTCTTTTTGATATTTTCAGATTTTAAGATTTGTATGTTAAAAGCATGCACTCAGCATCATCTTGAGAGGATGAAAATGTAGAAATAAAACCGCTTATTGATCCCTAAAGTTGATTCGTTTTATAATTGACTTTAAAATATTTTTATGAATTTACGATGTTAAAAGCACAATAACGTCGCGTGACAATGTGTTACGTGGATCATTACGAGGCTTCATATCGCGCTGTTATCGGATATTCAATTTAATGCCTGGACTCTGCTTTAAAATATGTTTTCGAAAATCACTGTCATTACCTATGACGTTAGAATCTTTTCTCGTTAACCTTTAGATATAGACCTCGAAGCGGGCATGGCCTAAAGGCTAGCGTGGAACATAAGCAATCTGCTAACCCAAACGAGCGCGGTTACAGGTGCGAGATGGGTGACCGCTAGTAGCAATAATTTATGTGCGTTTCCGTGCTTCCGAGGGCACGTTAATCCGTTGGTTCCAGTTGCTATCGTTAGATAACAGTCGTAAATCCTTTTCGGAGGTTTTATGGGCGTTTGAAAACATCCGACAGTAGGTTGATCCCTAACCCGCATTTCAGCAGCAGTTAGCTCCAGGCAAAAATAGGGAGAGACCCGTGCTCAACAGTAGGACGCAAAAAAGGGTTGCAGCTATTGCTAATGGCTTAATTTCTTGCCAGGTGGAGAGTGGCGCAAGCCCGCACGCTCCCGAACATGGACTGGTGGTGCGCTCCTTCGTGTACCTGTTCCAGCTCATACACGACAGACCAGACTGCCATTTTATCCTGAAGGCCTCCTTCTTGGAGATTTATAATGAGAAGGTATAGTTCTTACTGTTGTTTACAGAGAAAACTCTTTTCATGTAAAATGTTGACAAGAGTACATATGGGTTACTCTGTAATGAAATGAAATAGTTTATTAACATCCTGGGTAATAATATACACTTGATGTTTGTCATTGTTGTACGGCCATCAGCTGACCGTCATCCGCTTTGGGTGCGCTAAGGCATATATGGGCTAGGAGAAAAAAGCGGGCGGAAAAAACTCCAGCCCTGTTTTAAATAAATTTTCAGGTACATTGGGTATTCATTATGCAGCATGACTGTGGGTAAAAAAAGATATGTGAGCCTAGACAATTGGCATTCTGCCATCGTAAAAGCTTAAGGAATAATATTGAAAAATGTACCTATGGAATGACGTTAACTAACTAAATATCACGTGATCTCGATCGTTAGTTAATGTCAATCCAAAAACATAAAAATGTATTTTTTAACTTCTCAAGTGAAGTAGGATTATTCAATGCCAATGGTTGCGATCGAACCACTTTTTCAAATAGGTTTTCTTTGCTTAAGTCATTTTAAACATCTTAAGTAGAACCTTAAGTAGATGCCAGTTTCTAGAAACAGAAAATTACAAAGACTGATTCCTAAGAAGCAGCTTACATTGACTCAGGGAAAAGGGAAAACACCATGTTTACTTTACTATCAGCATTTATTATATTTCTACAGGTGATAGACCTCCTGAATCCTGGAAGCTCCCGAAAGCCTCTCCAAGTCCGCTGGTCCAAGGACAGCAGAAGCTTTTACGTGGAAAATTTGTTCACAGTTGACTGCGAGGAGTTGGATGATCTGTTCGCCGTTTTGGAAGAAGGTAAGTTTAGAAATAGCAAATTAATATGTCATAAAGAAATCCTTAAAAATAAATGCAATGATAAGCAAAACAATATCTTGTGAAGGTAATAAAGCTATTTTTATTTCATCATACATTAAATTTAAAAAAACTAAAATAAAAATGAATTAGCAAACGTAAATGTATGTTACATGGGCTAACTATAGATTACGGCACACAATTTGGAGGAGCACGAGGGAATGGGAAAAATGTGATATTATTATTGTGTGAGAAGGGGTCGATAATTTTGTGACATTATATTTGACAAAGTCTTGATTTTCGTGTGACATTAACTTCCATAGTGTTGTTAGTTAAGTTTCTTATATCTATTTTAGTACTATTCCAAAGAAAAATATGAATACCTAATAATAGAAAATAAAAATAACAAAAAAAATAAAAAACCAAATAAAATTGAGCCATGGTATTATGGGTCCCTTTTCTGTCCCCAGGCATGCGCAACCGCGCCGTAGGTGCACACGCGATGAACGCAAACTCGTCGCGTTCGCACACCTTGTTATGCGTGCGCGTACGCAGGGACCTCCGCACGGACGGCGACGTCACCTGCTCCACGCACGGCAAGATCAACTTCGTGGACCTGGCCGGCAGCGAGATGACCAAGAGGACCCACAGCACCGGGAAGACCCTGGAGGAGGCCAACAATATTAATAGGAGTCTTATGGTTTTAGGTAAAATGCATTAAAATATAGTTAGCAAGCAAGTGCAAGAGTAGGTAAGCAAACGGAAGATTATTTTTCATCAATCGTGTCATAAAAGTTTACTGGCAAAAGGTCTGCCACAGAAAATAAACATTAAAGCCAATTGAAATAGAAGAGAAATTTAGGAACGGCAAGCAATGAATTTAAAAAAATACGCCAAGTCACAATGAACAAATATAAATCAATACTCATGCACATACTCGTTCGTCATTATCTTCTACTAATATTCACACGATCAAGATGTATGATCTTATGATTAATATATGATTGTTCTGTTCTGAATTGTCCCGTTTTAGTTATTTTAACTTCTTTGCCTTCGTCACTGCGTCAGGTTTTAAGATCCAAGCCTATATCTATAATATTATCCCAACATTTCTCTTATTCGTCTTTCTTACCTACTTAATGTTATTTTTCTTAACATATCTTCAGATAATAATAAAAAGTCCCAAAGACTGTCCCAGGCTTTACTCTCTTTCAAAAATGGCATCACACGATCTGATCACCTTCCCAATATAAAGTAAAACATTGTACATAATCCAATTTTGTCCGTTCCGTTATATCCGAGCGCAATGTCGTTCGTCAAATCGTCAGTCAAGTCGTTGATTGTATCTGAAGTTTTGGAGGCAACCCGAAAGTTCACGTTTTTTGCCTTAATTTTTTAAACCGAAACTCACTGTCCCAGGCTACTGCATAGCTCAGCTGAGCGACGGTCGCAAGCGAGGCCACATTCCGTACCGAGACAGCAAGCTGACCAAGCTGTTAGCGGATAGCCTCGCCGGGAATGGAGTCACTCTTATGGTAAGACACTGGTTCTTTTGGCCATGAATATTTTTTCATACACCTCATCAACAATTAGTAAGTTAAGTAAGTTTATAAATGTACACATTAATATTTGTCTTCATTTTACAGATTGCATGTATAGCCCCGACAAGATCCAATCTTAGTGAGACAATCAACACCCTTCGCTACGCAGCCCGAGCCAAGAAAATAAAATCAAAACCCATTGTGAAGATGGTGAGGAAACTTCATACTAGACTGCCAATTTAAACGTTGAATTCACGGTTTCATGAAAAGAATAACTGTCACCAAATACGAATACCGACGAACCTTATTAAAAATAAAGTTTTCCTGGTTCTAATGTTTTAAATTTTCTTTAGAACGAATCATTCTAATTTTTTATACGTGAAACGAACAAAAACATGCAGACGCGATCACCGTCGGCGTCACCTATGGACACGAGGAACTCTAGGGGAGACTCCTGAGTATGGCTGGCTTTGAGCTTTTTTACAGCTTTCTTTTTCTGTTACTTTTCTGCTACATAAGTATTACTATACTATATTATACAGTAAAGCCAGCTCAAGACAAACGGACCAAGCGACAATGGCGTATCACGCAAGAAGTCGTATTAACTTAACTCGTGACCTGATTAGGAGAGTGTGTGAATATAATGCTGTGCCAAAAGTCGCCTTCATCTTAATATAAATATATATATATATTTCGTGTCACGTTGTTTGTCCGCTATGGACTCCTAAACTACTAATTAACCGATTTTAACGATTTGCAAACCGTGTGCAGTTTGATCCAACTTGAAAGATAGGATAGCTTACATCTCTATTTATAGTCGCAATATTAATTTATTTCTGATACTTTAAGGCAGGACAACGTCTGCCGGGTTCGTTAGTATAATACACATATTACCTACTAGCTGTGCCCGCGACGTCGTCCGCGTAGATAAAGACTTGTACAAAAGGCTTGATTAGAGTTGGATTATTTGTTCCTCCTCCTCCTTAGTCGTTCACTCTTGTCAGAGTGGTCGTTGCTGATGAAGTTGCAATTTCGTTCATGACCGCTTGCCCTCCACTGTCCCTTGGATTATTGTTACCTTTTATGAAATTACTTATGATACAAAAGTTCATATTATTATGTTGAGTAGATACATTCTTCCTGAGTCCTTACAATCTTACTGTACTCCTCTTATAATCGACTTTTCAGTCGTTATCATCAGTTTCTCTTTACAAATTAAACGTACTATAATAGCCTGTTTATAAAGTGTTTAGATAGTACTGCTGTGCTCGCGGAAAGGATCATTATAATTAAATAATTTGTGCTGCAAATAATGCATAGATTCATTATCATCATGTAACTTAAATATATTGCAGAAAGGTGGTGAAATGTCTACGCTATGTCAGGCGTGGTTAGTAGTTGGTTCGTCAAATTCTTGGTTGCTTACACGTTGGTTGCAATTGTCGTTAACATACTGTCGTTCATACTTAATGGAGGTCTTTTGAGCGATTTAAAACTTGCGACAGCAGTTAGGCCACTAACAATGAAGACGTCATCAACCTGAATTGGAGCAGCGTGAGAGGATCAGGCCCTACGCGATTAAGAGTCAATTGGTCCTATTAACAACCCTTCACACAGCATCAGAAATAAATATATCGATTACTAATATTATTCTGGGCGTGACCACCATGCCGTGCTGCTGCCGTGACGCTTTAGCATATTATTATAACACCAGTGCCAGTACTGCGTATGTATGTAATAGCTCTTATTAAATTAACCACTGAAAACGTCTGCTCATTTCTATAACATTTTTTTATTAGACCCTCGGCAATTGCTTATTCGTTTATTCGAAATCACTTTTTTTATAAATAAACCGAACAAAGAGGCAGAAAGGCCGCGTGGTTAAGCGATTACTGTCGCCTATGGAAACGGGCAACCCCAGCGGAGCCACCCGAGCACTGCCGGCTTTCAAGAAGAGCTTTCTTTACAGCTTTCTTGAAGAACCCTATGTCAAAGTCCACTGGAAATGCCTCAGCTGGAAGGTTGTCCCATAACTTACACATCCGTTCAAATATCAAAAGGAGCGTGCAAAGCGGCCTGTGGAACTTTAACCTTCGACTGGTGGTGTAATCATGATATGGAGACGTAGCTATCATTTTGAAAAGAACACTCAGCATAGTAAAGTCGGTAGAACACTTTGATTTTTTTACGTTTCACACTGATAGCGCCAGAGTAGGGGAAAATATACACTGTGTAATGGGTACCATGCGACACACAGAGACAGAAATACAAACACTTAAACCGAGAACAGAAAATTAAACTCATCATTCAAATTTCTGCTTCGCCGGGAATCAAACTCGAGACCCTTCGATTGGCAGTCCGGCATGGTAACCATTGCGCCACGCGAGTCTAGGCGCGGTCGCAGCCTTCAATTTGGGGGGGGGGGTCGCCAAGAAATTTTGGTGGGGGGTCACTAAGAAATTTGGGGGTTGAGGTGTCTCAAATTGGCTTGATCGCCTTCCATCTACGCATGAGTGAGGGATTTGGGGGGGGGGGGGTCATGTCCCCTGTCCCTGGGACCGCACCTGCGCGAGTCGATAATTATTATTGTCTATTAAATAAGGTCGATACCAATAATATGTGGATGTAACCACCGCGCCGCGCCTCCATAATGCTCTACCACAATGAGTACAATATCAGCGCCAGTTCCAAAGCTCTGTGTTGTTAATTTTTTATTAGATACTTTATTAAGTAAATATACTCGTAATTAATTATTTGAAATAATCTCCACCTATCCACTTTGTAATAGCGTTATTGGGTAAAATAATGATTATGTAACACCACCTGTAAATCTACCTGTAAAAAGCAATTAAATATGAATAAATGAATAACAACGACATCTATCATATAGCATATAAACTAAATTGTCGATATACCGAATTTGCAACAGATCACTAAATAGTTCTGAATGTGAACATAGATGTCGGCAGTAGCCTAGTTTTGTTAAGGTTTTGTACATTTTGTATTGAGGATTTCTTTGAATATGTGGTGATATGATATGTATGGTTTTTTTTAATATTTAGAGATGAAATCTAGCATAAGTGTTTGAAAACTTGCTATCAGAATATTAAGAGATGTTAGTAGTTATCGAAACTTGTGGTGTGACCGCTCGCATTAACTTTATTATAGCGTGCAGGTGTTCATCCATTTCATCATTCTTGAAATTGACGTAACTTTTTTGTTTGTGAACCGATTTAAATAAAACAAACCCTAAATGTTAATCCAAAAAAATACCAATACATCAGTGAAAACCGCATCCTTCTACGTTAAGCCGTTCCTGAGATTAGCGCGCACAAACGAACAGATAAACAGACAAACAGATAAACAGACAAACAGACAAACAGACAATAATTCTAAAAATCATTGTTTTGGGTTCTATTACGCTAATAAATAGCCCTAGTGACCGTTTTTTTCAAATATCTTCAATGTACAGAAACGGACTTGTTACAGATTTATTATATATTTATTATTATTATTATTATTATTATTATTATTATTACCTATACCTATTACCTATACCTATTACCTATTACCTATATGAAGGCGACTTTTAGCACAGCATTTAGTACGTACGCTGTTGCACATTAAGCTGTCCCCATACTGATCAATAGTTTACTTGTTCAGATTTATTTTAGATTGTTTCTGTACATCACATGTATACGTTTTAAATAAATAAGTATTGTACTAATATTAAACCCATTCCAGGATGCAAGAGACGCATTGATACTCAGTTTGAAGAGAGAAGTGGAAGCGTTACAGGCTGAAAACCACCACTTGAGGACGGCGTTGCATGTACAAACTGACATCAGTGTGGATGCTTACAGTAAATTTCTTCTATTACTGAATTTTCGCTATATTGACAAAAAAACATTTGAAAATTTTGAAGAACAACCAGATTATTACTAACAATTAGATAAATAAACAGGAAGTAACTAAATTATAAACTTTAAAACTTTAGTTATTTTAGGAATACAGGAGAAGAAAAGAAAAAAAAATTATGTAGGTATACCATACCATAGTACAGTCGCTAAATAAAAAGTTGATTTTCTTAAATTATAAAAGCTTTGAAAAGTTTTTAAAACGCTGTATAAACCCATTTTTTCTTATGAAACGGATCATTCACAAACAGTTCAATTTATTATTTTATTCTTTTAGCAATTATTTGGTATTTGATTTACTGCTTACGCGGATTCAAGTGGATAGCAAAAGCTATACAAATTTCCTGCTACTTTAGCGTCCGATGTAAGCAGTAACTCTTGCATACTGCACCTATCCCACGAGATAGTCCGAATTTAAGAAATAAGATGAAAAAAGTGATAATCCATATCTATAAGACTTATAAAAATCCGCAGATCAACGAAACCGCGGCACGCCACCGATCGAGACCAACAAGCTATACCAGCTGCCGCAGCCCGAGCTGGTGGAGCTGGTGCAGCTGCACATGGAGGAGAACTCGGCGCTGCGGCAGGAGAACAGCGAGCTGTTCGTGCTCAGAGACCAGCTGCTGCGCGACCAGGAGCTGCTGAGCCGCGAGAACGAGCGCCTGCTGAAGAAGTTAGAGGATGTCAACTCGTAAGTAACGCTTTTAACTAAATCATATTCCTATAGGATACTCTGTGCCGTGTGTGCCATAAACACATTCACAAAGGTAAGACCAGACTGGTCAGGTCTTACCTATTTTTCTGGGAAAATACCTCTAAATTAAACATTTAAGTATGTACACATAACTCCCGCTGGGTATAGAAGGGTCTCTTACACGACACGCCAGCATGGCGGCTACTGCGCCATATGGGATACCTGTAGTGTGAATTTTTATAAAGCCATTTTGGATGTCCCACTGCAGGCCAGGTCCTTAGTGCTGGCTAAGTGCGGGTTAGTGGAATTCACAAGTTCGCGAATTTTTATGTAACTCATAAGCATGCAGGGTGATGGAAAACATTTTATTACAATATATTTATGTATATACGCACAGCACATAAATACGCATTCTCTGTCAGATTTACGCGTCGGACGGAGCTGGAATTTTCTTGACTTGACCAGTGTATTAAATATTATGATACATTAATATCATCCAAAATCAAACACATATTTCAATATTTTTGTTGTTATCTTCGAGTTCGAGATTTTTATTTTTATCTATGGTTCAAAATTTAGAATTAGAAAAGTGGCAATACAATCATGTCATTATTTTTTGAGATATACATACCATAACAAACATGCATGGTGCATACAACATCAACTTTACAAACTTTCAACTTATTATTACTTTTAATTTTTTCTTACATTGACTGATTTACATACTTACCTATGTCACGGATTATTAGGCTACTGGAAAACACAGATAGCCGAAGGAGGGATCGAAAATGAAGAACAGAGTCATAGAAAGACGAAAACTTTCAAGAATAAGGCTTGAAAACGGCACCTGAACAAGTAAACCACAATAAATAAGCTGATCATTTTAGCACAAAAGAAAATGACCTAGTCACAAATACAGACTATACTGAGAATGTGGTAGACATACTACACAATACGCCTATAGAAATAAATTAGCATGTTTCAAGAATGGGGAATGTACAAAATTTATAAACTTTAGTGTACCATAAGTATGCCCATTATAATTTTCCATTCAAAGAGCACCTAATTTGTTTATTAACAAATAACATTTTGATCATGTTCTTAGGACTATATTCGGACTTAACTGAAGTTCATACATCCATGTGAGGTTCGTCAGTTTATAAATAAATGCATGAGTGATCACGATGCACATGCTTGAAATTTAAATAAAATAATAATTAAATAGATAGTTATCCTTAGTATAAAATGATAATGATAAATAACAATGATAATAACATAAAATAAACGCATCACGTGTGTACTACTCACAATTTGGATTCAACATTAAGTTAACATGATACATAACATTCGGAATGAAAACTCGCAGCTTAGAATCTGCTATAAAAGTCTATAGATATTTTGCAATAGAAATTTTTAATGCAAATAGCAATAATAATGAAGATGAAGCCATGAAGGACTATTCAAATTTTAATGAGCGTATTTGTCAGCCATAGATTGAAATCGCTATATTATATCTACAGAGTTGTTTTAATTTCTTCAAAATTATTACTTGACCAGCGACAGATGCTTTTTAATAAATTTGAATATTCCTGGGAATGTCCTACGTGAGCAACAATACGAACGTGAGTTACGCGACGCAATAGAGTACAGCACAGTTAGGCCGCTGTCCCCTGTCGTTTTAGAACCGTTGAGGTCTCTCCAATGTCTGCGCGCAACGATGTGACGTTAACGTTGCACAACTTGGTTTGAAAGCAACGTAACCATCGCTCGCGCACATGCTGCGATTGAACGCTGGTCGTAACCGCCGTGTGCCGTGGCCGTGACAGACGAGGTAGCTTGATTATACTAGTTTGCTAAATAACACTGCGACGACGTCGCGATGACTCTACGAGCGAGGCCCCATTAGTGCGTTGCGTCGCGTCGTCGCAACGCACTAATGCGAGAGTATGCACGCCGTCGCAGCTGCGTAAGATAAAAAATGTCGTTACGCTCGTCTAGCTTCTTCCTCTAGCAGTGGAGCACTGTCAGACACTGTCAGTCGTCACAGCAGAGCTCCGACAACGCAGCGCATCACCCTCCCTCCTGCTTCGTCTCTTGTCCGTCGATCTATTAAAACGTCGCGCGCGACGACGCAATGGTCTTTTGGCAAAGGGAGATCTCCCGCCGGGCGAGGTGGTCATGCCCGGGGAGGGGCCGCGCTCCTACTGACTCAATTCGGAGCTTGTATATATGCTCGGATGTTCAGAAAACTTCGATAGCGCGATTCTCTCGATGAGTAGCGGACGGTCGCTACAGTCTAATGGGGCATGTCATGTCTTAAAAATATATAGAAAACGACGCAGCGACGACGCAACGAAGCGCAACGCACTAATCGGGCCAAGCTCGTTATCGTTGCATTGACTAGACGTTGACGTTGCGAAGTCGCAGCGAGAAGGCTTGTCGTCGCTTTTGCGCAACGACGACGTTGGAGAAACAAAACGCTCGTGCGCCAATGGAATAGTGGCATTAATATAGCATAGTTTTTTTTGTTTGTTTTTCTAATTATTCCCAAATGCGTCCCGTGACATTTGTTCGCATTCGTTGCTTTTGCAGGAAAAGATCTTAGAATCATGATAGATAATTTAATTTCGTATTTCAGAGTTTGTATCAGATCACCAATCATCCCAGCTCGCTCCACTTTCTCAGACGTCGGAGAACCGAACATCTGGAGGAACCCGGCCAGTTCTGCTAACAGCATTGTTAGTGGAGGTAGTTAAATTAATAGTGGGGTAGTTAAAGTTTTGGTTGTGATCATGGGCGTATATTAAATGGTATTAGAAAATTTAAAACTGTGATTGCAATTTTTAATAAAAAAAGGTGTACATAATAAATTGCAATTTATTTGTGGAAAAATAAACAAAGCACCTATTTTAAAATACAATAGAATGTTGCTATTCACTTTTCGTGTGGACTCAAATTAATGTACAGATCTCAACCTAAACTACTGTTCATTTATAATATGTTGTTCCTATAATGGAAATGGTAATACTTAAAACTTAAAACCGATGTTATTAGTTGCACATTTGCATGTGGCGTAATATTACAGTTAGGTAGATTTTGAAGGGTGAGTCAGTACCTTTGACGCTTTAAGGGTTGATTATTTAAGTTGATGTGGGTAATGTTTCTTAGGACTGCTATCCTATTGACGTCTTACGAGCGTTTTCGTTTCTAAAACGGATTCCCTGCGCAAACGCGACGTTGACGTCGCGTCAACATGACGTCAACGTTACGGTTCTTAGCAAACTGGTACAATCACGCCATCCCCCTCTGTCCGTGTGAGCGGGGGCCAGTGTTCAATTGCAGCATGAGGTAGTTAACGTTGCGCATGCTTTAATTTAATCGTTACTTTAACGTCACGTTTAAGCAGCGACAACTTTATAGAAACGCTCCTAAAACGTCAGTATGATATCGGCCTAATCTAATGTAATAAGTAAAATTTGAAGGTAGCTTCCAAAGTAATACAGCACCATCAAGATAAACCCTATAATTTGCTTGAATTTGATCATAATAATTATGTACATGATAATGTATTTACATGGATTATGAACTTTAACGTAGTTTTGAATAAGCAGTTTGAAGACATAATAAGACAGAATATCACAACAAGACAGAAAATCTAAATAAATAGATAGATTCTCATTTATTCAAGAACTATTTTGTTATAGTAATAACATTTTTTAACAACTAGGATATCTATAAGTGCAGATTTGCAAAGCTCTTTCTAGAATGAAAATTAAAAAATTCTGCTGCATTCTATTTAAAGAATAATAAAAATAAAACAATTGTAGATGAATTACAGACAATAAAATGGTTTAATATTGCATAGCTTGTGAATAGCAATCATAAATAGGTAGGTACATTATTTTCTTGTTATATGTGAATTAGATTGGAGTGTATATTTTGTGAAACATGTAGAGCTTTCTTCCAATGCAGAGATATGGGAGCAATAAACTTTTAATACACAAGGTTTTTTATTTTCTATCCACCTTCAGACTTCACCTCGACAACATCCATTAAAAGCAGATGCTGAACAAATTAAAGCAATTAGTTATCTGTTTTCTAACTGTAATGGAAAACAATACTGCCGTCATAATGAGAAAAGGCACATCTAACATTTTATAAATATAGAGAAAATCGAGTTTAAAGTTTTTATTGGTTTTTGGCGAAAAATATCGACAGTAATATTACTTTCGAAAATAGATGAATTAAAATAAATTCATTTTCTCGATTCCTATACAATTTGAAATATAAGCTTTTATTTTATTTGCATTTAATAAATAATCAACATTTTCTCTTTCAACGTAGCAAAAAAATTAAGTAAATTTATTAATATTACGAACAGAGGGCATAACTAACCAATTGTGACTTTTCAGTCTGACATTTTGTGAAAAAATATGAAATAATATAATGAAAAGGCATATTTATTAATGTGCCTTTTCATTTGCCTAATATTATACAAGAAGAATTTTGGTAGTAAAGGCATAACTGCTAGTTGTGACTTTTCTTTTAAATTAAATATCAAGCTCTAGTTGGTAAACTTTAAATCAAAGAGCACATCTGTGTTAATTATGCCTTTTCACGTAAATAAATTATATTTATCGTGATAAAACTAAAAGCCAAATCTTTGCATATGTGACCTTTTGACTTACTAAGGTCAGATCTCTTTTAGGCTTACGGTATTTTTGTTTATCTTGTTTCTAAAATTATAAAGTATAAAAAGTATAAAAAATATTGGCAGATGGGCCTTTTTTTTCTGATTCCGAATATGTATATAACTCAATTTCGGAAAAAATGTTAGTTGTGCCCTTTTTCTTTATGACGGCAGAATATGTTAGTCAATTTTCAAAAAGGATCTTTATATGAAAACACACTTTTATTTTAATAAAGGGGGTGAGGGTGAGGAACACAGTAGCTTTGCATCTTTGTGTCATCCACTATCAAAACTTACAGGCTGATATTTCAATGCATGTATCCCAATTACAAGTATCAAAATAAAATTACGAAACATCATTCACCACACTTTACAAAGTCTTAAAAGTTTAATATTAACTTAATGGTCTTAATATAATTAGTTCACATATGCTGCTATGTGTCAATGTCTTCTGAAACCATATTTCTTTCTTTCATAGAACAGATCTGTCTTGGAACTGCCTAGGTTGACAATCTTTGGACACCCATCTCTCTGTAAAATAAAGATGTATGATGTTATTCAATAAATAACTTTAACTCTCTCTGTTTCTATTTTTAATTTAGCATAAATGATTAATGGTGATAAAAAGGCAGAGCCTTTTGGAAACATGCTATCATAATTTGGTAAAGCTATGAAAAGCAGCAGCAAATATTAAGCTAAAGTAAGGCTAACGAGACGAAATAAATAATGTAAACAAAGTTTCAGGCATTCAAAACATTTTTATTTCAATAAATTATATACAAATTTTGGATTTCACATTCCAATTGCTGTTGTCTGTATTTGACAAAGATATCTCGTCAGAAGAGTCCAAATTAGCCATATTTATGACATAACTATGTACTGTACTATCAATCATGTTGTCAATATGGCTATAAAAATTGTCCTCAACTTTTATGATAAATTTTAATGATCTTGTTCACAAAATGGAGGACCAAATGTTGACAACTGCAATACTGACTGCTTTTCTGTACCACGAAACACGCAACGACAGCTTTTGTCGACTAACTGACGTCATTACTGCGTACGAATGATAAAGACAGAGATAATAATCGCTCGCTATCGCAATGTAACTTGGTAACGGTCCATTTGTTTACATTCTTTTTGGCCATACTTTAGATCATTTACATTATACAAAGCAATGAAAGGCACACTTCAATTAAGTGAAGTGCCTATTAATTTCTAATACTTACATCCTTTTCCTGAACAGTACATTCTTTGCAGTAGTATGCATCCGAAACACCGGGGCCGCCGCATATAACGCATCGTCCCTGGTAAGAACCGTAGTTACACTCGTCACATATACGAACCAGAGTGCACGGGCGCACGTACGAGTCACATATTACACACTTGCCGTCGCATTTTTCGCAAAGACGACCTATAGCTAAAGAAACGCAAACGTTTACCAACTTTGTTAGGATTAATATCAAGAATGTATTCGAATGCATGAAACTTACCAACGCCTGGCTGCTTTCGACAAAAAATAAGATCGGGATGATGCTTAGCCATTATGAAAATCAGAGAGCGAATGTGAAAGATTAATATTAATTCAAATACAAAGTTACAAAGCAAAACACAAATAAACGCTTGACATAACCTAAAAATTGTAATGGTTAACAATTTGACATTGACAGACTTTTTCTTTTTTTAATTCGTTTTTCGGCATTGGATAAAAACCCTTTCAGCCATTTAATATTTTCATTTGACTTTTAATGTTTTAATAATAGCATCGCTAACTCTGTGCATATTGCCATTTGCCAGTGTCAAATATAATTTTTGCAAGAATTTTCATTTTATTGACTTTGACTGTCATAGTCAATCAAATCAAAAATCAGTAAGTCATCAGGTATCAGTCAGTCTAGTCAGTCAAACGTTTAAGTAAACTGATGGCTGGCTACTTAAGCTACTTTACCAGAACGTGTCCGATGGAGTTTTGGAGGCAATTAATTAGGGTGGGAGGCGGGAGGGAGAGGATTAGCGAGGGAATTAATTTTGCGATAAATGTTGCAGTGGCTTAATCTTTATGGCCACTATTATGCTATTGGCCTCAGTAACAAAGGCAAGATCTTCTCTGTTATTAATATTATATTTATCTGTATCAAAGTAACTGTCAAGTATGACAAGTATCAGTCAACTGTCAATGGTTTTGACAATTTTGAACTGCCAAATCCTGCGGAAATCTCTCATCTCAGAGGAA
Organism: Pyrgus malvae; assembly: GCA_911387765.1. Lineage (NCBI taxonomy): Eukaryota > Metazoa > Arthropoda > Insecta > Lepidoptera > Hesperiidae > Pyrgus > Pyrgus malvae. The sequence goes on along the minus strand of OU426958.1, from coordinate 2,920,127 downwards.
GGAATATGGAAATCTGCAGTCTGCACGTGCTTTTATTTCAAAACATTTTAATTTTATAGTAATTTATGATATTTTAATAAAAACATGACGGCCGATAGCGACAATGAAAGCAGTGATAATGAAAGCCAACAGTCGGAAGAAGAGGAGCGTGTAGAAAGTAAAAATGGTGATCAACAAGACAACGAGAGCGGTGATAATGAAAGCCGACAGTCTGAAGAAGAGGAGCGTGTAAAAACTAAAAACGATGATGAACAGGAAGAAGAAGAGGAAAACGTCACTTTTAAGGATTTGGTTTGTACTTTTATGAATGTACTTATAAGATTGCAATACAGCACACACCAGTGTGCCGCATAAAATAATGTTCCATCCTTGTTCCATCGTAAGGAAACCCTGAAGCTCTTGTTTTCTAAGATGACGGTGCAATTATATAGCGACTGTAAAATTGTGTGTGTGTGTTTATTTTGTTCACAGAGACAATGATCTTGACAGCACCATCATCTTAGAAAACCAGTTTTTAATACTGTATCAGTGTTTGTAAACCATTCTGATAATCTCGTACTGCGATTGTAATATTGTCTTCAAACAGTTACAATTATTTCATAGGAAATGTAATATGTTCTAAAGATTGGAACTGTAAATTGTCTTAATTACTAAAAATAAGATGTTTAAATTAACAGAACTTGACACTTGTTTTCTTCTTATTGATAGGGTGTTGTAGATGTTCTTTGTGAAGCATGTACAGAGTTGAAATGGAAGAATCCATCAAAAATCCAAAAGGAAGCAATCCCTGTAGCCTTGCAAGGAAAAGACATTATTGGTTTAGCAGAAACAGGGTCGGGAAAAACTGGGGCATTTGCGCTGCCAATCTTACAAGCACTGCTGGAAAATCCACAGCGATATTTTGCACTTGTCCTGACACCTACAAGAGAATTGGCGTTTCAGATATCTGAACAGTTTGAAGCACTGGGTAAGCATACTTGATTGTAGCTACTCCCTCATATTAATTATTACACTTTAACTTTGATCTTCAATCAACAACCCACGTGGCGTAATGGTAATCATGTTCGACTGCTGTTCGGAGGGAACCGGTTTGGATTCCCAGCGAAGCAGAAATTTGAATTGAGTTTGAAATTTCTGTTATTGGTCTGGGTGTTTGTGTTTCTGTCTTTGTGTGTGTCCATGGCACTCACGACACAGTATATCTACCCTACTGTGGGGCTATGATTATGAAGCATTATAATTAGAATTATAAAAAAAAAACTTAAAAAAATACATCCTATGCAATGGTTAAGCTGGCATTTGTAGAAGGATTCAGATAATGCTGATATGTAATTTTTGTAATAGTCCTCTATGCTGGTCATGTGCCAGTTTGTGAATCATCTATTTCTTAATTACGAAAACATCAAAATCTTAACTCACAAATGTATTTATTATGTGTATGTATAAATGCAAATATAACTTGCTGTCAGTAACCAATAGGCATGATGACACTATTAAAGAATCAGAGAATAAACGGTTTTACAGAAAAATATACGCTAAAAAAGTTCTTAAATATGATCCCGTTTTAATATAAACATAAAGATTAATAAGATTTTCAATAAAATAAAAGTATTAAATACAGCAATCGGCCATGTTATCTGAAACGCCAATCAAAAGGAATGACATCACGTCTCAGTTAATGTCATCGTGTTGCTTGAAGTTTGACGAGCAAGCCGACGCCATGACACTACGAGCGTTTTCGCGCTTAATTCAAATTGCATAGCAGAAAATACATTAATTTACGTTAAAAGTTAAGTTTATTGCTGAAATAAACTTTTTTTCGAAACTAGGAGACGTGTACCTACAAAAAGAAAAGGTATTTAAAAATCTGTCATCATGCCCATTATCTAATTATGCCTAAACAGCTGAATGTGAATTTTCTTGTAATTTGTAACTTTGTACTGCAAAGTTTTTTAACTTATATTTTATTTATTTTTATACTAACTGACAAGTCAGAATTTAATTAGACATGAAAAAAGAAGTGTGCACTAATCTGTATCTTTGAACTTTTCATAATAATAATATAATAATTTTAATATGAAAGCGTTTGTATGTGTATAGGATCTAGCATATTTTTGCAGGTGCTAGTATTGGAGTAAAGTGTGCAGTTATTGTGGGCGGCATGGACATGGTGGCCCAAGCCTTGATGCTGTCCAAGAAACCACACATCATCATAGCAACACCTGGTAGGCTTGTGGACCACCTAGAGAACACCAAGGGTTTCAATTTGAAGGCTTTGAAATACTTAGTGAGTAATGGTACCTTTATAGAAGAAGCTGTGTAGCATGAAAAAAAGTTTTAAATACCCCAGGTCCCTTAGTGTAAATAATAAAATTAAATCAAAATTACATGTTAAGTACACTTTGTTTTTTTTTGGAGATGGGTTAAAATATCAAGGCACTATTTTTTATTGAAATGTAAGTTTTAAAAAATAATAATGTACACAAATTAGTTTGTGAAATAACCATCCATCCATCAACTACACAAGTGGCGTAATGGTTATCATGCCGGACTGCCAATCAATAGGTTCCGGGTTCGATTCCTGGGGAAACATATGAATCATTTGAATGATGAGTTTTAATTTCTGTTCGCGGTCTGGGTGTTTGTGTTTCTGTTTTTGTAAGTGTCCATGGTACCCACGACACACGGTATAACTACCTTACTGTGGGGCTATTTGTGTGAAACGTTATCCATCATCTATAGTCATAGTCCAGTTTTCATAGTTTATAGTCCACCCTTCATAGTCCTCTACTAGACATAGGCATCTATCTACTAACATTCTCCACTCTTCCTGGTTCTTCGTTTGATTTATTCTCAAATACCTTTGTTACCTATCACATTTTTAAGCTTAAAATCCAACTCAAACACGTAACTTTGCTTAAAGTCAACTATATAAAAAGGAAACTAAGTACCTATTATAATCCTAGAATCATTGAATAGGCAAATATTAAATTTCATCTTTACAATTTTGTCTGTTTATTTTAAATCTCAATATATATATAAAAAGTAAAGGGTTTTCTTTGTACGTAAAGACACGGTTTTCTCTATTATCACTAACTCCAATCAACTTCCCGTTGGGGTGGTAAATACCCCTTAGTATGTAGATGATAGTAAGGGAGTTTGATCGCAGTGGGTGGAGTGGGGAGCTGATGATGGAAAGTAATGCGATGGTTAGGAGTTGAGAGCAAATTCTTTCAATAAATGGGGTTTTGTTCGAAATCTTACATTCCTGAGATGGTCCAGCAGTCACCAAATCAAAGTCTGATGATGGGATCCCAGAGAAATCGAAGGGAACATACAAATTTTATAGCACAATAATTGATTTTCATATTTTTACTAAAGCAAAACAGGCATTTGTGTATAAATATCATCATATCATGTTGCTGAGCTGATGATTGAAGGTACAACTCCTCAATGGTTAGGAGCTGAGAGCAAATTCTTTCATTAATTTATACGTTCAGGTGGACTGACAGTAGTATTCTTTCAGGCTATAAGATGGCTATTAGAAAACATGATTATAAAAGGTAAATCTCTTTAAAGTTTAGATTAAACATGCGACGTATTTTAACCCGAGTAACGCCGGGTTTCGCAGCTAGTCTATCAATATAATCAATAAATTATGACGAAATGGAAATGCCAAAAAAGGCCTTGCACAACTCTGCTTTATAATAATTATTACGATTTTGTTATTAGGTTATGGACGAAGCTGACAGAATCCTCAACATGGACTTCGAAGTGGAGGTAGACAAAATACTCCGTGTGATTCCCCGCGAACGACGCACATACTTGTTCTCTGCCACCATGACCAAGAAGGTTCAGAAGTTACAACGAGCCTCATTGCAGGATCCCGTCAAAGTGGAGGTCTCCACTAAGTACCAGACTGTTGAGAAACTCCAGCAGTACTATCTGTTTATACCTGTTAAATACAAGGTAAATAAATGCATAGTAATCTTTATCTTGAGGTCACAGCATTTTCATATAATTATTGAAGAATTAATGATGTTTAAAATACTATACTTTTGACGACCCGCGTGGCGCAATGGTTACCATGTCGGACAGCTAATCGAGGGGTCCCGGGTTCGATTCCCAGCAAAACAGAAATTTGAATGATGAGTTTAAATTTCTGATCTCAGTCTAGGTGTTTGTGGTCCTATTATTGTATGTATCCATGGTACCCACGACACAGGGTATTAATTACATTACTGTGGGTCTATGAGTGTGTAACATTAAAAGAAACTTAAATATAATTTATGATTCTTAGTTGCCACAAAATTTGTCCTTTCTCATAGTTTTTTAACAAAAAAGTTCTCTTTGAGCATAAAAAAGTATGTTTTTTTTAATTCTTGTTATGTACTATTATTTATTCTTATTAACGCTGGCAAGTTTTTCATTAATACTTAATATTTTCTTGCATTAATGGCTGATATTTTAAACTCAGAAACTATTAGATAGATACCTAACTATCTCTTACTCCGTCAATCTTTTCAGGACGTATACCTAGTGCACATACTGAATGAAATGGCAGGCAACTCGTTCATAGTATTCGTGGCGACGTGCGCAGGCGCATTGCGTACTGCGCTGCTCTTGAGAGCGTTGGGCGTGCCCGCGGTACCGCTACATGGTCAGATGTTGCAGCAGAAGAGATTGGCCGCGCTTAACAAGTTCAAGAGCAAGAGTCGATCTGTGCTTATTTGTACTGATGTTGCGTCGAGGTATGTTGATTGAAGTGTTATTTCGTAAAAGCCCTGGTAGACCGTAGAAGGCTCTGCAGTTGCCATAGAACGCAATTGATTTACTCAACTAATCGAAACGGGCGCATAAGATGTGATATAGATGACCCCCCCTTTTTTTGGTAACGGGGAGGAAACCTTCAAAAGGTACCCAATGTCCTGGGGAGAGGTACTTGTTACGTTGGTTATGTGTGAGTTTTACCACACTAAAATCCCCTCGATGGCCTCCTCGGCGCTTGTGAAAAGCCCCGGGATCTCCAAAGGAATGCACCAGTGCCCTTCTTACACATGAGTATGTGCTCTTCTACTCTAACGGAGTGCCGCCATATGCACATACCGTTGTATATTCCCGGAGCTGCTGGCTGGACGGTTTGAGCTCCCACTCACACCGCCCGCAACCCCAAAAGCCCCATTTTAGTCGCCTCTTACTATATGCCTTACAATGCCTCTTGGTCCCTAGCTACAGGGATATGGATGACCGCTAGTGGCACATGCGTTTTTCCGTTCTTCAGAGGACACGCGTTGTTATCAACAGATAGCAGTCCTTAGCCTTGTTGCAGTCTGAAGACATTCAATAGCAGATTGACCACCAACTCGTATTGCAGCAGTGTGATTCCAGGCCTACCCCAGTAATGGGAAGAAACAACAGCCCAACAGTGGGAAGGAAAAAAGATGGTAGCTTTAGTTAGATGATAGAATTTTCAAGACTCAACAAAGTATCACCGCTGCACTGATTTTGATTATAGAATTTCTGTGAGTCTGCATGCTCGGCTGATACTCTATTTATACAAAATAAAAATTTAGCGATAAGACCACCTTTTTGTCACCACTGCTGTCTTATTATTATTTTCATTAATTTTTAATTGCTTTGTATGTCGTGTACAAATAAAAAGTATTATTATTATGGTAGATAATCAATTATTTTTAGTGAGCTGTAACAAGCTGGTGCAGTCAATTATTATTATTGATATAAAAGGCAATAAAAATCATTAAAAATCCATTAACAATTATCCTAGTTTCCAAGCTTAATTTGTGCACCCTTTTTAACATAATGAATTTTTTGTACAAAAAGTCAACATCCCAATTGGGGAGGCTTGGAGCGCACTTCGGCACCAGTGCCGAATTTATATTTTTTATTAGTGTAGGTCACTTTATTTCCGCCGCCCCATGTACATACCTAAGGAAAGTGGTGGTTGCTACGTTGCCACTGCCGTCTGCCCGCCTTGCTGCTCTCATCTATCACTCACACGATAATATAGGTTTCGATAGGAATGAGTTTCTATAGGGATTTTTTTAAAGTACAAAAACCATGAGAAAACCAGTGAACGTGTTTGACTTTTATCCTCTGAAATCGTGGGACCCTCCTCTGAAATCTGCCGCCCCCAGGATGCTGCCGCCCCTAGGCCGCGGCCTATATGGCCTTTTTATAAATCTGTCTGGCACACTGCTTTGATGTGGTTTGATGGTATTATTAATGCTGTGGCCAACCCACTTTGGGATATTTTCAAACAGCTCATAAGGTCTCTAAGTTTATCAACTGCTAGCTATCGGTTACAACAGACACCGATAGCTTAACGTGCCCTGCGAAGCTCCATGCTTTGTTCAAGCATGCATGAAGTTTGCTACTGACTGTCTTAGGCTATCTTAGGCCACTATCCCACGGTTTAACGAGCGTTGGCGTTCCTTCCATTAGTTTGCGTTTAAAATGTCATCTAATTAATTCTGCGATTTGACGCTAATTGTAGCGTAATTGGAGCAACCCCCCGCTCATACGGACAGACCTGTATGGTGTTATTGTAAACCCAGTTTGCTTAAAAACCGCCACGTTGACCGAAATGTGCTTTGCGTTTGCGCAGCGTCAACGTTAGAGGAACGCCCACGCTCGTAAAACGCCAGTGAGATAGCGGCCTTACACCTGACTGTGGTTGTATGTCTTGGCTGTGTTCATAAATCAACTGTAAATCCCCTCCCCAGAGGTCTGGACATTCCCCATGTGGATGTGGTGATCAACTTGGACATCCCGCTGCACAGCAAGGACTACATCCACCGCGTGGGCCGCACAGCCAGGGCTGGTCGAGCGGGGAAGGCTATCACTTTCGTGTCACAGGTAAAGTATGACATTTGTATGAAATAATAATAAACTGATGATTGACTGCCATAATCTGGTGTTGGACTACCAAATCAATTGAGATACTTTTAATGAGCTGTCAATATGTGAAGTTCTCATACATTAATTATGAAAAAATGATTTGTGAAGTCACATAATCATTCATAGTCAATTGACAATTTTTTTTATTGATTTAAGGGGTAATAAAATTCGTGTTTAAAAATAAATTTGGTGTAGTACAATCTTTTTAAGGAATGCATTTTGATTTTTTTGGTGCATATTAATTGAATCAAATGTAATTTTGCAGAACTCCATTGTTTTAAAGTTAGGTAAAAACTACTTTGAACAATCCACAAACTTATGATGTATACTTTTTCATGCAATAACACCCCCCACCCTCCTATATAGGAGAGAGAGAAGAACTTTATGTCTTAATTAAGTTTTCAAACCCTGTATTTTTCTTTTTATCTACCATGGAGTAGCATAGTAATTAATAACCCTAAAATGTTTATTGTTTTTTTTTCAGTATGACGTTGAACTATATCAACGCATTGAACAACTGATTGGCAAGCAACTTCCACTGTATAAAACAGAAGAAAGTGAAGTAATGGTCCTACAAGAAAGAGTTGCGGAAGCACAGCGGTTGACTAAAATTGTAAGTAATCTCATAACATTGCCTATTCTATTCATAAAAAAAAGTTGATGTTTCTTGTAATCAATAACGCCCAAAATTAGATTTATGCGTGCTTCATCATCTGCCTGATGTTTTGAAATGGTCCATAAGGCCTCCAAAAAGGTTTAACTCTTATCTATCGATATCAACCAGGGCTGACGGCTTAACGTGCCCCCCGAAGCACGGAAACGCGCATGAATTGTTTGCCCAACAGTCACTCATCTCAAACCCAACTGCGCCCGTTTACCTTAGCTACGTTGATCGCTTGCGTGCTACGCCCACCACTGGGCCACGCGCGATTCCATATTTTTATTACTATGTACTATTTACGTTGTAAATATTATTGTCATAGGAAATGAAGGAGCTAGAAGACAAAAAAGGCATGAAGGGCAAGAAGCGTGGCGCGGAGTCAGACGACGACACCGAGGAGGCGGCCGGAGTGCGGCGGCGCATCAAGGGGAAGGGCGGCAAGCGGGGAGGGAAAAGAAAACGATAATGTCAATAAATTTTGTATTTCATATCTTTTGTTTCATTTACTGATGGAATCTAGATAGAGAACAAAGTCACAGTTTTAGTTGACTCGAGAAAATAAAATAATATAAAGTAATGTATAATATTTTGGTCAAAATACTCATCCAGGAACTCATTTCACACGAATCATAAGTGAAGTTTGTCTTGATTACACTGTTATCTTTATACTATGTTACAGTCAACTAGTATGTACAAAGTACACTATTAATATCAATCGATATGCTTCACCTATGTAAGCAAATCAAAAAATAGTAAACAATTTGACGACCTGCGTGGCGCAATGGTTGCTATACCGGACTGCTAATCGAGGGGTCCCGGGTTCGATTCCCGGCGAAACAGAAATTTGAATAATGAGTTTAAATTTCTGTTCTCGGTCTGGGTGTTTGTGTTTCTGTCTTTGTATGTGTTCATTGAAACTGGCAAAAAATTGATGCAATAATTATACTTGACGCTGGCAGTATGCACAGAGTTTGCGATGCCATAATTGAAAAAAAAGAATAAAAAAAAGCCATAGATACTCATGTCATTATATTGACACTGACAGTTGGTGTGCTGACTGTCATGTCAAATTGACACAAAAACATTTATTTATTTATTTCTTTGTTGTTGCACTTGTTGCATTGAAATTGCTGGTATATGATGGTATATGTACCTACGTAAAGTAATTAAAATGTGCAAATTCATTGGGATATACTGAATATGTATATTCCTGTAGATTTTCTTGTATAATGATTTGTACAGTTTTCATTTTGTGCCGTATACCACCTTTCACCTTGTAAGTCAAACATTTGCTGCATTTGAGGTTAAAGAAGGTTCTTTAAAATCGTATCATGGAGTTCCCTACCGTCGGTGCTCACTGCCAGTATGTAGACTGCAACCAAAACGACTTCCTGCCGCTACAGTGCAAGTGCGGTGGGATATTCTGCCGTGACCACTTCAATAACCACAGTCTTTCTGGTGAATGCGATCTGGCGCCAAAACCTCGCGAATATGAGAAAAAGACTCTCTTCAATACATATCAGTGCTCATCAATTGGATGTAGGAAAGGCGACTTAAACCAAATGTTGTGCAATAAGTGCAACTTGCACTTTTGTATTGAACATAGATTTCACCCGTAAGTGTTCCATTTATATTAACTACACTACACTTTAGAAAACTAAGGCTGTATTTCAGTGAGATAATTCTTTTTCGCATTATACCGTAGTATTATTTACTTTATTTTTAGTTTCGTTACTAATAATGGCTAAACAATTAAAAAAAATGTTTGATCTATTATAATAAATTTGATCATTTCTAAAGCAGATGAAACTGCTGGGCACAGCTAGTAAATAATAAAACATTTATAGTGAGTACCATAGGCATATGCCATAAGTTACTTATATTTGTGTACACAAAAACAAGTTAATTTTATTTTTATTTATTAGCCTTTATTCAGACCTATTACAATTATACATACTAATAAAACTTATTACAGCTTATCCTAGTATTTGTGATTTACTTGTTTTTTGAAGGTCTGTTTGCCAATCTGCAAAGGCCTCCTCCAACCTTCTCCGTTCCTGTTTATCATTAGCTACTCTGTTCCATGTAATTCCTGCTACTTGTCTGATGTTGTCATCCCATCACTTCTGTGGTCTTCTCTTTTCCTTTGCCCTTCTCTTGGGTACCAACTAGTCACTCTTTTACTCCATTTTTCTTTGCCACATATAATATGTCCTGCCCATCGCCATTTGAGCCTTCTGATTTGTTGTACAAATCTACTCAACAATGGAACAAGCAGATAAGGAAACTACAGACAAGTTCTACCAAGACAAGTTAATTAATGGTTGAATATTCAATCCTCAGATAAAACTGAAAATGTTAGTGGTGTCAATGTTACTCATATGACATGTAAAGAATGGTTGAATTAATGGATTGAAAAATTAAATATATTAAGAGTTGGGTATTGAACCACGCATTAGGCATTGGATCCAGTGTGGTGAATACTGTAAGGCTCTAAACCTTTATATTATGTTCTGTATTATAGATCATGCCCAGAAATAGATGATGAGACAATGGCAGCTAAAATTGAAGAATATGAAGCACCCAGAAAGCAGTTTCAAGAAGCCAATAAACATTTACAGGAAAAGGTATCTACTATTCACCTATTTTAAAAATTTTAGTTTATTCAATGAGTGGTTAGGCATAGCTATCACTTTATTTTATGGTTATATTCTTTGATTTAAAACTTATTGTGTTTTTTTTCAGATCACAGAAAACATTAGAAAAGCTCTGAAATCATCAGCTAAAGTGAAAACAGCCTCAAAAATCCATCTTATGAGAGTTAAACAAAAGGCACTAGGACCGAAAAATATTCCAGCATCATATAGAGTTTATTTTGCTATCAAGAAACCTATAAACATGGAGCCAAAGCCTGTCAGAACTGTTCAAGACATAGACAATATAAAGAGCATAGAATCTATAACATTAGATCCAGATTTGAAGGACACTGTACCAGTTTTTATTGGTTCTAAATGGAGTCTGGGAAGAGCTATTGACAGCATATGTGATACTTGTAATATTACAAATGATAATAACAAAGTTGGTAACGTCAAGTTAAGACTGTTTAGACAATTAGATGGCTATTGCATTAGCCCAACAAAAATGGATATTGAAATTGCAGAATTGCTAGAAGTGTTGCTAGAAGGTGATAAACTGATTATGGAATATATTTCTGTAGATGTATTAAATAATTCAGATGAGTCTACACACATATTCTTAACTTAAAAATTTATCGTAAATATTCTGAGTCTGTGAATTGAAAATGTAATTTTTTAAGAAGTTTTTTTTTCATGGTGTTTAGTGGTCGCTGCAGCCCATGGACATCCACATACAACCTTATGCAAGCATAGGTAAGCCTTGTCTGAGGTTGAATGCAGTTGCGCTGCTACTCCGGAGGCTGGTGGTCGCCTCGTGTAAGTGTGGCTGGCAACTGCACCTTTCCACCAAAACACAACAGAATTGGTTCACGGCAGAAGTGGGTGCAGCGGTGGTACTTCCCCGGGCAAACCATAATAGTTGTACCACCTATAAAGATGGTAGTTACTATGAAAATGTAATGAATATACTGTATTTCTTTTGTTTTATTGTTATTAAGTCCCTTGAAGACACTGTGTATATAAAATACTATTGTAAAAAAATCATGATCTAGTCTTTATAATATTCAATGATATGTACATACACCCATGGCTAATGTAAAAACAGAAATAAACGAAAATTTAATTTAAAAAATTGTATACTTTAATGAATCCTTTATTGATATAATGTTTCTTTATCATTAAGAATGATGAAGTTATGATTATTTTATCATTATTTACTATCCACGAATTTCAAGTTTTATTATTTTATGGTCTTCAACAATAATCCATTAGAATATTTCTATTATATATTCTAATATAATAATATCCTATAATCAATTGTTCTAGAGGGGAAGAAATAAAACAACAGCGTAATAAATAAATTGTATAATAATATCAGTAGTACTTAAATCTAACACAATTAAAGCAATGCCTCTCCGTTTTCCTTCGAGACTTGTGACTGTGATCTGTGGTAGTCGACCAGCGGCAGCAGCGGCGCCGGCGCTGACGGGTTGGTGTGCGCGGTCGGCGGCGGCGTCGCGGCCATCTTGTACCTCTCCACCAACCAGTTACATTTCCCGGTTCTAGCTATTAAGTTTATGAGATCCCTTCGATACTGCTTCGTTAAAATCGCATAGAGGAATGGATTCGCGCACGCATTCAACGGGTAAAAGAATACGAGAAGAACCTTACCGTGACTCACGTCAACAAGCGGCGCGCCCGCCAACGCTGTCACTCCAAAAAACGCCACCGGTGCCCAGCAAAGCAGATCTGTACCGATGAGTAAAGCCATTTTGTTCGCTATCCTCCTCTCGGCCGCTGCCGCCGCAGCTCTTCCTCCATACTTCTCCCCACCGCCTCCGAGAGATCTGTATATTTGCACGTAGCACACAACTATGGTTACCCAAGCAACGGCAGTGGTCAGAAACAGTGACCCTTGATATACCGCAACTCCTACGCTTTCGCTCTCAACTGGCAAGCAAATCGATGTTGATGAGTAATCCGACACTCCAGCTAAGGGCAATCCGGCCATTAGTATTGAGAATAACCATCCACCAATCATAATCTTCGCAGCCGCTGTCAAAGAAATTCGCCGTTCCAGGTAAATAGCATAAGTTATTGCAAACCACCGTTCCAACGTGACAATGGTAAGCGTAAATACTGAAAGTTGTCCAGAGAATACTGATAAGAATCCGGCTATCTTGCAGCCGACTCCGTACTGCCAATCGTAGGCGTAGTTGAAGAACTCCCCGTAGGATCTTAAGTCCACGATGGCGAGCATGAAGAGGTATAGTCCAGTGCAGAGATCGGAGAATGCTAGATGGCACATGAGGAACCTAGGGACGGTAAGTTCCGTGTGGTTGGTAAGCAGGACTAGGAGGACGGCGACGTTGCCAACGACTGCTGCGGCGATGACGAACCAGACGCTGGCTCGGAGCCAAGACCATCCCATGACGTCTTCGCAAGGATTCAAGGCGTTTGATTGCGGTGTACATTCCACTCTTCTTGGACTGAAAATTAGACAAATAAAATGATTAGTACTTCATACTAATCTAACACAAATGATAGAGAGAGAGTAGCAGACGACGAGCATGCAAGCCAGGCGGTGTTAAATGGTAGCTGCTGCCCACTCAACGTGTACTCAAGCAATCCTGAGACTTATTTAACATCATTATACAGTAGCGCTGCTATTTCGGCTGAAGGCTGATGGTCGCCACGGGTGAGTCTGGTGAGAAATAAAAAAAATGCATAATTACTTATTGCTTACCTTAAACTAAAATTTCCACATTCATACGCAACTCCTTGGATAAGCGTATTGTTTACTGGCTCGTGGAAATCCCCTTGGTCCTCGTCTTCGAAGCTACCCGAATCAGAAAAGTATTCGTCGTTGGCTAGATTGTCGTATTCTTCACTTGTGGTTGCAGTTGAGTCATCATCCAGGGCCCTAAAAAGTTAAAACTGGTATACTGTGGTGAACTCTTGTAGCAGCCATAATTACTATATTTCGTTTTCGTCATAGCATGGTTCGTCCTCTTATGCGTATTGATAACTTACAAAAAGTTTGTCGATAGTTTTATGGATTTCACCGGTTCTGTAGATCTGCGTTTTCTTTGGAATGAGGTAGTTTTTTGGTTACTTTGTCCACATCTCTGAAACAAGTAAATTAAATGGTCGTGATCATTACCTGATCTCTGATCTGCCTCTTACTCGATTAATATCTGTACTTAAAGCAATTTACGTACGTACCTCTGCCATTATAGCTTTTTGTTTCTCGTATAGCGCATGTCTGGCGGGGTTGTGGCGTTCAGGAAAGTCGAATGCACAGCAGTGAAAATGATGGGTCAGGTACGCTCGTTGTAAGTGCTAAAATAAAACGTGTTCCTTGTTTGATATCAAGTTTTCATTGAAATTAATATAATTTATAATAAACGTCGGTGGTCCTAAAATAGTGCCTTGAGGTAGGCACTGAATCACATTTTATGTTGTAGAAATAGATAATACACCCGTATTACCCACTAATCCTAAATTAAAAATTTCAATAATTACCTGAAATTCGTAAATAGATGGGATGTATTTTAATGAGGGAGTTTTCTCAATTTTAAGCACCTCTAACTTGTCCAAACCTTTTGTTGGTATTGATGTAATTTTTGTGTCACTTAAATCTCTGAAAAAAAAACAATAAGATGTAAATGTTAGTTCAACTTTAACGTAAATCTTAAGATTAATGAGTATTCTACATCGATATAAGTAGTACTAAGGTACTTGCGGCAAACAAGGGCCACCTTATTTTAGATTTAATTATTTAGCTTAATTAATTGATAATAATAAAAAATGTATTATTAGGAGAACATTTATTATTTCATCAACATAACTAAGTACAAATTTTGCCTTAGCATGTCAAATTTCGCTTCAGAATAAAACATTTTTAAAACCTCTTCTATGGCCCTTATTAAACATACGTAGTTTAATAGGGGCCATGATTTTGCGTCAATATTTAATTGGATGACCAAAATTAACACAATATTTTTTAGCTCCCTATAGCATACAATCATTTGGCATGAAATCACATCTATGAATACACATAAATCAACGAGAAAAATAGTGATGGACCTTATTAAACTAAAGAAACAAAAAAAAATGTGAAAAAGCATATTTCCCAACAATAAATTAATAAAATTATCATATCCCTCAACAAAGTATCCTTTTCTCTAAATAAAGCTTTGACATTTAAAAAATTAAAGACAATTAAAATAAGTCAACAAATTTGGTGGACCTTATTAAACTAATTACGGATTACTTATTAAGGATTGAGGGCGCCACCTTTGCCTTGTTAACGTTGTTTTATGAAGCGCTCCGTATTTTACAAGTATATTTTTAAGAAATCGTGCGAAAAAGTTAATAACAGTCACATATCTGTGAAGTTTCAATAGAGTTAGATCTCCATTAGTGTTTTTTCAGCCTAAATTACCCTGGATTAACAGAAAACTTGAGGATAAAACTCCATACATTATTGAAAGAGAAACACGGCATGAAGATAATAAACAGTGGAAATATCAAAAAAATCTGGCAGAAACAGTGAGTACAAAACTCAAGTGCAAAACACAAGAAGTTGCAGTGACTAAATTTTAAAGCAAACCTATGTATAGGAAAACATAACCTAAAATTACAAGTCATTCTTAAATCGATTATTACAAAAGCACCTAGTAGCGCCATCTGTTGAGGAGTAGGAGAGTCGCAAGAACATAACTAGTGCCCCCAAAGTACTTTACGGTAGAAGCGCCATCTGTTAGCAAACTAAAGAAACGGAAATAAAGCACCATCTATCGTTATCTCGAAAACTAATATTGTAAACAAACATGGAAGATCTGAAAATAATACTTACCCAGATACAAAATGATATTAAAGAGAATCAAAAAGCTATTCAACAATTGGGTGACGAAATGCATTTAAAAATCAGTCAGACCCTGGACGAGAAGTTTAATACCTTCCAAACCAGTTTCGGAGCTTCAAAAGAAAAGATAGAGAGTCAAGAAAATCGGCTATACTACCTGGAAAAGCAAGCGAGACAAAGAAATATAGTTTTATTTGGGATAAATGAAAAAGAAAAGTCTTATAACGATTTAGAAAATCTAACCGTAAAGTTTATTATTGACCACCTAAAAATAGAGCTTAAATCTGAAAGTATAGAATCCGTTAGAAGAATTGGTAAATCTACAGGAAAACCACGACCCATAATTCTAACTTTAACAACACTAAGAAAAAAGATTGAAATAATCAAAAATAAAAAAGCGCTTACTGGAACTAATTTTTATATTACAGAAGATTATCCGAAAAATATTTTAGAAATCCGAAAAGAACTTCAAAAGCAAGCAAAGATGGAAAGAGACAAAGGTAACAAAGTTCAAATTAGATACGATAAACTTATTATTCAGAAAGATACTAGAGATAGAGTTGGGAAGAAAAAAAGGGAATCTTCTGATTCCCCCAAAAATGAGAAAACAACACCTTCTAGTAACCATTTAACAAAGAAAAATAAAATCACTTCTTATATGACTTCTGAACGCCACCGAACATATAGTGTCTCGGATACAGTATCTAACTCTGATTAACAACGAGAAAAGGCCCCTCTACAACAAACTATAAACTATGCAAAACCATCAAGCATAAAAACTCTCCCAATACGGCAGGTCACCGCGGGAGCAGTAGACCAATACCCTCTAGCAAGCAACACTATTAGATCGAAAAACACGATTAAATTTACAAACAAAGAAAATATCTTAAACACCAGCTTGAAAAGGAATAAACATATTCTCAACATCTCTACACTCAATACTAGAACTCTCAGAACAGAGGCAAGTTTGTCGGAGCTTGAATTGGCATTAAAAGAAGTAAAGTGGGACATACTGGGCTTAAGCGAAGTGAGGCGACACGGAGAGTCTATAGAAGACCGCTCAGAATATGTCATGTATTATAAAGGAGAAGTACCTGGCCATAGAGGAGTTGGTTTCTTAATAAAGTCATCTTTTCGGCAATATATATCTGAGTTTGTCGGTATATCAGACAGAATTGTTGTTTTAAATATCATATTACCCAACTACACTAAAGAATGGTCGATAATTCAAGTTTATGCACCGACAGAGCAAGCATTAAAAAGCGACATAGAGTCCTTCTACGAAACCCTTTCAGATTGTATAAAAATATATTCAGTTAATAACCTAATTGTTATGGGGGATTTTAATGCTCAGGTAGGGACACGACAGCCAGGTGAAGAAAATGTTCTTGGGAGATTTGGTCACGGAAAGAGAAGTAGAAATGGACAAAGGTTAGTTGAATTACTGCTTGAGAACAACTTAACAATACTTAACAGCCTGTACAAAAAGAATGCCAAAACCAAGTGGACGTGGATTTCACCAGACGGAAAATGGAAAAATGAAATTGATTACATAATTACTAATCACCCAAATTTATTTTCAGACACCAGTGTAATCCAAAGTCTTAATTACAACACCAATCATCGCATGGTACGTTGCAAATTGCCGCATATTCCACCGAATAAGTCAAGAAAGCGCATACAAACACGAGAACCCGTCCACTTGAACGATGAAAACCTACAGGAAATTCGAACATCTCTTTTACAACATTTTACTGCCATAGAGCCCGAAAGTTTAGATATCCAAATTTACTATGACAAACTTGAAAATAGCTTGATTAATTCAAGTAATATAACAAATCGAAATAAACTATTATTTAGTGAAAACACGAGAAGCCTTCTACAGGAAAGAAAAGAGTTAATAGTACAAAGAAATAGAAAACAAAATTATAAAAAGATTTCAGAAATAAGCAACAAGATAAGAGAGAGTATCAGGAAAGATCGTAAGAAAAGAAAAATAGAAACAATAGAAAAATACATTATTAAATCAGGCAGTGTAAAAAAGGCATTAAAAGAACTAAGAGAAGTTTATAAAGAATGGATACCAAAAATAAAAAACAAGCAAACAATATTTACCAACCGAAGATCAATCCAATCGATCGCGACTACTTACTACCGAGAAATGTATAGTAGTAGACCTACGAACACGATGCCTAAAGGTAACAAATCTCAAATTGAAAGAAGCGGAACACCATTTGAGCCAGAAATATTGCAAGATGAAGTAAAAAAATCTATACAGAGCCAAAAGCTTGAAAAATCACCTGGCCCCGACAGAATAACTAACGAGCTTTTACAAGGCACAATAGAAGAGCTGTGCCCAGTACTGACAAAATTATTTAACAATGTTTTGATTACAGGTATTATTCCCACTCAATGGTCGCAATCCCATATAATACTACTATACAAGAAAGGCGATAGAGACAATATTGGAAATTACCGACCGATTAGTTTAATGTCTAATATTTATAAAATATTTGCCAAAATTATACTCGATAGAATTACCAGAATACTGGACGAGAACCAGCCTGTGGAGCAGGCAGGCTTCCGTAAGAATTTTTCAACCATTGACCACATTCATTCTGTCAAACAACTTGTAGAGAAATACAATGAGTACAATAAACGCTTATATATGGCTTTCATAGACTATTCCAGGGCATTTGACAGTTTAAATCATAATAGAATATGGGATAGTCTAGAGCAGCAAGGTGTTAGTAGAGCTTACATAAATATAATTAAAAACATATATTCAATCAGCAAAGCAAGAGTGCAGCTAGAGTCACTGGGAGATTCTTTTCCAATAAAAAGGGGAGTAAGACAAGGGGACCCTCTATCTCCGAAAATATTTTCCGCGGTATTAGAGAATATTTTCAGAAAGCTCCATTGGGAAAGCTACGGACTGAATATAAATGGCTTACTTTTAAATCATTTAAGATTCGCTGACGACTTGGTTTTGTTCGAAGAAAATCCAAGAAACCTGGAGACTATGGTGCAACAACTACTCGAAGAAAGCAAAAGAGCAGGCTTAACAATAAATACCGAAAAAACTAAAGTTATGACCAACAGTGAGTATATCGATATAATTCTAGAAAATCAACCTCTCGAGTATGTTGAAGAATATGTTTATTTGGGACAAATTATCTCTCCCCGAGACCAAATGACCAAGGAAGTAAATAAACGAATAGCAAACGGATGGAAGAAGTATTGGTCGCTTAGACAAATAATGAAAAGTAAAGATTTAGGGATGAATGTAAAAAGAAAAGTATTCGATGCATGTATTCTTCCTTGTATTACATACGGGTGCGAAACATGGGCCCTTACCAAAGCTCACCGAAACAAGTTGGAAGTTTGTCAACGCGCAATGGAAAGGAGCATGATAGGCATTAAAAAAATAGATAGGGTATGTAATTTTAAAATAAGGCAAGAAACAAAAATTATAGATATAATCACACGGATTGACAAACAGAAGTGGAACTGGGCTGGACATATGTTAAGAGACAAGCAAAATAAGTGGAGCACACTAATTACAAACTGGTACCCAAGAAATGGACGAAGGAAACAAGGGCGGCAGATTCGAAGATGGGAAGATGAACTGAAGCTCACAGCTGGACCAAATTGGAGGAGAGTTGCACTCGACAGACGACAGTGGAAACAGCTAGAGGAGGCCTTTGCCAAAAGGCACGTTGAAGTCAGAGACATTCTTTGAGTACTTAAATTTTATCTTTTATTTCTACTTTAAGTAATAGGGCAGTACCTAGCTATATAAGCTAATTTAAGTGTCAAATATGTTATATGTTATATACACCCCCTTTTTTATTAGTAAGTAGTAGGTAGTCATTTTAAGTTACTTTACTACGATTTAGTTTAACCCTGTACTATTGTTTTTGTCTTTTACTTCAACTGAATAAAGGCTATTTTATTTTATTTTATTTTATTAAACTAATGGAAAATTTAAACTGGTTTCACTACACATATTTAGTGTAGTAAAATAAGCTATTCGTCTAATTGCACATTGGACATTCAATTTCGTTATGCCCAAGCATTCTTCATGAAACCATCTTTTGCACGCAGGGCAATTTCTCATGTCTGCAAAACGCTCTTCATTACACGCGTAACAGTACCATTTGTCCTCGGAATCTACGGTGTTGGGTTTTTCTTTCGTTTTTTTATTGTTCACCTTCTTCTGTTGTTTCTTCTTGATTCCACTCGTAGATTCTCTTTGATTCTTTTGGCGTTCTTCTTTTTTATTTTCCCTGTCTCTAAATATGTCCTTTGTCCGCGCTTTGTAGTTTATAGCTTTACGTCGAGGTTTTTGTTTTGTTACAGCATAGTTGTGTGTTGGTAACAATTTTTTGAAAGAAGATTTAGTACTATTTTTAAGCCTCAGCCTTTTTAATGGAATATCCTCCGAATCGTCGTCACTCGTTTTAGAACCTTGCCGTACATTATTGCCGTACATTAACATTATTGTGACATGAAGTACTAATTTATAATATTATAATATTAATATTAGTACCTTGTTCTTGTAGCTTTGAAAGTGGCTCTTCATTTTCGTCTTCAAATGAGCTGTATACATTTAAAGCCTGATCAACAACACGTTTAAGTCGAGATCTATGATCCAAAATAAATGCTTCTTCATCATAATCAGTAATAGAAGTATCCGACTCAGAACTGTGAATTATTGGTCGTCTGACCAATAATTAAGGTGTTAGCTGAACTAAACGAACATGAGGCCCGTTTAGTTCAGCTAATACCTTATAGTTTCTAGCGTCAGAGTCTGATGTCGACTAAATGATTTTTATTGCTTCTATTCAATTCTGAACAGGTAGAGAAGGGCGTGATGAAAAATCTGCTTGAGTCAGCAAAGATGGAGAACTTGGTTTAAAGTCTTCAATAAATGTCTTGTCAGAATCGGAACTATTAGCGCTGGGAATTTCGCACCAGGAGTTGGTGACTTATCTCCAGTGATAACTTGCTCTAGAGGTTTTTCAATCAGCACAGATGGTGCATATGCTTCAGCTGGAATTGCGTCCGGTTTATATGGATAGAGTCCTGTAGCCCTAAACCCATTTACTATGTTCTGATGGCTCATACATTTCGACCAGACTTTGCTAAAAATTAAAGTAAAACGTGCTTTAGTTAATTTTTTGTCAGGAAATTGGTACAAAAACGTCAAAAACTCCTCGTCCCAATGATGTTCAAATGATTTATTGACGTTTTTATCTAAAGGCTGAAGCTCGTGCGTCGTGTTTGATAGCAAGTAGCATAATACAATATTTTCTTTATCAGCTGCTTCCACAATTTTATAATCCAAGTGACAAGAAGCGCCATCAAATACTAGCAAACACTTGCCTCCCATTTAATATTTTCCTAAGTGATTAATAAAATCCACGACCAATGACGAAATGAAATGAAATGAAATGAAATGAAATGAAATGATTTATTTGCAGTAATCGTGGTTACATGGTTGTTAACATTATTTTTAGGAATCTCACAATTAGCCATGTCATGGCATGCAAAATTGTTTACAAGTATTTTTAGATTCTACATGTCAATAGGTTTAATTAATTATTACAAAAATTATAAATACAATATTACATGTCATCAGCAGTTAATTTTTAAACATTTCATACAAGATATATCTTAACAAATATATTCATTGATAGAATAAAAACACTTATTTAGTAGCCAGTCATGTAGTCGCTTTTTAAATTTATCTAAAGTCAATTTTTTAAAGTTGTCAGGTAGTTTATTATATATTTTTATGCACATACTAAACGAGTTGCGTGATCGTTGTTTAGTTCTACATAGCGGCAGCCATAATTTTTCTGAAGATCTACTCATAAAATTTATATGACCTTCTTTTTTGTCAAATAGATACATGTGGGTTTTTACAAATACGCAAATTTCGTAGATATATATACAGGGTAATGTCAATAGTTTTAATTTTATAAAGAGAGGCCTGCAGCTCTTTTCCGAGTTTACACCACAAATTGCGCGCACACATCGTTTCTGCGCTATAAATGCTTTATTTATTGTGACCGAATTACAACACAGTATTATTCCATACCTTAGGTTGGATGCCACATAACCATGGTATGCTTTAAGTGCTGTGGTTTGGTTTGTAATTTGAGGTAGTCGCCATAGCGGATAAACAAACCGATTTATTTTAGTACACACTTTATCGATATGGTTTTTCCACGTACATCTATTGTCTAATATTAAACCTAAAAATGTGATAGAGCTTGTTTCAGTGAGTTTTTTATTCACACATTGCACTTCAATATCAAGATTTTTCCAACTTTTGCAACCAAATTGCATATATTTTGATTTGGTTGCATTAATTTGCAGATTATTGCATTTAAGCCATTCTAATATTTTGTTCACTGTGGCGTTTATTTCCGTATTATAATTTACAGCTGATTTATTTGCTATAATAACTGCAATATCATCAGCAAATAATGAGCACTGATGATGTGTCACCATTGGTAAGTCGTTGATATAAAGAATAAAGAGGAGCGGTCCCAAAATACTTCCTTGAGGAACACCTGTGTTTATATCCAAGAGATCGGATTTATAAGTCTCTTCCTCTTTATTTGAATTAATGTTTTTTATTTCAACATATTGTTGTCTATTTGTAAGATAACTTTCCAGCCAGTCAAGTACAGAACCACGTATGCCATACTTTTCACATTTCCATAATAGTAGTTTATGCGAAACAAAGTCAAAGGCTTTGCTCATGTCGTAAAATATGCCTGTTGTTTTCATCTTTTTATCAACGTTTGATAGAATACCGTTAACTAAGTTAAATGCAGCAAGAGATGTTGACTTGTTTTTACGGAAACCATTTTGATGTGGACTTAGTATATTAAATTTTTCCACAAAATTTATTATACGTGTATGCATGGCTTTTTCTAAAATTTTTGAGAATACTGATATAAGTGCAATTGGTCTATAATTACTCATATATATTTTGTCATCTTTTTTATGTATTGGTTTAACAATGGTGATTTTTAACTTAGACGGAAAAATCCCTGATACAAAGGATAGATTTGTAATATAACTCAATACCGGTGAGATTAGATGTGAAGTTACTTTTATTATATTTGTAGGAATGTTGTCATAACCCACTGAGTTTGTATTTCTTAGATTCATAATTATTTTGAAAATTTCTTTACTGTCGGTAGGGTAAACAAATAATGAATTATTGTTGACTAGCTGTGCCCGCGACGTCGTCCGCGTGTATAAAGACTTTTATAAAATGGATTGATTATAAATTAAAGATTATTTATTTGCATTGAATAAGTAGTAGGTAGATTATTATTACATTATAGTGAAATCACATATAATACAATGTTCATATGTTCAGAAGAAACCTAATGTATTTTTTCTAAATCCTTCAAACCAAAAACAGTAAGGAATGCTTACTGTACTGATCTTACTATCCACTTTTCTCACGTTTCGCTTTTCTCGCGCAATCAGATTCTCTTTACAAATATGTACCTCGTTTATTAAAGTTAAGAGATACTGCTGTGCCCGTGGCTTCATCTATGTTAAAAATAGTATCTTTAGTAAATTGGGTGAATTTATACTGCAAAGAATGTATAGACTCATTCTATATACATAGCTTTAACCTACTGCATGAAAGAGGTGCACTATACATTTACTTGTAGTTGGGAGATAAAATTTCTAAACATACACGTGCTTAGGATTAAACAATCGGAAAAATAATTGTAAGGTCAATTAATAAACTATAGGTTTAAAACTTGCGGACAGCAGTTTGGTCATAAGTCATAACTCATATAACATTGTGAAAACTAAAGCAGAAGGCAGGGTCTCTACACAGTGTGCTATCTGTATTTGGAAATAAAGAATATTTTTATAAAGAATCTTTAAAGAATACTTAATATCTCCATCAATCAACGTGTGTGGATGAGCCCTCAGCCCGTACGCAATAAAAAGACGCAAAAAATGAGTTAAGTTATCATTGGTCCAATTAACAATGTTCAGCATCATACGTATACCTACCCAACGATGGGACAACCCGCGTGGCGCAATGTTTACCATGCCGGACTGCTAATCGAACCGCTGAAATTGAAATTTCTGCTTCGCCCGGGTTAGAATCCGGGCGAAGCAGAAATTTCAATGATGAGTTTAAACTGTTCTCGGTCTGGGTGGTTGTGTTTCTGTCTCTATGTGTGTTCATGGCACCCACGATACAGGGTATATCTACCCTAATGTGAGGCTATACGTGTGAAATGTTATTTTTTATTTTTTTACACTATGTACTTACTTTTATTAGACTTAAGGCTTTTATTTGAAATTATCTCCATCGAATCACTTTGGAGAAGAAATGAATATTGCTCAATAACGCCATCTACAGTATGACATGTAAACTTTGTGGTTGATAAATCGAATGTCAAATTACCAAATAGGTAGATATTGAGATTAACAGTTGGTTCACTAAAAGTTTTACTATTCGTCACCTAGATGTCTGCAGTAGTCTCGTTTTGTTAAGGTTTTGTACATTCTGTATGAAGGTTTAGATTCCGTATCTTACAACCTTAATGCTGGATGCATTGAGATTGTAAGATTTGGATTTCGGTTCATCGGAGCTAGAGGCCTCCTCAATATTGGGAGAGCTCCATGCTCAGCAGTGGAATGCTGAAAAGGTTGCAGCTTGATATAATGTAGCGATAATAATCGTTTCAGCTGCAGCCTGTTCATAATCTTCCACCCCAAAAGAAGACTAATAAGCTGAGCAACTAACCCAATGGAGCCTGTGATGTAAGGTTCGGCGGCGGTAAGGCTCGCGATGCGCTTATTAGGTACCTATAGTCTAGCCATTCTCGGCCAACGAAAGAAAATACAGTAAGCTGATCTAAGTATATTTAATATAGTCGACAATATTAGTGAGAGTTCAAAATAACTTTAGGTACTTAAATTTAAACTTCTATTTATGGTTTTGAATGGGCTGTTACCGAAACTTTCATACAAATTCCCCAAAGTGCCTTTTAAGTTTATGTCGCGTATTGTGTAAATGAACATAACTTTTTTGTTTATCACCCGATTGGTATGAAATACACACTAATGTTACGGAAATTCATTCAACAATATATCAGTAAACACATCATTCAAAGAAGGGAAAAGAATTTGAGACTGAAATATTAAGTTAAGGTTAATTATTGTACGCTTGAGATACCAACTTTCGAATCCATTTTATTTGCTATTGAGGGGTAGTTTTGAAAAAAGCTTAAATAGAATTCTTACTATGTTAGTAAAGATTACAAATACTAAATTATAAGTATATTACTCTGCACAAAAATATTCTGTACATCAAGTTTCGACACTCAATTTTCAAAGAGTTTCAAAGAAAATTGACATTTAAAGGGTGAATTTCGGGAAATGCTGAAACACGTATTCTTTTATTTTGGTTAGAAAATATTTATACCAAATTTCAAGAAAATCTATTGAAAAAATCCAAGTTTTCCATACAAATTTTCATCGCTCATTTCACACCCTTAAAGGGTGATTTTTAAAATTATCTATAGCCTAAATGTTAGCGAGGACCAATATATATAAAACAAAAAAAGTTTCATCAAAATCCGTCCAGTAGTTTTTGCGTGAAAAGCTAACAACAGACAGACAGACAGACAGACAGACAGACAGACAGACAGACAGACAGACAGACAATAATTTCAAAACTTATATTTTTAGCTTCTGTTACATATAAAAAGACCCCTAGAAGTATTTTTTTAAATTTATATGCAATGTACAGAATTGACCCTGCTTACAGTTTTATTATATGTATAGATGTCAATTTTATAATTGTATGAGTGATTTGAAATGGTATTTTTTGATGTCAGGTTAATAAAATATTTATTAAAATTATTAGCAATATTACTAGGGCATGTTATCAATGAATTATTATCTGATTGAATTATATTTATATATTTGTCATTTTCAGATGTCCAAGTTTCATTTTTTATGAGTCGCCAAGAAGCCATGCATTTATTTTTTGATTTCTCAACGTATTTTTGGTTGGTTAATTTTTGAGCATGGAATATACATTTTTGCAATAGCTTAGTATAATTCAGATATTTTATTTTTGAGTCTTTGTTTCTGTTTTTATAATATATAAATCTAAGTTTTCGTTTAGTTTTTGCGGAGGCTTTTATGCCTTTACTAATCCAGTTTCTATAACAGTCTTTATTTTTAACTTTTATTCTTACTATAGGAAAGCACAAGTTAAAGAATAGTGTAAATAAATCGTGAAAATTATTGAAAGCTTTATTTGTGTCGGATTCTTCGTATACTTCTGACCACGATAGTTGTTTAATACAGTGGTAAAACTTGTTAATATTTTCTATGCTGTAATCTCTGCGTTTTATAAATCGTGCTCTAGGACAAATTAGTTTGTTTTCTAGAGGTAGAGTAAGTAGTTGTCCTGTGTCATGATCTGATAGATTTAAGTTCAGCACTTCCCCTACTGCCTTTAAGTCACTACAAATTATCTGATCTAGGCATGCACTACCCCGCGTTGGACTTTTTATACATATTTTATAGTTGAAGCTTTCTATAAGTGCTACAAAATCATACGTCAGAGAGTTATTTTTTATTAAGTCGATATTAAAATCTCCTGTAATAATTACTGTACTTTTTATTTTATTTCGGAAATGTGTTAATAATTTTTCTAGGAGTGCTAGGAATGTATATGCATTACTGTTCGGTGTCCTATATACATATTATAATGCATTTGATATCAGGCAATTCAGTACCACATATTTCAAAATAAAGTTTTGCAGTTTCTTAAAAAAGGGATTTCACGATACTTTATACCATTTCTACACAGAATGCATGTTCCTCCACGCTTTTGATGAGATCTAGAGAAACTTGCTGCAAGATTATATCCATTAAATTTTAAGTTTAGCTCTTCACCTTGTTTTATAAATGTTTCACATAAGCACAAAACGTCTATGTGTTTATACTGTTCCTGTAGATCCTTAATTGTAATTTGCAGGATATCTTTTTTACTGATGAATCCTGCTATATTTTGGTGTAGCAATAAGAGATTATGTATGTCATTATTCTCGAAAAAACGTATCATTAAGTATGTGAGACTTTGATACTAAAGTTGTTTTGACTTTTTGCTTTGTAAAATAATAATCTAAGATAGTTTTTTGTGTTATTTTTGTTTTGACGTCCTGTTTTTTAGTAAAGTAATGTAATATCGATTTTTGTACAGATTTTGTCCAGGTTCCTAAGCATTGAGTGGGGGTTTTATAGAATTTTGTGGCTTGCAGGCGTCTTTTTATAGTTTTTGGATCAAGGTACAATCTTTCATAGTCCAAAGTATCAATACATAAGTTAATGCTTTTACATGTATCAGTCAGATAGTTTTTATAAGTCACACTATTTTGTATAAAATGACAATTTTGGTACGTGTTACATATTGCGCGTAATTTTTTGTTCAACAGTTTTACATTTACGTGGTTGTTATTTTGTACATTTAATATTAGAACATGACAGTTTCGAAAGTTTTTTAGTGCTGCACCTACTTCCATTACAACTTTAGTTAGGTTTGAGTCATTTTCACCGATACCTAAGATTATTTTTGTAGAATCTGTTGTTTCAGCCCGGGCGCATCCTTTAAGCACTTCTTCTGTGCAAGCGTTGGGTTTTGTTTCAGAGTAAATGGTATATGTTTCATACTTGGAATTTTGGCGAGATTTTAACAGGTCTACAGCTAGGCCGATACACTGCTGAGTCCCATAGATGTATATTTTATTTTTACTTATTTGTTTACCATAGTCATTTTTTAAAGAAGAAGGGGATGTATTCGATCCGTCAAAATGAGAAACCTGGGGCGGTTTAGGTGGTTCTGCATCATTTTCTTCTAGGTTTATTACTTTATAGTATTGATTTTGAGGGCTGTAATTAGTTGTAACATTGTCAGTTTGGCTCACAATTTGTTTTGATCTTTTTTTCTTATTGGTTTTAATAGGGCTTGGTTCCGAGCTTACCGCCTTTAATACATTAATTTTAATATCTTGATGTGAAATTTGTTTTAATAAACTATTTTTTTCGATAATTAAGTTTTCAATTTCCGTGTAAGCACTTGTTAACTCTATTTTAAGATTTTCAATTTGCAGTTTTAGTTCATCTATATCTTCGCTAACTCTAGTAGATAGGTCGGGCAAGCTTCTTCTAACAATGGAATCGTTTGATCTAAAAGAAGTGTCTTCTGTGTCAGAGGCTGAGTGTAGCGACATATCTAGTGACGGTTTCTTCTTTCGAATCGTAACTCTTTCAAATGATAGATCATGATGTTGAAATTGTTGATTTGACGTAGAAGGAGTAGCCTTTTTTCCGTTGTCGCTTGCTAATACGTCTGGTGCACAATCAACTGACTTATCTGGGATAGGACTTGATTTCATCTGCTTTTTAGGGCAATTTCCACATTTCCACTTTCTTTTTTCCTCTTCAGACATGGCATGGTATTTCTTTATGGTAATTCGAGCACAGTTAATATCAAGTTCCATATAGCATACTGTACATTTTATCCAAGCGTTGTTTTTTATGGTCAACTTACATTTCATACATGTTTTGAGGGATTGTTGTTTACGATCTTTTTTTTGTGTAGACATATTAATTGTTAATGTGGCGACATCTGTTGGTATACTTTTTATTTGTTTTTATCGTTGTAGGACTTTGTAGGTATTTGTTGAGGTTTTCGTAAGTAGATGGCACTGGATGCAATTTTTTTTTGTTTAAATACTTTTTAAATAATATTTATTTATTCTTACAAATTTCTTCCAAGAGTTTTTTAAACAAATACAATTTGTTTTTTTTTGTTCGGTCGACGGGTAGCGAACCTGCGTCTCTTCGGCTCAATACGGCGGTTTAGTCTATCGCATTACAAAATAGACCATACGGCATTACTTGCTGTTGACGAATTTTTTAGTTCGGTGGATGAGTTTTATATAATTTTACTTTAAAGGACTGTTGGATACGACATTGGAATAACTTTGATAGAGAACAAGGAGGTAGATGATAAATTAGTTCACTTATCTAGTTCATTTTTTGCAAAAAATACAATTCAACACAGATTTGACGAAACACTTATTTGCACTGGTTTTAATTAGTTTTTTCTTTCCGTTATTAATTATTTTTCACTTCTGTTTAGTTGATAATTTCACTTCCAGCACTGTAATGTCATGGTAATGATGAAATTGAATTTTAATAGTTTTGTAGTTTTTTCAGTGGAGATAACACTTTCACGTGACGACTACATAAACTGAAACTGGTTTTTAATACTTAAATACACAAATTCAGACTTTTTAACTATTTTTACTAATTATTGCTACGGAGCTCTCATAACTAGCGTACGTTTGACGTACTTGAGGTCATACTTCCTTTTGGGGCCCAGCTTACAATCGATCCTACTGGCAAATTGTCATAAAATTTTGGTTTTGCTCTTTTGCCCTTAAAAATTATGGCAGTATGGCACTCCAGCATTCACACAAGCTGCAACTGTCACGTTTTCAGCGTGTTCTGGAGCAACCATGCAACCTCTTGGATCCTTGTTTTGCTAAAAACAATGGCTGATTGTGTATTGTTAATCTGCAATCTTTCTCGTCCATGTTGAACAAGCGCTCGGGATTGTTGTTAATATCCAGCTCTTCATATATTTTTTTGTATTCTTCAAAATGTTGCATCACAATATTTTTATTTAATTTTTGAGCCCTACCTGGATTCAAAAAGTACTTTGCGCTTTGAAATGTCGAGGTGCCGTTTTAAAAAGAGTTTCAGCCAGTCTTTTCCAGCCCGCTGTAAGGATTTATTAAAATTATTAAGAATGTTGTTTTGTTCACAAAAAACGTATGCTTGATGTCGTATAACTTTAGGCGTTAACGAAAAACCTATGGCCGCAAGTCTTTTGATTCTAGATTCTAGATCATTTCTTGCTCTGCAGTTAAAACTGTGCGACGGCTTATTTGTTTTACTATTTTTCCGGATTTCTGATGATTCACCAAAGTTCTGGGAATAGAATAACGTGCGGCCGCTGCCCGTTGAGACAACCGTCCCTCATTAACAGCTGCCATTGCAGCCTCTAATTATTGTAATGACCAAAGTCCTCGAGCTTTCTTGGCTCCATGAGTGCGATCTAAAAACATTTAAAAAAGTCGATCAGATGAAAGAACAACAATAAAAAAATTAAACATTACATCCTTGTTAAACTCTGCTACTACCCTTGCAAAAGTTTAAAATAAAACAAATCTTTGATTATTAAAAGTACAAATTCATAAGTTTAATAAGGGCCGGCCCATTTACCCGCCATTCATCTGGCCCTTATTAGGCTTTGGTACTCATTTTACTCGATTCGATGTTAAATACACATAAATCAATTTTTTTTTGAACTTACCCTGCTTTATTATCAATTAAACTGTAAGGTTTACTTTATAACAATAAGTTTTATAAACAACAGTATATTTCACACACAATTTCGTTCCATTCAAGAGACAATATTAACTATTGAGTGGCATAGACCAACCCTCTGAACGGCGACGCGGCTACTGACAAAATGGCGGAGCCCGTGAGAATACGCTGGCGACCTGGCGTATATAAGCCTTCTTATTGGTCCTTTACGTGTGTCCGTAATTAGAATAAAATCCAACCGTTAGAAGTACATTATTTTAAAAGTGGCCCTTGATAAACACCGGCCCTTATTACCCGCAGGTACCTTAGTAAGTAGTGGGTATTATATGATCAATATGAATAAAAACTTACAATTGCCGAAGCAGGAGATTTCCCGCGAAAGCTAAATCATCTACCCTTCTTAATTTTGTGTTTCCCTTGAAACTTCTGAAAAGATTAAACAAAACAAATTAAAGTTGAAAAACCATATGACGTATTACATAAATAAATTATGTATTATAATTAATTTATGTAATACGTCATATGACAGTATAATACAGCTGAACATATGACTTACAATTTAGATATTTGGGCATTTTTAAACGCATGCGCTGGCACTTCTTCAATTAAGTTGTAGTTCAGTGACCTGAAATGTGGAAATAACATTGATTTTAGATTAGGTAAGATTATTCTATTATCAACATACCTATCGTATAATTACAAAGATATTGATGATATACTTCATTACCATCAACAATTCATTTTGTCTTGTTGCTGAATACACATGACATAATGGGGGGGTCTCCTCAGAAAAATTAAGTGACTAGACTATTTTCAGTCGATCAAACATTCTAACTTGCTAATTGCTGAAAGGCTGACAACATAGGCCCATGACAGCAGTTGGGCAGCTACATATGTCACTAAAAAAATATATGTCACAAAGATTATTTTTTCAATCTTTTGTATGTTCCACTGCTGGGCACAGGTCTCTCACAAGTGAAAAGGATTTAGGTTATAGTCTACCACGCTGGCCAAGTGCGGATTGGTGGACATCATACCTTCGAGAAATTATGGATCTCTCGAAGGAATGCACGGCTATGGAAAAACATCGTAATCAATTAAACATCACAACATTTCCATCACCGTGGAGCAGCGATAAAATGCGCACATTACAAATTTATTTTGTCAGAGGTGCGCGCCGAGGATTCAAACCCGGTTCTACTTGTCGGAGACCACGATCCTTACCACTCGGCCATCGCCGCTCCGCTATACAGTCTACGAACATAAAATAAAAGCATAATAACAAGCGGACAGAAAAATGAAATAAATAAAACAAAAGTAAATGCACAAGTGTATGTACCTAGTGACTTACACTTGATCGGCGCGGAGGCCTCGGAGCGCGTGGGCCGGGATACGGGTAATGTGGTTTCCTTCCAGATCGCTAGGAAAAAGAAGATATCATTAGTTAACCGGCGAAGAGATGAGAAATATATTGGTCATATATTATGATCGAATAAGTACTTAACAGTGTAGATATAATTGTTACTCGTTATTCATTTTATCACTTAAACGTTTATATATATAGCTATTGTGCTCTGAACGTTACTGGTCCTGGTTTCAAAGATACGACACACATCAACACTGTCTAGGGATATTCCAAATTTTCTCAATTTTATCAAAATTCTTTGTGAATAGCCTGCAACATGTATATATTTTTATGAAGCCTATTTATCAGACTATAGTTTAGATTACAACAAAAAGATTTTTTATGTAAAAATAAAATTTTATTCATATAAATACAAAAAGTGAATTAAGAGCAAAAGTAACGATAAACGTGTTTTTTTTAAAAAAAGTAAAAATAAAGGAGAAAATTCCATTCTTTTTGCAATTGCAAAAAAATCAATAGTCTGTAAAACCACCCATGACATTAACAACCGTCCTGCAACTGTTTTTCATGCTATGAATCAGGTTGTCAAAGTCATGCTGTGGGATATTGTCCCAGGTCCTGCTAAGATGCAAAAAAAGTTGCTCTTCAGTAGCAAGGTTTGCAGGAAAATTCTTCATAGCCCTTCTTTGGAGCATGTCCCACGCATGCTCTATGGTGTTTGGGTCCGGCGATTGCGCAGGCCAGTCTAAAACTGATATGTCGTGCTGCTGCAGCCACCTGGTCACCACTTGCGCTGTGTGCGGACGGGCGTTATCATGCATGAGCGTGAATCCTTGGCCCATTTGCACTCGATGGGGGTAGATTATTGGTGCTAGCACCTGGTCACGGTATTTTTCAGCCGTCATGGTGTTTCTGATCCAAACGAGATCCGTTCGTCCACCAGCACGTATTCCCGCCCAGACCATAATTGTGCCGCCATGGTATGGATGGACTTCCTGAGGGTGTTACAGACGGCTTTCACGACCAGGAACTCGCCATACGCGTACTCTTGGTGAATCAGGATGGAAACCAAATCTGGACTCATCAGTAAACAGCACTTCAGACAACTGGTTATCTTCCCACAACAAATGTTCACGAGCCCACTGCAATCTTATTCCGCGATTTCCACGGCGTAGTGTTGGAGTACGAAGTGGTCTGCGAGCATAAAGGTTTACTTCATGCAGTCTTCTCCTCACAGTTTGATCACTCACCAGCAACTGGTGTTCAGACTGAAGCCTTTGAACCAACTGCATGGCCGTAACATTTGGTTGCCTTCTTGCAGCAACTTGCAAAAATCGGTCTTGTCGTTGGGTGGTCTTGCGCTTACCGCCTGGGTGTCTTTCAGCCACTTCACCGGTAGCACGATATCGTGACCACAGCCTCGATATGACGTTTTGCTTCGTCCCAATCTCATCAGCAGTTCTCTGTTGAGTCGCATCAGCTTGGAGCATGCCTACTGCCCTTAACATTTCGTCTCTCGTCAAATGGCGGCGCTGCATTATGCATACAGTGCTAATAAATTTAAAATTATTCACTTTTTCGTGATAAAACTTTAATTTTTCACAAAAAATGAACAAAAACCATGATTAATAAATTTAACATTTCGACTCTTGCACTAGGTTTGCCGCGCATATCTTTTGTTTTAAATTAATTTTCGTAAATTTAAATTTGGAATCATTCAAAATGGCCTAAAAATATGCATGTAAAAAAGATTTAAAATCCAGCCAGTATTTTTTGAATTAAAGAACTCTAAACAAAATATCCCTAGACAGTGTTGATGTGTTTATTAAAATTTGGTCTAAACATTTGTGTCAGACTTTTTCACGTCTCTTCGATTTTTTCATGAATGTTTTTCATCTGACTCTACTCTAGCTCTAGTCTAAGACTCTTTGCTGTCTCATCTTTTCCTAATTCACTGATTTTACCAATTATGATGATTAATTAACCCCTCTTCTTTTTTTATTAAAACGGAGTAGCAGACGATTATGCAGGCCACGTGGTGTTAAGTGGTCGCTGCAGCCCATAGACATCTACATACAACCTCAAGCAAGCATAGGCAAGTCTTGTCTGAGGTTGCATGCAGTTGAGCTGGTATTCCGGAGGCTGGTGGTCGCCTCATGTACGTAAAGCCGGCAACTGCACCTTTCCACCGAAACACAATAGAGTTGGTTCACGGCAGAAGTGGGCGCAGCGATGGTACTTCCCCGGGCGAACCATAATAGTTCTACTACCTACAAAATCTCTTCCCTTCAGTTTTATTCATTAGTCTCGGGCTCCGATCTGGG
Source organism: Pyrgus malvae (assembly GCA_911387765.1). Taxonomy (NCBI): domain Eukaryota; kingdom Metazoa; phylum Arthropoda; class Insecta; order Lepidoptera; family Hesperiidae; genus Pyrgus; species Pyrgus malvae. Next base: position 2,886,877 of record OU426958.1, on the reverse strand, counting down.
CATATTCCATCAAACAAATTCTAAAATCTGATGGACCGTTCTCTATCCCGAAATTGTACTGTGTGCAACGTGATTGAAGATGTGTATTATGTGCTGATGGAATGTGCTCGGAATGAAAGCTTAAGGCAAAAACCAATGACACAAGAAAGACCTTGAAGTTAGAAGTTTTAACAGTGTATTGGCTACCCCGGTATCCGAGGGAGTCATGAAACTGTTAAAACTTTACAATATTGTATTGAAATTTAATCAATATGTTAAGTGACATATTCACATTGTGACAAACCCCTTTAAATAAATTAAATAAAGATTTTAAAAAAGTCTTCTTTCCCCCGCTTAATTCCGCGCTATTTCTTCTGCATCTTCATCAGTTTTAACAACTATTCCCACTTTCTAAATTCCTTTGCTAACAATTTCCTAATTTTTTTATATTATTTTCTTCCCTACTTTCCTACAAACTATTTTACCCATGCTCTACCGTTCGCATTCGCAAGTAGCCATTTTAGTACCAAAAAAAAACGGACTTACACTGCCTGTAGGTACGACAGCGATGCATTACTCTTGTTGTTGTCATGTACGTGGCTGAGGTTCGGCACCTCCAGGAGTCCCGATGTTGTGATCATGCTGCAAAAAAATTACATTTTCGCGTCAATTGTACTTATAGACACATTTTGCTGCTCTGCAGAATCTGACATCTTCCCAAGAAGAAGTACATATTTTGTTAAAGAGTTACGTACCTATAGGTAAATTATTGAAAGGTTCACATAACGCGAGAGTCTATTGTTTGTCTTTACGTCACTATTCGATAAATCGGCCTTCAAGCAAGTCCTAATATTTTAGGAAGAGAGATTGAAAACACAAATAAGTAGTGCTAATTAATACACAGCTATTTTTATGGCATCTCATGGACCTATTGTTAAATCACATTGAAGTAATGTTAGTTTAAATAAATTAATGAACATACATACGTACAATGTGCGCAGTTCCGGCAGAGGTGGGAGAGGCGCTATCCGACGCAGGAAAGGCGCTTGCGATATAAACCTTAAATAAAAAATTTATATTAGAAATTGTAGGTATGAAAAGTTCACCGAGGCTATTACAATAGAAATGATCTTCAGACCGACGACGATAGACAGACGTAATTAAAACGAAACAATCCAATGTCTTAAAAAACTATGACCAGTCATCGATCATCGTTTTTTGAAAGACTTTTGAAGAAGGAGTGAAGAGGAAATTAAAATAAAGCGAGCAAAGTGGCTGATGAGTGATGATGGTGATGATTTGATATAAATGAGAATAATGATGGACAAAGTGTCGCGGTGAGAGAGTATAGTGAGGATAAAGGCAAGAATAGAGTGCCCTAGGCAGGAATTATGTAGTAGAAATATAGGCTAGCTGAGAAATTGGATTGAAGAAAGGGTGGAGCGGGGAAGAAATAAATGTGCGTAAAGTGACTAATTGATGTATTATTGATAGTATAGCATAGGTAATAGAAGAAGTATTTTTTTATAAGGAAGTAAAAAATAATTTCTGTTACAAATAATGAGTGGGATGGGAACAAAGAATATTGGTAGAAATTAGAAAGATGAAATGAAGCCAAAACCATGTCAGCCATACGTTTGCCAAATTTGGTTTTAAGTCCAGTAAAATTGTTCAAATTTCTGCACGGAATTAAGCTCCGCAGTAACATTTATTCGAAACGCACTGCACTTTCTATAACTAAATTATCAAAATTTTTAATGATAGAAATGCAAAGGAAGCTACAAAACAAAGACGTGTCATTATTAAGTTTGTCGTAGCTTGTCGTATTAATTCTCTTGGAGAGATTTATATCAAGTTTTTATACAATAACAAGGAAATATATAAGTAATTTAGTATCCACAAAAGCAAATGGTTACTGCGCAATAATAAAGGCAAAGCACCCAAACATTTTGGCAAATAAGAACGTTTCATCTCAAACCGTAATACAAAACCAACAGTACGTAACATATAGTTCAGCGCAATTTCATCTTTAGTGTCAAGTCACAAATATTAGTTTTTTATTTCGAGTTTTAAGTCATAAATACAATACTGTAAAACAAAGCCGTTAATACTCACGCATTTGATAACGATGAAAAACAAGATAATATAAAACCACAATTTACTCAAGAATATATTATTAATACGATGACGTGCGCCCAATTACAGGTCATTTACATAGCAACAATCTTACAGGTGTTAGGATTAGGAACAGATAAAATGACAAACTCTCATTCACTAGTACAACAAATGAAACTTGAAGAAAAAAGAGAGAAAAGAATACTTTGTTAACCTATTAGGGGCCGTCCATTAATCACGTGAGGCTCAAAAGGGGGGGAGGGGGTACGGAAAATATCACAAAACATCACGAGGGGGAGGGGGGGTCTCGTTAGACATCACGTGTATTAATTTTATGTATTTTTTGTCAAAAAGCGCTATTTCTGAACCGAAATTTTGAACGGCGCGAAAATTTGAACGATTTGTAGTATGACCTTGATTGACTCGCCCGGCGAGGGAGGGGAGGTTCTCTGCGTAGTGCGCGAGGATGATGATGCCGAGTGGCTTGACGAAACCGAAGTTAATATGTCCCTCTTTGCCAATAACACTGCCAGTGAAGAAGAAGCTTTACCAGTTGTAACCTTAAATGAAAGTCTTGCAACTCCGTGGGACGAAGACAACATTAATTAATTATTCATTAATTTTATTGCAAATACTTATAAATGTTTTTCGAATCAAGACGCCATTTTTTAAATATTTTTTCCAGTCAAAAATAGCCTTTACATAGACTTCCAAAAAAATACACGTGATCCAGGGGGGGGGGGTCCCAAACCTCACCAAATATCACCAGGGGGAGGAGGGAGTCAAAAAATGAGAAAAACGACCTCACGTGATTAATGGACGGCCCCTTAGAAATGAAAGAAGCATAGAAGAAGAATGAGCAGCGGCAAAAGAACGGCACGTAACGGTCATAATCTATAAAAGTAAATTATATTAATCCTTATAAAAATATTATTTGAAAGAGGACATCTATAATAAAGAAAATATTATGTAATAGAACCAGGGACATCTACAATTGATGTTTAGAGTCTTAAAAAACGGTTAACTTCAGTGTTTTTGTCACTGAACTGGACCATTTTATAATTACATAGCTCCAAATAAAATAAAACCGTACTAAACCAGGCTTTATAGAAACAATTATGAAACTTTGAGTTAGGTTATGGTTAGTGACTTGCTCACGATTAGAGATACTTACAAGGACTTGAGATTAGGCATCTTACTCAGATCTTCAACAGCTATGTGCTCTAATTTAGGCGCGTCAATAATAGATCTGAAACAATAAAACAATTGACACTCAAACAATCAATTAAAACAATTTTTGAATGGAGTTGTACACAAACATGCAAGCGTGGTGCTAAGCGGTCGCGTCGCTACAGCCCATGGACATCTACCTATATGTCGCAGCCATCTGGTTAAATCAGCCACTCAATTAAAAGGCTAGCCCGTTCATTATACACCGGCATTCAATTTAATGCCTAGGCCGATAGTTGATTGAACTTGCATCGTTTAACGTTCAACTAGTTGGTTTGTAACCTAGCCCTCTTGATGATGGCTGAGGTAAAATCATTCATATTTTTTTCAATGTGGCGCTGGTAGTCACCAAAACAAACAAGGTCAGAAAGTTCGCAAAGCAAGCAATATTTTTGCGTTTCTTAAATTTAAATGATTACTGATAAAAGAAATTGTGATAACATTGATGTGCCTAATAAATATTACGCCGTCGGCTACAAATTTTTAAGTAGTCAAAAAATTTTAATTTAATTTTTATTCGTCATAAACAATTTCCTTTTTTATGTCAAGAAAATATTTAAGATGCGTACGGACGGTCATTCCAGCCCAACATTACAAAGTATTCTATATTCCATTTAACAAAACGGCTAAACGACGTTCAGCCAAGTCGTTGGACGTTACATTCAACAATTTGGCTGGTTGTTATTATTCATTGACTGCTGGCGTATAACGAACAGGCTAGCCTTTTAATTGAGAGGCTGATTTAACAAGATGGCTGACGGCATACACAACCTCAAACAAGCCTATTTCTTGCCTGTGGTCGGATGAAGTTAGGCTGCTATTCAGAAGACGACCGTTCCACGAACACAATAGAATTGTTTCACGGCAGAAGTGGGCGCAGCTGTGTTACTTTCACGCTCGATCCATTAAAGCTCTACCATCTTTTTTTGGTATCGGGGGGAAAGTTTCAAAATGTACCCGGCACCTTGGGAGAGGATATCGGGTTATGTGGGATTTGTACCGCACTAAAACCTCCTCGGTGGTCTGCCTCGGCACTTGGAGAGGACTCCGGGATCTCCAGTGGAACGCACCGGTGTCCTCCACGCGCGGCGCCCCAGAACGTTCACATCCTCGAGAGCCCAAACTCTTACGATCAGGCAGGGGATACCGTAGCTCTATTCTGCTAGCACATAAAAAATTGCAAAAGTTATTAACAAATTAAGTTGCAAAAAAGGTATTTCGTTTTTTTTGTTAATAACTCCGAAAGTATTAACATTTAAGAAATTAAAAGCAAATATTCTTAAAGAGGAGGAAATTTCCAAAAAAATAACTCACAACTCCCGGAACTCTATCTCATTTATTATCCCATCCAATAGTGACTGAGCTTACGAAGTAGGTATGCAAACTCCAAGTGATATGTGTTTACCTCGCGTAAATTTAAAACATTTGCCACGCGGACGATCACATGACATTCAACGAGATAAGGATGCTGAGCTTATGCGTAAACTTTAGATACACATGACATACATATTTGAAGACAATTAAAAACTTTTACTATTTTATTTGTAAGTTTGTCCAGCAGGTTTCGTTCGTAAAGCGAATTTTATGCTTTCTGTTTTGTTTTTTATTTAAATACTTCATTATTTAAATATACTTAGGAGGCAACGATCTCGTTAGTTTTGACGACTTGACGATTCGAGTTCTTTTAGATAAGGTCATTAATAAAAACTTAGTAAAACATAAGTTCAGTTAGTATGTAAATACAAAAACATATGATTGCATCTTATGCTACTCTTAATTTGTAGGATCTGTTTAGTAAAACTTTTAAAGAAAATTGCGAAAATTTTGTAATTGACATTGAGAAGCTCATCCGTGATCCCTACCAAATGATTAAACTTGCAATCCCTTCCCTCTCATAGCACAGTGCCCGTACATGACCCCATCTCCCACGAAAGAAATTGTCAAGAGTTTATCCCCCTGCCCCCGTCACGTAACCCTCGAAGGCTGGGTCCGTCTTTGCCCCGAACAAAACCTACATTTATAAACAACTCCTTTACTCTTTTAGCGTACATACAAGTGCTTGATATTGTGCAGATGGTGGCCAGGCGCGTGCAGCGCGCGCGCCGTTGGCTACGTGATGTTGCTGTGGTGGAGGATGGTATTGCCGTCTCAACCCCAGCATCTATAGAACCTTTGCTCCTATAGCGTACTTACAAGTGCTCGATGTTGTGCAGATGGTGGCCAGCCGCGTGCAGCGCGCGAGCCGTCAGTCGCGTGATGTTGCTGTGGTGGAGGATTACAGACCCGCTGCGACTTAGCTGGCATAGAATCGGCCGCGATACTGAAAACAAAATAAATTTTCCTTTGTTTAACAATGTTTTTTTCTTTCGTCTCTTAACAAAATTGAAAACATTTCAAAAATAAGGGTCCAAAGCTCAGGCTTTCGTTACATACCTACATATTTTTAAACACATGAAAATTGTAGGTAGTAGTCGGGACCTAGTCTAAAAATAGAGGCTTAGTGAATGCAGAGCGCATACCTATATTACATTGCAGAATTAGACGGCTGACTTTCTAGAATGGGTCCCGACTGCTACAATTTTTCTTGTATTTAAAAATATTGTCTATACTAATATTATAAAGAGGAAAGATTAGTATTTTTGTATGTTTGTGATGAAACTCAAAAACTACTGTTCCGATTTCAAAAATTCTTTCACCATTAGAAAGCTACATTCACCCTGAGTAACATAGGCTACTTTTTACCGCGGGAAAATGCTTAATTCCTACGTGAAAACGGGTACTAGGGTCAACGCGGTTGAAGCAACTGGCTAAACGCCTATGATTTTAATATAGCAATGAAGCCTGGAATAGCACATAGGCTATTTTTTATCCTACGGTAACCCATTAAACGGATCCACGCGGGCGAAGCCGCTGGCGGAAGGCCAGTTAAATATACAATGAACTACTTGTTTTAGGGTTTTTACATTTCCAAATTACACAGAAACACAGTCGAGTTTTTAAGTTTTTTAAATTATTGTAAATTGTATAATTATAAAGAAAACGTGCCTGCGTTACGTTGGTAGAGCGGATTTCTATGGGTGGTGGTGGTCTATACCAGTGGCGGTGGTAAATCATAGTAGTTATTACAGGGACCCTTTTGTGACCTAACTAGCTTATAGCCTATGGCTTCGCGTATGTTACACGTTACACGTTTTTTTTTCATTAGCAGTAGCCCCGGTTCAACTATGCAAGCTGCAGGTCCCGGCCGAAGCATGCAAGAACCATTTTTTCATGAAAGTTATAAGTGGTACTATTACGTTCTACTGAAGAATGTTGTTAAAACTGACGACCTGCGTGGCGCAATGGTTACCATGCCGGATTGCCAATCAAAGGGTTCCGGGTTCGATTCCCGGCGAAGCAGAAATTTAAATGATGAGTTTAAATTTCAGTTCTCGTTCTGGGTGTTTATTACCTTACTTTGGGGCCATGAGTGTGTACTGTATTTTAAAACTTTTGATTTCCTGCTTTCCTAGCCTTGGGCGCCATGATACAAGCAAGCGCCATGTTGCAATCTTATATTGATCGGTATCTTAGAGCATCAAGGTATGACACCCTTCAGAGAGGAGTGGCCTTTACGGGCGAACCCCTCGTCCCAAGGTCCATGCACAATGTGCCTGCTAGTTATACAACTAGTGTGTCTGTTTGTGACGGTGTCAGTGTTGACGGTGCATAGAAAATGACGTTGTTAATTGAAATTGACATATTTAGAAATGCAAAATGTAGATTCTCGTCTCTACTGAAGGGTGAGTCAGTAACTTTGATGCTCTAAGATCGGTATACACTTGTAAAGTTATTTTACATAATAATATAAATATTTATACATATCAGTATCCATAGATAACCTATATTTATAGAGCACTCTACATTCCTACTAGACAAAGTACTACATCATATCATAACCCAGTATTTTATTAGACAAAACTCCATGAGATGACTTTCATAAGCTTTGCGGTTTGTAATGCTACCTATCATCCGGAAAAACCACGCATAGCCCCACGGCCGCGTTCTACGCAAGCGATCTAGGCACGCAGCTAAGCTAAACGGACGCGGTCGGGTGTGAAATAGAACGTTAATCCAACGAGCCAGGTTCTTATTGATAGATAAAAGTCGTTAAGTCTTGTCGGAGATAGGTTTAGAAAAAATCCGATAGCGGCCCAGGTTGACTGTTAACCCGCATTCCCACCAATCCGCATTGGAGCAGCGAGCTCCAGGCCTCTCCTAAAATGGCCCAACATGGTCCAGTGCCCAACAGCGGCTCATGAGACACTCGTAAGAAAATACTTTTTTTTAAGGTGGTAGAACTATTATGGTTCGCCCGGGGAAGTACCACCGCTGCACCCACTTCTGCCGTAAACCAATTCTACTTATTGTGTTTCGGTGGAAAGTTGCAGTTGCCGGCCACACTTACATGAGGCGACCACCAGCCTCCGGAGTAGCAGCGCGACTGCATACGACCTCAAACAAGACTTACCTATGCTTGCTTGAGGTTGTATGTAGATGTCCATGGGCTGCAGCGACCACGTGGCCTGCATGCTCGTCTGCTACTCCATTAAAATAAAAAATAAAAAAAACTCTACATGAGGAAAACAACTAAGTTTTCCTAGTAAACCAATGATTCATCATCCATCCATCAGCCTTTTAGAGTCCACTGCTGGACATAGGCCTTCCCTAATGTTCGCCACTCCGTCCGGTCCTGCGCCCTCTGAATCCAGCGGTTTCCCGCTATCTTCTTCAGGTCGTCAGTCCACCTGGTTGGAGGGCGGCCTGTGCTCCTTTTGCCGAGACGTGGTCGCCATTCGAGGACCTTTCTTCCCCACCGGTTGTCAGTCCTAACTATGTGGCCTGCCCATTGCCACTTCAGCTTGCAGATTTTGAGAGCTATGTCGGTAACCTTCGTTCGTCTACGGATTTCATCGTTACGGATTCAATCGCGTAGAGAAATACCAAGCATAGCCCTCTCCATCGCTCACTGAGCGACCTTGAGCCTGTGGAAAAGGCTAACTGTAAAAGACCACGTCTCAGCGCCGTAGGTCATCACTGGCAACACACACTGCTCGAAAACTTTCGACTTCAGGCACTGCGGTATTCTGGACGAGAAGACATTTTGTAATTTCCCGAACGCTGCCCAACCGTGTTTATTATAGTAAACAAATATAAAACCCTAAGTAAAGTCAAAAGAATAGAACCAGACTATTCTATTGCTTTTGAATATACTGTCCTGTGATACATTGTATATAATATATAGATATAGAGCAGAGTAGCGTGACAAATAGAACTACATATTAATAAATTGGTCAATAATACAGATGAGATAATAATATGATAAAGCCAATAAAAAATCCAATTTGTTTGATAGCATAGCCGTCATTTATAAACGACCATGTGGATAAGTATGTATGTAGTTATATACATCTGCAACTGCTAAGCATATTATGTGGCTAACACCATATCTTTTTCCACTGAGATTATTTTATGAGATATAGAGTAGTAGTCTTCTTACGTGCATGCTTTTATCATAAATTATCTCTTATTTTAAAATCGATAAAGAATTGCCTCCATCTCAAACTGTTATTTCTAGTCAGAGATTTAAAACGATTAGTACGTAATAATATGTAAGTGAACTCTTTCGGCATAATGGCCAAATTTAAAGGCGTCGTCACACTTATTTACATCCATGTTCGTCTCTGCCGTTGAGTAGGCAAAGAACCTGTTGCGTAATGCGATGCGACTCAACAATTGGTTGTATTTGTAGATACCAGCATCTGTTCTGTACATTTTTGTGCCAGTCTTTTGAGTCTGAATGAGTGAGTGAAAGAGTGAGAATTATTTTTTTACAACCTTTTTTATGTCCCACTGCTGGGCACAGGTTTCCTCTCACATGTGAGTGGGATTTAGGCCATAGTCCACCACGCTGGCCAAGTGCGGTTGGCTATAATATCTCTAAATTCTATAGAGTGAAGAAAAGCTGATCCATGACGACCCGTGTGGCGCAATGGTTGCCATACCAGACTACCAATCGAAGGGTCCCGGGTTCGATTCCCGGCGAAACAAAAGAAAAGAAAAGAAAAAAATATATTTCATATTAGGAATACAAAATATTCGCTTAATGAATGTCATTTTTTCCCGGGCATCGCCTTTAGGTGCCCGTTGGGCTAGATGTTGAGCTGAGAGAAAAGGGCGGCGGAAAAAACTCCCAACAGCACTCTTTTAAAAAAAGTACAATATATTTGAGATAACAGAATGGCTATGGGTTGATAATGGGCACACGTGACAGCTGATCGTGAACAAACAGAAATTTGAATGATGAGTTTACATTTCTGTTCTCGGTATGGGTGTTTGTGTTTTTGTGTTTAAGTGGCAAGTTTAGCTTGGTCAATGTAGTCTGTGGCTTGGACATTAATGCCAAACAACAATCATCTATCTATGATGTTACAATTAATTTGTGAGCCACTGCCTGGCTCATACAACCTAGCTATAAACTTTTAAAAGATGTTTGTGAGGTCATATGGACTCGCAACGACGTAAGTTTATGTAGAGCTTGTTATTAATCTGAATTAATTTTTTTATGTGTGTCCATGATACCCACGACACAGGGTATATCTGTCGCAGTCGGATCGTATAATCCGCCGTATAACATAACAGCTAGCCGGTTACTAAAACAGGGCTGTTCTGTATTGTGGCGGGTCCACGATTAGCCGGATTGTTATTGCGATACGTTCTACAATATGGCAGCTCACGTTTAGCCTCATTGTACTGTTATCTCAACAGTACTCAGTATCTACTTCAATTCATAATTTTTTTCTTCCACATTTTCGCCGTTATTGTCATGTCGTGATCATAATAAAAAGTAGTTGCTAACGAGGTGTCGAAACTAACTTTGTACAGGTGAAGTGCCAATTAAGAACATTGTTATCATCTACGTATATCGCGATATCAACGCAAGGTTGTTAGTTTTTCTTTCAGCTATTAAGGTCGAGTATTTAACTCTTCATATGCCTCTAAGAAATTGTGTGCTTACCTACATACATAATACCTACTAACATCCATCCACAGATAATGAAATTATAGCATTCGAGTGAGTAATAACTACGATATTTTTGTAGTGCTGCAAGCATTCCATAAGTTTTTAGATTTGATGATCGCAGTATATCTATAATTTACTAATAAATAAAGTTAAAGAGTTTGTTTTTTTGAACGCGGTAATCTCAGGAACTACTTGTATAATTATTATTTATTCTTATGCTACTGGTTTGAATTGAAAAATTATTCTTGTGCTTTATGTTGTGTGTTGTGTAGTCCATTTAGCGAGGAAGGCTTTAGGCTATATAACACCATGATATGATCAATACCAAAGTCCAAGCGGACGAAGTCGCGGGCGGCCGCTAGTTTAGACATAGACATAAGTAACATAAATATAATATAAAAGCGAAATGTAAGTCTTATTCATCATGAAATCTCGAAAACCGCTTGACATATAATGATGAAATTTGACAGGGAGGTAGTGTAATTTATATAAGTATGTAGACGTCATCTCGTCATCGCGTCACCAGAAAACGGATATCGCGACAAGGCCGGATAAAAAAAGTTTAAGATCTGTCGCATATTTTTATGTAATTCCTATATATTTCATGCTACAAACCTACATTTTTAGCAATGAAGAAGATCAAAGTGAATAAATTTTACTGATTCAGAAATATGACACCTGTAACAATTAAAAGGGAAAAATAAGGAATACAAGTTTGGGTCGCAATAGGCATGATGACAGATTTTTAAATACCTTTCCTTATTCCTAGGAGGTTCACGTCTCCTAGTTTCGAAAAAAAGTTTATTTCAGCAATAAACTTAAGTTTTAACATAAATTAATGTATTTTCTGCTATGTAATTTGAATTAAGCGCGAAAACGCCCGTAGGTGTCATGGCGTCGGCTTGGACATTTACTGAGACGTGACGTCATTCCTTTTGATTGGCGTTTCAGATGACATGGCCGATTGCCGTATTTAATACTTTTATTTTATTGAAAATCTTATTAATCTTAATGTTTATATTAAAACGGGATCATATTTTAGAACTTTTTTAGCATATATTTTTCTGTAAAACCATTTATTCTCTGATTCTTTAATAGTGTCATCATGCCTATTGGGATCCATGAAATCTACTATATTCACTATAAGCTACTTAATGCTCGTCCATTAAAGTGATTCGATGAAAATCTTACCGTTATTGAATAGCGACATAATAAAACATACTTATTATGTAGAATTGTAGATTATGTTAAATTGTCGTTATTCAGAACTTTTTATTGACTTATTTAGCCTGCTAAACAAGACTGTGTTGCTTATTTTATACTATGCTACACATAAAACAAATGCTCTTTTTTGCCGTCCTTTTATTATCGAGTTATTAATTTATTGTCCCAATGCACGATAAGTAACGGACAGGTACGTAAAGGTACATAAAGGTCTTCATTCGCATAATATTTGTTCAGCCAGATAAATAAAATACGAGTATGATTCACCAAATAAATGTTTCGAGATTGTATAGCAATTGTCGCAAGTCGCAATGTAGTCTTATCAATGTAGTATTTATGTTTTTTAAATTGTACCTGTACGTGAGGGTATACGGGTAAAATTAGCGATCCATTTTTTTCTTTTCTTTCTTTTCAATATATTTTCATAAATTATTTTTATATAAAGGCTATCTACTTTAAATTATAAAACAAGATAGTTTTAAGTTGTTTTTCATCAATCAATCAATGTATCATACAGATTTAACTACCGACTGATATGTAACGATAATGTCATTTTGGGCATTAAAGTCCTTACTATCTATTTAAACATATCTACAGTATAAGCTATTTTAGCACAGTAAGCAGTAGCAGATATAAAGCAGAAATAAAATCAAAAGCATCGATCATATTCCTACTTCCCTACTTAATATAATAAGTAGGAACCATAGGAACCATAGATTTTACGTAAGGATATCCTAAGTCTAGGTCGGAACCTTGAGAATTGAGATAGCGCAAACTCACGGCGTCGGTCCTCACGAAACAGGGTGCCTTTACTATCGTTATAAGGACGATATTTTGCTGACGTGGCATCCGAATGCGTGATGTTTTGCTGGTGTACGCGTACCATGCTGGCACCACGTACGTAACCCTTTACCGGACATATGTCTGGTAAATGCGCAGCGGATACGAATTAGGAGCTGGGATGCCAACACCGGTCAGAAATATAAGTTCCCGTATGTATGTATAAAAGTACTCTATAGCTTACACCACGCTGCACCAATAGGTTGTGTGGAGGCCATAACGACCAATCGTTTATATTTCTCTATGGTAGAGGTTCGGTAATAAAGTAGAGGAGAGGAAAAATGGTTTCTGTTTCTAAGCCCGTTTACCGGTACGTTTCTTTACGTGCAATACGGTCAATATTAATATTTGCATCCTAATGCGCTATTGCAATGTTGATTGAAAGCATTGTGCTGGGTCAACACTAATATTGATTTATTTACCACTTCAGGTAAATAATGCTACGGGAAATTTCCTTTCTGCTGAGCGATTTGCGCATTAAATAGTTTTATTGTAATTTATATTAATAAGTTGCCTGTTACATATGAAATCAACTGTTTCTTTCTCGTACAATAGACGAAACGTTGATTAACTAACGACTTTTTAGGTGTAAGTTGATATCGCGCGCAGGCATCATTCTTTAAAATAATACACAAATAAATAAATGGATAACTAAATTCAAATTTTTCTACTTAAAATGACATAATAATATGCTGGTGTTATTATAACTAGAAATAAAAAACAAATTTAATTAAAAAGATGCATCGGCCGGGAATCGAACCCGGGCCGCCCGCGTGGCAGGCGAGCATTCTACCACTGAACCACCGATGCCTGCTCATATAAAACCAAAATTTTATATAGATTCTAGGTACAATATTCATGTACATCTTTTATTTATTTGTAATCTAAGTTTGTAATAATTAATTAAGAATTATCAACACGAACGTGTCTTACAGCGGTTTCAAATTAGCGTATTTATGTCGCGTCTGGTCGTTTTCTAGTACGTACATATTATTTTGAATCGCGTGTACGCGCCAAACGGCGACATTTGACATTTTCAGGTGCAAATATAACGCGCGTGTAGGTAAACTGGTAAGCCAATGGCTAACGAATGCTGGCGCGTTTGCCGAAAGATGTGGTGGAAATGGTAATGGCGCCGAAAAATACTACCACTATACAAATACAGCTTCTTTGTGCTACTACGTAGTACGTACGACGAGTACTCTATTCGCCGCCGCGCCGCGGTTAGACCACAGAGAAAACAAGTACGCTTTGGAACTCCGTGGGTTAGACCGACATCGACAGACGTTGTCCAGCCTGTGAATATTGAATTCGAATTTCAAATGATAAAATTAATTATGCAACCATCATAATAATAATGTAACAACTACCAATAGAATTTATATATTAGTATTCTTAATATTTCTAATTTTCCGCTTTTGTTATATTTTTTCTTTAATTATTAGGTATTTATTAAGGACGATACAACAAAATTAATAAAAACAACGGGTTGCAATGCAGGAATGCCGGCAGAAGTGAAATATTTTGGAATTGTTGGAAATAATTTCACACGAATTGCTTTTATTTTATCAGTATTATTTTTCATCTAGTACTTATTTCAGTAGTTTTTCATATATGTAGTATTTTTATAATGCTCCTTAATATCCCTGTTTGAATGAAAAATGCCTTGCCATAACTATTTTCCAGAGATATTTCTGTAAATATCAAGGCATCAAAAAAATATAGCGTAGTACCTAAAGAAAGACATCCCAACGACTTGTGGTTCAATTTTCTTAATTGCTTGTTATCCAAGACCGAGTTTCTACGGTAGCCCAAAAAGCTTCTGTTTGACAAGTACAATATACTAAAATGTACAATGATGTATATAATAAGTGGTATAAGGCTGGATTTTGCTTGAGCGATTTTCTCAAAAGGCATCATATTGGGTGCGTTGTACGTGTCATGACTGTCGTGACTACACCCAAGCCATATTGACACATCCATTTTGTGGTACGTGACAAAGTCATTACTTACGTGTCATATTCAGCTGGATGGAATGTTATGGAATAAATAGGTATTAAATATACGGCAAACATCAACATGTTAGTTCTGAAAAGGTTTGTCACTTATGGCAGATTTATGAGATAAAGGAATAGATGCAGATAGCACATAAGTTAGGTGTGGATAGTTAAATAAATAAATAAAAAACGCTCTTAGCACAATACAGGTAGGAGCGCCTGCCTTTCTCTCTTAGTCCTGGATTTATAAATAGGCCGTATAGGCCGCGGCCTAGGGGCGGCAGCGTACCCTAGGGGCGGCAGATTTCAGAGGATAAAATTCAAACACGTTCACTGGTTTTCTCATGGTTTTTTATACTTTAAAAAAATCCTTATAGAAACTCATTCCTATCGAAACCTATTTCATCATGTGAGTGATATATTATTATACAGCCTATCCAACCGACATGCAATGCAACCCATTTAACGAAATAATAATAGTGGACATGAATAGTAAATTTGTCTATCATGCTCTCGGCTCAAATTAGGCAAGTAATGTAAGGCTTCAGAGTGAATCAGTATGTCATCCGAAAATAACTATGTATGTAGGTAAGTACTTCCTTTGGGAGATATGTATGTAGGTCGTAGATGTGGTAAACAAAAAATAATGCGAGGATATCTTTGTAGCTGTAAGGAGGTGCGGGACGCTTGGTTTAGCCATTTGGCTTAGTCATAGCCAACTTGTCTATGAGGCGCAAGACCCTTTTGTAGGTGGTAGAACTATTATCGTTCGCCCGGGAAAGTACCACCGCTGCACCCACTTCTGCCGTGAAACAACTCTATTGTGTTTCGGTGGAAAGGTGCAGTTGCCGGCCATACATACTTACATAAGGCGACCACCAGCCTCCAGAGTAGCAACGCAACTGTATACGACCTCAGACAAGACTTACCTATGCTTGCTTGAGGTTGTATGTAGATGTCCATGGGCTGCAGCGATCACTTAAGACCACGTGGCCTGCATGCTCATCTGCTACTTCATTCAAATAAAATAAAAAAGACCCTTTGCACCTAGGGACAGACGCCCGCGCCGGGTTATGGCCTTGTTATCGCCGGTGACCTTCATCCGCGTTTATTTAGGACCCGGGGAAGGACATATGGTCTTCTTGCGCAACGTTCAAAACAGACCCATCATGGGAGCGATAACAGAAGGCATTGTGAAAGGTTTCTTGTACCCTTACGACGTGAAGCCCTGGTTTCATTTGCCTATGAGCTAATATCGGAAGTGAACATACTACATGCAAATGTAACACGGATTGTGATATCGTAGATAGAATGAAATTCACAGTAAACACGAAAGAAACTATAATAGGATAATTGAAAAAAACAAGACTGGTTGTAATCAAAAATATTACGAAATACCTCCTGAACCTTTATCAGCAAACATATCCAAAATTAGCCTCAAGAATTCACTATCTGTGGGTATTATGACGGTTATCAGGGCTTCTCACATCATCCAACAAAAAATAATAATTCAGTGCACAGCGGCATAAATAAGATTACAACGTTATAGGATTATCTGTTCTCCTTATCTGCCAAGAATGCACTGTGCAAAACATCGGATTGTTTCTGTCAATATTGATTTCCATAAATAATTACTTATTATCTGGGTCGGTAATGCAAAAATTGTTACTGGGCGTTTTGTCACTGAACAATTTCAAAATAAAGAGTTTACTTGGCAGCTCAAAGACTTTTTGTCTTTTCTGAGTTCTTATATGTAGGTACTAGTTATTTAGTAAATTTAATTGTTAAACAGTTAACATTTTATTCATTACTCTGACTCTCATTTATGTAAGAAACTGGTTTAAGTTAAGGTAGGTATTTAATTTATAGATTGAAGTTTATCCAATGTTGCCTATCATCTTTAAAAGCAGGATAGAGACTTCCTTGACACACTCAGTTTTTAAAGTTTTTGTAATGACAAAATATCAATTTGCGATCAAACCATACTTGACATGTGCAACTCAAACCAATAAGTAGTCGACAATAAAGTTACATGTTACACAGATACTTCAACTCAGTTGTGCGCGCGCCGCTATGTGTGGGTAAACCTGTATATACTAGGGTTGATGAGGAAGGAGTTATGAGGATGAGGAAGAGGAAGAGGAAGCATCAAGCACAAAGTAAGAAGATGAGGATGAGGATATATTCATGAGGAAGAGGATGAGGATGAGGAAGAGGAAGAGGAAGAGGAATGTTTTGAATAAGGGAAAAAGAGTCAAAACTGTATAAATAAATAAATAGGCTGGCTAGGGATTCCCTTTGACGTGTGAACCAGGGACACAAGACAGATACACAAAAACATAAACTTAGAACAGAAATTCAAACTCAACATTCAAACTTCCTCGTCGGGAATTGGGAATCGTCGCCTGGAAACGGTCCGGCATGGTTATTATGGCGACACGGATCGTCAAGCAGTTACAAAAAGTTTAGTAAGATTTAAATAAAATAAAATATGCTGTAGGTATTTAAATTCAACTCAAGTTTTTATTAATCAAAGGTAGTCGTAGTACAGTAACAAAAAGTAAGTATAACTTATTAGTTGTATGCGAAAAGAAAATTCCTCATAAATTCCTCTTAATTTAAGAGGAAGCGAAAGAGGATGAGGAATTTTTTTACTTTCCCTAAGAGGAAGCGGAAGAGGATGTGGAAGTACCAAAATATGTGTAACTTCCTCATTAAGAGGAAGAGGAAGAAGAATCCTCATCATCTCTAGTATATACACAGTGACTTTGTGTGCGTGACAAGAGGTACAGTGAAGTTGCTCGGACGATCACGGCCGCGTCACTGTCACACAAATTAAAGCTGCATAATTACTAGCCCACGCACACATAGCGCCGTGCGCACAACTGAGTTGAAGTATCTGTAACAATATTATGATTGAATATTGAATAATTTAAAAACGTCATCCACAATTGCATATAAGCTATCTTTTAAGGATGTGGATTTAAAAAGTTAAGAACTGATAGGAGCCATCAAGGAGAAAATCAATGGAAAATCACAAGGATAATAACAACCAACGATAATAAAGATAAAGTTCATGAACCGAAAATTATAGGCGATAAACTATTAATAAGGATACCTACCACGAGTTTCAAATCCGCGTAAATAAAGATCTAATTTCAGTGCTAACTATTTAACTTATTTGGTTAAATAAAAGCATTTTGGCAGTCAAGGGCAGGTTTACGAAGTTGCTAAACCTTTGCAGGTATCTTTTTAGTCATAATCATAATCATAATCATTCTTTATTGCATCATGCTTCATTTACATTACATGGTTGTTAGGCACATTTCATTGAGTCAGTCACAGCATGAGACCCTGTAAGGGCGCAGCAATATTTTTCTTACAAAATTTACACTACTTACTATATTTTTTAAACTTAACTAGACAAAAATATATATAAGTACATTGGTAAGTTCAGTTTTCCTACATAAATTAGATAAACACCCCAAATTTCTTTAGTAAAAGGTTTTAAATTATATCATAAAAGATTGCATATTAGTTTTGTATAATTTTGTCATAGTTATAAATTCTTTCGTTTTTAAATTTTTGTGACTCTACCTGTTAATTGAATTGTGTGTGTAACAAAACAAATTGTTCCAAGAACAAATTGTCGTACTGAAATTCCTACTTAATATTTGTTTCTAAAATATTTTTCTTTTATTGCTATCTCATTTAGTCCGGATTTATTTCTGATTACATAATTGAGGTAAAGGTAATAGTATTATTTAAATGTCTTTATAGATAACATTATTTATTCTACTATAAATGAAGCACCTGGACGCCCGAGCGTTGAGCTCGGATAAAAACAATTTATTTACTTGGTGTATTTTTAAGCAAAGCATTTATTGACTTAGTGTTACTTTACAAATCCTATGAAATACCTAGCTCCCAATTAAAAAAAATTGTCACAAAAAAATTAAAAACGCAACTTGTCTGCTTGAGATTTGAACCCGGGTCTTTAGCTCCGTAGTCAGCTTTCGTAACCATTCGACCAAGAAAGCTTTAATTCCTTTGACGAAATTTTTATAGAGGTCTTTCATAATTATCGACATTGTCATTTGTTTGAAGGGTGGATTGTCAAAAGTTGACCATTTAATGGCTTTCTACGCCACATATTATTAATATTTTCCAATAGATGTCGGTAAGAGTAATTTTATATTTAATTGCATAAACATTAAAAAAAACTACAAATTCTATCAATAAAATTTTGTGGATCGATTTATCATACCGCAACCAGTGTACTAAATTTCATCAAAATCTTTGGAGCCGTTTCCGAGATTCAAAAAATATATTTAGATACTAGCTGTGCCCGCGACGTCGTCCGCGTAGATAGACTTGTACAAAAGGCTTGATTAGGCTTGGATTATTTGTTCCTCCTCCTCCTTAGTCGTTCACTCTTGACAGAGTGGTCGTGGCTGATGAGGTTGCAATTTCGTTCGTGACCGCTTGCCCTCCACTGTCCCTTGGATTATTGTTACCTTTTATGAAATTACTTATGATACAAAAGTTCATATTATTATGTTGAGTAGATACATTCTTCCTGAGTCCTTACAATTCTTACTGTACTCCTCTTATAATACCGACTTTTCAGTCGTTATCATCAGTTTCTCTTTACAAATTAAACGTATTATAATAGCATTGTTGTAAAGTGTTTAGATAGTACTGCTGTGCCCGCGGAAAGTATCATTATAATTAAATAATTTGTGCTGCAAATAATGCATAGATTCATTATCATTATGTAACTTAAATATATTGCAGAAAGGTGGTGAAATGTTTACGCTATGTCAGGCGTGGTTAGTAGTTGGGAGTCAAATTCTTGGTTGCTTACACGTTGGTTGCAATTGTCGTTAACATACTGTCGTTCATACTTAATGGAGGTCTTTTGAGCGATTTAAAACTTGCGACAGCAGTTAGGCCACTAACAATGAAGACGTCATCAACCTGAATTGGAGCAGCGTGAGAGGATCAGGCCCTACGCGATTAAGAGTCAATTAGTTCTATTAACAACCCTTCACACAGAATCAGAAATAAATATATCGATTACTAATATTAATCTGGGCGTGACCACCATGCCGTGCTGCTGCCGTGACGCTTTATCATATTAGTGTAACACCAGTGCCAGTACTGCGTATGTATGTAATAGCTCTTATTAAATTAACCACTGAAAACGTCTGCTCATTTCAATAAAGTTTTATAAGTAAACCGAACAAAGAGGCAGAAAGGCCGCGTGGTTAAGCGATCACTGTCGCCTATGGAAACGGGCAACCCCAGCGGAGCCACCCGAGCACTGCCGGCTTTTAAGAAGAGCTTTCTTTACAGCTTTCTTGAAGAACCCTATGTCAAAGTCCACTGGAAATGCCTCAGCTGGAAGGTTGTCCCATAACTTAAACATCCGTTCAAACATCAAAAGGAGCGTGCAAAGCGGCCTGTGGAACTTTAACCTTCGACTGGTGGTGTAATTGTCGCAGTCGGATCGTATAATCCGCCGTATTACATTCCGGCTAGCTATTTCCTAAAACAGGGCTGTATTGTAATGCGGCGCACTCTCGTTCAGCCGGATTGCAATTCAGCTAAATTAGCGAACGTTGTATTGTATGAGCTCTTCGCGTTCGTCAAAGCGGCGTAATATCGTGCCGCCCAATTGCCTATATGTTACAGCCAAAGTAATAAATCCGGATATTATATAGGTATCATCTAGCCATTATTTATAATATCTACTCAATTTAGATAAAGTGATAATTGACAATGAATTAATCACTTTCCAAGGCTTGGATAATGTAATAAAACAAGTGGCTCTGTGACATCTTCGGCGCTGCGGGAAGACCACTCCCTCCGCCCCAGCGTAAGAAAGCGCGGCACCTGCGCTCGCCTTTGTAGCTACGGCTTTTTGGTCGCCTTCGGCGACCAGCCTCAACCACTCCGGCTCTCTTGATGCCTGCGCTTACCTTCGGCGGGCGGGGAGTGGTCTCCCTCCGCGCCTCCGGCTTTTTATATACACTCTAGGGGTAGTACAGACAAGACCACGTGGATAGTGGGGTGCTCTGATTCGGTTTGGGTATTTTTCGAATATAAATAATTACTATAGTGAAAATGTGTTTCAGGGTGCCTACGAGGCTTCATTACAATGAGGCTAAACGTGAGCCGCCATATTGTAGAACGTATCGCAATAACAATCCGGCTAATCGTGGACCCGCCATAATACAGAACGGCCCTGTTTTAGGAACCGGCTAGCTGTAATGTTATACGGCGGATTATACGATCCGACTGCGACATAATCATGATATGGTGACATAGCTATCATTTTGAAAAGATCACTCAGCATAGTAAAGTCGGTAGAACACTTTGATTTTTTTTACGTTTCACACTGATAGCCCCAGAGTACGGTAAATATACACTGTGTAATGGGTACCATGAGACATACAGAGACAGAAATACAAACACTTAAACCGAGAACAGAAAATTAAACTCATCATTCAAATTTCTGCTTCGCCGGGAATCAAACTCGAGACCCTTCGATTGGCAGTCCGGCATGGTAACCATTGCGCCACGCGAGTCCAGGCGCGGTCGCAGCCTTCAATTTGGGGGGGGGGGGTCGCCAAGAAATTTTGGTGGGGGGTCACTAAGAAATTTGGGGGAAGAGGTGTCTCAAATTGGCTTGTTTCGCCTTCCATCTATGCATGAGTGAGGGATTTTGGGGGACTGGGACCCTGGACACTGGGACCGCGCCTGTGCGAGTCGATAATTATTATTGTCTATTAAATAAGTTCGATACCAATAATATGTGGATGTAACCACCGCGCCGCGCCTCCATAATGCTCTACCACAATGAATTGTACTCATTGTCAGTCAGCGCCAGTTCCAAAGGTCTCAAAGTTGTTAATTTTTTTATTAGATATTTTATTAAGTAAATATACTCGTAATTAATTATTTGAAAAAATCTCCACCAATCTACTTTGTAATAGCGTTATTGCGTAACAATGACATCTACCGTATAGCGTGTAAACTAAATTGTCGATATACCGAATTTGCAACAGATCACTAAATAGTTCTGAATATGAACATAGATGTCGGCAGTAGCCTCGTTTTGTTAAGGTTTTGTACATTAATTTTGTATTGAGGATTTCTTTGAATATGTGGTGATATGTATGGTTTTTTTTAAATATTTAGAGATGAAATCTAGCATAAGTGATTGAAAACTTGCTATCAGAATATTAAGAGATGTTAGTAATTATCGAAACTTGTGGTGTGACCGCTCGCATTAAATTTATTCTCTTACAAAAGTTACACACTTAAATTTAAAAACCCGCATTGGAGCAGCGTGGTTAACTAATCTCCAGGCCTCCCCAATAATGGGAAGCCCAGGAGAGGAGCGAGACGTTAAAAGGATGCAGCTATTTAGTTTGTATCGGTAATGTTCGCTTCAGTCTTTAATAATTCAATTCTTGAAATTGACATAACTTTTTTGTTTGTTAACCGATTTAAATAAAACAAACCCTAAATGTTAATCCAAAAAAATACCAATATATCAGTGAAAACCGTATCCTTTTACGTTAAGCCGTTCCTGAGATTAGCGCGCACAAACGAACAGATAAACAGACAAACAGATAAACAGACAAACAGACAAACAGACAAACAGACAATAATTCTAAAAATCATTGTTTTGGGTTCTATTACGCTAATAAATAGCCCTAGTGACAATTTTTTTCAAATATCTTCAATGTACAGAAACCGACTTGTTACAGATTTATTATATGTATAGATATGTATAGATTAGAGATGATGAGGATTCCTCTTCCTCTTCCTCTTAATGAGGAAGTTACGCATTTTTTGGTACTTCCACATCCTCTTCCGCTTCCTCATAGGGAAAGTAGAAAAATTCCTCATCCTCTTTCGCTTCCTCTTAAATTAAGAGGAATTTATGAGGAATTTTCTTTTCGCATACAACTAAAAAGTTATACTTACTTTTTGTATTTGTACTACTACTACCTTTGATAATAAAAACTTGAGTTGAATTTAAATACCTACTGCATATTTTATTTTATTTAAATCTTACTAAACTTTTTTTTTGCAACTGCTTGACGATCCGTGTCGCCATAATAAACATGCCGGACTGTTTTCGGGTGACGATTCCTGATTCTCGACGAGGAAATTTGAATGTTGAGTTTGAATTTCTGTTCTAAATTTAGATTTTTGTGTATCTGTCTTATGTGTGTCTCTGGTTCACACGTCAAAGGGAATCACTAGGATTCCCTAGCCAATTTATTATATAGTTTTTACTCTTTCTTCCTTACTCAAAACATTCCTCTTCCTCTTCCTCTTCCTCATCCTCTTCCTCATGAATATGTCCTCATCCTCATCCTCTTCCTCTTACTTTGTGCTTGATACTTCCTCATCCTCTTCCTCATCCTCATAACTCCTTCCTCATCAACCCTAGTATAGATATACAAGAATTGCTTTAAATTTTTGTGACTCTACCTGTTAATTGAATTGTGTGTGTATCAAAACAAATTGTTCCAAGAACAAATTGTCGTACTGAAATTCCTACTAATTTGTTTCTAAAATATTTTTCTTTTATTGCTATCTCATTTAGTCCGGATTTATTTCTGATTACATATGAGGTAAAGGTAATAGTATTATTTAAATGTCTTTATAGATAACATTATTTATTCTAGCTATATCTATAGCCCCAGAGTACGGTAAATATACACTGTGTAATGGGTACCATGAGACATACAGAGACAGAAATACAAACACTTAAACCGAGAACAGAAAATTAAACTCATCATTCAAATTTCTGCTTCGCCGGGAATCAAACTCGAGACCCTTCGATTGGCAGTCCGGCATGGTAACCATTGCGCCACGCGAGTCCAGTAGGCTTGTGTAGTACATGTACTAAGAACTAAAAAGACCTAATTCCCGACACTGTACTAGACCGAACTATTCCGTAACGTTTCTGCTCTTTAGTACGTTTAGTTCACTCGGAGCGTGAACCGAGCGGAAGAGCGAGCAGTGACACTGACAGCAAAATGATGCGATCCGAACGATCCGAATGAATGAGCCAGCGCCGAACGTATCCGAGTCCGAATGGCTCTCGGAGTGCGCGAGCGACAAGGAACGCAATCTGTGTGAATAGGATAATTACGCAGGAGTAAGCGAGATGTCAATACTATACTGGGTTTCTTGCTACGTTCGATAGGCGACTCTTGCCTTAGTATTATTTTCACTTCGTTTTGCGGGCATTGGACTGTCAAATTTAATCCTTTACAAATAAAGACTAATTTGCGTATTTACCCAGAAAGGAGGATCCGTTGAAATGGTGGAATAAAAAAAAGGAGATATATCCCAGGGTATATCATTACATGCTAAAACGACTGGAAATGCAAGCCACTTCAGTATCTTGTGAAAGGGTTTTTTCTAGCGCGGGTCAGGTTTTAAACCAAAGACGGACTCTTTTAAAACCCGAAAAAGTTACGCAAATGCTATTTTTACACAGTAACATGTAAATAATGTAAAAAAAATTAAAAAAACGATAAAAAGCAAATAAAAAAACAAATAAAAAAATATTTAAAAAAAACGAAATAAAAAAATAGCATATCAACTAATCATTGTAAATATTTGATTTTTAAATACGCCATTCTAACACTCCTATCCTAGAGAAATAAAATAAAATAATAGAATGACAGTCCTAAGCCTGTAAAGTATGAAGGGAAATCAAATATCATTTATTTTTAAAAAAAAAAAAAAAACATTTAATGAAAACTAGAGTAATTAGTAAGTTTTGTTATATTTTACGTCTGTCCACACAGATTCCGGCCGATTGTTCATTCCATTCTGGTTCAATTCATTCGGTCAAAGGAGCATGAACAGACGTCGTTTCTTACTGTACTAGTGAACTAAAAGACCGAACTAGTACATTTGAGCGATTGTACTCATCGATCCGCTCAGTGACCGAGCACGCACAAGCCTAGAGTCCAGGCGCGGTCGCAGCCTTCAATTTGGGGGGGGGGGGGGGTCGCCAAGAAATTTTGGTGGGGGGTCACTAAGAAATTTGGAGGAAGAGGTGTCTCAAATTGGCTTGTTTCGCCTTCCATCTACGCATGAGTGAGGGATTTTGGGGGACTGGGACCCTGGACACTGGGACCGCGCCTGTGCGAGTCGATAATTATTATTGTCTATTAAATAAGTTCGATACCAATAATATGTGGATGTAACCACCGCGCCGCGCCTCCATAATGCTCTACCACAATGAATTGTACTCATTGTCAGTCAGCGCCAGTTCCAAAGGTCTCAAAGTTGTTAATTTTTTTATTTGATATTTTATTAAGTAAATATACTCGTAATTAATTATTTGAAATAATCTCCACCAATCTACTTTGTAATAGCGTTATTGCGTAACAATGACATCTACCGTATAGCGTGTAAACTAAATTGTCGATATACCGAATTTGCAACAGATCACTAAATAGTTCTGAATATGAACATAGATGTCGGCAGTAGCCTCGTTTTGTTAAGGTTTTGTACATTAATTTTGTATTGAGGATTTCTTTGAATATGTGGTGATATGTATGGTTTTTTTTTAAATATTTAGAGATGAAATCTAGCATAAGTGATTGAAAACTTGCTATCAGAATATTAAGAGATGTTAGTAATTATCGAAACTTGTGGTGTGACCGCTCGCATTAAATTTATTCTCTTACAAAAGTTACACACTTAAATTTAAAAACCCGCATTGGAGCAGCGTGGTTAACTAATCTCCAGGCCTCCCCAATAATGGGAAGCCCAGGAGAGGAGCGAGACGTTAAAAGGATGCAGCTATTTAGTTTGTATCGGTAATGTTCGCTTCAGTCTTTAATAATTCAATTCTTGAAATTGACGTAACTTTTTTGTTTGTTAACCGATTTAAATAAAACAAACCCTAAATGTTAATCCAAAAAAATACCAATATATCAGTGAAAACCGTATCCTTTTACGTTAAGCCGTTCCTGAGATTAGCGCGCACAAACGAACAGATAAACAGACAAACAGATAAACAGACAAACAGACAAACAGACAATAATTCTAAAAATCATTGTTTTGGGTTCTATTACGCTAATAAATAGCCCTAGTGACAATTTTTTTCAAATATCTTCAATGTACAGAAACCGACTTGTTACAGATTTATTATATGTATAGATAGATATACAAGAATTGCTTTAAATTTTTGTGACTCTACCTGTTAATTGAATTGTGTGTGTATCAAAACAAATTGTTCCAAGAACAAATTGTCGTACTGAAATTCCTACTAATTTGTTTCTAAAATATTTTTCTTTTATTGCTATCTCATTTAGTCCGGATTTATTTCTGATTACATATGAGGTAAAGGTAATAGTATTATTTAAATGTCTTTATAGATAACATTATTTATTCTACTATAAATAAATATAGTTAACTTAGCCAAAGTAAAGTATACGATACGTTACATTATAAAAATTCAGCCTAACCATCGAACACGAAGTGCATAGAAGGTGCCCATCCTATGGCAACATGGTTCTTAAAATAAATCAATATTTTTACTTGCTAGTATAAAAACATCTTGTAAAAAGTGCGCCCGACACTAAAACATTCAGTTTATCGGCGATCGTCATATAAATGTACCTTCAGTGGATCGCATAAATAACGCTGCGTTTTATTTCAGAACCATATAACTTCCTTCTTTTGGGAGGTAGAGTAGGTATGCAATCTCAGCACTGCTATTATTATAATATGAATTAAAAAATAATACCTAATTGATAGTTCACGGATATCAGTTTTTGTTATTGTTATGTTAAGTAAGCACTTTATTACGCACGTTATTTTTAAATTAAAAGCCCAAACGTTACTTTGTTAAAAGTATCTACCGATCGGCATACACATTATTTTAATTAATTTTTAACAAAAAATTTAAACCGACTTCAATAAGTGAAAAATAAAACTTTTTTCCATATATTTTTTTTTTGATAAAGTCTGTTTAAAAGTTCGAAAAATAAATGAAAAGCTGGTCCTTCCCCATGCTATTTCTACCAACAACAGGTACTGGTCGGCTCGCCTTCAGGTACTGAGTTTATGCCTCTACTAAATTTAACGTTATTTTATTAACTACTAGTACACGCGAGGCACTAAAATAAATAATAAATACCTTTTTTTTGGTATCGCGGAGGAAACCTTCAAAAGGTACCCAGCACCTTCGCAGAGGATACCGGGTTATGTGGGATTTGTACCGCACTAAAACCACCTCAGTGGCCTGCCTCTGCGCTTGGGGAGGACCGAGGACTCCGGGATCTCCAGTGGAACGCACAGTGTCCTCCACGCGCGGCGCCCCAGAACGAGCCCATCTTCGGGAGAGCAGATACGGTCTCCTGCACCCTCAAGCGCTCACGGCGGCATGCGGTCACGCTCACACCGCCTTCCTTCCCGAGACTGATGGCTGGACGGGTCGAGCTCCTAATCTCACCGTCCGTCCGCAACCCCGGAAGCCCCCTTTTAGTCGCCTCTAACGTTCAGGCTCTTACAATCAGGGGATACCGTAGTCCCAGCTCAGGGACTACTGACTTTATGCCTCTACTAAGTTTAACGTTATTTTATTACCTACTATTACACGTGAGTCAATAAAGTAAAAAATACCTAGGCCATCAATACCATTGTTGATATTGGCAGTTTAGAAGATTGTTTGGAGATCAAATTGAACGCAGTTTATTTTCAGTGTCATGAATTGGAAACGTACCTAATCCCAAGCACAGATTCAAATTTATTTTATACTAGCTGTGCCCGCGACGTCGTCCGCGTAGATAAAGACTTGTAGAAAAGGCTTGATTAGACTTGGATTATTTGTTCCTCCTCCTCCTTAGTCGTTCACTCTTGTCAGAGTGGTCGTTGCTGATGAGGTTGCAATTTCGTTCGTGACCGCTTGCCCTCCACTGTCCCTTGGATTATTGTTACCTTTTATGAAATTACTTATGATACAAAAGTTCATATTATTATGTTGAGTAGATACATTCTTCCTGAGTCCTTACAATTCTTACTGTACTCCTCTTATAATATCGAATTTTCAGTCGTTATCATCAGTTTCTCTTTACAAATTAAACGTATTATAATAGCCTGTTTTTAAAGTGTTTAGATAGTACTGCTGTGCTCGCGGAAAATATCATTATAATTAAATAATTTGTGCTGCAAATAAAGCATAGATTCATTATCATTATGAAACTTAAATATATTGCAGAAAGGTGGTGAAATGTCTACGCTATGTCAGGCGTGGTTAGTAGTTGGGAGTCAAATTCTTGGTTGCTTACACGTTGGTTGCAATTGTCGTTAACATACTGTCGTTCATACTTAATGGAGGTATTTTGAGCGATTCAAAACTTGCGACAGCAGTTAGGCCACTAACAATGAAGACGTCATCAACCTGAATTGGAGCAGCGTGAAAGGATCAGGCCCTACGCGATTAAGAGTCAATTGGTCCTATTAACAACCCTTCACACAGCATCAGAAATAAATATATCGATTACTAATATTATTCTGGGCGTGACCACCATGCCGTGCTGCTGCCGTGACGCTTTAGCATATTAGTGTAACACCAGTGCCAGTACTGCGTATGTATGTAATAGCTCTTATTAAATTAACCACTGAAAACGTCTGCTCATTTCAATAACATTTTTTATTAGACCGTCGGCAATTGCTTATCGTTTATTCGAAATCACTTTTTTTATAAATAAACCGAACAAAGAGGCAGAAAGGCCGCGTGGTTAAGCGATCACTGTCGCCTATGGAAACGGGCAACCCCAGCGGAGCCACCCGAGCACTGCCGGCTTTCAAGAAGACCTTTCTTTACAGCTTTCTTGAAGAACCCTATGTCAAAGTCCACTGGAAATGCCTCAGCTGGAAGGTTGTCCCATAACTTTCACATCCGTTCAAACATCAAAAGGAGCGTGCAAAGCGGCCTGTGGAACTTTAACCTTCGACTGGTGGTGTAATCATGATTTGGTGACGTAGCTATCATTTTGAAAAGATCACTCAGCATAGTAAAGTCGGTAGAACACTTTGATTTTTTTTACGTTTCACAGTTAGCGCCAGAGTAGGGTAAATATACACTGTGTAATGGGTACCATGAGACACACAGAGACAGAAATACAAACACTTAAACCGAGAACAGAAAATTAAACTCATCATTCAAATTTCTGCTTCGCCGGGAATCAAACTCGAGACCCTTCGATTGGCAGTCCGGCATGGTAACCATTGCGCCACGCGAGTCTAGGCGCGGTCGCAGCCTTCAATTTGGGGGGGGGGGGGTCGCCAAGAAATTTTGGTGGGGGGTCACTAAGAAATTTGGGGGAAGAGGTGTCTTAAATTGACTTGATTCGCCTTCCATCTACGCATGAGTGAGGGATTTTGGGGGGGGGGGGGGTCATGTCCCCTGCGACTGCCCCTGCCCCTGGAACCGCGCCTGCGCGAGTCGATAATTATTATTGTCTATTAAATAAGGTCGATAGCAATAATATGTGGATATAACCACCGCCCCGCGCCTCCATAATGCTCTACCACAATGAGTACAATATCAGCGCCACTTCCAAAGCTCTCTAAGTTGTTAAATTTTTATTAGATACTTTATTAAGTAAATATAGTCGTAATTAATTATTTGAAATAATCTCCACCTATCCATTTGTAATAGCGTTATTGGGTAAAATAAAATAATGATTATGTAACACCACCTGTAAATCTACCTGTAAAAAGCAATTAAATATGAATAAATTAATAACAACGACATCTATCGTATAGCGTGTAAACTAAATTGTCGATATACCGAATTTGCAACAGATCACTAAATAGTTCTGAATGTGAACATAGATGTCAGCAGTAGCCTCGTTTTGTTAAGGTTTTGTACATTTATTTTGTATTGAGGAGAGGATGAGGATTTCTTTGAATATGTGGTGATATGTATGGTTTTTTTAAATATTTAGAGATGAAATCTAGCATAAGTGATTGAAAACTTGCTATCAGAATATTAAGAGATGTTAGTAGTTATCGAAACTTGTGGTGTGACCGCTCGCATTAACTTTATTATAGCGTGCAGGCGTTCATCCATTTCATCATTCTTGAAATTGACGTAACTTTTTTGTTTGTGAACCGATTTAAATAAAACAAACGCTAAATGTTAATCCAAAAAAATACCAATACTTCAGTGAAAACCGCGTCCTTCTACGTTAAGCCGTTCCTGAGATTAGCGCGCACAAACGAACAGATAAACAGACAAACAGACAATAATTCTAAAAATCATTGTTTTGGGTTCTATTACGCTAATAAATAGCCCTAGTGACAGTTTTTTTCAAATATCTTCAATGTACAGAAACGGACTTGTTACAGATTTATTATATGTATATATTATTATATGTATATATAGATAGAAGTATGTATGTTAATTTATGTTATATCAAGCTGTAAGCTAATGATAATGGTTCATTGCCCGTGGCTGGCACTACTGCAACATTATAAGCAGGTCTTAGGAATATTGTGGATGCCGATCATAGAACATCATTAACTTTGGTTTCATGTTTTAAGATGCCGAAGGATGGTAAATATAAATGACAAGATTTTTATGCATTGTTAAATTAAATTTAGAAATACAGGTATAGTACCTATGTGTAGGTAGTTTATAGGCAGTTGGTTACATAATAACCTATATGCCTACCTATAATCTACCTATAATAACCTACTATAAGACCTATATGCGGTCTTGAAGTGATTGTTGTTATTAAAATAGAAAATGGAATAGAAAATAACCCTACACGTGAGAAATCGTTCAGATTTTTCTGAACAGACCTGTTTCTTCAGATTTATCGCACGTGTGGATGGTAAATCGTTCCAATTAATCGTTCGTCGTCGGCAGTACCAAATTTCATCAGAGAAATCGTTCGTCGTTCGTCGGCGCTCGTGATAGCTGGGGACGATCTGACATAAAACACACAAATGCATTTTCATGTCGCGACTTCGGCCGGCAACATCACGATTTCAATAATCAGACCTTTAAGTCATAGATAGTAAATAGATTTTTAAAAAATTTGGGTGATTTTAAATGGTTTTAAAGACAACCAATCGACTCAGTCATTATTTCTTGCTTAAGTATTAAATTTTCTACCAATCTCTCTAATCGTCTCTATTACATCAATCTGTTACGTTTTCTCATGAATAACGAATTACGCTAACATAATAATTAATGGCTCCTCTTCCTACATCAAAGAGCGTTATCACCGCCTAATTAACACTTTCTAAATTTACTTTGCAAGGCTATGCGTGTGATAGATAACTGATAATAATATTGACATCGAGTAGGATGTTGTGCGTTGTACTCGACTAGAATTTTGAAAGAACTTATCTTAAATTAGGTAAGTACGAAAAAATCGAATAGTCATCTTTATTGGCTCGTCAAATGCTTGTTGGTGCACCAAAAGTTATAGTATTTGCATTTGTTATACCTAAATTAAGTTTTTAACAAAAAAATAGAACCGACTTCAAACGGTAAAAAATAAAATTGTTCAATACCTACTTCTTCTTGCTTATGGTAATGACTCTTAAAACTATTTTTGGAGTCGGGCCCTTACTAAAATGTCGTACCATTCGTTCTAAACGGGCACCGACAGTACAGATAGTGGGACAGTACCTACTTACTTCTTCTTGCTTTATGGTAATGAAATAGAATTGTTACGGATTTTTTAGTTAAAACTATAATAATTACAGAGCGAAGTGTTGACAGCTTGACAGTACTGGGGTTGACAGATGATCGATGATTTATGAAATTCTGCAACTGTTAAAACTATATTGGAGTCGGTGCCCATTCAGAACGAAAGGTACACTATATTTACTAAGACAGGACATTTTACTAAGGGCCCGACTCCAAAAATAGTTTTAAGAGTCATTACCATAAGCAAGAAGAAGTAGGTATTGAACAATTTTATTTTTTACCGTTTGAAAACGGTTCTATTTTTTTGTTAAAAACTTAATTTATTTCACTCTTTTTAGTAATTTTAATAATTCTGCACATATATATAAGCATAATTGGAATTTTTTTCACTTAACTTCTAAACGTTAAAGAGATACCTTTTATAATCATGTTTGGGCGGAAGAGGCATCCCATCAACTTCGATTATCAAATCGACAGTCAAATAATCAGTCGAACTAACTCCGTAAAGGATCTCGGGGTGATATTTGATCCCAAGCTGTCGTTTCACGACCACGTAATGACACTGGCTAAGGAGTCGCATAGACGACTAGGATTCGTCCTTCGGAGCATGAAAGATTTTCAACGCTCTGACGTCATTCGTGTGGTATTTAATGCTCTGGTTCGATCAAAACTAGAAACTAGCGCCTGCGTCTGGAACCCATACGAGAAAACATATGCGCTAATCCTTGAAAAAATTCAAAAAATATTTTAAGGTATCTTTATAAAAGAGTGAATGGTTATTATCCATACCTTTACCCTACTAAATTCCTCTTAGGCTCTTTAGGTTACAATTCCTTGGAAGTCAGAAGGCAATACCAACAAATGGTCACAGCATGCAAAATTTTACATTCTAAGATCGACGCCTCAGACTTAAATAAATGACGAGCTATGTCGCTTATTCGTACCAAATAATTATCGGCGGGGTCACCGGCACAAATTGTTCGCTTTGCACCCTTCGCGAACGGTCGCGCGCTCTCATTCGCCGATTCCTCGTACGCTTAGAGCGTTTAACGCTCTCCTGGAGACTTACCCTGAGTGTGATTTATTTGCGGATGGATGGAAGGAAATATTGTCGGTATGCTTGAAGTTCTGTGAGCGAGAAGTATGATTGTGATGTCCTTTAATTAATGTAATTGGTTTGTACCGTATTAATTAAAGTAAAATAAATAAATAAATAAATTGTCTAATAGCCATCTTATACCCTGAAAGAATATTACTATCAGTCCACCTGAACGTATAAATTAAAAGAATTTTCTCTCAGCTCCTAACCGTTGAGGAGTTGTACCTTCAATCACCAGCTTAGCAACCTGAGGTGATATTTACCGGACATAAATATTTGCATTATGTTAAAAAATATGAATAAAAGAATGTGTGCCTATTAAGTTTCAGTGTTTCTCTCGATTTCCCTAGTATCACATCATCAGATTTTGCCATGGTGACAGTTGTACTACCTCAGGAATGTAAGATTTCCAACAAAAAACCATTTATTGAAAGAATTTGCTCTCAACTCCTAACCGTCATAGTACCTTCCATCATCAGCTCAGCAACATGATATGATGATAATTATAAACAAATAGCTGTTTTTCTTTTGTAAAAATATGAAAATCATTTGTTGTGCTATAAAATTTGAATGTTCCCTTCGATGTCTCTTGGATACCAATATCAGACTTGGACTTGGTGACAGTTGGACCACCTCAGAAATGTAAGATATCGAACAAATAATTTATTGAAAGAATTTGCTCTCAACTCCTAACCTTCGTAGTACCTTCCATCATCAGCTCAGCAATATGATATGATGATAATTATACACAAATGCCTGCTTTGCTTTAGTAAAAATATGAAAATCATTTGTTGTGCTATAAAATTTGAATGTTCCCTTCGATTTCTCTGGGATCCCCTCATCAGACTTTGACTTGGTGTCAGTTGGACCACCTCAGGAATGTAAGATTTGGAATAAAAACTATTTATTGAAAGAATTTGCTTTCAACTCCTCACTGTTGCAGTACCTTCCATCATCAGCTCAGCAACACGAGATGATGATTACTATGCACAAATATCTCTTTTGCTTCAGAAAGTATAAGAAAATCAATGTATGTGCCTATAAAATTTGAGAGTTCCTCTCGATTTCCCTGGAATCGCATCATCAGATCCTGATTTGGTGACAATGGGACCACCTCGGGAGTATAAGCATACGAACAAAAAAAGAATTTTGAAAATCGGTCCACAAACGGCGGAGTAATCGGTGAACATATATAAAAAAAATACATACAGCCGAATACAGTACCTCCTCCTGTTGGAAGTCGGTAAAAAATATAATAATTAAAAAAAATTGCAATGACATCCCTACTATCCATACTAATATTATAAATTCGAAAGTAACTGTGTCTGTCTGTCTGCTACACTTTCCCGCTTAAACTACTGAACCGATTTTAATGAAATTTGGAACACAGATAGAGTGGACCTTGAGAAAAGACATAGGATGGTTTATATCCTAAGGGAACCTATAAAACTGTACCACGGGGGTGAAGCCGCTGGCAGAAGGCTAGTTTCCTCTATAATCTGGACGTGCCTTTAAGAGGCCGTATACGAAATTTTGCCGATTTCGCTGATTTAGCTCATTTTATACATGAGATTTAGCATTTAAAATACAGTATTTCCATAAGTTTTATTGCACAATATGACTGATCATTTCAATAATAAACTATTAAGTGAGCCACTTTTTAATTTTTATTTCGTTATTTTGCTTAATAGACCTGAAGCCGGTGATAGTTTTGTAAATATTACTGTAATAGGTATAGAATATCACATATTTCTGGATCATTTCAAAGTCTAAACAGATCGAAATAAATGCCATGTATTGCTGTAAAAACCACATAGGTACAAAGTGTATGAGCCACTTTTTGCCACTCTCATACAAAAAATATTAGTAAAAAAACATTGAACTTTGTCAATTTTGAGAGAAAATGGGCCAGAAATTGCATTTGATTTCGGAAAATTGGAATAATCTTTCGTAAAATTTATTTGACATAAATACTCTTCAGTTTATAATCAATCCGTTTCCTGAAAATAAATCTTATTAATAATGATGATTCGGCATTAAACATCTTTATATGTAACCTAAATCTCGCATTATTATTCTTGACGCAAGCTATAAAAGTGTCAATGTGTCAAAAAAAGTGTCAAAAGACAAAATTTCGTATACGGCCCCTTAACATTTGTTTACATCGACACCCTGAAGTGAACCGTATTTAAAGATGAGTCGTGCCAAGGTAACATACTAATTCAATTTCAAACAATAACGACCGTCACCTTACTTCATCGGCTAAACAATAGCAAATCGCTCGTTTGTTTGTTTCCCAATCACCCCGAGCACGCGAATGTCAGGAATATTTCAACATTTGAATACTAAGCAGGTTTTTTTCCATAACTCCAAAATAAATCATCATAAATTACTCGATATTCGCGAGACTTACATGTACATTGACGCCCGCATTTGACT
Organism: Pyrgus malvae; assembly: GCA_911387765.1. NCBI lineage: Eukaryota > Metazoa > Arthropoda > Insecta > Lepidoptera > Hesperiidae > Pyrgus > Pyrgus malvae. The sequence goes on along the minus strand of OU426958.1, from coordinate 2,852,165 downwards.
GTATAAAGTTAAAATAGATTTATTATTTACCTATTCTGTTGGCATTCGCCCGTAAGTTCTAACATTTTTGTAATCTCTTTTGGCATACTCAGATCGTTTTATTTCACAAAGTAGTAATTGATAGCACTAAGCTACTAAAGGATAATATCGCTAGAATTTCTTCAGTCTTAACCAAAAATGATGTCCGAAAATTCACAAGTTTCGGATAGGTACAGATGAAGAGACATACATATCTATCCCACCGGAACAGTATATTTTTCCGGGATTAAAAGTAAAATCCTTTGTCCTTTATCTGTGTACCTACCAAACATTAAAATTAGCGACCGTAAACGTAAGAGATACTCACAGACCGAGTTAGTTTGGTTTGGGGTGAACCACCTTATGATTTCGGAGTTTAAAAAAACAGATTACGACCGATTCTCAGAACTATCGAATATAATACAAAACTTCATAAAAAACGGTCAAGGCGTTTCGGATGAATATGGCAATAACCTAACACTGTGACACGAAAATTGTATACCTATATAGGTAAGGTAAACGTCCATTTTATCGTCAGTTTTCGTCAGTGTCCCAATACTCGTCATTCATATAAAAAGTTTAACTTTTGACCGTTTTTCTATAGAATGACGAGTACTAGTACGCTGATGACATTATAGACGTTTACCTTATATAGAAGAAGAATGGAAGAATGGACGTTTGCAAAATATAACGGTCTTTAAAAATTATTACCTCCCCGACAACTTTATTAGCACATCTTTTTCCACGAATTAATAATGCTACCAAGTGATCATTTACTCTCAGCAGGTATCTTATCTATGATTTCATTATGAACTGATACTCGCTGATGAAAGACAATAATATCCCCAACAAATGAAACATAAACCACACACACTATACATGGAGTGATGCTCACAAGTTGGCTAGTGCCCCATGATACCACCTTAGCTTTGTTCAACAACCCTAGGCTTATTGGTAGGCTAGAAGATCTGAGCTTGCATAGAGATATTAGCGCTTTGTGCTGTGTCTAGGGAATGCAATCTCGCAACAAAAATTTGATCCAGGTATTTGCGGGACTGAGAGGTCTAAGTCCCTCGGGATCTCGGTATTTGCGGAATCCTGCATGTTTCTGAAAGTCATTGAGAAAATAGATGATTTTTAGCAGAGATAGAAGATTTCGTACAAGCGTCTGATGAATTTCAACATTGATTCTGCGTGCTCGTCTGTCGTTGTTTACCGTTGCACAGTCCCGCTAATCCCGCGGGATCCCGCTCGATTTATGTGCGGGACTGGTCCCGCAAAAATGATGCGGGATCCTGGTATTTCGGGATCCCGGTATCCCGGTATTGCATTCCCTAGCTGTGTCTTGTACCTTGTACCGCCTCTACAAACGGTGCAGACTCATACAGAGCGCTCAACCGAGTTACATGGTCTGCAATGTCTGCATACCTACGAGTATATCATCGTTTTATTACTGCTACTGAAGAGAGAAGTACCACCGGTATATACAAATGTACTCTGTGAGTACCACCCCATCAGCGGCACCAACTGGACATATGAAAATCGTCCACAGTTCTTTATTCACGTTGGGTTCTTCAAGAACGGCGTTAAAGACAAAGACAAAGACTTTTGCACAAATATGGGTGTTTATAAAAGTTGTTTATACATATTTAGTATAAACAACTAAATAAATATATAACACAATTACAAACATGTACATTTACATCTATTTCACTATAATTTTTATTTGAAAAGAATTATTTTAAAAGAGCCCTTGAAAATATAGCTCGCAACGCATCGACGACTCCTCTGGTGTTGCAAATGTCCATAGGCGACGGTGACCATTCACCATAAGGACCGTATGCCTGTTTGCAAGGTTTCTTTTTTTAAAGTTTCTCTCTCTCCTCTCTGTGGTGAGACCTCTTTATAATGTACCTCTCCACATAATTATATAGGTAAACTAAATGTGACACACAGTTTCACCCGCTTTCAAGAAGTGAATATACTCTGTAGATATCACGTGTCGCAATAAAAACCCATACGTTTATTTCTTAATGTCTTTGCCTGCGAAGATCATTTTTATTTGTTATCAGGACCATATATATCAATATTCTCATAGTGTGAAAAAAATTCCATACAAGCTTTGCCCCCCATTCTCTAATCCATCCTTTTGTCGTTTTAATTTGCACAGATCATATTTAACTGTAATCGAGAGGTCACATCACGTCGGGGTCAACAGTTTGGCAAAGGGAGATCTCCCGCTGGGCGTGGTGGTCATGCCAGGGGAGCGGCCGCACTCCGACTCACTCAATTCGGAGCTTGTATATATGGTTGGATGTATATGTACTTATATGATGTATAGATGGAAAGGAGTACAGGCCGCCCTCCAACCAGGTGGACTGTCGACCTGAAGAAGACAGCGGGTAGTCGCTGGATTCAGAAGGCCCAGGATCGGGAGGAGTGGCGAACGTTAGGGGAGGCCTATGTCCAGCAGAGGACAGTAAAAGACTGATGGATGGATGGAGGGATATATGGTCGGATAATCAGAAAACTCCGATAGCGTGATTTAGGAATACCCATGGTATCTCTTGATGAGTAGCGGAAGGTCGCTACGTATATGTACCTATTTTCATACAGTCCAGAAATGAGAAAATTTCATATTAACTTCAAGACCATGTATCAACCCCCTAGGAGATGAATTACTAAAAATCCTTTCTTAGTGGTCACTTACACCATGAAAGAAACCCCTGTACCTCAAGTTTCTAGGTAGGTACAGAGTAGTACAGACGTACAGTAGTTTCGGCTGTGCGTTGATATTGATATCTAAGTCAGTGAGGCTTGCCTTTTATACACAGACAAAGCGTATAACCTAACAACAATGAATAAGTACTAAAATTAATTTACGATGAGCTGGAACATCAAAACAGGTCGTCAATCAGCCGCCATTGCTTAAGTCCTAAATATACGGTACTTCATAAAATGTTTACGACATAATTAATCCATTTGAGTATAGATTATACCGACTGTTCTATGTATAAATACAAGCTTATTCTGTCTTAAATTAAAGTACTGTCTAATGTATCTTGCCCTCATCTTGCTGTAGCCGGAAATTAAAGTTACTGTACTGTACTGCTTGTTCTTCCTTGTATTGTGTCACAAGTACGCGTACTACACGCAACCCCTTTAAGAAAAGCGATTGCGTTGGTACGAAGGAGAAGATGGATCATTAAGGATTCTGACTAGGACACAAAGAATTCTAGTATTCCTGCGAAAACGGATAGGGAGCCACTTGGGATCCTCGAGAGGTTGAGAAACACGAGCAAATTTTCTTAAACCAAAGATAAATCGAAAACACGAATGCTGCAATTGCTCTAGTTTATTGAGTATCTCACTGTATCTCATCTGAAGTATCTTGGTAGCAAGATATTTTATGTATGAAAACACCAACTTAATTGATGTGCATCATCAAATGCGGCGGAGTACACCGATTTTCAACATGGCGACGTGCTTCCCTAATTACGTAAACAACCTGCAGTAACTTTGCGGTACAGTGAGTGATAGCCTGAAAACAATAATAAAAAACCGGCCAAGTGCGAGTCGGACTAACGCACGAAGGGTTCCGTGCCATTATCTCTATAAAAAATCACGTTTATTGTATGGGAGCCCCTTAAATGTTTATTTTATTCTGTAGAAAAGAAAAATAAAAGAAAAGCAAATATTTTATTTGCACAAATATGGGTAACAGAAAAGGTTTTACAAAAATATTTAGATCACCATATTTACCCTTTAGGGTGTACAAATTTTATTTTAAAAGTTATAATATGTTTAAAGTTATATGCTTAAATTTAAATTATAAACTAATTATTTACAATAAACACTTAAATACGCACGCACGCACTAAAATACAGATGATTTAAATAATTCTACATTGTTATCGTTTCTTTCCATTTTTAGTATTTTTTGTTACAGTGGCAACAGAAATTAATCATCTGTGAAATTTGTAATGTAAGCCATTACGGTTCATGCAATGAGTAACGAAAAGTCATTATCAAAGGGTTCATGAGATACAGCCTGATGACAGATATAGACGGACGGACCACGGAGGCTTAGTAATAGGGTTCCGTTGGCACCCTTCGGGTACGGAACCCTAAAATGTAGACCACTAACGACTTACCGCAACGCATCCTGCATGTTCGTCTGCAGTCCATTTAAATTAAATAAATAAAACGCAAGTAGAGCAGTAACATAAATAGAACGTTTCATTTGACATGACTTTACTCGTTATTTTACGTCTGACGTGGTTTTAAGTAACAAGAATAACAATGGTACTAATTTTACCGGACAGCTGACGAGCTGCATACGTTTGAAACGCACTGAACATTGACTGAAGAATGTGCAGTTGTACAAACAAGTGAAACAATTGCATCATGGCAAATAATAATATTAATAACATTTAACAACAGCCGGTTTTGGAAGACAAGTCAAAAAGACATATTGTGCTCTTGTTTTATTTTCATTTTCTTTGTGTATTTTTGAGTTATATCGGATAAAGTTGATGGCATTTTGGTTGATATAGGTTAATTACAGTACACGAGTGTTTGTGAAATAGAATAACAGTGCTAAAATATGTTTTTTTTCTGCTTGCCTCCAAAATTTCATCGGACAGTTCTAGTAAAGTAGCCATCGCTTTACTTGAATGTTGGACTGACTAGACTGACTGATTACTGACGACTTACTGACTTTGTTATTACTTCATCCAGTTTAACTGAAACTGGCAAAAAATTGATGCAAAAATTATACTTGACGCTGGCAGTATGCACAGAATTTGCGATGCCATAATTGAAAAAAAAAACAACAGCCTTTTTTTTCTTTTAATTAAGTAATGACATCGCATATGTGCATATTGCCAATGTCAAGTGAAAATATTTATATTCAGTTTTTGCCTATTACCTTGAAACCGGGTGATATCGTCAGTTATCTGTCAGTCAAGTCAGTTAGATCTCTATGCAAAGCCACGGCTACTTTACCAGAATGTATCCGAAAAATATGTTTTCATATCACATGTAATGAAACAACGAGTTTTGATTTCTGTTTTGCCAGTCGAAACAAGACAATTTCAAACCAATGCGAATGTGTCAGTCAGAAACAACGTTTTTTCTGCCCTAGGGGAGAAACAACGTTGTTTCAACCCGGCACCTTTATTTGTTTATTATTTACGTCTTTATTTCAAGTCTGTCAGAATCGCACTGACAACTGTCGTCAAATCGTTGTCAAAAGATATTAATGCGCTATTTCTCTGAAATAGTCTTACTTCTACTGGCTACAGAAATCAAAACTCGTTGTTTCATTACATGTGATATGAAAAATACAGTGTGTGGCTCGGGATGAAACAAAGACGATTTCAGACTCTCGCCCTCGTCAGAAATGGTCTTGTTTCACCCCTTCCCAAGAATTGCTACACAATATACTATTTCGTTCAATTTACTTCAGAATACTTGTGCACTGTAATTTTTGTCAAACAAAATGCCATCAACTTTATCCAACATATCGGCCGCCCACGACTTCGTCCGCGGACTTTAGTTTTTTGCCCGATAGCCTTCCTTAATAAATGGACTATTCAACACAAAAATATTTTTTTATTCGAACCAGTAGTTCCTGAGATTTGCGCGTTCAAACAAACATACTCCTCAGCTTTATATTATTTTATCCGACATTTCCATTTAGAGAATGAAGAAAAGGTGGCTGCAACCCTTTTAACATCCCATTGCTGGGCACGGGTCTCTCCCCATTATCGGAGAGGCCTGGAGCTTACTCCACCACGCTGCTCCAATGCGGGTTGGTGACAAGATGACATACAAGACAAGGTTTAACAACTGTTATCAATCGACAACAACCGGGACCGACGGCTTAACGTGTCCTCCGAAGCACGGAAACACGCATGAATTTTTTTGCCACTAGCGGTCACCAATCTCACACTCGACCGCGCCCGTTTGGCTTAGTCGCATAGATCGCTTGCGTTCTACGCTAACCACCGGGCCATGTGCGCTTCAGAAAAGATAACGGAAGTTAAAGGAATCCAAAGAATGATGAAAAAGGATAATAGATTTTACACATTTTACTTGGGTGTTTGTGTATACATATACATTTATTTGTGTATACAACACCCAAAGACTAGGCTTTGATATGTCAAACTTCCACCTTTCCACCTAAACACAACAGTATTGCTTCATTGCAGAAGTGGGTGCAGCGGTTCTAAGTACTCCCCTGGTCCAACCATAAAAGTTCTAGCACCTATAAAATTACATCACAACAACATAACAACATACTTAGTTGCATTTAATTATACGAGTATTATACCTATTGATGTAAGGACATGATTGGCGCCAATTTGGTGAACTCCAAATTAGGTGTAAACAGCGTCGCGGCGCCCTTTCTCGCTTGTCAATAGCTTAATTTACCAGGGGGCAAATGTTTGGCGAAGCTCTATAAATATAAAAGTGGCCAAGGGCGAGTCGAAATTGTTGCAGAGGTTTAATATGTACGGTACGTTGTACAATTTAGCAGTACCAGTTGTGCAAGAAGTATGAAACTCGAAAACTTAGTCCTAATAAGGTATTTTTCTTTTTGACTGTTTATTTATTCCACAACATTCGGGCTTAGATAAAATTATATAACGAAGAATGCCTTGAAATATCTATACATATAATAAAATATTGAATATAATTCAAACATACTCAAGGAGAATTAACATTAAACAAGACATCGACGTATCTCTCTCTGTCAAGTTCTCGCAAAACTCTACTTTTTTACCTTTCGATAAACGAACGATCCTTAAATGTTTAACAGATAGGAACAATTTATATGAGATAACAAAATTGTTCTTTTACAATTTTTCCCGCAATTTTCCCATGTTTTCTTACTTCTGTTTTAATAAACGAACGATCCCTAAATGTTTAACAGACAGGAACAGTTTATATAAGATAACAAAATTGTTCTTTTACTATTTTTCCCGCAATTTTCCCATGTTTTCTTACTTCTGTTTAAATAAACGAACGATCCCTAAATGTTTAACAGATAGGTTCAGTTTATATAAGATAACAAATTGTTCTTTTACTATTTTTCCAGCAATTTTCCAATGTTTTCTCACTTCTGTTTAAATTTGTGAAAGTATTTCCCAGGATGTACAACAATTTTGAAATAAAAATTAGTTACATCGGTCAAGCATTTGTAAATTGTAGAGTTTAAGCCAGAATAACGGACGGTGATTCGTTTAGTTTTAGCTGAACTAACGATCGACAACTAATTTATGTATTTGTTATTATTATATTGAAAATAACCGAGGTACCTTATAAATTTTATGGAATCAGCATAGGTAGCTCGAATTACTTCGACTAGGACTTGGAGATTTCATGTTTGTGGCCATTATAAAATAAAATAATAATAATAACAATTCACACTCATAGTCCCACAGTAGTGTAGATATACCTTCGTCGTGGGTGTCATGGACACACACAAAGACAGAAACACAAATACCCAGACCGAGAATAGAAATGTTAAACTCATCATTTAAGTTTCTGATCGGCAGTCCTGCATATAAACATGTATTTAAGGTCTTTACCTAATCTTTACACAGATTAACAAAAAAGTGAAAAGTCTGGAAAATAACGATATGTATAATAAGTAGATAATAATATCGTTTATTTTTTTATGCTTGTCCAAAACCACAGTCCAAAACTAAAGCCCGAAAATTCACATAGTTACCGGACAGACGCGTACATTGGTCTTAGTTTCGTTTCCTAATTTTTCTTGTCGACTTAACAACTGCGTAGGCTATTTATCTTTTGGCGGCAAGCACTTAATGTAGCGCTATCGTTAAATTATAGAAGCGGTAATCCATAAGTCACGCTCTGTCAACACCAATTTGTGGCTAGAATAAGCAAAGCAACCATAAACCGACACCTGCGCATTACGACAAACGTGAAAAGACGAGCGCCATCTTGGAATCTTAAGATTAAAATATTTATTGTACAGGACCTACTTATTACCTATTCCATGGATTTATATTTAATTATTTTTTTTATCAAATTTATCAAGTCAAAGTCAATCAAATCTATTATAAGAGATATTTACATTCTGAAGCCTCGGGTGGAACTGGAGAAATTTTGCAAATGGAGGTGCAATAATTGAATAGCGTACGGGCCTACGGGCGGTAAATTTCTAAATCCGCCACTGGCTAGGAGATACATACATATAACTAAGTGCGTATTATAAATGAACTAGAGGAGGAACTAGAGGAGGACTATAGGAGAACTAGTTTGGAGAATGGAACGTGTGAGCCTTGAGTTTGGACTAAAAATTAACCACAAAAAGACCAAGGTTATGATTGTTGACCGCTTCAATAACAGCTCTCCTACTACTACACAATTGGCAAACTGTGAGGTTGTCTCATCCTACGTCTACTTGGGCTCATTAATATCCAATAATGGAGGATGCATGGAAGAAATTAAGAGACGTATGGGGATGACAAGGAATGCCATGGATAACCTCAGGAAGTTGTGGAGGAATCGAAAAATTACGAAGAGAACTAAAACGAGGCCTGTTCGTACTCTTGTGTTCCCCATTTTCCTGTATGCGGCCGAAACGTGGACTTTTCACGAAATAGAAAAGAAAAAGGTAGACGCCCTGGAGATGTGGCGTTGGAGACGGATGCTTAGAGTATCCTGGACCGAATTCAGATCTAACGTCTCAATACTTGACGAACTTAACATCAAAGAGCGTCTATCGACAACAGTGCAGAAGCGCATTCTAACATTCTTTGGTCACATCTCGCGAAGAAACGAGGGATCCATTGAGCGGCTGGTTGGGCAAGGTAGAGTTGATGGTACTAAACCTCGCGGTCGGTCACCTATGCGATGGACTGATCAAATAAAAAACGCAGTGGGTGGCCCTATAAATGACTGTACCAGAATGACGGTCAACAGAGAGATGGCGGGACCTCGTGAGGCGAATTTCATCTGCCCCAAACTCCTCTACTACATTACGACCACGACAGCTCTGTCAAGAGCTTAACGGATAAGAATAGAGAGATAAATTATTAGGATACAGCCAGAAGTCTCAATTAATGAAAACCCGCGTGGCATAATGGTTACCATGCTGGACTGCCAATCGAGGGGTCCCGGGTTCGATTCCCGGCAAAAGAGAAATTTGAATGATGAGTTTAAATTTCTGGTCTCCGTTTGTATTCCTGTCTTTGTATGTGACCATGGTACCCACGACACAGGGTATTAATTACCTTGTGGGGCTATGAGTGTGTAACGTTTATTTATTTATTTATTATTTATAGAAATTCGGTATATTATTATATGCCGACTAGGTTTATCACACCAAAAAGCAAAACTGTATAAAATCTGAAACTGTCACCCTTGAACCCTCGTAAAATTGCTGCAAGTGTGTAAATAAAATAATATTTTTATGGCACTCCCCGAAGTCATAGAAAGCTTTTAGGTGGTAAAGCTCTTATGGTTCGCCCGGGAAAGTACCACCGCTGCACTCACTTCAGCTGTGTCGTGAAAAGAAAGAAAGAAAAGAAAATAAATGCTTATTAGGAATACAAAATATTCGCTTAATTAATGTAAATTTTTCCCGGTCATCGCCTTTAGGTGCCCGTTAGGGCTAGATATTGAGCTGAGAGGAAAAGGCGGCGGGAAAAAAACTCCCAGCAGCACTCTTTTAAAAAAAGTACATTTATATACCTACATACATAATTGAGATAACAGAATGGCTATCGTGTAAGACGCTATCAATCAATATCAATCTGTGAATCAATTCTATTGTGTTCCAGGGAACATGAGCAACCATCAGCCTCCTGAGTAGCAGCGCAACTGCATACGACCTCAGACAAGACTTACCTATGCTTGCTTGAGGTTGTGTGTGGACACACCACGTGGCCTGCATGCTTGTCTGCAATTCAATAAAAAATCTTTTGGTATGTAAGTACCTACCTTTTTTTGGTATCGGGGAGGAAACCTTCAAAAGGTACGAGCACCTTGGGAGAGGATACCGGGTTATGTGGGATTTGTACCGCACTAAAACCCCCTCGGCAGCCTGCCTCTGCGCTTGGGGAAGACTCCAGGATCTCCAGTGGAACGCGCGGCTCCCAGAACGGGCCCATCTTTGGGAGAGCAGATGTGCCCTCCTGCACCTTCCGATGCTTACTGCCTTATGTAATTTTTTTTTCTTATTCTATTTGATATCAAAATTTTTTCTATGTTCTATTTTCTATATATAAAAAAAAATGTTTTCTTTGTATTACAAATTTTGTAATTTTGTTCAAAAATCATGGGGAAGACACTGTCTGCTGCAACACAGTGTAAACTACAGTGGCAGACAGGGACTTCAAATATTTGTTATGTACAATTAAGATCAATAAAATTTTATTATTATTATTATTATTCGGCCACGCACACACCGCCGTCCTTCCCGGAGCTGCTGGCTGGACGGATTGAGCTCCCACTGTCACCGCCCACAACCCCCGAAGCCCCCTTTTAGTCGCCTCTAACGATCAGGCAGGGGATACCGTAGCTCGAATCTATTCTTAATCCCGAAGCTAAGTTTCTAAGTGTTTCGCGTAAGCAAGTAACAAAAAAAAAACACGCAAATTTCAAACAAAAAATCAAACAAACAATCAAACACAAAAATTCAAATACAAAGATTCAAACAAGAAAAACATTCAGAAAATAAAAATCTCACGTAACAAAGAAAGCTTTTTCCAACAATGAGTGGACGCGTGGTACAAATTGCAGCGAAGAATTTGTAGTGAAGATGTTGAGTAAAAAATAACTTGCTCTACCGATCATAATTTTGTTATTCTTGAATACTCTACCGATCATAATAATATATCTTGTTCTAGATGCTGATCGCAAAGCTCACCAAAGTATTTTTCTTCAGTAGTCTAAGCAATAAGTTAAAAATGGTGAAAAATAGCGATGGTTACTGTTCTTAAAATTACATGCGATACAATACAAGTTCACTCTGTCCGGAATAATTTCATAGATAACGGAAATTTCCTATCTAGAATATTCTTTTTGTCCGATAAATACACATCGGATTTAAGCTGTCATAACATTTTCTTATCACGCATAATTATTTAAATGCATTTTTATATTTAGAAATTAAATTAGTCATGATGATTAAAACGATACATTTTTTCCACCTTTCTTTTACTTTTCACGTAAAAAACTCGCTTAAGTTTCCGGACGAACTCCCTACGTATGACCACCACCACACACGAGACACCTTAAAATCTTAAATTCCCGGCTGGAGACCGCATTTTTTCACCGAAACAAAATAAATTGCTTCACGGTCGAAATAGGTGAGCGGAGGTCCTACTCTTGGTCGAACCTTACCTTCGTTTTACAATCTTTAATCTGTTATTTGAACGCGTCTTCTTATAATACTTACTTTCCTTTGACACGATCTTAGAGCATCGAAGGTACTAACTCAACGGGTGTCATACCTGTCAATGTTGATGCTCTAAGGACACGATAGAGACTGAACTCCATTTCCAAAACAAAGAATTCTATTAAAGTCTATTTTTGATTCGATGCAAACGCCACATTTTAATCTATTCACTTAATCCAATCCAATCTAGGTATACGTAAATAAAGCAAGGTCACACGATAAAAGCCGGTAGCGAATCTAAAATGTATTTAAAGAACTTTCAAACGAGTTATGTAATGAGTATTTTTTATTAATTATTTATAAAGAAAGTAATACTAATATTATAAATGCGAAAGTGTGTTTGCTTGTTTGTCCGTCGTTCACGCCGCGATGGAGTGATTTTTGGAATGATTTTTGCGAAAAGACAGGTAGGAGCCTGGAGTGTCATCCTACCGTTACAGTAAATAGTGTCATTTCCATGGGATGATTTATTCAAATTCAAAAATAGCTTGTTTTGTTTACTTTTGTCGGAAACCGTCAAGCTTTCTTAAGAACTGTGTGAAAACAAGATTTTTTCTTTATAACCCCATAAATACGTTGTACTTAACAGTCAATAAAAGACATAAAGACGTAGTAAACCTTAATTTATTATCGGCGTTTTATTCACCTTTTGTTCTTAAAAACAAATAAGTTTGGAGTAAAAATGTTTCAATGGGGGCAGAAGGTGATGAAAAAGTTAAAAGCAGTAATCTTGAGTTCAGTAGTCGAGTAATTAAGTAATAAGTATTAAAATACATAAAAAACATAATCTACTAAATATGAGTCTGAATATGAAATAATATGCATCTGATTATCATATTGGGATGACGAAATACCTACATATTATTCCAACCCAGGCGCGGTCCCGGGAGCGGGGGGTGAGTCACAGGGGACATGTCACCCCCAAAATCCATCAGTCATGCGAAGATGGAAGGCGAAACAAGCCAATTTGGGACACCTCTTCCCACCAAATCTCTTAGTGACCCTCCCCTTCAATTTCTTGGTGACCCCCCCAATCGAAGGCTGCGACCGCACCTGGCTACATCACTTTTAAACCCTGATTGCACCTGTAATATTTAATGTAATCTATTTATCTCTTGGTTTGGGATGGACAGGGATTTATATACTAGCGAACAATTAATCAAAGAAGCCTTGTCTTTTTTTTATTTGAATGGAGTAGCAGACGAGCATGCAGGCCACGTGGTGTTAAGTGGTCGCTGCAGCCCATGGACATCTACCCACAACCTCAAGCAAGCATAGGTAAGTCTTATATGAGGTCGTATGCAGTTGCGCTGCTACTCCGGAGGCTGCACTGCACCTTTCCACCGAAACACAACATAATTGGTTCACGACAGAAGTGGGTGCAGCGGTGGTACTTCCCCGGGCGAACCATAATAATTCTACCACGTATAGTATTTTAGATGACCAGCAGATTGCAACAATATCAAGCTGCTGCCATTCTTGTAGTCGTCCCAACAGAGGTGTTAGGAGATACAGATTTGTAGCAATTAGCAATTAGCAAACCGCAACCCACATTTCCATTCTAACTTCTGTTTATAATGTTCTGTGACTTTGACGACCCGCGTAGCGCAATGTTTACCATGCCAGACTGCAAATCGAGGGGTCCCGGGTTCGATTCCCGGCGAAACAGAAAGAATGATGAGTTTAAATATCTGTTCTCAGTCTGGGTGTGTGTGTTCCTGTATTTGTACGTGTCCATGGTACCCACGACACTGGGTATTAATTACCTTACTGTGGGGCTATAGTGTGTAACGTTTATTTTTTTAAAGTTTGAAACGTATTTACTTTACCGATTTATCACAGTTAATAAAAACTACTTAAAAAGAAAAAGATAATATGTATACATACATATTTTACAAAATGTATATGCCATCCAAAGACCTGATTGCGGCATGGTGCCCAAAACGCTGGCAGCATTCCCTCGTTGAACCAAAAGACCGATTTTTTGAGCAAAGTAACTGCCAGCCCTCTGGTCACCCGAAACGAGGACAAATCTTCTTTTTACCGACTTCTAAAAGGAGGAGGTACTGTATTCGGCTGTATGTATTTTTTTTTTATATATGTTCACCGATTACTCCGCCGTTTGAGGACCGATTTTCAAAATTCTTTTTTTGTTCGTATGCTTATACTCCCGAGGTGGTCCCATTGTCACCAAATCAGGATCTGATGATGGGATCCCAGGGAAATCGAGGGGAACTCTCAAATTTTATAGGCACACACATTGATTTTCTTATACTTTCTGAAGAATAAGAGATATTTGTGCATAGTAATCATCATCTCATGTTGCTGAGCTGATGATGGAAGGTACTGCAACAGTGAGGAGTTGAAAGCAAATTCTTTCAATAAATAGTTTTTTATTCCAAATCTTACATTCCTGAGGTGTTCCAACTGTCACCAAGTCAAAGTCTGATGAGGGGATCCCAGAGAAATCGAAGGGAACAATCAAATTTTATAGCACAACAAATGATTTTCATATTTTTACTAAAGCAAAACAGGCATTTTTGTATAATTATCATCATAGCATGTTGCTGAGCTGATGATGGAAGGTACTACGAAGGTTAGGAGTTGAGAGCAAATTCTTTCAATAAATGGTTTTTTGTTCGAAATCTTACATTTCTGAGGTAGTCCAACTGTCACCAAGTCAAAGTCTGATGATGGTATCCCAGAGAAATCGAAAGGAACATTCAAATTTTATAGCACAACAAATGATTTTCATATTTTTACTAAATCAAAACAGGTATTTGTGTGTAATTATCATCATATCATGTTGCTGAGCTGATGATGGAAGGTACTATGACGGTTAGGAGTTGAGAGCAAATTCTTTCAATAAATGGTTTTTTGTTGGAAATCTTACATTTCCGAGGTGGTCCAACTGTCACCATGGCAAAATCTGATGATGTGATACTAGGGAAATCGAGGGAAACACTGAAACTTAATAGGCACACACATTCTTTTAGTCATATTTTTTAACATAATACAAATATTTGTGTCCGGTAATTATCACCTCATGTTGCTAAGCTGATGATTGAAGGTACAACTCCTCAACGGTTAGAAGCTGAGAGCAAATTTTTTCATTAATTTATACGTTCAGGTGAACTTATAGTAGTATTCTTTCAGGGTATAAGATGGCTATTAGATAAACATGATTATAAAAGGTATCCTTTTAACGTTTAGAAATTAACTGAATAAAATTCCAATTATGCTTATACATATGTGCAGAATTATTAAAATTACTAAAAAGAGTGAAATAAATTAAGTTTTTAACAAAAAAATAGAACCGACTTCAAACGGTAAAAAATAAAATTGTTCAGTACCTACTTCTTCTTGCTTATGGTAATGACTCTTAAAACTATTTTTGAAGTCGGGCCCTTAGTAAAATGTCCTGTCTTAGTAAATATAGTGTACCTTTCGTTCTGAATGGGCACCGACTCCAATATAGTTTTAAAAATCATTACCATAATCAAGAAGAAGTAGGTACTGTCCCACTGTCTGTACTGTCGATGCCCATTTAGAACGAATGGTACGACATTTTAGTAAGGGCCCGACTCCAAAAATAGTTTTAAGAGTCATTACCATAAGCAAGAAGAAGTAGGTACTGAACAATTTTATTTTTTACCGTTTGAAGTCGGTTCTATTTTTTTGTTAAAAACTTAATTTATTATTTTATTTCTTTTATTAATTTAAACTCTTAGATGTTTAAAAGCAAAGTGGAAGTAGGCACCGTGGCAAAGGCAAAGTGGAAGTCCGCAACAACCAACAAGCTGTCGGCATTTTTATAGTCGCATTCAACCGTGATTTTAATGGTGATACCGGTTAGTGGCAAACCGTTGGCGGTTGTTTTCAAGCTGTCCGCTCTATCTTGCTCTACCAAACTCAATCTCATCATATTTTATTCAGTTAAGGAATTTTGGATACAAATAATTAAACTCAACTAATAATAATAAATAATAAACATTACACACTCATAGCCCCACAGTAAGGTAATTAATACACTGTGTCGTGGGTACTATGGATACAAAGACAGGAACACAAACACCCAGATCGAGAACAGAAATCTAAATTCATCACTCAAATATTCTGTTTCGCCGGGAATTGAACCCGGGACCCCTCGATTGGCAGTCCAGCATGGTAACTACTGCACCACGCGGGTCGTCAACTAATCAAATTTTCTCAAATATCCAAGTAAAATATAAATGGGTTCCGACTTCCGGCTGGTGATCTTTCTATTTTGCAAAAATCAATTGATTTGCAAGTACTCACCAACGGGGAACGCGCGCTCGTATATCGCCTTAAAGTTAGAGCATTGCAGGTATTGACTTCCGTCAATATATCACTTATTTTTTTTCTCTCTTTTTAGATTTTATTCCGAAATCGGTTTTTTTATAATTGCAAATTTTTAAAACTATTACTTTTTTATAGATTTTTTTTTAATTTCGAAAATGATAACGTAGATATTATGAAGTCACATTTTCTATTACATGCTTATAGACAGTAAATAGCAAACCTTAAAATTAGAATGACTTACGTGCGCGCGACCGATTACGTAACACATTATGAATTTGAATTTTATTGTTACTAATGAATAATGCAACTATTATTACACTAATCGATATGCTTATCTACAAATAGTCTTGATCCCAGCCTTACGAATAAAACTTGTTTAGGTTTAAAACATTTCCTAGGTGAATTTTTTTAAATTTTAACACGCGATCCTTTACTGTGGTACATCGAAGTAATATATTAATTAGAAAGATTAATTGTAAAATAGATCTAAAAAAGCAAGTTATGAGTATGTTGCGTAATGCAGATCTTTTTTTTATTTTGTCCTCTGTTCGAATTCGTTACAAAGGTCATTGCTTATAATTTTTGAGTTAATATTGCAATCTACATCTTTTCTAGAAATACAGTTCTTATGTTTTTTTAATATTTCATTTTTGATAATAATTATTAATAATTTCAATAATATTATTGTTTAAAAATTACAATTTCAAGAATCCGATTATCAATAATCTTTAAAATTTATAACCCCTACCCTTAGAATAATTACAATTACATTATAGAAACCTAGTTCGCGCGCCCAAATTGAAGCATGTTGATTGGTGCCATTAATGGCACCAAACGCCGGACCGCTCCGTAAGACTTAAGGTTAAATTTTATCACAACACTTTTTAAAAATAAAAGAAATCTAATAAAATAACTTTTCACAGTGTTTTCAATATTTTGTAAGATTTTATAGTTAATTTGGTCAAAATAAAAATATTTTATTTGTCAGATGTGACCGCTGTAGGAATCTATTTAGTGCTTCAATTTTGACAGCGCGCTTGTATGAAGACTGACGTTCTTAACGTTATTATTCTAAGCCCCTACCTTTTTTAGTCTTTTAAAAATACTTCTGTATGGTTTTCATAACTTGTTGATTTGCTGCATAGTTTACAATATGTAGGCATCTGGTCTTTAATAATACTGTTATCATCATTATTACGTCGATCATAGCCCTGTGACTCACACGTTCAATGTTTGCGCCAATCAACTAGAGTGCGTTGATGTTTTCTTTGTAATCGATGAGGATCATCTTACTTTATAAATGTTTTCGTAAATAACGCTTCTTTTTTGACGTCCCATGGATGGCACAAGAAAAAACAGCCCGGCTTTACATGAGATCTGATAACTTTTTGACAGTGCGAGTCATATCGTCTCGTTTTCGCAACATTTTGTAAGTTGTTTGTATATCAATTTTCAGATCAGACCTCTAGCGTCAAAATTGCGGGTCTCATACAAACTTCCATCCCTTAGTTTCAGGGGTTGGGAAATAAAAATTGCAAGTTTTATATTTTTTGTTGGTTGTGTATTATGTGCACTAATACTAGCTTACATACCAAATTTGAGCTTTCTAGGACATTGGAAAAGACCCTAAGGATATTGATGATCATCAGTGAGTCAGTGACGAAATCAGTTTTTTAGATTTGTTCAACCGACATTTGGTTTTTGTCGCTAGCCTGTAAGAGAGCATTTTAAAGTATTCTTGTATAAAAACATATTTTTTAACTAAGAAATGAAACCGCCGAAATAGGCAAAAAATATAAACCTTTTTATTAAATCTTAATTAAACAATAAAACCGACTTTAAACTATACAAAATAAAGGCTTTATGCTTTACTTTATTAAAAGTATCTGTTTATAACAAGCTAAGCTAATGGTTATGTTACGACTCGGGCGTGAAAATGGCGTACCTTTCTTCTTATAATTCTTGTTCTGAATGGGCACCAGAATTATTAAAAATCGGACTATGTGCTCCATAGAGTACATAATAATATGTACTCTAAAAAGTAATGTGTGGTTTGGGGCCATCCATAAATTACGTCACACGTTGAGGAGGTTGGAGGGGATCGAACAAGTGTGATATTGTGTGATAAGGGGTGGGAGGAGTATTTAAATTCGTAACATCACATTTCAAAATTAAAAATATCTAGATAAATATTAAAAGTCCATAGATATAACATATTTTTTCTTTAATTTAATAATATCTAGATGTAAAATGGATGAATCTGTGATGCCACAATGAACAAAACATCACGATTATCGTGTGACGTAATTTATGGATGGCTTCTTATACCTACATAAAAAATATACTAATATAAACGCCTCGACTTGTAAACCTCTTCCTTTTTTTTCGTCGGTTAAAAACTAGGTGTACTTAAATTGATGAGGTGAATATTAAATATAATTATTATAATTTATAATAATGCGTTATTTACAAAACTAGAAAAAATCATATTCGAAGTTGTGTATAATGAATTTCTGATTAACATTTTTTTAAATGTATTCTGGAAAATATAATTTTTATATTATTATTTTTCAACAAAAATGTGAAAAAAAACTTACCCAGAACTAAGAGGTACGCGACCGAAATGTATTGTTTCCAAAATCCTCCCATTTTAGAACAATATATACACACACAAACACTAAATAATTATTTTATAACCTGCATAGTTTATGACTTTTTAACCGTTTCTCGATATTAGTTCTTATACAAATTAACATTATTTAATCGATTTTTTTCTAAATTTACATTGTCCAAACTATACTAAAATTGTAAGATAACTTTTTATAATAAATAATTATGTTTAAGAACTTAGTTTTTCATTCACTAGTGTATACCGTTTTCCATCGTATAAATTCATAAAAAAAATCATTAAATCTTGACACACGTAAAACTCAATTTAGTATACAACACTGTTCATAAATTGTTTAAAAGATATGAAATTCACTGTCAATTTTAGGTAATTTCTTTAATATTTGATTCCAATAAAGCGTCCTCTACATCGCTCTACCAAGTCGAGAACGATTGTACCCGTGTATCTCCTATAAAATATCGCGCGTAACTGAAGTACGATTCGGAAAATTAAGTGTTTCAGCGGTATTTTTCCGATGTAATAACAGAGTAAAAAGATAAAATGATTATATACAATGTATGATTTAGTTTTTTTTCAAACTGGAGTGACAGCAGCCCATGTACATCTAACAACACACAACCTCATGCAAGCCTGACTCTTGCTTAAAGATTGCGAAAGAAGTGATGGTCGTCTCATGTAAGTCTGGTCGGCAATCTTTCTTCTGAAACGCAATAAATTGTTTTACGACAGAAATGGCTGCAGTGGTGCTTCTCCGGTCAAACCATGAAAGATTGTTGTAATATAAAAACGGTTTAACTCACTTGATTTTTCGGGATCGACCGACTAGTTTTGGACCATTGCTCATGAGCTGCCGCCGCTCGCGGCGAAGTGACGAAGTGAGTTGAAACGTTTTTATATTACAATGAACAAAGACACTCACAACACCTTTAAGGACATGAAAGATCATTCTACCACTGCCCAATTTCTGCCCTTAAGCAATATTAGGTTGGTAAGGTTAGGGTGCCTGAAGTCGAAATTTTTCGAGCAGTGTGTGTTGCCAGTGATGACCTACGGCGCTGAGACGTGGTCTTTCACAGTTAGCCTTTTCCTTAAGCTCAGGTTCGCCCAGCGAGCGTTAGAGAGGGCTATGCTTGGTATTTCTCTACGCGACAGAATTCGTTATGATGAAATCCGTAGAAGAACTAAGGTTACCGACATAGCTCTCAAAATCTGCAAGCTGAAGTTGCAATGTGCAGGCCATATAGTTAGGAGAACCGACAACCGATGGGGAAGAAAGGTCCTTGAATGGAGACCACGTCTCGGCAAAAGGAGTACAGGCCGCCCTCCAACCAGGTGGACTGACGACCTGAAGAAGACAGCAGGTAGTTGCTGGATTCAGAAGGCCTAGGACCGGGAGGAGTGGCGAACGTTAGGGGAGGCCTATGCCCAGCAGTGGACAATAAAAGGCTGATGGATGGATGGATGGATGGAAGGTTAGGGGAGTAAGGTAAAGTAAGGTTGCCGGACACATTTTAGAGGCCACTAACTCTATTGGAGCTTGGATTATTGGAGCAGCGTGGTGGAGTACAGGCCTCTCCAATAATGAGGGGACACCCGTGCTCAGCATTAGGAAACAAAAAAGTTTGCAGAGCCAGTCAATTAATAAATGGTAGGAATGTCATGCTTGAATCCTAACTTGCCAGTCAATTAATAAATGGTAGGAATGTCATGCTTGAATCCTAACTTGATTTGATTGGGATGATTTTTGTTTTAAGTCAAACGTTAGTTGTGTCTAAATTTATTTATTTTACATTATACACTTTAAAAACATTACAGATAGCTTCAATTCGTTTTTAAAGGGACGTAATATATTTAACTGCCGTGCCGCTAGTGGTGTATAAAATATAATAATATTCTGCGATCAGATCATCGACATACGATGATCTGATCGCTGGTGAGCTCGAAGGTGAGCGCTCGTATCAGAGGAGACTCTTTTATGAGCAGGAATCTCGAAGAGTATAATATAATATACAAAGGTGGGAACAGGCGCGGTCGCAGCCTTAAATTTGTCACCAAGGGGGTCACCAAGAAATTTAGGGCGGGGGGATGGGGAGTAACTAAGAAATTTGGGGACAAAGGTGTCCCAAATTGGCTTGTTTCGCCTTCCATCTATTCTATTTCATCACCTTCTGCCCTCATTGAAACATTTTTACTTCAAACTTATTTGTTTTTAAAAACAAAAGGTGAATATAAAACGCCGATAATAAATTAAGGTTTACAACGTCATTATGTCTTTTATTGACTGTTAAGTACACCGTCTTTATGGGGTTATAAAGAAAAATTCTTGTTTTTACACAGTTCGTAAGACTGCTTGACGGTTTTCGATTAGGTAAGTACCTAAAAGTAAAAAAAACACGCGATTTTTGTTTTCTTTTTTTCAGTTTTGATACTAACATTTTTTTAAATATCAGATCCAACTCAGTATGAAACTACTTATATTTAAATATTACATATAAATATTATATTTTAAAAAGTGCATACCAACCCTACTGAATACATCGAAAATAGGAATGTAAAGTTATGTAACGTAATAGGTACTTTATTTTAAAGCAATCTTAAATATTTTGCTTGCGCATGTTTTTTTTTTTGTAATTAAATCATAATGAATACATAGCTATTGTTTTTTGCGTTTCCTAATACAACTTAGAATATAATTTTAGTAATTTAATGTATGCATAAATTAATTCCTTTATTATAAGTAGTAACTAGTAGAACGTGTAAAGATTATATGACTTAAGGGGTAATAAATTATAATGTTAATGCTTATTGATGTCCAGGAATAAACAAGTTGCCACGGTTGGTAAAGTTAATAGCTGAGTCCCTTGGTTGATTCAAAGTTTACACGCCTAAAAAATGGTATAATTATGTGATTTATGTAAATATAATTGAATAAATAATATCTTTTATAAGATTTATGATATTATATTAATAAAGGACTTTTCACTTAATTCCTGGGTCTCCTGTCCGGTCTTCTATTTGAGGCTGACGACATGTTTTGAAGATTGTTTGTTGCCTGTAATTTACGCTATCTAATACCTATTTAAACTATCTGTCTGTGTAGTTTCCAAAATTCCTTCTAACCAACAACTTTTTTTCTTAACATTACCAACAAAAACTATATTCGTTCCTTCCTACTTCAAAAACTTTATGATCGGGAAATTTTCTCATGCCTAAGTGAACGACTAAAGAATTAAAATTGTGTATAGAAATCAAATAATTTATGGCACATAAAAATCGCTTTATCAGCGCGCTTACAAATCATAACTGAAACCCGTTATTAGAATATACCTACCGCAAGTTTACATTATAACTAGGGCTTTGGAATCTTTCCAAAAATCATCCTTAACGTTTAAAGTGTAACATCTGTCTGTCCGTTAATTTTAAGCAAGAAAAAAGCTCGCTCTGCGTGTTCTACCGACTTTACTATGGTGAGTGCTCCGAGGAACTCTTCAAATTGATGCCTACATCACCATTCCATGATTATACCACCAGACGAAGGTTAAAGTTCCACCGGCACCATCTGGACTCGTGGTGGTCCTCCACAGTCCGCTTTGCACGCTCCTTTTTACCACGGACGTGTAGGTTATGGGACAACCTTCCAGCTGAGGCATTCCCAGTGGACTATAACATGGGGTTCTTCAAGAAAGCTGTAAAGAAAGCTCTCCTCCGAAGCCGGCAATGCTCGGGTGGCTCCCCTAGGGTTGCCCGTGTCCATAGGCGACGGTGATCGCTAAAGTCGGTTTACGGACGATAGTTTAGTGCGACAACGTCATAAAAAAACAATGAATACCACATTTACTTTTCACTTCAATTTATAAACAGTCGACGAACGGCGTAAGCCGAACTCTCAAGCCTCAACGTAACGTTACAAGCGCAGATCGTTACGTTACAACGAGCGTACCGTTACAATGACTATGAGTCATCCTTTTTCGTGCGTGCAACCCACAGTATACCTTATATATCTGGGTAGTGCAACCGGCGTTCATCGATTTATTAGATGTTGTTACGTCAAAATTTGCAATGCATTTGTTATTTTAGATTGATGTAAAATCATCGAACTAAGTTTTAAAATTGAAATGGGTTATCAAAATAAACGCGTAATGAGTTAATAGATTGTATTTATAAATTAAGTTTTTAACAAAAAAATAGAACCGACTTCAAACGGTAAAAAATAAAATTGTTCAGTACCTACTTCTTCTTGTTTATGGTAATGACTCTTAAAACTATTTCTGGAGTCGGGCCCTTAGTAAATGTCGTACCATTCGTTCTAAATTGGCACCTACATACTACTACATACAGCGGGACAGTACCTACTTCTTCTTGCTTATGGTAATGACTGTTAAAACTATATTGGAGTCGGTGCCCATTCAGAACGAAAGGTACACTATATTTACTAAGACAGGACATTTCACTAAGGGCCCGACTTCAAAAATAGTTTTAAGAGTCATTACCATAAACAAGAAGAAGTAGGTACTGAACAATTTTATTTTTTACCGTTTGAAGTCGGTTCTATTTTTTTGTTAAAAACTTAATTTATTTCACTCTTTTTATTAATTTTAATAATTCTGTATGTATTAGCATAATTGGAAAATTTTTCACTTAACTTCTAAACTTTAAACAGATTTACCTTTTATAATCATGTTTATCTAATAGCCATCTAAAAGTCTGAAAGAATACTACTATCAGTCCACCTGAACGTATAAATTAAAGAAAGAATTTGCTCTCAGCTCCTAACCGTTGAGGAGTTGTACCTTCAATCATCAGTTAAGCAACAGCAGGTGATAATTACCAGACATAAATATTTGTATTATGTTAAAAATATGACTAAAAGAATGTGTGTGCCTATCAAGGTTCAGTGTTTACCTCGATTTCCCAAATATCACATCATCAGATTTTGAAATGGTGACAGTTGAACCACCTCAGGAATGTAAGATTTCGAATAAAAAACCATTTATTGAAAGAATTTGCTCTCAACTCCTAACCGTCGTAGTGCCTTCCATCATCAGTTCAGCAACATGATATGACGATAATTATACACAAACGTCTGTTTTGCTTTGTAAAAATATGAAAATCATTTGTTGTGCTATAAAATTTGAATGTTCCCTTCGATTTCTCTGGGATCCCCTCATCAGACTTTGACTTGGTGACAGTTGGACCACCTCGGGAATGTAAGATTTCGAATAAAAAACTATTTATTGAAATAATTTGCTCTCAACTCCTCACTGTCGCAGTACCTTCCATCATCAGCTCAGCAACATGAGATGATGATTTCTATGCGTAAATATCTCTTATGCTTCAGAAACTATAAGAAAATCAATGTGTGTGCCTATAAAATATAAGAGTTCCCCTCGATTTCCCTGGGATCCCATCATCAGATCCTGATTTGGTGACAATGGGACCACCTCGGGAGTATAAGCATACGAACAAAAAAAGAATTTTGAAAATCGGTCCACAAACGGCGGAGTAATCGGTGAACATATATAAAAAAAAATACATACAGCCGAATACAGTACCTCCTCCTTTTGGAAGTCGGTAAAAAGATAAACATGTTTTTACTGATATTTAAAATACCTAAGCAGTACGTTTTACTATTTCGTTTTAACTCTCTTCTCTAACATTCAGTTCAACAAGTAAATGGGAAGCAATATAGGCCACTTTATTGTAAGGTAGCTCTACCAGGAAAGAAAAAACAACGGGTTGCATTCCGGGAATGCCGGCGGAAGTGAAAACTTGAACATTAACGTTGTGCATTTTGATAGTTATTTTGGAATGGTTAGCGAATAAATTCGCACGAATTGCTTTAATTATCAGTATTATTTTTCATCTACTATTTTCGTTAGGTTTTCATCTAGTATTTTATAAAGTACTTGCACATTTTCTTTCACTATTTCTTCGTCACTTTTTTCAAACAGATGCACTTTGTTCAATTTCCGTATTTTAAACACTTGATATAGTAGGTACACGAATTTTACAAGTATACAGACAGTCGAGCCATCAGCTGTCCCCACTCCGTCTCGAATATTCGATGGTCACGTGTCCTGACGCGAGTTTAACATTTTTTATCCATCCCAAAAAGTGTACAACGCCGCTAAAGATGTTTTCACTTTAAAAATCGTGTAAATCCACAGGAAAAGGTAGTCTACCATTCCACGGTCAGTGCTGAATTTTTTATCAGAATGGCAATCCATGCATATTTTACTGTTGATTCACATTTTATAGGTAATCCAGAAAATATCTTATAAGTTTTCTGCGATTTTTTTATTTCAACTCTTTTATATAGTAGGTATGTTCCACTTCTGTTCGTTCTTTCTTTGTGCGTTCTTTTCAATAGGTACACAATAAGGTGCAGAAAAGTTGTAGCATTTTTTTAAAATTATCGTGAACTTATTAGTCGCATATGTTATGTACTTATGACCATCTTCCGTGAGAACATCACAATGAGCATTGATCAGTGATCACACACCTAAGAACAAAGATAAGAATGTTTGAACCGTGCAGGCAGAAATTGACCAAAAGAGTCTACATGACTTTTAAACCCCGATTGTACCCATCCGTGGCCAGATACGCACGTGCTTCAGTCAGGACATTGAAAAGGACTAGGGACATTTATTATGCATACAATTAAATACTGTGCCATGTTATTACTGAAAAAAACAAAAACAGGTAAACATACAAGGTTACGTTAAGTGGAGTTGTTAAGGGGGAGTAGTTTTCATCGTCCTGTCTGATTCTACTATTAAACACCATCGTGATGCGTCAGTCTACCCCTCCACGACAAATTTAGCCCATACCTGCCATAAATTAAAATCAAGCCCCCCCCCCCTTCCCCAAACTGAAATCCTGGATCCGCCGCTGAACACCATACCCTTAACTTAACCGTTTTCAAGAACTTGAAGACAAGACTTTAAAGGTTTTTTGTAAAAATAGAAAATTGTCTCTTGTCTATTTATTTCGTGATTTGACTCTCCAGTCTCCAATTAATTTTATTTTTACCATTTTTGTACAGTAAAAATTGTTTTATTATTCTCTACACAGAAACTGCTGGTAACAAAGTGCGTCCTGTTTAGTAGACTATTGATTGTTAAGAAAAGAAGTCAATTTAAAAAAGTCTATGGCCGTTGTATTGTATTACTTTACAGACGTACTCAAACATACATCTGCGTTTATCTAGCTATCCTTTTTGTATCGGGGAGGAAACCTGTGTTGTGTTTCAGTGGAAAGGTGCAGTTGCCGGCCTCACTTACATGAGGCGACCACCAGCTTCCGGAGTAGCAGCGCAACTGCATACGACCTCAGACAAGACTTACCTATGCGTGCTTGAGGTTGTATGTAGATGTCCATGGGCTGCAACGACCACTTAACACCACGTGGCCTGCATGCTCGTCTGCTACTCCATTCAAATAAAAATAAATAAATACCCGGCATCTTGGGAGAGTATACTGGGTTATGTATGTGAGATTTGACAGCACTAAATCCCCCTCGGTGGCCTGCCTCTGCGCTTGGGGAGGACTCCGGGATCTCCAGTGGAACGCACCGGTGTACTCCACGCGCGGCGTCCTGGAGCGGGCCCATCTTTGGGAGAGCAGATGTGGTTTCCTGCACATTCCGATGCTTATGGCGGTATGCGGCCACGCACACACCGCCGTCCTTCCCGGGGCTGCTGGCTGGACGGATCGAGCTCCCACTCTCACGGCCCACAACCCCGGAAGCCCCCTTTTAGTCGCCTCTTACGATCAGGCAGGGCATACCGTAGCTCTATTCTTAATCCCGAAGCTACAGGGAATCTATTATATCCTAAATTTTAGAAAAACAAGAGTATTATCAGAATTTATAGAAATAACTTCGATGAAAGACTCCCAGAGAGTACTACAAATTCAAAACTAAAAGGTGGAACGGTACCTACAATTTACCTACGAAAATTAAGAACCGACACATAACAGTGCTATTTTTGTACTTTTGCCGTGTAAGTAAATCTGATAAATCGGATTAGTTTTATCAAGATCGAAGTGTTTGTCGAATTCTTTTATTGTTGCATATCTGACTCAATTACTGCTATAATTGTGTTATTCACAATTATTTACGATCAGATTAGGTATTGAGATAAAATGTTATGTTATTTCAGTACTTACCAAAAACAGCTAGGTACCTATATAGTTTTTTCACCGCGGACAGCAAAGTTTTTTTTAATTACCTACTCTAATGAGATCACTGCGTGAATACACAAATGTAAAAGATGATTGTAGAGAGCTGAATGATACCGTCGATTTATAATGCTTTTCATTATACGTATTTATTTATGTTACTATTCATAGTTTTGATAAATAGGATCTTCTAAATATAACACCCGCAAAATAAACTCACTCCTTTGATTAAACTCCCACTATTAGGGCCTCGTTCACCATCTCCAAGTAAAGTGCTGATTAGTTACGTCCTAAGTAAAGTTAATTGGCAAGTAAAAGCTATGAGTATAGGTCAGTTTATCATATGATTAATGCTACACGAACATCGTGAATTTGAAATTGAAGTTACAGGGGACTTTAACCGACAATTAGCGTACCTGTCACTTTACTTGAAGGTGGTGAAAGAGGCCCTAAAACTGACAAAGTATTTGGAACTCTGCACTGCACTGCACACATCCGTTTGCAGGATGTACCTACGCTAAAACGCTTAACACAAATCCATGGCATCTCCACTGGAGGTTTTTTTTGTATCGGGGTCGGATACCTTCTAAAGGTATCCGACATTTTCGGAGAGCTGAATATATATATGTGAAATTTTTACTGCACTTTTCACTGCCCTCGGTTGCCTGCCTACGCGCTTGGGAAGAACTCAGGTGCGCGGCGCCCCGAACCATTATCAGGAGCGATGGTGCTCTCCTGCACTTTTCTGTGCTTCCGACGGCGCGGCGGCATGCGAACATTTGTTAGGTACTTTATATTTCTGTAATCATATTTAAAAAAAAGCAAACCTAACTGACTTAGACTTCAAACCCACAGCCGAAACTACTGTGAAACTACTACTACATAGAAACTAGAAATTTTATACAGGGTTACTTTTAAGATGTATGTGAGGAAATTCAGGCCCTAAGGGGGTGAAGTTTATATGGAGTTTTCTTATTTCTGAACTTAGCAGTATGAAAATAGGTATGTACATATATAGTTCTCGATTACAATTAAAAAACGTCTTGGTATAAGTATAGGGTCCTGATTACAAATAAAAATTATCTGCGTATGCAAAGATAATATAATAAGAAATTAAATTTTGATTTTCAATTCGGACACACGGAATCTGCGACTTCATGCTAATAAAATAAAGAAATAAATAATATATACACCGATAAAACACCGGGGCACAGCTAGTTGGATTAAAATGCGCCCGGAATATGATAAGAGCCCTAATCATTTCAATAAACAAAATATGTAATAGCAAAGATTAAACCATACACATAATGTGTGTGTATTCCATAAATACCAAGGAATTAAATATCACTCGGCGCGATCACAACTAATGGTCTAATATATTTTAACTACCGTAATAAATTACAATACACTTACGTAAAGTTCATAAACCTAGTCGGTTTATTATTAGAAATAAATATATTTTTGTAACATTATATGCTATTGTTACAGATAGTTCTTGGCTTATGTTTATTATAAGTAAAGCAACGTTCGTTTATCTACCTACCTAATAGGCAGTTAGACTTCGCTTAAAAAGAGTAAATTTAACGATATTAGTGTGAATAAACGCGCGCGCGCACGAAGCCACGAAGCACGCATGGCTCAGCGGCGAGCATTGAACGCAACGCAACCCATCTATGCAGCTAAGCCAACGGGCGCGGTCGGGTATGAGATGGGTGACCGCTAGTGGCAAAAATTTCATGCGCGTTTCCGTGCTTCGGAGGGCACGTTAAGCCGTCGGTCCCGGTTGTTATCGATCGATAAGTCGTTAAACCTAATCGGAGGCCTTATGGGCGGTTTGAAAACATCCGACATTGGGTTGGCCACTAACCCGCCATCTCTAACAACAATTGGAGCAGCATGGTGGAGTAAGCTCCAGGCCTCCCTAATAATGGGGAGAGACACGTGCCCAGCAGTGGGACATAAAAAGTGTTGCAGCCAGTAGGTATGAATAAAGTAGTGGTCGCGCGGCCGCCCGCGACTTCGGCTCTGCGTCATAGCATGATGTTACATACTATGTATTACATACTATGTAACATCATGCTATAATATACCTATAGCCTATAGCCTATCCCAATAAATGGACTATTCAACACAAAAATATTTTTTTAATTTAAACCAGCACCTAGTTCCTGAAATTAGCGCGATCAAACAAACAAACTGTTCAGCTTTATATGTACATTAGTATAGATAAGAATGAATCCAATAAAATATCTTCCTTTTTATTCATTATTTTTATTTTCAGTGTGAGATTTCTATACCTAATATATTATTTATGATCTAGTTGATACTAAGCCTTATGAAACCTAATACAATATTCGCCAAACAGAAAATAATTGAGAATCAATGTTGATAGTCACCAAAACGTATCGTACATGGTCATGTACAATACGTGTCGGTGTCCAATCTTTTTTTCTGAAATAACTCGTAATATCTATACAACATAATCAAAGGATCTTTCTGAACGCATTACACATCAGTTCAAAACTTTGTGAATTTGTGAACCTCATTTTTGGACAAGTTTTCTGAAATCTAAACGATATTATTATACCTGTAAGTAACCATTTCAGTATAACTTAATTCGTAGCATAAGTGACTACGATAATCTTATAAACGCGCAAAAAAAACAACGTGAAAAGTCAAAACAGACCCCGAATGTGCTAGAAATTATGGACGGATTCATCCTACATAATAAAATACCTGATACATCATCAAGTAGCTCGTGACCATATTGTGGAAACTGCATCCATCCCGACTTTTAATAAGCATTGTGCGAGGAGAAAATCGATATGATACACTGAAGAGTACTGGAGATCTTGAGGAGCCTTCCCTTTAGTTTATGGAGCCCACAGATAACGTAACAGTAGAAAAAATTACCACCTGTCCCACCTCCACCATTTTCTAGCTACTTAGAACAATGTAATAATATCGAAATGAGCTACTACACCCAAACGACGTAGATTAATTGCTTATCATGACGCAATGAGGGGCAAACAGCGGGCTTTATTAAAAACATCACTTTCCCAGGTGAAACTTGGTTTTGTCAAGCGTCAGCTACTATACAAATTTGCGTGGGATAAATTTCGAATAAATTATTTTACACTGTAACTAGTATTTTATTTTAACTGTAGTATATGTAGAGAATTCGTACACGAAATGCTCCATTCTCTACGGACCTTTGTGACAATTTTAAAATATTCCTAAGGAAAAAATGTGACTAAGTTTTAAGATATAATAAATATGTGCGAGTATGTTAGTCTATAAGGTATTCATACTATGGGCCTTGTTGAATGATAAAAAGAGTTTATTATTTATTATTATTAAGTTTCAGGTTTCTTGGATTTTACCAAACTTTGATACGAGAGACACCACAATGCTAATTAATGCTATCGCATTGAAGAAGATACGGAATAATGGTCAACGGGCTATCGGTTGTTTCCAAACAGTCAGTCAAGATCGACGGAATTAGACGGAACCGATAAAATGGGGCAAAACATAAACCACTACTGCCAAACATAGTTTGTCTGTACAAATTATGTTCATTAGAAATACTAAAATTCTTTACCTTCAATATACGAGTAGTTAGGTCAATACACCTACATCTAGTTAAGATATTACCTACTTGTATAAGTAAATACATATCACTTCCTGCGATATAAGAGCCAGGGCAGATTGTAATGGTTTTGTAGGTTGTAGACCATTAATAAATCGACCTGGGAAGTACCTACCATCACTGCATCCACTTCTGCCGTGCGTGAGTAATTTTCTATTGTGTTTCTATTGTATTGGGTTGCCGGCCAGACTGCACTGTTGGCGATCACTTAACATCATGGCCTTTTTTTGGTATCGGGGGAGAAACCTTCAAAAGGTACCCGACACTTTGGGAGAGGATACCAGGTAATGTGGGATTTGTACCGCACTAAAACCCTCTCGGTGGCCGGCCTCTGCGCTTGGGGAGGACTCCGGGATCTCCAGTGGAACGCATCGGTGTCCCCCACGCGCGGCACTCCATAACGGGCCTATTTTCGGGAGAGCAGGTACTCTCCTGCACCTTCCGATGCTTACGGCAGCATGCGGCCACGCACACACCGCCGTCCTTTCCGGGGCTGCTGGCTGGACGAATCGAGCTCCCACTTTCACCGCCCGCAACTCCGGAAGCCCCCTTTTAGTCGCCTCTTATGATCAGGCAGGGGATACCGAAGCTCTATTCTTAATCACGAAGCTACAGGGACTACATCATGGGGCATGCGTGCTCGTCTGCTACTGCATTGAAATGAAATAAAAAGAAATAACTATAGGTGACTCTACAATATGCGTTCAACCGCGCAAAGTGAGGGTCTAAATGTGAAGTCACGTACGTCGATGTGTTAAATACTTTGTTTGCAGTCCTTCAGCCCCCGCGGCGACATCATAACATACACTTCGTGTGTTATAATATATTTTAATTTATTGAAAAATTTAAACAAATTCAAAAATTTCAACGTTTTTCATCGACAGCCAGTGCCCATTTGAAAATTTCGAAAGGTAAGCCGTTATAATATGGACACCGAATCCCAATTAAATTTATGGGAGTCTGTGTAATTATTAATTACACACTGAACATAATTAGGTACTAAAAAACGTATTCGTACTAATGGAAAAAGGTCATTTTATGACATCTACAGAAACAGATAATGGTTGTTTGGGTGACTAACTTTAAAAATACCATGCCATCTATTTATGCTATCCATTTCTATGACATTTTCCAGCTTAAAACGCATATCGGTTTTGGTGGTAGCGAACATAGCTTTCTAAAAGTAAAAATTTTACTACTCACTATCCAATAGGCACCTATCTATTAAAAGCAGAGATAGAAATGGCCATTCTATAATAACCTTGAGCGTTGATGTAACACCAGTAGGATATAAATCAAGACATTTATAGGTGGTAATAAATTATCTATTTTATTCATATAGGCGTGAAGAACTTTCCGCCCTCGATTAGGTAGAAGACGTAGATTTTATACACTTGTATTTCAACCACTCGACAAAATAATAGACCCGTATCGACATTCCAGTGTTTTTTTTTTTTTTGTAATTGAAAATAAAAATAGTAACCGGTGGTTACTTGTACCTGTTTTGGCTTTAAATAACAATGATTTATAAAATATCGAACATTTTAAGATCAATGAACCTAATTCAATTACTATAACTGTTCGTTATCTTCATAATTAAAATTTTATAAAATTTGAATTATGTACTTAGGTAGGTAAATTCAATTTATAGGAACCAGAGATGCGTTCAGCAATCCTTGCTTTAATTATCTTGATTAACATCTCGAGCATGATGTATTCTGGTCATTCATTTATCTCTTATCATTGAACTAGTACATGTATTAACGTAGTACCTACCTAGTAGTACCTATGTGTTTCTCATCACTAGTCATCACATCAGTCATCATCTATGAAAAGCCACAAAGGTGACACTTTAGTAAGATAATCTACTAATAGTTTAAATGCGAAAGTAACCCAGTATGTGTGTGTGTGTGTCTGTTAATTAAAACGTAAACGGTTTTTTTTTTATTTGAATGGAGTAAGTATCAGACGAGCATGCAGGCCACGTGGTGTTTAAGTGTTCGCTGCAAGCATAGGTAAGTCTTGTCTGAGGTCGTATGCAGTTGCGCTGCTACTCCGGAGGCTGGTCGGTCGTCGCTTCATGTAAGTGTGGCCGGCAACTGCACCTTTCCACCAAAACACAATAGAATTGATTCACGGCAGAAGTGGGGGTGAAGCGGTGGTACTTCCCCGGGGGAACCATAATAGTTCTACCACCTACCAAAATTGATTGATTTTAGGCGATAGTAGGCGTAATACGGATTTACGTATTACTTCAACAGTATGGTTGATGTAATACTAGGGTTGCCAGATCCAAAAATCAAAATTTCGGAGAAAATTCCTCACATTTGATGAAAATTCCGGACTTTCTTGTCAATTTTTTTAAATATAAATATTGTGCATGAATAATCGTGAATAAACAAAGCAAAATAAAAATAGTTTGGTGTGTATATGTATATTTTATTTCACTAGTCACTTAATTGTAGAAATTCCGGACGCTTTAATGTTGTTACTTTGATTTCTAAAAAAATATAGTATGGTGTATTTCATTTTTTATTTCACTCGTCACTTAATTTTAGAAATTCCGGACGGTTTAAGATTCCCCCCGTATTCCGTACAAAGAGTATATTTCCGGACGTATGGCAACCCTATGTAATACGTAAATTACATTTGATGCAATTCGAATGTATTTGATATCAAATGAAAAAATTGAGACATACATAGGTCTTTTTAAATTATACTCAAATTAATTCATTTCAGTACTCCATCGATTTATTGTTAATAGGCTGTTATAGGAGCAGCGACAGTCCAGTAGTAATTAATTAGTAATTAGGTACCCAGTGGCGGATCCAAGATTTCAATTGGAGGGGAGGGGGGGTTGTTATTGATAGTTTGGGGCAGGAGCGAGCTGAATTTGTCGATGGTGAGGGGGAGGGGAGGCTAAAATCAAGAAAGATACGTATTATTAAGTAGCCTCCTAACGTTATAGGTACATATTATAAGTATATCCTTAAGTCTATGAAGTCAACTAATCCGCACTTGGACAGCGTGGTTGAGCACGAACATTTCGAAACGCATAAATAATGTATTTATATAGGTATGTAGTTTCGACATATGGCTGCAACCTTTTTTGCGTCCCACTGCTGGGTACGGGTCTCTCCCCCTTATTGAGGAGGCCTGGAGTTTACTCCACCACGCTGCTGCAATGCGGGTTGGTGGAGATGCGGGTT
This sequence comes from Pyrgus malvae, assembly GCA_911387765.1. NCBI lineage: Eukaryota > Metazoa > Arthropoda > Insecta > Lepidoptera > Hesperiidae > Pyrgus > Pyrgus malvae. Next base: position 2,818,718 of record OU426958.1, on the reverse strand, counting down.
AGTGGCCAACCCGCTGTCGGATGTTTTCAAACCGCCCATAAGGCCTCCGACAAGGTTTAACGACTGTTATCTATCGACAACAACCGGGACCGACGGCTTAAAGTGCCCTCCGACGCACGGAAAACGCTCTTGATTTTTTTGCCACTACCGGTAACCCATTTCACACCCAACCGCGCCCGTTTGGCTAAGTTCCATAAATCGTTTATGTTCTACGCTAACCGCCGGGCCATACGCGCATAGGCGCGCGCGCCCTGAACTGAACATGAAGGCGCTAAAATTACCGATGTCCATGTTTGTTTTGTAGCGTTGCGAATTCAATAAGATATTTAATTTAAAGATGTAATAAATCGTAAACACAATGATAGGTAGGTAACTAAACTTACAATGAAGCCGTTTGAATCCTGCATAGGTATTGTTAAAGTTTACCAGTTATACTTACGCACTTCGTGCATTGTCCATACGACGAATAAGGTTATGAGTTATGATGTCTGTGCATCGATATAGTAGTGTCTGTGATGTACAATCAGGGTTTAAAAGTGTTCGATCTTCCTTCATCGGTCTTCTTTCGGTCAATTTTCGATTGCACGCTTCAAGCACTTGTATCTATGCTCTTGTTATTGGGACCATAGAAATCGGAAAAGGATATCTTTGTGTGGGACCAAGACTTACATGTGCAGCTTACTGTACACAGACGCGGTCCCAGGGGGAGGGGGGTGACAGGGGACATGACCCAAATCCATCGGTCATGCGTAGATGGAAGTCGAAATAAGCCAATTTGGGACACCTCTTACCCCAAATTACTTAGTGACCCCCCCCCCTAAATTTCTTGGCGATTCTCCCCCAAAATTGAAGGGTGCGACCGCGCCTGACTGTACATATGTTTGTGACGTATCTACAGGCATGGTCAAAAAGACAGACGGACCTAAACCGTAAAGATGAACATCCCCTGATGTAGAACGCAAGTAAACTAAACAGCTAAGCGAAACAGGCGCGGTTGGGTGTCTGTGTGTGACATGGGTGACCGCTAGTACACGGGCACGTCACGTTTATTCTATATTCTAAGGGCCTCGTTCACCATCTCCAAGTAAAGTGTTGATTAGTTACGTCTCAAGTAAAGTTAATTGGCAAGAAAAAGCTATGAGTACGGGTCAGTTTATCATATGATTAGTGCTACTCGAATATTGTGAAATTGAAGTTACGGGTGACTTTAACCGACATTTAGCGTACTTGTCACTTTACTTGTTGTATGTGGTAAAAGAGGCCCTAAGTGGTTATTTAAAAGTGATAGGTAAGTATGCACATTGTAATCGAGTATCTTTGCTTCCACTCCAATTATCCGTTTAGCCGTTAAAGGTGCTGTAAAACCATCATAACGACATTTTACGACATTGTCATTGTAAACAAGTCCTCAAGCCGCTGTGAAATAAAGAATTTTATTCTCCCCAGGATAATTAAATTGCTTTTGATATTTACCTGTCCATTTTTTAACTTAAATCACATTAGAAAGTTCATGGAAGTTAGAAGTTAGAATAATATATAACTGTTTTTAGAAGTTTTTAAAACATTTTTTGTGTAGAATGTGTGTTGCATAGTGTGTACTTTTGGCTTGCAAAATACCGTAGGTAGGGCAACCTCACTTTGTAGAAGAAAACACACAAGCCCTTCACAAGATTACATACAGACCACCCAGGCTGGGTGGTCTGTGATTACATACTTACAGACTAAAAAAATCCAATTTCCCGCCAAGACTCTCACTTATTTTTTTATTTTTTTTCAATTATGGCATGGCATCTCAATCTCTGTGCATACTGCCAGCTTCAAGTATAATTTTTGCATCAATTTTTGCCAGTTTCAATGAAACTGGACGAAGTAATAACAATAACAAAGTCAGTAAGTAAGTCGTCAGTCTAGTCAGTCCAACATTCAAGTAAAGCGATGGCTACTTTACTAGAACGTGTCCGATGGAATTTTGGAGGCAAGCAGAAAAAAACATATTTTAGCACTGTTATTCTATTTCACAAACACTCGTGCACTGTAATTAACCTATATCAAACAAAATGCCATCAACTTTATCCGATATAACTCAAAAATACACCAAGAAAATGAAAATAAAACAAGAGCACAATTATGTCTTTTTCGACTTCCCGCCAAAACTCTCATTTTATTTTTGGCTATAACTTTAATAATATTAGTTAAAGGGCCATCTAGTGGCACTTCTTGTACAACATATTTTAATGTTTAAACACGCCATCTATGGGTCATTCTTGGTATTAAAATTTATGCCACAATAAGAGTACAGATTAAGCAAAGTACTTTTTATAAACTTATTTGTGACTTTCAGAAGAAGATAATTTATAACACACTTTACAATAAAATCACATGAAATTCTGCTGTACCACTGATGTCTCCTTGGAATACGATATCTAACGTATTTTATTATCAGAATAGGGCATAATCTTCAAAAAAATGTCAATTTGGTTCTATTTTGTCAATTTTTGTCTATGCTTCGCTCTATTATTTTGCGCCTGCGCACTTGATTGATGGTCTACGCGACGTACCTAAAATCATTTTGTGGAAAATTTGAAGTTTGTTGTTTTAGTGACAACTTATTCGTAATTATTTATGAAAGCTTCATGCTAATTACCATTCCAGGCGCGAGACAGGTTGATTCTGTGGTCGTCGGCCTGGATGCGTTCAGTCACTAACAGTTCGAGCGGTGTATGGTAGCCATCTTGGATTCGAACAAAGCTTCAGATGTGTAGTTTGTCTGTTTATCAATAATTTTTGTGCATTTTACTGTAAATAGTTTGTATGTTTAGGATATGTACGGAACGTTCGTCCACATGTGTAAATAGCTATGGCTGCGACAAGGAAATTACAAGGTAATTTGTAACGTTATCAGGTTAGAGATTGATTGACCCCAACCTATGTAGATACGTGTTCTAGAGGTCTATTGTCCATCAGTGGAGACCTCTGGCAGAGACTCGATAGGGCAGCTCGCATCACAGCTGTAAACATATTTATATGAAACATTATAATTGTCATAATTCAATAACTATAACTGTTGACAGCACGATTGCAAGATGCTACGTGATTATGCTCGTAAGTTTTTCCGACTGCGGTACAATAACGTGATGATTGTTGGATTTGTAACTGTAGTACATGAATATTGTAACAAATGTGTGTTGTAAGCGCGTATAAGTTGTAGATTGGGGTGTCAATTCGTCTATAACGGTGTATGTGACAAGTGTCATTGAGCAGTGACTATGGTTGTTGCAGGTGAAATAGACAGGTGTTTAAAAAAGGTGACGGAAGGCGTGGAAACGTTCGAGGACATCTGGCAGAAGGTACACAATGCGACGAACAGTAATCAGAAGGAGAAGTATGAAGCGGATCTCAAGAAGGAGATTAAGAAGCTCCAGAGGCTACGTGATCAGATCAAGTCGTGGATCGCCTCCGGGGAGATTAAGGATAAGAGTACACTTTTAGATTATAGGAAACTAATTGAAACGGTGAGTGATTTTCATTTTTATTAGTAACATATGGTTTGTTTTCTTTCGAAATACTTGACTTAACCTTTAATTGACAACTGAGCCATTTAAATGGTTCTGGGTTTGACATCTAATTGGACATTTGTTAAGGGGTGCAAATTACAGCTACTGCGGTAGCAACTTCAGTGCAAGTTTCTTTTAATAAATACACAGGTTACCATTTAAGCTACTATTAACTATCATCATAATAAACATCTTGGCAAATAGGATAAAAACACTCGCTCTTTTAAAATATTAATGCTGTTCGACCTTTTCATGGTCATCTTTCTGATGTATAGATTGCTGCAGAAGGACAGAACTATATAGTAACTAAAGATACGATAAGAAAATTTAATAAAGATCTAAGACATCAAAATGAATGATTAATTCCTTTTAAATGTTTTGTTTTTCTTTATTATCAGATATAATACTTATCTGTTATTATCAGGTACTATTTCTTGTAAAGATATAAATTACGTTATTTCAATGAAAGTCATCATAGCAAAAACTTACAAGTGACTAATTGGACTGTTATTTTGGATCAGCCTACCTTGCTATTCAAGAAGATGCATAATATCATCTTCTATACAAGTAATCTATTACCTTGCTATTCAAGAAGATGCATAATATCATCTTCTATACAAGTAATCTATAATACTGAACATGTAGAGGGCAACATTCATGTAGGCATAGTCCAATATCCCTTGTGTATATTGTCTTGATGTAGACCGGCCACTAAAACCTTTTGAGGATGTGTTTGTCTTTTCCCTAAAGAGTTAACCTTGAAGGATTTTCAAAAAAGGAATATTATTGTATTTAAGACGATTGTAAAAGAGTAAATAATAATGTTATTTTTTTTTTACATAAAATTACTGATAACAAAATCAAAAATTACCTAAACTACCTTTAATATGTTATTGTGTGGCCTCAGCTTTTTAATCAATCAAATAATTTTATTATCATTATCAGCTTTAATAATCCTTAATATTTGCTTTAAAAGTGACATTAATAAGTCCTTTAACACAAGGAGTATTCACCTTTGCACTTAATAAAATATACTGTTATATTTCATTAAGTGTCTGTAATATAGTTACTGATATAAAAATATAATATATTATGGCCAAAATATACAGATGAAAGTTAAAAGTTTATTGCTTTCAAAGAAAATGTCTTTTAAAAGTTCATAGTTTGAATCTTTAAAAAATTTATGGCACAGTGTTTGTAACCATACTTCTCCGAAACAGCTACACCAATTTTGATGAAATTTTATATTCACACATAGGTTAGAATAGGTTGTTATCTATTCATCATCCTCCTAAGTGAAAAGTGTGGCCCACCTCAAACATCTTAACATGGTACGGAGTTCGCAGGGCAGCTAGTTTATAAATATATTTTTTTTCAATCTTTATTATGAAAAAGGGGTTTTGTCACTAGTTTTTATATATATGACATACATTAAGTCTGTACTAACTTCTGTCACACTTTCGATACAATAAAATATTATTATGACAAAAAAAATACAATGGCTGCATAATGAAGTTACCATGTAATATAATATATAACGTTTCACACTCATAGCCTCACAGTAGGGTAGATATACCCTGTGTCGTGGGTGCCATGGACACACACAGAGACAGAAACACAAACACCCAGACCGAGAACAGAAATATAAACTCATCATTCAAATTTCTGTTTCGCCGGGAATCGAACCCGGGACCCTCCGATCGGCAGTCTGGCATGGTAACCATTACGCCACGCGGGTCGTCAAATGCATTTAGATGACAACATGATCTTTAAAAAAAACTGCTAATGGAGTTTCTTCTGCTACTTCTTGTACTTCTAATACTTTGTTACAGTTTTCATTATGAATTTTGAAACAGCTGATTTTAAAATCCAAGCAAGGATAAGGTGTTTTACAATTGCATCTGTTTGACCCAGAAGCAAGTCTTATTAAAATTCTGTATAGCATTACTAGCTATTGAGAGCCCAGTCATATTTTAGATCTTTGAAACCATTCTGATGTAAACAAGAAAACCGACTATGTTATGTATGCTGTTATCAATAACATTATACCTAAAGTAAGTTATAAGATGTATTGGATTATAATATTTATAATTATCACAAATATCACTATACAAAATCAAAGTTTATATTACTGCTCATTATTTATAAGAGAAATTCAAATTCCAGACACATTTTTTAAATCTATAGATTAAAGAAAATAAATATGCTGGCCATATTAAAATTTCATCTTTTCACCGTTATGACATTTGTAAAAAAACAGAATTTACTTGATCCATACTTTCCTATCCAAACTAATATTATAAATGTGAAAGTACATCTGCCTGTGTGTGTGTCTGTTAAACTTTCATGCCTAAAGTTTTGAACAATTTTAATGTAATCTGGTACACAAATAGAGTAGGCTTTGGAAAGGACATAGTATAGGTTTTATCTTGAAAAAATCTACTGTTACCTTGGGATAAATTAGTAAAATTATATAAACTCAAATTACCCAAGTTGAATAAATTATTGCAATCGTCAACTCATATCTTTTATATTTTTGGTCTAAGACTGAAATGAATAGTAGCTTTCTGAAATAAAATTATGGTAAAAGAAAATATATTATCACTGCATGTTATTTTTAAGGCTGAAAAAATGTATATATAGACCCATTTTAAATTATTTGCTTATAATTTTGTCCTTACTGGTTGGTTATCATAACTCATCAGCCAGCAAATCATCCATCCTGCAATCAGATTTTAAAAGTCCACTGCTGGACTTAGGAAATAATGTTCGCCACTAGACTGAGTGGTCCTGCACTGCCCCTCTGATCTGAATCCAGCGTCTTCCCTCTGTCTTCTGTATCTTACTGTCTTCTTCTTCTTCTGTCGTCAACCAGCAAATACAAATAATTAAATGGAGATCAACTAAACTAACCTACCACAACAAAAAAATAATTCTATGAAGAACAATGTTTTGAGTGAAACAGGTATTTCTTTCATGAATAATTTCAATAAATTAACCCTATACTTTTTATTATCTTGAAATGATTATTTATGAACACGTGATATTTTTTATGTAATATATTTTAAGTGCTGAATGTTTCTCATTTCATTACTTATATATATTAAAAATATATTATCATTATGGTATTATAACTAAGTCAATATAGAAGCAACAATTAGTTTTATTGTAAGAGTAAATTCTTGTAAAGTAATGCTATCAGACTTCCTATATAACAAACTTTTTTACCAAACAATTGACTGAATTCTGTGGTGTAAAAAATTATTTGTTTCTCTTTTTTTTTTTATCTACACCCGACCTCAATAAGAGCTTCCAGTCTTGTTTAAAATTCACATAGGAGGATATGCAGCTGTTATGAGTGCAGCTATATTATGACCTGCCCTAGTCACACAGCACAAATTCTCTCATCTATAAAATATGGTCAACAGAGCTAGCGAAGTCGAGAGATTAAGCTAGCAAGTTTTTAAAAACAACATTTGCATACTAATCACCTCCAATTTCCATGTTAACTAACTACATTTTATTCACATCGAAAATTAAACAGTACTTATTAGCATAGAATTTATGGTATTGTACAGAGATTACAATCTATACTTAGAGTTTACTAACTTTGAAGTTATTTTGATTAACCTCATTATTGATACTATTGGAGTAAAGTTAATGTACTTTATAACCAAGGTACATTACTCACTTGTGTTTCGTTATATGATATGATCATCAATGTAATCGAATACCTTTAAAATTCTTGTATATATCGTAATAGTTGCCACAATTTTTATGGCATTCAGTATGCAGGGTTTCGGGGTTTCGGGGGTGATAAGTTGACCTAGGGGGTGAAGCGAGCATGCCTCGGCGGTTAACGTAGAACTCAAACGATCTATGCAACTAAGCCAAACGAGCGTGGTCGGCTGTAAGATGGATGACTGCTAGTGGCAAAAAATTTCATGCGCGTTTCCGTGCTTCGGAGGACACCGATAGATAACAGTCGTTAAACCTTGTCAGAGGCCTTATGGGCGGTTCGAAAACATCCGACAGCGGGTTAGCTACTAACCCGCATCTCCACCAACCCCCATTGGAGCAGCGAAGTGGAGTAAGCACCAGGCCTCCCCAATAATGGGGAGATACCCGTGCCCAGCAGTGGGACGCACAAAGGCTTGCAGCCAAATTGATCAAGCTAGATTTCCCTTTTAGAAAACATAGTTCAGTCAGTGTTAATGGAACTGTTAAAATATCATTGCAGTATGACAGTACATTTTGCATACATCTATCTAAGGTTATAATAGGGTACATTTTGCATACATCTATCTAAGGTTATAATAGCTCAGGTGTGAAAATGAGGCAGTCCCAAAACCAGTATCCTACACAGTTATTTTTTCTCCTTATTAAGTTCCTTTTTGATATTAGACCAAGATATTCAATTGTTTTTATCCAAACAAAGCTGAGTTATCCAGGCACTTTAATTTATAGTAGGTATTATACTTACCTACCTACAGATGGATGTTTTTATAATTATGAACTTATTGATATTAACTTAACTAAAAACATATAAAGTAGAAATTGGTTAAATTGGTTAAACTGGACTTAAGTACCTAGTGAAGTAAATGAAAGATAAGCATTGTATGAACACAAAGCATTAAACAGTTGACAGTCTTTAGGTACAGTACAATAATTGTATTGGAGAATGTCAACAGGTGTTATTGATCACCTGGTCAGCTGATTGTTCAATAATTTGCAAGTACCTTCAATAACATTTTATTTGCACCTGCATATCATATACTGTCTAGTTTTAGTAAAATATTTATGTTTTACATTTTGAAAACATTGTGGATATTGATATCAGGGTTTCATTATACATTTAAAAATTTATTTGAATGAATCAAAGATTTATGATACCACATTATACTTGATGAAATATCTGTTTTGTTCTTAAGTGTAGCAACACAGTTATGTTTTAATGGCATCAGACAGCTTGCAATAGTTGTAATAGGTATGTCATAGATGCATTAGTTTGCAGTAACACTACTTTTTTATAACTATATAATAAATATGTATTAACCACTTTTGTATATAATAACTTTTGTATATATAATATGTATTAACAAATAAACACAAAAAACAAATATGGGTTATTTGTGCAAATAAAGTTATTTGTCTTTGTCTTCATTTACAATGTAGGCGTTTGAAAGTTCTTCCCCAATTAAAATTGAACCCAGGATCATTAAATTGGCATAGTTACTGCACTGTACTTTAAAAAATATATATTACTGTACAATAAGGTAGCATACCAGATACAGGTGGTGTATTACAAAGTTGTTTTGGTAGTTGGTTGGGTGAGCGTTACTGGCTAATTAATGGCTAACTGGATAATTTCGTGCTTTTAGGCGAGGCTCAGCGTTTTATACTTACTTTGTCAGCGGTTTTTAAAACGACTACCTCCAACCAAAAACCCATCAATTTTGCGTTTTTGTAGAGATTGTTTTTGTATAGATGTTCAACAATCTATTAACGGCCGAAACAAAGTCAAAGCCCATTTCGTAAGGAAACCTCTTCTTTTACAATGACAACATTTATTAATTTATTTTAATGGAGTAGCAGACAAGCATGCAGGTCAAGTATCGTCAGTCCCTGTAGCTTTGGGATTAAGAATAGAGATACGGTATCCCCTGTCTGATCGTAAGAGGCGACTAAAAGGGGAATTCCGGAGATGTGGGTGGTGAGAGTGGGAGCTCGATCCGTCCAGCCAGCAGCCCCGGGAAAGACGGCGGTGTGTGCGTAGCCGCATACCGCCGTAAGCATAGGAAGGTGCAGGAGACCACATCTACTCTCTCAAACATGGGCCCGTTCCAGGGCGCCGCGCGTGGAGGACACAGGTTCGTTCCACTGGAGTGCCCGGACTCCTCCTCAAGCACAGAAGCAGGCCACCGAGGGTGTTTTAGTGCCAAATCCCACATAATCCGGTATCCTCTCCCAAGGTGCCGGGTACCTCTTGAAGGTTTCCCCTAGTATCGTTGAGTGATCCCTGCAGTTATATTGCTACTCCCGAGGCTGCTGGTCATCTCATGCAGCCTGGCCGGCGATTGCACCTTTTGCAGAAACCTAGTAGGTTACCAAAAAATTGTAGTTTCTGATCAAACTTATTGCCATTTTCTAGCACCTATCTCTCATTGTTACAGCAAATGGAAAGGTTTAAAGTAGTTGAACGGGAGACTAAAACTAAGGCATACTCAAAAGAGGGACTCGGGGCGGCACAGAAGTTGGACCCGGCGCAGAAGGAGCGCGACGAGATGTCCTCGTGGCTCATAACGTCCATCGACGCGCTCAATCTACAAGTAAGTCTGTGTTTTCCTAGAGCTATATCACCCATTATTTATTTATATGTATTTAAATCATACCTTTAAATATTATCCGCGAAATTAGTGAATAAAAACCTAACATTATTCCTAAATAATACATAAATACCCTAATCCATCGCATTAGAGCATCGTGGCGGAGACAGCTCCAGGCCTCTCCAATAATGAGAAACCTGTGCCCACCAGTAGGATGCAAAAATGGGTTGAAATCCATTTTAATAACGTAATATACTCTTAGCCACACACTAATATTTCCTGTGTCGTGGGTACCATCATACCATACATATACACAAACACCCAGGACGAGAATAGAAATTAAAACTCATCATTTGAAATTCTGCCTCACTGGGAGTCGAACCGGGGGTCAACGTTCGGCAGTCACGCGTGGTAATCATTGCGCAGATTGCGCTATACGGTCGACATTATTTTTGAGCTATGCTATAACACCCAACATATTGAAATAGTTTTTTTTCTTAAGGTTTTTCTCTAAAATTCCGTTATGAAATGTCTCTTGAGAAAGGTTATTTACAGAATTCAGTGCTTTTTTTCACACGCCAATATACTGAATCAATTCGAAGTATTATGAGGCACTGTAACCACTGAAAACCTTTGTACAAAATGTACAATTCGGTCGATGTAGCATCCGGTCGAGGCGACAAGATGATGCGGCAAGTCGTGCGCGAAATCCTGTCTTTCACAGTAACGATTGGTTACATTGATTATTTAACAAGCATTATAATAACATATTTATTTGTTTCATAGTAAAATTAAGATAAACTAGCGACGGGCGAAACTTGTCATGGCAATTATGAAAATTATTAAACTTACTTATTTCCGTCAGTAATATTTTATCCACAATTAGCTACAATATCCAATATAAAATCGGACTACTCTATAAAAAGTTTGTGTGGTCACATATTACGGTCAGTGAGAATAAATAGTCAATCACCGCCTGTTCTTCTTATTCCTATCTTAGGATTAGATTTTTTTATTGATATGGGACCAACTTCGAGGCTATAACCCTTTCCAATAAAAAATATACGCGTGGGCTTGAGAACTTCCTCGTTTTTTTATCGGTTAAAAAGCCGACGCATAGGTATTATAATTTACGATCTCAAAGTAGGTAGTGCATTATCAATTGCATTAGTGGTCTCGAATGATTGTGTTGGTGACGCGCACCTGTACGACGAATCAGTCTGAGACTCAACCGCAACACAATAGGGGGCAATTTTTTGCCCTGATTCACTTATGCTTGCCCATTGTTGCTTTATCATAAAAGAACTGTGATAGTAATGGTTTAGGTTTCACACAAAGGCAAGGGTGTTATAAATGCAACCTGTCGTTTTTTTCCTTCGTCTCGTTCTTCTAAGTAGCTGTCGATAACAGGTAGCTTTGAAGTAAACATGCGCTTTTTTGTAACGTTTGTTTATTCTTGAAAGAAATTATACATGACAATGTGCACGTTATTTTTCTGTGTAACTTTTGCCGTTAGGCATCTATGCGACTATATTCTTGCACTGACTTCAATAGTTTTACTTTGAATTTTTCTAGAAAATGATTGTATATTTATGTGATTAAACATTGAACAAATACTATCGCCTAATATACCAAGCTAGTAATTTAATGTACTATCTATGATACGGCCGTAGATACACCTCGAATTTAAAGCGCATTTTAACCATAGTATTAAATACATATTAATTTGTCTGAATAATAAACAGTACAAAATTAATTTGTATTTAAATAAATCTATGTAACTCATAATATAAAAAACAATGGTTACTCCCTATTACAGATCGACTTGTTCGAGTCAGAGGTGGAGTCGTTGCTAGTGGGTAAGAAAAAGCGGTTGGACAAGGAGAAACAGGACCGGATGGAGGAGCTCAAGCTAAAACTGGAGAAGCACAGGTTTCACATAAAGAAGCTTGAGACACTCTTACGGATGCTCGACAACATGTCTGTTGAAGTGGAACAGGTAAGCATCAACTACATGCCATTTTGTCATGTAATGCAACAGCTTTGTTTGGGATTGGGGTCCAGTCAGTCTTGTATCCGAAGCCTAGTAGCTATGGGCTCAAATAAGAATGCTGTGTCCAATATAGGCTTGTAAGCAAGCTCACGGGCTTGGGTTTACGGTTCCTTATTCCCTTGTAGCTTTATCACTGATGATTCTCTACAGTAGTTTGATACCTTGTTGCCTATATAATGAACATATACCACAGCTCTGAATTTCATATGGATATTGATTTATTATATACTTTGTAAATGATAATTACCTTGTTTACTTACATGTTTATTGATATCTGTTTCTTGGGCTTACTTGCACTTATTGTGTAAATATATTTGAGTGACTTTATGAGAATGTTTCTTACGTTTATTTTTTACGCAACCATACAGTCGAACCATATTGGCAATGTAAGTACAATCAATTATTAGATTTACATATATTTAACGATCCCTAAATAGATGAAATATACATATAACGTAAATAATGATTAACTTAAAACCTCAATATAACCAGAAAGATGTTGCATTATTACTTACCGTTAAGTTATCAATGGATCCCCCCTTGCTCAGAATATCTACAGTTGTCCATACAAATGAAAAAGTTGTACTTTCCGCAGATAAAGAGAATAAAGGAGGACGTGGAGTACTACATAATGTCGTCGCTGGAGCCGGGCTACGAGGACAACGACACGATATACGACGACATCAACGGGCTGGACGAGATCGAGCTGAGCGGCGTCGGCCTGCCCTCCTCCGCCACCACCGACAGCAACAACAGCAACAACTCGCCCGGCTCGCCCGCCAGCATACTCTCAGGTGATCCTACATGCATCCATTCCTCTGCACCTAACTAATGAACTACCTAACTACCTAACTAATAACTAACGAAATAATGCTAACCATACAATCTCAGGTGAGCTCTCTACTCTGTCCTGTATGTAAAAGCAGTCATCCAGTTTTAATTTTGAGTAACCTGCCTACTTTAAATACACTTCTTACATGCACTTATCTAAAGATTTATTCGCAATCTGTATATCAAAATGTCAAAGTTACACTTACAATATTGGTATTTCGTCTTTACATTATGTACATTTTTTCCTATCAAGAATGAACAAGAATGGATTAGCATAGAATATAGGTTTCAGCATTTAACTATAACTTATTTAATCATTAGTACAAAAAATTAATTGAATTAATTTCTTGCAATATACTTGCCATTGATTAGCGCTCAAATTGAATGCTTATACCCACAGAACATATTAAAGAGGTTAGAATGGAATCGTGGGCGGAGCAGATGCGCCGAGTATATGAGCAACGCTCATATCTACAGAAACACGCGATCGCGCTGCGATATGCGTGCTTCGGTGTGATTCGTTCATTTGAAATCGCGTAATTGTGCGGCGGCTACATTTGAAATTGCAAATATGTATGTGAGATTGATTTGAAATTGCATATATGTGCGTAAGCTTCATATTTATTTAACTAGTGGAGGTGAAAGGTGTTGCTAGATTGACAACACCGCTTTTTATACGAATGGTGCAGTATTGCCATTCTACCTCTTTTAATATATTCTGTGCCTATACCTAACAGCTGAGTGTCTGTAACTATTAATATTAATAGACTTTAACTATCAGGAGAGTTCATCCAAAACACACGTAAATAAATGGAAGAGAAATATCCGGTTTGTTTAGTACTTAGGACACTGTACGATTGATATTGCCATGCGAAGGCGTTTTAGGTTAACCTAATATAAAGTATCTTTAATGTGCTGTTCTAATATTAGTCTGTGATTGTGTTTATGGTTTCTCTATTTTCGACTGTCATTCCGATTTTTGTATGTTATTCCTTTTATGTGTTTAGTCTGTATGAAAATTAGTAACTGTATTTTTTTCTTTTCAGGCGCCAGTCCAATTACATCACCGACGCTGGATCACAATCACTCATCAGATTCGATAGACGTCGATAAAAAGAAAAAAGACGAAATAATAGCGAAAGTAAGTACATTCAACCTCTCATTACCGAGTACATAACATTACACCCCTCTGTGATCATCATTAACTTCAATTTTATTCTGTCAATGGTAAAGTTGTAGTTTGTGGAGTATTGATTTGGAATCTATATTTTTCTTGTTATTATCGATTTCTTTTTTGCTGCGGTTAGTTTTAGGTTGCGGGTTGCATAGGTTCTTAAAATCCTTCTAAAATTTATTCTCAGACTTAGTAACATGTTGTTTTGATAGCAGATCATTCTTATTAGATTCTAAATATATTTCGTTATAATGTTGCGCCAAGTATATTCTCTTTATTACATTGTAGTTAATGAAATTTGGCAACTAATAAGGAGAAACTTGTCTTTTATCATACACTATGGAAGTGTATTTATGTCGCGTGACATTAAGTTCTAAAATTATTATGTCTCCTACTGTACATGATAGTCGTATTAAGAAGGAACCCTATAATACTTTTATACTTTCGTGAACCCTTCAGTATTATAGGAATGACTGTACCTCACTTGTATGGCATAATCTTGGATTAAATCATCCGAATCTGATTTCTAGTGTATTTACTTCTCTAAAACCTATTTAAAAATGAAAGGTTTTCTGTCTCGAATTAATGAAGAAGTGAATTCTTCATATTTGTATACCAGCCATTTATAGATAATGGTCTAAACAGCTAAAATAAATTTGAACATCTTTTTGAAAGCTAATGTTTACAACAAATCATAGTAGCATACAAGTAGGTGCAGGTGATGTGGACAGGAATATTTTGGAGCTATAGCGGGGTAGTTAAAAAGTGTTTTGGTATAAAAAAAATGCTGTGTTATAAACCAAAACAGATGATAGGGATTGTGAAGACCAGCTCGTCTGTACTTCATCTTAGGATTTTGGCTTGTGTTAGGGTAATTTTAGAATCATTCAGACTGAAGCCTATAGCTTAAACACCTGTTTTATATTATAGTTGGTTTCACAGCAACCAGCTCTAAAATATTAATATCAAATTGTAGTTAACAGTTCGTACCATCCCCGATGTTAGCCATGCAACCTAAAACCAACCGTTGTGGTATCTGACGTTGTGCCGTATTGTTTCAGCCGGTCAAACCGCTGCCCCTCCGCGCGGTGGCGTGCGGCGTGGTCAGTAGTAGCCCGTCTAACGTTAGTTCCTTGCTCAATAACTCCGCCGCATCCGTCAATAGGTCAGTCCCGATATGACTGTTTGTTACCACGCTCCAATGCTGGCTCTATACCTATTTTTTGTTTTGTTTTTGAGTGTATATTTGGTTATGATTTCACTCTTGATGTTGGTCCCGATAAGTTTAGCATGCGTTTTGGCTTTATTATATTTATTCTTTTTTTGCTTGCATTGAGTTTTTTTTATAGTATTGCAAAACATTTTTTTTACATTGCCATACCATACCAAAAACTTAAGTTTTTACATAAAATTTATTAAATTACTTAATTGTTTTGATTAATTTGTAACAGTGTTGACATAAAAAAAACGAAATTTCTTTTGCGATTCATTTGTAACAGTGTTGACATTAAAAAAAACGAAATTTCTTTTGCGATTCAAATCCTTTATTGAGTTGACGAAATTTTCTTTTTCTTTTTTAATTGTTGTAAAAAAAAAATAGCGAATAGGGCCGGCGCTGTATAAAAATCCCATTTTTTTTATTAATCCATCCAGCTGAGAACAAAGTCTTATAAAGAATTAACAAACTAATCATGAATATGTGTCAACATAAGACTATTTTTCTCGGCACTGTACAGTAGTGATGTCAAAGATAAAATCAAATGAGAATATGAAGTTTGAAACGATACATATCACAGCTTCTCTTTTTATTCTCATTTCCTTGCATGCTCAGCTCATTTGTCATCATCATTTACATCATTTTGTAGATGGGAAAACCTCGAAAGCTTGCCACAGCCAACTGAAACATTGAATGTGCTGCTTCTGCTATACAAGCGGTTTCTTTTTATCTGGTTCAAAGAATTTTACGAATGCATGATTAAATTTAAGTAGTCTATAGATGAATGATGTTACATTTTCTTACTAATGCTTTATTTTAACTATTTGTAAAGTTAAACTTTCGTTTTGTAGTTACTTTAATATGCTCTTTCGAGGTTTTCGATCATGTTGATGGTATCACAAAATAATACAAGCTATCAGGTCCTAATATAATTTGTGTTATACTTTATTTAAAAAACACATGTTTTCTTTGCTTACATAAAATAAAAAACAAAATACATACATATTTAGTCAAAATTAAAATCGTTTATAAGGTATTATTTTATTTTATTAAGTATACCTTATAAACATATTAAATGAAGAAAATTATCACTGCCACCTTTTTTACTAATTGAATTTTTTTTGAAGGTATTATTACTAGCATTACTTGACATCAAAAATATCTAAAAGATTTTACTCTCAGAAACTGATATTCCTTGAAAGTTTCTAACATAAGTACATTGTATATTGGCTTACAGAGACTTCAACTCTGTTTAATCCTCCAAGGATGGAAATAGATGAGCATTTGGCCCCTAAACCTAATTCGCGCCTGGCTACTTTTTTAGCTGAGTTAGTTTATTGGTTGGTTGCAACCATTTTTGCATCCCTCTGTTGGGCACAGGTCCTTCCGTTATTAGAAGGGCCTGGAAACTTACGCCACCATACCCTTCTATTGTGGGTAGGTTTCCACCTACTTATTTTATTTTAGCTTAGTATTAATTTGACTGAAATGTTAGAATTATGTTCTCTTTTAACAACTAGGCTAGTGCGAACCGCGCTGTAAAACATGCATGTTTGTTCAAGAGGGCTATGCATAAATTATGTCG
Source organism: Pyrgus malvae (assembly GCA_911387765.1). Taxonomy (NCBI): domain Eukaryota; kingdom Metazoa; phylum Arthropoda; class Insecta; order Lepidoptera; family Hesperiidae; genus Pyrgus; species Pyrgus malvae. The sequence goes on along the minus strand of OU426958.1, from coordinate 2,801,979 downwards.
GACGTTAAAGGGGTGAAGGTCGACTTAATGTGATGTTGTGTAACAAGGGCTATCTGAGGTCTATAATCTTGTGACGTCACATTTCGAAACTTAAAATATCTTAACTGTTAAAATTTATTGAACTCAAGACTTAAGTTAAAGTTGCTTCATATATTTTGTCAAGTAATTATTTACAGTTGATTTTATAAAAAGAAACGAACAGGAATAAAATTGACATCCCAAAAAAATCCAAGATGTAAAATACAAAAATGTATGACGTCGAATTATTTGACGAAGATATGGGGAGGGATCAATATGGGACGATTTTCGTGTGACGTAATTGATGGACGACCCCAAATATTAAAAAGCACGGTTTTCAACGGACCTGGTAGCTTCTCAGCACGTGTATGTGCGTGTAAGAGAGAGATGGAATGATGGGTGCGTTCCTTGTGCAGCATCAACAGCGGCATCTCGGCGCGAGGGGCGTCCACGCCCAGCAAGCCGGCGGCGCCCAGCCCGCCGCACGCGCCGCACCCGCCGCACGCGCTGCATAACGCGCTTGGTGAGTTCATATACTCTTCTTCTTCTTCTTAACTACTGCCGACTCGGCATTACTCGGCATTTGTGTCACCAGACAATATTATAATTGTCAGTCAAAGTTTAATAAGTTATTAGTGATCAATCAGTCAAGTCAGTCTGACATCACAGTAAAGCAACAGCTACCAGAACGTGCTCTATTGAGTTGTAGAAGCAAGCAAATAAAAACATATTTTCGCACAGTTATCACATCTTTACCTTGCCCTTTTTTTCTTTGGATAATGGCATCGCATCTGTGTGTACTGCCATTGTCGAGGAAAAGTATTTGAATAAAATTTTGCCCGTTTCTTTGAACTAGGGTGACAAAAAAGATGGTCCTCAGTAATCGGTCAGACATTCGAATAAAGCGATGGTTAGTTTATCAGAACGTGTGAAATTTATGGGGGGCCCGGAAAAACATGTAACACAACTCTAGCACTGTAACTAACCTACATCTAACAAAATATCAACATTTTTTCGATTGTTTTTCGGTGGAAATGTGCAGTTGCCGGCCACACTTACATGAGGCCACCACCAGCCTCCGGAGTAGCAGCGCAACTGCATACGACCTCGGACAAGACTTACCTATGCTTGCTTGAGGTTCTATGCAGGCTGCAGCGACCACTTAATACCACGTGGCCTGCATGCTCGTCTGCTACTCCATTCAAATAAAAAAAAGCTATATTAAACGATAAAAGTAACCTGAATTAGCAATATCAGTACAAAACTATGAAAATGAATTTATGTTATGTTTGAAGTAAAATTTAAAAAATTGAATATATATCCATTCTGTTCCTTAGAATTGCTAGTTTTTATTTCAGTTTTAGTATTCAAAAAAATTTACATTTTTTCCGCGGTCATTGTTTTTTTTTAATTATCATTACCTAGTTATTAAAAAACTAGCTTTCCGCCCGCGGCTTCGCCCGCGTGGACTTCCGTTATATCGCGCTTTTTAGATTTTCCCGTGGGAATAAGAAGTTCTCCCGCGGTAAAACATTGCTTTTCCAGGACTCAAACTACCCCCATACCAAATTTCATCAAAATCCGTTCAGCCGTTTAGGCGTGAAAGAACAACAGACAGACGGAGTTACTTTCGCATTACCATAAATATTATATTCCATTAAAGAAAACTTATAGTTGTGCTCTTAATGATATAACGCTGGATACGATGAGTTGTTAAACCAAATATTATATGTTTTACCTTGGGGAGCAAAAACATGCAGATTTTGGGCACTGGATACCTATATACATAGAGCTGACCATGCGAAAAACAATGTTTTTCCAAGTGTACTCCAGCAACCCTTAGAGTTTGGCCTTGTGCTTTATTAATGATCATTGCAAATGAAACCCTTATACGAAATTGAAGTCTTTTAAATTGAAATGGGAGGTCTGTTGGAATAATCGGAATCCGAGGAATGAGTACACTTTCACCCTTTGCTGCGCCAGTTAAAATAGTTGCTGTAATAATATTCCGCCCAAGCTGAGTGACACGCAGCCTGGTACCATTACACAGTCTAGGGGCATCGAGATTACGCATGAGCATCACCGGAACCCCTACTTTTAATTTTAATTTATGAGAAGGCACCCCAGATAATCCCAAAGAATTTAAGAACTCTACCTACAGGATATGGTACTATGTTCAGTTTCTATCACTGTGTCTACAGATAAATATTCAGTAGTTTTCCCATAACTTCATCCAAAATATTTTCATTTCATTTTTGATAATTCATAACTTTTGTTAACCCTCTGGAACAGTCTATTATACCAGGATAAAGGGTAGGTAAATAAGTACAGAAGTTTTTGCTTAGCTGCAGTAAAAAAAATACTAAGTACACAGGATAAGTAGATGTAAAAAACCAGTTTAGACGATAAACCAAATTGTACGTCATCCCTCGGGATTTCCTCATTTTCGGGGATTAATTATAGTATCATTTAGCTTCTAAGTTTACATGTGCATATTCGTTTGCAATATATTATTACCTTGTTTTAAACGACACACAGCGCCATCTATCACCGAACTGGTATGAAGCTAACAATATTTTTGTTTTCCCTCGGGAATATCAATTTTTTCCGATAATTTAAATTTCCCTATTATTTAAATCCGGACTTCTAACTTTACGTCTGCAAAATTTCAAAGCAATCGGTTCAGTAGTTACGGCGTGAAAGCGGAACAAACAAACAAACTCACTTTCCGATTTATAATATGAGTAAGCATAAATCTTTCGGCAAGATTGATACTGTCGTAATAGTCGTGTTGTGTGACGTAATAGTATATTTCATTACAAGTGCGGAAAGGCTGTCATTGCAATGAGTTCCGACAAATGTCTATCCGAGCCGAGGCGTAGCCGAAGGTGAGGGTTGACAGTCGGAACTCTTAGCAATGACGGTTCCGCACGTGTACTGAACAACTATTTTTAATACAGTTGCGAAAAAATGAAGCAATTTAATAAAATAATAAAAACTCGCAAAGAACATTTTTGAAAAATGGCGCCAACCGTAAAATAATACCTATAAGCAGAGTTTTTTTTTGTTTTCTTCACCCATTCTGGATAGGCAAAGGGAACTATGCCCATACAGCCAAGTCTTCAGTAGAATTTTTTTATTGATATAAAATGAAAATGTTAATGAGATGGAATGAAATGAAACCTAACCTAACTCATTGAATCAATTCTTTAAATCTGATATTGAAACAAATTAGTAGCTTCTTTTTAGAAATATTTGCATGAATCATAAAAACTTCTAAAACTTCGTGGTTGGTTTTTTTCTTTTTAATAGACATTATTTTGACAGTCGGGAAAGAGAACGCACGAGTGCGGAAAAGGTAAAGAAAAAGCACGAGTGTGTAATAGCCCACTTCCCGCACGCTATACGTCACTTTATGAGCAACTGTATTAAAAAAGTCTTATCGTAGGTCGGGCGCAGTACGGTGTAACGCAGTCATATAACGAAGGTTCAGTTACCTGTGCGTGATATTCTTGACTAAATGTAATATGACGTGACTACTAAACGGAATTGTATGACTAATGTTTATAAATTTGTGTCCAACTCATACTTTATGACCTACGTACGACACTGTAAAATTATTCTTTGTAAGTATGAGGGGGTTTATAAAAAAAAAATCTAAGTCTTATATCTTGAATATGGTAAGTTTGTGATATAATGTTTTATAGTATATTAGTCAGAAATTTGGAAACTACAACCAATTAATGGACCTAGGTCTACTTAACTTGCAACCCTGTATAAATAGGTTTGTAATATTTGGTTAGCAAACTTTAGTTCAAGACGTTAACAGTAACACGCAAATTCTTACCCAAACAAAGAATTAAGAAAGCAATAAAACCTCAAAAGAAAACAATACAATTATCGTACGGGCGATTGTTTACAAAACAAACAGCTTATCTGCGTGAATGGAGACAATACGCCCACAGCGATTAACCTCCTTTGGCGCGGCGCCAGCGTTCAGCGCGGCGGGAGCTCATCTTGGCGTTCGTCCAACACGATGACACGGCGTCAGCGTCGCCTCAGTCGCCACCGAGCCGTGCTGAGCTAAACAACAAAAGAGTGACAAAAACAAGGAAAAAAACAGAATAATAAAACAATGCTCTCCCCCGCGAACGCAGGATAAATATGGACGATGGTAAACCTGTGTGCGGTGTGCATGCGTTTGGAGTGTAACCGCGGCACGTCCCGGGCGCGGTACGTTGGCGTTGTCGATGTACATACGTCGCTCTTGATGCGTAGTAAACGGATACACACGAAGTTCAATGACGGTTATGTAACTTGTAAATAAACCCTTTTTATGTATGTTGCGTAGAAATACCATTTTTGTATGAAGTGGTGATATGTCTTTTTGTCGGCTCACGTGATGTGTGATGTGGCAGTGCGTGCGACGGATTGACGGATACGTATCGATCATTCATGCGATGGATATATTCGCTTGTTTTTACGTCAACACAGATTGACGTGTTTCGATTAATAGAAAAATAGTGGTTGTAATTCGAACATTGTTTGCTCTTAACATAAACGAACACCATAAATCCATGAATATATTTAGTAAACACTAACGAAAACTCAATCATACACAGGATAGTTATGTATAAACAGATTTATATATCTTGTATGTAAATATATCAACTAATTGTGACTACAATGATAAAAGTAATTTGGATTAATATGGTGTTTTTTGTTTATTAATCTTTTGTTTTTGGCACGTTAAAATAAAGAAACATAATAAATAATAATGTAAACATACCTACAGATTTTTTGCGTATTAATGACCTACCTAATTATAAATTACTCTGTGTTGATTGTCTCTAGATTAAATTGGTTGATTCTTTTATATCACACTCCACAATATCTGATTGCATCCAATAAAATCAATAGAATTCAAACAGTGGGTTATTGTGCAATAAGTCGTGGTTAATGAACAAAATAAACAGTTTCTTAATACATGTGACATCTTAGAGCATCAAGGTATTGACAGGTATGACACCCGTCAGAGGAGAGTGGCCTTTACGGGTTCCAACGTGCATGCACAATGTGCCTTCTAGTTATATACAACTAGTGAGTGTGTGTATCGGTGTCAGTGTTGTCGGTGCATAGAAAATGACATTGTCATTTAACATTGACATATTTAGACATTTCTAAATCTGTAGCGATGGAAAGAATAGGTATGAATCTGTGACAAAATTAAAATGTGTGCGTTCTTCCCCCTGCACCAGATTTGGCACAAAAATTATGTATCGAAGCGAGGCGCTATGCCGTCTCCACTGACAGTCAGTACCTTTGATGCTCTAAGGTTTACAGTTAGTAATGTTGTCGTGAGTTTCAGCATGAAAGACACAACTACGTTATTATATACTATAGACCAGGGCTTCCCAAGCTTATTTCAACTGTGACGCCCTTGGGAAGTTGTCATATTATTGCGACGCCCTGGCCTTCTTACCATATATTTACCTACAAGTTGTAGTTCTTGCCTAATAATTTGTCAGAAAAACTCCAAGAAAATAAAGAACACATCATAAAAACAAAAAAAAATTAAAAAGCAACCGCGCCCTGGAATTAGAGTACAATAAATTATATTAATTGTTCTTCTTCTGCTGTCGAAAGTGTTGATGGTGAGGTCGACTGGAAAGGGTTTCTAACCCAATCATATTGCTCCAGATTTTGGGGAAAATATTTTTCAAAATATTCGCTCCCACCCGCTGCATCACAAAGTGCGCCCCAGGGCGTCGCGACTCACAGTTACGGAAGCCCATAGACAATTCTTGAGTCTAAGCAGAGACAAATCTAGATCTTAACAAAGAAAACTTGTCAGTCAAAGTTCACTGTAGATAATATCACGATGTGTTGAAAATAAACTCTGTAGTTTTTTAATATTTCACAATGCAAAAAGTGCCTATATTTGGCTAACCGTATGTCTGTTTCTTTGCTTATGTAGTTTTACTCGTGTTAATATAAAATCATTTTATTTTTGTACCGATTTTTTCAAAATTTCTACGCACTAATATGCGTAACATGTCTAACTACTTTTCCTTTATAATTCTTAAGTGCAACTGTATAGCAAAATACTCCATACAAACTGACTATGTGTATGAGTCAACTGCAGGCAACAGTTGGACTTAGAGATCTTCTGTATAAATATGTGTGTTTGTGTGTCAAGCAAACTTGCTATTGTACTGTTAGTATTACTAATTTATACAATCGTAAATACAATTATATGAAAGTTCATATATAGCTTCTAATGGTTGTATAAATATATATTTTTTTAAATAGTATCTTTCCTCTTCAGTCACTTAGACTGTTTAGTCAAAAATTTTGGTTTGGAACTATCTGAAAGTGTTTGTTTTTAATTATTTTTTTTTACTGATGTATATTATTTATTATGTACTAAACTTTTGGCGAGGTCGGTCATCTGTGAAGTTATAACTAGTATTTAGTGGTTAGACAGTTTTAAAAGTCATATTAGTCTTCTTTTGCTGGACCAAATCCATATAACAAATCAAGATCGATTGCGCCAAGGTTTTTTTTAGTAAAGTATATTCGTGAAATTCTAAAATCTACAACTCGAAAAATTATTAGTATTACATTAACCGTGGAGTCTTTCTTGAAGTAAGGGCTATGTATGCAACAAGTCCTGTCACCCATAATTCCATTTTGTCAACTAATAATGAACCTCTCAATGTTTATTTTGACTTCGGAGGCTGATGAACCGTAACTTTAACTCCTTTTTGCCACGGACGTGTAAGTTAGGGGAAAACTTTCCAGCTGAGGCATTTCCAGTGGACTATAACATGGGATTCTTCAAGAAAACTGATAAAAGCTCTCCTCCAAAGCCGGCATTGCTCGGGTGCCTCCCCTGGGGTTGTCCGTGTCCATAGGCGACGGTGATCGCGTAACACCACGTGGTCTGTCTGCCTTTTTGTTCGGTTTATTTATATATATAATATAATATAAATAAAATAAATGTAGCGGTGATACTTCCCCGGTCAAATCATGAAAGTTCTCCCGCCTATAAAATGCTTTGTGTTGTTGCAGACGTAGTGGAAAATGGCCCGGTGTCGAGTACGCCAGTGCTCACGGCCGTGCACTTGCCGCCACCCACGCAGCCCATACCTGTAAGTATACATAAATACATTTCTAATAGGAAACAAAACCAGATAATGTTGCGGAGCGTTTCTGTCAAATTCTTTATAGTATAATTTTAAGAAGAGGAGATTTTAAATTCACGAAATGCCAAAAAATATGATCACAAATTAAAAATTATCGTGTCAAATTAAACACTACTTCCTTATTTTGAAGTCTGTTAAAATGCTTGTGATTATCACAGTGAAAATAATAGTAAGAAAATGGTTTTAAAAAGACGGGAATCGTTCAATTAGGTCACTTTATTCTATTTGGTTATTAGTTGTTATGATAAAACTACTACTTATAGTCGTGAATAATAAAGCAATAACCAAGAATACGTTAACATTGATTAAATCTATAAATAGATTTACGCGGAAATGCATAAACACGCCTATATTAGTCATTTATTAATTTATTACTCACTGGAATCGTGTTCGGACTTATTGTGTTTGAATCATTTTGATTAGTGGCTTGATAAATATATTTTAAAGTTATTATTTAGTTTCTTGTGCAAAGGTTACTCGTTTTCTTTCACTGTTAGGTATTGAGTGTTTATCATGTGTTCATTTCCTTTTTACTTAAAGATATTATATTTATTACTGTAATTACATAAATAAAATATAAACGCAGATATTTAGATATAAAATTGTAGCTAGCAAAATACTTTACTTCTAACTGAAGTGTAAACTTCAAGCATCAAATGTTTTCTTCAACTTTATTTTATGTATTCGTATTCCGTTATATAAGTTTCTTTTATATAAGAATTTAGTAATAAAAGAAACCCGTGATTTATTTGTTTCTCTCAAACAACGGCCTTGAACCAGGAGATTCAATGAAACGCAAAGGCTTTGAGTTTCCTTTGCTTAAGTATCCTTGACGTGTGCAGTCATTGAAGTGTGCAAGCAATCACCTTACCAATGTGTTCTCGCCATCAGATCCAAACATCGAAGAGCGCGTCGTCGACGACCCTAGCGACGAGCGCGGCGGTGAGCGCCGAGGTGTCGTGCGCGTCGCCGCTGCCGGTCAACGGGCCCGCGCACGCCGCGCTCCCCGCGCAGCCGCACCCCGCGCACGCGCCGCACACGCCGCACCACATCGTCAACAAGTGAGTGCAGTGCGCGTTGCTGTGCCCTCAGCGTTGTGGAGCTTGGATTAGTGGCCATCATGCCTTCGACAAATTATGAGTTACTCTTACACATTTACAGTGATGTTAAATATCGTAGCTTACTGTGAAGCAACGATAAATACACACAAAAAACTATTTCACTGAAAAGAGTTGGAGTTTAAACTTACACCTCCGTGTCGAAGACTGCGGTCCCTAGTAGTCCCTACCCTTCGGTTGACGCTGCTCGCGATACGTACAAAAAAATTCCAAAAGATTTGGGACTAAATATAGGGTTAATAATAATAAACGGGTACCATGGACACACACACAAAGACAGAAACACAAACACCCAGACCGAGAACAGAAATTTGAAACTCATCATTCAAATTTTTGCTTCGCCGGGAATCGAACCCGGGACCCTCCGATCGGCAGTCCGGCATGTTAACCATTACGCCAGGCGGGTCGTCAAAACTCCCAAGGCATGACCTAGGAGACCTCCCTTAGCGAAGTAGTTTTGTATGGTAATTGGGTTTGGTTTGTTCCAGTGGGCGAGTGAGCGAGACGCCGCCGACGCCGGCGCTGGGCGCGGGCGGCACGGCGTCGCTCAAGAGCATGGCGCAGGAGGCCGTGCAGCGCGCGGGGCTCGACCCCAAGCACACGCAGGTACCCGCCCTGCCTTCTTCTCTTAAGGGGCCCATGTACGGAACGATCCGTCTGTACGATCCGTCGTTTCAGACCATCGATATAATATAAGTAGGTAGATGCAAGGTTCCCATACAAAATTGAGTCAAAAGGTGGCCCCGCGTAAAAACGTACTTATTATAGATGTATACAAGTATTCTAAACAAAAAATATTTTAAGGTATCTTACTTTTTATCTATTTTAAACCTTATGGTACTGACATAAGTAAGACTATAAGTCCATGTTAAATTGTTACTTATCACCTTCTGGTTCGATGTTTATAATACGGCAATAAAATTTTACGACTTTAGACTTACGAAATAGGAGTATATTGAGAAATGAAACCAAAAGCATTACAATAAAGCACAAATTCGTTTACAAGATTAATTTACCGCCATATTTACCCATATTGTTGTGAATCAAACAAATTTTACTAAAATAATAATAAATAGTCTTAAAGTATAATAAATATGCGTTATTAAATTAAGATGAAGATGTACTCACTGGAAGTATGATACTCCATACTTTTTTTTGCGTTTTTAGAGTGTAATTTTTACAAATTTTTACTGCGGACTTTGACATCACTGACGTGCGACACGTGCGTGGCGGTTTAGCAAATGAAAGCGAAAGAAGGCATATCGCTGCCGTTATGCCTTCTTTTGCCGGTGCCACTTTTATGCGGCGACTGTGAATCTACCTACTTATATTATATCGATGTTTCAGACCGATCTAAACGACGGATCGAATGTGTATGTGAAGATCGTTAACGATTTACTTCATCGATTTACTTCGGCAAACTTTTAAGCGATCGATCGTCACAATATTCTTCAGATGCATCGTACGGACCGATCGTTCCGTATGGGCCCCTTTATGTAACGCGTTCATGCCCCATCCTGCTTTCTTCTCTTGTGTAACGCGTTCGGTAACACCAGAATCCGAGTTACGGCTAGTGATGTGCCGGATAGTTTAAAAATATATCCATGTAAACGGATTCGAATACGGATTGTTGGTTTCATGACCCGCGAATACGGATACGTATCTTGATTTTATGTACAACCAACATCAGCTGATCGGTCATTTAAATGAAGAACTGAATTATTTTTCATTTTGACTTTGACTAAAACGTTGCTGTTATTAGTGTTACATATTAACGTGTACAAAAGACTTTTCCATCTGCCAAAAAAAGTCACGCATCTTTGTTCTTCCTCGGATATCCGCGGATACGGATATTCCACACATGGCATCCTCTACCAGTCGTACAGGGGAACTGAGTAAAAGGCTTTCAGGATTGTAAGGAGCAAAAGTGGAAGCTCAATATTTCCAGTCAGCTGTCCCGGAAACAGGCAAGTGTGCCGGCACACCGTTAACCTTTCCGCGACACGGCCGCTTTCGCGCCAAAACACGCTGTCGACACGGGGTCTAGAGATTTTTTGCCGCGATACGCACTACGAGTGTTATTTATGTTCGTGCGACCAGATGTTTACACTTACAACGACTCCAGTTACATTTCTCGGAAGGGAATGAAACAAGCTTACACCTTATAGCTATTTAGTACTTCTACAGTGTGTTTTGTTTTTATAATCATCGTTCAAAGCCAAACAAAGAGTCCGCATGTTTAGATTGTTGTTCCGCTTGGTATAAAACGAATGTAACATATAATCAAAGAAAAAATGTGGCACATTATTTATATATTCAGAATCTACATGAAAAGACCTTTCTAATAAAGTATAATACAAGTATGTGTTCATACAAAAAAATTAACAAATTTGAGGTTGAAGTTACGTAATGTTTTTTTCGCGCGCCGTTATAAATTGCACATGACGGTGTATTGAAAATTTAATTGCAATGATAGTATTAGTCGTATTCATTTAGTTATTCCTTTATTCTTTAGGTAAAGTATCTCGAAACGTTGTATATTTTTTTCAGGTTCATTGAATGAAAAACAAACTTCGTAGAAGATGAAAAACGAAAAGTCGGAAAAAATAGGAAAAAAATTCGAGGTCACGTTAAAATTCATTTAACGAATTTTATAATTAATCTAATTAAAATCAGGGGGCACACTCATAAAGAATAAGAAATTGCCTTTCCTGCAATATAATTTTCATTGACACTTTTCATACACAAATAGACGTAAAAATGCCAAGAAAAGTAATGAATTTTTTTTTCATTACTTTTCAAATCACGCAAGCTAACACGCAAGCAACAGAGTTTGTCAGTGCGCACTTATCGTAAAATGAACCTTATTGCGAACTCCATAAGGCGTCGACGGATGCACGGTAAAGTCTGTATTCGTTTGATTTTATATTCAAATTATAAAGAAAACTAATTACTAATCGAATAATATAAATAAAATATAGATTCCCTGATAAATTATCTTTATACTATTAGTGATTGTCATGGTTTTGTAACGTAATAATAGCAGAAAAAAATATAACTTCAATGCGCAAAATTCACACACAGAATTGATCTTGATTCATTTGTATAACAATGATAAAATATAGCAAAAGATACAGAAACGGATTCCTTATAAAATAACCTTTCTACATATGTATGACAGTAATGGTTTTTAACCACTAAATTGTGTAATAATTGAGCTAAAACCAAAACAGCGCCATTGTTGTGGCGCCGCGCAATTCCACTTCATTTTGAAAACCTATTTTACCAAAAATTATGACGCGCATCAAACTTCTGGATATTTGTTATTACTAAAAACACTATAAATGAAATAATTATAACACTTTACTTACGTTTTCAGTAGAAAAATCCACATAAATCAGGAAAAAACCGGCACTAGCACAAACTGTCACTGAGTATTACCACGCAAATTTGACGACTGAAGGAGTGTCGATTTTGCAACAGAGATTTCTTTTTATTTCACTACCAACCTACAGATAATAAATGACCGAATGAACGGAGAATTTATTCCTCTATGAATTTAAAAATACGCCAGACTAAATAGAAACTTATTTTTAAAACTATAGAGCCGAAAACAGCGCGAGGTCGAGATGTCATTACCTAATGACATGTGTCGTAGACGGTAATTTTTATGATGTCATGAGGTAATGACATGTGTCTGTCAAAGGTAAAGGCCCAGAATAGAGTACAATATGTTCAAAACTGTTATAATCTTTCTTCACGGGGTATATAAATACAATCAAATTTCCACGAAATTGGGTGCCAGTGCCGACATGTTAACAGAAAGAATACCACTGATCTTTGATATGTTACGAATGTGTTGTGAGCTTCAGACACAACACATTCATAACATGTCAAAGCCTCCTTAATTTCTTTCTTGTTATGCCTTGCAAGCCACCGTGACAGTAATTAAAAGCCAATGCTTTCACACAGAGATAACATACATTTTAGACTTTTCTTTTACATTTTATCCAAGTGAAATGTTATTTTATTTGTTCAGTTATTTATCGCAAAATTAATAATCTTTCTTTAAATTGCTCTACCTCTACTTGACACGACTTAGGAGTCATCCATAACATGAAAATATAAATTATGGCATAAATGTGTCTTAGCCTTGCTTATAAACAACAACAGTATTGTATAAATGAGTATTTTGTGTTTGTTTGCAGCTATCAAGACGAGGGGTAGCAATGTCACAAGCGCATATCCCGCCATTACTCGGCGTCGCGCCATTAGGGCCCCAACCACTAAATAGCGTAAGTTTATTAAAATTATTCCTATATTATGTACAGTTCACAAGTGATCTTTTCCCTCTGAAGTTAGGTGCAACAAACTACTGCACATGTACTGCTTGGGGGAAAATTATTTTAACATTTTTGGGTTCTGTGCAGCTACTTGCAGCCAACTTCAGATTAACAAAGATCTGTTCTGACAACTGTACTTACGTTTTACCATAACGCTTCACACTCATAGCCCCACAGTAGGGTAGATATACTCTGTGTCGTGGGCACCATGGACACACACAAAGACAGAAATACAAACACCTAGAACGAGAACCGAAATTTACACTCATCATTCAAATTTCCATTTCGCCGGAATCGAACCCGGGACCATTCGATTGGTAATCTGGCATGGTAACCATGCGCCATGCAGGTCGAACCGTTGAGTATTTTATTTGATTTTGATTCTGACAAGTTTATAAGGCAAAATTTACCATTTGCCAGATTTTTAGGGGCCATTTTCTGAGCTGCCATAACATATTATTATCTTCCTGTAAATGTCATTGACTTGTTTACACCACCAGAGAAACAAGCATTCGTGAGATACTACAGCGTATATCCTTGCCAATTAATAGTGTCGTATTAATTATTTTTATTTTTAATCCCACTTTTGATCAATAATTTTTATAAGAAATATATATTTTTTTTGCAGGACAATCAAGTACAGTTCCAGATGATGGAGTCGTCATACTATCACATGCCGCACCCGTCTGACTCAGAGCGCACGCGAGTATATCTACCGCGGAATATCTGTCAGACGCCCCTTTATTATAATCAGGTAGGTGCTGTAATAATAATAATAATATACATACGTTACGGTTACACGACGACCCGTGTGGCGCAATGGTTTCCATGCCCGACTGCCTGTTCAGGGTTCCGGGTTCGATTATCAGTGAAGCAGAATATGGTAGGGTGAATTTTAATTTGTATTATCGATCCGGTTGTTTGTGTTCACATATCATTGTGTGAGTCTATGGCGCAGACGACACACAGTATCCTATTGTGGGCTTTAATTTTGAATCCTCATATGATATTCTCCGTTATTGGGGAGGCCTGGAGTTTACTACTCCAGGCTGCTCCAATGCGCGTTAGCGGAGATGCGGGTTAGTGACAAACCTGCTGTTGGATGTTTTTAAACCGTCCACAAGGCATCTGGTGCCAACAGCTTAACGTGCCCTCTGAAGCACATAAACGCGCATGAAATTTGCCACTAACAATCTTCCATCATACCCGACCGCGCCCGATCTATGCCAGCAGCTAGGACATACGCGCTTTATCGTTGTTAATGATTAATTAACTATATAAAACCAACTTACAGGTGCTGTTACCCCACTCGGACTCGGTGGAGTTCTTCCAGCGGCTGTCGACGGAGACGCTGTTCTTCGTGTTTTATTACATGGAGGGCACGAAGGCGCAGTACCTCGCCGCGAAGGCGCTCAAAAAGCAGTCGTGGCGCTTCCACACCAAGTACATGATGTGGTTCCAGAGGCACGAAGAGCCGAAGGTAATCAACGAGGAGTACGAACAGGTTGGTACATTATTTTTTAGGTAGTATAGTTAAAATGAGGAAGAACCATCATTAACAGTTTTCGTAGGGGAGCCCAAGAGGGGATTTTCGGATTTACTCGAGCGTGTCAGATTAAGATATGGGGTACACTTTGCATCCTGTTGAGTACTGCTATGTTTAAAAAAAACCTTCTATGAAGGTTCGTTTTTTTTTATCTTACTTCTGGATGTCAAAATGGTCAGATTAGAATACCACATTACCTTTGAACTTGTTTGTTTGAACCATGACTTTTTAAAATTAAATAATAAAAATTCGAACTCTCCAGAGATTGCCGTTTTTTTTATTTCGCTGTTTTGTATACATTCATACATGATTTCACATCAGATTAGTGAAATATGACTTACCATGGATTTAAATTACTGAAATATGACTTACCATGCATTTAATTTATTCTACTATTGATCGATGTTTGTCGTTATTTTACCTGTCGTATAAAATTTTTGAAAACCTATAGGCGCTCTCCCCACCGATTAAATGGAAAACGTCATATAATCTTTTAATCTTCACCACCCAACCTATAAAATGCACAAGATCCTGATACGCTCGAGTAAATCCACAATTAGCATTGTGGGGTATTTTGAATTTTGATTAAAAGATGTGCAGTCTGACCGATTCAATTTATACTCAACCATCTGTTTTGGGATTGGGACCAGCAATGCAATAACATACGAGTACATTTTTAGGCAGTATTAGAGGTTGCTATTGATGTTTTATGAAGGTGACTCACACTTTACAATCCAGCCCTGATCACACAACTAGCTATGTTCCGAAGTGTGCGCCAATAGTCTCTTTCTTCTCTTAGTGCTCTCTTACCCTCCTCCTAGAAACAAATAATATATCAAAGGAGATGGAAACGATTACATACTAACTTGGGCCAAAATGTAAAGAGATGAAATTGATGTGAATTTATAGCTTGAGACTTAAAAGTCCCTCGCTGAAAATTCTGTACATTTTTACAATCTGAGAGACGGATTATTAGAGTTTTAGTAAAAATAAGGTTATGTTGCAATCTTTAACTGACAGCTGTCTTAAACACTAGTATTGATTTGTGTTTATTATATTTAGTAGAGAATTATTAATAATAATTCACGTGAATCAACGCTAATTACATTAAATCATATGACAGATGTGACTAGCTAGTGTTTCCAAGTTAACAATTTCACATTCGCAAAAATACAACACAAAAGCACTCAAAACGCATCGGAAAACACCACAAGTTATTGCTTTGAGCAATGACAAATGACAATGAGCAAACAACTGTCATGACAACGACATAGACTATAAAGAAATAAAATCGATAGTCATACAATTATAATATATATGAAATCGATAATCGTAATATTGGTTTTCAGTAATTACTTTGCTCCTTAGCTATTTATTTTATTAATAATGTGTCTATAATTGAGTATCATAAACGTATTTATATTGCATTTAATTACTTTGAGTTATTTATTAAATCCAAATGTTTTCTTTTTGTAATATTAAATCGATACCATTAATCGATAATTTTAGAAAACTATCTTTCCTTTATTTCTCTGTTCCCAGATTGAAAATTGACCTAATTTTTGTAATTACAAGATAAAAAATACGACAATTTTTTTAGACCATATCGCATCTTCTTACATTTTGGCCCACAGTTTTCCATCTCCTTTAAGCTTTTAAGCCCTTTGAATTTCGGCTGTGCGTTGATATTACAGTCTCAAATCAAATTCATAATATAGTGTGTTTAATCATAGTTTTATGGCTGTAACCCATTATTGGGGAGTCCTGGAGCTTACTCCACCACGCTGCTCCAATGCGGGTTGGTGGAGATGCGGGTTAGTGGCCAACCTGCTGTCGGTTTTTTCAAACCGCTCATAAGGCCTCCGACAAGGTTTAACGACTGTTATCTATCGACAACAACTGAGACCGACGGCTTAACGTGTCCTCCGAAACACGCGAACGCACGGAAACGCGCATGAAATTTTTTGCAACTAGCGGTCACCCTTCTCACACCTGACCGCGCCCGTTTGGCTCAGTTGCATTGCGTTCTTCGCTAACCGCCGGGACATGCACGCTTCGCATAATTTTAGACAACCATAAATTATACAAAAATAAATTATATTGTTCCAGGGCACATACATTTACTTCGACTATGAGAAGTGGGGCCAGCGGAAAAAGGAGGGCTTCACGTTCGAGTACAAGTACTTAGAGGACCGCGACCTGAACTGAGCTCCCGCGCCGCCGCCCACTTCCCGTCATTCCGTTACGAGTATTATATTTATGGAGCAGTTCGAGCCGTTCGCGTCTCTGTGATGATGCGACGCCGCCGCAGCCGCCGGGGATCTTTTGTATAAATAGTTTCACTCTTCCGGCACCAGCCGTTGTACAGGACGAAAGGACGATTGCAGGCGACAACGCGAAAGATATCATGTGATGCAATAAGTATAGTGCGGCCCCGTGGGTCGGTATTTAATTGTGATATCGATTTAGGGTCCCGGTGCGTGCTCGGATGCGACGTGACAACTTACCGCTTTATTGGACTTAGCCGTAGTGTCAAATCATGTCTTAGAATCTCATTCGTAGATGCCTAATGCCGAGGTTTGATGCCTTCGCATGTACCGCCTACTTAGCTATGTACGGGACCCCGGCTCCCGACAGACCACCGAACCACAGGACCGATGCCCAGTGTGCGTGGTGACGCCTCCGCAGCGCCGCAGGCGGAAACCGAACTATTTTTGTATGTGAGCCGAAGAGTCCAATAATTTTTTATGCTAGTCATACGAACGCAGCGGCGTTGAGTGATTCCTGGTGTCACAATCGGTTTATCGATTCGAGAACGCTCCGGGCGATTTGTTTTAACTTGTTTGTAGCGAATGGACTAGTTTGGAAATATTTTAGGAGCCGACTTGCGCGTACCCTCGAGTGTCGAGTGATGTTTAAAATTGTTCACCCGAACGTCTTGAGTGTTCATTTTGTTCGACAATCGCGTGAATAATTTTACACGTATAGTGACGAAAAGTTTACGCACTTTAAAGACTGTTTTGTGAATTAGTAGCTGAAACAAAAATGGCTTGTGAGGTGTAAATGTGACGTACCTGATAAAAAATATGGAATGCATAGTGATGTTTCGAGATATCGGTTTTTGTGAACGATCTAAAGTACCCCCAGGTCGCTGCCTTGCATGCGTTCCCAATTCGGTTTTAGAGGCTCTAAGTCAGACGGACTATTGGAGTGCAAGGCTACGACCTTCCGTATCCCGGCCAATAAATAAATCAATTATTATTGGGTGGTTAATATATTGCTATTGCAAACCTGTATTCGTGAATTTACAACATGCTAGACTGTAAGTGTATTCCAACTTTTTAAATATAAGAAAAAATACCAAAAATAATAACTTTTTTGTATGAACGCGGGGCGTTACGGATACACGGTACTTTACGTCGGACGTTACAAAGATTCAGAGATTCGATCGACGCGAGCGGTACGCGCGGGCCGCCCCAACCATAGCTGAGGATCTCCAGTGTGTTTCTGTGTGTCGAATACCCTTTCACCTCCTGCGGCTGAACATCGATTCAGTTCAAGGTTTCAACTATTTATTTACGCGCTTGTACGTACCGCGTCCCGGGCAGGCTTCTCTCGACCGTCGAGCTCGCTCCATGTCGCAACTGACACCGAACGAGGCCAGCGGTCGGGGGTCACCCGGCGACGGACACTCCCTTCCTCCAAGTGCATTTGAACCAAACCCAGCGAACTGTATGCTCGGACGCGATCACTGCCAGCCAACCGGCGCATCGGGGACGGCCGTACGCACGCCGTTGTACTTACTTAAATTGTGATAGTTACTTTTCGACGAGAGGTGAAAGAGTATCCCGCTGCGCCCCGGGTGCTGCAGGCCGGGTGGGGCGGCGCCGCGCGGCTCCCGCCCGGCTGCCGCACGACTGCCGCACGGCAGCCGCGCGGCGCCGACGGCCGGGGGCGGTGAGGCGCGCGATCTCGTTGATTCCGTGCGTGGTGTTGATAGTTTTCATTTTTGTAAAAAGTTACGTGCGAGATGAAATGTGGTAAATATTAATTTAAAAAATTATCTGTACAGTTCTATTTGTATAGAAGTAATAAATAATGATTAAAGATTTAAAACCATGTTGTGATTTTTTCCCGACGCCGGCCCCGCGGCGGAGAGGCGCGTTGTCGCATTTTATCTTATTTATTTTTTTTATTTTTATTTTGAAAATGACTGTTATTTGTAGAATAAACTGTAAGTAATCATTACAAAGGCTTGTTTGTTTGAAATAAGTTCTTTTATCCATATTTATACTTACTCTACGTATACACTTTCTCAAAAATCTATATCTAGTCATTGTAACATACTTTACTTTTGTGTGTTTATTTTTTTAAAGAAAATATAAAAAACGATTTCAAGCTTTAAGATGTTTATTGCATTAAAAACAAATAAATAAGAGGTATTTTACATCTTAGCTATTAGAAAATATAAGCAACAACATGCTTAGCATGTGTGAATTGTAGACACATAATAAATACAGAATGTATGCAAACTCGAATTAATTCGAAACAACTTTAACACTGCAATAAAAAACATTATTGTTCGTTTTACCGAAGCATATTCATTAAAGTACTACTAAAAAAAACTAAGGACTGAAAACAATTATTTGCTCATATTTTTCACCATATTTACAAAGGTCAATATTTACATATATAAAGATTATTCATTTTATGCAAGATTGTGAGCATACGAAATTCTGATTAAGGAAAAAATTTATGGTCACAGGATGCAATGTCTTCCAGTAACCTAAAATTTCTTATGAACAATGTAAGCTTTATACATATATTCATCATTTCGACTTCTATGGTTTTTTGCTGAAGCTCTTGATATTTAATACCTACACAAATTTATTAAAATTTAGATTTTGCACTTTTGGAAGTATTCGATTTCAGCATCGATATACATTCACGTTTATTGTAACAGTAACTACACTTTCACTTAAAAAGTTGTTCATTGTTGCAACATAATCGTAGTAACACTCCACTACATAAGTTTCAAAGTCTCAATAGCTCGTTCTAGTCGCTCGATCTCCCCTTCAGAGGTAGCCAGTTTCTCGATGTTACTCTTCTGAACATCTATGGGCACTTTGCTGCTGTAGTCGTCTGCGCCCATCGCTTGCTGTAGTTTGCTAATTGTCTGCGACAGTGTGTCCTTTTTCTTTTCTAGTTTACCTATTTCTTTCTGTGGGTCGATGAGGCCCTGGAAAAGAAAGAAATAGTATCAATAAAGGGGACACTGAACAGTGCACAGATCAGTGTCAACAAGAAACATTTGATTCCAATATTTGCCTATTGAAATCGGTGGTCGTTATAGTAGTCGAAATCAGTGAGTTATCAGTTCAGTCTGTGAAGTCAGTCAGAAAAAAAATTTTTTTTTTCAATTATTGCATCGCATAATTATTGCTTCGTGCATATTGGCAACGGCAAGTGTAAGTTTTTCATCACTTTTTTGCCGTCAGTGGTCAGTAATCAGTCAGTCATGTCAGTCAGACATTCAAGTAAAGAGATGGCTTTTTTTTCAACCTTTTTTTATGTCCCACTGCTTGGCACAGGTCTCCTCACAAGTGAGAGGGATTTAGGCCAAAGTTCACCACGCTGGCCAAGTGCGGCTTGGTGGACGCCATGCTTTCGAGAAATCATGAATTTCTCTCAGGCATGCACGGCGATGGGGAACATCGTAATCAATTAAATATCACGATATTTCCCGTCACCGTGGAGCAGCGATAAATGCTTACATTACAAATTTCTTTTGTCAGAGGTGCGCGCCGAGGATCTGAACCCGGCATCGGTCGGTTGGAGGCAAGCTGAAATATTTTCACACTGATTTTTGATTTCACAACACTCGTGAAGGAGTTGTGAAGCAAGCCGGAAATTGTTTTTTCAACTACACACTCGTACTTGAATACTATATTATTATGCAATCAACGTAATGTACGTAATATAGACATTGAGAAGAAGGACACTGTGTGTATTAAGATATTAATCTATTATAATGGGTTCGATTCCCACAAATTCAGTACATGTATGTCACAATATATAATTTATAAAGACACAACAAGGTGATTGTGGGTTCGAGACCCCACAAGCAGTATAAAGTACCTACATACAACACATACCTTTAGAACTAAATGCACTTCAATCTTATCCGACACTGTAAGTATCGAGCAGCCGGTAGATGGCGTGTCATCGCTCAGTTCGCTGTTGGCCAGCGACTGCAAGCTCCTGAACAACCCTCGCAGTTCCCGCTCGTTGGGGTCCGCCATAAGGAGGTGCGCGGTGGTCTTCTGCTTGTTGGTGAGGTTATACTCCGAACGTGTGGAACGGATGAGGTGCACCATCTTCAGCACCGTGTCCACTTGGCCTTCGAGCTTTTCGTCTCGCCACGGCGTGTCAGCGTCCTGAAAGAGATGGAGATGATTTTGACCGCGTATTTAGAACTCTTGAATTGATTGGTTGTTTGCCCTTAAAATCATCACATAATTAAAAAATATTAATAAAAGAAAAGCAATAAAACTACCTTGGGCAGTCGGTAACGTTATAATTACTAATGACTCCTTAGATACAGAGAATGCATGTTGGATACACCCTCTAAGCCTTAGCATTCACCTTTGTTTTCTTTTGCTTTGATTCAATAAAACAAACACATATTCTTTTTTTAATTCGTTTTACGGCATTAGATAAAATCAATCATCATCATTCAATATTTTCATTTCATTTTTAATAATGGCATCGCAAACTTTGTGTATATCGCCAGCGTCAAGTAAAATTTTTGCATCACTTAGTCATAGAAAAAATCAGTAAGTCGTCAGGTATCAGTCAGTCTAGTCAGTGAAATGTTCAAGTAAAGTGATGGCTACTTTACCAGAACGTGTCCGATGGAGTTTTGGAAGCAAGTCGAAAAAACATGTTTCCGCACTGTTATTTTATTTCACAACACTCGTGCACTGTCATTAACCTATATCGAACAAAATGTCATCAACTTTATACGATTAAACTCAAAAATACACTAAGAAAATGAAAATACAACAAGAGCACAATTTGTCCCTTCAGACTTCCCGCCAAAACTCAAAACAAACATAAAAATTATCATAGACACGCGAAACCATAATCTTGTAGGATAAGAGACCACGCATATACAGGGACAGGAGTCGTCCTCTTTGCCGACCAACGCTGCACCCATCTCTGCCGTAAAGTAGTTCTAAAGTGTTTTGGTGTATTTTTTTTTTAATTATTTCAGGCTATTTTGCCCATATAAACTGATACACAAATAACAATATATTAAACGAACACATAAAAGAATATATAAAATAATACTATACAGAACAAACTCTAATTACAAAAGCAGATGCTATATAAACTATAATATAACAACTAAGTGTTGCGCGCGGTGTCTGGTAATCACCCTCTGAATCGCCGGAATACAACACCTCTCGCCCAAAATTATTTCATGAGGCTTGTAGTGGCGGCTGTGTAGGGACTCTCAACACATCAGTTAAAGTTCATATTATGTAAAGGTGCAATTGTCGGTCATAGCATGAAGCGACCATCAGCTTTCACATTAGCTACGCAACTGCATACGACCACAGGCAAGACTTGGGCGGAACTTGCTTGAGGTTGTGTGCAGATGTCCATGGGCTGCAGCGACCACTTAACACTACTACTTGCTCAATTGCAGCTCTATTCAAATAAAAAATTGTTTAACTTACAGTAGGATAGGGGGCCACGCATATGGAGGGACAGGAGCTATCTTCTCTCGGCAGTCGTTGGTACAGTTCCTCGGTGACGAAGGGCATGAAGGGGCTCAGCAGTTTGAGCCCATACTCCAGAGTAGTGTACAGCGTGCGGCGCGCCGCTGCCTTCTCCGCCTCCGTGCCTTGCGCGAACACGGGCTTCAGGTATTCCTGGAAGCGAAGGTTCATTTGCGAATGAAGTTTACAGAATTTGTAAGTTTTTAAGTTACAGTCAACATACTTGTATTCTGGGGCCATACTCTACGATCCTCCGAAGTATCGTGTATTTTCAAGTGATCATTTTGTAAAAGATTGAAGAATTTCAAAGGGTTACACTCTTTTAATAGCGCCATATTCTTGATAACTTTACTATAGAGTTATGTATCTACAAAGAGTAAGGTCAGAACATGGTAAAAATGTGCTGAAAAATTCACGAACTCCAGAGCAAAGACGTATTTGATGCATTGAGTTGAAACCGCGTTTGTACGTGGAAAAAGATTGAAACTTAAGGCAGTAATTTTATAAATGAGTGTAGCTGGTTATTAGTTAGTTCTTTTTTATGTCATGCTACGAATGCCACTTACCAAGCTTTTAGGGGGTGAATAAGTGGACATTGTCTCTGTAAGCGTTACCCAAGAAACTAAGTTGTAATGAGTCACATCAGAGCAAACAGACAAATTAGTATGGTAACCTTCTGGTAACTATAGTAACCAGTGACTGATTCTTAAGTAATTAAATAAATAACGCTTCACACTAATAGCCCCACAGTAGGGTAGATATACCCTGTGTCGTACAAACACCCGGACCGAGAACAGAAATTTAAAGTCATCATTAAAATTTATATTTCGCCGGGAATCGAACCCGGGACTCTTCGATTGGCAGTCCGGCATGGTAACCATTGCGTCACGCAGGTCGTCGCAGACACACAGAGTAACACACTGAGTCAATGTGGACGTGCATACACTCGACCTCAATGGTGGTGGTTAACCACATCCACAAACAGCTTAAATCAATCGCCCATGATCCTGTGGGAGGGATGTAGAAGGACTCACCAAGTAGACGTCGCAGAGGTCGTACAGCCACAGGTTGTAGCAGTGCGTGGTGGCGCAGGGGAAGTCGTACACCTGGAAGCCGGCGTTGACGCGCTGCGCCGCCAGCGACACGCGCGACAGCATCCAGCGGTCCATCGCCGACAGCTGCGCCGGGAGGGACGGGGAGTGCACCTGGAATGTGGAGAGCGTTGTATTAGGGCCTTCCAAAGGGACACGCTAAACTTACACGAAATGACCATCAGTAACATTAGACCGCATACGATCTAGGCAAGATTGAGGCTTGAGGTTAATTGTGTATGCTTGGCTAATCCGTTTAAATATAAGAAAAACTCGTGAGGGAAACTCGTGATCCACACTTTTGGTGTAATAGTCTGTTCACCTTAACTTTAGGCGTGGGCATTTTGGAAACTAATAATTTGATTTTATATGGCAATCTCTACCTGACATAGAGACAAACATGATTTTTGTCTCTAGCGAGCGAGGGAGCGTTCGTCCTGGCTCCTTGGAGTCAGTCCCAGAGTACTGTCCCAGACGACGACACGGATGCTACAATGCCTGTCATTAAAGATAAGGATGAGCTTTCGAAAGTGGAGCAATGGGCATTCGTACCTTCCGGCTAGCAGCCCCGATAAGAACAACGATCCACGTTTTCCATCGTCTTATTTGTTAAGTGCTGGCGTTTCAACAGTAAAAAGATAACAAGGGTAAACGATGAAGAAGGATATCAAAGGGTTTTCCGTCTCAACAATCCGCTATCTTGTAACTATCTAGCTGCCTTTTTTTTAGTATCGACATGAACCTTTTAAAGGTACTCAGCACCTTGAGAGAGGATACCGGGTGTTAACGCTAGCAACAACTACATTCGCCATGGCTCATTTTTCCACATACGGACTGAAGTTGGAGCGAGCCCGAGAGACGTTTTCGCGTTCGCAACAAGAAGCTGTCTTCACTTCCAAATTTATTCGTTCATACTGCAGACAAGTATTCGTTATAATCTATTGTAATAAGAAAATAAACGCTGTAAAAAGACGAAATGTACGATTCATTTAGAATATCCCTGATCGAGAGAAGTCGGAACCCAGGAGCATCACAAGCCCCAAACACCGGGTTATGTGGGATTTGTACCGCACTAAAACCTCCTCGGTGGCCTGTCTCTGTGCTTAGGGAGGACTCCAGGATCTCAATTGGAACGCACCGGTGTCCTCCACGCGCGGCGCCCCAGAACGGGCCAATCTTTGGGAGAGCAAATGCGCTCTCCTGCACCCTCAGGCGCCCTCAGCGGCAAGCGGCCACGCACACAACGGCCGCCCTCCCCGGGGCTGCTGGCTGGACGGGTCGAGCTCCCACTCCACACCATCCGCAGCCCCAGAAGCCCGCAGGAGATACCGTAGCCCTATTCTTAATCCCGAAGCTACAGGGACTAACTATCTAGCTGCCTAAAAGCTTTTCCCTATGCTTAAAAATATCTTGAGAGCGTACCTTGTAAACGGTGTCCTTGGGGAAGTACAGGAGCGCGAACTTGGTGGCGTTCCAGAGCTTGTTGCAAAAGAACCGGTAGCCCTGCACGCGCAGGATGTCCAGGTTCAGGTCGCGGCCCTGCGTCATCGCGCACAGAGCGAACCTGGAACACGTATTAATATAATATAGATGATATAAATAATTTAACAGTCATTAGTTGAAGCGCGCATGGCCCAGCGGTTAACGTAGAACGCAAAACGACCTATGCAACTAAGCCAAACGGGCGCGGTCGACTGCGAGATGGGTGACCGCTAGTGGCAAAATATTTCATGGGCGTTTCCGTGCTTCAGAGGGCACGCTAAGCCGTCGGCCCCAGTTGTTGACAAATAACAGTCGCTAAACCTTGTCGGAGGCCTTATGGGCTGTTTGAAAACATCTGACAGCGGGTTGGCCACTAGCCATGCGGGCTATTTGTGGGAATCGAACCCATTATATCAGCTTAATATCTTAATACCTACCATCTCCACCCAACCACCACTCCGCATTGAAGCAGCGTGGTGGAGTAAGCTCCAAGCTTCCCCAATAATGGATGAAACCCGTGCCCATCAGTGGGACGCAAAAAGGGTCGCTGATGAAATTAAGCTTAAGATTTGATTTGGCTATTATTTACCTAAAAACAACATTAAAAATCTTTTAGCCAAATAAAAGATGAATTATTTGTGAAAACTGAAAAGTGAAATCTTAAGCATAATTTCATCGTAAGTGATATTTAATTAGTACTTACATGTAAGTCATTTTACATTCAATTTAAATTGTCATATTTTTAATCAACGACATTGTTGTGATAATGACAAAACAAGAAATAAAAGTTGCATACTTGCTTATTGAAGTGAAAACTTCTTTTTATAATGGTTATTTTTGTTCTCTTAAATATAATTCGGGATTTTCTGCAGAACTAAATGAAATGAAATGAAATATTATTTATTCACTATACGGATCCTTTACAAACTCTTAGTGAACGTCATGTTTTTTGTTCTGCCTGCTCTGGGTGCGCTTAGGCAATGCTGAGCTGAAGAAAAGAGCAGAGGGAGAAAAACTTCAGCCCTGTTTTAAAATATGGGGCACACAATAACTACTGGGGTATATAATAACTAGCCACTCATTTTGATCTCCATAACTTTTTTCGGCGAAGTCCACAACCAAACATGTTCTTATTATTGAACTTGGATGTCATTTTTCACATTTATGTTTTTTTGTGGGATAGAGTCTACGGCGGCATAGACGGCCGCGTCAGAGTTTCCATTTTGTGGACTAATGAAAAGATCATCAAAACAGGTCTCGTTCTTAGTTCCATTACTATTCTTTTTCTGAACATACTTACTACTTGTAATATACTACTTTAAAACTTCAGACCTATAACCTCGATCGATGTTCTTAACACGCTTTTATTAGCTTGACCTGTATATATGTAACGGAATCTTTGAACTTCATTTTCACTTACTTCTAGGAGTCTGATTAACTTGAAAATTCGCAAATTTGGGTCAAGGGCCGATGATACAATAATCTCATAACTTTATATTAAAGTCCTAACTAGGACCATCCGGATAAAATAAATATACGAGGGGCGGCTGATAAGTTCGCGGCCTAAGGTACTTAATGAAACAAATATAAAGTTTTATATTTTTAACCCGCTTATATTAGCTTGACCTGTATGTATGTATGTAACGGAATCTTTTAAGTTCATTTTCACCTACTTCTAAGCGACTCATTAACTTGAAAATTTGCACAGGGGTCAAGCACCGATGACAATGCAATAATGAAAAAAAATGCAACAAAAAAATTAAAAATAAATAATGTAGGTAGTTTAAAAAACTAAAAAACACGCTTTTGTGAAAATACGAACTAAAAAGTAAAAAATAAGAAGAAAATGTATTTTACTGTAAAAAAAGCATGGGGTGGTTTTTAAGATACTATTGACACCATGCACCTCACGCTTTTTTTACAGTAAAATACATTTTCTTCTTATTTTTTACTTTTAAGCTCGTATTTTCACAAAAGCGTGTTTTTGTTTTTTAAACTACATTATTTTTAAGCATGATATAGTCAGATCAGTTATGCATTTTACGGAATATGCATAGCCGATTGCTTTTTAAACAGATAGCTAACATTATCCTTTTAGATAACAAAAGTCCTACAAATTGTTTTTATTTCAGAGAAATCTAAATTTTGTACTACAGTCTGCTTATTTAATGAAAAATTTCATCTAATTATTTTTTGAATGTCAAAGGTGACTCACCTTAAAGCATCAGTGCCGCACTCCGGTATGCCGTTAGGGTAGTCCTGCTTCTGTCCCTGCTTGGCCTTCTCGATCTCGCGCGGGTCCAGGTTCGAGTCCAGCAGCGACGCGTGCAGCTGGTCGAGGGACACGCCTCTGACCACGTCCACGGGGTCGATGACGTTGCCCAGGGACTTGGACATCTTGCGGCCGTGCGCGTCGCGGACTATCGGGTGGAGGTAGATCTCCCTGGGAAAGTTATTTAAAAATAGGTTATTTAAAAACTAAACAGACTGTCAATAACAGATATCCTTAGTCAATAACAGATATCCTTAATATACAGGTACCCTCCAGGAATACGTTTTTCTCGCGTCTCTAAAGCTAATAAATTTAATTTTAATAAAACTTGGACTGAAGTTTTTTTTTCATCTGCTCTTTTCTACAGCAAAAACCGCGCGAAGCATTGCCTAAGCACTCCCAGAGCAGACGCGTGGGCATTTTGGAGCCGTGAACTCTTTACAATTCTCAGTATACATTTATATTTAAAACTATTTTCTTTCAATTGAACAATATATCTTTATTGTAGTTTTAATAATTAAAATATTTACAATATATTTAAGGTATTGCTGTGAATAATATGTCTTAAAATTAACTTAAAACTGTGAAGTCTCAATAATTATATACTGTACATCGGTTTAATAAGAAGTGTTGGAGAGTTTGAACCACAAGTGTTTTTGAATTTAAGTTTATAAATCTATCAGTGCTGATATCACTGTTGCTCTTTTCACTTCTGTCGGCACTCCCAGAGTGCAATTTTTTTATTGGAAGCTATTGGCGTTAAGTAAAACTAAGCAAATGAGTGTTTCGTTTGAAATTAAACCAAGAAAATAAATTGTTTTTATCCGAGCAACGCTCGGCCCGTTCAGGTACTTTTAATAACATAAGCAGCTGCAGGTGAAGATATTTGGTTTAAGATTGAAAGGGAACTCCAATAGAAGTTATTGGTTCTAACATTTGTATCTAAAATACTTAAATCACACATCTAATACATTGTGTATTAGATGATAGGTAAAGAAGATTTTTTTGGTTCTCCAAAAAAAATAATTAGGTGAAGGTATTTGGCAATATTTTGAAGTAATGAAAATAGCGCAGATGACATCACAAAGCGCTAGGTTCTAAACAATATTACCCACTTGAACGGCAATTTTCCCATCAGCCGTTGTCCAAAGAACACCATTCTCGCCACCCAGAAGAACAGAATGTCGTGGCCGGTTTCCAGCAGCGTGCCAGGGTAAAATGCCTGCAACAATTATTATGATTTACGAGTGGGATTCTCTTCTTAAGATTAAGAGCTATGACTTATTCAGTCACACACTGCCTGACTTAATGCTGTATGGATATATCATTATTTACAAGATGTAGGGAACATTATCGTTATTAAGTTTTATTCAAATTTATTCCTCTTAACTTGTTTATTCTGCCAGCTTGTCTATGTTTGACAAACTGTAGCAAAAATGTTCTGCCAGCTTGTCTATGTTTGACAAAATGTAGCAAAAGTGTTCTGCCAGCTTGTCTATGTTTGACAAACTGTAGCGAAAGGGTTCTGCCAGCTTGTCTATGTTTGACAAACTGTAGCAAAAGGGTTCTGCCAGCTTGTCTATGTTTGACAAACTGTAGCAAAAGGGTTCTGCCAGCTTGTCTATGTTTGACAAACTATAGCAAAAGGGTTCTGCCAGCTTGTCTATGTTTGACAAACTGTAGCAAAAGGGTTCTGCCAGCTTGTCTATGTTTGACAAACTGTAGCAAAATGGTTCTGCCAGCTTGTCTATGTTTGACAAACTGTAGCAAAAGGGTTCTGCCAGCTTGTCTATGATTGACAAACTGTAGCAAAAGGGTTCTGCCAGCTTGTCTATGTTTGACAAACTGTAGCAAAAGGCTTCGGCCAGCTTGTCTATGTTTGACAAACTGTAACAAAAGGGTTCTAACAGCTTGTATATGTTTGACAAACTGTAGCAAAAGCAACTGTAGTAATAAAAACCTGAGGAACAGCTCCCAAGGGCGCAGACCTAAAACACACTTGTTGGAAAAATCCGCCTTTACGGCTGCTTGTGGAGTACTTGGACACAAGCACACAAAATTAAGTGGGTCCGGGTAGGAATTTTTTAAAAGTAGGAACAATCTTCAAAGGCGGCAACTCATTTCCTTATTAATCTTTTTATTTGAAAATTATTGAGTTATTTGTTTATTTAGTCTATGTAAATAGACTAGATATATAAATAGGTAGGTGCAAAAATAAATCTTTTAAGACCTTAAGACCCAGCTACGGCTATCTTTAATGAAATTGATCCTAATGCAACTAACCTGCAGATCGTCGGTATTCTCCGGCCAGCCGAAGATGGAGAACGGGAAGAGCCCAGAGGAGAACCACGTGTCGAGAACATCCTCGTCTCTCGTGAGCGTGATGTTCGCGGCTGGCACTTTAAACCTCTCCTCTGCCTTCTTGAGGGCATCTGCTTCTGTGTGCGCGGACACCCACAGCTCTTCTTCGTTCTAGAAAAATGATGTCATTTGATTAAGAATTATGCTTTTTTTCAATCATTTTTTATGTTCCACAGATCTCCATTCGGTATTGAGAAGGTGTTAATGCATGCACCGAACGTAATGACAGCTGTAAAATAACACGGAAGTAATGGCCGCTATTCGGGCCATAGTAAACCTCGCCAGCTAATTACGGATTGGTGGACATAACATATTTTTTATTAATTTTGAGTAACTTTTAGGCATGAACGGTGATGCTAAACAACGTAACGAATTATAACAATATGCTCCACATTACATTCACCGTGGAACAGCGATCATTTATCCCTAGGACTTACTAACCCTTAGTCCCTGTAGCTTCGGGATTAAGAATAGAACTACGGTATCCCCTGCCTGATCGTAAGAGGCGACTAAAAGGTTCCGGGGTTGCAGGCGGTGACAGTGGGAGCTCGATCCATCCAGCCAGCACCCCCGGGAAAGGGGAAGGGCGGCAGTGTGTGCGTGGCCGCATGCTGCCATAAGCATAGGAAGGTGCAGGAGAGTACATCTGCTCTCCCGAAAATTGGCCCGTTCTGGGGCGTCGCGCGTGGAGGACACCGGTGCGTTCCACTGGAGATCCCGGAGTCCTCCCCAAGCGCAGAGGCAACCACCGAGGGGGTTTTAGTGCGGTCAAATTCCACATAACCCGGTACCCTCTTCCAAGGTGCCGGGTACCTTATGACCCCCCCTCCCTCCCCCCCCCCCCCTCCCCGATACCAAAAAAAAAGGACTTACTAGCCACAGAACATATTAAGAGGTTAGAATGGAAATGTGGGTGGGGCAGACGTGCCAAGGATTTGATTGATCTACAGAAACATGCGATCGTGCTACGATATGCGTGCTTGTGTGCGTGCTTGGGTGTGATTCGTTTATTTGAAATCCCGTGATTGTGCGGCGCTAAGATTGGCTAGATTTGAAATTGCAAATATTATGTGCGTAAGCTTCGTATTTATTTAAGTACAGATGTAATGGAGGTGAAAGGTGGGGCTTGATCGGCGACACCAGTTTTCATACGAACGGCGCATTATTGCCGTTCTACCTCTTTTAATATGTTCTGTGTTACTAACCCTTTGTGCTTCCTAGTCATCTGCTTCTTTTAAATTTTTAAACCCTTACTCATTAATTACATTAAATATGTATTTATTTATCTACTAATTGAAATATAAAATTAATTATAAATGTAAATTATGTTATTTTTGTCTGTTAAAATTACAAATTAATAAATTGGTAAGTAACTGTTATAGTACAAGTAATGAATGGTCAATGGCAATAAATGGCATACGCCTGATTATGCTATTGACAATAACTCGCAACTAAAACAGCAATAACTACTATCATACAAGTATTATACGTTAGAACATTAAAAAGGCAGCATATTACCACAACATAAATGAAAATAAAAATAATATGAATCTAATTATGATTGATTTACATACATAAGTTATTTTTCCTATTTATAATATGAAATGAAAGTATTTTCAAGCGACTAGTAATTATTTTCATTTATGTTGTGATAATATTCAGAACATAAATGTAAATAAAAATAATATGGATCTTATTTTAATTTATTTACATACATAAGTTATTTTTTCTATTTATACTATGAAATGAAAGAATATTTAAGCGATTGGTAATGTAAAAACATTAACAAAAATATTTACAAAAATGCAACACTATGTTTCAGAACGAAAATTTAACTCAAATTTGGCACACCAGTCTCCTTGTGAATTATTAATATTAAATTAATAAGGAATAGTTCGTTGAATTGTTACAAATTGAAATATTATTATGTTCATTGATCGATTTCATTATGTTTTTTTTAGTTCCATTGAATTGACACGACAAATTGACTTTAATATGTATATCTGCTTCAGTGCATTACAATCAATTCGTCTTGAATGAATGTGAATTTTATTACTTGTAATATTGCTAATAATAAAGTTTGATGTAATATTAAATTCATAAAAATGAACTCTATAAAATTAAAAGTAATAATATCAAAAAAATATTTTGTGTGTATTTATTAAATGAGGGATTACTGTGAGATTGTTAACGTTGGCATTTCTCCGAAGTTGTCGCTGCGTAAACGACGTTCTATGAGCGGGGACGGCGCTACGGCCAGCGTCCAATCGCAGTATGAGTTAAAATTGAATAATGAAATGAAAATAATTTATTTGCGCAAATATGGGTATTACCAAAGTTCTTTTATATATAGTACCTTGACGACCGAGCATTGCTTGGGTAAATACAATTTATTTTCTTGGTTTAATTTCAAACGAAACACTCTTGCTTAGTGTTACTTAATAACGCCATATGAAATAGCTCCCAATAAAAAAAACGCAAATAAAAATAAACGCAATAAGGTTTTGATTGAGGTTTGAACCCGGTCCTCTAGTTCCGCAGCTAGCCCACGTAACCATTCGGCCAAGGAAGCTTTATTTTAATGAACGAAACTTTTATAGAGTTCTTTCTAATCGACAGTCATTTCTTTGAACGTCGGATTAACGGATGACGTTTTACGCCACAATATTAATAATACTTGCCAATAGATGTCTGGAAGAGTCGTATTTTTCAGTTTATATTTAAGTTGATTAACGCTGAAAATATTTTTATACAATTTAAAATTTCTAAAAATAACACCTAGCTGGATCGATTTATTACCCCGAAACCAAGGTACTAAATTTCATTAAAATCTTTGAGATTCAAACAATATATTTAGGTATGTACAAGAATTGCTCGTTTAAATGTATTAGATTTATAAGTTCGCCACATTTACCTCAGCGAGGTATGCAAATTTGGAGGACAGTTAGTATGTGTTAATGTTTTAAACGCAACGTTAACGTCGCGTTTGTGCAACGTTGCTGTTCAAATGTCGGAGAAACGCCAACGCTCGTAAAACGCCAGTGGGATAGCGGCCTAAGAACGCAACAAAATAGCATGCTAGGCGAAACAAAATCAATCACGGACACAAGGCAGCTCACAACAATCTAGTTGCACGTACGCGTGTGGGCGGGTGCGCGAGCGCGGCGCGCGGGCGCGGGCGAGCCTTGCGCCGCCCCGAGCGCGTGTAGCGGCGCCGCGCGGACACTGGCGTTACACCGCCCTTGCAGTGCACAACCAGTATTTATCAACAAAACGTAATCTTACAAGTGTCAATGATGTAGGAATGTAGAAAATATCCATATGTAGCATTAAATAATAGTTTTGTACATGGGCGTACTCAGGTTCTTGGTCAGAGGGGGGGGGGGGCAAATTTTTTTTCAAGCTAGATAATGTCTTCCACGTTACACGCAGACACGCACACAAAAGGTTTCTTTTTTCGTTTGGGAGATTCTTAAATCCCTGAATCTTGGCCTTGATTCAGGGAGGGGGGCAGCTGCCCCTCTTGACCCGCCTCCCTCGGTACGCCCATGGTTATGTTCATAAATAACTTACACAAATAAGACTTAAACTAAGCAAGTAAACTACAACTATATAAACTACATAAGTTAGATAGAGATATATTTTTAATCAAATAAGAAGTTTGTCACATTAGTGCCGGATGCTGTCCATGTCACCAGGTCTGTGTTTCTCCAGGTGTTACCAGGTCTTCTCGTACAATAATGTAAATTTACTATTAACTTACATAAAAACCTTGTAAAAGGCTGACTGATTTACTTGAGGTTCAGGTAAGGTCACTCTATAAGCGGGAATACGATATCCCCACCACAGCTGCTGGGAGATGCACCAATCCCAAATGCCTCCCAATCCAGTAGTACCAGGTCTCCTTGTACACTTTCACAATACATATATACAAAACAACCTTCGGATAAATAACAATTTCACTTCATAAGCACCTGTCGCGAGATGCACGAGTCCCTGATGCCCTCCATCCAATAGTACCAAGTCTTCTTGAGCACATGTTGGTTATAATATTACCCATCAAAAGCAGATTACTTTTTTTTTTGTTTTTGTATCGTGAGGGAAACCTTCAAAAGGTACCCGGCACCTTCTGAGAGGATACCAGGTTATGTGGGATTTGTACCGCATAAAAACCCCGTCAGTGGCCAGCCTCTGCGCTTGGGGAGGACTCCGGGATCTTCGGTGGAACGCACCGGTGTCCTCCACTCACGGCGCCTAATACGAACCCATCTTCGGGAGAGCAGATGTGCTCTCCTGCACCTTCCGATACTTACGGCGACATGCGGCCACGCACACACCACCGTCCTTCCCGGGGCTGCTGGCTGGACGGGTCGAGCTCCCACTCTCGACATCAGCAACCCCGAAAGCCCCCTTTTAGTCGCCTCATACCGACGACGGAGATACCGTAGCTCTATTCTTAATCCCGAAGCTACAGGGACTAGATTACTTACTTGTGGCTCAGGTAAGGTGACTTTATACGCTGGGATGCGATGTCTCCACCACTGCTGTACCACACTAGTACCGGATGCTCTCCATCCTGTGATACCAGGTCTTCTCGAGCACGTCCACGATATAACTCTTTTATTAATCAGATTACTTACTTGTGGCTCAGGCAAGGTGACTCTGTAAGCAGGTATACGATGTCCCCACCACAGCTGTCGGGAGATGCACCAATCCCTGATGCCCTCCATCCAGTGGTACCAGGTCTTCTCGTGCACATCCGGAATTATGCGAAGTTCCCCAGACTTAACAGCAGCGATCGCGTCCGCCGCCATCTTGTCGCACTTTATGTACCTATGAAGTTATCAAAGATCAATTTTATGTTAACGAATAATCTTAACCTCTGTATTCCACCACATAGTACTGGTTTTTTTCATAAATCACCGTTCAGGCTACACGGCTCTGGAACTCCTTACCCACTGACATAAGGAACTCTCCGAATAAGAATTCGTTCAAGAGACAAGTCCGGCAACACTTTCTTAAGCAAAACGCATAGTTGACGTTAGGTATGCATTATTTTTATTTAAAGCAACTGTATATAAGTATTTTATTATTATTCTTATTATATCACTATTAATTTATATATCATTTATATCTTAATATAAGTAAGTATTTATGTATTAAGCAGGTACGATTTCCTTTTTGTTATATACTTAATATAATTACTATTCTTTATTATACATTATAATTATTTTAAAGTCTATATTATATATTTCTTCTACTTTCATAATAGGTACAGTTCTTTTTATGCACCTACCACAGCTTCACACCAACGCCATGGGTTGACTGGCAGAGAATGCCATTAGGCATTAAGTCCGCCCTTTGTACTTTTCGTTAATGAGTGCAATAAAGTATAAATAAATAAATACTCCCAACAATAGTGTAACAAGTGACAAAGTTCAGATGAGATAATTACCTCATATTTGAGGGCTATTTCTATCGAACGTGACTTATCTACGTTTTTTACTAGTGGTATATCCATGTTACCAAAGATACAGCAGCATACAGCAATTACATAGTGGCATAAAACGTTTCTTGAGGATACGTAAAAATAATTATTACTAATATTTGAGGAGCCCTTTAACGAGACCTTCTTGATGAGCCATTGATTTCGGCGAGATTAGCTCAAACTGCGTGTGTGCGTTGATGCACGATGTCGTAAACACAAGGTAAGGCGAAGAAGGACATATAGCTACATCACTCTCCCAATATATATTTTTCAACTTTTTTTATATGCCACTGGGCATGGCTGGGCACAGGTGCCCTCGCTTGTAGTGAGAGGCATTTAGGCCTTAGTCCACAACGCTGGCCAAGTTCGGATTGGTAGACGTCATGCTTTCGAGAAATTATGAATTTCTCTCAGGCATGCACGGCGATGGAGAACATCGTAATTAATTAAATATCACGATATTTTCCATCACCGAGGAGCAGCGATAAATGCGCACATTACAAATTTCTTTGTCAGAGGTGCGCGCCGAGGATTTGAACTCGAGATCGGTCGCGTCAAAGACCAGGGTTTATTCAGTTTCACTCGGCCATCGCTGCTCTCCCAATATGGGCTCGTTAAAGGCACCGCGCATGAAAGACAGCGGTACGTTCCACTGGAGATTCCGGAGTCCTCCCCAAGCGCTGAGGCAGGCCACTAAGTGGGTTTTAGTGCTGTACAAATCCCACATAACCTAGAAACTCTCCCTGCAAGATACCTTTTGAAAGTTTTCCCCCTTCCGGGGGCTTCCGGGGTTGCGGACGGTGAGAGTGGGACCTCGACCCGTCCAGCCATCCCCCTCCCCCTCCACCGATACAAAAAAAGGCTTTGATATAATGTATGCCCTCACCATTGCGGTTTGAGCATGGGTTCCACAACGTCCTTGGAGCGGCTGCAGCGCGGGACCACCATGGCGTGATCCTTGGTCTCGCTGTAGAGGCCCAGCTTCTGCAGAGCGCGGGTCACCTCGCGACGGGCGTCGAACCGCTTCATGCCCTGGGAAGAACAATGTTAATCATGTATTATTGATTTAAAACATCTAATATGCCGGGTTACACCGATTTTCGGCATGGCGTCGTGGCAGGGAATGGAATGCGCGTGCACATTATCCTTTTTTATTGTATTGAGGGGAAACCATCAAAAGGTTCCTGATACTTAGGAGAGATGGCGTTGTGTGGGATTTTACTTGCACTTAAGCCTGTAGTCTGCCTCAGGGCTCGAGGTGAACTCCGGGATCTCCAGAGGATGACACAGTGTCCTCGGGCCAATCCTGGAAGAGTGATGGTGCTCCCCTGGCCCAGGTGGCATGCATGCAACGCTGTCCTTCTTGAGGCCACTGACTGGACGGATGGCGCTTCCGCTCTTGCTGCCCGCAACCCCGGAAGCCTTTTAGTCACCTCTTACGATCAGGCAAGGGATACCAAGCCCCGAATAACCGAACGAATTACTACAGCATGTGAAAATAACTAGTCAGTTTATCATAGTAATATTATAATAAATAATAACGTTGCACACTCATATTGACATTGCATGCTGAAATCAGCCAAATATGTTTATACCTTTGAAATTTGCAACATCTATAATATATATTATTATTATGTATTACCATGTTTGATGCAATGAATAAATAAATAAATAGCCCCACAGTAGGGTAGGTATATCCTGTGTCGTGGGTACCATGGACACACACAGTGACAGAAACACAGACACTCGGACCAAGAACAACCGCATTGCGCCACGCGGGTGATCGACAGTAATTAACAGAAAGTTACTATTTACTATACTCGTATTTATTGGTAGAACAAACCACTGAATTACAGCTTCTTAGATATTTAAGATATCTTCTTTACTTACAGAGAATTGTCCACAGTTGTCCAGCAGCTTGCCCTCGTCGTCAAAGATGTTGATGAAGGGCAGGTTGTGGCGCTTGCCGATCTCGTAGTCGTTGGGGTCGTGCGCTGGTGTTATCTTTACGGCACCTGAATACATCTCATGTAAAGTAATCTATCTATCTATACATTATTATAAAACTGAAAAATAGTGTCTCTAAATATATTTCCTAAAAATTAAAAAGGGCGATGCTAATGCACTAATAGAATACGACTCAATGATTTTTTAAAATACTTTTTGTTTGTCTGTTTCAACTTTTTAATAATTCTTAAAAAAACCTTTTTTGTTTTGAAGTTTGCACCATGGGCACTTTAGTTTTACTTAACTCATTTTGGTGGCTGGCCACTATAATGTGGAACCCTAAGAACCCAGTCAACTATGTAGCAGCGCGATAGGAAATCATAAAATCTGGGGAATGTTCACTTCATGTTTATGATCCTTTCTAACGCGAGTGAAACCGCGGGGTACAGCTAGTAAACATCATAAATATGTTGTATGAACCTTGAATATGGCTCCCTTTTACTCATATAAAACAATATATAAGGAGAAAAGGCTCTATACAATTTTGAATTGTTTCACATAAACATCAAAAATGGAAACCTGTTAGACGGTAACGCCATCTGTTGTGTGTTATAAAATAGAATACGCGTACAAGGTAGAGAAAGATAGAATGTATCCACTTATTTCTCTTACTAGTTTTATTATAAATATCCTATCATAAGTTATTCTTTTATGCATATTATTTACGTAAAATAATTTAGATGTTTCACATCTGTAAGGTTCACATTTTTTTATAAGATGGTAATCCAGTGCCGGATTTATCTTTTTTATGAATGTAGGCCACTTTATTTTCGCCGCCCCATGTACATACCTAGGAAAGCGGGGGTTGCTACGTTGCCACTGCCGTCCGCCCGCCTTGCTGCTCTCATCTATCACTCACACGATACTATAGGTTTCTATAGGAATGAGTTTCGATAGTATTTTTTTTAAAGTATAAAAAACCATGTGAAACACAGTGAACGTGTTTGACTTTTATCCTCTGAAATCGAGGGACCCTCCTCTAAAATCTGCCGCCCCTAGGACGCTGCCGCCCCTAGGCCGCGGCCTATACGGCCTATTTATAAATCCAGGACTGTGGTAATCTACACAAATAAATAAAATTGGAGTGTCTGTTTGTAATATTAAAGTTACCGCTTTTTACTTTAATACATATGTATGAATGTATATACGGTACATATACCAAAACAGATTTTTTTACAATTTTTGTCTGTTTGTTTGTTCCGGCTAATCTCTGAAACGGCTGCACCAATTGTGACAGGACTTTCACTGGCAGGTAGCTGATGTAATAAAATAATAACTTAGGCTACTTTTACTTTAGAAAAATTCTAAAATTAAAGTCCAAGCGGACGAAGTGGCGGGCGGCCGCTAGTCTTATTCCAATCATTACCTGTTCCGAAATTCATGTCCACATAGTCGTCAGCGATGACTGGCATCTTCCTGTTTACGAATGGATGCTTCAGGTACTTGCCAACCAAATGTTTATACCTAAAAAACAAAACCCACCTCAGATCATAGTTTCTGGCCAATTATTATAACAGAAAATGGATTCAAATTAACTCAATGAATAATATCGTGTTTTCATAGAATTCGTATAATGTACTATGTCGGAGCAACGCAGCACGATAACAAGGTGATGGCAGCACTATTGCAATGACGTCAATGCGCGGCTAGCTTCGTGCTACAACAGATCCTAGCTGTTGGAGGTGTGTTGGATGGGGACTCACTTACGAGTACCTACTGTTCTGCCGTCGTAGAGTTCGGATCCTCCACTCTAGGAACTGTAATTCGTTTCGTTTGATCAGTGCGGTTATAATTGTTTAGTAGTTTGTCAGTTAACTGTAAAACGATGGTTAAGAGTGTTTAATAGTGTGTAATCGCCGTTTCTCTTTGCTCGATCACCCTAGCGCGCCCACACAATGCCTAACGACGGTGTTAATAAACAGGGGCCGGATTACCGGGGGCCCACTGTAGCTCTTTTACCTCACGAATGTCAGTTAATCACGGTTATGGGGTGTTTGCACTTGTACATGGTATCATTATGCATTAACTAAGAAGTTATCAATCAGTAGGTCACTCCCAAAAGGCCTGTGGACTTACTAAGAGTTAGCATCAGCATACTATAGTTACCTTAACTAATTTAGTGATAAGTATTAGACTGGTTGTAACCGTTATAAGCATAACAACTGATGAGTGATTGACAGAATTATAATTAATGCACATCAGGTCAATGTTTACGTGCATACGGGTGTATGCACGTAAACATGTGACCATGTGTGGGTACACCATGGTAAAGACGCGTTCGTGAGATAAATAATACTTTTTATAATATTTTTTATTTACACCTGAACTGAACAGTATTTTTACCTGTCATCCTTAGGGTTGACAGCGACGGCCACATCTCCCAACATGGTCTCAATACGAGTGGTGGCCACCATCAGCTTGTCGTCGCTGTCTTCTGCGCAGTACGAGAACAGTACCAGCACGCCGAATTCCACCTACAGAAAATAAGCTCTATTATTTTCGTAAATCTTTTGGATCTCTGTCAACGTCTATACATTGATGGTTGTCTGGTGTCTGTCTGATTGTTGTGGGCACGTCGACTTATCACATAGAGGCTCTTTAACAATCAAATTTTGTGCCCATTATAGATCCATATCCATTCCGTTATGTAGCCCAAATATATCTGTACCATTTGTTATTCAAGAGAGTGCTGCTGGGTGTTTTTATATAAAGGCTTATGACTTAAGCCCAAAGCCGAATAGTTTACAGGTTGCTCTTTAGGGTCATATTCAAGACGTAGAAAATGACGCCCGCATAATGTTTTTTGTTAAATTTCCTTATTTTGGTTAAGTAGGGAAGGGTGCAACCCTAAGGCCACTGCGACCAGTAAATGATCTATTAGTCTATTATTCATTAAATTTTCCTATACACCACCAACAAAATAACCCACCTTTTGCTCATATCCCGGTATGACGAGCATGGTCTTCCCAGGCAGATCCACTTTATCCACCTCGATATCCGAGATCGCACTCTTCAAGGCACACGACCAATTGACCAGGCGGTTCGCGCGGTAGATGTCGCCGGCGTCGTGCAAGCGGATGAAGGCTTCGTTGACGGCGCGGCACATTATGGGGTCCATGGTGAAACGCTCACGGGACCAGTCGAATGACGACCCTAAAGACCGAAGTTGCTCGTAGATTCTGCCGCCTTTTCTGTAAAAATAGAGTTTTAATCACATTATTACTTAGAAATACTAGAAGTTCAGAAACGGTTGACGGTGCGTATCGACGTCGCAATAGTTTGTCGCGGCTGTCAAGTTGCCTCGCACGGTTCCACAGAATCCAATGTTAGAACTATTAACATTGGTTAGTTCTAATTCTAACATTGGTTCGCACGGCAGTCAGCACATTATGAGGTCCATGGTGAAACGCTTGCGTCGAATGATGACCCTAATGAGCGAAGCGAACGATTCCACAATACCCACAGATCACACAAATGTTAGAACTAACCAATGTTAGAACTAGCTATCATTGTTTAGTTCTACCATTGGTTCGCACGGCAGTCGCGCACTGTGGATACTGTGGAACCAGGAACCGTGTGAGACAACTCGAACATACCGCGCGACAATCTATTTTATGTCGGTTTTTAACGGCATGGCAAAGGGAACTAGTCCTGAGTCTCAGCGGGAAATCTGCAGCCCAATCACATATCTCCACCCAAAGAAGAAGAGGTCAATGGACTAAGTAATGAATCGGGGGCGCCTACTGTAACGGTCGAACCTTGAACAGGATCGACTTGGTGTTGTTAGTTATTTAAATAAATTGAACGTTTAAAAAACATTTTTCGGACATGTTAGAATAATACAATAAGAATTGGTACTTTGGCTCTGGTGACCAACTTCTCCTGCATATGCCAAACAATTCAATTTGATACTCAACAAAAAACTACTCACTCGTTTTTCCATTCCCAAACGCGTTTAATGAACTCCTCCCTGCCGAGGTCGTGTCTTGTGCGCTTCTCCTCACGCCATATCTTCTTCTCCACCACCACCTGCGTGGCGATTCCGGCGTGGTCGCAACCCGGGTTCCACAGGGTCGTGCGACCATTCATTCTGTGAAAAATCAATTATGAAATGAAAATTGTGGCGCAATGGTTACTATGCCGGACTGCCGATCGGAGGGTCCCGGGTTCGATACCCGGGGAGGCAAACATTTGAATGATAAGTTTAAATTTCTGTTCTTGGTCTGGGTGTTTGTGTTTCTGCCTTTGTGTGTGTCCATGGCATCCGTGACGCAGGGTGGGTATATTTACCCTATTTTGGGGCTAAGAGTTTGAACATTAATAGTATTATTACAAGCACCCCAAAGTCTTGCCTGATGGGCACCTCGTGTATATCTGGCTAGCAACTGCAAAA
The DNA here is from genome assembly GCA_911387765.1 of Pyrgus malvae. NCBI lineage: Eukaryota > Metazoa > Arthropoda > Insecta > Lepidoptera > Hesperiidae > Pyrgus > Pyrgus malvae. Next base: position 2,760,865 of record OU426958.1, on the reverse strand, counting down.
CATCTCATGGTGTTAAGTGGTTGCTGCAGTGTAGACACCTACACACTACCTCAAACAAGCTTGAATCTTGTATGAGGTCATATGCAGTTAACATAACGAAAGTTGATGGTAGCCTCATATTAGTCCAGCTTGCCACTGCAGCTTTTCATTGCAATATGATTAAAAATGCTTTAGGGCAGAAAATATATTTCTGCTTGCAAAATAATGAAAGACTAGACCACCTATCAAACTAGTTCTTAATAGTATAGGGTTTCATTTTTACAAAGTTTGGTATCATATTAAGAGGCCGTATACGAAATTTTGCCGATTTCGCTGATTTAGCTCATTTTATACAGGAGATTTTTCAGTTAAAATACAGTATTTCCATAAGTTTTATTGCACAATATGACTGATCATTTCAATAATAAACTATTAAATGAGCCACTTTTTAATTTTTATTTCGTTATTTTGCTTAATAGACCTGAAGCCGGTGATAGTTTTGTAAATATTACTGTAATAGGTATAGAATATCACATATTTTAGGATCATTTTAAAGTCTAAACAGATCGAAAAAAAAGTCATGTATTGCTGTAAAAATCACATACAAAGTGTATGAACCACTTTTTGCCACTCTCATACAAAATATATTAGTAAAAAAACATTGAACTTAGTCAATTTTGAGTGAAAATGGGCCAGAAATTGCATTTCATTTCGGCAAGATGGAACAATCTTTCGTAAAAATTATTTGACATAAATACTCTTCAGTTAATAATCAATCCGTTTCCTGAAAAAAAAAATCTTATTAATAATGACGATTCGGCATTAAACATCTTTTAAAGTAACCTAAATCTCGCATTATAATTCTTGACGCAAGCTATAAAAGTGTCTAACTTATTAGATTATTAATGAAATGAAAAGTTATATTGTGCAATGATACTTGTAGAAGTACTGTAATTTATCTGCAAAATCTCATGTGTTAAATCGGGTAAATAAGCAAAATCGGCAAAATTTCGTATACGGCCCCTTAAGAGGCCATCAAATCTCACATATTAATTCTGATTTTGGGGTTCCATTATCTCTAATTCTATTCTGGCTTAACAATGAGATAGAATAAAGCCAGTTATCGAATAATCATTTCACACTGAATGCTAAACAAATCGTGACAAAAATATGTTTTATATGCTTTTTAAAGTTGTTATAGTTAAGTAACATACTTGATTTTAATAATGATTCATTTTGTTACATTCTAACCTGTGCCATCTCGTAATAGCATCCTCAACAGCATTTGTAAGAGCATGTCCAAGATGTAAGCTCCCAGTTACATTGGGTGGTGGGATCACCATCACAAACTTGCCCTTTGGATTATGTTCCAGTACTGACTTCCTCTAAAACAGGAGAGACATAAATTCAAATACATTCATCAATATTACAAAATTGCTTTGAAAAAAAATTTATTACGACAGTCATTGCACAATACAATACAGCTGGAAATGTCATATGCTGCAATAATTACTGGAATATGGAAGGACTCAGATTTAATCCCAAAAGTCAAGTAAGGCAGAAATTTGAATGATGAGTTGATAATTTGGAAAATATTCATTTCATTCATTCATTTTATTTGCATGAAGATAAATAATGCATTGATATCATAACAAAACTTATCAATATTGATCTTAAATTGGTATTAATTTAAAAGACTTTTTCCTTAACTGTTTAAAAAAAAGACTTTAACAACAAAACAAATGTAGCAGAATTTTCAAAAAGATGATTAGTAATTTTTCAAATAAGATATTGCAATTAAGTATTATTTAGGCATTTATTATTTTTGGTGGCATTACTCAAGCCATACTCACCCCATACTCAGGTTTGAAGAAGCCCTGCTTCTCCCACCAGGCGTACCAAGCAGCCTCCACATACTGGGGGCTGTATGCATCAGGCATGGACCCGCAAATGTCCTTCTTGTCTCCCAATGCAGTGTTGGCTGTGTATACTGCACTCTCTTTCACTTCTTTGACTTTTTTCTGAAATTTTTAATGTTATGTCCATTATAGGATTTTTGTATTGTTTATTCTAGGTTAAAAGTTACAGAAGTTACAATGATGCTCTATGAACAATAATTTATTGTAATTTTTCTTATGAACTTCATACAAATCTGGTGTTAGACTATCAAATCAATTGAGATACTTATAATGAGCTTTCAAAACCTGACATCCTCATACATTTTTTATGAGAAAATGATTGTGACATCACAAAATTGTATAGCAAACTGACTACATTTATATTGATAGATGATGGCAATAAAAAATATGTATAAAAATTAATTAACAATAATTATTGTGCTTTCCAAGGGTTGTTTAATGACACCTTTTAACCTTTGAGTTTTGACATCCCGTTCACGCAAAATGTGATGTGATATATACAGTCGTGGTCAACTAATTAGGGACACTCTTTAGTTAAACCAAATTATGAATTTATTTTTTATTCTCCAAGGAGTAGAAACAATATTCCATATCTTTTACATGTAAGAATAATTATTCATTTATGTGCCCGATTATACAAACAATAACAACTTCTTAAACATTAAACCTCTTTACAATATAGCTGATAGATTATCACAGTGCTATTTGTTCAAAGAATGCTGGCTGGCCATTTAATTAGGGACACTGAGATATTGCGTCCTATTTTCAAAATCTGAATCTCAATATTTTTTTATTTCTTCTCCTACTGTTTCGTGGTAGTTTTGGTGGCAGTCTTGATTTTTAATTTATTTTTGAGATTGAAGAACAATGGGCAAAAATAAAAGTTGCGATGCAACACTACGAAAAATTATCATGAAGTTTGTCGAGCGTGGTTGGTCATACCAAAGGATAGCAGAATATTTAAATTGTTCAAAAACTATGGTATACAATGCAGTGCAACATTTTAGGCACAAACTACACAGCTTTAAATGTGCCCAGAAAAAAAAAGATCGAGAAAAACAACTCCGCAAGAAGATAGAATGATAACCAGGTTAGCTAAGAAAGATCCGTTTCTAGGATCTGTTTTAATTAAACACGAAGTGTTTGGGGCAGACAAAAGAGCCAGTATATCAGAGAGGACCGTTCGACGACGTCTGGTAGAAGCAGGGTTGTTTGGAAGAGTGGCTCGCAAAGTACCGTTGTTGAAGAAAGAACATAGAAATGTACGTTTGGCGTTTGCACGTAAATATGGACATTGGACCTACGCCCAATGGCAATATGTATTATTCTCTGACGAGACGAAGGTTAATTTGATTTCTTCAGATAGAAGGCAATATGTACGGCGTCCTGTAAAAGCGGAAATGAATCCAAGATTCACAAAAAAGCAGATGAAACATGGCAGAGGAAACATTAAAATGTGGGGTTCATTTTCTGGACGTGGAGTGGGACCTGTGAGGAAAGTTTAGGGTAACTTAGACCAACATCAATTTGTATTGATAGATAGATAGCATAGTTTCCTCTAATATTGCCTTGTGGCAATATTAGAGGAAACTAATATTGCCTTGTGGCAATATTAGAGGAAACTGTGCTTCCCTATGCTGAGGAACATCTCCCTATTATATGGACTTTTCAGCATGATAACGACCCGAAACATACCGCCCGTTCAGTCGTCGTTTTTTAAGTCAGTCGGTATCAGTGCTAGATTGGCCAGCAAATAGCCCGGACCTCAACCCAATCGAGTACCTTTGGTACCATATCAAGAAAAAAGTTGCCACTTATCGTACCACAACTTTAGATGAACTTAATGAAGCTTTTTGTGAGGCATGGGTAAACATTCCTGTCGAAATATGTCAGAAACTGATAAATGTCTATGCCACATCGGTGTCAAGCGGTAATTACTAACAAAGGTTTTGCTACTGGGTACTGATTTTACCCGTAATAAAATGGAGATGATAAAGAAATTAAAATACTGCAGATTATTAGTTTTGTTTAACACTAGTTTTCATTTTACTTTACTGTTCTTAATTAAATGTCCAGCTATAGATTTGTACCTTAAATTGAATACATGGTTAACCTTTGATATTAAACACTTTTTTCTATTTATTTAATGTTTTATTTACAGCCATTTATAGCATAATAATCGGACCAAATCATGCAAATAATAGTTACTGAGAAATCAACAGGGTTTTATTTTTATATGTACATAACCGGTTATTGTTATTCACTATCTTGAATGTCCCTAATTAGTTGACCACGACTGTATATCTGACCGGATATTGCGACATTTGCGACTACAGGACGTCAAAGGTTAAGGTATCTACGCATTTTTATTTTTTTGTGCAGTATCCAAGACCCTACTGTTATTGTTGTTACTGTAAGTATTGACCATCAAGGTACAGATCCAGTAAATTTACAAGCGATTTACAACTTAAAAGTATAAATAAATTTAAATAGTCATATTGGAAAAGTAATTCTTCCTGAGCATATGCCTTAATATTTTGACTATATGAAAAATGTAACAACAGCTATAATTTTCTAAGCTCTAATTCTCCCAGGTACTCTACATGACGCAACTTAGTGAACAATGCACGTAATAATACTTTCACTTGGACACCAGGGAAGGTTGATTAAAATATTAATAAAAATGTAGTAACTCTTTCCATATGTATGACTTTGTTAATATAGACTGTAAATCAATAAACCGATAATTTAAATAAACAACCTCAGGCTTATCTTTTTGTCCAGCTGGCGCCACGCTCTTCTTGTCCAACTTGGCTTTTAACTTCTCTAGTTTGGCAGCTTTTTTGGCTTCCTTCTCCAGCTGTTTTGCCGTTTTCTCTTGCGGCTGGTCTCCAGCAGGGTCATTTTGTGGCTCGTTGTCGGTCATTCTGATTTTTAACTGACGAGGAATGGTATGGTATCCTGTTTCAGCAGCACATTTACCGACGAACGACCAACCAACCAAAAACCACAACCACACACGATCATACGATACACGAGCTTAATTAAACGAGCGAGTAAATGACAAATGACAAAAACTGACACTAACTGACAGTGACACTGACTGACAGCTGACTGCACATATAGCTTTTGTTTTTCAATTATGGCATCGCAAACTCTGTGCACACTGCCAGCGTCAAGTATAATCTTTGCATCAATTTTTGCCAGTTTGAATGAAACTGGACGAAGTAATAACAATGTCAGTAAGTAAGTCGTCAGTAATCAGTCAGTCTAGTCAGTCCAACATTCAAGTAAAGCGATGGCTACTTTACTAGAACGTGTCCAATGGAATTTTGGAGGCAATCAGAAAAAACATATTTTAGCACTGTTATTCTATTTCACAAACACTCGTGCACTGTAATTAACCTATATCAAACAAAATGCCATCAACTTTATCTGATATAACTCAAAAATACACAAAGAAAATGAAAATAAAACATGAGCACAATATATCTTTTTCGACTTCCCGCCAAAACTCACTTACTTGTGCTTTTGTTATGTATGTTTAAAGGCGGAAACACATTATTAAAACGCGACGCAACCCGATGAAACGCGATGCGTGTTGAGTGCGTGCGCTGTATTTTTCTAGGTGTTGTCTAGAAAAATACAGCGCGCGCCGCGTCAGTCGTTTGAAAACTGTCACAGACAGGGTACCTATATCCTTACACTTCAACTGCTGTTAGCTAACTATATTCAGAAATTGCTAATATGTCGTGGCGTCTCGTGTTGGTAATGTGCACGGTGCATATCGGGTGTCGACACGTTACGTCGCGTCGCGTTTTAATAATGTGTTTCCACCTTTATTTATTCGGCACATGCATAAGAATTTTGACACTAATGACAGTAATAAACTGACATCTGTAATTTTTTTTCCTCTTCAAATATGGCATCGCAAACACTGTGCATATTGCCAGCTTCAAGTATAATATTGCATCATTTTCAACTAAAAAATAAAATAATATAAACTTAATGCCTGAAAATCATGTCCACCAATCCGTACTTGGTCAGCGTGATAGACTATGGCCTACATTTCTTTGACTTCTTTGTTTTCCGGACCTATGCCCAGCGAGATGCCGAGTGAGACATAAAATGGTTGAAAAAAAATATTCTGAAAATTCGTAGAACTTGCATTTAATTTGTTTCGTTATAAAAAATAAAACTATGCCACGTTATGCCTCCAGGACACGTATTGTTTGCCAATTTTTACCCGACTATGAGAGAAGGAGGGTTATGTTTTTCGAGTGTATGTATGTTTGTAGCTTTGTAGGCTTTGTAGGTTTCTTTAGCACGCTCTGCAGCCTAAACGGCTCGATGGATTTTAGCTTGTTAGGTATCGTTGGATTCGTCTCAATCGTTAGAGAAAAAACAAAATGACTGACTTTTAGAGCCAAATTAAACGACTACAAAAAATATATATACCTCAAATCCTTACATCAAAATGAAGGGTTTAATGAGGATATTACAAAAATGTAAAGTTAAAGAAAAAAAAAGAATAAAAAGAAAAAAAAACATTTAATGTACGACGTCAAACGGTCAACCAAATACTAAATACATACATAGGTACTTAATATTATGTACCTACATTAAATTTGTATGTTACAAAAGAGTTTTTAGTAGTGTGATACAACAGGAAGGTTTATATGCATAATACATGAATAATTTTTTGCGCTTACATTGCAAACGTTGGCTTAACCCTACGAGATAGATCAAAATAATGTAATAAGTATTGTACACCTTTAAAAGGCCTACATATAAGTCCGCGATGGTATAGACATATACCATCTCTTAGAGATAATCCACAATAATCATTTTTATACCTTACTTTTTACAAGAAATAATGGCTTATTTACGAAGCAACTTTAAAAAGCAATCAGCATTATTATTCAATTAAGTGCCTTGAATACATTGTGCATTAATATAGATAAATATGGCTCTATACAGTATGTAATTTAAATGAATATTTTCGAAGATATTACAGATTTAGGCCTGGGACGGGCCGGTATGTCCCGATAAACCGTCACCTATAGACACGGGCAGCCCCAGGGGAGTCACCCGAGCATTGCCGGCTTTGGAGGAGAGCTTTCTTGAAGAACCCCTGTGTCATAGTCCACTGGAAATGCCTCAGCTGGAAGGTTGTCCCATAACTTACACGTCCGTGGTAAAAAGGAGCGTGCAAAGCGGACTGTGGAGGACCGCCACGAGTCCAGACGGTGTCGGTGGAACTTTAACCTTCGTGTGGTGGTGTAATTATGAAATGGTGACGTAGGCATCATTTTGAAAAGTTCCTCGGAGCGGAGCACTCACCATAGTAAAGTCGATAGAACACGCAGAGCGAGCCTATGTCTCTTCGCATGCTTAGCGGTTCTAACCTGTCAGTCAATCTTGGGTCGTTGACGAATCACACTGCACGCTTTTCAACGGAGTCAAATGGGTGTAGCTGGTATCAGAGATGGAAGCAGTACTCCATGTGGGGTCTGACGGGCCTTATAAAGCGTCAGGAGTTGCCTCGCAGTGAAGTACTGCCTCGCCCTGTTGAGGACACCAAGCTATTTGGATGCCAATTTGGCCTTGTTCTCCAAGTGATTCCGATACTGCACCTTTAAACTTTTAGAATAAATAATAAAATTGATGCGACAATAAAATGCATATTTAATTTTGTTTGACAATTTCAGTAATCTATCTTTTTCATATATCAACGAACTACAATAGACAATAGGTGTTCTAATAATACAAATAGGTTTCATATCTTAACATCCGATCTCCTTTTTTAACAAAATTAGTTTTGTTAACCAGTCAATCCCGCTGACTTGCATAATTCTTGAAGTCGGGGTTTAAATAATGGTTTAGTCAGAAAATCAGCCAGCTGTTCTTTAGTGGCTATCTGTTCAACCTTTACCTCATTTTCTAGAACACACTGTCGCACAAAGAAGTGTCTCAACTTTATGTGTTTTGTTCGCTGGTGTGTTTCATATGGTGGATCATGAGCCAACCTTATAGCAGATTCACTATCAATATAAAGTCGAGGGATATTTTTGATGACATCATCCTGCATAAAGCTCATGATTCTGGATAGCCATATGAATTCCCTTGCGGCTTCACTAGCAGCAACTATTTCAGCTTCTGTTGAAGATATAGCAACTGTAGTCTGTCGCTTGCTATGCCATGCGACTGCGCCATTGGCATTAAGGCATATCATGCCACTGGTTGAGTGTCCAGTATAACTATCACCGCCATGATCCGCGTCACTGAAACAATTCAATCCCTGGAGCTCTGTGGACGATCTATATATTATTCCGCGATTTAGAGTGCCTTTAATATAGCGTAAAATTCGTTTTACTTTAGCTACATCTTCTGAAGTTGGGTTATCCAATTTGCGTGACACTACTCCCACAGCGTATGCAATATCTGGTCTTGTTCCTACCATTAAGTATGATAGAGCTCCTATAGCTTGGCGGTAAGGAAATACTGAGGATTCATTACTTTCCTTTTTAGATAGTACAATATCTTTAACTATCGGAGTTACCGCTGCTTTACAGTCCTGCATATCATATCGTTCAAGTAGCCTTTTTGCATAACTCTTCTGATCAATTTTAATTGTGCCATCTTCTTTCCTTTCTATTTCTATTCCCAGGAAATAGGAAGCACTTTTAGTTGTAATTTTAAAGTGTTTTCTCAAGTCATGAAGAAATTTTTCTGTCTCTTCTGTACTTGCTGAAGCAATTAAGCCGTCATCAACATACAAAGCTATAATAAGTTTGTCTTTTCCCTGTCCTCTTTTAAACAAGCAAGGTTCACTTTGACATTGTTTAAAGCCAAGTTTTAGAATGTATTCTGTTATGGTTGCGTTCCAGCAACGTGGAGCTTGTTTAAGACCATAAAGACTCCGTTTTAGCTTACACACCTTTCCATCATTGTTAGAATATCCTTCAGGAGGTTTCATATAAATCTGTTCTTTCAATGTTCCATATAAAAATGCAGTTGACACATCAAATTGAGAAATTTTCAGATTTTCCTGTGCTGCAATACTAAGTAGAGCTCTTATAGTGCTGTGCTTGGCAACAGGACTGAAAGTTTCATCATAGTCTAGGCCTTTCTTTTGTGAGTAACCTTTAATTACAAGACGAGCCTTATATTTATCTATTGAACCATCCACGAGCCTTATATTTATCTATTGAACCATCCGGAAGTGTTTTTATTCGAAAAATCCATTTGCATGGAATGGCTTTTCTCCCTTTAGGTAAATCTTCCATATCCCAAGTTTCATTTTCTTTTAAAGAATTTATCTCACTATCCATCGCTTCACGCCAAAGTTTAGCGTCTTTAGACGAGATGGCCTCTTTGAAAGTACTAGGTTCTGATAATAGATCATCATGAATGGAATTTACATGAGAACAAACATTACAAACAAAGTTATTGTATCTAGCAGGTGGCTTAAGTTTTGAGCGGTCACGCAGTGTTGCTCTGCCTTCTGCCTCGATTTCAGATGCAGATAGTTGCTTATTATTTTGTCTTACTATCTCTAGTTCAGTAACATCATTTACTTTGTTGTCTTCTCCGATCATGTTGTTTACTCCATTTTCTTCAGGTAACGATTCATAAGACGATTCTATTTCTACACTTGAGTTCGCCTCGGATGTTTGAGTTTCAATCATCTCAGTCTCCTTATTAATGGATATTTTGATGGCCTCAGAATCATTTAATACGGAGTTCTTATCAAAGATAACATCTCTTGAATGTTTTAGTTTAAATGATTCAGTATCCCATATACAATGTCGTTCATCAGAATCATACCCAATTAGGATTCCTTGTTTGGCTTTCCTGTTATCATCAATGCAGAATTTACAGACCTCTTTAGTAAATTCCGTTTTCATGTTAAAATCTCTCTCTATCAGTTTCTTTACATTACTTTTTTTTTGATGACCAAATCTGTCATGATACTCCTGTAACAGATTAGCTTGAGTTGAAACTTGGTTTACTCCTACAGCTGGTCTCAGACATCTTAGCTTAAGCTTAAAAAGTCCTCCAAATCTGTCTCGAGTACCAATTAATTTCGTTTGACCATCTACTTTTATAGTGCATCTGACTGTAGTAGATTCAAACACGATGTTTTTCAACTTGTCATGAGTTGCAAGAACTGAGAATAAGTTTCTACTAATGCTGGGTACGTACCAAACGTCTTTTAAAAGTATTGGCTGTAATCTACCTTCTACCTCAGCTTCTGCAAGAATATTTCCTATTCCTAGAGCTTCAATACATTGACCATTTGCACCTGTCACAGTATGTTGGCTTTTAAAATTAGTAAAGTTCTGAAACCAGTCTCCTCTATTTGTGACATGGGAAGTTGCTCCATTATCTACATACCAATTATCTGTATCTTTTGTTTCAATAAAACATTGTTCAGAGTACAATGTCATGATAGCCAGGTTCATATTTACAGCGTTAGTATCTTTGGGTGGTCTGCCATCTGAAATCCACTTCTTGCAGTTTCTAACTCTGTGGCCTTTTTCTTTACAATAGTTGCATCTCAACTCCTTTTTGAAATATTTCTTTTTGTTATTCGTCTTTGCGTATAAAGCCTCTGCATTTGTTTCTTCGTCTTGTACACATTTGATGTTTTGACATAGAACTCTTTCATGAGCGCACAATTGAGATGTCAAATTTTCTATTGAGCGTTCCTTTTTTGAAATCATCAGCCAGCTTGACTTGAAACCGAAATATTCTTTTGGTAAAGTGTCAAGGATTTTACATATGAGGAGAATTTCGGGCAATTTACCTTCATTCTGTAATTCCATGCACAATTCACTCCAGATATTTTTCAATACTGATATATGAGTTATTATATCATGCTCGCTGTCCTTTTGGTAACTGAAGAATTTCAAGCATAGGTCATAGGTTTTATCAACACATGTACCTCCATAGATCCGCTCTAGTTCATCCCACATGTCCTTTGCTCTATCAAAACGCAGAACTTTCTGTAAGACGTCATCGGACATATTTGTCGTTAACAAAATTAATATAGCGCTGTTCAAGGTTTCAAATTCTTGAAGATCTTTTTCAAATTTAGCTTTAACTTCAGCAGTTTCTGTAGGCGCCACGGTTGGTGTGGTTTTCTGTCCTATGAGAATGTCCATACATCCCGGCATTGCCTTGAGCACTATTTGAATTTTGTATCTCCATGTTTTGAAATTATTTTGGTTTAAATTACCTACTTGAACTTTCGCAGCATTTACTATTGCCTGTTCCATCGCTCTGCTACCACTTTAAACTTTTAGAGTAAATAATAAATTGATACGACAATAAAATGCATATTTAATTTTGTTTGACAATTTCAGTAGTCTATCTTTTTCATATATCAACGAACTACAATAGACAATAGGTGTTCTAATAATACAAATAGGTTTCATATCTTAACATGCACTTTACTCGTAATGTCAACTCTCAAGATACCGACACTTTCACCGACAGTGACAGCCTTTAAAAAATACATTTGTCACCTTAGTTAAGTTAAGTGGCACTTTTTAACTGCATAAAGAATATTTAAAATACAAATTCATCAGTCATCATACAAAAAAAATAATATAAAAAAAAAAACAACACTTTTATTTTATTCATATTATTCTAGTACAGTAAAAGCGGTAGTTTCTGGTTATTAAATTTTCTAATTAACATTATTCCACAAGTAACGGTATTTATATTGTTATTGCAATTATACAGATAAAAATATTTATGAAAAAAAAAAATTATGAATATTGACTTATTGAGTCTGTAATCTTTTGACGAATCGAAATTCAACGAGCACGCCGCCGCCTGCCTGTCTGGTCTGCACGCCATTTTGTTTTTAACTTTTGGCTTGAGTGAGAGCATTGTTGGTTCGTGCAATTTCTTTTGGGTGCCTAGTCGTATAAAATTAGAAGATTGATTGTGTACTGAACTTATTGTTTTTGTTGTTTGTATTGTATTAGTCGTCATGTCGGATCGAGAGGTACTATATTTAACTACGCATTGGCGTTCGCGCCTCCCTTGCCTCGTGTTCGTTGCTTTTTCGCCGGGGCTTGACGATTGTATTGGACGGATGATTTCAGAGGAGTCTTTCGAGAACTCGTAACGGATCACGGGAGCCTGTCCCGAAGCCGCCCATGTCTCGAGGACACAGCCGTAGCCGGTCTCGGACGCCGCCCCCGCCAAAGGCGGCTAGCAGAAAATATAGAAGCCCGTAAGTATCTACTAGTTAAAATACTGTATTAATTATTAATTGTAACGTATAAGGCGTATTATTATTCTAGCAGCATTATATAAACAGTAATTTAGTAGGTACCTTCTTCCGTAGTTTTCGCGACTATTGGCATAACCTCGGCTGTCCTGTCAAGGCAACGGTTGCGCAATAATGTGAATTACCTACACACAAAAAATACAACGTGAATGTTTTCGATAACATCTTTTTATATCGCGTCGCACGTACATATCAATTTATTTGCATTTTTTTGAGCATAGATTATGACTAGGTACATAAACATAAAAAACATACTAATAGGATACCTAGTTAGGTATATATTAGTAAAATGTTTTATTTAAAACTGATAGGTAACTGTTCAAGTCCAGTTTACTGAGTAAATGAGAGTATTTAGAAATTTATTTATTTGAAATACCTACAGTCAAAACCACTTACAAAGACATCATTCATAATGACGATTTATAATGAAAATTAGTGCAGATTTCAATGCTTTTGCTTATAGAATTAACATCTGTTATTAAAACGAAACAGCTATTGTGACTTATTATAGTGGTCCCTTCAATTTTGTTATAACAGACTTCTACTGTAATTAGCACGGCAGATGTGCCAATTACACTTTGTATGTGAAATTTGTAAAGGACATAAAATTTGCCATTTGTTCTGTACAGATAATATAACTTATGAAATATCTTCTAAACAATATTAGTTTTTTAAATATGCATGTAATCTAATGTAGCACTCATACTGAATACTTCATATTGAATTAATGCATATTGACAACTCCTGTTTTTTTAAACGGTCATGAAAAACTTTTTATTTTTTTAAATCAATAGTTAAAATATGACATACAATGATATTATATAAAACAAGAAGCAGATATGTCAAAAGCGCGTGCGCTGTGAAGATTCAAATATGTCCCAATTGGGGCGTCTTGTATGGAACGTTTGCGTCAAGCGCAATCACAAGTGCAACCGTTAAAATTATAGCTATCACTTTCAATTGCATGTTATTTCTTTTGTTTTGCTTATCAGTAAATCTAGTCGATGTGTGCAGTTTTGGTTTGCTTGGAACAAATTTAAAACATAAATTACTATGACCGTAACATATCTATAGTTTAAAATATCAATGATGACATACACTACAATAAGAGTTGATTTTACAATCCCTGTATAAAATAACTGCTAATATAAAGACTAATTTATAAGGGGATTGAAAAATCAGCTGGTGTGTATAGCATAAGAATAAATAAAAATAGAATGGAAACCCCCTCTCTGGATGGGCTCAAGGTCACGATATTAGCCTACATGTTAAATGGGATACTCGTTCGGGCTAACATGGCAGGTGTTGTTGAAATATTTTTTTTTTTATTTATTTAATTTTATTTTGTTAGCATTTACCCGAGACTTCGTCCGCGGGGACTATTTCATTTTCTATAGACATACACATTATGCTTTTTAGCTTTTAGACTATAGTTCCCCAAAGCCCTAACCGTATTGCCGTTTTCCAAGTCCATAATGGGGTTTAGCTCTCTATTACCAAATCTATTCCATCTATCTATTACCAATCTCACCAATGCTAAATAAACTAATTTAATAGTTTTATGTGAGCCTGTATGTATTTTATTTCATATTTGTAGGTAAGTAATATAATACTTACTTAAATAGCTTCATTTGGTATGGTTATTATTTATAAGTATTTATAGTGTAGGTAAGTATTTATAATTCTCAAATACTGAACTAAAATAATGATTTTTGTAAAGGAAAAGTTTGTCATGAACGGAATCTTCATGAATTAATTTCCTTGATCGAATGTGTATTCACATTTAATGAATTTTAAGTAAGTGGTTTTGATGTTGTTTAATAATATATATTATTAAACTACTTATGCAATGTCGTACGAAACAACTAGGGAATGCAAATCTCTCAAGATTGGGGCTCGAGCAAGATCCTGCAAGTTTATGAATGCGAGATCTCACGATTGGCAGTTTTGTGTGTGTGTTTTTTTTTCTTGTAAATAATCACAATATTTGAATTAATTAGTATGAAATAATAAAATAGATAAACAGTTATTTTCACGATTTTTATCAATAGACTTTTATGCATTAAACATTTTTGACATATTAGTAACAGTTGACATAATATCTGTTAATATTTTTTTATTAAACTTCTAAGTAGTAAACTTTGATGTATGTATCTTTCAAATAACAAATGAAAGAAACAACCAGTCTTCTCTTATAATAGCAAACTCAACTCCATGTCAGTCTCCGCTGCGAAGAAGACGTTTTTATGCTCTAGCTAGGGCAATCTCGTTAAACTCGTGAGATCTCTCCCATTTTTCGTCAGTGATCAATCTCGCTAAAAAGGCCGAGATCTCGCGAGAACGAGATTGCATTCCCTAGAAACGACCATCATAGTCATATTTTGACAGTAAGCAGAGCATTTATGAACAATTTAAATTAAAACCTACTATTAATAATTAAAATCACAATTCTTTTATGCAGGGCAAAAAACGTGGTTTTACTCAAATTAACTATTAATTTTTGTTGTTTAATATATTTATCTTGCAAGTAAAATTGTATCATCATTGTAATATGATATTTTTAATAGGAAGGTTCTAAGTTGTTGAGAAACTTTTAACCTATTGTTGGGCATAAAGTAGAATTTAGTGTATTTGAATACACTAGTTGCAGCCATTTCGTAATGACCCTTGCTTTAATGCATTATTATTAATAATTTATTAATTACTTTTCATTCAATTCAAATTTATAAACACAATGTGTTTCTCCCAGATGATTAAAAACCTTTGTTAATAATTGAGGCACTTCATGGCAAAACTATATTATGTATTTAATTTTAAATATCTTTGTAATTTTACAGGAATATCAATATATTCCTGTAATTATTCCTAATGTAATACTACTTATTATTCCTAATGTATTCCTACTGTAATATCCCTAATTCCTGTAATTATGTATACATAATGTTAAGCTATAATTAAAGATGGATCAATACAATGTACATTGTATAACTGTGTAGGTTTGGTCAATACTTTAGTTTGTTTGTGGTAGCAACCATTTTATCTACTCATTTTATGGTGTTTGCCTGATAAGGCAGGGAAAATACTACAACATTCTGTTAACTTAATTTGAAACTTGAATTGCAAATGTATTTTAAATTATGTTTCAATATTGTATGCTTTTCATATTTAAATTTAGATTTATGCATTTATCAAGGATGTAGGCATGTATTATTAAGTAATGATAATAATATGGTAAAATTTGGTTTGTATAATGAATTTTAACTAACAACACTTTTGTACCTACTTTATTTTTTTTTGTCTTTATTATTCTGTTATCAGTTTTTAGTGTATGTAGTAGATATGTATGCAGTGAACTTATTTTATAAATTTTAATACATATATTTTAGTTTCATGCAGTAGATTACTGTATAACTAGTTATGAAATGAAAAAATCTATTATTGTCTTTCCATACTCTTTTCGTAGCTAGAGAACAAAGATTTAAGTTAGATTTATGAACCATTTAGAAATCAAATATTAAGCTTGTAAATTCTATGGTTGTTAGCAAAAAATTAGCTTAGCTTCTAAGATGCTAACAGAAGCCATTAAGTTAAGGATGATGATAAGATTTAAAATTCAGGATCTTTCACCACAAACTTGAAACTCTAAACAACTTTTTTCAAGACAATCATGGTTCCAGTGGTCTAATCTATTTTAGCTGTGCATCTATCTATCCACATTAACTACTGTATCATTGCTACTTTGCCAAGAGAATTTGATTAATCAATTCAATATTAGGGCTCACAACTAACATTCTTCACTCAATTTTGCAAAGGTATATTGTGGCCATGTAATCTCTAAATAATGCTCTTGTAATTGTGGTACTTCCGTTCTGAGTTCATAGAAAAGCTATATTAAAATGTTAATTCTAGTTCATGTCTCATTGCACCAACTACCTTTTAATAGCACTTAGGGCCTCTTTCACCACCCTTCAAGTAAAGTGACAAGTACGCTTATTGTAGTTAAAGTCACCGTAACTTCAATTTCAATTTCACAATGTTTGAGTACCACTAAGCATATGATAAACAGACACGTACTCATGGCTTTTACTTGCCAATTGACTTAACTTGGGACATCACTAATCTACCCTTTACTTGGAGATGGTGAACGAGGCCCTAAGTCATTCAATTAGTTTAAAATTATCATTCTATCACACTGATAACTTGAAATATATATGAAAGCAGTTAGATTTTAAGTCTAGTTCCAGTAAAACAACAACAAGAACTCAACACATCAATCAAGTCTCATCGTACCAGCTACCTGTTCTTAACATTTAGTCAAATTATTTGTGCATGCTAATATTAATCTCAATGGCACTGACGCTAGGTCGTCCTCCAGGTCGCGCTCGCGGTCGGGCTCGCCGCGGCGCGCTTACCGTTCGTCGCGCTACTCCCGCAGTCGGTCCCGCTCGTACTCGCCGCGCGGCTCCTATCGCCGCTCTCACTCGCACAGTCCCATGTCGTCAAGGCGACGCCACCTCAGCGATCGGGTAACGTTTGGATTTTACTTTGGATACGGTTGATAGTGTTGATACGTATTTTGAAATAATACTAACATCATCATAGCTGCATTTCCAATCTTACCCAAATTGCTGTTGATCATCATATATATACACGACACAGTTTATACTATAGTCACTGTTTACGATCATTATAATATTGTACATTGTTGTTAGTTGCAGTTAATAAATAAATAATAATAATATTATGTATGAAGCAATGTCTGAATATTAAAATATTGTATCCCCATATGATTACCTAAATTGAAATAGTGTATATTGCTGACAAACTGAAATGAGGTAAATATTAATGGAAAGTATGTTACCTATGATTAGGTATAACTACTTTACCATTTTTTATTTTGTTTAGTAATATATGAAATTTTGTAATTTTTTGGTAGCAGAAACTTGTAATTGGCCTTAGATAGTAATAAATAAACTTCCAACAAAGTATTATATTCCTCAAAATGATCTCATTCAGGAAAACTTTTATTCTCATATTAAAGCATTTAAACACTGGATTAGCATAACTAGTAACCTTCCATGACCTGTAGTAAATTATACTGTAATTTATATTAGCCAGGATATCCTGTATTGAATATGGAATTATTTTCAGTTGAATAAATTGTAGTTCAAATTAAACGTACATCAACACACACACAATCAAGTTCAATTAAACGTACATATTTCATATTGCATGTGTCAGGAATAAAAAACTACTTTTATTTTGAAGCTTTCTCCTCTATTATATTATATTTAAAAATATTTTTTGAAAGTTTTGCAATCTATACTGTATAAAAATATTTGTTTTCAGTAACCTATAACATATTAACATATTAATATTCATACCACTACATGTGCTTATTCAGAGGTTTCTATCAACTAACAAGTAACCCACAAAACTTACTAAATTTTGTTCTGTAAGTGCTGATGAATGTCTATAACATGTCTATGCTATAATTAGAGGACAGCATCTTAAGGAAATGGTTGATGTTGTTTTTATTTGCCATTCTCAACAGGAGAATCCAACGCCATCCCGGTGCCTTGGAGTGTTTGGACTGAGTCTCTTTACAACTGAACAGCAAATAAACCACATCTTCTCTAAATATGGACCCGTCGACAAAGTTCAAGTTGTTATTGATGCTAAGGTAAATAGTACATTTTATTATAATCATCATCTTTTTATCACACAAAAATAAAGTCTCCCTATGTTTGTCACATTGAAATTGAGATTGTAAGCCAAGATGAATATTTGTACTCCCTCATACTGATTAATTTGTAATCACTATAATATGCTTAGATTGAAGCATATTTAATTGGTAAGGAGATAAAACTTTTGTTTTAATGATTATATTATTGCCAACAACAACTGGCTGCTTTTTAATACTTTAAGATAACTATAATGGAAATCTATAAAATGTATAAATATATAAAAACGTCTTACAAGCCAAGCATTTAGTAAATTAATAGTTACTGCAGATATCACCAGGTTACTTTAGTAACCTGAATGTCCGCTGACTGACTCACAGTCTGATTGACAGCTTGTTAAGAAATATCAATAGAGGCAATGTGCATGTGGCATATATATAAATTTGCCTTAGCTTGCTACTGGGCACAGGTCTCCAACAAGGAATTTAGGACATAGTTCACCATGCTGGCTAAGTGTGGATTGTTGGACATGATGCAGTCAACAATCTATGAGTTCCTCTCAGGCATGTATGTACAGTGATGGAAAACATCGTAATTAATTCATAACAAAATTTTCCATCAGCACCATCACCATACAGCAGCGATAAATATGCACATTGCAAATATCTGTGTCAGAAGTGTGCGCCGAGGATTTGAATCCAATATATCCGTGTCGGATACCGCGGCCTTACCGCCCGGCCATCGCTAACAATATCATTTGCATTACAGACGGGTCGCTCGAGAGGGTTCTGCTTCGTGTACTTCGAGTCGCAGGAGGACGCCAAGGTGGCGAAGAACGAGTGCACCGGTATGGAGATAGACGGGCGGCGCATCCGCGTCGACTACTCCATCACGCAGCGCGCGCACACGCCCACGCCCGGCATCTACATGGGCAAGCCCACGTGAGTTGTCTACGCCTTGCTTGACTTGTGTAGTTGTGCATCTATTTTAGCTTGTTTCCAATATTTTGTCTCCTTAAACATTCTATCATGTAGAGAACTATGTATGGCATAGTAGTCATCATGCTGGTGTGCTGAGCAAGAGGAATCAAAAGTGGAGGAGATATCTCTCTGATTCTATGCACCTACTACAGCACCACACCAACACTACGAGTTTGACTGAAAATTTGTCTTCCTTGTCAATAATTACTTTAACTATTTGAAATTCTGTGTTGTGTTGTGTCCCAACCAGGCGCGGTCGTAGCCTTCAATTTTTTTGGGTCGCCAAGAAATTTTGCAGGGGGTCACTAAAAATTTGGGGGAAGAGGTGTCCCAAATTGGCTTGTTTCGTCGTCCACCTACACATGATTGATAGATTATGTGACCTTTCCCCCCTGGGACCGCGCCTGGCCCCAACAGATGTTGTTACTACATCTACTGCACCAAGTCATGTGGTTAGATACTGTTGGGAGATTAAACCAAGTAGTATTAGAGTAAGCTTGCTTAGAGCTAAGTCAGTTTACTAAAGGCCTATTTGTACACACTTTAAGCTGGGTATCCACTTTTCATTTAAGCAAAAAAGAGTTAAAATGTTAAAAAATATAAAAGGAATGTCACATGTCCCTTTTTCAACTCTAGCTAATAGGCTAGTTGCTGCTTAGTAAAATAATGAAAACAAATTATGTATTTAAATGATCTGAGTTATTGGATATTTTCATTTAAAACAAATACGTAAATATGCAATAAATATTTGTGACATCAATTTTGAAAGCCGAACGCGTGCCAATTCATTTTATGAGTTTGGTCTAAGACTATTGGATGATGCACAAATTGCCTCTGTAGAGAGGATTCTAATTTTGAGTGACCATTGGTTAAGATTATTGCACCTTCAATTTCGTCATTTCAATTTAATTTCAAGTGGATGCTCTGTTATGTGCATGAATTAATGCTGTGTATAGGAAATACAATTGTCTTTTTTGTTTGAATGGAGTTTGCATATTTCAGAATTAGCAGTCGGGGGGACAACGGGTATGACAGACGCCGCGACAGAGAGTAAGTACTACTTACTTACTAAGTAGTCGAAGTAGCATTCAAATAACATTATAATTTTAATTAGTCTAAGTTTCCCACAGTTACACCTTACACCCTATGTCTGTTGCATTGCATTCCACCTACTCTGACCTATCTGTTATTAGAAAAATGAAATGCCTAATATCAGCTTCAAATCTCTCTTACGACAAAAAATTGTTGGTGTTTAAGAGCAAAGTATTTGCCAGCTTAAAGCGGTTAGGCACCTTATTTATGACTGTCAGTAGCATAATTAAAAAACAGCCCAATCAAGTAGCAGCTGTACATAAACTAAAAATGAAGATTATTCCACCAATAATTTACATTTGCGACTAATAATGGTATTTAAAAAATTTAAAGGGTTAATTTTATAAATATTACTACATAATAATATTGTGCCCAGATAATCAAGCGTTGCTCGGATAAAAAAAAAAATGAATTTTTTCAGACTCATTGGATTAGTGTTGCTTAACAACGCTATCTACTGAAGTAGCTCCCAATTAAAAATATGTATATATACTCTCTCACAGATGTCAGGAAGAGTCATATTTTCAGTTTATGTTTAAGTTGATTATTGCTGATAATACTGATAAAACAATATTTTCTAAAAAAATAAAAAACATTGCTAGATTGTTCTTGAAAACCCCTGCATACAAAATTTCATGAAAATCGTTGGAGCCGTTTCCGAGATTGATTATGTATTGTATATAGGTATATATAAGAATTGTTCGTTTAAAGGTATTAGATTCTAGTAAAATCGCTATCAATTTCAGTTTAATGTTTTTACATTCTACTTCGTTTCTATTGCTAAAGCAATAATGTAACGCACTCAGTAACAACAATGATAAATCATTTGTTGTTACTGAGTGCGTTATCGCGCCATTACCGCGACCAGCGCTGTATGAAATTGCTGGATATAATAATAATTGGATTGTGTAGGTTTACAATACATTTAATTTGGTATTTTATTTAATAGTTGATTAAGAAATGAGATTGATATTGTAGCTTTTATGGACGATATTAATTTTAGAATATAGGTAATCAGTTAGTGCACGGTTGGATATTCGATACTTACCAAGAAAATACGATAACACGTCACAAACCAAGTGGATATTTGGAACTTATAATTTTTCATCACAGGGACTTGTTTCGGTCACCCACAAGGAACCTCTGGCCTTCTCAAAACATAAAATGAAACAAAGCAGATTCTAAAGACAAAGACATTTATTTGCACAAATATGGGTGTTGTAAGTAATATGACGATTAGAAGGCAGAATAATTGTTTATTTATTTTTATTACCTTTTAAATCAATAAAATTTTATTTTGTCAATTGACTACAAATGAGTTGTGACGTCACAAATCATTTTCCCATATAATGTATGGGAATGTCACGTTTTCACTTACTAAAAGTTTCTCAATTGATTTGGGAGTCCAAGACCGGAAGCTGTAACTGTCCCGTTTCCCACAGCGACTACTACTACCGCGGCGGCGGCGGCGGCTACCGCGAGCGCGAGCGCGACTACTACCAGCGCTCGTACCGGCACCGCTCGCCCTCGCCGCACTACCGCCGCTCGCGCCGCTACGAGCGCGAACGCTCCTACTCGCCGCGTAAGTACCCACCTTACCTCACCTAACCTAACCGAGTACATGTTCCCACATACATGTCCATGATTAAAGGTAGATTCCTGAATGCTGGTACGCTGTCACCATACTCACCACTCACAAAAACGCACCTTTTTTTCGGTATCATTGTCACGGTGCGCGATGTTACGCTTAATATAAGTAATGCTTCACACTGTTAGCTCCTCATTTGGATACCCTGTGTTGTGGATACAATAGACACACGCAAAGCCAAGTATGGTTAACCATACCGGTGTACATACTTTAGAGATTTGTGTATTTTCTGGGAGTCTGTTGCACGCGCCACCTTTCAGTAGTCTACCTATAGTAACAAATATCATGGCGGTTGTGAAGTAGCACGAGTTGAGTAAATGTCGGAGCCGTCACAAGCAACTGTTGGCATCCTCACGCGGTTCCCCGAAACAAGGCAGCCCCAGAAAAAAGCCTTTTGTGAATACTTTGAGCGGTCGATAAGAATCAAAATAGAAGGATGCGTCCTAAACCACTTCGATTTTAGTTCATTTCACAGCCGCCAATTACACCATCATGTTGCGTTATAGCGGGCCCTTATGTCAATGACTGATACTTTGCAGACTTATGCGAATGCGAAACTTATAAATAGGCATGACAACAGATTTTGAAAATAATATCCTTCTGTAATTATGTACTTATGTTCCTAATATTTCCTTTATTATACACTGCAATTTCGATAATCCTCTAACCCATGTTAATTTTAGTAATCTTTGGCTGATTTAATATAAATCTCTGTTTGGTCATGTTTAGTCTTCATTTCTCACTCCGTTCATTTCTACGTAAAACATATTTGTCTCTCGAAACACGTCATCAACATAATAATGACTATACCATGGTGTGTACTATTTTTAGTAGCTATTCAATTCATTATTATCCCCATTGTCTCTTAAAACGATTGGTTTAACAACCATGTTTTTAAGTTATCCATAATTATTTTAACAGAACTGATAGCGTTTTTTTTTTGCATTTTAAGAGTACTAATTTATTTTGTTATGGACACATTTTTATGATTGGTGCTGAAATTGTGTTTTGCACATATTATCACCATAACATTGTGTTAGTAGTTAGTACATATTATTATGTGTGTAACATCGTTTCATTTTTAATCACTGAATTACACTCGATTTCCAATAGTATTCATCAACCAGCGATCACACATTATTATTATATATGCCATTGTTTCTTGGTCTAAATTTTATTTCAAAATCTTTATTCTGAAGAAAATTGAGTGAGTTCATCAACAATTATTAATAATAAGTATAAAATTTGTATATAAGTATATATTGTGTATATTATATAACATGTATTATGAATATTATTGACAGTGTACAAACTTTTAAGACATTTTTCATGTAGATTTGTATTTTATTCGAGTATCAAATACAGATTTCCATTATAAAGTTTAAAGATGACATGACATTCAAAAGCACAGCTTAAAAAGTTACCAACTTTGAAGAACACATTTGTACATGTAAAATGGCTGATGCTTTTCTCTCAATTTATCGCTTCATTTTCATACTTCTATGTAAGATTTTTCTGTAAATTGACTGAAAAGCATGATGTTTTGTGTAATATTAATGCTCTTGAAGTTTGAACACCATGGTTACTACCCTCTTTGACTTTGCAGGTCGATATTAGTAAGTTCGTGACGCTGAGATCAACTTCGATTTAGAATAGATTTTGATACGACACCCTCCTTAACAGCCGGCTTATAATGCATTTAAATTGTACCTGTACAAGCCGGCTTTAGTCTACAGAAATTATTTGTTATTGTAAGGCCCGTCCGCGGGTGCTCGAGAGTCATAAAACTTGTTTTATGTTTAACTTTAGACGTGATACAAAAGGGTTCTAGCTCGTAAGTTAGTCTGTAATTGCCCCCGGGCTTAGTTTGCCTCTAGGATGTAAAGTTAGTTCTAATAAAAGATTTAACACTTAAGTCTAATATTAATTTTGTTTGTTTGAAAAGGTATTGAAACAAGAAGTAAAGGATGAAGTTCCTTGAAAAACTAACTGTGTTGAAGTTTTGAAAATGTTTGATTGAAAAAGTCCTTTCAAAATGGCGGTAACCGAAATCCCGGACCGGCCGGTGGCGCCGAAAAGAAAATGTCGGTGTCAGGCGAAGTTGTTCCGAACCGAACTCGCGTCGCGCAAAGAATATGATCGAGTTATGTTTTAGTGAGCTCTGAAGCCCAACCTCGTCAAGACTCAAGAGAGAAGTCGTCTAGATCATATTCTTTACCACCCGACTTTCCAATCTGAATGCTATCCGTGTTCATACCTAAATACGAGTTCTGACAGTGATCGTAATGCATTTTAATAGATTCACACTTGCTATATATATATATCTATTTCTATATATCAGACATATGATCTGGTGACATAGTAATTCTTAATTTAGTGTAGACTTGTGTTGTGACAGACTTGTTAATAAATGATAGTTTTGTAATATCACCGCGATTATTCTTCATTCATGTTATTCTATCCCACCTTCTCTATCCATGTTATCCTTTCTTATTTCCGAACCTTTCGATTTAAAATTAGAAAAATACTTTTTCAGATTTAAAGCAGAGTGATTAAAATTTCGCAATAGATGTAGTTATTATTTATGTATGTATGTATGTATGTATATTCATCTGTAATGTTCTAACTAACCATTAAGAATGTCACCATATTGTAGGACTGTAGCAGTTATTAATCATATTTTGTATATTATTATTGTACTGGAGAAGTATGTATTAAAATATTATGTAATTTAAGACTTATTTATTGGGGTATATTTATAATTACATAGGTATACAATTAACAAAATTCTCACTATCAGGTTTTATTAAAAATATTAACAAT
Organism: Pyrgus malvae; assembly: GCA_911387765.1. Classification (NCBI taxonomy): domain Eukaryota; kingdom Metazoa; phylum Arthropoda; class Insecta; order Lepidoptera; family Hesperiidae; genus Pyrgus; species Pyrgus malvae. The sequence goes on along the minus strand of OU426958.1, from coordinate 2,736,431 downwards.
CTAGTATGTATAATTATATAAATAAACACCATTCACTTGTCGCATTGGCACTCCTTATATGGCAAGTCATTACGTACCAGTAAAAAAATTGCAAAAAAATAATGATTCAACAGTAACACTTTCAATACAAACAAACAAAAATATTGCAATAATTAAAAATATAATCGTTTATAAATAGCTTATTTGCTTTGGACGCGTTTCGGAATGATTGACATATTTGTACATTATCTTAGAGATGCATACAATGGAATGATAGACGAAATGCATTTTAATACTGCAAGGCTAAACTTTGCTCTTAACAATACATTGGAATGCAACACTTAGCAACTTGTTTCAACAGATTATTTCATTGTGATGTAACATGCAACATTACTTTTCAATATAAGCACCCATTTTTAAAAATTTCAAAAATATATAAATTATTCGAATAAGTTTTTATGAATACATTTCCAAACTTAAAACACATTATCATAAATCAAGAGAAAAAAACATTTATCATGTGCAAAAAATGCTTGTCTGCCTTTTACTATATTCTAATATAAAACAATATCTGCGTGGCAAGATAATATTGAGCAACTAGCTAATGTGTACGTGGCCGAAACTTACATGCTAATGGCAAGAATGCAATGAGCAGAAAAATGAGAACTACCCACATTTTATATGCGTTTAGTTGGACAGCAGTTGGCTATTTGGCAAAATATTCCAAAATGGATGGAAAGTTGGGCAAGGTTTAAGGTTTTTGAGTTTGCTTTGTGAAGCCATATTATTTGTAATATGGCATTATAAGTTCTCTAGGTCTAGAAAGTTCACTTTCAAGTTTTCAGGTAGCATTTTTACTTCTTTTACATTGTACTAAAGATTATTTCACTATGAATAGTGGTTTGTAACCTACTAGAAAGCAAACTCGAAAACCCAACCCAATAAAAGCGCATTCTTGGGCGTAAATAGTAACGTGGCGCGGCATTCTGAGACTAGCTTCGCTATATAATTTGTTGGAGAGATAACAAGATATGTCGAGAACCTGTAAACTTTACTACGGACTAAGTAGGAAATGGCCAGAATAGAGATCTAAATCTAAGAAAGAGGTAATGAAATAATTGCATTTTATGATTTATTGACAAATGTAGATGTAGGTCGTAAGGGCTCCCATACAAAATTGCGATGCGAATTGCTGCGATACGATTTTGTGCGGCAAACCGTTGGTTAGGGTAACCATACCTTCAATGGTAATCGGCCGTATTGGAAGCGTTATATGGATCACAAAAAGATTGTTTCACTGCTTTTATTGTTAGATATAAAAGAAAAAGATTTTGGGTTCATCCATTTGATTACGATTTATGAACGCTGATGGGTACTATTTTACTCGAAAGTAAGTACTATGGGTTGAGAACAGAAGAATATAATTTTATTGTTTTTTTTTAGAATGAGCATACCTTCATTTGAAGCGCTTTAGAGTTTATTATCAGTATTATCACCATGCCTACAAAAATGATCTTACAGGGGAAGAATTCCTACTATGCCTTTGGAAATGTTAGGACTGACTATCAGGTAAAGTAAAACTTATTCTTAAGCGGTCTCAAAACGGATGAAGTCACAAAGTATGACGTAATATCGCAGGAATGTGCGATGCGAATCAGATCGGAAGTTCTTGCGATGCATTCGTGCGAATTCGCAATTTTGTGTGGGAGCCCTAATAATGTACTAAATTACGCATTAAAAAGTTTTTCTATAAAAGGGTCAGTGAACTAGCATGCATAACCATGTGATAAGTGATTACTGCAGCATATAGACATAAATGTGTAATGAGGTATTACGATCAAGCAAATTCAAATATTGCCAGAGGTTGTATGCCGTTATGTATGCCTACTCCAATAATACCTCCGATAATATAATACAGAATCTATGTGACTGGTATCTAAACAAGAAATAATGGTTTCACGATGGAAATTATTGCGCTGGTAGAATAAGTAAGTTACCTCGTACAAATTATATTTAGAACAATCGAAAAATAAATTCATATAAATAATTTGTCAATAAATCACCTTTACATACTTACAGTAAAAACTACGAGCATAATAGAATGTGATCAACTACTGCTACTCTTCTATTACTGGTTATAATCCACTATTTTTACTAGGAATCAAAAATATGTAGTAATAAGAATAATTCAACGTGTAACATACAATATGGGGTGAGTGACTAGGTAATAATTCAAAGTATTGAAATAAATAGATTGATAAATACTATTAAAATCTAAAAATATGTGTTCCATTTCAATAATAAATATTAAAAAATCGATGTCTGAACCGATGACTTCGATCTATTTTTGATTTTAATGAACTCCCAAAGATCTGAAAATCTGCGCACATCATAATCAACCAGAAATATGACTTACACGTTCCAAAAATAATTAGGTACCAGAATAAAAGTTCTTGTACATTCATAGCAAAATTCTATAAACCTTTATAACATGCGCAATTTTCATGCTTTAATGCGACTATTACACGGTAATAAAAATACCTAATAATTATGCATATAATAATATTTTACTTTTTATTAGGCTACTTACTAATCAATTTGGTATTAGTGAATTCCTTTTAATTTTGTATTATGACGTTCGTTTCTCTTTTAAATCGTATATTGGTAGTTGTTTCTTTCGATTTAACAGATCTGGTGGAACTTACTTTTTCTTTGCTTATAAAAATTCATAATGTATGTAGCATGGCAAGGAGGTGTAGGTGTAGTGTAGGTGTAGATGATCTTTAACTTGGTTAAATAATTGGGTTGGCGGCTTATCTATTGAAAATGGTTGGATTTATGGCGACCAAGTTTCGGGGATTAAATTAGTTTTGAAACATGTCAGTAGCTGCCAGATCTACTTGGAACAGTAGCATCAGTCTACGGGTTTAATTTAAGAGGGCATACCCCTCTTACCCTTTTAAAAATAACTTTTTAACGTTTAGACACACTGCTATGAAATCATTAGACTGACTTGTCATACACGAAGAAACCGTCAAGATATCTTCGATTAGCCTCATCAAGCTGTAGGTACGTTGAAAGACTAGTAAGAATTGTACATAGACTAAGCACCAATATCCAAGGTAAAATTATATAAGTTGGCTGGCAGGAGTAAGAGTGCTTACTGGGTTACTTCATAGTGATTTGAGTTTTATATTTCTCTTGACAGTTGTGGCTGGCTAGTCTGTGATGTAAGGATGCAATCGAACTGGAGGTAGTAGTAAAGCCCACTTACATCGATTGGGTGTCAACGAGGTTTACCGTTGGGGGTTAGTCGATAGTGGTATCGAGGTAACGGCTGGGCGTGTTAAATTCGAACAGCTTAGTCATGGCATCGTGGCACTGCAGTCCCTACAAGAGCAGCGTGCTGTGGTCGCGGTGCAGGCGGCGGCGCGCGCGCAGCGGCGCGGTGGCGAGGATGTCGGAGGGCGGCGGCGGGCCGGGCTGGCGCGGCCCGCTCTCCTGGTAGTACACCTCCGCGCCGCCGCACTGCGCGCCCAGCACCACGCTCTCGTCGCTCCTGGAATTGGAGGGAATCAAACATGTGATTTGCATTTTTTCAACCTTTTTTTCCCTACTGCTGGGCACAGATCTCTTCTTGGAAGGCCTACGCTGGCGTGGGAGCGGAGTAGACTCTCCTCCAACATCCACGACGTGCGCTGAAAGGAGGATGGGTGACCACGCCACGTGGTGGGTGCGGTCAGGCAGATGCGTCTTGAGGCGGCGTATTTGCACTTCACTTTCTTGTGGGCACTGTCCTTATAGTCTTTAAATATGTATGGGCTGACAATCAGTGCACATTAATTAATTATATACGATACGTTTCCTCCGCGAGGTACCTGCGGTTGCGGTGCGCGCGCTACGCGTTGGCGTCGACCGGCACGGGCGGGCTCTCGGAGCAGACTCATGTGTTTTATTTCATTCACTCGCGGCGCGATGTAGTGCGCGCGAGCAGACGAAGAACTAAACGAATGACGTCACGCTACTGGCGTGAACAGCTGGCATAGTGTAGCTTGGTGGAAACAACAGGCCTTCAAGAAATTTTTGCACAAACGTACACAGTAATGAAAATTATCGCAATTAATTAATTGCTATACAAATTTATCCCTCACTGCGAAACAGCAACAAATACGCATATAAATTTCCTTGCCGGCGCTTGTTTGGACAGAGGACGTCCACATCGAAGATCCGTAATAATAAAATAAACATTATGATACATTTCGAGCCTGCTCACTGGCTCAAAAGCCATACCATCTTGAAATCAAATCAAAGCCATGCCATATAGACATCTCACACTCAATTGGGATTGGGTGCGGTTCACTTGATCGATAATAAAGTCGTTAATTAACTACTACAAACCTGTGAACTTACCTCAGGATGAACTCTGTGAGCTGTGGGTCCTCAGAAAACTCGTTGTGTATGAGACCCATGGTGGCTATGTCCAACGCAGCCCAAGGTCCACCTTTCTTAACAGTACCCCAGTCGGGATCTAACGTCAAGTAGCTATAGTCTGCCGCCTCGCTTGCGCACAGAGTGGCCGCGCATTGTTGCTCGATAGGGCCTAACGCGTTTAGAGATGTCTCCCACTGCGAAAAAGAAAATATTTCATTTCTAATAAAATTATTAATAAAAAAAATTAAAACCAAACCAATTACTTAGTGAAAAGAGGGATATAATTTTTTTACAGGTTAGATTTTGTTACAAGTTTTATAGTACAGATACTTTTTTGGTCTTTTTCCGAAGGTTATTTGAAAGTATGCAGGGTCTGAAGTTTAAACAAGTTGTTTTATCTAACTAATGCCAGAGTAGGTATGTTGCATAGTGACAATGTGTTATTAGAGCCAGTACTTTTTTCATTGCTCGTGTCACTACTGCGAAGCTATGAAATTTCATATCACTGTCACTATAGTGACTAATTATTAGTCAGTGATTAACTAGTCACTATATAATTGTCACTAGTCATAGTAATTAGTCACTATATAATGAAATTAGTCACTATAGTTACTAGTCTAACTATAGTAACCGATTGGTAACTAGATACCTACTAGGAAGTTATCGGCAGTTACGTACTGATATAATAACTCAACTGGGCGTTCAGATAAGACTGCCGCGATTTACAGCTTTTTAGGTGCGTGAAACCCACCACCTTGGTAAACCGGCTTTAGTGAAAGTAAAAGAGCTATAATAATATTTAATTATTAAGCGTAGGTATACAAACATACTAGAGAAAATGATTACTTATTGCAGGATTAAACATCCTCGAAGTATTATTGTAAGTATAAAATGATATTAAGCTTACAAAATACCGATTACATATCCAAGTGAGGGTACAACTCACCAACTGATTGATAATTTCCGCATCGTTCGCCGCGTCCGTGTCTAGCAACGCAAGCAGCGCCATGTTATGCAGCCCGCTCACGAATAGCGCGCATTTTACCGCATTCGACGCGTAGTCCGGCAATGCGTCTAGATCGCAGTCCGACTCTGGGTCCGAGTCTGAATCGCTGCCCGAATCTTGTCGGGGTTTCGTTCTAAAATGAAATGGTAAAATCATTTTTAGTTGTAAGAATATTTTTAGTCTTAAGGATTACCTATGTCATGGGTAAACACACTACACACATTCACAAAAATAGAACAGAAATTTAGTTTTTATAATTCTGCTTTGCTGGTTAATGAAACCAGCACCTTCGATACGCAAGCTACAGTCGTGTGGTTGGTAACAACCCCGCCATACGTATTTTTATTTTATTTATTCAACCCTTTTAAGGACTCACAGTTGGACGCTTTCGCTCTCCGAAGTGAGAGGGACGAATGCCACGTCCTAAGGACAGGCTTGAATAGGTTTGACCAGCGTGGTAAGTTGGCCAGTTTGGATTAATGGATTAGTATTAGTGGGTAGGAATCGATCTGAGGACTGTTTTTATGACATAACAGGTCCTAACCCATCAACAAGATACATTACAAAATATATTAACAAAACTAACCTCTCGGAAAACGTGACTTGTCTTTCCGTAGCCGGCGTTAGAAACTCTCTAATCTCCAATGGAGTCATAACTCTACTACTGTACCCGCTGGATTTGTCGGAGAACGCCAAATGACTTAACTTTTCCATCAACGGGGTTAACTGTACACCTGTCAATCTCTTCTTAAAACATACTGATTCTGAATCTGAACCGAACTGTGAATCAGTGCTTTCGTTCAATGATTTTAAAGGCAAAGACAGCGTTTTTCGCCTCGACTGATCCGTGCTTACTGTCTTAGTCGAATCCTTTGCTACTTTCTTCGGCGTCCGTTGCGGTGATTTCGTCATTTCCGAGTCAAAATCCTCAAACTTATTTAGTAAGTTAAAGTTGAACATTTTGTCCTCCTTCGAATCTTTCTTAATCCCAGAATAATACTGTTCTAAATACTGGTTGAATAATGATTCGGAAATGGCGACACCGTCGTTCCTAAAGACGGGGAATAGCGGGTCATTGATTGTCATCGTATTGGTCTTCTGTTCGGGAGATGGCGTAGAGTCGTCGTCGCCTTTGGACCTTCTTAGTTTGATTTTCGACGAAGATCTGGAGGATATTTTTCTGAACGTCTCCTGTAAGTCTGTTACGCTCGCTAGTTTCCGTAGAGGTTCGGGCTTGTTAACAAAATGTTCCGCCATGCAACTGCCTTCTAAAACTAATTTATTGTCACGTTTCTCTTGGTCTCCGTTCACGCTGCCGGTTGTATTCTCAATGTTTTTCAGTACGTCTGGTTCGGGTTCTACTTTGTCATCGTGCGGTTCTGGATTTTGGCATATAGAAAGCATGTTTCCATGCAATCTTTTGTACTCTACCATCGGTGTCGAACACACGCTGGTTTGGCCCGTGAAAACTTTTTCATTTTCTTTTGTATCTTCTTCGTCTAACGATTTTTGTGTTTTGAAACTTAATGATAGTTTAGTAGGCCTCGGTCGAGGTTTATTCGTGAAGGGTACTACATCAGGCATGCTCGGTTTCTTCTCGCCCGTGGACTCCCTGTTGGGTGGTGATATCATCGTGTGGTCTTCTTCTGGCACGGCTGTGAATAAAAGCGATTTGTCTCTCTTCATGCCCGATTGTGGTAAATCGCGCACTTTTTCTCGTTCTGCTTCTTGCATCTGGAAGTAACATAGTACAATAAGAATATTTTAATTTAAAGTATTTTATAAATTTTTGGAATACAAATATTCTCTTAATGAACGCCAATCTTTACACGGTCATCGGCTTTAGTTTAGGTGCCCTTGAAGACACTTATTATTAATATTTGTATAACCGGTTAAATAAACTGAAACTGAAGAGTTGGCAAACATTTTTTCTATACAAAAACTTTTATCAGGCAGCAGAGAATCACACAACGTTCGTAGAGTTTACAATAACAATGAAGAGTTAAATAGAAGAATAATATATAGGCATCATTTTGAACACATTATCATTAAGTATAATTTTACACTTGACTCACCTTTTTAAACTTATTAATCATCTCTTCCCCATTTCTGTGGAACTCCTGCAGCTTCTCTGCTTGCCTCTTCAGGCTGCTGTAGGTCTTCTTGCCGACATACACCACCAGAAGCTGGGCACCCAGGGGCAAGGGGGTGTCGGTATCCAGGGTCTCCGCGGGGGACTTTATCCGGTACGGGTCCACCACTGTGATGTATGACGTCAGGCTCGGCGGCAGCTGGGTGCCTATTATTCTGTAGAAATTATTTATACTATAAAACAAATCGTAAGTGTAACTTAACATGATTGTATTTAACCGTCTTTACACACGGTACATTATTGAGGGGGCCCGCATAGTTTTACCTGAACTGGTCTTCCGAAGACAGTCTTCGGTGAGGCTTTCTAGCGACCGTCAGCGACGGCTCATATCAACCATGGGTTCCCTCGATAATGTACCATGAGTAAAGCCGGTTTTAAATAATCAGGTAATATTTTAGTTTTTAATTTTTTTTTATTTGTCTGCTGCTCATGAACACAAGGAAGCCAAAGACTTGCCTGAGGTCTTAAGTATTTGCGCTGCAACTCCGAAGGCAACATGACATGTGACAGATTACATGAGAATTAGATGTTTCTTAATTACAAAGACTTAATGTGAAAGGTACAAAAATAAATATTTTTTTACAGTTCCCCAAAATTACGAGGTTGGATATCTATCAGAAGAATTTTTTTATGTCGAAAAGAAAAAAATATGAACACGGAACTCACTTGTTGTTGTATAAGACGATACCTCCCAAAACTCCTTTGCTCTTCCGACAATGCTCTAAAATTTGCATAGACTCCATGTATATTGATGTGGCACTCTGCAAGAGATAAAATTAAAATTAGAAATTCTGTTCTTTTTTTTTAAATTTATATTCTAGAATTGAATGTTTAAAGGGGACGAAAGTTTAGTAGAATAAAATTGTTTAGGAGAACAATGTAAAAAAAATCAGATTAAAACCTTTCAAACCGTACTAATTAATGGTATTCCTACATTAGGTATTTCTGTTTTGGGATTCTGGTTTTCTTGGTGGTAGAACTATTATTGTTCGCCCGGGGAAGTACCACCGCTGCATCCACTTCTGCCGTGAACCAATTCTATTGTGTTTCGGTGGAAAGGTGCAGTTACCGGCCACACTTACATGAGGCGACCACCAGCCTCCGGAGTAGCAGCGCAACTGCATACGACCTCAGACAAGACTTACCTATGCTTGCTTGAGGTTGTATGGAGATGTCCATGGACTGCAGCAACCACTTATCACCACGTGGCCTGCACGCTCGTCTGCTACTCCATTCAAATAAAAATAAAATAAATATACCTATGAATTAAATTTGAGTAATGAACTCTTAATTAAGACTTCGAGGCGGACTATAAGTCAGGTATATAATACACAAACAAGCTATGAAACCGTAATATTCTCAAATATATACCCATACGAGTCCAATAGGGAACGAGCGTCGGTTCCGCAGACGCATTAGCCTAATTACAGCCTATTGAAGGGAACTCTCATTAAGCAATCATCGATTACACGTGTCTTTTATTTGTTAGATATTCTGCTTGACATGCAAAATTAGAGAGCAGTCGATAAATTTACCCATGGATTATTAGTATTATAGGTTTTACATTATAGGTTGGAGAACTAGTATAATTCGTTTTATTCGATTCGAATTACCATCGCAACATTCATTTTTACAGTGATACATTTAGTTTTTTAGTTAACGTGAAAATTTCATATATTTTAGCACGAGGACTCGGACACAAATATCCAGAAACCTCGAAACTGTTGTATCTGGACCTTGGCAGTTCGACCTTGGAAACCCTTACACCATGGTTGTCAAGTGAAAACGTCAATCTTCACCAAAAAATGGATTTTTGGAAGAGATATTATGCACAAAATACTCGCTGATGTAGCTAATATGCCTGGGTTACACAAAATATTCTCATGTCATGTTTTCAGGTACCTACCCAGTATGGTGGACAATAGCTTAAACATCCAAAAGGACTCTTGTACCCAATAATGGGATATTAACAAAATGTTTTAAAAATGCTAAAACTACTTAATGAGAACACCAATTCAAAATAGGCTACGGAGTAATTTCTTGAGTACACCTACATATTTGATTTGGTGCCGGCGATTAGATACGGTACATAAACAAACACTTCAAATCGCTATCTCAGTAAACCGACAAGTTAAATATATGATTGCCGACATTACCACATTTAGTCAGATAACACGGCATTAATCAAAATTCATAGATGTAGTGGACATCTCTGCATGTGCCGATACTCATTAACGTATGCTCGGCGCCGAACGGAATTTAGATAAGTCAGTCTGCTCTATAATTACATGCTACAGATTCATTTTGCTCAGGAGACGTTAAGATACGGAGTTAAAACTATATTTAGTCAGCAATAAATGCAAAATATTTACAACTCTATGTTTCAGGTATATGATGCTACTTCTCTTGTTTACTTTAAATCATTTAGGCGACTTATTAATGTTATCTGTAAAATCTTATCTTTTATAACTATGCAGAGACTTAGTTACTTCAGTTATGTGTATGAGTGCACCAACCCCTTTAAAAAATTCGACATTTTAACTTATAATAAAGAGAAATATCTGTGGGTGTTTCATATTTTCAATAAGGACATCGCAAACTTTGTGCATATTGCCGGCGTCAAGTATATTCTTTGCATCACTTAGTAGTCATAGAAAAAATCAGTAAGTAGTCTGTAATCAGTCAATCTGGTCATTCAGATGTTCAAGTAAAGCGATGGCTACTTTTCCAGAACGTGAACGTGGAGTTTTGTAGGCAAGCTGAAAAAACATATTATCGCACTGTTATTTTATTTCACAACACTCGTGCACTGCAATTAACCTGTATAGAACAAAATGCCATCAACTTTATCCGATATAACTCAAAAATACATTAAGAAAATGAAAACAAAAGAAGAACACAATATGTCTCTTCCAACTCCCGCCAAAAACCTACTCTGTGTCCTCTGTGGGCTGTGGGTGTTTTCTCATTTCATATTCTCGGTTTAGTAAGAACTGACAACCTAGAGAAGACAAAAATAAATCTTAGGATTACAGGGCACAGGGCTGAAAAAAATTGTAACACGTAGGGGAGGCCTACGTCCAGAAAACTAATGTAACGAGGACGTAATTATTTAATCACGTCATTACGTTAGGGAGTACCCGTTGGAATATATGACAGCCGTACTGTAGAACTGGGAGGTATGTCTCCAAGATCTGGTACATCTTCTCGGGTAGCCGGCGTCGGTCGGGTAGCCGGTCGGCGCTGGTTCCGCCGGTCACCGTGGTATACCCTGATCATGGAGATGAGCAGGTTGATGCGGTTCTTCAGCACCCTTTCTAGGCGTGTATGCTTCTTTTCATAGGGGTATTTATTTTTCTGAGTACATTCTTCTGGAACGTCTTTCAGCTACTTTGGAGGGAACCATATCGGCCAGAATCACGCGAGATATCGAAAGCTTTCGTTCGTGAACGTATTTCTGAAAACGAATAAGTGAAATGAAGTAAAAATCTCCTTTCTTACCTTCGGAAGACTCAACATTGGCACCCGTTGAAATATATGACAGCCGTACTGCAGAACCGGGAGGTAGGTCTCGAAGATTTGGTAGAGCTTCTCGGCAAGCCGGCGGTGGTCCTCCATGGTGGCTGCCAGGGACTGCAGGTCGCCGTGGTACACCCGGATCATGGAGGTGAGCAGGTTGGCGCGGTTCTTCAGCACCCAGTCCGGGATGTTTCTGTCGCTGCCTATTGCCTGTGGGAGAAATATTGTTTAAGTTTAATTTTGTGCGCTTGCCGACTTACCTGAGGCAACCATCAGCCTCCACATCCTCCACACTTGGCGTACCAGCATACGATCTCAGACAAGACGCATGGTCCAGCTGTTTACGTACAACGCAAGCAATCAAACGGCGCGGTTGGGTGTTTAATGGATGACCACTTGGTTCAAAATTTAATCGTGTTTCTGTTCTGATAAAGGCACAATAAGCCGTAGCTCCCGATTGTTATCGATAGATATCGATCTTAAAACCTTGTGAAAGGCTTTATGGGCGGTTTGAAAACACTCTACAGCGGGTTATCCACTAGCCTGCATATGGCTGCAAAAATTAGAAACGTGGTGGCCCTTTTTTTGGTATCTTGGGAAACCTTCAAAAGGTACCCAGCACCTTGGGAGAGGACATCGGGTTATTTGGGATTTGAACCTCATTAAAACCCCCTCGGTGGCCTTCCTCTGCGTTTGGGCAGGACTCCGGGATCTCCCACGGAACGCACCGGTGTCCTACATACGCGACGCCCTGGAACGGGCCCATCTTTGGGAGAGCAGATGTGATCTCCTGCACCTTCCGATGCTTACGGCGGCATGCGGCCACGCACACAACGCCGTCCTTCCCGGGGCTGCTGGCTGGACGAGTCGAGCTCCCACTCTCACCGCCCGCAGCCCCGGAAGCCCCCTTTTAGTCGCCTCTTACGATCAGGCAGGGGATACCGTAGTTCTATTCTTAATCCCGAAGCTACAGGGACTAACGTGGTGGCCCTAGGCTTCCCCAATTATAAGGAGAGAACAGTGCCCAGCAGTGGGAAGCAAAAAAGGTTTGCAGTCAGGGTCCGAGCTCGAAGCCATTAATCCCCGGTACTAACCAGGGCTACGCCATTCCTGTTAATTTGATTCGTACTTACCAACACATATCTCCCGTATTCCCTTATGATGAACTTGCCGCTTTGCAGAGTGATGGCAACCGGCTGCGATATCAGAGATTTGATGCAATGGGCTGTGCCTACTACCTGCAAAAATTATCTTTTTGTACAATCAGAATCGAAGTACCGAAAACACCGAATAATCTATCTGCGATGGCTGTAATATGGGCTGATTGATATGAGGACATTCAAGCCTGGATTTTGTAGCATTATGCTTTAAAAAAAGTTTCTACAAAATTACTAATGTGTGAATTGTATTTTTTTCTATATTGTATTTTACTTATGTTGGAAAGGAGTAGTCAATCATAGTTATACTAGCTCGTAGTTTAACAACAGTAACTCGGTTCACTGAACAATCAGCATGTTAGTTACTGAAGTAAGTAGAAAAATGTAAGTTTTCACACACATAACTCGACAATACATATGAATTTCAAAACACCCAGACTGAATGTCATACATATTACTATCATAAGTCTACAATTTCAATCTCTGCTACATCTGGAATCGAACCCGAAACCCCCTATTCACAGTCCGGTATGGTAACGGTTGCACCCTGAACTGTTTTCAGTCGGGTTGTCTTACTTTGGTGTAATCATTTAGAATTCGTAAGACCGATCATAAAATAACTATCACATGCTTATAAAACAAGTTAGCGTGCCTTAGTTGGGACGTAAATATTTTAATCCAAATAGAATAGGTACTGTAGCAACTTTCCGTAACTCATCAAGAGATGGCGCCACGGTTATTCTGAATCACGCTATCGAAGTTTTCTGAATATCCGACCATAAACATATACAAGAGGCATGACCACATCGCGCGGCGGGAGCTTTGTCAAAACCTATTACGTAGTCTTTTCCTAAATAAACATTTACGCACTTATCGAGCTGGTATCTGACACTGACTTTGCAATATTAATCCACACTAAGTGAGCCGGGTTTAGCGTCGTTCCGCGGTTCGGCTTCTGTACAAGGTTAATCCCGTTGGCTTTAAGGTCAAGGACCAAGTAACTGATCGCGGTCAGATCAAATTGCATTACGTACTCAAACGGTGAGACATATAAGAAAACAGCTTAATGGTGTTTAGATCATCATTGTAATTACTTAGTATAGTACTGTATTTTTTCCGAATAAAATAATATTTCAAGATTAGTTACCATATTTTATTAATGCAGTACTACAAACCTCGACAGAAAACTCATAAAACTACGTATGTACTGTCCAATTGTATGATGTTTTCATCCACGCGTGGGAAAATTTAGCGCCTCTTAATGCACAGTTATTAACGTTTTACGTAGCTATAACCTAGGATTTCCTGTTTCGTGGGTACCGGCTACGGGCACAAACTGCTACAGGTACATAAACACCTAGACCAAGAATAATAATTTAAACTCATCATTAAAAGTTCTGCCTCCCGAGAAATCGAACCCGGGAACGGTACCGATCGGCAGTCCAGCATTCGATTGTCTTTTATTCTGACTGTATATTTTAGAACTCATTATGTTTATTTCAACTGAAAAAGTATCGAAACTCTTGTCCAAAACTTACTGGAATTTATTAACACAGATTATTTTTTCTACAATGCTAAAATATTAGATACCACTGAGTAAGGTGATCTACCTGATGTATCATTTTGTATAACTTTTAAGCTTATACAGTCAAATAAAACATGATAATGAAACATTAGAATTTTTCCTTCCATAGTGAAAAAAATTATACTAAAGTAAGTAATAAATATGCTTATAAATAAGAAATATATATTTGATAGCTACCTAGAGTAGTAAGTATCTTACTAACAAATAGCTGATAATCTGCTTAAAGGCAGATTAGCATTATCTATTAACATTTATAAATACTGCAATAAAATTGTAATACTATTAGATAAATTAAAGTGATCTTGAAATAATATTATTTTGAGTAAATAAATAAAAGCACCACCAATCCTCACTTGGACAGCCCCCCACACCCCCTCATTGTTTTTTTTTTGACAGTCCCTTTTACTTGTGAGAGGAGACCTGCGCCCAGCAATAAGACTTAAAAAAGGTTGAAAAAGAAAACAATAAAAAAATACACAACTTCGTTAAACCTACATAAACACATAATATTTCAAAAAGCCTGTTTCTTAAAAAAATATTTATACAAATACTGTAAGAAATGATGTATGTTAATGCTTCATCATAGCTAAACTGGTTTTCACAATTTGCGGAATTTGCCTAAGAGCTTTCGACTTGGATGATGAAATTTATGAGGGTCATCTACTACATTCGGAAACAAATACCAGTTTATCATACATATTTAATCATGCATGAAATATTTTTTTATAACAATGTGCTTTTTTAGTCTTAAAACATAAAATTTAGTTTCCGTTTAATTAATTTGTATTGCCAGACACATACCTGACTTGTCAATAGGTATTTTTTTAGGGTTCCATACCCGAAGGGTGCCAACGGGACCCTATTACTAAGCATCCGCTGTCTGTCCGTCTGTCTGTCATTAGGCTGTATCTCATGATGCAGATGATGTTTTTCTGTTGCCACTATAACAACAAATACTAAAAAACAGTTACTCACAAAACTTTACGAGTAACAATTGTAGAAAATAAAGAGAGTAACGCCTGATTTTATAAGATCGGCTAGCACTGCTGTACAGGCGAGACTTTACATTAAACTAACTAAAATGCAAGGGTTGTAAGCAGACGCGGTCGCAGCCTTAAATTTTGGGTCACCAAGAACTTTTGGAGGGGGTCACTAAGAAATTTGCGGGAAGAGGTGTCCCAAATTGGCTTGTTTTGCCTCCCGTCTATGCATGACTGATGGATTTTGGGGGGAGGGGGGGGGGGGCATGTCCCCTGTGACCCCCCCCCCCCTGGGACCGCGGCTGGTTGTGAGTTTAATTCCTGACAAATCAGAAAATTGAGTGTTGACTTTAATATTTTTTATTTTTTAATATTTTTCTTCATCTTAAGTGACTGTGTTCCTTTTTATAATGTATGCCCCAAGGCTCGGAAACCGCTTTTATTTCCAAACCGGTTTCGGTCATTGACCCCAAACCCAAACCAATATCGGTTAAAGGTTATGTTTAACCGGTTTTGACTGGCTTAAGCGAAGTATCGGTTTTTCATAAATTTAGGTTTTGGTAGTAGCAATTAACTGGCTAAAATCAAGTTTAGTAGTATTCTCTTGCGGTTCCATCTTGCTTTAAACGGTGCGCTCACTATGACGAAGATTTTAGATGTGTTCACAAGCACGTCAGTTGCATAAAACTGGGTTAATTTGGGTATCAATACAATTTCCACCGAAGTAACTGGTAACCTTCATCATTTGGGTTAAATAGAAACCGTTCACATGTTTAACCGGTAAACAATACAGAGATATATTTACCGGTATTTCATCGAAATTTACCAGTATTTTTAAACCGGTTCCAAGCCTTGGTACGTCCAATAGTGCCCAAGATACCCATTGCACAGAGAATCCTATGTAGGGCTGTAGGTGTGATTCAGTCCATTTTCACTCAGGTAATTTAACTTTATGTGATTTTACCAATCTATCCAATGTGTATTCAGCCAACCCATTCAGCCGTTCTTGTGTGATTGAGCAACAAACATAATACCCACACAATAAACTCCCTGTTTTAATGTAACAGCAATTAACTTAATTAAAGTAACAATAATTCTATCTAGAATTACCTGCCCTGCCAGTGCATGCCTCTGAGTATCGGAAACCCATCCAGGGTGGAAGTACAGCACTGCTTCAGCTGGGTCATCCTCTTCAGATGTGCAGCACAGTGTGTCATAGACAAACACTATCATCATCTCCCTGTTGTGGAATACATTCATTAGTTATGTTCAATTACAGTAAATCTATACTAATATATAAACTGAAGAGTTTATTTGTTTGTTTGTTTGAACACGCTAATCTCAAGAAATACTGGTTTGAATTAAAAATATATTTGTGTTGAATAGTCCGTTTATAGAGGAAGGCTATAGGCTATATAACATCATGCTATGACTAATACCAAAGTCCACGCAAACAAAGTCACAGTTGGCTACTAGTCATTCATAAGATTCAACTGACACAAAACAGTGTTAATAAGGCTGGGTTTATTTAACTAGCTCAGTTTTTTCTATTTGATTGGAGTAGCAGACAAGCATGCAAGCCATGTGGTGTTCAAGTCACAATTGATTTAAAAAATCTGTTTCCACAAAATTGCTAATGTTTAACTTGTCTTTTTCTTCTATATTGTATTTTACTAACGTTGGAAAGAAGTAATCGTAGGTATAGTTTAACTACGATTTAATTATTATTTTATTTACCGTTTTCACTTTTTTTTCTACGCTCAGGTGGGTTGCCAGTGTCCATAGGAGACGGTGATTACTTAACACCACACGGCTTATCTGCCCACATACATCTACACACAACCTCAAGCAAGCTTAAGTCTTGTGGTCATAAGCAGTTGAGCTGCTACTTCAAAGGCTTACGTTTGCCTCATGTAACTCTGGCTTTTCAGCTAGCTGGGCTTTCAAAAAGAACTTCTGAGATATAAAGTATGTTTTTACACAAAAGGCCTTTATTTTGGTATGGGGGGGGAAACCTTCAAAAGGTACCCGACACCTTGGGAGAGGATACCGGGTTATGTGGGATTTGACCGCACTAAAACCCCCTCGGTGGCCTGCCTCTGCGTTTGTGAGGACTCCGGGATCTCCATAGGAACGCACCAGTGTCCTCCACGCGCGGCGCCCCAGAACGGGCCCATCTTCGGGAGAGCAGATGTGCTCTCCTGCACCTTCAGGTGTTCACGGCGGCATGCGGCCACGCATACACCACCGTCCTTCCCGGGGCTGCTGGCTGGACGGGTCGAGCTCCCACTCACGACATCCGCAACCCCGGAAGCCCCCCTTTAGTCGCCTCTTACGATCAGGCAGGGGATACCGTAGCTCTATTCTTAATCCCGAAGCTATAATGTTTTCAACAGATAGATTGAACCTTTTCCATTCTTACTTTACTACTTTACTTGCAATTTTGATATTGAGGATTAATTTAATTTAATTGTACATACAACTAAGAATTTTTAGAGAATAGAAGGAATAAGAATTATATTACAAGTAAAAATTGTCTAATTGGTAAACGTAAATATTAGCATGGCTTGATGCTTGACAAAGTATCGTAATGAAATATGATTTCTTTTAATTCTCTAGCCCTAAATAAGCATCAGAGTTAAAACATTGTAGATTGCATTACCCCTGATTAAATTGCAGAAAAAAGGATCGCTGTGTCCAATTTTCATTCCACTTTAACTTAAATCTTACTTACTTGGCCATTTTGGTATATTTTTGATTCCTTTCACGCACTTAAACAATTCAAAACATATCACGTACTATTTTAACTCAAAATAAATCGATTAAAATGCGCACATTATTATGTCTAAACAAATTATCCCATAAAGATAAACGACCGTCGTCGACAATTTTCCCTTCACGCACACAGATTTTCACGACCAGCAGCGCATGTCCAGCACGATATTAATCTATGAGCACGTCGATGACATCTGCTGTACTGACTGTACTACAACTACATAGAGAAATTAATTGTACGTAACGTTACGTTTACGTCTGTACTACATACACACACACACTGTTACTACTGTCAGTCAAACTGACATGCATAGCGCACACTGTGTTGCTACACCTGTAGGTTAAAATTACCAAACAATTTATGTATGATTATTATGATAGAACATTATGATCTTCTAATAATTATTATAGATTATAGAAATGTGGATCTGATTCTGATCTTCATGCATTATCATCTTTATCTTCTTAGTCTCTCATCACTAACACTTGATTCAATTGTAGTATGTCTCTAAAGTAGTTTAAATTAATTAATAATTTATTTTATCATTGAAAACTCAAGAAGTTAAGAAAAATGTAACGAGTTGATACTTAATGCTTTTATACTTTGAAAATCATAATTTATATCCTTAAGATATAGGTAGTTCCAAATCTCCCGATACTGGGGAAGCCATCGTAGAACTGTAAGCACTCAACAGATACAGACTAAAAATAAAAGTGACATGACAAGTTTAGTTTTTTAGGTTTATGTCTATGAGTTTTTTGATACTGCTTTTGAGCTTTGACGAATGTAATGAAATAAAACATTCCTAAATAAATAAGTATTGCTAAGGAAATTTTAGCCTTTATATTCCAAAACATTATCAAATAAAAATGAAATGTGCCGAGCTACATTCATAAAATGACGTTTGGTGCTCTGTTAAAGCTGATAACAAGTTACATAGATGGCGCAGGATTTTATTAAAGGGCTTATTACATTGACCAACCTGAAAGGGCCAACCCAGCATACATTGCTGGTTATCTGAGTACATTGTTATATAATACTCAAGATAACCAGCAATGTATGCCGCGTCGGCCCCTGCGGGTTGGTCAATGTAATCAGACCTTAATCCTTATTCATTTACTTAATTTTTTTCTTCAGTATGGCATCGCAAAGTCTGCATATAGCCAGGGAAAGCGTCAAGTACAAGTTTTGCATCACGTTTTTGCCAGTTTCGGTGAAACTGGACAAGTAATTATAGGTAAAGTCAGTAGGTAATCAGTCAAACATTCAAGTAAAGCGATGTTTTCTTTACCAGAACGTGACCAATGGAATTTTGGAGGCAAGTCGAAAAAACATATTTTCGCACTGTTATTTTATTTTTCAACACTCGTGCACTGTAATTAAGTTATATCGAACAAAATGCCATCAAATTTATCTGATATAACTTAAAAATACACCAAGAAAATGAAAATAAAACAAAAGCACAATAAGTACTACTCGGTCAAGTTAATATGACACCTGGGAGGATACTCTGTACGCCCGTATCCGAAACTTCGTGAATTTTCGGGTCTAATTTTTGAGTAAGACTGATGAAATTCTAGCAATATTATTCATTCAGTGGCTTCATATTATCAATGAAAATCTTAATCTTTTAAATTCATGAAAAAAGAAAGTGTAAATATGCCAAAATGATTCCGAAGGTGTCATGTTAACTCGACCGAGTAGTATTTACTTTATTACCTTTTCGATTTCCCGCCAAAACTCCCCACTTACCTACTTAATTTTAATAATGACAGTGCTAATCTTATAAATAATTTATGAAGAAAAAAAAACGGTCTGAATATGCCAAAATTTATTCCAAAAATTTTAGAACTTACGGACGGATGCAAACTTAGTAGTAGGCGCTCAGGTATCATGTTAATTCGTCCGAGTTATACTCCAATTTTTATTGTGTTTATTGTATTACATAGAAACAGAATTACTGTGTTTCTCACGTGTTATTTATTATTCGGTACATAAAAACCCGACCTACGGTAAAATCTTAAGATGTTCCAGATTTACCAACCGCACTACATACTCTTAAATTATCATTCATTTGGAACTTTTACCATCATATTATTATGTACTACAATTATTTTAGTAAATCTTAGTTTTTACATCAGAGATAGGTAATTGTCGAAACGTAGATAGGCAAGTCTCATGTGGTGTTTTATTTTTACAGAAATATTGGTGTTGAATATCCTTTTATTCCACACTTTTTTTATTCTTTTTCTCTCCTTTCTACTTGAATTCTAGAATTTTAAATCTCTACGTAGTATAAGAATAATATAAACCGACTGGACACAACCTGCTGCTGCGTCCCGCCGTCCCAGTGATGTACATCTACGTCTCTCGTCTTCATTTTACTACGAAGGCTTCTGATATCGTGGAGTACCTGAAGGTGAAGATAGAATTATCAGTAAGTGCTGAGAAGTTACGTTAAGAAGTTATAAAGAGTCACACAACGCAGTGAATTTTATTTCATTTACGATTATGCCCCCTGCCGAATTGCTTAATACTTTCCTGGACGAAAAGTTGTCGCCAAATGGTCATGGACCGAGGACCGCCAGATGTCAATGGATGGGACTGTGACGTAGTTTTTAAGTTATAATTATTATGTACCTACTCGGTAAGGTATTTAAGCTGAAAGATTCGGAAATTTTGAAATTAGTACGACATTTCAACATCATGCAAAAATTCTGACCCCAGGGAAAGCTTGGAGCTTCTCAGCCCACGCTGCTCCAATACGGGCTGGTGAAGATGCAGTTTAGTAGCCAACTCGATGTCGGATGTTTCCTAGCCGCCCATATCCTCCGACAATCTTTATAACAACCGGGCCCGTGGGCTTGACGTAACCTTCGCTCTTAAGCACGGATACGAGCATGAAATTTGGCCATCAGAGTTCACCCATTTTAAACCCGACCGAGACCGTTTCGCTTTTTTTTGCTTAGACCGCTTGCGTTCTAAACAAGGCGCCACCCGGGCCATGCACGCTTCAATGTATTATGTAGGAGCTGAAAATAATTTAGGTAGAGTTATGTATTGTGTTTCTAGATTCTATTTATCTTGGCAATAATTTTTTTTGAAAAAAGCAGTATGTAAAAAATTCATTATCATATTACTTCCTTGCTTGAGCTGTAATATTTTGTGATTCTATCACGGCGTGTCTAGTCTTAGAAAAGAGAACTGATTGGGCAATCAAATTAAAAGGTATAAAACCGCCGCAGGGCATAGACTATTCGATTATTTTCACATTCTCCGGTCGCGCGCTGCGGCCGCGGACATCCGGTTCCGTTGCGTACGTTTTGAAGTTTTGCGCCCAGTTACCGACAGACGGATCGTCTATGGAATTCTAATGTATTGGTACTGCTGGTGAAAGGGGTGAATTTTTAAATTAGTGCAAAAAGACACTGCCAAGAAAGAAAACCAGGCCTGGCGCAGTCAAAATGTAATTCGAATCATAGATAATAATGAGTAAATGAATAATGCATTTTAGGCACCATCAAAATCGATGACTTAGAGATAAGGTTTAGCGACTGCTATCTGTCGATAATAACAGGAACCGTCGGTTTAGCGTGCAATGTAACGGTCACTCATCATATCGCACCCGACCGCACTGTGTGGACAGCTTATGTTCCACGATAGCCGTAGTGCCATGCGCGTTCCACTAGTATACTATTATAGTATTAATTTACTAATTTCTTAATAATAATATATACAAATTTATAATTTCGTACAAATTTTGTTGGTGGTGGACCAGATTTTTTCGCACTTTCTGAAAATTGACTTTTTTACCATTTTTTTCCAACTCTTTAAGGAATGTCTCAGAGTCGATGATGTGGAAAATCTATGTTACATGTTCTATATTACTCTCAAACAAAGAATAAAAGATAATATCGTACTGAAATATTACAATGCTTTTCAATCAGTTCACTGCCACAGATCAGAATTGCATAATATTCGTAATAAATTAAATGAAATAGTTAATTAACATCCTGGGTAATCTGACACTTAATATGTTTAATTGTACGGTAATTTTCATTTTGACCGCCATCCGCTATTGGTGCGCTAAGGATTACATGGGCTAGGAGGAAAAAGCGGGGGAAAAATCAAAATTAATTAAATTTTCAGGTACAATGGTATTTAAAAGGCAGTATGGCTGTGGGCCGAAAAAAATGCACACGTGAAAGCTATCGTTTATGACAATGCTATCACACTGCCATCTTTTACACGCTTTTTATTAGCTTCACCTGTATGTTTGTATGTTTGTATGTTTGTAACCGACTTCTTTGGGCGCGATTTTGACCCACTTTAAACGGCCAGATTTCGTTCAAACTTTGTAGATTTATTGAGGACCGATGACAATACAATAATCTCATAACTTTATGTTAAAGTCGTAACTAGGATCATCAGGATAAAATAAAATATACGAGGGGCGGCTGATAAGTTCGTGGTCTAAGGTACTTTAACACGTCTAAGCGTCTGGTTAACTTGAAAATTTGCATAGGGGTCAAGGGCCGATGATAATGCAATAATTTGAGAATAAAAATCCAACTAAAAAATTAAAAATAAATAATGTAGTTTAAAAAACTAAAAACACGCTTTTGTGAAAATACAAACTAAAAAGTAAAAAAATAAGAAGAAAATGTATTTTACTGTAAAAAAAAGCGGGGGGTGGTTTTTACCACTGTTACTGTTGACACCATGCACCCCACGCTTTTTTTTACAGTAAAATACATTTTCTTCTTATTTTTTTACTTTTTAGTTTGTATTTTCACAAAAGCGTGTTTTTAGTTTTTTAAACTACATTATTTATTATATATCTAGATCTATATATCTTATCTAGAACCTAAAAAAATACGAACGCTTTCGAAACTCCTAAAAACAAGGAAACATCCTTAAAAAGTACTCAAGTTACCTCCCGCCTTTGTTTACTTGAATCATACAAAAGTTCAGTGACTCCAAAAGAATTTATCACTCATTCTCATCCACATCACGTCCGGCGTAACGCGATGAGAAGTGTCTTAATCTCACCATCGCATTTCTACCGCTACTATGTTAGACTGCAATTTAAGCGTTAGATTAAGGTATGCTGGTGCATTACTTAAAAAAAACAGCTGGTTTCCGTGCTTAATGATATAAACATGATGACAATATATAAATATGATTTGAAAACAAATGTATTTTGTTTCCGAATCATGTTTACCTTTATCGGAGGCCTTATGGGCGGTTTGAAAACATCCGACAGCGGCCTGGCCACTAACCCGCATCTCCACCAACCCGCAGTGGAGTAGCGTGTGTGCAGTAAGCTACCTCGTTCGTAATAATGCGACCTCCGCAATAATGCGGAGATTCCAAGCCCAGCAGTGGGACGCAAAAAGGGTAGCAGCCACATTATACATTATGCTGGTTATCAAAATGTCTTCCTTTAACGTATATAAAGTGTTGATAAGATGCAAATAAAACAATCTGTAAATATTTGAACATAGATCTACCTACACGCAGCGAGCATTTTTACACGCTTTATATTAGCTTCACCTGTATGTTTGTAACCGACTTCTTTGGGCGCGATTTTGACCCACTTTAAACGGCCAGATTTCGTTCAAACTTTGTAGATTTATTGAGGACCGATGACAATACAATAATCTGATAACTTTATGTTAAAGTCGTAACTAGGATCATCAGGATAAAATAAAATATACGAGGGGCGGCTGATAAGTTCGTGGCCTAAGGTACTTTAACACGTCTAAGCGTCTGGTTAACTTGAAAATTTGCATAGGGGTCAAGGGCCGATGATAATGCAATAATTTGAGAATAAAAATCCAACTAAAAAATTAAAAATAAATAATGTAGTTTAAAAAACTAAAAACACGCTTTTGTGAAAATACGAACTAAAAAGTAAAAAAATAAGAAGAAAATGTATTTTACTGTAAAAAAAAGCGGGGGGTGGTTTTTACCACTGTTACTGTTGACACCATGCACCCCACGCTTTTTTTTACAGTAAAATACATTTTCTTCTTAATTTTTTTACTTTTTAGTTCGTATTTTCACAAAAGCGTGTTTTTAGTTTTTTAAACTACATTATTTATTTTTATAGCGACAAAGATTGCCTGTAAAAACAAACGGCTTAACAACAAAGCGTGGCTCATGTTTATACGGAAAGAAGAAGAAATAAAATCATCATAAGAGTACAAACATACATATTCAGCAGCACTATTTTGAATTCAGAATCAATAGTAGCTTACAAGACAGCTGGTCGTCTGAGACAATATCCACTTTTTTTTGTATCGGGGGTATGGGCTTCGAGCTTCAACAACAAAACATATCCGGCACCTTAGGGGAGGGTACCGGGTTATGTGGGATTTGTACTGCACTAAAACCCCTTCGGTGGCCTGCCTTTGCGCTTGGGAATTTTACTCCGGAATCTCCTGTGGAACGCACCGGTGTCCTCCGAACACGGCACCCAGCTCGGGCCCATCTCTCATCAATATGCTCTCCTGCACCTTCAGATGGTTTAAGAAATTATGGAAACCGATATTGCAGAAATATTAATTGATAAAAGTTATAATTTGGCTTCAAAGCAGCCATGCACCGTTCTAACACCGTTCGTTTCAACGATGTTTTCTCTGCTGCTTTTTTTCTCAAGTATTTTTTACCAGCTACTGCATTTAAAATACATCGGGTTATGTGTAGCCCCCAGTTATTTACTCTCTATGATAAATGGTTGTCTTACAGTGAAACACTAAAAATTATTCATTATTTTCCTACCCTACTAAGGCAATTGCATTACGATCTTTATATCACTTTCACGTACTGGGGCGGGCCTGGAGCTTACTCCACCACGCTGCTCCAAAGCAGGTTGGTGGAGGTTACTGAATTACTGGAGATGTGGATCAGTGGCCAGGCACAGGCCAATCCGCTGTCGAATGTAATTTTTCTAATAAAGTACATAAACATATTGACAACAGTGTTAGTGCTAAGTATTAGTAAAAGTAAACTAATATAACGAAAACAATAATGTATCTTATGTCATTTATAGGAAGATACAAAATGGCTTGATATTTTTTCATAGGAATTTAGAATATGGTGAAGACGATACAAGTAAACATTTGACGCCAGGCTACTGTTTAGAATAGTAATGTAATGTAAAATGAAAGTGTTTGAATGAATGCCTGGTGAAATGAGTGAAAATAATGGCTGACTTGTTTTGGCCATTTATGAACGACGGTATTTCTAGGAGCAATTTTACAAGCTCCAGGAAAGGATGGACTAGTCGTAGTATAATTTGACTTGTATTATGTATGAATTATGATATTGAAGCGAACCTCTATTTTATATTTAATTTTATATGTATATATATATATATATATATTAAATTATTACCTTTTTGTATTTTTTTTGTGTTTGCGTTTTTGTTTTTCTGCATTTAGTTCTGTCAATTGGAAAAATTTATTGTATTAGCTACAGAAATAAAACCTTTGATTATTTTTTTAAAAAATTGCATTTTTCATTCTGACTACGCGGTAACTTTATGCAGCGACAGAAAAGAGGAAGTACGAGTATGAAAAAATACTCGTACTTCCTCTTTTCTGTCGCTGCATAAAGTTTTTTTCTCAATAAATATACTTTTGTGAGGTTGGTAAATTAGTTGGAACAGATACACTCACGTTCTACTACCAACCCACAATATTACTAATAGTTGGTCAAAACGAATTTAAGTACCAGAAAAAAATTCTGACATGAAAAAATTCTGCATGGATATGTCGACAAGACTTGTCCTCGCTTCGGGTGACCAGAGGCTGGCAGTTACTTTGCTAAAAAAAAACAGTCTTTTTTTTGGTTTAACGAGGGAATGCTGCCAGCGTTCTGGGCACCATGCCGCAATCAGGTCTTTTGGATGGCATATACATTTTGTAAAATATGTAAGTTATATTTTTAAGTTGTTTTTAATTGTAATAAAGTTTACGTACTAGAATGACACTGGATTCAAAATGTTTTAAACAAATAAATATCGCTGTATTTCAGATATTACCTACAGTCCATAGTCTACAGTCATCATAGGTCTTTGCGGGTGACCGTCGTAGAGTCAATAACCCTGATGATGCTCTGTTTTGGGGCGAAACACGTGTTGGTGGTGGTACGTATGTTGGTGTATACTTTTTGTTGTTGCATGTGCATGTGTCCTATGTGGGAGGGAGGGAGGTGCTATTGCATAAAAAAGGTATACACCATCATACGTTCTGGTTGCGGATTGTTGCAAAGTAGTTTTTACCTAACTTTATAACAATGGAGTTCCGCAAAGTAACGCCTGATTCTATTAATTTTAATATTCTATGTTATCGTAGTACTGTTTGTTTACATGTGAATTGATTATTCAATTTTAATTTTATCATCGAATTAGATTTTCAGACATAAAGTTCGTCATGTTTTTTCTGCTTTACAGTCAACATAATTTATAGATAGCTAAATTGTATTATTCTTCTAATTCTTTCCTTTAACTAATGTTCTTTTCTTAAAATTTTACCTCAAAATGTAAAATCTCAAAATGACATGATAATACTCATATAATACGAAATGCTATCAAAAGCATTGAACTGTAAGTACTTTGTTTAGAGAGTAATCCCTTAGTCACGTAAAGAACTTACCTTTTTATCAAGCAATATAAGTATTACACAGTACCACTTACTTATTTAACGTGAACTAAATTGCACAAGTCGGATTACATAGTGCGTAATAGAAAAACGGATCAAAAGGTCTAATCGCACCTTTATTTTCGAATTACAATTTACTGTGAAGTACCCAGATTTTCAGAAGTCAATAGATTCGAAGTTAAAAGGTACGAAATTACGAATTAGTCGCAGAACATCAGTAACGCATAGTGAAATAACGTTTGTCGGTACAGTTAAAGAGACTTGTGTATTTTTTTATAGCGATATTTAAAGATACTTTATATAAGAGCTTTATTTTATTTTATTTTTATATATTTTATATTATTTTCAACTTTTTTTATGTCCTACTGCTGGGCACAGGTCTCCTCTCACAATTGAGAGGGATTTAGGCCATAGTCCATCACGCTGGCCAAGTGCGGATTGGTGGACACTACGCACTATGATATTTTATTTAGCATTACATAATATATATTCTTTAAGTTGAAGAAGAAAAAAATTCCGGAAAAGTGAGAGTCGGACTCGCGCGTGAAAGGTTCCATATAAAATTAAGATAAAAAAAAACTGAAAAAATCTTGCATGAGAGTACCCCTTAAATATTCATTTTATTCTGTTTTTAGTATTTGTTGTTATAGTGGCAACAGAAATAAGTATCATCTGTGAAAAGTGAAACTACATATCTAGCTGTCGTGGTTAATGAAATGAGATACAGCCTGGTCAGACAGACCAACCTGACCAAACAGACGGGCGGACAGCGAAGTCTTCAAAATTAAAATTCAAAATTCCGGACAGCAGTGCCATTTAAAGAACACACAAATAAGATTTAAAGTGCATTAAATTTAGTAATAACGTGTACATAAGTAATAATTTAGTGTGTTTTGAAATATACGTATCTTATGAGTATAAATGTGGAGAAAAAATGGTGTTGTGTTGTTGTTGAAAAATATGAACAAACGGTGCCTTCTTTGTCTGTATCATAAGAAAGAAAATAAATAGTTTTGTTAGAGTTTTAGTAGCGATCTACGCAAATTTTAAACGGTCATTTTTATTTAATTAGGATAACTGTGAATTCTAAAGATACGTAATTTAAATTTTTAATTATTAATGCTTATTGATTCCTGCTTGTAAAAAAATATACTTATCTATTGTTGGCGAAAAACTTTTTTACTTGAGTGTATCATCAGATCCGCTAAATTTCCATTATGGGGAAACTTCATGGTCGATGGAATGAGAGGTACGCAAGATTCGCTAATAAGCCTACCGCCACGCTGCCATCTTCTGCATAATTTTTAAGCAATCTTTTTTAGCCATTAAAGCAAATTCGTATAAAGTATAAACCAGTGAGCAGAGATGGAAACAAACACACCGAGTTCAACACCCTCCGCCTCCAGAGTGCACCTCTGACAAAAAAAATCGTTAAGTGGGTATTTATGTACAGCTGTTCCGGGTTAGGGAAACATAGTATATTTTAATTACGTTTTCTCCATCACCGTGCTGAGAGAAACACATAATTTCTCGAAGGTATGATGTCCATCAAGCCGCACCTGGCCAGCGTGGTAGACTGTGACCTAAATCGCTGAGGAGACCTATGCGCAGCAATGGAACCTATAAAAAGGGTTGAAAAATGAACTAGTACTATATAAAAGTAACTAAATTTGAATATGTCATGCCTAGTCATAAACACTACAGTAGTGTAGTAGTAGTGTACATAAACAACGAGATGACTAGGCATGACATTCAAATTGTGGATGCAATTATTTTCATGATATTAAAAATACAGAAAGCAATGACAGAATAAAGGGTTCTGGGTTCAAAATTTGTATGAGTTTTAATTCTTCTTTAATTTAATTAACCACCGTGGTTACATGACTCATTTATTTAATCCTAGTGTGAGATTATAAGTATTACATGTGTTATGTTTATTAATTACTAGCGGCCGCCCGCGACTTCGTCCGCGTGAACTTTGGTATGAAATTTTTCCTGAATTTTCTTTACTATAAACCTCACGCAGCCCAAGACCTTTCCAACGAATGCAAAACCGTGGAAATTGGTTCGTGCATTCTGGAGTTATAGCGTCAGGAAGGAAAACCCGACTTATTTTTACCGACTTCCAAAAGAAGGAGGTACTGTATTCGGCTGTATGTATTTTTTTTTTTTTTTATATATGTTCACCGATTACTCCGCCGTTTGTGGACCGATTTTCAAAATTCTTTTTTTGTTCGTATGCTTATACTCCCGAGGTGGTCCCATTGTCACCAAATCAGGATCTGATGATGGGATCCCAGGGAAATCGAGGGGAACTCTCAAATTTTGTAGGCACACACATTGATTTTCTTATAGTTTCTGAAGCATAAGAGATATTTACGCATAGAAATCATCATCTCATGTTGCTGAGCTGATGATGGAAGGTACTGCGACAGTGAGGAGTTGAGAGCAAATTCTTTCAATAAATAGTTTTTTATTCGAAATCTTACATTCCCCAGGTGGTCCAACTGTCACCAAGTCAAAGTCTGATGAGGGGATCCCAGAGAAATCGAAGGGAACATTCAAATTTTAAAGCACAACAAATGATTTTCATATTTTTACAAAGCAAAACAGACATTTGTGTATAATTATCGTCATATCATGTTGCTGAACTGATGATGGAAGGTACTACGACGGTTAGGAGTTGAGAGCAAATTCTTTCAATAAATGGTTTTTTGTTCGAAATCTTACATTCCTGAGGTGGTCCAACTGTCACCATGTCAAAATCTGATGATGTGATATTAGGGAAATCGAGGGAAACACTGAAACGTAATAGGCACACACATTCTTTTAGTCATATTTTTAACATAATACAAATATTTATGTCTGGTAATTATCACCTGCTGTTGCTTAACTGATGATTGAAGGTACAACTCCTCAACGGTTAGGAGCTGAGAGCAAATTCTTGCTTTAATTTATACGTTCAGGTGGACTGATAGTAGTTTTCTTTCAGACTTTTAGATGGCTATTAGATAAACATGATTATAAAAGGTAAATCTGTTTAAAGTTTAGAAGTTAAGTGAAAAATTTTCCAATTATGCTAATACATACAGAATTATTAAAATTACTAAAAAGAGTGAAATAAATTAAGTTTTTAACAAAAAAATAGAACCGACTTCAAACGGTAAAAAATAAAATTGTTCAGTACCTACTTCTTCTTGCTTATGGTAATGACTCTTAAAACTATTTTTGAAGTCGGGCCCTTAGTAAAATGTCCTGTCTTAGTAAATATAGTGTACCTTTCGTTCTGAATGGGCACCGACTCCAATATAGTTTTAACAGTCATTACCATAACCAAGAAGAAGTAGGTACTTACCCACTGTCTGTACTGTCGGTGCCAATTTAGAACGAATGGTACGACATTTACTAAGGGCCCGACTCCAGAAATAGTTTTAAGAGTCATTACCATAAGCAAGAAGAAGTAGGTACTGAACAATTTTATTTTTTACCGTTTGAAGTCGGTTCTATTTTTTTGTTAAAAACTTAATTATATAGTAGATTTATTTAAAAATGTTTCTAGGCACATCGACAGTATACTATGAAAGTAATATCTGTTTATTATTGTACAAAGTTTCCTTAAGGTATGGCATTTTTAGGAATATAGACGTTGCATAGAAACACAAGTAATTGCTACTTGGTTTTAGAAAAGTATAAATTAAAGTCTAAAGCGCCATTCTCTTTAGCACTAAAATTAAGCTACTTGTAAAACTAACTTATATACAAAATAATATGAGATGTTCTATGTTCATAAAACAAAATTAATAATGTCAAAA
Organism: Pyrgus malvae; assembly: GCA_911387765.1. Lineage (NCBI taxonomy): Eukaryota > Metazoa > Arthropoda > Insecta > Lepidoptera > Hesperiidae > Pyrgus > Pyrgus malvae. The sequence goes on along the minus strand of OU426958.1, from coordinate 2,706,365 downwards.
GTGATGTGATGGCTTTTGAATATTTGCTAATGAGCAGTGTACTTGTAGTACAACCACTGCACCCACTTCTGCCGTGAACCAATTCTATTGTGTTTCGGTGGAAAGGTGCAGTTGCCGGCCACACTTACATGAGGCGACCACCAGCCTCCGGAGTGGCAGCGCAACTATATACGACCTCAGACAAGACTTACCTATGCTTGCTTGAGGTTGTTTGTAGATGTCCATGGGCTGCAGCGACCACTTAACAGCACGTGCCCTGCATGCTCGTCTGCTACTCCATTTAAATAAAAAAACCTATGTAACATTTACACAAAATAATAGGTAAAGAATGAAAGAGGGAAATAAAATCCATGCTAATATTATAAATGTGTAAATCTGAGTTTGTTTGTTTCTCCCTCTTTCACGTAGCAATGGAGTGATCTTTGGAATGATTTTTGTGCGTGGAGATAGTTAGGAGGCTGGAGAGTGACACAGGCTTATTTCAAATTTTTACCGCGGTAAAACATTTCATTTCTACGGAAAAACTAATTACATATAATGTGTTTGATCTTAGCTAACGCGGGTTTAAGGGTATAACATATTTACCTAAGTGTGAGAAGTTAAAAGTTGTTTATTATAACTAAATTTATTAAGTTGTTAAATTAATCGACATAAGATATGCAAGTACGATTTTGAAAGCAAGCATAATATAAATATGTTAAATTAAAGTTTTATGTTCCACGTATTCTTAAGTTGTTAAGTATCCCATCCTTAGCGCTGTTAAAGATCAAAGTCAATCAATTTATCTTTTATGAAGAATGTTACGTCACCTTAATAATGCAATATTTTCTCTTTACCAAAATCCGTCCCATTTAAAAAGTACAAAGAAAATAAGATAGGTATGTATGTGATAAGAGATAGGATAGATAAGCGCTGCAAAATATTTAGAATTAGCTGTGCCCGCGACGTCGTCCGCGTGTATAAAGACTTTTATAAAATGGATTGATTAAAAAATAAAGATTATTTATTTGCATTGAATAAGTAGCAGGTACATTATTCTTACAGTGAAATCACTTATAATACAATGTTCATATGTTCAGAAGAAACTTATTATTGTATTTTTTCTAAATCCTTCAAACCTAAAACAGTAAGGAATGCTTACTGTACTGATCTTACTATCCACTTTTCTCACGTTTCGCTTTTCTCGCGCAATCATATTCTCTTTACAAATATGTACCTGGTTTATTAAAGTTAAAAGATACTGCTGTGCCCGTGGCTTCATCTATGTAAATTGGGTGAATTTATACTGCAAAGAATGTATAGACTCATTCTATATACATAGCTTTAACCTACTGCAGAAAAGAGGTGCACTATACAACTACTTGTACTTGGGAGATAAAATTTCTAAACAAACACGTGCTTAAAATTAAACAATCGGAAAAATAATTGTAAGGTCAATTAATAAACTATAGGTTTAAAACTTGCGGACAGCAGTTTGGTCATAAGTCATAACTCATATAACATTGTGAAAACTAAAGCAGAAGGCAGGGTCTCTACACAGTGTGCTATCTGTATTTGGAAATAAAGAATATTTTTCATAAAGAATCTTTAAAGAATCCTTAATATCTCCATCAATCAACGTGTGTGGATGAGCCCTCAGCCCGTACGCAATAAAGAGACGCAAAAAATGAGTTAAGTTATCATTGGTCCAATTAACAATGTTCAGCATCATACGTATACCTTCCCAACGATGGGACAACCCGCGAGGTGCAATGTTTACCAAGGCGGACTGCTAATCGAACTGTCCCGGGTTAGAATCCGGCAGCGAATCCGGCAGAAATTTCAATGATGAGTTTAAACTGTTCTCGGTCTGGGTGGTTGTGTTTCTGTCTCTATGTGTGTTCATGGCACCGACGAAACAGGGTATATCTACCCTAATGTGAGGCTATACGTGTGAAATGTTATTTTTTATTTTTTTACACTATGTACTTACTTTTATTAGACTTAAGGCTTTTATTTGAAATTATCTCCATCGATTCACTTTGGAGAAGAAATGAATATTGCTCAATTTTTGTTGATAAATCGAATGTCAAATTACCAAATAGGTAGATATTGAGATTAACAGTTGGTTCACTAAAAGTTTAACTATTCTTCACCTAGATGTCTGCAGTAGTCTCGTTTTGTTAAGGCTTTGTACATTCTGTATGAAGGTTTAGATTCCGTATCTTACAACCTTAATGCTGGATGCATTGAGATTGTAAGATTTGGATTTCGGTTCATCGGAGCTTGAGGCCTCCTCAGTATTGGGAGAGCTCCATGCTCAGCAGTGGAATGCTAAAAAGTTTGCAGCTTGATATAATGTGGCGATAATAATCGTTTCAGCTTCAGCCTGTTCATAATCTTCCACCCCAAAAGAAGACTAATAAGCTGAGCAACTAACTCAATGGAGCCTGTGATGTAAGGTTCGGCGGCGGTAAGGCTCGCGATACGCTTATTAGGTACCTATAGTCTAGCCATACTCGGCCAATAATTTTACTTAAATTTAAACTTTTATTTATGGTTATGAATGGGCTGTTACCGAAACTTTCATACAAATTCCCCAAAGTGCATTTTAAGTTTATGTCGCGTATTGTGTAAATGAAAATAACTTTTTTGTTTATCACCCGATTGATATGAAATACACACTAATGTTACGGAAATTCATTCAACAATATATCAGTAAACACATCATTCAAAGAAGGGAAAAGAATTTGAGAATGAAATATTAAGTTAATGTTAATTATTGTACGCTTGAGATACCAACTTTCGAATCCATTTTATTTGCTATTGAGGAGTAGTTTTGAAAAAAGCTTAAATAGAATTCTTATTATGTTAGTAAAGATTACAAATACAAAATTATAAGTATATTACTCTGCACAAAAATATTCTGTACATCAAGTTTCGACACTCAATTTTCAAAGAGTTTCAAAGAAAATTGACATTTAAAGGGTGAATTTCGGGAAATGCTGAAACACGTATTCTTTTATTTTAGTTAGAAAATATTTATACCAAATTTCAAGAAAATCTATTGAAAAAATCCAAGTTTTCCATACAAATTTTCATCGCTCATTTCACACCCTTAAAGGGTGATTTTTAAAATTATCTATAGCCTAAATGTAAGCGAGGACCAATATATATGAAACAAAAAAAGTTTCATCAAAATCCGTCCAGTAGTTTTTGCGTGAAAAGCTAACAACAGACAGACAGACAGACAGACAGACAGACAGACAGACAGACAGACAGACAGACAATAATTTCAAAACTTATATTTTTAGCTTCTGTTGCTTATAAAAAGACCCCTAGAAGTATTTTTTTAAATTTATATGCAATGTACAGAATTGACCCTGCTTACAGTTTTATTATATGTATAGATTAAAATGATGTCCTCAGACAGACCTAAGAAAATATTCAAAATTTTCTATTATTAAACAAAACAGCATGGTCACTGAAAAAAAGTATACCAGGGCCACAAGCTATATGTATAGGTTTTATTATTAATTAAAATGTGCAGCCTTCACCGCGCTCCAGTTGCGGCAGCGAAGGCTCGCAAAAAGTTCACATATAGTGATATAGAATGCAGGTAGCACCACGCCCTGTAGCCACGTGTGCGCGGTATTCAAGCCCGGCCCTTGTATATAAGTATAAATAAATAGATTAAACAATACAAAGAAAAAAGAGTTTTATTTGTACTAAAATAGGTGTTTAAAAAAGTATTTTTTATATATATTTACTTTGACATTTTTACCTTCTTCAGATATGCAATTGCATATATTATCTTTGTAAAATATGCAATGGTGATGGAGAATGATGATGATTACAAATATGATGGAAGATATTTCAGTGTGGAATAAGTAGTGCCCTTGTACAAACATTATGTTATGTAAATTTTTTATGTGACTATTTCTGTGTACCCTATTATAAAAATGTACATTTACATATTTTTTTATTATTAATAACACTACATTTGTAGTCCTACACTAGGATTCCCTGTATTGTAGTATCAAATAGGGAATTATTGTAGGAATAAATCTGTAAAAATATTTGGTACACGAATCTTAAAAATGTTGCTGTTGGGGTTTATAATTCATACATTTATGAGAAAACTCTTATGAATCGCGAAAATGTTCAGTTGAATTTTTGACGGTAATTATGGTATGGCGGTATCTAGGCACTATCTGATACAGGCGATGTAGGCAGCCGGCCAACATAGATTTATTTGTTGCAGGGACGTTAGGAAGCTCCGTAACCGTAACCGAAATTATCGGATATCCGATTTAAAAAAATATCCGTAACTTACGGTCCGAAATAAAAGTTTCGGATAATTTCGGATATCGGATATAAACTTAAATTATATTATAGTAAATAAATATGTGCAAAGTATATTCTAAATTAAATTCTAATTTTAATATTTTCTTTGAATACGAAATTAAGTACTGATAGGGGCCATCCATAAATTACGTCACACGAATTTCAGGACTTTTTAATCCCTCCCCCCGTCCTTGTCACAGGTTGTCACATTTTTAGTACCCCACCCCCTGATGTGACGTCACACATTTTCAAATTTTATGCATGTACTGAAAAATAATCAAAATAAACAGTTATTTTCATTTTCAGAATGCTAAGGTATTAATAAAAATATATCGAGTTCGCCCCCTACCTCCCCCCTTTTCCGGAGGTTTATTTAGGCAGAAATAGCGCATTAATTTGCTCGCTAAGATTTGGTGATCATTTACTACATTTGGTGTTCGAATACAATTTGAAGTGCAGTCGTGACTAAAATAATAATAATATTGTAATTATAGACTTTATTTATCTGGTTGTATCAAAGCTTTTTATGGTGATCATTATATTTAACCCCATTTCATATCCATCACATCCCTGATTTGTTGAAAGGACATGTAATAAGGATGAAAATGTATCTGTGTGATGTTTACTTAAGTTAAAGTAGTTGAGTTGAATCGCGCATGGCCCGACGGCTAGCGTAGAACTACGAAGTTAAGTCAAACCGGCGACGCAGTCAGGATGGGTGACCGCGAGTGGCAAAAAAATCATAGGTCCTGCGAAGGGCACGTTAAGTAGTCCGTCCCGATTGTTGTCGTCATAGATAATAGCCGTTAAACCTTGTTGGAGGCCTTTGGGCGGTTTGAAAACATTTGACAGCGGGTTGGCTACTAACCCCCATCTCTACTATTCTTTACCAACCCATATTGGAGCAGCGTGGTGTAGTAAGCTCCAGACCTCCCCAATAATTGGGAGGGACCCGTGTCCAGCGGTGGAACGCAAATAGTGTTGCAGCCAGGTTAAAATTCTCCTCCTAGAATTGAAATTGAAATATGATGACAGATTTATTTTTGATGTTATATCTAAAAAATCTATTTAATTTATTCGATTATAGGTTCGCTTCACACGATTCACACGTTCTGTTTTTTTTAATAAAATCATATCTGTCTATACGACCTCGAAAACTTGAGACTTTAGGAAAAACTACAATCCTACCTACTAAAATATCTCTATTAAAATATAAATAAAATATATTAAGTACAGCAAACTTTATTCATATCGTTAATGGTTGTAAATGAGCGTATGATGTATAACGTATTATTTCTTTCTGTGTATTTCGTTTATCTTGTATTGTGGATTAAATTACTGATTAGTAATAAAACAACGTATTTTGGTACGAATATGATGCGAATGAAAAATTTTATATTTTATTTGACAACGTCTAACATCGAGAATTCTATATGCAAAACATGAAATCGAATAAGAACTACTAAGAAGGTTTTCATCCTTAACATAGCCCCGGCCTTGGACGCCGCAGGCTCCAAAAACGAATAAGTGAACGAATATAAAGTCCACGTCACTCCGTAGACACCGGCAGGGGACAAATCTTGGAGAAGGCTCGCTGAACAGTACCCGATGCGGTGCCAATATCAGCAACCCTCGATATGCCATCCTTGCCAGGATAAACTCGAATAATTCTTCCCAGCTTCCACATCAATAGGGGAAGATTGTCATCTTTTATGTATCAACTTTTATCTCACTTGCGTTTGCTTTCCACTTTGTTCGATTCTGAAGTTCTGTTATATATTCTTTTGCCCATCGCTGCCAAAAGTGCTGTCGTAGTTGTCCGACGCTATCGTATCGCAGCAGTCGATGACTTGGAACATCTGTGAGCTTCTTCTTCTGTGCGAGTGCAGTTAGCGGTCGGCCGATTAAGAAGTGGGAGGGAGTGAGAGGAAGATCGTCGTCAGGATCCGAAGATAGTACAGAAATAGGACGTGAATTTATGACGGCTTCAATTTGTGCTAATACCGTAGTAAGTTCGTCGTCAAGTCAAGTTAGCATTACCACACGTCTCAAGTGGTACTTGCAAGATTTGACTCTCGCCTCCCATAAACCACCAAAATGAGGAGAATAAGGTGGAATAAAACGAAACTTAATACCAATGTCAGCAGCACAATCGATTATATTCTACGAACTTTCGTTGAAAAATGACTGAAGCTCTCTTTCGGTCCCTACGAATTTTTGTTGTTATCAGATATAATCTCTACAGGATTACCGCAAACAGAAATACATCTTTTTAAAGAAAGCGTGTAAACAATCGTTTATAAACTAGTAACGAGTTCCAAGTGTATAAAAACAAACAAATAACCAAATAAACGAATTTATTAACTTTGCTCCCCTCTGCCTTTGCGATTCAAAATCATGACTGGGTCAGTATGATCTACACCGCAACTTAACTGAAGTAACGTCTGTCTACGAGTATTACCACTAATGCGTTATAACTGCAGAATGATTAAATTTGAGCAAGTCGTATAGTAACATCAAAATGATTCCGAGTTCGTCCATTGACAGCGGACCGATTTTAATTTTAGGATGATATTTATGTAATAGGTACGACGATTAGCTGTGAAACGTAATACAAGTAGCGGCTTTGTATTTTATCCGATTAAAAGAAGAAAAAACATGAAAATAAAACGCATAATTCAAATTATTGTAAGTAAAAGTTTCTGTTTGTATGTAATTGTGACTTTATTTCAATTGATAAAGTGCATGTCTTAGATTACTGTATTAGTTATAGGTATAATCGATTACTGTATATTATATTAGGTAAATTAATTAAGTGTAAGGATTCGGAACCAAGTTACAGTTACATGCAAATATAGAAAATATGGTAATGTATGATGATATTGATGATGTAGGTATGTAGAAATAAATATTTTGCCTAATTAGAGTCTTAACGTTTAATAATTTTATTGTAAAGCTTGATGTTACGTTTTAATGTGTGCACAGGTTTCGAATGCATCCTGTATAAATATTATGTAGTTCAGGTGCTTGTAAATGACCACCATAAAGTAAAATAGTATCCGTAATCTGATTAAAATTTGCGATATCAAGATTTACTAAACGATTCCAAATTAATAAAATATTAATAGGCACAACATGATCCATTCATCATCTCATGTTCGTCTAAAGTACATGAAACATTGCAAGAAACCTGATTAACGTACAAGTTTTTTGCCTGTATGGGACCGGAAAGCAACCATCCCATTTTCGAATTTTGTAGATAGGGCCCGGTCGCTAACTTAAAGCGACCTGCTTCTAATAAATCCCAAAATTTGTCTGCTCCGATTAAAATATCAATTTTGGATGGTAAATTGAATGTGGGATCGGCTAGACGTATATGCTTAGGTATAATAATCGAATTGTAATCGAATGGTCTTGACGGAATGCTAGAAGTGATTTCCGGCAAAACAATGCAACGAATATGTGTTTTAAAATCGCTTAACTTAGAACGAATATTTATGTCGCATGATCGATTCGAGTGAGTGACCGATTGTCCGACACCCGATACTCGCATAGTGGACTGTATTATAGGAACGTTTAATCGATTAAGGAATGATTCGGAAATGATAGAATGTTGACTACCGCTATCGAGAAGTACACGAGCTGTATGGTACGTATTATTTTTACCCGCGACTTCCACTAACGCAGTAGACAGAAAAACGTGTTTAAAGGATTGCCCGATAGGCTCATCCTTTGCATGATTTGTACTCGCATGTGACATGGAATGCATCGTCGAATCGACCGCAGAAATCGACTTGTTATCTGGCGGCGATGTGGACGAGCTATTTGTAATCGCATTAAAGGAATTTGGTGAAGATTCACTGTCTAAATGAATTAAAGAATTATGTTTCATCGGACACTGTTTGCAAGGCCCGAACATACATTTAGCAGCTGTATGGCCGGCACGTAAACAGTTGAGACATAGACGTTTACACTCGACAAATTTGATTCTGTCTTCGATAGATAAATTAAGGAATTGTGTACAAGAAAATAACGCATGATTACCACTACACAACACACAAACACGAACAGGCTTCTCGAATTGTTTCGTATTGCGTGTAGAGACAAAAGTTTGTGTTTGATGCGTTTGTGTTGGCGGCAATTTTCTAAGATCTGAATTTCTATTGATGCTAGTGTTCTTCGTGTGATTGAAATGTATCATTTCCAACATGTCCGCCCTGTTACGAAGAAAAGATAGTAAATCGTCAAGCTTTATTCTATCTTTGTGGGAATTACTCGTGGGGTTGTACAAGAAAGAACCCTTATGATTTTCCCATTCTCGCTCAGTGGACGGGTCAAGTTTAGAAATAATAATGTAGATTAATAGCGTATCCCACTTGTCAGTTGGTTCCCCTAACGTATTTAAAGAACGTAAGTTTCTCAATATGATATCAATTAATTTTCTAATTTGAACAGGAGATTCCTTTGTTATAGTCTGAGCCGAAAATAATGATTTTACGTGATTGTGAATTAATAAACGAGTATTGTGAAATCTGTTGACGAGTAAGTCCCAAGCGTGGGCGTAATTTGACGCTGTAAATTCTAATGAACTGATAACTTGTAGAGCTGAACCAGAAAGTGATGACTTAAGATAATGGAATTTTTGAATTTCGTTTAAATCGCTTCGCGTATGAATCATTGTTACATACGAATTTTTGTACTCAAGCCAGTCATCATAATGACCGTCAAAGGCAGGCAATTTAATTTGTGGCAATTTAATAGAGCTTTGCTTTTTCTGCTCAGAACCTGAACATGTATGACTGTTACTAACACTATCAACTAAACACTTCGCAGCAGCCATTGCGCTAAAATACTGATTTTCAAACGCTTCTCTATATTCAATATGTGATTCTAATTCACTTTCGTCAGATACATGATCTAGTTTGTCCTGGACATCGTAATAACTTTGCAACAAAACTTGCGAAGTCTCTAATCTCAAGCTAATTTCGGCTTTATGAACATTAGACAAAGCTACATTTTGAAATTTGCAAACGAATTTTTCAAACGAAGTTAACCGGCCTTTAAGAGAGCCTCGAATCTTTCTAAGTTCACTGATGTTTGTCGTCAGACAGTGCTGCTTAGTTGGCGAATTGTACTCGTCATCACTCATTGTGGTAGTTTGATAGGAAAAACGAAAATCTACTTACAGTTTGCACCCGAGACGTGAAGACTGTCGATAAAAGGCGACAACTAAAAGCACAAAATTAAACGAATATTAACACAAATGGACGAATAGTGATAGGGAGAGGAACGATAGGCCAGACCGTATACCGCGTAGATCTACTTTCCAGGGCTTCCAGGTCGTGTTATAGGCATCTGCATAGGCATCCAGTCCATAGTTCCCAGGCGAATTTCTTTCGTATATAGGCGATGATTCAAATTTTCATAGCCAATCCGGCGAAGAAGTACCAATGTAAATGAGCGTATGATGTATAACGTATTATTTCTTTCTGTGTATTTCGTTTATCATGTATTGTGGATTAAATTACTGATTAGTAATAAAACAACGTATTTTGGTACGAATATGATGCGAATGAAAAATTTTATATTTTATTTGACAACGTCTAACATCGAGAATTCTATATGCAAAACATGAAATCGAATAAGAACTACTAAGAAGGTTTTCATCCTTAACAATGGTTAAGATTTATAGGGGCACTTGATAGATAAATAAAATATCAATACATATTTTATTTAATCAATAATATAATATTTATTTTATTTAAGCCTTACGATTCAACGTGGCAATTCCGCCAGTGTCTTCGGTACCATGCCTCACAAGTGTTTTTTAAATGAAGTGTTTTATTTGTCAACTTTTTTTTTATAAATAATGTTATATTTTGTATATATTTTATTGTAAATTATTGTATATAGTTAGTATAATTAATTTAATTATAATGTATTTAATTAGTATATACATTTTAGTTATTTGAATATTTCACATAAATTTTGAAGTTATTTGAAACACTTTTTTCAAATATTTAATCAATTAAATACATTACATTTAGTAATTATCTAATACTAGTGGTTCACTAGTATTAGATAATTACTAAATTTATTTATTTATTTAAGGCAGACGTTGTCCTGCCTTAAATATATTGAAAGAGGATTAGTTTCTTTATCATCTCAAAGAGTTTTTATGTTACTGCCAAATAAAAAATATAAAACAAATAGTGACAGATGTATTGTTATTCAGACAATTTCAAACTTCTGGACGATGGCATAAAATCAATGTTTGACAGTTACTAACAGAGCGAATCCGGCAGACGTTGTTCTGCCTTAAAATATCAGAAATAAAATAATATTGCGACTATTAATTGAGATGTAAGCTATCCTATCTCTCAAGTTGGATCGAACTGCACATGGTGTGCGAATTTTATTATAATCGGTTAAGTGGTTTAGGAGTCCATTGAGGATAAACATTGTGACACGAGATTTATATATATTATTAAGATAAGATTAGTATAAGTTGAACCCTCAGTTCACACTCATATAAAAGAGTTCAACGCGCGCTCGTACTAAACGATGTACATTTTAGAAACCAAGATTTATAATGATTTGAGGAAAGAGAATATATTTTTTTAAATATATAAATTTAATAGAGATTACAAAATAATAGAGAATATGTGGAGTATATACATACAGTACTATATAATATATAGAGACTATATACATAAATATAGAGCCAGTACATTTTTATATCTTAGTTACATTTGTACCGTGCAAATGAGTTAGATTTCTGGTTTGGTCACGAGGTTGGGCGGCTTAGTTCAGACATTTACTAACTTTCCTAGGAACACTTTCTAGTTCCGTGACTAGAAATAAAATTAATACTTATCTAGTTTATTGCGGCGCTGGAAAAGTTAAGGTTAACAGGTTTTAATGAAGGATTGCAACAAACATTCTTTAATAGACTCAATCTATGATGATCACACAGAGAAAATGACAGTTTTGTAAATCAAATACTCGTAAAATGTATTAAATGCATTTTAAGCATCGATATAATATAAGTAGGATTTTAAGGGATAAAAGGCCTCTTGAGTAAGGGATAAAGAAAATTGATTAAAGAATAGGGGTCTTATTTATTTGACGACCTGTGTGGCGCAATGGTTACCATACCGGACTGCCGATCGGAGGGTCCCGGGTTCGATTCTCGGCGAAGCAGAAATTTGAATGATGAGTTTAAATTTCTGTTCTCGGTCTGGGTGTTTGTGTTTCTGTCTATGTGTGTGTCCATGGTACCCACGACACAGGGTATGTCTACCCTACTGTGGGGCTACGAGTGTGAAGCGTTATTTATATTGATATTTTACTTATATTAATCATCTAAAAAACACAAAATATATGGTGCGTTCACATCAGACTACTCAAAATATCGGTTTTTCCTTTTAAAGTACAGTTTTGTGCTGAGTACCTTTAGTTATATGATCACGAAATGATTGGAATGCCTAAACCTTGCAAAAGCAATATTTTGTCGCGGAAACCGAAATTCTGGTGAGTTACATCGATAGGTTACGTAAATCTTTATGCTTAATTACAAGTCGCATACAACGTAAGGTCGTAGAAAGTGAATCGACGCGTGTGAACCGTCAAAAAATCCCCGCCATCTTGCTAGTCAGTGGCGCGCTGTTCGCGCGAGTCGACGTTCCCGCCGAAACGCACATTCGAATTTCAAACGTACCTTATCTGTCACTTAAACTTTTTTGTACGCGCGTGCATACAGCCAGTGTCAAAGTTTTTAAAGTGCAATCGATACGACTCGTCAGTTGTGAATGATGTGATAAAAACAGTTGTGTAACGACATTAAATAAAAGGAAACTTTAAAGGATTTTTTGTTGATGTAAAACTGAAGTTTTCAAGCAATGGGAGATATTGAAAGGAGAAAGTTTTATTTACATCTGAAAATGGTAAGATTAAATTTAGAATTTCAAATAGGGAGATAGTAAATAATTTTTAATAGACTTTCAGACAGTTTTCTTTTTAACTGTTTAACTAATTTGCATTTTTATGGTTCTATGGCGTAATAGTACGTAATATTAATATTTATAACTTTTACTCAAGGCTGAAAGTAGGTTTTTAAATCGTATCCGGACCTTCGTTAAATAACTAACTGGTTAACAGTCTAAACGATACATAATCGAGTTGGTTCTGTTAAATCTCTCTGTCCGATTTGTGCAGTTTTATTTATATTTGCGGAAGTATTTTTGTATATATTTATTTATAACTTCCTGAGTTATTTAAACTACTGCATTTAAATATGATTTTATATATAAATACTAGCAGACCCCGCAAACTTCGTACCGCGTTTAAATGTTAAGGGTGGGCCATCCTTATCACTTAGGGGAATGAAAAATAGATAGTAGCCGATTCTCAGACCTACCCGATATGCACACAAAATTTCATGAGAATCGGTCGAGCCGTTTCGGAGGAGTATGGTAACTAACATTGTGACACGAAAATTTTATATATAAGATTATTTCTGCCTCCCGCATTCAAAGAACTCTACATTTACAGACACATAGACACATAGCCATTGTAGCTACACATGAAGGTGACAAACGTAAATATATTATAAAAATGCTAGCTGACCGTCCGCGACTTTGTTCGCTCTTCCTTTACGAACCTTACATTTTCTAAATATTGTCCTAGGAGGATACGTAAGATAATTTGCCCCTATTCTCAAACCTATTGAATACACGCACATAATTTCATAAGAAACGGTCAATCCCTTGGGGAAGGGAGCACAGCAACTAACATTGAGACACGAGAATATCTAATACCTTTAAACGAGCAATTTTATTGTATAGAGAATAAAGAAGAAGATTGTATAATGTTAATGAATTTTTGCACCGGAAAAGCTGAACATATAAATAGTCTCGTCAATATCTCCGGCGTGGATCTTGCGACACAGTCTGATTGTTTCGAAATATGTACCATCTTCACACAGCGTGTCATATCGCGCAGGTTATGAAATATTTTCCTTCGCCGCAAAATGCTTGCTAAATGTGAGAATCGACGTTGAATGTCATACGATTATCCTTAAGTTGGTTTAAACATACCTATTTTGTGTGTGGCCTATGTAAAAATTAATCGATTTACTTGTGTGGCGCAATGGTTACCATGCCAGACTATCGAGCGGAGGGATCGATTCTCGGCGAAGCCGAAATTTCAATGATTAGATTAGTTTAAAATTTCTGTTCTCGGTCTGGGTGTTTGTGTTTCTGCCTTTGTGTGTGTTCATGGCTCCCACGATACAGGGTACCTTACTATGAGTGTAAAACGTTATTATTACTATTATCGCCGCTCTACTATTAAACATTGTACAGTCACCTACACTTGACCAGCGTGGTAGACTATCACTTAAATCCCTCTATCTCCAGGAGGAAAAAATATCTCAAAGACGCTGTTAAATTCAGAACATACCTTTAGCATTTTTTTAAATAAATGATTTTAAGTGAATGCTAAGCGAACCTGGCGCGGTCGGGTGTGAAATATGTGATGGATGCAAATTTCATGCGCGTTTCCGTGCTTCGGAGGGCACGTTAAGCCATCTAACCCGGTTGTTATCGATAGATAACAGTCGTTAAATGTATGAACAATTTGAACACATCCGACAGCACGGCACCGACCCACATTGGAGCAGTATGGTGGAGTAAGCTCCAGGCCTCCTCAATTATGGGACGCAATAAGGGTTGCAGCCAAGTTTTGCTAAGTACCATAAACACCTACACCCTATCCCAAGCAAGGCTCAAGAATGAAATCGCATTCTTTCCTAAGCTTTATTGGGATATGAATTTGAAAGCGACAACCCTTTTCACCGAAACACAATATAATTGCGTTAATAATGAGAGCAGCTGTGGTAACTTATATACACACGTTCCAATTTCATCAGTGGACATGCCATAATATTACCAAGTTCTGAGAAATGGAGACGGAAACGACGAAAACCTAATCTGTTTGAAACTATTCAAGTGATTAGTTTATGCAACTGTTAACGACCCTATTATTAATTCGAAGAAAACAATTGTTGACGGACAAGTAATATTCTATCAACAATGTCTAATTTTGACGTCTATTATAGTTAGTTAACTAATCATTTCATTTTTACATGAAATAAACGTAAACGAGCCCAAATCGCACAAAGAGGGTTCCGTGACACCTTTTAAAGATATATTATATATATATTTTATAATAGGTACGTCTTCTTCAGTAGATGTTAATATTATATGTCACAAAAATAAACCGAAAAACATCTAATTTTCCCGTATCTAATTGAAATTTCTGAGTACTGAATTTTCTCTCTAATTGTGGTGATTTTGATTTATGGCTTTTATGAGGTTTTTCTACCTTTGTAAAAATGAATAAATACTTATTTGATTTAAACGGCAATATCTATTGATTGTGTTGACACAGAAGGGTCTTTACAGGTTGTCCGTCGGTCAGACTTACAGACGAGCAGATATGGAAACGAAAAGACGTACAGACGAATAAATGGATAGACGAAAAGATCAGATCGGAATTTTCTTTTATACTTTTGATATTCGGAATCCCTAAACAATAAAAAAGTTAGTGTTGACATTAGATTGGTCAGCATGCGTGACTGTTGATTGGTTTGATAATTATAGTTAGTTATTAGTACGGAAGTTTAACGAAGATAATATAATTCACTCAACATTCGATTATTTACATTCGAGGATTCGTATAGAGCTGTTGTGTATGTCGGTATGCTGTACAACAGGTCCTGGGTTCGATTCCCAACGGGGAAGATTACTAAAAGATGAAATAGGTATTTTCCTGACCTAGATGCTTTTTCTTGTCTTAATGTATGTTTGTATGTCTATATTGTCTGTATATGTTGTCAATTGTTGTCTGTCTTTGGCGCTCACTATAGAGGATGTCTTACTGCTTATATTTTTTATATTTATATACACTATTTTCTAGTTTTTATTCAATTTTTTTTTCAACAGTTACAAAGTAACTAAACAGCTTATAATAATAATAATACCACCATGATCTAAACGGCAGGTGTCTCATAATTCTCCATAGCCAATCTACCAGTCCCTCGTTTGTTCATCCCCATAGACCCAATGTTAGTTTCCCCTTTTGTAGCAATAGTTCCTGTGCACGTGGCGGGGACCATCTTCGGGTCATATAACTTTTTATATGATAGGTACGGCCGAGGATGGTATCCGCCACGCGTAGTCTCATAACAACATTAAAGCGTCTCTAAAGGGCCTCTACATGTTTTATCTATGTCCCCATGCAAGCTTCTCAAATAACATCTAGATGTGATCCTCAAGGAGATATCCAATTGTAATAATAAGTTAAATTATAAATACATAGCTTTATTACGACACTTTTGTTCAAGTTTTCGTTTAAAAGTCATATTCGCAATCACCTACATGGACTGGCTGTTAAACTTTACTTAAATATGTATTATATATAATATATGTATATATATTGTCATAATTTATGTAACTAGCGTGATTTATATTTGACATAACGATAATTTTGTCAAAATTCCTGATTAATTAATATGAACTATTTTCGAAGCGTCTGATAAGAAACTAAATTTAATTAATGAGGATATTACGAAGTTTAATTTCCGGTATTCGGTTATAGTAATTCTAATTTTATTAATTTAAAACACATTTGGAATACGACCTCATTAGGCCATTAATTTACACAGATGGTGAAAATAAATCATTTTTTAAATACCTTAAATCTAATACCTTTAAACGAGCAATTCTTCTACATATACGTATATATATATAATTTTTAATCGCAAAACCGGCTTCAACGATTTCATGAAATCGAGTGCCCAGAGGATTTCGGGGAGCGATCTAGCTAGGTTTAATTTTTAGAAATTGTCGTTTTATCCTTATTTTTAGCGATAATCATCTTAAATATAAACTGAAAATATGACTCTTATTCCTGAAATCTATTGGAGAGTATTAATAATATTGTGGCGTAGCGTAGAACGCCATCAAACGTCATTGGGGGTACAAACAAATGAAACTGTTTAATTGAATTAACGCTTCCTTGGCCGAATGGTTAATGGGTAACCAGACATGTAACAATATTAAAGTGGCCTTTACGACGATATTACCTTAAGTTAATTAATTAGTCTTTATTAATACTAAATAATTAACTTTATGGTTAAATCTTGACATGTTTTTTATTTATATTACAATTTTTTTAACTTAATTTTAACTTGAAATAATTTTAATCTAATTTGTTTTTTAATTTTAATTATATGAGTACTTGACATTTTTAATGTAAATAAACAGCTTGAGAGAGAATAAGGGTGTAGCTGGGGAGCCAAGCCGTATAACAACCCCGCCTAATATCTTCAAAGGGGGTAGGGTGCGGCTGAAAAACAGCGCTGCGTGAGATGTCTTATGTCTCACGTCAGCTAAAGCTGAGCCGCCTCCTATTGCCTGTATATGTAAGCTACATAATATTGTAAATTTTAATTATAAGCTATGTACATAATTTGTTTGAAGGCAATAAATGTTTATTATTATTATTAATAATAATAACTTCTGTTTCATTAAACGTTATGTAATCTGGCAATGTCCGGTATTTTATATGTATTACATGATGACAATCTTTACAAATTATATACTAAACACGAAATCTTTAGGACTCTTCTTACTTATAAACTTTCCACAGCATATTGTTAATAACCAACAAAGTTTCTATGTATATAGGTAATTTTTGATGCCGAATATTTAAAATAAAAGCAAGCACTTGACATTGCCGACCCTTACAGCATAATGGTTAATATATATACTCATCAACCTTGGGTCCTGAGTTAAATTCCTAGCTACGTGAAAATCTTAATGATGTGTTTGAATTTATATTGTCAGTTAGGGCGTTTATGACCATTTTTATTTATGTACATGGTAACCACGACACAGATAAACCTAGAGAGAAACTTATATGAAAAATATTATGAAAAAGATATTAAACCTGTTAAAAACTGTGTAAAAATTAACATTAAATGTAAACGTTAAAAAACGTAGTGTGCAACAGTATGTCATTAAAATTCATACGAGTAGTAAAGTCGCAGCCGTAGAGCGTCCTTGGCTGCGCCTGCGCACATTCCCTGCGTTTCGACGCTCCTTGTTCGCTCGGCTCACGTTTAGGTCTTTATCTATACTGAAATAGTATCCATCTTAGTATAGAAGCGCAAGAGTCAGTGGTTATTTCAAATGTATTGTACAGTCGATGCTGAAAGAGAATAAGACTTGACTACTCACACAAATAAAATAACGATTACCTACTAGGTATATTAAAAACTAGCGGCCACCCGCGACTTCATCCGCGTGGACTTTGGTATTAGTCATAGCATGATGTTATATAGCCTAAAGCCTGCCTCGATGGACTATCAAACGCAAAAAGAATTTTCAATTCGGACCAGTAGTTCCTGAGATTAGCGCGTTGAAACAAAGAAACTCTTCATCTTTATATATTAGTATAGGGTAAGTCCGGGGGTGATGGCCGTACTTTTTGTTAGACAGTATAAAAATCAAACTTTTAATATTTTTTTAGAAATTTTTATTTCAAACCAGCCTTTATTTATTAACGTATAAAAAAACATAAAGTAATCGACAAATTTTAATCAAATAAAAAAAAAACAGAACATTACTAAAACTCTTGACTGGCCATCTCTCCCGAGGTGTCCGGGAGAGATGGCCATGGTAGTAAGGAGATGATGGTCAGTAGTTAACTCAACTTTTTTTAAGTTTTCTACTCTTTTTTGACCACATTTAGAATATATGTTGTTAAATTCTGTACATTTTTCATTTTCAACCCAAAATAAACAAATGATACGTTGCAACCAGTCCCCCATACCCAGCACAAGCAAAATGAACAAGATGTTCATTTTCGGTATCATTATCTGAATTTCAGTGTATTAGTTCTTCTTCTCCCTCACTGCTTTCTAAGATATTTCGAACAGCCCTTCGCTTCCTGGTTACCCATCATCTTCTCAGTATTATTCTCTTTTGTGCTGATAAATCTTCTTTTTTTAATTTTTATTTTCTCTTCTTTGGCATGTTTTACTGTTACTTGCCTTTCCTTAACTTAAAGTTGTTAAAAGAACTAGACTTACTTTGTCCTTTTTCTAGCTTCAACTTTCTGAGGTATTGGTGAAATTTCTTTCAGAATTTTAAAGGGGTTTAAATTCTTTATCAAGTTTTCCACACCCTCGTAGAAGCACTAAAAGTTATTTCATTCAAATTTGCCATCTTTGGTAGTTAAAAGTATTTTAAAAAATTAAAAAGTGAAAATGTTTTATTTAAAATTAAATTTATAATAAGGCCATCTTTACCGGACTGCGTATGGCCATCTCTCCTTATTTGACTGGGAGAGATGGCCATATCGGAATAAAAGTGAAGGACTCTGCATCACTAACAATTTTGATGTTAGAATGCAAAAAAACAATCTTACTGAACACCATAAGTCCTAAAAACTACAATTTTCTATAAAAAATTTCCACCACAAGGCAAAACGTGAACCCACCGAAAAATTTTCGCACTTTTGAAAACAAATAAAGAGGATTTAACTAACTTTTTGATTTAATTTCACTTAAATTTTTCACGTATTGATAATGGCCTCGGCTGGCAGAAGCGTACTATGTGTAAACTAGCGCCATATAGTTATTAGTTCCTAAAATAATTGAATTGGCCATCTCTCCCGTACGGCCATCTCCCCCGGACTTACCCTAGATGTTTTAAAAATAAATATTATGGGTGGGGACTTCTTCGTAGCTATGTCAGTGTACTTTGCACAGAAAGCAAATTTGATACCCATAGCAGAGATAATGTAAATTTTTAACTCTTGCTGTAAAACGATCACCACATTTGAACAAAAAGAAACATTTGAATTACTTTCTTTTGTTATCACGCCTTTTCATTTGATACACACGTTATAGGGAATGATGTTTAAATTAATTCGGTGAACGTGCATTGAGTATCTGTTGGATACGACATATCCGATTATACTCGTATCTTAGTCGTACGTGTGCTTGATACCTAAAAGTTTTAAAATATATTTATTTTTGTTTTGCAACAGGGCATTTATTATCCCCTGATAATAAATGCCCTGTTGCCCCCCTAATTCCCTAATTAGGGGTGCTTTTTGAGATACTATTGACACCATGCACCCCGCGTTTTTTTACAGTAAAATACATTTTCTTATTATTTTTTACTTTCTAGTTCGTATTTTCAGAAAAGCGTGTTTTTTAGTTTATTAACTACATTATTTATTTAATTTTGAATTTTAGTTAAATAATAAGTAAGAATTTATTGCACTAAGTTGTATGTATGCACATGAAGGGCCCAAAATGGTCGGTCTCCTTTAAATCTGTATTTATTGCAAAAATAGTAGTAAGATTCAACATTATCAAAATAAAACTTGAAAGTTTGTAACTTAAATTCACGAATAATATCACACAACGACGACAAAATTAATTCATTAGTTTAACAGAATAGTAACTACGTGAATGAGTCTGTTATTTACACCATAACACAGTCAAAACAATGCAAGTTTACGTATTAATTAATCATTCTCCAAACAATGTGGTTCCAACCATTAACGGAGAAAGAAAACAGGTAGACGGCAAACGAAAGCTAATTGAACAAAAGCGTAAGTAATATACCCCTATTGTGGTAATGTGAGCAAGAAGTGAGAGTTAGTACAAGAAGTCGTTTGGTATAAGAAGACTACGCACATACATTAGAGTTCAACGCGTTATCTACGCTACGCGCTACGAATTTGTAATCTTCAAAATGTTCTTCAATAAAAATGCACCAAAACCTTTGAGTGAGTATTTTTGAAGTGAAAACTTCGTTAGCGGCGTTCTGCACTTTTTTTGGGATGGGTAAAAATGTTAAACTCGCGTCAGGACACGTGGCCTGATCGAATATTCGTAAGACGGAGGGGTGACAGCTGATGATGGTTCGACTGTCTATACTTGTAAAATTCATTTATATCAAGTATTTAAAATATGCACATTGAACAAAGTGCATCTATTAATGAAAACAGTGACGAAGAAATAGTGAAAGAAAATGAGTGAATACTTTATTAAAATACTAGATGAAAACCTACTGAAAATACTACATGAAAAATAATACTGATAATAAAAGCAATTCGTGCAAATTTATTCCCTAACCATTCCAAAATATCAAAAATGCACAACGTTAATGTTCAAGTTTACACTTCTGCCGGCACTACCGGAGTGCAACCCGTTGTTTTTTTTACGGGCCCAAATTGTCGCGATTAGCTGCTGACTTCCTTTTTTTGATACACATCATAGTGTTTATTAGGATGTGTCCTGAGTTTGACTGCTTTCCACAGCACAAAATCCACAAAGCAAAGAAAAACAAAAGCAGGCGTACAAGTTAGGAAGCGATGTCCTACCATTGTTTTAAATAACATTTATTATATTAAATGTTTAACAGTTATCATTATTTTAAATGTTTTACAGTTTGAGACAGAAACAAATTAATCTTATTATTCAAATAAAAATTACACTATGTAGAAATTAACCGTTCTATCTATAATACTAATATTATAAAGAGGAAACATTTGTGTTTTTGTTTGTAATGAATAAACTTAATGTTCCGATTTCAAAAATTCTTTCACCATTGGAAAGCTACATTCACCCTGAGTAATAATAATAGTAATAGTCTACTTTTTACCGCGGGAAAATGCTTCATTCCTACGTCAATATGGGTAATAGGGTCAACGCGGTTGAAGCAACTGGCTAAACGCCTTTGATTTTAATATAGCTATGAAGCCTGGAATAGCACGTAGGCAATTTTTTATCCTTCGGAGACCCATTAAACGGGTCCACGCAGGCGAAGACGCTGGCGGAAAGCTAGTTTATAAAATATAATTGAAAAATTGGGTAACCAAAAGAATGACTGTCCAGCAATCTATTCTTCCTGATAAAACTTCAAGTACGCTTAAAAGGTTCATACTAAAACCAATCTGCAATCCATATTCGTTATAAAATTATCAAACTCGTCAGTTAATTGAATTAAACGATACGGTGGTGAATTATAGCCTAAATCCCCTCACATTAGGTCTCCTACTCGTGACTGTCAGTGGGACATTCATTACAAACAAATAAACAGCTTCCTTAATCAAATCCACGCGTCGTGCTCACACTGATAAGGTGATCGGCGCTATTTCTAGAAAGGCGCGCTGTCAAGGTGGTCGGCAATGTCAACTGGTCGTCGCTTTGTCGTCGTGGAATTCGCAGACGAGGCGAGCGACTGCCGGATTGCTGCCTATTCAACCAGCTTTGTGCTGGGGAAATGGTATTTTTAAATTTCTAAAATACAAAAGGGGAAAGCATTTCCCAGTACAAATTCATCGACATGGAATGGATCATGGAGTTTTGGGTTGGAAAGAATATTGCAATAGTCTTATCTAACGCATTAATCTTAATATATATATAAAAAGTAAAGGGTTTTCTTTGTACGTAAAGACACGGTTTTCTGTATTATCATTGACTCCAATCAACTTCCCGTTGGGGTAGAAAATACCGCTTAGTACGTAGATGATAGTAAGGGAATTTGATCGCGGTGGGTGGATGGTGAAATCTGAAAAAAAAATCTGTCCTTTTCTAACCAATAGGGACTTCTGGGTGGATCTCAAAATTTCTGGGATGATCTAGCAAACTATTTTAATTTCAATTTCATTGAGAATGTTCGAGAAAGTTCCAGAAACTTCTCGAATCATTTGGATTTTTTTAATAATTTTAATTAATTGAATATTCGAGAAAGCGTCTCAAATGATCTGGATTTTTTAAATAATTGTAATCTTTTTTCGAATGATCTGGAGTTTTTTAAAATAATTGCAAACATTTTTAATTAATTGAAAATATTCGAGAAAGTTCCAGAAATTTCTCGAATGATCTGATGAAAATTTTTAAAATAATTGCAAACTGTTTTAGTTAATTGAAAATGTTCGAGAAAGTTCCAGAAACTTCTCAAATTATCTGGAAAATCCTACTAATATTATAAACGCGAAAGTTTGTAAGTATGGATGTTTGTTACTCTTTCACGTAAAAAACCACTGAATGGATTTAAATGAAACTTTACAATAATATAGCTTATACATTAGAATAACGCATAGGCTACAATTTATAAAGATATTGTGTGAATTGTCCAAAATATGACGATAAGTGTCAAGTAAGTAGGAAAAAATCTAGCATCTGCGAGCTATTCTGGCGTGCGCTGCCAAAACCGCTAGATTTACACATTCGTAATGTATGATGGAAATGTTTATCTTAAATAGTCCTACAAAAAAGCCGGTCCACGGCACTTCAGAAGGGACTTCTGATCCTCTCTAATGCGGGTGAAACCGCGGGGCACAGCTAGTATTCACCTAATAATCAAAATTTCATGATGTCATGATTAATTTCATTAATGTAATTATGATTAGAGGTACTAATGAAAGCCCACAAAAAGTCAGGAGTAACATTGTATCGAACTTTTCAGTTTAGTCACAACTTGTCTATTTTCTTAAAATATTTATTCATATTCTTTAGTTACAAAATATCAGTTTTCCTCATGTCTTTTCATAAGCATGGCAAATCCTATATTTGATGGAAATAACTTTTACTTACATATTATCTATATATCTTTAATTATATCATTAATTGAATTTTAAATTTATTCTTAAGAAGAAAAATACTATAGAAAGGTTTTAGTCCAGTTTGCGTCAAAAAGATACACAAATTTAATATAAGAAATAAAAATTTAAATAAAATCGTAGAATTCTAGTAATCATCAATCAAGGCTCTTCTTTGTTTACAAAGTTTTATACCAACAAGAATTTTAAAATATCGATATGTAAGGATATACCTTACATCGATATTTTAAATTTTACATATTGATATGTAGGTAACCAGTTCCTTAAGGAAAATAGTTTTTTGCTAAATTAGCAAATAATACGACTACCTTGAAAAACCATTGATATTAAGAACTTAATTGATCCGTTACAGAAATAAAAATACGATTTTACATTCAGAGGTCCATATCATGTTGGATTTCGCGTTTAGTCAATTAATTAAGTTAAATAAGTTCCGGTTAATCTCTGAAACGGCTGGACCGATTTTTCGGACGGGATGGACGGGATTTTCACTGGTAGGTAGCTGATGTAATAATGAGTAACTTGGCCACTTTTATTTTAGAAAAAAATTAAAACTAATGTCTACGCGGACGAAGTCGTGGGCGGCTACTATTTCAAATAAAAAAAAAACGAAAGTAGTTCTTCTAATTTTCCTTTAAATATTTTATGAACGTTTTTCTAACCAATCAATTAGGCAATGTAAACGGTGAGGCAATACCAGCTTGGAAAAACCTTTTGTGATGAAGCGATCGCTGTAGGAGGCACTAAGCAATCGATCGAGACAACTGTTTTGTTAAAGATGTGCAATTCAAACTTTTTCTCCTGTCTATCTTATTTTGCTTACATTTATAGGAACGCTTAGGAAATTTGTTGCACCTCAAGCCATTTCTTCTGCTAATAACAAATAGTTTTTATTTTGAAACCTTTGATGTGAATTACTTTGTTTTAAGTACTAATGGATTTAAAGTTTTATACATTTTATACTTTTGTATTACTTTAATTTATATCATCGCCTTTTGATTGTTAAGTTGATAGAATACATGTCTTTGTAGTAGTTGCTGCATACTTGTTTATTTTATTTAAATTCTTTATGCTGGATTACAATGGGCGGATGCAATGCTTAGTAGTAGTAGTAGTTAGTAGGATTCTCCACTCCAACCTTTTAGTAAACCCATCGAGTTTGGGCTCGTTGAATTTGCCTTGACTAGTTCTCTTCATGTTTTTAATTGACAAGGACCTGATGCTGGAAATGAAATGTGGCGGATGAAACCCTGGAATGCCGGAATGAAACGGATAAACCGATTTATATTTTTGCTGAAAATCTAGAAGGACCAAAGTTTAAACAAAGCTAAACGTGAGGGCAGACGACGTTTGAGTCGATTTTGCGAATTTTTCGGAGTAAATTCTTTTGTTGCAATCTATGCTTTTCTCACTTAGCGGTCCCCCGAGGCGACGCGACGCCGCTTGGAAAATAAAAATACTTGAACTCATATAATATATGTGACGATGATGATTATAATAGGTTTAAAATATTATTTGTTAGTTTTTAACACGCTTTTATTAACTTGACCTGTATGTATGAATGTATGTATGTAACGGAATCTTTTAACTTCATTTTCACTTACTTCTAGGAGTCTGATTAACTTGAAAATTTGCACAAGGGTCAAGGGCCGATGACAATACAATAATCTCATAACTTTATATTAAAGTCCTAACTAGGATCATCAGGATTTAAAAAAATATACGAGGGGCGGCTGATAAGTTCGTGGCCTAAGGTACTTAATGAAACAAATATAAAGTTTTATATTTTTAACACGTCTAAGCGTCTGATTATCTTGAAAATTTGCAGGGTCGATGACAATGCAATAATATGAGAATAAAAAGCCAACTAAAAAATTAAAAATAAATAATGTAGTTTAAAAAACTAAAAAACACGCTTTTGTGAAAATACGAACTAAAAAGTAAAAGAATAAGAAGAAAATGTATTTTACATCAAAAAAAGCGTGGGGTGCATGTTGTCAATAGTAGGTATCTTAAAAATCACCCCACGCTTTTTTTGAAGTAAAATACATTTTCTTCTTATTTTTTTACTTTTTAGTTCGTATTTTCACAAAAGCGTGTTTTTTAGTTTTTTAAACTACATTATTTATTATAGTTTATTTTTTTGGTCGGGGGGTTTTTTAATTTTTAACTTTAATTTTTATTGACGTGATAACGTCGAATAAATAAATGAACGCCGACTGCACGCACTAAAAAGGATGACTCACTGTAACGTTACGCTGATCATAACGTTACGTTGAGGCTTGCGGCGTTCATCGACTGTTTATAAAGTGAAGTGAAAAGTTAATGTGGTTTTCATTGTTTTGTTATGACGTTGTCATGGTACACCATTTTTTATTTGATCTGAGAGGCACATACATTGATTTTCTTATACTTTTTTTTATAAAGATAGCTCGTGGGTTGTAGAGTGACATAGGCTTAATTTTATCCGGGGAAAATATCTCATTTCTTTGGCCTAATCGTGTAGTCCACACCGGCGGAAAGCTAGTTCTACAAAATATTATTTTCCTCAAACAAAATAATAGAAGGCACGAAACAAAACGTTCAACCTTACTACTGTTTACTCAGCCTTAATGCTTAGTTTAAGGCCTGTTACATCAACGCAGTTGCTAAATGACCGCGCGGTTAGGTCATCTCTGCTAATTCAAACTCAAACACCGCTTTCTACGCACACTTCCTTCCTCGGGCTATTTACTCAGGGCTATTAAATATATTGCTAAATATCTTTCCGTATGCATACTTCATTTAGGTTTATGAACTTTTCATTATTTATGCATAACACATATTATTTATTAAATAAGAAAGTAAGAGTGTGCCTGCTAAGCTTTCTCGACTAAACTACTAAGACTATTGTGATAAAATAAAAAATTGAGATTAGGCCTTTCTTTATTTTTCTTTCTTTATTTAAATGCAATAGTAGATGAGTATTTAGGCCACGTGGTGTTTATTGGTCGCTGCAGCCCATGAACATCTGCACATAACCTAAAACCACACAACAAACTTAAAAGAAAGTCTCAGTTTTACGTGAGGTATGCTGTTGCGAGTGGTAAAAACCGCGGTCTTCGACGCGACCGATCCTGGGTTCAAATCCTCGGCGCACATCACTGACAAATAAATTTGTAATGTGCGCAATTATCGCTGCTCCACGGTGATGGAAAATATCGTGATATTTAATTGATTACGATGTTCTCCATCGTGCATGCCTGAGAGAAATTCATAATTTCTCGAAAGCATGACGTCCAACAGTCTGCAGTTGGCCAGCGTGGTAGACTATGGCCTAAATCCCTCTCACTTGTGAGAAGGAGACCTGTGCCCAGCAGTGGGACATAAAAAAAAGGTTGAAAAGAAAAATGCTGTCGCTCTACTACTCAGAAGGCTGATACACCGTTTTATAAAGCCCGCCGCACACGTAACGAGAAATCGTGATGATAAATCGTTCCAGATAATCGTTCGTCGGCGGTAGTAGCAAATTTCATCAGATAAATCGTTGTCGATTGCTTTTGGGTTGCTCAGCAGGTCGCCTCGGACCCCACTTGTGTTCGGACGTGCGTATCACACAAAGCGCGTTCTATGCAATATTATACAATGTATATTCCTCGACTTTTTTTACTTTGAGCACACAAATAGGCCCAACAACGCAAGTGCTTCATCATCAATTTCCATCGTGGATGACATGTTTATTGCGCGAACTTTTGCGGAAAACTGACGTTCGACGCAGATATCGGTGGCGTATGGAGGCACTAGAGGCGTTCGATATATGTGTACAGTCTTAAATAGCGATTTCTCGTTACGTATGTGTCGGGCATAAAACAGTAGAATCGATTCAAGGAATAATCCTCCACCAATTCGCATTTTAGTAGCGTGGTTGAGTAATAATGGGGATATACACGCGCCCAGCAGTGGCACGCAAAATGCATTGCAGCCATATGAGTAGGGAGGCATCCAGATAATTGGTAAGTAGCTGCCCTGTGCTATTTGATTTCTTTATAGCAATCGTAGCAGCTACATAAAAGAAGATCAATTTTATTACTGCCAAATCAATTAAGAGAAACAAAATCTAGACATATCTATGTAAAATATGAATACCTACGCGTTTTTTATTTGTTAGTGAATACCTATAAACAAATTTTATTTTTTGTCTGTGTTCACGGTCCACCAAGTAAAGGTTAAATATAATTTGAATCGCTACAACATAACTACAACCTCAAGCTGCATCCAAACCTATAATTAAATTCAAATTATTTATAAAAACAATACAAATGAACGCTTGCCTGTCTTTGAATTCATTGTTAATGTATGCTTACTACAATCAATAGCGCGGGAGTTTTAAACGCTTCGCTCGCTTCGTTCCGCTTCCTTTACCCGACCTCAGCACAATGGAGCACAGATCTACAATCCCGACCATGGAGTGGATGCCACAGATAATACAAGCAACAATGGACAATGTACGTTATGAGAACGCGCTAATGATGGACCTTGTGAACCGGTAGTGTGACCGCTCCAAGCATATCTTTAAATCGTGTGGACACAGGTTTATTGTCACGAAATAATAAAGGCGGCTCAGAAAAGATGTTTAAAGCTTGGGAAGAAAACCTTAAAGTGGCTTAGTCGAATCAGTTCATAGTACCTAAAGGGTCTAAAAATACCTGTACTTTCACTAGAAACATTTGCCTAATTCATTGCATTTTGATTACATTCTCATTAAATAGAAATCTTAGTCCAGCAATAGAAATCGTTGTATGTAATCTTTTAGAGAGATGCTGTTTTTGGGAGTAATTTTTACCATACTCATATGGCCGCAACCCTTTTTGCGTCCCACTGCTGGGCACGGGTCTCTCCCCATTATTGGGAGGGCCTGGAGCTTACTCCACCACGCTGCTCCAATGCGGGTTGATGGAGATGCGGGTTAGTGGCCAACCCGCTGTCGGATGTTTTCAAACCGCCCATAAGGCCTCCGACAAGGTTTAACGACTGTTATCTATCGACAACAACCAGGACCGTCGGCTTACCGTGCCCTCCGAAGCACGGAAACGCGCATGAATTTTTTTTGCCACTGTATAACGGTCACCCATCTCACACCCGACCACGCCCGTTTGGCTTAGTTGCATAGATCGTTTGCGTTCTACGCTAACCGCCGGGCCATGCGCGCTTCACTCACTCTATACTTTTTATTAATCCATTATGGTTTCCTATCACACCACAGCTTAAAGGTAATATTAACAGAATCAACCATCGTCCATACTAATTCTAATAAGATCTAAGTGACTCATAGGTCGATTGACCAATCTGAATCACATCCTGAGATATTGCAAATGCTAACAGGTACACCACGTCGTAAAACCATAGCAATTTAGCAATTTTTTACGGTTCAAGGTTGTATAGAATATTAAGAAAATAATACGTATAAGTTACTGTAACTACTTCATCAGAAAAAATGGGAGCTTTATTTTTTGATTTTGAATGGGATTTTGAATGCACATGCTGTCAAGAACGCTTTCAAGTCGCAACGATGTTACGGATTGGCCTGATGATGCTGTTTGGGAGTTGGAGAGTGATATGGACTACTTATTACTCGGGAAAATTATCTGATCCTATTTCCTAAAAATGTTGAATGCTAAATTCAAATTCATTCGATACCATAATTTAGGTTCATTCTTTTAGATTATTTTTTTTAGCTTTGTTAACTTTATCTCTCTCTATACTCTCTATTGAAAGCCAAATTCAATTGTAAATTGATGCTAGGCATTTTTTATAAGACAAGTTTGATGCAACAGTACTTCTCATGATAACGTAGGTAGTGTATGCAAATGACACGGTTCAATTTGCTCAACATACAGTGTAGGCTCAAGGACGTAGGCTCGTTTGATCGTTAGTTTGTAGTGTTTGTATTGCGGCTTCTAATTACGCATTGTACTGAGATCGGAAGATATTCTGTTCAACAGAATGGTCTATGGGAACTGTTTGGGTATTTGAAGGTGATGGTAGAAGGATACTTGTAGAATGTCATTAGTTGATTTTCATTTTTTTTTAAACTAAAGGAGGTGAACTTCGAGCAACCTCGTCTCATCATTTTATTTCTGGAAAGAAAATCATGATGAGTTCAGCTGATAGTTGTTAATCCGAAAGTATTTATTTGGTTTTTAGTGTATTTGTTTAAATGAATACTCCTTCAGTTTAAACATGAATGTCAGTAGCCGAAGTTTACAGCCTCCGTGGCGTAGTGGGTGATGAGCCAACTGCGAAGCGTGAGTTCGTGGGTTCGATTCCCATCCAGGACAAATATTTGTGTGATGAACATGACTATTTGTTCTGTGTCTGGGTGTTAATTTATCTATTTAAGTATGGATTTAGAATTATATAAGTATGTTTATCAGCTTTCTGATTACCATAGAACAAGCTCTGCTTTTGGAACCAGATGGTGTTGTGTGAATTGTCCAAAGATTTTTATTTATTTAAAAATTGGTGTAAATTGATGAAGGTTTTAAAGACAATAAAATAATATTCTATTAGTAGAAGAAGTATAGATTTCACTTTAAGAGGACAATGCGTAAAAAAATTGACTATCATATTTACTTCTATATAAGTATATAAACATGAATGTTTGTCCTTTAAACAATCGTAAATTTTGCATTTAATTTTGATCATGTCATGATCTTCAGCAAAGTGTTGTGCACGAGCCCACAAAGGTTTCTGAGTTGATATGACCAAGTAGAGTAGCAACGCGAGCAGGGTACCTAGTTTTTGATAAATCGAACATGATAAGACTTGGGAGACTTAAATTGGAGAAATCTAAAGTCTAAAGCATAGTCCATCACTTGTTGAAATCAATGCAATGATGAACAATCTGGCTCAAAAAGGGTTTTGAAAAAAATTATAATTTCATTAATAAACCAAATATCAGAGAATACAATCAAAGAAGTATATCCACAAATACGAGGGCAAATGAAGTAATATCAGCCATTGCCTACATATCCCGCGTTACATAAGCCTCTGTGTAATATTGACTCGTATTAAATAACGCATAACGTAAGACTCTAACTACTAAAGCGAGGGGTATTTAAGCAAAAATGCTGTTTCATATAATTGCTGAGCTGTCTAGACACCTGTTATCAAAAATTCATAACATTAATGTTACTATTTTAGTATTAAATGGTAGAGACTGGTAGAGAATGCCTCCCGGCATTAAGTCCGCCCTTTGTACAACCTTTTTGCTGTTGTAACAATAAAGTGTAAATAAATAAATAAATAAAAAATGTAAAATAACAGTGACAGGCATTAAGTCCGCCCTTTGTACAACCTTTTTGCTGTTGTAACAATAAAGTATAAATAAATAAATAAATAAAATAAATGTAAAATAACAGTGACTCCACCACGTTACTGCAATGCGGTTTAGCCGCCATCGGATGTTTCCAAACTGTCCCATAAGGCCTCCGACAAGGTTTTTTTCCAAACTTTTTTTATGTCCCACTGCTGGGCATAGGTCTCTTCTGTGAGAGGGATTTAGGCCATAGTCCACCACGCTGGCCAAGTGCGGTTTGGTGGACAAGGTTTAACCAGTCGTTAAACCTTGTCCGTTTGTATTTGTAGATAACAAACAAGACCCATGACTTAACGTGCCATTCAAAACACGAAAATGTGCGTGAAAATTTACAACCCTAGTCACAGCGGGGCCATGCACTTGTACTTCATAACTACCTTTAGAGAGTTACTTTAGAGGTCTACTGCTATGTACATCTAGCAGTCCTGAGTGATTAATATTTTTTTAAAATTATTTGTATACATATCTTTACATGTAATGTAGAACTATTAAAAGCTACCCAAGTGTAATGCGAAAAAAGTTCTACAGTACGATATGAAGCTCGTCTTTGTTCTCTTATACCTTAATTGATTTCTATTACTATACTTTGCCCTTCTCCTTTCTAATATAAATGGCCTTTAAATGCCCAGTAGATAATCTTCAGAAACCAGAGGCTTAAATGAATTTAATGTTGTTGTAAGATCGTATCTGTTACCTTTCCCGCGGTTACGATTGTTGGCTCACAGCTCAGAATGCGGGTTTTTGTTAAATAAAAGATAAAACACTTTACAATTGCACGTATATTTCGTAGTTATGCAGTATACAAATCACATATGTAAATGTTTCAAGAACGAATAAACCACCAACAGAACAAAAATGGAGTACTTACATATTAACAATCAACTTAACTATTATTCCTTCAATCCTTTACTTGTTTCACTTAATATTTTATCTATACACTAACACTTTTACTCTTTACTAATGCTTTTCCTTAGCCACGTCTCGATCCCTCAGTGCTTCCAACACGAATGCTTGCAGCTTGGTCGGAGAAAATAACGACAATTCATGTGACCGGAAGTTGGCTATGATTAACTGATGGAATCAAGATGGCGAAGGTGTCGGAAACGGAACAATCGAATTACCGCTACTAAAAATATCATAATAATACGGAATTAGCTAATACAATATTCTTCATAAATAAATAAAAGCTAACAGCTCGGCCATCCTGCTTATAGAGTGTCCTCACGCTTTCTTACAAGTACAAAAGTACTATAAATTTTCTAAAAAATATTACTATAAATTACATTCTTTAACACATTATTTAATTATCTGTATAATGTACAATGTAGTTTATATTAAAGCTCTTAAATAAAATAAAATAAAATAAAAACAAGAAATTACGTTCATTGTACTCAATAATTGTATTAATAGCAATTAATGCAGTAAATCATTATAATATATTTTTATTCGTATTTTTAATTTCAAACAAGCTTTCCCATTAATATTGTAATCTTTTTTTTTATAAGTAGAAAGAACATTACTTTTATACACTACACAAAAATAAATTGGCCTTAGTTTATTTATCTTAAGAACCCATTACCCGTAAACAAGCAATAAATTACTTCATATTAACATCTGAAATGAAATGTCAGAAAAATCATCATGAAATCTCAAATAAAGTCATAAAATAATTATATACCTAATATTTGGATTTGTATTTGGAACTTTTACACACTACACAAAAATAAATTGGCCTAAGTTTATTTATCTTAAGAACCCATTACCTAATTGTATAGAATAATTTGGATTTGTATTTGGAGTCGAATTAGTTACATAAACAAAAACATGTTCAATTTAAGACCCCACATGAGGGATACACAAAGGATCCCATTCCGAACTGGAAAAACTTATTGAATCTCGCCCTCGTCCCCTCCACCGGGGCACTTTCACTCCATCCCATTACTATATTATTATTATGGCCCCTAGAACTCCACTAAAAGCTTTAAATAACAACAAAGTCACCAATTCCACATTTCCCGTCAGACCTTTTGTCAATTTTTCTTTCAAAAACCCGATCAAATGTGTTTAAACGGCTCATTCGACTCAACAGCGAACTAATAAACTATATATTTTACTCAACTTTCATAGCAATCAACTCTAAAGCAAAATATAAACATGTCGAAAATTCCTTACAAAGACTAATGCGAGACACCTTCTCACTCAGATGCGAGACCCAGTCCGCAACTACATTACCCATAACAGACAAATTTCACTTTATTATCATTTTATTTTCACAAAGCCGAGGATCGGGTCCAGCCCGAAAAAACAAGAATCCATTTTCAAGAGGTGCATAATGGGAACAAACAATTTTATATCCGTGACCAATCCCTGTAATATGTGCAAGCCTCATGAAGGCAAACACGGCTAACTAAATATACAAGAACAACCTTACTATCACATCAATCCGTGCAAAAATTTTTAGTCCTTGACTAAACAACTTTTACACCAATATCAGTAAAACCAAGGTACCTCAAACAAGTAGAGAAGCAATCCCCGTCTATTAAAACTTCCAAGCGAAATCGGCCTTTTTGTCCTAACCCTTACCGCAACTCAGTGCCCGCTTGCATTCCTATTGCCAGTCATAACCACTTGACCGCAATTCATAGTCTCCCCAATCCCCTGCATTTGTTAGGCCCTTGCTGCAAGTGAATCCCCGTAAATGTTTACATCAAACTTGGACGCACAAACAGTTAATGCCGAACCTCTACTACTCTCGAGATTCACTATACTCCATAAGTATCTATTACATCCACCTAAGATAATTGGGTAGTTGACTGATGTCCAGAATATGCCACTTATAAACAAAACACGAACACAGACTACCCACCATCACATAAATTTAAATAGTTGGAATATCAAACATAATTAATTATTGATCTATCGCTTTCTAGTAAATCGAGTCCCGTACCATAACACAGGCTAGCGACGTCACTAACCAGCACTTTTCTATCTATCCCCCAAGTTGAAACGATCACATCCCGCACATACACTTCTCAAATTTATATGTTTGATGTATAGACGCCTACTCTACAACAAAATTGCCAAATCCTCTACCAAGATCAAACCAGTTTAAAATATCAGTCAATACCCCAATTCCATCTCCCCGTACCAGAGATACATTTTACTCATAAACACTATTACAACCAAAAAAGGAGTTTTAAACAACTCTCATGTATGTACGTCCCACAATCTGTAAAATAACAGGCCACTGCTATGCAATATGATATATTACACAACACCAGAGAGGACGCCATTAAATCAGTAAATCGACAGTCCATATCTTACACTTGCTTTCTACACCCCCGAGCAATCCATGTTTATAAACGCCTCCTTCAGACAAACTAAAAACTATGGCAATAAAAATCAGTTCATGATTCGCTCTAAAATGCAAAACGGATGGTTACCAATTTCTGATGGGTGTACTTTCTATGTTGATCCTATCAATAATTATTAATGTCGAACTCCCAGTTATACCTATAGAGAACTAAGCAATCTGAAACACTCATCTACATCATAAAAGTCAATTGCTTCACCAATAATATGCAATAACCTGCACTACAGCAACTTTAGTGGCCCTTCACACCTAACGGTACAATTGTATTTGTAGCAATACCTCTTCCTTACCTTTATCAGTTTGTGAATCTAATTTAAAAGACCTGAACCTATTCTGCTTTCAAACCAAATCAAAGCTAGTCTCGTCACACAAAGAACACTTTGCCGACATCTCGCCACAATGAAAAACATATTAGCGTTTTGCAAAGAAGGCTTTGGTACCAGGCTTCGATTAATACCGCTGAAGGCTTCAACCCTACATTGAATACCGTAAGTTTGATACACTTTACGATGTCCCACAGTGACTATCCCAAAATAATTTCGCACCCGCCCAGGTTCGGTAAATTGGCCACTTGAACACCCACTGCGACTATAAGGTTACTTACAGCTCTCTACAAACATTGCCAAGCCCGACCAACTTTGGAAAAGAGCAGCGAATCATATCCCCATCTTATACACATATTTCTGAATATTCTTCCACCTTCTTAATCCAGATTAAAATGGTTTGCTCTTTACACAAAGGATCAAAATCCGGTATTACATCGCTATTAAAAGATTTTATAATCAATTTAACTAAAAAAAACTACGGAGCCTACTTATTTCAACAAACTCTATTCCACCTTATCATGGTACGTATAACGCCACTGCGATTCAGAATTCCGCTCAACGCCGTACCACCGTTACATAATATGTAGCCCCAGTGTGACGGGTGACGGGAAGAAAACAGCTTCGAAAACATCGCAGTACTTCGAATTCATATTCCAAACATTCAGCATCTATGAGTCAACCTCAGGAGATAGAGACATCACGAACTCCTTCTGAGCGTTATTGTAGATCTGCAATTCCCCAGCACATTACCCCAATGTATGTCTGCTAGACCACAGTGCACGCATACAAAGCTCCCAAAAAGCAAGGCTCCCAACAAAGCCTCGTTATACTACAATTAGTTCGAAAACGAAACCCTAATGACTTATACACCTATCCCTTCCTCAAAATTCACACTATTGGTGAGAAGCGCATTGAAATCTGTGCGGTAGTTTGAGACTACCTAGTTCATATAGACAGACAGACAGAAAGACGCGTCAACGGGACTAACTTTTATACGTTAGGATTGACAAGAACTTATCTAAAATTATCTCAATTTCAAAATCCCCTTGACTACCACTACAACTCACCGTAGCTCAAATACATATATAAGTATATAGTATATAAATATTATTACAAAATAGTTTTTAATAATATAATTTCAAATAATGTTAAATAGAAACTTTGCACACCAATGTTTATGTAATTCAAATTTTTTTCTCTTTTTTTTTTTGTAATTTTGCTCACTAAATTTTGGTTAATGTGAGACTATAATTTTCTAAAAAAAACAACTATTCATATACCACATTTTGGCAAATAAATAATTTCATTTCATGATTTCATTACATTTCATTTCAAATTACCGCTCAGATGCTGCTTCCCTCTACCAAGACGTTGAGAGTTGCGTTGTTGGGTCTTGAAGGCCTCCTCTGCAAACCTTATCGCTCCTTTGCTCGTGAATAATCTTATGCCCTCTAACAGAGGCTTTCGATCTCCCTCCATCCTACGCATATCGCTGCTCTCCCGGGCTCACTCGTGCTCTACCTGAGCGTCTTTTGGTCCTCTAACCTGGACTCCCTCCTGCCCGACCTGAGCGTCCTTTTAAGTCCCACATTCCTGCTCGATCTGAGCGTCATTTGGCTCTTAGGCCTGGGCTTACGTGTGCTTACCTTAGCTCTGATCGGACCTCCAATCCTAGGTAGTCTTTCTCGGGGGTATTCGTCCATAATATTATTATCTGCAAAATTACACATTTGAGTACATATTCCATTTTAATCATAATAAAAGTTAACAAAAATGCAAAGTGACACATTTGAGTACATATTCTATTTAAAATCGACTTTAGAATCGAAAAGAAAAAAGAGAACAAATTAATATAGTATTGAATTATCCAAAGCTAAAGAAAAACATCACCAGACTTCTATGTCTATAATCAGACAATGGAATGTATTTTTTCTCGAAAATGATATCATCGTAATTATCATCATCATCGTTGTCTTTATCATTATCACCATCAACACCATCATAAATTTTTTTCATGTTAAGCACCCCTAGGTGCAGTACAGCACCCACCACAACAAGAATAATTGAGGATATGCAAATCTGTAAGCCATCATTTCTTAAACACTAAGTTTTAACCTTACCTTCATTGTATATCAAAGTCTTATGCTTGTAAGTATAGATATCGATATCTGAATAAATTTACGACAAAAATTTACGTTACCAATGGAACTGCAAGACAAATACGAAAACATGATATTGGCACCCCCCCTTGTAGATTGAAATTATGTAAAAAAATACAGTGTTACCAAATTCACGAAACATTCAAATCTTTGCCTTACAACCATTTTAGGTCCTAGTTGGCATTGTGGCACAGTGGATACGTTTTCCTAGAATATATAGCGATTGCTGCCTGTAAAATTACATCAATTTACATGTAGATAAGGTAGAATAAGTGGAAAGTGAACATACTCGTATCATTTCAGCATTTTTTTGTATCCTTATTATCGCAAAAAAAAGGATTATGAATTATGAATTATAAGCATCAAATAAATACTTTACTAGTTCTATGGTATCAATTTTCATTCATATTTACAAAGGTCAATGTCAAATTTTAATTAATATGTGGATTATGTCGAATCAATACTAAATATAACGTGAGAACCTCATCCTTTTTGTTGATGTTGGTAAAATAAGGTAGATCAACTCAAGCCATTGTATATTCATTCATCATATAAAAAAAAGTAAAAAGTGGGTACCAACTTCCTGTAAGGGCAATAAATTTAAAAGAAAAGTCACATTTATAAAAGCCTTCATCAAAACTAGTTGTTCACATCTAGTGTACCACAGCTGTAAAAAGATATAATTAATCATGCATCTTATTAATCTAAAATAATATATAAATCTTTAACGCACTAAACATATACGTAACATCCATTCTCAGGTCTTCAAATATTTATATCTAAGTCTATACACCACGGCGGTGTTTCCGATCCAGAGAAAAGAAATTAAGTTGATTTCATAAATTACGTATTTTCTTTCTTTAAATATCTGCGTTTTTTTCATAAATTATTCATATTTTGATAAAAAAAATAAAGTGAAGTGGGTTGATAAGTATACTGCAAATTTATTACAATAAAAGTTAATAAAAAATGTGGTTGTAAAATAATTGACGTTCACTCCTAAGCGTTCACAGGTTCGATATTCCAACAAATTCAAGAAACTTCAATATATCAGAGTATTTACAGAATTGGCCGTTGTGGACGTGAAAGAAAACAGTAAATTCTCTTATTATCCCACTTCTGAACTGTTGGCTCACAGCTCAGAATGCGGGTTTTTGTTAAATAAAAGATAAAACACTTTACAATTGCACGTATATTTCGTAGTTATGCAGTATACAAATCACATATGTAAATGTTTCAAGAACGAATAAACCACCAACAGAACAAAAATGGAGTACTTACATATTAACAATCAACTTAACTATTATTCCTTCAATCCTTTACTTGTTTCACTTAATATTTTATCTATACACTAACACTTTTACTCTTTACTAATGCTTTTCCTTAGCCACGTCTCGATCCCTCAGTGCTTCCAACACGAATGCTTGCAGCTTGGTCGGAGAAAATAACGACAATTCATGTGACCGGAAGTTGGCTATGATTAACTGATGGAATCAAGATGGCGAAGGTGTCGGAAACGGAACAATCGAATTACCGCTACTAAAAATATCATAATAATACGGAATTAGCTAATACAATATTCTTCATAAATAAATAAAAGCTAACACGATACAGTGTCGTGGAATGGTTCAAAACTCGTTCAACAGCAGCAACAGTGAATCGATCTAGATAAGTGAAGGGATCGGATGCCTAACATACGAAAATCGTATTTTTTTAAGTCTCTACACTTTTAGAAATGAGAAGAATAAAAAGAGGTTATGATACTTATGATCCATCACTTGTGAAATTTTGTATACTGAGCAAGATACATAATAATTAAAATTTAAATTAGAGATACAAATAATTAAATTTTTTAAAATGCGCAATATGGGATAAAATAAAAATAAAATTGATAATAATGTACATTTTTATAAATTGTGTTATTATTAAGTTTTTTCTTTTATCTTTGTAATACTTGCATACCTCATGAAGGTAAATATGGCGTACTAAATATGTATTAACAACTTTTGTAAACACCCATATTTGTGCAAATAAAGTTCTTTGTCTTTGTCTTTGAATAAAACATAACATTATTTACTTTGTAAGAAGTGTGCGTCGTGATTTAAATCTGTCGGGTTTCCGGCGTCAAAATATTATTTTATAATTTACTTGTTTTGTTTACTTAGAATTAAATAACACGTTTTTTTTAAACGCTACTTAATTATATTGCAACAGATTTGCATCTCTCGCAACCGCCGCTCCTGGGGACAGGCCTTCACATTGGAGAGGCCAGGAGCTTACTCACACTACTCCAATGCGGGTTGGCGGATAATTATACTAAACTTGAAAGTCAAGCATTAATTTTTAGATTCTTAGGGGCCTTTCAACCACTATCTTTTGTAGTCAGATTGCCTAGACCAGTGTTTTTCAACCTTTTTCATGACACGGCCCCTTTAGTATGAAGAAATATTTCGCGACCCCCCTACACATTGTTTTTTTTTCATGTATTTTATTTTGTGACAAATTAATATTCAATTCAACATATATTTATTCATTTTCATATTTTGTCTGCTGTATTTATCTGCCCAATTGGAATTTAATGCTGTCAATTTGGATACGTTTTGGGTAAAAACGAAATCAGAATACCTAGAATTCACAAAAGAGGCTTTGAAGTGTTTGATTCCATTTAATTTTGCCACCTCGTACTTGTGCGAGTTGACGTTTTCATCAATTTAGAATATATTTTTTTACTTTGGAAAATGATTTAATTCTAAATGTAGCAAAAACGGACCCACGATGGTAGAAATTTATTAATGAAAAACAAGCGCAACTTTCGCATTAGTTACAGTTCTCATGTTTTTCATTTTTGTTGATTTAATACAAATGTTCAAGATGGAAGGTATCTCATAGGTTATCTCCTTTAGTTAAAATTTTTCGTAATGAATCTTTTAAAACTTTATTGTTTTTATTCTTTACTGCAGTCGCTTTTACAACTCCTCTATAGAAGCTTCGCGACCCCCTTAAAGAGGCTTTGCGACCCCCCTGGGGGTCGCGACCCACAGTTTGAAAAACACTGGCCTAGACTAACCGCGCTATTACGCTACGTTTAAATTATGTACGGTTTTGAATTTTGCGCCATTTTAAAGTGGTTCAATTTTATTCGTAACTGTTATAAAACTGACAGTGAAAGCGCAAATTGGGATGACAAAATTTGTTTTTACGTGACTTAGGTTAGGTTGGTGAACCGACAGTCGATAGTTATGTTAATTAGTTTATTGTTTTATGTTCACGGGTACGTACAAAAGTTTTTTCACTACGGAGGCGGAGGAGATGCCATGATATCTACGAATTGTGTGGGGATAAGCAATTTGTCCAATTTTTTAGCCCCACAAAATTCATGGTATTATTATGGGTTACCAAGCCGGTTAGGTAGCCACAGAGGTCCTAAACTTAGACACACTTAGAAAGACTCAAATCTCTAGAGGTCCTTGTACCATATATAGTACACAAAATTTATTGCACAAATTAGTTGAAAAAATAAAATTAACGACGAGCTTATTGCTATTTCAAATCTGATCGAAGTCTCTAAATATTTATATCACATAAAATGGAAACTTGCAAATAGTCAATTACGTAGTTGATCTAGTTTCTGCGCGGATTGAACATAGAACCATAAAGTGAGCTGATCTTGTAGCAACTCTTTCAGAGAAATAGCTCAACGACAGTATAATTTACAGCATATCTCATATATCTATGCATTAGGTATAGAAGTGCTAGTCCCTGGACTTTCGGGATTAAGAATGGAGCTACGATATCCTCTGCCTGATCGTAAGAGACGACTAAAAGGGGGCCGCTTCCGGGGTTGTGGGCGGTGAGAGTGGGAGCTCGATCCAACTAGCCAGCAGCCCCTTCAGGTCGGAAGGTCGTCAGGAGCGCACATCTGGTCTCCCGAGGATGGGCCTGTTCTGGGGCGCCGCGCGTGGAGGACACCGGTGTGTTCCACTGGAGATCCCGGAGTCCACCCCAAGCGCAGAGGCAGGCCACCGAGGGGGTTTTAGTGCAGTACAAATCCCACATAACCCGGTATCTTCTCCTAAGGCGCCGGGTATCTTTTGAAAGTTTCCCCTCCGATATAAAAAAAGGTATAGAAGTACTACTCTACTATGATAAGTTAATGCAAATATTAAGTGTATCTATCTATCTATATATAATGTTCACCACTCCGTTCGGTCATGTGCCGTTCGGTTCGGTGCTGTGTGAGTTCTTTGCGGAGTCCCTGCTAGGATTACTATATCATCGGCCAACCGAAAGTGTGTGAGATGTTCGCCATTGATGTTACTATCTATTACTAAGTAGTTAATTTTATGTACTTAGATCAAAAATTAGGATTTGATATCAATAAAAAATAGCGCATTTCTTCATTATGTTGTCTCTCTTTTTGTCTGTAGAGTTTGAAATTAATATGATATCCGGATGTTTAAGCTCTTGGTGCTGTAAAAAATCTAATTTATATAACAGAATATGAGACTGTTTTTGATATTTGATACGTTTTAAAAGAGAACCAAAACTTTAACGGTATTGCCATTTTGCCATATAAGATGGTGTTCCTTTAACATAATTTGAGTACTCATAAGTGGAGTGTCTGCGTTAATTTTTCCGTTCCATTATCCTTATTCTTTAATTAATTTTATAGGGTCGGTTGAACTTACTACCATTATTTTTATAATTTATGGCTAACCAGTTACCATTACAATATCACCAGATTAAACAGCAGTATCTTAAGAAGCACATGTTATAATCTCAGTTCCATTTTGGGAAACGTATTACGTCTTTACGTTGAATCATCTTCCAACCTGTATGTTACGGACGGCGACGATTTAGAAATTAGTCAATAGTATATAAGTTATTATTTTAACATATTAGATTAAGTTTATAGGTAAAATGTAAATAAAAGTTCCCTACTTTACTGTAGAATAGGATAAAAACATAGGTTAGAGCAGTGTCGCAATAGAAAGAGACAAACCTATATGATAGAAAGAGATAGGTATAGAAAGAGATAGACCTATAAGTTAGAACGAGATAGGTTGAGAGAGACAGACCTATAGGTAAGAACGAGATAGACATAGTGCCACGCGATTGGTCGGCAACTCATTGAACCCCTTGCTATTGTGACACCTCAAAATAGTACTTAAGGTGATTAGGATTTTGATTTTTTGTATTCGGATTCGGCATAAGAAGAAAAATAAGAAGAAAAATAAGGAAGAAAAATAAGAAGAAACAAATAAACGGGAAGAAAATAAAGGAGTCTTTTCTTCACACACCCCCAATAGTTTGGTCCTTCGAGCCGGATGGTGGAGAATCCAGGAAGAAGAAGCGCTACGAGGAATTCACAGGCGAATCTACGCTACGGGGGATTCTGAAAGGAATCTGCGCTCCGGTAGATTCAGAAGCGAATCTAC
The DNA here is from genome assembly GCA_911387765.1 of Pyrgus malvae. NCBI lineage: Eukaryota > Metazoa > Arthropoda > Insecta > Lepidoptera > Hesperiidae > Pyrgus > Pyrgus malvae. The sequence goes on along the minus strand of OU426958.1, from coordinate 2,664,675 downwards.
GCTACGAATTCACAGGCGAATCTGCGCTACGGCGGATTTAGAAGAAAATCTGCGCTCCGGGGATTCAGAAGCGAACCTGCGCTCCGGTGGATTCAGAAGCGGATCCACGCTACGGTTCAGAAGAGAATCTGCAATAAATCAATCGTCATGAATACCAGAAGCCGTCTTCGTTCCGAGTCGGGGTTCAGCGAGGCAGAAGCATCCCACATTACTAAGGGTGTATCGGGGCCGCTACTGCACCACATATACGAAGACCCACCGCAATCGCCATCGACCGCTGCAGGAGAAATACCCCAAGGGAGAAGGTTGCATCGCTCACCTCCACGGCCAGTGAGAGAAACCGCAACAGAGGCATCAACGGGGATGTCTACCATGGGGCCACCTGCACAACCGGCCATTACACCGGCAAGACGTGAAGCTACATCGCCTATACGAAGACCTACGTCACCGGCGCTTACCGCTCGCACTAACACGTCAAGAAGAAGCACCGACGCGCGGTTAAAGATGGCTCAATACGAAGCGGAAAAAGAACTCGCGGAACTGGAAGAACAACGATTGAAAATGAAAGCGAAGCTAGTTAAGTCGCGACTAGCCGCCGAGATGTCAGCGATCGAAGCCGAATCCGAATACGCAGCCAGCGCGTGTCAAGAAAGGGTACAAGACTGGGTCGACAGAAGCATCGCAGAACAACGACCGTCAACCTCCAAATACCGAGAAGAGCCACAAGAGGACCGCCCTCCCACTAGTAAACAACACTGTAGTTATTACATAAAAGGCAAAATTTCACTCTCAAAGAAGAGCGAATCTTGAAAGTGGTTTCAGAGCGGCTCGAGATGTTAATCTGCCAATTAGAATTTAAAAGTCCGCCAAACCGGGTCACATTGTGTTCTTTAAGCTTAGACTAGATAAAAATAAAGAGACAAAAAACATGACACTTGTATTCGCTGCGTCAAGGACATACAATTAAAGTTTCACAAACATCCAGACAGAGAACACCAAGGACACCGCTGGAATCTGCCTAATAATATACACACATGTACAATATGTAGAGTTTTTAAAGTCATCATTTAAATTTATGCCTTCTTGTCAGGTATGGTATCAACACAATAAGGGTTATATTAGCCTTTAGAAGTCAACTGCTAGACATAGACCTCTCCTAAGATTCGCCACCTCGTCCGGTCCAGCGCTCCCTGAATCCAGCGCCTTCTCGCTGACTTCATCAGGTCATTATCTTCGTCAGCTTTTGCCTTTTGATGGACTGAAAATCTAATTACAGTGAAACCTGGTTAAGTGAGACATCAAGGGACCTGCAATGTTGTTTCACTTATAGAGGTATTCCACTTACCCAGTGTCTCAGATATCCAGGTATAAATAAATATCTGTCTCATTTACAAAGGTTTCCATTAATAGAGGTCAGAATACAGGTTATATCAGTTATAGAGGTGCGATCATCTTCACGTATTATCTACAAATATGGAAACGGAATGTATCAATTATAAAAATCTGTCATTTTAGTGTGTACACATACACGTTTTAGTTTTCCTTATCCTTCAGAACATTGTGATTGAATTTTATGTTTACTCTGAATTATTCTACAAAGAGTAGATTTTGGCACATTAAATTTAACACAAACTTCTTCGCGTGTCTTCCCACTTTCATAAACGGATATTAACTTCAATTTTTCACGTAATGGTAATAAAGATTGTAGCTTTCATTTTGACATTTTTCAAATAAACATCCATATGATAGTAAAGCGAAACTAAAACTGGAGGTCCTTGAGGCTCAAAATTTCTTACGTAGTTAAGTGCGGAATTTGCGGGTAGGATAAGAATAAGTAAACAAACGAAAAGATATTATGAGTCTCAGTTACAGAGGCTTATGCATATAAAATTTACTCGCTGTCTCAGTTATAGAGGTAATTATGATGATAAATCGAAAGAACGAAATATATGATATAGAGATTTACCTCGTCCCACTAACAGGGGTAATTCAGTGCCAAAGTGTAGGGACCTCAGCATGAGTTCCAGTTATGGAGGTTTCTCACTTATCCAGGTCCCACTTAACCAAGTTTCACTGTAATTTATACTAACGACAATTATCTTATATTAACTCCAATAAAGACATAGCAACGCAAAAGAAAATATTTACATTTTTTTAAATATTTCACGTCTTCATGGAATGAAATTTATTTAATTTCTACTAATTCTACTCTATTTTGAATGTATATACTTATATAATATGGATTTCTTTGTAAACTAAAACCGTATCGAAATAGCAATTAAAATTGTTTGAAAAATAAGCGGAAATCGATTAATACGGTCACAATTATGAACTTTCGGTCGTAATTATGGATATTCGATCGTAATTATGAATATTCGCGAGGATCAACACAATTAGTGATGTATATTATTCATTAGGAATTTGCATCGAAACCAGGCTGGCTGCTATAAAACCTGACCTCTTGAACTGACGTAGTAATATAAACCTTGACATTTATAAAGACGAACCAAGCTTATTACGAGAATCTTTCAAAATATGCTTACTTAAACTAAATACCTATATTTCGTTTTGTCTTGTTAGCTCATATTTTATAGTTTGTAGAACTTGTAGCTCGATCATGGACGTTTTCTGTCGTTAAGCAATTTTATTTTGTTTTTATGGAATGGTGCGTTTGCGGACGAGTCTTACATAAAGTAACCATCAGCCTCCGGAGTAGCATCTAAACTGCACATGACTGCATAAGTTTTGTGTTGATGTACTTACATACAACATGGGTCGCAGCGGTTATTAATACTACCTATATGGCATGCATGTACAAAAATAATAATAATTTTCTACAGATGCGTACCATAGACCAGTGCTACAACAAATTATGATTCATAATTCAATTGCATATTGCATTTTTGCATTTTTTTCAATTCTCTTTCATATCCCAATGCTGCGGCAATAAGTATGCAAATAAAATTTAGTTAGCCTTATTATGGCTGCAACCCTTTTTATCGTCCCACTACTGGGCACGGGTCTCTCATTATTGGGGGAGGGTAGGAGGGGGGGGGGGATCTAGAGCTTACTCCATCACGCTGCTCCAATGTGGGTTGGTGGAGATGCGGAAGTGACCAACCCGCTGTCGGATGTTGTAAACCGCCCATAATGCCTTCGGCAAGGTTTAACGACTGTTATCTATCGACAACAACCGGGATCGACAGTTTTACGCGCCGTCTGAAGCATGGAAACGTGCATAAAATATTTTTTGCCACTGGCGGTTACCCATCTCACACCCGACTGCACCCGGCTCAGCTGCTTAGATCGCTTGCGTTCTAAACTAGCTACCGGGCCATACGCGCTTTGTTCTTATTATATAGCGTACTAAATAGTAAGAATTTAAATGAAAGCTCTGCACACATTCAATAAAATAATAATAATAATAAACGCTTCACACTCATAGCCCCACAGTAGGGTTTATATAACCTGTGTCGTGGGTACCATGGACACATACAAAGACAGAAATACAAACACCCAGACCGAGAACAGAAATTTAAACTCATCATACATATCAATATCATAAAAATATATTTGACAGCCTCCGTGGCGTAGTAGGTGATGAGCCGACTGCGAAACGTGAGGTCGTGGGTTCGATTCCCACCCAGGACAAATGTTTATGTGATGAACATGACTATTTGTTCTGTGTCTGGGTGTTAATTATCTATTTAAGTATGTATTTAGAATTATATAAGTATGTTTATCAGCTTTCTGATTACCATAGTACAAGCTCTGCTTAGTTTGGAATCAGATGGTGTTGTGTGAATTGTCCAAACATATTTATTATTTATTATTTATCATTCAAATTTCCGTTTCGCCGGGAATCGAACCCGGGACCCCTCGATTGGCAGTCCGGCATGGTTACCATTGCGCCACACGAGTCGTCTCAATTTCAAGAGATGAATCTCAAATTCAAGAGAGAGATGTGTCTGTTTCACCTTAACGTAACCATCTCCATACGTATAATGAGACAAGTTTATTGACAAATGCTACAAAGTTAGGGTTGCCATCCGTCCGGGTTTCCCCAGATTTGTCCTAGTTTAGAGAGCGTCCGGGGAGCGTCCGGGCCGGACTTCATTTGTAGTCCGGGTTTAAAAAAAATAAAGTCCTGGGCCACCCGCGACATACGCACTGTGATCTGCCGACGTATCGACTCGCTAAATTCACCGTTTTTGACATGTCCGGGCATGGGCGCCCATGTGTCCGGGTTTTGGGCTCTAAAATCCGGGGTTGTAACGCATCTTGTCCTGGTTGATAAATTTTAGAGATGGCAACCCTATACAAAGTGGACAGTCCCACGCACTTCAACCACCACCATTGACCTAGAAAGCTGGTCTTAACCAAGTGTAAATGATTTTGACCTGTAAGAGCCCATGTCGTCCTTTACATGTTTACGACTCGACTAATACTTGTTGGGAATATAGAGACTCTTATTAAAATTTGATGTTTAAATAATATAAATAAAATATTTGTAATATTGTTTTACTAAATAAATAAAATTTTTGTGTTGATTTTAGGTTCTTTATGTACGTATGCAGCAGCGATGGCCGAGTGGTAAAAGCCGCGGTCTTCTACGCGACCGATCCCGGGTTCAAATCCTCGGCGCGCACCTCTGACAAAGAAATTTGTAATGTGCGTATTTATCGCTGCTCCACGGTGATGGAAAATATCGTGATATTTAATTGATTACGATGTTCTCCGTCGCCGTGCATGCCTGAGAGAAATTCATAATTTCTCGAAAGCATGACGTCCACCAATCCGCACTTGGCCAGCGTGGTGGACTATGGCCTAAATCCCTCTCACTTGTGAGAAGGAGACCTGTGCCCAGCAGTGGGACATAAAAAAGGTTGAAAAAAAAATACTTGTTGGGAATATAGGTAGAGACTCTTATTTAAATTTGATTTTTGATGATTGAATTTGAATATTGTTTTACTAAATAAATAAAAATATTTGTGTTGATTTTAGGTTCTTTATGTACGTATGTAGACATTAAACACCTTTTGTAAACACCCATATTTGTGCAAATAAAAGCCTTTGTCTTAAAATTATTTCACGATGCGTGTAGCGCAATGGTTACCATTGACTGCCGATCGGAGGGTCCCGAGTTCGATTCCCGGCGAAGCAGAAATTTGAATGATGAGTTTAAAATTTCTGTTCTCGGTCTGGGTGTTTGTGTTTCTGTATTTGTGTGTGTCTATGGCACCCACGACACAGGGTATACCTACCTTACTGTGGGGCTATGAGTGTGAAAAGTTATTATTATTTTTTGTTTTTCTTTTTTTACGTCTTACGTGTCTTACCTAAGTCGGAAAGGACATATTGTGCTCTCGTATTATTTTCATTTTCTTGTTTTATTTTTTACTTATATCGGATAAAATTGATGGTATTTTGATCAATATAGGTTTTTTTTGTAGTGTGATCGAAATAACTGCGCGAAAACATGGTTTTTTTCCACTTGCACCCAAAACCCAGCGGACACGTTCGAGTAAAGTTGCGTTGTAAATGACTTTAGCAGGATATCTGACTTACTTAACTGACTGATTGCTGTGGCATCTGCTTTGACTTTTATTATTATTACATCACTCTGATTCGACGAAACCGGAAAAACTGTGTACAAATGGTGACTTGATATTGGCAAAATAGTAATAAAAATAATTACTAATAAAACGTTTAATCTAAATATTACTCTTTACGCTATATTCTGCTTACACAAGATTGCTTTCTCAAAAATTAGGACTTACGGCTTTCTCCACGTTGTTATAATGCAGATTGGTATAAATATCAGTTGCATAACGATGAAAAAGCATTGCGTCGCGATGCGTGTTAGTTGTAAAATGCAGCACAGATTATAAATAAATCGATACATATCAAACAAGCCCGCGAAAGTGCAACGTGATCGGTATACGCTATCAGATCTTTCACTTTCTACCAAATTTTGCGACATTTTATACTATTGTTTACTTCGCCTTCTACGACTTACGATTAAAATACGAGTATTATGCCATTCGATCGCTTAATAGCTGTTTTATTGGACATGTTTTGCTGTGATGTTTTTGTGTTAAGCACGCCACGAAATAAATTCTGTCTACATAGATTTTTTTGTCCGCGATAGCTTTTGCCCGGCTTAATCATTATATAAATTACAAGCCTTCCGCCAGCGGCTTCGCCCGCGTGGATTCGTTTAATGGGTCCCCGTAGGATAAAAAATAGCCTATGTGCTATTCCAGGCTTCATTGCTATATTAAAATCATAGGCGTTTAGCCGGTTGCTTCAACCGCACTTTTCCCGCGGTAAAAAATAGCCTATGTTACTCAGGGTGAATGTAGCTTTCTAATGGTGAAAGAATTGTTGAAATTGGAACAGAAGTTTTTGAGTTTATTGATAACAAATATACAAAAACACAAATCTTTCCTCTTTATAATATAAGTATAGATAAAGTCTTAGAAATCATTATTGTTTGATGATAATTTATATCAAACATTAAAATTGGTACTGGGTGGACTAACTAAAGGATGACAGCAGATGAGTAGAGATTGTCGAGCGATAAACGTGGATATATACAGAATACAGAGTTCAAACTACTTCAAACCCTGACATGTACCACAATCAAAGAAAGTTTTGTGCGTATTCATGGCTGTTCCACGGTGGGGAAAAACATTGTGATATTAAATCACGATAGTCTTGTAGTAAGTAATTTCTCCAAAGCATGATGTCCAGCTATCCGTACTTGGCCAGCGTGTTGGACTATGGCCTACAATCCCTCACTTCTGAGAGGTGACCTGTGCCCAGTAGTGTACATAAATAATACATTTATGTAGCAAAATAGCAGCCTAAATATTATCACGTGCCGTGAACAGGGTAGGGGGACCTAGTTTGTTATAATGTAAAGCCATACCACGTATATGCCTTAATTTTCTTTTTCTTTAACGTTAGATACTGTCGAAACTTTACAAAAAAACATTCAGGCAAGCCCAAAGGTGCATCGTATTTCATGAGACTCGTAGGTATGATATATTTTAAATCATCTATGTCGTATCGTCCGTATCTCGGTTTATCATTGGCTGTAAATCTATGCAGCATGCGCAGGCTCTTAGCTGTTTTTTGTACCTTGATTTATCTGTATTGTTTGTTGGGTTATTTTTATAGGTTGTTTCTTATATTTTTTGCTTTTAAGCTAGATACTGAATTACCTAGGGGAATACGATATTAACTTTTACTTTTACCACTGTCTGTTATCTTACTTTAAGTTAGTTAAACATTAAAGTTAGAGTTACAATTTTTTTCCTTTTCTTGTAGTTACTTATTGTTTCTAGCTTTATGCTATTTTATTTATATTATAAATTACCTTATAAGTAAGACTAGTCTTCTGCCAGCGGCTTCGCCCGCGTGGACCCGTGGTTTTAAAGATTCCCGTAGGATAAAAACCATCCTATGTCCTTTCCCAAGGTGCACTCAATCTGTGTTCCAATTTTCATTAAAATCAGTTCAGTAGTAGTGGTTCAGTTTAAGCAGGAAAGCGTAGCAGACAGACAGAGTTATTTTCGAATTTATAATATTAGTATTTTTAAAAACGGACAAGTGTGGGTCATACACGTATTGGCACACAAAGATATTCGCAAAACTTTATTTGTCTATCTAGATCATGAAGCTATAACAAATGTCTAGTTCAACTGTATTCTGTATTATGGTCCCTTCGGACAAGCGTAAGCTTTTCGATACCTTTGATTACAACTCACAGCGTTCAATGATTATAACCTTAGTATCTAGATAGATACTCAAGTATCTAGATAGATACTCAAGTTAAGTAGATTACTTGATGCACAATTTCAAATTATTAACGAATTCCTGAGTGGAAAATGTTTTGACTGACAGAGGAACAACGAAATGATCTTATAAAGGATTCTTTTCTCAATAAAATAAAGTTTCATACTTCTTGATCGTTGCTTATCAACTAGAGTGTTGGAATCAACAGGTAAGCAGCTAAAGGTCAAAGTCGTGCCTAGCTAGCCTATGACATTTAGTGCTGGAAGTTGCCTGCCTAGTCGTCTTATTAGTAGACTAGTGGTTGCCCGCGACTTCATCCGCGTGGACTTTAGTTTTAGAATTTTTCTAAAATAAATGTAGCCTAAGTTACTTCTCATTACATCAGCTACCTGCTTGTGAAAGTCCTGTCAAAATTGGTCCAGCTGTTTCAAAGATTAGCCAGAATAAATAGACAGACAGACAGGCAAAAATGTAAAAGATGCTGTTTAGATGTATGTACGGTAAATACATACTTATGCATGTAGTAAAAAGCGGCTATTTTAATATTACAAACAGACACTTCAATTTTATTTATTTGTATAGATATTGAGCTTTTAGTATTCTTCGTTTTTTATTAATTACGAGTTATAATTTTGGTAAACAATTTAAAGTGACTTATTGATGGAGTGAGGAGGAGGAGAGTGAGGTATTGAGGATTTATTTATTACAGTTATCTTGTATCTAGGGAGACCTCTTCCGTTGCTACAGAGGCTAGATATTTTTTTTGTTTTTACATAGCATAAAAGTTACGAATGCTTTCAAGACTGTAGCGAAACGTTAAAGACACACATTTTGAGTGAGATATAGAGTTGGTGAAGTTAGGACCCCAAGTTTAGGAGCTTGGCTCTATGTGACATCTGATATCTTTTTACAGGGCAAGTAATATAAGGATCACACCAAAAACATTTTCATGTAAAATTTTACCGTTTAAACTTTTACCTACATGAAAATACTTTGGGTGGGATTCTAATATTTTGTAAGGAATTTCGTATATTATAATAGTCGTCGACGCAGCTATTCGTAAATGAAGATTTTAATCATATATACTGCTTCTTATGATATAACTTTAGATTGGATGATTCACTGTGATTAAATGCCATACAATGTAGGTACAGCCTCAAGCCCGTTACAATGGTTTTCCTTTCAATATGCAAATTCTATAGTTGAATCGTTAGGTCATCGCTGATTTCGTCTAGTCGTCAAGTTGTTAAAATTAAATACAAAACTATAAACTTAAAGACTACATAATAAGGCGGAAAATCAAATGCTTGTTTAATGCCCAACCTTTGACAAGGCCGAAGTTGAATTTTTAATATCAACTTTGACATTCTACTTGTCTGCTTGCGAAATCATCTGGAGTCGAGGAATTTGGCTGATCAGTCGTAATGCGGATGCTTATGTATTGGTTCCTCTTTAAAAAATGGTTGTAAAAAAATCATTTATAATTTTTATTATATTGGCAGCGTATGTATCGCACACGGTTTTTGTAATTATGACAAATGGCTCATGGCATTTATGAGACCGTCCCGTATGGATTCCATGTTGGTGACGTAGATGTCAACGTAGAATTTAAACATACAATGTACCTGTGTCAGATAAAAATAGCTCACTTTTTCAAATATTGTATCCAAAATCATTAGCTGCAATTTAACGTATACCTATTCTTTTTAATTTACTATGTAGCTTTAAAATTTAAATATAGCTTTTTATCGTATGTGATACATCTTTACTTGTGTTAAACACACGTACATACGGCAAGGTATACAAAAATATAATCGAAATGCACAATCGAAGTTAAAAGTTTTCGCCAGCACGCTACCATCATTCTTATCCATGTTCTTGTGGGTGATGTGCTGATGGATGACGGTCAATATGTGCGACCAACAAGTTGACGAGATAGTGTTTTGAAAATGCCAAACCACGTCTTTAGCATCCCTTTTAGCGTACCACTACTGGGCAATCTCTGATTGGGAAGGTCTTGATCTTAATCCACCATGTTGCCCCAGTACGCAGTGTAGTAGAATAACATCTTACTAGGACTACTTAGAGTCTAGGAGTTGATTTCTTAATTTGTTGTTATTTCACCGCTTATTTTCCCGAGTATAACCTCAGTTTTAACGCAATGTAAACTGTAATCGAAAACCAATTTTTATCCAATTGAATTTGTAAGTCGATTACTTCTATTTATTACGATAAAAAACTTTTTGATGAGCTCCGACTACAACAGAAACGCAATCAATCAGATTACGAACAAATTCAAAAGTCATTCAGGAGCTTGCGCTACTGCTGACGAATAACGAGTAAAAATGTAGATGAAACAGGTAAAAATACATATAAAATTTTATTTTAAAGCGTTGTTTACTTATATGGATTTAATATTACAGGACTAATGTCTATGATTTTAAGTTGGAGACGATAAGAATTGCAACATATTGCAATATAAGTTTATAGGTTTCTCTTGACTATCTCAGTTAATCTAGATAGACTCTAGACTCTAGTCTTTCGAAAATCGTCAACGTAAACTGTCAGGCATCAATTAAATTGCCGTATAAGTATAAATTTTTCAATTTTTGCTCTTGTATTTTTTTTTCTTTTGACTTGACTTTCTTTCAGAATCATACCTATTATTGGCCATTAAAGCTTAAAGTATTAGGAGTTATTAAATATTATGTTTAAGGAAACTAATTATGTTAAGTCAGGAAACTCGGTCTCTTCTCATTCAGACAACAATTTTTAATTTAGTCATGTATATCCTATTGCTAAAGATTGATACACACCAATTTTTGAACGAGATTTGAATTTTTATCTAATAGCTATCTGTAACGAGGGCCATTATCTTTATTTGCTGTGACAAATCTCGCTTACTCGTCTACAGTGGTGCAAGACAAATAGTTTCTTTCATAACATAATGCAACAGTCATCGTTGCAAAGGAACAATGAATGGGAAACCGATGATTATGCAAATAGAAGATTACAGTACAGAGAGAGCATTACTTGCTTTATTAGTAGGTCTTTTTAGATTAAGATCGGTAAATCAGACAGGACAGGGGGACCCAGAATGTGAAAGTCCTAAATTTTCTATAGTACATAAATATTTTGTATGGGATATCAAAATAGCTTCATCAAATGATAAGTTCGTTTCGACGCGCGTGGATGACACCAATGGTTGCCCGTTTTTACGGAAAAATTAAAGAATACTTTGTGAATAAACAACTATATACTTGTCTAGAATAAATTGGTTATTGGTCTGGTCTGGGTAATTGGTCTGGTCATCCTTTCAATTTCAAAGGTTCATAGATTCAATGATTCAAAGGGATCCTTTAGAGATTCCGGAGTTCTCTCCAAACGCTCAGGTGCAGTAAAATTTCACATAACCCTGTATATTTACCAAGGTGTCGCGAGCTTTTACCCGCGAAGGTTACCCGCCCCCCGAAGGTCATGTGTTGGGAAGTGGTCGTGGGGCTTAGGTACTGCTACGTCATATACATTTTACTTCTATCCCGATGTCGTACAGGACATATTTTCGGTGTGAATTGATATTTTGCTACTTTTGACGAGTAGAAGGTGATCATGTTAATATACTATACGAACTAAATAATATAAGCAATGTTTCGTTGTCTTGTGGCTGGTAATTAAATCTTACTTGTACTATTACTGAAACCAATGTCTTTTACATTTTCATTTACCTTAAACCTTATCACGTTTAGGTAGGGTTGCCATCTCTAAAATTTGTCAACTAGGACAAGACGCGTTAAAACCCCGGATTTTAGAGCCCGAAACCCGGACATGTCAACAGCGCGGGGGGACGGTGAATTTAGCGAGTCGGTTCATCAGTTAATCGCGACATGGGCACAGTGCGTGTGTCGCGGGCGGCCCAAGACTTTATATATTTTTTAAACCCGGACTACAAATGAAGTCCGGCCCGGATGCTCCCCGGACGCCCTCTAAACTAGGACAAATCCGGGGAAACCCGGACGGATGGCAACCCTACGTTTAGGCCATGGCTTAAAGTGACAAAACGTTCCAAAGTTATTAGTTTATTATGGTCACCATTGAATAAAAATGGTAAAGAAAGTACGAAAGACATACAGAGTTAAAGGGCTAATAATAGTTTGACTACTCGTAAATGTTTTTACGCGTTGCTTTAACAGCAGTTAAATGTTAGAGAAAGCTTGGACTTGCAAGTTGATTAATGTGTACTTGCAACACTTACTAACAGAAGACAGTACCCGGTTCCGCCTTAACATATGTACATATGTTTGTGAGGTAATTTAACGTAAATGAGAATTATAAATTAATAACGTTTCACACCCATAGCCCCACAGTGGGGTAGATAGTAGACACCCTGTGTCGTGGGTGCCATGGACACACACAAAGACAGAGACACAAACACCCAGACCGAGTACAGAAATATTAACCCTCATTCAAATTTCTGTTTCCGTTGAAGCATCGAACCCGGGACCCTCCGATCGGCAGTCCGTGTTAACCATTACGCCACGCGGGTCATCAAATTATTGCAAAATTCTTAACTTTTTTTATCAACCTTTACTGTCGCACTGCTGTACACAGGTCTCCTCTCGGAAGTGAGAGGGTAAGGCCATAGTCCCCACGCTGGCCAAGTGTCAACGGGTTTACATGACGCCTTCGTGAAATTATGAGTTTCTCTAAGGCATTCACGGTTATGAAAGACATCGTGATTACCAAACATCGAGCAGATATACTGTTTGTGGTACGGTAGGTTAACAGTAGCGACGTTTCTATTTATGAACATATAAGTTCAAGGTTGTTTAAGCTAAGTAGAAGTTCTTGGGTTCTATGCTGCTTCTTAGTAATACTAAACACGCCCAAGACTAGATGAATATTTGCGATCCTATTTATTGCAAGAAAACTCGGAATTCATTCGTCAGTTAAAATGTTTAGCCTAGAAGCCTACGAAGCGCGCATAGCTCGGCGGTTAGCGTAGAACGCAAGCGGTCTATGCAGCTAAGCCAAACGGGTGCGGTCGGATATGAGATGGGTGATCGCTAGTGGCAAAAAATTTCATACGCGTTTCCGTGCTTTGGAGGGCACGTTAAGCCGTCGGTCCCGGTTGTTGTCGATAGTTAACAGTCGTTAAACCTTGTCGGAGGCCTTATGGGCGGTTTGAGAACATCCGACAGCGGGTTGGCCACTAACCCGCATCTCCACCAACCCGCATTGGAGCAGCGCGGTGGAGTAAGCTCCAGGCTTCCCCACTAAAGAGACCCGTGCCCAGCAGAGGGACGCAAAAAAAGGGTTGGCTGCAACTAAGAATCATAGGTATATAACAACGGTATTAAAATTAAGTAAAATTGCAGTTTAAAATTCTAGATGGACGCAAAATCAACAACAAAGTAGGAAATAAAATATAGTTTCATTAGAAGTCTTATCTAAGGCATAGTCAGTAAATAAAATTGAATCCGCAGACCAAAGAAAGTAAAAAAAGGCCAACGATAGTCTAAACATTGAAATTTCTTCTTGTGTTTGATCATTTCTGCAATTTGGCTGATATTAGATGTGAATTGCTTGCCACGGTTGGTCAGTTGCGGTCGCATGCTCCAGCGACCGACTAATTAAGTAGACACGGAGCCATTCATTTTTATTATGTGCCTTTAATTTACTAATAGACTACACAAACAAATCATAAATTGCTTTTAGCTCGATTTTTCAGTTTTCATTATGTCAAAATAATGTCGCTTTATCTTTTACTTCTTTGCTTTTATTGAAATGTTCATCGTTGTTGATGCTTCGAAGATTTTTTGTTGAAATTTACTTAGAAATAACTATAAAAGTTCGTTGTCCTCATGTAGAGTTCGCAGCATCGAGATTTCCTTAAACATTCAAAATAAATAAATAACTTTACACACGTGAGTGCCATGGACACACACAACACCCAGACAGAAACACAAACACCCAGACCGAGAACAGAAATTTTAAACTCATCATTCAAATTTCTGCTTCGCTGGGAAGCGAACCCGGGACCCTCCGTTCGGCAGTCCGGCATGGTAACCAATACACCACAGAGGTCGTCATTCAAAATCAAGATCTGGATTTTTTTTAAAGATGGGATGTTTAAGATTTCCTCAAAAGGTTATTAACACAATTTCAACCAAGCCTTAGTCAATCGAGACTGATTAGGTGAAAAATTGATTTGTGAGTTGAGTCAGCTGATGATAAACAAACATAATTGATTTTCTATCCTCCCGACTTCCGTCGTAGGAAGTATCAGAGATTTCCATGTTCGTTTACCTTTCTGTTCTGACCGGATATTGAGTTTTATTAAAGTTTGAATAACGGAATGTATGCTGTAGCTCTGATTTATTATAAAACGCTTTGTGTGGTAACGTAGACATGATTACTTTAACTCTTCGCGGGATTATCTAGTGACCGAACCTGATAGCTTATGATGAAGGATCTGGGTAGAACTACATATTGACCAAAATGAATGGCTGCAACCCTTTTTGCGTCGCACTGCTGGGCACGGGTCTCTCCCAATTATTGGGGAGGCTTGGAGCTTACTCCACCACGCTGCTCCAATGCGGGGTGGAGATGAGGGTTAGTGGCCAACCCGCTGTCGGATGTTTTCAAACCGCCCATAAGGTCTCCGACAAGGTTTAACGACTGTTAACTGTCGACTACAACCGGGACTAGGGTTGCCAGGTCGCCAAACCTAATAGCCGGACAGACCACCCAGTTTGGCCGGACATTTGGCTAGAAAAGCCGGACACCCTACATTATTGAGGATTTTGTGTCTCAGTATTAATAGTACGACAAAAAGCGTAACGTAAGCGTAGGAGCGACCGACATTTGACTCGCTTGCGCTCGGCCACGCTCGGCGCTCGCTTGTTTGCGAAATGTAAAAAGCCTAACAAAAGCCGGACAAGCCGGACACCGTTTATTTTGACCGGACACGCAATCAAAAAGCCTACCCATGTCCGGCTTCATCCGGACGCCTTGCAACGCTAACCGGGAGCGACGGCTTAACGTGCCCTCCATCACCCATCTTACACCCGACCGCGCCCGTTTGGCTTAGTTGCATAGATCGCTTGCGTTCTACGCTAACCGCAGGGGCATGCGCGCTTCGACCAAAATGAATACTATAAGTAAATTTGAATTTCACTGACCATACAACCTGAATCTTCTCAAGAGAATAGTCACTCAAGTGAATCGGAATTTTTATTATTGAAGCTTTGTCTCTATGAGTGGATACAAACAAAGTGCCTATGCTAGAAATAAGCACCCTTCGATTCTGAATTGAATGCTACTTGGCTCATATAAGGCGATAAATCTGAGCACACTTAAACGGCGGCATCTAATTCGAGTTTCTTGGATGATTGGTTTACATTACAATCCAAGTACACGATTAAAGCGTTGTTTGGTGTCACCTAGAGAGATATTATAAGGTTTCCAGATCTTGCTTGGTATCAGTTTAAACTGTACTATCATTGTTGCGAGTGTAGTTCCATATTTATGTACCTGTTAAATGTTGGTTTCGAACCACGGAAATTAAAATAACGTCTGTGGTTTTAACCTTAGAGCATCAAAGGTACCCTCGTCAGCGCATGCAATCATGTTTTGTTCCTCATTGGTTTGAATGGACAACAAAAATGTTTTCTCACAATGCCTTCCGTTTCAAATACAAAGTTTGAACCTAGGCACACCTGCAACAAATCAATTAAATTAAAATCGGCCAACGTTCTGAAAATTGCCCCCAATTTCCTTACATAACAATAGCGTATTATGTGTGGTTTATTTGGTTATTATGAAATTCCTCGGCGCTCGTCCGGAACATTTCGCAAGGCTCGGACTCCGCTTTCACGCACCAACACCTGGCTGAGGTCATTTAAGAACCTGAGGTGACATGCATATGTATAGTGGCACGCAGATTTGTAGATCGCAGAAACTGCATGGTTCTTCCGGGAAACACCACCGCATCTGTTTTTTCCGAGAAGAATTGTATTGCGTTTTGTGGAAAGGTTCGGGCAACCATATGCATCAGACAACTGCACTGACCGAGTTGGCTGACGGAGTTTTTTTTGAGATTGGGTTAAACCGACCACATCACAACAAATGAGCTGCATATTGATTGCTAAGTATGTAATTTTAAAAAAAATGAAGTGCCTCTTGTTTTAAGCTTTCCTTCACCAAACTGTTTCATAGTCTAAATTAGTACTACTATAGGGCAAAATAAGCAACATTTTGGTCTTGATCGGGGCGTGTTGGAATGTAAGTTTTTTAAATGATTTTTTGAAGCTTCCTACTCTGTGTGTAGAATACAAAACGGCCCTGTTTTAGGAACCGGCTAGCTGTAATGTTATACGGCGGATTATACGATCCGACTGCGACAGATATAAAAAGATCTTAAAAGGGCGTAACTTGATGTGCACCTCCAACACCTCCACTGGAGCAACGTGGTGGAGTAATCTCCAAGCCTCCCCAATAATGGGGAGAGACCCATGTCGGCATGGGCCCAGCAGTGGGACGTAAAAAGGGTTGCAGCCAACTTGATGCGCAAATTAAGTTGCGCTACAAACAAATTAACGCTCGAACGTTAATAGAGTGAAATGCGTTAAACTGATTGACGCCACTGCAATCGGCACGCCTTCTTACATTTGCAACCAGTATAGTGAGGTCACTAAATCTATACTAATATATACATAAAGATGAAGAGTTTGTTTGTTAGAACTACTGGTTTGAATTGAAATTTTATTTTTGTGTTGGATAGTCCATTTATCGAGGAAGGCTTTAGGTTATATATATAACATTATGCTGCGACCAATTGCAACAAAGCATCAGTGAGAAATGTTGCAGAAACGTGGAAAATATAGTTTGTTTGTTTGAATGCGCTAATCTCAGGAAATGCTCAGGAACTACTGGTTCGAATTGAAAAACTATTTTTGTGTTGAATAGTCTTTGTGTAGAATCACGTGGCCTGCATGCTCTTCCGCTACTTCATACAAATAAAAAAATGATTTAAGCTCGACTCTGTCTGACAGTTGCTCTGCTTATTTGGAATCTGACCGACAATCGCACCTTTCCACCGAATTGACAGACTTGCATATTTTTTTGTATCAACCGATCCTATTTGGCATAGGGATCAAGTGTTCTCAAGGGACCACCTCGATTGGAGTGCCCCAAAAGACAGAAATATGAGCCAAAGCTAAACTTCACCGCGTAGCTTCGAAAACGGCCCATACTAACGAAACTAAGATATGGCGTCACCGTCCGCGAACGCAGTACCAAATACTATGGGAAAAATTAGTGATTTTTAATTTTAGCCGTTAAAAACTACGTTTAAGTATACAGTTCTCATATTTTTTTTTGTTAAGTTATAAGGATAAAAAAGAAAAAAAGTTATGTTTCTGAAAAAAATATTAAAAACATTCTTGGATGGTATAAAAAAATAACTAAAATCTTAATATTATATAAAAAGTAAAGGGTTTTCTTTGTACGTAAAGACACGGTTTTCTTTATTATCATTAACTCCAATCAACTTCCCGTTCCCGTCCCGTAAATACCCCTTTGTACGTAGATGATAGTAAGGGAGTTTGATCGCGGTGGGTGGAAGTGGGTGGAAAAATCTGAAAAAAAAATATCTGTACTTTTCTAACCAATAGGGACTTCTGGGTGGATCTCAAAATTTCTGGGATGATCTAGCAAACTATTTTAAACTTTAATTTTACTAAGAATGTTGGAGAAAGTTCCAGAAACTTCTCGAATCATTTGGATTTTATAAATAAAAATTTTAATTAATTGAGAATATTCAAGAAAGCTTCTCAAATAATCTGGATTTTTTTAAATAATTGTAATCTTTTTTCGAATGATCTGGAGATTTTTAAAATAATTGCAATTTTTTTAATTAATTGTAAATATTCGAGAAAATTCGAAAAACTTCTCGAATGATCTGAAGATTTTAAAAATAATTGCAAACTGTTTTAAGTTATTGAGAATGTTCGAGAAAGTTCCAGAAATTTCTCAAATGATCTGGAAAATCCTATTTATATTATAAACGCAATAGTTTGTAAGTATGGATATTTGTTACTCTTTCACGTAAAAACTACTGAATGGATTTAAATGAAGCTTTACAATAATATAGCTTCTACATCAGAATAACACGTAGGCTACAATTTATAAAGATATTGTGTGAATTGTACAAAATATGATGATAAGTGTCAAGTAAGTAGGAAAAAATCTACCATCTGCGAGCTATAATTCTGGCGCGCGCCAAAACCGCTAGAGTTACACATACGAGTATGTAATGTATGATGGAATTGTTTATCTTAAATAGTCCTACAAAAAAGCCGGTATCCTCTCTAACGCGGGTGAAACCGCGGGGCACAGCTAGTATTAATATATATCACATTTCCGTATTTCCTAGTTTCTGAATTATATACCTACATTTTACCTTAAAATAAAATTAATGCATATTCCCTATTGCTTCACGACAAAAAAGGGTGTAGCACCGATACTTAGTTACACGGTTGAATCAACTTCTATAGAAGCTATGTTTACAGCTACAATAAAATATCACACATTTCAACAATTCTTATATATATTTCAACTGTCAATATGATACTTTAGTTTAATTCTCTGTCAATATGGTACTTTAGTTCTTTCTCTTCTAATATGGTACTTTATTTATTCACTGTAAATTGAGGTGAAACTTCTGTTACATATAATTCCAAAACAGAATAATTATGTTCATTCTTCGGAAGTTTTAAAACTGCTTTTGTATGTGTATTGCATATGTCTAGCAGCTAACAATTTATTTGCCTACAGTTCAATTACTAGAAAGTGTTGAAACTAAAACACTTATGTAATGTTTTTATCAGTGCAGATAGGAATAAAGTGGGTAATTATAATTTGAATATTGCAAATGTAATTAGAAAATACCCAAATCACTAAGCCGGAAGTGGATTAATTTTTCCTTTTAAACTTTTCATCTTTGTTGTTTTGGTAAACAATGATATACTTATGTGGCTTATTGTGGAAATTTTTAATTTTGAAATAAGATAGAAATAAAATGAATAGGTTTTAAGGACAAGTGGTCTCTTAATACAAAATAATTGTTCTCTAATTTACTATAAAAAACAATAAATAGTAGTGCCAAATTGCTGACCACAATATTTCATATCTCCGGAGTATACGAGTATACTCGGAGTGCCAGCAGAAGTGAAAACTTGAACATTAACGTTGTGCATTTTTGATATATTTTGGAATGATTAGGGTATAATTTCGCACGAATTGCTTTTATTATCAGTATTGTTTTTCATCTAGTATTTTCAGTAGGTTTTCATCTAGTATTCTTATAAAGTACTCACTCATTTTCTTTCACTATTTCTTCGTCACTTTGGTCGTTAATTTCTTTGTTCAATGTCCATATTTTAAATACTTGATATAAACGAATTTTTCAAGTATAGACAGTCGAGCCGTCTACGGCTGTCAACCCTCCGTCTTACGAATATTCGATCAGGCCACGTGTCCTGACGCGAGTTTAACATTTTTTACATTTTTTTCATCCCAAAAAAAGTGCACAACGCCACTAAAGAAGTTTTCACTTCAAAAACATTATCGAGCCATACTATTGAGTCGAAACGACTGCCACCCATTTTACTTCCCACAGCTCGGCACGCATCTTTAACTGAAACTGAAGCTTACAACACCATGCTGCTTCAATGCGGCTTGGTGCAGCTATACAGGCAAGGGGCCACCCATTACCGGATCCTTTAAAACCGCTAACGATTGGGACCGAAAGGCTTACAATCCTCCAATAAATTTTGTGTTGCGGAAATATTATAGAAGCATGTTATTCTGTTTGCGTTATTGCATCGAATGATTCAATCACAGACGATATATAATACCACAGACCTATAACGTTATTACTGTTACGCGAATACCAGTTTGGTCAAGCAACAGTGAACCGATTGGCTGTTGGCGGGAATGAAGCGTCACAGATTAAATAATCAATCAATATTGTTAATATATTCTGTGTACTCTAGCTAATTTACTGGGGAGTTCCGGTAATGCCTACTACGTATCAGGTGCTAAGTAATGGCATCGCATGTTCCGACCATATTGCCAGGGCAAGTACGGATTTACCCGGCTTTACAGCAAAATAGGCTAATTTGAGGCCAGTTTCGTTAAAACGTGTTGTCATATTAATTGTAAAATCCGTACTTAAGTCTTAGTAATCAGACACTCAAATCAGATAACCAGAACGTCTCTGATGCAATTTGGGTTCGAAAAGTGTAAAATTATTAATCAAAGCTTGTATGCTTATTTTTACATATAACGTACCCAGTTGAAATCCGAAGAAAGAAGCAGATATCTGACTAAGATAGACCCAATAAATTTCTTTATTCATTTTTATAATTGTACCACGGTGAAGGAAAACATCATAACATTTTATTGCGATAGTTTTCAGCACCGTGCATAACTGAGAGTTATAAAAAATCCTCTCAATTTTTAATGGAGATCTGTGCCCAAGAGTGGGACATTAAAAAGGGTTTAAAAATAAGCTGTAATGTAAGGAACTCCCAACATGCAACACTTGCGCCAAACGATTTGGTGTTGCAATCGGCCTGCATAGTGATAGAGACGATCTCCATTTCAATTTAAACTATGTGTCGTAGCAGGAGAGCTTAAATTCGTAGACAACAGTATTAGTTCCGTACAAAGTGTTGCAAGTTATAGTGTCACCCAATTCCTTACATGAATGTTACCTTCTAGGCTTACATGTACAAAGTGTTACCATACTTGGGAGCAAGTTCGCATTAAATAGTAGAGCATAGTGAAACATTTGGGAATGTAGGTGGTATGCTCCTTCCGATGGGTCCTTTTATAGATTAACTATAATTTTATGCAATGGAATGCCTTTATTCCAATTTCAAAGTGTAATCAGATCAATACATTACTGCCTACTGAGTAGCATAGAGGCGAAACATTCATAAGATACCATTGAATCTTGAGGGAGTTATTGGGCTCACTTAAACCCTTTCGATAGCTTCCTTAGCTTGATAAAAGGCACATGTATAATATTGTAGTATCGACGACCCGTGTGGCGTAATGGTTACCATGCAGGACTGCCAATCGAGGGGTCCCGGGTTCGGTTCCCGGCGAAACGGTTTGAATGATGAGTTTAAATTTCTGTTCGCGGTCTGGATGTTTGTGTTTCTGTCTTTGTATGTGTCCATGGTACCCACGACACAGGGTATATATACCCTACTGTGGAGTTATGAGTGTGAAGCGTTTATTATTATTTAATTTGTTCCGCTCTAAAACATTCTTAATGACTCACCTAACGAATTTGAGACTGCGGCAAAAAGTCACCTATCTAACGGGCAGGTAATACAATCTTTAAACAATAAAACAATTATTGGACAATCTGTCAAATTTAAAAAAGGAAAGTGCAATCGGACACATCTCGTCGCCCCGCCCACTTACGTCAGCGCCTTCCGATACTACTTTCTATATCCATACGTAACTATTTGTTTGGTCAATGCCCGAACTAACATTCATGTGTAAACTTTAACAGGTGCTTAGCATACCCAAAAGACCGGTAGTTAATATAATTTAAGATAATTAGGCCGAGCGGAATGAGCCTCATAACTAGGCCAATGTTTGCGTTCTTTTTATTATACTCGTAGTTTGAAGAAACTGGTGCGGCTAAAAAATAGAGAAGGATACTTCGTAGATAAAAGTTACATCCACTTGTGTTATTATATATCTTTTTTATTTAAAAGTCTAAAAAATAATCATATTATAAAACCATTATCCGTAAAAATAGTCAATTAAAAGTTAAGGAAACCTTATTTTAAATGCTTGTTTTTTCTAATTTCAGCTATAAATAATGAAGTATAAAAAACTAAAAAACACGCTTTTGCCTTTTAAGATACTATTGACACCATGCACCCCACGCTTTTTTTTAGTAAAATACATTTTCTTCTTTTTTTTTACTTTTTAGTTCGTATTTTCACAAAAGTGTGGTTGTAGTTTTTTAAACTATACCTACATTATTTATTTTTGATTTTTGGTTGGATTTTTTTTCATATTATTGCATTGTCATCGGCCCTTGACCCCTGTGCAAATCAAGTTAATCAGACGCTTAGAAGTAGGTGAAAACGAAGTTAAAAGATTCCGTTACATGTATACATACAGGTCAAGCTAATATAAGCGTGTTAAAAAATGTTTATAACATCTTAAAACATGTGATTCCTCACATAGTTTTATAGGTTTTGCTAGTAGGTGTTACTATTAGACATAAGAAATAACAATGTTTTCAATAGGAAACAATACAACGATAGTTAATTTTTATTTTAAGAACGGTTATAAGCTACAAAAATAGACCGTTTTTTAATGAATAGTCAAAAAAGGGATTATAGAAATTTCATTTATATTGTCTCCTTTAAGAATAGAATAATTTGTTTCGTACGTCTAGTTATTGTTTGTACATATGTGTACATATTTCTTACAAAAGGAAGTTTAATAGGCATTGTCAGGCAATAACAATCTATGTGAAAAAGGAACAAAGTTCCTTTTATGGATTCAAGTACATATAAAAATAACTTAGCTCTAAATTCCTTTGAACAATGCGTATTTAAAGCAGGGACTAAAATCGATATTTTAAAAATATCGATATAACCATAAAATTTCGATAGTTTGATATCGATATAAAAATAGCGATTAAAATATCGATAATTTTATCGATAATTTATATCGATAATGTAAGTAATAAACATGCGTGCGAGTGCGACGTTGCCAGATTTGGCAAGCGAAAGGATCGGGGGGCGGGGGGGGGGGATGGTATTTCCTGCGGAGCGATAACGAAGACAATAAGTGTGCCTAGGATCGATATATAATTATCGATATTTTTATCGATATAATTATCGATAATAGAAAAATCGAAATATTTATCGATAAAAATTTATTATCAATATTTTTTTATCGATATTTTAGTCCCTGATTTAAAGTGTATTGAACTATGTAAGGTTATAAACAGAGACAGAATCATATCATACAGCATTTATTGTAATTGGTATTTTTATATTGTTGACTTTTTATTAATACAAAAATGTTTTTATTACAGGTATGTTAACAATATCGACTCTGTGGCAATGAAGTAACAGGTATTTACTATAAAACATGAATATGTACATATTTATAGTACCTAAGTATCTATATAAATTATCTCCACCAACCCGGTATATAACCTATTTGAGACAGGTACCTATTTAGAGCAAAATAAAAAAATCGGCCAAGTATCTATAAAAATCACGTTTATTGTGTGGGAGCCCCCTTAAATATATATTTTATTCTATTTTTAGTATTTGTTGTTATAGCGGCAACAGAAATACATCCTCTGTGAAAATTTCTAATATCTAGCCATCACGGTTGATGAGATACAGCTTGATGACAGACAGACGGGCAGACAGACGGACGGAGAGCGGAGGCTTAGTAATAGAGTCCCGTTGGCACCATTCGGATACGGAACCCTAAAAAGGGCCCAATCAAAGTAAATACCCGTGTGAAACTGAAATAAGCTCTAAATTTTGCGAAATGTTTGCGCCAAAGCAATCTAAGCAGCAGACACGTAATAATAAACTACAGGTACGAGTACTTTGTCTGCAAGCGAACGTTGACCGGAAACTCTAAAATCCCGCTTACTTTAGCTGTAGAGTTCCACAAACTACGTTCAAAATATTTTTTTCATGGTTGATTGATTGTGTAAGTAACCTATTAAATGTTTAGACGAAAAAGTCCCTTTTATCCGTACTAATAATATTATTTATGTCAGAAATTAGCTTAATACGAACCATTGTTAAATTGCACTGCAACATAGGAATAATGCTAGAAAGTTTTGTAAACAAAGTCATGATAACAGTAGTTGTGTTGATCACGCAAAATAGCTGTAGTGCGTAAAAATTAAATGAAAAAAAAAATCAGACATTTTACTTGTAGATGGAAATCAAAATTTTGGGAGTTTTTCCCTTTTTCTTGCCTAACAATATGATTTACCGACATCGAAACTTTTTTAAGTTGAATGGGTTTCTATAAAAGTCGTCAATGTAAATTTAAATTACCTGTGATCTTTAGCTTATTTACCAACTAAATAACTGTCATGGGAAAGGAAATTTGTTAGTAATTCACTCGATGAGAGGAAATAATTTATTAACTAGTTTTATTCTAAAAACCATGTCATGGAAGTACTATGTTAATATTAACGTTTTACGGATATTGCCTTATGAAATCATAAATATCCATAATATTATAAATTCGAAAGTAACTCAGTCTGTCTGCTACGCTTTCCCGCTTAAACTACTGAACCGATTTTAATGAAATTTGGAACCAACACATCTAGAGTGGACCTTGGGAAAGGAAGGCAGGAAAGACAGGCTATTAGACACATTCAAAAACGTTTTTATAACGAAAAACAAAGTTGCTAAATAAAATAATGATTATAAAAATAAATAAAAATATGGTTAAAAACTAGTGCCATTAAAAGCTTTTTATTGATATGACATTATTTATACAAAAGTTGAGACACTTAAAATCGTAGATTTTTTATATATACTACGCGTAGTCAAAATAAAATATCTATGCTTAAAATGCAACGACCTTTTTTATCTGTTCTTTTTATAAAACAGCGACTCTGTTGTGTCTATTATTCCTTTTTATTCTGTCAAATCAGACAGTCATGATTCGATAAAAAAATTATATTTGTTCCAATTTTCAATCAGAACGAAAGGCACTATTGCTGTAATTATGATTATAATTATATTGAGATTACAACGCTACTGAATGGTCGTCATTGTTTTTGATCACGAATATTCAAATCCGTGACTTTGTAACCAGAAAGGCATCTTTATATCAAAGTGTTATAGTTTATTATTGCTAGTAGACACGAAACAATTTTTAATGAATGAGAAATGCGTGCGAAAACGCATTGGGCAATGAATGGTGCAATTCAGTTTGCATTGTATGTCATTGTATACGCCGCAGCATTCGTATTTTGAAATTTAAGAATAATTGTCTTCATTTGATTTTATGTCGTGAGGCATTTAGCAGATCATAACGTATGGGATATAAGTAGGCGCATTATTTGCTAGGTAGTTGTGAAGGCAAGTATAGGACATATTAAGCGATGTAGGTATCTGTAATGTACTTGTCACACATTAGGGAATCATCAAGCTCACTAGCGCAACTTCTATCCGTCCATCCATCCATTTCTCAGCCTTTGAAAGTCCACAGCTGGACATAGGCCTCGTATATAAGTCCCTGTAGCTTCGGGATTAAGAATAGAGGTACGGTATCCCCTGCCTGATCGTAAGAGGCGACTAAAAGGGGGCTTCCGAGAGTGGGAGCTCGATCCGTCCAGCCAGCAGCCCCGGGAAGGACGGCGGTGTGTGCGTGGCGGCATGCCGCCGTAAACATCGGAATTGCACGAGAGCACATCTGCTCTCCGAAGATGTGCCCGTTCTGGGGGCGCTGCGCGTGGAGGACAACGGTGCGAACAAATCAACAAGCTAAAACCTTTTTCGTCGTTGACATGCATTTTTCCGTCGAAACACTGTGACCGTAACACAATAGTACAGAGCATCACAGGTACTGACAGGTATGACACCCGTCAGAGGAGTGGCCTTTACGGGCGAACCTCTCGTCCCAACGTCCATACACAATGTGCCTTCTAGTTATACAACTAGTGTGTCTGTGTGTGTCGGTGTCAGTGTTGACGGTGCATAGAAAATGACGTTGTTAATTCAAATTGACATACCTATTTAGAAATGTATGCGTCTGTAGCGATGAAAAAATAATTGCGAATGTGTGACAAAATTAAAATATATGCGTTCTTCCCCCGCACCAGATTTGGCACAAAAATTATGTATCGAAGCGAGGCGCTATGCTGCCGTCTCTACTGAAGGGTGAGTTTGATGATTTACTTTGATGCTCTATGGCCTAATGGCATTCTCTGCCAGTTAACTCTGGGCGATGGTGAGAGCTATGGATACACACGATAGGTCTTAAATTTAAAAAAAATGTCCACCAATCCGCACTTAAATTGACCAGCATGGTGGGCTATGGCCTAATCCCGCTCATTTGTAAAAGAGACCTGTGCCCAGCTGTGGGACATGAAAACAGGTTTAAAAAAATCCTAAGCAAAAAAATATAATAATTTAAAAGCGCCCATGTATGTAGGTCCAGTAGTGCGCAAGGTCGACATGTAGCTTTCGGCCGGTCATGGGCGCCGATGTACTCATCTGTATTTCTGTCAAGCACTATTTGGCGAGGTTCTGTGATAAATTGCCTAGTTGTGCGTGCTTCCGCGGTTTTTGTTTATCTCTTTGTTTAAACAAATGATTTATTAAATATTAATTAACATTATTAAACTTCATTTTTTTTCTTTCAGTATTAAATATTAATTAACATTATTAAACTTCATTTTTTTGTATACGGCTATTCTTTCAGTCGCTTACGAACAGATATGTATAAGTTTTTTTAAAAATTTAAAACAATAAAAATCGTATTTTATACATCACAGTCTAGGATTGCTTCATTGATTCCTGAACAGTGAACACATACTTAAAACATTCAATTGAAACGCGCATAGCCCGGCGGGTAGATTAGAATGCAAACGATATACGCGTCTTAGCTAAATTGTCGCGGTTGCTTGTAAGATACCTGACCGCTGGTGGCAAAAATTTCATGCGCGTTCCTATGCTTCGGAGGGCATGTTCAGCCGTCGGTCCCAGTTGTTTTCGATATTTAACTGTCGTTACAAATTACACACATACAACATTAAATTTGTTAAACCTGTTTTGTAGGTGGTAGAACTATTATGGTTCGCCCGGAGAAGTACCACCGCTGCACCCACTTCTGCCGTGAACCAATTCTGTTGCGTTTCGGTGGAAAGGTGCAGTTGCCGGCCATACTTACATGAGGCGACCAACAGCCTCCGGGGTAGCAGCGCAACTGCACACGACCTCAGACAAGACTTACCTATGCTTGCTTGAGGATGTATGTTGATGTCCATGGGCTGCAGCGACCACTTAACCTGCATGCTCATCTGCTACTCCATTAAAAAAAAAACCTTATCGTAGGCCATATGGGCGCTTTGAAATCATCCAATAACGGGTGGGCCACTAATCCGCATCTCCACCATCCAGCATTGGTGCAGCATGGTGGAGTAAGCTCCAGGCCTCCTCAATTATGGGACGAGACTATAACAGTGGGACGCAAAAAAAAATTTGCAGCCAAGAATTGGGTGTCATAGGTATATTCGTTTTCGTAAGTAATGAAAGCGAGAGTATGTTCTGAGCCAACTGACGTCACAGCTCAGCACAGTGCCGGGTACGTAAACCAAATAACAGCATGCAGTAAAAGTGAGAGTGGTCGGAATCTGAACCGGTTGCTCGTAGGGTTGCTGCTTCCGGTTCCTATGATTGATGATTTAATAATCTGTTATAACCATAACTTATTTTCTATCTGTAAAAAAGTATGAATTAACAGCAGATGGGCTCCTATTAAGAGAATAGCTTGCCGAAGCAGGTTTTTAAGGAAAAACCCGTAAAATGTGATCTATAAATATGTTATAACGCTGATACATTTTTCTTATTGTATTTTCGTATGTTTGAAATTCATTATTGGTATGAAAATGTTATGAGTAGGTATATTTAAATATGGCGTCGTTATACGCTACTAGTTCAAAGGGAAAGATGTGTAAAAATCAAAACGACTATTACTGTATTTCGAAGTATTTATTTTGTATTTGTATTTGCTATTGATTTGCTGTGAATAAGTCATGACTCTATCGAATTGATCTACTGGACTATAAGAAGTATTTGTATCCTTATAAATGTTGTTAAATGCAGCAAAAGACGCTATGAGCCATTAATTCGGGTTTACATTTTTATGTTTTATAAATAGACTCGCGCACAGAGGCATTTCATGCGATTAGGAAAAACGCTGCCCCCTTGCTACAGCACCTACGAAACAGTAGCAAGATGATGTTTAAAATGATTCCTGGCAGACCAAAGTACCAGACTATCTTAGATCTATCCAAAAGCATTGGATGGAGATAGCTTTAGGGCACAAATAATAATATAATTGTATAATTACTCCAAAGTCCCATATGATTTAATTAACAATGCTAACAGACTATTAAGCTACATTTTTACTAATACACTAATAGTCCATGTTCTGTTACGTCTGAAATAAAGTGTTTTTTGTAGTTATTTATTTAGTAAATTACTGAATGTCTTTTGTTAAAATAATTTTTTACCACCTTCCTCGTCTTATTTTGCTTAATATTTCCAATTTTTTAAACAATACCAACTTCCTCAAAGTGCCATCATCAAAGCCTATTTCAAACCGTGAACAAGTCTAAAGTTATTTCAGATGTCAGAACGTGATCTACAAATAGTAAAAGGATCTCCGGCCCAAGGTCAGGCGGTCACACGATCTAGTTCACAATATATAAGTGTTGGTATTAATACGTTCGGTTATTAGGTTGGCGGTAACCGGAGAGGCAGGAATGTTCACCTTTGGATCGATTTCGCGACTACTGAACCGAAAAACTGATGTTGCACTTGTTACATAAGATGTAGGCACAGTTTCTGCGTTATCTGTTCTTACATGAACGGTGAACAGTGGACTGATTTTGTAATTCTGAAAGAAA
This sequence comes from Pyrgus malvae, assembly GCA_911387765.1. NCBI lineage: Eukaryota > Metazoa > Arthropoda > Insecta > Lepidoptera > Hesperiidae > Pyrgus > Pyrgus malvae. The sequence goes on along the minus strand of OU426958.1, from coordinate 2,636,144 downwards.
TTATTTCAATCAAAGTAAATGAAATAATTTCTTTCAGAATAACAAATTCAGCCCTTAGGTTTTAATGAAGTATACTTTGGCAGTTTTGCACTTTTGTGTTAGTAGCAGCTTAATTTTATCTGAGCGAAAATATGATTGAAATATTATAAAAATAATATTGTAATAGACTACATGAAGCTTTATATTCACTTTACTTAGAAAATGTCGTGCTTTTAAAAATATTAGCCTATAATATTAATAATATTGGGCGCCTGCCTGTCTGCCGGTCCCCCCTCGAAGACTCATACTTTTCGTTAGCTAGTGTGAAGCTTATAGCAATAAAAGTAACCCTACGTTCAGTAGTGAAGATATAATATTCTGATTCATCGATTTCAGAAAAAAAGTTAAATTTCTGGTTTCAGTTTGTGATTTTGAGTTCACTTTGATTTATATGATTTCTTAATAAATAATGTATTTAGTTTAAAAAACGAAAAACCACGCTTTTGTGGAAATACGAACTAAAAAGTTTAAAAATCTAAAAAACACGCTTTTGTGAAAAAACGTAATAAAAAGTGTCTTTTTGTTTTTTAAACTACATTATTTATTTTTAATTTTTTTTAGTTGGTTTTTTTTTCATATTATTGCATTGTCATCGGCCCTTGACCCCTGCGCAAATTTTCAAGTTAATCAGACGCTTAGAAGTAGGTAAAAACGAAGTTAAAAGATTCCGTTACATACATACATACAGGTCAAGCTAATAAAAGCGAGTTAAAAAAATATGAACTCTGGCTGCAGTATCGATTTTCCCGAAATCATAACTTTAGCCTGTACTTAGTTATATGTTTTTTCTCTTTCTCTTTCTTCTCTTGGAATGGGCGCTGAGGTGTACCTTACCATTATACAGTCAAGTGATCTAAGTACAAAATCCATTTTGTGTCACTCATATTTATATAGATACTTTCGTGTTAAGAAAGTAGTGAAAACACTGTCAGTTTGTCATCGTCAGATTTGTAAAAAAGTTAGACAATACCACTAACGTATCGGTCGTGTCTTCAGACACGCTATGCGTTTCAACATTTACAACCTTTTGTTGTAACCTTTCAAGAACGTACAGTTACATGTCAAAACATCACGCGATGAGCTGTTGTAGCGAATTTTAGATATATTTTTCGGTCGCGAGTGTAATAAGATAGTACCTGGACGACCGAGCATTGCTCGAATAAAAACAATTTATCTTCTTAGTTTCATTTCAAACGCCACGCCAATTGAAATAGCTCCCAATAAAAATAATCACAAAAAATAAAATAAAGCAATATGGTTTTGATTGAGGTTTGAACCCGGGTCTCTAGTTCCGCAGTCAGCCCACGTAACTATTCGGCCAAGGAAGCTTTTATTCAATGAACGATTTTTTTATAGAAGTCTTTCAAATCGACATAGTCATTTCTTTGAACTTCGGATTGGCGGATGGCATTTGACGGCGTTCTACGCCGTATTATTTATTCTATCATGATATCCAAGAAAGGAAGTTTACGATGCAGTGGAACTTTTTAGCTGCATTCTTTTTAGTTTCATTTCTTTGGGCTTGTTATATTTATATTTTTCAGTCAGAAATGCGAGCCGGGGTTTGAATATGAGCTCTCAGTGTCCGAAACTGAATAATACTGCTTCAAGTTCGCGGCAATGCTATAGAACAAGATAGAGCGAAGGTGGTAGAGTCACGTTTGTAGACAGTAATAACGGTAGCGATTACTTCCGTCTCTAGTTTGCAGAGACTTTTTGTCAACAACCTCACACGTAGCATATTTCAATAATAATGACTTTGATTGGTTTGATTTAATTTTGAAAGTTTAAGTTTTGAAATAACACGTCTTGATTTCTAGAGATATTTTCCAGTAGTCTCTACTAATACTAGTATTTTTTTCAACCTTTTTATGTCACACTGCTGGGCACTGGTCTCCACTCATAAGTGAGAGGGATTTAGTCCATATTCCACCACGCTAACCAAGTGTGGATTGGTGGACCACTAGTACTAGTATTAGTATTACTTCATTATTTCATTATTAGTAATAGTATCTAGAAGTACTAGCAGAAGCATCATATCGAAGTTGTGCCAGAAAATTAGTATTTTTTGTATAAAATTGTATAAAATTTGTGTATAAAAGTCCTAACCACAGAGATTTAACCTTAAAGAAAGCTGATATAACCTAATAAAAATTATTAGGAAATAAGAAAATTGGTAAAAACGGGCAAGTGAGAATCGGACTTCCGCACGAAGGGTTCTGTACCATAATCTATAAAGAATTTATTTATTTATTTATTTATTTATTTATTGACACACCAACAGCGTTACATACAATAATTCGTAATTAAAATTATTTCTAAACATATATACTAGTATGCATGCCAGTTACAGGTGCGTACATCATTCACCGATATGACATATTAATGCTGTTCATATAGTTCGTTTATATACACAATTTAACAATTTAAAAAACAGGAGATTGAAAAGTTTGAAATAAAAATCAGCTAGAGTGGAATGTTTGAACATATTATTATGATTAAAATAACTTAACTTAACTTGGTATTTATTTGCAGAAATGTGCGGTAAGCTTCTTTCTCAGGCTTGAAACTGTGTCATGGAATATGTCAATTTCAGTAACAAACGCAGACAGCCGATTATATTCAGAACACATTCGTGGCAGTGGAGAGTGCTTAAGGACATTTGTTCTGCACACTGTCACATAAAAAGTATTTTGAATAGGTTTTCTAGGGTATCTATATGGTACATTAAGGGATATTTTCGTTGTTAACTCTTTGGAGTCTATTTCGCCAGATAAAAGCTTTTTTAAAAAAGAATCACGTTTATTGTATGGGAGCCCCCTTAAATATTTATTTTGTTCTATTTTAGTGTTTGTTTTTATAGCGGCAACAGAAATACATCATCTGTGAAAATTGTTAATATCTAGCCATCACGGCTCATAAGATACAACCTGATGACAGACAGACGGACAGACAGACGGACGGACAGCGGAAGCTTAGTAATAGGGTCCCGTTGGCACCCTTCGGGTACGGAACCCTAAAAACAGTATTTTACTTTGGATATTTTTACTGTTTTGATTCATAAAAAGATTTTGTCAGTTTTACTATCTATTAAGTTTGGTAAACTGATGGATCTGTTGCAACGACGACACAGTCGTTGATCTGTTGTTATAAATCCGTGCTAATAATAAAGAGCACTCTAAGTACGTGTTGCGTCTAAGTTTATACATATTGTTTGTAATAAATTATGAAGGCGCTATCGGCGTATCCGTGTAATAACCGCGGAACAGAGGGGCCACTCTGTAAGCATCCGTCCGTAAGTTCTAACATTTTCAGAATCATTTTTAGCATACTCAGATCGCTTCTTTTTCATGAATTAATAAGATAAGCGTTGTCATTGATCGCATTAAGCTATTGAATGAATAATATTGCTAGAATTTTTCAATCTAATCCAATCTAATTCAGTGAGAGCAAAACTGTTTTTAATTGAATTTCATTAAATTCAAGGCGGCATGCGGCATGCGGCCACGCACACACCACGTCCTTCCCGGGGCTGCTGGTTAGGCCAACCCCCGAAGCCCCCTTTTCGTCGCCTCTCACAATTGGCAAGGGATACCATAGCTCTATCTTAATTCCGAAGCTACAGGGAACCCTACTTTTACTCTCTTTAAAAATCGTTTTCATTAGCTAAGGGATAAAGAAGTATATTATACTATCGAGATGTAAAAACAAGGCAAGCCTCTCCACCACAGCTCTCCACATAGTGGCGGAACTGAGACGCATGTTGTAACTACACCAACTTACTTTACTTAATTTACCGCAACTGGCATTCGCAATCAGAGCAACTGCTTTAGTAATATAATTTATCACGGTTGCTTCTGATATACGGCTGATTTAAAACGGAAATCGTCAATGCAAAGTTAATATTTTAAAATAGGGCTGAAGTTTTTCTCCGTCTGCTCTTTTCTACAGCTCATCATTTTCTAAGCGCATCCGATACACTAACTACTAAAAGTTTGATAACAAAAAACAATTGGTTTGTTTATCACTTTTTTTTCGGAGGTAGAGAAATGTAAACGGATTTTCGGCCAAGATCCACCGTTCGTTCGGACCACTCCGCCGTTGTAGATATTAATTTCAAATCAATTCAAGTCAATTTTATTTTATTTGTAGCTTACCTTAACCCTAACCCACATCTTCTGAGAGTGGAAATTACAATATTTAATGACTAAAATGGTGGCTATATGAGTTTACTTAGATGCTGATTAATAAAATAAACTTAACTAACGAGAAGACAAACTTTTACAAATTTATATAGGTATATCCAACTCAGAATACGCGAGAACGTTACAAACTTCATTGGAATTTTCTCGTTCAAAAAATCTTTATTGTGGAATATAGGTGTTCATTGATGGTGTTTAAATATTAACATCATTGAATAAAATTACTAAATTGTGATTAGCGATGATGATAAGACCTATAATGACTAATGGATGCAGGCCAGGTGGTGTTAAGTGGTCGCTGCAGCTCATGGACATCTGCACACAACCTCTAGCAAGCATAGGTAAGTCTTGTCTGAGGTCGTATGCAGTTGCGCTGCTACTCCGGAGGCTGGTGGTCGCCTCATGTAAGTGTAGCCGGCAACTGTACCTTTCCACCAATAAACAACAGTTTAAAACAGTACAAAATATCTAACTCCCATAATCTGAATAGGCATAGATACGTAAATAGAAGCAGTGGTAATCACATTCCTGTATCGCGTGCGACGCGGCGACGGTAAGTGGAGCAAGCTGGCGCAACGAGCCGCTCGCATCCGCGCTGCACTAAGATCACTCTTAAATCGTTGATTGGCGAATTGCCAATTACTCGTACACTGATTTTATCTTTATGGGAACGGTGACCAACCAACCTGATTTTATCATTATTCTGAGGTCGGTCATCACGCCGAAGTCTCGTAAAGATTAAAAGGTTCGATTCCTAGCGGAGAAGAAATTTAATAATTTAGATTTTTCGCATGTAAGTCATCGTTATTATGACCGTCTGGTATGGATACTGCGTATAACGTTTTCATCGTAACAATGAAATAGAGAATGACCTAGACGTGAGGCACTATAGACATGAGAGACCTATGTCTTTGTCTTTTTTATTGAAAGACCGACATTTTTGCATGATTCTTCCGAGGAAGTACCACCGTTGCACAAATTTATGTCTTAAAGTAATTTCATTCATTTTTCCTGTCTCCCATACAGGAAAAAACCGGTCAAGTGCGAGTCGGACCCACGCACAAAGGGTTCCGTACAATTATCTAAAAAAATCACGTGTATTTTATGGGAGCCCCTTAAATATTTATTTTATTCTATTTTTAGTACCTATTTGTTGTTATAGCGGCAACAGAAATGAATCATCTGTGAATTTTTCTAATGTATAACCATCACGGTTCATGAGATACAGCCTGATGACAGCTGACGGACGGACAGCAGAGGCTTAATAGGGTCCCGTTGGCACCCTTCGGGTACGGAAACCTAAAGAGAGCGATTGGCGGTAAACCAATGTGGGGCGACCATTAGCCCCCAGAACTGCACACAGCAATACCTTGTGCTGCTGCCACTAATAAACAACTAATTATGTGCTGCATACACTGTGATATTATAATGTTATAAAAAGGGCAGGAAGTGATTGGCATTTGGTGTGCTTCGAAAACAATATGCGTTCTAGATATTTTAAATAATAAAATGGCGACCGGCGTGGCGCAATGGTTACCATGCCGGACTAACAACCGAAGGGTTCGGGGTTTGACTCCCGGCGAAACAGAAATTTGAATGATGAGTTTAAATTTCTATTCTCGGTCTGGGTGTTTGTGTTTCTGTCTTTGTGTGTGTCCATGGTACCCACGATACAGGTTATATACCTGTAGGGGCTATCAGTGTGAAGCGTTAAATAAGCCCCATGACCCATATGGCGCTATGGTTACCATGCTGGACTGCCAATCGGAGAGTACCGGGTTCGATTCCCCGCGAAACAGAAATTTGACACAGCTACCTTACTATGGGGCTATGACTGGGAAACGTTATCGTTATTACTATAAAAAAAACTTGCAATCACACCATGGCTTGCGGTCGAAGGTATAGTTCAAAAGCATCTATGTGCCTCTGACTGTATGCTATTACTTATTTTTCATGCAAGCTTTTACAAGTAGGATCGTATTATCAATAGGGTTTTAAAATTTATTTATATTAATCCTTTATTTTGAGTGACGAAAAGGTAGATGGATACAAGAATAATATTCGAAAGAATTTGTTATCGTTAAGTCCTTTACTCGAATAAGTAGGTACATTAATTTAAGAACTGGTTTCACGACTATAAGCGACATACATTCCTGTCCTTAATTAAACATTATGTACATGTATAACACTTTTGTGTGAAGTATGTGTCGCAAATGTCAATCCAATCTTAAAACCTATAATTCAAGTATCATATTATAGAATCTAATTATTGATTAAGTGATTGATCCATCCATTCATCCATCGGCCATAAGAAGCTCACTGCTGGACATAGGCCTCCCCTAAAATTCGCCACTCCATCCGGTCCTGCGCCCTCTGAATCCAGTTGTGTCCCGCTGTCTTCTTCAGGTCGTCAATCCACCTGGTATGAGGGCAGCTTGCGCTCCTTTTGCCAAGAGGTCGTCGTCATTTGAGGACCTTTCTTCCCCATCGATTGTCAATCCTAATACTCGTAACTATAGCCTTCCCATTGCCACTTCAGCTTAAATATTATGAGAACTGTGGTGATTGGTAAGGCTAACTTGTTATGTTTTACGCGTTCCCAATGAATTAGTCTTTGGCAGAGGGAGAGAGACATGCGAGAGGGCCTTTGGAGCGATCGTGTTCTATATTCTTTGCTTTTACAGTATTGTATACATGCAAGATATTTTAAAATATTGGATAGCGTGATCCATATGTGATTAGAATATATATTGCCTAAAGTGACACGTAAAGAACCATTTCTTGAATCCGCCCAAAATAAATATAAAATACAAAATTGTGTCTAAGGCTACCGTTGAAACTTCAAATTTACTACGCACCAAGATTAATACGAACGGACAGACATCAATAAGATTACATTAGCATAACGTACAAAAAATTTGGTGTGGCCATGTAGACAGATACTGGTCAACTGTTCGTATACTCAATGGCATAATCGTTTATTGCACTACACAAAAATTATAAAAAATATATGCGTGACCTGTACATAAAAAAACTTCTGAAGATCTTGGATATTCATGGATAGTTTAAGAATCATATCTGATCTGATATCAAAAGTTCCTTTGAGAATTTTTAACATCAAATAAAAAATTTACGATAATATCTGCTTCCGTAACCAATTTTTTTTAAATGCAAAGGTATTTCGGTAAAGATATGTCCTTAGATAATCACCATTAAATGATATCGTGACGATTCCATTCCACGACCCACGTTCACCACTCCATCAGCTCCTGCGCCCTCTGAGAATTCAACGATTTCCCGCTATCTTATTTAAGTCATCAGTCCACTTGGTTAGAGGACTGCCTGTGCTCCTTTCATCATTCGAGGACCTTTCATCCTCATCAAAAACCTCAAAACTATATGTATATTGCCCTATTGGCTTATTGCCATATTGCATAATTGCATATGTCAGCGACCATAGTTCTTCTACGGATTTCATCATTTCTGATTTTGCCACGTAGAGAAATATCAAGCATAGACTTGCACTTGCACTAAACCCCATCGGTGGCCTGCCTCTGCGTTTGTGAAGACTCCGGGATCTCCATAGGAACGCACCGGTGTCCTCCACGCGCGGCGCCCGATAACGGGCCCATCTTCGGGAGAGCAGATGTGCTCTCCTGCACCTTCAGGTGTTCACGGCGGCATGCGGCCACGCATACACCGCCGTCCCTCCCGGGGCTGCTGGCTGGACGGGTCAAGCTCCCACTCTCACCGTCCGCATCCCCGGAAGCCCCCTTTTAGTCGCCTCTTACGATCAAGCAGGGGATACCGTAGCTCTATTCTTAATCCCGAAGCTACAGGGACTCGCCGTAAGTACCTATGATTAAAAATATAAAATATAATATTCAAATGCCTATTCATTCACCGATATTTATGGCTATTTACTATTTAAATACATCCAGCCTTGGCTATATGTTATGAAATTTATGTATCTGATTGTACTTTATAAATATATCAGAGTAGCATACCAGAACGATGACTATTTAAGTACCTAATAGGCAATTGGTCAGGTACTATAAGCGAATGTTGGGCAATATAAGATACAAAGTGGTGATTCACAGAGGTATCATAATTATAATCTAAATGGGTTTGTTTTCGAGAAGCAACTTCTATATTATAGGAATCATCATCATCGATTTGGTGCATTAATACCTACATTATTTTATTGTCTCATAGACTAGATATATTAATGCTCAATTGCTCACTAAACAACATACTTATTTTAATATCGAGAATAATATGTAGTTCTCAAAATATATCCCCATGTTCCAGTCAAGAGTGAGGGAGAGGGGGATATTGATATTTTTTTCAAAATTATGTAATGTTGTTGATGTTGATAATGATGTTGTTGAAGATGCCAAAAATATAAAACTTCTGAAACAATAAAAATAAACTAACCGAAATTCGAAATCTTATCAGAAGATGCGAAATATGGGATCTTTTTAAAGAACCTCAAGTAAACACAAATAATTAGTCTTTCAAGTTTTATTATACATTGAGTAACGATCTGCTTTAGGCGTGTCTATAAAAGGTATTACTACAAAAACCAGATCTGCATAAACACGTATCCAACCGTGAGATGTTCCTATGTTTGGCTTTCTGGACTAGTCTGACGAGAAAGCCACAGACCTAATAATCATTATGAAGATATGACATAGTGAATTTTATAATATCGAAGTATCTGTAAAGTAACACCATTTCAATTTCAAATTAATTCCTTTACTATTTAGTATACATCATTCAGTTTAGTCAGCCAGCTTAGTTCTTCTAAATGAACCCCGGTAAACTAACCATTCAGTTTATGGTACTCATTCTTACTGTCAAATCTTATGTAGCCTCATTTAAAAGTGATGTCTTGATATAATCACCAACTCTTAATAAAATTATGTAATAATATGGTAACAAATTCAGATGTTTACAGCCAATATTATTATCCCCATTATTTAACTTAACTTTCACAAAAAATCAATTTTACAAATCGAGATTAAAAAGCTTCTAAATATACTAGAGTAAGTCATGTGTCTTATACATTTCCAGGAACACACTCTGAGCAAAGACAGTCCTATAATAAATAAATAAATAAACGCTTCACACTCATATCCCCACAGTAGGGTAGATATACCCTGTGTCGTGGGTACCATGGACACACACAAAGACAGAAACACAAACACCCAGACCGAGAACAGAAATTTAAACTCATCATTCAAATTTCTGTTTCGCCGGGAATCGAACCCGGGACCCTTCGATTGGCAGTCCGGCATGGTAACCATTGCGCCACGCAGGTCGTCGTCTATGTCTGCCTAAACCTATGTCTGCTAGCCATTCGTTCTATGGTCATTACAGCCACGTAATATATGTGCAGTTTGACCAGTTTTACACACGGTGTTCCGCAGTCCTATCCTACAATTTCACTTCGCGGTACGTTTTCTAGCCGACACGGATACCGTACGAGAGATAGCTTCCCGCGGTAGAAGAGCGTTTGACGTGTGTCCAGTAATGTCTTCCTCATTGGCCATTTAAAAAGTAAAAGTTTTCTCGACATTACATACGTAATTTCGAATTTTACGAGCTTTTTAACGCGAGAGTAAGAGTTAACTGATTTGTAAAGCCCTACGCCTCCGTAATGAATAAAAATCGGTCAAGTGCGAGTCGGACTCGCGCACGAAGGGTTCTATACCATTATTATATATACAACATTATTTTATTCTTTTTTAGTATTTGTTGTTATAGCGGCAGCAGAAATACGTCAACTGTGAAAATACAGACAGACGGACAGCGGAGGCTTAGTCCCGTTGTAGTGTTTCGTTGGTACCCTTCGGTAACCCTAACCAAACTCAAATGTAATGTCTTGTAATATGTATAAACACATTTGAGTGTCGACGATCTGCGTGGCGCAATGGTTACCATACCGGACTGCCAATCGAAGGGTCCGGGTTCGATTCCCGGCGAAACAGAAATTTGTATGATGAGTTTAAATTTCTGTTCTCGGTCTGGGTGTTTGTGTTTCTGTCTTTGTGTGTGTCCATGGTACCTACGACACAGGGTATATCTACCATACTGTGGGGCTATGCGTGTGAAGCGTTATTGTCATAATTATTGTTATTCATTTAACTATCACTGAATAACATGTTACTATATATATACATTTTGTCTCTATTAATTCTATAAAAGTGGTACCCAATATAATTTGACGAGCTTTCTAACGGTACTTAGTAAGAGCTGACCCATTGTTAGCCCCATCAGCTTTATCTGTATCCATTTTCTATTTACTGTGTGACATTAGGCAACAATCTCTATTAATATCAGCTAAACATTAAAACTTTACGAGATTTTTAACGCTACTTGATAAAAGCTGATCGTATGTAAGGCCTTTCGCTTTAATTAATAGATTATGAAATATATTACATACATTTGTATGCATGCAGTTCTTAGTTACTGAAATTACCTTAAGCTACAATCTTATAAGGTAATCAATTATGTATTTTTTCTTTATAACCATTGGCTGCAAACCTTTTTTGCGTCCCACTGCTGGGCACGGGTCTATCCCCTTTATTGTGGAGGCCTGGAGCTTACTCCACCACGCTGCTCCAATGCGGGCTGGTGGAGATGCGAGTTAGTGGTCAACCCGCCGTCGAATATGTTTAAACCGCCCATAAGGTCTCCGACAAGGTTTAACGACTGTTATCTATCGACAACAACCGGGACCGACGCCTTAACGTGCCTTTCGAAGCACGGAAACGCGCAGGATTTTTTTTGCCACTAAAGGTCACCCATCTCACACCCGACTGCGCCCGTCTGGCTTTAGTTGCATAGATCGCTTACGTTCTACGCTAATCGCCGGGCCATGTGCGCTTCACTATAACCATTACAATTTTACAAAGTTAGAGATTACCGATTGTTAGAAAAGCCTCAATAAATATAAAAATGCAATGTGGTATAATACACACGTCTGTATTCAATTTATTCACTGAGTGACAAGTTTTATGTTTATTAATTTTACAATTTATTTAAAATAACGCTTCATACTATAAGCCCCGCACTTCTCTTCGTCTTGGGTACCGAGACCACAACACAACACTAACAACTTAATTGAGAATAGAAATTAAAACTCTTCATTGAAATTTCTGCCATGTCATGAATCGAATCAATGGCCCTCTGCCTGTAAATGGCGGTTTCGCATAACTATTGCGCCACACAAGTCATCAAAATTTTTTTTTTCATTTTCACGTGGAAATCCAAAGAGCCTTGTACGGTGAAAAGCTTGTAAAGCAATCAGATAAGATGAGAGAATCTATGAAACAAATAAGAACCAGTCGCACCTTAATTGTTGTTTGTCCTATTTTGAAACAGAATGATATTGTGGAGATTTTTCATTACAATAATTGAAAATATTAAAGCGAAGCTGGAATTCAAAGATATAATCACGGAGCCACGACAATAGTTATATCTGGCCTAAAAACGATTCTTTGCCATAATTTATAAAAAAGCAAAGTTCAAATCGTTCGTGCGTACTCTAAGGAAAGTGAAAACTGACTTTCGTCGTGAGTACAACTAGCCTTGCGGGTACTTCATCTGTATGGAATACTAGCTGTGCCCTCAGGCTTAACACAGAAAAGGAACGATATTTACCATGAAGTAAAAAGAATGAAGTAAAGTTTGTGCCCCCGTGGCCCGTGATTAAAACCTTTTTCTCTAAAGAATGAGAATATCTCCAGTAGCTTAGGTATGTCATTCTCCAACCTCTAATTTATCTCCATACAAAGAAGCAGGTCCATCCGTAGTACCGTTGCAACCTGAAAGAAGAGAACAAACAAAGTAACACACGTTCACATTTCATAATATTAAAGGGATTTCTTAAGAGCCTACGTCGTAAACGAAACTTACTTCCGAAAATTTCTTTTTCTTGTTTCAGTAGTTTAGAGGTAACTGCTAGAAATCTAATAGTGTAGGTACTGTTTATATTACGTCTTGATTACGCATCAGAATGAAAACTACGAGAGAATCTAGGAATCGAAGTGGCATACATAAACCACTTTTACATAACATACTACGACCATATGTACAGGGCAATAAACATTAGACCATACAAGCAACTGACAGGTCATACGCAAAAAAGACACAGGTGGAATCGGTAGTATTTTGAATTGCCTTAACGATGCCGTTTCAGTACCACCTGTGTAACGATTAACGATAAACGATTAAAAATAATTTGGACTAATTAAACGTTTTAGTATTGCTTACTACGAATACTTTTAGAAGTAAGTAGTAACTTGTAGAATCTATCGACTACATCGGGTTTTCGTCGTGAATTAATTATTTTCTTTGGTAAATAAATGCGTTTACCTTTAACATATACACAATTTCTTTGTTTTTCAAAAATAAGGCACTAGGCTGTTATGTGATAATGTTATAATTACTGCTGAAGACAAAATAACTCAGCAAACATAGGGGAAAATTAAGAACTTTAGAGAAAAGCTCCATTAACATTTCTCAGATCCGCGGCCCTTGTCAAATTGTACATTTTTCGGACTTTGTTAACTTGCAACAAGTATTCTATTACTTATACTGCGTAAAGTAAGTTTTACGCTTTCTAGTACATCGCATGCGGTAAAACCACAAGTTAATGGTTCTACTAGTATATTTGCAAGACGAATTCCCCGCTTGTATGTTTACGGTTTTTAGAGTAGTTTTTATGTGCGGTTCAGAGATTTTATGGCATTTCTTTTCTATTTAAACAAACCTGTACAGTTAAAGATAATTAGAAATCGGGAGTTATTTTTATGTGCATATTTAAATTGCGATAAGATAATTTTGGGAAATACGATTCTCGGTACGTAAATTACGTAATAGATACGTATAAATTTATTAATCCATTGACTCCATCTTACATAGGAGTAGGTATAATTGTATAACAATATTATCATAGAAAGTTATGTTTTCTTTTATTTGAATGGAGTAGCAGACGAGCATGCAGGCCACGTGGTGTTAAGTGGCCGCTGCAGCCCATGGACATCTACATACAACCTCAAGCAAGCATAGGTAAGTCTTGTCTGAGGTCGTATGCAGTTGCGCTGCTACACCGGAGGCTGGTGGTCGCCTCATGTAAGTGTGTAATTTCCACCGAAACACAATAGAATTGGTTCACGGCAGAAGTGGGTGCAGGGCCTGCACCGTCCAGCGGTGGTACTTCCCCGGGCGAACGATAATAGTTGTACCACATACAAAACTATTCTATTATGTATCGTATATAAAAAGTTTGGCCATCAAATAATGTGACTTAAAATCGTTCTCGGCCTTATTGGCGCGACTGAGATGTTAGAGTTGGCTAAGTTAGGGCTGGTCGACTCGGGGGGGGGGGGGGGGGGGGCGCGAAGGGCTCGCCATAAAGGCAGGGCTCGCCGGAGGAGGACTGGACGCAAAGGCTCTGCCGGATTCCCAGACCCTCTCCAAGAGGCGAAGACGGAGTGCCGCTGGGGGTTTTAGTGGGTATACCAGGGGGTATTGCCCCTGGGGAGTCCCACATACCCCTCTGCGGGAGGGGATGCGTAACGCATTTCCCCCAGCGAAACCAAAAAAAAAGGGCTGGTCGACTCAGGGTCGATTCAGAAGCTTGACTCTACATGAGATTTGATATCTCCTTCACAAAGTAAGCAAGTATACTTGTCTTGACAATTTAACATAAAAATGTTTTTTTGTCAAATATTCTAAAATGCTAGTTCATTGTATTGATGTTAATTTTAAATAAATTATTGCAATCATATAATACTCTTTACTAACAATTATAATATAATAAGCTATTATATCTTCGTTAAGGTGTGAAACTAGGTAATTGTATAACATTAAATAGTGGCACAATAATGTAATGTTATTCTGAATCGGAGACTGGGGCAGACCGCAAATGTTTTTATTGTGGTTATAGTGTTTGTTGTGCTGTTAATTTAATTTAATAATGGTATTTTTTGTGATCTTTAACGATAAGTTATAGGTTGAAATGTTGAGGAATTTAATGTTGAGGAATCAAATTACATAAGAAAAAATTTCCAATATTTGCTTGTTGTAATGGATTAGTTGCATTGAATCAATGAGTGAAAATTTTATAGTTCTGTTATTTTAATTATACTTTATCCAGGTCTTAATTTGTAAATAAACATGTAGTAATTAAAAAGTACTTAAAAAGAGAAAGATAATGTACATATTTATAATTAATAATATACCTACATCCAAAAGACCTGATTGCGGCATGGTGCCCAGAACGCTGGCAGCATGCCCTCGTTGAACCAAAATACAGATTTTTTGAGCAAAGTAACTGCCAGCCCTCTGGTCACCCGAAGCGAGGATAAGTCTGGTCGATATTTCCACGCAGAATTTTTTCATGTAGGTCTTAAGTTTAGATTTATAGGTGTTTTGTACTACAGCCGTGATTTAATTCATTGAATATCATTATTTATGTAACTATTTTGGAGTCGGTACCCATTTAGGATAAAAGATACCCTATTTCTCTAAGTGTACGATACCAAAATAGTTGTAAGATTTAGAATATAATATAATAATGGATTTAGAAGTTTTATAGAATTATTCTTTACTTTATGAAGGAATTTTTTTTTCTTCAATTATGGCATCGCAAACTCTGCATATTGCCAGCGTCAAGTATAATTTTTGCATCACGTTTTTGCCAGTTTCGTTGAAACTTGACGAGTAATAATAGTAAAGGCAGTAAGTAGTCAGTAATCAGTCAGTCAAGTCAGTCAGACATTCAAGTAAAGCGATGGCTTCTTTACCAAAACGT
Organism: Pyrgus malvae; assembly: GCA_911387765.1. Taxonomy (NCBI): domain Eukaryota; kingdom Metazoa; phylum Arthropoda; class Insecta; order Lepidoptera; family Hesperiidae; genus Pyrgus; species Pyrgus malvae. The sequence goes on along the minus strand of OU426958.1, from coordinate 2,621,078 downwards.
GTCCAATGTAATTTTGGAGGCAAGCTGAAAAATATATTTTCGCACTGTTATTTTATTTCACAAAACTCGTGCACAGTAATTAACCATTATCGAATAAAATGCCCTCAAATTTAACAGATATAACTGAAAAATACACCAAAAAAATTAAAATAAAACAAGAGCACAATATGTCTTTTTCGACTGTATTTTCAAGAACTATTGTAATTTTCAAGAACTATTGTTACCATAAGTTATAATCGTACGGTTGCTATACCACAATTACGATGTTAAACTATTACGAAAGGTTAAGAAGAATATAGATCACAAGTCAAGATAGTTATCAAATAGGCCACACAACAGCTACCGTATCTACGAGTAGATTAACATTAAACTATCTTTATATTCCATCGACACGCCTCATCATAGAGTATACTCTGTTAGTCTCTGTTGCACGAGTATCTAGTATTGCTAAGCTTCGGGACATTTCTGGGGCCACTTACGTTAGTACCTCTTTAAGGCTTAAATATTAAACTATTAAAATAAAAAATAAACTTGACTTAAAAGAGAAATTGAGCTACTCTTTCAGGCTTATCTTCTACTATTTCTAACATTAAACTTCGGTAGAAAATAATTTAACATCAGGTATTTAGTAACATTAAGAAGTAAACAAAAGTAATATGAAACACTTTTCCGGAGCAGAAAAGTGAAATCACTGACAAAGGACAGCAGTAAAAATTCCGGGGTGATCCTGGATTTTCCAACCATCTGGCAACCCTAGTTAAAACAATTGTAAGTCACGTGTAATCTAATTCATATCGTTACACGTTGCCTAGCGTTACGTAAACGTGATTTACGCGATGCGGTCACAGCCGCAAACAAAGCATCAATCATAGGACATTGTCCTATAAACAGTCACACAAATAGTAGTAAAGAGGCTTTAGCTCTTTAACCGAATACAAAAAAGGAGGTTATCAGTTTGACCTGTATGCATATAATTTTGTGTATGATGAATATGATGATATTGATGATGATCTACCTATTTAAGCTTCCGAGCACGTGCTAATTTTGTCCACTGATTTCTCGGAAACTTCAGGTCAAATCGAGGTGATCCATTCTGATTTAAATATTCCAACTTAGGTCATACAATCAAAGTTTTATCAAAATCTGTTTAGTACGTTGTTTTTGAGATACGGGTAGCCGTGTATTTCAATAGGGTACCTGCATTTTTGTTTTTTGATTTGTTTTTTGTGTTGTATTATATCGTTATCATTTTCAGTTGACTGCCATTTGTTGGCCATTGTCATTTGTTTTATTTTTTTAATTACTTTTATTATTCTCCTCTATACGTCGCATGGCGATGTTCTTTTTTGGTAGTTATAATAATAACTACTACTACATCTATACATATAATAAAACTGTAAGCAGGGTCAATTCTGTACATTGCATATAAATTTAAAAAAATACTTCTAGGGGTCTTTTTATAAGTAACAGAAGCTAAAAATATAAGTTTTGAAATTATTGTCTGTCTGTCTGTCTGTCTGTCTGTCTGTCTGTCTGTCTGTCTGTCTGTCTGTTGTTAGCTTTTCACGCAAAAACTACTGGACGGATTTTGATGAAACTTTTTTTGTTTTATATATATTGGTCCTCGCTAACATTTAGGCTATAGATAATTTTAAAAATCACCCTTTAAGGGTGTGAAATGAGCGATGAAAATTTGTATGGAAAACTTGGATTTCTTCAATAGATTTTCTTGAAATTTGGTATAAATATTTTATAACCAAAATAAAAGAATACGTGTTTCAGCATTTCCCGAAATTCACCCTTTAAATGTTAATTTTCTTTGAAACTCTTTGAAAATTGAGTGTCGAAACTTGATGTAGGTACAGAATATTTTTGTGCAGAGTAATATACTTATAATTTTGTATTTGTAATCTTTACTAACATAGTAAGAATTCTATTTAAGCTTTTTTCAAAACTACCCCTCAATAGCAAATAAAGTGGATTCGAAAGTTGGTATCTCAAGCGTACAATAATTAACCTTAACTTAATATTTCATTCTCAAATTCTTTTCCCTTCTTTGAATGATGTGTTTACTGATTTATTGTTGAATGAATTTCCGTAACATTAGTGTGTATTTCATATCAATCGGGTGATAAACAAAAAAGTTATGTTCATTTACACAATACGCGGTCACTTTGGGGAATTTGTATGAAAGTTTCGGTAACAGCCCATTCAAAACCATAAATAAAAGTTTAAATTTAAATTGACAGCCTCCGTGGCGTAGTGGGTGATGAGCCGACTGCGAAACGGGAGATCGTGGGTTCGATTCCCACCCAGGACAAATATTTGTGTGATGAACATGACTATTTGTTCTGTGTCTGGGTGTTAATTTATCTATTTAAGTATGTATTTAGAATTATATAAGTATGTTTATCAGCTTTCTGATTACCATAGTACAAGCTCTGCTTAGTTTGGAATCAGATGGTGTTGTGTGAATTGTCCAAAGATATTTATTATTATTTATTTATTATTTAATAAATAAAATTATTTTGAACTCTCACTAATATTGTCGACTATATTAAATATACTTAGATCAGCTTACTGTATTTTCTTTCGTTGGCCGAGTATGGCTAGACTATAGGTACCTAATAAGCGCATCGCGAGCCTTACCGCCGCCGAACCTTACATCACAGGCTCCATTGAGTTAGTTGCTCAGCTTATTAGTCTTCTTTTGGGTTGGAAGATTATGAACAGGCTGAAGCTGAAACGATTATTATCGCTACATTATATCAAGCTGCAACCTTTTTAGCATTCCACTGCTGAGCATGGAGGTCTCCCAATATTGAGGAGGCCTCAAGCTCCGATGAACCGAAATCCAAATCTTACAATCTCAATGAATCCAGCATTAAGGTTGTAAGATACGGAATCTAAACCTTCATACAGAATGTACAAACAAAGCCTTAACAAAACGAGACTACTGTAGACATCTAGGTGACGAATAGTTAAACTTTTAGTGAACCAACTGTTAATCTCAATATCTACCTATTTGGTAATTTGACATTCGATTTATCAACCACAAAGTTTACATGTCATACGGTAGATGGCGTTATTGAGCAATATTCATTTCTTCTCCAAAGTGAATCGATGGAGATAATTTCAAATAAAAGCCTTAAGTCTAATAAAAGTAGGTACATAGTGTAAAAAAAATAAAAAATAACATTTCACACGTATAGCCTCACATTAGGGTAGATATACCCTGTGTCGCGGGTGCCATGAACACACATAGAGACAGAAACACAACCACCCAGACCGAGAACAGTTTAAACTCATCATTGAAATTTCTGCTTCGCCCGGATTCTAACCCGGGACAGTTCGATTAGCAGTCCGGCATGGTAAACATTGCACCACGTGGGTTGTCCCATCGTTGGGTAGGTATACGTATGATGCTGAACATTGTTAATTGGACCAATGATAACTTAACTCATTTTTTGCGTCTCTTTATTGCGTACGGGCTGAGGGCTCATCCACACACGTTGATTGATGGAGATATTAAGGATTCTTTAAAGATTCTTTATAAAAATATTCTTTATTTCCAAATACAGATAGCACACTGTGTAGAGACCCTGCCTTCTGCTTTAGTTTTCACACTGTTATATGAGTTATGACTTATGACCAAATTGCTGTCCGCAAGTTTTAAACCTATAGTTTATTAATTGACCTTACAATTATTTTTCCGATTGTTTAATCCTAAGCACGTGTATGTTTAGAAATTTTATCTCCCAACTACAAGTAGTTGTATAGTGCACCTCTTTTCTGCAGTAGGTTAAAGCTATGTATATAGAATGAGTCTATACATTCTTTGCAATATAAATTCACCCAATTTACTAAATATACTATTTTTAACATAGATGAAGCCACGGGCACAGCAGTATCTCATAACTTTAATAAACGAGGTACATATTTGTAAAGAGAATCTGATTGCGCGAGAAAAGCGAAACGTGAGAAAAGTGGATAGTAAGATCAGTACAGTAAGCATTCCTTACTGTTATAGGTTTGAAGGATTTAGAAAAAATACATTAGGTTTCTTCTGAACATATGAACATTGTATTATAAGTGATTTCACTATATGTAAGAATAATCTACCTACTACTTATTCAATGCAAATAAATAATCTTTAATTTTTAATCAATCCATTTTATAATAGTCTTTATACACGCGGACGACGTCGCGGGCACAGCTAGTATACAATATATTATGTAGTATCTAGCGGCCGCTCGCGACTTCATCCGCGTGGACTTTGGTATTAGTCAGGTGTTATATAGCCTATAGACTTCCTCAATAAATGGACTATTAACACTAAATATTTTTTCAATTCAAACCATTACACATACCATACATCAAACAAACAAACGCTTCAGCTCTATATATTAGTATTAAATACAAAATAAACATACATAAAATGGCTGTTTTATATACCGGTTTCCAATATAGAGATCCCCGGCTCAAACTTCTTACTAATAATTTTATATGTGCGTGTTTATAAAGTTCCGGCTTACCTCGCGAATTATTTACATGTGCGTATCGCGCGCGTTTCACGATTGGGGAAAAATATTTTAATTTACTCAATACAATGGTTTCTATTCTTGAGAGTACAAAAAATACTAACAAATATGTCACTACCAGGATGGATGGCCCACCAATCTGCACTTCGCCAGCGTGGTGTTATAAGCCTAAATTCCAGTTTCATTTGTGTCCAAAAAACGTTCCCCTTGGAATTGAAAGGGATTCCGGCCATATTCCTCTACAATGGCTAAGTGAAAAAGAGGGATTCCGGTAGGGCTGCCAACTTTTTTACAAGAAATAAAGTATATTTAGGTCTTAAAAGGAAAATAAACAGTATTTTACAAAAATGAACAATATTCTATGATTATGTTTTTTAAATACATTTTTAGTGCTTCTTGCGTAACTTATAAATTTTGAGTTATTTTTAAAAGCTTCATAAGCCTCACCACTATCTCCAAAGCCCCAAAACTTCATAAACTTCATAAATACGGAGCTAATTTTTCATTAAATTAATTAAAGTTCTATTTCTGTCTTCCCGCCACTTTGCATTCAAAACTCTTTCTGTAAGTACAAAGTAAGCGGGAACAGAAAGTAAATTAATATATAATGAAGGAAATACCTAATGAATGAAAACAGTTTTTAATGCTTTATTTTTGTTCAACAGTAAAAAGTATAATGTAGTGAAAAACAGTATATTACTGTTTTAACAGTATGGTTGGCAACCCTAGATTCCGGCCGTACTCCTCCACGCTGGCCATGTGAATAGGTATCCACTTAACACCAGCAGCAATTTTTTTTTCATATAAACAATTTCCAAGTAATAACGTTTAAGGTTCAATAATGTTGTGTTTCTACCGTAACTAATCGTCGGAAATGAACTTGTTACCTCTAATTGGGTATGTGAAGGATTACCTAATCTTCAAATTATGATTTGCCAACTTCATTAGAAGTTATGTAAGTGATAATAATGAGTGATGGCAGATAATTATGTAGTTTGTTCTAATTTTGAGTATTATTTTTTATACCTATTAACTGTTATAAAAAGCTATTTTGTCCGATGCAGGATAATAATTTTCTCTTAAAATTAAAAAGATAATGCATGGTATTTAACCAGGCTGGTCATTTACTGGTACATATCATATTTTTAAAGAAAGTTTTGGTAATTTGTTAACACACAAATCTTATATATATATAAGAGATTTCCACCCATATATTGACTCATCACGATATCTCTGGAACTATAAGACCTACCGACTTCAAATTTGGTAGGAATATTCCTTTCGCCGAGTAGAGGTCAGCTAAGAACGGATTTTACGAAATTCCACCCGGAAGGGGGGGAGATTTCCACCCATATATTGACTCATCACGATATCTCTGGAACTATAAGACCTACCGACTTCAAATTTGGTAGGAATATTCCTTTCGCCGAGTAGAGGTCAGCTAAGAACGGATTTTACGAAATTCCACCCGGAAGGGGGGGTTGCGGGGGTGTTAAGTAATGTTTGTATATATGACATCGCAAAACTCAGAAACTATTCGACCGATTATTATGAAAATTGGTATGTACATGTATTTTTTCACGGAGAAGGTTTATATGCTATCCATTATTATTATTATTTAATATTTAAACGCGATACGGAGTTCGCGGGGTCAGCTAGTATTATATATGTCTAAGAAATTTTATGTACTAAGGTAACATGTCTGTATGGGAAAACCATCATTCCGGCCAGAGTGATTTGAGTTTATTATACCAATCTATCTCACAGGAACTATTAATTTTTCAGAATAAAAACTAGCCTATATGCTATTCTAGACTATAATGTATCTCTGTGCCAAATTTCATCCCGATCTGTTCAGTCATTCTTGCGCGTTTGAGCAACAAACATTCATCCAAATATACATCAAAACTTTCACATTTATAATAATACATTTTTAGTAAAGATTGATTGGCTGCAACCCTTTTTGCGTCCCACTACTGGGCACGGGTTTCTCCCCCTTATTGGGAAGGCCTGGAGCTTACTCCACCACGCTGCTCCAATGCGGGTTGGTGGTGATGCGGGTTAGTGGCCAACCCGCTGTCGGATGTTTTCAAACCGCCCATAAGGCCTCCGACAAGGTTTAACGACTGTTATCTATCGACAACAACCGGGACCGATGGCTTAACGCGCCCTCCGAAGCACGGAAACGCGCATGAAATTTTTGCCACTAGCGGTCACCCATCTGACACCCGCCCGACTGCGCCCGTTTGGCTTAGCTGCGTAGATCGCTTGCGTTCTACGCTCGCCGCCGGGCCATGCGCGCTTAAAGATTGATTACCGTTGTCATGATTACAAGTTTTATTAATAATAAAATTTATGAATCATGCTCTTGAAAGCTTACAAGCAGCAAAGGACACGAGGGCTAAAACTGAAATGTCTATTCGCAATTTAAATAGTAAAGAGCAATATAGGCATCTTACGTGCTCCATTTCTGTAAGCCTGAATATTCATAGCACGCATGAATTATGAAACAGTTAGTTTCCGTTGTCATCTATAACGGGCAGGCCTTACTTGGTCCAATGGTCCGCTCAGTGGCGCCAACTGAATATTGAAAAGACGTTTCATGTTCACGACAAACGGTACCCTTTTGTTGGGACTAAATATACGTTTTTACGGTTATTTTGTGAATAGTAACTTGTGTGGCTTGATAAGGGGAATATTCATTCATAACCCGTACTAAAATGTCCATTTAAATTGGCTGCGGATACGGATTCTGCCTTCACCTTCAGGAAGTTGACCTTTTGAGTCTGCCCGGGTAAAGAGGTTGTTCCTCGCTCCCGTAGTTCCTTATGTTTGAGCATTAAGTGTCTCTCGTAGGGAGGCCCTTCATCATCAATCACTCAGAGTCCGATCCGAAAATGTCCGATTTCAGGTCACGTTTTCGTGTGAAGCCACTGGATTAATGCACAACTGAACACAGAATTTTTTGAGATTAGGTTTATATAGATATCCATCACCATGTTCTTTTATTTCTATCGAGAGATACCAAGTTATCGCAATAAAATTCCCTTCGTGTGTTGCCTGAGCATTTAATGGTTTTGGGAGAGCGTTCTAGCTCTCCTACACCCTTGCGACTGCTTGCAACCTCGCACACACCGCCGACCTTCCCGGGGCCGCTGGCTGAACAGTTCGAACACCACTCTTGCCGCTTGCAACCCCAGAAGTCCCCATTTAGTCGCTTACTCTTACGATCAGGCAGGGGAAATCGAAGCTCATATTCTTAACCTCGAGCAACGGAGACAAAATGCCCAGGGCCTACAGTAATATTATACACGATTTAGAATCTATGCTCGTATGTTACTCCAGTAGACAACTACATTTAACTATAATCTAGCTCGTGTCTTGTCTAAGGTCGTATGCATTTGCACTCTGTTACTGTCAATGGCTTAAAGGCCCCGTCAAAAATTAATTCTCTGTAAAAAGGGCGTACGATAAGAAGGTATTGTTTGATATATAGGTCTTTACTTATTATATTTAAAAAAAAATTGAATGGAGCAGCAGACGAGTAAGGACTCTTCTTATCCGATACACTCTTGACAGAGCGGTTGTGGTCGTCATGTAGTAGAGGAGTTAGCAGATGAAATTCGTCTCACGTCATCTCTCTCTCTTGATCGTCATCCTGGTACAATCATTATTAGGGCCACGTACGGAGTAGTACGGAGTCTACGTGCGTAGTAAATACTCGTTGCAGCCCAGGGACATCTACACACAACCTCAAGCAAACCTAAGTCATGTTGTGGTCGTATATAGTTGTGCTGCTACTTCGAAGGCTGAAGGTCACCTCATGTAAGTTTGGCCGGAAACCGCATATTTCTACCGAAACACAATAGAAATGCTTCTCGGTGGAACTAAGTGCGGTGCTACTTTTTTTTTAAATGTGTGCACCGCTGATTTAATCACTAAATTAGTTCAGAGAGTTCTCAGCTGTGTACGGATTTCGAGACCTTTTTTTAAAGTGCTTGCTCTGTTGAATGGTACACGGAGAAGGTATTATGTCCAATCTCCAGGGTTTGTTTTTTATTATGTAGCATCATGTGTATATACACATATCATAATTATAATATCTCGTAAGTAGTATCTATGTTAATTACATTTTATTCATATATCTATCCACATTTCATTTTCATTCTATCCATATATCTAAAACGGGTGGTACATCCCCGCACCATTGAAGTTCGATCACCTACAAATCTGAATTTATGACTCCTTTATTGACTACCCTTAGAGAATGCTATCGCTCCACGTCATCTGTCCAGTGTGATGCAACGAGCCGGCTGCATGCCGATGCAACACGTAACCGATTGTCACAAACCCGTCGCGGCTGTAACACGGCCAGCACCTAATAAATATCAGAGAATTGTCTGTCTTCGAGTGGACTTTTGGCATGACTTTAGAAGCTAATTCCGTTTTGAATCATTCATCATAACCATTTTAAATAAATTAATACATTGTTAGTTGTTAGCATCATTTCTTTTGTTGTAAGAAAACTGTACACGACATAATCTTTCGACCCATCGAATAATATTTTATTTGCGAATGATACAACTTCAAATAAATTTTATCAAGAAGGTGCATAGAATTATTTACATTATGATGACAATGCGATTTTTAAATGAAATCATATTTTTGTACATGACTTTATGGAACAACTTTTTAAAATTATTATCTCGAAACTTATCGAAAGCTTTTTTTTAAATTAAATTTTACGATTCATTTAAAAAAGAGTTTTTAAGGTTTACTTCCCCTAACGAATTGAATATTTTTCGCAGCTGACGTCGTCTTCATTTATATAGTTTCACGCAGTAAAGCTTTTATTTATTCATAACGTCGGCTTCAAACTTTTCTATTTATTAATAACAAAACAACACATTCAAGGCGGAGAAAATGAATGGAATTGCCAATCGATTCAAACAACTTTTTCCTGCATGACTAATGGTTATGACATCCTGTTTCTGAATGCTTTTCTCTACCAAATATGACCTTTTAAACGAATGGTTACTGTGCGTTATTATTCCATAATGAAACATAGACACTTGTGTTTTAAATGAATAATAATATTAATTTATGTTATTTTTGTCAACAGGAAAGCACAGCATGTTTATCACTGCTGCTAGCTGTACTCGCATTCGTCACACCAGGTAAATATAATATACTTATGACAATATATAAATACAATTTGATAGTAAATTGATTGTCCTTCAACATCAACCAGCAGCGTGGTGGAGTAATTTCCAGGCCTCCTTAATAATAGGGTGAGACCCGTGCCCAGCAGTGCGAAGAAGGTGTTGGTTAGAGATTTACACACATGAAAAGATGTCGCATTACTCAGTTAATTAAATTAATATTTAAAAAACGCACATACTCTACTTATGTAGATGTTCTAGTAATGTGAAGCCCTTGAAAGCATTAAAACAAACATTATTTAAACGAATTAAGAAATAAACGTTCACATCAATGCAAATGAATAGATCTTAGCCGTTGATACATTCCAAGGTACAATAGCATGTAAATATACAATGGAATGTAATTTATTTCACGGGTCTTTGTATAAGATTCCAAATTACAAACGGAATGACAAAGAAATCAAGAATTTGCACACAACTGCAACAAATAGTAGAAACAAATCGTGCTCTGCCTATTTTGGCATACTTATCGCTTAAAATAAATATCACGAAACGGATAAATTCATATACTCGTACCTACTAAGGTCGCGACAAAGGAACTTACAAGTACTTGTATTTATTTGTCATAGTATAAACATAAAAAATCGCTTATAAAACAATGCTTATAAAAAACTAACTCACGGATTATGACAACAGGATGTAGAGTTTATGACATCGATCATGTATATTAGTCGTTACGAGTTAGAGGTTTGATTTTTTATCTTCAATTATGGCATCGCAAACTCTGTGCATATTGCCAGAGTCAAGTATAATTTTTGCATTCATTCTTTGCCAGTTTCAATGAAACTATACGAAGTAATAATAGTAAAGTCAGTAAGTCGTCAGTAATCATTCAATCATGTCAGTCAAACACAACAAGCAACGGCTGCGTTACCAGAACGTGTCCGATGCAATTTTGGAGGCAAGCAGAAAAAACATGTTGAAGCATTATTATTACATTTCTCAACACTAATGCACTATAATTAACCTATATCGAACAAAATGACGCTTTATTCGATATTCAAAACTCAAAAATACACCAAGAAAATGAAAATAAAACGCACATTATGTGTTTATCGACTTCCCGCCAAAACTCGAGGCTTGGTTCTACATGGGACCTTATTAACTTTTTTGACAATTAGGTATGGTCTCATTTTGGTAACATACTAACTATATTTAAATGTTTTTGGTGAGATACATTGTCTTTATGTACGATGGTCGCATAAAATGGCGATTATCACGTAATTTATTTTATTATTATAATTTTTCACGTAATTTGGTGTTATGAACAAAAATGTTCTCTAGGAACCAGTAATCTATTCATGTGAAGTTCAGGTAGATTTTTGAGTTGGGTTTACAAAAGCCTGGGTGACTATGTGAAAAACGAAGATGACACGGAAAATTATTAAAAATATTTTTGGAATAATTTTTTTGTTCAATTACTTGCAAACATATTTGAAGTTGTTTTTTAAATTTTTGTTTGAACATTTCTATACTCTGTTGCCAACTCTTCTTTGACACAAGCGTTTCAGAGGCCAACGCTCGCGGCTCGCACAATAGCTCATTGTGCGCCCACTCCGCCCGCACGTGAAATATACACGTATTCACAGAAACAAGGAAAGTTTATGTTCACCTTTTTTAGCTAAAATACTTATTCAAGACTCTTCAGTTGTCTTGTTTTATGAATTCACACGAGTTGCAGTTATTTTTCAATGGCCTTTAAATGATACACTGATGGGTATAATTCAGCGTGAACAAAGGATACTTGAGCTGGTAAAAGAGATTTGCGTGTGGATTTTTAAAAAGTAAAAAGAGACCTTGCATTGAAAAAAACCGACAAACTCTGACTAGCGCATCAATAGGATTTAGCTTGTAGATTGAATATCAACTATTTGTCGGCAGATTGCGGGGGACGTTTTAAAAACCGCTTTGGAAAATTGACAATTGTTGTCGAGAATATGCGACAGGAATGAGGAATGAATATATACAAAAGATACCTATTACGTTTAACACTCATAGTCCCACAGTAGGGTACATAAACCCTGTGTCATGGGTACCATGGACACAAACAAAAACAGAACACATACCGACAGAACGTATATTTCTAAAGTTATCTCGTCTAGTATGATTTTTACTTCATACTTATTATTTAACAGGACAGCCTCATGAGAATAAATTTCATGAAATTTATTTGCCATTTGAATACAGTTCGTTTTATAACGAGAATCTGTTAGTCTTAGTAGTATGTTATTATTATTATTTACCTATCTATGGATCCGCTTATAAACAGAATGCTTACTATCACTCTTGTTTTACATGATAGGTAGAAACTAGCATACTTAATTAACAGCTCGAAGCGCTTTATAATTGAGCAATTTTTATTTAAAAATATTTTTCTTCTACTTAGTTCCAACTGTTATTATAGCACACGTTATTACAAAATTAACGAAAGATGCGCAGATAAATAAAATATGTTTTATTTATGAAATTAAGATCAATGTCAATATTGCAACGTAATATCTTTAATGCAACATGCAATTAAAAAGTAATCATCACAAAACAAATTTAAATGCAATTTTTGAAGTGAAAACTTCTTTAACGGAGTCGTGCACTTTTTTTGGGATGGGTAAAAATGTTAAACTCGCGTCAGAGGGCCCACTCTGTACGCCCGTATCCGAAACTAAATGAATTTTCGAGCCTTATTTTTGGATTAGATTGAAGAAATTCTAGCAATATTATTCATTCAATAGCTTAATGTCATGAATGACAACGCTTATCTTATTAATTCATGAAAAAGAAGCGATCTGAGTATGCTAAAAATGATTCCGAAAATGTTAGAACTTACGGACGGATGCTTACAGAGTGGGCCCTCAGGACACGTGGCCTGATCGAATATTCGTAAGACGGAGGGGTGACAGCTGATGGCTCGACTGTCTTTACTTGTAAAATTCGTTTACGTCAAGTATTTAAAATATGGACATTGAACAAAGTGCATCTATTAATGAAAAAAGTGACGAAGAAATAGTGAAAGAAAATGAGTGAGTACTTTATTTAAATACTAGATGAAAACCTACTGAAAATACTAGATGAAAAATAACACTGATAATAAAAGCAATTTGTGCGAAATTATTCCCTAACCATTCCAAAATATCAAAAATGCACAACGTTAATGTTCAAGTTTTCACTTCTGCCGGCACTACCGGAGTGCAACCCGTTGTTTTATTTATTTAATTATTTATTTATTACTACATGAGGTATTTACATTGTACTCGTATGTAAGGCATCCTAAAGATCCACACAGCAAAGGAAGAGCTAGTTTCCTTTCTACAGAGCGGTTGGCCTTTAGATGTCATCGTAGGTTCACGGACGCGCATATTTGCGGTCGCCTGCCTACGAAATAACTATAAAAAGTAATTCCTGTACTTAATTCCTCGCACAGGTTATTTGGCAAACTTTATGAGGCTGTAAATAACTTGTTTGCGAGACAATGGTTTAAGCATGAAAGCTATTTTATTTGTTGTTCGATAAGTTGTAGGAAATTAATAATATGCTCATGTAAGTAATGGACAAGGTCAATTCAGAGGATTTCTGAATGTGACTCTTGTCGAAGTCGTATATTCAGCTGGGATTCAGTAGTTTTTTTTTATTTCAATGGAGTAGCAGACGAGCATGCAGGCCACGTGATGTTAAGTGATCGCTGCAGCCCATGGACATCTACATACAACCTCAAGCAAGCATAGGTTAGTCTTGTATGAGGTCGTATTACATACAGTTGCGCTGCTACTCCGGAGGCTGGTGGTCGCCTCATGTAAGTGTGGCCGGCAACTGCACCTTTCCACCGAAACACAATAGAATTGGCTCACGGATGAAGTGGGTGCAGCGGTGGTACTTCCCCGGGCGAACCATAATAGTTCTACCACCTACAAACATTTGATGGCACGGCAGAAATCTGTTTAGTGGTGTTACTTTCTCGTTCGAACCATGAAAGTTGTATTGGCTGCAACCCTTTTTTGCGTCTCACAGTTTTTAAAGCTTGAGTTTTCTGTACTAGATCTTTTAATAACGTTTTAATTTATAAATATGTGTACCAATTTTGATACACCTCGTTCCTTATAAAATATTAACACAATACATATTATATAGCAATATAGCCTAAACATAATATACTTATATTATGTCTAAAGAGTAAAATGTAACATAGAATCAGAAAAAACTAGCATTTTATACATTGTATAAATACGATGACATTCAGTAACAAAAGACTTCAACGCGTGACTTAACTTTCCGAGTTAATTTAACGTGACTTTGCGAGTAACCGTCGTAGAGTCAATAACCCTGATGATGCTCTGTTTTGGGGCGAAACACGTGTTGGTGGTGGTACGTATGTTGGTGTATATGTTTTGTTGTTGCATGTGCATGTGTCCTATGTGGGAGGGAGGGGGGTGCTATTGCATGAAAAAAGTATACACCATCATACGTTCTGATTGCGAATTATTGCAAAGTAGTTTTTACCAGGCTGCAACCCTTTTTGCGTCCCACTGCTGGGCATAGGTCTCTCCCCATTAATGGAGAGGCCTGGAGCTTACTCCACCACGTTGCTCCAATGCGGGTTGGTGGAGATGCGGGTTAGTGGCCAACCCGCTGTCGGATGTTTTCAAACCGCCCATAAGGCCTCCGACAAGGTTTAACGACTGTTATCTATCGACAACAACCGGGACCGATGGCTTAACGTGCCCTCCGAAGCACGGAAACGCGCATGAAATTTTTTGCCACTAGCGGTCACCCATCTCACACCCGACCGCGCCCGTTTGGCTTAGTTGCATAGATCGCTTGCGTTCTACGCTAGCCGCCGAGCCATGCGCGCTTCCGTTTTTGTTTAGTTTTTACCTAACTTTATAAAAAAATATTCGCTTAATTAATGTCATTTTTCCCGGTCATCGCCTTTAGGTGCCCATTTGGGCTAGATGTTGAGCCGGAAAAAAAACGCGCGGAAAAAAACTCCAAGCAGCACTCTTTCTAAAAGAGTACATTTATATATTTGAGATAACAGAATGACTATGGGTCGATAATGGGCACACGTGACAGCTGATCGTGTGAGAAAGATATAGTGTCGAAGAAAAATCCAATATTATTATGGCTTAATTCGGTATCTCCATGTCGGAGAAGGCGGTCTTTCACGCTCGACCATCGGTACTAATTGATACTCTTAAGATTTTTTTAACCTCTGCTATGTCCCACTGCTGGGCACAGATCTCGTTTCTGAAGTGAATGGGATTTAGTCCATAGTCCACCACGCTGGCTAAATGCAGATTGGTGGACAGTACTAAGAAACAATGGCTGCAACCCTTTTTACATCCCACTGCTGGACACAGGTCTCTTCCCATTATTGGAGAGGCCTGGAGCCTACTCCACCACGCTGCTCCAATGTGGGTTGGTGGAGATACGGGTTAGTGGCCAACCCGCTGTCGGATGTTTTCAAACCGCGCATAAGGTTTAACGGCTTAATGTGCCCTTCGAAGCACGGAAACGCGCATGAATTTTTTTGCCACTAGCGGTCACCCATCTCACACCCGACCTTGCCCGTTTGGCTTAGTCGCATAGATTTGAACATTTGCGTTCTACGCTAACCGCCATACCATGCACGCTTCAATAAAGAAACAATATCAGAGAGTAATAAAAATATTCTTTCCAGCCCTATCCAGTTCACCGCGGGTGGTCTGTTACTACACAAACTGGTCGGTGTACCGGCCCGGTACAGCGCGGTTCAACCCTCAGAACATCAACCCCTACCTGTGCACCCATCTCGTGTACGCCTTCGGAGGCTTCACGAAGGACAACGCGCTCAAGCCTTTTGACAAGTATCAGGATATCGAAAAAGGTAATTATTATTAAGGTATTTTAATTAATAGAGTGATTGCACTACAAAAAAAATGAGTACCTGCGCGATACTCCTTGCAGATATAAAAGACCTTAATTATTTTTCATAGATAAAATATGCCTAAAAGGATAAAGATATAACAATAAGTGTACAAAAACCCTGCATTATGGGTACCCAAAGCCGAAGATCGGATCCGATTCGAAAAATAAAAATAAATAAAATGAATTAATTAAAAGGCGCAATATGGGTACAAAAATGATAAAAATAATACAATAAATAAAACTTCAAATTTCAATGTACATTTTCATATTTGTAATTAGTTAAGTTTTTAATTATTGTAATATTTGCATACCTCATGAAGGTAAATATGGCGAACCAAATGTATAAAAACACCTTTTGTAAACACCCATATATTTTGTGCAAATAAAAATCTTTGTCTTTGAAGTTTATGAAAAGAAATAAATACATATGGGTCATTCAAAAATTAAAGTGCTAAAAGAAATAAAATAGCAAGCATTAGAAAGCAAGATAGATCTTATTATTTCATAAAAGCTTTGTAAACAGTCAACAATAAAGTATTTTTATCCCGTGTACACTTGTTCTCTTTAATCATATCTATAAAAGAGAAAGTGTGTATGTATGTTCCTTATAGACTCCGAAACGGCAGGACCGATTTCAATGAAATTCTCGGAGAATCTTCAGATTGGTCCAACGAGTAATCCTGTAAAGTTTGGTTCACTTCTCTTTCTAACGCGGGTGAAACCGCGGGGGACAGCTAGTAAATAAATATCACAATCTAGAATCTAGATATTCCTTTCTAAAGAATTTCTAAAGAAAGATTGATCCAATCAATTTAGAACAATGTATTACAATTCCTGTCTATTCAGTGTTAACTTATCTATTTTAAGTCATGTTAGGCTTAAATAGATACTTTGAACCTTCAATTATTGAGCGCTATTACGAACTCTCTTTATTGAAGTGTTAATAACATAACTGAACAGAATTTCCTTAAATTAAATAATCACAACTGGAAGCAATCTATCTGGAAAAAGGATACAAGTATTTAATAGATTCCGCAGTTTCATAAACAATGTTTTCTGATTTATATTAAATTTGATTGAAATCCTGTTAACGTTTCTCATATCTAATGTATAAAAATTCTTCTGTCACAGATTTAGTGTTTATACTCCTCCAAAACGGCTTGACCGATTTTGATGAAATTTAATATGTACATATACTCGTATTCACTAGGTATGAGAATAGGTTTTTAACTAATTTTTATACCCCTAAGTGTAAAGGGTCATCTAAAAAATTTTTTTTTCATTTTTTGGACAATTTTTTGTTTTATTTTTTTATTATTATGGTGTGGCATTAAAAATACACCCTAAATTTTCAGCCTTCTATCACCTACCCCTATTTTTTGACATATTAGAAGGCGGTACGGAGTTCGCGGGATCAGCTAGTACTAAAATAAAATTAATTATCTATGCTAATATAACAAACGTGCAAGTTGGGATGTTTGGATGGATAGTGCTGCTCAATCCCGCAAAAACGGCTGAACGAATCGCGATGGAATTTGGCACAGAGATAGATTATAGTCTAGAATAACACAGATGCTACTTTTTATGTAATGTAGTGTAGATATGGGATAGATTAGGTACCAACCTAGTGACATATATTATTTACTCTTTAAATCGGTAATTTAATTTTGCAGGTGGATATGCCAAGTTCACTGGTTTGAAGACCTACAATAAAAACCTGAAGACGATGTTGGCCATCGGTGGCTGGAACGAAGGATCCAGTCGATTTTCCCCCATGGTGGCCTCACGCGAGCGGCGGAAGGAGTTCGTCAGGAATGCTATTAAAGTAAGCTCATAATTTTCTCTCTACCTCTACTAGTAATAAAATTTTCATCTTGCTTAAAAGTAAATTACTTAAGTTCTTAACACGAATGCGAGTGGGTATTGTCAGCACACATTTTACTACATACGTGACGTCACCAACCATCACATGATAATGCAACATTGTAAGCACGGAGATTAATATAACTGCCCCTATAAGCAATATGACTGAGCGCGCATGGCTCGGCGGTTAGCGTAGAACGCAAACGATCTATGCACCTAAGCCAAACGGGCGCGGTCTGGTGTGAGATGGGTGACCGCTAGTGGCAAAAAAAATCATATGCGTTTCCTTGATTCGGAGGGCACGTTAAGCCGTCGGTCCCGGTTGTTGTCGATAGAATACAGTCGTTAAACCTTGTCGGAGGCCTTATGGGCTGTTTAAAAACATTCGACAGCAGGTTGGCCACTAACCCGCATCTCCACTAACCCACATTGGAGCAGCGTGGTGGAGTAAGCTCCAGGCCTCCCCAATAATGGGGAGAGACCCGTGTCCAGCAGTGGGACGCAAAAAGGGTTGCTGCCATGAGCGCGACTGCAATCAGTAATAATTAACACAAAGCACATATATATTACATAACAGACCGAACATGAACTGAACATGTAAAACATGTAGTTTCTGGGCATTTTTTTACCATTAGGTCTTTGCTAGGCCTCCTCATCTATCCTTGTAGCTCAGGACCAAGAATACGAGCTAAGGTATCCTCTGCCTGTCGCAAGAGGCAACTAAAAGGGGACTTTTGGAGTTGCGGGTGGTGTGAGTGGGAGCTCAAACTGTCCAGCCAGCAGCTCCGGGAAGAAACAACGGTATGTGCATGGCGGCACTCCGTTACAGTTGAAGATCTCATACTCATGCGTAAGAAGGCCACCGGTGCGGTCCTTTTGAGATACCGGGACTCTTGACAAGCGCCGAGGAGGCCATCGAGGGGGTTTTAGTGTGGTTAAAATCCCACATAACCTAGTACCTCTCCCCAGAGTACTGGGTACCTTTTGAAGGTTTCCCCCCTTACAAAAACAAAATGCCTTCTAATCATTTTTTTACAATTTAATAGATATAATTAAACATCAGAAACATTCTACATAAAATTATGTAGTGCTAGCAGCACTCAATTCAATAACTAAAGTAATATAAAAGAGTGTGTGACATATAAACATATGCAGTTTTCGGGGAATAGATTACGTGACAAAACTGTAGCAATTTTAGAAATTTAATAAGTAAGCAGGTATTCCCTGTGCTTAATATACAAGCCGCAAAATGGTAAAAAATCGTTTGTGAAATAGCAATTAAAAATAATAGGTCCAATAACGATTAAGTTAAATTATATCGCCAATAATAATGGCAGATATTGTATGATTGATTACATTTTCAATATAAATATAATAAATTTATAGTGTTAATGGTTAATTATTACTCCATAACATACCCCCACAACATAAAAATCTAGAAACATTTACCAATACCTGTTCTACTGATTAAACAATAACTTTTGTTGAATTAAAAGTATTAAAAAATAGTATACAGGAATTAAACACATATAGACAGACACACAACCAAACAGGTAGACAGAGAGACAGACAGACTACGAGTAGGTACTCGTACTATTATAAAATCTCAAAAAGCCAAAATTGTTTAAATCGATAGCTTACAAGTATTTTAGTTTATTAACGGCCTCTTTCACCACCTTCAAGTAAAGTGACAAGTACGCTAATTGTCGGTTAGTCACCCGTAACTTCAATTTCAATTTCACGATGTTCGAGTAGCACTAATCACATGATAAACTGACCCGTAGGTACTCATAACTTTTACTTGCCAATTAACTTTACTTGGGACGTAACTAATCAACACTTTACTTGGAGATGGTGAACGAGGCCCTAATTAAATCGGTTAATACAGTGAATTTACTAGGTCAAAGCTATATAAACATGTACCATCTATGTTATACTATATAATTCAAGTCAGCAAAACACAGATAGATAAGCTCATCAATAAATACCTTTCCTGTCATTCCATTGAGACATTATTAAACTATAATTAGACATAAATCGATATTCAATGACCGTTTATTTTCCAACATTACATGCGATATCCGTAATCTCGTCGCTTCCGTACGCATAGGGGAACGTCCCCGTGCTTTCTCTAATTATTTTACGTTATTATAGGTACACCTCTGTAATATCGACACGTACCAATAAGATTACAGTGGATGTACATTTCTTCAAAATAGATACTTACATGAGAACATAGCTTTTCCAATGCTATAAAGGTTGCTGGAGATCGGAGATGCGAGTTAATAGCTAGCCCGCTGTCTTATGTTTTCAAACCGCTAATATAGTGAACATTGTAAGATACAAGGTTGATATAGACAGATAACAACTTTTATCAGTCTATATCAACCGGGACCGACGACTAAACGTGCTGTCCGAAGCACGGGATTGGGAATAAACTCCACCATCCATCTCACATTATACCCGATCGCATTGCGTAGATCGCTGCTGCATTTTACGCTAGTTGCAGGCTCGTGCGCGCTTCATTTTTTTAGCGCTCAGAAACCATTCCTACTTAATATTAATGTGAAAGTAAGTTTGTTTGTTACTCTTTCACGCGAAAACTACTCAACCGATCATCATGAAACTTTGTACATATTATATTCTTGGAGTTATCAGAAGTAAAATAGGATAATTTAAAAAAAATTAACGCGGGTGAAACCGCAGGGCACAGCTAGTAATAGATATAATCAAAAAATTACCAGAACATAACGTTGTTCTTTCTTACAGTTCCTCAGACAAAACCACTTCGACGGTCTCGACCTGGACTGGGAGTACCCCGCCTTCAGGGACGGCGGCAAGCCCAAGGACCGAGAGAACTACGCCAAGCTGGTCAAGGAGCTGCGAGAGGAGTTCGAGAGGGAGTCGGAAAAGACCGGCAAACCTCGTCTGCTGCTCACCATGGCTGTGCCCGCCGGCATTGAGTACATACAGAAGGGATTCGATGTGGAGACTCTGAACAGGTAAGATATTTTACCCCTAATCTAAAACCCCTCGGTGACTTCCTCGGTGCTTGTGAAAAGATCTCCAGAGGACCGCACCGGAGCTTTCTTGCGCATGAGTATGAGTTCTTCTACTTTAACGGAGTGCCTCCAAGTACACATATGGCTGTTTCTACCCGGCGCCGCTGGCTAAGATATTTAATCCGGTCAAAGAACCATTAGTGAACTTAGTTCGAGGTTACTTTCACAGAGAAAACTAATGATAGGTTATATTTTCAATTGTTGGCTATACTCCTATTTTCTTTGACACCACGTGGCCCTAGCTCGTTCATAGCTTTAAGAAAATCTATGATAAAGTGTTTCTCAATAAATGTGAATTTAATGTGTGTTCAAAAATAACTCGAAATTAATAAGTTAACGCTTTATGTTAATTGCCCCACATTAGTATTCCCTGTTTCGTACACACAGCACAAATACATAAACATCCAGATCAAGAACAGGACTTCAAAGTCATCATTCAAAGATCTGCCTCCCGGGATTCGAATCTGAGACCCTCGATTAGATCGTAACCATTGCGCCTCACGGGTAGTCAAAGCAATTAGACAGCAGGGTACAGAAGGTTAATGTGCCCATTAATTTTATATTACACGGGTGCGACTCAAAGCTACCTAACACAACTTATTCAGGGCGTGAAACAGAACGTGTTCGGAATACGATTCGACATCTAACACAATATCGGAGACCTTTACACCTTCAAGATCAAATGACAACACAGCACTTGACACTAAATTGCTCCACGAGCAAACAAACCTAATTCATGCACACGAGTTTGCTTGCGAATTGCGAAACGCGTTAGAAGCGTCGCATTTGTTACCTAATTTTCTAATTCAATGTCATATTGGCTAAGAAAATGCTGTGGTGTGAGGCATAGGTGATGAGCGGAATGTTTTACAATTGATTTAGTTTGTTCTTAAATATGACACTTATCTTATTGACCATATGACCATTTAATAATTAACGCAGAGCATACTCGTAAATACTATAAAAAAGTAAGGACTGAATGGACTGACTTTGACGACCCACGTGGCGTAATGGTTACCATGCCGGACTGCCAATCGAAGGGTCCCGTGTTCGATTCCCGACGAAATAGAAATTTGAATGATGAGTTCAAATTTCTGTTCTCGGTCTGGGTGTTTGTGTTTCTGTCTTTGTGTGTGTCCATGGTACCCACGACACAGGGCATATCTACCCTACTGCGGGGCTATGAATGTGTAACGTTTAAAAAAATGGCAGAGTGGTTGTAAGATCCCTCGCAATTTTTATGAAGATTTGCATTTTTTCGCATTTGGCAGGAATTTGGCAGAAAAGTAGATCAAACTAAGTAATCAGCTACTAAAAAGGTAAAATAAAAAATTAAAGTTAGATTTTCAGTTGGAACCTGTGAAAAATACGAAGAAAATTAATTTCATTCTACGATGAAATGAGCTTGTAATCAATAAGTTGAATTATTCAAACTCTCGTCTGTCTTGGTCTTAACGGGCTAATTAAAAAGTTTCTAGAGTATTTAAAAAGGAGGAACATTTTAAAACAATAATCGTGCTAGTATTAAAACACTATTTCCGAAACTTGTACCAATCTTCAGACAAAGGGCCGTGTGTCGCTGGAATGCCGGCCAAAATCTAAACCGTGATGTTAGTGACAAGTCAACTGTGCTGTTAAATGGGAGCCAATATTGACATCTACTTATTATGGGTGACACCATGCGCATTTCACATGAGGTTTCAGCTATTAAGCAGTTAAGGGTTTTTGGCTGGGAGTATTTTCTAGAAGAAAAAACCTATTTAATGACCAAAATAGCCTGTTTCCAATAAAATTTCCCTATGCTCCCGAACGTTATGATCACAGGGTTTTAATATTTAGAGTAAGTAGCGGCTACAATATGCACGCCTCCTATACTAATGACCTTGCTTTAAAGTTGCATTCATTTTTGCTGTTGACATCCAATCGATCACGAATAGTTTTAATAGCGTTTCTATTTTATTTATTACCTAATGTCAATGGAGCATCAATAATATTGTAATCTGCAATCGGTCGATTGTGTTGCAACTTTAAACTTTTTGAACGAAATATCGTTGAAGTTTGTTTTTAGCCAATGTGTGTGTTCTTAATAGTGTCGTTAACATACAAGATTACATACATAGGTATATCTTACAAAGTTAACATCAATTTTACTCTGCTTCTGATAAGCGTTGGGATACCAAAAAATGTTCAGCTAAGAGATATCAGAGTTCTACTCAAGGGAAATGAAATCATATACATTCAGAGTATATACATATAGATCAAAATAATGATTCGTACACAACATTTAGGTAATAAACACATTACGTACTCTGTCTTATTTTACTAGTTTTGTGCAAAACAATTCATAAATAGATGGATTATACTTCCTTTAGACAATAATGCTGCCCTTATTATATTTCCTTGACCAGAATTTACGTTACACCATATTTTGCGAGTTTTCCTTAGCTTTCTATCCAAATATTGTTCCAATACAAGTTTTTTCTAAAAATATTTACGCCTTATCTATGTCATCCTCAAGGTATTTATTACGTGTGTCGTACGTCCAGCATAGATTCACCTAAACCGTAAGTTTCGCCATGCATACATTACGTGATCCAGCGATCATAAGCGTTAGCTGATTGCTGTGTCGTAACGCTGGATCCGAGACAATAGCGTCGGCCGGCTGCATACACAATGGGGAAGGGATACCGTGTAGGGTAGCAATACATTGCAACAGTGACCTGAAGGTTACTGGTTGACATCAGGAGAACTCGGGCTTTTCCAAGGTTTACTTACCATAATGTCGATATGTAGAAAACCCTGTTGTTGCAATTGAATTGTAGATTAAACTATCGCTGCTATTAGGACCAAATACCATTATGATCCTGGAACCCTTTTTGCATCCAACTGGGCACGGGTCTCTCGCCATTATGGAGGAGTAGCAGAAGTTACTTCACCGCTGCTCCAATGCGGGTTTGTGAATAATGATAATTATTTAGCGTTTATTTACCCACTGTTGGGCACAGGTCTCTTCTCAGTTGATTAGGTTTGAGGCCAAGATGATGGCCAAGTTGGTTAGTGGACTTACTGCGCCTTTAAGAATACACGAATTTTGAACACACGAATTTCGCCACGAAGCCTGTAACACATAGATGTGTATATAATACTTAGGAGCGGACATTCATGTAGGCCAACTAATTTTATATGTATTATAAAAGTTCTATTAAAATATAGTTTCTATAGAAATTACAATACTACACTGGTAGACAGAAATTGATTTGTAATCATATGGATAAACGTACCAAATAGTATCAGTTTGTTGTAGGAATAATACGAGTTAAAATCCCAAGCCCCTCTACAGGTCAAATCAAATTCATTTCAGAAGAGAATTCTTCTGAAGGGCGCATGGCCTGGCAGCGAGCGTAAAACGCAAGCGATCTTCGCAGCTAAATCAAACGGGCGCAGTCGGGTGTGAGATGTGTGACAGCTTGTGACAAAAATTTCACGCGCGTTTCCGTGCTTCGGAGGACACGTTAAGCTGTCGGCCCCGATAGATAACAGTCGTAAAAACTTTATGTACCTGATGCGGAAACCTTATGGGCGGTTCGGAAACGTCCGACAGTGGGTGGGACAGTGGCCATTAACCCGCATTGGAATAGCGTGGTGGAGTAAGTTCCAGGTTTCCCCAATAATGGGAGAGTCTCTTCTTCCAGCAATGAGAATCAAAAACATTTGGTTGGTTACTTATATGTTAGTACTAAGAAGTAAAGAAAACTAGTGTAGGGTGGCCATGCATTACCGCACGAAATATTGCGACACCTTGACGTTAGCAATCAGGATCGCAAGGCTAATAGGAATTGGCGTAACGTTTGTATAAGTCACCAATTGAGCAATGTACATACTTATCGAAGATTTTAATAGAAGGGGAATGTGTTCTTTCTTCATTATAAATAAATAATATTACGCTTTACACTGTCTTCTCGTGTCATGAAAATAAAGACAAAAACACAAACCCAAACGAGGAAAATCATCGAAATTGATATTTTTAATTTCTCATTATAAACTGCGTATGTATGCCATAGATAAATAAGGAAATACTAGTAGGTATTTTGGACCCGTTTTGTTGCCTGGCAGCATGTTAATCGTTTTTAAGTACCTTTTTCGAAGTTTATTTTTTATAATTCGTATTATGATTATTCTAAAAAAGCTGCAATGGCATTCAAAAAGTAAGGAATCCATATTTCAGAGATAGGTGGTACAGTATACAGCCTCATACGTTTTTATGTAGCAATTGCTAAAAATCCCTCATATTATTTACCTTTTCCCTTCATTTTTTATAGACACGTTTTTCATGAAATGCCCACAATATCTATTGGCTATACAATATTATACATACATGCATTTTAAGAAAAAACACTGGTTCTTATATTTTTATATATGTACAAGTACAAGAACAACTCTATAATTTTAACAAAGAATTGAATATTTTTCTCGTGTGCACATAACGCTCTAGTAAATCCTTGTTCGGTAACTCGACATTATGAATATGGTGCAACCGAGTTGTTACATGTAATTATGGTTGTTATTGTTAGATTACGAACAGTAACTTGTCTAAAGCCTTCAAAACTGTTTCAGTGACTTTTTAGTTAGCAATCGTGCTAAACAATGTTTAAATAGAACATTATATAGCTAACACCAGAATTTAGAATTTCAATTTGACAGATCTAATTTATGTATGTCATATTTATCAAATCTCTAAACTTTTTTTTATTAATATACGTTTTTTATTATATTATGGCTTCAAAAATATACATGCTAAAATTTATTTTTATTAAAAATAGAAAAAGGTTTCTTACACAGCTTCACCATATAGGTACCTGCTCTATTTTCTTTTTAATTTAATATAATAGAGATCCAGAAAGTAAAAAAACAGTTGGTATATTTAAATATGTTCAGGAATTAAGATCATTTACCCTCCGTTTTACAAGGGAGGGCTATTTTTTGAAAAGTTGTGTGAAAATACAAATACAATCTCAAAGCCTACTACACTGACATACACATAACATCATTCAAAATAATTTCCCTTCTTGTTGAAAACTTTCTGGACTATAATTAACCTGCCTTCAAACAATAACATGATGAAACTGAGAAAATTGTGCTAAACCATTGTTCAGATTTAATATGAATAAAGTAGGTTTTTCATCACAAAGCCATTACGCTAAAGCCAAATCACTAAGCCAAGCATTACACAGTAAAATATGTTGTACCGTGGAGAATTTAGTTGTCGCAAAGTTGTTTGTAAATAATCATATTTCCAATTCGGTATTTACGATGCGATTGCTTTGAATAGGTTAATTATTTATTTCTTTTGAAATTTCGAAGTAAATTTTCGGCGTTACTTTTTTATCGTCTAGCCAAAATTATTAAGTCAATTTGTTTGTCAGAATTAGATTAAGTGAGAATGGGCATGAAAGTAGCGCTTTTTACGTTGTCATAGTTTGTTTGTTTGTTTATTTTCTTTTCATTTTTTTCATCTTTGTTTTATATGAATTTATCATGAACTCAACCAGTAAACTGTATAAATAAATCCTCTACAATTTCAAGACATATTTTGCGATTTAATTAGTAATAAAATAACTTATGCAGACACTTCAAAAATTATATTCATGTCGATGATAATTGCGTTGCGATTTTCCCTTACGGAAATACTTCTTTTCTTTACGAGTTTTACAAATAAGGTTCGATCAAGTTCATTAATCAAGATACTCCTTATTTATTTAAACATGGCCGGTGATTTAAACAAGCTTATTGACCGTCCTTGACTTTTACTGACTTACATGGCGACCATCAAATAGTTCGCAGTTGCTATTCGTATCTACATTGTAATTTATGGTCTATTATTGGTAGCCTACGCGTCATTATTTCTTGTTCTCCTGAGTTACTTGACTCCATTCGCCCACAAAGGTTACGCATCATTAAACATCGCAACATTAGCTTTACCCGAATTGGTTATAATTGATAGTTCCGATATCCTAGAGTTAAATTGCTATCTTGTTTCACCTTGTAGGTTTCGATCAATTACGTATTATCTAAATACAAAAATCGGACTCTTAAGTTTGGTCAAGTCGATTATTCCAGAACAATTGTTGTTCCAACTAACTTCAACTTTTTTACCGATTCTTCTTGTTATTTTAGAGCCTTCATGAAATACCTTAAAAGAGCTAGGACTTTTTAAGGTCCACCGAATATAACTGAACTGAGTACAACTGTACATTTATTTTTATGATTTGGTAGAAAGTCGCTGAATTTGCTAACATTGGTTTTATCTTACACTTCAAAAGTAACAGCATACATGGTCAGAAACGACTCATGTATAACTTAATACTTCTTATTTCAATTCAAAACTATTAAATAAAGGTTTGAAAAAAAAACTGCTGTCCACATGCCCTCTCGGAATTGAGACGGATTCAGGCCATAGTTCATCCATGCATCCATTCTAGCCCATACCGATTGGTGGACATGACATGATTTAAAGAAATTTTGTTAACTCATAACTACACACAGTCATGAAAAATATCGTATTGAAATATTACAATTATTCCCTTACTACAGAGCGGCGATAAATTTGCACATACCAAATTTCTAGCAAAACATATGCTCTATGACATACCAAATAAATCCCACAATCCGCGTTTCAGAGACGTGTGTAATCCCTGGAATTTGACTTGTTTCTCAAGACTATATCTAGCCATATAAGAAATCCATACCATGCAATCCACATAATCAGAAAGTGACTTCAGCAAATTTTTATAAATTGTGTTATTATTATGTTTTTTCTTTTATCTTTGTAATATTAATTTGCATACCTCATGAAGGTAAATATAGCGTACTCAATATGTATTAACAACTTTTGTAAACGCCCATATTTGTGCAAATAAAGTTCTTTGTCTTTGTCTTTATATTTACGATTTTCCTCAGATACCTGGACTGGATGAACCTACTTACATACGACTACCACTCAGCGTTCGAGCCGGCGGTCAACCACCACGCACCACTCTACCCACTTGAGGAGCCCAACGAGTACAGTGTGGACAATGAACTGAATATCGTGAGTATTTTATTGTTACCTTAAAGCCTTAAACGATAATTCAATCGATCGTAATGCCATAATATAGAAATAGCTATGTGTGGGCGAGATTCATTCCCACGCTCCTTTGGCCTTGTCCTTAGTCCTTTTCTAAGGTCCACTCTATCTGTGTTCCAAATTTCATTAAAATTGGTTCAGTAGTTTAAGCGGGAAAGCGTAGCAGACAGACAGACAGAGTTACTTTCGAATTAATAATATTAGTAGGGATAATTAACCAACCATTATTGTCTATCTTCCAGGACTACACAATAAAATTCTACCTGGAAAACGGCGCAGATCGCGACAAGTTAGTCCTCGGCATCCCCACGTACGGTCGGTCCTACACTCTGTTCAACCCTGATGCCGTCGAGATCGGCGCTCCTGCCGATGGACCCGGAGAGCAGGGTGAAGCAACGAGGGAGAAAGGATATCTGGCGTATTACGAAGTGAGTTTTGCTTTGATTGGGTCTTTTTAACACTACAAATTGAAAATGGTGTTCCAAGTTGACAGAAAAGCTGGAAATGATCTCATACTTATATCATGTTACATGCTATGATTAAGTAGTCAGTCAGTTGAAAAAGTATGCAACTCACGAGGTGGACGGTTTTTTAGTGTTTCTTTGTTACCACCTGTTTCTACCTACTATGTTTATTTTATTACTATCTTTTAGAGCTCGACTGCTGGATGTAGGCCTATTGTAATTTTTGCCACTCACTCCACCAACCCGCATTTGAGCCGCGTGGTGGAGTCCCCAATTATATTGATATCCCGTGGCCAGCAGTGGGACGTAAAAAGGATTGCAGCCAAGTCGGTAGTCCTTGTCTATGTTTCGGCTCTTAGACTTCCATGAAACAATGCAAAAACCTGTTACAAGTTTTTGCTTTAGTTTATTCCGTGCATTTAATACACCAAGCTAGTTTTTCAGTAGATTTGAAGCATTTTGCCAAGGCTTGAGTCACGAATTAATGACCTTCGCTTCCTATTAGTTATCAATGTATTCATGTATTGTTTACCTAAAACTTCTATACCCATTGCTCTTTAGAATGCAAAAAATTAACTAACTTTAAACCAATTCTAGATTTGCGAAGGTCTCAAGCCAAAAAGCAAAAAACGAAGCATCGACTCCAACGAAGAATCTGAAGAGGATTCCGAGGAGGAAGACGAAGAATGGACCGTGATGCATCCGAACCCTAACGCTATGGGTCCCGTAGCATTTAAGGGCAACCAGTGGGTTGGGTTCGATGACATCGAGATTGTTAAGAAGAAAGCTGAATACGTAGCTGAGAATGGACTTGGAGGTGAGGTTTAGTTTATAAATACGTGTAGTGATGTTCCTACAACACGTTTGAATAAAATATGACTTAACATAAATGTAGAGTGGTTTTGCCGTTGAGGGTCATTTCCCACTGCCAGTTTGAATTCAATCCAAACTGGAAACCGATTTTAGTAATCGGTTTCCAAGTTGACCTAAACTGATCATGATCATTAAGGAAATCAATAAACCAAAAAGTGAAAATACATTTTCATTACTTTGAGGTTTTTTCACAAACTCTAAGTAAACACTATTTTTAAGTTAACTTGCTTAGGTGCGTTTTGTCAATGATGATACCAAATTATATTAGTCTAGACAAGATAGATATTTAGATATGGCCTTTAATTTTGATGTTTTCACATCAGGTATTATGTTCTGGTCTATCGACAACGATGACTTCCGCGGCAACTGCCACGGGAAGCCTTATCCACTCATCGAAGCTGCAAAGGAGGCCTACATTGGCAAACTGGGGTATGTTGCTTTATTTTTAGTTTCTCTTCAATATTTTGGCAACCCCATGGGAACCTGTGCTTTGCTCTTTTTGATTGGTTAAATGAAATAGCAGACAGAAGCTGATGGTCACCTCGTGTAAGTCTAGCCGGCAGCCGTACTTTCCGTTTAAGCTTAACCTGTGCCTCTCATTTAATATTTCTGAGATCTATTGCGCCTAATGTTAGGTACATTCAATCTAAAGGTATTAATAAGTAATCTCTTTGGATTTTGAATTCTGTTTTAACTTAAGTAAGGCAACAATAATTTGCATAACTATGCTGTTGTCAACATTTGCATGTTAATTGTCTCTTTGAACTCTTTTCAAATAAGCTTTTTTTCAAATAAGATTTATTTACTTGCTTGTCAATGCAGAGTTTTTAATCAAAGCGCACGAAAGTGCGCCGGACAAGTTCTAAGCACAGGCCGCGCGCACACCGTGCACTATTTACCCGAACCGCTTCGAGCCACTTTTGACCCCCCTGTATCTTCTTACCTGATTAATAGATCTGGATGAAACTTTACGGACATAACAACACCATTTAATATACTTTGAATAAAAAGTTTCAATATTGTAGCTATTACAGAAAAAAGTTATAGACTCGAGAAAATTGTAAATTTGGTACTCACTGACTCATGTACTCACTGACATCTCATCAAAATGTTTGACCACTTCTAGAAAACCTACAAAGCTGAAATTTGGCATTTAGCTAGTCGTTAGGGTAAGAGTAATGGGAAAATTTGAATATTGGAAATGGGTCAAGTGCGAGTCAGGTTTTAGTCAAAATTATGTATAATGTTGGTAATACTTCTCTCTAAGACTTAAAAATCTGGGATTTGGCATGGGGATAGTCGTTTACATTTAAAAAAGTAAAGAAAACATCGAAAATCGGAAATTGGTCAAGTGCGAGTCAGATTATAGTCATTATCATTATGATAATGTTGGTCATACTTCTCTAAGACTTACAAATCTCAAATTTGGCATCAGGGTAGTCTTAAGCATAAAATTAAAGGAAAACTTTAAAAAATAGAAAATGGTCAAGTGCAAAAAGAAATTATAATACATGAAAAAAAAAATCAGGACATAAAAAAAGAAATTATAGTATATTCAAAATTCATTTTAATAGATAACTAACTACGTTTTAAAATGAACTATAAAAAAAACAATCCATTTCATCCCAAGATGTCGTGCACAGTATCGTATTGCAGTTTAAAATAAATGTTTAAATTATTACCTGTTACATAAAGCTATTATTACATCTGGTGGACCAGACACACTTCATTTTAATTATAATAATATAATATGAACAACGTTGCGATAGGTACCATAAAGCAAACTGAGCAAAAAGAAATGAAATCCCACTAAAGACATAAATGTAAAAATGTAGGCCAAGTTCTAGTACATAAAAAGAGTTGAAATCTAAACTACAGCCAAGTTAATAATAATCAGAACCGATATTAATCATTCGAACTTGGCGGGTTTTGAAATTTTAATGTAGGAAAAAAGTCCAACTCTAAAACTTACCTCCGCAAGATTTGCTCTTTTCAGAAGTATTCATGTGATGAAAACCCGCCAAGTTGGAATGGTTAATATCGGTTCTGATTATTATTAACTTGGCTGTAGTTTAGATTTCAACTCTTTTTTATGTACTAGAACTTGGCCTACATTTTTACATTTATGTTTTTGGTGGGATATGTTTAACGCTCCACATTCATAGCCACACACTTAGATTTCCTGTGTTCTGGATATCGTAAACACACACTAATTTTAAACTTAGCATTCATTAAATTTTATTATTTTCATAAAAATTAGTCGCCGGGAATTAAACTCTATCAGTTCGACATGGTAACCATTGCACTATTCAAAACGTCAGTTTAAATTTTTTTACTGTGTCATCTAACGACCTTAAATCATCTTCAGATCTACGGACAACGCGATCGTGACGGATAAGCCAAGGTCGAGGTCGTCCAGCGGCGGCAGGAAGAAGAGCAAACCCCGCACCACCACAACCACCAGTACCACCACCACTCCCAAGCCCACCACTTCTGTCAAGTACGTCATTTAGTCCAACCCTATGTTTTTGTAAATGCCTTAACTTAAAGAATCTTATTGATATAGGACTTTAATTATTGCTTTATTTTAACGTGCTACAATGAATACAACCAACTTAACTTACATATTACTTATTCGAGTTATGCCTGTGCTCAGGAGCTCATACTATTTTTTAATTCGATATTCGAACTTAAAACCAGAGTTAGAATTCATCAAAAAGAAAAGTGATGACTGAAGTAGTTAAATCATTGGACGCCAGTGACTGAATGCGCACTCCTATGACTATGATAATGTGACTGTGACAGTATGTTGTTGACTCCTGTATCGGAGTACTCGGCTGTCGCTGATTATAAGTATTATATGCATTATAATGAGTATTTATCTACATGGTTCTAAAAAAATGTGTGGGGTTTCACAAATGTTGCACAAACTACTTTATATTCAAATATATATTTTAGCTGGCAATCTGTGTTTCTTGGTGTAGCTTTAACTGGTAACTGTAGATAAAGATATGATCACAACATTTATGTATTGCTTTCAGGAGTAATAAGCGAAAAAGTTCTTCAGTGCTAAGCACGACTCCGGCCTGGAATATCGTCACTCCTGAGCCACCCACCACTCCTGACCCTGGCTCAGGTAAGTTATCACAATTATTTATTTATTGAACATGAACTTAGTATTCTTATGTTTTTTTTCTTTACATCAATAAGTACCTATAATTTTTGTAAACATTCAAATTTTTTTAAAGCGGTCGTTCCCCGCGTTTGTTTAAATATTATCTGCCAATGATGTCAGTCGAACGTTGAGTGAGGTTAGAATTGGTGACGAATAGAAAAACTACGTTTATATTATTAACTTACCGTGCTTCAAGCTTCGAAGAATATGTTTAATCGAGAAGTGGAACCAATACGCATCATATTAGAAAGGGACAGATAATCTTAAAAAAAAGAACTCCAAATTTTCAATACCTATCTACTTTATATTTTTATTTTTTGCTGTACCTAATATTAAATTTAATTGTATTAAATATTACCATACTACCTTTGCTAAGCTAAAGTTAGTAGTAGTCTCTAAGCTAAAGTTCTCTTCCAGATTTCAAATGTACGGATGAAGGATTCTTCCAGCACCCGCGCGACTGCAAGAAGTACTTCTGGTGTCTCGACTCCGGTCCCTCCAACCTTGGCATCGTTGCCCATCAGTTCACTTGTCCATCTGGTAAGACATTCATTTCATACCATCCGAGATGGCTATATGGTTGTATGTATTTTATAATAGTTGAAGTCTTTATTACAATAGTTAGTGCGTACTAATGACATGTGTAAAAGTAGACACTTCGACCACCCCGATTTCGTTGATTATTTTAACTTACAAAAGTTTCAAATTAACTAAAATTGTATAATATATAACACACTTTACACTCATAGCCCCACAGTAGGTTATACATACCCTGTGTCGTTGAGTACCATGGACACATTAACACATACAAAGACAGAAACACAAACACCCAGACCGAAAACAGAAATTTAAACTCATCATTCAAATTTCTGTTTCGCCGGAAATCGAACCCAGGACCTCTCGATTGGCAGTCCGGCATGTTAACCATTGCACCACGCGGGTCATCATTATTATATTTATTATATGAATCTTTACATATAAGGAGCTTACGATAGATCATTATATCGATCAAATATCTTGAGGCAATTTTACGATGCGTACTAAGTGGCGATTTTCTCCAGCTGTTACATTTTTGTGGTCTATGTACACTAATGATGCAAATCTGACCACTGAGAGACTCGTGGTAAAGTGTTCCAAAACAAAGAAGCTATTAGATTTTCCCTTAAACAAAAGAAGAATTATTCAACAATTTCATTTACTAATTAGCAGGATCTGAGAAAAACATGTTCACTAAATTATTAATACATGTCTTAAAAATACCAACTTTCTTTTTCCAAATTTAATTAATATAGCCTTATTTCTTCCGTCGCCTTTCAGGCCTCTTCTTCAACAAGGCGGCGGATTCTTGCGACTTCGCCCGCAACGTGCTGTGCAAGAAGCCGGCCCCGACCACTAAAGCCACGACCAAAGCCACCACCACGAAGGTGACTACGACCACCACGACCACCACTACGACCACTACTCGCCGTCCGATCAGACTGACTTCCAGAAGCTCTTTGCTGTTCAGAACTAGCACTTCTACGACACCTGTACCTGAGGTAGGAGCAATAGATTCTAAATAATGAATTAACTTTTATGTTTCACTTATTTATTATGTATTTATTAAATGACACTATAAAGTCTCACAAGATCAGCTGTCACATGTGCTCGTTATAGACCCGTAGCCATTCTGTTATCTCAAACTATATATAAATGTACTTCATAAAAACAGTGCTGCTGGGAGGCTTTTTACGCCGCCTTTTTCTCTCAGCTCAACATCTAGCCCAAACGAGCACCTAAAGGCGATGTCCGGAAAAAATAACATTCATTAAGCGAATATTATGTATTCCTAATATGAAATGAATATTTTTTCTATAGTAAAGTGGTAATTCAGTTCTATAACAATATTTTGTGTGCTTTATAGCTAAGATCTTATGTTACAGGTTGAAGAAGAAAGCGAGGAAGAAGAAGATACTGCCCCAGAAGATAACTCTGACATAGAGGCGGAAGATCCTAGAATTATTAAAGAATTGATCGATCTCATTAAAAAGGCCGGTAAGTAAGACGAAAACGTAGAATAAGTTAACATTATTACATATTATTTACAAAGTGAACAGCACAATAAAATACAATAAAACCAACCCTAACCCCAAAAAAACCAACACTAACGCTAAGAAAAAAATAGGACTATCGTTTTAAATCCTAATAATATAAAAACAGAATCGTAATTTTTATAAAATCTTTTGATGACTGATTTGCAATTATTATTAAGAATTTCATGGAGATAAACATTGCGTTCTTTTGAAACATACGTTTGGAACGCACCATGTTTAAAATTTTCAAATATTTTATCTCAGGTGGAGTGGAACAATTAGAAAGGCAACTGCATCTTTCTGAAACATCGGCAAGCACGGACGGCGTCACTGCTTCCACCACGCCGACGCCGTTCAACAAGAGACTCTACCAGAAGGTGCTGGAACGCACCAGGGGAAAGAGCAGGCAAGCATCTTTGTATGTGGCTGTTTTAAATTTTCTTCAAATTGTTTCATATAATAATTTAAGGGCTATAAGATACAATAACTGTAACGAGGGGACTAAATTTCTTGGACCTTCTGAACGACGCTTATACTTTTATGCATTACTAGCCTTCCGCCAGCGGCTTCGCCCGCGTGGACCCGTTTTATAGGTTCCCGTAGGATAAAAACCATCCTATGTCCTTTCCCAAGGTCCAGTCTATCTGTGTTCCAAATTTCATTAAAATTGGTTCATTAGTTTAAGCGAGAAAGCGTAACAGACAGACAGACAGAGTTACTTTCGAATTTATAATATTTTGATAGATATGATCTTTGACGTTAGGAACACACCTACATTGCTTAGACAGCAGCGAGTGCTTGTAATTTAATATGAACTTTATACAATAGCAATAAAGCTCAAATTGACTATGTTTTAGTTAGAAAACATTTGTATGGGAAAAAGAAAAGGGCTGTTTTTATGGTTTTTCCGGCAATTATTCGAATTTTTCTCGCCGTAAAAACCATCCTTGAACTTCAACGAACATTTAAAAAAACAATTGGCCAAATTGGTCTAGGCGTTGTTGAGTTATGCGCTTACCAACACATTTTACGATTCATTTTTATATTATAGATTAAAAATGAACAATAAGCTTTAAATAAAGTAGCAACCTACGTAAAGCATATACTTAGTCTGAAACAAAACTTACCACTGTAGGGCAGATATTATTATTCCCTGTGATGTGGGTGCTATGAACACACCCAAACACAGAAACACAAACACCCAGACCGAGGACAGAAATTTTGAACGCATCATACGCATTTATGCTTCACCGGAAATTGAACCCGGGACCCTCCAATCGGCAGTCCGGCATGGTAACCACTACGCCACGCGGGTCGTCAAATTGAAAGCAGGAGTTACTATGACTGCAATCTTTATAATCTTAATTGGGTCCCACTCATGGGTCTGAGGTCTCTTCCTACTATTGGGCAGTTATAAAACTTACTCCACTGCAGCGTAATCCAATGCGGGTTGGTAGAAATTTTACAATAGTTTAAGTACCGTTAGTAACTACGTTCTGTCGGTCTGGATCGGGTAAAAGTGACTTAAGTGACTATACCGATATGCCGTCAAACAGACAAAATTTCTTGCCGGAGAGATATTAATGACGAATGCCAATGTCTAGATGCCAGAAAAATCTATAATATTTCAATATATTTTAGATTCGGCAACAACGCGAACAGCATTGAAGGCACCTCACAGAACAGCAGACGAGGTCCGCAGAACGCAGGTCTGGAGCCAACCGCCGACAAGGACAAGCTATTGAAGAAGGACAGGCCACAGTAAGTTAACAAGTCTTAACTGCCGATAATGTTTAATATTGACAAATGAAAAGTTCGATGTTAACATTAAAAAAAATTAAAACTTTTAAAATATCTTCTGTCTGCAGGGAAACATTTTATGTGTTTCAAGTTTGGTTTGCGGTGCAGTTTAATACACATGAATTATCTCTGGAATTATATAGATACGCATACAGGAATTATCTCTGAAATTATATAGATACGCATTGTTAAAAATAACTAATGTAGTCGCTAAAGATATCACTCTCTCTCTCTTGTATTTGTCTCGTTTTTGTATATAAATAGTTAATTGCTGTAAATTCTAAACTAAATGTAACTAGCCTTCCGCCAGTTGCTTCAACCGCGTTGACCCTGTTACCTGTTTTCATGTAGGAATGAAGCATTTTCGCGCGGTAAAAAGTAGCCTATGTTACTCAGGGTAAATTTAGCTTAATAATGGTGAAAGAATTTTTGAAATCGAAACAGTAGTTTTTGACTATTCATCACAAACATAAAAAAATACAAAAATAAAAATCTTTCCTCTTTATAATATTAGTATAGTATAGATAAGTACTCTGCGTAGGTCACCAAACACATTTTCATCCATTCACAAATCAGGCCGGCCGGCCGGCCGCAACCCTTTTTTTCGTCCCACTGCTGGGCACGGGTCTCTCCCCATTATTGGGAAGGCCCGATATGGCTTGTTGGCCTGTTTGATCTTCTTCTATAAAGTATATTTTGAAAGATACATACAAAGTAGCGGTATAAATCTATATTTATCCAACTAAGTGTATGATCGATTTCACAAATCAGTGCCAATTGCCCTTACTTATATAGACAAATCACAAGTCACTAAGTACACTATTACAAGTCATAAAACTTCTTTTACAACAACAATCATATAGAACTATCTATCCATCCATCCATCAGCCTTTATAACTCCACTACTGGACATAGGCCTCGCCTAACGTTTGCCAATTTTATAATCAAAAAATCATTTCACCAGGTACACAACAATAAACCGGCAACGACCTTCGACGTCAACGACCCCGGAGCCAGAGAGCGAGGAGTTAGAAGAGAGAGAGGAAGAATCTGCTGAAGTGGTGCCCTTGTCCCGTGCCCGCGCGGTGGAACGCGAGCTAACCGTGGCCACCAGCGCCAAGCCGCTGCAGTACGTCAACATCCGTCGCTCCAGGCCTACCACTGCCGCGCCTGAGGATGACAATGCTTCTAGGTGAGGATAGCGGTAACTTGTCGGCAATTCACTCAACGTCAACGACCCCGAAACCAGAGAGCGAAGAAATGCAAGTAGTTAATATACTTGTAGTCGTTGCGGTAATAGATATGTTCAGATAGAAAAAAAGGTACCACACCTTTTTTTGAACCAACGAATTATCGTAAAACAAAACACAAAACTATTAGAAAAGTATAACAGCACCCCAATCCCATGTATTCCTAAACATAATATAATTTGATGAATTGTAATATCCTTATTGTATTTCTAAACAGACTATTTTAATGAATTGCTTTATTCAAAAACTTATTTTTTAAACGGGATTTCTGCATCTCACATTTAATTTCTCATTTTCTTCAGACTTTATGTCGTATCATAAATGCAAACGTGTCCTATTTTTATTTAACATATAATAATTAATAAATCCTTTTACAGAAACGCTTTATTCGAACGTGGAGAGTCTATACCAGCGGTATCCGAGACGTCAAATACTCATGAAATCGCGAACGCTAAACGGGAAAGCATTCCGGAGTATGTTACAATCAGACGAAGCAGACCCACCACTGAAGAACCTACAACTGTGCAGTAAGTGTTATGACAATTATTGTTTGTAAACATATTGCTACTATTGCTATACTCTCAATAATTTTAAGTCTTCTTTAGTTTTACATTATGAAATTTTCTTTCCTAGATACCAAAATCGTGAATCAGAAGAGGAGTCGCAAGAGACTGCTTTAGAAAAGGAAATCTCGTCTCCATCCTCTCAACCACAGTACACGTCAATAATCCGAACTCGATCGACGACCTTACCGCCTCCAGAAGAACCAAGTAGTCCAGAACCCACTACAATATTATCGGTTCAAATATCATCATTATTGAACTCTCCAAATTCCGTGGAGGTTGAGTCTTCTGCACCCGAAACGACACCAGCCCCAACAGAACCCGAACCAACCACTGCTCCGAGTACAACAGCTTCCACTACGACGACTACGACCACAGCTGCAACACCCAGCCTCTCCACTCGCCGAAACATTCTTCGTCGACGAGGCTCCACCACTACAACGACATCAACGGC
Organism: Pyrgus malvae; assembly: GCA_911387765.1. NCBI lineage: Eukaryota > Metazoa > Arthropoda > Insecta > Lepidoptera > Hesperiidae > Pyrgus > Pyrgus malvae. The sequence continues at coordinate 2,582,718 of OU426958.1, read as the reverse complement.
AGCCCCTGTATCGTCGACTCAGGTGAGTTCTAGGAATTATTCATTCGTAAGACGACGTCGTCCTCTATCTCAGTCCAACGAAATATCCTCTGAATCTTCAGAGCCTCTTGATACGTCGAGAAAAATAAGGTCAACTACACCAGACAGTCGTGAAGTTGATAATGCTAAAGTAAATGAGCGGCCCACGTTAAGGAGATTTAGAAGTAGATTCCAACCTACACAAAATGAGGATTCAGTTCCAGCAGCAGCCGTTTCTCGGGGTCAATTAAGGGCTCAACCTAGTCTGGATGAGTTAATATCATTGACGCCAATAGACGTTGAACTTCCGCAGTTTATTCCGAGAGAGAGACTAAATGAAAGAAGTGACAATCGCATCCGTAGCAGAACATCGACAACTGTGGCTGATGCTGTAGAAGACAGCGAGGGATCCGCGGCAACTATTGATGAGCGGCGTTCTAGTATACTTCCGAGAGGACGTAGTAGGTTTTCTTCGTTTACTACTACTGAATCGCTTAGTCAAACAGTAGTAACAGAATCGCCTAGAAACCAAAGGCGGCCGACGTTTGCTAGGTTCACTCCAAGGCCTTTTACACGAGCATCTACTACCACCACCGTCACACCAGAAGATGATCTAGAAGAATCTGAGCCTGTAGTCTCGCAGAGAACACCCCCTCGTTTACCTTTTGGTAGAACACGACCTCTTCCGGCTCCAAGGCCGATTGTGCAAGCAAGAAGATTGCCCTTCCCCTCCCGACAAACAACGCAGCAGGCGCTTGTTTCTAAAAACGGCAACGACGATGATATAGATAATAAAAATGACGACATCACACTTTCTGAAAGTGCTATCGAAGAAAAAGAACACGAAGAAGATTCAGATATAGAGGTAGAACAACCTAAACGTCGCATAGTTCTAAAGAAGATTATCGCGCCAGAACGAACTGCATCTGAAGATATTGCAACAACTGAAATAACTTCTGACGATAGCGGCAAAAGAAAGTTCAGAGTTATCCGAAGAAGGCCTACTTCTACTTCACCAGCAACTGAAATTGCTGACATTACAACGGTATCAACTACGTTACCAGCGCCTAGAATACGAAAAATTATAAGAAAAAAACTAAAACCAGCAGATGATGAAACTGAGATTGTTGCTAAGTCCATAGGACTAATTAATACTGGTTTTAAACTTTCTACTACTGAAAGTGGATCAAACTATGGAGAAAGAACAAGAACTACATTAGTGCAATCTATAATATCAACAACAACTACTGAAAATCCAGAGGACACGTTTGACGAATCTTCCAATTTGGACATAGAATTGAATAAAGAAAATAAATATGAAAAGATAAATCCAGAAAAAACCTCAGAAGAGAATACAAATGGTGACTCATTAAGTAATAAAGAAAATTCAGAAGAGAATGAAGATAAATCACAAGAATCAAGTGACGGTAAAATTGTTGAGGATACAAAACCTTCTGTTGTTGTTGAAACGGATGAAAAAAATATTGATTTATCTGAAAATAAGAAATCAAAAGAAAGTGAAACCGAAACATCAAATCAGTCATCAAAATTAATAACTGATAGCCAGGAGAGTCTTATAGAAAATAAGAATATAAACTCTGATGTGTCAGAAACAATAGCAAGTAGTCAAGATTCTGATACTATTCAACAAGACGACACTGAGAATAAAAAAGAACAAGAAGATTATATTAATAAGGAAATTAATACAGAAAACAAAGATTCTGTAGTTGAAAAGGAAGCAGCCAATTCAGATTTGAACACCAACTCAGATGATGCTCTTCCTGAAACAACAACAACAAGCACAACAACAACTAGCACAACTCAATCAATATCAACATCTACACGAAGCAGGCTTCCCTATAGGCCCCCTAAAAGATTGTTTACTTCTACCACTGAAACATCACTACCATCAAGTAGCCGAACTTTCAGTCGAAAATATAATCCCGGTGCTTATACTAGTCCTGCCACAGCAGAAAAACCAGATTCCTTGAGACCATCAATCACTAGAAAACCATTATTTTCTAAACCATATACCCGAAGGCCTATTACTACTGCTAGAACAACACCAAGATATGAGGAAGAAGAATATTCTGATGAGGAACTTCTGGATGAAGAACCCGAGCCAGAAAACCCCGTTGTTTTTGTGCCGTCTGGAAAACTATATACAAGGAAACCAGATTCAGCAGAAGATGATTTTAATGAGGAATATGAAGGCGAAGATTTAGAAGAAGAAGCACCTGAAGATGAATTCTTTGAAGAGGAACAACCACAACTGCCTCCAAGTAGATTCACGCCTTCAACGAAGAAACCTCTCTTTAAACCCCGAGTTGTAAATTCCAATACATTTAGAGCATCAACTACAACAACAGAGATTCCCAGACGTCAATTAGGTAATAATCAAAACAGAACGGTCAACTACAGTAGATATTCAAGTAACAAACCTGTAAATGACAGCAAAAAACGAGTACAAAATGTGCCGATTGGATACAGTGCACCTAAACCTTCAGTCAATACTTTCTTAAAAAATTCAACAAATCCAGAAAATGACATCGATAAAGAGGAAGATATTGTAACGACCAGTGCACCTACAGTTGAAAATGAAACAACTGTTAATAATGATGAAGATGACTATCTCACAATGACTGAAACTGACACGACTTTGGCCGACAACACTGATACACCAACCACAAATACAATCGAAATCGAAACAGTTACATTTGACATGGATATAGATAATAGTACGGATGATTATTTGGAGTTTACCGAAAGCACAACAAACTACCCTAGCACTCAATATCTAACTTCTTATACGCAATCTGACATCGAAATAGAAACTGCTGGAAACACGCCTGTTTACGTTAGTAATACAGCTAAAAATGTTGAAACCACAACCCAAACTTTACCGGAGACTACTACTATAGCTCCAACTGCTTCTCCTATCGTAAAAACTCAATTTAACAAACTATTCTCTATCAGCAGAGTCGTAGAAGTGTCTTCGAAATTAGACAAACATCGTTTGAATAAAAATAATGAAACTACTCTTATAGAAGAAGGTAAAGTTATGGTGGAGAAGAAACCGACCGTGGACAAAATTGGAGAAGTAAGCCGATACAGCCTTATAAAAATAGTTGAAGATGAAATACCAATATATTTAACTAAACTTGGTCATGTTTATCCCGTGGATAACCCTCCAGATAATCCAATTCGCATTGACGAAACTAGAAATGCTAGAGCTCTTGTCAATTTTGCAGACTATCCGAAAGAAAATTTGGTGGCTTCAGAAAGTATGAATGAAGCTTACAGGCATGTTAACAAGGTTTCAGACGATTCTAAAAAGTCAATTCAGATAGAGCATGTTAATGACGATGATTTTTTAAGTTACGTTAATGAAGACAAAAAGACAAACAAGTCCGAAGAACATGAGGCTTATTTTGAACCATGGCAATTTATCCCAGCTGCGTTTGAAAATGATCAAAACAAAAACAACAAGCCCGCCAAGACTTTTGAAGTAGTTACCCCGCGTGTTATTACTAATCCTTCTACTTTGCCTTTAGAAGCATTATTTAAAACGGAGAGTCCAGTTATGGCGAGAAAAGTCAGTAATCATAACGAGAATCAACCTTTTGTAGTGTACTCTGCTCCCGTAACGACACAAAAAGAAGACGCCAATATTGTAAAACTGCATATAATTAAACCTGAAACAAGTCGCAGTATAATTACGTTTGCTAAGGGCCAAGAATACCAAGGAGCCTCAGTGGTGGCAGAGAGTGATATAAGATATCCCATAAACATAACTGTTTTGCCTCAATCTACCGATACTTCGTCGAGTAGTACAACGTCAAGTCCTACTACTACTACCACCGAAATTGTTACCACCAGCCCTATCATAGAACTACTTACTACTATCCAAACAACTACTTTACTGACAACTCCGTCAGCCGAATCGATAGCAACAACTACAGTTACTACTGAAGAGCCAACTACTACAGAAACTATGGCAGAAGAAACCACAACGACAAGAATATCTCCTTTGGACAGTAAAAGAAGTAAGTTCCCATTCCCAAGACGACCAATCATAAAGTCAAATTTCACTAGACCAAGTCCCACGCCTCGTCTTGCGAAGAAAATAAATGCTACAATATCATCAAATTCTAACCAAAAACCCAAATCATCAGGATTTAATCCGAACAAAAACAGATTTTCGGCTAATCGTGCTCAGAATGTACCCGTTGATATCAGGAAAAAATCGAGTACCACTAAATTTGCAAAAAGTTATACTACAGAGAGTCCTAGATCGACTACTGAAAGAAAAGTCTTCATAAAACCAATAAGGCCAAATTTCAGACCAGCTTTTGTACCGAGGAAAAGTACAACACCTCCCATAGAGACGTGAATTCTTTAGAAGATAGGTTTAGTATCGTTTGCCAATGATTAGATCCCGTACTGGCCATAAAGACCCGTTCGACTGATTTACTGTATAAAATATTTAACTATAGAGTCAGAGAGCATATTTCGTTGGATCTTAATGCAATGAAACGCAATTATAATATTTACCCGATTACGATTTTCGAATCGAAATCCTTTTGTTGGAAAATGATGTAATAGTTTCTATTTTAAAATTGACTGTCTAAAAGATGTATTCAAAAATTGGTATTCGGGTAGAGTTTTTCAATTTTTTATTTAATTTATGACGAGATTTCTTGTACATATAGTAGCGTCTCAACAGTTTCATTGTAGTCATGATTTAGAGATCTATAGCTTTAAATTAGGTATTTATAGGTTTTAGTGGAAGTTATTTCGTACCAAAAAATGTATATTACTTTATGTTAGTTCGTTTGGTTAACGAAGACTTTCAGTTACAAATTGTCATAGGTTATGAGTAGAATAGATTTATTTAAACTAATATTTTACTAATAATTATTATTATTTTTATCGTTACCATGTCTTATGTACATAGGTTGGTTAAAATCGGGCAAAATGTAATTGTTGTAAATCATCTTGTATTGTAAGAAAATAAAATAAAACATTGTAATAAAGTGATAGTTGTAACATTTTTATTATTATTTGGGTATTTTTGTTTTTCCGTAAGGACCTTATAAAATATACTGAAATAATTATAATTTCCCTTGATATTGTTACAACGGTGATAAAGATGACAACGAAGAAACGAAGAAAAATAATATATTTGTGTTATTATGCGTTTATAACAGTTCTTAAGTATGCATGACGGTGGGTACAATTTGCGTTGGACTATAAGGTAAGTGAGATTATTTTTCTTGCCACTTTTAAGCAGTCAAGGTTTAAAAACTCTCTATCAGTTTCTTTTTTACACTTTGAACACCTTTTCTTATTCAAAATCCTATAATGTATTTAAATCTTTCCATTTTTACAGACATAACGATGTGATTATGCGAACGATCAAATTTATCGTCAAATTAATTAGCAAAGTTAAATATTAACACTGTGGCATTAATTTGCTAGCTATTCAAACGTCTATAAAATACTTATTCTGTGTTCTGTTTTTTATTAGAGTTTTAAACAATGGATGAAAGAGTCAATTCACAATTTTCGAAACAATAGACAAATATTTCTATTGTTAATCTTCCCTTGATGTTTGTATTACTAATTTGTATTTATTTTTCATCATCAACTTTTAATTAATAACTTTTACTTTATACTAGGTAGGCAAGGCGTTCATATTATATCAGATCTGATGATGTGAAATCTCTTGATTTATTGCACATTAGGTTCCTTAGCTCGATAGCTTGGTATTGAATGGTAATTGAATATAGGATATGGAAACACGGACCAAAATATGCCTATAAAATATTCGCCACTTCGCGTCACTTTCCGCCCCACGTGTAGATCAAGGGATGATATTCATCCGTCAATAAATTTATCCAAAGTCACATAAACTTGCCTTTATAATTATTTATTATTATCAGAAAGTAAAAAAGTGATAAAGAATAAATCTATTGCACTTACATAAAATGAAATATACATCGTCGTCAAAATAATAACACAAAATTGTAATTTATACTGTACTAGCGAACCCAGCAGATGTTACCGGCCTTAAAGTTGAAATAATCAAGTTCAAAGTACTTAGTAAAGTAGCCATTGCTTTACTTGAATGTTGGACTGACTAGACTGACTGATTACTGACGACTTACTGACTTTGTTTCATTGAAACTGGCAAAAAATTGATGCAAAAACAAAAATTATACTTGACGCCTTGCAGTATGCACAGAGTTTGCGATGCCATAATTGAAAAAAACGGCAAATTGTTTGTAAAGTAGGTTTACGATCGAGATGTTTACGTGATAACGTCCGCACGAGAAAATCTCCATTCGTTTGTATGCCGCTAGAGTGAGAGAGACGGAAGATCGGTCCACTCACTCGAACGCTATGCCAGCCTCCGCTCGTGAGGATTCCGCGTGACAAGTTTCACGGAATGACTGGCAGCGCTCGAGATGAGACGGGAGATCGGTCCGTCTCTCTCTCGTTATACCTGCGATCGCGCTCGTGAGGTTTTGGTGTGACACAAGTTTCTGAACATGTCACCCGACTAAAACGATTTTAAAGACGTTATCACGTCAAAAATTAATGGAAGCACGAACATGGCACGAACATCAAATGATTGACGAACTGTAGGTATATATGGAAAAATATTATTATAGTTAGGGTTTAATTTCTCTATGGTTAAAATATTAATAAAATTGAGATTTCAATTATATTTTAATACTTATTGTCCTATTCCCGTCGAAGACAAATCCGAAAACACAAAAATCATAAAAATTGGTCCAGCCGTTCTTGAGTTATAAATGGCGTAACACGACTTTGTTTTATATAATTATATAGATTTGTATAAGAAACACTATATTAATAACATTACAATCTATTAAATTAATCTAACAGCTACTCTAGTGAACAATTTATCTAAGCATTGACCCACATATGGTGACCATATACGGGCTCTAAACTAAACTTTTGGTACCGGTTGCCCTTCTCTTTGGTGGCTTAAAATTAATGTATTCGCAGTACCTCTGTATAGAACCATAGCATCATTTAGCCAATAACTCGCCAAATATCCCAGCTGTCTTTTTTGGAACCCGGGGGAACCTTCAAAAGGTACCCAGCACCTTGGTGTTACCGGTTTATGTGGGATTTGTTACCGCACTAAAACCCCCTCGGTGGCCTACCTCTACGCTTGGGGAGGACACCGGGATATCCAAAGGAACGCACCGATATCCTCCACGCGCGGCGCCCCAAAACGGGCCCATCCTCTGGAGAGCAGATGTGCTCTCCTGCATTCTCCGATGCTTACGGTGGCATGCGGCCACGCACACACCGCCGTCCTTCCTGAGGCCGCTGGCTGAACGGATTGAGCTCCCACTCTCACCGTCCACAACCCCGGAAGTCCCCTTTTAGTCGCCTCTTACGATTAGGCAGGTAGCTCTATTCTTAATCTCTAAGCTTTAGTGACTAGGTCTGCCCCTTAGCTGCTTCTCCTCTGGCCACCCCCTGGCTTTGGTGCTGAGCCATAAGATAATAATACTGTTATTAGTTATAGTTACTTTAATATCACCAAAACAGTGGGTAAAAAATTCATTCAAATATCAAAAAGTGTAGCTTACAAATTTAATGTCTAATAATTTGATGTACATAAAATTTTACTATATATTTTACACGTCATGTGTTCATAGTTCCGCCTTAGCGAATATTTTTGGCTAATTAAATAATAACGTGTAACTACTGACGTAAAATTACTTTAAAAGGTATGTTTTCCAAATTGAATAACTTTGACATTAATCTAAATTGCGGACATTATACTACGGCACTCAGTCGAGAATATAGCGCAGAAATCGCTGTAAATAGTTTAAATTAAACACGAGAACAACGTTGTTACTTTTATTAGATACTATATGACTTTATTGACCACGACTGAATTTCTGACGTAAGAAAAATTGCAATGAATCATAGCTCGTGCAAGGCAAACCGCTGTTGCATCGTGTGGTTAGCAGTTAGTGGTAAGCAGTCACAGTCTGTTCATTTCTGACGAATTAAAAAGTAATGAGGCCTTAACGCCTGATGTAATTTGAGTTTAAGAATCCTTCAGCTTTCCAAATGGCGTTTTTATGCGTTATTTACTATAACGGAAGGTTCGCGTATAATCCCGCCCTAAACCACACACTTTTTAGTTTAGTTTTCTTAGTATTTTAAAGAGAAAACATTGAATGTAAGTATTATACCAACAACAATTTTAATGAATTTTACTCGTACATCTTGTGAGTATTTAAGGTGGACTACGCGTTTTTTCCTATACCTAGTCACAGTACTTTAATCGGGGAAAGTATCTCATATATTTTCTCCGGCTAAAGTCTTCTCTTTAAACGGGAAAAGACACTCTCCAATCAATACTACCCCTACTCCAGTCCAACTATTCAGGTCCATCGGTTGCACCGTTGCGACGTGACAGAAGGAAAAACAAACAAATAGAACACACGTTCTCATTTAGGTATAATATTATTGATATCTACCTATATTATTATAGTGTAGTACAAGTATATTAATATGGGGAGAATAGCATGAATTCTAGGATTAAAACTTTCTTCATTTGATAAAAACATGTTTTGTACCTATTTCATCAGTTACTCTGCTCTAAATTAGGTACTGTACTGGTCTAGTTGTGGAATAACTTTTTTATTACTACAACTATTAAGACCTTATTGACATTACATTAGTCGGCTACAATAACATGGAAACGCAATATTTATAACATCTGGGAACACAAATCTTGTCTATGACAACATAATCGCAGCTACGTGCGAAAAAAGCGCAAATGGTCTAAAGACAATAAATGTTATCGTTTCTGATGTTCGTATTGCACAAAACACCGGCAATTAGTAGTAATTTGAACATCGTCTCAGACTCTTAGCCACGAGACAATTTGTCAGGCCATTAAACATTTTTAGGGTTCCTTATCTAAAAAAACAAAATAAAATTAATATTTAAGGAGGCTCCCAAACAAAAAAAAACGTGATTTTTCTTACTCATTTTTGCTCTATATCGATTAACGGCAACAGTTTGACGCTTGAAATATTCACAGAACATTTAGTTATACTTCTATAATTACTTTAAAAAAAATAAGTGGGGCTCCCATAAAACAGATTATTTTAAGCCGTTTTTATAGATAATGGTACGGAACACTGCGCGCGAGAGTTCAACTCGCATTTGGCCGGTTTTTCGTCATCAACCACTCCTTACACAATAAACATTTGATGTGTTTTCCATGGACCGATGATTATAAAGCTTTTGTGCTTCTTCAACAGAACACAACGTCTCTTTCTTTAAAGCCATAGATTACATGGATCTCTGACCCGATTCCCGATGAAGATGTATATAAATGCCACTATTGACCAATAAATAAATTTTTGAAAATTTGCCACATTATTAAGCCATAAAATAGGATATAAAAAACGATAAACGTTACACACTCATAGCTCTACAGTAAGGTAAATACCCTGTGTCGTAGGTACCATGAACACATACAAAGACAGGAACAAAAACACCCAGACCGAGAAAAGAAATTTAAACTCATCATTCAAATTTATGTTTCGCCGGGAATCGAACCCGGGATCCCTCGATTGGCAGTCCGGCATGGTAATTGGTAGAGACCGGATTAATTATAGGCAACATATAGACTTGTTATATGCATACAAATATGCATGAAAAAATTCTGAAATATACACGAATATTTAATACGTAGCGTAGCACTCAGCTCGGTCCTGAACCATTCTGTGGTATTTCCAAAACGACCATCCGACAAAAAATTCTCACTCGGTGCAGGGAGGAGGCGATGAGGGACTGGACTGAAGGACCAGGGCACAGCCACTCAAAAGCTCTGATACGAGGATATGATCGGAGTTATGCTGAAGAGCTATTAAAGCTCAACAGAACAAATATCCGCACGGTTACCAGAGTCCTTACTGGACACTGTAAGCTCGGAAGACATATGTCGCTTTTAGGATTAAGTCCAACCGACACGTGCAGATACTGTGGGGAGGAGAGCGAGACACCACGCCACCTCCTTTTAAATTGTGGTGCGCTAAACCACAAGCGTGAATGCTACGCTTGGGAGGCACGTGCTGCTGCCAGATGAAGCCAAACAAATCACCGTCCATAAAATCCTAGCCTTTATCAAGGCTATCGTGTTGGACGGTGATCTGTAATCTGGCTACAGGTACAAACAATCTTTATAAGTTGAAGTACCCTGGGCTGATACAGCCCGAGCCCCTTTATTCAAATAAAAAAAAACTGGGACTTGGGTGCTATGTTAGCACTTATACATAGTTTCTGGCAAAAGTTCTGCCGTCCCATTAGTAAAACTATCAATTTGACACAGAACAAAATACGCGCGCGGCTACTGAACTTACTCTGCGTTCCGAAATGCGTTTGATTCACTATAAGTATTATCGCATTTCGTCGTGCTATTGTCGCATTTCGGAACGCAGGGTCAGTGCACTGCATTCGGAAAAATATTGTAAATATGCATCATCATTAGATCTTAGGTAAAATATGCTATTACCGCTGAGGATGGCTTAAATATGCAAAAGCATAATATGCAAATGCATATAATCCGGTCTCTAGTAATTGGTAACCATTACGCCACGCGGGTATATCCTTAAGGGGCCGTATACGAAATTTTGCCGATTTTGCTTATTTACCCGATTTTACACATGAGATTTTGCAGATTAATTACAGTACTTCTACAAGTATCATTGCACAATATAACTTTTCATTTCATTAATAATCTAATAAATTAGACACTTTTATAGCTTGCGTCAAGAATTATAATGCGAGATTTAGGTTACTTTAAAAGATGTTTAATGCCGAATTATCATTATTAATAACATTTTATTTTCAGGAAACGGATTGATTATAAACTAAAGAGTATTTATGTCAAATAAATTTTACGTAAGGTTTTTTTATTATTTTACTTGGAAACTTAATCATAACAATAAATATAAAAGTAATGTCATCTATACATATAATAAATCTGTAACAAGTCCGTTTCTGTACATTGAAGATATTTGAAAAAAACTGTAACTAGGGCTATTTATTAGCGTAATAGAACCCAAAACAATGATTTTTAGAATTATTGTCTGTTTGTCTGTTTGTCTGTTTGTCTGTTTATCTGTTCGTTTGTGCGCGCTAATCTCAGGAACGGCTTAACGTAGAAGGATGCGGTTTTCACTGAAGTATTGGTAATTTTTTGGATTAACATTTAGGGTTTGTTTTATTTAAATCGGTTCGCAAACAAAAAAGTTACGCCAATTTCAAGAATGATGAAATGGATGAACACCTGCACGCTATAATAAAGTTAATGCGAGCGGTCACACCACAAGTTTCGATAACTACTAACATCTCTTAATATTCTGATAGCAAGTTTTCAAACACTTATGCTAGATTTCATCTCTAAATATTTAAAAAAACCATACATATCATATCACCACATATTCAAAGAAATCCTCAATACAAAATGTACAAAACCTTAACAAAACGAGGCTACTGCCGACATCTATGTTCACATTCAGAACTATTTAGTGATCTGTTGCAAATTCGGTATATCGACAATTTAGTTTACATGCTATACGATAGATGTCGTTGTTATTCATTTATTCATATTTAATTGCTTTTTACAGGTAGATTTACAGGTGGTGTTACATAATCATTATTTTACCCAATAACGCTATTACAAAGTGGATAGGTGGAGATTATTTCAAATAATAAATTACGAGTATATTTACTTAATAAAGTATCTAATAAAAAATTAACAATGCAGAGCTTTGGAACTGGCGCTCATATTGTACTCATTGTGGTAGAGCATTATGGAGGCGCGGCGCGGTGGTTACATCCACATATTATTGGTATCGACCTTATTTAATAGACAATAATAATTATCGACTCGCGCAGGTGCGGTCCCAGGGACAGGGGACATGACCCCCTCCCCAAAATCCCTCACTCATGCGTAGATGGAAGGCGAATCAAGCCAATTTGAGACACCTCAACCCCCAAATTTCTTAGTGACCCCCCACCAAAATTTCTTGGCGACCCCCCCCCCCCCCCCCAAATTGAAGGCTGCGACCGCGCCTGGACTCGCGTGGCGCAATGGTTACCATGCCGGACTGCCAATCGAAGGGTCTCGAGTTTGATTCCCGGCGAAGCAGAAATTTGAATGATGAGTTTAATTTTCTGTTCTCGGTTTAAGTGTTTGTATTTCTCTCTCTGTGTGTCGCATGGTACCCGTTACACAGTGTATATTTTCCCCTACTCTGGCGCTATCAGTGTGAAACGTAAAAAAATCAAAGTGTTCTACAGACTTTACTATGCTGAGTGTTCTTTTCAAAATGATAGCTACGTCTCCATATCATGATTACACCACCAGTCGAGGTAGTTCCACAGGCCGCTTTGCACGCTCCTTTTGATATTTGAACGGATGTGTAAGTTATGGGACAACCTTCCAGCTGAGGCATTTCCAGTGGACTTTGACATAGGGTTCTTCAAGAAAGCTGTAAAGAAAGCTCTTCTTGAAAGCCGGCAGTGCTCGGGTGGCTCCGCTGGGGTTGCCCGTTTCCATAGGCGACAGTGATCGCTTAACCACGCGGCCTTTCTGCCTCTTTGTTCGGTTTATTTATAAAATAAGTGATTTCGAATAAACGAATAAGCAATTGCCGAGGGTCTAATAAAAACAACAGAAATGAGCAGACGTTTTCAGTGGTTAATTTAATAAGAGCTATTACATACATACGCAGTACTGGCACTGGTGTTATACTTATATGCTAAAGCGTCACGGCAGCAGCACGGCATGGTGGTCACGCCCAGAATAATATTAGTAATCGATATATTTATTTCTGATGCTGTGTGAAGGGTTGTTAATAGGACCAATTGACTCTTAATCGCGTAGGGCCTGATCCTCTCACGCTGCTCCAATTCAGGTTGATGACGTCTTCATTGTTAGTGGCCTAACTGCTGTCGCAAGTTTTAAATCGCTCAAAAGACCTCCATTAAGTATGAACGACAGTATGTTAACGACAATTGCAACCAACGTGTAAGCAACCAAGAATTTGACTAACCAACTACTAACCACGCCTGACATAGCGTAGACATTTCGCCACCTTTCTGCAATATATTTAAGTTACATGATGATAATGAATTTATGCATTATTTGCAGCACAAATTATTTAATTATAATGATCCTTTCCGCGGGCACAGCAGTACTATCTAAACACTTTATAAACAGGCTATTATAGTACGTTTAATTTGTAAAGAGAAACTGATGATAACGACTGAAAAGTCGATTATAAGAGGAGTACAGTAAGATTGTAAGGACTCAGGAAGAATGTATCTACTCAACATAATAATATGAACTTTTGTATCATAAGTAATTTCATAAAAGGTAACAATAATCCAAGGGACAGTGGAGGGCAAGCGGTCACGAACGAAATTGCAACCTCATCAGCAACGACCACTCTGACAAGAGTGAACGACTAAGGAGGAGGAGGAACAAATAATCCAACTCTAATCAAGCCTTTTGTACAAGTCTTTATCTACGCGGACGACGTCGCGGGCACAGCTAGTATTGACGAATAAAACTAAAGAGCTTAGCTCGTATTCGTCTTTCAAACGTCAATTATATAACTTGTGTTTTTTTAACAATTTTGAAATACAAAGCGGCCCGTCTGCCTTTTTGTTCGGTTTATTTATAATTTAAAAATAGTATTTCTCATGCCTTTGTCGAATTAGTAAACCATTAAGATAATAGTGTTAGAATGTTTTCTTACACCTTTCAAATAACTCAACACCATTGAATTCGTCACGTAAGAAAAGCAAGGCCAAAACTAAGTAAAGTCGATTGAAAACGTGATTCAATCGGAAAATACGCGACTCCGTATAAACAGATCATTACCTATGTTTTCCAGTCGAGTTTAAAAGAATATAATAAGTATCTAAGTACCTACCTCTATAATGAGAGCAAGAATTAAGACTGCAAACTCTTCTCTCCATAGCAAAACGTTAGGATTTAAGTGTATCATTTATACACTCACTTTTTCATTTTAAATTAGTACAAGCTCTATCTAAATGTTCTTCACAGTAATTTATTAAAATAAAAATGACTGATGAAATAGTCGTCGCATTTGAAACTTGAAGAAAGAAGGAAAAAGGCATTAAAATTATTAAAAAGAGCCAAATGTGTAAACCAGATATTCGTGGAAAAATATAAAAAAAATAAACATAAAACACCCTTCCCCTGGGATTCCCCACTTTTAAAACGAATGAAAATGAATTTCAACTAAAAGACGTTATGTACCTTTTGGCTGCAACCCTTTTTGCGTCCCACTGCTGGACACGGGTCTCTCCCCATTATTCGGAGGCCTGGAGCTTACTCTACCACGCTGCTCCAATGCGCGTTGATGACCCGGAGATGCGAGTTAGTGGCCACCCCGCTATCCGATGTTTTCAAACCGCCCATAATGCCTCCGACTAGGTTTAACAACTGTTATCTATCGATAACAACCGGGACCGACGGCTTAACGTGCCCTCCGAAGCACGGAAACGCGCATGAAATTTTTGCCACTAGCGGTCACCCATCTCACACACGACCACGCCCGTTTGGCTTAGCTGCATAAATCGCTTGCGTTCTATGCTCGTCGCCGGGCCATGTGCGCTTGTTTCATGTACCTTTTACCTGACTATAATATTTTTCACAAGTATTCTTAAGAAAAAACAAAAAAAAAAATGCTTCGATTACTATACAGTCTGTGTTAATAGGATTGTTTTGTGAATATTTACTCTATTACTATTATTATTAACAAACCTTTTTGCATTCCGCTGCTGTGCACGGGTTTCTGCCGCAAGCGCGGTCGCAGCCTTCAATTTTGGAGGGGTCACTAAGAATTTTCACTAATAATAATATCTATCCTCGTAAGACCGAACGGTAATTGCAAGCAAGTTGAAGATTTGACCGAAGGTCCTCTGAAAAGGACTAACTTTTTATACTAAGTAACGCCGAACACTTCAAGTCCATATTTGAATATGATAGAGTAATCCTATGAGTGTCATACTCACTGGGGCATTATGTTATTTATGTTAGAGTATATGGATTTGATATATGGATAAAAGTAATTTTTTTTTAGTTCTTTTAAAAGGACTTTCGGTCATATTGATTATAAAAAGTAATTTTTTCTTTTTTAAATTTTATCAACGCAAATATGAATATCAGGATATACTATGCAAGTTTTTTTAAGCTTAATTGTGCCTATATTAAAGCGTTAAAATATTAGAAAAATTATTAAAATTTTTAAAGATTTAAAGATTTTTATTGAACATATACATAACAATTTACACAACTGAAAAATTCGTAAAAATGGAATTATTTCATATTTTATATTTAGTCCCTTTAAAAGTACTTTCGGCTTTAATAATTTAACATGGTATCAAATTGCAATATTAGTTTAAAACAAAAAAAAGGTTAATAAAACAAAAAAATAAAAATTAATTCCGACCCCTATTTCACACTTTCATCTACAATCTCCATTTCCACACTCAATCAAAAATTAAGACATTCCTATTTGTAAAATTATTGTTAATTAGACCGATAGTCCTTTGCAAAGGACTATAAAATTGTCGGCTACATTTATCTTTGTTTTTTAATGATTTACTAACTGAGCGTAAAGAACAATTTAAAGTTACTCATAATATTGCAAAAAAGTTTGAATTAATATCGCACACACAAGCCGAACGGTCCCTTGCAAGGGACTAATAACTTTTGATACGATTTACGTTTAAATTCGATACGAAATAAGCAAAATAACTATCCCAAATGTTGATCATTATTCAAAGGTATACGACCAGATCTTGATTTTAGCACAAAAACTCAAAAAAGTCATAAAAAATTATTAAAATACTCACTACGTCCACGTGTGCGCACCATCTTCACGAACAAAATGTCAGATTTGACAAGCAGCTATATTTTTTTTTATATGAAACCCCCTATACACAAAACTTAATTTTATAAGGTCATAGACAATACTGTTCTTTTTCGGAACGCGCGAAATTTTAAAATTACGAAGCGTCAAATAATTGGTACTCTTAGAAGGACCGGCGGCGTTACTTCGTAGTTGACTCTTAAAATTCGCCGGTATTACTGACTACAAACATATAGTTATTTTAAAAGGACCGGCGGTCTTACGAGGCTATATACAAAAATGAATCCCTTTTTCCCTTGGTCACGACATCACGCGTGAACCGCTGAATTTCGCTAATTCTTCTTTTGTTGTGTTTGTCATTATCAGGAGAAGGTTCTTATCAATGAAAAAATTAAGAAAATTGCGCGGAAAACTAGAAAATTTAAGAATACTTAAGCGCCATAATATTTTTTTACAAATTTGATTTCAATATTTATATTTAAGACAGAACAACGTCTGTCGGGTACAGCTAGTAAAATATTAATTATGTCGAGTTATAGCTCCATTGCGCGTTGGTACATACTATTTTTATATTATTATGTGGATTCAACGATCTAAGAATTATGTATATATGTGTATTAGCTATCGAAAGAAATATTTCTCCAATCACCATTATTATTACTGTTTAATAATACTCGTAGATATTAAACTCACAACATTTTCTACAAGTTTTTTAATTTGATCTTCAACAGTTCTTGATGCATGTGGTATACAATATACTATACTCATATGTCTACTGCTAGATTTCTTCCTTCTTTAAGTTAGAATATGAGTGTTAGCTGGAATCAATTCAATCGCAGTTTTGCAAATTCAGAAAACTTCATCCATAAATAATACGAACTTTCCGCCAAATTATCGTATTCGTAGACGAGCGCGCATGGCTCGGCGGCTAGCGTAGAACGCAAACGTTCTACGCAGCTAAGCCAAACGGGCGCGGTCGGTTGTGAGATGGGTGACCGCTAGTGGCAATAAATTTCATGCGCGTTTCCGTGCTTCGGAGGGCACGTTAAGCCGTCGATCCCGGTTGTTGTCGATAATAACAGTAGTTAAACCTTGTCGGAGGCCTTATGGGCGGTTTGAAAACATCCGACAGCGGGTTGGCCACAAACCCGCATTGGAGCAGCGTGGTGGAGTAAGCTCCAGGCCTCCCCAATAAGGGGGAGAGACCCGTGCCCAGCAGTGGGACGCAATAAGGGTTGCAGCCAAGACGATTTGATACGACGATTTAACAAAAACTGTACTGCATTGAAGATAAATAATTGAATATGTATGAGTAACCGCACTCTCGGTGATTATTCTGATTACACTTGTAAGTATATCTGAATTTAACCCAACCATTATGTATGTAGGTGGGAGGATGCACCGCTCTTGCGTTGACTGACCCACTTGTGGCCAGAATGACAGATAAGGTTTTGCTTTAAGTATTTTGTTTCTTTTATGGCCCGCAACATAATTTGTAGCTATCAGCTAATTTTAAATTATTTAAATAAGTACTAAAAAGCACGTAGGTACCTAATTGTTTTGGGCTTTTCAGCTATATTCAAAAACTATGTTACAATAAAGGATATATTACTCTGGATATATTACTCTGGAGAGAGGAGGAACTTTTATGTTGTTCCTTGTTAATAAATTCCGAGCAGCGATGGCCGTGTGGTAAAAAACCGCGGTCTTCGACGCGACCGATACCGGGCTCAAATCCTTAGCGCGCACCTCTGTCATTTTATTGTTGCTCCACGGTGATGGCAAATATTTAATTGATTACGATGTTCTCCATCGCCGTACATGCCACCGTACATTCATAATTTCTCGAAAGCATGACGACCACCAATCCGCACTTGACCAGCGTGGTGGACTATGGCCTAAATCCCTCTCACTTGTGAAAGGAGACTTTTGCCCAGCAGTGGAACATAAAAAGGTTGAAAAAAGGTTAATTCCTTATGATGCATAATTAACGTTACGAAACTAGTTGCATGAAATTAATATCAGTACACTAATTTCACTTAGTGTTTAAAAGTAAAGTTTTATTGACATTATCATGTTTGCATTGTAAAAATTTTCTTTTACACGTAAAATTCTCTTTCAAATTCAGAAGCGCGCATGGTTCAGTCAGAAGCGCGCATACATAGCTCGGCGGCCAGCGTAGTACGCAAGCGGTCTATGCAGCTAAGACAAACGAGCGCGGTCGGGTGTGAGACACTGTGAGATGGGTGACCGCTAGTGGCAGAAAAAAACATGCGAGTTCCCGTGCTTCGAAGGGCACGTTAAGCCGTCGGTCCCGGTTGTTGTCAATAGATAACAGTCGTTAAACCTTGTCGGAGGCCTTATGGGCGGTTTGAAAACATCCGACAGCGGGTTGGCCACTAACTCACATCTCTACCAACCCGCATTGGAGCAGCGTGGTCAAGTAAGCTCCAGGCCTCCCCAATAACGGGGAGAGACCCGTGCCCAGCAGTGGGACGCAAAAAAGGGTTGCAAGCCAGACGTAAAATTCTTGGAGAAATTATTGCCATGAAATTTATCTCATGCTACTAGTTTGTTACGAATCTGCATTGAAAATCTAATTCAATGTCTCTGGCTCAATGAAGTAAGTTTAAGGTATTCACCGAATTCCTACATATTTATTTTATATGTTGAAAACATTTGCTCTTTTTACAATTTTGAAAGTAGATATGTATAAAGGTTAGCGAAATCCTCATAAAATTAAAAAAACTAGCTTAACAGTTATTTTAAATTCGTGACATTTAAAATCTCACAGATTTTTATCGATTTTCGTTTGATGAAATAAAATATGTACAATCTTTAGTTTCCTATAAACATCCATGACTTATCAGTGCTGTTCCAATATACATGTAAATTAGTTTATGGTTTGGTCTTTGCAGTACCCAAGGCTGGCACTAATTATACAAGTGAGGGCTTATTAAAAGGTCACCCTTGTAGGTCGTTTCTACATCTCCATAAAAGCTAACCTTAGTATTAGCGCCCCAACAAATAATTTAATTTATACTGTAGTATTGAAAAATAAAAATTCAAGTTTGTAGCTTTGTGAGTGGCTATATTTCTCCTTACTACAAAAAGTAAGTTTAAAGCTACATTATGAAAGTTTTATATTTATTTCTAAGCATCTCTCCCGTTCATCATTGCTCATATAATGTTTATATAGAGGGAATACTGTAGGTGGAAATAAAAAACAGGAGTACAGTTGATTTATTTTACAATTCCATAATTGATCTTAGAGTAAATTTGACAATTCCATTTGATGCCTCCTCTTCTTGTAGCAGCCACAGCACGAATATACCTGTAACAAATAAAACGTTTATAAATACTTTTCAAAAAATGTAGAGAGCGAGATTCAGATCAGATATTCAATTTGGATATTAATGACGGTAAGAAACATTAAGTTTTTATTTTTATTATTCGAAATTTAAAATAAGTAGAGGTTAATCGTTGGGTTATAAAATCGTAAAGTTCAATATTCAGTGTTCAAAAATAAACAATTTAAATGATTGTTTTTACGCAGGACATTCTAATTCGAACGGTGTTACTAATTAGAACGGTGTTAAAAACAATCATCCATAAAAAATAAATGATTTATGGTTTAAGAATTTATTATTTCTCTAAAAGTATTCCTTTTTTCTCCAAACCCTTTAAATGTCCCTCTGCTGGGCACAGTAGGTCTCTAATCGGGATAGGAGGGACTTAGGTCTACGGTCTACCACCACGCTATCCGAGTGTATGTTGGTATACAATAAAATCTTAATTTTATACAAAACCCTTGCTAATACTAAACCCATATTTTCTGGCATGATATTTACAAGTACAACAACTTCTACAGCTAAATAACCACCTAAATCGTAGTTTACATAAATTATCTAGTCATTATGACTACGTGCGGCAAAAAATAATATTGAGTGTGCAGCATCCGCGGAGAAAACCGCTTTCTCCGATCGCCGTTTCTCTTATCTAACTCCGTTACTTGATCCGTTACGTCACTGATAATTATATTTATCCAACTTACAACTATCCAACTGCTGTGATTTAGAACACTTTATTTATTTATGTCCTTTTGTAACTATCTTCACAAAAAATGTTCTGTTTTTTTGTGAGAGAAATTTGTTATAGAAAGAGAATACGATGAAAAGAACAAAAAACTTAAAATCTGTATCAGTTTATGACATTTAAAGGAAAAACGTAATTGCAATCGCTTTTCGTATTGTGGAACAGTCGATCGATACGTAATTCAACATTTAAAGATAAATTAAGATATACTTACCTTTAAATGTAAATAAGTATCTGGATACTTTATTTACTTACGGTACTGATCTGTAATCTTTAATTTAATTCTCAAAAACAATTTTGTCAGATAATAATTATCACAACATTAGTGTTACGTGTGTTATATTCATTCATTGTGAACCTCCGTCTTTATTACTTACTAAGTTAATACAAACCTATTCCCTAACATTCCTACGGTTCCTACGAAGCCCGATAAGACATCGTTGCAAAATATCGAATGCTATAACATTCTTTAACATTGTAATAACTGAATGGAGGCTAATAAAATCTACAATACAAAGTCACGTACAAAAAGATTAATTAGATATCTGCATTCCTAATCATGATTCATAAAAACTAAAACAGGTTCCACCTGCAACATTCCTGAACATTAATAATGATCACAATATGTTATTGTATCTGTGGCGCTGTACGGACACTATGATGTTATCTGTGTACAATGGATATATCGTTGACTCACGCGTCAAGCACTTGTATCACAGCTTGTACCAAGTGTTTAATTTCTCTATGGCTTGTACAGCAAGACGGATTTAAAGTGATACAATGATAAATTAACCAACTTGTTATGAGCCACTTAAAGTTGTTTATTAGTTAACTTGAATGTTTATGTTTGTTTACATATACATTGTACCTACTAGCTGTACCCTGCCACGCTTCGCTGTGGCATATTGTCTGACTGTTTTGTCGCGGTCGCAGATATGTGACTGATGCAAAAAATAGGTAAAAACAATCCGTTATGCGGATTATATATCATGATAAAATTTCAGCTCAATCGTGCAGAACTTTTTCAGTTTTTGAAGCGTACACAAACCAACATAACATTTTTATATATATAGATATAGATGGTAGAAATTGAATGATTCAAACAAGGTTACTACCATCGCTGAACAATATTACTGTCGTAAAGTGATTCTGTTGTGTTTGGGTGGAAAGATGTATTGGAGGAAGATTTGATTTTCGGTCTACTACAACTAGCATGCGGTTCCATTCTGGAGTAGTAGCGTAACTGCATACAATATAAGTGCGGTCGCAGTCTTCGATTTTGGGTCTCTAAGAAATTTTGGGGGGGTAACTTTATTTACTGATGATGAGTGATAGTTTATACTATAATTTCCTAACCTATTTTTTAAATAACAGCTTAAAGTATTATGAATATGAAAATAAAGCTTCTGCTCTTTGTCGAACGATATTTTTTCACACTCAGTATGCCCACTCTACATTCGGAAATTCGGATGTCCGTAAATCGATTTGTTTTAAATTTAGCTGTGTTTTATCTGATTAACTTCATTAATAAAATGAAGTTCTTCACACTTTAAATAACGCAGGTCAGCCAAGGAAAACATCATCTCCTATAATTCCAAGTTAGTACTTGTACCTTCCTACATACAATAGGTATGTCGGGAGGTTCATGACTCAGGCAGGCAGGGCTAAGTCGTGTCTGAATTACGTAACTCAGTTTACAGGGAAACAATACCTGTGGTAATAAGTGAAAATCGTACAGTACTCAGGGCTTTTGAAGTTATGTGTGGTTTTGTTAAATAATATAGTAGAAACGTGATGCGGTTTTACAAGACTTTTCAATGAAAATACTGGGAGAAAGTTTTTCAGCTTCTGGTAGCAACAGCGCATCAAAATAACATACAACCTTAGCATACAACTGAGTTATCTACTGAACACAGGAAATTTTGAGTAACTATTACTGGAATTGAATATTACTTTAGGTATTCTGTGGTACAATATTGTAATATGTACTACCTAAGTAAGAACTAAGTACCTATGTACCTACCTACTAATTACTAACCACAAATATGGTAGGTACTACGTCAGTAATGCATCACAGATAATTTCTTTGGAATAATCTGTCTATGTAGGTATTTATTTATATCATATTTAGGTAAAATGCCATTACCAAATATTATTTACAATGATACTGGATTTTATAAATCGATGAACAAACACGTTTATGAAATTTGTTAGCGCAATTTAGTCTCCAACTTAATTTCCAAGTCAAATATTCCATTTCTAAATATAATGACATCCAAAACCAGTTTTGCTCAAACATCTCGGATTGCCTCTGACTTCATCATTTGAAGCTTAGAAAAAACATTCTGGCGACAAACATGAATAGTATCAGATAATAAAAACGTTTAAAATACCACAGTGTGCCTATACTAGCAGTATGTTACGCCTAGGGGCCCCACACCCACACTTCATGTCATGGCTTTGTTTGTATGCTATATACTATATACTATAAGGACGATACAAGAAACTAAGTTACTAAAAACTTGATGAGTCCAATATTTTAGTACAGAAAAAAATGTTACAGTATTTTTGTATTTCGTAGGGTCTCTTGCCAGCATATTGCGAATTGCACGTCGTTGAAACCTTAAGAAAATATTTATATTTCTTTCATACTCTTGATTTTTATCAAGTGGTAGCAAAGGAACATTTACGTCATGAGGTTGCTGCAGATGATGATCATGAGGTTGATATTCCTTGGGTTCTAAGGAATATCGAGTCTCTCCTAAGGCTTACAAGTTTGCCTGTGCGTTCTTTCATTGCCCATGTGAAAAGCAAAAGATTTCATTCGAAATTGTATCTACACTATAAACAAATAATAATCTACAATAGGTATCTCACAAACAATCGTTAACTAATTCAGTTGAAATGAAACGAAATGAAAGAATAGAAATATAAATGAATATTTTATTTGCACAAATATGGGTAGCAAAAAAAGTTTTACAAAAATATTTAGTTCGCCATATTTACCCTTTAGGGTTTAAAATTTTATTGTAAATGTTATATAATTACAAGTTAAAATATAATTGTTATTTCATTAATAACTTCCTCTTTTTTTCCTATTATAGAATTTTGATTGTATTAATCATCAAATTAATCAATTAGCGAATGGATTGTTTGGGTATCAGCATTTCTTTGTTGCATAAATCATCTTTGCATGGTAAATCATCAATCATTTTATATCCGTTGACTAGTTATAAATTAGCATGTTTATCACCGCGTGGCTTGTATGCTCCTTCATTTCAAATTAAAATAGTAATTCCGTTTCTCATTAAAAAATACAGTCATAGTTTTATACAAAAATGTTCTACATTATGCCATGCATTGTTTTATGTAATTATCTATTACGTTAACGTGCGTTACATTAAACGACTGGGGAAACACTTGACGAGAACAATCGTCTACTGCTCTACTGACCTGGTGTTACGCAGCGCTAGTTTTTAATGTAAATATACAATTTTAGTTTCGCATATTTGTGTTATCTATTATTACCGCTGTTATAAAATTCATTTTTATCGTGATTTGCATAATATTTCAAATTCTGCTAATTAAGCAGCTACGTTAAATTTATTAAACTATTAACCTTGCAACAAAACTAAAAACAAATAATAAACATTTTAGCAGTGTCGTGTAAAAACAGTTAGGTAGTATTATGTTAAAAGTAACATCTATTTTTAATTAAGGTTTCTTCAAAACCATGTAGTCAGTGCAAGTTAGCTTCGTAAATATGTAATTTTCGCCATTTTTTTTCGATTAAACGCTATGTATTTATTTAAATCCCTATTTACAAACAAAGTCCATGTACTATGTTCAAGAAAAGAGATTTAGCTATAATAAAAATTCTAACTTAGTGAATCTGTACCTTACGTAGATACACTAAATGTAACTGGTATGTAGACCTAAATACTTGAGCTAGATATAAGTACTTAAGCAAAGTAAAGCAATTGAACCAAATTCTGGGAACTAAAATTGGATTACTTATCGACATTCCTCTCCATATTTCTCATCAAAGAGACACGAGTCATCATCAACTGTTTCAAAATACCCTAAATAGAAGTTTGAATGTACGAAGACCAGATATTAAAACTACTGTATCGGATACCTAAAATGAAATAAATATAAATTTTTGGATTAATTAGATTTACTTAATTGGATTTATTAAAAATATTATGGCAGTTGTAGATACTGTCACAGCATTACTTAGTATTATTTCGGATTATCCGATACTTTCGGTGTTGAAAGAAATAACAAATACGTAGGTATTGAATTGGATACGATAACTGAATATACATTTTTAATATCAAAGCGGTATTAAATGTTGTCGTAGCTTTAATGTTACGTAAGTGACAAATAAATGTTGTATTTATTTAAAACATCAAACTAAATATTAATTTGAATATTATTTAATGTTAAATTGTTTGTGTTGTTAAAGTATTTTTGTATTTTCGTGCCCATATACGCAATTTAAGTCGGGCAGTGCAAATCGAACCTTAGTATCTTATTAAAATAATTACGTGCAACTAGATATTACGTCCACACCAGAACTACGCCATACGTGGTTAATGATATAACTAGACGACGATGAGGAAAATAGCTAACTATGGGTAAACAATATGGCTAATATTTGGCGATTTTTTCGCAATTCGCTAAAAACTAAGGAATGCGTTTTACCCCTTTTTTACCTTTGCATATGCATAGCACGTTGACAGACGTTGTCCTGTCTTTTCTATGAATATTTAATTCGAATTTTAAAATGAAAAAAAAAAATAATATGGTGGTTAAGTGTTCTTAAATTTTCTAATTTTCCGCGCAACTATCTTAATTTTTTTTCATAAGAAACTTTTCCTGACAATAACAAACAAAACAAAAAAAGAATTAGCGAAACCAGTTCAGCCGTTCAGGCGTGATGCTGTAACCAAGGGAAATAGGGATTAATTTTTATATATATAGATAGAGAATAAACTTATAGCCAACACAAGCAAACTAAAAGAATGTTAATGTCATCAATTGTCATCATCATAAGACTTTCTTTACCAAGTGATTTTTGTGCAGAACAGTGATTCAAAAGAGGTCAGTGCAGTGGCCTGCTGTCGCTTCAAAAACCTGATAATTCTATCGACATCGCTAACAATAGCTGCGAATAATTTTCCGTGCCCTCTGCCTAGAAACTCAAACCTACAAACCCATTCAACTTCCCACCTCTTTCGGCTTTGTTCAGCTTCGTACATTAAATACGCTGTACACTAGACGCGGGGCTGCGTCCGCAATTTCCATACTACGGAAATATTGAGTGAAAGCTCATTAGGAAACCCGGTGCGTTCTGAACGATTACGAAACAGAGCGGCATGCAGATTATGCAAATACTCTCAAGATCAAAGCAAATATCTCGTAACTAACCGGTCGATTAGAACTGTGTTTGACACCCGCCAAAACATGCCTTGAGGCGAACGAGGAGTATTAAATTTGTTATTGAGCATTGGAAGATGGGGTGTTCACTTGGATTTGCCCACAGGTATTCTTGCGAGATCTTGCTTATAATGCAGCCAAAGCAGTCAGTTTAGCAGCCATGAAGCTTGCCTGTTGTAAACAGTCACAATCAGTCCAAAATTTTACAACAACTAATGAAAAGCTCATATCAAATAAAAGAATGAAAAATGTCATGTCAAATGAGCTACACGTTTAAGTGTGTTCGCATATTTTTTGTATTATTTTTTTAAATTTATATTACAAAGTTAATTACAAGCCCCATTAAAAAATCAAGATACTTCTTTAGGAATCTTCATGCTTCAGTATGCAATCTAATTACGTCTCATAATTTTTGAATACATTTAACGCTTCTGACAAAATACTTTCATATTAATATCTTTAGAGATCGAATCTGAGAAATAAATTAACAGCGCAAAACTGTAAAAGAAAAAAAGTCACATGAGAGCCATAACCATATCTAATTATTTTTTCCCGCCAAAACTAAAATCAAGATGGCTGTAATAGATTCTAGTCTACCGTCTTCACTGCAACGAAATAGCCAGTACCAGTAGGCCCAGATTAATGAATACGAGCTTCGGCAAACATATAAATGGTAATTGAGCACAATCGGAGCCAAGGCCCACCACGTGTGCGCCGTGTCGACATACGCGTGACTATCCTATTACGTGGTTTTTGACTCAATGAGCTACTTATTCGAAACATGTAATCTATGCTAACCTCAGCATTCGGCTGTGAACTTCGTTTACTTACATCTTAGTGCGAAAAGTTGATGAGAATACACTATGACTTAATCAGATATATATATATACTTAACTAAAAAACTTCGTGTCACGATGTATGTTCGGAAAAAAACTGTTAAACTGCAGAATCGATTATGATGAAATTTGGCAAAAGCAAAAAAAAATTTGTAAAACGTAAAACATAGGATAGAGATATTTTTTGTCAATAATGTTTAAACGTGGACTAGGTATGTCGCGGAAAAATACTTAATTAATTAAATATAAAGGAATGTAATAATATGAGAAGTATTGCCATAAAATAAAAATAAACAGTTTTATGATCGATACGTACAGTAAAAGATTATCTTACAAAAATATCGTATATCTTACAAAAAGTAAAAACACGCCTGCAATTTGGTTACTAAAGTTACTAAAAATCAAATACTTATAATATAAGTAAACTTCTTTCGTAATATCTCGAAACATACGAAATTATGTGTGTACCTATTTCTTTTAATTTACATGTTTATTTTATTCTTAAATCTTTCGTAAACACACAGATGTTTTACAATTACAACATGCCGTATTTAAATATAAAATCGTGACGCATAAAAAAGATAAAACCTCTTTTGCATTTTATAAGGACAGCTTTATGAATTAGATTTTTTTTGTACATTTTTTATGATGTAATTGATACATATAGCATAGCAAACGAATTGAACTTGTCTCTGATAACTACCTGTTATTATTTAAGTACTAATGTAGTTATGTATAACCCGTCAACAATTTAAATTGTGATTGTGAGACGACTATAACATTTGATATTATGAATGGACGTTTCAATATATTCCAAATTATTTATATGCTTACCTAGTCTACCTGTGGTTGGCTGGAACCCTTTTTACGTCTCACTGCTCACGGGCCTCTCCCCATTTTTGGGGAGGCCTGGAGCTTACTCCACCACGCTTCTCCAATGCGGGTTGGTGGAGATGCGGGTTAGGGGCCAACACGCTGTCGGATTTTTTCAAACCGCCCATAAGGCCTCCTACAAGGTTTAACGACTGTTATCGACAACAACCGGGACCGACGGCTTAATGTGCCCACCGAAGCACGGAAACGCGCATGAATTTTTTTTGCCACTAGCGGTCACCCATCACACCCGACTGGTCCCGTTTGGCTTAGTTGCATAGATCGCTTGCGTTCTACGCTAACCGCCGGGCCATGCGCACGTCTACCTGTGAGTTAGTACCTACTTATGACATAATGTTGAATTCTTTAGAGAGTACAAAAATACTACTCACTTACGACTTACGCCTATTTTCTAGATAAACTCCTTAACCTTACTACTTTACTATCGATTATGATGAAATTTTGCAAAAGCATGTAACTCATTCTAACACAGCGCGCGTTCGGAACTCCGTGCATTCTAATGTAAAAGATAGGATAGTTATAATTTCAATCAATAACACAGACATCTTCGCAGGAAAAGGCTAGTCTGTTATATTTTTTGTGTTTAGTTACCAAAACGGTACATTACTCAAACATTGAGGCAGACTCACAAAAACAGCGCATTTGAGATTCCTCGAGCGGTGAACTAGTAAAATTGTTATTCCGCGCTCGAAGTGACCTTTAACTCGATGCATTGAGGAGCCAATGATCCTACTCCGATCACGTTTTATATTTGCAAGTGATATTTTGTGTAGAATAGTAAAATGGTGGAGACAAACTGTTTTTATTTTATTTTTAATAGTGGACTTGACAGATGTTATTCTTATATTATAGTTATCACATCCTTTTTGTTATAAAGTATTAGACTCAGGACCTCGTTCACCATCTCCAAGTAAAGAGTTGATTAGTTACGTCCCAAGTAAAGTTAATTGGCAAATTAAAGCTATGAGTACTGGTCAGTTTATCATATGATTAGTGCTACTCGAACATCGTGAAATTGAAATTGAAGTTACGGGTGACTTAAACCGACAATTAGCGTACTTGTCACTTTACTTGAAGGTGGTGAAAGAGGCCCTATGTTTAATTAGGATGCGTCGGGTATCATTGTAGCACGTGATTTTTAATGTATGAAAAATGTAAAAAAATATAATTATCTATACCTACACAGTACACACGCTAATATCATAAAGATATTTTTTTAATAAACATTGTTTGTATAAAATCTCGGTACTAGTTAGGTACAATAACTTTATAACTCAAACCCTCAAACACAAGATCTGTGAAGAGCATCTTATAAAGTAACCTATAAGTAGAGGGTCCATTTTAAGCAAAGTTTAATTGTGCGATTTGTTACTTTATCCTAATTAAATATTATTGACTTCATTAAGCTAGAATAAGTTACATAGTTTTTCTAGGTTTTTGTTAAGGAAAATTCGTATTCATAAATTGGATAAGTAGGTATCTACATACGAATAGGACTATGTCTATGTGTCTACCTAAGAGACACATTTGTGTTAAAAGTGTAAAAATGTGCTTAACAGTTCAGATACCTACTCCATAAGTAATAATTACACTTTTTAGTAACACGCAGCTAAAGAAAGATTTTAAAAGACTTTAATATAATAATATTTGTGTGAATATTATTATATTTACAAAATAAATATTTGTGTGATGAACATGACTACTTGTTCTGTGTCTGGGTGTTAATTATCTATTTAAGTATGTATTTAGAATTATATAAGTATGTTTATTAGCTTTCTGATTACCATAGTACAAGCTCTGCTTAGTTTGGAATCAGATGGTGTTGTGTGAATTGTCCAGAAATATTATTTACTAGCTGTGCCCGCGACGTCGTCCGCGTAGATAAATACTTGTACAAAAGGCTTGATTAGAGTTGGATTATTTGTTCCTCCTCCTCCTTAGTCGTTCACTCTTGTCAGAGTGGTCGTTGCTGATGAGGTAGCAATTTCGTTCGTGACCGCTTGCCCTCCACTGTCCCTTGGATTATTGTTACCTTTTATGAAATTACTTATGATACAAAAGTTCATATTATTATGTTGAGTAGATACATTCTTCCTGAGTCCTTACAATTCTTACTGTACTCCTCTTATAATATCGACTTTTCAGTCGTTATCATCAGTTTCTCTTTACAAATTAAACGTACTAAGTATAATAGCCTGTTTATAAAGTGTTTAGATAGTACTGCTGTGCCCGCGGAAAGGATCATTATAATTAAATAATTTGTGCTGCAAATAATGCATAGATTCATTATCATCATGTAACTTAAATATATTGCAGAAAGGTGGTGAAATGTCTACGCTATGTCAGGCGTGGTTAGTAGTTTTGGTTAGTCGAATTCTTGGTTGCTTACACGTTGGTTGCAATTGTCGTTAACATAGTGTCGTTCATACTTAATGGAGGTCTTTTGAGCGATTTAAAACTTGCGACAGCAGTTAGGCCACTAACAATGAAGACGTCATCAACCTGAATTGGAGCAGCGTGAGAGGATCAGGCCCTACGCGATTAAGAGTCAATTGGTCCTATTAACAACCCTTCACACAGCATCAGAAATAAATATATCGATTACTAATATTATTCTGGGCCTGACCACCATGCCGTGCTGCTGCCGTGACGCTTTAGCATATTAGTTTATACTAATATGCTAAAGCGTCACTGGTGTTATCACCAGTGCCAGTACTGCGTATGTATGTAATAGCTCTTATTAAATTAACCACTGAAAACGTCTGCTCATTTCTATAACATTTTTTATTAGACCCTCGGCAATTGCTTATTCGTTTATTCGAAATCACTTTTTTTATAAAAAAACCGAACAAAGAGGCAGAAAGGCCGCGTGGTTAAGCGATCACTGTCGCCTATGGAAACGGGCAACCCCAGCGGAGCCACCCAAGCACTGCCGGCTTTCAAGAAGAGCTTTCTTTACAGCTTTCTTGAAGAACCCTATGTCAAAGTCCACTGGAAATGCCTCAGCTGGAAGGTTGTCCCATAACTTACACATCCGTTCAAATATCAAAAGGAGCGTGCAAAGCGGCCTGTGGAACTTTAACCTTCGACTGGTGGTGTAATCATGATATGGAGACATAGCTATCATTTTGAAAAGAACACTCAGCATAGTAAAGTCGGTAGAACACTTTGATTTTTTTACGTTTCACACTGATAGCGCCAGAGTAGGGGAAAATATACACTGTGTAATGGGTACCATGCGACACACAGAGACAGAAATACAAACACTTAAACCGAGAACAGAAAATTAAACTCATCATTAAAATTTCTGCTTCGCCGGGAATCAAACTCGAGACCCTTCGATTGGCAGTCCGGCATGGTAACCATTGCGCCACGCGAGTCCAGGCGCGGTCGCAGCCTTCAATTTTGTTCAATGGTCGCCAAGAAATTTTGGTGGGGGGTCACTAAGAAATTTGGGGGTTGAGGTGTCTCAAATTTGGCTTGATTCGCCTGCCATCTACGCATGAGTGAGGGATTTTGGGGGGGGGGGGGGGCATGTCCCCTGTCCCTGGGACCGCACC
Source organism: Pyrgus malvae (assembly GCA_911387765.1). NCBI lineage: Eukaryota > Metazoa > Arthropoda > Insecta > Lepidoptera > Hesperiidae > Pyrgus > Pyrgus malvae. The sequence goes on along the minus strand of OU426958.1, from coordinate 2,551,887 downwards.
TGAGTGAGTCGATAATTATTATTGTCTATTAAATAAGGTCGATACCAATAATATGTGGATGTAACCACCGCGCCGCGCCTCCATAATGCTCTACCACAATGAGTACAATATCAGTGCCAGTTCCAAAGCTCTGTTGTTAATTTTTTATTAGATACTTTATTAAGTAAATATACTCGTAATTAATTATTTGAAATAATCTCCACCTATCCACTTTGTAATAGCGTTATTGGGTAAAATAATGATTATGTAACACCACCTGTAAATCTACCTGTAAAAAGCAATTAAATATGAATAAATGAATAACAACGACATCTATCGTATAGCATGTAAACTAAATTGTCGATATACCGAATTTGCAACAGATCACTAAATAGTTCTGAATGTGAACATAGATGTCGGCAGTAGCCTCGTTTTGTTAAGGTTTTGTACATTTTGTATTGAGGATTTCTTTGAATATGTGGTGATATGATATGTATGGTTTTTTTTAAATATTTAGAGATGAAATCTAGCATAAGTGTTTGAAAACTTGCTATCAGAATATTAAGAGATGTTAGTAGTTATCGAAACTTGTGGTGTGACCGCTCGCATTAACTTTATTATAGCGTGCAGGTGTTCATCCATTTCATCATTCTTGAAATTGACGTAACTTTTTTGTTTGTGAACCGATTTAAATAAAACAAACCCTAAATGTTAATCCAAAAAAATACCAATACTTCAGTGAAAACCGCATCCTTCTACGTTAAGCCGTTCCTGAGATTAGCGCGCACAAACGAACAGATAAACAGACAAACAGATAAACAGACAAACAGACAAACAGACAAACAGACAATAATTCTAAAAATCATTGATTTGGGTTCTATTACGCTAATAAATAGCCCTAGTGACAGTTTTTTTCAAATATCTTCAATGTACAGAAACGGACTTGTTACAGATTTATTATATGTATAGATTATTATTATTATTAATTTCGCCATCAATTTTGACAGTCCGCTATTGAAACATTATTAAAAGTGAATTATTTATAAGGAAAACTGGTCTTCGGTATCGTAAATTAACAGAAAGTATTAACTGTCAATATGGGTTTCCATATACAGAACTTACGTAAGCTTCTGAGTAATAAAATTTATGTTTATGCTAATTTAAAGGAAAATTACAATAAATACTGCAAAAGCTATTTAATCATAAGATATAGAAGTGACATATTTTAACCATTTATTATGACTAGTAATACAAAATTCAATAGGTATTAACATATAATTTAAAAGAAGTAAAAAACCGAAAGTTTTTTGGATCTTATTTACAATCATTCGGAATGTTTGCTAGTAAATTGCAAATTAGTATACATAACATATAAATAACACATATTAATATTTTCCATTGCTATGTCAAGTAGAATAATATATCTACATTCCATAATGCCCATTGTAATAATCCGGTTTCTGTTTTAGATAAGTTGCTTGTAAGAATTAACTAAGGCCCCATAAAATAACAAGCCCTCTATTCTTCGAGACGATAAAATCATTGAGCACAGAAAAATAAAACAGCTAGTGAAAGAAATAAAACCCTGTGTTTTTTTCTTACGAAAACTACTGTCCCCAATTCAAACGACATACATGACACCATGTCATCGTAACAAATAAAATTATTAATATTAAAAATTGAACATAAAGTCGAAAAGACAGTACCTACGAATATTATTCAATTAAAGTCAAGTTCATTAACGATATTTTCATCAAAGTTCAGATACTTTCGTAGCATCACCTTTTGGCAGGATGGATATCCCTTGTCACTTCGTAATTTGTAACTTCCTTACAATTTTCATTTATGTACCACAACTGAAGCGCCTGGTTAGCCTTAAGCAACCGCATGCCAAGATTGCCAAGGTGTCCTGCCTACATGGTCCTTAATTTAATGACTTGTTTCTCTAATTTTAAATTTTTGCTAAATTGCTAAAGCAGCACTGATGGCCAAATTATATTTTGAGCTCCCTTTAACCATGTCTTAAATCAAATTCAAACTTGAGAAATAAAAACCTTCTAACATTAATATTCAAAAGCTTATCTTTCTGCAGCTGTAAAACGTTAGCCTTGATCTAGGTTGAGGAATTTTAAGCACATCTTAAATCAGAATACCTTCAAGATATAAATAAACAAAACAAAAACAGAAGAAATAAGATTCTAGCTACTACGAATAAATTATTATATGTAGTCATAACTCAAGCTTCTTATTTAAACTGCCTCGCAAGATCACAGCGAAGAGTCTTGATTGCCTTGAGCTCATACTATAAGTTTTATAGTATTAGTTCTGCCTCGTGCAGCGCCTGTGGGTCTACGGGCTTCCTAGGTTTTTGTAGGCCTTACCTTGAAGACAAGATTCACTATGTAAAGCACGTTAATAACTAATGAACATTCCAAAGGTAACTTTATTATGAGGATATCACAAGCTTTGTAAATGTCTTGTTATGTTACTAGCTAGGTATTTGCGGGAAGTTTTATCTTACATCTGCTGCCTACCGGTTTATTGCGGCTGACAAGTGCGGTTAAGAATTTTAAATATGTTTTTATATGGTACTAAGCTGTATAAGTATATAGGTATGTATAAGTATATAGTGCAGTACCAATATTTCCGTTGAGAACGCGTTTTTTTCATGATTTAGATTACACAAACATTTATGATAAAATATTTAGAACGGCTCTGCAAGATACCTTTGAAATTATACCTTTATAAAGAGATGAAAAAACTACTTTTTTACCTATAATTTGGCAACTTCAATAATTCGCAACGTCCTGTTATTTTATGATGTAACTGAGCCACTTAATTTAGATTGTAAGCAGGTAATAAGAAACCTGTATTGAACATGTTTCGGGTGATGGTATTCGATTACTTTCAGTGCCAATTAAAATGTTTGTACCTATCTGTGCCAAATTCTGGGACATGGCGGAAAATTATGTACCTACTATAATTTTCTGCAATGCTGTTAGTGTAATTGCCCAAGTGCCTACCTACTCGTATATGTTGATAAATACCTATGAAATATATTCTATCAACATATACTGAAATTCTAAATATTAAAAATTCCGAAAATTACGATTAAGATGTTATAAAAGATGAAGCATTTTTTTGGCGCATGAGCGTTACTTTTGTTTGGTTTTTTGAAGCGCGTGTAATTTACCAAAAATTAACTTTCGTTATTCCATGCCGGCTACTAAAATTGATTTTTTTAAATAATTAAGTACTTTCGAATGCTTAGTTTATTTATCACATAGCATCCAGTAGCGTCATATGAAAATGCAATAATATATTTCGCAAACGATGCGTGTTTTTCGAATTCGATACGCATTTCATAAAGATATCAATAATGTGTACCTATTAATCGAGGTCAGTGTTACAACCATGGCGCAACACATTAAAATTGGCTATGGCAATACCAATATGGCTACCTACTCTATGGCAATTAACAATTATATCCGCATTGGTCGAGTTGTAAATGGAATTACATTTTTCTGCACGGTATCAAATATGTAACATGTCAACCCGTTACGCTTTCGATTAGATGTAACTAAGTATAAAGTGTAATACCTAGTTTCTAGTACTAAGTTATATAAATGTAGAGACCATAAAAAAGGAAATTGTAGATTTTTTTTTAAATATTAGCAGTGGTTAATATTTTTGTCAACTTAAAAGAGTAATTATAAAATTGATGTATCGTAGGGTCTCTAAATTCATTAATGCTTTTCAAAATGTCAGGGCCTAGCAAACAATAATAAATAACATCATAGAGCTTTAACTATGTAGTTAATTTAAATTTGACGACCTGCGTGGCGCAATGGTTACCATGCCGGACTGCCAATCGAAGGGTCCCGGGTTCGAAATTTGAATGATGAGTTTAAATTTCTGTTCTTGGTCTGTAGAGTAGATATACCCTGTGTCGTGGGTACAATGGATACACATAAAGACAGAAATCCAAACACCCAGTTTCGCCGGAAATCGAACCCGGGACCGCGAATGCGCGGGAATGCACCACGCAGGTCGTCATAAAAGATAATATAAGTTTTCTTATTTAATCTTTTCTTTTTAATTTCGCTTCACAACCGCACTATTTACAGATTAAAAGAGAACCAAAAATAAAATTTAACGCCATTAAATGATTTGAGAATCTGTTATTAACAATGCACATAGGTACAGTTTAGTAAAGAAATGTCATTCACGATTCACGTACGAGGCGCGGCCCGTTTTGTCAACCAACCGACCGTGGCGTATGCTGTTACGCACTTGTTCCCAATAATTGTGTGTTACGTACATGTCTAATTTTATTTTATATTTAAATTTAATTTAGCTAATGTTACGTGTTATGGCCGCACCGCTGGCGTAAATCACAAATAGCAAAACGGATGCGATCGGGAATAAAATGGTTGATCGCTAGTGACACAAAACTTCATGGCATCCCGTTGGTCCCAAAGACACTAAGTTTTAAGGTGTGTTAAGAAAGATATTCACTTATGTCATATATACCAATTTTTTTTAAATGTAGCTCAGCTCATACATACTTATTTTTGTAAGTAAATGAGAAGATTGAAAAGGCTTTGGAACTTACATACATGCTATTTCGAGACAATTATAAAAGTTAGATTAGAAACAATTTCTCTTCCTCCCTGCTTTGATACATAGTTTATTGTTGATTTGAAATTAACATCTTGTACACACAGGCGCAGTCCCAGGGGGGGTCACAGGGGACAAGACACACCCCCCCCCCCACCCCAAAAAACAGACATGCGTTCATGGGAGGCGAAACAAGCCAATTTGAGACACCTCTTCCTCCCAAATTTCTTAGTGACCCCCACAAAATTTCTCGACGACCCCAAAATTGAAGGCTGCGACCGCGCCTGCGTACGCACTTTATATATTACAACTCATTAATAAGTATACCACCCATACAGGCTTATAATGTAATTTATATCAACTGAGCAAAAAGATCGCGTAATATCGCGAGTATTACAGTTATAAGTAGTAATTAACTTATATAAGTATAGAGTTCTTATAAATTAATGTTTGATGTAGTTTTAATCATGGATTGCCAACAATAATTTATTGAATATATCTTTACTTAGACAAACAAGATACTAAACTAACAAAGTTAAATCTTAATATATAAAAATTACGTGACTTCTAAACTACTGAACCGATTTTAATAAAATTTGCACACCGTGTGCAGTTTGATCCAACTTGAAAGATAGGATAGCTGTGTAATATCTGTATTTATAGTCGCAATATTTATTTATTTCTTATACTTTTAAGGCAGGACAACATCTGCCGGGGTCGCTAGTAAATAAAAAAATGTACAATGTATAATTGATGTAAACTAACTGCAAATACATAAAAGAATTATAATTATTTCATAAATAAATATGTGAAATTAACTTATTAAATATTTCCTGTGAAATATTTTGTTGTAATAAAATTAAATGACTTTTTTGCAATTACTTAATTTTGTTTATTTATTTGGTACTCGACTGTCTCAGATCATTCTATAAAAAGATTTTCAAAATTAGAAAGAAGCTTTCATATATCTTATATTATAGTGAAATAGAATATTATAAAGAAAAACTGTATTAGATATTTGATTACATTTCATAGAAAAAGAAAATACTTAACATAAATAAACATGAATGATGTTGCTCAGTTCAGCATATGGAAAGTATGACTGGGTGCGTCAAATCAATTATACATTTATGAGGAAAGTGATACGACATGCAACTTGGGCAAGATGAAGCCTTGAGTCTTCAATATGTTGTTATAGGCTTGGAACAGGTTGTGAAATGAAATTATAATAGAAGTTTATATCTATTGCAAACAGGCTAAACCGTTTTAAAAAAACGATAATTCGCTCGCTTTTAAAATTTCGCTGTAATCTTCGTATAAAATAAATAAAATTTACTGCATTATGAATATTCAATTTTTTTTACGTTTCACTACAACAACGTTTGTTAACAACTACATATAAACAAATTAACATTAAAATATTCCAAGTATACAATATTATACAATAAAAAATATGAATATGCTTGAAATAATTTACTAGTAATAAAAACCGACCAAATTCGAGTCGGACTCACGCACGAAGGGTTCTGTACCGTTATCTATAAAAAGTCACGTTTATTGTATGGGAGTCCCCTTAAATATTTATGTTATTCTATTTTTCTTATTTGTTGTTATAGCAGCAATAGAAATACATCATCTCTGCAAATTTCTAATGTCTAGCCATTACGATTCATGAGACAGCCTGATGACAAACGGACGGACAGCAGAGGCTTAGTAATATTGGCACCCTTGGGATACGGAACCTTAAAAACTACATAAACACCTTTAATCATCTTGAAAATTTAATAAACAAATATAAATTAATGCACTAAGAATTAAAAGCTTTACTTTGATAACTTTCTAGACCCAAACTTGCCGACTTTATAATTAATTATTCTATACGTGAATTCGTAAGTCTAAATTCGGAAATTGGCATTCAACAGTTTCTGTGATTAAGGTACTTAACCTACCATTGTGTACTACTATTTAAAAGTAGGCTAACCGGGGTTCAACAGGGTATTATAAAAAAAGTATTATTTATACTTTAAAAACATTTTATGCAAAAGCATCATGTAACATGATTTTGTATTTGAGCCCTAAGGTAGCCTCACCGCAGGTTAACCACTCACGATCTGACCGCAAATAGGGTTAACACTACTATTTGCTTGTTACCAGTAGTCACTAAAATATTATAAGTACTATGAACTGTGTAAAATTTATTTATTAGGTAACCAATAAACAATACATGTTATGATTTATAATTTATTTTAAGTTCATGGCTGAGAAATAAAACAGGTTTTGAGTTAATTAAGTTTATGTAAATATAAAATAAATTTATATTGTAAAAAATGATGATTTATGTTACATAAAGCTTACTGCATTGTATATTGAATGTTTAATTAATATTTATTGTTATGTTTTGAATTGTATTGTTTACCTATACAATGTAAGATAATGGAACTGTTGTGACACTTGGAAGAACGGATACATAGATTTACAGAATATTAGAAATTAATAATACTTAAGGCCGAATTTTTCATCCCTAGATAAAATTATTACTCATTTAATTTAATATTATCGCTGTACTTTTCATATATGAGAAACGTTGACAGCACAACATTTATTCGTCGAATAGTTTTATCCGGGGATTGAAAAAACGATTCTTAATTTTATAATTTAATTATAATAAAATTGTTATGAAAAAAATCTAAATACTAACCGGATTTGTTTGTCAACAGGCGGCAAAGGAACGCAGACCATTCCTCCGGCGCACAAAAGCCACAGCTCCTCCCGAAGCAGTGGAATCGGAAACGGCCACTGACGTCATAGAGACAACCACAAACAAGTACACAAGGCGTGGCAATTCCAAATTCAAGACCCCGAAGGATGCGGAGGAGTCCGCGATCGAGAAAACGCGGGAAACCGGTGAAACTGAAACCCGTACGCGGCAGCCATCTTTGAGCGGCAGTGCGACGCGCAGTGACCGACCGACGCGCAATTTTGTTCGCCGCAGGCTTGGAGGGGCAAATTGTGAGTCCGGTTTTCCTTTCCCAACGCTTACAGCATTATCTCGCAAATGTACATGACATTTTCGATTCTATGCACGACGGTTACCGTGCAGATTTGTTCATAATAGCTTGCAGATTTTCTTATGGTATGTCTGTACTTGTGTGGAGCGGTAGAGGTCGCGCAGGTTCTGCTTGCGCTCGCAGTATCGAAAGCTGCGGCGCAATTGACTCGATGCAGATTTTCCTCTAATTGAATGTTTTCTCTTGAGAGTGCATCTGCCCGCGTAGGTTCGTTTTTGCAATAAGTATATACATACTTATGCACACATACTTATGTATCAACGTGTAGTTGAATGAAATTTCTAACGAGTTTTCACGTAGACTCTACAACTCTATCTTCTTACAGGATGCTTTCTCAAGTTTGGACACATATTAATAATAAAGTAAAATGCGCCGCTCTGTTTGTCGATATGACCAGGGCGTTTGACTGTGTCGTGCATAACATACTTCTAAGACAGTTGGAAAGAATTGGTGTTCGAGGTATCGCTTATAAGCTATTACAATCTTACCTTAATGATAGGAAACAATCGACGGTACTTACAACATTTAATAAATCGAACAATACGTTAGAAGAGGTTCAATCTAAATTCGAGATTTGTAAAATAGGTGTTCCTCAGGGTAGTGTTCTTGGTCCATTATTATTTTTAATGTATATATAGGTAAATGAACTACCCACTATAGCAAAATATCCATGTGTTATGTTCGCTGATGATGCAACAATTTTATTTTACAATGAAAACATTTCAGCTGAGGATTATAGGAATGAAATAAGAAGTACACTAGTAACTATAAAAACATGGCTAGACACACTGAACCTCAAGGTCAACTTAAATAAAACTAAAATAATGCAATTTAAAAATTATAAACAGAACTTAGAAAATCTAAATATTCATTTAAATGCAGTTGAAATAGAAGAAGTAGAGCAAACGAATTTCTTAGGGGTTTCCTTAGATACCCACTTAAATTGGAAAAGTCATATTGATAAAATTAATAATAAGATATCGGCTAATTGTTATGCTCTTTCAGTATTAGTAGATGCGTCAACTCTTGAAGTAGCTAAAAGTTTTTACTATGCCAATATTTACCCCCTTCTAACATATGGTATTATATACTGGGGAAATTCTGTTAATGTTAGTAGAACATTTATATTGCAAAAACGTAGTCTCAGAATATTGTATGGTAAAGCGGGTGACGAATCTATTCGCTCACTATTTTCAGAAAAGAAATTCCTTACATTAACTGGAATATATATATTAGAGATTTGTACTTTCGTTTTTAATAATAAAAACTTGTTTGAAAAGCAAATAAACATGCGCATAAGAGATGTGCCCACGAGACTAAAAGATATTGACGCTTTGTATTTACCTCGAGTAAAATGTCAGATTTTCAGAAATAGTACATACATATTTGCTATTAGAATATATAATAAATTACCCATAGATATAAAACAGTTACCAAATACTAAATTTAAAAAACAATTAAAACATTGGCTTATAAAAAAAGCATATTACAATATAAACGAATTTTTTGAAGATAAGACATCGTAATACGTGCAATAAAAATAGTTTGGGGAGCTTCCGCGTAAAATACATTATAAAATAAGTGTAACTCTAAACAATGCCTGAGAGTTTTTTTTCCGCCGGCTTTTTTTCTCTCATTGACCCAGCGGTGGGTAGGCATCAAAAGCCGATGATCCGTTAAGATTATTCTTATCGGATCTTAAAATAAAATATTTTTTAGTTAATTTTAATTAATAATATTGTATGCCAGAACATGGTAGACTGTTTAAAACTCCAATTATAATTTTAAACATCTTATTTTATGTGTGTAAACAGTCAACAATAAAGTATTTTCATTTTCATTTTCATTTTCATTTTCATTTTTTTGAGTAACTGGTATGAATATTCAAAATATAATAATTTATATTTACTTTAAATGGCAATATTTTAGATTTGGGACATCTAGGAAATGGAATTTTGGAAATATTATATTCAATACTGCTATTTAAGATATAAAAACGACTCCCAATCATCAATCACCTCAAAAACTTTACATTTGTAATCAATACCCAAGATCTCAGAAACGGATACCAATTTTTTTTTAAATTACAATTCACTCTCTTAGCCCCACAGTAGGATAGATATATCCTGAGTCGTGGGTGCCATGGCCACATACAAAGACAGAAGCACAAACACCCAGACCGAGAACAGAAATTGTAAAGTCATCATTCACATTTCTGCTTGGCCGGAATTCAAACCCGGGATCCTACGATCAGCAATTCGGCATGGTAATTGGTAACCATTCATAATTCACGCCACATGCATCGTCATATTTGTTGCCTAGGTGGTAAAATTCTTTCAACACACCAAACACATACCTGCGCAGTTAAAAATCAATATAAACAAATAGTCAAGTACAAAATGACCATGACAATGTTTACTTGTAGTCGACCTTTAATCGTCTTTAACGAAAATTTCTGATCAAAAGTGTCGCAGTGCCGACGGACCAATGAAATATGCTCACTAAACCAACGTACTTGCCGCTACAATTGCGTGAACTTATAAAGTAAACATGATTGACATTCCATATAAAATACTGAAGACCTCCATGAAGGTCAGCCGCACCCAGTTATCAATGAAACGCAAATGATTGTAAGTACTGGAACTTGTTATGATGTTGTACTAGTTTATCATCGTCTCTCTGTCAAGTAAATACTTGCATAGACTGTTTTTTTTAATTATAGCAGGACCGGTAGGCTTTCAAGATAACATGGTTCAATCGTGTAAGCATTTCTGTTGTATTTAGCAATTGCCGGCCTAACTTACTTGAAATCTCTAATGAGCCTGTGCCGCAGAAACCACTAACCATGACGTTCCCTGTATGTTTGTTTGCTGCTTAACTTCTTAAAATAAGTCTTACAGAAGCTACCTCATTATGTGTTCTTCGAGTTCCAAATATTTTTATATTATACTAGCAGCCGCCCGCGACTTCGTCCGCGTCGACTTTAGTATTGGTCATAGCATGATGTTATATTATAACCTACAGCCTTCTTCAATAAATGGACTATTCAACACAAAAATATTTTTACAATTCGAACCAGTAGTTCCTGAGATAAGCGCATCCAAACAAACAAACAAACTCTTCAGCTTTGTAATTAGTATAGATTTATCTGAATATAAAGGAACAAAAGAAGAAAAGTCCTCAAAAAGAGAAGGCCAGTGATGTCTTAGTGGAACAAATAAAAATAATTTGTGGGTGTGATATCCTTCCGAAAAGAAACCAAATGGAAATCATTATCTTGTAAGGTGCGGTACGTAGTCAGGTTTGTTTGAGTGAAACAAAGTCATGTTCGAATAATACTGACTTGGATTGGTTTTAATTTTAATATATTGTAAACAGAATAATCACGTGATTGGCATCACCTAACATCACATGTTGACATGTGATTATCACCATATGATAGGGTTATTACAGCAGATTTTGTATATTGTTAGTATTATGGTAAGTTGTAACTTTCCAAGATAGGAATATCACTATTAATCAGAGGAAAATCTTTAAGATTTAATTACATAGGGAATTCTAATTAATAATTAATACGCTGACAAAGCGACGTCATATCCCTAGGCTACATAGAAGCTGAACTGCCACGTAGGTGTAGATTGTGCTATAAAATCACCGTGACATTTTATGTATTTATAAGATCTGTTCAATTAAATAGCGAACGCCGTTTGTTATTATATTTTAGACTCATAGTCACACACTCTAGGTTTCCCAATGTCGTGGTGTGGGTACCATAAACAGGTACATACATGAAGACGGGAACATAAACAACCAGACCGAGAAAACAGAACAGAATTGATTCTATTCATTCCAATTTATGCCTCACCGGAAAGCGAACCCGGAACCCTCGATTGTTAGTATAACATAGCAACCATTGCGTCATACGATCAAACTAATATTACAAGTATGTATAATGATCACAAAGATTACCATAAGGAAAACAAACTCGTCAGTTACGCAAACCTACGCCCACGCCCACGCCTGCTTTTGTAGCCTACGTTTTGGGCTGCGTGGGCAGCCGTTATTGCCTATTGATGAACAATGATGGGACTTGTTCTACTCAAGGTTAACGAACCATTTTATTGGTGTACCTATTATGGGTCGAAAAAAAAGATATACCTTTTACAAAAAAAATATCCTAAACTATAGCACGAACAGCTAAACACTTTTTTTTTCAATAAATGTCTTATTCAAATTCTTAGTAAACGATGACCTTCCTTCACAAATTTTCATCCCACTGTTTGCAACGCCTCTACTCACACTACGAGGGCTGTTTGATAAGTCGTTTTTAAAAGTTAAAAAAATATTTTTTAAACAATTTACATTTATTTCTCAACAAAGTCTCCTTTGAGCGCCAAACACTTGTTCCAGCGATTTTCCAATTATTTATCCCCTCCAAAAATGACGTTTTGACGAGGTCTTCAAAATAGCCCAGCCCTCGTACAGCTACGCCTGCTACGAGCAATCATATAACCAGTAAATACCATGTATTAGACTTCAACGAGAATTTTTATTTACAGGCGTTGATATCAGACAGACAAATACGATACAAATACCCACAATAAAATTTCCAAGAACTGATTAGAGTTTACATAAAAATGCCTTTTTTCGTTTAACATTGAACGAAATTCTTTTTGTTATTTTCTCACGCGAGTTGCCCGTTTGCTATGTATTGAATGTTTGGCAATTTTGTGGTTGCATTATCGTCGCCGATTAACACATATATGACCATGGCAATTATTACGGCTAGACATGTCCCCGCGAAGTTTATCAATATTTTGCAATGTTGAGGTAAAATATGCACGTTACGAAACTTTCCCCGAGCTTTACAATCTTATATTATTGTTATTGAATTAAACCAAATGGCGGCGAAACGATAGAATATTCCACCAAATCACAAATCCCTGAAAGAAGAAGAAAATGAAACCCAAAAATAAATATTTTCTATCATTCTCCATCTGTTTGTCATATTATTTTCCCCACAGGAATGCATTACATAGTTTTTAAAACTATTCCTGTGATCGACGAACTCGTTAGAGACCTTAGACTAAGAATAATGTACTTAATGTTAGAGACAGTCTTAAACCTTTCTTTGTTTGTTTTTTTTTCATTTTCTTACGTGCAACCCTATCCTTTTGCAATAGCAAATTAATAGGAATCCACGACCTTCACTACCAACATATGTATATACACCTTATTATTAACCGTCCGTTCTATCATTACAAAACAATACATAATCTGAAATGCAAGCCATCAACATGGTCAGTAGCATGAAGCATCAATTTCACGCAAATAAAGAGTCACGGTCAGTTTGGCGGTTCTAAGTGTTCCTCAAACAATGGCCGAGCCATCAATTACCATTGTTTTGCCTTTCGAAACCGCGAGGGAAGGTTTACTCGCGAAACTATTGATCACTTTTCGGGAAAGCAAGTTAGACGCAATGTGTGAACATACGATAATGCGGAAATTGAGAAAGACATCGCAATTAAACATTTTAAAAAATTCGCCGTTCGGTTTAAACGCCGTACTTCCACGGAGAATGCGTTTCTATCGCTGCTCCATTGTGAGGGAAAACACTGCTATAATATAAATAACGCCTATAAAGGCACGGCACTGCCTGAGAAGCTATATACAAATTTTACGCATGCTATGATCACCAACCCACAGTTGTTCAGCGTGGTTAACAGTGAATGAATTACGAAAAAAGAGCTGTCCTTGGGACAAAGAACGAGTAAACAATTGATATACTTAACAGTGACTTAAAAATATCACTTATCTATATACATATAATAAAACTGTAAGCAGGGTCAATTCTGTACATTGCATATAAATTTAAAAAAATACTTCTAGGGGTCTTTTTATAAGTAACAGAAGCTAAAAATATAAGTTTCGAAATTTTTGTCTGTCTGTCTGTCTGTCTGTCTGTCTGTCTGTCTGTCTGTCTGTTGTTAGCTTTTCACGCAAAAACTACTGGACGGATTTTGATGAAACTTCTTTTGTTTTATGTATATTGGTCCTCGCTAACATTTAGGCTATAGATAATTTTAAAAATCACCCTTTAAAGGTGTGAAATCAGCGATGAAAATTTGTATGGAAAACTTGGATTTTTTCAATATATTTTCTTGAAATTTGGTATAAATATTTTCTAACCAAAATAAAAGAATACATGTTTCAGCATTTCCCGAAATTCACCCTTTAAATGTCAATTTTCTTTGAAACTCTTTGAAAATTGAGTGTCGAAACTTGATGTACAGAATATTTTTGTGCAGAGTAATATACTTATAATTTTGTATTTGTAATCTTTACTAACATGGTAAGAATTCTATTTAAGCTTTTTTCAAAACTACCCCTCAATAGCAAATAAAATGGATTCGAAAGTTGGTATCTCAAGCGTACAATAATTAACCTTAACTTAATATTTCATTCTCAAATTCTTTTCCCTTCTTTGAATGATGTGTTTACTGATATATTGATGAATGAATTTCCGTAACATTAGTGTGTATTTCATATCAATCGGGTGATAAACAAAAAAGTTATGTTCATTTACACAATACGTGACATAAACTTAAAAGGCACTTTGGGGAATTTGTATGAAAGTTTCGGTAACAGCCCATTCAAAACCATAAATAAAAGTTTAAATTTAAGTACCTAAAATTATTTTCAACTCTCACTAATATTGTCGACTATATTGAATATACTTAGATCAGCTTACCTACTGTAATTTCTTTCGTTGGCCGAGAATGGCTAGACTATAGGTAGGTACCTAATAAGCGCATCGCGAGCCTTACCGCCGCCGAACCTTACATCGCAGGCTCCATTGAGTTAGTTGCTCAGCTTATTAGTCTTCTTTTGGGGTGGAAGATTATGAACAGGCTGCAGCTGAAACGATTATTATCGCTACATTATATCAAGCTGCAACCTTTTTAGCATTCCACTGCTGAGCATGGAGTTCTACCAATATTGAGGAGGCCTCTAGCTCCGATGAACCGAAATCCAAATCTTACAATTTCAATGCATCCAGCATTAAGGTTGTAAGATACGGAATCTAAACCTTCATACAGAATGTACAAAGTCTTAACAAAACTAGACTACTGCAGACATCTAGGTGACGAATAGTTAAACTTTTAGTGAACCAACTGTTAATCTCAATATCTACCTATTTGGTAATTTGACATTCGATTTATCAACCACAAAGTTTACATGTCATACGGTAGATGGCGTTATTGAGCAATATTCATTTCTTCTCCAAAGTGATTCCATGGAGATAATTTCAAATAAAAGCCTTAAGTCTAATAAAAGTAAGTACATAGTGTAAAAAAAATAAAAAATAACATTTCACACGTATAGCCTCACATTAGGGTAGATATACCCTGTGTCGTGGGTGCCATGAACACACATAGAGACAGAAACACAACCACCCAGACCGAGAACAGTTTAAACTCATCATTGAAATTTCTGCTTCGCCCGGATTCTAACCCGAGACAGTTCGATTAGCAGTCCGGCATGGTAAACATTGCGCCACGCGGGTTGTCCCATCGTTGGGTAGGTATACGTATGATGCTGAACATTGTTAATTGGACCAATGATAACTTAACTCATTTTTTGCGTCTCTTTATTGCGTACGGGCTGAGGGCTCATCCACACACGTTGATTGATGGAGATATTAAGGATTCTTTAAAGATTCTTTATAAAAATATTCTTTATTTCCAAATACAGATAGCACACTGTGTAGAGACCCTGCCTTCTGCTTTAGTTTTCACTGTGTTATAAGAGTTATGACTTATGACCAAACTGCTGTCCGCAAGTTTTAAACCTATAGTTTATTAATTGACCTTACAATTATTTTTCCGATTGTTACACGTGTATGTTTAGAAATTTTATCTCCCAAGTTCAAGTAGTTGTATAGTGCACCTCTTTTCTGCAGTAGGTTAAAGCTATGTATATAGAATGAGTCTATACATTCTTTGCAGTATAAATTCACCCAATTTACTAAAGATACTATTTTTAACATAGATGAAGCCACGGGCACAGCAATATCTCTTAACTTTAATAAACGAGGTACATATTTGTAAAGAGACTCTGATTGCGCGAGAAAAGCGAAACGTGAGAAAAGTGGATAGTAAGATCAGTACAGTAAGCATTCCTTACTGTTTTAGGTTTGAAGGATTTAGAAAAAATACATTAGGTTTCTTCTGAACATATGAACATTGTATTATAAGTGATTTCACTATAATGTAAGAATAATCTACCTACTACTTATTCAATGCAAATAAATAATCTTTAATTTTTAATCAGTCCATTTTATAAAAGTCTTTATACACGCGGACGACGTCGCGGGCACAGCTAGTATATTATATATTTCTAATTATTCAATACCTACCTATCCGAATTTCGTACTATAATGTAGATAGCCCTCCTTCATAGCTTAGTTACGCACATTGCAGATGACTCACTTTTATCTACTGTATATTGGTTACAGTTTTAAATTTATTATTATAATTATCTATTTTGTGAACCCAAACAAATCTCTTTTGCTATTATCTGCAGAATCATTATAAAATGATCTTAAATTAACAAAACAAGAATGTCGCGTCAGTCATTTTTGCAAAAACTCGTTTTATGTGGTATACTAGCAATTTAATATCATTAAGTCATTAACATTACTGGCCGTGGTGAGAAATCTCGGTAGACAGACAACGAACGTTGGAAGGACGTTCATAAAGTATGAAAAAACATGTGCTACAGCGCAAATCAAAGGTAACTGGAATTATAGATACCTATCTATATACATATACAAATAAATTAAGTTGGAGTGTCTTTGTAATATTAAAATAACCGCTTTTTACTACATGCATAATATACCAAAAAAAAATTTTCCCATTTTTTGTCTGCCTGTCTGTCTGTTTGTTCTGGCTAATCTTTGAAAAGGCTGGACCGATTTTAACTTTTACTGGCAGGTAGCTGATGTAATAAGGAGTAGGTAACTTAGGCAACTTTTATTTTAGAAAAAACTAAAAATAAATACGAGTACCTCAATTAGAGCATCACTCGGGCGGTGGCTTAGGAGGTAATATTAATAAAGTTTGTAAGGAGAACATTTCATTAATAAATGACACTCACTATGCAAATATTGAAAATCATAAACCACTTTTATCTTCGAACTTTGTTCAATCAGTCTTATGCTGGAGTTATCTTACCATAAGATTTTCCGAGGTCCACAGAAAGTAATAAAAATGCTTACAAACATTAAAAATTGATTGATTAATATTTTAAGTTTCCCTCGTTAATTAAAGATAAATCAGCACCCAATCTTCCCACCCTAAACCGATAAATAGATAAGCTATTAATTATAATCGCTCTTCACACCACTTCAAGAACAATGGTTGCGCAACAGCGACACGGTGGCAGTGAAACGCTGAACTAGACTTTCTCCTGTAAACAAAGCATTATCATGCGGGGATAATATTGTGATGTTCATTTAAACCATAGCTATGAAGACATTCATTATGAACGGCCTTGTAAACACAATTTCTCATCTCATATTTGATGTGAATGAACGTATATAAATCGTGTATTAAAAAGTTTTTTCTTCTTGCAGTTAGTTCAGCATTGCAACAACTGTACATATTGTTAAGTTAAAATATTTGAATCCAACTTTTACCCGGTTTGTTGAAAGTGGATGCATTAAAATGTTAATTATTTCTTAATGTGTTAGTTAAAGGACAACCTTTCAGCTGAGGCATTTCCACTGTACTATAACATGGGGATCTTTAAGAATGCGGATAAAAAAGCTCTTCTCCAAAGCCGGCAATACTCGGTTTTCACTGGGGTTGACCGGTGTCCATAAGCGACGGAGATCGCTAACACCGTGACCCGTCTGGCTTTTTGTTCGGTTTATCTTTAAAAAAATAACTAAAGGGAATTGGCCATCCGAGTAAAAGCGATAGTCACTTAACCAGAACGTGTTTGATAGGGTTTTGAAGACAACATGAGAAAAGCAATGTTTTCACCAATAGCGTTGGCGAAGTGTTAGTAGAAGCTCTTTCACCAGCTTCTTAGAGTTTAGGATTTCAACTAGAACCACCTATTACATGTCGTTACTAAAGAAGCCCTGTACGTTGTAGTGAACGAGTGAACATAATATTAACTGTTAGTAGAAACATACTTTCTTTCCTTATATAAGCCTATGAATAAGGTCCACCAGTTACATCGTTATCCCCTGAGAGAAGTGAACATTTAAAGTTATTTAATGAAATAAACGAGTATAGTAAATCTGGATTAATGACAGCGTTTCGAGGGTTGTCAACCAAAGTATCATCATTTCAATAATTTTTCTTATCCTTCAACTATCGTTTCTTGGCAAATGATGAAATGTTTGTAACACAGGGCCGTATTTTATGACTTAGAAGTTAGATTTTTGAGATACAAGGTTTTTCATGTTTTCCTTCCTTACATAATTGTCAGTAGTCAGTGCAGTGCACAACCCTAGGTCCACCCCAGTCCACCTGTTACACCGTCGCCTCCGGAGAGATGAGTGAAAGCAGTCGGTCAAGTGTAGCGGCGCCGGCTTTCGACGCCTTACGCAATCTTAGATAATAACCAGTAGCTGTCAAAACCTTAATAGGCATGTTTATAGTTTCGTGAAAATATGCGCGGCAGCAATGAGTTAAGCACTAAAATAGCAGTCAAAAACGGACTCCCCTGCCGTGTGCAAGGGTTCAAATCCTGCGCATGCATCTTACTAAGAGTAGCAAAACTCACCCAGACCGAGAACAGAAATTTAAACTCATCGTTCAAATTTCTCTTTCGCCGGGAATTGAACCCGTGACCCTCCGATTCGCAGTCCGGTATGGTAACCATTATGCCACGTGGGTCGTCCAAAGTAAACATAGCCTAAGAAACAAAATCCAATCAAAATAGAATTGGTTACTCTTGTTCCATCACTCTGAAGAAAATGCCATGTCGTATTTATGTAAATCGAATAGTTTAAACGGTCAAATCTGAGTCGTTGGAATGGCGATCTCGTTGTCAAACAAGCCTTATCCGTGGGAACGATCTAGTTTAACGGCTACACTACACTATACAGTATTCGTCTTCGATCATGGTGATGTAATTAATCCCTTTGAGATCAGAATTGCTAAGTACGGAAATAAATATTTTAAAAGGGCAATGGAAGGGCGCATGGCTCGGCGGCTAACGTAGAACAAAAGCGGTCTATGCAGCTAAGCTAAACGGGCGCGGTCGGGTGTGAGATGGGTGACCGCTAGTGGCAAAAAAATCATGCGCGTTTCCGTGCTTCGGAGGGCACGTTAAGCCGTCGGTCCCGGTTGTTGTCGATAGATAGCAGTCGTTAAACCTTGTCGGAGGCCTAATGGGTGGTTTGAAAACATCCGACAGCGGGTTGGCCACTAACCCGCATTGGGGCAGCGTGAAGGAGTAAGCTCCAGGCCTCCCCAATAATAGGGAGAGACCTGTGCCCAGCAGTGGGACGCAAAAAGGGTTGCAGCCATCCTTTGGACTTTAAACTCGCAAAAAATCTTTGAATTGAGATTGATTCCTTCGACCGATAACCGCAACCCGTTTTGCGTCCCAATGCTGACAGGCTATCAGGAGGCCTGGAGCTTCACCACGCCGCTCCAATACGGGTCCACTTAATATGAAATAATTCCGGAGTATATTTTTTTAAATAAATAAACCGAACAAAAAGGCAGACGGGCGGCGTGGTGTTAAGCGATCACCGTCGCCTATGGACACGGGCAACCCCAGGGGAGCCACCCGAGCATTGCCGGCTTTGGAGGAGAGCTTTTTTTACAGCTTTCTTGAAGACCCCATGTTATAGTCTACTGAGAATGCTTCAGCTGGAAGGTTGTCCCATAACCTACTCGTCCATGGTAAAAAGGAGCGTGCAAGTATTCTACCAAAATGATTGTTTCATATATCAGACAAGGACATCATGTCCGTTATGATTGATACGACAAACATTGCCCTAGTTCCGTACTTAGACTATCCGAACAAGCTACCAGTTCTTACTACTGTTATTTTTATTACATTAGCGCTTACCATTCGTCATAATACAGACCTCTATTAAGATTCAAATAAGATTTGCAGCGCTTTCTACGCTCTAAGACCTCTAAGCTATTAACGGATACAAATTATGTTCCTCAGCATCCGTGGGAACGATCGAGAGATTCTGCGACAACGCATCTCCAACTGTGATGCAATGTTAAAGAGTCGAACGTAAAGAAAATTCAATCATTTTCTAATGGATTATTCTTTCTGTAATTTAGTTAGATTCCTCGACTTTGCAAGCTTTGATTTTGTATTTAAAGCGGATAATTTACAATAAAAGATATCAATTGCAAATGAGTCAGTATATCGTAATGAATATCGTCCGTAATGTTATATTTTAGGTGAACGTGTCAGTCATGCACGAAATTTGTAAAAAAATTGGTTCCTAAATTGTACAGGTTCTGCACTGTTTTGATTTATTTTGTAAACTAGTACTTTGAGCCAACAAAAGCTTGCAACAAAAGCTAGCAGAATGCTTGCAGTTTCTGCCGCTCTGCTCTCGGAATTCAAACTGCTCTATCAAACGGCTTATATTAGTACTAGCCATTTGGATTAACGAGCGGATGAATCAGTGTCGCACGATTTCTATTTGTTGGTTTCTTTTGGAGGCTTTCATGGCATTGCCTTTAAAGCCAATTACGTTTTACGTTTTAAATTTGTTTATCTTATAATGTTGATCCATCATTGCTAACTTAAAATGTAAGCCATATGTTATATGCATATATGAAGGCAGTATGTTAGGTAAAACAGTACAAAAATTAATGGTAAAGATTTATTTATTCAATGATGTAACGCTGCGCACAAACATTACTGAACTAATATGTACTCTCCTATAGATAGAGTGAATGATCCAAGGCCTAGTAGTAGTCAAACCTGGATAAGCGAGAGTTCAAGGGAGCACAATCTCATTCTCGCTTATAGAGGTTTCTCACTAACCCGAGTTTCTCGCTAATGCAGGTACATGGGTAGCGTTTCTCTCTTATAGAGGTACGCAGCAATAACAAGTCCCAGCAAGTATGAATGTAGTAAATAGGTATGTAGTATGATAGTACTAAGTAGTGATAAGGGTAGGTATCAAGATGCTTACGAAAACAAAACAAAAATTCATGCACTAAGTATGTAATTTTATTTTATTTAGAACTTATTTACTTACTTACATTCAATATTTTAAGTTTATCACTTACCTAATGATAGTACTTTAATTTTCCGTTTTGACATGATGCAGAACAGAATTTTCCTTCGCAATTGATTATGATCAACTGAGTAAGTCGGACAAACAGGGCAGTACACAGGCACACGTGTCCATTCGAAAAAAATGCGATAAGACAATATTGACGAGAAAACAATACAAAAACAATGGTAGGAAATTCCACGAAAGTTTAGAATGAGTCATAAAATAGCAGATGTTAAATTTGTAATTTGTTTTTAAATAAATAAAGCTCGACTATCGCTTATAGAGGTATAGATAAGTAGCAGTCTCACTTACGGAGGTCCATGAGGGAAAAACGACTCTCTCTTACAGAGGTTTCTGTTTCTCGCTAATAGAGGTTTTGGGAGCTTAAAATGACGGGTCCTGGCTATTACTCTCACTTATAGAGTTTTCTCACTTATCCAGTTCTCACTTACCCAGTTTTGACATTCCATTTTTGCCAAAATATTTTGTCCCTAAATGGTTTTGGAAGCATAAATTAAATCATAAAATACAATTTTATGGTTTAATTTATTTGGTAGGTAATTTACTCTGACGTAAATTGACAGTATTACATTCACAGTAGGGTAGATATATCATAATCATGGGTGCCATGAACACACACAGAGACAGAAACACAAACACCCAGACAGAGAACAGAAATTTAAACTCATCATTGAAATTTCTGCTTCGCCGGGATTCGATCCCGGGACCCTTCGATTAGCAGTCCGGCATGGTAAACATTGCGCCACGCGGGTTTTCCCGTCGTTGGGTATACGTATGATGCTGAACATACACTTAACACATTTATCTGACCAATGATAACTTAACTCATTTTTTGCGTCTCTTTATTGCGTAGGGGCTCATCCATACACGTTGGTTAATGGAGATATTAAAGATTCTTTATTTCCAAATACAGATAGTACACTGTGTAGAGACCCTGCCTTCTGCTTTAGTTTTCACAATGTTATATGAGTTATGACTTATGACCAAACTGCTGTCCGCAAGTTTTAAATCTTTAGTCTATTAATTGGCCTTATAATTTTTCTGACTGTTTAATCCTAAGCACGTGTAAGTACTTATGTTTAGAAATTTTGTCTCCCAATTACAAGTAGTTGTATAGTGCATCTCTTTTCTGCAGTAGTTTAAAGCGATGTATATAGAATGAGCCTATGCATTCTTTGCAGTAGAAATTCACCCAATTTACTTAAGACACTATTTTTAACATAGATGAAGCCACGGGCACAGCAGTACTACGTATCTCTTAACTTTAATAAACGAGCTACATATTTGTAAAGAGAATCTTATTGCACAAGAAAAGCGAAGCATGCGAAAACTGGATAGTAAGATCTGAGTACAGTAAGTAGTCCTTAATGTTTTAGGATTGAAGGATTTAGAAAAAATAAATAAGGTGTCTTCTGAACATATGAACATTTTATTATAAGTGATTTCACTATAATATGTAAGAATAATCTACCTACTAAGTACTTATTCAATGCAAATAAATAATAATCTTTCATCAATCCCTTTTATACAAGTCTTTATTCACGCGGACGACGTCGCGGGCATAGCTAGTTTCTAATAAATTAGCAACCTAGTCAAATTTGACAGATATAAATACGTCTATTACATATAGTTGTGTAAATCTGGCTCAGTGTTCGCACTAATGTGGCACATTACAGTTCACTGTGATTTATTCGCTCCATTTCTTTAATCGCTCGATATCTTTCACAATGATCGATGCATGGCAATTAAAATGCTGCACACGAATCAACTTTGAAAAGAAATCAACTTTATTGTTTTCTTTATGTAATAGAAAATTTTGTTTGTATTATAGTAGTAGGTACATACTAACAATACGACAAAATATAATATTCCTTTTAATGTTAAACAAGATTTTGTAAAACGTTTCTAAGTTTTTGTTATTTTGTACATTAACGTAGCAAACCTTATAAGCAAGCATGTAGTTATACGTCCTATTACAGTCCATCTTTTTTTGAAGCCGGCTAAAATGTAAGGAATTATAATAGTCTTTTAATGTCGCGCAAAACGCAACAGCGGCATATTAGCCATCGTGTTTTCTCGGTAGAAAAGTTTAAGGAAAAAATGCTTCTATTACAACAAGAGCGTGGGAGTCACACAATAATAGGGCTCACTGCAGTTACTAAAAGGGGTCATTTTCCCACGACTCTAATTTGGCATGGCACTAAATTGTCTTATTTGTTGTTGACATCGCAGCTATTCTTCACATGCACCATATATGTCGGTAATGATAATAAAAACATTCACACACGCGTCTAAGGTAATTATAGTATTATAGTAGCCTTCCGCCAGCGGCTTCGCCCGCGTGTCCGACGTATGGGTCCCCGTAGGATAAAAAATAGCCTATGTGCTATTCCAGGCTACATCTATCATCTAACTTTCTTTGATCCATTTGAAATATAATGTAAGAGATTTGACACAGGTACAAAAACTAGCAGGCTTTTAAGCGTGTTTGCCAAAGAACACGCTAGTTTCAAACTGCTTTTACTCATTTCGTATTGTCAAGAATGTTTCGGGTTCAAAGATTTCAAAGGATCTAAGACATTCACTATCAGGTTCCATTAAATTGTAGTTCCTTATAATGATGGTCTGCGTATTTTCAAAATCCCAATAAATAGGTACATAATTTTATAAAATGTTTTATACATACTTCAACTCAGTTGTGCGCGCGGCGCTATGTGTGCGTGGGCTAGTAATTATGCAGCTTTAATTTGTGTGACAGTGACGCGGCCGTGATTTTCCGAACAACTTCACTGTACCTCTTGTCACGCACGCAAAGTCACTGTGTATATACAGGTTTACCCACACATAGCGCCGCGCGCACAACTGAGTTGAAGTATCTATACAATGTCTTAGAGTTGGCCTAATTAACTAACTGACATGATTACACCAGGAAAAATGTGATTGCATAGTCCACATCACAGACTCTATTAATATGACGAATTAGCATAGATATAACGTAGATTCTACTTGCAATGTTAGCAGCATTGTTTACAGTAACACGATCATCATTTTGGCGGATCAACTCGCTATATCCGGCCATTATTGTTCTGTGAACAAAGGAATGTCTGATCGGATCATGATAAAACGTTAATGGGGGAAAATTGGTCGACTATTATTATGTCGTATCCTGTATCCTAGAAGCAAGCTCCTACTAAAAGCTGAATCTCCTTGCTATTATCGTACCTATTTCAATATCTTACGTGTAGAGCATTTTTACGTTTAGACTAATGAAATAGGTAGTTACAATATAAGTACATACATTTTAGATCATTACTTAAAAATGGACATAAGGACCAATCATTATTTATCTTAATGTCCACATTTAACGGTGAAAGAATACGACATATTCTTAACTTCTTACATGGCATGAAATAAAATTGACGCATTATACAAAACATGTTTATCAACTTTGTGATACAAAATCTTGTGATGTACCCATACTAACAAACATCAAAGAAAAGTCTTGTTTCTTTCTATCTAGTAGATAACTTTTATCCTTAACAAGAATTGGCAACAGATAAGTTGAAGGCAGGTTTTGCAGTGTATAGAGCAAGTTTGATTTCTTACGCAGCCAGTCCCATTTCTTTAATCCTATCCTTTTCTATGAATCGTGAAATATTTGACTGTTATTAGTATTATTAATAACTTATTAAAATGGGCAAAAAATTTCTTATGCCTATGTTATTCCGATTATTCTTCTTTCTTCCCATAACCCATTTATCAGTACATCCCTTCAGGGTACATCCATACTAATATTATAAATGTGATTGTGTGTTTGTTTGTCCTTCTTTTACGACGCAACGTTGCTACTGATTGATCTGTTTTATTGTATGAAGATGCATGGTTTCGGGGTTGGAGATTATTGGAGAGTGACATACTCTACTCGTGAGAAAGTAGTCTCTACTCGCGGAAAATATCTCATTCCTATAGAAAAAAAACTGTGAAAAGCTAGTTCTTATTAAAGTAACCAATCTTTTGTTTTAGCAACTACACCTAGATCCACTTCAGCATCAGCCTCAACAGTAGCCTCAACAGTCGCCGCAAGCCGCCGACCGTTCCGAGTGGCGAGTCGCCGTCGCCCGGTCTCTACCACCAGCCTCGCTAGCTCCACCACCACCAGCACCACCACCACGACCACCACGCAAGCCACCACCGATGAGATAGCCAGCGATGAGTTCTTGCAAGACGTGGTTGATATTGGAGATATTGGTAAGGCATAATTTAATTTAAAAGTGCTACCTAAGTCAATTCTAGATGCAACGATCACCACTAACTAAACAAAAGCCTTTAACAACCTCAAAAATGTGAAACACATAGGTAGTTTGCATTATACTTTTTAACCGTAATAATGTTATACATGGTGCTCTTAATGTATTATACGTACATTAAGATCACCATGTTATTCGGCCATCATCATCACGCTGATAAATACCCACACACAGCATACTTATTTGATTAGCACACTTCTACACCCCAGTGCCTAAATTTAATGTAATAATTCTTTACTAATATAACTCACGCTTATTACATTACTATAGGGCTATGAATAATTTTAACCTGAATTATTTCAATAATGTTATTGTAATAATGATCATTTCCTTCAGTAATTAAATATTTCACGGATATTTTTCAGTCAACACGACTAAAAACACGACTTAAAATGCTAAACCATTCGTTAAAGCTTTTGTATAGAACGCCTTTGCAACCACAATTAAATAATCACAAGGAAATAAGTGAATTATTTATCACTTAGATAAATAATAGCCCATATCACAGTTTTTATGGTAAGCTCAAAAATGAATTTCCACAGACTCCATCGAAGACCCAACACTAACGCCGCGCACTCCAGCTCGCAAAACACAGAAGGTATCGCGGCGTCCGCTGGTGTCGTTGAAGGACGACGACCAGAACCCCTCGGCCACTAACGAGGACGAGAGGAAGCGCCAGAGCAAGAAGTACAGCGCCACCTTCAAGCAGAACCAGCTCGACCAGGCCTTGAGGAAGGCGCAGGAGGAGATTGTGGACGCCACTACGGAAGGGAAGACTACTGTTGAAGGTATGAAAGTGAATGTGGATTGTGTGTGACCTTCTTATTTTGGAAAAGTTTCCCAAGTTTTATTTGGTAAGAGTAGCTGTCTCTCTTATTCCTCTTGATATGTAAATTAAGATTTAAATCAATTTAACATTATTAATCTATGGCATGTGAACTCTATATTATATGCAGTTAGGTTTTGTCACGTGATCATGATGAATTGAGATCGGATGTTTTGCTTCAGATATCAGTGCAGAAACTGCTGTAGCATTAGCAGCACATCAACTTCTAGCGGCGCCAATTCCCATCATACCTGACTACGAGGAGGACAACAAACCAACCAAGAAGACAACGCCCGTACAAACCACCGTCGAATACAAATACACCAGCCCCGAATACACCGAAGACTATGGAAAAGTCCAAACATTTACGGAGGACTACACGAATACAAACTCTTACAGCGCAGAATATACTCCAACAGGAACTGTTGCGACTGGCACCACTTATAACGGTCTACCGAACACAAAGGCTCCTCCAACATACAGCACAGACATATTCTCAAAAGTCTCGAGGCCTGGCTATTCGACGAACTTGATAAACCCGACTATTTCCGGTGCTCAGAACGTTGGAGTTGACGGATCGACAGCTAGGTATACTCTTCCCACTGACACCAACCCTCCGACGACATACGAATACACGACAAGAATAAGGCCCGGGTACTCCGCTAACTTGATAACTCCAACGGCATCGGGAGTGACGATTAATGTTGGAGAGGACGTATCAACCGGCAGGTACACCGGAGTACCTGATACAGCTTCAACTTTCCCAACACTGTTTACCGGAAGACCATCGAAACCGGCTGGATTTACTGCATCGTCCGCCGTTACCCCTAAAGAGAGGTCAACTGTCAGATACCAGATTGCAAGCGAAACCTTAAGCCCGTCCACAGTAAGATACCAGAACTCCAACGGACCCATACCAGTTCCAGTGGACTTTGGATATTCGACGGACGGATTCAGCCCTAGTCAAGAACCTTCCTACTTTACTCGAGAATATCTTCTGGAATCGCCTGTCACTAAGGCATATGATGGTAAGCACCAATTTTTTTGATTTAATTTTAGTGTTAAAATATTTTACAGAAAAGTCAGTAGGCATGGAAGAAAACTACGCAATGTTAATTTTCAAACTTTATCGACATTGTCTTCTCTGACAATGACTTCTCTGACGTCTGACAGTGCCTTTTTTCTAAGGAGTGAAGCTCAGGAGGGAAGTAGGTTTATTGTTATTCGACAAAAATCAAATTCAATTAAAACCTACGCTGGACTTTGTAAGTGTTCCGTGTTTTGTTAATGCGAAAATCGCAAAACAACTTTCGTGTTATGTAAAGAATCATTTCAGAGATTCAACTTTTACTCGAAGCAAAATTAAATTTGCACCATAAACCTAGATACCTAACATACACGGACTATGTGTAATTCAGAACAGTTTGGTAACAGTTTTTAACACAAAAAATTCGATGAGTACATAGGTAGATCCGCAACTGATTACATAGATAGGTGCTTATAAATTATTTTGATTAAAAAGTTTAAAGTGTGTGTGCAAAGTGGTATCTACTATAATTGCCATCCCAGCTCAAGCTAAACATCATCAGTTAGTCGCAGTAATATTATGTATTACCACTCCACTAACAAGTCATCTATGCGTGACTGAAAAAATACACCCTTTTAACGAAACATAAAACAAACAGGGTCCCGGGTTCGATTCCCGGCGAAATAGAAATTTGAATGATTAGTTTAAATTTCTGTTCTCGGTCTGTTTGTGTTTCTGTCTTTGTGTATGTCCATGGTACCCACGACACAGGGTATATCTACCCTACTGTGGGGTTATGAGTGTGAAGCGTTATTTATTATTTATTTATTTATTTGCTTAGCACCAGACATGTAAATCTATTTTCTACTACTGAGTAGAAACCGCCACATAAGACATGTAGATTGGCTACTAAGTACATCATTACCATATAATTCGGACCTTCCGGTACAAATATTTTGGCCATCAGTTGCAGGAAGACAGAGAACAAGAACTGTTATTATCCTCAAAAATAATCGCTGCCACATTCCTTTTACACGAACTGACCTTTGGTAATGAAGATCATTATTATTCTCGTTTGTGTTTCCAGTCTTCAACATAAGTACCGTATGGTATTATCTTTATTTCTGGCGGGATAAATAAAAGCATAAGAAACCACTCACTGCTACTGTACAGTAGGTACATTACCCACGTGTGTTAATTATCCTATTAAAATAAAGAAGTTAAAAAATTAATTAAAAGAAAACAGATAATAAAATAACTTTTATTGGGTGTTCAGCGATATGGTCACCGTTTTAGGAGCGAAACTCAATAGAAGGGAGAAGTGGCCAGTATGCTCATTAGCACTTTTTTTAATGACCAACTGTAATGTAATATACCTGTATACTCACTCACGGATTAGGCACACATACGTTCATTATTTTATGAATTTATTTTTTCGCAGACGAGTATCAATATCTATCACCAATCACGACGCCACAAACTCCGGAAACTACAACAAGCAAGCCAAAG
Organism: Pyrgus malvae; assembly: GCA_911387765.1. Taxonomy (NCBI): domain Eukaryota; kingdom Metazoa; phylum Arthropoda; class Insecta; order Lepidoptera; family Hesperiidae; genus Pyrgus; species Pyrgus malvae. Next base: position 2,523,248 of record OU426958.1, on the reverse strand, counting down.
AAGAAGACGATATACAGGAAGATTTCCACCAGCCTCCCGCCAACAACCCCCGCTGCTGCCACCACAACCCCTAAACCCCATCGGGTGGCAACCAGAAAACCCTTCGAGAAGGTCCAGAAGGTTCAGAAGAAGGAGGAGAACAGGACGTACAGACCGATAGCGAACTATGATTACTATGATGACAGCAATGAAAAGATGGCGGGCAAGTACCAGGAAGGAACCAAAGTCGTGCTACACGGAAAAGGTCAGTTGAAAAAATTACCATAGCTTTTGTTTATTTTATGGATAGTTTTCTTGCCTCTCTGGATAGTAAAAAAAGACAATGGGCATGATGACAGATTTTCAAATACATTTCCTTATTGTAGGTACACGTCTCCTAGTTTGGAAAAAAAGTTTATTTCAGCAATAAACTCAACTTTTAACGTATTTTCTGCTATGTAATTTGATTTAAGCGCGAAAACGCTAGTAGGTGTCATGGCGTCGGCTTGCCTGTCAAACTTCAAGCAACACGATGACATTAACTGAGACGTGACGTCATTCCTTTTGATTGGCGTTTCAGATAACATGGCCGATTGCTGTATTTAATACTTTTATTTTATTGAAAATCTTATTAATCTTAATGTTTATATTAAAACGGGATCATATTTTAGAACTTTTTTAGCATATATTTTTCTGTAAAACCGTTTATTCTCTGATTCTTTAATAGTGTCATCATGCCTATTAATTAATACATTTCCTACAAACCTGTTGTATTACTATAGAATAGATTGAAGTTTGACGAGCAAGCCGACGCCATGACACCTTCGAGCGTTTTCGCGCTTAATTCAAATTACTATATTCAATATACTATGTTTATTGGGCTTTGTGAACTTGGCACCCGACTTTTGAAAATTTGTTCTTTTTTTGGTTTATTTGATAGATTTAGGTTAGTAGTGGATAGTAGTGAAGCTAACTTCGTTTGTAGTAGCTTAATTTTTTTTTCGAAATTTAAAAAAAACGTCATCCCCCGAAATTTTCAAAAGTAAGATATTTTGGTTGTTTCGTATAGAGAAAGGTTAGTAGTGGATTGTAGTGAAATTTTTTTCGTTTGTAGTAAAACACAAAAATTATAAAAAAAAAAAAAAAATTTCCATTAAATTTCCGGAATACAATTTGTGATGTACACTCACTAATAATGATTAAACTATTACAAAAATTTATGAATCGACAGAGGGACGTACATAGAGGTTTGTAGTGAAAATATTTTTGATTGTAGTAGCCCGGATTTTGAATGAAAAACGTTTGATTGAAAAAAAGCGGTATTTCGGTACTTAGGCCAAAATTTCTTCCAAACCTGGGCTTTTACGACAACTACAAACGTTTGAATCGACAGAGGGACATGCGAAGAGGTTTGTAGTGAAAATATTTTTGATTGTAGTAGCCCGGATTTCGAATGAAAAACGTTTGATTGAAAAAAAGTTGTATTTCGGTACTTAGGACAATATTTCTTCCAAACCTGGGATTTTACGACAACTACAAATGTTTGAATCGACAGAGGGACGTGCGTAGAGGTTTGTAGTGAAAATATTTTTGATCGTAGTAGCCGGGATTTTGAATGAAAAACGTTAGATTAAAAAAAATGGTTTTTCGGTTCTTAGGACAAAATTACTTCCAAGCCTAAATTTATACGACAACTACAAACGTTTGAATCGACAGAGGGACTCCAGGTGGTAAATAACTCGTATATTATTATACTACTTATTTATGTCTTCGTCCGTTGTTCACACAGAGCAGACGTGTATTCAATTTCATTACGAAAGATAAAATAGTGATAAGCTAAATTCGTCACTATTCAAATCGTAGAGTGCATCTTAATCGCGTAATACTGTGATATTAAGTTACGCTGTTTTCACTCCTGAGCGTTGCTACTCAAGTGCAAAACACCGCGCGTTCCATCTCCGTGTTCACCGGTTCCTCACCACCGGCGCGTGCGAGAGCGGGAGCGTTGCGATTTTTTGACCTTGTCTTGCACCGATACGCCGTACGCTGGGTACAGTGCAACAGCAAAGTTCACGTACTGATAAGTAAGTGCACAATTATTGATTCGAAATATTCACAGACACAAGGAAACTTGTTTGCAGCGTTTTTGTCTCGATAACATGAACGTTCAAAGATCGCCCCCTAAAAGATCACTAATCACTGCCGGAATCACGGGAGTTGCAAGATCGCAAATACAGAGAGAAGAATATTATACTCGTAGGATTACTCGAACAGTCATCAACCAATGCAGAAGAAAGTCGGTCCCAAGATGTAAACCACTATGGCATTAAAGGTACCGCGCTTAAACTCCGGTCATCCTATTTGAGGGATAGGATTCAGAGAGTTGAGGTGAATGGTAAAAGGTCGTCTGGGTCACCTGCAGGGGGGTCCCAAAGGGTTCAATTTTAGGACCATTTCTGTTTTTATTATACAGGGTGTCCCGTAAATAGTGGATCAACGGGTTATGGGGGGTAGTGAGACTTATTATCTGATAAAAATACTAAAATTTATAGTCCTAGGACTTGTTTTTATTAAGTTATGCTTTGTTTACAAAATTTGGTGAAATTATCATCCACGTAAGCTAAATATTAAATTTTACCATATCTGCTTTGTTATTTTGTTGTTATTTCTATTCAAGGTAATTAATAATACATAAGTCTTCCTAATTAAAATGATGTTCAACCATAATTAACAACAGAAAAAAAAATACAACCCATAATAGTTGCAAATTTTACGTTCAAAAGTTTTCTAACTGAAGTTTGAACAACGCTGGTGTAAAAAAAATGTAGGGTAACCTTGTGAAACTTTATTTTAAAAACATCTGCATTTCATAACAATTACAAAAAGGTATAATTCTTAGGTATAAAGTAGCATATTTCTTCATTTATTCAATATCATAGGATATTTTTGGGAGAAAATAAAAAGACGTGACATGATACGGGCGTAAATTATTCCGCTTCAATATGCGATGTACTGTACTTCTTGGGATACCAGTGCGTCTAGAAATACGGCGAGTACTAGTTGAAGGATCTTCTTCTACTTCTGCCAATATCTGACGTTCATCGACTGCTCTAGGCCTTCCTTCATGGTTTCCAGTTCCAGGAATTCGACCTTCAAGGTAAGCGTTATTCACTCTCAGAAAAATTCGGTGATCGGGTCGGGATAGCGATCCCGGTTGGGATAGCGCTCACGATACGTACGTGCTGCTTGCCGAGCATTCCCAGCACAGAGACCATAAAGAAAAAACATTTCTGCATATTCACGTGGAGTGTATGTATTAGGCATTTTTCTTCAAAAAAACCAAGTCGAACAATATCCAAATCACAAGCAAAATCAAGGTCCAATTCAAGCGCACTTTAACAAATAGTAATATCGTAATGACGGGTCCGAGCTAAACACGTGTGTAGTTGGAACTGGAAACCATGAAGGAAGGCCTAGAGCAGTCGATGAACGTCAGATATTGGCAGAAGTAGAAGAAGATCCTTCAACTAGTACTCGCCGTATTTCTAGACGCACTGGTATCTCAAGAAGTACAGTACATCGCATATTGAAGCGGAATAATTTACGCCCGTATCATGTCACGTCTTTTTATTTTCTCCCAAAAATATCCTATGATATTGAATAAATGAAGAAATATGCTACTTTATACCTAAGAATTATACCTTTTTGTAATTGTTATGAAATGCAGATGTTTTTAAAATAAAGTTTCACAAGGTTACCCTACATTTTTTTTACACCAGCGTTGTTCAAACTTCAGTTAGAAAACTTTTGAACGTAAAATTTGCAACTATTATGGGTTGTATTTTTTTTTCTGTTGTTAATTATGGTTGAATATCATTTTAATTAGGAAGACTTATGTATTATTAATTACCTTGAAAAGAAATAACAACAAAATAACAAAGCAGATATGGTAAAATTTAATATTTAGCTTACGTGGATGATAATTTCACAAAATTTTGTAAACAAAGCATAACTTAATAACAACAAGTCCTAGGAATGTAAATTTTAGTATTTTTATCAGATAATAAGTCTCACTACCCCCCATAACCCGTTGATCCACTATTTACGGGACACCCTGTATATAAATGATCTTCCATTCATGGTAGAAAACAGTCATGAGATTGTATTGTTCGCAGATGATACTTCACTTTTATTTAAAATTGATAGATGAAAATCAAATCTTGACGACGTGAACAATGCTCTCTCTAATGTGGTCCAGTGGTTTAAGAGGAAACGCGGGTTTAGCCGAATTTGAAAATTAGGTATTTTGGAATAACTATTGCTATCGCGCTGCGCCCTGCGCTATCCGCCGCGTGCGATAGGGACAGATGCAGCTCAGACCGATTTTACCTACAAAATTTCTTACTAAATCGAGGTTTCGTATTCTCCTCTTCCCTCCTTCAAAATTGAGTTTATTAAATATTTTTTTTCACAAATATCAAGAAATAGAATAAGTCTATGCCCCTATGTTTTTATTTGGTTGTAAAAACCTTTCAAATTTGTTTTGCAGTTGTTGGATTAGGGCTGTATGAAAGAGTCATTTTCTACGATTTTTGATGAGTCATATTTTCTGATCTAATTAGTTGATTTAAAAAAAACAAAACATAGGGGCAAAGCTTTAGCAGACATAGATATTGTCACAAAAAACCATTCCTCTAGAAGCATTATCCAGGGAGAAAATAGGAGAATACGTTTGTATGGAACAACGGCGCTAGCGTTTCCTCTTAATGTAAACAATTTACTATTAAATAATAAAAAAACTAATTGTATAAGATTTTCACCCCCAAATGAAGAAAATGTAAATCCTCAATTAAATGGTGAGGATCCTGCCATTGTTGAAGAAACTCCTTTTCTTGGAAACACAATAGACTCCAAATTACAGTGGGGACCCCACATCTCTCACTTAGCTAATAGACTTAGTTCTGCAGTTTTTGCAATAAAGAAAATTTATTCCCTCACAGACATTACAACAGCCAGATTAGTTTATTTCAGTTATTTCCATAGTTTAATGTCATATGGCATTTTACTGTGGGGTGTTGCGGCTGATATTGATTCAATCTTTATTTTACAGAAAAGGGCTATTCGCGCAATTTATAACTTAGGTGCTAGAGAATCTCTCAGAGAAAAATTTAAAGAGATAGATATTCTAACATTAGCTTCGCAATATATTTACGAAAACATTATATATGTACGTAAAAACAAAGAAAAATTCACTATTATATTGGACTTGCATAGTCCTAATTGTGTCTCAACTAGGAACGGCCACAAGCTGGCATTTCCGAAATGCCGGCTTCATAAAAAAAGTCATTCTTTTATGGGGATGTCCATCAGGATATATATTAAAATCCCAATAAAGATTCAATCCCTGCCTTTAAAACCTTTTAAGAAGGCAGTCAAACAAGTCCTGTGCCGTAAGGCTTATTATAACACTAAGAACTATCTTAATGATAAAGGAGCGTGGGAATGAATCTCGCTCACACAAGGCTATTTCTTCATAGTTTGGCAAAGGGAGATCTCCCGCCGGGCGAGGTAGTTATGCCCGGGGAGCGGCCGCGCTACTACAATCAAAAATATTTTCACTACAAACCTCTACGCACGTCCCTCTGTCGATTCAAACGTTTGTAGTTGTCGTAAAAGCCCAGGTTTGGAAGAAATTTTGGCCTAAGTACCGAAATACCACTTTTTTTCAATCAAACGTTTTTCATCCAAATTTCGGGCTACTACAATCAAAAATATTTTCACTACAAACCTCTACGCACGTCCCTCTGTCGATTCAAACGTTTGTAGTTGTCGTAAAAGCCCAGGTTTGGAAGAAATTTTGGCCTAAGTACCGAAATACCACTTTTTTTCAATCAAACGTTTTTCATCCAGATTTCGGGCTACTACAATCAAAAATATTTTCACTACAAACCTCTACGCACGTCCTTCTGTCGATTGAAACGTTTGTAGTTGTCGTAAAAGCCCAGGTTTGGAAGAAATTTTGTCCTAAGTACCGAAATACCACTTTTTTTCAATATAACGTTTTTATTCAAAATCCGGGCTACTACAATCAAAAATATTTTCACTAAAAACCTCTACGCACGTCCCTCTGTCGATTCAAACGTTTGTAGTTGTCGTAAAAGCCCAGGTTTGGAAGAAATTTTAGCCTAAGTACCGAAATACCACTTTTTTTCAATCAAACGTTTTTCATCCAAATTTCGGGCTACTACAATCAAAAATATTTTCACTACAAACCTCTACGCACGTCCCTCTGTCGATTCAAACGTTTGTAGTTGTCGTAAAAGCCCAGGTTTGGAAGAAATTTTGGCCTAAGTACCGAAATACCACTTCTTTTCAATCTAACGTTTTTCATTCAAAATCCGGGCTACTACAATCAAAAATATTTTCACTACAAACCTCTACGCACGTCCCTCTGTCGATTCAAACGTTTGTAGCTGTCGTAAAAGCCCAGGTTTGGAAGAAATTTTGGCCTAAGTACCGAAATACCACTTCTTTTCAATCAAACGTTTTTCATTCGAAATCCAGGCTACTACAACCAAAAATATTTTCACTACAAACCTCCACGCACGTCCCTCTGTCGATTCAAACGTTTGTAGTGTTCGTAAAAGCCCAGGTTTGGAAGAAATTTTAGCCTAAGTACCGAAATACCACTTTTTTCCAATCTAAAGTTTTTCATTCAAAATCCGGGCTACTACAATCAAAAATATTTTCACTACAAACCTCTATGTACGTCCCTCTGTCGATTCATGCGTTTTTGTAATAGTTTAATCATTATTAGTGAGTGTACATCACAAATTGTATTCCGGAAATTTAATGGAAATTTATTAATTTTTTTATAATTTTTGTGTTTTACTACAAACGAAAAAAATTCACTACAATCCACTACTAACCTTTCTCTATACGAAACAACCAAAAAATCTTACTTTTGAAAATTTCGGGGGATGACGTTTTTTTTAAATTTCGAAAAAAAAATTTAAGCTACTACAAACGAAGTTAGCTTCACTACTATCCACTACTAACCTAAATCTATCAAATAAATAAATAAAAAAGAACAAATTTTCAAAAGTCGGGTGCCAAGTTCACAAAGCCTGTTTATTGCTGAAATAAACTTTTTTTCGAAACCAGGAGACGTATACCTACAATAAGGAAAGGTATTTAAAAATCTGTCATCATGCCTATTGTTGTATTACTGTATGTTACTTGGAAGCATATTTGAAAAAAAAAAGAGGTGACCACATAAAGATTACTGAATATACTTACCTAATTAATGTTCGTTTTATATAGAAGATATTACATACAATTTATTCATATTAAAATAGGGGCAAAAGAACAGAGGGCAAATCTGAGAATTGTTAATCACTGATTTATTAATCATGACAATGTGTCGATTAAACTATAATTATTGTGACGTCAATATTAAGACGTGGGGACTTCTGAGATCTTTAATGCAATCTAGAATAGTCCATACCGATTGTTCTTATTATCTTTCAACAGGTTTTTTTAAACTCCCAATAACTGCTATACCCATCACTCTTAATGAAAATAGCTTGACTTTACCGAACGGTATGTGTTATGGTACCAACTTGAAACGTTAGTTGGCAAACTTGGCAACAGTGCGCGACTTTTGAATGTCCTTTGAACGCATCCCGATTCGTGTGGACTTGAAAATTATTAGCGATACGTATAATTTGAGGTTCGTCAAGGGTGAACCCGAATAGTTTTGGGTGGGGGCTCGTGCCCCTAGCCCCCTTCCCCCTGGATCCGCTAGTGCCTAAGCGTGACCTAGCCACCCGTTGTGACATGAAGTTTGTGTGTGTGAGTAGTTTAGTATTTTAGAGATGGTACTTAGAACTTTAATCGTTCGACGCGGGGGAGTACCGCCGCTGCACCCACTTCTGCCGTGAAGCAATTCTATTGTTTCGGGTGAAAGGTGCATTTGCCGGCTAGACTTACCTACACGAGGCGACCATCAGCCTTCGGAGCAGCAGCGCAACTGCATACAACCACAGGCAAGACAGAGGCTTGGTTAAGGTTGTGTGTAGATGTCCATGAGCTGTAGCGACGACTTAACATCACGTACCTTGCATGCTCATCTGCTAATCCATTCAAATAAAAAAGGTGTAAGCGCGCCACCTTTCAAGGATCGACCAATGCACCCTTATATGTCGGGTTATAACAAGAGGAGGGGGAGAGGGGCAAGTTAACATGTTTTGTTTACCAATGGTTTATATCGTCTTCATCCATGACCTCCTCCTCCTCTGTGACCGTCTCTTCGGACCGCACTTGTTAAGTGTACATTTTTGTATTTAGATACAATCGAGTGCCTAGACATCGGCAACTTCCCGCATCCGACGTCGTGCAAGAAGTTCATCTCGTGCGCGCGCATCGAGAACGGCTCCCTGCTGGGCTGGGAGTACGTGTGCCCGAAAGGCCTCTCCTTCGACCCCGTGGGCGGCATCTGCAACTGGTCCGCGGGCCTCGGCTGTGATGAGAAGGACCTGTGAGGCCTCAGGCCTAGAAATGGTGCGTTAGGAATGGTGGGGCTGGATGGCTGGAAGTTTTTTTAATGAACAGAAATAACCTACATCATAACTTGACACATTAAAAAGAAACCTACGTATAAAAAGCAAAAATAATGTCTACAATGTTGGCTGCAACCCTTTTTGCGTCCCACTGCTGGGCACGGGTCTCTCCCCATTATTGGGGAGGCCTGGAGCTTATTCCACCACGCTGCTCCAATGCGGGTTGGTGGAGATGCGGGTTAGTGGCCAACCCGCTGTCGGATGTTTTCAAACCGCCCATAAGGCCTCCGACAAGGTTTAACGACAGTTATCTATCGACAACAACCGGGACCGACGGCTTAACGTGCCCTCCGAAGCACGGAAACGCGCATGAAATTTTTTGCCACTAGCGGTCACCCATCTCACACCCGACCGCACCCGTTTGGCTTAGTTGCATAGATCGTTTGCGTTCTACGCTAACCATCGGGCCATGCGCGCTTCCAATGTAGGTATGTATATTAGTAACGATCAAAAGTGATGTGTTCTTAACTTTTATTTTAACTCATTAATAGCGATTTATTGGAATACTGTATTTAGATGGTTAATTTTGGAGTAAGGAGTATCACTCCTTCCGCGGCTGTTATTCCAAAAACTTAAGAAATTAATTTAATGTAATTTTCTAATCATGTAGGTTTAGAAAAACTTTCAGTGATCAATCGCAGGGCAGGGTCCCAAGCCATTTTTTTAAAGAACCACGAATTGGTTAAGAAGTACCAGTTTTTAATCGCGTGTAAAATGATACTTTTGGGTACCTACTTAAGACATCATTAAAAAGGAATTTGTGATATTTTATCGTCGTCTTAAGTTCGAAAGTGTCTATAGATTACACTTGGATACATTATTATCCATCTTTTTGGAAAAAAAAGGAATACTCATTTTAATTATTTATTTTAATCCACTCTTTATTATTCTAAGTCAAGAATCTGCAAATTTTGATGTAAAAAAAGTTTTATACAAGAGTCAATCTCTTGAATTCTTGTTTGTACATTTCTTATTTTGTTTTTTTTTTTTCATTTTATTGTTAGGTATTTTAAATATTATTATCATATACTCACTGCCAATTTTTTTTTACTTTTATACATTTGTATAATATCTACAGTGGAACTAAGTGGAAGGCAAAAAATATGTAACTAAGTATAAAAACCACATTAATTTAATTTTGGGCGTAACTTCAACGCCGTTACAATTGGTTACTAGAAAAAGTAGGGAAATTATTTCAAAATGTGCCTTAATTATTTTACAATTCTAGTTTTTAAGATTATTTTATGTGACTAGATGAATAAAGAATTTTTATTAAAACACTTGTTTTGGTATATCTTGTATTAATATCCTGTTTGGTCTTGTGAAAATAGGTCAAACTCCACTAAAAGTGCTCTGTGCACTCCACTATTTTACATCTTTTAAAAACTGTATACCCATAGAAATACGACAGTTATAATGATACATTGTAATAAAAATGCTATAGAAACTTTCGCAAACGAGAGAAAAGAAAAGACAGAAAATATGTTCAAATTATTTATTTACAAAGTCCTCTTACTAATATTCACATATCCTATACCGACACACGTCATCTTCACCCTCTGCGTTGGCGTTTGGTCTTCATCATCAGAATCTTCTTCGTCATCATCATCTGATCGCAGGACTTCCAGTTTGAACATCACACCGAAAAATTCTTTTAAATGCTGCAGGAATCGTATTGTGTAGTCTGACAGAGGGCCCACCTGAATTTTTTTAAGATAAGATAAACTTGATGTAACAAATCAATATAAAGGTACCTACTTTGAAAATTAAATTGGATCTACATACAGGGCAGGGTGAAGGGCCTTTTTTTTGTAGGGGGGGGGAAACCTTCAAAAGGTACCCGACACATTGGGAGATGTAACCAGGTTATGTGGGATTGTACCTACTTTGAAAATTAAATTGGATCTACAGGGCAGGGTGAAGGGCCTTTTTTTGTATCGGGGGAAACCTTCAAAAGGTACCGACACATTGGGAGATGTAACTAGGTTATGTGGGATTTGACAGCACTAAAACCCCCTCAGTGGCCTGCCTCTGCGTTTGGAAGGACTCCGGCATATCCATTTTACCTGTTATACCTACCTATTTACAAACCTTGACATGTTCATTAAGGTAATAACCATAATGAATTATCTTTAATTGAAAGATTTGGTTTACCAAATAAAATTTCAGTATTATAATACTATTACACAATGCTTAATTGGATTGACTGATACTGAGAGAGTAATAAGAGTGCACAATAAAATACATAATATGAGTATATTATGTTCATATTTCAACTTGGAAAACAGTTTAACTTCCATCGAAATTGGTTTAGTAGTTTCTGAGATATGAATATTCATGCATTTCTGGAGGAGCCATGTTAAATATACATAACAAAGACGGTACATAATTAATTATATCATCTTAATTAGCAGGTTGGTTTTTAAAGTTAGTTAAATTCAAGTAACTTTTTATTATCAATTGCGTTTTATGATTACACATCATGTTATTACATCACACATAACTCACCACACACTCGCTGACATCCTTCTGTCCCAGAGCCATCCATAGCGCCAGCAGCCACTGGAACGAGGAGTCGACGGCACCAGCACGGTGGATCTCGTCCAAGAGCCGCAACGCACACTCCCGCCCTAGGTCCTCTGGTAATGTGATCTTTCCCGCTCCCGCTTCTACTGATTTCTGTAAGATGTATTAATATGGATAGAAAAGAAGAAAAACGATAACGATCGAAGAGTATAGATCAATCATGAGTGCGTTAGCTACACTATAACATTAGAGTAAAGGGCCTCTACATGTCGGACCCATGTCCTCATCCTCAAGACTAGCTCCTGATCAGAATAAAACAAGATTGATTGGGCGATTTTCCATTACCCGGCACCGACGCCGGCGCCGCCGCCGTGCCGGTGCCGGGGAAGCAAAAACGTATGAAAATGTATGGCTTGCTTTTACACCTACCGGCACCGGCCGGGGCAGCAAATTTCCCAGTCGGTGCCGGCCCGGCAAAACTGCATGTGTGTTGTAGCCGTGTGCGTGTGTGAGTGCGCGGGCCGGGTAGGGGGACGAGGAGCGGACGGAGAGACTCGTATTTGGTTTGTGGTTCGTTTCAATTTGCGGCGGCGATGGCGTTTAGGTACATACAACATTGTGACTCGCGTTGTACTTTACGTGTCGTTGCTGAAGATGCTGAAGTCCGTATCAGTACCGTACCACTCACCGGGCGTAAACCGGCATCAACAACCGGCGCACTGAAAAAACGAAGCCCCGGCGCCGGTGCTGGTGGACGGCCATGCCGGTACCGTGCCGGTGCCGGGCCGGCTAATGGAAAACTGCCCATTGATTAATTCAGTGCTCATTAACTGATGTATGTGAAATATGCCATAAACATTGAGAACTCTTGTCTATGTACTTCAAAATATAAAATGGCAATGGAAATCACGTTTTGTATTTTTCTAATTTATCCTCACCAATTATGCTTCAATACTTTATATTTCTTTACCAGTTAAATCTTATATTTAAATTAAAAATCCAATAAGACACATAACTTTGGTCCTCAAACTATGTAAGGAAAAATATAAAAAGTAATACTTACAGCTTCAGCACAATAGAAAGTCTTCTCATTAGTTTCTGCAACTAAGCTGACTCCAAATCCTGGGCTCTTGCCTGCATTTGGTCCTCTACATTGGTCTGTGTTTATGTATACATCTGGTAAGAATTTTAGCATGACCTGTAAATAATATCATTGAAAGAAAAAAAAATTTGGTTTAAGGTCTATACTGACAGAAGAAAAAGTTATAGTATAGTTGTTATCTGCCCACTAGGGTTTCGGGATTCGCGACTATTGGCGTTCCCGGGAATCGTAAAAAAATTTAGAAATTTCCAGGGACTACCCGGGAATCGGGAATTTGAACATTTTGTCAAAATTGGTCTGGCTTCAATATTTAAAAAGAAGACTCCGGCAAGTCTGCAAATGATTTGGCCCTTGCAGCTTCACTTATTGGGATGAATGTAAACTTATCTTCTGGACTATTTTCCGTGTCAGTATTAACACGGCGTGCCAAATAATTCAATTGGATGGTTCCACAAATATTATTAATTGCCGTGATTCCCGGCCCTCTTTTCCCGGCATCGGGAAAGAAAATATTCCCGGGAAATCCCGGGAACGGGATTCCGGGACCGAAACCCTACTGCCCACAGCTACTCTGTAAGAAAGCTAATTATTGTATACATGGGTATACATTTTAAAACAGGGCTGAAGTTTTTCTCTGTCTGCTCTTTTCTTCAGCTCAGCATTGTCTAAGCACACCCAGAACAGACAGAATAATAAAAACAATAACATTCACTAAGAGTTTGTAAAATATCCGTACAGTGAATTTATTAAGAATATTTCATTTCATTTCGTTATAGTTGATATACAATATACAGATTGTCGTCCAACAGCAGTGTTGGATGTTTTCAAGCCTAAGTTCTAATTGATAATCAGATAACAGATTGTGTTTTACTTCATGGCATTAACAGTGCCGGTCTTTTTTTCCTAAATATTAATGAACCCTATTTTAATATAAATTTACACTACCTACCCCTTTAGCGGAATCCACGACTCTGTTGGCCAGTGTGGGTGAAACTCTTAGAGCATACACAACTCCTCTTATTCTCTTTACTAACCCCCATTTGGTCCACTGCAAAGGTCGTAAATGTCTCCGCACTGGGCACTTGAACACAACTTCCCCTCCACCCAAAGGAGGTGCACCTAGAAAAACAGATTAACCAAAACAAGATTATTTTACTGATTGACTTGGCTTCATGTGAAGCAAGTGTTCTATGTTTAGGTTGAAAGTTGCAGTTAGCAACAAAATTAACAAGAGCAAAATCCATAACCAAGAGCTATCCATAACCTTAGATAAAGTTCTTTGATTTTGCAAACCAAACATTCAAATAACTGTAGAGTTTGAAAAAGGTTTCTATAAAAATGTTTTTAAAGAAAAGAAAGAAAATGAGCACCCCCCATCCCATTTAATTTTGTATGCCTATGGCCCTGCAGCTCTTAAGCTGTAGCCGTTGTAGGTTAGCAAAATATGCAATCCTTAGGTCTACACGCCTGGCGGCTACCCTCTGGCCACCTCCCAACGACGCCATTACCTACTACTGTATGTGGCTTCAAAAAAGATTGCACTTTGCTTGAGGTTGGGTGTAGATGTCCAATTGTCCATGAGTTCTATAAACAATTATCATTACAGTCTAACTACATGCAACTTTTATTTTATATTAAAAACTGTGATTAGAATTTATACTACCTCTTCTAACAACTTTAAGCTCTAGTCCATCATCCACCAGTATGAATTTGAGCAAAATAGGCAAAGCAGCTGCCTTCACCTTGTCTACAGATACATCTAGATCATGGTGGGTCACTCCTTGAAGCACTGCATTCAGAGGTTCCTTGCAAAATGGTCCAAGTGCCAATAATACTTCTAGGTAGTAGCCTGAAAGAAAAAATTAACATTAGCTTTATATAAATTGCAGCTAATAGGTAAAATGAATTTACTAAGTTGTTGTAGAATAGAAGACAATTTTGAAAGCTTTTACATTCAAAGATCATCTTTGGTGGAGATATTATTAGGCAATCTCGATCTTGCGAGATCTCAGCCTTTTTTAGCGAGATTGATCGCGGACGAAAAAAGGGTGAGATCTTGCGAGTTTAACAAGTTTTCACTAGAGATTAAAAACATGTTATCCAAAGTGCGGACTAACATGGATGGAGTTGAGTTTGATATTAGAATAGAAGACTGGTTGTTTCTTTCATTTTTTATTTAATACATACATACGTCAAAGTTTACTAACTACTTATAAGTTTATTAATAAATTATAGACTGATATGTCATACAATGTTTGATGCATAAAAGTCTATTGAAAAAATTCGTGAAAATAAATGTTTAAGTATCTTATGATTTTTACTTTTTTTCCTAATTTATTCAAATAGCCTTCTGCCAGTGGATTCACTCACGGGAATTTCCATGAATCTGTTTTAGGATAAAAACCATCCTATGCCCTTTCCCAACGTCCACTCTATCTGTGTTCCGGATTTCATTAAAACTGGTTCAGTAGTTTAAGCGGGAAAGCGTTACAGACAGACAGAGTTACTTTCGAATTTATAATATTAGTATAGGTTGTTTACAAAAAAAAACACACAAAATTGACAATCTCTTGAGATCTCGAAATTTGCGAGATCTCGCAGTATTGCTATTCATAAGCTCCAATCTCGCGAGATTTGCATTCCCTAGATATTATGCATCAAGCCCACTTAGTTAGTAACTTGTGACATCGTTAGTAACTTTAGATGGATGTCACATCAATAGATGTAGGCTTACTTTAGAAAATGAATCTGCCATTGCCAAAGATTAGAATTAAAACACAGTAGAACACTGATTATCTGAACGCTGATTAACCAAATCGTCAATTATCTAAATCAGTCCTATGCGTAATATAAAAAATGAAGACCCAAGTAATTTTTGTTTTGTTGTAAAAAGTTGGAACTTCAAGTGAGTGTTATTGTAGAACTGTGTTTGTTAAACTTAATAAAGTTAAACAGTTTGTTTTTCTTTATTACCAGTCTATTTTCGATTATCAGAATCAACCCCTGTCCCAATTAATTCAGATATTCAGTGCTTTTACTTTATTGCTTAAATTAAGTTAATTTAGAAAATTAATCCGCCATTGACATAGATAAACATTAAAATATTGCTTAAGTTAAGTTAATAATGTAACCCCACCATTTAGTTATTAAAATATTTTATAAGTGAGGTCTCTCTCTCAACGTGCTGATTTTATCCTGGCTGTGGCAAAACCTTAACTCAGTGGTAAACATTGATTGTAACCAGTGGTAGCCTTGACAACGTGTAACATTTCATTCATCACATGGTATTCTGTAAAATTCATCAATAATAGAAACACTAACCTATACCCCTCTGAGTACTGCAGCTGTGAGTAACCTGTCCACCAATCAAAATACCGGGCTGGTAGTATAGAGACGTGCCGGTCTCACTCAGCTCCACTCGCGTTCCGTTGGTAATCTTATCCAGGAGGCGAATCAAGTTCACTTCATATTCTTTGACGCCTGGGTCGTCATGAGTGCTCCGAATCTCCTCAACTTTAATAGCTCGCCCACTCAATGTTGATAGAAGCAAGCGCTGACGAAGTAGATTGCTCCCTTTGTATATTAACACGTCCTTATCTACTACTGCAGGCATTTCAGTATAATTCTATTTTTTATTACGATTTATACAACACGTGCGTGTGTTCCACATGCACATTCCACTATGTATAAAATATTCTATACTCTATCTATGATTCCAACCACAATCAAAACAATCAAAACATTGATATGTCAGTGTCACTCAAAAGCTGTTTTACTGTCAGTTTTGACATTGACATTGCACAGAGTACATACTACAAACAGAGCATATCTGAGAACAAAGCAAAATAAATAAGTAAATAAATAGGTACTATTAAAATTATAGCGAGTACTAAAAAGATCGCACAATTGTTTTTCATTTCATATTCTTGCTGATTTTTTAGTTGATTAGATTTCAATGATTTTACTTGATACAGGGGGCTTACTATGAGCATAAGAATAAATATGAGCTCTTAGAGCAAACTGAGTGATACTATTTACTAAATAAAATAATAAATATAGGGACTCACTCACGTTGGGGATTCGTTCCTCATTGCTCACGTTCGTCCGATCCGACATTTACAGATGTCAGACTGACATTGTCAGTATTGTCAATTGTCACTGGTCACTAGAGAGAGTTATTTTATTTTTTATTTGTCTTGCAGCGTTACCAACCGTACGAGGTTCCTCGTACAAATACGAGATTTGTGGTCTTCCGTACGAGGTACGAGGTCACTATCAACCTCGTACAATTATGTACGAGATTTTGATAATATGGCCATACGAACATAGTTAAAACTAACTAGTGACATCTACCAGAACTTGTAGGAACTTCTTACGCCAAAAATACCATTGCCACATTTACGCGATGATTGTCTATGGTAGCTATCTCGTTAACCGGGAAATCCCTGACTAATAAAACATTTCGTTCATCGCATTACTCATGTCTCTGTTTAGAAATTTCATTCCAAAACGTCCGAACTGTACTACGTTAGTACGTGTAGCTAATTGAAGTTTTTGTAAAATAGAAGATTTTTAAGAGAGAAGGTCTTTTCGTTGTTTCGTTCGTGTTTAGTGGCGTAATAGAAGTATCGTTATGAGTGATAACGACGAAAACAGTGACCGTTCGCCTACTATGACTCCGCCTAGAAAATTACCCAAAAAAGGTGGATGGACAAGAAAAAAGGAAGGTAACACAGTATCGCAGCATCGTGTACAAAATTTTAGACAGCAATGGTTAAAGGATCCGACATTTAAAGACTGGCTTTTGCCAGACACCAATGATATAACAAAAGCTAAATGTGCATATTGCCCAGGGACGTCAATGGTAGCTGAACTATCCAATTTAAAAACTCATGCCTCTACCAAGAAACACCTGAGCAACAAACCTGGATCCAGTGGAAAAACACAGACATTAACATCGCTTGGATTCCAGAGAGGTCTAACTCCACAAAATAAACAAAAAGCTCGTGCAGAAATTAAACTTGCTGCTTTTTTTTGCGGAGCACAACATAGCATTTTCGGTTGCTGACCATTTGACTGACTTATTAAAAGAAGTCGTGACGGATTCTAAATTAATCAAGGAAATTGAACTTAAAAGAACCAAAATTACAGGTGTGGTAAAGAACGTTCTTGGAGAAGGTCATAAAGCAGATTAAGCCCAAAAATTACAAAATAATCAGTTTTCGGTGATGACGGACGAGACGACCGATGTTTCGACAGTCAAAACTGCTTGCGTTGTAGTACGCTATTTTGATCAAGAAGCTCAAAAGATATGTAGCGCATTTTGGGAGCTTTACAAAGTTTTTAAAGAAACACCTGATGCTGATGATATTCCTACTGCGAATGCCGAAAATTTATATAGAGCTCTTATCGATTCGTTGACTAACCGTAATGTTCCATTGACAAATGTAATCGGATTTGGATCAGATGGGTGTAACGTCATGATGGGTGATAACGACTCTGTAAAAACAAGGTTCATACGTGATTTTGCAGGAATCATAATCACGAAGTGCGTTTGTCACTCGGCCCATTTGTGTGCCAGTGAAGCCTGTAAACAGTTGCCTGAAGGTGTAGAACAACTGGCTAGAGATATCTACAACTTTTTTAAACATAGTGATAAACGGCTATTTGATTTTCGTAACTGCCGATGCCGAGCCGATGTAAGTCGTTTGTTGCAGTGGAGCCTCACAAAATACTGAAACCATCACAGACAAGATGGCTTTCCTTATTATCAGTGGTTGAAAGGATATTAGAGCAATGGGAGGCCCTACGTCTTTTTTTCATCGATTTTACGACAAACCGTGCACATAGAGCAAGAGCCGATGTAAGAAATCGAGCAGTATTTATTCTCGAAAAACTAAACAACCCGTTCTACAAACTTTATTTCTATTTCTGTTCACAATCTGCATGAGAAAATTCGTTCACTTTACCAGGAAATCCTATTGCGTTATTTACAACGCGAATATGTTATGAGGCCAAATCTTGGTGAAATAAACCCTGAAAGTCAGCGTCATCAGCTCCATGACGCTGCAATGTATCTTGGCATCAAAGTGTATGAGCTCTTGAAACATCCAGATGTGATCAGACAGCCTGCAGATATAGCACAGTTCTTCTCATGCTGCAAAAATTTCTACAAAGTTGCAGCTACCGAAATTAAAAAACGATATAATATGGAAGATCCAGTCTTGTCAAAGCTAAAAGTTTTTGAACCTGCATCAGCGCTCTCCCACGATTTTAGGAGCCATTTCCCTACACTTATGCCTCTTATGGAGGTAG
This sequence comes from Pyrgus malvae, assembly GCA_911387765.1. Lineage (NCBI taxonomy): Eukaryota > Metazoa > Arthropoda > Insecta > Lepidoptera > Hesperiidae > Pyrgus > Pyrgus malvae. The sequence continues at coordinate 2,504,705 of OU426958.1, read as the reverse complement.
TCCCCCGTATAATCGCACCAGCTGATTACGCAAAGAAACAAATAATCGACAATCAATGGAGGAGTTTGCCCAATGCACAAGCTCGTCATCCTAAAGGGTTGAATGAAATCAGTGAGCCAGATAAGTTTTGGGCTCAATTACTGAAAACTGAAGACTTTTCCGAGCTGGCTCATTTTGCCCTATCTACACTGTCCCTACCCCATGCGAATGCTGACTGCGAGCGGGTTTTTAGTAAAGTCAATTTAATAAAGACAGAGATAAGAAACCGGCTAACTGTGGAAACGGTGAACGGCACACTTCTTGCTGCAGAGAGCGCAAAAGGTTCAACTCTCACTGGAAACTGCGTCAATTTTGAACCCACTAAAGAAATGTATAGCCGCATGACAACAGACAAAATATACGGCAGAAAAAACGATGACAATGAGGATGTTCCTGACATCATATTTGGAGAGCAGATGTAATTGTGTGATTTTACTTGAGAATTAATAAAGATTTTTTGACATACAACACAAAGTGATGTTTTATTTAGTAGGAAACTTGCAATAGTTTATTTTATTGAGTAAAACGTCCTAAATCCAATAGTTCAATATGCTGTAATTTTGGTTTTAGCACGTTTTCAATGCATAATAAATGTACGAGGTTTGAAAGTCAAAATACGAGATTTTTAGCTGCATATGTACGAGGGATTTTTTTTCAGGGTTGGCAACCCTGTTGTCTTGTCTTGTCAGTCAAATTCACGCGTTGATCGACGTCTCACAACTGCACGCACGTGTCTGTTTTCTGTTTCGCTCAAAGCTCAAAGACCCTAACTAAAGCTTGTTGTGTTTTCGAATAACATGAGTTTCTCCCTTGAATTAAAATTTATGAATTTGACACTGTTACGTTGATTCCTATCAATTGAGATTATCAGCAGATGATAACATGAAGGTGTCTATTGGAGATGTAGTATTACCGGGAGACTTCTCCGAAGAAATCAAAGCTGCTGGAGATAAAGGAAAAGTGATTCTAGGACCTGGACTTCGGAAAGAAACTGACGGTATATTTATTACTAAGCCTGGTGTTTTGAAGAAGCGTAATCCAAACACATACTGGGTTGATAACTACCAGAAACGATATGTGCCATCAAGAGGGGAGAACGTCGTTGGCATCGTAACTCAAAAATCTGGAGATAATTTCCGTGTAGATATTGGCAGTAGCTGCCCTGCCACAATATCATATCTCTCATTTGAAGGTGCTACAAAGAAAAACAGACCTGAAGTCCAGCCAGGTGATGTTCTGTATGCGAAAGTTTTAGTTGCTGGTAAAGACATGGAACCAGAGCTTCTGTGCGTCGACTCAAGGGGATTCAAAGGGAATTTAGGTGTTCTCACAGATGGTTTTGTATTTAAATGTTCCTTGAACTTGGTGAGAAAGATTTTAAACCCAAACTGTCCACTTATAAATTCACTGAAAAATGAATGGCCATTTGAACTGGCTGCTGGTATGAATGGAAGATTTTGGATCAAAGCAAACAGTTTGAGGGAAACTATAGCTGTTGGGAATGCTATTCTTGGTGCTGAATTCTTGAGCAATGAAGAAATCAAGAATATGTGCACTGATATTGCTACTATTCTAGCAGGCCATGTGTCGTAGCAGATTCAAAATAAGTAGTATTTAAATTTAAGAATTTAACAAGTTGCAGGAAAATTGTGGTTATGCCCTTATGTTGTATCAGCATAATAAAATGTTCTTGTATGTTTTAATTTCTTCATTAATTTTTAAGATAGAAAATAGGCAAATCTGACTAGCCCCAAGTATGTCTAGGCTCAACTCATTATAAAATTAAAAACATAATTAAAGTCTCCAGCCATAATTGCCTACACAGCAGTAAAATGTATTTCTAACTTATAGTTTTGTTCAAGTATTGTACTATTACTATATGATCACTACCAGAAATACTCAGTTGATGGTACTCAACTGAGACTGACTGCAGACGCGTAGGCCTGCACCCCCTAGTGACCACCCGCAATGGTTCATGAGGAAGGACCTGGTTCAGGCCCAAAATTAGTTGAGCATATGCACAGTGCATAGTTGATGATGCACCATCAGTATTGCAGTTAGTGAATAATCATGTTAAGTTACACTCACGATTTGTTCTCTTAACTTTAATAAACAAGCTACATTTTTGTAAAGAGAATCTTATTGCGTGAGAAAAGCGAAGCATGTGAAAACTGGATAGTAAGATAAATAAATAAATAAGGTGTCTTCTGAACATATGAACATTTTATTATAAGTGATTTCACTATAATATGTAAGAATAATCTACTACTTATTCAATGCAAATAAATATTAATCTTTAAACAATTCCTTTTATGCAAGTCTTTATTCACGCGGACGACGTCGCGGGCACAGCTTGTTTTGGCTAAACAAGCCACTATTGACGGTATTCCATACAGTATTCTTCCCTCTGTTAGGGACCAGCATTATATATTAAAAAAACATTGTAATGTGCAAAGGAAGGAATACTTGGAGCAACATTCCAAAGAGAAGGGTATTTGGTATAAGACTGTCCAACCTCAGCCTCCGAAAGTTTCATGGATAGATGAAAGTAAATTATGTAGGAAAGATGCAGTAGTGGTTTTAAGGCTTTGCTCTGGTCATATTTCATCTAGAAAATTTGCATTGCTTATGGGAAAAGTCCCGTCATTGAACTGTGAATTGTGGTGTCCCGGAGGACTTGGTGCATGTCTTGGTGGAGTGACTGTAGCGCAGACTTTCGCAGTGGCAAGTGTAAAAATATCTTACAGACTCTGCAGATTGTAACATTATTTTGGCCAATCCTCACTCAAATAACCTAAAATTTTTAATTAAATCATACAATATAATATTTTTAGATAAGAAATCACACAATGTAAAGTTTTGATTTACTCATTTTAAGTTTTATTATAGTTATATTGTATCTGTTATGTTTACTCTACAGAGCAACATAATCATTATTGTGATTAAGCTCTTTAATAAATAGATAAAAAATGAATTGTGATAAGTTTTATGAAAATTAAATGTTTGTCATGATTTTTAAAAAAAACACTTTAAATAATAACTCAAGCTATTAATTAAATTACTCCACGTAACACAAACCTAACACAAACAAGGTTTACAATAAAACATCAAGTAACAGTGATTGAAGATTTATTTTGGCAAATGCAACTAACCTAGTCCTTATAAACCTCATACATGCATAAATCTACATCTGACTGGAACCAACTTTCAGTACCTCACATCCCTAAACATGATTGTGACTGAATTGTTAGTTAACTCTGTAGAAAAAGAGATACATATATTAATAACGCAATGACTACACAGAATGTAACTTTCAGCTGTTGAAGTAAATATTAATTAATGAAATTATATGTATAGTCAATCTCGTCACAAGCATGTTGAGGAGTGCTGGCTAGTTATACAACAACTATGAGACTAAAACCAGCTCAACCATAATTTATTTACTCATATACATTAAGTTACCTACATAGATGAAAAAGTTTAATTATATTTTTTTCATGATTGAATTTTCAATCTTAACATTTTTATGATATTCAAATTAAAGTAATATAGGAAGAATTTCAAGATCTTATGGATGTAGTATGAAATTATTAATTTAATTTCTCATAGCTGTGTATAATCTAAGTCATGCCATAGTTACACTTGTAATGATCATGAGAAGGCAGGAAAATTTCAAACATGAATGCAATGCCTAATAATTTTATGATCATAAATATAACTAATAGTCGTCACACTAAGACAACCATTTAAGCTTCTGGCCCTTCTGGGATCACTTGGGAGTTCTGAACTATATCAATTGTCTCAACATTGAAGTGTATTTAGTTGACAATAAACAAAAATATGCTGTATTTTCAATTGATAATATGAATAAGAATCATCTGAGTTTTATGAGCTGTTCAAATGGGGCTATTAGCTGTTAATAGCGACCATGTTCCAAATAAATATTCACCTATCACAACTGAACAAGACTTGCCAATCACACACTATATACAAATACTGTGGCATCACTCCAGCAATTCAATGAATTAAAATACAACAACTAACTATCCATTAAATAGGAGTTCAGTGACCAGAATAAAATTTCGTCTATTATTTTAAATTAATAATAATTTAGTAAATAATAAAATAACGATGTGACTTGTCAATTTCATATTATTATTCTATTATAATAAATTTTGTTAGTTAAAATATGAAATGTATGTATGTGACCATATTACATTTTAATATTTTACGTTCTTATAATGAACTCTGTTGATTTTTCAACCAAAAACAATACTTAATAATATTCATTCACATACAAAAACAAGTGAATTAATAAATAATAATTTATATCTTAAAATAAATAATTATTGAGAAGATGCAGAAAAGCAATGTTACTCAATTAAACTTAAAAATAGTTTAGTTGAAAAATCAACATGCACCTATAAAGCCTCTTGTGAAAATGTAAAATGGGAACTTTCAAAACAATGGCATTCAAACACACTTGCCCTACAATCCTTTTCTGCTTGTCCAAATGGTAGTAATTAATAACAATACATCATGGTTTGCCACACGAATAACATTAATTCGTGATATTTGGATGGATGTTCAAAAAAATTGCAAAAAGAGAATGTAACATTTAACCTAAAAACTATACTTATAAAAATTTGGAAGTTTGTGAATTGTAGGACTATGCAAACATTCTTGAATTTAAATTTTCAAAAGTTGAAAAACTTCAATGCACTACTTGACAGGAATGTTTTTTTTTATTTACAAACAATACTATACGAGTCGCCATTTTGATTTGCTCAAGATGGCGTAAAAGTGTTTTGCTTATACAGTACTTTAATCTATTTCAGTCACTGTTTCGATATTTACAATTTACTGTCAATGACGTATTATGTTTATTAAACTCAGATTTTAATGTGTAATTTAAGCTTCAGTAATAAGAGTTAACTCTTAACCTAGAATAAGTCTGAATCTTCCATCGGCTGGGCGTAACCTTCAGTGTTTGACGTATAAATTCGATTTCACATTAATTGTTACTTATACACTTTCTTTTTAAAGAATGTATATAAAAACACCACGTTATACAATATCGTCGGATCATATTGTAATAGTTCTTTTTTTGTATTTTTGTTGTTCCTAACTAAACTACAACTGAAGATTATTCGCCCTTCCGTACAGCATCACAGCAAATCGTAACACTATACAATATTTACATAATTTATCTTATATTTTATATCAACAACACAGTCAACTTCTCACAAAGTTAGTTTTTAAAAATACGAAAATATAATTTAATCTATTAAATAAGAGATCAAGACCAGCTTACAAATAGTCATAATACAGTACGATTAATTTTATATTTACTCCACGTGATGGTACTTAAGTTTAATTAAACTATTTATGATACAATAAGTAGCAAAAAAACCCGTTTGTTATATGAAATGATATAACAATGAATAATTTTTAGCGCGTCTTTAGTCGTGAGCTGCGTGACAAGCCTGTATCACGCATGGTATTGTGACATGCTAATTAATATAATGTACGCACATTTGAGTTAACCAGAGTTGACAAAATATTAACAACTCTGAAATCTCGTTATAACAGTACGCAAAATTTGAAAAAATCATAAAACTATACCTGTCTTTTTTTAAATCTTAGTTGTGATCATGATCTAATTAAAAAAGATATGAAATAGGTAATAAATGTTATAGTGAGTTATGATTTATTTTGAAAACTGACAAAATATATTTTCGATAATTTTTCCCATATTTTAATCCTGTATTACCCAGCTCGGTATAGCAGACTGAAATTTTGAAACTATACAGTGTATAGTGACAAATTCAAACCTGCATGCATAATTAGTATTTACACTATCAAATGATTATTCTCCTCTAAGGCAGTCTTTCGTAGAAGGTAATCGACTATCGTGTTTACAGATATATTGTTTATATATCATTATCAGTTTTTAAGAATGCAGAGCATAGCTATGATAAAATTGTTTCATTGAATTACTTACTATTGTAAAGAAAAATCGTATCCTATTTCAATTGGGGGTGGTTCTATGCCGTAACAGTTAGTGGCCAGGAAAAAGGCTACACATAATTTCTAATAAGGTGGGTAAAGTCTGCTGAGGTACAAAACTACTCTCTTGATTTTGGAGACATACTCGTGTCAGAAATGCAATCTTAAATTTTAAAATGGAAAATAAAGTATGTTCATACTCTTACTTAGGAAATGTGTCCATCTTTATTTATGCTCTTGATTGCGAAGTTTTGGGTAAAGCCTGTCGTTCAATCGAATAAAAAATATTAGAGAATATAACGAAAAAGTATTAGAGGTGAACTTTATAAGATTGACTTAAATAGGAGTTGATCTTCTTATTTAAGTCAAACTTCTTCAAATAAAATTATTCAGGAACAGATGAAAAGTTGTAATAGAGGAAAAGATAAGACTTATTTTGAGGGCAAATAACCAAGACACAGCACAAAAACACTTCCAATTGTTCTGCTCTTGTTTGTTACCTACTGTTCATCTAATATATTCTCTTCAAAACTGGAGATAAACAATCTAGAAATAACAAAACAGACAAATCTATACTGCTTATGGTTAGAACCCTTCCCTCAAACAATAACAATGGTAAGGCGCTTAGGGTGATCTCTTCCTGCGGCGGGTGCGACAGTGGTTTTCTTGTGGTCAGAATCTTGTTTGATCTGTTCATCTAATGCATAGTTTTGGATAAACAATGTTGAAATGATGTAACAGACTGTATACGGCGGGGTCATCCATAATTACGTCACGCGTTAAGGGGAAGGGAGGGGGTAAAAATATGTGACATTGTGTGACCACGGGTAAGAGGGGTCTCTCAATTTGTTTCAAAATTTAAAATACCTAAATAAATGTTAAAATACCATAGATAAAAAATTATGTTTCTCTAATTTAATAATCTCTAGATAGATAAGTGATGTCACACTTGGGAGGGAGGAGTTCATAAATTGTGACCAACTGTGACAAGGACGGGGGAAGGGTAAAAAATCACGATTTTCTTGTGACGTAGTTTATGGATGGTCCCTTATGGATAAAACCGTTCCCTCAAACGTAAGGCGCTTAGGGTGATCTCTCCCCTGTGGTGAGAGTGGTGACACTAGAGTGTTCAGAAGACGGAGTCGGCGGAGCGCGAGAGGTGCACGGGGTGCGAGGGCGAGCGCGCGAGGCGCTTGCGCGGCAGCTTCTCCAGCGTCGACAGCAGGTGCGGGAAGTCCGGCCGCTCGCTCCAGCGGTACGACCAGCATAGCATCAGGATATCCTGCGATACATACCATATTGTCTTTATACGTCAACTAAGAAACTACAAATGACTAGTTGCCAGTTATCAGTTACTATAGTAACTGTCAGATCACCCTTTTCGCATCCCACTGCTGGGCAAAGGTCTCCCATATCAGACTAGATTTAACGATAACAACACACGGCTTAACGTAGCCTCTGAAGCACGGAAACGCGCATGTTTTTTTCTACCACTAGCAGTCACCCATTTTAAACTCGACCGCACCCATTTAGATTAGCTGCGTAGATCGCTTGTGTTCTTACTCGTTCTAGTTACTTGCTAGTAACTATAGCAACTTAACTATCTTCTTTTATGTTACCGATTGACAACTGCTTAGGTAACACACTTGGCCATAGTAAACCAGCATTAGTGGTACAAAGATCTACACATACTTATTAACTACAAAAAATGTCTGATTATTTGAAAGTGATGTTATGAAATTTTCGTTTTATAAAACTTAAGTTTTATCACACTGTTATTTTTATGCTGTAAGTTAAAAACATGATAGCAAAATGGTTGAATAACGTAGTCGTTATCACCACGAAAGTGCATATTTGAATTAATGTTACAACTTTTTAAGTACCTATCGACATCTCACAGGCTATGAATAAAAAATATTTGTTCATACCTTTATATCCCTGGATGCTTGCATATTAGCTAATGATTGCTTCACGCCCTTCCCAACTTGCCAGATTATGGCTTCGGGTGGCTGCCCTTTGAAAGGATACTCCCCACATAGTAACTCATACCACACGGTCCTGTTAACAAGATAAAATTCGTTTAGTTCTGATTAGATCAGCTATAGTTACAAAGATAAAAACTACTTTTAGTATCAGCGTTCTGATTTGCTGCAATTTGTGCAATGTATATTAACTGCTTTTCAACAATTAAGATACATAAAATTCATTGCACACATAAAATTCAAGTCATGTTTATGACTTACGGTTGCCAGTCGCAGCAAATGAATAAGTTAAAATCGCTAAAACGCCCCATTTTGACTCAAAGAGAGACGTCAAAATGTGCTTCAATTCAATGCAATGACTAAAGCAGTTGACGTTACTAAAATTGCTTGAATTGCTGATACCAGAAGTAGCATACCTGAGGCCCAGTAAGAACTACCATCAAGATCGTCGGTGCGCAACCTGCCTAAATATACAAATTTCTAAATACTATGTTACTTACCCAAAAGCATACACATCGGTGGCCTTAGAGAAGGGCAGATGCAGGGAAGCGTGCGGCCGCAGCGCTCGCACCACCTCCGGCGCCAGGTAGCACAGCCAGCCCGGCGGGATGCCTAGACTGTCTCCTCGGGCACTAAAACAATAATATGCTATTAAAATAAGAAACATCTCCAATAAAATTAACTAATTGGGATGTCCATTAGGATATATAATAAAAACCCAATAAAGATTCAATCCCTGCCTTTAAAACCTTTTAAGAAGGTAGTCAAACAAGTCCTCTGCCGCAAGGCTTACTATAACACTAAGGACTATCTTAATGATAAAGGAGCATGGGAATGAATCTCGCTTACACAAGGCTGTTTCTTCATAGAATGTATTAGTTTTAATAATTACTCGCATCTGTGAGCAGTGGGTTGTTAGTATTTCACACGATCAGCTGTCACGTGTGCCCATTATCATCAACCCATAGCCATTCTGTTATCTCAAATATTTAATGTACTTTTTTAAAAGAGTGCTGTTGGGATTTTTTTTCTCTCAGCTCAACATCTAGCCCAACAAACGGGCACCTAAAGGCGATGACCGGGAAAAAATGACATTCATTAAGCGAATATTTTGTATTCCTATTATGAAATAAATATTTTTTCTTTCAATACTATAGACATAATGGGTAAATTCCACAGAAAAGTGGAAGACGTTTAAAATATGCTGCCCATGGAGTTGATAGCTTCAAAGTATTTGATGCTATAACTTTTATGAAGTATATATCTTTTGTTAAAAATTATTCACAATACGAATTATTTACCGTCATAAGTCTAAGAAGTTGTCCATCAATCATATTTACTAGAAGATGACTATAGTTACCAGTAGGTAAACTAATTGGGCGGTAGGTTGTTACTGACTTAGTTTCTTAGATAACATATTATATAGAGATAATGTGCACGTGTATATAGCGATGATAAAGCAGCATGAAATAAAAGAGTTATACTGGATAATGTACTATCCTATACGATAGTAGTTGTACGATAAAGTTTATACAAAACCACGAACAATGACTATAGCATTAATAAACATTTCAATATCAACAAAAAAATGGAAGACTCTGTAACTATTTATTGGCCTTTTTCAAGCAAAAGTATACTAAATCCTATTACTAAGATAGATTAGTTTGATAAACCTGACTCACTTGTTTCCAAAACAAAGTTTGGTGACACTGAAAAGGCCAAAGTCAGTGATGACCACCTTGCCATTCTCCAGGAATATGTTCTTCGTCTTCAAATCCTTGTGGATGATGCCGCGCGCGTGCAAGTAGCCCATACCCTGCAATTTAACACATAATAATAGAATATTTGACAAATAATAATAATGACAGACACCTTTATCTATGTCCCTTACTTACCACTCTCTGTTTGCCGTGTTTTAAGAGATATCAGTTCGCTGAGGTTGTGCCCAGGAAATTGGGAGTAGAATTTTACCTTTAAAATTGGAGTACTGTTTACCGACCCAAGATGCCGAGACACTAAATATGGAATTCTTTTAAAACGTGCTAACAAACGCCATTACAAAGATTTTGCAAAATCCATTCCCATCTTCCTTTTTTCATGAGTTTCTGGTTCTATTTTAAATCCGACGCGACGCGTTGCAGAATTATTAAATAAGTGCTTTACCTACATAGCGCCTTATATACTCGCGATGACAAACATCAATATTACCTTCGCTCACATAGGACGAACAGTAAGCAGTTATACAATAATTTAAATCAGACTAGGGCAAAAATCTCGACTGATGTTTGTTGTCCTTATAACTGTAGGACCGCCCCTATGAACAGCACCAGGTTCTCGTTGCTTGCACCACACGCATCACCTGCACAGTGACGGCACAGTGTAGTATGTTGACAGCACGCACACATTATTGTATCTACGTTATGTTATATTTCAGTTAATAATCTCACTTGTTACTGACCACATTTGTTTTGTATTAACCTCCCGCTTCACCTTATGGCGGCACGGGAGCAATAAAGTGATGCATCAGGAAGTTTAAAAATGATTTTCGGTGTGCAAAAACAAAAATGTGCAAGGACAGTCGTACTTACATACATACATACTTGCCCTCTGTGCGCTCGCGTCGTTGGTGCGTCGTGTTCCGTATTATATCAAGTCGCGTTACGAAGTAAGGAGTCTGTAGTAAGGAGGAAATGATAGCGCAGTAGCGCAGTCTACTTCTAGGTATGGCTCGAACGGAGCTCAGCCACCAAATCATCTCGACACCACTAAGAACACTATATTGTTGGGAGTCATATAGATGGTGGTAGCTGATGACGTCATTTACGCCTGTTTAAGGGCATATAAAGCCTTTCATACTTCGTGGATCAAAAAGTAGATGCTGCGAGAGTTGTTGCGTCGCATAGAGACGGTTGACGGTTGAACTGGCCGTGGTCTGGTCAGACTCATTACTGACAACGCGTTTGTTTTGTCTTCACCTGCCGCTTCACATCACCTGCACAGTGACAATACATCACCTGCGAGATCTGCTGCGCGACGATGACGCTCCGGTTGGCGGTGAACTTGTCCTTGCGCAGGTGGATGTGCGTGTACAGCGTCATGCCCTTGCAGAGCGACGTGACGATGGCCAGCCGCGGCGGCTTCATGCACGCGCCCATGAACAGCACCAGGTTCTCGTGGCGGGTCTTCCTGAACGTCGCCACCTGGAAGTGTCAAGAGCAATAAGTCTATGTGACTAATCATGAACGTAGCACAAGTCACCAAGTGCCACTAAATAAAATAATGAAAACAATTGCTGTCCATAATGAAAGAAGGTTTTAATATTACCAAAATCAAGTTCGGTTTATTACATTTTATAAAATTGCTTCATATTTCGTTTTGATTCAGATTGTTTCACCAAACGCAAGCCGAACACATGACCTCACATTTTTCGAATTTTAGTCCGTTCACGCACGCCTAACAACCTCGTATCTGTGGTTCTTTGATGGTGCTTCTTCCCAAAAGTTTTGACGCCAATGTAGACACCGTGACACTTCAGAGCATTATTACCGGTTTAAGCGTTTGAATTATCGTTAGCGGTTGGGTGCTGATATGGGATGTGTGTATGTTGGTTTGTGGGGGGTGTGTATCGGATGTAGGGGGTATGTGAGAGGTGGTTGATTGGTGACCTCGTATCATTGAGTGTGTGGGTGTGGGGGTGTGGGGTGTGGGACTCACCTCGTGCTTGAAGGTGTCGAGCGGCGCGCAGTGGTCGGGGTGCGCGTGCACGTGCAGCAGCTTGACGGCCACGGCGCCGTGCCAGCTGCCGCGGTACACGGTACCGAACCGGCCCTCACCGATCACCTCGAACAGCTTCAGCTCGTCGTAGGGGATGTCCCATTCTTTCATCGATAGCTGCAATACAACAATTACGCTATAAGAAACCGTTTAACAAAATTTGAAAATGTATTAGGCCACAAAGAAAAGAAGGGACAATTTATTGGGGGTATTTCTCAAATAGATAAGTGCGTTTTAAAAACACACCCACCCATACACAAAAAGTGTAAAATAAGGTACCTATTTGAGTTATTTGACACAGTTACTTGAGTTAAATAAAAGCTTGACATTTAAAATGTCAAGCTTTCATTAGTATATTATAAATATAGGAAAAAAATCTTCTGTTGATATTTACATTGAATATTACTTATCAACAACCACAAAAGACCAAATGCTTAATAGGTTTCTTTTTAATAATAAAAATTTACTTAAGGGCAAGAATTCTAACAACGCATAATTTAAATTAACGATCTAATTATTTATAATTTCAGATTCTTACTTCTTCAAACAACCTCCGATGATGAAGGAATGTAGTCATCATGACCATTTTAGAAAAAAAAAGCTTAAGTTGAAATATCACAATCAGTCCAACAAATAATTTAAATTAAATTTTACTCATTTCAAATTTCAGTCAATGCATTTTTATTTCAAAAATCACAACACTTAATTTAAAACAGGAAGCACTAAAATTTTCATCACTCCTACTTTTTAATTTCTACAGACCACTGTCACAGTAGCGGACCCTGTTCGTCCACACTCAACACAACACTGTCGCATTAAATACGAAACGCTTAAACACCAATTAACGACATGATACCTAAGGACAGTAACTGCTAACTGTAGTAAGTAATTAACTCAAAGGGAGAGCCAGTGAACGAACGTTTTATTGGACATTCGTCATCGCGTAACACAAATAAATAAAGCGTCGCCGTCGGTTGGTTCGTGTAATGAATGGGCCATTGTTATTGATCCATTAGAATTTAGATAGACATCTCGTCTAATGTCTTTATTAGTTTTACTAAGAGCACATAATTTTCTAGAAATATGAAATGCCGTGTATGAGTGTGAGTATACATTATCCAGATTTATTCTGAAGACAATTTATAAGAAAGAAGGACAAGAAGCCTAGTAAATTAATGTTAAGTGTAATATAAATAATAATACAAATAAAGTTTGTATAATGAATGAGCTAATCTATTAGAATTTAGATGGACATTTCGACTAACATCTTTTCCAATTCTACTAAGACCACATTTTTAAAATATCGCCTAATATGTAAATGTGTATGAAATGTTATTTATTCAAGTTTAATCGTCTCCAAATTGACAAAAGAATATAAGAAGAAAATTCAAGTTAAATTAGTCTATGATGTAATTTGTGCTGATCCAATGGATTACTAGTCTTTTTGACAACAGCATGCTGTCCTATGCTACTATTCTAGTAATAGTATACAGATATAAAACCAAAAGAGATCTATCAAAGAAAACTGTCTTATCCAAAGTGGAGCTGAACTTGGAGCTGAATTTTAAGACCGTTTTCCTAACTGATACATAATAAATATTAAAAAACTAAGGGCCTCTTTCACCACCTTCATGTAAAGTGACAAGTACGCTAATTGTCAGTTAAAGTCACTCGTATCTTTAATTTCAATTTCACGATGTTCGAATAGCACTAATCATATGATAAACTGACCTGTACTCATAGCTTTTACTTGCCAATTAACTTTACTTGGGACAAAACTAATCAACACTTTACTTGGAGATGGTGAAAGAAGCCCTAAAATAAACAGCTACGTCACGCATAATGTCAAGCGGCACTTACTAACTTGTTGCTATAAATAAGCGGATGAATCAGATGGGCTCAACTCAGCGCATTGTTATCTGTCGTGACACTATCGGGGGTCGACCGGATGCTTAGGCGGCGCGATAGCGCTTACTTCCAAGGACTTCAGTGGCTAATGTGTATTTAAGTCTAATGATGTGTATTATCTTAAAGTTGCATGTTACACTTACACTGCATAATTGACGATTTCAAGATTTATATAAGATGTAATTACAACATGCAGTATTTACTTTTGTATGTCAAATAACGCTAAACTCTAGGATACACACTCATAGCCTCACATCAAGATTTTCTATGTCGTGAGTACCATGGATATACACAAAGACAGAAACACATATAAGTTTCTATGAACATTTTTGAAATTTATTGCTACTTTGATTGAGATTTACCGCTGAAACTTAACGCCGACTTACTTAAGAAATAGACGGAACTTCCGTGAACATTTTTAGCATGGCGTAGCATCCAAGCTCGTTTCCTACTCAATTTAAATAAAAAAAACATAGTTCAGTTGTCACAACGGTTCTTTATCCCTCTGAAGTTAGCTGCAACAAACGATTGCGCAGAATGTACTGCTATGCAGAGAAAGAAATGTTTTCTGCACTTCTGCAATCGGTTTAAACTTCAGAGAGACAAATCGTTGTAAGTACTGTAAGAAAGAAAGGAAAGAAAAAATATTTATTTCATATTAGGGATACAAAATAATCGCATAATGTTTATTTTGTATTGCAGCATTTTGGAAATGTCAGCTTGTGGCCGCTCCTAGATGAGACACAGGACTATGCAAGTCCAAGTAGTGATTTTGTATTTGTTTTTACATACAAACATAATGTTTTCGTAGATATATTGCGAAGCAACTGTTAGGATATTTATCTCTTAAATTTTTCTCTAAGAGATTATCTAGCACCTATGCTGTAAGTTAGTAGCTTAGAATAAATACGTATAGAATGAATGTCTTCATACACGCGCGCTGTCAAAATTGAAGCACTAAATAGATTCCTACAGTTGTCACATCTGACAAACAAAATATTTTTATTTTGACCAAATTAACTATAAAATACTACAAAATATTGAAAACACTGTGAAAAGTTATTTTATTAGACTTTAGTTTTTAAAAAGTGTTGTGATAAAATTTAACCTTAAGTCTTACGGAGTGGCCCGGCGTAAGTTGCCATTAATGGCACCAATCAACATGCTTCAATTTGGGCGCGCGAACTTGGTTTCTATAATGTAATTGTAATTATTCTAAGGTTAGTAGGTATTGGGCCACTCACGCTGTTCTGGCGCGGCCAGCGCGAGTCGTGCGAGGAGAGCTCGAGCGAGTCCGCGCGGGGCGGGGCCGCCTCGCCGCCGCCCTGCGGCCCGCTCGTCGACACGCGCCGCGAACGCTCTGCAACAACACCACCATTTCGTTATTCGCTCAAACACATTGTATTCCATTCACCATATACAGTGTCACCAATGCAGGGGACACTAACATAGATAGATAGCAATACGATAAAAGGATGGTACGTGTGTGTGAATATACGTCGTTACGCCAGGAACGATGAATGACAAGTCCTGATGAGATATGATAAAAGTTTCTTCAGAATTACAGTACAGCACACACCCAAAGTACAAGAAAAGCTGAAGGCTACCCCTTCTAGAAGGGGTAGAAGGAAGAATACAGACATATCACATTATACACAGAGGAGTCAAGGCGAAAGTCAATAATATTAATTAAAATCATGTAACTATAGAATATGCATAAAACATAGACGGCAAGAGATGGATAGCGAAAATTATTTGACTTTTTTGCTATTTATAAAATAATAAACAAAAACTCCCTTCAACAAATAATACTCGTATCAAAAAGTGTATCCATGTAGTTCCTACAAACATATCCTAAAGAACGACGTTGGCATCTGTATGGTTGGTTGACTGGCAACAACCCTTTGTGTGTCCCATTGCTGAACACGGATGTCTCTCCATCATTGGGAAGGCCTTGATCTTAATCCACCACGATGCTCCAATACAGGTTTACGAAGATACGGATTAGTAGCCAACCTGCTGTCGACTCCAGCCTCCTATGAACCCATGACTTCATTAAGGGCTGGTATGCTGTATACGAGCATACTAGCCCTTAAAGTCGTGGGTTCGCTACACGCTTATTAAAACAAGAATTTTGTTACATATGAAAGCAATTATATAAAATTTTTAATAGCCCCAACAGCCCATGGTCATCCTCATGCGAATCCGTCAGACTTTTAATGTACCTTTGAGCTAATACTTTTCTATAACCCTAAATAAGTAGAACAAAACATCAGAGGTAATAAACAGATACGTTCCCTGTATGAAAAACTACCTGTCAGTTATGATACCAGCAGGCAAAGATAGTAACTTGCTGTTAACTATAGTATAGATACTTCAACTCAGTTGTGCGCGCGGCGCTATGTGTGGGTAAACCTGTATAATACACGGTGACTTTGTGTGCGTGACAAGAGGTACAGCGAAGTTGCTCGGACGACGATGGCCGCGTCACTGTCACACAAATTAAAGCTGCATAATTACTAGCCCACGCACACATAGGGCCGCGCGCACAACTGAGTTGAAGTATCTGTAAGCTGCTGGTATTCTAACTAATTAACTAACTGACAACTCCTTCACAACTCCTAACGAGACAGCTCCCCCACATACATTAAAAGGGACATTCCTGAAATAAACGATATATACATTAAGATTACATTAGGATCTTTATTAGATGCATCCACATTAAGGATATCAATTGGTCTTCGCGTATGCTCCAAAGTTTGAGAGCCTCATCATTGCACCTGCGGCCGTGGTGTGGATGGTTTTGGTCGCCATGGCCTTTCGTTCAAGGAGGGCTGGCCGACTATACCATCATGGCACTATTAATGATTTGGTACGCAGATCTCTTGCCACCGTCTCTATATCAGCTTCAATAGAACCAAGTGGTATGCAGTGGCGGCTCATCCTAAAGAGCGCTGGTGCAGTGCACTCCCACTTTAAAACTTAAATATTACATAGGAAAATTTCATAGGTAATCTATATTCCTTCATAATACATACTATCCTTACATTACATCTATCATCTATCCTTACTTACATTATATCTACGCGTACATTTATCGTCATATTGTACGAGTGGAGCGCCAGCGATTGCGCTCCTAATGAAACGAAGTTTAGTACGATTCCTAGCGCTGTATTCAATGAGTGCGAAAGAGAAACATCGCAGCACATAGCCGACGCGTGAAACAAAAGATTTAGTATGAGAAATTAACTTAATATCTGGAGCGCCGCTCACGCGCGACGTTGCCAAACCGTGGGTTCGGCCGTGACGCGTGCCGTGGGGCGTGGCCTCAACCTGCTTATGCGATGTTGCCGTTCTTATGTATACAAACAAACGTGTCGTCGGCTTTGACAGTTATATCGCAGTTTTTCTTTAAATTAAAATTAAAAAATAGTTTATGCGCGACATTTTGTTTTAAAAATGGAACAATACAGTGTATCTTTTATTAAAAAGTGTCAAAAACTATAGAAATACGCCTTGAACTAAAAGCTAAAGGGTCCTCAAATTGCACTTACACAAAAATGTAATAGGTACAAAAACTAAATCTTTTACGCGTGTTTTTAAGTTTGAACAATATTTTAAAACTCCTTGGTTGTGTGGTTGTAAAGAGACCAATAAATTATTTTGTTTTCCGTGTCTGGTGTTTAGAAACTGACACCGGCAGTGGAGGTGAATCTGCATGGATCACAACGGGTGTTGACGATTTAGCGCATCTTTCAATAAAACTGAAAAAACATTCGCAATCTCGATTTCATATGTTATGTGAAGTGCAATTATTGGCATCGATTGGCCGACAAGATATTCATTCATAAAGCGCTCGATTCTGCGTATCGAAAATCTATTCGAGAGTTCAATGAACGCGTTGATGAAAATCGATATATTTTACGGCGTTTGATAGATTGTGTGGTATTTTGTGGTGCATTTCAAGTTGCTTTACGAGGGCATGATGAATCTACTGAATCCCGGAATCTATAGAGGTTAGGTTAATTGTGTATTATTTTATTTTTAATTTTATCTATTGTGAAATGTGTATTATTATATTGAATTTATCTGATTATGACATGAAACAACATGATATTCTGACATGACATAAATTTAATTAGCTATTTAATAATTTTGACATTTTGACACGAAAAACTATGGCGCAAGAACGTCTCAATGCATTATGTATGATAAGCATTGAAAAACGATAAATTAATTCTATGTCTGATTTTCACAAGAAAGTCATAGATGTCTTCGCTCGTCAAAAAGACCGGCGAATGATTTTTCTGTATAAATAAAATAAATGGTAAGCTCTAAGTTTTTTTTTGTGAACCCCCATCAAAAAATGTCACGAGCCGCCTCTGGTGGTATGTATAGACATGATGGCACGAGACCTGATGGAGCAACACTGGTGCTATGGCGTGTTGGTCGTGCCTTAGTTTAAGATGTCACAATAGTTGACACTATTCATTTATCATCTTCAGGGGACCAGAGGGCTGGCAGCTACCTTGCACAAATAATTAGCTTACCAGTTCTGCGAGGTAATGCTGCCAGCGTTCTTGGCGCGATGCCGGAGGATGGGTTATTAGATGGCATATATCTTTTGCAATTTTATATATATCATTTTTAATTCACAGTTGTTAAGTAAATAGTTCATTCGTGATTGTAAATATTTTTTCTATTACATTTATTCTTTGATAAATTAATCAATAATAAATAAGATAGCTGCCCCTAGCTCTATATATATGTAATGCTCAACCAGGGTTATACATGTAGATCTTCAAATTATATTGAAGCGTTATGTGCAATAAATGAATGAATAAATAAATAAATATTCAACTCAGCATAAGTCCTGTCTTTCAGTTTTTACGAAAGATATGTTAGACAACTGAAATAAACATACAAAATTATTTCATCCTTTAAAATGATTAAATATGTTTTGAAACATCATAATAATAATCCCTCAAATCTAAAACAAATTGTGATTTTAAACGAGCACTTAAAACGTTCTTATTTACAAAAGCGTGCTACTCGGTTTCTGAATTTCTAAACGATGAACTTTAACTTCGTGAGGGAATACGGGATTAAAAACCTGGGAGGTATTTTTTTCCGCCGGCTTTTTTTTCCTCTCAGTGTATAAAAACCCAGGTAATTGGGTGCCCAAAGCTGATAAAATACCGTATAAATAATTACCAAAAACAATTTAAAAAAACCGCAGATATGGGATAAATATAAATCAGTAATATGATTAGTTAATTTAATACTTAAATAATATAAAATTTCTAAATTTCTAAGTTAGATTTTAGTCAGTACTTTTATTTATTAATAATATAATATAATATTTGCATACCTTACTGAGGTAAATATGGCGGATTATTAAATGTATAAAACAACTTTTGTAATACCCATATTTGTCCAAATAAATCATTTGTCTTTGTCTTTATCTTTGAATATCTCAAGCACTCACCACTCTTCATACTCGTGGACAACTCATCCTTGGAGTCAGGCGCTGCCCGCGCCGGCGACTGTATGACTAGCGTGTGGTTCGGACTCGACACTGGTGTTTTCACTTCTGCAAAAAAACATCAACATTCAACAAATCTCCACCATCTAACAAATAAATTTAACCATAGACCATTAAACAAAACATCAATCAAAAAGAAATTTCATACTTATTTCTAACAAAATATATTATAGATCGCAATATCTTACGTGACTACGAAGAATTAGATCTTGTGTTGCTACTGTTTTATATCTTTTAGTAATAGATCACTATTTAAGAACACGCAATGGTTTACCAAACAAGTGATCAGTTATGTTACTATAGTAATCTGCTATACAAAGTGATAACTATAGTAACTGATTGTCAGCTCCTTAGGTTACGCAAGACAAAGACAATATACAAGTGCCTTAACATAAATAAAATAAATAACTATCTTTGGACAATTCACACAACATCATCTGATACCAAACTAAGCAGAGCTTGTACTATGGTAATCAGAAAGCTGATAAACATACTTATATAATTCTAAATACATACTTAAATAGATAAATTAACACCCAGACACAGAACAAATAGTCATGTTCATCACACAAATATTTGTCCTGGGTGGGAATCGAACCCACGACCTCACGTTTCGAGGTCGGCTCATCACCCACTACGCCACGGAGACTGTCAACAACCTTAATAAGTCGGTATTTGTGAGATAAAGAACGGTACTACTTGTTAATAAAAAGATACTGTGGAGGAAAGTTGATTAATTAACTTTCCTCCTCAGTATCATTGCAATACGTGTCTCAGGTAAAGCAGCGCTTGAAGCTGCATTGACACCATCGTCTGCTGCACATCTCAGTATTCTTCTGTCGTAAATGTGACTAGAATCTTACAAAATTGACCATTAAACATCACCTAGGGCTAAAAAGGCCTAGTATGTCACGAATGTGAAACTCCAACTTATTACAACGTCGATTTGCAATGTCCGTTGCATATCTTACGCGTTCCGTAAATGTATACAAAGTATAGAAGTTTCCACCAACCTGGAAAGTGGAATTGCTGCTTGTTTGGCGGCAAATGACCGTGGTGAACGTGTGGATGTGGGTGGTGGTGTTGCTGTGGCGTCGCCGGTGGAAGGGCAGGCGATGACGGCGTGGAGCTGTTGCACGAGGATGTGGTCGACGACGAGTCCGGCCCGCCCTGCAACATTACAGAAGATCACGACGTGTTCTTATGGGATGGGAGACCACGGCCTTGTTGCGTTTGCTTTTCCAACTTGTTTCGATAACGTGTTACAAAGATATTGTTAAGCCAATTCGATTCAATTTTGTGTTTGAATTTGGAAAAGATTAGAAAATACATAGTGTTCAATGCTGGCTTGCCGCTGTGATTACATAGGTGTAATTCCCATCAGAAATTCTGAGTCAAGATTTTAGTTGTATTCTAATAATTCCACGCAAGAGGACAGCATCGTTTAGTCACTAAAATGCCGCCAAAATGCGCGATTCCAATGGCACTTCAAAGTTTCCAAAACGCGATGCAGCTTCGATGCGCACGCAAAATCGCCGATCGTCGATGCTAAAAGTAGCTAGTGAGGCTCGGTCGTTAGAGCAGTTTCAAACTCGTGTATTTTTCGGCGCGTATATTATGGTGGTTTGTGTTTTTTGTAGCGCGTGTACAGTAACGCAAAACAGCGAGACTTGACATTTTCCGGTACAAAGAGAAGCGCGTTTTCCCAAACGACCGTATACGCATCGAAAATACGCCAGTTTGAAACCGCTCTTAGGGCGCCTACTCACTAAGCGGTTTGCCGGAATGCGGCCAGCTGTGCAAAAATTTGTACCAGAAAGTAGTTTTGTATTCGCAATGCTATGCGGCTGCCGGCCGACCGCTCCGGTCGTTCTGATCGCTGCGGCCCGACTGACGGCCGGCCGGACGGTTGCCATACACACAACGCGGATAGTGTAAGTTTACGGTTTTGCGCACATTCTGGTTGGAGTTGCGGCTATCCGCTACCCGGCTAACCGCAAGCGCAACCGCGTCCTGCCGTTAGCCTGACGGCTGACGTTATTCCGGCTAACCGCTTAGTACCTAGGAGCCCTTAGGGTAAGTTGTTATTAAAGTGCGGCACTCACGGTGTAGTGCGTGGAGTGCGGCGCGTGCGGCGCGGGCGCGCGCTGGCGGCGCTTGGGCGTCGTCAGCGACGAGAAGAACCCGCCGCGCGACGACACCGAGCCCGTGTAGTACCCGCCTGGGAATACCAAATTTTGTTATTATGGGGAAGGCCCATACGAAAATACCTAGCTTTTTGCCTGTGGTCCAACTGGCAGTACCATAGGTAAATTTTTACCCGTGGTCCAAGAATATACAGTATACTAAACTGTACTATAAATAAAAAACAAAACATTTTCAAATTAAACAATGGATGAAAAACTAAGATTTTGACCTTCAAATTAATAGAAAAACAACATTAATTAAAACTTGTCGCAAACTAAAAAAAATAGTTTTGGAACGAAGTTCATCAACGCGACTTAACGGGTGTGATTTAGTAGAAATCGTCACATAACAAAATGTGGTATGTTGTGTGTGTATGCGTGCCTAACAAAGAAATAAGCACACGAGGAAGCGAGTGGGCAGCTACGTGCGTGTCACTCTCTCTACCTCTCTCTGATTCCCTGTCTCCTTTTATCATATAACCTCAACACAGAGTTGTACAAAAACGTGGAAAATTTGTGAAAACGCATTTGTTATTTTATGAATAAATATGTTTCCTAAAATATTGCATGAAACCTTTTGTATGTAATTCGTTGCTTCAGATTTTAAAGCCTTGAAAAAATAATATTTAATAAAAAATTTAATTTACAGATTTCATTTCGAATTACATTCTGAGTGGATGAAAAAACGTAAGGAACTACGTTCATCACCGGAGTCCCCCGACCGCTAGTTTTTTATTTCACATTTCTGCTTTATATTTTTTCTATGTGTAACAAACCACTCATTAGGATGAGACCATCATGTCACCTAAATTTTCGTCTTTTTTTTTTGGGTGTGCGTTATAAAGAAACCCAAGAAGTTTGAGTAAAAACAGCAACAACAACAAAAAAACAATAGGATTTGAAAAAAAGAATATATGTACAGTGTATACATATATGCACATGTATACACTGTAACCTTAGTAAATCTGCATTCATGAGATAACATCCCCGACGACGATATGACGACCCGCGTGGTGCAATGGTTATCATGCTGGACAGCCAATTGAGGGGTCCCGGTTTCGATTCCCGGCGAAACAGAAATTTGAATGATAAGTTTAAATTTCTGTTCTCGATCTGGGTCTTTGTGTTACCTACTGTCTTTGTATGTGTCCATGGTACCCACGACACAGGGTATTAATTAAGTTACTGTGGGGCTATGAGTGTGTAACGTTTATTTTACTATTTTTATTTTTAACATGAATGATCTTAATTTAATGGAATGTACCCAACAGTGTTCAAATATAATATACTGACTCTATTTACAATCATATTTTATTGTTTATTTATATTTATGAACTTACCATCTTTGTGGAATTTTTCTTTGAATGCTACCACAAATTCAGGTGGAAGACCACACGAAGGAGGAACTTTGCTTTCACAATCTCTGTAACAAAAAATAAAACCATTCAATACTTGAATACTGTAATTAGTGCAAATAAAGAACTTCCCCTGTCAAACCAAGCAAATTCTCACACCTATAATCCAGCATCTTTCCACCAAAGCTCACGATAGAATGGATTAATTATGAATGATTCATACCATTAATAATGAAAGTACTCTCGGAAAAACCTTTAAATTCTACCTGCCTAATAGATGGCAACACTCACTTGAACTCCTTGTACTACAAAACCAGATCCAATCAGCATCTGCTTGTCACGGTCGGTAGTCGCATCATGAAGGTCTTGGTGAAACGGTGCGCGATGTCGTGCGCCATGCAGCGGCCGCTATATTATGTGTCGAGAGTTCGGGCTTCGGGGGAGAGCGCAGCACTCACAATCCATTCCCCGTGGAGTCTAAGGCTATAAGCTCACCAAAACACACGTTGTCGGATAGGAGCCGGTATATTCGCCTCATGCCAGTCTGACTAGCAACCACTCTTTTTCACTGAAGTACAATATCAATGCTTGCCAGAAAAGCGTGCAATGGTAGTATTTTGTCGGTCACGCCGTTCAAATTTTCTTTCTAAAGGACTGCACTGGATTTCTGCCTAAAAGATTATTGGCAACACCCACATGTTGCTGCTATTTTCCGATTTTCATAGTTGCCTCATGTCAAGTTGCCTCAAGTCTGATCACACACCTTAAAACTTTAAGTGATGGCAAGGCTTACCTGTGACATTTAAACTTGCACTCCTTGCACTTGAGCCCAGACCCAAAGAGCATTTGTTTATCGCAGTAGTCGCAGGTAGCTATCATATTGAAGGTCTTGGTGAAGCGATGCGCGAT
Organism: Pyrgus malvae; assembly: GCA_911387765.1. Lineage (NCBI taxonomy): Eukaryota > Metazoa > Arthropoda > Insecta > Lepidoptera > Hesperiidae > Pyrgus > Pyrgus malvae. The sequence goes on along the minus strand of OU426958.1, from coordinate 2,480,998 downwards.
GTCGTGCGCCATGCAGCGGCCGCCGTACGTGGGCGTGCGCGGCGAGCGCGGCGCCCCCAGCGCGCCCACTGCTGGGCCCACGCCCATCGACATGTTCACAGTGGTGGGGTACGAGCTCGTCACCGCGTTGTGTTGATTTAGGGTGTTGTGCTGTTGGGAAAAATTTTAAGATTTATTTAGGGAAGTACAACATATCATATAGTTAAAAATATTGTAATCACAAAAATGTTTACCTAATTTCATATAGGGATGAAGTCCTATAGATAATAACCTTGCACACTCATAGCCTCACAGTAGAGTAGATGTCGTAGGAACCATCGATACACAAAAAGACAAAAACTCAGATCGAGAATGGACATTTAAACTAATCATTCTTTCGCCCTCGCCGGGAACCGATCCCCCTCCGATCGGCAGTCCGGCATGGTAACCATTGCGCCACACGGTCAACAAAGATAAAAATTTAAATTATTGAGAAATGTTGAAATAGGTAAAAATATCAGATTACACTAGGTTTTATGGCTACAACCCTTATTTTGAGTCCCACTGACGATCACAAGTCTCTCCTGGTGCTCCAAAATGGGTTAATAAGTAACATGCTATCTCTGCACTCATAAGGTCTTTGACAAGGTTTCACATCAGCTATCTCTCGATAACAACTGGGCTCAACTATGTAGATCATATGTTTCATATAAAAGTCATATATACACTTTTATAATTTTATACACTCCAAACTGCAGCCAATACTTTTTTGGGAACTCTTGTATGCTTACATCATTTGAATTGAATGCTAAGTGGTGGTACTCACAATGTTGTTATGGTGGACTCTCTGTGGCGTGGCATCGGGTTCGGGTTCTCGGGGCGACGCGGGCGGACTGCCCTCTGCCACCACTGAAGATTGGCTGTTATCGCTGAAATTACATTTTTACACTTAAATAGGAGCACTATATTTTAATTTCAAACAAAATGGGAATTGAAAACTAAAATATTTTCAGATTTGTTTTCACTAAAGACAAGACAAAGACAAAGACAAAGACAAATGATTTATTTGCACAAATATGGGTATTACAAAAGTTGTTTTATACATTTAATAATCCGCCATATTTACCTCAGTAAGGTATGCAAATATTATATTAAACAGTACTGTACCGTTATTCGACCTAATATTATGAGAGTGGCTTCCGTTTCCGTAGTGTACTAGTCGCTTAAATCCGGTCCGCCAGCGCCCCCTATACCTAACTCCAGCTTGTTCATTTCCGGTTGGTCGAAATTTTGCGACACTAGCGCCACCAAAGGCAGGTTATGACGAAGGAGTAATTTTAACCTCATTGGCTGTTCTGTTCCCGAACGAGGCGGTCACTGGCTCGCTTGGCTCGCAAGCGCTGGACCGTCTTACTTATACTAGTCGTACTTGCAGTGGATTACAGTGGTTTTAAGGATTAATCCTATCTTAAGTATACAATTTTATACTTACTAATTAATAACGAAGTTTTTCGTTCGGTAAAAGTGTTCATCTTAAGTATACAATTTTATACTTACTAATTAATAACGAAGTTTTTCGTTCGGTAAAAGTGTTCATCTTAAGTATACAATTTTATACTTACTAATTAATAACGAAGTTTTTCGTTCGGTAAAAGTGTTGATCTTAAGTATACAATTTTATACTTACTAATTAATAACGAAGTTTTTCGTTCGGTAAAAGTGTTTTGTTACATTATAATACAATACAATATAGATAATATGGTAGTAACAATAAAGGTGAGTTTTAACCTTTTCTTTTTAAGAAACTCTTAGTCCATTTGGTTTGGACAGCGTAAGTTTCAAGTATACATCTGTTTATAGTGTTATGAAGGTAAATTCATTATTTTCAACGATTTTTTTTTTAAATTCGTTTTGATTTATGAATTTAGTATAATTATGTTACGATTATTATTAATCGGTTGAACATTTAAAACGGGCGTTCCTTTCCGTTTGGGATGTTCTTTATTTTCAGAGATGTATAAAGTAAATCCGCCTGCGCCCAGTACGGAGTTGGATACAACAAGGAATCGTCGTGATGTAAACAAGGTATGGGTCGATGCAAGAGGCGTGAACGTAACTAAAGACGCCATCTCTCTCATCAGAACCGTAAGTTTAATCAACTTATGCATGCAGCTAGTATATTCCAAGATGTCTTCTGGCAGTTATTATTACTAGGCAGTGTATATATAACTTTATATATAGTGTCGAAATTCTATGTGATCGACCCAGATTAACGTGGAGTTCTATATCGACGTGACGAATGTCCCACATTGGTTAGCATAAGCCAGTTGTAAAATATGGTGCCACCCAGCTATCACTAAATGTTTTGGTGCATATATATGTGGAGGATCCGTCCATTTCTTACATCCCGGAGGACATGCTCTAGCAATCAAATAGTTCGCAATGCTTCTTCTGACCTGAATTGCAGCAATGCCCGCTACACAAACTACAAAGGCAGTACTTGCACTCATCTGGACTTAACGTGTCATGACAGCTTTATAATAAAACTTATGCCTTACAATTTGGGTGTTGACACTATAATAAATAATAATAATAATAATGCTATGGAAACAGGATAATTGTTAATTCATTTCTGTTAACGATTTTTGTTTTCATCAATAACAATTTAATCAATTAGAAAGTTAATTGATACTTACTAAATATATTATATTTATTAATTAAATTATGAATATAGACTTCCTGCTATAAAATAAAAATAAAAATTAATGTTGCTTAAAAAAATATGGTTTTAAGTTTTTAAGGTTTATATTCTGGACCTTTCTAGCTAAACGAAGCTTTAGTATTTTAATTTTGTTGTTAATGTTGTTATACATTAAAAACGTGTGAAGCTTTGGTGATATATTTTACGACGTGACGTCAGGACGTGCTGTTGCGCTATCTATCTAATGTTGAATCTTAAACGTACTGAACGTGAACATTTCTTAAATTATTCGAAATCTAATTTTGGTATGTAATTCGGTAAATAAAGTGCTTCGATTAAACAATTAAAAATTTTATTTTATAGTCAACATCCCAATTGTCTATACCACCTTGTGACGTCAAAAATGTTCTTCTCGTACACATTGTATCAGGAAGTCTTTGCTGGTAGAAAGTTAGAAAAGCAAACTCCATCCCACCAGGAAAAGAGCACTAAAAAGAGGATCTGACTCACCGGGTCAACCTTTTCATGCCGACAAGCGGGATATATATTGCTAGTGCTGAGGAGCAACGCCCTGCACTCCCAAAATGATGCTAACTCTCCATCCCACCGGGAAAAGAGAGCTCTAAAAAGAGGATCTGACTCACCGGGTCAACCTCTTCATGCCGACAAGCAGGATATATATATTGCTAGTGCTGAGGGTCACCGCCCTACACTTCCAAAATTATGCTAGCTCTCCATCCCACCGGGAAAAGAGAGCACTAAAAAGAGGATCTGACTCACCGAGTCAACCTTTTCATGTCGATCAAGCTGGATATATATTGCTAGTGCTGTGTACCCTTACACTCCCAAATTGATGCTGAACTCTTCATGCCACGGGAAAAGAGAGATTACACTAAAAAAGATGATCTGACCCACGGAGTCAACCTTTTCGTGCCTGTCAGCCCAAAATGATACTAAATCTCAATTCCGCCAGGCAAAGATTCGAGAAGAAAGAGAAAGAAGAGATTGTACTGGAAAGAGGATATGACTCACCGAGTCAACCTCTTCGTTCTGGTCAGTTTTGGATATATTTTGCTACCGCTGAGTATCTATGAGGACGCCGCCCTACATCCTCATGGTTGACTAACCGGATCCCGTTCGAAGCAAAACCGCTCATTGGTTAAATTCTTTCGCGACCAACACTTTGGTCAGTAAAAACTCCTTAAATATGTTGATGAGGCAGGGTATAAGAAAAGCGGCGACACCCTCTCCCAATGTCATTGGTGTTTATTGGAACCAAAAGCGACTGCCAATTTTTAGATTAGGAAAATAGAATGAGTTGGTTCACGTAGGAAATTTCTTGTTTTAAAACACTCTCATCATGTATTTGATTTATGCCAGTATTACTTGTAATAACTTGTCTGTCGTTTATCTCAGCGTATACATCCTTATCGCATTGGACTGACCACTACAGTTGTCAGAGCGGATCTTTATCCCTCTGAAAGGCGCAGCAAAATACTGCTCAAACGTGTACCTGTCGTGGTAATATCTTGATTAAGCTACTTGTAGCCGGCTTCGGATTGGCGGAGATTCGTTGTAAGTACTGTAGCTCGGAAAGCAAGGCCATTAATTTATTCGGATGACTTCCTTTTGGTATATCAGGACTCAGCCCTACTAGGTGCACATATCGAACTTGGTCTGCATGCAGTAGTAATATGGCTGGAAATAAACACCGAGAAGTCAATCCTTACACCAAGAGGGCACATTCTATTCAATTCATTTTATTTGCAAAGGCTCCTTGAATTTCTCGAAGGGGTGATTTGGGATACTTTTGTATTTTGCTATCACGAAGTATATAGATCTACAGGAGACAATAATGATTTTCGTGGCTACGACAGGTCACCTTTTACCATCAGTCTTTTCAAACTCAGGCGATAGTCTCTTATTCATCGATCACTTTCGTCGCGCTATCTTATAACCGGGCCTGGTTGGGGTGCCAGTGCCAGGCAATCTTAGTCTAATGGGACGATTGGACAGCATCAGATCTTCTGCTCTGATTAAAAGGCTTCTACATTTCGGATGCTTCAGGTTACGGCCAGTTCCTGAAATTCAGCCTTTCTTTAAATGTGACAACCGCACTAGGGCCTTCTACCTGCAAAGAGTACGAACCTCACCGCGAAAGTACTCAAGAGCTAGATAGGATAACTGCCGGATCTATTTAATATTCACATATCGATTTACAAGGGTTATATCCCCTTGCAGACTAGGTATTACTGCCAAATGTTGGAAATCGGCGTCACGCGGTTGGTTTTCGTTTGGTGTCTCTATCAACTTGTTGAAGTTTTCATATATTTAGGTATTTCATGGAAATATCTAAGAACGAATAATCTAACTTAATGTTCTTTACATTTAAACTTGACTTGTCCGACACGACAATTCGTTTAATTTTTATTTTTATTTTTATTGGTGGCATTTTGTGTAGTGTATTCCAGAAATTTGGCGCACCCGTTCTTGGACTTGTTCGTCGCAAAGTCGCAAGTTGTATCAAAATATTGCACACCGAATCGAACGACCAAGTCATTGGCCATTCTCGGAGATACAGTTCTCACTCAGAGAATTCTCCTTCTATTTCCTATTTAGGTAATATTTCCATTACCACTTCTAATACCTACAAAGAGTCCTAACCACATGAATCAAGCCTCGGATTCCATACCATGTACCAAGTCGAGGACTGCCACGTCCTAGAGCGTTGGAGAGTAATTTGGAAGTCTGGAAATAGGAGAATCTAATCTAAGAAACTAATCACATCAACAAAAGTTTGTATCGTTGTCAATATAACGTAGATCTACCTTAAGAATTTATTGTCTGGCCTTGAAAAGTTAAGTTGCTTGTGCAAATGACATCAAGTTCAAATTTTATAAGCCAGGTGTTTCGGACTTAACTAGGTATATTGTTGACTTGCATGATAAAACGAGTTTGTCGTATACGACCATTAATGTCCACAAATCCTTTGTCACCACCCGTCGAAAAATTAAGCAATTATTCTTAAGTTTTTCTCATATCGTTTTATCGCAAAAGATTAACGTGTTAATCGTTTGCATCGGCTGCAAACGAGATACCTAGCTAAATAAATAAATAATAATTAAAAACCTAACTTCACCAGGAGATCCTAGACCTAGATCCTAGCTGTCAAGGAAGTCGACGTAAACAGTTATTGGGTTGAAAAGTTCCCTTCAGACGATATTATGACAAGTGCCTAACTTACAGCCTACATTTTTAAACGGTTTTATTTTTAAGAAACATTACGTCGTGACATCTTGCGTTGCAGCAGGTGTTTATCTTCTCCATTGTCTATAGATTTGGTCACTTCATGATTGACTTACAATCAAGTTAACAGCTTGTAAGTTCACATTGCAATTTATTAATTTATTATTATTTTGCATTGTTATTTTATAACATTCGTAACTCCTGCATACTCAGTAAATATGTTTATCATATGAACGTGTATTCCTCCTGGCACTTAGCAAGATAATTAATCACATTGGCTTGTTCCAGCGCCACCAGGCGATAATAGACACGTCTCTCATAATATTAGGTCGAATAACGGTACAGTACTGTTTAATAGCTACGTTTTACCTGAAATTAAAACGTTAATTAAACATACTTACCTTATTCGACCTAAGTTTTTAAAACTGCCTGGTGTAACATAGACGCAATGAGGTTAAAATTACTCCTTCGTCATAACCTGCCTTTGGTGGCGCTAGTGTCGCAAAATTTCGACCAACCGGAAATGAACAAGCTGGAGTTAGGTATAGGGGGCGCTGGCGGACCGGATTTAAGCGACTAGTACACTACGGAAACGGAAGCCACTCTCATAATATTAGGTCGAATAAGTTAAGTATGTTTAATTAACGTTTTAATTTCAGGTAAAACGTAGCTATTATAGGTATATTATTAATAAATAAAAGTACTGACTAAAATCTAACTTAGAAATTTTAATTTATTTAAGTATTTAATTAACTAATCATATTGATTTATATTTATCCCATATTTGCGTTTTTTTTTTTTTTTTTAATTGTTTTTGGTAATTATTTATACGGTATTTTATCGGCGTCATCGGCTTTGGGCACCCAATTACCTGGGTTTTTATACACTGAGAGGAAAAAAAAAGCCGGCGGAAAAAAAAACCTCCCAGGTTTTTAATCCCGTATTCCCTCACGAAGTTAAAGTTCATCGTTTAGAAATTCAGAAACCGAGTAGTACGCTTTTGTAAATAAGAACGTTTTAAGTGCTCGTTTAAAATCACAATTTGTTTTAGATTTGAGGGATTCAGGTAAATTATTATATATTTTTGGTCCCATGCAAAAGACGCTTTTATGGTATTGTTTTGTTTTTGACGCAATCGAACACAATTTTCTATTATATCTTTTTGATTTTAGGGTTTCATATTTATTTATATCTTTTTTTACCATTAAGGATATTTCATAAATGTACAGAGATGGGAGTGTCATTATTTTTAAATCTTGAAAGTGCGGCTTACAAGAATCTATCTGATTAAGTTGACACATAGAACGAATGCATTTCTTTTGAGCTTTAAAAACCGTTTGGATTCCCGTTGCGTTACCCCAGAATATGAGTCCGTATCTAAGAGTTGCACCCACATATGCATGATATGCACTAAGGACAGCTGTTTTGTTTACTATTTTTGATAATTTATATAATGCAAATGAAAATTTATTTAATTGTTTGCAAACATGTTCCATATGGGACTGCCATGTTAATTTATTATCTATGTATAGACCTAAGAATTTAGTTGTGTCCGTTTCAGATACCGTCTTTCCTTTATAGTTTATATTTATAGGTTGACCGTATGATACTCTATTTTTAAAAGTCATTATATTGGTTTTATCAAGATTAATTTTTAAATTGTTGTTATTAAGCCAGTCTATTAATGATTCTAGTGCATTGTTTATTTCGATTTCATAATTACTTGTGTTATTATTCGTAAATACAACTGTACAATCATCGGCAAAGAGTATCATCGGCTGTTTGATGACTTTAGGGAAATCATTAATGTAAATAAGAAAAAGTAATGGACCTAAAATGCTTCCCTGAGGCACACCATAAAGTACAGTCCTAGTATGAGAGTGGAATTTCTCCTGTGTGTTTGTTATATTATTTATTTTTGTAATTTCTGTGACTTGTTTTCTGTTAGTTAGGTAAGATTTTATTAATTTTAAAGCATTATCTCTCACTCCATATTTTTCTAATTTGTCAATTAATAGTTTATGGTCCACGAAATCAAATGCTTTTGTCATATCCATATACAGTCCTACCACTTGTTTTTTATTATCTAAACTAGTCATTACTTTTTGCAAAAAGTTAAATACTGCTATATTAATTGATTTATTTTTCCTAAACCCTACCTGTTCATCTGCAAAAATAGAAAACTTTTAAAGTATAAACAATATCTTAAGATATGACTACACACAGCTGTTGGCATCTCAGACAAGGTCTTAGGAGGCTAGTTTCGATTTATCAAGTAAGGGTTAAATTGACAGATCTTAAGTGATGTGTTCATTGAACAACTCTTGAGATTTGTTTATAGAACAAAACATAACATTGCACCAATGAGCACTTTCACTCTTGAGACCGATTTATTAATACAGGCCTTAAACTTGAAGTACAAATACATTTTTTGAATCGCTGGGGAGGACCTTCAATAAGTAACTGATACCCCGATGGTATATACCAGGTTACCTATGTAAGATTTTTTACTGCACTAAAAGATGGCTTGCCTCAGTGCTTGGGGAGAACTTCGGGAGCTCCAGAGGAACGCACAGTCGTACTCCACTATCCCATTATCCGAAGAGCAATGGTGCTCTCTTCTGCACTTTCCTGAGATTGCAACAGCATGCAGCCACGCACACACAGCCGCCTTTCCTGGGGCTAACTGGACGGTTGGAGCTATCTCTCCCGCTGCCCGCAACCCCGGAAGCCCCATTTTAGTCGCTGCTTACGATCATTCGGGGGATACTGTAACCCTATTCTTAATCCCGGAATTACAGGTACGAATATAATACACACCTGAGGTCGGCCGCGTCCGGCTTGGCGGAGAGCTGCTCGTCGTGGCTGCGCGACTTGGTGAGCGCGGCCGGCGCCGGCAGGTGCGCGCTCTGCTTGCGTGCGCACTGCGGGGTCGTGGGGGACTTGCCGCCTGAAACAAACATTTTCTTTTATTAATAGAGCAGTAGGGTAGATAGGGACTGCCAAATCAATTGATATACTTTTAATGACCTAAACCGAGCGACAACCATACATTTTGTATGAATAAAATATTTATGACGTCACAAGGTGGTACAGTCAACTGAGAAAATTGATACTGATATAAAATAAAATAAAAATCATTAACAGAAATGAATGAACAATCATCCTGGTTTCCAAGCGTAATTTTGTGCAACCTATTTGAGATATGCATTTTGAGTTTCTCTGTACATAGTGTCAACTATCCAGTTACGGGTCACACGGTTGCGGCGTGCGATGAGGAGGGCATTTACCTCACGCACCGAAGCATTTTTGTGTTTGTTGTTGTTTATCTGAACGCCAACCTATACCTCGAGCCACAAACCATAACAACCGAACACGCTTCATACTCATAGCTGGCAACAACTTCGAGAAAAGCCAGTTTCGCTAAGTTGGTCTAAACAGTTAGCATCATTCTGATAGACCCCTTGCAGTCTAAATCCCATTGCTGATAATGTCAGCTGTCTGTGTTCTGTCTCTGTATCTCCCTATAGAACAAAAAGTAGAATACTCTGTGTCGTGGGTACCATGGACACAAATATCTATATAATAGGAAAAAAATAGAATAATCGGTAAGTACGGCATACCTTTCTTGGCGTACCGTTCGTCGCGTATCCGAGGAGACCCGCGCACGTGTCGCTCCCACGAGTCCCAATACAGCGGCAACTCCGCCGCGCCCTCGCCTCGAGCTAGTGCCTCTGAAAATAAAAATTAAAAACCATAGGGACTTATTAGTAGGGACTTGACAGTATGAAGAAGAATTGAAGAACTAAGTTTAGTAAGGCAATGGCCTGTCTTTAGAGGGAAGATCTGGTGAATGCGGTGGATGTCGGAGAGCTATCTTTGGTCACTTTCCATCACTGTGCCCGCCCAAATTTCTCTCTAATCAAATCTCAAAAGCATGTTCTATTAACCAGCAAAAGGACTATTATGTTATGGCTTATGTCCCTCTCAAGTGGGACATTAAAAAAGTTAAGAAAAGGTTTGATTTTCTGAGTGTAACACCAAACTATCTTCCGTGATTTCGTTATCATCATATTTTTAAATTGTAGGGAAATTTAAAGACGTAATCAGGTGAAAATACAAAAAACTGCACAACATACCGGTATAGGTCCTGAGCCGCTGCATGGCGCGACACAGGCGGCGCACCTCCTCGTCCCGCGCGCCCGCCAGCAGCGCACGCAGCTCGTGCTCCGCCCGCTCGCGCAGCGCCTCCAGCGTCGCCACGCGGGAACATACCGTCTGGAACACATTAGATAAATATAGGATTGGTTTTGTCAGCGCAAACTTGTTTTATTTATTCTTAGCTTTCCGCCCGCGGATTCTTTTTTCCAATAAGAACGAGATATTTTACCTGGGTAAAAAGTAGTCTATGTCACGTCACTTATTAACAGCTCAAAAATAAGATATTTCAGGTTGCCTATAAAACTGTATAAGATATTATTATGTTCTGATAATGTAACCATTACTTGGATATCTTACTAACTTGACTGATGCATTAGTGACGAATGAATGATGAAATGACTATGAATGATAATAAAAATATTTTGTTTTCACAAATATGGGTGGAAAAAGGTTTTACGAAATATTTAGATCTTTATTAATAGGGCATTATATTTACCATTCAGGGTGTACAAAATTTAATTTAATGAACTAATTTATTTTAATGACTTAATTTAAACTTTAATTCTTAAAATTATATAAAAGGATACATAAGAAACATTAAAGAAGTTATACATTTTTATAATTTTAATTAATTTGATTTAAACCCAATTTTGTGATTTTCATAATTTATTTCATTTGAACCATACAAGGTTTGGCATCATCAGCTTGGGGCAAACACCAGGATGAGTTTTTGTACAACGAGAGGAAAAAAGCTGGCAGAATAAAACCTCCCGGGTTTTTATGCTATTTAATTTTATTTATCTATTTAATTTTATTGTGTCATATTGTTGTGATATATTTATAAAGTTCTCACCTCTATAACATCGGGGCTGAGCCCGACGACCCTGAGCCATAGCGCCAAGCATGGCACGTCACGCAGCTCCCTCTGCAACTCTTCACCAAAGCGAGCTTTGATCACCAGCTGGCGCGAGAAGTGTTTCACTAGTTTACCCTGAAAACATTAATTAAATATGTATTAATAACTTCTTAACTATCAAAGATAGTATTTTGACAAAGGCAGATCCCAGGCTGAGGTTCTTATGCCTGGGGAACAAGAATATCATTTCAGAGTTTTTATATGTTGCAGGATATTAAGAAAACTTTGATAGCATGATTCAGGATACCTGTGATGCCATCTCTTGGTGAGTAGAAGGTTGCCAGTATAAAGGTGACATCTGAATTTAAATATAATAAAACAGAAGCTGTTTTTTCACCACGCACAAACATTGCTTTTCAATGGAAAAGCACACATTTTGTTTACATGACACCTCTCTGACCCATCTTTACATAGTTCTACCACTGACAGATTTGGGTACCTAGCTGAAACTAAATATGTGGTTTTTATCAATTAAGTAAATATGAATATAGTTTTCCTACCTTTACATAAATTCAAATCAAACTGAAAATTGGTTACACAACAGCAGAGTTAAAGCTTCTAAATATTATTGTCTGCCTTTTCTACCAAAACAATTCTTTACTATTTTGTACTGCCATTGAGGAAAGTGACATCACTGACTAAAATTACTACCTTTCTAACATTCAATTTGAAACACTTGTATCTAGCACATTTTTCAAGTTATTCAAAATTTGATTTTTCATGCTAATCCCCAAATAGAAATGCTTTGGTTGAACCAATAAAAAAACAAGTTAACATCCCTACTAGAACTACTACATAATATGTACAAAGTCAATGATCATATTCATTATGTATTAATAATATTTGTTAAAGCTTAAGAAATAATTATTAGGAGGCTAAATTTAAATCAAACCTACCACAAGTTAATACACTATTGTTATTTGTATATTCTTTGAGCCCCATACACATTAGAAATGAGAGCATACCACATAAACACTATTAATACAACTATGAGTCACTTGCAAACAGCTTTATTGATTTGAGAGTGGCTAATTGTTTTATATGATTATATGGAAAGCCCCTGGCTTGATTTGTTAGTAAACACTTGAGTTATCACTCAACACTGATTGATTGCATTGGAGTGTCACTTATTTAATATGCTATATATTTTTAGATTTGAATTTTACAAGACAGTTTGTAGTTTGCATCAGAAAGTGAAGAAGTGCAGATTGGTAATAGAGCTGCATATATATGAAATGAAATGAAACAGTGAAATGAAATGAAAAACATCCTGGGTATTAATATACACTTGATGTTTGTCATTGTTGTACGGCCATTGGCTGACTGTCATCCGCTATGTGTGCGCTAAGGCTTATCCATATATTTAGCTAGAAGAAAAAAACGGGCGGAAAAAAACACTAGCCCTGTTTTAAATAAATATTTAGGTACAAAGGTATTTAAAATGGAGCATGACTGTGGGACGCTATCTGAGGATAGCTTGTTGATATCCTTGTTTGCTTGTTGAAATATTCTCAAGCTTAAAGAAGTAACATAAAAATTACATGACAGAATCCATAATAATTTAAATTGTTTAAAACATACGACACAAGTGAAAAAAACTGATTTATATACTACATATTATAACAAATACTTTGAAGGGGCCTTGGCTCTCTACACAGGCACACAGGCTCCTAATGATTCAAGTACAAATTATTTATGGTACCTTTATTCTTGAAGTACAGTACAGGTACATAAAGAATAACATAATATTGCATGTGTAAGGTGGGCAACAGCTAGTATGTTATTGTGTGCATATTTTATACTCCAAATAGCATTTTAAACAGTCAATTTCAATTCTTATCAAAAGGGAACATGAGTTCAACATTGTCTGAGGACTTCTAGGTTTAAAAACCACCAAAAGTGAAGTGGTTGTGATACCCTTCACCCCTATGTTTGTGTACCTTTAAATGAGCTATGTTGACTGTTAGGTTTATATACATGCATAGACTAAAAACTAAAATGATGACACACCAGCAATTTGAGGCCAATCTATAAACCATATAAGATCTCTTGAGTGAGTCATGCAAAAACAGAGCCTTGTAAGGGACTCAGCATTATTACTGACTTCAGGAGGATAGGGCTGCCATCACCTAAATTGCCGACGCCGGATAAACACGGCAAAAATTCTGGATATTTGGGGGAAATATGGTTTTTTCCCCGGACATCTCTGGAAAAATCTTTTTTGCAACAAAAATAAAAATATAGTTATAATTTTTTTATTCCATTCGATCGTTGAATATTTTGCTGTGCCTTCTTGAATGCGGGTTATTGTAGATGAATTTTTAATTAAGATTCATTTCAATTTATCGCTTATCTATTAAAAAAATTGATTTCCCTCGACAAAAAAAGTGTCAGTGTCCGGTTTAACCTGGACACTTTTCAAAAACCCCTGCCGGATGGCCCCCGGATGCCCTTCAAACTAGGACAAATCCGGGGAAATCTGGACGGATGGCAGCCCTATGTATGGATAAGGCACAATGGTATTCAGCCAATTATCATTGAATTGAAAAACAAAGCATTGTTCCAGTAGTGGGTTTGCCCCAAGCATTTTTGATTTTAATAATATGTGAAGGCAATTGCAATACAAATTTGGAATCTGTAATCTGTAAAATAACTTCCTGGTTAAGAAAACTAAACTGTTTGAGAATCATTTCTGATACAGAATGATGTATTGGAAGTCCAGAAAACTTTGATAGTATTTTTTATGCCAATACTAGCAGACCCAGCTGATTGTCTGCCTTAAAAATATCAGAAATAATCCAGCCTGATTGCTGGGTCTGATTCATAGATAAATCCAGTTAATTTAACCAACTTAATTGCAGTTAACAACTTAAGAAGCTGTATACAAAATTTTACAGATTTCACTGATTTACCTGATTTTACACAAGAGATTTTACAGTTTAAATACAGTATTTCCATAAGTTTTATTATAATATGTCTGAACATTCCAATAATAAACTAATAGATGAGCCACTTTTTTAATTTTTATTACTTTGTTTTGCTTAAAAGACCTGATGATGATAACAGTGAATTTTTGCTGTAGTAGGTATAGAATATTACATATTTCCTCATCATTTTGAAAACTAAACAGATTGAGAAAATGCTATGTATTGCTGTGAAAATCGCCTATACAATAAATTAATCACTTTTTACAACTCTGATGCATAAAAAAATTGTAAAAAAACATGTTGCACTTAGTCAATTTTAAGCGAAAATGGGCCAGAAATTGGATTTGATTTCAGATAATTGGAATAATCTTTCATAAAATTAATTAGACTTAAATAAACTTCATTTCATAATCAAACCGTTTCCTGAAAAAAAAAAAGTAATAATAAAAATTTGGCATTAAAAATCTTTTAAAGTAACCACTAGTTAGTCTTTTTTAACTCATGTTATAATATTCAGTATCATAAAGCTAAAAAAGTGGCTAATATATTAAATTATTATTGAAATGATCTATCATATTGCATATCATATAAGTATTGCACTTATGGAAATACTGTATTTTTACTGCAAAATTGCATGTGTAAAAACAGGTAAACCAGCAAAATCAGCAAAATTTTGTATACAGCCTCTTAATAATATTACAATCAATCTATTAAAACTATTAAATTTCGTATTTTTAAAATACTTATAGAAATCTAAATTTTAGAATTAAAAGATATAATATATATGATCCATTAAAGTAAAATCCATCCATTGTTCCAATCCATTAATTGCTATCAAACAAAAGATGCCACAATAGTAGATAAATTGCATTTGAACTGTAAATTCTCTAGGATCATACATTATTACAATATTTTCAAGTCCGCTTCTTATGTAAATAATCATTAAAACTTAGCATAGGGAAAGTGTTTGTGAAAATTAGAACTGTATTATTATGACTCCGTAGTATGTTATAATTAATATTGCATACTTTCTATTACAACAGAGCCATAAATTCAGAGGTTTGTATCAGGAATACAATTTAATGGAATAATAATTTTAAAGAACAACATATTCGGGATGTTTCTAAAATATTTAAATATCAGTTTAATTTGTTTCAGTGACGAGGAATTGTTTGCAAAAACTTTAGAGTTTATTCCAAGAACAGCATGAAACAATATAGACCTGGTAGGCTTGACTACAACTTGTAGTGAAATTCGTGAAATAAAACTGGCCAGTGCAGCGTCAAGGCGATTGCTCGCTATGTACACTTACTTTCTACAACGGCAATGAACTATTTAGCGAAATCCTTGAGCTCAACGTAGGCCTTGTGATACGGGCCTTGGAAAATCGTTCAAGGGCATACTATCTGCTACCTTAACATTTCTATTGTCCAAAAAGTACACTACCTCCAAAGTCCTGATTTCCTGCTGCGTCAACTCGGCGCTCGTCGAGCACTGGGTCCTCAAACCCTCGAGCCTGTCTGCCGAAACGTCGATCATCGATTGAATGGTCTCTATCATCTGAATTGCATCACGAGCTCTCTTTATTTCGTATTCGCTGTCTGCATCCATTACAAATATCACAGAACTATACGCGATCCGCAAATCACTACTTATAAGTAAAAAACACTCTATTCATTATAAAAAATGAATATGAATATACAAAACATTGCAGGTGTTGTATTGCCGATACAGCGGCCATGTCCGAAGAAAATCTATATTCTTGTCTCTGACTCTCTGCCTCTGCACTGCAATGTCGGACGGATTCGATCGCTGGATTTGCCGGATCGTCTCTCAGATAAAATCGGATTGTAGAGTAATGCCTGGAACTCAAAGACCAATAATCCTAAAGACAGCGGGTCGGTGTAACCACTTTGTTGGCATCTCTTTTTCGCAGCCAGTGTTACCCACTTATCATATTTTCCCCCAAATTTGGTAATCTACAATATCAAGCAAGTAAACTATAAACATTGGCAGACCAAACTGTGAAAGGATTTATATGCTTGTGCATTATGGTTGGTTGTTTGTGAGTTTAGATTGGTTGACTGGCATAAAGTTAATTGGGTCAGCAAATTACAGGGCATACATATAGGAGAAAATAAAAGACAAATACAAAGATTTTTAATGGCACCAATATGGGAGTTAATACATATTTAGTACGTCATATTTACCTTAATGAGGTATGCAAATATTACAAAGATAAAAGTAAACACTTAGTAATAACGCAATATATAAAAATGTACATTTATATCAATTTTATTATTATTTTTCTTCTCTTTATCCTTTTGGTCAACAAATGGCTTTCAAAATAGACCGAACAAATTCGAAATTATATTGATGGTTGCCAGTCAATACGTCCAGTGGCCTGAATCCATTTATTTTCGGCAAGAGCGTCAGTTGGAAAACTGAAAAAAAATATGACAGCAACGTGAGATGAAATTCGTCTGGTAAATTTCTCATAATGTCTAATACAAAATGTATGGAGTACCTTTTTATAGTCTGTCTGAGTGAAATTTAATATGTTGGGAAAATGATCATAATGTGCACCCAGCTTATAACATTTTACTGGTCTCCACTTAAATAGTTATATATAAACAGGTGGGATTTGAGCCTCCCGCTTGAAATGTAACTAACTACTAATGAGGTAACACATAATCTATGATTTTATTATTTATGGTCACCGTTTTTGTTAAAAATTATTATATTTCAATAAGGTGGTTAATTTTTTAGTAATATGGGCAGGATTATTTTGATTCGAGATCTGACAACACAATTTCGAATTTGACAATGTTTGAAATGAACAAATATAAGTTTATTTTCACGAATTTCACTATATTTACGTTGAATGACTAGTTATAAGACAAAAGTAATTAAATATCTATATATAAACAATACATATTTAGTACATTTTAAAGAGAAGTATTTAACTTACGCGTAAAATGTAATACCTTCCGGCAGCCTTCCTGTTTACGCTCACTGCGGCTCTTACAACCTAAAATACTGCAGCTCACCATATTATGGAACTCAAAAAATGTTATTTGCTTTTAATACAACACAATTTACAGCTGTGAGAATCGATTTTAACACATAAATATTATAAAACAACAATGTCACCCCGACTTCCACAGTTTGCCTGCCACATAATTAAAGGGCACTGTCAAAATATGTGGTTACACCGAAAAGGAGAGAAAATCTCGCTCCCATCTCTTTTTAACAAGTTCTTTAAGTATATTTCGATCTCGCTTTAGCGTGCCGTAATGAAAATATGCCTCTGTCTATAGTACGTAAGTACATTATTCTTAGTCTAAGCTGGAACTGGAGAAGACACTATAGATTTGATAAGCCATGTCAACTGTCATGTTTATATGATATAATTATTTTTAGAATAATATTTTATGAAAGTGAGCTTAAAAATGTTCAATTTTATTAAAATAAAAATATAGCAATTTTCATGCAATTTTCAGATAAATCTATAGGTAGAGTAAGGACTCTATGGTTTATAAAATAATTTTCACATGGCAAGGAAAATGGATGTGACATTTTGGTGTTTTTTTTTGCAGTTTTTTTAGTCTATGACTTTTATCAACGAGGTGCGGACGTTTGTTGTGAGATTTGTTTCCTATTATTTCGCCTTCCGTCGTTCAAATTATTTCTGTGTAAAAGTAAATGACTAGTTAGAAAAAAAAACTTTTTTACTTTACTGATAGGTAGGGTTTAAAGATTGTTTTCTTAGGGTCTAGATGTAGAAAAATTAGAATGTTTCTCGAGCGTATATTGGTGCCTCTGTTCTGCCTTGGAGTAGAAGGTGAATATTTCTTGTCCATAATAACTTGGAACCCTACAATAAACTCTCTGTTACGATATTGAAGTTTTGAATTCATTTTATCAGTATTTCCTCGGGCCGTTGGAGAGGAGGTGCAAATTCGCGAAGTTGCCGCCGATAAGGGAACTAACGTAACCATCCCTTGTGGAGGTCTTCTTACTCTGCCTCCCCCCAATGTCCAGTGGGTCCATCGAGGGAACCGTACTCACCACGAAGTACTGGTAAGTGTTTTAATAATTTATTGTTACTCTACAATAGCTAATGTTTATGCACTTTCAAAATCAAGGTCGTTTTTTCTGGTCGTGTTACGGCATCAAGATTTTGCTTACTTCTGTGATTTTATAATTGTTATTACATTTAAGGTATATAGATGTGTAATAAAAGTAAGTACCTATTTAAATTTTATATTTAGGCGGATGATAGTCCCACAATTTTAAGATGCCCAACTGTGGGATAAACTTTGTAATTATTCTAACACATAGAACAGCTTCTATTTATATTCTATTAATTTGTTGCATATAGGTACTTGTTTGTAATGGATGGTGCTCTACTTTAATTGCTCCCGACTACTAGTGGAGTGGATCCAGATTGGGGTTTGGGTGCCATTGGAGTTAAACCTTGACAAACCCCAAATTACAATTATCGTGCTCAATGTCGTAACTGTTCCTATGTGGGATATACATTACTGTATAGCCATTGGGGTTAAACCTTGACAAACCCCAAATTACACGTTTTTTTTAATAACTAAACCGAACAAAGAGGCAGACGGGCCGTGTGGTGTTAAGCTATCACCGTCGCCTATGGACACGAGCAACCCCAGGGGAGCCACCCGAGCATTGCCTGCTTTGGAGGAGAGCTCTTTTTACAGCTTTCTTGAAGAACCCCATGTTATAGTCCACTGGGAATGCCTCAGCTGGAAGGTTGTTCCATAACCTACACGTCCGTGGTAAAAAGGAGCGTGCAAAGCGGACTGTGGAGGACCGCCACGAGTCCAGATGGTTCCTGTGGAACTTTAACCTTCGTCTGGTGGTATAATCATGGAATGGTGATGTAGGCATCAATTTGAAGAGTTCCTCGGAGCACTCACCATGGTAAAGTCGGTAGAACACGCAGAGCGAGCCTATGTCTCTTCGCAAGCTGAGCGATTCTAGCCTGTCAGTCAATCTTGGGTCGTTGACGACTGGGACTGCGCATCGTGCTCAATGTCGTAACTGTTCCTATGTGGGATATACATTACTTTACATTACTATACTGCTCATTTTGTTCAGGTTTCCCACACCATAACTTAAATGAAATCCCTTTTTTCATAAATACAGGAAAATCCTATGGGAAAATCTGTGTCATTTATCAAGCTTCGCGCGACTAAAACAGCAATATTCTCATAATAAATCACATCTAAACGCTTAACGATTCCCATAAAAAATAAAATTTGTGTTGTTTTTCGTTGTATTATTTCTGGTGCCAAATGAAATTATATCACTGTACATAAAGAACGCTAATCTCGTTTTACGTTAACGCGTGAAGCGCGGCCGACGGGCCGACCCTTGTCAGGTGAAAGGAAGAGTTTTTGTGGGGGCAGCAACTGTGTTCAGATCCGCTGTTTTTCACGCGTTCCTTTGTCCATGCTATGTGAGCTTCCTTAACAAAAAATGTATCAAATACCTAGGGAAGTATAAAGTTTTTTTCGAAACATAGGATACACTAGCTGTGCCCGCGACGTCGTCCGCGTAGATAAAGACTTGTACAAAAGGCTTGATTAGAGTTGGATAATTTGTTCCTCCTCCTCCTTAGTCGTTCACTCTTGTCAGAGTGGTCGTTGCTGATGAGGTTGCAATTTCGTTCGTGACCGCTTGCCCTCCACTGTTCCTTGGATTATTGTTACCTTTTATGAAATTACTTATGATACAAAAGTTCATATTATTATGTTGAGTAGATACATTCTTCCTGAGTCCTTACAATCTTACTGTACTCCTCTTATAATCGAATTTTCAGTCGTTATCATCAGTTTCTCTTTACAAATTAAACGTACTATAATAGCCTGTTTTTAAAGTGTTTAGATAGTACTGCTGTGCCCGCGGAAAGGATCATTATAATTAAATAATTTGTGCTGCAAATAATGCATAGATTCATTATCATTATGTAACTTAAATATATTGTAGAAAGGTGGTGAAATGTCTACGCTATGTCAGGCGTGGTTAGTAGTTGGTTAGTCAAATTCTTGGTTGCTTACACGTTGGTTGCAATTGTCGTTAACATACTGTCGTTCATACTTAATGGAGGTCTTTTGAACGATTTAAAACTTGCAACAGCAGTTAGGCCACTAACAATGAAGACGTCATCAACCTGAATTGGAGCAGCGTGAGAGGATCAGGCCCTACGCGATTAAGAGTCAATTGGTCCTATTAACAACCCTTCACACAGCATCAGAAATAAATATATCGATTACTAATATTATTCTGGGCGTGACCACCATGCCGTGCTGCTGCCGTGACGCTTTAGCATATTAGTATAACACCAGTGCCAGTACTGTGTATGTATGTAATAGCTCTTATTAAATTAACCACTGAAAACGTCTGCTCATTTCTATAACATTTTTTTATTAGACCCTCGGCAATTGCTTATTCGTTTATTCGAAATCACTTTTTTTATAAATAAACCGAACAAAGAGGCAGAAAGGCCGCGTGGTTAAGCGATCACTGTCGCCTATGAAAATGGGCAACCCCAGCGGAGCCACCCGAGCACTGCCGGCTTTCAAGAAGAGCTTTCTTTACAGCTTTCTTAAAGAACCCTATGTCAAAGTCCACTGGAAATGCCTCAGCTGGAAGGTTGTCCCATAACTTACACATCCGTTCAAACATCAAAAGGAGCGTGCAAAGCGGCCTGTTTAACTTTAACCTTCGACAGGTGGTGTAATCATGATATGGAGACGTAGCTATCATTTTGAAAAGAACACTCAGCATAGTAAAGTCGGTAGAACACTTTGATTTTTTTTACGTTTCACACTGATAGCGCCAGAGTAGGGGAAAATATACACTGTGTAATGGGTACCATGCGACACACAGATACAGAAATACAAACACTTAAACAGAGAACAGAAAATTAAACTCATCATTCAAATTTCTGCTTCGCCGGAAATCAAACTCGAGACCCTTCGATTGGCAGTTCGGCATGGTAACCATTGCGCCACGCGAGTCCAGACGCGGTCGCAGCCTTCAATTGGGGGGGGGGGGGGGCGCCAAGAAATTTTGGTGGGGGGTCACTAAGAAATTTGGGGGAAGAGGTGTCTCAAATTGGCTTGATTCGCCTTCCATCTACGTATGAGTGAGGGATTTTGGGGGGGGGGTCATGTCCCCTGTGACCCCCCCCTGGGACCGCACCTGCGCGAGTTGATAATTATTATTGTCTATTAAATAAGGTCGATACCAATAATATGTGGATGTAACCAGCGCGCCGCGCCTCCATAATACTCTACCACAATGAGTACAATATCAGCGCCAGTTCCAAAGCTCTCTGTTGTTAATTTTTTATTAGATACTTTATTAAGTAAATATACTCGTAATTAATTATTTGAAATAATCTCCACCTATCCACTTTGAAATAGCGTTATTGGGTAAAATAATGATTATGTAACACCACCTGTAAATCTACCTGTAAAAAGCAATAAATATGAATAAATGAATAACAACGACATCTATCGTATAGCGTGTAAACTAAATTGTCGATATACCGAATTTGCAACAGATCACTAAATAGTTCTGAATGTGAACATAGATGTCGGCAGTAGCCTCGTTTTGTTAAGGTTTTGTACATTTTGTATTGAGGATTTCTTTGAATATGTGGTGATATGATATGTATGTTTTTTTTAATATTTAGAGATGAAATCTAGCATAAGTGTTTGAAAACTTGCTATCAGAATATTAAGAGATGTTAGTAGTTATCGAAACATATGGTGTGACCGCTCGCATTAACTTTATTATAGCGTACAGGAGTTCATCCATTTCGTCATTCTTGAAATTGACGTAACTTTTTTGTTAGTGAACCGATTTAAATAAAACAAACCCTAAATGTTAATCCAAAAAAATACCAATACTTCAGTGAAAACCGCATCCTTCTACGTTAAGCCGTTCCTGAGATTAGCGCGCACAAACGAACAGATAAACAGACAAACAGATAAACAGACAAACAGACAATAATTCTAAAAATCATTGTTTTGGGTTCTATTACGCTAATAAATAGCCCTAGTGACAATTTTTTTCAAATATCTTCAATGTACAGAAACGGACTTGTTACAGATTTATTATATGTATAGATGTATAGAAGATATTATATGTATAGAAGATATAGATTTACAAGCAAAGTTAATAATAGTTTAAAAAAACTAAAAAACACGCATTTTATAGAAAACCGAACTAAAAAATAGAAAATAAATTTTAATGAATTTAAATTAAGAAAATAGTGTTAAAAATTTCAATGAATATAAGTTAATAATAGTGTGAATAAAAAAAAAATATTTTAAAAAAAGCGTGGGGTGCATGGTGTCAATAGTTATAAATATTTTATTGACAGATATGAGTAGAGTGATTATCATTTCGATAATATTTTAAAAAGCACCCCACGCTTTTTTTTAAATAAAATATTTTTTTTATTCACACTATTATTAACTTATATTCATTGAAATTTTTAACACTATTTTCTTAATTTAAATTCATTAAAATTTATTTTCTATTTTTTAGTTCGGTTTTCTATAAAAAGCGTGTTTTTTAGTTTTTTTAAACTATTATTTATTTTCTACTTTTTAGTTTGGATTATTTATTCTTTCCATGATGTTTCCACGAGCAATGGACTGGTTACTGAGAACCTTCTTCTTTTTTTCAAAAATATCTTTATCTATCATTAGGCTTGTTACATAACAAGGTTACATATTTTTTTTAATTTTTACGTTTTCATAAAATTTCACCTGTCTTACGACTTAACAAATTATTTATATTCTTTATATATCTCATACACGTTTTCGGTTACTGAGCACCAATAGTCTACTCCCCTACATAAATATGAGAAACCCAAGCAGCAAAATAGTCGAATAGTAATTAGATTGGGCTGCAACCCTTTTTCGTCCCACTGCTGGGCACGGGTCTCTCCCCATTATTGGGGAGGCCTGGAGCTTACTCCACCACGCTGCTCCAATGCGGATTGGTGGAGATGCGGGTTAGTGGCCAACCCGCTGTCGGATGTTTTCAAACCGCCCATAAGGCCTCCGACAAGGTTTGACGACTGTTATTTATCGACAACAACCGGGACCGACGGCTTAACGTGCCCTCCGAAGCACGGAAACGCGCATGAATTTTTTTTTGCCACTAGCGGTCACCCATCTCACACCCGACCGCGCCCGTTTGGCTCAGCTGCATAGATCGCTTGCGTTCTACGCTAGCCGCCAGGCCATGCGCGCTTCAATAATAAGTAATTAGAGTAATTAGATTACTCAGCCTTTAATCGTATAAGAGCCGAGTAACCGTTCTTAAAACACCCATTTATCGTGTAATAGCGGTTATCTCGACTATTTGGCAATATTTGCTAATGTGTGTTTTAAGGACGTCGAATAAACGTTTACAGCACTATGTTTTAGCACTTTTACTCCACCTTTTAGCAGATGCTGAATTAAAGTGGCTAAAATACTCGTTATTAGATCGTTTGATCTATAACAGTCGTATAATAGCTGTAGCTCTATAAACGCAATCGAACAAAAATCATATTTTGCAAATTGAAAAATGGAATAATTTTATCAAATTAGTGTATTGTCATCGATCCTCAATAAATCTACAAAGTTTGAACTCAATCTGGCCGTTTAAAGTGGGTCAAAATCGCGCCCAAAGAAGTCGGTTACAAACATACAAACATACAAACATACAGGTGAAGCTAATAAAAAGCGTGTAAAAAATAAAAGCATTGTTATATATGGATATAGCTACATAATATATTAACACCACGGTGTTCCAAATAATGCTGTGATTATGAGCGTGCCGAGGTGTGGACCTGGGTCAGGTCCGATAATGGCATCCATGAGAAATATACGAAATTTCGCTGATATAGCTGATTTTACATATGAGATTCTGCAGTTAAAATACAGTATTTAGATACATAAGTATTACACAATATGACTGATCTTTTCAGTAATAAACTATTATTTTCATTTTTATTACGTTGTTTTCCTTAATAGACCTGAAGACGGTGACAGTTTTGTGAAAAGTTTCTGTAATAAGTAATAAGTAAGAATATTAAATATTTCCGGATCATTTTAAAACCTAAACGGATCGAAAAAAAGCTATGTATTGCTGTAAAAAATCTCATATCCAGTAAATTACTCACTTTTTGCCACTCTCATACAAAAAATATTAGCAAAAAAACATTGAACTTTGTCAATTTTGAGAAAATGGGCCAGAAATTGCATTTGATTTCGGCAAATTGGAAAAATCTTTAATAAAATTAAGTTATATTAAATCGTACCTACGTACAAAGAGCAGCTATGGCCGAGTGGTAAAAGCCGCGGTCTTCTACACGACCGATCCCCGGGTTCAAATCCTCGGCGCGCACCTCTGACAAAGAAATTTGTAATGTGCGCATTTTATCGCTGCTCCACGGTGATGGAAAATATCGTGATATTTAATTGATTACGATGTTCTTCATCGCCGTGCATGCCTGAGAGAAATTCATAATTTCTCGAAAGCATGACGTCCACCAATCCGCACTTGGCCAGCGTTTTGGACTATGGCCTAAATCCCTCTCACTTGTGAAAAGGAGACCTGTGCCCAGCAGTGGGACATAAAAAAAGGTTGAAAAAAAATAATCGTACCTACATATTGACGAGTATAAAATGTAAGCTGACTATTAAATTGTAGAAGAATAGGCAATGTTTTTTAACTTTTTAGTGCATATTAATTTGTTTTGGAATAGTTTTCTTTTGAAGTTTGTTTTATTTTTGTTAAAATTTTTGTTTATATGCAACCTCTTTCAGGTAATATAATGCAATTTGATATTTTTTGCGACTAGTGTCCAATGCCCTAATTCCGATCTACGTCTATGCTGTGTTTGAATAAATCCGTAGGGAAAATAGAGTTATAAAAATTTCTACCAAAGCATATTTCAATACTATACACCGTCCATTCAATAAATTGTATATTTTTATTGTATATATAACCGATAGCTGTTATTGCCACTTCAATAACAATAAATACCTACATGCTTTGAGACACTTGCGAAAACAAAAAAAGTATAGATATAACACTTGTGTCAATTCATATTACAATATTTTGGCAAAAATGAATACAATTATTATTCATATAGCATATTTCTACATTAGCATATCATGTGACCGATTGGAAAATACTAAGTTTCGATTTACATGAATAAATATTCGGATCTTTGTCAAAAACATGTGTGAAATTCGTATTATGTGAATTTTTGTAATATTTACCTTTGTCAAACAACTTTCAAACTCTTTTCCCGTAAAAACATAAGGGTCATCTAAGAATAGATGCAAAATTGGCTGAAGTTTTTCTCCGTCTGCTCTTTTCTTCAGCTCAGCATTGCCTAAACGCACCCAGAGCAGACAACAAAAAAAATAACGTTCACTAAGAGTTTGTAAAGGAACCGTACAGTGAATATAGAATATTTATTTTCATTTCAAATAATTATTAGATTAAATAATGATCAGGTATTTCACGGATCTTAGAATTACGCATTACGCGTTGCGGAATAATGGATAAGAAGCAGTATTGAAGTAGTATGAAACTGATGCCGTACAAAATCAAAAATCTAGAAATTGTCGGAAAATCAAAAGAAAATACCGACTTTGTGGCGCACCATTTTTTACGGCACTGCGTGTTTTCTTATTATTTTTCATGGATCTATCGATGGCAAGAATGCCGTACAAAAATATATGACCAAAATGTACTCACTCTACCTGTACCTTTGAATTCTCACCTGCACTCAGATGGACAGCTTACAAGTGACGGCATAGTGCTGAATCTTATTATTTTATGCTCTTATATCGTTCTAGATAGGTCACCTGGTGGTTCAAATGACCCACCATTTTTTTGACACGGGCCTGTAGTCTAAATCTCCTTAACGTTTTATAACCATAAACGAATCTTCGCCACAGAACAGAGATCGCTTTTTTCCTTTTTATTTGTTTCGAGTATCGACGTACATACATTTAGTAGTAAATAAAACAAATAAACAGCTGCGTATATGCGTAACATAGCCTGCTGCATCTGCAATTATGGTGTGTACCATACTGTACATATATGCATGGACTCGTACATACAATGTACAATATTCTGTAACAACACCGTTGCGCGCATACCATAATTTTCAATAATTTCATGAAATTACGGTGATCTGTAAAGATCTGCAAGCTAAAGTGGCAATGGGCAGGCGATATAGGAAGACCGACATCCGATGGGGAAGAAAGGTCCTCGAATGGCGACCACGTCTACGTCACGGCAAAAGGAGCACAGGCTGCCCTCTAACATGGTGGACTGACGACCTGAGAAAGACAGCGGGAAACCAGAGGGCGCAGTACCCGACGGAGTGTGGAATGTTAGGGGAGGCCTATGTCCAGCAGTGGACTTCTAAAGCCTGATGGATGGGTGGTGGACGGAAGCCCATATTGGACTACACAAAAATAATGATAGTAACCATTTTGTTCTGGGAACAAGTAACAATGCACTACAATAGTAGTAGGGGCCAAATGACCACGCAACAAAGTAGTCAATTCAGCCCATAAAGGTTTACATCAATCCCTAGAATGACTGTAAAGCTGAAAAAGAAAATCTTAATTTTTGACTAAGATTTGACGTAAAGATCATTAAAATTGTGAAAAAGATCATTAAAATCATGAATACCTATTTACGTATAAAAACATTTAATCGTTGAGGTAGTACTCGTAGAATCGGAGAGCACCTGCACTTATTTCTCCCCTGAAGGAACCTATTCCTTTATAGTTTCGTTCGGTAGATCGGTACCTATGACAATTTATTAAAAAAAATAGTTTATGGAACCAGTATGTATGATTGTTAATTTGATTCATAGCTCCATTCAATTTTCTCTATATTATCTCCTTTTCACCTCAAGCCACCAGCACGTAAATTAGTTTTTTTTTTACTGCAGCGTTTTATTACCAATCTAGAGGGGTGCTAAGGGCTTGTGTACACGCGATGCATTGTGTAATGCCATCATAAAATTGATTTCGTTTTTAATTATACTTACTTTAACGAAATTTGTATAAAGCCTGCATAATTATAGATAGATTGGCCAACGCGCGAGGTCGGGTGTAAGACGACCCGCGTGGGGCAATGGTTACCATGCCGGACTGCCAATCGAAGGTTCCCGGGTTCGATTCCCGGTGAAACAGAAATTTTAATGATTCCGTTCCTCCGTTTCCGTTAAATTTCCGTTCTCGGTCTGGGTGTTTGTGTTTCTGTCTTTGTATATGAATATGGTACCCGCGACACAGGGTATATTTACCCTACTGTGGGACTATGAGTGTGAAGCGTTATTTATTTCTTTAAGATGGGTGAGTGTAGTGGCTAGTGTCATGCACGTTTACGAAATCGTCCATGAGACTTGCAACGGTTTAAAGTGCTCTTCCGTTGTTCTAGGTTGTTATCAATAGATGTCATTCGTTCAACTTGGCTCGAGGAGCATTTTAAAATCAACCAACCCGCATTGAAGAAGAGAGCTTGAGTAAGCCAGGCTTCCTAAATTATGCAGAGAAACCTGTGCCTCTAGAGATGTTATTTATCGTTTGTTGGAGCAAGTTCCATACAAAAGAATTTGCGAACTACTACGTAACTTCTATTGTGAGTAGGTACCTATTGCAGTACCGCTACGGTAACGTACGTAGGCGGCTACGATAAAATCTTATCTGTTTGAAATTCCTGCTCGTAAGTGCTCGATCTTATTGGCCTTCAAACAAGGCACGTAGCGAGGCAGGTATAGCCTGCAAAGAACGTTTCTACTTTACCTGTTAAAAGACCTGTAGTATGCTACGTCTTTTCTAGGACCTCGGCCATAAATCAGCATAATTCGTAAGACACACGGAGTAACGATTGCAACCCAACCAAACCAACCAAACAAATATACTACTAGCTTTCCGCCCCCGGCTCCGCCCGCGTAGTCTAGACCTTTTTTCCCGAAGTAATGATATATTGCCCTCGGGTAAAAAATAACCTACGTAACTTTTCAGGCGCCCAGTAGATGCTATCTCCATGGGCGTACCCAGGTTCTTGGCCAGGGGGGGGCAAAGTCTAGGCCAGGGCGGGGGCAAAGTCTCGGCCAGGGGGGGCAAAGTCTTGGCGAGGAGGGGCAGGGGAGGCTAAATTTTGGTCGAGGGGGGGTATTTTAGGTTGTTTGTCAGGGAGGGGGCAAATTTTTTCAAGCTGGGTACCGCGCGTATACCGCGTATACCGTATACTGCCTTTCACGTTATCACGTTATAGACCAGTGTCGATAATTTTTGAGACCAAAAAAAAATTATACTAGGATGAAACCCATTGAAAAAGGTAGAGAATATGTAAAAGGAAATTTTTTTACGCGCGATCTCAGATCGAGAAGGGGGAGGGGGTGAGTTTTTAAGGGTAAATAACGATTTATGTCGATTTCCGGAAAAACTACAAGTTCTATAAAAAAAGTTAAATGGCAAAGTTGTAGGTAATAAAAAGATCTACATGTTTACAACTTTTGTATTTACACTTTTTACACGCTTTTTATTAGCTTCACCTGTATGTTTGTATGTTTGTATGTTTGTAACCGACTTCTTTGGGCGCGATTTTGACCCACTTTAAACGGCCAGATTTCGTTCAAACTTTGTAGATTTATTGAGGACCGATGACAATACACTAATTTGATAAAATTATTCCATTTTTCAATTTGCAAAATATGATTTTTGTTAATTTATATAATTTTCTGGTTAACTTGAAAATTTGCATAGGGGTCAAGGGCCGATGACAATGCAATAATATGAGAATAAAAATCCAACTAAAAAATTAAAAATAAATAATGTAGTTTAAAAAACTAAAAAACACGCTTTTGAGAAAATACGAACTAAAAACTAAAAAAATAAGAAGAAAATGTATATTACTGTAAATAAAGCGTGGGGTGCATGGTGTCAATAGTATCTTAAAAACCACCCCACGCTTTATTTACAGTAATATACATTTTCTTCTTATTTTTTTAGTTTTAGTTCGTATTTTCTCAAAAGCGTGTTTTTTAGTTTTTTAAACTACATTATTTATTTCAAATAACTTCAAAATTTTGAAATATCAATAACTAAGTTTTTGATTTTTTATTTTTATCTTTTGCTAAAAAATATATTTTTTCACAAAATTTGGTGATAACCTACCTTTTTATGAACCAAACACACAGTAATTTTTTCGGTTTAAAATATTTATTTTTTACACCTCATTTTGAAAAATTACCATAGTTTTCAATGGAAAATTATCATGTTAAATTATCTGCTTTTTTAACACGCTTTTATTAGCTTGACCTGTATGTATGTATGTAACAGAATCTTTTAACTTCATTTTCATTTACTTCTAGGTGTCTGATTAACTTGAAAATTTGCACAGGGTTCAAGGGCCAATGACAATACAATAATCTCATAACTTTATGTTAAAGTCCTAACTAGGATCATCAGGACAAAAAAAATATATGAGGGGCGGCTGATAAGTTCGCGGCCTAAGGTCCTTAATGAAACAAATATAAAGTTTTATATTTTTAACACGCTTATATTAGCTTGACCTATACCTATATGTATGTATGTAACGGAATCTTTTAACTTCATTTTCACCTACTTCTAAACATCTGATTAACTTGAAAATTTGCACAGGGGTCAAGGGCCGATGATATTGCAATAATATGAAAAAAAAAACCAACTAAAAAATTAAAAATAATGTACTTTAAAAAACTAAAAAACACGCTTTTTGAAAATACGAACTAAAAAGTAAAAAATAAGAAGAAAACGTATTTTACTGTAAAAAAGCGTGGGGTGGTTTTTAAGATACTATTGACACCGCACCCCTAATTTAAAAGGTCGGTGTGCTTTATGTTCGATGAAATCTCTTATTTCTGATGATATAAAAATATACAATACTACAGTAAATGTTCTCAGAAAATACAAATAATGAAAACTCGAATCCGAATTTCTTTTGAATCATTATGTACAATTTCGGGCTATTTATTAAAATTTATACTTAAATTACTCGAAAAACATATTTTTTTGTTATATTTTACCTATGTTATAGATTTTATGTTATATTGTATACTTATGTGTTTCGTAAAATTTTTCCTTTCATTTTTGTTATATTCTCTACCTTTTCCAATGGCTTTCATCTTACTATAATTTTTATTAACTTTTTACCATTTTCAAAATTATCGACCCTGGTCTATTTATTATACGAGGACACACATACAAAATATTAAATATACAAAGGAAACCACAGGAGGTAGCATATTATCTAGCATACTCTTTTTAGGTTTCTTTTTTCGTTTAGGAGATCTTTTGGGATAATTTTGAATCCCTGAATCTGGACCTTGATCCAGGGGGGGGCAGCTGCCCCCCCCTGCCCCCCCCTGGGTACGCCCATGGCTATCTCTGTACAAAAAGTCAGGTCAGAAATCAGGAAAGAAGGACAAACAAAAAAATAAACAAGCACCCTTTCACATTTTTAATTATAACATTAAGTATCGAAAAGCGTAACAAAAAAAAACGAAACAAGTATTAAAACTGAAGGTAAAGTACAATGTCCTGTCTTCGGTTTAAATATTCACGCTCAAGTGGCAGCAGCCCACTCGGCCCGGGGTGCGAACTTGGCGAAATTATGCACAACTTGAGATTTTGCGGGGCAAGAGTTTGATGCATAAATGCAAGGTGTTTATGGTTTGCTTTTAAACAAACATTGCTTTAATTCCATTTCCATAAACTGAAGAAGACAGCTGAAGCAGGTAAATCATTGAAATTTAATCAATAGCAATAAAGTTTCATTTAAAAAAATGACATTCTCATATTGACTTTCAACAACTGCTTCACTGTTTAGGGATAGAATTCCAATAATCTGTATCCTTAGTCGCAACCCACATCATAAATGGTGTCAATTATTAAAATTTCTTGTTTCTAGCTGTAGTACAGTAGGGCTTGGAACGATAAACATGTCAGTAAACCGGCACGGTTCGTTCGTTCGTTCGTTATTATTTTATAATTGACTATAGAAGTATTATTTTTAAATTGCTTTATTAAATGGATAAAGTTAACACTGGCAATTATTGTCTTCTATGTAGAGTATATTTTTCTTAATAAATTAATTAATAAAATGACTTTTAAACATGTTTATTAAACTTATATAAGTATCACTTAAAATATCTTCTGTTGTAAAAAAGGGTATATTTTAAATATAAATTATTAAAATCTTCGCGCAACATTTTTATGGTACGGCGCGCGGCAAAGCCCTTCTGCCTCAGATTTTTATTATTGGCCAAAATGTTAAAAGAATAGAATATTTAAAATGTTCGAGCCCAAAGCCGGCCTTCGTTAAGAAAGTTTCTAATTAAAGAAAAGAATAACGCAAATTCATTTGGACTTAATTCCAACAATGATGAACAACTGGGACTGTCGAACAAAAGCGAATACTTCAGGAAATGTTAGAGATGAAAGAGAAAAAAGTAATAAAGGGCTTGGCAAAAGTTTTATGTTTAACTTAGCATCATTTTCATTTAAGGTAAATTGTGTAGACTCTACATAATTTATTCTACTCTGTAGGGTATATTTTCCTTTGTTTAAATTGAAAAGTAGGTACACAACCATGTCATACCACGTCGGGTGTTTGAGGTAGGTACAGTCCATAAGATATATATCCCAGAGACTAACACGCTTGACTCTTCCTTGTTTAAGTTCATTTCATACTTTGAGGCACCTTGCAATGCCGAAGGCTGATTGTCTTCCCAAATAAGCGTCACTGGAAAACAAATCTTTCTATTCGAATGATGCCATCCATAGATAGAATTCAATTCAGTCGTGATGTGATACTTTTCCGATCAAACCATACAAGTTCTTTAGTTCTACCACCTATGATCATACATCTTCGTCGAAGCAATGTGCTATTCTGTGTGCGTCCGGCACAGGGGGCCTACTCCGTACGCATCCTTTCGTGAGTTCTAAAAATTTTGGAATCATATTTGGCGTGATCAGATCGTTTTTTTTTTGACAAGTTTATTAGTCATTGATGCAGCTACTGTTTGTATAATATTGCTAAGATTTCTTCGGGCTTGTCCAAAAATGCGGCCCGAAAGTTCACGAAGCTTCGGATTGTTGTTGTTGTTGACTCTGGTCGGCTTCAAAACCGATCCCTACTTAGCAGATAGAGTAGCGTGGTGAAGATTTAAGATTCAAGTACCGATCATTTAGATATTTTGGATATACCCTGTTAATATAGTAAAGTATTGTAAAAAGTTTTGTAATAAAAAAAAATATAGCTCGTACTATAAGCATTTCTATTCTTCGACTGCGCTTTTTTGATTGCACGATTTAAATAATCTCGCCATTTTCCATGTTCATAAACGTGCAGTTTGTATGAGCTTGTGTGTGAAGGTAGTAGAGAGATACGAAGATAAGCCGTTGTGGTAAATTCAAAGCCAAAACAATAGGACATTAGGCGAGCAAAGGATTGCGAATAGTCATGAAACGAATTGGCCAGTCTCTTAATTTGGCGGCATAGTGGCTATTTATAACCGAGCGAGCAGATGTTGGTAATCAATGTAAGTCACCAACGTTCCCGATACAGTTATAAAGGAAAATAAAGGATTCAGTGTCAAGTGAAGATACTGAACTAACGTCGTAACGTAATTTATTTTACGTACCAATTTTTTTTTATCGGGGGAAAACCTTCAAAAGGAACCCGGCACCTTGGGAGAGGATACCGGATTATGTGGGATTTGACCGCATTAAACCCCCTCGGTGACCTGCTTTAGCGCTTGGGGAGGACTCCGGAATCTCCAGTGGAATGGACCGGTGTCCTCCACGCGCGGCGCCTAAATGGGCCCGTATTCGGGAGAGCAGATGTGCTCTCCTGCACCTTCCGATGTTTACGGTGGCACGAGGCCCCGCACACACCACTGTCCTTCCCGGGACTGCTGGCTGGACGGATCGGGCTCCCACTCTCACCGCCCGCAACACCGGAAGCCCCCTTTTAGTCGCCTCTTACGATCAGGCATACCGTAGCTCTATTCTTAAAGCCACAGGGACTTATTATTTTACGTACCTACGTACTACGTTAAAGTCATAATATGGGGAAACTGATTGTTGAGCAAGCATAGACAAGATGGAAGCAAATCTTACAGCCTATGAACTTCTATCCCAAAGTTCATGCTGTCTCGAATCTGGGTGAGTCTGAAATCCAAAGTAGTGCGGTTTCGTTTCCACTCAGTGGAACTGATTCCTCGCCTCGCCTCAACGAAATGCAACAGAAACGCTTCGCAGCAGAAATGCAGACCATCGCTTCCATCAGCATTCAAGAGAAGCAACTGCGACTTTACACGGGCCTAAAGCTCCGCTAAAAGAGACAAATCTCTATCGACTGCAATGTCCAATTAACAGTGTGGTGTTAATAACGAAGACTGCAAACTTGTTTGCGTATTAGCTGTAGCTTAGTGAAAACTCATGTAGCGGTCCTCAACAGTTTTACACCGTCCCTTTTTCCAAAAATTACCAAGAATAGTTCTTTATAGAACATTCAATCGTTAGATATCCTGAACTGTTACTTTAAATGAGACCTTCCTCATCATGAAAGGGACCTAAGCACCATTTTTGTATACTTACTTATTCAACGATACCCCACTTGACGTAGTTCGTCGTTTTTATTTTTATTTTGAATATATAACGTCTGTTTGTATATTGGGTAAAGGATTATGGCCATGTCTTTAGTGACACTCGCAAGATTGAGATGAATCATTTGAAGTATGAATCTTAAATTGGTCAATGCGTTTGGGCTCTACAACGCCACATAGAAACAAACATACGTAGAGATGATAAATATTTCTTTGCGTCGCGCAGTCGGTTGAAAAATATCAACTATAGCCCAACATAATTCGTGACACCGACTACACCTTACATCACGCTGAATATAGAAGTAATAAACTAATGGTGATAAAGAATCGTCATAGAATGGTCATAAAATCAATTGGCTGATGTCTTATTTGGCGGAATAACGTCTATTTATAAATCGCTCTAACTGATTATGTATATGTAGCATAGTTGCTACAGTATGGTACCTCATAATTATGAGTATGTTTTGAAGCAACAAGAATCTCCATACTTCATAGTTTAGCTCCATTTTATTACATAGCTGTGTAGTTTAATAAAAATACTTCTTTTTCACAATCAGTGACATACTGAAGTCTAAATACACGATACGCTGAAGATCGCGGCGAGTGTAGTTTCGAAAATGAGTGAAGGTGTATTCGAAATTATGTCGAAAGCTATATATAAACATTTAATAAAAATATGTATACACAGAATATGATTATACTTATCTACTTGTTTCTAATAATATATTTAGGTACATATACTTAAACAAGAATTGCTCGTTTAAAGGTATTAGATTATTTGCATGCCTTATATAGAGAAGCTTAAATTGTTGTAAGACCATCTATGTAAACCTATATTCATGCAAATAAAATAATTTAATTCTATTCGTAGGTCAAAAACCGGCCAAGTGCAAGTCGGACTCGCGTACGTAGGGTTCCATACCATTATCTAAAAAAATCTTAAATATTTATTTTATTCTATTTTTGGTATTTGTTTTTATAGCGGCAACAGAAAGATGAGATGCAGCCCATTATCAAAAAAATCACGTTTATAGTATGGGGGTCCCCTTAAATATAGGTATATGTATATTTTATTCTATTTTTTAGTATTTGTCGTTATAGCGACAACAGAAATACATCTGTGGAAATTTCTAATGTCTAGCCATCACGGTTCATGAGATAAAGCTTGATGACAAACAGACGGACAACGGAGGCGGAGGCTTAGTAATAGGGTCCCGTTGGCACCCTTCGGGTACGGAACCCTGAAAAGAATTGCGTAGTATAATGTCTAATGTCTAATTTTCTCCGGTTCTAGGCGGTAAATCTAGTAAAGGATTTGTTTCGTTTCGTGATTAATCTGTAAAATATTTCAAGAATCATGGATAGCATAATTTTGTCTAGCGTAACCGACTGAACATGACAACAGTAATATTTCGACATAGTTTTCGAATGTGTAAATGATTAAAAATATTTTTTAATACAGTTGCTCAAAAAGTGACGTATTGCAGGGACGTATAGCGTGCGGGAAGTGGGCTATTACACACTCCTGCTTTTTCTTTACCTTTTCCGCACTCGTGCGTTCTCTTTCCCAACTGTCAAAATAATGTTTATTAAAAAGAAAAAAAAACCAACCACAAAGTTTTAGAAGTTTTAATGATTCATGCAAATATTTCTAAAAAGAAGCTACTAATTTGTTTCAATATCAGATTTAATGATTTGATTCAATGAGTTAGGTTAGGTTTCATTTCATTTCATCTCATTAACATTTTCATTTCATATCAATAAAAAAATCTACTGAAGACTTGGCTGTATGGGCATAGTTCCCTTTGCCTACCCAGAATGGGTGAAGAAAACAAAAAAATCTCTGCATATAGGTATTCTTTTACGGTTGGCGCCATTTTTCAAAAATGTTCTTTGCAAGTTTTTATTATTTTATTAAATTGCTTAATTTTTTCGCAACTGTATTAAAAATATTTGTTCAGTACACGTGCGGAACCGTCATTGGAAGGAGTTCCGACTGTCAACCCTCACCTTCGGCTGCGCCTCGGCTCGGGTAGACATTTGTCGGAACTCCTTGCAATGACAGCCTTTCCGCACTTGTAATGAAATATACTATTTAAAGTACCATTTTCACAGAGCTATAATTTACACATTATTACTTACATTACCCCCGTGCCGTCCAACGGTCCAAATAAAGCATGGCATCCACGTACGGTCTGGAAGCTGTCAAAATCGATACTAAGTTGGTTATACCCCTTCCGTTTTCTGATTCTCGATAGCTTTCATCCAATTTCAATTTATAAACATAGGAATAGCAGACAGAAACAATTTGGCTTTATAATATAAGTAGGGCTATTACAAAATGTACACAGAAATGGTTTAATTTGTATGACTTTATTTCTGGATTACACTTATAATGACTTTCAATCAATTTCTATGCAGTAGGGCTGCTAGTCTAGAGACTGATGCTCATCTAGTGAGTATGTCCAGAAACCTTGTCTTCACCAATTATTTACAGCAGAAAACTCCTGTGGCAGAAATGGGTATTACCGGTAGTGATCGTTTTTTGTTGCCTTACTACCGTCCACTTACCTATAGTAACATAATAACATAACTGAAAAATATGTAATCGCAATTTTTTATATATTTATTTCCTTTCCTACTTTAAGCATTTTCCACTTCCTAAATAGTTCGTTCGATCGGTAGATCGATAGATCTATCTAAGTAAAAGAAGCAACAACATCAATGTAACAAACGTCTGTTGTTAAGAAAAAATAGTAATTGATGATATATTGTTGTTGTGAGTGTTCTGTATCATTCATTACAATCATTTCATCTATATCTTCCCCTATCTTTATGTATCTATTGTCCTATAACCCTCCAGAGGAAGATTTATTGGGTCATCATAAAATTTTAGTCCCAATTGAATCGTGATAGATGTATGTATGTATCCTTCGTTGATTGCTTCGTCCCCTCACGTGATCCTTATCTGTAGTGGACAGTAAAATTCTTACTGGTATTATCTTTGCGTAGTCGTAACCTCTAATACACGGTTATTTTGTTTACTCGGTGAATTTTATTGATCTCACCATTCTAACTTGTGAAATATCACACAAGGAAACTCGAGTTTTAACCGATACGAGACAAGAAAACAAGAGGTAAACGAAACTTTGCCGTCGTCTGATGTTTTTCTTCTACTTTGATGTTTATAAAAAAATCTTAACTTTAATATACATACTACATTATAAAGCTGATGAGTTTAAAACCTGAGCTGTTTGTTTGAAAGCGCTAATCTCAAGAATTACTGGCCCAAATTGAATTTTTTTTTTATCGACGAAGGTTTTAGGCTGTAAAACATCACGGTACTCGTATATCGCAGGTACAACCGCGGGGCACATTGCTTATTATAACTTAAGTTGAATTAATTTTACAGCTTTTCCTGATAAAACCATAAATCTGTTTAAATATACCTAAGTTTATAAATAGCAGTGTACTTGACAAGTATCTTGACTGAATGTACTTACGATGTAATTGCCTTTATTGTTGTTATCTAGTTAATTTTAAGTTAAATCTTTATAGATCGACCAGTAACAGTATTGGCATGATAGTATAATGCACACTATTGCACATGGTCCGCACAGGTGACCTGGATTCTATCGAATCAATTTCAACGGGAACTTTTGTAGTCTGTGGTATAAATCAAGAAAAATTAGTCTACGCCACAATTATTCTGTACTTAATGAGTAAAAATACGACCGACCGAATACTTTTATTTGGATCATTATATTTTTTATGAATCCTGAAGAGGTTTGTAGAAAAAGTTCTTTTTAAAATTACTCTACAGAAGTTAAGTCATGCGAATGGAGGGTAAAACTTTGCCTTGGTCTTTTGTGCAACTGTGTGAAAGAACTTTTAATAGAATGTCGGAAGTAGTCCGGAGGTGTAAGGCATTGTCTCCACGAGCTAATACCAAGGTAGAGCACTCGAAATGCTCTGTTATTGTTTCCGTTCAAACAAGATGAACGTGGAAATTGCGAAACTGAGTTAGAATTGGGTCTGAGTGACAGAAAGATTGAAAACGAAGTACCGTTGATTAAAATTGTATCCTTGATGGAAAATTGAGATGGTTCTGGTATCAAAACCATGGTCTTGGCCTTACATGGAGGTCTTAATTGTTCCTAATATACCTTGGATATCTTCACCTTCGCATCAACGAAAGCAGCCAATTATTATTCACTGGTGAACAAAGGCGCCACTCGACTGAAGAGGTTCTCACAAGCTGCTCGACTGAGAGTCCGTAAATTGAACAAGTCTTGGCTTTTATCAGTGGCAATGGGGTGCCCTCGTGGAGCCATTGGGTTATCTGCTTCTTCAAGGGCAATATCAGTTTCTGGTGTAACTGGTTGACCTTGAACATACCATTATTGAAATGCAAACTGCAACGTTCATCGTCCAGAATCGATGTTTTTATAATTTGCAATATTTTCTTTATCTTCAATATTCCATTTGAAACCTCTACAAACGTGCAGTTAACGAACAATTTTATGCAAAAATATTTTCAATACATAGGTATTTGTTACAAGCAAGATTCGACTTAATTATGTCGAACTACTGATATTAAACCACAACATTGCTGTAGTAATATTGAAACATAATTCATTACCTATCTCGTGATCAGCTAATGGTTCATTCACAAAACGATGTACTCTGATGTAATGGCTCGTGAAATATCAGACATTATCTTTTGAACAATATTTTTGATTCGATTTTATTTCATAATCTATTAATATGTCGTTTTCTTCTCATTCTCCTTTAAAATTGTTTCATCAGTATTTGAAATAATTGTGAATAGGTAAAGAAGATTTTAGACTCTTAATTAGTCATACAGACATTTATTTTTAATCATTCCGTTATTGTTACCACAAACAATCCATTTACTCATATCGACTTTACAAAATACCGTTTAGTGTCTGTTGTGCTTCCTTTGTAGCTCTCTAGCCAAGCTGAAACTTTAGTTTTTATTTACAACTAGCTGTACCCTGCGCGCATTTGAGGGAAAGACATTACAGAAACCTTTGTGGGCTCATGCACAACACTTTGCTGAAGATAATGACATGATCAAATGCATATTTTACGATTCCATAAGGGACATACAGACAAACATTCATTTTTATATCTATATACATATAAAAATGAATGCTGCTGCTGAACTCAACCTGCTTTTTCTGAAAGAACTTTAAAATTGTTCATGCGCCAGCCATCGTACTTGATAGGATTCGTTCAAAAGAAATGATCTTGGATAAAATATTGTTCTCTTAGTTTAAACGTTTATCGGGAAATTACATAGAAACCAATCGGGTACAATCATTTTCGCAAATTCTTTAAAGCAATAAAAGCTCTGAATGGGTATTGGGTATTGTTCAAATGAATTGGAATGGCGAACAATACAGTACTTGATGTCCTCTCAAAAGTGCTCCATAGCCAAGCGTTGAATTCGACCATCTCTATCCTGCTCAACTCTAGCTGCTACGAGGGAGACGGACGGTCAGCGCACGTTGATTATCTCCAATTGAGTTGACAGTTCATACCAGTTTGGTTCAGATTTGTCGAGGTCGGCCACTTGCTGCCTGCAACATTTTCGCCTTTAGCTAAAGCAGACAAAAATAAAAGAAAATTGTCCTCTGCGCTGTCTTCGCGACAATTGAGATGATTATCGGATTTAATGGGTCGTGAGTCATGTTGATGAAGTAGATTGATTTCCAAGCTAGTTTAAGATTAACTACCAGAATAGCTAAGCCTATTTGTATCAGTATCATTTAAATATTATCGTAATATAAGATTCCGTATCATGGATATCAATTATTCTCGTTAGTTATCTTTTAATAACATAAAAATCTATGTCTATTACGGAATTTAAAAAAAACATCGACCAATACATATTTCCTAAAGTGGTTTTACTTTAGAATGTAATAAGGTGAAGAAGAATGCGTGAACTTGCAGGACACCGCTAGTTCATCATGAAACTGTTATTTACCCCACGAATCCAATTTAAAAATCTTGTCAAAAGCAGAACAATAAACGCGACCTGAATTTTGCGGATTATCATGCGCCGTAGAAAATAATGTCAAAGGAAGGTCGAGTTGTATATTTGAGCAATAAAATTAGTAAAATTGACACAATTTTACAGCAGTAAAGTACGAGTAGCTAGCTAATTATTATATACTCTTCCTTAAGGTCTAGTGTAGTGGCATACCTAAGTAAAATTGTTTCCCTTTTCCACTTTCTTGAATACGTTTCTTTCGTTAACGTAAGAGTTCATTTATCAGAATATATAGAATATAATATTCATCTTCTATGTACTTACTTCTTCTATTTATTTATTCCAAGTTTTTGGATGTACGAAAAACTTACATGCAGTATTTTTTAATTTTGATTATTTTTTGACAATATTACTTAATTTAACGTTAAAATCTCTATCATTGAAGTCTCTACCAACTCGCATTACTGTAAACTTACTTGA
Source organism: Pyrgus malvae (assembly GCA_911387765.1). Taxonomy (NCBI): domain Eukaryota; kingdom Metazoa; phylum Arthropoda; class Insecta; order Lepidoptera; family Hesperiidae; genus Pyrgus; species Pyrgus malvae. The sequence goes on along the minus strand of OU426958.1, from coordinate 2,440,834 downwards.
ATAATTCGTAATTGACTAATCTTCAAAATTATGGAAACCCGTGTCCTGCAGTGGGACGCAATGACGCAACATGGGTTTGTGTACACTACTTTCTACTTTTCTATACTTCTCTAATTACAGGTCTGCTGGAATAGATTCCTAAAAGAATAAGCTATAGAATATATATTCATTGATGTATGTATTTAAATTTTAGTTCATTGTGTACATGAAAATAAATAAGGGCCACCGCAATAATTGGTGTTCTCTTAAATAAAAAGGAATCTAATCGTTTCCACTTACCGTAACACAAAAGCACAAAAACTTTCCCCAAAGCTACGTATGGCTTAGGCCTTAATCCACCTAATGAGGCCGTGGTGTAAGTTTGGGAGATTCGCACAATTATAGAGGGGGACTGTCGCCGTTGCTGATTAACTTTGTAGGATCGAGACCTTGCGAACCTCTCCTAATTTACGTGAAATGTGGGTACTTATGTTCTCTTGAACCTTTGTCTTGTTAGATCACACCTATATGTTACTAATTTATCATCTATCTATATACTATAACGTTGTAATTTTTTGAAGAGAACTCAAAGAACTATTACGACTTTTAGTCACGCTGAGTTCTTATAAGGGTACGTGCAGCGAAGAATATTTGATACACTTATATATTTTTTGCATTTACAATATTTATACAACCTGATTTTGTTCTCTAGCTTTTCTGGAAGTTACTTGTCAAAACTTGCTCAAGACTTTAGGGACGTATCTAGAATGTTATGAGTAATTGATGTCGTTGAAGTGCTCTTGGAACAGTTGACATTAAAGTGCATCTTCACAAACATCTGGTTTACTCAATGAACTACAAAATATTATTTCATTCATCGAAGTTGAAAAGTTAGCTATAAGTGTTTCAGATATCTCATGTTATGGTCTATGTTCCTCAAAACCATTTTCTATCTGCCTACAATTTATTAAAACTGCATACTGATATATTTCTGCTACCTAAGATGCTAAAAAGATGAGTTGACCTTACTGATTCTACTCGTATTACTAGTCCATTGTTCCGCCCAATAAGCATTCCACCTTCAACATCTAACAATCTGGCAACAATTTGCTTATTTGCAGCAATCAAATCATCTGTAACCAGATCTGGCGTGTGCGCACTTCCTGCGGGATGCGACCCGTTGACCGTTTGACGTCACAATGGGCAGCTGACATACAAGGTCGAATACAGCGGGACACGCCCCGCGTCCTGGACCTTTGTAAACACTATATTTATTAGTTTAGTACAATAAGTATGATCATTTCAATAGTTCTCTTTTGAATTAGCTCTCTATTATGTCTAAGCTCGTAGCGTTTAATTTCAGTTGAAGATATGTATGTATCACAAACATTTACATTTTTTCTACGTAAAGTTAGTTACATATTTTGAAAATTGTTTATGTTTGATTTACGTAAGGATGTTAAATTTCAAATTCGATTCTTACTAAAAATGTGACACATTGCTTTTTATGAATATAGTTTTGATTGCTAATAGATATTATGTCAATTTCATACTACTCAATAGTTGAATGGAGGGGTACATAGGAAATCTTGTTGATAATCATATTTTAACTTGCGTTGACACTAATTTAATATCTAATTATTTCCAACTAGCATGCTTCGCCCCCGTGGACCCATTTTATAGGTTCCCGTAGGATAAAAACCTATGTCCTTTCCCAAGGTCCACAATGTCTGTGTTCCAAAAATTAAAATTGGTTCAGTAGCTTAAGCGGGAAAGCGTTACAGACAGACAGACAGAGTTAATTTCGAATTTATAATATCGGTATGGATTTCTTATGTAATTGGATAATATAAATACCAAACATGCAGTTAAATATCATTCAGACCACATTATTTTCTCGAAACGCATGTGTTCAAATGTAGGTACCTTCATCAGTAATACCTTGATGACTGACGAGTGACATGTTTTTAATGGAACAATAGAAATGATTATATTGCATAATGCATTGCTCCATATTCCATTCCTAGTAATAATCCGTGCCATTGAGGACGAGATTATAATATAGTGCTTAGGAATTTTATCAACAAGCGATTCAGTATAGTCATGTTGAGGGTTTTTCCACAAGTCGAGCTTACTTTTCTTACATCGCAGTCAGTATCCATTCAATGTATGGGAACCAATATTTTTCGTATTAAATGATGAGCACTGGCACACTTGTTCCTTAGGATATTAAAAGTGAAATTGAAAATTTATATTACAGGTAGCAATTTTAAACTTCATGAATTTAGGTAGTTAAATAATAGTAATTCCCGACCGCCAATTGGAAAATATATCTCCTAGCTATCCTTACTGTGTACTTTTCTGAAACAATAGTGTGACAACATTTTAAATTCAAGAAAATACGCTTTTTATATGTACATACCACATGACTTTGTAATGGGGAACCAGGAATAATTACCATAAATGCATTATGGAGGAAGCGACCATACATGATATTTATCCTTCAATTAAATTCTGCACAGAATATTGAATTGCAGTTTTAAACATACATATAGAATTGAACTTTTCTCGATTAATATTATCATCTCTCGTGAGTATTTAAATTGTTATTTAGGTTTGAAAATTCGTTTTGACTTTGTAAAAGAAAATATTAACAGCTCTCACAACAAAGGCACCTTTTGAAACAGAAACATTTCAGCAAAACTTATTATTTTCCTAAACCAAGTTTGTGGTAGTTTTAATTAAGGCGGTACGTAAAGTCCGTCAGAAATAATTAGTGGTCCATTCTCGTTTGGATTCCGAATTGCGGCGAGGGTCTCTTGTGAATACTTACACCGTGGATTAAATGTACCTACCTCTGAAGCTTTACGCTCCCAAATAATGTTATTTACGTGTTTTATGTAAAGTGGTAATCTGGTTTAGGATAAAATGCTAATGCGTCAGGCTACACTGTATTAATTTTGCCTTAATGGTCACATCACATGCCAAGAACGAAATTAAATAGGATTAAAATTTTAAGAATAACACGGAAAGGAAGAAACTTTAGTTAATGATATGGTATGGTATTGGAGGCGTGAAACAGAAATTCGTTCAAAATCTTTATATCAACGTACGTGTAGACGAATTAATTAAGTTTTTAACCAAAAAATAGAACCGCCTTCAAACAACTAAAAAAATAAAATTGTTCAGTACCTACTTCTCCTTGCTTATGGTAATGACTCTTAAAACTTTTACAATAAGCAAGAAGAAGTAGGTACTGAACAATTTTAATTTTTATCTTATAGCCATCTAATAGCCTAAAAGAATACTACTATCGGTCCATCGGAACGTGTAAATTATGGAAAGAATTAACCTTTATCCTTTATAGTCATGTTAATCTTATAGCCAAAAAGAATACTACTATCGGTCCATCTGAACGTGTAAATTATGGAAAGAATTAACCTTTATCCTTTATAGTCATGTTAATCTTATAGCCATCTAATAGCCAAAAAGAATACTACTATCGGTCCATCTGAACGTGTAAATTATGGAAAGAATTAACCTTTATCCTTTATAGTCATGTTAATCTTATAGCCATCTAATAGCCAAAAAGAATACTACTATCGGTCCATCTGAACGTATAAATTATGGAAAGAATTAACCTTTACCCTTTATATTCATGTTAATCTTATAGCCATCTAATAGCCAAAAAGAATACCACTATCGGTCCATCTGAACGTATAAATTAGGGAAAGAATTATTAACCTTTACCCTTTATATTCATGTTAATCTTATAGCCATCTAATAGCCAAAAAGAATACTACTATCGGTCCATCTGAATCTATAAATTATGGAAAGAATTAACCGTTGAGGAGATGTACCTTCAAGCTTAGCAACATGAGGTGATGAATATTTGTTTGTACTTATTATGTTAAAAAAATATGAGTAAAAAAATGTGTGTGCCTATAAAGTTTCAATGTTTGCCTTGATTTCCCTAGCATCAAATCATCAGATTTGGACATAGTGACAGACAGTACTTTAGGAGAATAAGTTTTTGAACAAAAAAATATATATTGTTGGACCACTTCGGCAATGTAAGATTTCGATCAAAAAACCATTGATTGAAAGAATTTGCTCTCAGCTCCTAATCGTCGCAGTACCTTCCATCATCAGCTCAGCACTATGAGATGATTACTATGCTCAAATATATCTTATGCTTCAGAAAGTATAAGGAAATTAACGTGTGTGCATATAAAATTTGAAAGTTCGTCGTGATTTCTCTGGGATTCCATCATCAGATCCTGACTTGGTGTCAATGGCAACACCTCGGGAGCATAAGCACACGAACAAAAAAGAATTTTGAAAATCGGTCCAGAAACGGCGGAGTAATCGGTAAACATATTATTATATATAAAAAAATACATACAGCCGAATACATAACCTCCTTTTGGAAATCGGTAAAAAATATAGTTCGTTGTAAGCAAAAAACACTTTTTCAAACATGCATGTTATGTTACACAACTTTTTTATTATAACCGGTTTTTTTCTTTTTCTTTTTACAAACCCTAAAAATGCACTAAAAATTGTTTCATACATAATATCAAAAATAATATCATCCAAAATTGACATTACTGCCTCCCACCCAAACTTACCTTAAACGGGAACCCCAAAAGAGAAAATCTTGAATTTTGTATTGTATTGTCTTTTCTTTTGATCCAAGAAAGCCGAAACGAAAGCAATGAAAGTCTGTCGTGTTTAATGTTTCGTGCCGCATTCAGACTAGAATTTTCTATGATTTAACTCCATCCATGCGCGAATAAAAATGGTAGACGTCAAGATTTAAACTTTGAAAATAAAGCAGAGTGTGGAGAAAAGTTGTAGCATTTCTTAGGAAGCATACGAATTATAAATAGAACCGAAATTCTTGGTGAATAAATTCAAAAGATATTTCACGTAAAGTTATCAGAATTTAAAAGTTAATTATCATGTATCATATCACATTGCTGTACTTTTTAAAAAATCAAAAAATAAAGAGAAACTATCTATAACTATAGCAATCTAGAAATATAAACTCAAATTTAATTTTTGACTTGCTGTTTATGTCTGAATTAACCATAAAATTACCACAGACTCGACTTTCTGATTAGTTTAGAAATCACGCTGAGTTCATTAATATAGAAAACCGCAGAGGTAGTGTGTCATGAAATATTGATAGTCTTTATGTCAGGAGCAGTGAAAATTAACCAAGCTGGTACCGTACCGTTGCCGACCAAGTTCCTGTGGGGAAGGAAACGGCATAAATCAAATGTCGTGACTTTTAGTTACTATACTTTCGTAACTCATTTCATTTTGTCCTTGGTAAAGTTTATAATTGCTACATATATTTCAGTCGTATACTTGTCCTATATTTAAACTATACTTGTGCCTTTGACTTCTGTTAGGTTAAACTTAAGACTAAATAGTAAATAGAGCCAAGCTTCTTTGTTGTCTTTGAACTCAATGCTAGTCTTGAATATGCAAACATAACCCTTTCATAATTGTTCACAGCAGTGCGAAAATGATGTTTATAAATGTACGCAAGCATACCTTTTAAAGCTTCGTTTGATAAACAAAAGTAATATGTATAATGCTTTCTTCACAATGCTTTGACGTTCCCACTCTTTTATGAACGTTTCACACATTTTTGGCAGATAGCAAAGGTATTTAACACAATGTAGCATTTCACAAAGATTTATTTTTCATGCTTTTAACAATTTGAAATGAAGTAAAGCATAAATAGTTTTAATACATAGTTGCGATTATTACAAGTACCTCTACCAAAAACGTAGAAAAACTAATTTGCTTATTATTTTAAATACAGGTATGCCAATAATAAATATGAAATGCAACTGCATTTTAATGACGTCTTGTTAAACATTTTTGATGCTATTACTATTAAAATGCATGGATTGTAGTTGGAAGGCAAATAATTTATTAGGACTACATTGTTTCTGTTTTATTAATATAACTGCAATCTACTTCTTCTTTTACCAAGTTTTTGTGAGTAGGTACCTACTCCCGGTACTTTCTCCTATCTCCTATGATGGATTAATTTAGCATTTTTTAAGAAGACCGTTAAGTTTTCAAAGCGTGATAATATGCACCGTTATCGTGCAACTTGATATCAATTCCCCGTGAACCGCAACACGTTTGCGGTCTAAACTTGAAACACGTGCGATGTCTCATTTAAAAAACATTTTCAAGGATAATGACATAATTCAAAATTAAAACAAAGTAAATACTGCTATATAAATATCTATGCAAACTGATTGCAGATCAACCTGATTATTAGGTACTGACCTCGTGTTATCGATTTATAAATTTGCATTTTGTATTGTACAGTGCTTGATAACAATAGAATACATTTTTATATGTGTAGAAAAAACACTGATGATAAAAGGATAAAAGGATAGCTATAATATTATCTTACTATAATAACTTTATCTTGCGACTGAAAATTTGGACCTTATTCGTATTTTCTGAATATTTCACAATTTTACTAACTTTTGTTCAAAACATTACTTGCAAGAGGTCAAAAATAATTATAACGGCATAATGCAAAAAATACACAAATAGGTATTTCTAAATCTTTATGTTAGAGACGACGAAAGGCTTCGCATCCGCCACTTACTGTTAAGCAGTACGCGCGTCAAGGGTCCTTAACCCTTTAGAGATCTTAAAGCAGCATCAGACGTTCAAGTATAAAAGTTTCACGTCTTATCATGAAGCTCGGCCATTGTTGAAAATCCTACAGCATTCAGCAAGCACCACTTTGCGTTTATGAGTGTGATTTTCCGGACACCTTTTAACGGCGCATGTAACGTTTATAAATACATTGTCATCTCCTCTGTTGTTAATTTTTATATTATTATATAGAAATTAATTGATGAATAGCTTAATCAATGTGACTATTGCTTGGGATTGGTTTTGAAATATTTATGAAAGTCTTAATAAGTTTATTAAATGATAATGCGCACACATTATGTTCATGTTTATCCAAATTGTTTAAATGATTTCCTGAATCCGACTGATAGTTTTGCAAGGCGATTCTGCAATTTTTTTGAATTATAATGCTCAAAATTCCTGCTTTTAAACACGTTTTTACAGCTTCTAAAAGCGAAAAGCAAGTATCAGAAAAAGAAAAACTACGACCTACATCAGGCTGCTGCCATGTCTCCGAGTCCTACATTTCTGATGAGCCGTGCGATGCTCTTTTGTATGCTTGCGGTGCACTTACTTTGAATTTCTCAGCGAAAATCACTGGTATATATCATGTTTCATGTAAATGTACATTTTAGACTCTATAAAGATTTAAACCTCGAGAAAAACAGGCCATTTAAAAAGGCTATGAAACTTAAAATATCTTCATCTTCGATTCTGATCCAAATTGTGTAACGTTGTCTTGCGATAATTTTATTCTTCATTTTGTGAGTTGGTTAACATAAATAATTATTTCCTACATCACCTCCGATGTTAGTGTTCCTGTAATTTCTCCGAGTCGTACATGTATGGGTATGGACCGTGCGATGCTCTTTTGTGCTCGAGCTTTGAAATACTAACCGACATTCACTATACTATAGTCAGGCCAACGAGACGAGATAAAAAATGTAAACAAAGCTTCAGGAGTTCAAAACATTTTTATTTGAATAAATTTTAAACATAGCATATACTAGCGACCCGGCCCAGCGGTGCATTATGTCCCAAATATTATGTTATAATTTAATTTCCTTCAAATTTTATTATGCTGGATATGTAATTGATTTGGAAACAAGTAATTTTTTTGTAGGACTTAAATTGTTTTCTACGTAACAATTCAAGTAATGTCTTTGAATTTCTTAGTGTTCGAATCTTGTAGAGTTCTCTTTTGTACACGTGACTTACGATTCTCAGGAATATCTCTTCACTTATATAGCGTTTCATTTCGCTCAAAACAACTTAGATGTACCTTTAACTCTCTTAAGTTTTTCTGAGTGGGAATTTATTTTGACAAAATTTTAATGTCCTTTGTATATGTAACATATTTTTTTTATCCCGATATATTCATTTAAAATTTATACAATTTCTTTTAGACAATTATATCGTAGGTACTCGGTTTATATGTACGACACAGCAATATAGATTTAAGCTATTACCAACTTAGTGATCTCTTAAAGAATTTTAAACCTATTTGACTGAAAAAGTTAATTAGATCTTGTATTAACTTTTATAAGTCCAATAATTATGTCTGAATTGATAAATGAACTTTTTGATTAAATTTGGAATATAGATGACAACAGAAACTGTCACGTCCATAAATATCGAAAGTTGGTCGTAGCCTTGGGACAGCATTCTTGGCATTTCCCGTGCCCTATAACGTCAATAATCACCCGGTGGCGGAATTACTTATTACTAACTTACGTAAAGATAAAGCAGGAAGTCATCAGCTGCGTATTGCGTAGACCTTTGTACCAAGTAGAAGAACAGTAATTCCACGTTGATTTTCCTCCAGGAGGATCCTCTGATTTTAGATTTTTATTTTGCTGTGTAGAAATCCATAGGTGTTAGGAAGTTATACCTCCATATCTACTTGTAAGAATCGTTAATCTAAGGTTAAGTAATTGGTACTTAGTGGCGGTGGTCGAAAGTGTCGAAACCCCTATGAATTCTTTCACATTGCGATCTTAGGTACCTACATTTAATACGCATAGTACGTCACGTTAAACTATCGGAAAGTAACCATAACTTCAGGTAATAAATCGACGTTTCCTTACTAATTTATTATATCCGAAGTGGTCGAGAATGACGGGACACGCAACATTTACGTCACAGAAGCTCGGTGTAGATTAATGATAATGAACTTTAATGGAACGCGTATACTGTAAATATGGTTCACATGTATCTTACTGTGCAAATTTACGGACTATTGTTACTGTACAGCTGTTTATGACAAAGCTAAATTAATGTCATTATTTTTATTTAAATACATTAACTTGCAGTCCGCGTGGCGTTTACTGGTCGCTGCAGTCTGTAGATGTTTAGATGTCTAATTTAACTTCAAGAAAGTCTGATTCTTGGCCTGCAATGCTGCTTCTCTGGAGTCTAATGGTAGAATACCGAACATTTTCACCAAAACACAATAGAATTAATTGAGTTGGTGTAGGTGCAGCGGTAGCTCTACCCGGTCGAACTATTAAAGTTCTACGAACTATAAATTGTCGGAAATGAAACGGCGTGCAATTAATATAATTACCTTTTTAAAAAACGACTACCTTTTCATTTACCTTTTGTTGCTGACCTGTTGTAAAAAAGGAAATCTGGACCTTTAAAACCTTGTTAGTCATGGGCATAGATTTATATCTATGGTCATGGCCAAGTAGCCAAGATTTTGGTACTCCACTTAAGGGGAAAAAAAATCTCCATAAGCATATTCCATTTACATAATAAATCAGTTCACTCCGTAATTTACCCATTATAAAAAACACAAAAACGATTTTATACCCTAGCGCCAATGAAAGACTTGGGCCTGAACAGTTTGCTGATGTTGAAAAATACTGCCGCCTGCTCCCCTAATGCTCAAATATTACACCGCATTTTCTGTTCCTTCCCTTTTTCAGTAAGACGAGATATTAAATTTGATATTCGAGCCCCCAAAGCGGAAAATATGGCGAATCTTAACTGCGTCACGTCTAGATGGTAGATTTGACTCGATTTGGAGTTCTCAGTCAAAGAAACGGATATGCAAACAGTTTTCAAAATTGTATAGCAGATACGCTCAAGAATCTACGGATTATACCGCGTTGAATACATTATTGTATGATGCCTAATAGTATCGAGATAATATTTGTGGCCGTTAAACCCGACTGTAAATATATAGTGAAAAACCTTATGTTGTGATAGATTTTCCTCTAGTTTAAGAATTTTTTAACTGTTTTCCCTAAATAGGACCCCACCAAAAACATCCTGTAAAAACTAGCCAGCCATGTTTAGATGGAGCTGCTTGTTTCTCTATAAAAACTGATGAAATCCATATCAATCAATCAATAATACTAAAAGAGTGAAAAATAAAAACAAGATTTTCCGCAACATAGAACTGATAGAAGAAAAAAGACCACGTAGAAGAAGACGTTGGTCAAACCAAATCCGCACTGCACTTCTTGGCTCAGTCAAGCATTACACTTTAAAAACCGTTGAGAAAAGAAGTGTAAGACGCACTATCATACACAAGATAATGCTAGGTGATGCTCAATTTGTAACTGGATAAAATGTGTATTAATAATTTTCTGTCTATATTACGATGTCATAACTACTATATTTATATTTGTTACTTTTGAGAAAATATGCATGCTGTGCAGGTCTTGCACCTCTGGAAAACTTGCGCCAGTAAAGTATGAAACTCTCAAGAACTTCTGACATTAAACTTTGCACCTTTAATATAAAATTTAGGCTCCTTGAGCGGACTACGTGCTGCGGGTGTAAATTTGTAAGTTTTTTAATAAGGCCCTGGTAACATTTTAAGATGTGATCGATATGAGGTGCGCAAGGACATGTAGTTAGACTACTTTGTCTATATTTTAAAATCTCCAGTAAGTATATGAAACCTATGGATCCAAAATGGGTACAAAAAGTCTAAAGTTTTGATTACTTTCATCTGTGATGTTCTGGTATTTAATATTACTAATAAACCTTCTTATCGAATGTTCTACTCTTTTTTCAGAAATATAATATTAAAAAAGGTCCGATTTCATTCATTTCAACATTTTTCATCTAAGAGACGACGCAGTATTCGATTGAAAGCTCCCTTCAGTTCTGGTATTTAATATTACTAATAAACCTTCTTATTGAATGTTCTACTCTTTTTTCAGAAATATAATCTTAAAAAAGGTCCGATTTCATTCATTTCAACATTTTTCATCTAAGAGACGACGCAGTATTCGATTGAAAGCTCCCTTCAGTTCTGGTATTTAATATTACTAATAAACCTTCTTATCGAATGTTCTACTCTTTTTTCAGAAATATAATCTTAAAAAAGGTCCGATTTCATTCATTTCAACATTTTTCATCTAAGAGACGACGCAGTATTCGATTGAAAGCTCCCTTCAACGTATTTTCCATTCGATAGCGTTGCGTCAGGAAAAGCTTAGTACCCTCAGGGTGCGTTTGACTTTGACTGATTGCGTAATTGGGAGAATCAGTTCAAATAATTTTGATTAAGAGTTTAATACTCGTAATATTCTTTGTTTTATTTTCGTTGATTTTATTATCTACACTAGAAATATTTAAATTGTTTGAAACAATAGTTGGCCAATTTCTAATTATGTCCCGTCATCTAGAAATGTGTTTCTATGTCTAAGGATTATTATTGTAACCTTAGTTCGTTAAAAGTTATACCCACGGAAAATTAATTGAAAGTCAAATCAAGAAATCTTTGTTATACTTTCCCTTCACGGTAAGTTTATCTAGTTGCATTATATATAACCATATTTCAGTTACAAATAAAACGCTCTATCAGTCATAGGTCATAGTAGACAAGCCTTCATTCTATATGCGGTTTCGGTTGGATATTAGAATCTGTTTTCATGGTGCTATCGATCAAACAACCGTGAATGATATGCTACGCTTTTCTATAATTGTGAAAATAATACATAGTATACTTTTACTTTTGATCTTTAAGTAATCGTCATTCGTCGGAAACGCTGACAGACTTGAAAATTATCAAAAGTATAGGCCTTTACTGGTTATAACTCTTTCGCACTCATAATAAATTCAAAAAACAAAAAATTAAATTTTATCGGTCAAATTTCTGTCTAGGAATTGAACCCTTATGGTTAGCAATACTAACCATGGTTTACGGTAACTGTACTATCTTTTCTTAACTTTCTCATCACTGCAAATTAAATACGAAATAATAGAAGCGAAACTGCAGTTGATTCAATGAACATAAATAACAAAGTTTGTTCAGTGCGGATGCTAGAAGACACAGCTTCAATATTGTCGCCGTGAAGTAAGTTTTTATTTCATCTTATAGTCTCATAAGCGTTCAGGATCGCATTATCTTCATCCGCCCTCTTGGCTCTGAATGAATCTCGTTTGCACTCGGAAATAGATTGGATCAGATTTAGAGCCTTTTATTTACATAATTGGATTTATATTGCACCCCTTTGAAAGTTTTTTTCGTACTAACGACAACGATACATTTCGTGTAGGTATACTTCGTCTGATTATTTCAATTCAATCATGAGTACAATCTATCCCAACCCAAATGCTATAAATGTTGTTCTGAAGTACATATAATAACTTTATGTTATGCTATTAAAGTTCTTACACGGATAGTGTAACGCTCTCAGAGAGTTAGTATTCGACTGTAATGTATGTATCATTACAGATTCGAGTGATATGTGAATAAATACTAGTATTATTGTGAAACTAGCCTTCCCTCAGCGGCTTCGCCCGCGTGGACCCGTTTTATGCGTCCTCATAGGATAAAAAATAGTCTGTGTGCTATTCCAGGCTATTTAGATAACTTTCTTCCATCTATTTGAAACACGACGTAAGACGATATTGCCATTTTAAAATCATAGGCGTTTAGCCAGAGGCGGTCAAAGCCAAGTGGTCAAAATTAAATCTCTAACGTTACAGATGTATGCTGTATTGTATTTTTCAACTTAAATAACTTTGTGTTGTGCATATAATCAATAGCATATCTATCATTTTCCCCAACAGTATTTTTATAAGTAAATGCATAAACATATTATTTATTACCCGTGACCGTGATAGCATAATTTATTGAATTTTATGGTCCTCTATATATAGTGTCTATTTACTGATTAATATCGTAGTTTTTGCTAAATCTTTGTTGTATCAATGTAAAAAAAATGTTAAGTTTTAAGAACTCTGAACTCAAGAATAAATTGCTGTGTGGAAACTAAGCAATTTATTCAGTCAAATGACTGACATCTTCCATTTGTTTTTGGACAAACAAAACATGAATCGCCTTCTCCTCCTCTTGAGTTATGACTTCGAGTTTGCGGCTTCGGAACTTGCATACCAATGCCTTCTACCTAGTCGTACGCTCGGAAATCTTGTAGGGGAGCGGGGGGTAGCCCCGGCCGGCGGGTAGCCTCGGCCACAGCAAATACTAGTGACTCGCGTGATGTTACCTATAAGTACGTGTTATGTCTGTGTGCGGTTATAAGCCTTACGAAAAATACTGACAGTTGAAGTCACCCGACCGCGACGCTCGGACAAAAATTGAGTGTATTTTGTTTTTGGAGGACTGGTTCCGCGGGATACCAATTGTTTCGCAGGCTATATTTATTAGATAAACGCAGGTAATTATATATATTATATTTTTTACATATCTCAATACACTTATATTTCATATATTTAAGTTTATCTGAATGTGTAATAATATGCATTTTAATAAGAATTTTTTGATTGATGAAAGTCGTGTCGGGTAACCCCGGCCATCGATTTTGGGGGTATCCCCGGCCATAGGAGTTGACGCTATTATTCCTCATATGTTTAAATCTAACACCCAATATCAATTTGTTACAGTGGTACAATGCCCAAATTTAAAAATAGAACTACAAATCGCGGAGACTGGAGTGAAGAAAATATGAAAAATGCAATTCAAGCCGTCCTTGACAAAAAATATTCTGAAAGAGCAGCCGCAGCATGTAACGGAGACGGAATGCATTATTTGCGGTGAAACATTTGATGAGGATTGGATCCAATGCAAAATATGTGAAGACTGGGCTCACGAAGCATGTGTAGATTTAAATCCATCTCATTTGTACTATTACTGTGATGTGATCTTTAAATACAGTGGTGGCCGGAGCTACCCGCGACCTTTAAGAGATACCAAAATTTGATTAATATTTCAAGTGGCTTTAATTACAGATTGATTATGCTATTGTCTGATTTTTCGATATTTATCTTGAATAAATATAGTGTTGAATATTTTTATAGTCTTTTTTTATATTTTACTTAATATATATAGTCATAATATCGAAAACAAAAAAATGGCCGGGGCTACCCCCCTCTCCCCTACCCGAAAATGTTTGTACTTACATCCCTATTAATGGAAATGAAGGTAATACACATTACAGTGTTTATTAATGTGCTAATAATATTTATTATAATTTATCTTGCAATGAATTAATAATCGTATAGGTAGCAATGTCGTTAGTTGTTCTGGTACAATCATTTGCAAACCGAAAAGCACGAAAAATTATCAGAGAAGTCATTGATCTTTTCTGTATAATAAGAGAGCAGGTATTACATAACTCCACGAAAAACCGCAGCAAATTTTTAGTTGTTAATTTCATATGATAAGTTACAACCTATTAGGCAAAACGCAATAAATTACTTGAGTACTATCTATATAAAAGAAATCTCCGTTCCATTAGTTTTTGAACATTATTAAGCGATTAAGAGTTTTTGATTGCAACAGCAACGAGATAATATTTGCAGCGACAAATACCTCGTATAGAATAGCGAATATGTCGAAACATGTACCTATATAAGGCTAAACCCCTTTTTAACTCCTAGTTTAAGGTGTTTACATAAAAATAAATAAATAAATAAAATATTTGAGTGTCAGGCTCCAGTTGTGGGCTGGTGGTCCTAACTAAATTAAAATGCTGTGTGTGGACTGTATAAAAAGACTGTATTCTGGTTCTAATTACAAAATAATAAGATAATAAGAGCCGCGTGTGCGCACGAACGCGTCGATCAGGCGAGTGCCCTGAGAGGGGCGAGGGCCCGCTTTTAAATATATGTCCGGCCGCCGGCCTCCACTACTCCGCAGGCGCGCTGGCCGCGCGCACCACGATGAGACGCAGGAACATGCTCCCCGGCTTCAATTCAACTAGGGCGTTGAAGAAACCGGAAGAAGGCAGATATTGTTGTAGGCACGAGTAATGGTGCCTTTCTTTGTGAGAATGTCGGCAACCCTGGTCCGTCCGTCAGGGCCGGGCTTCACTGCTGACACCCTGCCGAGAAGCCATAACAGGGGGGCACGGTTTGGATCTCTCACTAAGACCAATGCACCTGGTTTGATGTCTTCTCCAGCCGTCTGCCACTTTGTTCTTTGCTGTAGGAGAGAAATATATTCATGTGAGTAGCGTTTCCAAAAATGTTGCCGCATTTTCTCGATTCGGTCGTATCGTGGCATTCTGTTGATGTCCGAATCAGCAATCTGTGCCCGGGGAACCGACAAGAGGTGACGTCCGAGGAGGAAAGATGAAGGAGAAATATAAGATAAGTCAGAAGGATCAGTAGATAGAGGCGTTAAAGGTCTAGAATTTAAAATAGCCTCTATCTGGATCAGACACGTAGAAAGTTCCTCATACGTTAGATGAGTAAGGCTCAAGACTCTACGCAATAAATGCTTAGTAGAGCGAACGCAACTCTCCCAAATACCCCCAAAATGTGGACTATAGGCCGGTATAAACTTGAATTCTATGCCTTCGGTTGCCATGTCAGATTCAATAGAATTGGAGTAAACCTTAAAGAAGCGTGACAGCTCGTTGAAAGCTCCCACGAAAGTAGTCCCGTTGTCCGAGTATACACGTTGAGGCTTACCACGACGACTAATAAACCTGCTAAATGCCGCAAGAAACGCCTCCTTGGTCAGATCAGACACCAACTCAATCAAATCAAATAAATATTTAAATATGTAATGGTCAGTAAATTGTTGCTTATCAGTGAAATAAATCGTCTACTACACTCATAGATGCACAAGCGCACGTATTATTCATGGAAGCAGCAGACACATCCAATATCACTTAGGACAGGAGCAATGTCTCTCGTGTTGCGGTTACGATGGGACAACAATGCTAGCGGCTACACCGTCTGATACATCTCCCTAGCAATTTGTCAGTACGCATGACACCCTCGATTCGTCTATGAAGACAATGCATCAGCCCACATCCAATCTCGAAGGGGAGACGCAGAGGAGTGGCTAGACGCTCTGATCTACGTGACTCATGTGCGTCCAATCTTCTATCCTCCAATATAACTACATACGAGTAAATGCAGATAAAAGAACTATATTATGTCTATAACACAGCTCTACAAAAAAAAACTTTTTTTTTGTACTGCCCGGGATATCCTTGCAATTGTTATGTTTTTAAGTGCCCGAATTACGAATACATTCATGAAAATACTGAATGTGCTCTTGTCTTGTTTATATGATTTTGAACAATTATAAGGTATGACAAACAAATTATAGTGAGGAACAGGGCGACCGGTTCCACCAGTATCTTAAAGTAATGGAGTGAGTCGATGGGATTATCACATGGTGGCAGATTACTGCTGGGCTTTAAAAAGAGATTGTTTGCTAAAAAAGTATAAAAGAAAAGGTAATAAAAGGCTTTTAAAGGAAAAATAACATTTGTTTTTGAAACTTTCCTCTCTATTTACTTCGATGTATCCTAATTTTTCTAAACAAAACTGACATATACATATATCTGCTATTTTTTATAGTTCTCCGATTTTAATTACGTAAACTGAACGTAAATATTTAAAAAAAAACAAGAGCAAATCTTACAAAATCATTGATAGTTTTATGAACTGTAAGCATAAATACATATATCCAATATCAATCAATCAATCAATCAAATCATTTATTTGTTGAATAAGGGTTACAATACAAAAGATGTATTGTATTGATAGGCTTACAAATATTGTATTACTCCTAAAATTACGAGTACTCACTAAAATTTTAATTGCAGAGAAAAAAAAATTTTTTAGAAGGTATTTATTTATGTCAACAATAATTTTAGTCATCCTGTGTGTCAATAATTAGTATCAATCAGATAATATTTTAAAATAATCATTGTAAGAGCTTTTATAGGGTTTTAAAATCTGTCGGTGAGAAAATCGCTTATAGTGTAGTAGCATTAATCAATCTTATTTCTAGGGCAACAAAACCACTGTAGGTAGACCAGTGTATTATTCCTGTAAAAAGTTTTTTTATCACACGATTGAATGCCTCCACCAAGTTTGTTTTCATGTATTGTGTAGCACATGTATGTTGTAACCCCCAGGACATTGATTAACCGGCATTCGTGACATAAAACAGCTTTAGATATCTTTAAAATTCATTTTTTTGTCTCAGTGGTAGACTCGTGAAAATATAATTTATTTAGCTACCTAGCTGTGCGCCGCCTTAGCAAGGAACAAATACATTACAATAGATCTTCCCATAGAAATGAGATGTTTTATCGCAATAAAAAAGTAGCTTATGTCACTCTCCAGCCTCCTAAATATTAGCGCCCAAAAAGATCATTCCATTAGATCACGTCGCGATAGAGGGTATCGGTACATGAAA
This sequence comes from Pyrgus malvae, assembly GCA_911387765.1. Lineage (NCBI taxonomy): Eukaryota > Metazoa > Arthropoda > Insecta > Lepidoptera > Hesperiidae > Pyrgus > Pyrgus malvae. The sequence continues at coordinate 2,423,523 of OU426958.1, read as the reverse complement.
GAAGGACAAACAAACAAACACACTTTCGCATTAAAAATATTAGTAGGTAAGTAGGTATGGCTTCTTGTAAATTCTAACTCTAACGTGGAACTTTACTTATGTATAGAGTATATTAATACATATTAAGATTTTAAAAATAGGTAAATCTAACGTACTTTAGCCTGACAACACCCAAGACGAATGAGTAAAATGGCACTAATAGCTACTGCTTAAAAATGAAATGAAATAGTTTGAAATGAAATTAAATATTTTATTAACATTCTGGGTAATAAATAATATACACTTGATGTTTGTCATTGTTGTACGGCCATCGGATGACCGTCATCCGCTTTCCGCTTTTATAAATAATCCGTTAAATGTGAATCTGTAAAAAACTAGCCAAGTCTCGATGGAGCTGCTTGTTTATCTCTAAAAAGTAATGAAATCTAGAGAAAGTCGTGCCAAGTCTAAGGTTCCTTACTGCGATTTCTTTATTATTATAGTTAACGTTGTGTGACTTGGCCGTTGAACATTCTTTTTGTTTACACGTAATGTTATATCTGTTTTAACTACCTATGTTCATGTACGTACCATGTATGTACCATGTTAAGCGAGATAATAGCCCATACTGGTATTGGTAATTGGACGCTAGTGTCTCATTTTAGGCTGTTGTTGATTGTGCAACACATGCATTCAGCATTGAGAATGCTGACTTCTGCTCACTTCTTTTTGGAGCGTCAAATCGACCACCGATCTAACATAAAATAACACTTGTGTATCCTTCAACGGCCAAGTCACACAACATTAACTATAATAATAAAGAAATCGCAGTAAGGAACCTTAGACTTGGCACGACTTTCTCTAGATTTCATTACTTTTTAGAGATAAACAAGCAGCTCCATCGAGACTTGGCTAGTTTTTTACAGAATGTTTTGGTGGGATTTCACTTCTTTTTGTAGAAACGTGGGCATATTGATTTATTTTATTAGATTTTCTTATTTGACACAGTTTTTTTTCTTTTTATTCGAAGTACTGCCTAAATGTAAATTAAACCTAGAAAACTAAGAGTACTATTTATTTATTTATTTATTATTCACAACAATTGCTTGTAGCGCTTACAGCGATGCCAAATCGCACTACCAGCTAACATTATTACATTATAAAAATATTATTGAAGAACTACAATATTAATCATATTAAACACAAATATTATAAAATAGTACATAAGCAATTATATTGTATTACAAATTAAATTAATTATTATTTAACATAAAATTTAAGAATTTAATTAGATTTCAATTATTATTAATTGAATTAAAATTTATTAAAAACAAATAATTATCAAAGATTATGTATTGATACAATTTTAGCACAATAAAATATAAACTTATTAGTGGACGTATAGAATAGGTCGAGTTCTGGTTCATGAGTGATAACAGCAATGGCCTGTGCGGTGGGAGCGTGCCGCGTGGTCTGCGTGCGCGCGGGCGGGCCCGCCAGCAGCCGCGCCGCGCGCCGCCGACCCCCCGCCCCGGGATGCGACATTCAAAATAAGATGATGCTTTCTTTTCCTCGCGAGCGCTGGCCGCTGAAGTAACGCATGCCATCAGTCTCTTCTCTTCGCCACGCCACTCCCATCCCATCCCACCATGATACCACCCGTGACCACTGTCAACGATGGACGCGTACTTTTTATGCCCGTATCGCCCGCGAAATACGAAAATTTCAAATTTTATTTCATTTTGTTTAGTTTTTGAAAATATATTTTGTTTCTTAGTAAGTAAGTATTAGGTATAAGTTATTATTTTTAGTAAGAATTAGGTAATTTTAAAGTTTAGAAAATGGGAAATAAAAGTAAAAATAAATTATCAAAACGGAAATATTTACAATTCAAACGACAGCAAATAGCTTATATGAACGAAGAAAAAAGGTAAGTAAAAAGAAACAATACCCGATATATCGATAATCTATTTACAATAATTTTTTTCGTAATATATTTTATTTTAGGCTAGCTATCTATTTATGAGCAAAGAATATTTAGGTTACTCGGTAGTCACACTTGGTCCTTATTTCACGATTTGGAAAGTAGCGTCTGTAGTCAAGTTTTTGAAGTCTTGTTTCACTCACGTTTGCAATACGACTCAGGTTCGATCCCCAGCGTAGCATATGTTTTTTATATTATATAAATTTGTTTTTTTTTACTATTTTAAAATTACAAATAATTTTTACAATAAAAAGCTTATACAAAGACAGACTGAAAACATAAATATTTGAAATTCTTACGGCCGAAAGAAGTCTACATGAACAAAAGAAAAGTACGTAAGTAACCTAGGTACAAAGCTATGATTCATTATATACTTTAGGTGTTTATTTTTTTTACACCGTAATCAATTTTGTTTCATAAATAAAAACCTACAATTACACTACAACGACAACGACACGACAACGAGAAATCCTTACGTAGGTAATGTGTAGCCATACTGATCCTTTATTTCACTTTTAGTGAAGTAGTGAGCGTAGCTCGTAATAAAATCTCGTGCATTTCGTAGGAGTGTCCTGGGTTCGATTCCCACTTGTAAAGTTTTTGTAAAATTAGTCCTCAACCACAAATATTTTTTTTAGTGAAAACGTTTTTCCGTTTCTGATTCATTAAAAAAGTGAACAAAATTGTGAATTTATTTTAAGTATCGATTTTTTTACTTTATAATTTTACATATGAGCTGCGGCCCACTGTATACAATCGTAGAACAGTCGAAGCTGTACATTCGTATTTTTTGCAATGTTTAAGTACTGTACGTTGCTGATATATTAAACGTATTTGTTCAAAATTTTGTTACTAAATGACATTGTTGCAAGACAGTTATTTGAGCTTCTTCGTTGTATAAGAGCTTCTTCGTTGTTCCGCTAGGTGACGCTGGCTCGTAATTTAGAAATCAACTTATTTTTACTTAAAGTCACCGATAGATGGCGATGGCGAGTTTATGGGAACATCACCCCGCCGCAGGGTAGAGGCGTGGCTTGTGATTAGGTATTTCGCATTGATGCATGCCCTAAACCTTAGCAAACCTCACGAAATAATAAGCGAAATCAACAAAATGCAAATAATCCCTCCTTATCCATAGCAAACGTTTTCAAGCGCAGTAGAAGAATGTCGTAAACGAGTCGATTGTAACGCGGCCGCAAGCGCGTTTTAAAATACAGTCAGGCGCCATCTAGCGACCTCACTATCACCGCCACTCTTAGTCCAATGCATTATATTTTGACCAAATGAGCGAAATTAATATTTTAGTGTAATTTGTTTATTTAATTTACCTATGTAATGTTCGAGTAGAATAAAGTTAATCGTTCGACTGTGTCTTCTTGTATACTTGTAAGTATAAGTATAAAAGCCAATCTTGTCTTATCCAGAGTTTTCCTTTAATTTTATTTATATGCGTATTAAAAGCAGAAGGGGAGGCATTCGCCCAGCATTGGGACGCAATAGGCTAGATTAAATTAGATATTAATAAAAAAAAACTCAAAGAAAATAATACTGAACCTACTCAATCTATACAAACTATAAACATACCGTTAACTCTTTATCTTTATTATTAGACAAGTGTTAATTATTAATATTAATAATTACATAATAAAATCAATGAACTTTCTACCAAAGGAATTACCTACTGTCCTGCCTCCTGGAGGACTCGAGGAGAGGGGGTTGAGGTTCGAAAAAACTTCGGGTCACTTATTCTCGGAGTCGAAGAAAGGATGTGACTTCGAGTCCCATTTATTTGCGATTGCTTTAAAAATTTTCATACACTGGGTCTTATATACAAGTTTGACAATCCACCCTTCAAACAAATAACAATGTCGATAATTATGAAAGACCTCTATAAAAATTTCGTGAATAATGTTAATGCTTTCTTGGTCGAATGGTTACGAAAGCCGACTACGGAGCTGGAGACCCGGGTTCAAATCTCAAGTAGGCAAGCTGCAATTTTAATTTTTTGTGACAATTTTTTTTTATTGGGAGCTAGGTATTTCAAAAGGATTTGTAAAGTAACACTAAGTCAATGAATGTTTTGCTTAAAAATAAACCAAGTAAATAAATTGTTTTATTCCGAGCAACGCTGGACGCCCCCAGGTACTATCTAACTAAATAAACAAAATTTTGCTTTCGCTTAACTTCGGAACTAAATGACCTACAGACTTGTAATTTTGGATTTTAAGTATGTGATTATAGCTTACTGGATGATGAAAATTTCAGCGCTCTGGTCTTATCCAGAGGTTCTCTAATAGGGGCCTGAAAATGTGGCGAAATGGTTCTAGTAAAGGATGGACCAAGAGTACTAAATGATCCTAGTTATCCTAGTTTTTATAGTTTTCCCTTTATGTGGCCATTAAACCCTAACTCTGTACCAAATTTCAGCTCTCTGAGTTTATGGGAAGTACTAGTTCTATTTTGATTTTATGAGTGAGGTGAGTGTCGTAAATGCGAACGAAAATGCGAAACTTTGCTTTCGCTTAACTTCGGAACTAAATGACCTACAGACTTGTAATTTTGGATTTTAAGTATGTGATTATAGCTTACTGGATGATGAAAATTTCAGCGCTCTGGTCTTATCCAGAGCTTCTCTAATAGGGGCCTGAAAATGTGGCGAAATGGTTCTAGTAAGGGATGGACCAAGAGTACTAAATAATCCTAGTTATCCTAGTTTTTATAGTTTTCCCTTTATGTGGCCATTAAACCCTAACTCTGTACCAAATTTCAGCTCTCTGAGTTTATGGGAAGTACTAGTTCTATTTTGATTTTATGAGTGAGGTGAGTGTCGTAAATGCGAACGAAAATGCGAATCTTTGCTTTCGCTTATCAGCGGAACTAAATGACCTACAGACTTGAAATTTTGGATTTTAAGTATGTGTTTATAGCTTACTGGATGATGAAAATTTCAGCTCTCTGGTCTTATCCAGAGGTTCTCTAATAGGGGCCTGAAAATGTGGCGAAATGGTTCCAGTAAAGGATGGACCAAGAGTACTAAATAATCCTAGTAATCCTAGTTTTTATAGTTTTCCCTTTATGTGGCCATTGAACCCTAACTCTGTACCAAATTTCAGCTCTCTGAGTTTATGGGAAGTACTAGTTCTATTTTGATGATCCATGAGTGAGTGAGTGTCGTAAATGCGAAACTTTGCTTTCGCTTAGCTTCGGAACTAAATAACCTACAGACTTGAAATTTTGGATTTTAAGTATGTGATTATAGCTTACTGGATGATGAAAATTTCAGCGCTCTAGTCTTATCCAGAGGTTCTCAAATAGGGGCCTGAAAATGCGGCGAAATGGTTCCAGTAAAGGATGGTACGGCAGTGTTTGCTTTGCGCTCGACTTGGCGGGGCACTGACGTGCCATCCCGATTCCTAAGAGGCTCCTCCGTACCGCCCACTACCTCAAACAGACAGCTTGATGGCCCTTGTATTTGGCGCCTCGGGCTATCATCTTCATCGTACAAATACCAAAGTACCAAACATTGGATCGAGAGCTCAATTCACGAAACTTTCTTTCTTAATATAACTTTTATTTTTAGGATTTATAGAGTGAATTATAATCGTTACATTTACCGTAATCCCTCCTTTAACTCCCAAAACTCTTAACTTTTATTATCACTTTTTCCTATTGATCATAGGTACCTACTAAACAAAATTTATCGAATTTCGATGAAACTAGCATCATAAAACTTCGGAAGGATAACTTTTGCGGATAAATGAAGGGTTTGTTCCTTAGTGAAAACTTTTTATTCAAATTCAATTACCTAAAAAATCATTTTAAAAAAATAGACTTGTCATCCCTAGATTTAAATCGAAAAGTTTTCAAATATATCGTTGCAAAACTAACAGTGAGTCACACAGGAGGGTGCGCCTGTACAGACAGACGGCGCCTTCGCACGTGATTCACGCGTCTAACTACCCCGTATCACAGAATAATAATAAACCGGAAGTTGTCTTAGAAAATAACACTCATAAATTATATTTCGACCGAACAATTTTAACGGACAGAACCATTCACTACAACCGGCCCGATATCACCTTACTTGATAAGAAAAACGATACCGTATACTTAATTGATATTGCAGTCCCTAACACTCACAATCTTCAATCCACCTTTTCCGAGAAAATGTCTAAGTACAGGGACCTCGAAGAAACAGTGGCGAGTTAAAAATGTAGTTATTGTGCCAATAGTAATATCAACCACTGGAGTTATCCCTAAAACTTTAAGTAATAATAGTCTAAAAACACTTAATATTCAATCTCATATATCGCACATTTTACAAAAAGCAGCTATTCTTAACTCTTGTAGCATAGTCCGCAAGTTTTTAAATATTTCATAGTAGAAATCTTATTTATACTTGGCTTAGGCCCGTGTAAAAGATATAAGCCCTCTTAAGAGAGAAAAATAAACAAAATGAAAATAATATTAATATGACGCCGGGATTTCAATAAGTTTTTACGTTCCAAACAGTAACAGAAATTGATTTGCTGAAAGCATTATCTCGGTCCAATCATAATTTTTTTTCTAATGTCACTGTTTCAATGTACATTTTAATTTGTAATTAGTTAAGTTTTAATTATTGTAATATTAGCATACCTCATGAAGGTAAATATGGCGAACCAAATGTATAAAAACACCTTTTGTAAACACCCATATTTGTGCAAATAAAAGTCTTTGTCTTTGTCTTTATGTTTTGAATACTCCTAATCTATCTATGAGTATCAATTTCTCGTCTATTGGTATATCATAGCTTAATTTTAAATTCTCTAGAAGATGAGTTTTTAGGTTCGCAGTAGTACCTTCTATAAGTTTTTGCGTTCCAGTAAGTATTAAACGGAAATTTATAGGCTGCTGAAATCGATCACTTTATCGATCCAATCATTTCTTATTCGAGTTGAATACTCCTTAATACTAAAGGAATTGTAGATAAGTAACTGTACTGTCATCTGTCTACTGGTTTCAATTTCTCATCCGTTAGAATTTCACATCTGGATGTTAAATTCTCCAGAGGATACCTCCCTTCTGACAGACACTATCTACACCTGACCCTACGATCTCTGATACCACCACCTTTCAGCTGTCTTCTCTGCGGATAAATAGAGATCCTGAAACACGAACGAGCATTAATTCAACATAAGCTAAGCCTTCAACTACACTTCCTACCTACTAGTTTGTTATTTCACCATTAACTTAGGTACACACACAACTTTATAATTGAGCTGCTAAGTTGGAGAATTAAATTTCTAGAAAATATTTCAAAGACTATAACGTCCAGATAAATTTTATTAAAAACAAGAATTAAGTACTCGTAGGACTCAACCCTTCATATACCCATCTCCATAAGTCCTTGTGGACGACTCGCCACATCTAATGACACTTTACTGGCGAGAAGAGTAGCCCGATTCTTTGCAGAGAGCTACTCCACTCTTAACTAAAAACAGGGGTACGAGTAAGTTAAAATAAAATTCATTATAGTGGCTCTTATGCGATGTATATCAAAAATATCAAACTTTGGTATGTGTGTACTGGTAACGATCGACCCCGGGTACAATAATAATATAGCATCAAATATTCAGATATACAGTTTAGATTATACAACTTTGCTCTAATTATATTGCACGATTGTGCTATAAGTTAGGTATGGATCCATAAATTGACCCTATTGTTTCACATAATTTGTAAATTATATTTAAAATTGTATAAGATTAGATTTGTTCGTATCAGTGACTTTTTATCAGTTTCAAAAATTAGTACAAGCTTCACGTTATCTAAAACTTTCATACACATGTATGGGACGAGGATAAATACGTCGTTATACAACAGCTAAATAGCTCTTTTAGCTCCGAACTCGTTAAAACTCCATCAGCTACAAATGGCAGTCATTTTATTGCGTGTCGCAATCAATGTGATATCAAAGGATCGACAATTGTCACATATGTCACACTCGCAAGAGAGCCGTAAACGCCCAGTAGTCAGAATTTGGACTCTTCTGTCCTTAGAGTTTAAAAGCAGTTTATTTTTAATTTTTCCTACAACTATCAAATTGTAGATGATATAGTTACTTACACCGGACGCTTACGCTGGAGGTTCAAATCCTCAACATGGTTAGTAAATTACTATACATTAAGAAAGAATTGCACGTATGTTTTGCGATAAAAGCAGTATCTTATTTACTAATATATAAAGCTGTAGAGTTTGTCTGAACGCGCTAATCTCAGGAACTACTGGTTCAAATTAAAAAATTGTGTTTGTGTTGAGTAATCCATTTATCGGGGACGGCTTGAGCCTATATAACATTACGCTGCGACCATTAATACCAAAATAAATATTCCTTTCACTTACACATATAATTGTTACTATTTCGTGGCCTGCTTGCTGTTTTTCCTAGGGTCTTCTGTACTGTTACTAACTAGATACTCCAGGAAATTCCAACTAGAAGCCAATGCCTCGCAACATGCCAATCAGTTTTACAATGATCCAGTAATGAAAAGATGTATTATTATATTAAGAACATCATATCGAATCTGTAATTCATTAGAAACGTTAATCAATTAAGAAGTCAGTAGATAAAACAATTTTATATAATGCTGATACATTATTATTGTATACATTGTTGATCGGCTGAGCGTTACTAATTAACAACAGTACATACCTACGCTGTGTTGCCTCGCCCATGTACAGTCGATGTTGGTCGTAACGTAAACGTAAACCTTTAATGGGAAATGCATGTCATTTGGGGTAACTTTGTATGCAAAGAGGCGTTGACCAGTGATGTTTAGTACATACAGGATAGCATAGGTACTACATACAAAGTTTAGAGAAGCAATACCGAGAAAACTAATATAAGATTTGCATTGGTAACAAATATAAAAAGCCATTTCAGAAATTATAGATAAAATTGCACATACATTTGGTGCACGTTTTCTGTAAACCTTAGAACTCCTTCGGCTCTGAACTAATCTTTAAAACCCCTTACAAAAAATAGGGTGCATACACACGTAATCACACTTCGTCTGATATTCCTGTCTGGCGTACAAAGCATAAACCGTTAATGGTTACTCCATTATTGGGGTTATTTCGTGAGTTAGCAGGCATTGAGCAAGGACGCAGTGCGACACCGATTGCCAATAGTCCGTTAAGCGATGAGTCAGCGTCACCTTTAGTAACTGCCGATTAAGGTCCCGGGCTTAGAGGATGATTGATCGCTTGTAGGTTTCGTTTTGCTTTTAAGAAAAGCGGAAAGGTAAGTATTTCAGAAATCAAGATGATTCTTTCTTTCAGTGGTATTACTTAATCTATTATAGTACCAAAAGTACTAGAATCAATTCTATACTGGAAGACTTAGTTTTTATGTAGTTGAAAAATAGACGGACCACAATCGACAACGCTCTGAAAAACGGATACTGTAAAACTGTAAAGTTAAATCCACAGTAAGTATATCAATGAAATCGCTGTCAGAAAAAGTGTTGTGTCACAGTTGTGAGTGACTCTTGTCGCTGGAAACAATGCTGTGTCCGGAGCAGCGCTACGAGAGAAGGGCAGAGGTTGAAACGGCTCAACTACCGGTCGGTTCTTTTGTGGGTTTCCATGGCTAGCAGCTCTTCACAGCTAAACCTCTACAGCTAGTCGGTTGGCGCGTGAATAATTGTTATTGACTTAACAACATGTAACATTGGAACTGCGATGCTTTTGTATCATTTAGGACAAATGAAGTTAGTAGAACTAGTAATATTTGACCGGGATAGGACAGTGGTACTACTTACATTGATTTGAGTGACTTGAATTGAACAGTATTGCGAACGTCACCGGTAATTTATTGGACCTGGTCCTGGTCACTGAGTCGTTGGGTGATGTCGAATTGCAACAAGCAACAGACATTATAACACCTCCCGACGGCTATCACCCACCGCTGGAAATACAAATCAAACGTCAGATTGTACAGGTATGTAGTGAGGGGTCAGGGATCAGTTCTAGTACTGAATGGGATTTTAGCAAGGCTGATTTTACAGCATTATATAGAAAAATATCAGACACGAAATGGGATCAATTGTTTAGTATAAATGACGTAAACCATGTCGTGAATAAGTTTTATAACATAATTAATACGTGTATAAATAGCTGCGTTCCTAGAAAAACGCGTAGAGCGGTACAGCCTCGGTACAATTACCCCGTGTGGTACTCGCTACAAACAAAACGCTACATCAAAAGAAAATATATATATCATCGTTTATGGAAGAAAACTAAACAACGAAGATATCGTTGTGAGTTTTCAAAATACAGGGCACTCGTCAAGTTGAGCATTAAGGCTGACTTTTGTAGCTACAAAGAACGCATGAAGCACAACATACTGCGTGAACCGTCATCTTTCTGGAGATACATAGCATCTAAACGAAGCAAAAAGAAAGGTGCACTGTTGACGCAACCGGATGGTACGCCTTTCCCTGAAAATCAATGTGCCCAATTATATGCTGATTACTTTAAAACAGTTTACTCCAGCATACCACCTCAACTTAACACGGAGAATTATATTGTGGGCTCAGGGAAAGACATGGGCACGATTATAGATGTGAAAACTATATCTACAAAGGATCTAGAGCGAGCTTTGGAAAAGATGAAGCCAAAACGATCCGCAGGCCCAGACGGCATTCCACCTTACGTCGTTAGGGATTGCCGCTCAGTGTTCATAAAGCCGCTACTTCACATTTATAATCTAAGCTTAGCGAACAATACATATCCCGATGTTTGGAAACTATCACGCGTAGTTCCGGTTCCAAAGGGTGGTTCTGGGACGTCTGTGAGTGACTATAGACCTATAGCTGTGTTGTCCGTATTTGGCAAGTTATTTGAATCCATAATATGTCATTTAATTAAGACTCAAATTGATTACTTTCTAGATGACTCTCAACATGGATTTAGGATGGGTCGATCCACGACGTCCAACTTAGTATCGTTTTGGTCATATACCACAAGAGCTGTGAATGATGGTAGACAGGTTGACACTGCCTACTTTGATTTTCGCAAAGCCTTCGATATAGTGGATAATGACTTGCTTCTCCAGAAATTTGCAGCTGCCGGATTTACTCCTACATTACTTAAGTTCTTCTCCTGCTACCTCCGTAACCGGAGGCAGTATGTGCAGTATAAGGGATATTCCTCAAAGCCGTATTTTACATACTCTGGCATAAGTCAAGGTTCAAATCTAGGCCCTTTAGAATTTTTACTTTTTATAAATGACTTGCCAGATGTAGTCACTTCAGCTAGGTGTCTATTATTCGCAGACGACCTAAAGCTATTCTTTGAAATAGGACAACGCGAGGACTGCCAATTTTTACAAAATGATATTGATAACGTTCTGGAATGGAGTAGGAAAAATAAATTAATGTTAAACGAAGACAAGTGCTCTGTACTGTCCTTCACTCGTAAACAAAACCCGATTACTTATTCATATAAGTTAGGTAGCTTAGATTTAGCGCGATGTTCCTCCGTCAAGGACTTGGGTGTCTTGATGAGAGCAGATCTCAGTTTTCGTGATCACATCAATTCGATATGCACAAAGGCTTACAGAGTATTGGGTTTTGTTTTACGACAGTCTCAGGTGATCAATAGTATTGCTGCAACAAGGTTGTTATATAACAGCTTTGTTCGGAGCATACTAGAGAGTAACGCAGTTATATGGGGCCCACATGAAGCAAAATACATACTCATGCTGGAGAAGCTCCAAAATAAATTTTTAAGACAGTTGTACTTTCGGATATATGGGTACCATGTTGGTTATCCATATATATACCCTACTAAATTTGTTTTGGGAATGGTAGGATATACCACCCTGGAAATTCGACGTAACATGGCATTGTTAGAATATGTAGTGGCAGTTCTCAGGGGCGAGCTACATAACCCTTCAGTACTTGAACTGATAACTCTGAATGTCCCAGATGGCTACGTATGGTCGCGACGACGTAAACTGTTTGCTACACCCAGGTGTAGGCTCCTGTTAGTAAAGGAGGCACCTTTAATTAAAGCAATGACACTAATCAACGGCTTAGTGGCTTGGAATGGAACCCAGCGGTAGATATATTCTGTACACCAAGCGCCGTTCTCCGCAGGACGGCAGGAGAATATCTTGAAACGCTTGACAAACGAATTAGATAACAATTGTCTGTAAGGTTTGTACAAGCTATAGCTATAATGTAAATAAATAAATAAATAAATAAATAATAAATAAATATCAATGTCAAATTCAATACATTTATGCCGTTAAGTAATTCCGACATGTTTTGGTGTAAATGCTCGGTTGCCGATCAAGCGTACATGACACGATCAATCGGTCTCTAAGCGAGTATTAACTCGTCTGCATACACCCTAACTTTAGGTCTGAAGATTTTCATAGGCCGCAGCCACCACTCTACAATACGTAACTACAAGATCATCTGCGACTTCATTTTATACATAAAGTTGGGGTTGAGAGGAGAACTTCATCGTTAAAATAAAAGTAGAATTTTCAACATACGTAGTATAGTTGCGACATGTCAGAAACGAAATATAATTCACAAGACTACGGACAAAAATGTAAGAAATTACTGTACATTAAATAGCAACAACAACTCTTAAAACATTTCATAAAAATAATCATGCTAATAAAAACTAAAAACATACAATTTATTCTTACCATTGTTGTCGCGGTCCGACTGCTCAAAAAACTAAAGTGCTAATGACCCGTACATACGATTAATGCGCTTGCTGATTTTTTGTTTGTCTTCTCCACGATTGGACAAAACATTTAGACTTCTTTTCTTTTACTGAAATGAAATAATTTATTTGCATAATGTGGTATAGTTCGTAAATACATTGTTTTAACGTAGCTTACATTTGCCGTAAAACGGCGTGCAATTTATTCGTCAGTTTACAATGCATTTAAAATTTTTCGCTATATACAATACCACAGAATAATTTTTAAAATAGATTTATAATAATTAACATGCGTGGATTCAGTTGTTACAATAAGATGTCAAAATTTACATAAATATAAAAACATATTGAATGACATACATATGTAATAAAATTAATTAATATCAAAAGATATAAAAATTAATATCGTCTCGAAGGTCAATATTAGTATCAACTATAATACATGTAAAAGCATTTCTCAATAAGCCACTATGTATTTTATTTTTAAATTGCGAGTGTGGTAGATCTTTTAAATTATCTGGTATTTTTTATAAATTTTAATACACATATTATTATGGTATGCATTTCTGGATCGCATTAATGTTCTATTAAGTGGCAAACATACTCTTAATTTATCCGGATATCGTGTGAGAAATTGACAATGCTCACTTTTTTTTCAAATAAATTCATATGCGTTCGTACAAATAAACATACTTCGTAAATATAGATACTGCACACTGCAATTTGAGGTATTTAAAAAGAGGCTTGCAAGTCGTTTGTGAAGACACTCCACATAAAGCACGCACATAACGTTTTTGGGCTGAAAGCTTTGTTAACGTCAACTGAATTTCCCCACAATAAAATTCCATACCTCAGATTAGAGGCTATATAGTATATAACATTAAAGCATACCATGGGTATATAGTATATGCCCATGGTATGCTTTAAGAGCTGTCGTTAAATTACTTATTTTTTGTAAACGCCATAAAGGATACACAAAACGACTAATTTCACAGCATAATTTACGAGTATCTAGGGACGTGTATGTACGTGCTCCTTCCAAGTGCAGCATCGATCTAAGTTTATTCCAAGACTGGACATTTATATAAATATAGGTAGGTATGTTGTAGTGGCCCATTAACGATTTTTCTATGGGCCTAAGAAGCCTGAAATAAATAAAATAAAATAAATCTTTGTCTAAACAGATACCACAATTTTACTAAGAAAATGTGTGGAAAGAATCTCTATAGTGGACATTCAATAATTTGAAACTTTATTTAAATGCTGCCCACAAAGTTTCTATAAAAGCTTACACAAATATGAAATCGGGGAGTTTTTCGGTGTTCCGGACACGATTGGGGACTGGGAATAATCCGAGAGATTTAAAGGGAGCGCGACGAGGTAAAATATGTGGACGCATTTCAAGTTTCAAATTCTGATTTATTTATTTCGCTGAATATCGAAAAACACGCCAGCCTACTTGTCTGGTTATTCTGTAAAAAATGTGAGTAAATTTACCCCAAACTTTGAAGTAAGTACATATAAAATCATATCCTTTCCAATGCTGTCAATGCCCCTGACTTTGGAGAATAAAATCACGTGCTCATCGGAGGGCACATAAGCCGTCGTTGGCGATTGCTATCGATTGAAATAAAATGGTGGGTTGTATTACACTTGGATTTTAAAACATCCTGGATGGCCACTAACCCTAGTATCCAACCTGCGTTGGAGTACCGTGGTAGAGTAAGCACAAGGTACGGGGAGAGCCTAGCCTAGCTTACTGTAACTATTTCCGTTATATGTTTTAAATTGTTGAATAATTTGCATAATTCTCCACCCTTACCCTGGGGAGGTGATTGAATTCGCATGTAGTCTTGTGCTCAATTCATATGCATTATGCATGTCTCGAGTGTCGAATGAATCGCTGGTCCGCGGTAAATTTATAATCGACATCGACAGTATAATGTGGTGGGCGGGCGGTAAGGTCATTTTAGAGTAGTGTAGTGGGCTTTTTGCTAAATTAATATAATTTATGCATCAATTTTGTAATCTATAAAAATGTTCAATAAACGAATTTTCGTTTATTGAACATTTTTATAGATGGCATTTGCCAAGCTTGCTCGAATCTAACATAAGTACCTGGACGCCCGAGCGTTGCTCGGATAAAAACGATTGATTTTTTTGGTTTATTTTTAAGCAAAACATTCATTGGCTTAGTGTTACTTAACAAAGCCTTTTGAAATACCTAATTTAAAAAAATTAAAAAATGTCACATAAAATAAAAAACGCAACTTGCCTACTTGAGGTTTCAACCCGGGTCTCTAGTTCCGTAGTTAGCTTTCGTAACCATTCGAACAAGAAAGCTTTGATTCCATTGACGAAATTTTTATAGAGGTCTTTCATATCGACATTGTCATTTGTTTGAAGGGCGGATTGACGGTCGACGCCACAGCCCACAATATTATTATGTACATACTAATATTCTCCAATAGATGTCAGTAAGAGTAATTTTATATTTAACGGCATAAACATTAAATAAAACGACAATTTCTGTCAATAAAAATTTGCTTGATCAATTTATCACCCCCGAAACCAGGGTACAAAATTTCATCAAAATCTTTGGAGCCGTTTCCGAGATTCAAAAAAATTAACTGGTACATTTAATAAAAAAATATTTTTACTTTTATCGTATTACAAAAATATCAAATAAAATTTGAGTAACTTTAATTTGCAAGAATTTCTAATGTTGTGAAGTTATTCTCTTTAACGCTATTATTAAAGACAATTTAAGCGGACACTGTGTCACCAGGTCATTACTAGCTGTTGGCAACGCATTTCACAAAGTTTTTTCTTTTAATTATTTTTGATTTAGAATAACGTCACATTATTTTTCGAGTTACTCTCAACAACTCCTTTCATTTGATATTGTTGAACTGCATTTAAAATAACTATTCCGCCATCTTGGATAGTCCGCCATATTGAATTTAAAATGACGTCACGCATCTTATCGGGTATTGTCATCCAAACTAAACGTGTATACAAAATTGCAGCTCATTCGGTTGAAGATATTCCACCCGAGAAGATTCCACCCGATCAAACATATCGTACATATGTATGTACCTACATGTACAATATTATGTATGTACATCGTATGTATACGAGTACATTGCAAGTTAAATTAAAGCTTTTAATTAAGCTGGAGAAGTCGTATCTAAAAAATTTTTCATATCTACCGTCATATTTAGTTCAAATAACTAAAGGAAATCTTGTAGATTTTATTAAGTATAATGAATTTTATTAATACGGTGAATAAGTACCTATTCGTTTTGGTTGCAGAGAATGCTTTTTCTGTGTTTCTCTTACAACTACTGGCAATCTCATAAAAGCTTTTTACAGTATAGTGCTATTAAACAATCGTGGTACTTTAATAATAGCAATATTACCCGCCATAAATGTTTATTCGTGGAAGCGAAGGTAAACTTCGCAATAATATTACAAAGCGAGCTCCGGTAACATAAACTTATACTTGTATATCCGATAAATAAACCTGTGACTGAAAGAAAATCGCACCTTTCGTTATTCTATGCCTTACCATACCACGTGTGTATAACATAATAATATACACGTATTGTGCCTTTTGCTAAAGGGACTTCGGTCGCAGTTTTCTTTTGGCCCTTTTTTCGGAAGTTATGTGTAGTGTAGTGCGGTACTGAGGTAAAGGAAATCTTTGTAAGGAAGGCGGTAATGTCTGAGTGCAGTCTGAAAACTCTGAAATATAGTCTGAATTGGGCATTAAATCTTTACATTTGAGGAAGAGCGTTCAGTCGATACAGTGAGAAGGGAAATAGTATATAATAATATAGTGGATTGACGATGACCTCTCTTGACAGTCTTGCCCGCCTACAAACTTATAAAACTTGTTATGGCTAATATTGAGATGAATTTGTTTCGAGCTTTAATCAGTAATTTTCAAAGTCACGGAAATCATCGTCCCTCTCCTAAAATTATCTCTTTGTCAACAAAGTGTTTTTTTGTTAGGTGCATGATCGTGAAACCCAACACGTGTTCACACTACACTTTTAATATTCCTGCGTGAATGGAAGACGTATTGACATTAAGTAGTGGTAGAAGGCAATGTTTGCTAAGTTATCAAAAGATTGCCGCTGTAACAGTACCCGCTGTTACAGTAAGGAATATACATACATATATTAATAATAGTACCTGGACACCCGAGCGTTGCTCGGATAAAAACAATTGATTTTCTTGGTTTATTTTTAAGCAAAACATTCATTGACTTAGTGTTACTTAACAAAGCCTTTTGAAATACCTAGCTCCCAATTAAAAAAAAACGCAACTTGCCTACTTGAGGATTGAACCCGGGTCTCTAGCTCCGTAATCAGCTTTCGTAACCATTCGACCAAGAAAGCTTTAATTCAATTGACGAAATTTTTATAGAGGTCTTTCATATCGACATTGTCATTTGTTGAAGGGTTGACGGTCGACATTTGACGGATATCTACGCCACAATATTAATAATATTCTCCAATAGATGTCAGTAAGAGTATTTTCATATTTATCGGCATAAACATTTGTGGATCGATTTATCGTCCCCGAAACCAGGGTACTAAATTTCATCAAAATCTTTGGAGCCGTTTCCGAGATTCAAAAAATATTTTTAGTTAGATATAAGTATACAAGAATTGCTCGTTTAAAGGTATTAGATATACCGTTGCTTGCATGTTTACATTTTTTACCGACTTCCAAAAGGAGGAGGTACTGTATTCGGCTGTATGTATTTTATGCATAGAAATCATCATCTCATGTTGCTGAGCTGATGATGGAAAGTACTGCGACAGTGAGGAGTTGAGAGCAAATTCTTTCAATAAATAGTTTTTTATTCGAAATCTTGCATTCCCGAGGTGGTCCAACTGACACCAAGTCAAAGTCTGATGAAGGGATCCCAGAGAAATCGAAGGGAACATTCAAATTTTATAGCACAACAAATGATTTTCATATTTTTACAAAATCAAAGCAGACATTTGTGTATAATTATCGTCATATCATGTTGCTGAACTGATGATGGAAGGTACAACTCCTCAACGGTTAGGAGCTGAGAGCAAATTCTTGCTTTAATTTATACGTTCAGGTGGACTGATAGTAGTATTCTTTCAGGCTATTAGATAAACATGATTATAAAAGGTAAATCTGTTTAAAGTTTAGAAGTTAAGTGAATTTTTTTCCAATAATTAGCATAATTGGAAAAATTGAATACAGAATTATTAAAATTACTAAAGAGTGAAATAAATTAAGTTTTTAACAAAAAAATAGAACCGGCTTCAAACGGTAAAAAATAAAATTGTTCAGTACCTACCTACTTCTTCTTGCTTATGGTAATGACTCTTAAAACTATTTTTGAAGTCGGGCCCTTAGTGAAATGTCCTGTCTTAGTAAATATAGTGTACCTTTCGTTCTGAATGGGTACCGACTCCAATATAGTTTTAACAGTCATTACCATAAGCAAGAAGAAGTAGGTACTGTGAACTGTCCCACTGTCTGTACTGTCGGTGCCAATTTAGAACGAATGGTACGACATTTACTAAGGGCCCGACTCCAGAAATAGTTTTAAGAGTCATTACCATAAGCAAGAAGAAGTACCTAAGTACTGAACAATTTTATTTTTTACCGTTTGAAGTCGGTTCTATTTTTTTGTTAAAAACTTAATTTATTGTGGCAGTCTTCGCTCGTGGCTTTTGTGCGCGAAAAACATTATTATGTTAAGCAAAAATAACAGCAAGTATCTAATAAAGACTTATTTTATCAAAGTTTGATTTTCACATGTTGTAGTTTATATGTTAATGCAAATTGACATCATCTTGTATTGTGACCATATTTTGGAAGTGCATTATCAATATTTTTATTATATTTTAAATGATTCCTAAATAACACATGCAAGTACGTCGATAAATAATATTTGTAAAAAACCCATGCAACACTAATTTATTATAGCACAGATACAAGCTTTATAAGATAATATAGAGTATGTCCATTGTTCATCCTTCTGTACTGTTTTCAACAAAAGGTGAACAACGGTGGCCCCTAGACCAGTGGGCGAACACCTCCCGCGAGTCAAGCACCCCAATATTGATCGCCGTTCAAGGTCCCGCGCACAAGGCCTCCGTAACCACGACAAGCGGGATTTGCATTTCCTGCTCCGACATTTTACATAAACTCTCCCGAACATCATCTCTCCCGAAAATGGGCCCGAGCTGGGCTCCGCGCGCGGTAGACTCCGGTGCGTTCCACTGGAGATCCCGGAGTCCTTCCAAAGCGCAGTGGCAGACCACCGATGGGGTTTCAGTGCGGTACAAATCCCAAATAACAAGGTATTCTCTTCCAAGGTGCCGGGTGCCTTTTGAAGGTTTCTCCTCGATAACAAAAATAATGTAGTTTAAAAAACTAAAAAACACGCTTTTGTGAAAATACGAACTAAAAAGTAAAAAATAAGAAGAAAATGTATTTTACTGTAAAAAAAAGCGTGGGGTCAATAGTATCTTAAAAATCACCCCACGCTTTTTTTTGCAGCCAAATACATTTTCTTCTTATTTTTTTACTTTTTAGTTCGTATTTTCACAAAAGCGTGTTTTTTAGTTTTTTAAACTACATTATTTATTTTGAAATTTTTACGTACAATTCGGGTAACTTTGAACATTTTTTTCATTATTTTTATTATTAAAACTGATTTCTATTTATGACACCTTTATTTTATTGAATGAATAGTGTCCTTTTGAGTTGGTTTTTCTGTCTAACAAAATAAATTTGCGGAAGAATCAACAGAACTACCCATAATTTCCCCTAAAACTCCAATTCAAAGTTATCATGAGTTTTGGGTAACTTTGAATAATTTTTTTTAGAATGTAAAAAACCTTTATATTTTAAGGTTTAGGTAAAACAAAAAGAAGGTATTATTAAATTTAAAAACCTTATCTATAAGAATGACATCTACACTGACGTAAAAAAGTAGCAAATAGCTTGGTTTTGCCATATGAATCAAAGTGGACTAGTTTACGATTTCAAATCAGAGCTCAAAACCTTCCAGCAACTTAACCACGGAAAAGGCGGGATTTTTCAGAATTATGGCATTGACAGTTTATTTCTTTAATTTTCATTTGGTACAATAACATTTTGGCAATCCATTTAACACAGTTATTATATTGAAATATCAAAAAGTTTCAATGTAATAAATTGTTAAATCTTTTTTCCAACTTTGTTCAAAGTTAAACGTCAATTCAAAGTTACCCGTAATGACTGTAGTTGGATTTTTATTCTCATATTATTGCATTGTCATCGGCCCTTGACCCCTGTGCAAATTTCAAGTTAATCAGACGCTTAGATGTGTTAAAAATATAAAACTTTATATTTGTTTCATTAAGTACCTTAGGCCACGAACTTATCAGCCGCCTCTCGTATTTTTTTATCCTGATGATTCTAGTTAGGACTTTAATATAAAGTTATGAGATTATTGTATTGTCATCGGCCCTTGACCCCTGTGCAAATTTTCAAGTTAATCAGACTCCTAGAAGTAATTGAAAATTAAGTTCAAAGATTCCGTTACATACATACATACAGGTCAAGTTAATAAAAGCGTGTTGAAAATAAATAATGTAGTTTAAAAAAACTAAAAAACACGCTTTTGTGAAAATACGAACTAAAAAGTAAAAAAATAAGAAGAAAATGTATGTTACTGTAAAAAAAGCGTGGGGTGCATAGTGTCAATAGTAACTTAAAAACCACCCCACGCTTTTTTTTTACAATAAAATACATTTTCTTCTTATTTTTTTACTTTTTAGTTCGTATTTTCACAAAAGCGTGTTTTTTAGTTTTTTTAAACTACATTATTTATTTTTAATTTTTTAGTTGGATTTTAATTCTCAAATTATTGCACTGTCATCGGCCCTTGACCCCTGTGCAAATTTTCAAGTTAACCAGACGCTTAGACGTGTTAAAAATATAAAACTTTATATTTGTTTCATTAAGTACCTTAGGCCACGAACTTATCAGCCGGCCCTCGTATATTTTATTTTATCCTGATGATCCTAGTTACGACTTTAATATAAAGTTATGAGATTATTGTATTGTCATCGGCCCTTGACCCCTGTGCAAATTTTCAAGTGAATCAGACTCCTAGAAGTAAGTGAAAATGAAGTTAAAAGATTTCGTTACATACATACATACATACATACTTACATACATACAGGTCAAGTTAATAAAAGCGTGTTAAAAAGGTTAAGCTGTGAATTAAAATGAAAATTACATTACACCTTACAGTTGAGAAATGAGAGAAAGAAAATGAGAATGCTTGACTCGGTTTTTCGTGAGGTCTCGAGTTTTTATCACAAATTACGAATGGTTGCGGCTGCTTACAAATTGTTTGTAAATAAATGTTTCTGAAGAGATTTATTACTTTAGCTTAATAATACTAGCCTATTAACTACTTATAGCATTGCTGTGACCTAACCCCTAGACAAAGAACGTATTGATCGCCGTTCAAGGTTTCGTAGTAAGACCTCAGCATAACCCAGCTCAGCCAAATTTGCATACACGAGCATAGACCGCGATGGAAGCTAAACATTGCGGCTCGACATGAATTTAAAAAATCGGCAGTAAATAATTGTAAATATTTTTTAAAGATTTAAGTTTACTATCCTTCACATAAATAGCCCATTTTGTAACTTACGGCAAGTAGGTAATAATTTGTATTTGGGTCAATTGTACGTAGGTTTAAGTAGTTCAAAATTTTGAGCACGCTTGTAAAAATTAAGGGGTAGAAACGAGGTACGATTCGAATAAGAACACCTCGGTGTGTTAATAATCAAGATAACTCAGGATAGTCTATTCCTGTTTACTGCGACGTATTTTATTATATCCTTATAAACCTTTTTACTCTTAAATAATTACTTCTAAAAACAACAAGTGTACTATGTACCAATGCAAGAGGCGTTGCTGATGTTGTCTCCGTTGTTCCAGATGGACGGCAGTCTATTCCTCGGGCACGTCAGCGTGGACGACGAGGGCCTGTACGAGTGCTCGGTAGAGAACGAGACAGCGTACATTGACAGGGTCAATCTCACAGTCAAAAGTGAGTCCCTCCCTACCTACTGCAAAAGAACATGCACTCCTAAGAACCGTGTTGTCCGCAAGCAATTTTACTGTGTACTTCATAAATTGTGTCACGCTAAGTAAGAGGCCTGGAGCATCCTTCACTACGCTACACGTTTTGTTTAACCGTATACCTAATTCGCTTGCGCTCTACAGTACAATTCCTTTCTAATAGCCACCATACCGATATACGATCACTAAATTCTTTATAGTACCTAGTATATGTAATTCAGTAAAGTTTCGTGAACTCAGTTAGGAAGCAATGACCTACGAGACACCTAAGTATGTGAGTTAGCTAATCTCTGGACATTTGTATGGTAGCTCCGTTTAAACACGTTTATCCGCCTGATCAACCCCGCCAAGTGGATGATACCATTCGAAGTTAATTAAGTTATCATATTGTAGGATATACCTACATAGATTACAATTACAATTTTTTTTTTTTTTTTTTTATTTATTCATTACTTACAACTAACATAACAGGGTAGCCTAATGCGTTAGTGTAGAACCATTCGAAGTTAATTAAGTTATCATATTGTAGGATATACCTACATAGATTACAATTACAAATTTTTTTTTTTTTTTTATTTATTCATTACTTACAACTAACATAACAGGGTAGCCTAATGCGTTAGTGTAGAACATTTAAATTGCAATAAGTGGTTTTAATATACAAAATTAACTATAAAAATTATAATAAAACAAAAAACATTCAATAAAATTTAAAATAAAATATTTACGTCACATATATTTATATATTAATGTCAGATTTTAAATTATTCATATTAAGTCAGATACTATTCTACTAGTAATACCATTAAGATACATTGTCAGTAGTAAAATAATAATAATAATAATAATAACAATACAATTTAATGTCTGAATAGTAAAAAATCCATATTATATCAACCTATATTTCAATGTCCAAATAAAAAAATATATAAATTGATAAATATAGTCAGCAATACAAAATAATAATTCCTATAACAATTAATTAACATTATTTTCTGTGATACTAGACACAACCTTCGTGAACTCATTCAGTGTGCAGGTGAATAGATCAATTCGGTAAGCGATTGCGTTTAAAATGCGCACAGCCCGCGTCAAAGGCGCGTTGTGCAGCAGTTTGGTGCGGGAGTGCGGCAGCTCCAGCAACGCCGGCCGCCGCCGTCGCTCCGCGAACCTGTCCGGCACGCACAGCTTCAACTGTTGCAGCAGAGCCGGATGGTCAAGCTTACCCCGCAACACCTTGAACAGATACGTGGCAAGGGACGCTTCCCTCCTCGCTTCCAGTTTACTGTACCCGACCATGCCGAGAACGAATAAGGAAGGGTACGGCATTGGGTAACCTGGATATATTCCGTATATTTTCGAGAAGAGAAATCTAGCAAATTTATTCTGAATACGTTCTATCATGGACTTATATTTGATCTCACTTGGAGCCCATATAACCGAATTATACTCCAAATGACTTCTTACCAAGGATTCATATAGGGCACGCAAGGCCCCAGGATTAGTAAAGTCCCGCGAATGCCGCAATATGAAGCCCAGGTTCCGGTACGCTTTTTTGCATACTTCGGTTATATGTTCTCGAAAATTAAGATCAGTCGTAAATTTAATACCTAGATCCTTTACCTCCGTGATACGGCGAAGCGGTTCCCTGTCAACCTGATACTGGTAAATAACTTCTTAGAAGAATAAATAGCCTTTTTTGCATATGTAGTACATTTTTAATAGACTTGATTGTATTTCTAAAAGTATAGGCGATATTATGGCTTCAGCCAGTCTCGTCGGTACTATCCATTTGGCATCATAAGTGTAGACGACCGAGCGTTGCTGATAAAAATAATTAATTTTCTTTGTTTAATTTCAAGCACTCATTTACTTAGTGTTACTTAACAAAGCCACCTGAAATAGCTCCCAATAAAAATATTTTCACAAAAAAATATAAAATAAACGCAATATGATTTTGATTGATTTGTACCCGGGTCTCTAGTTCCGCATTTAGCCCACGTAACCATTCGGCCAAGGAAGCTTTAATTCAATGATCGAAATTTTTATAGAGCTCTTTCAAATCGACATTGTCATTTCTTTAAACGACGGAGGCCGATGGCGTTTGGCGACGTTCTACGCCACAATATTATTTATACTCTCCAATAGAATTGATAGATTATAAATAGATCGTCAGGAAGAGTCGTATTTTTCAGTTTATATTTAATTTAAAATTTCAGAAAATAAAACCTAGCTGGATCGATTTATTAGCGATTTATAAGCCCCCAAACCAGGGTACTAAACATCAAAATTTCCGAGAAAAGTTTCCGAGATTAAAAAAATATAGGTATATACAAGAATTGCTCGTTTATAGTATAACGTAGTGTTTAATTTCTCTATGGTTTATAGGTATTAGATAGACGACGACTAGGACGTTCAGTAAGGCGTAATCACGGCTATCGCAAAAATATTTTCAAAATTAATCGTTTATCCCGTTGCGTCACTGATGTCACGAAAATTATTTTTTGCTGAGATTGAGCGGACGTTAAATAAGCTCTTCGAAAGCTGAACGAAGAACGACGACGTAGACGTAGAACTCTACTGTACTTGTTGCTTAATTATTTACTTACAGCCTTGTTCTGAATGTTGTTAAAATTTTATATAATGATTTTATGTTGGTTTTACTACTCAGTTTTCATAAAAGCATTCATTCGTTATTCTTCTGCATATACGATACGACTATACGAGTAATAGCAACCACGTGCCAAACAAGCGCGGGAAAAGATCGGTATCACGGTTTTTAATGATGATTACAATCTACAGTGATTATATTCTCAGCCCCTTATGCTATTATGGAAATTACGGTGCATTGAAGTTATCCGAACGTTATTAGTTTTTTTTTTTGTAAATAAAGTGTAAAAATAAAACATAGGTACCAAGACAAAAGATTTTGGATGAAGTTCAATGGTTTGATTGATCCTTTCATTTTTGCCTTCGCTAACTAAAAACTACTACTACTGCTAGCAAAAAAAGATTCACTTAAAATATTTGATGAGCAAGGCGTAAATAACCGTTATGGTTTACATTTGACAGCATAGCGAGCTTTTGTGCATGCAGTAAATATTGAAATCAAACCATAGAAATAACAATCTTTTTCATCATTTTTAAATTATTATGTTTCATGTAAATGTAAAGGTCTGATGTCTAAGTCACGTTTGTTCATACAATTAAAAATGTACCAATTGTATTCAAATAGGCCGTTCCCACAAGTATAAATTGATAGACAGCATACATCACGCTATAACAGACTGGCAGTTAATAATATCATCACATGGTACCAGCACTACCAGCCACCAGAGTCGTTAGCTGATGACTCCATTGGCTGCCTCGGATGGTTGTTTGACTGTATAATTGTTTGACTGATGACTCCATTGCATTGTTGGTTGTATTGAATGACCGCGCATTTCCATGTTTCTGAAATTTAATAGTGAATCAGAGAAATTAATTCTCTTTAAATTTTTATTAATTGTCTGTCTCCCTTCATAAATTTAAAAAATCTTCTTATTAGACTGTTATAACCTGCACGCATCTTATCACCTTACCGTACCTTCTAATTTCATAAAATCTGATAGTACAAAAATACATAATAATATATTCAGTTCAGACACAGAAACGAATTAAGGTTTATAGCCTATTTGTGAGCAGATTATGTTTTAATGTAGAGTCGAAAAGGATTGTCTTTAATTAATGGTTTTCCGTAGAAATCAAGCCTTTATAAATCAATGACTTGTGTAAAAAATTGTGATTTTCTCAAATGGCTGTTCGTGCCAAGATTTCTGATTAGCTAATAAAATAAGTCATACGTTACATTGAATTCTACGAAGGTTCTTAATTTTACATAATATTTTCTGAAACAATTGTTGTTCTCGCTGCTGATAAAAGCTAGTTCAATCAGTGGGTAAAAATTAGGCAATTTATATTTTCCTACATACGACAACATCAGGCCGCAATCACATACCTGGAGACGATTTATTTTGCCGTTCAATGAAGGCCACATAATCGCTGTCATTATTCACCGGCCAGTGTGCCCTGAACTATGTGTGCAGTTTGTCTCTTTTCCCCTACAACGGAAGCTATAAGAACGCCCAGGGTCTCATTAACCTGGTGAATTTTCGCGGATCTACTTTAGTAATGACCGCCATATTTAGATGACAACGTGCAACTCTGCATTCGTAATGATTTATTATTTGTTTATAAATTGCATTGAAAGCTAAATAAACGACAATATTGTTGTTTAGATTTACCATTCAAATTAATTATATTTGTTCTTTCCTCCGTAAGCGAGCTCGCCGAGCCCACTATCCCGTTATTTTTTTATCACCACCCCAGCAGTAAAAGTAGTTATTCGATTGTATCGTATTCCCTTCCCATAAATTAAAGGTTTGCTCAGTAAGCTATGAAAAGAAAAAAATATCAGAACCACAAACGAACAACCGTTGACGACCGACGGTCACCAACATACATCTTAAAACAATAAACGGGTATAGCTGTTAGATTCTAGAAATCATTGACCGGTATCAAACATCCTGCTTATGATGTAGTCCCAAATAGTAATTATCAGAAGATTCATCCTTGAACAGTCCCAAACAGAATTTAATAAAATAAGTTCTTTACATCAGCTAAATTTACATTGTGATGAAATATTTAGTTGTGCTTTTGAGTTTAGTGAACCAATTTAGTGTACACTGAAACATTCTGAGAGCCAGAGAGTAGTACCTATTAGTCAAGTAATAATAAATGAGTTTGATGCTGATTAATAATACTCACCTAATGTTAAGTACTACACATACTCGAAATGACAAAGTCCCAGTCGCTAAGGCACTATTATAAGGCTCGCTTCGTTTTGAGGGTGTTATTTTAATCTCCGTGGTTTAATTATACAAACAAAAAAGGGAATCATTGAATTTTGGCAAAGGGAGATCTCCCGCCGGGCGAGGTGGTCATGCCCGGGGAGCGGCCGCGCTCCAACTGACTCAATTCGGAGCTTGTATATATGGTAGGATATTCCGAAAACTTCGATAGCGTGATTCAGGAATACCCGTGGCGCCATCTCTTGATGAGTAGCGGAAGGTCGCTCGCTACATCACCCCCTGCTCAGACCGGAGGTCGATAGCTTCTATCCATGCTTGAGTAATCTTCGCTTACAAGCGCCTTGAATGCCCTCTATCTGCGGTGAGTCGAGATGTGAGGGTGAAGACCTTGTGTCGCCCTCTGTCCACGGTGAGTCGGGATGTGAGGGTGTAGCGAAGTGTGGAGATGCCCTCTATCTTCGGTGAGTCGAGATGTGAGGGTAGGTTGGAATTTGGAGTCGAGTAGAGTGGGTACTCGAGCCGTCCACGATGTCGCAGGAGGCAGCTTGATCAGGAACAGGAAGCGTGTACATGGTGCGCTGCGATGAACCTGACGAGCTGGTGAAGTGATGCTGCAGTCCATCCAGGGAGTGAAGGTGCGACTGACGAAGCTCAGAAGGGACGTATTCTTGTCCTGGGTCACCAGTTTGGCAAAGGGAGATCTCCCGCCGGGCGAGGTGGTCATGCCCGGGGAGCGGCCGCGCTCCAACTGACTCAATTCGGAGCTTGTATATATGGTAGGATATTCCGAAAACTTCGATAGCGTGATTCAGGAATACCCGTGGCGCCATCTCTTGATGAGTAGCGGAAGGTCGCTCGCTACAGAATCATCAAATGACCGTTGAGAGGATTGACCTTGTTAGATATTTTCACGTTCAATGTTCTAGGCAATTTGACGAGTATTGTCGCATTCAGGCATTACATTATAAACTGGGTTGCCATGCGTTCCAACTAGTGTACATCCAGTTTTTTCCATCTTACGTGGATCATTATTGATCGGCACTCATCGCCGCTTTATATTGACTGACGACGTGACAATTGCTCGTAATTACTGGCTGTCACATGAAAACAACACTTCTGGTTTGAACGGCAAATGGTCGATGATGTTGAATTTTGCACTACACATAGTGACATAGGTAGATAGCGAGCGATGTTTATGTGCAAAAAGAACTTCAAAGTGAAAGAATAAGAGTTAAAGTAATGGCCAAACAATTAGAAACACCTTGTGTGATATAATCTTATATATAAAATTCTCGTGTCACAATGTTAGTTACCGTACTCCTACGAAACGGCTCGACCGATTTTAAAGAAATTTTGTGTGCATATCGGGTAGGTCTGAGAATCGGTCAACATCTATTTTTCATCCCCCTAAGTGATAATGGTGGCCCACCCCAAACATTTAAACGCGGTACGGAGTTCGCGGGGTCAGCTAGTTATTTCTAAATTTAACCAACAATTAGCTTCTTTTTTGGATCATAGTTGAGGAAACAAAAATACTTAGCAAGTTAGCATTACCCATTAGGTACATATTTAAATTTAAAATCATCTATTCATAAAACTGGTTTGTAAATTGTTTGACCACAGCTACTGTATTCGTATTATAAGTTTAGGTTTTACTTTAGGACTATTCTTAAAAGTATGTAAGGCATTACTTCTGAAATAGAAATATCGTATAAACCATGGATATCTCGCAAGATTATTGTCGAGCAAGATTAACGCCCCAATTGGTTATGCTACACAAGTTGGCTAAGGAAACTCAGTAGAACCACTCGATATACGACAAAAATCTAAATAAAATATATTGTAAGATATTCGTTTTTGAAAATGTGGATATTGTATTTTAAAAGACTATTTCCATATCAATGGTATTCCCTATCAAGAATGAACTATGCAAACTTAGCATCTGTACTAAAACCAAGACAATTTTTTCGGTAACGATGTCGGAGTTTTGTTCAAACGATGCTCAAGTACCTATTTGAAATCAAATATAGACATATGACAAAAACAGTATGCACATTACAAATATGTGCTCAGACGGACAGTCCGATACGAATTGCCTGGTGTTTGCACGATCGACGAGGATTCATTACCTAAAACAACCCGGGGCTGTATTTGATCGTCCTGTTGACAAAATCCGAAGCTGAGCAATTTGTTTGACTTAACTTTATAAGACAGTAGGGTAGGAAAAAGGAATATAAAGTGTTTTATGAGCAGTACCCTGTCGAACAACAGTGTAGCATGCTACGAAGAATATAGTTAAATTAATTTTATCACAACCATGTTTTATGAAAAGAAATTATTATGTTATATGCATGATAGCACCGTAGCCCTGCCATGCAGAGTGGATGATAATTCATTAGCTAAAACAAACTCCGAACCCAACCGCACGTACCCGCATCCTGTTGACGTAACCAAACACCAGAACGAGGCAGGTCCATTAATTTGCGCCGCCACTTACCTTCCTAACACTTGGCAAACATTTTTGGTCATTAGGGATGTACTATTGAACAATAAACCTTAAGAGTTTTCTACATTCATTCAATGATCTAATCCTTTTGGTTAATAGCATATGGGTAAGGCACGTGTCTTCTTTTAAATAACCAAGTTATGTTTAAATATTTTACTTTCATAGTGCTTTCATACTACTTATTGGGGTTATTTCATTCATGAAGTCTATTTGGCAACATAGGAGAAGGTTCTTGTAGCTCCTGTTCGCACTCCGGATTACATTCTGTTTTTACTTTCTTTTCTTTACATTCAGTTTTACTGTACACTATCAAACCTCAATGAACATAGAAAGCGAATTGCAGCAATAAGAAGCGCTTACCATTTAAGAACAAGCTTTCGAATTCCTTCCACCCGTAGTGCTTTTATTGGCTCTCTTATCATCATCATCATATGCATCTTCATATTTGACGACTGACGACGTCGGGCTAATTGCGCGTTATTTGTATGTGTGCCTACTTTAATATGAATGTGTTGTTAACTCACCTTAAGTTCCTTCCTAACAACATCCACTAGACTCACCTTTTTCTTAATGTGCTTGATAGATAACGGGCTTGACTCTTCTATTACTTTTGCTTTGTCCTGTAATGGAGACCTTGCAAATGAACTTAACTGATATTACCAATACTGTAGATTGTATATTGATTTTTGGCGATAGCAAGCCCTTTTAGCCTGCCTGACTATAATTAAAGCGTTTCTAAAAAGCCAATTCGACATTCTGAAATTGCAACTAAACGTATCTTATTCGCGCAACTAAACACCTGCATGTGTTTAGTTATGCGAATAGGTTACGTTAATGGTTCATTTACGCTTCTTTTCAAATTGCTTACAGTCTACCCTCGGTAATGGCACTCTTAGCTCTGCGGCTCTCAACTCAATGGATTACAACTCTTAAATTCTACAATTGCGATTAGAGTCATAAGAAGATTCCATATAATTCGGAAAATTAGCGACTAATTAGAGTACCCGCAATAAGAAAAAAATCTAAACGTGTGGGTCTTGCATTTGCACTTGCATGAAAAGTTTGTACTTTCCGTTTTCCAGAGCTTCCTCGAGAATACCCGACATATAATTATTATCGCCTGATTAATCGCTTACCACATTAATGAAACTCCGCAAATTCCCTCATACACAATATTTTATAAAAATGTTATCATCAGATTTTATTGGGCATATTTGTTTATCATTATCATTATATATATAATAAAACTAAGTTGATAAAATGTGCGTGCCGATAAAACTTAAAAAGGAGTCCGGGCATGATAAAGGGGCTTATATAGTGTGATAGCCCTTTATCCCCCCTCGAACAAGAAAGTTCCCGTTTTAACCCAAAGGGCGTGTTTTTAAAGATATAAGGGTTTTTCCAACCCTTCAACTTGGAAATTAAGTGCAGTGGCGCCATCTGTTGTCGAGTATTTGAACTTCATTCAGAACAACGATTATTTGGGTTGCATTTCGAAAGGCGCTGCGAGCAATTGCAGCATTGTCGAGAACATTCTAGAAGGTGTGAGAAAGAAAATATTCTGAAACTCTCGAATATCCTAGAGCCTAGCTCTCTGAATATATAAGAGCCCGGTGTCGTCCGCCAGAGTTAGTTCGATTTGAACAGCGAAACAAGCAATTTCGAAACGAAAAAGAAAGAAGTTATCTGTGAGCCTTTATTTTGAAATATCACGTGTGAGTATTTTTACCGACTTCCAAAAGGAGGAGGTACTGTATTCGGCTGTATGTATTTTTTTATATATTTTCACCGATTACTCCGCCGTTTGTGGACCGATTTTCAAAATTCTTTTTTTGTTCGTATGCTTATACTCCCGAGGTGGTCCCATTGTCACCAAATCAGGATCTTATGATGGGATCCCAGTGAAATCGAGGGGAACTCTCGAATTTTATAGGTACACACATTAAATTTCTTATACTTTCTAAAGCATAAGAGATATTTGTGCATAGTAATCATCATCTCATGTTGCTGAGCTGATGATGGAAGGTACTGCGACAGAGAGGAGTTAAGAGCAAATTCTTTCAGTATGTATTTTTTTGTTCAAAACCTTATACTCCTTAGGTGGTCCAACTGTCACGATGTTAAAATCTGATGATGTGATACTAGGGAAATCGAGGGAAACACTGAAACTTAAAAGGCACACACATTCTTTTAGTCATATTTTTTAACATAATACAAATATTTATGTCCGGTAATTATCACATGATGTTGCGAAGCTGATGGTTGAAGGTACAACTCCTCAAAGGTTAGGAGCTGAGAGCAAATTCTTTCATTAATATATAGGTTCAGGTGGACTGATAGTAGTTTCAGGCTGTAAGATGGCTATTAGATAAATATGATTATAAAAGGTAAATCTCTTTAACATTTAGAAGTTAAGTGAAAAAAAATCCAACTATGCTTATATATATGTACAGAATTATTAAATTTAGGTACTAAAAAGAGTGAAATTAATTAAGTTTTTACAAAAAAAGTACGGTAACGGTAAAAATAAAATTGTTCAGTACCTACTTCTTCTTGCTTATGGTAATTACTCTTAAAACTATTTTTGGAGTCGGGCCCTTAGTAAAATTTTGTAATTTTTTTTTACTTTTTACGTCATAGTTTACTTTTTTATATCAACTACCACGTAATCTCATATCAACACCCGAGCGGAGCCGGGTGTCATAGCTAGTTAATGTATATTTTTAAGAGCCCCATTAATGGTCTTATTGATCTTTTTCAAAACAGAATCTGACAGAAATATCCCAGTCAGCTCATTTCAATGGTGCTTACGTGATAAATTTGAAACATTACAAACTACATTTGACTTACGTATGTCTGTTGAGTGTGTATGTGTGTGAGTCATTTGTGACTACGATATTACTACGAGTACTTATATATTACTTGAAATGTTACAGACAATACGAGAAGACACCACCAGGTGCAGTTGTTTAATAAAGATGGCTACTCGGACCTGGCAATTGTTTCTCATCACTAATATATTATGCATCTCAATCATCTCATACCATTTATTTTTACTTTTATTTACGAGTATTAGTAGGTAGGTACACTAAACTGTAAGACACATACGAAATCATAGCCGCAAAATCTTCTCAATCTGTTAACCGATTATAGATCCTACGAACCTTTACTTCATATATTTCTAAGTCGTTTTTTTTTGTTTGTTTAGATGTATCTATAAAGGACGACAACGTTAGTGATCGTGAAAGGTTTCAAAATTGTCGCAAATGGCTCTGAGTTGTTCCGCTGGCGCTCGGTCGCGACCCTCCCTGTAGCGAGTAATATGCTAATTCCGTTTCGCCCCATTTCTCTTCTATTTGTTTTTATTCCCTAAGTACGGTACGCCCATTACATTGAACAGTCTTTCCACATCTAAGCAACATCAATAATATTTTTTTCTTTAATGAATTTGTTGTCTTACTTATTAAATATCGAAGATAATATTTTCGGTTCAGCTTTGTGGCCCAGTATCTATGCCACATTTTAGAATGTAGCGGTAAAGTGGGTTAAGGTAAAGGGTTAAAGGGGTAGAATGGTAAATGATAAAGATATGATTAAAGAATTTCGTAAACTAAACTATTAAGAGATCCTTAGTGTTCCAATCCGATTTAATAAATTGATCTAATAAGTAGTGTATTTAGCTAATTATAATTATTATTATTATTAATATTTATAAAGTAATACGGGTTCCGATGGAGCAGTGAGGTAATATTAAATATGTTATATATTTATATATTGGGTGCTCCTAAGCTTGGAATATCTTGAAAAACTTAATGACTGTTTTTAAATTAAATGAACGATGACGATCATAAATTATATTCAAATACAAATATGCTTTATTGTACACCAAATTTAAAAGTAATATACAGAACAAGCTTATCGCTGACAGCGATCTCTTCCAGACTGCCTTTGGGTAGAGGAAAGAAGAAATTCCTTTATAAAATCGGGCACCAGTGTACAAGATAAAAAATTGTAGAAATAAAAGTAAATAACTACTAATAATAAATACTATACGTATATACATACAAATAATTACATACATATTTGCATACATAAATACAATAATAAATAAATATATAAATATATAAAACACCATAATGCTTGAAGTGGACTGTATGAATAAAACGCTTCTTCGATTTTTTCTTGATTTATTTCTTCGTATTTTCTTCTTTAGGAGAGAGCCGGGCTGGAACTGACGACAAGCGGCTACAGGCCCCATCTTTATATAAAAAAATTCCCGGCCGCTGATTGGTCGACCAATCACGTGCGAGCATGCGGACCAATCAGCGCGCACTCCAGAAAGCTCGTCAAGGCCGAGCGTCATGCCGACCAATCAGCGCGCGCTCCAGAAACTTCCTCAAGGCCGAGCGTCTTTGTGAGATAGCCGCTTATCGCCAGTATCCCTATCTCGCTCATTGTCTGTCTCTCTCTTACATATAACAATTTACGTACTTAAAGTATTATTACAACAATTCGACATAAAAGTACGAAGTATCTAGAAAGAACAATAGAATAATATGAAATCTAAATAAAAACACACACATATAACACATTATCCTACAAACTAAGTACAAACTAAGTATTTTTAACTTATAACTAATCACTGGGCTCGTCGTCCACAACATTTCCTCCCCCCGACGCAGCCTGCGTAGTCTCCATCACGACGAGCTTCCTTACAGGCCGCTTGAAGACTCCAGTTCGGGTGCGGACGTCAGCCGTTCGTATTCCGCCGTCTGGACCCGGGAAGGTGCGCTCGACGATGCCCATTGGCCACACGTTTCGTGGCAAGGTGTGGTCGACGATGATCACGACGTCCCCGACTCGTAGTGGTCGCTAGATGCCCGATGACTCTCCTCTGGGTACCAGTGTGGGTAGGTACTCTCGAAGCCAGCGCTGCCAAAAGTGATCGGCGAGCGCTAGGCTAGCTCTCCAGGTTCTTCGATCTGTTTCTTCGCACGCACCGTTGAGAGGCAACCCCATCGATGACCCCAGTAGGAAGTGATTCGGAGTCAATGCTTCAGGATCTCTGGGATCGACGCTGACGTGGGTGAGAGGCCTTGCGTTGATGGAGAACTCCGCTTCGGTCATCAGGGTGTACAGGACCTCTTCCTTCGGCTCTTTCTCATTCAGGGTGGCGGACAGTGCGACTTTGACGGAGCGCACCAGCCTTTCCCACGCTCCCCCTTGATTCGGCGCACCCGGAGTTATGTAGCGCCACTCCATCCGATGTAGCAGTCCCTCGTCTCGCAGCACAGGTGCCCACTCAGCATAGGCAGCTCGCAGTTCTTTATCGGCTCCACGGAAGTTGGTGGTGTTGTCTGAATACATTGTTTGTGGCCACCCCCGTCGCGCTGCCATCCGTCGTAGTGCCATGATTGCTGAGCTCGAGGAGAGTGAAGGTACTATCTCTAGGTGCACGGCGCGGGTCGTCAAGCAGGTGAAGAGTGCTCCCCATCTCTTCTCGCGTCGTCGTCCGATCTTCACTGTCATGGGCCCAAAGTAGTCCACCCCACAGTGACTAAAGGGGCGCTTGAAAGGCTCCAATCTCTGTCGTGGTAAATCTCCCGTGGCCGGTACTTGCGGTCTTGCTCTTCTTCTCTTGCACATGGCACAGTCCTTTCCTACTGTGCGTACCGTGGGCCTCAGGTGTATAATCCAGTATTTCTGCCGTAGGTCGTTCGTCACGCGTTCTCGGTTCGCGTGTCCCGCGGCGCAGTGTTCTCGTAGTACTAGAAGTCTGGTGACCCGATGGCGACCGTCCAATATGATGGGTCGCTTCGTCTCTGCGAGCGCTGTAGCTGCTTCAATTCGACCTCTAACCCTCAGTATGCCGTCTTCTAGCATTGGATCTAGCCGGAACAGGCGACTGGTCTTCGGAATTGGCTTCATCTTTTCGAGTCGTTGTATCTCATCTGGAAAGCTATCTCGCTGTGCTCGTCGGATGAGTGCCTTTTCCGCTGCTTCCACGTGTCGGCATTCCAGGCGTGTCGCTCGGCGTCGGCATATGTCGATGAAGGCTAATACGCGCGCTGTCGTCCTCACCAGTGTTTCATACTTGGAGAAGCGGCTAGGATCGGGTAGCCACTCTTCTCTCGCGACTTCTGTGACGTGCAGCACCACCTCTTCTTCTTTGTCTTCGTATCCATTTCTTTCTTCTGGCCATTGGTCTTCAGGGAGTCGTAGAAAGTCAGGCCTCCGAAACCATCGATCTTCTGCCGTTATGGGTGTGTTCACGATTCTCGTGGCATCGTCTGCTACGTTCTCTTGAGTCGGGACCCAACGCCAGTCTTCTTTCTGCGTGAGTTCCGATATTTCTCCCAGTCGATGCGCGATGAACGGCGTGTATCTCTTCGCGTCGTGCCGGACCCAGTGTATCACAGTCATGGAATCCGTCCAATACGTTGTTCTCTTAACTTCGACGCGATGTTCTTTCTTGATTGTTTCTGCGAGTCTTGCACCGATGACTGCTGCCTGTAGTTCGAGGCGTGGTATCGTCTGAGTCTTTTTCAGCGCCACCTTTGCTTTGGCTGCTATGAGGCTCAGATAGTAGCTTCCGTCGGGTCGGGCGATGCGCCAGTAGGCCACGGCTGCATATGCTTGTTCACTGGCATCGCATAATACGTGAAGCTCCAAGTTCTGGCAGTCGTGCAGTGCGTATCTTCTTTCCAGTCGCAGGTTAGCTATACTAGACAGCTGTTTTATCCAGCAGGCGAAGAGTTGGTATTCTTCTTCCGGGATTGGCTCGTCCCACGAAATCTTCAGACGCCACAGACTTTGGAGTACTATCTTCGCTCTGATGGTGTAGTGGCTAAGGAGTCCAAGCGGGTCGTAGACGGACATCACGGCGCTTAGTGCTTCTCTCTTCGTTGGCGCTCGGCTCTGAGCGCGCACTTCTGCCGGGACCCTGTTCATGGACGTGTTGAACCCCAGCTCGTCCTTCTCGGGATTCCAATAAAGCCCCAGTATCTTGTTCTCGACGCTGTCTCCTCCAAGCTGTGTCGGCGTGGTTGTTCGCAATTCTTCAGGTACGTCCTGCAGCACGTCGGTGTGGCTAGTACTCCATGCTCTGAGTGTGAATCCTGCTGCAGTGTGTACCTCGCGGAGCTCTTCCACGGCGCGGCGGGCTTCGTTCGCGTCTTCATAGCTCGCCACCAAGTCGTCCATGTAGTGGTTCCGCGTGATTGCTTCCAGGGCTAGAGGGTGCGAGTCAGCATGTCTTCTCGCGTTGTAGTCTCTCACAAAGTGCGCCATGAAGGGAGAGCTTGCGGTGCCGAAAATCATACTCGTCATCTTGTAGTGGCGCGGTGGTATCTTCCGATCGGCTCCCCTCCACAGGAACTGTTGTGCTGGCTGGTCTTCTCTGCGTATCTTTATCTGCAGAAACATCTCTTGTATGTCAGCCGTGACTGCAACTGGCTTCTCTCTGAACCGGAACAGGATCCCAGGTAGAGACATCAGCAGGTCGGGTCCCTCTAGCAGATAGTCGTTCAGGCTGACTCCCCGATTCTTTGCTGCTGCGTCGAATACTAGTCGCTGCTTCCCTGGTTTGTTCGGGTTTTGTACCGCGAAGTGTGGTAGGTACCAGCAGACGGGACTGGCTATCTCGCTCCCGTCGCAAGGCTCGGCGTACCCTTTCTGCAGTAAGTTCTCAATCTGCTTCGTGTATTCTCGTTCGAAGCTCTGATCGGCGTCCATTTTCTGCTCGATCTTCGTCAGGCGTCGTAGTGCTGCGTCGTAGCTGGGTGGCAGTTTCACATTGTCGTTTCTCCATGGCAACCCAACTTCATATCCCTTTTCTGTTTTCTTCACTGTTCGCTCTACGATCCTGATAGCGCGCTCATCTGCGTCGTTCACTCGCGGCTTGTGTGCGACTCCTAAGGCTTCGATGCAAAAATGATATTCCACCAGGTTGTGCAGGCTTTGCATCTGCTTCTCTTCGTCTGCGCCTTGTTGAGCGGTGTATACATGCAGCACACTATCTCGGTTCCTTATCATGCTGCGCGGTACTGTCCCATGAATGACCCAGCCCAGTTGTGTTCGGGATGCGGCTGGTAGGCTCGGCTTGCCGGTCCTCAGCTCCTGCGACACGATGTACTCCCAATGGTCCGCTCCAATCAGAAGTCCGGGTTTACTGGAGCCGTAGCAGACCTGATCTTCGGGCAAATCACGTAGATGTTCGTGCTTCAGCAGAGAGCTTGGAATCGATTGTTGTCGCAGCTTCATATCCTTGATGGTGTGCGCCCGTATCTTGTAGAAGTCATCCTCCCTTTTCACGTGCACCGTGACCAATCTGCTGTCTTCTTCTTGCTGCATAGTGCTGACCCCTTGCATGTGCAGCGGTGAGTGCGTCCCCTTTGCGCCGATGCTTCTCGCTATTTCCTCGTCGATCAGCGTGATTGTAGCCCCTTCATCCAGTAGTGCGTAAGTCTTCACCTCCCCCCGTGGACCGACGACGGTAACAGGACACATCTTCAGTAGCACCGTTGTATTTGAAGTATTTAATGCTAGTACCGACTCGGCGCCGTTGTTCTTCGTAGGCGGTGAGGGCTTTAAAGCTTCCTGATTTCCTTCCTTGTACGCGTAGTGTAGACTGGAGTGGTGAGGGCGACGACACTGGTTCACGCCGCAAGGCTTCGCTCTGCAGTAGCTTCGGCGGTGTCTCTTCATTAGGCATTTGAAGCATAACTTTTCTTTTCGCACGAAGTCCCACCGTTGATCGATCGATAGTGCCTTGTATGCGGGGCACTCGGGTAGCTTGTGATTCTTCTTGCAGCTATGGCATTGGTCGTCCGGTCGTTCTTCTTCGGCGACGTTATAGATGGCGTTACTTTTCTTCTTGTAGACAGCTGCTGGTGCCGGCTTGACCTCTCGCTTCGTCGTCGATGTAGCGGGTGCTGTGTAATTGTATCGCATCATCTGGTCGGCTTCGCGCATCAGAAAACGTGAAAGCATAACAACCTCTGGTTCCGACCCATCGTTGTCCCTGGCGTAGTCGCTCCATCTTGCTTGTAGAAGCGGGCTTAGCTTATTCAGCGCTTCTTGCTTCAGCATCGGATTGTAGAGGTAGGCGTGACGACCGACGCTCTTGATGACGTGCACGGTGTTCTGCAGCTTGACGGCGAATTGGTTGACCTCCACAGCTGATGGTCCACATCTTGGCAGTTTGCTCAGCTCGGCCATTGCTTGATTGATGATGAGATCCGGTCTTCCGTAGCACTGCTCCAAGGTCTTCATTATGATTTCCGGATCCGTAGCTGAGTGCAGCGAGGCAGCCACGTTCTCGCGTGCTTCTCCCTTTAAGCAGCTTCTAAGTCTCTGCAGGTTCTCCGCTGGCAGCAGTCTATACATTTTCGTGGTGTCCCGATACATTGCCTTGAAGATGAGCCAGTCGTTGGTGTTCCCGTAGAAGACAGGTAGGTCCGGGCACTTGGACCTCGGTATATTCAATTTCTCTATTGCCTCCGTGAGTGCTTCTAATGTTCTTCCGGATACGGGATACGGCCTTTCTTCAACTGGGAACCGTAGTTGTCTGTCTTCCCTGACGCGCGGCTCCCCCCGTGGCTTGAGGGGATGAGCACGAAGCCATGCGTCGACCTTCCGGTTGTGTTCCGAAAGAGTTTCTTCGTGGTCGCTTACTTGTTCTTGTAGCGCCGCGAGTTCTATCGCTAAATTTTTCTTCACAAGTTCGGCTTCGATTTCGAGTTGCTTCTTCCTAATTTCGGCGAGCTTCTTCTCTGCTTCCATCTCGGCGAGGCGCATTCGGGTTGCGGTTGCACTCCTATTTGACCGCATCGAGCGTGCCGGCGATCTGGCACGTGCGTTCCCTCGATGACCCTCAGCGTAGGAGGCGCGTGCGACCTCGTTCGTAGCCGCTGTCCACGCCATACGTGCCTCGTCGATCGTGGTTCCCCATCGGTTGGCGCGAGCGGCGTCGTTCGTAGCCGCTGACCACGCCCCACGTGACTCGATGGTAGCTCCCAGATGAGTGGTGCGGACGGTGTCGTTCGTAACCGTCGGCAGCCCAGCATATGTCTCGTCGATCATTGTCCCGAAGCGGATGTTGCAGGCGGTGTCGTTCGTAGCCGCCGGTAATCCTTCACATGCCTCTTCGGTCGTAGTTCTGAAGTGGGCGGCGCGGGGGGCGTCGTTCATAGCCGCTGGCCACGCCCCACGCATCTCGTTGTTCGAAGCTACGAAGCTCGTAGACTTTGGCCAGACGTCTACGAAGCGCGCGTAGTCGCTCGTAGTCATTCCTCTCGTAGACGTCGGTAACCCCATAGGTATTTCGTCGGTTGCAGCTCCAGCTCCTAAGGTGCGGGCAGCCTCGCTCGTGGCTGCTGGCCATACCGGTCGCGTCGCCTCGATAGTGGTACTCATGCGGTAGGCTCGGGGGGCGTCGTTCGTAGCCGCCTGCCGTGTCGCGTCGATCGTTGTACCATCGTTGGTGCCGAGGGTGGTAGCCATCGGTAGCGCCTTGATCGGAGTTCTGTCGCGGGAGCCGCGGGCGGCCTCATCAGTTGCCGCCGGTCGCGTTATGCGAGTTGTGCCGCCCGGAGTTCCGTCATGTGTGCCGCGGGCGGCTTTCACGGCCGTCTGCCCTGCTCTCTCCATAGTAACCGCCGTGTCGACTGTAGCCTCCGTGTAGGACGTGCCGGGAGTGGCCCTGCCGGCGTCGGTCGTAGTCCATGTTTCCTGACATGTACTCGGTGATCTTGGCGGGTCTAGCGAGAATCTACGTTGTCTTTCTAAATCAATTTGACGTTCTTTTTGTATTTGACGTTCTTTCTGAATGAGAAATTCTCGCCTTTCCCGCTCGCGGTCATCCTGTTCTTGACGCGGCATATCCTCCCGTTGTTCGGATGCGTCGGCTTGACTCCTTGTGACGACCATTTTCTTCATCCGGCAGCGATTACTGTAGCGCAGGCTTCTTTTTTCCTTAATCCGGCAGCGATGGACCAGACTGAAGTGGACTGTATGAATAAAACGCTTCTTCGATTTTTTCTTGATTTATTTCTTCGTATTTTCTTCTTTAGGAGAGAGCCGGGCTGGAACTGACGACAAGCGGCTACAGGCCCCATCTTTATATAAAAAAATTCCCGGCCGCTGATTGGTCGACCAATCACGTGCGAGCATGCGGACCAATCAGCGCGCACTCCAGAAAGCTCGTCAAGGCCGAGCGTCATGCCGACCAATCAGCGCGCGCTCCAGAAACTTCCTCAAGGCCGAGCGTCTTTGTGAGATAGCCGCTTATCGCCAGTATCCCTATCTCGCTCATTGTCTGTCTCTCTCTTACATATAACAATTTACGTACTTAAAGTATTATTACAACAATTCGACATAAAAGTACGAAGTATCTAGAAAGAACAATAGAATAATATGAAATCTAAATAAAAACACACACATATAACACATTATCCTACAAACTAAGTACAAACTAAGTATTTTTAACTTATAACTAATCACTGGGCTCGTCGTCCACAACAATGCTATAATTATTTGACCAAGAAGGGTAGGAATTAAGAGGACATATATGAGAGCACAGAACATATTAAAAGAAGTTAGAATGGAAATGTGGGCGGGGCAGACGCGCGAAGTAATTTTGAGCAAACGCTCAAAATTCCAAAATCTCTACAGAAACACGCGATCGTGTTACGATATGCGTGATTATGTGCGTGCTTGGGTGTGATTCGCTTATTTGAAATCGCGTGATTGTGCGGCGCTACGATTGGCTAGACTTGAAATTGCAAATATGTGCGTAAGTTTCGTATTTATTGAAGTACAGATGTGTGTGTCATCTCAAGATCATGCAGTGGTTATGTGTGAGTGTGAATAGTGTCTGACGCTTCGTGCAGTTGTGTTGTGGCACCGACATCAACCACGAGGTCGGTAATTGACGGTGATGTGTACCGTGTCTGTGTAAATTTTACTATTAATTTTGAATACAAAATTGACCTGACCACGTGGTGTAGTTGTGGTGTGGTGGTGACGTATGAAACAAGCCTAACAACCCATTACAACTCCGATGCAAATAAAAGCGTGTAAAAAAGACACTACCTACTTTTATATTTTATATCATTATACTTTTAACTTATAATTTGTCCCCAGCTGAACCGCCGCCGCTAGTGAACGTGACGGTACACGCGTCAACAATCCTGGCGCTGATCCTGTGGAACGTGGGAGGTGATGGTGGCCACCCCATCATAGACTTCACCGCGCAGTACCGCTCGGCGGCGCCCGTCAACGGCTCTCTGGAGCCTTGGCGACCCATCAGCCCTAATCACATAAGTCCTAATTCGGTAAATATTTAAACGTACGTAAAGATGCGGTGGTAGTACATATAGAAGTTTCACAACCTGAGACAAATTATGTTCCTGTCTTTATGCATGTCGATGATACCCACTATACAGGGAACTGTAGCGGAGGTGAAGCGTTATTAATATAAGGCAAAGTTTTGCTCCTTTAGAGTCTTAATTTAGATTAGGTTCAAGTTACTAAAAAAACTTAAACAATTAGATGTGAGGATTAAACTTTATAAAAATATCAAATGAAAGTTTATTTTATCGATAACGACAATCGCAAAGAACAATAATTCACTTAAAAACTAAGTTAATATAATAAGAGTAGCACCTGAATATGTGCGCAATTCTGGCTTATAGATTTTTGAAAAAGACTTATTTGTACGCTGTCCCTATACAAACATTCTGTTAGCACCTGGTGGCTCTCATATCTTAAGTTAATTTGTACGAGTTCGAAGTAGAGCCTTTTTGTTTTGCCTCCTCCGAAACAAAGTCCATTTAAAAGATATTTCAGAAAGTCAGTGAGAAGGACTTTAGCTTTGTCTCTATAATTTTTTAAATTAATAATTGCCAATTTTGTAAACCAGATTTTTTAATACATTAGACGAAAAGGCATATAAGCATCCTTTACAAAACAGTAATAGGTGTCAAAAACTAGGGAGAAATGAAACGTGAGCGTTTGTAATTTTGTATGCTCATCTATGCCCCTATAGTTTTTCTACCCTACTGGTTTCCAGATTGTATTCCAGGCAAAAATTAAATAAAGAGAATAATATCCAGTATCTCCAAAAAAAAGGCACCCACAATATTAGCAAAATTTTTCAGTTTTTATAGAGTTACTAAATGTATTTCCGTGTCAATTTCCAGCGTCAAATTGACGTGTACCACCTAGAGCCAAACGCGTCGTACTGGTTCCGCGTGTGGGCCACCAACGTGCTGGGCCCCGGGCCGCCCGTGGAGGTGCTGGCCACCACGCTCTACACCGACCAGGAAGCAGGTGCGTAGTGCATAGTGCGTACGGAAGGTGCAACACTAAACACATCGATCTCAAAGTTTGGACATGAATCACGTAAATCTTTTAATTTAATATTTTGAAGACATTAATGTTTGAGACATTTTGATTTTTATTCGTGCAACATATTTTATACCTTAAAATCACGCTGTAATTGTTATCCGCGCGTATCCACTAAAGTGAATAAAATTAGCTTATAAAAATATACCATGTTTTTTGTTTGTAACACAAAGCGTGGGGTACTTGAAGCCATCCTATAGCAAGATTCAGTCATTCACTGTACGTTTTTTAACAATTCACATTTTATTATAGTTTAAAGTCTTTATAAAGTCGTACTTTGTTGACGTTTAGCCATCTTATACTTATGCATATGATACTTATAGGTAGATGGTTGCAAGTTGGTGGATGTAACTTTTGACGTAGCATGTTTTATTACATCTACATATTTGATATTACTTGTTATAGGTGTTTTATGCATGACACGAAGTCTGTTTGCCTATGAATGTTGTAAGGCGTGCCCATACACATAATTTTAGAATGCGCAACCACTCGGGAGCGCTTAGTATCAAGTTAGC
Source organism: Pyrgus malvae (assembly GCA_911387765.1). NCBI lineage: Eukaryota > Metazoa > Arthropoda > Insecta > Lepidoptera > Hesperiidae > Pyrgus > Pyrgus malvae. The sequence continues at coordinate 2,380,407 of OU426958.1, read as the reverse complement.
ATGAACTGAACGTAGAAGTGGAATCCGTAGTGAGTCTAATATAACCAAAGCCTATCGGATTTCGTGTAGTAGAATATCTTGCTATGTTAACTATACTACTATGTACTATATTATCAAGATAAGTAGCGAGTCCCGTGTCCGTGGTCCGTTGCAGAGCTGTACAAGCACTTCCTGGAGGGCGCGGAGACGTTCGACACGCGCACGTGGCTGGCGGCCGTGTGCGTGGTGATGGGCACGCTGGCCGTGCTGGCCGCCGGCACCTGCGCCGTGCTGTGCCGCGAGTGGCGCCGCCCCGGTGAGCCCGAGCCCTAGCCGCCCTAGCTGCCCTAGCCACCACACCACATGGGGGGGGACAGACACACCTATACACCAACCACCCATAACACTGTCTATATCTCGCAGCCATATCGTTAAATCAGCCATTTAATCAGATGGCTGCATCATATACACGCCACTGATAAAGAATAATATATTAGGTATACATTGCTAGCTCGAAGGCCTGCCACATATATTCGGAATTCCATCAATACATACGTTTTTACGTTTATTTCCGTTCGGAACAACAAGGCTCAGGTGAACCATTCAATTATCCATGCAGATATTGAGTTCAAAAAAATTGTCTGCAAACATGGATAGTGGTTTTTTAATTGCGATGATTCTAAAGAATGTAAATAAGTCAATTTTATTTTAAAAAAGGCCAAATTACAAGATAATAAAGTTTTTTCGGTTTTTTTTTCCAAACGCACAGGCCACAATTCAGAATTCCGAATCTGAAAATTTTCGAACGAAAACTACCTACCGCATGTACATATGTATATGGTAGGTCTGTATAGATTGACTGCGTTCGAAATCCTAAATCGATATTTAGAATCTGAATTCCGTTACGGAATGTATGAACACGCTATTCTAACACGTCGAGCTGTGCCGCAAAGGACGCCAACTTAGCATACCCCTAACCAAACACTACCCACACGCCAATACCCGTAAACTAGAACGATGTAATTAAAATATATCGCAGGGCCTCGCAAGCTCGAAGAGAAGCATTTTTATTTTAAAAGCTACTACTTATTGTTAACAAGCTCATGTAAACTCAAGCTATAGGATTAGACCCGCGTCTACCTATATACACTACATAAAAAGATCTCACTAAAATAAAATAAACTGACTTGCTACTTCAGGGTCTTGAAAAAGTATTAAACACAATTAACAAACAGTAAATAAATGATAATATAAACCTACACAGATGAAAAAAATGAATCAGTGGTGTAATCAAACTCAAGCATTTTTACAAGCAGACTGTTTTGAAGCAAGTCTGTGGAAGCAAAGGGGACACTTGGCTTTCAAGTGATTCTTATCGTTTTTCTCAAGCTCATAATATGTCTTTTAGTATTTTAGTAATTGATTAGTTAAGTGCATTCAGATACTTGCTGATAAATCTTCGTCTGCAGTCAAATTAGATTGCGTAGAGTTAAGATTAGCATCAGGATTTCTATGATGAAATGGGAGAAAATTATATTTTATTAAATTGAATACCCGAGTTGTGCATAAATTGTAAAAATCTGCCAAAAATAGAGTTAAGCCTTGTTTGAAAAGTGTTTATTTATACAAGTTCTATGTTAATTATTTCTAGTACAATATTTGCATCTCTGTAGTTATAACACATTCCAAAATTAGGACATAAATAAAAAAGCATAATATAATAGTTTGATAAATGAACCGGCAATTTAGATTAGAAATGCACTCTTAAATCACTTACGTGGGTAAAAGTGAGTGTAAAAATAATATTGCCCTGTTGGATAAAAAGTCAAATTAAAAATATTATAGTGCCAATTAGATTGGGTCTGCTAGCGCAAGAAAATATCTTCCATTTAATGCTGAATTAGTAGGTAATGGATTAAAAAATAGCTTTTAATAACGCTAATGAAGGTGCTATGCGTTGATATTGTTATAATAATTATCTTCTAAGTATAAGTAAAGACATTAAACCATAGAGAAAAGAAGTGATAGGTGTATTGTTGATTTTGCTTTTTTGTTTTAATTGTGAATTTTATGAGAATTATATAAAAGTATACTTATATAGAAAAGTATATTGCCACAGTACACTACTGCTATTCTATTTTGTTCTATTAACGACTCTAGCAATGAGTTATCGTAGTGTCGTATACAGTATGTTGAAGTTATATAGGAAAAAGTTGCTTATTTACGTGTATAGTAAATAATATTAAATATTATGAAGTTTTCGATTCGATCAAATGTGCCAAACTTTTTAAAATTCAAAGCTACTTTTAAATGGGTCTTTAAAATGGTTATGTATTTTTATATTTCAGAAAATTGCGCAATGTCAGTTTTTATTTGATACGTATACCTACATAGATCATTTTAAAGCGGATGCACTTAGGAAACATGTAGATTTCGGACCAAAGCAAAATAAATCGTCAATTAAATTAAAAGGCAATCTAACCGACGTGCAATCATTATAGTACAATATTATATACAAGCAGTTAAAATCCTTATAGGATACGATTAAGGAATATATTGGATAAGCTAAAGGCTTAGCCTTTTTAACTATTATACAATTTTAGTAAGCTTGATTATTATAGCGATTTTAAATAAGGAATTTTAAAGTATGGAATAGATTTTTTCGAATAAAATATTTCATCAATATAAATTACCTAATACATTTTGATGAAACTTAGGCATTTCAAAAATTTTAAAACAGCAGATTCAGTTTTGTAGGTATCAATCAATATGTAAATAAAATTCACTGAGAGATATCTGAACATAAAATGCCTGTAATGACACTTTTTTCGAGATATGTAATTAAAATTTAGAAAAGCAATTTGTAACAATTACATTATAATATATAAAAACTAATGGATGATTAGAAACTTTTAATAATTACCTTTAATTAATTAAATTTAGGTCCTACTACTACCTATCACTATTGATTGATGCTTTAATATAGAGTAACCATCTTTAAATAAAATAATCTTAATCTGCATAAATCATTTCTTTGGAGTTACCAAAAAGTTAAAAGTAGATGACTAAGATTAAAATACATAGCATAGTATTAAAAAAATAAGATGTAATGCAATAATTTTAATAATCTTTTTTAATATTTCACCAGTATACGAAAACTTCTTGCCAATATGTAATTAACTTAATTTTGATAAAGCGAAAATCAAATTTTATACAGTGGTATAAAACATATTTATGTTTCGTTAATAACAATTGGAAAAACCAAAATGCTATTACCTAGATATATTTCTGCGTGATCTTATTATTTTTGCACTGCGCCTATGATATGTGCCTTTAAAATAGTAAAATAAAAAAATATAATAATAATAACTTCAATAACGAATGCAATTTAAATAAGAAATAGAGAATAAGAGAACTTTACTGGTTATACATAAACATACAAATACAAGTATAACAGCCAGGTGGCGTCTCATGTGAAAAATACGCTTTAATAGGCGTGTTCTCGGCTACGTAATTTAAAGCTATACTACATTCTATTCTTATGACTTATAGGACCATTTGTTGTTCTTGGACCACTATTAGTAGATGCTCAGCTCGATAGCTTTTCTACGTCACTTCATTAAGGAATAGCTTAATAGTTTTCTCTATAGAGAACGTTTACTAGTACTAATTATGACACTGTTTCACTGTTTTAATGAATTGATAAGAAATTATAATAAATATCTCGTAATCATACATAGTTATACTATAAGAGACACTTAGAACTATACAAGATAGTTGATGTAGGTACTCCTGGTATGCACATTGTTAAATGGTATTGTTTATGTATTTCATTTTCAGCATTCAGCAAAAAGTGTAAATATGCGGAGAAGGAATAACATGAAAATTGTAAAGTTTAAAATTTCCCACAAATTGAACATTTAAATTATTTTTTTACTTCCTTATTGCACCTATTTAACAGGTTTAGATTTCACAAACAAAGCTCTGGATTTTCAACAGGTAATGTAAAGAGAACCTTAATAACTTGGCCTGTGTTCAATTATTAAAAATTATTCAATTAATAAATAAATTATCGGAAGGCGAAAATAAGGTCAATGTATTGCAACAGAATAAGTAAGTCCAGTGATCGTGGTGGGAAATAGTACAAATATTACATTCGTTAAAAAGAAATTTATTAGCTTATTTTATATTTCTCTATCTATGACCCTAGAGTCGTCAACTCTCTATTTATAATTGTAACTAATATGAAATAATAATGTTATATGAGGAAAAAAATTGGTTAATTTATTTTTTCAATAGTCTAGAAATACATAGTTCATAGATTTTTCTAGTTTCCACTATCCGCGGAAATGCTTTAGCGTAGTGCTGTGAGGCATTCGATAATAACACATAGTTGGTTTGTGCAACTATTTTATAGATAAGTCTTTCTATCTCAGGAACCGCTATAAAATTTTAAACTCATTTGAAAATGCAACGCGAACACCGTTTATAAAAATTGTTGGCTACGTTGCTATTTGTGACTTATAATATGGAGGTGTAATATCTATTTCATGTCATGCACATTTGGCGCAAATTAAAATAATTTTTATAAACGGTCGCATTAACAAAGATGCAAGTGACGCCATCTTTTTCGAAATTTTTCAACATAATGGAACCTCGCTTCTGCAATTCGTTTCATTTAGCCCACTTCATCAGTCATAATAAATTGCTTCGCTTTCGTAAGCATAGAGCAGAGCGCGGGGCGCACAGAAGCGAGATTCCAGGAACTACTCGAATCTATCCGCATGTCTCGCATCTTCCCGAGATCTGATTTTATGCGCTGTATTTTACTCATTTTTATTCATTCGAAATTTTTCTTCTTTCCCTTCTATCGCACTGGCTTGGAACGCACGCTTGGACTGCGGGGCCGCACACTAACAAACAAACACTGTAAACGCGGTGACGGTACGTATTAACTCTCCTCACCCGACCTAACCCCCGGCCCGGGCCACGGCAGAGGCCGGCGAGGAGCAGGACGTGATGGAGCTGGTGCCCAACATCATCCTGAACCCCGGCTTCGTGGAGAGCGAGCGCGGCTGGGCCGACGCCTGCGTCATCCGCGCCGCCGCGCCGCCCGGCCCGGGCAAGCCGCGGCGGGTCTGATTCTCGTCTGTACTCTATTTGAGGATATTCTATATCGCCGATTCCGGACTCTTGTCGTGACTTTCAATTTTGTTTTTTTGTTGTTTGGAAGCGATTTGCGCGTACCTTGTGCGTTCGGTGGCCCGGTTATAATTTAATTTTGGAACTTTGGACGATCTCCTTCTACCATTTAAAATCTCCGCACTCAAGTTGGGCTCTATGACATTATTTTGCTAGTACAGATTGCATCCTTTCAATCCAAGTGATGAGTACTATTTATTAGTAGGTATATTCTAGCTGGGATCTCTGAACGCATCGAGTACCAAAATATCGATTTATTTATTTTTGTATGGATTGTAATAAGGCTTTTGCCTTCCTTTTGACAAATTAATCATACATCGTGTAAGTAATTTTAACTCGCCGCGTATCGTATGCTTTCTACTAATAAAATAATGTATTAATTTAATATCGCTGGCAAGGAATGAGATATCGGTGTCGGATACAAAAAAATAATATTATAATAATTAAATCTTTTGAAATAGCCTTAAATTAATAACAACATTTCAAGCATTCTTGGTGGTCATGAAAGTAGTAATAATAAGCCCGTATAAATACTTTTAAATTCGACAACCCTAATATGATATTAATAGTAAGCAAACGGTACAGTATGTTCAAATGTATATTATCGCAACAAAGATCTAAGGGTAAAGGCGGACATATCATCAATGCTACATAAAGATTACTTTTCATTGTCATTGAATTTGGGTGATAGAATATCCTAAATTGTACGGAGTATAGCAATAACGCTTTGTGCAACTATTAATATACAGCCAAATTATTTTTCTAAAAATCTAATACCTAATTCATTCGGGTCATTTTTTTCTGAAGGGTAAACAAAACATCTGATCTTACAACGTTAAGTTGGTTTATTTTTGTTTGCAAAGTGAAGGACTAAAGTGTGACAATGTGTGGATTATTAAATTAAGACTGTGTTATTAAATTGTAAATATAATTTTTTGTATTGGAAGTATGTGCGAATGTAAGATATTTGAGGGTTTTGATATCAACACTGATGGTTATTTAAGATGTAAAGTAAGAATTAAAATAATTATAAGTACCTATATTTTATGGAAAAATAATTTGGCATCGAACTAGCTAGCTTGTACCTAACTGAGAGAGAATTTTTTTAGTGTTTAAGCATTTCGTATTTAAATAGTGTCGAGGTTGCCATTTTAGAAAAATGTAGTAGCTATTTGTTTCACCACTTGTTGCAACACGAACTGAAGCTTGCATTTACTTTTGATATAATAATATACATAGAAGTAGCGTTAACATTTACTACATGTTCTCCCTCTGGCAGCCCCAGTGCCCCGAGTTACGTAAATTTTGAACAATATTGCTTACCGTTTAAAATAAAACTGTTAACCGTTACAGCTAGGTTATGGTAAATGATAAATTGAATTATTATGTATTTTTTGCAATATTTATTATATATATTTTTGTAACGGATCTCATGTTATTAGTAGTGTAGATTATAAAAAAACTAATTTTTTCGTTGTTAATTTTAATGTGATTTTTACACTGTGATTTTTTCTTCCATTGTATGGTCTCTTGGTTTGTTGAAATCAGTGGGATGAATAATAACTGTACGGAAGTATATGATTAATGACTAAGTATTGGTAATTGTGGCTGTTGCAAAGAATCACAGGTGTTTTATATGCAATAGAAGTACATTATTTATTATGCTAACTTGTCAATAATGTAATTTTACTAACAAATTGCTTAGGCCATTTGTGGTCAGCCTAACAGCACTGCTTTTAAATTAGTAAAGGGCTATAGTAGTATTGCCAAATGACAATATGGTAGTGAATATATTATTCATATATCATATTTATGTTAAATAAATAAGTTTTCGTGACACTAGAAGGCAATGAAGCAAATAAATATGTATACAAATATTTAGCGACTGTTTTGAAAAAAATAAAGGTTTTCACGATATTATTAAATAGTCGCATTAGGTAAGTACATATTACAAAGTGTTATAATAAGAGTTGTTGTCGATTTGTAGAGCGGTTTATTTTTGTATGGAACGTGTAAGCATATCAGGGAGCCTTACAAGATAAAGAGATATAAATATAAAATTTATGAAGATGTTTTAAATTCTCACCTTTTTTCCTTTCTACACGCTCGCATTGCTCGGATAGGGTTACATTTTTGATTTAACTTCGCATTTTAAATTAACACGTTTAGTTCACACTTTTATTTACGTTATTATTTATACATATTTAATAGTTATTATAATCATTTGGTCCTATAAAACTGTTAATATACATTTCATTTTAATCTATCTATTGTTTCAACGTGTTTTGTCAAAAAAATATTGTTTTTATTTCGATGTTTTTCTTAGTCCTTTTTTTAATCGGCCATCGTCTTGGGAGAGAATACCGGGTTATGTGGGATTTGTACCGCACTGAAACCCCCTCGGTAGCCTGCCTCTGCGCTTGAGGAAGACTCCGAGATCTCCAGTGGAACGCACCGGTGTCATCCACGCGCGGCATTCCGTACGGGCCCATCTCCGGGAGAGCAGATGCGCTCTCCTGCACCCTCAGGCGCTTACGGCGGCATACGTCCACGCACACACTGCCGCCATTCCCAGGGCTGCTAGCTGGACGGGTCTCTCACCGCCCGCAATCCCGGCAGCCCCCTTTTAGTCGCCTTTTATGATCAGGCAAGGGATACCGTAGCTATTCTTAATCCCGAAGCATTAGAACATTAGTCCTATCGATGCGAGTTTCCCTCTTGTAACTTCCTCTCTCGCTCATTGCCTTTCTGTGTATTCACTACTTCTGTATTATATGTATGTATTTATTGTATTTATATTATTGTAACCTATGTAATTCAAGATAACGTTTGGTAGTAATTAAATCTTATTTTAAAGATTTTTTTTACCCTCGTAGGCTTTTAGATCAAATTATACCGTATGTATGTATGAACGCTTGTTTCAATATCTGAAGTATAATATTAAGTAGAAATTTCTCCAGTTATTTAAATACTACCAATCGTAAGCGACTTACAAACCAATATTCCTACATCGCGTTATGTTTGCGAAATGAATAGCTAGTGTAAGAGATGTATATATTACGTATATTATATTATATATGTATATCTGCATGTGGTACATGACTATTATAAGCAGTGTCTTATATTGCCGTTACTTTCTATACTTCACGCTAATAACACGTTAATCTATGTCAAAAGTCATTGCTTCTACGAGAAAAGAAATAAAATCCAACAAATAACATAGTAGGGGAGCCAACGAGGCTAATTGTGGATTTACTCGAGCGTCATCAGGACCTTGTGCGTTTTATAGGTTGGGTGGTAGGAAGATTAAAATATTATATGACGTTTTCCGTCTAACCGGTGGGGAGAGCGCCTATAGGTTTTCAAAAATTTTATACAAAAGGTATAGGTAAAATAACGACAAATATCGATTAAAAAAAGGCATTTTGGCAATCTCGGGAGAGTTTGGTTTTTGTATTATTTAAAAAGTCATGGTTCAACGGTAACGAGGTATTCTAATCTGACCATTTTGACATCTGGAAGTAAGATAAAAAAACTGCATAGGTATATTATTGTATTATATAGAAGGTTTTTTTAAATCGTGGTAGTACTCAGCAGGATGCAATGAGTACCCCATATCTTAATCTGACACGCTCGAGTAAATTCAAAAATCCCCTCTTGGGCTCCCCTACTAACATTTTAATAGGCATGATGACACTATTAAAGAGTCAGAGAATAAACTGTTTTACAGAAAAATATATGCTAAAAAAGTTCTAAAATATGATCCCGTTTTAATATAAACATTAGATTAATAAGATTTTCAATAAAATAAAAGTATTAAATACAGCAATCGGCCATGTTATCTGAAACACCAATCAAAAGGAATGACGTCATGTCTCAGTTAATGTCATCGTGTTGCTTGAAGTTTGACGAGCAAGCCGACGCCATGACACCTACGAGCGTTTTCGCGCTAATTCCAATTACATAGCAGAAAATACATTAATTTACGTTAAAAGTTGAGTTTATTGCTGAAATAAACTTTTTTTCGAAACTAGGAGACGTGTACCTACAATAAGGAAAGGTATTTAAAAATCTGTCATCATGCCCATTGCAAAGAAGGTGGAGGCGTTGCTCTAAGGCTTTGTTTATAACAGTCGTGTACCAGAAAATCGTAAACTGTCCGTCTGTCGCAGCTCGTGCTCTTGTGTCAATTACGTGTTTGTCTGTTGTGGGCGTAGTGCGCTTCTTCCGCTGCAGTTGCACCTGCATTTGTATATAACAATTTGCCTATATCTTAATCTTACTCTGGTTTTGTTCTGGACTCTATTAATTGTATTTGAAATAGAGAAAAATAATTTCAATTTATTACTTATTTTGGTTTTGAACTCCCTAATTAAATGTTATTATAATTCTTAAAATTCTTTGATATTAATACTTATACATACCTACAGTATGACTTTCAATATAATATGTATTCAAAGTCATAAAACTTTGAATATATTTCGTAATTTTATATAGAATTCTAAATATATATTACAAAATAACAGTTCTCTGTCTTAACTTATATCAAAATCGAGTATGTTGTAAGTAATATAATTTAATATTATGTATTTGGTTAACTTGTTAAGTTGTTAATTAATTTATATTCAGTTAATAATATCGCTTACAAACTTAAAAAAATACTTACAACTAATATCGAGTCCATAACAACAACTATTGCAATGTTCCCTCACTCACCTTAGCTATTATATATGTATTTATAGATAAGTCATAGTGTATAACGACGAAGGTTATTTTTGTATGGAGCACTAATTGTTGAAACTTCGGCGCACAAGCCGTGTATTACATACCTATACGATGTTGCATGTTTATTCACTAAATGGTCAAGACTGTTGATGGTTATGTCTCCCCCTGTTTGAAATATAAATACCATGTTTTTAAATGAGTGCTAAGAATATGAATATCAAATGTATGGTAACAACATCAGCGAACACAATATTTATTAGTATTTTTATAAAACCGATAAATGGCTGTGTACGCATAAAATAATTTAGATTGTTTAGACTTTTTAATTCACTGTGAATTGCATGTAGATCACTATAAAATTGAGTCATGAATAAATTTTTAAGGGTTTTAAGCCCGTGTGTTCAGAGTACGTTTTGGGTGAACGACGTGCTAATCTATAAATATAAGCACATCACTTTTTATCTCTACTAGGTATATAATTAGCATGGCAAAAGATCATTGTCGAGAGTTTTGGCGGAAAGATAAAAGAGACATGTCGTACCCACTCGTGTTACACACATTACAGTTTCATTTTTTTCGTGTATTTTTGAGTTACGGTGCTCGTGTGCAGTGGAATAAAATAAGTGCGAAAATGGTATGTTTTTTCGGACTGCCTCCAAAACCCCATAAAATTTTTACACTGATATCTGACTGACTTGACTGACGGATTACGCGCTACTCACAGATTTTTGACTTTTATGTCGCACGGTTTTAAAGAAACGAGCAAAATGGATTTAAATATTTTAATTAAGACTAGCAATATGTGTAGATTGTGCAACACAAATAATGAAAGAAAACATAGATGACGACGTCCTATTCACTTTATGAATCAAACGCGAAAATATTTTAATCCTGGGAAAATAACTACGCTAAATCCGCCCCCACTCCGTTCGCCCAGAACTTATCCTGAATGTGTATAATACGCGTTCAATAATCAAATCGTTGGACAAAAATGAAAAAGTTTCCAAACAACTACGCAAAAAAACGAGTTCATAATTTTTCACTCATTGTTTTTGTATTTGGTCAACCTTAATATGTGGACGACCTGTTAATTTTACGTATAGGCCGATTATGTAAAACTGACATACTCACACAAAGGCATTTTCATCCTACGATGGGTAGCTATGTCACGCTTAATGCACGTGTGTTGTGTAATGTGTGCTTCTCAGACTCAGACAATACACATTTGCAAATGAGATTGTACTGCACATGTCATCTTTCAATAATCGAGTTATAGTTAGGTAGTGCATAATACTTAAGGGCTGTTGGTGTAGACATTTTATACGCTAGAGTAGTGGTCAGCATTAGGGGAGTGAGAGTTAAGACTGGGGTGATGGGTGATGGCTTGCAGGTTGCTGCAACAGCAGAATTATTGCTAATATTCAACAAACATATTTGCACCATTTGCTGCCGACGCATGTATTGGAGGATATATTCGAGAGAAAAATCTGTAGACAGGTTGTTGAGATACAATTGAAGATGTTCGCTTTATCACTAATTCTATGGATATTTCGATCGGGTTCTTTCGAGATATCAATAACAACAATGCATGTTATCATCTATAAAAAACGTAGTTAAGTGTGTTATGTTTGCATGTAAACGCTTGTGCTTTTCTTATGTATCCTTATCGTATGCGGCAATGTAATTATTGCTTACCTACATTGAAAAATGTGTTATTTGCTCTGGCATGTTTTATCGAAGGAAACGGAAACGAAATACGAATTATAGATATTAACTGAATGCGAATGGGTTTAATAGAAAGAATGGCGAACAGGTGTAATTGGCGATGCAAAATGGTTCATAATGGTCTAAGATCCCACCATAGAACGACCTTCATCGGCTGGTTAATGAATGAAAAGTATTTTATATTCAATTAAATATGCCAATAAATAAATTGCAAATGGGTTGACAAAAAAAACCCGGTGAAGATCGTTCTATGGTGGGATCTTATTTAACTTTTCTTCACCTTTCATAACTTTTTGGCTATTCAAATGTCAGTGATAAAATCATAATTGTTATTTAAATGTTATACATATTTTATTTCATACAATATGATCGCATACCTATAAAAATAATAAATTCCTAATAATAATAAAAGTTGATACGTAGTCATTATGCATCGCCAACATATTTTAACCTTAATATGTATGCAAAAGAGTATAAATTAATATCTAGGATTATGATATTCATGTTATTCCGTCTCTCTTCTAAATTCCTTCATCAAAGGGATCTTTAATAAGTGAAACGTTTGTAAGTATATCCTCAATACTGCCACGATCGTATTGTAGGTTGTGGTCATTTGCGTGTGCAAATTGTTTTTAGAAGACTGAAGACACGCGTATTTATGACCAAGTCTATAATCGACAATGTTGAATTCCTTAAACTATTTGTTGCCTTTCTGTATTACCTATTAAATTATTATACATTAAAGGTGGTATTGAAAAAGATGTTAACTTACATTCCAATTTATTTTTAGTGACATATGTAACACAAACTATCAAAACCAATATATCAATAAGAAAAACGTTTTCAATAACGCGCATTAAAATAATTAAGTCGATTTAAATGTATCGGTGTTTCGCGGGTCAACACTTGTCATGCGCCACTGTTATTAAGCGCCACAGAGGGCTCTGAATATTGTCACACTTTTGAAATATTGGCAATAATAAAAAATCGAAAACATACCGTTCTACTATTAATAGTTAATGAGTAATATTACATTATTCTTATAAGTACAAAAAAAGAAAAGTGCTGACCCGCACAAAATAAGAAAATACACTAATGACAAGACAAAAATAATAAAAAGCTATCGTCTCACTACAAAGTACTTGTAAAGAACATTTACTTTATATTAAAGTAATAAATGATATATTTTAGGTTAAGATCGCCTTTTATAAGCACGTCCATGATTAGGGCAGCGAATGTTTAATATTATTTTGCCAAGGTATCTATCGCTAAGTGAACGTTACCAACGTACTTTATTGATTGGCAATATTTTTCTATCGTTTAAGTATGTTAAGGCTAGTGTAAAAACTTGCGCCGGATATTATGTGAGGCAAAATCGTTAGCGAAGTTTGCCTATTTCTCGGTTTTGAAAATTTTTATACATCATTTGTAGTGTTTTAAAGTTAGAAATACGTATTGTTAACTTTCATAAGTTGTCGTCATATATCATCGTTAGGAAACTGTCATAAATTGCTACCATAATAGCGTTTCTTTCTTGCCATCACCAAAAATGTTCTTTTTTTATTTATCGTTGCGTTTTTGTTGTTGGAGTTTGGAGTTTTATGTAAAGTGCAGACAACGAGAAGTGGCTTTATCAATTTAACTTTCTGTCTTCCTCAGTCGGCCCGTAAGCCCGTAACCTAAGCTAGTTTTATCAAGCAGTATCCGGCTGTACGCAATCGTAGATTGAACCAAACGCTTTATATGTTCTTACCTTACTTAGATACATAGATAGACACGTCACGCCACCATAATAATTCTTATTTATTGTAAAGGTATTCTTACACTGGGCATTTTCTCCTCAATGACAATATTAAAATAAATGGTAAGTATGTTTCAGAAATAGTGTTATGAAGAACAATTTCAATTGGCCTGTATGTCATGGTCATGTGTAAGAACACTTACGGATTATTTTGTTCACTGCAGTAAAAGGCATAATAAACCAATTTATTTTAACCCATGTTTCACACTACCTCCCGTTTTCGCAGCGTACCTACATACCTATACGCAGCGCAAATCTTATAACAAGAGTCAAATTGCCTATGTTGTTTGACATAAAGGCGAATATTGATGTCTTTAAAATAATTTTAATGTTTTTTTTAATATTTATTTAAATGATCATTTTTTCAATGTTGTCTAAATAACATTATTGCAGTGAAACAAATATTCAAAATACATATTCCAACAGACGCGGTTATAGAATTTTTCTAAGCGAAATTCCGACTTGTTTTATTTTATATGTTCCGTTTGGTGATGATTATAAAAAAATATTATTTATGATATATATTTATTTATTTTTATAATTGATAAATGTATAGTATGACAGACTGAAGAATTGTGATTCAATCCAAATATAACTTTAATTTGTTCGTTAATTTTTATATTGTATTAGTTTATCGTATGCTCTAGAGAACTCTAGGGAGTCTCGAATTCCAAAAATAATATATGTGCAATAAAGAAAAATTTTGTATTTTTTTGTTTATCAGCAAAATAGCGAGCTTGGGTAAAATTTTGTACTCGTCATACATTGATAAAGTGTTCAAATGTGGATAGTTTGTTCAAATATATTTAAAGTGTTCAAAGTAGGGTTAACTTTGATCATAAATCTTTATAGTGTACTTGCTATTTTGCTGACTATTAAGTGATAAATGTGAGTAAAAATGTGATGGCCGCGCAAGCTGCAATAGAGTTAACCGTTGTTGTGATGTTGGAGATCATTCCCATTAAAACTACATTTTACACGAAACTTGGTTTTATTTAATTTCAAACCGTAAAAAACATCCCTCCTTACTCCTAAGAAGAAAGAAAATAATAAGAATTAATAACGCTAGGCTTACAATGGGACACCGTGGGTCGTAAGTTTCATTGATACACAATAACACACAACAAAGACGGAATTATTAACACCTCCGAATTCATCATTTAGATATTTCCCCCTGGGAAATGAAATCAGAACTCTCGCACGACACCACAGCGTGGTCACCTCTGCATCGCGTCTTATAAAATTAATAAAATCGATGATCCTAACGAACGACGAACTCATCTTACTCGGGTTAGGTTACAAAAATCACAATATTAGAATAGCAGAAATAGAAGAGGATTGGATATGTAATATAAGAAGAGAAACTAGCTCTAATTTCTTTTATCTATACCTATACTAATATTTATTTATTTATTGACTTTAATAATTTAAACCCAATGCGTTTACATATTTATAAATTTTGTATGTACTTGCTCGCTGCTCTGCGAAATACAGCAGGCGGCGAGTGAAATAGATCTAGGCCAGTTTCTGCAGCCAAGGCACCATTGAGCATTGTCAAGAGTACGTACAAACGGTGATTCTCTCACCAGTACCAATCTGCCGGGCGGAACTGCAAACAAGCTTTGTCGCCGAACATGTACGCTCTTAGGAACGTTCAGACACACGTTCCAGTACAGAAGGGTTACTAATATTGCTGATGGATGACATATCACGCCTTACCTCCAGCGAGTTATACCCCAGCATACCTTGAAGGAATAGACTGGGATATAAATGTGGAAATCCAACCTTATATCCGAACTTTTTGAAGTACAGCCACCTCAAAAATTTGTTTTGGAGTTTCTCCAACATGACTTTATGTTTTGAATGATGTGGACTCCAGATAGCTGCGTAAGATTCTAGTTGGCTTCTAACGAAGCTGTTGTACAACATTTTGATCGCCGCAACACTTTCAAAGTCCTTTGTCTGTGTAGGCCTTTGTCGGAGTACAAATATGACTGGCAAAACTAATATGTTTGTTTGTTTGTTTGAGCGCGCTAATCAATTCGAACTACTGGTTCGAATTGAATTATTTTTGTGTCCATTTATTGGCTATAAGCTATACTTATACATTAATGCTATGACTAATACCAAAATCCACGCGGACAAAGTCGCGGGCGGCCGCTTGTTAAAAAATGAACGTTGATTTGAAATTCACTGAACTTACATTTAGTTAAAAGGCCGTCCATGTCTCCTCAGAATTCTTTCTGACCACTTTATACCGTGCTACTATCCAAATCCGTATCCTGCAAATAAAAAATCAAAACACAAATTAAGAATGTACCAAAATACCAATAAAATTATTAGATTGATAGTATGTAGTAGATCTTTCAAAAAGTGACTCATATTTTTTGTTTTATATGGACTTTTTTTTACAAAATGCCATACCAATTCTCCTTCCGAGTTCAGTCTTATAATAATATGTCTTACTGACTAAAACAGAGTCCTCTTTGTTATGATTAATATATTTATTATATAATTTCTTTATTTGAACATAAATACCTACATAATTTTAAACTCGGGAATGGGGCTTGTTGGAAAGGGACTTCTACGACTACTACTCGATAACAGATGGCGCATAAGTCCTCTATGTAGGTATTTGTATAATTTCAGTTACCATAATAATAAGATGTAATGTGGGTAGAGAACTTTGATAAACAGGTAGGTATTTTGAGGTGCGGCCATTTTATTTGTTCTCTCCTCCCAAAACTATAATACGAAGAATTTAGATACGAACTCATAAACCAGGTTCAAAACATACGAGAACTTAATTGTACCTATTATGGAGGAGGAGGTTGTATGGAGAATATAATTTGTTGGACCTTGGCACGAAATATTGTACGTCGCAACAAATTATAGGATAAAATTTCCCCTTATATAGAATTTAAAATATTATTATAGAAACACTCACGCTCTCTATGCTATTTTCATATAAAACACACCTTTAAATCAAGTTCCTGCAAGGCGTCTTCCAGCTCCAGCAATCCAGGGTCATCTGGCGAGAACACGCGGCACTCTTCGTCGAAAAACCTCTCCATCTTCAGACGCAACTCTTCATTGTACTGGTGGCGAGCCGCGCTCGAATCCGTCAGTGATGTCACTTCTGATGATGAGTTCTGGAAACTGAACTGTGAGCGTTAGTCAATTAGTTTCAAAATGAAGGCGCATCTACGTACCTAAGTACATACAAAATTTATTCGTCATCTAGGCACGAAGACGCGCTAGATGTACTTGACATTTTTCTAAATTATTCTAAACGTACCGATTTAATAAGGTGGCTGCCGAAATAATTTAATTACTATAAAAATATCGTTTCACCCTGAATCGGAAAATGCGCATTTGTGAAAAATATTCAAAATTGGAACATTTTAGTGTTCTCTAAGGAATTGAACATTTAAAAATAATTAACGATAGACAAGCTTGCCAGTATATTCGAGTAATTTATGGATCGGAGTTTTGGCGGGAAGTCGGAAGAAACATACATAATGTGCTGTTGTTTTATTTTCATTTTAATTGGTGTATTTTTGAGTTATATCGGATAAAGTTGATGGCATTTTGGTCGATGTAGGTTAATTACAGTGCACGAGTGTTGTAATAAATAAACTTTACACACTCATACCCATACCCTTACCCTTTGTCGTGGGTACCATGGAATACCGTGGAAATACAAAGACGGGAACACAAACACCCAGACCGAGAACAGAAATTTAAACTCATCAGTCATCATTCAAGTTTCCGTTTCGCTGGGAATCGAACCCGGGACCCCTCGATTGACAGTCCGGCATGATAACCATTGCGCCACGTGGGTCGTCAAAATATATGTTGTGAAATAGTAACCATCGCTTTAATTGAATATCTGACTGACTCGACTGACTGATAAATAACTGACGGCTTACTGACTTTAACTATTAAAAAAATATACTTGACGCTGGCAATATGCACAAAGTTTGCGATGCCATAATTGAAAAAAAAATGGATTTATATTTTTTTCATAATTTTCTACTCAAAACTCTATGATAAATTGACGCCGAAAACATGTTTTTTCGGCTTGCCTCCAAAACTCCTTCGGACATGTTCTCGTAAAGTAACCATCGCTTTACTGACTGACTAGACTGACTGATACCTAACGACTTACTAATATATTCTACGATGCAGAAATTTATTGACACTGGCAATATGCACAGAGTGCGATGCCATTATTGAATAATGAAACGAAAATATTGAATGGCTGCAAGGATTTTATCCAATGCCGTAAAATGAATTAAAAAAAAATAAAAGGCGGTTTTTTCTGGCGGGAAGTCTAAAGGGACAAGTTGTGCACTTGTTTTATTTTCATTTTCTTAGTGTATTTTTGAGTTATACCGGATAAAGTTGATGGCATTTTGCTCGACATAGGTTAATCACAGTTCACGAGTGTTGTGAAATAAAATAACAGTGCGAAAACATATTTTTTCGGCTTGCCTCCAAAACTACATCGGACATGTTCTGGTAAAGTAGCCATCACTTTACTTGAACATTTGACTGACTAGACTGCATTACGTTTTTACCAGTTTCGGTGAAACTGGACGAGTAATAATAGGTCAAGTCAGTAAGTCGTTAGTAATCAGTCAGTCGAGTCAGTCAGACATTCAAGTAAAGTGATGGCTTCTTTACTAGAACATGACCAATGGAATTTGGAGGCAAGCTGAAAAAACATATTTTCGCACTGTTATTTTAATTCACAACACTCGTGCACTATAATTAACCTACATCGAACAAAATGCCATCAATTTTATCCGATATAACTAAAAAATGCACCATGAAAGTAAAAATAAAACAAGAGCACAATATGTCTTTTTCGACTTCCCGCCAAAACTTACCGCGAAGATAGTTTTAGACTGGTTTATATATAGTGTATTAACACTATTAACTATGGTTTTAGACCAGCCAGTTAAACAATGCATACGGCACATTCGATCCGTTCATGTAGCGATTTTTTTGTTTTTCTTAACCAAATTAACAGATTTATGGGTAAACTACTGAGTTTACATAATCAGAAGATACATAGTAAATTTTTTTTCAATAGATACACAAAAAATTGTTTTACAAATATAACCTCCTCAACCTAAGTAGTCTTAAATATCCCAAAAAGTCTCACTTCTTTTTTCTTGGTGATCCCTTCTAAAGCGGGTGAAATCGCACGGCATAGTGGTCTTTTATAAATAAACATTTTCGAGTACATAAATTGGCCATAAGTACCACCGCTGAACTCACTAAGAGTATATCGTAAATCAATTATTTTAATGTGTTTCTACGTAAAGATGCAGTTGCCAGCGAGCCTTGCTTCAAGCTTTGTAGATGTACCTGCAGTAAGGTGCAGAAGTGGTGTAGCTTTTAAATAAACTATCGCGTTCATATACTTGTTGGTCACACCATACATAAGACCTTCCTTTCTTCCGTAAGCACATCACACACGCTAAAACCATACATAGATAAGAATGCTTGAAGCGTACCTGCAAGCGAAAACTGACTATAAGAAGGTACACTACTTTTTAGTCCTGAAGTACATTATTCGCTGCAGCCAACACTTCTCATCTCGTATCCTACATTCACTATTACTTCATTAAATAAAAAAATATGGCCGCAACGCTTTTTGCGCCCCGCTGCTGGGCACGGGTCTGTCTCCATTATTGGGGAAGCCTGCAATGGAGCTTACTCCACCACGCTGCTTCAACGCGGGTTGGTGAAGATGCGAGTTAGTGGCCAACCCGCTGTCGGATGTTTTCAAACCGCCCATAACAGCCTCCGACAAGGTTTAACGACTGTTTTCTATCGACAACAACCGGGACCGACGGCTTAACGTGCCCTCCGCCGGAAACGCGCATGAAATTTTTTGCCACTAGCGGTCACCCATCTCACACCCGATCGCGCCCGTTTGGCTTAGGTGCATAGATCTTTCTACACTAACAGCCGGGCAAAGCGCGCTTCCATCGAATACAAAAATATAAAACATCAAACACTAAACCACTGTAGAAGACAGCGGGAAGCCACTGGATTCAGAGAGCGCAGGATCGGACGGAGTGGCAAATGTTAGGGGAGGCCTGTGTCCAGCAGTGGGCTTCTAATGTCTGATGGATAGATCAATGGATACACTAAAATCTAGTACTGTGCTACATATAATAAATATATTAAATTATACCTATGAAGAGAATCCAAGTATCCTGGCGGGAATGCGTCGAGTGCTGCTCGCATCTGCACCCACGGATCACTGAAACTCCTACTCTTAAGCTGGAAGAAATTTAATAGCTAGAGTCCATTTTATTTATAAGCAAAACAAAATATATACTTATAGCAAAACACGCTAGCTAGCTATTATTATATACAACCGGTGTGACTTGATCGATGACTCATCATATTGATTTATATTTCTACGACATAAATGTTTGCTCTTCTAATAAGCTATCTAGTTAGTTAGTTAGGTAAGTATTACTATAACTTTTTAAGCAATACTATAGTTATTTAATTTATATTGCTCTTATTTAACTCAAGTATAGTTATGGCAAAGACAAAGACAAATATGTACTTTTATTTGCACAAATATGGGTGTATACTGTATGGCTAACACGAAGGCGGACGTTATTGTACTTATCGTTCGACCTGGCCCGGGGTAGTAGCACCGCCATACCCGATTCTAACATAAAGCTAATTTCTGTCTGTGGAAGTGGAAAAGTGCGGTTGCCGACCAGACTCACATGAGGAGTACCAACGCAACTGCATGTGACTTCTGGCAAAACTTGGCCTTACTTAAGTGTTATTTTATTATATAAGTCTATTATGGGCCTACATAGTCGACTGCTACTCAGTATAAATAAAAAAGTCATAATTATATAATACAGTTATGACTTTTTTATTTATAAATTATGAAAAACCTCTTTCTTACTCTTCTGTACCGCTCGTAATCAATCTCAGAATCCGTCATGGCTCGCGACAAGGCCAGGCTGGAGTCCGTGCTGATGGACGGGGCCTCGTATTCTTCCACGCTGACGGAGGGCAGGCTGTCGCTCTCCGAGAGGGACTCCTCGGGTTCAGTCCACACGTAAGGAGTCACTTCTATGTCGTCTGGGAGTTCTAAGTCATTGACCAGCTGTGAACGGGTCTTTGGAACCGTTTCTAGAACGGATTTGAACATGTACATTTTGAATAGCACTTTTATTGGCCTAACGTCTTGTGACGCAGTTTTTTTATTACTGCTTCATCACATCACATAGAAAGTTTTTTAAATTGTTTATATTATAACCACAGCTTTATCAGAATTTTAAGTAATAAAAGCTTATAAAAATAAATAAATAACATTTTATAGTCTATTCAACCACTAAATGCATTTTTCTTTGTCGTTAAAGATGTCACATCAAGACACGGATGCCCGTGGGATCGCATATATCATAAATTCTAATTGCGAAATCTCATTTGAGATTTATTCAAATCCCAATGGAAGGCTTACGAGTATAAGGTCACGTTCACTGACGTTTCACAACTGAGTACTTGGGGGCAAGGCATTATGAAATTAATGTATTCAATGTTTGGTCGATACTCGATTGTACGTGAGGGGACCCACGCAACGACGTGAAATATTCGTATGATCGAAGTATTCGTATCTATATCCGGATAAAGTAACGGTACTTAGGTTAGTCACTGATCAAGCGATCATTGTGCAATATTTCGTTAGTTTGTTTAAAGGTAGAATTTACGTGATTTCAACGAAGGAGCACCTCGCTACATCTATTTCTAAAAGGTGCGGCTACCGGTCAGACTAAGACTAAGGTGACCATCAGCCATCCGTAGCGCTACTGGCACTGCATATGAGCTGAGACAATAATTACTAGGCATAGAAGTTGTGAATACCTAGTAACAAAACAAAGAGCGCCTTTCTTATCTAGTTGTCAATGGGCTGCGGGCGCTGCGGCACAAAACATATTAAAAGAGTATGTTGTGTGGGCTACGGTCACCACTTGATACCTACACCCATAATAAGTGGCCGGGTAGGCTCGTTCGTCTGTTACTCCATGTAAGAAAAGTTAAATGTAGGGTAAGTATAATATGATGAGAATAAATAAGATTAATAATAACTCGGCAAAAGGAGTACAGGCCGCCCTCCAACCAGGTGGACTGAAGACCTAAAGAAGGCAGCGGGAAGCCGCTCGATTCAGAAGGCGCAGGGCTGGGAGTGGTGGTGAACGTTAGGGGAGGCCTACTTCCAGCAGTGGACTACAAAAGGCTGAAAAGAAGAAGAAGAAATAACATCATCCCGTATAGTAAGTTAATTTAGTGTTAAGATTTTTCTACTAGTGGTCGATCGTTTGTTATAACTACTTTAATACAGATCTCTTGTGACAACTGCACTAACTGCTTTTAAAAGAAGGAAAAAAGCGAAATCCTTACGTCACGGCAACAAAAAGTCGTTGTCTTGCTGCTTGAAACAAAGCTACCTACACTGTTTTCGTTAATTCGATACCTAATGTTGTATGTACAAATCGCTATTGTTCAGCTTCGTAGAATAAAATCATATCCTGGCGAGTCTGGAACAACGGATGTCATTATAATTATAGACGTTTGACATAACAATGTTCAACATGGTTCAACCCAGTAGTTGTAGGTACTTTTACACATAAACAAACCTTATGTTACAGCATTTGCTCTACAATATCATACACTCGTAAAGGAGATTCATTTATTACAAGGATTTAAACCAACTGTTATTTAGGTACCTTTTTGTATCCGGGGAATCTTCCTTCATAAAGTACCCGGCAACTAGGGAGAGGATACCGGGCAATGTGGGATTTGTACCACAATAAAACCCCTTCGGTGCTGCCTTTGCGCTTGTGGGGAGGACTCCGGGATCTCCAGTGGTATCTTCCACGCGCGGCGCCCCGTACGGGTCCATCTTCGGGAGAGCAAATGTGCTTGCTCTTCTGCACTTTCAGATGCTTACGGCGGCATGCGGCCACGCACACTCCGCCGTCCTACCCGGGCCGCTGGCCTAACAGATCGAGCTCCCACAGCTCTCACTCTCACCGCCCGCAATCCCGGAAGCCCTTTTTAAGTCGCCTCTTACGATCAGGCAGGGGATACCGTAGCTCTATTCTTAATCCCGAAGCCACACCTACCTTTTTTTTTTGGTATCGGGGGCGAAACCTTCAAAAGGTACCCGACACCTTGGGAGAGGATACCGGGTTATGTGGGATTTGACCGCACTAAAACCCCCTCGGTGGCTTGCCTCTGCGTTTGTGAGGACTCCGGGATCTCCATAGGAACGCACCGGTGTCCTCCACGCGCGGCGCCCCAGTACGGGCCCATCTTCGGGAGAGCAGATGTGCTCTCCTGCACCTTCAGGTGTCCACGGCGGCATGCGGCCACGCATACACCGCCGTCCCTCCCGGGGCTGCTAGCTGGACGGGTCAAGCTCCCACTCTCACCGTCCGCATCCCCGGAAGCCCCCTTTTAGTTGCCTCTTACGATCAGGCAGGGGATACTAAGCTATCTGTATAGAGAGAAATAATGCAAATTTAGCATTTTGTACGTAATACTTCTGCACTGATATAACTCACACAAATGCAATTCGGACGTCACGCTTAATGCACGTATGTTGTGTAATGTGTGCTTACAGACATCACATATTCACAAAATGTGAACGAATGTGTTGCACGTGCCAGCTTTTAGCAATTGATCTGTACATGCTTGTATATCATATTGTGTAGTTACGTAGATTAAACTAATATCATACGAACGTGTTGGCAAGCATGCCCGTCGCCTATTCTAATAGCACACTATGTATTTACTTTCGCCAAGACTGAATCTTTCACCATTATTGCGTGTAGTAAACATTACTGAATGCCAGACTTTACATTTTGTATATACAATTAACCTTGAGTGGAATGATACATTACGTAGGTATGGTAATAGGTTATAGCACCCCGCCCATTTCTATACTTAGTTTCTTAGGAGATAATTTTGGCAAACAATGGCCTACCTTATTGTTGAAATTGTTTGATTACATAATAACATCGACTGAAAATACAAAGGACTTGAACGACGTTAAAACAAACTTTCTTTAGATTTTTTAATTTATATTGAATACTCAGATTGCATAGCTGTTTATTTGAATTATTTACTAAGAAAAATGGTTTAAAAGTAATATATTATGTAGCCCTTATTTAATCAATTTTCGCCTGCATGCTTCAAGCATTCTAGTCTATGTTTTTAGCGTGTGTGATATGCTCATGGATGTGTGTGTGATGTGTGCGACTCCAGAGTTTCAGAGAAAACAAATAATAGCATGCGATCAAGGTTGGTTTTTTGAATGCTACCCCACTTCTGCACCTTACTGTACATACCATTTTAACATAGGTTTGGTATACAGTAAAATATACAATTATAAGATAAAGCTAAAACAACGTCAATAAACCGGGGTACGAACCCATGCCTCATTCTCTTTAATCACAGACTCTACATGTATGTAGCAATACTAGAAGTAATAAAACAAAAAGTACTACACATTGTAGTTAGGTAGATACTAAAGACTTAACTTCAGGAAAGGGCTCTTCAAAATAAAATTCGCTAAGTTGATTTTATACTTCGGTATAATAAATGATTTTTCACAGTGTTGACAACGTCCGACACAAACGGCTGCTCGCGCTAGTATGTGTGATATGCGAGTATGAGAAGACAATCGTGGTTCTTAAAGTCTAGTACCTATTCAACACTTTAACAGATACATATATCATAATGCGAATTATAATACCATTAAATAAATTGGAAATAATCAAATTAGGTGTTAACATGTTTATATTAATTAATTAAAAAAAAGATATAATATACGAACTATCGAATAATTTGACATTGCAAGATACTAACGTGCAGTTACAAAATAACCTTGAATTAAAATAATCAAAACAGTCTCTTTTCTAATTAACATTATTTTGTATTACTTTTTATTAATAGAATAATAAGTAAGTACGTATTTATATGCTTACGTCTTTGTAAGCTTACAGTTCGGCCTTCCTGTTTAAAGCGAGTCCCTTCGCTTGGTTAAATTAACTGAGAAAGAGTTACTTTAAATAAATAGCTCCATATACTATGTTAAGAGTATGATTAGTCTTATAAATGGTAAGTTATACAAGATTTAAAAACAGAACAAAAATAATAAAAAAAATATTTATAGGTTTTCGTAATCTTTATACTTATGGTAAATTCATTATCAATACCTAAATTTGCCTGATCATGTTAACTAACTAAATAAATACATAGGATATGTTTAGATCTTTAACTGGAGATCTATACTATTAATATCTAAAAATACATGAAACTAAAATAAGACTGAAGATTGAGTTGAGAACAAGGTAATTATTTCATTATTCATTCGTTATCGTCACTACTAGTATCTAAATTTCTGCAAAAATTTAACCAAGGCTGCATTTTGTCTGCTGCGACTACAGCTTCATAGCGACGATTGTTTTTGCGGGACACAAGTGTATCTTCTATAACGTACTATCGTTAGGGAGTTTTTTTTTAGTACGCGATATGGACCCTGATATTTGACGACTAATTTTTGTGATTGCCCGTCATGGGGAACCTGCCGCTCTACGCGCACTAAATCACCCTCTGAATAATGTTTTGCAGGTTTCATGCGACTGTTAAACTTTTCAGTATCTTTGGCTTGTTTTGCTATTATTCTCTCCCTCGCTGTTTCTCTAACGTTGATGCCCCAGCAATACCGATTGGTTGATCGATCACATAGTCGTCTACAACATATAAATTGATAGTTTCTGTTATCCCTTGTACTTCAACAGAAACCGTGGCCATACCTACAGGAGGGATCAAGTTAGCGCCTATGCCACGGAGAACGGAGAAATCATATTTTATTAATTTTATTAGATTGTTTTATTATAACTTGAGAATTTGTTGTGACTTTTAGATAATTATTTTGACATGTATGTTATAATTTGTAAGTTAAAATGCCATTGTAATATTTTTTAATCTAATATTGCACGCCTATGGGGCATAAACAGCGAAATTTTAAACACCTATCTTGTATTGTACCTGTTTTAAAGCAATAAAGAATTACTGAATTACTGAACTGAACATGCAGGTCTTCTGGTACCGTTATGTTTAAGTTCTCTGGCCTTTGTCAATTTTATGAGTGAACATTGGCTCCCCAAGTCCAAATGACAATTTACTGCATTACCATTGATTTTGATGTAAATAATTTACTTAGCAGTCAATTTTGTTCAATTAATTGTGCTACTTGTTTTTCGTTTTTGTCTTTAATTTTAACCACATCCCTTTCGCGTTCTTTATTTCCTCTATTACGAAAGCAATGAGTAGACAGATGACCAGTTTGATTACATGTGGTACATTTCGCTGAGGGCTTATCACACTTGAAGCTTACATGTCCAGGCTGACCACAATTATAGCAAGTAATTTTTGTCGCGTCTGATTCGAAAGTACTGAGCTTAGTAGCGAAAGTGTTTTTACGATCATTCCGAAACCTATTAGGCGAATCATGTCCTTCGCGATTTTGTCCTACTTTGACAGTTCTAAAATATTTCAGTACTTGCTCCGGTTCTGCAAACTGAGCGGCTTGTGCTCCAACTTTAATAGCCCTATCTTCTACACCATATAACAGACAATCTACAGCCTGGCGTCCATAAATTTTGCACCTATTCAATAGATTAATTTTTATATAATAATAATGTTCCAAAGATTCTCCATATTTAACCTTTTTCGCCAACATTTCAGTTAAGAGCTCGGCGTAGTCCTCACGAAGTGGAAATGAATCAATCAGCTTCTTCTTCCATTCGACCCACGTAAACATCATGGTAGGTAGACTCTGATACCACGATTTTGCCACGCCAGTTAATTTCGGAAGAGCATAATGAATAATTTCTCTGTCTTCCCAACCGTAGATTTGTGCACATTCTTCGACTTTTGTCAACCACGTTAAAATCGTTTGTTCTTTAGACATTGGGTCAAATTCAGGAACAATATTGGTGTTCAAAGTTATTTTTGGCCTATCCGAACTCTTAACTGATTGTAAAATAGACAAAAACTTATCTAAAGCAATATCAATAGAATTTACACTTTTATGTCTCTTAACATTAGATGGCTGTGACTCACACGAATCTTGTGACGAACTCCGACTCCTCTTCCTTTTACACCTAGTGTCAGTTCTTGAACCTGTCTCATTTTTGCGTGAGGTCCGGTTCCTTTGCCCCATATCCTCATAACTTCTTCCGGCTCTAACGTCAGGCGAACGATGTTGTATTGATCGATCCGGCGTACAAAGAACTCTCTCCTTTGTTTTACTTAAACGCGTCACATTTCGCGTTTGACGCTCTCCGTCTCTAGCCTCGGTAACGCGCTCCCGCGCTACCCCTGGCTGCACTCCGTTTCTAGCCTCGGTAACGCGCTCCCGCGCTACCCCTGGCTGCCCTCCGTTTCTAGCCTCGGTAACGCGCTCCCGCGCTACCCCTGGCTGCACTCCGTTTCTAGCCTCGGTAACGCGCTCCCGCGCTACCCCTGGCTGCCCTCCGTTTCTAGCCTCGGTAACGCGCTCCCGCGCTACCCCTGGCTGCACTCCGTTTCTAGCCTCGGTAACGCGCTCCCGCGCTACCCCTGGCTGCCCTCCGTTTCTAGCCTCGGTAACGTGCTCCCGCGCTACCCCTGGCTGCACTCCGTTTCTAGCCTCGGTAACGCGCTCCCGCGCTACCCCTGGCTGCACTCCGTTTCTAGCCTCGGTAACGCGCTCCCGCTCTACCCCTGGCTGCACAGAATGATGTCTCGTCATCAGTCTGACCTGACCCTCACACTGAGGTTCTCCTGGCCAACTGTCATATCGCCTAGGGTTTAGCGTATCCTGACTCTGTCCCTCAACCCTGGGCTCCATTGAGTCTACA
Organism: Pyrgus malvae; assembly: GCA_911387765.1. Lineage (NCBI taxonomy): Eukaryota > Metazoa > Arthropoda > Insecta > Lepidoptera > Hesperiidae > Pyrgus > Pyrgus malvae. The sequence continues at coordinate 2,353,008 of OU426958.1, read as the reverse complement.
CTAACCCTCTCATGGCTCATCACGGCACAATCTGAAACTGACACAATACAGCTTAGCAAACCATAAAATAACATGATGCTAAGTTTTTCTTTATTCTTATGCATAGTCACATACTACTCAATTCCTAGACTTATGCGGTCTTTTAAACACCATTAAAGAATCTAAATTTTCGAGTTTGCCTCTTTTTCTTTACCTTTAGTTTTAAAAATTACCTACACTTTTAAACTTTTATTATACCTATCATATATTTTGTATAGCGAGACAAAATGTTTACAGATATTCAAAACAATCAGAACAAAGCCGTTATAGAAACAAAACCACACACGTAAACGCTGCAATATTTTTATCGTGGTCTTTGTTTATCTAGCTTTGTCGGCATCTAGTTTCAAGCTCAGTCGAACTGAGCAATCTTAAATATAAACAAGCGCGCCATATAAACTATAATAATGCGCTGTGTGTGCGCCGCCCGGTAACATGATGCGCGCACAGGGCCCAGTATACCGAAGCAAGGCCAACCAAAACAACAATGTACATAATACTTATTTTCACGCCTGTATTCCCTTACGGGTAGGCAAAACGTCAACGGCTAATTATGACCGAACAACAAAACCTGCTAATGAATGAACAATATAATAATGTTATACTTCGTGCCTTAACAAAGCATCAGTTCATCTCGATTGTAAAATTATCCATATCCATACTAATATTATAAATTCGAAAGTAACTCTGTCTGTCTGTCTGTCTGCTACTCTTTCACGCTTAAACCACTGAACCGATTTTGATAAAATTTGGTATAAACATAGAAAGGACGTTGCGAAAGAACTTAGGCTACTTTTTGCCGCGTGAAAATATCTCATTCCCACGGGAAGCAAATGGAATGAATGAAATGCGCCGTGTACTTTTATAAATACACACTACATATTATTACTTACTTCATTGACGTCTATTATCATATTTTATAACTTATATTCTGTTGTTTTATTCTTATACTTTACTTTTCCTTTATTATTTCTTTACAAAATTATTTAATTTCGGTGTTTATTTATATTTTCACGCACCTATCAAAATTGTCACGTCAGACTTTTATGTTACTTATTTTTTAATTCATTTTAAGGCATTGTATAAAAATCCTTTTAGCCATTCAATATTAAATGAAAAGAAAATTTTTGTTTCTTATTTCATTTCATAGATTAATAAAGTATAGTATTGCCTTTGGTTTTTCATGTTTTTTTTTATATTATAATTATTATAAATTGTTATTTTTAAATAATAAATGAATATAATGTTCTTCGAATCTTTATATATATATAAATGAATTGCTGTTCGTAAGTCTCGCTAAAACTCAAGAACGTCTGAACCGAAATGGCTAATTTTGGTCTTGAAATATTAGTAGAAGTCCAGGGAAGGTTTAAACGGTGAGAAAATTTGGGAGCATTGTGAAATTAATAGTAAAATAACTTATTTTATTTTCCTATATAAACAGTTAGTAACAGTAATTGTCAAACATTGGTTCTTCGCGCCATCGTCCAAAAGTTTGACATAGTCTGAATAACAGTTCATATGTCACTGTTCGTTTTTTATTTTTTTATTTGACAGTAACATAAAAAACCCTTTGAGATGATGAAGAAACTAATCCTCTTACAAAACTTTTAAGGCAGGACAACGTCTGTGAGATCCACTAGTAACTAAATAAATAAATAAATAAACAATAATCATTTCTCGGACAATTTACACAGCGCCATTTACATATTACTTAAATACATTTTTTTATATGTACATATTATTAATACATAAACACCCAGACTCAACACAAATCTTTGTAAATCTTAGTTTCGAAAATTTGTGTTTGGTGGGGATCGAACCCACAACCTTCGGCTCAGAAGGCAGGATCGCTAACAACTGCGCTATTGGGCCAGTGAATCGCTTTTATGATAGTCATATTTAAGCAGTGCATCGTAAACATACAACACTAATGATTTCTAAATCCCACTGATGTCCTTTATTTGCGTGATAATTTAAAATAAATCTGTGGCATCTCGCACACAACAATTAGTTTTTAATTCCTTAATTTTAAAACTCAGAGAACAAAGAGAAAGAAAAAGAAAAAAAAATTACTTACGGTTTATAGGTGTAGGCGTAGATCGAAATAAGTATAATTAATTTCGATAAATCCCACTTCTGAAGTTAAAGACTTAACTTCAGGAAAGGGCTCTTCAAAATAAAATTCGCTAAGTTGATTTTATACTTCGGTATAATAAATGATTTTTCACAGTGTTGACAACGTCCGACACAAACGGCTGCTCGCGCTAGTATGTGTGATATGCGAGTATGAGAAGACAATCGTGGTTCTTAAAGTCTAGTACCTATTCAACACTTTAACAGATACATATATCATAATGCGAATTATAATACCATTAAATAAATTGGAAATAATCAAATTAGGTGTTAACATGTTTATATTAATTAATTAAAAAAAAGATATAATATACGAACTATCGAATAATTTGACATTGCAAGATACTAACGTGCAGTTACAAAATAACCTTGAATTAAAATAATCAAAACAGTCTCTTTTCTAATTAACATTATTTTGTATTACTTTTTATTAATAGAATAATAAGTAAGTACGTATTTATATGCTTACGTCTTTGTAAGCTTACAATACATACACGTACAGCCGTTAATTCTCGTATGATTGAAATCATGTCCGGAATCTACGCAGTTGGATCACAATGGTTTTCTAATGAATGAAATCTATAAATAAATCAATAATTCACCAAACCAACCATTGACTATTGTTTAATGATAATTTTTACTGAGCCACCAAGGCCGCCGAGGGGTTTTTCATCATAATCATCATCAGCCTTTCAAAGTCCACTGCTGGGCATAGGCCTCTCTTACTGTTAGCCACTCCGTCCGATCCTGCGCCCTCTGAATCCAGCGGTTTCCCGTTATCTTCTTCAGGTCATCAGTCCACCTGGTTGGAGAGCGACCTGTGCTCCTTTTGCCGAGACGTGGTCTTGCTAAGTGATGATTTGCTAAGGTGATTTGCTAAGCCAGCAAAGCGGCCTAACCACTAAGTCTGCCAAATATGTAGAGTTTGTGAGGTTAGAGCGTGTAGAGTGAAAAAAATATTAGGTCGATAAAATCACACCCAAGGCACGTATCTGTCTCTACATTTTTTCTTTTTTTGCCCAATACACCTACGTGATTCATATCTTAGTTTATCTCTTCGAAGTTAAGTAAGTTAAGTTACTTTCCACTAGTTAAATATTGCTCATAATATTGTAAAGAAACGTTTAAAATATAACAAGATACAACTAGGGTTAAGGGGCAGAAATGTGGAGTTACTTATTTTTTCTTTTGTAGAATAATGCTCGAATAGGTTTCTAACTATCTGTAAATCGTTTCTTAATGCATGCACGTAATGTTTTGGGGATTTCCCTTTAAATTATCTGTAAATAAATGAATAAGTGCTTATTGAATACGGTATGGATTCTGTAATTTTAATATTGGACCCATACCCGTTTCTTATTAGTGAGAGAACAGAATAAAAAAATGTTACTAAACTATTAAAGTCGATATAATGTTGTAAGTATTCATTTAGTTTGTCATCTCTGTAACTTATTTATTTAATAAGAACCCAGAATTAAGGAAAATATTATGATTCATATTCACTCGAAAAAATCACTTTGCATACATCTAACAATTTAATCTATTATGCGCGTCTGAACTGCGGGTAGACACCGACAGACGAATTCCGGACATTGTTGCCGCGTGCACCGAGGGGGAAGCTGTGACGTTCTCGGCGAGAATGGCAGACTGCCCAAAATCCGAGTTCCGATCCGACAGTTTCATCTGCGACCTCCGCCGATCCCGTTGTGTGGACCGCGCTGTGCCTCATGTGAAGTGTGCAATCGTCTTTGTACTTGTAGCGAATCGTGCGATCATTGACTGCTGAACGCTACTGCGCACAGCCGCCGACCGCTCGGCGTGTACGCAAGTACAACGCTCTAATATAAACTGAACGCGATTCCATAAATTTCCACAAAATCAGCTGATAGTGAGTGATTGTAGAGTCGGTAGAGTCGCGACCGTTCCGCTTGGCGCTTCTCAGTGACTCAGTCATGCCGTGATAGCGCACGCAGATGGACGCAGCCAACGGACCCTCGCTGCGTTTACGCGGCGGGGTAAACAGTAATTGTGACAGTAAAAAACATGAGTTAAATTTGTGCACCAGTGTAATGTCTCCGGAGACGCAGCGGCTGCTGCCGCCCACCACGGAGACGATTATGACGAAGCCGTTCCCTATAAGAGGTAATTTATAGTTTCGACTAAAAATACACGGATACGCGTTGACGAGTGCCTTATTGCATTCCCGGCTTGTTCCCGCACTCGTGGAAATCTCAGCTGCGGACACAAATCGATGCTATCAACTGATGCAGGAAATGCGTGTCATCAGTAATTACATCTGCTTACGAAGGACCACCTGCGTTGGTCCTTCGAGGCCAGATTTTATAATCTACCTCATCCTTTGTATTCGTGGTTATTCGATATTGTTTCACTTAGTATTTATTACATTAAAGTTATGTAGCATTGTTTGTGTTCGATCGATAATTACAATTTGTCCGTTTAGCGAATCGAATCTATTGCCAACCGGTCATTTATTATCGACTTTACTTAGTTGCGAAACACGCCACCGCTGTTTACAAGGGAGGTCAATGTCAAAGTGCACTTGAGTCTCTTACACTCACATGTTGGTGAAGCAGAATAATAATACGATTAGGAAGCCAGTGAAATTTTGTAAGCGTTTATATAGTGACATAACAAATTATAGTGATGATATTAAGTTTCATACGCTCTGCCAGCAGTTACGTTATGTTATTATAAGTTATAACGGAGCTGAAGCAAATTGAAGTTGAGTCAATACATAAAAAAACAGACTTTATTTTAAACTCGTATTAGGTACTGACTAAGGACAAAAGGACCTCTTTTATACAAGCTTTAAAAACAACAATTATTTAAAATGTATAAGTTGTATAAGAGAGTACTTACCATAGACAAGTAATAATGGTTACTCGTAATCTATTCTTGATTGTACATAATGTAATTGTACATATAAAATTGCACGAATCAGCCATTCACTCATAAAGTTTATGACTTAATTTTAATGTAGTTATATTATAAATAACGTAGTTATGTGAGAAATAATCTCCTTTATATGATCACGGAAATAACTATCTTCCTACCTATCTATAAAACTGATGGTGTCAATTTGATAGTTTATTAAAATTGTAGCTTTTTTAATATTATTACTTTATTAAACGACTAGATTTATTTTTCTAAAGTTGACGGTTCTTAATAATAACTTTAATAAATAAATCTAAATAATAACTTTAACGATCAACTATCTATGTACATATACTTAAGTAAATACGTTAAAAATTTCGCTATACTGTTTCCAAGTGCAGAAATCATTTCGACCTAAATAGATAGGAATTAAAAGTGTCATTTAGATACGATAAGAATATCAATTTGGTTTAATTTATTAGTGCACTTCGATCCAGAATTGACAAACAATTGTATCAATTGCCTATTGACGTCCTGCGGGCCTGCATCGAACCGTCACAGTAATTGAGGCATACAAGCCTCAATTTGATTGAACAAAAGAACATAAGGTTGTATTACATAAACTCTTACATTACGTAGAAGGTAGTAAGCATTTCTCGTTTATGATTAATCGTGAATAACGCATTTGCAATTAATCTTTTAATTTCTACATTTAATACAAACTTTCTCACGACTTTTCGAATTTTTTCCCTTATTCATGGATATAATGAAATGTTTCGTATTTTATTCGTTGCAACGATATTCGAAATTTATATTGCATCATAATCAAAATGTATGTATAATGAATATGTGTATTACGAATTACATCTTACGTATACTGTTTTCAACCGTTAAAGTGAAATGTAAAAAAAACTTAAAATGGCAAGACGAACTACTCTTACTTTAATTTTTTTATTTCGGTATAATATTCTTTATACAGTAAAGTTAAAACTAAATCTTATCTACGAATTCAAATTCAAATCAAATATTCTTTATTGTGGACAAAGGTTTAGTACATTACAGTTGGTATAGATAGACTATAGACAAACCCTGTCCTACCTTATTTAGGAGTACAATAAATAATAGTTTAAGGCGTGTAAAAAATAACTTAAAGAGAAGTAGAGTAAATCGGACCAAAAAACAACAAAAGCAACACATTTATTGACACTATTAAAATGTAAGTAGTATGAATCCTCAAAGAATTCCCGAACAGAGTAATAACATTTCAGTATTTTGAATTTACTCACATCTGAAAACATACGTATATTTTTTGCTCATTTATTAAAAAATTTGGAGTCCTGCAGAATATACTTTGTTTTAATAAATGTGTTTTATGTGGTTGTATGTTCAATTTGTCATTATAGCGTGTTCGTGATTTAAATTCTACAAAAGCTGCATATTCGCTGATTCCATATAAATACAGGGTAGAGTTAATAATTCAAAATGGAATTTATCGCAAAAGAGGTGCAGCATGTCTCTAGCCTGCTGTTCAAATAGGACTTACTCGTATATACTCTTGTTTGTTTGCTGACTCTCGTGAAACTTTTGAAAGAAGACTCTTATGTTTAATCTTCCGTCCGATGTATCTTGAACGATAGTTATAAAATACTTAACAAAATATTGTTTTAGAAAACGAAATTACCACTGGCATAATTGGTAGACAATAATAAATTTATTTTGTATGACAATTTTATTTATATGTATAGACATAATAATGTTAGACTGCATTCTAAAGTTATAATTAATCTAAGTACCATCCAAAAAGTCCCTGTAGCTTCGGGATTAAGAATAGAGCTATGGTATCCCCTACCTGGTCTTAAGAGGCGATTAAAATGAGGCTTCCGGGGTTGCGGGCAGTGAGAGTGGGAGCTCGATCCAGCTCGATCTGTACAGCCAGCGACTCCGGGAAGAACGGGGGTGTGGGCGTGGCCACATGCCGCCGTAGGCATCTGAAAGTGCAGGAGAGCACATCTGCTCTCCCAAAGATGGGCCGACCGATGCGTTCCACTGGAGATCCCGGAGCCTTCCCATGCGCAGAGGCAGGCCACCGAGGGGGTTTCAGTGCGGTACAAATCCCACATTACCCGGGCATTTATGATCATTTATCAATACCTAAAGCGACGCAGCAAGTCTCTAGATACAGCAAATAAGACTTCTCTTGTTTGCCGACTCGCGTCAGATTTTACTAAAGAACTTATATTTTTAAGCATCTCTCTTATCAATTTTAATTGTATAACACTGTACTAGTATTATATCTCCCTTACCTTTTAGCAGTTCCTTATGTTAAAACTTGGTTTAAATATGACAAGTAAATATCTTTTCATAAAATATTGTTTTCAAAAACATAATTTTTACCTACCACTTTACTGAAATTAGTTAATAGCAGCTTTTATTGTGAATATCATTTAGCTATTATTTTCTTGTGTGTGTGTTTATCTTCTTTATGGTGGACATAATAGATTTTATCAGGGCTTATCAAGGTTTAGGAGTGAGGAAGAAGGTAAAATTATATTTTTATTTAAAAAATACATACATAGAAAACAGATGCGCGCGTTTTGATGGAGAAAATCCTTCTAATGTCGTGTAAAAAAAATCAAGAAAACTAAGATTGCAGAGCCTACACTCACTCTATCGCTCGTAGAAGAGAGACTTCTATCCGTACAGAATATAGTCATTTACTGAAACGTATAGGCTTTGCCGGGCCGAAGGTTAAGTACTCAATAATATAGTCTTGTGACTTATAACTTTATGACTAATGTATTACGTTGAAACAACTATCGAAGCGTATTGCCCCTATTTAATTGTATAATACTCGTAGATGTAATGTAATTTAATGATATCGTCGTTAAATTTTAATGACTGATTTCATCAAACAAAACAAAACAAAAAATCTAATCTTATTTCTATATTAAGTACTTACTATAACCTATAAATATATTATGGACTAGCTGTGCCCGCGACGTCGTCCGCGTAGATAGACTTGTACAAAAGGCTTGCTTAGGCTTGGATTATTTGTTCCTCCTCCTCCTTAGTCGTTCACTCTTGACAGAGTGGTCGTGGCTGATGAGGTTGCAATTTCGTTCGTGACCGCTTGCCCTCCACTGTCCCTTGGATTATTGTTACCTTTTATGAAATTACTTATGATACAAAAGTTCATATTATTATGTTGAGTAGATACATTCTTCCTGAGTCCTTACAATTCTTACTGTACTCCTCTTATAATACCGACTTTTCAGTCATTATCATCAGTTTCTCTTTACAAATTAAACGTATTATAATAGCATGTTTTTAAAGTGTTTAGATAGTACTGCTGTGCCCGCGGAAAGTATCATTATAATTAAATAATTTGTGCTGCAAATAATGCATAGATTCATTATCATTATGTAACTTAAATATATTGCAGAAAGGTGGTGAAATGTCTACGCTATGTCAGGCGTGGTTAGTAGTTGGGAGTCAAATTCTTGGTTGCTTACACGTTGGTTGCAATTGTCGTTAACATACTGTCGTTCATACTTAATGGAGGTCTTTCGAGCGATAGCGAATAAAACTTGCGACAGCAGTTAGGCCACTAATAATGAAGACGTCATCAACCTGAATTGGAGCAGCGTGAGAGGATCAGGCCCTACGCGATTAAGAGTCAATTAGTTCTATTAACAACCCTTCACACAGCATCAGAAATAAATATATCGATTACTAATATTAATCTGGGCGTGACCACCATGCCGTGCTGCTGCCGTGACGCTTTATCATATTAGTGTAACACCAGTGCCAGTACTGCGTATGTATGTAATAGCTCTTATTAAATTAACCACTGAAAACGTCTGCTCATTTCAATAATTTTTTTTTATTAGTGCCTCGGCAATTGGTTATTCGTTTATTCGAAATCACTTTTTTTATAAGTAAACCGAACAAAGAGGCAGAAAGGCCGCGTGGTTAAGCGATCACTGTCGCCTATGGAAACGGGCAACCCCAGCGGAGCCACCCGAGCACTGCCGGCTTTCAAGAAGAGTTTTCTTTACAGCTTTCTTGAAGAACCCTATGTCAAAGTCCACTGGAATTGCCTCAGCTGGAAGGTTGTCCCATAACTTACACATCCGTTCAAACATCAAAAGGATCGTGCAAAGCGGCCTGTAGAACTTTAACCTTCGACTGGTGGTATAATCATGATATGGTGACGTAGGTATCATTTTGAAAAGATCACTCAGCATAGTAAAGTCGGTAGAATACTTTGTTTTTTTTACCTTTCACACTGATAGCCCCAGAGTAGGGTAGATATACACTGTGTAATGGGTACCATGAGACTCATAGAGACAGAAATACAAACACTTAAACCGAGAACAGAAAATTAAACTCATCATTCAAATTTGTACTTCGCCGGGAATCAAACTCGAGACCCTTCGATTGGCAGTCCGGCATGGTAACCATTGCGCCACGCGAGTCCAGGCGCGGTCGCAACCTTCAATTGGGGGGAGGGGGGCCGCCAAGAAATTTTGGTGGGGAAGAGGTGTCTCAAATTGGCTTGTTCCGCCTTCCATCTACGCATGAGTGAGGGATTTTGGGGGGGGGGGGAGGTCATGTCCCCTATGACCCCCCCCCCCACTGGGACCGCGCCTGCGCGAGTCGATAATTATTATTGTCTATTAAATAAGTTCGATACCAATAATATGTGGATGTAACCACCGCGCCGCGCCTCCATTATGCTCTACCACAATGAATTGTACTCATTGTCAGTCAGCGCCAGTTCCAAAGGTCTCTAAGTTGTTAATTTTTTTATTAGATATTTTATTAAGTAAATATACTCGTAATTAATTATTTGAAATAATCTCCACCAATCCACTTTGTAATAGCGTTATTGCGTAACAATGACATCTATCGTATAGCATGTAAACTAAATTGTCGATATACCGAATTTGTAACAGATCACTAAATAGTTCTGAATATGAACATAGATGTCGGCAGTAGCCTCGTTTTGTTAAGGTTTTGTACATTAATTTTGTATTGAGGATTTCTTTGAAATGTGGTGATATGAATGGTTTTTTTAAATATTTAGAGATGAAATCTAGCATAAGTGATCGAAAACTTGCTATCAGAATATTAAGAGATGTTAGTAATTATCGAAACTTGTGGTGTGACCGCTCGCATTAAATTTATTCTCTTACAAAAGTTACACACTTAAATTTAAAAACCCGCATTGGAGCAGCGTGGTTAACTAATCTCCAGGCCTCCCCAATAATGGCAAGCCCAGGAGAGGAGCGAGACGTTAAAAGGATGCAGCTATTTATTTTGTATCGGGAATGATCGCTTCAGTCTTTAATTCAATTCTTGAAATTGACGTAACTTTTTTGTTTGTTAACCGATTTAAATAAAACAAACCTTAAATGTTAATCCAAAAAAATACCAATACATCAGTGAAAACCGTATCCTTCTACGTTAAGCCATTCCTGAGATTAGCGCGCACAAACGAACAGATAAACAGACAAACAGATAAACAGACAAACAGACAAACAGACAAACAGACAAACAGACAAACAGACAAACAGACAAACAGACAAACAGACAAACAGACAATAATTCTAAAAATCATTGTTTTGGGTTCTATTACGCTAATAAATAGCCCTAGTGACAATTTTTTTCAAATATCTTCAATGTACAGAAACCGACTTGTTACAGATTTATTATATGTATAGATAGATGGGCAGAAGTCAGAATGAAATGGACATTAATTTAATTATGTAGATACCTACACATGCGAATCATAGGGAAAGTCTTTATTTAAAAGGACATCTATTGGAGAGTATTAATAATATTGTTGCGTAGTACGCCTTTTTTTAGTAGGTCTGTGTAGTACGCCGCCCGTTAAACGCCATCAGCCAATCCGACGTTCAAAGAAATGACAATGTCGATTTGAAAGACCTGTATAAAAATTTCGTTCCGAGACGCCATTCGTTAAAAAAAAAAAAAAAAAATAATTCGTTAATTGAATTAAAGATTCCTTGGCCGAATGGTTACGTAGGCTGACTGCGGAACTAGAGAGCCGGGTTCAAACCTCAATCAAAATCATATTGCGTTTATTTATTTTTTATTGGGCGCTATTTCAAATAGCGTTATTAAGTAATACCAAGCAAATGAGTGTTTCGTTTGAAATTAAACCAAGAAAATAAATTTTATTTATCCGAGCAACGTTCGGTCGTCCAGGTACGAATAATTTAGAGCTGAGCTAAGCCTTGGTATATACAAAGATAGATAGGCCAGCGAAGCATTCAGACATGATTACCACAACCATACGGCAAGCTGTCATTAAGTTTTTTACTATGTTCTAAAAATATAGTTGTATTTTAACAACGGCTACAAAGATTTCATATCTGGTATGTAGGTGCTCTAAATAGTTATGATGGTAGTCTTTTTCAAACTTTATAGAAAATAAGTTTTCGAAATGCAAATACTAACCTGCTTAGTTCATAAAAAATTAGTACGAATCTTTTTAAAAATTACTATGAGCTGCATTAGTGCACAAAATACTTATTAAGTTTGCTTGGAATCTTGTGATGTGTGATTCTTTTTTCATTCTTCGTCTTGTGACCATTTACTTAACCTACATTTTCTAAGAAAATTAAATGAGTTTTAGCGCAGCAGCATTACATTAAGTAGCTATTTACATTTCCAAGATATCGCTAGTGACATTATTGGTATGTTTCTTATCTAGATACTAAGCATAACATAAATATAAAATGTAAATAAATACTAGAAATCTTTACCAACAATGTTCCATTAAAGTATGTATGAATAGTTTACTGAGAAAAATGTGCTTAGTGACATATGTATATACCTGCCCGTACATATAGGGTCGTCATCTTTTTAGTAAATATAACAAAACAGTGCGAGTCGGACTCACACACGAAGGGTTCTGTACCATTATCTATAAAAATCACGTATATTGTATGGGAGCCCACTTAAATATTTATTTTATTCTATTTTTAGTATTTGTATAACAATAGCGGCTACAGAAATACATTGCCTTTGATTATCCATAGAAATCATTGCATTTAATATTGAATGAATTGTAGTTGTAGTATTGAATTGTGGTTTACGATTTATGACGTATTAAAAAAAACTACTTACTAGATCTCGTTCAAACCAATTTTCGGTGGAAGTTTGCATAGTAATGTACATTATATATTTTTTTTAGTTTTATCATTCTCTTATTTTAGAAGTTACACACATTTTACCACTTTGGAAGTGTCTCTCGCGCAAACTATTCAGTTTAGAAAAAATTGATATGAGAAAATATCATTTTTGAAGACCTATCCATAGATATCCCACACGTATGGGTTTGATGAAAAAAAATTTTTGAGTTTCAGTTCTAGGTATCTATCTAGGAACCCTCAAAATTTATTGCTTTTTTCTATTTTTGTGTAAAAATCTTAATGTAGTTCACAGAATACATCTACGTACCGAGTTTCAACAGTATACCTAGTTCTTATAGTTTCGGAAAAAAAGTGGCTGTGACATACGGACGGACAGGCAGACATCACGAATCTATAAGGGTTCCGTTTTTTGCCATTTGGCTACGGAACCCTAAAAATGGCAATTTGTATAAAAAGTCAAATTATTTTGACTTTACGATTATTCGCAATAGTGCTCTTAACTGTAACTGAAAGAACCTTTTGTACTAAGCTTTTGTCCAACAATCAGTCCAATTTACCATCAATTTGATATTTTCTGCCTTATTTAAAAGTTTAATTAACTCATAGATTTAAATCTATGTAAGTAACTGGCTGCAACCCTTTTTGCGTCCCACTGCTGGGCACGGGTCTCTCCCCATTATTGGGGAGGCCTGGAGCTTACTCCACCACGCTGCTCCAATGCGGGTTGGTGGTACTGTAAATGTAAGTAACTAACTTAGTCAATTATTTGACGACATGCTCATTTTATTGAACGCCTACAAACAGCAGAAATGGTTAAAAACCGGTCAAGTGCGAGTCAAACTCGCGCACCGAGGGTTCCGTAAATATTTTTTTAATGTATGATGTAACTAAAAATAAAGGAAAAAAATGCAAAAAAACGTTAAAATTTAAAGATTCTGAGTTCACGGGAAGTACCCGTAGGTTTTGATTCCCTTGCGAGTGTCGAAAATTTGCGGCATAAACGGCTGTCTCTTTTGATTGCGCTGGCTTAGAAGTCTGATTTTTTACAGCTCCAAGGGACAGTAGACCTAAACTATTTGATATAAATTCCAGCTTGATACCTCCATGTCCTCCTGAGAAAAAGGTTCTTGACAGAAAGACTGACGGACAACAAAGTTATCCTATAAGGTTCCGTTTTTTCCTTTCGAGGTACGGAACCCTAAAAATCAGCAGATTTAAATATTTTCCTTACTTTTTTCTGTGTGAATAAATCCCTGCTTGGTTTTGAATTTTTAAAGATTTCTTTAAGATCTCAATGTTGGGTACAAAGGCAGATGCCAATTGATGGCCATCCTAATCTTTTGATATTTTGAGCAGGCCTTGGCCTTTGAGTGGGAGTTCGATCCGTCCAACCAGCAGCCCCGGGAAAGGCGGCGAGCGGTGTGTGCGTGGCCGCATGTCGCGCCGTAGGCATTGGCAGGTGCAGGAGAGCACATCTGCTCTCCCGAAGATGGGCCCGTTTTGGGGCGTCGCGCGTGGAGGACACCGGTGCGTTCCGCTGGAGATCCCGGAGTCCTCCCCAAGCGCAGAGGCAGCCACCGAGGGGGTTTTAGTGCGGTCAAATCCCAAATAACCCGGTACCCTCTCCCCCCGACACCAAAAAAAAAGGCATGCACGATAATGGAAAATGTATGAATGAAATGAATGTAAGGAATGGAACAACAATGTGTGTGTTTTATAGGCAGCCCTACATTAGCTGCGTCTACACTAGACTCCGATCATCCGTGTTCTGACTCATTAAACACCTATCTTGGTCAAGGTCTTACGAATCCTAGGCTTACTCTACTCCGTCATATTTCTATATATACATATTTCTGTGTAGTTTTGTATGAATCTGAGACTGAAAATAAGAAACTGGGTATTGCACTCAAGTAAATCTTCCATCGACTCTATTAACTTAAACTGCATAGGTTTTCCCAAAGATATCAGAATAAGAAACGCATACGGCAATATACAAATACGCAGATAAGTTTCAGATAAGGTTATCCTTAAAAGCCGCAATAATGAGGAAAATATTTTGAAGGCCACTTTTGTTCGGTAATCACGAGTCCGAGCTGATGAATTTTTTTTAATAATTAAAGCCGACAAAGTAACAAAACACTCTTTTGTAAAAAATCAATGAGGCGCGACATAATGCTCACGCTAATTTACTCTAAGTCGGTTAAAGTGTGAAATAAAACAGAAAACACGAGTTCTCCTCGTGATACCGAAATCTGCGTCACTGCATATTTTCTCATTCTCACGCTAATCTGATCAACTGTATGTGGCGCGATATATGATACCGTGGAATTTATACAGGTTTTAGAGCTAAGGCGCTAAAATACTATTTATATTTAGAATACTTTAGTTGAGACTAGCTGTCAAGAGTCTATATTATTTATTAAAACGTAATTAGAATAAACCCCGAATCGACTTAAAACACAGCGTGCAAAAATCAGTTTTTAACTTCTATGATAAAAAATAGCTAAACCTCCCCAATAGCAATACCGTATTAAAAAATTTATTCAATTGACAAGCATTGCATATTATTTTTTGGAATGACGCCAATCCACACCGCCCTGACATGACATTTTATAAATAGCTAAAGTGTTGTTTTTAAGTAAAACTAAAATTAACTTGTAATGAGTGTGTTGCACTATAAAGAGAACTGAACCCAAACTACCCGTCAAATCCTGGGCTTAGCAACATTTGCGTTGCGCTATTTAAGCTATGGTTGTAATGACGTATAAATAGGGTAAATCTATTGTTATGGTCAAATATTAAATCAACTGAGTATTAACTTTAACAATCAAGCAAAAATTAATGGTGAAACACACAATTGTTAAATTCTATTGTCGTCGTTAAAACCGTTAAAGTTTTGGCCGAAACAGTAACCAGGCCTACGGTCCAAGCAATCCACCCATACTAAAGGGCAATTTGCACATCACAAAAGAAGATCATGACGCAAATAAAGCTATAATAAGTAACTGTAAGTGCTGTCTAGAGCTCTAGAGATACATGATCTTGCTGGAGATTGAGTGTATGTTGACAATGGGCTGCAACCATTTTAAATCACACCCTATTTTATATTTCAACTCTCTTTGCGTCCTACTACTGAGCACCGGACTTTCCCCATTATTGAGGAGGCCTGAAGCTTACGGTGCTCCAATGCGGGTAGGTGGATGACAACATATCGTTGCCATTCCGCTGTCAGATGTTTCCAACCGCCCATAAGACCTCCAACAAGGTTAAACGACTGCTATATATCGGTAATAACCAGTACATAACTGGTACCGACGAGTTAATGTGTTCTCCGAAGCACGGAATCACTCGTAAAAATTGCCGCTAGCGGTCACCCACCTCACACCTGACTTCACGGACTTTGTACATCGTAAGAACTTTTTAGGTTTCTATTCTTATAATATTCGAAGGCGAAGAGCCCTAACATAGGCACTCCAATCTTCAACAGGCACAAAGAATATATCTAAGCTCGTTGTAAATTAAATACTAAAAATAAATTAAACTTAGTAATATCCGACCTAGTGGTCGGAAGAATTCTAGGTCAGGTTATTGACCTAAGTATTAAGCCAAATTTATTTATCTACAGTGTTTACATGGCCTCTGTGTAGTTAGCATGAATATCAATAGTTTATTTTTAGACTCACTAGTTTATGTGTCTATCGATATTTAAGTCTTCTCCAAAAGTATGCTGCTGCCGGATTTTCTCCCTTGTTACTTAATTTTTTCTCCAGCTACCTCAGTAACTATAGAGTGCAGTACCTATAGAGGACATCTCAAAAGCGTATCAAACGTTCTCCGGCGTCAGTCAAGTTTCATACTTAGGTCCTTTATCATTTCTAATATTTATAAATGACTTGTCAAGGGCAGTTCAGCACAATGTCTGTTATTTGCAGACGATCTAAATCTGTTCAAGGACATTAAGCTTGATTCTGATTGCATCCCAGCCTTTTCTTTGGGAATGGGAATGGGAAGGCCAGAGAGAACTGGGCTATAATACGCTTGATCAACGATGAACGTAACTTTGTTGTAGTACTTCTTTCAACTTCTTAGGGACAGAGTACATAACTCATCAGTACTGGAGCTGCTTGCCTTGAATGTCCCTGAAAAGTACAAAAGAGCACGAAGAAGTTCATGTATAGACTTAGCTTTATTTCTTTATTTATTTAATTTTGTACACAAAGACATTATAAAAACACATTAAAAGAAGAATACATGTACAGGGTGTTAATTATTCCCAAAATAAATTTCTTCCAGAATGGATAAAAATTGTGAAAAAATGACAAATTTAGTGTGCCCGAAAATATATGTAAATAAAACATCTATACATAAACACAAATAATGCTGTAATAGCATAATACTACATATACTAATATTATAAATGCGAAAGTAAACTAAGTTTGTTTGTTACTCTTTCACGCGAAAACTACTCAACCGATCATCATGTAACTTTGTACCTACATATATTCTTGGAGTTATCAGAAGTAAAATAGGATACTTTTTAAAAAATTAACGCGGGTGAAACTGCGGGGCACAGCTAGTACTTTATATTAAAAACATAATAATATACGATATTGAATAAAAAATATATATGTGGGATTACGTGCAAGTGAAAGTCTTAATGATGATAACGTAAATCTTATTTTATTTGTAAGGGAACTATCTAAGCACACCTTCTACTTCTGTCTCAATCCTATTGTTGCTATCATTACAATTTCAAACACTTTTGCGATAGATAACTTGTCTTTTAAAGGCATAAATAGTTTCAGCCTTCCTTATACGAAGGGGCAGCGAGTTCAACAACCGGACTCCATACACGAAAAAGGAATGGGAATAGAGTGAGGTTTTGTGAAGAGGTTTAGATAGAAGGGATTTTATATGCGACCTACTAACTAGTTGGACCAACGGTTGGTCCACGGGGAACTCGCGAGAAGGATGAGAGCTGAAATAGCGCGATCTGTTTCATCAGCTGTTAAATGACAGTAAATCTGCAAATCTTTTTAGAAATGGGTTGGTGGTAATTACGTTAGTAACCGAATTTATAAAAAATGAGAATAGCAGAGGAGAGAGAACACCACCCTGCGGCACACCAGCAGCTAGATCACACCACTCAGAGCTAAAATCATTATTATAGACTCGCTGCGAACGGCCGCGAAGATAGGAATTGAATCACGAAATGGTAAGGTGAGACGTTTAAAAAACTGTGACTCCCTAAAAGGATATCGAAATCTACAGATGTAAATGCACTGCTAAAATCTAAGTACTCGTACTGTGAGTGAGTTATTTGCAATAGACCACCTTATGTCATCTGTTACATTTAGCAGTGCAGTTACTGTGCTGTGACCGGGTTGGAAACCAGACTGAAATGAGCTAAGGAGAGAGTTATCGAGTAAAAAGGTGGAAAATTGCTTATGGAAAATGTGTTCGAGTGCTCGTAGAAAGAAACTGTTGAATACTTGAATAGATATTGGACGAAATTCAGAAAAGGAAACAGGAGTGGCTACCTCCGCCAAGCAGACGGAAAAGTACAAGTTGCAATGAAATAATTAAAAAAAATATGAGTTAGGACCGGTTTGGCTTTATTAGGAAGTCACCACTAGTCCGAACACCAATGCTCAGCGGTGTGGTCGCATCGGATTTCAAAGTACTTAGACATTTTTTTTTCATCGCCTGCTGTATTTAGCAGAGCGCGGTGAGTTTGTTGAAAAACTATATAAACGCCTTGGGTGGGTGTTAGTTAGGTTAGTAGATAAACATTATCTGTAGGTAATGTTTATATACCTAGTGTATAAAATTTGTAAATAAATAAATACAATGTTTACCTATTTATTTATAAGACTTCAATTTTAATATTTGTAAGACGTTAATAATGAAACAGTAATCGTTTGACACATTTCTTCTTCTTCATTCTTCTACCGTGAACCAATTCTATTGTGTTTCGGTGGAAGGTGCAGTTGCCGGCCACTCTTACATGAGGCGACCACCAGCCTCCGGAGTAGCAGCGCAACTGCATACGACCTCAGACAAGACTTACATATGCTTGCTTGAGGTTGTATGTAGATGTCTGTAATGTTTAGATATAGGTATATACATATGACAATATTAAGTAAACATTTTCTCAAAGGATATGTCCAAAGCCCACTGGATAACCTACTTATAAATAAATATTTATTAATAACAATAGGTAGGAAATCCAAAATCTTTTTAAATAACTTAATATAACTTTACCTACTTAAGTTGGTGGCGTAGATATAGGTACACCCCACTGGTGTTTAATTACGTTGATACAAAGATTTTTTCAATTTCATGCCGGTGTTGATGTCGCAGTCGGATCGTATAATCCGTCGTATAACATTACAGCTAGCCGGTTCCTAAAACAGGGCCGTTCTGTATTGTGGCGGGTCTACGACTAGCCGGATTGTTATTGCGATACGTTCTACAATATGGCGGCTCACGTTTAGCCTCATTGTAATGGTGTCATTGAGCTAAGCAATGTCCCTGAAACACATTTTCACTATAATTATTTATATTCTAAAAATACCCAAACCGAATCAGAGCACCCCACTATCCACGTGGTCTTGTCTGTACTACCCCTAGAGTGTATATAAAAAGCCGGAGGCGCGGAGGGAGACCACTCCCCGCCCGCCGTAGGAAAGCGCAGGCATCAAGAGAGCCGTAGCGGCTGATGCTGGTCGCCGAAGGCGACCAAAAAGCCGAAGCTGCGAAGGCGAGCGCAGGTGCCGCGCTTTCTTAAAACGTAAAACGTATTTACTGAAAAAGGCGTATTACTCAGTCACTGATTTCATAAACGATAAAACGGCATAAAGGAATTCCATAAAAACCTGGGAGGTTTTTTTTCCGCCGGCTTTTTTTCCTCTCAGTGTACAAACACCCTGTGATATGGGTACCCAAAGCTGACGATCGGAACCGATCCGAAATATAAATAAATAAATATTTTTATTTTTATTTATAAAAGGCGCAATATGGGACAAATAAAAATAATATTAAAATAGATGTAAATGTACATTTCGTAATTGTATTATAGTTTAGTTTTTTTTCCTTTTATATTTTTATCATTGTATATTTGCATACCTCATGGAAGGTAAATATGGCGAACTAAATATATATAAACAACTTTGTAAACACCCATATTTGTGCAAATAAATGTCTTTGTCTTTGTCTTACGCTGGGGCGGAGGGAGTGGTCTTCCTGCAGCGCCGGAGATGTCACAGAGCCACTTGTTTTATTACATTATCCATGCCTTTTAAAATATCATATAAAATTGCTAGTTAATGTGATTAATTCATTGTCAATTATCACTTTATCTAAATTAAGTAGATATTATAAATAATGGCTAGATAATATATAATATCCGGATTTATTACTTTGGCTGTAACATATAGACAATTGGGCGGCACGATATTACGCCGCTTTGAAGAACGCGAAGAGCTCATACAATCGCTAATTTAGCTGAATTGCAATCCGGCTGAACGAGACTGCGCCGTATTACAATACAGCCCTGTTTTAGGAAATAGCTAGCCAGAATGTAATACGACGGAATATACAATCCGACTACGACATTGATATAATGTATGACGTACGTAATCTGGTTTATTATAACATTAATGCCTAACCTTGACCGTTAATGCAGAACGTAATATTTGCAGTCATATGAGCAACAGCACATACGTAAAAGGAAATTTTATGTGCTGTTGCCCGAGAAAAGAGCTGGGTAGATAAGTTCTAGAAGAGTAGGCAATGATTGTTTTATTTAATATCATTGAGAGTAGGTAATACATTCTTCAAACAGTTAAATATAATAGCTGTTCTTGATTTCAGAAAGAAACGCCTACCTACCTGTTATCTATCCAAATAAAAAAAACTGTTAAGAGTTTCGGTCTAGAGATAATGTTGAAATCTAAATTTATAACAGTTCTAATACCTACTACATGCCCACAAAACAGAGATTCATTGTATTTTTTGAGATTTCATGTAATCTGGTTTATATAGGTAATTGAAAAAGTGTTGTACTCATTATGACGTGATGTTTTTTGTTTTATAATTTGCTTCTAGAAGTGAACGATAGATTTGCTGTAGTGAGTACCAATATTTCAGAAAAAAATAGCTGTGTACTTACAGAAATTAAGAGGAACCACTATTTTGTGATATATTTTTTAGATATCATTGATTTAATATCTGTGATTCCTAATTCCTACCTCACCAAAGAAAACCTAATATTGGCTCTGTAGTTATCAAAAGATTCTTAATTGCGACCAGCAAAACGGTACCTAGCGATGTTGCTATTATTAACAAAAATCATTTTGTTTTCAAGTAATCAAATAGAAAGTCTAGTCGGTGACCGATTTCAAAAATAATACGTAGGTAGATATTTTTTTAGATCGTCTGCGGAAATGAGCTCGGCCCGTCCATTGCAGCTGCCGATAGTGGGACTTCACACCACGCGCGCGTGCTCGGCCACAACACAAAACACAAACCACTGCTTAACCAGTAAACACAGACACAGATAAAAGCGTTTAACACTTGTTAACGATCTCGTATTTCTTGACACTGGTTGATTTGTTCATTTATTTTGACCAGATATCATAATGCCAAATTAATTTATTTATGTAAATGCAATATGTTAAGAAGAATGCGCTCTCATAATTATACAGTTGTCTAAGTATATAGGTATGTGTGTAGTTAATTTTGACGCAAAAGTACGTTGCATATACTCACTCTCTTTTATTCAATTTATATGTAAGTATGCAGATTGAATAGGTAATATAAGTCACAAACATCTACATAAATAACGTATTGTATATTACATGTAACAGAAAAGTAGAGTGACGATAAAGTACCCAAAATAGTAGATAATTGTAATATATAAATTGATAGTCGATACATACTTACCTACTTATCAATGATTAAAGAATAGGACAACCCAGCCAAAAGGACGACCAAAAATATGATATATTATTTAATAACTAGCGGTTACCCATCTCATAACCGATCGCACCACCACCAGTCGCACCCACCAGGTCGGACGCGCTTCGGGTATCCTTTAAAGTTTTTTTAAGGTATTCTTTGTACCTATCATCGTGTTAGATTACACTGTTCCAATACAGAGATTACTACTCATTTAATTAAATAAATAACATAAAAATAGCAACAAACTTGAAGGAAAGTTTTATCTGAAGTCTGCGTATTCTTAACACAGCACTTTAGAATAGGTACGTAATTAATTATTCTAAGCACAGCACAAATTTCAATGAATGAATCGTCTACTTAATCGCCAAGCTCGTTGCTTGGTTCACTGGATATCGCTATCGCCATTGTAGATCGTATCAGGTTTAATACAGACAATCGGACAAACATATTACCTGTCTAAAGATAACCGTTCACGCCAAACCGGTTGGTTGCTTATCGCATTGTTGAGTATAGTGACAGATGCTAGTCGAATGGCACATGACTCGTGATATTATGGTCTCTGCAGACACGCTTTTTACCGTCTACGGTGGGCGACTTTAGCGATTATAGCTAATATTCTTTATATATAGGGATTATTGGCGCGTATAGTCCGCCCCAAACTTTTTTGCGTATCCAGATAAGTGAAACCCTTCATTTAAGATATTCTTAAAGTAAACTCTGGCATTGGCAAAATGGCAAAAAGATGCAATTCAAAAACAGAGGCCTTAGTGTAAGTCTGCACACGCGAAAACGTTACTAACGCGTTTGCGTTAAGAATTCAATTACCGATAAAAAATCAACCTTTTTATGTCCCACTGCTGGGCACAGGTCTCCTCTTACTAGTGAGAGGGATTTAGGCCATAGTCCACCACGCTGGCCAAGTGCGGATTGGAGGACGTCATGCTTTCGAGAAATTATGAATTTCTCTCAGGCATGCACAGCGATGGAGAACATCGTAATCAACTAAATATCACGATATTTTCCATCACCGTGGAGCAGCGATAAAATGCGCACATTACAAATCATTGCTGCTCAATTACCAATTACTGATATATATTTATATATTTATATGACAATATATATATTGTCACTTTTTGACCTTCAACTACGCTCTTGTGTCTAATACACTCACATTATAAAGATCCATGTCGTATCATACTAACCGATAGCCATCATGGCTCTACGGAGTGCATCGATGATGCTTTTTTGTGCGGCATCAAAGTCGCACCTGTATTCCGCTGATCGAAATCGCGCTCGATTTCATCGCATGATATTTATTTGTGGTCATAGATTCCTTTTTTATGGGCGTTAATTATAGCGTTCGAGAAGCAGCAAAATCGCACATCGTGCGTCGTGCTAAAAGTAGCTAGTTTGCAGAGGGCGATAATAAAATTGACCCTGCTTCATGTTTACTAAGATAAATTGCCACTTTCGTTGTAATTACCTTTGTCGATTAAAGAAAACTGTGAAAAGCCGCTTATCAATAAATTTGACATAAAAATGTCGCCGCACTTTTGTCTTTAGGACTTTTGAAACATAAACATGTTATTTCTTAATAACTATCAGGTTTCTTATTAACTTTCTAAAACAGAAACTTTTACTCGCTTTGCAGAAAAGTAGATTCTGCTAATTCTGCCAATTTTCAAAGTAGTAAAAAAAACCGATCGTAGTTTTGTAGCGAACGTCTACTAAACTCTTAGAGCATCGAAGGTACTGCTCACTGACGGGTGTCATACCTGTCAATACCTTGATGCTCTAAGACTAAACTATTAACTATATACTACTTAAAAATAAGCAAAAAAACTTTGAGCATTTTCAGCAAATCCAGTATCGCGTTGCAAAGCCATCTCCCGAATGAATTACTTTATTCAACAATTCATTATTTTCACTTAGTCGCCTTTTACGATTACGTGGGGGACACCGTACCCATATTAATATGGGACAACGTGATTCAACAATATTTGCCACCATATTTCGTCCCCTTAGGGGTGCAATTTATGAAAATCCTTTATTATCGGATGCCTACGTCACACTAAAAACGCACCCTCCAAGTTTCAGGTCTCTACGAACAGCGGTTTAGGCTGTGGCTTGATCCTTTTTAACTCCTTAAGGTAATGTGTTCCAATAAAATACGAAACACATCTTCCATCAATTCCGTAAAATAATGTTTATGCAAAATTTTAAGTATATACCTAAAGGAATCACGTTGTTCCATACAAACTTTGTCGTTGCTGTTTGTCATACCCTCAGGGGTGGAATTACGGAAAATCCTCTCTTTAGCGGATGCCTGCGTCATTCAAAGAACACGTTACACCCTCTAAATTTCAGGTCTCTACGATCAACGATTTGGGCTGTGGCTTGATCCATCATTTTATATGTATAGATTGAAATAATTCGATGAATACTGTTTGATAATAATATTTCTCAACTAAAGGTTTTACCAGTAATCAAAAAAATACTACTTACCTCTATTATCTAATATAACTCAATAAAATAAAATTTTACTTTTGTAACAAAATGATACTTCTTCATAATATAAAATAAGTATTCATTCATTTACTAAGAGTGCCAAAAATTATAAGACAGTGAAAAGGCATTAAATGACACGAAAGAATTTAAAACTGAAGTTGAAAATAATTTGACCTCGTGTATATTCCTTGGCCCATTGCGTTATTCCTCCATTTACATGTACCTATGTATTAACATCGGATGTAATAAAAGTGTATTGTAATTTAATGGAACTTGCCGTCTGGCGGACATCCAGGCAGTAAAGATAACGCTAATAATTAAACTATTTTTTTATTTTATTGAGTTATATTATAAGTAGTGTAGACAATAGAGGTAGCTAACATCTATTTAGTTATATTATAAGATTTTTTTTCTATTATCTAACAAAAAAAATATTAAGAGAAGGAAGTTTACCATCGCTTCTTGACTGGTCCGTGACGGTTCCAACGATGTTTAAATAGAACCTGTGGCAGGAGCCCAAAGGGCCACCTCATTGAGGGTACCGTAGCGAAAACTTCTACCAGCGCTCCTGATGGCAGTCACAAGCATGTCACAAGTTATATCGGCTAAAGAAGGTTGACGACCTTCTGCCCACACGTTTGCTATTATTTATTTTAAAATAAACAATCACTGTCGTTATCTAATAATCCAATAAACGAAGATATCGAATCGAATGGGATCTACTTTTCTCATTAGGTACTTCGTTAACAAATTTTATTGTTTTTATAATATTTTGCTGATTTTCTCTCAAAAAGAAAGGATTAATAAAGTGCAAGTGTTTTTTATAGTATACATTATTATTATATGTTATTGCTTTGCGTAGTTAAGTCAACGGCAGGAATGATGACTTCTATCTAGTGTTTAATTCTATGAACGCCATTGTTCCCTTTACCATGGAAACACAAAGTCGAGTACACAAACACCCAGACTAAGGACACAAAGTTTTGCCTCGATGGGAATCGAACCTGCCTACTGCAGTCCAGCGCGGTAATCATTGCGCCTCATCTTTTTTTCTATGTTCAGCTTGGCGTAGTTTTATAGTTAAGTGGACAGCAACAGCAGTTTATGTTTTAAGTACACACGATACACACTGTCTTTAACCTTACTACGAGTACCTATAATGCACACGACTTCAATTCGTGCATCGGTTCCAGCAAGTTTATCATTCTTATCTCTCTAAATTATCGTGACAGTTGCAAGTTATTTAGTAGAAAAGAGCATTAGGTTAGTGTTCAATTGAAACAAATATAATTATAGTTATCAGTAACCTTTTAGAAAGCAGAGAAGTCAGAGAAGGCTCTTTATACTATTTTTAAAATGTAAATTCATCCTGTTATACATACTAATATTATAAAGAGGTTTGGCAAAGGGAGATCTCCCGCCGGGCGAGGTGGTCATGCCCGGGGAGCGGCCGCGCTCCGACTGACTCAATTCGGAGCTTGTATATATGGTAGGATATTCCGAAAACTTCGATAGCGTGATTCAGGAATACCCGTGGCGCCATCTCTTGATGAGTAGCGGAAGGTCGCTCGCTACATCACCCCCTGCTCAGACCGGAGGTCGATAGCTTCTATCCATGCTTGAGTAATCTTCGCTTACAAGCGCCTTGAATGCCCTCTATCTGCGGTGAGTCGAGATGTGAGGGTGAAGACCTTGTGTCGCCCTCTGTCCACGGTGAGTCGGGATGTGAGGGTGTAGCGAAGTGTGGAGATGCCCTCTATCTTCGGTGAGTCGAGATGTGAGGGTAGGTTGGAATGTGGAGTCGAGTAGAGTGGGTACTCGAGCCGTCCACGATGTCGCAGGAGGCAGCTTGATCAGGAACAGGAAGCGTGTACATGGTGCGCTGCGATGAACCTGACGAGCTGGTGAAGTGATGCTGCAGTCCATCCAGGGAGTGAAGGTGCGACTGACGAAGCTCAGAAGGGACGTATTCTTGTCCGGGGTCACCAGTTTGGCAAAGGGAGATCTCCCGCCGGGCGAGGTGGTCATGCCCGGGGAGCGGCCGCGCTCCGACTGACTCAATTCGGAGCTTGTATATATGGTAGGATATTCCGAAAACTTCGATAGCGTGATTCAGGAATACCCGTGGCGCCATCTCTTGATGAGTAGCGGAAGGTCGCTACAGAGGAAAGACTTGTATTTTTGTATGTTTGTGATGAATAAACTCAAAAACTACTGTTCTAATTTCAAAAATTCTATTATCATTAGAAAGCTACGTTCACCCTGAGTAACATAAGCTACTTTTTACCGCGGTAAAATGCTTCATTCCTACGTAGAAACGGGTAATAGGGTCAACGCGGTTGACGCAACTGGCTAAACGCCTGTGATTTTAATATAGCAATGAAGCCTGGAATAGCACATAGCTTATTATTTATCCTACGGGGACTCATTAAACGAGTCCACGCGGGCGAAGCCGCTGGCGGAAGGCTAGTATTTTATAAATTACGTATAAATATGTTGCTATTGTTATAAAACAATCAAAAAATAAGAAGGATGTTATCATGGTTTATGATTTTATAGGTAGTGCTAAAAGAGATCAGATAATTTGCTGTGAAATAATTTTAACAAAGTTTATTGTTGTCTGTTTAACTTTATGCGGAGTTACTACATTATACGTATGTGATTATTTATGATGAATTAAATTATTTACAAGTAATTTACTAATAATTACGTAATTTAATCATTAAATTTGAAAGTGGATTAAGAAAATTATACACGTGATAATATCTAAATGTGATTTACACAATTAAACCTACCGAATATAATTATACCACCTCTGATAAAAACGAATGTAGCCGTATTCTATAAATTATATTACATCAAAACAAAATCATCTTTGTATCTATAAATAAATGTAGTATCTTATGTTTATTTATTATTATATATTTATTTATTTATTCAGATTCAGATTTTTATAATATCATCAGACTTCCTTGGTTCTATTCGGCATTGCTCAGCTTAAGGACGCGTTTCCAAATCACACTAAAACTTTCAAAAATAAGCAGTTTGTCGGTACATTTTGCGGCAAAATGAAAGTAAACCAAATGTAACTAATAATTACCACAGATAGATTACTTCTTCATCTACAAATGTTGTTAACTTTTATTCGCAAATATAGGTCAATTAAATTGTAAAAAATTATTTGCGGTGCCTCTCAACGCAAAATTAACGATATCGTGTTGAGTTTAGGAACATTTCTCTTCTATTTAATAACATAAATTTGTGTATTAAAAAATATTTTATGTAAATAGACATGTTAAACTCAAAAAGGTCTTAAAAAAAACTACCAAAATGGTACAAAAAGTCTCAGAAAAAAAATAAAATCACGTCTAGTTTTTCCACAAATTTTGCTATAACGCATGAATCATAATGGCTTGAATATAAGGGTTATTTTACTTGACACTGTCTTGATTTATAACACAAAATATTTGCAATGAAATATTAGTCTGCGCTCGGCCGCCGTCGTGAGTGGACACTGTGTCGCTTGTAAGCAGGAGCTCGTGTTGAAAATGATCGCTGTACGAATACAAAATATTTGACATACCAAACTTGATACTTCACGTGTTTTGTTTTCCCAGTTTATTTTTGCTTTTATTTTCCCAGTTTATTTTTGCTAAAATTGGATTATTTACATTTTGTTTCGGACTTGATGGAGTGACCTGAAGGTATACTTCGATGACTGCTACTGGAACTAATAAACGAGTAGAGCTAGGTGTGCCGAGTTTGGGCTCATTTTGTTAGTTACGTTGAGATCTTACCTCCGGACTTGATGGAGTGACCTGAAGGTATACTTCGATGACTTCTACTGGAACTAATAAACGAGAAGAGCTAGGTGTGCCGAGTTTGGGCTCGTTTTGTTAGTTACGTTGAGATCTTACCTCCGGACTTGATGGAGTGACCTGAAGGTATACTTCGATGACTTCTACTGGACCTAATAAACGAGAAGAGCTAGGTGTGCCGAGTTTGGGCTCGTTTTGTTAGTTACGTTGAGATCTTACCTCCGGACTTGATGGAGTGACCTGAAGGTATACCTCGATGACTTCTACTGGACCTAATAAACGAGAAGAGCTAGGTGTGTCGAGTTTGGGCTCATTTTGTTAGTTACGTAGAGATCTTACCTCCGGACTTGATGGAGTGACCTGAAGGTATACTTCGATGACTTCTACTGGACCTAATAAACGAGAACAGCTAGGTGTGCCGAGTTTGGGCTCATTTTGTTAGTTACGTTGAGATCTTACCTCCGGACTTGATGGAGTGACCTGAAGGTATACCTCGATGACTTCTACTGGACCTAATAAACGAGAAGAGCTAGGTGTGTCGAGTTTGGGCTCATTTTGTTAGTTACGTTGAGATCTTACCTCCGGACTTGATGGAGTGACCTGAAGGTATACTTCTCTGACTTCTGCTGGAACTAATAAACGAGAAGAGCTAGGTGTGCCGAGTTGGGCTCGTTTTGTTAGTTACGTTGAGATCTTACCTCCGGACTTGATGGAGTGACCTGAAGGTATACCTCGATTACTGCTACTGGAACTAATAAACGATTAGAGCTAGGTGTGCCGAGTTTGGGCTCATTTTGTTAGTTACGTTGAGATCTTATCTCCAGACTTGATGAAGTGACCTGAAGGTATACCTCGATGACTGCTTCTGGAACTAATAAACGAGTAGAGCTAGCTAATAAAAATGTGTTTAGTTTATATCTCTTATAATTGTTGTTTTAGATGCCAAAGCTTATGACGTTTGGGAAAAGCTCCCGTAAGAAACTTCATGCCACTAGACATAATGTAGAAAAGGCAAGACGGTTAGTAGGTTCCTATACGAATAATTAAAAATACATATATTTTAGTGAACATTGATTACCATACCATCCTTTTTTCGCAGGCAAAAGGACGGAGGTAGTCGTGATACGAGTATCACGACTACCTACTTACGAATTGTAAACACGAAACATAAATGGTATTTCCAAATTCGGGGTCAGCTAAGAATTACAAGGGAAAACACGTGTGTTTTTGCTATTTTGATGGGCTCTGGAAAAATTAAATATGAATTTATAGCCAAAGACGATCAATTCTGGAAGGAGAATATGGAAACACAAAACAAGAACTGCCTCCTTCCAGAATTGATCGATCCAAGATTCAAAAGAAATATGGAAGTACGAGAACATTCTTCACATAGTCATAGTAATATAATGACAACTAAGAATGATTAATCATTTTTTGTTAGTTTTATTCAACTTTAGCATTTACTAGCTCCTGGACTGACTTGGTACGGCATCCTAATTGCGTAGTAACACACTAGAAATGACAATCCGTTCCAATTCGACAGTTCAACAGTTATTGCTGTCGTGAAAATGAATTTTTAAACAATTATGAAGCAATGAATATTGTTTAGATATATCCGTCAGTATTTTTTCTCCCTCTTCCTCTAATCCATCCATAAGTTGTCTTGTAAATATTGCTTTTAGCGATAAGACCATCTATTGTGTCACGCACGCTATGTGAAATGTTTTTCTTTGACGTTTGTATGGTGTACATAATAAAGAGTTTTTCTTTGACATTTGTATGGTGTACGTAATGAATATCTATATATTAGTAATGTGGTCTGTGTTACTGTAAAGTGTATATGCCAAATAAACATATTTTCTTGCTAATTTTCGAGAACTTGCATTTGATAGCCATAACAAAATTATAAGAAACTAGTGGAGCCTGCAGACTTCGTCCTGCCCGGGAAAACAGCCCCACCTAACGGGTCCAATTGTGATTTCAAACGATCCAGAAACCCATAGAAATATAAACACAAAATATCATCTAAATCAGCCCAGCCGTTTTAGGAGGTCAGTGACATACCGACAGCAGCGCCACCTATCGGGTCTAATTGTGTTTTCAAGCCATCCAGAAACTCATTGAAATATACACACAAAACATCATCTAAATCGACCCAGCCGTTTTAGGAGTAGTCGGTGACATACCGACAGCAGCGCCACATACCAGATCCAATTGTGTTTCCATCCAGAAACCTATTGAAATATTCACAAAATATCGTTAAAATCGTCTCTGCCATTTAGGAGAAGTCGTTGACATACCGACAGCAGCGCCACCTACCGGGTCTAATTGTGTTTTCAAACAATCCAGAAACCCATTGAAATATACTCACAAAGTATCATCCAAATCGTCCCAGCCGTTTTAGGAGAAGTCAGTGTCATACTGACATCAGCGCCACCTACCGGGTCCAATTTATGTTTTCAAACAATCAAGAAACCCATTGAAATATACTCACAAAATATCATCCAAATCGGCCCAGCCGTTTTAGGAGAAGTCGGTGACATACCAACAACCGAGTCCACTACCGAGTCCAATTGTATTTTCAAACCTTCCAGGAACCTATTGAAATATACACACAAAATTTCATCCAAATCATCAAATCAAAAATACACAGCAAAAAAGAAATAATAAAACTTGGCTCAAGTATCCAGCCGTGTCAGTTCACTCATAATTTCGCCGCTTCGCACAAGTCGCTGTGTGTGTGAGCCGTGCACGTGTAGTAGTAAGTCTCAATACCTAGAATAGAAGCGCGACAATTCGGATATGCGTCCTTAATAGATCCCTTGCTATTTGGAAACCATATTCTACGACAGAGATGTAGAGTTTGTCGACTTGTAGTAAAGGTTTATAGGGTTAGAGTTTTAGCTGTTTGTTTGGTGAATTAACTTTTTGGAAATGCTTGTGAATCTTGGCATCTAATAAACGTACACATGAAATGTTTTAACTGGGTTCTACTTTTACTTTTTTTTTATATGTAAACCGAACAAAAAGGCAGACGGGCCGCGTGATGTTAAGCGATCACCGTCGTCGAGCATTGCCGGCTTTGGAGGAGTGCTTTTTTTTACAGCTTTCTTGAAGAACCCCATGTTATAGTCCACTGGGAATGCCTCAGCTGGAAGGTTGTCCCATAACCTACACGTCCGTGGTAAACAGGAGCGTGCAAAGCGGACTGTGGAGGACCGCCACGAGTCCAGATGGTGCCTGTGGAACTTTAACCTTCGTCTGGTGGTATAATCATGGAATGGTGATGTAGGCATTAGTCTGAAAAGTTCCTCGGAGCACTCACCATAGTAAAGTCGGTAGAACACGCAGAGCGAGCCTATGTCTCTTCGCAAGCTGAGCGGTTCTAGCCTGTCAGTCAATCTTGGGTCGTTGACGATTCGGACTGCGCGCTTTTCAACGGAGTCAAATGGGTGTAGCTGGTATTTTGGTGCTCCTGCCCAGAGATGAGAGCAGTACTCCATATGGGGTCTGACCTGGGCTTTGTACAGCGTCAGGAGTTGCCCCGCAGTGAAGTACTGCCTCGCCCTATTGAGGACACCAAGCTTTTTGGACGCCAATTTGGCTTTATGCTCCAAATGACTCCGGTACTGCACTTTACTCGTAATGTCAACTCCCAAGATACCGACACTTTCACCGACGGTGAGCGCGGTACCCTGGAACTTGGGCGCTATAACAAAAGGGGTTTTTTTAGCGGTAAACGCGCAAATTTGTGTCTTCGTGAGGTTAAACTCGACAAGGTTAAGTCGACCCCATTCCGAGACCCGCTCCAGAGAGTTCTCGACTTCAGACACAAGTTTGATTCTACTTTGCTCCACTTGTGACCGAGAGGCATTGGCTCGACAGGTGTATAGTGCGTCTACCGTACTATCATCTGCATAGCAATGTATACTGCGTGATTGTTGCAGCATGTCATTGATATTGATATATACTATACAACGGTAGTGGTGCATAAGGGCTCATTTTCACTGGGCGTTCTGTACCGCAATCGGGATGCGAGAGATTTTCGTAACGCATGCCATAATCTATAAACGAGCAATTCTTGTATATACGTATATATATATATATATATATAATTTGAGTCTCGAAAACGGCTTCAACGAGTACCCAGAGGGTTTCGGGGTCGATGAATTGATTCAGCTAGGTTTTATTTTTAGAAATTGTCGTTTTATCCGTATTTCATGGTTCAGTCTTTGTGTCTCATATGAGTCTGAAGTGTTATTTATTTAACGAGAAAATTACATAACTAACATGTACCTAAGCCATTTAAAGTTACAAATAAAGCATAAATCCTACTTCGTACTAATAATATAATAAATGCGAAAGTAAGTTTGTTTGTTACTCTTTCACGCAAAAACTACTCAACCGATCATCATGAAACTTTGTACATATATTCTTGGAGTTATCAGAAGTAAAATAGGATTCTTTAAAAAAAATTAACGCGGGTGAAACCGCGGGGCACAGCTAGTTTTTCTTTAAAATATAAACAGGTACAGTGGTGCCATCTCTTATTGAGTAGTGTTAATTGAATGTTTCTAAATTCTGCACGGTTCCTGATTATGTCCTGGGATGGTCCTGGGTGTTACATTATTGTCGTCATGGCTACGCATAATTTACGAGTTTACGTGAACATTGTTTACCTGACGTGTAAACCAGTATCGGCTAAAGCGATGTCAACATCGTGACGTAGTTCCACGAGGATTGCAGTTATTCTTGGCACGTCTCGTTAACATCTTGTTAGCACTACATATCGTGTTATGTTATGACTGTTATGAGTGAGGAGTTACCTATATTATCTTCTTAAATTTAAATTTCTCCCAATTTTTTTTTTCTCTCGTAACAGATAACTCATTTGAAAACTCGGTAAGAATTTTAATTCAGATTGCGAAAAGACTTTTCAGAAGTACTCATATTATTTCCAGAATGCCATGTTCTAAAATGCTTAGCTAGAATTGAGCATTAAAGTTTTACACGTGTCGTGTTGTAAAAAAATATTATAAATAAGTTTCCACCGCATTAATTTAGTGATATTGGTATAAGTATGATGAGCATCAAATTACTATCCAAATAAAGAAGTTAGAAGATGCGTTCTCAGGGTTCCCACCTACTAACATTGCCAGCTGACTGCCTCTCATTGAGGATTTCCGAAAGAAATAAAAAAAATTGATTCAAATTTGCAATATGCGGCTACAATTCCAAGTAAATGTTATCCAATTTACGGGTCCGCTTAGATCCAGTTAGACGCAGAGATTCCAGTGACTGCCGGCAGGCACAGGAGAGAGCTGCGTGGTCCATTGACCAATTTGTTGCGGACCAACACTGTGTAGGATGCGATATCCTGTGACACATGCATCTCATCGCTGGATGTGTTATTGGTGCGTGATCTTTAGTCGGTACCTATTGCATGCCGATTATGCCTTTGACTAATAAAGCGGCAAAACTAAAGTTAAAAAATGACGACCCACGCGGCGCAATGGTTACGATGCCGACTGCCAATCGGAGGGTCCCGGTTTTGATTCCCGGCGAAACAGAAATTTTAATGATGAGTTCTTTCTGTTCTCGATCTGGGTGTTTGTGTTGCCGTCTTTGTATGTAACTTATATTTCTTTTTTGCTTAAAATGTCCAGCACCATTTTAATATCAAAGTACAGAACGCACCAGACCCTGTCCTATATAAAAAAAAAAAAAAATCAGAGAATTTTAGCTTGCCAACCCGCATAAGAGCAGCGTGGTGGAGTAGGTTCCAAGCCTGAACTACCTTACCACACTACCTATGCCTTTAACAATAGGTACCTACTGTTAAACTGGGTAGGTACCTACCTACCTAATAATCTTACTGTTTGGTTATAAATAAGGTGATAGTGGAAATGTTACCAGTTTATCATGGAGCAAAGCAGTGCAAATTATAATGTTGAGGTTATCAAAACATGATCAAAACGATCAAAACCATATTGTTGACAACACTGCTTAGATATTAAATCTAATAAACATAATATAATCATTTTTAACATCGTAAAAAGCTACGTAGGTCGGTGTATGGATGTAGGTACTGTGATTATCTGATTATAGAATATTCCAATTAACTACTTAAAACCCTATAACCCACAGTAAAAAGTTTAATGGAGTAACCTCTATTAACTGATTATGGCCTCAACTATACTGAACTCTGAGACTATACTAAAGTTTTGTGCAAGAGTCCGTCACTATTCCCGCCAATATCATCCGTGAAACATTCTAAAATTATCTTTAGATTCTTGAAAAGAAAATAAAAAAGTGAAAAATAAGTTAGTGACGCTTATTCATAAAAGCTATTAAATTATCCCACAATAATAATGAAAAAATGTATTTCAATTTCTTTTAGCGTAGATTTTTTCATGAACAACTACGATACGATATACATAACATATTTAAGTAATCATATTTTAGTTACGAGAGCATTGAGAAACAAAAGATGACTGTATATGAAGGATCTTTGATGGTCTGAGTATGAGTAGTACTGCTGTATGATAGATAAAACGTTCATCAAATCGCTTGAGCACTATTTAAAATTCGAAACATTGGCTGAATAAAGTTAATCACTTTACCCAAGAATTTTCCATTGAAATGATTTATTGACAGGAGTTTTGGCGCGAAGTCGAAAAAGACATATTTTGTGCTCTTGTTTTATTTTCATTTCTTGGTGTATTTTTTAATTATAATATCAGATAAATTTGATGGCATTTTGTTCAATATAGGTTAATTAAAGCTCAAGAGTGTTGTGAAGTAAAATAACAGTGCGAAAATATGTTTTTTCAGCTTGCCTCTAAAATTTCATTGGTCACGTTCTGGCAAAGAAGCCATCGCTTTACTTGAATGTCTGACTGACTTGACTGACTGATTACTGACGACTTACTGGCTTAACATATTATTACTCGTCCAGTTTCATCGAAACTGGCAAAATCGTGATACAAAAATTATACTTGACGCTGGCAATATGCAGAGTTTGCGATGCCATAATCGAAAAAAAAAAGATTTATTGACACACAAACCATCTGATCTGTGACAGTTGACATTACACCGAACAGATTCTGACAGTGACATGAAATGAAGTGACAGTCGCGAATTAGTCTTGGAGGAGATAAGGCAGTAATCTAGGACCGGATTTATTAAAATACGTAAAGTTTTATAAAAAGCTAAGATAAAATCTGTTTCACGTTTGCTAATAGTGACTCGTTATCATGGACACAGACGAGAATCGCGCCGAAGGCTGGAAGTATTTAAATAAGCAGTTTTTCGGAGACGGTCAGTACGAATTCTATGATTTACTGTTTTATTGCGATAGCAAGGATTTAAAGTAGATTTTGCACTATCAAAAGACGTATTCAATGTTTCACGTGCTTGTCGTTGTATATGAAATGTATGGTGTTGATTTTATGTTCTAAAAATAAACTTTATAATATAAAAGGAATCTGTTCCATAGCTCAGTTCCATAGATAAGGTGTTGACATTCAATCTTTGATTCGTGGCTAGCTAGGTAGTTACTTCCCAATAGACAAGACATAGAATGGTTACTATTGCAGCCATAATACAATGGTTAATTGCTTTTTACTATTACTTTTGTTTTTATGAGCAATTATTGTAAGTTATAGCCATCAATAATCAAACAAAACTAAAATAAGTTGCATTTCTACTAATTGTTTCAATTTTTAGTTACACCAATGTTACCCTGTAACCTGTCAAACTTGATAAAACTTATCTAGGAGTGCAAAAAAAAATGGATGTAATTTTTTTATATATATTATGCCACACCCTTTCTTTAGTAAATTCTTTTGTGTTGTGCATTGGCGAAATTTGTTCTAATTGGCTTATTAATGTTGTATGTTGTGTTGTAAGTTTCTTCCTTGCATTGGAGATTTTTTGGCATTTTCTTTTTGTTAGCTTCATTGCCTAAGCAATTCCAGAGTTGATGATGAAAACCTGCTATATATTTTTTGTAAATATGTACATGAATAGAAGAGATGCACAGAATGTAAGTTCAACCGAATATGAAAGTTCGGCAGAATATTTGGTCCATAATGCCCAAGCCAAATATGCTGCTGAATCATTTGGTTCAATGAGGATCAGTAAAGTTATAGCAAATTCAATCAAACTACAACACACTTTATTCTATATGACATAAGAATGATATATCTTTTTGAATTATCAAAATCGGTCCATAACTTACGAAGATATTAAGTAATAAAGTTGTGCCGTTCCTCTCGCTAAAAAGTACACGTGTGACGTCACAATTACCGAACCGAGCGCAGTCGGCATACGATTCGACGAGACGGATGTTTGAGATTCGAGTGTAAAGTGTAGTTCGAATGTAATTTTGTAATAAAAGTATAAAACTTTCCTTAATACTTAATATTAGTGCTTATAAAGTAGAAGTTTTGTACAAGCTCAATCAGATAAACGTCCGAAATACCTATATAGGTACCTACCTACTCGTACATATTGTACTGATCTTTTAGAGAAATTCACGTATTTTTAGCGTTTTTGAAACTAGTTGAGACTTAAAATCACTCATCTCTTTTTAATTTTGATTACCTACCCACGGAAGGTTGTGGAAATAAAACTTTATAAAAGAAACGAAAGCATTTTTATTTTTAAACTTTTAGGCTAGATCATAATAAAAATAAAGTATTACCTTATACATAACAAAAAATCCTGTAAATTAACTAAACCACAGGCTATCGTTACAATATTACCCAAAAAATATTCATACATACCTCACATATTTTTTTATCGAGACGAGACCCGTGACGGTGACGACCGACCCGTGTGGCGTAATGGTTACCATACCGATTGGAGAGCCCGGGGTTCTATTCCCGGCGTGGAAGAAATTTGAATGTTGAGTTTATATTTCTGTTCTCGGTTTGGGTGTTTGTTTTTCTGTCTTTGTATGTGTCCATGTGCAAACGACCTCTGTACCTGGCTACATACAACACCAGGACACTGAGGACCGACGAAAAGATACATGAGCTGGAAGCAGAGATAGATAAGTTGGAGTATCATAGGATTATCTGAAGTCCGAAGAGAGGGGGAGGACACGGTAATCCTTAAATCCGGTAACTTATTCTATCACCGGGAGGGCGAACATCTGTCCCAAGGTGGTGTCGGGTTTCTCGTCCACAGGTCCCTCGTCAACAATGTGACGAAAGTCGAATGTGTTTGCAAGGGCAAGGGTACCTTATACTCAGAATATCAAAACGGTATTCGCTGAAGGTCATACAGGTATATGCGCCGACGGCGACACACCCAGACGATGAGGTTGAGGCTATGTATGAGGACGTAAGTAGAGCCATACATGCCTCTAAGACTCATTTCACGGTGGTGGTCCCCCATGGATTTCAATGCAAGACTGGGCACGCGAGACGGCGACGAGCAGAAAGTAGGGCTCTTTGGATTTGGTCAACGAAACCACCGAGGCCACTTGCTTGCTAACTTCTTTGAGAAGGAGAACCTCTTCATGATGAACTCCTTCTTCAAGAAGAATCCTCATCGCAAGTGGACTTGGTTAAGTCCCAACGGTTCCACGAAAAGCGAGATAGCAGACAAACGGCACATATTTAATGTCTCCGTGATCAACAGGTATGGTACGAGGCACATTAAATATCAACATCAAACTGGAACGGTCATGCCTAATGAAGTCTACGCTCCGACCAACACCTGTCCAAATCCAGGGTTCCGAGAACTTTCAGCTTGACTTGCGAAATCGTTTCGCGGGCCTAGAAAAATGCGAGTCTGTGGACGAATACCACACCAGGATGGTACAAACCGTCCACGAGGTAGTGTCCAAGTTCTTTAAGGCACCCTCGAGTAGCAGACCCCAAGTGCTCTCTGAACATACCCTCGGTCTTATAAAGGAAAGGCGTGAACTATGCGTTCGGTCCCCGTCTTCAATGTCGAAGTTGAGCCGCTTGGGCTCAACAAACAGATCTCTTGCTGCAGACGACGCGATCTGCGTGCTTACAACACACAGTGCGTCAAAAACACTATTGAGCGCAACCAAGGCACAAAAGTGTTCACAAGAGATTTGAGTGTAGGGCAAAGCCAGTTAATGTGATTGAGGACGGAGTCTGGCGCTGTAGTTTCGTGTAAGCCTGAAGTTCAGAGAGAAATTGAGAGGTACTACGGACGGTTGTACAGCTCCTCAAAAGCTCCCGTTACCGATGTGGTAAACGATAAGAGAGCCAAATTGACCCGACACTATACCGAAGATATCACGGACGTCAGCCTGTACGAAATTAGAAGGGCCCTTAATCAGCTTAAAACAACAAAGCACCGGGAGATGACGGTATCACATCAGAGCTGCTGAAGACTGGATGGAAACCCCTCCAAGTGGCGCTCCAAAAACTGTTCGATACAGTCATCAGTAGCGGAACTGTCCCGGAGGCGTGGAGCGGAAGCGTGGTGGTTTTGTTCTCCAAAAAGGGTGACAGAGCCCTTTTGAAGAACTATAGACCCATCGCGCTTCTGAGCCACGTCTATAAGCTGTTTTCAAGGGTTCTTACTAATAGTAGTGCGCGCAGGCTAGACGACTTCTAGCCTCCCGAACAAGCCGGATTCCGAAAAGGCTATAGTACCATGGACCACATACACACGCTGCGACAGGTTATACAAAAGAGTATAATCTGCCGCTATGTATTGCGTATGTGGACTATGAGAAAGCCTTCGATTCTATCGAGACCTCTCCAGCGATGCCAGATTGACTATCGGTACATCGAGGTGTTGAAGTGTTTGTACAAAGCTGCAACTATGACAGTCCGAGTCCACGACGGAAGCACTGGACCTATTCCATTGCAGCGTGGAGTACGACAAGGGGATGTTATATCCCCGAAGCTGTTTACCGCTGCACTGGAAGACGTGTTCAAGCTGATGGAGTGGAACGGACTGGGTATTAACATCAATGGCGAACACCTCACATACCTTCGATTTGCCGATGATATAGTAATCTTGGCGGAGAACCTGGAAGAGCTCAGCACTATGCTAGGTGACCTCCATAGCGCCTCACAAAGGGTGGGTCTTAAGATGAACATGGACAAGACGAAGATCATGTCTAACGTCCATGTCACACCTATACCGGTCGTTGTTGATGGCGCTACTCTCGAAGTTGTCGACGAGTACATATACCTAGGACAAGCTATCTGTATGGGTAAGTCCAGCTTCGAGAGAGAGGTAACTCGTAGAATCCAACTCGGTTGGGCAGCGTTCGGGAAATTACAAAGTGTCTTCTTCGTCCAGAATACCTCAGTGCCTGAAGTCGAAAGTTTTCGAGCAGTGTGTGAGTACAGGCCGCCCTCCAACCAGGTGGACTGATGACCTGAAGAAGACAGCGGGTAGTCGCTGGATTCAGAAGGCCCAGGACCGGGAGGAGTGGCGAACATTAGGGGAGGCCTATGTCCAGCAGTGGACTATAAAAGGCTGATGGATGGATGGTATGTGTCCATGGTACCCACGATACACCCGACCGTTGATCGGCAGTCCGATGGTAACCATTGCATCACACGGGGTCGTCTAATATAATACCTAGTTCCGAAGTCCATAAAGGGATCCACCGGGAGTGTCCGGGAGGGCCCAAGGTGGTTTCTCGTTCACAGATCTCATGAACACAACGTTACGCAAGTCGTAAGCGTAATGTATTTTTTATTCATAATATCAAAACGGTATTCATTGACACTGATTCACTAGACAGCCATATTTTTTTTTATTTGAATGGAGTAGCAGACGAGCATGCAGGCCACGTTGTGTTATGTGGTCACTTCAGCTCATGGACATCTACATACAACCTCTAGCAAGCATAGGTAAGTCTTGTCTGAGGTCGTATGCAGTTACGCTGCTACTCCGGAGGCTGGTGTCGCCTCATGCAAGTGTAGCCGGCAACTGCACCTTTCCACCGAAACATAATAGTTCTACCACCGACAAATATATTTAGTGAGTATAATCTATGGGGAAGAAAGGTCATTGAATGGCGACCACGTCTCGGCAAATTGAGCACAAGCCGCCTTCCAAGCAGTTGGACTGACTACCTGAAGAAGACAGGGGGAAGCCGCTGGATTCAGAGGGCGCAGGACCGGTCGGACGTAGTGACGAATATTAAGAAGCCTATGTACAGCAGAGGGCTAAAGTACATTAAAATAATCTTTACAACAGTGTCTTGTAGTCTGGGTAGAGGCATAAGAATAAATAATTATTGTTATTAGGGTAGAGGCTGTAGTTTTATCATCTCTTTTTACAACAGAAACAATTTTTTTACGAAGTTTTGGGTCTCTCGGCACGTTAACTAATATTTTTCTGGCATTTTAACGAGCGTATTTTTAAATTTGACACTATACAATATTAATACATAGTTGAAAATGTGAATTAGATACCAATCGGACACTTATTTGTTTTTAAAGTCAAAATTAACCACACAAAACACTGCGCGCCTAACCGCTGCTAAAGGCTACCTAACGGTAATTGTGACGTCACAGCTATCGCGGCGGCCCTCAATGTATTTTCGTTAGTAATTTGGTCATAACTTCGTCAATTTTTGTCGTAGAACAAAAAATTTTGCACTGTACATTAAGGATTTCATAGCTCTACAAATCTGCATTCTCAACTAAAAACGTGACTGATCCTCATTCTGCAATATATATAAGTATATTAATTTTATGATATGATTGCTAAAGGATGGATAGTAATCCGGAGAATCAGATTTTTTGTGCTAACATTGTCATATGTCAAAAAAACTTAATTTGATTAAAACTTCAATTACCGACTAATGTTGATCCTTAGCTTCCTTAAATTTGTATTTTTTTTTTCATTTGTGATTTAGGTAGTAATTGTTACTAATGATATAATTTGTTTATTGTTGATTTCATAGTTTTTAAAAATAAAATGTTTTTCTGAAAATAGTTGTTACTCAAAGCAGTGATTTTAAAATGGTTAATCATAAAAATTTTATTTTTACAAAATTTGTAAAAAAGAATAACCTGCTGCTATTTGTACAAATTGTATTTAATACAATTTGTACAAATAGCAGCAGGTTATTCTTTTTTTAATTGATTGTTAAAGTAAATCAAAATCAAAAAAAAATGCCAATGTACAGAATATGAATATTCATCTAAAGAACATTTGCCACATTTCTAATGAATAGTGATCATTATTATACTAATTTATTTGTCTTCTTCTATATCTAATCTTACTGTCATTAATTACATGATCATAATAATTAAAATCAACATTAGGGGAAAATAATTTATTTCTTACAATACAATGTTTTCCATCAATTTGCATGCCTGAGAGTAATTCATAATTTCGCAAAGGCATTATGTCCACTAATCCACACTTGGCCAGCATGGTGGACTATGGCCTAACTCCGGACATAAATAAGGTTGGAAAAATAATAATAAAATAACCATTAAAAAAAGAAAAATTAAAATTATATAGAAAATTTTTGCACAGAAAATAAGTCATAAAATATTCAGTATTGTATACTCATTTAGGATGTTTAAAAACTTATAAGTAGGTAAAGAAAATGTTATTTACAAAAAGAATGTAATCATTTTTAGCATGAATTCAGAAGTAAACACATTCACCTTGGCTCACTAACTAGGCACTTTCATCTGGTGTGATGTGGTGCAGTCCTAAAATGTTTACATTAGACTACCAAACTGTGGGTAGCAGTCCTATTCAACCTGCCACCACTGGCTGCTATACAGTGCTGTTTGCTTTTGTGTTTTTATAATGGACTAGCCGTCCGCCAGCGACTTCGCCCGCGTGGACCCATTTAATAGGTCCCCGTAGGATAAAAAATAGCCTATGTGCTATAACAGGCTTCATTGCTATATTAAAATCATAGGCGTTTAGCTAATTGCTTCAATCGCGTTAATCTTATTACCCGTTTTCACGTAGGAATGAAGCATTTTCCTGTGGTAAAAAGTATATGCCTATGTTACTCAGGGTGAATGTAGCTTTCTAATGGTGAAAGACTTTTAGAAATCGGAATAGTAGTTTTTGAGTTTATTCATTACAAACATACAAAAATACAAATCTTTCCTCTTTATAATATTAATATAGTAAATAGTATAGATCACAATATATATTTTTTTACTGTTAGAATCCTCATGAATTACTTTTGTAAACATAGACTTTGCCCTCTGATTTGCTAGATACAAATTCAGAAATCAGTAAACAAAACTGTCAATTTGATGACCTCACTAAAAAGTTATTTTGTCACCAACATTGAGCACTGCAGCAGGCTGTTTGTGAGTGATCCACAGTAAAAGTGCTAAGACCGACCTTTGGACTCTAATGTTTCTAACCTTTGACTGCATGCCATCATTTAATTACAAAATTTTTATAGACATACTTTGGGTATAGTTTTTAGTTATGATTTCAGCAGCCTTCATAATTTAGCAAATGTACAAAGACAAAGACATATTTGCACAAATATGGGTGTTTACTGTTTACAAAGTTGTTTATATATATTTAGTTCGCCATATTTACCTGCTAGAGTTTATCTAGAGGTATGCAAATACTTCAATGATAAAAATAAAAATATTAAAGAGAAAAACTTGATTACAACACAATTATAAAATTCACATTAACATCAATTTTTATTGTTTTATTTGTCTCATATTGCGCCTTTTATAAATTTAAATATTTATTTATTTATATTTCGGATCGGTTCCGATCATCGGCGTAGGGTACCCATATCACAGGGTGTTTGTGCACTGAGATGAAAAAAAAAGCTGGCGGAAAAAAAGGAGGCTAATGGAGCTATGTATAGGACATATTTACAATTAATTTTATTTCTTTGTTTACAGGTGAAAGGTCAAACTATGTAAACATTCCCCATGTGATAGCCATGGTCGGGCTGCCAGCCCGCGGCAAGACTTACATATCTAAAAAACTCTCCCGCTACCTCAACTGGATTGGGATCAATACTAGGGGTAAGTACAATATACTCAATTCTCAACATTATTTTGTGTATATAAAATTCTTCTGTTACTGAGTGACTGACTGATTGACTGACAGACAGAGAATGCACAAACAAAACTGCTGGGTACCAAATCTAAAATTTAGCACGCATGTTCTTTTGGGGGGTGGGGAGTTTAGAAGAGAGTACTATAAGAGGTGAAACTTTCCATTAAAGAGGGAAAAATAGGTCAGGAGTTAGTATGAAACTATTTATGTCTTCAATGAATTCACTTGAGACTTTGTACACTATTCTTTGTTCCTCAAGTGATGTAAAATGAGAACATACTTAGTGTTTATAAAATTAACAAAGGTGTCCCTCAAGGCAGCTTAATGGATCCTGTCCTCTGTCTTATTTACATCTTAGACTTGCCAACAGCTGAGGATGTCCTGGTGTGAAAAAGCTAACGAAAAAAGTTGATTCAGGTAATTTTCACTCTAAGACATGACATCATAAACTATAGCTACATACCTCATCCCGTCAATGAGGCTACCATCAGGCGTTAGCCCCTCTAAAACTGCCGCCGGTAGCAAATACACCAGCTTGAATAGATCCGGGCCTACAGCGGTACTCTCATAATGAACCTACGAGTAGATTGTAAAGTTTATTGATGCACAATACTGATAGCGAAGTTTGTGCGCGGGAGATAGGTGGAAGTGGCAATGTTTGGAGCGTCGCCAAACACCTTGACCCTGAGCTTGAGTACTGCTCTCATTGTCATCAGCGGTCAAATTGGTTTGTTTATTCACGATACTGTCATAGGTACGCAGCTCAACTAGACTCGTTCGGAAACCTATACGCCCGAGTTTTGCGTCAGTTAGGTTAAAGGTTGAAATGAACTAATAATGAGTTGTAACACTGTGCATACTATGCAGTCATGATTATTTTATCTTATGCAAGCAACTTAAGTAAAGGAAAATTGTACAATATATCCGTCCAGCAATCATACATACCGCAACCTTGCGCTAGCCATTATGACCATAGGCCAAAAATTAAGCACCTAGTACCTACTTCTAGTAGCACTTATGACGTCATGAATCCACCCACCTAAATAATGATTATCTTTTTGTTAAGATCCTTAAAATTATTGCCCAACCCACATGCCGTAGTATTTTGGTGATCTTTTTTTCTTATAATACGGAGACTGAGCTCTAAAAGATACGTACATCCCTACTTAATATTATAAATTCCAAAGTAACTCTGTCTGTCTGTCTGCTACGCTTTCCCGCTTAAACTACTGAACCAATTTTAATGAAATTTGGAACACAGATTGAGTGAACCTTGAGAAAGGACATAGGATAGTTTTATCCTATGGGAACCTATAAAACGCATCCACGCGGGCGAAGCCGCTGGCGGAAGGCTAGTAGTTCAATAACTTGGGGACGATTTCACACTATTTTCGAGCTTGATAAATTTTGATTCACTGCTCGTGAATAAATCCGATAATTCAGAATAATGAACTCTAAAAGATACGTTCATATTGGGAAATAGCGTAGGCACCCAATATTTATTCTCGCTCTAGAGATCTACAGAATATACTGGCAGTAGCGACTGGCGAATTTCCGGTAAAGGACCTTCTCAACACTGACTGACTGACCACTTTATCATTATTAGTGTCATATTACACTTACGTAATTTATAATATCCAATTTGACCTTTTAAGGTCGGAAAAAACAAGGATGCTGACTTTTTTACTGCGTTTTTGTCT
Organism: Pyrgus malvae; assembly: GCA_911387765.1. NCBI lineage: Eukaryota > Metazoa > Arthropoda > Insecta > Lepidoptera > Hesperiidae > Pyrgus > Pyrgus malvae. Next base: position 2,308,734 of record OU426958.1, on the reverse strand, counting down.
GATTTTTTTAAACTTGTAATGTAAATGTAAACAATATTTGTTTGTTTGTCCTTCTTTCACGTCCCAACGGTGCTACGGATTGAACTGAATTTTTGTAGTGAGATAGTTAGGAGTTTGCAGAGTAACATTGGCTACGGTTTACAATGGGAAAATATCACATTTCTAGTGAAAAACGTGTGGCCCCCGCGGGCGGACTACTACCTAGTTTTTTGTGTATTGAAATTAGCCTAACCCCACATGTTTTTTTTTATTTGAATGGAGTAGCAGACGAGCATGCAGGCAACGTAGTGTTAAGTGGTCGCTGCGGCCCATGGACATCTACATACAACCTCAAGCAAGCATAGGTGTCTTGTCTGAGGTCGTATGCAGTTGCGCTGCTACTCCGGAGGCTGGTGTTCGCCTCATGTAAGTGTGGCCGGCAACTGCACCTTTCCACCGAAACACAATATAATTGGTTCACGGCAGAAGTGGGTGCAGCGGTGTTACTTCCCCGGGCGAACCATAATAGTTCTGCCACCTACAATTGGATTGCCATTAAACGCAACAATTTTATATAACATTCGTGTTTTCAGTCCTACCTGAAAGAAAGATTTGATAATGTTTGTTTGATTCCAGTGTTCAACCTCGGCGAGTACAGGAGGCACGCGACGACCGCGTACACGAGCCACGAGTTCTTCAGGGCGGACAACAAGGAGGCGATGGCGATACGGCAGCAGTGCGCGCTGGACGCGCTGCAGGACGTCTGCGAGTGGCTAGTCAAGGGTGGGGAAGTTGCCGTGAGTTTTTTTCAATCCTTTTTATGTCCCACGTCCATCGTAATGGGCCTTAGTCCACCATACTTGCCAAGTGCGGATTGGTGGACATCATTCCTTTATGAAATCATAAGTTTCTCTCAAGCATGCACGGAGATGGAAAACCTCACCGTGGAGCAGTAATAAATAAGCACTTAACAAATTTCTTTGTCAGGGGTGCGCCCCGTAGGATTGAACTCGGTATCTCTGTGTTGGATACCACGAACTTTACCGCTCGGACATCGCCGCCGTAAGTTACTTCTTCTGTAGTTAAGCGATGAGAAACAAAGCACATATTCAAGCAAGGATATTAATTAAGTTTTTAACAAAAAAATAGAACCGACTTCAAACGGTAAAAAATAAAATTGTTCAATAGCTACTTTTTCTTGCTTATGGTAGTGAGTAGTAATGACTGTTAAAACTATTTTGGAGTCGGTGCCCATTCAAAACGAAAGGTATGATATTTTACTAAGGGCCCGAAGCCCGCTTCCTGGAAGAAGGGGCTTCTTCCATGATGATTGCTGCGAAAATAAACCAAAAAAGGTTACATCACTTTTAAACCGAAAGCAGGAGATGATGGATTGTATTTGTATGTTTATTGATTTTGACAAGGTACTAAGATTTTATTTGAACAATACAATATTTGTTAAACTAAAAAACATAAAAGTGTGAAATAATACAAACATTAAAATTAACTATCTTTAAACAAAAAGTACCAAGTAATAAAAATTTAATAATAAACTATCATACTCTTAAAACTTCTGTAAGTCTTACAAGAACGTCGATTGTCACGCGATGCAAGTACTTATCGTCAAGAAGCTGTTATCTAAGATGTAAACATATCCTATACATATTTGCTGCGATGTGGTTTTCAATCGGTTTCATTCAATAGTATGTGCATTGTGCAAAAACTATATTATATGTAGATGGTAGAACGTTTATGGTTCGCCCGGGGAAGTACCACCGCTGCACCCACTTTTGCTGCGAAGCAATTTTATTATTTTCTAGTGTAAAGGAGCCAGCCAGGTCAGAAAGCGATCACCAGCCTTCCGGAGTAATCCGGAGTAGTAGCGCAACTGCATACGACCTCACACAATACTTACCTATGCTTGCTTGACGATCTGCGTGGCGCAATGGTTACCATGCCGGACTGCCGATTGGAGGGTCCCGGGTTCGATATATAAAAAGGACCCGGATGGCCGAGCGTTGCTCGGATACTAACGATTGATTTTCTTTAGAGACTCATTGGTTTAGTGTTAATAACGCCATCTACTAAATTAGCTCCCAATAAAAAAATAAGGATGTCAGGAAGAGTAATTTTTCAGTGTATGTTTAAGATGATTGTCACTGAAAACACGGATAAATCGACGTTTTCTAAAAATTAAACCTTGTTAGATAGATTTATGGATTCCGAAACCCCTTCATACTAAATTTCATAAAAATCGTTTTCAAGATTCAGTTTCTATATATGGTATATACAAGAATTGCTCTTTTAAAGGTATTAGATTAAATGACTGTCCCAAAAAGGAGTGAATGAACGACGTAGTGTGTTGCTTGCAGGTATTCGACGCGACAAACTCAACGAGGGAAAGGCGGCGGATGATTCGGGATATCGTGGTCCACCAGATGGGCTTCAAGCTATTCTTCGTGGAGTCCATCTGTGACGACCCGAGGATAATAGAACAGAATATTATGGTTTGTTATTTTATGTGTCTTTTTTTTATTATCTTACTAATATAAAAGTGACAATGCTTGTAATGAATCAAAGACAAGTAAAATAGTTCTTGGAAAGAGGAGTCCCTCAAGGAGTTATCTTATGACCCTTTAAATAATACATTCAGTCTTTAATCAATATGATGTATAAGTAAACAAATTTAAATATGTTTCATTTCAGTGAACAATAAATAATACTAAATAAGTTCCAAAATGAATTTGTCAAGATTCGAAACTACACCTAGAATCTCGCCTCCATGCACAAACAAAATTTATGTCAAGTCAGTTAAAGTTGTTTGTCTACAGGAAGTAAAAGTCAGTAGTCCGGACTATACAAATATCCAGAACACGGACAACGTACTGAATGACTTCCTGTTAAGGATCGAGCATTACAAAGAGAAGTACGAGCCCCTAGACGAGGCGCTAGAGTCGGAGTACAGCTTCATGAAGATCTACGACACCGGCGAGAAGGTGGTCGTGCACAAGCATGAAGGCCACATACAGAGCCGGATCGTCTACTACCTGATGAACATACACATCGTGCCGCGGACTATTTATTTGACGAGGGTGAGTTGGAGATTCCGTCAAGTTCTAATATTTTTACAATATGAATTCATTGCGTACGCGCGTACCTCTGCATTAACACTAATAAATAAATATGTAAATAAATAACGCTTCACACTCATAGCCCCAAAGATGGGTATAAGATGGATATATCCTGTGTCGTGGGTACCATGGACACATACAAAGACAGAAACACAAACACCCAGCACGAGAACAGAAATTTAAACTAATGATAAAACATATTTTTAACCCCCGACGCAAAAACAACGGGGTATTACAAGTTTGACGTGTCTGTATGTGTGTGTGTGTGTAAATGTGTATGTGTCTGTCTGTGGCATCGTAGCTCCCAAACGGATGATCCGGTTTTATCTTAACTAAACTCACTCAGACTCGTATTAATTATCACAATCCCTATGTTTTCCATTCTGAGGACTTATTCTTTAAGTGTAACACAATAAAATTAGTCGATACTGGCTGGCTGGCTGCAACCCTTTTTGCGTCCCACTGCTGGGCACGGGTCTCTCCCCATTATTGGAGAGGCCTGGAGCTTACTCCACCACGCTGCTCCAATGCGGGTTGGTGGAGATGCAGGTTAGTGGCCAACCCGCTGTCGGATGTTTTCAAACCGCCCATAAGGCCTCCGACAAGGTTTAACGACTGTTATCTATCGACAACAACCGGGACCGACGGCTTAACGTGCCCTCCGAAGCACGGAAACGCGCATGAAATTTTTGCCACTAGCGGTCACCCATCTCCACCTGACCGCGCCCGTTTGGCTTAGCTGCATAGATCGCTTGCGTTCTACGCTCGCCGCCGAGCCATGCGCGCTTCAAGTCGTACTATTATCATAAAATTATGTTTACCATTGTTTAGCATTGTGTATGTATGTATACATAATGGTTGGCCACTAACCCGCATTGGAGCAGCGTGGTGGAGTAAGCTCCAGGCCTCCCCAATAATGGGGAGAGACCCTTGCCCAGCAGTGGGACGCAAAAAGGGTTGCAGTCAATGTATGTTTGTATGATGTATAGCTGTTTTAAAATTATTACTGTTTGGTGTAGACTTGTAAAAGTGATTTTATATTTTGACGTTCCATCACATGAAATGGATGGAATTATACGAAAAGGTATACACCAACCCGCATTGGAGCAGCGTGGTGGAGTTAGCTCCAGACCTCCCCACTAAGGGGGAGAGGCCCGTGCCCAGCAGTGGGACGCAAAAAGGGTTGCAGCCATACGAAAAGGTGGCGCATACTCACTACACATACAAATACATTTCCGTGTTGCGACTGCTAGTACCATCACGCTTGATGCACGTGTGTTGTATGGTATGTGCATCATAGACAACATAAACTTTCACAATGCGGTGGCACGTCGGCCAGCTATGTAGTCTATCTTGCTCTTAGAATATATACGTATAGAATGAGTGTCTTCATACAAGCGCGCTGTCTTAATTGAAGCATTAAATAGATTCCTACAGCTGTCACATCTGTCAAACAAATTTTTTTTTTATCAAATTAACTATAAAATACTACAAAATATTGAAAACACTATGAAAAGTTATTTTATTAGACTTCTTTTGTTTTCAAAAAGTGTTGTGATAAAACTTAACCTTAAGTCGGAACGGCCCGGCGTTTGATGCCATTAATGGCACCAATCAACATGTTTCAATTTGGGCGCGCGAACTTGGTTTCTATAATGTAATTGTAATTATTCTAAGATCTTGGTGTGACACAAGTGATGCAACGGGCAAGCCGGCTGTTGCAGCACGGGGAGAGCCTGCACAACCTGGTGGGGCGCATCGGCGGCGACAGCGCGCTGTCCGCGCGCGGCCAGCAGTACGCGGGCGCGCTGGCCGCCTACATCGAGCAGCAGCGCATCCCCGGCCTGCGCGTGTGGAGCTCCTGGATGCGCCGCGCCATACAGACCGTCAAGGACGTCCGGGCGCCGCAGGAGAGGTGGAAGGCCCTCAACGAAATCGATGCCGTGAGTACACCGTACACTAGGCGCCTCGTTCACCACCTTCAAGTAAAGTGACAAGTACTCTAATTGTCGATTAAAGTCACCCGTAACTTCAATTTCAATTTCACGATGTTCGAGTAGCACTAATCACATGATACACTGACCCGTACTCATAGCTTTTACTTGCCAATTAACTTTACTTGGGACGTAACTAATCAACACTTTACTTGGAGATGGTGAACGAGGCCCTAGGACTAATATTGTCGTGAAGTTTTGGGAACTCCTAAATGCGCCGTGTCATTCATACTTTTAAGGACGTCCGCGCACCGCAAGAGCAATGGGAGGCCCTCAATGAGATTGAGGCCGTGAGTAGACCACAGAAATAATCAGTCGACCACAGAAATACGATTTCATGGGGTACGGTGACATATAGAACAACCAAGGAAGTTAGGGCGCCGCAGAAGAGAGGTGGAAGGCGCTTAATAAGATCGAAGTCGTTAGACGACCGTCTCGTAAAAATAAAATTACCATACATGGGGGTTGTGGTTAGCTCTTGTGTGCGCCACGCAGATAAATGTTTTTTTTTATATGTAAACCAAACAAAAAGGCAGACGGACCGCGTGGTGGTAAGCGATCACCGTCGCCTATGGACACGGGCAACCCCAGGGGAGCCACCCGAGCATTGCCAGCTTTGGAGTAGAACTCTTTTTACAGCTTTCTTGAAGAACCCCATGTTATAGTCCACTGGGAATGCCTCAGCTGGAAGGTTGTCCCATAACCTACACGTCCGTGGTAAAAAGGAGCGTGCAAAGCGGACTGTGGAGGACCGACCAGTCCAGATGGAGCCGATGCAACCTTCGTCTGATGATGTAATCATGAAATGGTGACGTAGGCATCATTTTGAAAAGTTCCTCGGAGCACTCACCATAGTAAAGTCGGTAGAACACGGGATAAATTTCCGAAAAGATACCGAATTTTGTCACCAAATTTTGCACAGACGTTCCATTGGACTATCTAAGAGTCCCCTTAAAAGGATTTTTGGCGACGCGCAATATTTTTCGAAATATTGAATTTTTAAGTACGCTCTTTAATAAAACAAGTGGCTCCATGATCCATGACACCTCCGGCGCTGCGGGAAGACCACTCCCTCCGCCCCAGCGTAAGAAAGCGCGGCACCTGCGCTTGCCTTCGCAGCTTCGTCTCCCTCCGCGCCTCCGGCTTTTTTATATAGGTACACTCTAGGGGATAGTACAGACAAGACCACGTGGATAGTGGGGTGCTCTGATTGGGTTTGGGTATTTTTCGAATATAAATAATTATAGTGTTAAAAGTAGGATGGGTGGCCATAGGTACATATGTACATATATATGTACTTGTACATATCTATGTTCATAAGTAACGCCTGTAACGCAACGACAAGTATATATAGATATACCAGAGCGTGCTTAAGAGCATACTCAAAAAATTCAATATTTCGAAAAATATAGCGCGTCGCCAAAAATCCTTTTAAGGGGACTCATGGAACGTTTGTGCAAAATTTGTTAAAATTCGGTATCTACTTTTCGGAAGTGCACCCAGAACACGCAGAGCGAGCCTAGGTATATGTTACGGTTCGTGACAAGATGCTCTCTATGAAATTGATGCGGTGAGTGCATGCATAAGGCGTAGTGTGTATCTTAGAAACATCCGATGATACTGTTTGCTGATGATAGTAAAGTTATATTTACAAAGGAAAACATAGGTTCTTTCGAAAGTAATATAAATAACGCTCTTGAAGCACTAATAGACTGGTTAGATAGTAATAATCTTAAAATTAATCTCGATTATACAAATATAATGACATTTAAAAACAGAGTATCATACGGATAGCCAGTAAATATTAACTATAAAGGAAAGTTAATATCTGAAATAGAAACCACAAAATGTTTAAGGACCATACATGGATAGCAAACAAACATGGCAGACACAAAGAACATGTTTGTAAACAATTAAATAAGTTTTCATTTGCTTTATATAAATTAACGAAGGTTGTTGGTGCAACTCTAAGATACGGAATATTATTCTGGGGTAACGCGACAGGAATTCAAACTGCACAAGTATTTTAAGCCCAAAAAAAGTGTATCCGCGCAATATATCCACTACTACTACTACTACTACTACTACTACTACTACTACTACTACTACTACTACTACTACTACTACTACTTCCAACAATCGGATACTTGTAGGCAGTACTTTCAAAATTTAAAAATGATGACGCTCCCTTCTTTATATATTTAAGAGATCTCTTTAATGGTCAAAACTGAAATCACTAAATATGAAACCCTTAAATCGAAAAGACATAACAATAAACATTGTTCAATAGCTTCCAAAACAAGTCAATATCATAAGAGTGTCTTTTGCATAGGGCCAAAAATATACAACAACCTACCGGAATTCTTTAAAATAAAAGCGGGCAACGAGTTTAAAAAAGAACTTAAAAAAATACGCAATGTTCTTTACACTCTCAAAAGATATACATAAATATGGCCAGCGACACCGATATAAACTTGAAGTGCCTAAATCTAACCTTAAATTAATTTTACTATTTTCCTTTGTCAGGGAATCTGCGAAGAGATGACATACGCGGAGATCCAGCAAAAGTACCCGTCGGACTTCAACGCGCGCGACGCCAACAAGTTCGCGTACCGGTACCCGCGCGGGGAGAGCTATGAGGACCTGGTGGCGCGCCTGGAACCCGTCATCATGGAGCTGGAACGCCAGGGGAACGTGCTGGTGGTCTCCCACCAGGCCGTCATGAGATGCCTGCTCGCCTACTTCTTGGACAAGAGCGCTGGTAAGTAATATGTTCCAAGGCCATGTATAGGATAGGTACCTTGAAGGGAGTGAGAGCTACGAGGACTTGGTAGCGTGCCTCAAGCCGGTCATCATAGAGCTGGAGCACCAGGGTAGCGTGCTGGTGGTCTCCTACTGGGCTGCCTGCAAAAGTCACAAGGCTTGGTTAGGTATGAAGGACAGGTTAGTTCCGATTAAACTACCTCCTCTCAAATCCTGTCCAAGTGTTGAGAAAAATCACTTTATCATCATCATCATTTTACCCTTTCATTGTCTACTGCTGGATGTAGGCGTCCCCTAACGTTCGCCACTCCTCCCGGTCCTGCGCCTTCTGAATCCAGTGGCGTCGCGCTCTCTTCTTTAGGTCATCAGTCTACCTGGTTAGAGGGCGGTTTGTACTCCTTTTGCCGAGACGTGGTCGCTTCGAGGATTTCTTTTCCCCATCGGTTGTCGAGTAATAAGTATACCTTACATTGCGGTAGAAATCCCATATAAGCTGGACCTCGCACCAAAAATGTTGGCTATCTTAAGTCATCCTGGTAGCAAAAATATATAGTAGAGTGGAAAGAATTTCCCGTAATCCTGGAACCTACTTGTAGGTGGTAGAACTATCATGGTTGGCCCGGGGGAAGTACCACCGCTGCACCCACTTCTGCCGTGAACCAATTCTGTTGTTTCGGTGGAAAGGTGCATTTGCCAGCCACACTTACATGAGGCGACCACCAGCCTCCGGAGTATCAGCGCAACTGCATACGACCTCAGACAAGACTTACCTATGCTTGCTTGAGGTTGTGTGTAGATGTCCATGGGCTGCAGCGACCACTTAACACCACGTGGCCTGCATGTTCGTCTGCTACTCCATTCAAATAAATAAAAACCTGCCTAGAGCAGCAAGTCTGCGAGATGCCTGCTCGCATTCTAGAAAATTTTATCTGTAAGATACACATAATATGATGTTGCAGAGGAGCTGCCGTACCTGCACGTGCCGCTGCACACGGTGATCAAGCTGACGCCGGTGGCGTACGGCTGCCGCGAGGAGCACATCAAGCTGTCCGTGCCCGCCGTCGACACGCACCGCGCCAAGCCGCTGGTGAGCACACACACACTCGCTTATATAAACCCCCCCCCCACACACACACACACACACACACACACACACATATACATACAAACATGCGGAACCACGTTCGGATATTTACATATGTGTACATATGTACGTGTGTACACGTATGTAAATATCCATGAAGTAACTTATAACTCACTAAAATAACACTTTTCTGCTGTGCTGCAACAGCTTTTACAGCCATGTGTTGCTGTAAAAAAAAATTTCGATAAAATGTGTATTACCGGCCAATATTGATGATTATGTAAATACATAGTGACTATGTATTTTGGGCTTTGGGTATATTTTTACAAAGCAATACTGAAAATTTTAAAAATATTCTCAGGCAGATTTTTTTCCCAGTTGCTGTTTAGAAAATATTTGAGAGATCATAGTGACTTAAATATTTACAATTGCAAGTTTTGACCTGAATTGGATATTACCTTATAGGTAATAGGTTGATTGATATTAATTAAAGATGACATTGAAGGAAAAGGTTGAAACAACTCTAGATAAAACTGCATGATTTAATTATTTTGGATATATATATGTAATTAATTAAAGAAAAGAAATTTATTGAATATTGCTATATAACTTGTTTTAGTTAATATTTAAAGAATAACACGTGCGAAAGATAGTGGCGTAGTAAGTAGATAAAGATAGTGGCGTAGTAAATCTCTATAAACGCACCTTTATTTACACCTATAGGTATATTGCACACTGTAGCATCTTTTATAGTCCTGTTATTTTATTGTGTGGAGTGTCCTTTATATATATTATACAGGACAATCCACACTAAGTGCACCAATTGCCTGCAAAGCCGCGAAACATTATAAGAGGAATAAATAATGTATTCATATTATTGACCCCGAGTTCGCGCCATTTTTTGTGTGTCTCGCTCTTAGCGCACAATGTGTAGAGTATAGTATAAATATGTAGAGTAAAGATATAAAAATTAAATATATCAAACATATCAACATGTCAAACTGATCTTTTGAATTATTCCTGACAGGGCGACGAAGATGATGACTCATCAGACGAAAACGTATGCAAATCGTGACTGTGACCACCTGTGTCTTGTTATTGGCAATCTGACCTACAATGCCTGCTTTAATGTGCTATCGAATAAACTCCTTCAATTAATAATACTTATTTTAACTGCGCCACCATACTGGATTCTTTTACAGTGCCTTAAATTAATTCCTTGGACATCATTTCTTATCAACTTTGCAACATGCTAACTACATTTTGGTTAGATCAAATTAATTTCACAAAAAAATATTATATCTAATTCAAAGCTACAAAATCAACTGAAAGCTCTCTACACGAATATATACAATTTATATCTTGCTGAAAGGACATAATGTCATTCCTGTGTTACAACTATGGTTTTTTTTTACTATTTTTCCCACCGACCATTGTACAATCTCCTTAGCAAAACATTATAAATAAATCCGCAGTGCAATCAAATTAACTTTATAATGACTGCAAACAGACTCATGCTGCAAAGCAGCAAAATTACACGTCAACACAATCAAGGTGTTGTTGGCTTATGATCTGTCCTTTTCTTTTGGCTACCTGCTTTTTTGGCTTCATTATTCAAAATTTTTGGTGTATTATTGATTGATTAAAAATTTTATAGAAGTTTTTTCGAGTGTTTTTTTTTTAATATTCCTTAATGTGTTTTTTGCTCTCCATTTTTTTATTTATTTCATATTATTACAAAAACATGTTTTGTAAAACTGAATGTTTTAGCCCCTACACAAGTAATACTAGTTTTGTTTTATTTTTTGGTAACTGAGTCAATTTGCCAATAACAATTTGCAAGGACTTTGGTCTTTATTTAACCATAGTTTAGAGACCCCATAAGCATGAATACCGTTGTTCTAATATGATGTGGCCGAAGAAAGTTTTGAAAGTTAAGTTTTCTTTTCATTCGTGGTGGAGGACTTGTGTGTCATACATAAATGTATGGGAAATATATTTTTAAATAATATATTTTTCTACAAGGTGTGAAATATTTTACCTTTTTTATGGGGCCTTGATATAGATTAGCGAAGCAATTGGTTTTAATAAATAATTTTGCAGTTAATGCCTAGTTTTTTAGCTTGCTTTGTGGGAGTAAACAATTATGAATATACTACTCGTTCGCTTCGAGTTGGCCGTCGATTACCGTTACAAAATGACGTCACAGGCACATCAATTATTGGTAAAGTCGAAGAAAATAAGTGTATTTTATTGCAATATTTTTTATGATTGCATTTCGACCACCAACCACACAGCCTCTAGACGGACGCCTCATAACAGGCAAATATGTAGTTCTGTCAACACATCTTGACTTATAGTTCCGATGTTCCGATAAAAATGTCCGCTATTAATGTTCTTTTGGAACAAAATTAATTTATCGATAAGTGTATCTATCACTAACCTAAAAAATATGCTCTGTACGTATATATCTTTCACTGTAACCTTCAATTAGCAAATCACAGCGTTGCAACCAAGCTTCGTCTTACAGATCGACCAACTTAATTAAAGTGCGGTGAAGCAGGGAGGGTGGGAGCGGCCAACTCGAAGCGAACGCGTAGTACGTTTTACAAAAAAAAAAATTTTGGAGGTTATACTTTTTTCGTTGGTTATTGGGGCTTATATTTTGTATGGTATGAAGGTTCCCTGTTTGTGGTTTATATTTTGTTTCCATTTAATTTCCAAATAAAATCATATTCGTGATATTAATTATATGCAATATATGTTCATGCGCAACTGCGTCGGACAAACTACGCTACGCTGCGCCTGAATATATTTGAATAGCTTCACTCCAATAATAGAATTGCGGTTCAACTTATGTACTTACTTTTTTCTACATCTCTCATCATTTTCGTTTCCTGTGTTAATTTATTGCCTCTGATTTGTATTTTGTTTTGGGCGTTAATTCATTAATATAGCTTTGTCAGTTTTTGGTCATTTTATAATCAATATGATTAAAATAAAAGTTTTTTTTACTTTCTTCAATGCTCATATGAAGTGAACAAAAAATTGGCAAGGTTATAAACCACCACGTTTTCTGAACATATTATTTTGTTTGTACATTGCATTTGTACTCTCTCAGGTGATACCAGCGCCGCCCATAAAGCCTACCGTGCCTCCGCTCCTCAACGGGGACGCGAACGGCGAGACGACCGAAGAAAACCATTAATTTCAAATACAACCCCCCGTAGCTGTAATATAAGCTTGTTATTTAATTTAAACAAATATAGATGCTTTTAGAGGCGCGCGATTTTGAACGATCTGATAATATAATCTGTCTGTAATAATAACTAACATTTTAATCGATTCTCATACATTTCTTTCATTACTCGATTCTTTAATCGAGATTTGTTTTTGATATTTTTAAAATAATCTTTTTTAGAAACTTCTAATTGATGAAGCTTTTGCAGCTTACACACTTTATGTTTGTGTGTGAAGTAATTTGTTATTTGATCGCTCATAGTTTCGCACCGCTATCTATAACATGACCAATGGATGAGGAATATCGCTTGGTTGCGTGAGCTGGATGCTCACGGTCTGTGAGTCGCCGAATTTGAGACTGAAATAAGTGAGTTTAGACTATTAAGTCAACAGTGTCATGAGGGAAAATGTAAAAAAAATACTTGTTATGAATATTGAGCTCATGTTTGATTGATACCGTATCAGTTCAATAAATTAATGAAATTTACTTTTGTTACTTTTAAGGCAGCTTTCATCATACCTAATTATTTTTATACGTGTACCAAAAACTTGAAGGTAAGTACTCCAGTTTATATGGAGGAGAAGTGCAGAATGCCAATTAATTATTTAAACTAATGCTTATCCAATACATTTAAGTAATAAAATAAACAAAACACACCAGGGATAAAACAGATGTAACGTAGGTAAGGCGAACACATTCTTATTATACTCGTAATAAGTGCTGCTTTGTCACATTGACTAACACATATTATTATAGGATTCAAACAAAATGTGTATACTTAAAAACTCAATGCAAAATAGGGTTCAATATTTGTGACGGTAGCTTTTACAAATGAAATGAGATTCACCGCCATTTTGTTACGTTGCACGGAGAGAGGCGCGCGGTCGCACGGTCCGAGCGACGGCGAGTTTGATGGATTGGCAACACCGTGGGAGTATTTAAAGATATTTTCTGGGAGCGCCTGGCCTACAGGGGTGTTTTGGGAGCGATAATTATCATATCGAAGTTGACACTGCGCCGCGGATCAAAGTAGACTTTCTGGACTGGGCACCAGGCACCTCATAAGTGCGCTCGGCCTACCCTGCCCACCCCCCTCCCCCCTACCTACGCCCGTGGGCAACACCGGTATATTCTTGCTCTACTTGTATCTGTTGGTATGAATAAGAAACAAGCGAATTTGATTAAAAAATTCCTATATAAGTAGTGTTTTTCTATTACTTAAATACTTATTATAACAATGAAAAAAAAACTGATTTCTTTCGTTCATATTCAAGGACAATTACTTATGACAGTTATGACAATCTAATAGGAAAGAAAATAATAATCTTATATTATACTTTTTTCTTATGAATCAGGATTTTTAATCAGCTCGTATATTATGCTACTTAGTTCTGTGTTATATAAATTTATAAAATGTAAATATTACTTACCATATATTAAATGTTTGTCAGGGTTTTATGAATATCACTGCATATTTTAAATTTTACAACCTGTATACCTTCTGTAAATATAATAATGTTTCTAAAAATTTTAATCGTATATTGTATTCTACTCTAAATTTATGGTGTCGTAGTGGATCTATGATGCTTAAATTGAAATTCGTATTGGTCACAAACGCTGTGCGTGATAAAAATTTATTGTATGTTATAGTAATAATTATGTGCTCGTTTATATAAAATTAGATTAGGATAGGCACCCTATAAAATTTGTGGTTTATTAGGAATATATGAAATTTCGACCTAATTTAGCCTGAGATATTTTATTGTGATTTTTCCTTTTTTATAAAAATTGAGCCAAAGGCTAGTGCATAAGTCATTTTAATGAATGACTGCATCTCCAAAGTTATGTTATATTTATTATAAATTTTTGAAAGCCTGCCAAGACGGCCTGAAGGACAAAAATTACAATTTATAAGAGACTACAAAATTCACATTACATACACATGAAATAAAAATATTTTAAAAAATATTGTCTGCTGTGAGCTGTAGTCTTGGATCTTTGGCAATGTAAGGACCGTGCGACTGAGCACTTATATATTTTTATAATCTATCTCATTTTGTCTATTCTGTTGTCACTATCATATTGATATGAATATATAAACTATAGATTAAGGATTTTTACAAAGTGGCTTTATGTTAATTAATATTGTAATTGTTAATTTAATTTTTAAATTATAAGTTTATTCTAAGAGGGCTTGGTTGTTTTATTTTTTCATTCGTTCTTAAATAGAGATTAAATACATCGTGATTAGTATGACGCTTTTGAACTGAACAATTATCTAATTGCTTTTTTGTGTCGGGGGAAACCTTCAAAAAGTACTCAACACCTTGGGAGAGGATACCGTGTTATGTGGAGTAAAACCCCCTCGGTGGCCTGCCTCTGCGCTTGGGGAGGGTTCCGGGATCTCTATTGGAACGCACTGCAATGGTGTCCTCCACGCACGGCACCCCAGAATGAGCCCATCTTCGGGAGAGCAGATGCGCTTGCACTCTCCTGCACCTTCCGATGCTTACGGCGGCATGCAGCCACGCCCACACCGCCGTCCTTCCCGAGGCTGCTGGCTGGACGGATCGAGCTCCCACTCTCACCGTCCGCATCCCCGGAAGCCCCCTTTTAGTCGCCTCTTACTATCAGGCAGGGGATACCATAGCTATATTCTTAATCCCGAAGCTTCCAATCCTTAACCCCAAACGCAGAGGAGGCCACCGAGGGGGTTTTAGTGAGGTTCAAATCCCACATAACCCGGTGTCCCAAGGTGCTGGGTACCTTTTGAAGGTTTCCCCCCCGATACCAAAGAAAAAGGGTAAAAAATAGCCTATGTGCTATTCCAGGCTTCATTGCTATATTAAAATCATAGTCGTTTAGCCAGTTGCTGCAACCGCGTTGACTCTAGGAATGAACCACAGTAGCCTATGTTTTTTTTTTCAACCTTTTTTTTGTCCCACTGCTGGGCACAGGTCTCCTTCTCACAACTGAGAGGGATTTAGGCCATAGTCCACCACGCTGGCCAAGTGCGGATTGGTGAACGTCATGCTTTCGAGAAATTATGAATTTCTCTCAGGCATGCACGTCGATGGAGAATATCGTAATGAATTAAATATCACGCTATTTTCCATCACCGTGGAGCAGCGATAAGCAGCCTATGTTACTCAGGGTGAATGTAGCTTTCTAATGGTGAAAGAATTTTTGAGTTTATTCATTACAAACATACAAAAATACAAATCTTTCCTCTTTATAATATTAGTACATATAGACGAGCACTGTAATTAGCGTTGTGAACAAAATGTTACCAACCTTATCCTACACAAATAATAAAAACACCAAGAAAATGTGAGTAAGGGAGTATGTTTATGAACTTCCCGCTAAAAACTGTGAAGCTCTCAATCAATATCAAAAAAGTTACTAACAAAAACTGTAGTATTTTGGCACAGCTTCATAAGTAACGCCCAGTTATCAGTGTCAAGCTCAACAGTCACTACCACATACTACAGAACTGAATTTGATGAAGAAACTTGCATTGCACTTTTGCACTCTCACCAGACCTCGGTTCTTCCTGTGGAGTGGCCGTGCTCAAATAGTCTAATTTCGAAGCATTTGGAAGATATTAAGAAAACTTCGATAGCGTCATTCAAGGTGCGCGTTGCACCGCACCATCGCCACCATCCGTTGACGCACTGCAGTAGTTCGCCACATCAAGGCCAAGCCCTGATGCTTTCGGTGAGTCAAAATGAAAGGATGAGAGTCCGCTGCGGTAAGTGAAGATGTGAGGGTTAAGCGAGATGTCGTCTAACAGCTAACATACGCCACAAAATTATATCCCGCGTTTTATTATATACGCGTACAAAATTATACTTATATTCGTTTGGAATCTTCTATAGAGCATCATATTATTACGTGAAAATAAGGCAGTTGCGATAAAATTATATAGGTACATAATCGTACCTATGTATTAAGTAGTTTCACTCTTAAAATAAAACTGTATATACCTTATTATAGTAACGGGAACTTTAAATAACGCAAACTCATAGAAAAAAACCGTGAGTAATCAATTCAGTCAGTCAGATATTCAAAAACGTGTCCAATGGAGTTTTGGAGCAAGCAGAAAACACTTCGAGCACTGTAATTTCCCTATATCGAACAAAACGCCATGAACTTTACCGGATACTGAATGTCTTTTTCGACTTCCCACCAAAACTCCCAGGGACGGACCTTAAGTAATACTGCTTACATATTACTTAAATAATAATAAATAAATAACTCATAGCCCCACAGTAGGGTAGTTATACCCTGTGTCGTGGGTACCATGGACACAAACAAATACAGAAAACACCCAGGCCGAGTACACAAATTTTACTCATCATTCAAATTTCAAACCCTTCGTTCGGCGTTAAAATTAATTTATTATTATTATTATACGATAATTAATTATTCGGCTCAAATCATAGACTTAGGGTCACCTACCGGGGAGGCGCTCATTGTATTGACCTGGGTCACTGTAGCTTCGGGATTAAGAATAGAGCTACGGTATCCCCGGTCTGATCGTAAGAGGCGACTAAAAGGGAACTTCCGGGGTTGTGGGCGGTGAGAGTGGGAGCACGATCCAGCAGCCCTGAGAAGGGCGGCGGTGTGTGCGTGGCCGTATGCCGCCGTAAGCATAGGAAAGTGCAGGAGAGCACATTTGCTCTTCCGAAGATGTGCCCTGTCTGGGGCGGCGCGCGTAGAGGACACTAGTGCGTTCCACTGGAGATCCCGGAATCCTCCCCAAGCGCAGAGGCAGCCACCGAGGGGGTTTTAGTGCGGTCAAATCCCACATAACCCAGTATCCTCTCCCACTTGATGGTTGACCGATAATTTACACGTCCGTGGTTAAAAGGAGCGTGCAAAGCGGACTGTGGAGGACCGCCACGAGTCCAGATGGTGTCGGTGGAACTTTAACCTTCGTCTGGTAGTATAATCATGAAATGGTGACATGGGGATCATTTTGAAAAGTTCATTGGAGCACTCACCATAGTAAAGTCACCACCACAGTAAATGATTCGCAGACTCAGTTCGTGAACTTATCATTTCTGTCAAAAACGAACCCTACAAAATGATTTTACAAATATGTATTATGTAAATAAAAAGGTTCCGACTGTCTATATTATGTATTATATTAAAAACATTACTAGTACCAACCTAATTAATGTGACGGACATAATGTTACCCGCGCTGCATAACAAGGGGAAACATTTTGCGTTCCATAGCCTCCAATTATATTTCGATAGGTCATTGCCCTATGCTGAATCAAATTTCCGGACGCCTGCGCCTGTCACTCCCTATCCGAATGTGTACAGTCAATGTTTTCAATAGCTACGCAAAATCGATGTACATTAGGGCATATCCATTTTATCTAATTTGTAATTTGTCGCTTGTTATAGTACCTATAGAATTACATAGAATTTTTAATCAAGCACGATTGTAATACTGTATTAAGTTGGAAGCGCGCATGGTCCGGCGGCCACACTGCACAAGAACACAAGCGATGTATGCAGCTAAGCCAAACGGGCGCGGTCGGGTTTGAAATGAGTGACCGCTGGTAGCAAAAACAAGTGCCTTTCCGTGCTTCGGAGACCACGTTAAGCCTTCAGTCCCAGTTGTTATCACAGATAGATTAATAACTTATTAATAAATAATTTTTTTGTTTTTTTTTTGTTTAGTATATAGTACAAAGCAATACTTTATATTACATTACGATCTAGCCTAAATAATTCGACTAATGAGTAATTTTACGCTAACTTAATTTGCTAATAAACTTATTATTGAAGAATGCGTCCACTGACACAGCACTTCTTTGTTATTGCACATAAAGGTTTATACACATTGTTCTTGTGTCATTAGTGTCACTAAATAAATTTTAGTCACTTTTCACTATCACTACTGAGTTATATAATTAGTTCAAAAGGTTTTGTCCGTTTGAGCCGTCTCACTAAGTCCGTGGTGTCGAGCAGCTGGATTGCTTCAACATTCACGTGATGGTGAAGTCTTTGTTGATGAGCTTCTGCATATTTTTTAATGACATTTTTGACGAAGTCTACTTTTAGGTCCCGATGTAGATCTTCATTTCGTATGTACCAAGGTGCATTCACGATTCCCCTAAGTACTTTATTTTGGAACCTTTGAATTATGTCTATATTGCTCTGTTTGGTACAGCCCCACAGCTGTATACCATAGGCCCATACTGGCATTAGGACCTGCTTATATAACAAAATTTTATTTTGGACTGACAGTGAGGAATACCTCCCAAGAAGCCAATGCATAGCTCTGTATTTGAGCTCCAATTCTTCTCGTTTTTTCTTAACGTGATGCTTCCAGCGTAGCTTCGCGTCAAGAGTCATACCTAAGTATTTTGCAGTATTTGCGTATGGTATGCATATGTTATTTATATGTATTGGGTGGTAACTTTGATTTTTGTTTGTAAAATCTACATGTAGGTACCGACTTACTTTCATTGAGTTTCATACGCCACCTCTTTGTCCAGTCGTATACTTTATTAACTGCTCTTTGGCACTTTTCTGCAGCTTGCTCATGGCTGTCGCCTACGGCTAATATTGCCGTATCGTCCGCAAAAGTTGCAAAGAAACTATTTTCTATTTTTGGAATATCACAGGTGTATAGTAGGTACAGGACCGGTCCTAATACACTCCCTTGTGGCACTCCAGCTCTTATTTCTTTCAGATCCGAGTATTCTTCACCTTGCCTCACCCTGAAGACTCTGTTGGAAATATATAATAATAATAAATTCTTTATTATCAGGCAACAAGGCCCATAGCATAAATACCTTATAGACTAACATACATATTTATTATATCTTATAACTAAGTCACATTTTTTCGCCGATGTGAGACGCGGTTACGGTAACTCCCGGCGGTCGACGACGTCCACGATATATGCGGAACACGACCCCCTTCGGCCACACCTCCTCCTTTAAAAAGGTATTTCGCATGTCGGTCGGAACGCGCACCACAAACAAACTAAAGTTCACCGGGTTGCGCGATTCCAGCTTCTCAGCCAACACTGTGTACCTCGTCTTCGCCTTCACATACTCCACGACATCGGTGACCTTCGTAGCATGATGCAGACGAGACACGTAGATGTACGTGGCTGGGATGGCGGGACGCAGGATCTCGTTCTGTTCCGTCGGTGCAGTGCCACATTGGTTACGGCAAGGAGGCCTCCTCTTCTTGCGCTCCACCTTGATAAAGCCGTCCTTGTCCGGTTGTCCAATAGGCACCGTACTACGAGGGGGGTCGTTGCGGGTGTTCCCGCTCCCACTCTCAGTCCTCACTTTTGTCCGCTTTTTGGGTTGCTGGCGGGCAGCAGCTGCAGCGTAGTCACGTTGAGGCAAAGACGTGGCATTCACAGGCGACACCTCCGAAAGGGGAGGCGGGGGTCGAGTAGCGGCTACATTAGCGCTAACTTGTACAGGAACAGCGGCCGATGAGGAGTCAGATTTCGCTGACTCGGAATTCGACGGCGAAGCAATGCATGCCCCGCGACGCGTGTTAATATATGACTCTAAAATGTTTGCTATTTGTTTTGGTAACATTCTTCTTAATTTTAGAATTAAGCCTTCATGCCAGACCTTGTCGAAGGCTTGCGCTACATCTAAAAAGACAGCAGAGCAGACTTTCTTTTCTTCTAGTGTTTTTTCTATTATATTTGTAATTCTATGAACTTGGTCTATTGTTGAATGTTTTTCCCTGAAACCGAATTGATGATCAGGAACTAGCTTTTTATTATCTATAACTGGTTTTATTCTTTTTAATAGGAGTTTTTCAAAAACTTTGGACATGATTGACAATAACGATATAGGCCTATATGATGACACCTCATTTGGTGGTTTTCCTGGCTTCGCTATCATTATGACTTCTGCCACCTTCCACAAGTTTGGGACATATTGAAGCCTAAATGCAGCGTTGATTAGCGTTGTAAGTTTAACGATAGCTTTCTTTGGCAAGTTACGCATAATTTCTCCAGTAATCAGGTCGAATCCTGGAGCTTTCTTTGGATTAATATTAAGTTTTATTTCAAGTGTTATTTCTCTCGGTGTAGTAAGTTTTATGTTGGATTCTGATTGGTCTGTGATTTCATTCTGTTCAATAGACTGTTGTCCTTCATACGGTTGAAAGATATTTTCTAAATAAGAGGCAAACCTTATTGCTTTTTGTTGGTCATCATTTGCCCACTTCCCATTAATATCCTTAATTGGGGGACTTTGTGTGATAGGACGTTTTATTCTTTTGGTGACTTTCCAAAGTGAATAATCTGTGCTGCGATCATTTGATAATCTGGTAAGGTAATTATTGGTAGCGCATTCATTGAATTTCAAGATTTTTCTTCTTAAAGTTTTAGTTAGTTTATTTAATTCTCTTTTGTCTTCAGGGCACCTGGTTTCGTGCCATCTTTTTCTTTGTCTCCTTTTTTGTTTTATAAGATCTACTATTTCTCTCGGATACGTTATTTCATTTTCTCTTATTTTGATTTGTGGTGTATTCTTCCAGGCAGCTTAATGAATATTTTTTACAAAAGCATCAACTTCATTATCTAGTTGTTCGTAATTTTGAAGTGGAACTTTCAGATTTATGCTCCGTTCAAGGGTTATTTTAAAACTATCCCAATCTGTATAATAATTAACTAACGTGAGCTTTTTGCTTCTCATATTGAATTGATTATTTAGGGTCAGATAAATTGGAGAGTGATCTGAGCTCATATCATATGAACCTTCAATGTTCATTTGATTTTTAGGTAAGTTTTTATAAACAAAGAAGTCTATTAAATCTGGTAGTTTATTAGAGTCGGTAGGCTGGTACGTTGGCTTTCCAGTTGATATTACATCGCACTGAAATTCTTTTATTGCACTAAATAGTTCTCTGCCCTTAGTAGTAGTTAGTCTTGATCCCCAGAGTGTATTCTTAGCATTGAAGTCACCACCTATAATGAATCTTTGGTCAAACCGATTGAGAAATCTTATGTACTCATCCTTTTTCAGGGAGTATTTAGGAGGACAATAGATAGAAGCTATTGTGATAATGTAATCCTTGGCCTTGATTTTTACTGCAACGCATTGGATATCATGTTCTTGGTGCTTAAAATGCTCAAAGTGTTGTAAGTTATTTTTAACTATAACAGCACTTCCACCTCGAGCACAATTATCGGGATGGATTGCGTGGTATATTGTATATCCTTTGAAGCTTACATAAGATTGTCTGTAGAAATGAGTCTCTGATATCAAGCATATGTCGATGTTTTTTGTATCTAGGACTACTTGTAACTCATGCTGATGTAGTAGCCCATTTGCATTCCATGACATTATTTTCAAAGATCGATCCATTTAGTCTAGTGTATTAACTTCTCAAGTTTATTTAACCGTTCATTAAAAGTATGCATAAACTTGAGAATCTTGTCCAGCTTTTCATCTGTCTCTGATGTCTGTTTTGAGTTTGTCACATTTTTATTTACGGCTGTCACTTGTGCGTACGACCTATTCATGTTTACCTGATTCGATACAGTGGTCTTGGCATTGGTGTTAGTTTTGTTGATTACATTCTTTTTAGGTTCTGGTTTGGTATGTTTATCTTGTGGATGTTTCGGCTTCTTGAGATTTCTATTTTTCAACATTTGCATTTCTTTTGCTATAGTACATCCCCTGTAGTTGGCTGGATGCGCGTCCCCACAGTGGATGCACTTAGCTTTGGCGTCAGGTGGTTTCTGGCAGTCTGCTGTTAGATGTTTACCAGTGCATTTGACGCATCTGGGTTCTCTAGCACAGTATTTTTGAGTGTGCCCATAAGCTTGGCATCTCTTGCACTGTGGTATTAGCTTCGGTGTCCTTAGCGCATGGATTTCGACTTTACACCCTAGAATTGATCGTATGTTATAAATTTTGTTTATATCCTCCTCATTTTTGAAGCTTAACATAAACATGTTAAGTGGCTCCTTTTTTCTCCAACTTAGTTTGTTTACTGCTTCCTGGGCCTTATAACCTTGACTCCGCAAGTTCTCCACGATTCTTTGCGGTTCACATGTATAATGCAATTTCTTTGCTATAACACGTATTGGTCTATCGCGCTTATTCTCATAAGAGTGCCATAGTATGTTTTTATCAGTTAACATTTTGGTAATACTCCTATAAGTGTCTTCGTTGCTGGTATTAATTTTTAAATTATCTGTACCTACCATCTTCACGTTGAACGTATTGCAAGGTACGTGTTGCCCCAGAAAATCATAAAATTTCTGATAATTTTTAACACCATCTACTACGATGGGTGGTGGTTGGGGAATTTTTATTGTTTTAGATTTTATTTCACCTTTTTCAGCATGCTGAGTCTCCTCATCTGTACGAGTGGGTGATGTGTTTAACTTCCGCTTCTTCCTCGATTTCTGTCGAATCCACTCAGTCTCTTTTGCGAGCTCTTCCTCATCCGTTGTGTACTAAATGGTTCTCGGAATATGGGTTTTTTGGGGGATATTCTCACTGCCCTCCGTCTTTTTGGCTTCTTTTATATCTGCAAGTTCTTGCTGCAGTTTGGTTATCTGACTCTTCAAGTCATTAATAATGGCCTTTAAATTATCTTTTTCAGCCTTTTCATTTGTATAAGCTTCGTAGAGCATATGCTCCGTTTCGGTTTTTAGTTTTACAGGGGATTTCTTAGCCATATTGACGAAATCACTTGAATGTGACTGCACCTTAATGTTATAATAAAATTGTCTTTACACCTTGCACTTTATCTAGGTCATTGCGACGCGCATCGCGGCCGTCGCGCGTCAGCAATGTTTTGATACGTTTGCACGATATGCTCTGATTTAGAGCACGCGGGCGATACGACTGATCTGTGCGGAAATCAGAAGATCACTGATTACTAATAAATAAATAAATAAATATAAACAGAAACTAATAAACAGAAACAGAAATTTTAACACATAAATCATAAGAAAACTACTCCAAAAAAATTTAATATGCACTAAAAAGCCAAAACAATGCGTATTCTTCTATTTCTTCGACAATTTAAAAGTCAACTTACATTTTCTACTGCTCACAACAGGTACAGGTACAGGTTACAGGTATGTAGGTATGATCTGTGTTTACCATATACTTGCCATATACTGTAGGTACAGTTATTGTTAGTCCCTGTAGCTGCGGGATTAAAAATAGAGCTACGGTATGCTACGGTATCCCCTGCCTGATAGTAAGAAGCACTGAAAGTCTTCCGGGGTTGCGGACGTGGTGAGAGTGGAAGCTCGACCCGTCTAGCCAGCAGCCCCGGAAAGGACGGCGGTGTGTGCGTGGCCGCATGCCGCCGTAAGCATCAGAAAGTGCAGGAGAGCACATCTGCTCTCCCAAGGATGGGCCCGTTCCAGGGCGCCGCGTGTGGAGGACACCGGTGCGTTCCACTGGAGATCCCGGAGTCCTCCCCAAGCACAGAGGCAGGCCACCGAGGGGGTTTTAGTGAGGTCAAATCCCACATAACCCGGTATCCTCTCCCAAGGTGCTGCGGGTACCTTAGAGCATCAAAGGTAATGACTGGTACTGACCCACCCTTTACGGGTGTCATACCTGTCAATTTTGATACTCTAAACCCCCTCCCCCCTCCCCGCCAAAAAACCTTTTGGTGTCAATAGTATCTTAAAAACCACCCCACGCTTTTTTTACAGTAAAATAGATTTTCTTCTTATTTTTTACTTTTTAGTTTTTTTCAAAAAGCGTGTTTTTTAGTTTTTTAAGCTACATTATTTATTTTTAATTTTTAGATGGATTTTTTTTTTCATATTGCATTGTCATCGGCCCTTAACCCCTGTGCAAATTTTCAAGTTAATCAGACGCTTAGAAGTAGGTGAAAATGAAGTAAAAAGATTCCGTTACATACACACATACATACAGGTTAAGCTAATATAAGCGTGTTAAAATATAAAACTTTATATTTGTTTCATTAAGTACCTTAGGCCGCGAACTTATCAGCCGCCCCCATGCCGCCCCTCGTATTTTTTTTTATCCTGATGATCTTAGTTAGGACTTTAATCGGTCATCGCCTTTAGGTGCCCGTTTGGGCTAGATGTTGAGCTGAGAGAAAAAAGGCGGCGGAAAAAAACTCCCCAGTAGCACTCTTTTTAAAAAAAAGTACATATATAATTGAGATAACAGTATGGATATGGGTCCATAATGGGCACACGTGACGGCTGATCGTATGAGACACTATAAGAGGTTTGTGACATATTAACTTCGGTTTCGTCAAGCCACTCGGCATCATCATCCTCGCGCACTACGCAGAGAACCTCCCTTCCTCGGCGGGCGAGTCAATCAAGGTCATACTACAAAATCGTTCAAATTATCGCGCCGCGCCGTTCAAAATTTCGGTTCAGAAATAGCGCTTTTTGACAAAAAATACATAAAATTAATACACGTGATGTCTAACGAGACCCCCCCTCCCCCCTCGTGATGTTTCGTGATGTTTTCCGTACCCCCTCCCCCCCCCCTTTTGAGCCTCACGTGATTAATGGACGGCCCCCTAGATGAAAACCTTCTGAGAATAAAAGCAATTCGTGCGAAATTATTCCCTTCTGCTGCCGGCACTCCCGGAGTGCAACCCGTCGTTTTTTTTTTCTTCAGGGACTCTTGGCTTAGTGTTACAAGCTTAACAACGCCATCTACTGAAGTAGCTCCGAATTAAAAAATGCCATATACCATAGTAGTATAATATACTATTATTATAGTAGTAGAGCAGCGATGGCCGAGTGGTAAGAAACAGCGGTCATCGACGCGACCGATCCCGGGTTCAAATCCACGGCGCGCACCTCTGACAAAGAAATTTGTAATGTGCGCATCTATCGCTACTCCACGGTGATGAAAAATATCGTGATGTGGACTATGGCCTAAATCCCCTCTCACTTGTGAGTAGGAGACCTGTGCCCAGCAGTGGGACATAAAAAGAAAATTGAAAAAAAATATATACCTATAGGAAGTATTACAACTCACCAATATAATAACTTGATATTTTAAGGAGAGCAAGTAAAGAAACTTTTGCCACATACATGAAAACTAGAAAGCTAAAGTTAACACTTTCTGATCTCAACGCGCGGTTTAAACAAAATTATTTGTTTCGGTCGCGCGACGACGCCAAATGCATTCGCCGAAGCCGCGTAGCCGCCGCGCGCGCCGCTCTGAGCTGTGGCATGTGCCAGCAGCGATACTCGCTTTAATAATAATATCGCTCGCTAATATTTTTTTTTTTCTTTCAATTATGGCATCGCAAACTCTGTGCATACTGCCAGCGTCAAGTATAATTTTTGCATCAATTTTTTGCCAGTTTTAATAAAACTAGACGAAGTATTAACAAAGTCAGTAAGTAAGTCGTCCATAGATAATACACAAGTCGTCAGTAATCACTTAATCAGTCAGTCTAGTCAGTCCAACATTCAAGTAAAGCGATGGCTACTTTACTAGAACGTTTTCGATGGAATTTTGGAGGCAAGCAGAAAAAACATATTTTAGCACTGTTATTCTATTTCACAAACACTTGTGCACTGTAATTAACCTATATCAAACAAAATGCCATCAACTTTATCCGATATAACTCAAAAATACACCAAGAAAATGAAAATAAAACAAGAGCACAATATGTCTTTTTCGACTTCCCGCCAAAAAACCCTAATATTTTTAGTACCATAAGAATAAATAATAATTACATAGAACGGAAACTCCCGCTCCGGACGGGCTCAAGGTCACGATATTAGCCTCACGTTAAACAGAATACTAAGTCGGGCTGTCTCGGCCGGCGCGTCAATTACAATAATGGCGTCAAGTTTTTTTTTTTCATAATGGAGTCTCGGTCTTTTGACCACTTTGCCAATGACAAGCTGGGGAAAGGGAAATCATTATTCAATTATAAATACCTAAAAGGATCGGAAATTTGGACAGGCAGGATAAGGATAGTTATTGTGGTGTGTTTGGTTGTACAAACAATGCCACACTTAAGTTTTTTTAGTTTGCCCCAAGATGATGCGAGGTAAGTAATATATTTTAAATATTATTCCGTTTCCGTGCCTAATTTATCAAAAGAACATGAACAGCATAAGAATAAATAATACTACATAGAACGGAAACTCCCGCTCAAAACGGGCTCAAGGTCACGATATTAGCCTACACTTTAATTTCGGCTAAACCGACTACTGAAGACGGGCTGTCTCGGACGGGCGCGTCAATTACAATAACGGCGCCAAGTTAATGTGGTGTGTTTGGTTGTACAAACAATTCTAAAACAATGCCAAACTTAAGTTTTTTTAGTTTGCCCAAAGATGATGCGAGATAAGTAATATTTTTTAAATATTATTCCTTTTCCGTACCTAATTTATCAAAAGGATGTGACCAGTTCTGTTTGTGTAGCCAATTGTTTCACTTTCACTCAATTATAAAAAAAATGTTAGATAACTACAGCATTTTAACATGTCGCCAAAATATTTTTTAATAGCCCCCGCCATCGGTCATTGAACCTTTCTCGATTGTTTTGTCTCGCGATTGCGCGTTGCGGCGCCGCGGCTAGAGGTGAGACGTATTTACTGGAATAGGTTTTTGGAATAGGTTTTGGCCTGGACGCGTAAGTACGCGTTCCCGCCCGCGCGTCTTTTAGCGTATCGAGTCTTTAGGAGTACGACGACTCTGCCTACGCGCGTTCGGAAGTAATCGGAAGACGTCGCCGCACTTCGGGTAATGCGAGTCGTCGAGTCGCGATGGATTCCGGTAATTAGGGGCGAGTTATTGTTTGCGTAAATAACACTTAGATAAAACCCAATAAGGCTCTGTATTCTTTGACAAAATTATTTGATTTGATGTTACTTTTTGGTTTACTTCGAATTAGCAATTTTAAAAACAAATTATTTTTTAGATTGAAGTTTTTACAGAAACTGCTGGCAGTCCTAAGCCTGCATAAAGTATGAAGGGAAGTTTTTGATCGTTATTTATATTAGAATAAAAAAAGAAAGTGTAAAAATCTATATATGTACTTATATACCGAAGTCTTTTTATCCAATTTGTTAAGTATTCTCGTGTATACATTTTCTTGTTACGTTACGTACATAAATGTATATTCCCATTTATCCATATTTAAATTTGTAGACCATCCATATGAAGTACGAAGGGAAGTGGAAATGTTAATGTTTAGTCGTATCGTATCGTAAGAAACAGAATTAAAGTGTCAATATTTAGGTATGTACCTACCAATGTATGTACCTTTTTAGACCAAACTTGCTTTGGAACACTCGCTACATCCGACATTAGCGTGTCGTACAATTTCGATACTCTTCAAACTACAAAAATTAGTACGTATTCGCAAGACCCGCATTTACGGGAATCACTTGTGTACGTGTTGAATCCCGTACTCGTAAATACTCGTGGACCTAGTTTTTGGATCTAGTATTTTTGTGGACGCGTACTCGCAAGACTCAGTACGCGTTTTGCTTAGTACGTCTCACCTCTAGCCGCGGCACTGGCGCACGCACGTTATTCTATAATATAAAAATGAATCGCAAAATGTGTTGGTAAGCGCATAACTCAACAACGCCTAGACCAATTTGGCCAATTGTTTTTTTTAAATGTTCGTTGAAGTTCAAGGATGGTTTGTACGGCGAGAAAAATTCGAATAATTGCCGGAAAAACCATAAAAACAGCCCTTTTCTTTTTCCCATACAAATGTTTTCTAACTAAAACGTTGTCAATTTGAGCTTTATTGCTATTGTATAAAGTTCATATTAAATTACAAGCACTCACTGTTGTCTAAGCAATGTAGGTGTGTTCCTAACGTCAAAGATCATATCTATCAAAACAGTGTGCGTGTGTGCGTTGGAGCACAGAATACATCGTTGGAGGAGTTTAATGTCGCATAGCATGATGTTATATAGGTTATAGCCTTCCCTAATAACTGGACTATTCAACACAAAAATATTTTTTCAGTAGTTCCTGAGATTAGTGTGTTCAAACAATCAAACATCCACGCGGACAAAGTCGCGGGCGGCCTCTATCCCTACTAATATTATAAATTCGAAAGTAACTGTCTGTCTGTTACGCTTTCTCGCTTAAACTAATGAACCAATTTTAATGAAATTTGGAACACAGATAGAGTGGACCTTGGGAAAGGACATAGGATGGTTTTTATTTTTTATCCTACGGGAACCTATAAAATGGGTCCAAGCGGGCGAAGCCGCTGGCGGAAGGCTTTTAAACCTACACTACGTAAGTACTTGTGAGTACTAGTAGTGTACTAGTGGTGTACCTATGTAGGTAAGTAATACTTACTTAAATGGCTTCATTTGGTATGGTACCTACTCATAATAATTTATTATTTATGAGCAGGTATTTATAGTGTAGGTAAGTATTTATAATTCTCATACTTTGTAATACTAAACTAAAATAATGATTTTTAAGTAAAGGAAAACTTATATTTTAGCTACCTATATTATCTATAAAAAAGCAGTATTAACAGTTGACAACCCTGTCAACACGCCTGGGCGACAGAGGGGCGTAACGAGGTGAAGGGGGAAGTAGGTATAAAAATAGCGGCGTTTTCCACCCGGTCAAAGGAGATTCCGTTCTATGTAATTATTATTTATTCTTATGATGAACAGTTCTTTTTGTGTAGCCGATTCGGTAGTTGACACTATGAACAGGAAAATTCAAAAGCTCACCCAACGCTAAATAAACTTATTTAATAGTTTTACGTGAATCTGTATGTATTTTATTTCATATTTTAAGGTAAGTAATACTTACTTTAATGGCTTCATTTGGTATTATACATTATGATAACTTATTATTTATAAGTATTTATAGTGTTCATAATTCTCATATTTTGTAATACCTACAAAACCAAAATAATGATTTTTAAGTAAAAAAAAGGAAAACCTATATTTAAGCGATATTATAACTTATAAGACATAAGAATTATTAACAGTTCACAACCCTGGCAACACGCCTGGGCGACAGAGAGGCGTAACGAGGTGAAAGGGGAAGTAGGTATATAAACAGCGGTGTTTCAATGCACAGTTCAATGGCTGTCAAAGAAGATTCCGTTCGGGGATTCGTTCCTCATTGGTTCTATGTAATTATTATTTATTCTTATGACACGGGACTGTTGCTCTTTTTGCCGTGGGTTGGGAGAGCTACATAAATTTTTCGACAAAATGTTATAAAGTTTTTGAGATTTTTGTATATTGCCTACCTATGTCGGTTTCTACGAGTAAGATTTTCGAAGATACGAATTAAAGATATAAACTAACGGCCACCCCCCACTTCGTCCGCGTGGAATTTAGTTTTAAAAAGTAAGCTATGTAAGTTACTCCATATAACATCAGCTACCTTCCAGTGAAAGTCCCGCCAAAATCGGACCAGCCGTTTCAGAGATTAGCCGGAACAAACAGATAGACAGACAGACAAAAAATGTAAAAAATGTTATTTTGATATAGGTATGTAGTGTACCATCCATAAATTCATGTAGTAAAAAAAGGTTATTTTCATATTACAAACAGAATTTCCAATTTTATTTATTTGTATGTATAGATAAGCGACTAAATAATAGAGCAGCGATGGCCGAGTGGTAAAAAAACGCGGTTTTTGACGCGACCGATTCCGGGTTCAAATCCTCAGCGCGAACCTCCAACAAATTTGTAATGTGCGCATTTATTGTTGCTCCACGGTGATGGAATATATCGTAATATGTATTTAATTGATTACAATGTTCTCCATCGCCGTGCATGCCTAAGAGAAAATCATAATTTCTCGAAAGCATGACGTCATGGCGTGGTGGACTATGGACTAAATCCCTCTCACTTGTGAGCGGAGACCTGTGCCCAGCAGTGGGACATAAAAAGGTAATTAACTGTCTATTGTACGAATATAAAACATATCATTTAAACGTCACAAATTTCTCATTCTGGCTATCCATATAACTAAAAAGACCAAAAAAAGACGCCCCGTGTGGTTGTTAGGTATAAGTACGTTCTTACTCGTAGCTCTACATCGAGATATTATATGTACTGACGTACGTAGTACCTCGATGTAGCTCTAAGTTTAATTAAAAGTATGCATTGTTTTATGCGATGTTTGTATATCACTACTATTGTTATTAATAATTTCGTTGTTCACATCACTTATCATTATGTATGCAAATGGCAGGAATGTAGGGAGCGAGGGTGGCCGCCCGCGCCCCCACCCCCGACCAATATAGTTTAGTTCGGCTTCCAATAACAACCAGTCAATTTATATCCGACTATTGAAATTTTATTTCCACTCCGACTGAGAGAAACGTAGGTAGCTTACAAAGTACAAACTACCAACAGACGCGCCAAAGCGCACGTCATTTTCGTTGTACAGCAATGATATTATAATATGTATGTTGTACACACGGACGAGTAAAAATTTTTACTCGTCCGTGGTTGTACAGTCGTTCTGAAGGCCTACTCTTAGCGCGTCCGTCCTAACCTAAGTATAGTGAACTATTGTAAAGCATTAAAAAGAAATTAACTATGTTAGAACCTAAATAACTACATTATCTCAGAGTTCGGTAATTCGGTATAAACTTATAAAACTGATAGGTAGGTAGGTACATGAAATAGGTAAATGATAAGAAAAGACCAAAAAAACTTACACAAAAAATGTAAATCATCGGACGATCGCGCTTAGAGTATGGCCCCTTGGGGTTTCTTTAGTGGACTGCCGCACGAATTATAGGTTTTTGGGGGAGGGGGGGAGGGGGGGGGGAGGTTTGACCCTCCCCCTAAAAGGGGAAAGTTAGGAAACTAATAGTTAAGGAGAAAAATCAATTTTCCTATTCTAACCCCAAAATTTATGGAATTTGATATTAATTTCTTACACTGTGGAGGGAATCCGGCTCGACAAGGGCCAGAATTGTTGGAGGGGAAAGGGGGGACCTCCGGTTCGATATGACCAAATATGGTGGTGGAATAAAGGGTGGAAAGGAGGGTGGTCCCCCGTTGCGGGTGATGGAATTGTGGACTGTAAGTTGCGGTTTGAATTAATGGTGGAAAACGAGAAGGATTGGTAAAGGGAACAAACGCACTTACTTGGTGCTGGAGCAGATGGTATGCTCGTGTACTGATGAAGCCTTCTCTTGCCCGGGAACTGATGTTGTCTTTCACACTTATTTATCACTTGAAGTCAGTTAAATCACTTGAACTATTAACAGCGGTGATGGTGGCGATGCGGCGAGTCTGATGACCACGTGTTAGGTGGCTTGCGGTGCGGTTGTCACTAGAGGACTTGCATGCACGTCGGCGGCGTGCGCGTCGGCGGCGGGACGAAGGCAGACTGAGTTGATAGATCTTCCTGATCCATATTATGTAATAGTGCGCTTGCGGGGAAGAGAGGGAGGGTGAAGGGGAGGGAGGTGAAATGACTTAATTGGCGCGAACATCCCCCCGGCCTTGAGGTCTCCTCAAATAGCGAATTAAAAAAATAAACATAAATATATACAGCGGAGTTAATATCATATAGAAAAAACTATATATGCGGTGAACAGAGGCGATGCGATGAATATAATTAGTAAATTAATAAAAATATTATAATAGCGGGATGAGAATTTATACTTAAACTATAACTTATAAAATATAAACTACATAGGCATATAGAAATATTATTGTGTTGGTAGAGGGCAAAGTCTAACAATGGGCCGCTGCAAAGTGGAGCTTTTAGTCTTCACTTGTGCAACGCGCATCACACCATCCCTACCAGGAAACAGTTCAGTGACGACGCCTAGCGGCCACTGAAGAGGCGGAGCGTTATCCATATCGATAAGAACAACGGTTCCTACAGAAATAGAATTAATAGAATGTTTATTCCACTTTTCTCTTGCTTGTAGTGTATGTAAGTACTCTGATCTGAAGCGCTTCCAGAATGACTGAACTATCGAATCAAGCAATGAAAAACGTGATAAAAGATTAATGCGTTCTTTACTAAGATCCGCGGCGGGTAAACATCCAAGTGGATTAACAGCGAGGAAATGCGCGGGCGTAAGTGCAGTAGGTTCCGCCGGATCGCTACTTAACACGTAAAGCGGTCGTGAATTTAATATGCGTTCGACCTGAGTGAGGACAGTAAGCAACTCCTCATACGTGAGGATTTGCTTACCTATGACGCGAAATAAATGATACTTTACTATCTTTATATTTGACTCCCAAAGCCCACCAAAATGTGGAGCGTTTGGAGGGTTAAGTTTCCAAGTGATGCGGTTATCAGAAAGGACCTGATTAAATACTTTATTATATTCGTCTGAACGTAAAAAGGAATGAAGTTCCTTCAAGTATGAACGCGAAGCAATAAAATTAGTAGCGTTATCACTAGTGAGTCATCATCATTAACGATCTGCGAATAAATCACGCAGCCATATGCCCTTTCACTGGCGTCGGCGAACGCGACTAGCGAGACTTGGGAATTTTTATTTATACCCATATGGCGAGGAAACCTTAATTTCGATATCAAAGGTAACTCTGAAATATATTGTTGCCATGCAGTGACAACGTGAGCGGGTGGAGCCTGGTCCCAGTCAAGTTTGAGAACCCATAAGGTTTTAATGAGAAGCTTAGAGAAAAGAATTACTGGACCCACGAGCCCCAGAACATCATACAAGCGAGCGGTTGCGGATAAAATAGAACGCTTGGTACAAGCGAGCGGCAGCGGCGAAACTAGAAAAGAAAAACAATCAGTTGCGGGGTGCCAACGAAGATCCAATATTTTAAAAATATTTTGGTCGTCGAATGAGACCTCGTCAAGCTGACGGTGCGTTGCGGGGATGTGCTGTAAAAGCTCCGAACCGCTACTAGTCCACTTAACCAATTCAAATCCTCCTCGCTTAAACATTTGAATTAGTTGAGTGGCTACGTCAACGGCGCTGTTGACGCAGGGCGCGCAGTACGCGATATCGTCCATATAAATATCTCGTTCGACCACCGAAGCAGCCAAAGGATAGGACTCCCTCTCCTCGGAAGCCAACTGACGTAATGTGCGTAGCGCAAGAAAAGGCGAAGAGCGTAAACCAAAAGTCACACGATTAAATTCGTATGTTTGTATGTCTTCCTTCATTAGAAAAGCGATAAAGAATGCGTTGAAACGCGCGGTGCGATTTTTGTACTTCAATGCATAAATACATTTGTCTAACGTCGGCAAAAAAGGCGATGCGATAAACTCGTACGTTTATTAAAATATTAAAAATATCAGACTGTAAATTTTGCCCACTATGTAAAATATCATTTAATGAAATATCATTATCTGACTTAGCGCTTGCGTCGAGTACTATTCGCAATTTAGTTGTACTTTTATCATTACGTATGACAGGGTGGTGCGGGAGATAAAAGCAAGGTTCCGTAAAATTATTTGAAACAACCAATGATAAAAAACCCTTGTTGATGTATTCTTGAATGACGTCATTGTAGCGGGAGCGAAGATCGGGACATTTATTAAAACGTCTCTCTAAGAGCGAGAAGCGTTTTTTTTTTAGCGTTTACAAAAGAATCACCTAACTTATCAGGTGTGTCCTTGAAGGACAGGGCGACAACATATCGTCCGTTCAAATTGCGACGAGTAGTGGAAGTATAAATATTCTCACATTCCTGTTCATCAGGACTCAAATAAGTTTTTTGCGGCAGCTCCTCTAACTTCCAAAATTTTTCGAGCAAATGCATAAGCGACGTTTGACTATTATCAATACGAGTAGGATAAGAAACTAAAGAACGCGGCATGCAAGTATGAAAGACGATATCTGCGTCTCCCATTATTATGTATCCTAAAATCCTAATGACGTTTCTATGGCACTCGGCGATTGCGAATTAATTATTTTATCAGTTAACAAAATTTGTAAATAAGTGTTAACCCCTAATAAAACGTCAATGTCACCTGGTGTATGGAATTGATCGTCAGCTAAACGTAAATTATTTATATAATTAATTTTCGAAACGTCTATTAGCGACTCGGGTAATTGTCCAGTTATAGTGGGAACAACTAACGGTTCAATATGATAAAGTTTATTTTCATCAAAGCGGGAGCTAAACTGCAAAGAAGTAACACCTAAAATCTTCTGCGACACCCCACCGATTCCTTGCGCCTCCCTAACTGGTGTTTTATTGGAGATCGGTAGGTACAAACGTTTGCAACACTGTTTCGTGATGTAATCACATTGCGAGCCAGGGTCCACTAAACAACGCAACAAATATTGGTGTCCGTATTTAGTACAAACTTTAATCTTCGCAGTTCCCAATAATGTAGTGCGGTGCGGCGCATTACCACAATCGCGCGAAACGTTACATGACGTGGATGCATTTTTTTCTCCTGGACCTTGTTCTACCGAAGGCTGATCGACCTTATTCCTACTACTAACAAAATGAAGTAGCGTATGGTGCGAGCGGGAGCAATACCTACATCTACGCTGTGACTTACAAAAAGGAGTGGCGTGTTTATTACTTAAACAATTAATACAACATTTATTTCGTTTTACAAAATTGTACCTGTCCTGTGCATTTATTTTTAAAAAATGCGGACAGACAAATAGGTGTTCGTGATCACCCGATTTACAGAAAATACATGACCGAGACGAATCTGTATTAATAAAAGTTTTGCGTATATTTTTAGCGGGAGCGGGAACCAAATTACCTTTAATTTTATTATTGTTAGACATATTATGCGAAGTATTTATTGTATGGCACAAAGCCCTATTCTGGTCATGTAAAAACTGAACCAAAGCGGAATATTTCGGTATGTTTACGTTGCGACATGACATTTCGAACGACTTTACGGTATCGTTATCTAATTTTCTAAGCGCGATATTTAGAAACAGAAAATCAGATATGTCATCAATATTAAGTTGCTTAAGAGCGTTAATAGAAGCATCAAATTTATCCATAAATATTTGATAACCAGCGGATGTGTTAGTGTTTACGTTCTTCAGTTCTAACAGCTGACTGACGTAGGTAGTCGCGAGCGCACGCTCGTCGTTATATCTACGTATGAGCGCGTTCCATATCACAGAATAGTTTTCAGCGGTAGGCATTAAGCCTGAGCAGATTGATAATGCCTTATCACTAAGTTTACTAACAAGATAATAAACGCGTTCAGCATCTGTTAATTGCTGATTATCATGAACTAATGTTTTAAATTGTTGGTAGAACATAGACCAGTGTCGTATGTCACCATTAAAAGAAAGTAATTCTATGGGCGGAAGCGACGGTATAATTTTTGGTGGCAAACTATTCTGTAATTTACTTGAAGATGAAGCGTTTAATTTTGACACTTGACTTTTAATACGACTATATAGATCATGAAAAGATTTCCACGATCCGAAATCTACTTGCGCATTCGGATTTAATTTTAAATTTGTAACATTATAAGATTCTAACGTGTCCTTGAACTCGGTACGCAAGTATTCAAGGTCAGATGCCGTGTCAAGAAATGTGTCCTGTTCGTCTGACGAACTTGATGCACTTATAGATAAATCATAAATTTGTTGTAAACGTTCGTAAATAGCATTTCGTTTTGCAATTAATATTTTCAAACTAATTTCGTCATTTGAAACCGTTTCAGATACAATTTTACCTTTAGTAGACATTTTGTCGTGAACAAGATAAATCAGTTAAAACAGTTAAGATTATAAAAATTATGTATGGCGTAATGAATGAATACGTAGGTAGTTACTAGCGAAACAACGATCGCCGGTCGCGTCGGCTCCGGCAACCACAAATATGGCGGACTTCAATTAATGAAAAATAGAATGCGTACCTATGAGGTGTAATTTCGATTACAAATATAGGTAAATAATGGTGCGAATGGTGCGGTGCGCTTGCAAAAATAATAATATACCTACGTGAGCGGTGCGTTATTAATATGCGGATATAAAATAATCGTAGATATAATACTTATTTGCAAAAATAAATAGCGGATGGTGCGGTGTGTTTTGCAAAAAGAATAATATACCTACGTGAGCGGTACGTTATTAATATGCGGGATATAAAATAATCGTAGATATAATACTTATTTGCAAAAATAAATATGAATAGGCACTTATAATATATTACATGAAATACATAAATATGCGTATTTATGAGATTAAATAATTAACCCGGGTGAAGTTACTAAACTATTGATTCGAAATCAGGCTCGACTGGACCAAAAATTGGAGGGAATCCGGCTCGACAAGGGCCAGAATTGTTGGAGGGGAAAGGGGGGACCTCCGGTTCGATATGACCAAATATGGTGGTGGAATAAAGGGTGGAAAGGAGGGTGGTCCCCCGTTGCGGGTGATGGAATTGTGGACTGTAAGTTGCGGTTTGAATTAATGGTGGAAAACGAGAAGGATTGGTAAAGGGAACAAACGCACTTACTTGGTGCTGGAGCAGATGGTATGCTCGTGTACTGATGAAGCCTTCTCTTGCCCGGGAACTGATGTTGTCTTTCACACTTATTTATCACTTGAAGTCAGTTAAATCACTTGAACTATTAACAGCGGTGATGGTGGCGATGCGGCGAGTCTGATGACCACGTGTTAGGTGGCTTGCGGTGCGGTTGTCACTAGAGGACTTGCATGCACGTCGGCGGCGTGCGCGTCGGCGGCGGGACGAAGGCAGACTGAGTTGATAGATCTTCCTGATCCATATTATGTAATAGTGCGCTTGCGGGGAAGAGAGGGAGGGTGAAGGGGAGGGAGGTGAAATGACTTAATTGGCGCGAACACACTGTAACACAGGTTTCGAACCTATAACAGGGCCCTTGCGACTTGCTGTATTCGAATGTGTTTAAATCAATAAATCATTTTTTTTTCACATTATGTATTTAGAGTGTAGCTAGAGTGTTTATAAGTTAGAAAAGAGTTATAAAAATACATTACATTCTAACCATGTATGAAATGTGATATGGCTTACTTGTGAAATGAAACACATTAATAAATTTAAAAACAAGTATTTATTAAAATTGGTAATTATTCCGTATCGCGCCACCAGCGATTTTGGGGCTTATTTTTTTTATGACTTCGTCATGACTTGCTCATGTCATGTCATGTCATTTCATGTTGGCGCATGACCTTTTTTGAGAAAAAAAAAGAAAAAACCTTCGATCACTCAGTATTGGTCGACGTGGTACCATTAATTTTCTTTCGCCGTAACCGCCCCCCTTTTTTGTAGGTTATGTTGGTGGTTTTTTTTTAAATCATGCTCCTCCCGAGCGAAATAAAATTAATGGTACCATGTCGACGGAACCCCGCTGCGCGGGGTTCCTTTTTTTGTATTAATTAAAAAAAGTCAAACCTAACCGATCCCATTCATTTGAAATGACGAGTCCTTTTTGTATATTCTTGGCGGGGGGCTTCGCCCCCCACCTCCCCCTATTCGGGGGGCAAGTCCCCCGAAACCCCCCTTCCCCTAATCTATAAAAACACAAAAACTTTTTTTGTCTTGTCTTTTTTTTTCTCAAAAAAGGTTTGAGACATTCTTTGACCCATCAATGCACTAATAAGTCACAGTACAGTGAAACAGAACGTCTTGGTGCGCTTTTAATGCAAAATTATAAACAACAAAAAGGATAAATGCGCTTTTTTTGCTCAAAAACTTATAAACTTTAAAAATTAATATCTAAAAAACTACACGTTTCCTAACGATTATATTTTGGAATTATAATGTTATATCACCTAGCTAACTACCAATATAATTATTTCCAACAAATTCGTGCGGCAGTCTACTAAAGTCAACCCGGCCCCTTTAATCTAAGCGTAATTTAATCTTTTGACGTACCTAAACTATTATTTATTGCTATGATTTTTTCCTGAAAGCTTACAAAGCTGAAACAAATGATACAACACGATGATCCGTTTGACGCAAGAGCATTCAAGCAGCGTTTCTGGATTCGATTCCCAGCACGCTATCTATTTCTGTCGAATTTCCATGGTTCCAGAAAGTGTTTTTGCTTTGAGGTTATAAATAAATAAGGGCATTATTTTGAAAGCACACATCATTCGTCAAAAAAACTTTGGTCGTGACCTTGACTGTACTTTATCTGTTTCTCAGTACAGCCATAGAGAAATTAAACACTACGTTATAAGTACAGCAATCGGAACAATAGTTAAGTTTGGCGCCAAATTTTAGGCTTAGAGCCAAGTTGGTACATTGATTTTAATTAAAAATAATAGTGTTTATTTCAAGTAGTCAACTAAGAAATGGAGAATAAAGGGATACCTACTGCGACTATGTCCTCCCAAGGTACATAAATATAATTATTATTGTTTCATCAAATAAAGTACAATATGTCTTAAAGTATCAAGTTTCGTGGTTTGTACACAATCTACATAAGTTACATGAAAATGTATAAAATTGCAACAAAAGTGCATATTTACCTACATTGATAGTAGATAATAATTATGTAGTTAAACTCAGAGAAATTAAACACTGCGTTAAAGTTAAACTGACTAGATCAAAGAACACTATAATCCACGGAGAGGACTAGATTGCTGTTTAGGTAGGCTGACAGACGTCCACTTCGTTCTGTTATAAAGTATCGTCAATCGTCATGAACATGAGTAGGTAATCGATAAAATACGTACGTATGTTACGTATGTAGTACCTAGTAACAATATACCACACGCCACACGCAGCTCTACGTCGCACATCGATCTCTGAACATGGCATGTTCAGACAGACATGCCGCGTACGTACACAGACCAACTAAAAAAAAGTTTTTCGTCTGAGGCCGCGTATCTGCCCACAGAGTACTTGTATATACTGAATATCCGCCTGTTGGATGTCCAAGGAATAAAAAATGGCTTGGAGCGGGTTGTATAAATAAATCAGTGTTATTTATTTAAAAAAAATAAGCAACCACACAAATTATAATTTATTTATTTATTTATTTATTTAATTTTTGTAGCACCTTAACTAAGTGTTACAGGGTTAAACTTAATGCCTAATGGCATTCTCTGCCAGTCAACCCTGGGTGACGGTGAGAAACTTAAGGTAGGCAGGAATACTACGAGAAGGTTTTTTTAAGTGAAAGTAACTAACAATTCTAATAATTTTTATTTCTAATAATTTTTATTTATAAATTCTTATTTATAATAATTTTATGTCTGTCTTTTCTTTTATTTCATATTGTAGTGGAAAAATAAACGCGTGACGACTCGACTGACTGACGATTGACGATCGATAACGATTGCCACATCGATTTTGACCATAGATCTCCAATATGTTGTCTATTGATCTCAGCTGTCTGTCCTGTCTATCTATCAGTGACAGTTCGTCTTTTGGTTGAATTGTATTGTTGTATTCAGAAAATGTGATATAAAATTTGCACAATTTTGGCCTTCGAAACTGTTTAATTATGTAACTTTAAAACTCTGGGATCATGGAAGTGCTATTTATAACAATCTACACATAATATCCCTATGATTTCGATTTTAATGTGTAATTGGTGCAATATATTTTTTTATTCGTAACGATGGTCTCGACTTTGTTGCAACTTAAAGAAAATTACAATAAACGTATGTATTGTTATAAAAACCTACAAAACGCTTGTTTGTTCGTGTCTCAACTTTTAATCCACTATCATTTATCATTTTTTCCTTTACAGTTCGAAAAAACTTCTGCTTTTATTTAGATATTCCAGAGTCGGGGCTGTCTAGATCTATATCACAAAGGCTACAAGATATGGGATTGGTAAGTTTTTCGTGTATTTTGCCGCCAAAGTCATAATTTTCACGTAGAATGTATAGACGTAGCATCTTTTTGGTTATGTATGTATAAAATAATGAGTGAAAATTAAATAGGTAACTACATAGAAGTACTGAGTCTTGAACAAAATGACATTCTGAATATGGTTTCCTTATATGCGTTCCTTTACAAGACATAATCATCATTTCAGTGTAATTAGCTTATCGAAAATTGTTATATTACTCTATATTTTTAATTTCGTTAATTTAAAATGTTTAGAACTTATCAAACATAGTCAATTCATTTAAACGTGTGTATTTAAAAGCTAGACAAAAGCTACAACAATAAAAATTTACATCAATATGAAAATTGTTACCGGTTAGCAAAAATGGAACGTACAATTATTAACCGACCAATAGAAACCATTCTCCCTTCCATGCGATTACAGCGCCTCCATCGAATGAAACACAAACTAAAGCAAAATATCTCCATCTTGTATGACAGATTTGTGTTTGTTGTTACTTTTTCGATTTTATTCAGAAAATGAGTGTAAATGGTAATAAAAACCATTGAAAAGGTACTCGTAATTAATGCAACATTACGTTCTACATTCGTTAATGTGAATTTTTAAAGGGTGCCTTGTGATTCGTGGTAATTCTAGCAGTGACGAAGTGCTCGTCTCGGTGACTAGTATATAGTTACTTATTTTTGTGATAAGCGGTGCGCGGGGGCCTCGCGGACGGCTTTTGTGTAAGTATATGTGCCGTTCATTACCTACATGTGCTGACTGATGCATTGATCGATTCAGAATTGTTTAGAAAACACTTAAAAACATAGTCGTCCGACGATCAGTTAGGCGCGTAGCTTGCGTTCGATTTTAGGTCATCTTTTGTATGCTCGCGTTAGAGCCGCCGCCGCAACGCGTAATGCAACGGGCCGAGGCCGCGCGCCGCGCTCGATCACTCTGCGCTGCACTATATCCATTTAAAAGCCGTTTGAAATGTAGTTTTCTTTGGCCTACGCGTGTGTACATTGTATGCTTAATTTTTGACAGTTGATATTGCTGTCTTGAAGACAAGGAGTTGTGGTTCTTAAGAGCTGTTAAATAGGGTCGAAATTAGGATGTTGCAAGGGGGTTGTGTTATTTTTTTGCGCGGGACGGTTGGCGCGAGTCGTCGGTGCGATGCCTCTGGCCGGCGGCGTCTGGTCGCCGTTGTGAGCCGTTTTTCGAGGAAAACTCGGCGAGCGTGCGATGTGATCGTGGCTCACGCGATTCTAATAAACTACTTCCTAGCGACAATCAACACGATTGTCGCAGCGGAGCCCTCAGTAAGCCTTTCCCGCGTCCGCTAGAATCGCCACGGTTGCATCACCCGCTTCACGTCGTGTCATTATGCACCCGAAATCCGAATTGCTGACTTTCACATTGCCCTCCACTATGTACATACTTTATCTACCTACTTGACTCGTACAATAAATGACAGATCTAATTAGAATTGCCAGTAGTTGTGGTTTGATGTATTAAACTTTAATTAAATAATTTTTGATACTGGCAATATAACTTATTTATATTAAAATTGTCTGTAGTATATTTTGGTTGAAAGTAGCTGTGTTTTTCATATAACATATTACATATTATTATTTAACATTGTTATGTATGTAAATAAATTATTATGTTAATGTGACATTGTAAAGTTCACAGTCATGTTATACAGTTGTTGTTTGTATTATTGTTTTTCCTGTCGACTCCTGCTATATTCTAAATAAGAGTAAATTAGTAATGCTCATAATATTTTACTTATTATGGACTCAGCAGACATTGTAGTGCCAAAAAATAAAATTTAAAAAATATGTTAAAAATAGAAAACATATGTATTAAAAATATAGGCGATGACCGGGAAAAAATGACATTCATTAAGCAAATATTTTGTATTCCTAATATGAAATAAATATTTTTGATTTGATTTGATAAGAAGTGTTCTGTCTTCTGAGTTTTCAGATCTGCTCTAAAATACTTTTAGTTCTCACCTAAAAA
This sequence comes from Pyrgus malvae, assembly GCA_911387765.1. Lineage (NCBI taxonomy): Eukaryota > Metazoa > Arthropoda > Insecta > Lepidoptera > Hesperiidae > Pyrgus > Pyrgus malvae. The sequence goes on along the minus strand of OU426958.1, from coordinate 2,266,796 downwards.
TAAATAATGTAGTTTAAAAAACTAAAAAACACACTTTTGCAAAAATACGAACTAAAAAGTAAAAAAATAAGAAGAAAATGTATTTTACTGCAAAAAAAAGCGTGGGGTGATTTTTAAGATACTAATGACACCACGCACCCCACGCTTTTTTTTTTGCAGTAAAATACATTTTCTTATTTTTTTACTTTTTAGTTCGTATTTTCGCAAAAGCGTGTTTTTTAGTTTTTTAAACTACATTATTTATTTTTAATTTTTTAGTTTTATTTTTATTCTCATATTATTGCATTGTCATCTGCCTTTGACCCCTGTGCAAATTTTCAAGTTAATCAGACGCTTAGACGTGTTAAAAATATAAAACTTTATATTTGTTTCATTAAGTAGGTACCTTAGGCCACGAACTTTTCAGCCGTCCCTAGTATATTTTTTTATCCTGATGATCCTAGTTAGGACTTTAATATAAAGTTATGAGATTATTGTATTGTCATCGGCCCTTGACCCCTGTGTAAATTTTCAAGTTAATCAAACTCATAGAAGTAAGTGAAAATGAAGTTAAAAGATTCTGTTACATACATACATACATACATACAGGTCAAGTTAATAAAAGCGTGTTAATAACATCTTACAAGTACCTTTTACTTAATTTGTGTTGTGTCATCTATTTTTATTAACAGATTGCATTACTTTTTTTGTTTGGCTGTTTAGAATAATAACTTCTGTTGATTGAGACACTACCTAAATAATCAATAAAATATAATTTGAGTAAAAGTTGGTTGCTGTTCCAGTTCTTATGACTTCCTTCAGGGTGATGATGAGAATATAGCAGGTGGTACCAATGACTGTATTAAATATTCAAAGTTAGCCTTATTCATTCAACATTTCCAAGGATGAATCAATGGTAGTGAACTAATACATAAAAAAACTAATACATAACCATTTGTCTAGTTTAGTCCAAAATGTTTAGTCTACTTACTTACTACTTGTTTGCTTCAAGTTGGCAGTTGATGACTGTTACAAAATGACGTCACAGGCACATCAATTGGTAACGTTGACAAATTGAATTAAGTGTATTTTTATTGCAATATTTTTTATGATTGCATTCAGACCACCAACCACACAGCGTCTAGATGCCTCATAACAAAGCAAATAGTTATATAGATAAAGATGTCTGCTATTAATGTTCTTTTGGAACAAATTTAATTTATTGATAACTGTATCACTAACCTAAAAAATATGCTCTTTACCAATCACTATCTTTCACTGTGGCCTTGAATTAGTAAATCACAGCATTGCAACTTAGCTTTGTCTTACAGAACGACTATACTAACTGTACTATTAGGGTCTGTCTAGGAGCGCTGTGCGGTGAAGCGTGGAGGGTGGGAGTGACCAACTCAAAATGAATGTGTGGTACTTCTATTCAACAAATTTATAGCATAAATGTATAGCTTAAAATAAATTTATGATTAAGGCTGTATGTGTTTATAATAATTGAACTGATTTAATGGTGTAATGTAAGCAAACAAATCTACATTTTTTCTCAATTTTACAGAATTGTAGATTATACCAATAAGAAAGTTTAAAAATTACATCCACATAATATGGAGAATGTTATGCTATGTTTTAGTTGACAATTTTGTCAAATAACTTTTTTTTTTGGAAGGGACTTTGCATAGCGTGATCCATTGTCCCCTGATGTCACACCCTTAAAATTATAGTAATGCAAAAATCCGCACTTGGCAGTGTGGTGGACTATGACCTAAGTCCCTCTCACTTGTGAGAGGAGACCTGTGCCCATCAGTGGGTCATAAAAAAAGTTGAAAAAAAATATAAATTTTTGGGAAAGAAAGTTTTTTGAGCTTATAGTTTTTATTATTATTATTATTTATTTATCAATCAGGTAACAGAACCCATAACAATAAGTATCAATAAAATTAAACATTAAAATTAAAACAAATAAATTAATAAAATTGAAATTAAAATAATATAATAAAATAAAATAAAATTCGACTCAAATTAAATTACAAAAATTAAAATAATAATGGGAATTAAAAAAAAAGTTTTTGTAATAAATGATGGTTATTATTGTAAAAATTAGTAAAATTCATAGTAAATAGTTTATATTATATTTTATTGTTTTTGTTATTTATCTGCATGTTTAATAAGATAGTTTAATAAGAAAATGGAAAAAAAGTATTTTTATATAAAAATTTAGAATAGAGAGTGTCACAATATTAGGTCTATGCATAATATTAGGTGGTATATAGGTCTCTCTGTTTCTGAATATTTGGTCTCGTTTCTGAATTTTTGAAATACATATAGGTCTTTATGTTTTTAAATATTCTGTCATAACATTGATATTAGAGACTCAAATATATATAAGGTCTATATTTCATTAAAAATTATCACTTTCACTTACCTTTACACTTAACTCTACATCAGTCATTTTCTGATAAGGTCACTACTAAACAAAAGGAATGGACTGCACAGCCATGTTACTGCTAAAACTGAACAAACATGGTGAATAGTAGAAAATGAAAGAGACCAAAGTATATGTTATGTAGCTTTCTACACCAAAATTGGGCCCTGTTTTTTAACAGTCGATGCAGATAGTTGTTTTAGGTCATTTCTTGACATAAAGTCAAAATCATGAATTTTTGTATTAGTTCCCTCTAATTCTAAGGGTGTAATGTAGGTATATGTGTTTATTGATAGAATGTCAGATTAATGAAAAAAATAAACAAAATTAATGCAATTATTTAGTAAATTAGCAGTTAAGTTAAACCTTTTAATTACGATTTCCCTGTATTTTCAATAGTTAGTTGAGTATTACCAAGTTTACCAAAATTATCAACAGAATTAAACTTGATCCATGGATGGCTTGCAGAGACCACTTAATAAGTGACCTGCATGCTTTATTGCTGCTACATTAAGTTAAAAATTGCACTTGTTCCATAAACAGCGCGAGGAGCTGTGCCTAACATCGCGCGTGACGCACGTGGTGTGTGCGGCGACCGCGCGGCCGCGATGCGTGCCGCGTGACGCGGGCCGCGCGCGCGCCGATGCCATGCTGGAGCGGCTGCGGCAGCCGCTATCGCAACACGCGTACGTGCTTCTCACTGTGCAGAAGGTATGGGCGTAGTGGTGGCCGGCAAGCTTGCGATGGGCCTTAGGACAGTGGGACAAGGGAGGACTCGGCGTTGGCGTTTGTCGCGATTCGATGGCGTAAATAAATCGATAAATCGCACGCAAGCTACCCCATGCCAGCAATTTTTTGTACACATAAAATTGTGGCCCTGTGATGTGATGGTATTTAATTGCGACGAATACCTGCACTGAGAATTCGATTATATGATATTGGCAGCTCGAGATATAAACACAACTCTATAGGTGCTGGGTTATAGATTAAAGTTATCTGGCAAGTAGGGGATGATAGGAATTCTATATAGAATATAGATAGCATCTCAACGGATCTATCATTTTAAGGGCTTGGCTGGTATGTGGACTGTATTGCAATGTACTTCTTATTTAAAGTTAAGGTTATTACTGCCCTGTAGAATACTCCTATGGATCACAAGATTATTATGCTTATCAAAATAATATAAGAAAGATGTAGGTAACTTTACAGTACAATTCGAATTAAAAAGTAATTCTTTAATTTTTGGTTTGCATGTTTCTGCCATAGAAAAGCATAGTTTGGCATACGCTTTTCAGAGTCGTAGATAGATTTTAACAGTAACTTGTAGTTTAGATGAGATAATCTCACTGAGAAGCATTGGAGTGTAGGTTGATGTAGGATAAATAAGTTTTAGTTGATTATCACAAATCCGGTCTTGGACTACCAAGTCAATTGAGATACTTTTAATGAACTGTCAAAACATGACATCCCCATACATTTTGTATGAGAAAATGATAAGTGACGTCACTTATCATATATAGTCAATTGACTTCATTATTATTGATTTAAGCGGTAATAAAAATCATGTATAAAAAATAATTAACAATTAAATTGCTTTCCAAGCGTGATTTAGTGCAACGGAGGAGAAAAAGGATTTTGAATTTTTTTTGTTCACAGTGTCCAAGACCCTATTAAAGCATTATTCCCAGAGCTCAGGCTTTATGTAGCCAAAAATAAAGTAAAAGATTCCAGAAAAATATGTATTTGTATGTCCCCTTATATTATATACTTAGACCTTTCAGTTTGGGCATTGCACTGTCATGTTAGATAAGTTGTAACTTGCATGTAATAGGTACAAGAAATTTATAACAATTTATTCCCCAGCCACAACCCAACAGTACCTTGCTTATAGATCCATGTATTGCATAATAAGTAATAAAATACACCTGTGTCCAATGTTTACTGAATGCAATTCAGCATTTTGATCATACATTTTTTTGCTTTAGAAGTATTTGTGATACAGTTCAAATGACATTTGCTAACATGGTTATGGATCGAATTTTACAACAGAATGTTTTTGCTTACACATAATATCAAATTGCATGCAACTTTAACACCAATAATAACCAGGCTTGTGTCTGCTTTGAATATTTTTTAACATCAGCTTAAAACTCAAATAATACTATAATAATGATTGTTCTAATACCTGTCCTTTCTTCGCATTTTATATATTATATATTCTTACCGCATATTAATTAATCTTTCAGGCTATAAGTCTATTGGATAAACTGTATGACACATTCTTCACGGCACCGCGTAAAGCGCATGTCAGCCTCTTCAGTAAACATTTTATCAAGATTGAATTTTTGGACAAGTATGGACCAATATTCTACAACAAATTTTAGTTTTCAACCTCAACATGATAACTAATTTTTTTTTATCACATTACAGACTGTGCCGGCCGATTTTCAAGGAGTTTGATGAATGGCCACAGATATCACTAGAGCCTGATCCTCCAAAAGAGAAAAAAGAAAGGAAGGAATCATCTGACTATCAAATAGCTAATACAATTTCTCAAAACAAAAATACTGCTGGTCAAAAGTGAGTATCGTGGAATATTGAACATTGTGGAATAAGTACTATCATAAATTATATTATTTGACTTTTTTTTATTAATCTGTGCTCTAAATAAAATTATATTTTAGAATGACAAGAAGAAGTAGACCTCGAATAAAGGAGAAGGAAGAGAAAGAACCAAAGGGAGGATACTGTGAAATGTGTAACGCCGATTATACAGATGCGGCGCTCCATCGCCGGTCCCCGCACCATTTGGCCTTCGTAAGAGACCATACAAATTTCCTGGCGCTCGACTCCCTCATAGGCTCCGGGACTGACGTCGCCACGTTTCTAGACAAGGCTACGCCGGTCAACGGCGAAAGGCGGTCACTAAGAAAACTATGCAATGGCGAAGCGGATACAAAGAGCAGGCGCTCTAAGCGCTCGCAGTCCCCGGATTCAACCGTCAACGGCAACCAAAGCCCGAAACGCAATGGGGCCTTAGAGGACGACAGAAAGCGTAGCACCAGGTGCAATAAGAAATCCAGCGAGTCTCAGATATCGGAAGATCGTCAGTATTACAAAGTAGTCGGAGTGAGCACAAAGCTGAGATCGAGCGGCGGTTTCACCACTAAAAGAAAGGACTCATTACCGAACTGCAATGGAACGAAACCATTGGTTGTTAAGTTTAGAAAAGTGAGACGCTCCGAACTGTCAGTGTTGAGCGATGAAGCAGAACAATTTATGTTTCCAAAGCGTGCCAGTTCAACTAGTTCGACTTCGTCTGACGAAGATGACGAAAAAGAGGAGCCACCCCCGAAGCGAAAAACGCCGCCTCAACCGCCGCCGCCACCGACATCTATGGAGAGGCAAAGACTCGCGAGACCGATAGCCTTAAAAGAGGAATCATCAGAAGAAGACAGCTGGCCCGAAGATAAGAGGAGACGTAAACGACGAGCGCCAGTGACTGCAAGAAAAGGCAGGAGAGTCCCTTGCAGAGAATCTATTGTCGCGGAACCCCCTCCTAAAACTCCCGAAGCTGAGGAACCCACGAAGGAGCCAACTCCACCACCGGATGGCGAAATTATCCCAGTAAAAGATGAAACTGCTGAAAAATGTCTAAAATGGGAAGATGGCAGGCTAAAGTACACTCCTGCCGTAGAACAGCTAGAGTTTGCATTCGAATCGGTTCCTCATAGTGAACCTTGGTTTGAGACGTTCAAACGTCAAGACCAGGATAAAGTGGTTACTAAAAATGTGCCCAAATATTTTGGTGAGTTTCGTTTTTATTCTATTCAACTCTTATCATTAACACAATAATTATTAGAATGATTCTGTACTGATATTTTTTTTTGCAAAAGTTCTTATAGGGTCATGTAGTAAAAGAAGTTTGTAGTTGAAAATAAATTAATTAAAAATTATTTTCTTTCAGCTCTGTACTCCAAGTCACCAAAGTTACCCTATGAAATTGGTCAGTTACCACCATTAAAACCAAACTGCTGTTCACTTAGTGACTTAGTCAAAAGGGATGACAAACCTGGACCATCACGTTCATATGGAACTAGAGGTATGAAGAAACAAAGGATCAGGAAACGAACAGCTGCTCTTTTGGCTTTGGAAGGGCATCCTAGGAAGTCGCCGAGAGAACACGCGTCTACCTTAGCTATACTAGGCTCGGCTGGACTCCTACATAGACGAAGGAACGCCGAGGACACCAAATCCACTGCCTCGGAGGACACTGTAAGTGACACCCAGAGCAATTTAAAAGTAGAACCAGTCATCTCCGAGACCCAAGAAGCCTCAGAAAGATTGCAACAGTTTCTCTCTGAAGTGTTCGAGGACGCCGCCGAATTCGATATGTCCGACGAGGTGATAGACGGCGAAACGGCAGTCATTCCGTCGACGAATCTCCCTGACGTGTCCAGTTTGGTGTCCGAGTGCGAAGACTGTGATATCATAAGAAACGAAATTAATCAGGACGTGGCCACGAAAAGGGGACGGCGAGGTCGATTCAAGAAGAAGAACAGAACCGGTTGGCCTAGCAAAAAGAAGCAGAAAAAGGATTCTCGCAACAACAGTGTAGACCTAGATGAGAAAGTGGATAGTAGCTTAGATAGATCGTCGGCAGAGCCGCCCGACGACACCGCCAGCGAGGACGACACCATCATGTCGGAGACCGAGAAAGATGATACGCTCAAAGACGAGATGGATGAGTCGCAAAATAGCACTATTAATGCTACAATTACTGAAAACACTGAAGAGTTGTCGCTGTCGCAGTGCGAGGCGATGGACACGGATTCAGAAGCCAAGCCAGCGCCACGCTCGGAGAGCAAGCCCGTCCACTTCGACCTGAAGGTGGTGTTGCACGACAACGTTCAGGAGAAGCTAACGATGCGGAGCACGGATGCGGAAGACGGCAAGCGAGCCTCGCGTTCTTCTGCCTCGGAGACTGAGGAGAAGGACGAAAAGGTTAAAAAGAAGCGCTCCTTGCAGGCGCTAGGAGATTGGATGCAACCGGTGGTGCGGGTCGCGCGCGTGGACTCCGCCGTGACGCGGCGCCTGCGCTCCGCCGGCCGGACGCGCACTAACCGCTACAGATAGCGCAAAACCCGCCTGTTGAGGAACAGGGTATAAGGACACTAAAGAGTGATCAACTGAGACATTGTACATTTTACAGTTCTGTGTTACTGGCTACAGTTCAAATAATTCCTTCTGCCGTCTTCCTTTTTATATGTCTGTTTGTAGCGATCTCATTTAAATTACTGTGGATCGGATGATCTCTAATGTATGCATGAGGTAAAAATAGACAAGTGTTTCAATATATTCAGGAGTATTCATATACATGAGCTGTTCAAATGAAAATAAGAGATTTCTTGGAATTTAAATAATATGTTTTTTGTGAATAGTTTCTCGAATATCTGTAGTTTAATCGACGATCTGCAGTTTTTGACGTGACCTGTGTTTAGTCCTACTGTACAGATTTTTTTTCAGAATAAACATTGTGTGAACTACAATTAAACATAAGTTGCACATACCCATGTATATTCTAAAAAGTCAGTTGTTTTTATAAGTTTTTTTTAATTCCTTAAATTCATTAGTTTTCTTTGTATATATTTATTGATTACTGTTAAGTTTTGTTTCAATACAAAACCTAGTGTTTTGAATGAAAATGCATTATTTGCCAAAGTAAATGTATTGTGTAACATCTGTAAAATTCCTTTTCCACTATTATTGTTAGAAGATAACAATTTAGTTATCATCAGGTAATCTAAATAAAAAGAATGTGAGGAACAATATCAGACACTTGAGATCGTTAAATATTTTAATCTCGCATGTATTATTTAATTTGTATAATTTATAATAATTTATTTTGTACATTTTAATAATATTGAGTGAGCAAATATTTTTGCTATTTTTGACCTTAGAACCGACTGGATTCTTTGTCAACATTATGACTTATAAACAACTCGAGGCTCATTTGAAGTCAAGTGAAGCTGTAAATAATATACATGTATTATACTTGATTTTGTTGGACTCGTAGGGTGAATGTGGGCAGTGTGTGATGCATTTAGCAGACGCGAGCTTAGATGTATATAAATAATTGTTTTTTTTTTCGTATGTATGCTTAGAGTATGTTTTTCTTTATGACAGATGGAAGTTGTTACATGTCAAAATTTCATCTGAAGGTTGTAAAAATAAAAAAATATAATTATAAATTTTTGTTTACTTTATAAAGAATAAAGTAACCTAAAACATTTTCACTATGATTAAATATATGACGACCCGCGTGGCGTAATGGTTACCATGCCGGACTGCCGATCAGATGGTCCTGCTGAGTTCGATCTCGGCGAAGCAGAAATTTGAATGATGGGTTTCAAACTGTTCTCAGTCTGGGTGTTTGTATGTGTCCATGGCACCCACGACACAGGGTATCTACCCTACTGTGGAGCTATGAGTGTGAAGCGTTATATCCATAATGACTATATTTTTAATAATTAAATAAGTACTTTTTTTTTCAATTGTGGCATCGCAAACTGCACATTGCCAGCGTCAAGTATAAATTTTGCATTACTTTGGCAGTTTCGCTGTAACTGGACAAGTAATAGTAGGTAAATAAATAACTCAAAAAATCAAAAGAATCACCTTAAGTTATTTTCGACTTCCCGCCAAAACTCCAATAACGCCTTGCAATGCCTAATAATATGAAATGAAACATGAGTTGGAAATGACATTGAGATATACACGTATGCTATAGTCTTTTTTTTCTTTCAATGATGGGTGTACATACATAAGAATAAATAATAATATGGTAGGTACATGCTCTAGCTATAACGTAGTGTTTAATTTCTCTATGGCTCTAGCAAGAAAGTGTCACCCAGAGGGAAACGTATAATATACGTTATTATTATTTATTACTTATAATTAGTGCCCAATCTGCAGTAGATGTGCGCCAAATAAAAAAATTGAGTAAGTTGTGGTTTTGAAAACAAACGAAAAAAAAAACGATTCCTGCTGGAGTCAGGCGCCGCTCGGCGCTCACAGGGGACATGACCCCCTCCCCCCAAATCCAACAGTCATGCGTAGATTGAAGGCGAAACAAGCCAATTTGAGACAACTCTTCCCCCAAATTTCTAGTGACCCCCCCAAAATTTCTTGGCGACCCCCATCAAAATTGAAGGCTGCGACCGCGCCTGGCTGGAGTAACATAAATCTAGCAAGAAAATTTTAAACGAATTATCCGAGAGCTGAGAGCGTAGACTTTTAATAGTTAAGTATAATAATTATGTAATATACTAGCGTATCCTAGGTCTATGTCTGCTGAGAGCTAGCTGTACATGAGCAGAGAGCTTATATTCGTGCAAAAATATGCGCTAAAAATATTATTTGTGTGGCTTCAGGGTATCGCGATATTGCATTTTCTGCTGGGGGGTAACATTTTACAAAATCGCGTATTGAGTTGACGCCTCCACACGTTGGCCAACATTGTGGCGAAGATTGTGGGCTAAGAGATTATGACACCGTCCAGACGTTGGAAGGTCATTCATTCAGCCAGCACTCATCAGGCCAGCAGTCTGCTTCGGCTCGGGCCAATGTGCGAATGTTATAGGTACCTACCATGATACGCAATTAAGCAATTATTCCTTATTTACTGGTATTAAAATAAAAACAGTTGTCTTACTTAAATATTTATAATATACTTAGTTGAACTATTAGTAAATCAATTATCATGAAATATAACTTATATTGAAATACCCATTTACGAGGAAAAACCTAAAACTAGACTAATAATACGCGGCTAAAATTACTTGGGCCGTACTTGCCTAATGATAGCTGTATTGTTATTTATTTACATATTTTCTTGTTGGTCCTTTAATAGTTAAGTGTAGCATTAGTTTCTTTACAAAAATAAAACTTCTTAAACTTCAGGAGAGGGAACCACAGGAAAGTTTTTTTTTTTAAATATCTTTGGACATTTCACACAACACCATCTGATTCCAAACTAAGCAGAGCTTGTACTATGGTAATCAGAAAGCTGATAAACATACTTATATAATTCTAAATACATATTTAAATAGATAAATTAACACCCAGACACAGAACAAATATTCATGTTCATCACACAAACATTAAAATTTGCCCTGGGTGGGAATCGAACCCACGACATCGCGCTTCGCAGTCGGCTCATCACCCACTACGCCACGGAGGCTGTCGCTTGGATTGAATAGGTTAAATATTTACAATGATTTTATTTTTGTGACTTATTTTTTGGGTTTACAAGCAATTTTCGACTTGGTAGAGCTCTATAAAAACATTTCTTCATTGCGCATTGACATTTCGAAGACCCTAAATGAATCATAGATGCGTGCAATCACTCTCGGGGCTCGTAGCAGACGTATATATAAGTTACTCTATGTATAGCCCTAAAGTTCTAAGCGTAAGAGGGATTCGTTCCTCATTGGTTCTAAGTGTTCTTCTGAATTTTATCGGATTATAGCCGCCATTAAAAAGGACGCCCCTTTCATATATCGGTTTTTTGTATAGGAGTTTCGCCAGACTGACTAAAAGATTGGCCAAGGCCAACGTTTGGATGCGACGGCCATAACTCGGCAACAAACCCTTTGATCTTTTTTGGAAAACCGCGAAACCACGGATATCGCGCCAAGTTGTGGGCCATCATGCCAAAACTGACTGACTGAGATACGCATAAACTCCCGTTCCACACGATAATAATGAGCCACAATCTTCACCATAATGTTGGCCAATGTGTGGAGCTGACGTAAAAAAAAACGATAGTTAGGTTTTTTTTACTCGAATGAAGTAGCAGACGAGCATGCAGGCCAAGTGGTGTTAAATGGTCGCTGCAGCCCATGGACATCTACACACAACCTCAAGCAAGCATACTTAAGTCTTGTCTGAGGTCGTATGCGGTTGCGCTGTTACTCCGGAGGCTGGTGGTCGCCTCATGTGCACTGCACCTTTCCACCGAAACACGACAGAATTGGTTCACGCCAGAGGTGGGTGCAGCGGTGGTACTTCCTCGGGCGAACCATAATAGTTCTACCTCTGTTTTGTAACACTAAATGAATCGTAGATGCGTGCGATCACTCTCGGTGCTCGTATCAAAATAAAAGATTGGCCAAAATGTGGACGCGACGGCCATGATAACTCTATAGGCTGACTGTGGAGCTAGAGACCAGAACAAAATCAATCATTTTAATCCAAGCATTGCTCAGTCATCCAGGCACTTCTTATGTATAAACCAAAACTAAATACTGAAATCCTTGTACAGTGCAGAGTGTGAATCATTATTTTATTGAGCATCTGCCTAGAAAGGATTTTCCCCATTGGTCAGATTGGTAGTCAGACTATAGATTATAGGTATGGTTATGTGAACTGATGGAAGCCCCAGTAACGCCGAGAAACAGCTAGTTCTGTTGAAAAAGACATTCAACTAGACCACCAGTAGTTTTCTCTTTTCACAGAGTAGGCAAGTCTATTATAAAAGATTTAATCAATTATGTACAAGGTAAATTAAATCACATTTTATATGTAACCACTTTATTGAGCTGTTAAACAGGTTCTTGTTTTATGATCAAATGAAAAGCAATTGATCTAGTCTAACAGGCATATAATCAATAAAAACAATTTACACTTTATACAGTCCACAGATGTTAGCCATGTTCAGTGTAGTACATCCTTATAAGAATAACAAGTAAATTAAAATGGATCTATACTAAGCCAAATCACAAGACATCCTCAACCAAGTGATAATTGAATGTTACAGTTAGTCTATGGTTTTAATTGTACATTTCCACACTTGGGCTTAAGGATGCTGAGATAAGTTTTGCCCTAACTGAAATTTTATTCATAGACGTCCTCCTTGTCTGCAATATACTGCACAATATCTTTAGGTCTAACCAACCTCTCAGCATCTGCATCAGGAATTTCAAAACCAAACTCATCCTCCATAGCCATGATCACCTCCACATGGTCCAGGGAGTCAAGACCCAAATCATTGATGAAATGGGATTCAAGAGTCAACTGAAAAAATAAAAAAATATGCATCAATAAGATTTATGGATATATACATACATTTTTAAATACATAAGAGAGAATTGGAAGAGTTTGTGAAATCTCAGAGTGATCCAGTTTTCAATTTCAACACAAACAGAAACTAAAGACTGCCAGACACATAAAAAGTAAGTAACTTGTCATCTAAGGACAGGTCCTTATGTGTAATGTTAAACATCTTAGTATACTATAAATAGAACTATACAACAAAAAGGTGTCCTTCCTTTGAAATGGATCTGGCAATCCTGCACGCTAAACTGCAAAATGTTATGGTACCTTATCAGGTGAAATTTTGTCATAAAGTTGAAGAACTAGGAGCACTCTGGATCGAACAAGCTCAAGAGTGAGCGGGGGTCCGCCACTGTACTGGCGCACGCTGGCTATCAGGTTCTGAAACAATTGGAATAGAATGAATGTTATGTACCTGAGCGGCACTCAGTTTGTCGAAAGCCTTGCACACTTTCATCACGCGCTCCTCTATCTGCTGCGGGGTGACCTTAGTTCGGGGGCCCGTCGCGTACTGTCGCATAAGCACCGTACGTACCTAAACAGTTTTGATCATCACTGTACACATTTGTTATGCAATAACATTGAGGTTATGCTGTCTCGCATAGCAATCAATATCACTTAGAAGTACATAATTTCTGACGTAGAATCAGAATATTAGAAACACTAAGGAAATAAAAAGTCAAAAGATATGGTTATAAGTAACAATACAAGATAACTTATCGATTATTGAACTTACCCCATTTTGTGGTCGCTCATTGCAGTATAAGCCCGTGATATTTTTAATTGTATGGTACTTTTGTTGAATGGCTACCGTCGGCAACCGACATGCCACGGGGGCTCTATAAGTCGTGGATTTTCGTAATAATCCATTGAATGCATTTCGAACAAGATTCGCTGCAGCCATTTTTCGGCTTATTATTGACCGACCACAGACAGACAAAAAAACAAGAAGGAAAGAAGTTGAGAATTGAGATGACTGACAAAGATGGACAAAGACTATCAATCAAATCAATCAATCAAAAGAAAAAGAAAATGGATGTGACATTATATAATATTGCCATATTAAATAAATCTTTAATGAACCAACCATGAATCATTCAGATTATTTCAGACAAACATTCAAGTAAAGTGATGGCTATTTTAAGAACTTGACGATAGAGTTTTGGAGGCAAAACATTACAAATTTAAAAAAAAAACATATTTTTATACATTACTAGCAAACGAGTGCGACATATTAAATGATTTGATTTTATGTTGAACTTCTGTTCTGTCCTAAGAACAATAACTATAGGCATAAGAATAAATACACTATAGGCGTTATTGTTCTGAGGTTCTGTCTGATAGTATGGCAACTTTGAAGTACAGGGGACGTCAATACCGTCTTGTCATCTGTCATTAATCATTTTTGTCATTTGTGTGTCAGTCAGTCAGTCAAGTTCAATTTCGTTCGAACGTCAAGTTTTGTTTTGTGTGGACGTATGTTGGAAATGAATATAATATTTGTGAGATATTTAATAATTAAAGTTCTTTAAAATGGGTAACGCCGACACGAAGTTAAACTTCAGAAAGGCGGTCGTGCAGCTTACATCTAAATCACAGGTGCGTTTTGGATCGCATATGAGTTGCTAAAATGAAGCTTGATTTATTGATTGAAATGGTTTGTTTTAGCCTATCGACGCATCAGACGATGCATTCTGGGACCAATTCTGGTCGGAGAGCGTGACAAATGTTCAGGATGTTTTTGCGCTAGTCCCTGGGGCTGAGATAAGAGCGCTGCGTGAGGAGTCCCCTAACAACTTAGCTACGCTCGTGTATAAAGCAGTTGAAAAGTTGGTCAAGACCGTCGATAGCAGCTGTAGGACGCAGAGAGAACAACAGACCGGTGGGTGCGCATTGTGCTACGATTTGAATTTAATATAGTTGTATGGAAGTACTTATTACAGTTTATCTTTATTCATGCTTCATTTTCTTTATATTCAAATGAAATTCAAAACAATTGCTAAGTAAATTGTAGCATGAAATTTAGTAATTATGTTGTGGTAGAGATGAACAAATTTTTATAATATAAACCCTAATATGCAGAAACATTTTCTTGAATCTCATACATGAGATTAGAAAAATATAGTCCTACTAGTACTTAAATGTTCTAGTATTTTTGTTTTTTCCTGTGTGTAAGTTTAAGGAATGTAAAATAACTAATATTATAATTCTTTACAATAACTTTAGGCTACAGTAGTATGTGCAGTAGCCTGTAATCAAATAATGGTTTTAAAATCAAACACTAGTGAAAAAAATATTTTTAAAGCTTTAACTTCTCTTCAAAATATTTTTATAATGCAGCTGCTGTCATCAGTTTGATATGATAATTTATTATATCATTATCATTATTTATCATATCATTATCATTTACTTTAAAGATGAACATTTCTTTAAGATTTTTTGTAAATATTTCATTAATGGTCTTTTTTTACAACTTAATCAAAATGCTCAGAGTGGGATTCAGATTAACACATCAACACAACAAATTGTTTCTTCTTTAAAATGTCTGTGAGTATTCTAAACCTTTCAGCTCTAAACTGTGCTCGCCTGCTGACCAGAGTTTTGCCGTACATGCTAGAAGACCCAGACTGGCATGGCTACTTCTGGTCTTCACTCCCACCAGCAGCTGTTGGAAATGAATCAATCCCCATGGCACAGTCTCTTATCAATGCTGTTTGTGTAAGTAAAATCATACCATCATTTTTGCCTTTTTTGCCTTAGTATTAAGTAATAATAATGGGCTGCAGCCTTTATGTCCTACTGCATGGTAATGGTCTTCAGAATTAAGAAGACCTGGGACCTACTCCATCATGCTGCTCTAATGATCAGATGATTTCAATAAGGCCTCGCAACTAGTTTCTACTAAGGTACCAATGGCTTGATGTGCTCTCTAAAGCACGCACTGCACAGAAACATGCATGACACTGATCACTAGCAGAAATAATGATAACATCTTACTTTTTGTGTTGAATAGTTTAGTAACCTAAATCCATTTAAAAGTATAAACAATGATATTCATTTTCAGGACCTGCTATTTTGCCCCGACTTCACAGTAGCAAGCACCAAACGGTCAGGACCTGTGAGTATTGATTTTGTGATAGCTATTTGTAATCTTATCTGCCCCTTTCAATATTTCAATATTGTACTTGTTCACTATAATAGTACATTGTGCATTAGTGACTCACTTCCTATATTAAAGTGCTATGTCTTATACAAACTATTGTTAACTAAAATATTTTGTAAATAATCAGTCAGTTAATGTTATCATTCTTGCTTTCATATTATTATATCCTAATAATATGGGTAACATTACCAGAGCTAAGAATTATTTGACAAATAGTTTTATCTATGGATGGAAAATCGAAGAAATATATTTGATGTAGCTTCAATGTGGTATCTCGCCCATTTTTACAGGAAGTGTTTCAATTTGATCATAAAGAGTTAATTTAACTCTAAAAGATTATTTTCGCTATGAAACATACATGAGAAACTGCATGTAATGTTTGCATTTTTTATTTCGCATGCAGTTTAACAAAGTCACTGGATATATATTTTTACTTAAACAAATGCACTGACTACTTAAACATTAAACAATAAAATATAATGTATAATCGTATGACGCCATAATGTTGTGTAATTGGGTAGTTGATACTATGTACAGAAAAATTCAAAATGGCATACCTTAAAAAGGTTGCACTAAATTACGTTGGGAGACTAGGATTTTTTTGTAAATGATTTTATTTCAATTTAAATCAATAATAGTTTAGCCATTTTACTACATCATCATCATCTGATGTCATAAATAATTTTTTCATACTTAATGTATGAGGATGTCACATTTGACAGCTCATTACAAGTATCTCAATTGATTACTAAGGGCCTCTTTCACCACCTTCATCATATTATGATAAACTGACTCGTACTCATAGCTTTTATTTATCAATTAACTTTACTTGGGACGTAACTAATCTACAATTTACTTGGACATGGTAAACGACGCCCTAACTACTAACTACCGTATCTCGGCTACTGTTTCGATTAAAAATAAATTTGAAATAGGTCACTAAGTTTCAATGGAGAGTGGATGGTTGCAGGAGCGCGCGGAGGAGCTGTCGTCGCTGGACAGCTGCGAGTACATCTGGGCGGGTGGCGTTGGGTTCGCGCGGGCCCCCGCGCGCTGCGCCGCGCACGAGGCCGCCCGCACCGAGCTGCTGCGCCTGCTGCTGGCCTGCTGCAGCGAGACCATCTACCGCCCCGCCGCCATGGCCGCCACGCACCACAACAAGTGGATCGCGTGAGTGCCCTCCTACTAAAACCCTAGCTCGTATTTTGCCCCCGAAGTACAGGGACCACGTGAATACCCTCGCCCTGTTGATACAGTGACACTCGCCTGCTGCTGGCCTGCTGCAGTGAAGCCATCTAACGTCCCGCCGCTATGACCGCCACGCACCACAGCAAGTGGATAGCGTGAGTGCACCTCCCTTCGTTGCTGATTTATTTTAGGCAGATCACGTGATCTGCCTAAATCGGATACATATGCATGTATCCGATTTTATCAGTTATTCCTTAATGTAGGGCACATATGCTGGAATTCTATCTACGCTCACAGGTCGAAGTTTGCGCCTCCTAGCGCCGCCAGCCGCCCGCGACGGTTCACGAGGAAGGACCTCGTTCAGTTCCGAAATTACTTGAGCACCATCAAATATGCAAAATAAATATTGTCGGAAGTGAAGTTAAACCTAAAGCCTTAAGACATTGTCTTCCAGTCAACCCTGGGTGATGGTGAAAATATGAGGTAGGCTTTAGTTCATTACTAAAACAATTAGAAAGCTGTCTGCCTCTCGCACCTCGCACCTTCATCCTTCATACAATATCTTTCTTTCATCTCTTCCACCCATACGGGCCAGGATTACCAGTCCTTGTATTTTCCTACTCTAACTGTCTCATTTCTTTCTTTTCTTAGAGGAAAAAAGGGGGACATCGTCACAAAAATCTTTAATTCTTTATTCATCTTTTCATGGATACATATTATAAAGTATTCATTCATATAAAATATATTATAATGAAGCAATCAGGCAAATATTAATTCACTAATAAGTTTGCACAAAACTAAAAGACTAACCAGAAGAAACCTACTCCATTATCCTGTGAGATTTAAGGTTTTTCCCACTAAGTTGCCCATTACCTTACAGAAATAATGGTTTTTTTCAGATATCTCACAAGTCCTGAAAACCGACACGCCTTGCCCCTCTTCACATCTCTCCTCAACACCGTCTGTTCGTATGATCCCGTGGGACTGGGCTTACCTTACAACCACCTGCTATTTGCTGATACCCTGGAGCCGTTGGTTGAGGTAACATTTAACATTTATACAAGAACATCTGTTCTTTAGAGCGGTTTCGGACGAGTTTTTTCTTTGTATAATAGTAACTATTTGAAATTAAAATATACTTACTATTTACCGAAAATCTTACTAAAACCGAACTCGCGTGACCGTGCTCCTCCGCCGTAGTAACATTTAGTCAACTCTCAAGATAACTCATGGGCTATTTTAATATTTTCTTTAAAAAGTACATTAACCTTTGTTCTATTCAACCCCACTCGTATGTAAGCAACGAGTAAACAACAAGCAACTTTATCTATCTATATTTATATATTATCTAGCGCGAAACCGCCTTTATAGCTTTCTAGTTGTATTAATAAAAGTTAGTACCTGGACGACCGAGCGCTGTTCGGATAAAAACAATTGATTTTCTTGGTTTAATTTTTAGCAGAACACTGATTAGTTTAATGTTACTTAACAATGCCATCTGAAATAGCTCCCAATTAAAAAGAAATTGTAACACAAAATAAAAAGACGTGACATCTTTGACTGAGGTTTGAACTTTAGGTTGATTATTGCTAAAATACGAATAAAATGACAATTTCTCAAAATGAAACCAAGCTGGATCAATTAATCACCCCCAAAACCCTGGGCACTGAATTTTATAAAAATTGTTGGAGCCGTTTCCGAGATTCAAATTGTATATACAGGTATATATATACAAGAATTGCTCGTTTAAAGGTATTAGATTAATGTTCATTTTCCTTTTCACAGGTTTCCCTTCAAATTCTTATTGTAACCTTGGACCATGATACCAGCAATGCTGTTAACGAGGATTCTGATGAGGTAACATTACTAATATTTACCAACAATATAAGAATTCTGATACCCAGGCAATTCAATTTTTCAAATTCAATTTAATTTCTGTTGCTTGTTGGTGTGTTTGTTTTAGTAGTGGTAGGTATCCTTTTTTTTGTTTTGGGGTGAAACCTTCAAAAACAATTCAAACAAGAGGAGATTCCAGGTTATGTGAGATTTGTACCGCATTAAAACCCTCTCGGTGGGCTGCCTCTGCGCTTGGGGAAGACTCCGGGATCTCCCGTGGAACGTGGAACGCATCGGTGTCCTGCACGCGCGGCGCCCAGTACGGGGCCCATCATCGGGGAGCAGATGTTCTCTCCTGCACCTTCCGTTGCTCACGGCGGCATGCGGCCACGCACACACCGCCGCCCTTCCTGGGGCTGCTGGCTGTATGGAGCCAACTTCCACTCTCACCGCCCTCAACCCCGGAAGCCCCCTTTTAGTCGCCTCTTACAGTCAGGCAAGGGATACCGTACCTCTATTCTTAATCCCGAAGCTACAGCGACAGTGGTCGGTATCCTAGTGTGAAAAATTATTTTTGGAACGAAGTTCCTTATCGCGCGTTGCGAATGAGGGCTAGACGGAAATAATTAAAACTAAAAGTTGTAACGACACATTTTTGTAACGACATTTTTTGCTATAGTTGTAATTTATTTTGGTCTAATCTAAAAGACAAGTGTCCCATTTTCCTACCGCCGGAAGCATGGACCACCTGCCCGAGGGTTATTCAAAGACTGTATCCATGTGCAAAGTCTTTAAGAATATATTCTAAAGATGAGTTCAATTATCAACTAACTTTAGCAATTTGTAAAAAGGAGAGATATATTTAATTAAACATGGTACTTTTTTACGCTTCTTGTAGGCACTACCAGACAATCTGTTCATCAACTACCTGTCCCGGATCCACCGCGACGAGGACTTCCAACTGATCCTGCGAGGGGTCACCCGCCTTCTAAACAACCCTCTGGCCCAGACCTACTTGCCAAACTCGGCCAAGAAGGTCTCGTTGCATCAGGAACTTCTTGTGCTGTTTTGGAAGATGTGTGACTATAATAAGGTATGTACTGGAGTAACATTATAGTTTTTTTAATCAATTTTTTTTGCTATTTATAGTTAAATTTGTTTTGTATAGTAACATTTCAACGAAAGTAAAAGGTAGAGATGCGTTATAGCCGCTTCAAAATCTGCTCCGCATCGCTATTTTGATATATAAATTTTTTTTTCGATTGCAGCATTGCAAACTCTGGGCATATTGCACATATTCTGGTAAAGTAGCCATCGTTTTGCTTGAACATCTATCTGATTAGCTAGACAGACTGATAACTGACGACTTACTGATTTTCTCCATGACTACTAATTGATGCAAAAATTATACTTGATGATGGCAATATGCACAGAGTTTGCGATGCCGTTATTGAATAAAGAGTAGTCTGTCATTACTTTTTTTTCGAATGGCGTCTCGGTCGTTTGAACATTTTGCCAATGTCAAAGTTGTTAAAAAGTGTTAAATAAACGCGAATGTTTCGCAGGCGACCCACTAGTTTTTTTTACTGAGGTTGTTATCTTTCATTAGATACTATTACTCAATTTGTTTTGCAGTACAATGTTAAATTTGGCAGAAGCCTTCCACCCAATAATATGACATGTTTCTAATACTAATCTAATGTCGTCTTTTTATACATACTCTCTTTCACATTACGAATGCTTAAAAAAATGTACTCTATTAGGTGAGTGTAACATATTATGGACAATATATTTGTTCACAGAAATTTATGTACTACGTGTTGAAGAGCAGTGACGTTTTGGAAGTACTAGTGCCCATTCTGTACCACTTGAATGACTCTAGAGCGGATCAGTGTGAGTTTTAGAACTTGTACTTATTTATTTTTGTTTTGTTTTGAGCATTGTTTTCCAATAGTAATTGATCTATGACGCAGCAAAGTAATGATGAGGACACTAGCCAGGGGATCCAAGAGGTGGGAGGTGGGGGGGGGATCAAGCCTCCCCAAAAATATTTGGTGAACTGGACTAAATGGTGAACCAATGGCATTCCTGGAATGGGCATGATGACAGATTTTTAAATACCTTTCCTTATTGTAGGTACACATCTCCTATTTTCGAAAAAAAGTTATGTAATTTGAATTAAGCGCGAAAACGCTCGTAGGTGTCATGGCGTCGGCTTGCTCGTCAAACTTCAAGCAACACGATGACATTAACTGAGACGTGACGTCATTCCTTTTGATTGGCGTTTCAGATAACATGGCCGATTGCTGTGTTTAATACTTTTATTTTATTAAAAATCTTATTAATCTTAATGTTTATATTAAAACGGGATCATATTTTAGAACTTTTTTAGCATATATTTTTCTGTCAAACCGTTTATTCTCTGATTCTTTAATAGTGTCATCATGCCTATTATACGAATCCTCACGAATTTTTAAATCCATACTACGCCCGCATACGTCAACGCACATTTTTTAAATCCATACGCCGGTCCATATAAGTCGGTCAAAATCAAAACCGAAACGAGAATGGAAAGTCCCTCCAAACGAAAATCAAGCTCTCCCACCCATTACTAAAAGCTTAAATTGATACTGGATAAAGTCACATTCAGTTCCTTTGTATTCCAGAAGCAAGTAGTTACTTTATGTAGTGGCGGATTAACACTTCAATGTAATGTAATGTAAATAAATCTTAAAATAACTCAGTTAATCCTAGAAATTACCGCCCCATTAGAATGTGCCACTATATTAGGCCAGGCCTACTAAATCTGCTCATGTATCTGCTAATTCATTAAAAATTAAATTTTTTTATTCACGTTAGAATACAATATTCTTTTCATGAAAATGTAGCGTAATCCTATACTTCTTGATATTTTAAAATTCTTGTGGGTTACAAAGATATCCTTAATTGAATTCGATCCGTTTGGCCAACAGCGCGCGTAGGCCTCATGCACATCGGCGTATTCATTCTGCTCCTACTGTCCGGCGAGCGCAACTTCGGAGTGCGCCTGAACAAGCCGTACGCGGCCGCCGTGCCCATGGACATCCCCGTGTTCACCGGCACGCACGCCGACCTGCTGGTCGTGGTCTTCCACAAGGTCATCACCACCGGCCACCAGAGGCTGCAGCCGCTGTTTGACTGCCTGCTCACCATCCTCGTCAACGGTCAGTGTTTGTGTCTCTCTCTGTCTCTGCCGCCGTGCCCATGGACATCCGCGTGTTCACTGGCACGGGTGTGTGTGTGTGAGTGTAATTTTTTAAATTTGCAATTTGCAAATTTTACCTTCCTTTACAGAGATACCAAGTTCCGGGTTTTGTGTGTCCAGTGAAATTTACTTGTGGTAATTTTTTTCATGAGCTCTAAAGTGGCCCACCTGGGGCCGTCAGCAACTCTAGAATTTCTCTTTTAGTCGTCTCTTACGATCAGGCAGGGGATATCGTAGCTCAACATTCTTTATCCCGAATTTTTTTTTTATTGAGCATCAATTTATTTTTCTGTTTGTGTTCACAGTATCCCCATACCTCAAGACGCTGTCCATGGTGGCGTCCACCAAGCTGCTGCACCTACTGGAGGCCTTCAGCACCCCCTGGTTCCTATTCTCCAGGCCGCAAAACCACCACCTGGTGTTCTTCCTCCTCGAGATGTTCAACAACATCATACAGTATCAGTTCGATGGTGAGACACTTTCATATTGTTGGCGACCTTCTACAACTGATCTAGAGATGGCGCTATTGGTATTCTGAATCACGCTAGCGAAATTTATCAAAAGAATGATGATTATAAAATCATAATAATTGCATGTGCATGCCACACTGGCTTCCTCACTAGATTGTGTTGGATGGGTCCCAGCATGGGAACTGATCCCAATTAATTTAACAAAACGTTTTTCTCATCTCAGCGGTGAGAGAAACAGTTTTGAATTGAAATTTATGTGTTTGTTTTGGGTCTGAATGTTTATTGGGAATTGGTATTCTTGACATTGTGCTATCCGATTTGTGATTTGTCATCCGTTATTAAACATTTCTGTATCTGTTCGCAGGCAACTCAAACCTGGTGTACACGATAATCCGTAAACGCAGCGTGTTCCACAGTCTTGCCAACCTGCCGCACGAGCGCGCCGCCATCGCGCGCTCGCTGGCCGCCGCGCAGGGCAAGGGCCGCCCCGCCGTCACCCGGTGAGTGTTGTATTGTTGTATTGTTGTACCCACCCGCAGCCAACCTGCCGCCATCGCGCGCTCGCTGGCCGCCGCGCAGGGCAAGGGCCGCCCCGCCGTCACCCGGTGAGTGTTGTATTGTTGTATTGTTGTACCCACCCGCAGCCAACCTGCCGCCATCGCGCGCTCGCTGGCCGCCGCGCAGGGCAAGGGCCGCCCCGCCGTCACCCGGTGAGTGTTGTATTGTTGTATTGTTGTACCCACCCGCAGCCAACCTGCCGCCATCGCGCGCTCGCTGGCCGCCGCGCAGGGCAAGGGCCGCCCCGCCGTCACCCGGTGAGTGTTGTATTGTTGTATTGTTGTACCCACCCGCAGCCAACCTGCCGCCATCGCGCGCTCGCTGGCCGCCGCGCAGGGCAAGGGCCGCCCCGCCGTCACCCGGTGAGTGTTGTATTGTTGTATTGTTGTACCCACCCGCAGCCAACCTGCCGCCATCGCGCGCTCGCTGGCCGCCGCGCAGGGCAAGGGCCGCCCCGCCGTCACCCGGTGAGTGTTGTATTGTTGTATTGTTGTACCCACCCGCAGCCAACCTGCCGCCATCGCGCGCTCGCTGGCCGCCGCGCAGGGCAAGGGCCGCCCCGCCGTCACCCGGTGAGTGTTGTATTGTTGTATTGTTGTACCCACCCGCAGCCAACCTGCCGCCATCGCGCGCTCGCTGGCCGCCGCGCAGGGCAAGGGCCGCCCCGCCGTCACCCGGTGAGTGTTGTATTGTTGTATTGTTGTACCCACCCGCAGCCAACCTGCCGCCATCGCGCGCTCGCTGGCCGCCGCGCAGGGCAAGGGCCGCCCCGCCGTCACCCGGTGAGTGTTGTATTGTTGTATTGTTGTACCCACCCGCAGCCAACCTGCCGCCATCGCGCGCTCGCTGGCCGCCGCGCAGGGCAAGGGCCGCCCCGCCGTCACCCGGTGAGTGTTGTATTGTTGTATTGTTGTACCCACCCGCAGCCAACCTGCCGCCATCGCGCGCTCGCTGGCCGCCGCGCAGGGCAAGGGCCGCCCCGCCGTCACCCGGTGAGTGTTGTATTGTTGTATTGTTGTACCCACCCGCAGCCAACCTGCCGCCATCGCGCGCTCGCTGGCCGCCGCGCAGGGCAAGGGCCGCCCCGCCGTCACCCGGTGAGTGTTGTATTGTTGTATTGTTGTACCCACCCGCAGCCAACCTGCCGCCATCGCGCGCTCGCTGGCCGCCGCGCAGGGCAAGGGCCGCCCCGCCGTCACCCGGTGAGTGTTGTATTGTTGTACCCACCCGCAGCCAACCTGCCGCCATCGCGCGCTCGCTGGCCGCCGCGCAGGGCAAGGGCCGCCCCGCCGTCACCCGGTGAGTGTTGTATTGTTGTACCCACCCGCAGCCAACCTGCCGCCATCGCGCGCTCGCTGGCCGCCGCGCAGGGCAAGGGCCGCCCCGCCGTCACCCGGTGAGTGTTGTATTGTTGTATTGTTGTACCCACCCGCAGCCAACCTGCCGCCATCGCGCGCTCGCTGGCCGCCGCGCAGGGCAAGGGCCGCCCCGCCGTCACCCGGTGAGTGTTGTATTGTTGTACCCACCCGCAGCCAACCTGCCGCCATCGCGCGCTCGCTGGCCGCCGCGCAGGGCAAGGGCCGCCCCGCCGTCACCCGGTGAGTGTTGTATTGTTGTACCCACCCGCAGCCACCCTGCCGCCATCGCGCGCTCGCTGGCCGCCGCGCAGGGCAAGGGCCGCCCCGCCGTCACCCGGTGAGTGTTGTATTGTTGTATTGTTGTACCCACCCGCAGCCAACTTGCCGCCATCGCGCGCTCGCTGGCCGCCGCGCAGGGCAAGGGCCGCCCCGCCGTCACCCGGTGAGTGTTGTATTGTTGTACCCACCCGCAGCCAACCTGCCGCCATCGCGCGCTCGTTGGCCGCCGCGCAGGGCAAGGGCCGCCGCGCCGTCACCCGGTGAGTGTTGTATTGTTGTATTGTTGTACCCACCCGCAGCCAACCTGCCGCCATCGCGCGCTCGCTGGCCGCCGCGCAGGGCAAGGGCCGCCCCGCCGTCACCCGGTGAGTGTTGTATTGTTGTACCCACCCGCAGCCAACCTGCCGCCATCGCGCGCTCGCTGGCCGCCGCGCAGGGCAAGGGCCGCCCCGCCGTCACCCGGTGAGTGTTGTATTGTTGTACCCACCCGCAGCCAACCTGCCGCCATCGCGCGCTCGCTGGCCGCCGCGCAGGGCAAGGGCCGCCCCGCCGTCACCCGGTGAGTGTTGTATTGTTGTATTGTTGTACCCACCCGCAGCCAACCTGCCGCCATCGCGTGCTCGCTGGCCGCCGCGCAGGGCAAGGGCCGCCCCGCCGTCACCCGGTGAGTGTTGTATTGTTGTACCCACCCGCAGCCAACCTGCCGCCATCGCGCGCTCGCTGGCCGCCGCGCAGGGCAAGGGCCGCCCCGCCGTCACCCGGTGAGTGTTGTATTGTTGTACCCATCCGCAGCCAACCTGCCGCCATCGCGCGCTCGCTGGCCGCCGCGCAGGGCAAGGGCCGCCCCGCCGTCACCCGGTGAGTGTTGTATTGTTGTACCCACCCGCAGCCAACCTGCCGCCATCGCGTGCTCGCTGGCCGCCGCGCAGGGCAAGGGCCGCCCCGCCGTCACCCGGTGAGTGTTGTATTGTTGTACCCACCCGCAGCCAACCTGCCGCCATCGCGCGCTCGCTGGCCGCCGCGCAGGGCAAGGGCCGCCCCGCCGTCACCCGGTGAGTGTTGTATTGTTGTACCCACCCGCAGCCAACCTGCCGCCGTCGCGCGCTCGCTGGCCGCCGCGCAGGGCAAGGGCCGCCCCGCCGTCACCCGGTGAGTGTTGTATTGTTGTACCCATCTGCAGCCAACCTGCCGCCATCGCGCGCTCGCTGGCCGCCGCGCAGGGCAAGGGCCGCCCCGCCGTCACCCGGTGAGTGTTGTATTGTTGTACCCACCCGCAGCCAACCTGTCGCCATCGCGCGCTCGCTGGCCGCCGCGCAGGGCAAGGGCCGCCCCGCCGTCACCCGTTGAGTGTTGTATTGTTGTACCCACCCGCAGCCAACCTGCCGCCATCGCGCGCTCGCTGGCCGCCGCGCAGGGCAAGGGCCGCCCCGCCGTCACCCGGTGAGTGTTGTATTGTTGTATTGTTGTACCCACCCGCAGCCAACCTGCCGCCATCGCGCGCTCGCTGGCCGCCGCGCAGGGCAAGGGCCGCCCCGCCGTCACCCGGTGAGTGTTGTATTGTTGTATTGTTGTACCCACCCGCAGCCAACCTGCCGCCGTCGCGCGCTCGCTGGCCGCCGCGCAGGGCAAGGGCCGCCCCGCCGTCACCCGGTGAGTGTTGTATTGTTGTACCCACCCGCAGCCAACCTGCCGCCATCGCGCGCTCGCTGGCCGCCGCGCAGGGCAAGGGCCGCCCCGCCGTCACCCGTTGAGTGTTGTATTGTTGTACCCACCCGCAGCCAACCTGCCGCCATCGCGCGCTCGCTGGCCGCCGCGCAGGGCAAGGGCCGCCCCGCCGTCACCCGGTGAGTGTTGTATTGTTGTACCCACCCGCAGCCAACTTGCCGCCATCGCGCGCTCGCTGGCCGCCGCGCAGGGCAAGGGCCGCCCCGCCGTCACCCGGTGAGTGTTGTATTGTTGTATTGTTGTACCCACCCGCAGCCAACCTGCCGCCATCGCGCGCTCGCTGGCCGCCGCGCAGGGCAAGGGCCGCCCCGCCGTCACCCGGTGAGTGTTGTATTGTTGTATTGTTGTACCCACCCGCAGCCAACCTGCCGCCATCGCGCGCTCGTTGGCCGCCGCGCAGGGCAAGGGCCGCCCCGCCGTCACCCGGTGAGTGTTGTATTGTTGTATTGTTGTACCCACCCGCAGCCAACCTGCCGCCATCGCGCGCTCGCTGGCCGCCGCGCAGGGCAAGGGCCGCCCCGCCGTCACCCGGTGAGTGTTGTATTGTTGTATTGTTGTACCCACCCGCAGCCAACCTGCCGCCATCGCGCGCTCGCTGGCCGCCGCGCAGGGCAAGGGCCGCCCCGCCGTCACCCGGTGAGTGTTGTATTGTTGTATTGTTGTACCCACCCGCAGCCAACCTGCCGCCATCGCGCGCTCGCTGGCCGCCGCGCAGGGCAAGGGCCGCCCCGCCGTCACCCGGTGAGTGTTGTATTGTTGTACCCACCATATTGTATTGTTGCACGAGCGCGCCGCCATCGCTAGTTTATGAAAAAAAATTACTACATTAATAATATAAAATTTAAAACCGTATAAAGACATAAAAAAATGTTACAAAAATTGAGTGAAAAAATCCTACCTCATAATGTACCCAAAAATAAATTTAATACTCCATACACAGTAAAATACATTTATTGTTTCACAGGTCTCGCAGTGCTGAGTCACTAGCAGAAGCGGCAATGGAGGGTTCCCGGCCGGCTCAACCAGCGGAACCCGGCACGCTCAACCCGACCTTGCCTGACACGCCTGGTAATATTACAATAAAGTTATAAAACTTTAGCAACAGCGTAAATTGTTGATTAATTAAGCATTTCGGTTGTGTTCTAACGTTGAATATTTTGATGCATTGATAGTTTCCGTCACAGATTTAAAATTATAATAAAGAGTATTATTAATTTAAGCGTTATTTGATTTGGCGAAGCATAACGTAGCGCAATGCAAGTTTAATCGATTTCCGCAGTTATGCACTGCTCTTCACAAGTTTCATGTGCCAGGTTTAGCTATTACCTATTAGTTATCGATAAGTCTTTAAACTTTGATGGAGGTCTTATGGGTGATTTAAAACAAGTTCGCTTTTAGTCCTTATCTTCACCAACCCATACAAAAACAGCGTAGTTGAGTAAATTCCACCTTAAAGGTTGTAGCCAGTATGCATTCTATAAAAGGAATTATGCATAAAGTTTATTTTTATGTAAAATGTATTTATTTCAGTTGGAAAAATGCAAATAATAATGACAAATGGTTTTTTTTTGCATTTTTTTAGAATCTTTATAACGTAACACGTAAAAAAATATATGGCAAATATACCTATATACTAAAACGCAGTTATTAACGGTTAAAATTGCAAATTACTTGTTTTTACCATAATTTTTGGTACTGCGAGTACTGCGTTCTCAATCGGTGACGTCATATCTGTCGGTTTGTTAGTATGGGCCGTTTTCAACGCTACGCGGTAAGGTTTAACTTTGGTTTGTATTTCTGTCTACCCTGAAATACCCTCAAATCGATGTGGCCCTTTAAGAACATTTGATCCCTATGTAATAAATAGAATCGATTGATACAATAAAAAATAATGAAAGTTCCCTATTGCGCAATTCCGCAGCGATAGCGTCGATGACGGAGCGCGAGTCGGCGCACCCGGCGGGCGGGCGCGAGCAGCTGCTGGCGCGCCGCAGCGGCGACGGCGAGGACAGCGCCGACGCCGACAGCGACCGCGAGGGCGCCGCGCACGCCGTCGCGCATGTCGGTACCCGACCATATGCAAGCACACAAAAATATATCACATGATACCTAAATCAAACTTAAACATGTCACTCATGCGATCATACCTGAACATGTCCACGTACAATCATACCTAAACATGACACACGTGCGATCATACCTGAACTTATACACGTACAATCATACCTAAACATGACACACATGCGATCATACCTGAGCATGTCCACATACGATCATACCTAAACATGTCACACGTGCAATCATACCTGAACATGTCCACGTACGAGGGGACGTGGGAGGTTTTTTTTTCCGCCAGCTTTTTTTCCTCTCAATGCACAAAAACCCATCATGGTGGGTGCCCGAAACTGATGACGGTGAACCACATACGGTTCAAATAAAATAAAATAAATTTGTACAAAAAGCACAAAAGTGGCTTAAATTTACCTAATTTAAGTAAGTAAAGTTATTATAATGTAGAATTATTTAAGTATACTTTATTTTAGTACGTGCGTGCGTATTTTAGTGTTTATTTTAAATAATTAGTTTATAATTTAAATTTAACTTTAACTTGTAATATATCACTTTTACAATAAAATTTGTACACCCTAAAGGGTAAATATGGCATCTAAATATTTTTGTAAAACCTTTTTTGCTACCCATATTTGTGCAAATAAAATATTTTCTTTTCTTTACAATCATATCTAAACATGTCACACGTGCAATCATACCTGAACATGTCCACGTACGGTCATACCTAAACATGACATGTCTACGTACGATCTTACAAATACATGTCAAACATGGGGGCACACAGAAACATATCACATAGGTATAACTCCGAATATTTTTGAGGTTGGATGTAGATTTTACAGACCTTTGCAACAAATGCGTGTTTCTCTTTACTGAATGTTGTATACGATGTATGATGTAATTGTATAATGTAATGTAATTGAATGTAATACAATGTTGCAGAGGGACAGTCTCACAATTCGCGAAGAGGAGCCAGAGGCGGAGCGGGCAGTGGGGGGTGAAGGCCAGGGGGAGGGGGGCCAGGAGGGGTGGAAGCCGTCAGGCGCGTGGGTGGCCAGCTGGAGGGCCAGGCTGCCGCTGCAGACCATCATGCGGCTGCTGCAGGTGCTGGTGCCGCAGGTCGAGAAGATCTGCATCGACAAGTGAGATCATTTAATTTTAATAGGATTTTATACTCGATTCGATTGTATGTTCTAATATAACTCTGAAACTTGCAAAATTTATATTCAATCGATAAGTGACTTAAAACGAATTTAAATATTAAATTTTCCAATTTCGCACGTAATGTGACGAAATCGCTGGATACTGCTTTTACTATGTTATGCCGTCACTTGGTTGTTTATATAACTGTATGACGTCATTATGGCGGCTACAGTTTCGCTTAAAAAAGTGATATTAATTTCTTAAATTTTTTAATCTATGTTTATACCTCTAATTTATCTCATTAATTTTTTAAATCTTTATTGCACTTATATAAAAGAAAAAAGTACCTATTACTTTTGACAGGATCCATTTATTGAACCTTGTTCAACGGGCATTGAAGGAGTTCATAAGACAGAAAGGTCCACTTAAAAATGTTGATCATTGGCGAATATAATTTGAATCGGTGCTTAATTTGAAGTAATTTTCATATATATATATATATACATATATACGGCCAAAAGCAAATAAATATTCTTAAATCGTCTCTTCGACTGCAGTCTATGGACGTCTATGTTCATCTTCACTAAAACACAAAACACATTACATTACATTTCGGCAGAACTAGATGCATGTGTGGTATTCCCTTGATTAAACATCCAAGTTCATCTATCATCAGGTCCGAATGTTTTTTAACCGAAATAATACGTGCTCAGGGGTCTGGTGGACGAGTAGAAGGTCCTGAGTCTAGTTTTTTAAGGTGGAAAGTTGTTTCACAGAGGCCTGACGGGCGAGTCGGAGATCCTGGGTCTGGATTTTTTTTAGCGAGCAAGTTTGTCCGCAGGGGCCTGACGGACGAGTCGGAGATCCTGCGGTTCCTGCAGCACGGCACGCTGGTGGGGCTGCTGCCGGTGCCGCACCCCATCCTCATCCGCAAGTACCAGGCCAACGCCGGCACGGCCGCCTGGTTCCGCACCTACATGTGGGGCGTCATCTACATACGGTACGCCACTTTCAGGGACCGAGACAAGTTCAATGTTCAGAAATACTGACTTTACTGACCTAAGTTTTGAAAATACTGGCCATTTTCATAGTTTTTTATTTGAATGGAGTAGCAGACGTGCATGCAGGCCACGTGGTGTTAAATGGTTGCTGCAGCCCATGGACATCTACATACAACCTCAAGCAAGCGCAGGTAAGCCTTGTCTGAGGTCGTATGCAGTTGCGCTGCTACTCCGGAGGCTGGTGGTCGCCTCATGTAAGTGTGGCCGGCAACTGCACCTTTCCACCGAAACACAATAGAGTTGGTTCACGACAGAAGTGGGTGCAGCGGTGGTACTTCCTCGGGCGAATCATAACAGTTCTACCACCTACCTAGTTTTTATTGGTGAAATGGTGTAAAATAAAAAACTTTTTATCTAATAAAAAACACAACGCATAATACATAGTTTAAACTTGATAATTGTAAGTCGTAACATAAAAGAAAGACAATACATGAAAAAAAAAAAGAAAAAACAGAACCGAAAAAATACATTGGAATGATGTGGGAATCAAATGTTAAAGTATATAGAGCATCAAAAAAAGCCCCAGTGGGTCATCTAAAAATTTATTGCTACACAGTAGAGAAAGTTTAAAAATAATAATTGGGTTTGGAAAAATACTGACCATTTTTAAAACTTTTACTGGCTGCAACCCTTTTTGCGTCCCACTGCTGGACACGGATCTCTCCTCATTAAGGGAAGGCCTGGAGCTTACTCCACCACGCTGCTCCAATGCGGGTTGGTGGAGATGCGAGTTAGTGACCAACACACTGTTTATTGATTTTACTGACCTGTTTCGGCCCTGCACTTTGTATGCAGAGGCCTGACGGGCCAGTCTGAGATCCTGCGGTCCGCCTGGTCCAACCACGTGCATAGTACCACGAACATTTTTTTTTACCCAACTAAAGGGACTTGGAAGTAGTACTTGTACCACTGGCATTTTATTATTATACCCATATTCCCACCCGTTTAACAGTCTGTTGCACCTTTGGCACATTGTTCTTGTTCTTGGCCGACACCTGATGTATATGACGTGCCTCGGACCGCGCCTGGTTGGAGGGGCTTGTGTTTAGTTTGGAGAAATTAGAGGTTTGTCAAGGGTGAGCCCGAATGGT
The DNA here is from genome assembly GCA_911387765.1 of Pyrgus malvae. Lineage (NCBI taxonomy): Eukaryota > Metazoa > Arthropoda > Insecta > Lepidoptera > Hesperiidae > Pyrgus > Pyrgus malvae. The sequence goes on along the minus strand of OU426958.1, from coordinate 2,235,081 downwards.
TTTTTGCTGGAGCCACCTACTAAGAATTTGTGTTTGAGTAAAGTGAGTAAGAGAGTCAAACCGATCTATCTATCGATAACAACCGGGACCAACGGCTTAACGTGCGCTTCGTAGGACGGAAACTTCGTAGGCGCATGAAATGTTTACCACTAGTGGTCAAAGCACGCCCGATTGGCTCAGCAGAGTTCTTGCGTTCTACGCTAGCCGCTGGGCCACGCGCACTTCTATATAACTACACCAAGACTTAGCCATAATAGCATGTATTTCATTTTTCAGAAATGTGGACCCGCCCATTTGGTACGACACGGACGTCAAACTGTTTGAGATCCAACGGGTATGATAACGGAACTGGACTTAGGATAATTTGAATGCAGAATATATTGTTATAACCACGTGTACGGTACCGTAAGAGTCACCCTTTGATTACGTCACTAATAAGAACAAAGTGTTTATTTGTTTATTAATCACCAAAATGCACTGTAACTTTCATACAATTTATACTCAACATAAGACATTTTATAGGATATTGAATTATAGGACAGTTTACTTACTGCCTGGTAAATAACAGGTAATAAATTGATAACTTTATATGTAATACTCCGAAATTCTTGTGACGTAATTAATAGATTTCAATTCGTTGCGATATAAATTGTTATTATCATCACACCTCGAATTTTCTACTTAGTTTACCTCTAAATGATTCAAATACTTAGTCAATTTTACATACCTACGTTTCCAATTCTTCTTTTGAACGTTTTACATAATTTCCTCATAGGTGTTTAATTATTATGTACATTTTAGTTTTATTTCGAGTGATATTTGTAAATGATAACATTTTTTGCTTTTAACTATAGTTGCAGCTCTCATTTATTCTAATTTTTATATAAGTTTTTGAAAGGCTATGTTAGATATCTTTAACTACATATTATTATATGTAACAACTAAGGTTTTTCATTATTCACTATTTATTTTTGTTTAGTTACCTTATTAATTTTATAACTGCTTAATATTTGTTTGTAGTTAAAAAACGTAGACTTCATTTTACAAAACTATTTGAATTAAAAGTTTGTACAGAGAGACTTGTAAGAAATATTAAAGTTGGTAATTGTGATATAGCTTAATATTGAATCAAAGATAACAAAAATTGTCACATAGAGTGATCTAGGGCAAACCATAGTCTAGATTCACATTGAATGTATATGTTACAGTCAAAACTCATAGTCACTTTTGACTGCAAAAATCAGTTAAAAGTGAACTGTACACTAAGTGCGGAACTTATAGTTTTGAGGTGGAGTAGAGGGGAGAGATGAGCTCTACCCCTCCCCAACTCATTTATTTTTTCGTTTCTCATATTCACTTTCAATATTTAATTCTCAATCACTGCAACATAAAACATTTTAGGTACCTTTTATAAAAGCAGAGGTTAATGACACTAATGACGACTGAACTCTGCTAAGCTGTAAAAGTGCAATATTGCAAAAGTCTTTGAAATTTTGTTTTGACTAAGGACATTGGTCAAAACCACTTTTGACTGATTTTGCAGTCAAATTGACTTAAACCGGCTATGAGTAATGAATGTAACATATAAACGAGAATCTGTAGGAAGATACTTTTAATACCTAGAGTATTAAATTATGACATGCGACTTATTCTTATGAAATTTAAGTGTTACAAAACTTTAAAATCTGATTAAAAGTTTTTTTACTTGTTGCCCTATATATTTATTTTTATCTGGTACCTTTATCAACATTATAAGTAATATTTTAAGGGTAACATAAAAATATAATTGGTTATAAATAATGATAGTACCTACGTTATAAAATCTGAATAATGTGAAACTTGTAAATAACCAAAATACTACCTGGAAAATAATGATATACCATTTATTTTATATTTTAATATTGATAGTATTACGCTTATTTTGTACACGCTGCAAATCTATTTGTGCTAAAGCTTTCTGTGTAGCTTATCTTTTTAGGCCTAGTCATGTTTTTTGTAATATTCCGATATTTTTAAATCCTATTTACTTCTTCATTTACCAAGGACTTATGTGACTTCTAAACCGCTTTTATAGTGCATTATTTGGTCTTTTTAGAGGTTTTTGCTAGAATTTAAAGCAACTGACGTTGTATGACTGAACTTGCAGCACTTACTACAACAATTTGCTTTTAAAAAGTGAAAATTATTTAAACTGAATTACACAACATGAATGTAACGTAATTATTTATAATAAATAAGAAATGTGAATCTAATGGGCCAAGGAGCATTGGGGATCTTACTTTAATTCAAATAATCTATTTCAAAATTATTTGTACTTAAAAATACTGCACAAAACAGCAGTGACACCATTACATTATTATTTTATTACACGTTTATCATTTAGTTAACATTCCAATTATGTATTATATTTTGTCTGAAACAAAATGTATCGAGCCTTGTTACATAATATCTCACATGCTTTGCACCAATCGCATTATAAAATATTTTGTGTGTATATAATTTAAGTATGTACTATTTATTACGTTATTGTACTTAATGTTATGAATTTTAATATATTAAAATATGAGCTTGACTTTTCTGGTTTTATTTAATTACCTTATTCTGTACTGGCAAATAAATACCTTTAATTTATCTACGACAAGCATTGCGAGTATAGACCACCATAGAGAAATTCCACAGGTATAGACTGAATCGATACGTGTCACTGTCATTACGTGTGTAAGGCCGCTATCTTACGGCGTTACTCCAACGTCTCCAACGTTGTCCCTGCGCAAGTACCGGTGGGAAAGCGGCCTAAAGGTAATAAATTTGCAACTGCACCGATGCGATGCGATGAAAGTCGCAGTTTGCAAAAGGCTTAGGCGCTTCTAAAGAGAATTAATGAATTTTTTTATAGTGCATGCTCGAATGAAAATTTGTATAGTAGTCAGTATTTCTATGAAGTTACAGATTATCTTATCCTAATATATATAAATTACGTGTCACGTTGTTTGTCCGCGATGGACTCCTAAACTACTGAACCGATTTTAATAAAATTTGCACACCGTGTACAGTTTGATCCAACTTGACAGACAGGATAGCTTATATCTTTATTTATAGTAGCAATATTATTTTATTTCTTATACTTTTAAGGCAGGACAACGTCTGCCGGGGTCGCTAGTATATTATACAATTTATGTCATCCATTAATCAGCTCCACGTAAGCCTCCGCTAACATTCGCTACTCCGTCCAGTACTCCTGCGACATCCGAATTGAAACGTTTACTATTCATTGCTGCTGACTGGACTGGGGGCTTACCAAAAGTAACATCGCTTCGTAGCAAAATACTAAATTCGTCATCGTTCATTTAGCTATCTTTTTTGAAAATCGCGATCGTAGCGAAGGCGATAACTAAGTGCTGCTTGCTTGTCTTAGCAATCAATTATATGGGATAGTCTTAGAGCATCAAAGTTATTGACTCACCCTTCAGTAGTCGGCATAGCGCCTCGCTTCTATACATAATTTTTGTGCCAAATCTGGTGCGGGGGGACGGGAGGTGTCCCACATTCACAAATATTCTTTCATCGCTACAGACGCATACATTTCTAAATATGTCATTTTCAATGCACCGTCAACACTGACACCGACACACACACACACTAGTTGTATAACTAGTAGGCACATTGTGCATGGACGTTGGGACGAGGGCACGAGGGGTAGGCCGGTAAAGGCCACTCCTCTCTGACGGGTGTCATACTTATACCTTGATGCTCTAAGGGGATAGTGGTCGATGACAATTCGATAGTAAGTAGTTTTTGTCGGACGTGACGCGCTAGCTTTAGAAGCAAAGCAAATTGAACTGAATAAAATAAAACGGCTGAATCACATCAATATATTTATTTTAAGCTTTCGTTACACTGACGAACCAATCTGTCCCATCTAAGGTCCAATACAAAAATAATATTGTACATGTACAGTATCGCTAAATGCGTAAAACATATTAAATCACATTGCACTAACATGACTAGATTTGTTTATACCCAACTACACAACTATGAAATAATAATTTTTATGAAATATAGTAAAATGCAGGATTTAAATGCAGTTTTCGTTAAATTAGTATAAAAAAAGCTTTTGAGATCATAGGTTTACGAAATTAAGTCTGTTTAGTTTTTAATAAATAATAAGACCAAATTCCACAGTCAAGTTTACAATCCTTCGTTTCCAAGATCCATAAGAAATAATAATTCATTTCCTGTCCTACAGTAGCTTCTAACCTACTCACTGGACGACAATCTATCTAAAATCTAACCTACGCAATGTCACTACAGAACATTTTAATACAATATCTTAGCTGGCGAGTGTACTAGCTCTATTTACTTGAAGATCTGAGATAAAAAATCAAAGAAAAAGACAAGAGATTAAAGTAACTATAGAATCATTAGCGAGTGAAAAATATAAGTTACTGATTCTCTTTGGCACTTTTTTTAGATCAGTAACGCCTGGTACAATATTGTTTGGTACATTATTATCAAAATGTTCTGCAATACATGGACATCATACATTGAACATTATGCTGTTGGATTCCCATAAATTGTTACATTAAATACTCATACAAAACTAATCTCTATATCGAAAATATTTAATGAACACTGTATTTATATTTACAATTTCAATTTATTCAAAATGCAAAAGCTAACATGTGAGAAATGATCATTACATGTCTTTAAAATTATAGCACATGTTGATTAAAACATTTCTTCAATAAATTAAACCTTATTTAACAAAAAAATAGAAATAATAATAATAATAAGGGCCTCTTTCACCACCTTCAAGTAAGTGACAAGTACGCTAATTGTTGGTTAGTCACCCGTAACTTTAATTTCAATTTCACGATGTTCAAGTAGCACTAATCATATGATAAACTGACCCGTACTCATCGCTTTTACTTACCAATTAACTTTACTTGGGACGTAACTAACCAACACTTTACTTGGAGATTGTGAAAGAGGCCCTTAGACATTGGAATTTTATATTATATATTTTTATTTATTTATGTATGTTATATAATGTAATTAGTAAGATATGCAATGGTCACATCCCACCTTCAATAAGTATTCAGAATAGTAACAAGCTAGCTATTTGTGCGCAAGAAATAGTATAGTGATGATAATTATAAATTGTCTCAACAAGTCATTAAGCTCAAAGTGCCAATAAATGTTAAAATATCATCAGAAGCTTTGTTGTAATGCCAGATCGGCTTTGTCAGAAAAATTATTGCGTTACTATTATTATTAGGATTGATACTTTTCGAAATTACGAATATTTTTCCTATCGGAGATTGGGTACTTTGGAGGCAATGACCATTAGATTGTTTTGAGAAGTGGTACTTATGAGGACTTGAAAACACATGTTTTTTTACATATTATACTACTGTACACAAACGCGATAATTAACGGCGGTAAAATTTAGTGGGACCAAATAATGATGAAATATATACTATTTACTGGCCATGGCTAGTCAGAAAATAAGATAATCATTAGTAATAAAACATTTTATGAAGGTATGAGATTCGGTAGGTTTTTAACATATGCTATTTTTAATACAATTAAGAATGTTAAATCTGTATAAGAACACTTACTACTTTTACATAACTACGGCAGGTGAAACCCTGTACAAACACCAATTTCATGAGATATCTACCTAACACCACAATATTTTTACAACAAAATGAATATTCTCTATGAATTAACATCATTTACGGGGTTTGTAAAATGTTGCTTTAATTTGTATTTGTGGCTAAAACACACATTAGAATAATCATTAAAACTACCTATCTTTTGTGTAGCCTACATGGAACCTTAAAATACTGTTCTTCCTATTACAAACTGTTGTATTGTTGTTATTCAATAATGCCAATGAATAAAATGTAGATTCAGATATAATTTTTTGATACTTGACACCAATATATCTTTTTAACTAAAATAGTTGTAAGTTATATTACTTAGGCCTACATATCACTATAATAATATCAATTTTAGCTCCTCAATTAATATGCACAAAATAATTTTAAAGTGTATCAAATCTTATTTACTAAAATAATTAAATGAAATGGTAAAGTGTGCATTAAAAGTAAAATATTCATATTCAAAACCTACATCAATTCAGTCAATATTAAACTTAAATGAAACAAATAAATAAAAATAAAAGAAAACATATTAACATAACACATAAATAAATAAATAAATAAATCACTTTGCTCCCAATTTAGATAATTATTCATACATCATAATGAACCAGCATTATCTTTATTTAAGTCTGAGCAGCCTAGTTGAATTAAGTCTTACATGTAAATTACCTCCTTGTTGGAGATTTTTTTCTATATTTACTTTAAAACACCAAAGGAATATATTCCTGTGACTTCTATAAATCCTTGCATTTTGCAAATCATTTTCGTTTCATTACATACTTACATACTACACTCAAATAGTTAATATATATTGTTTTTAGGCCACATTCCCACTTCTAAAATGCTCACCATACTGGTTAAGTCAGTTAAATCTTGTACATAATATTATTAACATCTTCAGATTATTTAATAAACTCAGTAGCAGCAGTCAGGATTACAATTTTGCTGCAATCCTTGGCTCTGTTTATGGTTAGATAGAGGTTTTGCGCTACTAAAAACACGACGTTAGATTTGAATAAAAGTTCTGGTCATTAAAATAATACACTAAATTATTCATTAGGCTTGTTTTCCAGGTTCAACTTTTTGCAGCTAGAAATTTTTGGTCCGGTTCAGTTTATGCCTTCAGGTGCAATGGTATTCACGACACGGGGTATTCTAATGTGGGGTTCACTGTATTATGATCCCTACTGATCACACAATCGTCCATGCTCGCCAAGAAGCCACCGCCCAGTTATATGATGAATTCGGTAGCGGAGAGGGCGGAGAGCGGCGAGAGGGGCGAGAGGGGCGAGAGCGGGGAGCGCGCGGGCGGCGCGGGGGCGGAGCGCTAGCTGAGCGCGCTGTAGGCGGGCGGCGGCGGCGCGGCGCGCGGCGGCAGCAGCACGGCGATGTGGTAGGGCGGCGGCGCCTCCGCGCTCGCGCTCGGCGTCGTGTCCGCCGACTGCAGCAGCGTGGCCAGCGAGATGTCGTCCGACGGCTCCGATGCTGGCTGCCGAATAAATGAGATATCGTTATCATCATAGTTTTAACAAGTTGATCGAGGAAGTAGCATCTCAAGGGATCGCTCCCTACGTAGTTCTTGTTGCTTCTCTGTTTAGGTGCAGCTACCAAAGTGTGCTTCACACCCCAGTCTTCTTTGCGCAGTATAGTTTAGAACCATAATACAATCTATGGTATTCAATATTTACAGTATTGTAAGAGGAGACTAACTAAAAAGCTTAGCTTTCTGGGTTCCTGGCATCTAAAATGGGAGCTTTAACCATCCAACCAAAGTCCTGAGTGTTGTTTGGGTGTCAGGCCACTTCCACAAGTGCAGAAGATGTACTACATATGCGCTGAGAAAGGCCACCGAGTTCGAATTTAGTGAAGTCAATTAAAATATAACACGTCTCTGCCAAATTGTTCAGATATCTTCTTGAAGGTCCCTCTTCCCAAGGCCACAATGAAAGACACCTGCTCGGGCGCAGCCAAGGGGGTGGGCTTGGAGCGGCAGAGCAACAGCGCGCAGCCCACGCAGCACACGCACGCCACATAGAGGCCCTATAGAGGCCACATACCGGTCGTTCCCGCGACCTCTCCCGCTCGCCCTGCTCCCGGCGCGCAGTGGAGGACACCCGCTCGGGCGCGGCCAAGGGGGTGGGCTTGGAGCGGCAGAGCGACAGCGCGCAGCCCACGCCGCACACGCACGCCACATAGAGGCCCTATAGAGGCCACATACCGGTCGTTCCCGCGACCTCTCCCGCTCGCCCTGCTCCCGGCGCGCAGTGGAGGACACCCGCTCGGGCGCGGCCAAGGGGGTGGGCTTGGAGCGGCAGAGCGACAGCGCGCAGCCCACGCCGCACACGCACGCCACATAGAGGCCCTATAGAGGCCACATACCGGTCGTTCCCGCGACCTCTCCCGCTCGCCCTGCTCCCGGCGCGCAGTGGAGGACACCCGCTCGGGCGCGGCCAAGGGGGTGGGCTTGGAGCGGCAGAGCGACAGCGCGCAGCCCACGCCGCACACACACGCCACATAGAGGCCCTATAGAGGCCACATACCGGTCGTTCCCGCGACCTCTCCCGCTCGCCCTGCTCCCGGCGCGCAGTGGAGGACACCCGCTCGGGCGCGGCCAAGGGGGTGGGCTTGGAGCGGCAGAGCGACAGCGCGCAGCCCACGCCGCACACGCACGCCACGGCTGCGCACACCACGCTGGTCTCGCCGCCGCGCTCCGTGTCACGGGATACCTGGAATGTTAGAAAATTGTTTAAAATATAGGTATTCAAACTACCACTAAGGGAGGTGTAACAACAAAATATCAATACCATAAATTAGCTTGTTGTCCCGTACTAAACCACTGATCCTGCCTCAACTGCTTCGTGTAAATTTGCTTTTCTATTCTTGTGGACTTGAATGAAGGCAAGTGAAGGATTCGTGCAGTAAGTATAGCAACAAAAACCAAAGTATCAAAAGCCAGACTCCTGACATCCGTGATGTAATGTGAGCATAAATTTGTAAAATTCCATGCAGCACTTACCCTTCATTAAAACACTCAGCCTATGTTTCTTCATAGAGTAAGGGATTCTAGTTTGTCGGTCAATCAGGGGTAGTTGATGATTGTCTTCTTTCTCGCAACAGGCGATTATACAATTAACGATTTGGGAGATGTCATTTGCAATACTTTGCTTAGTACTATAAAGGTTACAAGTAACAAAGCAGCGTCACCTGTCTGTCAAAGTAGTACTTAGCACCAGCCAGGAACACGGTGGCCAGCGCGAAGGACACCAGCATGCCGAACTTGAGGTGCGGCGCCATCATGGGCGAGTGGTGCATGCCGAGCGCGGCCGTGCGCAGCAGCGTGTCGGGCGTGACGCTGCGCGCCGCCGCCAGGCTGGCGATGGTGGGCGCGGCCGGCTCCGGCGGGATCTCCACGTACAGGCTGGGCTCCTCGGCCCGCCGCGCCTGCACCGCCTGCGCCGCGTGACCCGCGTGCACCGCCGGCATTGGTGGAGGCCTGTGCCCACAAAAATTACCATACACAACATGTATTACTGCAACCTTATTAATGTAAACATTCTTTTTGATTTCATACAATAAAACCACGTCGCAGTAAAAGGAGCACATGCCAACCTCTAACCAGAAGGACTGACGATCTAAAGGAGACAGTGAGAAGCAGCTTGATTCAAGGAGTGTAGGACTGGAAGGAGTGGCAAACTTTAGTCGAGGCCTATATACTACAAGGGACTATGAAAGACTGATGAATACAATAAAGTTTATAGATTATAAATGTGGCGAAATATATTCCAAAATAATATGAAAGAAAGAAAAGAAAGAAAAAATATTTATTTCATAAAAGGAATACAAAGTATTCGCTTAATAAACGTAGTTTTTTCCCGGTCACCGCCTTTAGGTGCCCGTTTGGGCTAGATGTTGAGCTGAGAGAAAAAAAACAGCAAAAATAAACTCCCAGCAGCACTCTTTTACAAAAGGACATTAAATATTTGAGATAACAGAATGGCTATGAGTTGATAATGGGCACACGTGACAGCTGATCGTGTGAGACACTATTAACCCACTCCCATTCCATTGTAAAATTTGTTTATATTTTAGCAATTGATTCATCTAACGAGACAACCTCTAGCATTTGATTTGAAGTATCCTTTTTATATTTCGAATATTGTGGTGTGACATACTTGTAGTATATTGTCGTTTGAGCTTGAGGCGTCAATGAGTAGGGCATTTAATGTATCACAGTGTACTATCATCATTGTGTGAAGCGAAGCGAACGCCGTGGCCGTGGCTGGAGTAGAACGCAATCGATCTGCAGCACTAAACAAAACGAGCGCGGTCGCTAGTAAGACGATTGACTGCTAGTGGCAAGTTTAATGCGCGTTTCCGTGTTTCAGAGGGCACAATAAGTCTTATTAACCGATGTGCTATTTGAAAGCTATTTTGATCCGATAGCGGGTTCGCCCGCATCCTGCATTGGAACAGCGTGGTGGAGCATGCTCCAGGCCTCCCCAATATTGGGGAGAGAGCTGTGGCCAGCAGAGGGACGTAAGGTGGCACTCACCCGTACTGGCGGTGCAGACGCGGGCGGCGCGGCGGGCAGTCGGCGGGCGCCAGGCGGTGCGGCCCACCCTTGCGGCCCGCGTACACGCGTCCGCGCGACCGCCCCACGCCCACGCCCGGCTCATACGCTGTTCCTTCAACAACGTTTTTACTAATAAAATGAAGCAAGTAGCATTAAATTCAGTTCCAGGTGCTCTGAGGCATGTCTTTATACAGCAACATGTTTAATAAAAAATTATTATTGGCAATTATTCTTTGTCAATGAAGACAATGTCCACAAAATATTTAAAGAAATTTAAGAACCCACTGTTTCATTATTTTGCCTGGGACCTGGGCACGAAACTGAATAGGGTTGATAAAAACATCATATACCTCCAAAAAATGTCATTTCACATTTCCTAATTAAAAGTAAGAATGGAAGATAATATTTTAGAGTGAAAAAAAAAAAGATTCAACAGAAATGGAAATAAGGATACATGTGAACTTGTTTCTCATATTATTTCATAGTTTCATTCTACTTACACATAGCAGTACAATGTAGAATTAAAAGTATTAGGTGTCACTGTATCAGCTGCTTAGTAAACATTATGTAAATCCTTGATTTAAGGTACTCACTGACATATAAGGTAGTCATGTAATATAATATGCTAAGTATTAGTCATAAAGCTTACGTCCACTAAGCATACAATAATTTCCCAATAGAAACAATCATGTTATGAAGCCAATGAGTGCTTGTAACGCTTATAACCCACAAATCCTTTGATGCTAATGTAAGCCTCAACTAAATGTGTTACAATGCCATTTAATTAAGCAAGAAAGAAAATGTCTGATAACACAATAAGGAGAAATTATGAATGAATGTATTTAACAAAAATGTTTATGGTTTAAGAATTTTATTATTTCTTTAAGTTTAAAATCACTTACAAGAAATAAATAAAAGTACATTAGTAGTTTCGCAAAAGTACATTAGTACTCGCAACAATATTGTATTAAGTACATTAGTAGTTAATACAATATTGTTGCAAGCAAATTTTGTAAAATGTTAGCGCTGTTATCATAACTCTTAGACATATTACAGTGGACCCCCAGTAATCCGACAAACGTTTTGCAGGGCAGTGTTGGATTATCGAATTTGTCGGATTATAGAGTACTGCCTAAGACTGCTAAGAAGTACCGCCTGCCTACCACTATAGTCCGGAATTTTTTCAAAAGAGTACCTTGTAATCCGTCAAATTACAGGTTCAATGATAGGATTATATATGTTATATACTCAGAAGTACTCAGTACTCAGAAGTACAAATCATCAATCAGTACTCAGAAGTACAAATCATACTTCATTATGTATGTCAAATTTAGTAAATTAAACAACTCAATAGAGAGCCTACGTTTTATTATAAAATTAACGTCATTAATGCTATAGAACTTACAAAAAATATGCAATAACTTTACATTAGGAAATAATTGTGTACAAACAAATGTACATTGTATATTAAAATAGCATTAGCAAAATATTCAAACAGACCATGTCGGATTATAGGGGGTGCCGGATTAGCCGGGGGCCGGATTACCGGGGGTCCACTGTATTAAGAAAAGGATGGCGACAATTTTAACTGACTAATAAACACAAGATAATGAAAGAAAAATCAGCCCTCAATATATTGACTTTGCCTTTCTGTTTATAAGAATTAAATAAGTTTTGAAATGTGTGTTAAATTTTTAATTTTGAAAATATTTTATGTGATTCATGTTTTTCGTTACACTTTCAAACAGTTTAGCACAAAGAGAGAACTCATTACCAGCTGACAAGGAAGACGGGACACGGTGGCGGCCAGTGTAGGCGCACTGACTGCGCTTGTCTATCCAGAAATGCATTGCCGAGCTCCTCGCCGATCACGTACACTTCAGACCCTGAGGATACCCTCACAGCTTCCACATCATGATCGGAACCTGCAAATAAGCCCAATTGACAAATATTTCCATCATATAAAAATAGCACACAGTTCCCAATTCATTTACGAAAACCTACGTTAATAAATTATTGAAGGGTTGAAAATTAGCCCGACAATAAAAACACTTTTTCTTATTTTCTGGAATTTATTTGGATAAAGTCCCCATCCGTTCCATATTATTTATTTTATTGTTTTATAGTATAACGCGCACAGCACAGGTTCAAAATTTAATGAAATAAAGGTTTCGTCGTTCAGGATTTTTTTCAGGATCTTTTTGACATGACAGCCAACCATTGGCGTGGGGCGCTGGGCGGGGTGCACAATGCAAGCATAGATAGAGTACATTTATCTCAGATTTTTAAACGGGCAAGGTGCAAGTTACTCTATCTATGGCGGGGTGCGCGACGTGCGGAAGCAAAACAAACAGGGTTGCCAACCAAAGGGGATGAATTCGCAAATCAATACCTAACAAAATGTATTTACATTTAACATGCGTTAGCATCCTAGTAGTCTGTTCATTTAACATTAGAGGGAAATACGGGCGTAGTGTTTAATTTCTCTCTGAAGAAAGGTTCCTTCAAAGTTCAACCCACAGAGGTTCAACCGGAGATTATATTATTATCAGTAAAATTGTTGTTTTTTTATGTATAATCGTTGAAAGCTAAGCGTAAAAAAAGCGTAAGAGTACAATACTCAAAATAAATTAAAACTTTACTTAATTTTGTAATTATGTATCTACTCTTAACGGATAATCCATCCAGACTATAACGAACGCCTGCATACATGGCCACATGATGAGGGAAAATACATTTTTAAAACTTACCGCGCCATATTACCATAAGCATACTCATTTCCGGAAAATTCTAGACATCTAATATCATTAATCATTATGATCAGTAAATCAGTTTGCGTTCGGAGAGCAATATGTAACACTTCAATAATGATAAAATAAGTTTTGATAATACGCATTGATTTTATTAACTATCTGTAAATTTAAATAAAATTTAATAAAAATAGTTAATTTTTATATACTTGTCTCTAAAACTTTTGTGAATATCAATTAATACCCATAAGCAATACTGGCTAATGGGATAAAAAATAAAGTTTCTAAACGCGATTTAAATATTTATTGATTGCAACACATCTTGCTGGTACTCAACTCACAAAGTCACAAGTCACCAATCTACATTCTACAACTGCCACCCGTATAAATAATACCTGCCCTACACGTTGCGAGAAATCGTTCAGAGATCGGCCGATTTTTCTCTGAACAGAGAAATCGGAAGCCCCTAGTGCCTCCACACGTCACCGATATCTGATTCGATCGTCAGTTTTCCGCAGAAGTTCGCACAATAAACATGTTATCAAGATGAAAAATGATGATGTCGCTCTTGCGTTATTTATTAATTTATTCATTTAAACATTGGTGTGAGGCATTTAGTACAATATTTGCAGGTCTTAATGCTTAATACGAGTTCAAATAAATGCTACCTTTTCAGGCTTCACACATCATAATATTGTAAACTTACAAAATAGAATATTAAAACAGTAAATATGTGAGGAACTTAATATTTATCATTAAATTTCAATAATACAATTATCATATTGTTATATAACGATGACCCCTGTGGCGCAATGGTTATCATGCCAGTCTGCCGATCAGAGGGTCCTGGGTTCGATTCCCGGCGAAGCAGAAATTTGAATGACGAGTTTAAAAATTTCTGTCCTCAGTCTGGGTGTTGTTGTGTGTGGTAATCTCAGAGTATACATACTCTTTTGATATGTTTGGTTTATGTATAATGTTTGAATGAATTATGTCATATTTGTTGATTCCGTGACAATCTTTTGAATAAGAAACATGCATAGCTATCTGACATAATTTTCCTATTTTATAAAAAAATACGTTTTAATAATAAGTAAATTCTAAAATGTTTAAGTTTCAAATAAATAGTTTGCTTATGAATCCTTAAGTGTCTTTTTGATTTGAAAGTGATCCTATTAGCCACATTTTGTGTTTGTGTGTGTGTCCATGGCACCCACGACACAGGGTAAATCTGTCTTACTGTGGGGCTTTGAGTGTGAAATGTTTATTATTTATTATTATAATAATGTCCGACAAAATATACGAGGGCTGTTTGATAAGTCGTTTTAAAAAGTTAAAAATATATGTTTTGAAACAATTAAAGTCTGAAATAATTGTAACTTTTCAATTTATCAGGTAGTTGGTTGTATATTCTAATTGTCATAATAAAACTATTTCCAGATGTCAAAGATAATTTGGTTCGATGCATGTATATACATACCTACATATAATTTGTGACTATTTAGAGTGCGCAAAAAAAATCGAGGAGCATATTATTGCATAAAGCACGCTTTACATGATACGCACGTCCGAAAACAAACGGGGTCCGAGACGAAGCCGGCGAACTGTCGAGTGCCGAGCCGAGTTCAGCCGAGCGATCCCGAAGCCGCCCGAACCGCCGACGAACGATTTCTCTGATGAAATTTCATACTGCCGACGACGTACGAGAAATTGAAACGAATCGGAACGATTTCCATCCACACAGTGCGAGAAATCTGAAGAAACAGGTTTCTTCAGAGAAATCTGAAGTAATCTGAACGATTTCTCGCAACGTGTAGGGCAGGCATAAGTTACTCTATGACTGCCACTGCCAGCCAGGGTTGGATTATGTACTATAATTATAGTATTTATACTATAATTTCGCCCTTTGTACTATATACTATCCACATCTAAGGATAGTACACTAAAATACTATAATTTAAAGTTTGCTCCCTAATGCTTAGGGAGCAAACTTTAAATTATAGTATATGAATATTTTGACCGTGCGCGTATCCGACCGAATTCTGATCTTGCGATGTTTTCTTTGTCGATGGCCGGGGATTCCCCGATAATCCTCCGCAGTACACTTCAATTCTTCAATCTTTCCACTAATCTCGTTCGTTCCTTCCATTCCATTCAAATCCATTTAGGGATGGCGATTCTTTCCGAAAAAGATCGATTTTTGAATCGATTCGAATCGTGACCTAATGAATCGATTCACAAAAAAATCGAGGTCTAAATGATCGATTTCCAAAACATCGATCTTTTTTTAACCGACTTCAAAAAAGAAGGAGGTCACTCAATTCGACCGTATATATGCTTTTTTATGTTTGTATGCGGATAACTTCGTCGTTTATGAACCGATTTTGATGATTCTTTTTTGTTCGAAAGCTTATACTTTCGGTGGTCCTATTATCACCAAGTCAAGATCTGACTATGGGATCCCAAGGAAATCGAGAGGAACTCTCAAATTTTATAGCCCCACATAATAATGTGGAAATATCGCAAATTATGTTTAAACAATACAGAATTAATAAATTAAAAGTACTAAAAAGAGTGAAATTATATAACTTTATAACAAAAACAAAACCGCTTTTAAACGGTAAAAAATAATATTGTTCAGTACTTCGCATTTAATACAAGTAAAATAGTGTAATTAAACGATGTCTTATAAGTAAAATCAGGGATATATGCTTTTTTATGTTTGTATGCGGATAACTTCGTCGTTTATGAACCGATTTTGATGATTCTTTTTTGTTCGAAAGCTTATACTTTCGGTGGTCCTATTATCACCAAGTCAAGATCTGACTATGGGATCCCAAGGAAATCGAGAGGAACTCTCAAATTTTATAGCCCCACATAATAATGTGGAAATATCGCAAAATATGTTTAAACAGTACAGAATTAATAAATTAAAAGTACTAAAAAGAGTGAAATTATATAACTTTATAACAAAAACAAAACCGCTTTTAAACGGTAAAAAATAATATTGTTCAGTACTTCGCATTTAATACAAGTAAAATAGTGTAATTAAACGATGTCTTATAAGTAAAATCAGGGAATTAAAAAATAAAAATTATTTCTATTACCATATCAGATCAGGTATCAAACAAGACATTTATTTTCTAAATGTATTGATTACATTTAAAAGTTTATAAAATATATAATAAAATATAGTAGTTCCAAATGCTTAATATCTAAGCTTTTTAAAAACAATAGTCTGTTAAGTCTACTGGGATCTAGGATCCATGAGGTTCCGCTCATCATTTGTGATATTTCCGGCAATTGAAAAAAGTCACTCACAAGGAACAGATGATCCTACGATAATCATACAATCGTAATGTTTTTTCTATCAAAGAGAGTCTAAGTAAACTAAGCACAGAGCCATCTAGCCAGTTTTTGAGTAATTAACCCTTTAACAGGCAACACTCTTATAATACGGGTACATTCAACTAATTGTAAATAATTGTATGGTTTATACCAAAACAGAAAATATCGAATATCGATTTTCAAGGGTGAAATATCGATTCAGTACTACATATCGATCTTTTTGGACTGAAAAATCGATTATTCGATTAATCGATCTCAGATCGCCATCCCTAAATCCATTCCATTCGAAATTCAATCAAAGTGAAATTAGTGAAATCACTTGAGAATTTCAAAAAAAATAATACGTTTTTTGCCATAATTGGTGTTGATTTTAATGACTAATAAGTTAAATTAAAAATAATGAAAGTGTACTATAATTTTTTATAAATACTATCCTTTTAATTTTTTTGTACTATCTTTTTCAACGTACCTAAATCCAACCCTGCTGCCAGCCAGTACTGCCTGCCACTGGCAACTGCCAAAGTTCATTTCATCATTCAGCCAGTCAGTCAATAGTATACAATATTAATTTAAGCAGTCAATGAATTGCCTTTGTCGTCGTGGGCATGTGCACAAAATACGAATGTGTCTTTTTAATTTCTGAAGTGTTCTTTTAACTGCGTTTTAATGCAAGTATAAGAGCAACTTTTGGTGTACAAAACCGCATACCGAATATCAAGTGGGGCAAGTGATTATTAATGTATTGCTCTCAGGGGGAAGATCTTGAGGACTTAAAAGCAGCAATTACGTGGAATAGAGTCAGCACTCGCGCTTTATTAGTGTTATTTGGGTTCGCGTGTTTCTTTTGGCCAAAATGTTGGTTTCACCCGTCATGCCTCCTGAGGTACATAAGAGAGAGCCGGAGCCCTATTGTAATTGTTGGTCCAAGAGAACTACGGTATCATGGCAGCAACTAGACCCTTGCGAATGTGGTGAAGTAAGCACAGGTGAGTGTTAAGTGCAGTTTAATTAATATGCTTAGTAGATTTTTTCTAATAAACAGTTAAGAGAAGGATTCGCGGAAGTGTGTATTATGGTTCAAGACTTCACGATATATTCCGATTCATACTATATTTCCTCCTGCCCTATACTTCTGTAAAATCACTGTAAATTAAAGGTTGCAACTACTTTGCTGAAAGTCTCCATTAAGTAGACAAGAAATATTAAATAGTTATCTGTTTTATAATAACAACATTAATATTCTGACAGAGTGTGAATGGACGTGGGACACACCTGCAATCACAGGCACCAGCTGGCTGGTGCTGAGTGAGGACAAGCGGCAAGTCACCTTCCACCCCTTCTACAGCTCTGGCACAGCTGTTGTCAAAGGAGACACACCCTTTGAACTCAACAATCACTACTACTGGGAGGTGAAGGTGCTGACGGAGACCTATGGTACCGATATTGTAAGTATTAGTGAATGTTTTTATTTTTAAGTATATACTTTTTTTTGGAATATAAATATAGATCACCTTTTTTATTTAGGAAAGACATTGGTATATAAAAGTGATTTGCTATTGAATTCCTTTAAAAAATTGCAGCAGATATCTAAGTACAATATTCATTATTCTATAGTTCTTCTGTTTGTACTACTAAAATAATAAATATTCAAAATATTCCCAACCAGAAAAAATATGTCTTTCCTCTTGGCAGAGTTCCTCAATGTCAATGTCAGTTCTTACACTCAGATGAACTTCAATGTTCTACATTTACATATAATTTTGGTCCTTGTTATTTAAATTATTCTTTATGCAAGAGCTGGTGCTCCATCATATATTTTTGGTCCTTTTTGAGGCCTCCAACTGAGCATTAGAAGTTCAGTCTATTGATGAATGTCTATTAATTGAAAAAACATGTGCTTAAATTGGCAGCTTGCCTCAGGGTCACTGTCATTATCACTTGTTACCTAAAGGTTGCTCCACACATCGCTTTCTCTTTTGTATTTTTGCTTATATTTTAATGTGAAAATTAAAAAAACCTACGTAACTGTGCATGTGCATTTTTTTGTTACATCTGCACTGGTTTTGAGACAGACATATATGAGTTTCAACAGTTCATGGACCTAAGCTGTGCTCATAAAAGATTAAAAGAACAAAGACTTTCTAACAAATTATTATATGTAAATGTAAAAGATAACATCTCTTTACTATCAGGATTATGATGTTAATCTTTGTTTTTGTTGAACGAGTGAATAATTCTTACCAATACTTATAAAATGTTACATTGTTTTTAAACCTATGCCTGTCTTGCACACTTTGTACAGGGTGCAAGTACAGGTATTGGTGTACTGTTTGTATATGTATAAATACATACATAAATTTTACCCTATATTATTAGTCTTGTATCTTTTAATAAAACAAAGAATAGTACATAAAGTACATTTTTTAGTAAGTATTCAGTACTTACATATATGTATATTACAAAAACTGTCTTCAGTTATTAACAATAATACTTTTTTTTATTAACTAGAAAATATGCAACAATAATATCAATTAATATCATATTTATTTATTTACTACATATTGTTATTTTGTTTCTTTGTCTTTTCATGGGTGCATGCTAAACAAGCTAAGTAAGTTTCCTTTCAACACTGATTAGAGTTATGAGTAGTTCAGTAGGTGTTTGAGATAAGTTATCTTTGTATGTAAAGCAGATTACTTGTTCATGTTCATGTGATCATTTACAAGAAACTAAGAACATAGTAATTAGAGGACATTGATAAGTAATCTTGAACTGCATTGGTCTCTCTCTATGTGTCTCTATCATGAATCTTTAGAAATATTATCCTTTTTTTGTATCGGAGGGGGAACCTTCAAAAGGTACCCAGTACCTTGGGAGGGGATAACAGGTTATGTGGGATTTGTACCACACTAAATCCCCTCTGCATTTAGGTAGGACTGTGCTCTTCAGTGGAACGCACTGGTGTCCTTCAACTGCGGGCACTGCAGAACGGGCACATCTTCCCATATTGTTAAGAATATGGCCAGGGCCATATCGCGGATTAATCCTGAAGCTAAAGGGATGTATATACCCCATTATTTATTCCAATTAGAACCTATTTATGTCTATAAACTGCCTGCTAAAATCTATGCGATAAATGTCATAAATAAAATTCCAAAGAGCACTCTGGGCTAAATTTTTTTATTAATTCAATATAAGCATATCTTATAAAAAGATAAGAAAACAAAAATCAAATTTTGAATAACTCAAAAAAATTGCAAGATACAAATGTTTCAAATGGAACAGACTGAGAGAACATAATTGTAACATCACCTGCTTATATCACAGTACAAAAAAAAATACATTGATACATGTGAAGCCTTGTTTTGCTAGAAAGGAATTAACAGTAATGTTTAAATAATATAACATTGGTGTTGAAAATGAATTTATGTGACACTAGGAAAAGTATTATTAATTAGAAAACTACTCATTATCAATAAAATGATAAAAACCATATGGTGTCTTGATGGTGTCTCACACGATCAGCTGTCACGTGTGACCATTATCGACCCATAGCCATTCTGTTATCTCAAATATATTATCATGTACTGTTTTTTTAAAAGAGTGCTGGGAGTTTTTTTCCGCCGCCTTTTTTCTCTCAGCTCAACATCTAGCCCAAATGGGCACTTAAAGGCGATGACCGGGAAAAATGACATTCATTAAGCGGATATTTTGTATTCCTAATATGAAATAAATATTTTTTCTTTCTTTCTTTCTTTCTTTCATATATATCTGTATAAGTCAATTACCCAATCCTTCCTATCAGCACATAAATATATTAATGAGCACATCAACCTAGAATTTGGTAAAGATAATAATCATCAGAAGATGGAATGATGAATCTCTGATTTACTTTTAATTATAGCCAAAACATCAGCCTTGCCCTTTAACTGATGACTACTAAACTAAACTGACGACCCATGTGGCGCAATGGCTACCATGCCGGACTGCCAATGGGAGGGTCCCGGGTTCGATTCCCAGTGAAAAATAAATTTGAATGATGAGTTTAAATGTATGTTCTCGGTCTGGGTGTTTGTATTCCTGTCTTTGTATGTGTCCATGGTGCCCACGACACAGGTTATTTATTACCTTACTGTGGGGCTATGAGTGTGTAACGTTTGTAAGTAACTTTAGAGTTACAGTAATAAATTTTTATTGTAATGAGAAGTTATTAAACACAAAAAAAATATAGCTATATCAATCACACATATCTTTTTAGTTTAGAGAGTAGTTATATATTATTTTTTAGTAAAGTAATCCAGCAAAGTTGGATCAGTAAAAAGCTTCCAAGCTTATATGGTTTTATGTTTGTTCAATAGTAAGTGACTATATTGATTTGCATTGTCCTTAGATCGTGGGTGTGGGCACCAACAAGATGGACATCACCAGCGCCCAGTTTAACTTCACCTCCCTGCTGGGCAACAGTGAGGAGTCCTACGGGCTGTCGTACACTGGGTGTCTGCGGCACAACGACATGGAGTTGCCCAACGTGGGGGGCTTCTGCCGCGGGACCATCATCGGCGTCCGAGTGGACATGTGGCGGGGGACTCTCGAGTACTACCTGAATCGAAAGCCGCAAGGTAGGTTTCTGAGATTAATTTTTGTTTGGTTAAGGGCTGACGAGTCACGTAGCGCAACGGTTACGGTAGTACAGTAGTCGGAGGTCGCGGGTTCGATTTTCGGCGAAACAAAGATTGAAATGAGTTTCAGTTTCTGTTCTTGGTCTGGGTGTCATGTCTTAGTATATATGGTAACACCGACACAGGGTATTTCTACGCTACTGTGGGCCTACGAGTGTGATAAGTTATTATTATTTACGTTAGTTATTTCTGAAACTCTAATTAAAGTAAAACAAATGAACTAGTTAAAATTAGTTTCTTGGAGAGTGACAACACACTGTGTGCAACATTTTAACTTCTCTAGATAGGTAGATAGAACAAGATAGATCTTTTACTATTTTCTTTCAATCTATGCCTTTGATCTTCTGAAATATAGAGGCGACCAGGATATAAGATATCAAGAAGATTTCAGTGAATTGAGTTGGCAAATCTGAAGATCTTACTTTAACAAGACTAACTGATAAGGAGAATGTAAACAGGCAATTAAATAGTGTAGCATAGAGCAGGTTAAAGATTATACGACCGCTTACGCCTTCGCATTGACCCGTGCCATGTCCAGTGGCACCCGCACTGGATTTTCTGATAGTCACATTTGTAAAGTAGGATCAATGCTGTAGCTGTCTGCATTGCAAAATTCATCATCCCTTGACTTTTTTAATCAGAATTGAATCGTACTCTGATATACTTTTTTGCTTACCGTGTGGTCACCAATCTTAGAAATACTTTATTGAAATATGACTTCCTTGCATGCTATGAAATAAACGTCAAAGTGCCGATCATGAAGCTGTCTGTAGCTTCATGGTGCCGTTATTCGCCTGCATGGTTTAGTTTAGTACGGTTAGCAGCCAAAATGCCTCACAAAAGTGTCACACCTGAAATATACTGTCAAAGTAAACAAGTTTTAGCAAAAGCGAATTTAAGGTTGATTTACATTGATTGCAGCGATGGCGCATTCCAGCGCTCCTTCGGCACTGGATCAATGTAAACATGTTTCAATCCAGTACAGAAAGAAAGAAAGAAAGAAAAATAATTTATTTGCGCAAATATGGGTATTACAGAAGTTGTTTTATATATTTAAAATCCGCCATATTTACCTCAGTAAGGAATGCAAATATTGATAAAGAAATAAAAATTACTATTATTATATTAAAGAAATCAAAATACACTTAAATCTACCTATATAACTTTTTGACTTAAATCTAAATAACTAGTTTACTTATTAAGTTTACAAACCATGTTATTTATTTATTTATCCCATATTTTGCGTTTTTATTTTGTAGTTATGAATTTATTTAGACGGTGTTTTCCCCACGTCGCACAGTGTAAGAAAATCGCAATCTAGCGGTATTTAATTCAAAATTCGAACAATGTTTTATCTAGCAATTATTGATGTCTATTTATTCCTTAGCCACTACTAAAAACGTCAGCATATTTTTTTATGTGGGTAGTTCAACATATTATATATTGGAAATGTTTATATCGGCAGCAAAACTGAGTGTCACTCACTACGTGTTTTCCTGCGTTAATTTGTGACAATTACGTTTACGATTACGAAGCGACTATAAGGTCAATAGAGTTTTTTACTTTATTTATTATAGTGTTTGTGTTTAATACGTAAGTACATACACATTTTGTTCTATTTATAATAGTCAATAATAGGCAAAACCAACCATTACTGTTAGGACACGAAATATACTTAGATTTTTTTAGATTTTAAATTCATTGGACCCGAAAACACATTATATAGCATTATATAGCAAAGTGTATACCATCACAGTGAAGCTGATGATTTTAACTAACAGATGTAACTCAAAAAGTTTGCGCTTTTTTGCGGCACCCATACATTTTTTTTCAACTTTCAGCATGGCTATCGAAATAACGAAATTGCAAATTTTCGAAATTTCGTCTTCTAACAGAGAGAGTGATCGATTTGACGAAGTTTTTTAATTTTTTACGAATAATTATCCTCGTGTAACTTTTTCTGGATGTTCTAAAAATAAAATCAAGGGTTTGTTGAGAGCATTATCCCAACAAATTGAAGTAAAATGGACTAACTGCCATCGTCATAGGGATCGTTTTTTTTAGAAAATAATATGAATTGGTTAAGAACAACTATTACTTTGCCTGAAAGTATTTTACAAGAGATTCCATCATCCAGCTCAGTTACTCCAGGAAGCCCTGCAAAACGTTTTCGAGACTGTTGTGATAGAACTCAAAAATGAAAAATCCAAACACTTTTAGAAACGACCAGCCAGTAAAGATGTGATATCATCATGTATAGTACCAATTGGCCAGTTATCGGAAGAAGCCCAAGAGGCACAGAGAATTGTTTATGCGAAAAACTTCGCGGGTGAATACAAATACAGATCTCCTAAATAGACTTTTAATCTCATCTGACCACTATTTAGCTAGATTAAGGAGCATACCACGAAAAAATAGAAATAAATAGGAGCCAAAAGTTTTGTCATTTCTTTCCCTGCCCACAACAAATGAGTAATACGTTTATTTTCTGTGTTTTTCTCATTTTTTTATTACAAAAATATACGAAAGTTATATTATAAAACTATAAGAACACTTATTATAATTGATTTCAATCAAATTAATGAGTTCCGTATCATCAGAATTAAATCCCGCTAGATTGCGATTTTCTTACACTGTGCGTCGTCGGCTTTGGGCACCCAATTCACTGGGTTTTTATACGCTGAGAGGAAAAAAAGCCGGCGGAAAAAAAACCTCCCAGGTTTTTAGTTCCGTAATCCCTCACGAAGTTGTCATCGTTTAGAAATTCTGAAACCGAATAGTACGCTTTTGTATGTAAGAACGTTTTAAGTGCTCGTTTGAAATCACAATTTGTTTTAGATTTGAGGGATTCCGGTAAATTATTATATATTTTTGGTCCCATGAAGACGCTTTTATGGTATTGTTTGGTTTTTGACGCAATTGAACTCAATTTTGTATTATGTCTTTTTGATTTAAGGGTTTCATATTTATTTATATCTTTTTTAACCATTAAAGATATTTCGTATATGTATAGCGATGGAAGCGTCATTATTTTTAAATCTTGACAGAGCGGTTTACAAGAATCTATTTGATTTAGTTGACACATAGAACGAATACATTTCTTTTGAGCTTTAAAAACCGTTTGGATTCCCGTTGCGTTACCCCAGAATATGAGTCCATATCTAAAGGTGCGGTTAAACGGCGCGGAAACACGCGAGCCGAGCCGCGCTCGGCTCGTGATTCGGCGCACCACGCGCCGTTTAAACAGTCACGCTCGCCGCGCCTCTGCTCGACTCGGCAAAGTTCGCACGATCCATCACTTGTCGGTTTTTTCAACACAGATCAAAGGCGCGCGCGCCATCTGCGGCTCGGCTTGTGTTAATACGCGCCGTCTAAACAGATGTACAGAGCGCGCGGAAAGACCTATTTTGTTTTTTTAGCGAAGTTTTTAATTGGGGATTGGTTTTGTACGAGATGGAGTGGAGCAACGAGAAGATTCAACTCTTCATTGAATTGTACGAAGAGGAACCAGCCATATGGAACCCAAAAGACCCAGGTCACAAAAGCCGCAACAATGTGCACGATGCTTGGACAAAAATAAAAACTTATAAACTTAACTTTTATCCATATTGAAGAACGAACAAGCGGACAGCTCGGTTCAACAGCGCGATGTGTAGCCGCCACGGACGGCTCGGCTGGCGTAGGATCGTGCTACCCCGCGTCGTTTAAACGAGCAGGCTTGCGTCCGTATTTAGCCGAGCCGCATCTCCACGGACGGCTCGGCTCGCGTAGGATCGGGCTAGCCCGCGCCGTTTAAACGCACCTTAAGAGTTGCACCAACATATGCATGATATGCACTATGGACAGCTGTTTTGTTAACTATTTTTGATAGTTTATTTAATGCAAATGAGAATTTATTTAACTTTTTGCAAACAGCATCCAGTGTCCAGCGCTGGATCGAAATAGAATCGTTTCATTTTTCAATCCGGTGACTTCCCCCCGCACGCCGCGAACCAGGCGCCAGTGTCACTGGAACCGTGTAAACGGGCTAGCCTCCGCTGCGTACTCGTATAGTGACCACACTTCTGTTTGTCTGGTATACAATACAAGTTTGCCAAAAAAGTCTAAATCAAAACAGGTGTTTTGACATTTTTTTAAGAACTCTGCCTATCACATAATGTTTTTTTTTAATTGCCTGCGCTTTCCAAAACGCGGAATACTCATTTTTGCTGCAATCTAGTTGTCATCCTAAGAAAGTAAGAGTGTCTACTGGATTGAAAGTAAACGGCCTCATCACGTACGGCTCGTATAAAATGCTTCTTTTACTGGAGTGTTTTTTTAAATATTTGTTATAGGTAGTTAGAGTAAGGAAAAATATAGATAAACACAGACAAAGACAGTAAAATGTATTTAATAAAAAACGTGTGACTCCGAAAATATGAGTTTGCTAACGTTTAATCTCAGTGTATCTCATCAATGTTCTATTATTTAAGACAGATGTAATAGAATGGTAATAGAGACTGTTGAGAGAAAATCAAATCAGCTACAATATTGAGTAAAGTGATTTGGGAAAGGGTCTTCCGCCCTCACCACAGTCTCCATCTGGCGACCTGGCTAACTAGTGCACGAGATCGATGTTTAAGACGACGAGATTGATTACCTGTCCAACTATTTTTATCTAGCGTAGCGAAATCTCATCAATCTCATTTTGTTTACCAGAAGGAATTTACAGCCTTCAGTATGTAATACATACACATTTAACACTGTATTTCCCGGAATAGACGTAAGTGTGTAAATGATGAAAAATATCTATGTAAAATATCTAGTATCGAAGATTCACATATTTGTCAGCACATTTTTTACTTCCTTTCTACTTTCTACTTTCTTTCCTGACCTTCGTATTTGTAGATACATGACTCTATTGTAGTCTACCTACAGTAAAGTAATGGAGAATATGGAGCTATTTAGGATATAATACCTTTTGTATTCGATCAAACTTTAAAAAATGATCACTCCAAACACGATACTTAGCGCTTAGAGTAGGGCACAAGCTTTGGTTTTAATTTCGACTAAAAAAAAAAAAAAAAAAAAAAACATTTTATTTGCTTTCTTAATGGAGCAGGGGTCATTGACAATGTTATCGTACTGTTTAGTATTTATGGATTGAAACGTTGTACTTTTGTATGAATCATTGTATAAATCGCGATGATTTTGCAATTATCATCTTATATAATCTTCTGCAATGTTGTTGTAGCAAACAACGTTATTTTTTTATTTATTTATATAAGATGATGTGATTTTACATTTATAGGAGAAGCGGGTAAGTGGCTAATCCGCTATCGGATTTTTTCAAAAGGTTTAACGATTGTTGTCTGTCGATAACAACCGGGACAAAATTTTTGTCGCTAGTGGTCACCCATTTCACACCCGACCGCGCCCGTTTGGCTTAGTTGCGTAGTGGCATTCTACGCCAGCGGCTGGGTTATACGCACTTCCATGTAAATCTTACTAAATTAGATAATAATGTACAGCAATTCATTTTATTAAATGAACTTGTTTTTGACAGGAATATGTTTCTACAACCTGCGCCGTCACGAGCGGCTGTACCCCATGATCAGCTCGACGGCGGCGCAGTCGTCCATGCGGCTGGTGTACGCGGGCTCGTGGCGCGGCTCCTTGCTGGTGGACGCCATCCGCATTCTGGCGGCCGGCGTGAGGAGCTGCGCCGTGCGGGACCTGCCGCCCGGCCTGCGCTTCCTCTGCACCTCCAAGTTCTGGCTCACCCTGCCCTCTGACGGTGGGTACTCTACTTGTCAATTGTTTACAAAGTAGGTACCTACTCAATAACGCTGGCGGCCGGCTTGCGCAGTTGTGCCGTGTGAGACCTGCCGCCTGGTCTGCGCTTCCTTTTATTGAGCTATTGCTTGATAACTGATGAATAGCTGACCTTCACATGTTAACATTTTTTTTAACCCTTTTTAAGTCCCACTGCTGAGCTGAGGTTTCCTCACGGAAGTGAGAGTGTGCAGGCCATATTCCACCAAGCTAACGGTGTATTTGTGGATATCATGCCTTCGAAAAAATATGACTAGCCCTCAGACAAGCATGGTGATGGAAAACATTGTAAATAAAAACATATCACAATGGTTTTCCCTAATCGTGGAGTGGCTTAATACTTTTTCTTCTTCTCTTCTTCATCTTCTTATTGGGACATGCCGGGCTTAGTGGCCCGCCTCCCGGTATCGGCTCTACACATCCCTTCCTGCCACCACTGCGATCAATACGCACATAACCTTCAGAAGGGCGTGCCGGGGTTTCAACTCGGTATCTCCAAGTCGGATACCGCGATCTTTACTGCTCGGCCATCGCTGCTCGTTTATTAACATTTGCGAGTGTGTATTGTCTGTGATACACACATTACTTTACAACACACGCGCATTAAGCGCGACGTGTCGCCCGTCGCTACAAGAAAATGCATGTGTGAAAAAAAGTTACATTGGTTTATTTTGCATTTCATTAGTACCCCTTTTAATTTCATAACCATAATTAAGCTACAATGTTGCTCCAAATTTTTTGTCTTCTT
This sequence comes from Pyrgus malvae, assembly GCA_911387765.1. Lineage (NCBI taxonomy): Eukaryota > Metazoa > Arthropoda > Insecta > Lepidoptera > Hesperiidae > Pyrgus > Pyrgus malvae. The sequence continues at coordinate 2,207,500 of OU426958.1, read as the reverse complement.
GTGCAAATCTTCATTTCAAACACACAGTTTTTAATTTATCTCCAAAATTAAAATTAAAAATCTTACCTTATTTAATCATAAATCTAAACTTTTTGTAAAAACTCCACATTTTTTATCTCTTAGCAGTTTACTTATTATCATACTCGTAGCAACAGCTATCATTCAAGCCGAAGTTAATGTAAGTTTATCTCGGTATTGTCTATAAATATTCAAATGAAAACAGGAAGAAGATAAGAATTGTCACAATTTTTATTATCTGTTTGTAAATTCCTAACAATAAAAATAAGTATTATTACTGTGGACTATATACATATATTATTAATTCATATATATGTAACTTAAAATAATTAAACTAATCAACAGAACATCTTATCAAATATCAAGCTTATTGTAATATGAAATTTTGATACATACAGTACGAAGGGGTAATGTGAACGTTCATTTATGAATGTGTATCAAGAAAACATCCTTTCGTAAATAGACATACATCACAATCTTGTGTCAATAAAAGCTAAATGGACTGCATTGTTATAGAGGTAGTTGACCCTTCCTGTATATTATTTTTCCCTTGCATGACTTCTTATCTTAGAAACACAATGTCTTGATGACAAGTCAAACATCTTGTATTTTATGATCGCAGTGATAAGCAGCGCCCAGTTTTAGTTGGCAGCAACCCTTTTCGCGTCTCACTGCCGGGTACAGATACTTCAACTCAGTTGTGCGCGCGGCGCTATGTGTGCGTGGGCTAGTAATTATGCAACTTTAATTTGTGTGACAGTGACGCGGCCGTGATCGTCCGAGCAACTTCACTGTACCTCTTGTCACGCACACAAAGTCACTGTGTATATACAGGTTTACCCACACATAGCGCCGCGCGCACAACTGAGTTGAAGTATCTATACCTTCTCATTATAGTGGAGGTCTTGAACATACTGCACCATGGTGCTCCAGCTGTTCCAATTTAATTGAGATAAGACATTAAACAATATCATAATTTAATTTCAGGTCAGGGAAACATAGATGACATGGACCAACCAAGAGAAACATTGAAATCTTGTTATTCGGTAAGTACCATGCTTATCATAGCATACCATCCTCTTGACATAATAATAATATATTATTAAATCAGATATTAATGCTAAAGCTGCTAGAGCTACTCGTATTTGACTTCAATTTCATGACAGCCTCCGTGGCGTAGTGGGTCGAGCTGAGTTGAGCGTGAGGTCGTGGGTTCGATCCCCACCCAGGACAAATATTTGTGTGATGAACATGACTATTTATTCTGTTTCTGGGTGTTAATTTATCTATTTAAGTATGTATTTAGAATTATTTAAGTATGTTTATCAGCTTTCTGATTACCATAGTACAAGATTTGCTTAGTTTGGAATCAGATGGTGTTGTGTGAATTGTCCAAAGATATTTATAATTAATTGCTAAGCATATTCAATCAAATTTCAAAGTATATTCAATGACCAGATTAGAATTATTGAATGATCAATTTTTTATACCCGCATGATACGATATCTATGGCTTACACTATATCAAATGAATAAATTAATGACATGAACTCAATAACTCATATTGCACTCAAAAATATAAATTAACTTACGAAGAATATGCATCTCAGAGCCTCTTTCACCACCTTCAAGTAAAGTGACAAGTACGCTAATTGTCGCTTAAAGTTACCCGTAACTTAAATTTCAATTTCACGATGTTCGAGTAGCACTCATTATATGATAAACTGACCCGTACTCATAGCTTTTACTTGCCAATTAACTTTACTTGAGACGTTAATTATCAATTACTTTACTTGGAGATGGTGAACGAGGCCCTTAATCAACTTTTTAGATCGATAATCGATTGTTATTTACAAATAACAAGTATGTTAATTTTTCACAAGACTGCATGTAAATTAGGAATGTTGGTTCTCGGGTTTCATAAAACAATGTAAAATTAGCCTGACAAAAATATTGTTACTAAAAACAGACTATACTTATTGTACTCTTTACAGAATCATGTTTTGGACACAAATAAATAAATATCTCATTACGTATTTTCAAATTTTACAGACAATAAATACGATTTAGTATTTCCATGCTTAAAAACTTATAAGAGATACTATTTTTACAAGAACATCACCAAACTATTTCACAGTCACAAGAATTGTTAAAGTTCAATAATCCAGTCATTATTATGATAAAATTTATAATACATATTTAAAATATGATATAATAATATAGTGAAACCGGCAGACATAGTCCTACCTCCTACCTTAAAGTATCGGAAATAAATTAATATTGTGACTATAAATTGAGAGGTAAGCTATCCTATTTTTCAAGTTGGATCAAACTGCACACGGTGTGCAAATTTTATTAAAATCGGTTCAGTAGTTTAGGAGTCCATCGCGAACAAACACGTGACACGTAATTTATATACATAATATTAAGATGTAAACACTTTTTTTATTTAATAGGTTGTAAATTCTGCTTGAAGTGAGTGGAAACTATAAAGTAAACTGTTTTACATTTATTAGTGGGCTAGCTATTTTCCCTAATTGTGAGTATCAAATAATATTTGTTTAACACTACGAATGCCGTAAAAAACTGAATTATTTTAGGGAACAAAATACAAGTTTACAATATCTGTACTGTTGTAAGACCATGCAATTATGGTTTATGAGCAAAAACAAATTCACTGACACTAAAATCTCATTCAATCGACCTTGTTTGCTTATACGGGAAGAAATTCTAAAGTATTGTTTGCATGTTTTTGGCGGGGTGATGTGACGTGATGAGTGTGATTTTAATATGGGTTATTTCTATGTGTGGGTTGTACTATTTATACATGGAGTCTAACTGTAATGTATGTATGCTTTATGTATTTTATTTTTAAAGCATACAGTGGCTGCAGGAAAATAAGAAAACAAATACATTGTAACGTTGCGGTAGCACATTACCTAAATTCCTAAGTTTATAAAAAAAGAACTAAATAAATATTAAATAAAAAAATATTTACAATTAAACTACAATAAAAAATAACTAAATAATCAAAATAAAACAAGATAAACTTAAATAACTAAATAATGAAACTAAATAAGAACATATTTATTAATATTCAAAAAATACGCGTTCGATGATTATTTCGTTCGCAGATTTACTTACTCGTAGGTAAATCGGCGACGGCCGGTGGTCGATGCGTAGACGCATTGTTCAGAGCATCATTCTGTGTGGATCAGTGCTAATAAGTGCATCGCAGGTGACGGCTGTGTCGCTCGCGGTGAAGATAACGCATTTCGATTTATTTGCTGGTTTAATTAGTTCGTGAAAATCCCTCTAGGGTAAGTTTCCATGCATTACTACCATATGTACGGTGTTCTTAGTGATTTCTATTCTATTGTAAATGTTGTCTTCAATCTATTTTCCTCTCGGACACTGACCTATCGCGGCCGCGCGACCACGTGGTTTTCTACCGCCTCTAACGCCTGACTTTACTCTGGGCTTCCAGGATTTTTTTGACTATAGTCTTCAAATTGACTCTCGGCCTACCGAAGCGACGGGTCTACAACCACGTCACACGCCCACCGTGCACCACCAATTCGAGGGACGACAGAGCCTGGCTTGGAGCGGTCTCGGAAGGCATCCAGAGGCCGAGGAGTCGGAGTCCTGCTGGAGGGCAAACCTCACCCACGGATCGTCGGTCCCGGTTCAGGCCAGTGTTCCATCCTTAATAGCTCAAACGGATTGTGACGTGAGGCGGAGGGTAAAGCCATTGGGCAATAAACGTTTCCCTAACTATTTTCGCGTTTATTTGTCAACCCACGACCTTTCTACCTGTCGGCGGCCCCCTTCCGCTAGGGAGGGCTGGGGACCTACCCCCCTTTAACCGCCGCAGTGGCGCCTCAACGTTGTCTACTTTACCTACCAAATCACGTCTCAATTCCGTTCTTCTCGAAGACAGCACTGCAGGTACGAGCTATCAACCTACCAATCTACTGGTTATGTGAACGTGACGGTGACAACCCGGTATTGCAAACTGGTACGTACTTTTACTTTATTTACCTATTGTTCTTTCCACTTTTCTCTTATGTCTGTATTCTTTGTATGTAAACTGTTACGCATTATTCGTAGTAATTGTAACGTAAATTCGATAACCATTACTGTTATTAAAATAGTAAACTTAAACTAACGTATAAATTTAATTCTCTTACTTGTTTTCTAAATTAATGTTAAACTTTTTAAATTAATGTTATTGCTAAACTTAGTTAATGCTAAATAGTTTATAATTCCTAGTAACGATTTAATTGTGATACGTAACAGTTCGCACAACTATAATTACGTACAACATCTTTTGATTTTCTTTTCCTTTCTAACTTATTTCTTATTTCTATTTGTGTTTTCTTTCTTGTCACCTAGCGTAGTAGTAATCTTTGTAACGAACACCATAATAAAAAATAACTATCAATCTTATTCTTCTAAATTCTATAGTTGTAATTTTTTCTGTGTAACCATGGAAACTCACCCTATTAAATTCTTTTTACTGAATAAACATGAACTAACGTACGAAGTACTTATTAGGGGCGAGGAACCAGCGTCAACCGTACTAGGGCTCCGTAAACAAATTAATAAACTTACACCGAATATACCTACGTCTGATATCTTCGAGTCGGGAATCGAACCTGAAGAAGATATTACAGGCGCGAACATCTCCTTGTCTGAACTTCTATCACGCGTAAAAATTCTAGAAGATAAATACGAACATAATATTTTTGAACGGACTACTGCATTATGTAACCACCTTTTTCATCGTATTAAACGAATGGATTCTTCAGATACGCTATATTCGGACAAAATTAAATCTCTTTCAAAATTATTATCAACCCTTATAGGTAAATTGCATACTGTTTACAAATCTGCTAATTCCTCTACGAGCTGTGAGCCTGTTGCAAATACTCAATCGGTATTAGAGGCTATACCTAACTTATCGATATCTTGTGACCGCGCACATCTAAGCGAATTACAGAAAATAAAATATAACGGTAAAACCTGCGTTCATGATTTTATACGGCGAGTGAATGAGTATAGCGCTGCTAGGAATATTTCTCCTACAAAAGTACTTACATATGCTACGGAAATATTTACAGGCGACGCACTACATTGGTACCGCAGCGTCAAAAGTTCTATTAGTACTTGGGATGAGTTAGTTGTATTGTTAATTGAGGACTTTAGTCAATTTGACTATGATTACCGATTGTTAGCCGAAATTCGTAATAGAACTCAAGGAGACACAGAAAATATAACAATTTACTTTGCTAAAATGACTGAATTATTTTCTAGATTATCTAAAAAATTATCTGAACAAGAAAAGTTAGAAATTCTAATGCATAATATAAGACCTTGTTACTCTAGTGTACTAGCTTCCAATTCTTCATCAATTAACACTATTGAGATTTTAAGAACACTTTGCAAAAACTACGAAAAAATAAATTCGCTTACTACTCAGTTTAAAGAACCTCCTAAAGCTTCTTACGACACTTTAGCACCAGATCTGGCATACTCAAAATTTAGTGAACTTAAAATTAATAAACAAAATTATTTTTACCAACAAAAATACAATTCTAATCACTATAATAATAATAATAATTCTAAGTACAACAACAACTTCAACCCTAAATATTTAAATAATAAACCTAAATACAATAATAATTTTTCCTACAGTAAAAATAACTACAACCAACATCGTACTAATAGTTTTAATTTACCTACTAAATCTAAAAATTGCGTAGCCGCAGTTTCTTCTTCTAGTTCAATTGCGAAGCAGGTTTATTGTCCTCGCTGTTGTAATTCTGAACATTCGTTGGGCGAGTGCAAAGCTGATAGGTTTCTAATTTGTTTTAGATGTGGTACAAAGAATGTTAAGTATCCTAATTGCCCTAAATGTCATTCGGAACCTAAGTCAAAAAACTAACTATCGAAGATTGCTGTAATGAAAACGCTCCAACTAAAAACACTAAAAACCTTGATTTGAATGACTGGAAAGACTGGCTTCAAACAATTAAAGTTTTCTTTTCTAGCTATTTCATTTCAACAATCTTCGACAAACAACCTAAAGATGATCTTAGACCTTATTGTACTATTCAAGTTCATGACACTAAACTTTGTGGCTTACTTGATTCTGGCTCTACAGTCACTATTTTAGGTAATAATTCACATGAACATTTAAGCTCACTGGGTCTCACACTTCATACTGATGTTTCAAAAAAATTTACTGCTGCTAATGGTCAGTGCTTAGTACCTATAGGTTATGTTAATCTACCTGTAAATTTTGAAAAACAGTTCCATATATTAAAAGCTTATGTCATCCCTTCTGTAAATTCAAACCTAATTCTAGGCATTGATTTTTGGACTAAATTTAATCTTTTTCCTAGGTTCTCAAATTCCATTTCTCTTTCTAACTCTACAAGCTACATAAGTGAGGTCTTTTCGACGCCTGAATCTAACTGCGTGTTACATTCTTATGACGAACTTACTCAGTCCCAGCGTGTAACAGCTGATAACATAATAGACCAATTTAAAAATATCTCGACTGAACGTTGTGGCTTAGGTAGAACTAATCTAGTAACTCATCATATTGACACTGGTGATTCCTTACCTATAAGGCAAAGATACTACAGAGTTTCACCTGAAAAACAGCGTATCTTATCAGAACAACTGGATGAGATGCTTGCCTTAGGTGTCGTTGAAGAGTGTGAAAGTCCTTGGTCTTCACCTGTCTTACTTATTACCAAAAAAGACGGCAAACCAAGATTCTGCCTGGATAGTCGAAAACTCAATTCTGTAACTAAAAAAGATGCATACAAGTTACCTTACATTTCTGAAATTTTAGATAACCTCAAAAATGCCAAGTACCTAAGTAGTATAGATCTATCTAAAGCTTTTTGGCAAATTCCTATTGCTGAAAGTGACCGTAATAAGACAGCTTTTTACATTCCTCATCGTGGAACATTCCGTTTTGTAACTATGCCATTCGGACTAACTAATTCTCCAGCAACCCAACAAAGACTTGTTGATACATTATTTTATGGTCCCGAATTTGAGAATTCTGTCTTTGTTTACATAGACGACATAATTATTATTAGCTCTAATTTTGAAGATCATATCGCTCTCCTACTTAAAGTTCACAAGAAATTAACAATGGCTAATTTAACTATTAATTTCGAAAAATCTGTATTCTTCCGTAATCAACTTAAATATTTGGGTTATGTCATAAATTCTAAAGGCTTGCATGTTGATCCTAGTAAAATTGATACAATTTTAAACTATCCTACTCCTAAGAATAAAAAAGAGGTTAAAAGATTTCTTGGAATCGCGTCTTGGTACCGTAAATTTGTCCCTAATTTCAGTTCGATAGCTGGCCCGTTAAATAAACTTACTTCTACTAATAAAAAATCTAACCCTTTTATTTGGTCTAACGAAGCAGAGGAGGCATTTTCAAAATTAAAAGAATATCTAGTTTCAGCTCCAATTCTTTCATGCCCTAACTTTGATCTACCATTTGAAGTCCACACCGACGCTAGTGACTATGGTGTTGGAGGTCTTTTAACGCAGACTATCGACGGCGTAGAACATCCTATAGCCTATACTAGTAGGACCCTAACTGGCCCGGAGAGAAACTATAGCATTACTGAGAGAGAGGCTCTCGCTGTTTTAGTGGCTTTAGAACACTGGAGATGCTACCTAGATAATGGTAAAAAATTTATAGTATACACAGACCATTCAGCTCTCAAGTGGTTCCTTAACCTAAACAACCCTACAGGTCGACTAGCTCGATGGGGCGTTCGTTTGTCAGCTTTTAATTTCGAAATTAAACACCGCCGAGGGGCTGATAATATCATCCCTGACGCCTTATCTCGAGCTTGCCCGATTTCTACAATTAATTCTAATAATTCAAAAATTTTAACTACTTCTGATCCTTGGTACCTAAATATATACAATGGCTGTCAAAATACTCCTACATCTTTTCCAAATTATATAGTAAAAAATAATCGTTTATTTCGCTTCATGAAATCTAATCATCCCTTAACTAAAGAGTTTGAGTGGAAGGAAGTAATCCCCACTGAGTCTAGAACCAATATTATTTTAGAAAATCATTCAGATCCTATCGCTGGTCATTTTGGTATTTTTAAAACCTTCAAGCGAGTAAGTCTCAGGTACTACTGGCCTGGAATGCATGCGGACGTCGTAAAAGTTGTTACTTCGTGCGACACCTGCAATTCTCATAAACACCAAAATCATCCTACTTTAGGTGAGATGGGTAGGCCTAAGCAATGTTCCAGACCTTTCCAGGTTATAAGCATAGATTTAGTAGGACCTCTACCGCCTACTAGAAAACTAAATTCCTTCATACTTGTTGTTACTTGTTGTTTTAGTAAGTATTGCTTACTATTTCCAATCAAACGTGCAACTGCCGAAATTGTTACCAAGTTAATTGAGGAACAAGTATTTTTAATACATGGTATACCTTCTACAGTTATACTTGATAACGGTAAACAATTCATAAGTTCTACCTTAAAACAAATGTTTCAAAAATATAAGGTTCCTAAAGTCCATTTTACCCCAAAGTACTCACCTCATGTAAACACAGTCGAACGATATAATAAAACCATAATGACTGCCATTTCAACATTTATTAAAACAGATCAACGCGTATGGGATCAATTAGTACCTAAAATTCAATTCGCCGTAAATAGTTCTGTAAACGAAGTAACTGGCTATACTCCTTCATTCCTAGTCTACGGGCGTGAGTTAGTTACTTGCGGTTCACACTATCTCGATACAGATAACGTAGAAAATCTTATTTTTCAACCTCGTGACTCCTACGCCGAGAACTTAGGCACGCTATCTAATATATTTAATAAAGTGCAGTTACAATTGCTACAAGCTCACAGTCGGAACTCCCAACACTATAATTTACGTAGGAAACCTGCAGAATTTAATATTGGCGATATAGTTTGGAGAAAAACTTTCTTTCAGAGTGATAAAGACAAATATTTTAATAAAAAGTTAGCAGAAAAATTCCAAAAGTGTAAAATAATTGCTAAAAAATCTCCTCTCGTTTATGAACTTGCAGATATGTCTGGAAAACCACTAGGATCCTGGCATATTAAAGATATCAAACTTGTAAATTATAAAACATAAATAATTTCTATAGTAATGGTTTACCTACCCTAGCCTTAACTTTAACTTATGTTCTTGTATTGAGTATTCGTTTCTAAGTACTTAATACATTTAATCTAACTAGATGAGTATACCTATTTATTATTATATAATCTATACTCAGTGTGATAGAATCTTAGGTCGTTACGATGTTTTAGACTTAATGATATTTATGAAAGCCGAATGTGTGTGTGATGATAATGAATGAAAGTTGTTTGTATGTTCAGTGAACTAGTTAGGTAGTGGAGTCGGATTTTGCATCTAGTACGCAAAATCCTTGGCTTTGTGGCGGGGTACTGTAACGTTGCGGTAGCACATTACCTAAATTCCTAAGTTTATAAAAAAAGAACTAAATAAATATTAAATAAAAAAATATTTACAATTAAACTACAATAAAAAATAACTAAATAATCAAAATAAAACAAGATAAACTTAAATAACTAAATAATGAAACTAAATAAGAACATATTTATTAATATTCAAAAAATACGCGTTCGATGATTATTTCGTTCGCAGATTTACTTACTCGTAGGTAAATCGGCGACGGCCGGTGGTCGATGCGTAGACGCATTGTTCAGAGCATCATTCTGTGTGGATCAGTGCTAATAAGTGCATCGCAGGTGACGGCTGTGTCGCTCGCGGTGAAGATAACGCATTTCGATTTATTTGCTGGTTTAATTAGTTCGTGAAAATCCCTCTAGGGTAAGTTTCCATGCATTACTACCATATGTACGGTGTTCTTAGTGATTTCTATTCTATTGTAAATGTTGTCTTCAATCTATTTTCCTCTCGGACACTGACCTATCGCGGCCGCGCGACCACGTGGTTTTCTACCGCCTCTAACGCCTGACTTTACTCTGGGCTTCCAGGATTTTTTTGACTATAGTCTTCAAATTGACTCTCGGCCTACCGAAGCGACGGGTCTACAACCACGTCACACGCCCACCGTGCACCACCAATTCGAGGGACGACAGAGCCTGGCTTGGAGCGGTCTCGGAAGGCATCCAGAGGCCGAGGAGTCGGAGTCCTGCTGGAGGGCAAACCTCACCCACGGATCGTCGGTCCCGGTTCAGGCCAGTGTTCCATCCTTAATAGCTCAAACGGATTGTGACGTGAGGCGGAGGGTAAAGCCATTGGGCAATAAACGTTTCCCTAACTATTTTCGCGTTTATTTGTCAACCCACGACCTTTCTACCTGTCGGCGGCCCCCTTCCGCTAGGGAGGGCTGGGGACCTACCCCCCTTTAACCGCCGCAACATATTTCATTATTGTAACATGGGGCCGTCCATTAATCACGTGAGGCTCAAAAGGGGGGGGAGGGGGTACGGAAAACATCACGAAACATCACGAGGGGGGAGGGGGGTCTCGTTAGACATCACGTGTATTAATTTTATTTATTTTTTGTCAAAAAGCGCTATTTCTGAACCAAAATTTTGAACGGCGCGAAAATTTGACCGATTTGTAGTATGACCTTGATTGACTCGCCCGCCGAGGGAGGGAGGTTCTCTGCGTAGTGCGCGAGGATGATGAAGCCGAGTGGCTTGACGAAACCGAAGTTAATATGTCACAAACTTCTTTGCCAATAACAACTGCCAGTGAAGAAGAAGCTTTACCAGTTGTAACCTTAAATGAAAGTCTTGCAACTCCGTGGGACGAAGACAACATTAATTAATTATTCATTAATTTTATTGCAAATACATAATAAATGTTTTTCGAATCAAAACGCCATTTTTTAAATATTTTTTTCTAGTCAAAAATAGCCTTTACATAGACTTCCAAAAAAATACACGTGATCCAGGGGGAGGGGGGGGGGGTGGTCCCAAACCTCACCAAATATCACCAGGGGGGAGGGAGGGGTCAAAAAATGAGAAAAACGACCTCACGTGATTAATGGACGGCCCCCATGACAAATTTAATAATAATTATGTTGCATAGTGAAAATCGAGATCTTATTTCATGGATTTATTTAAATGAAAACAATTTAAGAGAAAAATATTTTAATAAATTACATAATTGAAACTTGGGCTGCCATCTGTGTTTCATCTTACTAATTGGGTTGATAAGTTACGTACTGTTAAGTACATACATGTATGTTAATTATATTTACTACTTGTTTTTATTTGCAGATGGCAGCCGCGTCTAAATCGCAGGCTAAACCAATGTGCACATAGGGAGAGAGACAATAATTTAACCTCGTTATTTTGCGTGTAAAAATGTCACGTAAAAGAACAAGACAAAACATATTTTTGTTAAAATAACCTCAAACACTGATGATATTTTTCATAAATAAGGGGGCCAGTATTTACGATTATGGCAATTATAATAATCTCGATAATTATTATTTTAATTATTAAAAAAAACAATTGTCATTAAAGGGAAACAGGTGTTAGGTTGTAGTCTCTCTCTCTCTCTTTCTCTCTCTTTACTCCCTCGAAGCACAGTTATTTGTTTCCCACAGGCCCCTTCCAACCTGAAGCGCCGCCACTGGGCGCTGCTGCCGCGTTCCGGCACAAAGCCAAACCGCCGATGACGATGACGCTATGACACTACTTTGACAGATGTCACGGTGGAGTTGACGTGACGACGATGTGCATGCAGGTCATTTGGAGGAACTGTTGCGATTAATGTGATAAATTTTGAAGTTGCGATTGCTGTGAAGTTCAATGTTTTAGCAATACAAATAAAATAACAATAAAGAGGGTAATTGTAATAGTAGCCATCTTGCAACAGTGTATTGTATAAGCCTATTTTGCTTAAAATGTGTTTTGTCTCATTTTTCTCAACAAAATGTATTAGGAATTAAACAAAGGCAAAACATATTTTAGATAACTGACGCTAAAATGTAACTTTTATGAATATGGGGGTAGGTGTATGTATATTTCGCTACTACAGACAAAATGACGTATATTGTAAAGTTAACTGACGACAGTAATATAAATTCGAGAAGAAAATTGGCGAATCTGCCACAGGCTGGGCCTAAATTCTGCCAAATCTGCCACAGGCTGGGCCAAATTCTGCCAAATCCACTGCCACTTGAGTTTTTCGGGCTATTACAGGGGTGGGGGGGGGGTTTAATATTGTACAATACTAATACAAATTTTCTTCAGTACAAAAAAAAATAACAATTTATGATCAATAATAATATAATAATATGTATAACAGTAAAACGTTAATTAGATATGTCTATAGCATACAATTAAAGTCCGTGATAATAATATTTATGATTAAAATAAACGTTACACACTCATAGTTACATACTCATAGCCAGTGCCGGATTTATATTTTTATGAGTGTAGGCCACTTCACTTCCGCCGCTCCATGTATATATATAAATATGCATATACATGCGCAAATGGCTAGCTCGGAGAGTGCGGGTGGAAAGCGGGGGTTTCTACGTTGCCAATGCCGTCCGCCCGCCTCGCTGCTCTTATCTATCACTCACACGATAATATAGGTTTCGATAGGAATGAGTTTCTATAGGGATTTTTTTTAAGTATAAAAAACCATGAGAAAACCAGTGAACGTGTTTGACTTTTATCCTCTGAAATCGAAGGATCCTCCTCTGAAATCTGCCGCCCCTTGGACGTGCTGCCCCTAGGCCGCGGCCTATACGGCCTATTTATAAACCCAGGACTGCTCATAGTCCCACAGTAAGGTAATTAATACCCTGTGACGTGGGTACCATGGACACACACAAAGACCGAGAACAGAAATTTAAACTCATCATTCAAATTTCTGTTCCTCCGGGAATCGGACCCGGGACCCTTCGATTGGCAGTCCGACATGGTAACCATTGCGCCACACGGGTCGTCATAAAATGAATTTTGCACAATTTATATTGCCTTCATCCATGACATGCTCCTCAAGACCTCAACCCTTCTGTATTTGCATGATTGAGTAATAAACATCCAAGCTTTTGCGTTTTAAATATTACGTTGCCAGTTCGGAGAAATAATTTTAGATCTACATTATATTATACCAAATGTTACATTTATAAAAAAATACTCATTAAACATTTAAATTATGAGATTTTATGTCTCAAAATATCGTGATTCCTAAAATCTTCTAAATTTGCCATTTTTATAATTCGTCACCATAATCTGCCAGAGACAAAATTTAGGAGTGAAATCTGCCAAAATGGCAGAAATCTGCCACAAATGATCACACTGATGTGCGTAGGATTGCCATCCGTCCGGGTTTCCCCGGATTTGTCCTAGTTTAGCGGGCGTCCGGGCCGGACTTCATGGGTAGTCCGGGTTTAAAAAGAATAAAGTCTTGAGCCGCCCGCGACACACGCAACGTGCCCGCACGCCGCGGTCAACCGACGAACCGACTCGCTAAATTCACCGTCCCTCCGCTGTTGACATGTCCGGGTTTTGGGCTCTAAAATCCGGGGTTTTGACGCGTCTTGTCCGGGTTGACAAATTTTAGAGATGGCAACCCTGCATGTGGGTTACATGAAGTGCCAAGATAGAAAAATAATGGATATTTCGTCATTTATGACATATGTATTTTTACAGAATGTAAGTATTTAAATTTTTGTCATTCATCACAATTAGGCACTATTAAATTAAAAATGTTGATCTCTTTGGATTGTTGATTGGCATACGCAAAATGACTGTTCTCGATTTAAAATATTGTTAATTGTGTAGTGTGACTAAGTAAATGTAGTAGGTATATAATTATAAAATATATAGGTAACATTAGTTTAATAAGTTTAATTACAATTTATTGTTCATATTTTTATATTTTAGCTAGGAATCACTGAAGACTGTGGAATAGTTTTGGGAAATGTAGTTCTTTACCAATTAAAATTCTGTGATATATCACTGTTTTTTATTTCATAAATTAGTTATTAAATGTGTTTACAAGAGGGATTATTTAAAATTTATTTTACTATTACTAAAAATAGATGTACGAACTTATTGTTCGTCATTGAGTAAGTATGAAACTCGAGATCCACATGCAAAACTTACTTCGAATATTTTTAAACAAAACTGCTACTGCGCCTACTGCTATGGTTTAAGCATAGACTAAATATTGCAAACTTTTCTAAATTCCTATTGGTCGATATTAATTAATATGTAACTAGAACATTTAATTTTGTATTCCTACTTACTTCTCATTTCATAGTTCACGCAACGTAATGCATAACATTTCAGTCATATTTTTATCATTTGTATTGTTGTATTTTTTTGGATTATAAGGGCTTTCTACAAAATAAAAATATACTACCTATCTCAAAACAGTATTTTTTACTAATGAAGTGTAAACTATTATACGAGACCGCTGGTGTTTAGTGGTCACCAAATCCAATCAAGTTTTGGTCTGTATAATGTTTCGCTTTTGTCACAGTGACAACAATGACAACATTGATTTAATCCCAACTGGGCACAATTTTCTCGGAACTGTGAGGGGTTTAGGCCATAGTGTCCCACGCTGGCCAAATGCAGGTGATGTAATAATTATATTGAATAAGCAGAACGCACATAAATAATTTATTAACATGAGGTGTGCGCTGGGGTTGGAAGAATCAATATAAATCAATCAATAAAATAAAAAATATATATCTGAAGGTATGAGAAATTTTTGCAGATGGAAGATCTTCCAAGCGAGTACATCAACGGATACTACGTGGACGGCGTAGAGCCAAACTACCGCATCGTGGTGTGGCAATCACTCGTGAACATGTAGCGAAGTCGCAGTCGCTAGTTTTAGAATAATTGTTGACTAAATTAAATATATTTTCTAACGGTCCCATAGTAAATGAATATATAGAAGGAATTACAGCTTACGGGGTTAGTATAATAAATATAATTTAGATCATTACTGCTAGAGTTGTAAGAATATTTACCATTATGTAGTACCTAAATGAACTCTTATGATTACAGTAGGTAATTGACATCTACACTAGTTGTAATGTTAGTTCTATAATATCAGTAATACAGGGCTGCCTAAACCAATATGTTGAACCAATATAGGAAAAAACGGTTTAGTCGCATCAGGATAGAATCGTTTTACGCCAGAATAGCGTTTGGTCTGAAGACAGTAATAAAGGTTTTCCATAAACTACATAATCCTTAAACAAACATAGTAGAAGGATGCGAAAAATTAATCATTTTTATTGAAGGGATGTTTCTTTAATCGTAATAGCAGCAGAATGTGGTTTGGATAGCTCTGCTATTGGTATACTAAACCGTGTTAAGTTGAAAAGAGTTGGCGAAATGGACAAGTGCTTTTTAATTGTAGAGGGCACCCTATATCTTCATCATGGTGTCGTAAAAGGCCCTATCTGTGGACACTGACATAGCAGCGATACAGCATTCGAAACTCGCGATTCTAATGCTGCGATCAAAAAACGAAATGCGATGAAACATTGAGGCACGCAAATCGCCAATGCTTGAATAAAAGTATCTACTATGGCACTGACACAAAATCTGATTATAGTGATAATTGACATTTTGGATGTTATGGAGCTCTAAACTAGACCTAATAACATTTCATTATTCGTTGTTAATTGTATGCTTATCTCTGTATTCAGTTCGCTGGGTACAAAAAAGGAAAAGCCAAAAAATTTAATATGTCTTCAGAAAGTAGTCTTCCGCAGACCGTGTACTTGGACTCCTTGGTATCTTGAAAGTTTTATGTATACCGACAAATCTGTTTGGTGCTCCTTATAATTTATTAGGTATCTACATTTATTTAGATACTTATAGTCGTAGTCCTGAGAGTAGTCTATAGTACTGTAGATCTATAGATCATGTTGATTAGGAGTAATATTAGGTAGGTAAATGTATTTGTTTTTTATGCTTAAGATTTTATTATAAATTTATAAATTTTTTGATGAATGTATATTGTGTGTACTTTGATTAAGATGAAGTTTTAAATAATTTAAAATTAATACCTATTATCTACATTTTTTCTTAGTAGATAAAATAGAATTTTAATGCAATAACTGTCCACATCGTTATATTCTTTTATTTAAAGAATCATATGCAATTTTTAATTTAATAGTAAATAAGACATAAATGATTACCTATTGACGAAAGACCACATATATAATACTCAAATGAATTTTTGTTTACTATTAGCTCTTTATTTATTTATCTGAGACTATTAGTTACCTAATAGTATATTGTGTGGCAAGGGGTGAAACAAGACGATTGACGAGGGCGAGAGGTGACTGCCCGAGCGAAGCGAGGGCTGTCATCGCCCTGGTCTGAAATCGTGCTTCATCCCGAGCCACACACTGTATTTTTCATATCACATGTAATAAAATAACGAGTTTTCATTTCTGTAGCCAGTCGAAGCAAGACTATTTCAGACAAATAGCGCAGTAATATCTTTTGACAAAGATTTGACGATTGTTCTCAATGCGATTCTGACAGACTTGAAATAAAGACGTAAATAATAAATAAATGAAGGTGCCGGGTAGAAACAACGTTGTTTCTCCCCTAGGGCAGAAACAACGTTGTTTCTGACTGACACATTCGCATTGGTTTGAAATTGTCTTATTTCGACTGGCAAAACAGGGATCAAAACTCGCTGTTTCAATGCATGTGATATTATGAAATAGTAAATTGTGTGGCAAGGAGTGAAGCAAGACGATTTCTGACGAGGGCAAGCATCGCCCTGGTCTGAAATCGTCTTTGTTTCATCCCGTGCCACACACTGTATTTTTCATATCACATGTAATGAAACAACGAGTTTTGATTTCTGTACCCAGTTGAAGTAAGACTATTTCAGACAAATAGCGCAGTAATATCTCATACTATTTTAATCATAGAATAATTTGGAAATCATATAATAAAAGAACATTAAAATCTTTGGCAATGATTAGACGACAGCTGTCAGACGATGATGATTTTTCATATCACATGCATTGAAACAGCGAGTTTTGATCTCCTTTTGTTTATAACAAATGAATGTGCCGGGTAGAAACAACGTTGTTTCTGACTGACAAATTCGCATTGGTTTGAAATTATCTTATTTCGACTGGCAAAACCGAAATCAAAACTCGTTGTTTCATTACATGTGATATGAAAAAGTTTTTATTTTATTAATATTTAATTTAAATTACTAACATATTTTAATAAATTCTTTCATTACCATAATTATCTACTAAAAAAACATGCAGTATATTTAAGTACAAATCTTTGTTAAGTAATAATGTACCTACATAATGATTAATGAATGATATAAGTATAATCGTATATTTTTGTAAAGTAAATATTGCGAATAAAAGTCTTATCTTCCGGACTGGTGATTTCAATTATCCTACTTTTTATTTATTTACTACTAGTCTTCCGCCAGCAGCTTCGCCCGCGTGGACCCGTTTTATAGGTTCCCGTAGGATAAAAACCATCCTATAGATGTCCTTTCCCAAAGTCCGCTCTATCTGTGTTCCAAATTTCATTAAAATTGGTTCAGTAGTTTAAGCGGGAAAGCGTAGCAGACAGACAGACTGTTACTTTCGAATTTATAATATTAAGTAGCGATTATTAATTATGTTAAATTCAATTTTAATAAAACTGTAACTTCCCGTGTCAGAACAGAAGTTGCTACAAATGTTCGTTTAGCATTGCTATTGCGTCCCCAGAAAGGATATCTTTTGAATTGGACCAGATACTACATAGACTGGACTTAAGAATGGTCAAGAATATATTATTTAAAATTTAGTGTAGGTACATAATAGTACCTTCTAGCAGCCTAGCGCAACTTTTATATAACGGATACTCTGGTACCTAGTATAGTAAAAAGTTTTAAAATCAGTGTGGCAACCTATAAAGGAATCAAGGGAATGGGGCTCGCGGACCCATAGACAACATGCTGTTTGCAAGGACTGTTGCTGATGGTCTTTAATTTGATACCTAGGATAGTAAGCTTAAAAGCTCGGGCGTACCGGGAGGGGGAGCAGCTGCCCCCCTCCCCTTTGGATCAAGGTCCAGATTCAAGAACCCCAAAAGATATCCCAAACGAAAAAAGAAACCTATGAAGAATAAGCTAGATATACTACATTACTACCTCCTGCTGTTTCCTTTGTATATTTAATATTTTGTGTGTGTGTGTGTGTCTGCGTGTATTGTGAAGGTAAATTTACGTGCGGTACCAAGCTAGCTTGAAAAAAACTGCCTGGGGGGAGGGAAGGTCCCGGGTCCGATTCCCAGCGGAACAGAAATTTGAATGATCAGTTTAAATTTCTGATTATTTCTGTTCTCGGTCTGGGTGTTTGTGTTCCTGTCTTCGTGTGTGTCCATGGTAACCACGACACAGGGTAACGAGCTTAGACTAAGAATAATGTACTTACGTTGTACTAGTAACGAGTGTGTAACGTTTATTTCAATCATACTATTATCACTGAGCGGGCGGGGTTACCAATATACAATATTATTATATTACAAATATTCTTAATAAAACAACAATAATAATTAATGATCAATAATAAAATAAATCAGTGAAAGGTCAATTAGATATGTCAATAGAATAAAATTAAAGTCAGTGATAATAATAATTTGATTGAAATAAGAGAACAGAAATTTTAACTGATCATTTAAGTTTGTATACTGACGGGAATCGGACCGGGAGCCCCCCCCCCCCTTCTGTTTTTGCACGATTGAATTGAGCAACAAACATCCAAGCTTTTGCATTTTAAATATTATGTTGCCAGTTCGGAGAAATCATTTTTGATTTACGTTATATTATACCAAATGTTAAATTTATATAAAATACTCATTAAACATTTAAATTATGAGATTTTGTGACTCAAAATCTCCTGATTCCTAAAATCTTCAATATCTGCCAAAATCTGCCCTGTCACCATAATCTGCCAGAGCCAAAATTTAGGAGCGAAATCTGCCAAAATGGCACAAATGGCATCAAATGGTCACACTGTGTTCAAGTGTCACTCTGACACTGTGTCAGACAGACACAAGTGTCAGAATAAAATAACTATTTTTTTCTGTCTGTCTGTAATCTATGAGTCTTGTCGTGTAGTTGAACTGTAGTTCTCTAAATAGTCTGTGTGTAGTTGTATTGTAGTGGAGTATAGTATTCTTTGATTGTAGTCGTACATAATATTTTGCTCATTTTCGTTGTGAATCGTGAATTGAATTACAGTTAAAATATATCGTAGCAGCCTAAAATAAAATATTCTTTGCCGGGTAAATCGTTTCTAA
Organism: Pyrgus malvae; assembly: GCA_911387765.1. Taxonomy (NCBI): domain Eukaryota; kingdom Metazoa; phylum Arthropoda; class Insecta; order Lepidoptera; family Hesperiidae; genus Pyrgus; species Pyrgus malvae. The sequence goes on along the minus strand of OU426958.1, from coordinate 2,188,113 downwards.
ATAAGACTATCTTTGCTTAGTTAAAGTGGTGTTATTATTACAAGAATTAGTTTGAATTCGTTCTACTTTCAAGACGATGGCATACCAAGTAAGTTGAACTTTTTATTTGGTTGATTGTGGGGCGACTCCCCGTGCCCCAAATGACGTCAGCAAGTCAATTAGGGCGTAGGGCGGGAGCTATAGCCTTGGCCTAATGTTACATTGAACAATATACCATTGATGGTTATGAGCTGAGGATTAAAGTTATTCATTTTAACTTTTGTGCTGAGCTTCCGAGTATAATACTAAGTTGGTTGTGATCCTAAGAAATAAAAAGAATGGGTCAGACAATACCAAAGGGTGGGCCATTTCTGGGACTTAGATTTTTTTTACACTTTTTCTCTTTTTTTGCTGTTTTTAGGCTTAAATTAGATTGAATCGTGAAGATTAAACTAAAATAAGCATGTTTTGTTATTCCTCCGCTCCGATTATTTTGATAATTTAAGCCTAAAAACAGCAAAAAAGAAAATGTGTAAAAATTCGTTGTAAATGTGTTAAAGTCTCAGAAACGGCCCACCCTTTGCTACAGTCCAACCAAAGAATGCACTAATGTTTGTAAAAAATAAAGAAATTCCTGGTGTTTATAGTTCTGATTATTATAGTACAACCTATTATTATAAAACAATTTTGATTAATTGTTATTTGATAAAGTTTACATAAAATATTTAAAACTGCGTATATTTTTAAATATGTTATCATTAAATAAAGTGCATACATAAAGCCTAACAGATCAAGTAATAAAACAAACTTTTTCATAAATTTGTTTATAAAATACCTAAACACTGAACCTACAGTGTCACAAATGAAACTATAGAGAGTTAATTATGTAAATATGTGGAGATTTTTTTATACTATAAATGTCAAACAAGAAAATTAAATGATAGGTACAGATACTTCAACTCAGTTGTGCGCGCGGTGCTATGTGTGGGTAAACCTGTATATACACAGTGACTTTGTGTGCGTGACAAGAGGTACAGTGAAGTTGCTCGGACAATCACGGCCGCGTCACTGTCACACAAATTAAAGTTGCGTAATTACTAGCCCACGCACACATAGCGCCGCGCGCACAACTGAGTTGAAGTATCTTTAGTAGCAGTTAGCTGAATCTTTCATTCTCAAATTATCGTCTCTAGCGTGAGCCAACAGTTGTGGGAGTCCCCAACTTCAATGCAGCTGAAGATGCAGCCACTCTGCGTGCCGCCATGAAGGGCTTTGGCACAGATGAGCAGACCATCATTGACATCCTCACCACTCGCTCCAACGCCCAGCGTCAGGCCATCGCTGAAGCTTTCACTCATGAATATGGAAGGGTGAATATTGAATTTTTTTAACTACTGACATAAAAGAAAATGCTGTATTCAACTCAATTTTTCTAAAATAAAAAAATATTCTCATGTCTTTTATTATAATAAAATTGCACATGATAATATGATACCAATACCAATACCAATCTAATAATAAATGCTTCACGCACATAGTCCCACACTACCCCTAATACACTTCCCTATGTATCATGAACCAAATTAAACTAGGCAGGAACACACATCCAGACTAAGAACAGAAACTAAACCTGTTTTTCATATTTCTTGCTGGGAATAGAACCCAGGAGCCTGTCCAGTGCAGTCCAGCATGATAGCTAGTGCACTATAAAGTGTACTTAAGCTTTTTATCAGTCTCAGTTTTTTTATATTTATACTTGCTGTACCCCGCAATTTCACCAGCTTTTGAAAGGATCATTAGCATGAAGTGAATATACTCCGCAGATTTCATGTGTTCTAGAGATAGATATCAAAGATGCTTTATGGGTTGTTTTACTAAAATTTTATATATTCGTCACCTAGATGTCTGCAGTAGTCTCGTTTTAAGGTTTTGTACATTTTGTATGGAGGATAGGGGCCGCCCGCGGCTTTATCCGCATGTACTTTAGTTTAATAATTTTTCTAAAATAAAAGTAGCCTAAGTTACTTCTTATTACATCATCTACCTACGAGTAAAAGTCCCGTCGAAATCTGTCCAAACGTTCCAGAGATAAGCCGGAACAGACAGACAGACAAATATTGTAAAAGTAATATTTTTTTTTGTTTATGTACTTTAAACATTCATATGCATATAGTAAAAAGCTGTTATTTTAATGTTACAAAAAGACACTCCAATTTTATTTATTTGTATATTTAGATGATAAAATTCAAGGCCAGCTACTTCTAAAGGTCTACAAAAACAAGCACAGATTTACACAAGGAAAATGAGTCATCATGGTGGTCATTGATTATGTTGTAACAATGTTGACTAGGTCACTACCAACTCAGTCATAGTAATTTTACACATTGTTGCTGAGTCATAAGTTGATGGAATTAAAGACAAGTTATTAAGTTGATGACAGCCTCCAGTGATCATGCTGTGATGATACATTATGTGCCGCATCATTTACATATTTAGTCATTTACTTTGTATCACATATTATATTAGCAACCTTGATGGCAACAAACATTCTTATCAGATACATACTGTTTTGCAAACAAATTTTAATTAATAGTCCTACTATTAATAATAATTATGACATTAACATATTGCCCCTGTGTTTGTCCACTTCAAGGACACTTCAAGCTTCCGAGATAAAAGTAACCTATGCGCTATTCCAGACTATAATCTATCACTGTGCCAAATTTCATTCTGATTTCTTAAGCTGTTTTTTAACATACATCTATCCTATCCATCATAACCAAACATACATCCTAACTATCGGATTAGCAAAGGGACATCTCCCGCCAAGCGAGGTGGTCATGCCTGGGGAGCGGCCGCACTCAGTTTAGGAATACCCGTGGCGCCATCTCTTGATGAGTAGCGGTAGGTCGCTACATAGATCTATCTATTATTATCCATTGTTTGAGTGTATTTTGTGTGAACTGGGTCTGGTTTTTTTTGAGCTGTGTCCATTAGTATCAGTTTTACTAATAGGTCAAGAGCTCTTTTCTCTTTTACTTTTGGTACGTTACCCACAATTAATATAGCATTGCAGTGTACAAGGCAGTAAATTTATCCTCAGGACATAATCGAGGACCTAAAATCCGAGCTTGGGGGACACTTCGAGGAGGTGATCGTGGCGCTGATGCGGCCGCCGGCGGAGTACCTGTGCAAGGAGCTGCACGCCTGCATGGACGGGCTGGGCACGGACGAGAGCGTGCTGGTCGAGATCCTCTGCACGCGCACCAAGCCCGAGATTGCCGAGATCGTGCAGACCTATGAGAGAAGTAATATGTTTTGTCGAATTGTATGCTTCATTCAGATATTTAACTGGGGTCCTCATGTATTTAGTTTATTTAAATGGTCTTTATTGAATTTATTTTTTGTTACTTAATAGACTAACTGATCATAGGTAGTGTGTATGGTGTGTTGATTAAAATTGTCATGGATAAGAGGTAAGATGGGTTCCAGCTTCCTACTTCTTATGGCATACGTTTTGCGGTTGGTTCCACTGTTACTTATACATACCACTCATACATACCATACATACTTTTAGAAGGCCTTATGAACAGTTTGGACAAGATGTTTATCTTGCACCAAGTTGTCCATTAATCTATATTTCTTACCAACTGCCATCTGTTGATATCTACTCGTATTAACAAAACAACCAACACACATTGGAGCAGTCAGTTAAGTGCGCTCTAGGCCTACCTTAATGCGGAGAGACTCCAATGCCTAAAAAGTGTTGTTGACTGGATACAAATATTAAGTTATTAAAGCTTTTTCTGTCCCCAGTGTACAACCGCCCGCTGGCCGAGCACATGTGTTCGGAGACGTCGGGAGACTTCCGCCGCCTGCTCACGCTCATCGTGACAGTATGTTGTATTTCTGTGTTAACATCTTTCATACCAGCTCTTGTGCAATTGCAAGAACGTTATAAACCAACGAAATGTTGTATCCACTATAGACAGTTATTCACATAAATATTAGTGTATTGCTGAATGTATATTGTCCGTCAAGAATACATAGGGCTGCCATACGTCCGGAATTCCCCGGATTTGTCCTAGTTTGAAGGCCGTCCGGGGGCCGTCCAGCAGGGGTTTTTGGAAAGTGTCCGGGTATAACCCAGACACTTTTGTTGTCAGGGGAAATCCATTTTTTAATTGCTAAGCGATAAATTGAAATAAATCTTAGTTAAAAATTCATCCACAATAACCTGCGTTCAAGAAAGCTCAGCAAAATAGTCAACGATCGAATGGAATAAAAAATTATAACGATGTTTTTATTTTTGTTTCAAAAAATAATTTTCCAGAGATGTTAGGGGAAAAAAACCATTCGTCCAAATGTCCGGGATTTTTGCCGTGTTTATCCGGCGTCGGTAATTTAGGTGATGCAGCCCTAAGCATACATGACGCATCATACGTAAATTAAGCGAAACGTCTTCGACTATTGCAACATAAAAATGCATTTGCGTGAGCAATGTCAGTGCGCTGGCTGTTAACAATCGATCTATATCAGCAGAACAATATATTCTATTGTTGGAACGTAAAAAGCTTTTATAAAAAGTGATACATACTGACATGGTATTTTACAATTTTTTATCCTATAATTTTAAAGATTTTTTTTAAATAAATTATATTTTTTATTTATATATATAAAATTAATATACCTTAGCGATAAAATCAAATTCTCATCCTATTTATAGCTTCACTAAAGTGTTCACTATGATATTTGAATGTTCATCTATTTTATATTATGCCATTCTTTTATATTTTGAGAATAATAATGTCTGAATGAATATATCATCCATCATTTATCATACTCATCATATTGATCAGGTAGATTAACAAACTAATATTGATGTGTGTATATGTATACTTCACACAAACACACACATTCTGTGACTAGTTGTGACAAATTAAAGGGAATGCTTTTGCTGTTGATTTTCTTAGCAAATTAATACTTAGCTATAACCACACTATACCATAATTTTAGGAAAACAATACACAAAATCGATTGTAAACTTGTTACCAACTTGTATTGATTTTATTACCATAGTTTTTAATTATGGTTTTTGTATTGACTAACAGTTTTTTTTACAGTAACACATATTTTTTGAATGTATTTTAACTATATTTATGAGTCTGTGTTTTAAAATAGTGAATTTTTGTGTTAGTTTGAAAACTAAATAAAAAATAACACTAATCATTGAATACTTTGTATGCTTTTGTACAAGACACAAGGCACTTCTTTACTTTCGCTTATGCTCAAAATTTAATACAGCCTTGGATGACTTAAACGATGAAAGTTTCTTTCTAACTAAAATACAACAGAAATGCATGGACAGTCAGTCAGACATTCTTAAAAGGTTTTTGGGATTGACGTTTTAATTATTGTTACAGTTATTAGGTTTTGTTCTTATCAAATTAAATTAAATGAATTCTATAAGAATTTTGGTAGTTAATTTTCTTATAAGTAGGTAAAGACTGAAAATATTTTTGCATTAAAAATTTGCATTTGTATAAGTTATTACAGTGAATTCTGTCCAACTCTCATACCACCTGTACAAATAGTAGTAGAATCATTTTTGTAAGGTGTGAATAATTCTCATAGGGATTCCTTTGGAGAAGTTCTTTTGAGTGTACAATATTTGTAGACTAATTTTTAGTCTGGATCTCAGCAAATGTCTTTATAGCTTAGATAGAATTCCTTTAAAGAGTTATCCGAATTTGGTCTTGGACTACCAAATCAATTGAGATACTTTTAATGAGCTGTCAAAACATTACATCCTCATACATTTTATATTTTTAAAATTAAATTAATAATTATCCTGCTTTCTAAGCGTGGTTTAGTGCCACATTTTTAAGGGATCCGTTTTGTATTTTTCTGTTTATAGTGACCCTATTAAAGTGGTGTTTTAATAAGCAGTACCAACCATTTTCTTAATGTCTATACACAGAGCAGTATTTTTTGGTTCAATTTCTATTCAACCTTTTTTGTGTTTGACTGCCTGCGAGTACAAAAATATGGCACTTGTACACAATATTAATTTTTTAAATTTTTTTGGAAAGTAATATTTATAATTGGAATGAAAAATGACGTAATACAGCAAGTATATGTTAAGGTTAAAGTCACCTAAGGCTGTAGCTCCCGGAGAGCATGCTACGTACCTGACGCAGTCGCACTGGCAGGGCGCGCGCGACGACGAGGGGCGCGTGGACGCGGCGGCGGCGGCCGAGGCGGCGCAGCGGCTGTACGACGCGGGGGAGGGCAAGTGGGGCACGGATGAGGAGATCTTTAACAAGGTGCGTGGCCTTTAGCGAGTTGTCAAGCGATGGTGTCGGGTATCTTGAAATACGCTATCGAAATTTTCTACAAGCTTCGAATCGAGTCAATTTGAGCGCGGTCGCTCCCCGGGCATGACAACCTCGCCCGGCGAAATAGTTGTTAAAGTGGGTATATAGTACGTCGATTACATGCAAAACTTTCAAAGTTTGTTTGGTGCAACTTTTTTAAGCACTGCATTTTGATATTTTTTTGTGCATAGAGGCCAAGACCGTATTATTAAATGTGTCGTCAATTACGTGCAGATCCTGGCGCACGAGAGCTTCGCGCAGCTGCGGCTGATTTTCGAGGAATACAAGCGCATCTCGGGCAGGACCATCGAGCAGGCCATCAAGGCCGAGGTGGGCGGCGAGCTGGCCGACGCGCTCTCCGCTATCGGTACCCTCAAAATTATTATAATAATTAATAACGCATCACACTCATAGTCCCAGAGTAGAAATCCCCGGGTCGTGGGTGTTATGCACGAAGATAAAGGCAACAAAAACCAGACAGAAAAGTCATCATTCAAATTTCTGCCACACTGAGGTCTGACCCGGGACCCTCAATCAACAGCTAGGCATGGTAACCTTTGTGCCATAATGGTTGTCAAACCTCATCCATCCAGATCCATGCATCATTATGACGTGCCGCGTGATACTATGGTCACCACGTGTGCAGTGCAAGAACCTGTAATCAATTCCCAGCGGGGAAATATCTACAGGATGCATTTACATGTCTTATCCTGATGTTCTCGTCCTTGCCCTAGGGTGTCCTACTGTGTGGACTGTCTTAAAACAATATTTTATTTATCTTTGTAAAAGATTTTAGTGGATACGAGCCATGTCAAGATGTCCCAATTTCATAATCCATCCTTTTTAAATCTGGAAAGTGAAAATATGAGAGATTAATAATATGAATAGTAAAATTTAATAGTGCCTTTTTAACTGAGTATGTCTGAGTTTTTTTTTAATTTAATTATATTTCATGAAATTTAGAATAGTTCTAGTAACTTTTACTGCATCTATTCTATTTTTGATTGCTCGTAGTTACCTTTTTTTTAGTCAAGATCACTGTACATATTCTCAGTTAAAGGGAAACTTTTGAACCTCCCAAATTTATTTTCACACCTTTTTAAATTTTCATCATTTGTAATAAAATATTTGGAGTAACTATTTTATCTAACAGCTAAGACTCTGTTAAAAAGAAGACTAAATTGGGTTCGTATAATGTATAACGATTACGTTCATTGACTCAATACAACATGGAGGCAAATTCGGCAACAATAAGATGTTGTTAGTTAATTCACATTGATCAATTACGCCAATTGCGTGTGCGTCTCGCAACACAGGATGCCGACACTTGACCTCCGTCATTCCTGCGAATAGTTCAAATTTTTAGGAATATCAGTTTTACTAGTATGTAATTTTAAAAAAAAAAACAAGATTTGTAAAAAATAGGAATAGTTCTTTAAAAATAAATTATTACATTATAACTTTTTTTCAGATTTTAGTATAATTTTTTTTGTTTTTTTTTTGTTATAATTACTAGCTAGTTACTGTCATAAATATTTTTACTAGCCAAATCGGTAACTATTGTTCCGATGAACGTTTTTTTTCCAATTTATATACGGACAAATTTAGTTGTAGTTGTGTAATGTTAATTTATACTATTTTGGTATAAGCTTACAATAGGGGTTCAATTATGATCAGTTGCTAGCAAGGCTGAGGCCAAGAGTTTTTTGTGGTGACAGTGATTGCTGCAGCCTATGGAAATCTACACATACTGTCAAGGAAACCATTGTCTTTGTCAAGGAGCTTTGCTTCAGGTCATATGCAGTTGCGCCGCTACTCTGGAGGTTGATCGTTGGCTCGAGTCAGGTTGGCAACACCACCTATCAACCGAAAATGTATAGGGCAGAAATAGCAGCGAAGGTACTTTCCTGGTCGAAGTATGTAAGTTCTACCGCCTACATGTTGCTTGTAGTTAGCCAGAGTCCGCGTCGGCGTGTACTAACGTATCGCTTTCAGTGGAGTGCGTGCAGAACCCGGCGGCGTGGTTCGCGCAGAGGCTGCGAGGCGCCATGCAGGGGCTGGGCACCGACGACCGCACGCTTATCAGAGTGGTGGTCAGCCGCAGCGAGGCAGACCTGGCCGCCATCAAGCGCGAATACGAGCGGCTGTACGATAAGACGCTGGAGAGCGAGATCCGGGTATGTAACCGCTGTATCTCTTGCAGTGGAGTGCGTGCAGAACGCGGCGGCCTGGTTCGCGCAGCGGCTGCGGAACGCCATGCAGGGCGCCGGTACCGACGACCAGGCCCTCGTCCGCATCGTGGCCACCCGCGCTGAAATCGACCTCGGCTCCATCCAGCGCGAGTACGAGCGCCTCTACGACAAGACGCTCCGCAGCGACCTGGAGGTTAGTGGACGGGAGACGGGTCGCAGGTGTATGGCGCCGTTCATGTTGGGTATGCTCGCTTGGTTGCTCGGGCTAATGTTTTTTATCACCATCACGCAGGCTGATTGTCATGTTACGCTGCTAGAGCTCTGGTATGAGAGAAGTTTAAAATGTACTCGAATGACATTTTCCAGTCAATATTCATAGCCTTAACAGTATTCATTAAACGTTATTATTTTCCTCATTATATTATAAATCACAAAGAAAAAATATTTTTTGATTCTCTTCTAATATTCATATTAATTTTTCAGTATTTAAACTACTTAGTCTATACATTAGTTTACAAATAACCTTAAATTTTGCACAAAATTCAGCTATGTTTTCAATAATATTTTTTATTTTAGATAACAGTAAAAGAAATAAAAATTAAAGAACAAAATGATCATAATAATTATTGTCTATTCGGAAAGGCAACAAGCCAAGAGAAATACTCATAGATAACAAAAGTAACTACTGGAAAATACCTCCCTCTTCTTCGATGACTATCTATTATAAAAAAATCTATGCTCATAAAGAGAATAATCATATAAACTATCCTAACCATATTTATAAACTAACGAAAAATCATAAATCGTAGACTGAAAAAGGCTTGTTCAGACCTAAACGGTACTTCCTACCGCCTGCAGAAAGGCGAGTGGGCAAGCTGTAATATTACTGTTCACATTTGCGAGTAACGTACCGCGGAGTATGCACTAGTACTCACAGCGGTCAGCGAATACCGCTCAGGTCGCTATAGCCGCGGCACTTCATACTAAATGCCTGAGCGAAACCCGCGCGTTATGCAGCGAATACCGCTTAGGTTTCAACAGGAAGTTTTTTTAAAAATCAAACAGCGCCCTCGTTTCCTCGCTTATTTCCTTTCTGACTGAACACATTTTAGATCTCTTCTAGAATTACTTCATTTTCATCCATATTCATAAGGTACAACACCACATTGACTGTTGCATTACACAGCATGGAAATTAAAGCATATTTCTTCTAAAATGCTTTAAATGTGTAAAAATAATTATAATTTATAATCGCACATCTTAAATTTTATGTAAATATTGCTTTGAAAGCTATTTCAATGCTGTAGTAATGTAATACATACTTAACCATTGCAATTTTACAATGCAACATATTGGATCTACTCAGGAGGTGAGGTCATTTTTCCAAGTATTTATTTTTTGTTCCTATTATATGCATCATGGTAGCAAGATTTGCGTATGATATTTAATTTGTTGGTTAAAATGGTGGTAGTAGTAATAAGAATTAGTCCCCTGAAATGATAAAAAATATCTTGAGCCAGTTACTTAGTAAAAGGTGTATTTTTTTCGAAAATAAAATCTTCAATATTCACTGGCATGTAATTTTATATTATGCTTATACGAGAGGAGAGCGATCAAAAACTACAAGCATATTCAATAAGCAGACAAATAAAAATAGTGTATTTGTTCAAATGTGGTCACAAAAGATGAAATACTTTTATAATGTAAGATCTAACATTTACCATATTTGGTGTGCAAGTTATAATTATTTATAGCTTTATTACAATAAATGTTATTAATATGAATTACATATTATGTCATAAGGAGACATAATATCAATTAAAGTCGCTGTCATGTCATAAAATTCCTTTTAATTATATAAAAATAATTCAATAAGCCATTCACTCCGGTGCTTTTTGAATTGAGATAGTCTTAATTTTTAGAGATTTTCAGGTTATTATATATTTTAAAACGCATGTGAAGAGAATTTCTTGACCTATTTAACTGTTGTTAGTTGTTCAGGATTTCTAGTATAAATTGGCTGTGATCGCTTTTCTTTTCAAATAGGTACATACGAGTATTTTTTTAACAAAACTACATATTAGGTTATTAAAGTTTGTAGTTTTAGATCCTTAAAAAGAGACCTGAAACATACTGTGCTACATTTTTTATACTACTTGTAAGGTAAAATGAAAGTCAACTAGCATCAAACTGCTGAGAAATGAAGCGACTGACAGCACGCTACTTCTGAACAAAATCATGAAATAACGTAATTTTTATTATTATGAAAAGAGCCCCTAGAAATGGTTGCAGTAATTGATCGCTAGCCCCTCAGAATGTTACACTAGCGTAACTAACCCACCGGAACGTTGTATGCAACACAATACTAATGTGTCCGTTTGCCGCCCTGTAACGCGGCGTGTGCGCGCAGCAGGGCGAGACCTCCGGCGACTACAAGCGCGCGCTCGTGGCGCTGCTCGGCCCCGCCTAGTGCCCGGTGCCCAGTGCCGCCCGGTGCCGAGTGCCGCCCGGTGCCCAGTGCCGAGTGCCGCCCGGTGCCCGGTGCCGCCCGGTGCCGAGTGCCGCCCGGTGCCGCCCGGTGCCGAGTGCCGCCCGGTGCCCAGTGCCGCCCGGTGCCGAGTGCCGCCCGGTGCCCAGTGCCGCCCGTTGCCGAGTGCCGCCCGGTGCCCAGTGCCGCCCGGTGCCGAGTGCCGCCCGGTGCCCAATGCCGCCCGGTGCCCAGTGCCGCCCGGTGCCGAGTGCCGCCCGGTGCCGCGGGACCAGTGCAGCTTCACTACACGTAGCTTTAAGTACTTTCAATATCTATAGGATATTTGCCAAACGTAGCGTTACGCTTTTAAATTGTCCGGCTACTTCAGGTGCCCTTGGGATCCCCATTTTTAATAACAATTATTACTACAAGGACATTGGGACCCTTAACTAAAGAAAATTAAAAATCTCATAATAAATGTTAGAACTTGCTTCTTGTACTTGTGTGCGCATAATCTCTGGAAGTGATCCGATTTATTTGTGTTACTCCTTAATTACACTGAATTTAAAGATGAGAACAATGTCCAAAATATTTTCCTATACAATTTTAGTCTGCAAGCAGTGTGCCTTTATGAGAAAATATGATTCTATATTGATTTATGTATAATGTTATGAAAATTGTATAAAAATTAAGCGGAACATAGTTCCTAAAAAAAACTGCATTCCAAATTTCCCTAAATGTCACTGTGGTGTATTTGATTGATTTGTATTTTTAAGCTTTAATCTTTATTTGTTACACGTTATTTTCATTAAAAAATTTAAAACAATAAAAGTGTCTTTCTAATAATATAATAGTCCTAATTTTAGCTTGAAAAATCTAAACGATAAATTGTAAATTGGGGTTTATGAAACGAAACACTATTATGAGAACAACAGTATTTATTCAGATATGTTTTCCATTTTCATACATAATATTCACAAAACTAAACTGTCACGACAAGTAAACACTGGCAACATTGGCGAAAATAAATATGTACACAGTCGTCGCCGGCATTGCACAACATACAATTTAACTAAACACATCTAAAGCGACAAAACTCAAAAATACATCTAATAAATTTTATACATGTCTCATAAAATAAAATATAATCACTTAAAATGAGGAACATAATAAGCTCTTAAGGCAGTCGCTACAACTAATCTTGAGTGAAATTAAAGAGCTAAGCATTTCGCTAAATAATTAATTAGAGCCACAAAAGAAACTGGAAGAAAAGGTTTAATTTTTCAATCATCTAGTATATGTCTACGTTTATACCTCAAGTCTTAAAATAATGTGCCTACTAGTCACATAAGCTCTATAAAACATCCGTCAGGCTAATGGCTCTAGTCCATATTACACGGACATCAATATTTTCATTTTTGTCAAAGTCTCAACTGAATACCAAGAATTATGCAATTTTCCTACTTTCTTAATTAATGCACGTTCCATACGTGCTACATTTATATCTTTTAAAAATTACTGTATATTTAGCAAATTTGAAAAACTAAACTCTGCTTACATTATAACATTTTCAGTATGTAATACAAGTATGACTATTTCAATTTTCTGAACGAAATTGCGCTGATTCTAGTTATCATTACAATATTATATCTTAAATTGGTTGCTATAGCATTGTGGCGACTATTATCATTTTAAAATAATTTTATTGCCTCTATCACAAGACAAAGAGATACAAGTTTATTAATATATCACTAATTAAAATGGATAAATACTTTAAATATAAATTAATAATTTATATGCTTGCTTCTGATTGTATGCAATATTTTGTGCTTGAATTAAGCAAGTATAATGACATATAGAAAATAATTAATAGTAAAATAACCATCCATGATTGTTTCATTTATGACTATATTGCAAACAAGTGCTATGTCAAAATGGCAGTATGTTCATCCCCGTAAGGATCCAACATTGCTCTAACTTAGCTAAACCACCAACATACTACTCATATAGTTATATACCTCGTTGCGTGTTTCTACTCGTTATACACAGCTCTGAAACTAAGTAATGTTTTATTAAATTCTTTATTTGATTTGTCTGTCATAGATATATTTGTAACGATTTTTCAATTTTTTAACTAATTTACAGAAATTAAAGTGTGGATGTATAAAACATTCTTAGAATAGAAAAAATAGGTGAACTTCAAGTGGAGTAGTGAATACTTTTAAAAAGAGTAGAGTAAAAGGCGTTGACTCGTATATAATATATTGTGTACAGTTCCTGTATGTTATTTGAATATTAATTTATTATTGATGTAAGCCCACTCTCAGATCCAAAACTTTGCAATCAATAAACATTTACTGAACACAGCTTCCCCGTTCTACAATGTAACCAAAACAACTTCACCACTTCTTAATTTTGATGATGATGGTCGAAAGAGAATTGCCTTGTGCGTCCATCTGACTGATTTGTATGTATGTATGTATATCACCCATCAATAGAAAGTTTACATTATATATAATTTATTGTATACACAAATGTCCCGCTGCAGTGGATGGGCGTCGCCTCAGAACAAGTAGGTCTACAATGTTGTGATGACTTTTTGCAGCCCATGTTGGGTCTCAAGAGAATTTTACAAGACATCAAATAAGATACCGAAACTGGCACATAGGGCGAGTCGTCGGTCGAGGTCGGTTGAGCAATCCGTAGCGCCGCGGAGGGCGGTGGCCGCAGAGACGCTCAGTGCGCGTCCGCGAAGAAGTGCGCCTGCAGCTCGCCCAGCGGCATCACCTGCTCCGAGCCCAGCGCCGGCTGCTGCTCCGCCTTCGACTGCTCCCGCAGCTCTGCAAAGTCAAACATATTTATTTCATATTTGGAATACAAAATATTCGCTTAATTAATGTAATTTTTTTCCCGGTCATCGCCTTTAGATGCCAGTTTGGCTAAATGTTGAGCTGAGAGAAAAAAAGACGACGAAAAAAAATCTCCCAGCAGCAAAAAAGTATGTACATTTACATTTGAGACCACAGAATAGCTATGAGTTAATAATGACAGCTGATCATATGAGTAGTGTCTGATACGATTACTGATACGAACTGTCACATGTGCGCATTCCCCCCAAACCCACTTCCATCTCTACTCATAGGAGTAATTACTAAAACTATTACATTCAGTTTAGAAATAGCCTTGTGGTAAATAACACATTTTAGTGTGGTTTTGGACCTTCGTTGACACATTTAATCTAAAATCCCCGATATAGCGATATTGGTCTCTTTTTATAACTGGGCAGACTTAGAGCTTTAAAAAGCCTCCGACAAATTTTGACGACAGGCTTCACTTGACAACAACTAGATCGACACTGACCTTTTTTATTTGGTATCTGGGGGAAAACTTTCAAAAGGTACCCTGCACCTTGGGAGAGTATTGAGAGTTATTTGTACCGCAAAACTCCCTTGGTGGCCTGCCTCAGCGCATGGAGAGGTCTCCGGGATCTCCAGTGGAACGCACCGGTGTCCTCTACGTGCGGCGGCCCAGACTGAACCGGCCTATTCGTCTCGAGAGCAGATGTAGTCTCCTGCAGCTTCCGATGCTCACGGTGGCACGCGGCCACGCACACACCGCCGCCCCTCCCGGGGCTGCTGGCTGGAGGGTCGAGCTCCCACTCTCACCCCGCAACCCCGGAAGTCTCTCTTTAGTCGCCTCTTACGATCAGGCAGTGACCTGGCCGTCATACAGCTTTAGTTTCTACGCTTAAGATGTTTTCCGCAAACATGCTACATTTAGCATCGGCGATTTTGTGATTGTATTGATGATGCATTGCGTTTTTACGACTCTGCGTGCCCATTATAGTATCAAAATCAACCGTTTTAGCGATCTAATCGCTTCGCTTCAGAAAAACGACTAAATCGTCGATGCCTGAAGGAAAATGTTAGCGAAAGCCCTTTTATGCATAGATTGATTGCATAGTCCTTCAGCCGAAGAGCAACGCGGACTCTTTTAGCACACTATACTCTCAAAAGCTTACCGTGCCAGTGCTGCAGCAGCGCGTTGTAGTGCTCGGCGCGGTCGTGGCGCTTGAGCTGCGTGAAGACGTGCATGAGGCCGCGGTAGTCGTACTCCAGGCCGGAGTAGCGCTCGCCGAACAGCTTGAGGCTGATGGCGATGGAGCGCAGGTACAGCAGCTCGGCGTCGCGGTGCATGTGCATGTGGTAGTTGTAGAGCGAGGCCAGGTGCCCCACGCTCAGCCCCACCTCGTAGTCCTCCGCGCCCAGCAGCTCCTCCTTGATCGCGATCGCCTTCAGGTGCATCATCTCTGCGTCCTGCAAATTGGATTTTTCATTTCAAATGACAAACCAGAATTGCGCGTCTGCTGTTGACCATAGCGACCTTAACAGCTTCACCAGATTTGGTGGCATTTGATGGACTGTGAGACTTTGCCGAAGAGAGAATACGAAAAATAGAGACGTTGTCTCAAAAGTAGGCAAGAAATCTAGAGCCCATTCACATTTTTTCACCCCAAAGAGAAGAGCAATTGATTAGAGCGAACCTCCTGTGAGGTTCGAATTTATTCGATCTGGACCATGGTTCCATGGTATGATAAGCTAGCTTGTACGCATGCGTCCATAACTTTGACCATTTTCGGGCCTTTGCAAACCGTAAATATTTCAAAATTATTATACGGTTAGCACAGTCATTCACAATAAAGAACTACTGAATTAAAAATAAAGTCTTTTAAATTACTTCGAACTGAAAACCAAAAATACAGTAAAATAATATAGTTTGAATTACAACCTTGTGCAAAGATGATGCCCAAAAATTCATCAAGTTTCGGACGGATACCTACAGAATAGGCCCTCTGATTCTAAACCGTCGATAAAATTTGTCGAAATCGTAGGCAAACTCTTATGAGTAAAAGAAGTGGTTCATCCAATTTAAACTTTAAGGCAAAAAAATATTTGACAGATATCTAAAAAAATATAGGAATTTAGACACTGTACAGTACGACAATGATATGAACACTTAATTAAATAATTGCTCAGATCATACGTTACGGGCACATTTGATAGTATCATCACCTGAAACTTCTGCATGCTCTGGTAGAGGCGGCCGAGGTTCCCGTAGTGCTTGGCGGTCTGCACGTTCTTCTCGCCGAACGCCATCATGCTCAGTGCGAGCGCTGCCTTATGTAAAGCTTCTGATTCTTCTAGTAGGTTGGGTTCTGCAATGTAAATATAGTTTTATTGAAAATCACTTTTTCTACAGACAAATGACTCCTTTTACGTAAGCTAATACCATACTTAGGCAGCTATTCCACTTAATAAATATCCCAATAAATAAATATTATAAATGAGTTACCTCAAAAATTGTAAGATCGAATTCTAAAATGATCTCAGTACTGTTTTTGTTTGAAAATTTAATTGGATTTTGTTAAGTTTAATATTAAAGTTTTGTTTTCATAACAGTATATTTAAGAATAAATAAATATTATCTAATTATTGAAACTATTTGTTACAAACTGTAATAAGATTCTGTTTTGTTAGGTACATTTAAAAAGATGATGACTAAATTCAATTTAAGGTCTGAAAATAAATACATTATGATAACGGGTTTTCACGCGTCTTGTCCTGGTTGACAAATTTTAGAGATGGTTATCCTAGGTTTATTAGAATAAAGTTATTATTGCCTCATATTTTACTATTTATATTTGGCTATAAAAAAAATGTAATAATGAGCAAGACAGCATTAATATGTTATAGGTGTAATATGACAAGTAGTGTATGTATTGTAACAATAATATACATACATAACAATGTTATACATGTATATTGCATGAATATAAAGTATTATAATACAACTGTTATCTATTACCACTCATATCCTGTCCGGCGGGCGTGTCGAGGGCAATTTCTTCTAAAATGAGGGCCTTGACGCGTTTCGCAGAGGCCAGGAGGAGGTGGTCCGGAGGCACTAGGTTCTGAAACGCAATTACGCTGACTTAGTATATTTTCAAACAAAATTAAATAAATCAATAACGCTTCACACTCATAGCGTCGTCTACTCATAGGGTAGATAATATATCCTGTGTCGTGGGTGCCATGGATACACACAAAGACAGAAACACCAACACCCAGACTGGGAACAGAAGTTTAAACCCATCATTCAAATTTCTGCTTCGCCGTGAATCGAACCCGGGACCCTCCGATCGGCAGTCCGGCATGGTAACCATTACGCCACTTGGGTCGTCGACTTAGTTGGTACTTATAGGAGGTAAAATTGGCATGGCATCCATCCATTCGCGTCCGGAGTAGCAGCGCAACTGAACGTTACCTCAGATGAAACTCTTTTGTAGGCGATTTTATGTACATAACCATGTGCTACAGCGTCTACTTAGTATTACTTGGTTTCATTAAAATTAAAAAGGTAAAAGGTGCTTGCTGAATATGTAATGCTTAATGCGAAACCGTGCAGAAACTCCTGTGTTCATTTCCCAGCAGGGCAGATATCTAAATGATGAGTATAGTTTTTTTCCTACTGTAGGGCTATGATTATTAGGCATTATTTTTCCATTGTTTTATTCAAAACTATTTAATGTAAAGTTTGAATTAGCACTGGGCTAACACTAGTGTATGGCAGTCACCTCAATGATGCGGATGGCCCGCTCGGCGTGCTCGCGCGCCTTGTAGAAGCGGCCGGAGGAGTACTCCAGCACGTAGAGCGCGTACGCCAGGTCCTCCTGCGCCGTCGCCACGTGCAGGCTGCTGCGCCCGAACACGCGCCGCAGGGTGCACAGCGCCTCCTGCAACAAAAATTATTATGTCACTAAAGAGTAAAGAGTTAAGCAAACATTTCATAAAGCAAAACGATCTACGCAGTTATGAGCTACGAGCTCTTCAGATACATGTCGTAGCTACGAGCTACGCAACATGAGTTGATGGGAGGAAACTATCGTAGTCGCAAGATGCACTACGTAGCTACGCAGCATGTGTTGATAGCAAGAAATAATCGTAGTCGCAAGATGCACAACCTAGCATCGAGCTACGCGGCATGTGTTGATAGCAGGAAATAATCGTAGTCTTCAGTTGCGCTATGTAGCTACGAGCTACGCGGCATGTGTTGATAGCAGGAAATAATCGTAATCTTATGTTGCGCTATGTAACTACGAGCTACGCGACATTTGTTGATAGCAGGATATATTCGTAGTCTGCAGTTGCGCTATGTAGCTACGAGCTACGCGGCATGTGTTGATAGCAGGAAACAATCGCAGTTGTGACTGTTGGGAGATTCGCTACATACCTCGTAGACGGCGACACTGTGAGTGATGGAGTCAATGTTGAGCAGATAGAATCCATAGTCGAGCAGTGCCGCGGCGTAGCGGGGATGCCGGGGCCCGAATGCACTGCGAGCGAGTGCCACCGCCTGCCGCACCAGCAGTCCCGCGCCGCTGAACCTCCGCTTCACTACGCAAGCCTTGCCACACGCGCGGAGTACTTCGATTGTTATCCTGAAAAATAATGGATATTTCTATAATATGAAGTGGCAAACAAGCAAGCAGGCTACGTAGTATTAACATTATTTTGTAGGTATTTTTATGTTGAGGTCTAATTTCCACGGCAGAGCACTAGTTCAAAAAATGTGTAAATTGTGAATTCTGGTGAGTATGCCCACGGCCCGCGAGCTGGCCCTTACCTCGGTAAAGAATAAGTTTAGTAATTTAGTGGGGTAACGTAGTAGCGTTTTTAGTGCACTCCCAAGTAAAAAGGACAGTAGTTATCAGGAGTATTTAAGTAAGTATTAAACAGTTAAAAAAAAATTTGTATTTTTGGTATATTGTTAATATAATGTAAATTTAGAAATAGTTTCATTTTAGTTTAATGTCTTTTGTACAATTAATGTTACATCTCGTTATTTCTTTTTCAAAATTTGTTGATAAAATAAGCACAATAATCTCACTTGGCGGGCGTGTCCGGCGTGAGGAGAGCCAACGCCTGCATACTCCACGCGTGGGCCGCGCTGTAGTCGCAGCGCACGAAGAACAGCGCGCTGAACTCCTTGCAGAGACGCGCCAGCAGCGCCGCCATGCCCCAGCGGGCCTCGCTGCCCACCTTGCCCCACGCGTCCGCCGCCTCGCCGACCACGCTGTCTGTATTCGTGCCGGTTGTGTTTCTGTCGGGGGCAGTGCATTGTGGATCGCTCGGCTCTTCGCTGGGAGGCTTTTCCAACCTGCGATTTAATGATGAGACAGTAAAATTAAAAGGTAAAGCCATCTACAGCATAATGTACTTTGAATCAAAAGACTCAAATTCTAAACTAACAAGACTTGATTACAATAAGAAAATACGTGTCTTAATGTACGAGGATTATGTGACACAATATTCGCATGCGGCGCGTCAAATGCTGCAATATGATGATAAGTTTAAGGGGCCGTATACGAAATTTTGCGGATTTCGCTTATTTAGGTGATTTTAAACATAAGATTTTGCAGTAAAGACACCCACCTGTCGGCGAGGCACTCGTCGGTCTGCAGCGCCACGTCCCGGCAGCCCGCGGAGGCCAGCACGCCGCTGGGCAGGCGCGTGGTGCCGTCCTCCTTGATTCCCAACAAACGGAGCGCCAGGGAGAACGTCTCCGCCGCCGCCGGGAAGCAACAATATGCCGATTGGGTGTTTAGCAGCCTGGAGTTATAAAAATTGCCACTTATAAAACATTACATCTAGAAAACTAACGAAACTTGCTGCTTTCACCAACTAACTAAGAAAGAGAGAATGTTTCGTAACCCAAAGTTAAATAATGTGCGATACCATAAAATGGTAAAATGATTTAAAGCAAAACAAGGTCGACTGATTTTATCTAACTATCTTACTCGATTTATTCAGTTTAGAACAAGTAGAAGTACCTAGTAGTAGACTAAAAAGTATATCGACGACAAGTAGGGAAAGGCACAATGCACGTAGATGCACAATTTTTTTATCGTGCAGTGAAGGCTGCCTAACAACAAATAAGTGTAGGTGATTAAAGGGCGAAAGATACGACATACTCACCTATGACAGCACTCGAGTGTGAGCCGGATGTAGTAGGTGGTCTGCGGCTGCGCCTGGCAGATGTCGCGGCAGCGCAGCAGCACGCGCTCGGCGTCCGCGTACCACCCCGCCTCGTTCAGGAAACCACCTGCGTTCCATACCGGAAACTTGCTTTAAGATTAATGATAATAGGTAAGAGATAGATAGACGACGACGATCTTTAATGATCAAGCGATGTGAGAAAATTGAAGTCTGGTATGCAAAGTGGGAAGCACACGAACGTTACGGCTAACGATAATTTTTCAAACCCTTTCAATGTTTCACCCTTAGGCCCAGGTCTCCTTCGGTTGCAAACCTTTCTGCGTCCCACTGCTGGGCACGGGTCTCTCTCCATTATTGGGGAGGCCTGGAGCTTACTCCACCACGATGCTCCAATGAGGGGGTCTCCTTACAATACAGTAAATGACTGCCAAATCAATTTAAATTTTGTTTACTTAATCTCATAATAATTTCAATGCAGTTAACTTAAGGTAGTTCAGGATATGTTATCCTGAATATTACGTCAACTTAACTTTTTATAGACCCCTGCAGACCTCGGTTTAATTATATTCAAATACTCGTACCATTGGCTCAGCTGCAAGGTTGTCCGAGGTTAAACGTCCGTCTCGGCAAAAAGTAACGTGCAAAGTGCACTGTGGAGGACCGCCATGAGTCCAGATGGTGTCATTGGAATTTCAACTTTCGTCTGGTGGTATAATAGTGAAAAGGTGACATGGTCATCAAATTGTACAGGTCCTCGGAGCACTAACCATAGTTAAGTCTGTAGAACACGCAGATCGAGCTTATGTCTCGCAAGCTAAGCGGTTCTAGCCACACGTTCTTCTAATGCGGGTTGATAGAGTAGCAGGTAGTGTAGGTAGAGTAGTACAACAAGTAGCTCTACAATCTACATAAAAGAATAAGTACCTGGACGACCGAGCGTTGCTCGGATAAAAACAATTTATTTTCTTGGTTTAATTTCAAACGTAACACTCATTTGCTTAGTGTTCTTAACAAAGCCATTTGAAATAGATTTCAATAAAAAATCACAAAAATAAAAAAAATACTCAATTTACGCAATATGGTTTTGATTGAGGTTTGAACCTGGGTCTCTTCTCTAGTTCCGCAGTAAAGTCAGCCCACGTAACCATTCGGCCAAGGAAGCTTTAATTTAATGAACGAATAATTTACAGAGCTCTTTCAAATCGACATTGTCATTTCTTTGAACGCGAACGTCAGATTGGCAGATGGCGTTTGACAGCGCTCTACGCCACAATATTATTAATACTCTCCAATAGATGTCAGGAGGAGTCGTATTTTACAGTTTATATTTAAGTTGATTATTGCTGAAAATGTTTTTTTGCAATTTAAAATTTCTAAAAATAAAACCAAGCTGGATCGATTTATCACCCTCGAAACCAGGGTACTAAATTTCATTAAAATCGTTGGAACCGTTTCCGAGATTCAAAAAATATTAGGTATTACAAGAATTGCTCATTTAAAGTTATTAGATTTAAATATTGTTTTTAGCTCTTTACCTAATCTGAGACCTAATTGTATGAGGGAGTCACTGGAGTGTGTTTTCGCGTCGCAACGTGCCAGGTATGCTTTAGCCATTTCTGTGGACAGCTTCGAGGAACCATGCTCGACGACAGCCTGAAATAAAAAATAGAATGCTTAAAATCACCTTCATTTAATGGGGTCCATTGTCAGACAGCTCCGTACCAGTTTTTTTATAATATCGGAGATTAAAACTATTACATAATGGACTCATAGTTGACTAGGCAATTAAAAAAAAATTAAATAGATTTCAACGTTCTTTTAAATGTTTCATTTAAAAGTGTTTTACTAAGCCGCTTCAGTGTATTTTCTACGTATGAAGGTGAATATGAATCTAATATTACAGTAACGTTCTATAACTTAATATATATAAATTACGTGTCACGTTGTTTGTCCGCGATGGACTCCTAAACTACTTAACCGATTTTTAAAAAATTTGCACACCGTGTGCAGTTTGATCCAACTTGAAAGATAGGATAGCTTTTATCTTAATTTATTGACTTTAAACTTGATTATTTCTAATACTTTAAGGCAGGACAACGCCGCGCCGGGTCGCTAGTATAATTATAATTAATAAATTACTGTTATACTTATAACTTTGGGTTGGTGTCGTATTTCCTGATTGTGTAACTTCATCAGTCATTGTTTGTTAATTATAAATTAATGTGTGTTATGCTTATGTCATATACGGCAACGGTTTAAATGAACGTTCATGTGTTATTAAGTAAAATTATGTATCGTTTGTAATTTATCTGATATATAATAATATTGTTATATATGCGATATAAACATCGGTTCTTATATTAATAAATAATATACGCATTAGATACGAGTAGTTATTGAGATATATACTACGCTAAGAAAGATTAATACTCAATACTCAATTCTTTATAGCGTTCATGGTAGGTACATTTGGGTACCTATTGCAAATGTAGTGAGAGCGGAACGACTTATAATATAGTTTAAAAGTTTTCCTTAATTTGTAAAATATTCATTCATATTATAAAAGCAATTTGGTATTAAATATTGTCTTAATTTTTTATACACTTCGATAGACACTTCATTATTAAGTAATCGGATCTCATTTGGAAATTCACTGAAATTTTTTAAACACATTGCGTATGGTCCGGAGCTTTTGAGGCAGGCTTTACTAGTAAAGTCTAATAAAGCGGATATATTTTGAATAAAAGTCCATATAATCCATTTCATGATTTTACTTCGACCTAAGCATAAGAATAAGTAATAATAAGTATTATTTATTGGAGTTCATTGCAAGAGTTGCCGACGTCGCCGTAATGTATTCGGTGCAACAATGTTGCTGAAAGATGCTTTGCGTGAGGCGGCAACATTGTGGGAATCAGAAGAATGTCGTTCGTTTCTGACGGCCTACTCTATCTGTGTAGGTAGAGTCTATACACAGATATAAGAATTACGTCCGATATTTTTAAAATCCCGTCCCGAGGTAATTATAAATTTTAAAAACTTATGTTTATGTTTTCATAGTGCAATAAATTAACTTAGGATAAAATTTAAAAATTTCAACAAGAAATAAATGTCGCTCGTAAGCACTTACGAGTCGTAAAAATGTCCCTTTTATCAAATCTCCTTTTTAGAGGTTTTATTATTAACCTTTACATTGTAAAATTAGATTTGTAAAAAGCTGTACTTTGCAGTGCTCAAAATTTTTTATATACCAAAAGAAGATTGGTAGGAAGATGTTGGTGAACATAATAATATAGCCAATGGAAAACTCATATAAAATTTTATAAAAAGTGGTCAAACCGTTCCGGAGGAATAATAGTATGAAATAAAAGAAGAAGAAGGAATATAATTTATATATTTAAGAAGATTTACATTTTCTTTAGAAACATACATGCAAGGCGCATAAGATCTCGAGAGGTGCCGACCTGATTTACTTAGGTCAATTGTGTACTTGACTGTGCCACTGGTTCCCTACTTTTTCCAGTAATCTTAATTTAAATACTTTCCTAAATATGACTTCGTATTATTCAGTTCTGTAATGTGCTTTAAAGGGAGATTTTAGTAGAGCAGGAAAGAAATGAATTGGTTTCCTTCAGCTCCAATATAGGGCAAGGACCAATATTATAGTATTGTACGCACTCGACTTTTATCAGCGATTTCTCATGACTAACTTATCACGAACCCAGCAACTACGTCCTCTACTCGTTGGAAAAATGTGTCAAGGCCGCCCATTAACTAAGTGGCCTGATTTTATTGACGACACAAAAACGTTTAATTCATAAGGAACAGGACCAGACGGAGTCGCGAATGTTAATGTTTACGTTTAGCAAGGGAGCGAATCTTGTAGAGGTATGAGTTGTAGACGTATGAGCGAGTCTTGTAGACTATGTTTTCTAATTCCAAATCAGGTCACTATAAATTACCATTTTTACATACCTCTTGTGAATACATACATCGCTTCTTCAAGCACAGAATTTTACACTAAATAAATAAATAACGTTTCACAATCATAGTCCCACTGTAGGGTAAATATACATATGTCGTGGGTTCCATGGACACAAACAAAGACAGAAACACAAACACCTAGACCGAGATCAGAAATTTAAAAACATCATTCAAATTTCTCTTTCGCCGGGAATCGAACCCGGGACCCTCCGATCAGCAGTCTGGCATGGTAACCATTGCGCCACATGGTTCGTCAAAACTGACTGTTCCATCTACGTGTTCATTATAAAAATATAAACAAAACAATGAATCCTGAAACACTTGAAAAACGAGATAGATGAAACTGCCTCATTGTACCATCAAGCAATAAAATCATTACGATTGACTTACTACGCAATTCTAGTAATTTAGCTCGCAACTTATTACTCTATGATTTCCTTGCGAAGTTTATGTAAAACTTATCATAATATTATGTAACTTATAATAAAATTATCATAATTAAGGTGGATGGCTTGTCTACTTTTTATTTTTTTCTAGTGGTAAGGTTATTCCATTCAGTCTACCTACCTATTTTTTCGACACGTCATGCACGAAAGATTTCATAAGCTGTTTAGTAGCCCTGGTAACGCTATGCAAAGAGCGCTATTTGACGTGCGTACCTACGTTATGTCAAGCCATCGATTCATGTCGATTTTGACAAACCCATAGTAGCAGGCTTCACTTAAGTATCGTCTATTTTGTTTAGATACCACTATGCGTTGGTGGTTAGCGAGCACTATAAGACCTTACAGTATTGTTTAAGAATACCGGTGTAATGTAAGTGAACTGTGAAGTGAATGATCAGCATCATCTTCACTTTGCAGTTCCTTGCTTGACGTTGTCAAATTATTGAAAACTTTAAGTATTATGTAGACCAACTTTGCTTGACCAAAATTGCTTTGGGGTAACTCAGTGGATTCTAGTTAAGCCTTTATTATTCAAAAACGCTGCATTCGTGCTATCTGTGGAGTTCCTCCTGAAAAGAGTTGCAAGCCTCTTTTTAAACGACTAAAAATATTAATTTTAACCATCATATACAGATGTATAGATATGAAGTATGTGTTTTTGTAAAAAACCCACATGCAATTGTATGAAAAGAAAAGAGAACATTGCAATTTCTTGACACGATATCCAGAAAAACTGTGCCTATCATATATCATTGGCTTGCTGAAAAATGTTTTTATACGCTTAGAGAGTTCATAAATTGTCTAATTTTAATTAACTGTAATTATTATATTTTCGAAGGGACATTCCAGGAGACGGGCAGCAGCGTCTTCCTGTGTAAAACAACATCCACTGCGGTCACCAACCCGCAATGCCAAGCGTGGTGACTATGGCAATAAACCCCCTTATGGCAGTCACAAATAAACCTCGGCCCCCAGTCCCCGGCGGCCCCGCTATCCCTGGTTACGACAGCGGCCATGGTAACGGCGGGGCAGGGGGTGCTAAGAATCTCCGGCAGAGATTCGGCTGTCACAAAAGAAAACGACCTCTGCACCTGGCAACATACAACACCAGGACATTGAGAACCGACGAGAAGATACATGAGCTGGAAGCAGAGATAGATAAGTTACGCTGGAGTGTCATAGGATTATCCGAAGTCCGAAGAGAGGGGGAGGACACGGTAATCCTTAAATCCGGTAACTTATTCTATCACCGGGAGGGCGAACATCTGTCCCAAGGTGGTGTCGGGTTTCTCGTCCACAGGTCCCTCGTCAACAACGTGACAAAAGTCGAAAGTGTGTCAGCAAGGGTTGCGTACCTTATACTCAGAATATCAAAACGGTATTCGTTGAAGGTCATACAGGTATACGCATCGACCGCGACACACCCAGACGATGAGGTTGAGGCTATGTATGAGGACGTCAGTAGAGCCATACATGCCTCTAAAACTCATTTCACGGTGGTGATGGGGGATTTCAATGCAAGACTGGGCACGCGAGACGGCGATGAGCAGAGAGTAGGGCCCTTTGGGTTTGGACAACGGAACCACCGAGGCCACTTGCTTGCTAACTTCTTGGAGAAGGAGAGCCTCTTCATGATGAACTCCTTCTTCAAGAAGAAGCCACAGCGCAAGTGGACTTGGATAAGCCCTAATGGTTCCACGAAAAGCGAGATAGACTTCATTTTGGCAGACAAACGGCACATATTTAATGATGTCTCCGTGATCAACAGGTTCAAAACCGGAAGTGATCACCGAATGGTACGAGGCACATTAAATATCAACATCAAGCTGGAACGGTCACGCCTGATGAAGTCTACGCTCCGACCAACACCTGTCCAAATTGAGGGCTCCGAGAACTTTCAGCTCGAGTTGCGAAATCGTTTCGCGGGCCTGGAACAATGCGAGTCTGTGGACGAATACAACACCAGGATGGTACAAACCGTCCACGAGGTAGGGTCCAAGTTCTTTAAGGCCCCCTCCAGTGGTAGACCTCAAGTGCTCTCTGAACACACCCTCGGTCTTATAAAGGAAAGGCGTGAACTATGCATCCGGTCTCCGTCTTCAATGTTGAAATACAGGCAGCTTAATAAACAGATCTCTTGCAGCAGACGACGCGATCTGCGTGCTCATAACACAAAGCGCGTCAAAAACACTATAGAGCGGAACCAAGGCACTAAAGTGTTCTCAAGGGATCTGAGTATTAGGCAAAGCCAATTGACAAGATTGAAGACGGAGTCTGGCGCTATAGTTTCGTCTAAGCCTGAAGTTCAGAGAGAAATTGAGAGATACTACGGACGGTTGTACAGCTCCTCAAAAGCTCCCGTCACCAATGTGGTGAACGATAAGAGAGCCAAATTGACCCGACACTATACCGAAGATATCCCGGACGTAAGCCTGTACGAAATTAGAAGGGCCCTTAATCAGCTTAAAAACAACAAAGCACCGGGCGATGACGGTATCACATCTGAGCTGCTGAAAGCTGGAGGGAAACCCCTCCTAGTGGCGCTCCAAAAACTGTTCGATACCGTCATCAGTAGCGGAACTGTCCCGGAGGCGTGGAGCAGAAGCGTGGTGGTACTGTTCTACAAAAAGGGTGACAAAGCCCTTTTAAAGAACTATAGACCCATCGCGCTTCTGAGCCACGTCTATAAGCTGTTCTCAAGGGTTCTTACTAATCGCATTGCGCGCAGGCTAGACGACTTCCAGCCTCCCGAACAAGCCGGATTCCGAAAAGGCTATAGTACCATGGACCACATACACACGCTGCGACAGGTTATACAAAAGACCGAGGAGTATAATCTGCCGCTATGTATTGCGTATGTGGACTATGAGAAAGCCTTCGATTCTATCGAGACCTGGGCAGTGCTAGAGTCTCTCCAGCGATGCCAGATTGACTATCGTTACATCGAGGTGTTGAAGTGTTTGTACAAAGCCGCAACCATGACAGTCCGAGTCCACGACGGAAGCACTGGACCTATTCCACTGCAGCGCGGAGTACGAGAAGGGGATGTTATATCCCCGAAGCTATTTACCGCTGCACTGGAAGACGTGTTCAAGCTGATGGAGTGGAACGGGCTGGGTATTAACATCAATGGCGAACACCTCACACACCTTCGATTTGCCGATGACATAGTGATCTTGGCGGAGAACCTGGAAGAGCTCAGCACTATGCTAGGTGACCTCCATAGCGCCTCACAAAGGGTGGGTCTTAAGATGAACATGGACAAGACGAAGATCATGTCTAACGTCCATGTCACACCTATACCGGTTGTTGTTGATGGCGCTACTCTCGAAGTTGTCGACGAGTACATCTACCTGGGACAAGCGATCCGTATGGGTAAGTCCAGCTTCGAGAGAGAGGTAACTCGTAGAATCCAACTCGGTTGGGCAGCGTTCGGGAAATTACAAAGTGTCTTCTCGTCCAGAATACCTCAGTGCCTGAAGTCGAAAGTTTTCGAGCAGTGTGTGTTGCCAGTGATGACCTACGGCGCTGAGACGTGGTCTTTTACAGTTAGCCTTTTCCACAAGCTCAAGGTCGCTCAGCGAGCGATGGAGAGGGCTATGCTTGGTATTTCTCTACGCGACAGAATTCGTAATGATGAAATCCGTAGAAGAACTAAGGTTACCGACATAGCTCTCAAAATCTGCAAGCTGAAGTGGCAATGGGCAGGCCATATAGTTAGGAGGACCGACAACCGATGGGGAAGAAAGGTCCTTGAATGGAGACCACGTGTCGGCAAAAGGAGTACAGGCCGCCCTCCAACCAGGTGGACTGACGACCTGAAGAAGACAGCGGGTAGTCGCTGGATTCAGAAGGCCCAGGACCGGGAGGAGTGGCGAACGTTAGGGGAGGCCTATGTCCAGCAGTGGACAGTAAAAGGCTGATGGATGGATGGATGGATTATATTTTGACAATGCCTTATTGACAAATGATAATAAACTTGAACAAGTGAGAATAAACTTTACATTAAAATATGTTAACTAAAATGCTGACATTTTAATATACCTTAATATGATTTTTTTTATAATATATCTCTTGACTTAATTATTATAATGTGCATGTTTATGACGTGAGGCAAATGTAATGCTTTAGTAGTTTAATTTAGCATGCATATTAATGTATATTAGTACGAAAAACAAATGTAGTAAGTAAGTAGCTAAAGTAATTAATCGTCTTGTGCCAAGCGACTACAGCTAGCCCCAAAAAAATAAAATGCATTTTTTTACACTATTTTTAATTCAAATTTATTAAAATTTATTTTCTATTTTTTTATTGGATCTTATAAAAGAGTGTTTTTTTTTTAGTTTTTTAAACTATTATTTATTTTCTACTTTGTAGTTTGGTTTATTTGTAAAAGCGTGTTTTTTTATTTTTTTAAACTGTATTTTTTAAATAAAATACATTTTTTTTGTTTATACCTACTATTATTAATTTATGCTTGTGGCTTAAGGTAATGGTTGGAAATTAATTTTAACATCAATTCTTGCCTAATCGACTATAGATAAAAATTATATAAATCGAAAAAATCTTATTTTGCAAATTGAATAATGGAATAACCTTATCAAATTAGTATATTGTCTTCGGTCCTCGATAAATCTACAAAGTTTGAATAAATTCTGACCGAGTGGGTTCAAATCGCGCCCGACTCGGTTACATACAAACCTACAAGTGAGTGAAGTAATATAAAGCGTGTAATAATTATAGCAGATTGCCGATTCCGTCAATACTAGTCGATTCGCATCCATCTGATAAGCGATCCATCGAAATAACTTTCCTGCTATCTTCCTTAGCTTGATGATGCACATGTGCTTCGTAAGGCTTACTTACACCCAATAATAAATTATTACCTGAAAACATTGTAACAGCAAAGACGATCCAGCGGAACGCAGCAGCCTCTCAAATATGTCCAACTTCATTATTTCTGAGCTGAGGACGCATAGTGACTTTTCTAATAACATCTGAAACAAGAGACACATCTATTAGATTTTTGAACAGCAAGGAAACACCAATAGATACATGGATCGTTACGGGTTGCAACCTTTCTAACGTCCCACTATTGGAAGTCTTTTTCATTAGCTGAGAGCTGCGGAGGACTTGAACTCTATAACGCTACTTAAATTACGGAGATGCAACAAGGCCAATTCAAAATAGGATGTTTTTAAATCACCAAAGCCTGGTGTAACAATTTTTTTCTACCTTTCAACAACCGAGACCGACAACGACTTATCCATCTTAAAATACATCCAAATGTGCCTTGTAACATTGGTGGCATATTCCGATTGATAATCTTCCCTATCGGCTACCTTAGAGGCCCACATCCGTTACATATTATTAGATTCATGAGACTCTTACCGATTTACGCACAATTCAGATAAGTCAGATAACAATGCCTTACAATGCAATGGTTGGTAATGTTGGTATGACGTAAGCTGCAGCGGTAGAGTGACACGGATGATGGATGGCAGTTTTTCAAATTACGTGGTTGGGCACACGTGTCGCGCCTAGGGTTGCCAACCCTACTATATAATATAGTATTCTATTATTTTAAGGGATCAAGTACTATATTATATTTCTAAAAAATATATATAGTTGGCGAAACTATAGTAGTTTCGCTAGCTCCCGAGCCCTCGAGCTGTCCTAGGCGTAGGTCCTCTGTCTCTGTCTGTGTGCGTTAGTTCAATTTTAACCACATATAGTTAGTTCAACTCATTTGTGCGCGCGGCGCTATGTGTGGGTAAACCTGTAAATACACAGTGACTTTGTGTGCGTG
This sequence comes from Pyrgus malvae, assembly GCA_911387765.1. Lineage (NCBI taxonomy): Eukaryota > Metazoa > Arthropoda > Insecta > Lepidoptera > Hesperiidae > Pyrgus > Pyrgus malvae. Next base: position 2,157,800 of record OU426958.1, on the reverse strand, counting down.
ACAAGAGGTACAGTGAAGTTGCTCGGACGACGATGGCCGCGTCACTGTCACACAAATTAAAGCTGCATAGTTACTAGCCCACGCACACATAGCGCCGCGCGCACAAATGAGTTGAACTAACTGTACTAAATTTTTTTTTCATTTTTTGCCATATACTATATTGTTTATGTCAATAACTTCAAAAATTCTATATTTGATAGAAAAAAAGTTGGTAACCCTAGTCGCGCCGCACATGTTCCCGTGCGGGAGAGTTTGGATGCTTTAATGAGTTGTAGTTATTTCGAGAGATTCTCTAAAGCCAGTTAAACCCAGCAACACACGAAGTATGAATGGAAGATGTTTTCCTCTTTGCTGTTCATAAGTAATTTACTAATTATTTCCATTAACCAAACGTTTACTACCTATAAATAATGTTGTCATCATAATCGTCAACGTCGTCAACAACAACGATTTTTAATGTCCAGAGCTAAATGAAACCTACGGGTATTTCAATCATGTCCAAATTAATTGTTTCAAACTAAATAAGGAAAGAAACTACGTTAGATGCATAATGCCCTTACGTTACTCTCAATTACCTATTACGTAACCTAGTGATAAGATAATATATGTACAAAGCGAAAAGGAATCGTTAAAAATGAAAGTGAGCATTATTAAAAAAATATGTTAAGTATTTGTGTAAAAGCCATGTTAATATACTAATAGAAAGTATTATCTAATCACTAATGCAATTATAATATTTTAACATCTGTAGCAAATTTCATTTACATTTCCTATTGAAATCAATAATATATGTATTCAGATGCTGGTTATGTAGATATCCCTATAATATTACTAAGCATTGTCAATTTTTCCATTTCCGTTTTCACTATCATAGCTTGTGCAACAACACGATGTAGGTCACTGACCTCCACGGTAGGATAAATAATGAAATTGTGCAATGTATGGCGTTCTATCAATCGCTCGTTGACTATGAGAATACCAATAATGCTCCCTATTATACTTCAGACTGTAAACGACAAACCTATCATAACAAGGTGCCATTAGGTGTGTAATTGACCGAACATTGTTGGTTCATTTTCAGATCCAAGATAAGTAGGTATTGTGTGAACTAAAACCTATATACATACAAGTACATAAAAATTTATAATATCACATTGTTCGTTACCATACTCCTCCGAAAAGGCTGTACTGATTTTGATGAAATTTTATATTCACACTTGGTAGGTGTGAAAATAGGTTGTTATATATTTTTCATCCCCCTAAGTTGATTGGTATGAGAAATTCGATGTTATTTTTCCGTCCTCTATTTGCAGTCAACTGCAGGGCACAATCTAACGTGCGCTATTCCTTGGACCCTCTGAAACCCTCTGAATATAACTACTTCTCGTACGGAATCGGTTAATCATTTAATGGCTGAAGGAAGGCGAAAACTTCTATGCCCTGGCAATTGTGCATGGAGCGACAATTTTACTTTCATACTTAGTCAAGACTCCCCTATATACGAAAAGGTTTTCGAAAACGTGGACTGGGACAACGATGCGGGAAAGTCACCGGCAAAAAAACGAAAAAGATCTTTTCGTCTGAAAAAGAAATACCATGAAGCTATTGGAACGTGGCCTAAATCTCTAAAATATCCATAGATTTTTAACGGCGCCAGTGTGATTGTGAGCATGCCATGGACAATTTAACGTTCGACGCATTCTTTATATTACACTGCGTATACGCATATTGTAAGCGTTGGTGCGTACAGCGTATATCATAACAATCAAGTCAATCTGTGTAATTAACACTGCCTTGCCATTGTTCATAAAAATAATTAAGTTCGATCGTAACAACTGCGTTCAACGAATTATAGGTGGAGAAGAATATTCATGATATGACGAAGGTACTCGTAGTATGTCATAAATTATATGTAAATCAGGTTTAAAACGATAAAGTATTTTAAACTGTGCCCATTTTTCATGAGAAATAATTTTAGGTCCTTTATAGTTATTATTTTTTTTAATACACAAAAATATTATGGAACACGTCAAAAGAAGAGAATATGTACAGGGTACTTACTTACATATAAAGGAAAAAATATTTGAATGTAGTAGCGGGCGAGCATGCAGGTCACCTGGACCTGGCGGTAAGTGATCGCTTCAAGCTATGGACAGTATGGACATTGGACATGTACACAGAAGCTGAAGGCAGATGGTCGCTTCGTGTAAGTCTGGCCGGCAGCTGCACCTTTCCACCGAAACACAATAGATTGCTTCAATTCAGAATTGGCTGCAGCAAGCGCTGGTACTTCCTAGGTTGAACTATTAAAGCTGCTAACCTTCCACCTACGAAATCTTGCCCCAATAGAATTTCTCGTTAGGTACTTTTAATAAGAAAAGTAATGCATTATTTATCTATCATACAAGTGAGCGGATGTACGTAACTTGTAAAGACTGTAATAATTTCTGTGCTGTAACTCTTACGAGCTTAGAATTTAAACTGCTCATAAGTAATACTGGATCTAACCATATTAGCACAAGATCATGAAACGGTAAACCTATTTGCGCTCCAATCACCTATGCTAATTTTGCATCTGCCATAACTAACTGCGCTAACGACACTGCAGCTTGTAAATTAAGTGGCTTTGAAATTAGAATTTAAAATCTTTTACTACAAAAATAAATGTCAAAAATGAGGAAAATGGAAGTATGTAAAGTAGAGACATTGTTAGAAGTACGATGGCCCCAGTACAATAATGATCATATCCGTTCCCAGTAGGTACAGTTAAATATGGCATGTTTCTTAGTAAAATAATGAAATCTAATATCAAAATATTGTTTCCTTTAGCCGTAACATAGAACAAGCACGTAACCGGACATCTACTACGATACTACGCGCATCGACGACGATCGATACTATCGTCCGATGTATCGTGTATTTTCGAGTGATCTATTTGTAAAAGTTTGAAGGATATCATATCCTTAATAGCTCCATATGCTCGACTAACTTTACTATAGATTCATGTAGCCACAAAAAGAACGGTCAGAACAGGGTTAAAAATATGCTGAAAAATTCATGATATATCGATTATCGATTTTACGAGTAGACGTCCAGAAAACAATCGTCAACGTTATTTTCTCCGAGATAAGATGTTTTTCTTTCCGCCGAAGACCATGACCTCGTGTGAGCTAAGTTTAACGCATGCGTGGGCGGCACGGAATACAGATATATTACGTAGTTACGTAGCCCGAGGGTCTATTTATAATCTGCGGCGCATCACGACCCATGAGAATGTTGGAAAAATGCGCCGTGACGTGGACGACACGTAGCGTGTTGGAGTTACGTCACTATGAAGTGACGTGACCGATCAAGTGTGGAGGAACTTTGATTATGAGTAGCTTTGTGCTGTTATCGCGATCATCTAAGGTCACTTTTGATTACATGATTTAGGAAACAGACCGTAATATTGAAACAATGTTGAAAGACATGCAATATGTGTGTGTAATAGATAATATGTATAAGTGATGACAACAGACAAAATTATAATTAATTATTTATTTAGGACTATACCCTGCGCGCGTTGTTATACTACTTGCTGAAGATCATGACTTGATCATATGCTTAGTTTACGATTCTATAAAGGACATACGTTCATTTTTTTAATATAGGTTAGCTGGTGTCCTGTGGCTTCTCCCGCGTTAGAAAGTACCATGAATTTTGAAGGATCATGAATTACCTTGAATGAGTATGATCCCTATTCGTGAATTTTACTTTCATACTTAGTCAAGACTCCCCTATATACGAAAAGGTTTTCGAAAACGTGGACTGGGACAACGATGCGGGAAAGTCACCGGCAAAAAAACGAAAAATATCTCGAAGACGACGAGACGAAGAAGACGAAAGAGATTAATTTTGGAAATTTTGGAATTTTGGAATGGAATTTTGAAGGATCATGAATTACCTTGAATGAGTATGATCCCTATTCGTGAATTATATAAAAGTTTAGTTAGGTTAGGTATAATCAGTTCAGATTTTCTATCAGAAACTAAAAATTCAAAGACTGGCCCTGGATTTTTAAGATATTTTCATCTGTTCAGGTAAGCGAGGCTTAAAAACTATTTTTTTAAATATATTCTACCGCTTATCCTGGAAATGTGCCATTGTCACCAATAGGGAAAAAAGCACAAAAATCAAAACAAAAGCTCCATCTATTAGTGTTATCTGAAATTCAATCGCTCGTTAAAACCACAACAAACGTCATGTATTGAAACTTGAGAAATTAAACCGTAATATTGTTCTTCGTGGGGATAACTTAAAAAGCGGTGACTATTGGAACTTCTTGTAGGTACGACTAATGAATTAATATGCTTCAAATATTTGAGTGTACATAATTTTGTTAGTTACTTATGCGGTTTAACTTTTATAAAAATAAGTTTTTAACAAAAAAATAGAACCGACTTCAAACGGTAAAAAATTAAATTGTTCAGTACCTACTTCTTCTTGCTTGTGGTAATTACTCTTAAAACTTTTTTTGTAGTCGGGCCCTTACTTAAATGTCTTACCATGTTCTAAATGGGCACCGACAGTACAGACAGTGGGACAGTACCTACATCTTCTTGCTTATGATAATGACTGTTAAAACTATATTGGAGTCGGTGCGTATTCAGAACGAAAGGTACAATATATTTACTATAACAGGACAATTAACTAAGGGCCCGATTGCAAAAATATCTACGTAGGATATGCGCTACTATCCATAGTAGTCTAAGTATTGGCTAGTTCTTTCAGCGCTTGTGAATATGGTCAATAGCACAGAAATAATAACGCACAAGCAAGAAACAAGCTGAAAACTCAATTCAATTAATCTTAGAATGAATATGACAAATGAGAGAAGTAACTATGAAGTAGGTGAAGGTATGCCAGGGTCGCGTAATGGTGTCAGATCTCAATGCCAGGCGCCATGCACCGTGAAAATCTGTTGCGTACGCGATCAATGCACACTGATGACACATTCGATCCGGCATTACTATACTGATACTATTTTGTAAAAGTACTAGCAGAGGAGCACGCAGGCCACAATGCCATAATGTAAGGTGATCGCTGCAGCCCATTGACATTTATACGTAGTAGCTCCAATTAGTTTGTGGACATTTACACTACACACATTCTACGCAAGACTCGAGTCTCATCAGAGATTGTATACAGTTGAGCTGCTACTCCGGAGTCGGCCTTGTCTTTCTTGGCCAGGAACCGCACCTTTCCATGGAAACACAATAACTTCACGTCATTTCTAACGGTTCACAGTTCAGCGGCGATACTTCTACGGTTCAACACATCGATTATAATAATCCAACATGCTAGTTCTACAAGCTGCAAATTACTAATTTAATGATATTTCATAATAATGGAGTTAGATGTTAGTCAGACGCCTTACATTGATTGAAGTGTAGTTGCAAGCGAATTCAATGTATGTCGATGATACATTTGATACGCCGTTAATAATGTGGTGGTTAGTAAACTTTACCTAACAACTAAATCTGTGGTGAAATTATTTCTACAGTATAAAGTTAAGTGCAGTTACGCCAAGATCATGCAATGGTGTCCGATATTGAAGTGCAGTTGCACGATCACATGTTTGATATGCCACATCGATGACACGTTATTCTAATGGTTAGTAAAATTAACACTTCATATAATGGTGAATTTTCTATAAAGTAAGTGCAGTTACGCCATGGTCAAGTAATGGTGCCAGATCTGAATGGCAGGCGGCGTGTACTGATGCTGCTGGATCTTCGTCATTGCGCATATGGTTACGGATTATTCTCGTATTATTAATGAATATGAGACATTATAAAACTAAGTCGTATAGTGTATGACAAGGTCTACTCAGATCACTCAGATGCGATATCGGTCATAACATAAGTCATAAGCAAATTCAGCGTTAGAAGTATAGTTTGCCTTCCTTATACTCAATTAATGTGCATTAGCCAACTTTCTACATTCATAGACATTCTATTAGTCAGTAGCCATTAACATAATACATATATTATATACTTATTGAAAAGCACAGTGGCAGTAGCTCGCAGGCCGCAGCGCGACCTTGCATGCTCCGCCTGCACCAGTGCGCCCGTTACCTGCTTACATAACCCCGCAGCCAACTTTCTACACTCATAGACGTATTATGTATAAGTATAATATGTACATCTAAATACTGATAAAGCGAACTGCACAGTGACAGTAGCTCGCAGCGCGGCCTTGCATGCTGCGGCTGCACCAGTGAGCCCGTTACCCGTTAACTTATTTCTACACCGATCTACACCTAAATGAACCAATTTTTCAAAACATAATTATGAATGCGATACAATAAGGTAAAGGTCTAAAATGTCAACAACGTATTAGTACTCGTCATTCCATAAAAGGGCCAAAAGATACACTTTTCTTATGAATAACGAGTACCGGGACACTGACAAAAACTAACGATAGAACGCTCGTTTACCGCACTCTTTACTTTTCTCCTGTTTAAAGTTGCTTTTAAGATCCAAGATAAGATTTAATAATCCTTTGGAGGAAAAGTCACGGTAAGAAAACGATCAGAAAATATTTTTATTACGTTGCGGTAATTGCAAAATTGCCAATTTTTCCCCTCTTCTTCTTCTTTCGTTTAACATACCTACTTGTCATATTATTAGATATTATCGCGTTTACAACGCGAATGCTTTACTGAGCTAATACCATTACAGATTAAACAGTTTAAGATTTAGCATTGAAACTCTCGGCTAATCTGCTACAGCGAACAAAAGAAAGCCACAAGCTTGTAGTTATATACCAAGACTAGCAACGGACGATTAGCTCGAGACTCTCGCCAAGTGTCTCCGCTCAATTTTGTTCGGTCCGAAGATAAAATAAAACTGATTAGAAATAAGCAGTCTTTAAAAAAATTATTAACTGTAACCCAGCAGAACTCTACATCGCACGCATCCAGGTCGCCAAGTTTCATAGCTGTATTTCTTTACTTTTTCACTGATGTTCAACTCCATAGAGTACATGTGTGTCTTTCGCCAAGTTCAGCTTGGTATATTTCATTTTGTCCATTCTACATATATAAAACTAATCTTCTCTATATATAAAAATGAATTGCTGTTCGTTAGTCTCGCTAAAACTCAAGAACGGGGGAACCGATGTGGCTAATTTTGGTCTTGATATATTAGTAGAAGTCCAGGTAAGGTTTAAACGGTGAGAAAATATAGAAAAATTGCGAAAGTAAGTAGTAATAGAAAATAAGTAGTAAAACAACTTATTTTATTTTCCTAAACTGTTAGTAACTGTCAAACATTGTTTTTTCGCGCCTGTGGCGCCATCGTCCCCAAGTTTGACATATTCGTATTATTCGTAATAACAATTCATCTGTCACTATTTGTTTTATATTTTTTATTTGACAGTTACATAAAAACTCTTTGAGGTGATAAATAAACTAATCCTCTTTCAAAACTTTTAAGGCAGGACAACGTCTGCGGGGTCCACTAGTTAGAAGTAAAACAATCTGCAAAATCAAATCTAATTACACCCACCGGTACAAAACAAGCACCACAAGATTGTAGCAAACCCTGCATCCAACGCCAAGGTCGAGCCGTTCGCCAAGTTTCACCGCTTTGTTTATTTATTTCTGTCCGGTAACCATGCGCCGCTGAATCTAATACCTAAATTGATTATCCAATGGTTCGTTTGCAACCAATATCGTCTATTTATAGACTGACAACGCGCCTCGCAAGAGTAATTAAGCGAATGATGTCTAATGGTAGTTATGACATATTATATTAATGCTAAATTTGAGTTTTCCAAAACTTGTTTCCTTAAACCTAAGGTCAAGCCACTATTGTATTTTATGGGGAAAAACGTCAATATTCGCCCATCTCAAAACAGTGGCATAAAAGCAAAAAAAATAATGCAGTAACAATTATTTATTAACACATGCAAGACTTGCAGCTTAAGCTTATTAAAAGTTTTACATATAATTGCCAATTAGGAACTTAATCATGTATTAAACTAAAGCATCAAGTCTAAGTTAATGATTTTATTATGACTGCTGCTTTTTGTAAGTTATTATTATAGAAAACAATGTATGATCAAGTACCTACCTACAATGTCTATATTTTAAATAGAATGATTAATGAATACTGACCAGGAACCCGTTTAAAACTAATATCAAATGTAACGTAGTGATTCGAATATCTAACTGAAGTTAATTACACCTAAACACAAACTTCCACTGAAATCGTCAGCGATTGACCATGACCGTTCCTTACCCAACCGTTCAATGGCCAACGTAATTTTAGATTCTATTTCCTCACCGTCCGCTGTTTCCTCACGGCTGTCAGGATTACTATTAATTTTCTCATGATTTAATCCATTTTTTCAGAGCATTACAAAAGGGATTACTCCACCGTACAAGCGCGAACAATGCTGTCAAAAGCGTTTTTGGTCTTGGCTATCCATAAAAGGTCAACGCTCTGTCTTTGCCTCGACGAACCTTCTTAGAACTATCTCCTCGGTTTTCTCAGTATCATGAAAACAACATTGTTTACAAAACAAGTGTAGCTCGGACAACGTGATTCCATTTGGGGCCACCGCACATAATCTGCAATGAACCTTGACCAGTCGTTTGCCCAATCAGCTCTCGGCGGTCAACGCACTTTTAGATGACATTTCTGCATTGTTAGTTAAGTACTTATTTTCTCCGCCATCTGTTATTTTTTCGTCAAAATATTTGAAACTTCGCAGATATATGTATGTTTGAAGCAGTGTACTTTTTAAATAGGTGAAATAATGTGACGACTCAAACATTCTCCTTGTCCAATGGTATTTTGCACTTTCATTTCATTGCAATTGCATTTAAACAATTGATAAGCTAAGTTTTTTTTTAATTTCTCCACAACCTAGGACTTCCATATTATGCTAATAGGTAGGATTATTAACAAGTTATCTTAGTATTCACAACTCCCCCTGTACAATTTAGGTTCATTTATAATTACATATTTAGATATCACTATGTTAGACTTTTATTTTAAAACTTCCTGGTCGGTCACCAGAACAGCATTGCTAATGCTTATAGCATAAAATTATCAAAATAATCAGCTACAAAATGAATGTAGGATCACGTATGCCATTCTAATAATCGTTCGCCTTGAGACAAGTATGGAGGTAGATACAATATTATTACCTACCACCTAACTCAATAAATTGCATCAATTTGTACATCATTTTAGTTATTCGATTTCAAAATATATAAATAGTCCTAGTAGTTATTGTATTACCACTTAAAGTGGTAATTTACCAACTTACGATTTCACAGCACCGGATAAAGCTGGCAAGAAAAATTTGTAGAAGACTTTGTCCTGCTGGGATTTTTAAATATCTGATTGATGTACGTGGATAGAATTTTGATTATCTTTAAATATACAAATGAATCCATATTTTCCTTAGTCACGACATCACGTGTGAGCAAAGCAAACGGTAGGACCGATTTCGCTAATTCCTTTTTTGTTGTGATTGTTAGTGTCATGAAAAGGTTCTTATGAAAGAAAAAAATAAGAAAATTGAGCGGAAAATTAGCCACCATGTTGAATTTCCTAAAGATTTTTTAATGTAAACTTAACGCTTTTGACAATATAAACTTTTTATATTTTATACTTTATATTTATAGCTAAGACAGGACAACGTTTCTCGGATCAGCTAGTACTTTATATAGATAGGGTAGGTTTTTAATTTTTTCTATGAATCCTTATTTTTATAAGTACTTAATGAAATAAATACAAATTACCAAAATACTTAAAATAAAGTATTTTTCTTATGACTTTTTTATGTAAGATTTTTTTATCATATGACATTGACGAGGTGTGCGATTTTCTTTAAATCAAATAGCAGTATTTAACGTTCCTAAGGACAAATGTGAGCTTACTATCCGCGCAGTGGTAGTTCAAAATCTTAAATTCTGGCTAAACGCCTATGATTTTAATATAGCAGGGAAGCCTGAAATAGCACATAGGCTATTTTTTATCCTACGGGGATATGGATAGGATTAAACGGGTCCACGCGGGCGAAGCCGCTGGCGGAAGGCTAGTATATTATAAACTGCTTGCATTTTCCGTGCAGTAGATTAGACAATACCTGTTGGTAGACTGATTTTTTCCACACTGCAATATTGTTAAAAATTTGCCAACCTCTGTCTATGCTATGCCGAAAGCGGAACCCATTTCAACAACACTAGATGTACGAATGACGATACCCGCATATTCCGAACGGACGTGATCTGCCTATTGTTTCGACGAATGTTACCTCATAGGTCATAGTTCTAGGTACTTGGTTGCGAACGCGATATAACTTTACATAAATGTTTTATATGCTTTCCATTTGGAACATCCATGTCAAACAAGTAAATGCTGAGATTAGTGCTTTCAAGCGAATAAACTCTTCAGCTTTATAATATTGAGTGATGGGATATGTTCAAAAGTGGAGTTTCAATAGATGATAAATGTACTTTAAACTTACATTATTTTATTTAACAATCTTTTTTTCAGAACAATTACAATACTGATAAGGAGCCATACATATATTACGGCTTTTTGACCCCTCCCCTGTCCTTGTCACAGTTGATCACAATTAAGAAACTCAAGTGTGACATCACATATTCATCTACTTTACATCTAGAAATTATTAAATTAAAGAAAAATCATTTGATATATATGAACGTTTAATATTTTTCTACATATGCATATATTTTTTTAAATGTGACGTCACAATTTAAAAGACCTCTTCACCCATCGTCACACAATTGACACAATGTCACACTTATACGACCCCCCACCCCACAACGTCTGACGTAATTTACGTATGGATGGCTCCTAATGCAGTGTTAGGTAGATCTTTTATATGGACACCAAATTTCGTCCATGGATTAATCCCTCCCTCGAGACTTTTACTTCAGGTCCGGATTGCCCAGATCGTATTGTTGGTCCTCTGTGGGCTAATACCCACCACATGTAAATGTGTTCAATAGTACAGTACAGTACAAGTACAATGCCATCCACGATCAGATATGGCTCGTTAACAACGGCAGAGTGCATTGTGTAGTATTTAGGTCTTACAATACAACACTCTTATCACTCACTATTCATAGTACTCATCTAGTCTAGTACGTAGCTAAAGTACCTTAGTAGCTGTTAATATTACGTCTTCGTACAAGGGACAAAAATATCAAAAACAGTTATTGTTAATGTTTCAAAATTAGTAGCAGCCTAATTCTAATAGTAGTAAATATTCTAATATTATGTAGGAATATCGCGTACTTTGCACTTATACACACAGAACATTAAAAGATCATAGCAGTGGATTAATAACGTGCTATGTGTGCCAGATCCATGTCAACAACAAGGGCAAATATTCAAAATTTATCTTTTAACAACAATCGAAAGGTGTTCGAGTGTTCAATAAAGTACAATTTATTATAGTGAAATTAATCGTCAAACTGTACTTTAAATATTGTGATTGAATTTGAATGGAGTTGTTGACTCACATGACCACTGAATGTTTAGTAATCATAGAAAGGAAGTTTGGGAATATTGAATTCGTTTCAAAACTCCGAAGGAATTTCGGATTGAAGCTAAGTCTATTAGTATGAAACCCTTGCACAAGCCCGCACGTAGTACAGGTCATCCAGGTCTATCGAATGTTGGGAAGAGACTCCCAAAAGACCATTTTAAGTATCTTTATTAGACACGCATATTATGGGTCATGTATTGTCATATCCAGACACGACTATGATGGTCTCATGCAAGTACACTATGCGTGGCCTGCATGCAGAATATATAAAGATAATACATATATTAAATGTCACTTTAGTCCAAATCTTATACTCGCTACTTGTAGGTAGTAGTACTAGTAGTCCCTCAAGGCTAGACGAAGCCGACGGGAGCGCCGAGCTCAATAGGGCAGATAAACCCGTTTATCACGATTCGACACATTCCACTTCCTCCATGCAGTGTAGCGACATGTCAATGACATAGGCGATACATGGGCAGAAAAAACCTGACAAGTTCGAGATAAACTTACTTGGAGAGTTGGTTTCAGGGAATTAAACGTTTATTTTCAGAGCAGACTTAAATTCTCATAGATTTTCCTGCAATAAAAAGTTAGGTACTTACCTAACTATAGAACTTTTTTATTTTGTATTTTTGGTTAATTACGCACTCGTTATCTATTCATTCCGTTGACTTAATAATCAGTTTGATTATTTCACAGTACTCTACATTTGATTACTTATATCACAACTACAAATTCCTATTAAAGTTCTATCTCAAGCTCTACATTATCCTCGGGACGCGTCAATGACTCCAATCACGTCATCAGTCGTACTCCTTTATCAATAGATAAAGGACACAAACACTTATAAAACTTTGTTACAATAACGTGTCGTTATTATTTCAGACAAATGTCAGATCACTTCCAACAAATTCAACCATGGCATCATTCTTTTATCTTCAGAATGTTTTCAGTACTTCTCTGTTACGAACCTTCTCAAAAGTAACTAATTAAATATAAGGGAAAATGAATTGTAAGGTTTCCTCAAAGGTAATTAAATAAAAACGTTGCCAGAAATGCCCGAAAAGAATAACACTAAGTATATGAACGAAGCCACGAGGTCGAATGCAGTTACGCTGGTGCTGTACCTGAGGCTAACGATCGAAGTCAAGCCAGTAGGTCCGTCCAACGCGGCAACGGCGGAGTACTTTAGGAGTCTGCCTGGGTAAAGAGGACCTTCGTATCCCGTATTCACTACCGCATCTGAGCCACTAGGCTCTGCGTAGGAATACCCTCAGTCAGTCAGCACACGTAGCTTCCAAATCCTATCTGAGGCAGTTAATATTGCTACTCGTATATCGTATTTGGATTTACCTAGTCACAGATTAACATTAGTTCGACAACAACTAGCTGTTTTTGCAGTGAAAGGCAAAAAAAGTTAATCTTAAAACTTTTTAAATCGAAATTCGAATGTTATAAATCGCCGCAGGAAGGGTACAAAGTTTAAAAGTAATGATATACCTATCAAAGCCAGTTTTATTTTTTATTGTAGTCAATTATAAGTGTAAGTAAGCCATGATACCTGACGACTCAATTAGGTTTTGCCATTTTTTCGTCTTCTGTCCACAGCGGACGCCCACACCACATTCACAACCGCAACAAGTTCAACGACTGTCGCACTGCTTTTTTTGTTACTTTGTGGTTTGTATATTGAGTACGTAATTATGAAGCACTTTGTAGTTACCGTAAATGCTTTAGTAACAATCTTTTTTTTTTTGTATGTATGAGACCGTTGCCCAGCAGTGGAGGCGCAGGTCTTTTCTCTGAAGTAATTTAGGCCACCACTCTGGCCAAGTGCGGATTGGTAGACATTATGCCTTTGAGAAATTGAAGGAAACCCTCATAATTAATTAAGTATCACAATATTATCCCTCGCCTTGGGACAGCGATTAACAATTTTTTTTTATGTGGTTGGCGCCGGAGTTTGAACTCGGTATCTCAATGACGGTTTTACAGCTCGACTATCGCTGCTCTTTTAATTATAAAGTAAATAAAAAATAGTAATTTATTATCACTATTGTTAATTTAAATTAGGGATTTGTAAACTTTAATGAGACGCTAGTGAGTGGTGCAAAAATGTTAGCTATTTTATACACGCATGTAAAATTTTATTTCTTAGTTTAATTTTTCATGAGATCCCGTTACATTTTTCCAACCAGAGCGTCAACTCTAGAGATAATCATAATAATCTTGAAGACTATTGACAACACTTTGTTATTTGTATAGGATTACAAATATGTACAAATATTCTTTATTGTGCACCAAAATTAAACAATACAATTTAAACAGTGTTACAGTATACAAATACATATATACAAATTAAAGTACATATAGTTAATATCTCGTACTAAGTACCGTTTGGAACACTAAATGAGAATATAATATGAACAAAATATAGTGAGCTGATAACTAGTCAATGTCATCTTAATTGACTGATAACTGTTCAATTGAGAGCGGCAATTGGGCCAATATCCTAATTCCCTGTTCGTTAGCAACAGACGTCGCCCGTAATAATGAGATATGGAATTTTTCAATAATGAATTCACTCATAGCCTTACACTAGGATTCCCTGTGTCATGGATACTATGGACACACACAAAGACAGAAACACAAACATCCAGACCAAGAAAAAATAATTTAACTCATAATTCAAATTTCTGCCGCAGCGGAAATCAAACTCCGTCCAACGACAGTCTGGTCGACGACAGGCATGGTGACCTGACCATTGATAGCGCAGTACGAGTCACAATGACGTTGCTTTTCCAGTATGAAGAAGGAAAAATCACTTCTGTTTACTCAAAGACTACTAGCACCAATTTAAAAAAAAGCCACAAGCAGCATTTCACAAAGATTGTGATCAACAAATCGAAGCAACGTCGGGCACGGCCGGTAGTGGTTGTTGGGTATTTCAGATTTAGTTGCAATAATCTAATCCCGTTAACTGCTAATATTGCTACTTATTGATTAGGCATGTAGCGATCAGGCAGCGATTTGCAATTCGTTTTCTGAGAACAATAGAAAATATCGCAACTCACATCGAGCTCCATGCTAGAAGCATTAAACTTATTTTTTTTAATTTATTTATAGTTTAATATATTTATAGTACTGCTGCTCTGGCATGACCAGAGTCCTTAATTGCTATAACATAACCTAGTACTTATTTTAAACAATATTAATATGTCACAAGCATTAACCTTATTAAGTTCTTGTCTCGATATACCTACACTTGAATTTTATTTTTCTATGATCCGTGTTTGATAGACTTGTTTTAAGCTAAAGGTCGAATAACACAAACATTTGTAATTAATCGATGAGGCGGGCAGCGGCATCAAGAAGCAATACATTCGCACGGCGCAGTGTCGCCGCCTGGCGGTCGTCTGCGGCAACACCAACAGGCCGCAACGCGGTCACCCGGTGGCCCGGTTGCACACTTGCACACTTGTGCCGAACCCGAAGGAAAGACAGTCTCTTTATTTCAAATGCGAATCAATTCTACATGCATATTTGTGGTGTACTCGTAAAGTTAGCACAGGCCCGCCTAGCTAGGCCAGAGTTTTGTCCCGCCTGCAGATCTCAATATTACGCGTGTTTATCACTGCTTCATAAAGGACAGTATTATTATATTCATTAAGGATGTTTTCCCTAATTGTGCATGTTCAAGAGTTAGGCAAGCCATGTTCACTAACCAGCACTTCTCCAGCGTAGTATAATATTATCTCCCCTAGCAGTCTCTCTAGTATTATTAACCCCAGTAATGGGAAGATGGATTAATGGGATGAGTGAGACCCGTGCCTAGCAGTGGAACGCAGAATTGGTTGCAGGTGATATCAACAACAATCACCAAGTCCATCAACTGACTTTTGAGCAATTTCCACTACCGTCAATCCTAACTGTGAAAGTACCCTTACATCAATTTGTCATAGAACTCAGCGGTGGTAGGCGCTAGATTGGGTACATAAACAATCGGGAGGTTAGCGGCGCGTAAACAATTTCGCAACCGGCCGCCAGACAGCCTAGGGTCGCAGCCTGCATTCCTCTGTTTACATTTAGATATTCAGTTACATAAAGCGATAAGTAAAAGAGTTTTGGTGAAATTTTCACTTAGTTGTTCTTGTTTAATAATCAGTACCTAAAACCATCATTATATATTTGTCGAGCAAAAGAATATAAATGTGTCGTCTCTAGACCAACTGGCTTAACATTGTTCGTATTTTTATTTATCTATCAGTCTTTTAACATTTATTATATAAAATATGTAAAAATTACTTTTGGGCACAAAAAATCTTAACAGGTTAAATTGCCCTGGGCTGGGCTGACGAGGCCAAAACCATCATACTCAAATAAATAGGCAATATGGTAATACCTACGTTAGAGGTAGCATAATGTAGTAGACATTTTAAAATGCTAAACCGAGACCTTTCTTTTAAATGTCACATACATGCATGTCAACAATATTATATAACTAGCCTTTCGCCAGCGGCATCGCCCGCGTGTACTCGTTTTATAGGTTCCCGTAGGATAAAAACTATTCTATGTACTTTCCCAAGGTTCACTTTATCTGTGTTCCAAATTTCATTAAAATTCGTTCAGTAATTTAAGCAGCAAAGCGTAGCAGACAGACAGACAGACTTTCGAATTTATATAATAGTAGGGAAGTAGGGAAGTAGGGATAGATATCAAGAGGGCTTGTCAATCAAGTGGGCTTGTCAATCGAGTGGAACTATTAGAAGGCAACCCTAGCCCAGGTATGCAGCCGACAGCGAAATATGTCTTCAACTTCAATTTAATACATGCCACGGGGCCACGACTCTCTCGCTTATGTAAGGCCAATAAGGGCCTTAACATACTGTCGACTTGTAAGCAAACCTGAAATGAGGCGATCGGTTGATCGATGACTATTTTGACTAGTACTAAATAGTGTATTATATTCACAAAGCAATTTACCAAAATGACAATCGCCGCGTTCTCTTCCGACGAAAACATCGTTGAAGTACCTAACATCATAAATATATCATGTACCCAATTTTACGGATAGTGGAATCTACCAACAGGCTTGAATCAAGATACACACTACAAACATTTAAGTCCATTGTCTTCTGATGCAAAACTGCAGACCTCGACCACATTGACAGCCTCCGTGGCGTAGTGGGTGATGAGCCGACTGCGAAACGTGAGGTCGTGGGTTCGATTCCCACCCAGGACAAATATTTGTGTGATGAACATGACTATTTGTTCTGTGTCTGGGTGTTAATTTATCTATTTAAGAATGTATTTAGAATTATGTAAGTATGTTTATCAGCTTTCTGATTACCATAGTAAAAGCTCTGCTTAGTTTGGAATCAGATGGTGTTGTGTGAAATTGTACAAAGACATTTATTTATTTATTTATTATTTATTTACATGAGACGACCTTCGAAGGGATAACGCAATTACATTCCTTAAATCTATCGTCTGCAGGCTCGTTGGTAACTTTATTTTATGGTTCTGTGAAACGCAAGTGACATAATAAAGGATTTTGCTAAAAAGACATTCGAAAATCGCCAGTGTGAAAACTGCCTAGCGCTATATGGCTCGCCGGGCTCGACACACATTGGGTAGAAAAACCTAAGAAATGTGGGAAGTTTCTAGCTATCGTACATTGCAAGCCCCGCTTTATTGCTTCTTGGTACATGTCGTATGGTCACCAGACGTTAAGTTATTGGTGGACATGGCACTTGGTGGGTAGTGATATTTAAAGGTACCTACTACTGAACGCGGGTATAAGAACTTCGTCTTCTTTCATCGTCAACTTGACATATCTTAGGGATAAATTTACTTTATAAGTATTAGTAATTTTATAATAAAAATTATTATCGGAATCTCACAACAACTTTGATAAATAGGTAATTGTTAGTAGTTAGTTATTAATAGTATTCAAGATATGATAAAGGCAATACGTACTACATTTAGCTAGGATGTTTTGGTGCAATCTGGTGAATTTTAAATACTGATTATGCAACATTTACGGATATAGTTTTTAATACTGCATAGTATATAGCATAGCAGGAAAACATTTTCCTACGAATAAGGTTTGTTTGTTGTTGATATTTAGCTTTATAGAAATCATGCAGCTCTGGATTGAAAGGTCAGATTTCAAACAAAAAAACTATAGCATATTAAATATACATATTATTCTATCCATTCATTCACGTTTTATAGTTCGCGATTTGAGCTTCTCTATCCTGTTATTTGCCCTCTGAATCTATCGGCTTCTGTTTGTCCTTAGCGTCTGTCCACGTAGTAAAATTAAAATACAGATAAATTTGAAATAGATACATATTACTGATACCGGATATCTTGAGCACGTAAATATGATTGATGGTAATTACTTACATATCTCCTGCAAATAATTGAATTAATATACACATAACAACAGAACATAATAGTCTACTATACTTAAATTGTAACAGTAAGGGCCTATTTCACCACCTTCAAGTAAAGTGACAAGTACGCTAATTGTCGGTTAAAGACACCCGTAACTTCAATTTCAATTTCACGATGTTCGAGTAGCACTAATCATAATATGATAAACTGACCCGTACTCATAGATTTACGTAACTAATCAACGCTTTACTTGGAGATGGTGAACGAGGCCCTAACTGTTTTGAATACGTTATTTTTATACAAGTTTTTAACTTCGGCTTTATATATATATATATATATATATATATATATATATATATATATATATATATATATATATAATAGACAACTATTTATGCCGTAAAGTCAAAAAATTAATGGTAACCCTGTCTTCAGTTTTCATGCCAAACAAAATCTATCCACTGCTCCAATAGCTGAGTTGGCTACAACACCTAGATTCCAAGCAATAGTTTCGTAAAATTGAACGCGCAAACATATTCGATACACCAATTAAACTGCTTACAATCAAACACACTGCCCTGATAAGACTTGAAGGCTTTAGGCACACTGCACTAGATATGGGCGCCGCGCCGGCGCGGCGCCGCCGTGTGGCCGCCGCACGCCGCCGCCGCCGCCGCCATTCACCGCGTGGCGTGAGTGGCGTTAATTAATTCGTTTGTTTTGTGAACTTTTCTTTATACTCTTAATAAAAATGACTGAAATATCAAAAACTAGTGTACATAAACTAACGATTGAGGTTTTTTACGATGCAAAAACCGGAAGCAGTTTTTGCTGGAAATATTTTGGATATCTGATATTGAATGAAGCCAATAAGAAAAAAATTCTCGACTTGGACCATGTTTATTTTTCTGCATGTCTCACTGCTGTGAAAAAGAAGAGTGAGAATAATATTACGTTTGGATCATGAGTACCTACTTGTCATAATTTTGTACATGTTGTACGAAGCACCATATAAATAACATAACCTCTACATGTTGAATCTTCGCACCATTTTGTTCCACGCTGATAATTTTGCACACATTCATGATGCGATTCAGGACTTAAAGAAGAGGTTTATATAGGACGGCAAAGCGATTGTGGCAGTTACAGTTACAGATGCTGGAAGTGATGTGAAACGAGCAGTTGCTATGGCAAATTTGTCTCACCATCTATGGTCATAGGCTTCACAATTTTGTGACAGTCGATGGCATAAATTCAGTTCCAGAAATTGCACTGATACTTTAGAAATGCATAAAAGTCGTCAAATCTGTGAGATATTGCGCCCCAGAGTTGCAAGCTGAAGCCAAAATGGTACAGCAACGGCTAGCGTTTTTGGAGAGAATAGAAGACGTCGTTGAAAGGTTAGAAAGCGACGAGAGCGACCTCAAGTTGATCAAATGCTGAAGAAACCGAAATCGAAGACAGGGCTTTACCTTCAGGATCCGAAAATAATACAAACATATTCCAACAATCAAAACCGCAACCCCAACTCGTTGGCACAGTATTTTAGAAATGATAGAAAGTTTAATTCACGTATGCAACTGAGACCCTATCAATAATATGTTAGATTCATAAAGCGGTTATCCAATAGTGCTGCTGCGACAATGGGCTTTGTTACTGGGAATCTATTATTCATTTTTTCCATCATGTTTCGTTTTAAGCGTAACATTATAAGTGCCTCATCTTGATTGACCTTTAATATGTCCATAGTCTCAGATCGGAACACCAGAGCAACATTCATTGTACATGTTTTCTGAGACGATAAGATTTCAAGTACTTCAAGAAAGCTTCCCAAAAATTTTACTATATCTTCCAAAAGAATCCAATCCCTTTGAGTTATTCTGAGTTCTTCTTGACCAATCTATCTTAACATATTATTGATAGAGTCTCGGTTGCATACGTGAATTACACTTTCTATCATTTCTAAAATGCTGTGCCCACAAGTTGGGGTTGCGGTTTTGATTGTTGGAATATGTTTGTAATTTTCGGATCCTGAAGGTAAAGCCCTGTCTTCGATTTCGGTTTCTTCGGCATTTTCTAGCATTAGATCAACTTGAGGTCGCTCTCGTCGCTTTCTAACCTTTCAACGACGTCTTCTATTTTCTCCAAAAACGCTAGCTGTTGCTGTACCTTTTTGGCTTCAGCTTGCAACTCTGGGGCGCAATATCTCACAGATTTGACGACTTTTTTGTATTTCTGAAGTAGATATTAGTGCAATTTCTGGAACTGAATTTATGCCATCGACTGTCACCAAATTGTAAAGCCCATGACCATAGATGGTGAGACAAATTTGCCATAACAACTGCTCGTTTCACGCCACTTCCAGCATCTGTAACTGTAACTGCCACAATCGCTTTGCCGTCCTATATAAACCTCTTCTTTAAGTCCTGAATCGCATCATGAATGTGTGCAAAATTATCAGCGTGGAACAAAATGGTGCGAAGATTCAACATGTAGAGGTTATGTTATTTATATGGTGCTTCGTACAACATGTACAAAATTATGACAAGTAGGTACTCACGATCCAAACGTAATATTATCCTCACTCTTCTTTTTCACAGACGACAGTTGTCAATGCGATTCTGATAGACTTGAAATAAAGACGTAAATAATAAATAAATGAAGGTGCCGGGTAGAAACAACGGTGTTTCTCCCCTAGGGCAGAAACAACGTTGTCTGACACATTCGCATTGGTTTGAAATTGTCTTATTTCGACTGTCAAAACAGAGATCAAATAAAACTCGCTGTTTCTATGCATGTGATATGAAAAATTGATTAAAATGCCAAACCTTAAAATAAATTAAACTATTTAAGAAGCTATTAAAGTAAGTATTCATTTGTAACCTATATTCAAGGTTTGTAATATACTGACGTTTTCCTGTATTCAGTCTGAAATTATATTAGTAGCAAATTGTTTAAATTGAATCAAAGTAGGTGTAGATGAGTAGATTACATGTATTAAAAAATAACAAGATAGTAGTAGCCACGCTAGCCACGCCGCCGGCGCCGCGCCGCCGCCGACTAAAATTTGTCAGCGCGCCGCCGCCGACAAATTTTAAGGCGGCGCCCACATCTACACTGCACTATGATTTGTAACATTTCTACGCGGTTTACATTCAGACCATTTACGTTATCTCGGTACGTCATGCTCCTGCATCATGCAGGATAAGTTTTATGAGCAGAACTGAGAATACAAAAGTCATGCTGACTTCGGTTTTACAACGTCAGAGCGTTGTTAATATTGTACAAGACTACCTACTCTACGTATTTATGTACAACTGTATGAGTTTTCTAAGTTAGCAGTGAATTGGACGCAAGCGCTACTTTAGTACTTAATTCATAATTGGGTGTGAACAAACGAATTTAAATGCCACTTTATGCAGTGATCGCTGCTGTCCATGGGCAGCAAGCGTGAGAAATGTCTGGAGTCATATGGAGATTTTAGTCCAATGGCTGATGATTGCTTCATGTAACATTAAGCCAGTAACTGCACCCTTACCCACAACAAACACGGCAGGTTGGAAGCACATTCCCAGTTGGACCAATCAAATTCTACGGCAAACATGTTATTGTTATGGCAAATACCAGTAGCGGCATAATATGGCTATCAAACTTACAGGAAATGGTGCGCCGTGCGCCAAATCAAAAATTAAATGGACTATGGCCTAAACCTCCATCTAAGATGCACGCCTAGCAGCAAGACATGGTTTAATTTACAAAATAAATATCAAATTTACTTGACCTAGAATATTTCTTTAAAACCGTTTACACGAAGAAACTGAAGATTACGCATATAAAACAAAGCAAAGCAAGCAAACAACTTAAAGCCATTAAACCATAATAAGTTCGTCAAAAACAGTGATAACGGGTTCCAAACATTCACAAGACAATGAGTACTTTAAAGTACTTATTAAAAACAAAATAGTTTAGAATGGCGCATTCATGATCATTGATCATTGTAAACATAGAATACCTTGTTAGCTATACAGCAGTAGCGGTGTATCAAACCACAGCAATTTAAACGGGGCGATAACGACTAACGAGCTCGTCGGAGCGAGCAGCGCGCCAAACCAAATCGCCGTCGTCGTCACAATTGCACTGCGTCGTGGATTTAGTACCAAACATGACCGTTACTCGGCGCGCTGCCTATGATTTAGTGCTAATCGTGTAACTGTTCCCGAAGATAAACTGTAGAGAGTAATCTTCACAATGTTCCATCTTGTTTTGCATCGAAAATAGGACAAGCTGCACAACGTTGTAGCAGAACATTAAATTGCAAACGTTACGTAGCCCGCCGGACTTCATTTGTAAAAAAATGATAAGAATTAAGTGGAGAGAGGAACAACAATTAAATAGATGGTAGGTTAAAATTGAAAAAAATATATGAAAGTGTTTTATAACGTCGCGTTTTTTAATGCCAATTGGTAGCGCTAGTGAACAACGTTGATATTAAACATCTCAAAAATGAATAACCTAAAAGGTTGAATAAACTAAAAACCTACACAGAAAAACCACAGCTTACGGCCTTTATTACGATATACAGATAAATAAAGTTATTGTCTGTTGTTTGTAATATTAAAGTAACCGCTTGATACTACATACATATGAAGGAATGTATGTATATACATACCAAAATAACATTTTTAACAATTTTTGTCTGTCTGTCTGTTCCGGCTAATCTCTAAAATGGATGGACCGTATTTGACGGGACTTTCACTGGTAGGTAGCTGATGTAGTAAGGAGTAACTTAGGCTACTATTACTTTATAAAATTCTAAAACTAAAGTGCACGTGGATGACGTGGACGAAGTCACGGGCGGCCGCTAGTATGACATAATTTGTTTCAACGATTCAACAAACCACACTGACACAATTGTAACAAGCAAATAAAGATGCCGTATCAAGATATCAGCAAACAAAATATTGTATTTACGAGTACTAACTACCTTGGAAGCCTTTCAACGATCAATTAGTGATAAACCTTAGATAGTAGGTTTTACAAATACGTTACAATTAATTCTGTTATCTTTAAAAAAACCGGCCAAGTTCGAGTCGGACTCGTGATAATTAAAGATAATTCAGGCACATAGTTGATTTTCAAATTTAGTAGTATTCTACATAACGCCTTAAGCTTCCGACACTTGATTTTACTCCTCATAAAATTTCCGTACCGGGCCTTATAACTTATAACTCAAATCGTTTCTTAAGGAGTAAAGTCCAAAAATCACGTTTATTGTATGGGAGCCCCCTTAAATATCCATTTTATTCTATTTTAAGTATTTGTTGTTATAGCGACAACAGAAATATGTACATCATCTGTGAAAATTTCTAATGTCTATAGATTCATCACGGTTCATGAGATACAGCTTGATGAGAGACAGACCGACAGACAGACGGACGGAAAGTGGAGGCTTAATAATAGGGTCCCGTTGGCACCCTTCGGGTACGGACACCTAAAATATTCTGTTAATGGTTAGATCAAACTCACAGCACAGTAACATAATCATTGATTGTTGTGTGCTTGTGTTTTTGCAAAAGCTGTTTGGTATCCGTAATTATAAATGTTAACTATCTGAAGCCTGTAAGAAGAAAAACAAATTGAACCCAATAGAATGGAGCATAACATACAGGTATAGATTATAACAAAATAAGCTTTAAATACTGACAAGTGATTGACGTTATCTGAAAAACTTAAAACAAAAACAATCAATTTTACCCAAACATAAAAGGGGCGATAGACATGCGAGTAAGTACGCGTATGTACTTGTGGCACAGTACAAAGAAGAACATGCAGTGCAGTAACTTGAAATTATCGCCCGAATGTGAAGTCGATATTATGAAGTAGTCACTGTACTGCTGGTTCTTCTTTGTATTGTGCCGCAAATATGCGTACTTACTCGCACGTCTATCACCCCTTTAAGACCACGTAAGTACATTATTCTTAGTCTAAGTACCCAAAGTTATCCACAATGTTATAAACGTTGCGGTTACAGCGACCACCAATTACAATATATATACGGATAGGTATACTACAGAATAGGGGTCTGTCCGATAGATATATGTAGGTAGTAGCTTATTGCAAATTTAGTAGTTGATACTAGGCAAGGCAATGGAATGGTTATAGAAAGTTACAAGGCCAAAAACACAATCTACAATACACTTATCTGCTGCGCAATAACATTTCACATCTTCGTAAATCCTCATGTCTACACTTTCGAGAATTTTCGTACTCGTACTTACCAAACAATCTTTACAAGGATCGCGTCTCATAAAAGGGGTGATACGATAGGTTTTCCTTGTTTCCTTATTGAATTATGTAATTATGGTTCATAGTTTGTAGGAGGAAAATTTACAAAGCAGAAAAATTTATTAGTGCAAAAACTTTCTGGAAAAATATTATAAAATAAGTAGTAAGCATCACACAGAATGTCTCAGCAAATACATAGAATGATGTACACACGCAAAACGGAGACGTAATGGTCGTAACTGTGAAAGCCAGAGTTACAGACGGTCTAGAATGTTAAAAATGTTGCAAGATTGACGCGAAACAGACTGGCTGACGATTTCTTCCTACAACATAAAGATGGAACGAAACAGTAAAAACATTGTATCGTTAGCGTTTTAATATGGTTAAGGCTCGATTTTGCGATATATGTAATAATCTAGAATAATTATTATTAATTCATTGAGTCGTAAGATTACTGATTTTTCTTAATTGCTTGCATTAAAGCAATGAAGTTAAAGCAATAGGGTCTTGGACATTATGTACTGAAAAATTCAAAATGCATACCATAAAAAGGTGGCATTAAACCACGCTTGAAAAGCAGGATAATTTTTAATGTATTTTTATTCATGATTTTTACTTCCTTTCTTTTGAATTGAATTGAATTTGAATTTGAATAAAAATTTAGTCATTATTGATTATAAGTCAACTATAAGTGGGTTGTGACGTCACAAAATGTATGAGGATGTCACGTTTTGACAGTTCATTAAAAGTATCTATCTCATTTGATTAGGTAATCCAAGACCGTATTTAGGAAAAAAACATCAATCTCCTTAGTCTTCCTGCTTCTATCCTAGTTTGTAAACCTGTAACTCCACATGTACTCAGAGGCCTTGTTAGGCCCAACTATAGGAGAGCGTAGACGTGTCCGAGTGGTTGTCACATATAAAAACATTTGCATTTGTTTACATATGACACAAATATGAGGTACAAGAATATACTTAAACCTTAGAATCATGCAGCATAGAACTTTTCTTACATAAAATGAAGCAACTATGTTAAGATGTTGAACACCTTTCACGTTTACCTGTAACAAAAAAAATTAACATTTGAGTTAATTCTAATTATTGTCTGGGATTAGTACTTTATCATTTTATTTATTAAAATTTTAAAATCTATTAGTTTTGTCTGCTATACCGACAGTATTTTCTATGAAAGTCCCTTACCAACTAAGTACATAATATGCTGTAATGCGTTTCTACAGCGATGTACAGTACATATTTTATAATTAATATTTACAAACGATTGCTATTAAATGTTAATGGTTATCTATTCTGTTTCCTGTTCCTGCTTTATTATTTGATGTGTCAATATTATATTTAAGCATACATTGTTATTGTTTTACGACTACGACAATGTATACTTTTCTCTAAGTTTTAAACATGCTACAGTCCAGTAAATAGAATATGATGAGTATGTCTCAGTATGTACTGATTATGCAAATCTATACCAAGGGTATAGTATAATGGGAATTGTATTTGGGATAATAAGTACGTGCTATAATGTCTCACAGATTATCAACTTATTATTTTAGATTCTCTGTTCTAGCAATATTTGTCAACGGAATATTAGTTTCAGCTTTATATGTTTTAACCTTTCAAATGTCTGGCACATTACCATCATAGCTGATAATATCTGGTTTACCTTTTATCCTAATAAATTAAAATATATCATGATTTCTGAGTCTGAGGTGGATATTTCGCATTGCATAATAATAAGAATTTATGTCATGTTGAACGAAAATGCGATATGATTCGTTTCATTTTCTGATACTGAAGTAGTTCACTAAGCCTTAGCTTAGTTTTTGGATAACAAAAAACACAAATTTATGATATATCAACCACCTTAGTAATTTCCATACGAAAATCGGTTCTGCATTCTGCATTCGTCACAAGATCTATGTTATTATGAATATGATGTATTTATTTATTATCCATCCTCGTTTTCTTATAGCGGAGAAAACGTGGCATGGCATCGAACGATTACACTGCCTGCCACATTAACATTAACTAGAAATGCAAATATTAATTGACATCTATGGGTCTCGATTACCTTACACGATCTTATAAACAAAGAAATGAAAATTGTTAAAAGGCTAAGTACGCCGTTCAACAATATTGTACTATTTACAACTATACCTACTCTATTAAGAGTCCTGAGTATATCGAACTTTAGTTGAGACAGGTCAGTTCTCGTAAGCCAATAAAACTACTTACGTTACACATTGTGTATTTATTGTGAATACCGGTTGGAAAAATGTTTTTTTTTTACTTCGACATTGAGGTGCACTTATTGTATAACAGGTTAAAATACTACTTAAGTAACTAAAAATATGTTGTCTATGTTTACAAATACATAGATGCATTCAAAAGCGATTCTTATAATATTATAAAGACTCGTATAAATTACCACTTTTAAGGAAGGCCTTAAAAAGCTTTAAGTATGATACAGCTAATTTTCAGATCACTTATGACAATATGCAATATTCATAATTTTAAAAGACGCAGTGGTCACCGCAGCTATGGTCCGTGCAAGACAGAGAGACAGAGAAAGAGAGACATCTAAAGGATGAAAGGATATCCTCCAGTCCCCGGTTTGGTCGTTAGAACCATTGTTTTGAAGCGCGCATGGTCCTGCGGTTAGTGTAGATTGCAAGCGATCTATGCGACTAACCCAAACGAGCTCGGTCGGGTGTGAGATGAGTGACCGCTAGTGGTAAAAAAATTATGCGCGTTTCCGTGCTTCGGAGGGCACGTTAAACCGTCGGTCCCAGTTGTTGTCGATAGACAACAGTCGTTAACCCTTGTCGGAGGCCTAATGGGCGGTTTGAAAACATCCGACAGCGGGTTGGCCACTAACCCGCATCTCCACCAACTACGTTGTGCGTGTACTCACGAAAGATTATTCTACTATCAGGCTATGAATTTGAAGATTTATTCTGTTGTTATAATTTACAGATAATGCATTTCAAACAGAATCGATAGTCCACAAGGTGGCAAAAAATTTCTACTGCTCATAAAACTAACTACCTATTTTACTTCCGTTCAAAATAAATCCCGAGACGATTTTATAATAGTAATACATGACCAAAGTAATGTGATCACTAACACGATCCATCGCTCGTTGGCACGCCGGTAGAAAGGTCGCGTTTACGTAAGCGGCGAAAGTGAAACGCAGTCGCCCCATTCGCGAGATGGTCTTAAGGCGAAGATTAGATCCAGAATAAGATCAGATGATTTGATTTTACGACTTAGTTAGTGGGATGCCGCAAGGACCCAAATGGAGTCTTAGCCTCCGATAATAAGAGCCTTCACTTTAGTCTATTTTGCGCAATCTCCTGCCAGTCTCTGCCCCGAGTTCGCGCAGATCTCTCTCCACCTGGTTCTTCCAGCGGTACTCGGGGGCGGCCACCACTAAGCAGCCCCCAATACGCTCGTTTTAGAACGTATTTGTAGCTGAATTTCAAAGCGAGCGTATTTTACGACTAGAAGCTTTAGAAAAATATATAGTCAATAAATGAGGCAAGTAGTTTTTCAGAGAACATTAAAAAAAGTAAAACTTGAAGTTACAAAGACACATTTGATTGGTATTTATACTGGAAGGACTGATACATACGCACCTGATGCGTGTTAATACAAACAACAGTTGTTGATGCAAACAGTAGCAGTTCAAAGAGACTAACAGAGAAAAGTGAATATTCACAGTGACGATAAGAGGTTACCAGCGACTATGGACATGGGCAATCCCAAGAGTCACCTGAAGACACAGAGATACCTTATGTCTCATCGCAGTCTGAGTGTTTCTAACCTATCAGGCAAATAAAAAATGGCAAGGCATCAAGGATTCCGAAGTTAGAATTAATAATAACATTAAACACGAACGTAAAATAGACGTATGGAGGCCTTAAGCACAAGATGCTGGTGAAATTCACCTTGAAAAGCGAAAGGCTCGCGTCACTGTGAGCAAAACCAGTTCATATCGAATCTACAAAAGAAAGTGGCTTCGGTGATGTCAAACTAAAGTCTGAATGAATATGGTATGTATATTTAAGCTTAGGTGTTTTATACGTGTAACTGGTGAAATTTACCATGAAAAGCGAAAGGCTTAAGAACCAGTACACAGCCACATAAATGAAAGTTGTTTTACTTTGTTAAGAAGATGATAAAATGATTTAAGTGTTGATAAATCATGAAATTTCGCAATAATTCGTTAAATATGTTGAACATACGTCAGCCGTAAAACAAGGTTCTGGTAACACTTGCTTAACGATATGAGTAATAAATTGTTGATGAGTTTGATAGTAACTTATTAATAAAGCAACAGATTTTCTGAATAACATTTTCGACACACGTCTATAACATAATATAAGAGGGTAAGCCTTTTTTGATGTTCTTGTTACGCTAATCATTACCGATTATTTAATAGGAGAATGATTTAATTCTTAGTATAGGGCAATTTGGAGAGGTTTCCCAGTCCTTGCAACCAAATATCGAAGAAAGTTTATAATTTTGCTTTTAGAATTGGTATTAAAGAAATATGCGACGTAGGCCCTACTACATTTTGCAACAATCCCATTTGCAGCAACCTACCTGATATTGGTTACAGATGTCCACCTGTTGTATTTGTACAAATAATAAGACATCAGACGCTGCATACAATCACTAAGCATACTGTTGCCCCACGTGTTAGCTGGTGAAATTCGCCTTGAAAAGCGAAAGGGTTGCACCTGCGCAGTAGCGAACTAGTTCAAGCCGACGAAGGAAAGTGGCTTCAAGCTGAGGACTTCGCTAGACACGCCCACTTGTCATTGTTCCAAATCGGCCACAATGCGAAAGTTCACTTTCTAGGGCTTGAAGGGCTGCTGCATGTAGCAAAGTGAGTTATCATTTAGATACAGCTACAGTCATTCTTGAAAATGAAATTGATTTAGAAACGTAACATTACAAAATCTTTTACAGCACTGAGTTTCGGCTGAAACATTTGATCATAATGCTGGAAAAGTTACTTGTTCAACAAAATACAATCTATCAAGGACTGATTTTTTTCCACCAATCAGTTCTTGTCCAGCATGATGAACTAGGGTAGACATTCCTCTCAATGCCCAGAATGGAAATGTATAGAAATAGCCCTATCTTAATTGAAATCGGTCAATTATGACGAGGCTAACGCATTTTTCCTATAATAGGATATATATATCCAGCAACTTATTTTATACGTGGCGAATGCAGTGTATATAACCAAATATCAAAGTCAGCTCGAAGGAATTACCAACAATATGCCATGACTTTATATATATGGGCACATAATTCGAACCTATCTAAATTCGTTTAGAAAAACTTTCCCATAGCTTCAGGGTAAAAATACCTGAGCGGAGACAGGACTAAAGTAATTTCCGAGGACGCTTGCAGTCGCATTGCTACTCGTGCCTTAAAGTACAATGAAACGTTGGGGGATTTTCGAGTTTGCAAAGAAGGCATTCAAAAGTTCGTTCGTTTAGTTTTTCATAAGCGTCGTAGCCATAGGCATGGTATGCATTTTAAAAGAAAATTCCAATTTAATCGCATCCATGAGACCATGATCTTGCAACTTTATGTGGTTTCTCCATGCTATACCCTTCAATAGTCAATCCAAAACAAGCAATATCATTGAAATGAAATAGTTTATTAACATCCTGGGTAATAAATAATATACACTTGATGTTTGCCATTGTCGTACAGCCATCGGCTGACCGTCATTCGCTTTGGGTGCGCTAAGACATTGGTTACTATTCGTCAGAAAAAGGTGTGGCAAAAATAGTGGTTCCTCAGGCTTTTGATCAAACAGGTTCCACTAGTAGAAGTCTACAACCATGTTAATTGATAAAAAATAAAAATGCAAACGTAAAACAAGCAATAAGCATATGGTAAAGTGAGTCAGAAAAACATTTCGCAATAAGTTAATGCCGCGATCTAAATATACGAATTATTTCATGTGCTTGCCCTATCTTTAACATGTTTTATTGTCAGTAGGTACCATACTGTCGATTTAAACAAGTTTAATTGCTTCTCAGTTAAGGCGACTACACCTGAAATTCTTATTCAAGCAAGTTAAATTCTGGCGAATCGTTTGTTAGATATTGATTGATTAACTGATACTGTATACAACTTATTTTTATGAATAAAGATAATATGAATTGATCATTCAGCACAATATATACTTTTCATTCAGTTTGTTAAAATATTGTTTATATTGGTCTTATTTTGGAGGTGGAAACTGGAAACACACGAAAGCGAAAGTCTACTAGGTACAGCATAAGTTGTTCTTTATCGTGAACGAGGGTTCCCAGAAGGTCAGACACATTTATTTTAACTCCTAGTTTTCAAAAATCTCTCAGTCAGAGCCTAACATAATAATATTAATAATATGAGTCACTTAGCACGTTGTGCGATATAAGACTTAACGACAAAATACCAGCGTTTCGCACTATATGCAGTATTAGTTAAATGGCTTTAAATATAGATTTTATTCTGAGACCGTGTAAGCAGCCTTAAATTTATGAATGATGAAAATATCTTGTATAATTAAAAGTGAATCATCGAGTTCAGTTAACGGACGGAGAACAGCAACACAGATACATACATATATTCAAAATGCAAGTGACTGTCGATTTGCGCATTTTATCCTCTTGTTTCACCGTGCTTCAGAAGTTTCGGGGGCGTCCGATCCGATCGTCGTGGACTTTCCTAGACTTATCATCAAGTTTAGTTTCTTGCGATCGCTGACGTATCCTCTTTTACTGCCTTCTCTCTCTTCTGTGATTAACAGTACCAAATACTTAATGCTCTTTTTTATTTGACAGAAAGCGGACACATTGATATCGCAATTAACAAACTGAGACGATGTTCAGATCAGTTATGGAAGGTCCATAACAAACACTGAAAAACCGTTTTAAAACGAAACTGGGGTATTGCCGAGATTGCTAACCTTGGCAGAAAATTTTAAACCGAGCTTACTCGCGAATACTTATAAATAATCGATATGTCTATAACAAGGATGTGATGTTAGTTTAGCGGCAATAAACCTTGATTAAACAGTGAAGTTTGTGATATTTTGCAATCGCGAATCAAACGCATAGAAACCATGCTAATACAAATTTAAATAAATATTTTGTACCTATTACGAAGCATATATTATATGTATGTATTACCTATAATGAAAAATATTTTAAACAAACCAGCATCAACAAAAATGTCAAAGAGGAACGTGTAACAGCCGGTAACACTATTTTATAACGTGATCCCACACTCCAGAGTCAATTTCTCTCTGTCATACGTCTTCGTATCTGGTCTTCCTTTTATCAAGTCATATTAATCAAATTTTAAACCGATTTTTACTCATTGTGGAAAAGAGGCCCTAGACAGTTCAGTTCATTACTATATTTTCTTTGCATTCGAATAAACTATTATTGTTTTTTTTGTTTGATTGTTGATTCGTGATATTGAGACGATAGGAAAATAAGAATTGATGCTGCATTTGTCAATATGGTGCAATATGATCTCACGACAATATTTTATAACTCTACTAGCCTTCCGCCAGCGGCTTCGCCCGCGTGGACCCCTTTTATAGGTTCCCGTAGGATAAAAACCATCCTATGTCCTTTCCCAAGGTCCACTCTATATTTGTTCCAAATTTCATTAAAATTGGTTCAGTAGTTTAAGCGGGAATGCGTAGCAGACAGACAGAGTTACTTTCGAATTTATAAAAGTAATAGGGATAAGAAGAAACACGATTTAGAAAATCCTCGTGACTTATATTGCGACAGAATTTCATATTTCTTCTATTTTTCGGCAAAAAACCGTACACAATGAAGTCGAGATTCCCTAAGAGGCAGCCCAAAAAGAAAAGTGGACGTAGCTCAAAAAACCGGCATGTAGGCTCAAAAAAAAATCGGACTCGCGCACCGAGGGTTCCGTAGGCCTAAAATATTTTTAATATATGATGTGACTAAAAATTTACGATTTTCGCAATTTTTCCTTTACCTTTGCTTTAGGACGTTGCTTCGTACCAAATTTCAAGATTCTGAGTTCACGGGAAGTACCCTGTAGGTTTTGATTCCTTGAGAGTGACGAAAATTAGCTGAAATTTGCGGCATCAACGGCTGTATCTTTTGATTGCTCTGGCTGAGAAAAAGGGTTTTGACAGACGGACAGTCGGATGGATAACAAAGTGATCCTATAAGAGTTCCATTTTTTTCCTTTCGAGGTACGGAACCCTGCAAAAGCACCCAAATAATAACCATAAAGTATGGCAGAAAACAAGTGAGGTTTGTTACGTAGAAAAATTTAAATGAGTTAACAAATTAAATGCAGGTGCTTTCGGAGAACAACCCTTCAGTGTTTTTCTCTTTGAACGGTTTAACATTTAACCGATTACATAGACGTTTACTTAATTGGCTGTCAAATTTTACGAAACAAGACGAAAATTATATACCTACTTCTAAAAAAATTCAAAATGTAAAAGATTTTTTCATATCGGTCCAGTAGTTTCAAAGCCTATTCAATACAAACAAACAAACAAATCTTTGCTCTTTATAAAATTAGTGTAGACAAAGAATGACTCATTGGTTTTTACAGATTTTACTGATTATCTATTTGCTACTTATAGCAAAAATTTAAAATCGCATTATGACAGCATTTTAGTAAGTATTTATTTTATTTCTGCAGTTTTTTTAATATTTTGTTTATTTACATTACTGTCAAAGGCAAGATCGATCGGTTCCAGTAAGAGAACCGGTTTAGAAAAAGAATATTCGTGAAATTTCGGAATAATTTGACTTTATGATTTATTAATCTTTTGTTTTCACATTTG
The DNA here is from genome assembly GCA_911387765.1 of Pyrgus malvae. Taxonomy (NCBI): domain Eukaryota; kingdom Metazoa; phylum Arthropoda; class Insecta; order Lepidoptera; family Hesperiidae; genus Pyrgus; species Pyrgus malvae. The sequence goes on along the minus strand of OU426958.1, from coordinate 2,124,653 downwards.
TGTGGACTTCTAAGTCCACACAAATGCTTATCTCTAGATAAGCCTATCATATCATAAAAAACTTTGTCGTTTTCAGTTTCCCTTATGAGACATTAGAAACAATTTCCTTCCATCATCAATTGACAATCAGGTGCAGTAACTGTGAGTGGACAACATAATGTGATCAAACTGATCAAAGCCAGAATACTCATTCATACAAAGCATGTTTATAGCACAAATGAACATCAAAAGCAGCTAAGTACCCCGAACCAGTAACATGTCGGTGCATTGGTAACATCAATACTTTCTTTAATCATGACACAAGCGATTTTGGACCTTACGGCCATATGCATAACAGTCAATGATATATAATTACAAAACGTCTGTGGCCGAGGCTTGTTCGCCTTCACCTAAAAATGCTAATCGCTCGTAGCGGTACTGAGACGGCAGACTTCTAACGGTAAAGGACCGACCAATTTACGAGAAACCCTCGCTCCGAACTAAATCTTCGCGAATAGCGGCCACAATGCGCGACGTCTGAAGACATCGAGCGAGAGTTACTTCCATCCGTACATAAGCTTCTGTTACAAATTTTTGATCATACATTTTATAACAGAGCATCTATAATTAAACTTCATTGTCTCTAGAGCGTAGAGAACATCTTAAAATATCAATCTATAAATAGCGTTGAGGCAATGATATACAAAACATTTTTTTTCCTTTGATGGGAACATTTACATTTGCGTTCATTTATTTATTTGCATTACACAATGTCAAAAATATGAAACGATAACAATAAATACACATACATTCATTCTACATTAATAATAATAATAATAATAACTTTTATTTGCCAAAAACATTGTACATTTTCACTTAAAAATAAAATGTAAAATTAGACACACTAGGGTAATTTTCATTGGAAATCTGACACTCAATGTAAGATTTAACTTGTGTTATGACTTTATGAGTGTCAGGGACATTGACACAATATGTAGGTACAAGTTGTTAGGCTTGCAACTTAGATTTATCTAAAAACATCAAACGATAGCCAACGAGACGAGGCGAAAAGTAAAGATCGTTTGACAAGAAAAAAGTGGCTTGTAATGTAATAGGTATTACATTACAGTTACACATTAATTAGGGTACAATCGGAAGCTAAATCGGATTCAAAAATTGCGAAACTTTACTAAATGTAAAAAAAAAACACGTCAAATGAAATAGGTATTACGTACCTACTTATTCAAAGTTCAATCATTAAATTAAAAATAACTTGAATACACGGTGTCGTGACTTAATCTTAAAAAAAGTGATCTTATCTAATGCAAAATTATCATCATGATGTCCAGAAGTTTCCTCTGTCGAGCATTTCTGATATGGAAGCGACAGGCCATACCTAACGGTGTCCGTAATCATCTGTGATTGCCAGCACTTTACTCCGTATATCGAACCTCTGCTGTGCTGCCAGTTTTATACGACATAATTTTATAATATTTGACCTGGCGACCCCTTGGCTCAATGGTTATCATGCCGGACTGCCGATCGGAGGGTCCCGGGTTCGATTATCGACAAAGTAGAAATTTGAATGATGAGTTTAAAATTTCTGTTCTCGGTCTGGGTGTTTGTGTTTCTGCCTTGTGTGTATCCATGGCACCCACGACACAGGGTATATCTACCTTACTGTGGGGCTATGAGTGGAAACGTTTATTTTAAGAAAACGTAAGACTCAAAAAATCGATTAAATGTTAAAGATTATGCATATTATCAAATCCAATCCAATCAAAGGAAAGAACAGAGAACTGAAGAATCAAAAGTTTGGTAATCGGACTTTGTAAATACATACTTTTGTAGTATGTTTAATATCAATGAATTTACGAGTATCAAAGACTAAAGTGAATAAGGTCCTATAGAGTGATCATGTCAACACTATGGGCTCTTTCAATTTAGACGTTTCGTGTCGGACCGTTGCAGTGCCGAAGTTGTGCGTTTGTCGTGTTGCGAACGGACGGCGGTTTGTTTTCATACAAAATGCGCGGTACGGCAACAGTGCAGCGTCAATACTGCTAACGCACGACAACAGGGCGGCAACGTCGAAAACTCCACTTGTTTACTAAGCTGTTGAATAGTGCGGTGAATCGTGAATAGAGACGTAAAGGCAAATTTTATCGAATTTTCATTTATTACTTTACTTAAAATTTATGACATAATTTTACTTTTAATAAATTACACTTATTTGTTGTTTGGTTTATTTGTAGAAACATGATCTAGGCATTCGTAGGTAATTTAAAAAAAATGATTTGTTTTAAACCATTTTATAAATTATGGAAAGAACCAAAATTACATGTTAACGATAACATCATTGATACTCTTTTACGGGGACCTCTGTTTGATGTTTTTCAACAAGAGCACTAACATTAATTTTCTTTCGTCAGAGCCCATGGCTTAACTGCTTTCAAATATATTTCACATCACTAGCAAACAAACGCACAGCAGTCAGATTTTAATGTAGGCTTTTGATGTTGGACTACTGCCCTACTGCAGCGGCACGATAAACGGTCTAAATTCTATCTAAAAAAGAGCGCTTAAACAGCACTAGCATACATACGCACGGCAGTCAGATACGCTTTCAATTTAAGCGTTTGGTAACGGACTGCTACCGTACTGCAACGGCACGGCAGCGGGTTATAAGTAGCGGCACGGAAAACGTGCGGCAGCGGTCCGATACGAAACGCATAAATTGAAAGAGCCCTATGAGAAAAACCTGTTATGTCCGACCCGATCAGTGAATACGGAGGAAATTAGCTCTACAACAAAGTAAACATTATTACGTCACTAAAAATCTTCCAGATATTTATCGCAACTTGAACCGTCTTTCTCATATTTTGGGCTATCAAAATTATTGTAGTTATGTGTAAATAATGTACCTAGGTATATAATTTGTGTCTACCATGTTAAGTTTTAAAAAAATGTGTAGATTGTCAATCGCGACATAAGTTACGTTTATATTACAAAATTAATTTGGTATTGTGATGGGTACGTTCTTCAAGATATTTGTAGAACTGTATTCCATCAATATACTAATACTGTCAAATTTAATGTCAATTATCTCATACAAGTCCTGTCGATAATTTTTTTGGTGTTAAGAATATGATATATAATTTTATCCACAACGACTTTTAATTACTGCACAAGCAAGGTACAAATCTCCGGTATGTCAAGGAAAGCGTGGGCGATTAAATTTGAGTGCATAACAGTAACATGCCCACCTCTTTATCCTCATAACGAAGCTTGTTAGAAACCTAGAGTATATGCAAATATTTGTACTATGCAATAAATTTTAGTCTACGGAAGTCTACAAAATTACTCACGTAAATATGAAAATATATTACAATCCGTAAGAGGCACTATCATTAAATTAGCTATCGAAAGTGGCACGACCACTCGTGCAACATAAAACTTTCCATCAACTCATTTGTTGGTTGGTCACCATAGCTGTCAAATAAATACGAAAAATATAAGATAATATACGTTATTTAAACCGCAAGCTAAACCTCCAATATGAGTTAAGTAAGTGCTTGATTCTATTTCAATATTCATTAGTTCAATGATCCAGACACTTCAAAGGCGACTGCTGTAAATACGTCTAAGTTTACATCACTGCACGCCCTAGATCTAGATTCATCGGACATTCAATCGAATTAGACATTCGCTTGTAAACTGAGCTAGGTTCGACATACTGAACAAATCGCAAACAAAAAGGACACTTAGACGGGACGGCTTATATTTTAAACATGAATCGAAGACGCCGGCGGCGTACAAACGCTAAAAAATATTTGCATGCCAAACTCGAACCACTGGAATGCGGCAGTTAATCGTTATTATCGAAATAAATTGTTTAAAGGCACCAACAACTATAAACGACCGAATTGACGATAGCCGACACCCAATGAGTTTAGTTGGAGATTTTCGTGCGTTAAATTTTAATTGATCCCCAACTTATATAGATATACGTCTCCAAACATGCCATGAAATTAAGCCCACGTCGTCGTCGTCGTATATTTTATTACTCTGATGGACATAAAAGACGATATAACCATAATTAGTAATCACCCAAATAAGGGTAATGTTGATAAAATACCTGAGGGATACCACGATTGCGAATTGGAACTATGTATATACATAAAACGTATATGAAAAACTTATATAAAGAATTAGATTCCTTGCTACACGCCCTCACATCTATATCCTCCATGGAATCAAAAACCAAGATTCTGGATCGCAGACACTTTCACGTAATAGATCGGAGAAATGAGGACCGAATGAATGCTCGGCTGATGATCAGTATTCCGAATGCAGAGGCACTTTCGATACGAAACCCCACCCGCATTGTAATTGACGGTTGGCCTCTTTTTCAAAATCACGAGAAAAGTGATGGTCTCGACGTTTAATTAAGAAGCCATGCTGGCTGAGAGATACTATATGATAAAGAGGTACTTAAAAATATCACAGGCCAGGCAGGCAGGATTTCAAGGCCTGGCTTCGCCAGTTCCTTCCCTAGCAAATATGAGAAAGGCTTGAGACATGTATCTGTGTTTTGCTTCTTACTTTTTAGATTTATGAATTTTTGGAAAACTGGAAATTTTGGATGTCATTAAAAGGCCCTAAAAATTAAGTATTGATTTGAAAATAATTTTCCTAATTTGCTTCTTGACTTGAAACGCGAAATATCATATTATTACTAGTGCTGTATTTCTTGGCTAAACATTCTTAGATAAACATTATTGCAGATGGAATATTGTAAACGCTTAGTAAAGATCAGTGTTACAAAGGAGACTTGATAGTATAAAACATTGTCTCTACAATAACGTAATAGAATCATGTTGAACATTACTCCGGAACAGAAATATGTGGAACATAGACAGGTCTGGGTTACAAAGTAACCTCAAGACTAATGTATGTACGTACAAATCAATGTACCATTTAAGTACCTTAACGGTGTAATTTCATGTATAGTTGTGGATGGATGGTGTCGAGACGGTTTAATAGTTTGATTGGTGCAACAAAGGACGCTCTCGGACGATTGTTGCCTAATAAAATAAAGTTCTCTGCCGACCGTCATGTCGCGACGGTCACTCTGACTTGGGCGTCTACAAAACTCTCTTTCCATACACTTACAGATACTTCAACTCAGTTGTGCGCGCGGCGCTATGTGTGGGTAAACCTGTATATACACAGTGACTTTGTGTGCGTGACAAAAGGTACAGCGAAGTTGCTCGGACGACGATGGCCGCGTCACTGTCACACAAATTAAAGCTGCATAATTACTAGCCCACGCACACATAGGGCCGCGCGCACAACTGAGTTGAAGTATCTGTAGGAGCATCATTCTCCTTGTTGTTATTGTTTGTTTTTGAATCTATGTTTTCATCTCTTTTGATATTTTACTGTCTTTTGATCAGTGGTCTATATTTCCTTAGCATTTTGTCAAAGATGAAGTTCGAGCTTCGAATTTTTCGATTTTTTGTCTTATCTTCGTTTTCACTAGTGGTATATCAATGTACCTACAATTGACGTGTAGGTTTAAGAGAAATAATGCGCTCAGCCAATATAATTTACAAACCTATTCTACAAAGTGCCGTGTAAGCATAAATAAAGTAGGAAAAACAACAAGCGACGTCACGTATAAATTTTAAAATAGACAATAATCGAGCTATTTGCAGGACAGTTGATTCGCGTGACAACATACAAACTGGCTATTTAGAGTCGGCAACAAAACAATGAAAATGTAAGCGAGTTGACCGATGGTTAATGTGTTTATTAGTTTGCTAAGTCACTAAACTCATAAAAGTTATGACACACGAGTAGATCGATTGTCCACCGTGGAAGAAAACACCTCACCTATGATACCTACGCCGTTTACAATCTGGTTTTTATATACAATGTTTGTAATATCATATAAAGATTAGGTGTAATCAGTTGTATTACATATTTTAGAAAATAAAACTGTAATTCTTAATTTTTTCAACATTTATAAAAGCGCTACTTTGTGCGGATTTTAAATTCATTATTTTTTATTGTTTCACCAAAAACAATAGAACATAATGCACTAAAGCATTGCCTACGAAAGCCGAGAGCAGTGAGCAGACCATAAAATTAAGTTCACTAAAGTTTGTAAAAACACCGCACAGTGAATTAAAATATCTTCATTTCATTATGTTTTTTCGTGTGGTCCAGCGTGAGAAGAGTAAGGACGGACGGAGTGAATGAGAGGAGTCCTATGTCAATTAGTGGATTTCTATAAGTATGCTGTCCAGCGTGAGAAGGAAGAAATGCCGCATTTCAAGCAGATGGAACAGTTAAACTAAGGAAGACAGCTAAAAGCCATTCGATTTAGAAGGCAATAGAGTGGCGAATGAGAGAGGAGTCCTATGTCAAACAGGGGACTTCTAAAGGCTAATGGATGGATCTATGGTTGAATGAATGGAATAGAAAGCGTCTCTATTGAAAAGATTCCAATAATACCTATGAAAGTAATTTTAAAATCGTTTAATCTACATATGCAAGTTTAAGCTCTAGAAAGTTACTAATTAGTATATTAATTAGTATCCTACCTTGTAATACGAAATGGAACATTTTGTACGAGAAGTTCATAGGAAAATAAACAGAGTTGGCAGGTTTTAAAGAGCACTAAAGTTTTCCACGATAAATGAAGCAGTGGGTAGTGTATACCGGTTATCAAAATTCATTTTCATCTACAAGTTTCATCGATCGGCCAAGCCATACTAGAGCTACTTCTAGCATCGACGACAGACAATTTAGTAGCTAAACGCGCGATTGAGATGCACACGCAAAACGCCGAAAAAGTAGCTACTGTGGCCTGGCTGTAAGACGTTGATTTTTTTTTAAATACGATAGTATTGTAAGGAGAAAATAAACACAAAGTTAATTTCTGAATAATTCGTTCTAGAATATGGCCTTCTATTCGTTTGACCAACCCGCACCAACCCGCATTGGAGTAGCGTGGTGGGGTAAGCTCCAGGCCTCCCCAATAATGGGGAGAGACCCGTGCCCAGCAGTGGGACGCAAAAAGGGTTGCAGCCATTCGTTTGAAATGTAGAAAGATGATTATGAAGTTTAAGAAAAGAAAAAGAAAAGAAAAGAAAATATTTTATTTGCACAAATATGGTTAACAAAATACCACTTTTGATCATTTATAGAGAGCGAAAGAAAATTTACTCAGCTTTTTACATACGAAAACATCATAACTCACTTAATATTGTGTTTCTGTCTTTGCGTGTGTCTATGGCACCCACGACACAGCGTATATCTACCTTACTGTGGGGCTATGAGTGTGAAACGTTTATTTTATGGTTCCGTACTTCGAAAGGAAAAAAAACGGAACTCTTATACGATCACTTTGTTGTCCGTCCGTCTGTCTGTAAAGACCCGTTTTCTCAGGAACGCGTGGAGGTATCAAGCTGGAATTTATATCAAATAATCAGGTCTACTGTCCCTTGGAGCTGTGAAAAAATCAAACTTCTAAGCCAGCGCAATCAAAAGATACAGCCGTGTAAGCCGCAAATTTTCGACACTCGCAAAGGAATCAAAACCGGTACAGAGTGAACTCGATTTTTTTTAAATCTTCAAGCTTTAGCACGGATAAAGGAAAAATTGCGAAAATCGTAATTTTTTAGTTACGTACAGCATATATTTAAAAACAATACGGAACCCTCGGTGCGCAAGTCCAACTCGCACAGCTCGCACTTGGCCGGTTTTATTTTATTTTATAACTGTATTGTTTGGTATTGGTGTATTCTCTTGGTAGGCTCCGTAACTAATGTAACCATACTGCACTTTTGTATTCCACTAAGCTGTCTAAATCACAAAAATAACCCAGTAAATAATAAGATTTTCTGTTATCAGGAAAAATTACGGTCCTGTTGACATATAAAACATTATATTATTAAAGTTGAACAACACGCCTAGGAGACAGAAGCGAATTAACTGTAAAAGGCAGACGTTTATTAATCAAGCTTTTAGTGTTCAACGTAGGAATACTGTAATTACAGATGAATTAAAGGTTGATGACTCTATTGTCAACGACTTAGTAACGGAAATGGCAACCCACACCTTTTCCTGCATTTCTAAACTAAAACTGCACTGCACTAAAATGCTTGAAGTCTGACGATTCGTGTGGCGCAATGGTTGCCATGCCGGACTGCCGATCGAAGGGTCTCGGGTTCGATTGCCGGCGAAACAGAAATTTGAATGATAAGTTTAAATTTCAGTTCTCGGTCTGGGTGTTTGCGTTTCTGTCTTTGTGTGTCCATGGTACCCACGACACAGGGTATATTTAGGTACCTTACTGTGGGGCTATGAGTGTGAAACGTATTTATTTATTATTTATTTAAGCTGTATTCAGGTTCTATGGTATCTATTATATATACCTATATAGATGCTTAAGCTTATCGGGCAAAAAAGGCGCTCGCGCTAAGCTACACTTGGTTCTATAGTTCTGAAGAGGTGTGCCCCTAATCCAATAGATGCAACTGATCTATTTCACCAGTAAACAGTTAAAAGCTTCATACGTGTACAAATTTTAATAAAGACCGTTCAACGATGTGTGTAATCGATTTCACATATTTTTTGTGACGTATTTACGTCATAAAATAGTTATAAATCCACATCTTTCGGTTTTGACCTTTACCTTTGCTAAAAAATATTTTTCTTGTCAATTTACATTGCTTTTTATCTGTAGGAGATTGGATTCCGTTTTTGTGAATTAGAAACGTTCGAAAATTTGACTTACGTACATTTAAAACATTGATTTTTTATTGCAGACCACTTCAAAATAAGAGTTATGATGACATACTGACAGACAACGAAGAAAGAGACTTTTTTTTGTAAATGTAAATTACAAATAATTAAATAAATAATAATCTGAGATACAGGAGCCTATTAAACGAACTTACTCTATATTTTATGGTTACTCAGGCTTAAGGATAGTAGGTAATTTTTAAAGCTCAGCCCACCTCTGTGAGGTTGCAATTCTCTAATATGCATAGGGCTACACTACAATTAGTTGAATGTAAGGCTTCACTTAAGTACCTTAATGCAACTTGTCTGCAGTCAGCGTTTGTTGGTTGACGACGTATTCAATTTCTTCGGGGTCTATGACCGAGTTATGAAGAACGAGTAGCTTATTATGACATATTTTAATTGATTTTTCGCAGATCATGCAGAGGATGGGTTACACAACTTGTTTACGTTGGTTGGCTACGATATTGCCTACAGTAACCACACAGTAACCTTTCAGCCAAATTTAGTTTGCTTGCACGATTGGACATTATTTAAATAGATCCTCAAAAGGCAGAGATAAGTCAAGCAAAGATCCCTCAGTTTTTCCTGACTTATCTCTGGTCATTTCTTAGAAAATAAAATTAGGTACATGACTATTCTTTTTACATTCTAAGAAAAAAAAATTGTGAATCTGGCAGTTTATTCAGTTTTGACTATCTGTACGATGCGGACAACTGTCGATCAAAGTTCCCGAATTCGATTCCCGGTGAGACAGAATTTTGAATGAAGAGTTTAAACTTCTGCTTTCGGTCACACTCGCAGTGTTCCCGCTTTTGTGTGTCCTAGTGTGAAGCGTGAGGTATACGAGTCATGAGTATGAAACATTTTTTTTATTAAAAAATAAGTTAAGGCGCGCCACATCACCACAAATTCACGCCTGATGCTCGTGTGTTGTGTAATGTTCAAATGTATCAGTGTGCGTATCACAGACAAAACACAATCGCATAATGTAAATGCGTTGCACGTGCCAGCTTTCAATGATGTGATCCTCTAAGTTTATTTTTTGGAGACAGTTGCGGAAAAAAATCATGGCACTATTTAAATAATATAAAATTCTCGTGTCACAGTTTTCGTTGCCATACTCCTCCGAAACGGCTTGACCGATTCTCATGAAATTTTGTGAGCATATTGAGTAGGTCTGAGAATCGGCCAACATCTATTTTTCATCCCCCCCCCCAAACTGATAACGGGGCGGTACGGAGTTCGCGGGCACAGCTAGTTTAAATATGAACTTACTAGCCTTCCGCCAGCGGCTTCGCCCGCGTCGACTCGTTTTATAGGTTCCCGTAGGATAAAAACCATCCTATGTCCTTTCCCAGTCTACTTTATCTGTGTTGAAATTTTATTAAAATTGGTTCAGTAGTTAGAGCGGGAAAGCGTAGCAGACAGACAGACAGAGTTACTTTCGAATTTATAAATTAGTAGTAGGGATAAACCTAACACTTGCACAGTTCGAGGACCTTCATGTTTTCTGTGACGCTATCCATTTTATAAGTGATTTCTGACACAATGACTTATGAAATGCGCTCATTGAGAAACTTGAGAGTATTTTTCTTTTAAATCATCTTTGCGTTTTGTCGCCCTGTCGCATTTACGATGAACGGTGGGTGTTTGACGTTGATAGTGACTTGGATGCTCGCTGATAGTGACTAATAAAATTACCTTAATAAGTCAACATTGAGCGGCAGTCTCATACGTACCCACTCCTATAAACACAAAGTTTTAGATAAAAGAAAACTGAAAGGTGTAAATAATAAAATTGTGAAACAATATTCGTATCGTCTGCTCACAAGAATCATTAATGTAGTCGTGTGAGTGAGAGATGTTTTGGGTAGGTAGGTAAATCTTGTCTGGGTGTGTGTGAATGTTATACATACAACCAATATCAGGCGCTCACGACGCACAGCTGACAGCCGACGACCACATTGTTGATAAATATAATTGATAAACGTTCTACGTCTACCTATCCAATTATTAATACTGATTACCTAACTCCAGCGACAAGTGTTATGGCAAAATATTTTAGGTAACACATTATCTTCGTACGGCGTGAGATTGCGCTGATGTGAGCTCGTCCAACTGATCCTCGACTTCTCTGTTTTTAAACCAGAGTAAGTTTTTTGTAATCTCAATAGAATTAAAGATGAATGAAAGGGCCAATAAAATATGCCAAGTACGTACAAAACATGATAGTTAAGCCTTTTTAGTATTTTTCTAAATTCAACCCCCAAGAGGTGAAATAGATGATAAAAGTTTGTATAAAATTTCTTATTCCTTGGACATATTTATTTGCACAATAACGAGTTATGTATTACAGATTTCAGAAACCTCAAATTTTCCACTTGTAGACTATGGAAGCAAGCGCGCATTGCCCGGCGGCGAGCGTAAAACGCAAGCGATCTACGCAGCTGAGCCAAAGCGACCGCGCTTTCGAGTGTGAGATGGGTGACCGCTAGTGGCAAAAATTACATGTTTCCGTGCTTCGAAGGAACCGACCGTCGGTCCCGGTTGTTATCGATAGATATCAAATGAAATGAAATTAAATGAAAATACTTTATTCTTGACTGTTTACATACATAGAATAAGATGTTTAAAATTATAATTGGAGTTTTAAACAGTCCACCATATTCTGGCATACAATATTACCTATTAATTTAAATTAACTTGTCTTGAAAACATCCGACAGCGGGTTGCCGGCGTTGCCGCATCTCCATCAACACGAATAGGTAGGAGCAACATGGTGAAGTAAGCCAGGCCTGCCCAATAATGGGGAGAAACCCGTGCCCAGCAGTGGGACGCAAAAAGGGTTGGAGCTAGGTATGTATTGAAAATTAAAAAGTTATGTCAAGATTGTGTAGGTACTACAACTATTTCCTCAGAAAAAATAATTACAGTATTTGATGTACCTTACCTATAAAAAATCTACATGCAGGCAGCTCTTTCTAATTCTAATAACTTGGCCAGAGTATTCCAAACTTTTATGCACAATGAGACGCGGTCAATAACATTGTATATAGTTGGGTGGGCATGTAGGTAGAACAGGTGGCAACCACACAAAGGATAACAATCCACCCGTTTTCTATTGCAAATAGGTAAAAAAAGGTCATTCGACTTATTACTAGTTTTTCTTAACTACTACCCGGTAGTTATACGTAGAAATATTCTCATTTCAATAACGGTTTAGCAAGTGAATCAGTGAAAGTGTAGGGATTGAACTGACATAATGCCATACGTATTGCATGGCTATGATATGGCTACGCAATGCGTGACCATGAACCCATATTCAAAGCTATGATTCAAAGGCCCATCCAAATCTTTATTCGCGATCCTGAATGCCCAGTGTATAATATCATTATCGATAACCAGAACGTCTCGCGATATAGATAACACACCACCAACAAATAAGTAACGGTGCATTTTCGTCAGACTGTTTTTGTAGATGTAAGTATCGCTTCAATCGAACTCACCTTGTAATACACATCCATGATGACGCCGTCCGGTAGATATCGCAAGTAATTTCGGTCACACTTACATTTCTTCAGGTAGACCACTAAATTTGTCAAACACTGTTCATAAAGACTATCGGGTATTTTATTAACGGGCACCGGCGGCGACGCGTCAGCCATTTTGGCGAGGTAAAATAAAACTCGCTTCATTTCGGCAAAATCTCTGACAGCTTGAATCGAATCGCACGATGTTCACGTCGCTTACCGTGTTCCCATTGGTTGATGAACTCGACTAATGGAATCCTATTGGTTTAGAAGATTTTGAAACGAGGGGAGAAACTTTTCTGGTCACTGGCCCTTTTCACTACCAGTGTTAGGTCAGGTGATCATCAGAAAGACAAGGAGTGAGAGAAAGAGATAAACATATTTCGCCATTGTTTTAATAGTATTCAGCTGAGCTGCCGATTCGTGCCGATTAAAGTGTCAGCTGACGTGCAAACGCGGGAAACTTTGAGGTAAAACGGATTCGTCAAAGCAATTTATACGTCTTGTAATCATCGTCAGGATTCTTTGACAAACAATTTTGATAATATTTCACTCACGATCTTGATAAGTTCACGTGCATGGTTTTCATATCTGTGCGTGGAAGAGTTGTGATTAAATACAAGGTGTTCCTTTTTTACCGACTTCCAAAAGGAGGAGGAACTGTATTCGGCTGGTATTTTTTATATACCTACCTATGTTCAGCGGTTAGTCCGCCGTTTGTGGATCGATTTTCAAAATTATTTTTTTCTTCGTATGCTTATACTCCCGAGGTGGTCCCATTGTCACCAAGTCAGGATCTGATGATGGGATGCTAGGGAAATCAAGGGAAACACTGAAACTTTATAGGCATACACATTGTTTTAGTCATATTTTTTAACAAAATACGAATATTCATGCCCGATAATTATCACCTCATGTTGCTAAGCTGATGATTGAAGGTATAACTCCTCGAAGGTTAGAAGCTGAGACCAAATTCTTTCAATAATTTATAAGTATATGTTCAGATGGACTGATAGTACTTACTATTCTTTCAGACTATTAGATGGCTATTAGATTAACATGATTATAAAAGGTAAATCTCATTAACGTTCAGAAGTTTGGTCGAATTATTTCCAATAATACTTATCCAAATGAAGAATTATTTAATTAAAATTACTAAAAAGAGTGAAGTTTTTAAGAAAAAAATAGAACCGACTTCAAACGGTAAAAAATAAAATTGTTCAATACCTGCTTCTTCTTGCTTATCAGGCCCTTAGTAAAATGTCGTACGTTTCGTTCTGAATGGGCACCGACTCTAAAATTGCAAGAAGAAGCAGGTACCATAGAGAAATTAAACACTACGTTGCAGGTACTGAACAATTTTATTTTTTACAGTTTGAAGTCGGTTCTATTTTATTTTTTTGTTAATTCCGCTAGCGTTTCATTTAACTACTGTCACAGATTACTAAATACATAATTATGCTACTGTAAGATCAATATGATTTATTTCGACAAAGTTCTTTGCATTTATAACACAAACTTAACTTTGAGTTAGGTACTTAGCTCTACTATAATGGTTGCGATAACTACATAAGTTTAAGTTCATTAAATTATTATGAATACCTACATACTGTTTCGGTAAAATAAAAATAAACTATAACTAAAATAACGTTTCTAACTAATAGCCCCACTATAGCATACAACTTACACACTGTCGATTCATGTACAAAACACAATAATTTAATTTCATCTTTGTTTTGATTTATTTATGATACCTATCACAATTTCTGACCATTGCCAAAGGTGGTCAGAACTGGTAGCGAATGTAATCAGGCATTAAGTCCGCCTATTGTAAAAAAAATATATAGGGTAAATAAATAAACACAAAGACATGAACACAAACCCCAAAAACTGAAACTAATAATTTCAACCTCTGCTTTGCCAGGAATCAAACCCTGGACCCCGTTTGGCGTCCGGCATGGTAACCATTGTGCCACACTGGTCAAAAAGTGCGTGGATACAGGATGGCCGTACCCATCCCATTGAGCTATCAGTACATACATACATCTCGATGACCCATCCATAGCTTTCTGAACCATTTATGCAAAACTTACGCAAATATGCTTAATCACCCCTTTTCCGTCCCCATTTTTTGAAAGCATTAGCTAGAAGGTAGTAAATGCATAGGCATATATAGATACAAAACTAAGAAAGAGGATAGATACCACAGTGTTCATCGGTAGGTACCTACTAACAATAACGCATTTTTTAATGAAGGGTTGCAGGTCACGCGATGTTTTATAACCTATACAAAGTTATTTCTGTATGCAGTTACATATCTATTTATAAATATAATATTCTCGTGTCCCAGTGTTAGTTGACAATACTCTTCCGAAATGGCTTGACCAATTTTCATGAAATTTTATATGTATGTTCGGTAGGTCTGAGAATAGGTCGCAGGTAATCTATTTTTTAAACCTCTACGCCTAAGACATAAGGGTGATCCACCGATACGGTGTTCGAGGGGTCAGCTAGTATTATTATAAAGTCTAAAGTTTTATTATATGTAAAGGTGGAATAACACCCTTCTAATAATAAAAAAAAAACCATTAATAAAATAAAATAAATTAATATGGATGTAAGTATTGACCGAACCGAAGCTAAGCTACACACATAAAGTAGGTACTAGACTACTAACATCTCACAGAGTAGGTACATTTGTGTATACCGAAATACCATCTTCAATGCTACGAGTAACTCAACTTGCGTGAACTAAGCAAATAGCAGCTATAATATTACAATAAAGAATATCTTTGTATCAGACTATACATATAAAGGAGGCGGTCGGTTCACTGCCTTATTTCGTGAACATTAGCACAATAGCACGTGTGCGCATGACAGAGATTAGTTCCCATTATATTTATTCTACTCATTGGATAAGAAACAGCGATAATAAATTACAGAGTAGGTAGTAGTAGTAGTTTGCGACTTTGTCTGCAGTACCTACGTATTACTTTATAATGCTGGCAGGCTGCTGTTCAGGCTATTAAAAGTAGGAGTTGATGTAGAAGGGTGAAAATTTAGGTTTGCATGTATTTTTAATGACAAATCATAAAAAATTGTCAACAGAACTTGGGGTGGTTTTATACACTTAAGGGGTGAGTCACTCTTGTCACTTATGGGAGGATGAAAAATAGATAGTAGCCGATTCTCAGACCCATCGGATATGCACACAAAATTTCATGAGAATCGGTCGAGCCGTTACGGAGGAGTATGGTAACTAATATTGTGACACAAGAATTTTACAGGTATATAATATAATAATTTATTTCTTCTCACATTTACATACAATTAATCATTTTATCAATACACGGATGAAGGTTTTTAGTAAGTTTCTGTCCAGCCTGTTTTAATGCTGCTTTTTTTTAATCTACTCCCTCCAGCGTAGTCGGAGCCTGTACTAATACAATATGTATAATAATAATATAATAATTTCCTTCGCACTTTCGGCCGGGCCTGGATTAGATACCAGTCTATGTATTTTCCTACTCTACCTCATTTCTTTCTTTTCTTAGGGGTAATAAGGGTGGGAGCCATCGTCACAAGCATCTTTAATTCTTCATTAATCTTTACATGTATACATATATATAACACATTTATTCATATTGTATATATAGGTATATGTATATAATTTTATATTATACTTTATTTTTTTCTAATTTATTACTATTAATATTTATGTTGACCTACATGTATTACCATAATACATTGGTATCATAATCTTCCTAATCTCTATTTCTCTTATTTTGTACTGATAATGTTTTTACAAAATTTTATAAATATATCTCTGCTGTCGTCTCTCATCATTATTTCTAGGAGACTTGCTTTTGTGAAACTATATTGGATACTCAGTTCCAGGTCGAATCTGTTTCTGGCGTAAAAAGGGCAATCCACTACTAGATATAATGCTGACTCTTCTGATTCGGGTTCATACGCACACGATGGACTATCCTCTCCTTGTAGCTGAATCTATGCAGGTATGAGGCTAGTCCACCGTGCCCAATGAAAAGCTGCGTTGTAATTGCAGACCCAAGTGGGGCTTTTTTACAGTTTATGATTTGGAAGACCGCCACAGTACTAAGAATGTACTCTGTGGTACTAAGTATACTACGATAGTATACTAAAGAGGCAGACGAGGAAGCATACGTACACACCACACCCATATCATATATGCCGATTGGTTATCAATTCGATGTATAATTACGTAATACTGTCGGAATTGCACAGTTTTTGGACATTTTAGTTTTTATCAGCTTCTAAACACGTATGCCTATTTTCATATTTGTATGTTTGTCCACACATAGGTAACTCAAAAAGTATAAGCCGGGTAGAAAATATTCCTTTGAAATGAAAATCTCGTACATCAATCGTTCTCGTAGTTCGTATAGAAGGGTAGAAATCTCGTAATTGTACGAGAAACCGCGTACGGTTGGCAACCCTGAAGCGTAGACACTAACATGACCGGTGCCCGATCTCGTGAAGTCAGATTGATTCACTTATTTATTAGTTTATGAAGTAATTTTTTTATGATTTTTATTTAAGTAATTACGATGTCATTAACTAAGTTAACGTTTTTTATTATAACGATCGGTATGGTTAGATTCAATAAAATAAAAGTATTAAATACAGCAATTGGCCATGTTATCTGAACTGAAACGCCAATCAAAAGGAATGACGTCACGCCTCAGTTAATGTCATCGTGTTGCTTGAAGTTTGACGAGCAAGCCGACGCCATGACACCTACGAGCGTTATCGCGCTTAATTCAAATTACATAGCAGAAAATACATTAATTTACGTTAAAACTTAAGTTTATTGCTGAAATAAACTTTTTTTCGAAACTAGGAGACATGTACCTACAATAAGGAAAGGTATTTGAAAATCTGTCATCATGCCCATTCCCTGTGGCAGGGACATTGTGTGTTGTTGGCACGGAGAACCCTACTGTAGGAATATTATATGTGAGTCTGAAAAGTTCTTATTATACAACTCATGAATTTATATCGATACAAATTATATTATGCTACATGTAAAAGTGTGTAAAAAAAATGAAACAAAAATTTATCATTGAATCAGTTTTATTGAATGAGAACTAAACACAATTAACACTAACAGATAAAACAAGAACACATCATGTGTACAATATAACTAAACTAATCACTTAAAGCTTGCCTAAGCAAATAAATGCTTGTCCTTTTTAACCCAGAGATGGAACTCCACTTACACTCACATTGTGGCACCCGCAAATGCTAAAACTTTGAGAAACTGTAGGGACATGTCACATAGATAATATATAGGAGTCATAGCTCTACTTTACCAAGTCATAACTTTTGAGACTTTTATAAGATTGACAAAACATACTTTGTTAAAAATCATTACCCTGTTAACTTTATGTAAACATAATGTGATGCACATTTAGTAAAATAAATGAAATATAACTTCAGATGTAATGAAAATACAAAAAAAAATACATATAGCTGAATACAGTACCTCCTGCTTTTGGAAGTCGGTAAAAATAATCATTATTCAGAAACAATACTTTTTTGTTAGTATATGACAAAAAATCATCATTCACAACAGTAACTGAGAGAGATTATGTACTCAACAAAATAATTGCGCAATTCATAAAAAGTATACCATATATATTATTTTTATTGCTTTGCTAGACATTAATTATAATTATTTAATATATTTATTTATGTATTAATATATATCTACGTCCCACTTAACATTCGCGGTTCCACAAACCAACTATTTTTCTCTCTTTGTTTTCCTACTTGCTAATAGTGAATTTAGACATGGTCTCCAGTAGGTTGATGTAGGCGGCGTGTTCATACGCCGTGCTGAAGTCCGACAGCTTCTGGACAAATTCGTTGCTGATGCCCTTTTCTTCCAGGAGATTCATCAACAGGTCGTAGAGGTACTGGAATGTAACAGGTAAATAATAAAATTTTGCTATAAATGAAAAAATACAATTGAGTATGTTATAGGTTATTTTGTGCAACTGTAAAGTTTTTCTCTGTGAAAATATAGCTGGATTTTTAACAAATAATTTAAAAGGAAATAACATAAAAAACTATGGTTAAAAATTCTAAATATAAAAAAAATATTATTTTGCGTTCACTAGTCAAAAAGCATATAAAAAGTCTGTATACAAAAAAAAATCATAAACATGTTAATATACATTAAAGTTATTACAATCAAAATTATAAGTATTTGAGATACACTATCTACTACTATAATAATGATAAAAAAATATGAATGTTGCATGTCAATGAATATTCTTTAATTATGAAGAATAACTTCACCTCGATGCTTTAATATTCCCCATTTCTGGCACTCGAAAACTACGTGTGTTATAGAATCAAGTGTGGCGAAATAAATGGGGAGAGATAAATTAAGTTGGATGGGTGGCGGGAATCGAACCTCGGCCCTCACGATCGGCGAGATGGTAACATACCAAAACACCACGCCGGTCATTACGTAAGTGACGAAACTATTGTATAGGAGATAGTTGAAAATAGAAATTATAAAATAAAACTATCTGTCATAAATATTAATAATTTGTGAATAACATGCGTAATTAAAGATATAACTTTATAAGGCAAAAAAAAAACTTATTAGACAGAATACTATAATTACAATTTCAAATTTCATTTACATAGCTGCAACCGAATTTATAATTACCTGGGTGTAATTATAAATCTCCCCATAATTTGGGGACCTGGATCTTACTACACTATGCTGCCCCAGTGCAGATTTATTGGTCCACATGCTGTCTGATCTGCTTATAAGGCCCATGATGAGGTTTAATAACTGTTATGTTGTAATCTATTCGTATTGATGAATCTATTGATAACATTATTGCATCATATCTTATATAAAAATATGAAATTTATCTTTTAAGAGGTAATCTATGTATAAAGTTATTTATATAGCAGAGAGTAGAGTAGTTTATTTAAAAAAATCTTTCCTGTGGACATGATTTTTTTGTTTCTCCTTTTTGCCTCACTTCTATGCCATGATCACGTTCAGCTGCCCTAATTGTCCAGAAAGATAATGAATGATAAATATTCTATAGAGCAAAAAGCACAAGAATAGACTTCATTTCAAAAACAACTTAATTGTGTTTCAATCGTTGTACAGAGAAAATGTTCATGTACTTTATGTAATTTATCATATTTTTTTACCCTTTTTATGTCCCACTATACCATAGGCCACCACACTGAACAATTGTGGTATGGTGATGATTGGAGTTTAGTCCTTAATTACTTGTTCTTATTTTGATAAAAATATAAATGAAATTTACAAACCCCATCTAGAACATCGCCAGCCACAGCATATACTTTGTCAGACCACTCGCCTTTGTACAGAGTCACTTCATCAATGCCAAAAATGTCATCTAGAACAAAAAAATAGTCTTAAATAAATGATGCATTATAAATTTTACATTACTGTGTTCAACAGCCAAGTTCCCTTGTTTTTGTTTTAAGTTTTACAATACTGTCTGACTGAGATATAAGACACAGTTACTTTAAAAACTTCAACATTATGCTGAACTTTAAGATGATGCCACTCTTTTCACTTCAAAATTGCACAATAAGCTTTTACTTCTAAGAAATACTTAGAAGTCAGTACAAGCATCAGACAGTAAATAGATAATAATTAATAACTATAAAATAGTAATACTAACTGTACTCCTCAGCATTGCTTGGTGGTGGCTCCTGGAGGAAGGAGCATGTGAAGCCTAGTGTGGTGTCTCCCCTGATCAGGTCCACTTCAAACTGAGGCTTGGAGCGCATTTCCGAAAATTCCTGTTTCTCTGGCTGGGTGTCTTCACCAAAGTCTTCTGAATCAACTGTGTGGTTCACATTGAATGTGATTTTAACTCTGTAATTGTAACAAAATGTATTTAATTTTATTATAAACTTTTATTATAGACTTAAATTGCCAATTTTTTATTTATTTATTACGTTATAATACTAGGAAGGTTTTCTGTTCTGATTGTAAAGATAGCAATCCAATATTTCATCAATATAATATTTAGTTTAGGTGCGCTGAATACTGGAAAAAAATATTTTGGTCTTTACATAAAAGAGCTACTGCTGAAAGGTATGCAATCAAGTATTTTACATTTTCAATAAATGCAGATAGTACTAATTGCATACAGGCACTGTCCGAAGGAGATCACATTGGGCATGACCCCCCAAAATAATCATCATATGTATATGGATGAAGGCAATGTACACCTATACCATTGTTAAATAATTTCATCGTTATTTTATTTAATTTTATTATTGTTCACTCCCTCCCTAATGAAAGACTGTGGTACTGATAAGAACAACATAAAAGTTATTAAAATGCAACCAATACAAAAATAAAAATTACATTTCATCTTTCAGCTGTTTGGTCAGCACCACCTCGGCACCATCTCCCTGCACCTTGAATCCCTCTAGCTCGGAGGGGATACTCTTCACCTTCTGTGCCTTGCGTTCTGCCACTATCTCCTCAGTCAGGAACTCCACAAGCTCGCGCTCACCTATTTAAACAAGAAGCTGATATATATTTCCTTTTCACATAATACAGTACATAGTTATAGTTACAAGTGCAGTGACAATCAAAGAACTTATGTGTAAAATGAAGAAAACAGAAGATGATAGGCTAAAAAGGACCATATCTAAGGCCAGAAAACTTTTAACAAAAAAAAACTTATGCTACAAAGTTAAAAATTACATTTTAAAACCTCATTATTTTTACTAAATCTAACTTAATCACTTAGGTTATATTGTAGTTGTATGATACTTTTATGCAGAGAGAAGACAAAAGTATAATCCCTGGATGTGAATATCAGCTTTTATACCCTGCTTTTACAGCTCAATTACCTATAGGAGGTAGTCCAGCATGATGAACATACAAACAGGGAAAACACATATTTTATAACCTACATAGTTAACAGAGTTTATACAAAGCAATCTAAAAATAATCTACATGATACACTATACTGTGGGAGTATACCTATGTGAAAGGACTTGGTAAAAGTTACAGGGTATTACAGAGAGTTGAGGATAGGATCATAGGACTCACCAAGAGGTTTGGGACTTGAAGGTTGTTCATCTTGCTGATCTGTTAAAACGGGATTGTATTTGTGCTTTTATTATAAATATTAAGTCAATAAAATAAGACTAACGTATGCATGGTGCAATCATAACCTCAAAATCACGTAACAAAACGTTACCTTTTGTGTGCATGGCTTTGAGCCCACAGCCGCAGCTGCAAGTATTGGAATGGTTGTGAAGCAGGCTGGAGGCTGTGGACGTGCTGTCCAATCGCTTGGAGCAACTCATATGCCATATTCCTCTGGTGAAGTCACGTTTCACAGGGACCTGGGTTCGGGATACCAAGGCACTAGTCAAGCCGGAACTCTTAACACAGCTTTGTATAACACGATGAGCTGTTCTTACTAACCCGCTCATTGTGTATATGAAGTTATTTGATAGAAATTAATTTTAATTTATATGAAAATGTCAAGAAATAAAATTTCGCACGACGACAGTCGACAACCGGGCCAACCAACAAAATAAATTGCCCGTATAAATAAGTTATCTATGTAAGTAAATTGCCAATTGCCAGTGTTGCCTTAGGTATATTCATTTTCATACTAATCTATGGTTGCCTTGCCAGTATTTCATTTCATTTCATATAATTTATTGCATTCATACATTGTTCATTATATTCAAATAATATTTAGTTGGATAATAGCCATTATTAATAAATAAATTTTAACCTTTAATCTGCCTTTAATTATTAAAGGCAGATTAAAGGTCTATTTATTTATTTATTTTACCTTTTTTTATCTATGGCAAGATACACTAAATGCTAAAGGAGCTATTTCATTACGCTCATGCGCTGCGCAGCGACGTTGTTTTTTGAATTAAAGCTTTAATATTTTATTTGATACTGGCAATATGCCGATCGTATAATTCCATTGTTATAAACTATATAATGTCATAATGACACCTGGCAAATCTGACAATTGACATTAACAAAAAAAAAAGTACAAAAAACATTATAGAGTTAGTTACCAATCCACAAGAAAAAAGAACTTTAATTTTACACGTGGTTGGTTAAGTTGGTTTAGTTTTAGCTAGTAGTTTAGTACATCTTATAGCTAGGGTATTGAAATTACTATAAATATGGGTAAAAAACGGAAATTTGTAGCCACTGAAACAAATTTGAAGTCTTTACCAGTGGAAGTTATTGCGGAGGATGTTACAACGCATCCCTTATGTCTTCATGGGCCGACTTTGCTATTTTCTACCGAAAAAGGCCGTTATTTTGCATGCGCTTCATGCAGGAATAAAAAGGACTGCACAGTTCATATTGATGAAGAAGACTGGAAGAAGGAAGGTGTCAGGAAACGAAATGAGAAGTACTACAGCTTGATTCCTAAGATCGATAAAGTTGCTGCGTGGAAACACTACAATGAGGTTAGAATGTAACTCCAATTATAAGTAACATACAAATTTATTTGGATTCATTTCAGTTACATAGAAAACATAGCTATTCTCAATTATTGTAAAATTAATATGACATACTATCATCCCTCCATATTGTTTCACACTCATCACTGATTATTAAATTCTATTATACTTAGCAAAATTCAAGTTTTTATTAAAAATGCTACCACAAAACATTTATGTTAATGCAACAAATATCGCAAAAGTAACCTTAGTACAAAATTTGCTTAAGTTACATTTACAAAAAAAAAAAACAATGGGTTGCACTCGGGGAGTGCCGGCAGAAGTGAAAACATTAACGTTGTGCATTTTTGATGTCTTGGAATCGTTAGGGAATAATTCCGCACGAATTGCTTGAATTATCAGTACCTATTAATTTCTATCTAGTATTTTTACAAAGTACTCTCTCATTTTCTTTTACTATTTCTTCGTCACTTTTTTCATTAATAGATGCACTTTGTTCAATGTTCATATTTTAAATACTTGATATAAACGAATTTTAAGATAAAATTATACTTGACGCTGGCAATATGCAGAGTTTGCGATGCCATAATTGAAGAAAAAAAGTATAGACAGCCGTCAGATGAGCCGTCATCAGCTGTCACCCCTCCGTCTTGGTCTAAGAGCCGGTGAAGATATTCACTCGTTCGGTTGTTACAAGAGTGAAGGTGATATGAAAGAAAATTGATTAAAATTAATTAAATTAAAAATAGCTATGAACACTTTTCGATAGTCAAGTTATCATAGGCATATATGTTTATAAATTATATTTGGTAAACAATATGTCTCATCGAATTATCAGATCGGTGAAGGTCGATCTTCCTCGTCTCCTCTACTATCTTACGAAATTTTGCGATCAGCACACATGACCTCCCGCGAGTTTCATAGTTTTTACCCATCCTACAAAAAGTGCTCAACGCCGCTAAAGAAGTTTTCACTTCAATAAAATTTGTTATTCTGCTTCCAGGTGAAATCTAAGCACCCTTCAGATAGAGCATACTGCAATACATGCCAGGAGTTATACATTATATCGCAGAGCAGAAAACACATAAAAGACCACAGAGTCATAATGGCCCTGAGTGATGATCAGCTAAGGTCTCCGTCCTCGTGGCTTCCTCCCTTAGAGAATGATCAGCAGGAAGCACAGTATATATTTGCAAAGAAAGCAGTCAGTACTGTTCTTGGAATATTGAAAAATAACAAAATCAGGTAAATTAACTCTTTGGCAAAGGGAGATCTCCCGCCGGGCGAGGTGGTCATGCCCGGGGAGCGGCCGCGCTCCAACTGACTCAATTCGGAGCTTGTATATATGGTATGATATTCCGAAAACTTCGATAGCGTGATTCAGGAATACCCGTGGTGCCATCTCTTGATGAGTAGCGGAAGGTCGCTACAACTCAATTATTAAATTTTCTTTGGATAAAAAACAATTAGCTCCACCAACCCACATTAGAGCAGTGTTGTACTCCACCAATCCGCAGTGTGGAGCTCCAAGGGTTACAGCAAAAGGGTACCTCATGTGTATCATAAACATACCTATACCCTCTCAAATAATAGATGAAAATTAGCACCCACCAGCTTTTGCTTATCAGCCCATATTTCACTCAATTTCTTCTGACTAAAGATACTATAACTCATTTATTCATTTAGTTTTACTACGCTTGTTCTGTAAGAAGCAGTTTGTGTTAGCTTCCTACTGAAGCACTTACATAAGAGGTTTAGAGCTGTATAATATGTAAAAAACATTTTGTTAAAATTATTCTGCCTTGAACACTCTTAGATAATTATGATTTCTTGAAGTATGTAAATCTTATTTCAAACAAAACCTCTTAAAAAATTATTTTATTAATTTATGTAAAGTGATTAATAGCTAATGTTTTGACGGCCCTAATACAATAAATTTGCCCGGTAGTTTGGCCTTTTTTGACAATGGCGAATCTAAAATACTGTTCAAATGGCTAACCTGCATCGGAAAATGTAATGTCCTGAATGTGCATGTTTTCAATGCAGTCACTGCAATAAGGTGATAACAACAATAATAATTTATTTTAATGTTACATATTTTCAGCAACATTCTCTGCATTGGAACCCCTTCAGTACATGAGGCTGCCCAAGCTCATCCAGACTTCGAGTCTTTATTGCTGGACTATGATACAAGGCACCACCTCTTCAACCCGCCTAGCAAGTACCTATGGTATAACATGTTCAATAATTACCTGTTCAACAGCAATGAAGATGAAAAGGTGCTCAAAAAGTTTATGAAGAATTCTAAGTAAGTTTGTTTAGCTTTTAACTTCCAAATGCATGGATCTATTATAAATGGGCAGTCTAGTCTTCAGTATTCAAAACATACAGTTCTTTAATATAATCATTTTTTTTTAGGGATAAAGGACTTTGCATAGTAATGGACCCACCATTTGGAGGGCGGGTAGAACCATTAATTCACACAATAAAGGAGCTGTCTGCTACATACAGCACTTTCTTTGAAGGTGAAGACAAGATTCTGCCAGTCTTGTGGGCATTCCCATACTTTTCAGAACCTTACATAAGGAACTTGCCGGAAATAAAGATGCATGATTATCAGGTATGTAATAGACATCATTTATATTATTATGTAGTTAATAGTTTTTTGTGTTTTATCAGCACTTAGCATTCAAACTAAGATAAATTCTTGTAAGTGCCTTTGTTCCAAATATTCCATTTGCATTAACTTAAGTCTGGATAGTAGTAAACAGTCTTGGCACTACTTTTCAATGCAATACAAATTAAAAAAAATATTGACAGAAATTACTATGGTAGATTTACTCCAAGTCTCTTTTATTATGTTTATCTTATTTAAAGTTCTGATATGTTATATTTATGATAATAGTCTTTGTAAAAAAAAAACTATATTGTTTGTTATACTTGGTCATAATGTATAGTATAGGCCATTATGTAGAAACAGATATGTGTGGTTTTTTCAGGTTGAATACCAAAACCATAAGAAATTCACAAACAGCAAGGGTGGTCGCAAACTTGGGTCTCCTGTCCGCTTCTTTACTAACCTGCCCCTTGCCACTATAGACCTCTCAAATGACAGCAATTACAAATTGTGTGACAAATGTAAATACTGGGTCTCGGTGACCAATGCCCACTGTAACAAATGCAAGGCGTGTACCAGTAAGAATGGTATGACATATAAGCATTGTAATTCTTGTAAAAGATGTGTCAAACCCACTTATGTACATTGTGATACTTGTGGCCGATGCTGTCAGGAGAAAGGCCATGTTTGTGGGAATGTTGTTGAGTCACAGGTAAGAAAATAAGGTTTTTAAATTTATAAACTCTCATTATTTTTAGTAATTAGTAAGTTAATATTATTGCAATTCTCACTTCATAAATCTTAAAAGTTGTGTTGACATTATTCCACTAATCTGAATCGAACATTGCTTACCTATGTATAAGCTCTATTTAAATTGCATCATTTGATTTTCCAGTCATGCTACAACTGTAATGAGAAAGGACACAGGCAATCAGAATGTCCTCAATTGCAAAACAGCAGAAAAAAGAAGAAGAAACACAGGGGTGCATAAATAAGTTTTTCATATAAGTTAAATAAAACAAAAGAAATTCCATAATCAGTATATTGTTTTAATGATTTAAAAATCATAAATCACTGATTCATTGATTTTAAGTTACACTTGAAATAAATCATATAAAAAATTACTGTTATAGCAATCTATATAGTCATGGGCCATTATGGGCATATCATTCACTAAACTTTACTTAGCCAAACAACAAATATTTTTATTACAAAATACAATACAAATAAATCACATTAAAATAAAGTATTACAAATTTTTCGATCATTTTTTTACATAAATATTATTAAAACTTAAATTAAGGCTGATAAAATTACTTCTCTTCAATACCACATGTCTTGATATCACATTGCACTGAAACAAAAAAGTTATACTTGTTGATTTACTTATTACTTTTCAAACAAAATGCCTTATAGACATTTATCCAAAGAGAAAATGAACAAAATCAAATATGCATGTACGAAAAATATGGGATATAATTAGTGTAACATCAAAAGTTTCTTTTAGGATCTGCAACCTAGCATCTTTTTTGTATGGTAGTAAAGAGTTAATAGAACAGCTTCTATTATAATCATTAATTGTCTATACTACTTCAACAAAATATCAAAGAACCAGTGTCAATTTGTGTTCATCAATTACAATAACTTGAAGCTACTGATATTATATATATTTGTTTCTGAACTAATAATTCAGCGACTAATTTTGTATGTGGGCCATTATAACTGTTTTATAGCTAATAGAATCAAATTTCAGCCTTAAAATTACTTGTCAAGAACTAAATTTTTAATCATATTCTTTTTTCATGAATATTAGCAACAGTAACTAGGCATAGGACCTAACTAGCGCAGTCCAGTGCGGGGAGTTTTAGCAGGAAGGTGGAACAACATACAGTGCTCTTTGAATTATCTTGGTGTATTTTTAACTTATAATGGATAAAGTTGATGGCATTTTGTTCATTACATGTCAAGGAGGGTTTCGGGGGCAAAGACGATTAGCCTCACAAGTTCTGAGGCTAATTATCAAAATTGTTTTGTGATGTGTTTCTGCAAAGGTGAAGAGGAATCCGTTATACACATCCTCTGTGACGTCGCACTCATTCATAGTAGAAGTCTGATACTGGGCAGCCTAGTCACATCAGAAGATGTCAAACTTCTAGATCCCAAGTGCATTGCACAGTTCATTACTAACATAGGTCTAGGGAATCTGATATAAACGAGATATGGTACATATACCGATATTTTTTTTTTACAATTTTTGTCTGTCTGTTCCTGCTGGACCTATTTGACAGGACTTTCACTGGCAGGTAGCTGATGCACAGTTCCTAACTAACATCGGTCTAGGGAATCAGATATAAACGAGGGGCTAGGCTACAATGGATCATTTACTGGTTGCAGTGGCCTTAGGGTTGTACCCTTCCCCACGAAGCCAAATCTCTATATATAAAAATGAATCCCTATTTTCCTTGGTCACGGCATCACGCCGACCGATTTCGCAAATTCTTTTTTTGTTGTGTTTATTATTGTCAGGAGAAGGTTCTTAAGAAAGAAAAAAATAAGAAAATTAGAGAACCAGAGTACTTTTATACTTACCATATTAATTTTTTAAATTTAAAATTCGAAATAAATATTCATAGTTAAGTCGACCTGCGTTGCGCAATGGTTACCATGCCGGACTGCCAATCGAAGTGCTGGCGGAAGACTAGTAAATAATAAAGTGATGAGGGTTGCGTTGGGTTACTCACTTGACATTCATCTTGTTGAGTAGCCGCTGCGTGGCGGAGTAGCGCGCCTCCACCAGCGCCGCGCGCTGCAGCCAGGCGTCGCGCACGCCCGCCCAGCGCTGCGCGTGCCACTGCAGCAGCTGCTCCCGGCTCGGCGGAGGGGCTTCTGACTGGAACATTTACAAATAAATTAATAATATAATCATATTATATTCACAGAACATGGTATGGTTAAGCGGTAGTACAATCACATCTATTTATGCTCGTAATTACATTATAACCTTATAGTTAACATGTTAGTCTGCTTGCCTTTGAAATTTATTATATAATATAAATAACGCTTAATACATATAATAACGTTTGACACTCATAGCCCCACAGTTAGATATACTCTGTGTCATGGGTGCCATGGACACACACAAAGACAAACACCCAGACCAAGAACAGAAATTTTAAACTCATTCAAATTTCTGCTTCGCCGGGAATCGAACACCAGATCGGCAGTCCAGTGACCACCATTGCGACACACATGTCAAAGATTTTTATAGTGAATGTCTTAAATTTTTAACTATCTTTTTTTTACCAAATGCAGCATTGATATTGCGAGCTACTGCGTCAGCGCGTTGGCATTATTCAAAAATTACATTGGCTGCAACCCTTTTTGCGTCCCACTCTCCCTATTATTGGCGAGGCCTGGAGTTTACTCCACCACGCTGCTCCAATATGGGTTGGTGGAAATGTGGGTAAGTGGCCAACCCCAGATGTTTTCAAACCGCCCACAAGGCCTCTGACACGGTTTAACGACTGTCATCTATCAACAACAACCGTGGCCGAAAGCTTTACGTGCCGTCATCCCTCCGAAGTGAATGAATTTTTTAAAGAAAAAAGAGAAAAAAAATATTTCACATTAGGAATACAAAATATTCACTTAATGAACGTCATTTTTTCTCGGCCATTTTTGCCACTAGCGGTCATCCATCTCACACCCGATCGCGCCCGTTCGGCTTAGCTGCATTGAACGCTAGCAGCCAGGTAAGGCGCGCTTTCACGCTTTTAAAAAATATGTTATGGATTTTAAATCATCCATCTTTTTTGTCTATGTTAAATAAAATAAAAAAACTCAAAGTTAAAAATGAAATGTTGCACTTTTTTTTAAAAGAAGTATCTCAAGCGAAAAAAGTTTCACTCAAAAATCTCAAACCACATAATTAAATGTGTCAATACAAAGTATTTATAAGCAAAAACAGAAATTTCATACTTTAAGAGCCTCGTTCACCATGTCCAGTAAAGTGTTGATTAGTTACGTCCCAAATAACGTTAAAGCTATGAGTATGGGTTAGTTAATCATATGATTAGTGCTACTTAAACATTGTGAAATTGAAATTGAAGTTAAGAGGTGACTTTAATTTTAGTGTTATTAGTGTAATTGTCACTTTACTTGAAGGTGGTGAAAAAGGCCCTAACCCTCATTACTTACATAATTAAGGTTAATGTTATCCTTGCTTGCTTTGATCTGTCCTGGAATCAGACTTGGTATCCTTGATATGGGGGGCCCCTCAGGACCAGGCAGCTCAATACTGTCATCAGTATGCTCTATATAATCTGGCTTTTTCTGATTGCTGAAAGTAACAATATTGTATCATTTATATTTCATAGGCAAAATTCAGAATGTGTTCACGAACATGGTGTATAAAACACCATGTTCGTGAGGATATACATTAACTTTGGCATGTTATTTAGACCATTAAAATCAAATGCTTGTTAAGATTTACCGAATATGTACTAGCCTTTATCTGAGCTGATAATGTTGCATTATCTTTAGATAGATCAAAATTTCTATTAAATTGACAAGTCAGTTAAACAATGATGTGACATTATGTCTGATTAATGATTATGTTAATAACAACTTTGGTAACCTTATCAGAAAGTCTACATTCAACTTCAACTATGCAATAAGTAGCAACATCGCACAGATAAACTTCAATTACCTTAAAAAACTTAATGTATGTTCTCAGGAACACAGTGTGTATACCTTTGCAGTTGCAGTGCGTGCTATTACAAAAACTTACCCCAAGTCTTTATAATTAGCTTTAGGTTGATTAGTGATCCAGGCTCTGCAGATAGGATACAAGGGTGAGTCCTCAGTGAACTGGGACAGGTCCACACTCCGGTCAAACAGCTTCAGTACATAGGACTGTCGCGGAGGGGATGAGGCTCTGCTTCTGTCGTCATCATCTGACATGTAGTCTTTTCTGATAAAAGAATTCTTAAATTATCAAATGTACCATTTTAGCAGTAAAGGACAAGCTGAAAAGAAAGGCTTGTGAAAATAAGTATAGATATTTATTATTTTATTTTATTAAAAGAAACCTATTTCCTTTGACATGAGTTACTGAAAAAAATTATTGTTTCAAAGGTGCATTTTATGGAGGGATTTATTTTTATATAGAAAAGTTGAAATAGGTCCTTTTTGAGGGCACTCAGAGCTTTTATACTTATGGAAAGTAGAGCTAATACATCAATTATAATTTTAAAGGTAAACAATGGTAACCAAAGATATTTTTTAAAACAAACCTATCTCTCTTGACAGGGGTTTGATCATTTGAAGTATCAGATTCGTCGGCAGTTGGTTCCAGTACCTCTAATAGAGCGCCCTTCAATCTACCGCGAGGAGTAGTCTCTTCTTTGTCTTGGTCAGCTGCTGCAATTATATATAATTGTATGTTTACTTATATATGAATATTTCAGGCTGAAACATAAAATAAAGCAACAATGGCATGAAAATGTACGAGCTTACATTTTGAAGATTCTTGCTTGTTGGCATTTGCTTTAGCCCTGTTCTTCAAAGGTGTTAATAATCTTCTACGTTTTGGCATTTTTGGTGTGTTTATCGATTTTTTTTATTATATTAGATGTTTCCTTGAAGGGAATTTTACAGGACTACTTAACGTAAACCTCAGAGGAAGGAATATAAACAAAGCCAAAGTATGCCAAACGGTAGAGAGTACTATGTCATAAGAAAGAATAAGTAAGTTCCTTGGTTCCTTGCACAGACTATTTAGAGAACTACAGTTGTTCCTTGCTTTTGAGTTTTGTCAGTCAGTGATGTCAGTGTGGTGTGACCAATGAGGGCAAGCAATGAGCTCTCGGTAGAGAGTAGAGAGTACTAACTATGTTCGTAGATGGAGAAACTAATAGATCAAGTAGTCACACGTTCCATCTCTTTTACGTTCCATCTCTTTTACCCCACAGCGAAATAGTCAGAT
Organism: Pyrgus malvae; assembly: GCA_911387765.1. Lineage (NCBI taxonomy): Eukaryota > Metazoa > Arthropoda > Insecta > Lepidoptera > Hesperiidae > Pyrgus > Pyrgus malvae. The sequence goes on along the minus strand of OU426958.1, from coordinate 2,093,203 downwards.
TTCTACTTAGGTACAGCATGTGCAAAAGAGACATGAATATAAGTTTTTTGTCCTTATCGCTGTAACCGGGTAACGTAGATAGAGAAACTAATAGATCAAGTCCGTAGATAGAGAAACCAATAGATTAAGCCACCGCGTAACCGCGTGTGAGATAGATATATTTACCCACAGTGTTGTCATTATTTCATTTTCCGGAATTTTCAGGGAATAACAATTTGATATAAGGTATTTGACTGTGATGTGTTTTCTGTTTTTAAATATTTACAAAAGATAACTTTTGCACACAAGAGTTTCGAAATCGGGTTCATCAGATCAATACTAGAGTTACTTAAAATACGCTGCATATTCCGAATACAAAACGATTTAGTAGTAAAGCACACTCAACAACTAATTTTCCATCTTATTCATAAAAATTATCAAACGTTTTAAAAACCTCATGGCTAAGATTAAATTGTTTCATTTTTGTCTATGTCAAAACGTCGGCATTAAAAGACAAAGCATGTTTTAGCTATAAAGGGAATGTATAAAACGTTTCGTAGTTTTTTTTATGTATAAGAGGGTTATTATTAGGTTACATAATAATATAATATCCTCTAGCATTATTAAAGCGCAGTACAAAGTAAAAAATAATGAATATTTATTTTACTTTGTACTGCGTTCCATAACACTAAAGTATATTATATTAATATAATAAAACACCAAATAATTCATATACTTTTAATTTCCTATCATCGTTGCTTATCTTTAGTTTTGATACTTAAATTAAAATATTAAACAACATACAGTAATCTAGTAACCTATACCAATCTACATACATTATGTTGTACTGTGTTATATAATATACAGTATAAGAAATTACGTTGGGGATGGATAAAAATGATAAACTAAAAAATATTTTTATACATTCTTTATTTCTTTTACTGGCAGATTTGGGTATTATCTGTGCCCGTATAATTTAAATTTAAATCTAACGTTTACTTGAACTTGATGCAGACATATACATGATCTACTATATCTAAAAAATATCTAAAGTTGGTCATGATGGATGAGTTAAAAAAACTTGCACTAAATGTGTTTATCTATTATACCTGATAACATGTTCCATTTTATGTCAAGATGGGAAATGAGATTTGTTTAGAGATATTCTTCCTTTTTTCATGCAGTAATAGAGAATTGGATCAATGCGCCTTTTTTATTTCATGTATGGTATGTAAGTTGACAAAACGCTTAATTCATGTAACATGAATTTCACTTGCATAATAATATTAGTAAGCGAAGCGTTTTCATTCCATTATTGGCATGTGTTTCAATACCTTTACTAAATCTTCTTATGTGGGAAATCTGTAACCAAAATTTTCAAAATTGTAATTTTATAATGAGTGGTTCACATATAAGTGTAAACAAAGTGCTTACATGTAGGAGTAATAATTAAATTGGTTATTGTTTAAGGTTATCAAATGGTTTATTGTCAAAACGAAAACAAGTTCACAAAAAATATTACAATTCACAAACGGTCTAAAAAGTGACACGAAGGTATTAAAATTGTATGCTATAGAAGGAAAAATACACGTGCATATTCCTATCTACGCCCTCAATCATTATTATTCTTATTTAAGATACCAAATTGAGGAAAAATTGGTTTCTTCATATGGTAACTCTGACATTTGTAATATACATTTTAATTTAGATAATTTCGAGGTTTAAAGACACTAAATGGTACTGATACAGTTGTAGAACAACATTTACCAACAAAATGATTAGTTATTACTATCAAACAACCAGTAAAAAGTAGTTAAACTCACCTATAAAATGTAACATCACACGACACTAGTTTACGTCGGTTTTCAGAGCTTAAATTAAAGCACTGCACCTTATTGAGGCTCCAATATACACAACAATACTTTCAGTCACATCCTTATTAAGAATACATGGAAATATTACGAAAAAACACAAAAAAGCTCTTCAGCAGTTCTTAGTTAATATCATAGTTTGACATTCGAAGTACTTTGTGAAATGACATTTTGGAGTCTACGTTTTGGAGTCACCCGGTTACAGCGATAAGGACAAGAAACTTGTATTCATGTCTCTTTTGCACATGCTGTATTTAGATCTAGCTATTTCGCCGTGGGGTAAAAGAGATGGAACGTGTGACTTGATCTATTAGTTTCTCTATCTACGCTTTATCTATTAGTTTCTCTATATCTACGTTCTGTGCATGCACAGGGCAGGGTACATTTGTATATATATTCTGTGTTACATTACAAAATGTCTATAACGTAGTGTTCTCTATGCAAATGTCAAACTTGTCAAACAATGAGTTGTGTTGTGCCAGGCCACAGACAGATGTGTGTGGTAGAACCGAACCGAGCTACTTCTGTGTTATAATACACGAAAATAGCGTAGCGTAATAAAAAGTCCACTTGGTACATGTTGAAATATAAAAGGCACGGCGCCTGAGTCCACTTATTAGGATGGCCACAACGACGTATGAGCATGACGCTGACGGTGAGAAATTGTGTTAAGTATTTGATTCTGTACACAGTCCCAGTTTTTGTTTATTCATTTTTTAAACGTGCAACCAAACGATCTCATTATGTACTAATAATTAACGAATTTCACCTATCCATCAGCGGAGAAAAAAGTGAGCAGAGCGTGTTGAGGTAGCAATTAAAATCGTACTCAAAGCGTAACAAAATAGCGGCATTATGGCCTTATTGATCGCTAATAAGCATTGCATTTGTTTGTTATTCATATCTGATGGAAAGCTAACCACATATAATTTTGTTGTAAACTTGCAAGATATGTTTTTTTTGGCATAAACTCATTTATAGAGGATTTTTTTCAATAGGGATATACTTTCCTATTGTCCTCCTATAACCATTTCCTTTATCTGTCAATAGTTAGCCTTAAATGTCTTTTTTTACAAAGTATTCTTTCAGGTGCTAGATTTATCCCAGCAACTCAAAGACCAGATGGTACCTGGCGTAAGCCACGTCGTGTGAGAGATGGCTATGTGCCCCAAGAAGAGGTTCCTCTGTATGAGAGCAAGGGCAAACAATTTGCAGCTCGACAGAACACTGGACTGCCAGTAGGACTTACACCTGAGATAGTGGCGGAGGCCCAGAAACAAAGGAAGGGCCACAGCGGAGCTATACAGCCAGTGCCCGGGATGATTGTGGAAAAAAAGAAAAAGAAGAAGAAAGCAGGTTGGTGCATTTTGGCTATTTTAAAAACATGTATAATATGTATGTATGTTTAATCAATTGTGTTAATTGTTTTCTGTAGTCTTACAACAGATCAGTGTTATGTACATTTCTTATTTTTATTAAATTAAGGGGTAAATGGAAAAACAATGCTAGTTATGCTCAAAGCGATTTCAAACCAGATTAGTTCTCTGCATGAATAAGATCATTTCAGCAAACATGCTTGCACTTGGGATACTTTTTGCACTTCAAAAAACTATTGCGCTTACAAGGACTTCTGGAGTTTCTGCAGTAGGTACATTATACAGGCTTGTAAATGTGACAACGCTTGTACAAGTTACATATGTGGCAAAAACTAGTCAATTTACACCTACATCTACTTTAAAAAATTAAGATTTTACAAGCATATAATATGCTCTTGTGAAATGACTCTTATACATTAAATTACCTAAAAGTTTTGTCATTGATGACCCAAATCTCTCATTACTAAAAGTTGACAAAATTCCTATTTCCCATACAAAAACTTTTTGTATGTTGTTTTTAAACTTTGGTGATTTTCTAGTCATGTTAATGCTCTTATAATATAAGGGCTAGCATAGCCCTTTCTGTATCTCAATCCTGGTTGCTGATCTCTCCCCAAAATAAGGAAGGTCTGGAGCCCTCTCCATCAAAAGCAGATTCCTATACAGTATTAAGCATTCTTATATTTTTTTTCAGGTGTAGATGAAGCAGCAGATAAGCTTGCTAAATGTGAAATAATAGAACCCACCTTCTCTAGTCCTTCATCACCGTCTTCAAATACTCTTGCATCTCAGGCAGACCCTGCTAAGCGATTGAAAAATCTGCGCAAAAAGCTTAGAGAAATTGAAACTCTGGAAGAAAAACTCAAAACAGGCGTACTTAAAAATTTAGACAAAGAACAAAAGGACAAGATCTCAAAGAAAACAGACATACTTAATGAAATTGACATTTTAGAGAAAAATAGCAAATAAATTAAGCCAAATTCAATTGTATTCTAAGATATTTTTAAAATCAATTCTTATTTTATTTTTATTGCATTATGTGAAGATGCATGTGTGATGTTTCCTTACATTTATATTATTAAATATTATTTACAACACAACTATATTTTGTTTGTGTATTTTTTTAAGTACATTATACTATACCACTTCTTTGACTGCAACCTCATTTAATTTAACTTGTGGGAAGTGATTGAAATGAAAACAACATGAAACTGTTTTATTTTTTTGGGAACCTAATAACAAAATTTTGGTTTTTCAGAGTTTTCCATTGACATGTGCAATTCTACCACCAGTTGCTTGCAGTTCCATTATTTCCTTCAGGACCCAATCTGAACCCCCATAATAGCTTGAAAGGATTCATAAAGAAAGCTTGCTGATTTGTTCTTTATTAACTAACACTTGAGCTTAATCACTTTCTTGTATGTTGGGATGAATTGACATACAGCAGAAGAGGTATGTGGTAACTAACACATATAAACCAGCAGCAGCAAACCTTTTTTGTTTCTTACTGTGCATAGATGAAAGGGAAAAAATCTATTAGAGAGGCCTACAGTGGCAAATGTTTTATAACATTAGCTTTTATGCAACAATAACCAGAACCACCCACCTAACATTTAAATGAAACTGTGGTAGCAGAGTGGAAAATTCCCGATTAACAAAGTGTGTATTTATTACATGTTAAAGTAATCGGAAATCTTACATTGCATAAAATATAATAATGAAACTGGCATTCTTGATTTTCCTAAGTTGTAAGTCCACCATCCAGTACTTTGCCAGCATGATGAAGTTATATTAACCTGTCAATTAACACTAAAACTTTGATTTCATTCAAGTTCATTCTGTTATGTAGACTGCATATTTGGTTGACACAATATTTGTGGTTGAGGAAAGGATTGTGGTGGAGGAAACTGACAACATAAGGAGGCAAAAGTAAAATGAAGGTAATAATTATAAATATGATGTATTCAGTTATACATTATATTGTACAAGCATTATACTGTGCATGTGATATTGAAATTACATATTCTTGACAATTATGTTTTGAAAATATACAAGAAAATGCCCTTGATTCTTGGAAAAGGAATCACTATTTATTTTTGCAAAAATAAAGTTATTGATAACTTCTATTCAATTTAGGATGTTATGATGAACTCCATAATATGTTAAATAATAATATATTGTAAGCATCTGCAGACTACTGAAAATACATTGTTGCACTTTAAAGTACTACCGCTACTAGCTACATAATTTCAAAATTAGAAAAAGTACTGTGTTGGTAGCTCAGATAAAATAAAAAAAAGTATTTTTTTATTTTATCTGAGGTTGGTAGTTTCAAATATTAGCACTACAAATAATATTAGGCCATGAATATTTGCATGAAAACATAAAAATTGGGAGTGTTTACTTTACACAATTTAAAAGTGAGTATGTATAAGACTACTAATATATATGTACATTATTGTAAGTGTCTTCTTGATATGACAAAATTGCAACATAATATTAAGAAATTTGTTTTCAAGGCTTACATTGCAAACATTTACATTAAAGATTATTTATAAAAAAAGTATTTATAACTTTGCTTATATGTATATCTATTTTCGAGAATATAAAATAAGTTGCTGCAGGTAAGTTCAGGTCTTAATATTGTTAAATTTTTTGAATTCAATGAAAAATGTAGGTACCTATAAAATATAAATTATTTATTTTACTTCTATTGCAATACTCGTAATAAATGTTGACAACATATTGAAACTTGCATAAAACTTGCTTATTTACATCGATGAGGCTGAAGTCCATTATCAAGAGTCAGGCAGCTTCATCTTGATCTGAAATGAAGGAAATACTCTAATGTATTAAGCATGTTGGTACATGTTTCTTAAAATTATAAGACCATTTCTTTATTTATTTATTCTTTATTATTATTTTACTACTTTATTATTATTTTATTACTTTATTATTATTCTTTGTTTATTTGGTAGTAAAGTAAAAGGATGTGACTCAGCCCTTGCTGACACAAGATAAAAAATCAGTGCAGCACAATTTTTTACAGTCACACACTTGTCCTTCAGATATTATCAATTCAGATCAAAATTCTGTAAATAAATAAATTATACAATGCAACAACAAATTAATGGTGAGGGATACACCACTGATATACATAAATTAACTACCATTACCTTTACAATCTCAGTGAGTGTATAATATACACAGTACATTTCAGAGATTGATTTACCAGCAGGCTTACTAGGTTATGGGCCAAAGTATATTAGATATTGAAGATGAGTGTATGGGTTAAGGCTTCAAATTGTTTTAGATCTTGTCACTTTGAAAAACAATATGTTCCATAATTCAAGAGGTGATTTGGAGATCCCATTAAGCAACCACACAACCACACTGCCATTAGTACACTCGCTAATGTGTCATTAGCAAACTGATGGTCATATTTTACAAGCTACACATCTATAAATATAAGTGATAGTTTTTATCCCAAAAATTAAACTAAATCTAATGAATGGCTTCGTAATTAATATGAATGAGTTGTTATGCTAATATCAGTCAAACCCGTTGAACGTTGCGCAATATTATATTAAATAAATTGTATTAGCAACAGACTTTATATAAGTTGAAAATTACGTATATAACATAGTAATCGAATCGAAGTTAGGCACGATTTTGTAACCGAGGTTAGAAGATACATACCCATATCTCATATGAATTCGTTCCTCGCTTTCTGCCGCGCGTAATTTCCCAAGCACGCCAGTATTCCTACGACGGCTATTCCAATACCCAAAACTGTTGCTAAAAAGTCTCCAAAGTCGTAGCCCGAAGACGCTTCCACGTTGCTAATAGCTAGCAACGAAAATATTAGGAAACACAACTTTAAATACATTTTTACGCAGCAGAAATATTATTTCGGACAATGAAAATGCAATTAATAAATAAATTTCGCTAGGTATTGTATTGTTAAGCCGTCTCAGCCGAGTTTTGTCAGTGTCAGTGTCACTGACTGACACTGACAGCTGTCACAACATAGCACAAGCCATGCACAAGCACAGTCAGTCAACGGTCGGTCAGTACACCACGAGTATTTAGATGATGCCGAACTAGATTTATAAAAGTCATTATAAAACATTTTTAACTAGTTGTAATTTGTAATGTGTTGTAATTTTAGTAAAATTTGTTTTTTCAGCTTGCCTTCAAAATTCCATTGGTCACATTCTAACAATTTGGCACAAAAATTATGTACCGAAGTGAGGCGCTATGTCGTCTCTCCTGAAGGGTGAGTCAGTAACTTTGATGCTCTATGGTTTTCATCAAGGTTTTCTTCTTTCATATCATCTAAAACTTAGACTAAGAATCAAAGACCAATAATCCTAAAGACAGCGGCATAAGAATAAATAATAATTACGTAGAACGGAATCTCCTTTGACCGGGTGGAAAACGCCGCTATTTTTATACCTACTTCCCCCTTCACCTCGTTACGCCCCTCTGTCGCCCAGGCGTGTTGACAGGGTTGTCAACTGTTAATACTGCTTTTTTATAGATAACATAGGTAGCTAAAATATAAGTTTTCCTTTACTTAAAAATCATTATTTTAGTTTAGTATTACAAAGTATGAGGATTATAAATACTTACCTACACTATAAATGCTCATGAATAATAAATTATTATGAGTACCATACCAAATGAAGCCATTTAAGTAAGTATTACTTACCTACATAGGTGTAAGTACTTACGTAGTGTAGGTTTAAAATAAACGAATTACATATTAAGTATAACGTGCGTGCGCCAGTGCCGCGGCGCCGCAATCGCGAGGCAAAACAATCGAGAAAGTTTCAATGACCGATGGCGGGGGCTATTAAAAAATATTTTGGCGACATGTTAAAATGCTGTAGTTATCTAACATTTTTTTTATAATTGAGTGAAAGTGAAACAATTGGCTACACAAAAAGAACTGGTCACATCCTTTTGATAAATTAGGTACGGAAAAGGAATAATATTTAAAAAATATTACTTATCTTGCATCATCTTTGGGCAAACTAAAAAAACTTAAGTTTGGCATTGTTTTAGAATTGTTTGTACAACCAAACACACCACATTAACTTGGCGCCGTTATTGTAATTGACGCGCCCGTCCGAGACAGCCCGTCTTCAGTAGTCGGCTTAGCCGAAATTAAAGTGTAGGCTAATATCGTGACCTTGAGCCCGTTTTGAGCGGGAGTTTCCGTTCTACGTAGTATTATTTATTCTTATGACAGCGGGTCGGTGTAACCACTTTGTTGGCATCTCTTTTTCGCAGCCAGTGTTACCCACTTATCATATTTTCCCCCAAATTTGGTAATCGACAGTATCAAGCAAGTAAACTATAAACATTGGCAGACCAAACTGTGAAAGGATTTATATGCTTGTGCATTATGGTTGGTTGTTTGTGAGTTTAGATTGGTTGACTGGCATAAAGTTAATTGGGTCAGCAAATTACAGGACATACCTACATATAGGAGAAATTAAAAGACAAATACAAAGATTTATAATGGCACCAATATGGGTGTTTACAAAAGCTGTTAATACATATTTAGTACGTCATATTTACCTTAATGAGGTATGCAAATATTACAAAGATAAAAGTAAACACTTAGTTATAACGCAATATATAAAAATGTACATTTATATCAATTTTATTATTATTTTTCTTCTCTTTATCCTTTTGGTCAATAAATGGCTTTCAAAGTAGACCGAATAAATTCGGAATTATATTGATGGTTGCCAGTCAATATGTCCAGTGGCCTGAATCCATTTATTTTCGGCAAGAGCGTCAGTTGGAAAACTGAAAAAAATATGACAGCAACATGAGATGAAATTCGTCTGCTAAACTTCTCATAATGTCTAATACCAAATACCAAATGTATGGAGTACCTTTTTATAGTCTGTCTGAGTGAAATTTAATATGTCGGGAAAATGCTCATAATGTCCACCCAGCCTAACATTTTACTGGTCTCCACTTAAATAGTTATTTATAAACAGGTGGGATTTGAGCCTCCCGCTTGAAATGTAACTAACTACTAATGAGGTAACACATAATCTTTGATTTTATTATTTATGGTCACTGTTTATGTTAAAAATTATTATATTTCAGATGGTTAATTTTTTAGTAATACGGGCAGGATATTTTGATTCGAGATCTGACAACACAATTTCGAATTTGACAATGTTTGAAATGAACAAATATAAGTTTATTGTCACGAATTTCACTATATTTACGTTGAATGACTAGTAATAAGACAAAAGTAATTAAATATCTATATATAAACAATACATATTTAGTACATGTTTAAAAAGAAATACTGAACTTACGCGTAAATTGTAATGCCTTCCGGCAGCCTTCCTGTTTACGCTCACTGCGGCTCTTACAACCTAAAATACTGCAGCTCACCATATTGTGAAACACGAAAAATGTTATTTGCTTTTAATACAACACAATTTACAGCAGAGAGAATCGATTTTAACACATAAATATGATAAAACAACAATGTCACCCCGACTTCCACAGTTTGTCTGCCACTTAATTAAGGGCAATGTCAAAAAAACTGGTTACACCGAAAAGGACAGAAAATCTCGCTCCCATCTCTTTCTAACAAGTTCATTAAGTGTATTTCGATCTCGCTTTAGCGTGCCGCGATGCCGTAATGAAAAATAGGACTCTGTCTATAGTACGTAAGTACATTATTCTTAGCTTAGACTAAGAAATTGTGTTGTCAGATCTCGAATCAAAATATCCTGCCCGTATAACTAAAAAATTAACCATATTATTGAAATATAATAATTTTTAACAAAAACAGTGACCATAAATAATAAAATCAAAGATTATGTGTTACCTCATTAGTAGTTAGTTACATTTCAAGCGGGAGGCTCAAATCCCACCTGTTTATATATAACTATTTAAGTGGAGACCACTTGAGACCAGTAAAATGTTATAGGCTGGGTGGACATTATGAGCATTTTCCCGACATATTAAATTTCACTCAGACAGACTATAAAAAGGTATACATTTGGTATTTGGTATTAGACATTATGAGAAGTTTAGCAGACGAATTTCATCTCATGTTGCTGTCATATTTTTTTCAGTTTTCCAACTGACGCTCTTGCCGAAAATAAATGGATTCAGGCCACTGGACATATTGACTGGCAACCATCAATATAATTCCGAATTTATTCGGTCTACTTTGAAAGCCATTTATTGACCAAAAGGATAAAGAGAAGAAAAATAATAATAAAATTGATATAAATGTACATTTTTATATATTGCGTTATAACTAAGTGTTTACTTTTATCTTTGTAATATTTGCATACCTCATTAAGGTAAATATGACGTACTAAATATGTATTAACAGCTTTTGTAAACACCCATATTGGTGCCATTAAAAATCTTTGTATTTGTCTTTTATTTTCTCCTATATGTATGTCCTGTAATTTGCTGACCCAATTAACTTTATGCCAGTCAACCAATCTAAACTCACAAACAACCAACCATAATGCACAAGCATATAAATCCTTTCACAGTTTGGTCTGCCAATGTTTATAGTTTACTTGCTTGATATTGTAGATTACCAAATTTGGGGGAAAATATGATAAGTGGGTAACACTGGCTGCGAAAAAGAGATGCCAACAAAGTGGTTACACCGACCCGCTGTCTTTAGGATTATTGGTCTTTGATCTAAAAGTGTATATTTTGCTTCGGTGACATAATTTTTTATTGTTGCCAACTTATTGGAAGTTTTCCGTATTTGCCTCCCTAATAATCGAGAGAGTTCCGTGCGGCTCACGGTGGGCTGTAAATCGCGTTGCATGGACATAGAAACTTAAATTTAAAAATGATGTTTTTTTGTTAGAAATGGGTTTCGTTGATTGTTAATATCATAAAAAATGTCATCTGAGATGATTTTGTTCAAATACGACCGAGTAATAATTTTTCGAAAAATATTTTGTATGGAGCTGACGTGTAAAATGTGAATATCTCCGGTATCGCAAGGTTGGCCGTTATATCCTTCCATACGGATTTAGTACTAATTATTCCTGATTTTTTGACATACTTAGTATAACGGCACCTCCTGCGTTTTTTTTTTAAATCGTCAAAGTTTTTATTTCTTTTCCTTCCAGCTCTTGAGTGAATTAGATGGTTTAATGCTTCCAAAATGTGTTCATATACCGTTTTATTGGACTACAAGCCTCAAAAATAAATGATAAATTTATAAAATAAGGCAAGAATAGATAAAAAATAAAAATAATATATAATAAAATTCATTTCAACTACTTATGACTAACTATCCATGTAGCTTTTCTTATGGTGAAGACATTAGCTGATTGGTCATTTGTTAGTCACTTCCTCATCAGTTAATGACTGATATCTCTTCAGTTAATGCCTGGTTGCTCTTCATCTAATCACTAATAGCTGATTAGTTAATGACTTAACCATAACATTGAGCAATTTCGAATGGCTTTCACTGTTTTTTTGTCATTATTGATACCGATGAAGTCATTTTCGATAGCATAAACAATATTACTCTGTCAAGAAACTACCGGGAAATGATCAATAATACATAAAATGTTTGTTATTCAACCAAATTTATATTATCACCTTCAAAGTATGCTCCTTTAGAAACGATACACTTACACCAACGAATAATCCAATCATCAAAACATTTTTTAAACGCTGTTTCCGGAATTGAGCTCAGTTCTCGCCGCGAATTCTAATTTATGTCTTTTACTGATTGAAAACGGGTGCCACGAAGTGGTAATTTGGGTTTAGGAAAAAGAAAGAAGTCGGCTGAAACCATACTGGTGAATATGGTGGTTGCTCGATAGTATTGGTTGAGTGTTTGGTCAAAAATTCGTTCACAAAGATGGCCTTGTGCGAAGACGCAGTATCGTGGTACAAAATCCAAGAAATTTCTTTCCACAAATCTGGCATTTTTCGGCAAATTTATTCTCTTAAACGCCGCATAACGCTCAAATAATATTCTTTATTTACCGTTTGATCATCCGTCAAGAATTCCGAGTGCATAATACCGCGATAATCAAAGAAAACAGTCAACATGACTTTGACTTTTGATTGACTTTGGCGTGCTTTTTTCGGTTGTAGTTCAGTCGGAAAACGCCACTCCAAAGCTTGGTTGACAAATTTGCATCTCAATTTCGTAAATTCACGTCTCGTCACCAGTAACAATACGTTTCATGAATGTTGGGTCGGAATTGACTCTCATGCGATTGTTTTTGGGACTAGCCGAAAGGTAACATGACGTTTTATACTCAAATGATTAGTTAAAATGGTACGGTTCGACCCGTGAGATACAGAAAGTTCGGTGGCTATCTCTCTGTAAGTTGAATGTGGATTTTCAGTCACTATTTCGTCCACTTTTGCGATGTTAACTTCAGATGCAGACGTTGATGGCCAACCAGAGCGAGGCAAATCTCACATCACATCTCGTCCACTTTTGAACGCTATGTACCATTCATAAGCACGTGTTTTTGATAACATAGATTCACCGTGAGCCTTTTGTAACATTTTCAGGGACTCCGAACATGAAATTCCATTGGCGATGCAAAATTTATAACAAAAGACAAAATTTGTTCGATGTTTTTGTCCATTATGAAATTCGCAATACACACTAGATATGATATATCTAAAAACAGCAATGTATTTAATTTAAATAACATTTGCAACTCAAACTCCGCGCCAAAATGGAAAATAGTTGTTCCAATCTAACAACAACAAAAAAATAATAATTTGGAACCATAAACAAATCATCAATTCCTGATACTTTTCGGACTGAATGTATTATCACTCGTAGGTTATTGTGTGAGCAAATCGGTTTGCAGTCGATATCAGCTTCAGCTTGACCAGTCGATATCAGCTTCAAGAAACTCGATATAATCACGTCATCTCGATGTAATCTTATCCACCTCTTTTGAACAGCCAGTGTAAATCTCCGACAAAATTCTTCAACTGTAACACGGTCTTCATGGGAAAGACCAGATCCTAGTTGACTGACTAGAATGTCAAACAGTATTTCATGCTCCAAACAAGTAGTATTCCGATTGCTCAGGAAAAAACAAGTCCAGATTGGTGCACAAACTTTCCATTTTAGAAATTATCAGTAGAAATATTCCAAATGAACTGAAGTTATGAGTGGAACCCTAAACTATTTATAGTGATCGAAACACCCTCCCCGTCTAATTATCCTCATTAAGCTTACACTGTTCGATACCGGAGATATTCACATTTTTCACGTCAGCTCCATACAAAATATTTTTCGAAAAATTATTACTCGTTCGTATTTGAACAAAATCATCTCAGATGACATTTTTTATGATATTACAATAAACGAAACCCATTTCTAACAAAAAAACATCATTTTATAAATTTAAGTTTCTATGTCCATGCAACGCGATTCCCAGCCCACCGTGCGGCTGCGGGATGCAAACAAGGGCTGCAGCCAAGAAGACAGTGACGCGTTCGCATTTGTGCAAAATGTTGATTGTTGATACATTTCAATAATAACGTTAGATGGATGGACGGACTATTTATTATTGTTTTTTTTTTCATAAAAAAGAAAAATAAAGAGAATGTTCTGTCAGCTAGATCTTCCACACAAATACGCTACATACATTTAATTTAAAATGTTTTAAATATCAAATAGCTATTTGCTATATCAAAAACTTGAATGGAAATCAATAAAACTGTTAGATTTTCATTGTAAGTATGTGGTTTATTTTATGCTTTCAGCAATATGGGTAAACTGGCCTGGCAATCCTGGCATTGATTGACGACTTTTGGCTTTTGGCAATGGCAACTGGCAACACTAGTTAACACTACTTATTTGTTTTTGACTGTCTTTTTGAAGTGTCTGTCTGTTCTGTCTGTTTGATGAATTATTGTTGTAACTGTCTAGCGATTTGTATAATTTTAAGAAATAATTAGTGAATATTCTGTATTTCATTAGTACTAATTTATGATGAAAAGATAGCTAGTAACTATTGTATAACTTAATTTACGTTAAGTGTTATTGACTAACCATAAAATTGTTATGGTATTGTAGTTGGTGTTTTTGCGTTTAAATAAAGCTCAAGATGAGTTATAACTCAGGTGGAAGTGGAGGAAAGGGGTTTGGGTTCGCGGGTTTTACAATGCCCAAGAGGAATCCCGCGAATATTTCTCTTCATGCGGTGCCTCCGCCCTCAACGCCGATGCATGCGGTCCCGCCGCCGACGTCGGGGCTGTCCAAGCAGGGGTACTCTACCATGAGCTCGATCACCCAAAACGCGGTGACGGGAAATTTCGGGTCCCTCGGGAAAAAGCGAGCGAAGACAGAGGATGAGTGAGTGCTTTTGAATTCTAGTTAGATGAGACTTGGCAGGCAGACAGCAGTCTTCTCGTCACACGGCTGGGCACGAATCCCCATAATAGGGGAGGCTAGAAGCTTATTCCATCACAATCCTATATAGGTTAGTGCATTAGACTTGCTTACCAATTACATAAATAAAATAAAGCTGGCTACATATACATAAATGGTCTGCATTTGTTATAGATTAGTTAGGAAAATCATCTACTCAATCAAACTACCAGTACTCTCTGAGATTTGCTTGCAGACAAACAAACTCTTCAGCTTTATAGCATTAGTATAGCAAAAACTATAAGGAATTGCAGATCATCTTTATTGAAGAAAATTTAGATAGATGTTTGAATATCAAATTGGCATGACCAAATTTGAAATAGGAATTTAATTATATTAAACTTGTTGACACTGCTTATATTACAAAACTACTCTTTTCATATCTATCTCAACACATTCTCGCCTAGTTTAAGTACTGTACTTAATATTAGGGTTGTAACGGAACTGTGCCTCCGCCTTTGTTACTGCGGAATATCTGCAAATTGAAATTTTCAATTGAAACTCTGCATCCACCTCTGCAAAATTTATTCAGAGTTTTAATGGAGGTTTATTTACAATTACATATGATTGTAGTACTTATAGTCATATTATTTGTTTTGAATGAAACTTATTAACTGTAACATAGATCATACATCAAAAACTATTTTCTGCCTTCCTTTTTTCTCTTAGCCTATATAAGCCTCAGCTTGGATAAAGTGAATGACAGTCAGCCAATGACTACCATCACTATCATCAAAGTGTAGTATATTATAACCTGGATGTTAATAAAACAATTTCAAGACAATTTCATTTCGTTTCATTACACATTTTAGGACAATCCATACTTATTGTTTAATATTATAAATTCGAAAGTAACTCTGTCTGTCAGTCTCTATGTCTGTCTGTTACGCTTTCCCACTTAAACTGCTAAACCAATTTTAAATTTGGAACACATATACAGTAGACCTTGTTGATTGTTGTCAATCCTAAGTGAAAGTGTTCAATTCCTTCCTTTGCACAGATTTAAAAAGAAAGTCAAACAAGTCCTGTGCCGCAAGCCTTATTAAAATCTTAAGGACTATTTAATTGATAAAAAAGCTTGTGATTGAGCTGTAGTCCCACAAAGCTGTTTCTATAACTGATGTAATAGACGTAAATCAATCAAACTGCCAATTTTAACAGATAGCTGTGGGACTACATTGACACATGCGGTAGCTGTCACATATGTTCCTTATCTGCCCATCTCTGTAAGGAAGCTAATTATTGTATACCTCATATTTTAAAACAGGGCTGAAGTTTTTCTCCATCTGCTCTTTTCTTCAGCTCAGCATTGCCTAAGCGCAGCCAGAGCAGACAGAACAAAAAAAAAAAAAGTTCACTAAGAGATTGTAAATGAACCGTAGAATGAATAAAGAATATTTCATTTCATTTCAACACAACACCTACAGAAACCTATTAAATGGGTCCACAGAGGCATAGTCACTATATGAAGCCTAGTACCTGAAATCAAATGAAGTGAAATGAAAATACTTGTGTTATTATTATTATTATTCTTTTTATATATCTATACATATTCTCCCTTTTTTGGGGGTAATATGTACACTATCATGCAGGTCTTAGCCAAGCACGACAGCTGGTCAATTCATAGTTAGGAATTTTCTAACGATCCTACATGTGTTTAATATTATTACGGCTTTTTGCAAGGTGATGTATGTTATTATAATTAGTACCCCTATTAAAAAAAATTGTCACAAAAAATAAAAAACACAACTTGCTTACTTGAAGTTTGAACCCGGGTCTCTAGCTCCATAGTCAGCTTTCGTAATCATTTTAATTCCAATGACTAAATTTTTAGAGGTCTTTCATATCAACATTGTCATTAGTTTAAAGGGCGGAGTGATGGTCAACATTTGATGGCTTTCTACGCCACAATATTATTAATATTCTCCAATAGATGTCAGTAAGAGTAATTTTATATTTAACGGCATAAACATTAAATAAAACGACAACTTCTATCAATTAAAATTTGCTGGATCGATTTATCATCCCCGAAACCAGGGTACTGCAAATTTCATCAAAATCTTTGGAGCAGTTTCCGAGATTCCAAAAATATATTTAGATATATACAAGAATTGCTCGTTTAAAGGTATTAGATTACTGATTTCTCTTATTTACCTTAATAAAAGAAATCATATTTTGCAGGTATTTTGATGATGATGATGAGCCACCAACCCCAGCATTGGCATACATCCCAGCTCCAGGCAGCCCAACTAATATTAAAGCATCTAGTTCTAAGGTAGGACCTGACTCCAACAATCAACATGACTTTGATATAAATATGTTTGTGATATCTTAAATTGATATTAACAGACATTGCTTTGATTTCTAGTTCACCTAGTAGGTGTCTTTAATCAGTTGAAAAGTATATTAAGTAAGTAACTAAATTATTTGTATAAAAATGTTACTATAACAATCTGGCATTTAAAAGAAAGTTTTCTTTTCTGACTCTTTTCCCTCAGCTCAACTTATCACCTATAAGGGAACCTAGATTAACACAATATTAGTATTCTAAAAGTAATTTTTTAAAATGTTATCCATCTAGGCAAATGACGATGATGAAGAGGATCCTCTAGATGCATATATGGCAGGTCTGGAGCAGCAGGCTGCTAAGGACCTGGTGGCCAGCAAGGAGAATGAGGCCAGAGCGGACAGCGGCCGGGGTGCTCGCGGAGACATTGATGAGATGGATGATGAAGAAAGCTATTATAAGTAAGTAGAAGTATAAGTTGGTGAAACTTTTGACCAGGTTATTTGCCATTGCACCCACTTCTGACGTGCAGGAATTCTATTGTGTTTTGGTGGAAAGGTGCAGTAGCCGGCCAGTCTTACATGAGGCCTCCATCAGCCTTTAATGAAGCATATGACCACAGGCAAGACTTTGGCT
This sequence comes from Pyrgus malvae, assembly GCA_911387765.1. Lineage (NCBI taxonomy): Eukaryota > Metazoa > Arthropoda > Insecta > Lepidoptera > Hesperiidae > Pyrgus > Pyrgus malvae. The sequence goes on along the minus strand of OU426958.1, from coordinate 2,075,608 downwards.
TGCGTGAAGTTGACAAATCTATAAGCTGTAGCAACTACTTAACATTATAAAATAGCTTAGAATAATAACGTTAAGAATGTCAGTCTTCATACAAGTGCGCTGTCAAAATTGAAGCACGAAACAGATTCACACATAAGTGACGTTTACTCTGAAACACACACATGCACACTTTTATAATGTTGCCAGTAGAGGTGCCGTTTTCTGAAAGGGGGGAAATGATTCAGTCACTGGTAACTATTTATTTTTTGCAATAAAATAAAAATTGTGTGGCAAATTATGGGTTAAGTACTACTAGTAAAGTTAATTATAAATTTATTATAAATTACGAGAATGTTATAATTCTAATATTAAATTAAAACAACATGTAAGATTTTTTATAATTTTTTTTATTCAAATAAAACACAGTGTATATGATAAAACATCATTGTATTACATTATAACATTAAATTCAAGGTCAAGGGCAAAAGAAAATATATCGATATAACTTTTTAAACTATTTGTCTGAATATGAGTTTGTAGCTCTGTATTATCTACTAATAACGTCGCGGCTCCTGCGACTTGCATACTAAAGACAAAGACTTATTTGCACAAAAATAGGTGTTTACTTAAGTATTTTTATTTATTTGGTTCGCCATATTTACCTTCCTTCAAATATTACAATTAAAAATTTAACTAGTAACAAAATTAAATATAAAAATGTACATTGAAATAAATTTATTTATCATATTATACTTACATATATTATTATTATTATTATCACATTTACACTACAAGGAATGTTCTCGAATACTAATAAATACTTGGATACAGATGACATAATTTTATGTATAATATAATATTGTTATATGTATAACGACTTATCAAATCACACAAACACCTACATTAGAGAACACACATAAATACTTACGTAAATATCAGTAATTTTTTTTAATTAATCAGTCAAGGCAATAAAGTCGGTAAAATGGTAAAATATATTTTCACTAGCGGGGAACACTAAGCATTGAAACAATAGTATATTTCATTACAAGTGCGGAAAGGCTGTCATTGCAAGGAGTTACGACAAATGTCTACCCGAGCCGAGGCGCAGCCGAAGGTGAGGGTTGACAGTCGGAACTCCTTCCAATGACGGTTCCGCACGTGTACTGAACAAATATTTTTAATACAGTTGCGAAAAAATGAAGCAATTTAATAAAATAATAAAAACTCGCAAAGAACATTTTTGAAAAATGGCGCCAACCGTAAAAGAATACCTATATCATAAGAATAAATAATAATTACATAGAACGGAATCTCCTTTGACCGGGTGGAAAACGCCGCTATTTTTATACCTACTTCCCCCTTCACCTCGTTACGCCCCTCTGTCGCCCAGGCGTGTTGACAGGGTTGTCAACTGTTAATACTGCTTTTTTATAGATAATAAAGGTAGCTAAAATATAAGTTTTCCTTTACTTAAAAATCATTATTTTAGTTTAGTATTACAAAGTATGAGAATTATAAATACTTACCTACACTATAAATACCTGCTCATGAATAATAAATTATTATGAGTACCATACCAAATGAAGCCATTTAAGTAAGTATCTACATAGGTGTAAGTACTTACGTAGTGTAGGTTTAAAATAAACGAATTACCTACATATTAAGTATAACGTGCGTGCGCCAGTGCCGCGGCGCCGCAATCGCGAGGCAAAACAATCGAGAAAGGTTCAATGACCGATGGCGGGGGCTATTAAAAAATATTTTGGCGAAATGTTAAAATGCTGTAGCTGTAGTTATCTAACATTTTTTTTTATAATTGAGTGAAAGTGAAACAATTGGCTACACAAAAAGAACTGGTCACATCCTTTTGATAAATTAGGTACGGAAAAGGAATAATATTTAAAAAATATTACTTATCTCGCATCATCTTTGGGCAAACTAAAAAAACTTAAGTTTGGCATTGTTTTAGAATTGTTTGTACAACCAAACACACCACATTAACTTGGCGCCGTTATTGTAATTGACGCGCCCGTCCGAGACGTTAAGACGAAATTAAAGTGTAGGCTAATATCGTGACCTTGAGCCCGTTTTGAGCGGGAGTTTCCGTTCTACGTAGTATTATTTATTCTTATGCCTATATTCAGAGATTTTTTTTGTTTTCTTCACCCATTCTGGGTAGGCAAAAGGAACTATGCCCATACAGCCAAGTCTTCAGTAGAATTTTTTTATTGATATGAAATGAAAATGTTAATGAGATGAAATGAAAAGAAACCTAACATAACTCATATTGAAACAAATTAGTAGCTTCTTTTTAGAAATATTTGCATGAATCATAAAAACTTCTAATACTTCGTGGTTGGTTTTTTTCTTTTTAATAGACATTATTTTGACAGTTGGGAAAGAGAACGCACGAGTTTGGAAAAGGTAAATAAAACGCACGAGTGTGTAATAGCCTCGTTAGAGTAATTGTGTTCTGTGGTAATAGGATAGCCCACTTCCCGAACGCTATACGTCCCTGCAATACGTCACTTTTTGAGCAACTGTATTAAAAAATATTTTTATTTTGACCTAATTAACCACAAAATACTGTGAAATATTGAAAACGTACCTGTGAAAAGTGACGTTATTAGACTTCTTTTTTTCAAAAGTGTTGTGACACAATTTAACAGCACAAATCGTCATAATTTATTTTAGTATAAAGGTAGCTTTTGGCTACATGACAAAAAATATTGCCTAAGGCACCTTGTTTGAATTGAATTCAATTTCAAATTGAATTACTTGCCCAAAACATTGAAGTAAATAGGCTGTGGCTAAAGGCAAATATTGACTTCCTACATCTACTTGCCTTCATAGCAATCGTCTTCATAGCAAGACATAAGAGATTCAGGGAAAAAACATGTGTTTATATTCCTTGTACAGCATTTGTGAGTGATAACAAAAAACATTAATTTTTTTAGTTTAAAATCTTGCAAGAGGTGCTAAAAGCATATTTAAGATCTCTCTTACTCTCTGTAACTACCAATACTCATTGCGAGTCTATTAAAAATTGTTTTTTGCATTACAGATACATGGAAGATAACCCATTAACAACAGCAGATGATGGCTCAGATGCAGAGATTGAGTATGATGAGGATGGCAATCCAATACCCCCACCAAAGAAGAAGTTTATAGACCCCCTGCCTCCCATAGACCACTCTGAGATCACTTATGAACCTTTTGAGAAGAACTTCTACACTCCACATGAGGAAATTGAGAAGCTAACCACACAACAAGTGGAGGATTTGAAGAAGCATTTAGGTGTCAAGGTACCTATTTTTTTTGTAAATAAAATAATTTACATAACTGAAAAAAAAAACATACTGTTAAAATACTTGAGTCAGCCAATGACTAAATAGGTGTTGGTGCCTGGAATGAATAGTGGTTGAATTTGAAGCTGGCTTTGTCATCATCACAAGATGGGCAATATAATCAGGTAACAGTGGTTCATACCATAATTCCCAAGATTTTGAAGAAGAAAAAAAAAAAAAATATCTTCAGCAAATAAAAATTAGATATGTGCTGTTATGTTTGACACCTCATGCCCAGTCATAAAACTACCTCTGCCCCTCCAGCACCAATATCCTATATTTGTGGCGACCGAAAGCACCTTCTTACGATCAGGCTTGGGATACCATATTCTTATATTCTTAATCTCAAGTTAGACTAATTCAGATTGCTGGTGATACGATCGGTTGCAATCCCTTGGCGTCCCACTGCTGTGCATGGCTTTCTCATTGGAGAGGCCAGGTCTTACTCAATCACATTGCTCCAACGTGGTGGAGATACATGCGGGTGAGTGGCCAACACACTGTCTGATGTTTTCAAACTGCTCATGAGGCCTCTGACAAGGTTTAACGACCATTATCTATCAAAAATAACAGGAACTGACGACTCAATGTGCAACTAATCTTACACTTGACTGCTCCTGTTTCGTTTAGCTGCGAAGATCGTTTGGTTTCTATGCCATTCACCTGGCCATGGACGCTTCAGGTGATGAGATTAATAGCCGGAAATCCCTTCAACAGATCTCAGGCCCGGACCCTCCCCGTCCGGTGAGCAGTTTCGCCCACCTCGGCTTCGACGAGCAGCTGATGAAAGCCATCCGCAAGTCGGAGTACACGCAGCCCACGCCCATCCAGGCCGCCGGCGTGCCCGCGGCGCTCTCCGGCAGGGACCTTATAGGTGTGTTGTGCCTTGTATGTAATGTATGTTCTGTTCAAATCTTAAATAAGTTTATGTAAGTTAGTTGACCCACCGCCCACGAAAAAGGGACTATCAATGTCGCACTCGCTTATATGCAAGACACAAAACTATCAGAACTGCTGCTTGCTTCCCACTGCTCACCAACTATGGTATTATATATAGGTAAAGGAATGAGGTTCCTTTAGATATTTTAATTTTAATCCGGTCTTGGACTACCAAGTCAATTGAGATACTTTTAATGAGCTGTCAAAACGTGACATCCCCATACATTTTATATGAGAACATGATAATTAGTGATGTCACTTATATATAGTCAATTGACTTCATTATTATTGATTTAAGCGGTAATAAAAATCATGTATAAAAAAGAATTAACAATTATATTGCTTGCCAAGCGTGATTTAGTGCAACCTTTTTAAGGTAAGGATTTTTAATTTTTTTGTGCATAGTGTCCAAGACCCTATTATGGATGGTGCTAGGTGTCAGAGTAAAGTAATACTGACGTGATTTATTGATAGAAGACAATACTACATTTTATACGGCGACTGGTAGCGCAATGGTTACCAGTCCGGACTGCCAATCAAGGGGTCCCGGGTTCGATACCCGGCGAAACAAAAATTTGAATGATGAGTTTAAATTTCTATATATAGACATGTTCCTGTCTTTGTATGTGTTCATGGTACCCACGAAATAAGGTATTAATTACTTTACTGTGGGGCTATGAGTACACATTTATGTTTGTTTTATTAGAATAAAATAAAATTAAAAATTTAATTAAAAAATACGTTCTGAAATTGTACAAAGGAATTATTTGTATTGACAGGTAAGTTATTTTCAGTAGAGTGTGTTGAAAAGATTAAATAGTATTAAATAAAACTTTGTATTAGCACAGCAATGCATAGTTTTATTTGATTCCAAAAGTATTATATTTATATATAGTAATAGTAATAAAAAAGTTGTCAATAATTTATTTAAACAATTAGCACTTTAAAAGATGAATAGTACATGTAATATTAAAGATTTTTGTTGTTTTTCGTGCTTGGGTTAGATTAAAATTCTGAAGCCAGTTTCGACAATCATTTAAATACCACCACTGTATTGTATGTATGTGCTTTTATAAAATTTCCCCATGCTATAGATAGACCATAGAGTCTATGGTAAAGGAAAACATTGTTATGCAACATTTCTGCCTGAGAGCAATAAAATGTTTCTTAAGGACATGAAAATTGAAGTCTTGATTTAAGAAACGACCTATGATGACCTGCAGTGGATAGTTGTGGATACTAAACTGCTATATTTTCGTGTCCCCAGGTATCGCTCGGACAGGTTCAGGTAAAACAGCAGCGTTCCTGTGGCCTCTCCTAGTTCACATCATGGATCAGAAGGAGCTTGCACCTGGAGATGGACCTATTGGATTGATCCTTGCACCCACCAGGGAGCTTGCACAGCAGGTTTTTTTTCTTCTTCAACCTTCTTCAATTTTCCCTGCCGGCCACAGGTTTCTACTCAGATTTGATAGATATTTAGGCTAGAGACCACAATGATAGTAGACATGCAATTTTTTTGTTATATATAAAAAAAATTATTACATTAGCGTAACTATTGGTAGAATATCTTTAGTCTTCTCCAAAAATAATACTCGAAAATTCACGAAGTTTCGGATACAGGTGTTCAGATTAAGCCCTCTGAGTAGGGTTTTCATCTCTAAAATTTGTCGACCAGTACAAGACGCGTTAAAACCCGGATTTTAGAGCTCAAAACCCGAACATGTCAACAGCGGGGGACAGTGAATTTAGCGAGTCGGTACGTCGGTTGATCGCGACATGGGCACAGTGCGTGTGTCGCGAGCGGCCCAAGATTTTATTTTTTTTAAACCCGGACTACAAATGAAGTCCGGCCCGGACGCTCCCCGGACGCCCTCTAAACTAGGACAAATCCGGGGAAACCCGGACGGATAGCAACCCTACGTCTGAGACTATACAGATATTGCTGCTCTTAGTTACTTGGACGAACATTGATCCAAAGCATTCTATTTTATTATCTATACTTACACTGCACAAACCTGTTTCTTCAGATTTATCGCACGTGTGGATGGTAAATCGTTTGCGATAAATGAACAACACTGAAGAACTGAAGAAACAGGTCTGTTCAGAGAAATCTGAACGATTTCTCGTGTGGGGCGGGCATAATACCGAACGAACGACGAAGTCACGAGCGGCCGCTATTGTTACTAAAATTTAAATTTTGACATTAAATTAAACAAATTTTTGTTTAGATTTACATGGAAGCAAAGAGGTTTGGAAAAGTCTACAACATAAGGTGCGTGTGCGCATATGGTGGTGGCTCTAAATGGGAACAGACAAAGGCTTTGGAAGGTATTTCAAGAATTACAGATAGTAAAACAATTGTGCTTTTTCAAGTTGCTTGCAGTCACTGCAAGCCTCTGTAATCGGGTATTGCACCCATTTTTTTAAAGTATTTCAATAGTCATTATTAGAATTCTAGAATTAGAACTATAAAAATTATAGATAACACGGATAGCAGTTTGGCCGGAGACCGGATACCGGATATTCGGTCGCCGCATATCCGACAGAACTTAGCCGTTTGGTGCATCGCACACACACATAAACACTTGCGTTATTTATGAAGAGAAGCGATACCGCTTGCTACCTCTCAATGCAGAGAAATTAGTATTGATTCACCATAATTTGCCCTTAGTGCAGTATGATTACTAATTAATTCATTTTCTTTCTATTACATTCATTTACTATTGTGCGAGTAAAAATTTAGAATTAAAACTAATTATATTTCCTAAGTAAAGAAATAAAGACTATTATTATTATTATTAAGTGATACTAAGACTTATCTAAATAAAGCAAATAATTACATAAAAATAATTTTTTTTATGCAGATTTTTTTGTTACATCGGCCGGATACCCATCCGGCCGAATAGTAGTTATTCGGTATTCGGCTGGATAGTATTAAGGCCGCCGGATAGGCCGGATACCGGATGTCCATTTCATATCTAATAAGAATACAACATCAATTTACATTTACAATGACATTAGCTGGAATCCGGTCTTGGACTACCATCAATTGAGATACATACTTATAATGACCTGCCAAAATGCATCCTCATACATTTTATATGAGAAAATGATTTGTGATGTCACAACTCATTTATAGTCAATTGACTAAATTAACATATAATAAACCTCCAACTATCCTGCTTTCCAAGGGTGGTTTAGTGCCACTTTTTTAAGGTATGCATGTGCATAGTGTCCAAGGCCCTATTCTAAACAGATGCACACTGATAAATTTGAGGACAGGGTCTGCGAGTGCAAAGGCCGATGGTTACCAACGTACTGCTTTATTTCTTTTTTGCCAAAATGCCGTTTTTTTATTTCGCTGTATTATATACATTCATACTAAAATCATCAGATTACTGATGACTTATCATGCATTTAAATTACTGAAATATGACAGCTTGCATTTAATTTATTCTACGATTTTACCTGTACCTTTCGTATAAAATTTTTCTCCACCAATTAAACGCAAAACGTCATAAAATATAATCTTTTAATCTTCCTACCACCCAACCTATAAAATTCACAAGGTCCTGATGCCGCTTGAGGAAATCCACAATGAGTCTCGTGGGCTACCCTGTTTGACGGCGTTAACGTCACTTTACTTTTATTAATACTCTCCAATAGATGTCAGGAAGAGTCGTATTTTTCAGTTTAAATTTAAATTGATTATCACTGAAAATATTTTTATACAATTAAAATTTTCTAACAATAAAAATTTGCTGGATCGATTTATCACCCCCGAAACCAGGGTACTAAATTTCATCAAAATATTTGGAGCTGTTTCCGAGATTCAAAAAATATATTTTGATATATACAATAATTGCTCGTTTAAAGGTATTATTAGATAGATTTAAAATAATAATTTGGTTCGATTTCAATATTTATTCCTATTGTACTATTGTTAACAGGTGGTGGAGCAGAGATAGTAGTTGGTACGCCAGGTCGTATCATAGATCTGATAAAGTGCAAAGCAACTAATCTACAGAGAGTCACTTACTTGGTGCTGGATGAGGCAGACAGGATGTTCGACATGGGATTTGGTGAGTAAAAAGGTTTTTCTGCTTGAGACCCTTTCGTTGTATGTTTATGTTGAGGCAGGCCATTTATAGGGGGTCTCTCATAGTTTGTCTTCCTCGGTTCCTTTTTTTAATGATGTTGGGAGGATGAGATAGAATTGACAACAGGTCCAAATTAGAGAAGAGTTGCTGGAGACCAGGTGCAGTGGAAGTTGTTAGAGGAGGCCTTTGCCAAGAGACACACTGAACTTATAATCCATACTAATATTATAAATTTGAAAGTACCTCTGTCTGTCTGTCTGCTACTCTTTCACGCTTAAGCCACTGAACCGATTTTGATGAAATTTGGCATGTTATTGGCATCTATGTTTATAGAAAGGACGTTGAGAAAGAACATAGGCTACTTTTCACCGCGGGAAAATATCTCATTCCCACGGGAAGCAAATGAAATAAATAAAATGCGCCGTGTAGTGTTATAAATACACATGTTATTACTTACTTCATTCACGTCCATTATCGCATTTTATAACTTATATCCTTTTGTTTTATTCTTATACTTTGCTTTTCCTTTATTATTTCTTTACAAAATTATTTACTTTCTGTGTTTGTTTATTTACATTTTGACGCAGCTATAAAAATTGTCATGGTTGTCTTATGTTTCTTATTTTTTTTTATTCGTTTTACGGCATTGTATAAAAATCCTTTTAGCCATTCAATAATAAAAGAAAAGAAAATTTTTATGTTCCTTATTTTATTTCATAGATTAATAAAGTATAGTATTGTCTTTGGCTTATTCATATTTTTTTATTTAACCCGTTAATCAATATTTTAATCTATACATAAAGATGAAGAGTTTCGTTCGTTCGTTCATTTGTATGTTTATTTGAACGCACTAATCTCAGGAACTACTGGTTCCAATTGAAAAAATCTTTTTGTGTTGGGTAGTCTATTTATCGGGGAAGGCTTTTTTTAAAAGGCAGACGGGCCGCGCGGTGTTAAGCGATCACCGTCGCTTATGGACACGTCCAGCCCCAGGGGAGCCACCCGAGGGCTTTGGGCTATATAACATCATGCTATGACTAATACCAAAGACCACGCGGACGAAGTCGCGGGCGGCCACTAGTATCTTATAAATAAAGCAACTAGTATAGAAGAGAATGGAATAAGACGTTCAGGATAGGAGGCTTATTATTATTATATATTAATTGAGAGTGCTTTACTTCAGCACAAATCCCACATACCTTTATCTCTCTTCGCCTCTTAATGGTTCCCGATACAAAATAACGCAAGAGGACTGTAGGTACAGTAATGGGCGAACATCAGTATCATACATGTGTTGTTGTTGACATATAACAGTAGTTACATCTCGTTGGAGGCTGTTTTAAAAATATACAGTACAGTAGGTTGATCACTATGTCCCTGTAGCTCGGGACCAAGAATACGAGCTAAGGTATCCTCTGCCTGTCGTAAAAGGGGGCTTTTGGGGTTGCGGGCGGAGTGAGTGGGAGCTCAAACCGTCCAGCCAGCAGCTCCGGGAAGAAATAACGGTATGTGCATGTGGCGGTACTCCGTTAGAGTAGAAGAGATCATACTCATGCGCAAGAAGGGCACCGGTGCGTTCCTTTTGGAGATCCCGGGCTCTTCACAAGTGCCAAGGAGGACATCGAGGGGGTTTTAGTGTGGTAAAAAAATCCCACATAACCCAGTATCCCTCCCTAGGGTACTGGGTACCTTTTGAAGGTTTCCCCCCGCTAACAAAAAAAAAAGGTTGATCACTAACCCGTTTCTCAAGAGTAGTGTGGTGGAGTAAGATCTAGGCCTTCTCAAGTTTTAGGGGGCTCTAAGAAGTGAATTCCCTTTGCAGAGCCGCAGGTGCGTTCGATCTGCAACCACGTGCGTCCGGAGCGGCAGGCGCTGCTGTTCTCAGCGACGTTCCCGCGGCGCGTGGAGCGCCTCGCGCGCGACGCGCTGCACGACCCCGTGCGCGTGCAGCACGGCGCCGCGGGGGAGGCCTCGCACCTCGTCACGCAGCACGTCAGGTACCGCCTTCGGAGGCCTCGCTCGATGGAGAGAGCTTATGCTTGATATTTCTCTACGCGATCTGTAACGGTGAAATCCGTAGACGAACGAACATTACCTACGTAACAGGAGGACTGACAACCGCTGTGACAAAAGGGAAGATAGGTCCTTGAATGACGACCACATATCGGCAAAAGGAGCACAGGCCGCCTTCCAACCAGGTGGACTGACGACCTGAAGAAGATAGCGGGAAGCAGCTAGATTCAGAGGGCGCAGGACCTGACGGGAATGGTGAACATTAGGGGAGGCCTTTTTTTGGTATAAGGGGAAACCCTTAAAAGGTGCCCGGCACCTTGGATACCGGGTTATGTGGGATTTGTACCGCACTAAAACCTCCTCAGTGGCCTGCCGCAGCGCTTGGGGAGAATTCCGGAATGCACCAGTGTCTTCCACGCGCGGCGCCCGAGAACGGAACTAATCTTCGGGATAGAAGATGTTCTCTCTTGCACCATCCAATGCTCACGGCGGCACGTGGCCACGCACACGCCGCTGTCCTTCCCAGGGCTGCTGACTAGACGGTTCGAGCTCCCATGTCCAGAGTGGACTTAGAAAGGCTGATGGATGGATGGATTTGTAGTGTATACTCCCTGTATACACACATAGTATATTCACACTCACAAGACTGCACAAGGTTCGGTACGGGTTGCTCGGTTGACTGCCGACAAACGACTGCGGCTTGACAAGACTACCTGCCCTTTTATAACCGAGCCGTGCTGTACAAACCAGCACTGCATACACTACATCACTATTAAATTGCTAAATAGCTGAATCTTGGTCTTGTTGTATGTAAGTATTATACATGTATGTCTTTCTTTGTTGCAGAATATTCAACAAACCAGAAGAGAAATGGTCATGGCTTCTCAAAAACCTTGTGGAATTCCAGTCTGCGGGAAGTGTGCTAATATTCGTCACAAAAAAGGTAATTATAACCAAAAATAGAAAATCAAATTATTAATTTAAATTATACAGGTAGCAATGAAAAATAGACATTCAAACCCATGTTTTTATGATCATTGCAGTTGGAAGCAGAACAAACGGCAGCGAATCTGGGCGTGCAGCAGTACGACGCGTTATTGTTACACGGAGACATGGAGCAGGCCGACAGGAACAAGGTCATCACCGCCTTCAAGCGGCAGGCCTCCAGCAGCATCCTGGTCGCCACCGACGTCGCAGGTCAGTTTTTGTTATGCCACAACTCTAGAGATGGTACAGGTTAATGATGCGACTCTAGTATTCGTTCGAGTCATTTTGCAATTTCACTCGACTACCTCTAGAGTGAGAGTGGCCGAGTCATTCTAGTTGTTTTCGAGAGGTTCAGTCACTCGATTCAATTGAGTACTTTTTTCAATCAGTATAGTTATAGACTCATCTTTACTTATATCGCCAGTGCAAAGTAAAACCTTCAAACCAGGACTGTATAATAGTCAAAATAATTAAGTCGTAAGTAAATTAGTCATTCAAGTCAGTCAGTCAGATAATATTTTTTAGGATTAAGTATTTTTTAGGCACGTACACATACAGATAGAATCCAGTACAGCGTCCAATGTTAGCGCCGGACGCCAGTGGCACTTGATTTGTGTAAACGCAATGGGCCAGCTTCTGCCGCGTAGTCGTATAGCGACCACACGTCTGTTTTTTTGGAACACAAGTTCACTAAAAATGTCATATCAAAACAGGGTCTGTTTAGATTTCAAATTTGTTTGTTTAATCGTTTTTTTCTCAAACAATTCAGTGGCCTCATCAAACAGTATGACACAAAGATTTTTTGACAGTATTTTAACTGCCTGCGCTTTTCAAGACGAGAAATATTCATTTTTGCAACGAAAGTCTTGTTATCCTACAAAATATGAGTGTCTAATGGACTGAATGTCAACAGCCTGGTCCAGTAGCATTGCCAATAACAGCTACATGGCTGGAATACAATGAAGCTGAATACAGATATTGCATGAATGTAAATGAGCGTTAATAGACAAAATTGTTATAACAGAAGTGTTGAGGCCACAGAACATATTAAAAGAGGTAGAACGGCAATAATGCGCCGTTCGTATGAAAACTGGTGTCGCCGATCCAGCCCCACCTTTCACCTCCACTACATCTGTACTTAAATAAATATGAAACTTACGCACATATTTGCAATTTCAAATCTAGCCAATCTTAGCGCCGCACAATCACGCGATTTCGAATGAACGAATCACGCCCAAGTACGCACACAAGCACGCATATCGCAGCGCGATCGCGTGTTTCTGTAGAGATACGAACGAAAAGACATATTGTGCTCTTGTTTTATTTTCATTTTCTTGGTGTATTTTTGAGTTATATCGGATAAAGCTGATGGCATTTTGTTTGATATAGGTTAATTACAGTGCACGAGTGTTTGTGAAATAGAATAACAGTGCTAAAATATGTTTTTTCTGCTTGCCTCAAAAATTCCATCGGACACGTTCTAGTAAAGTAGCCATCGCTTTACTTGCATGTTGGACTGACTGACTGACTGATTACTGACGACTTACTTACTGACTTTGTTATTACTTCGTCCAGTTTAATTGAAACTGGCAAAAAATTGATGCAAAAGTTATACTTGACGCTGGCAGTATGCACAGAGTTTGCGATGCCATAATTGATCAAAAAAAAAAAATCCTCCGGCAGCGCGCGGGCTGGACATCCCGCACATCCGCACGGTGGTGAACTACACGGTGGCGCGCGACATCGACACGCACACGCACCGCGTGGGGCGCACGGGGCGCGCGGGCGTGCGCGGCGACGCCTACACGCTGCTCGCGCGCGACTCCGACCGGGACTTCGCCGGACACCTGCTGCGGAACCTGGAGGGCGCGCAGCAGGCATGTGCCTTTTTGCTTATTTTCGTATATAGAGTAGCACTTGAGTACACCTTTATGTAGAAATGGAGTAGCAGGTCAATAGACCACTGGATGCAAGGTAGTCGCTGCTGTCTAAGGAAGTTTTCTCATAACTTATAAAACAGTAAACAGTACTCACACACAAGAGACAGAGAGAGAGAGAGAGGGAGGAAGGGGGAGAGAAAGACCTATACTAATTTGATTTACATGTGAGATATAAATTTAAAACATGCGAAATAACACGTTTTCATGAATAAGTTGTCGCCTAAGATTCCAGTAACATTTCTAACAAATTCTCGTTTTGAAAATCACATTCAATTACATGCAGTACTTTTTTGCGTGCTATGTGTACAAATATACAGACAAACACACAGATAATAATGTGAACAATTATTATACGTTTTCGTTTCTACTGCAGTTACAAAAACTTCATGTTAGGCTTTCTATGACATTTGTAATGTACAGGCAACAACCACTTGCATATTATTATGTATATGTATGGATATCAACTTTATTACTTGATCATCCTTTTAATCTATTTTTTATAAAATGAAACTTAAGTAAGTGGTATATGTTTATAGGCGTAAACTGCTACGACACAGTTAATTTCATTAACTATTGTAGTCGTTTACGAATACTATGTTTTATGTATTATTAATATTATGTTCAATAAATCTTTGAAATCTTTGAATCTTTGATAGGAGGTACCAGAAGAGCTGATGCAACTGGCGATGCAGTCGTCGTGGTTCCGCAAGTCAAGGTTTAAGAAGGGCAAAGGCAAGAACCTCAACATTGGCGGTTGCGGGCTCGGGTAAGGATTTTAAATCACTATAGAATTAAGTGTCGCCCGTATTGGAAAGGAGCACGACCGGTGATTGTGAAATATATGGTCAATCGAAGCAAATCGCGCATGGCCCGGCGGCTAGCGTAGGATGTAACGATCTACTAACGTTCCAGGCCTCCCCAATGATAGGGAGAAACCTGAGCCCAGCAGTGGGACGCAAAAATGTGTTGCAGCCAGTCATATGGTCTGGACGTTTGTGTTCTGGTTTTTGTGTTTGTTGGTGGTTACCCCACGACACAGTGAAACCTAGTGTGAGGCTATGATTTATAGATTTTTTTGATTGTAGGTATAAAGAGAGGCCAGGCCTGCCGGCGTACAACGACGACCTGCCATCGGTGACGGCGGAGAAAATGGAGAAGGAGAAGTGCAGCGGGCCCGCCACCGACCGCCTCGCCTCGCTCAAGCAGGCCTTCCGCACGCAGTACAATCAGGTCAGTCAGTCAGTCATTAAGGTAACAAACAAACAAACAAAAAAAAACTGATGATCCTCCACAGTCCGCTTTGCTCGCTTCTTTTTACCACGGACGTGTAGGTTATGGGACAACCTTCCAGCTGAGGCATTCCCGGTGGACTATAACATGGGGTTCTTCAAGAATCTGTAAAAAAAACTCTCCTCCAAAGCCAGCAATGCTCGGGTGGCTCCTCCGGGGGTTGCCCGTGTCCATAGGCGATGGTGATCGCCTAACACCACGCGGCCCGTCTTCCTTTTTGTTCGGATTATTTATACATAAAAATAAAAAACGAGAGCCTGATTTTCATATTATAATCATTTTGAATGTTTTTTTTTAATATTACTGTCACCGTGACTCTTACGACTTATGAAAAGAATAGCGATAGTTATAATCTGTCTCATTACCTTATCTCTTGATTGAAAAAAATCAGAGGATCTGTAAGAGCATGCGGTGTGCGGGGAGTTTTAACCGCCGTTTTTTTTTCTCCCAGCATTTTGTAAATGCGGATACCTTTCTTTTCTCCTCTTCGGGTTGGAAAAGATTCAGGTGTCTTTTACAACCCGTATCGGAACAGCGCAGCACACACCCACACCCTCACCCACGCACACACACCCACAGCCACACTTATAGTCCACTCCCATACCTACACCCACACCCACAGTCCACACCCACACCCATACACTCACCCACACACCCACCACACCTACATCCACACCCACCACACCCACACAAACACGTGCTTAGGAACGCTCATCATACTCGTAACAGTGCAGTCGTCTGTTAAAATATGTCTTTGTATATTTATACGTGTGCTTTTTCTTTACCTTTTCCGAACTCGTGCGTTCTCTTTCCCAACTGTCAAAATAATGTCTATTAGAAAGAAAAAAACCAACCACGAAGTTTTAGAAGTTTGTATGATTCATGCAAATATTTCTAAAAAGAAGCTACTAATTTGTTTCAATATCAGATTTAATGATTTGATTCAATGAGTTAGGTTAGGTTTCATTTCATCTCATTAACATTTTAATTTCATATCAATAAAAAAATTCTACTGAACACTTGGCTGTATGGGCATAGTTCCCTTTGCCTACCCAAAAAAAAAAATCTCTGCATATAGGTATTATTTTACGGTTGGCGCAATTTTTCAAAAATGTTCTTTGCGAGTTTTTATTATTTGATTAAATTGCTTCATTTTTTCGCAACTGTATTAAAAATAGTTGTTCAGTACACGTGCGGAACCGTCATTGGAAGGAGTTTCGACTGTCAACCCTCACCTTCGGCTGCGCCTCGGCTCACAGCCGAAGGTGAGGGTTGAAAGTCGGTACACGTGCGGAACCGTCATTGGAAGGAGTTCAGACTGTCAACCCTCACCTTCGGCTGCGCCTCGGCTCACAGCCGAAGGTGAGGGTTGAAAGTCGGTACACGTGCGGAACCGTCATTGGAAGGAGTTCAGACTGTCAACCCTCACCTTCGGCTGCGCCTCGGCTCACAGCCGAAGGTGAGGGTTGAAAGTCGGTACACGTGCGGAACCGCCATTGGAAGGAGTTCAGACTGTCAACCCTCACCTTCGGCTGCGCCTCGGTTCACAGCCGAAGGTGAGGGTTGAAAGTCGGTACACGTGCGGAACCGTCATTGGAAGGAGTTCAGACTGTCAACCCTCACCTTCGGCTGCGCCTCGGCTCACAGCCGAAGGTGAGGGTTGAAAGTCGGTACACGTGCGGAACCGTCATTGGAAGGAGTTCAGACTGTCAACCCTCACCTTCGGCTGCGCCTCGGCTCACAGCCGAAGGTGAGGGTTGAAAGTCGGTACACGTGCGGAACCGCCATTGGAAGGAGTTCAGACTGTCAACCCTCACCTTCGGCTGCGCCTCGGCTCACAGCCGAAGGTGAGGGTTGAAAGTCGGTACACGTGCGGAACCGCCATTGGAAGGAGTTCAGACTGTCAACCCTCACCTTCGGCTGCGCCTCGGCTCACAGCCGAAGGTGAGGGTTGAAAGTCGGTACACGTGCGGAACCGCCATTGGAAGGAGTTCAGACTGTCAACCCTCACCTTCGGCTGCGCCTCGGCTCGGGTAGACATTTGTCGGTACTCCTTGCAATGACAGCCTTTCCGCACTTGTAATGAAATATACAATTTTCTTCTTCCTTCCTTGTCCAGTTCACGGCATCCACGGACCACTCGTGGGAGCAGACGCGCGCGTCGCAGCCGGGCGCGGCGGGCGCCGAGCGCCAGCAGGAGCGCGTGCGCAGGAGCGGCAAGAAGAGCCGCTGGGAGTAGCCTCGCTGGCCTTTCCGTATGTTCTACATCCAGATGTCACTTGAACCAACTTGTATTTCCGTTCAGCGCTTAATTAATTAGTCTTTTCTTGGAGATGGAAGACCGGAAAGAAATTGGACGACACGATGGAGTAGTAAACTGATATCCAATTATGTGGTTTTTATCAATAGGATTGGATGGGCGGGCGCGTAATTATGACCCAAGCCCACTGTTGGGAAAGTGGAAACACCTCAATTAATGCCTACACCTCCAACATAAAGTAATCAAAGCGTACTCACGAAATTCTTGAATCGAAGCCACCTCTCCTATATATAGTGCCAGGATTCTGGACGTTCTTTCAGACTGCAGTCTGCCGCTTCAAGGTTCCGCTTATAGTTTTGATCGTTTTTAGATTAATACATGAAAATATTTTTGAACATAGGTAAAGAATCTAAAGAACGCTACGTAAGTACCATTCGTACGCAACCGCCGCCATACCCGCAGGCGTAGACAATATTCTATTTTTTACTTTTTTAATAATCATAGGTAAAGAGGCCTATGATAATCTTCTCTTTATCCAATATGAATGGAGTTCGGTAAACGGCGAATCAAAAACCGATAAACACTCCTGAAAAACATAATGCCAGCAAGCTAGCAATAATTGAGAGTGTTTTATATAGATATTAAACGTATGAAAAATGAAAGTAACATGATAATAACATTAATAACAAATCGCCTAACCAAAGATAGTGTCTTTAGCGGAACATTATGATAGCTTAATAGTGGAATATTTTCATAAAATATGTATAAGTTTGTATTTAAAAAATGTTTTCACACTTTTTCTGAATTATTGTAAATTTTTACACACAAGAAAATAGAAGAAAATAAATAAATAAATCAAATATATAAAAATAAGTCAAATAAATCACTCACGCCAGTGGATAGTAATATACTTTCCTTACTGTCGCATAAATTCAAATCAAAATAAATTTTGATTACGAATAGGCCAGGTTGTATCTGTTTAAAGATTATTGTATAACCCTTTCTAACAAAACGAGTTTTACTAATATTATGTACTCTGTTACTGACAGGTGACATCACCATCATGATATTTTTCTCTCTTTCTAATGTTCAAAGTGAAACATTCATATCTGACATATTAATTGAGGTTTTGCACAAAGGTATATTATATGTACCCCGGCATGACCACATTGCCTAGCGGGAGATCTCCCTTTGTCAAACTAGTCATTTTGATCCTTATGTTCATAATATTGCTGGAATTGAAACATCATTATTATTATTATATAATAAAACTAAGTTGATAAAATGTGCGTGCCGATAAAACTTAAAAAGGAGTCCCGGCACGATAAAGGGACTTATATAGTGTGATGGTACTTTATCCCCCCTCGAACAAGTAAGTTCCCGTTTTAACGTTTTTAAAGATATAAGGGCTTTTACAACCCTTCAACTTGGAAATTTAGTGTAGTGGCGCCATCTGTTGTCGAGTATTTGAACTTCATTCAGAACAACGATGCGAGCTGCGAGCAATTGCAGCATTGTAGAGAACATTATAGAAGGTGTGAGAATTAAGTTTTACAATTAACAAAGCGCAAGGGCAAACTTTAAAATATTGTGGGATCAACCTCAAAGAATCCTGCTTCTCCCACTGTCAACTATATGTAGCTTGCTCAAGAGTAGGAAATTCGAAAAATTTATATAAATATACCCCGGACAATAAAATGAAAAATGTTTATAAACAAGTAGTGTAAATAATGAGAATATGTTTTCTATATTTTTTTACTTTTTACGTCATAGTTTATTTTTTTATTTCAACTACCACGTAATCTTATGTCAACTCCCGAGCGAAGCAGGGTATAATAGCTAGTATTCAAATATAGGTAATATATTAACATTTTCAGATTTCTTAAATTTATGTGATCAAATTTGTTTCAGGTATATTATCTCCTTGATTTAAAGCGTTTCAATGGAAAGGTATTTTGGCTACGGGAGAAGACAGTCAAACAGTCATTATGAGGCAGTTGAAGTGAGCGTTTTTTTGGGACTTGAACTTTTGTCTTGAAGTATTGTCGCACTTTTGAACTGCTGCATAAATAGCAATCAAACTTTGTTAAAGAAGCTATAGAACTGATGCGAGTATTACGTTTGTAAGAAATATAATAATTTAATTTCGCCACGAAATATTCAGTTTAGCGAAAGATAACAAGAGTCGATGTAAATAAACAAACACATTAGAACTTGAAGCGCGCATGGCTCGGCGATTAGCGTGGAATGCAAGCGGTCTATGCAGCTAAGCCAAACGGGCGCGGTCGGTGTGAGATGGGTGACCGCTAGTGGTAAAAAATTTCATGCGCGTTTCCGTGCTTCGGAGGGCACGTTAAGCCGTCGGTAAAATTGATAGATAACAGTCGTTAAACCTTGTCGGAGGCCTTATAGACGGTTTGAAAACATCCGACAGCGAGCTGGCTACTAAACCGCATCTCCATCAACCCGAATTAGAGCAGCGTGGTGGAGTAAGCTTCAGGCCTCCCCAATAATGGGTTAAAAAGGGTTGCAACCATTAGAACTTTTTATTTAGATTCATTTTGCCGTGATTGCCTTGAAGCATTCTGTTTACATTACAGTGACCATTATAGCTCTATGTATTATGTTTGTTCTTATTTTGTAAGTCTCTAATTTTTTATCCCAGCATTTGTAGGTACATGGGATTATATCATTATATTATATACGCCAAATAATAGTTAACTTTCATTTTTTTTATTTAATGGAGTAGCAGACGAGCATGCAGAGCACGTGGTATTAAGTGGTCGCTGCAGCCCATGGACATCTACATACAACCTCAAGCAAGTATAGGTAAGTCTTGTCTAAGGTCGTATGCAGTTGCGCTGCTACTCCGGAGGCTGGTGGTCGCCTTATGTAAGTGTGGCCGGCAACTGCACCTTTCCACCGAAACACAACAGAGTTGGTTCACGGCAGAAGTGGGTGCAGCGGTGGTACTTCCCCGGGCGAACCATAATAGTTCTACCACCTACAAAATCTTCATAATGCATACTTCTTTTATTGTTATATAAAACACAGGTACTAAAGATTTTAATAGGAAGAAGAATAAATAGGAAGTTGGTTGGTAAGGTTTCAACAATATTATTCAATTTACAAAAACTTAGGTACATAAAAATGAATAGAATGAGTAGAGAAAAAGATACTATCGCAAAAAGAAGAAACTCAAAAATTACTTTTTCATAGTAGCTGGATAATCTGAATATTGCCTTATAAATGTACAATACAATACAAAAATACTTTATTGCACACCAGATTTTATACAATGAGGTAACATTAAATTACTTGTACATTAATTTACTTAGTGTATGCAATATAAATAATAATTAAATTAATATTATATTAATTACATTGATATTATATTATTTATGTATTGAATTAAATGAAAAAAAGTCATAATACTTATACTGTTAGCAATAAATTATTTTTGTAATAAGACTAGAATCGTTTCCCCTTATATTTATTACAATTTACCACAAAAATATAGCTATAGAATTATAGTTTACCTAATAATATTATGTAGTCTGAATTTGGTACTAAAATTCATTCCGTTTTGAATAAGAATAAAATCTGCTTAAGAATTTAGAATATTTTCACAATAAAATGTTATGATTATGTAGGGGGTTATCTGGGGGATACAATCAGTATCTTTCTTCTTTATTTCAACATATTTACAGTGTGTGTTAAATTGTCTATGAAATGCATAGTCTTGTTATTGTTTATATTACCTTAAGATGAAATACCTTAAAGTATGATAAATAGACTGATTCGTTAAATTACTTTAAAAGCATTAACCTTTAGTTTTAATGATGTGAAAATACTTTACAGCGAAATTAAATTAGAATATTAAAACGGAATGACTATTAATAAACTTTAGGCAAGATTTCCTGAAACTCAATGTCAAGAAGTTACGAGAGGGGTTACTAGTCCTGAATATAAAGTAGAAATTTTCATATTTATAAAAATCTTTTAAAGGTTTTTGTGTGTTGTAAAAATAAATTGAATACGAAATTAATAGAAGCTTATAAGAGTTCATTAAACGTTACACACATAGCCCCACAGTAAGGTAATTAATATCCTGTGTCGTGGGTGCCATGGACATATACAAAGAAAGGAACATACACACCCAGACCGAGAACAGAAATTTAAACTCATCATTCAAATTTCTTCGCCTGGAATCGAACCCGGGATCCCTCGATTGGCAGTCCGGCATGGTAACCATTGTGCCACGCGGGTCGTCATTTTTTCAAGTTTATTCATGACAAACAACAGTATATTTCATTACAAGTGCGGAGAGGCTGTCATTGTAAGGAGTTCCGACAAATGTCTACCCGAGCCGAGGCGCAGCCGAAGGTGAGGGTTGCGTCGGAACTCCTTCCAATGACGGTTCCGCACGTGTACTGAACAACTATTTTTAATATAGTTGCGAAAAAATGAAGCAATTTTATAAAATAATAAAAACTCGCAAAGAACATTTTTGAAAAATGGCGCCAACCGTAAAAGAATACCTATATGCAGATATTTTTTTTGTTTTCTTCACCCATTCTGGGTAGGCAAAGGGAACTATGCCCATACAGCCAAGTCTTCAGTAGAATTTTTTTATTGATATGAAATGAAAATGTTAATGAGATGAAATGAAACCTAACCTAACTCATTGAATCAAATCATTAAATCTGATATTGAGACAAATTAGTAGCTTCTTTTAAGAAATATTTGCATGAATCATAAAAACTTCGAAAACTTCGTGGTTGGTTTTTTTTAATAGACATTATTTTGACAGTTGGGAAAGAGAACGCACGAGTTCGGAAAAGGTAAAGAAAAAGCACGAGTGTGTAATAGCCCACTTCCTGAACGCTATACGTCCCTGCAATACGCCACTTTTTGAGCAACTGTATTAAAAATATATTTACAAAGTGACATAGACTAAATTTAAAAATACTGGAAAAATAAGTTCTGTATGGCCTGCGTTACAACAAATAATGTGAAACCTTCAACAAAATCTCGTCACCTTACATAAATAATTTTCAAACTTATAAAAAACTCGTCGCCTTACATCATGGATCGTGATTACAAATTGATTTTTTTTATAGCAATAGTTTAAGACCCCACCCCTTACTCCTGCCCTCTTGACATCGAGTTCCAGGATCACCATAAACGCATATTGATACATGCTTGAATAATAGTGGATATAAAATCCACGAAATCACTGTTTAGTGCCTTTCCCTAAAGCATGCCTATGTACTATGTGTATGTACTATCTGTAATATTCAAGTGCAGTGCATTAATATAATAGTATGCAGTTGCCTTAAATGCAATAAATTAATTCAAGACGGAATTGTTGTAAAATGATACAATAACTTTTTTGTTTTCGGCCTTATAGACATACTTGGAAGTTGTTCAGTAACTTTTTAAGTTCAATTTAAATGCGAATTAGTCTATAAAATAATATGATTGCAAACGCTACAAAAACAATGCCTTACATTAACATAAAGTATTTCTTACTGTTTTTTCTAGACGTACCTACTAGTTACTGTGTTGTAGTGAGAGTGAGATAGCTATACTTTAATCTGTTTCAATATTAGGATTAAATTACAAATGTTTTTTAAATTACTCGTAATTTTTGAGAAGGTTTTATGCTGTAGTCGACAATGTAGTTCTCTTATTGTAACGTTTTAAAATTAAATAATATATGTAGGTACGCCAAATAACCAAAATGTCTACACTTGGGTGGTTCTTACACTACTTGACACAATATAATTTTGTAATTACTAGTTAATAAGTGATAAACATAAACTGTTCAATAAAAGTTTTGTTTATATTGATTTTAATATATTTGTCCCTATCACTTGAGGTTGAGTACAATTGCATAGAAAATTCAATTTTGTTTTATACTGTTATTTTGTACGTCATTATTAATTTGGATGCAATGTGTAATTTCTCTAAATATGTATAATTTAAGAGATATTGATCTGCGTTCATGTAATTATTTAACAGCTATGTGTAAATTACAGCAAAATTAAAACTTAGGGCAATAAAGATATTATTATTGTATTGTAGTTTTACAATGTATAAAGTTTAATGCTCGAAACTATCGAAAATGTTCGACTAGCTAAAGACATGTACGGAGTTTGTATAGTGTGATCAATGGTCTGTTATGTAAATAGCAATAAAATTATTAAAACCTTGATTTTGTCTTTTTTTTTTCTCTTCAAATTATCTATAATAAAGAATTACACAAATAATATCATTTGGCTTGGCTTCTCCTTGTTGAGCGCGGGTCTCTCTCCATTATGGGAAGGCCTGGAGCTTACTCCACAACCACAAACCAGCGTTGCGGACTATGGCCTAAATCCCTCTCACTTTTGAGAGGAGAACTGTGTCCAGCAGTGGGACATAAAAAAAAGGTTGAAAAAAAAAGGGAATGAACGCGCGTTATCTTTTTTATCCGCATTTATGTGCGTTTGTAGTTATATACACACATTATACAAATAATGGTCAAATTTCTACAGTTTTCGCACATAGTTTATCGTAGTAAAATAATTAGGATGGTCACTGATTAGTAATCATATAATTATACATTAATTTGAGGCATATGACGGTATGCTATTTAAGCCATGTACTCACTCACGGACTCATGTCACAGAACTAATTCTGACTAACACTGATAAAGTATAAAAAGTATAAAAGTGCAATAGTTCATTCTAGGAGATTAAATCTCCTAGATGATCCAGATCCTCCTATTAGAAGGATATATTTTATCCCCAACCTCAAGCAATGTTACAGTCTTGTATGAGGTCGTATGGTGCACGCTCTTACTCCGAAGGCAAAATTTTGCATTGTAGAAGTTTCCGGGTAACTACCGAAATGAGGGAGCAGCGATGGCCGAGCGATCTCTGTTGAGGTCTTCACGGTGGGAAAATATTGTGATATTTAATTAATTTAACTACGATGTTTTCCATGACCGTGCATGTCTCAGAGAAACTCAAAATTTCTCGAAGGCATAATGTATGTACCAATCCGTACTTGACCAGCGTGCGATGTGGACTATGGCCTAAATCCCTTTCAGTTCCGACAGGACACTTGTGCCCAGTAGTGGGACATAAAAAAGGGTGCAATAAAACTACCGAAATAAAATAAAATAATGCTTCACAGCACAAATGGATGCCGTGGAATAGATTTTCCAGGTCAAACACAGGTTGGAAGTTTTAACTTACATTACACAAGTAATTTCTTAGCTGAAACACACTTATTTAGCTACAGTGCTGCAGTGGTACAAACAAATTGGCCTACAATTACAGACGCATACACATAGGCGAGTGCCTATCAGCGAAGGGGTGCTAAGCGGCGAAGTTTTAATTCATTTCGCTAACTGCCGAAAGGCACGAAATCTTGATAGCGAGGTGTTCTACTGTAATCTACCGTTTGTACTAATGTGAAATTCCTGTGTGCGTAACAATACTTGAAATGAAATGAAATGAAATGAAATGAAATGAAATGAAATGAAAATACTTTATTGTTGACTGTTTACACACATACAATAAGATGTTTAAAATTATAATTGGAGTTTTAAACAGTCTACCATGTTCTGGCATACAATATTATTAATTAAAATTAACTAAAAAATATTTTATTTTAAGATCCGATAAGAATAATCTTAACGGATCATCGGCTTTTGATGCCTACCCACCGCTGGGTCAATGAGAGAAAAAAAGCCGGCGGAAAAAAAACTCTCAGGCATTGTTTAGAGTTACACTTATTTTATAATGTATTTTACGCGGAAGCTCCCCAAACTATTTTTATTGCACGTATTACGATGTCTTATCTTCAAAAAATTCGTTTATATTGTAATATGCTTTTTTTATAAGCCAATGTTTTAATTGTTTTTTAAATTTAGTATTTGGTAACTGTTTTATATCTATGGGTAATTTATTATATATTCTAATAGCAAATATGTATGTACTATGTAACGAAAGTACAAATCTCTAATATATATATTCCAGTTAATGTAAGGAATTTCTTTTCTGAAAATAGTGAGCGAATAGATTCGTCACCCGCTTTACCATACAATATTCTGAGACTACGTTTTTGCAATATAAATGTTCTACTAACATTAACAGAATTTCCCCAGTATATAATACCATATGTTAGAAGGGGGTAAATATTGGCATAGTAAAAACTTTTAGCTACTTCAAGAGTTGACGCATCTACTAATACTGAAAGAGCATAACAATTAGCCGATATCTTATTATTAATTTTATCAATATGACTTTTCCAATTTAAGTGGGTATCTAAGGAAACCCCTAAGAAATTCGTTTGCTCTACTTCTTCTATTTCAACTGCATTTAAATGAATATTTAGATTTTCTAAGTTCTGTTTATAATTTTTAAATTGCATTATTTTAGTTTTATTTAAGTTGACCTTGAGGTTCAGTGTGTCTAGCCATGTTTTTATAGTTACTAGTGTACTTCTTATTTCATTCCTATAATCCTCAGCTGAAATGTTTTCATTGTAAAATAAAATTGTTGCATCATCAGCGAACATAACACATGGATATTTTGCTATAGTGGGTAGTTCATTTATATACATTAAAAATAATAATGGACCAAGAACACTACCCTGAGGAACACCTATTTTACAAATCTCGAATTTAGATTGAACCTCTTCTAACGTATTGTTCGATTTATTAAATGTTGTAAGTACCGTCGATTGTTTCCTATCATTAAGGTAAGATTGTAATAGCTTATAAGCGATACCTCGAACACCAATTCTTTCCAACTGTCTTAGAAGTATGTTATGCACGACACAGTCAAACGCCCTGGTCATATCGACAAACAGAGCGGCGCATTTTACTTTATTATTAATATGTGTCCAAACTTGAGAAAGCATCCTGTATATAGCACAAGAGGTAGATCTATTTACTATATATATTATACTTTTTTATTTAAATGGCAGATGAGCTTGAGTGCCACGTGGTGTTAGTAGGTGCAGTAGTCGTCTTAAAGATTTCGATAGTAAACACCTTGCTAAAAAGAACTAGAACAATTGTACTGTTCGCCTGGTAATCGGACGTAACAAAATTTGGGATCGCGAGTCACTCTCGCACACACGCCTGTACTCATCCAACCTAGCCAGGTCCGCCGTTGACGGACACGTCAAGGAGGATCATACATATAGTTGCAGTAACCCGTGGACATCTATACGCAACCTCAAGCGAGCCTGAGTATTGCTTGAGGTGGAATGCGCTGCTATTCTGGAGGCTAATGATCCTATTTGACGACCTGTGTGGTGTGGTGCAATGGTTACCACGCCGGACTGCCAATCGGAGGATCCCGGGTTCGATTCCCGGCGAAACAGAAATTTAAATGAGTTTAAATATTGTTCTCGGTCTGGGTGTTTGTGTTTCTATCTTCGTATGTGTCCATGGTACCGGTACCCACGACACAGGGTATATATACCATATACACCCTACTGTGGGGCTATGAGTATGAAACCTTATTTTTTATTTTAATGATCGGTAGGTACGTCATGCAAGTCGGGTCGGTAGCCACATCTTTCCACCGAAACACAATAATAGAACACGGCAGAAATGTGTACAGTTTGGGGTTCTCCGGTCGAATATATCTAATACTAGCCTTCCGCCAGCGTCTTCGCCCACGTGGACCCGTTTTATAGGTTCACGTAGGATAAAAACCATCCAATGTCCTTTCCCAAGGTCCACTTTAACATTTCATTAAAATTCGTTCAGTAGTTTAAGTTCCAGCTTAAACAGCGTAGCAGACAGACAGACAGACAAAGTTATTTATAATATTAGTAGGGATTAAGGACATTCTCGTAACTACTTTAAATTCAAGTAGTAAAGAGAATGTCCTTAACTCTAGAGTTTTCATTCGTTCTACTGACTGAAATTAAGGAATCCGACTCCGTTCTGCACTTGTAGTCTTTTGCATGTGACCCACATAAGCGAACTGTTTGATTTGCTCTTCTCAATTCTACACGTAAGAAATAGATAAGTAAATAATTATCAGCGGCACAAAATGTTTCGCTGCAATGTTTTTTAAATGGGGTTATTTTAAAGGATACTGGCAAAGTTCTTCTTCTTTTTGTATTAAAATAAGTAGTGTGTACAAAAAGAGGCATGGAAGTAGTGCGCTCTTTGACATAGCTCTTGGACATAGATTTGTTTAAATACTACTTACTTATTTTATTAGTTCACCGCCGCATAGGAGTCTGGCCGGCAAGCGGAGCTTTTCACGGGAACACAACACAATATAATTCTGAATTGCTTCACGTCAGAAATAAAGCAGCGATGGCTGGCACATGTAGGTAGGTGCCTACTTTCCCTGTGGAACCATGATATCGTAGTTCTATCATACCGTATCGTGAGTTGAGATCGAGTAAATCTCTTTCTTAATGATATTATTTTCAAGTTTTGGTATTATTTTTGTTATTATTGTTATTCTATATGTGGTGCACTAACAAATAAAGAGTATTTGTATTGTATTATAAATAAATAACGCTTCACAATCATAGCCCCACAGTAGGGTAGATATACCCTGTGTTGTGGGTACCATGGACACACAAAAAGACAGAAACACAAAAACCCAGACCAAGAACAAAAATTTAAACTCATCATTCAAGTTTCTGTTTCGCCGGGAATCGAACCCGGGGCGCCACGCAGGTCGTTAAAATCGTCGTCGGTCGTGTATTGTATTGTATTGTATTGTATTGTATTGTATTGTATTGTATTGATTACAGGGTTCAGAATAAGCATACATTGTACCTGAAAATTTATTTATAACAGGGCTGGAGTTTTTTTCCGCCCACTTTTTTCTCCTAGCCAATATAAGCCTTAGCGCACCCAAAGCGGATGACGGTCAGCGATGGCCGTACAACAATGACAAACATGTGTATATTATTACCAAGGATGTTAATAAACTATTTCATTTCATAGGATATGAGTAATTTATTTAATGCTGGCTAGTATCTATAGGCCTACTGTTTAAGAGAAATCAGATCAAACGGTTAGAGCCTCTTTAACCACCTTCAAGTAAAGTTACAAGTACGCTAATTGTCGGTTAAAGTCACCCGTAACTTCAATTTCAATTTCACGATGTTCGAGAAGCACTAATCATAAGATAAACTGACCCGTACTCATAGCTTTTACTTGCCAATTAACTTTACTTGGGACGTAACGTAATCAATAATAATGGAGATGGTGAACGAGACCCTTAGACTTATCAACAAGGTTGCCCATAGCTAATCTTGATCACTAAAGATTATATTATTTTTAAAGTAGGTAGGTATGTCTTGAATTACTTGTGATCTTGTCTACAACCTACTAAATTAATAGAATTTAAACTAGTCTATGGGCCAGCTGTTAAGCTGATACTGACCTTAAGAGCGTAAAGCTTATTTGTTTTATCAAAATTATTATCTCAAATAGGTATTTATAGGACGGAAGAAGATAATGCTAATATTATCCTCTTCCGTTATATTTTTACATTTTTTGGGAGTTTCGTACCCCAAGGGTACAAACGGAACCCTAATACTGAGACTCTGCTGTCCGTCCAACCGTCCATCTGTCACCACACCAGGCTGTATCTCATCAAGCGTAATAGCTACATGGTTGAATTTTTCACTGATGATTTATTTCTGTTGCCGCTATAACACACATACTTGTAATGTAAGAAAAACAGAACAGAATAAAATAAATATTTAAGGGGTCTCCCATCTCCCTGTTATGTTATGGGACGTATTATTTTGCCGTTTTTTATAGATAATGGTACGGAACTAAATATTTGCACTTGTTTTATACTTTATACTACTAGAGTTTACTAGAGTAGCAAGGTGACAAAAAAGTCGCTGCAATCCATGAATACTTCGTCCATTGAACTTTTTAAACCTTTGAGATTGCAATGCTTACTCCTGAGGCTGACGCTCACCGCCAATGTACATATCTATTTTATATATAATTCTTCTGTGAGTGTGTATGTCACTGAACTCCTCCTTAACGGCTGGACAGATTTTAATGAATTTTTTGTGTGTATGCAAAAGGATTCGAGGATGGTTTAGATTCACAATTTGGGCCACTGGAAATGTTTTTTAATAAAAAAAATTATTTATAAGTAGTTTTCCCATATAAATTGTTCCTATGTGTCAAACGTTTGTATTTCGTGCCGTGCCGTTCTAAACTTTGACACATTCAGAATAACAGGACAGTTCGTATGTCATTATTTGTTTTATATTTTTGTTTGATAGTAACATGAAGTCTCTTTAAGATAATAAGAAGACAAATCCTCTTTTATTACTTTTAAGGCAGGACAACGTCTGCGGGGTCCACTAGTCTATTTTATATAAATGATCTATTGAAGACATACTTATATAAGTGTGACAGCCCTACAGACCTTTCTGATCTCTGAAACACTATAAAATTCTTCACAACCGTAATGGATGTTATTTTGTCGGTTGAACGAGCGAGACATTATGTTTCTAAGTAGGTAATATAGTAGTTTGGTAATAAATACAGGTACAGCAGTTTTTGCATTAACAACTCAACAAAATGTTAATTTCTTCAATAAACTTTGTAAATGATAGAGATTTAGTTAAGTATACTTAGAAGTAAAAAATCACAAGGTCTCAAAGCATTTCCTCTGGATCGAGAGTCATTTTAAATGCGCATAATTATGATATTTATGATACATAATGTATTATCATAATGTAAGTTATATGGTTATTATGTATTCATGACAAATAAATATACCATACCGCTCCTCCTTAGGTCTTCCCTAAACTTTCGAAGGTCTTGGATGCCGTAATGGGCCAAATGTCATTTTCCATCACAATGCGACTGTAGAGATTGAGGATGGGGGCTAGAATTCAATCAAATTTATAGCGCATATTTTAGTTCATTGAATTTACCGATGAGAACATTCTTCAGCCTTTTAATGTTTGCGTTCTCTTCTAAATGTCACCTGTTTTCTACCATTTATCGCTTTACTGCTGGTCACGGTTCGGTTATAATAGCTGGAGGACTAAAGTGTCTCCTTAGACCTTACAGCACCACGCTGGTTCCAACGTGAGTTGGTCCAACTATTATAAAATATACAATATACGTAAAGTTATGTGGGCTACAGTGTAAAAACAAGGTTTAAATGTAGCGAGGAAAATATTGTCGTAATCATAATATATATAAATTATTACAATAATAATCTCTTTAAAGTCTCTTTTGTGTTATGCAAATATCTATTATTTGAACCATATGTAGATCTGAAGTAACGATACGCGGCGACACATTCTGACTGAGAAGCAGAGTGGACGAAGCGAGATTGTAGAGTTAGGGCTTGTAGATTCATGAGCTGGCTCTACACGAGATCTCACATATTTTTCACACAGTAAGCCATAATATACACTCTACCTACTTGTTAACAATTTACATTAAATATTATTTAGGTGGGGTGGGTGATCCCACCCACATAAATATGTTTCAAAATTGCTTGAAAACGAAATTTTCTACAGTCACCCTCTCACTAAATTAATATTTTACGCTCAACGCTACTTAAGCCAAAACTCGTAAGTTTAGGATATTGTAGGTCTTTCCTAACTTCTCTATCGACATAAAACCAGCCTCATAAACTATGAACAGAATTTAAAATGAAACATTTTCCATTGTCAAGTGATAAAATATTTTTGTACGAGTACACATGCACAAGGCATTTTCAGCGCAGCTTCTACGACAGACTTTTTAAGTAGGTCATCCATCCTAATAGTGTTTTAATCTGGATCAGTGTAAGTTGGTTCGAGATAAGTCGGCCGATAAGCCAGCTATGCCTGGCGTGTCGAATAATCGCTTTGGTTTACTTTAATGTGTTGTCTTAATTAGTTTGAAACTATGTTTTGTGTGGATAAAAGGTCTAAGTGGTACCTAGTACCAAGAGTCATTTTTTTGGGAACATGGTTCATTTTAGTTGCATAAATAGTGCCTAAACGGTGCCCGCAGAGCAGAAGCCTAGTTGTTAAGAAACTTGACTCCCACGTCAGATACCCGGGTTCAAATGCCAGCGCTCATCTCGGAATGAATTTGTGTCGGAGAAATGTTCAGTGCATGTTTCATTTGGTTTGATTACGTGAAACCCGAGAGGACGACTTTCTTTGCCGTACATGTCTAAAAGTTAAACATTTTCTCTATAGTTTATTTCATCCACCAACTTGCCGCCATCTTGTGGCTCGATAGGATAGGATAGGACCCACATTATAAAAACCCGAACTCAGCTTTTCAGCGCTGGCTGGTCAGTTCTTGATCACAGTAAAGCATTTGTCTTTTGGCGCCCATTTGTCTTGAGTGTTTTTTGCTTGCTGTATTGCTTACGCGAAAGATGTTTAATTCCTTAAAAAGCTTCAAACATCTATGGCTTCAAAACGATCGTTGAAATTCATTAACAAAATAAGTGTCAACAAAATAAGTACTTACCTACCAATAACGATTACCCGCCCATGTTTTCTACGAAACTACTGCTATGAAAAACCTCGAAAAACATGATATTTTCGTTATAACTTCTGTGCAACTTTTAAAGTTAAGTAGATGTTATAATTCAAGTTTTAGGAGATATTGTAGAAGTTTCAGATAAAGTGTTTCGTGTAGCGATATGGGAGCTATGCGAGCATAGTGACGTGCCGAATAATGGCCTCCTAGGATTAACTTTAATGCGTCCAGATTTAGAACACAAAACGTATTATGGCTCTAATACGCTGACGTATTTCTAAGCCTGGATATTTTTAAAGATAAGAAGTCTTGCAAGATAAGAATGTATCATTACAACCTAGCTTTTAAGTAAAAAGATAAAGTGAAAAAAATAAACCATGGCCACGTGATCATCTTATCTATACATATAAGGGGCCGTCCATTAATCACGTGAGGTCGTTTTTCTCATTTTTTGACCCCTCCCTCCCCCCTGGTGATATTTGGTGAGGTTTGGGACCACCCCCCCCCCTCCCCCCTGGATCACGTGTATTTTTTTGGAAGTCTATGTAAAGGCTATTTTTGACTGGAAAAAAATATTAAAAAAAGGCGTTTTGATTCGAAAAACATTTATATGTATTTGCAATAAAATTAATGAATAATTAATTAATGTTGTCTTCGTCCCACGGAGTTGCAAGACTTTCATTTAAGGTTACAACTGGTAAAGCTTCTTCTTCACTGGTAGTTGTTATTGGCAAAGAGGTTTGTGACATATTAACTTCGGTTTCGTCAAGCCACTCGGCATCATCATCCTCGCGCACTACGCAGAGAACCTCCCTCCCTCGGCGGGCGAGTCAATCAAGGTACATACTACAAATCGTTCAAATTTTCGCGCCGTTCAAAATTTCGGTTCAGAAATAGCGCTTTTTGACAAAAAATAAATAAAATTAATACACGTGATGTCTAACGAGACCCCCCTCCCCCCTCGTGATGTTTCGTGATGTTTTCCGTACCCCCTCCCCCCCCCCTTTTGAGCCTCACGTGATTAATGGACGGCCCCTAATAAAACTGTAAGCAGGGTCAATTCTGTACATTGCATATAAATTTAAAAAAATACTTCTATGGGTCTTTTTATAAGTAACAGAAGCTAAAAATATAAGTTTTGAAATTATTGTCTGTCTGTCTGTCTGTCTGTCTGTCTGTATGTTGTTAGCTTTTCACGCAAAAACTACTGGACGGATTTTGATGAAACTTCTTTTGTTTTATATATATTGGTCCTCGCTAACATTTAGGCTATAGATAATTTTAAAAATCACTCTTTAAGGGTGTGAAATGAGCGATGAAAATTTGTATGGAAAACTTGGATTTTTTCAATAGATTTTCTTGAAATTTGGTATAAATATTTTCTAACCAAAATAAACGAATACGTATTTCAGCATTTCCCGAAATTCATCCTTTAAATGTCAATTTTCTTTGAAACTCTTTGAAAATTGAGTGTCGAAACTTGATGTACAGAATATTTTTGTGCAGAGCAATATACTTATAATTTTGTATTTGTAATCTTTACTAACATAGTAAGAATTCTATTTAAGCTTTTTTCAAAACTACCCCTCAATAGCAAATAAAATGGATTCGAAAGTTGGTATCTCAAGCGTACAATAATTAACCTTAACTTATTATTTCATTCTCAAATTCTTTTCCCTTCTTTGAATGATGTGTTTACTGATATATTGTTGAATGAATTTCCGTAACATTAGTGTGTATTTCATATCACACGTTGATTGATGGAGATATTAAGGATTCTTTAAAGATTCTTTATAAAAATATTCTTTTATTCCAAATACAGATAGCACACTGTGTAGAGACCCTGCCTTCTGCTTTAGTTTTCACAATGTTATATGAGTTATGATGACTTATGACCAAACTGCTGTCCGCAAGTTTTAAACCTATAGTTTATTAATTGACCTTACAATTATTTTTCCGATTGTTTAATCCTAAGCACGTGTATGTTTAGAAATTTTATCTCCCAACTACAAGTAGTTGTATAGTGCACCTCTTTTCTGCAGTAGGTTAAAGCTATGTATATAGAATGAGTCTATACATTCTTTGCAGTATAAATTCACCCAATTTACTAAAGATACTATTTTTAAAATAGATGAAGCCACGGGTACAGCAGTATCTCTTAACTTTAAAAAACGAGGTACATATTTGTAAAGAGAATCTGATTGCGCGAGAAAAGCGAAACGTGAGAAAAGTGGATAGTAAGAACAGTACAGTAAGCATTCCTTACTGTTTTAGGTTTGAAGGATTTAGAAAAAATACATTAGGTTTCTTCTGAACATATGAACATTGTATTATAAGTGATTTCACTATAATGTAAGAATAATCTACCTACTACTTATTCAATGCAAATAAATAATCTTTAATTTTTAATCAATCCATTTTATAAAAGTCTTTATACACGCGGACGACGTCGCGGGCATAGCTATTTGTCTATAAATTCTGCTGCTTTTGAGGTTCTAATTTATACAGATCTATATCTGCATGTGTTACTATTGTATTTTTTTATAGATTAATTGCAGCTAGACTGTTGTAACTAAACAGTATCTGTTTCATTATTTACAAACGTTAATATTAAGAAAATTTATATTATACTAACATAATATTATGACCTTATATTTTTACTTACTAGCCATGAATTTGAAATAAAAATCTATTGCTATCTTAGAATAATTACAAAAATTACATTATAAAAACCAAGTTCGCGCACCCAAATCGAAGCATGTTGATTGGTGCCAATAATAACACCAAACGCCCGGGCCACTCCGTAAGACTTAAGGTTTTTTATCACAACACTTTTTAAAAACAAAAGAAGTCTAATAAAATAACTTTTCACAGTGTTTTCCATATTTTGTAGTATTTTATATGACGGCTCTATTTAATTGTTAGTCGATTATCTGTCAACTGGCAATACTGACAGATGACGTAACACCGGACGCTGGGGCGGCGGCCATTACAGACCGAGTGAGGATTGAGCTAGGAGCGTGTAAGGAGATTGCGCACGCGCCCCACGTGTTCGGGTGGAACGTCGGTCGGTTATAAAGTGATCGTTCTACCTACAAGTGATTTGTCCGTATTATAAATTAGCGATTGTTAATTTCGTAATCAGTAAAGGAGTGTCTTAGATTTACTTTACTCGCCCACATGAATAACTCTGATGTATGGCCACCGCTCGCCAATATCAGAAGTGGGATTACCATAGAACAGATTACTTGTGCGATTTTGTGATTTCAGGTTATGCCACGAAATGAGAGACAATAGTTATCAAACAAACTGAGCGATATTACAAAGGAGGGTACTCGGAGGTCATAACTGTCTAAGTATCACAACGACGTGCCTTTATCACTATGTACAAGGAGCGATAACCGAAAATTATGGGAAGGCAAAAGGAAGTCAAATGGGTGACTGCCTAACCACTTGTACTACGAGTATCAGCACTACGTAACGTGAGGATGCCTTGCGTGAAGCAGTTATTGAAATTCAGGGGAGTAATGTTCATTGTTATCGTTATTAAATTCGACGACCTGCGTGGCGCAATGGTTGCCGTGGCGGACTGTCAGTCGAGGGGTCCCGGGTTCGATTCCCGGCGGAGTGGACTTTTGAGGGATGGATTTAGGTTGCTGTTCTCGGTCTGAGTGTTTGTGTTTCTGCCTTTGTGTGTCCATGGTACCCACGACAGGCCCACGATACGGGTTGTATCTACCTTGCTGTGGGGCTATGAATGTGAAACGTCATTTTTATCATTATGTTCAATTAACTTGATTAACGTCAATTTGATATCAGCGCTAGATTTTAATAAGTGACGCTTAAGCGTGTTATTTTTTTTAGGGTTCATCACCTCGAAATAAAAATAAACGGAACCCTATAGGATCACTTTGCTGTCTGTCTGTCCGTCGAGACCCTTTTTCACAGGAACGCGTGGAGGTATCAAGCTGGAATTTATATCAAATACTCAGGTCTATTGTTACTTGGAGCTGTTATAAAAAAAAAAACTTCTAAGCCAGCGCAATCAAAATATACAGCCGTTTATGCCGCAAATTTCTGCAAATTCTCGTCACTCGCAAGGAATCAAAACCTACAGGATAGTTCACGTGAAATCAGAATCTTGAAATTTGATACGAAGCAACGTGTTATAGCACAAAAAAAAATCTATGAAGTAACATAAGAATTATGAATCCCATTAAGGGTAGGTAGATTCTGGTAATCTGTTAAGCCGAGTCATCGTTTTTATTAGATAATTCGTCGTAATTTAGCGCCGCGACGAAAGGACATTTTTGAAGCGAGGGCAAAGCTAGCTGTGATGATAGTAACGTGCATTTTTACTGGCACGGATGCTTTTGATAAAGTATTTCTGAACGTGGGCCATCGTGGCGGCCATTACAAGCAAAACCACGCGGAGTGTAACTGTGTAAGTGAGGCCAGGTCTCCACGACATCATTTACTCAGGGACCCCTTAGAATTCCCTTAGTATAAAATATAGGTTTTATTAGTTTTGTTCCCTAGCATCACTTTGTAAACGAATCCTTTTCAACCTATACCTACTGACTGGTTGACATAATTATGGTATGTCATATTGTACAGTTTTTATTCTCATTGTTATCAAGTGTTAAAAGACAATTCGAAGTCGAATGTCGAATAATGAACTAAGTAAAATTTATATACCTACCCTCATCTGTGGTTACTTTTATTACGAGATTTGTAACTTCTGATAACTGAATATGATTTGTTTTATCGTTGGAGATCATGTTGACAGTAATTGCCATTATTTTATAAAAGTTTCGATACTTTTGACTTTGCAATGAGAATGTTGGTTATTGTGGTTATACTGATGAAATTAACGTATTGATAATTTCTCTTCTTTTAAAATTTTCAATTCTTCAAGTGACTTTTCGTTACAAGAAAGATCACTTTTAAATTTATTTTCGTGATGAGGCAAGAAAAGAATTAGTAAGCTTAGTTAATGCACTGCATATAAAAAAAAAACGAGAGAAAAATGTATGGTATATTCAGATTCCCTGTTAGAATTATGATTTGCTGGTTTCTTTTGTTAAGATATTGTCTGATTTGAGGCCTTGTTCTGCTTCTCCAGGTAAACTGTTGATTAGTTACGTCCCAGGTAAAGTTAATTGGCAAGTAAAAGGTATGAGTATGGGTCAGTTTATCATATGATTAGTGCTACTCGAACATCGTGAAATTAAAATTGAAGCTACGGGTGACTTTAACCGACAATTAGCGTACTTGTCACTTTACTTGGAGGTGGTGAAAGGGGCCCTAAGATGAATCATATTTGTGAACTAAAAGGTAAAACCACAGAAAGGGGCGGTGCGGGTTATTTGGAACTCCGTGGGTAAAACCGGTAGTTTTTGAAATTGAAGCTTTGTTGTTCATTTACCGTATCATATCAGGCTTTCATTGAACATTGACTATTTAGAACTTATTGAAGCCTCTTTGGGTTTATCGTTTACTTTATATTCCATCATTAATTGTCGGTAGATTGTGTCAATAGAAAATAACTTGTAGGTAACTGAAATTGTTGAGATAGCTTGGACAGCAACAAAGTTTAGTCAGATATTGATAACTGCTGGTAGTCACTAGTATTATTTGTACATTTGTTGAAGTAAGCAGTGCTAACCCATATTTTACAAAGTTCAGCTTTACTAATATCATATTTGCAGGACTATGTTTCTAATTTCGTGTAGCGTACTGTGGTAATTAATCAATTTATTGTTGCATCTTAAATAAAAGTGTCGAAATTATATTACCGTTGTTTCGAATACTTTAAAAAAAAAAGCATTTTACTGTGGTCATAGTTGTATGCAACATAGTAGCAGTTACTCAAAGGTTTCGCAATGCAAAAAAAAAGAAGACTGTCTGATTTTATTGAATTGTCATTACGTGTGCCTAATGGTGGTTTTCATAACTGTAATAATACGTCAATGAACTATATCGTTCCTATTAGCAAGAATGTATCTTTCCATGAAGGCTTGAAAGCTACTCCGTTTATCAAATTAATAACTTCAATGAAATTGAATCTGCTATTGAAATTTTGACTGAAGGTAACGGTAATTGAATTCAATTGTGAAAGATATTTTCCATCAAGTGACCACTTTGCTGTGCTAGTACTTTGTTTTCATCGGTAAGTTAGCTCACTAGTCTGTTAATGATATCAACTTTGCATATTGTGTGTAGGTGTCTAGGTTTTCTTTTTGAGTTTATGGTGATGGCGTAGGGCCGTCAAAAACCCGCGTTGTACGCCACAGTTGCCAAACTTTTAAAATCTCAGAAAGTAAAACAAGTGTGGTGGTGCAATAAATGTTCATTATAAGTACAGCTGTTAATTTTAAGTCCCCAGAATCGCAATTTACTTCTGTTAAAAAGTTTCGAAAGTTAATAACAAAAATTATTTTGTAATCTTATCCGCTTTATTATCACATTTTCAGGAAAGTGAAGAATAGTTGAAGAAAAGGGTTCTTAAAGTGAAAAATTAATGAACTGAGTTATGGAGATAAAGACGCTACCAAGTTAATGAGGACCCTTGAAAAAAAAGGCCAGGCCAATCAACTATTATGTGCATGAAAAGTGAGAACACCAGTCCTGTTTGTGAAATGACTGGAACAGGAGCCAGATAGCAGCGATCAAGCTATAAGAGCGCTTCGACCATGACATCCGGTGAGCCCGTTTCTATTGTTTTGGTATTGAATTGGCTGGTCGGAGGGGCTTCATACGCCCGGTCCACGCCATGTAATTGTGTTTGGCTGGTCGAGAGGGCCCCGCACGCCCGGTCCACGCCCTGTATGGTTGGTCGAAGGGGCTTCATACGCCCGGTCCACACCATGTAATTGTGTTTGGCTGGTCGAAAGGGCCCCGCACGCCCGGTCCACGCCCTGTACGGCTGGTCGAAGGGGCTTCATACGCCCGGTCCACGCCATGTAATTGTGTTTGGCTGGTCGAAAGGGCCCCGCACGCCCAGTCCACGCCCTGTATTGGTGGTCGAAAGGGCCTTGCACGCCCAGTCCGCAATGCGCTACTGGCTACCTTCAAGCCTAATCCTAGGTACTCCTTACATGTAACACATGCAATGTAATGGGATAGGGATATCGCACTATATGTCAGGAATGGTCGAGCGAGTACTGTTTTCGTTTTTTTTTGTTTCAGGTGACGCACGAGGACGTGCGACAGTCAGAGATGGCCGTGACGGCTCTATTTAATTGTTAGTCGATTATCTGTCAACTGGCAATACTGACAGATGACGTAACACCGGACGCTGGGGCGGCGGCCATTACAGACCGAGTGAGGATTGAGCTAGGAGCGTGTAAGGAGATTGCGCACGCGCCCCACGTGTTCGGGTGGAACGTCGGTCGGTTATAAAGTGATCGTTCTACCTACAAGTGATTTGTCCGTATTATAAATTAGCGATTGTTAATTTCGTAATCAGTAAAGGAGTGTCTTAGATTTACTTTACTCGCCCACATGAATAACTCTGATGTATGGCCACCGCTCGCCAATATATAGTTAATTTGGTCAAAATAAAAATATTTTGTTTGTCAGATATGACAGCTGTAGGAATCTATTTAGTGCTTCAATTTTGATAGCGCGCGTATGAAGACACTCATTCTATACGTATATATTCTAAGATTGCTATTAATATTATAGCCAGCAATACTAGCTGACCCCGCGAACTCCGTATCGCGTTTAATTGTTTGGGGTGGGCCACCCTTATCACTTAGGGGGATGAAAAAGATAGATAGATAGTAGCCGATTCTCAGACCTACCCGATATGCACACAAAATTTCATAAGAATCGGTCGAGCCGTTTCGGAGGAGTATGGGAACGAACATTGTGACACGAGAATTTTATATATAAGAAGATAAGTACGTACATAGGTACCTGCCTAATTTTTATGGAATTAAGTTGCAAAGTTGTTGGTCATGTATTAAAATGGTCGCTATAGATAGACATTTAAACTTAAACTTAAGTTACCTATTTAGTTACGATTTGGTAAAAATTTTTAAATTAAATTGTAAGTTAAGTAGTGTAATCTGTTGATGTACATCGAGTTATCAAGCGTCAACACCAACATTATAATGGACTTGCGAGTCATAAATGCTGCTTCCGGCCGCCGCGCGCCGCATCGCATCAAAGAAAAACTCGCAGTGGTACAAGTACAACTATATAAAATGATTTAAGTAAAGCTCTTTAATTCGAAGTGATTAGAATAAGGACTTTTATTCTTCAATTGGTACCTATGTTTTTTTATCTACCTATGTACAGCGATTACTCCGAGATACACGATTGACTAAATCAATTTACGTGATTCTCTTGAAGTTGGAATAGTTGCCATTTGGTCATGTTGGTGTACTTCGCCATTTACTACACTGGCAATATGCCCAGTAGTCCAGGGTAGAAGCCTTTAAAAATAATGAAAAGTGAAAAAAAATTATAATAGAATGAAACCCATTAGAAAAGGAGGGAAATATGATAAAAATGAAAGGAAAAATAATTTACGGGCGATCTGAGGTTGGGAAGGGGATGGGGGTGAGTTTTTAAGGGTAAAAAACGGTTTTTCTCGATTTCCGGCAAAACTAAAAGTCCTATCGAAAAAAGTCAAATGGAAAAGTTGTAGATAATAAAAAGATCTAAAACTTTTGTATTTACACTTTTTTCACATAACCTCAAAATTTATGTGAAAAATTCAAAAAACCAAGTTTTTGGTTTTTTATTTTTATCTTTTACAAAAATTTTTTGTTTTTAACGAAATTTTGTGAAAACTTACCTTTTTATGTCCCAAATACGCTGTAATTTATTTAATTAAAAATATTTATTTTTTCACCTTATTTTGAATTAATATCGAAAAAACAGCCTAATTTTCAATCGAAAATTCACCCGTCAAAATATCAGCTTTTTTCAAAAAGTTGGTGTGGTTTCTGTTCGTTGGAATCTCTACTTTCCGATGGTAAAAAAAAAATATATGTTACTATGGTAAATCTTCTCAGAAAATGCAAAAATTCAAAGAATTTTTTATTGCATACACTTGCTTATCATCTGCCTTATTGCAAATGATACAAACAGATTCATCCATACTGATAATCTGAAAAGACAAAATCGAATTAATAATGTCTTCACTATTTAATCGTGAATAAACTCCCATGAAAAAAAAAATATTAAAGAAATCAATGTCAAAATGTATAAATAATATATTTAAAATCTATAAAAAATATATAAAATATATATCGTAAATATATTTCTAATAAAACAAACTTTTGGCCGATTTTCATATATATTTTATACTTTTTTATAGATTTATAATATATTATTTATACATTTTGACATTGATTTCTTTAATATTTTTTTTTTCATGGGAGTTTATTCACGATTAAATAGTGAAGACATTATTAATTCGATTTTGTCTTTTCAGATTATCAGTATGGATGAATCTGTTTGTATCATTTGCAATAAGGCAGATGATAAGCAAGTGTATGCAATAAAAAAAATTTTGAATTTTTGCATTTTCTGAGAAGATTTACCATAGTAACATATATTTTTTTTTACCATTGGAAAGTAGAGATTCCAACGAACAGAAACCACACCAACTTTTTGAAAAAAGCTGATATTTTGACGGGTGAATTTTCGATTGAAAATTAGGCTGTTTTTTCGATATTAATTCAAAATAAGGTGAAAAAATAAATATTTTTAATTAAATAAATTACAGCGTATTTGGGACATAAAAAGGTAAGTTTTCACAAAATTTCGTTAAAAACAAAAAATTTTTGTAAAAGATAAAAATAAAAAACCAAAAACTTGGTTTTTTGAATTTTTCACATAAATTTTGAGGTTATGTGAAAAAAGTGTAAATACAAAAGTTTTAGATCTTTTTATTATCTACAACTTTTCCATTTGACTTTTTTCGATAGGACTTTTAGTTTTGCCGGAAATCGAGAAAACCCGTTTTTTACCCTTAAAAACTCACCCCCATCCCCTTCCCAACCTCAGATCGCCCGTAAATTATTTTTCCTTTCATTTTTATCATATTTCCCTCCTTTTCTAATGGGTTTCATCCTATTATGATTTTTTTTGGTTTTAAAAATTATCGACCCTGGACTACAGTGCTATTACTAAAAAAATAACAAGGATCTTGGGAGTTTTTGCGGGTAGTTGGAAAATACATATTGTGCTCTTGTTTTCTTTTCTTTATTTGTGAAATAAAATAACAGTACGAAAATATGTTATTTTCAACTTGCCTCCAAAATTTCATCGGAATGTTTGGGTAAAGTAGCCATCGCTTTATTGATTTACTGACTTTTCCACACAATTATTATGACATTGACCAGTTTCAACAAAACTGGCAAATATATTGATTCATAAATTATATTTGACGCTGGCAATATGCAAAGAGTTTGCAATGCCATTATTGAAAGAAAAAAAGCAAGGATCTTTTGATTCATTATCTACACCAAAGACCAATAATCCTAAAGCATAAGAATAAATAATAATTACACCTAAAGACAGCGGGTCGGTGTAACCACTTTGTTGGCATCTCTTTTTCGCAGCCAGTGTTACCCACTTATCATATTTTCCCCCAAATTTGGTAATCTACAATATCAAGCAAGTAAACTATAAACATTGGCAGACCAAACTGTGAAAGGATTTATATGCTTGTGCATTATGGTTGGTTGTTTGTGAGTTTAGATTGGTTGACTGGCATAAAGTTAATTGGGTCAGCAAATTACAGGACATACATATAGGAGAAAATAAATAGACAAATACAAAGATCTTTAATGGCACCAATATGGGTGTTTACAAAAGCTGTTAATACATATTTAGTACGTCATATTTACCTTAATGAGCTATGCAAATATTACCAAGATAAAAGTAAACACTTAGTTATAACGCAATATATAAAAATGTACATTTGTATCAATTTTATTATTATTTTTCTTCTCTTTATCCTTTTGGTCAATAAATGGCTTTCAAAATAGACCGAACAAATTCGGAATTAAATTGATGGTTGCCAGTCAATACGTCCAGTGGCCTGAATCCATTTATTTTCGGCAAGAGCGTCAGTTGGAAAACTGAAAAAAATATGACAGCAACATGAGATGAAATTCGTCTGGTAAACTTCTCATAATGTCTAATACAAAATGTATGGAGTATATTTTTATAGTCTGTGTGAGTGAAATTTAATATGTCGGGAAAATGCTCATAACGTGCACCCCAGGCGCGGTCCCAGGTGGGGGGGTCACAGGACATGACCCCCCCCCAATCCGTCAGTCATGCGTACATGGAAGGTAAAACAAGCGAATTTGAGACACTTCTTCCCTCAAATTTCTTGGCGACCCTCCCCCCAAAATTGAAGGCTGCGACCGCGCCTGATGCACCCAGCCTATAACATTTTACTGGTCTCCACTTAAATAGTTATATATAAACAGGGGGTATTTGAGCCTCCCGCTTGAAATGTAACTAACTACTAATGAGGTAACACATAATCTTTGATATTATTATTGTCACTGTTTTTGTTAAAAATAATTATATTTAAATAAGATGGTTAATTTTTTACTAATACGGGGAGGATATTTTGATTCGAGATCTGACAACACAAT
Source organism: Pyrgus malvae (assembly GCA_911387765.1). Lineage (NCBI taxonomy): Eukaryota > Metazoa > Arthropoda > Insecta > Lepidoptera > Hesperiidae > Pyrgus > Pyrgus malvae. The sequence goes on along the minus strand of OU426958.1, from coordinate 2,032,605 downwards.
TTCGAATTTGACAATGTTTGAAATAAACAAATATATGTTTATTTTCACGAATTTCACTATATTTACGTTGAATGACTAGTTATAAGACAAAAGTAATTAAATATCTATATATAAACAATACATATTTAGTACATTTTAAAGAGAAGTATTTAACTTACGCGTAAAATGTAATACCTTCCGGCAGCCTTCCTGTTTACGCTCACTGCGGCTCTTACAACCTAAAATACTGCAGCTCACCATATTATGGAACTAGAAAAATGTTATTTGCTTTTAATACAACACAATTTACAGCTGTGAGAATCGATTTTAACACATAAATATTATAAAACAACAATGTCACCCCGACTTCCACAGTTTGCCTGCCACATAATTAAAGGGCACTGTCAAAATATGTGGTTACACCGAAAAGGACAGAAAATCTCGCTCCCATCTCTTTTTAACAAGTTCTTTAAGTATATTTCGATCTCGCTTTAGCGTGCCGTAATGAAAATATGCCTCTGTCTATAGTACGTAAGTACATTATGCTTAGTCTTAGACTAGGAGGCATGCAACCCTTCTTTGAGTCCCACAGCTGTACATGATTCTCTCTTTTAACATCATGCAATTTAGTGGAGCTACTGGTTAGTTATGATTATGACAAACTGAGGAAACGTCTGAAGAATACAATAAATAAAATTAGCGTCAACAGGGCATGGCATGTAGTATCTAAGTTTGTACTGTACTAGAGTAGATTTCAATATCTACGCTGTATTCAGAAAAACATTATGTTTGTACCACTCAATGTTAAGTATCAGTGTAAGTTGTAAGTCTACATGCTACTGAGTATACTTACTCTATGTCCGTAGCATGTGAACGAAAAGCAACACTTGTTTCGCGCGCTTAGAGCGATGGCAGCACGGGCTGACTGCCATTGCCTTTAAAATTAAAAAAATAATTTTAAACGCGTAGGAAAGCGCGGGAATTCTTGTCTTTCCGTTACAATTTAAACACGATCAATATGTTTGAAATAGTTTTGTTTTAATGTTTGATTTTAGTATTCTTTACTGTGTCATTGTTTTGATGGAGTGTTTGGATTACTAAAAGAGGTAGGTTTTCTTTTACTACTCTTGCGATAAGTATGAAAAGCATAATATGTAGTTATAGTTTGGTACATGATTTCAATCTACTAAACTTAGATGTACTAAAGTATTTATGTATGTACCTACGTACCTATATTTCTTATGAGAAAAAGCAAAATAAAAGCTGAATGTAATGGACAATGTAACACCTATTTAACAAACATATTATCTTACCCGATATATACTGTTCACATAGGTTTTATCAACAAATTAGAATAAATTAGGTTTATTTTATACCAACTCGCACGTGGTATGTCGCATTTCCACACAATTATTATGCCTTTTACAACAAAACTATGGCAATAATATAACATTTTATCATCATTATTGTTATGCATAAGGATTTTGGGAGATATTCCGGGAAATTTATGGCGAAACTTACCCCATTAAAATAGATTAATCATTGCTATCGCTGCCGACCGAAAATAAAACATTAGTTGGAGCAGCCAATGGCACGTCAATTAATATTTAATTACGGGTACGTGAGTAAAATTACATTGTTTGTAAAAGTAGAGCTGTCAATTTATTGTCAAGTAGAGGTCAATCCATCTCAATCGCAGACCTCGCATATTTTGCTTCGCTCAAGACTTCGATTTATTTTCGTAGATAGTTTACTCCATGTTTACTCCGGTAGGAGTATTAATGTTCTGTGATAGTTTATATGTAAATTTTGACAAAGTAAGGTATCTTTGTAGTGGAATTTTTAATTGAAAATGAAATAATTAAAATTATTTTTTATGACAAATCGTCATAAGTAGGTAGTAGGTAGGTATATTTCTGTCCACTAATTATCGTTTTTAAATTCATATTTCAATAAAAAAGGTGGTTCCAAGATTTTTTTACCACATTTTCGCAAAAATAATTAAGTAATAATGAAGGACACGGTTATCAGGGCAATGCGGAGTTAGGGACTTTAAAAATGAGCATTTGAAAGAAAATCTCTCTCCCTGTGCAAGAAATCGGGTGAGACGAGGACAAATCGGCACACATTGAATATCTTAAGCAAAAAGTTCGAGTACGCGGGATGGCATCTTTTCGCGAGCGGCGAGCCTTATTGACTTTTGAACATATTTTTGTAGGTTGTAAAATGACTTAAAAGAAAATGACAGGATACAGAAGAACGTGATTGACCTTCCATGCGGATAATCTAGAGAACTTATTAGAAACCTCTTAAGTTAAACTAATTTGGCTGTAACCGTTTAGCGTCCAACTGTTGGGCACAGCAGTGGAAAGATTCATACCTATATAACAATAATAATAATAATAACCAATATATAGCTGCTAATGCTAAGATTGATACCAGACATTGCTGGGCACAAGTTTTTACCCTACAATTAGGGAGTTTGGAGGTTACCCGTGCCCAGATTCAACGTGGGTTAGTGAATATCGATAAAAACAAGAGTCTACCGTGCCCTCCGAAGCCCGTGAGTTTTCGTAAGTGAATCGGTATGGGTAAATCGTAATCCAAGTGCGGATGTTCTAAAGAAGTTAGCTATTAGTGGTCACCCATGTCACTCTCAACCTTACTCGTTTCGCTTTGCTATGTAGATCACTTGCGCTTTGCACTCGCCGCAAGACCATCGAGGCGCACTTCGTTTATAAATAGGTACCTACCTACTTAAAAATATTATTTTTCATTAATTTTCCTGGTTACCTTACCGTTACCTTAGGCTATCATTTACGAAAATTATATTCAACCTCTCAGTTCATTAAAATAAAAACAGTAAGCCACAAAAGTAAACAAAACGGCAAAAAGTGGGTACATTACGTAAGTGTAGTTGTTCTCAGATTAGGCGCGTCACAGACGAGTGCGCGCCGGCCTTCCGCCTCGGCGACAATGGCAAGAATTACTGGTCATTCATTATACGTGTTATGAGAATTTGTTTTTAGTAGAGGTAAATGTGTGAAATTGAAGCGCAAATGGACGGGGTAGAGTGTATGATGGGAAGATCGCTATAATCAATCGCTATAAGCAAAAAGGTTACCATGCCGGACTGCCAATCGAGGGGTCCTGGGTTCGATTCCCGGCGAAACAGAAATTTTAATGATGAATTTCTTTCTCGGTCTGGGTGTATGTGTTCCTGTCTTTGTATGTGTCCATGGTACCCATGACACAGGGTATCAATTACCTTACTGTGGGGCCATGAGCGTGTTACGTTTATGCGCGTTTACGAAAACGCACAGGCTTCACAGATAGGGCTGCCATCACCTTAATTGCCGACGCCGGATAAACACGGCAAAAATGAAAAAAAAAAACATATGTAGCAAAATATGGTTTTTTCCCCGGACATCTCTGGAAAATTATTTTTTGCAACAAAAATAATAAAAAAATTATAATGATAATTTTTTAATTCCATTCGATCGTTGACTATTTTGCCGAGCCTTCTTGAATGCGGGTTATTGTGGATGAAATTTTAATTAAGATTTATTTCAATTTATCGCTTATCTATTTAAAAAATGGATTTCCTCTGCCAACAAAAGTTTTCAAAACCCCTGCCGGACGGCCCCCGGACGCCCTTCAAACTAGGACAAATCCGGGGAAATCTGGACGGATGACAGCCCTATTCACAGAGCACGTTAAGCTGTCGGACCCGGTTTTTGTCGATAGATGTCTTTCAACAGTGATGGAAGCCTTATGGGCGGTTTATAAAATATCAACCGTTCTTGCATTGGAACAGCTGTGTGGAGTAGTCTCCTGCTATGCCCAGCTGTGGGTAGAGACCTGTGCCCAGTAGCAACTTGTATGACTGTGCCCATCAGTGAGACGCAAAAAGCTAAGTACCTATAATATGTGTATATCTTCAATCAATAAGCGTGTATACATAATATTATCTTCTTTTCTTTGTTCCTCTTCCTGCATAATTTTAATTCCCATTTTAATGTACAAATTTTTATATTTGTAATTAATTAAGTTTTTAATTTTTGTAATATTTGTATAACTCAGTTTTTGTAAACGCCCCGTTATGTCCCACTACTGGGCACAGGTCTCCTCTCACAAGTCAGGATTTAGGCCATAGTCCACCACTCTGGCCAAGTGCGGATTGGTGGACGTCATGCTTTCGAGAAATTATAAATTTTTCTCAGATAGTCAGATTGTATACAAGTAAACGTTACACACACTCATAGACCCACAGTAAGGTAATTAATACCCTGTGTCGTAGGTACCATGGACACATACAAAGACAGGAACACAAACACCCAGACCGAGAACAGAAATTTAAACTCATCATTCAAATTTCTATAAAGTTAGGTAAAAACTACTTTGCAACAATCCGCAACCAGAACGTATGATGGTGTATACCTTTTTCATGCAATAGCACCTCCCTCCCTCCCACATAGGACACATGCACATGCAACCACCACCAGGTGGTGGTACGTATGTTGGTGTATACTTTTTGTTGTTGCATGTGCATGTGTCCTATGTGGGAGGGAGGGAGGTGCTATTTTTACCTAACTTTATAACAATGGAGTTCCGCAAAGTAACGCCTGATTCTATTAATTCAAATTTCTGTTTCGACGGGAATCGAACCCGGGACCCCTCGATTGGCAGTCCGGCATGATAACCATTGCGCCACGTTGGTCGTCGAACAAGTAAGACGATAAGATCTCATACATAGTTTTTTCTTTTTGAAACACGGATTTTGGTACTAGTATAAAAAATGCGTGGTTTTAAGTGGACTTTAGTGCCTGTTAAGTTATTATTACCTGAAGGTTAATGAGTAAACAAAACGCGTACGTTATTGAATTTAATTAAGTAATGAATACGGTATCCAATTAAGTTTTTCAAGTAGTAAATGAAAGATTAATATATAACATAACATATAAACAGTCAGTTGTGATTGATTTAAAATGATTACTAATATTACTTCAAATTTTGCTATAGATATATAGCAAACACATAAAAATCGAAGTAATATCAATTGCGTACCATATAGGGTTCGTTCGGGTTAAAGTTCTACATATAAAAGTCAAGATACTATGCAACCTTACACATTTCAATTGCCCCTAGTTTAGTATTCTTTGCCTTTGTTAGGCAGATTTCATGAACGCGCAAATCACGAAGCGGAATTGTCTTAAAATACAGTAAATACGACAAATACTTAACCTTGTTGAAGCTGGTAATAATGCATGTTATACTTGTATTACTATGAAATAGAAAAGTCCGTTATAAGTATTAAAAAAACACAAAAGTAATTTTTTTCACATCGTATCACCTCACATTATTTTTTTTGTCTTCTGCTACGGAACCCTAAAAATGGACATTAGCACTTTTAAAGTAACGTCGGCATAGGCAATCCCTAGCTGAAATCGTTTGTTGGTCGTTTAAAGTTTAAATTAAAAAAATACTTTTATGTAAATACAAACTTATTTAATTGTTACATTAATTTATTTAACTTAACACTAGGCTAAGATCTGTGCTCTATGTATTGATATACTACGTATGTATTGTTTGCCTTGGTGGATGAGCGGGGTACCCAGTAACTCGGGTCACCAACCCAGTACAGTCCCTTGCGACTTTTTGTAACTGAACTTGGTATTTGAATAAAACATTTTTGATTTTTGTTTTTTTTAAAGATTGCTTTTTATCAATTTACATTCGGGGCCGACCGGGAAATTTGCCACTAGTCACCCATCTTATATCCGAAAGCTTCCGTTTCACGGGGCTACGTTGTGTTCTACGTTATATTAATTCAGTATTGAACAATCAATCGTCCTCAGTTATCATATCCTTGTGATTGGGAATTTCGTTTTCAATTTAATATCGACCATCTTTGGTACACTTACTCTGTGTCTATCCAATAAAAATAAAAATAATCGAAATCGGACGTCTGACTCTACAAAAGTTTGAGCGTATTACAGAAATATATCGTCTCGTCGAATACACTTGCACTCATTTTGACGGTTTACAACCGTTCTTTAAAAAGTCCAGTTAGTAAAACTTATTCCATGTAGGCCCAGAATCAATCTAGGTTCAACATTGTCCTACATAATACAAAGATTAATTCGGCATAGAAAAATAATCATGTGACATACAATTTAAACTCCATTTTCGTGCAAGTCAATAAGAGATCAACCCACGGTCACCTGTGCGCATGACCGGCGTCACATAATACATTTCCGGCGGAAGTGGGACCATCGCCATTTTGATTTTAGATATTGTGCGCCCGCGCTCACCGTAGATAATCGATATCATCATCTGTTTGTGTATTTTGATTGTAATGTAATGGGCAGTGCAGAGAAAAATAATATATTTTTTGTGCTTTTTTAACTTAATAATATTAAAAATTTAATAATTAATTTAATTAATATATTTGGACAATTCACACAACGCCAAGCCAAAAGCTGATAAACATACTTATTTAATTCTTAATACATACTTAATTAGATAAATTAACACCCAGACACAGAAAAAATAGTCATGTTCATCACACAAAATTTGTCCTTGGTGGGAATCAAACCCCCGACCTCACGCTTCGCAGTCGGCTCTTCACCCACTACGCCACGGACGTTGTCACTTACCTTACTCTACTTTACTTACTCTACCTTAACTACACCACTAGTGAAGTAGTGACTGCAAGGCAAGGTTCGCTCTCCATTAGGCATATCTGGAGTCACCGCGCCGCTCCAATGCGGGTTACTATTATACGAGTTACTATTAGATGTTTTCAAACCACCTATAGGACACGACAAGGTTTAACGTCTGGCATCAATCATTATCGATGGATCGAATCGTTCTTTTAACCGTTCTAACAGTAATCACCGTGCAGTGGCACCAGTGGCACAGTGCTAGTGAGCAATAATCGCTTGCAGTTGTGCGCTTATATGTATTTAAGCTTGTAAGCTTTATACACACCAACTGATTTATGATTTAATCATATAACAATATTCTATGAAAATTTGTGTAACACGGCTTACAAAATTAAATATCGTTTTAGCATTTGGATAGAGTCCATACTAATAGAGTCCATACTGACAATGATATAAGTAAGCTTACAACTAAAGTCGCACATCGTTGCCAACAATGTTTCAAGTCAGTAAAAATAGCCTCCCCGATCTCAAATCAAGCCTGCCCAAACTAAACCATAGATGGATCTACTTAGCATCGAACATTACAGGATTCTTATTTCGTTATTATAATACACTTAAAAAGTAAATTACTGATTCCGTAGAAATGGGGTCGGCTGCATCAGCAGCAGTTGGGGAGACTCCCGGCGGCGACCTGCGGCTACCAAGTGTTGGTCTACGGTTCTCGCTTAACCAGCTTCGAGCGCTCAACTCCTACGTGGATACGCTGTATGAGGAAGATCAGAAAGGTAGAATTATCTACACATATAAAATGCTTCGTGCTGAATGACTGACTGATGGATTAAGCTACAGCCTAAACCGCTGATCGTGGAGATCTGAAGCTTGAAGGGTGTGTTTTTTATATGACGTAGGCATTAGATACGAGAGGATTTTCCGAAATTCCTCCCCTAAGTGGATGAAAAACGCTGGCGAAGTTTGTATGGGACATCGTGATTATTTGATCAATCTGCTTCAAATAAACATTCTTTAACGCAATCGATATTTCATATTTTATTAAAACTCGTCTTCAAACGGGGTTAAGGGACTTCTGTCCCGAGAGTTATTTTGGGCGTGATTTGCATACATACTCCTTAGTGATTTTGATCTCATGCAAAAATAAATGTTCTTATTATTTGCCGTGCTGTTAAAAAAATTGACACATATACAAAGCTAAAGAGTTTGTTTGTTTGTTTGTTTGTTTGAGTCGCGGCCGCTTGTATCATATTGTATGAGAGGAAGCAACCAATACGTGCAACCATTTTTTTATAGCATTTTTTAAATTATGTCACATCAGCTAGATTTCATAGTGGTTGAAATCCGTACTGAACTGTTGCACGGACTGTTTGATCTGAGATACACGGTATATGTTTTTAACCATCAATTATGGAAATATTTAAGAAATGGTGACAGTTGTGAATGAATTTTTTATTAAAAAATCCAAAAGTTAGTTTTACGACGGTAGTAAGTTTTACGACGGTCGATACACCGAGTTACAAGTTTTGTCTGAGTGAAAAAGTTTGCTTATCCTAATCGCAGGGCGGATATCAACAGAGACAGAATGTGCAGTGGAAAGTCTCGTGCAGCGCATCGTGGACGGCGCCGGTCAGAGGGATCCAAGGTTCCGATGCTGCCATCTGATAGCATTGCATCGGGGCAAGAGGGTAAGTAGTCGCTGGATACAGTACTTATGGTATTTAATTGGTCAGTTTGAGTTCAAAAAAAAAAACTGCTATATAGATGTACTATTTCGATTCCTAGTGGGTGATTACCTAAATTATTAAGGCAAGGGTTTCCTTGATAGGGTTCGCCCCTATTCTCTATACAAAACGTGATCAGAAGAAATCATAAGAAATTATAATAAAATTTGTGATTACAGGGTTAGGGAATTTATTGAAATGAAATACATGTTATGACTGCACAAATCCTTTTACTTATTTGTATTCTGGCACTGACAGTCTTATTCTAGCATTTTTCAACTTCCGACTCCGATATCAACTGATATAAACGAGATTTTTACAGTTTTTCGGACAAATCTGGCTATTTTTTTAGGCCAGTGAAATAAAGATTATCCTGTATTTAGATAAATCCTTAGATCAAAGACCGAAATGTTACATCAATTTATTTCAAAATGATAAAACACATAAAAGATACAATTTACTCGGAAACCTTCGACTTAACGTAGAGGTCTTAATAGTCGTCTGCTCTGCGCGTCTCTGGGTCATGTGTCTGTCTTGTACTGTGGAGTGTCTAGTGTTATTTATTTATTATTCTTCTAGATGCGATCCCGTTCCTTAGAGTATTTGGTGACGCTGGACTCACTGCCGACTCTAAACGCTGATCACGAGGATTGTCGCCTGCAAGATGGGCCGCTGGGCTACGGAAAAATTAGGCTATCGGGCCGCGAGGCGGACAAATGGGCGGAGTTCCTTACACCCTCGGGCTATTTGTGTAGGTGAGTATTGGATACTTACTTCAGTTGGCTGTTAGGGGCAATGTTGATTTTTTCCTCATTTTTTATCCTCCACTGCTGAACACAGGTCTCCTCTCAGAAGTGAGAGAGATGTAAGCCCGCCTCGCTGGCCAAGTGCGGATCAGTGGACATAATGCCTTCAAGATATTAGTATGGTAAAGTTACCTATAGATATAATTAATATCAAATAGCTATGGTAGCATCGTGCATTTTACGGCATGCCATGGGTGCTTTTCTTATAGTTTTCTTTCTGATCGGTCCGAGTGCGGCGCCTTCATGGGAAGGTTTCGGTTGCGTAATCCTCGGAACTGAAGTTTGGTGTAGTGTTGCCGACGGTGACGTGGGCCCCCGTGGCGGACATTACGTGTAAGTTGCGTGTAAGGGTGCACCGACCACGCGAAGTGTATATGAGGCCAGGTTTCCTCGACTAGACACTTACTCAGAACCGCAGTAGAATTCCCATAGGAAATCATTTAGCTTTATTATTTTTGAAGTTTTTTTATTTATTTAATTCAGGCGACGTAGGCCCATATAAATCAATACATCAATCAATCATCATCAATTTTGTACAAATGTGAAAACTGATGAAATATGAAAACTCCAGAGAATAGAGAAAGTCATCATGGAACTGGGTGAGACCAAAACTAAGCTGATTATTTTACGATCCGATATTATCTATTATAATATATATATAGAATATTTTACATCCGATAGCGGGTTGGTCACTAACCCGCATCTCCAACAACCCGCATTGGAGCAGGGTGGTGGAGTAAGCTCCAGGCCTCCCAAATAATGGGGTGAGACTCGTGCGTAGTGGGACATAAAAAGAGTTGCAGCCAACTACATCAATATAGCTTGAGTTTTGTCTGAGGCAGTATGCATTTGCGCTGCTATTCTGGAGGCTGTTGGTTGCTTAATGTAAGTATGGCTGGCAACTGTACCTTTCCATTAAAACCTTGCTTGATGATGGACAGAAATTCTTCATTCTACAGCAAAAAACCTTCTGAGACTGCATTCATTCTTTACCCACTACCAATTCGGAGCATGCATAGTTTTTATAACCTGCTTTAATTGGTCAAAGTGACTATGACTTAAATACTCATATGGTGCAATGGCTACCCAGCCGGACTGACGAACGAGGTTCCGGGTTCGACTCCCAGTGAGGCAGTAATTTGAATTATGAGTTTAAATTCTGCTCTCTTGTTGGGTGTTTGTATTTCCATGTTTATGTGAGTGCAAGGTACCTGGACACAGAAAGTTCTAGTGTGAGGCTATGGGAGTAAAGCGTAATTTTACTATAAAGTCTCCTCACTTTTAGAGGGATTTATCTTTAGCGATGAGATAATTTGATGATGTCCTTTCATTGCCCTCAGGGATAAAATAGTAGAACGTTGGGTGGAGCTGGTAGCGAGATGTGCGCAGGCGCGTGGAGGAGGCGCTTCAAGAGCGCTGAGCGCACGCGCAGCCGCACACGCCAAGCCTTACACCTACTGCTATCTGGAAAAAAGTAAGTTTTTTTTCCAGAAATGGCATCGCACGATCTATGTTGTTAGTGTTGAGTCACAAATTTGAATCCAATTGACAGCCTTTGTAGCGTAGTGGGTGATGAGCCGACTGCGAAGCGTGAGGTCGTGGGTTCGATTCCCACCCAGGACAAATATTGGTGTGATGAACATGACTATTTGTGTGTCTGGGTGTTAATTTATCTATTTGAGTATGTATTTAGAATTATATAAGTATGCTTATCAGCTTTCTGATTACCATAGTACAAGCTCTGCTTAGTTTGGAATCCGATGGTGTTGTGTGAATTGTCCAAAGATATTTATTTATTTATTTATTTAATTTTGCACGTTTTGTTGGAACTAGGTGACATGACATACCTTACTAACATTAAGGTACAATATCAACATTCTGAAGTTACTGTACTGCTTGTTCTTCTTTGTATTGTAAGTATATAGTCATAAGTCCTCGAACGTCCGTCATCCCTTTTAGGTTAGGATATAGTATCTTATTTATATGTATTTATAAAATGTATAAAATAACTGTCTTAGTTAAATGTACGCTTCTTTTAAAGCAATGAGTTTAGGGTGTTTTAAGAGATGACCCTAAAAATAAAGCGAAATGAAGTGATTGAAGCGTAGAAACCTAGGTTAGTGTACCTAGAAGTCACGTCTAGCGCTCAGCAATCAAGAACAAACTTCCTATGCAATTCTAACTATTCGCTGTCAACCCGTACGTGCTGGCACTTTGATAAAAGTTACATACTTTGGTGCATATCTAATGGTCTGCCGCTTGTTACTTGGATGGTGATTCTAAAACAAATTAAAGTTAAAAAAATTAAACCTGATTAAAGCGTCATTGTACGGCGGCTTATCGTAATCGGTTGTGTGGCCAGGACAGCAATACATATGTGTTGGGGTTATTAAAGACTGAAAATTAATACAGAAACCGGGAAAAATTTAGAATAGAGGCGCAGGAGTTAAGGGGGGGGGGGAGGGGGGTGGCGGAAGAGGGGGCTATTGCTACCCCCCCTGTACCATCCCCAACATGCGGAACCCCATGGTTATGGAGATATCCATGGTTAAAGTTTTGAGGTTAGAATAGCGCTATTTAGTTATTTACAATGGTTTGTGGGAGGCGGTAGCGGGGGAGTGGGAGAAGGGGTCCGCCGAAATGACAGCAACCCCGCTGTACCATCTCCAGTCTACGGAACCCCATGGTTATGGAGAAATCCATGTTTAAAGTTTTGAGGTTAGAATAGCGCTATTTAGTTATTTACAATGGTTAGTGGGAAGGGGGAGTGGGAGGAGGTCTGGCTCTGTGACATCTCCGGCGCTGCGGGAAGACCACTCCCTCCGCCCCAGCGTAAGAAAGCGCAGCACCTGCGCTCGCCTTCGCAGCTTCGGCTTTTTGGTCGCCTTCGGCGACCAGCCTCAGCCGCTACGGCTCTCTTGGTGCCTGCCCTTTCCTACGGCGGGCGGGGAGTGTTCTCCCTCCGCGCCTCCGGCTTTTTATATACACTCTAGGGGTAGGACAGACAAGACCACGTGGATAGTGGGGTGCTCTGATTCGGTTCTGTCACAGAATTAGGCTCTGTGACGGTTATAAAATACTTACTATTAACTTTGAGAAAAAAAAACACAAGAGTAAATTTTTTTCCTTCCTCCACAAAATAAAACAATAAACTACTTAACGCCAAGAGAAACGGAATGACGTAAAATAAATAGTGTCTACCTCAACTTTCAAGTTTATAAAAAAAAATGGCGGAATGCGTTTCGTTTCGCAAAAATGACAACAATAAAAGAAAAATTGTAATAATAAATCATACAAATTGCGTTTCGGTTCACGCGCACTTAAAAATCATTTAAAAAAAAACTACGCGTCTCCGCGCCTTGGGACTATAATTTTTCGAAAGAGAACATCAACCCCAACATAAAACATCCCTTAAATACCTCAAACTCCTGCGCCTCTATTCTAAATCCAACCCCAGAAACCAATTAAATATTAATTACTGCAATTACTTCGTAATATAAAATATAAACAGATCTACAATACTATTAATTTTACTCAATATTCAATTCATAAACAATGTCATTAGCATTACATATTAGTTGGCCATTTTCTCTTAAATTTAGTTGACCGAATGGATCACTAAACTGTTCATAACTTCGAAGGGTACATAATCCAGTAAAAACAGCGGTTACCAAACATTATTCAAATACGCCACGTGTGCCGAATTTCTCAGATATTCGAAGTTTGATCTTCGGACTTTGCGGCTTTACCTCAAGAAAATGAAAATCGCTTTTACAGCAGAATTTTTTGAGAACATTTTAGAATGGCATGAAAATGATCATGTCAGTATAGGGCTTTCCTCATCCTTCACGTTTGAAATAGCTAAGTATGCCAATAATTTCTGAGGATTCTGCGCTTTGATAGCCCATGTAACCAGCAAATACTGTTCACAGTACATATATAAATCAATGTTCCTGTTGATGTCGTTTCTTAGTGAGTAGTGATGTGTTAATTAAAAGTAAAAATATTTTGGGATTATTAATAGACAACATCAGAGCTTAGAGTCTAGGCCTGCCTGAATCATTTGAGGCTTAACTCACCGTGTGTCTAATTTATCGTATTTTAAGTGTGTTTACTGCCACATAAAACAGAGTAAGGCATTCAAAGAACACAATTTGTATTAACAATTAAATTCAAGACAATTTTAACTTAACCAGTCTCACGACGTCATCGACTTTGTCCTGCTGGAGGCTCTTTAGATACCCATTAGAAAAACATAGAAGTGAATGTAGCCAGAGACATACATCTATCTCTCTTTTCTTACAATTTGAGTTAAAAATGATGAGTATCGTTGAATATTTGTGTTGAATAGTTGTTTTAGTTTACTAAAACAGTTGACTCTCGTAAAGTGATGGTGACGTGTCATTACATAAGCCACGAGTTCCAAAACACTCAGGCTAATTTCCGTAATTTACAATACAATTGGCTAATAGAGGAAGACCATAAATTCGATGGCAGAATGGCTCGTCAATGTGGTTTAGTGTTGAGTTCATTGTCATTTGGTTATTGTAGTTGTGGTTTCGGTCAACTAGTATGATAACATTGTGACTCATTGTGCAGATAATTTTACCTATGGGATTCATTGATTAATTTTATTGAATGATTGCTCATCAAATTGTGCTTAGTTACTTAAGAGAGTATGTCAAAAATTCTTTATGGTTTATAATCTTTATTAATTTCTCTAAAGATAAGTTATTTATACAATAACTTACGAGAAATACATAACAAATTTAAATGAGCCACTTTTTCATTTTTAATACGTGGTTTTGCTTAATAGACCTGTAGACGGTGATAGTTTTGTGAATTTTACTGTAATAGGTATAGAATATTACATATTTCCGGATCATTTTAAAATCTATACAGATCGGAAAAAATGCCATGTATAGCTGTAATTATCGCATATACATAGTAAAAGAGCCACTTTTTGCCACTTTCATACAAAAAATATAATTAATAGAATTATTACTTACGGCGTTACTTTGCGGAACTCCATTGTTATAAAGATAGGTTAAAAACTACGTATACTTTTTTCGGTTCATGAGATACAGCCTGAGACAGACGAACAGAGAGATAGACGGATGGACTGCGGTATCTTAGTAATAGCACTAAAAATATTAATTTCCTCGAAAATTTCACGTTAAATGTTGATTTGATTCTCTTCAGCCTCACCCCAACCGGCTTCGGAGCGTAGGCTGGCCATAGTGGAGGGGGCAGCGTGGGTGATGGTGCGGGTGGGCGCTGGGCAGGCGGAGGCCAAGCTGGTCCTGGGCGCCAGGGTCGGCGGCTGCAGCGCTGGGGCCTACACCGCCACGCTGCCCCTCACCCATCCCATGGCGCTGCTGCACTATACTGCAGCACAGACGGTATGTGCTCAAAATAGATAGGTTTCGGGGAAGCTTTAAGAAGTTTAATGGTGTGCCACTAAGTAGTAACTTAGTGGCACACCATTAAACTTCTACCACCTAGCAGTGGATGCATCTAGAAGTGTATGCAGCAGTGGTACTTCCCAGTAGGGAAGTACCACTGCTGCATACACTTCTGCCGTAAGTCAAGTTTTTTGTGTTCCAGTGGAAAGGTTCGTATCACCTGTATGCTGATGATCTCCAGCTCTATGTACAGTCGAGCGTGAACCAACTTCATAAAGCGTTTGACAACATAAATGCCTGCCTTGTGGCTCTTCACAAATGGTCCAGCCAACATGGGGTACTTGTAAACCCCTTGAAATGTCAGGCATTACTTGTCGGGAGCCCAGGGCTCCTATCCAGAGTTAACAAAGATACACTACCCTCAGTCTATTACAATGACATTCAGATACCGCTGAGTGACTCGGTGCAGAACCTGGGCCTTTACATCGACAGTACCTTGAGCTGGCGACCACACGTAACAGAAACCTGCCGTAAGGTCGTTGCTGCGCTGCAATCACTTGGTCGTCTTAAAAATTTTCTGCCTTTTAAGACAAAGCTTATGCTTATCCAGACACTTGTGCTACCCATAATTGATTACGGTGATGTATGTTATCCGGACCTAACAGAAGAACATCTTAATAAACTAGAACGCCTACTTAATAACTGTATCCGTTACATCTTCGGTCTTCGCAAGTTCGACCACATCTCTCAATACCGACAGCAGCTAAAATGGTTGCCTATTCGTCAGAGGCGTAATTCTAGAATACTATCCTTACTATACTCTATTCTAAATGATCCATCCTCCCCATCCTACCTCAAAGAGAAATTTCATTATCGTGGCACTATCCTGAATAGAGTTCTTCGTTCTTCTGAAAATTTATCCATGGATATTCCATCTGTCAACACCTGTTTCTATCAGAAATCTTTTACATTTCGGGCTACATCACTTTGGAACGCTCTGCCAACAGACATCAGAAAAGCCCCAACTAAACCTATTTTCAAGAAAATGCTCCGAGAGTTTTATTTAAAGTCGGTCGATATAGTCTAAGATATTCAACGTTCCTACCACGATAATATTTATGTATTTATATGTATGTATATTATTTATGTATATTTATTATATTTTGTATGGTTTATATTTTATGTATATTATGTAAATGTGTGTATATTATATTATATGTTTGTAGATATAAGTAGTTAATTTTAATTTTATTTAAAACTGTGTCAGCTTCTCTCACTCATTACTCTTACTACCTACCTACAAATTCTCACCATCACCATGGGTTGACTGGTAGAGAATGCCACTAGGCATTAAGTCCGCCCATTGTTAGCCTAGTTTTTAGGTGAACAATTAAAGAATAAATAAATAAATAAATAAATAAAAGGTGCAGTTCGAGGGTTATCCTTGCCACAGTGCTTCGGAAAACTCCAGAATAATCGACAGAACACACAGGTGTCCGAACCACCGATGTGGATTTCCTACACCCTCAGGTGTATACGTCGGCATACACAGCGCTGTCAAGGTTCCACTCGCCGCCCGCATCCCTGGAAACCACCTTTTAGTTGGTTCTTACAATCAGGCAGGGGTTACTGTGACCAGTGGTGAATCCAGGAGGGTCATATACATGCGATAGCGTTCCTTCCTGACTTCCTAACTGCCTGATTCAAAGGGTGGATCCTCCCTAGGGTGTGGCTTCATATTCTTAATACCGAGTTAAAGGGAGTACACTACATTGTTAGAATTTTCCTATTGAATTTCTTTTTCAAAACTTTGAATAACGTGTATTAAACCCTTCCAGGGTTACTACGCGGTAGCAGTCGGTCCTCCGTCCTCGATAGTGTGCGCCGAGCGGGCCTCCACCTGGCAGCTGTGGCACCCTTCCCTGGAGGCCACCCTGGACGCGCACTGCTCGGAGCTGTCCACCGTGGCCAGGGTCGCTGGGGCTCTCAATGCTCTGGTTGACAAGATGAGGGAGGGCTGCTATCAGGTAAGATTTTTTGTGACCCTTACTAGGGAATAGGTCTCAGGATTGTTAGGGGTTTAAGCCATAGTCCATCACGCTAGCTAACTGCAGGCATATCATAGCTGCAAGCATAGCTATAGCATAGCTTACCGCTGTCTCTTCATTAGATCATCAGTCCACCTGGTTGAAGGGCGACCTGTATTTCTTTTGCCGAGACGTGGTCGCCATTAGATGACCTATCTCCCCCATCGGTTGTGGGGCCTCCTTACTATATGGCCTACCCATTGCCGTTTCAGCTTGAAGATCTTGAGAGCTGTCAGTAACCTACATTCGTCTATGGATTTCATCAAAACGGATTCTATCACTTAGAGAAATACCGAGCATACATTGTTTTAGGCCGCAACGTCACGCTTAATTGGTATATTGTTGATGATGCTCTGGAAAAACTGTAAGCCTATAAAATTTGGCACATTTCCCAGGGCACTCTTCGCTTGCTAAGTCGATACGCAGCAAGTTGCGCGCTACGCAGGAGGCTGGACCGTTGCGCCATTTACCAACATTCGTCGTCAAGATGTTGTGTATCGGCCCACGCCTCTCATCATCTGCTCCTGGTTTTAGATTCGTGAGTATCAACTTCATTGTCTTAAAAAGTGATATCGGAACGCATACAACACATATGTATACATTACTGCCTTGAAACAATAAGGAACATGCATAAAATATTTATATTTAAGTTAGAAAATTGTAAATAAAAATGACTAAATATGGAAAAAAAATATTCTAAAACTCTAGGAAAAATGAAGCAAAATTTTTTATATTTTTTTTCGGTGTTTCGTTATAATTTAACAAGAAAAACAAATACTACAACTATATTTTAAACGCAGTTTTGAGCGGTTGAAATTGCTGATAACAAATCACTTCTATTTCCCATAGTGTTACGTTCACGGGCTATGACATCATATCTTTCGCCTCGTTAATATGGGCCGTTTTCAACTCTACGCGGTGAGGTTTAATTTTGGCTCACATTTCTGTCTTTCGGGGTACTCCAATCGATGTCAAATACGATCGATTGATACAATAAAAATCATGCATGTTCTCTATTCCATTGTGATCTGGTGGAAAGACGCAGTTCCACGTTAGACTTACGTAAGGCGACCATCAACCTCATTCACCATAATATATAAATATATATATATATATATATATATATATATATATATATATATTATATAAAAAATCAACAAAAATCATCAAATATTTTGATTCAAAATATTTTATTAATTTTTGGATTACAAATATTCTCATAACGAACGTAAATCTTCTCGCGGTCGACTCTATCTCTATATCGTCCCTAGATGCCCATATGGGCGATGATTTGAGCTGAGAGAAAAGAGCTGAAGTAGAAAAAAAAAAACAACGAGTTGCACTCCCGGAGTGCCGGCAGAAGTGAAAACATTAACGTTGTGCATTTTTGATATTTTGCAATGGTTAGGGAATAATTTCGCACGAATTGCTTTTATTATCAGTAGTATTTTTCATCTAGTATTTTCAGTAGGTTTTCATGCAGTATTTTTATAGAGTACTCACTCATTTTCTTTCACTATTTCTTCGTCACTTTTATCATTAATAGATGCACTTTGTTCAATTTCCATACTATAAACACTTGATATACACGAATTTTACAAGTATATAGACAGTCGAGCCATCAGCTGTCACCCCTCCGTCTTACGAATATTCGATCAGGCCACGTGTCCTGACGCGAGTATAATTTTTTTTACCTATCCCAAAAAAAGTGCACAACGCCGTTAAAGAAGTTTTCAGTTCAAAAATTGTTTTATTTCAGGAATTGAATAAGGTTCGTCAGTCTATAATGAATCCAGGAAGATTTTGAGACTTTGGTTTTCAGTGGCTTTGCTTGTTAGACAACTGTGAATTTTGCAAAAGAAATACAACTTTAATTATTCTACAATCTTTACATTATTCGAACAAAATAGTTTGCAAACTAATTTATCGTTCACTTAATTTCGTCCGTCTATTTATAACGATGTTTCTTTTATAATTTTAGGCTTTTCTACATATGCGAAAGGGGTGGTCTTGCTGGATACATTTATGCTCAGGAGAGAGGATCATTTGTGCGTCGCGGGTCCCGGGATACCGACTGGAAGGAGGACGCCAGCTGCTTGAGAAACTGCCTGCTGATGCTGCATCGGGTATCTGGTAAGTAGCATTTCTGTGATTTTTATACGTTCTCTGGTCGAGGTTGTAATACATACATATGTCGCCATCCAGCAAGAAACCTGTGAAGGAGCAAAGCATATAAGTAACTTTTATAGTTTTTCAGTTTATTTAGTGAGCATATACACTACTATATACTAGCAGATGTATTTGTGCTAAATAGTCATTGCATATGCTCACTAAAAGCAGCAATGGCCAAGTGGTATATGCCGCGGTCTTCAACGCGAAGATACCTGGTTCAAATCCTTGGCGCGCACCATTTTGATGGAAAATATTGTGATATGTATTCCATCGCCGTGCATAATTGAAAGAAACTCATAATTTCACGTATAAAATTTCACTTAAAGCCATCATTTATGATTAAAAAGCAGCGTACATCAAATCAATTATTGAATTAAAGCTCTTACAGGCACAGAAGAGATCCCACCGTCACCTACAGAGTCCCTGGAGACGGCGCTGTTCGCTCGCTGGGAGAACTTGAACAAGGAATCGAAGGCCTCTGCCAGTTCCACCACTTATACGAAGAGGCAGCTGAACTATCTGTGGCGAGTATGCAGCGAACTTGTGAGGTGCAAACGGATGGTGGTTTATGTAAGTTTTTTTATTCCATTCATCCATTAGCCTATAAAAGTCCACAGCTGGACATAGGCCTCCCCTAACATTCACTACTATGACCAGTGCTGCGCCCTTTGTCCAGCGGCTACCCGCTTTCTTCTTCAGTTCGTCAGTGCACCTGGTTGCCCATGGTCGCCATTCGGGGACCTTTCTTCTCTATAGGTTCTCAGTTGTAACTATATGGCCTGCTCATTGCCACTTCAGGTTTTGAGAGCAATATAAGTAACCTTTGTACGTCTATAGATTTCATCATCACGGATTTTGTCGCGTAGAGAAATAACAAGCATAAGCTCTCTCCATCGCTTGGCGAACGCGACCACGTCTCAGCGCCGGACATCATCACGGGGAATACACACACAGTTTTTTATTATTTAATAATTTAAATATAAGTTAGTAGTCGCTGGAGTCCATGGACATCAAATACATCACACTCACTCAATCACTTTGGAAACTGAACGTCGCCTCGTGATTATCTGGTCTCAATTAAGACGCAATTGAAATAATAGTGTAATCACAATTTTCAACTACTTGCTGCTAGTGTAATTGTGTAAAAGGGCGATGTTGAAATGCAACTTACATGAGAATGCTTACCTGATTTGCTCTAATTTGATTTTTTATTGATTTTCATAATTCATCATAGCAGTCATTAGTACAGGCTATATGAATTAGCTAATTTTATTTTCCATCATATAGTAGAGAAGTTTATACTCCACTCCAGTAAAACAACCTCACTGAAGACCTTTATATCTGTACAATTTAGCCAATATACTAGTTTGGATTGTAACGACATTGTTACTACGGTCTACTGTACCGATGCTCTATGATTTATTGTTTACAATCCCTTGCGAACTACTGTCATAACTATCTTTCTGTTCGTAAGGCCTGTACATACACCTATGCTTACCTTTAAAGACTCTCTTAAACATTAAGGGATATTTTCGTATAAATAACTTTCTAGTACGATGTCAAACTTCAACTGATTTTTGGTACCTCAGCGGTCATGAAATAATCTGAATTTCCAAAAGCTCTTAATTCTTATTTCGTGTTCAGGAAAACCACAGTATGTTCCGAGCGAACCTCATACAAGCCACCTCAATGAACCAGGAGTCCATCGAAGAGTTAGTCCATATCCTCGCCATCATGCTGGACCAGGCTCGGGACCTCTACCTCAACAACTTCCAGACCAGGGCCGTGGGAGAGTTCGATAGGGAGCTGTCCACTTACAGGTTAATGGTGTATATGTTGAAACACCTTCAATGACAATATTAATAATTACTATCTAGTAGTTCTGAATTAGAAATAATTACAGCACATTTTGGATGTAATTGGTGTGTGTTATTTGGAACTCCGCGTCTGTAAAATAATATTAAGTCCTTACATATGAAAAATCCGTTCAGTATCAAAAAAGTGAAACAATTTTTTTAGTGAAATTATCAATTTATCAATCGAAGTATGTGCCGCTGTTATCGATAAACTTCCGCCATTTTATAAGCAGATCATTGATCCCTTTGAAAAGAAATCCTGAGAGCGAGAGTCTATAAACTGTTTGAAGGCGGTTTTGACTGCCTCATCACATTTGAATTTTTTGATTTGCAAAAATTTATCCAAATTTTGAAAAAAGTGGTAATCGGTTGGGGCAAGTGGACAGTATGTTAGGTGACGTAGATGTTCCTTAAAAACTCCTAGTTAGAGTTTAATAGGTTTCATAACTATAACAGCGTCCATATGGTCCATGAGCATTTCTTTTATCCGAGGACCAACCAATAGTACTCTAGCAATTAGTTGTATCATGGGCACATTTATTGCTAGTGTTCCTGCCATTTGAATTAAAGCCAATTATTTGCAACTATAATTATTATTAGGCATTATGGTCCTGGTCTAGATAAATAAATCATTGTTCTCAACTCCATTGGCTTCATTACCGCCTGTCCACAAAACCCGAACCCAACTCTGTAATCTAAGGGAGATGAGACGGAAGGAAGGTGAAGGAAGAGAGACCGAAAGCCAATTAGAAATGCTACGGGCAATTGCCAATCGGTAAAAGCATCAGGTTACCTACCTATTTGATACGCAATGCTTTAATTTAAATTTTACATATGGGATTCATACCACGATTAACTCTTATTATTTATTAACTCTTTATTTTTTTATTTGAAATAAATAAACTCCCGATATTTCTGTGCATGCAACTGGATATAATCGTGGTATAAACCGCGTAAGTAACAATTCAAATGTAGTGTTTGAATTATTTTACCGCCCATAACATTTTGCAATAAGTTTCATGATATCCGTTGATTCGAACAATACTTTTAGATCTTCCAACGCTTATTACCTTTCTAAACAGTGTAAAAATTAAGTTAGACCTGTTCCTTTTTTCAGATCAAAGAAGTGGAACAAGCTGAAAGACTATTACGATGCGTCATCAGCCTGTCTCATTGACGCGGTGCGGAGAGACCCCGAACTGCGCCGCGAGGGGAGGGCGGCGAAAGACGAGAGTGACGTTATGAGGAACGTCCTCAGCTGGCTGCACCGGGGCGCCAGGGACGACCGCAAGTACCTCGGACCCGTCCTCAAACCCTTCCTGGATGCGCTGTATGCGACGTCGCTGGAGAACTCCTGGTTTCTGGAGGACTTTGACGCGAAGATGAGCGAGAATGAGTTCGATGGATTGAAGGTAAATTGTCAATGCCGAATTAGGGTTTCGCTTACAAATTAAGACCACTTTCCCAATGGCGTTTTACTAGCGTTAGTATCTAATGCTCTAACTTGGTATCTGCGCAAACAAGACGTTGACGAAGACGAAGATGTCTTTTACAGTTAATCTTTTCACTCGGCTTAAGGTCGCTCAGCAAGCGATGGAGAGGGCCATATTATATAAAACAAGAGTACAACATGAATCTTCCAACTTCGCGCCAAGTACCGTTCGTTTTTTTTGTCGTGACAACGTCTTATAATTCGATGGAGCCGGCTGCACGCACGAAAAAACATGACTCATGCGGCGTTACCTCGCTCTGAGGCGTTCCATTTAAGGCTTGAAGTTGAAGGCACAATCGGCCTCCGCGTTCGGCAGCGTTCGACATCTGTCTCTCTCCTACTTGAGTGAGCGATGCCTCCGCGTGGACAGCTGCTATACAATAATACATTTACATGTTTTCGTCAAGTATGAAGTGCGGTGAAAAGTGAATGTGGCGTCAATTGTTTATAGTTTGGCAAAGGGAGATCTCTCGCCGGGCGAGGTGGTCATGCCCGGAGAGCGGCCGCGCTCCTACTGACTCAATTCGGAGCTTGTATATTATGCTCGGATATTCAGAAAACTTCGATAGCGTGATTCAGGAATACCCGTGGCGCCATCTCTTGATGAGTAGCGGAAGGTCGCTACAATAGCAACAAGTATTTTCTTATGACGTTGTCACGTTTAACTATCGTCAGTAAACCGACTTTACAGACAACCGATTTTTATCTTATATGTTAGCACCGCTGATTTAGTCACCAAAATGGTTCGGAGAATTCTCAGCTGTGTACGGACTTCTAGACTTTTTATTTTATTTTTTGGTGACTAAATCAGCGGTGCAAACATATAAGAAAAAAAATAATCGAACGGTACTTGGCGCGAAGTTGGAAGATTTTATTTTTATACCTCTTATACTCCACCATCAGGAGTTCTGTGCGGGCGTGCACGGCGGCGAGGCGCCGCGCCTGGCGCTGCTGGACGCCGCCAAGCGGCTCGCCTGGGCCAAAGCCATGGTCGACTTCGTGGACCGCTACCGGCATTGTGGTCAGTATTTATTAATTTTTCTATTTATTTAGGGCTCACGCAGAAAAAAAATCATATGGTAATACAATAATAAATGATTTATAGATCGTCTCCCCACAATACGGTGATTGACTGCCGAATCAATTTTTAATGAGCTGTCAAAACGTGACATTCCCATGCATTTTATATGAGACAAATATTTATGACGTCACAAGGTGGTACAGTCAAATGACTAAATTATTGCTGATTGTAAATGAAATGAAAATCATTTACAAAAAATAAATAAAAACTATTTTAGTTTCCTAGCGTAATGTAGTGCAAACTTTTTGAGGTATGCATTTTGATTTTTTATGTACATCCTATCCTATCCTACTAATATTATAATCGCGAAAGCTTGTAAGTATGGATGTTTGTTACTCTTTCACATAAAAACTACTCAATGGATTTTAATGAAACTTTCCAATAATATAGCTTATTCATCGGAATAACACATAGGCTACAATTTATATAGATATTTTGTGAATTGTCCAAAATATGACGATAAGTGTCAAGTAAGTGGGAAAAAATATTCTGGCTGCAAAAACCGCTAGAGTTACATAAGTAATGTATGATGGAAAAATATTCTGGCTGCAAAAACCGCTAGAGTTACATAAGTAATGTATGATGGAAATGTTTATCTTAAATAGTCCTACAAAAAGCCGGTCCAGCGGCACTTCAGAAAGGACTTCACTTTATGTTAATGATCCTCTATAACGCGGGTGAAACTGCGGGGCACATCTAGTTCTACATATTTATTCATTTTCATAATTTTGGTACATCTTTTTACATCGAATTTCGAAAACGATTTAAATCTAAATGCAGCAAAAACGGATCCACGATGGGAGAAATCAAATAATGAAAAAAGTCTCATAAGGTTTTTTTATTTTTTGTTAATTTAGTACAAAATGTTTAACATGGAAGAGATCTCATAAACGTTTTTTTGTGAATTTGATACAAATGATTATGTCCTTTAGTTAACATTTTCATAATAAATCTTTAAAGTTTTTTTTTATTGCAGTAGCTTTACCGTTACTTTTTTTGGAGTTTGGAGAGTGAGACAAAGTACTTTTTAACGAGGGAAAATATCTTATCAAGCTCAAGATCTACACCATCTTGACCACGCGACCTTCATAAACATAAACAAAAAACATATTCACGACAATGCACACAAGTATCATAACAATGTAATGTACGGGCCAGGTTTCAGTAATCGTTTTTCTGTAATATGAACCGAGCTCAGTTAGGCCGCGATAGCGCAGAAAACTGTTACTCCTGTTCTGTGCGCGACAGTGATCAGACCAAGGCAAAATGAAATTACTTGTAGTTGTGTCTTTATTCTGTGTAACCGGAGCAAACATTAGAGACTTTGAGGGAACATGGACACCTGTACTAGAATTCCAGAAAGCGCCGGAATGTACGGGCTGCAATCAACTTTTACTGGGCGTCGACTCCTCATTCTGCATTTGCAACGGGACACGCACTCCTCAAATTTCAGTACGGAATCTATCGATTCGCTTGAAACAAGTTCTACCTACGATAGTCGTCCAATCGTCGGCAGAAGCGGCGGATGCCTTACTCTTAAGTTGCATGTGCGACGGTCGCAGCGTACAGCCAATTGCATTCAGACGAATCGATGATAATTATTTCGTGGTGTACTATCGGGCATGCACAAATGATACGGAGGTGCCAAACATAGCGGGTCTGCTGGCGAAACGAGTGCCGAGGACCGCAGAAGAGTTAGATGCGGTGCGCCGGAGCATTGATGACCTGAGAGACCGCCCCTGGCAAGTCGCTTGCCAATTGGAGTCAACTACAGTCTCGAATTTTGAACATGTACTTAGTGCAAATTTGAATCCATTTTGTGCTATGTTTGTTATATATTTTAACGTTTACATTTTAGGTTAGTAAGTTGTTAGGAGAATATATATTCTCTAGTACCTATAAAGTAAACTTTTTGTGACAGTGCAAATACATTAAATACGTTTGAATAGAATGTTTCATTGTTTTACTTTAGTGAGTAGGAATTTACCTTAACTGTCTTAAACTTGCATAATTGCATAGCATCTAAGTATATAAAATCTATACCTACTTTCGATATGTATATGAAAGTAAATAGCTGTATCCGTAGTAGGTAACCCTAAAATTCTATAATTGTTTGAACGATATGATTATTTTGGCTTTTATAAATACTTGTTAATGTTTTGTAAAAATTTATAGAAGAGAAGGTAAATAATGGAAGTAAATGATGGACAAATTGTGAGAAAAAGCAAAACAATGGTTTTCCCCATTACAATAGTTCCTGGCCGTCAAATATAGTAAATAGTGCTTAATAGTCGACGAATAGTCGACTACCTGTGTGGCGCAATGGTTACCATGTCAGACTGCCAATCGAAGGGTCCCGGGTTCGATTCCCGGCGAAACAGAAATTTGAATGATGAGTTTAAATTTCTGTTCTCGGTCTGGTTGTTTGTGTTTCTGTCTTTGTGTGTGTCCATGGTACACACGACACGGGCGGACGGACTATGAGTGTGAAGCGTTTTATTTATTTATTTATTATAATAGTCTGCAGATATTGAGATATAACAGATTTTCGCAAACACAAATATAACTTTGTCATTTATATAAGCACTATGAAAAACAAAGTAATTTTTTGTTGGCGAAATTCCTACAGAACCCTTAATGGGTGAGTCTGTCTCGCACTTGACCACTTTTCATAAAAATACAGCTTTCTAAAAATGCCACCATTAAATATTGAAATCCATGTATAAATATAGTATTAATAAGTAATAGTATAAATCACAAGTATGTATAATATATAAATACACACTCATAGCCCCACACTAGGATTATTGTGTCGTGGGTACCATTGACACACACAGACAGAAAAAACACCCATCTGAGCCGATAATCCTAAACAGATTAATTTTCGAGTTTTTCATGATTATAAGGGCCGATTTTTCAATCCCCAGATAAATTAATTAGTCGAGATTAGTCTGTTAATAATAACTAGACATCGGATTATATGCACTATCAAAATGCAAAAATAAGCATGCAAATATGCACTAAAAAAAGGCGAAATATGCATAAAATATGCACAATCAAAAAACGTTTACAATTAGAATTTACGTTTATTATTATTATCATTATCAGTTATTGTCACATTATAATTTAAAATTATTCATATTTATTAATATAATATTTAATAAACTATAAATTATTATTACGTTAATAATCAACTTATTTATTATAATTCTTGTGACAGTAAACGATAATATATTCGTACAGATTGTTTGCAGCAAACTTGTGACGTTTGTCACTTAATATCAATTTATAGGCTGAAAATGACCTTTCAACGTCAACTGAAGTTACCGGACAGAACTTAAAATTTGGCGCTTTTTCTGCAGAGACCTCTTCAGGCAGAGTTTGTCCGGTTCCGTTGATAAACGCCTCAATTTTCTTTATGCTTTTTCTTTAACCTTTTGCGATAGAGAACTCGGAAGGGCGTTACTCTGTTTAACCAACTTTTCTATTATTTCCAAGGACTGACGCAGAGGAAAGTTTTTAGATTCTAATTTCTCAATTTCATCGGGTATATTGCTGAAATGTGTTGTGTTGCAATAATAGCAATATATTTTTTATTGAAGGATCTTTAAATGCCAGCTCGCTTGCATTGATTGCAATGGCGTCTGATTTGTCAAATTTTCTAACTACTTCTTTTATAGCGTTTTCAGCATAAAACAATACAGTTTTCAACCAAGTTCCCCACCGCGTTAAAATTGGTTCTGGGGGTAGTGCTACGTTTGGTAGTTGCTCTTTATAGGCTTGTACTCGTGATGGTGCTTTTAAAAACACTTTTTTTGTCGAAGAAATCAATTTATTGACTGTCCCGAACTCGTTTCTAATCTCTTCCGCAACTCGATGTAATCCATGGGCTAGACAGGTGATGTGAAGCAATTTCGGGTAGAACACTTTCAGAGCTTGACCAGCTTTCACCATATAAGGCGCATCGTCAGAATCAAAAACACATATTTTCTCGTCAATAGAAGAATCAGGAAATAGTGATCTGATGGAATCATTTATGAACCGGGCGATTGTTGATGGTTTGTTTTTTCTAGAACCTTGCAAGCAATCAAATGGGGAGTGGAGGGCTCTTTATCGTCAGTCTTATATGTGTCGCAGATGTCGCAGTCGCAGATTCTGCGAGCCAGTCGCGATCGGCGATCGGTCGGATTCATACAGTGGGCAGACGTGTTGACTACATAATACAACATGCCAAACACGTAAACCTAACTATTGAAATAAGCACTATCAATGAAAAAGTCTCAAAATATGCAATAATGCTATAAAAATAGAATTATATGCATTTGCATATGCAAACATGCAAATGCATATAATCCGATGTCTAATAATAACGATATTTCACATGTCATAACAGTAACGATGCCTAAGTGCTTAGCTAACTTTTATTCGACGAATACTTTTATTCGGAGATGAAATCGGCCCTGTCCATGGATGGTTTCTCTGCTTTTATATAAATAAATAACGTTTTGCGTTATGGAGCAGCGATGGCCGAGTGGTAAAAAACCGCAGTCTTCGACGCGACCGGTCCCAGGTTCAAATCCTCGGCTCGCACCTCTAACAAAGAAAATTGTAATGTGCGAATTTATCGCTGCTCCAAGGTGATGGAAGATATCGCGATATTTCATTGATTACGATGTTCTCCATCGCCGTGCATGCCTGAGAGAAATCCATAATTTCTCGAAAGCATGACGTCCACCAATCTGCACTTGGCCTGCGTGGTGGACTATGGCCTAAATCCCTCTCACTTGTGGATAGACCTGTGCCCAGCAGTGAGACATAAAAAAAAGGTTGAAAAAAAAATAACGTTTTACACTCATAGCTCCACAGTAAGATATATATACCCTGTGTCGTGGGTGCCACGGATACACACAAAGACAGACACACGAACACCCAGACCGAGATCAGAAATTTTGAACTCATCGTTCAAATTTCTGCTTCGCCAGGAATCGATCCTGGGATCCTCCGATCGGCTGTCCGGCATGGTAACGATTACGCCACACGGGTTGTCAACATTTTTTTTTGTTACGTGTCGAATTTAACTGCAATAAACCAGAATGTCTTCCTGCGCTATAGGAGTCACATTATAATGGCTGTGTTCACAAACACGAGATGTTTATCAGAACAGGATACATTAAAATTCCATTTTGCACGTCCCCCGAGGCTCGCAGTTACCGGGGAAGAACCGAAACCCTATCAGACTTTCAAAGGCGTGGCAAGTTTCAGTTGCCGCTGTGTGGCGTTCCTTTTTTTTATTTATTAAAGAAGTACGCTCCACCAATCCGCATTGGAGCAGCGTGGTGAAGTAAGCTCCAAGCCTCCCCAATAATGTGGAGAGACCCGTGCCCAGCAGTGGGACGTAAAAAGGGTTGCAGCCAAAGAAGTACGACCGGTGGTACGGTGGGGAACAAACGAAACTGTCAAACCTAACGAACCTAACCCAACCCATACGGTTTAAATGAGGGGTTTACTTTTGTTTCTTTTTGTCCCCACCCCCTATTCGAGGAGCTTCGCCTTCCAAAACCTTCCTTATCTTACATCGAGCAAAATGCCATCAACTTTTCTTAATTTTTTTTGCCTTTCCTCTTATAATCCCCGCACTGGGCCGCTCTAGTTAGTGTTGCTAATTTTCATGAAAATATAATATGATTTATAAATTTAGTTGTTTACTCTAAGTAATTTTGAGGCGGGAATTCTCTGAATATTAGTAGTCAGGTGTTGAATCTATAAAACAGTTATAGTGGCCCACTTACAAAATTAGTAGTTGAGTTATTAGCATAGAAGCAAACATATTCATCGGTTGCTCTGAGTTAAAATTGACGATCATAAATTGACGCGTTCTTTGATATTCTGTTGAAGACGATTAATATTATTATAATAGAAAAACTTTAGATGTTACGTACTCGTACATGTTACGTACACAATGTACATAAAAAGGACATAAAAAGGGTTGAAATAAATGTATGTTGGTATATGCAGGATGTTTAGAACACTTCATATCACGATTCAGGATACCCATGGCGTCATAACATGTCGCGTTGCGGAAGGTCACCTCAAAATATTTTTTTAATACAGTTGCTCAAAAAGTGACGTATTGCAGGGACGTATAGCGTGCGGGAAGTGGGCTATTACACACTCGTGCTTTTTCTTTAGCTTTTACGCACTCGTGCGTTCTCTTTCCCAACTGTCAAAATAATGTCTATTTTAAAAAGAAGAAAAAACAACCACGAAGTTTTAGAAGTTTTTATGATTCATGCAAATATTTCTAAAAAGAAGCTACTAATTTGTTTCAATATCAGATTTAATGATTTGATTCAATGATTTAGGTTAGGTTTCATTTCATTTCATCTCATTAACATTTTCAAATTTTCATATGAATAAAAAAAATCTACTGAAGACTTGGCTGTATGGGCAAAGTTTTGCCTTTGCCTACACAGAATGGGTGAAGAAAACAAAAAAAAAAAACTCTGCATACAGGTATTCTTTTACGGTTGGCGCCATTTTTCAAAAAAGTTCTTTGCGAGTTTTTATTATTTTATTAAATTGCTTAATTTTTTCGCAACTGTATTAAAAATAGTTGTTCAGTACACGTGCGGAACCGTCATTGGAAGGAGTTCCGACTGTCAACCCTCACTTTCGGCTGCGCCTCGGCTCGGGCAGACATTTGTCGGAACTCCTTGCAATGACAGCCTTTCCGCACTTGTAATGAAATATACTATTTTAATACAGTTGCTCAAAAAGTGACGTATTGCAGGGACGTTTAGCGTGCTGGAAGTGGGCTATTACACACTCGTGCTTTTTCTTTACCTTTTCCGCACTCGTGCGTTCTCTTTCCCAACTGTCAAAATAATGTCTATTAAAAAGAAAAAAAAACCAACCACGAAGTTTTAGAAGTTTTTATGATTCATGCAAATATTTCTAAAAAGAAGCTACTAATTTGTTTCAATATCAGATTTAATGATTTGATTCAATGAGTTAGGTTAGGTTGCATTTCATTTCATCTCATTAACATTTTCATTTCATATCAATAAAAAAATTATACTGAAGACTTGGCTGTATGGGCATAGTTCCCTTTGCATACCCAGAATGGGTGAAGAAAACATAAAAAAATCTCTGCATATAGGTATTCTTTTACGGTTGGCGCCATTTTTCAAAAATGTTCTTTGCGAGTTTTTATTATTTTAATAAATTGCTTCATTTTTTCGCAACTGTATTAAAAATAGTTGTTCAGTACACGTGCGGAACCGTCATTGGAAGGAGTTCCGACTGTCAACCCTCACCTTCGGCTGCGCCTCGGCTCGGGTAGACATTTGTCGGAACTCCTTGCAATGACAGCCTTTCCGCACTTGTAATGAAATATACTATTCCTAAACCCAGATTTCCGCCTGAACTTCCCGGCGGAGGACAGGCTGGCGTTGTCGTATCCCGTGAAGCTGCCATCCTGCCGCGCTCCTGCTGCGCGCTCTACTAGTCTTATTTCTGAGCTGGTATATAAGCAGCATGTGAGTAGGGATGGCCGAGCGGGAAAGACCGCGGTCTTTGATACGGAGATACCGAGTTCAAACCCAGCGCGCACTACTGAGAAAGCAATTTGTCATGCACGTATTTATCGCTGCTCCACGGTGACGGAAAACATTGTGATATTTAATTGCGACGTTTTCTATCACCTTAAATGTTTGGGAGTTACTCATAATTCCTCGAAGGTCTGATGTACATCAATCCACACTCAGCTGGACTATGCCCTACATCCCTCTCGCTTACTTCCTAAAGGAGACCTGTTACATAAAAATGACATAAAAAGGGTTGAAAAAATATAGATATAGGAAGGGCGGCACAAATAATTTTCCTAATTGAATCCTCCCAGATTTCCGGCTGGTCTTCCCGACGGGGGACGGGCTGGCGGTGTCGTACCCGGTGAAGCTGCCGTCCCGCCGGGAGCACAGCTCCGCGCGCGTGCTCACGCTGAGCAGGAGGGACAAAGCGGAGGCGAAGCTGCGACTGGCCAGGCGGTGTGTGCTGGCCGCCTTCAACACTGCCTTGGTTGGACAACGGTGAGTATTTACACCATTTTGTCTCTCTCTCTCAGTAATCCATGCCCATACTTTTTTAATATTATTAATTCGAAAGTAATTCAGTGTGTCTGTTGCCCTTTCCCGCTTAAACTAGTGAACTAATTTTGATGAAATTTAGAAAGGACATAGGGTGGTTTTTATCATATCCCATGAAACGGGTCCACGCTGGCGAAGTCGCTGACGGAAGTCTAGTAAATAATGAAAGATAATGCTACACACTCTTAGCCCCACACTAAGATTCTCTGTGTCGTGGGTACCATGGACACGCATAATGACAAACACAAACGACCTGACCAAGACAGAAATTTAAACACATCATTCAATTTTTTCTGCTGCCGGCACGAGCAGGAATCCGCACAGAATGAGGATGAGAACAGGCACGAACCCGAACCCTTCCGTCGGCAATCCGGCAAGTTAATCATTGCGTCTGGTCGTCTCTAACGAGATCGCACAATCTGTTCATAATTTATTGCAAATGATATTTAAAATCAGTTTTGTCCAATACGTTGAAACCGGGAGATATAGTAACAATCAAAACCGGTGAGTAATCAGTCATTCAAGCCAGACAGATATCCGAGTAAACACTCCTCTATTTGCGTCAGGGGTGAAAAGTTTACATAATCTAGGTACGAGTGTGTTTTGAAAGTAACTTCAAAGTACAAAATATTCTCTAATTTATTTGATTTCTACTCCAACTGAAAACCACATGTAATTATAACAGAATTTTCCTCCGCTCAATTGAAACCTCATTCCCTAAAAGAAATATTTACGCAATTACCATTCAGACCACGTTTGTTTACACAATCAGCCGATAATAAGGTACTTATTTACATTTCTGCAACCCTAATTATGTATTCAGAGGGGGACATAATGGGAACACCAATGTTGCAGGAATAGGAAAACTTATTAATAGACTTGACATGTTAGACCGATTTTGAGTCAGCAATTTTTTCTGCTCGTGTACAGTAGTTTCCTTCAGTTCGTTTTCAAACGGAACCCTAAACAATTCAAAGAAATTCCGATTGGCTCTTTCTAAGGAGTTACTTATTGCGGTCATAAAACTAAGGGGCACCCGAGATTACCACTATCAACATTCAGCGCACGCAACATTTGTAGTTTACAACATGCCCATGCCATATTAGTTGTCTGATCTTTTTTTAAGGGTTGCCATAATCGTTGAGTTGTCGGCAATCAATTGATAAGAATCGCGATGTGTAGAGTGTAAGCATCTATTAAACTAAGTAATGTAGGGCGCGATCAGTCAGTTCGATGGATTACCGCTAGAGGCAAATAATTTCATGCACTTTTCTTTGAAAAACACGTTAGGAGTTTCGATGACCATGTTATCAATAAATTGTGCTTAGCTTTAAAAACTTGTTGGAAACGTTTTGATGGTTAAAAACTGTTTACTAATTAGATACTTATATTTTTAAGGACAACAGATTTTGAACAAGTCTGGTAGGGAAAGTTCTAGGTCTTCTTAGCCGTACAGAAAGTTTCAATTTGTGCTCAGCAATGGATCACAATTGTATATTGCAAGAAAGTATCTTGCAATATACAATTGCAATTACTACGCTCTCTTTTACACTTACTGAATACTATTTACATACTATATATATCAATTGAATTAGTAAAGACTCTGTAAAACTAATTTGTTGGACACCAGATCATCTGTCGACATATAACAAAGTGTCTCGATGGATACTGAATCGGAAAGGTCGGCGATTAATGTAACTTCGGAGTG
Source organism: Pyrgus malvae (assembly GCA_911387765.1). Taxonomy (NCBI): domain Eukaryota; kingdom Metazoa; phylum Arthropoda; class Insecta; order Lepidoptera; family Hesperiidae; genus Pyrgus; species Pyrgus malvae. The sequence goes on along the minus strand of OU426958.1, from coordinate 1,999,474 downwards.
TTGTAAACAGCAAATGACGTGTCCTGAATTTTAGTCCGAATCTTAGATGACCCCTTACTTTTATGGCCAATGTGCTCCATTAAGAGTCCTTACCGCTACAGACTACGTATCTTCATTCTAGGAAAGGTTTTAGAATATATCGAAATAAATTGATGGCGTTTTGCTCAATAAAAGTTAATTATAGTGGATTAAAATAACAAACGGAAAACGTTTTTCGCGTTTCCTTTCTGGTGTAGTAGCCATCGCTTTACTAATAAAAATAAAAGTCAAATATTCTATATTTTGATTTCAACGAAACGGGCCCAATTGGATTAGATAGTGCGATGCCAGTACTGAAAGGTAGAAAGAAGACCCATTTGCTGGTACCTAGATCTTCTGCCAACATAATGAAGTGTCTCGATTGGATACTGAATCGGAAAGGTCGGCGATTAATCTAACTTCAGTTTGTTGTGAACAGCAAGCTGCGTGCCCTGAATGCTGGTCCTAATCTCAGATGACCGATAAATTTTACGGCCAATGTGACTCCATTAAGAGCCTTTATCTTAAAGACTACGCGTCGCTGTTCGAGGTAAGGTAAGATGATCTTATTTATGACGCGCATGAAATAAAGAATGGTGTGGGACCTTTCTGTAAGGAGGAGGTTAATAATAAAATATAAATGTATATTTTTATAAATTCTGTTATAATTAAGTTTTTTCATTGATCTTTGTAATATTTGCATACCTTATGAAGATAAATATGGCGTACTAAATAATTATTAATAGCTTTTATAAACACCCATATTTCTGCAAATAAATATCTTTGTCTTCGTCTTTGAACAGTTTATTAACATCCTGGGTATTAACCCAGGATATTAATAAACTGGGTTATTACCCAGGATGTTAATAAACTATTTCATTCATCATTCATTTATAATATGTCCATGAGCTGCAGTGTTGACTATGGGCATTATTTTAAAAACATATCTGTAACAAACGATAGAGATTTATATTATCAAAAACTAAATAATTTTCATCAATTTTATTTACTTTAGCACTTATACATATTCAATCTTAATCTTTAAGGATGCGGAAAATTGCCTAAATATTTTCGTTCACTTTATCTGTCCAGTGAATCGGCGTTAAATTAATGGCTTTTGATCTCTCAGCTTGTTGTCTCGTAGGCAGAAGTCGAAAATATAACGACAACACAATCTTTTCAACGCCATAAGATAATATAAATCACGAAATAAATGAATTTTATTTTGATGACGCAATTTTGAAACGTAAAGTAAGTAATAAGAATAGCGCATGGGCCGGCGGGTGGCGTAGAAGCGATAGAAGTTGATAGAACGCATGCAATAGCGTAACTATGTGAAACGGGCCCGATTGGGTATGAGATAGGTGACCGCTAGTGGCAAGTTTTGTGGGAAGTTTGAAAACATCCGACAGCGGGTTGGCCACCAACCCGCAATGAAGCGTGGTGGAGTAAGCTTCAGGCCTTCCCAATAGTGGGGAGAGACCCGTGCCCAGGAGTGGAACGCCAAGAGGGTTACTACCAAGTAAGCTTAGTAATAGTGTTCACCACTCCGGAGTGCCGTGCAATAGGTCTTGCTATGGTTGTTTGTGTCCTTGTCTTTAGTGTGTCCATGGCATTCACAACAGAGGGTATCCAATCGGAGGTTATCAAAGAGAAGTGTGATAAAAATAAAGGTAGTATTATACAGCCATTGTGTAACTCCCTTTTATATGTACAGCAGTTAGTTCCCAGAAGAACGCGTGGTCGTTCCCACAGCCACCTTAACACACATACTTAAAACTACTATCAAAATTTGGCCTCACTCTGACTGTGATTTCTTCTATGTCTTATTTATCACAAACGCTGATCTTTTGACATTTATTACTGCTGACAGAGATTCCATAAATTACTTCGAACGATCCATTATCCAAGAAGTCGGAGCGATTGGACAAGTCACGAATTTCCTAATCGAATGATCTTTTTATCTTCAAGTATTTACGACTCTGAATATTTTCGTATCTTTTCTGCCTTTGATTGATTGAACACTTAATAAAATTTGCTATAATATTTACTCATATTTATTGAAAAATACTTAAGTAAATTGATTTGCCAAAAGAAAATAGATAGGAACTCAACATTTAACTTGCATTTTTAAGTAATTTCCAGTATAGATATTAGAACTTATTTAACTATACTGGTAAACTACCATCGCAGCACCTATTTCTTCTGTAAATATACTCCTAGTTGTTTCTTAGCCTTAAGAGTGGCAACACAAGTATTAACGACCTTACACAAGAGTCGAATGCCTGATCGTTGTTTAAATTATCGAAAAAACGAAAATATTTCATTATCGTATAGCAAATCTTAAAAAATATTCTTACTATTAAGAAGCTACATATTTTACCTTAGGTACCTTAAACCACATCTTCTCTTACAGCACAAAGCCCATAACCCGTCAAGAAAGCACTGACGAGATCCTAACTAGCGTCAAGAACGGCAACTACTGGCGGAACAGCACCAAGCCTGACATCATTCCGTCGTCCTCCGTTCAGGATATCTCTACCTTGGACCTGCCAAAGGTCAGGCGCAGGTCACGTAGAAGCCGCCCAGCAACATCTTACGGCTTTCCAGAGATTTCCATTACCAGCCAATCAGATTCGAAGACGATACGACGCAAGTACCACACATTGAAGAGCCTGGTGTACACGGAGCCGGTGGAGAGTATCAAGGAGTTGAGACAGAGACCACGATCTGCAGGGTCTACTGTGAGGAATAAGGAGGTCCTTAGTAGACCGAGTATCTTGGAGACGCTGGATTTTATCAACAGTGTCAAGGATGCTTTGTGTGGTAAGATTAAATACGTTTTGCCTCCGAAATTTCTTGAAAACTTGCCTTGATTGGTTAGGTTATACTCCTATGCTAATAATTTTCATTTTGTTCCTGATAGTGTATGTAGGTATATGATGAATGTGTATGTGTATTAGGGATGTTGCGGATGCAGAATATTTCACATCCGCGGATGCGGATGCATCCGCATCAGCAGTCATCATCATCAGTCACCAATATGTTATCAAAAGTCAAATTGAATCAAAAAGCAGCACTTACTTTACTTAACGTAATACGGACATAAACAACAAAGTAACATGTATGGGATAGCACTTATTTAACAAAAAGCACCATAAAAGCTATAAACGTGTGTTTGACTATTTCCCACAAAACCGTTAGCGTCAGATCTTGTCACAACTCAATAACTAGGCGCGTTACTGAATTACCGAAATCTAAAACATAATTATTATTGTTTTAAATTGGCCAATAAGCACGCGCGCGTGACACGTGCCATACGCGGGGCCCGCCCCTTTCTTTCTTGTCGCGACCTGCTACACATTCGCATCCGCATCAGCTCCGCATCGTTTTATGCGGATGCGAATGAGGATGCGAATGTCTAAATCCATGCGGATGCTCCGCGTATGCGGATGCGGATGCGAATATTCGCAACATCCCTAATGTGTATGAAGCGCGCATGGCTCGGCGGCTAGCCTAGAACGCAAGCGGTCTATGCAGCTAAGCCAAACGGGCGCGGTCGGGTGTGAGATGGGTGACTGATAGTTGCAAAAAAATTCATGCGCGTTTCCTTTCATGCCGTCCGTCCCGGTTGTTGTCGATAAATAACAGTCGTATAACTTTGTCGGAGGCGCTTATGGGCTGTTTGAAAACATCCTACAGCGGGTTAGCCACTAACCCGTATCTCCACCAACCCGCATTAGAGCAGCGTGGTGGAGTAAGCTCCAGGCCTTATGAGAGGGAGAGACCCGTACCCAGCTGTGTGACGCTAAAGGGTTGCAGCCAGTGTATGTATATAGAGTGTGTCAGGATGCCACAATAATTTGAATAAATTAAGTTTTTAACAAAAAAATAGATCCGACTTCAAACGGTAAAAAATAAAATTGTTCAGTACCTACTTCTTCTTGCTTATGGTAATGACTCTTAAAACTATCTTTGGAGTCGGGCCCTTACTAAAATGTCGTACTATTCGTTCTAAATGGGCACCGACAGTACAGACAGTGGGACATTACCTACTTCTTCTTGCTTATGGTAATGACTGTTAAAACTATATTGGAGTCGGTACCTATTCAGAACGAAAGGTACACTATATTTACTAAGACAGGACATTTTTGATTTTACTAAGGGCCCGACTCCAAAAATAGTTTTAAGAGTCATTACCATAAGCAAGAAGAAGTAGGTACTGAACAATTTTATTTTTTACCGTTTGAAGTCGGATCTATTTTTTTGTTAAAAACTTAATTTATTTCACTCTTTTTAGTAATTTTAATAATTCTGCACATATGTATAAGCATAATTGGATTTTATTTCACTTAACTTCTAAACGTTAAAGAGATACTTTTTATAATCATGTTAACTAATAGCCATCTTATAGCCTGAAATAATACTACTATCAGTCCACTTGAACGTATAAATTAATGAAAGAATTTGCTATCAGCTCCTAACCGTTGAGGAGTTGTACCTTCAATCATCAGCTTAGCAACATGAGGTGATAATTACCGGACATAAATATTTGTATTATGTTAAAAAATATGAAATGAAATGAAATGAAAATACTTTATTGTTGACTGTTTACATACATACAGTTAGATGTTTAAAATTATTATAAGAGTTTAAACAGTCTACCATGCTCTGGCATACAATATTATACTTATTACTAATTAAAATTAAAGTATAAAATAGTTTTATTTTAAGATCCGCTAAGAATATTCTTAACGGATCATCGGCTTTTGATGCCTACCCACCACTGGGTCAATGAGAGAAAAAAAGCCGGCGGAAAAAAAACTCTCAGGCATTGTTTAGAATTAATATTTTACGCGGAAGCTCCCCAAACCATTTTAATGCACGTCATCAAAAAACTCGTTTATACTATAGTAAACTTTTTTTATAAGCCATTGCTTTAGTTCTCTTTTAAATTTATTACCTGATAATTGTTTGAAATGTCTGGGTAATTTATTGAATATTCTAATAGCAAATATGTATGTACTATTTTTGAAAATCTGACATTTCACTTGAGGTAAATATAAAGCGTCACTATCTTTCTGCCTCGTGGGTACATCTCTTATGCGCATGTTTATTTGCTTTTCAAATGAATTTATGTTATTAAAAACGAAAGTACAAATCTCCAATATGTATAGACTAGTTAATGTAAGAAATTTCTCTTCGGAAAACAATGAGCGAATAGATTCATCGCTCGCTTTACCATACATTATTCTAAGACTGCGTTTTTGTAATATAAATGTTCTACTAACATTGACAGAGTTTCCCCAGTATATAATGCCATAAGTTAGAAGGGGGTAAATATTTGCATAATAAAAACTTTTAGCTACTTCAAGAGTTGACGCATCCACTAATACTGAAAGCGCATAACAATTGGCAGATATTTTATTATTAATTTTATCAATGTGACTTTTCCAGTTTAAGTGAGTGTCTAAGGACACTCCTAAGAAATTAGTTTGCTCTACTTCTTCTATTTCAACTGAATCTAGTTGTATATTTAGATTTTCTAAATTCTGTTTATAATTTTTAAATTGCATAATTTTAGTTTTGTTTAAATTGACCATGAGGTTCATTGTGTCTAGCCAAGTTTTTATAGTTAATAGTGTACTTCTTATTTCATGCCTATAATCCTCAACTGAAATACTATCGTTACAAAATAAAATTGTAGCATCATCAGCGAACATTACACATGGGTATTTAGCTATGGCGGGTAGTTCATTTATATACATTAAAAATAACAGTGGACCAAGAACACTACCTTGAGGGACACCAATTTTACTAATTGCGAATTTTGATTGTACCTCTTCTAATGTATTGTTCAATTTGTTAAATGTTGTTAGTACCGTCGCTTGCTTTCTATTATTTAGGTAAGACTGTAATAACTTGTATGCAATACCGCGAACACCTATTCTTTCCAACTGTCGTAAAAGTATGTTATGCACAACACAGTCAAACGCCCTGGTCATATCAACAAACAGAGCAGCACATTTTACTTTATTATTAATATGACTCCAAACCTGTTTAAGCATCTTGTAATAGCATATATGACTAAAAGAATGTGTGTGCCTATTAAGTTTCAGTGTTTCCCTCGATTTCCCTAGTATCACATCATCAGATTTTGCCATGGTGACAGTTGGACCACCTCAGGAATGTAAGATTTCCAACAAAAAACCACTTATTGAAAGAATTTGCTCTCAACTCCTAACCGTCATAGTACCTTCCATCATCAGCTCAGCAACATGATATGATGATAATTATACACAAATAACTGTTTTGCTTTAGTAAAAATCATTTGTTGTGCTATAAAATTTAAATGTTCCCTTCGATTTCTCTGGGATACCATTATCAGACTTTGACTTGGTGACAGTTGGACCACCTCAGGAATGTAAGATATCGAACAAAAAACCATTAATTGAAAGAATTTGCTCTCAACTCCTGACCTTCGTAGTACCTTCCATCATCAGCTCAGCAACATGATATGATGATAATTATACAAAAATGCCTGTTTTGCTTTAGTAAAAATATGAAAATCATTTGTTTTGCTATAAAATTTGAATGTTCCCTTCGATTTCTCTGGGATCCCCTCATCAGACTTTGACTTGGTGACAGTTGGACCACCGCAGGAATGTAAGATTTCGAATAAAAAACTATTTATTGAAAGAATTTGCTTTCAACTCCTCACTGTTGCAGTACCTTCCATCATCAGCTCAGCAACATGAGATGATGATTACTATGCACAAATATATCTTATCCTTCAGAAAGTATAAGAAAATCAATGTGTGTGCCTATAAAATTTGAGAGTTCCCCTCGATTTCCCTGGGATCCCATCATCAGATCCTGATTTGGTGACAATGGGACCACCTCGGGAGTATAAGCATACGAACAAAAAAAGAATTTTGAAAATCGGTCCACAAACGGCGGAGTAATCGGTGAACATAATTATAAAAAAAAAAAATACATACAGCCGAATACAGTACCTCCTCCTTTTCGAAGTCGGTAAAAAGAAGTTACGATATTTTATCTAGTCCCACGTGATTTTTCTATCCTATGGTTTACATGCAACGTCAGTTACAACTTCCTTCAACAAGCATTATTAACAAAACTGCAGTATTAACAGCACGCCTCAAACAAAAGCACGTTTTCCGTACATTTAACGACATCTCAGACATACGATACGATTGGAAGTTGACGACGCCTACAACTTAGGTGTAAATTAATTCAAAACTCATTGTATTTTATTCAGTTCTTGTTGTTCTCACAGTCGACGAATCCGGAACGTCCGACGTGGAAGAGGCGGCGTGGTCGGCGGAGGACGAGTGGCTCGTGGGGCAGACTGCTCCCCTGAACCTGCTGGCTTCCCGCTCGGGGGGACACAACCTGCATCTAGCCCTGGGAGACTTGGTACCAGCGCTGCTTCTCCGTGGAAAATTTACTGTAAGTATGAGATACTCTTCTTAGCTGTAAGGTACTTATAGTTGACAAATCAAGAGCTTCATACATGGAAGACGTGGCGTGGGTGGCTCGTGGGCCATACTGCTCTACTGAACCTGCTGGCTACACCCCCGAGGGTTTTTTTATTTTTATTTGAATGGAGTAGCAGACGAGCATGCAGGCCACGTAATGTTAAGTGGTCGCTGCAGCCCAAAGATATTGGAAAATACAAGAGATATGCCATGTAATTGACAATGTATAGGAACCCACTGTCTCCAGTTTTTCCCCCACTGCTTACGACAATTACACATGCAGTGAATAGATACAAAGTCTCACACACATTTTCATTTTTAAATCAGATAGAAATCTACAATACAAAATAAACCGTATTTCTTATTCAACAGCGTACATATACCCATAACTGAATATTTCGCACACATAAACAAAAAACCATTATCGTGGTGTTACGCAAAAGCCATTTTTACACTAGAGATTGACTGAATATAAAATTACCGGTTTTGTGTAATCGATACTTAAGTCCACTTATTCACAAGTTCGATATAAAATATCGATATTAAGTACCTTGAAAAATTAAATTAATAGGTAGGTATGCGTAATCAATCACGTTTTTTTCTTGTAAAAAGTGTACTAATAATGACGTAATGCACGAAAATCAAATAACAGAAAAAAAAATACAAAGTTATGTTTAACTTTAATCTAATAAAATGTTAGTATTACCATATTTTTATTATGGTAATAAATATAATACATAATACATATTTATAATTCGATGACTCACGTGGTGTAATGGTTGCCAATCGGGGGATCCCAAGTTTAATTCCCGGCGAAGCAGAAATTTGAATGACGAGTTTAAAATTTCTGTTCTCGGTCTGGGTGTGTGTGTGTGTCATGTATATCTACTCTACTATGCTATGAGTGTGAAGCATTATTTATTTTTTATATTTATGTATATTATTTATTAACCTAATATTTTTACTCAAATAGTTACAATTGAAAAAACAGAGGAGGTTCTCAATTCGACGAGATATTTTAATGTATGACACGTATAACTTTTTACAGATTGGTACAATTCTGATAATTCTTAGTGTGCGAGCAAGCGCCAACTAGGTTGCATTTTTGTTGTGACCCAAATTAACTCACTTTAATATTTTACTTATAATAAGTTGTCAGTTCTTCGCTATTGGTCATCAAGAGTACCGCGTGTGACTCACCATTAGTATTCCATTAATTTCATCATAGTCTAAGATCTTCAATAGTTATAGTTCAATAGTTATTAGTTGATCTTCAATATTCAGGGGTTGTTCACTCACAGATTTTAATACTGAGTTATGTTGTGTATAGTAATAATATTATCCGATAAGCCATAAAAATGATAAAAAAAACCGGCCAATTGCGAGGCGAACTCACGCACGAAGGGTTCCGTACCATTATCTGTAAAAATTCACGTTTATTGTATGGGAGCCCCCTTAAATATTTATTTTATTCTATTTTTAGTATTTGTATAACAATAGCGGCAACAGAAATACATCATTGCCTTTGATTATCCATTACATTGCATTAAGATTGAATGAAAGGTAAATTGTGGTTTCCGATTTATGTCGTATTAAAAAATAACTAATTATTAAATCTCGTTCAAACCAATTTTTAACCGACTTCAAAAAAAGGAGGAGGTTACTCAATTCGACCGTGTATATGCTTTTTTATGTTTGTTCGCGGATAACTTCGTCGTTTATGAACTGATTTTCATGATTCTTTTTTTGTTCGAAAGCTTATTTTAGCTTATACTTTTTGGTAGAAGTTTGCATCGTAATGTACATCATATATATTTTTTTTAGTTTTATCATTCTCTTATTTTAGAAGTTACAGACCAACATTTTACCACATTGGAAGTGTCTCTCGCGCAAACTATTCACTTTAGAAAAAAATTATACTAGAAACATCAATATCATTTTTGAAAACCTATCCATAGACATCCCACACTGGGGTATGGGTTTGATGAAAAAAAAATTTTTAGTTTTAGTTCCAAGTATGGGGAACCCTCAAAATTTATTGATTTTTTCTATTTTTGTGTGAAAATCTTAATGTGGTTCACAGAATAAATCTACGTACCGAGTTTCAACAGTATAGTTCTTATAGTTTCGGAAAAAAGTGACTGTGACATACATCACGAATCCATAAGGGTTCTATTTTTTGCCATTTGGCTACGGAACCCTAATAAAAAGGACTCGACTTCAAAATAGTTTAAAATCTCATTACCATTAGCAAGAAAAGGTATTATGGAAACCAACATTAAAAAGAACTCCAGAACGAAAAATACGCTTTTTACCAAAAAGCACAACTCCAAAATAGTTTTAAGAATCATTAACATTTGCAAGAAAAAATATCAAATACCTATACCTAAATATAACATTAGTAGTTATTCACTGCCCCGTAAAATGGATGTATTTGTCGAGTACTTAAAATGTAATTATTTTTATTATTTAGTATTTACAATGTCCCGAATATTTATTTTATCTACTCTTTAATATATGTATAATCACATTTACAGACTTCCTACATACAAAATAAAATATACATTTTGACCCTTGTTTGAATCAATAAAAAATAAAAACTATTCACATACTTTAAATGTCGAGATTAATTCTAAAAATATTTTCTTGTATGAATCGACAATTTTATAGAGATACCGATTTTCAAATTATGCACAGACATCACTCAGATCAACATGTCAGGACTGGCAGGATTCGACCCGTACTATGCAAAATACCCCATGTAACTTAGTATCGTAAGTCATACATTGCTCGCTCAGACAGTTAGACTCGTTGAGGTTATTCATAGCTTAACGAGCAATGTATGTTGTACATAGTAGCATAGTCATGGGCATATACAAAAATAAAACATCGTAATAAAAACGTGCTATATTTTACGATTATTGTTTTTCATGAATTTATAGAAAAATACAATAAAATTCTTGTAGTTACATATGGTATGTGACTTTGCTGTTAATATAGTTTTTTGTTTGGCTTCGGTTTTTGCACGAAACCACAGAACAAGACGGAATTTTTGCAAGTTTTCTTGACGGCAGTCGAATAAGTACTGATTCGCGTAAACGGCCATTTTTCTTTATGTTGCCCAAAATGCTCAAGTCGCGCGGACAGAAAAACGTCTTATTGGCACTTCTCCTCCTTTTTCGATTTCTATGCTGCAGCCCATGGACATCTACATACAACCTCAAGCAAGCATAGTTAAGTCTTGTCTGAGGTCGTATGCAGTTGCGCTGCTACTCCGGAGGCTGGTGGTCGCCTCATGTAAGAGTGGCCGGCAACTGCACCTTCCCACCGAAACACAATAGAGTTGGTTCACGGCAGAAATGGGTGCAGCGGTCACAACACAACACAACTGTCGCGTCCATGCAACGTTAACGTTACGAGTACGTTTAAACGTTAACTAACTCACGCTGCGATTGGACGCTGGCCGTAGCCCCGCCCCCGCACGGTTGCCCAAAACAAGCGTTTGCGCAGCTTAAACGTTGGAGACGCGCCAACGAACGTTCCTAAAATGTCAGTGGAATAGCGGCATTTAGCTTTATTTAGAGCGGTTTCGAACTGGTGTATTTTTCGGCACGTACCGTTTCGGCAAACGTGATTACACACGCGTAATGTTTGCACCTAAAAATGTCAAATCTTGTCGATTCGCGGGTGCATGTGCTTCTAAAAATAAATTTATGCGTTTAAAAATACGCTAATTTGAAACCGCTTTTCCTATCTAATTTCCAGCCTTTTGTAGCATATAAGCACACAAAAGAAAATCTAAGGTATAAAGATAGGTTAAAAACTACTTTGCAACAATCCGCAATCAGAATGTATGATGGTGTAAAGTATACATCCATACGTTCTGATTGCGGATTGTTGCAAAGCAGTTTTTAACCTATCTTTATAACAATGGAGTCTCCTCCATGATTTTCCTCTCCTGTCGGTTGCCTGCTAACTCCCACCAATTCTCCCGAAATGCGTCAAAATCGTAAGTTAAAAAAATACAGTAAAATAAATTAAAAATAAATTAAATTAATTAGGTACTTTATAATAAAGTTTATTTGTAGTGACGTATGTACATAGTAATTTAAAAAACTACTTAAAAGAAAAATACACATATTTAACAAAATGTATATGCCATCCAAAAGACCTGATTGCGGCATGGTGCCCAGAACGCTGGCAGCATTCCCTCGTTGAACCAAAAGACTGACTTTTTGAGCAAAGTAACTGTCAGCCCTCTGGTCACCCGAAGCGAGGACAAGTCTGGTCGACATATCCATACAGAATTTTTTCATGTCAGCCGACCATGGACCCAACGTCTCCATTGCGAGCGCCGCAAATTCATAATTTTCCGATATAGCACAATATTTGCGGCGCTTTAGAGACTGAGCATGGTCGGCTGCGGCCCCTGCCTTATTACATGTTCCTGGTAAATGTGAAGGGGCCAATGTGTCAACACATGTTACATCCCATACCAGGGCCCGACCTACACGCCATGGTACCAGTGTCGCCCCGTCAGGTCGCTTGCCATCGTCTCTATACATACCAGAAGGTTCTAAAGATGCTGGTACAGAGACGGTGGCCAGAGACCTCCGGATCAAATCATTGATGGCACCATGGCGATATAAACGGCCGGCGCTCCTGGTACAGGACAAACCATGTCGACCAAACGAATCCACGCCTCGACCACATGAGCAATGATGAGGTTCACAAATCTTGGCTCCGAGACGGAGACCTATTGAAATTCTTAGAGTCGTGGGGTCTAAAATTGTTCCCAAATTATCGGATGGTAGCGCATGTAACCAATGGCCAGAGTCTACATCGGATACAGCAAGCAACCTCGCGCGATCCGTGTTGTCACCACACTCGTCAAGGAGACAGGCATATGTAGCCTTGACACCAGGCAAGTCCCAAAAACGTTGTGAGTGGGCCTCCTCAATATTTATGGTAACATTAGGGAAGGTAGCCCTCCAGACCTCCACAGCCTCATCCAAGCAAGCCACCCGAACATCAGCAGGAACAGTGTTTAAAATATTGCTGATGAGGGTAGCCGTACTGTGGGTTGAAGCCAAAAAGGCCGGGAGAGCAACACTTGCACTGGTGCGGATGCCTAAGCCTCCAAATTTTATTGGTAGGCAAGCCTGTCTCCATGCTCGATCGTTAAAATTTAAATTTAAAATTTGGGATACACAATTTTTCAAAGTTTGATCAATCATATTTAAAGCCGAAGGGAATTTCCAAAGGTACTTTTAAATTTAAATTACTCTAAGATTCGAAAGTCTTTTTATCTGATCTATCAATTTCAATAAATTTTTTCTCCACTTGGTCGCACACGCCAACATACTAGAGTCTATTATAAATTTACGGTCCTTCATTTACTTACAGCAAATATTACCTTCCACAGATATTGCAGGAGCTGTGTTCGTGGCTCGGCGAGTCTAGTGAAGGAGCGCTGTTCGCACTGCATCGCTTGGCCAGAGCCGCCAGATCTAGAAGCAGCGAGAGATCTAATAAGTATGTTTTAATACTTTTATTACTTGTAGTGAATTGTTGTTAGCACGTATACGAGTATATAGTGGACCACCAAAGTTCTTTCAAAGTTCAAAAAAAATTAATCTTTTTCGCAATACAAATATTCTCTTAATGAACTTCGAAAAGATTCGCGACTATCGACCCTAGGTCGATTATGGGCGATGAGTTGAGCTGAGGGAAAAGAGCCAGACTATCAGCAGCAGCAGCAGCTCTTTTTAAAAAGCCAGTCGTTACAAATATATTTTAGAAAAGATGTATGCTTATAGAATTTAGTCCAAGAACAGAATGAGTATAATTCTTTCATCCATTTAGTGTTTTACTATCCACCTTCTAGATGGACAGTAAAATCATAAAAGAAACAAGAACGAAGTCTAAAATATATCGCTTTTAAGATCCCATTCTTTGTGTGTATGAAGAGCTATTTTAACCCTATTACATAGTCAACTGTTAGTAAATAAATCGACTTAATGTTCTTGCAGCTCGTGGAAGCTTCCAGAAGCGGAAGGAGTGGAGAAGGAAGCTCCACAGAAGTACAGGCCTCGAGCAGTGGACTACACGTCCGGGGACGAGGCCCCGCAGCCGCCGCCCCTGCCGCGACATGCCAGCAGACAGGTAGCTGTGAATAAATGGGTAGGAGGCAGGAGGTTGATATGGCGGCTCTACACGAGCTATATTATCTAGGGATGAGACACGCTATTGCGATTTATTCTTAACGGTTTCTTCATTTCTATTTCATAGTATTTATTATACTTGAGGTATAAGCTTTCGTCCTTTTTTCAAACTCTATAGCGTGAATTTTTATGAAATCACGCATAATTTAAGTATTCAGGTAGGAAAAATTTTTTCAAACTTTTTTATGTCCCACTTCTGACCATATGTCTTCTCTCACAAGTGAGAGGGATTTATTTCACTCAGGCCCGCACGGCGATGGAAAAAATCGTAATCAATTAAATATAACAATATTATCGCACTATTGGATCCGGCATCTCCGTGTCGTAGACCGCGGTCCTTACCACTTGGCCATCGTTGCTCATTCGGTCATCGCAGTATATTTATAGTATTAGTAAATTTTAAAGAAAATTCTAGATATTGTTTACTGTGGATAGATTATTGCGCTTGGCATCAATACTGCTTCCGACTCTATCAGTGTTACCAGTAAAAAAATGTTCAGTCATTTACCAGCTCGTTTGATCATAGCCTAGCACATTCTCATTTCAGAGGAAATCCGGAGTTGTTCATGTGTCATGGTGTGGTTTATGAAGATGAGAATTAATCATATCAGCCAATACTAACATAACTATTTCTATTACAGGTCCAATCCCACCACGAATACATGCCATCGAAACGCCTTCAAGAACTGGAGCAGCACCTCACCCACTTGGAACAAGTCAAATCCCGACTCACCCTTTCCCAAAACCTAAATCAACCCTTACCTGAATGCACGGGTATCATCAACCCCATCTACGATATAAAGCTACCCAAAGACAAGTTCAGCGTTAAGAGGACCAAGTCCTTAGGCAGGACCTTCAGTTCTAGGAACTTAGGGTTGGAGATTACGAGGTACAATATAACTCTAGGACATAAAGGTGGCAAGAAGACCAATGACGTGGTGACGGCGATGAGCAACACCACAGGAGAGACTGGTTTGGACCTGAAGAGCAACTTCTTCCAGAGATACAGCCACGATAGCGTTGTTGGCGACTCTTATAGGATCAGCAGAGCTACTATTGATTAAGGGTTTTCAGTCCATAGCTTCAAATTCATGATGAAGATTAAATTGCCAAAAATCATCACGAAAATAACCTATGAAGGTTTGTTACAAGCAAGCATACTGAAAGAAGATTGAGGTCCAATATGGTCATGCCCATGCCAATAATTGATGATTAATATTGTCAATTACAGATATTTGAAAAAAAAAAACAATTACAGATAGTAGATTGCGAAATTAAATCGTGGACAGGGTTCCGTATGCTTAGAAATTTTAATTATTTTGGAGTTATTAAATAAAGGGGATTTTCCTAAAAAACTGGGCCTCAATCTCAAACTTTAACTGATTTTAAAAGTGACTGCTCCTTTTCAAAGATCTGATGAAACATGATTAAAAGTTGAAGATTTACTTCTTTTAGAGATATAGTATGAGCAGTGTTGTTGGGGAGTTGTATAGTATTAGAAGTTCTAAGGTTGAAGGTAATACGTAATTTGAATCCGTCCCTGTAAGAATAATGTAATTAAACTTCTGAATGAATACCAAAACTTGTAGTACAAACTATAAATTTTAATGTAGATTACGTTATATTGTGTGGTGACATAAATGATTTAACAACATTGTGTTTTCTTCCATTCCTTCCACAAATCTTTTTATAGCAAAATAAATCTTATGTTCTTCTTCACGCGCGTTCCCCGTGGACAAACCGTTGGTCCAACTAGTTGGTCCAAGGGGATTTTTTTTTCCGATAGACCAACTACTCGGTAGTCCAACTAAAATCATTCCCGGTGGTTCAACTTGTCAATTTAAGATCCAATTAGTAATAATATGGATAAGACCATCATGTACAACCGCCAATTTCACAAATATTCATTTCGAATTTTATATTCTTTCATCTACTGCGTAACAAATTTTTTAAACTTTTTAAAAAGTTTTCTTTGGTGTCTCTGTTATAAAAGGTGAGAGGTTTTGTTTCCGAAATTTGTTGGTTCGACCGGGGAAGTGCACTGCACCCATTTTGCCGGCAATTATATTGTGTTTAGGTGGAAAAGTGCTTCCCAGCCGTACATACAATACATAAGCAGCCTGCATGCAGCACAACTGCTTGGCTACAACCCTTTATGCGTTCCAATGCTGGGCACGGGTCTCTTTCCATTACAGGAAAGGCCTGGAGCTTACTTCGCCGCGCTGTATCAATGCGGATTGCTGGAGATGCGGGTTAGTGGCCAATTCGCCGTTCGATGATTTCAAATCGCCCATAAGGCCTCCAATAAGGTTTAACGACTGTTATCTATCGATAACAACCGGGACCGACGGCTTAACGTGCATCCGCAGCACGGTAACGCGTATGAAATTTTAGGCCACTAGCGGTCACCCATCCCACACCTGACCACGCCCGTTTGGTTGAACTGCGAAGATCGTTTGCGTTTTACGCTGGCCAACATGCCATGCGCGCTTCTTTGATGCAATGGGCTGCAGGGAGACCTTAGCACCAACTGCCTGCATGTTCGTCTGCTTCATCGTTTAATTTAAAAGTCTTTTAAAACAATAAATTACGTCATGGAATATCCGAGCAGAAGTAAGGCTACACTGGCGTTTTACTGTTTTCTCCAATGTTGTCGCCCGCAAACGCAACGTTCGCGTCGCAAGTCTCTAACGACTACCGTCGCGTCTACGCATCGTAGACTTTCCTTTTTTTTGTTTTCAGCACATTGGTACAGTTACGCCATCCCACTCTGTCCATACGAGCGGGGCGGGGTTACGGCCAGCGTCGATTCGGAGCATGAGCGCGACGTTAACGTTGCGTTCAAAGCATGCGCAACTTTAACGTCGCGTCTACGCCGCGTTCTGGCTGCACGTTGCAGAGTCGCAAGTGGGATAGTGGCCTAACTTAGAAAATTGCTCAAATATTTTTGTTTACATTAAATCCAATATGAAAATAACTGAAAGATAAACGACCATACTTAGCATTCAAAAGGAGACCTTTACAAAGCTGGCAGCGGAAAGGTACAGTATTATCTACGTCGCTTTGTAATGCATACCTTTTGTAATTTATTATCTACTAAGCTTCGGCTGGCGGATACACCGTACCCTTATAATTATAGTTACCTAATAAAAAAATATAAATTTTTGGGAAATGTTATATAATGTGTTGTACGTTTACACTTTTTGTTAAAAATGGAGGTTATTAGTGTAAACGTGAACGTGAATAAGGTGTCAATCCTAGTGTGGGACCAACGAGCATGTAACTGTTATTAGTTATATGTATAAGTGTTCTTGAATAATTTATTATTATTAATGTTATTATTGTTATTTTATCCCGCAACACTCGGGCACTGTAATTTTATTGAACTATATCCGATATAACTCAAAAACACCAATTAAATAAATCTATACAAGAGTACAAAAGGCTATCAATATTCCGCCAAATTAATTTGAAGCTCATTACTCCTCTCCTCGAGTTTGTTCAGATGGAGAATAGACAAAGACAAAGACAGAGACAAAGACAAATACAAAGACAAAGAATTTATTTGCATAAATATGGGTTTACAAAAGATGTTATTACACCTTCATGAGGTATTCAAATATTACAAAGATAAAAGAAAAAACTTTAACACAATTTATAAAAATGTACATTTATATCAATTTTATTATTATTTATATTTGATCCCATATTGCGCCTTTTAATAATTAATTTTTTTATTTATTTAAGTATGTATTTATTTAGTTGTTGGTTTATTTAATTATTTATTCATATTTATTTATAGGATCGGATCCGATCGTCGTCTTTGGGATTGCAGGGTTTCTGTATACTAAGAGAGAAAAAAAGCCGGCGGAAAAAACCCTCCCAGGTTTTTATGGAATTCCTTTATGCCGTTTTTCGTTTATGAAATCAGTAACTGAGTAATACGCCTTATTCAGTAAATACGTTTTAAGTTCATTTTTTTAAACTCGTTGCCCGTTTTGATTTTGAGGAATTCCGGTAGACCGTTATTTATTTTTGGCCCCATGCAAAAGACACTGTTATGGTATTGTTTTGTTTTAGAAGCGATTAAACATAATTTACTATTTTGCCTTTTTAATTTAAGGGTTACATATTTAGCGATTTAAGTTTAGACCATTAAAGAGATTTCGTAAATATATAAAGAAGGAAAAGTCAATATTTTTAAATTTTGAAAGTGTGGCCTACAAGTAGTCGTGGTCATTTTGAATAACAAAACACATGCAAACATAATTCCAACATGAAGGTCAATGTTAACACTCTTTTGTAAAGGTAACAACATTATATTGCTGACCAGAAATAATTTGTTATTGCCTTAGGTACGCCATATTCATTGTGTGAGCAATTTGCCACCATCAGCCGCGTGTTAAAGTCGACTTGATTATTATTTATTGCCAAACATGTGGAGTGGAAAATTTTCTGTTAGTCATGTGGAGAATTGTTGTTGAGAATGGAAAAAAATGTATACTTAATAAATAAAGCTGAAGATTTTGTTTGTTTGTTTGAACGCGCTAATCTCAGGATTGAAAAAATATTTTTGTGTTGGATGGTCCATTTATCGGGGAAGGCTTTAGGCTATATAACTTGTCTAATAATCAAATATAGTGTCTCATACGATCAGCTATCACGTGTGCCCATTATGGACCCATAGCCATACTGTTATCTGAATTATATATGTACTTTTTTTAAAAAAAAGAGTGCTGCTGGAATTTTTTTCCCGCCGCCTTTTTCTCTCAGCTCAACATCTAGCCCAAACGGGCACCTAAAGGCGATAACCGGGAAAAAATGACATTCATTAAGCGATTATTTTGTATTTCTAATATGAAATAAATATTTTTGATTTGATTTAGTAACATCATGCTATGACTAATCCACGCGGACGAAGTCGCGCGCGGCCGC
The DNA here is from genome assembly GCA_911387765.1 of Pyrgus malvae. Classification (NCBI taxonomy): domain Eukaryota; kingdom Metazoa; phylum Arthropoda; class Insecta; order Lepidoptera; family Hesperiidae; genus Pyrgus; species Pyrgus malvae. The sequence continues at coordinate 1,980,795 of OU426958.1, read as the reverse complement.
TAACATAGGTATATACAAGAATTGCTCGTATAGGTACCGTATTAAATAAGTTAAACATATTTTCTATGAGTATCACGAACACGTCAAATATAGTCGTAGCTTGAGGTGTACTATAGGGCGGCTATTATCAGAATGGAATAGTCCGGCGTGGTGGAGTACAGTGATCAAGCAAGCCTAATATAGCGTGAGGTCCTGCTACTCTGAACACTGGTTGCCTAAGTCTGGGTAACATGCGTACCTTTCTACCGAAATACATTAGAATGGCTTCTAAACAAAAGCCGATGCAGACAGAGGTACTTCATCGGTTTATCGTAGCAATAATAGATTATGCACTTTCTTATTGAAATTATAATATATTCGATTCGCATGGGCATGCTGAGAAGGGGGAGGTAGGGGGCGCAGCGACCCCCCGGTAGCGGTATAGATTCAGGGACTCAAAAATCCCAAAAGATCTCCCAAACGAAAAAAGGAATCTATAAAATATAAATTAGATTTGCTACCTCCTGCTGTTTCATACGAGTATTTTGTGTATGTCTTCGTGTAAGGCTTTACGCACGGTACCCAGCTTGCAAAAATTTGACCCCCCCATGACGAAGAACTTGCCCCCCCCCCTGACCAAGAACATGGGTACGCCGATTTATGTATCTTCGAAGTATTAACTTGAAATAAACAGGTGAAATTATGATTAAACAGTTTTATTTATGCTATCATCTATAGGTATATACGTACCATACATATTTATAATACATATATATAAGTATACAAACATTCATATATAATACATAACACCATACATAAATAATATCTATGCAGAAATATATTATACATGACGTACATTATATATGTATACTCTGCAGGTTTTAACGTTTTCTATTGATACGCTATTTTCGTATTTTAATTTGTCACAATATCATCGTCTCCATGTTAATGGAATACCTTGTCCGATGTAATATTGCACACTGCATCAGAACGACGTGTTCAATGTGACAACAAAGATCGACGGATATTTCACTCAGGCGTCGTCTTGTGCTCCAATTTGCCAATTCGTTCAAGGTGTGACCACGACCTTGGTTCCTTGTCGTAAGTGTTATTGGTAAATTGCATCGCTTTATCGACGTAATAGAATACTATCGTAGGCAGTGGAATATATGCGATCTGGAAAGCACCTACTCTACCGTAAATATGGTTTAGTGTTTCAGTGAAATATATAAAGCAAAATACCTATCAGGCTTCGAAGTAGCAACAAACATACTATGTACAGGCGCGGTCGCAGCCTTTAATTTGGGGGGGGGGGGGGGAGGTACTAAGAAATTTGGGGGAAGAGGTGTCCCAAATTGGCTTGTCAGATTATCCTAGAATATCTGGTGTCTGGTGGCAATTTTTGCATCATGCTGCTGACAACAGGCCTCTGCCTATGATCTTGGACACTATTCACAAGAACCACGCATACCTTAAATAGGTTGCATAAAATTACTCTTGGAAAACAGGATAATTGTTAATTCAGTTACATAATTGTACCTGATTTTTACTGCCGCTTAAAATCATTAAAATTTTGTCGATTGACTTAAATAGTTAGTGACGTCACAACCGGTTTTCTCGTACAAATGATGTCACGATGTATGATGATGTCACGATTTGACAGCTTATTAAAAGTATCTCAATTGATTTGGTAGTCCAAGACAGGAATGTAGAGATCTCACGCAGATGAGGTACCACGTTGCTTCAATGAGAATTGTTGGCGATAACGTTTGGTGGCCAATCAGACAAGGCCTTCTATGCCTCCAGCTATGGTAGAGTGCGCTTGCGATTCATACTCGTAACATTGTAACATTCATTCTACGGTCCAAGTGATTAAGTGTTTGCAAATTGTTATTTTGGGTGATTTGTACTATTTAATATATTTTTATTAGTACGAGACATATTCAGCTTTTTTGTTCAATATTATCATTTGTGTTAATTTATTATTTACTAGCCTTCGCCAGCAGCTTCGCCCGCGTGGACCCGTTTTAAAGGTTCCCGTAGGAAAAAAACCATCCTACATAGTCCTTTCCCAAGATCCACAATATCAGTGTTCCGCATTTCATTAAAATTGGTTCAGTAGTTTAAGCGGGAAAGGGTAGCAGACAGACAGACAGACAGACAGACAGAGTTACTTTCGAATTTATAATATTAAGTAGGGAAGTAGGGATTTATTTGTTGTTTGCTATTTACTTATGCGCCAATGTGGGACCCGAGGTTTATATAGCAACAAATTTACATGAAACACTGGAATATTGTTGAATTTAATTCAATTAAACTACCGACACCAAGCAGTGGCGAAATTGCTGAAACTCCGCGCGCCCGGACTACACTTTGATTGTTCTCGTCAGTTCTCGATATTTGCGTTGCTTAAATAATAATAACGGATCAAGAAATACGCTAATCCCGTATAAGATAACTTCTTACCAAAACCACCTAAGGTCCGCAAACCTTTCTGGTTGTTGGGATGGCCCAAAAAAAGTGCACAACGCCGCTAAAGAAGTTTTCACTTCAAAAATGTGACGATGCAGGGGAAAACGCCTATAAAAGAGAGCCCTCCTCTAAGGAGCGACCATCATTGTGATACTTGTGTTAAGAGCAGTAACTGCACGTTTGCGGACTGAAATTCTGTATTTGTGCTAACTTATAATTTAATTATAGTTGTATAAGGAAATGTTAATTAGAAATAGTTAATCGTTATTTTTGTATTGTAAAAATACTTTGTGATTTAAATATTCCGCTTCTGGTTTTTATTTCTAAAAATATTTACATTCCTTCCACATCTTAAACAGCGAAAACTTTAGGTAGCAATAAATTAGTACAGTGTAGAATTAAATTCAATTAAACTTCTAACGGCGAGCAGTTGCGAAGTTTCTGGAACTTCGGCATGCGCTGAGTTCACTTTGATCGCCTTGAATATTTTACCGGTACCGGTAAATGCGATACTGACGTGAAATATAATAACATGATTAACAAAAACCAATTGATTTCTGCTGACAGCGGAAGACCCTTTGATCTAACCCCTGTCAAAAGAAAAGCAGTTTTATGATAAAGAATTCCTTATTTCTTTTCACACATTCGCACATTTTATACCAGTACAAGGAAGTGTATAGAAGCAAGCAGAAGCCTATCATAATTGGTTAAGAAGCTAAAGAAAACCCTTATAGTTAAAGTGTATTTTACACATAAACAGCAAAACCAATAGCTAGCAATAAATTAGTACAGTTAGGAATTAAATTCAATTAAACTTCGAACACCAAGCAGCTACGAAGTTTCTGGAAGTCACTTTGATCGCTTTCAATATTTAGCGGGTTAATAAATAGCCGTTTCTTGGTGACGGACACCGAAATGGCGATGTTATATAAAATTTAACTGATGAAAATGATAATAACGTTAAAAGGGAATGCGAAAATGCGTGATGTACATCCATTACGGTAAAATTTTGATTGATGGAGAGACAATGGAAGTTAGTTAAAAAATCATATTCTGTTTTTGTATTTTTATTTTTTGCTGTATTTTTTAGTTATATTACAGTGCACCAGTGTTGTGAAATAAAATAACAGTGAAAGAAGTTTTTTCAGCTTGCCGACAAAACTCCCTCGGACACGTTCTAGTAAAGTACTGGCTCATTTCCACTGAGCGATTTGAGTGGGACCCAAAAAAATGGTTTCAATAAGGTTATCTTTACCTTCACTATACGTACAAAAATATAAATTTTCATGTGAAATAAATGATTGATATCCCTCTATAAGTACTTACCTAAATGCAGCATTATTTTAAATCAAGTAAAATACGTTTATGCACTGATGAAGTGATGAATCATTTAAATATTAAAGCTTAATATACTTAACTGAAACGATAAACCAAAATGTCTATAAAATAAAATTTATCACTGCGATTATTTTTATTGAAGATGCAGTTCAAGCAAAGAGAATATTAGAGCTCCTCTAGGTTGCCCTCGGTAAACGATTTAGACGAGATTTTTCCGCTTTAATTCCGAGATAGAGATTAATATTATTTCCTTTGCCTGCTCCGAAGCACGCGATAAAAAGAACATGAGTGAATATAAGACAGAAGACCGAAATGGTGATAGAAATGCCGACCATTGTTATTTAAAAACATGGTCTGATCCATTCTTTTTCAAATAATCTGGTGTGGTCCAGCCCAATCATTCAAAGGCGGTACCGAGGAAAAATGTTTCGTATTCGACGTACTTATTCAGAAATATTCTTACTAATATAAGCAAGAGCTGAATATTTTTATAAGTTAGGGTCGCGTGAAGAGAGTTTCAGGATGAATAGGACACTCCGCAAAGGTCATAATATGCGTAGTTCCATTAATGACGTCATTACTCCACTGTCACAGGTACAGCAGTGAGTTCATAATTGAATTTCTAATTCCGCTCTGAATTCTCGTAGTTCGTAGCACTACGTACACTACTTGAATAATTAGGTAATTCACATCATAAGTATGTGAATATTGTATATTTGTAAATTTTATCCCACCAAAACATTCTGTAAAAAACTAGCCAAGTCTCGATGGAGCTGCTTGTTTATCTCTAAAAAGTAATGAAATCTAGAGAAAGTCGTGCCAAGTCTAATGTTCCTTACTGCGATTTCTTTATTATTATAGTTAACGTTGTGTGACTTGGCCGTTGAACATTCTTTTTGTTTACACGTAATGTTATATCTGTTTTAACTACCTATGTTCATGTACGTACCATGTATGTACCATGTTAAGCGAGATAATAGCCCATACTGGTATTGGTAATTGGACGCTAGTGTCTCATTTTAGGCTGTTGTTGATTGTGCAACACATGCATTCAGCATTGAGAATGCTGACTTCTGCTCACTTCTTTTTGGAGCGTCAAATCGACCACCGATCTAACATAAAATAACACTTGTGTATCCTTCAACGGCCAAGTCACACAACATTAACTATAATAATAAAGAAATCGCAGTAAGGAACATTAGACTTGGCACGACTTTCTCTAGATTTCATTACTTTTTAGAGATAAACAAGCAGCTCCATCGAGACTTGGCTAGTTTTTTACAGAATGTTTTGGTGGGATTTCACTTCTTTTTGTAGAAACGTGGGCATATTGATTTATTTTATTAGATTTTCTTATTTGACACAGTTTTTTTCTTTTTATTGGAAGTACTGCCTAAATGTAAATTAAACCTAGAAAACTAAGAGTACTAAATAAGTAACAATTAAATAAAGCATTCAATTAAAACTTCTTTCAAATCTAATAATTAAGTAATAATCAGTAATACGTCACTAATCAGAATATTCCTAACATAGACACCTATTCAAATCTTAGAATTGTTATAATAACAACCTGCTAATTAAGGGCATGCATAAAAAAGGAGTAGGTATTGTAATTGAATATGTTTCATTTTGTAGAAACGACTGGAGAATAGATTTTACATAATCTGAATTTTCTTTATATTTACTAAATTTTTATGCAACAGAAAACACGATGCCATAAAATTTTCTCGATAGAATTATTTTTCAAAATTAGGACAATATTTTCAATTTTTATCATTTTATGTCAAAACGAGTTTGAATGTAAGTATTTATCATTATTTTTTTAACAACAAGCTAATATTATTATAAAGCTTTCTATGCAAACAGTTTTCTATGTTTTGTTTTAGTTATTTAACGAAATTTTTTTTTGATTTGGCGCTTACGACATTCAAAATAAGATGATGCTTCCTTTCCCCGCGAGAGCTGAAGTAACGCATGCCATCACTCTCTTCTCTTCGCCACTCCCATCCCATCCCACCATGATACCACCCGTGACCACTGTCAACGATGGACGCGGACTTTTTATGCCCGTATCGCCCGCGAAATACGAAAATTTCAAATTTTATTTCATTTTGTTTAGTTTTTGAAAATATATTTTGTTTCTTAGTAAGTAAGTATTAGGTATAAGTTATTATTTTTAGTAAGAATTAGGTAATTTTAAAGTTTAGAAAATGGGAAATAAAAGTAAAAATAAATTATCAAAACGGAAATATTTACAATTCAAACGACAGCAAATAGCTTATATGAACGAAGAAAAAAGGTAAGTAGAAAGAAACAATACCCGATATATCGATAATCTATTTACAATAATTTTTTTCGTAATATATTTTATTTTAGGCTAGCTATCTATTTATGAGCAAAGAATATTTAGGTTACTCGGTAGTCACACTTGGTCCTTATTTCACGATTTGGAAAGTAGCGTCTGTAGTCAAGTTTTTGAAGTCTTGTTTCACTCACGTTTGCAATACGACTCAGGTTCGATCCCCAGCGTAGCATATGTTTTTTATATTATATAAATTTGTTTTTTTTTACTATTTTAAAATTACAAATAATTTTTACAATAAAAAAGCTTATAAAAAGACAGACTGAAAACATAAATATTTGAAATTCTTACGGCCGAAAGAAGTCTACATGAACAAAAGAAAAGTACGTAAGTAACCTAGGTACAAAGCTATGATTCATTATATACTTTAGGTGTTTATTTTTTTCACACCGTAATCAATTTTGTTTCATAAATAAAAACCTACAATTACACTACAACGACAACGACACGACAACGAGAAATCCTTACGTAGGTAATGTGTAGCCATACTGATCCTTTATTTCACTCTTAGTGAAGTAGTGAGCGTAGCTCGTAATAAAATCTCGTGCATTTCGTAGGAGTGTTCTGGGTTCGATTCCACTTTGTACAGTTTTTGTAAAATTAGTCCTCAACCACAAATATTTTTTTTACAGTGAAAACGTTTTTCCGTTTCTGATTCATTAAAAAAGTGAACAAAATTGTGAATTTATTTTAAGTATCGATTTTTTTACTTTATTTATAATTTTACATATGAGCTGCGGCCCACTGTATACAATCGTAGAACAGTCGAAGCTGTACATTCGTATTTTTTGCAATGTTTAAGTACTGTACGTTGCTGATATATTATACGTATTTGTTCAAAATTTTGTTACTAAATGACGTTGTTGCAAGACAGTTATTTGAGCTTCTTCGTTGTATAAGAGCTTCTTCGTTGTTCCGCTAGGTGACGCTGGCTCGTAATTTAGAAATCAACTTATTTTTACTTAAAGTCACCGATAGATGGCGAATCCCCGCAAGGGAAACATCACCCCGCCGCAGGGTAGAGGCATAAGAATAAATAATAATAGAGGCGTGGCTTGTGATTAGGTATTTCGCATTGATGCATGCCCTAAACCTTAGCAAACCTCACGAAATAATAAGCGAAATCAACAAAATGCAAATAATCCCTCCTAATCCATAGCAAACGTTTTCAAGCGCAGTAGAAGAATGTCGTAAACGAGTCGACTGTAACGCGGCCGCAAGCGCGTTTTAAAATACAGTCAGCGCCATCTAGCGACCTCACTATCACCGCCACTCTTAGTCCAATGCATTATATTTTGACCAAATGAGCGAAATTAATATTTTAGTGTAATTTGCTTATTTAATTTACCTATGTAATGTTCGAGTAGAATAAAGTTAATCGTTCGACTGTTTCTTCTTGTATACTTGTAAGTATAAGTATAAAAGCCAATCTTGTCTTATCCAGAGTTTTCCTTTAATTTTATTTATATGCGTATTAAAAGCAGAAGGGGAGGCATTCGCCCAGCATTGGAACGTAATAGGCTAGATTAAATTAGATCTTAATAAAAAAAACTCAAAGGAAATAATACTGAACCTACTCAATCTATACAAACTATAAACATAACGTTAACTCTTTATCTTTATTATTAGACAGGTGTTAATATAATTAATATTTACATAATAAAATCAATGAACTTTCTACCAAAGGAATTACCTACTGTCCTGCCTCCTGGAGGACTCGAGGAGAGGGGGTTGAGGTTCGAAAAAACTTCGGGTCACTTATTCTCGGAGTCGAAGTAAGGATGTGACTTCAAGCCCGATTTATTTGCGATTGCTTTAAAAATTTTCATACATTGGGTCTTTTAAACAATTTACCCAGAACAGCGTGATTCAGAGTGTACATTACTAACGCCATCTAGCCCGATATTGCAGAACTATTACAACTTACAATTTTAATTGCGCTCCGCTAAAGCACGGTCGGACACCTACCTAGTACTGAAATACAGCTAAATTAATGATATTTTTAAACGTAACGAAGTAATATCTAACTAAATAAACGAAATGTAGAATACTAGAAAAGTACTTATAAATACGAACGCGATTCGAAGTACTGCCTAACTGTAAATGAAACCTGGAAAACTAAGAGTACCTACTAAATAATCCTAGTTATCCTAGTTTTTATAGTTTTCCCTTTATGTGGCCATTAAACCCTAACTCTGTACCAAATTTCAGCTCTCTGGGTTTATGGGAAGTACTAGTTCTATTTTGATTTTATGAGTGAGGTGAGTCTCGTAAAAGCGACGTAAATGCGAAACTTTGCTTTCGCTTAACTTCGGAACTAAATGACCTACAGACTTGAAATTTTGGATTTTAAGTATGTGATTATAGCTTACTGGATGATGAAAATTTCAGCGCTCTGGTCTTATCCAAAGGTTCTCTAATAGGGGCCTGAAAATGCAGCGAAATGGTTCCAGTAAAGGATGGACCAAGAGTACTAAATAATCCTAGTTATCCTAGTTTTTATAGTTTTCCCTTTATGTGGCCATTAAACCCTAACTCTGTACCAAATTTCAGCTCTCTGAGTTTATGGGAAGTACTAGTTCTATTTTGATGATCCATGAGTGAGTGAGTGTCGTAAATGCGAAACTTTGCTTTCGCTTAACTTCGGAACTAAATGACCTACAGACTTGAAATTTTGGATTTTAAGTATGTGATTATAGCTTACTGGATAATGAAAATTTCAGCGCTCTGGTCTTATCCAGAGGTTCTCAAATAGGGGCCTGAAAATGCGGCGAAATGGTTCCAGTAAAGGATGGTACGGCAGTGTGCTTAGCGCTCGACTTGTCGCGGGGGCACTCCCGTGCCCCCAGATGTGTTATGTTAATTTTTACTCGTTTCAACAATGCCTTATCTGGACTAGGGAATGCAATCCCGATCCCGCGGGATCCCGATCTCGCAAGATCTCGTGTAATTTTTCGGGATCAATCCCGACGCATCATATGACGAGATCCCGTTCGAGATTGACGGGATTGGGCGGCAGTGGTCAGCGACGCAACACACAACCACTTCGGGGCGCAAGCGGCGGCCGGCGCGCTGACTGACGGCCGGCCGCTAGAAAACTATTCCGACTATTTCCGAATATTAGCGACAGGTGACGAGTGGGACAGATAATATAGAACTGTGTCGAGTACTGTCGAGTAGTGTCGAGTAAGTGAGAAAGAAGTATATGCGCGCGCAGAGGCAGTCATTTGTTTGTTTACGTTCGTCATTGTTTTAGTTGTGCAGCTGTAGTGATTATTTTTTCTTTAATTACGCATTTTTTATTGTTTATGTGAGTTAAATAAACAAAACTATCTAAAAGTCCTTTTGCACGTATATCCACGTCCACGAGCTTAGACAAATTAGAATCTACCATTAAAAAAGAAATGGATTTGTTTGAGTGTGGAGGAACAAGGGGGCGATTTTTGCAGTTTGCATATAATTGCTTCGCCACGCTGTTGCCAACCAGCGTTGAGTCGGAGAGGGCATTCTCAGCAGCGGGGTACATTGCAACGGACATTAGATGCCGTTTAGCAGATGAAACTATTAATACCCTTTGTTTTTTAAGGAGTCATTTTCAAAATCACTCTTTTTCCTAATTTCCTTGAAATAAGCTTATTGTTTTGAGTACCTAATTTACCTACGTTAATTTCCTTACAACCTGATTATTATTTAGTTGGTAAGATTAAAGAATAAAGGTTTTTATTTTCTTTCGAGTAATATGTTATTTTAGTTAACCTCACTATCACAAACAAGCAGTTATTAGCTTTTTCAGTCATCTGAATTCAACATTTTTTTTAAAATTAGACGGGATCCCGAATTTGCAATCTCGAGTCGGGATTGCATTCCCTAATCTGGACACACTTTTTATTAATGTGAGCAAATTCTAAATAATAATTAATTTTAAACCTATAGTCAGGCGAATAAGTAAGCAAGGCTTGATAGCTCATAAGGTAGAGTGAGTAAGATGAATCCTTTCAGAATTAATAGGGGTCTTCACGGGAAGGGCATACGTATATTTCAATTAACTACTTTATCACTTTGCTGTCAGCAGAGGTACGGCGTTTCATAATTGAGTTGCTAATTTTCGTAGTACGTAGCACGGTATTATTGCATACTAACTGACCAATAACTTTATCTTGGGATTGAAAACTCTTCTCTTAGAATAGTCAATTATGCCAGTATTACTTTGGGTTACGATTCTCGTCTTTTTTACACAGTATCATTGTATATGTATATGGTAGAAATAATTAAAAATCGCCATAAAAGGTTAGTACGAGTACCTACATATATAGTTTTTAATTCAGTAAACCGAAACGTCAGTAGTTCTGAATAATTTCTACAAAAATCACCGACTGAACTGATATAATAAATAAACAGAGAAGACAGTCGTATTATTTAGTTATGAATTATAAAAATCACAAAAATCCCCGTTAAAATAGTACATGCATAGCCATGACTCTACCACTGGGTTATTGCACCTTTCCACGGTTACATGTAGAATTTTAAGTTGTTAGTATATTTTTAATGGAATTCAATTGAATAGTAACATACTGTCTATATTGCCACCGACCTGACAAAAGCGACATGAAGGACTATGCGTTAGGTAAAGATTTTGCATCTAAAAAAGACACATCGAAATGTAAGTATACAGCTCCTGGAGTTTCCTTCTTTGCGTTACATAAGTTACGCACGAAGTAAAAGCAATTTTATGGAAGCCAACGACGCAAACTCAAAGTTGGTACACTTTTGTGACACAAGACGTAATTTTATTCTTTCAGTGACGTTGATATTTCACAATGAGTGACGCACGAACAGACATCCACTCGATTGCGCACGACAGGCTATACTGAAATGATCTGAAATCTGTTCCTTGCAAGCGCTTTAGTGGTTTCTTTTTTCCAACCCTTTTTATGTCCCACTGCTCAGGTGTCCTTTTAGAAGAGAGAGGGGGAGGTCACAGTCCGCCACACTGGCCAAGTGCGGATTGGTGGACATCACGCCTTCGAGAAATTATGAGTTTCTCTCGCGCATTACGGTGTTGGCCACGTAACTAATTAAATTACTATATTTTCTCGCACTGTAGAGCAGTGATAAATTTGCACAAGCTTACCAATTTTCTTTGCCAGAGGTATGCGCCGGAAGTTTGTATTCGGTATCTCCGTGTCGTCCGTGAGTCGAGTCGAGATTGAGCTCAGCCATCGCCGCTCCTGTGGTTTCCTTAGGGATCAAAAAGAAATATCGAGTTAGAACAAATTTAACGTTTCCTTGTTTCATCGGAAACCATATTGGTTTTTACATTTACCTAATTAAAATAGATGAACCTTGAATAAATAAATAAAAAACACCGTAAAGTTAGAAACTTAAGTGCTTTTGAAGGGAAACGCTATATACTTCCAATGTGGCAACATAAAGGCATGCAATTAATTTCATTATTTTTTAAATGTATGCTGCTTTCGTCATTAATCCGCATTGGAGGCTAAACCCCGCATTGGTGCAGCGTAAACCCAGGAGCCTTCGAACGGCAGTCCGGTTTGATAACCACACAACATATTGGTCGAATAGATGTTTTAGCTCCGGTATCGTAAGAGACGATTAAAAGGGGACTTCCGGGGTTGTGGCCGGTATGTGAGCTTGACCCGCCCAGCCAGCAGCCCCGAGAAGGTCGTGGTGTGTGCGTGGCCGCATGACGCATGCCGCCGTAAGTAACGGAAGGTGCAGGAGAGCATATCTGCTCTCCTGAAGATGGGTCCATTCTGGGCGCCGCGGAGGTCATCGGTGCATTGCACTGGAGATCCCGGAGTCCTCCCCAAGCGCAGAGGCAGGCCACCGAGTGGGTTTTAATGCGGCCAAATCCCACATAACCCGGTTTCCTCTCCCAAGGTGCCGGGTACCTTTTGAAGGTTTCCCCCCGATACCAAAAACAGGTAAAATTCAATGTAGGGCTTTTATTTTTTAATTTAGTTAATTTAACTATATAACGTTTTAAAAGTATCTCTCATAAAACACTTTTGGCTGCAACCCTTTTTGCGTCCCACTGCTGGGCACGGGTCTCTCCCCATTATTGGGGAGGCCTGGAGCTTACTCCACCACGCTGCTCCAATGCGGGTTGGTGGAGATGCGGGTTAGTGGCCAACCCGCTGTCGGATGTTTTCAAACCGCCCATAAGGCCTCCGATTAGGTTTAACGACTGTTATCTATCGACAACAACCGGGACCGACTGCTTAACGTGCCCTCCGAAGCACGGAAACGCGCATGAATTTTTTTGCCACTAGCGGTCACCCATCTCACACCCGACCGCGCCCGTTTGGCTCAGCTGCATAGATCGCTTGCGTTCTACGCTAGCCGCCAGGCCATGCGCGCTTCACACTTTTACTTCTTTTTAATAAAACACTTTTACTTCTTTTTAATCACTAAAGACACCACTGAGATGCCTTTAGAAGCTTTTTCTTAAACGGGTACAGTAGACCCCAATTGAGGCGGCTGTATGTTCGTCCGTCAATCACTATGAAATATTAGCGTGGCTGAAAGAAACCCATTACGTGTTGTGTAACAAGAATGTGGCAAATTTGTAGTTAGGTTGGGTGTCTACTCGAAAACCGCTTATATTCGTATGTTCTAAATACGCAACGTAAAAGTACGCGACAAACTATAGAAGTGTATTTTAATTTAAAATAAATAAATTAAAAAAAAATGTTTCTTGTCACACATTTTGTAAAGCGAGTATAGTTTAAAAAAATATACAATACAATACAAACTCTTTATTGCACCAATACAAATAATACATACAATAAAAGATACGACGTAAAGAAAGCAAAAGGCGGTCTTATTGCTACAAATAGCAATCTCTTCCAGACAACCTAGAAGGAAATATATAAAAGACAATTCAAAATTTGTGGGTAGGGTGCATTAGACAACGTATTAAAACAGAAGTGAGACAAATAATAGTAAAAAATAGCAAAGAATAAACAAAGACAACCAATGATACAGATGACAGCGAAAAAGAAAAGGAGAAGTAAACTTAAATGGAGAAGTGAGGAGAGACTAAGCAAATATAATGAGAAAGGAGAAAGGAGATAAATACTTATAAAGACAAATAGTAATCCTTAACCAACTTTTTAAACAAACCCAAGGATTTAGCACGTCTGATGGAGTTAGGTAGGGAGTTCCATAGTTTCACAGAGTGGACAGTAAAGGATTTGCTATAGTACGCCGAGGAGTGGGCAGGAATACTAAGAATTCTATTGGACGAAGATCGAAGTGTCAGATTGTGGGATGATGATGACCCGATAAATTCGAAACGTTCTTTCAAATAATTTGGACTAGATGAGTTGAACAGGACACAGTATAGAGCAGAAAGTATATAAGCATTTCTACGAAGGCGATTGGGGAGCCACTTGAGCCTAGTACGATAAGCTGAAACGTGGTCATATTTACGAAGACCGTAAATAAACCGTATACAAAGGTTTTGAATTCGCTCAAGCTTATTAAGTTGCTCCTCTGTGATATCAAGATAGCAGATATCAGCGTAATCAAGAATAGGGAGTAATAAAGAAATATGTGTCAATTCGAAGTATTAGACAACCCAGTAAGATGATTTTTGGTTTTTTTTATGGTAAAGATCAATCGATCATGCAAGTCACCTGGTGTGAAGTAATATTTATTACCTATACCTAACATCAAGCAGCTCGGGTTCTGTATGAGGTTAGCTGCTATTTCGGTTGATGATCGCCTCATGTGAGTGTGGCCGCCAACCACCTTTTCGCCGTGCACCTTTGATTAGTTCACGACAGAAATGGTTGAGAATATCTTCCCCAGTTGAAGAATCATATCGAGTTCTTCTTTAAACACAACATTTCTAACTATATAACTGGATAATTAAAGTATGTATTTATTCTCAGTACTCATATTTTTTTTAATAATAATAACATTTCACCCTGACCCTGACTGATAGATGTACCCTGTGTCGTGGGTAACATGGACACATACAAAGGCACACGCACAAACACCCAGACCAAGAATAGAAATATAAACACATCGTTTAAATTTCTGCCTCGCCAGGAATCGAATCCGGGAACCTCCGATCGGCTGTCCGGCATGGTACCAATTGCGTCACACGGGTTGTGAAATTTTTATATATAAATTATTTCGACATATGAAATTATACGAAGCGCCACGACGAAAGGAGTGGTGTAAGTAAGTATCTAAATTTTTAACATTTACGTAGCAGCTATGCTTGTAGTGCTACGGGAACTACGGGAATTAGCAATTCAATTATGAATTCACCTTACCTGTGACAGCGGAGTGATGACGTCATTAATGAAATTACGCGTATGCCTTTCATCCGTAGAGTCCTATTAATTATGAGAGGATTCATTTTATTCACGTGACACTAGCTTGTGAGACAATTATATTGAGGTCTTGCTTAATTAGCAAGAATATTATATGTGTATTTTTTACTTATCCACACTTATACATTCACTTTTGCGATGCTGAAGCGCGCATGGCCTGGCAGCTAGCGTAGAACGCAAGCGATCTATGCAGATGAGACAAACGGGAGCGGTCGGGTGTGAGATGGGTGACCGCTAGTGGCAAAAAAATTTCATGCGCGTTTCCGTGCTTCGGAGGGTACGTTAAGCCGTCGGTACCGGTTGTTGTCGATAGATAACAGTCGTTAAACCTTGTCGGAGGCCTTATGGGCGGTTTGAAAACATCCGACAGCGGGTTGGCCACTAACCCGCATCACCACCAACCCGCATTGGAGCAGCGTGGTGGAGTAAGCTCCAGGCCTCCCCAATAAGGGGTAGAGACCCGTGCCCAGCAGTGGGATGCAAAAAGGGTTGCAGCCAGCCATACATTCACTTTTAGAGTAGGATGTTTATGTTTAATAATAACTCTATTCATCTCCTTCTATCATAAAATATTTCAGATGTAACACTTTTAATAAATTACTAGTAACATTATTTTATAGCAAAATTTAATTTTTGTCTGAAACTCTTCACACTTTGGTTGCTCAATGATATTGTAATATCTTGACAAAATAAAAAAAGTTGTCCTCAGCCTTTCCGTCTTTTAAATACTAGAATTACTATATCTTTGAAGGCCGCATATTACATTAATTTATATTATACTGAAGGGTGTTTATGAGACGTCTTTGTTCTCCGAAAGAACCTCACGGTGATAATAATATAGTTTAATGTAGTAGCCACCCAGACAGTAATGTTTTTCACATTAAGTACGCAATCAATATGTTTCCGGGTCCGTTATGATGAAACGGTTATTGATTGATCTTTGTATTGCAAACGAAAAAATATACTATGAATAGATCGACTTTTGGGTCAGATTAAGGGCCACATGTATGATACGCAGGCCACGTAATCTTAGTCCCTGTAGCTTTGGGATTACGAATAGTGCTACGGTATCCCTACCTAGGTAGCCGTAGGTACCTGATCGTAACAAGCGACTAGAAGGGGGCTTGCGGGGTTGTAGGCGGTATGAGTGGGAGAGTTCCCACAGATTGAGTAATCAGCCCAGCCAGCAGCCCCGGGAATGACGGCGGTGTGTGCGTGGCCGCATGCCGCCGTAAGCATCGAAAGGTGCAGGAGAGAACATCTGCTCTCCCGAAGATGGACCCATTCTGGGCGCCACGCGTGGAGAGCAGGGTTACTGAGGGGGTTTTAGTGCGGTCAAACCTCACATAACCCGGCATCTTCTCCCAAGGTGCTGGGTACCTTCTGAAGGTTTCCCCCCGATACCAAAGAAAAAGGCCACGTAATCTTTGATAGTCGCTGTAGTCCATGGACAATACAAATATTTTATTTATCCCTTTTTTACAGATCAGTACAAAATAGGAAACCCTGCCTGCCACTTTAGTTTGCTCTGTGTTGTGATGTGATAAATACATCAACCGCTGTGTGGTCGATGGGTATATACGACAATTAAATAATACCATCATAACAACAAACTTGAGTTTTTCCCGAGGTCGTATGCTCTTGCGCTGGTACTCCGAAAGTCAATAATCAACTCGTTTAAGTGTTGTAGGCAACTCCTTTTTCCCAGCTATTTCGGTACAACTACTTCTAGTTAGAAATGGGCGAAGAGGTGGTTTTTCCTTGGTTGAACCGTGAAAGTTCTACATACTTTTTGCTACCTGTACAGATACTTCAACTCAGTTGTGCGCGCGGCTCTATGTGTGCGTGGGCTAGTAATTATGCAGCTTTAATTTGTGTGACAGTGACGCGGCCGTGATCGTCCGAGCAACTTCACTGAACCTTTTGTCACGCACACAAAGTCACTGTGTATATACAGGTTTACCCACACATAGCGCCGCGCGCACAACTGAGTTGAAGTATCTCTACACTTTTACCAATAACAGAACTAAGTTGCGGTATTTTTTGCTCCAAAATTCTTCTTTTAGAGCTTCTTTCAGAAACAAGACCGTTATTTCATTGTGAAGCGTCACAATCTCGATTGAGACGGTTACATAAACGCACTCGAAAAGATTCTACTCTATTGATGCTTTAACTTTCATTCGGAAATACATCTATTTAATATTAGGACCCTCGCAAGTTGAGACTTAATACAAAGAACTCAACAAAAAAAAAATACGTTTTGTAGTCTCGTCTGAAATATTCGTTGGGCTTACAATTTAGTAAGTCAGTCATAGTATAGTCAATCTATAATCTTTAGTCGTATGTTATTGAATGTGTTAAAAGAAAAACAGTACATGTTTTAAAAATGCGAAAAAGTCAAAACTACTTTTATACAGAACGTAGAACATTTTAAAACTGTTTTTTTGTATATTTTGACTACCGATGAGGAAGAAAGGTCCTCGAATGGCGACCATAACTCGGTAACTCGGCAGTGCTCCTTGCACAGGCGGCCAACCACTTGGACTGACGACCTGAAGAAGATAGCGGAAACCGCTTGATTCAGAGGGCGCAGGAACGAACGGAGTGGCAATGAATGGTATATTTTGTGGTTTCAGATGTTATTACTAGGGAAAAGTTTGGTCAAATTGGTTGGATTTTGCAGAGAACTTGGCACTCATTTAGATCTCCATTCTTTTTGCGGCGAAGCCCACACCCAAGCATAATTTTTGTAGGTACTGAACTTGGCTCTCTTTTTTTAAATTTATGTTTTTGGTGGGATATCATTACTTTTTGTAAAGAAAACTAGGCAGGTATCGAGATTTAAAGTGTTTTTTTGCGTTTCAGCTGCATGGTTTCCTTTTTTATGCTATTGTCTACATTCTCTTGAATGTATAATATATATATATATATAATACATATATATATATATATATATATGATACATATATTGGGATAGTTTCAAATATCTGCTTATAACTATTTTTTGTATTTTTTTGTATGGGGACCCCCCCCTATTTTTAACTTTTTTTATTTTTAGATTTTTTTTCTACGCTTACACAAAATTACCGAGCTGGATTCCAAATTTCATCATTCTAGGTCATCTGGAAGTAGGTTACGATTTAACATACTATAATAACAACGATAAAATTTACGACTTTTTGACCTTCATATCTTTATAACCGTTTGAGCTTGCTTCATGAAATTTGGGCTTCTAGATGTCCTTATAGATATAATTAAATGTACGTAGTTGTATGTGTTTACGTTAAATAGGTTTTGAGTTATAGAAGGGTCAAAAGTGGCACTAAGTGGCTCGTGTAATATTACATTCGGCGCTGGCTAGCCAGTTCCTTTGCTTGAACTTGGCTTGACACGCTGCTGCGTGTCTAGATCATGTTGAATTTAATACACTCATACCCTCTATACGCTCTACCTGTTTTTGTAATTCCCAAAAACTATGTTTTGTTATAGCGTTATCTGTGAAATATCTTTTATAATATTTTTGTTATACACGACATAATAATGTTTGTTTCAGCGACGGTAATATCTCATCGTGAGTAATACGAGCCTCCTCGGCTGATTGATCACGAAGTGTGTCTATTGAGCTCATTCGGGGAAAAGCTCCAAATCTATCCTTGTACGACCTCTATGAGCCTCTCGAGTCATTTTATTGGTGAATCGAAATAATATTACTTGGAATGTGCTTACTTTCTGTTTATAGTTTCATTTGCGGCTATGTCTCTCCGACAGTTCTTTTTTTAGATTTTTTCATAAAAGTTTACATTTTGAGAAAACACAGTATAATCAGCATAGATGTAACTGAGCCGAAGTCGTGATCGTGAAACATCTTTTTGTTATTTTTTTTCCATTTCTTCGAGTATGAAATGTGACGTAAAATATTTTTGAAGCGCGCATGGCCCGGCGGCTAGCGTAGAACGCAATCTGCACAGCTGAGTCAAAGGGGTGCGGGCGGCTGTGAGATACGTGACTGCTAGAGGTAAAAACTTCATATGCATTTCCGTGCTTCGGAGAGTACTATCAAAAGTTCTGGTTATTATCAAGAGATTACAGTCGTTAAACCTTGCCGGAAGCCTTATGGGCTGTTCGAAAACATCCGAGAACCTGTATTGTAGCAGCGCGGTGGAGTAAGCTTCAGGTCTCCCCACTAATGGGGAGAGACCAGTGCCCAGGATTGGGACCCAAAAATAGGTTGCAGCCAAAATATTCACCTCAGCCATAATATATCGTGTTTTTTCTAGTTTATGATTACACCAAAGAGACCCGAATAAAACCTTGGTATATTTCGTTGTTGGTTCGATATCACACGCTTGACCCTTTCGGGGAGAAGCTCTTAAAACATTGAGAGATAAACTACTTCTTTAGAAGCCGCTCAAGTAGTATCATTAGTGATCTGGAAGGATTATTAAGTTGGATCGTATTTTACTTTACTTTTTTAAATAAATTTCCGCTTTTAAATTTGTTACCGTAAGCAAACATAAGCGAAAAGTCTTTCTAGTTCTCATACCAGACTGCCGTTCAAAAGGTTCCGATTCCCAGCGATGCAGCAATTCAAGGTTGAGTTTAAATTGAGTTTACATTATAGTTCTTTTTGTGGGTGTTTTTGTACTTGCATTTGAGTCCAAGGCACCCATGACACAGATAAACCTAGTATTTGATAGTTTTTTACATTACCCGCGACACTATCAGAGTTAGAGTGAGTCAGTTAGAGATATTAATTGTTTTTGATAGTTTTTACCTGACCTGTGATACTACCTAAGTTACAGTGATTCAGTAGAATATTAATTATTATTAATTCGATCATGAAGAATTCCTCAGAAAAATCATCTTGCACCGACAAACGGATTAGAGAGTGTTGCTATAACGATGACATTTTCTCTATCTTGATAAAGGACACATACAACATGATTTTGTATGTCTTTTGTATCGCATGCGGTTATGATCATGAACGGAATGCATCAATCAACGTATTGATCCGCTTGCAACTGGTATCAATTACAGGCACATAGGGTGTCGAAGGTCATGCGCTATTAGGAGCTGAGTGCTTCAGAGGGCTGCCACATAGAAGAAAAATATCTTTTTTACATGCCTGCAACCTGCAACTCTTTGACGACCGGTCTGGTGCAACTTTAAACTCAAAATTAAAAATTCAAATGAAATAAACTTCATATTAGGAATACAAAATATTCGCTTACTGAAAACCACGTTACCATGACAGCCGATCGATTCCCGCAAAAGGTGAAATTTGAATGATTAGTTTGCATTTATGTTCTTGGTCTGGGGGTTTGTGTTTCTGTCCCTGTATTTGTCCATGGTACCCATAATACAAGGAATCATAGTGTGGGAGCTATGAGTGTGTAGCGATATAATATTTTTTTACTTTCCACTGTTCATCATAAGGACTCCGCATCCAAAGCATGGAAATGAATGTGAAATAATTTTATCAACAGGCCATCCGCGCTCTCACACCCACCCGCGCTCGTTTAGCTTAGGTGCGTAGATCGTTTGCGTTCTGTTCATACAAAGAATCCTTAACAATGAAACTCGTAAATAATCTAAGGTTTTCGAATCCAAAATTTGAAGCCTTTTAGGGAAACAGTTTTTGTGATGCAATCAAAACAGTATGTTCTTATTAAATATAAGGAATGGAGTTTCTTACCTGCCAACCCTAGAAGCCATCAGGACTTGTAGAACATTCGATTCGCGTCAACGATATCCAGATGCACGCGGTAAGGCGAGTCCTGCTATAATTTATTGAATAATTCGCACTTTTGTCATAAAGATTTCCTTGAAGATTTTGCCACTCCAGAACCTATTTCTAATATTACTTAAATTATTTTTCATTGAATTATAATATAATGAAATTTGAAAGTCTTCTTACACTTTCGACACTTTTTACCTACTCCGTTTACCTAGATACAATAAAAATAGTATTTCTAAAGTTCTTTGGTTACGTAGAGTGCGAAATAGTGCCAGGGGCAATGAACCGCCAAAGTCAGAGATTTACATTTACGCATTAAGACCAACCAGGTAACAAAAGCTATTGACACTGTTGTACTGTTAGAAAGATTCGACGCACACATTCGTCCGAATTAAGAGTGCAACTCTGACTCGGAAATTTGTAATGTTCATTTATCGCCGCTCTACGTAATGGGTAAATATTGTTAAAAGATAAACGTCCATAACATCGACAGCGTACTAGTAATCGTCAGTCATAGAAAAACTGCCAAAAGTTACACTTTTTCTATGAATGACGAGTACCGTGACACTGAAAAAAACTGACGATAGTACGGAGTTACGGACGTTTACCTTATTTCATCACGATGTATAATCACCGTACATTGCTGAGAGTCACGCTTTTTGAAGTAAAAACTTCTTTAGCGGCGTTGTGCACTTTTTTTGGAATGGGTAAAAAATGTTAAACTCGCGTCAGGACACGTGGCCTGATAGAATAATAATATTCGTAAGACGGATGGGTGACAGCTGATGACGTCTCGACTGTCTATACTTGTAAAATTCGTTTATATCATGTATTTAAAATATGCACATTGAGTACATCTATTGATGAAAAAAGTGACAGAGAAATAGTGAAAGAAAATGAGTAAGTACTTTATAAAAATACTAGATGAAAACCTACTGAAAATACTAGATGAAAAATAATAATGATAATAAAAGCAATTCGTGCGAAATTATTCCCTAACCATTCCAAAATATCAAAAATGCACAAAGTTAATGTACAAGTTTTCACTTCTGCCGGCACTACCGGAGTGCATCCCGTTGTTTTTAAGCTATTGCACAGCTTTTATCGCGGGCGCGGCGACTGAATCAAGAAGTTCCGTAACAAAAAACCTGATACTCGTCTAAGTTCAGCAGACTTCGGCTCGGCATGTATGTCGCAGTCAGATTGCATATTCCGATGTTTTACATTACGGCTAGCGATTTCCTAAAACAGGGCTGTATTGTAATGCGACGCGTTCTCGTCCAGCCGGATTGCATTTCAGCTAAATTAAGGCGCATCTAGTGCGGTCATAAGAATGATGGGTGTCAACAAAGTTAAGCAATGTCAAGTGTGGTCAAAAGTAGGATGGGTGGCCAATAGTGGCCATTCAGCAAAATCTAGTGCAGTCATAAGGATGGATGTCAACTAAGCTAAGCAATGTCGAGTGCGGTCAAAAGTAGGATGGGTGGCAATTCAGCAACATCTAGCTTGGTCAAATGTAGGATGGGTGGCCATTAAGCAACATCTAGTGCGGTCATAAGAAGGATGGGAGTCAACAAAGTTAAGCAATGTCGAGTGTGAACTTAGACAAGTGTCAGGTTTCATCGTTACGGAATTTCTTGATTCAGTCGCTGCACTCAAAGCCCGCGATAAAAGCTATGCAATAGCTTAAATAAAGCAATATGCTTCATCGAGGTTTGAACTTGAGTTTCTAGCACCGCAGTCAGCCTACGTAACCAATAGATAGACCAAGGAAGCTTTGATTCGATCGACGAATTTCTTATCTCTTTCAAATCGACATTGTTATTTCTTTGAACGAACGTTTGACCCAAAATACTATCAAAACTCTCCAATAGGTGTCAGGAAGAGTCATATTTTTCAGTTTATATTTAAGTTTATTATCGCTGAAAATACATATAAAAGGACACTTTCTAAAAATGAAACCTGGGGGAATCGATATACCACGTCCAAAACCCCGTGGGTACTAAGTTTCATGAAAATCGTTGGAGCCGTTTCTCAGATTCAAATTATATATTTAGGTAGGTAGGTAGGTAGTAGGTAGGTAGGTAAGACTATGTTGTTGTGCACTACATTTAAAACTTTACTTAAGGGATATGAACCACTATTCGCGTTATTTTCGATATCCCGATATTTTAGTGCAGTTGCATGCACCATGATCACGGCTAAACTGAGCAGTTCTGCCGTTCAGTGTTACATATCCCGTTAGTAAAGTTTTAAATATCATCCTTTTTAACCAAGGACTTTTTTAAATAGCTTTTAACTTACAGGATCATTATGAGCTGCGTCAAGTTCAAGCCTATAGCCTATAGGATGCATAATTCACCGCGCCTCAAGGCTCCGTCTGACAGCTAGCGGCTGCAAGTAATGAATTTTAATGACAAATCATTATTCTTGGTCTAAGGGTGAGAGACTAGTTGTGGCCCTGGCATTGATACTGACAAGATTTTAGTTCACAAATTCTGATTAAAAACGCAGGAAATGGGTTGCATTCAAACAATATGGCTAATATCTAGCGACACCGTACAATTCACACAATTGGCTAGAATATGAAAAGAATATATTTTCCAAGTCAGTCATATAAAATATTCAGGTAAAGCAATGGCCACCTCACAAAATGAGTTAGACGGGAGTTTTGGAGGCTCTCCGATAAGTCTTATAGCGCGCAAACGCAACTTTCGGGCACTGTAATTGACATGTATCGAACATCGATATACTTAAAATACATCAAGAAAATGAAAATAAAACAAAGCTCTATAGTATGACACTTATAACCGCAAAATGTACACTGAGTCAAGTTCAAGCCAAAAGGATGCATATTTCATCGTGTCTCAGGACTCTGTCTGACAGCTAGCGGCCGTAGATAACGAATTTAAATGACAAATCACTATGGAAATGGGTGACAGTAGTGTTGTTATGACCCTGGCATTGACTGGCGTTTTTACCATTGTAGTTCATGCATTATGTTTAAAACCGTAAGAATTGTTTTTATGAAAAAAACAATATTAGCAGCGGCGGCCGAGCCGTAAAGACAGCCATTACGGAGATACCGAGTTCAAACCCTGGTGAGCACCTTTGACAAAGAAATGATCCCGTAATTATGGCTGCTCCACGGCAAGGGAAAACGTTGTGTTATTTAATTACGATGTTTTCCGTCATCGTGCATGCCTGAGAGTTACCCATAATTTCTTGAAGGCATGATATCCACTAATTCGCAATTGACCAGCGTGGTGGAGTATGGCCCACATCCCTCTCATTACTGAGAGGTGTCATGTGTGCCCAGCAGTGAGACGAAAAAGGGTTGTTAATAAAACAATATTTACAATGCATGAAATGCTGTGATAATAGTATATTTAGAAATTAAACAGTAGAGTACTGGGGACGTACGAGTATGTGGAGTTTGAAGTTTTGAAGACTCCATATAGTTACCGGTATACTTACTTGTTCCCACGTTCGTGTATCACAAAACATACACATACACAAAATTTAACAATGATTGTTTGATACTAGCATTAAATTACAAGACAATAGACGTACAACGTCGGTTAATAGTTTCAGGAATAAATTTAAACTTTATTTAATGCATGCCCAAAGTAAAACAGGGCTGAAGTTTTTCTCCGTCTGCTCTTTTCTTCAGCTCAGCATTGCCTAAGCGCACCCAGAGCAGACAGAACAAAAAAAATAACGTTCACTAAGAGTTTGTAAATGAACCGTACAGTGAATAAAGAATATTTCATTTCATTTCATTTTATTTCATAAACTACAGTAGTGGTATAAAAAAATTAGCACTAATAAAAAAAACCTTATACCCCCATAACGGAACTGCCCTGTGTTGTTGTTTTTTTTGTGTTTCTGTTATACATATATAAATAATAAATATCTTTTATTCAGTTTTATTACATATTAAGTTTAAATGTATAGTAAGCTGCAATTGTTTTTGTAAACTTAAGTTATTTATAGTCATAAGTCATAAGGTTTCACTCGCTGTTTGAATTACGCGAATACCGACAGGCTGCACTGAAAATCAGTATTGTAGTCTTTGGCTGCAAGGAGGCTGAGTGCAGTCCTTTTTCTTCAAATACTACAACAATGTCACTTTTATTTGTATGCATTTTGTAGTTTTAAGAAGAAATAAATGTTTTTATATTCTATTCTATTCTATTCTACAAATACAAGACATTATAATATATCTTCCCTTAGGAATATTTTATCATATTTTACCACAGCAAAAGAACTTCTGCCTCTTTGCTATCTCCACACACAAAAATCATACCATAACATCACTCCTTGCGCCGTGGAAGAAGGGAAAACAAACAAACATACACGCATTTATATAATATTAATATGGATAAAGCACAATAACGTTAAATCGATAATAACGTTACGTGTAATTAAATAGGCATTATGTTAAGTGTTAATTAAGCTAACAATTTGAGTAGTCCTATTCTGCATTAAGTTTCCATTAACTGTGTGTCTTGATACAATACCTAACCATAAGACATGTGTTGTGGTTTGCCTACGTAATAAAAATTATACTAGAAATATTTTAGAGTAAGAAATATGGCTGCAACCCTTTTTGCGTCCCACTGTTGGGCACGGGTCTCTCCCCATTATTGGGGAGGCCTGGAGCTTACTTCACCACGCTGCTCCAATGCGGGTTGGTGGAGATGCGGGTTAGTGGCCAACCCGCTGTCGGATGTTTTCAAACCGCCCATAAGGCCTCCAACAAGGTTTAACGACTGTTATCTATCGACAACAACCGGGACCGACGGCTTAACGTGCCCTCCGAAGCACGGAAACGCGCATGAATTTTTTTGCCACCAGCGGTCACCCATCTCACACCCGACCGCGCCCGTTTTGCTTAGTTGCATAGATCGTTAGCGTTCTACGCTAACCGCCTGGCCATGCGCGCTTCTTAGCTTTTAGAGTAAGAAATTATAATAAGAGTTTTTTTTTATGAAAACGCAACAAGTATGCCATATACTTTCAGAAAGTCACATTTTTTTTATTAAATAAATAGTAGACGAGAGAGAGACACACTGGCTGGCTTTCTGCAACCTTTTTTTCATCCCACTGGTGGTCTTACCCATTATTGGGGAGGCCCCAGAGATTAATTCACCACGCTGTTCCAATGCAACCCGCATTTTGCCTATAGGCACATGCTCTTTGTATTGTGCTATAGGACAGCACATACTAGTGACTAGTGGGCAATGTGACCTATGGATATACATATATCCAACTTTAAGCAAAATTTGAATCATGTTCGAGGACATGCTACTATGCAGACTCCTAAGAAGCAACGTGCTTCTTAGGAGTCTGATTCTGGCACCGGTGCATTTCACTGGAGATCCCGGGGTCCTTCACAAGCGCCGACGAGGCCACTGAGGGGGTTTTAGTGTGGTAAATTTATCACGCGACCCAGTACCTCTCCTGTTGGTCTGGGTACCTTTTGAAGCTTTCCAAGAAAAAGAGGCTGAATAGAGTAGATAGAGGTAGAGGCTTAATCCTGTTGACAATTTTAAACGTAATGGATTCACAAATTTATCGTGATTCAAGGATAACATAATCTATCAATATAAGACTTAGAAAAGGAGATCTAACAGGATCACTTAAAATCACATATAGCAATAGCAGTTTAGTAGGTGGTAGAACTATTATGTTTCGCCCGGGGAAGTACCACCGCTGCAACCACTTCTGCCGTGAGCAATTCTATTGTGTTTCGGTGGACAGGTGCAGTTGCCGGCCACACTTTCATGAGGTGACCACCAGCCTCCGGAGTCGGAGTCCGGAGTAGCAGCGCAACTGTATACGACCTCAGACAAGACTTACCTATGCTTGCTTGAGGTTGTATGTAGATGTCCATGAGCTGCAGCGACCACTTAACTTCACGTGGCCTGCATGCTTGTCTGCTACTCCATTCAAATACAAAAAATAGCAACACACAAGACCATCTGTATCAAATCCCATTGTAACAGGGTGGTACCTAAGCCTTAATCATAGAGAGATGTCAGTTCTGGACTGGTTATAGGAATGTTGTCTATCGAATATTATCGTATTATTTAATCTATGAATGCTTTACTAAAATATTTTGTGCAATTTTATTTCTCCTCTTTTTGAATCTTAAATATTCAAAGTTTGTATTACATATTTTTTGGCACACGAATTTAAGAAGATAATTCAAACAACTTTACTCGGCTAGAAACAATATGACATTTCAAGATGTTAAACACCGTAGAACAAAACTATTCGAATAAACTCTTTTTTTTTAAATTCGTACGTGCCTAGACAACTAATTGAGTGGATTATATGCACTTACTTTCAGGCTATAGTGTTGTCTCTTTTTACTGTACGAAAGTGTTATATCTGTCTCGTTTAGATTTTCCCAGACCACGCTTGCGCGTTGAGGCTTTTCCTGAAAGACGGTCAGTCGAAGCTTCGTAGGTTGAATGGTTTCTAACAAATATGCGAAGCCTCAATCTTAACCGATGATTTGATTCCATTTGTATATAGGCGGTTTTAAACAAAAAAAAAATAAAAAAAATTGATACTTGAGTATTTATATAACACACATATTCTTATCAATAACATTAATAAATAATAATATATATCAGACGATTTTTTATAAAAAGTAATAGATTCGATAAGTTCCTTACAGTAATTCTTAGGTATTTTGCCTTTGTAAGGTGTGAACGTGTAACGACATTATCTAATTTACAACAATAGTTACGCAAGAGGGGAGGCGATCTATACGTAGCTTCGAGCGGCGGACGGGCGAGAGTCAGCCTCCGGAGCCCGTGGGATCTCCCGGGTCGTAATACGACGTTTCTCCATACTAAAGCCCGGATTTAGTTCGAAAATTAACAAAAAGAAACCGAAATAACCCTGTTAAGTACGCCAAAAAACGATGACATTACCGCGAAATTATCTAGATGTCAAAATCAAAATCAGAACTCATTTCTTTTTTATTCAGCTTTCAGCCAGTGTGTAAAGATTCGTTACTTAGGCCTGTGCTTTTATCTTAGAGAGATAATTTTATTGTGTAAGATAATTTGTGAACTTTTGCGACACTTTTCACCGTAGCAATACATATAAAAAACATTATTTTGGAGACTGTTCTATTTGTACGTGCATTCAACAGAATGAAATTAAGGGTAAGTCACATTTTCTTAATTTTAGTCCTAGTCTTTGTGTACGATTTAAAAAAATTAAGAGGACTATGATTGAAAGAACATTATATATACGAATGTTAATACTCAGAGTCCCTGATACATTTGTTATTTGACTCTACATTTCATTAATTTTTTGGTTACTTGTAAGGTGTTTTGCTTGTTACATTATATTAAGCTATGTAAATATGAGGCACTTATGTACCTAATAGCAAATGGCATTTACTAAAATAAAAATAAATGAACTATTTTAATAACTAAATGCTTTACACAATAAATAAAAAAAAAAAACTATAACATGTCAGTACACTCAGATGACTCAGGTAGAAAAATTGTATTTGATATGGCATTTTAAAGCAAAGATAAAAATAATAAATTATAGGCCCGTAAATTCACTTTCCCTTCTGGCAGTAAAATATTTCAATCGAGTGGTTTCTTCAATGAACGATGAATGAATGGATGAATGAGCTTATCTGCTCATTGGACTGAAGCCGCCATCTGTTGCCAAATAATATACCTACCTGAACTATTGCAAGTAAATATCATTTCATTTAATTCTGTCACTGATTTTTTAAACGATAAAAAGCGGTATGAAGGAATTCCACAAAAACCTGGGAGGTTTTTTCCGTCGGCTTTTTTTCCTCTCAGTGTACAAAAACCCTGCAATATGGGTACCCAAAGCCGACGATCGGATCCGATCCGAAAAATAAAATAAATAAATAAAATTAATCCATTAACAGGTGCAATATGGGTACAAATAACGATAAAAATAATATTAATATAATATAATAAATAAATATATTTCAATGCACATTTTTATATTTATAATTAGTTAAGTTTTAAATTATTGTAATATTTGCATAGCTCATGAAGGTAAATATGGCGAAAAAAATGTATAAAAACACCTTTTGTAAACACCCATATTTGTGCAAATAAAAGTGTTTATCATTGTCTTTGTCATCATTTAATTTAAATATTTATTTATTTATTTTATATTTATTTATTTCTTAGCAAATAAATATCATTTCATTTAATTTCCTTTTAAAGGGTGCTTAAATGTTAAGTAGTAGTGTAAAAATAGAATTCAAAATTAATGTTAAAAGTAACCTAGAGTCAATAAATAAATTCTGTAAAATTAGCATGCTAGCTCTTAGCGCATAGCTGACTGAATATGTGACACTACTTAGAAGATGAAATTGTAACATCTATTGTCACAATCTAATATATAAAATTCTCGTGTCACAGTTTTCGTTGCCATACTCCTCCGAAACGGCTTGACCGATTCTCATGAAATTTTGTGAGCATATTGAGTAGGTCTGATAATCGGCCAACATCTATTTTTCATCCCCCAAACTGATAAAGGTGGCCCACCCCGAACATTTAAGGGCGGTACGGAGTTCGCGGGCACAGCTAGTATTCTATACAAATAAATGATTATGATTTAATATAGCCTCTCGGTAGCAGACATCTTCTGATCCAGGGGTGTAGGGGTGGAAATTTTGGAGTCCTTCTATATCTTGAGGTAGGTTATAGGTTGAAAGCCAGTTCTGGCTGAAACTTTTTCTTTCCATCCCATTGCTCCATTGAGGTCTCATTTACTCTATTTCAAAGGGCCTCTAGAAAGTCTAGAAGGTCCAAATACCGACAAGCTATTTCATTTATAATGTACCGATAAACCATTATTGTCTAAGTAAAGACAAATCAACCATTAAGCATTTCGACCTTAAATACTGAACTTTATTTATTACCGTAACAGTTCCTCGCACCATTACACTTTCCAAATTGTGGCCAACTGTGTAAGTCAATTAGCCAGCGAAATAAGTGCTTTGATGTTCCCCAGTGTGCGTAGCGACGCTTTTGCCTTCAAAGTTTCTTAGCACGTTACACAAATTATGATTAGATTGACCTTAGAAATTCAGCAGGCAAGAGTTTGACGGGATTTTATTAAAAACGCATTATCCATTCTAATCTATATAATTTAGCTGAATCTTGGAAACGGTTCAAGTCATTTTCATAGAAGAGAAATCAAGTATAAAACTGGGGGTCTTGGGGGATATATATCGAACTAGCTAGGTATTTTTTTTTTTGAGCAAAGCTCGTTCATTCAGGTACTATTATAACTTTGAAAGTGTTTGTCTATCTTTCACGTCGCGACGGTGCAGTGCCTAGAGAGTGACACGTGAAAACGTAAATATCCACATCCATTCCAATTTTTTTTCAATTTTGGCATCGCAAACTCTGTGCATACTGCCAGCATCAAGTATAATATTTGCAGCAAGTTTTTGCCAGTTTCATTGAAACTGTAGATAAAATCAGTAAGTCGTAGTATTCGGTCAGTCAGACATTCAAGTAAAGCGATGGCTTCTTTACCAGAACGTGACCAATAGGAATTTTGGAAGCAAGCTGAAAAAACATATTTTCGCACTGTTATTTTATTTCACAACACTCGTGCACTGTAATTAACCAATATTGTACAAAATGCCATCAAGTTCATCCGATATAACTTAAAAATACACCAAGAAAACAAGAGCACAAAGTCGAAAAATACATTTTTCGACTTCCCGCCAAACACTCACACCCATTCCATAAAGAAATAAATAACCCTGTACCTAGTGTTTATTTCTTGACTAACCAAAATAAGTAATCAATCATTTATTATATCGAAACACGAATAAATTAGGTTTTCCAATTCATCTATTATTCTAGCAGTTCTTCGCACCATTCCACTTTCAAATTCAAAACGTGTCCAACTCTGGAATTCAATTAGTCGGCTATATGAATGCTTTGATGTAGCCCAGTATCTCAGACAAATGGGTTGTTGGATCCAAATTCATTAAGAATCTCAGAAAATGTGCTCTTTAACGGAATTCAAATTTAGAACTTCAACTTCATTAGGGAATGTTTTATAATCTGAGCTTAAAATAGAAGTCTTTCTGACTGTTACAAAATGTTAGAAGCAATAATAATTGTTCTTTGAATTGTGTTTGCTATTCGATTAGTCAAATAGGCAACTATTAAGGATCCCTCTCCATTTAATTGTAGAGGTTTTACTTGAAGTTTTCGTTTGTTTTGTGTGATGTGCCTAAATTTCTTGTTCATGTCTTTAGCTTGTTAGAGACGTCTATATTCAAAATTTTCTAATTGAAGTATATTGTGGCACAGGTGTCTTGTTGTAATCGAGGAGGTTTCAAGGCAATCCACCATGCTGGCCAAGTAGAGATTGTCGGGGTTGAGAAATTTTGATTAACTCTCAGCCGGGATTCGAACACAGGTCCCAAATGTGGGTGACCGTTATCTTAACCAATCGTCTATTGCTAACCTTGGAACTTGTCAAATGTAAGTTGGAACCCAATTTACATATTTTTTTTTCAACTGGTATATACTTCACGATTGGTTCCAGAATAATTTGAATAAAGAAATCCAACGTTGATACTTGTGATTGAATCTCCTCTTTTCCATTTTATTTGTCTTTACTTTGCAAAATACGTACTCGTAGTTCAGTTAGCTGCCATCTGGCCCTCTCTTGCAAGAGGTTCGCCATTCGAAAGTGCAGTTAAGCTTCCTACTCAGTAGAGATGGGCATAAATTCAATTTGAATCGATACATCGAATCGATATGAATCGCAACATGACATATCGATTCTACGATATGTCGCAACGTCTTGTATCGATACATACGATACGGTATTTTATTTTTTACACTAAGTAATTTATTTAAATGTATTCCAAAATAAGAAGTTGTAAAAGCAATTAAGGTATTATAAATAATAAAAATGAAACATTACAACTGCCATTCTACAGGACCTAAAAGTAGAGGAAGAACGAAACAATCACATTCGCTACATTGTGTTGGTGGCTGTCTAATAATAATGGGAAAAATATCAATTTTCAATTAAGAAAAAATAAAACTAAATATTTATGGAATGTTCAAACATTTGATGCTACAGATTATTGATTACATACTATTACTACATAATTATATTTTGCGATACGCTCGACATAATAATATCGCATAGCACTGTATCGATACTCGATAATATCGCGGCGCCCATCTATACTACTCAGTGAGAAGTACTTCCTCGTATTCCACCATACACTTCGATTAAATCCGTTAGTGTACTACCAAATCAATTAAGATACTTTTAATAAGTAACAAAAATATGACATCCTCAAAGAAACCATATATACTCAGTTGACTAATTTCTTATTGTTTTAAATTCAATAAAAATCGTGCATAATAATTTATTAACATTTATACTGCTATCCAACCGTGGTTTAGTGCAACTATTTTAAGGTATGCATATTTGATTTTTTTATGTTCAAAGAATCCAACAGCCTATTGTTAAACGTAAATTGGTGTCTTGAGAGAAGTCGTGGGGGAATGAATTAAGCAAAACCTTATAGATTTGTTTCGAATATCTGGTGAATTTGCCCGGGGTCGTATGCAGATATCGTACCGTTTTTTTATGACGCATAGGTTTAACGATTCGTGAATGGTTCCTCCAGTGACTATACCCAGGTCAGACAATTACACGTGATCTCCTTTCTACTTTATGCAACTACTACATCCTACACAAATATACCTAAATCAACTGCGTAGTTCTTACATATATGTTATTATGAATGTGTGAATAAAATTCATTTAGTAAATTTAATTTACATTATGCACCAAAATACGCACGCACGCACTAAAATATAGAAAACTTTGTGCTTTTATACAAATTTATTTTATTATATTTGAGCCGTACGTGGTTTGCCGTCTACAGCTTTGGGCACCCACAGTCACCGGTTTAGGTATGCTGAGAGGAAAAAAAGCGAGCGGAAAAAACCATCCAGGTTTTTATTTCGCAAAATATACTTTATATTTATTTTAGTTAAATCTAATATCTTACGTAGGTAATGAATCGATCATTCATTTTAATTTAAACAGGATCGTCGCGGATTATGAAAATAATCGATTTGTGAAATTTTCTTTCTTCAACCTCAACATCGTTGATTAATTTATTTCAGTTTCGATAAACTTTGACAAACCAAGACAAAGCTGACATTCGTAAAGCGTTACATGATAGATCGAGCATTCCGCTCACGGCACGCTGTGTTCAATCAAAATGGGGATGAAGCGAATTTTATTAAAAACGTTTGAGGCTACACTTAAATTAATAAATAGAATCAGACGTTACTTTGCGGAACTCAATTGCTATAAAGTTAAGTAAAAGCAATCAAAACGTATGATGGTATATACGAGTACTTTTTCATGCAATAACACCTCCCTCCCTCCCACATAGGATACATGCATATGTAACAGTAAAAATATACACCAACACACGTACCACCACCAACACGTGTTTCGCCTCAAAACATAGCATCATCAGAGTTTTTGACTTTACGACCATTTGCGAGTACAAAGCAACATTTGAGCATGGGCCTGGGCTAGCTAGCCGTGACACAAGTCAACGTGACGTAAGCCAAATGGGCTCAGTCGGGTGTGAGATTGGTTACAAAAACCAGTAGTAGCAAAAACCTTTCATGCGGATTTTCGTGCTTCGGAGGGCAAGTTAGGCCGTTGGTCCCGCTTGTCATCGATCGATAACAGTCGCTAAACCTTGTCGGAGGCCTTAGGGGCGGTTAAAAAACATCTGACAGCGGGTTGGGTTAGTGCCCGCTGCGGAAGCACGGGTTAGTACCTGCACTTCCGTAGTGGAGTAAGCTCCAGGCCTCCGCAATAATGGGAAGACACCCGTGCCCAGCATTGGAACACAAAAATGGGTTGCAGCCAAACTATTGGCATACTTGAGCATAATCGGTTGCCTGCAGTGGGATGTGCCTGTGTGGCCATTTAAATAGAAATTATTACGTTGCGGGAATTCGAGCTGCAGCAGTCGTCTGACTGTGAAATTAGCTCTAAACAGTTTTGTGGGCGAAATCACTTGTCAAACACTAATTAGAAGCACGCTCAAACGTTGTGGGAATTTCAAAGTCTAATTGTACTATTGGCAAATTTCTAAAATGCAAATAGGAGTATGAATTTCTCTGCAGGCCAAAATAGATACAAACGATTTTTGCAACATGGCAGGATTAGGAAGATATTTGATGTAAGTACAAAATAAAATGGCTGTTACGTATATTTGCTTTGTTCAAAGAGACTTTTAAACTTAATTAAATTGATTATTGTTGGGTAAAGGGGTGGGACTTCCGGTTCGATATGACCAAAAATGGTGGTGGAATAAAGGGTGGAAAGGAGGGTGGTCCCCCCCTGCGGTTGTAGGAATTGTGGACTGTAAGTTGCGTGTCGAATTAAAGGGTGGAAACTAGAGGGATTGATAAAGGGATAAGCGCACTTACTTGGGGTATCCCAGGGGCTGGAGCAGATGGTACGCTCGTGTACTGATGAAGCCCCGATCAATCCTCTCTTGCCCGGGAACTGGTGTTGTCCTTCACACTACACTATTCATCACTTTAAGTCAGTTAAATCACAAACTATTGACAGCGGTGATGGCGGCGATGCGGCGAGTCTGACCACGTGTTAGGTGGCTTGCGGTGCGGTTGTCACTTGTCACGAGAGGACTTGCATGCGCGTCGGCGGCGCGGCGGACGAAGCCAGACTGCAGACATTATATAATAGTGCGCTTGCGGGAAAGAGAGGGAGGATGAAGGGGAGGGAGGTGAAATGACTTAATTGGCGCGAACAATTATATTATACAATTTGGCACTAAAATGCTTTTAAGATTACAGAAATTATTTCTTATAAAAAAAAGAAAATACATTATTTACACATAGATATTCGTGTTTTAGTGTCAAATACTGTTGGAAGTATCGGTTCTTTCATATTCATTTATATTCTTTCAATGAAGTTATATCCATACTAATATTATAAACGCGATAGTAACTCTCTTTCTCTGTATGTTTCTGCGCCTGTTACGTTTTCACGCCTAAAATACTGAACTAATTTTAGTGAAATTTGGTAAACAAATAGAGTGGACCTTGGGAAATGACGTAGGATAGTTTTATCTCAGAAAAATGTACTGTTCTCGTGGGATAGGATAGTATAATCATATACATTAAAATCACCCTAGCGGAGCCGGTCTACATTTCTAGTAAATAAATAAAAACGTATTACGCGCCCTGTAAGAGAGTTCATAGAGGTCAACTTTATCTGATATTTAATAGGTACAATATTATACGATAAGCTCGCGGTATTTAATTTGCAACGTCAGAAATTTTGGGATAGAGGCAGGTTTATCAAAACATTAAAGGGATTATTATTTTAACAGGCACAGCCCTTGTTTACCTACGGTTTCTTTGATAAGTGTACAGCTTTAGCTATATGATAAGCATAACATCTATTACAGAACCTGTAACGTAATATTGTAATATTACAATCATAGATTATTCAGTTGTATGAGAACACCACCTACTATTATCAAGATGCAGGTTTCAGAAAAATACGAAAATGGTACAATTTTATACCGCAAAACCTTAGATTAATTTATACGAAAGAGCAGATACGCCACCTTCTAACAAACCACTGTTATAATGCGTCGCTAATACACACACACCTGTACCGTACATGCAAAGCTTTTCGGGGCTATTATCTAATAAATATTTATTAGAAGCGCTACCTCCCCCCTCGCTGCTGCTGAATTACCGGGCCCCCGCGGGGCATCGCTTGACAAATTTCTATCCATTTTAACAGGACTTGACAGGCTTAGGCATTTCGACAAAAATATTGAAATTATTGAATTTTTGGTATACTCAGACTCACGCATGGAAAGTCTTTCCATTATGTTAATTGTTCTTCTTAGAATGGTTCCTGCATGTATCAAAGGCGTAACCAGGCATTTTTGTCGTAAAACACTTCACTGGCGATATCAAACAACACAACTACATCCGAAAACGTTCCGCTTGCGACTAGGGCGTACTAAGTAAGTCCCTGTAGCTTCGGGATTAAGAATAGAGCTACGGTATCCCCTGCCTGATCGTAAGAGGCGACTAAAAGGGGGCTTCCGGGGATGCGGACGGTAAGAGTGGGAGCTTGACCCGTCCAGCTAGCAGCCCCGGGAGGGACGGCGGTGTATGCGTGGCCGCATGCCGCCGTGAACACCTGAAGGTGCAGGAGAGCACATCTGCTCTACCGAAGATGGGCCGTTTTGGGGCGCCGCGCGTGGAGGACACCGGTGCGTTCCTATGGAGATCCCGGAGTCCTCACAAACGCAGAGGCAGGCCACCGAGGGGGTTTTAGTGCGGTCAAATCCCACATAACCCGGTATCTTCTCCCAAGGTGTCGGGTACCTTTTGAAGGTTTCCCCCCCGATACCAAAAAAAAAGGGCGTACTAAGTAACATTTACTCAGTTCACCTGTGACACGCGCTCTTCCTTTTTGTATTTATCTAAGCGTAAAACAGTATAAAGTTTCGTACGGGCCACGGGAAAATGAAATTCTTGAACAAACGTGCTATAAAACGGGCGTTCTACATTGCATATTGTATGAGTCGTGTACATTTTTAATGCATTTTTATGAAAGAATATTTATTTTAAACCTTTATGTAGGTACTCCGTAATAAGAACCGCGTTAGTGAGTATCACAGTAAAGTGAATAGATTGATAATGGTTTCTTTTTACTCGGCACCGAGCTTTTCAACCAAAACTTCTATCCATTATTTTGAGTCCCTTAGGAGTTGATATTCGATACACGCTAAAGTAGATATCTCATCGTTTCTATTGAAACCAAACACTAAGTTTCAAGCAAATCGGAGAAAAATAAATAATAAATTAGTAAATTTTATCAATTTTTTTAATAGATAAGACGAGACATCTACTTTAGCGTTTATCGAATATCAACCCCTAAGGGACTTGGCAAAAAAATAAATTGTTGCTAAGTTAATAATTTGTTGCTTAA
Source organism: Pyrgus malvae (assembly GCA_911387765.1). Taxonomy (NCBI): domain Eukaryota; kingdom Metazoa; phylum Arthropoda; class Insecta; order Lepidoptera; family Hesperiidae; genus Pyrgus; species Pyrgus malvae. The sequence continues at coordinate 1,944,441 of OU426958.1, read as the reverse complement.
TACTACATACATAGGTAAATACAAGTAAAAATAATAGTACGATATCAGCTACGTGGAGTTCAGTGGTCAATGTGGTCATAATGGAGATGTTTCAAAATGTATGGACCTTTGGCCAGGTATTTGTACACCGTAATAATAAATTGCAAATATAGTATAGAGCTGTTTTTTATTAAGCGTTTTGTAATAAACGACTGGGATTTTTGGTACAAAACAAGAATTCCAAGTCAGAATTGCAACAATATACTAGAAAAACATAATGGCGGTAATATGTCATTTTGACAATTGAAATTATTAATCTGTGACAAACAGTTAACAGTGAAATCAGTTGTTCCGCCATATTGAAAATTGTTGAAAATAGTTGATTTAAATTGGTTTTGTACCAAAAAAGTACATGTTTTAACAAATTTTAAGTATTTTTTTCGGAGTCTTGAGTTTTTTCTCGAATTTTTGAGATGGTGTACAATACCTAGCCAAGATTGAAACATCTCCTCATGTGGCGCAATGGCCCCATATCGGACTGTAATCGGAGGATCGCGGGTTCGATTCCCGTCGAGACAGGAATTTGAACGATAGGTATCAATTTCTGTTTTTGGTCTGGGTGTTTGTGTTTCTGTCTCTGTGTGTGTCCATGGTACCCACGGCACATGGAATAGTGTGGGGCTATGAGTGTGTGTGTAAAAAATAGAGAAAAAAAAAATAGTCTCTGGACATCTACATACATGACTACATACAGCATAGAGTGGCCTTGAGTTTTGTCTCTGATTATATGCTTCCAATGTAACTTTTACTAACACAAGACCTTTTACCAAGATACAATAGAAATGTTACAATGTAAAAGAATAAAACGTTTTATACAGACCCACTAGAAAATTAAATTCTTGTACTAGTGCTGCTGTAAAATGGAAAATGGAGATCCAGCACTGCTTATTACAGTATTCTGTTGTATTTTAATGCAAATCTCGAGAAATAACATGCTGGTATTCGTGGTGTATTTTAAAGTTAAAATATTCATAACAAAGTTTGTAACTTTTTAGTTTTTCCTGCACAACGTAACGAATTGCACCTTACGGTTGTCATCATACATACTCATATTATAAATATGAAAGTGTGTTTGTTTGTCCTTCTTTCACATCACAAGTTATTCAGTTAGTTCATATAGTTAGATTTTTATGGATATTTTAATAATTACAGTAGAACCTCGGTTATCCGTACCAATTGGGACCGAGGTTAGTTCTGATAATCAAAAATCCGGATTATTGAAACGTGGGTTTTCTGGGACGATATTATAGGTAACACCTTACTAAATAACATATTTAATCAGTTTTTGAGCGGCTAAGTCATTCGAGACCATTTCAAGACCCGTCAAAAAAGCGGCAAATTCGCTTCGTTCCGCATCCTAAGGTTTCTTCGGTGCATCTACGCTTTCGTCGCTACTGCTGTCGTTGTCGTGATCGTCATCTTGATTTTTTATTAATAATACAATTTCATCAACGTCTAAGATTTGATACCCAGGATCATTGTGGCTCGTGGCAGTGGCAGCGAACAACAATGTATCTTTCGCGCCAACGTTCGGATATCTGAGCATTCAGATAAACCAAGTCATCGTTCGGATAATTGAGGGTTCGGATGATCGAGATCGGATAATCGAGGTTCTACTTATATAAAATTTATGAAGACGAAGTTTCCTTTTGCCAAACTGAGTTTGATAAATACGATCAAAAATATATTAAAAGATTTCTTACACAGCCGCAATATTTATAAAAACAAATATCTTGTTCCTTATTTAATTTATCCTTTAAGTACATTTTCTCTGTTCCAGCTTCTGTTAAGCTAACATCAACATCATTTATGAGATGTACATAAAGTTCATGTAGTTGTTAATAACAACGAACCCACTCATAATATTTGCATACAGTTTGGTTGGAATGTAGCCATAATACAAGGCTGTGTTACATTATTTAGGCCAGTATGGGATGTTGATGGTAATGCATCTAGTTTCTTGGGGCATAAGGAATATCCCTAATACTATCACTTAATTTTGTTTATATATCTGTCTAATTGAGATGTTCTTCAGGCAACTTATCGCAATGAGGAATCAAAATTAGAAGAAAATATTTAAAAATTTCCTTTAAGCAGATTGTAATTAGCTTTCGTTTCATTTTTCTTAACCAGACAGAAGGGCCTTTTGACGTGACAACGTCGAATAAATCGATGAACTCCGGTTACACGCACGAAAAAGAATGACTCATTGTAATGTTACGCTCATTGTAACGTTACGCTTGTAACATTACGTTGAGGCTTGAGCATTCGGCTTGCGCCGTTCGTCGACTGTTTATAAAGTGAAGTAAAAAGTTAATGTGGTTTTTATTGTTTTGTTATGACGTTGTCGGACATTTAAGTCTAGTTTATTTCTGTCGGTAGCAAAGTCCTTAAACAGAAGTTTATCGATAAATATTAATCAGTCTTGTCTAAGGGTCAATGTAAACTGGAAATTTAAATTAATTTTCAATTGGATCAGTAGGTTCGAAGGTAATTGGCTGTGTGGCAGACGTTAGGACAGACACAAAAATAAAATAATCCAAAGATGGTTTCCATTTTTCTTACGTAATCCTGATAAGAATTTGTAACGGTCACCAACAAACGATGTTCAAAAACTGGTTCTGAAACTGGACTATGGTACGCTACATCGAACTAGCCGGGAAAATGATTCTCGATAGTTGCAATGGGACTTCCGTTCTCCCATTGACTTTTCCATTTACGCATCTAAATGGACTCAATAAATTTTGTAAGCGCAGTTGTCGATCCCACTTACAAAATTTACATGGTAATGTGGTTAATTAATCGTGTGGTTTCTGAATACAAAAAAATCAGTTTATTTTTGTGATTGGGCATCGATACCCGAACAAGAAATTTTGGTAGTTGGTAGAACTTTTATGGTTCGTCCGGGGCAGTACCACCGCTGCACCCACTTCTGCCGTGAATCAATTTTATTGTGTTCCAGTTAAAGGTGCACTTGTCGGCCAGACTTAAATGAGGCGGCTATCAGCCTCCGAAGTAGCAGTACATAAAATCTCGGACTTATAACTATGCATGTTTGATGTTTGGTGTATATGACCAGGGGCTGCTGTGACCACTTAACACCGCGTGGCCTGCATGCTCGTTTGCCATCCATTCAAATAAGATGAAAAAATAAATTGGTGAAAGGAAATTCATGGTAATAAATTCCCTGTCACTGACCTTTTCTATTTCCAATTCCAAAAGGACTAAAACTTTGGAAGCACAGTTGCCGACCCTACTTACAACATTTGCATGGTAATGTGGATCGAATGTTTTATCTATATACTCGTTTTTATTATTCTGAACCAAATCTGCTATAAATGGATCAACTCGATCTTTCCGTTCCTCTAACTTTGTAAAATCTGTTAAAGGTTGTAGATACGGTAGTTTTGATTTCTCTGTAATTGTAAATTCTGTCACAACTGTGTGGAACACTTCTTTAACAGTGTTTTGGTTGTATGGAATCTAACTTTGGAGCTGTCATGTAAAGACAGGTTCAATTGTGTGGTTTTCTAACTTTGTAAACCTGATTATGAGTTTGTATACCCTATTATGACACAGTTTCAATTTGGTTATTCCGGCAATTCCTTCCAGTGCCTTCAGCGGTATTTGTAAAATGAAAACTATGGAAGTGAAGCGAGTATTGTATGATATTATCTTTCGACCTATAGTAGCGTAGCGAATATAAAAACATAGAATTTCAAGTATATCATGACCCTTTGTAAGTTTTTATTGTAATAAAATTGTGGGTATAATTTATGGATATTGTTATTTTCGCTTAACTACACCTGAAGTTCGGGAATATACAAAGTATATTCTCGTCCAGTATAGCTCAGTGCCTGATGTCGAAAAGTTTCGAGCCGCGTGTGTTGCCAGTGATGACCTATGATGCTGAGACGTGGTCATTTACCGTAAGCCTATTTCATAGGCTCAAGGTCACTCAGCGAGCCATGGAGTGAGCTATGCTTTGTATTTCTTTATGCTACAGAATCCATAACGACGAAACCGTAAACGAACTCAGGTTACTGATGTAGCTTTCAAAAACTGCTACCTGAAGTGGTAATGGACAGGCCATATATAGTTACTGACAACCGGTGGGAAGAGGTGGTCACCACTATGTCTCGGCAACAGGAGCATAGGTTGTCCTCCAATCAGGTGTTCTGACGACATGAAGAAAACAGTAGGAAGTCGCTGAAATTAGAGGACGCAGGACAGGACGGAGTGGTGAAAATTAGAGGAGGCCTACGTTCAGCAGTGCACTTAATAATTAATAATAGCTAATGTATGGATGGAACACCTGATATTTTGATGAAAAGTTTGTTAGTATAAACATTTTTTTATTTAAATAGTATTATTTAACCCTTATCCGGTCTCTCAGCGCAGTTCCGCTGAATCATGCGGTTTGCCAGCTTCGTAAACTTTGCTGAGCTCGTTAATCTTGTTATGTCATAGTTTTAAAACTAATATTTGTTAGTTTGTTGTTTAATGTGAAATGTGCTTTAGTATAAGCTTTCATTTAAGTTATCCCGCGCTTATATTTTGCGATTTAAAAGTTTTTGCGTTCGTCATGCTTCATAGGGTTTTAAAAGTTTATCTTTTAGTGCATACATTTAATAAACTAGAGGATTTCATGAGGATCTAGTATCTTAAAATTAAGAATAAGAAATATTTTAGTGGATTGGTTGTTAGGACCTAGAATTCCCTAATCAAGGATTTAGATTCAATTCAACTCCACACTCTAACGAGAAATCTAACACCTTTAAACGAGCAATCTATACACATAAAAGAGGATGTTTGTATATATGACATCGCAAAACTCAGAAACTATTCGACCGATTATTATGAAAATTGGTATGTATATGTATTTTTTCACGGAGTAGGTTTATATGCTATCCATTATTATTATTATTTAATATTTAAACGCGATACGGAGTTCGCGGGGTCAGCTAGTTCTTGTATATAACTAAATAAAGTTTTTGAATCTTGGAAACGGCTCCAAAGATTTTGATGAAATTTAGTACCCTAGTTTCGGGGGTGATAAATTGATCCAGCTTCGTTTTATTTTTAGAAATTTTAAATTAATTTTTTTTTATTCAGCGATAAACAACTTAAATATCAACTGAAAAATACGACTCTTGCTGACATCTATTGGCGAGTACTAAAATATTGTGGCGTAGACGCCGTCAAACGGGACCCGTCAATCCGACGTTCAAAGAGATGACAATGTCGATTAGAGAGAGTTCTATAAAAATTTCGTTCATTGAATTAAAGCTTCCTTGGCCGAATGGTTACGTAGGCTGACTGCGGAACTAGAGGCCCGTGTTCAAACCTCAATCAAAACCGTAATGCGTTTGCTTTTTTATTTTTTGTGATTTTTTTATTGGGAGCTATTTCATATGGTGTTATTAAGTAATACTAAGCAAATGAGTCTTTCGTTTGAAATTATACCAAGAAAATAAATTGATTTTATCCGAGCAATGCTCAGTTGTCCTGGTACTGTTTCTTCTAAGAGCGTATTTTTGTTTGCTTTACTATGACTGAAATCCATCTTACATCTGAAATACATCTAGGCGTAACGTCTCACACTCTTATATACTCTAATATATATCTCTAATATAGATAAAGATATTTATATTAAAGACACTCGTGTGTAACAAGTAAGTTGTAGGTACCGTCACTAACTCGGTAGATTCATTAAAGTGCCTCTCGCCAGTAGCTCTAGAACCCTGCGGTTGCTCTATCCTAACAGCTCGTTAGTTATGCCCTGTAGTACGTTAGTATAGTAATAGATAGTATTCTGTGCCTCTGTAGTGTATAAGTATAAGTCATTTATCTGTTCATATCATTTGGTAATTTGCATTAAGGACTGAAATTTCGTGACTGTCTCTCATTGTAAAAATATTTATCTTTATAATTCAACTCTATCATGAAAAAAAACAGAAATCAAGTAAATCCTCGCAATATTACCTTCAATATTTGCATTTGCATTATTTCTTTAATTCTTTTATTTTTAGGTAATTAACCGTAAAATATCCATTGCGGCAGTCTTATTAAAATCTTCACTACTGTTATAAAGCAAAAAAGGTTTGAAATCTCAGGAACTACTATTTGTACAAACTCGTAGATATAGCCTTGGCTATATATCTAACTTTCTTTCATCCATTTGAGATACGACGTAAGACGATATATTGCTTAATATATTAATGAATGAAGCATTTTTCCGCGGTAAAAGTAGCCTATGTTCATCAAGAATAATGTCGGCATCTAATGTCTACTGACTGTCTGACTACTAATTTAAAACAATTAGCAGTGACAAGTGGTTAGATTATTTGTATCCACTTTCTCCGTGTATTTACCCTATTGTGTTTGCGGTTGGATGTGTGACACCTAATCTAATAGTCGCGCTGGCTGGCTGGAAATGACGGATTAGGCATTCACTTGTGTGACAGTCATTGATGAATTATTATTGTATGTATCTGAGATAAGATCTATTTACATATTACTTGGAAGAGTGATTCTGAGACTGTTTTAGTAACTTATAGTATCTACTCGAAAAGGATCGTTGTCTCTTGGAACTGTGGAAAATTATTCTAAACAAATTAAAACCATTTTTCGTACAATAGCACATGGGCAGTCGTTTGTTGCACCTAATTTCAGAGGGACAAAGATCCATTGTTACAATTACAACTGTACCAAACGTGATATGTAAGTTTTTTAGTAATGGTATCACAAGATTTGTGAATGTTTTTTAATTCTTTTATTTTTGAAACTAATAGAATAATTCAATACCTAGCTATATGGTAATAAAATATTTTTTTATTTTATTCCAAGAAATATAATAAAAAAACAAATAAGACCGACACGAGAAACTCTCTGTTTCAATCTGCCTGACGCAAAAGGGCTGTCTACTGGGTTGGTTTACTCTTTTTAGTTTCTGAGTTCATTTCATTTCGATTAAAGTAAAATTTATTTAGGTTTTTTTTTGTTTTTACTTTTTGTATTTTTTTTAAATAACTGTACATTGAAGTCTATTTCATTTCAAAAGTAAGTACCAATTTAAGCCGAATAGAAGTGTCAGGCGGTCAGATTATTCGTATCAGAATACCAATTCCGTGTATTAATCGGAACTAGTTTTCGAATACGAATAATCTGAACACCATCAATTCCGTATATTAACCCCATTGTGTTTAAGGTTGGATATGCGACACCTAATATTCTAATAGTCGCGCTGGCTGGCTGGAATTGAACACATCCGATATTGGGAGATCGATGACGGATGGGGCCTGCAGTTATGTGTCTGCAATGAGCATGAATTGTATTGTATATAAAGATTTGATTGATTTAGGTGTATCTATCTAACTCCTACAAACTTATGAGATTTTTGTTTCAATTATGGCTACGCAAACCCTGTGCGTATTGCCAGCGTCAAGTATAAATTTTGCATCACTTTCGATGTTCTAAGACAACCCCTAAAGGGATTTTTGGCGCATATCAATATTTTCCGAGAAATCGAATTTTAAAAAATTGGATCGGCAGGCGCGTTATATCTATATAGTAGGTAGTAGTAGTCATAAGAAGTAACACGCTTACAACATGTTGATTAATGACCACCCATCCTACTTTTGACCGCAGGTGTCATTGAGCTAAGCAATGTACCTGAAACACATTTTCATTATAATTATTTATATTCGAAAAATACCCAAACCGAATCAGATCACCCCACTATCCACGTGGTCTAGTCTGTACTACCCCTAGAGTGTATATAAAAAGCCGGAGGCGCGGAGGGAGTGGTCTTCCCGCAGCGCCGGAGATGTCACAGAGCTACTTGTCGAAAAATGCCTCGAATCGCCAAAAATCCTTCGGGGAATCGTCTCAAAATACGAAAAACAAGGCCTGTGCAAAATTACAGCTCAATTCGAGGTGGGGGGTTTTTGGAAGTTTATCCAAACATTCATTTAACACGAGAAATACAGACCATGTACAGACTATGAAATAGGCAAAAGTAACAATTATGTGGGTATTAACAAGTATGCATGCACTAATTACGTATTGGTTTTACAATAGGAAGTTGATAGCAATTACATTTGAGTTTAGATAAATATGATGTAAAATTATAATTTTACATCATATTACTTTATATTTTGCTTATTTTCATTAGGATTTATGATTTTAGAAAATTTAAAAGTGTCCACTAAACGTTTGAAATTAAAATATTGTTCACAAACGTCAACCAGGCCTCAGGTCAGTCAGGTCAACCTGCGCGACCTGATTTAGTCATTTACGTGACAAAAATACTGGTCGGCCCAGATTCGTAATATCACCGTGGAGTGTTATGGTCTTGGCGTTAGCTGGGTTTTATATTTAGCTTCTGGCTGGCGGTTATGTCAATGTCAAGGGGTAGTGTGGAAGTAATTTTTTTATACTTTTTTGACCGAACCACATACAATTATAATGGTAAAAAGGCATTGATTACAGTGATCAAATGGCATTGTATTATACACCACTAAAAAGAGGACTTAAATAGTTCCGTAAATTAATGATGGAGCTCTTATTTGGAACAACATTGGTTAGTGTAAAATTAAGGAAAGGAAAATTGAATGTCAAAGAAAAACTTTTATGAAGTTGTCATTGAAGTACTCACTTTGAAACCCATGGGAGGAACCAGTACAGGCAGTTCTCGCGTAGTCGATTTAAAGAAGAAGCACACGTTTGAGAAGAAAGGTGAAGAAAAAGAGAAGATGCGTGAGCTGCTATGCCCACAAATGAATAGCCGTGATGCGGCTAAAAAAAGTAAAAGAAGTATGTGTCTAGAATGTTTTTACAATCACCACATATAATTTTACTAAATAAAAAAACTTAATTCAATTATTAAACTGTATGTTCATTTATCGATACTTTGTCTTGACATTACTAATTTTTATCGATATGTCATTCCCTGGGGTGCGTTATGAGGTATTTCGATCCCACAAACATTTCCTTTAATTTTTCTGTATTCATTGATCCGAACCCGGGGCGAAGCTAAAGGTAAGTAATGTCGTTCATTAGCTTTATATTGGTGTAATTTTATTAAAGAAATATGTATAATTGGTGAAATTACAGGCATTTAAAAAAAGAATATGAAATGGGGCGGAAAGATCTCATACAGCACCACCAAAAAGGTACAGAGTGAGGTCGTTGTATATCATAACGCATATTTCAGCAGGTAATCATAATTTGATTCCGCAGTGAACGTGTTAAAGGTGGAGACTTGTACCGTATATTTGAAATGTATCATTCGAAGCGATCTAGTCACAATACGGCGACACAGACTAACTTGTAACAAACGAACTTGTGTTTGTAATGCTCCATCCATGGATTCCGCTTGCGACTTGCTCTCTTGACGACGCGATGTGAAACTGACTTGTAATGTAACACTAAAAGGGATTCGCGAAAAAACCGCGAATGATACATTACAAAGTAACATTACAAGTCAGTTCTTGATTTCTGTTACACGAACCCGATACATTACACTAAAATGTTACAAGTCAATCTCCACCTTTAAAAATCGTGTTTTTTTAGTTTTTTCAAACTATTATTTATTTTAACCGCCACCTTGGGAGAGATACCGGGTTATGTAATTTCACTGCAATAAAACCCCCCTCGGTAGCCTGCCTCAGCACTTGGGCAGAATTTCTTTGGGGAGAAACCAAGATCTTCAGAAATCTACAGTGTCCTCCACGCGCGACGCCTCAAAACGGGCCCATCATCGAGCGATGGTGTTCTCCAGTTACAGCAGAGGCCTTATACCTGCACACGCGAAAACGTTACTATCGCGTTTGCGTTAAAAATTTAACTATAGACCTTATTCCTTTCAGGTTAAGATCTATCTGTCCAATGTTAACTCGGACGCAATAGTAACGTTTGCGCGTTTACAAACTTACACTAAGGACTCAGTGCTTGCGATGGCATTCGGATACGCAAAAAACCGCCGTCCCTACCGGGACTGCTAACTTGATTAGTTATAATCACAAATATCATGTCAGCTTCATAAAAAATAAATACAACAGTACATTTTTAGAAACCCTTATGCTTTACTTCCAGGCCTTACGCTGTCATGAAATAAAAAATGCAAGTCGCAGATGTTTTAAAGTTCTATTACACTCATTATTTATATTACACAGTAAGTTATGGTTATGGATAAGAGAAACAACGCGCAAAAATAATTTTAGGAAAAAATATATTACGAGAAATTGTGATAGTAGTCAATTATGTAATGGTAGGTAGTATGATTAAAAAGAACAAAAATGTAACTTCTACACTACTATAGATGATCTATGTCACGAAGTCCTTTCGGTTGTGAATATTGTTAGGCGTACACAATGCATTGTTAATCATTGTTTTAGTGTGAGCTGTGTGAGTAACATTATTGGCACCAAACGCCGGGCCGCTCTGTAAGAGTTAAGGTTAAATTTTATCTCAACACTTTGATGACAACACTTTGATTCACAACAATGAAGTCTAATAAAATAACTTTTCACAATGTTTTAAATATTTTGTAGTATTTTATAGTTAATTTGGTCAAAATAAAAATATTTTATTTGTCAGATCAAGTCAGATGTGACAGCTGTAGGAATCTATTTAGTGCTTCAATTTTGATAGCGCGCTTGTATGAAGACACTCATTCTATACGTATTTATTCTAAGGTTACCATTATAATTGTATGTGGTTCGGTCAAAAAAGTATAAAAAAATTACTTCTACACTACCCCTTGACATTGACATAACCGCCAGCCAGAAGCTAAATATAAAACCCAGCTAACGCCAAGACCATAACACTCCACGGTGATATTACGAATCTGGGCCGACCAGTATTTTTGTCACGTAAATGACTAAATCAGGTCGCGCAGGTTGACCTGACTGACCTGAGGCCTGGTTGACGTTTGTGAACAATATTTTAATTTCAAACGTTTAGTGGACACTTTTAAATTTTCTAAAATCATAAATCCTAATGAAAATAAGCAAAATATAAAATAATATGATGTAAAATTATATCATTTTACATTACAGAGATTGTAACATTTTAGTGTAATGTATCGGGTTCGTGTAACAGAAATCAAGAACTGACTTGTAATGTTACTTTGTAATGTATCATTCGCGGTTTTTTCGCGAATCCCTTTGAGTGTTACATTACAAGTCAGTTTCACATCGCGTCGTCGAGAGAGCAAGTCGCAAGCGGAATCCATGGATGGAGCATTACAAACACAAGTTCGTTTGTTACAAGTTAGTCTGTGTCGCCGTATTGTGACTAGATCGCTTCGAATGATACATTTCAAATATACGGTACAAGTCTCCACCTTTAACACGTTCACTGCGGAATCAAATTATGATTACCTGCTGAAATATGCGTTATGAGATACAACGACCTCACTCTGTACCTTTTTGGTGGTGCTGTATGAGATCTTTCCGCCCCATTTCATATTCTTTTTTTAAATGCCTGTAATTTCACCAATTATACATATTTCTTTAATAAAATTACACCAATATAAAGCTAATGAACGACATTACTTACCTTTAGCTTCGCCCCGGGTTCGGATCAATGAATACAGAAAAATTAAAGGAAATGTTTGTGGGATCGAAATACCTCATAACGCACCCCAGGGAATGACATATCGATAAAAATTAGTAATGTCAAGACAAAGTATCGATAAATGAACATACAGTTTAATAATTGAATTAAGTTTTTTTATTTAGTAAAATTATATGTGGTGATTGTAAAAACATTCTAGACACATACTTCTTTTACTTTTTTTAGCCGCATCACGGCTATTCATTTGTGGGCATAGCAGCTCACGCATCTTCTCTTTTTCTTCACCTTTCTTCTCAAACGTGTGCTTCTTCTTTAAATCGACTACGCGAGAACTGCCTGTACTGGTTCCTCCCATCGGTTTCAAAGTGAGTACTTCAATGACAACTTCATAAAAGTTTTTCTTTGACATTCAATTTTCCTTTCCTTAATTTTACACCAACCAATGTTGTTCCAAATAAGAGCTCCATCATTAATTTACGGAACTATTTAAGTCCTCTTTTTAGTGGTGTATAATACAATGCCATTTGATCACTGTAATCAATGCCTTTTTTACAACTATTCAGTGACACAATGAAGCGCACGCGACGACGAAATGTTCCCGAAAATATATCGATAGCCTTTCCATCACACGTCCATCGATCATCCATTCATCCATAACACACCATGCACGCATCACTAGCTCGATTGGGTGCGACTGCGCTCAGAAATAAGTGCGGTGTGGGGCGAGAACACCTCGCCTGAGCGTGAGGCAGTAACACCTCATGTTCGCACCAAAAAAAGTTTTTTTCATTTCTGTGCGGAATGGGGCCTTAGTGCCTCATTTATATTTTTCTAGTATTTCATAGACAGTTTTAATAGGCAAACACAACTATTTAATTATCTCATTCATGCACGTAGTAGTTTGTAAGATATGAGCTCCGCACTGGAAGGAAATAGCCATATTTGTTCCTCGCACGGTGTGGGAGTACGCTTTTGCGGTCTTAGACCGCATGACGCAGTGAACGTGTTAAGTAATTGTTAATTACAAAGAGTTTATATTACAGTACCTAGTAGAAGGATGAACAATCAATCATACTTACCTCAAAATATCAATTCAGAGTTATAAGCGTCGGGTGCATTTTACTATATTTTCATAACTCTGCTCTCATAGATAGTTGCCAATAGAATGATAGTAACATTTAATCTTAGAGCATCAAGGTATGACATGTATGACACCCGTCAGAGGAGTGGCCTTTACGGGCGAACCCCTCGTCCTAGTGATGCAACGGAAGTGTCTTAGCGGAACCAGAAACGGAAACAGATGTCTAAAGTAAATTTTAGCAGAAACGGAAACGGAAACGGAAACGGAAACGGATGCAGAAACGGAAGTGTAAATAATATGGAAAAAAAACAAATTTACAAATATAATTTTTATTAAGTATCAAATACACCAAATCTAGATTAGAAATAGATATATTAGAAATCTATTATAGAAAACAATATTGCAACTTTGCAACTGAACATTTTATTAATATTCAAAATTTAGTAGTGGCAAGTTATATCTTATAAAAAGTATGTAATTTGGCCGCTTTTGCACCTAACAATCGGTGTTCTTTGTATATAAGACCAGCTCCGCTAAATAATTGTTCACTGGCGACGCTGCTGGGGGGTACCGACAAATATTGGCGCACTAATGGCAAAAGATTACGGTATTTGTGTGAATTTAATTTCCACTACACAAGAGAATCTTCATTTAAAGGTCTTTTCTTTTTTTTGTTACACACATGACACAAAAGTATTGACACAAACAGCAGCAGAAAATATTACGCGCTTACGTTCACAAAAAAGTACGTAAACAAACAAATGAGACAAGTGCCTACGCAGCTTGCTGGCTGACCCCTCCCCCGCGCGTTCAACCGTCCAGCGACTCGCACGCGCCTCGTGCCGCGCATGCGTAACTCTCATCTCAGCCGTCGGTTGTAAACTTCCGTTTAAATCTCCGTTATAAAAGTTGCGGAAACAGAAGCAGAAACGGATGTTGAAAATCGCGCGGAACTTCCGCACTTGCGGAAACGGAAACAGAGATCCGTTGCATCACTACCTCGTCCCAACGTCTATGCACAATGTGCCTTCTAGTTATACAACTAGTGTGTCTGTGTGAGTTGGTGTCAGTATTGACGGTGCATAGATAAGGACGTTGTTAATTGAACTTGATATATTTAGAAATGTATGCGTCTGTAGCGATGAATGAATATTTGTGAATGTGTGATAAAATTAAAATGTGTGCGTTGTTCCCCCGCACGAGATTTGGCACAAATTTTTTGTATCGAATCGAGGCGCTATGCCGTCTCTACTGAAGGGTGATGCTCTAAGCATTTAATATATCAAGCAACCCACACTTACAATATACTAAGTCTACGCTCTAGACTCCATGGCATAGAGTAAATTACTACATACTACATTACTCTTGTTTGTATAAACCATAGAAAAAGTTAACCATTTGAGGAAATCGGAAAGTTTTTTATGGGAGCGGATAATTTTGTTAAGAATAAAAAATGTGGTATTATTGTTATAAATGGGATTTAGTGTAGAAAATGACATATGTAATACTAGCCTTCCGCCTTCCCTTTTATAGGTTCCCGTAGGATAAAAACCATCGTATGTCCTTTTCCAAGGTCCACTATATCTGTGTTCCAAACATTAAAATTGGGTCAATAGTTTAAGCGGGAAAGCGTAGCAGACAGACAGACAGTATTACTTTCGAAGTTATAATATTACTAGTAGGGATTATATTCTTTTTGTAAATGGACTGTACAGTAAACACAATTATGAACAATGCTTAAAATTGTAGGCAAAGTTCACACGCAACAAGCATTTAAATAATCATGCAATGATAAATCCCTTTATACAAGGACTTTGTAATGAAACGCTGTTTCGAGCGGCTTTTAACCCACGCTCGTAGATAATTCACGCTTTCACGCAAAGGCTCTGTGAGACAAAATGTATGTTACATACAAAATGTACGTTTAATACAAAATAAATCAGTGGAAGATACAGCGTAGTTCAAGGTTAGCCTAATAAAGAGAAAAGAGTTTTTAATGACACACGAGAAATTTTTGCATCACAATTTTTTAATGGTTTACTCACACCTGTGGTTCACACTCATAGGCCCACTGAACTGAAACTCAAAAAAACAAAATACTTCTAAATTTATCTTTTAGATATCTTCCTCCCTGTGAATCAAACCCAAGATCACTTGCATTAAAAGCATGGCAATAATCCAATTATAATCTAGACGTCATATTGTCAAACTGAAAAGTAAAGAATCAAAGCGCACGAAAGTGCGCCGGACAAGTTCTAAGCACAGGCCGCGCGCACACCGTGCACTATTTACCCGAACCGCTTCGAGCCACTTTTGACACGCCTGTATCTTCTTACCTGATTAATAGATCTGGATGAAACTTTACGGACATAATAACACCATTTAATATACTTTGAATAAAAAGTTTCAATATTGTAGCTATTACAGAAAAAAAGTTATAGACTCGAGAAAATTGTAAATTTGGTACTCACTGACTCATGTACTCACTGACAGCTCATCAAAATGTTTGACCACTTCTAGAAGACCTACAAAGCTAAAATTTGGCATTTAGCTAGTCGTCAAGGTAAGAGTAATGAAAATTCGAATATTGGAAATTGGTCAAGTGCGAGTCAGGTTTTAGTCAAAATTATGTATAATGTTGGTAATACTTCTCTCTAAGACTTAAAAATCTGGGATTTGGCATGGGGATAGTCGTTAACATTTAAAAAAGTAAAGAAAACATCGAAAATTTGAAATAAGTCAAGTGCGAGTCAGATTATAGTCATTATTATTATAATATATAAACATGTTGGTCATACTTCTCTAAGACTTACAAATCTGAAATTTGGCATCGGGGTAGTCGTTAGCATAAAAGTAAAGGAAAACTTTAGAAAATAGAAAATGGTCAAGTGCAAAAGGAAATTATAATACACGAAAAAAAAATCAGAACATAAAAAAAAGAAATTATAGTATAATCAAAATTCATTTTAATAGATAACTAACTACGTTTTAAAATGAACTATAAACAAAACAATCTATTTCATTCCAAGATGTCGTGCACAGTACCGTATTGCAGTTTAAAATAAATGTTTAAATTATTACCTGTTACATAAAGCTATTATTACATCTGGTGGACCAGACACATTCATTTTAATAATAAAATATAATATGAACAACGTTGCGATAGGTACCATATAGCAAACTGAGCAAAAAGAAATGAAATCCCACCAAAACATAAATATAAAAATGTAGGCCAAGTTCTTGTACATAAAAAAAGAATTGAAATCTAAACTACAGCCAAGTTAATAATAATCAGAACCGATATTAACCATTCCAACTTGGCGGGTTTTCATTACCAATACTTCTGAAAAGAGCAAATCTTGCGGAGGTAAGTTTTAGAGTTGGACTTTTTTCCTTCATTAAAATTTCAATACCCGTTTATGTTTTTGGTGGGATTGAATAAAACTAGTCAAGTAGGGTATCGCTGAATAGGTATCCAAAATTGGTATTCGCTTTCACTATTTTTCATTAAAAGTAAAAGTTTAGGATAAATAACGATTGAAAGTTCTGAAAGTGGTTTATCCATTCTCGCTTATTTAAATATCTTTTGGACAATTTAAACAACGCTATCTGATTCCAAACTAAGCAGAGCTTGTACTATGGTATATTATATTATATTATTGTATTAATTTAGTGAATATTTTGTATTCTTAGTCTATCTATATAATAAAAAAATGTCTGTATGTTCTTTATATAATCGTAAAGTATGCATTTGATCATCTTCAGCAAAGTGTTTGCCTGAGACCACAAAGGTCCCGGAGTTGGTGTCTGTCTGTCTGTTCCGGATAATCTCTGAAACGGGTGGATCGATTTTGACGGGACTTTCACTGGCAGATAGATGATGTAATAAGGAGTACCTTAGGCTACTTTTACAAAGTCCACGCGGACGAAGTCGGGGGCGGCCGCTAGTATGAAATAAATATTTTTTCTTTCTTCTAGCTTTTTTCCAGCTATAAACATAGTCAAATGTGTACTCTAACACACTACAAGTACTTTTATGTAAGGATTTAGTAATGAAAAGCGGTTTGGAACGCGCTTTAAACCTAACCTCGTACATAATTTACGCTTTTTGGCGGTAAAGAGAAGCTTGTACACTCGCTACAAAATAAATGAGCACGAGCTAGGGATTCAAGATTGCATATATGAATTGAAAAGAAAAGATAGTCATAAATTATGTATACACTAAATTTCCGTCCGCGGCTCTGCTCGTGTAGGCAGGCACACGTTTTTTACTCATAGGAATAAGATATTTTCCTTGGATAGAAAGTAATTTATCGGAGTTTTGGCGGGAAGTCGAAAAAAACATATTGTTTTATTTTCATTTTCTTGGTGTATTTTTGAGTTATATCGGATAAATTTGATGGTATTTTGTTTGATATAGGTTAATTACAGTGCATGAGTGTTTGTGAAATAGAATAACAGTGGTAAAATATGTTTTTTTTGCTTGCCTCCAAAATTCCATCGGACACGTTCTAGTAAAGTAGCCATCGCTTTACTTGAATGTTGGACTGACTAGACTGACTGATTACTGACGACTTACTGACTTTGTTATTACTTCGTCCAGTTTCATTGAAACTGGCAAAAAATTGTTGCAAAAATTATACTTGACGCTGGCAGTATGCACAGAGTTTGCGATACCATAATTGAAAAAAAGTAGTTTATGTCACACTTTAATCCCCAAACTATATCCATACAAATAGCCAGCTGATGCGGATGGCATCACCACTGCGATTTGAAATAAGGAATAACAAAACAAATAAAGAAACAAAAAACAATATGGATTTGATAAATTTACTTTAACATTAGACACTGCAATTTCGTCGAAATCAGTTTTCTAAAAATAGATTCTAGATATGAACATAGTATTCTTTCGCACGGGAACATAACCTATATTTTTCCAAGATAAAAGATTAATGTAAAAATAATTTATGCTGAAAAATTAGAATAATATAGAATGAGTGTCTTCATACAAGCGCACTGTCAATATTGAAGCACTAATTAGATTCACACAGATGTCACATCTGACTAACAAAATATTTTTATTTTCACCAAACTAACTATAAACTAGCAGTGGACTTTAAAATGCTGATAGATAGATAGAACTATAAAATACTACAAAATATTGAAAACTTCACTGTGAAAAGTTATGTTATTATTAGATTTCTTTTGTTTTTCAAAAGTGTTGTGATAGATATTTTAACCTTGAATACTACGAAGTGGCCGGTGGCCCGGCGTTTGGTACCATAAATGGCACCAATTGGCTGCAACCCTTTTTGCGTCCCACTGCTGGGCACGGGTCTCTCCCTATTATTGGGGAGGCCTGAAGCTTACTCCACCACGCTGCTCCAATGCGGATTGGAGGAGATGCGGGTTAGTGGCCAACCCGCTGTCGGATGTTTTCAAACCGCCCATAAGGCCTCCGACTAGGTTTAACGACTGTCATCTATCGACAACAACCGGGACCGACGGCTTAACGTGCCCTCCGAAGCCCGGAAACGCGCATGAAATTTTTGCCACTAGCGGTCACCCATCTCACACCCGACCACGCCCGTTTGGCTGGGCTGCGTAGATCGCTTGCGTTCTACGCTCGCCGTCAGGCCATGCGCGCTTCGCACATGGCCTGGCATTTATATTTAAATGGCACCATTTAAAATGCTTCAATTTGGGCGCGCGAACTTGGTTTCTATAATGTAATTATTCTAAGGCTAAAAAGCTATTTCAGACTAAAATCTACTTCTATGTCAATTTACATCCCAAACCGTTCAGCCGCCCTAGCGCAATGGAGCAATAAACATCCATACACATAAACATCCAAAAAATATAAAAAATTTCGCATTTGCAATATTGGTATATAGTAAAGATTAAAATTTATGTTATGCTTTGCGGTTGTATAAAAAATTTAGTTTTAAGCAGGTTTTAAGCTACTATATCTGATAATTCAGATCTGATAATTTAGGGCTATAAAAGAAGAATTGTTTCGGCTTAAAAGTAACGGAAAAGAGAGAAATAATTTTATATCCATGAAAACAAAATGTCATAAAAGAGAAAAGTATTTCGAGATTGTTTAAAAGTATCTACATCAAATTATTATCTATTCCGTTTCACAATTTTAATAAAGTTAACAGTTTCGATTAAGCAACAAAATATCAATTTTCTGTTCGAATGGAATTTGCCCAAGAACCTTTAAATAAAATTACTGTTTGTTCCGACGGCTTAAAAATAGGATTTCAAAAGATGTTGCTTTATTTTTGTAACAATATACACAACATTGGGAAGTAGATATATAATGAAAATATTTGGGTGACTAAATTTATTATACGAAAACGCAATCGTTTTGTTGTTACAATCTAATACCTTTAAATGAGCAATTCTTGTATATATCTAAATATATTTTTTGAATCTCGGAAACGGCTCCAAAGATTTTGATGAAATTTAGTACCCTGGTTTCGGGGATGATAAATCGATCCACAAATTTTTATTGATAGAAATTGTCGTTTTATTTACTGTTTATGCCATTAAATATAAAATTACTCTTACTGACATCTATTGGAGAATATTAATAATATTGTGGCGTAGAAAGCTGTCAAATGTCGACCGTGAATCCGCCTTTTAAACAAATGACCACAAAAGTACAGCTGGTATCAAATAAATGTTTTTTTTTCAATTATGGCATAGCAAACTCTGTGCATACTGCCAGCGTCAAGTATTATTTTTGCATAAATTTTTTGCCAGTTTCAATGAAACTGGACGAAGTAATAACAAAGTCAGTAAGTAAGTCGTCAGTAATCAGTCAGTTTAGTCAGTCCAACATTCAAGTAAAGCGATGGCTACTTTACAAGAACGTGTCCGATGGAATTTTGGAGGCAAGCTGAAAAACCATATTTTAGCACTGTTATCCTATTTCACAAACACTCGTGCACTGAAATTAACCTATATCAAACAAAATGCCATCAACTATATCCAATGTAACTCAAAAATACACCAAGAAAATGAAAATAAAACAAGAGCACAATATGTCTTTTTCGACTTCCCGCCAAAAACCCAAATAAATGTTTTTTTTTTCAATTATGGCATCGCAAACTCTGAGCATACTGCCAGCGTCAAGTATAATTTTTGCATCAATTTTTTGCCAGTTTCAATGAAACTGGACGAAGTAATAACAAAGTCAGTAAGTAAGTCGTCAGTAATCAGTCAGTCTAGTCAGTCCAACATTCAAGTTAAGCGATGGCTACTTTACTATAGTCCGGCCAACGAGACGTGATAAAAAATGTAAACAAAGTTTCAGGGGTTCAAAACATTTTTATTTGAATAAATTATATACATAGCATATACTAGCGACCCGGCCCAGCTTCGCTCGAGCGATTAAGTGATATACATTAAAATTTATTTTACAAAAACCCATTTAAGTACTAAAGGCAAAAAATAGATGCGCGATGAGAATGCGCGCCGGGGGATGTTATGATTTATGGTAAAACAAAATATCATCTTCTAAAGTATTTATTTGATTACATTTTGTACAATTTTAATCTGAATTGACGAAGCTAATTAACGTTTTTATTTTGATAAGGATTAATACTGAACAGAATAAAGAGATTCGAGATAACGTGATATTTTTATTAACATTTTAAACATAACAGTAGTTATTGTAAGTCAACCGTAAGAGATAGAGTACATTAATGCGGACTTTTATTTAGCAAAATTATATATATTATATACTTGAGAAAGTGACACTGCAATTCTAACAACTACTTTGCCAAACTTACAAACTATTTTGCCAAAGGCGCCGAAGGTTTGAACTCGGTATTTCAGTGTCAGAAGCCGCGGTATTAACCGCTCGACAATTGCTGTTAGAATGAATAATTGATTAGTTGTGCAGTAGCGCATCTGAAGAAAGCGGCGCAGCGGTTTTTTCTTCCGATTTGCTCCCCGTGATAATGAGATATTATCCCGCGGTAAAAATTAGCCTATGTCCTTTCTCAACGTCTTATCTATTTTTATGCCAAATTTCATCAAAATCGGTATAGTGGTTTAAGCCGGAAAGAGTAGCAGATAGACAGACAGAGTAACTTTCAAATTTATAATATTTTAGTTTATATATATATTATATATATTAAATATATATATATTTGGATTCCACATTCTAATCGCTGTCGTCTGTATTAGAAAAGATATCTCGTCAGAAGAGTCCAAATCAGCCGTATTTATGACAAAACTATCTATTGTACCTACTATCAATCATGTCGTCAATATGGCTATAAAAATTAAAAATTATAAACTATAAACACTATTATATTAATATTATCAATAAATCGAACGCAATCATAATAGGAATGAACTTTCACAAAATGGCGGAACAAAAGTTTTTTTTTATTTTTTTTTCAATTATGGCATCGCAAACTATATGCATATTGCCTGCGCCAAGTATAATATTGTTACGACTTTCGAGTACCTATATCTCGAAAACAAAGCATCGTACAGCAAAACCCCAAAAACGCATAAACAGTTATTAGGTCTACTATCGAACAATGAAGAAAGTTCTCGAAATAATTATTTCGACGACTACAGCGAAGATATTTGACTATAGTGATTGTGCTTGGTGATTTGGATTCTGTTGAGTGGGTTTTTGTATAAGGAGACAGACAATAAACAACTTCTACGTTGCAAACGGTATTTTATTACCCATAGGGCGTAACAATATTTACATCACGTTTTTGCCAGTTTCGTTATAACTGGAAGAGTAATAATAGGTAAAGTCAGTAAGTCGTCAGTAATCAGTCAGTCAAGTCAGTCATACATTCAAGTAAAGCGATGGCTTTTTTACCAGAACGTGACCAATGGAATTTTGGAGGCAAGCTGTATAAACATATTTTCGCACTGTTATTTTATTTCACAACACTCATGCACTGTAATTAACCTATATCGAACCAAATGCCATCAAATTTATCCGATATTACTCAAAATTATACCAATAACATGAAAATAAAACAAGAGTACAACATAATGTCTTTTTCAAGTTCCCGTCAAAACGCGACCAAATGTTGACTAACTGCTTTCCTGTACCACGAAACAGGCAACAAAAGCTGTCGTTGACTAACTGACGCTATTACTGCATACGTGTGATAAGGACAGAGATAATAATTGCTCGCTCTCGCAATAGTAACCTGGTAACGGTCCGTTTGTTTACATTCTTTATCTCGTCTCGTTGGCCGGACTATAGAACGTGTCGAATTTTGGAGGCAAGCAGAAAAACCATATTTTAGCACTGTTATCCTATTTCACAACCAAGAAAATGAAAATAAAACAAGAGCACAATATGTCTTTTTCGACTTCCCGCCAAAAACCCAAATAAATGTTTTTTTTTTCAATTATGGCATCGCAAACTCTGAGCATACTGCCAGCGTCAAGTATAATTTTTGCATCAATTTTTTGCCAGTTTCAATGAAACTGGACGAAGTAATAACAATGTCAGTAAGTCGTTAGTAATCAGTCATTCTAGTCAGTCCAACATTCAAGTAAAGCGATGGCTACTTTACTAGAATGTGTCCGATGGAATTTTGGAGGCAAGTAGAAAAAACATATTTTAGCACTGTTAATCTATTTCACAAACACTCGTGCACTGTAATTAACCTATATCAAACAAAATGCCATCAACTTTATCCGATATAACTCAAAAATACACCAAGAAAATGAAAATACAACAAGAGCACAATATGTCTTTTTCGACTTCCTGCCAAAACTCCCAAATAAATGTTTCACAATAAGTCAAGCGGTTGTCAAAATTAAAAAGTATTATGGATTGCTTGTGATTCAAAAGATGTATTTATAAGTAATACACGTAGTCATACATTAAAAATAATTACGATTTTACACCGCACAACAAATAAAATAGTCTTTTAAGAAAGAATGCCGCAACAAATTAAAAAGCTTTAATTCACAATATACAGCCGAGAAAGGCAATTCAAAATGGCGCATTTATGTACAATGTCCGTGACATAAATAATGAGAGTGGTTGTGGTAAAATAATGGAAGGGATTGACACGGGGGGAAGGGGGGAAAAGAATTGTCCACAAGAATTAAACACTTTTCTTTTACATTTTGTATTGTTCGACTCTACCGTTCATCTTTGAAGTGCTAATTTTAATGAAATTCACCAATTTGAAATAAAGTAGCGGCGGTAGAATATTCATGGTTCGATAAGATAGGCCCTTTCTAGGGCGCCGCGCGTGGAGGACACCGGTGCGTTCCAATGGAGATCCCGGAGTACTCCTGGAGGCAGGAAACCAAGCTCAGGCGCTCACAGCGGCATGCGGCCACGCTCACCCCGCCGTCCTTCCCGGGGCTGCTGGCTGGACGGGTCAAGCTCCCACTCTCACCGTCCGCAACCCCGGAAGCCCCCTTTTAGTCGCCTCTTACGATCAGGCAACGGGATGCCGTAGCTCTATTCTTAATCCCGAAGCTACAGGGACTATACTTTTTCTTCCTAGTGGTAATGACTCTTAAAACTATTTTGGAGTAGGTGCCCATTGGTTAAGAACGAAAAGTACGCCATTTTACTAAGGACCTGATTTCCGGCTCACAGAACTACGTGATAAAGATACGGAAAGCTCATACAACGTAATGTCATAATATCACAATACATACACATTTTACTGCAATATTATCTTACACTATCTATCTATTTATTGTAAATAGATGACTGCACTTCATGCAGCTTAAACAAGACGATCTTTTCGATCAACATTCAAAATATATCATCAGTACGTTTGATATTTTCTGAACTCTCGGGGATCATTCCAATCGTAATTAAAAAATACAAACTTACAGTGGAATCCACACATTTTGCCAAATAATCGTTCTTCAGCGTAAAAACACTTTTGTGGATAACTAATGTTTTTTACGCTGAAAAGAAATTAAAGTTACTTCTTGGTTAGATAAGGAAAGTAAAACTTTAACGGTAGCTTCTATAATCTAAAGTTTCTTCATTTATTCAATACTAGCCTTCCTCCAGCGGCTTCGCCCGCGTGGACCCGTTTAATGGGTCCCCGTAGGATAAAAATAGCCTATGTGTTATTCCAGGCTTCATTGCTTTATTAAAATCATAGGCGTTTAGTCAGTTGCTTCAACCGCATAGACCCTATTACCTGTATTCACATAGGAATGAAGCATTTTCCCGTGGTAAAATGTAGCCTATGTAACTCCGGGTGAATATAGCTTTCTAATGGTTAAAGAATTTTTGAAATCGGAACAGTAGTTTTTGAGTTTATTCATCACAAACATACAAAAATACAAACATACAAAAATACAAACATACAAGTCTTTCCTCTTTATAATATTAGTATAGATAAGTTGCACAAAGCAGATTTTTATCTCAGGGCAAGTAACCGCAGGGCAATTAACTCATCCAGAAAACTAGTCCGCTCACATACGAGTATTTAACCTCCTATTATTAAATATCAATTAATTTCGCTATGGTCGCAACCTTATTTGTGTCGTTATAATTGTAGAGACGTAGAGTTCTACCTCGCTGTTTCAATGAGGATTAACGAAAAAAATATATTTTAAATCATAAAAATATAGTCTTATAGGTGATCAAAACATCAAATTGGAACTATGACAGCAACCGAAGTATCATTTTATTATGTACTAGCTGTGCCCGCGACGAAACAGTAAGGACTGCTTACTGTACTCAGATCTTACTATCCAGTTTTCGCATGCTTCGCTTTTCTCGCGCAATCAGATTCTCTTTACAAATATGTAGCTCGTTTATTAAAGTTAAGAGATACGTAGTACTGCTGTGCCCGTGGCTTCATCTATGTTAAAAATAAATAGTATCTTAAGTAAATTGAGTGAATTTATACTGCAAAGAATGCATAGGATACATAGCTTTAACCTACTGCAGAAAAGAGGTGCACTATACAACTAATTGTAGTTGGGAGACAAATTTTGTGAATTTCGAGAAATGCTGAAACACGTATTTTTTTTATTTTGGTTAAAAAATATTTATACCAAATTTCAAGAAAATCTATTGAAAAAAACCAAGTTTTCCATACAAATTTTCATCCCTCATTTCACACCCTTAAAGGGCGATTTTTAAAATTAGCTATAGCCTAAATGTTACCGAGGACCAATATATATAAAACAAAAAAAGTTTCATCAAAATCCCTCCAGTAGTTTTTGCGTGAAAAGCTAACAACAGACAGACAGACAGACAGACAGACAGACAGACAAAAATTTCAAAACTTATATTTTTAGCTTCTGTTACTTATAAAAAGACCCCTAGAAGTATTTTTTTTAAATTTCTATGCAATGTACAGAATTGACCCTGCTTACAGTTTTATTATATGTATAGATGATGTGTTTTTAAAACAATTTGTAAGGAAACTTCGCTGGGCGAGTTCGACACGCATTTGTCCGGGTTTTGTAGTTGAAAAGAATCAAAATAAATGGTTCGTTTCGGTTTGTGTGAGAGCTCGCAGCGCCCAGCAAGCAATATTGCACCCTCCGACTTGAGTTGTTAGCTGTCCGATACAGTTGAAAGATAATATTGGTACGAAAGGGAATATTAGTATGTGAGACTTATTTTCTTGCTCATGCTACTCGAGATATTTCTCCGATATTAATAACTGTGTGTAACTGTAACCGCTTGTCTAAGCGTTTCATTTAGTACAGTAGTAGTAGTAAATAACTACGGGACTCGCAGCAACAATGAAGGACTCGTACTAGTGTTTATCTATCTTATCTTCTTTATAATCTTCATGAAAGTGATTCTGTAAATTATCGAATGAGACATATTATTTCCACTAAATTCCAGTATTGTTACCACCCTACCCTATAACGTTAGATAACATTATTAAATTAATATTTCGCATAAAATACTTCCTTTAATGCAGAAAACACTTACAGATATTTCTTGTGGCTCATTTCCGGATTTATCAACAGAAGGTGAAGGGCGCAATATAGCTCACTTGCCGCCGAACATTCACAACCTTATTAATATTGGGGTATCCTGAATTAGGATTACGAGAGGGCAAATTATAACAGAAATAACTCCTACATATTTCGGCTGACCAGCTTTCGGCGCCCTGCAATTCAAGGCGAAAGAGGCATTATGTTTTCTTTCCGGATTTGACCCTCTCAAAAATCTAATTTATATTGACTGCGGCTTTAATAAGAATTAGAAGAGAACAATATATTATTAGAGCAGCGATGGCCGAGTAAAAAAGTGATATTCGACGCGACCGATCTCGGGTTCAAATCCTCGGCGCGCACCTCTGACAAAAAAATTGTAAAGTGCGCATTATCGCTGCTCCACGGTGATAAAATATCGTGATATTTAATACTTTACGATGTTCTCCATCGCCGTGTATGCCTGAAAGAAATACACAATTACTTCAAGCATGACGTCCACCAATCCGCACTTGGCCAGCGTGGTGGACTATGGCAAGAGGAGATCAGTACCCAGCAGTAGTACATAAAAATGGTTGAAAAAAATTAACAAAATAGTTTATAGCTGTATTATTACATACATAACTTTTACCTATCAATATTTCCTTTGACCCGCTTCTAGTCGATAGTACTAATGAAAAAGGGCTCCTAAAGATCGCTACTTAATTAGTGTCATAGTAATAAAGCGCGCCAAAGGGGCCTAGTTTGATCAAAGAAAACTATTGTAAAGTCAAAAGGCGCGGCTCGCAACAAAAGTCATCTTTTGTCAACGGCTTTGAGGCTGTTCATTAGAGACTTTTAACTTTGGTTTCTTAAGTCGTCGTCTCCTTGTGGAATAGGGGTTACGAGAAAGCAAATTCTGCCCCAATCATACCAAATAATAACTCCCAGATACAAAGATTTTTTCCGACACTTTTCCAATACATAAACAACACATCACGCAAAGAGCAATGTTCTCTTTTAACATGTGAGTGATTAGGAAACCAGAGAGCAAATCTTACTAAATTATAACAGAAATAACTCTTACATATCAATACCCTGACCTTTCCGGCGGCTTGAAATAAAAAGTAAAATGGTAATTACATATTTCGGCCGTAAGGGCTTATCTATATATCGCTTCTTAGCTGGTGAACTCTTACAACCTTATTAATTTTGGTTGTATCCAGCATTCGAATTACGAGAGACCAAATTATATCCGAATTGTAACAATAATAAGTAGCGAACATATTATTGCCTCGATTGCGGCAGCTTACAACTCAAGGCCAAAGGGGTAATGTTCTTTACTATTTCCCACTGTGAGCTCTCCACAACCTTATTTATATCGTTTGGCAAGACTTAGAAAAGCGAGAGAGCATATTATTATTATTATAACCGAATTATGACCAAAATAAGTGCTACACATTTCCCTCTGTCACGATTCCGGTAGCTTACAACTCAAGGCTAAAGGGGAAATGCTCACTTTCCGGATGGCTTTCTGGACGGCATCGGCACAACCTTATTTATATTGATTGTGGACCAAATTAAGATAGAGATAGAGAGAGAGAGATATACATATATAACAAAATTATATGTTTTTAGCAATGTAATACAAGATCAAAGACACGTTTTATTTCTGAAAAGCCAGCTACAATTAGAATTTTACTTATTTTACCTAATAAGCAAAAATCGGTAATATTTTGCGAGAAATCAGAATCATAAATAAACTTCGTAGTAGGAAGTTGAATAGTCGAATAAATTGAATACCCATTTATACACAAGTAATTAAAGTTTATTGCCGTTCATAATTTGGAAACTTTAATCATACATTAAATGTATAATGGAATAGCTCGCAGATGGTAGATTATTTCCTACTTACTTGACACTTATCATCATATTTTGGACAATTCACACAATATCTTTATAAATTGGAGCCTATTTGTTATTCTGATCTATAATACTGTAAGGTTTTATTAAAATCCATTCAGTAGTTTTTACGTAAAAGAGTAACAAACATCCATACTTACAAACTTTCGCGTTTATAATGTTAGTAGAACCTTAGGACAGAATTTGAATTTTATCCGAAAAATAGACTAGTGCGAACGAAAATATATTTTACGACAATTTTTGCTTTGTCGTTGTTGGACAGTAAATATTTTTTAAATATAAGTGTCGAATATAGTGTATAGTGCACCATATATATAATAATAATAATACGGTACCATTTTATAAAATTTGAAAAATATGGTAAACTGTGGGTAAACTTATACATATTGGTGATTTAAATTTAATGCGAATATTCAAGAATTTAATTGTTTGAGATAAAATATGGTGTTTGAGGCTGCGCTCGAGGTATTGTAACACACCTCAATTTAGGGAAATTAACTACTACTGCGTTATGGGGGTAATAAAGAGGTAATTCCGACTTCAACCGGATAAAATCTCTCGATGTTTCTTAGCATGCTTGTTTGCGAGACTCGAATTAATTACTACTCCGTTAAGGGAGTAATAAACACACACACACACACACACACACACACATATAGCGTCAAATAATTCGATTTAAATAGTGATGATTAATCATTATTAAACTCGAAAACCTCCCTCCACCAACCCGCATTGGAGCAGCGTGGTGGAGTAAGCTCCAGGCCTCCCCAATAATAAAGGGGAGAGACCCGTGCCCAGCAGTTGGACGCAAAAAGGGTTGCAGCCAAACTCGAAAAAAATAAACGAGTAGTTCCAATGTTTCAGTTTGTCTCTGTTCCTGAAAAACGGTGTACTTCGAAAACAAATGTGGTAATTTTAAGCTCCGGCGGCATCGGCAAGCAATTAATTGGATTAATTACGCCCATTCATTTCTCCGTCTGTTGGCGGAAAAGAAAAACAATTGCTGGAAACATTTAACATGTAATGTAATACTTCTTCTTTAGTGTATAGTCAAGTGTTTTAGTTC
This sequence comes from Pyrgus malvae, assembly GCA_911387765.1. Taxonomy (NCBI): domain Eukaryota; kingdom Metazoa; phylum Arthropoda; class Insecta; order Lepidoptera; family Hesperiidae; genus Pyrgus; species Pyrgus malvae. The sequence continues at coordinate 1,915,825 of OU426958.1, read as the reverse complement.
ATTGTATGTATATTATTGATTTATTTTTCCGATGAAACGTATTTAGTTTTTAAAAAAAATTAAAAAAAAAAACAATTAATCCATCGTAAAAAACTGAAAAGCAAAAATTGATAATTTATTATTTATTTAACGTTAAGTAATTAAGGTTAAATTTACACCATTTTATTAAAGGCCCGATTGTATCATGCTTAGGGTAAGAATATTTTATCTACATTTTTAATGGAACCTTGGAACCTTACCTTACCCTTAAATAGAGTATATTCGAAGTTAATAATAATAATAACAACCCCGCAGGGCGGCTTGTGGCGAGCTGTTGGTGAGTAACGACACCACTGACTCGATTGCGCCCGGGGAAGTCCCCCTGTTCCTCGTCTCCGGCAGGCGGAGTGATAACCCAGAGGAATAGGTCCGTGGCTTGCCTTAATTGGCCGTCCAGAGTGGAGCTGTTAGAGCTATATGCTTGGGGGTGGAAGTGTAACTAAGTAATTGGCGTAATAGCAAGGAAACCCGCTCCGGGCTGGATTTATCCCCCGCGATGGTGAAATCGGTGCCACTCCTCTCGACACCCCTAGCTGCTCACGCCAATGTTGCTTCTGCATTAACACCATTTTTGGGGGCCCATTCAGTGAGTGGCGAGTCATCACCTGCCTCACTTTAGATTATTTATTAGTCTGAACGGCAAGTGTCCCACAGTTCTTCTTAGCCCAACTACCAGTCCCTCGTTCGTCCATCCCCTTAGACCCAATATTAGTTTCCCCTTTTGTAGCAATCGTTCCACACAGTGTACACCTGACGGGGACCATCTTCGGGTCATATAACCTTTTATATGATACGGCCGAGGAATGTATCCGCCACGTGTAACCACATAAAAACATTAATGTGTCTGAAAAGGGCCTCTACGTGTTGGACCTGTGTCCCCACGCAAGCCTTCCAAACGATCGGGTCAAATAACATCTTCGACCCGTGACCTATAAGGAGAGACTATTTAAGATAAACATTTCCATCATACATTAATGTATAATGGAATAGCTCGCAGATGGTAGATTATTTCCTACTTACTTGACACTTATTGTCGTATTTTAGACAATTCATACAATATCTTTATAAATTGTAGCCTATATGTTATTCTGATGTATAAGCTATATTACTGTAAAGTTTCATTAAAACCCATTTAGTAGTTTTTACGTGAAAGAGTAACAAACATCCATACTTACAAACTTTCGCGTTTATAATATTAGTAGAATCTTAGGGCAGAATTAGAATTTTATCCGAAAAATGGACTCGTGCGAACGAAAATATACTTTACGACCTTTTATAATCATGTTTTAAATCTAATAGCCATTTAATAGCCTGAAAGATAAATTATTGAATGAATTTGCTCTCAACTCCTAATAATCGTTGAGGAGTTGTACCTTTAATCATCAGCTTAGCAACATGAGGTGATAATAAATTTTTGTATTATATTAAAAATATAACTATAACAATGGGGTTTTAAGGCCTATAAAGTTTCACTGTTTCTCTCGATTTCCCAAGCATCCCATCATCAAGTTTTGACATGGTGACAGTTGGACCACCTTAGAAGTATAAGTTTTTGAACAAAAAAAAAATATTGAAAGAATTTGCTCTCAACTCCTTACTGTCGTAGTACTTTCCATCATCAGCTTAGCAACATGATATGATGATAATCAATAATCATACACAAATGTATGTTTGGCTTTAATAAGTATATGAAAATACATTGTTGTGCTATAAAATTTGTATGTTCCCCTCGATTTCTCTGGGATCCATCATCAGATACTCACACACACAAGATAATTTGTGACAATCCACCACATTGGGAGTATAAGCAAACGAACAAAAAATAATTTTGAAAATCTGATGAAAATAAAAAAAAAGAATGAAGAAAGAAGTTACGTGAGGTTTGTGGTACTTGCTCGGTCGAAACAAAAAGTTCTACCATTTATTAATCACATTTTATACCCAATTCTGGATAAGTAATTGTTTATTCACCCTCATTTACATAAAGCGACCACCACGATCTTTGAAGTAAAATGTTATGAAAATCACTTTTCAGCCCTAGCTGTCATTACCAGATGAATATTGAACGGAGCCTGCTGAGCGATCCTCGACTTCAAAGCCTATCACTACCTCCCTCGCACCATTCGGGAGTGACAGAGAGGGAAACCGCGATTCGGGCAATCGCCTCGAGTGTGCGTTTAAGCTTGGCTTTGATTTTGAGAGGCTAAGAGTTATTTAGTAAAGTGTTAAATGGACTTGTAATTTATCTTCGGATCAGTTGGGCCCAGCGATTTTTCTTGCGGGATTAAAAGGATAAGTGAACCACTACACTCTCTAGGCACAAATAAGTTTAGTAGTGGGTGGTAGTTGGACCATCGAGACATACCAGTTCAACCATCAGTAAATTCTATCAAAGTTGGTATATGGATTAATGAATGTATATTTTAATGTATATTTTTAAACTTCTTTAGCGGCGTTGTGCACTTTTTTGAGATGGGTAAAAAACGTTAAACTCGTGTCAAGACACGTGGCCTAATCGTATATTCGTAAGACTGAGGGGTGACAGCTGATGGCTCGACTGTCTATACCTACTTGTAAAATTCACTTATATCAAGTACTAGCTGTGCCCGCGACGTCGTCCGCGTGTATAAAGACTTTTATAAAATGGATTGATTAAAAATTAAAGATTATTTATTTGCATTGAATAAGTAGTAGGTAGATTATTCTTACATATAGTGAAATCACTTATAATACAATGTTCATATGTTCAGAAGAAACCTAATGTATTTTTTCTAAATCCTTCAAACCTAAAACAGTAACGAATGCTTACTGTACTGATCTTACTATCCACTTTTCTCACGTTTCGCTTTTCTCGTGCAATCAGATTCTCTTTACAAATATGTACCTCGTTTATTAAAGTTAAGAGATACTGCTGTGCCCGTGGCTTCATCTATGTTAAAAATAGTATCTTTAGTAAATTGGGTGAATTTATACTGCAAAGAATGTAGAGGCAGAAAAGAGGTGCACTATACAACTACTTGTAGTTGGGAGATAAAATTTCTAAACATACACGTGCTTAGGATTAAACAATCGGAAAAATAATTGTAAGGTCAATTAATAAACTATAGGTTTAAAACTTGCGGACAGCAGTTTGGTCATAAGTCATAACTCATATAACATTGTGAAAACTAAAGCAGAAGGCAGGGTCTCTACACAGTGTGCTATCTGTATATTTTGGAACTAAAGAATATTTTTATAAAGAATCTTTAAAGAATCCTTAATATCTCCATCAACCAACGTGTGTGTATGAGCCTTCAGCTCGTACGCAATAAAGAGACGCAAAAAATGAGTTAAGTTATCATTGGTCCAATTAACAATGTTCAGCATCATACGTATACCTACCCAACGATGGGACAACCCGCGTGGCGCATTGTTTACCATGCCGGACTGCTAATCGAACTGTCCCGGGTTAGAATCCGGGCGAAGCAGAAATTTTAATGATGAGTTTAAACTGTTCTCGGTCTGGGTGGTTGTGTTTTCTGTCTCTATGTGTGTTCATGGCACCCACGACACAGGGTTTATCTACCCTAATGTGCGGCTATACGTGTGAAATGTTTTTTACACTATGTACTTACTTACTTTTATTAGACTTAAGGCTTTTATTTGAAATTATCTCCATCGATTCACTTTGGAGAAGAAATGAATATTGCTCAATAACGCCATCTACCGTATGGCATGTAAACTTTGTGGTAGATAAATCGAATGTCAAATTACCAAATAGGTAGATATTGAGTTGGTTCACTAAAAGTTTAACTATTCGTCACCTAGATGTCTGCAGTAGTCTCGTTTTGTTAAGGCTTTGTACATTCTGTATGAAGGTTTAGATTCCGTATCTTACAACCTTAATGCTGGATGCATTGAGATTGTAAGATTTGGATTTCGGTTCATCGGAGCTAGAGGCCGCCTCAATATTGGGAGAGCTCCATGCTCAGCAGTGGAATGCTAAAAAGGTTGCAGCTTGATATAATGTAGCGATAATAATCGTTTCAGCTGCAGCCTGTTCATAATCTTCCACCCCAAAAGAAGACTAATAAGCTGAGCAACTAACTCAATGGAGCCTGTGATGTAAGGTTCGGCGGCGGTAAGGCTCGCGATGCACTTATTAGGTACCTATAGTCTAGCCATTCTCGGCCAACGAAAGAAAATACAGTAAGCTGATCTAAGTATATTTAATATAGTCGACAATATTAGTGAGAGTTCAAAATAATTTTACTTAAATTTAAACTTTTATTTATGGTTTTGAATGGGCTGTTACCGAAACTTTCATACAAATTCCCCAAAGTGCCTTTTAAGTTTATGTCGCGTATTGTGTAAATGAACATAACTTTTTTGTTTATCATCCGATTGATATGAAACACACACTAATGTTACGGAAATTCATTCAACAATATATCAGTAAACACATCATTCAACGAAGGGAAAAGAAATTGAGAATGAAATATTAAGTTAAGGTTAATTATTGTACGCTTGAGATACCAACTTTCGAATCCATTTTATTTGCTATTGAGGGGTAGTTTTGAAAAAAGCTTAAATAGAATTCTTACTATGTTAGTAAAGATTACAAATACAAAATTATAAGTATATTACTCTGCACAAAAATTTTCTGTACATCAAGTTTCGACACTCAATTTTCAAAGAGTTTCAAAGAAAATTGACATTTAAAGGGTGAATTTCGGGAAATGCTGAAACACGTATTCTTTTATTTTGGTTAGAAAATATTTATACCAAATTTCAAGAAAATCTATTGAAAAAATCCAAGTTTTCCATACAAATTTTCATCGCTCGTTTCACACCCTTAAAGGGTGATTTTTAAAATTATCTATAGTCTAAATGTTAGCGAGGACCAATATATAAAAAACAAAAAAGTTTCATCAAAATCCGTCCAGTAGTTTTTGCGTGAAAAGCTAACAACAGACAGACAGACAGACAGACAGACAGACAGACAGACAGATAATAATTTCAAAACTTATATTTTTAGCTTCTGTTACTTATAAAAAGACCCCTAGAAGTATTTTTTTAAATTTATATGCAATGTACAGAATTGACCCTGCTTACAGTTTTATTATATGTATAGATTTAAAATATGGACATTGAACAAAGTGCATCTATTAATGAAAAAAGTGACGAAGAAATAGTGAAAGAAAATGAGAGAGTAATTTATAAAAATACTACTGATAATAAAAGCAATTCGTGCGAAATTATTCCCTAACCATTCCAAAATATCAAAAATGCACAACGTTAATGTTCAAGTTTTCACTTCTGCCGGCACTACCGGAGTGCAACCCGTAGTTTTTTTTTTAACAGGAAACACAGACTCGCTGGCCCTGTAGTGTTAAGTTGGATGAATGAATGAAATGAATGGAATATTTTAATCAATCAACAAATTCTTTGTGAACGCTTCTTAGGGTTCCGTGCCCGACGGGTGCCAATGGTCTATTACTAAGCCTCCGCTGTCCGTCCGACTGTCTGTCATCAGGCTGTATCTCATGAACCGTGATGGCTAGACAATAAAAGTTTTCACAGATGATGTATTTCTGTTGCCGCTTTAGCAACAAATGCTAAAAATAGAATAAACTAAAAATTCAAGGGGGCTCCATACAATAAACGAGATTTTTTATAAATAACGGTACGGAACCCTTCGTGCGTGAGTTTGATTCGCACTTGGTCAGTTTTTTTACTTTCTGCTCAGAGTGCGCTTAGTCAATACTGAGCAGAAGAGGAGAAAAACTTCAGTTGTCGCTGCAGGTCATGCATGACGTCTACATATAACCTCCAGCGAGTCTGAGCTTAGGCTGAGGTCGTGTGTAGTTGCGCCGCTACTCTGGCTGCTGGTCACCACATGTAGGTCTGGCCGGAAACTACACCTTTCTACCAATACATAATACTTGACACTTAAAATAAATACGTATAGAATGAGTGTCTTCATAGGTGTCACATCCGACAAACAAAATATTTTTATTTTGACCAAATTAACTAAAAAATACAACAAAATATTGAAAACACTGTGAAAAGTTATTTTATTAGATTTCTTTTGTTTTTTAAAAGTGTTGTGATAAAATTTAACCTTAAGTCTTTAAAGGGGCCCGGCGTTTGGTGCCATTAATGGCACCAATCATAATGCTTCAATTTGGGCGCTCGAACTTGGTTTCTATAATGTACCTAATTGTAATTATTCTAAGACTTGACAGAAATGTGTGCTGCGGTAGTACTTCTCTATAATTTTAAATGTATCTATTTATAATTGAAAAAGGCACGTATAATAAAAAAGTCTAAATATAGAACAAACAGAATATTATCCATAATTATAGCAACTGAACAAAAGTCGAAAAGAAAAGAAAAATACCAGCGGCTTGCTAACCTACAAATGCTTGTAAAATAAGACTTTAAAAGTGCTCGGGAAAAACTACGTTTACGTTTTTCATTCTACGATTTTTCAAAAAGTTTCCACAAAAATCTGTGGTTGGAATTATGCCAAATACTAGTGCAAGGTGCTAAATGTCGATTTACTCGAGCGTTTCGTAGATCTCATCGGTTTTGCATAATAGAGATATTTGCAAGAAAATAATGATACAATAAGATATTTATCTTGTTAACCTTGTATTAAGACGAAAAGAATATGCAAAATTAAGATAGGTCAATCAGGTAAGGTTTCTTTTCCATCCTAATGGTAAACATCTAGAAATTTAAGCATGCAATTAAATACTTAATATTTAGACATACTTATTAATTTTTTTAAAGCGCTTTTTTGAAGCGCGCATGGCTCGGCGGCTAGCGTAGAACGCAAGCGGTCTATGCAGTTAAGCCAAACGGGCGCGGTCGGGTGTGAGATGGGTGACCGCTAGTGGCAAAAAATTTCATGCGCGTTTCCGTGCTTCGGAGGGCACGTTAAGCCGTCGGTCCCGGTTGTTGTCGATGGATAGCAGTCGTTAAACCTTGTCGGAGGCCTTATGGGCGGTTTGAAAACATCCGACAGCGGGTTGGCCACTAACCCGCATCTCCACCAACCCGCATTGGAGCAGCGTGGTGGAGTAAGCTCCAGGCCTCCCCAATAATGGGGAGAGACCCGTGCCCAGCAGTGGGACGTAAAAAGGGTTGCTGCCATGCCATGCCATTAATTTTTTTACTGGAAAATAAAGGGATTCAAAAGACGAAGATATATTTAAATCTACCAGTTTTAAAATCTTGGAATATATAGACATTATCAAACAACTTTTGTGTCTCCATAGAGAATTGTCAAAGAACATATTCACCAAGATGCAAGGAATGTAGTAAGGTACGGTGCTCAAGCAAATAAAAAAATCACATTAAAATCGGATTTAGCTGCAACCCCTTTTACGTCCCACTGCTGGGCACGGGTCTCTCTCCATTATTGGAGAGGAGTAGAGCTTACTCCACCACGCTGCTCCAAAATCGGATTTAAAAAAGCAATATTTTTATTAGACGGCGTGCCTAATTACAAACAAATTAGTCGACTTATTTACGCTTATCATAAAGCTTGCCGCTCGAGGGTTTATATTTAGGTATAATGCTTTCTTTGGCGTCTCGCGTTTAAAGTACCTCGCGCAAAATGGATATATGTATATTTTTTTACGTGTAACCACGTATAACTTTTTGAGAATAGTCCGATTTTGATAATTCTTCTTTCCGCATTAAAAACTAAAAAAAATATTATTGCGTATTCTTCAACAATAAAATTTATTAGTCAACTTAAATTTTCTACTCATAAATTACACATTTATACGATTTGTGTATAATATAATGTATGTACAATTATTGTAATTTTTGGAGTCGGTGTCAGCCAAGATAGGTTTGTAACTACATACAAGTACATTGTTTTAGATGAGATGTGCTTGTGTCGCACGCGCGTCTTGACGAGGAGTGATGCGAGAGAAGGGCCGCGGCTGTTAAGTGGACACGCTGACACCGACTCCAAAAATAACAATAATTGTACCTACCTACCTACCTAGATTTAGGATTATCCTAAGTCTATTGATTGAATACATTATATTTGAATTACCCATCCGAGATGTTTGATTCCATAACAATTCCATTAAAGAAAAGTTTACCGAACAGAAGCAAAATTGTTGGCTTAATATAAAATCGTTGTTCTCCTTACACTCGCAAAGTTTCCAAACTTTGAACATCGAAAAAAATTAAACCGAGAGGGCCGCTTTGTTTCCAACTCAGTTTAAATCAGATTAACAAACTTCGATAGTTAATAGTTTACTTTGTTCGCAGGTCGGCGCCGGAGCCCCGGAGTGAAGGAGCGAGAATAAAATGAAAACTTTCCAGAACTCTTCGCTGTAATTCGCGAACTATGGGACTTTAAATTCAGCACCAAAATGACGAACGTTAAATTAAAACTTATGTTCTTTCTTTTGAATTCTCTCCTCTCGGCCGACATAGTCCAAGCTCGGCCATACTCCGATGGAAATGTGACGGATATCATAGTGGATTTTTCTAATAATAGCACTTTCAATATACCCGTAGATTCTAATTCTGATACATTAATAGTTGCTAGTGAGGAGGAGACGGTTGAACAAATGAACAAGAATTCAGATACTCAAATGGAAGCAATAGTGACCGCTGAGCAATACAGAGATAAGGCGCTATCGGCAAAGACAATGACAGACCAAACAGGTGTGCTTGGTCTACCCAGGGATGAGGCCTTTGAGAAGCAATTAAACATATCAAGCTCACTTCTAGATGAAATGATGGATTCGGAATCGGACCGCGAAGAAAGTTTGACGGACATACTTTTCAAATCAGATGAATTTGTAAAGCCGCCACGCTTCGAATTCTTAATAGCTGCCAAGATTAATGAGAGTGACGTCAATCGAAACTTTTCAAAGGACAGTGGATTTAGTGATAATAATTTAGATAAGGCAGATAGGAACTCAAGTGACATTTTGAGAAAAATGGAGTATGTAGAATTAGTTGAGGTTTTAAAACCGTCAAAACTTAATGAAAATAAAAGTGCTTATAATCTGGGGAACATAACGGGACATGAGGTGGACAACGATCTGGCACCGGACACAAGTGAGTATATTTTGGTGAAGTATAGAAGTAATGAAAATTGTTAGGGTCTACAATTATATTTTAATATGATTGACACAAATTACACACACATTAAAAATTATTCAACTACACACATTTCTGCCGTGAAGCTAGCTAGCTAGATTATGTTCGGTGGAAACATCCAGTAGCCGGCAAGGCGTACGAATACCGCTGTTTTCAAACCGCCCATAAGGCCTCCGACAAGGTTTAACGACTGTTATCTCTCGACAACAACCGGGACCGACGGCTTAACGTGCCGTCCAAAGCACGGAAACGCGTATGAAATTTTTTGCCACTAGCGGGTCACCTATCTCACACCCGACTGCGCCCGTTTGGCTTAGTTGCATAGATCACTTGCGTACTACGCTATCCGTCGGGCCATGCGCGCTTCAGTCTTGGAATAGGTATTAAATTTTATGAAGTCCGATCGGCTCTGGTGGTAGTAATGATGTGTTATAAAACTCTTCTACGTTTAGTTATTATGCTGACGTTACTCGACACTCAGCGCTTTCAAGGTTACGCACACTAAAGCAATTTGTATGTGCACGCGTCACAACATTCATAGCCGATTGGACTGTGTAATAAAAATAAAGTAGAATATCTAAATCGGATTTCTCCAACATATTCCCGAAATACCAGGAGAGAATGACATTAAAGGGTCCGGAATGTTTTTATATTCTCCTGTTCCGATTAATTTGGTCCTAACAATCTCATTACGGGACCCCAATCCAATAAGTGCGGGTCTGTACTTCCGAAAACGTTTGTAGAATTTTTAATTAAAAGGGTAATGTTAAGGAATTAATTTAATTGAAAAGGTTTTGTTGGATTTTTATTGTCGTTAGCGGACTTTTTATGTCGTTGTTGTGTGGGTCTTCCCGGAAGGATAATTTCTTTAAGATTCTATAATTGATATTATAAAGCTGAAGACATAGTTTGAAAGCGCTAATCTTGGTAACTGCTAGTTCGAATTGAAAAAGTATTTTTAACGGACTTAAAAAGGAGGAGATACTCAAATGGACTGTGTTTTTACACGCTTTTTATTAGCTTCACCTGTATGTTTGTATGTTTGTTTGTAACCGACTTCTTTGGGCGCGATTTTGACCCACTTTAAACGGCCAGATTTCGTTCAAACTTTGTAGATTTATTGAGGACCGATGACAATACACTAATTTGATAAAATTATTCCATTTTTCAATTTGCAAAATATGATTTTTGTTAATTTATATAATTTTCTGGTTAACTTGAAAATTTGCATAGGGGTCAAGGGCCGATGACAATGCAATAATATGAGAATAAAAATCCAACTAAAAAATTAAAAATAAATAATGTAGTTTAAAAAACTAAAAAACACGCTTTTGAGAAAATACGAACTAAAAACTAAAAAAATAAGAAGAAAATGTATATTACTGTAAATAAAGCGTGGGGTGGTTTTTAAGATACTATTGACACCATGCACCCCACGCTTTATTTACAGTAATATACATTTTCTTCTTATTTTTTTAGTTTTTAGTTCGTATTTTCTCAAAAGCGTGTTTTTTAGTTTTTTAATTTATATTTATCTCATAACTATCGACTGGAAGAACAGATTATAATGATTATTTGTTATTTGAAAACTGATACTTTCCGTGTAGTCCCATTTTAATGACCGACCTAAGTGACCGACCGATTTTAATGAATGAAACTGACTCCAAAATAACAATAATTGTACCTACAGATATATTATGTAGATGAGGAAAAAATTTAAGTTGACTTAAATTGTCGAAGAATACGCAATTTATTTTTTACTTTTTAGTGCATATTAATTAGTTTTAGAGAAGTTTTATTACGAAGTCGTTAATTTATTTGTTAAAATTTTTATTTATTGCGTTGGAGTTGATTTGGAGTTCATTTCTCGAGGAAGTTTTTAAGTTTTGTTTATTGTCAGTGTTTTATGCATTATGGTTAATACCGCAGGGCACATCTATTAGACAGGTGTTGTAAAATCGAATGATTTCTACAGTTTATAAATAATAAAGTTAACATATAATTTAATTAGTAGTATTATCTATTATATTTAGTAGTATTATCATAGAGTTGTAGCTATATCCCTAAGTGAACCATAATGTTTTCGACACGTGGACCTATAAGCTATTGTGATACATGATACCTCAATCCATTAATCCCACCTTGCTATAGCCCTATAACAAAACCCATTACACGACACGTCAAATCCCGCATTGGATTAAACTCTGAAGGCCGTACCCTTTTGATGAATTGACTGGTCGTATTAGCGGAACGAGTACATTTTTGTGCTATCCCACGGGAGAGTTAAACAGAAAAAGAGTTCTAAATAACGCGGTTCTCACACTGTAGACATATTTATTTATTCAATTTAGGCATTATAAAAAGTATATTAGGATTCCCCGTGTTTTGGCGTCTAGATTCTTCCACTCATTAACAACATTAACACAATTCCGCGTATATTGTTGGCGTAGTCCGTCCGTTTTTTTATTATATCGAAGTAGCAGACGAGCATGCAGGTCGTATGGTGTTCAGTGGCGTAGCTATCATAGGGCCAGGTGGTGCAGTGCACCAGGGCCCCGGAGTTCAGGGGGCCCTCTAGCCTCAGCTTTGAAAATAATAATAATAAAATCAAATTAAAAAAATTGAAAAAAAAAAACTTGTGAGCAGGCTCGAGCCTCGAACTCACTGTTTCCTATTCTTATTCCTATCAATAATTTTAAAGGTCAATATAAGTTCAAACTACATGAAAAGAGGGGGGGGGGAGGGCTTGATTCTCTCCCCATGCACCAGGGCCATTGTCCGCCTAGCTACGCCACTGATGGTGTTAAGTGGTCGCTCAGCCCATGGACATCTACACACAACCTCAAGTAAGCAGAAGCTTGCCTGTGGTCGTATGCAGTTGTGCTGCTACTCGGAAGGTTGGAGATGGTCGCCTTATGTAAGTCTGTCCGGCAACTGCAGGTTTCCACCGAAGTATAGTAAATACTTCCTCGATCAAACCATATGTGACCTGTCGTACTTAGTTTTATCCATATTCTCAGAGTTGTCGCAGGATATAAAGAAACGCGCATGGCCCGGCGGTTAGCGTAGGACGCAAACGATTTATGACACTAAGCCAAATGGGCGCGGTCGGGTGTGAAATGGGTGACCGCTAGAAAAAAAACCTGCGCGTTTCCGTGTTTCGGAGGGCACGTTAAGCCGTCGGTCCCGGTTATTGTCAATAGATAACAGTCGTTAAACCTTGTTGGAGGTGTTTTGGGCGGTTTGAAAACATCCGACAGCGGTTTGGGCACTAACCCGCTTCTCCACCAACCCGCATTGGAAAAGCATGGTAAAGTAAGCTGTAGGCCTCCCCAATAAGGGGGGGAGATCCGTGCCCAGCAGTGGGACGCAAAAAGACGCATGTCGTAGTTCTGCCCGTATTTTTAAGATTGTCCACTATACACAAATTCAGCTATTCAATTATTCAGATAAATTAAATAAGAACTCTAATATAGTTTTACATAAATGGACATTTAAAATATTATTAATTAATCTATTTATTGGGTTCATATATGATTCCGCTTGTTATGTGGTCGAGACTCTTCCTTAATACAACATTAACACAATTCCGCGTATACTGTTGGCATGTGACCTGTCGTAGTCCTGTCCGTGTTCTCAGGGTTCTCAGACGTGCAGACGTTGTTCCTGGCCTGCTTCATCACGCTGCTCATGCTGTTTGCCGTCGTGCTCATCATCGTGCTGCTTGGGTGAGCATCTTATTATAATAATTTATACGTCCTTTTTTTATTTCTCACTGTTAAACACAGGTCTTCTCTCACAAGCGAGGGGAATTTAAGCCATAGTCCACCACAATGGTCGGGTTCAAATTGTGCAAATTGATGGAGTGATATCCGCCTTCGAAAAATTTTGGGTTTCTCTCAGACATGCACGGTGACGGAAAATATAGTAATTAATTTAATGTTACAATGTTTAATGTTACAAGAGAGTGGATAGAAGCAAGAGAATTCTAGAATTTTACCTCTGTCGAATAGTAAGCCATTTAAGCTGCTTTCGGTAACTGGAGATATGATCGTATTTACGAAGATTGAAAACAAATGTTCAGAAGTATTTCATTAAGGTCCGGATATGACAAGTCACCATAATCAATATTAGGTAAAATAAGGCTATATATAATGGGAGATCTAAGATGTCGACTTTTGCAAGTAATCTGGAGTTGCTCATCAAAGTTTTAATAGCGTTATGATTACTATTAATAATTAAGACTTTTTCTTGCTACGGAAAGCATTTCATCAAGGTTGCCGATGGATAACAGTCGTGAATTCTTGTCAGGCCTTATACTCGGTTTCAGAATATCGACTGTTACTACAAACCAGGTTATCTAACCGCTTTCGAATAGCATAGTTCACTACAGGCGTTGCCAATTCATTGAATTATTCAGACAGTACTCGCTAAAGGGCTGCAGCAATGATTCAAAATTCAATACAATGATGAATGGACGGCAAGTTGAGTTGATCGATACGTTAATTAAAGGTTTCAAATATATTTTGTTATATTATTATATACCCATTTATGTTAGTTGGTAGCAATGTTTATGTAGTATTAAACTACGGTAAAAGCTAAAAGTAATGCTTCTAGATATTAAAGCATTTAATTCTAGCGGCAACGGCCGAGAGATAAGGACCGCGGTCTCCGACGCGGGAGATGTCGGGTTCAAATTCTCGGCGCTCACATCTGACAAAAGAAATTTGTAATTCATTACGATGTTTTCCATCAACGTGCATGCTTGAAAGAAACTTACCTTATAATTTCTCGAAGGTATGATGTCCATCAATCCGCACTAGGCCCGCGTGGCGGACTATGGCCTAAATCCCTCTCACTTGTTAGAGGAGATCTGTGCCCAGCAGTGGGACAAAAGGTTGGAAAAAAATAATGACTATGACTGAATATATAATGTCGATATAAATATCGGTCGATATATACATATAATTTATTATCGGTCCTAGCAAGATTTATTGCAGTTCATCTTTATATTACTATATTATATTATATATATTTTGAATAGATTTGAAAAACTATACTAATAAAAACAGGTTCGATTTCGTGTACTCTAATAGCCACTAGCCCACACAAATCAAATTTGTCATGATATGACATTCGATTTGCGCTCCAAAGCTAAGTGCTCCCGTATAGTGATTTATACCCTGTCAGAGCTTTATTGAGATACTAGCGTTTTGGCCCGGCTTCGCTCGGGTGATTTGAGTTTATAAGATTGTAATAAAAAGGAGCAGCGATGGCCGAGTGGTAGAAAACCGGGGTCTTCGACGCGACCGATCCCAGGTTCAAATCCTCGACTCGCACCTCTGACAAAGAAATTTGTAATGTGCGAATTTATCGCTGCTCCACGGTGATGGAAAATATCGTGATATTTCATTGATTACGATGTTCTCCATTGCCGTGCATGCCTGAGAGAAATTCATAATTTCTCGAAAGCATGACGTCCACCATTCCGCACTTGGCCAGCGTGGTGGACTATGGCCCAAATCCCTCTCACTTATGAGGAGACCTGTGCCCAGCAGTGGGACATAAAAAGGTTGAAAAAAAATACACTTTTTAGACTAATTGTTTGAGTATTTCTAAATTCTGTAGATCTCATAAAGGCGTTGACAAAACAAAGGTTTGTCTGGCTAGATAGTTTGTCTATAAATAATAAATAAATAAATAAACAAACGTTACACACTCATAGCCCCACAGTAAGGTAATAAATACCCTGTGTCGTGGGTACCATGGACACATACAAAGACAGAAACACAAACACCCAGACCGAGAACAGAAATTTAAACTCAACATTCAAATTTCTGTTTCGCCTGGAATCGAACCCGGGACCCCATGATTGGCAGTCTGGCATGGTAACCATTGCGCCACAAGGGTCGTCATACAAACGTCGTATGACGAACGTACAAAGGTCGTACAAAGGTCGTGAAATGCATATGACACGTCAGCTCGTATTTTTGAAGTGAAAACTTATTTAGCGGCGTTGTGCACTTTTTTTTGGGAAGGGTAAAAAATGTAAAACTCGCGTCAGGACACGTGGCCTGATCGAAAATTCGTAAGACGGAGGGGTGACAGCTGATGACGGCTCGATATATCGTAATATATGGTATGGTATGGAATGGTATAATTCGTATAAATCAAGTATTTAAAATATGGACATTGAACAAAGTGCATCTATTAATGAAAAAGTGACGAACAAATAGTGAAAGAAAACGATTGAGCATCTACTTTATAAAATTACTAGATGAAAACTTACTGAAAATAATACATGAAAAATAATACTGATAATAAAAGCAATTCGTGCGAAATTATTCCCTAAAAATGCACAACGTTAATGTTCAAGTTTTCACTTCTGCCGGCACTACCGGAGTGTAACCCGTTTTTTATTTATTTATATATTGTTATTGTCATAGGCTATAATAGTACCAATAGATCTTCACGTTAGGGATTTGACAGCAGCTTTCTTTCCTGTGTCCCCTACACTATATCACCTCCGATTCAGTGTCTGATTGAATTATGCGACCTTGTATCCGTTGTAGCGGGAGGGTATTGTTCTCCTTTGTTACTCCGGATCTTTGTTACACAGGATAGAATTTAAATTCAAAATACATACCTAATATATATATCGACCAGCGTGTCGCAATGGTTACCATGCCGGTCTGGGTGTTTGTGTTTCTGTTTTTATGTGTGTCCATGGTACCCACGACACAGGGTATATGTACCCTATTGTATGAAGCGTTATTTTATTTTTTATCACGGGAATTGTTATTGCAGCGATACATTTACAAATACATAGAAGTTTAACACAAATGGCGCAATAAACGAATGCAAATTGCTGGCGGTCCCATCTAACAGAGTTCCTGATTGAATCATTAATTTTATTTGTTTTGTTACCCACGGTCATTGCTCGGCTTTTGTTGCAGGCGCACAGGACTTTTGAAAAATGAAACCATTCGGAGAAGAAGTTTCTTTTAAAAACGAAGTTCGAACAAATTTGCGTTTTCTTCTAGGTACAGGCCTACTTCCATAATTGGGGAGGCCTAGGACTTAGATGTCCACCACGCTATCCCGTTGCAGATCCCAATGCAAATTTCTGGCGATCCTCATATAACGGAGTGCCTGATAGAATTATTATTTTCTTTATTTTGTTACGCACTGCAATTTCATTGCTCGATATATGTAGCAGGTGCACATCACTTTCGAAAAAAGTAGTTTAAAATAAAGACTGCAATTTTTTTTGTCCCCGTGCTGGGCACAGCTTTACGTCGAGTTGGGGAGGCCTAGGATGTAGTCCACCACGTGTCTTTTCGGCGTTCGGCGTTCTTAAATTTCGTAACTACGCAAAATGTACAGCGTAATTGCTTGCATTGTGAAATAAATTATTTTAGGATTGTGCCTTTTACATGTTGGTTTTATTGTCTTTTAATTTTGGAACTTGTTTCACAACATTGAATAGAGCTTAAAATGTTTATACAAACATACATCCCTTATACACCTCCCTTAGCCGTCAATTTGAATAGTGGGCACCATGCGTTGCTCGGATACACGTGATTGTTTTTCTTCAGTGACTCATTGGCTTAGTATAACTTAATAACGCCATCTACTAAAGTAGCTTCCAATTAAAAAAAAATCAGTATTACATACTTCGCTAATAGATGTCCGGAAGTCATATTTTTTAGTGTACGTTAAAGATGATTATCGCTGAAAACACGGATAAAATAACGTTTTCTAAAAATGAAACCTAGCTTGATCGATTAATCCCCCAGCATACTAAATTTAATAAAAATAATTCGAGCCGTTTTCGAGATTCAGACTATATATATGTATATACTCATTATATATGCCCATTATTGGCATATAGCTATTCTTTTATTTGAAATATGTTTCTCATTTTTTAAATGAATGCTACTGAGATTTTTTTCCGCCGACATTTTCTCTATCAGCTCAAAATTCAGTCCAAACGGGCACCTAACGGCGATGACCGGCAGAAAATGACTTTTATTAAGTGAATATTTTGTATTCTTAATATTATGAAGTACCAAAGTTTTATTCTTTATAAGATATTGTTTGTGACAGGCCTGCATTATTTTTAAGCCTAGTCCTATTTAAAATAGCGCAAATTGTCAGACCTAAATTCCTTTTTGCTACTTGAGTGCCTAATAGGACCTGTAATTTTATTTGTTCTATCTGCTACGGTCATTGCCCAGCATTGTGTGTCAGGCACAATGACCTGTGTACGGAAAAAGCGAATTTCCTTTAAATAAATATCTAGTCTTAAAATAAATAACTTCTTGACAACCTGAACAAGTATGACCATGAAAGAGATCATGGGTTCGACCCTCATCGGACAGATAAGTATCTAAACGATAACTTTACAGATATTTTTCTGTTCCAAACTATTCAGGGTGGAAGAAAGTAAAGAGAGAAAGTAGTGAAAGCGATATTGGGTTAGGCACAGCTGGAAAGCCACAGCCGGTTAATTTTTTTATCCCTAAGATATAATTGATTTATTAAACACAAATAATAATATGTTCTCTTCCTCATGTATAATGTAATTTTGATTAATTTTTGCTCTTTTGAACCAAATAAAAGTATTGCTTTTAATTTAAAACTATGTTGGTATTTCTTTAACCTAACACCATACAATTTGTGTCCTAGATTTATGTGGTATGGATAAAAGTTAGGAGGATTCAGCCGAAAAAGTTTTTGTCTTATCCCGTGCCTGATAAAATCATTGCTTCATTTATTTCGTCCCTTACGAACGTTGCTCGACATTTTGTAGTAGGCACAGGACACTTGTTTGGAAACTAACCGGTGTCGAACTTTTTTCTTTTATAGAACTTGTCTATTCTATAAATTTTAAATTGTAGAAGACGTTTTAGTGGCTAAGATAAGATGACTCCGTTGTCCGTCTGTTTCTTATGAACCCTTTTTCCTAGCCTTTCCTAGAATTTAGTGTCAAGAAGAAATCCACCAAAATTAAAATCTAATACCTACTCGGGTCTGCTATTTCTTGGCGCTATAAAAATTCAGATAGGAGTCTATATAAAATTGTAGTTTAAGCTACGCGAAACATTTCACAGATAAAACCTGCAACCGGTACTTTCCGTTCACAAATAATAATAAAAAATGGCACTTTAGAAAGTCATAAAAACCAAAATTATTGAGGCAAATTAAAAAATTATAATTTATAAATGTGTGGAACAAACCACTCTGTCCGATTCCGATTTATAAATACATGAATAAAATTCATGTGCAACTGGGTACATTATTAATGTAGGCAGGTATATTGGTTGCGTAGGTAGATTGGCGGCAAAGCACCGTAGAGATACGAAAAGGTTACAGTACAAAAAGGATTTTCAAAACGTAATATTTTAGTTTTTACTAGCTTCTCGAAGTACCTTTTTTCAGTTCAAAGTATATTTCAGCAAACGTTTATACAACGGAAACAAAAGAATAGCAAATCCAATAACACAGAAAGTTCATTTTTGCAAGTGTCTTCGATACAACACCCTGGAGCATATTCA
The DNA here is from genome assembly GCA_911387765.1 of Pyrgus malvae. Lineage (NCBI taxonomy): Eukaryota > Metazoa > Arthropoda > Insecta > Lepidoptera > Hesperiidae > Pyrgus > Pyrgus malvae. The sequence continues at coordinate 1,897,106 of OU426958.1, read as the reverse complement.
ACGTTACGGTCTATCAATATCAAGCTCTATTCCGATGGTACAGGATTGGATTTCCATTGCAATAGCGGCAAATACCTCTGGGCGCCCGACATACGTGTCACAGTTTCGACACAAAAGCGCCTCCAAAAATGCCTCCGAATTGCCAAATAGAATATTGGGTGCTGATTTATTTGTGCTATGGCGCTGATGACATTTCGAGAGAATATGTTTACGAGTTCGTTAGTACAGGGAAATCTTTTGAAATAATTCAATTTGGAGTTAACGGGACCTTAAAAGGAGCGCGTTATTATCGTATTTTACGCATTCTTTGGAACTCCGTGGTATTTTGTTTCAGTTTATTAGTGTATTTTTGAGTTATGTATATAAAAAGCAGATGACATTTTGTTCGTTAAACGTTATAAATAACACTGCTCGAGTGTTGTGGTATCTCGCTTCTAATGCTCCATTAGGATAAGCTTTATGGGTAATCAACCTACTTGAAAAAAAAGAGATCCTCAATTCGACGTGATATTAACACGTTTTTATTTTTTATGTATTTTCATCGATTACTTGAAGACGCGTGTACAGATTAATATTTTTTTATAGAGATAGTACAATTCAAAGGAACCACCCATGGTCATTAGTTCAGGATCTGATGATGGAATCCTGGAGAAATCGAGGTAAACTAAACATTCGTAGGCACGAATAGTGTTTCTATTAATTTTTTGTTCCTTGATTAGGTGTTTTTGTTCCAAAACCTACATCTCATGATGAGTTGATGATGGAAACCTCAAAATGAGATGATTAGAAGAACTATTACCGTAGCTCGCAAGCCTTACGTCTCTAAAAGCCTATGAGATGAGTATAACTTTTAAATCTCTACTAATATATAAAGCTGAAGAGTTCGATTGTTTGAACGCGCTAATCTCAGGAACTACAGTTCGAACTGAAAAGTTATTTTTGTGTTGGATAGTCCACTTATCGACGAAAGCTTTAGGCTATATAACATCATGCTAAGACTAATATCAAAGTCCACGCGGACGAAGTCGCGGGCGGCCGCTAGTTACTACATAAGTATCCTTCTAAGCTTTCATTTTAACATAAAAATAAAAACTGAACCGTCAAAAAACCGTCAAATGTCTTATGCGAAAATAGTTTTGTTTTTCTACTTTTTTCGCATATTCTTCATCAACTATCTGTGAAAAAAAAAACGAAGTAAACATAGGAAGAGTGTAGTAGGAGTAACATAAGGTTTACTTTAGCTATCAGGTAATTTCACAACCGGGCTACAAAAGAAACGCCATCCTCAGATAGAGCCGTTACCTCAATGGTATCGTTTATAATAAAACCCACGGGCGCCCGCATTTCATAGCCTATCACAATATCGGTCCTAAAATATCCGACCCTTCTTTGACCTTTACATAATTTACCTAAGAAGCCTCACGTGTCCGCCTGTATATATGTACAAAACTTCCTTGTTCTTTTATGTGAGACATCTAATGGGGCTGGTAACACCGATGTCTGGCATGGCAACGCGTCGCCACGGTATGTATCGCCACACTATATCAGTAGAAAACACGAAGGCTACATACAAGTATGTGTATTTATGGTCTCTGTATTCTACCTATTATCATTTCTAACTCTCTCTCTCTCCACCTATTATCATCTAATCAAGGAATCTGTTCATTGAAATTTGTCGAAAACTTTTAAGTTGCTTTAAAAGTACCTACGGGAATATTTGAGTTTTGTTGACATTTGTTTACTATTTAACATTATTTATTATTTATTTATTTCCATTTATTGTATTTTTACAATAGGCGGACTAAATGCCTGATGGCATTCTCTACCAGTCAACCCTAGGCGAGAGAAATGGTATTTTAAATAATTGTACCTTATAACTTAATTGACTTTCAAGGTATAAATAACTAGAACTGCAGAAGTTGCAAAATCTCTTTACTCGGAAAATATATTTATTAGCTCCATGTTGGGTGCCATTATTAAAACACATTTGTATTGTACAAATGTGTTTTAATAACACAATAAAGTTCGGGATTAAGAATAGAGCTACGGTATCCTGTGCCTGATTGTTAGAGGCGACTAAAAAGGGGCTTCTGGGGTTGCGGGTTGTGAGAGTGAGAGCTCGATCCGTCCAGCCAGCGGCCCCGAGAAGGACGGCGGTGTGTGCGTGGCCGCATGCGACCGTAAGCATCGGATGGTGCAGCAGAGCACATCTGCTGTCCCAAAGATAAGCGCTGCGTGGAGGACACCAGTGCGTTTACTGGAGATCCCGGAATCCTCTCCAAGCACAGAGGCAGGCCACCGAGGGGGTTTTAGTGTGGCCAAATCCCATATAACCCGGTATCCTCTCCCAAGGTGCCGAATACCTTTTAAAGGTTTCCCTCCCGATAGAAAAAAATAAAAGGAGACAGACAATGTCCGTTTACCTGTAAAATCGAGAACCCAAGCCTGTAAAAATGGAATACCGGGCCCCATGTTGGGCGCCAATACCGAAGCTTAACTCGGCCGAAAAGTCTACGTACAACGACGTAGGGATCGCTCCTTATTATTCAATATTAACTTTCCGCCCTCTGAATTCACTCCTTTTGAAAAGGTTCAACTTGAATAGATCAGCTCTGACAGTGTGCCTGGTTATTTCGCTCTGATAAAGATCCGTAACTTTCTGTTGCTATCGTAAAATGTTAGAAAGGAAGTCACAATACTTAGACTTTAAGTCGTTACCTAAATTATTACTACTGACAGGTTATTCTATTGTGTTTTTGTGAAAAGATGTTTGTAGGTCACAGTGATTCGAGGTAGTGATTTGAATTAAGTACAATTAGAGTCTGTGAGAGTGGAATACTCCACCAATCCGCACTGGAGCCGCGTGGAGCAACCTCATTCATCGGTCATTGAAAACATGTACGAGTTTTAAAATACGAAATTTTCATCGCCTTCGATGCTTGAGAGATACAGAAAAGAGTTTTCCACAGTAGGATATACTTTCATAAACACTCTGACCAGAAAAATACCATTAAATTCGTTATTTATCATCCCACTGGGAATAGAGCCCACACCTGTATGGTTAAACTTATAGTCCCTCAGTAAAATATCATTTGTCGTAGATGCCATAGACACACATAATAATAAAGACGCAACTTAAATTCAGAATTTAAATATCTCCCCTCCTGGAAATCAAATGCGCGCTGAACTTCGATGTAGTAGGGTTACCAACTTTTTTTTACAAGAACTAAAGTATATTTAGGTTCGAGAAGAAAAATAAACAGTAATTTACAAAAATGAACAGTATTAAAATTTTGAATTTTTTAATGACATATTTTTAGTACTTCTCGCGCAATTTATTAATTTAGTCATTTTTAAAAGCTTCATAAGCCTTACCACAATCAAAACTATAATTAAAATAAATAAGTAGCTCATTTTTTATCAAATTAATTGAAGCTAATATTAGGTACCTAGTATTTGACAGATTCGTTCTAAAATGCTCGATTGTGACTGCGCTGCACTAACAGTGTTTGTCCAAGATCTTGATACTGAAAACAGTATTTTGTATGCTTTATTTTTGTTCAACAGTAAAAAGTTTATAATAGTGAAAAACAGTATAATACTGTTTTTAACAGTATGGTTGGCAGCCCTACGATGTAGTGACCACTAAGCTATAGGATCTTGAAAGTGAGAGTTTCTGAGAGTATTTTGTCCGTCAAGATGTTCAAATAATGTCTCCAATATTTTCGTTTTATTGTAATAAAATATTAGGTAAACTCCCTAGTGGTTCATTTTAAACTGTTTCGCCAACAATACCACGGAACTTGGAACGAACAAAGTTTTGAAAGCGACCCACATAACTTGAGATTGAGTTTGCTAAGAACATTTTTATGCACCAGGGAAACTTTGATATAAACCAAATATGACAGGATTTGTCAACGCTGTAGAATTTTCAAGTTTTATTTACGAGTATATTATTATTTGAAATAGAAATAAATTGAACTACCTTTAATCTTAAAAAATTAAAAATATACATTTGGTAATATTTCTATGTCATATATATTCAGAAAAACACTAGTATTTACTGAATTATCAATGGTTTCTGTTCACTCAGCAATAGTTGATCAAAGGAGAATCTTTTGGTGTAGTTAAATTAAATATCAGCAAATGATACTGACGTCTGATGACGACTATTATTAAAGTTAAACTCTATTTATTAAATCCTATATACTCAGTCCCACAATTGGATTTCCTGGTTCGTGGACACCATGAGAACAGAAAATTAAATCCATCATACAAATTCTCTGCACCGGTAGAAATCGAACCCAGGACCGTTCGGTCGGAAGTCCGGTATGGCAATTGTTGCACTATAGGGATCGTTGTATGGATGCCCTTAGCTGCAGTTCGGCGCTAATGTCGGATCCAGAGAGAAGCCAGGCACTATCTTGTTAGTCAATAATAAACGCTTCACACTCGTCCTGTTTGTGTGGGATACACTTCAGCTCCACAATAGGATTTCTTAGATCGACAATAATGACAGGCACACAAACACATTGTTTTGTAACGGGGGGAAACCTTCAAAAGGTATCCAGTACCCTGGGGAGTAGTACTGGGTTATGTGGGATTCTTCACTAAAACCCACTCGATGGCCTCCTCAGCGCTTATGAAGGGCCCCGTAATCTCCAGAGAAACGGGGCACCGTTACGTTCCTCTGGAGATTACGGGGCATTCTTGCGCTTGAGTATGAACTCTTCTACTCTAAAGGAGTGCCGCCACATACACATACCTTTGTTTCTTCCCGGAGCCGCAGGCTGGACGGTTTGAGCACACACTCACACCACCCGCAACCCTTTTAGTCGCCTCTTACGATAGCAAATAGCCCCATTTTAGTCGCCTCTTACGACAGGCAGAAGATATCTTAATTCGTATTCTGGTCCCGAGATACAGGGATAAGCACCGAGCAGAATCCCGCGCTCAGCGTCTTCCTTAGCAATCATAACACTATCGCAAAAGGTTGTCACCGAATCACGTGCATTTTTAACGCACTATCGCCGCATCAACGGCTGCTAGGGAAAGATCCGGTTCGCTGCGCTTGGACCAGGGCCCATCGCTCTGTCTCCCATTGTGGACAGAATTTAAGCGTGTGCTGTGCGGAGTCCTGGTCATTTCCGCAGTGGTGACATCTCGCCGACTCCTCCCGTTCTATGTTGAGGTTTAGGATCTCACCGGAACAACCATGCCCGGTGAGTACCTGAGAAACACAAACACCTAGAGACCGAGAACAAAAATTTAACTCATCTTTTACAATTATTCTGCTTTATCGAGAATTAAACCAGACAAATAAAAAAATAGGCAAAAAATCTTCAAACGAGCTTATAATGATCTGGTATTTTTAGAATATTTATTTGAAGGTTTCACCCTATTGAAATCGAATGAAATCTAAGAATCCTTCTAATCTGCCAAGGAAGCCTACAAAAAACTTTTGAGAAACAATTAAGACCCTTATATAACCAAAAACTCCCAAGATTTCAATACTATTTAAGGAAACATTAATTTCGACATTTTTAATCGACGAAATAACGGAGGAGATTCTCAAGTCGACGCAAATAATATTATGTGTAACCACGCATACCTTTTTAGAGAGTATTCCGATTTTGATAAAAAAATTTTCGAAAGCTTATACTCCCGAAGTGGTCCAACTATAAGTCAAAATCTGATGGTGGGATCCCAGAGAAATCTAGGGGAACACTGAAAATAGACACGTAAAGTATGTTTTTATATATTTACAATAGCAAAACAGATATTTGTGGAAAGTTATGATCATCTCATATTGCTGATATGATGGAAGTTCAACTCCTCAATGGTTAGGAGTCGATAGCAAATACTTTTAAAAACTTATATGTTCAGATGGACTGATAGTAATATCGGATAACATGATTTTAAAAGCTAAATCTTAAAGTTTAAAAGTTAGGTGAAAAAGTTGCAATTATGATTAAACAATACAGAACTATTAACTAAAAGTATTTAAAAGTGAAATGAAATAAGTTTTTAACAAAAAAATTGCTGTCACTAGCTATAAGATAATAAGAGCAGCGATGGCCGAGCGGTTAAGATTGCGATCCGCACGGAGATACCGAGTTAAAACCCCCATCAAGCATCTCTGAAAAAGAAATTTGTTTGGCGTGTATTTATTGCTGGTCCACGGTGAGGGAAAATATTGTGATATTTTATTAATGGCGATGCTTCTTACCACTGTACATGTCTGAGAGGGTCTCATTATTTCTCATTCAAATTTCTATTTCGCCGGGAATCGAATCCGGTTCCCTTCGATTGGCAATCCGGCATGGTAACCATTGCGCCACTCAGGTCGTCCGGGTAAAGGTATTTTATTTATAGCTTATATTATTTATTCACTCCTCTTGATAAATACGTAAATGTAGGAAAATACACATGTTCTCTCAGCATTTTCACAAACAATTATAAGCAGTTATCTCATCAGGCACTTCTCTTGGAAAGGCTCCAACTTCCGAACAAGTGGAAATCTTGATTGCTAAGTTCTCTAAGCAAATATTTTCATGATATTTTAGTACGTATAGTACACTGTATGCTTATTTGAGATTGGAAGCTTTAAATAATTAGTTGCGCACTAATTAAAGTTTATTTAAAATCTCCGAAGTTGTTTCCGCCGCCTTTTTTCTCTCAGCTCAACATCTAGCCCAACAAACGGGCACCTAAAGGCGATGACCCGGAAAAAATGACATTCATTAAGCGAATATTTTGTATTCCTAATATGAAATAAATATTTTTTATTTGATTTGTTTAGTAATCTACGAGTGACATACTTGAATTAATATCAAAATAAGCAGGTTATATTACAATTAATAGTAGGTAGATCATGAAGAGCGCATGGCTCAGCGAATGGTCTAGAATGCGAGCGATGTAAGCAGCTAAGCAAAACATTAAAGTTGGAGGCTTTATTTGGCGATTTAAAATCTTCAGACGCATCTACACCAAGCCGCATTGAAGCATCGCGGTGAAGTAAGCTTTATGGAGTAGCCGGAGTACTTGCGCGCAGGCAATGGATAGCAGTACAAATACATAAGATATCTGGAGAGTCAAAAATACAGGTTCAGGTCAGACTTCACATGGAGTACTTGCATCTCTGGGAAGTACCAGCTACACCCATTTGACTCCGATGAAAAGCGCGCAGTCCGAATCGTCATCGACTCAAGATTGACTGACAGGCTAGAACCACTTAGCTTGCGCAGATACTTGAGAAATAGGCTCGGTCTGCTTGTTCTACCGACTTTATTATGGTGAGTGCTCCGAGGAACTTTTCAAATTGATGCCTACATCACAATTCCATGATTATACCACCAGACGAAGGTTAAAGTTCCACCGGCATCATCTGAACTCGTGGCGGTCCTCCACAGTCTGCTTTGCACGCTCGTTTTTACCATGGTCGTGTAGGTTATGGGACAACCGGAAGGTTGAGAAGAAGAAGGCTGAAAAGCTGAGGCATTCCCAGTGGACTATAACATGGGGTTCTTTAAGAAAGCTGTAAAAAAGCTCTCCTCTAAAGCCAGCAATGCTCAGGGGGCTGCATTAGGGTTGCTCGTATCCATAGGCGTCGTCGTCAGCTCGTCAGCCTTTTTGTTAGATTTATTTATTAAAAAACCATAGGCACCTCGTTTATTGAATTAGATTGCTAACATCAAACACTTACCAATATGGTAGAGGTAGTTTAAAAAGAAAACTGACCTGGAACTGGTGGTCGTTTTATATAGGTTTTTTAATAATTTTCAAAATAGTTTATTTTTTTCCTGAATATACTCTACTAAGGTTAGGTACTTAAAAGAAACTGAATCAAAAATCGAGGACTCCGAACATTATTTTTAAGGCGAGGAGCCAAGTTTATCTTCACTGGATGTGGGAAGTTTGTATTCAGCCAGTTTGCTGTCGGAATGTAGTCCGGATCAGGATAGTGCCCGATTGTGAAGCAATTGGATACTTTCCAATAATCAACCCTTTCACTGTATAGAAAAATAGATACGAATTGGACGCAACTTGGACTGGAGGATATCATTCGTTTCTGTAAGAAATCTAAAACTCTGAAATGAAAGCATCAAGCGACTTGTCTTATATGTAAAGGATGAGGTCTGTGCAGGCGTCTTATGTATTTATTTCAAACAATAGGAATAGAGGGTAAAATGGATTATTATTTTTATTATTTGATAAAATGGCCCAGGGTATTAACTCTAATGGCATTGCTATCAGTGATGCGTTTAAAAAATTGAGTTGATCATGTCTTTAGTACATGCAAGTGAATCATACAATATGAATATATACGAGTATGTATGTACATATCTTAACTAGCTGATCCCGCGAACTACGTACCGCCTACTAATATGGCTATTAATAAATAGAGGTTGATGATAGAAGGGTGAAAATTTAGGGTCGTACCTATATATTTTTTAATGCCACACCTTAAAAAAAATACCAATAAAAATTTGTTCTAAAATTTAAAAATATTAGGGTGAGCCACCCTTAACACTTAGGGATATAAAAATTTGTTATAAACCTATTCTCATATCTACTGAATATACATATTAAATTTATTCAAAATCGGTCAAGCCGTTTCGGAGGAGTATAAAACTAAAACTGTGACAGAAGAATTTTATTTATTAGATTACTCATTCGATAAGCTCTGCGGGGCCGTATGCTATATGTACAGATAACTGACACTTTCTGTTGATACCTACTTTAAAGAATGACCATACTATTTATTTGCACTTCATATTTTTATGGCGTGTTGTAACCTGAAGTTAGTCTGATATCGATAATGTCGCATTGTGAAATAGTTGGAAGCTATCCAAGGAGAGCGCGGATTGGAGAAAATGCCAATAATTTGTCGTATCTCATATTACTGTTCGCACTACGGAAGATTGTCGCGTGTTGCAGGTAGTTAGACTGATCTCGATAGTGCCTTTTTAAGAATCAATCGGATGCCCTTCAAAATAAAGAAAGAAAGAAAAAATATTTACTTCTTATTAGGAATACAAAATATTAGCTTAATGAATGTCATTTTTTTCCGGTCGTCGCCTTTAGGTGCCCGTTTGGGCTAGATGTTGAGCTGAGAGAAAAAAGGCGCCGGAAAAAGAAACTCCCAGCAGCACTCTTTTATAAAAAAGTACATTATATATTTGAGATAACAGAGTGGCTATGGGTCGATAATGGGCACACGTGACAGCTGATCGTGTGCGACACTATCGACACACGAAACACAAAATCGACACATGAAAAAGGGCGGAATTTCGAGAAGATGTCAATAAAATGTATCATCAAACTCATGTTCAAAACTGTGTGCCTATTATCGACTCTAAGATACCAAATTATAAAAATAATATTTCTGAGTGATTTTTTTGTTTTCCTAATAGGAGTTTTTTTTTTCAACCTTATTTATGTCCCACTGCTGGGCACAGGTCTCCTTCTCACACAATTGAGAGGGATTTAGGCCATAGTCCACCACGCTGGCCAAGTGCGGATTGGTGGACGTCATGCTTTCGAGAAATTATGAATTTCTCTCAGGCATGCATGGCGATGGAAAACATCGTAATCAATTAAATATCACGATATTTTCCATCACCATGGAGCAGCGATAAATTCGCACATTACAAATATCTTTGTCAGAGGTGCGAGCCGAGGATTTGAACCTGGGATCGGTCGCGTCTAAGACCGCGGTTTTTTACCACTCGGCCATCGCTGCTCTCTTTAAAGAAGAGTTTTACTACGTTATAATATTTAAAGCGTTCGTTATTCCTTTATCGTACTACGGAAGTCTATCGCGTATTGTTACAGGAACTTATACCGATCTCGATAATGTCATACTGTGAAACAGTTGGAAGCTGTCTAAGCAGGGCCGGATTTAGAGGTCTAGACGCCTCGGGCAACAAAGGAGTGGAGGCCCCTTGGCCCTCAATTATTTTCCAAATAAAATTGACATTTTTTTCAGTCAGTGATATTTTACCTTTGCCTGATTGGAGTGAACAAATATAGATCGATGATTTCTGTTAATATTTAATGAAATCATGTTTGTACAAAATTCTGTAAAACGTGAAAAAAAATATGAAAGGAAATTGTTGGAATTGTTTACTAGTTTGAATTAGAATTTTTTTTCGGAGTCTCTATTGTGGGGGCCCTTCTTTCGTTGAGGCCCCGGGCTGTAGCCCCTGTTGCCCTCCCTAAATCTGGCCCTGTGTCTAAGGAGAGCGCTGACACAATACAAAGAGAAGAGCGCCTCTGATTTGCGAAAAAGCCAATAAATTGTTATCAAACTGATCTTATGTTGCTGTGTGCGCTACGGAAGTTTGTCACGTGTTAATGCTACGGGAAGTTAGTCTGATTTCGACAATGCCTTATTGACCTTATTGTAGATCTGTTGGATGTTTTCCAAGTCGGGAATTGGAGAAAATGTCAATAATGTATCATCAAACAGATGTCGTGTTACTATTCGCACTACAGAAATGTACCGCGAACGTTACCCGAAGTGGTCCTCGATAGTACCTTTTGTAAATCATTTGAATGCTTTCCAAGGCATTGGGGAAAATTCCAATAATTTGTTATCAAACAGATCTCGTGTTACTATTCGCACTACGGAAGCGAAGTGGTCCTAGACAGTAACTTTTGTAAATCATTTGAATGCTTTCCAAGGCGGGTATTGGAGAAAATGCCAATAATGTATTATCAAACAGATCTCGTGTTACTATTCGCGCTACGGAAATGTACCGCGAATGTTACTGGAAGTTGGTCCTCGATGATACCTTTTGTAAATCATTTGAATGCTTTCCAAGGCGGGGATTGGGGAAAATTCCAATAATTTGTTATAAAACAGATCTCGTGTTACTATTCGCACTACCGAAGTGTACCGCGAACGTTACCGGAAGTGGTCCTCGATAGTACCTTTTGTAAATCATTTGAATGCTTTCCAAGGCGGGTATTGGAGAAAATGCCAATAATGTATTATCAAACAGATCTCGTGTTACTATTCGCACTACGGAAATGTACCGCGAATGTTACTGGAAGTTGGTTCTCGATAATGCCTTATTATGGATCAGTTGGATGCTTTCCAAGGCGGGCATTGGGGAAAATTCCAACAATGTGTTCTAAAACTGCTCTTGTGTACCTTTTTGCACTACAGAAAGTACCATCATTACCTTTCCTATTCCTTTCTAAGTCTGAACTTTCCCGCCAGGAGTCGATCCTCGGACGTGCAAATAAAGTAAGTGTCTGCGTCGTGGGTACCATGGACACACATATAGACATAAATACAAAGAGCTAGACCGAGAACAGAAACTAAAACTCATCATTTCAATCTGGGAAACGAACGCGGGACTCCCGATTGGCAGTATGGCTTGGTAACTCTTGCGCCACATGGGTCGTCTTATCTAGTCGTTGTATTTATCTTTAACACGCTAGTCTGCTTCTCCATTTGAACAAAAAAAAATAAGTATTATATTGTCCACTAATCCGCACTGGGCCAGCGTGGTGGACTAAGACTTCATGCCTCTCACTTCCGAGAGACCTGCACCCAACAGTGGGACATAAAAAGGGATGAAAAAAAAAGTACATGTGGAATCTCTATAATTCGAACCTCGCTGAGTGTAAATCCTCAGTAAGTCGAAAAAAATTGCTATTCCCTTCCGCTGAACCCCTAAATACGCGGTATCTCGAATTATTTATACTTTATAACTCGAAAAATATGTTATTTCCCTACGAAGTATTGATAGTACATATTTATCCATACTCTATAACTCAAATTTCAAAAAGGAGACTCTGTAAAAATGAATGTTCGGGTTCGGGGCATCTAATCTATTGTTTTTGTCTTATACAATAATAAATAAATATATGAAATGCAATGAGTGCATTCATAAAAATTTCTAAGTACCTAACACAGCCGTGAACGTTATGTTTGTTCCTTGTCGACACAGGACACGATTACTTTTAGCGGAGCTTGGCCGTCAGTATTTATTTTTAAGTCGAAATTTCAGCAGTGAAATCATATGTATCTTAAAGCTCTTGTTAACTCGAAATTTTTAGCATTTTCCTTGATATTCTAGTTATAGAGATTCCACTGTATAACATTATGGCAGCGATTGTTTAAAAGTTTTATTGAACTGTCCATACTTCCAGGTGTATGTACCGGCGCTGCTGCAGGAAGCCCAACGTCTCCACGGACTCCGAGAGCAGTGACAAGCAGGACGCCAATCATCAGCAGGTCAGTCGCATCATTTATTCTATTTGTCAGCTAGGAAATGGAATTGAATTTATTTACATCAATTAAAGGGATTTCAAAAGGTATTTATTGAAGTCTATTCATAAAACTTTAGGATAACTTTCACATGAATAAATGTAGAAAATAGTATTTAGATACATATTTAATTTTATTTCATACAATATGAAATACTACTAATGAATACATATTTTGTCTAGTAGACGCATTATGAATGGTATGAACATAAATAACTGGTGCATATCGCTTATTTGTAATGTGGTAACCTTCCACAATTGGTCAAAAGATGACTCCCCACGGGAACTCTGAAAAAATTACGCTTATGGAAAATGGAGACTACTGCGTACGGCATTACTATGCGTATAAGTACGTATTATTATGCTTGTACCAAAATTTAAAGCTAATCAAAACGAGTAATTAATCAGCAAATAAACATTTAAAGTTTAAAATAAAATGAAAATATTAGTGTGACTAGCAGACATTAGCATACAGTAAAACTTCTCGTATATCATTCCTCAGTCCATCATAATATTTACGCTTCATGACTAAAAAGTAAAAGTTTCTCCGCAATTAAAAAGTAGCATTGAAATGGAACACATATGCACATACACATGCACATACGTAACATACACAAACACATTTTGTAAAGAAACTCATTAGTATGGCCAGCTGCCGGACGCACACTGAGGGAGTATGTCTGTATAAAGCGAATATTATCTTCTAAAACACCTTGGGATATAATATTTTTCGAGACCATTCGGATTTTCGTTTTTATTTTGCTCGGAATACGCAGGGATATTTATTTTATAGTCTTAAAAAGACGACGTTTCAATAATCAATTTGATTACATTTAAGGATTTAGAAAATATTTTTTCTTTTTGTCAAAATAATGGTTTATTTGAGGATACAGTTTCAGGAATGATATCAATTGTGTTTATTTTTTGCACCAAAAAAAAATTAGTTCTTAAAACATTCATAGTCATCTATCTCTAGTAAAAATGGAAAAATGGTAAGAAAATTTGAAACAATAAAACTTCGTAAATTTTAAAAGGCTGTCTGGTTAATTTTCCTATAGATTTTATGATAAAAATCATAATTACGAGTATCATAATGATTTAAATCATTGTCGATCATACTCTCCAGGATGTGAACGGCACTCGCGTTCCCTTGTAACCCTTGAACTAGCGACCCGTTATTGTCCTGAATGGTTACCATGCCGGACTGCCAATAAATGTTCCCGGGTTCGATTCCCAGCAAAGCAGATTTTGGAATGATAAGTTTTAATTTCTGTTCTCGGTCAAGGTATTTATGCTACTTTCTTTGTCTATGTCCATGGTATCGACGACACAGGATATTTTCTAATTGGTCTGGGTGTTTGTAGCCCAAACACTTAATACCAGATAATACCAGACTTGGGCATTAAACTTTTAGCAAAATCTTGAATGTGTGAGTTTTTTTGAAAAATATACATATGTTTATTGAGTACTAAACTAAAGTGGACCCCGCAGACGTTGTCCTACCTTAAAAGTATTGAAAGAGGATTAGTTTCTGTATCATCTCAAAGAGTTTATATGTTTGGTACTGTTAAATAAAAAATATAAGACAAATAAGGACAGATGAATTGTTACTCAGACTATGTCAAACTTTTGCACGATGGCGCGAAGAACCAATGTTTGACAATTACTAACAGTTTGTATAGAAAAATAAAATAAGTTGTTTTACTATTAATTTCGCATTTTTACTATATTTTCTCACCGGTTAAACCTTTCCTGGACTTTTACCTATATTTCAAGACCCAAATTAGCAACATTGATTCAGCCGTTCTTGAGTTTTAGCGAGACTAACGAACATCAATAAATTTTTATTTATAGAGATATTCGCAAATTCTGAATATGACCTGTGTGGAGTAAATTGGCCACTGCTCTTATAGAGCGAAATACAAATAGGTATTTTATTTTTGTTAAACCCCACACCAGGTATCCCTGTGTCGTAGGTACCATAGCACATGGACTTTTCGACCAACAACCAACAACAATCGAATTGCGGATCCTGCGAACAGCAGTTCTGTACGGTAATGGTAACCATTGCCATTTACAAACTCTTAGTGAACGTTATTTTTTTGTTCTGTCTGCTCTGGGTGCACTTTGGCAATGCTGAGCTGAAGAAAAGAGCAGACGGAGAAAAACTTCAGCCCTGTTTTAAAGTATGGGGTATACAATAATAAGCTTTCTTACAGAGTAGCTATGGGCAGATAGGGAACATAAATGACAGCTACCGCATGTGTCGAATGGAATAGGTGTGGTGTGTCATCTGTAGAAACTTTCAGCTGACACAATATGAATAAATTAAACTAAAAGTTAAAATCAATCTAATCAATATTAAAGATTCTTGAATATCTCATCAACTGAATTCAATTATCGTAAAGTCATCACCATGAGTTGCATCTACTCCGTCCTTTACCTCTATGTACTTACCTAATGTGCAACAGTTTAAAGACCTTAAGATATTCCAAAAAGCAATCATTGCATACATCGTTGGCCGGACTGCATTTTTGGGCGCATGTTCTAGAGAGCGCGTACGTCTCTCTCACTCTCGTACGTTAGAGAGGGATGGGCAAAGTGCGCTTGACCTATGCGCTTGCACCGACCGATTTTGGCAGTTCGTGTGTGTGGAAGCGTCGGCTTCGATGTACGGTGGGCAACGTTGTTTCGTTTTAAATATTAAAGGATTAATGAGATTTGAACTGGATCTGATCGAATTATAATTTTCTATAAAAATTGAAATTGTAAGTCAGAAACCTCTGTCGCAGATTCTACTGAAATAGAAAATTAAAAAAATAATTCTGATGACATCTCCTAAGGTCATTTTTTTTGTTTTGTAATAATAACGTTTTCCCAAATACTTCTGACAGCAGATATCCCTACTTAATATTGTAAATTAGAAAGTAACTCTGTATGCTACACTTTCCTGCTTAAACTACTGAACCAATTTTAATGAAATTTGGAACACAGATAGAGTGAACCATGGGAAAGGACATAGGATGGTTTTTATCCTACGGGAACCTATAAAACAGGTCCACGTGGGCGAAGCCGCTGGCGAAAGACTAGTTTGTTATAAATAAAACATAAAAATGGACGAAACTAATATTATTAGATGAGGTTTAAGCTGAAACCTAACATACATAAATAATATCTTAAATAAGATAATTCTTGGCAGGTTAAACTAGAAGGTGGTAATTACCAAAAATAAAAAAATCACCCACATTTCTAACATACGAGTACAATTTTATTTCTATGGAATTGCAGAAATTTTAAAGTACCAGGAGTTTAATCATTAATTACGTCACATCATTTTATTGTCATGTCATGTTGGGCAGACATTTACAAAACGTGACATGACATGAGAAGGGTAGCGGAGCTTAGCAATGTCAGATCTAGTATGAAATAAAACACGCTAGCAACATAATATACTCGTATGTAGGTGCTGTCTTCACGATGATACAATAACTATGGATATTAGTTTTCAATAAAAAATACATGTTAATCCAGTACACGTAACAGAAATTATTAAGTATGTATAATTACAAAATAAATATAATTATCAATTATGCCCAATGGAAGTAATAATAAAAATCTCATTGCAGATGTAATTTCTGATCACAATAATTCCAATGAATTCCATACTTACTCGTAAGTATTACAATAACACAATTCAAATTGTGTAATTATTTCAAAGCTCTCAATTATTTAAAAAATAACTATTAATGCGCAATGCATCACACATCGCTTGACGTGTAAAATAAATAGGAAAAAAATATGAAAACTCATGAAAAAGTTTTCAAAATGCACTTCTTAGCGATAAATTATAGTTTATCTATCAGTTACATTTTTATTACAAGCTTTTTATTACAATTACAATACAGCTTTTTATTACAAGAGACACTTATACTCTAAGTTGGATCATTAACAACTTCCGATTATTCGTTATCGATGTTGGAATACAGCCAATTCAATAACTAGTCATATTCTAGCACTATCGGTTTCATTTTTACGAATTCATGCATCATTTCTATGTTCAGATGCACACTAATGATGGAGTTATTTCCATTGAAAGTGAAAGCAGTTTTACACCCATTTCTGTAAAATGTGAAAAATAGCAAAATGAGCCGTTCAACGTGTCTGTAATCATTATTGTTTTATGGTTGTTTTATTGTTTTTATTTTATTTTATCCATACAATATTTTACCTACAATCATGTCTAAAACTACAATTTACACAAATAATTTCCTTTCATACAAACCAATTATAATTGGAAGTGTAGTGGTAGCGTATATCGTGGTCCATAATTACACGGAGGTTCTATGGCGAGCCGTCTCTTTAATTAAAGTAATTAGAACCCACCCCTTCATAGATGGGGTAGACAGTTTCGTTGCTATGCCTTTTTGTAACGAGAGAAGGGATCAAAATATAATAGTGTTTGTAGAGCAATATTAAAATTTATGATAATTCTCTACTATAGGTACTAGTTTTATTTTGTAGGTGTCACGTTCAAAGTGTCTTCTCGTCCTGAATACCTCAGTGCCTGTAGTCGAAGGTTTTCGAGCAGTTTATGTTACAGATACTTCAACTCAGTTGTGCGCACGGCGCTATGTGTGGGTAAACCTGTATATACACAGTGATTTTGTGTGCGTGATAAGAGGTACAGTGAAGTTGCTAGGACGATCACGGCCGCGTCACTGTCACACAAATTAAAGCTCCATAATTACTAGCCCACGCACACATAGCGCCGCGCGCACAACTGAGTTGAAGTATCTGTACCAGTGATGACCTACGGCGCTGAGACTTGGTATTTTACAGTTAGCCTTTTCCATATTCAGGGTGGCCCAGCGAGCGATGGAGAGGGCTATGCTTGATATTTCTCTACGCTACAGAATCCATAACGATGAAATCCGTGGAAGAACGAAGGTTACCAACATAGCTCTCAAAATCTGCAAGCTGAAGTGGCAAGGAGCAGGCCATATAGTTAGGAGGACCGACAATTGACGGGGAAGAAAGGTCCTTGAATGGCGACCACGTCTCAGCAAAAGGAGTATACGTCATGCTCCAATCCGGTGGACTGATGACCTGAGGAAGACAGCGGGAAGTCGTTGGATTCAGAAGGCGCAGGACCGGCAGGAGTGGCGAACGTTAGGGGAGGCCAATGTCCAGCTGTGGACTATGAAAGGTTGATGGATGGAGGTGTCACGTGGGTTCATTGTCGACACATAGCCATACTGTCTACTGATATTTATGTAACAACTTGCATTTAAAAGAGTGCTGCTGAGAATTTTTAATTATTTAACTGTTTTACAACTCTTTTACTCAGTTTTACACATGGCCATACCTTGAGCGGCACCTAAAGCCGATGACTGCGAAAATATTGATGTTTATTAAGAGAATAATTGTATTCCCAAAATGAATAAAATATTTTGAATTGTGCACTTTTAGTGGGAGAACTTGCATGATAAGATCGTTTCTTTTCCATTGTAAAGGTCCTTGATTGATTAATATCACATTAATATAAGGCGACTAACAGTCTCCGGAGTAGCATATTATATTATGGCCTCAGAGAAGCTGGCTTGATTTATTACGACGTGGCCTATATGCTTGTTTATTACTATGTAAAAAACAGATTTTTAATCACAATACGAGTATATTATGGTATCGTATCTCACGCATATTTGACACATACAATTATTTGATGTACCAAAATACACAGGAGATTTACTTGTAGTCTATATTCAATATAGTTTGTTGTAATATATGGGTTAGGATTTGCTAGTTTTCGACGCAACGAGTATATGATAATCATAAACCAATTAACAGTCTTTACGTAAGTTTCCAATTAATATGTGATTTATAGAGCCCTTCGCTAGCGAAACGCGGGCTTCGGGTGACATGTAGTAATTAAAGTTTGAGCTGTGGTGTGGATAATTATTCCCCTTTTAAATTACTCCCTCCATTATGTGGGTTTTGGGACGTAATTCGTTTGAACGGATTAATTGGGATTTCATTAATATTAACTAATGGTAATGTATCGGGCTTCGTGATAATGTTTGTTTATCGAATCATTTTAATTAATTAATTTATTTATTCACATAACTAAGTAAACCTTACAGACTAACTAGCTTAATGCGTTTTATTAGTTCTATTTTGCACATTTGTATATAAAAATTGCATTGCGAAAATCTGCAGGTGACGACAAAAAGAAGACCGAATGTGGATTCGAGTTTAATGCACCATTATGCAGTGTCAGTGCCCGAACTAAGGGCGACTGTCGCATTAACACTAAATGTTTACATGAATCTGAATTATGTACCAACAGGCTTTCCACACGTGGCTCTTCCCGCATGGGCTACACGTTTTGACGTGACAACGTCAAATAAATCGATGATCGTCGTCTGCACGCACGAAAAAGGATGACTCATTGTAACGTTACGTTGAGACTTGCGCCGCATCTACCGCGCCGCGATTTGTCGACTGTTTATAAAGTGAAGTGAAAAGTTAATCTTTTTTTATATGGCGTCGCAAACTCCACATATTTCAGCGTCAAGTATATTTTTTGCATCATGTTTTTGCCAGTTTCGGTGAAACTGGACGAGTAATAATAGGTAAAGTCAGTAAGTCGTCAGTTATTAGTCAGTCAAGTCAGTCAGACGTTCAAGTAAAGCGATGGCTTCTTTACCAGAACGTGGACAGTGGAATTTTGGAGGCAAGCGGAAAAAACATATTTTCGCACTATTATTTTATTTCACAACACTTGTGCCCTGTAATTAACCTATACCAAACAAAATGCCATAAAATTTATCCAATATAATATAACTCAGAAATACATCTGCATTTTTAGGCCTCTACTATAAAACAGTATTGTAGTTTTTATTGCACTGCAATTCAAATTCACTGCTAATTTAGTAAAATAAATATTTATAATTGATATATTTTTTTAAAAGTACTAAAAACATTAAACTGCTATGAAGTTACCGGTAACAATTAGTAGTTAGTATCCCGCGGTTTCATTCGCTTCAGGAATGATTAAGTAAATATGAGAAAACATAAAAACACAATGCGAGTAAAACACTGGAAGTAATCAAATATATAAATAATGTCAAGAAAAATATTTTCACTGCCTTAGCGTGTAGAAACACCATGGCGAACTGTACCCGAACCTATATGTACAATGCTCCTATCCTCTAGTACTTAAAATAATGATTGCCTTCACAGGACACGCACACAGACGCAAGTACAGACTCGGAACTACCACTACATACAAACAAAACAATATTAGGGTGTGTGCGTTACAATGCACTTGATAAATTTTGATGTGAGTTTTAAAAAAATATGTTAAGAATTAGTTTTTATTGTGGAACGCCATGTTTTTTTTTGTTTTTTGTGCTACAAATGAAGTTTAATGTATTGAACATGATTTTCTGATTTAATATTTTTTATATGCTTCTTATAGTATTACCAGAAGCTAAGGATAAAAGGGCGTGCTTAATGTATAATGGCATTCTTTACTAGTCAATCCTGGATGATAAGCAGAGCATCTGGTAGGCACATTCTAAAAAAATAATAAACTCGTTATGAGAACTTCAATTATATTGCAAAATTGAAACTTAGCTTGCCACTTTTCTATTTATTTGGTCTTTATTTTTTTTATAATTTAGAAGAAAGAATATTTACAACAAAAAACTATTAAGATTAAAAATTAAGAACATTTGTTCCTACCAAAAACTAAAGTAAGGATTTTTATTTTTAAGACAATATTCTGAAACGAATTATGCGAGGACGATTCGCTAACTTATACTAAAAATAAAACGCCAGTAATTAGTTATCGATTTTTTTTAGTTTCTAAAGATAATTAAAATAGTACTCACTGCATCACATACGGTTAACTCAAAATCGAACCCGGGATCCATTGCGCTGTGTGAATTTGAATTTTATATTAAAACTAAAAATGTAATATTTAATTAGACACCCTGGTTTTATATATAATACCTGTCATACCACGTAATGCAACAACTAAACAAACCTCTTTTAAAAAAATTAATATAAAAAGGTGCACCCTTACACTTTGAATGGATTGCACACCACAAATTATTGCCAAAATTTCCCTTTGCCCTTCTTGAGCGTGTGTGTGTGTGTGTCGTTGTACGCGCGCGCATGTGTTAGTGCAAGCCGGTTCGAAAAGTACATTTGGTGTACCTATAGTGCTTAGCTATTTATGGATAGGTATGGGGTTCGAATTTTTGGAGCGACTCTCGCGCAGTTACAATGTGCTTAATTCTGTATTGTAAGTACTTATTTAGTGTGTTAGTTATTACTTCACTATCCCTTTTTATTTTTTTTGGTATCGGGGGGAAACCTTCAAAAGGTACCCAGCACCTTGGGAGAGGATACCGGGTTATGTGACCTCACTAAAACCCTCTCGGTGGGCTGCCTCTGCGCTGAGAGGAGGACTTCGGGATCTCCCGTGGAACGCACCGGTGTCCTCCACACGCGGAAACTCTGAAACGGGCCCATTCTTGGGAGAGCAGATGTGCTCTCCTGCCCCTTCCGATGCTTACGGCGGCATGCGGCCACGCACACACCGCCGTCCTTTCCGGGGGCTGCTAGCTGGACGGGTCGAGCTCCCACTCTCACCGCCCGCAACCCCGGAAGCCCCCTTTTAGTCGCCTCTTACGATCAGGCAGGGGATACCGTAGCTCTATTCTTAATCCCGAAGCTACAGGTACAAACTTCACTATCCCTTAGGTACTCTATTTACGTTAATATATGAGGTGCATTTGGAAGGGGAAACTAATAAGAATTTTCGTAAGCTGATGAAACAAAATTCTGTCAGCTTCTCTAATAAAGCATTCAATCGCGTTTAATAATAGCTATTCCATTTTTTGTGTTTATTAAGTTTGACAAATATAGAAATAATATTAACATTTAACACAAGTAATTACAATAAGAAGGATATTATTTAGTACGTTTTCATTATCATTTGATATTTCGATACATTATTATTCTGGCAGCGAATCATATAGAAATATATTTAAGAATTTAAATTTTATTTTAAAATGCTTATAGCCAAGTCTTAATTATTGTAATATTTGCATACCTCATGAAGGCGAACCAAATGTATAAGAACACTTTTTGTAAACACCCATATTTGTGCGTAATAAAAGTCTTTGTCTTTGGAAAAAACACAGCTGCATCCATTTTGGCACTGAAATTTATATTTATATATGTTTAGGTTTAGGTTTAAGGAAGTTTATTCTCATTAAGAATTTACAAAATTCACTTACTCGTAGCTACATGAGAACATGCTTATTCTAACATACGAGTATGAAAACAAAAATTTTAGCGTACACGAGCATAACATAAGTTTAGTGTCTAATTCTTAAACTTAAATTACAAATCTATAAATGTATGCACAATTTAATATTAACAGCTTAGATGTAGGTGTAGGTAAAAAAGCAAAAGTTACAAAGCAGTTTTGGTAGAGGCAATAAAGTTTATACGACAGTCAACACTCTTCGTTCTTCTTCTTCACAATTGCTGGAAAAATGCGGTTGTCAGCTAAACTGCCATGAGGCTAGTATCAGCGCTCTCCACAGGCACGATCTCATACAAAATCTGGCCCTGCTTGCGATTGTGTATAAATGTGCATGCAGGCGTGGTCCCAGGGGGGGTCACAGAAAACATGACCCCCCCAAAATCCATCAGTATAATAAATAATAATATCCTAAATCATTTATTTCGTGCTCTCAATAAGGTCTTAAAGTCAAGCGTAGATGGAAGGCGAAACACGCCAATTTGGGACACTTCTTCCCCCAAATTTCTCAGTGACCCCCCCCCCCAATTGAAGGATGTGACCGCGCCTGTGTGCATGGGCTGTCGCTGCCACTTAATAGCCACATAGCTTATATGCTCGTATAGTACTCCATTTAAATAAGAAAGACACTT
The DNA here is from genome assembly GCA_911387765.1 of Pyrgus malvae. Classification (NCBI taxonomy): domain Eukaryota; kingdom Metazoa; phylum Arthropoda; class Insecta; order Lepidoptera; family Hesperiidae; genus Pyrgus; species Pyrgus malvae. The sequence continues at coordinate 1,874,849 of OU426958.1, read as the reverse complement.
TTATTTGTTTGTAGCACGTTCGAAATGCCGGAGGGAGAACATTGTCACGTTTTTTTTGAGACAAGGAGTATGCACTACCGTATTCTGCCTTTTGTTTGCTGACGAAAGGAATAGTTAGTTTTATTCCTAGACTACTACGACTACCTACTACTTTTCGCATGCGGTTAATTTTTTTTTCACTGAGAATAACATAATTTTCCGCGAGTGAAAAGTAGCCTTTGTACCTCCTACGACTATCTCCATGTAAAAAAACAGGCCAATCACAAAATAAAAGAACAAATAATAAAATAATATCAAGCAACAACAACACATTTTTACATTTGTAATATTAGTATGGGTAGCATTTTAGTATTTATAGCTGTGCCCGCGACGTCGTCCGCGTGTATAAAGACTTTTATAAAATGGATTGATTAAAAATTAAAGATTATTTATTTGCATTGAATAAGTAGTAGGTAGATTATTCTTACATTATAGTGAAATCACTTATAATACAATGTTCATATGTTCAGAAGAAACCTAATGTATTTTTTCTAAATCCTTCAAACCTAAAACAGTAAGGAATGCTTACTGTACTGATCTTACTATTCACTTTTCTCACGTTTCGCTTTTCTCGCGCAATCAGATTCTCTTTACAAATATGTACCTCGTTTATTAAAGTTAAGAGATACTGCTGTGCCCGTGGCTTCATCTATGTTAAAAATAGTATCTTTAGTAAATTGGGTGAATTTATACTGCAAAGAATGTATAAACTCATTCTATATACATAGCTTTAACCTACTGCAGAAAAGAGGTGCACTATACAACTACTTGTAGTTGGGAGATACAATTTCTAAACATACACGTGCTTAAATTAAACAATCGGAAAAATAATTGTAAGGTCAATTAATAAACTATAGGTTTAAAACTTGCGGACAGCAGTTTGGTCATAAGTCATAACTCATATAACATTGTGAAAACTAAAGCAGAAGGCAGGGTCTCTACACAGTGTGCTATCTGTATTTGGAAATAAAGAATATTTTTATAAAGAATCTTTAAAGAATCTTTAATATATCCATCAATCAACGTGTGTGGATGAGCCCTCAGCCCGTACGCAATAAAGAGACGCAAAAAATGAGTTAAGTTATCATTGGTCCAATTAACAATGTTCAGCATCATACGTATACCTACCCAACGATGGGACAACCCGCGTGGCGCAATGTTTACCATGCCGGACTGCTAATCGAACTGTCCCGGGTTAGAATCCGGGCGAAGCAGAAATTTCAATGATGAGTTTAAACTGTTCTCGGTCTGGGTGGTTGTGTTTCTGTCTCTATGTGTGTTCATGGCACCCACGACACAGGGTATATCTACCCTAATGTGAGGCTATACGTGTGAAATGTTATTTTTTTATTTTTTTTACACTATGTACTTACTTTTATTAGACTTAAGGCTTTTATTTGAAATTATCTCCATCGAATCACTTTGGAGAAGAAATGAATATTGCTCAATAACGCCATCTACCGTATGACATGTAAATTGTAAACTTTGTGGTTGATAAATCGAATGTCAAATTACCAAATAGGTAGATATTGAGATTAACAGTTAGTTCACTAAAAGTTTAACTATTCGTCACCTAGATGTCTGCAGTAGTCTCGTTTTGTTAAGGCTTTGTACATTCTGTATGAAGGTTTAGATTCCGTATTTTACAACCTTAATGCTGGATGCATTGAGATTGTAAGATTTGGATTTCGGTTCATCGGAGCTAGATGCCTCCTCAATATTGGGAGAGCTCCATGCTCAGCAGTGGAATGCTAAAAAGGTTGCAGCTTGATATAATGTAGCGATAATAATCGTTTCAGCTGCAGCCTGTTCATAATCTTCCACCCCAAAAGAAGACTAATAAACTGAGCAACTTACTCAATGGAGCCTGTGATGTAAGGTTCGGCGGCGGTAAGGCTCGCGATGCGCTTATTAGGTACCTATAGTCTAGCCATTCTCGGCCAACGAAAGAAAATACAGTAAGATGATCTAAGTATATTCAATATAGTCGACAATATTAGTGAGAGTTCAAAATAATTTTACTTAAATTTAAACTTTTATTCATGGTTTTGAATGGGCTGTTACCGAAACTTTCATACTAATTCCCCAAAGTGCCTTTTTAAGTTTATGTCGCGTATTGTGTAAATGAACATAACTTTTTTGCGTATCACCCGATTGATATAAAATACACACTAATGTTACGGAAATTCATTCAACAATATACACAACATATAACAATGTAAACACATCATTCAAAGAAAGGAAAAGAATTTGAGAATGACATATTAAGTTAAGGTTAATTATTGTACGCTTGAGATACCAACTTTCGAATCCATTTTATTTGCTATTGAGGGGTAGTTTTGAAAAAAGCTTAAATAGAATTCTTACGATGTTAGTAAAGATTACAAATACAAAATTATAAGTATATTACTCTGCACAAAAATATTCTGTACATCAAGTTTCGACACTCAATTTTCAAAGAGTTTCAAAGAAAATTGACATTTAAAGGGTGAATTTCGGGAAATGCTGAAACACGTATTCTTTTATTTTGGTTAGAAAATATTTATACCAAATTTCAAGAAAATGTATTGAAAAAATCCAAGTTTTCCATACAAATTTCCATTTCTCATTTCACACCCTTAAAGGGTGATTTTTAAAATTATCTATAGCCTAAATGTTAGCGAGGACCAATATATATAAAACAAAAAAAGTTTCATTAAAATCCGTCCAGTAGTTTTTGCGTGAAAAGCTAACAACAGACAGACAGACAGACAGACAGACAGACAGACAGACAGACAGACAATAATTTCAAAACTTATATTTTTAGCTTCTGTTACTTATAAAAAGACCCCTAGAAGTATTTTTTTAAATTTATATGCAATGTACAGAATTGACCCTGCTTACAGTTTTATTATATGTATAGATAACTTTGAATCTGAATAAATTTTAATATTAGTCTCTGAAATGTAATTAAGATCATTAGCAGAATCTATTAATTAGTCGAACGAGTTCTCAATTGACATGCTTTTCAACACAGCTTTGCAACAAATATAAATTCAGTTTAATTTGTATGGATTCAACGGAGTATTTTAAGTTTCTGGTGCTGTTCTCGTTTAAAGAGATACAATTTATTGATTTTAATAACGACCTCTTAATAGGCTCGATATTATAAGGCGACTTTTCTTCGGCTGTTTGACGTTTCAAAAACGTTAATAACTTTTTTCTTCATCCCCTTTTAAACGTGGGCACTCGTCTACTTTTGACCACCCAGGCCAAGTAAAAGGTGGTGGACGAAAAGGGGCTTTTTAGATTTTTTTGTGTAAATCTTAAGCATGCACAGTAATGGAAAACATCGTAAACTTTAAACGATCAATTTTTTACATAAACTGAATCTCGGCTCCAACAGTTTTCATGAAATTTTGTATGCAGGGGTTTTTGGAGGCAATAAATCTATAACTCAGTTTACTAGCTGTGCCCCGCGGTATCACCCTCATTAGAGAGGATCATTGGCATATAGTGAAGTCCCTTCTGAAGTGCCGTTGGACCGGCTTTTTTGAAGAACAATTTAAAATAAACATTTCCATCCTACATCACAGATGTGTAACTAGGTTTTGGCAGCGCATGCCAGAATAGCTCGCAGTTGGAATTTTTTTTAAACATCCATACTCACAAACTTCCGTGTTTATAATATTTGTCGTTTATATATAAACGTTACTCCTATGATCAAAATCTGAGCAAGTATCGGTAAAACTTTTTATTTGGGAGCTACTTCCGACAGTAGATGGCGCTGTAAAGTCTAAGTCAATAAGTCTCTGAAAAAAAAATCAATTGTTTTTATCCGAACAACGTTTGGTCATTCGGATACTAAAGTATTGTTTAAGTAAAATAAGTTTTTTGTCAGTTTGTAAAATAAGTAATATAAGTAATTTGCCGCACACTACATCAGGATATTAAATTCGAGAGTCGATTTTCGAACTGAAATTTGACACTAAGAACATAATATCAATAATAGTAGGGGAACCCAAGAGGGGATTTTTGAATTTACTCGAGCGTGTCAGATTAAGATATGGGGTACTCCTTGCATCCGGTTGAGTACTGCCACGATTAAAAAACCTTCTATATAGGATAAAAAAATAAAACTACTACTGTATAGTATTTATTTTTTTATCTTACTTCCGGATGTCAAAATGGTCAGATTAGAATACCCCGTTACCGTTGAACCATGACTTTTTAAATAATAAAAATTAAAACCCTCCCGAGATTGCCAAAATGCCTTTTTTTAATTTGCTGTTTTGTATACATTACCACGCATTTAATTTATTCTACTATTGATAGATATTTGTCGTTATTTTACCTAATATTAAATTTTTGAAAACCTATAGGCGCATTCCCCCCCATTTAAACGGAAAACGTCATATAATCTTTTAATCTTCCTACCAACCAACCTATAAAACGCACAAGGTCCTGATGACGTTCGAGTAAATCCACGATTAGCCTCGTTGGCTCCCCTACATTTTATTGCGCGTATGTATTTAATTGTAGTGAGATGTCATAAGTTTAGTACCTTAGCTTAGTGTCCTTCAAGCAATGTGAACTCATGGGTCCACTGGCTCCAGGCAGGCAGACGGAGCAAATTGCTCTAAAATAGGTTCCGCTCCAATTCGCGGCGTAAATACGACGACCAGATCGCGGCATGTCGGCGATATCCGGCTATTTGTGAATCTCTATAGACAGTGTGTGACACCGTCTACTGAGCTTTCATACCAGGAACGTGCTCATCATCGTCACCTTTTCATTACCTCATTCTACTTTTGACTCCTGAACGAATTATGTCATCAAATTACGAGTTCAGGGTTATTGGAATGAGCCTATATATATCGCCTGTTATCGCAATAATTTAACCCCTTTTGCGTCCCACTGTTTGCATCCCTGATCAATGCTGGATGTTTTCAAACTACCCATAAGGCCTCCTACACTTTACTACAACCACTGAATGTGCCCTCCGCAGCACAGAAACGCGCATGGAATTTTGCTAGTAACGGTCACCGATATAACACCCGAGCTGGGCCACGCGGGCTTCAACGGGAAGTACTCTTAGAAAATGAAAATGAATGAAATGAATTGAAAAGCTAATGCAAACTCCAGATATGTATAGTACAAAAGCTAGGTTATATTTTTTTTAAATATATGCTACATATACTACTTATTTCTATTAATTGCGTTGGCAAAGATTGAGTTGATCACATACAGACAAGCTGTTTACTAGCTGAAATTATTTTTTCTTCTGTGGTACTCAACACTAAAAACTCAGAAATTTCTAGTTTTTAAAATTTTGGGCTTTTTGCTAGACGTAATTCATGAATGGCAACAATAACGATGAACAAAATTTAACTGAAAAAGCGCATTACAAGTTGAGTGCTGCTTAACCCACATTCCCGCAATAAACCTCATTCAATTTTAACTCACATTTGCAATCACTTATAACTTTTACTGCTAGCTGAAAAAAAATTAATAGAGGATATTAAAGACAGTTTCATAAATGAAAATACAATTTTATTTATATTAGGTATTTGGCAGTTAAAACTAAGGACACGGAGAAATGTGGTAGACCTTTCCTTCTTACAAACGCTTTCGTCTCTTAAAATATCACAAGTATGTAAATAAGCGAATGTCAATAGGCATGGATCCTTTTTATAAAGACAAAGACATTTATTTGCATATAGTGCGAGCCGCCCAGTTTAAAAAATTAACTAGCGCTAGTCAATACCCGATGTCACTTCGTTAATGTTGCCGGTCTCAAGTAAAAAATCAAATGTTTTTACTAGACACTTACTTCCAATTTACAATATTTATTCATTTCGTTCATTCGGATGATACAATGGTAGTTAAAAGTAAAGCGATGATTTCTTTACTTAAACCTGACTGATGTAGTTTTGCACTGATATTTTCCACATTGCGTAATTTACCTTATATTCTCTGTATTGTATATTTTAATACAGATGAATTCTCCATCAAAAGTATAGTTATTGGTTTGTAACCAAGAAATTCTTACACGGGCGTTCTACGACCAGCGATTGTCGAAATTTGGGAAACCATAACGTCACGTCGTTTATGGTTTCGGCAAAATGGTCCAGGGCCTGTGCTGAGTAGAGTTAAATTCAACCTAACCGCAATTTCTGACGTGTCCCACTGAAACAGTTAAACGATTTAAGAGTATTTTATGAAGGAATAACACAGGCTTATTTTTAGCATACGGTAAGAATATTATCTTCTTCTCCTTTTCAGCCTTTTGTAGTCCACTGCTGGACGTAAGCCTCCCCTAACGTTCGCCACTCTTCCCGGTCCTGCGCCTTCTGAATCCAGCGGTTTCCCGCTGCCTTCTTTAGGTCATCAGTCCACCTGGTTGGAGGGCGGCGGAGGGGTTGTCGGTTCTTCTAACTATATGGCCTGCCCATTGCAACTTCAGCTTGCAAATTTTGGAGCTATGTAGGTAACTTTCGTTCGTCTACGGATTTCATAGTTACGAATTCTATTGCGTAGAGAAATACTAACCCTCTCCATCGCGCGCTGAGCGACCTTGACCCTATGGAATAATGTACTGGATTTTGTTTTTAGGGCTACCTTACCTAAAAAATAAACACAAGCTCACACAAGATTTCTAGTTTCATAGACTCAGAGTCAGAGAGAGAGAGAGATTAATATTTAACTGGAAACGAGAGGTTTCCAGTTAAATATTAATATCAAATATTTAGATCTTGTAATCTCCAGCAAATGGCAAAAAGTCAACGCAATATATTTCACACGGTTCACACATTCATCAAAACATTTTACTCAGGAATGTGTACAGGTTTTCAGTTTAATATGCAGATATCAAATACGCAGCTCTGTAATCCCTTACAAATGGGAAAAAGTCAACGTAATATATTTTTAAAAGAGAATCAAAAGCCATTGGGTACTTTCCATTAAAGTAAAATGATAAAAATTTCGCAACAATGCCGTACGACTGAAGAGACAAGCTCGAAAATCTAAAAGTAAAAATGAAATTATAATTTTTGAACTGCTTTATAAACCAAAATCAAAATATTTTTAGAGCAATATTGAAATAACAGCGGTATTTTGTCATAATTCATGCCAAAAATAATAATTAATTATTCCTGTTTTTATTACATAAACTGTACTGCTGTGAGTCTCAATAAATCACCTCTCCCATTTAGATTGTGCAACAAGTGGTTAAAATTCCGCGGTTGTCGAAACGTATTCGTTCCGTCATAACCTCGTAACGGAATAATAATGAAGAGTTTATGCTTTTTCTACCCTGCAGATGATGAAAATGTTTTCCGGTATAATCAGAACTTTTTATATTCTGTACGCGCGCGTGAAATCATCACAATATGTTGAAGATTTAATCTGTTGAGTCATATTAAGGTCAAATACTGATGTAGGTCGTCTGTATTTAGGAGAAAATACTCCCAGTACCTTTTCCAAGTATTTATGCACATACAATACAGTACGATATTACTCTACACTCTCTGATATAATTGATATTCTACCATAAGTTAACATTTATTGCAGAGGATGGGAGAGATGCCATAACCAGTCTTACTCTACAGCTCTGGTCCAATATTGATTAATGGAAATTCAAAATACTGCGAATTTGCCAGACGACAAACTTAAAAGATTACTTCATTCCAAAAATAACAACTAGAGCTAGAATTCTTTTTTATTTTTATTTTAAATATTTTTTGACTTAGTATGCGCCTATCACAATCTCTACTCGTCACCCAGGGTTGGCTGGTAGAGAATGCCATTTAGGCATTAAGCACGCTCTTGTGTTCCTTATTTTTATGGTAATACTTTAAGTTTAAATAAATAAATAGAGCTGAGAAGCGTGACTTTCAGTAGTATGGAATCGTGCCTGAAATTATTTGCTATATTGAACACCCAATACCCGACAGCGTGAGATCTACTTAGCTGTAGATCGCGTGCGATTTACGCCAGTTCACAGGGACATGTGCGCTTAGACTACAATGGTTATTTTTGAAATTATGTATGCTCCTAAAACATCAACAAACTTAAGTCAAGAAGCTCAGCAAAAAATTTTGAAATATTAGCGGTCTAATCTGTGTTTCAAATATACACAAGTAATATCATAACGCAAGCTCATCAATCCATATCCAAGGAGTACAAGAAAAGTGTTTCTCTGAGAGTTGTTGAGCGATGGCCGCGATACCCGATCGATCAAAATTTAAGCTCGGCTTATGCGCATAAAGCTTTATAGGGTTCCGTGTAGAATACAAAAGCATCAACTTTCATAGCATGACCATGCATGACCTTAGAAATCTACACTATCCTTCTTATCAGTGTGGCGCAATGGTTACCATAACGGACTGCCGATCGGAGGTTCCCATTCCCATTCGGGTTCGATTCCCGGCCAAGCAGAAATTTGAATGATGAGTTTAAATTTCTGTTCGCGTTCTGGGTGTTTGTGTGTCTGCCTTTGTGTGTGTGCATGGTACACACGATACAGGGTATATCTAACCTACTGTGGGGCTATGAGTGTGAAGCGTTATTTATTTATTTATTAGAGATGCGAAAGTTTGGATGTTTGTTGCTCAGTCATGCAAGCGGCTGAACGGATCAGGATGAAATTTGGCGCGGGGATAGAATTTGGAATGGAACGTAGGTTTTTATCCCGGCAAATAAATAAAACGAAATCACGAAAGTTTTTTTTTAAATATTAATAGAATTGTAGCTGGAATGCAGGTATAAAGTTGTCGCTGGAGTCTATGGACAGTAATAGACATCTTCACAACTTCAAGCAATCTGAGGTCGTATGTAAATGCGTTACCACAAAGTCTGTTATTGATCAAGTCTTGCCGGAAACCGCGCACTTTTCTACCGAAACCAAAAAAATTATTCACAACAAAAATGAACGGTCTACTACGGTACGGTACGGTGGCTATTTCATTGAATAAATAAATACAGCTAAAAGCACTCGCATATTACAATGTAACTATCAATAGCCAATTAGGAGCTGTCAGGCGGTTTTTAAACACATATATTTTAACGTACACGATTGCAAGCAACTTTCGAGTGTTCAATACGTTACATAAGCACAGAGCCCATACATTGAACGTATACGAGCTTAAATCTATCTTAACTCTCGAAGTTTCCGAGAAACGGGCGCGCCGCTTTCTCTCGTTAGCGAGCCGACCTCTAACAAGGAAATATTGGGAGTGAGATAGCGAAAATGTGTTTATTACGGTCACAGCTCGACGGTAAGCCTTGACTTCGAGATGCGTCCCAAAGGTATACATTCGTAGCGTTATTTATGAATGTGTGTGTGTCTGTTTTTTTATTTTATTTGAATGAAGTCAATGCAAGTCACCTGGTGTAAAGTGGTCGCTATTGCCTATGGCGATCTATATACAACCTTCAGCAGTAAAGTCTTGTTTGTGGTCGTATGCAGTTTCACTGCTACTCCGAAGGCTGGCCGGCGACTGCACTTTTGTTGTAGAAGTAGGTGCAGTGGTACTTCCCCGTCAAATTAATAATGCTGTAACACCTACATATTACATGTATAAAAATAGTGGTCCGCCCCAGCTCCCGCCGGGTGCGACGTTGTCCTGCCTTAAAAGTATTGAAAGAGGATTTGTTTTTTTATTATCTTAAAGAGATTTCATGTTACTGTCAAACAAGACAAACAAATAATGACATACTAATTGTCCTGTTATTCTGACTGTGACAAAGTTTAGAACGACACGGCACTAAATACAAACGTTTGACAGCAATTTATATGGGAAAACTACTTTTATATATAAAAAAATATTAAAAACCCAATGGACCAAATTGGAATCTAAACCATTTTCAAATCCCCTTGAACACACACTAAAAATTTCAACATAATCCGTCCAGTCTTAAGGAGGAGTTCAGTGACATACACACGAACACAAGAAATATATATATTCAGATAGTACCACTGTTGTATTCATTTTTGCCGTGAAGCAGTCCTTGGGTTTTGGTGTAAGGTGCGATTTCCGTCCAGACTTAATGACGATCAAATATAATACTATTAGGGTTTGCTCAACACACAACGTATTGATATCTATCGGTGACTACGTACGTGGCCAGCATTTCATAGTATACAGATAGTTAATAAAAAATACAGATAGTATCTATCTGTCTGTTTGTCTGTCTGTCTCATACCTTTAAACGACTGCTACAATATCATTGAATATGACCATTTATAAGGTTATAATAGCTCGTGCAGGATATGAGGCGATCCCAAAACCAGAAGACTCCGGTTCGAGTCCAAATGTCTCTAGTCTGATTATTTGTGAGATGGTGTTAAGTGTGCCTTAGTTTATGAGAAAATCTATTATTTACCAAAGCATCCAATCCAAGGAGGCTTCCGGGGTTGTGGGCGGTGAGAGTAGGAGCTCTATCTGTCCAGCCAGTAGCCCAGTGGTGTGTACGTGGCTGCATGCCGTCGTAAGCATCGGAAGGTGCAGGAGAGCACATCTGCTCTCCCGAGGATGGGCCCGTTCTGGGGCGACGCGCGTGTAGGATACAGGTGCGTTCCACTGAAGATCCCGGAGTCCTCCCCAAGCGCAGAGGAGGAGGGCCAAGGAGGTTTAATTGTGTCACAAATCTCACATAACCCGGTATCCTCTCCCAAGGTGCCGGGTACCTTTTGAAGGTTCCCCCCGATACCAAAAAAGTTATAAGTTCTTAAATAACAGCGTTCCCAATCCTGTTTAAACCAATAATGAAAGCTTTAAACGACCAAGTTCGATATAAATCACTTGAATAAAGTGCTCTCAGGCCTTTAAGACGAAGAATACCTTCACAAGAACACTTTTAATCAAGTCTTGAGAGCCTGAAGGACTTAAGATACCTTTAAGCCAGTAACTAAAACGTAGCTACAGTTATATTAAATGATTTGTATTTTTTCTAATACTTTTTAAAAGCCAGGCTGTTTGATGGATTCTGATTGATTGATTTGACGACCCGCGTGGCGCAATGGTTACTATGCCGGACAGCCCATCGAGGTATCCCGAGGTTCGGTTTCTGGCAAAACAGTTTAAATGATGAGGCTAAATTACTGTTCTCGGTCTGGGTGCTTATGTTTCTGTATTTGTATGGTATGGATTGTATGGTACTGTATTGTCCTTGGTACCCACGCCATAGGTTATTAATTACCTTACTGTGAGGCTATGAGTTTGTGACGTTTATTATTTTTACTCGACTGTGCCAGAAGGAGGGTTATGTTTTTGGAAAGTATGTACGTATGTATGTTTGGTAAGTATGTATGTATGTACTCGTGTAATTGTTTGGCACGATCTGCAGCCTGAACGGCTCGATTGATTTTAGGCTGAGTGGTGTCGTTAGATTCGTATTTACTGTGAGAGTGACACTGTGGGTATATCAAAATAAAAAATAAAAAAACAAATGGTGGATTTTTGGCGCCAAATTCAATTGTTTGGCATGCTCTGCGGCCTGAACTGCTCGAGGGATTTTAGCCTAAGAAGTTTCATAAGATTGGACTGTATTTACTGTGAGAGTGACACTGGCTGTATCAAAATCGAGATAAAAAATATGTGTGTATAATTGTTTGGCACGCTCTGCAGCCTGAACGGCTCGATGGATTTTAGCTTGAGAGGTGTTGTTAGATTTGTATTTACTGTGAGAGTGACACTGGCTATATCAAAATAAAAAAAACGGTTGTTTAAAAACCAAAAATCCCGACTGCATTTCTTTGTAATTTGGAAATGTGAAAACCCTAAAACAAGAAAGTCATCATACCCGATTGCTCTTAATTCTTTGGGGTTATACTGAAATACAAGAAAAATTTTTGCAGGCGGGTATGACGACTTTTTTGTTTCAGGGTTTTTATATTTCGAAATCTTTTATTTATTCTAACTCTGATTGAACTTGGCACAGACTGTGATGGAATAAGAAAAAAATATTAAAATTAAAGCTAACTTTTTAAAATGAAGACCTTTTTATCGTACTCGTAAGTTGTGCAATCAAATTTTTATCAATAATTTATTCAAAACATAAACCAGTAGCGATACGAGTAATGCACGTTCGTAAAAGGCATCCACTTTGCACCTTCGACACGAAAGTGTCCATCTTGCTCGGGCACCACAGAGCATAAATATTTTAACACAGGAGAACCTCATTTCTACATAGCTTTCCAAACCTGAATTACCGTTAGTTTGCGAACAAACGGCAAGTAACAAAGATGCTGTATCTCCCAAATTGATTTTGTACTTCTCGAAGTACACAATACTGTATTTATAAGAGCTCTAAGTCGAATATCGCTTGGCGTGTCCATTGTAGAGGACAAAATAACTTTGTAGTGCATTATTGGCGCGTATTGAGTGCGAGACAATGCGCAAATGATCTGAAACAAGATACACTTGAAAAAAATTTGTTTTCGTTTGCTAAAAGAAAAATTATGTATGTCACTTTGAGTCATTACGTTAGAATACTGGATACCGTTAAACTTTTCTTTATTATTTTTTTGGTGCATATACAGCATGTAAATTCAATATTATTCCTTTCATTTTGTAAGAACAAATTTTAAATAACAATAGTTTTATTTGATAAAGATTATTTTTTTATTTGAATGAAGTAGCAGACGAGCATGCAGGCCACGTGGTGTTAAATGGTCGCTGCAGCCCATGGACATCTGCACTCAACCTCAAGCAAGCACAGGTAAGTCTTGTCTGAGGTCGTATGCAGTTGCGCTACTACTCCGGAGGCTGGTGGTCGCCTCATGTAAGTGTGGCCGGCAACTGCACCTTTGCACCGAAACACAATAGAATTGGTTCACGGCAGAAGTGTGTGCAGCGGTGATACTTCCCCGGGCGAACTATAATAGTTTTACCACCTACTATATAGGAATATGATATGATGAAAGACGTTTGATTTTGGTGGCACTGGTTCTCTGGTCAGACTTACACGAGGCGACCATCGGAATAGCAACACAACTACTTACGACCACAGGCAAGGCTAAGGCTTGCTTGCAGTGGTGCGTAGATGTTCATTAGCTGATGGCATCATCTAACGTCACGTGGTCTGCATACTCATCTAGTGGCTGCAACCCATTTTACGTCCCACTGCTGGGCACAGGTCTCTCTCCATTATTGGGGAAGCCTGGGAGTCTGGAGGCCTTACTCCACCACGGCCACGCTGTGTGGAGTGTGTGCCACACTGTGTGGAGTGTGTTTGGTTTAACAACTATTATCTATCTTCAACAACCGGGACCGACGGGTAAACGTGCCCTCCGAAGCTCGGAAAGGCACATGTTTATTTGCCACTAGCAGTCACCCATCTCACATACGACCGAGCCCGTTTGTCTTAGTCGCATAGATCGCTTGCGTTCTACGCTAACCGCCGTGCCATGCACGCTTAGTCACCTAATACTCTAAAAGTTAAATTAATAACCAAATATAATATTCATTATATTGGGTCATATTATATAGTGTCTCTATTATCGGACGCATGGTAATCAACATCTCAATATTAGACGTATCATCGTGGTTACAAATATTTTTATTATAATACCTATGTGGAACAGCAGTAATAATTTTTGTCTTTCTTTCTCGTTGCTAGTTGTAGTTCTCGTAGCTAGTAGTAGTTCTCGTAGCTCGTAGCATTCGTCATTTGCCTAGTTGCGCTACGAATAGACGACAGTCGTCGTAGACAATCGTAGGCCTAGGCGTAGCATTCGTAGTTGTAGATAGATGCGCTACAGGTTCACTACTTGTACATTACGTCTACTAAATCAATAATGTTTTTGTTAAATTATTATTGTAAAGTTGCGATGTATATTTGTTTGGGTGGAGTCTTGCAACAAAATTTTGAAGCATATATTTTAAACTGATTGAGCTTAAGTTTTGTATAGACTCTATGTCAGGAGTTTTGGCGGGAAGTCTGAAGGGACAAGTTGTGCTCTTGTTTTATTTTAATTTTCTTAGTGTATTTTTGAGTTATATCGGATAAAATTAATGGAATTTTGCTCGATATAGGTTAATGATAGTGAAATAAAATAACAGTGCGAAAACATCTTTTTTCGGCTTGCCTCCAAAACTTCATCGGACATGTTTTGGTAAAGTAGCCATCACTTTACTTGAACATTTGACTGACTAGACTGACTGATACCTGACAACTAACTGATTTTTTTCTGCGACTACAAAGTAATGCAAAAATTTTGCATTATTAAAATTGAAAAAAAGTTTTGCAATTATAAATACTCAGTATTGTTGTAAATCCAAAAGAGCCGCCACAGCAATATGGCGGACTACAAAAGGTATTACAAAAGCTCCTAACTTGTTTAATACGATACACCATGTTTAATCTTGGTTTAAAAACGGTATTATTAAAAGTATTATTATACTTCGCCATTTATTAAAATTAATAAAATTTTCTAGAAATATATGTATCATGTATCTATTTAGAAATATAAAATTAGATAAAATTCACATCTTTGCTGCTATAACATTATTGCTGGCCTACTCAGGAGAATCTAGACGGATGCTTCCTGAATATGACGTATCGTTTCCGTTTCCGGTGATCGCTAAGATACAGATATTCCTGAGAGACGCATATCAAGTTAACCTCGTTTATAACTGAGGGATAATAGTATTCAGTATCATTAGAATAATTCTAAAACGTAAACGGACGTTCTCGGACGGTTAATAAAAAACTTATATAAATTGGGTAAAGAGCATCGAAATATACACACTGTAGGTCCCATTTTATGTGGAACTTGACTTGAGTGATAAATAAATTGTTTCTTGCTTCAAAACAAAGGTTTTTTCCAATTAAAATCTCGCTGATAGGATATTTTTACAAAAAAAAAAAAACAATTTATTTACTATCGGCACATTCACGACTCCCAGTAATTACTAAATACCGCCAAGTTTCGTACATCCTCTGTACTTTTCACCTACCCTTGGGCCTTGTGGAGGGTTAAAGATGTATTGACGTGACAACATCTTATAAGTCTCTCTCCTACTTGAGTGAGCGATGCGTCCGCGTGGACAGCTGCTATACAATAATACATTTACATGTTTTCGTCAAGTATGAAGTGCAGTGAAAAGTGAATGTGGTGTCAATTGTTTATAGCAAAAAGTATTTTCTTATGACGTCACGTTCAACTATCGTCAGTAAACCGACTTTACAGACAACCGATTTTTTTGTAAGATGACTACGTGATGTACAGGTAAACACTGTAGCTCATGGGCTCCTTCCTACACGCAACATCAAGCAAACTCGAGTTTCGTCTGTGGGTGTACGCACTCACGTTATTTTGTTCACTCACTCAATATTCGCCTCACGTAAATGTATTAATATTCTTGAGTAAAATATCTTATTACATATTTTATTGTCGCAATAATAGTTTTTAGGGTCCCGTACCCAAAGCGTACAAATGGATTCCTATACTTATACTCAGCGAGATAGTATCCAAAGCCAGTCAAACTGTATCTCATGAACCGTGACAGCTAGACGTTTGAAATTTTGACAAATGATTTACATTTAAGTGAGGCTCCCATTCTACAAACGTGATCTTTGTTTTTTTTTTACTTTTCACACCAACTTTACGTTTGTTTTAATAGAATTTTTCTACCAAATTTGTCAAATTTTCTATAGGTAGGTAGGTAGAAAAATAGTACCAGCAGCTTGCAGGTACATGCAAATAATCTCGACTACACTACACAAACATACAGTCTATGTAGTGTTAATTGGTTATTTGTCATCATAATGATACTTGTGATGACTCCATCTTGTCGAAGATTGTATGTATGTGCGCTATTTTTCTGAATATCACCTTGATCACCTTACGAGAATGAGTATTAGTATTTTTGAGAACAAAAATGCTGTTTTATATGTGAGTGTTCCGTAATTATTTATTTATTTACTACCACATACACCCAAAAAGTCCCATCACAGATAATAACTCTGCAACAGCAAGTAATGGCGACATTACGGTGGTGGTGGTAGTAATGATGTGCAATCATCGCACTGTTTAGCCGAATTGCCGAATGCCGTCTTATTTTGTACATTCTCAGTACTCCTCACTAACTCAACGAAGGGCCATTTATGGAAGGTAGATGAAATTATAAGGCTTAGGGATTTTTCAAATAATATCTCATATGAATATACAGACCATGTAGTCAACAGCTGAAAATATGGAACTTACCCTGCAAGAATACTTCGACATAATAATAATATATAATGTCCTTAACAATTTGTTGAATTTGAGTTGTCCACATGGGAATATTTTTTTATTGATTTATTTACCAGCCACTAGTAATATTATATATATCACTAGTGATATCGGCTCGTTTGGGTAATTTATGTCTATATGATTATACTTATCTATCCCAGTACATTTTCCGGGATAATAAGCCAATGTGTGGTTTATTTTTTTTAATAATTAACGTTTCACACTCATAGCCCCACAGTAGGGTAGATATACCCTGTGTCGTGGGTACCATGGACACATACAAAGACAGAAACACAAACACCCGACCGTGAACAGAAATTTAAACTCATCATTCAAATTTCTGTTTCGCCGGGAATCGAACCCGGGACCCTCCGATTGACAGTCCGGCATGGTAACCATTGCGCCACACAGGTCGTCGTTAATACAAAAACTTGCCACAGAACTTCATTGTTTATTTAACAGGAGAGACATGATATTGTAACAATTTGCAAACACTTGAATAAGCGATCTAAGTATAATGTACATCAAGTATGTGACACTCATACTACGAGTAGTTTGTATATTCATAGTTTTACAATGTTACCTTCGGTTATAACTAGGGAGAACGGTGAGTGGGGAGCAATTGACCTACTTACACGCTAGACCTACGGGAGTTACAGCTCTCATTGTACAGTGTACAGTGGGACATTTTTATCTATAGGATAGTTTATGTTTAAATACATAAAGAAAAACGGTAAAGACTCTACATGATAGACATAAGAATTACAAAAGTTCATTTGAAATGTAAAAGTTCTAGTAGCGTAAGAAAATTAAAAATCTTCATATCGTGTTGTATACGAATAGTCACAAATATCAAAAGCCAGATTTTTTTTAGTTTCTGTTATGTTTTGTACATCATCATTATTTCGTACATACACATTGTGTCAGCCCCTTACTGCCTGGCACAGATCTTCTCTTGAATTTAGTGGAATAAATGCCATAGTCCCTGCCCAAGCGCGGCTTAGTAAACTGGTCTATGTACTATATTCTAACAAAATTATTTTGTGCAAAATTGGGTAAAAGATCAGCACAGAAAAAGACTCGACAAAGATTCAAAATCTTGCATACATACAATGATTATTAAGAAGATGAGCTTAGAGGTCTCCTGCTGGTCTGGTTGTTTATGTTCATAGATTTGTGTGTGTCCATCTGTCGGTTCCATACCTCAGCATGACCTAATGTGGAGGCTATGAGTGTGAATCGTTATAATGTTTAGCTTGACCGTTTTTCGAGTTACGTACATACGTTTATATTGGCTGCAACCCTTTTGCGTCCTACTGCTGGGCACGGGTCTCTCCCCCTTATTGGGGAGGCCTGGAGCTTACTTCCACCACGCTGCTCCAATGCGGGTTGGTGGAGATGCGGGTTGGTGGAGATGCGGGTTAGTGGCCAACCCGCTGTCGGATGTTTTCAAACCGCCCATAAGGCCTCCGAAAAGGTTTAACGACTGTTATCTATCGACAACAACCGGGACCGACGGCTTAACGTGCCCTCCGAAGCACGGAAACGCGCATGAAATTTTTTGCCACTAGCGGTCACCCATCTCACAACCGACCGCGGCCCGTTTGGCTTAGCTGCGTAGACCGTTTGCGTTCTGCGCTAGCCGCCGAGCCATGCGCGCTTCACGTTTATATTGCTATTATTATATTCAGTAATAATATTCTTTTATTGTTATACAACAGGTTACATTTGTATAGGTGTTTAAAAAGTTTTTTGTTCTCTGTTGTTACCCATAGGGTGTACAAAAATTTGATTAACTTATATGTAAATAGTATTTAAGTTATATTTATATTAAAAAAATATTAAGAGCATAATATTGATATTAATCCGCATTCAATTTACAATAAAGAAATAATAATGATTAATTATTACAAATTCATTCTGTCAAATTACAATTCAATTTGAGTTAAGGTAAAGGCACCTAATTCCGAGGTGTTTTCACGTAAAGTTAAATGAACATCAAAATTTAAGCATATAATGTATCATTTGGTAAAATTGGTGATTTTTATCAGTATTTGTATTTATCTTATTTTTGAAATATACATACAATTTTACAGTAAACAAATATTATAAATGTAAAATTATATAAAAATATAAATTAGTCCGAGGCCCCTTATTCCGATTTAGAAATCCTAATTACGATTTAAATTGCTCCTAAATCCGAGGGTACAAAATAATAGGGAATGGAGGTGGGGATAGTGAAACATGGTGTTCAAAAATCAAATGTATTTATTGCCTTTGGATTTCAAATCAGTCTTATTCCCTGTGTTACATGATTATAAAATGGCATCACAGTATGTAGGTACTTAAAAATATAATTATATTTTTTGTTTTATTTACTTACTTATAAATTACTTATACATTTTGTAGTAATTACTTATCTACTCATAGTAAAAAACAAATATGAAAATGAAGTGTCAAAATCAGCAAAAAAATACACTTACAGTATTTTACTGAAAACAACGTTAAACATAATTATTATACAAACTTAAAAAAGATATACTTACGTACGTACGTACGTACGTAACAATTACAATCAAAAATATTATCAGCTAAATATAATATAACATATGTATGTATGTTTGTAGATCGTTTAGTAGTACGAAGTATAAAAATTATAATAATAATATCAAAAATAACATCTAACTATTTTTATTAATTATGAGATCAGAACAATAGTAAACATTTGTAATTAGGAACTATGTATCATAACAGTTACTATAATTTAAAAATAATGGGAATATAATTAAAAATGGCGAATTACATTATTTCAATAAATACCTATATTGAATCCTCCGATGTAGATAATCGTATTTTTTTTCGGGTTCATAATTCTACAACGAAAAAAATGTAATAATCAGTATTAATCTGATAAGTTAAATCTGAGTATATCGGATTATCAAATTTATTTGAAAGGTTTTAAAGCTATTGAAATAACTAAAACTATGTGCATTAAGGGCGTTACAAACTGCGTAAGATAATGAACACTCTGTATTTTACTCGCATCAATACCACAGAATTAGGTAGTCATATAACCGTTCTCCGTCTTAAACACATCGGAATTGTGTTTTTTAACTCTCAAACAAGTTTTTTATTCCGAGTCATAAAAAATATATTTTTTGTTAATATACTGTAATTAAATTAAAGCATAATTGCAATATCTTTTAAAAAATAATAAAACATACTTAGGATTGTTTAACAGCACATCAATAACTTAATTTTTTTGTCGTTGCCTTTCCATACAACGAATTAGTAAAGTACCTAAACAAATATATTTTTACCTACTATAACAAACAAATGCCTCGCTAAAGTGTACCTCGGAAATACATTTTTATATTTATTGGTAATTTAAGTGCTCAGTACTAAAATATTAATTTCCTAAACATAACAATGCATTCAAAATTTAAAAAGAAGTTACCCTCTATGATATTCCAATTCCGTGGTATACATCGGATTTAAGAACTAACTCAAGTATTTGGAACCTAATGCCGCGATATTTTTAAAACTTATTTTCTCCTCAACTTGTCAAGAAAATACTCCAATGTTAAGGGTTTTCGATGTAAAACATAAACCTTTTACTGTTTAATTTATACAAAAACTCACATAGTATAAAACTTATGAATAAAACACTATTTCTAAAAACGTAGAACTCACACGAATTAGGTCCGAAATGTATGAAGCGCGCTTCTGAGTCAGCTGCTAGTTTCAAACTGACCGATTATTTTGAATTATACACACACTAAGGCAATCCTTTGCTCATATAGGCATGATCAAACAAATTATTAACTGAATAACGTATTTTGCAGACAATAATAACTTGTAAATTAAATGATAACGCCGTTTTTCTAAATACATCGCAATAAGGTGCCACTTTTAGAACCCCTCGGAATTAGGTGCCTTTACCTTAATAAATTGCAATTGACATATTAAATTAATAATATACCGTATATTATTTAATTTAATATGTCAATTGTTTTACGTAAATCTACATGTACGAATAATATTTGTACTTGGCCATTTCATGAACGTATTATTACTACGAAGTTTCAAGATATTTCATTCCTTAAAATACGTGGACATTACTTGTCCATATTATATTTACTATGTTACATTCATACAAGAAGATTTATTACTGACAAAAGATTTTGGCATTGACACGAAATGTTCGCACAAGATATTATAACAATTTGGCAAATTAATACCTACATACGTCCGTGAAAATGAGGACGAGGTAATGACACTGTGGAGAATAAAAATACCACTTGTCTTCATTACAGCGCTTGTGATCGATGGGTAACATGGCCGTCGGTAAACTTTACATTTGCTCTTCAAAAGTACTTACTACTTTTGTGGCCCTGTGGTTAAATTTAGGAGAGTTTCGTATTTGTTCTGTGTGACCCCATTCTTCAAAATAAGTGTTATAGTCATTAATTGTACAAAAACTTAAACGAGGATGTTTTCTTCTTACTTATTCTATGAGAAACTTTATGGAAAAATTGATTAAATCAAAATACAATCATTAACTCTTTTTTATTTTCGCTTCGATTCCTGGCAAAGTAGACATTTGTAAAAAAATATTTAAAAATTGTTTAGTTTCGATCTGGGTGTTTGTACTCCTATGTCATATTTGTCGTATCTTTATATTTTTTTCTCGAGAGATAGGGAATTCTAGTATGAGTGTATGAGTTTCAAGAGTATATTAATGTTTTATTGTTTATATGTATGTTGTGTATTTTATTATTAATGGACGATTTTACGATTGTCCGGCAATCGCTAAATTAGCTTTCCCATAAAATGGCAATTTTCAACAAATGCAAACGAGGTTAAAAATAATGACAGTATGAACAAAAGCACTTGTCTTCGTAAAATTAATACCACTTATGAGACTTGTAATCGATAGGTGCTTACGAGGTCTCTTACATCAAGGGGAAGAATTTAACCTTTAAGGCACTTAGGTTGATGAAAATGTGTCAAAATATTTGCAGGATAAAGAAATATTTGTGATTAATTGATAGTTTGAATAAAGGAAGAAACTAAAGGATAAAATCATTAATTGAAGTAATTAAGAATTTATTGATCTTATTAATTTTTTTAAATTGAAATATTAAAGCTTTTTACTACGCTTTTTACTACTAATTAAATGCGTAGCGAATAACTTGTAAAAGTTCATTGTTTCCCTTATGATTCAATGTTTTCGGGAAAGTAAGTACACTCTCATAACCCACACTACGATTCTAAGGATTCTATGCCAATAATAGAAATACAAAAACATTAATTCAAACATCCACACCGAAAACGAACACTCACTGATGAGTTGCATTCGATAGACAGTCAATTATGGTAACCATTGAGACACACGCTTCGTAAAAATGCCACGTTTTTTGCTACCTATTGCAAAACATATTTATTTAATTTAATAGCTAGTTAATACACATAGTTCTTGTAGGTTTGGGATGGTATCCTCTGCCTGATCGTAAGAGGCAAATAATAGAGGGCTTTCGGAGAAGCGTCGGTGAGATCACGGATAATGTGAATGGTGGTATATATCCCGTAAGTAAAGTTTTAAATATACTACAACCGTGAAAGTCTCAAAAAGTGTCCTTCAGAGGTTGATGGTCACCTCTAGTATGTCTGATTGGAAATGACATCTTTCCACAGAAATAGGATTTCATTGGCAAATAAGTGCAGCGGTGGTATCGAAGCATGAAAGTTCTGTTACATATTAATCCACTTTTTGGAACGAGGTTCCTTATGGAGCGTTGCGAAGAGTTACTCTAGCCAGGAAAAAACATCCGTAATGTAAGATTTTTATGTATAGCCTATGTATGATGGCTATACAGTGCCTAATGTATAGTCTACGTGACGACTGTTATTGTTATTACTATTATTATTCATTGTAAATAAAATAAAGGTGTTAAGGTAATTTTGTAAAGTAGTTTCTTTGCTTTTTATCGATAAAAAATATATACCCGAATAATTATTTTCTTTATACCTCGAATAGAACTTAAAATTAATATTTTTATAATAAGGGACTTCGTTCCTACCCGGTGTCTCACGACACTACATGACTTTTTTAATTTATCTAATTACTACCAAAGTGATAACATAAAAAAGATTGTACTTTGAGCAGTACTGTTAGCTGAAATGTCTCCGTGATATACTACTTTACAATACCACATAAAGTTTAAAAGACGTTAAACTTTAAGAGGTTACGTTCACGTAATATTAAAAACTTCGTGCAACCAAAGAGCATACGTTTTACGACTAATATAATAAGATATTATCGCCATAAACCTTAAACTTAAGTTTTTATTATCAAAAGTAGAAACTCTCGGTACGTTAGATGTTCTGTGAAGTTATTACTACGAGTATAAACTGTTGGATGGAAAGTAGGGTGTGATGTGTCTGTTTTTTCCTCGTTTGTAATTCGTCATTCATGACTTATGTACCTTACATAGGTATACCTTGAGGAGGTTAAGTATTACTTGTATCAATTCAAATAAAAAAAAAGGTTGGACTCCAGGAGTGCCAGCAGAAATGAAAACTGCAACATTAACATTGTAATGAATTGATTTAATTATCAGTATTATTTTTCATCTAGTATTTTCAGTAAGTTTTCATCACGTATTTTTATAAAGTACTCGCTCATTTTCTTTCACTATTTCTTCGTCATTTTTTCATTAATAGATGCACATTGTTCCATTTCCATACTATAAACACTTGATATAAACGAATTTTACAAGGATACAGACAGTCGAGCCATCAGCTGTCACCCCTCCGACTTACGAATATTCGATCAGGTCACGTGTCCTGACGCGAGTTTAACATTTTTTACTCATCCCAAAAAAGTGCACAACGCCGCTAAAGAAGTTTTCACTTCAAAAATATTTTGTAGATGGTAGGCATTGTACTGACAGCTTTTGTAGAAGCCAAACAATATATATAGGTAGTTAAGTTAAGGCGAGGCTGGGATTTTATGAAGGTTACCATGCTGTTGAGACGGCAGAACTGATCTTTTATCGCTGGAAGCAATCGTCAAATTTTTGTTGGATCTTATTGGCTTAGAAATGCTGATATTGGTTTGGCTTGGTCCTTGTTCACCAACCAAAAATGGAGCTGCAATATGAAGTAAGCTTAAGGCTTACTTTAGCCTCAGGAAAGAGTCGGCATTTCTGGACTACTCTTAAGATATAAGTGTAGATAGACTACAGTAAACCTGAATGACGTTTGATTCCTACTTTATTCTAGACTACTATTATATTAACACTCATTTTCACTAACCATAGGATACGCCTAAATCAGACGCCTAAATATTTAGGAGTTGCTTAAGGGAAAAACACGTTTCACTAACCCTTAAGTCACGACTAACGACGTTAGGAATAACCTAAAGTTACGACACGATATTAGTGCTTAGATGCTCCTAACCTGACACATGTGACAGTCACTCAAATTGATAATAGACTGAAGAACAAAACCATAGAGTTTTGGCGGGAAGTCGAAAAAGATATACTGTGCTCTTGTTTTATTTTCATTTTCTTGGTGTATTTTTGAGATAGATCGAATAAAGTTGATGGCATTTTGTTTGATATAGGTTAATTACAGTGCACGAGTGTTTGTGAAATAGAATAACAGTGCTAAAATATGTTTTTTAATACAGTTGCTCAAAAAGTGACGTATTGCAGGGACGTTTAGCGTGCGGGAAGTGGGCTATTACACACTCGTGCTTTTTCTTTACCTTTTCCGCACTCGTGCGTTCTCTTTCCCAACTGTCAAAATAATGTCTATTAAAAAGAAAAAAAACCAACCACGAAGTTTAAGAAGTTTTTATGATTCATGCAAATATTTCTAAAAAGAAGCTACTAATTTGTTTCAATATCAGATTTAATGATTTGATGCAATGAGTTAGGTTAGGTTTCATTTAATTTTCATTTCATCTCATTAACATTTTCATTTCATATCAATAAAAAAATTCTAATGAAGACTTGACTGTATGGGCCTTTGCCTACCAAGAATGGGTGAAGAAAAAAAAATCTGCATACAGATATTATTTTACGGTTGGCGCCATTTTTCAAAAATGTTCTTTGCAAGTTTTTATTATTTTATTAAATTGCTTCATTTTTTCGCAACTGTATTAAAAATAGTTGTTCAGTACACGTGCGGAACCGTCATTGGAAGGAGTTCCGACTGTCAACCCTCACCTTCGGCTGCGCCTCGGCTCGGGTAGACATTTGTCGGAACTCCTTGCAATGACAGCCTTTCCGCACTTGTAATGAAATATACTATTTTCTGCTTGCCTCCAAAATTCCATCGGACACGTTCTAGTCAAGTAGCCATCGCTTTACTTGAATGTTGGACTGACTAGACTGACTGACTGATTACTGACGACTTACTTACTGACTTTGTTATTACTTCGTCCAGTTTCATTGAAACTGGCAAAAAATTGATGCAAAAATTATACTTGATGCTGGCAGTATGCACAGAGTTTGCGATGCCATAATTGAACAAAAAAACATAGAAAGCTGTCAAAAAACTAGCTATGTACTCCTAAGATAGGACCAACCTTTAAGCATACAGGTATGACACCCGTCAGCGAGGAGTGGCCTTTACGGGCGAAACCCTCGTCCCAACGTCCATGCACAATGTGCCTTCTAGTTATACAACTAGTGTGTCTGTGTGTGTCGGTATCAGTGTTGACGGTGCATAGAAAATGACGTTGTTAATTGAAATTGACATATTTAGAAATGTTTGCGTCTGTAGCGATGAAAGAATATTTGTGAATGTGTGACAAAATTAAAATGTGTGCGTTCTTCCCCCGCACCAGATTTGGCACAAAAATTATGTATCGAAGCGAGGCACTATGCCGTCTCTACTGAAGGGTCAGTCAGTAACTTTGATGCTCTAAGGGACCAACCTATAATACATCGATTGGTGAAACGGAACTTTATGCTAAGCATTGCCCTAAATTAGGAGGTACTCTACTGAGTACAAGAATAAGGAGACGCCTTACTAGGCGTCTCCTTATTCTTGTCACTTGTCATCTAATCACGAAAAAGATCTGTAGCGTAAAAATATTTACAAACATTCATAATTTACGGTCAAAATTCCGTATCAGAAGGAAGAAAATACCTTAATCTGTAACTCGCCACGAATTTATATCAGCTCTTAAGAACTACAAATATTTTGGGCGTTATTTGTGGCACGAAAGAAGGCACTTTTACTTGGCCGATTTAAAATGTTTATCTTTTAGCGTGTTTATCTTTAACATATTTACGCAGATTTGTTTACGTTTTCGTTAATTAGGGATATGGAACCGTAACGCTCAGGCACGCAGGTCATGGTGTTTTCTTTAAGCAGTAAGTAGCCAATTACGTTAGAGTACAAAAAACCGGCAAAGTGCAAGTCGGACTCACGCACGAAAGGCACCGTAACGTTATCAATAAAAAAATAATTATTATATTCTGTTCTTATTATTTATTTTGTTGTTACAACGTCACCAAAAAAATGACTATGTGTACTTATGTACACGCGTTAGAAGTTATACTTCTTATTAGTTTAAGAGAAACCTGCAAAAGATTATAGCTAGATGGATATGAATTAGTGTAAATAATAATTTATAATTTATGATATAAATAAATTATACTTAAAACAGTTTATTAAAACCTCTTTCATCACAAATATTCAAAGTAAATATACATACTAATAAATTATCAGCAAATATCTATCACCGTCGTATATATAATTGATTTAATAAAAACACAGATTTTTTTATTCACACTGTTTTTTTTTTCAATTATGGCATCACAAACTCTGTGCATACTGCCAGCGTCAAGTATTATTTTTGTAAAAAATTTTGCCAGTTTCAATAAAACTGGACGAAGTAATAACAAAGTCAGTATGTAAGTCGTCAGTAATCGCAGTCAGTCTAGTCAGTCCAACATTCAAGTAAAGCGATAGCTATTTTACTAGAACGTGTCCGATGGAATTCTGGAGGCAAGCAGAAAAAACATATTTTAGCACTGTTATTCTATTTCACAAACACTCGTGCACTGTAATTAACCTATATCAAACAAAATGCCATCAACTTTATCCGATATAACTCAAAAATACACCAAGAAAATGAATATAAAACAAGAGCACAATATGTCTTTTTCGACTTCCCGGCAAAACTCGTTCACACTGTTTAATTATACTTGAACATAGTTATCGGTTTGAATAGCAACTAACTTCAGACTGTTGCTTTTTTTCTGTCGGTGTGCGCGCGCATCGTAAAAAATTCACTCTCTTCAGTTTTCCCAATCGCAACAAAAGAAGTATAACTTCAAAAAAATATCATTTATGAATATTTTCACTGTATTACGATTAATGATGAATATTTATCCTTTTATCAGTTCTCAGTATTTGTTGTTATAACGTCAACAAAAAAAATTACAACATTTTAATTGTCTCGTTATCATGATACATGAGATACAGTCTGGTGACAGACAGACGGACGGATTGCGGATTCTTATTATTAGGTCTCCGTTTGTACTCTCTGGATACGGAACCCTAAAAATACGTAGGTAGGTTGTGTTTATAAAATTTCAATTCGACAATATTAAATAAATAAATAACGTTTCACACTCATAGCCCCACAGTAGGGTAGTTATACCCTGTGTCGTGGGTGCCATGGACACACACAAAGACAGAAGCACAAACACCCAGACCGAGAACAGAAATTTAAGCTCATCATTCAAATTTCTGCTTCTCCGGGAATCGAACCCGGGACCCTCCGATCGGCAGTCCGGCATGGTAACCACTACGCCACGCGGGTCGTCCTTCGAATCCTTCGAATGGAACGTTTTCAGTCAATTCTTATAGTAAGCTATGTTATTATAATGTACGGTGCCAAAAGAGACAGAAAATGTACACGTAAATACATTTTATGAAGACATTGTTGGCAGCTACAATATGTTTACAAATTTGACTATATAACATCAGTGATTGTAACATACATGCGAAAAGTTTTTCGTTTAAGACACAAATTGAGACTGATTTAAGTATTTCGACGACGGCGGATTTCGGCGGGTATTCGACGACCCGCGTGGCGCAATGGTTACCATGCCGGATTGCCAATCGGGGGTTCCCGGGTTCGTTTCCCGGCGAAACAGAAATTTGAATGATGAGTTTAAATTTCTGTTCTCGGTCTGGGTGTTTTATTCCTGTCTGTGTATGTGTCCATGGTACCCACGACACAGGGTATTAATTATCCTACTGTGGGGCTATGAGTGTGTAACGTTTATTATTTATTTATTATTTATCTTCATGCTCTGCATGACCGTCTGCTACTCCATGGAAATAAATAAATAATCTCATTTCTTATTTTTGACTTTGTTGTATATGTTGTTGCCCGCAGGCTTCACGAATAAAGCAGTGTTTGGAATAGCAAAGTACTTTACTGCTCATATATAATGGCTGCAACCCTTTTTGCGTCCCACTGGTGGGGACGGGTCACTCCACATTATTGGAGAGGCTTGGAGCTTACTCCACCACGCTGCTCCAATGAGGGTTGGTGGAGATACGGGTCAGTGGCCAACCCGCTGTCGGATGTTTTCAAACCACCCAAGGTTTAACGACTGTTATCTATCGACAACAACCGGGACCGACGGCTTAACGTGCCCTCCGAAGCACGGAAATGCGAATGAATTTTTTTGCCACAAGCGGTCACCCATCTCACACCCGACCGCGCCCGTTTGGCTCAGTAGCATATATCGTTTGCATTCTACGCTAACCTCCGGGCCATGCGCGCTTCACATATAATACTGAAACTTATTTGAAGTTAGATGGAGATTTCTATGGTCGTGGTCACTTTTTATACCACGTAGCTGTCCTGAAAAGGGCCTGTCTTAAATTTTGCACTGTGAATCTATACAAGAAAGAAGCTGCCCCACATACGTAGATAAATAATGTTTTTCTTGAATCACCCGAGGCATGTCGTGCTCCCAATCCGCCGAGAGAGAAGACTACGCTGAGGCAACTGCACTTAAAAGCTTTTAAATATTACGGTTACCATATAAAGCCTTTTTCTATACATTAAAAAAAGAATACAAAAATAAACAATATAATATTTGGATCAGAAACTGCCAATAGAAATGGAAAAAAATTGATTGCTAAGACTTTTTGATTAAACGTAACTGACGCCATATCACTCACAACTCTAATTTTTATTTATTTATTTTACTTATTTTATTTATTTTACTTATTTTATTTATTTTACTTATTTTATTTATTTTACTTATTTATTTTATTTATTTATTTATTGGATCACCAACATGAGATTACAGTAACTAAAGGACGGAACAGAATGCTTTTAGAATATTATATAGCTGATCTCACAATTATAGGTAATCACACCACGGTTTAAGACTCGTACACATAATAAGAAAAGGAAATACATAATAAGAATTTAAAATTACAATCTAAGAATATTTATTTAAGTATAATATGAAACAAATAAATATAGAACATAATTGCAATTACATATATAATATTATTATAAATGCAAAACTTTGTGATGCTGGATGTATGAATGTGTGTTGCTCAATCACGGAAAAAAGGCTGAATGGGTAGGGATGAAATTTGGCACAGGATAATATTCTGAAATAGTATATAAGCAACTTTTTGTCTCGGAAAAATAAAGTGTTCACATAGGATAGATTAGTATAACGCTTTACGCTTTATTACGCTTTATAGTTTTCTTGTATAACGACCCCTCGTTATAAAATTACCCAGAGTAATGGCACTGGTATGTAATGATCATAAATAATGTATAAAATTGGCGAGGATTTCAGAAGTACCTATAAGGTTCAATATTACAAAGTACCTACCTAACTATGATGCATTCAGACATTACGAAATTATACAAATTAATTTTTATATACCTTCTTAAAATAACTCAGATTGTGCTGACATTTAAATTAAACACTACAGCATAATTGTTATGCGAATTTTCTTCCGCGCGTTCAGTTTTAATTATGTCACAGCGGAACTGCCGGCCGCCATTTTGAATGTACATTATTATACAACATTTGTAAGAAAACTCGGGAAAGTGTATTTTTCTTTTGTTATGAATGTGGTCTTTTTAATGGAAACTTTCTTGTACTTGCATTTACAACTGTGAACATAGGTAAAGATTGTAATTTTGAATAAGGAAATAGCGGATTTTTCCATTTAATATAATTCAATGGTTACATAATTGTAAAAGTTATAATATTTTAAGCTTTCAGGGGTTCTATCAAATGCAAATATTGATACTAATTAATTAAATGCAAAAAGTGTCATAATCATTAATATTTGACGTTAACACGTTAACATTAAATTTGCAAGGAAGTTTTATTCCGGTATTTCATACCGTTTAACATGGCATGGAAACATGGCACGCTCTTTGATAGAGTTATGATACTATGCTAAACAAACATCAATTAGAATCTAGCATTTGGAAAGAATGTATGTATAATAATTAAACCCATATTTTTTTATAAACGAACAGGGAAATAAATCTCGAAACTTTGTAAAAACTGCTAAAGGGGCGATAAATTGCATTCCTCGCGCACGAAATACCATAACTCTATTCGTATATGTAACAGGCAGAGTTATGTGCGCAAAAAAAGCTCTAAGTCATCAAAAACTCATAAAAGAATCCAGCGGGCCGGCGACTCCCGCGCAGCGCTGGGCTGCCAAAAATCTAGTCAAACGGGCTTGTATAGTGCAACGCACTGCGCGACGAATTTGGGACTGGACAGGAGAGCGGTGGAGACGTATTGTTTTTCAAATATTTATTTTTATTTTTATGGAGGGTAAAACTTATATAGGTCGTTCTGGGAAGCATCATCGCTGCACCCATTTTTGCCGTATGTTTCAGATCCATTCCAGTGGAGATATGCAGTTGCTGATGAGGCGGTTATCAGCATCAGCAGCAAAATTTTAAAATAAGCCAGCAGCAAATATAATTTGGATGATTGCCTTTTAACTTTAAAATCATACAATTATACGGTAAGGCTGATGATACCTTTCCTTTATGACTTTGTCAAAAAAATGCAAAAGTAGACTCATAAACCCGCGCGGAGCCGGGCCAGATTGTAAGTAGCTTATAAAATGAAGGATTTTTGGAATTGCATAAATAGCTACGTAATGTACGAAACAGTTTTTATACGAATTAACAATTTGAATAATGTGTAAATTATACAGTATTTTTCCATGAAATCTTGCATAAAAAATATTCTTTGGTAAGAGAATAAATAAGATACTGCTCATAAATTATGGACGTAAAAACCTAACAGAATCTTGAGCAAGATTTGTGGCTACCAGTATTATAATTTCTAGCTAAGAAAAGTACTCTTATTTAATACTGCAGGCAAACTTTTCCAACCTTCACCCTACAGAAGCTTTGAGAAACCTCGATGAAGGTTTATTTATTAAGGATACATTATTCATTTTGAATTCTACCCTTGAAATATTGTTAAAGGAGCAGTTATATATATCACTGTCAGCTTCTGAAACTAATATAAGATATTTTATTTTATTTGAATACTAATTTTTAAATGAGGCATTTATTGGTAGCTAAACATGTTAAAACACAAAAGTACAACACATTTTTGTTTACTTACGCATAATTTATTCAAAACAAGAACTATAAAAGCAGTTTTGAAAATAATCTTAAGAGGAAACGCGGGTTCAGCCGAATTTGAAAAATAGGTATTTTGGAATAACTATTGCTTTCGCGCTGCGCCCTGCGCTATCCGCCGCGTGCGATAGGGACAGATAGTCTTAGGTATTCTCCTCTTCCCCCCTTCAAAATTGAGTTCATTAAATATATTTTTTCACAAATATCAAGAAATAGAATAAGTCTATGCCCCTATGTTTTTATTTGATCGTAAAAACCTTTCAAATTTGTTTTGCAGTTGTTGGATTAGGGCTGTAGGAATGAGGCATTTTCTACGATTTTTGAAGAGTCATATTTTCTGATCTAATTAGTGGATTGAAAAAAAAAAACAAAACATAGGGGCATAGCTTTAGCAGACTTAGATATTGTCACAAAAAATCATTCCTCTGGAAGCATTATCCAGGGAGAAAATAGGAGAATACATTTATATGGAAATACGGCGGTGGCGTTTCCTGTTAATTCTTTGTAATTCCCTCTTTTGAGTGCCTAGGATGAATATTAAAATAGTATTTTTATTTCTTAATTTTTACCCAAGCTGGTTCCCGCGTGTCGTCCACATGGATGGCGATTTGTAAATCAGGGATATGTAAATCCGTTCTTATTAATCTAATACTAACTAACTGACTAAATCTGCCTCGATAAATAGACTATTAGATATTCTAAAACAATATTTAATTTACCCATTCGAACGAGCAGTTCCTGAGATTAGTGTTTTCAGTCAAATAAACTCTTCAGTTTTATAATATTAATTATAGATTCAGTATGTTGCTTATCAGAGATGATTTTTAAACATCTATTTCCATCCATCTATCAACCTTTAGAAGTCCACTGCTGGACATAGGCAGGGGAGGCCTAACGGTCGCCACAACGTCCGGTCCTATGGCCTCTGAATCAGGCGGCTTCCCGCTGTCTTCAGGTCGTCAGTTCACCTGGTTGGGAGGGCAGCCTGCGCTCCTTTTACCGAGACGTGGTCACCATTCCAGAACCTTTCTTCTCCTTGGCCTGACCGCAAAACTTCCGTTTATTTTATTTTATGTATAACGTATAAATATGGTCTTAATTTAAACTGAAGTAAAAGAAATTATAAAACGTTTTCTTAAAGAATATGAAATGAACTTAATTTTAGATATTGCGGAGGAAAAACTAAGGAACTTTCTCTAATGGCGAAGTATAATTGCTGCTTTAAAACATTTCGTGCTCAGACTGATGAGAAGGACCTATACATTTTCTTAAATCTTGAAGTACTAGAATACTTTACAGATACTCTAAAGCTGTGTAACGTAATGGACTTTTATTCTTAGAATAACAAAGTATTCGTCATAGACGCGAAGACAGCAAAATACTAATTATACATACTAATAATGAAAAGTTTTTGTAAAACTAATCAAAAATAATATTAAACTAAAGCTATCTAGGCAACAGTTGCGGCATGCAACATTGTTTTTGTAAGTGAATTACGGACCGTGCAATACAAAAGAAAATTCTTCGTCGTACCCAGAACAAATCGTTTACAAAAAGTACAAAACGGCCGCTCCACACACGCCGCTGTCCAGTCGTTAGATAGAGGTACATCGAGAGTAGGTGCATCTAAAAAGTGCAACGCGATTGCAGGAGGCTGCGAGCGGAGGGCGAAAAAAAAAAGATGGCCGAAAACGGCGCGGGCGACGACCGGCCGTCGACCCCGGCACGTTAGACCCAAGTGTTGGGCCTAGCCCGGATGACTTTTATGATGTATTGTATTAGCGGGTGTGAAGTCTTTGCTTTAACGTGCGTTAGTTGTGTACAGCTATGCTTAATTTTTAAACACTGGTGTAGATTTGATGCAATTTGGGTTAGAGTTTTGGTGGAAAAGGATCTGATTATAGGACTCGACTTTTATTCATTTTGTAAATATGTACTGGGAAAATCTAAATAAATTGCCTTTACGTTAAATAACATTTTTCCGGGTCTCTCTTGAGGTATGAGACTATCTTTTGCATCCTATTGCATTATCACTTCTATTTTTCATGGATCTTTTTTGTTCGTAGTCAGTAGGTGTGATCATATTTCATAATTTTATTTCAACGTATCCAATCTTGAGCTTAGCTAAAGATAGCATACGAACATGTAAGCGACGTGGTGTTTGGTGATCACTGCAGGACTAGGTTTAACGACTGTTATCTATCGACAACAACCGGGACCGACGGCTTAACGTGCCCTCCGAAGCACAGAAACGTGCATGATTTTTTTTGCCACTAGTGGTCACCCATCTCACACCCAACCGCGCCCTAGACCTAGACTGCTTGCGTTCTACGCTAGCCGCCGAGCCATGCGCGCTTCATCGGCGCTTCACCACCTACCGGATTGCAAAACTTATAGAACTGGGTTTTTCTGCCGTGAGGCAGAAATGGATGCTTCACTGTGGAAACATTCAAGTTCTACTACGTATTATAATAGTTTCTCTCTGAGTTGTAGGACTGTGTAAGATAATACCAAAAATTTAAATGTTTTGGTACTATTTTTATTTTAATCTTAGTTTGGCGCAAAAGGGAGTGTATTATAAAAGTAATTGGAACCATAGAACCAGTAATTATATAATGAAAGAAAGAAAAAAAGAAAAAATATTTATTTCATAATAGATATATAAAATATTTGCTTAATGAATGTCGTTTTTTCCCGGTCATCGCCTTTAGGTGCCCGTTTGGGCTAGATGTTGAGCTGAGAGAAAAAAGGCGGCGGAAATACTCACAGCAGCACTCTTTTAAAAAACTACATTATATATTTGAGATAACAGAATGGGTATGGGTTGATAATGGGCACACGTGACAGCTGATCATGTGAGACACTATGAAAATGAAATGAAATCAATATTTTATATACATTTTTGGTTATCATTATACAAAGCATATTTCGTTATACACATTATATCGGGATTAACAATATTAAAATTGTCCGCCGAAAATAAATCACTCTCCGATCTACGAGGTATTTTCCGAGGACGGCCTTTCAATATCGAGTACAGATGGCGCCAGACGTGTCTTGAATAAGGATACACGGAGTTTCCTCTTTAATTTTGGGCATAAAGTTTGAATTTCAGTCTCTAGATCCTACATATTCTACATGCAGCCAATTTGTAGAGAAATATGTTCAATGTAAAGGTTTTCTTATTTTAATGGAGTAGCAGACGACAGTACGGCCACTTTATGCATCCCATGTACTCCTACACACAAACTCCTACTCCTACAAATGAATGATGGTCCCTTCTTGTAAGTATATAGCAATATAATTTATTTGGCAAATACATTTATCTACGTAACATAAAGATCCTTAAAAAATAACCAGTAATAATTAAGCTATATCACCTAATATCAGTCCTTGAAGGGGCACAGGTGACCTGTGACACAGATTTTCTAAAACCTACTTCAGGCACCAGGCTCTCACAAAGACGGGTCTTACGCAGAAACTTTATATACAAAGCTGTGTGCCACTTTGATAAGACTTTTTTGTAAGAGTAAACAAATGTTTTTTTACTTTTACTTTATACTTTTCACTAAAACACAATAGGGTTACTTCACGGTACACGTAGGTGCAGTGGTGATCCTTTTTTTATAGTAATAAACTGAACAAAAAGGCAGACGGGCCGCGTGGTGTTAAGCGATCACCGTCGCCTATGGACACGGGCAACCCCAGGGGAGCCACCCGAGCATTGCCGGCTTTGGAGGAGAGCTTTTTTACAGCTTTCTTGAAGAACCCCATGTTATAGTCCACTGGAAATGCCTCAGCTGGAAGGTTGTCATAACTTACACGTCCAGATGATGCTAGCGGAACTATAACCTTCGTTTGGTGGTATAATCATGGAATAGTGACGTAGGCATTTGAAAAGTTCTTCGGAGCACTCACCATAGTAAAGTCGCTTGAACACGCAGAGCTATGTCTCTTCGCAAAAAAAGTGGTTCTAGCCTCAATTTTGGGTCGTTGATGATTCGGACTGCTCGCTTTTCAACGGAGTCAAATGGGTGTAGCTGGCAGGAGCACCACTGCCCAGAGATGGGAGCAGTGAAGTAGTGCCTCGCCCTGTTGAGGACACCAAGGAACTTCCCCGGTGAATCCATTTTACATGAAGTATCGGATTATTTCGCCTTCAATAGATATTTGCAGTACTATTAAAAGCTTTTAAACGATAATGTCAATAAACAAAAATATTGTAATATTCACCATTATAAAATAAGGATGGATTGATGATGAAATATATTAGCGACGGAGTGAGATAAAGGGAGAAAACTAGATATTTAGGCACAATTAAATCGATTGCAGAAAGGAGAAATTTTAGTAGCACATTTTTATAGGCTGAATGACAAATGACAACTATTTTTAAATTATTTATCGAATTGTGTATTTTCTTCTTCTTAATGCTTTCTGCAACCAAGCTTCTTCGTCTTTTATTTGAAAAATCGTAAAATAACAATTTTATACAACAAAATAAGCAATTATTAATAAAAAAAACATAACATTATAAAAACGCGCTACACGTCGTCAACTAAATATGATGGAAGTTTTACAAGAACTTAAAATATGTATATATATATTATGTATGTACAAAGCATCATTGAGTCTTACAAAAAAAAAAAACAATACTTAGAACGGCGAACAACATTTTCAAAATTAACTTTTTGGCAGTTTAGTTACTATACTGAAAACTGCAACTTGTTTCTAAAGTATTTTTAACTTTACAAACAAAAAATAAATACTAACAAAAAAAAACATTTTACAACTTGTTTTGACCCAAAACGGCTTTATTATTCTTAGCTTAGTGTTGCGTAGGTGCATTCTCGGAAACTGAATAAAACGAACTTAACTCGAACTTTGTCAAGTGTCCACAATGAACGGGTTCAGACGACAGCAATGGCCTTAAAAGGAGTTTTGACTGCCACTTGACCATTCAATGTCTTTAGAATACATAGCTCGAGAGACGTGCTATCGAAAATTGAAAGTACTTCTGAAAACAAATCTATTAATATAATAAATGTAAAAAAGTGTTTAATTGTTCGTTTATTTATCCTTCTTTCACGTCGCAATGGTAAATTATTCAGATTTTTTTGTATAAAGATATTTTGGGTACTAGAGAGTGTTACAGGCTTTTTTTGGCGGAGAAAATATCCTTGAAAGTCAAGTCTTCAGTCAGATAGATTCCGTTTTTGGTAATTTAATTTTCTATGTTAAAATGTATATACTCTACCATACCATATACCAAAAAAAAAAATGATTGATTAGAGAGTCAACTAAAAATGTCATGTCATTTCAACCACAAATTAGTGTCATTCTTCAGACACAGATTTTCACCTGTGCAGTACATTTCAGTGTAAATACTTACGATTTTCAGCGCTCACCTCTCGGAATAATATTTTGTGAACCTGCTAAGCCGCTGTAAGCTTCTCAAAAGTTTAGTGCCCGCTATTAGATACAGACTCCAGTATTTCCATCCGAGTTGCCAACTTTTGTCAAATTTAGACGAACTCAATTTTTAAGAAAAGATAAATTTATGTTCACCAAAATAAATCCAGCAATATCTTTAAGATTAACAGAATAATTTCTGGGATTTGAACTCAGGACCTACGGTTTGGCAAACAGTAGCAGTAATAGCAATAAGCTATTCTTCTAGTTCTTATTATTTGCATTTTCTATATCGTAGTTGTGGCTACGATCATATTTACAGCGTCTCTGGCATCATAAAGACTCCTTCGCGGTCATCGAGGCATTTTAAGTGGACTTTGACGCGAGGTTCTTGAAAAGAGTTTCTTCTTCTTAGTCGTTCTCTTCATTGATGAAGGTCGTGTCTAGCTTGAAGTGTTGATCACTTTGTGCACTATGCTCCTCCACGTATTTCAGTCCTCGGCGGTCTTTATAGCCTCAGTTATTGGCAGGCCGGTGAGCTTCTTTACCAGATCTGACCAGCGGGTAGATGAGCGACCCCTTGATCGTTTTCCTTCAACCTGACCAACTACCATCAGCTTCTCTAGGCTATCAGGGTCTCTACGAGCGAGCAAAAAGAGTTTCAGTGCAGTTCAAACTCCGGTATCTCTCTCAAGGTGCTGGGTACCTTTTGAGGCTGTTCCCCCCTGATACCCATACCGAAACAAGATAGTTTGTCCTAGTGTAAGAATCAGAAATATTTAAAAGAAAGAGAGAAAGAAACCCCAAAACATTCAACATATACAATATAACCACATATAAAAGCACAACTACAATACAGTCGGCTGGTGACGTGGGCGGAGGTGAACGATTCGTCAACGTGCAAATCATTAGCGAGAGCCGAAACTCGACGCAATAGAACCTGTTTCCTTTATGCGTTAGTAATAGCTTCAAGGCTTAGTCATGTATATTATTTAAATATGTATGGTGTAGAAAACGAGCAGGCCATATTATTATGGTGCTATAGTGTCATTAGTCTTTTGCGCTGATTTTCCAGATAGACGGGGATGGATGGATGATGATCGCCTAGTGTCACTCTGACCGGTACTTTTCCATCGAAATACAATGATATTGCTTCACGGTGGAAATGAGTTCCCTAGTTCCGTATATTCGGGATTAGGAATAGAGCTACGGCATCCCCTGCCTGATCGTAAGACGCGATTAATAGGGGGCTTCCGGGGTTGCGGGCGGTGAGAATGGGAGCTCATTTCGTCCAGCCAGCGGCCCCGAGAAGGACGAAGATGTGTGCGCCTTTTCCACTCCTGTTGGTTGCCTTCTAACTCCCACCAATTCTCCCGCAATGCATCAAAATCGTCACGTCAGCGCTTCCTTGGTTTTCCGCGGCTTCTTTGTCCATTTGCCGGCGTCCATTGAATGACCATGGCTGCCCACAAACTCTTAGTAATCGTTATTTTATGATCTGCTATAAACGTTACACACTCATACCCCACAGTAAGGTAATTAATACCCTGTGTCGTAGGTACCATGGACACATACAAAGACAGATACAAAAACACCCAGACCGAGAACAGAAATTTAAACTCGAATCGGATCCGGGACACCATGATTGCCAGTCTGGCATGGTATCCATTGCGCCACGCGGGTCGTCAAATCTCTCCTGTCGTCAAATGTCTGCTATAGGTGCGCTTAGTGCTGAGCTGAAGAACAGATCAGACGGTAAAAAGATAAAATAATGGACGTTAGGAGAGTTGTCGATTTACATTTTGGCACAGTATTAGCTGTAGCAGTTAGTGTCATTATATCTGTACCGTTGGGTATTCTTCGAAGTGTCACTTACCTGCACAACCGTTATAGGACTCTGACTAAGAAAATTGGTATGCATTTTCATAAATTTCTTTATGGTAAAGAAAAATCGTCGTGTTGATGCTTGCTAGCTTGAAAGTTTCCAAAACTTAATTCCTTAATTATTTCCATTGTCCATTTGGCATTTCCTGGTAAGGACCAACCCGTTCAGTTGTATTTTAAAATGGAGATCCGTATGTTATGTTCATGTCTAAAGTGCGCCTGGTCTGGTGTCCAATGTAGTACGCAAGCGACAGTCACTTGTGAGAGGAGACCTGTGTCTCCTCTCACAAGTGAGAGTGATTTAGGCCATAGTCCACCACGCTGGCCAAGTGCGGATTGGTGGACGTCATGCTTTCGAGAAATTATGAATTTATCTCAGGCATGCACGGCGATGGAGAACATTGTAATCAATTAAATATCATGATATTTTCCATCACCGTGGAGCAACGATAGATGCACACATTACAAGTTTCTTTGTCAGAGGTGCGCGCGTCAAAGACGGCGGCTTTTTACCACTCGTCCATCGCTGCTCGTAGATACGTTCCCTGCTGCTAAGTGAAACTGATGCAGTCGGGTGTGAGATGACCGCTAGCTACTGCTTCCGTGCACGTTAAGTCCTCGGTTTCGGTTGTTGTCGAGAGATAGCAGTCGTTAAAGCTTGTCTGAGGCCTTACGGGTGGTTTTAAAACATCCAACAGCAGATTGGCCACTAACCCGCATCGGAGCAGTGTCGTGGAGTAAGTTCCAGGCCTCCCAATAATAGGCAGAGCCGCGTGCCCAGCAGTAGGACTTGTTTACATAAATAAATTTTCATTCTTTCGTTCATCTACATACCCCCACGAGCCTTAAAAGTAGTCCTCAAACGGATGATGTTGAAGCACTAACAAAGGAAGACTTTTCAGTTGTAAGTGTGAATCTCAGCATTTTATTTCATTTTAATATCTAAATAAAAGTTATTTAATTCAATTCAACTCAATCATTTTATTTGTTTATTTAATAGGTGTTCATAAATGTTATAACAAAGTTTTTTAAAAATGTACAAGACGTTTCTAATTTAACATTATACAGGGAGAGCAATATAATACGATTGTGTCGTCACTGGCTTGTTGTACAGTACAAAATATGATAGAAAGAAAGAAAGAAAAATATTTATTTCATATTAGGAATACAAAATATTCGTTTAATGAACGTCATTTTTTCCCGGTCATCGCCTTTAGGTGCCCGTTTGGGCTAGATGTTGAGCTGAGAGAAAAAAGGCGGCGGAAAAAAACTCCCAGCAGCACTCTTTTAAAAAAGTACATTATATATTTGAGATAACAGAGTGGCTATGAGTCGAGAATGGGCACACGTGACATCTAATCGTGTGACACACTATGATCAAAATTTTAGTCAACTTTCCAATTACAATTTCCATTACATAACATACTATTTCTTTAATCTAACAGTATGCTTTCCTTGTTGCAGCTGAAGGCGTCGACCGATGAAGTGCATGTCGACGGCAGCGTGGACGGTGACACCCCTCCGGCCAACGGCTCCATCTTCACCATGACGCTGAAGAACAACCACCTCATCGTCGAAACTGAGGAACGAAACGTAAGATTTTGAGAAATTATTGATAGGAAGAAAGGAAACATTAAGTACGAGTAACATAAAGGCACGCAATATAAATACACAATAAATAAAAAATAAATACGTTCAATAAAACTAAATTTCCAAATAATATAAACTCCAAAATACGAAATGCTCATGAAATTTGCCACTAGCGGTTACCCTGATTTACCCGTCACCTGATTATCGAGGAAACTTGGAGCTTACTCACTGCTGCGGTTTGGTGCGGATCCGCGTTAGAGTGATGGATTAAGCTCCAGGGTTCCCCAATATTGGGAAGGGGCCTGAGTCCTGATTGTAGAATATAATCACAGTTTTCATTCGAATAGAATAATTTTCGTTTTATCTAACCTAAATATTCCGTTTTCATTTCAGGATATAACGAAGAATGGTAGGGAGACGAAGATGAAGTACTCACCAGACAACGACGGGATATTCGTCGTAGAGGTACAACAATCGACAGCCTATAGACCAACTACCAAGACGGTTCACAGCTCACCACCTCACGACCCTCAAATATCCACCAACCAAGCACTCATTCATCGAGTACCAGATGAGATAGAGAAAAAGATTTTAGAAGAGGACAGCGAAAGAAGTAGCATGAGGTTCGACAGGCAAGCACTCGCATTGTCAAGTACAGGCTTATCAATATCAGACTTAAGCATGTCATCCATTGGTTCCCATAATGTTAGTTATTCATACAGCAGTCAATTAGGATACGAACAGGGTCCCTTTGGATATCCCATCTACGCTGGATACAATGTGTCTAAGGAAAACGTTAGTGAAGGAATTATCCATGACAGCTCCCAAGAACCACTGATTGGTAAAACACCAACCGATCCAGATAGACCTGTGGTAACAGCTGCAATTTTTAAGCAAGATTCTATTATTGGGAATGATGCTCTTCAGGGACCTGGATACTGTATCGAAGGATCCAGTGATGGTCCCTTACTTTCTGATGTGCAAGCTCGAGAGTACAGTCTTCAGCATTTGCATGATCAAAAAGAAAAGAAGATGGAAAATGGCGTAGCGGTTCCCATATCCGAAAATGTTATCAATTCGACTAAAAGCTTCAGTAGAGCTGATAGTTTACCAGTCAGGTTAGAGGATGAATTAGTATCGAACGAAGTGAAGGCAATGGAAACAATCAAGGAAGACGTGCCTCCAAAGGAAGGTTTGAAAGGCAAAAGGCCATCTCTTCCAGCAATTAGAACAGATATGTATGATTCTGTCAAGGAAGTTATTCAAACCGGATCCCCAAAGTTTGAGAAGTTGAGAAATGAGTTATCACCGGGAGAAAGTAGCTATGATAGTCCACCAATGATTACAATCACTGAAGAGAGTGAGTCTGGCAAGTCTGATAGCACCAGCTAATTTCTGGAAGTTTAAAATACTGTACATAGATGTAAGTAAATATGTGATTTGAAAAGATCATGGAGAAAAACCTGAGTTTGTAATAATTGCATGTGATGTCAGGATCTTTAATTAAAATAAATGTGATCTAAGATAATTCTGAAATTATTGTATTATTTTATCTTAAAGGCTAGTTTTAAGTTTTATTGAATTTAAGTCGGACATTATATAATTCTTGTATTAGCGATAATCTTGTATAATTTTCTTAGTCAAGTCCATAGTATTATAAAAAACGCTGTAAGCTTCAATATGTTAGTTTAATGCCATTTGGTATAAGTTTATTGTTGCTGTATTAAAAGATTCTAATATAGTTTAACTTATGCGTAAATTGTTGAACTGTATTGCTTCTATATTTCGGTCAGTCTTAGCATTTAGGTAGTGAAATAACAAGTGTCAACTACTAATCAAGATTTTCCATAATTCTTTTGTTTTTTCTTCTCATTAATTAACGTTAAAAAGTTTTGAATTGAAGGTAAATTTAAATAATGAAAAGATACTCTGATGTAGCACGATCCATTTCTTGCCCGTGGCCTAGTTACATAGTTCAAAAACTAGTACCATTTTTGTAATTGAAATTACAACCATTTTATCGTTAACAAGTAATTATTTTCATAATTAACTTTGATTCTATACTCCTTTACATTCCGATTTATTCGTTTTAAATATTCCTATTATATTGTATTGTACATTAAAATGACATCGACATAATAATATTTAAACTAAGGCAGAATAATATTATAGTTTTTGAAAGCTGGAAGAATTTTTAGAGCAAAATGCTTTGAGTGGAATTTATATCATGTTCCTAGTTAGTAAGTCGTTTTAGGGCCTATCCGACATGTCCTTTCACTCTTTTATCTCCGTAGTAAATCATTTTATTCATAATAGCAATGTTTCCATGCGTAGTTTTACACTAGATAATAACATTTAATTTATAAGTAAACCCTGTATCATAGGAGGGCGTTGATTACTGCAACACAGTTACGCAACTTTCGCAGGATCATCGTTATCATGTTGTTTATGTAATATCCTTAAGTTTTGTGTGTCAAATAGATATTATTATTATTATTTATTACTAGCTGTCCCCGCGAAACTGTACCGTGTTTAAATGTTTGGGGTTGGCTATCCTTCTCACTTAGGGGGATGAAAAATAGATGTTGTCCGATTCGCAGACCTAACCGATTTGCACACAAAATTTCGAAGGAGGTTAATTACAAACACCGTGACATGAGAATTTTATATGCATATTAGATTACTCCGATGCCGCATCCAAGTTGCCAAAACGCGATGCAGCATCGAAACACACGAAAAATAGCCTGTCGCTGATGCCATTACATACATTACCGCCAGCGTCGTAATGCCTCAGCTTATTAGACCTAAATGAGTTGTATCTAGTTGAACACGGCACGGATTATTAAAAAAAACGGTTTGCACTCCGGTAGTGCCGGCAGAAGTGAAAACTTGAACATTAACGTTGTGCATTTTTGATATTTTGGAATGGTTAGGGAATAATTTCGCACGAATTGATTTTATTATCAGTATTATTTTTCATCTAGTATTTTCAGTAGATTTTCATCTAGCATTTTTATAAAGTACTCGAACTCATTTTCTTACACTATTTCTTCGTCACTTTTTTCATTAATAGATGCACTTTGTTCAATGTCCATATTTTAAATACTTGATGTAAACGAATTTTACAAGTATAGACAGTCGAGCCGTCATCAGCTGTCACCCCTCCGTCTTACGAATTTTCGATCAGGCCACATGTAGTTGACGCGAGTTTAACATTTTATACCCATCCCAAAAAAAGTGCACAACGCCGCTAAATAAGTTTTCACTCAAAAAACTGCCATTGCTGTTACTTTTTTTTTCAACCTTTTTATGTCCCCCTGCTGGGCACAGGTCCCCTCTAACAACTGTGAGGGATTTAGGCCATAGTCCATCATACCTTAGAGAAATTATGAATTTCGAACATCGAAATTAATTAAATGTCACAATATTTTCCATCACCGTGGAGCAGCGATGAAATGCGCATATCACAAATTTCTTTTGTCAGAGGTGCGTGCCGAGGATTTGATCCCGGCACCTCTCGCGTCGGAGACTGCGGTCCTTACCATTCGGCCATCGCTGCTCAATTGCTGTTACTAATGTTGCTAATGTGCACGACCTGCGTGGCGTAATGGTTACCATGCCGGACTGCCAATTGAAGGGTCCCGGGTTCGGTTCATGGCGAAAATTTGAATGCCGAGTTTATATTTCTGTTCTCGGTCTTTGAGTTTTTGTTTCTGTCTTTCTGTGTGTCCATGGTACCTACGACACAGCGTATATCTACTCTACTGTGGGGCTATAAGTGTGAAGCGTTAATGTATTCACACTAAGGTATATAATATAATCAAAACAATTTTCAATCGTGCGAAAGTGCAATGAAGTTTTTCTGCGTCTGCTATTTTCTGCAGCTCAGCATTGACGAAGCGCACCCAGAGCAGACTTTTCCTTAAAATAACTAAGAGTTTCTAGGAAAAACCATTCAGTAAATAAAACATTAAGTAAAGTCTAATGTCTAAACAAACTTAATATACTGCACACAGATCACACACATACACACACTCACACACACAAACACATTACATACACACTTCTAACACATCTTTAAACATTACATACATCTTTTTATTTTTATTTAACAAAGAAAAAAATTATGTTCCTTTAATTTTCTGTTTGATAAAGTGTAAACCCTGTATCATAGGAGGGCGTTGATTACTGCAACACAGTTTTACAACTTTCGCAGGATCATCGTTATCATGCTTTTTATGTAATATCATTAAGTTTTGTATGTCAAATAAAGATTATTATTATTTCCATTTTTCATAATGAATGAGAGACAATTTGCTATTTTCTTCTGTCTGAACTTTAGATCTAAGGGTCGCTTTTACATGTTGACCCTCCTCACTCTTGTAATATCGTTTTTGACTCCTGTAGGTAACGAATGGTGTATTCATAGCTCACATTTTCAATAATGCATTACCAATTCTGAATATCTTTATTATCTAAAACTATCTGTAAATACTCGTAGTATCAAAGTCTATTTAAAAGTGTCGTGGCCAAACTAGTGTAAATTGCTTAGTACTAAGGATTTTTAATTTGAATGGTTAACAAATATAGTGGGTTCTTTACTTCTACTTGAGTAGGATCGTTTTAAATTTAACCTTTTAATTTTTTTTATTTATTTGAATGGAGTAGCAGACGAGCATGCAGACCACGTGGTGTTAAGTGGTCGCTGCAGCCCATGGACATCTACATACAACCTTAAGCAAGCATAGTTAAGTCTTGTCTGAGGTCGTATGTAGTTGCGCTGCTACTCCGAAGGCTGGTGGTCGCCTCATGTAAGTGTGGCCGGCAACTGCACCTTTCCACCGAAACAATAGAATTGGTTCCCGGCAAAAGTGGGTGCAGCGGTGGTACTTCCCCGGGCGAACCATAATAGTTCTACCACCTACAAAATACACCTAATAGATGAAGGTAATAAATAACCAGACTTGTTGTTTGTTATTGATTAATTCTTTAGAAATATGTGACAAAATAAATCTTTTCCCAAAATACCAAAACACTTTTTGAAACTATTTTGTAGTATTCATAAAGTAACGAAATAAAAAAAAAT
The DNA here is from genome assembly GCA_911387765.1 of Pyrgus malvae. Lineage (NCBI taxonomy): Eukaryota > Metazoa > Arthropoda > Insecta > Lepidoptera > Hesperiidae > Pyrgus > Pyrgus malvae. The sequence goes on along the minus strand of OU426958.1, from coordinate 1,829,924 downwards.
CAAGATAATTGTTAACCTTTCAACTTACGATTACACCAATTTTCGCTACAGCGTATAGAAAATATAGAATATAAATATTATTATTAATTTATTATGTTTATACATATATGTAATTAAATTATGTGATGCGAAAAGGAGATTGGATATTAATGACACCGAAATATTTCATTTAAAGCTTCTATGAATATCCCTGTGCTCAAATATACTTTAAGGATTTTACACAACCCTAGCAGAATTGAATTATACCATTTTTATCATGTTTCTATTTATACTGTAGTTACATACAAAACTGTATGTAATAAAAAAATCCATTTTATTACATACAGTTTTGTTTGTTGTTTTATTTGTTTCTATTCGTTTATTCAATCTGGTCTTAGATTAACTAATAAATTGAGATATTTTAATGAGCTGTCAGAACATGTAAATAAATTTACGTATCACGTCACGTGACGTCACAATTAATCTTATTAATTGACTATTTTTTATTCATTTAAAAGGCAATAAAATCATGTAAAAATAAATCAACAATTCTTCTGCTTTCCAAGCGTACTTTAGTAACTACAACCTTTTTGCAGTAAGAATTTTGATTTTTTTTTCTACATACTCGTAGTGTATATACCCTATTACACTTTATATTCAGGATCAATATTACCCGATCTTCTCAAGGTCAATATGAAAGTCAAAAATGTTTTATTACGTATGAATAATTTATTAAGTTTTAGTAAATTTACAGCTTTAAAGCTTCAATGTAAAATAGTTTTGGAGGTGTTTTTATTTTGATGTAAATTTCGGTTCAAAACATAATTATTTTCTATTGCCGTCCTAAAATTTAAGAACAAGTGCCAAGCAAAATGAAAGTTTATGTCTAAATATTATAATAAATTCTGTATCGAATTATATGTACAGTACAACTGATTTAATGTTTTTCAAAAATATTTTTATGTTTTATTCATAAGTATGTATAAATTCTAAAATTGAAATACTTTGGATTCGCATTGAATTTTGTTTACATTTACTTTTGTAATTAAAGTAATTTGCGGATTGATACTGTATTTTATTTACGTATATGGCTGCAACCCTTTATGCGTCCCACTGCTGGGTACGGGCATGTACGGGTATTTCCCCATTGTTGACGGCCTGGTCCTTACTCCACTACGCTGCTCCAATGCGGCTTTTCGGATTTGTTAGTGTTAGTGCCAATAAGGTCTTCGACAAGGTTTGACGACTTTTATTATCGACAATAATCGGGATCGACGGCCTTTCGTGCCCACTGAAGCACGGAACCGCGCATGCATTTTTTTTGCTATTAACGATCATCCATCTCACTGCCGACCGCACCCGTTAGTCTATGCTGCATAGATCGCTTACTTTCTACGCTAGCCGCCGGACCATGCGCGATCGAACTACGTATACATAATTATGTATTTGTATTTGTAGCAATGAACATGAGGCAGCTTATAGAAAAAAGTAGAGAGTTTAATGTTCCAATGGTTCTTTGCTTTATAGACTATGCCAAGGCATTTGACTGTATAATTTGGAAAAAAATGTTTGAAGTTATGAGGGAGATGGGTGTACCAGACCATCTTATCTTTCTTGTGCAAAATTTGTATCTGGATGGCCATTCAAGGGTAGTGTAGGCCGCAACTATTCGGATCCATTCAAGCCTGAACGTGGAGTTAGACAGGGCTGTATAATCTCACCCCGGCTGTTCAACTTGGTCGGCGAACACATAATGCGTAGAGCTCTGGAGGGATGGGAAGGCGGCGTAAGAGTGGGAGGATGCCTTATCAACAACTTACGATTTGCAGATGATACCACACTAATCGGAGCCAATGAGAAGGAACTAGCTGAGCTTCTGCAAAGAGTACAGGCCATCAGTATTGAGTATGGGCTACACATCAACAGACACAAAACAAAACTGATATTTATCGATCGTCTAAACCAAAACCAACGCACATACGAGCTTAAAGATCTTGACTCAGTCGACCAAATTATTTACCTTGGTTCACTAATCACTACCGATGGAGATTGCGAAAAAGAGGTTATTCGGAGATCCCTGATGGCAAAAACCGCGGTGAAGCGACTAGAGAAGATTTGACGGAATCGGGCTATCACTAGAACAACCAAAGTGAAACTCATGCACACCCTTGTCTTCTCTATATTCCTTTATGCTTCCGAAACCTGGACACTAAAAGCTCGTATAAGATCCAGAATTGACGCATTCGAAATGTGGTGTTGGAGAAAAATGTTGAATATATCTTGGGTGGCGCGACGCACAAATGTGTCAATTCTGAAGGAGCTAGATATAAAAACTCGTCTCTCAACTACGTGCATGCGAAGAGTACTGAGCTTTTTTGGTCACGTAGCAAGACGAGAACCTGATAACCTCGAAAAGCTTATAGTTGTAGGCCACGTAAATGGAAAGCGCAGTAGAGGAAGATCTCCTACTCGGTGGACAGACATTATCAAAGAAGTGTGCCAAACCAACGTACACGAATCTCTGCGTCTGTCACAAAGTAGATCAAAATGGAGGATTTTCGTAGGCAGATTGGATCTTGGTGGTCACGACCCTCAGACATGAGGAATCGACGAAGAAGAAGAAGAAGATTTGTAGCAATAGTGCGATATTTGCATTACATTGAAGTTAAAGAACTCATAACACATTCATTTAATCTTTTTGAAACCCTCTTGGGTTTCGAGGTGCTTCAAAGACATCTGAGAGCGGGTTGGCCACTGACCCATATTTTCAAGAGTTGTATCGCGCGTAGTAAGCAGCAGGCCTCTCCAATATGGGAATTTTATTGAAGGACAGGAAAGGCTCCCTGGCCTTCAATGAAACTCAACTACTATAGAATGGAAAGCTACATTACTTAGATACTGATAAAATAGCAGATATACCGATTGAAACTAGCTCTAGAGAGACAAATATTTTTCTAGGTTTAGCTATTTAATATCCTACGCAGATGTGATCTGATTGCATGCGTTAGTTAGCCTTTGAATTCGGGCTAACCTCAAAGAATAATCAAACCATAGAAAAAAACAAATAGATACACATACATCTATAATCTTATATTATTTCTGATACTTTAAGACCGGACAACGACTGCTGGGTTCACTAGTTCTTATTATACTATATGTGTTTTGGCCTTCTTTCTCATAGGATTGAGATTTTCCCGGTTAAATAGTAGCATATGTCGTTTTTCAAATCCCAAACGTAAGAGAAGCACAAACAAACAAAGACACGTGACATTAGGTGTGTTGACAAACTGCAACCCCCATCTACTTTACATTCAAGGCACAATACAAGGAGCGCCTGCCTATTGTGTTCAAGGTATTTTCGACATTACATTTCTTTTCATTGCCACTAAAATTACTGTATCAAGCTACCACATAAGTGATCATAACACCATCTAACTGCTCCCTATGTACAACTGTTCTCATTCCTATTATAATTATGTAGCTCTGTAAAAGCACGTTAAAGTAAAGCTATTCCATAAGGTAATGGACTAGCTGCTCGACAGCGCCATCTTGAGGGTGGCGTGACCACACAGCGCCATCTCTGGGGTTAACTACAAATACACAAACGCCATCTAAGGGGTGGCGCTCGAACGAAAACATTCTATGAAATTGTACTGCCCAGGATCCTAGAACAGAAACCCGAAATAGTATTTGATTTTTAAGCTGGCCGGAAGATGGCAGGTAAACTAGCGCATTAATTTTTAACGAATGTTTTCGTTATCCTATTTTATAATTTAATCTTTTTAAATAAAAATGAATTCCTACTTCCCTTGGTCACAGCGTCACGCGCGAATGGCTGGACCGATTTCTCTAATTCTTTTTTGTTGTGTTTGTTTTTGTCAGCAGAAAGTTCTTATGAAAGAAAAAAAAGTAAATAGCGCGGAAAATTAGAAAATTTAAGAATACTTAACCATGGTGGTTAACTTTTTTCGTTTCAAATTTGAATTCAATATTAATAGCTAGTTATAACAATAATAATATTAATAATATGCGATCCGAGTGCTGCTTTTATGTTAATTTGTATTTTAACATCATTTTTTCAACATGAATACAACTATGAATATGTTTAGTAAAATTACACATTTTATATAAACAATACATATTGTAAATTGAATAAAAACCTTAAGTTTCTATCATCATGCACTCGTATATCTGTAGCTTAATAAAGTAAAATATTTTTAAATAAATGAAAGTTGTTTTGATGTATCTAAACTGTCCAGCCAATATTAAAAAAAGGTTTCTGAGCAGAACCTTTCTTAAGTTCTCGGTAAGTAAGCAGCGATGGCCTAGTGGTAAAAACCCGCGGTCTTCGACGCGACCGATCCCAGGTTCAAATCCTCGGCGCGCACCTCTGACAAATAATTTTGTAATGTGCGAATTTATGTGCACTGTTCCATGGTGATGGAAAATATCGTCATATTTAATTGATTACTATGTTCCCCATCGAAGTGCATGCCTGAGAGAAATTCATAATTTCTCAAAAGCATGACGTAGGTCGTAGACCAATCTACACTTGGCCAGCAAGGTGGACTATGGCCTAAATCTTTCTGATTTGTGATAGGAGACCTGTGCCCAGCAGTGGGACATAAAATAAACATAAAATAATTTAAATGATGAGTTTAAAATTTTTGTTCTCGATCTGGCTGTTTGTGTTTTTAAATAAATAAATAATAAAGTTTATAAAATACGAAGAAATGATACTTTAGTTTGATTATTTTCCCTCAAATGCATGAATATAGCAGCTACTGTCAACGAGAGATTATGAGACAAACCACTTTAGGAGGCAAAATTTCCCATTTGAAAGATTACTAGGGGCTATTTTCCGAGCGTCTCTAACGTATCTTCCTTTACTAATTCTATTACTACTCAAAACTTTATTTACAACAATTTTTTTACAAACCATATTTAATTATAATCAAATTTAAAGTCCTAAACTTAATCACGGTCCGGTGATCTCTCGCTACAACACAAATTTCAATACATCCTTACAACTCTAATAGCCTCTGCGCGCTAAAACGCCATAATCCAAATCAATCAGTACACGTGGCCAGCAAACATGACGAACGCGGAGCCTTTCAGCCTTTTAGCACATAAAGGCGTCGAACTACCCTCATCTGGGCTATTGATTCGCTCCGGATAATTGAGTACACGCGTGTCCCCCACCTCATTTGATTACAACGGAAAAAGCGACGAAAAATCGAGAGAATGCAGTAATCGGCCGTCGCTATGGCAACCAATATTAACGGGGGGAAGCGGTCGCCATGGATTTCTCGAACGGAGGACAAGCTGTTTTGTGACGGTAGTTCTTTAAATGAATTAGTGATGATGAAAAGATTGGCATTCAATACAGCAAATTGTTTTATCTTTAAGGGTATAAGATGAGCATGCAGGCCACATGGTGGTCGCTGCAGCCCATGGACACACAAATGAAATGAAATGAAAATGAAAATGAAATGAAAATATTTTATTTGCACAAATATGGGTAGCAAAAAAGGTTTTACAAAAATATTTTGATCGCCATATTTACCCTTTAGGGTGTACAAATTTTATTGTAAAAGTTATATAATTACAAGTTAAATTATAAACTAATTATGTACAGTAAACACTAAAATATACAGTCTTAATCTTAAGCAAGCTTGAGTCTTCAGTTTGTGTCGTATGCAAGTACGGTGCTACTCCGGTTGATGATCATATTTATATCCTGGAACCGTATCAATCCGCCGAAATACAATAGACTCTCTTCAAGGCATAAATGGATGCGGCGACAATACGAGCACTTGCCCGGTTAAACTATGAGTTATATACATATATCAACTTTGATAAACTAAAACTAAAGGTTGGAGAAATATAAAGCTGCAGATTGGTGTTAGTGCGCGAATCTCCACTGGTTAGAGCGTTGACATTGCTGAGTACCCAGGTCGAATCCCAATTTGGATATTTTTAATTCGTCATCTGCTGAATTCCGCAGAGCAACGTCTATTTATGTACAGTGTATAACTAAGGAAATGCATTAGACATAAATTTCTGTAATGTTTCCTTAGATTTGTTATAAAAAATAAATAAATAAACAAATAAATAAATAAATCGTTGCTAGACAATGCACTCTCTTAATTCTGCTCAATTTTTGTCCTCAACTTCATTTAGCCATTAAGTAGAATATATAAATTCATTTATTAGTCATAAATAATAAGTACTTAACCATAAAAACACATTTATTCTCCAGCGCTTAAAATCATTAATCGCTGCTCTTGTCTTAGTAAAATCAATATTAATTTATGAAGCTCACGAAGCTTCGATGATAGATACAGATTTATTAATAGTATTGAAATTGAAAAAAAAAATAGTTTAAAACTTAAAAAGTAAGTTTTGCCTTTTCTTTCAATGGCACTTATTATATGCGTTTACGCATACATTTCCCAACGTTCCATTTTTCACCGATAATCGGATCGGTTGGGATGCACCGATTTTATTTCAGACCGACTTTTTGTAGGACGTGTGCGTTGCACTATTGCTATCAGTACGTTCTATTTTTCTCCTAAAAATAAATCGGTCAACTATTATCGGACGTGGGAAAGTACCCTTATTAAGTCCCTCATTTTTATCTTGGCACCTCTTTAATCGATGCTGGTCACATACACTTACTTTTGTATTTCTTAAAGACTTATTAAAATTTGCTTTATACATTTTTTTTCAACCCTTTTTTTCATGTCCCACTGCTGGGCACAGTTCTCCTCTCACAAGTGAGAGGGCTTTAGGCCATAGTCCACCACGCTGGCCAAGTGCGGATTGGTGGACGTCATGCTTTCGAGAAATTATGAATTTCTCTCAGGCATGCACGGCGTTGGAGAACATAGCTTTATACATTATATGGATACAAGCTTTATCATATGAGAAAAATCAAATACAATTATTCAAATACATTACACCTAGTAACTTTTACACACATTTGTAATTTAACAACAGTTCTAAGAGTAGACGAATAATATAACAGTACTAGAACTAAATACCAACATAAAACAGGTGACAATCCTGTTACATTTGAACCAAAACGCACGTTTGACCCGCAGTCTCTACGTAATTATGTCCGCCCTTCGCAAAAAACCTGGCTACGTCACGTGTAACACATAAATAGATTCCGCACATTATCCGTCCGATTCCACACTGCCTGCCTCCACATTTTTGTGCCGCGCTAAAAAGCCTAAAACCACCCTCAACCCAGTTTAAACAACCCCTCTCATGCAGATTAGCTAAAACTACGCATTTTTTACCCCACTCCACAGGGGGTGGTTTTTTCTCATTTCGCCCTCTAACTACCAAAATGTGTACCCTGGGAGGCAGGGGGAGCGGCACAGAAAAGTTGAGTTTTAAATATGTCCGAAGGTTCCCATTAAAACGGTTTACGAAATACAAATCATTAGTGGAACCCTTTCTCGTTTGTCGTTCCGCGCGCTGAATATTTTTACGGTCCACTTTAATGTTACAGGGCTTAGGAATTTTGCGAGCGTTAAATGTGTGTAGTTGATATGAAAATTTATTTCGTGCTAAAAATTCTGAAAGTGCGGCATCTCGGTTAGAAAGCTTTTAGCGAAAAGTCCAACTGTAGGTACGTTTTAATGTAATTTGCGAGGGCTTTGTTATTTACTTTTTCGGATAAGTGTAAATCTGTGTTAATAACGTTATATATTAAGTTTGAACCCGATATAAGCATGTAAAAGTTTTATAAGCATAAGAGTGAACCTAAAAGGCAATTTCTGACAAATAAATGAATGCCCTGTATGCCAAATAAGTTTCCGAAATACTAATGAGGTGGTATGTGGTAAAAGCGAAGCACGGAATATAGGTATTTGTCAACGGAATAGTTTACTTCTTTTCTGAGATAATTTATAAAGGAAAGAAAAAAAATAAGCTTTACACTTAGTCCTATAGTCCTACACTAGGATTACCGGTGTCTTGCGTATCATGTAAAACTAACACAAGAACACAACCTTCCAGATTAAGAAAAAAAAAATTTTCTTTTTTTTCTGCCTGTCCTGTCCGTAACCGTAGGGCCGTACAGATCGTCAACAACAAACAACACAACTTAATAAAAGTGGTCTTAAACATAATATGTTATATATATATTATGTATGTAACTGTATCGTAATTATCCCAAAATCAAATCGTAAATACTTCAAAATTTTAATGAATATAGCTGATTATTGACTTTTAGCGACGAAAGGGTTTCCAAGGTTGCATGGCTATGCAACTAGGAATATCAAAACGGTTGCGGCCATAAGTTAGATGGGTGAGTGCACTGAGCGCTAGTGAGAAATGATCGTGCTTAATTCAAGAGTATGTTAAACTGTTTAAAAAGCTGTTGTTAGTGGCCTAGTATGATATTTATAATGTAATATTCTTGGAGAAAAACTAGGCTTAATATATTCTTAACACACCAAACCGCAATCTTCCTTATCCTCTTCCGGAGCTTTGTTGCCGTGTAATGTCTGCATAATGTCACCCTACCACGAGTCACTAGTTCGACTTTTCAAGGTCTGTAGCCTTTTGTAGCCTTTTTATTACCTCTTACGATATAACCTGCGTAGCAGATAGTTACCTCTTACGATATATACAAAATACCCTGCACAGCAGGAAGAAGGTATTCAGTACTCCTTGCCCAAACTAATAACAAATTAGACGGAAGATAATAATACCATTTAATTTTGTTACGAAAAGCTGAACTGAAACGAGATGATATATTATTTTTATTTCAGATGTGGTAGTTCAGGCTTTGTCAGCTTAAGGCACTTCAACCTTTTCAGATTGTTTGTACCTGCGAAATGCCATTTACAACGCCGTTAACGAATGCCGTTAACGAATACTTTTTGACAGCTAACTAACTAGGCTGCAGTTTGGTAAAAACGATGTCGTCGCGGCATAATTAGTTGTTTTATCTTACAACGCTCCAACCATAAGCCGGCATTCATGAAATAAAAGAGTAATATCATTGTAGCATGTTACGTTTGAATTATACACTAGCCCTTTTATTTGGGGGGGGGGGGGGAACCTTCAAAAGGTACCCGACATCTTGGGAGAGGATACCGGGTTATGTGGTCCCTCCCGGGACTGCTGGCTGGACCGGTCAAGTTCTCACCGTCCGCATCCCCGGAAGCCCCCTTTTAGTCGCCTCTTACGATCAGGGAAGGAATACCGTAGCTATAGAGCTACGGTATTCCTTGCCTGATCTTCGGGATTAAGAATAGTCTTAATCCCGAAGCTACAGGGACTATACACTAGCCCTACCTCGCAAATGGAGCCTAAATGTTAAACAGAAACAAACTGCTCTATACTGTTATTGCTAACTAGATAAATTAAGTTTTTAACAAAAAAATAGAACCGACTTCAAACGGTAAAAAATAAAATTGTTCAGTACCTACTTCTTCTTGCTTATGGTAATGACTCTTAAAACTATTTTTGGAGTCGGGCCCTTACTAAAATGTCGTACCATTCGTTCTAAATGGGCACCGACAGTACAGACAGTGGAACAGTACCTACTTCTTCTTGATTATGGTAATGACTGTTAAAACTATATTGGAGTCGGTGCCCATTCAGAACGAAAGGTACACTATATTTACTAAGACAGGACATTTTACTTGGGGCCCGACTTCAAAAATAGTTTTAAGAGTCATTACCATAAGCAAGAAGAAGTAGGTACTGAACAATTTTATTTTTTACCGTTTGAAGTCGGTTCTATTTTTTTTGTTAAAAACTTAATTTATTTCACTCTTTTTAGTAATTTTAATAATTCTATTATGTATAAGCAATAATAAGCATAATTGGAATTTTTTTCAGTTAATTTCTAAACGTTAAAGAGAAACCTTTTATAATCATGTTTATCTAATAGCCATCTTATACCCTGAAAGAATACTACTATAAGTCCACCTGAACGTATAAATTAATGAAAGAATTTGCTCTCAGCTCCTAACCGTTGAGGAGTTGTACCTTCAATCATCAGCTTAGCAACATGAGGTGATAATTACCGGACACAAATATTTGTATTATGTTAAAAATAGGACTAAAAGAATGTGTGTGCCTATTAAGTTTCAGTGTTTCCCTCGATTTTCCTAGTATCACATCATCAGATTTTGCCATGGTGACAGTTGGACCACCTCAGAAATGTAAGATTTCCAACAAAAAACCATTTATTGAAAGAATTTACTCTCAACTCCTAACCGTCATAGTACCTTCCATCATCAGCTCTGCAACATGATATGATGACAATTATACAAAACTGCCTGTTTTGCTTTAGTAAAAATATGAAAATTATTTGTTGTGCTATAAAATTTGAATGTTCCTTTCGATGTCTCTGGGATACCATCATCAGACTTTGACTTGGTGACAGTTGGACTACCTCAGAAATGTAAAATTTCGAACAAAAAACTATTTATTGAAAGAATTTGCTTTCAACTCCTCACTGTTGCAGTACCTTCCATCATCAGCTCAGCAACATGAGATGATGATTACTATGCACAAATATCTCTTATGCTTCAGAAAGTATAAGAAAATCAATGTGTGTGCCTATAAAATTTGAGAGTTCCCCTCGATTTCCCTGGGATCCCATCATCAGATCCTGATTTGGTGACAATGGGACCACCTCGGGAGTATAAGCATACGAACAAAAAAAGAATTTTGAAAATCGGTCCACAAACGGCGGAGTAATCGGTGAACATATATAAAAAAAAAATACATACAGCCGAATACAGTACCTCCTTCTTTTGGAAGTCGGTAACAAGTATAGCAACATTGCAAGTACTCTGATGAACCTCAGCATAGCTTTGTAGAAAATACTTAAAAAAACACTGTAACCTAGAATAACTTTCTAGGTTTCGAATGAGTAAAACAAAACGATACCCTATTTAGGATAGGGTAAACTGAAGCACGTACTCGCATAATTTTATCAGTAACATAATGAAACCCTTAAACAATGTGAGTTATAACCTCCGCATGAGCGGGTCGGAGGGCGTTATTATTTCTCGATTTATTAGTTCAACCCGAAATCCCTCTAATTCCTACAGGAGCGCTATGTATGCGTTTTATTTCTAAAACGATTTTAGATAGGGGTCGGCACGGACAATGGGTTGGTCCAAGGATCAAGTGAGAAGCGATTTCTTTTGATTATGTTTCCTGATTAAATTATTTTCGTTTCACGGTCGTCAAAGAGACACTCCTATATTTACAATAAGAAAAACAGTCGATTTAATAAATATTTAACCATGCTGAAGACTTCAACTGTGAATAAGCTGAACAAAAGTTGCTTGATTTTGTTTTAACATTCTCAGAGAAAAGAGTATTATCAATAAAGCGTTCCTGTATGAAAAATATATCATATCTAATGTACAGCTAAGTTCCTGAATCTACACGCCCTAAAAGGCGATCTTTGTATTGTGCCCTAACTTTACCAGCCTTAAGGTTACCAACATCTACATGTCATTCGAAATATTTGGCTTCATCGTAACTTACTGAAAAAACAAAACATAACTTTACATGCGTTTACACAGTATGCATAGTAGATGCCGTACGGTATATGTAAAACGGGAAACTCTTAAGGAGCAATTTTATTATAGAGTTTTTTTTATGTATAGCAAGTGACTGGCCTGAACATTAATAAAGCACAAGGCCAAACTCTAAGGGTTGCTGGAGTACACTTGGAAAACATTGTTTTTCGCATGGTTAGCTCTATGTAGCTGTAGCTGTAGGCTGTAGGGTATCCAGTGCCCAAAATCTGCATGTTTTTGCTCCCCAAGGTAAAACATATAATATAGTTTACCTTTCAATTTTGGTTTGACAACTTATCGTATTCAGCATAAGTTTTCAAAGTTGTGCTTTATTAATGGTACCTATATGGTATTTATGGTAATGCGAAAGTAACTCCCTCTGCCTGTTGTTCTTTCACGCCTAAACGGCTGAACGGATTTTGATGAAATTTGGTATGGAGGTAGTTTAAGTCCTGAAAAAGCAATGTTTTACCGTGGGAGAACTTCTCATTCCCACGGGAAAATCTAAAAAGCGCGATATAACCGAATTCCACGCGGGCGAAGCCGCGGGCGGAAAGCTAGTGAACCATAATGGTTCTACTCCCTGTAGGATCCTATTTCTTTACCCGTTTTTGCTCATAAATTGTACCACCGCTTGTGGCTCAATATGTTAGAGCCGATGTCGCCCTGAGGCATCGTTACAAGGCCCAATAACGTTTTTTCCACATCGCTCCACCAACGATCTATCGTAAGTGAATTTACAAGCGTTTGTGTCAGAATAAAATAATAATAATCGAAGACAGTAGCGGTCCTCGAGGAGAAATAACCGGGAAAATAGTGATTTCATATTCATAAGAGCAACAAGTGGGGCTTATGAGAAAAACGAAGGCATAGATACGTTTCACATTATCTTTGTCTTAAAAATGGACTGAGTAGTAGTATATACCATAGTAGGTACAACTTGTATCAGTATTGGATGCAAACTTTTTTGCGTCCCACTGTTGGGCATGGGTCTCACTCCAATATTGAACAAACCTTACTTCACTACCCTTATCCAATCCAGTCTTGGATTACCAAGTCAATTGAGATACTTTTAATGAGCTGTCAAAACGTGACATCCCCATACATTTTGTATGAGAAAATGATAAGTGACGTCACTTATCACATATAGTCAATTGACTTCATGATTATTGATTTAAGCGGTAATAAAAATCATGTATAAAAAAGAATTAACAGTTATATTGCTTTCTAAGCGTGATTTAGTGCAACCTTTTTAAGGTAAGGATTTTGATTTTTTTTTGTTCATAGTGTCCATGGAGGAGATACAGAATAGTTAGTATTCTGTGATACAGGTTAGTGTCCAGTTCGCTGTCAGACTTTCAACTGCCCAAGGCCTCTGACAAGTTTTAACGACGTCGAAACGTGGAAACGCGCATGAAAGCCACTACCTAGCGGTAACCGAATTCACATCCAACCGCGCCCGATTTACTGAATTACATAGGCTTCTTGCGTTATACGAGTACGCCTACGGTAGTTAAAAATTACTAATAAAATATGTGGTTCAATTCGGTTTTCAACTACCAAATCAATTGAGATACTTTTAATGAGCTGTCAAAACGTGACGTTCTCATACTTATTTAGTATGAGAAAAAGAGTTGTGATGTCTCATTCGTTCATAGTCAATTGACTAATTTTTATTGATTTAAAAGGTAATAAAAATGGTGCTTAAAAATAAATTTACAATTATCCTGCTTCCCAAGCGTGGTTTATTGCAACCTTTTTATGGAATGCATTTTCTTCTTTTTTTGTGCATTTTGTCCAAAAACCTATTGGCCAAAAGACGGCGTTTACGGAACTCTTTCCACACGAGTTTAATTTGCACGTGTCCGGGTAACACAAACGAAAATACCTATTATAGAAGTATATGTTTGCAGATGTACCCTTTTATTTGAATGGAGGAGCAGACGAGCATGAAGGCCACGTGGTGTTAAGTGGTCGCTGCAGCCCATGGACGTCTACACACAACCTCAAGAAAACATAGGTAAGTCTTGTCTGAGGTCGTAAACAGTTGCACTGCTACTCCGGAGGCTGATGGACGCCTCGTGTAAGTCTGGCCGGCAACTGCACCTTTCCACTTCTCCGCGTGAACCATAAAAAAAATAATCAAAATTCATAATATTTTATTCATTTTTGGAATACGGATATTTTCTCAATGAAAGTTAATCTTTTTGCGGTCATCGACTCTAGGTGGCCGTATGAAGATGAGTTAGCTAGGAGAAAAGAACCGGAGGAGAAAACCTCTCAGCAGCACTCGTTTTTAATGCCAGTTGTTACATAAACATTAATTGACAGTATAGCTATGGGTCGACAATGAACACACGTGACAGCTACCGTGCATAATCCATCCATTCATCCATCAGCCTTTTACTGTCCACTGCTGGACATAGGCCTCCCCTAACGTTCGCCACTCCTCCCAGTCCTGGGCCTTCTGAATCCAGCGGCTACCCGCTGTCTTCTTCAGGTCGTCAATCCACCTGGTTGGAGGGCGGCCTGTACTCCTTTTGCCGAGACGTGGTCTCCATTCAAGGACCTTTCTTCCCCATCGGTTGTCGGTCCTCCTAACTATATGCATAATAATAAATAAAAGTTCTGCCACCAACTTTGAACTATAATTTTATTCAAACCTCTTACAATTTTACACAAATATTTTTTCGTATACAAAGGTAAGACAAGCCTCTAGCAGTTTGCGCAAACGAAAATAAAGCAAAAGGCTAAATTCTGTGTACAGTTCCAAAACTGATGATTAGCGGGGACCTTTGGGTCCGAATAAATGTTTAGGCCAACACATAATGAGTACATGTTTATGTAAATAGAAGACGATACATATAAAGTAGGGAGGCGGAGGCCTAACTTTTCACTTTAAAGGGGTTTTTTCGATGGACCGGGATCCCCCTGGGGGTGGGGAGGGGTCCGCGGTCGCCCGAACAAATACGTGAAAGTACGGAGTGTGCTAATTCGATTTTCTGTACATAATATAAGTCTACGTAATGTAATGATTCGTTTTATCTATGTTGTGTTCGTCAGAGAATGAAATGGATTGCTTTTTAAGGTTTTCCTCAAGGAGAGGTTTTACGATCTGCTGGTAAGTTTTGCTTAGATGACCTAAAGTGCACAATCGTATTGCCTTGTCGGACTTCCGATGTAGTGGTCCCGGGTTTGATTACTATGATGAGTCAGTACTCATCATAGCGTTTCCGTGCTTCTCAGTAGAGGCACGGAAACGCGCATGAAATTTTTTGCCACTAGCGGCCACACCGATCGGTCCCGTTTAACTTAGTTGTATAGATCGTTTGCGTTGTACGCTAATCGCCGGGACATACGCGCTTCAAGCGTTATTATTTTTATTTATTTTATTTTATTTTACTTTACTTTATTCGGAAAACAAACAGTGTTTACATCTACTTAACCACTACTTATAAAAACTATACACCATTTAAATGTTTTCGCATATATATAAACTACACTTATTTGTTTACTATACAAAATATACAAGTTTGCCAGATACAAAAATCATAAAGAGAATTGTGAAGACAGTAAGAAAGTACACTATACTTAGTAATTTTGACACTTATGTAGTCGCACCAAACCAGCTCTTTGAAATATTTATTTTAATTTTGTTTATATCAGTATTAAAAACGGTCGGGTAAAAAAGTAAAAAAGATCGGGGAAGTCGTTTAATTCGTTTACAAATCTAGCGGACCTAATAAAGAAAGAGTTTTTCTTATATTTAGTTGTGCAAAGAGGTATGTGCAGGGAAATATGCGGTTGTCTCACGGTCCTCACGGATCTCATAGATGTTGGGACCTTTAAACTTAATTTGCTAAGGAGATGTGGGGAATCTATTTTATATTGAGCAATTATATTTCTTTTAGGGCCTCTTTCACCATCTTAAAGTAAGTGACAAGTACGCTTATTGTCGGTTAAAGTCACGGTTGATGTTGAAAGATATCAGTCGTTAAACCTTGTCGGAGGTCTTATGGGCGGTTTGAAAACATCCGACAGCGGGTTGGCTACTAACCCGCATCTCCACCAACCCGCATTGGAGCAGCGTGGTGGAGTATTATATAAGTAATAGTACTTATATATTAATATTGGGGAATAATGAGGAGACACCCGTACCCAGCAGTGGGACGCAAAAAGGGTTGCAGCCATTAGCGAAAGAGGCTTCAAATGTTTTTCTTCTTCTGGGAATCATTAGCGGATCTGACAATAATGCCTACCGGTTTACAACCAATGTTTAATTATAATATCTACGTTAATTTTTCATATTATTTTATAGAACGCTGTTCCTAGAAACGGAGTTGTTGTTTTTTTTGTTTAAGCGGAAAAAATTCATAATTTATATAACATACCAACATTAATTTTTTATCGTAATGCTCAGTTACTCAAACGAAATTTAAATGTCATTACTAAGTTGTAAACAGCTTGCTTGCTATTCGTTTGTTCGTTATCGGTAGTTTGAAAGCAACTTGAAAGAATCTGGGCATCTTAACTTGCAGTTTCGTTCTGCTATATTTTTCTTTTCATTATTGTTTATACTTATTGCCAAGTTTCAATACACCACTGGGATCTTATTGATACCGATATGTTTGGCTAAATCTGATGGAAATTAATGTCTCTCTATTGCGAATAGTTCATTTGTGGTTGTACGCATCATAATTAATCAGAAGATCTCGTAGACTTAGTTTAAACGAAACGTGCAGAGAGCTACTGTAAAGAGGAGAGCGCCGCTCTTTACTTTCTTACTAAGGCCGGTATACTAAAGCCGGTATACTAAGGCCGGTATACTAAGGCCAGTATACTAAGGCCGGTATACTAAGGCCGGTATACTAAGGCCGGTATACTAAGGCCGGTACACCAAAGCCGGTATACTAAGGCCGGTATGCTAAGGCCGGTATACTAAGGCCGGTATGCTAAGGCCGGTATACTAAGGCCGGTATACTAAGGCCGGTATACTAAATACTATATTTGGCAGACGAGCATGCAGGCCACGTGGTGTAAAGAGGTCGCTGCAGCCCATGGAAATCGACACACAATCACAAGCAACACAATTTTACCTGTGGTAACATACAGTTGCACTGCTACTCCGAAGGCTTCATGTAAATCTGGCCAGCACCTGCACATTTCCACCGAAAAACAATAGAATTGGTTCACGGCAGAAATGTGTGCAGCGGTGATATCTACAATATCATATACATCTATAGCGTCGGGTACGTGCGCGGATGCGCATGTGAATTGTTTCTACGATACTATGCGTATACGATGCACATCCCTGGTTCGCAGGGTATGGGCCAGTTCCAATGGCATC
Source organism: Pyrgus malvae (assembly GCA_911387765.1). Lineage (NCBI taxonomy): Eukaryota > Metazoa > Arthropoda > Insecta > Lepidoptera > Hesperiidae > Pyrgus > Pyrgus malvae. The sequence continues at coordinate 1,813,028 of OU426958.1, read as the reverse complement.
CTGAGGTCATTTTCTAACAGGTCTAATTGCCAGTACCTGATCCATTGTCATATGGTGCACGTGCTGAATAACCAGGCCTATCTTAAAACACTAAAAATTTTGCATATTTTTTAAATCTGAATCCAATAATTTTGTTAATTGACAACCAAATAAAAAAAATGCAATCCATCAGCTCCAGCTAGCACAGCTCCAGTAAGCAACCCATTAAATACTCCATGGACACAGCTCCAGTTCAGCTCCAACACAGCTTCAGCACAACTACGGCACGGCTATTCTGCCTTGTCGGTTTAATATAGTTTTAGGGTTAGTAAAATAGTATTTTAAGTTTACTTACATTCAGCTTTAAGATTTGTATTACTGCTAACATTGTGGCCAAAATAAACGATATTTTATTATTATTATTTCCCCGGTTGAACTATAAGAGATCTACCATGTGCAACCTGTTCTTATAGGCCCGACTATTAAGATATATCTCCACCCATATTTAAGTAGCGCAGTGGAGTAACTATACTATGTACTTAATAAGGGCACGCAAAATAAGTGCTACCAGGAGTTTATAATATCTATCATTCATGTAAGCACTTAAAGCTTCTATTGAGTATACAAGTATTTGGCATTAAACATGTTTCGTGCAAACCGGTCCCAGCTAGCCCCGAATTCGATCCTTCAACTGCACAGGTGCGCTTATATACGGCTCAATGTGTGCGCAAGTCTTGTGGGACACAAATCCTGTAAGGACGTCCGTACTATCGTCAGTTTTTATCAGTGCCCCGGTACTCGTCAGTCATAGAAAAATTGCACCTTTCGGCCGTTTGAAAATGACGATTCTATGGAATTACGAGTACTAGTAGTACGACATAATGGACGTTTATCTTACTGTCTTTTTTTTATTTCGAAACAGTCAGGATTCGTAGTGTCCAATGCTCGCTGCTGCCCATGGACATTTGCACATAACAAAGTCAAAGTCAAAAATATATATTTCATAGTAGGAATATAGAATATTCGCTTAATGAATGTCTTTTTTCCCGGCCATCGCCTTTAGGTGCCCGTTTGGGCTACATGTTGAGCTGAGAGAAAAAAGCGGCGGAAAAAATCCCAGTAGCACTCTTTAAAAAAAGTCATAATATAATAATAAATATTTGAGATAACGATTTGAGATCAGTTTTCACGTGTGCCCATTATCGACCCATAGCCATTCTCGTATCGTATTTTTAAGAATAATGCTGGGAGTTTTTACCGCCGCCTTTTCTATCAGCTCAACGTCTAGCCCAAACGACATTATTTTGCGAATAATTTGTTTTCCTAATATGAAATAAATACGTTTTTCTATTCTTTCCTTTAATAATAGTCTTATTATTCCTTATTAATAGGGATCAATTTTATTAACGATACCTGTTTCATTTTTATATATAGGTCTGATGTTAAGCAGTTGGAAATATTAGCTATTGATTTTTAGTATCACGATTAAAAAACGTCGTTTAATACGTTTTGGAGATAGAAAATTGTGTATTTTTTAACGATGATCTCTTAAAAACAGCCATTTTTCAAGCACATGTGTCGCTAACACTTGCGACAGCTGAAACATTTTTGTATCCTAAATTAGATAATTATAAAGCCAAACTTCTCCGCTTAGCGCGTGTGTATTGTGTGTGCATGTGTGCGTGCCGGGTGAAATGCAACTTGTTCTAAGGAGTAGGTCCGCCAGGGGTCTGCAACTGTGACGAAATTTAGTTTAGGTTGTTGACATGAATTTTGGGGGTATTGCAATGTTTAATTGACTAAGAAATAAGCCAGGCAAATTTATTTGTCTTGGTATTAAAACTAACATGGTATATAAAGCCTTTTTATTAAATTATTCATTAAGCAGACATTTCGATTTTTCAGAATTATTTCACCTCGTAGGTGTGCCCCGCGATTTTACTAGCCTTATAGCCTAAAGCCTTCACATTTTTAGTTCTCAGCTCTTATAGCCTTACTCAATAAATATACTATGCAACACAAAAGTATTTTATTAATTCAAACAAGTATTTCTTGAGATTAGCGCGTTCAAACAAACAAAAAACAAACAAATTATTACTATAGATACATACGTATTGAGTTAATAACTCTTTTTTAAAAGTTGGTTAAAAATAAGACTACGATTGGGTCGTAGTTCGTTGCATATCTATGCATATCAAGTATCATAGTCAGCGGACTACGACATTTCGTAGTTGCTTTGCTACGAACTATAACAGTATCACACTAAAACTTACAAAACTTTCAGACTATCATAGTTTTTGCTACATGGTTTTGACTACTATGACTGATCAACAAAACATGTCAACTATTAAAATACATGTATAAAACAAAAACCGAACTATGAGAAACAACGAACGCCTTGTTTGCTTTTCAGAACAAACTTTATAATTCAAATAAAATACCAAATCATTGATAACCCAAAATCTTCGTATCCGAACCCCTGCCATAGAGTAATGTTACACTGGTAACAGGTCTGGTCGGCCATTTTGAGAACTTTTTTAGCGCTTTCGAATTTCGGTTGCGCCTAGGCCGATGACCCCACGCCCTATAGGACGGGCTGCTTCTCGGAACCGAGTTCCCATTCCAGATAGGGGCTTCCTTCTAATCCGTAAAAACTACAACTTTTGGGGGTTCCATTGCCAAAATGTGGTAGTTTTAGACATGCTTCCGTATTAGCACGGTTGAGTTACCTTGCAGATAGAATTTCCAAGGCTTATTTATATCGGAATAAAATATCATTCATCTATCTGTAGGTCTGTAGGGAGCTATCCTTGGACAATTTTTTTATTAGCAAAAAATCTTCCTATGTATAGAATATAAAGTCTCTACGTCGTTAATGTTAAGAAAAACCACATCCTGCGATGTTCAGTGAACTTAAAACGAATTATCACTTGTCGCTCCGTACAGGTTGTGTCGTCAGAAAAACATACCTGAAGGTAGTGTAGTGTAGCATAAAGATAACAAGATGAAGTTTTTTTTATTTTTACTTGGACTACGAACGCTTGTGCTATACTATATACATACATCTTCTCACTTTTAACTTAAATGCAGAACGAATTACATGTCTTTCAAAACCTATAAATTGCTTGCATGGAAAAACTATAAGTTTAAAAATAAAAAATACGCTTTAGCCCTTCCGTAGTCTCCCCTCGAGATAAAATGTAAGCATTCTTTTGAAGGGCAGCAGGCCAGTAGGGGTTGTTGTGATAATCGATATAGGTAACGCCAGTTTTCTGCCCATTATTCTTACTGTTTTCTATATGTCACATGTACGATTTGCTGCTCAGAGAAAGGAATAAAAAAAAGAAAAGAAAAACTCTTTATGATAGTTAGATTAAGATTGTTTGGGAATCTAAAATAATAATGTCGTTGATTTGTTATTTGAATTATATTGACTAAAGGCTTTGGTAAAGTTGCCAATGTTTTAATGCGATATCTAACTGACTAGATTTATCTCCCTTTCAATAATTTGCGTCGCAAACTCTGTGCATAGTGCTAGCGTCAAGTATAATTTTTGCATCAATTTTTTGCCAGTTTCAATTCAATGAAACTGGACGGAGTAATAACAAAATCAGTAAGTAAGTCGTCAGTAATCAGTCAGTCTAGTCAGTCCAACATTCAAGTAAAGCGATGGCTACTTTACTAGAACGTGTTCGATGGAATTTTGGAGGCAAGCAGAAAAAACATATTTTAGCACTGTTATTCTATTTCACAAACACTCGTGCACTGTAATTAACGTATATCAAACAAAATGCCATCAACTTTATCCGATATAACTCAAAAATACACCAAGAAAATGAAATCCCGCCAAAACTCCAGCCATCACTTTATATGGACAACTCACTGACTTGACTGATTAATTACTGACGTCTTACTGATTATAGGATTTATCTATTACTACTTCGTCCGGTTTCAACGGTTGCGATGTCTTATTTGAAGAAAAAAAAATTACCGGATGTGTCATTTCTTTTTTTCTATTTTCGAATCGAATTTTGGCCTTTTCACCATTTTAGCCATAGTACATTATTCTCAGTGTAAGATTTTAGCAATGTCAACATTGCAGTTTTATAACTTTTTTTTTTCAATAACGACATCGCACATTCTGTGCATATAGCCAGCGTCAAGTATAATTTTTGCAGCAGTTGATTATTATATTGAATAAAATACCGTCAGCTTTATCCGATATAACTCAAAATGATATCAAGATTATGTAAATAAAACAACAGCACAATATGAATCTTCCAGCTTCCCGTCAAAACTTAAGCTTACTGTTTTAATTGTTGCCTGGTTTCAATGAAACTTTCGACAATTGGATTCCCTACTTGCCACTCATAATACGAACGCGAAAGAAAAAAAAAGTCTCTTCTTCTCTTTTTTAAAATTTATTGGAACAGAGTATATAACGGTAGAGTAGTCCAACCACGGATAAACATTCCACTTTCAAATCACGATTAGCTAACGGTGAAAAGTCGTAAAAAAGTAAGTGCGAATTTCTGTTTTTCTGTCCGCAACAATATACCAACTAGCTAACGACTTACGGTCTACATACGGTGATTGTGCTGTGAGAAATTTCACGCCGTTATCTATTTCACTTGTTTCGTTTTTGGAGGTGAGCATTATTTTAAAGTGATACGAAACAAAAAAATAATGTGGTTTTAAGTAGTTGCTGTAGCCCAAAGAAATCTACAGCCCACCCATTCAACAATCTCTACCGGTTCACTGCTGCACAGAAGTCTCCTTTAAGAGGCGGTATACGAAATTTTGCCGATTTCGCTGATTTATCTGATTATCATAATCTTAAAAAATACACCTAATAAAATGCATGGTGTTTTCGGACCAGTAAAGGTCAACCACATATAGGTACTTTAATGAAATAATTGTAAGACACTTTCTAGCGAAAATGTTAAAACATTCAAAAGAAAAAAAAAGAAAACAATTGATTTAGCAAGAATTATATTATACATTTACTTTTATTTTGCTTACACACTCAAGCCAAGACAGAGAAGTCACCTGTGCATTTTCGGTCACCTGTACGCAACTTAAAATGAGCCATAATGAGCATATTGCTGACAACTAAGGAATTTGTTATGTCCTTTTATTCTTAAATGTTGTCGTAGAAACGAAAATTGTTTATTAGGTTAATACATTTTTTCTGATCTTTGGTCCCTATAATAAAGCCTCCGCTGTCCGTCTGTTTGTCAGTCATCAGGCTGTATCTCATGAACCGTGATGGTTAGACATTAGAAATTTTCACAGATGATGTATTTCTGTTGCCGGTATAACAATAAATACTAAAAATAGAATAAAATAAATATTTAAGAGGGCACTCATACATATCCCCTTTGTGCGTGAGTCCGACTCGCACTTGGCTGGTTTTTATTATATCTTGTAATTTTCCGGGTTTTATTAGTGTGTTTACACTTAAAGCTCAACATTAGTATACGTTGTCGTGATTATCATGGACACACAAAGACATAAAACCAAACACCCAGAGCGAGAATAGAAATTAAAATTGTAATACCTATTTCTGCCTCGCCGGGAATCGAACCATCTCGGATTCATTGGCAGACGGGTATGGTAACTTCTGTGTAGTGTTGTTCGATACGCAAAATGAGGTAAGTTTTCCGGTAACCCTCTGACTAAAACAGTTATCGCAAAACTTGTCAAAGTTCAGGAAAATAATAATCATAGAATTTTAGAGCAGTTTGACGCTTGTCATTATTTCGTCTATTGCTTTATTTGGGTTTTAAAGATAACGTACCGGTCACGACTATTTTTTAGTAGTTACTCTATGTTCGTATCATTTTCTTTTCCTCCGGTGCGACTTCATCATGTAACCGTTCAGAGTACTGAGAGCTACTTAATAATGTTAAATTTAGGAAATATGGAATAATTATGGAATTAATCATTACCAGGACTTCCTAAAATTGATTGCCTTAAAGTATGTGTAGTAAAATATATAAGTTGTAATCTTAAGAAATCCGTAAAAACTCGACTGAAGCATTCCACTCATTCAATTTGAATACTTTTAAATTCTTGGTATCTGCCAACGGATTCGAATGAAGAGCTTTGAATATGGAACACCCGATAGCCTATAAAGTTCTTCAGAGTTTCTTTATGCAAGGATAAGTAAGTTTTGTTCAGCCTTTTTCGCCTTCCGAATTTAAAATTTCGACGAGAGCGCACTCACGATAAAAGATAGTCGGTAATATATAATTATAACCACCAATTTTTCTACGCACTTTCGCGTCCGCACACATTGAGATAACCGTATGCGAACACGTGACCACAACGCACACACGCCCATAACCAATAAATAGATTGAACTAAACGGTGAAATTTAAAAAAGGAACAAAACGGGCGGATCGCATTGGCGCACACCACGACACTAATGCAACCCAATCATTAACTCATGATGACGAAAATTTCACTCTGATTTCCACTGATAAGGTTGAAATTCGCAATTACAATTCGCAATGTAGACCTAGCATGTTAACACGTAATGCATGCGTGGGAATAACGATCACGCACACGAGCAAGTAATTTTTGATTATAGGAACACCGAATTTTTATTTTCGTGTGCGTGGAGGTCAGTGTGTGAGAGAGTTTAAATGCATTCTTCGGTTGTGTGCGTCACGCTACAGCTAATGTGTTGCGTGTGATTTATTTGTGTGTGTATTTTTGTCGTTCGCATGATGGATTCGCGTGTTTGTATTGGTGTCTTTTTTCTTTTTTTGTGCGGACACAGGCACACAGGCCTCGTGAAAAAATAATTTTAACTGGCACAGTGCAGAGCATGTTTAATTTTTGAGCTCTCTGTCCTGCGCGAAATGGGACGTCATTACTTTTTTAAATTACAAATGTCGTCGGTTTTGTATTTCCATTTTATGTTTATTTATCTTTAATTCACATTGTTTGGTCGGCCTTCTTATGATTGAGTAAGTAAGCATCGGAGATCACGTGGTTGTACTTAATTTGTGTTTTCTTTATTCAAGAATGCTTTTGGAACATAGCAATGGCAATTATATGAAACTGTAAATTATTATTTAAAAATATGTTTAGTTTAATGTCTAAAGTGGACCTGGGTTCGAACTTCCGTGCGCTCATCTGACTTAGAAATTTGTTAGATTCGTGTTAACTGCTGGTCCACGAGAGAAAAACATTGTAGCAATGAAATGTTCAATAAGATGTTTATCTATCCTAACATTATTTTTATGATTTGGTAGCCAGAAGTGGGACATCAAAGAACTTTGAAATAAATTGTCTTTGTGTAAGATATAAGTACAAATTGTAGCGATATCCGGTGACTTACGTAAAGTCTAGAAATTTTCTTGAGCTAATAAATCACCCTACAAAGATAAAACTTTTTCTCTACTAATTTAAACGAAATTTAGACAAATTACCAAAATGACTTATTCCTGGGTATTTCTTCTTGTAAGACACAATATTTGACAGTCTACCGGTCAACTGTAGCTTAAGTTTTCAGATCTTTAGTTACTTGAAGCGCGCATGGCCCGGCGGTTAGCGTAGAACGCAAACGATCTATGCAACTATGCCAAACGGGCGCGGTCGGGTGTGAGATGGGTGACCGCTAGTGGCAAATATTTCATGCGCGTTTCCGTGCTTCAGAGGGCATGTTAAGTCGTCGGTGCCGGTTGTTGTCGATAGATAACAATCATTAAACCTTGTCGGAGGTCTTATGGGCGGTTTGATAACATCCGACAGCGGGTTGGCCACTAACCCGCATCTCTACCAACCCGCATTGGAGCAGCGTGGTGGAGTAAGCTCCAGGCCTCCCCAATAATGGGGAGAGACCCGTGCCCAACAGTGGGACGCAAAATGGGTTGCGGCCAGTTGACTTTTACATACGTTTTTACTAACTAAAAGGGGTTGATCAGTTTGACCTGTATGTATGTAACATTGTTGGAATTCGATAATATTTGATTATGAGTGAGTATCTAAGAATGAAAGAAAGAAAAATGTTTTATTTGCGCAAACATGGGTATTAAAAAAACTTGTTTTATACATTTAATAGTCCGCCTTATTACTGAGGTAAATATTCAGTAGGTAAGGTATGCAAATGAAATGAAATGAAATGAATTGAAATATTCTTTATTCACTGTACGGTTCATTTACAAATTCTTAGTGAACGTTATTTTTTTTTGTTCTGTCTCCTCTGGGTGCGCTGAATGCGCAATATTGTCAATAGAAACAAAATTATTAGTCCCTGTAGCTTACTACAGCGGCGACTAAAAGGGGGCTTCCGGGCATGTGGACGGTGTGAGTGGGAGCTCGATCCGTCCAACCAGCAGCCCCGGGAAGGGCGGCGGTGTGTGCGTGGCCACATGTCGCCGTGAGCATCGGAAGGTGCAGGAGAGCACATATGCTCTCCCGAAGATGGAGCGGAGGACACTGCACCGGTGCGTTCCGCCGGAGATCCCGGAGTCCTCCCCAAGCGCAGTGGCAGCCACCGAGGGGGCTTTAGTGCAGTCAAATCCCACATAACCCGGTACCCTCTCCCAAGGTGCCGGGTACCTTTTGAAGGTTTCCCCCCCAAAAACAAAAAAAAAAGAAATAAAATTATTGACTAAAATCTACTGAAGCTTTTGAAAACGTGCTAGATATCTTAGGTGTATGTTTAAGATGACCTTTTTTAATTTCAATCAGGTAAGTTCCGACTTAAAAACTGAAATTTAATTGAAAAAGTATACATTTCTTTCTAAATCGGTTGTGATGGGCGTAGGGCGTAGATTGTCAATATAGAAGCTGAATCACGTTGTTAAGAACTTTTCCTACATGTATAAGACTCTCAAAAAATTATTGTTTTGTATGCATTCACCACAGTAATAATTGTACTCGCAACTCGGAATAAAGTGAAGTTTTAGTAATCCACCAAAGTGGTTTAATTTCGAATATTGAAGAAGCAGTCAGTGGAGATTTTGGAGCTATCTAAATAATAGTATTCGATTATTATTATTGCATGGAAATGAATGAATGAAGGAATAGATTTCACTATCTAAAACAATATTTTTTAGTAAAGAAATAATTATTTAATGTCGGCAATAATAATTTACATACTTATTGCATACGTTATCGTAATAATGAATATACTGGGTACGTAGGAACTTACGTAAGAAGTTGCTTAGAAGGAGTCTTAATCTTTCTACATAAAATAATTACGTTCTTCTTTGATACTTAAACCAAAATAGTTCAATAACCTTATGTCGGATCTTCTCTATTAAAAACTGAACTACTAAATTTAATTTTAACCTTCCGTAAAACATCATGTTTACCATAAGTGGATTGACAAAAAATAATTAGTATTTATATTCAACATACATATTTTTTATAATCCATGTACACATATTAAAATTATTTAAGACAATGATAAATTTTAATGCATTTGTAATCATAATAACGTACGTCATGTACCTTTATAAGTAAAAACTATTCTTCGAATACCTAATTATTTTTACGCCGTCCTTTTTAACTCGGTTTAAAAGAGTTGCTTTAATATGTACACATTAATTTACGTTCTTTGAAACTTAAAGCGAAATAGTTCGTTAACCCTATCGCGAAGGAATTTTTAGAATCGGACGGTTTAGATTGCGTCAGGACCTTATTAGGTATGCGCCGCCGCCAGCCCCGGCCTGCATAGATTATGCGCTTAGCTTTATATTGTACGGTCTGCAAAAAAGTGGTCTTAGAAAAAACCCACCACACGCCACATCGCACCACGAAACAATTGAATTAATTTGTAAATCATCTTAATAACCTCTGAAACAAAATTTTAAGAATTGCAAAAAAAAATACTATTTTTCTATGATACCTTTAACAGTTGCTAAAACTGTCATTAGATTCATCTTGTGGCATCGAAGGACGGGGAAATTTTTTATTATCGAATTAGTTGTTTACTACTACGACCGATAGATAATGATCATATATAGAGTCCCGGGTTCGATTTCTGGCAAGGCAAACTTCATGAATGATGAATTTCAATTTCTGTTCTTGGTTTGGGTGTTTGCGTTCTTGGTACCCACGACACAGGAAATCCTAGGGGATATGAGTGTGTAACATTATTTAAGTCATTACCGTCTAAGTATTTCAGTACTAGCCAAGTGTCGGCTGGCAAACTTCATCTCTGATAACTTTAGGAATTGGACATTTATGTATTTGGATATTGGACAAAAGTGAATCTCTTTCATAAGTCTAATATTCTTAAAACATATGCTTCTAATTATATATGTTGTGTCATAATTATGCGCCAAGGTCTTATTTATTGTTTTATTTCCTTTATATTACAATTTTGTTACTAAACAGACATAATGTATGTGGGATATCCGTATTTGTATCCCAGCCTTTTTCTTTTGGGAATGCTGGGATATAATTCGCTTGAACACCGACGTAATATAGCTTTGTTGGAGTACTTCTTTCAACTTCTAAGAGGCAGAGTACATAACCCAACAGTACTGGAGCTGGTTGCCCTGAATGCCCCTGAGAAGTACAATAGAGCTCGCAGAAACGATCTATTCGCAGTGCCCATGTGCAGACTTCACTTTGTGAGGGAGTCACCGCTAGTCCGAGGTCGCTTCGGATTCTGAAGTAGACATTTTTTTTCATCCCCTGCTGTATTTCGCAGAGCGGCAGGTGAGTTTCTTGAAAAACTATATAAACGTCTTGGAAACCATTATCTGTAATGTTTATATAGTGTATATTTTTTGTAAATAAATAAATAGTACCTCCATAGTACATAGAAATAAATAATATCTTATGAAGGCGAAAAAGTAAACACTCCGCCGACGGATTTTGTAATGGGCCTATCTTAGTTACATTTGTAATAAATACGTGAACTGATTTTAAATATTAAGTTTATCATGGAAAAAATCTATAGGTACATATTTAAAATGTAGGATACATATTTTGGTGAGTTTTTTTATATTGCCACAAAATGTGTTGATATTAAAACACATTCTAACGTAACTTAACTTTGTTTCGGCTATAATTCTGCAGTAGTGATTCTAAAAATGAAAACTAGTAATTTGGAGGCCAATTTGAAAAACAGCGGTACCGTCATCTTAATTTACTGCTATCTATAGCTATAGCCTACACTATTTATTACTTCACTTTAAATTACAAAATTATTATTCATGCACTAACTGTCGGTTTACAGTATTTTATTAGAGGTGGATATTGCTTGGTGTCACGAATAAGAATGATCGCTTCACACGTCAACTTCTTCAATACGACTCCGTCCATGTCCCACCACCATTACTAAACTAACTGATCGTGACGTCAGCTTTTCTGTTTACCCACTTTGGAAATTGTAATCAATTGAGTTACTTATTTGACCATTATAGAGATAATAATAGTTCATGATATAATAACTCCACGACATATATATGTACTTCCAAGTGCGCGCTGCTGCTAAATTAATAATTTTATTAAATACTTAGCAGCTATATAATTTAGATTTAATCCAGAGATTGAGTGAGTGATGATTTAATTTAAATCACATCTATAACATGTTGATGTCCATTTGTAGACAGTTAGTCGAACTAATAAAACAACTACTAAAATTCACTATATAAATTTCCAAAATGGAGAATTATATATTATTTGAAGCAAATTTCATCTTAGATATATTAAATTAAAGGTATTAAGAAAATAAGGTTTGCACAATAATAAGACCAACAACGACTATATAAACATATTTTTTAAGTTTTCTGAGTTAAGTCTCGAAGAATTTTAGGACCCCTTACATACATTATTGTGGAGAGCCTATGACATAAATGTATCTTTAGAATTACTGACAATGAGGGCCCCTGCATTCAAATGTCATCTAAAATAGGGTGTATTCATCAATGTGTTCCTTTAAAACGCAACTATTTATCTCAAAAAAAAATTTTTTTGCAGTCAGTACTTCTAAGAGTACGTAGGTGGGGTGCGGGCCGACGCTCCGTCGCTGCGAACCTAATAATGAGGGCTCTTGCATTAAACATCATCTAAAACATGTTAGTGTCATCAAAATATTTCTTTAAAACGCAACTATTTATTTTAAAAAAAAAACAATGGGTTGCACTCCGGGAGTGCCGGCAGAAGTGAAAACATTAACGTTGTGCATTTTTGATGTCTTGGAATCGTTAGGGAATAATTCCGCACGAATTGCTTGAATTATCATTACCTATTAATTTCTATCTAGTATTTTTACAAAGTACTCTCTCATTTTCTTTCACTATTTCTTCGTCACTTTTTTCATTAATAGATGCACTTTGTTCAATGTCCATATTTTAAATACTTGATATAAACGAATTTTAAGATAAAATTATACTTGACGCTGGCAATATGCAGAGTTTGCGATGCCATAATTGAAGAAAAAAAGTATAGACAGCCGTCAGATGAGCCTTCATCAGCTGTCACCCCTTCGTCTTGGTCTAAGAGCCGGTGAAGATATTCACTCGTTCGGTTGTTACAAGAGTGAAGGTGATATGAAAGAAAATTGATTAAAATTAATTGAATTAAAAATAGCTATGAACACTTTTCGATAGTCTAGTTATCATAGGCATATATGTTTATAAATTATATTTGGTAAACAATATGTCTCATCGAATTATCAGATCGGTGAAGGTCGATCTTCCTCGTCTCCTCTACTATCTTACGAAATTTTGCGATCAGCACACGTGACCTCGCGCGAGTTTCATAGTTTTTACCCATCCCACAAAAAGTGCTCAACGCCGCTAAAGAAGTTTTCACTTCAAAAATGATTTTTCTTCCAGTCAGTACTTCTAAGAGTACGTAGGTGGGGTGCGGGCCGACGCTCCGTCACTGCGGAACTGATAATGAGGCCCCCTGCATTCAAATGTCATCTAAAAAACATGTTAATGACCTAAGCCGATGCAACTCTGGGTTTAACTTTAATGTTTCGTAGTTTGTTGTTTGTGGGATTTATATTTTTAAAGCCCCGCACTCACAACCTCATACAAAGCTTGCCAAAGTGCTTGACCCAGCAGCTGGTGTAGAACGCATGCGATCTAGATAGCTAAGCCTAACGGGCTCGGTCGAGTGTAAGATGGGTGCAGTCTAGTGGCAAAAATTTCATTCGCGTTTCCGTGCATGAAACATTACAAGTTTGAATGCAGGTTGGCCTGTGGCCTCTAACCCGCATCTCATGCCGCATTGGGGCAACGTGTTGAAATAATCTCCGGGCATCCCAATAATGGACCTATGCCCAGTAGTGGGACGTAAAAAGGGTTGCAGCCGCAAGAAATTTAGCCCTAAAATTCTCTCAGTACTATAGCTTCCTCAACCTGCTAGTATATCCGTTAATGGTAGAAAGAATTAGAGGTAGAGTATTATTTTAACTGCGTAACTTAAGCAGAAGTGTGTGTATATTTAAATATCCGAAAATCTCCGATCGGGAAGTTATAAAAAAATCTTCCAGGAACCTCTTATGATCCATTCATCAGAATTACTTGACGAATTAATGTAATGTACATTGGAAAAAATAAAATAAAGTTAATTTGTGAATCTTTTAAGTAATAATAAACATAAAGAAGATTATTGCCTACAGAATATGGTAGTTTTTTTTTTCTCTAGAAGTAGCTATAATTATTAAAATACATTAAACTGCAACTATACTACAACTACTACAACAAGAAATGAATATCTTAGATTCTTGGAGGGATTTGCTTTAATCATAAGATAGGCAAATTATTTTGATTTTGTATATGAATAAAATAAACTCTGCAATACAAATACAACATAAACTCTGTAAATTACGTGTGATGGATATATTTTTTTATTTTTCTATGTTTACTGCTGGGCGCAGAAGCGCGCATGGCCCGGCGGTTAGCGTAGAACGCAAACGATCTATGCAACTAAGCCAAAAGGGCGCGGTCGGGTGTGAGATGGGTGACCGCTAGTGGCAAAAAAAATTCATGCGCGTTTCCGTGCTTCGGAGGGCACGTTAAGCCGTCGGTCCCGGTTGTTGTCGATAGATAACAGTCGTTAAACCTTGTCGGAGGCCTTATGGGCGGTTTGAAAACATCCGACAGCGGGTTGGCCACTATCCCGCATCTCCACCAACCCGCATTGGAGCAGCGTGGTGGAGTAAGCTCCAGGCCTTCCCAATAATGGGGAGAGACCCGTGCCCAGCAGTGGGACGCAAAAAGGGTTGCGGCCTGCTGGGCACAGGTCCTCAGAAGGACCACTTCTGTAGCTTCGGGATTAAGAATAGAGCTACGGTATCCCCTGCCTGATCGTAAGAGGCGACTAAAAGGGGGCTTCCGGGGATGCGGGCGGTGAGAGTGGGAGCTTGACCCGTCCAGCCGGCAACCCCGGGAGGGACGGCGGTGTGTGCGTGGCCGCATGCCGCCGTTAGCACCTGAATGTGCAGGAGAGCACATCTGCTCTCCCGAAGATGGGCCCGTTCTGGGGCACCGCGCGTGGAGGACACCGGTGCGTTCCAATGGAGATCCCGGAGTCCTCACAAACGCAGAGGCAGGCCACCGTAGGGGTTTTAGTGCGGTCAAATCCCACATAACCCGGTATCCTCTCCCAAAACTCAAAAAGTACTGTTCCGATTTCAAAAATTATTAAAACTACACTCACCCTGACTAACATAGGCTACTTTTTACCGCGGGAAAATGCTTCATTCCTACGTGAAAACGGGTAATAGGGTCAACGCAGTTGAAGCAACTGGCTAATCGCCTATGATTTTAATATAGCAATGAAGCCTGGATAGCACATAGGCAATTTTTTATCCTACGGGGACCCATTAAACGGGTCCATGCGGGCAAAGCTGCTGGTGGAAGGCTAGTTAACTAATAAAAGTAAAAAAACTGGTTTTGCTATATTTTCCCAACTATTCAGAAATTGGAACCTCCCTTTTGTACACCACATGTAACGAGTATATGGGCAGGCAATAACTCATAACCTGAATTACTCCACAATTTTCGCCTCCTATCAATAACTTTTACACATCATATAGAAAAAGCATACCGCACGCTATTCGGAACATTGCTAATATTAACTGCACGAAATTCATATGTGGGCTTAATTTTGGGGGAACTTTATATTGCATTTTTGAGTGGCAACGGAGCATACTATTCTGATATTGTGCTCTATAAAATGGACGAGATACCTTGACTGTAATCAGAGCACTTTTTGTATTTCTAGAGTAAAGCATTGCTTTTTAATAAATAAAATAAATAAATAATGGTTGGCTAAAAAAAGTAGCTATGAGTATCATAGCCCCACAGTAAGGTAATTAATACCCTGTGTCGTGGGTTACCATGGACACATAGAAAGGCAGGAACACGAACATCCTGACCGAGAACAGAAATTTAAACTCATCATTCAAATTTCTGTGATCTCGGGATCCCTTGATTGGCAATCAGGCATGGTAACCATTGCGCCACGCGCAAATATCAGACGATCATGCGGTGTTAAGTGGTCGCTACTGCGCTGCTGGGCTACTGCACATGGATAAAATTCTGGCAAGCTTAAGTTTTCCTGAGGTTGTATGCAGTTGCCATAAGCGTACTAGGGGCAAGGGGAGGGGCAAGGTGGACAGCTGCCCCACCCTGGATCAAGGTTTAGGGATTCAAGAATCCCAAAAAGGTTTAGGGATTCAAGAATCCCAAAATATCTCCCAAATGAAAAAGAAACCTATAAAGAAGAAGCTAGATATGCTGCCTCCTTTGTTTTGTGTACGTGTCTTCGTGTAACGTGAAAGGAAAATTTACGCGCGTTACCCAACTTGAAAAAACATCAAAATTTCACCTCACCAAGAACTTGGGTACGCCCATGGCAGTTGCGCTACTTCTCCAGAGGCTGATGGTAACCTAACGTGCTCTGAAGTATAGCCGGCAACTGCTACTTTTCATTAAAAAATATGTTTTGTTCACCGCAAAAATGGGTGTAGCGGTGGTACATTTCCTTTTGAACCATCTATGTTCTAACACTTCAGCTAAAGTGTTAAAGACGATTTAACGCAAGTTATCCTTACTGTGTAGTTTTAAACCGCTACACGCTTAAAGTCCACGCGGACGCGACCGCCCGAGACTTCGTCCGCGTGGACTATGGTATTAGTCATAGCATGATGTTATATAGCCTAAAGCCTTCCCCAATAAATGGACTGTTCAACATAAAAAAATATTTCAATTCGAATCAGTAGTTCTTGAGATTAGCGCGTTCAAACAAACAAACTCTTCAGCTTTATAGCATTAAGTTTTATGGCATAGCTTCAGCAGTATAGATATAAACGTTAAAAAGGATGAAATATTACATATGAATTTGATAGTCTTTTTGGGTTGATTATCTGTAGAAACCTCGCTATACCAATACAGGTGAAACGTTACTATTGGTTACACACGATATTGCTTAAACATCGTCAGTTAATATTCCATTATAATCGACTCCTATTTTCTATAAAAATGAACACGGCGTAACCTAAAATATAGGAGATCATGAAATATACAACACGAGCGTGATTAAATACTAGAGGGTAATATTTTTTGAGCTTTTTGTATCTGAAACGTAGGCACCATCTTGTTTGTTTTGCTAACCGAGTTAGCTGAATTAACTCAGCAGCAAGGTGTTTAAAATTGTCAATACTGACTAAAACCGAAAGCATCTCTATACTTTCCTAAGCATGAAAGTGCTTTTGTTATATATCATTATAATAATAAGCAATCACTTTCTCAAACCTTTACATTTTTTAAATCCCATACTCTCTCTATAAGCACCTCTTTACTCTAAGCCTAAACGTAGAAAACTTTAACCAAAACGCTTTACTGAAACCGTCTATGTCAACCCGATAAAACAAATAAATCTCAAACGCAAAACAAAACGAAAGAAAAAGCCAATAAGTAGCTATAAAAAATAGCAAAGCGAAAACAGAAAAGACAAAGCGCCCGGTTCACTCAGCGTTTATTTTCCTCCCTACAGAGGAAGATTATCCCTGTCCCGACAATAGTTCCACATGATTTTCTTCCCATAAGCACACACGTACGGTGCCACGTATGGCAGTGTGTGCATCCTTCACTATCCGTCGCACTGTAGTTAGTGTACAGTTGGCAGAGACGTTAGGTTTTATTTGGGATTTTTTTAGCTTTAATTTTATAGGTTTTGGATGTGAAGTTGTGTTAGGTTGTATTGATATTTAAGGTGGTAATTTAATAGTATTAGCTGTTATAAATGTTAATATTTAAATTTATCAAGTCTCATAAATCAGTCTTAAAGAGTGTTACCTATAGAGTATGTATACATTACATATAGGTACCTATGTAATTTGATGCCGTTTACTTTTATCGTATGTTTTTTGTGATTTATTATTTGAATGATATTTTTGTTATTGAGACTAATATACAATCAATAATAGGGAAATTCTACACTGTCAATAAATCAAAAGATTTTCTCACTTTTAATAAAGCCAGAATAAAATTTATTAAGAAATTGGTGATGATGACAGTTTTACGGAGATAGTGTATACTGGTGATTATGCTTACCACAGCACAAAGTAAAGCTTATATAATGTTAGAAGGTCATAAAATCATTAGAGTCATTATAGTCACTTCTTTTATTATTATGAGATATGCAATTTTGCAATGCAAATATGTTGTATTTCTTTTTTATTTTATTGATTTTTTTTATCTTTAGAAATTATATTTATTCCTTATTTGATAATCATGTTATATTTTTAGTAATATGCAAGTTACGTTGTTGTTGTCAAGATTTCTAACAAAAATAAGATGTCGGTAAGCCTGTTTGGGCCAAGGGCCAAGTAATCTCTTAAGATGATAAGATATAATAACATAACTCGTTCTGACTCTATTGTTGAAAAAATCTCTACCTGGGAGAGGGGAAACTATAATATGTTATATTTTTCCACGCATTTTCAGTTTCTAATGAAACTCTGCTGAGCTGCAGCCCATGTTGCATCCCACTGCTTGGCATGGGTATCTCCTCAATATTAGAGAGGCCTACAGTTAACTCCACCACGCTGCTCCAATGGGTTTTATTGAAGATAAGCAGCCTCTAACCTCGGCTTACCTTTGCATGTTACTTAGTTTGTTTTGTCAATATTTTATGTATTTTACATTTCATTTGGGTAAGTACAACTGCTATTCTCCTAACTGACACCTCCTATTTTTAATCAAAATACGTACTTACTAAAAACTTTAATCTTAATCCCAATTTAAAAATCCTAAGAAAGTGTTTCTGCTGTCGGTACCGTGCGGCGGTGTGCGTGCTAGACGCCGCCTAGACACGTTGACCCACTGGCTGGCGACCTTGCTTTCTTATGTTGTTCCGCCGTCCCTCTCGCCACCTCTCGCTCGTGCGTGCTCTAATAGTAAGACAAGGTCACTCGGACCACGCAAGGGTGGGAACCGGGAACTTGTCCTAGGATTGTCGATGTAAGGGATATTCAAGAATGGAACGCTCAAGGCCGTCTTAGAATTATTGATACGCGATTGTTTATGGGATCCTGTTAGTTTGGTAAAAGGTGCACATCCAATATACTGTGCTCCTCTTATGTATTATAAACGCTTTGTAGTGTAATAAATAATAATGTGATTTTTGTAACTTTTTTATATACTACCATACCAGTTGATATTTCTAAGTTATGTATAAGCTGAACTCATAACTTGTATCGTATCGTAGATTGTTTGCGACTATTTTTAAACATTTCAAGCTGTATTGTGCTATTACAGACGCTAATTAGAATGAAAATGGTTACATATATTTTATATTTTTAACACGCTTTTTATATTTGCGTAGATATTTAGGTAGGTACACTATGCACTCCGCACAGTGCCTTGATAGACGACTCCCCGTTATGATAACTCGACGATTACCCACACATTATCCTGTTTCAATGGTGCTTACTCTAGTAAAACAAGGTTACTCGGACTACGCAAGGGTAGGAACCGGGAAATGGCCCTTGGATTGCGGTAAGGGATTTTAGAATGGAACGCACTCAAGATCATCTTATAATTATTGATAAACATATTTGTTTATAGGTTCCTGGTAGTTTGTAAAAAATGCACATGGGTTATGTATCATCCTTATCTTGTGTAATAATGATGGGATTTTCGTAGTATTGTCGTAGTGGAATGGAATGGAATGTAATGTAATGGACTCTACAGCCGTCTTAATATACAATTCTTTACATCGGTAGGTCGAGATTGATCGAAATATTATAAAAATTGTCGGTATATACTACTACTATACTACTAATGCCCCGGGATGTCACAATATAAGATTAAAAAGACGATTCTTTTTGCGCGTAAATTTTAAATTAAACGGTTTAATCACAGAATTTCTTCTGGTTTAATTCATACGCTAATTTCAAACATTGCTTAGTTAGTATTTCCGCTGTAATATGTAAGACGATAATATCCTAATATTCAAATTTATTCCAATAATAAAGCTTAATTCAAATTCATTTCTCCCTTTTATTTTTCATATTAAAATCATGATAACAAATATTCATAACACACATAGGAATTCACACGAAGAGTGTTACAAAACAACTCCAGACACTATTGTTATCTAAACTAGATGCTATCTGTAACAACAAATGGTAACAAAGCATTAACATAACAAATACGTCTGAGGATGGGTCTATGACAGGTTCTGGATATCTTTTATCTGTGGGTTTTGGTCTACTTCCGGTTCCGCGTGTCTAGACGACATTGTCCGATTTCCAAAGGGTCAGAGGGTTGTGGGGTCATAGAGTTCAAATATTATAATTTCAGTTAGAGCGGTTTCAAACTACTTAGTGATTTTTTCGGCTAACGCTAAGTTCGCGCTACTATTTGCATTTCAAAAGTCAAAGCTCGCCGATTCGCGCCTCCACACTTTACCAAAAACAAATTATACGATTGTAAACAAGGTTACAAGCTAGTGTATTTTTCGATGCTTATACGGTTGTTTTGACAAACATGTTACAAGCGCGCTATCAAATCTCGACTCCCAACTTTATTCGATATAACTCAAAAATACACCAAAATTATGAAAATAGGATAAGAGCACAACATGAGTCTTCCAAGTTCCCGCCAAAACTGCTGTTCAACATTTTTTACACAGTCGTCTTTTGTTTTTACGGGGTTTCCAGGGATTGCCTGATCTTTCTAAACAGTAAACTATATCACAATCGGCGGAGCCGTCTCCGGTGATTGGCTGTCGAAGCTGAACAAACAGGGAGAGATAGTTATAAGATTAAGACGCGAATGAAATATTTTTTAGAGGTACTGAAGACATGAAAGTAAGTCGTTATGACTGCGGTAGAAATAAATAATAATAATAATAAATGTCTTTGGACAATTCACACAACACCATCTGATTCCAAACTAAGCAGAGCTTGTACTATGGTAATCAGAAAGCTGAAAAACATACTTATATAATTCTAAATACATACTTATATAGATAAATTAACACCCAGACACAGAACAAATATCATGTTCATCACACAAATATTTGTCCTGGGTGGGAATCAAACCCACGACCTCACGTTTCGCAATCGGCTCATCACCCACTATGCCACGGAGGCTATCATATAGATGCTATCTGTAACAACAAATTCAATAGGACAATCTATATGTTCGAAGTGGCAGTACTACATAGATCGTATTAAAGCTTGGCTGCAATCCTTTTTGCACCCTATTGGCTTATGCTGGGAGTTTTTTTCCGCCGCCTTTTTTCTCTCAGCTCAACATCTAGCCCAAACGGGCATTTAAAGGCGATGACCGGGAAAAAATGACATTCATTAAGCGAATATTTTGTATTCCTAATATGAAATAAATATTTTTTCTTTCTTTCTTTCTTTCTATTGCTAGGTACGCGTCTCTCCCCTTATTGGGGAGGCCTGGTGCTTAAATCCGTCACGCTACTCAAATGTGGGTTGGTGGAAGTGCGGGTTAGAGGCCAACCCGCTTTTGGTTGTTTAGATACTACTCAAAAGGCCTTCGACAAGGTTTAACGACGGTAATCCATCGACAATAACCGAGACCGACGGATTAACGTGCCCTGTGAAGCACGGAGATGCGCATGGAATTTTTGGCAATAACGGTCACCCAACATGCGCTCATCTCAATTCGCGATTCATATATGTCTACTCGTTCGACAATCTCTTTAAGTATTTTTCGTAGCTCCATAGCTATTGAAAATCTATAAAATTTTCATCATCATAATTCTATCATTGACCCCTCACAGAAAATGGTAACAAACTGTTAACATAACAAATACGTCTCCTTTGGTCAACGACAGGTTTTGTGTCTATTTCCGGCTCCGGGTGTCTAGACGACATTGTTCACGTACAACGGGACCTTAGGGTGAAGGGTCGGCGAGTTGAAATATTTTGATTTTAATGCAGGAAGAATCTGTACTCCAAGGAACAGCGATGGTGTGATTAAGAAATCGGCGCGGAGTTTCCGAGTTCTAACCTCGGTGCTTTACGATGAGGGTAAAAAGTGTTTTTATTTTTATTTTAATATGTTTTCTATCGACGAGCAGCGATTGAGCAATTGAGCAGCGATGGCCGAGTGGTAAAAAACCGCGGTCTTCGACGCGACCGATCCCGGGTTCAAATCCTCGGCGCGCACCTCTGACAAAGAAATTTGTAATGTGCGCATTTATCACTGCTCCACGGTGATGGAAAGTATTGTGATATTTAATTGATTACGATGTTCTCCATCACCGTGCATGCCTGAGAGAAGTTCATAATTTCTCGATAGCATAACGTCCACCAATCCGCACTTGGCCAGCGTGGTGGGCTAAATCCCCCTCACTTGTGAGAAGGAGAGCTGAGCAGCAGTGGGACATAAAAAAAGTTGAAAAAAATTATTTTTTAATACAGTTGCTCAAAAAGTGACGTATTGCAGGCACGTTTAACGTGCGGGAAGTGAGCTATTACACACTCGTGCTTTTTCTTTACCTTTTCCGCACTCGTGCGTTCTCTTTCCCAACTGTCAAAATATTGTCTATTAAAAATAAAATAAAACCAACCACGAAGTTTTCGAAGTTTTTGTGATTCATGCAAATATTTCTAAAAAGAAGCCACTAATTTGTTTCAATATCAGATTTAATGATTTGATTCAATGAGTTGGGTTAGGTTTCATTTCATTTCATCTCATTAACATTTTCATTTCATATCAATAAAAAAAATCTACTGAAGTCTTGGCTGTATGGGCATAGTTACCGTTGCCTACCCAGAATGGGTGAAGAAAACATAAAAAATCTCTGCATATTATCGGTTGGCGCCATTTTAAAAAAATGTTCTTTGCGAGTTTTTATTATTTTATGAAATTGCTTCATTTTTTCGCAACTGTATTAAAAATAGTTGTTCAGTACACGTGCGGAACCGTCATTGGAAGGAGTTCCGACTGTCAACCCTCACCTTCGGCTGCGCCTCGGCTCGGGTAGACATTTGTCGGAACTCCATGCAATGACAGCCTTTCCGCACTTGTAATGAAATATACTATTACGTGTGTGCAAGTAAAGTACAAAAAATAGTCAAATATTTTTATTGTAGTCACCTAAACATGCAAAAGATCGTATGTTATTCGTATATGCTAGCAATGCACGTGGCTTAGGTTTAATAGTTTAGGTGTAAGTTGAAAGTACATCGAGGTTGTTCTTATTCTATTAAAGTAGACTAGTTTTATCATTGTTGGTTTTATTTCGTTTTTTACGCTATAGCTTTACATAACTACAAAAATACATTTTTTTTCTCTTGTAATTTTTTTGAGCAGCGATGGCCGAGTGGTAAAAGCCGCGGTCTTCTACGCGACCGATCGGTTCAAATCCTCGGCGCGCACCTCTGACAAAGAAATTTGTAATGTGCGCATTTATGGCTGCTCCACGGTGATGGAAAATATCGTGATATTTAATTGATTGCGATGTTCTCCATCGCCGTGTGTGCCTGAGAGAAATTCATGATTTCTCGAAAGCATGACGTCCACCAATCCGCACTTGGCCAGCGTGGTGGACTATGACCTAAATCCCTCTCACTTGTGTGAAGGAGACCTGTGCCCAGCAGTGGGACATAAAAAAGGTTGTAAAAAAGGTCTTTTAAATACGTAGTTTGAAAGCACCATGTTTGAACACTTTAAACTCAGAAGTCAAGGGCAGGTGAATTTTGTGAAAAAATATGATAATTCTTACATTACTATACCTGATACGACCTTCACTCACTCTTATTATTCGACCTTTTCTGGGTTCTTCAAACGTAAAAGATTACATTTGAAACGGCACGTTTTATCAAATTTAAATTTTTTATATTAAAATAAATTGAAAATGGAGGGACGAATAATTTTTTTGTATTAGTAACCCTGTTTTTAAGAACAAGTAAAAGCTAAAGTTTTATATTTAGTTTTTAATTGATTTCAACAAAAAGAAAGGAGCGTTATACGAGTAACTTGACTGTTTTTATGCACGTTACCCTAGACATCTTTATAGGGTTACCGATTATTATAATTGTTTTTTTTATTTGAAAGCATATATGTGTTTCCATTGGTCTCATTTTTTAATATTTGACGAGTAGTTTTTCTGATAATATCATTTATCATCATCGAATTTATTAAGTTTTTTCATCAATTCTCGGGCATAACTTTATTGTTTCTAAAATTTTGATCGTCAAATCAGATGATCCTTTTAATTTTAGGTTT
Source organism: Pyrgus malvae (assembly GCA_911387765.1). NCBI lineage: Eukaryota > Metazoa > Arthropoda > Insecta > Lepidoptera > Hesperiidae > Pyrgus > Pyrgus malvae. The sequence continues at coordinate 1,789,341 of OU426958.1, read as the reverse complement.
AGTAAAGGGTCGAAATACCTAATCCATGTAATAGAAATGGTGGGCGACGATATGACATAATGAACAAAATTATTCCCTATTGTTTAAGAACTATTTTTAATTAGTTATTATTTTTGGGTAAGTTGCAGTTGCAGTATAACTTAAGGGTTAGGGTTATTATATTAAAAAAGATAATATAATAAAATCATTTTCGAAAGTTCTTTGTTTATTTATACGCATATTTTACACACATATTAGAATTCAACATTATTATTTTTTGTTCATGAATTTGTGTGCAAATTATAATTATTAAATACGCTAACGTTCTGTCCGTTCTATTTTGGCTACGGAACCCTAAGTCATCATCACGTAGGTAATGAAGACTCAAAACACGAGATATTAAATTGAACCTGTTGTAAACTCTGACTAGCTCACTCGGGTCAAAAGCAGGCTCGCATGGCTAGTGATGAGATGTTTTCGTGATGAGTTTTAATGTGGAGCTAGTCTGCTAGTCAGCGCTACGTAATGAGGAACGTAAACTTTGAGGTCTGTACGAAGCAGCTTTTTTATTCGAAAATATTTGGTATAGAAAGAGTTTTTATTAGATTGTAGATTATATGAGATTATATTATAATCGTTTGTTCATTTGAAACTCGCATGGCCCTGCGATTGGCGTAGAACCCAAGCAACCTACGCAATCAAGCGAAACAGGTATAGTCTGGTGTGAAATGGGTGACCGCTAGTAACAAAATTTCATACGCGATTTCGTGCCTCGGCGGGCGCACTTCGCTGTCGACTCCAGCTGTTATTCATAGATAGTAGTCATCAAACCTACTTGGAGACTTTATTTTAAAAACATCTGTCAGATGTCACTAGGGGGTTGCGGGCTCGGGTATCTTTTTAAAGTTTTCCCCCGTTAAAAAAGATAGTTGGCCACTAGCTTGCACCTCCAACACGCATTGAAACGTTTGAGCTTAGTCCAGGCCTCCCAAATAATGGGGAGTTTTTTGATGTGCTTGGTGTTAGCTTGTGGTGGTAAGTGGTAATTCTGTTGAATTTCGTCGAAATGCAGGACTAGTAACGCATTGCATAATAATATGATATCACACAAGGTAGGATTTTTGCACTTATTCTTTTGTAGAGTATTGGGTCGTTTTAGTTATGGAAGCTTAAAAATAATATTCTTCATATCACTAAATGAAAAGTAAAGTATTTTTTTAAAGCGTAAGTAAATTTCACTAACGTAGTCAGTTCTATGGCCCAAACACTTCTTATCTATACTATATACGAGTTTAAAGCTGAAGAACTTTGTTTCTTTGAATGCGCTAATCTCAGGAACTACTGGTTCGAATTGAAAAATTCATTTTGTGTTGGATAGTCCATTTATCGGGGAAGGCTTTACGCTATATATTAAAATCATGTTACTTAGATATGACTAATACCAAAGACCACGCAGACGAAGTCGCGGGCGGCCGCTAGTTCGTAGATAAGACCGGCACTGACAGACATTTCGAGTTTCGTCGTTTCTAAGAGAGTATGAGACTGTTTCCAGTAAATGTTATTTAAATAACATATAAGGAAGTGCTTTATGTATTCACAACCAAAACTCGCCGACGTTAAACCGACGTCACAGTAATTGTGGATGGATGTCCATCTGCGCGCGCGCCGATCTAAAACAGCGTCCGCTCGATAATGGCGCCGGGTGAACGAACCCTGTTACATATTTAGAAAAAAATATTTGGCAAATGCTCAGTGCAATGCACTGCATACTTGGGTGCAGGAAAATTGGTACCGTTAGATATAAAGAATAGAAAAAATATTTCATTTCATTTCATTTCACAACGGGTTGCACTCCGGTAGTGCCGGCAGAAGTGAAAACTTGAATATTAACGTTGTGCATTTTTGACATTTTGGAATGGTTAGGGAATAATTTCGCACGAATTGCTTTTATTATCAGTATTATTTTTCATCTAGTATTTTTCAGTAGGTTTTCATCTAGTACCTATTTTTATAAAGTACTCACTCATTATCTTTCACTATTTCTTCGTCACTTTTTTCATTAATAGATACACTTTGTTCAATGTTCATATTTTAAATACTTGATATAAACGATTTTTACAAGTATAGACAGTCGAGCCGTCATCAGCTGGCATCCCTCCGTCTTACGAATTTTCGATCAGGCCACGTGTCTTGACGCGAGTTTAACATTTTTTACCCATCCCAAAAAAAGTGCACAACGTCGCTAAAGAAGTTTTCACTTCAAAAAGGTGAATTTATGAACGGAATAATTTAAATCTATACAAATTAATAAAATTGGAGTATCTGTTTGTAATATAAAAATAAATGCTTTTTACTACTAGCATATGAATTTAAATGCGGTACATGTATCAAAATAAAAAATTTTACAAATTTTGTCATTTGTAATTTTGTCTGTCTGTCAGTTTGTTCCGGGTAATCTCTAAAACCGCTGGAAATATTTTGACGGTACTTTCACTGGCAGGTAGCTGATGTAATGAAGAGTAACTTAGGGTACAGAAGTAAAATAAATTACTTTAAAATTACTTTCCTCTACTGAAACTCTTGTCTTTAAATCGTCTTAAAAATTACGTTGTTCAATAAAAAATACAGTTTATAAAGTAAGTAAGATCTCTAAGTAAGATCGTAAGGCTTCGTGGTGCTGGGAAGTTTCTGCAGCATGGACCTCTACACCCAATCTCAAGCTAATCTGAAGCTTGTATGAATTTGTACGCAGTTGCGCTGATACCTTGGACGACTCGGACTGTCGATCGGAGGCTCCCGGGTTCGATTCCCGGCGAAGCAGAAATTTGAATGGTAAGTTAAAATTTATGTTCTCGGTCGGGCTGTTTCTTTTTCTGTCTCCATTGTGTCCATGGCACCCACCCAAATGTAAATGTTGAAAAATTCACCTTTCGGAAACTTCTTCTGTCAAATTGCATTGGAATAACATGGAACAAGAAGTTCCTGGCTTTCCCAACTGTAGCGGGAGATAAAAGTATCGTGTTGTCAAATTTATTATTCAAACGGCATAGCTAATTCTTTCAGAGCGAACAATTTTCAGGGCCAGCGGTATACACGCGGTGCGAAGCACCCGCGGTCTCATCTCTGGTGAAGTTCATCGGAGTGGCAGACACTGCGATTCAACTACCACTAGAATAAGTGCTTGTAATGTGTTTATGAGTTTTTGTGTAACTGCCCACTTTTTGTGTAACACCACTGATTTATTACGTAGCATAAAGGGGTTCCGTAGTAAGAAAAGAAACGATAAGGAAAAATCAAAATAAGAATGTAAAATAATTTACGTACGGTACTACAAAAGTTTTATAAACATTCAATAGTTTGCTTCTGTCACAAAGGTATTGTGAAAATGTGTATTTTCTTTTTATTACTTATGTTACACAAAATTTTTCTAAAGCATTATTCAGTATGTTCACCCATATGCACTTGGCTAGTGTGGTGGATCAGGGCCTTAACCCTCTAAGAACAATTAAAACATTTATTTATATTAAGATTAAGATTATATTAAGGATAAAAAAAAATCTCAAATATTGATATTCCAATGAATATATAACATGACATTTAATTTTATTTATATTGTGTGTTAAATTATAAAAATGACTTGAATTTTGTGTATGTATGTAGGTATATGTTTTTTTTAATTCGTAATTAATTCCATTTAATAATAATAAAATAATAATTTATTTAATATTTTTGACATTAGAAAATTTGTAAAATTGTATATTGAAAATAATATATTTGTATGCCCACCGTGGCAGGATAAGCGATAGTAACAATGTAACATTCAAACCATCTTTGTAACCTTATTCAACAAATAAATGTGATTATGATTATGATTATGATTATAAACACAGCGCAAACTATAGAACTTGAAAAAACTCTTCATACTCCTTTGAAACTTTTCTACCATAGAGAATAGAATCTTAAAATAAAAACGAAAGGCTGGCTATATCTCACTGCGGGGCATGGGTCTGTTTTCGTCTAAGTAATAAAACCCAAAAATATGAGTTCATTTTAAAATGAAAACACGCATGTCTTAGTGCCAGAAATAGCCTCAAAACGAAAGGCTATGAAACATTCGTTGCTCTATGACGCGTCTGTTTATCGTCGCTTGTAATTTGGACTGCACTTCTATTTTAGGATTTGCTTAAAGTATTGATATTTCCTTCTAAGGTTCAAACCGACAGGCTATGAAACACTCGATGCTCTATGACGCGTCTGGTTAACGTCACTGGCACTATGGATTGCAGCTCTATATTAGGATTTGCCATATACGATTCCTTTTAGAAGTAGGGACATAGAAGCCATGCGAATTCTTGATTAGTCGTCGACTAAAGAAATACAGTGGTAGTAATCGCTAGCTGCAACCATTTCAGCGAAACACAATAAATCTTCTGACATAGGTAATACTAATAATAATAATAGTAATCTTAATATATTATATAATTCTTCTGTGAGTGTGTATGTCACTGAACTCCTCCTTAACGGCTGGACAGATTTTAATGAATTTTTTTTGTGTATTCAAATGGATTCGAGGATGGTTTACATTCACAATTTGGGCCACTGGAAATGTTTTTTAATTTTTTTTTATTTATAAGTAGTTTTCCCATATAAATTGTTCCTATCTGTCAAACGTTTGTATTTCGTGCCGTGCCGTTCTAAGCTTTGACACATTCAGAATAACAGGACAGTTCGTATGTCATTATTTGTTTTATATTTTTGTTTGATAGTAACATGAAGTCTCTTTAAAATAATAAGAAAACAAATCCTCTTTTATTACTTTTAAGGCAGGACAACGTCTGCGGGGTCCACTAGTATTTTATAATACTTCAAGACAGAAACTAATACAATGTAGTAATTCTCGAACGAACTAGGTACACATGATCTATCTTTGCAAATGGCACGAAAACATAATATTTTTTACATAACATATTAATATTTTTACTCCTTGCAATTGCCTTGCCTTGCATTGCAATCTACTCAAATTTTACTAGCCTTAAAAGATTTAATTTAAATATTTGCCTTGCAAACCGCCTCAAACTGTCAAGTTTCACTCCAGGACTTGAACCTACGTTTGTACTATGCTAATCGCAAACGCCTAGTGCCTACCTGCCGCTCGTGGTTTGTTTTCCATTGACGTCTTTGGTCGTCGATTTGAATTTTAAAAATGGTAACGGATATTTTGATAGGTTCAGGAGTTGTTAAACTTTCATCTAGAAAATGTAATGTAGGATGTAACAACTTCTTTGCACCCTAATGTTGGGTAAAATTCAGAATAGTCTGGAGCTTATACCTTGCTTTTCTTATTTAGTTATTAAAATACCAAACAAACATACAAGCCGCGTTGTGTTGGTCCCTGTAGCTTCGGGATAAGAGGCTACGTTATCGATAGAGAACAGTCGCTAAACCTAATCGAAGGCCTTACGGGCGGTTTGATAACATCTGCCAGCGGGTTGGCCACTAACTCGCATTTCCACCAACCGCATTAGACCAGCGTGGTGGAGTAAGCTCCAGGCCTCTCCAATATTGGGGAGGGACCCATGCCCAGTAGTGGGGCCCAAAAAAGAGTTACAGCCATGCCATTTATGCCTATGTTTTTCTTCGTTGCCTAATTACAAAGTCATACTAGTGGGTAAACAACTTACAACTGCGTTATACGAGTTATTTAAAAATATATAATCCCTCTATATTTTTAATCGTAGACTTACTTAGCTTACAAGACACGCCTTTCCTATTGTTTTCTGAGACATTGTAGATATATGGCTTAGCTTTTGCCGTTTTGCACCTGAAGGTCATCTGGCGAGTGGAATTATAATCACTTCGTGGGACCCTTAGATCAATGATATCTTTACGAGATCCATCGTGTGCTGAGAATAAAATTAATACTGATTTTAGGAGATTAATTTTGAAACCTCCTTTTAATCGTGGGCAGATAGTGTTGTTTCATCATCCATCCATCAGCCTTTTACCGTCCACTGCTGGACATAGGCCTCCTCTAACGTTCGCCATTCCTCCCGGTCCTGGGCCTTCTGAATCGAGCGACTACCCGCTGTCTTCTTCAGGTCGTCAGTCCACCTGGTTGGAGGGCGGCCTGTACTCCTTTTGCCGAGACGTGGTCTCCATTCAAGGACCTTTCTTCCCCATCGGTTGTCGGTCCTCCTAACTATATGGCCTGCCCATTGCCACTTCAGCTTGCAGATTTTGAGAGCTATGTCGGTAACCTTAGTTCTTCTACGGATTTCATCATTAGGAATTCTGTCGCGTAGAGAAATACCAAGCATAGCCCTCTCCATCGTTCGCTGGGCGACCCTAAGCTTATGGAAAAGGCTAACTGTAAAAGACCACGTCTCAGCGCCGTAGGTCATCACTGGCAACACACACTGCTCGAAAACTTTCGACTTCAGGCACTGAGGTATTCTGGACGAGAAGACACTTTGTAATTTCCCGAACGCTGCCCAACCGAGTTGGATTCTACGAGTTACCTCTCTCTCGAAGCTGTACTTACCCATACGGATCGCTTGTCCCAGGTAGATGTACTCGTCGACAACTTCGAGAGTAGCGCCATCAACGACCGGTATAGGTGTGACATGGACGTTAGACATGATCTTCGTCTTGTCCATGTTCATCTTAAGACCCACCCTTGTTGGTGTTGTTAAGTGTTGTTTAAGCTATTTTAATAACAATGTTTCACACCCATAACCCCATAATAGGATAGATGTACCCCGTGTCGTTGGGCCAACGCCATTGACATACACAAAGACAGAAACACAAACACCCAAACCAAGAACTGAAATTTTAAACACATCATCTAAATTTCTGCCTCACCGGGAATCAAACCCGGGATTCTTCGATCGGCAGTCCGGCATGGTTACCATGCCACGACGCCCAAATTTGATTGAGCTTTTTATATTTATGGAAAAATTACCATTAAGTTTCAAAGATTTTTATTGAACATAAAACATTTCACAAAAGTTGGATTTGTTTGTAAACATTTGCAGTAGTTAGAAAACTGCTATTGTATTTCAATTTTAAATAATTCATATTATAGAAAATTGTATTTCGTATAAATTTCCTAATTATAATAATATTATGTCCATTTGAGGCGAGAATATGAAGGATGTTTAACCTACATTAGATCTTGTATTATAAATAAATAAATAAATATAAATAAATATCTTTGGACAATTCACACAACACCATCTGATTCCAAACTAAGCAGAGCTTGTACTATGGTAATCAGAAAGATGATAAACATACTTATATAATTCTAAATACATACTTAAATAGATAAATTAACACCCAGACACAGAACAAATAGTCATGTTCATCACACAAATATTTGTCCTGGGTGGGAATCGAACGCACGACCTCACGCTTCGCAATCGGCTCAACACCCACTACGCCACGGAGGCTGTCATATTCTACAATAAAAGTGAATAAAAAAAACTGTGCGACATAGTTATTTTTTTTTTTATTCACGCCCACCACTGGACAAAGATAAGGTTTGTTCTAACTTACTAAAATTAACAATAGACAGCAAAGCAGTTTCTTCCCGCATTTCAATTAAAGATCCACTACGTACTTGGAATATGCAGTAAAACTAAGTACCATTTTATCCATACCTATAATTTATTTAATTATTAATATACACAAGCACTTTAATTAAAATGCATTACCACATATATTAAATAAATAAAAAATAAAAAAATTAAAATACATTTGCAATACACTCTTCCTGAGCCTTTTTAGGTTTGTCTGAAGGTAGTTTTAGCAAAAATGATAATATATCTGTGGTTTCCATATTTAAATGAAATGAAAATATTTTATTAGCACAAATATGGGTGAAAAACTTTTTACAAAATATTCAGAACTCCATATTTCATATTCCATTAGGGTACACAAATTTTAATTTAATTTGATAATCTAATTAATTTAAATTAATTTTAATGACTTAAATCAAACTTAAATTCTTAAAATGACTATTAAGAAGGGTACATAGGAAACATTAAAGTAGTTTTACAGTATTATAGTTTTATTTACTTAATTAGACTTAAAATAAACCCAATTTTGTGCTTTTATAATATATTTTTTTTATTTGAACCATACGAGGTTCGCCGTCATCAGCTTTGGGCACCCACCAAGATGGGTTTCTCGATAAGTTACGAAAGTAAAATTAGTTCAGAAATATAAAAACATTAAAAGCTATACTGCTTTTAAGGCGCATTATTTTAGTTCAATAATATTAGCAGTAAATTATAATATTAATATTTTACAAAAAAAACTGCTATTTTTTTCATGGCTAAACGACAACAAGGAGGCCTTCACCTTCAAACATACACAATACAGAAAAGCTCGATCGTATCTTCTTTGTTTAATCTACAGATACACAAAACTATAATGCCGTCGCCGTGCACCATTGTAACAGAATCTTTGATCAAAAAATACTGGATACAGCAAGCCTAGAGTTTTGTTACCAAATCTTCAGAGACATCAGGAATTCCGCTTATTAAATATATGAATTTCATACAGTAATCTTACCATACTGGCTGGCTAAAGCTTTTGATCAAGGAAATAAATTGATCATCTGCTAACAAGTCTAATATGTGCGTGAAGGATTTTTCATACTATGAAGATAGATACAATAGTTGCTGCAGCTGACGGTGCAGATATTTATCTATGCCATGACCAACATCAGTTTGATGATACATAACCCCAGTATGCCACAATAAAATAATTACGGGAGATACGGAGCCAAAGTATGCAACAGCGTATAAACACTGTTGCATACGATACACTTTATAGACTGTAATGCGATTACAGATATTGTAATTTTTGTAACAAGCAAAATGGCCAAACAGCGATTTTTGACTAATTTGTAAGTAGAGTGAAGTTAGGGCTTGTAGAATTAATATAATTTAGAAGTGGCTCTATAATGACATCTGAAATTTTTTGATAGTGCAAGCTTTTTATTAACCTTCTGCCTACTGGGCACAGGTGGTCTATCGGGAGTGATAATGATAATATACTGTCCGCCATGCTAGCCTAGTGCGAATTGGTGGGTCTTATGCCTTCAAAAAATAATGAGTAGCTCAGGCAAGCACGGCGATGTAAGATACCGTAATTATATATAGTAGTATATACCGTCACCGTGGAGCAGCGATAAATACATATAAAATAAATTTCTTTATCGGGGTTTGAACTCGGTATCTCCGTCTCTTATGGTCTCGTATTGCCATTTTAAATGAATATATTTATTGCGGAATCCATTTTTCCCTGATCAAAGGCAATGCCTACATATCCATCGATCTCAGCGCATCATTACTAGCATTGTGCGCTCAAGGCTGACTCACGGTCATGGTCGGACGGCCATTACTCTTCTAATATTAGCTAAAATAGGTTTATAATTTAATTATAAATTAACGAATTTAAAAAAAATATTTTTCTGGCTTTATTTCGAAATAAATTTGAATTTGGAATCCTAATCAAACGCAAGATATTTGATTTTAAAATTGCCAATTTTGAGTATCGGAAAATTCATATGTATAAAAAATAAATGTATTCATAATTTAATATAGGACCTAATATTAAATTATGAATACATTTAAGAATAGATTTGTAATTTACGTGTAATTATTAGAAACTAAACTTATACATGTTATGTTCATGTACGCTGTAATTTTTGTTTTCATTATTTTTGATTAAGCATGTTCTCATGTTAGTGAATTTTGTAAAGTAAGAACTACAAACTTCTTTAAACATAAACCATAAGAATAAATAATATGTATTATCATATAATATGTATTATTTATTCTTATGCCTAAACCATCTTATTTATAGCTGGCCGCAATCCTTTTTGCGTCCCGCTGCTGGGCACGGGTCTCTCCCCATTATTGGGAAGGCCTGGAGCTTACTCCACCACGCTGCTCCAATGCGGGTTGGTGGAGATGCGGGTTAGTGGCCAACCCGCTGTCGGATATTTTCAAACCGCCCATTTCAACCGCCTCCGACAAGGTTATCTGTTATCTATCGACAACAACCGGGACCGACGGCTTAACGTGCCCTCCGAAGCACGGAAACGCGCATGAATTTTTTTTTGCCATTAGCGGTCACCCATCTCACACCCGACCGCGCTCGTTTGGCTTAGTTGCATAGATCGTTTGCTTTCTACGCTAACCGCCGGGCCATGCGCGCTTCAATAATAATCTAATTAATTTAAATTAATTTTAATGACTTCATTCAAACTTAAAGATTCTTAGGTATAATAATAATTAGTTGTAAGGTGGTCGCTGCGGCCCATGTACATCTACATACACAATCAAGTAAACCTAAGTCTTCCCTATCGTATACAGTTGTACTATGTATAACTGGCGACCTGCTGTAACCGTTGCGTCAACGGTTACATGCCGGACTGCCAATCGAAACGTCCCGGGTTCGATTCCCGCGCGAAACAGAAATTAGAATGATGAATTTAAATTTCTGTTCTCGGTCTGGGTGTGTGTGTTTCTGTCATTGTGTGTGTCCATGGTACCCACGACACGGTATATCTACACTACTGTGGGGCTATGCTATGAGTGTGAAACGTTATTATTATTATTATTTATAACCCTTGATGGTCACCTTATGTAAGTCTGACCATCAACTGCAGCTTTTCACCGAAACACGACAATTGCTTAGCGGCAAAAATGCCTGTAGTGGTGATACCTTCCCGTTCAAACTGTACAAATTCTAGCACTTATAAGACTTTTTTGCACCATTGAAGGCTCTAAATAAAGTTCATTCGTTTTCAAATCCGAATTTAGTGGACTTGCCTCTGTTGCGGAACCTTAATATAAAATATAGACTGCCGGAATCCGGTCTTGGACTACCAAGTCAATTGAGATACTTTTAATGAGCTGTCAAAACGTGACATCCCCATACATTTTGTATGAGAAAATGATAAGTGACGTCACTTATCATATAGAGTCAATCTACTTCATTATTATTGATTTAAGCGGTAATAAAAATCATGTATTAAAAAAGAATTAACAATTATATTGCTTTCTAAGCGTGATTTAGTGCAACCTTTTTAAGGTACGGATATTGAATTTTATTGTGCATAGTGTCCAAGACCCTACTATTGCTATCCATCCATTTTTTATCGATACTCAACAAAACTTTGTTTAACGGTTCATATTCATAGCCTACTCTCGCAAGATACTCTGTGACACAATCAGACCAGAAAAACACCTCTGAATTCGCAATTTAGATACCGCTCTGCTGGGAATCGAACCCAACACCACTGGGCCATACAGGTCATGAAGTAAATAAGTGGCGTTATATTTATTTAGATAAAGCGAGCCAGCGTCAGAGCTAGCACAAACAAACATCTCGATCAAGATCCAAGGCGGGTCATGGCCGACCGGTCATTGCTCTTCTAACATCAGTAGGTAGTACAATTTATAGTCATTTATACGATACTAACATTTGACTTTGCGCTGACCGATCCCTTGACGTGCGACGACAAAGGCACGACTACGATCTGACGTATGTCGTCTTCTGTAAAAACGACTGCAATACGTGAGAAGAATCTTGTTGCCTGGTAAGATTACAAGTAGGTACTTGTCTTACTGACCTTTCTTGGTATGGGGTGGAGGAGGACCTTTAAAAGGTACCCAGCACCTCGGACGAGGATACCGGGTTATGTGGGATTTGTACCGCACTAAAACCCTCTCGGTGGTCTGCCTCTGTGCTTGGTGAGGACTCCGGGTCGAGCTTCTACTCTCACCGTCCGCAACCCTGGAAGCCCCCTTTTAGCCGTCTCTTACGGTCAGGCAGGGGATACCGGAGCTCTATTCTTAATCATGAAGCTACAAGGACTTTGTCCTACTTACCTACACACACATAAACAACGTTTCACAGTCACAGCAGCATACTAGAGCAGATGTGGGTAGGTGTCGTGTGTGCCATGGACATATACAAAGACATACACAACTTAGACCGAGAACAGAAATTTAAACTCATTATTTCAACCTTCAAGCTTCGCCGAGAATCGAACTCGGGATCTCCCATTGACAGTCTGACATGCTAACCGTTGCGCCACACGGGTCGGCTTTTCTGTTTCGTATAGATATCAACTTATAAAAAATGCAATTAAGATTGTCCAACATTGGAAACCAACCAAGCTTTAGTATTTATGGATGGGTGTATGTTACTATTTTATGTAAAAAAACTGAACAGATTTTCATTATACTCCGCACTCATATACATAGTAGCATAAAGGAAAAGTGTGATTACATGGCAATCATTCTTTCTAGCGTGCATTAAGCTTATAAAAATAAAAGGAAAGCTTAAAACAGACTTTTACTCGGCTGGCTGCAACCCTTTTTGCGTCCTACTGCTGCGCGTCTTTAATGAGAGGCCTGAAACTTACTCCACCAGGCGGTTCAAATGCGGGTTGGTGGCCAAAACACTGTCGAACGCTTTCAAACCGCCCATAAGCCCTCCGACTAGGTTTAACTACTGTTATTATCGATAAAAACCGGGATCGACGGCTTAACGTGCCCTCCGAAGCACGGAAACGCGCATGAAATTTTTCTCACTAGCGGTCACCCATCTCACACTAGATCCCGCCCGTTTGGCTTAGCTGCGTAGATCGTTTACGTTCAACGCTCGTCACCGGGCCATGCGCGCTTCGTCGTCTTATTCTGAAAAGTAAATGCTATCATGCAAGTGATGCAAGTATAACCTTAATAATAAACTTTGACTTAAGTCAGACCTGGTTTAAAAATATGCTTATTTTTCTCCTTATCTCAGAAATAAAAGAGGATAAAGGAGAATAGGAGATGTTTTAAACTAGTAAATATACTCCATATAAGTAGAAAATTATCTTACAAAGTAATAAATGCAAACATCGTCAATTTTTAGCATAATTTTAACAATAATAAGCAAAAACAATCCGATAATGAAAACAAATGTCGAGAAGCGCTACGTTTCAGCGTATTTCCGCCAACCGATAGACGCCACCTTGGAAATGTTGACGACCCCTCGCCTTGAACCTACACTTCTCGGAACTTAGCGCCAATTGTGCCGTAGCCCTGGAATTTTTTATACCAATGTCATATTTGTTTTTCGTTTGTTTTTCAGGTTTTATTTTTTTTCTACGTTTTTTATGACCCACTGCTGGGTACAGGTCTCCTCCCACAAGTGGGAGGGATTTAGACCATAGTCCACGCTGGTCAATGCTGCAGATTGGTGGACATGATACCTTCGAAATATTATGAGTTTGACTCAGGTATGTGTGGTAATTTAATTTATATTTTATTTATATAACTTATAAAAAAATATCTATTTAAATATGTATGTTTATCAGCTTTCTGATTACCTACCATAGTACAAGCTCTGCTCAATTTGGGATCAGATGGTGTTGTGTGACTTGTCCAAAGATATTTATTTATTTATAGTAATTAATTAAATATCACAATATTTTTCATCACCGTGGAGCAGCGATAAATAAGCACATTACAAATTGATTTGTCCGAGGTACGCGCAGAGGATTTGAATCCGATATCTCCGTGTCGGAGACCGCGCTCTTTACCATTCGAACATCGCTGCTCTAGTCTTTAGTTATCGCAAAGGAAACCATGACATCACTGTCAATACAGCCAACACAGTGATGAAAATTGAACTGGTTGCCCCTTTATGAGGCCAAAATAACATGTCCTTAAAGTAGTAACAGCATATGAACACACAAAAGATAGAAGTCTTCTACAGAGGTTGTATGAACATATCCTAAAGATATCATAAGCAAAATTACCGTCTCATAACTATCCTTAATCCATCTTTAGTCCATTTTATTTAGGAGTAAAACCAAAATATTTTTATATGTAGAAACTGCTTCTCTTAAGGTCTCAACCCTCTACGTCTTTATGTATGTATTTAAGTATGTAATAGTTTGCAGAGCATGTTCTTGATAACCAGTAAAATCGGAGTCAATCATTAAAGTAGAAATATATAGGCCATAAACAGATTATCGGAAAAATATAGTTCTAAAGTTTCTTTATTAAAAAGTTCACTGCAAGCTAAAACTTCGCAATGAAAAAATTACCTTACTGTAAGCGCTTTGCTTGAAGACTGACTAAATTAACCAACGAAGCTTCGGAATATCCAAGCTATTCGTAATTTCACCCTCATTTTAATTTTAAAGTGGGCCACATGCTGTTAAGTGGTCACTGCAGTACATGGACATCTGCACAGAATCTCAAGCAATGCTGAAATATTGTTAGATGTTACGTAGTTAAACTCCGGGAGCTGGTGGTCGCCTCATATTAGTCTCTCCGACAACCACTTTTTCTGCGAAATATACTAAAGTTGCTTAGCCGAAATAAAAAAAACACGCTTTTGAAGCCAAAAAAGTGAAAAAAAAAGAAAAAAAAGGGTAGAATCGTGCAACTCACTTTTGAAGCAGATACTTAGATAGGTACTCCAACAAATTGAACTAAAATTGTAAACACATGTTTAGTTTAGATGTAAATGAAATTGCAAAATGGTCGTCGCAACAAAATAGCGGATTACTTATTTTTATACAAACCGGTCTTTATGTGTAATTCAGGGCTATATGTAGTGTAATGGCTTCTATTGAAAATACAATACACCATGAAAAATTTAGTATTATCAGCGCTTATTTAAAAAAAACTTAATTACTATCACATTCCTTCAAAATGAGACGTTAGATGAATTATTAACCTATTAAGAAACCTTGTCGACCTTTACCTTGAACTTAGACCAAAATTGACGCTTATTCCCGAAGCCCTGAAATTCTTAGGTACATTTTAGATTCCGGTAAATTAGGAGTGATAAATCGTGTTTTTATATTCAAGGAGCAACGGCCTTGTTGTTACCTAGATTTACATTGAGGTCAGGAAAGCGTCGAATGTATGAAAATTAAGATTTTACAAAAAATCTTTATCACTGTATAAGAAGCCGCGACGTCGTCTGCGTGTATGGACACTTATAAATCAGTGATAACTATATTAAACCGTGCCTGTCCAACTATTCAAAACAAAAATAGCTTTTCAATTCCAACCAGTAGTTATTTAGATTAGCGCATTTAAACAAAGCCTAAGCCATATGCTTTTATTATGATTGTACTCGTAGATACTAGCTGTTTTCTCGCGACCTTGTCCACGTTAAAACATGTGTGATGCTGATGAACATGACTATTTGTTCTGTGTCTGGGTGTTAATTTATCTATTTAGGTATGTATTTAGAATTAAAATATATATACCTCCTTGTTTTTACGTAATTCTGAAAAAACAAACGAGATGTTCGGTTTTGATGCTCGTTTAAACTAAAATAAATTACTCTCAACCACAACCAAATTAAGCTTTTGTCTCATTCTTAGCATACCAGCAAAACAAGGACGTCAAAAACTATCGATTATCATGCCAACACGCATAGCCCAATAACTCAAGTTAGATCTCACGACCTACCTCAACGTGGTATTATTTCGAAAACTTGTTTATTTCTACACCAAAATAATCAATCTATCTCTTTCTTTAAGCTTATGTGAAAAAGGATGAAAGCTTTGAACAAAGTTGTTTATTGCATTTGACAGCTCCTACGCTTGTCTTATGGTATTTTTGGAATATAAAGGATTAGGCATATTAGGTTTCATTTTGAATATTTTTATGAGTAACCGCCCATAAGGCCTCCGACTAGGTTTAACGACTGTTATCTATAGACAACAACCGGGACCGACGGCTTAACGTGCCCTCCAAAGCACGGAACGCGCATGAAATTTTTTGCCATTAGCGGTCAGGGTCTTGTCAAAATGAGTCTAAGGTGATTATTTTAAATTATTTCAGACTCGATACCAAAGATTCAATCAGTTTTTCTAAGTAGGTATATCGCTATACTATGTTGTTAAAATAGAAACATTTATTTATATTTTGCTGATAGATGAGAGGCTTCTGTAATTGCAGGGTGCATTTTTAATGAGTGATTGGGATTTTTTTGCAAGGGGTTTTTTATGTATTACATACGGCTGTAACCCTTTTTTGCGTTTCACTGCTAGGCACGGGTCTCTCCCGAATTATTGGGGAGGCCTGGAGCTTACTCTGCCATGCTACTCTAATGCGGGTTGGTGTATTATATAGGTAATATACTTATACGATTACTTTTACAGAAAATCAGCATGCGACCGATATACCTCAAAATTTTGTACACATAGCGTAGCGAAGTAAGTTCCAGACCTCCCCAAATAATGGGGGGAGACTCGTGTTAATAACTCCACTTCAAAATTATTTTTCTTAAGGTTCTACAAGAGGATGTCGCACATCACTTAAAACCTTTTAAATCTCTTGAGTATATTCAGTTGTGATAGTAATTATTGCAGGTGAAGCTGCTATAATACACGTTGATTAATCTTAAATCTTACAAACTTATGCTTACATCAAGCAGTTTGAGAACCTGTATGTGAGCGTCACTAATTTTAAACAATCAACATACCCACCTCTCTGTCACTTCGGCAACGTGTGACGGGGACAGGAATATTCTAACCATTATTTCGTATACCTAAGCGCTTAGTCATTACGAGCTAGGCTAAACTGACCTACGCGACCTTCCGCTGGTCGTTGACTCTATCGTCGTCGTCGGTACAAGGTTACGACCAATGTGGACTATTAATCAACAGTTTTCAACGCACACTACTTCAGGACGTAGAACATCAACAAACTTTAGGCATATCCAAAGGCTGAGCAAGAACTAGGTTTCAGTCAGATGGCTGCAACCCTTTTTGCATCCCACTGCTGGGCACGGGCCTCTACCCATTATTGGGGAGGCCTCTAGCTTACTCCACTACGCTGATCTAATGCAGGTTGGTGGAGTTGCGGGTTAGTGGCCAACCCGCTGTCGGATGTTTTCAAACCTCCCTTGTTCCTTCAAAATAAGGCCTCCGACAAGGTCTAACCACTGTTATCCAAACAACCGGGACCAACGGCTTAACGTCCTCTACGAAGCACGGAAACGTGCATGTTCTTGCCACTAGCAGTCATCCATCTCCCACCTGACCCCGCCCGTTTAGCTTATCTGCGTAGATCGCTTGCATTCTACACCATCCGCCGGGCCATGCGGGCTTCAGTCAGATGATATCTGTTCAATCCTTGCGGCTGGCTGATGTACCTAAATATATTCAGCCGTGCTGAGAGTCTTCCGTAAAACGTTTGCCTCTACGGTGGTCGTGGTGGCGGTGGTGTAATAAAAGACCAGTTCAGCCTCACTAAACCCTAGTTGCATACGAAAATCCTCTCGGTACCAAGGACCCCATTGACCGTACTGGATAAACAGAAAATAGCGCCGTGCCTCCCCACCATACCAGATCGACTTTGGTTGAAATTTAAAAAATACTTATTAGTTTCAGTGGCTTTTAACATATCTTTATATACATATTACTATAGCGCACAATATCAATAGAAAGCAGTCGTCGTTACCGGACTAGTAAAGTGCACTGCCCCGGTCATAATATGGACTATGTCCTTCAATTTCTTTCTATTGTTTTAACACCATTTAGAGTAGGGTTGCCAGGTCGCCAAACCTAATAGCCGGACAGACCAGCCAGTTTGGTCGGACATTTGGGTAGAAAGGCCGGACACACTACATTATTGAGGATTTTGTGTCTCAGTATTAATAAGTACGACAAAAAAAAACTGCAGCCTGCGAGAACGACAGTCAACTCGCTTGCGCTCTGCCACACTCGGCGCTCGATCGTTTGCGAAATGTAAAAAAGCCTAACAAAAGCCGGACAAGCCGGGCACCGTTTATTTTGGCCGGACACGCAATTAAAAAGCCTACCTATGTCCGGCTTTATCCGGACGTCTGGTGTACAGCGTAATCGACCATCACCATCCACGTCACCGTCACCATGTTGACTGTCTATGAATTTTCGGTTTCATTCGCAGCGTAATTTTAATGATGTATTTAATTTCTGTTCTTGTTCTGGCTGTTTGCGTTACTGTTTTTGTGTGTGTTCGCGTACCCACTACACAGATAATCTTAGTGTGTAAAGCGTTATTAGAAAACCGTCATATGGATGTATGGGAGTTGCGGGAGGTACTGATTCAAAGAAATGACCATAGTATTTTGCAACAAGTTTATTACAGACTTAACCTTAATGCATTAATAATACATTAATAAGACGCATGAGAACATCACATGCTTCACCGTCGAGAAATAAAATACTTTTACCTACATTATATTAAAAAGACTTTTTTACCAATAAAAGTGGCCATCAGGATCATCCAGTATAGCAGCGTAACTGCATTAAACTCAGACAAGGTTAATATAGATGTCCATGAGTTGGAGCAACCACTTACA
Source organism: Pyrgus malvae (assembly GCA_911387765.1). Lineage (NCBI taxonomy): Eukaryota > Metazoa > Arthropoda > Insecta > Lepidoptera > Hesperiidae > Pyrgus > Pyrgus malvae. The sequence continues at coordinate 1,770,978 of OU426958.1, read as the reverse complement.
ATCACATTATTAAGTCCTACATTCTCGTCTGCTAATCGCGCGACACTTTGTATTTTCGAGGTTTGCTAAGGAAAATATTTTCATACTTTTCAAAATCATAACAAAACACAAAATCAAATGGATAATTTGGCCCCTTAAGATAACCTTCAAACGGCCATTGACGCTGTGTGACTAAGCATAGATGCTTGCCAAATGGCGACACTAAAACGGAAACTAAACAATAATAGATATATTATGTTGTGTGGCGCAAGCAGATGAAATGACGGAACACGATATTAACCAAAAACGTTAAAGAAAAGATACATTATTTCAAGATTAATTTCACATCATACTCGTTTTATTTACGAAAATATCAAGGGCCATTAATTAAGAGCATTAATTTGAAAGGAATCAAGCAAAAGCCGACAGTCGTTAGACGAGATGGCTTTTGGAGTGGAGACCGCGTTCACGCAAACGAAGTGTAGCCCCCCTGCGAGATGGCGCGACTAGCTGCGCCAGGTGGCGGGAAGTAACTGGATGCATAGAGCCGAAGATCGGGCTCAGTGGCACACCTTGGAAGAAGCTTATGTCCAGCAGTAGACTGATAAGAGCTGATAAAGAAGCATTGAATACGCGTGTGATAATGAATAGTCTTCATGAATTGGGTAGAGTTAAAACAGTAGGTAATATAAGGTACAACGTCGTAGCACAAATTACGTATCGGTGACTGGTCGTAGATAGGCAATGTTATAATTGGATGCTTCGATCCGGGAAATTGGAAAATAAGGTGTGGTTTCAGAGAGAGAATTCATGAGAATGGTTCTAGACGTCCATGGGCTGTAGCTATCGAAGCACATGATAATTTATCCAGTCTATATAGTCATTACGTTCTAAAAAGTACGAAAAACAAGATGTTCTCATGAAAATAACTATCTATCTTATATCAAGTAATGACGCGTGATATTTTTTATTGTATTAAATACATATTGCCTTTACATGCATATTTGAGAAGTCATGTAATGACAATTTACTAGAAAAAAACGTTCAAATTTAAGGGTATTCAAGCCAACTAAAGTCGGTCCAAACGAAATAAAATAAATAAAAACCCTCTGAAAACATGGGGTCAAAATAGAAACACATTTAAAAAAGCCTATTGTATCGATATATTACCAAAATGTTGATATCATTCCAATTATTGTCAGAAAAATCCAACAAACAATGCGCTGCTTTCAACTTTTTCTAAAATTTTAGTGAAAATTGTTTTCAATATTTGGAATTGTGAAAAATAAAAAATGTGTTTCTGTTTTTGTATTTTTGTAAAGGTTCTACAAATTGTTTTGTAATTGCCCGGTCCATCTTCTTAGGTATTTTTTTAAAATTATTTGTGTTTTCACTATTGAAAGGACCTGCGTGGCGCAATAGTTATCATGCCGGACTGCCAATCGAAGGGTACCGGGTTCGATTCCCAGCGAAACAGAAATTTGACTGATGAGTTTAAATTTCTGTTCTCGGTCTGGCTGTTTGTGTTTCTGTCTTTGTGTATGTCCATGGTACTCACGACAAAAGGTATATCTACCCTACTGTGGCGCTATGCAAAAAAAACTTTATAACAATGGATTGGTTTTCGAAACTTAAAAGATTTTCCAGTCGCGTATAAGTCAGATTTCAGATTTTGACTTTTCTGACTTTATGAATCTGACATAATAATATAGATTCATAAATATTTCAAACTAATATATAGGAGGAAATAGGGCTAAAAACTCGATTCCCATAAACCCCACACGATATAAAAACCTACTAAACTAAACTGTCACCCGGTCAAAGTTTAACAACAGGAAGGGTATAAGCAAAACATATTTTATTATACCCTATCTTCGAGAGCAATTCCGTCGGTTGTAAGATCCCCGATTACCATGATCGCATGAAGGGTTCGGTGAAAGGGGTTCCCGGGAATTTTATTTTTATTCCCGGAATAAAGCAGTGAAAAACTAGTTGATTCCCTTTTGTGAATATGTTTCCTCATGTTTGTATTGATACGTTGTGTTGAACAATAGAATTATTCTAATACAAGATCAGATGTTTTTAGTCTGTTCTAAACGATGAACTTTAACTTCGTGAGGGATTACGGGTTTTTTTTTCGCCGGCTTTTTTTTTCTCTCAGTGTATAAAAACCCAGTTAATTGGGTGCCCAAAGCCGATGACGCTCATAAAATACCGTATAAATAATTAGCAAAAACAAAATATGGGATAAATATAAATCAATAATATGATTAGTAAATTTAATACTCAAATAAATTTTTAAGTTAGATTTCAGTCAATACTTTCTTTTATTTATTAATATTTTTTGCATACCTTACTGAGGTACATATGGCGGACTATTAAATGTATAAAACAACTTTTGTAATAGGTACCCATATTTGTGCAAATAAATCATTTGTCTTTGTCTGTTAGTAATGAATTAATAATATTGATTGGCTGTTTTAGATCAAGAAGGCTATGCAGTTGCGCTGCTACTCCGGAGGCTGGTGGTCGCCTCATGTAAGTGTGGCCGGCAACTGTACCTTTCCACCGAAACACAACAGAATTGGTTCACGGCAGAAGTGGGTGCAGCGGTGGTACTTCCCCGGGCGACCCTAATAGTTCTACCACCTACAAATACTACTACAACGTACCTATTACATTAATACGAGTACTTATGAATGTATAATATTACCTTTTACACTTAGTACTGACCTTTAAAACAGAGGCCATTGCTCTTCGGTACGTAATAGTAATTTAGTTCTATTAATTAGTGAAAATAATTTGCCTGACCTTGGTAACCGATAATGAAAGTGTAGTGAAACTTAATCAGCATGACAATTTGGCTTTATGGACGGTGTAATGGCTGTATAATAATTATATTTAAACTATTTTACTAAATGTTTTCATAGGTAGGTGGTAGAACTATTATGGTTCGCCCGGGGAAGTACCACCGCTGCACCCACTTCTGCCGTGAACCAACTGTATTGTGTTTCGGTGGAAAAGTGCAGTTGCCGCCCACACTTACATGAGGCGACCACCAGCCTCCGAAGTAGCAGCGCAACTGCATACGACATTAGACAAGACTTACATATGCTTGCTTGAGGTTGTATGTACATGTCCATGGGCTGCAGCAACCACTTAACACCACATGGCCTGCATGCTCGTCCGCTACTCCATTAAAAAAAAGGTGGTATAACTTTCATTCGTTACGATTCGTTACGAGTACGATCGAAGGAAAGAGGGCATCCGGACATCTCTTGGTACTAACTTCTGCAACAAGTGGAGAGATATAACAAGGAAAGCGCTTAGTGGCGGTCACGACCCTCAGCACTGAGGAAACTGACTACGAGAGAGAGAGAGAGATAAATTTCATGGCTCCATTGGGGAAACACCCACTTCTGCCGTGGTATGGTCGCTGGCCAGACTTACATGAGGTGGCCATCAATTTCCATAGTAGCAGTTGCATGAACGGCATACTACTTCAAGAAACGTTATTTTTATTCATTAAAAAAAATAAACGATCCATTTTATGAACTAAGAAACTTATAAAATGCAGGCCACGTGAAGTGGTAACCTGCCCATGTCTGGTTTGAGATCGTGTAAAAGAGCTCTGCTACTCCGGAGGCTGAAAAGTCAATTTTCATCCTCTGTGATCGGCAAATACACATTTCCACTGAAACACAAAAGAACGCATAGATGCAGCGCTAAGTGGTACTTTTCAGTAGAACCATGCATGCTCTACCTATAAACTGAACTGATTTCAATGTGTAACATACTTAGTAACGATGCTTCTCTCTCTCTTACTCTCTCTCTCTCTTCAGCCTTTATCAGTACAATGCTGGACATAGGCCTAACGAAGCTGGGTGATAATATATTTATTTATATATAACGTTACATACTCATAGCCCCACAGTAAGGTAATACTGTGTCGTGGGTACCATGGATACATGCAAAGACAGGAACACAAACACCCAGACCAAGAACAGAAATAAAAATTCATCATCCAAATTTCTGTTTCGCCGGGAATCGAACCCGGGAACCCTCGATTGGCAGTCCGGCATGGTGACCATTGTGCCACGCGGGTCGTCGTGATAAGTAAATTGTTTAAAATATTTTGTAATTAAAATTGTTTCACATAAGATTTCAATGCAATTATGCTCTATTTAACTAATAATATTTTTTACTGAAGTAATCAATGACGTACTCAATAATTCAATTGATCTGAAATGTATATATTATTGATAATAATGTATTGTGTTTATAAATTTAATGCTAATATTATTTTCTTTACGCTAACGCATTAGATATTAACACGTTTAAGAAAAGCACCCTGTAGGTATTGATTCCCTCTTGCGAGTGTCGAAAATTTGCGGCATAAACCGCTGTATCTTTTGATTGCGCTGGCTTAGACGTTTGATTTTTTCACAGCTACAAGGGACAGTAGACCTGAGTATTTGATATAAATTCCAGCTTGATACCTTCACGCGTTCCTGAGAAAAAGGGTCTTGACAGATAGACAGACAGACGTACGAACAACAAAGTTATACTATTAGGGTTCCGTTTTTCCTTTCGAGGTAAGGAACATTAAATATTAACATTCCAAAAACAATTATTTTTTATTTCTATTCGGTGTTTCATTTTAAATACACTAGATCTAAATCTAGACAACCTACCGCAACCGGTGACCTAATGTCATTCTAAACTAGCGGTCATTACTCCGACGACGCCTCGGCCAATTTAATGTGCCAGCTAGAATATATTTGACTGCATAAACATGCGGCGCAATAAATTACGTTTTGTTCTTTCTGAAACAAAATGTTGAAAACAATAATATTGTTGCTTAATATTCTATTCAGCAAAGTCCTATCGACTCTGTTGGTAGTAGTGATAGACTGACAAGCGCATTTGTGTGTATGCATTGTTTTCAGGTCTCCCTGAATATCAGCAGCCGTAACGGTCTTCTGTTATGGCACAGGCTGAGGGTGACCTTTTTCACCGTTGGTTTATAGAAATTAATATTATAATCTACATAGTTTAATGCCAATTATTTGTTCTTTTTAAATTATTTTGTATCTACTTGCTTGCTTCTGTTACTGGCTAATTGTGTTTATTTCTTCATAGTATTATTGTAATTTATTTTTATATTCAAGATGAAATAAATAACTTCTATTCTATTCTATTAGCTTTTGAAGCGTTCGCAAAAAAATCTGGACATCTCTGTAATTAACACAACACACTATTTAGTTAAAATTACAAATAAGTATACGGTTCCTGATAGGTATGTTTATTTTACGTATGTTCAGATAGGTAAAAAAACCACATAAATAAGTGCTTCTTTGTAATCAAAAATAAGAAAATTACATAGATAAATAATTCATAATTCACCTTTATTTCATGATATTTAAGCAGTCAGATGTTAATGTACGTTTAATGTAGTTGAAACGCGTCATAACCAACATCAACATAATCTTTGTATATGCAATACCTAACAATAAAATTCCATACAAAACGTTGTTTTAGTTTAGATTACAATTTAAACCTTTATTAAGCTTATTAAAATGCATAGAAGCAAAAAAAAACTGTTTTACTCAGAAGACCTACGCACACTGTATGGTTATCCTAATCTTTAAACAGCTCCTATCTACATTTTGAAAGGAAACTGTATAGTGAGTACAGATGGAAGCGAGTCAGTGATCTGATCGAGTAACCTTCAGAACTAACGGTCACGGACATGGTGTATAGCACTTTAGTTTCGATCACGGAAAATTTGGTTACCCCAAATTGATCTATCAGGCTTGTGATGACAACATGAGTTTCAAACATTTTCAAAAAGAACCTCATTTAAAATCAAAACAGAGGTAAGATAATCCAACTTACTATACCTATAGGCTGATGCAATATGCTTAACTTATTAATGGAAATAATAATAATAATACAACTTAACAACATTAATAACTTAACAACATTAAAGTGTCTCATTATAATATTGGACCTATATCCCTATGCAAGTCTTCCAAATGACCGGGTCGAATAATACTTTCGATCCGTGATCCTTAAGAAGAGATATATAATAATAATAAAAAAATAAATGGTAGACGGGATTAAAGATAATATGACATGCTTTATTTTGGCATATGATGAAAATACATACATCTTCATCATATGCCAAAAGATCTGATCATAAGTGGCGACTAAAACACGCAGCGTTTCGCTGGTAATCAGGATCTTCAGTCCTCTTCAAGTGCTGAAGCAAGCCACCGAGGAGGTTTTAGTGTGGTACAAATCCCACATAATCCGGTATCTCATTAAAGATGGAGGTACGTTTTGAACGGACATTCCCCTAAACATTTAATAATAAAGTCTATCGCTTAATATAAAAAAAAAAAAAAACAAAAATTAACTTAATATAACAAAAAAACAAATGCTAAGGGCATTTGTTTCCCAAAAATTATGTAAGTTTACAACACACGCATTACTATTATAGTTGCAGTATTATTAAATAGTAATCAAACTTTAATTCGCTTTCCATTTTCCCGTGATCAAAACATTGGGTATTCGATACTAAATGCAGTACAACGACCCCAGCGACCAAACGCTTAGGAATTTTGGTGCAATTGTTTGAGTCTAATTGATGCGACAGCCGTGTCAGTCATTAATTCAATTTTGGCTACGTTCCTTAAAATGAGGATCATTGAACGTCTAGTCAACAAATCTGTATTTCATAGCCGAGTAAGTTACAAAAAATCCAGACGGTATTTAAATACATGGCGACCACATCTCGGCCAAAGAAGCACAGGCCCTTTAACAGTCTTACGACCTGAAGAAGACAGCGGGAAGACGTTGGATTCTCAGAGTGCAAGATCAAATGGAGTTGCGTATTACGAGAAAACTTAGTCTAGTAGTGGACTAGTGGACTCTTAAAGATTGACGAATGGATGAATGGCTGGATTCAAACAAAATTTTAGCCATAATATGGGGTAGCAAAACTTCATCATACTTTAACTAGTTCGTCACTATTTTCCGAATTTCCTTTCACATTTTTCCACAAGGTTTGTTTGAGCTCTACTAATAAGTAATTGATAACGAATTGGCGTTTTAGCTTTTGAAAATTGACTTAGAAACATTGATCGGAAATTTTACAACTTTTATTTCAATTGCATGTACAGTTAATTGGCTGGAACTCTTTTATGCATCCCACTGCTGGGCACGGGTCTGTCCCCATTTTCATTTTGAAGCCTTTGCTGCAATGCATATTGGTGGAAATACGGGTTAGTGGTAAACCGGATGTTTTCAAACCGCCCATTGAGGACAAGGTTTAACAACTATTGTCGCAAGGCCGCGGCTAGCGTAGAACACAAGCGATCTATGCAGCTAAAAATTTCATGCGCGTTTCCGTGCTTCGGAGGGCACGTTAAGTCGTCCGTCCCGGTTGTTGTCGATAGATAACAGTCGTCAAACCTTGTCGGAGGCCTTATGGGCGGTTTGAAAACATCCGACAGCGGGTTGGCCACTAACCCGCATCTCCACCAACCCGCATTGGAGCAGCGTGGTGGAGTAAGCTCCAGGCCTCCCCAATAAGGGGGAGAGACCCGTGCCCAACAGTGGGACGCAAAAAAAAGGGTTGCAGCCATGTGGCGCAATGGTTACCATGCCGGACTGCCAATCGGAGGATCCCGGGTTCGATTCCCGGCGAAACAGAAATTTGAATGATGAGTTTAAATTTCTGCTCTTGGTGTGGTCAAACAGTGTTTCTGTCTTTGTATATGTCCATGGTACCCACGACGCAGGGTATATCTACCCTGCTGTGAGGCTATGAGCGTGAAAAGTTATTATTATTATTGTTATTATTATTACTATCTATCGATAACAACGGCGACCAATGGTACGGGATGGTATGGTACGGCAGCATGTAACATAAACGTTTGTTTGCTACAAACTGATCTAAGAGACTTTGATAGCGATGCGCGATGACGAGAGGTTTAATTCGATTGTTTCGATTATTTGAACATCTTGACAGTTCTCGATTGTTTCGATTTGGACACGTGTCTGAATCGGTCTATTATTGCTACTGGCGCATGGGCGCTCAATCGCGAGTTGTTCCCAGGCGCGGTCCCAGGGGAGTTACAGGGGACATGACCCCCCCCCCCCCCCCAAATCCATTAGTTATGCGTAGATGGAAGGCGAAACAAGCCAATTTGGGACACCCCTTCCCGCAAATTTCTTAGTGATCCCAAAATTTCTTGGCGACCCCTGCCAAAATTTACGGCTGTGACCGCGCCTGGTTGTTCCTCGATGAAACGGAGTTTCGTGAGTGAATCGTAAGTCAAGAACATCCCTAGCCTTTGACATGAAAACTTTGTTGTCAATAGACACAACCTACCGTAATCGTCTACGCGCAAAACTATGCAACTACGAGCGTCTAACGTGACCTTGAGCGGCCGCGCGGTCGTTGCTCTACTTCCCTATCGCACAGGGTTATACAACTACTGGAAGCACGTGTGCTGCCCCTTTTTAAGAATATTCGCAGAGTATTCTTTAATACTGATTAAGTACGAAAACAAACCGATAGTTTAAAAAAACAACAGCTATAATTTCTGGAGCGTCGGCCATTTTGAATTTAGATTGACCTTCCATCCGCATAAAAGTTGCGACTTTAACCCTACAGTGCATGATTTTTTATTTTGGCCTCAAAAAACTAAATAAGCTTGCAAATTTTATTATTTTGATAGAAAAAATATTAAAAAAAATTGCAACTCAATAGAAACGCGGGTATGCAAGTTTTTTTGTATGACCCAGATATGGCACACTATGCATTTTAGGACAAATCTTTACTATGTATTATAAACAGGCAGAAATGAAACAACCTCGATATAATCAAACTTTATTCATGAAATTTTTACTTTTTATATAAGTATATTTATTTTCATGTTATAAAACTTATTTAGCAAACCCTGATAGTACCTAATAGGAACTAGGTATAAGATATAGGAAATTCATGTAATTATCCGACAAAAATATTTAAAAATACATATATAAAATCGAAAACAGGATGTGGAGTGACACAAAACAGACCTTATCTTTGTAAATACAAAGTGCCACATTACATTTCTGACAAGTTATGAAGGATTTCCCCTTATAAGCTGGTAAGTTTCATAGTTACTTGGCGTTGAACTAAAGAGGTGGTCAGTTCAATCAATCCTGACACATTTTGATGGTACATTGGCTTTTCGTTTTACTTTTTTCTTTCTTCAATCATGCCAAATATAAATAAGGATGGTCTTCTTGTTTCCCGTGTCCTATTTTTAGCCACTTCCAAACGAATTCCAATTTAAATTTCCAAATGAGTGATTGAATGATGGTACCCAATTCAAAATTCCACAATACGCAGATGTTTTGGTTTCTGTACCAGTTCCTACAAAAGACAGATATCTAAATACTTTTGAATCCCATTTTTGTAACTGCAACTGGTTTTGGAAGATTATTTTGAATGCTGTATTTAGCAGACTCTTCAGCTATGTGGTTGAGCAAATCATCATCGAAAAATGTAAAATAAAGTATGTAAAGGTGTTTCAAAGCCTGTAGTTATTTTCCGGTTTTCCTAATGATGCATTAATTCTTGTAAATGTAGTATCTGGTTGCTAAAATACTATTTACGTCCATATTTATTCCCCTTTCTTAGTTTTTCTTCTTGACAGCCTGTGGGGTTCCTGTAGGACGGGGGCTGCAAGGGTTGCCCCAACTCTTGACGTAACCCATCTTGATCTAGAATAATCTTGCCTGGAAGTAATTAGGCCGTGGCATAACATTACCTAAGCTGGACGTCATTTATGTGCTACAGCTTGGCTGTGGACTATGCATGCTTACGTTTACATCGAAGTTATCATCCTGTAGTACTTCAGGAAACTTTCTATTTTATTCATCACCAAATCCTGAATTCTGAGCATGTCGTCATAACTTTCCTCATCAGAATGTTCCAATTCATCTTCACTACCAGATGGAATTTGAAAATAGTGTCAAATATCAAAGTAACTCATTTGTTTATTGCGATTCACCTGATAACAATACTTATGATTTCAGGACACTTATTGCATGGTGTGACATATTTGGCACAAACAAAAAAGTGACGATTTTATAAACTTTTTATCAACAGAATGGCAAAATTACAAATGCAATATAAAATAGAATCATGAACTTACCTTTACTATTTTTTTTGCCACTAAAAACAGAGTTTTCCTATACTTTTCATGTAATTGTATACGCCGCTTATTGTCCGTGCTCAAAATACCGACTTTGTTGACGAAAAACTTTTCTAAATCAATTCCACGACATCTAACTGAAATGACCGGTACTAAATTATGATAGTCAAATATTGCATAGTACACTAATCCTTACTAGATGTAGCTACTAGATCTGAGTTTTGAAATATATTCATTTTTTTCGTATGTCCCATATGTGGCACACTATGCGCTGTAGGGTTAAAGGGATACTACGAGTATGTAGCCTTAACCACGGAATTGAAAACTTTCAAACGCATACGTGTCATGTTTAATGAAAAAAAATATTTTTCTATCCACATGTGCCTAGCAAACAGGTAGATGGGTTGCTGCATGCAGTGTAAACGTCCATTTGTTGAACATGTACAGACAAACAGCAGACAGACTTTTAATTATAATAGAGCATCAATGTTTGCTAATAAATTATCATAGATATTCACTAACTCTCGTTCTACGAAGCATCGAAGTCTAGCATCAATAGACACAACCAAAACAACGCACGAACTACGCAACTACGAGCGTGTATCGTGATCTTGAGCGGCCTAGCGGTCATTGTTCCATTTCCCTATTGCACGGAATTATACAACTACTATCCACGTGTGCGATGATTTGTACAAGAAAGTCCAGTTCTTCTTTAAATTGTTAAATAGTGCGTTACGAACTGGAAGGCCTTATTTTGTACGACCGTATCCAAAAATTCCTGAATTTTCTAACCTCATTTTTACATAATAATAAATAAATTCTAGCAAACTCATTCGGTAGTTTAATTTAATCAATTACAATGTCAATTTTATAAATGGTGAAATAAAAAAAAACTATCAGAGAACGTCAAAAAGTATTCCGATAATTTTAAAACTTACGGACGGATGTGTACATATTAGGTTCTCAGATAACACTAGACTGGGCCACCGTTCTGATTTTGGAGACTATACTAAATCAATATTTAGGAGCTTAATGTTTTTTTATTATAAAGGAATCTTAATCAAAGGAACATTAGAACAGGTTAAGGTATTAAAATAAAGACAACCTATCGCAACACAGTGACATATTACGCAACTATCGAACATGACCTTCATCGCGTGGCGGTCGTTGTTCTAATTCCCTAACGTGCGCAACGATAGAAATAGAGTGTTTATTACAATGAAGAAACATTAAAACAGGTTTTAATATTCCGATAATAGACGCAACCTACCGCAACATGACGCTAGAGTACGAAACTATCTAAAAATACGTATAGAGTACGAAACTATCTAAAAATACGGCACGTCGGCAGAATTGGCCAGCGTCGATCCCCTTGCGGGAGTCGAGCTTTTTGGTCACTTGCCAAGGCTGTCGAAGGTAACTTCTGTCGGTCGTCTCTACCATCTTTACGCAAACCGGACGATACCCTGGCTCACACGGCAAAAGGGAAAGCCGATCTCCTGGGTACCCTGTTTGCCTCAAACTCGACTCTTGACGACAGAGGTGCCATACCGCCGACCATCAAGCAGTGTGAGAGCTCGATGAAGGACGTGCGTTTCACTCAAAAGGCCGTCAGACGAGCTCTGCTAGCCCTCGATGTCAAGAGGTCGAGCGGGCCGGATGATATCCCCGCGATCGTATTAAAGACGTGCGCTCCCGAGTTGGCTCCCGTCTTAACGCGCCTATTCTCGCTTTCCTACACCACTAGTAAAGTACCGTCTTCGTGGAAGGTAGCCCTAGTACACCCAATACCGAAAAAGGGTGACCGCAGTGACCCGTCCAATTACAGGCCCATTGCGATAACCTCCCTGCTCTCTAAGGTGATGGAGCGTGTTATAAACACGCAGCTCCTTAGGTACCTTGAGAAGCACCGGTTAATCAGCGATCGTCAGTATGGCTTTCGCCAGGGCCTTTCGGCCGGTGATCTCTTGGTGTACCTCACACACCGCTGAACTGAAGCCATCGAGGGTAACGGGGAGGCTTTGGCAGTCAGCCTGGATATTGCAAAGGCCTTTGACCGGGTCTGGCACAAGGCCCTTCTCGCGAAGCTTCCATCTTACGGTCTTCCCTTGAGGCTATGCAACTGGGTGGCTAGCTTTTTATCTGAGCGGCAGATTAAGGTCGTTGTTGACGGATGCTGCTCAGATATGAAGCCCATTAACGCCGGTGTTCCCCAAAGCTCAGTGCTGTCCCCTACACTATTCATTCTGCATATCAATGACATGCTGCAACAATCACGCAGTATACATTGCTATGCAGATGATAGTACGGTGGACACACTATACACCTGTCGAGCCAATGCCTCTCGGTCACAAGTGGAGGAAAGCAGAATCAAACTTGTGTCTGAAGTCGAGAACTCTCTAGAGCGGGTCTAGGAATGGGGTCGACTTAACCTTGTCGAGTTTAACCTCACGAAGACACAAGTTTGCGCGTTTACCGCTAAAAAAACCCATTTGTTATAGCGCCCAAGTTCCAGGGTACCGCGCTCACCGTCGGTGAAAGTGTTGGTATCTTGGGAGTTGACATTACGAGTAAAGTGCAGTACCGGAGTCATTTGGAGCACAAAGCCAAATTGGCGTCCAAAAAACTTGGTGTCCTCAATAGGGCGAGGCAGTACTTCACTGCGGGGCAACTCCTGACGCTGTACAAGGCACAGGTCAGACCCCACATGGAGTACTGCTCTCATCTCTGGGCAGGAGCACCAAAATACCAGCTACACCCATTTCACTCCGTTGAAAAGCGCGCAGTCCGAATCGTCAACGACCCAAGATTGACTGACAGGCTAGAACCGCTCAGCTTGCGAAGAGACATAGGCTCGCTCTGCGTGTTCTACCGACTTTACTATGGTGAGTGCTCCGAAGAACTTTTCAAACTAATGCCTACATCACCATTCCATGATTATACCACCAGGCGAAGGTTAAAGTTCCACCGGCACCATCTGGACTCGTGGTGGTCTTCCACAGTCCGCTTTGCACGCTCCTTTTTACCACGGACGTGCAGGTTATTGGACAACCTTTCAGCTGAGCCATTCCCAGTGGACTATAACATGGGGTTCTTCAAGAAAGCTGTAAAAAGAGCTCTTATCCAAAGCCGGCAATGCTCGGGTGGCTCCCTTGGGGTTGCCCGTGTCCATAGGCGACGGTGATTGCTTAACACCACGCGGCCCGTCTGCCTTTTTGTTCGGTTTACATATAAAAAAAAACTAAAAAGAGTCATTAACTTCATCGCACAGCAGTCGTTGTTCTAATCTGTACTGTTTATATCAAAGGAACATTAGAATAGGTTAAATAATTACAATAAGGACGACCTACCGCAACACAATGATATAGTGCGCAACTATCGAACATGACCTTCATCGCGTAGCAGTCGTTGATCTAATTCCCTAACGTGCGCAACGATAGAAATATAGTGTTTATTACAATGAAGAAACATTAAAACAGGTTTTGATATTCCGATAATAGACGCAACCTACCGCAACATGACGCTAGAGTACGAAACTATCTAAAAAGAGTCATTAACTTCATCGCACAGCAGTCGTTGTTCTAAGCTGTACTGTTTATATCAAAGGAACATTAGAACAGGTTAAAGAATTACAATAAAGATGACCTACCGCAACACAATGATATAGTGCGCAACTATCGAACATGACCTTCATCGCGTAGCAGTCGTTGCTCTAATTCCCTAACGTGCGCAACGATAGAAATATAGTGTTTATTACAATGAAGAAACATTAAAACAGGTTTTGATATTCCGATAATAGACGCAACCTACCGCAACATGACGCTAGAGTACGAAACTAACTAAAAATAGTCATTAATTTCATCGCATAGCAGTCGTTGGTCTAATCTGTACTGTTTATGTCAAAGGAACATAGGTTAAGGTATTACAATAAAGACAACCTACCGCAACACAATAAAAAGGGTTAACAATAATAAATAGCATGAAATATATTGTAAATGAGTATTTTTTCTTAACATAATTATGTATAATTATAACTAAATATATTACGATTATCGTTTGATTTTATTTTTTCACTTTTCTTCATAACCACCATTCGTTGCTTCTTAAACTACCCCAAGTCCGCTTGTAGAGAATGCTTATGATTAAATCCTACCATAAAAATGAATTGTATAATATAATTTCTGTATACATGAAGATTAAATAAATAATGCGCTAAACCAAAAAATGGAAGATATAAAATATATATACTGGATAAAGTGGACATAATAAATATACTGGACAAAATATCCTGGATAAAGTGATTTTCCACCCCACTGAGGCCAGCGTGGTGGATTAAGATCCAGGCCTCCCCAATTATGAAGAGATTCGTACCCAGCAGTGGGACGCAAAAAAGGATATAGCTAAAGTGATTTTTAAAAGCTCATGTACTGTTCAAGAGTTCCATGTTTGCTTTTATTAGAAACATTAGAACAGATGTAGATATTCCGACAGCGGACCTAACCTACCGCAACTCGACAAAACTATAGTACGCACACATCTAACATGACCTTCATCGCGCAGCGGTCGACGCACTACTCTATCGTTGGATTATTCAACAACGTTCAGACGTATTCCAGAATTTGTCTTAGGATGTAAACAAAAGATGAAAATATTTATTGGAGAGTAAATATAAAGTACGTGTCAATTTGGAAATTAATTGACATTTGTTTTAAGTACTCGTAACTATAGGAAACTAGCCTTCCGCCAGCGGCTTCGCCTACGTGGAACCGTTTTATAGGTTCTAGTAGTATAAAAACCATCCTATGTCCTTTCCCAAGATTCACTGTATCTGTGTTCCAAATTTCATTAAAATTGGTTCAGTAGTTTAAGCGGGTAAGCGTAGCAGACAGACAGACAGACAGTGTTACTTTCGAATTTATAATATTTGTAGGGATGGGAGGTGTACATAAGTACATAAAACTGCAAAAAAGCTTTACTTTTAATAATAATCTGAATGCAGCTAATTACCATTGTAGGTTGAAAATTGCGTACTTCTAAGTTTTTTTTTTGACTACGAACTGAACTAAGTATTTGACAGTTAGGTCATAGATTTAATAAAGTAACTCCTAATTCTATAGTATAGCTGGAATTCAAAATAGTAAAAAAACGGCAAATTGTTTGTAAAGTAGGTTTACGATCGAGATGTTTACGTGATAACGTCCGCACGAGAAAATCTCCATTCGTTTGTATGCCGCTAGAGTGAGAGAGACGGAAGATCGGTCCACTCACTCGAACGCTATGCCAGCCTCCGCTCGTGAGGATTCCGCGTGACAAGTTTCACGGAATGACTTGCAGCGCTCGAGATGAGACGGGAGATCGGTCCGTCTCTCTCTCGTTATACCTGCGATCGCGCTCGTGAGGTTTTGGTGTGACACAAGTTTCTGAACATGTCACCCGACTAAAACGATTTTAAAGACGTTATCACGTCAAAAAACCTATGAAATATGCTTCGGTGTGGCTATTTGTTTATTAATTATTTCAATATTTAATAATGATGTTATGAACCCGTATATTTTTTCAATCCCCACTTTGTTTACAGGGAATGATTGATTGTCGGCTTGATGATTTTTACAAAGTAGTCGGTTTTTACTTTAGAAATAGAATATTATAATTATGCACTGAGTTATTATTACTACGTATAGAGTGGACGTCTCTACTAGATTTCTTGTTACACGTGTTAGAGCCAATCAGCATCAACGCGCTCAGTCAGTGTCGGACGTCTGAGGCTGTTCAACGCATTGGAATGTAAAGTGTACGTCAAATATGCCTTCTTGCGTATTGTACCTTATTACCAATTGACAGAGGTCTTTATTGGTTGGCACATTTGTCTGGTTATTTGGTTCATTACACATTTCGCAATGCATGATGAGCGCACTGATTTTGTTCAGAATGTCGTCTCTATACGTAGTAATATAACTCAATGTAATTATGCTGTAAAATCTAAAAATAATTTAATAAATCAATTTATTACAAAAAAATTAACCGTCCGTGCTCTTTCAGAACAATAAGTATGCCACAACTTCAAAATAATTTTAGGAATATTTATCATTGACAAAAAAGTATCATAGGCAAACCCATACTAATATTATAAATAAAAAATGAGTTTGTTGGTTTGTTTGTCCTTTTTACGTGGCAAAGTTGATATGGACTGACCTACTTTTTTATAGGATAGGTACTTGGAAAGAAGGAAAAAACGTGTAGCACATGCAGGTGACGGAGCGGGCGTAATGCTAGTTTACTGTATTAATTTTGGAAGTCTTTATTAATGGCTGCAACCCGTTTTGCATCCCACTGCTGGGCACGGGTCTCTCCCCATTACTGGGGAAGCCTGGAGCTTACTCCACCACGCTGCTCCAATGCGGGTTGGTGGAGATGCGAGTTAATGGCCAACCCAAGACAGGTTAAACGACTGTTATCTAGCGACAACAACTCCGAAGCACGGAAACGCGTAGGAATTTTGTACCACTAGCGGTCACCCATCTCACACCCGACCGCGCCCGTTTGGCTTAGTTGCATAGATCGATAGAGAAGCGCGCATGGCCGGCAGTTAACGTAGAAAGCAAACGATCTATTCAACTAAGTCTATTTAATTAAAAATAAAAATTATTGCTTTGTAACATAACTAACTGAAGAAATGATAATGTAAATAACCGGAATTACACACAGGAAAACAAACAGAGTTCTTACTTCCACGGCACGCGTACACAACGTGACTGCCAGTGTTGCCAGATGCCTTGAACCTTTTATCTGTAGTAGAAACTCCTAAAATCTGTATTAAATCTGTATGCTATTTTAACTTATAATCTGTATAAAATCTGTATACTCAAATTAACCAAAATAGAATAATAATCATCATAATCATTGCTTCTTTTGAAAAACAAGGGATAAGTACTAACGTGATAAGGTTTGAATCGTATATAAAAACATACACTAATTAATAAAATGGTAGTTTTATTTAAGTACGTATGTACCTACATACATAGTAAAATTAAAAACATAATTAAAACAAACACACTTATTAAAATGTAAACAATTGCAACAAACGAAATAAAAATTACTTTTTTAGTCATACATATTTTTGTTAAATTTTATCAGTAATTTATTATCAACCTCTAGGTTATAGCAAGGTTTTTCACCAATCAATTGCTTTGTATGCAAAAGACCTTCAATAGTATTTGTATTAAGTCTATTGCGTTGTTTTGTCTTTATTAAATTTATAGACGAGAAGATCCTCTCTACGGCCAGGACTTGAATTTTGGTGTTTGTTTGTTTTCGCGTGTCTAAAGAGATCATTCTTTCCAGCACTTCCAACTGAAAGATCTGTATTACAAAATGTACAGAAAGCAAAATAATCACCTTTATTACTAGGTCTCAACCACGCCTTATATGAATAATCTTCCATCCAGTTCCGATTAAACTTTTGCATCACT
The DNA here is from genome assembly GCA_911387765.1 of Pyrgus malvae. Taxonomy (NCBI): domain Eukaryota; kingdom Metazoa; phylum Arthropoda; class Insecta; order Lepidoptera; family Hesperiidae; genus Pyrgus; species Pyrgus malvae. Next base: position 1,753,313 of record OU426958.1, on the reverse strand, counting down.
CTGGGTTTTTTAGATGCCATAATGGCTCACAAAAACACAATCAATATGAATATTAAAATTAAGTAAAAGTTTGTACCTATGTTATTAATAATTGACGTATTTTACGCACGCACTACAAGACGAATGCGAGAGTGCGAGAGTACCTTGGAAAGCACGCAGAATTTTGGGGGATTTCCCGAGCAGAGCGATTGAAACTTATAATGCTGCCATATTTATTTATTTATTATTTGGAACCACCTTAATCTAGGGGTTACTATTTTAAGTTGAGGTAATTTAATCAATAGAGTTAGAAAATTCTGTATGAAAATCTGTATCCAGTGCTAATCTGTATCACACATCGAAAATCTGTATAAATACGGAGAAATCTGTATATATGGCAACACTGGTGACTGCCATAGCCTAGACCTAGACCTAACCTACGTTCGTCCGCCGCGACCTTCAATCTAGCGGTCTTTGCCCGTCCGCGCCGAACACACTATTACAACTTTTTGTTAACCAAAACTAGTTCTAACCTGTTTAGAGTTTAATCTACTGGAACATTTAGAACGGATATCTATGGCCTTAAACCTTCGCTTTTCGTTTGAAACTTTGTATATTACGTACGAAGATTGTATTATCATCCGTAATACAAAAAAATGTGGTGTAGTATAGAGCTTCCTTCAACCACATTGCCCAATACGGTAGAGCCAGCTGTAGGCATAGCCTAGCAGTGGGATGCAAAAAGGGTTGCACCCAATATTGGTGGTAAGGACGACCCGTGTGGTGCAATGGTTTCCATGCCGGACGTACCGGATTCGAGTCCCGACGAGGCAGAAATTTGAATCATCAGTTAAAATTTCTCTTCTCGGTCTGGGTTTGTGTTTCTGTCTCTCTATGTGTCCATGGTACTCACGACACAGGGTATATCCACCCTACAGTGGGGCTATGAGTAATAAAAACGTTTGTTTTTATTATTGTTGGTTTCAGCCGATAGAAGCTTAAAACTTTACTGATAAATTGCAACATTGCTCTATTGAAATGCGTCGTTCAAACTGGCAACAGTCAATAAGTGAGTTCACCAAAATCACCGTGGTCGGTTTCCCGCTGAAAAACAAAATGGAAATATCTATTTGTGTTCACTAGTTGCACGAAAGTTCAATGAATGCGTATGACGCTGTACAAAATCTCGACAGTGCATCGAACTCCGTAACTCACTATTAATATGGCCAGTTTTATTATTTGCCCACTGTGGTTGGCAGTGTGCGATGACTCGGAAAAATTCGGTATAAATAATCTCGGTTGAAGGTTTTTGATCTAGAAATTGAAATGCTCGAGGAATTGCTGTCATTTTCAGCTTCTTTAATCATATTTACTAACCAAAAAATGTATGAATCTTCTCTTCATTATAAGGAATCCAATCAAAGACTGCATCTGTCTGAAAGGAAAAAAAAGTAAGCATTAAGTGCCTGTAGGCTCCATACCTAGTTGTAACAAAATATCATTATCGCTTGACTTTTTTGTAAACGTCAAAGTGTAAGGTACTCTGACGTTTACAAATAAAGTCTATCTCCTAAATTATAAGCAGAATTAAGAGAATGATGGGCAGCGGTAGAAAGCAGAAACTGTTACAGGCGCACTGGTTCCTGAATTATAACTTGTCTTATCATAGGTTTGGATAGCGATTTAAATTTAAAATGCGCAATTCTAGCTAGAAGGAACATTATGGTGACATTTCTATTTTCACCTTACGTACCAAGGAATTTCACAGAATATCTCATAGACATTTAATCATAATCATCATTTATTGCAAGTAAGGGTCATGCAAGTAAGGCTACACTGTTTGTACGCCCAATGCGGCAAAATAAGGTATGGAATTACAACTATCCAACTTATTTTACCTTATTTGACAAATAAATAAATGAATTGAATTGAACACTAAGCCAGCGTAATGCACTATGACCTAAATCCCTCTCAGCACTGACAGGAGACTTGAGCCAAGTACGGATGTGATACAAACGGCTGTAAAAAGTAAGTTTACAGAATATCAAAGTACTCGATCATAATTATTATTGTCGTCGCTGAAACATCGATAATGTGCTTCTGTGTCTATTAATTGGACGTCAACGATGATGCCGTTAGGAAATTCATACAACGGCTTCAAAGGCAATAACAGCGACAATCAACTACAACCTGGCGACTGCCATCAGCCACAGGAACATGACGGTCATTGACAAAACATTAAAACTACTCCCGGAACCAGACGCCGGGACCTCAACGGACTGAATACTAACACCACTAACAATAATAATAATATAATAGTTAAAAAAAACTAACATAAAAAAATCTGGAGCAAATGATTAATCCTGGCAAAAAATTAGGAAAATAAAGAAAAAGAGCAAACAAAACTAGACGCAAATAAAGGTTGTAAAAACTATGGACTACACCATTTCTGATAAACAAAAACAAAATGCAATGTTTCAGTTATTTTGGAATGTCCGCCACATCGCAATTCACAAGCATAGTTTAATAACCTAGCGCTATTCATACACTGACCTTCTCAATAAGCAATGACAACCGACGATGCGCTAGCCAAATTGTTCTAACATTATTTAACCTTGCCTTGTCTAGGAGGACGAATGGACGAATTTGATACAGGTACGTAAAGCCTCTCATACACAGCTGCAATGTTATTTCTAACTCATGCGACAGTCCCTATAGTTCGGCATTCGCAACGCATTAAAAATGTAATTTACTGACGAATTCTCTTGTTTACACATAGCTACAATTTTGGTAGATGTTATTAAACAATGTCTGTTTGCATGGATGCATGCGATAGTCTTTGTAGCTCAGAATTAAAGAGAAACGCTAAAGCAGGTCACCAAGGAAATGTAACCTTATGTAGTGTAATGTGACGCTTACCCTTCATATGGCTGCAACCCTTTTGCGTCCCACTGCTGGGCACGGGTCTCTCCCCCTTATTGGGGAGGCCTGGAGCTTACTCCACCACGCTGCTCCAATGCGGGTTGGTGGAGAACCCTTCATATAGCAGAATAATAATTTATTGGGTCTAAGGAAAGTAATAAATTAATTAAAAGAAGCAGTCGTTTCATTTAACTGTATCGCATAATATATGCCCCCGATACCAAACAGGACGCATGCGCTGATAGATACATATATACTAATGTATTCCTACCAACTATGCTAAGTGAAACATTTGTGGTCCTTCAAATTACGTTGTTTGGATACTTGATAAAAGCGAAGTCCCATTATTATTTTGAGGAAAATAAAATAATCTGCAGACTTCTGACAATCTTACGTACTTCCGTGAATTAAAACCGCAATAAAATGAGACGGTACGTTTTCTAACTCCTGCTCCTTTAGCTTGATGTAAGATTTGCGAATGACTCCAATGAAAAAAATGAAATTTCGTCCGTTTTTGTAATCGCCATAAATTTTCTGATTTTTTTATGCTAATTTTCAAAAACAAGTGTATTAGCTTTATAAATGTATTAGGAAAAGGGGCCAAAATTGAAGCACACACTGGAAATATTCCATGTTAGTGCAACTTTGTAAATAATAATAAAAATACACCTAATGCCCGCCCCACGTGCGATAAATCTGAAGAAACAGATCTGTTCCTTCCTGTTTCTGTTAGAAATCTGAACGATTTCTCGTTACGTGTAGGGCGGGCATAACGCAGTCAGCACCCGATACTTTCCAGCGCAGCTATGTGGTAGAGCCGTAATAACTATCTATATAATGTTGTGCTAGCGACAATCTACTGCAGTTTTAGACATTGCGTCATTCCTACGATGAATCGCAATAGATTTTTTGTTGACCCAACCTGTTTTGATGTCTGGTGTTTGCTTTTGTTTTAAGTATCTATTCTATTCTAATGATAGTTGCAGATAGATGAATCCATTAGCGTTATGGTGTGTTCCAGGACTTTAAGTAAATTTGTATTGGAGCAGCGATGGACGAGTGGTAAAAGCCGCGGTCTTCTACGCGACCGATCCCGGGTTCAAATCCTTGGCGCGCACCTCTGACAAAGAAATTTGTAATGTGCGAATTTATCGCTGCTCCACGGTGATGGAGAATATCGTGATATTTCATTAATTACGATGTTCAATGAATTTCGATGAACAATTGCATTTTCCCGTATAAATTGACGTGATTGACGTCGTCAAAAAATTTGACACAAACACTAGGATAACACGACAGTTCATCAGACATTTGCCTATTATTATTATTTATTTGATAGTAACATAAAAACTCTTTAAGATGATAAAAAACAAACCTATCAGTACTTTTAAGGCTGGACAACGTCAGTGGGGCCCACTAGTAAAACATAAATTTTACTGTCGATAAAATGATATATTGTAATCATTATTGTGGTAGCCTCTTTTGGTCCATTTTCCCCTACACGCTTCAAGCATTCTTATCTGTGTTTTAGCGTATTTTATGTGCTCATGGAAAAAGGCAGATTTGCTACTGACAAGTTCTCGCGATTGTTTTTTTAAAAAACTAAATGTTTCTCGACTTCTGTACCTTACTGTACATACATATATGTATATAGCATTTGGTTATGATCAAGAGTTTTCCGACCCGAAGCCGTGTGATTGAACTGCACGTGTAATCGTAATATTTAAGGCGTTGTTTGATGAACTGGGTGCTAACGACTTCGTGAAGTCATGGCTGCGTTATGTTTGAATACCATCTGGTGCGGGTATCGAAGTGAATTACTTTTAAACAGCTTGAAAAAATAATGAACTGTTTGTAAATGTGTCTGTTAAGTATTTTTATTTACATGACGGCAATGTAACGAACAATAGCGATAAAGGACTGATGTTTATCATAATATTTAAGTATATAGTTAAACTTGCATGATAGGACCACGGAATCACTTCTCCCATTTTTACGGTTAAACAACTATAATGATACTAGCCTTCCGTGAGCAGCTTCGCCCACGTGGATCCGTTTTATAAGTTCCCGTAGGATAAACACCAGCTTATGTCCTTTCCCAAGGTCCACTCTATCTGTGTTCTAAATTTTATTAATTTGATTCAGTAGTTTAAGCGGAAAAGCGTAGCAGACAGACAGACAGAGTTACTTTCGAATTTATAATATTAGTAAGGATTAGGTTGCCAGTCATTCTTATATGAGGCGACTGAAAGCCTCGTTTAAAGTTATGATAATATGTAGATTGTAGACGTTCATAAAATTCAACGACCCAGACGGCCAGTGTGGCGGCAAAATGGTAACCATCCCCGACTGCCAATCAAGGGTCCCGGGTCGATTCCCAGCGAAACAGAAATTAAAATGATTAGATTTAATTTCCGTTTTTAGTCTGGATATTTTTGTTCGTGTCTGTTTTTGTGTATCGTGGAGCTATGTGTGTGAAGCGTTAATCTCTACTCAACATCACAAGGCCCGAATGCTTCTGATATTTTCAATTATAAAATATGCCCAATATAGTAAATCTAAGTATGCCATAAAAACTGCATAGTCTTAAGTACTATGAAGGTTTTTAAAATTAATTTCAATGAACAAAACAATCTAATCTCTAAAACCAAGCCAAGTGTCCCAAACAAAGGCGTCTACGAACCTGCGCAGGCGCAATTGTGTGCGTGTCGCTACGCAGGTCAATGAATAGGAAATTGTGCAGAGGCCCCATGCATGATGGAGTTACGAGTTAAGTTATCGATGAACTTTTTAAATTCCTTAGTATTTCATTACCATTAATGCTGAAAGGTTCACAAAATTTAAAATTAACGAGTCTTTTAAAAAATCCGGCTTGTCGATGAATTATTTATTTAAATATATTAGAAGCTGCGCTTTGCGGCCTCGCGCGTGTTTTTAAGCTTATCCAAGGGTCATGAAGTTAATATACTAAATTCTATAGATATGTCAATAAAGTACTAACTAGCTCATACACATGACATATATTAGAATTATAAATAATGGATTCTGGAAATTTTGTGACATGTAATATTGTTTGGAGGATATTGTTGTATCATGTACACTTAATGAAATTAATTATTATGGATTTTTTGTGACAAACTGATATTGTTCGGAATTTATTGTTATTGTAAGTTATAGTATATTATGTAATCGCAATCAAGAAGAAGAGATCTTTGTAATATAAATAAATTAAAAAAGGTACTCGTACAGTTGTGTCATGAGTTATATGTTTATACATTGCTTTATTTTATTAGTCATCGTAACTTCTAACATTTCAGAATTTAAAATGCAATGTTAACTTGTAAGAGCGTATTATAGCCTATTATTATACGACCAAATAGTAAGTTTTATTTTTACAAAATAACGAGTATTTCAACGCTGATTACAATACGCACGCTTACCCTAAGGAACGTGCAACGACAAAATCGCCTTACAACTTTTCTCCTCTGCGACGGCTTAGTATATAATATGTCGCTGTAGTTATACATCGCGTCGTCCTTATTCTAACAAGGCCGAGCGGCGGACAACCCTACGCGATCTCATGCGTACTGTTATGATATTTCTATGTTGGGGTAAATTGCAATGTAAGCAACGCCATGCGGCTTCCCCTATTCATAAAAACCGATTGCGCGCGGTTTCCTCAGCAGTCGATTCTAAGTCTTTGTTGTAACTCGTCGAATTAATTAAACATCCTCCATACAGTAAAAGTAAAAGTGTTTTTTTAAAAGAACTCACGGAGCGCCATCCTAACAGTACGCCCAGCAGTGGGACGCAAATAAGGGTTAGTGCTAAGCCAAGTGTCGTACAAATTCAGGCTCCTTTTTTACTCCCTTGAGGTGGAGGGGACTTACATAAATCCTCTCTGCATTAAACTCTCCAATCAACATACATGCCGTGCACATCACAGTCAAACTCGGATAGTACTTAGTGTCTCCTCTGCAACTACATAGTACATGAGTCGCTGTAGTTATACATCGCGTCGTCCTTCTTCTAACAAGGGCGAGCGGCCGACAACCCTACGCGATCTAATGCGCACACGCATGTTGAACGTCTCGATAGCTCTACAGGGCGCTTTTAAATTTGGAATGATTTGAGTTAACCATACCATAGTAATATAAAAGTGAATGTGAGTTTAAAATATTATTAAATTTATCTTTCTTTCAAGTCATAACAACGCTACGGATTGGCCTTTCTCGTCATTCCTATGGGAAATACGTGTTGTCCACGCAGGCGGGCCGCGGGCGGAAGCTAGTTTTACTATAAACAAATACTGTAATTAAAGTATCTAAAAGAAAATTCATTAACGTTTTATTTTTATGTAACTCAATACTGCAAATGAAAATTAAATTAAAACAAGGATGACACGAAATTTTGAGTTTTCCTCCAAAACTGTACGAATGTAGTTTTTTCTGTTTTATCTTTATGTCAATCGTAATCTTTTTAACAAAATAACTAAAATATTATAATAAATACTTTTTTATTGCAAATCGGGCAAAATATAGAAAGATGTGTCGAAACATTATGTTGCAAATAACAAAAAAAATCAGTCTACTACGAAAACTTTTCTACGGAAAATAAATAATAATATACTATCCCTTTGTGACCAGTAAATTAAAGTTAACTTTTTTGACAAAAAAATAACAAAATTTGTTACAGCACGCGCTAAAAGCCTTAAAACTTTACTTTTACTACATGTGCTGCCGGACGAATGTGGAGGCATACTCCCTAGTGCATAGGTATTATAAAAAACGATGCCTTTTCTAACCTATTATATGAGCTACTGCTGAGTACCTACATGTCTTCTCTTAGAAGTGGGAGAGAATTAGACTCGTATTCACAAACAGTACTATGAGGTCTCATAATGCTCGCCAACGCATAGGGTAATCGAAATGATTTCATAGACGATACTTTAGTGAATCCGGCTACTATAAGTTTGTCAAAATCGACATAATCGATGGCTTGACTTAACGAACGCACGTCAAATAGCGCTCGTTGCATAACGTTGGCTGCTTACTTAAGCAAGTATGCTTCTTGAATACGGCTGTTAGTCTAAAGTCCACTAGTCCCTGTAGACTCGGGATTAAGAATAGAGCTACGGTATCCTCTGCCTGATCATAAAAGGCGACTAAAAGCGGCTTCCGGGGTTGCAGATGGTGTGGAGTGGGAGTTCGACCCATCCAGCTACGGCGATGTGGGCGTGGCCGCATGCCGCTGTGAGCGCCTGAGGGTGCCAGAGAGCGCATCTACTCTCCCGAAGATGGGGCCGTTCTGGGGCGCCGCACGTGGAGGACACCGGTGCGTTCCAATGGACATCCCGGAGTCCTCCCCAAGCGTAGAGGCAGGCCACCGAGGGGTTTTTAGTGCGATACAAATCCCACATAACCCGGTATCCTCTCAAGGTGCTGGGTACCTTTTGAAGGTTTCCCCCCGATACAAAAAAAGGCTACGCTACGCTGGCCAAATGTGAATGGGAAAAAATATGAATTACTCTTGGTCATGTACGGTGATGGAAAACATTGTATCTAAATAAATATCTTAATATTTTCCCTCAGCATTGTGCAGCGACAATAATTACAAGTTATGTGCTTAGTTTTATTTTCTGAGGGACGTCCGTGTTGAAAACCACGTTCTCTACCGCTCAGCCATCGTTGCTCTCCTTATTTCTCTAAAGCCTTACTTATCCTAGATTTAATTTGTTGCAAATTAATATACACATAATTTAAATACACTATGGGCCTCTTTCACCACCTTCAAGTAAAGTGACAAGTACGCTAATTGTCGGTCAAAGTCACCCGTAATGTAAATTTCAGTTTTACGATGTTCGATTAGTGGCTGGTGGCTGCAACCCTTTTTGCATCCCACTGCTGGGCACGGGTCTCTCCCTATTATTGGGGAGGCCTGGAGCTTACTCCACAACGCTGCTCCAATGCGGGTTGGTGGAGATGCGGGTTAGTGGCCAACCCGCTGTCGGATGTTTTCAAACCGCCCATAAGGCCTCCGACTAGGTTTAACGACTGTTATCTATCGACAACAACCGGGACCGACGGCTTAACGTGCCCTCCGAAGCACGGAAACGCGCATGAATTTTTTTTGCCACTAGCGGTCACCCATCTCACACCCGACCGCGCCCGTTTGGCTCAGCTGCATAGATCGCTTGCGTTCTACGCTAGCCGCCAGGCCATGCGCGCTTCTACCTAGCTGGGAATTTATTCGATTTTGTTGTTGATGTTCGATTAGTACTAATGATAAACTGACCTGTACTCATAGCTTTTACTTGCCAATTAACTTTAACTTATCAACACTTTACTTGGAGATGGTTAACGAGACCCTATACTCGTATCTTTCTTATACATTCGTAACTTATAAGTATCACAACACAAATATTGATACTTGCTAAACTAAACACTTTACCTAGCCAACAAAATTTTTTCCTACTTAAAATTATTAGTATAAAAAGTTTTTAAAATTAACTAACCTACTTTCCACGTAATTTAGCAATTTTTCCATTATGTTCAAACTATTTACAAATTCACGCACAAATTAATCCTTCGCTCAAAAGAGCTTTCCTTTAAAACCCTTGAACTAACTCTTTTACGGAAACTAAACATTTCGACGAGGGGCAAAACTATTAATAAGACTGACGAACTACCGTACTACAAACGCTACGAAAAAATATTGAATAATAATCATGATGATTCATTTTTTCAAAATAGATCCTTTTCCAACCTTGTGATCATCTGATACAACGTATTTGGGATGCTGGTGTAACTTTAAAAAGTGTTTGTAATCAAATCTTGCATATTTTCTTTTTTTTACAACATTTCACACTTATAGCCCCACTGTAAGGAACTCATAGATATATCCTGTGCCGTGGGTCACGCACAAAGACAGAAACACAAACACCCAGACCGAGAACAGAAATTTCAAACCCATCATTCAAATTGCTGCTTCGCCGGGAATCGATCCCGGGACCCTCCGTATGGTAACCATTACGCCACATGGGTCGTCAAATATTGTCGTTTAGATGGAGAAGCGGACACTACAGGCGCGTGGTGTTAAGTGGTCGCTACAGAACCTGGACCTCTACATACTCGTACAACTTGAGTCTTGCCTGAGGTATGCAGTAACATTGCTACTCCAGAGGCTCGCTTCATGTAAGTCTACAATCGCACCTAACCTTAAAATGCAATAGAATTAGGTACATCATAGCTGGAATATCGTAGGTGCAGCGGTGACTTTCCCTGTTGAATAATAAAATTTCTATAAAATTATTACGAAAACCCGAATGTCATAATTTATCGAAACAAGGGTTCGAGTCCTGGGTTCGATTCTCAGCGAGGTAGAAATTTTAAACACACTAAGAGTTATGTTTTCGGTTTTGGTGTTTGTGTTTATGACTTTGTTCTGACTTCGAACTAACCAATATTCGATCCGATTAGAGATAGACCCAGCACCCTGTATCATTCGTCCTTACCCACTATCTCTGCGCGAGGCCGGTCAGGGCTGGATAGTTCTAAAGGGCCGTTTTTGTCCTATTTTTAGGGCACCTGTGCTCTCGGCGACCTTTCCGCTCTTTTTACTTCAGTTTTATACTCGAACCGTTTTTTTGGCGTCCTAATTAGTAAAAGGTCGTAAATAATGTCCGGGCCGATGCTTTTCACTACGGATAGGCCGATAGATATTTTTATAAAAGCGGCGAATTATCTTTTTTAACTGGGCAACGAACACGCAAGCCATGCTGAGGTAACTTTCCATTGTTGGTCAAAGACCTTCAAATTATAATCTTGAGGTAACATAACTTAACCCTTAACCTAAATTGCATTGTCATAGATTTGGACATTTCACCACTGGTAAAAAAATAATTTAAAGCTAATGAATAATACGTAAGGTCCAGGCCTTCCCAATAGTGTGATACGTGAGACTCGTGCCCAACAGTGGGATGCAAAATTAGTTGCAGTTTGTTGTATTTCTAAATATCTGATACACCGCATAATCAGAAAACATATTATTATGCATTTTAAAAGTTACTATGGAAGGAACTTCGGTGATGCTAAGAACGTCAAAAACGCCGAAATGAAAATTTCAAGAATGTTGTAAACTTATTAAATGAAATGAAAATATTTTATTTGCACAAATATGGGTGAAAAAAAAGGTTTTACAAAATATTTAGAACTCCATATTATACTCCTTAGGGTGTACAAATTTTAATTTAATTTGGTAAACTAATTAAATTTAATGACTTAAATTAATAGTCCCCTAGACCTGTGCTATCCGAGTGGTTCATGCAATACTCTTCAACAAAGTGTATTTAGTGTAAGGAAAGCTAGATTAAGGGAGAGATTATTTGTTCAGCAACAAAATGAACCTAAAAAGGTTGATTTAATAATTCAAAAAGCTTTAGGAAATGCATAGGAGGTATTTTTCATAGTTTCCCAAGCAGGTTTTCTGATTACCGATTATTCGCTTCTCCCGCGAGCTGCTGAATAGTAAATTTTATTTTTATTTATTTATTTACTTCAAGCATCTTTGGCTCATAAAACATACACATAATACAAAGTAAAGACTCCTTAATACGATCATTGAACATGGGTTTAGGAGACCACATAACACCACGTGGTCTGTATGTTCGGTTGCTACTTAATTTGATTTAAATAAACGTAGATTCAAATTGCATTGTTACTTTTACGGAGATTTTTTTCCTTTTTTTCAGTCCCAAGATAGTTTTCAAAGTGTTCCTAGTCTGTACTATTGTTTATTTATGTACTTAATACTAAAATTCTTAAAATTCTCTAACAACTTGACTTGGTTTCTTTGTTATTATTATCTAACACTGTTCATTTTCATCACTGTTCATCTTATTAAAAAAAAGCTCAGCTAAATTAGGCTCGCCTGTACACACTACCTCTATCTTAATTTCTATCCTTAACTCCTTACCTCGATGCTTGTCTAGAAGAAATCGCTGCTTAGCGATAAGGAATGCCATTTGTACAGTTTATCATAAAAATCTGTAATACTTCTTTGTTTTTAAATGGTGTACAATAAAGTGTATAAATAAATAAATAAATAAATAAAATAAATAACAACCCGCATTGGAGCAGCGTGGTGGAGTAAGCTCCAGGCCTCCTCAACAAGGAGGAGAGACTCGTGATCAGCAGTGGGAAGCAAACAAGGTTGCAGCCAAAACTAAAATACCGACAGCATATTTAAATAGTGCACGCTATCCAAATAACAAAACACACGTCACACGAACGAACAGATATAAATGACTGCACCTATACTTTGGTAACATAGGTTTATGCTTTATAGTCCGTGATTGTTCATAGGTCATCTAGAAGACGTGGGAAGCCGCCTGCTCCCAGTCCGACCAACATAATAGACCCGACGTACTCCTTCCGTTGTCAAATATAATTGACTCACGAAACTAATGTCTGATCAAAATAGTAGAATGGGACCTTCAGATTGAAGGACAATCAAATTTAGAATAGTTACGAGTAGCTCCAATAACGACAACTAAACCTGGCTGTCAAAATTAAAAATAACCGTTTTTCTGTTCGAATGTCTCGCATCCGGAAGTTTACAGTCCGGAGGGAACTTTACTCTTTTTTCGGATTCAAATACAGAGCTCGACGTTTTTAAATGCGCTCGCGCCGAAACGGCCAAATAACTGGTAGGTGCGCTCGCAAACCAAACACAGCTTCTGTTGCCGAATCGATGCTGAACGTCAAAACGGATCCTTTTAGCGAAATTAGTCAGAGTTCCCGAAAAACTCGGCCGTCGACCCCTCAGGGCAACACCTAAATATTTTAGTCTCGAAAAAATCTACATGTTTACATAACACGCCGAAATTTTAAAGAAACTCGAAGTCGAAGGGCCACACGGCTGCACACACGGAAAAATTTTGTCGGTGCCGCTCGTGTGAGTGACACACACACGGAGAAGACATAAAAATGCCCAATCGGTACATGTCGCACCACTACAATGAAGGGACGCCGTAAGTCGCATACAAGTGCATAATTCGGCCGAGATGCAAAAAAAATATTTGGCAATGCGGCCCCTACGCGCCCGCCAGTCGCCCGCCCGACAGGGTTAGGTTAGGTTAGATTTTTTGGCTCAAAACGCTCGTTGGAGATTTTTTGAAAAGTATTTTATGTCTACATCACTAGGAAAGGCGTCCTTCCTGCCTCCTTTATTAGCGCGCCAGTTCGTCGCAATTTTTTGAATAATAAAGATCTCTGAGCGGTCGGTCCGCTCTAGTTGGATTCCAATTCGATTTTAAGTCAGTCTAGTAGATAAATAAATATATTTTCTTTTTCGAAAAAATATTCCGACGGGCGTTTTCTACTGAAAAGTGGTCGCGGGCGCAGTATTTTTAAATTTGCCATTTCTTTTCAGACACGTCCGATGATGGCATAAATTATAACAAATAAATGTATTCAAGATTTTTTTCTTTTTGATTCTACAAAGACTGTAGCAGTGCCTGGTGTCGTGTTGTGATTTATTTTATAACAATTTTTAGAATTTTTGGTTGGACATTTGTGTTTTTCGCTTGATTTTGTTTGGTAAGTAATTATTTTTTTATTATCATTTTGCATGCATTTATTTTATTTTTATTTTGTGTGTGTATTTTTTTATTTTACATAAGTAAATGTCGTAATATAATTTAAGTGCGTAATTGAGACGATTTAAATTTGAGCTGTTTAACAAAGTGAAAATACTTCCATGTCACGTCACGTCTTCATAGAGCGAAATCAGACCGTTCCTAAACTCAAAATAAGACACTTTATGATTATTTTACAAATATATTTCGAACAAAAAGCTGACTAGACACTAGATACAAGGACACGTCGTCCAGTGACGTCAGCGTCAATAGGAACTGGCGAGAAAGTCCGCCATCTTGCTTTTCTGTTTTTTGTTTTTGTCGAAGCCTACAAAGTACGCGGCCGCACTCCGCTACTATGCATTCGTGATTTTTCTCGAATTGTAATACAAATAAAAAGTGAAATGATATTTATTAATGATTTTAATTTCTATTTTCATATACATCAATTCAATCTACATCTTAAAGTCTTAAATAAATTCTAAATAAGTAATACATATACATTCTATTAATAAAATTTCTAACTTAATTATTATCTACATCAATATCTGTGTTGTGTGACTGATGTGGTTTTATACTGCATTTGAATTAAAATGAATGATTTAAGTATACGATATTTTCGTTGTAAGAACTTTCAATCTTTGAAAATTAATGGTTACGTTTAACAATGAGTACTTTTTTCTTTATTTGGAATCAATACACTACTCATTTGTAAAATTATAACACCTACTTGTATTTTTGCCTTGTATTTATATACGACTATAATATTTTCTACCATCGATTTAAGATACTGATGCGATAACTTCCACGAAAAAGATGTACTTATGAATTTTAATTATTTACAAAGGTTTAAACCTTGAAACTTTGATTTATTTATACTAATTTAGGCATAACAAAGTATATACAGACATCGTATATAACGATACCTTGACGTGCGCACTTTGGAAAGCAAAATTTTCCATATAAACAAGCTCCACTTTCATACCGAACAGCGAGGGAACTTTAGTCTTAGCTTGAGAAAAATATGAATAATTTTATTCAAAACTATACACGTAATTATATCTGTGAATGTAGAGACTTAAAACATGTTGTGAAATAAGTTTGTTCAAAGTAATACGCTTTCTAATTTTCACTCAATAAAGAAGCTATGAAAGTTGCAATTTTGTATTCGTGAATGCATCTCTTTGCATACATCGCTTGCGCATAGAATCTGTTATACAGGCGAGTTTTCAATGTAGAGATAATTATTTAATCTCTTATTTTCGTGTAGAAGTCACTGTTTTTAGAAATAAAATAACTTTTATTTATTTATACTTTATTGCACTCATAAAATAAAAGAACAATGGGTGGACTTAATGCCTAATGGTATTCTCTGCCAGTCAACCCGTCGCGTTGGTGTGAAGCTATGGTAGGTGCATAAAACAGAACTGTATTATGAAAGTTTTCTCACTTCTAAAAGTATTCCGATATCAATAATTGGCAATTGGTTAACTTTTTGTTTCGTTACCACTCATAGTCCCACAGAAGGGTAGATATATCCTGTGTCGTGGGTACCATGGATACATACAAAGACAGAAACACAAACATCCAGACCGAGAACAGAAATTTAAACTTATAATTCAAATGTCTGGTTTGCAAAAATTTCAATAAATACAACTGAAAAATACGTATCGTTGGTCCTTATAGCATACTCAGATATTCTTTGAAGACCCACACGGGTCTTTACAATGGTTACCATGCTGGACTGGCATCAAGAGTCTTGGATTCGATTCTCGGCGAGGCAGAAATTGGAATGATGAGTTTTATTTTCTATTCTTGTTCTGGATGGGATGTGTTCATGCCTTTGTGTGTCTATGATACTCGTACTTACGACACAGGGAATCCTAGTGTGGGGCTATGAGTGTGTAGCATTATTAATTACTAGCTGTGCCCCGCGGTTTCACCCGCGTTAATTTTTTTTAAGGATCCTATTTTACTTCTCATAACTCTAAGAATATGTACAAAGTTTCATGATAATCGGTTGAGTAATTTTCGCGTGAAAGAGTAACAAACATACTTTCTCATTTATAATATTAGTAGGATCTATTTACTAGCCTAGCGAGTTCGCAAGCGTGGACCCGTTTTACCCGTCCCAGGGGGGATCTCCGTAGGATGAAAACTAGCCTATGTGCTATTCCAGGCTATATCTCTAACTTTCTTCCATCCATTTGTAATACGATGTAAGACTAATATTACTATATTAAAATCATAGGCCTTTAGCCAGTGACATCAACCGCGTGGTATTACTTGTTTTCCCGTAGGAATGAAGCATTTTCTAAGCCTATGTTCATCAGAGATAATGTCAGCTTCTAATGGTAAAATAATTTTTCAAATCAGTCCAGTAGTTTCGGAGCCTATTCAATACAAACAAACAAACAAACAAATCTTTCCTCTTTATAACATTAGTGTAGATGTAGATCATTCTGGCTTGCATTAGACCTTTCGTGTAATATCATTGAATTCATTCAGAAATATTTAATATAGTTGTGGAATAAAATTACAGGCGCTTTTTGACGTTCAGATACGTTGATTGTTTTGACTTTTGGTTGATAAAGGAATATCAGTAGTTCACAGTATTAGTTTTAGTCTTCCCCCCGGACCGCCTCTGAGTGTAGACGTGAAATCAGTGCCCCGTTCTTTTATAATTATTATAAAAACACTAATTTAAAAATTAGAAATAGTATTAAAATTTGAACGAAAAATTAGGAGTGCATAATCGACGCCGAAGCTGTTATAGTCGTGTGAGTAACGCTATCGTAGCTCTGTTCTCTTCCATCATCCGTGCCACACTACGATTGGTACACGCATTGACAAATAGACGCTTCGCTACTGGTTGTACATTGGATCAACACTGCGCGTGCGCATTCAACAGGTGGCCTACTGAGAGTTGTTGTTGTTTACTGTGCAAGCGCATCAACAAGTGACTGACGATCGTCTGTGCGACTCTGCGGCCCTAGTAACTATTTGACGCGTGCAACTGGTCAACAAGTGGAATTATGTATCGCACACCAGAGAAGTGTTATTCAGAGTCAAACATTCAACAGGTGTCGAGCAATCCAGAATCACCCACAGCTAGTTTTGTAAACACCCGTAATAAACGCAAACGTTCTGAAGAATTACTTACTGATCTTACCGATTTTAAAAATGAAATAAAAGACATGTTATCATCTTGGATGTCACAACAGAATAGCGAAAGAGAGCAAATCACAACGTCATTAAAAACAATCGAAGGCTCGCTTACATTCCTCTCAACGCAGTTTGATGACATGAGAAAAAAAGTGGAAGATTTAGAACGTGAAAATCATAAAGATAAGCAATACATACTTATTTTGGAAAATCAAATCGAGAGTCTCCAAAAATCTCATCGCAAATGCTCATTTGAGATAAAAAACGTGCCAAAAGTGACCGACGAAACAAAAACATCTCTTGTAAACATGGTCTGTCACTTATCCTCGTCACTTAAGATGGATATTAAAACTAGCGATATTAAGGACGTTTACAGGGCGTCTAGCAAGGGAGAAAGTAAACCTATAATAGTAGAAATGTCTTCCTATATACAAAAATGGAATCTCATGCAGGCAGCCAAAAAGTATAATATACAGAATAAAAATAACAAACTAAATGTTCACCAACTTGGACTGAAAGGTAACTCTCCCATTTTCCTTTCCGAACATCTAACCCAAAAAGGAAATAGACTGTTTTATTTGGCTAGAGAAATGACTAAAACTTTAAAGTTTAAATTTTGTTGGACGTCGCTCGGAGAAGTACTCGTGAGGAAGGATGAGAACTCCGCAATTATTAAAATAATAAGTGAATCACAGATTAAAAGCATAATAAGTGAAAGCAACAAATGACTATCGTGCTGGGTGAATTCTATAACAATAATATCGTCTGTTAATTTTATTGTTAGTTTTTGCATTTTATACATGTTTTTGGTTTTTGTACACACACATTTTCACACACTTACACTACATCATGTACACATTAGTTACTCAACCACTGCATTCACTACACATTACATATATAGTCACCACAATAACTATTATTATGGGGTCAAAGTTCACCTATTAATAAATATTTTGTATATAACCCAATTTGGTAAAATTGGAAGACAAAAAGAAATAATGTTACATTCTCTATACTATTTAATTAATACCTTTATGTCATTTTATTGTTCCCATGTAAAGTTTAATTTAGTAAATATTAATTTAAATCCGGCAACTACACGACAACCCTTACGATATCCGCAATATGGATAGTTGGTCCAAAACAAATTCTGATATAGACAACTATCAAGTTGCTCAGGCTCTCGCATGTGATCCTGAGGAGTGCTATCTACATGTCTCATCGCAAAACCATCTTACGATTCTCACTCAGAATATCCGGAGTATTTACAAGAATATAGATGCTTTCCAGGTTTTATTACATTCCCTTAAATTTGATTGTGATGTGTTAGTTATGACGGAGTGCCACCTTTCAATGAATAAATCAATACCGCATCTTAATAACAATTATAATACGCACTATACGATGAATACGTTAAACCAGTGTGACGGAGTGGTCCTATACGTAAAAAAAGATCTGCAATATAAAGTATTTGAACCCTGTGTTCAGAATGCATCTTGTCTAGTAGCCTTACTTACAGATATAGTTATAATATGTATATACCGTAGCCCGTCAATAAGGAAGTCTGACGACTTTGTTTCTTCACTTCAAATACTACTTGATAAATATAAAAGCTATCAAAATATAATAATTACAGGTGACATTAATATAGACATTAAACCCGATTCCATAGACAGTAACTGCTCAAACTACCTTACTTCATTAGCTTACTTTGGGCTATTACCGGCACATACACTTCCTACTCGTGGTAAAAATTGTATTGATCACATGATGTTAAAAACTACTTATGCTGCAAAAACTTTTGTACTAAATAATGCTCCTACAGACCATTCAACTGTTCTTCTAAATCTGAAATTAAGCTCCATCCATAGACAATTTAATCCTTTTAAACTGAAAATTTCTATAAATTATACTAAAGCATTAGATGAAATAAAAAATGGTCTCGTTGATATTTTAACTATATCTGATCCAAATCAAGCTGCTGAAAGTTTGGTAACTCGAATCTCTTTGGCATTGAAAAATAATGAAACCACAACTAAAGTACCAATTAGAAAACGTTGTATTCAACCCTGGATAACAATCGGAGTGTTACGTTGTCTTAGGAATCGTGATAAATTACACCTTAAAGTTAAAAAACAACCGGATAACCAAATTCTCAAGGTAACTTACACGCGCTATAGGAACTACTGTCAAAAACTAGTACGCAATCTTAAAAATAATTACGAAAAATCAAAACTAGAGAATGCTCATAACAACCCGAAAGTATTGTGGAGAAATATAAAATCAATCTGCAGCATAAACAAGAACAAAGATACAAACATCCAAAATTTGCTAGCAATAAAAAGTTCCCCTTTAGATTCAGTCAACCATATAAATTCTCACTTTTCTAATGTAGGTAAAAATCTTGTCGAAAAGTTGATGTTATTGCCTTCTCACGTGACAGCGGACAGACCTCAGATAACACACCATATTCCTCTTAATTCCTTCGTTCTTTTAAGTACTGACATCGCAGAGGTTGGCGGTATCATCAATGGTCTTTCTAATGACTCGGCTCCTGGTTGGGACAAAATTACTACCACTTTTATGAAATTGGCTAAGGAAAGTCTCGTCCCTATATTATGTCACATATTTAACAATTGCTTTGAGACTGGTCAGTTCCCAAAGGTGTTCAAAAGAGCAATAATTACACCGATTCATAAGGGTGGTAGTAAAGATGAAGTTGATAATTACAGACCGATCTCGGTTCTTACTGTTATGTCTAAAATTATGGAAAAACTAATTAATAATCGCCTTAAAAAGTATCTCACTGATAATAACTTACTATCTAAGAACCAATTTGGATTTAGAAATGGGATTTCTACGGAGGATGCGGTACTGGCCTTAACTGAAGAAGTGAGCAACCATCTTGATCACGGTAATAAGTGTGTGGGAGTCTTTTTAGACTTGGCTAAAGCATTCGATACCGTCTCTACATCCCTGCTGTTAGACAAGTTATATGATTACGGTATAAGAGGCCTACCGCACCAGTTACTCTCTGACTACTTAACTGACCGTCAACAACAATTAAAACTAGGTAAATACAACAGTCAACCTTCAACTATTAATTGCGGTGTTCCTCAGGGTAGTGTGCTCGGCCCTACCCTGTTTCTAATTTATGTGAATGATTTGTGCGACTATAAAATTCAAAATTGTAAAATATATACCTACGCTGATGACACTGCTCTGATCTTTAATGCTGAATCTTGGCAAAAACTTAAAGATACTGTCGAGAAGGGTATGAGTAGTGTCTTTAACTGGCTGAGATGTAACTTATTATCTCTAAATATAAATAAAACTAAATACTTGCCTTTCTCAATTCGTAAAAATACCCTGCCTAATGATGATTTCAATATTAAATTACACACTTGCTTAACTCCAAGTTCTTGTTCATGCGTTGCTCTAAACAGATGCAATAGTATAAAATACCTTGGTGTTGTTATTGATCAACATCTTAACTGGAGTCAACATATTAAAACTGTTGCTGATAGAATGAGAAAACTGATATGGATTTTTAAAAAAACTAAGAACTGTTGCAAATGAAAATATCCTCATTACCACGTATAAAGCACTAGCTCAATCAGTGCTCAGTTACTGCATCCCCGTCTGGGGCGGTGCTGCTAAAACCTACCTTATATCTGTAGAAAGAACACAGAGAGCGCTACTAAAAGTAATGTTCAAAAAACCCATACGTTTTCCAACATTTACGCTCTATAATACTTATAATCTGCTAACAACTCGCCAAATCTACATATCTACCTGCCTTATGAGAGCACACCGTAACCTTCCATATACCAGTAACAATCAACTATCTAAACGCAGAAACCAGCCTATTTGTGAAGTCCCACGTTGTAGAACTAAATTTAAAAAACGGCAATTCTTGTTTATGTCTTCTTTCTTATATAATAAACTAAATAAAAAGCTAAATTTCTATCACCTTACTAGAAATAAACTAAAAAAAGAAATACAAAATTACCTAAGAGATTTGAATTATGAAGAGACAGAGCGATCTCTTCAATTGTCCCCTATTTAGAAAGCAAACACAACATATGTATGTACTCACACACACTGTCACACACACACGCACATACACACACACGCACACACACACACACACACACACACACACATACTTAATTATATAATATGTAAAATAGAAACCAATACTCCAATTATAATGTCAATGTAAATTTTGTTGATGTAAACTGTGAATTTTTTTGTCTCGGTGGATGAGCGGGGTACCTGTAACACAGGTCTAGAACCAAGTACAGGGCCCTTGCGACTTGTATATGTAAACGTGTTTATATCAATAAAACATTTTTATTTTATTTTTATTTTTTTTATTTAGTAATTACTCGCATCTGTGAGCAGATGGAAGTGGGTTGATAGTGTCTCACACGATCAGCTGTCACGTGTGCCCATTATCAACCCATAGCCATTCTGTTATCTCAAATATATAATGTACTTCTTTTTAAAAGAGCTGCTGGGAGTTTTTTTTTTTGCCGCCTTATTTCTCTCAGCTCAACATCTAGCCCAAACAGGCACCTAAAGGCGATGACAGGGAAAAAATGACATTTAATAAACGAATATTTTGTATTCCTAATATGAAATAAATATTTTTTCTCTTCTTTTTTTACAAAACAGCCGCATTTATTGCCTTCTAAAACATTTTTTTAAGAACTAAAAATTGTAATATATTAAACTTATCAGCTGTCTAAATTTAACACAAACGCAATTAAAACTACTTAAAAAAGGAAAAAATTATATACATATTTTACAAAATGTATATGCCATCCAAAAGATCAAAAAAACCAATTCGATAATGTAAGTCTAGCAGAGCTTAGATATACGAGTAAGTAGAGATTAACAAACAAACAACGCGTAATGAAACCACCTGTTAGTTTAATTGCAGATAGATGTTGGCGAAATAATCCAATAGCTGTAAGAAAACATCCATTATCTAATCTAAATTATATACATTCTAACTAAAGGCAAAATTGCGTTAAGGTTGAGTAAGGAAGAAAGGGAGCAAAGTAAGCAATAAGAAAAAAACAAAGAGTTTGAAATGAAATGAAATGAAATGAAAATATTTTATTTGCACAAATATGGGTAGCAAAAAAGGTTTTACAAAAATATTTAGATCGCCATATTTACCCTTTAGGGTGTACAAATTTTATTGTAAAAGTTATATAATTACAAGTTAAATTATAAACTAATTATGTACAGTAAACACTAAAATACACAGTATACTTAAATAATTTTACATTATTATCACTTTAGCTACTTAAATTCAATTTAACCCAAGTTTGTGCTTTTTAAATTTATTTTTGAAATTTATTTTATTTTATTTGAACCATACATAGTTTGCAATTTCAACTGATTTCCTGTGTGCTATCTGCATTAGACAAATTCTTCAGTCGCTTTTAAGGTTAGTTGAGCAGACGCTTTTTAAAAAGAGACAGGATTTGAAATACTATTCATTTATTTATTTACTAGAGGCCGCCCGCGACTTCGTCCGCGTGGACTTTGGTATTAGTCATAACATAATGTTATAAAGCCAACAGCCTTCCCCTTATTTAAGATAAACTTTTCCATCATACATTACATAGGTGTAACTCTCGCATATGGTAGATTTTTTCCTACTTACTTGACACTTATCGTCATATTTTCGACAATTCACACAATATCTTTTTAAATTGTAGCCTATGTGTTATTCTGATGTATAAGCTACATTATTGTAAAGTTTTATTAAAATCCATTCAGTAGTATTACGTGAAAGAGTAACAAACATCCATACTTACAAACTTTCGCGTTTATAGTATGAAGTATGATGATTTATTTATTTATTTATTATCACACCAACAGCAGACACAAAATACATTGGAAAAGAAAAATCTTACATGTAAGTTTACAGGCAGGTGAGCAAGTCAATTACAAGCATGAATAGCTTTCACCAAATTGTTAGATTTGACACTATCAGTTAACATTAAGTAACAGTTACAATTTAAATGAGTACATATATGTTATGTATATATATTAGTTGGGATTGAGGTATTGAAATATTTTGTTTTTAAGAGTGATTGAAGAATCAAAGAAAATATGTATTTCAATAATATTGCTTCTTAATCCATTGTACTTGGAGCAAATACGAGGGCGTGGCGTATGTTTAAGTAAATACGAAATTGAAGAACTAAATAAAAATAAAAAAACATCGGGTTGCACTCCGGTAGTGCCGGCAGAAGTGAAAACTTGAACATTAACGTTGTGAATTTTTGATATTTTGGAATGGTTAGGGAATAATTTCGCACGAATTGCTTTTATTATCAGTATTATTTTTCATCTAGTATTTTCAGAAGGTTTTCATCTAGTATTTGAATAAAGTACTCACTCATTTTCTTTCACTATTTCTTCGTCACTTTTTTCATTAACAGATGCTCTCTTCAATGTCCATATTTGAAATACTTGATATAAACGAATTTTACAATTAAGGACAGTCGAGCCATCATCAACTGTCACCCCTCAGTCTTGGGAATTTTCGATCAGGCCACGTGTCCTGACACGAGTTTAACATTTTTTACGCATCCCAAAAAAAGTGCACAACGCCGCTAAAGAAGTTTTCACTTCAAAAATCTGTTACCATTCCAGCTTTAATTTGTCACACAAGTCTGTAAAACTTCTAATGATTAGATTGCAATAAATTCACATTTGATAGAGGTTATCATCATTTGCTATCTATCTACTAAATAGTCATATTTGAGCTATGCAGACTAAGTGGCGGACTTTATACCTTCTTGACAATAAAGACTGTTTGAGCAAATTTTCATGTGTTTTTCCTTAGAATAAACAACATACTCGTATTAAGAGGTGGATGAACGAGTTAAGGTAACCGGCGAGTTAGTGCCATAATAATATAACTATTAATGTGGGGATACTACAGTAAATATTTATGATAAGAAGTTTTTACGCCACTTTTTACATAACATACCTTCAGAAAAGATACCTGCATAGCAGAGGTTCAAGCCATTTTAGTTTTTCATTTTTAGAGTTGTAAGGTATATTTTCCCGTGAGTTTTCATGATGCTTGGCCAGACTGAAGATGAGATCCACGGGTGTGATACGAGTTCAACTACCTTACTTCAAAATGTACGTGAATAGGACGGATATAGGGTCAATAATCTTGTAGTAATAAACAATCTGAAAGTTAGGTTTTTTGTTATTACATACATGAGAAGCCACGAGTATGAAAAGTTAAGGCAGAAATCTGGTAATATATTTTCTCATGCTAACGTTTTACACACAGTCCGGGACTAGGGGTTTCTATGTGTATGGGTGTATGGGTACTACGGACACATACAAAGATATTGTAATATACTCGAGAAAGGCGTCGAAATTCCCGTTTGGCTTCAAATCAAATCAAGCATTATTTATACTGTATGCCAACATACCCTTCACGCTTGTATTTGGGGTACCTTTTTTCTCTTCTACTAGAGGAATTAACCTCCAGTATCTAGTACCCTAGGAAATGACGGGTAGGGTGGTGAGGACACAGGGGATTTACGAGTTAACATTCCACCAAGACAAGAGGAGAGATTCCTTCAAACATGTCCGAGTTATCACAACCGAAATCAAAATTAATAAAGGTTGCCCACAAGGCGGAGTCCTTTCGCCCCTACTGTGGTCTATCGTGGTCGACAATCTTATCCAGGAGCTCAACGACAATCGACTGGACACACAAGGCTATGCAGATGACTTGGTAATCAACATAGTTGGAAGTTGCCAAAGTACCATTTCTAGCCTCTTGCAGACAGCACTCAAAAGAGTCGAACAATGGTGCATCAAAAACGGTCTAACTGTAAATGCCTGCAAAACCGTCATTGTGCCCTTCACAAGAAGGTATAAGTTGGACAAGCTTGAACCCATTAAGCTTTTTGGCACAACTATCCCGTTCTCGAAAGAAGTTAAGTATTTAGGAATCACATTAGACCAAAGACTTAACTGGAACGCACACCTTGACAAGGTTGTCAAGAAAGCAAAGATTGCTCTGGGTACATGTTGTAGGCTTACAAGCCGGAAATGGGGGCTAAAACCAAAATACGTAGCGTGGATCTATGAGGCGATTGTCAGACCCATAATCACCTACGGCTGCGTATGCTGGTACAAGAAGACAAAGCAAACAACATGTATTAAGACACTAAACAGTGTCCAAGGATTGGCCTGTCGTATTATAACCGGGGCCCTGCCATCAACCCCAATTGCAGCAATGGAAGCCATACTTAACATCTACCCTCTACACATTCATGTGCAGAAAGAGGCCAAATGTGCTATTCTCCGTGCTGCTGAAAAAGGCAAGGCAAACTGGAAATCACCTGTCATGAGGGAACTCTACAGAAACCTCACTGAATGCAAAATTATGGCGATGCCGAGTGACGTCATTAACAAGCAATATAGTTTCAACAAACTATACAAAATACTTATACCGTCTAGAGAAATGTGGGCGGATAAGGTATCAAACTCCCTCATAAGCGGAGATATCATCTGGTACACGGATGGATCGAAAAAAGAGGGACGGACAGGGGCAGGAGTATATGGTCGGAAACCTAGTACGAAGTTCTACACAAACTTAGGCACCTATACAACTGTCTTCCAGGCTGAAATGTTTGCAATAATACAATGCGTGTACGAAAGCCTGGACAGAAATTATACCAACAAACGTATAACAATATTATCGGACAGTCAGGCTGCTCTTCAGGCACTACAGTCCGATGAAACTCAGTCAAAATTGACCCTAGAATGTATCCACGCACTCAACAAACTGGGCGCACAAAACAGTGTAACTCTCGGGTGGGTGCCAGGACACGTAGGTATCTGCGGTAATGAAGTAGCTGACAAACTAGCCAAAAAAGGTGCTGCGTTGCCCTTCATTGGACCTGAGCCAACGGTGGGCATTGCAAAAACCGCTTCCCGAACCATGCTTCATGTCTGGTCTATGAACCAGGGCAAAGGCCTATGGGCGTCCGCTCCAGGCATGACGCATGCAAGGGCTTTGGTGGCTGGCTACTCCAGCAAATACTCAAAACAAGTGATCAATCTACAGCGCAACGAAGTACGTCTGCTTGTAAGAACTCTTACTGGTCACTGCAAACTAAACAAGCATATGCTCAAACTAAACCTAAGTTCCACTGCTATATGCAGATTCTGCAATAGCGAAGAGGAATCAGGTATACACATCCTCTGTGAATGTGTTGCACTTACACACAGCAGAAGTCGGATACTGGGCGGCAGCCTAGTCACATCGGAAGATGTCAAACTTCTAGATCCCAAGAGCATCGTACGGTTCCTAATAACCGTCGGCCTTGGGAATCAGATATAAACATGGGGCCAGGCTACAATAGATCATTTACTGGTCGCAGTGGCCTTAGGGTTGTACCCTTCCCCACCAACTCAAATAATAATAATAATATCACTTAGAAAATATTTCCAAAACCAAAAATAAAATTTACGAAAACTACAACCTGATTAAATCTACGTTAAAACTATAATGTTGTTACGCTGCTACGGTACGTTAGTAATAGTATTCTGTGGCTACGGGCTTCGTATAACACTTTCATGTACTGAATTATTTGAAAATCTGTTTTTCTCTCAATTCCAATATATTTTATTTGTTTGACATACAGTTTATTATATGTATGTTTATATATTTATATACATATACTAATAATGATAATATATATTTGTACATACATATATATAGATCTTATGTATTATAATTTATACATATTACGATGTTATATAGTTTATAATGTAGTAAGTATGCGCCTACCACAAGTTTTCCATATCACCCAGGGTTGGCTTTGAGAAAATGCCTTAAGGCATTAAGCACACCATTGTATCCTTAGAATAAGGTTATACTTAAAATAAATAAATAAATAAATACATAGTAGCAATTGTTTGCATACAGTTTTTGTAACTGGAAATACTTGAATATTCGACCGCTTCACTACACTCGTTTATCTGGTATGAGCCATCCTTTTATTAACACGCTTTCATTAGCTTAACCTGTATGTTTGTGAGCGTGTTTTTAACTCTCCTTTGGACTTGATTTTGACCCACTTTAAACGCACAAATTTCATTCAAACTTTTGACACTTGTCAAGGATCTTATTTATTTATTTATTTACCCTTTATTGTATTTTTACAATAGGCGGACTTAATGCCTGATGGCATTCTCTACCAGTCAACCTTTGGCGATGGTGAGAAGTTGTGGTAGGCATCATAAATAGTCCCTGTAGCTTCGGGATTAAGAATAGAGCTACGGTATCCCCTGCCTGATCGTAAGAGGCGACTAAAAGGGGGCTTCCGGGGTTGTGGACGGTGTGAGTGGGAGCTCGATCCATCCAACCAGCAGCCCCGGGAAGGGCGGCGATGTGTGCATGGCCACATGTCGCCGTAAGCATCGGAAGGTGCAGGAGAGCAAAGCTGCTCTCCCGAGGATGGGCCCGTTCTGAGGCGTCGCGCGTGGAGGACACCGGTGCGTTCCGCCGGAGATCCCGGAGTCCTCCCCAAGCGCAGTGGCAGCCACCGAGGGGGTTTTAGTGCGGTCAAATCCCACATAACCCGGTACTGTCTCCCAAGGTGCCGGGTACCTTTTGAAGGTTTCCCCCCCGACAACAAAAAAAAAAAAAAAAAAGGCATCATAAATAAATCAAAACAAAAATCTTGAAGAAAAAAGAAGAAAGAAAGAAAAACAAAAAAAAAATCAATAAATCGAACTATTTAGTTTAATAAAACTAAAAAACACAAAAGCGTGCTATTT
This sequence comes from Pyrgus malvae, assembly GCA_911387765.1. Classification (NCBI taxonomy): domain Eukaryota; kingdom Metazoa; phylum Arthropoda; class Insecta; order Lepidoptera; family Hesperiidae; genus Pyrgus; species Pyrgus malvae. The sequence goes on along the minus strand of OU426958.1, from coordinate 1,725,763 downwards.
TAGTTTTTTTAAACTATATTTATTTTAAGCGGAATAACTTGAATGTTTTACTGCTACGCTGCACTCGTTTATCTGCTATGAATCATCCTTTTATATTTCGTTAGTAAGGCTTGGTTGTAAACAACACGTGAGGAATATCTAAAATCATATAAAATTTTAACATGGTAAAATTTTAATAGGAGCAGAGATGGCCGAGTGGTAAAAAACCGCGGTCTTTGACGCGACCGATCCTTTGAGGGTTCAAATCCTCGGCGCGCACCTCTGACAAATTTTAGTAATGTGCGCATTTATCGCTGCTCCACGGTGATGAAAAATATCGTGATAAGTTGATTACGATGTTCTCTATCGCCATGCATGCCTGAGAGGAATTCATAATTTCTCGAAAGTATGACGTCCACCAATCCGCACTTGGTCAGCGTGGTGGCCTAAATCCCTCTCACTTGTAAGAGGAGACCTGTGCCCAGCAGTGAGACATAAAAAAGTGTGAAAAAAAAACTATGATGTTTCGACCGAGGAAGTATCACCGCTGCACTCACTTCTGCTGTGAACCAGTTTTGTTGTTTTTCGGTGGAAAGGCGCACACAACTGCAAGGTATATGCTTGCTTGAGGTTGTGTGTAGATTTTCATGGGTTGCAGTGACCACTTAACACCACGTATGCTGCATGCTCGTCTGCTACTCCGACGACCTACGTGCCGCAATGGTTACCATGCTGGAGTCTGCCGGACTACCAATCGAAGGGTCCCGGGTTCGATTCCCGGTGAAACAGAAATTTGAATGATTAGTTTAAACTTAAACGAGTTAAAAGTCTCGGTCTGGGTGTTTGTGTTTCTGTCATTATGTGTGTCCACCCACGGTATCAACGACACAGGGTATCTACCCTACTATGGGGCTATGAGTGTGAAACGTTGTTTATTTATTATTTGTTTACTCCATTCAAATAGAAAAACTGTCGTTCAAAATATAACAATTATTTACTGGCAAATTCTAGATATCGATGTTAGAGATGGCCTTTAAACATGACAACGATATACCAAGTTTACAAGTTCTTTGTAACAGTTTCCATAGAACATTAACAATAATATTAATTTACTCCTAACTACGCACTACAAACTTCATAAACATGACAACCTAGTCCAATATGCACGTGACGTAAACACGGTGTTATTGTCGTGTTTATGTTTTGTGGCTATGAATATTCCATTTAGCAATTATGCACTAGGAATGTTGGTCGATCCCAACATAAATGGTACGGGTTTTCCATTCAAGGGCAAGTAAGGCTTGTTCTACACTGCGGCCTTCATGATATTAATTTTTTTATTGTAGGTATAACATCAATACATCCATACAAATAAATAAAATTGGAGTGTCTGTTATATTAAAATTACCGCTTTTTACTACATGCATATACGGTACATATACCAAAATAACAGTTTTTAGAATTTTTTCCGTCTGTCTGTCTATCTGTCTGTTTGTTCCGGCTAATCTCTGAAGCGGCTGAACCGATTTTGACAGGACTTTACCTGGCAGGTAGCTGATGTAATAAGCAGTAGCTGTTAAAAAAAAGTTAAAAATTAAAGTCCACGCGGACGAAGTCGCGGGCGGCCGCTAGTTTACTTATAAAACTCCTAAATATCTCAAAAGTTTTGTAATATCTTTTAAATTCTAAATTTACATCAGCTTGAGTTGTTATAGATTTTGAAAATTGTTCAATAAGGACGTTTTTTTATGTTTGAAATCATTTTTTTTTTTAATTTTATTGTTATCGAAATTGACTTGATAAAAATGTTCCAAAAATAAATAATTTTATGCGTAAATAAAATATAAAAATATTTTAATTATTATCATACAGCGCCTTGCCTGTTTAGTTGTCAATACAGTCGGGGGATTTTAATTAAAAAGGTATTAAGAACGGTCTTCGATATTTTAACTAAATGAGTAAGAAAATCAAAAGATTTAGCGTATGCTATCTGTAGATCTATCGATAACAAACGAAAGCGCGCATTAATTTTTCCACTAGCGCTCACCATTCTCACACCAGACCGCACTTGTTAAGCACTTGCCTACGTAGATCGCTTGAGTTCTACACCTGCTGAGCAATGCACGCTTCAATAAAAATTGCATTATCCTAATGTTCATGTTAGTATTTAGATAAAGTACAATGATGTCATAATATTTATCAAGTTAATCACATTCTAGTAAACAATTTTGAAAATTTTCCACATAAGTGCTAATTATTTTCATTTTGAACCATAATGTTTATAGTACTAAAGTTTTATGTATAATAATCCTCTGCATTCCAAATACTTGCTTCATACATTTCCATTGTGCATGTAACTTTAACATGACATACATCTTTTAAGAAATCGGTAAGAACTAACCTTAAAGCATCAAGGTATGACAGGTATGACACCCATCAGAGGTGGCCTTTACCAGCGAACCACGAGGTGTGCATGCACAATGTGCCTTCTAGTTATACAACTAGTGTGTCTTTGTGTGTCGCTGTCAGTGTTGACGGTGCATAGAAAATGACGTTGGTAATTGAAATTGACATATTTAGAAATGTATGCGTCTGTAGCGGTGAAAGAATATTTGTGAATGTGTGACAAAATTAAAATGTGTGCGTTCTTTCCCCGCACCAGATTTGATACAAAAATTATGTATCGAAGCGAGGCGCTATGCCGTCTCTCCTGAAGGGTGAGTCAGTAACTTTGATGCTCTAAGGAACTAACCCACATACAGTCAGTACAAAACGACAACCAAGTCAGTTGGCCTCACATGTGAATAATCTTCCGTCTCTGTCACTCTAACCCACTCAGTCAAACGTCACGAGCATGTCGTTTAGGGCCTCCACAGATATGCTACTTTTAGTATCGTCAATTGGCGATTTTGCGACTGAATCGCTCGTTGAATCAGTTTGGTTGCTGCGTAGGAGTAGAAGCTTATCCTAAAAACGACTAAATCTAAAAGCATGTTTACGAAGGCCCTTAAATCCGCCACCAGCAATTTTAGCCACAATTAATTTCATAAAAAAATTACAATTATGATAAAAAAGCTTGTTTAAAAATAGCCCATTGAAAGCTGACCGTGACACATATTTTGTCATTATGATACTAAGTGTTTTTTTTTTAAATTTAAATTTAATTTGACGCTAAAAAGCTGGATACAAGTCTCTTCCCATAACTGGTAAGACCACGATCTTATCCATGCTGGTTCATAGTGGCTGGTATGATGCGCAATTGCCGAATCAATTGATTCCATGCGTGTTCTCTTGGTTGAGAGAACTTTACGGTCCCGATTATTATTACATTACAATCATTTAATTATTCATAAGATAATTTATCAGAGGCCTATTGAAAGTGGGGGGAAAGTTTTGCAATATTTTAAGCGTTTTAGTGGCTTTTAATCACATAGGCGGCAGAGATTAAAGTAATCGTGACGAAAAGTCACTAGTAACCGAATGCTCCAAAGTTACACACACCTATATATAAGATACTCATGACACGGTGTCGACAACATGCTTTGTTGGAAAACTATATTTATGAAGAGTAATAGAGTATCATTTAATCTGCGCTTGGCTTGCAGTGACACTTGCGTGGCTCTTAACACAAAGGGATATAGTTCATAATAGCTAATTTACATGTCAATGGTGGTTGGAGGTTCAGTTTTTTGTTTTTGCTCGTTTTATAAAATCGTTTCGCTTCCTACGTTCTTGGAATGTTTTTCATTCGATGCAATCTTCTGTTTCTTGTTTGTATGTATGTCTGTCTGGCTGTTTGTTCGGATTATAATCCCATCGAGTTGTAGGATTATTAACGTCTTCTATATTAGCAGCTTGATAAGGTTTTAGTGTAAAGTGATCATTTTAAAGAGGGCGACAAATTTAAAAACGCAGTAGTTATAAATTTTTAGGCATCCATTTCGTGTAATGTTCAAAAAGGTTGCACCTTAGATGAGGTCTTTTATACTCACTGGACGTTTTATCAACAAAACAGACGAGTGGCGCTTGTACTGTAAGTAAAAAACATGTATGTAAATAAAATATAATAGATGTTTTTTTTATTTTTATTCATTGACGACCTGCGTGGCGCAATGGTTACCATGCCGGACTGCCAATCGGAGGGTCCCGGGTTCGATTCCTGGTAAAACAGAAATTTGAATGATGAGTTTAAATTTCTGTTCTCGGTCTGGCTGTTTGTGTTTCTGTATTTGTGTGTGTCCATGGTACGACACAGCACGACACAGGGTATATCTACCCTACTGTGGGACTGTGAGTGTGAAACGGTATTTATTTATTTATTACTAGCTGTGCCCGCGACGTCGTCCGCGTAGATAAAGACTTGTACAAAAGGCTTGATTAGAGTTGGATTATTTGTTCCTCCTCCTCCTTAGTCGTTCACTCTTGTCACAGTGGTCGTTGCTGATGAGGTTGCAATTTCGTTCGTGACCGCTTGCCCTCCACTGTCCCTTGGATTATTGTTACCTTTTATGAAATTACTTATGATACAAAAGTTCATATTATTATGTTGAGTAGATACATTCTTCCTGAGTCCTTACAATGTTACTGTACTCCTCTTATAATCGACTTTTCAGTCGTTATCATCAGTTTCTCTTTACAAATTAAACGTACTATAATAGCCTGTTTATAAAGTGTTTAGATAGTACTGCTGTGCCCGCGGAAAGGATCATTATAATTAAATAATTTGTGCTGTAAATAATGCATAGATTCATTATCATCATGTAACTTAAATAAATTGCAGAAAGGTGGTGAAATGTCTACGCTATGTCAGGCGTGGTTAGTAGTTGGTTAGTCAAATTCTTGGTTGCTTACACGTTGGTTGCAATTGTCGTTAACATACTGTCGTTCATACTTAATGGAGGTCTTTTGAGCGATTTAAAACTTGCGACAGCAGTTAGGCCACTAACAATGAAGACGTCATCAACCTGAATTGGAGCAGCGTGAGAGGATCAGGCCCTATGCGATTAAGAGTCAATTGGTCCTATTAACAACCCTTCACACAGCATCAGAAATAAATATATCGATTACTAATATTATTCTGGGCGTGACCACCATGCCGTGCTGCTGCCGTGACGCTTTAGCATATTAGTATAACACCAGTGCCAGTACTGCGTATGTATGTAATAGCTCTTATTAAATTAACCACTGAAAACGTCTGCTCATTTCTATAACATTTTTTTATTAGACCCTCGGCAATTGCTTATTCGTTTATTCGAAATCACTTTTTTTATAAATAAACCGAACAAAGAGGCAGAAAGGCCGCGTGGTTAAGCGATCACTGTCGCCTATGGAAACGGGCAACCCCAGCGGAGCCACCCGAGCACTGCCGGCTTTCAAGAAGAGCTTTCTTTACAGCTTTCTTGAAGAACCCTATGTCAAAGTCCACTGGAAATGCCTCAGCTGGAAGGTTGTCCCGTAACTTACACATCCGTTAAAATATCAAAAGGAGCGTGCAAAGCGGCCTGTGGAACTTTAACCTTCGACTGGTGGTGTAATCATGATATGGAGACGTAGCTATCATTTTGAAAAGAACACTCAGCATAGTAAAGTCGGTAGAACACTTTGATTTTTTTACGTTTCACACTGATAGCGCCAGAGTAGGGGAAAATATACACTGTGTAATGGGTACCATGCGACACACAGAGACAGAAATACAAACACTTAAACCGAGAACAGAAAATTAAACTCATCATTCAAATTTCTGCTTCGCCGGGAATCAAACTCGAGACCCTTCGATTGGCAGTCCGGCATGGTAACCATTGCGCCACGCGAGCCCAGGCGCGGTCGCAGCCTTCAATTTGGGGGGGGGGGGGTCGCCAAGAAATTTTGGTGGGGGGTCACTAAGAAATTTGGGGGTTGAAGTGTCTCAAATTGGCTTGATTCGCCTTCCATCTACGCATGAGTGAGGGATTTTGGGGGGGGGGGGGGTCATGTCCCCTGTCCCTGGGACCGCACCTGCGCGAGTCGATAATTATTATTGTCTATTAAATAAGGTCGATACCAATAATATGTGGATGTAACCACCGCGCCGCGCCTCCATAATGCTCTACCACAATGAGTACAATATCAGCGCCAGTTCCAAAGCTCTGTGTTGTTAATTTTTTATTAGATACTTTATTAAGTAAATATACTCGTAATTAATTATTTGAAATAATCTCCACCTATCCACTTTGTAATAGCGTTATTGGGTAAAATAATGATTATGTAACACCACCTGTAAATCTACCTGTAAAAAGCAATTAAATATGAATAAATGAATAACAACGACATCTATCGTATAGCATGTAAACTAAATTGTCGATATACCGAATTTGCAACAGATCACTAAATAGTTCTGAATGTGAACATAGATGTCGGCAGTAGCCTCGTTTTGTTAAGGTTTTGTACATTTTGTATTGAGGATTTCTTTGAATATGTGGTGATATGATATGTATGGTTTTTTTAAATATTTAGAGATGAAATCTAGCATAAGTGTTTGAAAACTTGCTATCAGAATATTAAGAGATGTTAGTAGTTATCGAAACTTGTGGTGTGACCGCTCGCATTAACTTTATTATAGCGTGCAGGTGTTCATCCATTTCATCATTCTTGAAATTGACGTAACTTTTTTGTTTGTGAACCGATTTAAATAAAACAAACCCTAAATGTTAATCCAAAAAAATACCAATACTTCAGTGAAAACCGCATCCTTCTACGTTAAGCGGTTCCTGAGATTAGCGCGCACAAACGAACAGATAAACAGACAAACAGATAAACAGACAAACAGACAAACAGACAAACAGACAAACAGACAAACAGACAAACAGACAATAATTCTAAAAATCATTGTTTTGGGTTCTATTACGCTAATAAATAGCCCTAGTGACAGTTTTTTTCAAATATCTTCAATGTACAGAAACGGACTTGTTACAGATTTATTATATGTATAGATTGTGTGATTTTTTGTAAAATCAGTAGACGCTTTCTTCCGGTTTTATCTCGACTTCTTATGGTTTTAACGATCAGCTGAAGAGAAGAGCAGGCAAAAATGTCGGACCTTTTTGTAAATGGTTACATTAAAATAATTAAAGGCTTTGATTTGACGCTACATTATATTTTGTAACCAAATAGACATAGTTAAATTTACCGAATTGCCGATTTGACGAATAAATAATATTATTTCTCATAACCAAATTAGGCTCTAACAAAGCTTTAAGGAAATAACCGTCTCTAGTGGAATCATGCAATAAATCCATGGGGCGTATGCTTCCGTAATAGCAAACCCGTTTCAAGGTTGACCACTGCAGTCAAGCGCTCCCTGTATAGGATGCAACGTACCACGTTCTTCTAGAAAAAATATCACACAATTCATTCCTTATAATAAAATATATATATAAGACAAATATTAGATTTACTTTTCTTATATTTGGAACCAAATAAAACTATGCGTTGCTCTGTAAATACAAATAATAATAATATTTAGTACATTTTTACACTTTATAACACAAAGTAATATATCTCTACTGATATAACATACATACCTGTAAATACAAAGAAACGACATTTAAAGATTTTATACGATTCCTTTGTACAATTTCTCAATATAACATTTTTTAATTATTTTATTCTAATAAAAAATGTAGTAATGTCTTCCAACAAAACAACACGTCACTATTGCTTTTCATTTCCCTGACAGCGAGCGCCATCCATAATCAAAATAAAACATATTGAAATAAAGGAATGAGGTTCCTTTACCTCATTCCTTTACAGAGAAATTCCATTGGTTCGACTGAGAAATTCTAGTCATCGCTGCACCTATTTCTGCCTTAAGGCAGTAATTATATTATGTTTCGCTAGTAAATTGGGGTGGAAAATTACCTTCCGGAGTAGTATCGCAACTGCGTATGACCAGAAAAAAATATATGGTTGATTGTAGATATCTCTGTGTTGATGGGAAAGATCGACTAGATGGTTTAAATGCTAGACGGGTAATTAATTTAAAGACAAAAGTTAAATTTGTTGCCTGTGGGTTTACGCTCTAATATCTCACCTGACTTTACTTGCACTTACATTATCGGACAATCTAAGTTGCTGACACACTAGCGTCAAAATTGCAAATGCCTTAGGGCAAGGCCACTTATCATCAGCCGTCTGCCAGCACTGCCCTTTTGATATGAAACGCGCTTGAACTTTTAATTCATTCTTGGGAATTATTTCATAAAAGGATTCGCCTTCGTTTTCTACAAGACTGCCTTGAACCGTCAAGAGAACTTTTTATCTATGTATTGAAATGCTACTGAAAGCGTGCGGTGACTCGTAAAGGAAAGTTCTTACTGATATTATAATCCGTATATGTAGAGAAATTTAAATGTCATCGGATTAAGGAATCGATAAGTAAAATATATTTTAAATATTTTGTTTTAGCTTAAACGCGTATAATAACCACTATCCATCTGAAATCTAGCTTCCTAGTGTGCTATCATATGTTTAGAATAACATTTAGGTAAGGTAAACGTCCATATAATCGTCAGTTTTGTTTAGTGTCCCGGTAGTCGTCATTTACAGAAAAAGATTATCTTTTGGCAGTTTTTTATGGAATGACGAGTACTGGTAGGAAAAGTTTAACTTTTGGCCGTTTTTCTATGGAATGACTTGTACTGGTAGGCTGACAACATTATGGACGTTTACCTTACCACCGCTTTAAATGCTACTACATTATGATAAGCTTAAAATAAAATAATTAATGAGGGTTTACTGCACTTGTACCTTTACGTTACTAAGTTTTTGTAACCTATGTATTTTTAAAACGCTTCTAAAAACAACAAAACCAAAAAAACTGTGAGAGATAAGAACCTAACACAGTAAAACAAACAGGCAGTAAATAAGTAAAAAAAAAATCTGAAAAGTTACAAAACAACTCAATAATTAGTACCTATTCACTTTAAAGTTTAAAAATAAACATTCCATCCATCCATCCATCCATCAGCCTTTTATAGTCCACTGCTGGACATAGGCCTCCCCTAACGTTCGCCACTCCTCCCGGTCCTGGGCCTTCTGAATCCAGCGGCTACCCGCTGTCTTCTTCAGGTCATCAGTCCACCTGGTTGGAGGGCGGCCTGTACTCCTTTTGCCGATACGTGGTCGCCATTCGAGAACCTTTCTTCCCCATCGGTTGTCGGTTCTTCTAACTATATGGCCTGCCCATTGCCACTTCAGCTTGCAAATTTTGAGAGCTATGTCGGTAACTTTCGTTCGTCTACGGATTTCATCGTTACGAATTCTGTCGCGTAGAGAAATACCAAGCATAGCCCTCTCCATCGCGCGCTGAGCGACCTTGAGCTTATGGAAAAGGCCAACTGTAAAAGACCACGTCTCAGCGCCGTAGGTCATCACTGGCAACACACACTGCTCGAAAACTTTCGACTTCAGGCACTGAGGTATTCTGGACGAGAAGACACTTTGTAATTTCCCGAACGCTGCCCAACCGAGTTGGATTCTACGAGTTACCTCTCTCTCGAAGCTGGACTTACCCATACGGATCGCTTGTCCCAGGTAAATGTACTCGTCGACAACTTCGAGAGTAGCGCCATCAACAACGACCGGTATAGGTGTGACATGGACGTTAGACATGATCTTCGTCTTGTCCATGTTCATCTTAAGACCCACCCTTTGTGGACCCACCATTTGAATAAACATTCAAATTAAAGGAATTTTATATTTCTTTTGTCTTACTGTATAATTTCAAAACAATTTTTCACGCACTATGACTTAAAATTAAAAAAATACGTAATTTTTTTTTTGTTACTCGCATAAATAAAAATAAAGCAATCGTGCATTACAATAACCAGAATTTCGTGTAGATGCGTCGAGCAGGAAACTGTTACCAACATAACGAAATTAATTTTCGCTTACAAAACCGGAACCAGCAGAAAAATAATTGATTGCCTGTTAAGGATTTATGAGATGAGAGTTATATGTAAGGAAATACCTTTGTAATAATGTTGCTTCGTAAAACATTGTTACTTATAAGCGATGAAAGAAAACATGTAAGAAATTTTCGAGTTCTTTTGTGATGCACTTTTTTTTCCTTCTTAAAAATAAAATGTTTATCTATCTGTTAAATTTAGAGAGGTCGTGTATAGTGTATGTAGTTGTAGTTTACTAGTAAGTCACCATGAATAAGTACTTAAAATAGTTAGAAAGCCGATGTAGTTGCAAGCTCAACTAGCCTATGCAAAGGAACAAGCAATGATAGTTTTGTTTTGCAGCCGACTGACCTCGAGCGGTACATTAGTGCAGAACACAACTCTTTATTTTGCGGCCCGGTGCGGTCTCAAGGCTGTCTACAATGAGTAAGCAACGCAAGTGATGCGAACTTTTCCTTATGGCGCCCTTATGCGTTTCTCTTGCAAGGGCTCGCACTTTTGTGTCTTATTGGCGAGCAACATCTAACACGAGACGGGTTACACCATTTTTTGGAATGGCATGCGTCGCCACGCTATAACAGTATGAAATAAGAAGGAATTGTGTGGTAATTACCATTATTGTAATTAATAGCCATTTTATTTATAAAACTACCTATAGATGGTTATTAAAAAAAGCACGCGTACAAGGGAAATTACCTTTTTTGTCATCGGGAAGGAAACCTTTAAAAGGCACCCGGCAGCGAGAAATACCGTGTTATGTGAGATTCGCACTGCACTAAAGTTCCTGTTCAAATTTTTACTTATAAATGAGGTGTAAAAATACTTTAAAAAGTTTTATTTTAGCTTTTATAAAAAGTATAAAAAAACTAATAATAAAAAAGGACGGCAATGTAGAGTATAATAAAGTTTTAAATTTAAAATTATTTTAAATAAGTAATACAAATAAACTCGAATATATACTCGAATCGATCAACAATAATTTTTATGAAATAATTTTCAAATCATGAAGCCAATATTAATTTCCAGCTACTAGTACCCAGTAAAGGGATTTTTATTAAGTCTAATCTGCCACGATGGCAAAAAGGTAAAAATCTTTTGTTTTCATTGCATCGCCACATGAACACGTAAACACGCTTTATAGGTCACGGCGAGGGAAGTGGTCTCGGTGTTGTCCCTTTCTTTTACTAATCTTGTACTGCAATGAAAACTTTTACCGTAAAACGATGTTTTACTGCAAAACTTATTTAGTTTTTGTAAGTAATTTTGGAAATTCTGAACTTCATAACTTTAAACTGCTTCTTATAAATTATTAGAACACGGTGAGTCTCAAAACTTAAAAATTGATTAAATTTAGAACTTGACCTGATCTCTAAGAATCGATCATGGTGACTTTCCTGACTATGGAAAGACCTACGTGGGCACTGGGACACAAAAAAATTTGCAGCCAAGATTTAAAACCTGATCGAATAATGTGAGAAGTACAGTAGTACCTAAAAACCAAGCCTTAAAATAATAATATGGATGAATATAAAAACTTGTTTACTACTTATAGTAGCAATCCTAAAAATGGGCTCTAAGTTCCCATCTTTGCCAATCTTTGTCAAAGTACGCAAACCCGGTACGGTATCCTCCTTACACATTTAGAACAACAATATTATCCTGTAAAAATGTAATATTATTCCAGTTTAGTATCAGCATTTCAAATTTCTGCTCAACTCAAAGTCAGTCAGTATACCAACTGTACCTATACTGACTGACTTTGGTTGACTGACTGACAAAGCACCTTTTTTTTATTTAAATGGAGTAGCAGAAGAGCATGCAGGCCACGTGGTGTTAAGTGGTCGCTGCAACCCATGGACATCTACATACAACCTCAAGCAGGCAAAGGTAAGTCTTGTCTGAGGCCGTATGCAGTTGCGCTGCTACTCCGGAGGCTGGTGGTCGCCTCATGTAAGTGTGGCCGGCAACTGCACCTTTCCACCGAAAAACAATAGAATTGGTTCACGACAGATGTGAGTGCAGCGGTGGTACTTCCCCGGGCGAACGATAATAGTTCTACCACCTAGCTTTAGTCAGTGAAAAGTACTTTAAAGAAACAAATATTCAAGGTATCTCAAACTGTCTAGCTGCTTCTATTGTAAAGGTTCTTTGACTTGTTTATTAAATACTAACCTTGAACCTCGTCATTATACAGTATTGTTAGGGCATTTTGCTTTTGAAAAAAATATTGTGATCTAGATAAAGAAAATTCTGAGACTGTATGACTGCATCAATTATGTTTAGGCAAGTAAAAATAGATTACAATCTTTGAGTGTTGAAAATTATATATAACTCCAAGACTTAGGTTTTAGTGGAGCCTTGTTATTCACGATAATCAAGAACAATTTTGCTTCACAATTCACATCCCTTTAAAAACATTAAAAAAAGAGTTTTGGCGGGAAGTCGAAAAAGACATATTGTGCTCTTGTTTTATTATCATTTTCTTAGTGTATTTTTGAGTAATATCGGATAAAGTTGATGGCATTTTGATATAGGTTAATTACAGTGCACGAGTGTTTGTGAAATAGAATAACAGTGCTAAAATATGTTTTTTCTGCTTGCCTCCAAAATTCCATCGGACAAGTTCTAGTAAAGTAGCCATCGCTTTACTTGAATGTTGGACTGACTAGACTGACTGATTACTGACGACTTACTTACTGACTTTGTTATTACTTCATCCAGTTTCATTGAAACTGGCAAAATATTGATGCAAAAATTATACTTTACGCTGGCGGTATGCACAGAGTTTGCGATGCCATAATTGAAAAAAAAACATTAAAAAAGTTAACTCTCTGATAGGTTCTATCATTGTCTTTTCATTCAATTAACAACATTAAATTAGTTTATTGATGCGAACAATATAAAACTATCTATCTTCCGAAATCTCATTCTTGTCACAATTGAGCATTGCGAATAAGTAAAAAGAAATAAATAAATTAACAGAAAATAACACTGCACTTAGTTTGCTTAAATGAAAATTTAATTCGCACTGGTCCGGTTTTGAAGGTTTGAAAAAAAAACATTATTTTCCTATGACACTATTGTTATATTGACAGAAAAAACTTAACTTTAATACAACAAAACTTAAACCTATCAAAACTGCAAGCATAAATACTATTTAAAACTCGTATTTTATATTTTACTTTATGTAGCATTAAAACCTTCTAACGTCGAAAATGTAAAGTGAAAAATATTTGCCAAACTTTACCGGCACAGTGTGAATGCGATGCGTAAAAACTGTGAATAGAAAGTAACGCGTCTTTTCACGCGAAATCGAGAGCAAAATTTTACTTCTAAATATATTTCGAGCTCAGTTTAGTGAATCCAGAGCACCCGCTGAATGCGTAGTAAACTGGACTTTATGGAATATGAAATCATGTAGCTCCATTTAATCTCTGGAATTTTTACATCTCTATATAATAGGTACATACATAGATCTCTTCCCTTAATCATATATAGGTATACCTATATTTGTAAAGTTGTCTAAAAGTTTGTTTTGCTTCTATTGTAGCGATTATTAGTCGGGAATACCACGAGGGGCTATGAAAAAAAAATCTAAAATTATATGTTTAAATTTAACAACATGAGATAAGTAGACAGTTGAAGCGCGCATGGCCCAGCGGTTAGCGTAGACCGCAAGCGATGTATGCGACTAAGCCAAACGGGCGCGGTCGGGTGTGAGATGGGTGACCGCTAGGGGCAAAAAATTTCACACGCGTTCCCGTGCTTCGGGGGGTACGTTATGCCGTCGGTCCCGGTTGTTGTCCGGTGGCTTGAAAATATCCGACAGCGGGTTGGCCACTACCCCGCATCTCCACCAACCCACGCTTACTCCACCACGCTGTTCCAATGAACAGCGTGGCGGAGTAAGCTCCAGGCCTCCCCAATAATGTGGAGAGACCCGTGCCCAGCAGTGGGACGCAATAAGGGTTGCAGCCAGATAAGTAGAACAAAAATCGGTTGTCTGTAAAGTCGGTTTACTGACGATAGTTGAACGTGACAACGTCATAGGAAAATACTTATTGCTATAAATAATTGACACCACATTCACTTTTCACTGCACTTCATACTTGACGAAAACATGTAAATGAATTATTGTATAGCAGCCGTCCACGCGGACGCATCGCTCACTCAAGTAGGAGAGAGACAGATGTCGAACGCTGCCGAACGCGGAGGCCGATTGTGCCTCTTTGTCGCTCGTTCCGCTCTCTCGCTTGCACTTCAAGCCTTAAATGGAACGCCTCAGAGCGAGGTAACGCCGCATGAGTCATGTTTTTTCGTGCGTGCAGCCGGCTCCATCGAATTTTAAGACGTTGTCACGTCAATAAAAAGTACAGTCGTTACTGTACTATGTTGTTTTTGTATTGCATATCCGTTCAAAATATTACATATTCAAATTCCAATATTCAAATTCCTGGAAAAGAAGATATGCTTTCGACACAATACAAGGAGCGCCTGCCTTATACTTATATCTATATTGTGCTATCGATGCTCGTATCTGCCTATAACACTGTTGTATTTAAAACAATATTCATTTTGCTTTGTCGCACATCGCTTAAGTACATGTCATAGAAATATTTTTCAACTAAAAATATAATATTATATATTATAAGGGACATGAAATTTCAAAGAAACTTTATAATATACAGACACACTTTAAGATAAAGAAATGAAAGAATGTACAACAATATCATTAGAAACTGACCTAGCTCACGAAGTGCTAGCAAAAAATACCTAAACGCCAACAAATAAAGAAGACATAAAGAAACACGCACAAATTCCTGAGCTGTTAGCTTGAACTGGCCATCAGTGTGAAAAAAGTCGATAATAGTGCATGCGCCGGCGCAGTATTGCGGTCAAGGCGACGATACTTTCGAAACCCCCCTCCTCGGTATCCTTGCGAGTCTTTGTTATTTATAGTAGCCATCAAGTTTTTAGTTTTTTTACGCGGAAGCGGCCACTATATCTATTTAATTTTTGTGCAAAGGTGCAATTGAATTTATGAGCAGTTGTTTGAGTGGACGGAATGGATATATGTTCGTAGGTATTGGACGTTTTATTGACGTTAATAACAAAACGTTGATGAAATGTTATGAATTGTGTCGTTAGTTGTGGCTTGTTTTAGACATGTTCTATGAAAAGCTTACAAAAAGTCCCTTATTCTTCTTAGTTTTTATAAATCTTTAAAATACTTTAAGATAAATTTCATAAAGAAGCACAAAACTCCCTATATTAATTGTATTTAATCCTAAATTGTATTCAGAATTCAAATTAACGGCGAAAATGCATACGATCCTAGATAAGGAGTAAATAATAATAATTCTTTATTTCAGACTAATTTTGCCAATTTAATAAGTAAAGCTTGCTTCATTAAGATTGTGTGTATGTGTGTGTGCGATGACCACTGAACATCACGTGGCTGCTTGTAGGATGGTTTAATTCATCTTAATGCCTAAATGTAGAGTCGATTGCTAGTATCTTGCATTTTTTTTTTAATTTATTTCTACTCAAAATCCAGATTGAATAGCATTCCCTGATAGAATACCCTATCCTAGTATGCGGCTATGCGAAGCGACAGTTGGCTACAATCCTTTTTGCGTCCCACAGCTGGGAAGACCCGTCTCCCCATTATAAGGGAAACTTGGAGCTTACTCCAACACGCTGCTCCAATGCGAATTGGTGGAGTTGCGGGTTAGTGGCCAACCCGCTATCGGACCTTTTCAAACCGCCCATGAGGCCTCCGACCTTTTTTTTTTTTTAAAGTAGGGAATGCTATTACGCACCGTCTCGACCTCTGTCGAGGGGACAGAGGGAGGTGTGTGGGACTCCCCCCTGCCGTTACGAGGCAGGAGTATACCCACTAAACCCTACTGCGCTCCTCCATCGCCATCGTGACGATGTCGTGGGAAATCGGCAGAGCCTTTGCTTCCACAACATCGTCGGCGACTGCCTGCCTGTCTTGGCAGGCCCTACACGCTCCCTTTATGGGGAGGCTACAGGAATGACCAGGAGCGCCGGGTCATTCCTGTCCATCAGTGATGGCCTGTGCAATGCAGGTGTAGGCACCCCCGTACCTCCAACCTGCAGGCCACCACCGGGGGGAGGGAGAGAACGGTCGTATTGCCGTCTTCTCCTTCCCCTTCTTCGTTTGCGAAGCGGGGGTTGGGACGGATCGTCCTCTCGCTCCCGCTCCGCCGCCTCCTTCTGCGAGATAACTTCCTCACAGAAGGAAGCAACGGCTTTCCAGCCTCTTTCGCTTCCGAGCATGGCCCTAACGATGCTCGGCAGCGAAAGGTCCCGGCCGACAACAGTGCACAAGACTCGGCGCTGTTCATCCCAGCCCTGGCAACTCTCAAGGCTGTGCTGCGCCGAGTCTTCCGCCGCACCACAATGGTGGCACGACGGGGACTCCTCCCTTCCGATTCGGTACAGGTAATTGCCGAAACATCCGTGTCCGGAAAGTACCTGCACCAGGCGGAAGGTGAGGAATCCGTGCGGCCGCTCCTCCCACGCCTCGATCACAGGACCGAGGGCGTCGAGAGTGCGGCGTCCAAACTGCGCGGAGGCTAGGTCCTCCCTCCACAGTTGGACCATAGCCTCGCGCGCATCCCGCCTCACCGCGTTGCGCTCTTCAGGGGCTGGCCACTCACCCAGCGCCTTTTGCGCTGCCGTCCAATCATAGACGGTGGCCAGCACCCTGGCCTCCAGCTCCCATGGAGGAGTTGCCGCGAGCGCACATGCGGACGCGTACCCGACAGTGCGGTAAGCCCTCGCCACCCGCTGTGCAATGGCCCGTTGGGGCCTGCGGAGGAGGGCCACGTTCTCCCGCCGATGCAGGGAGTCCACCCATATAGGGGTGCCATACAGCGCCATGCTCTTTAGGATGCCGGCATATAATCGCCGGCATCGTGAGCTTGGACCCCCAAGGTTCGGCAGGAGCCAGCTGATGAGGCCTCCGACCTGGTTTAACTACTGTTATCTATCGATAACAACCGGGACCGAGGGCTTAACGCGGCTTCCAAAGCACGGAAACGGACATTAAATTTTTGCTACTAGTAGTCCCCCATCACACACCCGACCGCGCTCATTTGACTTAGCTGCCTAGATCGCTTTCGTTCTGCGTTTGCCGTCAGGCCATGCGCGCCAGTTAATTGTTTGTAAATTTAGGTGATTTGAGGATCTACAGTCCTACTTATCTACCTACGTACAATCCGGATCCCTCTTAACTATGAGATAATTACCTATAGTAAAAGAGAGAAGTCTTTAAGAGTATAAGAGAGTCTTATATAATAAAATTGTTAATTTAATTACGTGAGCGATACATTAACTCGGGGCTCCCGATGACGAGGGTAGTTCTAATTTATCGCGAAACTTAATTACAGCAGTTACGTGTCATATTACGACTGAATTAAGCGTTCTAGTTATTTACGAGTTTCTAGAAATTTTCCTCTTCAAAAGACCCTTCCGTTTTTCTGTTAGTTGTAGTTTAATTGAGGAGTTTTATTTTAATCTTGAAGAGATTTTATTTATTTATTAATTACACTAAGTAAGCGTATACTACAACTAAGTAAGCGTATAATACTACCTATACCTATACTTAAAAAATAGTAGGTTTACGCAATGTACAAATATTTACAAGAATAAAAAAAAAATTTAAAGTCAGATCAGATCAGACAAAAATAATAATTAATTGTGTGAGTATGAATGAGTTGTTTATAAAATTGTTCGATTTTTTTCTGCTTTTGGTGGTATGCTGATTATGCTGGAACGGTTGTTAGATATGGTTGGACAGACGATGATGTTCTTTATGCACAGATAGAGATTTCGGTCAAAGTCCTATATAGACAGCCAGCCAAGCAGTGGGACATTATAAAACCTGAAAGTAACTTACAAGACAAGTACCTATAAGAAATGAAAATACCATTATTTTCTGCCATTTTGTGATTCCATAACAAGTGCTTAGTTACCAACTAATCCCTGGGCTACTAAAATTATTCGAAAGTAACTCTGTCTGTTTGTCTGCTACGCTTTCCTGCTTAAACTACTGAACCAATTTTATTTTTGGAACACAGATAAAGTGGCCCTTGGGAAAGGACATAAAATGGTTTTTATCTTACGGGAACCTATGAAACGGTTCCACTCGGGCGAAGCCGCTAGCGGAAGGCTAGTCTTCTATAAAGTGACCATCGGTCTAACCAACATAAGGAACAAGGAATACATAAAAATACGCATACATCCTCAAAGAAAACACGTTTGAGGCTTGATAAGGATGGCCATAGCACAGGAGTCGTTTATCGACTCCTGTGGCCATAGGCTGCAGTGACCACTTATCACCAAGTGGCCTGAATATCTACTCGATTACTACTCCTTTTCGATGCTGGTCTTCATTGTATAGAAAAAAATTACTTTATAGCTTAAATTTACTACCAGATATGTATTGTAATTTTAACTATATACAGAACTTTATTACCAATTGGTAAATACTAATTTACCATTAAGACCTAGTAATAAACATGGAATATATACGTTGACACACTGACGTTATACTAATTGTCATAATAATATAACATTAGATACGAATCCTCACTGGTGTTTCATCCTACGCAAATCCTGTTATGCTTTTATACAGTCTGTTAATAATCAACATGTTTCTAATATTAAGTTTTTAGACACATGGCTCCACCGCGTACCACAACTCTGACGTCATGGGATAACGTATTAAGGTACTACTGAAGTGCGTCACTTCGTAGTAACTTACAGTAGTATCGTCGTAGTTACTTTCTATTGTCAAATCTATTTAATTATTATGGATAACCTGAGCGCCTATTAAGTATGTATCCGTGCGATATAGGAAATTTTCGGACGTCATTTTTGGATAAGTCTGTAGAAATCTTACCGATATCGCATACGGCACCTTCCTATTTCTGATAGCTCTCTACGCTAAATCATATATTACTTAAAGTAAAAAACTAAAAAGGCAAAAAATACCCCGGTCATTTTTAAACTTGGGCCGAATGCGTCCTTACGTTTATATATAAAATGTTTAAAAAGAACATTTTGATTTTTAAAGAAAAAAATCCTTCTTTAAGAGGTGGAAATGTTTATGCATGTATTTTTTATCGACATATCATTAATAATCAATTTATTTAATATTTTTATGTTAAAAACATAGCTTTTCTATTACCTTCAATACCTCATTCGATTGGAAAAACTCGACTTAAATCGATTGGATTGATAAATATTGTCTTGACTTAACGACTACTGGCACGATTTTCGGATTTAACACTATTTCATTTTGGCCTACTAAAATTGGCGACAACACAATGCAAAACTTTCGAAAACATAACAAAACAACTAATATGTAGCACCTTTTTAATTATACATTCAATACATTTTACAAGTGTATTTAAACTAACATTAAATCTAATAAAACTAATTTTAACATAATAATACAAGGTGAATGTGACGCAAGTTTTGAGACAATTTATTAACAATGCATCAGAGTTGCCATCTATAACACAGCCTTTTTAGAAGTCCGTTGTTGTAACCATATTACGTATTGCTTGCAGAATGTTCGAGTAAACGAGGTTTCGAAATTCTTGTCTCCAGCTTACAACTAATAATACATACATACCAACATAATAATATTTCTAATAAAAAGGACGCCACTAGTCATATTTTGTAGGTATTCGTAATGTACAAAAGATCAAACAATCAAACTATCTTTTTCATAACAAAAACGCTTGTAGATTTTCTTATTCGTATTATTTATTTCTCATTTAAAATTAAGTTACAACACTACATGCCATTGCAATCTGAGTATCATTAAGATAGAAAATCAACATGGCGGCCAAAGGACAAGCCGCTGAACGCAGGCATTATTCAGCGAACGCACCTAACGAACTCTTTTAAAGAATATCTCGTTACCGCTCCCTAATTACGACGAAATAATACATGAAACGGCCACCATTGTTTGTCCGAAAAAAAATTATTTAAACACAACCTCAAAAACTCAAATGCAATTAAAAAAAGTCTTCCCGCGAAAAATGACGACGCAAGATGGCCGCCCTATTTAGATCCTGCCTTCTATTGGCGCGCTAGCTTTAAATTTAAAAATGGAATGCACTGTCCTTGGCGAGTGAGGTTCGTTGACCTTCCGATGCATTTTGGCGGTTTCGATGCAGAACCAAATAGTCTTAAGCAACTGCTTCTACCACTAATGGTTTTTAGACCATTTTCCGTTCGTTTAGAGCATTATATTGCGTCGTTCGCCCGAGCAAGGCGTCAAGACTGGTTTGTGTTCATTGTCGAATGAATTTAAACTTTCGCTGTATCAAGTAAGATTTAATATCGCAATAGAGGTTAATTTCGGCCTTAATGTTAGTATTTTGGTAATTTAGCTCTTACTCATTTGGGATAGAGACGTAAATCAGTCTTTTCAATTGTTGTAAATGGCGAATGAAGTCTTATCATACCCACTGAAGGTGAGCTAGACGGAGAGGACTTTTTTTATTTTGGAGGAAACGTTTTAATATTTATAAACTTTTTGAACTCGTTGAATAGTTGTGTACTAACTGACAACTCTTTTGAATTTCGTAGGAATCCTTTGAATTCGGAATCGCGAGTCCGCCATAAGTCTAACAAACCAATTTCAGGTTTACTCTCAACGGAATGAGAGTTATTTTAACATTTCTTTGTGTTTGTTAAAACTTTATTTTTCTTTTCCGTTTTTCGTTACAGCTTTTGTATTTATTAGATAAAACCTTAATTATTTTAAGTATTTAAAATGTTTTACATAATTACGATACGCAATGAGATGGTACAGTCAGATTGGTTAGGTCAGAATGTAAATATTTTCTTTTTCTAATTCTGTAACTATAGTTTTAGGCAATTTTCTGTTCAGATACAAAATAGAAAATAGGCGACGGTTTTTGAACCATCAAAACTAAAGGGAACCTCTAACAGTGCCTTTATTTCCAAACCTTATTGCGTGACCGTGCTGTAGCCGTGTGAAAGCGTTTTCCTTCAACTGTTACATATCAGTCATAGTTTACAACATAACCTCACTCTAAAACCATTACATTCTTGACTTGGGAGTTTTGGCGGGAAGTCGAAAAAGACATATTGTGCTCTTGTTTTATTTTCATTTTCTTGGTGTATTTTTGAGTTATACCGGATAAAGTTGAAGGCATTTTGTTTGATATAGGTTAATTACAGTGCAAGAGTGTTTGTGAAATAGAATAACAGTGCTAAAATATGTTTTTTCTGCTTGCCTCCAAAATTCCATCAGACACGTTCTAGTAAAGTAGCCATCGCTTTACTTGAATGTTGGACTGACTAGACTGACTGATTACTGACGACTTACTTACTGACTTTGTTATTACTTCGTTCAGTTTCATTGAAACTGGCAAAAAGTTGATGCAAAAATTATACTTGACGCTGGCAGTATGCACAGAGATTGCGATGCCATAATTGAAAAAAAAAATCTTGACTTCACGTATCAGTGCTTCATGCGTGGCCTAGCCATACTCTTACCATAAGAATAAATAATACTACGTAGAACGGAAACTCCCGCTCAAAACGGGCTCAAGGTCACGATATTAGCCTACACTTTAATTTCGGCTAAACCGACTACTGAAGACGGGCTGTCTCGGACGGGCGCGTCAATTACAATAACGGCGCCAAGTTAATGTGGTGTGTTTGGTTGTACCTACAAACAATTCTAAAACAATGCCAAACTTAAGTTTTTTTAGTTTGCCCAAAGATAATGCGAGATAAGTAATATTTTTTAAATATTATTCCTTTTCCGTACCTAATTTATCAAAAGGATGTGACCAGTTCTTTTTGTGTAGCCAATTGTTTCACTTTCACTCAATTATAAAAAAAAATGTTAGATAACTACAGCATTTTAACATGTCGCCAAAATATTTTTTAATAGCCCCCGCCATCGGTCATTGAACCTTTCTCGATTGTTTTGCCTCGCGATTGCGGCGCCGCGGCACTGGCGCACGCACGTTATACTTAATATGTAATTCGTTTATTTTAAACCTACACTACGTAAGTACTTACACCTATGTAGGTAAGTAATACTTACTTAAATGGCTTCATTTGGTATGGTACTCATAATAATTTATTATTCATGAGCAGGTATTTATAGTGTAGGTAAGTATTTATAATTCTCATACTTTGTAATACTAAATTAAAATAATGATTTTTAAGTAAAGGAAAACTTA
Source organism: Pyrgus malvae (assembly GCA_911387765.1). Taxonomy (NCBI): domain Eukaryota; kingdom Metazoa; phylum Arthropoda; class Insecta; order Lepidoptera; family Hesperiidae; genus Pyrgus; species Pyrgus malvae. The sequence continues at coordinate 1,703,568 of OU426958.1, read as the reverse complement.
TATTTTAGCTACCTATATTATCTATAAAAAAGCAGTATTAACAGTTGACAACCCTGTCAACACGCCCGGGCGACAGAGGGGCGTAACGAGGTGAAGGGGGAAGTAGGTATAAAAATAGCGGCGTTTTCCACCCGGTCAAAGGAGATTCCGTTCTATGTAATTATTATTTATTCTTATGCTCTTACCTTCAACTTTTTCTAATTCTTTTGCGAAGTGCAAATTTGTATCCAGTTTTTGCTAGTTTTGTTGAAAACGGGCGAAAGAATAATTAGTCATCTGTAATGAGTCAGTCAAGTCTGTTTAATATCTCAGTAAAGCGATGTCTACTTTACACTTTACCAGAATGTGCACGATGGAGATTTGGAAGCAAAGTGAAAAACATATTTTCACTAGTGCACTGTTATAAACCTATGTCAACAAAAATAACTCCAAAAAATGAAAATCAAACAAGAGCAACACATGTCGTTTTAACTTCCCACCACAACACAGCCTTCATTAACTCACTAGTTAAGTATCATTACGAGTTTTGGCGGAAACTTGGAAGATTCATGTTATATTATTTTCATAATCTTGCTGTATTTTTGAGTTCGACGACTTACTGATTTTATCAATTATTACTTCGTCGAGTTTCAACGAAATTGGCAAAAAAGCAATGTTGAAATTATACTTGACGCTAGCAATATGCAGAGAGTTTACAATGTCATAATTGAAAAAGAAAAAAAGAAATGAAAGAAATCGGCCAAGTGCAAGACGTTCTCGCGCACGAAGCGTTTCGTACTATCTTTAAAAAAGTGCAAAAAAATAACGTTTGTTTAATGGGACACTCCTTAAAAAATATTCTACTTTTAGTATGTATTGTTACAGCGGGAACAGAAATACATCATCTGTAAAAATTTATGATGTACGATAACGATGCCTTCGTCACCATTTCATGAATATACTTACAACCAGACAAAGGTTAAAGTTCCACTGGCACCATTTAGACTCGTGGCGATCCTCCAAAGTCCGCTTTGCACGCTCATTTTTACCACGGACGTGTACGTAATGGGACAACCTTCCAGCTGAGGCATTTCCAGTATCCTATGTCATGGGGTTCTTCAAGAAAGCTGTAAAAAAGCTCTCCTCCAAAGCCGGCAATGCTCGGATAGCTCCCCTGGGGTTGCCCGTGTCCGTAGGCGACGGTGATCGCTTAACACCACGCGGTCAGTCTGCCTTATTGTACGGTTTATTTATATAAAAAATCTAATGTCTAGCCATCACGGTTCATGAGATACAGTCTGATGACAGACAGACGGACGGATAGCGGAGGCTTAGTAATAGGGTCCCGTTGGCACCCTTCGGGTTTGGAACCCATTAACCATCCAAAAAAGACATTAATCTAAACTCCACAACCAGCTAAGCTTGGCATATCGACGCTCACGTGCGTGACCTAGCCAAACTTTATAGTTAGGTACTTCATATTTCAGTCGAACTCTAAAACCAGTTTAAACGTCACGTCACGATATATGCGTGACCTAGCCTACTAAAACATAGTAAAAAAAGACATTAATCTAAACTCCACAACCAGCTAAGCTTGGCATATCGACGCTCACGTACGTGACCTAGCCAACTTTATAGTTAGGTACTTCATATTTCAGTCTAACTCTAAAACCAGTTTAAGCGTCACGTCACGATATATGCGTGACCTAGCCTACTAAAACATAGTTGCTGAACTAGTTGGCTTCGATTAGATTCCTAGTTGGTGACTAATACTGTTGACGTCGTAAAGTTTCTGTGTACTAAAATATTTCGATGAAGGAATAGAAAAGTTTTATTTTAAACTAGCTGTGCCCCGCGGTTTCACGCGCGTTATTTTTTTAAAGTATCCTGTTTAACTTATGATAACTTCAAGAATATATGTAAAAAGTTTCATGATAATCGGTTGAGTAGTTTTCGCGTGAAAGAGTAACAAACAAACTTACTTTCGCATTTATAATATTAGTAGGATGCGAACTATTGCGAACATGAAAAACTTTAGTTTTTTCGAATAATCGTAGAGTCTCATTAACTTTTAAAATAGCACGTTTTTATTATTTTAGTCCATATTTCCCTTACTAATACTATAAATCTGAAAGTGTTTTTGTTTGTTTGTTTGTCTGTTTCTTTGTCCTTCTTTCAAGTCTCCAAATATCTCAATTCTATTACAAAAAAAATTGTAGCTCACGTAGGTGAATCCGCGGGTGGAAAACTAGTTCTGTAGAACTAGTTCTGTAGTTTATTGTAATAAACAAACTTATCTTAGATAATCTGCTAACTAATCAATAAATTGTTTCTAACGGGGCACACAAGATCTACGGAAGGGCTTATTGTAGCTATTTCAAATACTTTCTGCAACACTATTTTGCGTCCCACTCCTTTGAATGAGACGCGAGTCTCTTCCCTTTTTGGGGAGGTCTGGAGCTTACTCCACTCCACCACTTACCATTCTCCTCCCCTCCCTTACCTCGGAAACTATTAGTCTATGAAATGCTCAACAGATATTTAGTGAAATATCACAAGAAAATCTTTAATTACTCCATGGTTTGGTTTAGTTTGGTTACCATTCTATTAAAATAGATGGGTAAACAGAACGGAAATTTCCGAACGATAATGTGTCAAAGAGATGTGCGAGTCTCCGAGAGATTGTATTGACGGGAGTCAGTATCGCCACTGCTCTAAGTTTAACACAAATGCGTGACCTAACCAATTGAAATAGAATTGTCGTAGTCCCGAACTATCAACTAGCTCTACTTAATATTATGTTGAATTCTTCGAAGAAAAATAATATAAACAGTAAGACACACTACTGTCTATCGTACTCGTTGTGTGAGCTGTGACGTCATCTGTTATTTCTAGAGATCGATGAATAGTCATAGAGAGGATAGGAAACTCCGTTATTTGAGGACCCATATGGAGCAATGGTTATCATTCCGATCTGCCGATCGAGGGTCTCGGGTTCGATTTTCAATCAGAAAATTATGAGGATGAATTTCTGTTCTCGGCTTGAGTTTTCTTGACTTTGTGCTCATGAATCAGGTAATTTAGTACTGAACTATAAAGATAAAGCATTATTCGGTTAACAGTACTACCAAACAAAGAATCGTATGCTTATTTGTAAGCATCAACACCAACACATGACCTAGCCAATCGAAATAGAGTTGCCGATGTATCAACTAGACGCCACTTGTGGCGAATTCTACGAAGGCGATAAACCTGTATCCACACTGCTGTATACTGCTTGTTAGTAAGGTATGACGTCATCTGCTATTTCAGAAGATTGATTAATCATAGAGTGGATAGGAAGCTCTGTTATTTGAAATATGTGTTGAGTATATTTTTTTATAAAGTTTACACTCATAACTCCACATTAGGGTAGATATATCCTGTATCGTGGGTACTATGGATATATAGATATAAACACATACACGCAGACCGAGAACAAACTAAAACCCATCATTTCAATCTCTGCTTCGCCGGGAATCGAACCCGAGACCGCCGATTGGCAGTCTGGCATGTTATTTTTCCTTCAAATGTACGCTAGGCTTAGAACTCATCATTATTTCTTACAAAATAACGCTTCAAACTACTAGTTAAAAACTAGTTGTAAGTAGGTACACTAACTTAATTTAAACCTCAATTTCACCTTACCCTGCAGTCAACGCTTTCGATAGCAAAAAATTCCCAACAATCCTTAGAAATTACGATTATCAAAAGGAATTTCATTTACAATGGCGCAGATCTTCGGAAGTAACGGCCAAGGCTGTAAATACAGCTCTTGTCGTTGATTTACGATATTTACGTGCAGTGTGCACGCGCCCGAAGCCTTACGTTACGAAAATAAACCAACTAGCCAAACTGAATTTAGTGAAGTGCAACGACTCGCTAGAGATGTGCCCGTGTTGTCGATGAAATAATGGTTAATCTGTTAATAGTTAAGCTGTTAATAATTTATATCTGATTCTCAAAAAATCCGCCTTTTAAACTATGAATTATTAAAAGATAAATATATCCGATGTTACAGTAGAGAATGATAGTGTAGGTCTCTAAAGACAATAAAGGTCAATACTCTCAGTGTTTTCAAATAAACAGAAAGTTTCATTTCAATTTTCACCAGTACAATGTAAATATAAAAGATGGATAAATGTATTAGGGCCTCTTTCACCACATTCATGTAAAGGGATAACTACGCTAATCGACGGTTAAAGTCACCCGTAACTTCTTTTTCAATTTCACGATGTTCGGGTAGCACTAATCATATGATAAACTGACCCGTACTCATGTCCCATGTAAAATTACTTGGCAATTAACTTTTCTTGGGATGTAACTAACTAATCAAAATTTTACTTCGACATGGTGAACGAAGCTCTTAGTAAATTGGAGATAAATGAGGTTTAGCTTACTTAGCACATTAACTTAGTAAAAATATCGACTTTAGGACAGATTATATCAAGATTGATTTTAGCAATTAGTAATATAATATTTACGTAGATATGAAAAAGTCATTCGGAATGTGAGCACACAAAAGAGATTTAAGCATTATTATTTTAAAGGTACGCGTCACTATTAACATTACCGCACGATAAGCAATATTTAATTTATCAACTATAGCGCTACAGCTCACAGAGTGATGCCCTAAAGTCTATCGATAATAATAACCGGTTGGAATTTCCTGTTTTAAATAATTTGTAGATAGTAGGCAATAAACTTGTTTTCCGTAGATATTCCAGTATGTAACGATCACAATTTATTCTACAAAACATTAACGTCACGATGCAATAAAGACGAACATTAAAAATAATTAACCTAAAACTGCACCACTTGATATGATAATATAATTGTTGAGGTACACAACGTCATATAATAGTATGCATAAAGAATATGAATAAATTGCTGATGTCAGAAAGTCGCTATTCAATTTATTAGCTGCAAACTACTTTAAATAAGACTGTGACATGCATTAACTGCATGTTCAGCTAAAATTAAATCAAGTTAGCCTTGGAACAAACGATATAATGTTATTGACTGCATTTATAATGGCAAGAATAATACTTAGTGAACCTAACATTGAGACGTGTTTTTGCCTGTCCAAGATTTATTTAATTAAGTTGTTTATAACGCATAAAATGTGCGCTGATTTTGTAACGTTTTATGTCTTTTAAACTCTATTTCCTCGTTTCATAAAGTCTCTGTTAAATATAAATACTAAAAATAAGCTTTAATAGCATTAAAAGTACATGCACGATAAATTGATATGCTTAGACGGTGCATGCAATAAAATTCTGGCCGCAGGCGAGGCGATTTCCTCTTTGCAATTTTATTGTACGCGTCAGACAGTGAAGCGTGGGGTCTAACATCAAATTTTAACTCGTCATCCGGATCACGTTATAAGCTTATCTTGTTCAACATCATCGTAAAGCCAAAATTAGCATGTGTAACATAGTGTGGCCAGGAAGCGATCATTTCTTTATGCAACTCATATTTTAAGCCTTTTTCAACCACATTATCATGCACCACGATACGCCACTAATTCAACATCGCCAGTTTGGGCGTCGTGCGAACACTGAATACTATTCGAAGTAAACAAATTGAAGTATTTACATAGTACTTGTATAATTTAAGAGTTCAACGGACTACCCAAATGCGTTATTCAGAAGTAGTAAACATTTAAATTGTTAAATACCTGGTTTAGTCTTGGCATAATGAATTACCTATATTGTTTTATTGAGCAACGTTGCATCCTGTTGCTAGAAATATTGAGGTATAATATTATGTAGGTACGTGTTAATGTCTTGCATTTATGCATTTTTATTGCATTGTACTCTATTGTATTAATTCGTGTATTTAATTATATGTAGATCAAAATATCTAATACCTATAAACGAGCAATTCTTGTATATACCTAAACATATTTTTTGAATCTCCAACGGCTCCAACGATTTTGATGAAAAGTACCATGAATTTGGGGGTGATAAATCGATCCAGCTAGGTTTTATTTTTAATAAATTTTAAAGTATAATAATAATAATGACGTTTATTTTGTAAAATATAAAAAAAATATTTTGTAAATTATAAAAAAAATTCAGCGATAATCTTATAATATAAACTGAAAAATACGACTCTTCCTGGCATCTATTGGAGATTATTAATAATAACGTTAAACGCTATCCGCCAATCCTGCGTTCAAAGAAATGACAATGTCGATTTGAAAGAGCTCTATAAAAATTTCGTTCATTTAATTAAAGCTACCATAGCCGAATGGTTACGTGGGCTGACTTTGAAACCAGAGACCCGGATTCAAACCTCGAACCAAATCATATTGCATTTATTTTTTATCGGGAGCTATTTCAGATGGCGTTATTAACTAATACTAAGCAAATTAGTGTTTCATTTGAAATTAAGCGAACAAAATAATCCGCGCAACGCTCGGTCGTCCGGGTACTTTAAATTTATGAATGGTTCAATTCCTTACATAAGTATACTGCTATCTGAAAATCTTTTTATATTAAAATATAATAATAATAATAAGTACTCGTACTTAGAAACAAGTGTACATTCAGAACAGATCTCTGTGATTTTAAAAACCAGCGACATACTTTACGCTCGTATAACTATAAACATTTCACGCTTAGGATGCCTAAATCTCTTTCACTTGTGAGAGGATACCTGTACCCAGCAGTGGGATGTAAAACAGGTTGAAAAATAAGATACCTACCCGTATCCCGAATATAAATATATATAAATAAAAACTGTAATTAGTGCGCCATTTCTTTATTGATGCATTTTAATTTAACAGACACGCGTTTATAGATATTTAATGTATAAATTTATTGATATTTAATCTGTATATTTTATTGATTAATAGTATCAGATAATTGAATCAGGAAAAATACCTTAGTAAAGACTTAAAGATTAAAATGATTGTAGGAAATTCTTATAATAAAACTAAGCAAGACTGAGGCTTGCTAAGACATACAACCTGTATGTAGATGTTCATGGGCTTCAGCAACCAATTAAAATCACGTGCATGCTCATTTTCTACTCAATTTACGTAAATAAATGATGAACCAAAATTTATTTTACGTTTTATAGCATTTCCCTTGATTAATAAAACTGCCAAGGCCTGCCTAACACATTCGACTAAATAAAGAATTTCATTTTAAGATTACAAGAAAGATTTATGAATAAAATATAAACTAAGTCATTAGGTAACACAACTGAAAAAGTTGATGCATGATGAAACTTCGACGCTAAAATTAAAAACCTAAATTGCTTGAATAGTTCTACAACGATACATCCGATTATCGACAAATCACTCAACTATCTCACGCACTAGTGTTTCTAAATTCACGGCCGTTGTATGCTAGTGTGCGTGACCTTGCGAGCGGGCGTTTCGGCGGTCATTCACCCCGGTGCACTCTATCCCTTGACTTTGGATACTATTTATATCTATGTGTTCCTCTACATGTGTGCGTGCGCTGACCGAATGATGTAGGATTCGAAACATAAAGCTAATGTATTAGAATGCGAGACCACGTAACTTAGTGGTATTGTTTCGCTTGAGATTTGGCTAACTATTTACTATAAAGTTTAGATGTGTAGGTGTATAAACCGGTCGTTTTAAGTAGTCACAAACGTAAACAAAAGATCATGACAGCGTAGACGTCTCACGTATTTCTTGAGGTAGGTTTTAGTTTAGGTACGGTATACATACACCATGTATTTGTATGTGTGGCGGACACAGAAGTAACTTTTCAATGACTAGAGTTACGTTGCAACATGACTGTTATTGTAATAAGTAGTTTGTTTCTGTTTTCGTCTAGTCAAAACTATCTGTGTGCATTACAATAAAATTGTTAAAGTGGGCATAAACAACTTTAGGTTATGTTTACATAATCATGAAATCATCATCATTATAAATAAATAAAATAAATAAATATCTTTGGACAATTCACAAAACGCCATCTGATTTCAAACTAAGCAGAGCTTGTAATAGTACTACCATACGGTAATCAGAAAGCTGATAAACATACTTATATAATTCTAAATACATGACATACTTAAACAGATAAATTAACACCCAGACACAGAACAAATAGTCATGTTCATCACACAAATATTTGTGCTGGGTGGGAATCGAACCCACGACCTCACGTTTCGCAGTCGGCTCATCACCCACTACGACACGGAGGCTGTCAAATTAATTAGAAGTATACATGTTCCACTACTTGAATCAGGCCAGCGACAGCCAAGCGGTTATGGCAGCAGTTTCTAACGCGGGAGATCTCAGATCAATGCCCAGCGCGTCCGTCTGACTAAGATTTTTTTAATACTTATGCCTATTTATCGTTACTTCGGTTATAGAAGATTTTGTTACAATTTCTTACATCACTGTCTATTCCTGAGAGTTACACCAAATTTCTACCGAAAAAGAAGAGAAAGACACGTTTTCCACCATCCCTCAATCGGTCAGCGTGGTGGACTTATTTTGACCTAATTCCTCACTATTCCGAAAGGAAACCTATTCTCAAATCAAATTGTCCTTATCTTGTCTGACAAGAACGATTTGAAAAAAGCTAGCTGTACCTCCGGTATTAAGAATAGAGCTACGGTATCCCCTGTCTGATCGTAAGAGGCGACTAAATGGGCGCTTCCGGGGATGCGGACGGTGAGAGTGGGAGCTTGACCCATCCAGCCAGCAGCCCTGTAAGGGACGGCGGTGTATGCGTGGCTGCATGCCGCCGTGAACACCTAAAGGTGCAGGAGAGCACATTTGCTCTCCCGAAAATGGACCCATTCAAGGGCGCCCCGCGTGGAGGACACCGGTGCGTTCCAATGGAGATCCCGCATCTCACAAACGCAGAGGCAGGCCACCGAGGGGATTTTAGTGCGGTCAAATCCCACATAACCCGGTATCCTCTCCCAAGGTGTCGGGTATCTTTTGAAGGTTTCCCCACCGATACCAAAAAAAAGGACCTGTAGTACTATTAGGATTTAGATCAAAGCCTACCGCTGGTTAAGCGGTTTCGTGGACGCATACCTTTAAGAAGATTGTACTTCTTAAAGAACATGCACTACATGCACATGTTCTAACGTGCACTATGAAAAATACAACTTTCCTGGCGTGTATAGTAAATGATAAATACGCACACAACTAAAGATAAGTTAGACTTAAATGAAAAGAAAAGTTAGACTTTAATGCAAAAGAAAGGTTATGTGTGCGCAAGGGTATTTGTCCCTACCTGTTTAGTTGATTTTAAGCCAAATCGTAAAGTTATGGTAACGTATGCATAAAGGCATTTTAAATATACGACCTAAATTTAGTATGACGCCATTTGTGTATTCGGCTGTATGTATTTTTTTAGTTATAAAATGTTTACTGATTACTCCGACGTTAGTGGAACGATTTTCTAAATTATTTTTTTGTTCGAAAACTTATACTTCCGAGGTTGTCCCATTGTCACCAAGTCAAGATCTAATGATACACACATTGATATTCTTATACTTTCTGAAGCAAAATAGACATTTGTGCATAGTGGCCATCATCTCATATTACTGAGCTAATGATGAAAGGTACTACGACGGTTATTAGCTGAGAGAAATTTCTTTCAATAAATGTTTTTTTCGAAAACTTTTACTCCCGAGGTGGTCCAATTGTCACCATGTCAAAATCTGATGATATCCGATCATCAGATTTTGACAAAGAAATCGAGGGAAACTCGAAAAATTTGTAGGCTTCTGAGAATATAAGATATAATTTATTGATTTTCATGTACTTACTAATGAAAAACAGATATGTGTGTATAGTTATTATCACATACTGCTGAGCTGATGATTAAAGGTACAATTCCTGAAAGGTCACGAGTTGAGAGCAAATACTTTCAATAAATTCATACGTTTATTCCATATAATTATGGCTGTATTCTTTAAGACTGTTAGGTTAACATGATTATAAAAAGTAAATCTCATTAAAGTTTAGAAGTTAGGTGAAAAGTCGCCAATTATGCTTAAACAATATAAACTTATTAAATTAAAAGTACTAAAAAGAGCGAAATCGTGACTCGTCTGCTAGTTTCGATGTCTTCCTAGTTTTCTCTTCGTTTAAAATAATTTTAGTCCTTTTTAAACGACCTACTGCCGGGCACGGGTTTACTCTCAGAATCAAGAAGGTTTAGGCAATAGTCCACCACGCTGACCAAATGCTGGTGATACAGGTTATGGTTATGAGACATAAGAACTTTACAAATAATTTTCTTTCTTATGAAAAAGATAAATATGTCGCATTTGTTACAATACAGACGTTACAAAACATTACAGACATTGCACTCTGCCATAGACTCTAAAACCGATATCTACGTCCGCAAACCGACATCACAAACACTAACCAATAATTTCTCATTAGCATAGATATTACTATCACACACATTCACAACAGCACATTCCACATGGTACATATCAGCGACAATGCATCGATGTGTGCGTCTATCCTTCCTTGACCTACAACGGCGACTATCGTCTGTCTCTAGGTCAGGAGCACTACACACTACACGTCTCGACCAGCCCCAAGAGCTCCCACCCTTCCCGTGCCGCGTTAGTTTCCTACCGACGCGGGGTTAGTGAATAGATTTCCAGGGGCCTCCGTATTCTGGACGCGTGATAGTCGACTGTCTCGTCCAGTCCACGAAGACCTCCCCCGCCGTTCTAACGCCGTAGTTAGCAGACGCGATAGGGGGGACTGAATACCTCTGCACCGGCCTGAATAGCTTGGACGTGTGGCTAGCCGACTAGACGAGCCGTAGACGGTCGGATCACGCAATCTTGGTAATGTCGGCCAGCAAGTGTTTGGGTCGAGGTAACGTATTTCATTAAAGTTTCCCATTAATTTTGGATTACGGTTAGGGTGGAATGTGTTAAGGGGTTGATTGCGGTGTCGATGGTTTTAGAATGTGCGAGTATTCTTGAGGTGAAATTTCCAAAGGTTGCGAACATGAAAGTCAAATCCAAAGCAATTTAGTTTTTGTTGTTGTCAAAAGCAATATTTCAGTTTTGTATGAAGGAAAAGTAATCATAGAAAAATACCCGCATTCATGGGCTTTAAAAGAAGTTTGTGGCCTTTGTGGGTACCAAATCTATACCTATTAAACATTTGTCACTGACTTAACTTCAATATGTAAATGATCTGAAGAATTCTCAAAGCAAAATGGTGTAAATCTCTCAAATCTAAGCTCTTTCTAAATTCTATGTCGTAAGAATATATATATTAGAAATTTTACTGGAACCTCCAATAGAATAATAATATATTATTATAGCCTAAGAAAGAGCTAACGCGAAGGCACCAAATGAATTCTTAAGAGTCTGTGTCGTTCTTTTTCACCGTCTAACGCAGTACGAGTTCTCATTCTATTTTTGAATGTCTTTTTGTTCATCTAATCCAAGACAAAAGTGTCTTGCAATGTGCCTACCCCATTAGCGCCCCCTGTTTCTAAGCCGTTTCTAAGCTTTTCTTTTGCATTTCTTCCCCTTTATTCTTGAAGTATATAACAGATTTTAGATATGTCTGCCTCGGCTGACTGTATACATGGTTCTTTTACCTTTTTCAAAAATGTACTTAACTCTACCTCCCTACCGTTTCTTGTCATGCGAAGCATATTTCCTCCTTAGGGATTTTCAGGTAAATGAGAACATAGAATGTCTATATAAAACGCAACAAAAGCTACATACCTACTTTGAAGCCGTTGCAATACTCATACCCTCCTTTTTTAATTACTGCTATAAAAGTCTTATTAATAAACTATTAGTCTATAAATAAATAAACAAATTGTAATATTTAAAAATTAATGAATAATTGCAATAGTTTTTCATAAACAATAAGTTAGAAAAGAAGTGCTTGAATAACAAAGCTTTGTTCGTATAAAAACAATTGATTGTCTTTGTCTAATCTCAAAAAGAAACTTAAAAAAAGCCTTCTGATTTCGGGACCGCTGATTTTCCCACCTGAGCTATTATAACCTTAAGTCAAAATTTTATGATATTATAGCAGTTTTCCATTGCCTGAAAACACGGATAAAACGATGTTTTCTAAAAAGGAAATCTAATATTATTATAGATCAATTTATCGCCCCCGAAAGCCCCCTGCATACTAAATTTTATAAAAATCGTGACAGCTTATACAAGAAATTTTTGTTTAAATGTATTAGATATCAAATATAGGTAGGTTAGTAGTTCATAAAAATAAAGGCAATTCTTAAGTACCTAACAAACATTTACGTTGAAGATTATATACCGATAATATACTTAATATAATTAATAATATACTTAAGATAATATTTGGTTTAAAATATGCCTAATCTTTCATTTGTATACGTCGTAAATAAATGGCTACGCAAAACGCACACAACATTAATTAGATTCCCACACAAGCTCAACCGTACACACATCGAAAAGCAGGCTCGATATTTGAATTATGACTTCTATGAATAGTTTGCATGCGTTCGGGATTAGCACGCAGTTTTAGAGTTTAAATACTTTATTATCTGTGGCCGCACTTTGTCCTGATTTATTTTCGCAATAATTTGTGTCTATTGAGTAAAACTGGATATTATTATGTGATGTAATATATGAAATCTTTTAATAATGTTGTACTTTTGTTTTATTTATATAGGTGATTCTTGTAGTGTCATAGTAATCTTACTTAACGTTCAAGCTTATATTATATTAACAGCATTGTGTGTTACATTATAATAATATGTTTTATTGGAGAAATATTACAATTCAATGAAAGTAAACTAGATCAAAAATCGATTCTAAAGCAAACGTCATGTATGCAAAACTTAATATTCTTTACTTTCCCATATAGGAGCGCATAGTAACAAAATCCGGCCAATACATTGATTTCTATAAAATTCACAAGCATCTATCTTAAGCAGTGCAATCCTGTTCTTCGACCCTCTGCCCTTCGCGTCTAGCTCAACAAGTCCTTAAGGGCCCTCGACTCTTTTTATGAAACAACCAGCCAATTAACTAGACCTCGCAAACCGCATACCAGACCCTCCAAGTCGCTCAGTTTTGCACGGAACGGAGAGCCGCGGGAGATCGCACTACGCTGGAAAAATCGAAAATACTTCTCAAGGGATAAGAGACCCGTTCAACCGATGTTGAAGAACGCAAGTTCTAAGTTTTGTTACATATCTCAGATCTCAGCTTAAAGCGATGCTTAGTCTGCCTAAGCTTCAGACAAGACTGGTACTTATAAATTCTACTTGAGTGTATAAGAACTTTTTGGTGAGAATACACTTTTCAATGGCTCCACTGACTCGAATGCCATGATTTATTTGGATTTATATCACAAAGCGCAATGCATTATTGAAAACAAAAGCATTAATCCATTTTAAATAGCGAACGTCGCCGCCATTCCGAATGCAAATTGAAAAAAAAATGCATCCTCATCCAAATTACGAATTGAAAAATCGCAATCGGGCTGAATAAAACTTCATTTCAAATTTCGAATTCTGTTTAAAAAACATTCGCTAATTATTGAACGCAGCACGTCTATGTACTGTCCAGCCTATTTACAGTGATCCGTAAAGTAATGTATGTATTGGTTTAAAAACGTAGGCGATTATGTGCTTTAATCTGGTCCTGGAGAGCGTAAAATTGCGTGGATAATTTGGACAGATGGTACACATTACTTTGCCTACTGTACATACTTTCGCGTACATAATATTTGAATGTGTGCGTGTTATATAAAGAAAAAGGGTGTTTTTGTCTATCTGCCAAATAAAAATGAGGGCGTAATGTCCGGTTGCACGGGTCGTTTATCGTGTTCGTCTGACAGCAAAGCGTAATAAGGACATTTCCTTTTTTTCTTTTTTTTTTATAATAATTTACCCCATTATTTTAATAATTGACCTAAAACATATAAACATAACCTTTACAACAATTTATATAAAAATAAAGAAACACTATTTTATAATTAAAAACTTACAAAATAAAACATTAATTCCAAACAATTGTATACGGACCTGCATATTTTTTGCAGTTGCATGGATATATGGTAGATTTTTTTTGTAAAAATATAAAATTAAGGTTTGGATCATATTTTCCATGTTCAAAGTTGACGCATTAATATTGCTGCAACTTTCTACCTGGTTATTAATGTATCGCTTCTATATCTTGCACCTGCGCTTTCACATAATAAAATATAATTAACAATTTTACACTACGTTAAACATTTTTCATAAATGAGGTACACGTAACTGTAATACGTTTTATACATCTTTATAAAGTAGACATGACGTTTAAATATAACGTCGCTATGATATGTTGTAAATAACATAATATAGGTAGAACATAAATGTAAGTCCCTGTAGCTTCGAGATTAAGAACAGAGCTACGGTATCCCCTGCGTCACCGTAAGAGGCGACTAAAAACTAAAAGTGGGCTTCCGGGGTTGCGGGCGGTGAGAGTGGGAACTCGATCTGCCCAGCCAGCGGCCGCGGTGAGTGCGTGGCCGCATGCCGCCGTAAGTATCTGAAGGTGCAGGTGAACAAATTTGCTCTCCTGAAGATGGGCTGGAACTGGACGCCAGGCGTGGACGACGCCGGTGCGTTCCACTAGAGATCCCGGATTACCTCCCCAAGCGCAGAGACAGACAACCCAGGATGTTTTAGTGCGGTACAAATCCCACATAACGCGGTATCATCTTTCAAGGTGCCGGGTACCTTATAAAGTTCCCCTCCCCCCCCCCACCCCATTCAAAACGATATATAAATGTAATACAAGTTATCTTAGATAACATTCGGACTAATATTATTATAAACGTGAAAGTGCGTGAAAGAAAGACTTCTTTGACGTTGCAACGTAGCTACGAATTGATCTAATTTTTTATCAGCATAGTATTGGTATTGGAGAGTTACATAGACTCTTTTCATCCTGGAACATATCTCATTTCTATGGTAAGAAACGTGCAGCCCACGCGGGGCTTTATACTCATTGCCCCACAGTAAGGTAGACATACCCTGTGTCGTGAGTGCCATGGACACACACAGAAACAGAAACGCAAACAACCAAACCGAGAATAGAAATTTTAAACTCATCATTCGAATTTCTGCTTCGCCGGGAATCGAACCCGGGACCCTCCGATCGGCAGTCCAGCATGCTAAGCATTGGGCCACACTGGTAGTTAAACTTCCTTCTTTGCTTGCTTTCTATATTTTATTTATATTATATTTTATTTATATGCAATCCAGTCTCAAAGGATGCATCAAACTTCTGAAGAGTTAAATGCTAAATATCAAAAAAATTGGTGAGTGCAGTTAAGTCGTATGCGGCAGAGCATTGTAAACGAAGTCGATAGAGATAAGACATTTTGTAATTACTGCCGTCTTTATGTTCTGCGCAGATTGTAAACACAAACTGAAGTCGACTTCTTTACTTTTTTGCTGTTAGGATTTATGTTTTTGAATGTTCTGAAATCGGTTTTATAAGTAAAACAGAATACGATGGGACTAAAAGTAACGACTAGCGCTGATATAAACAAGATAATTGTTTTATAATGCGTGCAACACTTTTTACATCCCACGGCTAGGCACGGGTCGTTCCCCATTTTCCTCCCATACTTTGAATTTATTATGATTATCCCGAATTTTGCTACTATAATCCGGGTTGGTGAAAATTTGGGGGGTGTCTTACCCACCGTCGGGTTTTTTTCAAACCACCATATAGGACTCTGGGAAAAAATAACGAATATTATCCATAGATAACATCCGATTCCGATGACTTAACGTGCCCCTGAAGCACGGAAACGCATGAAATTTACCAAAAGTTGTCACACATCTTATTGCCGACCGTGCTTTTAGAAGCGTGGATTTACTAACCTTCTACGTCAGCCGCAGGGCCATGTGCATTTGAATTGTATACTTATATTTCATTGTCTCAATTTGTCTACACTTTTTTGGAAATTAAATAAATCCTTTCTAATGTCTTTGTTTTTATTTAGAGTTATAAATAAATTCATAACCCTCCAAAATAAGAAATAATAATATAAAACGTCATACTTAAGGAAGAAATATGATAATTACAGAAATCTTGAATATTAAATAACAATTTCTGAAAGTGGATTGAGTGGATATTCTCTGTAAAAGTAAATTAAAATCTTAACTTATGAGTGACTTTATAAATTTTAAAACTGTGAGCTAATATGGGACGTTTTTCCGCCTTATCGCCAACGTTTATAAACCAATATCTAAGTATGTGCTGTGAGATTTTACAAACATTAATGTTAATTTTCTAATAAAATAATAATAGTTGTACAAAGAATGTGCCAAAAACACCACTAAGGAAATGTAATTTGTTAAAATTCGCTCTTACACGTTTTTCACAACGGAGCGGCTGACATTCGAAATTTAAATGAAGTAGCTATCGCAATTAGTGAACGCACACGTTCATGTGTAGGAACACGTCACGCCCACATGCAAGCAAATAAAAATGTAGTGATCAAAAATGTGTGAAAGAATGGCACGCACACACATACGTCTCGCCACAATTCAATATCGCTTGTCATTGGCTGTAGCGTCCGCATACTATTACTATTAAAAATATCAGTAATAGGCATATATACATGTTTCAAATTGTATTTTAAATAAAATTTCAAATTATATTATAATTAATATTCTACAACCGGAAAATGTTTATATTGTTTTCTGAAATTACTTTTAAATTACGTCATTATGCAATCTAATAACAATTTTTTTAAATAGATCTCGACTTTAACCATCAGGCACTATAAACAATTAACCAGCTACCATGTAAAATGTTTACGTTTTAAATTTAAAAAAATGTATCTTATACACTAAATAAACACATCCGATCAAAATTCTTTAAAGTGATTACATAATGAATCTATAGTAATTAACTCGAATATATGATACACGTGTTACAGAAACATATATTTGCTAACATGCTTCAGAACTATAAGTTTAAGAGTAAATTTAGGCTACTAATGAAACAAAACTTTTTTATAGACCACATTATTTTACAAAACTTTAAATAAGCACGTTTAAAAATATTTTCAAATATATGCTTAATTTTAACATTGAAGGAATATGACCAGACATCATTAGCCGGCCCATAGTTTACAAAACTTAAAGACATGTTTTGCGCACCGTACAACAATAATACAACCTGTAGTGTACACACTATCGCATTACCCATACATTCAAACAGTGTGCGTTAGCGCGGCGGCTATGCGCCGTATTTGGGTCAGTTGCAGAAATAAACGCATCGTCGCTCGTCGCATGCAAAAGGGGTTAGAATGAGCGATTTGAACTTAGCGATTATGAGAGTAAATCACATTCTATTTTTTTATTTTATTCAAAATAATAATTGGATGAGAAAACATTAAGAAAGGTTATATTACTTATTTTTAATTCCTACTCTTCAAAGCGAAGATTATTAGATAATATTGACTTAAGCCAACAACTTACTATGTGATGGCTAATTTGAGTTTCCCTTTCAGTTGATATGTTACCAGAAAGTAAATTATAAATAGTATTTATAATAAGACATTGGAATTTCAAAGTGGGCATTACTTTGCTCTTTTTTGTTTTGTACGTTTGCCGGCAAATTTTAAAAATTAATTAACTACTTATGAATGTATGAATCATCTGTACAAAGGCCGAGTAACCAGATACAATATCAAAATTTTTGTACAAGCACAAAATCTCTCTTATTATTTCCTTCCAAAATAGGGAATGTGTAATCGCTTTCCTTGGCTCATTATCATCTGTTTGACCTCTGTCGTATAATCACTAATATTACCACTTAAAATGTCAGACGGACAGTAAATTGCAATAATTTTTTAACGAAATGACCTGCTCTTTGACATCCAAATGCTTAAAAACGATTTTTACAATGAGTAACTTAATCCGTTTAAATATCGGAAATTTATTTTAGTGCTAACGGGTTGCGGAATCGAATAACAATCTAAGTGCATCGTATCCTTTTACATTTACGAAATTTTGTAAAACACTACAATTTGTATTCAGATTGCATCATGATCGGTTTTTACTGTCTATTGCGTTTAAACACCGACTTCTCCAGCAAATATAACGTGATAATTAAAAAATTCGGTCAAACATAAATTAGTATGCAAAACACGTAATTTAGATAAACAACTTTCGTAAAGTCGTAAACGTTACGCTTATTACAAGGCTAAGAAACTTAAACGTGATATTTGATTAACTTTTAACTTGCTTTGAAGTCCTTCAAAGATTTAAAAATGATATATTGTACGTAAACATCTATTCTACCGTAAGTGAGTTTATGTGACCTCTCACATTTTGAAAAATATTTTTTATTCATGCATTATGTTATTCAGCGGCGAATAAAAGACAAAGGTCGGTAAGAACAGGTTTCTTGTTGGCAATCGATTTTATGCAATGAATATCGATTCATTACTTGCGGTTATTGGTGAAATTTTGGTGTAAATGGCATCATTAAGTAGCAGTGTTGTTGGATTTTTATGACACACCCAATAACCTTTGTAGACTTTTTGCCCCGACGCAATGTATTCTCCGAATCAGATTGTAGTACTCACCCTGCGCAACTATAGATATTTTTAGTTCAAAATAGAGTTTTAATTTCATAAATTTTGTAGGTATTTTCATGAAATTGTGTTACTTTGTCATGTCAATCTAGTTTTATGTAGAAAATATTATACACATTATATTTAGAAAATTTAGTATATAACGTTCGTTTTATGATACAATTTCGTTCACCAAAAAATAATTTATCATATATTTATACATAAACACTTCGTTAATAAATATAAGCTTTGTTTTTTCTTATTTTCTTTTACATTATTTCTGTTTTTTTTTTTTTTTTTTTTTAATTTCATCAATAGTCTACATAAATATTAAACCAAAATTACAAAACCAGGCTCTCAGAGAAACAATATCTATAAAAACCTAAAAAGTTTAATTTTCAGCAAATAATAGGACCGGTCCTGCCTACTAGACGCGCACCATTGCCGATTTTTAATGCGTGCTTGAGTGCTGCATTTTTGGCAATAGGGCGTGGAGACGTCTAGTATGGAAAGAGCTTTTATTTTTGTTTTTATTTTTATTTTTGTGTTCCCAAGTGAGTTAGCTTTTTTATAATAAAATACGAATCTAAATTACCTCCAAAATGCGAATTGTGTTCCAAATTACATTGAATTAATGAGTACATAATTTGTTAAAAGATATAAATGTTATAAATAAAGGGTTAAATTAATGTGTTTTTCTTAGGAATAATGTACCAAAACAACCGCTCACTTGGTAAAGTTTAAAAAATAAGAGTATTAAAATATGTCTAAAAATAAAAATATTTGGATTTTTAAATTTGCTTCTCATGGTCCTGTTCTGCGCCCAATAGCTAAAAATAATTAAGTATGTTTCGGAAAATGCACTATTTTAAACCTCGTTATATTCGTTACTAAAAACAACTTTTTATTTACAAAGTAACCTAAATTCGGACTTGAGGCGTGAGATCAGAATCAAATTATCACGACGCGTAGCGTGGCACTTATTTTATTGGGCATAAGGCTGAAAGTTGCATGCCTGTAATGCTCTGTTGAGATGCATTACTAACGTGTGCAGCCGAACAATGAATCGAAGACTGACCCGAATTCGTATTACATTTGTAAGTAGGTCGAAATTAGGGTTGTTATTTAATAAAGGATATTAGACAAGCAAAAAATCCTTTATACTATATTAAATAAATCAAAAAAATCTTAAAATTGTTACTTTTTCAGTTTAACACTACTCTGTAGCTCTCTGTATCAGCAAGATAGAGTCGTCGATGTATTTACTTTATAAAACAATGAATTTAAAGACGGCTCTTTTAGTTATTGAAATAGGTATCATAAAATCTATCTCTTCTAAAAACGGCACAAAAATATTAGTTTATTCAGAATTTTCTTTAAATACCAAAAACGAATAATACTGTATTAATGGCTGCAACCCTTTTTGCGTCCCACTGCTGGACACGGGTCTCTCCCCCTTTTTGGTGAGGCCTGGAGCTTACTCCACCGCGCTGCTCCAATGCGGGTTGGTGGAGACTGTATTAATAGCATTACTGTATTAATAGTAATATTAAATGGACTTACCAAATCAATTGAGAAGATTTTAATGAGCCGTTATATAATTAACGCGACATCCTCATAAGCTTATGACATAGCTTCTATAGTCTATTGAATTAATTATTTTTGATTTAAAAGGCCATAAAATCATGTATAAAAATTAATTGACAATTATACCGCTTTCCAAGCGTAGTTTAGTGGAATCTTTTCAAGATATGAATTTTGTTTTTTTAGAGAAAAATAACTCGCTAATAACGATTTACCGACCGTAAACCGTTAAAAGAATATAATAAGTTGTGACAACCCTAGATCCTGTTTGAATTGACTTGAGATTTAGGCCGAAACGAGTAGGGGCCGCGTAATGACTGTAAACATATGCAGTTAGGCCGAGGGTGTCTGGCCAGCCAGGGCCAACAGATGAATTTAGCCATTTAATGTATATATCCCTATAAACTAATTACAAAATAAAAGAAATCACAAAAATACGCCTTGCATATATAATTGATAACGCATTACGGGACTCGTTCTGATTTTTTTACCCATATCCATATTACACGCTTTATATTAGCTTCACTTGTATGTATGTTTGTAACAGACTCCTTCGGATACGATTTTGACCCACTTTAAACGGCCAGATTTCATTAAAACTTTGTAGATTTATCTAGGACCGATAGGACCTATGATAAGATTATTTCATTATTCAATTTGCAAAATAAGTTTTTGGTCAATTTATAGAATTTTTGAAAATTATTTCCAACCATTATCTTTTTTTTCTAATTAATAATCCTTTAAATTAAGTAAATATTTTCCTGCCTACCATAACTTCTAGCCATCACCCAGGGTTGACTGGCAGAGAATGCCATTAGGCATTAAGTCTTACCCTGTAACCCTTATACTTTAAGGAGCTACAAATAATAAATAAATAAATAAAATAAATAAGACATAAGCATAAATTAATAATGGTATAAAAATTAAAATATGTATTTTATTTAAAAATAACAGTTTAAAAAAATTAAAAAACACTGTTTTTAAATAAACCAAACTAAAAAGAAGAAAACGCGCGCCTTTTTTTTTTACAATAAAATGCATTTTTACACTATTTTAATTCAAATTTATTTTCATTTTTTTAGTTGGATTTCTTTTAAAAGCGTGTTTTTTGGTTTTTAAAACTATTATTTATTGTCTTAATTATGTTATAGTATGAAAGAATGTCTCGTTTAACTCACATTTAGGCAGCGTGGTGGAGTAACCTCTAGGCTTTACATTAATTGGGAGAGACCCGAGCCCAGTAGTGAGACGAAAAACGGTTGTAGTCACGAAAGAAAGTCACAGGTGTACCATGAAAAGTTTGTTATCATGGACAACATAGACAATTTATGAATTTCTTGTAAACTCTACATTTTTCTTTAGATTGGACATAACCAATAATAGCAGAGTTCTTTGACGATTCAATGAATGAATAGAAATAAGTACGGTCTGCAAAAAAAAACCATTTTTATTAATTTGTTCTGTGTGTATACAATAATGATCCACATTATTTACAACATATTTATATTAAAAATAAAACTTATAGATAATTAATTACTTTTGCAAACCATCGAAACGGAGTACAATTTTTGTATATTACTTAGTACCCTACCATGTCACATTTTTGAAAAGAAAAGAAAATATTTTATTTGCACAAAAAATTTTTTGCTACCCAAAAAGGTTTTACAAAAATATTTAGATCGCCATATTTACCCTTTAGGGTGTACAAATTTCATTGTTAAAGTTATATAATTACAAGTGAAATCATAAACTAATTATGTACAGTAAACACTAAAATATACAGTATACTTAAATAATTTTACATTATTATCACTTTAGCTACTTTAATTAAATTTAACCCAAGTTTGTGCTTTTTATACAAATTTATTTTATTTTATTTGAACCGTACGTGGTTGACCGTCATCATAAATTTATTATGCAACTAAAAATTTTTGTCCAACATTTGAGGTTCAGAGTAAACACGATCTCCCACAAAAGTAAGATTGACGATTAGGGCTCGTGACTAAGAAATGATAAAAGTTTTCTCATTATAATTGTCTAAGACTACACTCGTAGCCATCATAAGTTTAAATTAGTAAGGTTAGCGAAACTTGCAGAGTGTGTATAAGTTTGATTAACGAACTTCTGCAAAAAGATTATATTAGAACCTGAAATCTTCCTAGCTATGTTATATTTACATATCAAAATCCCTCCTAATATTATAAATTCGAAAGTAACTCTGTGTGTCTGTCTGTCTGTCTGTTTGCTACGCTCTCCCGCTTAAACTACTGAACCAATTTTAATGAAATTTGGAACACAGATAGAGTGGGCCTTGGGAAAGTAAAGACAAAGACAAAGAACTTTATTTGCACAAATATGGGTGTTTACAAAAGTTGTTAATACATATTTAATACGCCATATTTACCTTCATGAGGTATGCAAATGTACATAGTACATAGGATAGTTTTTATTTTACGGGAACGTATAAAACGGGTCCACGCGGTTGAAGCTGCTGGCGGAAGGCTAGTGCGTTATATGTACACGTTGTATGTATGTACATACTAGTAATCCGGCACAACTTCGCTCGGGTGAGTTGAGTTTATGATTAAACTAATCTACCCTCGGACTAAACATATTTCCGAGATAAAAAGTAGCCTATCTGCTTATTTAGACTATAATCTATCTGTGTGCCAAATATCATCCCGATGCATTCAGCCCATCAAGTACGTGATTGAGCAACATAGAGCCATCCAAATAAATCAAAACTTTCACATTTATTTTATTAGTATAATAATAATAAATAAATAACGTTTCACACTCATAGCCCCACAGTAGGGTAGTTATGCCCTGTGTCGTGGGTGCCATGGACACACACAAAGACACAAACACAAACACCCAGACCGTAAACAGAAATTTAAACTCATAATTCAAATTTCTGCTTCGCCGGGAATCGAACCCGGGACCCTCCGATCGGCAGTCCGGCATGGCAACCATTACGCCACGTGGGTCGTCGAAGAATATAATAACGCATACATTGCGAATAAACATCATAGCCGGAAAAAAATGCTATACCAATACATATGGTCCCTACATATGAAATTGGCGTTCAGTGTCAAAAGAGTTAGACGAGTTTATTTTAACAAATTTAACTTTTATTTTATTTAAAGTTTATAACATAATTTAACTTAGCTTATATAAACAAGAAGAAACAGATAAGGAATAACTGAGGCTTCTTTATTTTGGAAAAACTTTCGCATTTCCACACAAAATCCGGTCTTGGACTACCAAGTCAATTGAGATACTTTTAAAGAGCTGTCAAAACGTGACATCCCCATACATTTTGTATGAAAAAATGATAAGTGACGTCACTTATCATATATAGTCAATTGACTTCATTATTATTGATTTAAGCGGTAATAAAAATCATGTATAAAAAAGAATTAACAATTTGCTTTCCAAGTGTGATTTAGTGCAACCTTTTTAAGGTAAGGATTTTGAATTTTTTTGTGCATAGTGTCCAAGACCCTATTGCACATTGGTGTAACTAAAATGACTTCTCTAACGTGGGTTGCCAAGTTTTTTACGCAATTAGCTACTTACGTAAATAATTTCGAAACTATTAGGAAAAAAAATACTCGTATTCCACACTTAATATTATTAATGCGAAAGTAACTCTATGTGTGTATGTTACGTTTTAGCGCCAAAACTATTGGAGCAATTTTAAAGAAATTGCGTACACAGATAGAGTGGACCTTGAGAAAGGACGTAGAATAGTTTTTGTAACGGAAAACAGGCTTAAAGGGGTTGAAATAAGGAATAAAAATCTGTATAAATAATGTAATAATGTTATCATCGTCGTATATAAAGATATTAAACTTATTTAGGCACTCGATAGGAAGTTAATACTAGAATTTTTGACATTTTGACCTTCTTCGGGAAGAAATAGGAGATAAAAATCATATGATAAACGAATTCAACGCAAGCGAAGCCGCGAGCGGAGAGCTAGTAAATAGGTATATAAAACTGATACACTCCTTCCATATTAGGTACGCTCACCATCAATACTTGCCCACACTTAGTAGTAACCGATTTTGCAACATATCGTGAGAAAAATGCTCAGAACGCTTACAGCGCAGACATTTTAGTGGTAAAACAACTTCATATTATCAGCTAATAAATGAGTCATAAATGTGTCAGAGGCTTCACTTCCAATTCTGATGGTAATGCAAGAAAACTGATATTCAATTTAAGATATTATTGTTACTTAAAATTCTGACAATGAGTTCCTTAATAAATGGATTAATAAACATGGATTTAAGCTTACTTCTTAACCATTATAAGAAATATATTCACAGTGCCTATATTAATAACTGTAACTACTTCCCT
Organism: Pyrgus malvae; assembly: GCA_911387765.1. Lineage (NCBI taxonomy): Eukaryota > Metazoa > Arthropoda > Insecta > Lepidoptera > Hesperiidae > Pyrgus > Pyrgus malvae. Next base: position 1,679,021 of record OU426958.1, on the reverse strand, counting down.
TTTCCATATTTATAGGAAATCTGTTCAAGATAGTAAACATGCTGTGAAACATTTTTCACGAATGCCGTCTAGTCTAGAATTTTACATATAGCGCAATAGTTACTATGCCGGACTGTCAATCGAAGGATCCCGGGTTCGATACCGGCGAAATAGAAAATTGAAAGATGAGTTTAAACTGTTCTCGGTCTGGGTATTTCTGTTTCTGTCTTTGTGTGTGTCCATGGTACCCACGACACAGGGTATATCCCTACTGTGGGGCAATGAGTGTGAAGCGTTATTATTATTATTACTACTCTACCGATTAGCGCGTTTTTGTTTTCTCACGTAAATTAGTAATTTGAGGAAGTCGCTTTGAATTCTAAACGTAGTTAGACTTATAATTTTCGCTATTTATTTTTAAGGTTCTAGTCTTTGATTATATATCTTCTCTTTATTAATATAAAACAGAAACAAAATTATTTACATTATAGATATAAAAAAATAACTTTATATAACTTAATTACCTACTTATATTAAATTATAAATATAAGACATTAAAAAAAATTAAAACTAAGTAATACAAAATACTTTATCCAGATTACTTCCATGTGGAAGAGTACCCAGAACACTGGCAATGTTACCTCGTTGAATGGCCCAGCTTATTCTCTGTCCGAGACCAGTACCAGCTCTCTGGTCACCCGTAACCTGGACTAACCGTTTGGATAGATGTGTAAAAGTTTTGGCATCTGAACCCCAACGCCCCATAGTTTCTTCTATGTAGTCTTTAGTGTAAATATGTAGTCTTCAACAAGAACTACATACTCGTATTTCTGCATTTTGTTTTTTTTTTTTTCTTGTCTTAAGTAGATTTTTAAAATATTAGGACCTATTACATATTTAATAAGTTAGGATCACATTTTTAACCCTTTTTATGCCCCATCTCTCCCGGAAATGAGAGGGATTTAGGCCATAGTACACCACGCTGGCCAAGTGCAGGTTTGTGGACATCATGCCTTCGAGAAATTATGAGTTTCTATCAGGCGCGGACGGTAATGGAAAACAAAGACAAGACAAAGACTTCTATTTGCATAAGTATGGGTGTTTATAAAAGGTGTTTTTATACATTTGGTTCGCCATATTTACCTTCATGAGGTATGCAAATATTATAATAATTAAAAACTTGACTAATTACAAATGTATCATTATTTGTAATTGTATTGATTAATTTTATTTATTTTATTTTTCGGATCGGATCCGATCGTCAGCTTTGGGTAGCCATATTGCAGGGTTTTTGTACACTGAGAGAAAAAAAGCCGGCGGAAACATCGTAATTAAATAATAAATATACACATAACAAAGTTCTTAGTCTAAGGCCAAGGATTGAAACCCGGTATCTCCGTGTCTTTGCCACTCGGCCATCGCTACTCTATCATATTGCCCAAACTTAAATCAAGTCATTATAAGCAGAACTTTCCAAAGGCAGAGTGGGTAATTTATACTTTTTTCTCTTCCATTGCATCACTACGTACATGCAACGTGACCTCGATACGCACACATGCAAGTGCACACATTGAAGGATCGCCGCTGTGTGCGTAGCGATGCGTACGGACACACGAATACATTAACGCTGATGTACAGGATGTTCCGATTCGCAAAACAGATCATGAGATGATTAATTTTGTAGTTTTTTGTGTAGCTTCATTTTTTATTAAAAATAAAATTCTCGAAAGGCTTATTAATACCGAAATTTTAATAAGGTACTACTAGGTAGGTAAGATTATTAAAACTAGAACTAGAATAGAAATTAGAACCTCATAAATCAACATTGGTAAAACGAATTGACATTTTGAAACTATGCTGAAATATATAATCTCTTCATATAACTACAAAAATAATAAGTTTTGGTAAGTTTAACTACCGTATTTATAGATAATTCTTATTCTTTTGTAATTACTAAGTGAATTTAATCGCCACTGTAGAACGCTTAAATTCCAAAGTATTAACTTGAATAATATACATTAAGCGGTAATAAGCTACATAATTTATTCTTAACATGTAAAATATAATATTTCTAAAAAATTGTCACAGAAAGTGTGTCAATTTCTAAAAAATCACATAGAATACTCTAATTGTTGTTCACTGCTAAGCTTGTCAAATCGGCACAGAGAAAATAATAAAGATACTATATTGTTTTTTTAAGAAAATTAAAAATAAAACGGGTATTTTCCCAACACCCTGTAAACCGTACCAATACAAATAAATACAAAATTTCCTCTCTCATCTGATCGGCTCATAATAAAATGTGGCTTTTTTATCACTATGTACTTTTTTCTATGTATTTTAATCTCTATATACCAGTACATGGCGGCTCTCATTTCGGCCCGTAATAACATTCGGCGGTGCATTTTTGTTTGTTCGTAGTAATTGGGAGTGTTTATGGGCAGGTATTATTAATATGTTCCTTTGTGCTATGGAAAAGTTTTATAATAGTGGTAGCTTTAATGTAGTCTTCGTTAGGGACTAAGTCCAGTTATGTTTTTTATGTAGTTAAAGACTAGCAAACAGGCATACGGGCCACCTGATGGTGAGTAGTCACCGTCGTCTATAGACATTTGCAATACCAGAGGAGTCGCCTATGCGTTGCCAGCTTTGTTTCGTTTGTATGACTGTTTAATGCTATTATTGCGAAAGTTATAGACCAAGTGGTATAGCTTTCTTGGTGGCACCGCCGCTGTACCCTGCTGCATCCTGCCGTAAAGCATTTTTGTTATTTTGCTGGAAGAAGTGGTTGCCAGCCAGACTTACGTGACCTGATTATTAGCTGCAACTGCATACGACCAAAGTCAAGATTCAGACTTTTTAATATTATTTTTTTCATATTTAAGTGCAATAATTAAAGTTGATAACAAAAATATATGATGAAAACATCACTTGGATCAACCATGTCATATTTAAACTTTTAACTTAGTGAAGTTTTTCTAATAACATTATTTAAATATGGAATATCAAGAAATAAAAGATTTCACTGCTGGGAACGGATCTCGCCCCATTATTGCTGAGGCCTGGAGCTTGCTCTACTGTAGTTGGTGGAGATACGGGTTAGTTGCCAACCTACTGTCAGATGTTTTCATACTGCCCATAAGGCCGCCGACAAGGTTTAACGACTAGTATCTATCGTCAACAATCGGGGAAACGGCTTAATATAATTAAAGATAAGAATTGAAGGTAAGTTTTCTGTCCACTTGTCGGATTTGCTGACTGTTTATACAATCAAAATCAAAAATATAAACATTAGTTATTTTCATAAGACATTATTTAAAGTTAAGGCCTACTACATGATTAATTACTTCATTAATAAATTGGTCTCCACGTTTTACTTAATCATATACATATAAGGAATAACCAAAATGTCGACCTCATAACGACTTTCTCAGAAAGTCATATGTTATACAAATATCGCCAATTATTAAATTACTTAATCTGATATGATTCGCCAAATAAACTATTTTTACAAGCTTTATTTACTTTAATTCATGTAAGCGTATTGCGTGGATTTTATTTATGTTATGAAAGCTTTTTAACATTTTATTTATACTTTAAGCCTCACATAATATTCAGCATATTCATCCTTAATAATATAAACTTTTATAAAGTGCGCGATAGAATCCGTAAGGATGAAATCCGTAGACGAACGAAGATACCAACATAGCTCTCAAAATCTGCAAGCTAAAGTGGTGATGGGCAAGCCATACAGTAAAGAGGACTGACAACCGGTGGGGAAGAAAGGTCCTCGAATGGCGACCACGTCTCGGCAAAAGGAGCACAGGCCGCCCTCCAACCAGGTGGACCGACGACCTGAAGAAGATAGCGAGAAACCGCTGGATTCAGAGGGCGCAGGACCGGACGGAGTGGCGAACATTAGGGGAGGCATATGTCCAGCAGTGTTAAAAGGCTGATGGATGGAAAGTGCGTAGTTCTATAAATTATGAGAAAATACCTTATAATGCATGCCTATGCTACGAAGTAAGTACATAATATATACCTATCTTAGATATTTTACTCCACTTTAAGAAAGGTTGTGGACGTCCAACTTATTCTCTGATGGCTTATTTTCTTTAAACTTGACACATACGCATTATTCTGCATTTTTTTTTACTTTGTATCTCGTTCACTATTGGACAGAATCATGTAGTTTTACTCCCATACAAGCTACGACGCAAGACTACTCGACTACGACGTTATAATACGAGCGCTGTAGTCTAGCTGGGATATGCTACGCATGTCGTAGCATTGCCTATGATTCGATAGACGAAATGCTCTAACGTAGACGCCGATTCTTACCGTCTTATTAATAAACATGAGGCTTGCAAGCGTAAACTTATAATGGAAGATTATCACTAAAGTATTTTATGTTTACGCCGCACATAACTATTTTGTTAATATGACGATAGAGCTGTAGCATCATTCGTTCCGACTCCTAAACCCTGGCAACCCTAAACTAAATAATGTTCAATACAGACAAAAAATAATGAAGTTTAATGAACAAATTACCAGCAACGCCGGGCGTGAAACTAGCGTACAGCACTCAATCATGGAATCCGGGCTTTTTTGTTCGGCCATTTTAAATGCAGCCCATTACATATTTACGTGCGATGCGACCACACTTTGTTCCTACGTATATTTGTTCTAGCCTGGATCGTGCCGGTAAGCTAATTTGCATCTCTGATGGGTTCAGTGACTCCAACCTTTTATTTTTACCAGCCTCTGATTGATTAAAATACTTAATTGAAACGCTAAATCCATTTCCGTTCGATGTAACAGATTTATTAATTTTACGGGACCGATTGTGCGCTGATTTGGATTCTAGCTTTTTGGCTCTGTTCAATATTAGAGTGGCTCAATGTCAACGTATTTACTTTGACACTGTAAAAAGCTAGCAAAATTCTGTGAAACATAGGTCCGACTTATAGAAAAAAAAATAGTAATGAAGAAATAAAGTAGTCATCGATTGAATAGCGAAGGTTTTGTTCAGAAATCGTGGTTTGTCTGAAGAAGCTTGTCTTCTACGTGTGTTGTACGTCTACGTGTGTGTACTTCTATGTGTGTTGTATCAAAGCATCTAACTCCTATGTTTTCATTCTCCTTAGGTCCATAACCTCATTCATAAGAGTTCCTTTAAATTTTAAATGGTTAAACAGCTCTTTTTTATCTCGTAACATTAACTTTTTCCCATACGAAACGCTGTAATCATTATATCCTAAAATAAATTGATAGGATTCGGAGATTTTGTATAATAATAATAAATCAATAATAAATAAACGTTACACACTCATAGCCCCACAGTAAGGTAATTAATACCCTGTGTCGTAGGTACCATGGCCACATCGTCATCGTCATCATTCACATTTCTGTTTCGCCGAGAATCGAACCTGGAACCCCAGTCTGGCATGGTAACCATTACGCCACGCGGTTCGTCATATTCCTAATTAGTGCATTTTCATCTTAAAAAATAAATTTAGTATTTAGGATCATTAGTTTACTATTCTTAGCAAAACTCTGTCGTAATTTTTTTGTATAATAATTAAAAAACATGATTGAATCCCCAAATTCATTTGAATTGGGATGTAACAATCCCAGGGTGTATTAATTGTTTTTCGAATTAATGAGTTTGTTGGCGGTTGAGTACACTAGCTGGCAAGCTAAAGGAAAATTAGTTTTGTTCAGCGTAAAATTACATTAAAGGTACTTTAAAGCTGTTCCATTAAAATAATCCTTAAAATATTGTTTAATTAAAGCAACATTTATTCCACTAATTTCATAGATTCAATAAAAAAAATTAAAATATATAATACCTAAATGAATATTTAAAAAACGCTACACACTCATAGCCCCACATTAGGATTGCCTGTGTTGTGGGTACCATGGACACACACAAAGACAAAAACACAAACACCCAGACCAAGAACAGAAATTGAAACTCATCATTCAAATTTGTGCCTCGTCGGAAATCGAACCCGGGACCCTCCGATCGGCATGGTAAACATTGCGCCAAACAGGTATAATATATTTTTTCCTATTTTTCACCACTTTCGTGAGACCGATATATGATTTAGGTGGGAAAAATGGTTCACGACAGAAATAAGTATAGAAGTAGGTACTTTCACCTCGATTCAACCATCAAGTTCTAGTACCTAAGTTTTGTTTGCTTATCAATGAGAAAATACTTTCACAGGCCTTGTCTATAATAAAAGCAGCATTCAAAACTACTACAAGAACAAACAAAAAACAAAATAAGAATGATAGACATGTGAATGATGATGTAAAAGAATTAAGTAGAAAAAACTATCTAAAAATGTATACGACAACATCCTTCAAGTCTCAATAAAATAGCATAATATTACAAAAATGATGCATGTATTTAAAATATTACCAGCCTTCACAAGCAGATAATTACGCATTTGATGCAGTTTTTTGTGCATTAAGTTGCAAATATGTCTACAAATTTGTTTACCTTACTTCCTTGTCCTTGTTATGCTGGCAAACCGCAATTAAATCAGATAATTAAACCTGCGTCTAAAGTATTCAACACACCTGCCTACAATTTTTTGTTACGGAAATACCAATTGTTTTATATTAAAGCCTAACTTAATGTTGTTACTGTCGGCTACTACACGTTTTTATGTAATAAATTATGCAATAAACTAAGTGGAAACCTACATACTACCTCAAGCAAGCATTGCTGTCTTGTCTGAGGTCGTATGCAGTTGCGCTGCTACTCCGAAGGCTGGTGGTCGCCTCATGTAAGTGTGGCAGGCAACTGCACCTTTGGACCGAAACACAATAGAATTGGTTCACGGCAGAAGTGGGCGCAGCGGTGGTACTTCCCCGGGCGAATCGTTATAGTTCTACCACCTACAATAATAAACCATCACGGAAGATTCTCTCATGGCAAATGTCTTGGCAAAAGGAGTCCCTCCAATCCGGTAGACTGACGACCTAAAAAAAGCTACTGGAAGCCGCGGGATTCAGGGAACGCAAATCCAGACCGACTAACGAATGAGGAGAGGCCTCAGATAGTTGAAGAAACTTGAGATCTTTTATGGAATTTGACATCGTGTTTAAAAAATCGATATTCAAATTCGTTTTCGATTTTTGTACCTTAACTTTGATGCAAGTCAACGGAGTGTACTGTACAGGTTTTGTTTCGTAGCAAACTGTATGTAATAAACGGCATTATTCACTATGTCTTTTGATGTTGCCGTAGAAGGTTATTAATGTCATAGTTCCAATGGAGTGCACAAGATACACAAACAGAATTAAACAATGTAGCCCGAAACCTATTTAAACAGAGCATGTTCGCTGTCATATCACCATGATTGCTAGCATTATTGCGTCCCATTGCTGGGCACGGGTCTCTGCTCATTACTAGATCGACGACCTACGTGACGCAATGGTTACCATGCCTGACTGCCAATCGAATGGTCTCGGGTTCGATTCCCGGCGAAACAGAAATTTGTATGATTAGTTTAAATTTCTGTTCTCAGTCTGGGTGTTCGTGTTTCTGTCTTTTTGTGTGTCCCTACCCTGCTGTGGGACTATTAGTGTAAAACTTTTATTATATTATTATTGATTTTATTGAAGAGACCTGTAGCTTACTACACCACGTTGCTCGAAAGATCGGCATGCATGCCAAGTACAAATTTCATCACCATGATAATATAAGTAAGCACGCAACAAATGATCAAGGGTGTCCAGCGAAATGTTATCTTGGGTCTCTGGAGTGGATTCTCAATACCCTATTTTATGTCCCACTGCTGGGCACAGGTTTCCTCTCACAAGTGAGAGGGATTTAGGCCATAGTCCTACGCTGGCCAAGTGCGGGTTGGTGGACCTGGAGTGGAGTAATAAACAGGAGTTGTCAAAGAATCACAGTAAATTGTATGCCCTATCGATAACGCCGCTATAAAAATTGCAAGCTCTGTATAGAAACAATGGCACAGAAGAGGCACCGATGATACACCTATCTATCACCACGAGCACGTGTCCGAAAATCCTTTTAAAAAATAAAACGGTGACGGCGCCCGGGCAATTTTAAAATAGAGCTCTCACTCTCATCGGCCGTTCGCCTTTTTTTCTTTTTTTTTATTCACAGCCCGCACGATAGAAATAGTGACGTATTTTTTCCGACCTCTCGCTTTCAATAGTTCTCGCAAAAGCAAATAAAGATTGGAAAAACGCGGTTGGATTTTTTCGCCCGACATTTTTCAGGGCTATTGATTTTTTTTTGTTGTAATATCATACACGTTTTAGTGGCATGCCACTTTTATCGCCGACCGGATGTTTTGAACTGAATATTCGGGTGTGATGCGATGATTTTTTAACTGACTTTTTCTAACAATTGACGCGAATAGCTAACTGTTGTTTGGATTTTGAGTGGATGGAATTTCATTATGCGTTATGACGCCGATATTTTTAAAATATTGTGCGTAATAACATATTTAAAAACGATATGATGAATGCTCTTTATCAACGACCTTGTTATAAGGTTACGATACATTGATTACATTGTAACGAGTGAATAAAGTTAAATTGATGTATTTATGAGCGAGTTATCATTATTAATTATATGATAATTTATATAGCTTGAAAACACATACATTAAAAATAAGATACCTTTACTATCAATATTTTTATTCCTAGTATTTTAAAAGAGTCCATTTTCTATCATTGTTTGTATTAGCTTTCTACAGTTAAATTATTTTACAATAAAATATTTTGGTTGGAAACAAGGCAAATGATGTGATATTTTTCTCTAAATATCCTGAGGCAAGTAACTGTAAACCTTTTGAAAGCCTTTTTGAAAGGTTTCGTCCAGACTATTAAAAGAAATGGTAAAACAAGAAAATAGAAACATAGGTAGCTTAGAAAATGTATTATTTTAATAGAGTTCCCAATAAACCAATCCATAGTATTAATCATTTATTCGCCAGTAAGGATATTAATAAAATTATGATTATGATTAGTTAAGGTTCCAGAGAAGTTTATTAAAATTATTATCAGAAGTAAATGTTATAAAATAAAAATAAAATCTTAAATATTTAGCTTCTCACTGTCATTTATTATAATCATTTAACGAAACTCCATAAGGCCTGAATAATATCTAAGCTTTCAAAAGATATGTGACAGGTTTCATGCAAGTGAAGCCCACCCTAGAGAAACACTACAATAATAATTCTAAGGCTCCGAATCGCTTAGCTGATTACTTTCTAGTACGAAAACCGATGCTATTTCCGCCAAAAATCACATAACTCAAGTACGCGGGCAGGGAATCTGCTCCAACATTTAGGTTAAAATATAAGCATCTTGCATAAGAAAACGTTGGGGTGGCACACCCCTCCGTATCTCCGTTTTTAGTATTTTAGTAAGTTCGGGGAGAAATTACCCCCAAGGGGTGCTGGGGGGTAGGGGGTAAGATGTTGATGTTTCTTAGTTTTATATTACTGGTGTACTTTATTGCTTATTTGCGTTAGTGTGTTGGTTTTATTCTTCGTGTGAGTTAGTTTTACGGAGGCCGCTAAGCTATGCAGATGTGTTTTATGAATACTGTTCCTAGTGGCCCCATGCCACCCTTTTATAGATCTCCTTTAGCATAGCCATTACGTTTTTAAGGTTAGATGTTGCCAACTCAGATTTTTTCGATCGTGTTTGAGGTTTATGAGACCGTTATTTCTTTCCGTTTGTTATCGGCTTTGTATTGTTAAAGCTATTCGGAAAGTAAGGTATAAAATTGCCGTTTTTTATTAATCTCTCAACGTCTTTTGTTAAAGAAAAATGAAGTAGTGTAAATAAAATCCATTTTGCATAAGTTCTTGTTAAACTGATTTATCTATTTTTTTTAAATTCAACTGGAAAAGAAGAAGAAGTTGTAACCGCCATGAAACCCATGTAAAAATATAATTTTCTTCTTTATATTTTCATTATTACTATCATGTGTATACGAAGGGTACCCATATTTTATCAGAATATCGTTATGGTTTAAAATAATAGTTTCCATACTGGTTGTATAACTTGTAACTAGATGTTCTCCGCGGTTTTACCCGCGTTATAACCTTCCTCCATAGACCGACAATCCCAAACAAAAATAATTATTCGATTCCAATTAGTTCCCAAAATTAGCGTTTTCTAATAATGTGTTATGCGTTGTCTTTAATATATATACTCATACATATATTACTTATTTATTAAATTTTATATTAACTTATATATTATACTAAGTTTCAATGTTACATAATATTCTTCATATCTCGAATATGATGTGATTTATATATTAACTAAAATATACACTAATATATATAAGGTGCAGTTGCCAGCCACAATTACATGAGGCGACCACCAGCCTCCGGAGTAGCAGCGCAACTGCATACGACCTCAGACAAGACTTACCTATGCTTGCTTGAGGTTGTATGTAGATGTCCATGGCCTGCAGCGACTACTTAACACCACGTGGCCTGCATGCTCGTCTGCTACTCCATTCAAATAAAAAAATACACAAAAAATTGTAATGATTCAACTTCCTGATTTTTGCTTAAATCGTCGATTTTCAATAAGGGACTAAACCGACTAATTCTGCCGGATTCCTCCTTTGTCTATGGGTATAATAGATCTGCACTGAAAGATTATCGCTACCCTTCCGCGCTTCCCCATTGTAGTTTCTAGAAATAATTAGTTTGTTCGCTATAGAGCTTCTATCGCGAAATTCGGACAATGAATGTAATAGATCGGCGAATTGTGAAAAGTTTTACAATTCTAAAGTATTACCTAATCTTAATATATATATTTCTTGTGTGAGCGTGTAGGTATGTCACTGAACTGCTCCTAAACGACTGGACGGAATATGATGAAATAATGTTTTATGTGTATTCAAGAGGATTTTAGAATGGCTAAGATTCACAATTTGGTCCACTGGAAAACGTTTTTTTTATGTTATGTTTTAGTAATAAGTAGTTTTCCCATATAAATTGTCCCGTCAAACGTTTGTATTTCGTCTTGTGTCGTTCTAAACTTTGACATAGTCAGAATAGCAGGACAGTTTGTATGTCATTATTTTTTTTACGAGTATATTCTTGTTTGACAGTAATATGTATGAAATCTCTTTAAGATAATAAAAAAATAAATCCTCTCTCAATACTTTTAAGGCAGGACAGTGGTCCGACCCGGGCGGAGCTGGGCCGAACCACTAGTTTTGCTATAAACAATAACTCTAACTTCTTATGGCATGCCATGTAATGTTTAAGTTTGAAACTTAAAAAAATAAGAAAACAAATTTAAAGCAAAGAATATTTACTAGAATTTGCAATGATAACCAATGAAGCGCCCATGGCCCGGCGGTCAACGTAGAACGCAAACTATCTATGCAACTAAGCCAAACGGGCGCGGTCGGGTGTGAGGTGGGTGACCGCTAGTGGCAAAAAAATTCTGTGCTTCGGAGGGCACGTTAAGCCGTCGGCCCCGGTGGTTGTCGATAGATAACAGTCGTTAAATCTTGTCGGAGGACAGCGGGCTGGCCACTAAACCGTATTTCCACCAACCCACATTGGAGCAGCGTGGTGGAGTAAGCTCCAGGCCTCCCAATAATGGACCACCTCCAGCAGTGGGAGGCAAAAAAGGGTTGCAGCCAATGTATGAAAACAAAAATGAAAACTTTGAATGTTTGTCTTAATATGCCGATCACGGAATATGACTAAAGGAGGAAATATTTACAAGAAGTATACGATGTTTTGAATTATTTTGGATATATCAGTGTACGTTTTTACTGAAGATACATTTTTTTCGGTTATTCAACTATCAATTCTTTTTCCAGAAATAGTCGTTTTTCAATATAGTACGAGTACTAAACCGGCTAATTCTGCCGGATCCCTCATTTGTCTATGGGTACAAAAAATCTGCATTGAAAGATTATCGCTACCCTTCCGCGCTTCGTTGTGTTGTCCATTGTAGTTCCTAGAAATAAATATCGGGCAATTCGGACAATGAATGTGATAAATCGGCAACTTGTGAAAAGTTCTGTTCTGTTCTGAAAAGTTCTTTTCATGCTGCTCTGATACGGGTTAATGGAGATGCGGGTTAGTAGCCAACATGCTTATGAATATTTTCAAACCTTCCTTAAGGCTTCTGACAAGGTTTAATGACTGTATTTAAAAATAAATTTGACACAACGCCTGCATATTTCTGCTCATCTAGGGCCTCTCACCACCTTCAATTAAAGTGACAAGTACGCTAATTGTCGGTTAAAGTCATCCGTATCTTTAATTTCAATTTCACGATGTTCGAGTAGCGCTAATCAATTATGATAAACTGACCCGTACTCAGACCTTTTACTTGCCAATAAACTTTACATGGGACGTAACTAATCAACACTTTACTTGGAGATGGTGAACGAGGCTTAAATTAATAAAAAGGTATGTAAAACCCAGACTGGTTGAGATCGTCAACGAAGTTGCCTTTAAAAGGGTTTCATTTTTCTTTTTAACTATGGAACAACATATAATCCAAATATCCCGGTTAGTTTCCTCGCCCATGTGTGAGCTAGCATTGCCAGTGGAAGCGAGCACGCGCTTCATAACTAATTCAGAGGGTCTTTATCAAATAAGTCATAACAAATGACACGCTGTTTACAATCCTTGCTACGCGCTTTGCATTTAGATGTATGGGAACCATGAGGTAGGGACTCTTATATGATCTTAATACAGATAGTAGTAATATAACGGTCCTGCTTGCTGCTGCTGCTTGGCTGCTACCCTTTTTGCGTCCCACTGCTGGGCACGGGTCTCTCCCCATTATTGGGGAGACCTGGAGCTTACTCCACGACGCTGCTCCAATGCGGGTTGGTGGAGATGCGGGTTAGTGGCCAACCCGCTGTCGGTGTTTTCAAACCGCCCATAAGGCCTCCGACAAGGTTTAACGACTGTCATCTATCGAGTAACCGTTACCGTTACTCCGAAGCACGGAAAGGCTCATGAAATTTTTTGCCACTAGCGGTCACCAATCTCACACCCGATCGCGCCCGTTTGGCTTAGTTGCATAGATCGTTTGCGTTCTACGCTAATCGCCGGGCCAGTCGCGCTTCATCGCCGGGCTATGCGCGCTTCTGCTACTGCTTGATGATATCTAACCTCCAGCGTCTTTGTAATTTAGTTTTTAACCTTCTATGGTCAATTAAAAAAAACTTTTGATAAAGGTAAATCCGTTTAGTAACCAAGCCGGAGTCCCGATCGAATTCTCGGGTTCGATTCCAGGTGGTTTCCGATAAGCCGTGATGGAATAATATGTCATTCAATATATGTATTTCTACCTCTATATTGTAATAGTTACACATGAAAATTTGAACTCAAATGTTCTGTGTAATAACTTATTCTCAAAAGAAATAATTAATTACTTATTTCTTTATGAGAACTTACAAGTTATATTGACTATCTATTAAACTAATTATTCATAAATATTAATACTGTGGAAAAACCCAAAGATATAAACCAAAGAAACTTCTTCCTTGTTTATAGTGACCATTTGCGCTAACTGAATGCAGGAAGAAGTGTCTGCATTTATTTTTGTTTATTTATTTTGACATTTATTTTGTTACGCTGGTTGAACAGGTTTGCAATTTATAAACTGGTCTTAGTCTCGTGGACTTTAGTTTGAAGCTTCATATAATTTCAACCCTTTTATTGAGTCATAAATGAGCATAGAAATCTTCTAGAAATTGAGAGTTACGATCGTCAAAATAGCATAGATATCTTCTAGAAATTGAGAGTTATCATCATGCATTGAGATTTATCATAATCCTTATTTTTAAAGGTCGAGTTCTGGACATAAGCCTCCCCAATTTGCTACGTCAATATGGCTGCAACCCTTTTTGCGTCCCACTGCTGGGCACGGGTCTCTCCCCGTTAATGGGGAGGCCTGGAGCTTACTCCACCACGCTGCTCCAATGCGGGTTGGTGGAGATGCGGGTTAGTAGCCAAACCACTGTCGGATGTTTTCAAACCGCCCATAAGGCCTCCGACAAGGTTTAACGACTGTTATCGATAGACAACAACCGGGACCGACGGCTTAACGTGCCCTCCGAAGCACAGAAACGCGCATGAATTTTTTTGCCACTAGCAGTCACCCATCTCACACCCGACCGCGCCCGTTTGACTTAGTTGCATAGATCGTTTGCGTTCTACGCTAACCGCCGGGCCATGCGCGCTTCAATTCTATTTCTTTACGTCAATATAAACGCAAAGAATTCCCGCTATCATCTTCGGGACTTCAGTCCATTAGTAGGCAAGTTAGTAGGTTTAATATAGTGAACGAAATAATCTTAACGGCGATTTTTATAGTCACTGAGGCTTGTGAAGATAGTTAGCTCCTTGTCCATCCATACTTCCATACTAATATTATAAATTTGAAAGTAACTCTGTTTGTCTGTCTGTCTGTCTGCTACTCTTTCACGCTTAAACCACTGAACTTATTTTGATGAAATTTGACATAAACATAGGAAGGACGTTGAGAAAGAACATAGGCTACTTTTTACCGCGGGAAAATATCTCATTCCCACGGGAAGTAAATTAAATAATGAAATGCGCCGTGTAGTGTTATAAATACACTACAGGTTATTACTTACTTCATTCACGTCGATTATCATATTTTATAACTTATATCCGTTTGTTTTATTCTTATACTTTGCTTTTCCTTTATTATTTCTTTACAAAATTATTTACTTCCTCTGTTTTTTTATTTACATTTTGACGCAGCTATCAAAATTGTCATGTCTGTCTTTTATGTTTCTTATTTTTTTAATTCGTTTTACGGCAATGTATAAAAATCCTTTTAGCCATTCAATATTAAAAGAAAAGAAAAATTGTATGTTTCTTATTTCATTTCATAGATTAATGAAGTATAGTATTGTGTTTGGCTTATTTGTGTTTTTTATATTAGCCCGTTAATCAATATTTTAATCTATACATAAAGCTGAAGAGTTCGTTCGTTCGTTTGTATGTTTGTTTGAACGAACTAATCTCAGGAACGACTGGTTCCAATTGAAAAAATATTTTTGTGTTGGATAGTCCATTTATCGGGGAAGCCTTTTTTTAAAGGCACACGGGCCGCCTGGTGTAAGTTATCACCGTCGCCTATGGACACGGGCAACATCAGGGGAGCCACCAGAGGGCTTTAGGCTATTTAACATCATGCTTTGACTAATACCAAAGTCCACGCGGACGAAGTTGCGGGCGGCCACTAGTACTATAATAATATAAATTCAAAAGTAACTCTGTCTGTCTGTCTGCTACGCTTTCCTGCTTAAACTACTGAACCAATTTTAATAAAATTTGGAACACAGATAGAGTGGACCTTGAGAAAGAACATAGGATGGTTTATCCTACGGGAACCATTAAAACGTGTCCAGGCGGGCGAAGCCGCTGGTGGACGGCTAGATTTGATGTAAAAGAAGCATAAAAAGTTTTTCAAAATCTCGCCATGCTTCTATTATTAGAAACCTAATTAAAAAAATCTACAAATATTTTATACGTGATTTTCCTAAATATTTTTTACGACACCAAATTCAAACTGTTTTGTTTAAAAAATTAACAGTAGACGTACAAAAACATTCCAGTCAAGTATCGCTTCATATTTTCTACACAGAACCATATACAGAAAGCAGGAATAAAAAGGAAATAGAAAGGAAACGCTGATTTCCGAAGGCCGCGACCGTCCTGACCCATATTTACGAAGATTTACCGTCGATTATCATGAGTAAGGGACGTTTAGCTCTCAGAATTTCTAAGTCAACTTGGAATGTTTAATATTATTGCTTGTAATTTTGATCGTTATGTTATATTAAGGTTTTATTTGCAATGTAGTTATTATGTACATTATATTAAATTATTTATAAGCGGCATAAAGGAATTCCATAAAAAGCTGGGAGGTATTTTTCCGCCAGAATTTTTTCGTCTCAGTGTACAAAAACCCTGCAAAATGTGTACCCAAGGCTGACGATCGGATCCAAACTGAAGAACCGAAAAATAAAATAATTCAATAAAAGGCGCATTATGGGTACAAATAATGATAATAATAATATAAACATAATATAATAGATTTAATAAAACTATTTCAATGTAAATTTTTATATTTGCAGTTAGTTAAGTTTTTAATTATTGTAATATTTGCATACCTCATTAAGGTAAATATTTCGAACCCAATGTATAAAAACACTTTTTGTAAACATCCATTTTTGTGCAAATAAAAGTTTGTCTTTGTCTCCATTTTAAGCAAGCACATAGAAAACTCTTTTACTACGTCTGCTATAATAATATATTGAAATAGATATCTTGAAAAAATATTGTATTTTTTTTTCAATGATAAAATGGACCTATTTATGCAATCCGGAACCAACCCACACATGATGATGATGATGATAGTTTTGAGAAAAAGCTGTTTAATGTATTATACAACTGATGTTTTGTGGATTGGTAAACATGTCATGAAAATGTATTGTTCTGTCCAAATTGTCAGATCATTTTGATCTTTATAGGTTCGATAAAAGGTGCAATTTTAAGCTTTTCTGTGTACTTAACTCGATTTCGGCATGAGTGTGGATTGGTTCCGGTTTGCGTAAATAGGTCCAAATGACAGAAAAGAATGCAAATATCTGGTAGATTATTTACATAACAATCGTAAACAAGACACGAGTATAAAATAAGATACTCTATATAATCTCGTAACGGATCCCTTGGCATACAAGTTCAACTCTAACTTGACAAATTGAAGCTAAAGACGTAATTTATTTTCTGTAATCCCACAATTTCTTTCGTCATTTTTCGAGTATTTTACAATTAATTATCGTCTGATTCGAAGATTCAAATTAAAAGTTTATTTAAAAAATTACTAGAAAATAACGAGTAAAAATCCAATTAATAACTTAATACTGTAACGAGAAATAAAAATATCCGACGCAGCGGAAGTAGCATTAGCAGAGTCGGTCATAAATTGCGATAACGCTGCCTCCCCGCCTCTACAAATACACTATTACGGCGAGAAAATAACAATTGTTTATGATTCCAAATACGAAACATTTTTAAATTTAGTAGTAGGTGGTAAGGACTTTTATGGTTCGACCGGGAAGTACCACCGTTGTACCCACTTCTGCCGTGAATCAATTATATTGTGTTCTATTAGGAAGTTGAGGTTGCTGGACAGACTTACATGAGGTGACCACCGGCCTCTAGAGTAGCAGCGCAACTGCATACGACCTCAAACAAGACTTACCTATGATTGCTTGTGATTGTGTGTGTGTTCATGGATTGCAGCGACCATATAACACCACGTGGTCTGCATGCTCGTTTGCTACTCTATTTATAGAAAATAAAATAAATCAATAATTTTGTAACGTCATCCTTAAGCTCTGTGATGTCATAGAACCGATGAGGGAAAGCAGCTATGCTGAAAATCAGAAGCATTCTTTGGTTGAATGGAAATTACAGTAGGACAGAAAATGCTAATAGTACCCAGTCATATCATAAATATCTTAAAGGATTCCCAGTTTAAAAGAAGAATTTAATTTATTATTTTACGCCACAATAATATTTAATTATGAAATAACATTATATTTTTACTTAGGTTCATAATTTATATCTTTACTTTCAAGAATTTACGAATATTATTTTATAAAAAAAAACTCTAATATCTTTTGGCAATAAGTTGTCCTCTCTTAATTTTTTGGTGCTTTTTTAAGAATAAAAGGGTAAAAAATTCATCATTATTAAAATATTAGGTCCTATTCTTATTGTATGAAATTGCCGATACTCAATACCGGCAACTGGTTGGTTTCAATGTTTCCGTTCTGAAAATTACGATTTACACAATGAGCCTCGTGGACGACCTGATACTTAAGTGAATAACGAAGAATTGAACGCGATAGTAGAAGCATATCCATCTCAAACCACCTCTGAATTAGCAGTGGCCTTCATCACAATAATTAGTGGATTTCGAACCGTATCATGAATTGTGATGAGACATGGATCCTGTACGACAATCGGAAGCGATCATCACAATGGTTTAACCCTGGAGAACTGGCAAAACTTGGCCGTAAGCGGGAACTGACCAAAAAGAAAGAAAACATTTATTTATCTCGTGAATTCTGCACCTATACTAATACAGCATCTATACGTAGCAAAACATAATAATACTAATATAATAAAAAGTAGACTTATACTAACGTGGTAATTATTAACAACTATGTATATCAAACAATAAAAAATAAAATAAAAAGGTGAAACGCCGCAGATGAAACAGGACCGCATTCAGCTTGTGTCGCGGTATAAACCACGACTGCTGGCTTTCAGAAGAAAAAGAACTTTTGGTTTGTATTTGGTGGACCAGCGCTGGTTTTATGGACTACAGCTTCTTGAGATCAGGCCAGAAGATTACGGCAGACTTATATTGCCAACAATTGCAAACAATGATGGAAATGCACGCCATTAAATAACCGAGACTGGTGAATTGCTCCAGCTGATTGTTTCTTCAGGATAACACTATAAATATAAATAAATATAAATATCTTTGGACAATTCACACAACACCATCTGATTCCAAACTAAGCAGAGCTTGTACTATGGTAATTAGAAAGCTGATAAACATACTTATATAATTCTAAATGCATACTTAAATAGATAAATTAACACCCAGACACAGAACAAATAGTCATGTTCATCACACAATATTTGTCCTGGGTGGGAATCGAACCCACGACCTCACGTTTCGCAGTCATCACTCACTACGCCACGGAAGCTGTCAAACCACACACTAGACCACACACTGCACATCAAACGATCGCCAATTTACAGGAGCTGCGACTTGAACCTCTGCGTCACCCACAATACTCTCCAGGTCTTGCCCCAACCGATATCACTTTTTCAAATATTTGGATGAATTTTTGTAAGGAAAAAATTCAAATCTGATGAGGTAGTCAAAACCGCCTTCAAACAGTTCACAGACTCTCGCTCCCAGGTTTTTTCAAAGAGATCAATGATCTGCCTATAAAATGACGGAAGTATATCGATAACAAATGTGCATACTTCGATTGATTAAATAAAAATATCATTAAAAAATCTTGTTTCACTTTTTAATACTGAATTTCAAAGGCAATTTCATATGTAAGGACTTAATAATATTAACTACAAATGAAGCAGGCGGAGGGAGTAATGTTAAATCGAATTAAGTCCATTTAAACGATATTCACGGGCTTTTGAAGCAATCATTCATTTTTTAAATAAAACATCTATACGTAAATATTACGTAATGTGAACTGTCCCAAAAATTATACAACCCTCCATTCCATACGCAAGAAAACGTGGAGAAACATCAAAAACTCTAATCAAAACATTACGACACCCCCCACCCTAAAACTTTACCCCCGTCAATATTCTTAGTAGAATATAATCAATTCTTAGAGAGAAAGAAACAGTCTCCGTGTATTGATAAATGAGGGCTCCCTTCATATTTCCGCGTTGCCCCCAGAGGGGGTTTTAAAGACCCCCACGCCCTCCCGTCTTAGGAGCGTGCAAGATAGTAAGCGCCAGGGCTGGGGCTGATGAACTTTCGAGTTTTTAGGGTGCTTCTTATAAGACGTTGAGTGTAGTTGGGACAAGGGATAAATGCGCCCCGTCTTCCGAATTTTAATGGAGGATGCTTAGTTTTAACCCTCCCTGATAAGAGTTTGAAAGTATCGGGGACGAAATTATTGCGGGCTATGCAAAGTATTTGGAGTGAGGATCTGGTTTTATTATTCTGTATATAGTTCTGAGTCTATAATATTTTTGTTCTATAGATTTTGTTCTTTTCTTACACAATCTAGATTTTTATGTGTAAGAAATCTTATTATAGTTCTTAGTTTACACTAGTACTAATACTTTACAATAGTGCATATCACTACTAATATGTAGATTGTTTTAAAGCTATTGTTTTAAAAGTTATTATAAAATATTTTTAGTATTGTTAATATAAATATTACGACTCGTAGTTTTATTTGGGGATGCCCGAATATTTATTGTATAGTACTTCATAAATGAATTACTTGCTATAAATTAGTTAGTGAAGAAACTTAATACCATCCGGTTGCAACAACATACCAGCATACAACCGACTGTTTTAAATAAAATAAAGTTAAAAAGTTACAGTACAAAAAGTATTAAACCAATCAACATGATAAAAACTTACTCTCAACTCAAAACTTCTTCAAGG
This sequence comes from Pyrgus malvae, assembly GCA_911387765.1. Taxonomy (NCBI): domain Eukaryota; kingdom Metazoa; phylum Arthropoda; class Insecta; order Lepidoptera; family Hesperiidae; genus Pyrgus; species Pyrgus malvae. The sequence goes on along the minus strand of OU426958.1, from coordinate 1,658,765 downwards.
AAACATCAAAACTCCAAAAAACATCGCAATTAATTAAGACAAGCATCATTTAAATTAGCTGGCATGCACAACCCTGCTACGAGGCCTACGCCCGTAGCACGTAGCCCGCTACGGCGTAGGCGCTAGTGCACCCCCTGTTACACAACTTTTTACTAAGAACCACGCGAAATGAGTGGATAAAACATAGGTAGCTTCACTCGTGAATTCTTTTTTATATTATTTTTAAGTCTCATTTCAAGTGTACGTTAAACTTTTTTGGCAAAGCTCTTATTTTGATGAATGGACGTAAAACCGAATACGCACGAACGTACGTTCGCAGAATTCGAAATGAAAAGGTTTTTGATGAATGTAATTTTTATCATACTAATCAAAAACTTGCCTACATTCTATGGATGCATGAAGCTTTTAGAAACAGCATTTTGGCGGGTCATTATTAGTTATAAAAGTATGCGGTACCTAGAAATTAAATTGATCTCGAAAACTTTCTATGCTAAAATATAAAGCCGTAAATTCTATTGAAACAAATGTAGGTATTTAACACACTATTCTAATTAATGTTCATAAAGAGATTAATGCTGTCTTTTTATTTAAATTAATTTAAGAGAAATGTTATACAGCATAGCTTTTAAAATGTTCTGAATGGTAAAATTGGCATCGTATTACCAGAATATTCCAATCTTCAATTAAATAACTACCATCATCGAAAAATTATATCCAAAAGTAATTACTCTAGAAATCCTGTTGAATATTCCCTTCAAATCTGATTCCCATACGTAAGAACGCATTCAATCTCATAAAAAAATATCTCATTTTCTACCTGCACCGGAATCGAACTGCAACCCAGCAGAAAGCAACCGCCCGACCGCAGCGCCCCGCGGCGTTCTTATTTTAAACAACTACGCTTATAATACATCCCGTTTCGCGACTAAATATCAGCGAATGTAGCGGTGGACTACGACCGCAACCTCTTGATACTTGCTAAGACTCTGTAACTTATAACTAAATTTTTAGAATAGATACGATATTTTTATTCATAAGTATTCTTTGTAATGGAGTTTACTCACACTTACGAAAAGGCTTTAAAATGCCATACCCATGCATGTAGTTTATTGTAATAATCTTCGCGCAGTATGGTAATAAGTAACAATTGACGACCCGCGTGGCGTAATGGTTACAATGATGAGTTTAAATTTCTATTCTTGGTCTGGATGTTTGTGTTTCTGTCTTTGTGTGTAACCATGACACCCACGACACACTACCCTACTGTGGGGCTATGAGTGTGAATGATCTTGTAAATAATATTTAAACGTAACTTTTTCGCTATCTCGTGCGATAGAACATGCAAAATTAATTTTTGTTACGTGTAGCTACTCGTAATTAAAAAATTATAAAATGAATATTCAAATCATGAATAACTTCTGAATTTTATGATTCTAATTTTCTGAAAGTCAAACTTTATTTCTGACATTTTAACTTCAAAACCTATAAGTATATACTTAAAAAAAAGATAAAATTTGTAAAAAGCTTAATTTTGCAGAGATTTGCATATAGGAGTAATACCTATAATAATTTTGACAAAAATGACAAATTTCAATAAATCATCGTCATTATAAGGACGTTACGAGATAGTTAATGAACTTGTAAGTCCAAATTTTAATCGCATTTATTAGAATAGCATTGAGTTTACATGTTATTCTAATAAGTTCTTATAAGAAGGTAGGATAAATATGTATGTATAATTTTATAAATAGATACCAATCCAGTTAAAGAATCGTAATTCAACGTATATTAGAAGTAATGAATGCGAGGATTCCAAGAATAGCAATCAAAATTCAAATGCTCAAGATTTCTCAAGCGCAGTACTTCCGCGTGGCGTATTTACAAGTATTGTAAGTATAGAATTATATATTTTATAACACCCCCGGCCACCCCCCGCGCAAACTAAGTCTTTGCGCATCTTTCTATCCCCACCTTTTTGCCTTCTTCTTTTAAAACCACCCATCGTATGAACCCCTTTCCCCTTATTCGACTAATTTCGGGGTACGACTGGAGAATTATTTCTTGAGAGTGGCGTGCTGAAGAAATTTGCGCTTTAAACTCGATGCAGTAAAGTTTAAACGAGGTTAAGACACTCACACAGTCTTGGGACTGTATCTTTTTACTTCGAAAACTAATTCAGAATTAGAAGACGGAAATAAGTGCGCTGAACTATTATTGTAAAAGGAACCGTATCAAGTGAAAGCTAGAGCTGAATTTCGAGTGGTGGGTGTGGTAAAATTAGAACCGTTTCGTCAAAAATATGAAATTAAAATCTTCATACTAGCGAAAGAAGTTTTAGCATCTTTGTTTTAGAGTGAGATGGGCGGCTGCATTAGTCTCTTTCTCTCGTGGGGTGGCGGGATGGGTAGTTTGGAGCAAAAAGCCTTGGTTCCTTGATCAATGTGAGGCGCATTCAGAATTAATCATAACTGGGTATTTTCAGTCTATTCCAGTCGGGCGGAGGGGGTATCGGATTCGTATTCTTAATGAAAATACGGCTCTTCCTGTTTACATTTCGTAATAAATTGTTTTACTCCGATGTTTGCGACGTAACGATAATAAGAATACGGATTTCTTAAGCAGCTGATGCTTTATTACACCGTTCAGTGAGTTACAGCTGTGGCTATTAGTATAATCTACGTGATATCCTTACTCGAATTTCGAGAAAACAGGAAATACTGTTCCTGATACATCCCTGTCTTTGAAGCACTACTTAAGTAAAATATTTTATTTTATACAGCATCACAGTTTCAGTATAACTTGTTTTAATTATTACTACGCGAGCTACGGCTTATGTCTGTTCACCAGTATGACGTATGCTGCCCTATTGAAACACGTTTTTCAGCACTTAGAAGTTAACATCAAGTTTTAAGGAGGTTTTGCTGCTCCAAATCAAAATGGTAGTTTCAAATTTGTCCAGATGTTTCCCCAATGGGCTCTGGTTTAACAATAGAAACCAGCCTAGAATTTTATTAACAGCACATTAACCATTTAATAAAATGATTCTTGTAATTCAACGGGATTTGATTTTGCAACAAGGAAAACCACGTGAACATTTACACATCATAAAGAGACAAGCAAACTTACCTGCAAGTCACAAACATAAACGTATCGACAGATGTCCAGTACCGCGAGCCCGTAGTAAAATTGCAAAAAAACATTTTGACAGTGTTGCGCCACGCCTGTATAACAAACTAAATACTACACTAAAATTAAAGCTAAAAACATATTCTAATAATAAATTTTAACATACTATACTTACCTGGCTCGGTACCCTTGACTATAATGATGTAGAAAATGTACTAATGAGTATATAGCACACACGCTCGCACACACACATACATACATACATACAAATATACATACGTACCCACACCCATACATACACACATTAACACACACATACACATACACTCATTCACACACATCACATGTAATTTATTTGTTCTTTTTTTTTGTTTTTAAAAAACCTGATGTTGAAAATATACATAAGTCTGATTGTATAACTCTAGCAATATAAATATTGGGAGAAGACACTGGTCTCTGAGACACAGTTTTTACTAATTCAGGGACCAGAGACTTCATATGTTTTTACTGTACAAGTTTATACAAATAAATAAATTATTATTATTATTAAATATGAAGCAAGCAGGATTTGAACCTGTGACTAATTCTTGGATGACATAACTCTAAATTTCACAACTGCGCCAAATATTTGATGTAAGGTATCAGAGAATAATAGAATTCAGCAGTGCGTACACAGCTTTAACAAGATATTGTAGTCCAAAGGAACTTTTAATTTTATTACATTTCAACCTTTTATGTTTTCAAAATTTAGGCCATAGTCTACCCCGCTGGTCAAGTGCGAATTGGTGGATATCATGCCTTCGAGAAATTATGAATTTGGTGAAGATGTTCATAGGCAACTACTCAAACTCAAATTACAAAGTGGCCAGTAATTTGCAGATCCTCCATTTAAAGCACTATATATGCGTCGCTGCTCTATTGTCATATTTTCCTTCATATACCTATACCTTTAAGTCAGCTATACATTTTTTAAAATTTATGTCGCTAAATCGCACTACAGCGCAATTGGAAAAATCCTTAATATAAATCTTCAATTTGAAAACTGACGTAGAGGTCGCAGTGTATCTAACCTCATAATTGTGTAGAAGTATGTTTGTGGAACAATTTTTTGGCAGATGTAATGAAGAATAGGGGTGGTTTGGCTTGAATGCGCTATAACATTAGTCTTCAACCGTCACCCTTTGTATTAGCTAGCTTTTCATGGTTCAAAGCTGTTACGTAATGTATTGCAATTTATTTGGGAATAATAAGGGTGAAGGAATGAACTTAATTGCTTTTTGCACATGTTTGTAGTTTCTCGAAAATGCGTATGTTTATTTATAATAAAAGGTAAATAATTTAAATCGCAGACTTCATCATTTCTTTTAAAGTACCACTGCTGGGCACATGTCTCATCTCATAGTCCCTGTAGCTTCGGGATTAAGAATAGAGCTACGTTATCCCCTGCCTGATTGTAAGAGGCGACTAAAAGGGGGCTTCCGGGGTTGCGGACGGTGTGAGTTGGAACGTGACCCGCCCAGTCAGCAGCCCCGGGAAGAATGTGGTGTGTGCGTGGCCGCAAGCCGCGTACAGGAAAGCATATCTGCTCTACCAAAATTGGGCCCGTTCTGGGCGCTGCGCGTGGAGGTCACCGGTGCGTTCCACTGGAGATCCTGGAGTCCTCCCCAAGGGCAGAGGCAGGCCACCAAGGGGGTTTTAGTGCGGTCCATTGGGGAGGCCTGGAGCTTACTCCACCACGCTGCTCCAATGCGGTCTTCCAATTCCCATTTTTAAATAAACAGATAGTAGTATTTTATTGATCACAAACTCCACATCACTATCTATCACGCAACCACAACGAAATTTGCAAAGCTTGTCACTACATCGACTGCACGACCGAAAGAGGGCGATTTCCTCACAAATAGAGGAGGAAATGAATTCGATTACTCTATTCAGAGACAGGCAATACGATTTCAGTAGCAAAAGCTTACTAGAACCAAAAGTTACATGAAAACGAATAAGACAATGCATACGAGTACACCCAAAGACGTAATAAAATTTTATTGTTTTTTTCGGTTCACCGAAAAAGATGAAGAGATATTTTAAGTTGAGATAAATCTAAAATAACGCGATCTTATGACATAGCATGACGACGGATCGCATCTCTTCGATTTCTGTCGCTTACGTAGAAAATGGACACGTTATTATATGTATCGCATTTACAATAAAACAAATACTATGTTTTTGTACTGTAGCGACCTTCCGCTACTCATCAAGAGATGGCGCCACGGGTATTTCTGAATCACGCAATTGATGTTTCCTGAATATCCAACAAGCTCCGAATTGAGTCAGTCGGAGCACGGCCGCTCCCCGGGCATGACCACCTCGCCCGGCGGGAGATCTCCCTTTGCCAAAGTACAATAATTTTGGAAACATCGAGAAGTGAACGAAAATTACGACTTAATTACATGGCAATAATGCGACGATGAATAATCTGATCTCATCGTGTTTGGTTGATAGCAATTTTAAATGAACCTTAAAATATATCGTATTTTAATCAAAGAGCTTTTTCACGCTTTAATAAGAACGATCTATTGTATTTCTATCAATCGTATTAGTTTTAAAATCTGTTTTGATTTATCAATCTATGCTTAAATTTTATTAAAATACTAGCTAGCGGCCGCCCGCGACCTCGTCCGAGTGGACTTTAGTTGTAGAATTTTACTAAAATAAAAGTAGCCTAAGTTACTCCTCATTACATCAGCTAACTGCCAGTCCCCTCAAAATCGGTCCAGCCGTTTCAGAGATTAGCCGGAACAAACAGACAGACAGACCAACAGACAGACAAAAATTGTAAAAAATGATATGTTTGTGTATGTAACGTATAAACATTCACATGGCGGTTATTTTAATATTACAAAAACACGCTCCAATTTTGTATATTTGTATAGATATCAAAGTTATTGTTTGATTTAATTTTAAGTAAATACCATATACAACACGTTTTTCGTTAGCAGTCCAAGTATTATCAGGTAGGAAATATTTAATGTACCAAAACTTGCTCTATTTTCCTTAATTATACGTAACAGATCTCTCCCCAACAGTAGGACGAAAAGCCTCTGTAATCAAACTTTTGCCGAAAAAATATTAAGTATGGTAAACATAACCGAAATTATACAAACACTCGTACAACTCCAACTGTTATTAAATTCTGTTATTTTAAACAAAATTTCGGTTGTGAATCACCAAAATTATTTCGCTAAAATATCAACTTTACGTTCCTACGAAGAAGGGAACGCTTCCACTCAACTAGACGCGGAAATGAGTATTCCGTCTCTATCCAGAGATAAAACAGAATGAAGTGCTGTAATTCGGCTCTGTTTGTCACTAAAGAAATAAAGATTATTTATTTAATTGATTTTATAACGACTAAATATCAAAAGATAAAAACACTCATTAAAAAGGTACACAAATAACCTATTTACATATTTTCATTGCAAATACATTTTTTATCAATATAAAATTACAAAACAATATTAATTTAAAATTATAAACAACTATTTATTGTATTTTAATCGTGGATGAAATCGAGTCTTACAAAAGTTAAGTAACATTATTGAACGAATAAAAAACGATCCGATTAACCCGTCCATAAAGCGGCTATAAAAAGTTAAAAACCTCACCGAGATAAATATTTATAAAGAAACAAAGAAACCGTATTCAACGACACTGAGAAAATCGAGATAGCATGCGGCGGTCTTCCGAACGGTTAGCGCCTCACAAAAAGATTATGCATTTGCACTGCATGCAACGTTTTCATTGCTATGAGGAAAACTGCAGGCACTTGGACATAATTGACATTTTCTCTTTATGTTCTTCATATGCTCCTATAATTGATATTTACACTTAGTTAGGTATAAATTAATATTTTAAAATTTAAGATTTTGATATTGTGAGTTAAGTTTTAGGTATTGTAAGTGATTATTTGAATTTTACTACATTATATAGACCTAAAGCATTACTTTAAAGCCGAAATGGGCCCACGCTTTTAATGTTGTGTAAAGTCATTCTACCGTCTCAAAACTACCCAGCTCCAAAAATAAGTACCATACATAATAACACATACGAACATATCTAAAAGTGTTATAATCTTTATAAGTGGTAAATATAAGAAACTTAATTACCTCAAATTGATTATTAAAAAACCCCGTTATTAAAGTTTCGAATTTGACCACGTAAATATTTTAACAATTTTTAGTAAATTAGCTACAGAAATAACAACCATACCCTGATAATCCATCCAGGAAATAAACAGTAAGATCCTTGTCATTTAAGAAACATAAAGTCATCGGAATTATTAAAAATTCTCTTATCAAATTTTTATCTTTGTCGACGAAAACTTTATTAAGGAAATTAGCATAGCAACGTATTTCTAAGTCTCTAAATTTAATAACTAAATAACTGTGCAAGAATAAGTTCTAAGTTAGTTTACTCACAAAAGGTCTAATTAGCGGACCCTTTAAAAGTAAACAAGCTTTATACAAAACAATGTAACCACAACGAATCTACTTCAATACAGACTAATAAACCAGACCAAAAATCCTTTACAGTAGTTCCGCTTTGATCTCATTTAATTAAAAACTTAGCGCGAAACACAATACTGCACGTTCTAAACAAAACCTAAGCCGAAAGCGGCAAAGGGCCCGGTCGGCACGCCTGCCAAAAAAATACAAAATACACCCATAAGTATACACGTAATCTAACCCGCGGCGTCACATCACAGCCTCCCAAAAACCCGTACCTACCTACTCCTATATTCATTTCCGTTTCGTTAATACCGCATACTTTTAACTGTCTAACTAGGTGGGTGGAGGCTCCCTCCCCCTACCCACGCCACTACTTACACGCGGTAGGCGCAACTTTTATAATACTACGTACTCGGGCGCTTTTTAACGAACCCCCCTTGAGGGGTTGCCACCTGCCACGCATACCGAAAAATACGCAAAACGGGGGGTTGGGGGCGCTGTGCCCCCCCGGTTAGAAGTGGCCGTATTTTGCGTATTTTTAAATTATTCTCCACATGCGGGTGTTCGTGATGTTTAGTTCGAGTTTTTTTCCTCTCGTATTCGCATTATCTGCGGCCGTCGGATGAATGCCGCAGAGTCCTTGCTGAACTTCCGCGCCCACAGCTTTCACAAGTATTCCAGCGTTTTTAAAGCCATTTTTTATTAACACGTAATGCCTACACACTAGAAACTAAAATCCTATTTCAAATATAACTTTTCGCGTTTAATAAAAATCCGGTTACTGCATTGATAACATCCCTGATAAGTTTAAAACATCTGTAATCCTTGCATACTTACTTTTCAATTTTACGAGTAATTAAAAAAGAAAATCAAAGACATAAGGTGAAAAAATAATAAAAAGCTCAAAGGATAGAAACTCACTATCGCATCATACAAAAGATGAGTATCAAACCCTGATAAAGTGAGATCATTATAATACATGACGTTGAATCTTGAAAGAAATTAGGGCCTCTTAGACGACGCAGAAAGCTGAAACCAAACGCCGCCCACACCGCCCTAGGCCTTAAGTAAGACCATAAATTCAGATTGAAGGATCCATTAGAGTTATTTACATTTAGATCCCGGAAGAAGATTTCTGTAGAAACATTCGAGAAATATTCTAATTTATGTACTTTCATATTTTCAATGTCGAATGCAAAGAATTCTTTAAAACGACGACGTATGTGGCGCAACCGTTACCATGCCGGACTACTGATCGGAGGGTCCCGCGTTCGATGCCCGCCGAAGCAGAAATTTGAATGATGAGTTTAATGAATAATAATAAATTAATAATAAAATTTCTGTTCTTGGTCAGGGTGTTTGTGTTTCTTTCTCTGAGTGTGTCCATGGCACCCACGACACTCCATATCTACATTACTGTGGGGCTATGAGTGTGAAACGTTATTTATTCTTTTATGTAAAAAGTTATCGATTTATAAAAATGAGAAATTGTTTACAAATACAATAAATATACGTTCGCTGCGAAAACTATATATTTACCTATTCTTCTAATTTTTACCATTTTCTATGTTCTTCACGGGCAAAACCGCGAACGGTTTTCTACTAATTATCGGACTCGGATTACTCGGTACTCGGACGACCGAGGGTTGCTCCGGTAAAAAGAATTGATTTTCTTGACTTAATTTCAAACAAAACACTCAATGCTAAGCTACTACATTAAAGAGATACTATATAGAGAAACATACACACGTGTCAGATGAAAATTAAAATTACTTTAATTCCGAATACCTGAAACAGATTTTTGTATGTTAAAAATTGTCAAGTTATAGACGCTAATGAATACAGATTTGTGTACCCACAGCTCTCTTTTAAATCTAATTGGTCTAAAGAACACAAAATAAAGTTTTCTTTTCAACAAACCATGACACTAAAATACGTATGAGGCGTGTGACTTACCGCCCCACTGAAACCGCCCTAAGTAGGTACTCAGTTGTACAGAAAATCACCCTTTTACTTTGCTTACGTAGCTTGCAATGTCATGCACTTTTTAATAAAGCTACTCCGTTATTTTTTAAACTCTATAACAATATTACATTATTTGATTTTGATTACAATTTGACGCCCTGTAAAATTGTATTGAGATAATTTAAAATTTTAATTTGTAACTACGTATCTGTTTCCTGAAACAAAGGAAAAATATTTAGTTATGCCTGTGTAAATGGTGAAGTATAGGATTGTTTTCAACCTTTTTTATGTCCCACTGCTGGACAGTTTAGGCCATAGTTCACCAGAGGGCCAAGTGCGGATTGGTGGACGTCATGCTATCGAGAAATTATGAATTTCTCTCAAGCATGCACGCCGATGTAGACCTTTGTAATCAATTAAATATCACGATATTTTCCATCACCGAGGAGCAGCGATAATTATGCACATTACAAATTTCTTTGACAGAATTGCTCGGCGAAGATTTGAACCCGGATCGGTCGCGTCGACACCACAGTTTTTTCTTACCACTCTTTTTTCATTCTTATACAGTACTCTACGGTCTTATAGTGCACTCTCACGTTTATTGATGACCCTATGACTACAGACGATATTTGAGTGAAGCCTGGAGGTCTACTCGTAAAAACGATAATCGATATATCGAGCACATTTTGACCCTGTTCTGACGTTTGTTTTTGTTGACGCATACTGATGATGATACTCTATAGTAAATTAATCGATAATATGTTGCTTTTAAAAGCGTAATACAAGTATAATACCCTCTATAAGTCTTCAAGCTTTCACAAAATTATCACTCGAAAGTACACAATACTTCGGACAATCGCGCTTAGAGTGGGGCCCCAGCTAATATGCGTCAAATAGCGCTCTTTGCATGGCGTTACTTAAGTAAGTATGCTTCTTAAAAACAGCTGTAAGTAACTGAAAAAGCAAAATAACTCCACAATCGGCTAGTATCGCAAGGGTGTCGCAACGAGGCTCGACGCGAGGTAGAGAACAGCTTCCGCCATGTTCCACTGACAGCCGCCGAACTTCCTTAACAACCTTATTTTCATATTCTTAGCGGCTGTTTCCATTGGCTCTTTTACCTGGAACTTATTTGTATTCGTATTTCGTATTTTAGCTTACATTTATCCATCCTAACATCGTTGAACAAATTCCAAACATCTTAATGAAAATGAAAATATTTTATTTGCACAAATATGGGTGAAAAAAGGTTTTGCAAAATATTTAGAACTCCTTATTTACCCCTTAGGATATATAAATTTTAATTTATTTTAATAAAGTAATTATTTTTAATGACTTAGCAATTCTTAAAATGACTATTACAGAAGGGTACTTACATAAGAACCATTAAAGTAGTTTTACATTTTTATAGTATTAATTCATTAGACTTAAACCCAATTTTATGCTTTTAATAAAAAATTTTAAACCGTACGGGGTTCACCGTCATCAGCTTTGGCTTCGGCTTCAATTAAACACATATTACACGCTTTGCTTATAAGTATATATAAATTTCTAACCTTAATTTTATTAACAATTCAAAAAAATGCGAAACATGCACTTATAGTCGCAAAAATTATTTTTTTCTTCTTTCACCCTTTAATGACTCAAGCAATGCAGTGTCATTAAGTATCTCAAAAATCAAAATAACTCCACAATCAGCTAGTACTCACCTTAGGTGAAATTATGGGAATCATAAATAATATTTTGCTGGCTAAGTTATACAATAAAGCGCGAAAACATGCATTCATGAATGCGACAATTCTTTTGTTTGTTACTATTATTTCCCGCCTGAACGACATAAACTATCATCAAGAAATACTTTACACAATTTTTTAGAAATTCATATGTTCATTTTTTTTCAACCTTTTTTTTAAGTCCCACTGCTGGGCACAGGTCTCCTACTCACAAGTGAGAGGGATTTAGGCCATAGTCCACCACGCTGGCCAAGTGCGGATAGGTGGACGTTCATACTCGTAGCATATTATATCTTGAAAGGGTACTAGAATAATTCACGTCACACATAAAAAATTATGATTTATGCCAAATTTAAAAAAGTGAACGCTTGTGCAAGAAATGATACTGATCAAACTTAGCTGTGATATTTTCCACGTCATTCTAATTTCACTTCTCGCAGAAAGGGTAGAATGGGAACGCGCCTAGCTTCGTTGCAGCGTGACAGATGCTAGAATCAACAAGCTAGTGGGTGAATTGCTTGAGCGCTCAGGATATGATAGTGTGTAGAAGGGGTGTTTTTGAACCGATTTGGAAATATTGCGTTTATTTTTTTGTGTATGGATCGCTGTATAGTAAGGGTTACGTAATGGCAAATGTAGTAGAGTAACTAAGCAAATTTATTGTTATTATAGAAATAGATTTTAGAAATTGTTATTTTAGAAATGATGTATACGACGACCTGAGTGGCGTAATGGATACCATGCTGGACAGCCGATCGGAGGGTCCCGGGTTTGATTCCCGGCGAAGGAAAAATTTGTACGATGAGCTTAAAATTTCAGTTATCGGTCTGGGTGTTTGTGTTTCTGTCTTTGCGTGTGTATCCATGGCACCCATGACAGAGGGTATCTCTAGGTAGACTGTGGGTCTATGATGTGAAGCGTTATTTATTTATTTTATTTATACTTTAAAAATAAAATAGCTGTCCAAAAATGTTTCATTTTATGTAAGGCACGTATTTTAGTTTTTCTATAGAAACAAAAACGAAAACTTTGATCCAAAATTTTAGTGTAAATATTCTCTTCTGTGTAACAAGCCAAAACCAAGATCACCTTGTTAGAGGCCTTTTATATTTTATAATAGAATTTTACTGCAATTAAAATAAACATCAAACATGAAGATATAATATAGATAAAGTAGGTGGTAGAACTATTGGTTCGCCCGGGGAAGTACCACCGCTGCACCCACTTCTGCCGTGAAGCAATTCTATTGTGTTTCGGTGGAAAGGTGCAGTTGCCGGCCACACTTACATGAGGCGACCACCAACCTCCGGAGTAGCAGCGCAACTGCATACGACCTCAGACAAGACTTACCTATGCTTGCTTGAGGTTGTATATATATTTTCATGGGTTGCAGCGACCACTTAACACCACGTGGCCTGCATGCTCGTCTGCTACTCCATTCAAATAAAAAGAAAGTAAGGAGTATCTACATAATCTACAATACTAGCAAATTTAATATTTTAGTAGCTTGCAACTAGATTATATTTTAATTTACAGGTACGTATCATGTCCTGAAGTTTTTCAATTGCTTTTTTTACATCTTGAGTTTAAAACTTAATGTCAATTTAATCAAATTAATGTCGTACAGTCTTCATTAATTCAGTTCACTAATATTATTTAATTATCTAAATTTAATTTTTTATTTTCTAACTTAATTTTGTTAAATTATTTAATTACACTAGCACTTTCATATTTTTATTGAATTATTTAAAAAAATCCTAAAAATGTAATGGCGGAAAATTTGGCGCTGTTGTATAATTTCACGTCGCCGTACATATTTCGCGTCAATATTTTAAAGGAACAATGTATGATGGCTCCTAATTTCTCCGTGACCGAGTTATTTGACCCAATTTACTCTCTTCAAAGCAAAAAGAGGAAAATCTTCGCAGTGTGTGATATTTTCTGGTACATATTAATATTCCATGGGAACAACATCCATACTTTATTCTGTTGGTCACATTCTACATAATTAAGAATCTTTTGATTAATGTTGATGGAAGAAAAGTTGGAGTTGAATTTTGCGCATAGATTTGTTACTGTACTTCAAAACGATAAAACGAATAGCTTCGTAACACTTTTTCTCAAAATTATGTTAGTCGACAAGTCCGGTATCTTTTAATGTTTTGAAAACATCAACTTTTAATTCAACGCAAGCAAAAAATTTGGTCATTACTTATACATATTTTGACACATGCAAGAATCGAAGCCTCTACTCTATTCTTTCGTATTAATTATCCGACTTATAAAAAGCAAGGAAGAAAACCTAAACAAAATAAAAATAAAATTTTATAATTTTTTTATAAATTGAATCAAATTCAATGAAATCATTTTTAACACGCTTATATTAGCTTGACATGTATGTAACGGAATCTTTTAACTTCATTTTCACCTACTTTTAAGCGTCTGATAACTTGATTTTTTTTATTTTGGAACATGAGTACAATATAAGGATAATTCGGTAGGTGGTAGAAATATTATTGTTCGTCCGGGGAAGTACCACCGCTGCACCCACTGCTGCCGTGAACCAATTCTGTTGTGTTTCGGGAAAGGTGCAGTTGCCGGCCACACTTACATGAGGCGACCATCAGCCTCCGGAGTAGCAGCATAACTGCATACGACCTTCAGACAAGACAACTATGCTTGCTTGAGGTTGTGTGTAGATGTCCATGGCCTGCAGCGACCACTTAACACCACGTGGTCTGCATGCTCGTCCGCTACTCCATTCAAATAAAAAAAAAAATAAGGAGTGACAATATTTTGCAGTCCTACATGTTCTCGCCACAGATGGCCATACAATATATTATTATACAAGCAGGAAATTGTGATTGTGTCAAAACCCCCTAATATTTCTAACGGTCTCTTTAAATAAATAATGTACCTAGTTTGAAAACTAAATAACACGCTTTTATGAAAATACGAACTAAAAAGTAAAAAATAAGAAGAAAATATACTATACTTTTTAGTTCGTATTTTGACAAAAGCGTGTTTTTTAGTTTTTTAAACTGAATTATTTATTCTTAATTTATTAATTATTTTTTTCATATTATTGCATTGTCATCGGCCCTTGACCCCTTTTTCAAGTTTTTCAAGCAAATTTTCAAGTTAATCAGACGCTTAAAAGTAGGTGAAAATGAAGTTAAAAGATTCCATTACATACATACATACATACATGCATACATACATACATACATACATACATACATACATACATACATACATGCAGACATAGGTCATACATACAGGTCAAATAAGCGTGCATGTTAAAAAAGGCATCCTTGGTTATGTCATGAAATCATGTCTTACCGTCTTTTCAGTATCATGCAAGTGAATGAATGCAATCATTTGCTAACTGTCTGCTACAAATGTAGTTTTCTTTTTCTAAAAGGATAATTACAACTCCAGATATTCAATTTGCACTCTGAAGCCCTGTTCCCCCTTGCATCGTTGCAACGATCTGATGTAACGATAATTAGCCCTCTTTCAAAATAAACATGCACTTTTGATGTCAACGGTACCGGTGTTACTCGTTGACTTTATGAAATACAAAGTACTTTCCTAATGCATTATTGTCACTTTGGATTATTATGTATTTAAAAAAAAGCAGGTATGTAATTGTACAAGTGGTTTTATTTGTATTTTAGCTATAGTTATAAACAAACAATGTGAGTAGTACAAAGTACTCAGATATTATAGAAGATTAAAAAAGTATCGCTGTTTTGTTTCTGTTTGATCACATACATTCATGCAAGATCTATTGCAATGATATATTTTACAGATCATATTTTTATAACCGAAATTCTTATAACGAAATATTGTTGGTAGACGACGTACTCGTACACAAATGTTTCTCGTAATGACATATTATGAGCGCCGTTTTGAGCTCAATACCGTACTAAATACGCAAAAGTAGTTAGCTCACAAAAAAATCCGAAAATTTCCAACAAAAAACGTAATTACAGCTCATATTACCCGTTTAAATTAAGAGTTACTTATGAAAGCATACACGGTCGTGTAGCGAGCTCACAAAGACAAATGCTCCCCGCACCCCCGAATTACCATCCCAAAAAATCCAATACCGATAGCCGTGCATATGTAAAAAACCAATTCTATATTAACTTGATCACATTTAACATATACGCCGCGTATGTGTGTGGTGGTGTAGGCGTCACACAGGGGGTGATTAAAAATCATGACATGCGCAGAGTAATTTAAAAACTACCGGAGGCTGGGTTAATTTTTAAGTATTGATCAAAAATTGCGTATATGTTCCCATGTATACTTATGTGAGGAGGGTGGGTGGTGGCGCGCGCCTCCCGTGCGTGAATTAGATTTTTTCCGTCGGAAATTTGTCATTAGAAAGTTCTATTGTATGAGCTGATATTTCGACTCTGGGGCCCGAGTTTTGAAATTAGCTCGTAGGGTTATGCGATGTACGCACTTCAGTTAACAAGGTTCTGCGAAATGTTTGACATGGAAATTCGGATGAGAATGTTGATGTACGATGTATAGATCATTACATTACTAGGCTCCAAGAAAATTGAAAAGCATCTTATTTCTACTTATGAGAAATAAGATCAATCTTCAATCAATTATTATAAGAAATGGGCTCATTGTCTTACTTTCTGTTAAAGTTAAGTAACGTAACGTGAGGCGTAATATTATAACTTCTTTAAATGAAATAATGAAATAAAATAGTTTATTCACATCCTGGGTAATAATATACACTTGATGTTTGTCATTGTTGTACGGCCAACGGCTGACCGTCATCCGCTTTGGGAGCGCTAAGGCTTCTATGGTCAAGAGAAAAAATCGGGCGGAAAAAACTCCAGCCCATATTTTCAGAAAATTATTATCTAATCTAGGCAATACTTATTTAGTTATCTACAAGACAAGACACAAATAGAACGTTTGTTTATATTTTACTGATTTTATTGATCGTTATTTTATCTACTCTCCTACAAACAAATTACAATATAAGAATTAGAAATTTTTGAAACGATTACGGCTCTAGCTAAAGCTGAATAACAAAATTAAAACACAATTCTAACTATAATACTCGCTTAAAAGATACATGAGTCCAAGTCCTAACAAAATGGTAAAGAAGTGGTCCTAAAATATTATGTGCAAAAATATATTACTAAAGTACAAAAACTATTAGGTAGTAAGACTAATCACTACAAATAACAAAATTTGCGCGAATTTTATGAATATCATATTTCATCATTCAGCAATATTATTAAGTTAATTAAGCAATCTTATTACGAGTACCAAAGCGAGCAGCGGTAGACGAGTGGCATAGACAACGGTCTTCGACGCGGGGGTCCCGAGCTCGCACCCCGACGCTGAGAAATTTGTTATGTTTCTAACTAATTGCTACTTTACGATGAAGGAATACATTGTAATATTACTTATACGTTATTTTCTATCACTGTGTTTGCCTAAGAGCTTAGTAAAAATTTCTCCAAAACATGATATTTTCTAACAGCCCGCACTTGTCCGGCTTGGCGGCCTATGGCCTTAATTCCCCTCAACTTTGATAAGATACCTGAGCCCAGCAGTGGAATATTAAAAAAGTCAATTCTTTGAAAACATTGGCACACTTCTTTATGCATTGCATTACATGTACTTAATACAATTTATAAATAAGAGTTACTAACAGTTATTGTTAACTAAATTAATTTGACTGACTACTTATAATAACTTCTATAGCAAATTTCTAACCTTGCTTCGCCGTAGCTGTCTAATGAAATCTCAAAATTATCGTAAGGTTTTAGTAATAAAATACAGATCTCATCATTCACAGTTAAACTATTTTGATTGAATTAGATTCCAGCAACTAGCTTCAAAGAAGCATAGGTTCTCTCTTCGGGGAACTGTATAATTTAAATCCCACGACAAATACTATCATTTCATGATTATACCACCCAAAGAAGTATGACATTAATCGTCACCATCTAGACTCGTAGCCCTCTTCAACTGTTCGCTTTGCACGCTCATTTTTCTTATATATATAGACAATCATCCAGCTGAGGCATTTCCAGTCAAGAACGCTATTAATAAGCACTGTTTCAGAGCCGGCTACGGCTCTTAGAGTTACCCAAGCCCATTTGGTGACGGTGAATATTTAACTCCACGCAGCCAATTTGCCTATTTATTCAACTTAATCTTATAATATAAAAATGAATCGCTAAATGTGTTGGTAAGCGCATAACTCAACAACGCCTAGACCAATTTGGCCAATTGTTTTTTTAAAATGTTCGTTGAAGTTCAAGGATGGTTTTTACGGCGAGAAAAATTCGAATAATTGCCGGAAAAACCATAAAAACAGCCCTTTTCTTTTTCCCATACAAATGTTTTCTAACTAAAACGTAGTCAATTTGAGCTTTATTGCTATTGTATAAAGTTCATATTAAATTACAAGCACTCACTGTTATCTAAGCAATGTAGGTGTGTTCCTAACGTCAAAGATCATATCTATCAAAACAGTGTGCGTGTGTGCGTTGGAGCACAGAATACATCGTTGGAGGAGTTTAATGTCGCATAGTATGATGTTATATAGCTTTTTTTATATTATTATTCCCTAATAACTGGACTATTCAACACAAAAATAATTTTTCAGTAGTTCCTGAGATTAGCGTGTTCAAACAATCAAACATCAACGCGGACGAAGTCGCGGGCGGCCGCTATCCCTACTAATATTATAAATTCGAAAGTAACTCTGTCTGTCTGTCTGTTACGCTTTCTCGCTTAAACTAATGAACCAATTTTAATGAAATTTGGAATACAGATAGAGTGGACCTTGGGAAAGGACAAAGGATGGTTTTTATCCTACGGGAACCTATAAAACGGGTCCACGCGGGCGAAGCCGCTGGGGGAAGGCTAGTAATTTTATATAAAAGTGCAGTATAATTTCAATAATTACTCAGTGAGCTAAATACCAAAACTGGAACTACAGACTACGTATTCTGCTACAAAGCTCCAAAAATCCATTCGTGTCTTGCTTTCCTATCAAAACGTCAAAACAACGTCAATGTCAATATAAACATCAAAACGTTCTAAGCATTCTTATGTTTAAAACTCTTACAGATACTTCAACTCAGTTGTGCGCGCGGCGCTATGTGTGGGTAAACCTGTATATACACAGTGACTTTGTGTGCGTGACAAGAGGTACAGTGAAGTTGCTCGGACGATCACGGCCGCGTCACTGTCACACAATTAAAACTGCATAATTACTAGTCCACGCACACATAGCGCCGCGCGCACAACTGAGTTGAAGTATCTTTACTAACTTACCATTAGTTCACAAAAAAATAGATAAATACCACAGCTACGTGGAGTTAATAACAAACAAGAATTAGGTATGCCATTTCTGTAATTAAATCTTCGTAACAATAACTATAAATACCAGCGTAATAAACAAGTACTAACATACCGCCCGCGGCTCAGCCTGCGTGCATGGGCTACTCGTTTTTTCCGAACGAGATATTTACTCATTTTCTTATTCAAAAAGCTTATGTCACTCTCACACCCGCAAAATTAACAAACAAACATACACGCATAGATATGCTATATGCCAAGTCTTCCCTGTCTACGCCGTAGTCATGTAGTTCATTGTAGAATCGATTAGATTTTATTAAGAAAATACAATATTTATTTGAAACTCATACCCACAATAAAAACCAAAACAACAACATCTTCCAGGAAATTTTCCAAATTGCCAGCTGGTTATCCAGACTGGAACAATACAACATTATTCAAAAAAGCTCCAAAAAAGCCATTCAACCCTTCATGTCTCGCTGTCTCTAAGCTTTTATCTTGTGCTTTGTTGTCCCCGTTGTCCCAACCACCTTTTTTTCAACCTTCTTTATGTCCCACTGCTTGGCACAGGTCTCCTTCTCTTTAATTGAGAGGGATTTAGGCCATAGTCCACCACGCTGGCCAAGTGCGGATTGGTGGACGTCATGCTTTCGAGAAATTATGAATTCCTCTCAGGCATGCACAGCGATGGAGAACATCGTAATCAATTAAATATCACGATATTTTCCATCACCGTGGAGCAGCGATAAATGCGCACATTACAAAAAATTACTTTGTCAGAGGTGCGCGCCGAGGATTTGAACCCGGGATCGGTAACGCGTCGAAGACCGCGTTATTTTCCCACTCGGCCACCGCTGCTCTCTTTAGGTCAATGATTATTTAAGTTTATTGAAAGAATCTTTAAGAAAAATTCCCTGTGAGAAATTAGATTTAATTAGAGACAATTTTACTCTCGTAACTTAACCATATTCTTGTAATAAACTGTAAAATGACAAAAAGCATTACTTTCTAAATAATACTCCAATAAATTAGCGCATTTTCTACGTAAAACATTATCACACAGTTACAAGTCCAAATAACCCAAGAGCGGAACAATACAACATTGTCGACGTCAGTGTAGCTTTCTTCCAAAAACCTCCAAAAACGCATTCAACCCCTTCCCCAACCATTGTGCCGCTGCGAGCTGAAAGACTAGTTCTGGAAAATGTAATATTTTAGTAGACTGCTTCATTACGTACTTTAAATCAAGAGCTGAAAACATTTTTCTATACAAGTGTTTTTCCAAAAAGTTGCAAAAAAGCCATTCAGCCCTTCACGTCTCGCTGTACCTAAGCTTTTTGTCAAATACCAGTGCTTTGTTGTCCCCACTGCCATACCAAGATGAAAGAATAGTTTTGAAAAGTCCACTGAAATATTATATTAAAATTTCTTAATTTACTGTTTAACATACAGTAAAAATTTGAAATTATTACTCCCAGTTATTGTTAACAAACCGATTGTCTTGCTTACTTTGGTAGTCATCGTATTAATACTACTACTTATACAGCTACTTTCTATTTCACAGAGGCCGTTAGGCTATGAACGTTGTGAGGCGTGCACGTGTATATTTTTTAGTGTGCGTAACCTCGAGAGCACTCAGTGTCGAGTAACGTCAGCATGAGACATAGAGTTGTGTGAAGAAGAAACAATTTTAAAGGGTTGTTTATTAATTGCTAAAATTTTCGGATTTCTTTGCAAAGGCTTCAGAAACTTGAAGGCGCACACAAGCGCGCTTGAGAGTACACATAACTACCACAACAAGAGCCGATTGGACTTCATGAAATGGAATATCTATACATATTTTTATAAAAAGGGCATTAAAATGTATTTTCTACAAAGAATATTATTGCACTAATATCAGAAGTAACATTCCACAATTATCCGCAGCTGATTGCCGAGAGCGGAACAAAACAACATTGTGACGTCAGAGCAGCATTTTTTTTTCAAAGCCTCCAAAAACCCATTCAACCCCTTTCATGTCATTGTCCGGCTGCAGGTGAAAGACTACTTCTGAAAATGTTATATTTTAGAAGACTTCTTGACTACGCACTTTATTTTAAGAAAATATTTTTTTGTAGAAGAGTTCTTCCAAAAGGCTCCAAAAAAGCTATTCAACCCTTCATGTCCTAAGCTTTTGGTCGTGTTCCAATGTTTTGTGTCTCCTCTGCCATGGAAAGCTGAAAATAGTTTGAAAAGTCCGCTGAAATAAATATTCTTCCATAATATCTTATTTTAAAATTATTACAGATATTATAATCAAACCTTATAATGTGTTCTATGTAAAACTCATCATGGTGGGTGCCCAAAGGTGATGACGGTGAACTACGTACGCGACGGTTCAAATATAATACAATAAACTCGTACGTAAAGCACAAAATTACATTACATAGAAATTATTTCATGGAAATTCGCTACGCTCAAGTAAATACTGGAACCAAAACTAATTGTTGACATATTTTCACAATGAAAGTATATTTTCTCCGAAAACCATTGCACTAAAACATCACAAGTAACATTTCCAAATTAGCCGCGGCTGATTACCGAGAGCGGAACAATACAACATTGTCGACGTCAGAGCGCAGCATTCTTCCAAAAACCTCCAAAAACCCATTCAACCCCTTTCGTGTCATTGTTCCATTGCGGGAGCAAGACTAAAAGACTAGTTCTGGAAATACATTTCATTTTGACAAGAGTATTTTAACTACGTACTTTTAATCTAGAGACAAAAATATTTAAAACCATCGACGAAATCAACTAACTGGCCTACTGTTTGGCAGAAATGTAAAATTTATGTACATTTTTTTTCTGAAAATAAAAAACCATAATTCAATAGAATAGCTTTCAATTGAACAAGGTATTTCAAATCATTTTTCAATAATGCGCGGAAAAATTCAATGCAGTTTTAAAACTAATAAATAAGATGAAACCATGAGAAACTTTTAACTACGCTCTATCCAAATCTATTTATCAAAGATTCTATATTTCTTTATTATACGTTTATCGCAGCTAAAACCATAGACAGAGAATTTTGCTACTCTAAAACTTATCTATTAGTCATACTTGTATTTTACTTCTTTTAAAAATAGGTCAACAAGAACATAACTGTAAAAATTTTATATCATTATAATTACATTTAATATTCGTAAACTAGTATTTAAGATTTCATGCGAAATACTAGGAGATGGATAAATCTTCCATATTAGCGTTGTTTCAAGTATGATCTCAATTCAATGGACTCTCTAGCGACACTCCCTCTCTACATCTACAGCTCTTCCTGCTGCGTCGCACAATAGCCAATTACAAAGTCTACTTGGTAGCAAACAGAACTACAATTGCTTTGTACATTAGTTTTTGACTGATAAATTAAGCTATTTTCCTACAATATTAATGATATTTAATAAGTAGGAACCTAGTATCAAACGTTTCGAATATCCAATTTTTTATAGTATAAATAAACCGAACAAAAAAGCAGACCGGCCGCGGTCACTATGGACACAGGCAACCCCAGGGGAGCCACCCGAGCATTGCCGGCTTTGAAGGAGTGCTTTTTTACAACCTTCTTGATGAACCCCATGTCATAGTCCACTGAAAATGCCTCAGCTGGAAGGTTGTCCCATAGCTTACACATCCGTGGTAAAAAGGAGCGTGCAAAGCAGATTGTGGAGCACCACCACGAGTCCTGAAGGTGTCGGTGGAACTTTAAGCTTCGTCTGGTGGTATAATCATAGAATGGTGACGTAGGCATCAATTTGAAAAGTTCCTCGGAGCACTCACCATAGCAAAGTCGGTAGAACATGCACAGCGAGCCTATGTCTCTTCGCAAGCTAAGCGGTTCTAACCTGTCGGCAAATCTTAACTAGCTTAGCTAACTGTGGTCATACATACAGAACATTAGTTTTTCTTCTTGATAGTTTTTACTTCTATTTTTAAATATTATCTGAGTGATATTATTGCTCTTGTTTCTGCATTATTTTGTTTACTAAGTGTATGACGCATATGACGCAGTCACACTGTTGCGCCGTTGAAGCAGTCCTGAGATCGATTCCCAACAGAGAAGATATCTGACTAATGAATTTAGATGTTTTCTGGTCTGGGTATTTGTGTCATTGTTTTTGTGAGTATACTCACGGTATCCTACTATAAGGCTGTGAGTGTATATATAAGCGATATAATATTTGTGATCTCATCGTAGAACAGTATAAATCCTGCATACTCGAGTCGTTTTAACTGTGATCTCGCTCTCGTTGGGCTCTCTAGCGACACCCCCTCTTTAGATCTCGTCTCTGCGCACTCCATCGCACAATAGCCAGTTAGAAAGGCTACTGTTTCCTAACAGAACTACAACTGTATTATAAATGGCACAAGTTTTTCTACCAGTTAGTTTCGTTAGTTAATATGCTTATAATAGCTTCACCTGTATGTTCGTGAGCTTGTTTGTATCTCTTCTTTGGACTCGATTTTGTCAACGGACAGATTTAATTTAAAATTTTAACACTTATCAAGAATCGGTGGCAATACGATAATTTCTTGAGTTTATCTAATTCCGAGAAGTTGAATAGTAATATTAGCAATAAATTGAACTAAAATATGAAAAATATAGTTGTAAAAAACTAAAAAAAAATAGTCCTTATTCCTTATCAGAAAATAACAGTAAACAAAAATATTTGTATTGAATATTCAACAATATTTTTTTCATCAAATATTGCGCCTTTTATAAATTTTAATATTTATTTATTAATATTATATTTATTTATATTTTCAGAAAAAACAATTGTACATAATATATTATATTTTACATTTCTGCCAAACTGTAGGCCAGTTTGTCGGTAGCTTAGAGCATCAAAGTTACAGACTCACCCCTCAGGAGAGACGGCATAGCGCCTTGCTTCGATAATTTTTGTCCCAAATCTGGTGCGGGGAAAGAACGCACACATTTTAATGTTGTCACACAATCACATACATACATTTCTAAATACATATTTAAATTTCAATTAACAACGTCATTTTCTATGCACCGTCAACACTGACACCGACACACACTGACACACTAGTTGTATAACTAGAAGGCACATTGTGCATGGACGTTGAGACGAGGGGTCCGTAAAGGCCACTCCTCTGACGGGTGTCATGCCTGTCATACCTTGATGCTTTAAGATCGGCAGTGTCAGCAGTGTCGGCAGTGTCAGAATACATTTACTAAAACCAGAACTTATCGGACTTCCTGAAATAAGATATTTCTATCTGAAAAATGTACACTGTAATGAACGATACAAAAAGTATCAAAGCTGCTAAACAACTGCAAATCCTATTCAACTTTGATCTGTTACGAACTTGCTTTGATGCCATGCTAGCGTCGCACAATAGAGATAGAATTGTAGTGGTTAGATATTTCTGCTTTGGTGCACACAACGTTATTGTGATATTGTTTGTGAAAAAAGCCGTTCCACTTAGTTTGTTGCACGAAATCTTTGGGTTTGTGCTTTTAAAATATTTTTGCCTTAATAAACAAAATAAAATAATAAGATTTCAAACTTGTAGTTCAATAGATTCATGGATAAGAAACTAATCAATCAATCAATCAATCAATTCTTTATTGTGGAATACAGGTACATTAATGGTGTATAAATATTAACATTTTGTTCTTCTATATTCCCGCCATAATAGGCACACAATAATTAAAAATACATACTTAAACCTAATTTTAAACCTATAGATTTTAAAATTGAAATTGAAATTATAATTAACATATTTTATAAGAAATGAATTAATAATAAAAAAAATTAACAATAAATGTCGATTATTGAAGTTAGAATTATTAGTCAAAAATGTCAGTTAAAATTCATTGACGTTATAATAAAATTTTTTGACGAGAAAGTTTCTTAAATTTTCTTTAAATATTTTTACATCAACAGTGGCACGTATAGACTTTGGTAGCTTGTTGTAAATTGTAGGTGCTCTGTTGAATACGCTCTGCTTAAATAAATGTGTTTTGCAAGGTGGGATATATAATTTGTCCGCATTTCTAGCTCGCTGGCGAAACTGGAAGAGTTCGATATTATTTCTCACAAATATACTACATTCCAGTATGTTAAGGCAGGGTAGTGTCAGAATTTTTAAACTAAACTAAACACTCAAATCTTACTAATTCTGTGTACTCCTTAGAGCACCACAGGTATTGACTCTCTTGGTGAGTCAATATCTTTGATGCTATAAGGTGTCCTCCATTCTGTGGTAAATTATTCTTCTAATTCTTTTCAATATCTTTTCTAAAAATTTGTTAAATGAATTTATATTGTAGTCTTAAGGTCACTCAGACAGGAGGCAAATGAAACAAGCAAATATAATTTTATGTGTACTGTTTGCTTATTGTAAGATACCACTAAACTGTGTAAGCGTGTATACAGACTTCGATGTTTACATCTATTAACGCGTGTGAACATATTCTTAGGTATAGTTCTATCATGCAGTTAATGTTAGAAATTAATACAATTAACTATAAAATCTGGCATTGTGCCCAGAATGCTGGCAACATTTCCCCTCTGAACTAATAAGCTGTTTTTCACCAAAAAGCCCTCTGGTCACCCGAGGCTAAAATCAGCATGGTCGACAAGTCTTGCATGAATTTTTTCAACTCAGCTGACCATGGACCTATAGTTTCTATCTCAAGTGCCGTAAATTCATAATCCTTCGTAATGGAAGAATATTTGTGGCGCTTGAGAAGCTGTGCACGGTCGTCTTGCCATCGTCTCTGCAAATTCCTGACGGTTCTAACGTTGCAGGTATTAGTTTTAGGGCCTCTTTCACCACCTTCAAGTAAAGTGATAAGTAGCGTACTTGTAACGTACTTAATTGTCGGTTAAAGTCAACCTTAACTTCAATTTAAATTTCACGATGTTCGAGTAGCACTAATCTATACTAATATTATATAGAGGAAAGATTTGTATTTTTGTATGTTTGTAATGAATAAACTCAAAAACCACTGTTCCGATTTCAAAAATTCTTTCACCGTTGGAAAGCTACATTCATCTTGAGTAAAATAAGTTACTTTTTACCGCAGGAAAATGCTTCATTCTTACGTGAAAAAGGGTAATAGGGTCAACGCGGTTGAAGCAACTGGCTAAACGCCTATGATTTTAATATAGCAATGTAGCCTGGAATAGCACATAGGCTATTTTTTATCCTATGGGGACCCATTAAACGGGTCCACGCGGGCAAAGCCGCTGGCGGAAGGCTAGTGATATGATAAACTGACCCGTACTTAGCTTTTACTTGCCAATTAACTTTATTTGAGACGAAACTAATCAACACTTTACTTGGAGATGATGAACGAGGCCCTTATACATTTAAGTTATAAATTAAGTCAATTATAATCTTCAAAGTAAAGTACAAAAGAACGCCTATTCTAAATGCCTGGACCTGAGAAAGTTCTTTTGATGGTACACACACAAACACATACTCACACACACACACACACATTCACACACACACACACACACACACACTCACACACACACACTGTGCTTGATGGATTTAATTCAAGATGAACTATATAAAATTATGTTTTTAAGCGATTATTTATTTTTGGTTTGGTTATCTTTGTGTTTTTTAGGTTTTTATATTTTATTACTTTTATGTTTGATATAAAAAAAAAATAATGTACATGGATAATGGGGGGGCCAATACATTTAGAACTCCCACAATCGATACCCGGGAGCAGGGAGTCACTGAAAACCAGCTCGGCGTGGGACCAAGTACCTGCGTCGGAAAAGCTGAGTCACGCCCTTTTGCCTAGGTTATGTGTATTTTTTATGCTAAATTGTTAGTTAAATGTCACAAGTGTTACAATTTCCAAAGGCAATAAATTATTATTATTATTTAAATGTAAACGTTAGAAATAAATTACTTGTTAATCTTATTTTTTAAGAAATAACGTAAGACTGTAATTACAATAGTAACACTGTACCTTCTTATGTTCAAAAAAATACAAAAATGTGATATGTACAATTACATTTATGTTATACTAATATGTTTACCATTACCAATATGAAGGTTTTATTTAATACAGTTTAACCGAATCAGCATAAATAAATCTTTCCGCCAGGATTTGAGAATGGTTTAGATTCACAATTTGGTACACTGGAAAATGTTTTTTTAATATATTTATTTTTATTTATAAGTAGCCAGCATCAAGCATAATTTTGCATCAATTTTTTGCCAGTTTCAATGAAACTGGACGAAGTAATAACAAAGTTAGTAAGTAAGTAGTCAGTAATCAGTCAGTTTAGTCAGTCCAACATTCAAGTAAAGCGATGGCTACTTTACTGAACGTGTCCGATGGAATTTTGGAGGCAAGCAGAAAAAAGCATATTTTAGCACTGTTATTCTATTTCACAAACACTCGTGCACTGTAATTAACCTATATCAAACAAAATGCCATCAACTTTATCCGGTATAACTCAAAAATACACCAAGAAAATGAAAATAAAACAAGAGCACAATATGTATTTTTCGTCTTCCCGCCAAAGCTCCTATAAATTGTTCCTACCTGTCAAACGTTTGTAATCGTGCCGTGTCGTTTTAAACTTTGACACAGTCAAAATAACAGGACAGATGTCATTATTTGTTGTTTTTTTTTGTTTGATAGTAACACTTTAAGGTGATAAAAAAACAAATCCTCTTTCAATAAATACTATTAGGTCAGGAGAACGTCTGTACCCAGGCAGAGTTGGGCCGGACCACTAGTCACAATGGGATTAAACGAGAAATTTAACGCCTGTAACCCAAACTTGCGTTTTGTCTAACTGTATTATAGCGGAATGATTGTATTAGCTCTATTACCTTACTTGTTTTTGCCCGAAGTGCTTTCATTCTAGCTGTCCCTGTATCTTAACAAAACACTATTTCCGACACGGGGCTCAGTAGTGTGAGTGGCAAGTGGCTGTAGTGTTTGTGCTGAAGAGCGGTGATATGAAAGCGTTGAGGGCTGTAGGTAAACAGGGGCGCAGGATGTGTTGCTTACGTTCTGTTCAATAAGTAGGTTTTTAGTGCTTTTTAAACATTTTGTAGTTTCTTTTTAATGTTTATTTATATGTATGTATATCAAGTTCTGGCATCTTTAATATAATTATTATAGGTTATTCTCACTAGTTTAACTTAGTAGTTTGACCATTGAAATAGTTATGACGTTATCTAATATACCTTTAAATGAGAAATTCTTGTATATCTATATAATCTAGATCTCGGAAACAGATCGAACAATTTTAATAAAATGTAGTATGAAGAGGGTTTTGGAGACTATAAATCGATCTAAATAGATTTCATTGTTAGAAAATATTGTTTTATCCGTGTTTTCAGCGATAACCAACTTAAACATAAACTGGAAAATATGACTCTTCCTGACATGTATTATCGAGTAATATGTAAACTATTTTTTTAATTGGGTGCTAATTCAGTAGATTACCTTGTTAATTAACACTAATTCGACGAGTCTCGGAAGAAAATCAATTGTTTTTATTCGAGCAACGCTTGGTCATCCGGGAACTATTATCATGAGGTGCTTTAGTTTTTGAAGAAGATATTACTTATTATTTTAATATGGATACGGACGAGGATATTCAAGTAGATTTTAAAAATCTACATTATTTTTATATTTCTCTACAGTATTAGCGCTATAACAAAATTTAACTGGCTTTTATTTCAAATTTTTAAAAATATGGTATCTCAGATCTAACATAGTAATATTTCCCGGAACTGAGTAGTGTGTAAGAGACAAGTGTGTGCACATACACCCTAAAGGGCGATAGATAGCAAAGCGTTAACGGATGTCGGCAAATAAAGGGAGCTAAGGGATGCTAGCTTTAACTACAACTTACAGAATTAAATATTTTCGCTAAATGTATGCTAGTATGACACTTTCTACATTACATGATAACAATACATGGAATTTTTTTTAGATTAAATAAGTTTAATAAGTTTATTTTATTCAAAAAATATAACTTAATTCCTATGATGAAGTATAGGTGTAGGGTAAAAGGTAAGGTAAAAGTAAAGTATAAGTGTTAATTCGAAACTCTAAACAGAGACCAAATATATTTATCGGTAGCTCTGAGTTGTTTTAATTTATGATCACAATTGATAACAAGGTAACGTTGCCAGTGTTCTGGGTACCTTTCCACATGGAAGTAATCTGGATGAAGTATTTTATATTACTTAGTATTGTTTACTTTTTTCTTTCTTGATGTTTTATATTTAAAATTTAATATAAGTAATTTAGTTGTTTATAGTTATTTTTATATCTACAATGTAATAATTTTGTTTCTGATTTATAATATTACATTTATTATCATAAAAAAAATTATAGTAGTTTTTTGATATTCTCTTGAATAAGTAAAGATGATTAATTATTATACTAAAAGTTCCATTAAATCGTTGCATGCATACAAAAAATATGCAGATTTAAAACAAACTTTTGATGCTATACTTATTATTATCCTAAAAAAATATTATCTCAAACCCTAAATGTATAAAGTACGTAGACTGGAATCGTAGAGTATTAGATATCAAATGTTGATTGCTGTCAGTAAAAAGGGGTTGCGGGATGTGTTAGCTTTCATACTATTCATTTCATAGTCTTTAATAGTTTTGGACGAATTTGATTTGATTAAACTTGAGATTTTTATCATTTATTTATTCAAAAATATACGTAATTTAAAAAACAAACGTGCATTCTATACATTCTTTTATCGTACATTCTACTTTAATTACGATCCCTTAGGATCAAAATTATACATATTATCATACAAAGATATAGTAACATGCTACCAAACTTGTCAAAATAAACTTGTTGTACTATCATAGCACTTCTTTGAGTGTTAAGTTTGTAAAAACTACTTGAAAATAAAACCGAGATTTTTTGTAAACACAACATTACCTACCAATAGATTGTTCGTGGATCGATGTTCCCGGTTGTGTTTAGGCACGAACAGGACGGCAATATCGGTTGTAGGAATAATTTGACGTTGATATTATTTCATGAATCGCCTCTCGGCTCCTGAAAACATAATTATGAAGGTACAATGAAAACATTTGTTTTTGCGTAGGCGCTCTACGCCGTAGTACTACGTTACGCGCTACGAAGTGCTACGAGTCTTCGTTTCTTTTCGTAGGTCGTTAACGCCCAGTCACTGAATACTGGGCCTGAATATAAATAGCTTTACAATTATTATTAGCCAAATACAAGTAATTCTGACAAAGCACTTTCGGAGGAAAACTTTGCAATTTTAATGAAAAGAGTAGGTACGAGATTATATGTAGAACCAAATTTCACGGATTTTTCCGAATTTCTTTTTTTACGTTCACTTAGTAATTATTTTTATTTCGTACCGTAAATTTCCAATACTAGCTTGGTAATGGTGATATAAAGTAGTGAAGTTATAGATAAGTATGATATAAAATACCTAATAAAAATTGTTAAATATTTAACTTATTTTCAATTTAAATTAATAGGTTATTGGACGTTAACTACTTTTATCTTTTTAGGATATTAATTTAAAACTGTTTAACATAATTTCCAAACACACACATTCCATTAAGGCACTAAAGCTTTTAGTACTACATTTTAAGGCATAATTGTTCATATTAACCCATTTCATTAGCGAAACCCGAAGCGCATTATAATTCATGGCAAGAATATAATAAGCGCATCTCATTTTTGGAATACTTTGTCAAAATTCAAGCTTACCGAGGTTTTTAACCGGTGAAAAGTCTGGTCGGGTTCGTAAAGTACCTGTATCTAGCGCGGAGGCTTACGGTAAGCCGCTCGCGTGGACAGGCCCGAGCATCACCAACAAAAGAGTAGGGCATAAAATTTAATAATTACACAAACCATGAGCATAGTTGCGCGCGTGTAATGACGAAAAAAAAGGTGTATCGCACTCTTCCCGGCTCACCCCACACCGCCGCGAAATTTTTCGCCCCCCCGTCCGCGTTCGCTTAGCGAGATTCGATCCCGCAATCAGGGGGGAAGGGGGGCATTTTTTGGCCTCCCCCTCCCACACCATCGTAAATTGAAGCATATAATTTTTATTACGGCGCTGTCGTGTGAGTTCCCCGGCGAGTTGTCAAAATGCGATACGAAGCGATTCCTCGTTTTTATCTTAGCATCGAAAGCCTAGGAAGGAAGGAAAGGGAATAATTAAAAGCACCACTCGAGCCCGTCCGCAGCTTAAATGGAAGAATGCACGAACATTTAATGCCCAAGAAGCAACTTCATTATTGCTGCAATCGTAATAATTACTGCCCTATACCAGTCGTTATCGACACTCTTCAGTGAAGGGTTTTAAGATTTGGCAAAGCTCGGATATTTCCAGCAAAAGTATTATTCATTACTAATTAATATAGATAACTACGCAAATGACTTGTGAAAAAGGCTTGTTTAAATAAGTATCATAAAAAATAAATTTTAAATTCTGTTTCGAATACTCGTAACCAAGATAAGAACAAAAAACAGAATTATGAAACTAGGCAAGGGGCGTGTTTGACGCTCTTTGCCTATTTTTCTGAACTTATTTTACTAAAAATATAACAATTTCAAACTCATATTCCTGGGAAAACTTTGGCATAAAACCATAAAAAATGAATGCGATTACATAATTTTAGCACCCAGTATATAATTCAGGAAATACTAATTAAATTTCTCAAAACAAAGTGCGATTCGAGGGCGACCAGGCAGAACCTATTAGCGTACTCAAGGCACGGCAACAGCTTGCCTTCAAACCTAGCAATATATTACGAGGAGGTGACTAAATTTACACGAGATTTTTTCGTTATTTTGCATCATATATGAAGATTAAAAAATCCTTAGTCAGCACACAATTTTGTAAAATTTAATTACCTTTAAGTTACTTTAATTAACGGAACAATACGTTTTTTAATGCAATAGGAAAATTGTCTAAAATACAATCGATATAATTATAAAGCAATTAAAATGCAAATTAGTAGGTAATTATGCAACCAATAATTATTAATGTTAAATAAGTATTTTAAAATAGCCAAACATATAAAGAAATTTTATTTTTATTTGAATTTAATTATATTTAAAAAAACCTTTATTATGTCTGAACTTTGAGGCAGTTTTCAGTGAAAAATCAAGGAGTAAAATAACGGTTAATATTTGTTCATAATAATAAGTGTGTGATAAGTATACTATTGTCCACATTCCATATTGAGATACATTTTATCGTGGACAGTGAATTGGACGTAGATACACGTAAAGACACGGACAATAATACACAAACCTTAGCTTTATAAAATAATATTTTCTATATCGAAAAATTCTCTTTTACTTTAAACACCCTTTGAGTTTAAAAACAAAGCCTTATCAACAGACCTACATAGATACGATCGGCGAGCTATCTTAGCGTAAAAATAGCCCGTGAACTCAGTGGCTATAAATTGAAACCGAGTCGGTGTACCTCAAGCTGCCCTGTCCGCAGTTTATCGCCCTTGCACATCAAAAATTTACCCTCTTACACCTAAGGGATCAAATTCTGCACGGTCCCCTCATAATTGGTGTCGGAAATATGTAAGAATCTCAATAACCTTCTGATTTGCGGACAACTTTCATATTACAATGTTGTAAATTCTTTGTTGTTACTTCTGCAGGCACGCAGGTTATGTCGTCAGTACATTAACATCGATATCTCTGCTCAAATAAGACTCAAGTCTTGACTGCTATCGTATGCAGCTACACTGGTGCTGTCGCTGTTGGTTGCCTCTTGTAAACGTAGTTAATGATAAAAATATAAAAATGGGAAAAACGGAGGTACTACACACGTTGAACTATACAAACTCTAACTAACTGAGAAACTACAAATAGGTAAACCCTCTAAGTCATCCAAGAAACACATTCGGTAGCATGGATTACAGTTTTTTTGTTATTCTATTTTCATTTATTGGTGATGATGTACATGCCCTCTAAATGAATAGCCATCGGAAGTAGTTATAATATGCACGTTAAGACTACCTAAGATATGTTCTAGTTTTTAAGTAAGATGGGACTCCAATAACCTGGCTGCAATGAGCATAATAACATCATGTCTTTGTCATGCATGACATACCAAGGTATGAAATTCAGCTTGAAACAGTATCCCATTAAAATGAAATATTCAGCGACTGATCTATGTAAAATAATGGAGGAAAATGGAATGCAAAAAGGAGATCCCACTAAAATCAAAACAAGACTAAAACGTGCGCTGGCATCATTCAACCGATACTGGCTGTTATAGTTCCAAATCGACGCAAAAAACACCAAAGCGATCACTAAATCCTCTATCGCACCGGAAACTCCACAAACTGATTTTTTTCACTTTCCACGCCGAAAAAAAGCAACAGCAAACCCGATAACAGTTTTTTTAGACGCCGATCTCTAAATTTCGCGAATGGCCCCGCAGTTGCGCCCGAAAAAATATTCCATTCATCTATTCGTACGGTGAAAAAAAGTGCTAAAAATCTTCACACTCTCACTTTTCGTGTCGCTCAAATAAAAAATTCCGAACCGTTTTTAATCTATTTCAGCGTGCGTTAAAAACTCTTTTTTTTTTCAAGGTCGTCGATGCTCGCCCATAGTTTGTTTACTACCTCTAACAGGACGTTCATTGACATTTTTTCGCGGTTAGAGTAGTTGGTTGTACAAATAACAAATCCGTTTGTATTTAGATAGCACTCCACTGGATGTTTTTGAAATCTGTCAATGTAAAAAATTGTTGAGATTCATGTCAGCTTTTGTAGTATGCAATCTATGACCGTAATGAGAGTAGCATAATAACACAAAATGAATGTAAAGTATGCCAAACCTGTTTACTCTGTAAAGAGCAAAACTCGCCATGCATTGTCATGAAACCACTCATCTTAGTAGCACTAACCAACAAAATAACAAAAAATGTTTTGAAATAATCATACTTCAATATCGGTTATAATATTCGCTGAAAGCCAATACTTTCAGAGTACTTCAGTAAGTATGTTATGCATAACAGCTATTAATAGGTACGTATGTTGACACAGTTTTTAATCACAACCTCAACATTTTATAATTTCATGAAACAACGTAAGCCGCCATAGCGGAATGGTTAAGACATCAGTGTTTCATGACGGAGACAAAGTCACCCTGGCACGCACCTCTTAAGAATTTGTAAGTTGCGTATTTATAACTTGTCCACAATGAAGAAAACGATTAAAAAAATCATTAAGATATACTATGGTCTAATTCCCTGTCATTTCAGTCAGATCCAGCCCAGCGGTAATACCCTCAAACGAGATTGTTCTACGATACAGGACAATCCATAATAATAATAATAATATCTTTGGACAATTCACGCAACGCCATCTGTTTCCAAACTAAGCAGAGCTTGTACTATGGTAATCAGAAAGCTGATAAACATACTTGGCTGCAACCCTTTTTGCGTCCCACTGCTGGGCACGGGTCATTCACCCACTACGCCACGGAGGCTGTCCATACTTTCATACTTTTACTTACTTTATTAATATTTAAAATTCGAAAGTAACTCTACCTATCCATATATTACGCTTTCCCGCTTAAACTACTGAACCAATTTTAATGAAATTTGGAACACAGAGTGAACCTTGAGAAAAAACATAGGATGGTTTTTGTCCTACGGGAATCAATAAAATGGGTCCACGTGGGCGAAGTCGCTGGCAGAAAGCTAGTATTGATATAAAATTTACAAGTCATACATTTTTGATAGACTGGTTATCTGGTACACTATGGCATCTTAGGTAGTCGAAATCCATCTTTTAAAGAAAATCACTTCTACTCCTAGTTCCACAATAGGATTTTCATGTCATGGGTAGCTATCGTAGATTTTTTATATATACTACGTATAGGAGTTAAAATAAATTATCTATGGTTGCTATAGACACTGTTAAGACAGTTTGAGGCATGCAGATTTCATCACGATTTTCTTCATTTTAATAACTAAGAGTCAGTGTGGCTTCGGGATTAAGAATAGAGCTACGGTATCTCCTGCCTGATCGTAAGAGGTTACTAAGAGGGGGCTTCCGGTGTCACGGGTGGTGACAGCGGGAGCTCGATCCGTCCAGCCAGCAGCCCCGGGAAGGACGGCGGTGTGTGCGTGGCAGGATTCATGCATGGAAAGGTGCAGGAGAGCACATCTGCTCTCCAAAAGATCGGCCCGTTCCCGCGTGTGCGTTCCACTGGAGATCCCGGAGTCTTCCGCAGGCATAGAAGCAGGCCACGGAGGGCTGAGTTATCACTATGTCTCGAGAAAATTAATTATTATTTTATTAGCTACCATGCCGGACTGCCTATTGAGAGATGCAGGATTTTATTCCGCTCGAGACAGAATTTAGAATAATTAGTTTAAATGTCTGTTCTCTGTCTATATTTATATGTTTTTAAGTGTCCATACTACCTACAACACGGTGAATCTTATTGCGTTCTATAAATTTACATGTAAATATTTACAGGCTTTATAATTTGCCTTGGCAACTTCAAAAAATATTATATCATAAGTACGTCTATCTGGCTTCATGTTAGAAACAGATGTTTAGGTACTCGTTTTCGTTCCTCGAGCCTCTGCCATTTCATTCCTATACGGCGAATTTTCGAGCCACGTACTACGTTTGTCGTAGTTTTGTAAATCCATTTTCTTTCGACATTCCACTTTGGGTATACACATTGTAGTACTTACTCATTTGGAAAAACAGCCGTGAGATGGCTTCTTGTAGTTACGTATATGAAAGAAAGAAAAAACTTTTTTGAAATGAAAACTTCTTTATCGGCGGTGTGTACTTTTTTTGGTATGGGTAAAAAATGTTAAACCCGCGTCAGGACACGTGGCCTGATCGAATATTCGTAAGACGGAGGGTTGGCAGCTGATGGCTCGTATGTCTATACTTGTAAAATTTGTTTCTGTCAAGTATTTAAAATATGAACATTGAACAAAGTGCATCTATTAATGAAAAAAGTGACGAAGAAATAGTTTAAGAAAATGAGTGAGTGCTTTATAAAAATACTAGATGAAAACTTACTGAAAAAACTAGATGAAAAATATTAGGTACTGATAATAAAAGCAATTCGTGCGAAATTATTCCCTAACCATTCCAAAATATTAAAAAAGCACAACGTTAATGTACAAGTTTTTACTTCTGCCGGCACTACCAGAGTGCAACCCGATTACGAGTACAAATTCGCTCATATCGATATAAATATATATTTATTCCGTGATCGTTTTTAGGTGCCCTTTGGGTATACAAATTGTAGTACTTACTCATTTGGGAAAACAGCCGTGAGAAGGCTTGTTATAGCTGCGTATATGAACGAAAGAAAAATATGATTTTTTTCATGTTAGCAATACAAATTATTCTTATAACGATATATATTTTTTTCCGATGATCGCCTTTAGGTGTCCTCTGAGAGAAAAATACCTCAGAAGGAATCTTCGAAAACAGTACCCTTTTTGAATAAATTTAATTGAATTACATTATAAAATTTATTTTGTAACTTCAGAATCAGAGAGAGAATAGTTTATAAATAGATCCGATGAGAATTTTTGGTGTTTTGGAGTATTTTACTTTATTTATGAAATAAAGCTGCCCCACTAACGGCGTTAACAAGCATGAGAACATTAATTTAAAGTCGTGATGCTTTCTTACTATCAAACCTGGAACTTTTTAGTAATTTGGCGAGCCCCCATAGTAAAATATGAGGGCCATGTGCAAACACAAAGACAAATACATAAACACCCAGTCCAGGAAAATGGAAAATTCATCTTGTATACTTTTCCCCTCTGGGAATTGAACCCAGAACCACTTGCATCACACATTGACGTGGTATCTGCTAAGCTACATGTGTCTTCCGTTTCGCTTATATTGTTATATTTTTTTCAAGTCTTGTCAAGCTTACTTTTGTCAAGTAATCATACAATTCAAACATCGCTTTTAACAAAAACTACTACGAATTAACCCTTAACAAAAATTAGAAGTAATTAGACAAACCGACTTCCGGTTCCAAAAAGTAACTGGAATTCTTAAATATTTTCGTCACAAATCATACTGGCTGATTAATACTCGGAGAAAATCTTCCAAACGGAAAACACACGAAACGTATGGAGACAATATGAAGACTCCAGCGAACGTTGAAAGTGGAATTTAAATATGTAAGGAATTAGGAAGGGGTCGAGGGTGGCGGGAGCGAGAGGGTGGGTTTTTCAAAAACTAGAAAGAGATGAACATGCTTAGTATCGCGATCTGGCGCTTTCGTCCGGGTCCACCTGCGTAGGGGTTAGACGGATATGTCTTAAGAGGCCGTATACGAAAAATTTACGATTTCTCTGATTTAGCTGATTTTACGTATGAGATTTTGCAGGTAAAATACAGTATTTCCATATGTTTATTGCACAATATGACTAATAATTTCAATGACAAACTATTAAATGAGCCACTTTTTAATTTTTATTACGTTGTTTTGCTTAATAGACCTGAAGATAGTGATCGTTTTCTGAATTTTACTGTAACAGGTATAGCATATTATACATTTCCGGATCATTTTAAAAGCTAAACAGGCCCAAAAAAATGCCAATTATTGCTGTAAAAATCGCATACATAGTAAATGAGTCACGTTTTGCCACTCTCATACAAAAAATATTAGTAAAAAACATTGAACTTAGTCAATTTTGAGAGAAAATGGGCCAGAAATTTCATTTGATTTCGGCAAATCGGAATAATCTTTCATAAAATTTATTAGACATAAATACACTTCAGCTAATAATCAATCAATCGGTTTCCTGAAAAAAATGAAATTAATAATGATAATTTGGCATTAAAAATCTTTTAAGTAACCTAAAAGTCGCATTATAATTCTTCTTCTTCTTACTTTCACCGTCCACAACCCCGGAAACTTCGTTTTAGTCGC
The DNA here is from genome assembly GCA_911387765.1 of Pyrgus malvae. NCBI lineage: Eukaryota > Metazoa > Arthropoda > Insecta > Lepidoptera > Hesperiidae > Pyrgus > Pyrgus malvae. The sequence goes on along the minus strand of OU426958.1, from coordinate 1,621,089 downwards.
CTCTTACGATCAGGCAGGGATACCGTTACGAAAACACTCATGACGAAACGTATATTAACATAGTCAGTCATCCACTCACAACTGACACTGCACGCTTATTTATGAAGCGCTACTATATCTTGAGACACATCCCGCGACCCGCAGCGCCGTGTGCAGCCCACGCACGCGTAATGAGAGCGCGGGGGAGGTAGTTAGACAATTTTACAACTGCGCCGCTTCGTTTTTTGGGAGCCGCGCGTCGCTAGGTGTACGCCAAAGAGCAACGAGTTAGACGTTACGGAAGAGCATGGGTTAATACCTAGTTGTAGTTTGTAATAAAGTACAATCCCGCATCCCGCAGCTGAGCACGGAACTCTGTCCATGGTTGTAAAGGTTTACTTAAAGTAAAAGCTACTTTAAGTGCGGATTATTGGAAACATGGGTAATGTTCACTTACCCGTGCTTCCAATAACCTTATTTCGAACGTTTTCAAGCTACCCAGGTAACCAGAACCGATGGCTAAACCTGCAATCCGAAGCTCGGAAATGCGCATTAAAATTTGCCCACTGTTAAGCTTATGTAGATGTGTTCTACGTAACACTAACTATACGCTACCACACAATTACCGTCGCAATGCGCTTTGCATGGGTTAATATTTAATTGTAATAAGAAAAACTTAGCCATATTTTTTGATGACCCATACAGCGCAAAGGTAAACCATTATGGACTGCCGCTACTTTTCCTCTTACTAGACAATAACACATTTTACAACGTGTACCTTTCTGCTCTAGGTTTACTTTCATTAGCTTGCATTAGTTCTGTACTTCTGATCACTCCCTTATCTATGACCACTTCTGTAGGTGAATACAAATTTGCATATGTCGAAATAATTTAGGGGGTAGCACACATGTACACCGCGCTAATGTGTGTACGTATTGGCAACTAAGAACAAGAAAATTGCGTAGACGAAGGGGAAGAAGAGGAAAAATGCCATACGACTTTCTTAGGCGGTGGAATTTTAGCTTTATTGATCATTTCCTGATGGTATTCTCCCCTCCCCCGTGTTAATCGTACGCAGAGTAAGGGATTTTACTGTGTACGCAATGTTTTCAATTTGAAGTTTTCTAGCACACGAAATGCCGAAGCTATTGTAAAACGAAGTCAATTCAATGCCTTTCTTTAAACGTAAAGTGTTGATTACATAATGTTTTACATGACATTTAGGTCTTTTAAATCTCCAATCATTTACAATAATAATCATCTCCAATAAAAATATTTGGTCTATTTTATTAATGGCTTATGATCGGTTCATCTTTGCTCTTGCGTCTTTATATGATTGTAATATTTTCCTCGGGAACTGTACATTCTTCCGTGATAATAGTGTCCTATGTGCTATTCCAGATTATTAGCTATCTCTGTGCCAGATTTTATGCCGATCCAGTTTGTAGGTCTTGCGTGATTTAGCAATAAACATCCATCCAAACTTTCGTATTTACAATATTAGTACAGTAGATTGAGGTTACGATACATTTCCAATCGTTCTGCTTAAATGAATAAATAAATAACGTTTCACACTCATAGTCCCACAGTAGGGTAGATATACCCTGTTTCGTGGGTACGATGGACACACACTCAGACAGAAACACAAACATTCAAACCGAGAACAGAAATTTAAACTCATAATCCAAATGTCAGTTTCGCCGGGAATCGAACCCGGGACACTCCGATTGAAAGTCTGGCATGGTAACCATTGCGCCACGCAGGTCGTGTTTTATTAAAACTCTTATACCCTGATAAAAGTGACTAGTTTATTTTTTTTCTATTATTCTCTAATTAATATCTATCTATTGCTAAGCACGCATAACATCTCAGAATTTTTTTAGACAATAACACAACGCCGTCTGATTCCAAACTAAGCAGAGCTTGTACTATGGTAATCATAAAGCTGATAAACATACTTATATGATTCTAAATACATACTTAAACAGATAAATTAACACCCAGACACAGAACAAATAGTCATGTTCATCACACAAATATTTGTCCTGGGTGGGAATGGAACCCACGACCTCACGCTTCGCAGTCGGCTCATCACCCACTACGCCATGGAGGCTGTCTAATTGAAAAGGGCTAGGCTTTAAAGTGTGGATCGGTAGACGTTAGCGGGATGAAAACCGTCCTTCATTTATCTTATTTTAATGTTTTCCGTAGAAGATGTGAAAAACAGGTAAAATAACCTGACAAGACAACATATGCACACCGGGATTGGAATACATACTCCCAGCGTTGTATTGCCTAATCACAGGTTATCATTAATCTTGTTGACTCCATCAATGACAGTAAAATATCAACACAAATTTCCAACGTTTATACAAATCTTGCGATAACTTATTGTGTATAAAAAACAACAACATCAGTATAAAATTTGGCAATTGCTTAGGTTAGATTTAGTGGGATGTAAAAAACTTAATTAAAGGCAAAAGGCTACTATTTACAGCAAGCCCTCGCAATGAGATCGTTTCAACCCTCAAATGGCGCGAAGCCGCGACTTAGCTCAAATCGCTCCGCACATTTAAACCTAAAATTGGACCGAAGATTGGCTTTATATCGTAAAATATTGGTGTATTTTTCAGTCACGTCAAAGTTGATAGCATTCTGTTCGATACAAGATACTCGTAGTCAGAGTGCCCGAGTCTATCAAATATTTTCTGATAAAGTAACCATCACTTTGCTATTACTTAACTGAATTGACACTTGATAATAAGTTCTAAATTGTTCTGATCGCAATCTGTTCACAATTTTGTGCTAAAGGAAAATACCTATAGTAAAGAAAGCAGAATAACTATTTTAACTATAGGTGCCTTTAGAACGAATTGTTATCAGTTTAAAGCTCACAAACAATCATTTTCCGGACATTTTATGTAACGACCTACATATTATACTAGAAATTCAATTGTATCGATAAGACTTAATGACTTAGAGCTACGTAGCTACCAGCAAGATTGAAGTGACGAAGATAGTCCTTCAAGTAGAACAAAAGCAGCATGTTCCAGTAAGCTCCACGCCGTTCCGATTGGGTTGTTGACTGATATTAAATATGTGATATTTGCATCGATATAATAAGTAGCGATATTTGTCAATAAAATATAAAAATAGTTTTACTGCCGTCTCAAAAATTCAAATCAAAATGAATTCTAATTAAAAAAGAGGAGAGTTATAACTTATAACTTAGCTTATAACTAAGCTTATAACTTATAAGCTTTTTAACAAAAAATTATTGTTTAGCTAATTTTACCTTATTTCTAGCTAATTTTTCAAGGTTTTAGTAATATTTTGCACTGTGATAAAGGCAAGTGACGTCACGATTAAAGTTAAAATGTTCGTATCTTGAATATTTTTCAAGCCATTCAAACTTTTATTTTAAACTCGTAGAGTACAAAACTACTTCTGGATGTATGTGTGTGTGTGTGTGTGTGTGTATTATTTTTTTTCAACCTTCTTTTTTTATGTCCCACTGCTAGGCACAGGTCTCCTCACAATTGAAGGGATTTAGGCCACATAGTCCACCACGCTGGCCAAGTGCGGATTGTTGGACGTCATGCTTTCGAGAAATTATGAATTTCTCTCAGGCATGCACGGCGATGGAGAACATCGTAATCAATGAAATATCACGATATTTTCCATCACCGTGGAGCAGTGATAAATTCGCACATTACAAATTTCTTTGTCAGAGGTACGCGCCGAGGATTTGAACCTGGGAACGGTCGCGTCGAGAACCGCGTTTTTTTAACACTCAGCCATCACTGCTCAGTGCGTTATTTTTCAAGGTTTTAGTAATATTTTGCACTGTGATAAATGCAAGTGACGTCACGATTCAAGTTAAAATGTTCGTATCTTGAATATTTTTCAAGCCATTCAAACTTTTATTATCTGTGCTATCTCTATAACAAAGATTAATAATAACGATACTACGATGGTTTTGCTTCACATAAAACACTATTCGCGAATTGTACACTTGTACAAACATATTATTACACAGTATTCCATTAGATTCAAGAGAACAACTGTTTCAACTTAGATCGTAGTGTTTGAGTAATGTCTGGCTAACGTTCTTGAAATAATATTAAGATACTTAAAAATATATGTTATCACACAAAAGTTTCAAATATAAACTAAATCAAGAATTTTTGTAGTTAATAAACAACTCAGAAATATTCTGTTCTATTATATACTGTTCTGTTTTTTACTCTATACTTTTTGTCGACATTTATTCTGAAATAGACAGATGAGAATACATATTTTCAGTAAGTGAGCTACAACGCATTGGCTTTTTGTAAAAGTGAGTGTTCTATCATATAGTTAGCTATTATATTCTTAAATTATGCGATATAACATCGAGGTTCGGAAAAAAAAACAGCAGCACCCATTTTGTCGAAAAGCAATTGTTTTGTATTGAAAGGTGCACTTGCCGGCCAGACGTACATGAAGCGACCACCATGTCCATCACCGCCACCACCACATCAATCCTACCACATGAAAATTAATCCAACCAAAACATTTTCATGTAAAGTCTTGTTAAGATGAATGTAGATGGCTTACAAAAAAAGTATCAGTACTCAAGTAGAGCCGAACACCTGAATTTACACTCCCTAAGTCTACCAGCCCTAACTTTACCAACTTTACATCTCAGCAGTGCCGGATTTAAGCAAAGGCAAAATTAGCTGTCACCACAAGGGGGCCACCACACCACAAAAAAAAATCTATAAAGGCTCAGTAAGAAAAACTGAGTTTTGTTACAAATAGTACTTTTTTAAGCGGGAAAAATTAACACTTAAAAATCTTCGAGATCAAGCAGCATGAAATTTAAACACAAATGGTGCCTTTCGCGCATTCTTCCGCGCCACGCTAGACCAATAGTAACAGCGGAAAATGGCGAGTCACGCGTCGTGCGCTTAATTTTTACCATTAGAAAAGCAGAACTTTTCCCATTCAACACAAACGATTTGAGGGCTACCACATGCTCTGTTATGGGCCACCGAAGTCTCAATCCGGCGCCGCATCGCAGTCATAACTTGTACTCGTATGTAGCTTCTCCGTTGCGCTTACCCGCGTGTTGATGCCCTTGCGGTTCTCTTGGCTCGTCTTGGCGGGAGCACTCCCGTGCCCAAGTTTAGAAGAACAATACGAAATTCGAATTAAACAAAACCAAATTATTGGTTTTTAGTGTCGCACATTTAACGATACAACTTCATTTATTATTACATTTAGGTTATTAATATTTTAAAATAAATATTCACAACTAAATAAACTTCAAGGAGACACGTGCATTCTGTTCTAAATCGGAGACACTGTTCTAAATCGGTTCGCCATTTTATTTGCTTTACAAACAATAGTCAACCTATACATTTACTGATTGCACCTGAGCAATTTCAAGTTGAGTCTAACGTTTCTATTCTTGTTTCAGGTTCAGCGGGAGAAAATAAAATAGCCAAGGTAAGTGGTAAAATAATAATTAGTTACAACCTTATTACAGGTACATATGTACATGAAATAGCAAGTAAGTTCAATCCATACTTCTTTCTAATATACTCGTAGAGTACGAAACTACTTCTGGCTGTATGTGTGTGTGGGTGTGTGTGTGTTTGTGTGTTTTTTTTCAACCATCTTTTTTTATGTCCCACTGCTGGGCCACAGGTCTCCTTCTCACAATTGAAGGGATTTAAGCCATAGTCCACCACGCTGGCCAAGTGCGGATTGGTGGACGCCATGCTTTAGAGAAATTGTGAATTTCTCTCAGGCATGCACGGCGATGGAGAACATCGTAATCAATTAAATATCACGATATTTTCCATCACCGTGGAGCAACGATAAATTCCCACATTACAAATTTCTTTGTCAGAGGTGCGCGCCGAGGATTTGAACCTGGGATCGGTCGCATCGAGAACCGCGGTTTTTTACCACTCGGCCATCACTGGTCAGTGTGTTATTTATTCACGCCTAAACTACAGAACCAATTTTAATAAAATTAATCTGTGTATAAACACAGTTAAAGTGGACCTTGGTAAAGGACTAAGGATAGTTATTATTGCGAAAATAGGCTTAAAGGAGTAGACTGTATCTATGTTTATTTTTATTTTATCTAGTAACTTCAAGCTTGGTTTATTTGATGGTTAAATTTGTTTTTCCAACGTTTCTTAATTAGAAAATAACGTAGAGGTTAACTTTATTTACGTATACCTATTCGATCTTTAGCAAAATCATGTATTGTATATCGTATGCAGTTACGCACGTCTTGCCAAAAGGAGATTAGTTGGCCCTCCAACCAGGTGAACTGATGACCTGAAAAAGATAGCCGGAAGCCGCTGGATTCAGAAGGCGCAGGGAGGTACATTGGAGGAGGCCTATATCCTGCAGTGGAATTTTAAAGGCTGATTAATGGATGGATGCAGTTACGCTACTATTCCGAAAACTTATGGTAGCTTCTCATTAATAGCTGTAGATAACCGTCACCACCTATTCTAGCAGAACCATGGCAGCTGACGTTGGATAAAAACCATCCTATGTCCTTTCCCAAGGTCTACTCTATCTGTGTTCCAAATTTCATTAAAATTGGTTCAGTAGTTTAAGCGGGAAAGCGTAGCAGACAGACAGACAGAGTTACTTTCGATTTTATAATATTATAGTAGGAATTTCATTAGACGTAGTCAAAAGATTGGTAGGTATTGTATATATTGTACCTTTTGAAAAGCAATTCTTGTATATATATACCTTAATATATAATTTGAATTTCGGCAACGGCTCCCAAGATTTTTATGAAATTTAGTACGCAGGGGGCGATAAATTGATCTAGCTAGATTTCTGTGCTTTTAGGCAATGAAAACCTGGTAAAATATCATTAGAATATGACGATAAGTTTCGCCTACATCTATAGTGCTATAATAGCTCACGTGTGAAATCGGGCAATAGTATATACGCAATATACGAACTATATACATATACGAGTATGTATATAGTTTGAGTACTATCCGATTATTTTTTCTCTTTTTTAAGTTCCTTTTTGTGATAAGACCAAGAAAATCAATTGTTTTTATTTGAGCAAAACTCGGTTATCCAGATGATATGTTATGCACTGATATTAATTCTTTAGTTTATTTGACCATATTATGATGCAGTTTTATTAAATTTATTCCCTATGGATATATTTTTACTCCTTTAACGAAGTGATAATCTAAATCAAAAATTGAACTGGCGAAAAAATTCGCCGAAGTCAACATACATTGATTATGCTTAATAACTTTCCGCCCAAGGGATTCCAATTCGAACCCCAAAATACACCGACATAATACATATAGCACGTACAAATGATAAAAAGAGATAAAAGGACGGCGCACCGACCAATTCGATATGAAAAGCAGGCATTTTTCCACCAATCGCGGAATTATTGGAAAAACTAGCAAATGAATTTATTATGCCCCTCGGAGCCACCTCCCAACCCCCCATAGTATTATTTTATAGTGATTATGAACATTGCATACGAGTTTTAAGCCGGTTGCACAATGAGACTTGTCAATCAATTTAATGTATGGATCGATCGACACAAAGGTTTCGCATGAAATGGTTTTCATGAGACAATAATGGGTAAAGAAAATAATGTTGTTCATAAATTCCTGGTACGTTTTCGTAATGTATTTCATAATAAGAGCATAGTGCAGCATAATTCAATGTGACTCCAGTGCATATTGTGACCAACCCATTGTAGTAAATAGAATTTGTACTCGTAAAGGTGCCCACCAAGTATTTTGGTGTTGAGGAGATTTAAGCCATAGTCATCAAGGCTGGCTGGACAGCGTTAATTTATAACGAATTTATCTTTTCCTAAAATATGTTAGTTTGTACCAGATGCGCTGGCGCTCCAAGGGCTGATCTTGAAGCCGCAAAGAAACGATTGTTGGCAGAAATGGCATGAAAGCAACTGGCGTCCCTTACTCAGTCCAATTTAACCAAAATTAATATTTACAATGATTATTATGGGCATAGGTAGAAACAGAAAAACTATGCTTGTTAATTAAAAAGCGGTAAAAATATAGAGCCATCGTTTTAGTACAAGATCATTAGAGGTCACACTCAAAGACGTGCTCGCTGAAAAAATATGTAAGAGTCAAGAAAGTAAATACTAAGAATACTATACTAAAGAAAAGGTTTTATTGTAAGCAACAATTTTTTATCTAATAATATGGGACTGTCTTATCACGTCGAAAATTATCCAAATCACGAATAAAATGGTAGTCTCTTGGAGCAAGGTCTGGCAAGAGCGTACTTATGATGACGAATGGTTTCTGACTGCAGTTCCTGTAGATTTGGAACAGTTTCTCGTACTGTGTCAGGTCTCGCGTTATCATGGTACAATAATGGTGAAGATCGATTCACAAGTCGGGCAAATTAATAATCAATAAACAGAATTATATATATTCATAGATTTAACAAAGTATTATTTTTTATCCCATTATACTAGTATATTTTTGAGCAGTTGAGAAGTGTAGAGCGGTCTGATATACATATTTGTTATATAACGAGCAGATTCTAAGAATAATAGGTCAAACTCAGCCAATATTTTCCGTTGCTGCCTTAATACTAAGTAGATTCAGGTAGGTACTATTTATTTTACGATGATGTCAAGGTTAGTGTTTCAAGTTAGTCCTGCCTAGAGAATCGTATACTTCAGGAATGTCTGTAAATAAATACTGTCTTTCTTCGGGGTCGTACTGTATTGTAGAAAGTAGCAAGCCTGACGATTGTAAGTTAAAAGCATAATTTCTGTAGCTTTTGACTAAAAATGTGATTCTCTTTATCGCCTGTACAGTAAGAGGAAACTAAAAGGGGGCTTCTTGGGTTACTAGTGGCTACTGTTGAATACTGTTGGAAACTGTCCCACCAGTGGCCTCAGGAAGGACGACGTGATGTACCTAAAGAACCAAGTACATTTTGAAGGTTTCCCACAGTACCGTAAACGTGAACAATAAATAAAAATAAAAATAACTAACTTTGTAACTAGGGTTGCCATCCGTCCGGGTTTCCCCGGATTTGTCCTAGTTTAGAGGGCGTCCGGGGAGTGTCCGGGCCGGACTACATTTGTAGTCCGGGATTTAAAAAATAAAGCCTTGGGCCGCCCGCGACACACGCACTGTGCCCATGTCGCGATCAACCGACGAACCAACTCACTAAATTCACCGTCCCCCCGCTGTTGATATGTCCGGATTTAATCGACGCGTCTTGTCTTGGTTGACCAATTTTAGAGATGGCAACTCTATTTGTAACTGACCTAATTTGCGTCATTTCAAGCGCGAGCATACATCATAATATATTTTCAGTGCCATTTTTAGTGTCCCACTGCTGGGTACAAGCCTCTTTTCGGAACTGGGAGATTAACAGTCCACTTGCGGTTTAGCGGACGACGTTTGTATGGCACTATGTCCTATATACTTGTAGCTAGTACTCCGGCAAATGCTATGAAAAAGCTTTCGTCGAAGGTCATATGATTAACTAGCCTCATCAAAAGTTACGATCGCTATCATTTCAGTGATCTACGATAGTCTTTGCGTGCTTTGCGGTATCAATGATTTCAAATCATAATATAACGGTAACATTGGAGATAGTATGAAAGAAGCCAAAGCGGATATAAAAATGAGTTTTTCCGCTACTTCATAAATAAAACACGTATAGCATCTGTTCGTATGATAGAAATAGGTATATGTTTACTTATCAATAAACTTATCCTCTGTTTTGTATTCATGAGCATGCGTTCATACAATCAAAAAGTTACTAGTGTATATTTTTTACTAGTTAAATGTAGCGAGTTGAAGTAAAAGATAAAACAAGACAAGTGGGAAACATTTATCCCACCAAAAACATAAATGTAAAAAAGGAGAGCCAAGTTCAATACAAAAATTATGCTTGGCTGTGGGCTTGGCCGCAAAAAGAATGGAGATCTCAATGAGTGCCAAGTTCTATACAAAATCCAAATAATATGTATTTATAGGAACAAAATAACATTATGAACAAGTAATAAACTCTATTTCTTTGCTTTATTGGATACCTATAACAATTGCTGTTATTTAAAATGTGAGATCTTAAAGTAGGTTAGATTTGACTTGGTCAGTTTTCATTACATCAGTCATTTTATAAAGTTATTCAACTTTATAATTTTGAATTATGGCCATTAGTTATATAATAATATTATATAACTATGGCATATATAATACGATATAATGCATATATCATATTATATATATTTTAATTCTGATAAAAACTGGCCGCGTGTCTAGATTATTTCAAATTATTATTGTGTAAAAATTATTTTTTAATACAGTTGCTCAAAAAGTGACGTATTGCAGGGACGTTTAGCGTTCGGGAAGTGGGCTATTACACACTCGTGCTTTTTCTTTACCTTTTCCGCACTCGTGCGTTCTCTTCCCCAACTGTCAAAATAATGTCTATTAAAAAAAACCAACCACGAAGTTTTCAAAGTTTTTATAATTCATGCAAATATTTCTAAAAAGGAGCTACTAATTTGTTTCAATATCAGATTTAATGATTTGATTCAATGAGTTAGGTAAGGTTTCATTTCATTTCATCTCATTAACATTTTCATTCCATATCAATGAAAAAAAACTACTGAAGACTTGACTAAATGGGCATAGTTCCCTTTGCCTAACCAGAATGGGTGAAGAAAACAAAAAAAAACCTCTGCATATAGGTATTCTTTTACGGTTGGCGCCATTTTTCAAAAATGTTCTTTGCGACTTTTTATTATTTTATTAAATTGCTTCATTTTTTGCAACTGTATTAAAAATAGATGTTCAGTACACGTGCGGAACCGTCATTGGAAGGAGTTCCGACTGTCAACCCTCACCTTCGGCTGCGCCTCGGCTCGGGTAGACATTTGTCGGAACTCCTTGCAATGACAGCCTTTCCGCACTTATAATGAAATATACTATATTACTTTTGTTAGTTTCGTATTCCTCCAAAGATCGCGTAAGTATGTCTAGAGTTGAGTTAGTAGTAATTGAGATATTAAAATCAAACCTTCACTTTAACCTTTAGAGATCAATGAAAAGGAATAAAATATAAAAAGGGTTCCTCCCCGCCACCGGGAAAACGAGGTAAGCCGCTCAAACACCGATAAATAAAACACGTATTACTGTTCGTATCATAGTGATATAGGTTATTGGTTTGAAGCAAACTTAACTTTCCTTTCCTATTATAGTGAACATGAGTTTGAACAACAAATTTGTTTTTACAATGCTAACTTTTTCATTTATTTATATCTGTTAAGTTCCATGGCCCAGCGGCTAACGTAGAATGCAAGCGATCTACGCAGCTAAACGAAACGTGTGCGGTTGGGTGTGAGATGGGCTCCGGTGGAAAAAAATCATGCACTTTTTTACGCTAAGCTGTCAGTCTCGGTTGCAATCGTTAGATAACAGACGTCAAACCTTGTTGGAGGCCTTAATGGCGGTATGATAACATCCGAAACCAGGTTGGCCACTAACCTGTATCTTAACCAACCCTCATTGGAGCAGTGTGGTGAAGTATGCTCCAGGCCCCGCCGATAGTGTAGAGAGACCGTGCCCAGCAGTGGAACTGAATACGAGTAGCCTATCAGCTAAACTTAAAGCCAAACTAATAGTAGTTATGGTATAGAAAAAGAGCCCCGTGATATCAAGTCAGTCTGTGGACATAACCGAGTTGAAACTCGTTTGGGCAGCATTCTAGAAACTATATACAAGTAGTATATTTTCGTCCAAAATACAAAACGAGCAGCAGACAGCTAGCCAGTCAGCTAAGCTTAATGCCAAACTAATAGTATGGTATAGAACAAGAGCCACGTGATAGTCCGCGGACAGAATCGAGTTGAATCTCGGTTGGGCAGTATTCTAGAAACTACATAGTATATTTTCGTCCAAAATACCGCAGCACCTGAAGTCGAAAGTTCACGAGCACTGTGTTTTTCTAGTAATGACCTACGCTGAGACGTCGTCTTATATCGTAAGTCCCTACCAGAGGCTCAAAATCGCAAATGTAGAGATAATAATAACGTTTCACACTCTTATCCCCACAGTAGGGTAAATAGATCCTGTGTCGTGGGTACCATGGATACATACAAAAACAGAAACACAAACACCCAACTCGTATACAGAAATCTTAAACTCATCATTCAAATTTCTGCTGCGCCGGGAATCGAATCCGAGACCCTCTGATTGGCTGCCTGGCATGGTAACCAATGCACCACACGGATCGTCAAAGGTACATATATGTTTGGTCACGCCACAGAATCTGAACCACATGACAATCAACATTAAGATAAAATAGATGTACGAATGGCAACTACGTTTCGGTAAAAGAAGCACACATCGCCCACCAACCATCTGGTCCACTTTAAGAAGACCGTTTAAAGCCGCGAGATTTAGCCGAACGCTAAAGCCACAACGTAACGTAACAAGCGTAACGTTACAACGAGCGTAACGTTACAATGAGTCATGCTTTTTCGTGCGTGCGAGCCGGCGTTCATTGATTTGGTAGACGTTGCCACATCAAAAAACTATCGCGTGAACTTGTTGGTTTCACATAATATGACCTTCTTCAATGAGCACATGCTTAGAACATAGATGATATTGCTTGAAGCGTGCAAGCGAAAATCGACCAAGAGAAGCTACACAATTTTTAAACCCTCATTGTACATAATATAGCCTCTGTGGATTTCTAAATTTAGATCTGAAGAGTCCTTTGTACGCGAGGAGGTTTTCTGAAAAACCGTATAGCTATATTGTACCTATGTATAATTGCTTATCATACTAAAATTACATGAAAAGAGAATATCAATTTAACTATTTTTGATAAAGTAAAACTGGCTATGCTCTACATTTTTATCTGCGTTAAATAGCATCATTTTTTTATTACAGTCTTATTCGTTTCTATTGCGGAACCCTAAAATAGTTTTGGATAGGAAAACCGTAATCACCTATCGGTGAGAAATATACTACGACCTATTTCATGCCTACCAAATTTGTTTTTTAATAAATAAGCAATTTCGTTTGAAAAAATTAAAAATCGGTAAAGGTGTTTCGGTAAAGTGTGACCACAAACACCATGACACGATTTTTTTATTAGAATATTCAATAAAAATAAAGGGTTCTCCTCTACCTCCAGGCAAACGAGATGAGCCGTTCAAATAAATAAAACACGTAGTATGTCTGTTCGTATCGTAGAGGTAGCTATAAGTTTATTGGCTGGAAGTTAACTTACCCCTCATAATGTTATGAGCATGAATATGATCTCTCAAAGTAACAAGTATTTGAAAATACGCAATATCATCTATCTGCTATAAGTTACAGAAGTATTTTTTGGTTGCAACACTTTTTCTGGGGTTGTGAGCGGTGAGAGTGAGAGCTCGATCCGTTCAGTCAGCGGCCCCGGAAAGAACGGTGGTGTGTGCGTGGCCGCATGCCGCCGTAAGCATAGGAGTGTGCAGGAGAGCACATCTGCTCTCCCGAAGATGGGCCTGTTCTGGGGCGCCGAGCGTGGAGGACATCGGTGCGTTCCACTGGAGATCTCGGAGTCCTCCCCAAGCACAGAGTCAGGCCACCGAAGGATTTTAGTGCGGTACAAATCCCACATAACCCGGTATCCCTCCCAAGGTGCCGGTTACCTTTTGAAGGTTTCCCCCCGATACCAAAAAAGGGGAGCCTTCAACAAGATTTGACGACTGCCGTTACCAACCCAGAACAATCAAGTTATGTGCCTTTCGAAGCAAAGGAAAGTTTAGAAAGGTTTTCAAAGAATAGAAGATCGTCCGCTTAGCTGCAAAGATCGCTTGAGTTCAGCAAGCTTTGTTACGTACAAAGGCATTTTACTCGTATTTTTCTTTTTGAGCAGCGATGGGTGAGTGTTAAAGACCGCGGTCTCCGACGCGGCGATAACAAGTTCAAATCCTCAGCGCACCTCTGAAAAAGAAATTTGTAATAGGAGCATTTATCGCAGCACCACGGTGTTAAAAAATATTGTGATATTTAATTGATTACGATGTTTTCCATCGCGGTGCATTCTTGAGAGAAACTCATTATTTCTCGAAGGCATGATGTCCACCAATCCGCACTTGGCCAGCGTGGTAGCCTATGGACTTGATCCCATCACTTAGAGAGGCGATCTGAGCCCAGCAGTGTGACATAAAGAAGGTTGAAAAAAATGTTTTTTACTTAATGAGGAAGAAGTAATGACAAGGTTAAGATGATTGTTGAAGATTATAATGCAGCAATCCGCACTCGGCCAGCGTGGTGGATAATGGCCTAAATCACTTTCACTTGTTAGAGGAGATTTTTGCCCAGTGGGACATAGAAAAAGGTTGAAAAAAAAAATGCAATTCTACAATTTACACGATATTGTAACATATGACATCTGAGATAACTTGATGGGTGGGCAGCGGCCGTCGCGACCGGAAGGATATTATTTCATTAGAGAGATAAAGTAAGTAATGCATAGAATTAACTCCGAATTCTTTTAAATTATACATTTATACGTCTTATATAATTGATTTATACCAATTGTTTCATAAAAATACATGAATGCACTCAAGTGTGCAGGCTCCGTGGTTGAATTCTTGAGACACATCAACTCAAGAACTATCTGCCGATCTTGTTGAGCATAAATAAGCGATATTTAGCGCGGTTGGGAGTTGGAAGAGGGTTTCCCTGCTTTAGAGGGCAGGCCTTTCAAATGCAGTTACTATTGATATCCGCGTCAAACCTTTGTAGGTAGTAGAACTGTTATCGTTCGCCCGGGGAAGTACCACCGCTGCAACCACTTCTGCCGTGAACCAATTCTATTGTGTTTCGGTGGAAAGGAGCAGTTGCCGGCCACACTTACATGAGGCAACCACCAGCCTTCGGAGTAGCAGCGCAGCATACGACCTCAGACAAGAAAGAAAGAAAGAAAGAAAAAATATTTATTTCATATTAGGAATACAAAATATTCGCTTAATAAATGTCATTTTTTCCCGGTCATCGCCTTTAAGTGCCCGTTTGGGCTAGATGTTGAGCTGAGAGAAAAAAGGCGGCGGAAAAAAACTCCCAGCACTCTTTTAAAAATCAGTACATAATAATATATTTGAGATAACAGAATGGCTATGGGTCGATAATGGTCACACGTGACAGCTGATCGTGTGAGACACCATCAACCCACTTCCACCTGCTCACAGATGCGAGTAATTACTAAAACTAATACAATCTATGAAGAAATAGCCTTGTGTGAGCGAGATTCATTCCCACGCTCCTTTATCATTAAGATAGTCCTTAGTGTTATAATAAGCTTTACGGCACAGGACTTGTTTGACTGCCTTCTTAAAAGGTTTTAAAGGCAGGTATTGAATCTTTATTGGGATTTTATTATATATCCTGATGGACATCCCAATAAAAGAATTACTTTTTTTATGAAGCCGGCATTTCGGAAATGCCAGCTTGTGGCCGTTCCTAGTTGAAACACAATTAGGACTATGCAAGTCCAATATAGTAGTGAATTTTTCTTTGTTTTTACGTACATATATGATGTTTTCGTAAATATATTGCGAAGCAAATGTTAGAATATCTATCTCTTTAAATTTTTCTCTGAAAGATTCTCTAGCACCTATGTTATAAATTGCGCGAATAGCCCTTTTCTGCAAAATAAAGATTGAATCAATATCAGCCGCATTACCCCACAGTAAAATGCCATATGACATTAAACTATGGAAATAACTGAAATAAACTAATCTGGCTGTTGCAGTGTCTGTGAGGGAACGAATTTTTACCGACTTCCAAAAGAAGGAGGTACTGTATTCGGTTGTATGTATTTTTTTTTTATATATGTTCACCGATTTTCAAAATTCTTTTTTTGTTCGTATGCTTATACTCCCGAGGTGGTCCCATTGTCACCAAATCAGGATCTGATGATGGAATCCCAGGGAAATCGAGGGGAACTCTCAAATTTTATAGGCACACACATTGATTTTCTTGTAGTTTCTGAAGCATAAGAGATATTTACGCATAGAAATCATCATCTCATGTTGCTAAGCTGATGATGGAAGGTACTGCGACAGTGAGGAGTTGAGAGAAAATTCTTTCAATAAATAGTTTTTTATTCGAAATCTTACATTCCCGAGGTGGTCCAACTGTCACCAAGTCAAAGTCTGATGAGGGGATCCCAGAGAAATCGAAAGGAACATTCAAATTTTATAGCACAACAAATGATTTTCATATTTTTACAAAAGCAAAACAGACATTTGTGTATAATTATCGTCATATCATGTTGCTGAACTGATGATGGAAGGTACTACGATGGTTAGGAGTTGAGAGCAAATTCTTTCAATAAATGGTTTTTTGTTCGAAATCTTACATTGCTGAGGTGGTCCAACTGTCACCATGTCAAAATCTGATGATGTGATATTAGGGAAATCGAGGGAAACACTGAAACTTAATACGCACACACATTCTTTTAGTCATATTTTTAACATAATACAAATATTTATGTGTGGTAATTATCACCTGCTGTTGCTTAGCTGATGATTGAAGGTACAACTCCTCAACGGTTAGGAGCTGAGAGCAAATTCTTTCTTTAATTTATACGTTCAGGTGGACTGATAGTAGTATTCTTTCAGGCTATTAGATAAACATGCTTATAAAAGGTAAATCTGTTTAAAGTTTAGAAGTTAAGTGAAATATTTTCCAACTATGCTAATACATACAGAATTTTTAAAATTAGTAAAAAGAGTGAAATAAATTAAGTTTTTAACAAAAAAATAGAACCGACTTCAAACGGTAAAAAATAAAATTGTTCAGTACCTACTTCTTCTTGCTTATGGTAATGACTCTTAAAACTATTTTTGAAGTCGGGCCCTTAGTGAAATGTCCTGTCTTAGTAAATATAGTGTACCTTTCGTTCTGAATGGGCACCGACTCCAATATAGTTTTAACAGTCATTACCATAAGCAATAAGAAGTAGGTACTGTCCCACTGTCTGTACTGTCGGTGCCAATTTAGAACGAATGGTACGACATTCACTAAGGGCCCGACTCCAGAAATAGTTTTAAGAGTCATTACCATAAGCAAGAAGAAGTAGGTACTGAACAATTTTATTTTTTACCGTTTGAAGTCGGTTCTATTTTTTTGTTAAAAACTTAATCTTTATTGCAAAAACTGCAGAACTAAGTCTATTCGCTAACTGAGAGATGTGGGGTCCCCACTGTAATTTGGAGTCTATTGTGATTCCAAGAAATGAAGCTTCTTCAACAATGGCAAGATCCTCACCATTTAATTGAGGATTTACATTTTCTTTCTTCACATTTGGGGGTGAAAATCTTATACAATTAGTTTTTTTATTATTTAATAGTAAATTGTTTACATTAAACCACTGGACAAACTTAGAGAGAGCATTGTTCACGTCGTCAAGATTTGATATTCGTCTATTAATTTTAAATAAAAGAGAAGTATCATCTGCGAACAATACAATCTCATGACTGTTTTCTACCATGAATGGAAGATCATTTATCTATACATATAATAAATCTGTAACAAGTCGGTTTCTGTACATTGAAGATATTTGAAAAAAATTGTCACTAGGGCTATTTATTAGCGTAATAGAACCCAAAACAATGATTTTTAGAATTATTGTCTGTTTGTCTGTTTGTCTGTTTGTCTGTTTATCTGTTCGTTTGTGCGCGCTAATCTCAGGAACGGCTTAACGTAGAAGGATACGGTTTTCACTGATGTATTGGTATTTTTTTGGATTAACATTTAGGGTTTGTTTTATTTAAATCGGTTAACAAACAAAAAAGTTACGTCAATTTCAAGAATTGAATTAAAGACTGAAACGACCATTACCGATACAAACTAAATAGCTGCATTCTTTTAACGTCTCGCTCCTCTCCTGGGCTTCCCATTATTGGGGAGGCCTGGAGATTAGTTAACCACGCTGCTCCAATGCGGGTTTTTAAATTTAAGTGTGTAACTTTTGTAAGAGAATAAATTTAATGCGAGCGGTCACACCACAAGTTTCGATAATTACTAACATCTCTTAATATTCTGATAGCAAGTTTTCAATCACTTATGCTAGATTTCATCTCTAAATATTAAAAAAAACCATACATATCACCACATATTCAAAGAAATCCTCAATACAAAATTAATGTACAAAACCTTAACAAAACGAGGCTACTGCCGACATCTATGTTCATATTCAGAACTATTTAGTGATCTGTTGCAAATTCGGTATATCGACAATTTAGTTTACACGCTATACGATAGATGTCATTGTTACGCAATAACGCTATTACAAAGTGGATTGGTGGAGATTATTTCAAATAATTAATTACGAGTATATTTACTTAGTAAAATATCTAATAAAAAAATTAACTGGCGCTGACTGACAATGAGTACAATTAATTGTGGTAGAGCATTATGGAGGCGCGGCGCGGTGGTTACATCCACATATTATTGGTATCGAACTTATTTAATAGACAATAATAATTATCGACTCGCGCAGGCGCGGTCCCAGGTCACAGGGGACATGACCCCCCCCCCCCCCACAAAATCCCTCACTCATGCGTAGATGGAAGGTGAAACAAGCCAATTTGAGACACCTCTTCCCCCAAATTTCTTAGTGACCCCCCACCAAAATTTCTTGGCGACCCCCCCCCCCCCAATTGAAGGCTGCGACCGCGCCTGGACTCGCGTGGCGCAATGGTTACCATGCCGGACTGCCAATCGAAGGGTCTCGAGTTTGATTCCCGGCGAAGCAGAAATTTGAATGATAAATAAATAAATAAATAACGTTTCACACTCATAGCCCCACAGTAGGGTAGTTATACCCTGTGTCGTGGGTGCCATGGACACACACAAAGACAGAAGCACAAACACCCAGACCGAGAACAGAAATTTAAACTCATCATTCAAATTTCTGTTTCGCCGGGAATCGAACCCGGGACCCTCCGATCGGCAGTCCGGCATGGTAACCACTACGCCACGCGGGTCGTCAATTTGAATGATGAGTTTAATTTTTTGTTCTCGGTTTAAGTGTTTGTATTTCTGTCTCTGTGTGTCTCATGGTACCCATTACACAGTGTATATTTACCGTACTCTGGGGCTATCAGTGTGAAACGTAAAAAAAATCAAAGTGTTCTACCGACTTTACTATGCTGAGTGATCTTTTCAAAATGATAGCTATGTTACCATATCATGATTACACCACCAGTCGAAGGTTAAAGTTCCACAGGCCGCTTTGCACGCTCCTTTTGATGTTTGAACGGATGTTTATGTTATGGGACAACCTTCCAGCTGAGGCATTTCCAGTGGACTTTGACATAGGGTTCTTCAAGAAAGCTGCAAAGAAAGCTCTTCTTGAAAGCCGGCAGTGCTCGGGCGGCTCCGCTGGGGTTGCCCGTTTCCATAGGCGACAGTGATCGCTTAACCACGCGGCCTTTCTGCCTCTTTGTTCGGTTTACTTATAAAAAAGTGATTTCGAATAAACGAATAACCAATAATTGCCGAGGCAATAATAAAAAAAAATATTGAAATGAGCAGACGTTTTCAGTGGTTAATTTAATAAGAGCTATTACATACATACGCAGTACTGGCACTGGTGTTACACTAATATGATAAAGCGTCACGGCAGCAGCACGGCATGGTGGTCACGCCCAGATTAATATTAGTAATCGATATATTTATTTCTGATGCTGTGTGAAGGGTTGTTAATAGAACTAATTGACTCTTAATCGCGTAGGGCCTGATCCTCTCACGCTGCTCCAATTCAGATTGATGACGTCTTCATTGTTAGTGGCCTAACTGCTGTCGCAAGTTTTAAATCGCTCAAAAGACCGCCATTAAGTATGAACGACAGTATGTTAACGACAATTGCAACCAACGTGTAAGCAACCAAGAATTTGACTCCCAACTACTAACCACGCCTGACATAGCGTAGACATTTCACCACCTTTCTGCAATATATTTAAGTTACATAATGATAATGAATCTATGCATTATTTGCAGTACAAATTATTTAATTATAATGATACTTTCCGCGGGCACAGCAGTACTATCTAAACACTTTAAAAACATGCTATTATAATACGTTTAATTTGTAAAGAGAAACTGATGATAACGACTGAAAAGTCGGTATTATAAGAGGCGTACAGTAAGAATTGTAAGGACTCAGAAAGAATGTATCTATTCAACATAATAATATGAACTTTTGCATCAAGTAATTTCATAAAAGGTAACAATAATCCAAGGGACAGTGGAGGGCAAGCGGTCACGAACGAAATTGCAACCTCATCAGCCACGACCACTCTGTCAAGAGTGAACGACTAAGGAGGAGGAGGAACAAATAATCCAAGCCTAATCAAGCCTTTTGTACAAGTCTATCTACGCGGACGACGTCGCGGGCACAGCTAGTATATAATAAAAACAGAAATGGTCCTAAAATTGAACCCTGTGGGACCCCCATCTCTACAGGTGACCCAGACGACCTTTTACCAACTCTCTGAGTCCTATCCCTCAAATAGGATGACAGGAGTTTAAGCGCGGTACCTTTAATGCCATAGTGGTTGAGTTTCCTTAGAAGGGTTTCGTGCTGAACGCAGTCAAAAGCTTTAGATAGGTCGCAAAACACACCTAAGGCATCTTGCGATCTCTCCCAAGCTTCTATAATAACTGAAAAAAGCTCAACACCTGCATCGGTTGTAGAACGACCTTTAATGAAACCAAATTGATTTTTATGTAAAAGTTTGTTATTTGTAAAATAGGACAATAACTGGTTGAGAAGAATTTTCTCGAATATTTTACTGCACGTGGGGAGAACAGAAATAGGTCTATAATTCATAGGGTCAGTAGTACTGCCCGATTTGTATAAAGGAATCACTTTAGTATGTTTCATTAGGTCAGGAAATTCACCACTTTTTATACAATTATTAAATATTAGGGCTAAGTTTGGTGCAATTAAATCTATTATTGAATTAAGGATCTTTACAGAAATACCCCAAAGATCGGTAGTGTTCTTAACATCTAATGTCCTAAATATTTTTACAATGTGTTTGGCGTCTATGGGTCTAAATTTAAAATGACATTTGCATTCGCTCACATTTTCTTTCAGCAACGATTCAGCAACGTTGGGGGAAGAGTTAAGAAATTTAGTTGTCGAAACTGGAATGTCACTAAAAAATTTCTCAAATAAAGTAGCCACATTACTTACCTATGCTTTTACAAGACTTACCTATGCTTGCTTGAGGTTGTGTGCAGATGTCCATGGGCTGCAGCAACCACTTAACACCACTTGGCCTGCATGCTCGTCTGCTACTCCATTCAAATAATAATAAAAATCTACTTTAAGCGTTTGCGATGCTTCTATGTATGCTTATACACTGGAGAAGCATAGTGAAACAAGCACCACCTGGATCGAGTACAAAAATTTAAATTTCTGCGAGAAATCGAACACGGGACCCTTCGATCGGCAGTCTGGCATTGCGCCACATCGTCAAAGCAAGCGTGTAAGTGAAGCAACTGTATTAAATAAATAAACAAATAAATAAACGTTACACACTCATAGCCCCACAGTAAGGTAATTAATACCTTGTGTCGTGGGTACCATGGACACAACAAAGACAGGAACACAAACACCCAGACCGAGAACAGAAATTTAAACTCATCATTCAAATTTCAGTTTCGCCGGGAATCGAACCCGGGACCCTTCGATTGGCAGTCCGGCATGGTAACCACTGCGCCACGCAGGCCGCAGGTCGCGGTCGTCTATTGTCTCACGAGAGGTTCAGTGCCAAGACTAAGTCCTGATTGAGGTTGTGTGTGAATGTCCATGGATTCCAGCACCACGTAGCCTGCTAATCAATATAAATAAAATATTCAAACTACAAATAAGATATTGAAATTAATTTTATTGAAGTTTCATAGTAAAACGCCGATTTAAATGTTCTGTATCATTCTTAGTACAAGTTACACGGATTAGTCGACAGATTGCGTGCACCTCGCCTGATACAATTTTTGTGGGGAGATTATTTGATTTCAATCTGTTTTGATGGAATTTATCAGTCGAGTTTAGTTAATGTTGGTATAAGTTTTGTTTATAGTAATCCCTACTAATATTATAAATTCGAAAGTAACTCTGTCTGTCTGTCTGCTACGCTTTCCCGCTTAAACTACTGAACCAATTTCAATGAAATTTGGAACACAGATAGAGTGGACCTTGGGAAGGGACATAAGATAGTTCTCACCAAAGTTTGTATAATAATAAAGGAGTTTTTGAGTCTTTTCATATATATCTGATTAATCTTATATCTATACTCAGAGTTATTTATTATAGGCAGCTTCTGTGACCACCCCATCAATGCAGTGGTTACTACGCCAGTATACCGTGCAAGAGTTCCTGGTTTCGATTCCAGCGGGGAGATACCTAAACTATGAGTTTATAAATACTTTTGTGGTCTGGGTGTATGTGTCGTTGTCTTTGTGTGTCCATGGTACCCACGATACAGAGTATCCTAATTCGAGGCTATAAGTACAAGGATGTAGATATAAAAATAAAAAATAAAAAAACAGTAAAATAACTTTTGATGTTCTACACTCAATCTCTTTTATTTAATATAAGTATATTAGATATTTGTTAAATGCTATTGAATATGGATTTCATCTATTTGGACAAGCTTTGAAAATTATAAACTCAATTTTTTGTAAGGCAATTTATTTAATCCTAATCAGAGACTACCTTTCAGCAATAACGTGATACACAAATTGAATATGTCGGTGTTTGTACAATTAGTGATAAGTCAAATTATATAAAATAAATTTACATTTTCATATTACATTTTTTATTTCATTATTTTTCTTGATTACCATAAGTATAATAACCAAACGATAGCTGTATTCCAATTTCATATTCACGAGAGGTCCGATCGTAAGGATTGGAAAGGTAAGGCCAACATGCATTTGACTCGTAGTAGTAGTTTCGCATGAATTATGGATCGTAGCATTCGTAGCGGCGTACACTCCGCCAATAAAAGAATGTAAGTGCCTAATCAAAAACAAACATTCCGTGACTCTAACCAATAGAATTGTCATCGCAAATCATCCCATACCGAAACAGTATAGCGGGAAAAGCGAAAAAAACCTACCGTATTGTTTCTACTAATAAAAAGTTCTAATAAACATGCAACTAAGCTTGGGCTTCCGGGCAAATAAAACATAAAAATATATCCTATTTTCATAGGGCGAGGGAGGCCCCCACGGGGGGGTGGGGGCCCCCATCTGCGCAAAAACCCAAAAACATCGAAATGAAAATGAGTGTAGCAGGGAGGCAGGAGGACTGTGTTGGTAATTCATTTTTAACATTAAGCCTGTGTGAGTTTTTAAAGTACAGTCGATCGCATTATGCTAATGTGTAGTTTTGGCGAAAATTTGGCAAAAATATTTTACTTAAATCTTTTAGTATTGTATACGTGTTGAATATATCTTAAGAGATCTATAAGGGAAGTTTTTATTTATTTATAAAATAACAACAAAACTACGCGTGATAGCTTTGTTTTTCAAATCCTGACATTGCGTTTATTTCAGCAATTCAATTTAACTTTAATAGCTTAGTTCGGAAATAGTTAAGTTTCCGGTTTACGACTTTAAGGATTTCAAAGGTTTATAGTTAAAATTATTGTCTCAACGACGTTTACTTCGGTTTTGTCTAAAGCCTGGCTATGCAATTACGACTTTAACAATTTGATTAAAAGTGTTTGTTTAGAAAATAATTTTAATATGTAACTATACATTTGCTACAAATGAAAGGTTTCAGCTTTAGTGTAAGAGATATAATTGTCTAATTAAAATAGTTCATATAAGTTTTATTTTTTCTAATAGCGAATGCTTAGCTCGAGTGTACGGGGTGCGAGCTCTCATTGTGCTCCCCTACACACACCTACACGCACTAGCGTGAACATAAAACGCAATTTTGTATTAGATTTAATTTGAGTCGCACACAGCCGCTGGAGCCGTGTGCGTGCGGAAGTGTACCCGCTTCCTACGCACAAATTGATTACGATCGTCGACGAAAAGAGAAATTTGCATACACGTAGCGGATTTTTTTATTTTCTGTGTACAAGAAAAAATTATAAATCCCTCTCCCGTTGGATCGCATTAATTTGCCGTCGATTCGTCTTTCTCTGAGAGTTGCGTGAGAGCTCGCGGAGTACGCTCGCGCGGGACGGTCGGGAAGTCGGATTCGGAAGAGTGTTCGTGGCATGTGTTGGGTCGGACGTCGCGAAGACGTCGGGAGGTGCATGCGTGATAGTTTGCGGGCATAGTGCAGGTGCAGGCCGCCGAGTGCAGTGTAGGCGCGGCCTCGCGCCGCGGCGCCGCTCCGCCGAGTGAGCGCCCGATTTAAAAACTATACGAACGAACCCGCGCAGCGAGAACCGTAATACCACCCCCCGCGTAATGATTTTTTGGCGATGAATTTATATTCGCGCGCGAGCGGTGCCACTTTTTCGACCCCCCCACCGACCCACCCCCCGCTCATTAACGCAACCCAGATATGCAATTCTGATCTTTGACGAGGAGGCTGTAGTGTCGGCGGGCGCCTCGCCGGGAGAGGTGCCCCGTTTTGTTTTTTCCCGCCCGGCTTCATTATTGATGGCATCGGGACGGTAATGCGGAAGCATGTGTGAACGTTTCATTACAAAAGGTGGACGCGGCTCGTGTTAATATTGCAGACCGGCCGGACCCGACCGGACGGGTGGACGCTTCCGAAAAAAAAGAGGAATTAAAAATTAACAAAAAAATTAATACTTAGCTGCAATTATTCGGTGATAGGGTTCGGTCTTCAAAATTTTTGCAAGTTTGCGACGGGGCGTCCGCGCGGAACTATCGGAGCGCGCGTCGGAAAAGTTTCGTTGGAAGTTTAGTAAAGTTTCTGGCACGTGTGGACCGGGCGCGTGACGGATTGGCCAGACTGTTGATACGCCGCGTTTCATTGGACATTCCGCCTTCCGAATCTGAATTTTCGCCGGGAAAAAAACTCAAGCCGTAGCAGCGATTGGAGTATATTTTGTCAACACGTTACAATTTTATCTCGTTCCTAGTGATTTTTACCGGACATTGACTTGTACTTGTAGTGACTTTGTTGAAGTTTGTTGACTTTTTTGAACTTTTGCGGTGCAGTTCTACGGTGCTACGGCCGGATTAAAGGTAAGTGAATTATTAATACACACTTTTTCATAAATTTAAATTGCAGTGAATCCACTTTAAAAAATAATTATTAAAATTAAATAAAAACTTATTCTTAAATGGCACCCCAACAAACTTTCTATAAAAAAACAAATTGCAACAAATAAACGTGACATGACTATCTTGTCCGACTTGATTTTTAATCGTGCCACGAACAATTAACTGGACCTTTTCTGATAAAACTATTATCATGTTAATAGTGATCCCTAGCAAAGGGTAAAGGTATCTTGCAAGTGCGGCGGGAGCTCGCGCTGGTGCTTTTTGCATAAATAATTACTTTATTTAAATGTTTGTGCATCGACCGTTGACCTATAAGGACCCTTTAAACATTAATAGATCTAACAGCAATGGACGTTAGGCTCAAAACATTCAGCCCCGGAACAAATAATGCGTAAAGCTTTTTAAACAAAATAGTTTTTTTATCATCAAGTAACTTTCAAAGTGAGCGGCGATGGCCGAGTGGTAAGGACCGCGGTTTTCGACGCGGGAGGTGCTGCGTTAAAATCCTCGGCGAAATTTGTAATGTGTTCATTCCATCGCTGCTCCACTATGATGGAAAATATTGTGATATAACGTAATTGATTTGTGCCGTGCATGCCTGAAAGAAGCTCATAATTTCTGAAAGGTACTCGTATGATGTCTACTCATTTGCACTAGGCCAGCGTGGTGGACTATGCCCTAAATCTCTCACTTATTACAGGAGACCCATGCCCAGCAGTTGGACATAAAAAAGGGTTAAAAAACTTTTAAAATGCATTTAAATATATATAATTCTTATGTAGTAAGTAATTTATTGTATTGTACAACAATTTATCATATTATCGCATCCGGAAATATTTAAAATTTTAATTTAAAACTTAAATAAAAAATACTTAATTGCAGATTACTATTAAAGTAAAAATATGACGTAAAAATACGACCTTTAGTGCATATTAATTCAATTCATAAGTTAATGATTTTAAAAATATTTGGGTCTCAAATTATTTTACAAATTAACCAAATTATCTAAATTCTATGTAAGTTTTAAATTGAGTTATTTTTTTACCATTTTAATTTATATAATAAAGTGTATAAATCATTTCAACGTATGTACGTCCGTTTGTTATTTACGTTTAATGCATAAGTATAAAGCAAACTCCTACACGCTGCGCCATTTTAGCAAAAACAAATTCATCCATTAAAAATAAAATCTCCTCCTTCCACCACAATATAAGACAAATTTGCGAATCCATATATTAGAAACTAACGGCCGCCCACGACTTCGTCCGCTTGGACTTTGGAATTAGTCATAGCACGATGTTATATAGCCAAAAGCCTTCCTCGATAAATAGACTATCCAACACAAAAATATTTTTTCAATCCGAACCAGTAGTTCCTGATATTAGCGCGCTTAAACACACAAACAAACAAACTCTTCAGCATTATATATTAGTAGAGAAAACTAGATTATAACACGTAGTATACACACGCACCCTAACATCACTTCAAATAATTTATAACAGATATGGAGAAACCACAGATGCGCAGTTAATCCATTTCTATTTAACTAATTAAAAATATAATATACCGAACAAATCCATTTCAAATATTAATTGAAAAATACAACTGATACCACAATATTGGTCTATAAAACGTAGGAAATACCTTAATTTATTTATCTCTTCATAGAGTCACAAACTTAACGTTTGTAATTTGATTGCAAACATTTTTGATAAACACTTTATTACTTAACTGTACACTGCTCAGTTTAGAATTTTCACCTTATGCGATGAAGAAAAAAAAGCTGTATTAATAAAAAGCAAATAACTTTCCTATTTGTGCGAAAGAAAATTAACTATAGTCTATGGATGTAGCGTTAAAAAAACGAACTGTCAAAATTCGCGCGTTCGAAGGGCGCGTTGCAAGTCCGAGGTGTTCTAGCGTGCAGCATCCTTGCACGATTCTTGCAAGCTCCCCATTGTGTCTTGCTAGATTCCGTTTCAAAGCAGGTTTACAACTCTTTATGACCGATTGTCGAACTTTACCCGTTTGCTGGACGGATGGGACGATCGTTATCTACTTTTTACAATGGACACTTTTGTAGTTAAGAAATTAAAATGTTTCCATTTTAATTAATAATGTTCCTGCGTAAATGATGAGAAAGAATAAATTAACGTTTCATACTCATAGCTCCACAGTAGAGTAGATATACCCTGTGTCATGGGTGCTATGGACACATACAAAGACAGAAACACAAACACCCAGACCGAGAACAGAAATTTAAAGTCATCATTGACATTTCTGAATCGCCGGGAATCGAACCCGGGACATTGCGATCGGCAGTACGGCATGGTAACCATAGCGCCACGCGGGTTGTCAATTAAAACGGTACTGTCCATCTAATGTAATATAAATTGAATGTTAAATTAGTTTTATATTAGTACGACCCTTTTCAGCAATCTACATCGAAAAACAAACTTTCAGCACGCTACGAGCAAATGGAGTCAAAAATCGAAAGTTGGTATCGAAGTCGTAATCAAACGAAAACAATAAAAGGAGCTGCAAAACATCCCCGCTAATCTCATCGGCGTCCAGACGATCATCGATTCGGCGCATCCATCTACCCTACAGTCGCACCAGACTAGGAAAAAGTAAAAAAGTAAAAAACGTGACAGACTCATTCCGTCCGACGTCTCAGTTCTAATCGTGCCCCCACACGCACGCGCGGGTTTTTAATTGCATCCCCACCCCCCCGGAAAAAAGGGCCACGATGGATTAGCATACAGCCTCAACGCGAGAAACGAGCGCACCCCTTCAGTTTTTACGCGCTTCCTCCCGCCATATTTTTTCGCGGCATATTTTCAGCGGAGGGGGGGAGTCTTGCGTGCGCGCCGCAGTCGGCGAGCGCCGGCGACCGCGCGATGTGCATACCGCTCACACCGGCCACCGCTCCATACTGCACCCGCGTCGCACTTCGATCAAATCTCCTTTTCTGTTACCATTACTACTCATAAATTAATGTGAAGTGTTGTGTGTGAAGGATTAACAAAAATTTTTTAAACAAAAAAAAATCGGTAAGTTTTTTCTAGACTAGTTATCGGCGTGACGTTAGAACTAGCAAAATTTGGTGATAGCTGGGAGCAAGGTCGTGGCTTGATGATAATATTATTTGCACAAAAATATGTGTTAGACTGTCGCGGATAACCTCGTTTTAGGACAACGCGGACCGTTGTAGTGGTTTCTGCTATTTTTCTTCATTACTATCGCAGCATATAACTGAACGATGTTCTTGTTCATTAATTAATTAAATATTTTCTTAAGAAAGCCCTGACTTTACTTTGAATGGAAAAGATTTGGCGGGAAGAAACTTTTTGCAGACAAAAAGTTTTTACGCATCCTGAAATCGGAATGTTTCCAGCAATTTAGATTTTGCAAAGTAGCTCTAAGCTTTTGCCTACATTCTTTCTAAAGTATTTCGAACTAGATTAGAATAATTATAATTACAACGTGAACTATTCATTTTTTATCTGTTACACCGGATTTAATTAATGTTTCTGAGTAGTTGGATTATAATGCATTGAAATATTTAGTTGATAAATAACAATACTTCGTTTCTGCTAATGCACATTCTGCTTAGATTATTTCCAAAGGACTCATCCAACTTATCAAAGTTTTTCAAACTTTAAAATAGCTACATGTCATACATTACATAATACCTGCTTCAACTTCAAGTGTAAATGATCTTTAAAAAGACTTCAGTTTCCTTCTTATGCCTAGTTTTGTTTATAAAATCCTGATTAAATTATTTGCACTGTAATTAATTTTACATTCAGTGTAACATAACGTCGCAAACCTTACAAACCTTTCAAACTTATTAAAAAGAGTAACTTGACACAGAATCCAGGGCTTTTGAAAAAAGCTAATAATTAAACTTTAAATTGACTCGTTAGCTTGAAACGTACGCATTTCAACTTGAAAAGTATTGCATGATGAGTTATTTAGAACGGAATAAGAGGTATAATTTATAAAATCTAGGTACCATAGAGAAACATGCGTTCAAAGTTAGTAATTAGAAGTAGGAATGTATCCGTGACAAGTGCAAAGTGGAACTTCAGAATAATTTATGGCTGGTTTTAAATGAATATGGCAGCGGGGGCATTCAGCATTAGATAAAGTACTTAGCCGTTTTTTGCCTCCTATGATGCTAAACATAAACTTATTTTCAATTAAAAAGTTACCTTTCAGAAAAAATATTTTACAAGACTGACATTTCTTTTCCTTACAGTGCTATAAGGACCTTCCGGTAGAAACAGTCGTTCTACTTTATACAGAAATGATGGCCTTTGGCCAATGTTTTAGTTTTATAACTGACAAATTTAATAATTATTATAATACACTTATAAAGCAAATTCTTGTTACACCAGAAAACTTAACTCTTATTGAATACTTAAGAACATAATAGAGAAATATTTTTAATAAGTAAATTTTCAATGTAAAATTCGACGTGTGTATATATCATCTATTTCGAATACTAAAGTGTCTAGCTTATAATTCTCGTTTGAAGCTCTTGTTACTCAGAAAAAAACTTTTATTTCCAACGACAAAAATATAAAAGCAAAATCGTTTTATTTAACTATAAACAGACCATTTATTCTTCGAAATTCAAAAACCGTGGAATAGGGAATAAAAGTGAGCTGTTTTCCACGGCTGACTCGCAGGCCGTAGCGCGTAGTCTCGACGGTAATAGACTCAAACGGTAACAGATTTACTTCGCTAGCTCGTTTATAGAATTGATCTAGCTACGATACTTTGGCTATTTGTTTTCGGAAGGACCATTTAGTGGAAAGTTTTAATAAAGACGATGTTGTTTTTTTTAGAACTAGTATTATAAAGAGGATTTTTTTGTTATGTATTCGCTAATAATACTGGACTTATTTTAATAATTCTTCCACCTCTCAAAACCTGTAATGTCATTGACCAAAATGGACTTCATTGTAATTTAAAAATTTGATTTGTACTGTCATTATTTTTCGATAAAACCTAATATATTGTACTAAGTAATCTGTCTGTCCATCTGTGTTTTAAGTTTCCGTTCCTCAGGAATTTGGAAACGGTCATATTTAAATTAGTATAAGATGTAAGCAGGTTTAGGGTAAGGGTAAAGCAAAAACGATACGAAAACAATCGGCCATATCTTTTGATTCCATTGACTTATAATTTTGGTTTTATCACAACTTTAACTGAACAAGAATTTCTGAAATTTAATGTTTCTAAACTACTACTAAAATTCAATGTTACAAAACACACTAGTGCACACTAATTTCTAGACGCTGAGAAACAAACGGACAGATAAATTTATCGAAAAGGGTTGATTTTGACGTCATAAATGAAAAATAAGCTTTCACGGTTATTGAGTTCGTAGAGCCGAGAGTCTCGCCGGTAATAGAGTCAAACGGTAACAGAGTCTACTCATTTCGGTGGCTTCGTTTATAGAAATCTCGGACTAAAATTGGACTAAAAACTAAAGCGAACGCTTTCTACAACTTTGTTTAGAAATTTAATGTAAATGTTTTAAAGAAATATAATAAGCAATAAAATATCATAATCTAGCCTTCCGCCAGCGGCTTCACCCGCATGGACGTATTTTATAGGTTCCGGTAGGATAAAAAACATCCTATGCATATGCATATGGCGGCAACCCTTTTTGCGTGCCACTGTTGGGCACGGGTCTCTCCCCCTTATTGGGGAAGCATGGAGCTTACTCCACCACACTGCTCCAATGCGGGTTGGTGGAGTTGCCGGTTAGTGGCCAACCGCTGTTTCGACTGAATCGGATGTTTTCGAACCGCCCATAAGGCCTCCGACAAGGTTTAGCGACTGTAACCTATCGACAACAACCGGGACCGAAGGCTTGACGTGCCCTCCGAAGCACGGTAACGCGCATGAATTGTTTTTGCTACTAGCGGTCACCCATCGCACAACCAATCGCGCCCGTTTGGCTTAGCTGCATAGACCGCTTGCATTCTACGCTACGCGCTTCACAATGGACTCATTTCTGCGTCTTCGGACTCGAATTGATGTAGGGATGATAATTCTGTCGCGATGTGTGTCTAAAGCTCGTTGATACGCGCTTACGCGCGCATCAGAAAGTATTATCAAGTGTTGAAATTATTTATAAACTAGTGACCTCATACAAGACCTCGACAAGGTTTACCGTCTGCTATCTAACGACCGGGTCCTACGGCTTACCGTGCCCTACGAAGCGAGGAAATACGCAAGAAGTTTGCCACCAATACCGACGTAACACCCGCGTCTGTTTCGCATAGCTGCGAAGATTACTTACGTTCTAAGCTAGCCGCTGGGCTATGCGTGCGACATTTATTTATATAATTTATACACGGACGCAGTAGTCACTTTAGGCACCACCATACATACCTATGTAGGTTGTACATTGTAGGATGGGTATTATTGCTTTTTGTTTTAAATTGAATATTTCTATTATTATAATACATGTATGCCTAAAAAGGTTATCTAATACCGACACTATAGTCATGCCACATTAATTTTCCTTAAATTCCAAAATAAGGCATCATTGTGTACAATCAGGTACAAAAATATTATTTATTTTATTAATTGCTCACTAATAAAATAAAAATAACACTGTGTGATCAAAAGTTTCATTTAACGCTATCTTAAAAGTACCCAGTAGTTCTATCCCATTAATCCCCATTCTATCACATTAAACAACAACACATTATCTTCGTATATTAGCTATAATCAAAGAACAAAATAATATTTCTCAAGAAACTAAATCATTTTAGGTACGAAATCAAGAAAGCTTATTATGGAACTAATATTGAGTAATTACTCAAATAAAAAATAATAAATACTATTTTTATCAAAAAATTTTAGGAGTATTGCTAACAAAATAATAATGCTAAATAATATGCTCACCCTACATGTACATATATATCACAGAGTCGTCATATAACTTCTACCCTATTTAGTATAAATAAAATTGATAAATTAAGAAACAACCTATATTATAGGCAATTGACAAAATATCACAAAGCTCTTTGGCGTACATAGCCTCAAAAAGATGTTATAATAACTTTATCTTACCGTCGCTCATAAGTACTTTAAAATTATGTATATAGTTTGACCCGTTACTTAATATATTTTTCCCACCAACCCGCATTGGAGCAACATTGTGCAGTAAGCTCCAGGCCTCTAATAATGGCGAAAGACCCGTGCCCAGCAGTGGGACGCAAAAAGGGTTGGAGCCGAAATATTGCTAGACGAAACCGACTTCATTATTTTCTTAGTATGCGCCTTCCACAAGCTCTACTTATCACTCACGGTTGGCTAGTAGATAATGCCAAAAGGCATTAAGCATGACCGTGTATCCTTAGTGTAAGGTAGTACTATAAGTTTAAATAAATAAATAAATGAAACCGTAGGCGAACACTAGTTCTTAAACTGCGTAGACACTAGACTGCGAGACTGTACTCGCTAGATAAACGTCATAACAGGATAGCACAGCGAAAAACTCCTAATAGCACGCCAGGCTAACCGCCTATTGCATTAAATACTAATTTTATAACGAATATGGTCAAACACTAATTATTAGTAAATGTGCGATGTTAGTCATTGCTTCAAAATAACTTGACATATTTTCCTAGGCAACAACGGAACTAAAATAGGAAATATTATGCATAAGTTTTATTTTAAGGTAAAATATAATATTTAAGTAAGAATATTGCAAATAATAATGCCACCATGAAAAAAAAAGTTTTTATTTCGAAAACTCTAGGAAATATAAAAATGTGAAATATGAAATTTTAGTAATTTTTTCTATTTCATCCAATAATTTTTTTTAACTTTATTTTTCGGTATCCTTATAATTTAACAAGCAAAAAGATAAGACGACTATACACTTAAACTCGGTTTTAAACTGTTAAAATATCAAATCACTTATTTTTCCCATAGTATTTGGTACTGCGATCACGACATTGACGTCGTATGTCCCGCCTCGATAGTATTCGACCGCTTTCAACGCTACGTGGTGGGGTTTAACTTTATCTGACACTAGCCTTCCGCCAGCGGCTTCGCCCGCGTAGACCCGTTTAATTGGTCCCCGTAGGATAAAAAAATAGCCTATATGCTATTCCAGGCTTCATTACTATATTCAAATCATAGGCGTTTAGACAATTGTTTCAACCGTGTTGACTCTATTACCCGTTTTCACGTAAGAATGAAGCATTTTTCCGCGATTAAAAGTAGTCTATGTTACTCAGGGTGATTGTAGCTTTCTAATGGTGACAGAATTTTTGAAATCCGAACAGTAGTTTTTGAGTTTATTCATTACAAACATACAAAAATACAAATCTTTCCTCTTTATAATATTAGTATAGACTTCTGTGTTTCATGGTGCTCCAATCAATGTGGTCCTTTGAGAACACGTCTTCATCCCTATGCTAAATAAAATCGATTGATATTAAAATTAGTGGTCACCCATCTCACCCTCAACCTCGCCCATTTCGCTTGTATAAGTCGATCGCTTACGTTCTATTCACGCTTCTCCAGTAGCTCTCCTCAAGTTCAACTTTATACAAATTATTTATAACTGAGGGACACTTTATTAGAAAGCCTATCGTATGGGAATTGTGATATTTGTAATAACTTGATGGAGACGGGAAGTCTAAGAAACTTGTAATAAGAGGCCTTTCCCGGTGGTCTAACGCCCAGCGAGACTTCATAGAAATCGGTGTAATCCACGGAATCGGCTTACACTCGAACTGTATAGAATTTTTGTCAATTTATTTGTTCATTATTTATCTCACTATACTACTTACATACTAGTGATTGGTTACGACTTTGCTCGCTTACAATTGTAAGTTTAATTTGTCTTTATTTCCAATAATTATAACAAACGAACTATTATTGATTTTTTTAATAATATGTAACTCATAAGATATGGCTGCTTCGGGTTAGTGGCCAACCAGCTGATGGATATTGTTCTAACTGAAGGTTAAGAAAGGGGCAAGGTTATATGAGTGCTTTCTGCTAAGAACAAGCGGGAACGGAGCTTATAGTGGGAAGCGCGGAAACATGCTTGTAGTCACTAGCGGACATCCACCTCACACCCCACTGCTCCCATTTTACTTAGCTGCATAGATCGTGAGCCACAGGGCCATGGACACTTCGACGAGTGTGACCATATTCACACTTTATATTGGTTATGAGACAACCAAAATCTTTAAAATGTAATACTCGTACTTAGGGTTATCAACTTATTTTTCTATCAAATATAGTATTTTTGAAGTTATTGACATAAAAAATATAGTAGATGGCAAAAAAATGAAAAACATATATAGTATGTGGTTAAACTTGAACTAACGGACACAAACAGAGACAGAGGACCTACGCCTACGCCCACCGCGACACGTTCGATGACAGTTCGATGACAGAGCTAGCGAAGCTCGGGAGCTAGCGAAAATATAGTAGTTTCGCCTACTATATATATTTTTTAGAAATATAGTATTTGATCCCTTAAAATAGTAGGATACTATATTATATAGGAGGGTTGGCAACCCTACTCGTACTATAAGTGACATTTTGCAATAACGTGATTTCATTTGTATCTCATATAGTTTTTATTTTATCTTTAATAATCGCTTCAAATAACCTGTTTCGTGGGTTCCATGGACACACACAGACAGAAACACAAACAACCAGACCGAGAACAGAAATTTTAAACTCATCATTCAAATTTCTGCGGGAATCGAACCCGGGACCCTCCGATCGGCAATCCGGCAAAGTAACTATTGTGCCACACGGGTCGTCAAAGTTTGAAGTTGAAGTTGAATTTTAAGAACTTAAATTTATTCTAACACGTTAAGTCAAAATATTTGTCACTCTTTAATCATGATAAAACTTCAAAGCTTTTTAAATGAATCTGATCTCAACTAATTAATAGGTGCGAAACTTGCTTTATTTACAGCTAATTCTGGGCTTATATTACGTCTTTATCTCTCTATCATACGTCCCCTTTATACTTAATAATATAACTTAATAATAAATACTATTATTATCTAATAATAAAATTCAGTAAATTAAATATTTTTTAATAATATTGTATACAAAGGATATGACAAACTAAATGTACTGACAAACTTTACAAACGCCCATATTTGTGCTACTATTATTTGCAATAAGGTATTAAAAAGTATTAAATTAACAAAAAAGTGCTGCTAAACACAAAATTCAAGAAACAGCAGGTAAAAAAGGAAAAAATAATTCTATAGTACGAATGAGTCCTTTGCTGATAAAGCCTCGTAAAATTTCTGCACTGTCTATGATAAATACGAAAAAGTACTCATAATATAAATGAAGTTCTTGGGTTTCGAAAGTTTAACAAATCTGTGAGTTTTTTTTTTCATAGCGCCGTAATTTTTCTCCCACTAACCCAACGGTAGGTAGGCATCAAAGTAGAAGATCTGTTAAATTTGATTTTAACGGTTTCTAAATAACTTTAAATTATATACTAACAATATTTTATGCCCGAATAAGGTAAAATAATATATTAATGTTGCTGTTCTAAAGTTCAATCATCCCTATTTTACATTAACATTAAATGTTCTTGAATTCTAACCTTTTTTTTTCATACATTCACGAGTCAATTTTTTACTAGTCTCTTACGATGTCTGAGCTTGTGATAATTATTATTGATAGTCCTCTCACACGCGCAATATTTCATAACAATATAGCAATGTAATCCAAACATTTACAAACTTTATACTATGTTTATTGGCAAGGGGATAGACTAGAAGCTCTACAATCTCTATCACATACGCTCTCTTCATGACTCGTCGTTCAGTCGCTCCGTTCACCACACTTTAGTGCCAATTAATGCCACATCCACGCCCTCTAGTATTCAAACAGTAACAGTTTTGTCAGACCCCTCTATTCAGGACCAAAACGGTAGTCACTTGGTTTTAGGATGTTAGGATTTAGCACCTATTGTAGTTGTTTTTAAATTATGAAATGAAACATTTTTTATTTGAACGAAGTAGCAGACCTGTATGCACACTACATGGTGTTAAGTTAGGTTACTCTAGTACTCCGAAGACTGATGGTCGCCTCATCTTAATTTGGCCGGCAACTGCACCTTTCCACCGAAACACAAAATAATGCTTCTCGGCAGACGTGGGTGTAGCGGTGGCACTTACCCGGTCGAACCATTGCAGTTATCTTAGGGCCTCTTTCACCACCTTCAAGTAAAGTGACAAGTACGCTAATTGTCGGTTAAAGTCACCCGTAACTTAAGTTTCAATTTCACGATGTTCGAGTAGCACGAATGATAAACTGATCTGTACTCGTAGCTTTTATGTACTTGCCAATTAACTTTATTTGAGACGTAACAACAGATCAACACTTTACTTGGAGATTGTGAACGAGGTCCTAAGAATTTCGTCTAACCAGTCGTGAACTATGTCACTACTTTAGTGTCGCCGTTAGAGGTTTTTAAAAAGAAATTCTAAAATTATCTGTGCATTGTTATTTCATATAATACGAGTAAATTTCTATCTCATAATACCAAAAATACCTATCTATCAATGATGTATAAACTTTCGAAAGATTTATTTAAACAATGTGAATTTTTTTCAGCTTTTTTTAATGTCCCACTGCTAGGCACAAGTCTCCTTACAAGTGAGAGGGATTTAGGCCATAGTGCACCACGCTGACCAAGTGCGGATTGGTGGACGTCATGCTTTCGAGAAAATATGAATTTCTCTCAGGCATGCACGGCGATGGAGAACATCGTAATCAATGAAATATCACGATATTTTCCATCACCGTGGAGCAGCGATAAATTCGCACATTACAAATTTCTTTATCAGAGGTGCGAGCCGAGGATTTGAACCTGGGATCGGTCGCGTCGAAGACCGCGGTTTTTTACCATTAACTTATTACATTAATTAACAATGTGATTAGTATGGGAAAATGTATTCTTCGCAATCTAAAACTTAAATATAGTTTCTTATCTTAGAAAATATATAAGCTTGTGAATGTAAGTAGGTAAATAGAGATTAACATTTATAAGATGAGAGGTTTGTTGCTTAACTTACGAGTACTCGTATTTTGTAAGATTTAAGTAAATTATTTTTTTTTGGTTAGCTCACTTAACTAGTCAACTAACATTTTTTTCTCATAATTATTAATATTCTAAATTCGTCATTCATATTTTTGAAATCAATAAACAAAATAACAGCTGTCAAACCCGAAAACAAAAGCTGTACTTAACTAACAACTCCGATTGGTACAAGAACATTGAAGATGTACTTACGGTTAAAGTTAACTAACCATTTAGCCAGAACGATGTGCTAGCACTTATTGTAATGGTGTATACTGACCCGCGCGGGTTGTGAAATCCTTATTACATTAAGGTATCTATGCCTTGGTGATAAGGTTCAGTTTATTTTTGATTAGCACTAACCTAATGCGCAGGCTTTATGCAATAGTTTTTGGAAATCAAACAATTGTTGCAACATACGCAGTTTTCCGATTCACTGAATGAATACTACGTGTTTTCTTCTTAACGAAACGGTTTTGCAGTCACGTTGTCAAAATTCTATTGTTTGTTTATCTGTCTTTGTTGAGATTTCAATAAGTTGAAGATGCAGATTTTATAAGTCAATGACTTATTATAGTAACTAGCCTTCCACCAGCGGATTCATCCGCGTGGACCCGTCTTATAGGTTCCCGTAGGATAAAAACTGTCCTATGTCCTTTCCCAAGGTCCACTTTATCTGTGTTCCAAATTCCATTAAAATTGGTTCAGTAGTTTAAGCGGGAAAACGTAGCAGACAAACAGATAGACAGAGTAACTTTCGAATTTATAATATTAGTAGGGAAGTATGGATTATGTATATTAGTATTACCTCAAAGTGTTTAAATATCAATAAGCAACGGAAATAATTCAGTTTATTTTTGTGTATAAGGAAATTACTTCTACATAGTAATCAGTGGCGTAGCTATCGTAGGGCCAGGTGGTGCAGTGCACCAGGGCCCCGGAGCTCATGGGGCCTTCTAGCCTCAGCTTTGAAAAAAAATTAAAAAAAGGAAAGTGAAAAAAAGGAAGTGTATACAGCGATGCTACTGTTTCATACAATTCCTGTTACTTCCGCGGCAGCGGAAAGATCTTTCAGTAAACTGAAGATTATAAAAAAAATATTTAAGAAACAGCATTCGACATGATCGCCTCCGACATTTATCGTTTACTGCAATAGAAAATGAGGCGGCATCAAACTTGGATTTGAGTGAATTTATAGACGAATTCGCAAAAGTTAAAGAACGCAAGAGATTGTGAATTGGACGGGGAATTCTGTTAAAAATCGTTTTTTCTCTTAATTAATCTTATCTGTATAATAAATATTCTATATTGTCATGTGCCGGTGCGTCGTTGTTTATTTATTCCCTTTTTAGGGTTCCGTAGCCAAATGGCAGAAAACGGAAACCTTATGGATTCGTGATGTCTGTCTGTCCGTCCGTATGTCACAGCCACTTTTTTCCGAAACTATAAGAACTATACTGTTGAAACTCGGTACGTAGATGTATTGTGTGAACCATATTAAGATTTTCACACAAAAATAGACAAAAGCAATAAATTTTGAGGGTTCCCCATACTTAAAACAGTTCTAAAACAAGTTTTAAGTTTCAGTTACTGAAACTCAAATTATTTTTTTCATCAAACCCATACATACGTGTGGGGTATCTATGGATAGGTCTTCAAAAATGATATTGAGGTTTCTAATATCATTTTATTCTAAACTGAATAGTATGCCCGAGATACACTTCCAAAAATGTAAAATGTGTGTCACCCGGGCCCCCCTGTAACTTCAAATCTTCTGTAACTTCTAAATATTTAAGGGGGCTCCCATACAATAAACGTGATTTTTTTAGATAATGTACGGAACCCTTCGTGCGTGAGTCCGACTCGCACTTGGCCGGTTTTTCTTCTTCTATTAAACACATAGACATTCTAATAGACACGACGTATGGATTTAGCCTACTAGGGATAATTCAACTCACTGTTTCCTATTCTTATTCCTATCAATAATTTTAAAGGCCAATATAAGTTCAAACTACGCGAAAAGAGGGGAGGAGGGCCCGATTCTCTCTCTATGCACCAGGGCCCTTGTCCCCCTAGCTACGCCACTGATAGTAATGACTATTTAAAATTACTTATAACCAGGCAAATAAAAACCATAAATAATAATTTAACTAACGTATGTTTTGTGAACGAATGCCCTAACAACTTATTTACAGAACTTTAATTAAAAAAAACTAAAAGTAAGTCCGCTTTGCACGATTATTTTTTACCACGAACGTGTAAGTTATGGGACAACCTTCCAGCTGAGGCATTTCCAGTGGACTATGACATGGGGTTCTTCAAGAAAGCTGTAAAAAAAGCTCTCCTCCAAAGCCGGCAATGCTCGGGTGGCTCCTCCGGGGTTGCCCGTGTCCATAGGCGACGGTGATCGCTTCATCACCACGCGGCCCGTCCGCCTTTTTGTACGGATTATTTATTAATTTTTTTTTTATATATGTGGGCTACTCCCACATATTTATTATATGTAAGTTTATATTTACACTCACACACAGCGACACACATATAATATTATATTTATGTTTATTATTTATCACACACACATATACATACATACACATATAGAACATACACACAGACACATACACACCTGGTGTGTCTTCGCAAGTCCGAGCCGAGAGTGAGTCGATGGAATGCGTGTGCGCCGGGCGCCGTGACGCGACGTCGGCCAGGGATGGCCGAGATGGCACCACGGGTATTCCTGAATCACGCTATCGAAGTTTTCGGAATATCCTACCATATATACAAGCTCCGAATTGAGTCAGTTGGAGCGCGGCCGCTCCCCGGGCATGACAACCTCGCCCGGCGGAAGATCTCCCTTTGCCAAACTGGTGACCCCGGACAAGAATACGTCCCTTCTGATCTTCATCAGTCGCACCTTCACTCCCTGGATGGAATGCAGCATCACTTCACCAGCTCGTCAGGGTCATCGCAGCGCATCATGATAACGCTTCCTGATCCTGATCCAGCTACCTCCTGCGAAGTCGTGGACGGCTCGAGTACCCACTCTACTCGCCTCCACATTCCAACCTACCCTCACATCTCGACTCACCGAAGATAGAGGGCATCTCCACACTTCGCTACACCCTCACATCCCGACTCACCGTGGACAGAGGGCGACACAAGGTCTGCACCCTCACATCTCGACTCACCGCAGATAGAGGGCATTCAAGGCGCTTGTAAGCGAAGATTACTCAAGCATGGATAGAAGTTATCGACCTCCGGTCTGAGCAGGGGGTGATGTAGCAACCTTACGCTACTCATCAAGAGATGGCACCACGGGTATTCCTGAATCACGCTATCGAAGTTTTCGGAATATCCTACCATATATACAAGCTCCGAATTGAGTCAGTTGGAGCGCGGCCGCTCCCCGGGCATGACAACCTCGCCCGGCGGAAGATCTCCCTTTGCCAAATATATTATATAATCATAACCAGTTGAATTTCTGTTTATTTAAAATAATCAATTACGAATTCTTTTAAGTACGTTTTATTGCGACAATATTTTCAACTTCAAGACAGTAAGCCCTTCTTTTATTGATCGATTTTAGAACAAACTGCCAAAGAAAGTGTAAATGAATCTAAGTAGGTATTTATTCGTTAATTATAAACAGACAGGTTTCCGCTGTAAACACGAATTTCCTAATTTGTTTACGATTATTATTGCGCGACTCATAGACATGTCGTTTGCGTTGTTTATCGTTCGACGTCCGCACAAACTCTATAGTTATTTAGCAAGTATTTTTTTTTATTATTCGACTTGGTACAGATTTATCGTGAAGTTTCATACAATGCTTTGCACATACGCTGAACAATTTTTAAATGTTAGAACTTTTATGGTTCAACAAATAAAGTACTATTCTGTTAAATATAAAACACATTCATATGTTTCATTGGTCGGTACATAAATAAAACTTAATAACTGATTAGGACATTAATATGGTAAAGGAAATAAGTTTTAAATCGTTAGTTCCACAGGCTTAAATTTGGATTATTCCAGAACTTTATAAAGGCATCTTAACTTTGCCATCTCATTCATATATTGCTCCAGTTGTATTCTTA
This sequence comes from Pyrgus malvae, assembly GCA_911387765.1. NCBI lineage: Eukaryota > Metazoa > Arthropoda > Insecta > Lepidoptera > Hesperiidae > Pyrgus > Pyrgus malvae. Next base: position 1,579,600 of record OU426958.1, on the reverse strand, counting down.
TGATGATGATGTGAAATGATGAACTGAAGACACAATAATTTAAGTAAGCTTTGAACCAAAGACATGGATTCACGACGACAAACGTACCTTCCTTAACATTAACTTATACTTACATATAGTAGATACTAGCTGACCCGACAGACGTTATCCTGTCTTAACTATGAATATTAGATTCAAATTATAAACGAAAAGAAGTGATATTGTGGCAAAGCATTCTTTAATTTTCTAAGTTTTCGTGCAATTTCCTTAATGTTTTCTTACATACGAACTTTTTTCGCCCAATAACAAACACAACAAAAGAAGAATTAGCGAAATCGGTCCAGCCGTTCACGCGTGATGTCGTGACCAAGGAAAAATGGGATTCATTTTTATATATAGAGATACTGTTTGTCCCACAGCTGAACATTGAAATTGTCATTTAAAATAGAAATAAAGTATCCAAAACAGGAATAATATCGAAATCTATTTAAATAGCGCCGCGATGGTTACTAGGCTTTTGATGAAATGATTCCTTATCTTTATAGTTATAAATATAAGACGACCGCTGGCGGCTGGAGGTCAAAACCACGAATCTCGCACGACAGTGGGTTAGCCAAGTTCGATATCGTAAAGCACGTTAGTAAATGCTAAGGCAACATTTGATTATGTTAAGGCAAATTATGAAATACTAATATTAGTATACGTGACATTAGTAATATTAGTGTTTCGTTAATATTTCCTGTTCTGAGGAATATGTAACTTGATTATTTTTGATTGCTTCGTAAATTGAGTATCGAAACTGCGGCTTTCGTAGCGATAAATAGTAGTGTTTTAATTTTGTCCGTGGCTCGAAGTTTTATGGATGGCAATGCCTTGCGGCCAGGGTGATTGTCAGGGTGATTACTCATCAAATATATTTGAGTTTCTTCTGTTTCTTTTTATCTTTCTTTAATTACATTTTCCATATTGACACAGCATCATAGAATTGTGGCAAGTATGCCTTGCTCATCTGTGAGAAGCAATAAGAATTGTTACCAAACCTTTTGAACTTGATTTAAACTTACAACTATCAAAAGAAGTTTTGACTTTTCGATGTTTCTACAGTTTGCTATATATATATGTGTAATAAGAAAACACACGTGTAGATATAAACTAGGGCAACGAACATTCCCATTCCTAGACTATCAATAGTCAAATACGAACTAGGCTTATCATTTCAAATTTAATCTAGCATAATTCGGCACACGCTATCTCGCGATATTTCATATTCGCAATCTCCTGCATTATTGATAACTGGCCCTGCCCTAGGTTAGTGACGTGACGCCATCGCACTGTCACTATATCGATGTTTGATAACAGATACTTACACATCTTAGCTTACTGTGTTAAGAAACTAATAATATCATACATTAATAACTTTAGATAAAGAAACGTAATGTTTTACTTTTGATAAATGTGTGTTAAATAATAATGATTACTTTTAGTCACTTATAAGCTTGCGTTGCAATTACTGTCTTTACATTGTTCATGTATACATTGTAGATATATTTATTACGATTTTGATATCGATCGATTTATCCATAAGCAAATAGACTATCTAGGATTTATATTTGGGCTCTAATCTTTGAAATAAATTGCTTTCCTGTCCTTCAGTCGCCCTTGATAGCGGATAAGGTTATCAATCTAATCATAGAATTTTTGCTAATGAACTCACTATTGAAAATTATCACTGCATTTTATCATTTTAATCTCATGTTGCAACAGACTGTCATTTGTTTATCGTTTGATAAAAAAAAATAAAGAAATATAATTTCGATTGTACCTACGATAAAATTTACACTGTTTTACATTCCATAAAATAAGCATTCTTCTCTTAAATTCTGCTAGTGCTTACGTTATATATCAATAACAATCATTAAGATAAAACGAACGAAAATTTTATTATATACTTTCACGAATGCGTTACTTATTTTACCTTATATATTACACGGATTGCAACAAACATAGCAAATACATAGAATGCATAGTATTTCGAAAATAGCTGTCGATATTATTTTCCCATCACTAGCTTTTGTGCAACTCTTATCGCGTTTTTAATACGCCACATCTAAATATTAGCGAAGCAAACATAGACGAATGACTATGTACAAATTTGCAATCTTTCTAACATAAACACATGCAGGCTTATCATTACTAGCTTTCGACCCCTGCGTCACCTGCCTCTGCGTACAAAACTAAAACATTAAGCATTATTATCTTTCCCAATTAATTGTGATAAATTTATATAATGTTAAGAACAGTTGCTATACCTACACTCTTTGCATTCGTTATTTAGAATCTGTAATTTATATATCTTCTTTTGTTTTAAATACTTTTCTCTTAGAATATCATATGGTAAGAAATGAAAAAATCAGATTACTTTATCGGATAAATCCGGCTAATTTAAGAATAATAAAAAGGTGGCCTGATAAAGGAAATAATTAAGATACTAACTCCAAAAACATATATTTAAGAAAGAGGAAAAATTTATAAATTTAGTTAAAATCTTTATCTAACATTCTTTTTATCTTTAAAATAGGTGAAAAATATCATTCCTATTTCATTTTTCTAATTCTAACATTCATTTTCCTTAAACATAATTACTTTTTTTGAGTCGTTATATTAATCATTAGTAGGTACTCCGTTGACCGAGCGTTGCTCGGATAAAAACAATTGATTATTTTCAAAGTAATGTATTTAACAACGCTATCTATTGAAGTAGCTCCCAATTAAAATAGTATTACATATACTTGTTGCCAGATGTCAGGAGGAGTCATATTTTTCAGTTTATGTTTAAGTAAATTATCGCTGATAACACGATATCTAAGGTATAAGCCTAGCTAGATCAACTTAGTGCCCCCAAAAACCCCAGCATATAAATGATCATGAAAACCGTTGGAACCGTTCCCGATTCAGATTATATACTTAGATATATACAAGAATTGCTTGTTTAAAGGTATAAGGATTACCATTATGTATGAAGCGCGTATGGCCCAGCGGTTAGCGTAGAACACAAGCAATCTATGCGACCAAACCAAACGGGCGCGGGTTTCCGTGCTTCGGAAGGCACGTTAAGCCGTCGGTCCCGGTTGTTGTCGATAGATTGTTGTCTTTAAACCTTGTTGGAGGCCTAATGGGCGGTTTGAAAACATCCGACAGCGGGTTGGCTACTAACCCGCATTGGAGCAGCGTAGTGGAGTAAGCTCCAGGCCTTCCCAACAATGGAAAGAGACCAGTGCCCAGCAGTGGGACGTAAAAAGGGTTGCAGCCAGATTACCATTAAGTAGCCACCTTTTCCATTTCATTTTTTATTAAATCTATCATTTACTAATACATTATTGATCATAATTTGAGTCAATACAAACAAAGTTCCTAACATACAACAATATCATAGTAGTGTAGATACGTATCTATGTTTAACCAATATGTGTACAGTAACTGTTCATACATCGCTGTAAGTATAGGTGATTGACCCTAAAAAAATATAATCACCACTATTCTGCTTATAAAAGATAGCTGTTTAGATTGTATGACACATAGTACGGTTATAATTTTATTTACGCGGACTTTTTAAAATAAAAGAAAGTACAAAAAAAGTGCATGAATTTTGATGCTAAAACAAAGTTTTAATACGAAGGAAAGCTTTTTTATTTTTGTGTATGTTCTTCAAAATGAAAATATTGTATTTGCACAAATATGGGTGAAAATTGTTGTACAAAATTAGGGTGTACAAATTTTTATTTAATTTAATGAACTCATTAATTTTAATGACTAATTTAAACTTAAATTCTTAAAATGACTATTTTTACAGTAGTTTTACTAGTTTTACATTTTATAGTGTTAATTAATTAGAATTAGACCCAATTTTGTACTTTTTATAACAATTTATTTTATTTGAACCATAAGAGGTTCACCGTCATCAGCTTTGGGCACACACCAGGATGGGTTTTTGTACAGTGAGAGGAAAATGCTAACGGAAAGAAATCTTCCAGTTTTTTATGCTGCAGACAAATATACCTATTTATTATGTAAATATTTTTTTTATTTGATTTATGTCTTGATTTTTACCAAGCACAAACTCCTATGTCGTCACACTACTTGGTACAGATCTAACGCTAAGGAGACTGGAGCTTAATTCAAGACGCAGCTCCAATACGGGTAGGTAGAGATGCAGGTTAATAGATCCGATACGGTTTGCTTTTGCTTTTAAATTTGAGGAAATAAATAATAGGGACGAAGAAAGGTTTCGAAAAACACTTATCAAGTTAACACAAATGACAAAACAAACATTTTTTTATTTGAATGGAGTAGCAGACGAGCATGCAGGCCACGTGGTGTTAAGTGGCATTGCAGCCAATGGACATCTACATACATCCTCAAGCAAGCATATGTAAGTCTTGTCTGAGGTCGTATGCAGTTGCGCTGCTACTCCGGAGGCTGGTGGTCGCCTCATGTAAGTGGCCGGCAACTGCACCACCGAAACACAATATAGTTGGTTCACGACAGAAGTGAGTGCAGCGGTGGTACTTCCCCGGGCGAACCATAATAGTTCTACCACCTACAATTTACTTACAATAAGTAATTTCAATGCAATAGAGACATTATCTTAAACACTCCATGTTTTAGGATGTTTAATTACTCTCTTTCGAACAAGTAAGAATTATACTCCAATAGCTTTTACTTAGTGTAAATTTAAATTTGGACTCTTCCATAATGTAGAAAATGAAATCTGTAGTGTACTGTCTGTCTTTTGCAATTCACTCGTAAACGTTAAACCTCGCTTACGTTCGCTAAACAGAATGAGGAGAAAAATGTAGCTAATAAGCAATTGAGTCATTGATCGGGTCAAAACCCTCGAGGATATAAGGAAGAAATAATCTGTTATCTATTTGGTTTACATAACAAACTATTATGTAGAATTAATTGCTTCATTGCGCGATGTCACTGACATACAGGGACGGCTTGCGAGGGCCCGACGATTTCGTAGCGACTACGCAGCGTTCCCGTAGCGACTTGTAGCGGCAGCGTAGCAGCTGAAATTCTTGCTACGAACCTGTCTTACAATATACAACAATCCATTTCTATGTCCGTCATTGATTGTTATACATTAAAAAAATGTTTCCTCGGTTTTACTCAGAAGGAGTCGCTTTAATAATTAATAATTAAATAAGGGTGTAGCCTCGGGATTAAGAATAGAGCTACGGTATCCCCTACCTGATCGTACGAGGCGACTAAAAGGGGGCTTCCGCGGTTGTGGACGCTGTGAGTGTGAGCTTGATCCGCCCAGCCAGCAGCCCCGGGAAGGACGGCGGTGTGTGCGTGGCCGCATACCCCCGTAAGCATCGGAAGGTGCAGGAGAGCACATCTGCTCTCCCGAAGATGGGCCCATTCTGTGGCGTGGAGGACACCGGAGCGTTTCACTGGAGATCCCGGAGTCCTCCCCAAGCGCAGAGGCAGGCCACCGAGGGGGTTTTATTGCGGTCAAATCCCACATAGCCCGGTATCCTCTCCCAAGGTGCCGGGTGCCTTTTGAAGGTTCCCCCGATACCAAAAAAAGTACACACCTTTATTTTTAAGCTTAAATTAGAGCTCAACGATAACCGAGTGGTTAAGACACTGGCTTTCGATTCGGAGGACCTCAGTTCAAACCCCGGTGCGTTATCACCCAGTTTTATAGGTGAATATATCGTTGACCTTAAACATTACTCAAATGTACATTAAACACAATTTGCACTTAAATTTTGATATAATCATAGATAAATTGCTTAGATATCGTATCGATAATTTGTTGTCTAGTGCTTTTATTGAATAGCGTTTTTATAATTTAATTGACGGTCAGTTTTATCTTTATAACGTAGACATTTGGTCACCAGTGTAATTTTATCAGTTAGTAATTAAATATTGACTGTCATCATCAAAAACTTTAGTGTTGTAATTTAAGGTGTTCTCTCAAAGTAAAAATATTCTTTAGCCAAAGTTAATCACGCTGGACAACTGCATACTCTTAGTCATCAAGTGTGTAATATAGTGTACGCCCGGTTTTGAATCTGGACCCTCCACATGGGAATATTTTGTCTTGCGTTATCTAATTTAGTATATAAACACTTGATTTTTTCCCGCATATTATTTATTATTCTCACAGCATTACAGTAAAATGCGCATAGGTAATACATTGTTCTGGGTATGAATGTTAAAATAATAAAAAAACATTAACATTGTGCATTTTTAATGTCTTGGAATGGTTAAGGAATAATTCCGCACGAATTGCTTGAATTATCAGTATTAATTTCTATCTAGTATTTTTATAAAGTACTCAGTAATTTTCTTTCACTATTTCTTCGTTACTTTTTTCATTAATAGATGTAGGTACTTTGTTCAATGTCCATATTTTAAATCTTATAATATAAAAATGAATCGTAAAATGTGTTGGTAAGCGCATAACTCAACAACGCCTAGACCAATTTGTCCAATTGTTTTTTTAAAATGTTCGTTGAAGTTCAATGATGGTTTTTACGGCGAAAAAAATTCGAATAATTGCCGGAAAAACCATAAAAACAGCCCTTTTCTTTTTCCCATACAAATATACTAAAACGTAGTAGTCAATTTGAGCTTTATTGCTATTGTATAAAGTTCATATTAAATTACAAGCACTCACTGTTGTCTAAGCAATGTAGGTGTGTTCCTAACGTCAAAGATCATAATCTATCAAAACAGTGTGCGTGTGTGCGTTGGAGCACAGAATACATCGTTGGAGGAGTTTAATGTCGCATAGCATGATGTTATATAGCTTATAGCATTCCCTAATAACTGGACTATTCAACACAAAAATAATTTTTCAGTAGTTCCTGAGATTAGCGTGTTCAAACAATCAAACATCCACGCGGACAAAGTCGGGGGCGGCCGCCATTCCTACTAATATTATAAATTCGAAAGTAATTCTGTCTGTCTGTCTGTTACGCTTTCACGCTTAAACTAATGAACCAATTTTAATGAAATTTGGAACACAGATAGAGTGGACCATGAGAAAGGACATATGATGGTTTTTATCCTACGGGAACTTATAAAACGGTTCCACGCGGGCGAAGCCGCTGGCGGAAGGCTAGTACTTGATATAAACGAATTTTACAAGTATAGACAGTCGAGCCATCAGCTGTCACCCCTCCGTCTTAAGAATATTCGATGAAGCCACGTGTCCTGACGCGAGTTTAACATTTTTTACCCATCCCAAAAAAGTGCACAACTCCTCTAAAGAAGTTTTCACTTCAATAATTGATAAAAAATCATGTTTAAAATAGGTTTAGAAGATTATTAAGTCCAACTTCTTTCAAACTGTCGGCATGATGTTAGTACGGAACTACTGATTAAAAAACCCAACGTACCTAACGAATTTTAAAAATATAAAACTGTTTTAGAGCTACTGATAACGCAAGATTATTACTAAAAAAACTATGCTGATAGCATTACGACCTCACATTTCTGGAAAAATATCCTAATAAAGGAGTCTTTGTCTCACTAAACTAATGAGCGATAGTACAACAAACGAAGAGTGTTAGGCGTTGCGAAAGGATAATGTACTTGGATAATATTAAGGGACTTATTTAGAAATGACTATATATTTATACTATAAAGCTAGTTGAACGTTAAAATCTATCGACCATAAACTGTTTTAACCCTTTTTACATCCCACTGCTGGGCTGTCTCTCTCCTTATCTCCTCTCAGAATATAGGTTTTTTACTTTTTTCTCGAAACGTATAAAATCTACCGCTATATTTAGATATTATAGATTTAGATCTATACCGTGATGAACCATAACCAATTCTTCTCATTTAATAACTGAAATCCGTGACCAACACAAAGAAAAAGAAAAAAACATAATAATAATAACCTAAGGTTTCTGTAAGGTAAGGTTAAGGAAAGATTAGTACTAGTACCTACGTGACCTAAGAAATTACATAATTTATAAGCTTCACTGCGCATTACTTGGTCGTATTTTCCCTATTCCCGGATTTGTTGATTTCCACGAAACATCCTAAGCGATTACATAAGATCACAAATTCATTGCCAGTTGCTTTTCTCATTTGATAATAAAAGAGATTTATGAATTCATTTTAAATAAGTTTTTTAAGCAATGATAGTCTATCAATCAGTCAACTCGTGACTTGGGACACCGATCTCCCACGCGAAAGTAAAAGCCACAGGTTCAAAAGGTACACTACGAATCAGGCGCGGAAGACGGAAGGCGAAACAAGCCAATTTGGGACACCTCTTCCCCCAAATTTCTTAGCGACCTCCCCCCCCCCCCAAATTTCTTGGCGACCCCCCCCCCCCCAAATTGAAGGCTGCGACCGCGCCTGCTACGAATTTTGTTATGTATGTATGTATTTATCCCAGCTCCATGGTTTGGGAAAATTTACGATGTTATCTTTGGCTGTTTTGCTGCAACCACCAATCCACACTTGCCTGATGTGACATGCTAAGTTCCCAATCAGGGTACCCAGTTGGAGGGAAATTATTATATGAAGCGAGTTTACCAAAAGCAAGTTTAGAATGCAACGATCTTTACAGCTAAGCAAAAGAGGCATGTTCCACAGTAATATGGGTGACAGCTAGACCAGTAAATAATTCATGTAGACACCTGAAGAGGATTGACCACTGAACTACTCCAAAAACCAGCGTTGGGACAGCGTGGTGTAGAAACCTTCAGGCCTTCCACGTTAGTTACGAGAACAGTTAAAGACGCATGCCTCTATGCAAAAATGAGTGCATATATTGAAGAGCAATAATAAGTAGTAAATGATACCGAAGCCTACGTTTAATATATTGTATCTTTTAAATTGACCTCATGACAATAGTTTAAAGTAACTGAAACGTTGCGTTGAACCATTGGACCTCCAAAATAGACCTCTGAGATGATATGCGCATAACCCCGTAGAGGCGTTGCTTGTAGGCGTTTCAGAATCAGCATTATAATTCCCAAGGTTAGTTACTTAGGCCGGAAACACGTAGGACGTTCTCTATACATTATTTCCGTAAACAGCAGGTATATGGGCGAGGGTCGGCCAATGGCAGCGAAGGTCAAATTTTAAATGGCCAATCGCAGCGGGCGATGTGGAATTCGAACTATGTAGGCTCGATTTGAAAGTGAAAGTTGGCCAATGGTGTGTCTAGTTTGCACGTAGTTGTGCCGTATGTGGGCATATGTAAATAGGAGTTACGTGTGTGTGCGTTGTGAATGAAGCCTTTACGTAATTACGGGTAGTGGTTCCCGTAAATCCTATTGACTTGAAACGACTTGCCATTGTATGCGACAACTGCTATTGTGCGATTCTAATCTCTTTTTAGCGTTTTGCGTTTTGAAAGTGAAGCTGTTTTTTGTTCTGGCTCAATAGACTTGTATGTAGATACCACTTGATTTAAAAAAACATATTTTTGAAATCCTAAGGAAAAAATACGTTAATAATTGACACTATTTGTAGATTTGAAACATATTTGAAAAATAAAACTGTTTAACAAAAGTGCTTATTACAAAGTAAAAATATTACTGCGTGGCGCAATGGTTACCATGCCGGACTGCCAATCGAAGGGTTCGACTCCCGGCGAAACAGCAATTTGAATGATGAGTTTTAATTTCTGTTCTTAATGTTTAAATGTTTTAATTTTTGCTCTTGTTATTTCTTTTCATTTTAATAATAAATATACGAGTGTTTTTGAGTAAAAAAAACTGTTCTCGGTCTGGGTATATGTGTTTCTGTCTTTATGTGTGTCCATGGTACCCACGACACAGGGTATATCTTACCTACTGTGGGGCTATGAGTGTGAAGCGTTATTTTATTTTGATTTATTAAAAAGTTAACAAATCACTTGTTTCCAACTAAGTTTCAAGATGAATTCTAAATTGTTAACCGTTTTATAACAATATCTTCACTAGTTCTACTGTTTTGCAGCAAAGTCCAGAAAGCAAACCTTTTATGTACCCGACACCAATTTTTTGAATGGAATAGCATACGAGCATGCAGGCCCCGTGGTATTAAGTGGTCGCTGCAGTCCATGGACATCTAGACACAACCTCAATCAAGCCTAAGTCTTGCCTGTGGCCTCATGCAGGTACGCTACTCCGAAGGCTGGTGGTCGCCTCATGTAAGTGTGGCTGGCAACTGCACTTTTCCGCAACACAACAGAATTAACGGCAGAAGTGGGTGCAGCTGTGGTTCGTCCTCGGCTCTAATATATAAAAGTACAGATATATTTATTGGTTAAGGTTAACTCTTTTTAGTACTATATTGACTAAATTTTAGCATATATTTATACAAGCATTATTATAATAATAATGTTATTAATATACTTTTCTCTTTACAGATTTGAAACAAACGGGGCTAGTAAGAGGACAGTTGCAATCGTCAAAGTGAGTACAGTGTAAAGAAAAAAATTACAATACTCATACTTAACTGTACCCTAATAAATAAAACTATAAGGACCTCTTAATTACAATGAAATGCACAACTTTTCAAAAACTCATCGGTTCTTTTCCTAACGCCCATACGAGTACACGTGTTGTTAAAATCAAGGTTTTCGATTGTTTACTATATGTGAGACAATTCGTTTATTGTTTACTATATGTGAGACAATTCGTTTATTGTTTACTATATGTGAGACAATTCGTTTATTGTTTACTATACGTATGTGAGACAATTTGTTTCAAAATCAGCTACGAAATGATAGTTTTAAGCTCTGAAATAATATGCTTTCAGAGCTTAAAACTATCATTATATCCTTTAGTTTCGACGACACTGCCTCGCGAGCTTTTTTCACACAACTACACAACAAGCAGTCTTGTAAAAAGAATAGATTGATTTGTTGGTTAAAAATTCGTAGTCCGATCATGTCACGATTGAGAAACATTTCTTTGTCGTTCGAATGTTATCAATAAAATACTACAACTTTGTTATTATAAAAATGACTTTGATTTAATAAACTTATCATTCGCCAGCTGTTTCGCTATTCGAGGAGTAGGTAAACTTTTTATTTTATTAATAGATTTTTTAGGGTCCCGTAAGCTAACGAGGACACTTTAAAGTATTACGAATTTGGTCGATAGTATTATATAAGTAACACAATAGATATTGCTCTAAAAAAGTATATACCTATTAAGTAAAAATAGACACGGGGGTGGTACTTCTTTGATCGAGGTTGGATTAAATTTTAATGCTTAATCATCACCATCGTTAACTAGATCTCTTTACGGTTTACCAACTAGTTAAAAAAACCAGAATTAAAAAGGCGCAAAAGAATGGAATAATCATTACAAAACAAAATATGATAACGTGTTATTTTTACATAACAATTTTTTTAGAGATATGTAAACCATGAATGATTTCGATCCGATTACTGCACGTAAACCACTAACTTTACCTAATAGTCGCCTTAGAAAAGTTACTGACTCACCCATAATTTTTGCGCCAAATCTGGTGCGGGGAAAGAACGCACACATTTTAATTTTGTCACACATTCACAAATATTCTTTCATCGCTACAGACGCATACAATTCTAAATATGTCAATTTCAATTAACAACGTCATTTTCTATGCACCGTCAACAGTGACACCGACACACTAGTTGTATAACTAGAAGGCACATTGTGCATGGACGTTGGGACGAGGGGTTCGCCCGTAAAGGCCACTCCTATGACGGGTGTCATACCCGTCATACCTTGATGCTTTAAGCCTGTCGCCAGAAATATATGTTGCCTTATATGCTACCTTGTACAAATTTGTTGAAAAGGTCGAATTGCCACTAAGTATAAACACGTCGACAGAACTTGTTCACACAACCACTGATTGCTAATTGTCTCACAATCAATGTCACAAAGCACAAATTCTAATTAAACGTAGGCATAGGTATTTTTGGTTTTTCCGATCTCACTCAAATGCAAACTAGCCTTAATTTCCGCCTTGATTTAAAATTAATCGGAGCTGGGAATATCTATAACAGTTTGGATGGTTTTTGTTGCTCAATCGCGCTAGAACGGCTGAATGGGTCGAGATGAAAGGCGCAAAGTTGGATAGGCTACTTTTTATCCCGGGAAAATGTGCTGTTCTCGTGTCAGTACAATAAAGTAAACTCAAATCAGTCGAGCGAAACGGCCGAATCATTAGTACCGTACAGGAGACACTTGTCGAACAATAATTTCATATTTACCACATAATTTTTTATCCTCAATAATTATTGTTACTTAGTGTATAGTGTTTAGTATCGTAGTCTAATTAAGCTTAAAACTTAGGTATTTAATTCACACTTGACCAATTATTGCGAACCTATTATAACACACAATAATTAAGTTTTTCGATAAGCGATAGGTAGGTCACGTCTGATAGCTCACGCGCTAGATAAAGCCTAAGTTTTAAGTTATTTTTCTGATAACGACGCAGTATTTTAGTGTCATAAAGTGTTTGACGAAGCAGAAGATTTCATTTACATATTATTAAATCGCGTACCTACATTACTGACTGCCTTTCTGAGGCACACCTACGCAATTTCTGTTTTCGCGCGAATGACTCAAGTCGTCTATAATTATTTTAGATGGATATTAACACACATTTACAGGACATGGAAAGAACAATAGATCGATTCTAAGTTTAAGCGTATGCTCCAGTTGAAACGAAACTGTAGTAATACTAACGATCATGAGTAAAGCTGGAAACATTCAGAAGGCTTATGATTGTATTTGGGTACACAAAAGTAATACTAGGAAAAGGTTTTTGTGTTGGCATTTTTACCTAGAGAAGAAAATGGTTACCATTAAGTTTATAATGAATACTTTTTATTTATTTATTTATTTATTTATCTACATTACTCCTGCCTTTACAGGTACCTACCCAATGCGACAGAGTAGTCATATCTACGTACATAAAATATAAAACATAAACTACTAATATAAAAAACTAATATAAAAAATATAAAATCATATTTATCAATAGAAAAATCTATACATATAAAAGAGGATGTTTGTATATATGACATCGCAAAACTCAGAAACTATTCGACCGATTATTATGAAAATTGGTATGTATATGTATTTTTTCACGGAGAAGGTTTATATGCTATCCATTATTATTATTATTTAATATTTAAACGCGATACGGAGTTCGCGGGGTCAGCTAGTACTTTATAAGCAAACAAGCTGTGCCCCGCGGTTTCACACGCGTTAATTTTTTTTAAAGTATCCTATTTTACTTCTGATAACTCCAAAAATATAATAATATGTACAAAGTCTCATGATAATCGGTTGAGTAGTTTTCGCGTGAAAGAGTAACAAACAAACTTCCGCATTTATAATATTAGTAGGATATGATTTAAATAAAACAGTATGCATGTTTAACAACGTACGAATATATTTCTATACAGATTTCGAATTAATTAAATCAATTTACTTACTTAAAAGGAAATTATTCGTATTATTTTCAATGAAGTGTGTCAAGAGCTAGAAGCTTCTAATTTTATGAGTAGATCAACTTAATAATATTTTTCTTCAATTAATTTGCCTAGCTGCAAACAAATCTAATACTAAAAGTAAATAAATTCCTTATCTGTGACTTTACAAAACATCTGTAAATTATAAAAATATATTTGCGCGCGTCCACCAATCCGCACTGTCCACCAATCCGCACTTGGCCAGCATGGTGGACTATGGCCTAAACCCCTCTCAATTATGTGAGAAGGAGACCTGTGCCCTAGCAGTGGGACATAAAAAAAAGGTTGAAAAAAAAATTGCGCGCGTAAACAGGACTGTTGGTGTGGCGACGCATGCCGTGGCGACGGGTCGCCACACTCTGTTGAAGCAACTTGAAATTACCTAATAATAAATTTGTGTATTTCAAAATAAATGTTTATTAAATAAATAGTCGTCATTCGCACCAGATGTGGCTGAATGGCCATCCATCCTACTTTTGACCGCACTCGACATAACCTAGTTTTATTGACACCCATCCTTTTCATTATGCTGCGTTTAGTTCCTGTCGTATTCTTGTATGTTATGAATGTTACTATTTCTTATTTCGTAATAAGATGTAACGTAACGAACACGATGTGTCGATAACCAAGCGACCAGGGCCCAGGCATCCCATACTACCCAGGCGAAGCAGAAATTTAAATGATGAGTTTAAAATTTCTGTTCTCGGTCTGGGTGTTCGTGTTTCTGTCTTTGTGTGTGTCCATGGCTCCCACGACACAGGGTATATCTACTTATTTATTTATTTTAAAAGACTTGCATTTTCTCTTTCTAATTGTAGAACTCTGAAAAGTCAACATACAATATAGTCTAGCTTGCACTGGAACACTAAAGCAAGCCGTCGTTTAACACCTATTAAATTATTTGCACAGTGATATGGAACAAATTCGCAAAAACATCTGTGCAATTGGAAACATCCTTGAAGCATTGCTAGTTATTCGAAAAAGTTACATTTGAGACTATTTGATATTTTTAATAGTTCAATATGGCGTGGCGACATATTATTATCTAACAAGCTTATAAAAAATTGTAAATGATAATAACTTGCATGGTTGCGTGTTTCTGTGGCAACAACACTGCAAGCTTTTCAGCAGACGAGCATGCAGGCAACGTGGTGTTAAGTGGACGCTGCAGCCACACAATCTTAAGCAAGCCTATCTTGCCTGTGTTTTGGGTTGAAAAAAGCTTGAGACGAGTTAGTGATGAACCCGCTCTATGTCTATAATAGTAGGGGAGCCCAAGAGGAGATTTTCGGATTTACTCGAGCACGTCAGATTAAGATATGGAGTACACCTTGCATCCTGTTTAGTACTGCCACGATTAAAAAAACGTTCTATATAGATACACTATTTTTTTATTATTATCTTACTTCCCGATGTCAAAATGGTCAAATTAGAATACCCAAAGAAACCCCAATGATTTTTTCCACCGGCACTCGTTGCATGCGCTTTTGCCGGCTACTGGACCATACAAGCGTCGCGCGACATTGCTTGAAGGGGACTTCCATATACTAAAGTTCCATATACAAGAAGTTAAAAGTAATTAATAGATAAGAAATGGAGCCTTCTGCTGTGAACCAATTCTATTGTGTTTCGGTGGAAAGGTGCAGTTCCCGGCCACACTTACACGAGGCGGCCACCAGCCCTCGGAGTAGCAGCGCAACTGCATACGACCTCAGACAAGACTTACCTATGCTTGCTTGAGGTTGTGTGCAGATGTCCATGGGCTGCAGCGACCACCTAACACCTACCTTTCTGTGGGGCTATGAGTGTGTAACGTTTATTTATTTATTTAATGAAAATTTGTCAATTTGTCAGACCTTTAACTAGTTGTGACGTCACAAATAATTTTCTCATATAAAATGTATGAACATGTCACGTTTTGACAGCTCATTAAAAGTATCTCAATCTCTGCTCTCAATTAATTCGGTAGTCCAAGACCGTTATAAAACCATAATACACCAAAAAGTAATAATAATACGAAAATCACACAAAAATACCTACACGAATAGTTGGCAAATATTTTTCATCATATAACTAGACATCAGTAACCTAAACTAACGCGATAAGTTGTGTTATCAGGTAGCCTAGGTCTTTGATAAAACGCTAAATTTACAAAAAAAGCGATAAGGTCGGGCTATCGGTGCGCTGTTCCTGCTAGTCTAACTCCTTTATGAATGTATGCTTACTTTATCCTATATAAAATATTTTTCTCGTAGTTATTTATCGTATTTTGTTTCGATCTTGAGTACAGGACACACATTTTTATTATTAAAGAGAATACACCCATTCGCGCGTATAGTCAGGCGTTAAACAGGCGATTTACGCAGCTAAGCGAAAGTGTGCTGGATGGATGTGTGATGGGGGACCACAAGTAGCAAATTTCATGTGCGTTTCTGTGCCTCATCCTGTGAAGACATCCGACAGTGGGTTGGCTTAACCGTCTGTCTAACAACCCGCATTTGACCACTTGGTGGAGAAAACTCCAGGCCTCCTCCAATCACGGGAAGAGACCCGTGCTAAGCAGTGAGATCTTAAACGGGCTTTAATCTTTTCATCCGTGAACCATTTCTGTTGAGTTTCAGTGTCAAGATGCATTTGCCTACAACCTAGCCCACACAGACTCGACAATTCGAAATCTTGTTATGAGTACTAGACAAGTTTCTAACTTAAAAAGTGTTTTTAAATACCCCTATTTTCATGTAAGAAATTTGTCCGTGAAGCATTATTGTCTGTTAGAGTTTTGAGTCACAAAAATTGTACGTGTGTACATCTAGAAATCATGAGAAATGGGTCCATATATCCACCCATTATCAGTTTTATTTTTATACTTGATAAACTATTTATACCTATATCGTATTGCATTTGAAGATTAGAATAGGTGTGATAAATGCAGTCAACAATGTACATTGTTGAAACTTATTATCAATAAATGTGACATTTATAAAAATTATTCTGCTTTACGAAAATAAAAAGCCTAATAAATTATAATTTGACAGCCTCCGTGGCGTAGTGGGTGATGAGCCGACTGCGAAACGTGAGGTCGTGGGTTCGATTCCCACCCAGGACAAATATTTGTGTGATGAACATGACTATTTGTTCTGTGTCTGGGTGTTAATTTATCAATTTAAGTATGTATTTAGAATTATATAAGTATGTTTATCAGCTTTCTGATTGCCATAGTACAAGCTCTCCTTAGTTTGGAATCAGATGGTGTTGTGTGAATTGTCCGAAGATATTTATATTTATTTTATTTAATAGGGTCTGGAACACAATGCCCAAAAAAATTAAAATGCATTCCTTAAAAAGGTTGCACTAAACTACACTTGGAAAGCAGGATAACTGTAAATTCATTTTAAAACACAATTTTTATAAACCATCGGAATAAATACTAAGGTTTTAATCTTCTGGGAGTTAGTGAACCCAATCTACAACTTCATTTTAAAGGAAAACTATTAGATTAACTCGATATTTTTAAAAGTATGTAACTTCGCTGTTGGTCCTTTCGATTAGCAATAATTTGCTTTTTATTCATATCGCACCTAATTGACAGACTCACATTGATACGCCCTAATACGTCGTATCGTACGATAGTAGTTTGAAGATTAAGGCATCCACGCGTAGGTATATCTAGCAATAAATTAGTACATATTAATATTTCTATATTATAATTTTAACTACAAAACGAAAACAAAGCACAGTACGATGGACCAATTTTGGATTACACTTTAAACAAAGTACATGGACGCCCGAGCGTTGCTCGGATAAAAACAATTTATTTACTTGGTTATTTTTAAGCAAAACATTCATTAACTTAGTGTTACTTTACAAATCCTTTTGAAATACCTAGCTCCCAATTTAAAAAAATGTCACAAAAAATAAAAAACGCAACTTGCCTACTTGAGATTTGAACCCGGGTCTCTAGCTCCGTAGTCGGCTTTCGTAACCATTCGACCAAGAAAGCTTTATTTCCGTTGACGAAATTTTTATAGAGGTCTTTCATAATTATCGACATTGTCATTTGTTTGAAGGGTGGATTGACGCATAGGATTGACGGTCAATATTTGACAGCTTTCTACGCCACAATATTATTAATATTTTCCAATAGATGTCAGTAAGAGTAATTTTATATTAAACAGCATAAACATTAAAAAAACGACAATTTCTATCAATAAAAATTTGTGGACCGATTTATCATCCCCGCAACCAGTGTACTAAATTTCATCAAAATCTTTGGAGCCGTTTCCGAGATTGTAAAAATATATTTAGATATATACAAGAATTGCTCATTTAAAGGTATTGGATTATACTTACAGAGACTATTTCGCAAAAATCTTATATGTAGGTACCATATTTTTTTTAAAATGGTTTACCGACATGAAATTGGGAGTTCTTAGCGGGAATCCTGAAAGGATATGTTGTACTCTTGTTTTATTTTCATTTTCTTGGTGTATTTTTTAGTTATATCGGATAAAGTTTATAGCATTTTGTTACGATATATCGTATGTTAATGACATATATCACGAGTGTTGTGAAATAAAATAACAGTGCAAAAATATGGCTTGCCTCCAAAACTCCGTCAGACACGGTCTGACTGACTAGACTGACTGATAACTGACGACTTACAGATTTTTCTATGACTACTAATGCCCGTTTTCACTAACGACGAACAAGGGAACGCCTTACTAAGTGATTCTCCTAATTTAAGGCAATGCTTAGCATAAAGTTCCGTTTCACCAATCGATTTAGGTTGGCCCTATCCTATGAGTAAACTAGTTTTTTGACAGTTGTCCATGTCTTAACTTTAGGTTATGCCTAACGTCGTTATTCGTTACTTAATGGTTAGTGAAAGTTAGTTAGGCCTCTGATTTAGGCGTATCATATGGTTAGTGAAAATGGGTGTAAGTGACGCAAACATCATACTTGAAGCTAGCAATATGCACAGAGTTTGCGATGCCATTATTGAATAATGAAGACGATATGAAACTGTATAAGAGCTTTATTAGTATTAAAACAAAACAGTAACCTGTCGTTGATCCGCTAACTTTAAGATAGCTCTAGAAAATTTCAAATAAATTGCACGTAATAAATGCAATCCAATCCAATTTTTCATGATTGATCGCGAACAGCCAGTCATGATAGTGAAACTAATACCTTTAATCATAGTTTCTAAATTGTTATCAATATCCGATGGTGATAAAAAAATGGGCAAGCGTCGCGCTCGAAGGTATTGCAGTTCCGTACACTGAAGTATTTACTTCACTTTAGAAGATATTGTGGAGTAATCTCCAGGCCGAAGTAAGATTCAGAGGATGAGATTCAAAGGACGCAGAACCGGATGGAGTGGTCAATGTTAGGGGAGTCCTATGTCCAGCAACGGATATTCTTGGTGCTTTCACGTTGCTCGAATGCAGATTTGTGGCTATACCGAGTAAGGAGTAAAGTAAAAAAACTAAGCGTTCTTAAATGAGTCCCTGGTAAGCTAATATGAATTGGCCTTGACGTAGACTCATTGACGTAATAAGATAACAAAAGTAGAGAAGTCATAGCTTATCGTAAAAACTACATTTTCATATCACTAGGCAGAATTTGCCCGCCAGCCCCCAAATTTTTCGCTATCTATACAATAACAACATAATGCATCAGATAATGCATATATATTATATAATTTTATCAATTCTATGCATGTCACCGGGGCTATTATCTCTTATCGATACGGTTCATTTTTGCCTGAGTTTTACGAAAAATTTGACCTAGTCTTTAAATAAAATATACGGCATGTGTACAAGAGAATCTCGACCTTATCTCTTTTAAAATACAAGCTACCAAATAAAAATGTAAGCAACTTTATATTCGTGTTTATATATGTATGTGAACCCTTAAAAGTATAAAACTGTCGCTAGATCTTTGCTAGGGGTGTTAAATAGGTAAAAAAGCTTTAGAAATGAGACAAAGATGGATGGTCTAAAACTGTAAATGGGACAAAACGGCCATTTTGGAATAGGTGTTTGTTTAGATTACGGTTTTGGCTATGGGGTAAGATTAGAGCGGTTTCTCATAAAAAAAACTAAACTAGTAGGTGTAATGAAGTATAAAAGTCTTAATACCTGATATAAATTAAATTACAATGTTTTTTTTTATTTGTTGGTGTAGAATAAAGAGAATTATCATAATCATAATCGTTTATTTGCAAAATAATATGTGTACAATGTGATGGTCATATTAATTAATTCCTACATATTATGCCTATACTGGCGTGCAAATGTCATAGATATTAGTGTAATTGTTTAAGTTTTCATTATATAAATTATTCAATTTCATTATTACATAAATTTTAAGTTGCATCTTTACATTATCTATCTATCTATCTATAAAAGGCCGGAAAATTAAATTGAAATAGGAGGCACTCATATAAATTAAACAATTAAATTGTATTATTTGTGTCGCTTTGTCACAGAATGACCCACAGAGTGTACCCTTGAAGGATAACACCGAATGATTTATAACCAATCACGTGATTGTATCTTACGTGTTTTGATTGTTACTTAAAATATAACGCTTACACTTTCATCAACGTCTACTTATACTGCAAATACATCTTTTGTTTTTGAAGTAAGATTTTTGAAGTGAAAACTTCTATAGCGGCGTTGTACACTTTTTTTGAAATGTGGAAAAATGTTAAACTCGCATCCAACACACGTGGCCTGATCATCGAAATTCGTAAGATAGTAGAGGAGACGTGGAAGATCGACCTTCACCGATCTGATAACCCTATGAGACATATTTTTTATCAAATATAATTTATAAACATATAAATATTATTATATATTATATAATATTATTATTATATTTATTTATATACAAGAGTGAGGGTATGAAAGTAAATTGATTAAAATTAATTATATTAAAATAACACTTTTCGATAAGCAAGTTATCATAGGCATGTATGTTTATAAATTATATTTGATAAAAAATATGTCTCATCGAATTATCAGATCGGTGAAGGTCGATCTTCACCGGCTCTTAGACCAAGACGGAGGGGTGAGAGCTGATGACGGCTCGACTGTCTGTACTTGTAAAATTCGTTTATATCAAGTACATATTTAAAATATGGACATTGAACAAAGTGCATATTCTATTAATGAAAAAAGTGACGAAGAAATAATGAAAGAAAATGAGCGAGTACTTTATAAAAACACTAGATGAAAATCTACTGAAAATACTAGATGAATAATAATACTGATATTAAAAGCAATTCGTGCGAAATTGTTCCCTAACCATTCCAAAATATCAAAAATGCACAACGTGAATGTTCAAGTTTTCACTTCTTCCGGCACTACCGGAGTGCAACCCGTTGTTTTTTATTTATTTGAATGGAGTAGCAGACAAACTGTCGTAAAATCTTACGGAAGCCTTATGGGAAGTGCAAATAAGGATTTCGGACAAGCTAACAAAGCTACGAAATAAGCAAGTGATTTGCACAAATATTGTCAGATATATATAATAGGATATAAGAAAACTTATCGATAAATATACTTTTCCGAAGGTAACTGAATTATCAAGATTTTCGTTATTTTTTCAACTTTCCATTCAGAAAATCGCTCCAGCTTACACCTCACTCCTGATTCCCAAAGGGTGTCTATCTTTTCAATCCTCTGAATAGCAAAGAATTCGCGATGCGGTATGTCATACTTTATTCTAGTCGCCAATGACGGGTGTGAACTATGAATTATTACTTTTATATGTAAACGGTATATGCTAATGATTTGGGATAATTCGTCCCTCCTTGATGCTTATCTATTCGATACTCTTAACGATAAAAGCTCTTTTATCCAAACACCGTACCTAAAAAGTGATTTATAAATCATTCAATAATTCTAAGAAAGCTGTTAGATAGATACTCGTAGGTTAGTTTTATGGACTCCTTTGGCTACGGAAAGGAAAGAAAATTTAATATTGCTATACCAATTTATTGCCTGTTGGTTGGTGGATTTTTAAGCATATTAAGTCTATTCCTTTTGCCTTGATTGAGTTTTTTATTTGGACAAAAAGAATCCTGTGCGTGTATATATCCCTGTATAAAAACCATTAAAACCCTTGTATAAAAAGTATTAAAATAACAAGAGATTATGCGTTTATTTTTGGGTAAAACTAGGTTGAGAGTTTGTATAGATGAACATTTTAAATACTTTGATTAAAACATGAGATATAGGTATCTCAACAAATGTCAATAATATGTTGAAAAAAAATAGAAAATTTACATATTAAATATAAAAGGCAGCATCCAAACTACTGTCCTTGGGCAGTGTACCCAAGACGCTGGCTACATTTCCCCGCTGGATAGCTAAACTTATTCTTTGACCGAGGTAAGAGCCAGCTCGCGGGTCATGGGCATACTCAATTAACCGTCTGGATAGATGCTTGTAAAATACCTTTGCATCCGGTTCCTACGGTCCCATCGAAATGTCAAATGTTACATCAAAAAAACAAATGTCTAAAATAAGGAATGTAAGTTGGTATGTAGATCCTTGCATGTTCTACCGATTTATTTTTTCCCTTATTTTACACTATTAAATACTTATCACGATTGAACAGTATAGGTACTATAGTGTACGGGAGCAATCCTAACCAATGAGGAAAGTCCACAGTAAATATAGTTTACGGGTTATTATAATCTGCAAATTCAAATGATATTGCAGTTATAAACATTCCATTTGAATACATGCCTACTAATTTCCCAGAATCTATAAATCAAAATGATAATACTTCGAAGGCAATTTACTGTAGCCAAGTAAACTAAAATCACAACAAAAACAATACAACGAGTACTACGATCGTTCTTTCATAGATTAATGGTTAGATAAATTTCTACTATAAAATATACTTAGATAAAATTTTGTCGAACAGTAATATGTCAAATTTATTTTAAAGTGCCATTTATGTTGTAAATAATAATGAAATCACATAAAGATCATTGCAGATAGTATAGTTTAGATCCTACGACGAGACCAGAGAGTCCGAGTTCGATCTTGAGGATACCATGGACACACAGACCGAGAACAAAAAATTAAACTCATCATTCCAATTTCTGTCTCGTTGGAATTAGGTTGTTAATAATATATGCTCGTTACTCCTAGCGAATAACAAGCGAAGCCCTCTGGATCCACTGAATGGATCCAGAAGGCTTGTAGTGTAGTGGTTAGCCTCATCTTACCCATACTTATGACATTATTGTACAAAGACTACATCTACTTAACATGGATAGATATCAGATGTTCCTTACGTTTAAAAAATGATATAATTATAAATCTAATGATATCGCACTTTTTACCTGTGGAGACTTGTGTACAATGACCAGGAAAACAAAAGGGTCCAATAATCTTAATCAAGTTTATAATACTTATCTGTAAATATATTATTTTGTTTGTCAGAAAAAAGATACAACAGTCTGGAATCTAATTAAATCCTGCAAGCAAACACTGGATTCTGAGTTCACAGTATCTACTAGTCTTAGTTGATAACCAAGACCTTAATATATAGCTATGGATTTCCGAACCTCTTGATAAAAATTTGTGACTTAACATGAAAATAAATTGAAAAACTGGCAAGGAATTACCTACGAATAAACAGAGTACGAAATCGCCGATATTTTCCGGTTAAGTAAAAGGCAAATTTAGTCGTTAAGATTATCTTGCATTAAACGTTAACGTCATTTTTGTAAAAATGTTAACGTCCTCAACATCCCGCCTTGGAGCAGCCTAGTGAAGTAAGACTTGTAATTATGCGGTGGGATCTGTTCCCAGTAATGGGACGCACTAAGTGTTGCAACGATTAAATATTTACGTCAATATAAAGAGAACCTGTACCTCCCTACTTCTCAGAAATAAACCTAAGATATGACTGTCGAATACGTAACAAAGATAACTAGAGTATAGTGTAGTGTCACACACCGTCTTGTAACCCGAGACCCGTTGTTTCAAGTACAGCTAAACTGAGCCAATCGGCCACGGGGCCGTATTGTCTACGAATTGTTTGAAAACTTTCATCACAATCTTATCAGCGCACTCCAACTTATCTTACGCCCGCGTGGTAGAGTTCAAATTTAATGAAAAGGACGGGTGTATAAGAAAAGAATCTGCGAAATGCATTAGTAGAAACGAGTAAGTTAGAAAATATAAGCAAAACAACGTAATTGTTCAATGTGATGTAAACTTCGTCAGAGTTTTGAAAGCAGTAGATTTGTGTTTAGATTAAGATCAACAGTAGGACCACGAGTAAAAATAGTTGCCCGTGGTGGACCACGCAGTTGTACCAACCAAACCAACAAAATAAATATATATAAGAAAATTTAAAATTAAAAAAACACGCTTTTGAATCACATCAAACAAAAAAAAAGTGTAAAATAATACTTAATACATATAAGCAGAAAAAAAGAAAGAAAAAAAAACTGGTATTATTGTGGAAAAAGTGTGGATTGCTCGAGATGAAATATAATAATATGGCACAGAGCGTCTCACGCACATAAGCGTGTTTTTAAACAATATTTATTTTTCAATTTTTTTGTTAAAAATATTTTATTCCAAGTTAAATAAACTTATGAAATTATTGTATTGCCACCGATTCTTGTCCAAAGTTTGAATTAAATCTGTCTGTTGAAAGTGGGTCAAAATCGAGTCCAAAGGAGAGTTACAAACAAGCTCACAAACTCACAAACATAAAAAACCTATCTTTACAATATAAAATAAACTACATGATAAAAAAATATTTACGTTTATAGAATAATAGCCAATATTCGCTGACCATTATCAGATGCATTTAGGATTTTATGAACGGAAAGAAAGAGCGGATAACATCGCGGTATTAACTGTTGCAGCTGGTACTCGTGTATAAGATTAATTTATTAAATTATTAATATTAAATTGATTATATCAAATTAAAATTAAATTAAATTATTCAATATTTTTATACACATATATATCCAAATGGCCAGGTTTTGTTGCAAGACGTAATTCTTCTGTTTTTTTATATAACAATATCACTATAAACGTAGTTAACCTAATGAAAGCGTGTTAAAAAGGTCCGTGATTCTCCTACCCGGTTCTAAAAAATATTGGTACTTGAAAACCATATTCGATTTAAATTATCTGATAGTATTAAACAAAGAATTAACTTTGAACTGTCCTCTTATATAATCTCGTATAAAAGAGTTCTCATAGTATGTAAAGTCCAAGCCCTTATCTACAAGAATAAAATTTATTAAATACATTTTTAGTAATTGAAGTACTCAGTACTTAGAATACCTCAAATCGCGTAAATACATATTTATTTACAAGATTGCAAGACTAAAATGTTTAAGTGTGGGTAGAATCACTTATACCTAAATCGTCAGATACGGAAACAGGACGTTATTTTACGGGAAATAGAATGTCAAATATACGGACGCAGTGCCTCCCCGATTGATCCAGTATTTCCACAAACTAAATCTTTAATCTCAAATCCATTAAAAGAGTTTTTGCAAAAACTCCGTTCCCGTACCGCGTCCTCGTTTGATTAGTTCAAATCGTGCATAGAAACTCGCTTTATTAGCAAATACTTAGACTTTTTAGTTTTGTACCCTTACGATTTGAAACGGGTAGGGGTTCCCGAAATAATTAAACAGCCAACAAAGCCTGCACGTTTAAGCAAACCCTAAAACTTTCGGCATTTGTCATTAAACAAGTTTTAAAAAGTTTCTACGACAAAGTTCGCCAAAAAGAGAGCCCATACAACGAAAACAATGGGGTTTTATTAGAAATCCCTGACAATACATTTCCTTTTGTTATATAAAAATTGTTTGGAACAAAAACAAACTTGAGCAAACTTTGCTAGGCTTCTAGCCTATGTTATAGCTCGGCGTATCACGCAGCTTGGATTGTTTTCATTCTCATTGTAAATTGTAAATGGTACCTAGTTATATCACTTTTCCTTCGTTTAACAAAGAACCTATCTTTACAGTATAAAATAAAATACATAATAAAAACATATATTTATGTTTACAGAATTTTAGCCAATATAGGCTGACCATTATCAGTTAGATACATTTAGGATTTTAAAAACAGAAAGAAAGAGGCAGAAAAAATCGCGGTATTATTTGTTGTAGCTGGTATATAAGATTAGCTTACTTTAAATATTTGTACACATATACATCCAAATGGCCAGATTTTGTTGCAAGACGTAATTCTTCTGTGTTTTTTAAATAATAATATCACTATAAACGTAATTTATAATTAAAGAAAGTAAAGTCAAAAAATTCAAATCAAAAATATATTCTATGAATCAACAAGTGCTTTCCAGACTTATAAAATTCTCTAGCCGCTTTTCCGCCCTTCTAAATAGAAAATTCAACGGTAGAGTTCACAAGCATCGTATATTTTGCGCTGAGTTGTAGCTCCTAGAGCCATCTATCGTATAAAGTCGGTTAGAGCTAAAGAACGCCACCTGTCTCGTGTTGACGTAACTAAGACAGGGCATATAACAGAAATGATAATACCGGCGGTACCAAATTTCGATCTGTATAAGTTCAATACTACAGTCTAACATTAGAACAGTAGGCATCCTCTACCATTCGACCTTTGAACTAAGGAGAAGACACAGTACATGACCGTCATTACGAGAAATTATAGGCACCTATGACTGTTCATCACAAACAATTACTATAAAAACACGATATAAAAATCGGGTCACTCAGATAGATAACACAGCTTCTTGCACAGACGTTGTTTGCGATCGGGTTGAATTATTGTGCATTTGGCCCATTTTTCTGCCATTACTGCTATCACTATTACAGCAAAACGATAAACGCGATTGTTCTATTTAAGGGCATTGGGTAGGCTTCTACTTTTACCTTATACAATGAAAAATATGAAAAAAGTCCCTATTGTTATCTTTTGTTTCTCAATTCTAAAAGAATTTAGAAGTTCAATTGTATAAGAAATAGGAACTCACTCAAAACTTGGTTACGACATTTAGCTTATTCACTAAGTTCCATTAGTAATAGTCAGAATTCTGTGCTACCAGCACACAGAATTATATCTATTACTAATGGTAGTAAGCTAGAATTATAAGCGAGGCTACTTTTGAGCGTATTATTACTAAATTATTAGAGCAGCGATGGCCGAATGGTAAAAACCTCGTCTTCGACGCGACCGATCCTGGGTTGAAAATCCTCGGCGCGCACCTCTGACAGAGAAATGTGTAATGTGCGCATTTATCGCTGCTCCATGGTGACGAAAAATTTCGTGATATTTAACTGATTACGATGTTCTCCATCGCCGTGCATGTCTGAGAGAAATTCACAATTTCTCGAAAGCATGACGTCCACCAATCCGCACTTGGCCAGCATAGTGGACTACGGCCTAAATCCCTCTCACTTTTGTGAGGAGACCTGTTCCCAGCAGTGGGGCATCTAACATTCTAAATATCTTGAGGTGTGATGGGTGTGAGATTAATGGGAGCGGAAAATGAGACTACCACAATTTTTGAAGGCTCGTATATTATTGACTCACAGAAATTATATTTTACTTCTCTTATACCATTGGCTGCAACCCTTTTTACGTCCCACTGCTGGGCATGGGTCTCTCCCCACTATTGGGGAGGCCTGGAGCTTACTACACCACGCTGCTCCAATGTGGGTTGGTGGAGATGCGGCTTAGTAGCCAACCTGCTGTCGGATGTGTTCAATCCGCGCATAAAGCCTCCGACAAGGTTTAACGACTGTTATCTATCGATAATAATCGGGACCGAAGGCTTAACGTGCCCTCCGAAGCACGGAAACGCGCATTAATTTTTTACCGCTAGCGGTCACCCATCTTACACCTGACCGCGCCCGTTTGGCTTAGTCGCATAGATCGCTTGCGTTCTACGCTAACCGCCGGGCCGTGCGCGCTTCCATTATATATAACAACTAAGTTATATTTAAAAAAAAAAGGAAATAAGAGCCCTTGTTAATGACCCATCGATTTACTTGAAGTTATGTCTAGAATCTAGATGTTCGTGGGCTGTACCGACCAACAACATTTCAATGTTGATGGCGTAATGGTTACCATGCTCGACTGCCGATTGGTTCGATTCCCGGCGAAGTAGAAATTTGAATGAGTTTAAAATTTCTGATCTCGATCTCAAACACCCAGTTGTGTTTCTGTCTTTATATGTGTCCATACTGTCCATGGCACCCACGACATAAGGTATATCTACCCTACTGTGGGGTTATGAGTCTGATGCGTTATTTATTTTATAACTACTATATTTCATAAAAGACAAAAATTATCGACCCTAATTTTTTTTCTCAAAAACATACATTAAAATAACCTTCTCTTTTCAGCTCACCTCAAACCCATGACTCCCTAAGCACGCGCGAGAACCAAACAAAATGGTGGACACACAGCACTTCTGTTTGCGGTGGAACAACTACCAGAGCAGCATCACCAGCGCATTCGAGAACCTTCGCGACGATGAGGACTTCGTCGACGTGACCCTCGCATGCGACGGAAAGAGCCTGAAGGCCCATAGAGTGGTCCTTTCGGCCTGTAGCCCTTACTTTCGCGAGCTACTAAAAGTGAGTAATAAATAAATATATATATATTGATGATTAAAATATCTTATAGTCCAGGAACGCATAAAGGGCGCAGTCAGGAATAAGTTACGAGCTGTTAATAGCAATTTTATATGTGTTTTCGTGCTTTGGAAGTGACATTAAACCGATGGGCTCGGTTGTTATCGATGGTTTGCAATTATAGAACGTTGATGGATGATTTTGAAGTGTTTGTAAATCCAGCAAAGGGTTGGCCATTGCGCAAATACTAGATATCTCGCAAGGGAGCAGCATAGTGGAGTAAGCCCCTAGTCGATCTGGGTATTGTGAAGAGACGCTTCTTTTACGTGAGTGAGCGATTGATACACACGACACCGTTGGTACGTTAGTAATAGTAAGTATTCTGTGCTATTCGTTTGATTTGTTTTATTTTATACTTTTGTTTCTCGTTTCTTATATTCTGTCGCAGATTACCCAACCATCTGAATTCGCATAGGTACTTGATTTATTTGCAAACTGCAAGGTTTCAGCAAAAAAAAAACAACGGGTTGCACTCCGGGAGTGCCGGCAGAAGTGAAAACTTGAACATTAATGTTGTGCATTTTTGATATTTTGAAATGGTTAGGGAATAATTTCGTACGAATTGCTTTTATTATCAGTATTATTTTTCATCTAGTATCTAGTATTTTTATAAAGTATTCACTCATTTTCTTTCACTATTTCATCGTCACTTTTTTCATTAATAGATGCACTTTGTTCAATGTCCATATTTTAAATACTTGATATAAACGAATTTTACAAGTATAGACAGTCGGGCCGTCATCAGCTGTCACCCCTCCATCTTACGAATATTCGATCATCGTTGTATAAAACGGATTAACTCACTTGGTTTAAGACTATGCTTGGTCATAACATTACCTTTACAGCACACATTTCCGCAAAAACTTTACCTACAATTAGTCCTGAACTAATATCATTCCTTTTTCTCCAGTCAACACCATGCAAGCACCCAGTAATAGTACTGCAGGACGTGGCCTTCACGGACCTGCACGCGCTTGTGGAGTTCATCTACCACGGCGAGGTCAACGTGCACCAGCGGTCGCTGTCCTCCTTCCTGAAGACCGCTGAGGTGCTCCGCGTATCTGGCCTTACCCAAAACGACGATGCTCTTGGGGTAAGTATTTCCTTCAGCCAGCACCATTCAAGTATAGCGAACTTCCACAAAAAGCTTGGTTAAGCAATGCAAACCCGATCGGTATTTAATGGGTGAGTGCTGCTAGGAGCGTACTATAACAAGAGCGACTGCTACTTGATACCTGCTGTGATTCAGAGACCAGCGTCTTCTCCCATTTAGGTTGCTGTCATTATGTGCTTTAATACATAATACTTTATTACTTAAAACTATTAAAATACGTTGATGTGTATCTACTTACTAATTAACATTTACTTATACCAAACGTTACACAAGAAAAAGAGAAAATGAAAAGAGAGAGAAAAAAATAGAGTTAACAATTAATAGATTTTATATTTTTGGCCTTAAACTACTGCAATGCACAAATATTACTGTGCATGTGTGTGTGTGTGTGTGTATGTGTGTGTGTGTGCGCGTGTGTGTTTGTGTGTGTGTATGTGTGCGCGTGTGTGTTTGTGTGTGTGTGTATGTGTGCGCGCGCGTATGTGTATGTGTGCGCGTGTGTGTTTGTGTGTGTGTGTGTTTTATTTATGTGTACTTGTTAATGAGCGTAATACTACCTATGTACTTCCCAATAAAGAGTCAACTTCATCATAGTCCATGGTACTCGTATTAAGCCATTTACGGACGACATTTTTGAACTTATATTTTGACAACGATTTTACCTTTGTAATACTATTGAGTTTATTATATAACGATGGGACAGGAATATCGAAGTGTTTGCTTTATACATGTGAATAGTATTACGATTGTTGTCAAAGTCCCGATACAAAAAAAAGACGTACACCTATTTTTCAGATAAGAGTTATCTTAAAAGACATAGTTACTGAAATAGATAAATATGTGTCGGAGACGGTCATTGGTATAGTCGCTAAACGAAACGCAGCACGATAACCAAGTGAGGGCAGCACCATCGCAATGACGTCAAAGCGCTTCGTGCTACAACAGAGCCTAGCTGTTGGAGGGGCGTTGGATGAAGCGGCACTTACTGTTCTGCCGTCGTGGAGTTCGGACCCTCCGCTCTAGGAACTGTAATTCGTTTCGTGTGATCAGTGCGGTTATAATTGTTTTGTAATTTGTTAGTTAATTGTAAAGCGGTGATTAAAAGTGCTTAACAGAGTGTAATCGCTGTTTCTCTTTGCTCGATCACCCTAGCGCGCCCACACAATGCCTAGCGACGGTGTTAATAATACAGTGGATCCGTTATCAGATGTGGGATCAAATCGAGCAAATGAGCAAACACGTGGTGATAATTTTGATACGTCTCAATGGCGAATGATGTTCGAAATGCAAAACGAGCAAATGCGTGCGCTGATACAAGCCCTGAACGTGCCGCGGCCCAACAACAACGTGACTCTGCCCGAGTTTGATCCAGACAGGCGAGAAGCGGATCCTCAATCGTGGTGTGCGACTACCGACCTTTGTCTGTCGGATAATCCGCTGGAAGGATCCCAGCTTATTGTCGCGCTCAGCAAAGCCTTAAAAGGAAGTGCATCAACGTGGCTGTCGCAAGTTACCTATGCCGGAATCACTTGGCCACAATTCAAGGAGCTTTTCTCTGCAAGGTTCGTACCGACGGAAACCATACCAGCTACGCTTATTCATTTGAATGCAAGCAGGCCTAACGAGGGAGAAAGCTATGCAGCCTACGCCAGCCGATTAGTGTCACTATTGATGAATCGATGGAAAAATGCAAGTACTGAGCAATTAGCTGTGTCCGTTGTGCTAGCTCATTTTGCACAAATTGATACGCGATTACAGCGACTAGCTTTCACCACCGAAATAAATTCACGCCACAGCCTACAACAAGAATTGCAAGCGTATTCCTATCTGAAACGCAAATTACCACAAGGTCCGGAAGATAGTTCAGATAATATGAAGAAAGCTCGTGTGTCGACGCCGCTGCCTAAATGCTTCATTTGTGGTAAACCTGGACACAAACAAGTCGATTGTCGTCTGAAAGGGAAGGACGCCAAGAAGCACCATGTACCATTGCGTGCGCCTCAGCAGCCGACGCAGAAAGGAGCCCTGATCTGCTTTAAGTGTGGGCAGGTCGGCCACATCGCCTCGCGCTGCGGGAACGCCGCTCCTGCTGCCACCAGTGCGTCGAGCCCCGAGCCCCGAGCTGAACGTCGAGTCGACCTGTGCGTGGTCGAGCCCCCTTCAGGATCACTTAGAAATAACGGTCAGTCCATAATATTTCACTTTGATTCGGGAGCCGAATGCTCATTAGTTAAGGAAAGTGTTGCTAAGAAATTGTGTGGTAGGCGTTTTAACAATGTAGTATCACTGACAGGAATAGGCAACAAAAATGTTAGTAGCACTGAACAAATCTTATGTAACGTAGAAATTAACGAGTATCCCACTGAAATCTTATTCCATGTTTTGCCCGACATTTATTTACGCAGTGATATTATGATAGGTCGCGAGATTTTGTTTTCCGGTTTTGTTCTTAATATAAGTGCGAACGAATTAACACTGACTAAGAGTAACGTTATTAATTTGTGCGCCGCAGTAAATACCCAGTCTGATGTAAACAATTTCGATGAGGTGGACACTGACATTACATTTGAGCATAAACAATCACTTGTCGGTATTTTGAAAACTTTTTCTAAATATTTCACTACTGGTTTTCCAACTACCCGTGTCAACACTTATAAACTACAAATTCGTTTGATTGATCAAAATAAAACTGTGCAAAGAAGGCCTTATCGCTGCTCGCCGGAGGAACGAAAAATAATGCGCGAACGAGTGAATGAGTTATTGGGTGCCAAAATTATTAGACCTAGTAATTCACCATTTGCGAGTCCTGCGTTATTGGTTGAAAAGGCTGACGGTACGAAGCGTATGTGTATTGATTATCGCGAGTTAAACAAAAACACAGTTCCGGATAGATACCCGTTGCCGTTAATTTCTGAACAAATTTCGCGTCTCAACGGAGCTAATTATTTCACTAAACTTGATTGCGCTAGTGGCTTTCATTTAATACCTGTGAGCGAAGAGTCTATTGAGCGAACAGCATTTGTAACGGCCGACGGACAGTATGAGTTCTTAGCCATGCCTTTCGGGCTACGTAACGCTATTTCGGTTTTTCAGCGTGCATTAATGATTGCGTTGGGGGAATTAGCTTATACCTACGTTGTAGTCTACGTTGACGATCTTTTGATTATATCTGGTACTGAGGAAGAAGGTTTAGAGAGGTTATACACTGTATTGGAGGTTTTAACTAAAGCTGGTTTTTCACTGAACTTGAAAAAATGTTCATTTTTGAAAACGTGTGTGCAGTTCCTAGGTTATGAAGTGGAGGCAGGTAAAATTCGACCAAATAGAAGAAAAATCGAGGCACTTAGCGCTTTACCTCCACCCGACACTGTGACACAACTTAGACAATTTATTGGACTTGCATCTTATTTCAGGCAGTTTATACCCAATTTTTCTCGGTTAATGACACCTTTACATAGACTGACTTCAGGAAAGTGCCCATTTATTTGGAAAGCAAATCACGAACAAGTAAGACAACAGGTAATTTCTATTTTAACAACAGAACCTGTATTGATGATTTATGACCCTCTTTATCCGACCGAGTTACATACGGACGCGAGCATGGAGGGTTACGGAGCTATGCTTTTGCAGGTAGTAGAAGGTAAAAGACATGTAGTCGGCTATTACAGCAAGCGCACTACACCAACTGAGTCGAGGTACCACTCGTATGAGTTGGAGACGTTAGCTGTAGTAAATGGTGTAAAGCACTTCCGTTCTTATTTGCATGGAAGGAAGTTTGTTGTAGTAACCGACTGCAATTCCTTAAAGTCTTCTCGAGACAAGGTAGATTTGACGCCGAGAGTACATCGTTGGTGGGCCTATCTGCAGTCATTTGATTTCAATGTCATCTACAGAGCAGGTAAGAATATGACCCACGTTGATTTTCTATCCCGTAATCATTTGCCTCGTTCTCAAACTAAACAGATTACCAAAGTGGAACAGAAGCGCATTGATTTGACGGAACTTGGAGGTAACTGGCTTTTGGCTGAACAACAACGGGACCAAGAAATACAAAACGTTATAGCTCAATTGAAAAAAGGCGAGTTGAGGGATGAAATTGCACAGACATACGAGGTACGTTCTGGTTTACTTTATCGTAAATTTCAACGCAACCGTACAACCAAATGTCTGCCGGTGTTGCCACGTAGTATAAGATGGTCAGTCGTTCACAACATACACGACGCCATCGTGCATCTGGGTTGGGAAAAGACACTTGAGAAGCTTTATGACTATTATTGGTTCGAAGGTATGTGTCGCTATGTCCGTAAGTTCGTGGATAATTGTGTCACGTGTAAGGTAGCTAAGTCAAATTCTGGTAAAGTGCAGGCGGAACTACACCCAATTCCAAAGACAACGGTGCCCTGGCATACTGTGCATATCGATGCGACAGGCAAGCTCAGCGGGAAGCGCGATAACAAGGAGTATGTGTTTGTTCTTATCGATGCGTTTACAAAATTTGTACTTTTACATCATACAATGCATATTGACACAGCCAGCAGTATTAAAGCTTTGACAAAGAGCGTGTCACTGTTTGGAGCACCGGTACGTATAATCGCGGATCAAGGTCGTTGTTTTGCGAGTCAGGAGTTTAAGGAATTTTGTAACACTAAAAACATTAAACTCCATCTAATAGCTACCGGGACACCTCGAGCAAACGGTCAAATTGAGCGCGTAATGAGCACGTTAAAATCCATGCTTACCGCAATAGAAGCGAGCGAGGATAGGTCATGGCAGGATGCGTTAGGAGACGTGCAACTCGCTCTTAACTGTACGGCCAACAGAGTTACGAAAGCGAGTCCACTTGAAATACTCATCGGTAAAGTCGCGCGTCCCCTTAGTTTAATGTCGTATAACGATGATATTAACGTAGATATCGAACAAGTTAGGGAAAATGCATCTCTATTGATTGAAAAGTCAGCTCAGTATGATAAAGAACGATTTGATAGCACTAAGGCTAAACTGAATAAGTTTTCTGTGGGTGATTTTGTGTTACTTCAAAATGAAGAACGCAACCAAACCAAATTAGATCCTAAATATAAAGGGCCATTCAAAGTTGTAGAAGTGTTAGACGGAGATCGTTATACTTTGAAAGCGTTGAATTCTAAACGTACTTACAAGTACGCGCATGATAGGTTAAGGCGGATGCCTGAGAGCCAAGTACCACTTGAGGTAGAAGAAATTGAGTTAAGTGATAGTGGTGAATCTTAGTTCGGCTGGTCGGACCGTACCAGTATCCATTTCGTAGCCGTAGTCCGTTAGAAGTCGGTATCTGCTATCAGCAGTCCGTGGATGCGCGGTGTGCGGATGGTTCTGGCGGAGGTCGGGTCTTGTAGAGACCATAGAGTCTGTGAGACTCGGTATTCAAGAAAATTCAAGGGAATTATGAGTTGTTGGAAGGCTTAAAAGAAAGCTATAGGCCACGAATGAGATTCATGCTTTGTGTGATCGTGATATTTTAAGTTTCTTTCTTTATAGTGGATTAAAGCGGTACTTGGTTGCTTAAGCATTTTTAATCACAGTCTTTAGTTTGTTTGCTCTTAGAATGTAGAACTCTATTAAAATGATTTTTATAGAAAGTTTTTATTTTATTTTGTGGTCAGTTGCAAAGATTTGTGTCAGGAGTGACCGAACGGTGTGTACTGCGGTATGTTTTCCTTGTTACAGAATAAACACACGAGGTCGTGTGTAGCGCAGGATGGCCGTGTCGGAGACGGTCATTGGTATAGTCGCTAAACGAAACGCAGCACGATAACCAAGTGAGGGCAGCACCATCGCAATGACGTCAAAGCGCTTCGTGCTACAACAGAGCCTAGCTGTTGGAGGGGCGTTGGATGAAGCGGCACTTACTGTTCTGCCGTCGTGGAGTTCGGACCCTCCGCTCTAGGAACTGTAATTCGTTTCGTGTGATCAGTGCGGTTATAATTGTTTTGTAATTTGTTAGTTAATTGTAAAGCGGTGATTAAAAGTGCTTAACAGAGTGTAATCGCTGTTTCTCTTTGCTCGATCACCCTAGCGCGCCCACACAATGCCTAGCGACGGTGTTAATAATACAGTGGATCCGTTATATGTATGAAATGCAAAATGCTCCAATGTCATGGACAGTGCAAGCGGCAAAGCGTCGATTAATAAAATAAATGTCGAAAACGATGCACTTGTACAAACATCATTATAATGTCATTGTGAATTTAAAATAATATAGAAAAATTCAACCTTCACCTACATTTTATTACTACAGCGTTGTTGGATTGGAAATGTAAAAAGGAAGGTACTGTGACCCATAGATACCATCCCACTCATATAATCTTCTATATATATAAAAATGTTATGTTGGTTTGTGTACGCTTCAAAAACTGAAAAAGTTCTGCACCGATTGAGCTGAAATTTTAGCATGATATATAATCCGCATAAGGATTGTTTTTATATATTTTTTGCATCAGTCACATATCTGCGACCGCGAAAAAACAGGCAATCACAATGTGCCACAGCGAAGCGTGGCAGGGTACAGCTAGTACGTTATAAAAGCTTAATATTATTGAAGCTTTTGATCATTTACATTTTATTTTAAAGCGACAATACTTCTGTTGTTCCTTTCCCGTTAGGTAGAAGATGTGGCGGAAAATATTAATTACGTTCGACATAAATTGCGCAATTTTAAGGTGGTCACGCCAAATTTTGTGATATCAATAGTCCAAAAATTATCCGTACTTTTCTTTTAAATAACGCTTCACACTCATAGCCCCACAGTAGGGTAGATATACTCTGTGTCGTGGGTACCATGGACACACACAAAGACGGAAA
The DNA here is from genome assembly GCA_911387765.1 of Pyrgus malvae. Lineage (NCBI taxonomy): Eukaryota > Metazoa > Arthropoda > Insecta > Lepidoptera > Hesperiidae > Pyrgus > Pyrgus malvae. Next base: position 1,543,477 of record OU426958.1, on the reverse strand, counting down.
CACAAACACCCAGACCGAGAACAGAAATTTACACTCATCATTCAAATTTCTGTTTCCCCGGGAATCGAACCCGTAACCCTTCGATTGGCAGTTCGGCATGATAACCATTGCGCCACGCAGGTCGTCAATGACTGGTCCACAATTATTGACTAACTAATGCACCTATAACGAGAACTATCCTCAAAAGGAAAATAAACAGCGCGCCACAAAATACTACTAAGCCGCGCCACATAATTGTGCTGCAAGAAGTAATTGTATTGCTTTACTATCGAAAAATGCTATGAGTGTGAAACTTAAAAAAACTCAATAAAGTAAAGATGTATTTATGTGTGTCCATGGTACCTACGATAATGGGTATATCTACCCTACTGTGGGGCTATCTGAGTGTGAAACTTTTAAAAAACTCAATTGATAAAGTTTGCATGCTCATCTCCTGACTTGAATCTAAACCGAACATCTCCAACAGCCACTGGTGCAGAGCAGCGCGCGTGCGGCCGCAGCCGTCCCCTCATCGCCACACACACCACCACACCCGGTGCACACGCCTCACACGCCGCACACGCCCAGCTACAACGAGAAGCTGGAGGAGGCGCTCCTGAGCCACCCCCCCGCACCTATGATGCGGCGGATTCCCCTCCCCCCGCGCCGCATGAGCCGCTCTGCCGACAACTCCCCTGACGTCATCAAGCGCACCCGCCACGACAACAACAACGACCAGCCGCAGATCCATGACTTCTCCACCAAGAACCACACGCTCAACAACACGCGTGCCAACCCCGAACAGGGCAACGGCAACGGCATCTCAAACAGCAGCTCCTCGCCCTCCCCGCGCCTCATGGAGGAGGTCAAGAATGAACCCCTGGACATGATCTGCCCCTCCAACCCGGATATCGATAGGAGCACCGACGACACGCCTCCACATCCTCATCATAGACAACTTGTGAGTTGGTAACATTTATCTTAAACCTTCTTTATCTTACAGCCAAACTACCCTAGGATACCCGAGGACATTCAATGGACTCTTCCAAGGTCCTTTGAGTAAATTGCATTTTTAAAAATTTTAGTACCTCTTAAAACCTTTTGATTAAAAGATGTTTAGAATCCACACAAACCAGAAGTTTAGTGCTCAACTCCAATCAGTTTTTCTGGCGACCTGAAGAAGGCAGCAGAGTGCCAAATGTTAGGGAAGGCCTATGTCCACCACTGGACTTCTAAAATCTGATGAATGAACACCAGATTGAGGATACCATATTTCGTATTCTGTTCCTAGTCTATGGACACTAAAAGGCCTTATTTAACCAGCATACTTATATCATTCTTAGCAGAACTAGTAATACGACTCGTTTGAAATAAACGAGTGATAAAGGTGTTGCCTTGCTCAGATTTACCGAGTATTAGATCCGTCTATACTACTAGAATTCGTACCCGGAACCTCACGCGTCGGATGTCATATCACCTACATACGATTGTTATGAATTGGTATCATGTTCGAGACGATAATCGATCTACCGTTCGCTATTTTAACGATCCGAGTTATCGAGAAGAAATCAAATCAAATTGAAAGAGAATAATGAGCAAGTAGAGTATAGATAGAGATTATAGAATAAGCGTGAAAATCGTTAGTCAAGTTGGTGTACTCTAAAAAAAGATAAGAAAGCGTTATAGACTTACATACATACATTTGAGTTATTTAAAACGTCGTCGTTCCCATCATAAAGTAATATTCATACGCCCAAAATACGAGAAAGCTGTGATATGTGTATATGATATTAGTGGACATATTCCAATTTCAAGCCACTCCAATATTGGAAAGTAAACTGAATAAAATCCACAAAAAAAATCATAGAAAATATAAACTAATATTCTACAAAAATATTCGTAAAAGGTATCTAACTTGCTCACGCTCTAACTCATTTATTGATTACTCTATCCTAAAGAGTTCAAAGCACTCCAATATTATTTGCTGTCTTAAAAAACACTTAAGCACTGTAAACTAAATAAATACACTAAGAACATGTTATTTTCTGAAGAAACTGAAGCCCACGAAACAGAAACTCAGGCCTCTAATATATTTAATTGGTTTTCGCATCCAGCGAAACCTCGGTAAGCGTCCTTATCAAAACATTCTTATAAAAATAGAAATCTCGTTATTACAAAGTTAGATTGGAATACTAACTTTCATAGTTGACGGGCCCGAGTTTGTTTTTAATTCATTTATCACGATCTGAGATGACTCTGTCTTATTTACAAGAAACTTTCAAAACTTGTCTTTACCTTTCTTACTTATAATGCCAGGAAATTTATTTTATGAAGATTCATTTACCTAGTTCACAAAGAATTCGGTCGAAGTTAAAAAGAGATTTATTACTAGTCAACTAAAAGTACTTTGAATCACAAGTTTGCTTTTTTCTACTAAAACTGGCCGAAATAATAAATAGAAAAAATTGGAGTTTTAAAGACTAATGGAAAAACCACGCGGCCACGTTTTCATCCAGTTACTTTATTTTATAATTCACGAGTACTTTTCGAATGTATCGTACATAACGTCAATAAAATGAAAACAAAGTAAAAATGCACAACGCGCCACTCTTACTTTCCCATAGATTAATTAGTCTTAAAACCTTATAATAAAACCTATACGTATACTGAAAGCTTATACATCAGTAGAGACATCTTAAAGCAACTAATGCCTACGTGTCCGTGTCTCAGGGAGGTGGGCCCCCTTCCCGCGGCAGCTCCGCCGAGGCCGACGATCGTACGCCACCACCACAACAGCTGCCGCCCTCACCGTTCATCCCACCAGCGGAGGCCAAGCTCTTCGCGCCCTCTAACTACGACTTCAGAATGGCTCTCGCTGATCCCTCTGCTTTGGCCGGTAAATATTAATTTTATCTGTGTGTGATTCTTTTGTTTGATTTTTTATTTAGGATATTGTCAGGCATTGTTTATATCAGATGACAGTGTTGTTTGAATTCTGATTAACAATCGGTTGCTATGGAAATACTCCAGAATACTTACAGTTAAAATGAATGTATTTTTTCCTAAGGCATATAAAAATAAAAAGTTGGATTTAATGCTCGTTCGTTTGGTGCATTGAACGCTTAAGAGCCATTGTGCTGTTTCCAGGTCTGCCCAGCCCACTGGCACCCGATGGTCTCGCGAGCACCTCCCAAGGTTAGTTTCAGCTTGTCTAGCAACAAGTTTATTTTATGCATTACCTACATATATTGAAACAAACGATAATTTTAATGCACTGTCTGTCGTATGCCACCATCACCGCTTCCTCTCTGCTCTGTCATTATTAGGTTTATATATCATTATTAGGTTTTATATTTTTACAAAATGTATGAGGCAATTATCACGTGACATATAATATTCTATTAATATATGTATTCTAATTATGATATCTCCTCCTAACCTCTGTATATGTCTTCATTTGTGCTCTGTGTTCTGTATTAAATATATTAATGTTAGCTTTTTGTGTTCTGGTTCGATGTGCGCGCGTGGGTACAATCTGTTTTTCATTCTTCAGACTAAAGACTGCTCTGTCACATGAGATTATGATTGATCATTGAACCAAAACGCAACGTGGCGTGCATGTTTAATGTATTGTAACTATAGTTTGATGTATTCTAAACAACGACGATATTGCAATATGCTAGCTTGTTTCTAGATGTGCCTTGAAAATACGCTAGGAAACTCCCTCGTCCCGTGTCTCCTCTTTCAGTTTTAATTTCTTATCTTCGCAATTTTATTTTCATTTTTATTTCTATTCTTTCTTTATTTTAATTTACTCCAAACCATAAAACGACGATCCATATCATGCATTAAACATTGCGCAGTTCAATTGGCTGTAAATAAACGAAGAACAAGATTGTCAAAATTTTATATTCGAAAAAAATCCGCGAAACGGTTTCAATTTAGAACAAATTTCAGTCCGAGTGTTATTTACTTTTGTCGAAACGTCGAATCCCATGAATCATTCATGTTTCTAAAAACAGTATCGCATTACCCTTAATCATTGTCTTGAGAAATAACGCTGGGGACGTACACGACCGGACAATGGAATTTTAGTAATGGTTACGTGGTGTCAGTTTATTTAAAAAAGAACGATTTCATTGAAGAATACTAACACTTTTGTTCGAGAAATTTGAGAATGCACTCGCCGACCGCGTTCGAGATCGTTATGAAACCGGCCGGTACACCCATCACCTCATCGCTGAGCTTAACTAAGCCGTAGGTCGAATAGGAAACAGTAAAATCAGCATTGCGTACTAATACCGCTTATATCCGGCGCATCGGATGGCTATCATCAAACAGTACAGGGGGGTGGCGGTGCTTGGAAGTACAGAGAGGCTACGATAGTGAGTGCATTAAAAGTGCGTTCGGAAGCTTCGACGGGGCTAACTGCTTGTGTTGTGACCAGGTGGCGCCCGCACCCCCCAGGAAGATTACCGATGCGAGCCCTGTAACAAGAGTCTGTCGTCCTTGACCCGACTCAAACGGCATATCCAAAACGTTCACATGCGGCCCTCCAGGGAGCCAGTCTGTAACATTTGCCGCCGGGTATACTCCAGCCTGAATAGTCTCAGAAACCACAAGTCGATCTACCACCGCAAGCAGCAACCGCCCTCCGCCGGCCAGGGCCCCTTCTACCCCATCAATTGACGCCCGACGAAACACTCGCCATATACGTTGCCATTCGAAGAATCTAAGCTGCCATCCTAACCACCTAAAACGCCATAGTCTTGCCCGTAGACCTTTGTTAAGTTTAAAAATTGTAACGCGATATGTTCCTAACATTTGTACATAGCATAGTTTTACGTGTACTTGCATGCGCATCGCCAGACTCTATTATATTATGTATGTATAATGTATCGTTACTAAACTGTATGCTTAGTAAGCGTGGGCCGTTCGTACGCAATTCACTCGGCTCGAGTACTGACGGCGCATCGCTTACACAGATCTCGCCTTTCTGGAACCAATTGGAACATGTATGATCGGTACACGCATAACCACCAACGTTCTTTTTAAAAGAAGCGCATTAGTCAAATTATAATTTTTAAATCGATTCACGTTAAATTGCCTCTACAACCCAGGTTCAAAATTGCCACCCGAGTTTAACTTAGCGGCACTGAATTGTGCCAATTGGTTCCTTCAATATGGGACCTGTTGGATGCGAGCGGTCGCTGTGGTGTTGGTATGCCCTTCTCCCTGGGGGTTAGGGGCGTCTCCATTGACTAATGCGCTAATGTTGGTTGTTATGTGTGGCGCAGTGGGCCCCTTGGGGGCGGGTCACCGATGCGAGGTGTGCGGCAAGCTGCTGTCGACGCGGCTCACGCTCAAGCGGCACACGGAGCAGCAGCACCTGCAGCCGCTGCATTCGGCGCGCTGCAGCCTCTGCCACAAGGTGTTCCGCACGCTCAACTCGCTCAACAACCATAAGAGCATCTACCACCGGCGCCAGCGCGGCCTGCCGCAGCAGACGCAGCCGCAGAACCTCACCACCGGCCCCGACACTAAGCTCGCGCCGCCGCACCACAACATCGACTTCTACAAGTTCAAAGATCAGTTCAATGTTTAAATTTCACTCCTGACTTACTTTGATTTTTGTTTCTCCATATTTTGTTCTATCTTATAGTAGATGATTTATATTTTGTCTTCGAACCGAGACATAGTTATTTTGTGAGACTTATTTACCTTATTTTTTAACACTTTTAGACTTTTAACTTGTAAAGTGAATGTTCGTGCGAGGAATGATCAAGGTAGTCACTGAGACCGCGATGAGCGCGGACCTGAGCGACATGGCAACTCGACATTCCAATGGAAGAAGGGAGGGCGATCTCGGTCCAATGTATATTCGAGCCGCCGACGCCCGTTAGTGCAATACTGCGGTAAATGACGATTCCTGAATTTTTACACTATGTTAAATGTGTGACAATAAGGCGAAGAGAAATTAATATTTTGAGAAAAGAGAAAAATCTTGGTGCTGTAAATTTATATATTAGGCTTAAATTTATAAAAAAAGGAACAGTGTTCGTTATAAGTAACAAAAGAGGCATATTGTTTTCAATGTTGTGTTCATTTTCGGCGTTTTGCAATTTTTATTTATTCTGTATTTTTACCTTCTTGATCTCACACTTAGATATTTATACGAGATTACTAAAAATTTATTTAAAAATAAATAAAATTTATATGATATATATAATTGGCTTATGAGGCTTTTCAAATTTATTTTTTATTTAGGTGTTTTGTTCATTCACTGTAAGACTGAAACGTTCAGAGAAATCATAGCACCAATAGAAACAGAAAACGGATTTCAGTTACAAAGATACCACCCGCAGACGCACTGTCACCATACAACACACAGTACTCCAGGAAATAACCAACTACGACTTTATACAACAGTTAACTTACCACAACCAATACAATATACTACTACAGTACTATACCAATACCTACCATAGAGTTCTTGCTTATTTTCGTGTCGACACTTTATCTAGTCGACCTTTCGTATCTTTTCGTTTCGTATCTTATTATTTTTTTATTTCCGTTATTATAACAGGTTAATTTAAAGTTATCAATGCACAAAATGCATTTGTTAGTGAATCGCAAGGTGCCATTTTAAGCAAATCAATATGGCTATTTTAATTATTATTATTTTAGTTTAATCAGATTTTTAGTTACTATCAAACCGTAAGTCGTATCACTGTCTTGTGTTCGTTTCTATTTTTTTTATTATTATTAATATATTTTTCGTCGAGTTTTCTGTGTAAGTCGACAAAGTTTTTTTTACTTGTTTTTTTTTTATTTTGTTCATTTACATTGTGTACATTGAATTACAATTTTGTTGCCGTTTTTTTACTAAACTGTAATTACACAACACATTATTATTAATATTAATATAGAATACTTAATAGGTAATATACTATTAAATCTTAATAATTCTCAGTGTTAAATGTTCCTAAATTTGAACAGTGAATTTTTTAATCGCAACTATTTCAAATGCAACTTTTTGCTTGCCATATGTAGTCGTAACAACTATGATAGATTATTTTCATGTAGGCAGAAATCGGTAATATTTTACGCGTAGTCTAGATTCAGTATCTCATTTTCCACCCCTGGTTTGCTTTACACAATACTCTTAATGTTATCAACGTAATTGTGTATTCATGTACGATACATCGTTTGCGTATAATGTAACGATATTTACTTACCTATGTATATGTATGTGAAAATAGTAACTTGTCTCGTAGGGTAGATGTGTAACAGTACAGTAATCAAATAATTTCTACTCCATGTGTCGCTCTGAATCTAGACTTTTCGGATTCGTTTACTGCATCTTTAATCTATGACAATTCTAGTTCAATGATACATCACTATTTTCCAGTCGACGAATGTCGTCATATTCAATATTGTTATATTTCTTTTTGTAGTCGTAAGAAAATCTTATCTAAGTGTAAAATGTAAACACATAATTTATTGTAACGATATACACACTAAGTAATTATTAGTGCCTGCTTTACATAATTGTTTTTTATTCGGGAAAAGACATATTTTGCGTAACTTCTAAAATATTAGGAGTAGTGTTTGGAACACTTACTATTTACCTAGAAGGTAATCGACGCTATATTATACTTTAAATAACAAGTATGAGAGGCTTCCTAAAGTAAATTTAATGCTATTCGTTATAAGATTATGTTGTTATTACTAGATGCATAACGCTTAGCCATTACTATTTGTTTAATTATTATAAGCTTTATTACGTTAATTTGGAAACAATTGGAAGACTAGAGATTTGGTGCTAAATTGGAACGATGTTCGTGCTAGAAAGTGAAAAAAAAATGTTTAGGAATTCGAAAATGGAATCAAAATTTTGAAACATTTCGCAACATTCCGAGTGAGAGGAAGAAAAAAATGTTAAGTTTTTATTTGCAACAAATTGCAAAATTGAACGTAAGACGTAGGATTGTTGTTTTTGTCTAGTAATTTAGTAATAGTTTTTATTGTTAATTTGGGTTTGGGAATTAAGTTAGTTGACTATTTAGCTATAAGGTTTATCTGAATTCATAGCGGTAATAGCATGTATATGTTTAATTTACTATTACAGGGATGTGCTGCTGAGTGCAGTTCGGTAATAATTTGGTGGATAGGTCTAGGAGAAAGATCTTGTGAATTTTATTTAATAAAAAATCCAGGTTCGAAATTTTTTTGCCAAAATCTAATAAGCGCTATAGACTGATTAGACTAAGTACGCGTTTCAATTGTACACTATTAGGCGTATTTTCTAGATTAAAATTGTACAATTATTTACTAAATTATTGATAATTTTATACAAAAAATTGACAAGTCAGAAGCGTGAGTCGTTTCGGTATTAAAAAAATAAAATGTTTTGTGATTCGAGGATCTTTATTTGGAGATATAATTTGGTAGTTGCTAAGTTTTGGGGATCTCAAAAGAAATCTATAAGGGTTTTATGGGCGAAAACTACACCGTGTTCTAAGGAGCAGAACACATCCCTGTCAAACTGCATTAGTTAGGATCTTAGCAAGTTTAAGACTGTTCTGTGACCTGTTTAAGTTTTTATCCTTCTATCGTGTCGGCGCGTTCGCCGCGAGTCGTGACGAAGATTCGATGTGTTCTTAATGTTCTTATACTTCTTGTTGGCATTTTTACTTATTTTATAAGGAATCTAAATTAATTTATTGGTTGTTGTATTGAAATTTTATTTTTTTCTTCTTAAATTATTGTTCTATCCTTGAATTTAGATGTTTTTATTGATAATTGGCACTCGTGTATGCAGTCCATTAGATTTTTAAAATGTGACAAAAATGTGCCAAAATGTTTATTTTTATGGTTTTGTCTTCCATTAAAACGCTCTTCTCGATAAGAAATTATTTACACGATTGGCTACCAATACTTCCTATGTACTAATTACATGTCGAGGTAGAATTCTAAATGGGCTGCACGTCTCAATATAACCGTAGATAACCTGATTTGCATCACATATGTATAAATAGTTCTTTTCCTTCCTTAATTTAAACTAGAGAAACTTGACGTAACTACTCATAAAGTGTAATTGTAATCGTTAAACTGAACTTCATAAATCCTAATATTGATGATAATGGCGTTTTTAATAAAAACAAATATACAAAAGTTGTTAGTTTTATTCATGTCCCGTCATTCCGTACGTACTGCATATTTTCCGCTTGTAGAAGTCTGTGCTTCGTTTTCTTTTTTACGCTTGTCATATTGTTTCCGGCTAGTATCTTTTTCCGCAAGTTTGCATGTCCGTTCTAACACCTCATCGGCCACCGTAGCTTCGCCATCATTTATATTTATTTTTCTTTAATTTTACTATTTATTTTTATTGATATTTTCAATCACTTTTTTTTCATTTCCTTTATCAATTTTATCATTTGAAGAGACTTACGTTACTATGCAACTTAGAAAAGATATGAGCTAGGTGAATCAGTATTATTTTGTTTTACGCGTACGGGGCCCACCCCCACATTTGTTTTGTTTTCGGTTTGTTTGCAGGTAAAAAGTTATTCTCCTGCATACAGTGCGCGAAAGTGTTGTGCTCGAAAGCCTCTCTGAAACGGCATATCGCCGACAAGCACGCTGAGAGGCAGGAGGAGTACAGGTGCACGATTTGCGAACGAGTGTACTGCTCGAGAAACTCCCTGATGACCCATATATACACCTACCACAAGTCCAGGCCAGGGGAGACGGACCAAATCCGGTTTTTTTAGTGACTACTCGGGCGGAGTTGGCGCGGCGTGCGGCAGAGCTCATCTTGCAAAGAGAACCAACTGGCCGACCTTCGCTCGTCAGCCGATTGTAACAACGCACACCCAGGTTAGAAACTGTTTATAGACAACAACACGTAGGATACATGACGCTGAGATCATTAACGATGTTTTCTCACACGATAGTACAGTTAGGAATATTGAGGGTCCCCCTTTAGTTTCATTTCTTTTGGTTTTATTATTATTTTTTCTAAATTTTAGTTCAATTCTTTTTTTTAATTTACTATTTAAATCCTGAGCCGAAGGCCCCCTCCCATCGGGTTTCGCAGTTTTGACGTTGTTGTGTTGCTTGGAGCATGCTTCTATCATTTTTGTTATCACGTGTTTCTGTGTCATTGTGGTTGAAAGAATTTCCTAAAATTTTGAATATATGAGAACTCGTGATTACTGTGTAGTTAGTCAATGTGTACAGTGCATATTATTAGTATTATACCTAATATTATTATTAACCTCATACATTGTACGTATTATAAAGGCCGATAGATAACGTAACCCGGGACTATCGCATCCGAACTCGTACTCTGTCGCTTAGTGTCTTGACCGCCGCCAGCTACCAAACGCTCAGGAGGTCGGACGAGCACTACAGTGTGTTTTCAATTTGCAGCTGTACCGCCCCTCCGCATGCCCCCGCCGACGGCCGGCGGCATCAACGAGCCGCAAGAGTGTCCCTACTGCCGCAGGACATTCTCTTGTTACTATTCCTTGAAACGACACTTCCAAGACAAGCACGAGCAGTCCGACACGCTGTACGTGTGCGAGTTCTGCCACCGGAGGTACCGCACCAAGAACTCGCTGACGACGCACAAGAGCCTGCAGCACCGCGGCTCCAGCGGCATGCTGAAGCGGCTGCTGAAGACGTCGGCGCTGCACAGCGCGCTGGCCCCCTCGCCGCACCACCTGTTCGACCTGGGCGGCGAGCACGGCCCGCAGCTGCCGGGCCTGCAATGACCGCTGCCCAGTCTGCCCAGTCTGCCCTCGGCCTGAACCGGACACGCCGCACGCGCCTGCCTCGCGAAAGGCGGGCGCGACGAACTCGGACGCGATAGGGATAGCGTTTATGTGCAATAATGGACGATGCCAAAACGATGCAGGACTACGCCGCATGTATGGTAAAATGTGTATTATAATCCTAGTAAAATATTGACGTTAGTTTTAAAATACGTGAACAGTATTGTCGCACGCGGCTTTAGGAGCCGCCTAGTGTACGCTGCGGGCGGCGGCCCGGCATTTCTAGATCTCTAGAGGGAATGTTCAACCAGTGTTCAAATTGACAATGTAATTCAGAGCAATACTAAAGTATTCATATTTCTAGTACTGCCAAATTATGCCAACTGTAAGTATTCTAAAGAGAAATACATTTTTTTAAATCACTTTTCGATAAATGTCTAGTGTCAAATTAGAATCGGTAACTGTACAAAATTGAACGTACAAATTTTAACAGTAAATTAAAAGATTGAATAAAATATTTTTTAATGAAACTTTTTTCGGATCGCCAAATCTAAATTTTTAAAGATACAGATTATTTAGGGATTAATTACAAAAAATTAGATTTAAAAATTAAAAAAAAAATGTTGATGTTGAGTAAAAATTAAAGACTTCTTAGAATCTGATTTTGAAAGTACAAAAGATAACGTCTAATCGAAGAATAAGTGTATTTATTCTATGTGCGTTTTGGCTTCAATAATAATGATAAAGTAATGATTATGATCAATGTATAAGTAGCCGTGCCTTCGTTCGTCTTCATGCCATTATTGGGGTCGGTCTGAGTGAATTTCCGAACTGAGAGAAGGTAGCTGGTAGAGTCGGAGAGCTGACGAAGGACAGGAGTGGCAAGCGAGGGGCGAGGGGCGGTGGGGCGAGCGCGGCCCGGGGCCCGCTCCCCGCATACAGGGTTCGCGCGGGCGGGGGCGGCGCCCGGGGCTCCGGTGCGAGGGTCTTCGAAACGCAGCAATCTGCTCGATGATCGTATACGTGTGCATGATTTCAAATCATGAAACAAGATAAATCATTTCTTCTGTATAAAAACGTAGATGATAGGTATTCATTAATATAATTATATTTAATCTGTATCCATTTTCGGATTTCTCTCTATGAGTGTATAGTGGTTTCTTATTTAAATGTCGACCAACGTAGCGGACGTCTCGTTATTGAAAATTTATTAGATTATTATTATTATTATTATATTCTCAAAATTAAAAAGTCTTAGGTACGACCATGAGATGGCTGCAGATTGTAAAAATATTTTATTTACATAAATTATAGGAAATTACTTGGGTACCGCGTTTGGCTGAAAGATTCAAGCGATACATATCTACTCAGGGTGTACATTGAAAATCATTCTGATATCAACACTTAAGAAATCGACGACTAAACAGTAAGTGACAACCCTACATATCACAGATAAAATATCTATACAGTAACGCTACACAGGAAGTAAAGTATTGTAACACCGTGATATTTCGCAAAGCCAAAGAGAACGAAATGGGGATATAACGTTTTGCCAAGTTGCATTTATTCGCTCTAGACTTAGATCATTCTGAAACAGAAAATGCAAACAACAAAAAAATCGTGCCATATCTATAAATGTAACAATTTATAAAACAACAGTTTGGACTAAATCATATCATTCACTGGAAGTGAAACTACATTGTAAGACAGCACCCGAACTATGCAGACGTACATCCACATCAATGCAATTTAGCCAACATAAGCTTTCTCTATCGACGAAAGTTATTTTTGCATTTATTTTTCCAATGATAAATAAGTAACTCTGATTAAGAATATTAGTATAAGTTTTATCGTATTATAGATTTCTTTTTCGGAATATTGCATATTCGCACTTTGTGATAATGAGTTTTTAAAACGTTATTTGGTATAATTCCGAATATATTTTAAAGTAAGTTTCTTTTTATTCAGCTTAACTTAATTAGATGTTATTAGTTGGAGTAGGGGCTTCGTGTGGCTCTGTTATGATTTATCATAAGGTCGTGTGACGAGGTTCTCCCGGGTATATTACTTGTATAACACGCGTACCTCCATTTCTCGTAATACCTCAGATGATTTGTTTTCTTATTTTAATTTTTATTACAACGTTATACTCGGCCGTCTGTTTAGATTCCGAAGGGCGTGGAATGGAACATCGGTTCGGAAATCTTCATAGTATCATTTTAGGGAGCTTAGAAGAAAAAAAGCAAGCGGGTAGTTTGAATTGTATATATGTTATAAGTTAGTAATTAATACATAATGAAGTATCGTGGCATGATTTTGGAATAAAGCCTCGTGATATTATTAACTAAATAGTAAATAGATAAAATCATTAATGGAAAGGATTTTTATATATTCTACTAATGGATTTATTAATAGTGAAACTTAGACTTAGTCTTTCCGTAATGTGTTTAGTGTTTGCGTTTATTGTTTTCGCTGTGCAATTTCGATTTCGATTATTCGAATTTTTCGATTTCGAGTTCGGCTGTTTGTAAGCTTGTTGTTGGACGCTTCGGTTAAAGGTTCGGATTCATTTTCCCACCAATTTTGTTCGTTGTTTGGAAATTTTTGTAAATTAATTCTAAATTTTGATCTCAGTTGACAGCTGCGAACTACATCGATATTCGGAGACAGCCGTTGGTGATTGTTGCTAGGCATAGGTTACGTTAAGTTTGGATAAGTGTCGGCAAAAAGTTCGATCGCAGCTAAAAATTCTAAAATTAAAACAAAAATAATGCCACTAGTATCCCAAAAAAAAGCAAAAGCTACGGCGAAACAATAAGTTATTTTATATTTTGCAATGTATACCAAAATACTGCATTTTTAATACTAAGTTTTTAAGTGAGAAATCTTTTTTATAAATTATAGCATTGTCTGGAATAATAAATTAATGAGTTATATTCTTTTCGCTTTTTCGCAAAATAATTTATTTTAAGTTACTAAAGAGATACGTTTAAACAAACCGACTGTGTTACTAAGTAAGGTAATGCACAAATGATCAGCAACGGGATGCCTTCGTGACAGTACAACTATTACAATAGCCTACAATAAGTAAATATTATAAGAAAATATGCTGAAAATATCAGTATGATGCCACAAGTAACTACGAAATAAACATATATGCGGGTACTTTAACAATTTATACTTAGTCTGTTAAGCTCTAAAATCTATTAAACTTACTTTATATTTATTTCCTCTACTTATTTTTACGTTCAATTAATATACCTTCATAACATAAATGCATTTAATTGTATTGCAACAAATTATCTCTTATATTTTCCAATCATGTGGTATCATACTGTAATTTTTCAGAACTCTATATTGTTTATCTGTTGCAAACTCTACTTATTATTTTGTCCAATGTAATGAAACTATACTGCCAGTAAATTTCATTAAATTTCCCCGTGAGTTAAACTGAATACTTTGTCATAGTTTTTAACAAATAAAAATAATATATTTTCACAGAAATAAGAATATAGCACTGGATAAGTAAACTCGATATGTAAAATATTTTACTTATAAAAATGCCCCGTCAATAATATACAATTTACAAGTTCACAAAGCGATTTCACAAATCAATCTTGCTTTTTAATGTTAGTATTACCTCCAATATAATTAAGTATTACCTCCATTAAATCTTTTAATTTTAATGTAATATAGCAAGTAGAATTCGTACTTACCGTCTGCGCTAAATGCCAGAATGAATATTGTCTCCGATAAATAACATTTAACATGTATACGGGGTAGGGTAAGTTTTAACGGCGGAATATTCAAGCTGCGAGGTTTGCGCGAGGGTAGCTTACGAAACTCTACTGCAAGCAGGAGAAGTCAATATACGTGATCATTTATATTTATGAAATACAATAATTATAGGTATTGTCAGACTAAAGTTATGCAGTTGTTACATAGTTCTTCCCATACACACATTATTTTTGTTATCCATATCCATATTTAAAATGCAATAGTTTATCGTCGACGTTTTACTTTTTGGTCGTTATTTTTTGTAATGGCCAAAAATTAAAATTCAGACTACCTCAGTTCACAATAGTTAAATATATAAAATAATTTTAACTGCTCGGCCTGAGAAGCAAAGCCGTTTTTTAAGAATAAATCGACTACATTTGAACTAGAATACTGAAGATAAAAATCACACCGACTTTAAATTTTTGTTCGCGTTGATCCCATAATTAATAAATATTTATATACATAATATAAATCATTTGTTGACTCTATACACCATTTTTAATATACATACTTGTATTTTTATAACTTCCACGTTCCTTGTTGTATGTTTTATAGCTTAAAAAGTCGTTGGAATTTCTATCTGAGGTAGAGTGTATAAAGTAAGTCATTATGAATAGGTCGTTATATTCTTAAGTCAATAGCTTTAATATTTACAGTATCTTCCACTTAAATGTAATTATTATAAATACAGTTATAGCAATAGTTCCCATCTGCCACAATACCTCAGTAAATATAACTTCTTATCATATACTTGTTATTTAAGTATAGCAGATTAATTCATTAAAACAGTATTTCTCAGTTTTAAAGTTGTCATTACTTTTACAGGATCTGTTTTAGCTGTCACAAATTTACATTTACCGACTGAATCCGATATAATCCGATATATGAATGTACATGGTAAGCGTACATCAATTTATCCAATTTTTCATCATTGTCATTAAATATAAATAAAATCAGATTATTGATAAGGTACTAAAACTCGTGTAATATATAATTAAAATACAAACTTATATCGCACCTTGTCACATATTTCTTTGTAAGTCGCCGTTTTCAAACAAACGTTCCTGTTCCATATTTATATATTCAGATTTTCTATAAACGTAATATTTTCAAAGTTCTTCTAACGTGATTGTTACCTTATAAATTCACAAATAATCTGCTAATCCCTTAAACTAGTTTACATAAATCATAGTTCCGTAACTCAAAGTGCACTTACGTCTTTTATATAAGAAGTATTATAATATACTACGTAGTTCAGCCGCTTCTCTGGTCGAGCAAAACTCGTTGATAGCCAGTTTTTTGCAGTAACTATATAAAAAGTATTTACAATTTACCCACTTATGACATACAATATATTGCTATAAGTAACTTTTTATCTACAGATGGAAGTAAGGCAATGGTCTAATTCGGCTGCAGATGGCGCTGGAGTGCGTTTTGTTTGTTATTCTTAGGCGTATATCGTATCGGTCTGCAGAGCTTATCGAACTTTTCAAGATACGTCCCGCAGACCCCGCCCTCCAGACATCTCCAGCAGAATTACACCAATGTTTCTTGTTATGCTTGGGTGACACATTTTATACACAGAAATATTTTTTTATGAAAACAATTTATATGTCAATGTTAATTAAGTGGCAATTCTAATTTTAACTGCACTATATTTTTGCTGACACGATTAGGTTAGATTTTTCTTTTTTCGTAATTTAATGTATGCACGATCTGCGTTTTTATTAGTATCGATATTTTTTCTTTTCTTTTTTAAGATTTTCTTGTCTTAAGTGATACGTACCCTCGATTCATTATAAAAACATACACATTTTATTAATTTATTGTATTTTTATAGAAAACAAACGTTAAAATCGAGCGTATGTGACATTTACGGCCGTTTTATATGCCTAACTAATATTGTGTTAATATTATGTGAAAGTTATAGTTTGCCATCGTTGTCAAAGAGGAAAAATATGTTTTTAAATACATTTAGTTAATGAGTTTTGTTATACTTTTAATGTTCGGAAAAGAGGGATGGGATTGTAAAAAAATGTTTAATAGTATTGTGTATCGAGCGATAAGGAATAGATGTGGAGGGACCGTGCGTAAGCGGCCTGTAGGATGCTAGGGCTCCTTCAAATTGTTGTAAGTTAACATCTTCAGTCAAGACACTTAAAGTACTATTGTTGTAGAGTATATGAAAGTCGGCTATAACGAATTGAAAGTTTTTCATAGCCACTGAAATTGTGACGTTTTCACTCACCTTCAAAAAATATTTTCTTTTCTTACCGATGTTTTTAAATACTATACGAGTACAAGTATTAAAGATTTTACATTTTTTGTAGTACGATTCAGCGCGGTTTATATTAGAATGTTGCTACCGCAATTAAAACACCATTTAATTTGAATAGGTACCTACTTCTTTTAATTATTCCCGCCGGCGCCCAAATACGTCGAACTTTTTTGACAGAAGTGTACACGTTCAGAAATGTTTAGTGCACAGATTACGTCGGTTAATGTTGTTCACCAGTATGATTTTAAATTTGTTGTTCCTCGCGATTTCAGTGACTATGAAAAAGAAGTGTCTTTACTTGTTTTGATGTTGTTGATAAATGTGATTAAGGAATCATCTCGGGTTGCGTAGTAAGTACATATCAAAAGTCGGGTAAACTAGTACTCTAAGTATCTTTGAATCTGACTTGCGGTGATTTTTAATTACTTGCAAATGGGTTGTTTATTGGGTCCTTTAGGCTCCACATGAAATCTGAGTTTTGAATAGTCTTGGGGAATATAACAGTTGAATGTAATAAAAGTATAAAAATTAATAAACTCGCAGTGATTCCATTGATATTGTGTTTTATTTAATTTTCTTACCCTTTATTCATATCCATTAAATGGTATATGTCATAAAAATACATGCATGCTTGTGGTTGCTACAGCACATGGATGTCTATACCCATAACCCTAAGCAATTTATTTTATTTGTTTATTTTTAGACGATCGCTCCAATTACACTAATGAACAATAATTTATTAACAAATGAAAACATAAATTTAATCACATTTATAGATAGAATTATAGTAACTCAAATATAAAATAAGAATAATTTAAAATTATATAAAAAAAGTATTAATTAATTACAATAAAATGACAGAAAATCAATGAATTACAATAATGTTAAAAAAAAATTCATAATACCATCCATGCATCACGCGCTCATTATACAATAGCGCATGCACACTCATACTGACTCATAGTCTTCCATTCATCCGAGAATAAGTCAATATGAGGCGCAGGAGTTATCCAGGAGAGCGTTAAGTGCGTCGAGTGAGCGCGGTATGGGAGATCTTCCCCGGGTCACGGTACGGATATCGGTTTATGTTAGGAACTAGTGATGCAACGGAAGTGTCTTAGCGGAACCAGAAACGGAAACAGATGTCTAAAGTAAATTTTAGCAGAAACGGAAACGGAAACGGATTCAGAAACGGAAGTGTAAATAATATGGAAAAAAAACAAATTTACAAATATAATTTTTATTAAGTATCAAATACACCAAATCTAGATTAGAAATAGATATATTAGAAATCTATTATAGAAAACAATATTGCAACTTTGCAACTGAACATTTTATTAATATTCAAAATTTAGTAGTGGCAAGTTATATTTTATAAAAAATATGTAATTTGGCCGCTTTTGCACCTAACAATCGGTGTTCTTTGTATATAAGACCAGCTCCGCTAAATAATTGTTCACTGGCGACGCTGCTGGGGGGTACCGACAAATATTGGCGCACTAATGGCAAAAGATTGCGGTATTTGTGTGAATTTAATTTCCACCACACAAGAGAATTAAATATAATAAAAAAATATAATTAAAAATAATAAAAATTTAAAGGTCTTTTCTTTTTTTTGTTACACACATGACACAAAAGTATTGACACAAACAGCAGCAGAAAATATTACGCGCTTACATTCACAAAAAAGTACGTAAACAAACAAATGTGACAAGTGCCTGCGCAGCTCGCTGGCTGATCCCTCCCCCGCGCGTTCAACCGTCCAGCGACTCGCACGCGCCTCGTGCCGCGCATGCGTAACTCTCAGCCGTCGGTTGTAAACTTCCGTTTAAATCTCCGTTATAAAAGTTGCGGAAACAGAAGCAGAAACGGATGTTGAAAATCGCGCGGAACTTCCGCACTTGCGGAAACAGAAACAGAGATCCGTTGCATCACTATTAGGAACACAGAGCCTTGACATTTATTCGTGTAGGTCTATGTCATTTACCATACCGCGAAGAATCTTACACATTGTTAATAATTGGCCCCGTGATCTCCTAATCTATAGGGAATCATATTTTGGAAATGTTGTTGGGTACATGAGTAGGTATTACCTTTTTTTTATTATCGGGGGGAAACCTTCAAAAGGTACCCGGCACCTAGGGAGAGGATACCGGGTTATGTGGGATTTGACCGCACTAAAACCTTCTCGGTGGCCTGACTCTGCGTTTGGGGATTTCCAGTAGAACGCACCGGTGACCTCCACGCGCGAACTCCAGAATGCGCCCATCTTCGGGAGAGCAGACATGCTCTCCTGCACCTTCCGATACTTACGGCGGCATTTGGCATGCGGCCACGCATACACCACGTCCTTCCCGGGGCTGCTGGCTGGGCGGATCAAGCTCCCACTCACACAATCCACAACCCCGTAAGCCCCCTTTTAGTCGCCTCTTACGATCAGCCAGGGGATACCGTAGCTCTATTCTTATTCCCGAAGCTACAGGGACAGTGGGTAGTATCTACCCATAGATATGCTTTTATAGGTACCTATCTTAAAAAGGCCTTTTGCGCCTTTTCTAGTAAAACATCGATCATAATACACTAGAGTAAAAGCGTATAACTACTCTCGTACAAGGACTCTAAATAAGTCTTTTATGACTCCAATGTTCTTAAAAGAAAAGAAAAGATAACTTTTTGACTTAAATCTAAATAACTAATTTATTTATTATATTTACAAACCATGTTATTTATTTATTAACCCCATATTTGGCGTTTTTTTTATTTTGTGCACCCAATTACTGGGTTTTTATACGCTGAGAGGAAAAAAAGCCGGCGGAAAAAACCTCCCAGGTTTTTAGTTCCGTAATCCCATAATCCCTCACGAAGTTAATGGTCATTGTTTAGAAATTCAGAAACCGAGTAGTACGCTTTTGTATAAATAAGTAGGTTTAAAAGTGCTTCCTTAGAATTTCTAATGACAAACCCCAAACGTTGAAATGACTCTTTGGAAATTGTACTAATGTGATCATGGAGAGTGAGTTTACGATTGAATGTGACATCCAAATTTTTCACACTTGTTGATCTGGGTATAATTTCTTTGCCCAGTTTATGATTGAATTCGATTGGGTGTCGCATCCATCCTACGTCACTATGGAACATTTTAGTGGATTAAATTTCATCCTATTTTTCACACATCATTGAATCACCGCATCAATATCATGCTACAATAGGGTACTATACAATACATACATTCAATTCAAGGATACAATACATTCTTCTTGTGTTTTAATTTCCAAAAAGAGCAAAAAAAAGGTCGTCAAAAGCAAAGGTCGTCAGCAAACCAGTCTTGCCTGTGATCATGCTCTCCGAAGGCTGATGATCGCCTCATCATCAAGCCTGGCCGGCAACTGTGCCTTTCCACCGAAAAACAATAGAATCAGTTAATGAGCAACTAGCGAAATTATATTTTATTTATTTTATGACTAGATACATTTTAAATATTGATACGAAATATTGTAATTTATTCACCTAGGTAAATTGGCTCAGGTTGAGCACTTGAGATTTGCTTCTACGATCATCATGGCAGCAACCTTTTTTTGCGTCCCACTGCTGGGCACGGGTCTCTCCCCTTTATTATTGGGGAGGCCTGGAGCTTGCTCCACCACGCTGCTCAAATGCGGGTTGATGGAGATGCGGGTTAGTGGCCAACCCGCTGTCGGATGTTTTCAAACCGCCCAGGCCTCCGACAAGGTTTAACGACTGTTATCTATCAATAACAACCGGGACCGACGGCTTAACGTGCCCTTCGAAGCACGAAAATGCGCATGAAATTTTTGCCACTAGCGGTCACCCATCTCACACCTGATCGTGCCCGTTTGGCTTAACTGCGTAGATCGCTTGCGCTCTACGCTAGCCGCCGAGCCATACGCGCTTCACATCCAATCATCATAACCACAACATAACCAACAAGACTGTTATTTAAATACTTATCGTCATAATGGAAGTTAAAGATCTTTAACCCAATATACTCCGTACCCCGTAACCCGTAATAATCCTCAAGAGTACAAACGTAGTCAAGGAAGGTATAACGTCACCTGTAAAAATACATCTAAGGCCGATTTTTAATCCCCAGATAATGTTATTAATCAAGTAATATTATCGCTAACCTTTTCAAACATAAAAGACTTTTCAATTTTTATATTATTTGTTTGACAAATAGTATTATCGCGGAATGAAAAACCGCGCCCAGCTGTGGGATGTGAAAAGCAGCGCCCGATAAACAAAATTGCAACCATTGTTATATTTATTATTACAAAATTAGTGCCTATTTTGCTTTACATAGCTAATTAGCAGGAACTATACATTGCTATTCACGGATTTGATAAAGAATAATCTTCTTCCAAGCTATTGCAATTTATTTTACAAATCAAAACATGCTGATGTTGCTGGTTATTTATAAAACCATAGACTTAGGATGATATAATAATAATATAATATATAACAATAATAACTTTATTCATGAAAATAATGATAAAAACTTAAAGCATCAAAGGCACCCGTCATACCTGTCAGTACTTGTGATGCTCTAAGGGTAAAAATGAGTAAAACCATTTTCAGAACGAAGCGTAAATCATGTTCCACTGTATTATTAAAACGACTAAATTTGGAGGCGCTGAGGAATTTGCGTCGCTATTAGAAATCGCGGATTTCGAATTTCATTTTGATTTAAGTAAATTGTATGTTATATAAAGAATTTTAATTAAAAGGCATAAATAGATTGCTAGATTTATATTTTATTTACTTATTTTCACAAATATTATTGTAGGTTCACTTAATAAAATAGAGCAATTATAATTACGACTTGATATTCATTCAGTAGAACGTAACATTGACATGACATCAAATATCAAAATGACATTGGGGAGTTTTGGCGGGAAGTCTTAAGGAACAAGTTGTGCTCTTGTTTTATTTTCATTTTCGTAGTGTATTTTTGAGTTACATCGGATAAAGTTGATAGCATTTTGCTCGATATAGGTTAATGACAGTGCACGAGTGTTGTGAAATAAAATAACAGTGTGAAAACATGTTTTTTCGGCTTGCCTCCAAAATTCCATCGGACATGTTCTGGTAAAGTAGCCATCACCTTACTTAAACATTTGACTGGCTAGACTGACTGCTACCTGACGACTAACTGACTTTTTTCTACGACTACAGTGATGCATAAATTTTACTTGACGCTGGAAATATGCACAGAGTTTGCGACGCCATTATTAAAATTGAAAAGTAAATATTGATGAATGGCTGAAAGGATCTTTATCCAATGACGTAAAACGAAATTATTAAAAAAAACAAAATGACATTAACGACGACTCTTGTCATATGTCAATATGTCACATCGGCTTAAAAACAATGGCACGTGTGTTTTTATGAATATTTTGGTTAAATAATGAGAAATTACGTTAACAATGGACGCCTACGACATTTTCAAGAAACTAACTAAAGGACTGAAATTTAAACAAAAGGTTTTAGGGGTTAAAAATAACGTAAGTACAACGTCTTAACCTTTACGAACTATGTGATGTTAAGCACTTTAAATTTAAATTTTTTCGATATATTTAGGTAATTTAGATGATAATCATATAAGAAGCTACATAAGACTGTTATAAAGTAAGATATAAGTTTAAGAAGCGAAGCTGGTTGTCAATTTTCCTTGTATAAATAGACGACTGCCCCATTGTACCACATATTCATTATGTACCTAAATTGAATATTTACATTGTAAAATCCTCAAATTAGAGAATCATTTCGGAATACTCGTAACTGAACCTAAGGTTCGAATTAACATAGGATCATTTAACTAACTTTTAGGGTAGTTTCCAACGATATTTTAAACTATGTATAGATATGTTACGTTCATAGTAATTTTCGTTTTAAATGTGTTCCGAGCAATCCAAAACTGCACACATTGACAATATTTACTGATAAGCAAAACAAAAGATATGAAATAACACACTATTGAAAGAGATAGCTATAATTTTAATGGTTGCACTTGTGATAGCGCTCGATGCGAACGTCCCATACAAGACGTCCCAATTGGGATGTATTTGAATCTTCACAGCGCGGGCGCTTATAACATATCTGCTTCTTGTTTTTTTTATATAATATCATTGGTAGTTTCTGTAATAATTAAATAGTAAAGTCCTGAAATCCGAGTTGATTGAGGCAAGTACAGATAAAGAAAATTTCTGAAGTCCTTTGTTTTCACACTTAAAATATCTTGAATTATTGCAATACTCTGTTATATGGTCATTAAATGTGCATACTTTAAATGCTATTAAATTATGTGGTGATTTGAGTTGTATCAGAAAGCGCCAATGTAGACAGCATGAGAAGCTTATAAAAATTATATTGAATAAGTTGATTTCAGATAAACAATAGATAATAATATTTAAATTTAAGTATTTCTACACAACTCTTTACTTATAGCAACAAAACAAAGAATCACAGATTAAAAAAGAAAATGCCAAATCAGAAGAAAACAATATAAAAGAGGAAATACTGAATAAGAGTGATACTGATGGTGATGTATCACTGTCTCATTCAGATTCTGAAGGAGAGAGTGAGACAGACAATGAGCTGCAACTGGTAGAAGGTGTAAAGGTCGGAAAGAAGAAAAAGAAGGAAGACAAGCAAAAGAAGCAAAAACCGGAGGATTTAATGAAGAAACTTGAACTTGAAGAGGTTTGTTGTTTGTAATTTTATGACATGACAAGTCTTTCGATTTGTGTATCTTAATA
The DNA here is from genome assembly GCA_911387765.1 of Pyrgus malvae. Taxonomy (NCBI): domain Eukaryota; kingdom Metazoa; phylum Arthropoda; class Insecta; order Lepidoptera; family Hesperiidae; genus Pyrgus; species Pyrgus malvae. The sequence continues at coordinate 1,519,883 of OU426958.1, read as the reverse complement.
CACCCACATGTTAATTATTTCCTTTTTGCCTTTCACATGTCTGCCAAATATTCCTCAAGTTATTCATAAACTATTATTAAAACCAAGCTTATCACGCATTTCTCTAAACCTTAGAGACATTAGAGAATAGTTCTCTTTATTTTCCCTTGATAGTCTATACACCAACTAAGAAAGCTCTACAACCTTCTATTTATTTATTTACTTATTTGGATCATCAAAATAGGACACAGTTAATAAACCTAAATTACACATACATTTATGTGTTCTTACAATTATAGTTAACCACATCATGCATTTAACTTCAGCTATGTCCATATATAATAATATATATGTATGTGTGTATTTATAGTTTTGGAAAATCAAATATATACTGACACAGGATATTGACACAACTATAACAAACAACATCAAAAATAAAGAAGAAATTTGAAATAAATTTATAACTTAACATTTTTTAGGGTGTGTCCACCTCTTTTAATTTAGCTATGAATTTATGCAGGCTATCATAGTGGATATCTAGATTAGGTTTTATTTAATTCTGTTCATTATTCAGCCTGGAAATGTGTGAACGGAGAAAGGAAAGGTGAACTATGACCAAAATTAGTTCTGCATATCCTTGTTTGGAAAAGGTTACACGGACGATACTGTATTCTGGCGGGTACATTATATTGCAAACAATTTAAGAGGCATGTACAGTCAATTACCTTATTGTACTCGGCGTGAGGAAAATTGATCTCGTCTGTCTGTGTAGCATTGTATGATTTTGGGTGATTTGTAGCAGTATGCTAAGCAGTGCACAAACTTTTTTTGGACTCTTTCAATTCTATCTATAGACTGGACACAACACAGTGCTGCAATATTCAAGTTTTCTCCTTATGTAACTGTTGTATCTTTGGATTAGGGTTTTTGGATTCTTTAGAGCATTTTAGAATTTTTATTTCTCAATATAGTGAAAAACAAACTTACATTTCAGCAAAATCGTTTCCGCAATGAACATGGCATCAAAACAGTGGGCAGGCATGTTCCTGGTGCCCTGAAAGATTTCTCGGAACTGGTAGAGAGATATAAGATATCCCAAGCTCTGGTGGATACAGTGAAGCAGTGTGGGTATGAGGAGCCAACACCGGTGCAGCGGCAGGCTTTGCCTTGTATGTTGGAGGTAAGTTAAATGTTAATTTAAAAACATGAGCTGATGTAGGATATAAAAGATTCACAACAGCTGCAACCATGAACAATTAAAGAAAGCTCTAGAACTTCACAAGGTGCTTTCATGTACATTGAAGTAGATAGGCTGTCAGATTTTTTAAACAGTTCATATTAACTTCAAACAAGGTTTCAACAACAATGGCTTCTCAATTACAGCCGTCAAATGAAATTGACATGCACATTAAATAGTCCTAGGCTGCATAGGTGGAGTCCCTGTAGCTTCAGAATTGAGAATAGAGCTACGGTATCCCCTGCCTCGGTTCCATCTAATGGTGCATTCAGCTCAGTTGGGCAGCGATCGGGAAATTACAAAGTGTCTTCTCGTCCAAAATACCTCAATGCCTTAAGTCGAAAGTTTTCGAGCAGTGTGTATTGCCAGTGATGACCTACGGCACTGAGACATTGTATTTTACAGTTAGCCTTTTCCATAAGCTCAGGGCCGTACATAGCTCTCAAACTGTGCAAGCTGAAGTAGCAATGGGCAGGCTGTATAGTTAGGAGGACCGACAACCGATGGGGAAGAAAAGTCCTTGAATGGCAACCACGTCTCGTCACAAGGCGTACAGGCGGCCCTCCAACCAGGTGGACTGATTAACTCAAGAAGACAGCGGGTAGTCGCTGGATTCAGAAGGTGCAGGACCGAGAGGAGTGGCGAACGTTAGGGGAGGCCTATGTCCAGCAGAAGCAGCAGACTATAAAAGGCTGATGGATGGATGAATCCCCTGCTTGATCGTAAGGGGCGATCAAAAGGAGGCTTCTGGGGTTGCGGGCAGTGAAAATGGGTGAGAGCTGGATCCGTCCAGCCAGCAGCCCCAGAAGAACGGAGGTGTAGGAGAGAAAATCTGCTCTCCCGAAGATGGGCCCGTATGGGGCGCAGAGCGTGGAGGACCATGCATTCCACATGAGATCCCAAAGTCCTCTCCGGTACAAAATTGGTTCAATAGTTTAAGTGCGAAAGCGTAAAAGACAGACAGACAGATAGTTTCTTTCGAATTTATAGGTAATATTAGTAGCATGGTTTGTTTAACAATGTATTTTCATTTATTTCAGACATACATAAACACACACACACACACACTCATTTCAAACATACCAGAACGCATACTATCACACACACTGACATAAACACACACACTCTTCAGATCTTTTGTATCCTTCTCTAACACTTACACCTATTACATGCCCCTCTTGACGGTTGCTGCCACTAATAATATTATAAATAATTTCTTTTTTATAAACCTACCTACTTCTATATCTAAGACCTATTTTGTAATCTACCTTTAAATTTAAGACTACTTATGGGGAAGAAACTGTGCCTAGTGCAACACAGCGAAAGCTAAAGCATGGGCCAGGGATTCCAAAAACTGTGTACAACTTTTATGGAAATAAAGAAATTGATAAATTCTTACAGGACCGTCAGATCCTAGCTTGTGCGCCAACAGGCTCTGGCAAAACAGCCGCCTTCCTGATACCTCTCCTACACACGTTAGGGGCCCCACAAGGTGGGCCCAGAGCCCTTATCATCTGCCCTACGAGAGAACTCGCCCATCAGATATATGGGGAGGCCCTAAGGCTCAGTGCCTCAACACAACTGCGATGTACAGTTGTTAGGAACATTAAAGAGAGCAAAGTAAAGGAACGGGAGTCTACTATCAGGAAAAGTGGTATGTTAAAGTGACTAGTTTATGTTTTGATACTTACTTACCTGATTTACCTTATTTACCTGATTTTACACATCAGATTTTGCAGTTAAAATACAGTATTTTCATAAGTTTCATTGTAAGTACAATAAACTGTACGTTTCAATAATAATCTCATACATTAGTCACTTTCTTAGTTTGCGCCGAGAATTGTATTGCGAGTTTTAGGTTACTTTAAGAGATTATTAATGCCAAATTTTTATTAATAATTTGTTTTTTTTTTTCTTGAAATGGATTGACTGAAGTTTATTTATGTCTAACTAGCTTTCCGCCCGCGGCTTCGCCCGCGTGGAATTCGTTTATATCGCGCTTTTTAGATTTTCCCGTGGGAATGAGAAGTTCTCCCGCGGTAAAAAATTGCTTTTCCAGGACTCAAACTACCTCCATACCAAATTTCATTAAAATCCGTTCAGCCGTTTAGACGTGAAAGAACAACAGACAAACGGAGTTACTTTCGCATTACCATAAATACCATATACCTACCATTAATAAAGCACAACTATAAGAAAACTTCTCATTCCCACGGGAAAATCTAAGAAGCGCGATATAACGCTGAATACGATGAGTTGTTAAACCAAAATTGAATGGTAAACTATATTATATGTTTACCTTGGGGAGCAAAAACATGCAGATTTTGGGCACTGGATACCCGGGAACACGCTACATAGAGCTGACCATGCGAAAAACATTTTTTTTCCAAGTTTACTCCAGCAACCCTTAGAGTTTGGCCTTGTGCTTTATTAATAATTAATGGTCATTGCAAATGAAACCCTTATAGGAAATTGAAGTCTTTTAAATTGAAATGGGAGGTCTATTGGAATAATCGGAATCCGAGGAATGAGTACACTTTCACCCTTTGATGCGCCAGTTAAAATAGTTGCTGTAACAATATGGTTCCGCCCTAGCTGAGTGATACGCAGCCTGGTACCATTACACAGTCTAGGGGCATTGAGATTACGCATAAGCATCACCGGAACCCCTACTTTTAATTTTAATTTATGAGAAGGCACTCCAGATAATTCCAAAGAATTTAAGAACTCTACAGGATGAGGTACTACGTTCTGTTTCTATCACTGTGTCTACAGATAAATATTCAGTAGTTTCTCCCATAACTTCATCCAAAATATTTTCATTATTCATATTTCATTTCATTTTTGATTTTTCATAACTTTTGTTAACCCTCTGGAACAGTCTATTATACCAGGATAAAGGGTAGGTATTTACCTACCCTTTATCCTGGTATAATAGACCCTACTTATTTAAGTACAGAAGTTTTTGCTTAGTTGCAGTAAAACAAGTGAAACGTTTATTTATTTATTTATTATTCCAATTTGCCGAAATCAAATGCAATTTTCGACCCATATTCTCTCAAAATTTACAAAGTTCAATAGTTTTTCAAATCAAGTTTCAAAAAAAAAGTGGCTAATGTATTCGATTATTATTTAAATGATCAGTAAGTTTGTACTGTATTTTCTACTGTATTAATCAGCTAAATCAGCGAAAGCGGCCTTAAAGGGCTGTACATTTTTTTTGCATTCTAAATATTAGCGAAAACTGTAGGCATCTGTTCTGCAGCATGTTTAATATGATTGGTTGAAATTTTCATATAGAAGTTTAGCATAATGAACATTACATATTTAATATTCTTGTTTCAGATATTGTTATAAGTACCCCAAATAGACTGTGCTACCTGCTCAATCGTGAGAATGTTAACATTAGCTTGGACAAGTAAGTTGTCTTTCCTTTATACAGCACCCTATCAAAACATATAGCACCTGTAGGTGCTCCCTGCCTACATATTTTTATTATTGTTCACATTATATATTTTGAATCTTATATTTCATATATATTTTGTGAACATCAATATTTATATATTAAAATAATTAAACTAAATATTTACACTAAAATAACTAACAGAAATATTTATAAACTAAACATTTACACACTACACATACTAACTAAATATTAGACTAATACTACATATATATTACTTACATACATATTTACAAATTCATATTATTATTTACATATTCGTTGAATATCGTACGTCGTCAAATAATTGACGGCGCACGGCACATTGCAATGCACAGGCGCACCGGGCCTGCTCCTTTGTTTTCTTATCTCGGTGTCTCGGAGTAACCGTGGGCACGAGGTGTGCGCGTGATCAGCTAGTCGAATGCAGAGCGCTTCACGACTAACCCGCGTCGCTTTGGCATTACTTTACGCCGTGCTTTATCATTTATGGACCTACCCATAGTGTATAACTACACGTGAGTATCACGAACACTTCACCTACAAACCATCCATCACATAATATCAACCAAACTGGTGACCCACTCGGAACATAAAAATGAGTAGCAGTGAAGAGTCAGTTAAATCCGTCGCTACGGCAAATGGCACCGGCCACGTTAACACACGGCCGCGACGAATGAAGCGCGTTTCCACTGCACCCGAAAATGACGGACCGTCAAATGTCGGATTGCGATTGCCCAAAGTGCCACCATTTTCACCGGACGATCCAGAGATTTGGTTCGCACTTTTGGAAGGGCAATTTAATATTTTAAATATTACCGATGATACAGTAAAATTTTCGACCGTCATTTCGAACATCGACATTCAGCACGCCAAAGCGGTCAAAGATGTGATTATCAATCCGCCATCGAATTTTCGCTATGAGAAAATTAAAAGCGAACTCATCCGGCGCTTGTCAGCTTCGGCCGAAGAAAAGGTCAAGCAGCTGTTGACACGGGAGCAGCTAGGGGATAGAAAGCCATCGGAATACTTGAGAGTCCTGCAAGATTTGGCCGCATCATCCAACATCCCTGATGGATTTTTAAGGACCCTATGGAGCGATAGGCTTCCCAAGAGCACCCAGACTGTGCTTGCATCTCAGCACTCCCATTCTTTGGAGCAGCTGGCAGCACTCGCTGATCGCATCCACGAGATCACGTCACCCACCAGCCAAGTTGCATCGACTTCCTACAGTCCAGCGCCTGTTCACCCTTCTAGTGAGATCGCTGAACTGAAGAAGATGGTGGAGCACCTGGCGATCAAGTTGGACGAGCACACACGTTCACGCGATACCTGCTGTGGACGATCCAGACGTACGCGACGCCGTTCTTCATCGCGACCACGTACCAGATCTCGTTCTAGTTACGAGAAGCACCCGTTGTGTTGGTACCACGCTGTGCACGGAGACAACGCGAAGAGCTGCGTAAAGCCCTGCGATTTCGGGAAGGCGGGAAAAGCTACGGGGAATCGTTAATGGCGACGAACGACAACCCCGTTTCCTCCGGTCGCCTCTTTGTCACTGACCGCAGCACAAATACGCAGTTTCTCGTCGACACGGGCAGTGATCTTTGTGTATACCCTAGATCGGCACTTAGTGAACGTCGAACGAAATCTAACTACCAACTGTGCGCGGCTAATGGAACTGTTATAGATACGTATGGCTTTATAGATTTAAATCTTAATTTAGGCTTAAGACGTAATTTTGCTTGGCGCTTTATTGTAGCAAATGTTACCAAAGCTATCATAGGAGTTGATTTTTTATGCCATTTCAACCTTGTAGTAGATTGTCGTAATCAAAAGCTTATAGATAATACTACAACTTTATGTACTGATGCAAAATTTGCTAATAATGAAATTGATTCCATTAAGGTAGTGTCAGGCGACTCGAGATTTCACAACATTTTAAACAGCTTCCCGGAGATAACGAGACCAGCAGGTACGGTGCAAACTACTTTAAAACACTCCACAGTACATCACATCCGTACCACACCAGGCCCTCCCATATCATGTACACCCAGGAGACTGTCCCCGGAGAAATTAAAAATTGCGAAGCAGGAATTCCAGCTCATGCTCGACATTGGAACCGCTCGCCCCTCCGAGAGTCCTTGGGCATCTCCTCTCCACCTGGCGCCTAAGAAAGATAACGGTTGGAGACCTTGCGGCGACTATCGCATGCTTAACGCTCGCACTATTCCAGACCGTTATCCTATTAGGCACATACAGGATTTCGCCCATTCCATTGCAGGATGCACTGTCTTCTCGACGATTGATTTGGTCAAGGCCTATAACCAGATCCCTGTGAACCCGGACGACATCCAAAAGACCGCCATTACGACTCCCTTTGGTCTATATGAATTCCCATATATGACCTTCGGGTTACGTAACGCCGGTCAGACGTTCCAACGGTTTGTCGATGAGATGACTCGAGGCCTGGACTTCTGCTACTGTTATCTAGATGACTTTCTGGTATTTTCTAGGAACGTGGAGGAGCACGAGGATCACCTTCGTCAGCTGTTCAGCCGAATGAGGGAATACGGCCTCCTCATAAACACCGGAAAGTGCGTCTTCGGAGCTGATGAAGTCAGTTTCCTTGGGTATCGTGTTTCCTCATCGGGGACCAAACCGTTGGAATCGAAAGTCGAGGCCATTAAGGAGTTCCCAGCGCCCAAAACAATAAGACAGCTTAGGCGATTTTTGGGGATGATGAATTTTTACCGGCGATTTTTACCACACGCCGCTACAATTCAAGCACCCCTAAACGCCCTGTTGTCTGGTCCCGTGAAGGCATCCCACCCTGTTGACTTGACAGGTGAGACACTTACCGCGTTCGAGGCATGCAAGGACAGCTTATCTAAAGCAGCCATGCTAGCACACCCCGATTGCCACGCAAAGTTTGCTCTGGTGACGGATGCTTCAGATCTCGCTATGGGCGCAGTGTTGGAGCAATACAAAGATGGCGATTGGCAACCTCTCATGTTTTTTTCGCGCAAACTTAGCCCGGCGCAGCAAAAATACTCGCCGTATGATCGCGAATTGCTTGCCATCTACGAAAGCATTAAATACTTCCGACATATGCTGGATGCCAGGCACTTCGTGATCTATACGGACCATAAGCCGCTAAGTTTCGCGTTCAGTGAAAGGAAGTCAAATTGCTCGCCTCGTCAGTTCAGGTATCTGGATTACATCTCCCAGTTCACCACCGACATACGACACATATCCGGCAAAGATAATGTCGTAGCCGATACTTTGTCGCGTGTTGATGAACTGGAGATGCCGATAGACCTAGGCCTGCTGGCTTCTTCGCAAGCAACTGACCCGGAGTTGGCTGGACTGCTTGCCGACGACAAATCGTCTTTAAAGCTCCAAAAGTTGCAGTTACCAAATTCCAACACTGCCCTATATTGCGATGTCAGCACCCCTCACATCAGACCTTTCGTGACCACAGCACTAAGAAGGCCATTGTTTGACAGCCTTCACAGCTTAAGCCATCCAGGTGCTAACGCATCTACCAGGTTGGTCGCTGAGCGATTTGTTTGGCCTGGAATGCGTAAGGACTGTAGGCAGTGGTCTCGGCATTGTCTGGCATGCCAGCGCGCTAAAGTCAACCGCCACGTGTCAGCACCCCTTGGCACATATAGTTTGCCCCGTGCTAGGTTCGCCTTCATCCACGTCGACATAGTTGGCCCACTTCCACCTTCCCAAGGGTACCGCTATTGCCTCACGATCGTGGACCGCTTCACGCGTTGGCCCGAAGTGACGCCAATGGTGGACATGACCGCTGAAGCCGTCGGGAAGGCATTAATATCTTGGATCTCCAGATATGGATGTCCACAAGATATTGCCACCGATCGCGGCCGGCAGTTTGAATCCGCACTCTTCCAATTTCTTGGAAGAATGATAGGATTCAAACACCGCCGGACAACCGCGTATCACCCGGCGTGCAACGGCATGGTCGAACGGTTTCACCGGCAACTGAAGGCGGCCATCATGTGTCACGACGATGTCAACTGGGTGGACACGTTACCCTTAGTACTGTTAGGCATCAGAGCTTCTTTCAAGGAAGATCTCGGAGCATCCTCAGCTGAGCTGGTATACGGCGAACAATTACGCTTACCTGGCCAATTTTTCGAGCAGGTTGACTTAGGCGACATTGACGTATCGGATTTCGCCTCTCGTCTACGTCGTTGCATGGAGAAGCTAAAACCCACCCCAGCGTCCCGCCATAATAAAGACAGGATCTTTATTCATAAAGATCTTCTTCGTTCCAGCCACATTTTTCTCAGGGACGATACTGTACGAGGGGCCTTACAACCCCCCTACACAGGCCCTTACGAAGTGCTAAGTAGAGGGGATAAAACTTTTAAAATTAGTGTGAACGGCAAAGGCGTCACGGTATCCGTAGACCGCCTTAAACCGGCCTACATACTTACCGACCCTCGCTCTTCTAGCCCTCCTATTTCAATTTCCACCCCTCCACCCATGCCCGATCCTGTCGTTTCTGCCCGTCATAGCGACGTTCAGAAAACTACACGTAGTGGGCGCGTTGTAAGGTTCCCCGATTACTATCGCCCGTAGTAACGGTCTGGGAGGGGAGTGATGTAGGTGCTCCCTGCCTACATATTTTTATTATTGTTCACATTATATATTTTGAATCTTATATTTCATATATATTTTGTGAACATCAATATTTATATATTAAAATAATTAAACTAAATATTTACACTAAAATAACTAACAGAAATATTTATAAACTAAACATTTACACACTACACATACTAACTAAATATTAGACTAATACTACATATATATTACTTACATACATATTTACAAATTCATATTATTATTTACATATTCGTTGAATATCGTACGTCGTCAAATAATTGACGGCGCACGGCACATTGCAATGCACACGCGCACCGGGCCTGCTCCTTTGTTTTCTTATCTCGGTGTCTCGGAGTAACCGTGGGCACGAGGTGTGCGCGTGATCAGCTAGTCGAATGCAGAGCGCTTCACGACTAACCCGCGTCGCTTTGGCATTACTTTACGCCGTGCTTTATCTCGTGCTTATACTCGCTTAGCAATATTCTGCCACCTAGACTTTCTTGTGTGTTATATGTTGTGTGCTAGAACTGTACTTTCACTGTAACTACTTACTCCTGTACTTTCCTCCTTCTGTGCTTGTGTTTATTAAATAACTTTTAGTGTACGTGTTCGGACCTATCATTTATGGACCTACCCATAGTGTATAACTACACGTGAGTATCACGAACACTTCACCTACAAACCATCTCTCACATAATATAAACCAAACACCTGTTCATTTTTTACATTGATGACCTTTTATTTGAATCGAGAGGAAACTTTCAAAAGGTACCTGGCACTTTGGGAGAGGATACCGGGTTATGTGGGATTTGTACCGCGCTAAAACCTCCTTGGCGGCTGCTTCTGCGCTTGGCGAGGACGCCGGGATCTCCGGTGTCCAGTGGAATGCGCCGGTGTCCTCCACGCGCGGCGCTCCAGAATAGGCCCATCTTCGGGAAAGCAGATGTGCTCTCCTGCACCGTCAGGCGCTTACGGCGGCATGCGGCACGCACACACCGCCGTCCTCCCCGGGGCCGCTGGCTGGACGGATCGAGCCCCCACTCTCACTGTCCACAACCCCGGAAGGCCTCTGTTAGTCGCCTCTTACAATTCGGCAGGGGATACCGTAGCTCTATTCTTAATTCCAAAGCTACAGGGACTAAGTTCTACCACCTACACGTTAAAAAATAACTTTCTTTTACATTAAACGTTCGTATCTGATAATAATCCATATTCTGACAGTCATCACTTTGTTCTGTTTGCATTCCAGAGTCCAATGGCTGGTGATAGACGAAGCGGACAAGCTGTTCGAAGGCTCCACGGAGGAAGTGTCGACATTCAGACAACAACTGGACGTAGTGATGGCGGCGTGCAGCGGCAGGAAGCGCGTCGCCATGTTCAGCGCCACGCACACGCCCGCTGTGGCAAAGTGGTGCCGCCACAACATGAGAGGACTTATCAACATTACCGTTGGACAAAGGTGATAACCATATCTATCGAATCTCTTTAAACGAGCAATCCTCCCTATATATCATTTTATTCTGAATCTTGGAAACGGCTCCAAAGATTTTCATGAGATTTATTGTGCAGGGGGTTTCTGGGGTGGACAAATCAATCTAATTAGGTAAATGTAAGCAGCGATTGCCGAGAGGTAAAAAACCGCGGTCTTCGACTCGACCGATCCCAGGTTCAAATCCTCGGCGCGCGCCTCTGACAAAGGTAATGTGCGTATTTATCGATGCTCCACGGTGACGGAAAATATCTTGATATTTAATTGATTACGATGTTCCCCATCGCCGTGCATGCCTGAGAGAAATTCATAATTTCTCGAAAGCATGAAGTCCACCTATCCGCACTTGGCCAGCGTGGTGGACTATGGCCTAAATCCCTCTCACTTGTGAGAAGGAGACCTACTGTGCCTAGCAGTAGGACATAAAAAAGGTTGGAAAAAAAATGTTGTTATATCCGTGTTTTCTGGCAATGAAAAACTGCTACAATGTCTCGATAGATGGCGTTGTTAAGCAACGCTAAGCCAGTGTTTGGTTTGAGGTGAGACCAAGAAAATCAATTGTTTACTTGTACATATTACCAGACAAAGCTAGGCCATTCAGGTACTTCTTTATAAACGAGAAAAAACAGAGGATGTTCTCAATTCTTACATCACTCACAAATTTATTAGCGTGTAATTTTCATATTTTACCTTTTTTATATTGAGTAGAGCTAAAAGTATGTTATTTTGACAAAGGGAGATCTCCCGCCGGGCGAGATGGTCATGCCCGGGGAGCGGCCGCGCTCCAACTGACTCAATTCGGAGCTTGTATATATGGTCGGATATTCCGAAAACTTCGATACCGTGATTGAGGAATACCCGTGGCGCCATCTCTTGATGAGTAGCGGAAGGTCGCTACATTATTATATCTTATAAATTTTGATTTCAGAAACGCAGCGACCCACCTGGTAGACCAGGAGTTACTGTACTGCGGAAATGAGAACGGAAAACTTGTGGCTTTCAGACAACTGGTGCAACAGGGACTGAAACCACCAGTTTTAGGTACGGCTTTATTTTAATTACAATCTCTGATTTATTCTGGTGATAAATGTATAGAAGTATAAAAAGATAAGTGTACAAAGTTTTTGTTTACAAAAAAGTAATCTTAGTGAAACGTTAAGAGAAATTTGCCCTTAGACTTGTTGATACCTAAAATGTGTGTAGTTTTAGTTTTTAGTAGTCTTGTGGAATAAAATTGTAACCGGCCTTTACATGCAATTTATAAACATTGTACTTTTTTTTCAATTATGGCATCGCAAACTCTGCATGTGCATATTGCCAGCGTCAAGTATAATTTTTATATCGATTTTTTGTTAGTTTCGTTGAAACTGGATGAATAATAATGGATAAAGTCAGTAAGTCGTCAGTTATCACTCAGTCAAGTCAACCCGATATTCAAGTAAAGCGATGGGCGGCTACTTAACCTATTATAAACGTGACCGATGAAATTTTGGAGGCAAGCTGAAAAAACGTATATTCGCACTATTATTTTAATTCACAACACTCGTGCACTGTAATTAACCTATATTGAACAAAATGCCATCAACTTTATCCAATATAACTCAAAAATACAACAAGAAAATGAAAATAAAACAAGAGTCTATGTCTTTTCCGACTTCCCGCCAAAAACTCCAACATTGTACTTGCATGTTTTTAGTGTTTGTACAAAGCAAAGACCGTGCGAAGCAGCTCTTCAAGGAGCTCATCTACGACGGCATCAACGTTGACGTCATACACGCGGACAGGACACAGGCGCAGGTAATTACTTACAACTTTATGATTACGACTGTTCACCGTGGGGTGAACAGTTTGATCATTGGGTCAAATTCGGCCTGTACATAAAAATGCTAAAAAATTAATTTGTAACCGGTGAAAGTTCGAACATGATCCAGCTTTATTAATAACATATATCTTATGTGTCGCCTGATAGATGTAAATATCAAACCTTTTTGGCTCTAATAATAAAAATACAATAGTCTGAAACCGCTCTAACCTTAGAGCATCAAGGTATGACAGGTATGACACCCGTCAGAGAGGAGTGGCCTTTACGGGCGAACCCGTCGTCCCAACGTCTATGCACAATGTGCCTTCTAGTTATACAACTAGTGTGTCTGTGTGTGTCGGTGTCAGTGTTGACATTGCATAGAAAATGACGTTGTTAATTTAAATTGATATATTTAGAAATGTATGCGTCTGTAGCGATGAAAGAATATTTGTGAATGTGTGACAAAATTAAAATGTGTGCGTTCTTCCCCCGCACCAGATTTGGCACAAAAATTATGTATCGAAGCGAGGCGCTATGCCGTCTCTACTGAAGGGTGAGTCAGTAACTTTGATGCTCTAAGGCCCGCCATGAACTCCTGACCTAAGAGTCCTTGTAGACAAGTTTTGTAGGCGTAAAATGCCGGCGAATAAAAACTCTGGTATTACTTAGTGTCTGTGAGTATTTATATTTTACGCTCCCCAAACCATTTTTATTGAACGATTTAGGATGCTTTGTCTTCAAAAAATTCGTTTACACTGTAGTGTAGTTTATTATGCCATTGCTTTAGTTCTCTTTTAAATTTTGTACCTGATAGTTGTTTAAAATGTAAGGGTAATTCGCTATTACACGCTCGCGTACAACGCCATACAACACTGACAACCGTGCCTACGCATGACGAATGAACCGTAGATTTATACGCCAGTTTGTCTCTAAGAGGCCTAACTGTCTTAGACCTACTTGGTATACTAACAAAAACTAACATTAGCTTGTAAGGACTCGTACTAATAAATTTACTTTGGACAAACACAAATCTACTTTGGACATTTTTTATCGCAAATTAAAAAAAAATTGTATAATGCCCTAGACTGAAATATACATAGGACCTATTTATGCAAACCGGAACCAACCCACACATAATGATAATGATGATAGTTTTGAGAAAAAGCTGTTTAATGTATTAGACAACTGATGTTTTGAGCAGTGGCGGCTAGTGACATTTTTCGATGGGGGTTCACAAAAAAAAAACATAAAAATTATTTTACCACCCGTTACCATCCTACCATACCAGATTCACCACCAATGTCGGTGTCAGTTCCAGTTGATAACCACAAGACACGGAAAACAAATTAATTTATTGCTATTTATTGCTCACGCGCGACGTTGCCAAACCGTGGGTTCGGTCCTTAGAGCATCAAAGTTACTGACTCACCCTTCAGAAGAGACGGCATAGCGCCTCGCTTCGATACATAATTTTTGTGCCAAATCTGGTGCGGGGAAAGAACGCACACATTTTAATTTTGTCACAAATTCACAAAATATCCTTTCATCGCTACAGACGCATACATTTCTAAAAATGTCAATTTCAATTAACAACGTCATTTTCTATGCACCGTCAACACTGACACCGACACACACAGACATAATAGTTGTATAACTAGAAGACACATTGTGCATAGACGTTGGGACGAGGGGTTCGCCCGTAAAGGCCACTCCTCTGACGGGTGTCATACTCGTCATACCTTGATGCTTTAAGGTTCGGCCGGCCGTACCGCGCACCGCGAGTACAACCTACTTATGCGATGTTGCCGTTCTTATGTATACAAACAAACGTGTCGTCGGCTTTGACAGTTATATCGCAGTTTTTCTTTAAATTAAAATTAAAAAATAGTTTATGCGCGACATTTTGTGTTAAAAATGGAACAATACGGTGTATCTTTTATCATTTGTATCTTTTAGTAAGCAGTGTGAAAAATTTTCGAAATACGCCTTGAACTGAAAGCAATAATGTTGTACGAAAACTAAATCTTTTAAATTACGTGTGTTTTTAAATCTGAACAATATTTAAAACCCTTGGTTGTGTGGATGTGAAGATAGCAATAAATTAATTTGTTTTCCGTGTCTTGTGGTTATCAACTGGAACTGACACCGACATTGGTGGTGAATCTGCTTGGATGGTAACGGGTGGTAAAATAATTTTTATGTTTTTTTTTTGTGAACCCCCATCGAAAAATGTCACTAGCCGCCACCGCACACAACCAAGGGTTTTAAATATTGTTCAGATTTAAAAACACGCGTAATTTAAAAGATTTAGTTTTCGTACAACATTATTGCTTTCAGTTCAAGGCGTATTTCGAAAATTTTTCACACTGCTTACTAAAAGATACAAATGATAAAAGATACACCGTATTGTTCCATTTTTAACACAAAATGTCGCGCATAAACTATTTTTTAATTTTAATTTAAAGAAAAACTGCGATATAACTGTCAAAGCCGACGACACGTTTGTTTGTATACATAAGAACGGCAATGAAATGAAATGAAATGAGGAGTGGCCTTTACGGGCGAACCCCTCGTCCCAACGTCTATGCACAATGTGTCTTCTAGTTATACAACTATTATGTCTGTGTGTGTCGGTGTCAGTGTTGACGGTGCATAGAAAATGACGTTGTTAATTGAAATTGACATTTTTAGAAATGTATGCGTCTGTAGCGATGAAAGGATATTTTGTGAATGTGTGACAAAATTAAAATGTGTGCGTTCTTTCCCCGCACCAGATTTGGCACAAAAATTATGTATCGAAGCGAGGCGCTATGCCGTCTCTTCTGAAGGGTGAGTCAGTAACTTTGATGCTCTAAGGACCGAACCCATCATCCATCCATCCATCCATCAGCCTTTTAAAGTCCACTGCTGGACATAGGCCTCCCCTAATGTTCGCCACTCCGTCCGGTCCTGCGCCCTCTGAATCCAGCGGTTTCCCGCTATCTTCTTCAGGTCGTCAGTCCACCTGGTTGGAGGGCGGCCTGTGCTCCTTTTGCCGAGACGTGGTCGCCATTCGAGGACCTTTCTTCCCCATCGGTTGTCAGTCCTCCTAACTATGTGGCCTGCCCATTGCCACTTCAGCTTGCAAATTTTGAGAGCTATGTCGGTAATCTTCGTTCGTCTACGGATTTCATCGTTACGGATTCTGTCGCGTAGAGAAATACCAAGCATAGCCCTCTCCATCGCTCGCTGAGCGACCTTGAGCCTGTGGAAAAGGCTAACTGTAAAAGACCACGTCTCAGCGCCGTAGGTCATCACTGGCAACACACACTGCTCGAAAACTTTCGACTTCAGGCACTGCGGTATTCTGGACGAGAAGACACTTTGTAATTTCCCGAACGCTGCCCAACCGAGTTGGATTCTACGAGTTACCTCTCTCTCGAAGTTGGACTTACCCATACGGATCGCTTGACCCAGGTAAATATACTCGTCGACAACTTCGAGAGTAGCGCCATCAACAACGACCGGTATGGGTGTGACATGGACATTAGACATGATCTTCGTCTTGTCCATGTTCATCTTAAGACCCACCCGTTGGGAGGCGCTATGGAGGTCACCTAGCATTGTGCTGAGTTCTTCCAGGGACTCCGCCAAGATGACTATATCATCGGCAAATCGAAGGACCGAAAAGGACCGAACCCACGGTTTGGCAATGTCGCGCGTGAGCGGCGCTCCAGATTAAGTTAATTTCTCATACTAAATCTTTTGTTTCACGCGTCGGCTATGTGCTGCGATGTTTCTCTTTCGCACTCATTGAATACAGCGCTCTAATCGTACTAAACTTCGTTTCATATAGGAGCGCAATCGCTGGCGCTCCACTCGTACAATATGACGATAAATGTACGCGTAGATATAATGTAAGTAAGGATAGATGATAGATGTAATGTAAGGATAGTATGTTATGTATTATGAAGGAATATAGATTACCTATGTAATTTTCCTATGTAATATTTAAATTTTAAAGTGGGAGTGCACTGCACCAGCGCTCTTTAAGATGAGCCGCCACTGGTTTTGAGGATTGGTAAACATGTCATGAAAATGTTTTGTTCTGTCAAAATAGTCAGATCATTTTGATCTGGTTACAGGGTCGATAGAAAGTGAAATTTTAAGCTTTTCTGTGTACTTAACTCAATTTCGGCATGAGTGTGGATTGGTTCCGGTTTGCGTAAATAGGTCCCATTGTTTTTATCTGAAATACTATTTCACTTGTAGCGCGACAACGTAGTACGAAGTTTTCGCATCGGACGCATCTGGGTCCTGATATGTACCGAGCTGATGGGCAGAGGGATGGACTTCCGCGGGGTCAACCTGGTCATCAACTACGACTTCCCGCCCTCCGCCATCGCTTACATACACAGGTTTGTAACTTTCATACTAATATTAGAAATGTGAAAGTGTGATTGTTTGTTCGCTTGTCCTTCCTTCACGTTGCAACATAGTTACTTACCAAAATTTTTGTAAGTATCTAATTCCTGTGACATAAACCCCAGGGAGAAACTATATCCCGAATAAATCGAAGGGCGCTCGCTAACCTTTCATTTTTCCAAGAATATGTAAGCAATTTTTCACGACTCGTATTGCGCTACTATACAAGAAAGCCAATGGGCATGATGACACTATTAAAGAATCAGAGAATAAACGGTTATACAGAAAAATATATGCTAAAAAAGTTCTAAAATATGATCCCGTTTTAATATAAACATTAAGATCAATAAGATTTGCAATAAAATAAAAGTATTAAATACAGCAATCAGCCATGTTATCTGAAACGCCAATCAAAAGGAATGACGTCACGTCTCAGTTAATGTCATCGTGTTGCTTGAAGTTTGACGAGCAAGCCGACGCCATGACACCTACGAGCGTTTTCGCGCTTAATTCAAATTACATAGCAAAAAATACATTTATTTACGTTAATAGTTGAGTTTATTGCTGAAATAAACTTTTTTTCGAAACTAGGAGACGTGTACCTACAATAAGGAAAGGTATTTGAAAATCTGTCATCATGCCCATTGACGTCCGCTTCCTAGTGAGAAATTCAGCAGAAATTAAATTTCTGCTTGTCTGGTTGTCTGGGATTCTGTCTATGTGTGCGTCCATGGTATTCGCGACACTGTAAATCCTAGTGTGGGGCTGTAGGTGTAATATAAAAAATGACGCTTGTTTTTTTTTATTTTTTCATATCGTGCCTCAATTTACAGGATCGGGCGAGCAGGTCGCGCCGGGCAGAAGGGTCGAGCGATAACTTTCTTCACTCAAGATGACGTCGTAAATCTACGAAGGTATATCAAATATGCTTTTTATATTAAACTATTTGAAGCGCTGACAGCTCGCTGGCTATAGTAAATCACAAGAAACCTTAGGTAGCTTTCTGTTAGGTCAAGAGGAGGATGGGTGACTTAGTGTACTTCTACGCTTCGATCACATAACAGTTGTTGATCTGTAAGGCATATGGTGTTTAAATACATTTGAGCTTTATCTTCGTAATGTATTTTTTAATACAGTTGCTCAAAAAGTGACGTATTGCAGGGACGTATAGCGTGCGGGAAGTGGGCTATTACACACTCGTGCTTTTTCTTTACCTTTTCCGCACTCGTGTGTTCTCTTTCCCAACTGTCAAAATAATGTCTATTAAAAAGAAAAAAACCAACCACGAAGTTTTAGAAGTTTTTATGATTCATGCAAATATTTCTAAAAAGAAGCTACTAATTTGTTTCAATATCAGATTTAATGATTTGATTCAATGAGTTAGGTTAGGTTTCATTTCATTTCATCTCATTAACATTTTTATTTCATATCAATAAATAAATTCTACTGAAGACTTGGCTGTATGGGCATAGTTCCCTTTGCCTACCCAGAATGGGTGAAGAAAACAAAAAAATCTCTGCATATAGGTATTCTTTTACGTTTGGCGCCATTTTTCAAAAATGTTCTTTGCGAGTTTTTATTATTATATTAAATTGCTTCATTTTTTCGCAACTGTATTAAAAATAGTTGTTCAGTACACGTGCGGAACCGTCATTGGAAGGAGTTCCGACTGTCAACCCTCACCTTCGGCTGCGCCTCGGCTCGGGTAGACATTTGTCGGAACTCCTTGCAATGACAGCCTTTCCGCACTTGTAATGAAATATACTATATACATACCTCATGAATGTAGGTAAATATGGGGAAATAAATATGTATTAACGCTAGGATAAACACCCGTAGTCCCTGTAGTTTCGGGGTTAGGAATAGAGCTACGGTATCCCCTGCCTGATCGTAAGAGGCGACTAAAAGGGGGGTTGCGGGCGGTGAGAGTGGGGGCTCGACCCTCCAGCCAGCAGCCCCGGGAAGGAAGGCGGTGTGGGCGTGGCCGCATGCCGCCGTAAGCATCGGAGGGTGCAGGAGAGAACATCAGCTGTTCTACGGAAGATGGGCCCGTTCTGGGGCGTCGCGGCTGGAGGACCGGTGCGTTCCACTGGAGATCTCGGAGTCCTCCCCAAGCGTAGTGGCAGCCACCAAGGGGGTTTTAGTGCGGTACAAATCCCACATAACCCGGTATCCTCTCCCAAGGCGCTGGGTACCTTCTAAAGGTTTCCACCCCGATAAAGAAAAAAGGGGTAAACACTTCGACAAAATCTTTGTCTTTGTCTATTTAAGCTGTATATTTGTCGCAGTCGGATCGTATAATCCGCCGTATAACATTACAGCTAGCCGGTTCCTAAAACATGGCCGTTCTGTATTGTGGCGGGTCCACGATTAGCCGGATTGTTATTGCGATACGTTCTACAATATGGCGGCTCACGTTTAGCCGTTATTGTAATAAAGCCTCGTAGGCACCCTGAAACACATTTTCACTATAATTATTTATTCGAAAAATACCCAAACCGAATCAGAGCACCCCACTATCCACGTGGTCTTGTCTGTACTACCCCTAGAGTGTATATAAAAAGCCGGAGGCGCGGGGGGAGACCACTCCGAAGCTGCGAAGGCGAGCGCAAGTGCCGCGCTTTCTTACGCTGGGGCGGAGGGAGTGGTCTTCCCGCAGCGCCGGAGATGTCACAGAGCCACTTGTTTTTATTACATTATCATTGTATTACATTATCCAAGCCTTGGAAAGTGATTAATTCATTGTCAATTATCACTTTATCTAAATTGAGTAGATATTATAAATAATGGCTAGATAATGTATAATATCAGGATTTATTACTTTGGCTGTAACATATAGGCAATTGGGCGGCACGATATTACGCCGCTTTGACGAACGCGAAGAGCTCATACAATACAACGTTCGCTAATTTAGCTGAATTGCAATCCGGCTGAACGAGAGTGCGCCGCATTACAATACAGCCCTGTTTTAGGAAATAGCTAGCCGGAATGTAATACGGCGGATTATACGATCCGACTGCGACATATTCACCAATCCGCAATACAACAGCATGATGGGAAGGTTCCGGGACTTTTTTTATTTGAATGGAGTAGCAGACGAGCATGCAGGCCACGTGGTGTTGAGTGGTCACTGCAGCCCATCGACATCTACATACAACCTCAAGCAAGCATAGGTAAGTCTTGTGGTCGCCTCATGTAAGTGTGACCGGCAACTGCACCTTTCCACCGAAACACAATAGAATTGCTCACGATAGAAGTGGGTGCAGCGGTGGTACTTCCCCGGGCGAACCATAATAGTTCTACCACCTACGACTTCCCTATTATTATCAGAGAAATGTGGCTTTCACCCTCATAACTTCTTTCTTCTATATATTCCAGCATCGCATCAGTGATGAAGCAGTCAGGCTGTGAGGTACCGGAGTACATGCTGCAGCTGAAGCAGAATCCTAACAAACGAAAGAAACGCGTGGTGAAGGCGCCGCATCGCGACAAGATATCCACCAGGCTCGAGAAACGCCCTGACAAGTAGGTTTCTTAAGATTTTGAACGTTCGTTCTACTTTTCTTACCCAGCATTCATCGACTTGTAAAGTCCTGTGCCAGCACAGCCTATATCCAGACATAGGCCTCTCATATTGTTCGCTACTCCGTCTCCATACAAAATCTTTCGCCCTGGTTTCTCTCACCAGAACAATAATTTTATGACGATCCGTGTGGCGCAATGCTTTCGTAGTAGCTTTCACATACAGCATAGTGAAAAGGCACCTTTAGTCCTGTTTGAGGTAGGATGTAGATGTCCGTGGCTGGCATGGCCACATGCGGTACCTACACTACACACAGTAAAGAGAAAGAAATAGATTCATGATTGGCACAACTGACCACAAAATTTTAAAATCGTTTTCGCTTTGTATAACAATTTTTTTTTCTTTTAGGAGAAAACTAGAAAGTGAAGAAAAATCAGAAGAAGCCGACAAGAAAGATACAGAAACGATTAAAAATGCAAAAAATAAAAAGTTTAGAAAAGTCCAAAATGGTGATGTAAGGAAAGTAAAGGATAAGAAAAAGACTGGCAAGATAGTAAAGACAGACAAAAAAGTGAATAACAAGAAACGGAAAAAGAAGGCGTTTGTGAAACCCAATGTATAATAAAATAAATATTATTTAGGTAACAATAAAACTGTGAGAATAATTTTGTTGTTTTATTATTATTTGTATCTCTCCTAATGGATCACTGGTCGAAGATGTTATTTGACCCGATCACTTGGAAGGCTTGCTTGGGGACATAGGTTTAACGTGTAGAGGTCCTTTAGACATTTTAATGTTCTGATGTGGTTACACGTGGCGGATACCATCCTCGGCCGTATCATATAAAAAGTTATATGACTCGAAGATGGTCCCCGCCAGGTGCACAGGCACTATTGCTACAAAAAGGGAAAACTAATATTGGGTCTATGGGGATGAACGAACGAGGGGCTGGAAGATGGGCTAAGGGAAACTATGGACACCTGCCATTTAGATCATAAAACCTAAGGTGAGGCAGGTGGTGACTTGCCACGTGCTGAATGCGCCCGCCCTCATCATAAAGTGGCGTAAATGCCGGGAGCAACGTTAGCATGAGCAGGGGTGTCGAGAGGAGCGGCACCGATTTAACCATCTCCGAGGGATAAATCCAACCCGCAGCGGTTTTCTCGCTATTACGCCAATTACTTACTCTTGCTCTAACAGCTCCACTCTGGACAGCCAATAAAGGCAAGCCAGAGGTGCCTCTGGGTTTTCACTCCGCCTGCCGGAGACGAGGAACAGGGGGACTTCCCCGGGAATACTCAGGTCCGTGGTGTCGTTACTTTATTATTATTATCATGTATCTCTCCTTATCGGTCACGGGTCGAAGATGTTATTTGACCCGATCATTAGGAAGGCCTGCGTGGGGACACAGGTCCAACACGTACATGCATACAACGTTAAAGTATCCCAAAGGGGCCTCTCTTTTTCGATACTGTAATGTTGTTATTATTATCATCATCTGCCATGATTTTCATGTGGCTTTTGCCGAAAAGACTATAGCAATAAAATTTCTAGATGGTAGAACTTTATGTGACGCCCGGTGAAACACCACCGCTGCACCCAGGCCTACTGTGGAGTAATTCTATTGTTTCGGTGGAAAGGTGCAATTGCCGGCCACACTTACATGAAGCGAACGCTACTACAAGCGCTGTAGTAGCAGAGAACCTGCTTATGACGTAAGACTTTGGCTTGATTGAGGTTGCTATGTGTAGATGTCCGTGGGCTGCAGCGACCACTTAAGAGGCTGTATACGAAATTTTACTGATTTACCTGATTATTAGTCATATTGTGCAATTAAACTTATGGAAATACTGAATTTTAACTGCAAAAACTCATGTGTAAAATCAGCGAAATCTGCAAAATTTCGTATACGGCTTCTTAACACATCATGGCCTGCATGCTCATATATGCTACTGGTTGATTCCGTAGTTTCATGCAAAAAGGGTTTCCAGGGTCTTTTCTCGTAAACTGTTCATCAAATGTTAAGCAATACATGCTTAAATTTTAAAGCCTTAATAGCTTTCAAAGTAGTATTTTGAAATTGCACTAGTATTAACTACTTTAATAAATAATAATTAAATACCTACTGTAAAATCATTACACTCCATTTCCAACTAGAGTCCTTAGCGAGAAATATTTTTTTAGTGATCTCATGTTCATCTTAATGCCTTTAATTCGTATACCATATTAAAGTTAAGCCCTTGAAGTATTACTTAAAAAATATATGATTATAATCAATCAACAAACAACCCATAAAAAATATTTTTTAATACAGTTGCTCAAAAATTGACGTATTGCAGGGATGTATAGCGTGCGGGAAGTGGGCTATCTATTACTAGAGGTGAGACGTATTTACTGGAATAGGTTTTGGTATGGACGCGTAAGTACGCGTTCCCGCCCGCGCGTCTTTTAGCGTATCGAGTCTTTAGGAGTACGACGACTCTCTCTGCCTACGCGCGTTCGTAAGTAATCGGAAGACGTCGCCGCACTTCGGGTAATGCGAGTCGTCGAGTCGCGATGGATTCCGGTAATTAGGGGCGAGTTATTGTTTGCGTAAATAACACTTAGATAAAACGCAATAAGGCTCTGTATTCTTTGACAAAATTATTTGTTTTGATTTGATGTTACTTTTTGGTTTACTTCGAATTAGCAATTTTAAAAACAAATATTTTTTTAGATTGAAGTTTTTACAGAAACTGCTGGCAGTCCTAAGCCTGCATAAAGTATGAAGGGAAGTTTTTGATCGTTATTTATATTAGAATAAAAAAAGAAAGTGTAAAAATCTATATACTAATATACCGAAGTCGTTTTATCCAATTTGTTAAGTATTCTCGTGTATACATTTTCTTGTTAGGTTACGTACATAAATGTATCTTCCCATTTATCCATATTTAAATTTGTAGACCATCCATATGAAGTACGAAGGGAAGTGGAAATGTTAATGTTTAGTCGTATCGTATCGTAAGAAACAGAATTAAAGTGTCAATATTTAGGTATGTACCTACCAATGTATGTACCTTTTTAGACCAAACTTGCTTTGGAACACTCGCTACATCCGACATTAGCGTGTCGTACAATTTCGATACTCTTCAAACTACAAAAATTAGTACGTATTCGCAAGACCCGCATTTACGGGAATCACTTGTGTACGTGTTGAATCCCGTACTCGTAAATACTCGTGGACCTAGTTTTTGGATCTAGTATTTTTGTGGACGCGTACTCGCAAGACTCAGTACGCGTTTTGCCTAGTACGTCTCACCTCTAGCTATTACACACTCGTGCTTTTTCTTTACCTTTTCCGCACTCGTGCGTTCTCTTTCCCAACTGTCAAAATAATGTCTATTAAAAAGAAAAAAACCAACCACGAAGTTTTAGAAGTTTTTATGATTCATGCAAATATTTCTAAAAATAAGCTACTAATTTGTTTCAATATCAGATTTAATTATTTGATTCAATGAGTTAAGTCAGGTTTCATTTCATTTCATCTCATTAACATTTTCATTTCATATCAATAAAAAAATCTACTCTAGACTTGGCTGTATGGGCATAGTTCGGAGTTCCCTTTGCCTACCCAGAATGGGTGAAGAAAACAAAAAATCTCTGCTTATATTATTTTACGGTTGGCGCCATTTTTCAAAAATGTTCTTTGCGAGTTTTTATTATTTAATTAAATTGCTTTATTTTTTCGCAACTGTATTAAAAATAGTTGTTCAGTACACGTGCGGAACCGTCATTGGAAGGAGTTCCGACTGTCAACCCTCACCTTCGGCTGCGCCTCGGCTCGGGTAGACATTTGTCGGAACTACTTGCAATGACAGCCTTTCCGCACTTGTAATGAAATATACTATTTCCAATTGTCACAAAAAAAAATCATCCCCATCCTCATGCAAAAACTTCTAAATTTAGTCGGTTACACAGAGTACATTTGTATATGGCTGCAACCCTTTTTGCGTCCCACTGCTGGGCACGGGTCTCTCCCCATATTGGGAAGGCCTGGAGCTTACTCCACCACGCTGCTCCAATGCGGGTTGGTGGAGATGCGGGTTAGTGGCCAACCCGCTGTCGGATGTTTTCAAACCGCCCATAAGGCCTCCGACAAGGTTTAACGACTGTTATCTATCGACAACAACCGGGACCGACGGCTTAACGTGCCCTCCGAAGCACGGAAACGCGCATGAATTTTTTTGCCACTAGCGGTCACCCATCTCACACCCGACCGCGCCCGTTTGGCTTAACTGCATAGACCGCTTGCGTCCTACGCTAGCGCGCTTCTTTTGTATATACTGGTCGGTTAATCATACGTCGCCGAGCTTGACTCCGGACCCAACGTGTCTTTGACTTTGACCTGTCAGTGTGCCGTTGCGAAACAGCGAGGTGGACGTGCGCTTGTTACTGCCGAAGTTATGAAAGATTTTCAAATCCTAAGTAGTGTTTGGTCCAGGAATCGTCTCATTACAATCCATTGTTTTTTGGAATCACCGTGGTAAGTTAATTGTTAAATTCATATTATACGATAATCTCTTAAGTTCATTATGCTGCGTTTAAAAGTTTTCATTTCTATTAGATTCGGTATAGATTGTATAAGCAAAAATGATTGATTTTCTCATTCATATCCATAAAATTTGTAGAAATAATGTCGTAACTTGTAAAAACTTGTAAAAATAACGTCGGATGGTAATGAAAAGTTCTGGAAGGTAATGACTTTTTTTTTTGTTTTATTTGGCTATGTGCTAATAAATAATTAATTACTCACCTGAACTATACCTACATGTTCTCCCAATAATTCTGATATATTTCATATAAATAAAACGTACTTAAACTCGAGTAATAAATGATTATTAGCTTTTTTTCGTTATTTTAAAGTAGACACGATTATTATTTTTTTACTTCCTTTTAATAGCAAAACCTACTAATACAGATTTTTTTTTTCAGATATGGCTAACACACGTAAAAAGTTAACAAGAGAAGAAAAACTATTAAAAGACAGGGTAAGAAAACGAGAAAAGTATACTCAAATAAAGAATGATCCTAATTTATATGCATTACAAAAAGAAAAGGAAAGAATTAGATATTTAGCTAAAAAAGAGAAGAAAAAGATCCGTAGCATTAAAGACATGAGTCCTAGGTCACAAAGAAAACAAAGAAGGCAATGGAGAATAAATTCCCAAAAGTATCAACAAAATAAGATTAAAAAAATCAAATTCGAGAAGAAGTTGGCAGGAAACTCACCTCCTCAGAGTGATACGAATGATCAGCTAAATCCGGAATCTCCCGTACCAGGACTTACCAGGTCCCTTGATGATTGATCAACCAGGTTCAAGTCAGAATATATCTCCGCATAGTTCAAACTCAAAAAATTAGTTTAGGCGCATGCGTTATCGTTATTTGAAAACAGTACACACTTTAAAAGACAGAATTACAAAATATCTTTAACATACCCAAGCTTTTTAATTACCAGCCGTTCCAAAAATAACCATCCCATCATTTTCATTACCATCCACGCAATTTTTTTTTATCATTCACATCCAGGTGTTTTTTTCAGTAACCAGATAAGGTAGTAAAGTGCCTTTCATTTTTTTGGAATCTATAAAATACCCGAAAACTATCTCGAAAAAAAATTTACTTACGTACAGTTCGGGTAACTTTGAACATTTTTTACATTAATTGTATTATTAAAACTGATTTCTATTTATGACACCTTTATTTTATTGAATGAATAGTGTCCTTTTGAGTTGGTTTTTCTGTCTAACAAAATAAATTTGCGGAAGAAACAACAGAACTACCCATAATTTCCCCTAAAACTCGAATTTTCATTAATCATCAATTTTGGGTAACTTTGAATATATTTTTTTAGAATGTAAAAACCTTTATATTTTAAGGTTTAGGTAAAATAAAAAGAAGGTATTATTCAATTTAAAACTCTAATCTATAAAAATGACATCTACACTGACGTACAAAAATAACAAATAGCTTGGTTTTGCCATATGAATCAAAGTGGACTAGTTTACGATTCCAAATCAGAGCTCAAAAACTTCCAGCAACTTCACCACGGAAAAGGCGGGAATTTTCAGAAATATGGCATTAACAGTTTATTTTTTAATTTTCATTTGGTACAAAAACATTTTGACAATCCATTATATACAGTTATTATATTGAAATATCAAAAAGTTTCGAAGTAATAAATTGTTAAATCTTTTTTCCAACTTTGTTCAAAGTTAAACGTCAATTCAAAGTTACCCGGAATGACTGTAATATTAATATTTTTTTGAATTCCGCGGAACGGTCCTAATTTGCACGAAACGGCGGAATCAACCTACTCCATTCAAATCAATAAACTTCTCCGTAACCGCGCCGCTTACGCGCCAAAATACGCTGTCGACCAGGGGTCTACACATTTTTTGCCGCGATACGCACTGTTATTTATGTTGATACCGAGTGTTATTTATGTTCGTGCGACCAGATGTTTACACTTACAACGACTCCAGTTACATTTCTCGGAAGGGAATGAAACAAGTTTACACCTTATAGCTATTTAGTTGATACCGAGTGTTATTTATGTTCGTGCGACCAGATGTTTACACTTACAACGACTCCAGTTACATTTCTCGGAAGGGAATGAAACAAGCTTACACCTTATAGTTATTTTGATTTTATAATCATCGTTCAAAGTCAAACAAAGTGTCCGCATGTTTAGATTGTTGTTCCGCTTGGTATAAAACGAATGTAACATATAACCAAAGAAAAAATGTGGCACATTATATATATATAGAATCTACATGAAAAGACCTTTCTAAGGTATAATACAAGTATGTGTTCATACGAAACATTTAACAAATTTGGGGTTGAAGTTACGTAATGTTTTTTCCGCGCGCCGTTATAAATTGCACATGACGGTGTATAGAAAATTTAATTGCAATGATAGTATTAGTCGTATTCATTTAGTTATTCCTTTATTCTTTAGGTACCTAAAGTATTTCAAAACGTTGTATATTTTTTTCAGGTTCATTGAATGAAAAACATACTTTGTAGAAGATGATAAACGAAAAGTCGGAAAAAATAGGAAAAAATTCGAGGTCACGTTAAAATTCATTTAACGAGTTTTATTATTTACCTAATTAAAATCAAGGAGCACACCCATAAAGTATAAGAAATTGCCTTTCATGCAATATAATTTTTATTGACACTTTTCTAACAACAACTAGACATAAAAATGCCAAGAAAAGTAATCACGGCTTAGCAGCAATAGCAAACGTGAAGTGCCGCGGCCGCGACAGAGCTGTTTGAATGTGTGTGAGTATCCGTACAAGTTTGCGTGAATGGTCGCCGAGCGCCGTATCCCTGCCGTATCAGGTGTTCACTTTTTACGATGAAGAATTATTTTATTGTTTGGGATTTCGACTTTGTATTTTATTATTATATTATATTAACCCTATACTTGGCAAGTTATTTTTTTTTGGGAAAAGTTGATTGTATTTCGTTGATATGTGTTCTTAGGTGTTTATTGGTGACAGGAAAAATAATAAAAAAAATATTGATTGGTTAACTTAAGTTTTATTGAGTGTATCACATAAGGCACATTGCCAGATTTATAACAATCAACCTTTAAAAATCTATGTGTCACATTTGCGACATTGCCCGGCTTTCAGTAACATAAAACAACTAAATATGACGTTCTAATGTGAGATAACAAAGACTGAAATTATAAAAAATAATAAATTTATTCTGCCAAGTAACAGTCAAAAAACACGACGGCCTATTTTTCTTATTTTAATATTGAAATGAGATCACTTACTATTTTTATCTATAATACAATGTAAAGTGACAGGACAGAGTCATAATCATATCAAATAGAAGTAGAATTACATTCTATATGTTTTATAATATTAATAAATAAGAAGAGATAAAATCGGAAAATCTCTAATTAAATTTCTCTTCTTATTTTTTGTATCACTGTCTTCTTGTACGTTCTGGATCTGGAACTTCTTCAGAGGACCCATAAAGATGATAACGGGAAAAAAATCTCTGACATCTTCTTTTGTGATATTTATTGAGGTACCTTTAATCTGTGTACTATACAAATTTGTTTGTTCCGTTGTCTAAGAGATAATGTCATCTGAAAAGAATACTCTTTTCTTCACGTGACTCAAACGATTTATTCTCTACTAGCAGCCGCCCGTGACTTCTTCCGCGTGGACTTTGGTATTAGTCATAGCATGATATTATATAGCCTAAAGGCTTCCCCATCAAATGGACTATCTAACACAAAAAGAATTTTTCAATTCGAACCAGCAATTCCTCAGATTATGGCACTCAAACAAACTCTACCAGCTTTATATATTAGCATAGATTTTCCCCGTTTTTGCAACATTTTTCACTGTTGCTTAGCTCCAATTCGTCGCAGCATAATGTTATATAGCTTTAAGCCTTCCTTGGTAAATGGACTATCCAACACAAAAATATTTTTTCAATTCGAACCAGCAGTTCCTGAGAGGAGCGCGATCAAACAAACAAATAAACTCTTCAGCTTTATAATATTAGTATAGATTTCTGCACATCCGGTGAATTTGATGCACCGCTACACAGGTTCTAATCTTTTAGCTGGTATTATTTTTTTCTTCACCAAGAATGCCTTTGAATTTTTTGACCGAGTGGCTGCTACAGGAGAAAGTGGGAACAATGGCGACGGCACATCACGACGACTCATTAAGTTTATGACTTTTGGAGAAGACGTTTGCAAGGTGGCAGCTGGTTTTTGTTAAGCTGTATCAGCCAAGATAGAAGATATGGATGACAAAGAACTGGCACCAGATTCGCTTAACAGCATCGATTTATGAAGATTTGGCGACATAATTGATGGAGAACAGAGCTGTGTTTCCGGTGATGATGGTTGATATGGTAACAAAGACGTCAAGCAGCTTTTTGATTACATTCGCTATCGTCGTCAGATAAAAGATGAAGGTTTTCTAACAACGAAGGCGGTGGTGAGCTGCTGTCTGAGTTCGCCGGGCAAAAAAAATAGTATTTGTCCAAATCTAGCAATGTCACAGATTTGATACACATCTAAATAAATATAGAACGCGGCCTATCTGGCAATGTATCATATTTGACACACTTAAAAGAATCTGCTTATAACATGTCTTTATTATACATTTGAGTGCACAAAATTGACTATTCTGAAAAGCTTATATTGTAACCTATTCGAAACAAACCTATTTTTAACAAGATAAGGTCAAAATATATTCAAAAAATAATATTTTTACTTTGTGACGCGTAGACGCCTTCAACCACTCCGTCATCTTGCGTTGTACTTCTGTTTTGGTATTGTCAAGAACCGAAAAAATTTTTTTGTAGTTTTTTAACAAAATTTACAAACATATTGTGCCATAAAAGTATTCCAAATAAGTTTTTAAACCTCCGCAGATTTTTGAAAAGTTTAACGTATCAAATGATACACTGTGCCAAGAATAAGGTTAAATTGAATTGAAAATTGTTTTTTTTATTAGTGTGTGTAGTGTAGTGACGCCCATTTTATCGATACTATTTTTAAATTGGTTGGAATACGGAAGTATGGATAAAATGGATATACCGGGTGATTAATTGATAATCACCCGGTATTGTTCCAGTTAGTGTTGTTGCTATAGCGATAGTGTATCGATAGTATCGTAGTACTATCGTGGCTCAATAGTATAGCCCATCTTACTTACTATCGATATAATATCGTCACAGGTCGATAGTATCGATAGTATGACTAGTTTTCGAGGTCAACTATTGCTATCGCACACTAGTTCTAATAATTTACTACTTTTTAGACAATATTATTTATTCTATAAGAGCATTTATAAGTTCCTACAATTTTTAAACGCTTGTGTTTATAATAAAATGTCGGTGTAGTGACGCCCATCTATTTTAACGATACTATTTTTCAATCGGTTGGCATACGAAAGTATGACTATATTGTTCTAATAATTTACTATAAATATTATTCATGGAAAAAAAATGGGAAAAGCATTTTAAGTACAAAAAAATACTTATCCTATTATTATTTTTAACTATTAGTCAGTTGAAAATGAAAATGAAAATAATTTATTTGCACAAATATGGGTATTACAAAAGTTGTTTTATATACATTTATTAGTTCGCCATATTTACCTCAGCGAGGTATGCAAATTTGGAGGACAGAATTAAAACATAAGTTAGCAGTATAACTAAAATTACTTATAAGTAAATTTATTATAATTGAAGACAACGTTGATTTTATTTTAACCCATATTTTGCGGTTTTTATTGCGATGTTTTATCAATTCTGCTATTATTATAAAAGGTGTTTATGTTTAATACGAGTTATATTTTTATCCGGGCCATCGGCTTTGGGCACCCAATTTACTGGGTTTTTATACACTGAGAGGAAAAAAAGCCGGCGGAAAAAAAACCTCGCAGATTTTTAGTCAGTCAGTTGACCACAATTACACCTGGTGATTAGTTAGTTAGGTAGTTAGAGTAGAGGTGCGGCAGGAGTGGGGATTGTGTGTTGGATATAGTACTATACGAGAATAAAGTATTACTATGTATATGGTAAGGACTATAAATAAGAAAAATAACCTTGATAAAAAAATATTTATTTTACTAGAAAAAAATATTTACACCACACAGTCAACAAAAACAATTATGTCTATCATCCTCAATGCATCATGCAAATCAGCATCCTCTTCCACTCTTTCTTCGCATTCATCCGCACTATCAAACTCCCTAGCCAGCCGCGAAATGGCGCATTGCCCAAAAATCGATAAAGCCGCCATCTTCTTCACTGTCCTCTGACTCATCTCTGCTCCCGGAGTCATGAAGCGCCCGGATTATGTCAGCCTCAGACAGTTTGAGGCTGCGCCAGGCCTTCTTAGGCCGAGAGGAGCCCGAGGCCCCGGCGATCTCCGGGCTTCGCGCTGGATTCCATAACTTTAAAGAAGAGACACAAACTTATCACTATAGCACCAGTAACAAAGCATCACCATAAATCATCCTCTATCCAATATGACAAATAATAAATAAAAAAGTTAAGACGGCCAATGATGCTAATGGTTAGTTTCTAAACCACGCAACTACAGGTAGCCGATTCGATTCACGCCAAAAGCAAATGTAGGTATAACGTTCATGTGCATTTGTGGGTACTCCAGTCACAGATGTTAAAATTTATATTCAAATATGTCTATCACTTATCTATAGTATAAAGTAATTGATGTGTACGTATTCATTAAAATTTTTGAAACAGTACACTGTAATAAAACTGTAGATCTATTTATTTATATACATTTATATTCAGCTTCCGTCAGCGCCTTAGCCCTTCTTTGCTGTCAAAATATAGCCCGCCTGAATTTTAAAAAAGCCTATGTCACTCCCGGATAGTGTATCTTTATTCAGTGCAAGAATTTTAAAAATCGGACCATATTTTTCGGAGCCTATTTAATACAAACAAATATTTCCTCTTTTTAGTATTAGTTTAGATAGTATCAGTTAAATTTTAATACTAAACACAAACACACACGTCATAAACACGTCACAACAGTCTAAACCATTTTTTTTAGATTTTCTACTCACCTTCATTTCGCCCCTGAGGGGTCTGCTCTAGGAGCACCCGCCTCTCATCATCGCTGCAACGCATCGTCCCGCCTGGTGAAGCATTGACCACCAGGCCAGCCAATATATTTTTGGGTTGTTGGTCCATCTGTGTAATATAAGGGAAACTCTGTATGAGTATGCGAAAATATCAATTCGTATGTATGACTGTGTAAGTTAAATAATCGATTGGCAGACACCGAGGGGGTTTTAGTGCGGTCAAATCCCACATAACCCGGTACTCTCTCCCAAGGTGTCGGGTACCTTTTGAAGGTTTCCCCCCCGATAACAAATAAAAAGGCTATCGACTCACGTTGCGTCGCGGGTACAACACTAATCGTCACAATCGTGACCTCCACAAATGGTCTCAATATTAGTATGATCGAATAAACAATAAAAAAAAGAAAGTACTTAGTAGTGTTGTTGCTATAGCGATATTCTATAGTCATATTGAAACTATCGACCCGTGGCGAGAATATCGATAGAATCGATTGATAAAAAATATATAATATTGCTAAAGATCATTAGTATCGATACTATCATGCCTGTACTATTATGCCTATCGATAGTATCAATACTATCAATAGTTTCGCTCTATCAATAGTCAAACATTTTACGATACTATTGTAAGCACATAAAAGGTTTCGTATTATTTCTAATTGATAGTATCGAAAATACCTCGATAGTAACTAAAGCCAAAATATCTATAGTATCGATACTAAAGACAGCCATCCTATCAATAGTATCGAAACTAATGAGTGTTTGTACTGATACTATCGATAGTTTCGATAGTACTATCGATAGTATGACCAGTTTTCGAGGTCACACACACAGTATACCCACAGTAAGGTAATTAATACCCTGTGTCGTGGGTACCATGGACACATACAAAGACAGGAACACAAACACCCAGACCGAGAACAGAAATTTAAACTCATCATTAAAATTTCTGTTTCGCCGGGAATCGAACCCGGGACCCTTCGATTGGCAGTCCGGCATGGTAACCATTGCGCCATGCGGGTCGTTATTTCCAAAATACGTAATGATTTGCCATTTTAAAAAAAAACATGCATCAGAAAATAGTCCGACCTATGAGTCCGACAAAACAAAGACACCTTTGTCGCGGATTCCTCAATAGAATAAAATCACGATTTATCAGTGCACATAACTTATTGTAAAATGAACCTTATTGCGTAGTTCATAAGGCGTCGACGGATGCACGATTTAAAGTCTGTATTCGTGCGGATTGTAGTCTAGTTTGATTTTATATTCAAATGAAGTAAACTAATTACTAATCGAATAATATAAACAAAATATAGATTCCCTGATAAATTATCATTATACTATTAGTGATTGTCATGGTTTTGTAACGTAATAATAGAGGAAAGCAACATAACTTCAATGCGCGAAATTCACACACAGAATTGATCTTTACTCACCTAGTATTTATACCCGTTATAAAATCTATGTTTATTCATTGGTATAACAATGATAAAATATAGCAAAAGATACAGAAACGGATTCCTTATAAAATAAACTTTCTACATATGTATGGCAGTAATGGTTTTGATGTCACAGGGTCTATAGAGGTTAACCACTAAATTGTGTAATAATTGAGCTAAAACCAAAACGGCGCCATTGCTGTGGCCCCGTACAATTCCACTTCATTTTGAAAACCTTTTTTACCAAAAATTATGACGCGATTCACACTTTTAAATGTTTGTTATTACTAAAAACACTATATATGAAACAATTATAACACTTTACTTACGTTTTCAGTAGAAAAATCCACACATCACATATAGGTAACTAATAAAACGGCACATAAAACACCAACCGCCACTAGACGCCGAAAGAATTTGACCAGGCACAAATGTACTCTGTGAATTTGACGAAATGACAATTGACATATTCTTATTCATTCATTTACTAATCTATGGAAATGACGAATCACGAATGAAGAGAAGAGATTAGAGAAGGAGCATAAGAATAAATAATACTACGGAAGGAGTGTGTCTGTGTAGGCCAGTGTTGCCAGATGGACAATCTGAAAATGCGGTGTAATGTACTAAAAATTACAGTGTTTTTGTCATAAATACAGTAAAAACGAAAAAAAATTACAGTATATTTTACAGTGCAAATAAAAAATATTCATATTATTTAGATAGTTGTTTATTATCAACCTTACAAATTAAATTAATCAGTGTCTCTATATATCGCTAGTTTCGTGCACTTAATTTTAAATTTTTGGCGACAACTTCCGAATCGGGAAAAATTTCAGGTTATCTTCCGATTTTAATGTCTTCTTTTCAAACACTGTGGCAATTGCTGGTTGTGATGACAATGGTTTGGCTGCAACCCTTTTGGCGTCCCACTGCTGGGCACGGGTCTCTCCCCATTATTGGGGAGGCCTGGAGCTTACTCCACCACGCTGCTCCAATGCGGGTTGGTGGAGATGCGGGTTAGTGGCCAACCCGCTGTCGGATGTTTTCAAACCGCCCATAAGGCCTCCGACAAGGTTTAACGACTGTTATCTATCGACAACAACCGGGACCGACGGCTTAACGTGCCCTCCGAAGCACGGAAACGCGCATGAAATTTTTTGCCACTAGCGGTCACCCATCTCACACCCGACCGCGCCCGTTTCGCTTAGTTGCATAGATCGTTTGCGTTCTACGCTAACCGCCGGGCCATGCGCGCTTGACATGACAATGGTTTAGATTTTTTCAAATGTTTATTTCCTTCACCATGCCTTTTTATAGCAATTCTGTCAGTTAATATTTTTATAGCACATAATACACAAATAGCAAGTGCCGTTTCTTAACTTTTTTGGAGGTCCACTATTATTGTCTTCCGAACAACTACTTAGTGGTTAATTTAAAAGCTTTAATGAGATAAACAACATAAATCTTTTTTTATACGTTTCAACGTACGTATAAAAAAACTAATGAGTAATACTGCCCTCGCCGATCCTGTAAAACGCAACTAATTTGAAAGACACACTATTTACATCAAACTGTAGTTGTCAAGGTGTTCATTCCTTCTAACCGGGTGATACTGTTTTGCGAATGAAAGACTGAATGGGGATTCCTCTACATTTACATACCTACTCGTATTTTTGCGATAAGTCGCGGTCATAATTTTAAAAATTTCAATTACAGTAGCGTTTATTTTAAAGAAATTAATAAAACTTGTTTCATAAAAAAATACAGTGTTCTCCATACACTGTATTTATAACAATACAGTGTACAGTAGACGGCTTGAAAATACAGTAGATCTACTGTAATTACAGTGCATCTGGCAACACTGGTGTAGGCCACAGACAGTGTGACCAGATTTTTTTCGGCCAATCTACTGTTGCAGCCTGTGAAATTCTACTAAATTCAACTGAAAAAAGACGTAATCTACTAAAAAACTGGCTGCAACCCTTTTTGCGTCCCACTGCTGGGCACGGGTCTCTCCCCAATATTGGGGAGGCCTGGAGCTTACTCCACCACGCTGCTCCAATGCGGGTTGGTGGAGATGCGGGTTAGTGGCCAACCCGCTGTCGGATGTTTTCAAACCGCCCATAAGGCCTCCGACAAGGTTTAACGACTGTTATCTATCGACAACAACCGGGACCGACGGCTTAACGTGCCCTCCGAAGCACGGAAACGCGCATGAAATTTTTGCCACTAGCGGTCACCCATCTCACACCTGACCGCGCCCGTTTGGCTTAGCTGCATAGATCGCTTGCGTTCTACGCTCGCCGCCGAGCCATGCGCGCTTCACTAAAAAAAAAAAAAAAAAAAAAAAAAAAACTAAAAAACTACTCTGAAGAAATTTGTGATAGTCCATCAATAAAACAACAAAAATGCTATTAAGTAGCGTAGTTTTATTTAAAAAATAACAAATGTAGGTGTAAATTATTATTCACTTGTTACGAATCACAATCATCATTACAGTACAGTGTTCGCGTCCATTAGCTTAAGCATATTACCGTCAGGGATAAAATATACACAATCCCCTTCAATTTGTCGCAATCCTTCTTTTACATGCATAATTGAGACTACTACATTACTATTGTGAAATATATTCCTATCACGCGTTTTAATTCTGTTCACATCCGTAAATATTCTCTGTACTTTTGCATTTGAAACTGGAAGACACAGTAATTGCTTCACAAATTTTGTAAGATTTTCATATTTTGGTTTATTTCCAAGACCGCACATCTTGCTAACTTCACTTCAAAACGTGTTTAAATTGGATGTTTGAGTGGTTGAACTAGAACAAGACAGCAGGTCAGACACTGCCTTATCCAACTTTATTTCCCTGTACCTATTCGTTGTCAATATTTTGATATTTTTTAACCGGAACTAAATTGGAAATCTTTGAAAAACCTGTGTTAGGGTTTGGTTTTCAACAAAATAGCCTTTTGAGAATCTAAAATGAAAGTTCTTGAAATATTTTTTTTAAGATAGTCTGTCTCATCCTTAGAGCATCAAAGGTACTGACTCAACCTTCAGGCATAGGGCATAGGGCCTCGCTTCGATACATAATTTTTATGCCAAATCTGGTGCGGGGGGAAGAACGCACACTTATTAATTTTGTCACACATACACAAATATTCTTTCATTCAACGTCATTTTCTATGCACGGACAACAATGACACCGACACACACACTCACTAGTTGTGTATAACAGGAAGGCACATTATGTATGCACGTTGGGATGGGACGAGGGGTTCGCCCGTAAAGGCCACTCTGACGGGTGTCATACTTGTCAATATCTTGATGCTCTAAGGTCTCATCCAAACAAACAAAACCATAATAGGTGGTCATGCGTTATAATTTTGAACCGAACTTTAAAAATTGATAATTATGTGGAATTTTCTCATCCATAGACAAACGAAAATCGGGAATAAAGGGTGGCCATAGCTAGAAAAAGAAGCGCGCATGGCTCGGCGGCTAGCGTAGAACACAAACGGTCTACGCAGCTAAGCCAAACGGGCGCGGTCGGTTGTGAGATGGGTGACCGCTAGTGGCAAAAAATTTCATACGCGTTTCCGTGCTTCGGAGGGCACATTAAGCCGTCGGTCCCGGTTGTTGTCGATAGATAACAGTCGTTAATCCTTCTCGGAGGCCTTATAGGCGGTTTGAAAACATCCGACAGCGGGTTGGCCACTAACCCGCATCTCCACCAACCCGCATTGGAGCAGCGTGGTGGAGTAAGCTCCAGGCCTCCCCAATAAGGGGGAGAGACCCCTGCCCAGCAGTGGGACGCAAAAGGGTTGCAGCCTATAGCTAGAAATTTAAAAAAACTACTAAAATTACTGACTCAATTCTAAAATGACAAATCTACCAAAAAATAATTATTAATCATAAATTTTTTCCTACTGATGAAATACCTAAATCTACTGAAAAAGTAGAAATCTACTGCATCTGGTCACACTGGCCACAGACGTCAGAACATACGGGTGTAGTGTAGGCCACTGTGCCAACTTCTACCAAATGGGGCCTCACTAAAAAAAACTGATCAGAAAGTTGCTAGATTGAATAATTTTTTCTCCCTAAAAAGTTGCTAGAAGCATAAGAATAAATAATACTACTACGGCCGGCGCGTCAATTGCAAAAATGGCATCAAGTTTTTTTTTCCTTAATGGCGTCTCGGTCTTTTGACCACTTTGCCAATGACAAGCTGGGGAAATCATTATTCAATTCTAAATTCCTAAAAGGATCGGAAATTTGGACAGGATAAGGATAGTTATTGTGGTGTGTTTAGTTGTACAAACAATGCAAAAACAATGCCACACTTAAGTTTTTTGAAGTGAAAACTTCTTTAGCGGCGTTGTGCACTATTTTGGGATGGGTAAAAAATGTTTATCTCGCGTCAACTATACGTGGCCTGGTCGAAAATTCGTAAGACGGGTTACAGCTGATGACGGCTCGACTGTCTATACTTGTAAAATTCGTTTATATGAAGTATTTAAAATATGGACATTGAACAAAGTGCATCTATTAATGAAAAAAGTGACGAAGAAATAGTGAAAGAAAATGAGTGAGTACTTTATAGAAATTAATTATATATATATATATATATATATATATATATATATATATATATATATATATATATATATATATATATATATTAATTAATTTATAGAAATACTAGATAGAAATTAATACTGATAATTCAAGCAATTCGTGCGGAATTATTCCCTAACGATTCCAAGACATCAAAAATGCACAACGTTAATGTTTTCACTTCTGCCGGCACTCCCGGAGTGCAACCCGTTATTATTTTTTAGTTTGCCCCAAGATGATCCGAGGTAAGTAATATATTTTAAATATTATTCCGTTTCCGTACCTAATTTATCAAAAGAACATGAACAGTTCTTTTTGTGTAGCCGATTCGGTAGGTGACACTATGAACAGGAAAATTCAAAAGCTCACCCAACGCTAAATAAACTTATTTAATAGTTTTACGTGAATCTGTATGTATTTTATTTCATATTTTTAGGTAAGTAATACTTACTTTAATGGCTTCATTTGGTATGATACTTATGATAACTTATTATTTATAAGTCTTCTTTATTGGGGTTCGATTACGGGTCACGTTTAAAAATGGAAGACCATATCGACTTTAGTAATTTATTTATTACATTAAATTCTACATACAATACGTTACGTTGCATCTCGAGTCTCGCAGGGAAGAGAGTTAAGTGTTGTCATCAAGAAACATAGATTATAAAACATTGACAATAGAGTTGGCTCAAAGAGTTGGCTGAATACACAACAATAAGTAAGTATTTATAGTGTTAATAATTCTCATATTTTGTAATACCTACTAAACCAAAATAATGATTTTTAAGTAAAAAGGAAAACCTATATTTAAGCAATAATATAACTTAAAAGACATAAGAATTATTAACAGTTCACAACCCTGGCAACACGCCTGGGCGACAGAGGGGCGTAAGGGGTGAAGAGGGTTGTAGGTACATAAATGTCGGCGGTTCAGTGGCGGTCAAAGAAGATTCCGTTCTATGTAGTATTCTTATGCCAGTGGCATAAGAATAAATAATACTACGTAGAACGGAAACTCCCGCTCCGGACGGGCTCAAGGTCACGATATTTACCTACATGTTAAACATAGTAATAAGTCGGGCTGTCTCGGCCGGCGCGTCAATTACAATAATGGCGTCAAGTTTTTTTTCCTTAATGGCGTCTCGGTCTTTTGACCACTTTGCCAATGACAAGCTGGGGAAATCATTATTCAATTCTAAATTCCTAAAAGGATCGGAAATTTGGACAGGATAAGGATAGTTATTGTGGTGTGTTTGGTTGTACAAACAATGCAAGACAATGCCACACTTAAGTTTTTTTAGTTTGCCCCAAGATGATGCGAGGTAAGTAATATATTTTAAATATTATACCGTTTCCGTACAGCTAATTTATCAAAAGAACATGAACAGTTCTTTTTGTATAGCCGATTCGGTAGTTGACTCTATGAACAGGAAAATTCAAAAGCTCACCCAACGCTAAATAAACTTATTTAATAGTTTTACGTGAATCTGTATGTAACACCAACAGTTGCTGCAAGTCATATGGCTTGCTCTAACAAAATGAAAGAAAAAAATCAAATATTGTTAGCTACAGCATTAGTAGAAGCCGAATCTAAATTAGGTCAATGCCGAGTAATAAGGGCCTTGTTAGATCAGGGTTCACAAGCGTCTTTTATTACAGAAGCTACAGTCCAAGGCTTGGGACTTAAAAGAATTCCTATAAGTAATGTGATATCAGGTTTAGGTGGTGACGAAACCAAGGTGGTTTCGAAGTATGCGGTTTTAATAAAAATTAGATCAAGAGTAGATCCCAGTTTTGAATTAGAAGTGAAGGCTTATGTACTAAAGAATATAACAACGCATGTTCCGGGTAAAAGGGTACTTTTAAATAATTGGGACGAATTAAAACATTTATACTTAGCGGATCCTGCATGTGATGTACCTAACGGAATAGATATACTTTTAGGAGCGGAAGTTTATTGTCAAGTTCTGAAGGAAGGTGTGCTTCGTGGGCCCATGGGGAGTCCAGTAGCACAATGTACTTCACTAGGTTGGATACTATCTGGGTCAGTAGGTTCTGATATTAGCGAGGTTAATGTCACAGCATTGCATTCTCAGATAGAGGAATTTGAAATAAAACGCTTTTGGGAGTTAGAAGAGCCTTTATTAAATCCAAAAATATTAAAAGCTGACGAACAACGGTGTGAAGATACCAACGCAGCCACAACGCGTCGTAGGGAAGACGGCAAGTACGTTATTAGGTTGCCTTTTCGCGACGATGATCCAGCCTGTAAAAATGGAGATTCACAAGAAACTGCCGTCAAAAGACCTAACAATTTTGAAAGAAAACTTAGTAACGATCGATTGTTGAGGGAAAGATATACAGAAAACATAGGAAATAAAGAACTAGGTCATAAATTAGATAGTATAGTTAAATTGGGACTTACTTGGAACAAAACTCGTGCCGAATTTCAATATTCCGTGAAGTTACCGCCGATGACCGCACCTGTAACAAAAAGAAAAATTAAATGGGGAGAGAGATAGCGTCATCTACTTATTATAAAAGCAAAGATTTTCATACAGCGATTATGGATAGCCGGGACAGAATGGGGTGGGACCAACAGAGGATATTATAATAAAATACTTGTACACTTACCACAATGAGTTGGCCCATCTTACTGAATTTCGTCTGGAACGTTGGCTGAACACTAATTTAAATTATGTTATAAAATTACATATTTTTTCGGATTCGTATAATAGTGCGTACTCCGCAATAGTATATTTATGCGTGATAAATGAGTCAGTAAAACAAGTAAGTATACTGGGCTTAGAAATATGTGGCGCAGTTTTGTTAGTGAAATTGTTGATGGGGGTAGCTGAGGTTTTGAAGGTACCTAAAGGTAGTATAAGATTATCTTTTAGAATTAGAACAGAATTTAAGTTCGGGGATATGGTCTTGGTGAAGGAGGATGATTTGCCTCCAGATAAATAGTTTTTTTGATCGAATTTTGGAAAATCGGGATTTGATGGTTTGACCAGAGTTGGGTAATTAAAACATAAAAATTCTATTATCAAACGTCCAACTTCCAAGCTTATTATTTTACCAGTTTGTGATTAAGTATACTTAGGATATCTTATTTTTATCAAAGTTATATGTATTACAAGTTTGTGATGTAGTTTATTTAGGATGTGTTATTTTTATTTAGGTTACACTGCAAGGTTGTGATTTAGTTTATTCAAGATGTGTTATTTTTATTTTGGTTATACTGCAAGGTTGTGATTTATTTTATTCAAGGTGTGTTATTTTTATTTAGGTTATACTAATCAGGATGTGTTATTTTTATTAGGTTATTAGTTTGTTTGATATTAGCGAAGGGTTCTGATTACAATCTCACGGTGGGCGGTTGTGAAGGACATTCTGTCCTTGGTGGGCGGAATGTATAAAAAAGTTATTAAATATGTAGACATAAAACCTTCATGCAAATAATAGAAAGATAAAAAACATAGGTTGTCAAATTAATATGGTTGTCATGTAATAATTCGTAGATTTAGAGAAAAATCGGAAATAAAAATATACAGTCCACTTTGGGTTTTACTTCACACTTCGGATCGACCTATGGATTTTGGTTTTGGGTTTTAGTGCATCCATTTTGGTCAGTATCGGAGCCGGATACTTAGGTTTTTTTGGGAGAGCACAGAGGTGTGATCACACCACTGAACCCGTACACGCAGTGGATCGCTGCGGCAAATGTACGTGGAAGGAGAGGAGAGGACAGTAGCAGCCAGCCGCAAGTGATTCCGTGGTACCAGAGGAGGTTTCTGGTGCAAGCTGCAACGGAAGCCACGTCGTAGACTGCAGCAGGTGACGAAGTCTACTGAGCGGAAGGGCTCGTACGTCACAGCAGGAGGATATTTGTGAGTGAAAGTGCAACTGTGAGTACTTTAACGATTTCCAGCCTTATTGCAAGGAGGATCAGAACTTTAACATTCAATATTTTACCGTATTATTTTCAACCTTATTGTAAAGAAGTTCAAGACTTTAAAAAATTTACTAATATTATTGAAACTTAGAAAAATTACTGTAATTGTAAGGGTACAAAATCCATGCCGGCTTTTTTGCTCAGAAAGGTTTTTATACATTCTGTACGTATTTATAATTTTATCTTGTATATTTTTTAGCAGATTTAAGGTGTTTAATTGAATAATATGGCCAAGATGGAATCCTTACTTAGCTTACAGGACGACTTATCAACTCGAATATTTAAAGCTAGAGTCAACTTTAAAAAGTCGCCCAAGGAACGCATAACTAAGGATTACGTCAAGTGCAGACTGGAGGCCTTAGAGGAGTTGTGGTATGAGTTCCGAAAAGGACACAAAAATTTATTGCAAGTAAGTGACCCTCAATTACTAAAAACAGAAGTGTATATTACCGCGGATAGGTATAATGAAACTGAGGAGGAGTTTTTGGTATATAAATGTGAATTGAAACGTCACATACCTGATAATGATACAAATAATGATTCAGGTGCTTGTAGTGATCCATATATTAAAACTAATCAAGTAAAGCTACCTAAAATTAATATTCCAAATTTTTCTGGTAAATACACAGAGTGGATCACATTTAGAGATTTGTTTGTGTCTATGATCCATAACAATAAATCATTAGATAATGTGCAAAGGTTACAATATTTAAAAGGGTTTTTGATCGGTGAAGCCGAACAGTTAATTAGGTATATACCAGTATCGGACGCAAATTATGTACAATGTTGGAAGTTGTTGGAGGAACGATATAGCAATAAAAAGTATCTTTCACACTGTATATTAAATAGATTGTTAGGCCAAAAGATTGCGACTACTGAGTCGGCAAATTTTCTGAAGGAACTTATAGATACTTCATCTGATTGTTTGAATGCTTTGACTAATCTTGATATTGACGTATCTACATGGGATATCATAATCATACATCTGCTTTCAAATAAGTTAGATCCTGAGTCGCGTAAGCAATGGGAGTTGAAAGTGACTTCGAATGTATCCTCAGATTCTTTGCCTACCTTTAGTCAGTTTAAGGAGTTTTTGACAAGTAGATATCGTGCTTTAGAATTTGTTGAACATAAACATCTATACAAACAAACTACTGGTTCTATAAAGTCTAATGTTAGTTATCCTAACGTTTTACACACCACAGGGGTTTCAAAACTCGTATGTGAGTTTTGTGGTGAAGAGCATAAACTTAGCTTTTGTAAAAAGTTTGGAAGTTTGGATTGCGACCACAGACGCGAATTTGTTACAAAAAATAGGATTTGTTACAACTGTTTAGGAAGTAATCATGGTGTTAAGTTTTGCCGCACGCCCATCAGCTGTAAAGTTTGTAACATGAGGCATCACTCCTTGCTTCATCCAAGGCCTATTCTCAGTTCAAGCGTGAATCCAGGTTTTGTCGAAGGGATCGCTGAGGTTTCGGTTAAGGATGATGGGGTTGTTAGTAGTTCACAAGGGGGGGATGTAACACCAACAGTTGCTGCAAGTCATATGGCTTGCTCTAACAAAATGAAAGAAAAAAATCAAATATTGTTAGCTACAGCATTAGTAGAAGCCGAATCTAAATTAGGTCAATGCCGAGTAATAAGGGCCTTGTTAGATCAGGGTTCACAAGCGTCTTTTATTACAGAAGCTACAGTCCAAGGCTTGGGACTTAAAAGAATTCCTATAAGTAATGTGATATCAGGTTTAGGTGGTGACGAAACCAAGGTGGTTTCGAAGTATGCGGTTTTAATAAAAATTAGATCAAGAGTAGATCCCAGTTTTGAATTAGAAGTGAAGGCTTATGTACTAAAGAATATAA
Organism: Pyrgus malvae; assembly: GCA_911387765.1. Lineage (NCBI taxonomy): Eukaryota > Metazoa > Arthropoda > Insecta > Lepidoptera > Hesperiidae > Pyrgus > Pyrgus malvae. Next base: position 1,475,833 of record OU426958.1, on the reverse strand, counting down.
CAACGCATGTTCCGGGTAAAAGGGTACTTTTAAATAATTGGGACGAATTAAAACATTTATACTTAGCGGATCCTGCATGTGATGTACCTAACGGAATAGATATACTTTTAGGAGCGGAAGTTTATTGTCAAGTTCTGAAGGAAGGTGTGCTTCGTGGGCCCATGGGGAGTCCAGTAGCACAATGTACTTCACTAGGTTGGATACTATCTGGGTCAGTAGGTTCTGATATTAGCGAGGTTAATGTCACAGCATTGCATTCTCAGATAGAGGAATTTGAAATAAAACGCTTTTGGGAGTTAGAAGAGCCTTTATTAAATCCAAAAATATTAAAAGCTGACGAACAACGGTGTGAAGATACCAACGCAGCCACAACGCGTCGTAGGGAAGACGGCAAGTACGTTATTAGGTTGCCTTTTCGCGACGATGATCCAGCCTGTAAAAATGGAGATTCACAAGAAACTGCCGTCAAAAGACCTAACAATTTTGAAAGAAAACTTAGTAACGATCGATTGTTGAGGGAAAGATATACAGAAAACATAGGAAATAAAGAACTAGGTCATAAATTAGATAGTATAGTTAAATTGGGACTTACTTGGAACAAAACTCGTGCCGAATTTCAATATTCCGTGAAGTTACCGCCGATGACCGCACCTGTAACAAAAAGAAAAATTAAATGGGGAGAGAGATAGCGTCATCTACTTATTATAAAAGCAAAGATTTTCATACAGCGATTATGGATAGCCGGGACAGAATGGGGTGGGACCAACAGAGGATATTATAATAAAATACTTGTACACTTATGAGTTGGCCCATCTTACTGAATTTCGTCTGGAACGTTGGCTGAACACTAATTTAAATTATGTTATAAAATTACATATTTTTTCGGATTCGTATAATAGTGCGTACTCCGCAATAGTATATTTATGCGTGATAAATGAGTCAGTAAAACAAGTAAGTATACTGGGCTTAGAAATATGTGGCGCAGTTTTGTTAGTGAAATTGTTGATGGGGGTAGCTGAGGTTTTGAAGGTACCTAAAGGTAGTATAAGATTATCTTTTAGAATTAGAACAGAATTTAAGTTCGGGGATATGGTCTTGGTGAAGGAGGATGATTTGCCTCCAGATAAATAGTTTTTTTGATCGAATTTTGGAAAATCGGGATTTGATGGTTTGACCAGAGTTGGGTAATTAAAACATAAAAATTCTATTATCAAACGTCCAACTTCCAAGCTTATTATTTTACCAGTTTGTGATTAAGTATACTTAGGATATCTTATTTTTATCAAAGTTATATGTATTACAAGTTTGTGATGTAGTTTATTTAGGATGTGTTATTTTTATTTAGGTTACACTGCAAGGTTGTGATTTAGTTTATTCAAGATGTGTTATTTTTATTTTGGTTATACTGCAAGGTTGTGATTTATTTTATTCAAGGTGTGTTATTTTTATTTAGGTTATACTAATCAGGATGTGTTATTTTTATTAGGTTATTAGTTTGTTTGATATTAGCGAAGGGTTCTGATTACAATCTCACGGTGGGCGGTTGTGAAGGACATTCTGTCCTTGGTGGGCGGAATGTATAAAAAAGTTATTAAATATGTAGACATAAAACCTTCATGCAAATAATAGAAAGATAAAAAACATAGGTTGTCAAATTAATATGGTTGTCATGTAATAATTCGTAGATTTAGAGAAAAATCGGAAATAAAAATATACAGTCCACTTTGGGTTTTACTTCACACTTCGGATCGACCTATGGATTTTGGTTTTGGGTTTTAGTGCATCCACTGTATGTATTTTATTTCATATTTTTAGGTAAGTAATACTTACTTTAATGGCTTCATTTGGTATGATGCTTATGATAACTTATTATTTATAAGTATTTATAGTGTTAATAATTCTCATATTTTGTAATACCTACTTAACCAAAATAATGTTTTTTAAGTAAAAAAAGGAAAACCTATATTTAAGCGATATTATAACTTATAACATATAAGACATAAGAATTATTAACAGTTGACAACCCTGGCAACACGCCTGGGCGACAGAGGGGCGTAACGAGGTGAAGAGGGAAGTAGGTATATAAATAAATTGCGGCGTATCGATGGCGGTCAAAGGAGATTCCGTTCTATGTAATTATTATTTATTCTTATGCAGCGGGGTCGGTGTAACCACTTTCTTGGCATCTCTTTTTCGCAGCCAGTGTTACCCACTTATCATATTTTCCCCCAAATTTGGTAATCTACAATATCAAGCAAGTAAACTATAAACATTGGCAGACCAAACTGTGAAAGGATATATGCTTGTGCATTATGGTTGGTTGTTTGTGAGTTTAGATTGGTTGACTGGCATAAAGTTAATTGGGTCAGCAAATTACAGGACATACATATAGGAGAAAATAAAAGACAAATACAAAGATTTTTAATGGCACCAATATGGGTGTTTACAAAAGCTGTTAATACATATTTAGTACGTCATATTTACCTTAATGAGGTATGCAAATATTACAAAGATAAAAGTAAACAGTTATAACGCAATTTATAAAAATGTACATTTATTTCAATTTTATTATTATTTTTATTTATCTTCTCTTTATCCTTTTGGTAAATAAATGGCTTTCAAAATGGACCGAACAAATTCGGAATTATATTGATGGTTGCCAGTCAATACGTCCAGTGGCCTGAATCCATTGATTTTCGGCAAGAGCGTCAGTTGGAAAACTGAGAAAAATATGACAGCAACATGAGATGAAATTCGTCTGGTAAACTTCTCATAATGTCTAATACCAAATACCAAATGTATGGAGTACCTTTTTATAGTCTGTCTGAGTGAAATTTGATATGTCGGGAAAATGCTCATAATGTCCACCCAGCCTATAACATTTTACTGGTCTCCACTTAAATAGTTATATATAAACAGGTGGGATTTGAGCCTCCCGCTTGAAATGTAACTAACTACTAATAAGGTAATACATAATCTTTGATTTTATTATTTATGGCCACTGTTTTTGGTAAAAATTATTATATTTCAATAAGATGGTTATTTTTTTAGTAATACGGGCAGGATATTTTGATTCGAGATCTGACAACACAATTTCGAATTAGACAATGTTTGAAATGAACAAATATAAGTTTATTTTCACGAATTTCACTATATTTACGTTGAATGACTAGTAATAAGACAAAAGTAATTAAATATCTATATATAAACAATACATATTTAGTACATGTTTAAAAAGAAATATTGAACTTACGCGTAAATTGTAATGCCTTCCGGCAGCCTTCCTGTTTACGTTCACTGCGGCTCTTACAACCTAAAATACTGCAGCTCACCATATTGTGAAACACGAAAAATGTTATTTGCTTTTAATACAACACAATTTACAGCAGAGAGAATCGATTTTAACACATAAATATGATAAAACAACAATGTCACCCCGACTTCCACACCCACAGTTTGTCTGCCACTTAACGTAAAAACTGGTTACACCGAAAAGGACAGAAAATATCGCTCCCATCTCTTTCTAACAAGTTCATTAAGTGTATTTCGATCTCGCTTTAGCGTGCCGTAATGAAAAATAGGACTCTGTCTATAGTACGTAAGTACATTATTCTTAGTCTAAGGGATTATCCATTATGGATAAGTACCGTACCTACCTAAATTAAAAGGAAAGGACAATGGAGAGAGTAAAGGAATAAATGAAAATTTCGTGCATTTAACAAACTTGATTTTACTTTTCTTTGTGGCAATGTATAAACAAAACGCATACAAAATATACAGTCTTCATTGCAAATTATATACAAAAATAGCGATTTTTCAACAGACATACAATAACATTTATCATCATACATTTTACACATTTTTTGGCCAAACGAATTTTATGGCACTACATGACTGTCATAATAGTTTTTAAAAACTTGCGCAAGCCTCAAAAATATACATCAAAAATCTGGTTTATTCATGGACTTATGTACTAAAATTAAATTACTTCTTTTGGTCCTTAAAATTATTAATGTAGTAAATTAAGCCTCTTTGCTTGTATAGTTTTACCTAAATAACTAAACTTATGCATAGGCATACCTCATAATTTGTTATTTCCAAATACATATCTAATAACGTTAACGTGAAAATAACAAAGTGTGAAAATTTTCTTTCAGTAATATAAATTCTATTATAAACTAAATATCGAAATATTTGGACTATTTCCAAGTTAAGGAAAGTATCTACAACCCCAGTCTTCTGACAGTAATCTAAGTTTTATATTGTTTTTATTTTTTCTTAGGCACCTTAGGCATAATATTAACAAAATAACAAATTCGAAAAGTTTGAAAGAAAAACAAGTAGAGATTCTGTCAAATTATGTACACATCTTTACAACCAATTTAAATTTAGAACTTGGTACAGTTTTATGTAAAAAAAATAACAAAACACAAAAGAATGGCAATAACCCCATACTTGTAAAAGAGATCGTATTAATCTTATGCCGAAAATAATCATTCGGCTTAAAAGAATTATGTAAAATTATGTAAATTATTGATTTATTAAAAACGATTTTCACAATATAATAAGACGAATCGATAAAGTTTTTATAATAAAATTAAATGTAAACATAAAAATATGGACATTTTATGCAAATATGGACCTAACGAAGGCACTTTTATGTATTTGCAAAATCTCATAATCCAACATTTTGGCTAATGACAACGGTTTCAAACTTGAGTAAAGTAAACTTCTGTACCACGAGTTTTGAATACATCGTTTCCACTCTTACGAGAAAAATAGTTTCCTCTTCTGATGATAGTTTATCCGCCAAATAATTTATTAATGCTAAATGAAAATCTGGACGACGTACTCCTGTATCAGATACAAATACAACTGAAGTTTCATAAAGGTGGTGGTTTAAAACGGTGTGGGAACTTACCACAAGTCTTTTCGTAAAGATGGCCGTATTATGGCTGCTATAAGACGGCACCGCGATCTTAGAACATCAGAGCTTCAGTGAATACCACAACAGCACGGGCGTACCCAGGATCTCGGTCAGGGGGTGGCAAATTTTTAGGTTCTTGGTCAGGGGAGGGGGACCGCGCGTAAATTTACCTCCACGCTACACGAAGACACGCACACAAAATTTATATTAAATATACAAAGGTAACAGCAGGAAGTACCATACCTAGCTTATTCTTTATAGGTTTATTTTTTCGTTTGAGAGATCTTTTGGGATTTTTGAATCTCTGAATCTGGACCCTGACCTAGGGGGGCAACTCCCCCTTTCTCTCCCCCCCCCCCCTGGTACGCCCATGCACAACAGCATTCATTCGCACAACCAGTCGCACGGCAAGCGCGGCATCTTGTTGGCGGGCCAGGGCAGGTAGCCCGCCGTCTTGAACACCCAGTAGTCGTAGGACACCTTGCTGACGAGCAGCGCCAGCACCAGCACCTCCAGCCCGATGATGTAGTAGATGTAGTCGGTCCAGTCGCGCGGCGTGTGGCACACCTGGTACTCGATGAGGTCCGCCACCGCGCCCATGCCGTCCTCGCACTGCAGGCTCTTGTAGTCGGGGATGTTCTTGAAGTTCTCTAGGAGCCATGGCTGGAAGAACATTTTAAGTTTTACGCCACATGTAATCTGACTATCAAAGTTTTCAAAATAACTAGCTTATAGAGTGTCTCAAACGAAAGTCCACATTTTTTTTCTTATTGTGTGAACGCAACTATGTACTCCGAGGGGCGGCTCCTGGGAATTTAGTGGCTATGGAGCGCTTTTAGGGACTGGATAGTACGTTGTGCGTACGTGAGTTTTACGAAAACTGTAATTCGGCGACTAGTATTCTACGTAGAAAATTCTTCGCAATATTCGACGCTGCGCCAAGAACTAACTCATTGGAAATGGGTCAAGAAGTTTGAAAATTTAACCTATTACTTTTCAAATGTGAAAAAATGGTTTCAAAAAGAGTATCATAGCACGGCCGCTGTCCTTGATGTATGCTGTACATTGGCTTTGTATGCGTTACCTAAGAAGTTATCAAATAGTCACACACCCAAGCATATTAAGTCAGTTACTATAGTAACCTGTTGAAGACTACACTGAGGACTTTTTGACAGTATATGCGGTTGGCGTAATACAAATAATTTTCTAAATCTACTTGAAACTTTTCTGACCTTTAAAACCTTCTCAGTGTTGCAGTCGCAGTGTATAAAGTTGCCAGCTATCGAGAACGTCGTGTAGGGACCGTACGCTTCAAACTTGTTCGACAGCACGTATGTGTGGATCTGGAAATAAAAAAAGTCATATCGACTATTTTCTTTCTACAAAATTATAAGAGACCCAAATTACGTTAACGATGTGAGCAGTAGCGAATATAAGATTTCAGTTTGGAGGGAGGGTCTTGAACTTAACGGGGGGCTTATGCACGACCGCGTTCGTCGCACAGTGGACCGCCCTGGTTTAAGGGCTTGACTGAATTTTGACTTGAAACATTGTGTTGGCAACAGTGTGCGACTTTGTGCTACCCGCATGTGCTTTGAACGCATCCGGGTGGTATGGATTTAAAAATTAGTCACGACACATATAATTTGAGTTTTGTCAAGGGTGAACCCAAATGGTTTTTTGGCTTGAGCCCCCTAGCCCCTGGATCCACTAGTGGATATGAGGCAGTTAACGCCTGCAAATTCTTTAAGGTGATGAATAGGTAGGTACACTATATTGCTTGCTGCAAATTGCGTATGTTTTTTAAACATATTAAATATGTGTTGTCAGTTGCTTCCCTCGCCTATTTTTCTTTGTCCTTATATTTATCTGTGGATTTCTCTGAAGCTTGCGTTAGATTCATGGCCCTTGAATATAGATTGCGTTGTGTGCCAACGCCAGAGCTAGGAAGATCTGATGAAACGGCTGTCTGCTGGTCTGATTATAATAAATAATAAATAACGCTACACAATCATTATGGTGATCAGTTAGTGACCCGACCAGGCTACATTGATATTTATCACATTACTGAGAAGAGGCTTGAGCCCACTAGCGGATGCAGAGGGAGGTTGGGGGGGGGGGCTCAAGCCCTTCCCCACCAAAACTATTCAGGTTAGCCCTTAACAAACCTTAAATTATACAAATCGTGACTAAACCCATACATTGAGGGAAGTAGTCCTGAATGTATTCAGCAAGTTAGGTATATTTCGACAAAATGCCGCTTGGTTAAGTCACCGTCAGTCACGCTCCCCTAAACTAAAATCCTAGATCTCCACTGCCTCAGCCCAGCAGTACAACATTAAATGTTAATTGTATACAACCCTATCTGAGGCTCACTGCTGAACCCCATGCCCCATAATTGAGGAGGCCTGGAGCTTAAATGCTACTTCGTTATGACAAATATATTAAATTACTGTTAAATGCTCACCGTCTTGAGCTTGTTGTGGCTGATGGAGAAGAGCATGAAGTTGTCGATGAACCGGGTGCCCTCCAGCTCCACGATGTTGGCGATGTCGTTGTAATCCACGATCAGCTGGCGCAGGTGGTCGTAGCTCGGGTCGTCGCCTACCGCCTGCAGGGATGTTATCTGGGGACCACCATAAATTTTTTTTGAAGTGAAAACTTCTTTAGCGGCGTTGAGCACTTTTTGTGGGATGGGTAAAAACTATGAAACTCGCGCGAGGTCACGTGTGCTGATCGCAAAATTTCGTAAGATAGTAGAGGAGACGAGGAAGATCGACCTTCACCGATCTGATAATTCGATGAGACATATTGTTTACCAAATATAATTTATAAACATATATGCCTATGATAACTTGACTATCGAAAAGTGTTCATAGCTATTTTTAATTTAATTAATTTTAATCAATTTTCTTTCATATCACCTTCACTCTTGTAACAACCGAACGAGTGAATATCTTCACCGGCTGGCTCTTAGACCAAGACGGAGGGAGGGGTGCTTAGACTAAGAATAATGTACTTACGTACAATAGACAGAGTCCTATTTTTCATTACGGCACGCTAAAGCGAGATCGAAATACACTTAATGAACTTGTTAGAAAGAGATGGGAGCGAGATTTTCTGTCCTTTTCGGTGTAACCAGATTTTTTGACATTGCCCTTTAATTAAGTGGCAGACAAACTGTGGAAGTCGGGGTGACATTGTTGTTTTATCATATTTATGTGTTAAAATCGATTCTCTCTGCTGTAAATTGTGTTGTATTAAAAGCAAATAACATTTTTCGTGTTTCACAATATGGTGAGCTGCAGTATTTTAGGTTGTAAGAGCCGCAGTGAGCGTAAACAGGAAGGCTGCCGGAAGGCATTACAATTTACGCGTAAGTTCAATATTTCTTTTTAAACATGTACTAAATATGTATTGTTTATATATAGATATTTAATTACTTTTGTCTTATTACTAGTCATTCAACGTAAATATAGTGAAATTCGTGAAAATAAACTTATATTTGTTCATTTCAAACATTGTCAAATTCGAAATTGTGTTGTCTGTCAGATCTCGAATCAAAATATCCTGCCCGTTTTACTAAAAAATTAACCATCTTATTGAAATATAATAATTTTTAACAAAAACAGTGACCATAAATAATAAAATCAAAGATTATGTGTTATCATTAGTAGTTAGTTACATTTCAAGCGGGAGGCTCAAATCACACCTGTTTATATATAACTATACGTGGAGACCAGTAAAATGTTATAGGCTGGGTGGACATTATGAGCATTTTCCCGACATATTAAATTTCACTCAGACAGACTATAAAAAGGTACTCCATACATTTGGTATTTGGTATTAGACATTATGAGAAGTTTACCAGACGAATTTCATCTCATGTTGCTGTCATATTTTTTTCAGTTTTCCAACTGACGCTCTTGCCGAAAATAAATGGATTCAGGCCACTGGACGTATTGACTGGCAACCATCAATATAATTCCGAATTTGTTCGGTCTATTTTGAAAGCCATTTATTGACCAAAAGGATAAAGAGAAGAAAAATAATAATAAAATTGATATAAATGTACATTTTTATATATTGCGTTATAACTAAGTGTTTACTTTTATCTTTGTAATATTTGCATACCTCATTAAGGTAAATATGACGTACTAAATATGTATTAACAGCTTTTGTAAACACCCATATTGGTGCCATTAAAAATCTTTGTATTTGTCTTTTATTTTCTCCTATATGTATGTCCTGTAATTTGCTGACCCAATTAACTTTATGCCAGTCAACCAATCTAAACTCGCAAACAACCAACCATAATGCACAAGCATATAAATCCTTTCACAGTTTGGACTGCCAATGTTTATAGTTTACTTGCTTGATATTGTAGATTACCAAATTTGGGGGAAAATATGATAAGTGGGTAACACTGGCTGCGAAAAAGAGATGCCAACAAAGTGGTTACACCGACCCGCTGTCTTTAGGATTATTGGTCTTTGGAGGGGTGACAGCTGATGACGGCTCATCTGACGGCTGTCTATACTTTTTTTCTTCAATTATGGCATCGCAAACTCTGCATATTGCCAGCGTCAAGTATAATTTTATCTTAAAATTCGTTTATTCGTTTATATCTATACTTTGTAAAAATACTAGATAGAAATTAATAGGTACTGATAATTCAAGCAATTCGTGCGGAATTATTCCCTAACGATTCCAAGACATCAAAAATGCACAACGTTAATGTTTTCACTTCTGCCGGCACTCCCGGAGTGCAACCCATTGTTTTAATTAACCGAACAAAAAGGCAGACGGGCCGCGTGGTGATCACCGTCGCCTATGGACACGGGCAACCCCAGCAGCCAGCCGGCTTTGGAGAGCTTTCTTTAAAGCTTTTAAGATCTAATATCTTTCTGACAATTTTAAGTGAGAAAAGTTTCAGCTCGGGAATCAGCTGTTTGCTTAATTCGACTAGTAAAATACTTAGCTTATCAGCAACCATTTCTGCCTTGAAGCCATTCTTCAGAAAAGGATACTTAATAATCTGACTCTTTGCACATTTGCAACTATGTACGTCTGACCGACCTCATTACATGGCCTGCTTGTTTTGTTTGTCAGATATTTTATACAAAAAAAGAGTTAAACGAACAAATTAGATAAATGTGTAAAATATAAAAAAAGAAAAGAAAGTCTCGTAGTCTTTTTAGTCGGACTTCGGGTAATAAAAATTGCCCGTGGCACTACTAGTTAGAATACGCGGTTGTATCACGGGCAACTACTTATATATCGATGCGGGCAACAAACCAAAAAACTGCTTTGTTACAAGATTATTGGGACCTCCCGATAGGAGAAGTAACCTTACTTCTCCTATCACCTCCGGTCTTTTCTTATCAGTCAATAAAGCGAGTGCCAAGACGTTTCACTGGCTGCAACCCTTTTTGCGTCCCACTGCTGGGCACGGGTCTCTCCCCATTATTGGGGAGGCCTGGAGCTTACTCCACCACGCTGCTCCAATGCGGGTTGGTGGAGATGCGGGTTAGTGGCCAACCCGCTGTCGGATGTTTTTAAACCGCCCATAAGGCCTCCGACTAGGTTTAACGACTGTTATCTATCGACAACAACCGGGACCGACGGCTTAACGTGCCCTCCGAAGCACGGAAACTCGCATGATTTTTTTTGCCACTAGCGGTCACCCATCTCACACCCGACCGCGCCCGTTTGGCTCAGCTGCATAGATCGCTTGCGTTCTACGCTAGCCGCCAGGCCATGCGCGCTTCAACGTTTCACTAGCCTACCAAAATTTCAAGCTTATTTTTGCTGTTGTTCAATGTAGCGAGACTCACATTATTATAAGACACGTTCAGTTTGACAGTATTAGGCGGTAGATCAGTAGGCAAGTCTTTCAGGTGGCGTCGCGAGCAATCCACAGCCACCAGGTTAGTGACCTCGTCCCCCATCAGCTCCAGGCGCTCTGGAACGCACGTGCAGTTGATGCCCGGCGGTTTAATCAGGCGGCAACTGTCGTTCAGCTGCAAAACAAATAGTCCCGGTTTTAAAGTGCCCTTGTAAGTTTTTGGAGATCTTTCACATAAGATCAACTTCAACATGCGATCCAAAAGAATACATTTTCAAATAAATTTCAAACCGAGGATTACAATTTTTTCCATTTCAATAAAGAATATTAAATTTATTTTTGCTACTATGACGTGCAAAAATAGATCATATTGACCCTTTGGTTTCGACCTAATATATTTTTTAGAATGTCTTTTAATAAACCAACAATCCACATGAAGGTAACACAAAGGCAATGTAAGGCAACATATCCTATTAAATCAGGAAACGATGTAAAGATTTTGTACCTAGTAAAAGAACCCTTGAATTTTTATTGACCGGTGCATCATCAGTGGAAGACTTCGTCCTATAAAGTTACCAAAAATGTGTGGACACGCTCTCCCGATATCCCTAGCTGGATGGTTGGAACTCTAATTCTAGGCACCATCAAACCCATTTTTAACAACCTGATATAGTACCAAAATGCATACTATGCCCACGGACTACTACAAGGCCTACTACCTACCTTATTTATTAAAAACAAGGAAAAACTTACCGCTTTCTGAACTCGAAGATGATCAATTTGCACGATCTTCACGTCTTTGAACCAGTTGAATTCCAAGTCGAGAGCACAAAAGGTTTGGTTGTAGTTGAGAAACTTTACTAGCGAAGCGTTGGAAACCTCCATGGCCTTTTGGAAGTGTTTGCACGGCATGTAGTTATTACCTGCAGTAGAGAAAACATTACGTATAATACCTTTTAATGTTTTAATATCTTAAAATACTGGCAGAGGGCTTCCTTAAGAACCAACTGTAAATACTTATTCTTACATTGTTTAAACTATTTATATTGATTCATTGTCATTACATTTGTAGATCCGAAATTACAGAAACATTTATTTTTACGCCTGTTTAGATTCAATATTCGTGATAAATGTGTTTCTTTCCTTATAAATCCCATTGTAGAACTATCAAGTCAAGTAATACGTCCGTCATTAATTACCTGGATATACCTACAAAGAGATAATATCATGATAATGTTATTCCGTTCGTATAAATCGAAAGGCATTCCACTACAAGTACCAGAAACGACAAGCTCATAGGCTCTGTGAGAAACTTGTATTTTCGACTAAAGAAATAAAGCTTTATTAGATAACCATAAGTAATGAAGAAGTAAATAAATCTCAAGGCAATTACTTTGCAGAATCATTGTGTGGGCTATATTATAAGCAGGCTAGAAATGAAATTAAAGTAGAACCTAATAAAACTAACCTGACAAATCGACGTATAACTGCCGATTGCTCTGCACTAGACTAAGAGGAAACTCGGTCAGGTTGTTTGCAGACGCGTCCAGTATGGTCAGGTTGTAGAGGTACGCGAACGGACGGTGGGTCAGCGTGGGGGTGCCGGGCGGCTGCGTGGTGCTGCTCAGGTTGTTGTTCGAGATGTTCAGGCAAGCCACCGATGAGTGCTTTGGAAACTGGCCTAGAAATGTCAAAATTTGTGTCATATCCCGCATCTCGTCCGGAAAAACCAGGATTTTATCCGAAACTGATAACTCATGTAGGTTTATACAGTGGCGGTCCCAGGGAGGGGGACACAGGGGACGTGACCCCGAGGCAGGCGAAGGCAAAACAAGCCAATTTGGGGTACCTCTTCCCCCAAATTTCTTAGTGACCCCCCGCCCAAATTTCTTGGCGACAAATTGAAGACTGCGACCGCGCCTGGGTATGTAGTAGTATTATTATATTCAGCACAATGTTGCAGATTAACGTTAATCTTATCATTTACAGTTAGACAAATAGGTACAACGGACTACATGTTCTACTATCTGTATGGGGCTCATTGCCCGTGGGACTACTGATTCGCACTACCGGTATTTATTTTGCCTTGGCCGGACTGCCGATTGAGGGATGCAGAAATTAGATTGAAAATCAGAGGATCCCAGTGTGGAGCTAATAGTGTATTGTATAGCTTTCTATCTCTGATCGGATCGGAATCGGATCCTCTGATCGGTATGTTTTAGACGTAGCTTAAAATCTGTTAAATACTTACTGTTCCTAGTAATATTTCCTTCGTCATTATCCTTGGCTTTAATGGTCCTTGTAAGGTTTCCTCTATCATAATCCTTGGCTTTAGCATGAACAGAGAAACAGAACGTTAGAAATTCAAGGACTGTCATGGAAGTAAGGATACAGACATGGATCAACAACATCCCGGCTAGCATTGTCAATATCGTCGCTTCTCAAGGATTTCTACTGTTAACAGCTGTTATGATCGCACCTTGATAGTAAAAATAAGTTTAGATTTAGGTACATTGGGTTTAGGTTGCAGCGCATCCAGATGATCGCTTCAATTTAATTCCATATAACCATCTCAAAGTCCCTCAATATTTGAAATCCAATTACGGAGTTTACGATTCTTCTACACGTAAAAAAGTCTAATTTTTTAGCACTGCGTGTCAATATTATCAAGTATTTATTTTCGACGAGCATACAGGTCACAAATAGCCACTAGACACTAGATCTACACACAACCTTAAACAGGCCTTAGTATTGTCTGAACTGAAATTGTATGCAATAGCGCTGCTACTCCGAAAGCTGATATTTGCCGCAGTAGCCAACTTTCTATTGAAACAATTCACGGCAGATGCGTTCAGAGGACGTAGTTCAATGGAAGTTGTATGCCCTACTAGCATATTCTGGTATCGTGCAGGTGTTGAGATACTGACCAACAATCTTGCCGATGCTGCCGTCAGTCAGCGCCATTGAGACCAGTCTTCGGAAGGTGCTCTGAGACACGTCCAGCTCGTCGATGGTCGCGTTCAACACGTGCAAGTTGGTCGTGTTCTGCGTCACTGAAACAAAATGAAGGACGATGTCTTCAAACAACAATTTCAGTGGTTCGACCGAGGAATTGCCATCACAGCACCCACTTCTGCCGTGAAGGAATTCTATTGTTTTTCGGTGGAACGGTGCACTTCCCGAACAGCAGCTGCATATGACCATAGGCAAGACTGGCTTACTTGAGTTTGTGATGTCCATGGGCTTTAGCGACTACATAACACAACGTGGCTTGCATGTCCGTCTGCTACTCCAATCAAATAATAATAATAGTAAAAAAAGTCTTCACTTCGGGACGTCATTTTAATAAGAAATACATGCAATATAAAATATTGTTTTATCATAATATAGGTACCTACTTACACAATAATTATCCTGGCCAGTTTAACAAACATATAGGAAGTTTGTATAATAATATTATAACTTCATCTTTTTTATAAGTAAACGAGTAAAATTGTTTAAAAGTACCTAAGTATAAACATTTTTGCATGAGTTTTTGTTTTGGCTCATTGCCTATGTGCCGACTTAGTAAGTTTCCTATGCATAAATTGTTAGTAATCTGTGGCATAAGTATCTAAAGCCGACAAGCCGATGTTGAATTTTTTTTTATAGCAATGAAATTTTAAAACTTAAGTAAAAAAAACAGTGTTACGTTTTTTCGAGGTTAAACAAACAGTGTTATAGTTTTTTTTTCCAAAGTAGAATAATAGAGCATTTTGTGTATTAAATATGTATTATGATGAGCAGAACCAACAGCTGTTCATACAGCAATTCACGCATGCCAATAATATTCACCTATAAATAAATACGTGTTACAAGTCAGAGATGCATTAGCCGGAGTGATAATGATTTTGTTCAATTGTCGTATAAAAAACTTACTAGGTATTTCTATCAACGTAATCTATTAGAGAACACCAGAAGCAGATTTAATGAAATCATGAATTTAATCATGTCTTTGATCTTTGTAATCGTGTTTTTAAGGGACAGGGAATTCCTAAAAGGATCGATAATGCCGATAACGATTGATTGGGAGAGAATAAATCGTAAAGAACCACGGGGAAATGACCAAATAAAAAAAAATGATCTGAGGTTTGAGCTAGTAATACGCGCTGGAATTCAAACTCGACGTTGAACAAACCAGTGTTTTTAACCGGTAATAATTAACATTCCAAAAAATATATATGACGCAAAATAAAGAAACATAATTTCTTTTTAAATTTTTTTTTCCATTGTAAGTTCGAAAATGAGTTTTTTTGTTACTCATCATTTTGTTGTCATGTCAGAGGAAAACCTATGACAACATTTTTTACCTGTAAACTGAAAAACAAAATCGTACTTACCAAAGATTATAGTAAGTATGGTACCTACCTACCTGGTACCATCTCATTCCTCAGTACGAATTTCGGACCTCATCTATTCAGAAGGCAAATGATTTTAAAGTTATGTTTTTAATGAAAAATCCATATTTAAATATATTTTTGTAGTATTGATAAAAAAATATGGAAAAAGATCGGTGCGTATCTGTGCGAGGGTATATGAAGTAAATCAAATAATATGAAGCATAAAGCGTCAACTTTAAATCAGTCCAGTATGTAAATCCGTACCTAACTACGTTGCATAATGCTGGCTGTAGTTGAACCAAGTCTTGCAAATGGCAGAACGATAGCGCTCCTTGTTGCATTTACATATGCTTGACATAAAATACCTATTGTAGGTATTTATTTACTTCTTCCTCGTTCACACACACGTGGTCGGGCCGAACTATTTATAGCTCGCTTTACATAAACACTCTATACTTAGATGCAATTATAAGAGTCGAGTTGCGAATACAGTCTTTACGATATTGCTTTTCACAATTGCATTGTTAGAGCGCTACTAGGATCACATGGTTCATCAGTCTGTCAGACAAGAAACTTTTCTCAGGAATGTAGAAAGTTATTTACATAATTATAATTTCTTCAAACAAATGAGTAGAGGACGATTATGTAGTTCACGTGGTGTTCAGTAGCTCCAGCCTATGGACATCAAGACAGCTCAAGGAACCATGAGGTCGTTTCTGCGCCCGTTGCATAGATCGTTTGCGTTCTACGCTAACCGCCGGGCCATGCGCTCTTTAATATGAATGTAACAATTCGTTAGCTTGTCTCATAGAAATCTGTCCGGTAACCGAAGCCTTCACAGTTGCAATTGCTAAAACCCATGGAAATTTGCTGTACCCAACCAATCAAAAGTAGCACTGCTAGAAATCTATAGATAGCAGTGATGACTGGACACGAATTTTTTGGTTCGAAAGTTACTCATCTCAGACAGACAATTCCAGCTTTTCGCTTCATCCCTAAAAATGGTGATTCACAGCAGAAACAAAATAGTGTGATGAGTTACCAAAGATCTGCAGCGCCTCCTTGAGTCTGAAGCTGTCCACATCACAGCAGAACACAGAAGCCGGGTCAATGCGGGTGCACTTCTGGCCGTCCGTGGGACAGTGCTCCCGGGACATGTGGAAACACTTGCCCATCTTCAGCTCCTGCTTGGGCGGCTCGGGCTTCTCCGGCTTTTCTGTAGATGGTGGCTGGAAATGATGATCTAGGTTCATTAATGACATCTTTAAAGAGACAAGTCTATTTAGCAATAGTTTAGAAATTTTACAGATGGTAAAACTTTAATGGTTTGATAGGTAAAAACATCATTGCACCCATTACTAAAAAAGCAATTTTATGGTGTTTTGGTGGAAAGATGCGGTTGTCGGACAGAGTAGTAGCGTAAAACTCGGACAAATCTCAGGTATGCATTAATTTATCTATAAGTTGGAGTATTTGGAGTTGGAGATTGTCAATGGACTGCAGCGATCAGGAAACCTCACTTTCAATTGCGCTGCTACTCTAATAAGCTTATGGTCATTCTGACATTCAGGTCTGGCTAGCATCTACACCTTTCCATCCAAACACAACAGAATTGCTTCATGGCAGCATTGGTCGTTGCCCGGTCTAAACATAAAAGTGCCACCACCTGTAACCAGTATGTACCTATATTATTATATATTTTATCTTAAAGTCACATACCTCTACACTCTTGTATCGGTCTGCAGTCTCCTCCATCCTCATCTCAATGTACGGTACATGGAAGGAAAGATATGCTACGAAGCACCATAATATTATCTGTGGACAAAGAACAAGGGATTTGTAGTGAAAAGTCGTTTGAAACTACACTCAAAGCAGTATCAAGTTTATTTAACCCTTAACTGAAGTCAGGGGTCAAAAATGACCCCAACGATTTTATTCTATGTGATAATTTTGAGATCTAACAATCCTATGATTTTACGTAATCTCACGAAGTTATAGGTTGCAGGCGTAACAGCACCAAAAATAACGACTCCAGCTAAGGTTAAGGAAGACCCGAAGGACGGTCACGTAAGAAGTTTAAATTCGATAAAATTCTTAAGATATAACAATACGGCTATTGAAGTACCTAATAGAAATAAATCTCTGATACCTAATAAATAACTTTAATAACATTATTGGGACACAAATCAAAAAAAAACTATGTACTTGATAATATTGGAACAGTCTTCTGAACAAATGTCAGCTCATGATGCTCTTGTATATACGGGAGATAGTTTTATTGATCGTGATCGACTACCTACTGATATCTCGCAATGACTTAACCTATTGGCTTTTATTGTGTTGGCTGATTAGAATGGGATTCTGTGGGTATGATTAGTTTCTGACGGAAATACCGTAGTAATAATAAAACACCCCACTAGTTTATGAGAAACGTTAAGCAGCACCACCGGTCTTATGCCTATATTCTCTTGTCGCAGCTTCTGCACAGAGCCTATAATATCAATCAGCGGCAAATTGCTTACTTACTCTTGCAGGACAACATCCTACTCTATATTTCGTAATACATCTAAGCATCTCCTCTTTTGGCTTTCATAGAAATTCTTAGATAGGCATGTGATGATCTATCTCGTTGTATTAAACAGGTGTTTAATACAACGAGATACATAGGTATGTATTTACCGTAAGGACCGATACTCGTTAACTTATTTTGAGAATTTGACTTATCCACGATACGGATTCGAAGCACACATAGGATTACTTGGATATCAAATAGTTTTAATCCGGCAGTGATAATAAAAGTAGACTTCAAGTATAATCCTTGCTAAACTCATCTTCGTCTACACTTCCTGAGATCATCTCGCTGTGGCCGCTCAGCAGGACGCCGGCGGCCAATTATCCAATATGCCACTTCCTTGCTTCACGGACAGCGCACAAACGGGTATTTTAAGGCCATTGCAATGCTCAAATCCTAAAAAACACCTACATTCAAAGAAGATTGTTGGAGAACCCTTTCGTTCACTTCACGTAAAAAAAATAAGAGTTATATTTCAATTCATCAACATCATTTCGTATTGATTCATTTTTCTGTAGACTTGATGGATTTTTTGTAAATAAATAAATAAAATTGTTCTTTTCGAATCTAAATTGCATTTTCTCTCTGTAATGGCTCAATAGATTATCACAAATTTCATATCGAAATAATTGTTATATTGTAATTACAAAGTCGTATTGATTACAATTTTATTTTCCGTCGCATATTTTAAGAAAATTAAGAAAAACGCAGTTATACACTATCTCCCCGCAAGAAGCACCCCCGCAATGCCCGTTTTTCATAGGCGGAACAAAGCTAGTTCCTTATCCTTATAGTCCAGCAGCCCCCGCCTATTTTTTTTAGTGATTAATAACAGGCTGAATCTTCGTGAGTTCGTTCAGTTCGACGAGACGCCCAAGTTTTTCCTGTTTCCAAATTCTGAAAGAGGTATGTAATGAACTGCGCAGGTGTAAAACATGTCGATTTGGTAGGGTGTTAAAATTGTCTGACTAACAGTAAATTTTTGATTGAAATTTTGAGATAATATGATAATAAACTCGGAAAAACAGTTGTCCTACAAAATCGATGGTTTAAGTTGGAGCGTCCTCCACGACGAATATGTCGAAATAACGAGGTCATAAAAAATATTAATAACCAGCTGATTTTTTGTATGCAGCTTAGTAAATATTAGTATAATTGAATGGCCACAAAGTCTTACAAATATAGTGGTAGGTTTTCCTAGTCCTACGCTTGGAGTTTGTTGATTCCACGGTAACACTTTTTTCATTAATAACAACCTAGATTTGTGTTTATCCTATCGGGAATAAAGGGTAGAACACAAGTTTACCACTGTCCTACACCAAAAGTGGTATGTATTTCCAGGAATTGATATATTTTGTCCACATATTCAACTTTACATTTCGATACAGAGTTAAATTCTAAAAACAAGCCCGAGGAAAACACGTTGTCGTTACACATTAAAAAAGAGGCCCAAACACAATTCTCTACTCCCTAAAACTGTAGTGTATGTATATCAAGCGGCACTGATAGGCAGTACTCTGCTCTCACCTCAGAGGCACAGTGTTCGATCCCTCGGGGGAGCGAATTTATTTTTTCATCTGGTGAAAATAAATTGTTTTAATAATTTTTGAACAATTGATATTCTTTAAATGTTGAATAAATTAAGAACCATTAGTTAATTATTAATTATTTTTTATAAATCAAAACATGCGCGTTTCCGTGTTTTGAAGGGCACGTTATGCCGTCGGTCCCGGTTGCTATCGATAGATAACAGTCATAAACCTTGCCGGAGGTCTTATGGGCGGTTTGAAAACATCCGACAGCGGGTTGGCCACTAAACCGCATCTCCACCAATCCGCATTGGAGCAGCGTGGTGGAGTAAGCTCCAGGCCTCCCTATAATGGGGAGAGACCCGTGTCCACCAGTGGGACGCAAAAAGGATTCCAGACAATCATTAGGTTTATAGTGTCCAATAAATTGTTTAAATAAAAATTAAATTTAAAATTTAAAAAAACCCCCGACCCTAAAAATTTACTCTAAAAAGTAACAAATAATATTTTAAACCTATTATAATTATCATCGTCACATAATATAATTATTATTATGTTAGTTCAAGTATTTTTATTTTCCAAACGGCGTCGCGTCGGGGGACCGCTAAGTGAGAAAAACAGGTGTAGTCACAGATTGCAACAAAAGAATTAACTCCAAAAACTCGCAAAATCAACACAACCGTTAAAGTCGTCTGCCCTCACGTTTAGCGGTCCCCCAACGCGACGACGCGCGACGCTTGGAAAATAAAAATATTTGAACTTACATAATATATGTGACGATTATATATAATTATAATAGGTTTAAAATATTATTTGTTAGTTGTAGACTACACCCTTTTTTCTCACTTAGCGGTCCCCCAACGCGACGACGCTTGGAAAATAAAAATACTTGAACTTACATAATATATGTTGTATGTGACGATGATAATTACCTATGATAGGATTAAAATATTATTTGTTAGTTTTTAGAGTTTATTTTTTGGATCGGGTTTTATTTTTATTTTTTATTTATTTTTTATTTTAAGCTTTTTAAACGGAACTAACCTATAAGGCAATACAATAAATATAGAAACGTAAGCCAGTATGATAAATAACGATGACATAAGCTGGGAGGTACTTCCAGCGGCTGGCTGCAGCATCAGGTCAACGTGACCGTGTTGTAAGATCATAACCTGCAAGAAAATTACTCTTTAAAAGTAATACACTGAATCCAAACAATATATGTCTGCTGTAAGTTTCGAGGAGTTGTATTCTCTGAAGACCATCCAGCTTGTAGTACCAGGTCAACGTGACCGTATCGCAAGATCTTAAACTGCAATGTCTCTGCAACTCATTGAAACTAATATATTGAACCCAAATACGATAAGTCTGCTGTGAGTTTTAGAATAGTTGGGTTCTCTAGAGGCCAGGTGATCAGGACTCTGATGGTTGCAGCATCAGGTCGAAGTTATCAATTAATTGTCATTTAATGATGATACTGGCCACAAAAAGCACATCGAGTAATCGTACGCCAAAAATGCCTTCCAACATTTTGAAAAAACGCTGATACTCTTAAACTGCTGGACCGATATTAACCAAACATGGCTAAGAACCACCGGGCGGAAACTGGCTTTCAAATAAAAAAACCGCAAGGAAATCGGTCCATTCGAGTCCATCGGTCCATTTGAGAGTTACCATGCCACAGACAGACGCACACACAGACAGACAGACATCGACGTCAAACTTATAACACCCCTCTTTTTGCGTCGGGGGTTAAAAATCAACAATATTAAACGAATAGTTGATTATATGAAATTATTGAAGAGATTGAATACTTTTAACCAATAATTATTATTGATTGCTCATTTTTTAAATATTTTTTAATGAAGTCAATAATATGTACATAATTGACTCTATTCAATCTTCTCAAAAAAGTTGTTGATATTCAACGCTAAACTGATGAAACGTCGACGTTGGAATCCGACGATGATTAAGATTGTATTTAACTATAATTATATTTATAATTGTATTTTTTCGTTTCTCTTTTGCCGATCATATATAAGTACAATTCATACAACTACAGTTATACTATTTAAAAAAACCGGCCAAGTGCGAGTCGGACTCACGCACGAAGGGTTCCGTACCATTATCTATAAAAATCTTGCCGTGTGGTGTCCGGCGTTAGAATAGCACCATTCCCACTCTTCCCACGGGAGGTCGCAGGAGGCGACCGAGGGACAAATACCAGGAGATGGGCAGCAGCGTCTTCCTGAGGAACATACCATATACTGCGGTCACCAACACGCAGTGCCAAGCGCGGTGACTATGGCAAAAACCCCCTCATAACAAGTACACATATACCCCGGCCCCCAGTCCCCGGTGGCCCCGCTATTCCTGACTTTGACAGTGGCCACGGTCACGGCGGGGCAGGGGGTGCTAGGAATCTCCGGCAGAGATTCGGCTGTCGCAAACGACGACCTCTGCACCTGGCAACATATAACACCAGGACACTGCGAACCGACGAGAAGATACAGGAGCTGGACAAGACGATACAGGAGCTGGAGAAGAGATAGACAAGTTAAACTGGAGCATCATAGGATTATCCGAAGTCCGAAGACAGGGAGAGGACACGGTAATCCTCAAATCCGGTAACTTGTTCTATCACCGGGAGGGCGAACATCTGTCCCAAGGTGGTGTCGGGTTTCTCGTACACAGGTCCCTCGTCAACAATGTGACGCAAGTCGAAAGTGTGTCAGCAAGGGTAGCGTACCTTATACTCAGAATATCTAAACGGTATTCGCTGAAGGTTACACAGGTATACGCACCGACCGCGACACACCCAGACGATGAGGTTGAGGCAATGTATGAGGACATCAGTAGAGCCATACATGCCTCTAAGACTCATTTCATGGTGGTGATGGGGGATTTCAACGCTAGACTGGGCACGCGAGACGGCGACGAGCAGAAAGTAGGGCCCTTTGGGTTTGGACAACGGAACCACCGAGGCCACTTGCTCGCTAACTTCTTGGAGAAGGAGAACTTCTTCATGATGAACTCCTTCTTCAAGAAGAAGCCACAGCGTAAGTGGACTTGGATGGTTCCACGAAAAGCGAGATAGACTTCATTTTGGCAGACAAACGGCACATATTTAATGAAGTCTCCGTTATCAACAGGGTGAAAACCGGAAGTGATCACCGAATGGTATGAGGCACATTAAATATCAACATTAAGCTGGAAAGGTCACGCCTAATTGTACACCTCTTCACAGGCTCCCGTTCCCAATATGGCGAACGACAAGAGAGCCAAATTAACCCGACTCTATACCGAAGATATCCCGGACGTCAACCTGTACGAAATTAGAGGGGCCCTAAGTCAGCTAAAAAACAACAAAGCACCGGGAGATGACGGTATCACATCAGAGCTACTAAAAGCTGGAGGCAAACCCCTCCTAGTGGCGCTCCAAAGACTATTCGATACCGTCATCAGAAACGGAACTACCCCGGAGGCGTGGAGCAGAAGCGTGGTGGTTCTGTTCTTCAAGAAGGGTGATAGAGCTCTTTTGAAGAACTATAGACCCATCGCGCTTCTGAGCCACGTCTATAAGCTGTTCTCAAGGGTCCTTACTAATCGTATTGCGCGCAGGCTCGACGACTTCCAGCCTCCCGAACAAGCCGGATTCCGAAAAGGTTTGGACTATGAGAAAGCCTTCGATTCTATTAAGACCTGGGCGGTGCTAGAGTCTCTCCAACGGTGCCAGATAGACTATCGGTACATCGAGGTGTTGAAGTGTTTATACAAAGCCGCAACCATGACAGTCCGAGTACACGACGGAAGCACTAAACCTATTCCTTTGCACGGAGTACGACAAGGGGATGTTATATCCCAGAAACTGTTTACCGCTGCACTGGAAGACGTGTTTAAGCTGATGGAGTGGTAAGGGCTTGGTATTAACATCAATGGCGAACACCTCACACACCTCCGATTTGCCGATGATATAGTCATCTTGGCGGAGTCCCTGGAAGAACTCAACATAATGCTAGGTGACCTCCATAGCGCCTCCCAACGGGTGGGTCTTAAGATGAACATGGACAAGACGAAGATCATGTCTAATGTCCATGTCACACCCATACCGGTCGTTGTTGATGGCGCTACTCTCGAAGTTGTCGACGATTATATTTACCTGGGTCAAGCGATCCGTATGGGTAAGCAGGGTAAGTCCAACTTCGAGAGAGAGGTAACTCTTAGAATCCAACTCGGTTGGGCAGCGTTCGGGAAATTACAAAGTGTCTTCTCGTCCAGAATACCGCAGTGCCTGAAGTCGAAAGTTTTCGAGCAGTGTGTGTTGCCAGTGATGACTTACGGCGCTGAGACATGGTCTTTTACAGTTAGCCTTTTCCACAGGCTCAAGGTCGCTCAGCGAGCGATGGAGAGGGCTATGCTTGGTATTTCTCTACGCGACAGAATCTGTAACGATGAAATCCGTAGACGAACGAAGGTTACCGACATAGCTCTCAAAATCTGCAAGCTGAAGTGGCAATGGACAGGCCACATGGTTAGGAGGACTGACAACCGGTGGGGAAGAGAGGTCCTCGAATGGCAACCACGTCTCGGCAAAAGGAGCACAGGCCGCCCTCCAACCAGGTAGACCGACGACCTGAAGAAGACCGGAAACCGCTGGATTCAGAGGGCGCAGGACCAGACGGAGTGGCGAACATTAGGGGAGGCCTATGTCCAGCAGTGGACTCTAAAAGGCTGGTGGATGAATGGATGGATGGATCTATAAAAAATCACGTTTATTGTATGGGAGCCCCCTTAAATTTATTTTATTCTATTTTTAGTATTTGTATAACAATAGCGGCAACAGAAATACATCATTGCCTTTGATTCTAGTTTACAAAATTTTACTTTTTGTCTATTGCCGCGAATTCCGTGGTTGATAATGTTCACTTATGACTTGTTTTTGTCAAATCTAACATCAAATTTTTTTGAGCAGCTCTAGTTACTTTGTTTTTGATTTTTATCATTTAAGCGTATATATTAATCGATAACAGGCGTATTTTACTGTGTTAAGATTAGTATCTGCAGTTTTTGAGTCATGTGTAGTTCAAGGAGACGTTGTTTGAATAATTCAGATCATTTTTCCTACATATGCTGAGAATATGTGCTTAACGATTGTAGAAAAGTTATATTAGAGTTGGTAAAAAATACCTATTTTGAGTATTTTGGGATGCGCTTGGATAAAAATGAGAAGTCTTGGGCTCCCAATTGTGTTTGTAAAGCCTGTGTGGAATATTTAAGATTATGAAAAAGCGGTAAAAGAAATGCCTTTAATTTGAAACACGGAATATTTAATAACCACAAATAAACACCACGAAATCATCTCGAAGATTGTTTTTTTATACCGTGAACGTAAACGGTTTAAATACTAAAAATCGAGCAAATAGATGGCAGTAACCAAGTATTAGTTGTGTTCAACGTCCAGTGCAGCGTTCATCTGACTCTTCAGTGCCTAAAATATATCTGAACCCTTAGAACAAGACATTGAAGGACCAAACTCATCACAAAATGATGCTGTGATTTGGAAGGTATGTCAAATGAGCCAAAATGCTTTTCCCAAAATAAGTTGATATGATCTTTTAAGAGATTTAAATCTTTCTAAACAAGCTTCAGAATTGTTAGCATCAAAATTGAAAAAAAAATGGTTTCCTCAGATAGAAATTTTATCGTGAAAAACATAAAGAATTACGGCGTTATTTTTCCGAAGAAAACGGTACAATAAAAAATATGAGGTGCAATGTGACCATAAAACTCCACTCCTCCATATTCACCTGGACAGTTTTCCGGAAAAAGGAGATATGAGCGAAGAGCAGGGAGCGTATGCATAAGACTTACGCGTCATGGAAGAGCGCTATCAGGGTTTCTGGGACACGAATATGATGTCAGACCTACAATAGAGGTCTCTGATATGTTATTTTCCAAAGTCTACACATCAGAGAAGAGCTTTAAAAAGAAGTTTTTTAGAATTCAATTATTAATTATTTTTTTAAGTAAATTTTTTCGTAGTAAATACGTGTTTTGTCGTGTTTGTTTTCTGTTTTATAACTACATACCTGAAGCTCAGAAACTAGAGCTGATAAAAAATTCTAATTATATTTTTGAAAATAGCATATCATATGTAGTCAGCAACAACTGAAATTTCTTCGGCAACAGATGTACTGTAAACTAGTGAATTATCCATAGAAATCATTGCATTAAGATTGAATAAATGGTAAATTGTAGTTTACGATTTATGACGTATTAAAAAAACTACTTGCCAGATCTCGTTTAAACCAATTTTTGATGGAAGTTTGCATCATAATGTACATCATATATTTTTTTTAGTTTCATTATTCTCTTATTTTAGAAGTTACAGGGGGGGACACATTTTGCCACTTTGGTAGTGTCTCTCGCGCAAACAATTCAGTTTAGAAAAATATGATATTAGAAACCTCAATATCATTTTTGAAGATCTATCCATAGATAACCCACACGTATGGGTTTGATGAAAAAAAAAATTTTTGAGTTTCAGTTCTAAGTATGGGGAACCCTCAAAATTTATTGCTTTTTTCTATTTTTGTGTGAAAATCTTAATGTGGTTCACAGAATACATCCACGTACCGAGTTTCAACACTTTAGTTCCTATAGTTTCGGAAAAAAGTGGCTGTGACTTACGGATGGACAGACAGACAGACATCACGAATCTATAAGGGTTCCGTTTTTTTGCCATTTGGCTACGGAACCCTAAAATATTGATTATGCTTACAAATATATGTGTCCCAACCCAAGTTACCAAATCTACAACTACGAAAAATTGTTGTTTTCAATATTTCTGTAGGACTAGCGATACATACCCACTTTTGGGTAGGACACTGTTTGATTTAGGCAAAGAATGCACTAACTGAGCATGTGTCTTTTTGTCCTACGGTTATTAATGAAAAAAGTGTTACCGTGGAATCGACAACTTCCAAGCGTAGGACTAGGAAAACCTACCACTACATTTGTAGGACTTTGTGGCCATTCAATTATACTAATATTTACTAAGCTGCATACAAAAAATCAGCTGGTTATTAATAATTTTTATGACCTCGTTATTTCGACATATTCGGCGTGGAGGACGCTCCAACTTAAACCATCGATTTTGTAGGACAACTGTTTTTCCGAGTTTATTATCATATTATCTCAAAATTTCAATCAAAAATTTACTGTTAGTCAGACAATTTTAACACCCTACCAAATCGACATGTTCTACACCTGCGCAGTTCATTACATACCTCTTTCAGAATTTGGAAACAGGAAAAACTTGGGCGTCTCGTCGAACTGAACGAACTCACGAAGATTCAGCCTGTTATTAATCACTAAAAAAAATAGGCGGGGGCTGCTGGACTATTAGTGCCTCTTCGGCTTTTACGACGAGAGGACTGCGTTTGCGTTATTTTCACAAAATAATATCAAAAAGTGATTAATTTCAGACATTTATAAATGAAAACTTATTTTAGACATAGTCAACATTAGAATTTGCGGAGCTGAAGATGAATATCTCGTTAATATCGTATGATATTTTGAGTTTTGTTTTACATTCATGTCATAGATGTAAAACAAAATGCCAAACGAAATGACGATGCCAAAATATAAAAATAAATCTAAAGTGAAGCGTGGCCGAGCCCTTCAAAATTTTTGTTAAGATGTTTTTATTTTTATTTTTCATCACTCCCTTACATTGAACTCCGAAGGTGGGTATGGCATCTTAGTGATGGCGCTATGTAGAACTACCGTGTTTGTACTCATTTCAAAGGGCTCCTTGATACCTTTGTGGCTATGATGATTTCATCTACCTGATGATGGACTCCGAAGGTGGGTATGGCATCTTAGTGATGGCGCTATGTAGAACTACCGTGTCTGTACTCATTTCAAAGGGCTCCTTGAGATCTTTG
Source organism: Pyrgus malvae (assembly GCA_911387765.1). NCBI lineage: Eukaryota > Metazoa > Arthropoda > Insecta > Lepidoptera > Hesperiidae > Pyrgus > Pyrgus malvae. The sequence continues at coordinate 1,448,629 of OU426958.1, read as the reverse complement.
TGGCTATGATGATTTCACCTACCTGATGATGGACTCCGAAGGTGGGTATGGCATCTTAGTGATGGCGCTATGTAGAACTACCGTGTTTGTACTCATTTCAAAGGGCTCCTTGAGACCATTGTGGCTATGATGATTTCACCTACCTGATGATGGACTCCGAAGGTGGGTATGGCATCTTAGTGATGGCGCTATGTAGAACTACCGTGTTTGTACTCATTTCAAAGGGCTCCTTGATACCTTTGTGGCTATGATGATTTCATCTACCTGATGATGGACTCCGAAGGTGGGTATGGCATCTTAGTGATGGCGCTATGTAGAACTACCATGTTTGTACTCATTTCAAAGGGCTCATGGAGACCTTCGTGGCTATGGATGATTTTACCTACCTGATAATGGACTCTAATATATTTTTTTTTCATTTTAGGCAAAAAAAAAACAGAAGATGTTCCAATCTCTAAACCAGAATATAAAGTCGTTACATGAAACTCATGCATCACAGTTACATGCGAGTACAGGAGAAGCATAATTATATGATTTATCCAGTGCGTCAATTGAATTGTATTTTACCTGAGTTATTGGATCCAAGGCACAACCGAAACATGCAAATAAGGAATCCGTCATACATAGTAGAGGCCTTGAATAGTAAAAAGTCCCAAAAAGAAAAGAACCAAGGTCAACCTGAGAGGGCACAAATAGAAATTAAACCACATCAATTAGCAGATCAACCAACCTATTGCCGATATTTAAATTTCAATGATTTTTAACAATATGACTTATTTTAACCCGAATAAAAATAATGCAGATTATTTTGATTTATATTTTGTTTCATTTACACACAAATAAATTAATAAATGTTACACACTCATAGCCTCACAGTAAGGTAATTAATACCCTGTGTCATGGGTATCATGGACACTTACAAAGACAGGAACAGAAACACCCAGACCGAGAACATAATTTTGAACTCATCATTCAAATTTCTGTTTCGCCGGGAACCTAAAATGGGGACCTAAAATGAATCTACTTTCAAAACTACGTCTTTCTGACTTTAACTCTTCCTGAGAACTAGTTGGTACTTACCTGGTCATCTTCAGACCTTCAGAACGTGTCACGTTGCAGCACCCGACCTAAAATGAATCTACTTTCAAAACTACGTCTTTCTGACTATAACCCTTCCTATGAACTAGTTGGTACTTACCTGATCATCTTCAGACCTTCAGAACGTGTCACATTGCAGCACCCGACCTAAAATGAATCTACTTTCAAAACTACGTCTTTCTGACTATAACCCTTCCTGTGAACTAGTTGGTACTTACCTGGTCATCTTCAGATCTTCAGAACGTGTCACGTTGCAGCACCCGACCTAAAATGAATCTTCTTTCAAAACTACGTCTTTCTAACTATTTATTTATATATTATTATTTCTTCCAATTATATCGTATCTACATATAGCGGACTTATACTGCTTTACAAAACTGTCTCTCAGAGGCAATTTAAAAGTAAGCAAAATAAGTTAAATTGATTTAAAACATCTGTGTTCTTATTAATCTTTCAACCATTTACTGCAGTACAATAATTTACCACTAGATGGCTCTAAATTTGAACAAAGGTGAAATGTCCAAGGTCGTTGGGCACTGCATGCCCCTTAAGAGTTTTATCTTCACTTGAGACGTGTGTTAGTTCATTTGAACTAACCAATTATACTTATTTTTATTTATTCTCGCTAGCTACTAGCGAATGTTTCACGTAACGCAGTAAAACCGCGATCCATTAGACCAAAAAAGGACTTTTTGACCAAAATTTACCACGCCGCATCGGCTATGGTTTGATTTCAGTAATTATTAATTATTTATATAGCGTTCCCTGAATGTTTTGCTTCAAAGTTGAGTAGAAAATGTCATCAGAAGCGAACATTAGGACTAGTGGTGACCTATCCGTATGTAGAGCTGGCCACTTATAATTTGAATTGATAATATTTATATAGTATATTTATATATATTATAGATATATTTATATATGTTAATTTCATCAATCCTCTTGTATTATTCAGTCAGTATAAAAGGTTATCAAAATTCGTCTCTTCGCATTTTTGTCATGTTTACACCGCGTGTTTATTTTACAAGTGTCTGTGTTATACCTAAATACATATTACGGTAAATGTTTGTGAATCAGCACCGTCAGCTCTCAGAGCGCGTCATTTCGATACGGATACTACGGATACAATAAAGAGAGTGAGAGACAATACTTACTGGACTAACAGCTTATACTACGACCTACATTCGACACGAATAATAAACATTATTATCTGACTTGATTGATTGATTGAGGGCGATGTTTCCGCTACTTTTCATTACTTTATTAAAACTGTTATCATTTACATTCCTCTTACATCCTGCATTCAGATAATCTTTTTATATAGGTACTCAAGTTATCATTGATATTTTTTTTTTTCATTTGTATTCCAGAGGAATCCTTAATCCTTGACGACAATCTTGCGAAAGTAGCTGATCCTCATATCTTATCCTATTACCCACGCATACCTTCGCCTGTTCCAATGTAGCTGCAGCGCTCAAGTCTTATGCATAAAACCTAATAATTATACTTTATTTACATTTTTCATTTAAACGAAATAATTCGTGCTATGTCGTGATTGCCCAAATCTTCAGTAGTGACCGACTGCGCCTGATTGCCAATCTGTTACGTAAATTGTTATGTCTCGGAAGAGAGTACTAGGTATTTACCTTGCCTTATACGTTGGCGAGCACTATGAGACCTCATATTCCCTTATGAATACGAGTGTAAATCATTAAGTTCAAAGTACCCAGGGTTTCCTTAAGAACACAAAACAATAGGTCAATGCCGAAAAACATTGATGACTGAACTTGAAACTTCGTGAGAATATAGCGGATAATTTGGCAACGAACTCATTTACCGACATAGCAGAGGCGTGTCATAGCTTGCCAAATTATCGAAAAAATAAACGGCGCCCGACGTGCATCACCGCTTGGCAGTCTTGGCAAGAACACGCATACACTTCTTCGAAACAAGAAAACACGGTGAAACATTAATTTAGATATCTTTTTATTAGTCGTAAGGAGTTAATGGGTGTACTTTAAAATGTTGTGTTTCGTTAATTACGCTGTTATTCTTGCCGTTGTACTACAGCTATTATATTGTAGTTACTAGCGGCCGCCCGCGACTTCGCCCGCGTGGACTCTGGTATTAGTCATAGCATGATGTTATGTTATATAGCCTAAAGCCTTCCACGATAAATGGACTATCCAACACAAAAATATTTTTTCAATTCGAACCAGTAGTTTCTGATATTAGCGCGTTCAAACAAATAAACTATTAGCTTTATATATTAGTATAGAATTAAAGATAGATGGTAGAATTCTGGATAGTTCAGCCGGAAACTAAGTACAAATTCTTCTGGTACAGAGCCATTTTATTGTGTTTCAGTAGAAACATGATGTTGCCGGCCGGCCTTACATGGGACAACAAACAGCCTTCGGAGTAGGTAAAGACGACCTCAAGCAAGAATCATTGCTTGAGATTGTGGATGTCCATGGACTGCAATGATCACTTACCACGATACTCGTACCTGCATGCATTGAAATAAATTAACAATACAGCAACAGTGCTGGTAACTGGTATCAACTTAGAAAAAGTTCTAAGAGATGATCACAGTGTTTATCTCAGAATTTCTATTATTAATTCATGAATTTTATTTAAAAAAATATTTTCTGTATTTAAATAGATATAATATCAATTAACAGGTTTACATATGTAGATAGAATTCTACAGGGAATTATACCTAACTTTAGTTAGGTATATCATTATATGTAATATAGAATTCCAAAATGAAATATTGTTCAAACAGAGGATAAAGGAGTGGATTAACGTTTTGTGATTCATATACCTAGATCAGCAGTATCAGTATATCGGTACCTACTTCATTTTGCCATACAAGAAATTCTTGACAGACAACTAAAATCTGGGTTTGCTCCGAATTACGGATGTAACAGATAATGTTGCGAATAACACGATATTACATCAAATATTGGCCCGATACCTTATCGGTTACTGCTTTGACATTGCCGATCGCTATCAGACTTATAAGGGTCATACAAAAGACGCCATTACGTATAGTATACCTTCTGTATTATTGACGATCGAAACTACTATATGTCGATCCTTAATTAACGGTATCTATCCAAAAAATACCGTACCATTCCTATACGAATTCATAGCAATCTCTTGGTGCAATCCAAAGCTGAGTCATAGCTCGATTTTTAATAACACGCACATGTAAAGGTCTATTTGACGTGTGCAGACCACAAGTTAACCACAAAGTTACATCGACTAATCCTTCTAAGAAGTTATTCACAAATAAACAATAGGTACATCAATTCATTAGCAACATCAATAATGCCGTCCAGACCGGTAAAAATGTTTGAAAATATTATTTTATGACGCATTTTTCTGTATAATTTTACTCCGGTTTTCCTTCAATTTTCTGCAGCAGGAAAGAAATAGGTAGGTAGTTAGTTCAAATTCTACCTAAACAAACTTAGCATCTCATAACCTCTGTAAAAACTATACTGTTGCGATTTCTGAAAACATACCTACCTATACGAGCAAAAAGCTCCTCTAATACATACCATGGAATTATCCTACTACGCTACGCTTTCCCGCTTAAACTACTGAACCAATTTTAATGAAATTTGGAACACAGATAGAGTGGATTTCCCAAGTTCCACTGACATAGGATATACATATATATAGAGAGACATAGGACATAGGATAGTTTTTATCCTACGGGAACCTATAAAACGGGTCCACGCGGGCGAATCCGCTGGCGGAAGGCTAGCTAAGAGCCACCGTTTCTGAGATACCTATAACGATAAAAAAAGTTACAAATTTCAAAATGCGCTTTTATTCATGTAACAATGCGGGAACATTCTCGACAAGTTTGACATGTATCAATAATAATAATAATCATTTATTTGCATAGAATAGTGTTACAATAGATGTTACAATTTTATCTTATCATTAGTGTCACATATTCTTTCATATCGAATAAACCATTTAAACATCCCACTGCTGGGCACGGGTCTTCCTCCCAAAATTGAGAAAGGTGTGGGCCTTAAGACCACCTGCCACTATGCCAAGTGCAAGTGGATAGACTGAGTGTTTGGGTCGTCTTAAAACGTTTTTGATAGGCATTTTCATTTCATAAAAATATTTTCCACCGTTAGAGCAAGTGAAAATATTCGAATTCAGTAGTGCGCGGAATTTTTGAGTCCGGATCCTCACCATGCGAGTCCGGTATCTTAAAAACCAAGTGTAACTGCTCCAAGCTTTCAAATTGCCTCATTATTTCCGATGGAAAATAACTAACACTACAATACACAACATATGTTGTAGTCATATTTAAATAGTCATAACATGTGCTATTTACGACGGAACGGGAGATAACGGCCAGATTGCTCCTCGCAAACAGACACAGCCTTGCTTGCTATTTGAGCATAGATAAGAAATAATACTACTTCTATTTTTAAACTGACTTCTAAGTAAAAGTGATTTTAATGTGCGAAAATGTCATCCTTTTTATTAATTACTCAATTACTCAATTCTTTATTGCGTTCATGGTACATTTATGCTAATGGTAGGTACGTTTATGCTGTTGAATGAAATTTACAGAACATACATGAACCCTATTAGGGTATGCAAATGTAGTGAGAGTGATTTAAAAGTTTTCCTTAATTTGTAAAATATTCATTCACTTTATAAAATCAATTTTGTTATAAAAAGGTACTTAAGTGGTAAACAAAACCCTGAAGGTAACTTATCTATCACTGTATGTATCGCCTTAGCCTAGCCTTAACCGGAGCGAATTTACATACCTATAAAGGGGATTTTCTACGGGACTTCCTTATTTCTAGATTTAAAAATATGACTGATCGCAATCTTTAAAATTCGCCGGAGAGAAGGGGGCTGTTTTTTCACGGTCAGCTTTGTGTGGCTTGCTCGCGGGTTGGTGCACCAAATAGCTTTAAATAGCGGTCATTCTAGCTGTTGTTAAAAAAATGTTGTTTATAGCGAAGTGCTATAGTAAATAGCTACCTAACGTCTACGGCAGTACTTCGCTATACACACAGATACATTATTATAACGGGGGTTAATTAAAACATATGCCCTAATAACTAAAGTACACGCGGACGAAGTCGCGGGCATAAGCTAGTAATACATAATTATAACGCTACACACTGATAGCCTCACACCAAATTGCCTGTACCGTGGATACCACGCACACACAGAAAGACAGAAGCATAAACACCCAGAAAAAGAATAGAAATTTAAACTTCAATCAATCATCTAAATTCCTCCTCATTTCGCCTCGCCGGGACTCGAACCCGAGAAGACAGTCCGGCATGGTACCATTGCACATCACGTGTCAACATTGAGAGAATTGTGCTTCCAATCTACAACGGACCTAAAGAGGAAAGATTTGTATTTTTGTTTGTTTGTATGTTTGTAATGAATAAACTCAAAAATAACTGTTCCGATTTCAAAAAATCTTTCACCATTAGAAAGCTACATTCACCCCGAGTAACATAGGCTACTTTTTAACGCGGAAAAATGCTTCATTTCTACATAAAAACGGGTAATAGGGTCAACGCGGTTGAAGCAACTGGCTAAACGGCAATGAAGCCTGAAATAGCACACAGGCTATTTTTTATCCAACGGGGGACCCATTAAACGGGTCCACGAGGGCGAAGCCGCTGGCGGAAGGCTAGTTACTTATAAAATGAAGTAACAGGCCGCCATGTAGGCCACGTGGTGTTAGTGGTCACTGTAGACCATGCTCCTCAATCTACATACAACCGCAAGCAATACATACTCGCTTGTCTAATGTCGTATGCAGTAGCGCAAGGAATGCACCTTCCGAACAACTATTAGAATATTTTTTGTGATATTCATTAGAATAGGTATTAACATTTTTCCCCTTTATTCTTGTACTTGTAAGTAGTTGTCAATTTTTATGATCGCATAACACGAAGCATCTAATCAGTTTTGATTAACTTGTAAAATGTACAACTCCATACATTTGACACAGCATAAACGGTAGATTTATCTTGATGAGGAAAACAGTCTTGGCTTATGTAAACCGACAGACAAACAGATGGTCATAAACGTAATGACAGCCTCCGTGGCGTAGTGGATGATGAGCCGACTGCGAAGCGTGAGGTCGTGGGTTCGATTCCCACCCAGAACAAATATTTGTGTGATGAACATGACTATTTGTTCTGTGTCTGGGTGTTAAGTTATAAATATTTAAGCCTAAGTATGTTTATCAGCTTTCTGATTACCATAATAATATGGCCATAGTACAAGCTCTGCTTAGTTTGGAATCAGATGGCGTTGTGTGAATTGTCCAAAGATATTTAAAAAAACCATAAAGAGCTCCTCAATTTTATTCCTCATTTTTACTTTTGCACGTCCGGAGTACGGCCCAATGGAGCCATACAAAGATGTTGCAAAATTCTATTTATAAACCAAACGTAACGAAGTGCCTTGCACTCTGCCTCAACAGGTTTTGAGACGCCTTTTCAGTTTTAACCTAAACTGGTACAAACGTTTAAAAATGACATTTTTGTTCGTGTGTTATTTCTGTCTTTGATCTACGGATTTGTGAATCTTAATACGTGATAATCTTTATTTTGATGCAGTGAAAAAAATATGCAAACGTTATATAAATAAATAAACGTAACACACTCATAGCCCCACAGTAAGGTAATGAATACCCAGTGTCGTGGGTACCATCGACACATACAAAGACAGGAACACAAACACCCAGACCAAGAACAGAAATTTAAACTCATCATTCAAATTTCGGTATCGCCGGGAATCGAACCCGGGGGAACCCTCGATGGGCAGTCCGGCATCATAACCATTGCGCCGCGCGGGTCGTCTGGTCTGTAACATTGGTCTGAAAAACTATAAAAGTCAAATCAAATCGTCTTCGTAACTTGAAAAAAAATGACAGAGTAAGTGTCGCTTATGACTTAAAGTAAGTAAGTATAAGTAAAGGGGATTGAGTATTGATAATAAATATAATAATTATTTCCAAAAATTCATCCTTTTCGCGCTCTTTTTGGTATGGAGAACAGTGGCCCTATAAACTGTGCGCCCTACTTTTTTGTCTTATTTTTGTTGTTTTTCTGTTCTTGTTTGGTTTGATGTCATTATACTTAGGTACCTAAATTTTTTATTATAAAATGATCTTCCAACATTCCGTGTTTCTTATCTGACTAATTTCCAAAACTTATTTTTAATGGCCATCGTTTTATGGCACGCTACTTACTGTTCGGAATCTTGTTAAGTAGACAAAAAATATAAGTTGATATGACGTGCTTTTAATTGTGTCAATGATGACTCTACTTGATAGAGTCGTTGCCCACCGTACCACCGGCCGTACCAACAGTGGTGTACTGTAGACTTTCATGGGCTGCAGCACTTAACACAAAGAGGCCTGCATGCTTGACTGCTACTCCATTAACGTAAAGAATATAAGGATTTAGGGACCATTGAGCTATTTCCTACGTTTTAACAAACTTATCTAAGGTATATTAGACAGCATCCGTGGCGTAGTGGGTTCGATTCCCACCCAGGACAAATATTTCTGTGATGAACATGACTGTTTGTTCTGTGTCTGGGTGTTAATTTATCTATTTAAGTATGTATTTACAATTATATAAGTATGCTTTTCAGCTTTCTGATTACCATAGTACAAGCTCTGCTTAGTTTGGAATCAGATGGTGTTGTGTGAATTGTCCAAAGATATTTATATTAAGTTTATAACAAGCACTGTAATTATTGTACTTGCTCTTTTCCATTTATAAATAACAATAAATTGTATGGAGATATCGAATCTATTTATAGCAACGGTATCTTAATCAACTTAAGCATGGATGCAATTAATAATACACATTATATCAGAGAAAATTGTTTAGTATTATTTCACTGCTCTTAGCAAGGCTAATTGAATAGACGCCAATTGATAAATATATAACTATTGAATGAATTGCAAAACGAGCATTTGGGCCAATGGTAACGTGATGTTAAGTGGTAAAAGTCAGTTCAAAAATGAAACTATCCACTACTACACTATCCGAAACTTTACAAGCCTAATTTTTGGATAAGACTGTAGGACTCTATAAGAAAAAAAACTGAAGCAATTCTAGCAATAATATTCATTCACTAGCTTTTTTTTCAACCTTTTTTTTATGTCCCACTGCTGGGCACAGGTCTCCTTCTCACAAGTGAGAGGGATTTAGGCCATAGTCCACCACGCTGGCGAAGTGCGGATTGGTGGACGTCATGCTTTCGAGAAATTATGAATTTCTCTCAGGCATGCACGACGATGGAGAACATCATAATCAATTAAATATCACGATATTTTCCATCACCGTGGAGCAGCGATAAATGCTCACATTACAAATTTCTTTGTCAGAGGTGCGCGCCGAGGATTTGAACTCGGGATCGGTCGCGGGTTTTACCACTCGGCCATCGCTGCTCCTCGCTTAATTATATATTCACTAGCTTAATATCATTTATTACTACAGTAATCTTACAACTTTATTCTAAGTCTTACAAATTCATAAACATGAAAAATGGTCTGAGTATAGCAAAAACATTCGAAACAATTAGAACTTATTTATATATTTATTTTATTTATTTAAACTTTTCCACCGTACAAAAGTATGGGACAGAAGGCGGACTTAATGCTCAAAGCCTAAGCCTAAGCTAAAGCTAATAGCAGTCACCCATCCCACAGTTCTCACACCTATTTAACCGCGCCTGCTTCTTTCGCTAAAGCCGCCTTATCACGAGTCAGACCGCCGACGAACGATTTCTCTGATGAAATTTCATACTGCCGACGACGACCGATAAATTGGAAGGAATCGGAACGATTTACCATCCACACGTGCGATAAATCTGAAGAAACAGGTCTGTTCAGAGAAATCTGAACGATTTCTCGCAACGTGTAGGGTAGGCATTAGCTGGCAATTGGCATCCGATGAAGGCTTGGAGGCCATCAAGCCAAAGCCAGCAGGTGGTGTCTCAGATAAAATTGGTGTTTAAAAAAAAGGTCAAGCTGTGTAGACCGCTTGCGTTCTTTGCTACGTCTAGCGTCCATGCATGGTCGATTCATCAAAAACAACGAAAGCTTATTTATTTATTACTCAAACTCTGGTACCAAACTGTGCCACCACGCGTGATATTTGATAAACACGCTTAGGTACATCTCGATGATACAGGCCCGCATATTTTTTAAACAATAGGTGCCCGGTCATGGTCCAAAGAATTTGCATGTCATGTGGCTGATACTATACATAAAGTTATTAAAATTCTTTATAAAATCGACATACCATTTCATCGATTTTTTATTTCTTTATTTTGACAAAATTCGCCTGGTGGTCGTTTGTATATTTCCATGTCTTTAGTGATACGCAAGATTAAGAAGAATCGTTTGAAATATATTATAATATCAAAATCGGTCAACGCGTTTGGTCTATGCCACATAGAAGCATACGTAGACTATTAAGACTAATAAACACACTATTCTTTTAAATAAATAAATAAATAATATCGGAAGTGCAAAGTGTAATATTCCAATTACATTTTATTCTCTTGTTTACTATAATACGACGTTTCGTAGAAAGAAGTAACTACCTACTACATAAACATCCCCAAGTTTGTGTTCGAGTACAAACAGATGCCAAATGGGCAATAATTCCTCACAGCGGGAGGTTTATGGCACCCTCTGTTTGTTGTGAGCTGCCTCACCCTGGTTTGCCCTCTAGCAATTTAGTAGTAGAGCCTTGTTTGACTTTGAACACAACGGTTGGTCCAAGGGGAACGCGCGACTTGAAAGCCACAGTGTGTGACGCAAACTTCCACTTCAAAGTACTGTAGAAGCAAATTATGATTTAGGCTGCTATAGTTATCTATCACCGTTATTCACAAAAACTCTATAAATATGGCTTTCTTGCCATAATTAGGGAAGGCTGAATTTAGTTTCTTTAGATATCGTTGGATGGAAAGATGTATCGAATCGAAACCGTCCAAAAGGCCCTCAAACACCCAACAATAACTTGCCATGTCCTCCGAAACGCAAAAATACTTTAAGCTGACACACATAATAGGCATGATGACACTATTAAAGAATCAGAGAATAAACGCTTTTACAGAAAAATATATGCTAAAAAAGTTCTAAAATATGATCCCGTTTTAATATAAACATTAAGATTAATAAGATTTTCAATAAAATAAAAGTATTAAATACAGCAATCGGCCATGTTATCTGAAACGCCAATCAAAAGGAATGACGTCACGCCTAAGTTAATGTCATCGTGTTGCTTGAAGTTTGACGAGCAAGCCGACGCCATGACACCTACGAGCGTTTTCGCGCTTAATTCAAATTACATAGCAGAAAATACATTAATTTACGTTAAAAGTTGAGTTTATTGCTGAAATAAACTTTTTTCGAAACTAGGAGACGTGTACCTACAATAAGGAAAGGTATTTGAAAATCTGTCATCATGCCCATTCCCGACTACGCCCGGTTTGCTTTTAATGATCACGTTATTTATAGTTTTATACGCCAATTGCAGGGCAATGTGCGCTTTATTATCCTTTTATTTATATAACAGCAACTATTTCTCTTCCAAAACTATAAAAACCATAATAAGAATACCGGTGTTATACGATATAATTACTGCTAATTTATACACCGAGCGGCACGCACAACAATTTGTATACTCATTCTTTGTTTGTGGTGTAAGGGTTGCCAACCATACTGTTAAAAACAGTATTATACTGTTTTTTACCACCTACATTATACTTTTTAATGTTGAACAAAAATAAAGTACTTATACAAAATACTGTTTTCAGTATCAACTTCTCGGCCCAACACTAAGTTAGTGCAGCGCAGTCACAATCGACACACACACATTTTTTTCGTGTACACCTTGCTCGTCTTTGTTTTGTCAATTAGTGTTTCAGTACACAAAAGATGGAAAGTGGAAACGATTCACCTTACCTTCAAAAAAATAAATACTGTTCATTTTTGTAAAATACTGTTTATTTTCCTTCTCAGACCTAAATATACTTTAATTCTTGTGAAAAAAGTTGGCAACCCTATGTATGCTCATGGAACAGGTTTGAGCCTAATTGGACGGACAGTAGGTCAGATATTTGCATTATTTTTTATAGTTTCCACAAATTTATTTGCATTTTATGTAAATTGTGTTCCTAAACCCAATTTTATTTATGTTTTTATATCAAAACGGAGTTTATACAAAAATATCTCATAGAAAGGGATAGGATAACTATCGTTCCATCCGCATTTTTTCATATATTTTCCTTCAATGTGCATGCCAGAGAGACACAAAAATATTCATGTCACGTCCACCACCACCACCACCCTCACTTGATCAGAAAAAAATAATTATGTAAAGTAACATTTCGTTCGTTCGTTTTAAAACCGGTTGCGCATGGAAATACGCGAAATTTCAGAAAGATGAGTTCGTAATCAACCTTAAACGTTTGCAAAAACTTGTAAATAAATACATAACTTAATGAAAATATATTAAGATTGAATCTGCCAGTCGTTTACATAAATCAAGAATCCATCTGGTATGCAAGAGATGCACTGGCATATCATAATTGCTACGAGTACATTTATTTAAAACTAGCTGTGCCCGCGACGTCGTCCGCGTAGATAAAGACTTGTACAAAAGGCTTGATTAGAGTTGGATTATTTGTTCCTCCTCCTCCTTAGTCGTTCACTCTTGTCAGAGTGGTCGTTGCTGATGAGGTTGCAATTTCGTTCGTGACCGCTTGCCCTCCACTGTCCCTTGGATTATTGTTACCTTTTATGAAATTACTTATGATACAAAAGTTCATATTATTATGTTGAGTAGATACATTCTTCCTGAGTCCTTACAATCTTACTGTACTCCTCTTATAATCGACTTTTCAGTCGTTATCATCAGTTTCTCTTTACAAATTAAACGTACTATAATAGCCTGTTTATAAAGTGTTTAGATAGTACTGCTGTGCCCGCGGAAAGGATCATTATAATTAAATAATTTGTGCTGCAAATAATGCATAAATTCATTATCATCATGTAACTTAAATATATTGCAGAAAGGTGGCGAAATGTCTACGCTATGTCAGGCGTGGTTAGTAGTTGGTTAGTCAAATTCTTGGTTGCTTACACGTTGGTTGCAATTGTCGTTAACATACTGTCGTTCATACTTAATGGAGGTCTTTTGAGCGATTTAAAACTTGCGACAGCAGTTAGGCCACTAACAATGAAGACGTCATCAACCTGAATTGGAGCAGCGTGAGAGGATCAGGCCCTACGCGATTAAGAGTCAATTGGTCCTATTAACAACCCTTCACACAGCATCAGAAATAAATATATCGATTACTAATATTATTCTGGGCGTGACCACCATGCCGTGCTGCTGCCGTGACGCTTTAGCATATAAGTATAACACCAGTGCCAGTACTGCGTATGTATGTAATAGCTCTTATTAAATTAACCACTGAAAACGTCTGCTCATTTCTGTTGTTTTTATTAGACCCTCGGCAATTGCTTATTCGTTTATTCGAAATCACTTATTTTATAAATAAACCGAACAAAGAGGCAGAAAGGCCGCGTGGTTAAGCGATCACTGTCGCCTATGGAAACGGGCAACCCCAGCGGAGCCACCCGAGCACTGCCGGCTTTCAAGAAGAGCTTTCTTTACAGCTTTCTTGAAGAACCCTATGTCAAAGTCCACTGGAAATGCCTCAGCTGGAAGGTTGTCCCATAACTTACACATCCGTTCAAATATCAAAAGGAGCGTGCAAAGCGGCCTGTGGAACTACCTCGACTGGTGGTGTAATCATGATATGGAGACGTAGCTATCATTTTGAAAAGAACACTCAGCATAGTAAAGTCTGTAGAACACTTTGATTTTTTTACGTTTCACACTGATAGCGCCAGAGTAGGGGAAAATATACACTGTGTAACGGGTACCATGCGACACACAGAGAGAGAAATACAAACACTTAAACCGAGAACAGAAAATTAAACTCATCATTCAAATTTCTGCTTCGCCGGGAATCAAACTCGAGACCCTTCGATTGGCAGTCCGGCATGGTAACCATTGCGCCACGCGAGTCCAGGCGCGGTCGCAGCCTTCAATTTGGGGGGGGGGGGTCGCCAAGAAATTTTGGTGGGGGGTCACTAAGAAATTTGGGGGTTGAGGTGTCTCAAATTGGCTTGATTCGCCTTCCATCTACGCATGAGTGAGGGATTTTGGGGAGGGGGTCATGTCCCCTGTCCCTGGGACCGCACCTGCGCAAGTCGATAATTATTATTGTCTATTAAATAAGGTCGATACCAATAATATGTGGATGTAACCACCGCGCCGCGCCTCCATAATGCTCTACCACAATGAGTACAATATGAGCGCCAGTTCCAAAGCTCTGCATTGTTAATTTTTTATTAGATACTTTATTAAGTAAATATACTCGTAATTTATTATTTGAAATAATCTCCACCTATCCACTTTGTAATAGCGTTATTGGGTAAAATAATGATTATGTAACACCACCTGTAAATCTACCTGTAAAAAGCAATTAAATATGAATAAATGAATAACAACGACATCTATCGTATAGCATGTAAACTAAATTGTCGATATACCGAATTTGCAACAGATCACTAAATAGTTCTGAATGTGAACATAGATGTCGGCAGTAGCCTCGTTTTGTTAAGGTTTTGTACATTTTGTATTGAGGATTTCTTTGAATATGTGGTGATATGATATGTATGGTTTTTTTAAATATTTAGAGATGAAATCTAGCATAAGTGTTTGAAAACTTGCTATCAGAATATTAAGAGATGTTAGTAGTTATCGAAACTTGTGGTGTGACCGCTCGCATTAACTTTATTATAGCGTGCAGGTGTTCATCCATTTCATCATTCTTGAAATTGGCGTAACTTTTTTGTTTGTGAACCGATTTAAATAAAACAAACCCTAAATGTTATTCCAAAAAATTACCAATACTTCAGTGAAAACCGCATCCTTCTACGTTAAGCCGTTCCTGAGATTAGCGCGCACAAACGAACAGATAAACAGACAAACAGACAAACAGACAATAATTCTAAAAATCATTGTTTTGGGTTCTATTACGCTAATAAATAGCCCTAGTTACAGTTTTTTTCAAATATCTTCAATGTACAGAAACGGACTTGTTACAGATTTATTATATGTATAGATAGGTTAATAAAAATCTCTCGATATAACTCAGCGATATAAATACTCGATACTGACTTCTTAGTACCCAGAACTCATGCTAACACAAACAACGTCGGTAATGGACGGCTCCGGGCAATTAAACTGTAATCAAACAGTAGTTAAAACAGATAACGTGATATACCCAATAGACTTGTAATGAACGCCTAGACTTGTTGACCAGAAAACTAACTCGCATTTAATTTAAATATTGGTGCATAATTATAATCACGGCGCTGTAGGCGGCAATAGTGTAAAATATGTCTTAAATATCCAAAAGATTTTATTTTTATTTTTATTTGAATGTAGTAGCAGACGAGCATGCAGGTCAAATGGTGTTAAGTGATCGCTGCAGCCCATGGATATCTACATACAACCTCAAGCAAGCATAGGTAAGTCTTCTCTGAGGTCGTATGCAGTTGCGCTGCTACTCCGGAGGCTGGTGGTCGCCTCGTGTAAGTGTGGCCGGCAACTGCACCTTTCCACCGAAACACAATAGAATTGGTTCACGGCGGAAGGCCTTTTATTAGGTAGCAAATTCTGTCTCAAATCTACAATAGACAATGCAATGTCGAAGTGAACCTCCATTTGACATTGGACTGATATTACCTCTCACTTGTTTTGTAAGCTCATTTAATAGTATGCTATCTATACTATCCATTATTAAAAACTTTTGTGCCTACGTATTGTTATTTACAGTATGGTTTACAATTGTTTCAAAATTAAACTTTCATCGAAGTAACTAATAATCATTATTTTGAATTTTAAAAAGTTAGTAAAACAAAAATGACTTAAGTATATGCAAACAGAATAAAATTATAACAAGATAGGTGGCCAGATCAGCGAATTTTATTTACAGCAGAAACAAAGAAAGATCACGTAATATAAAAATAAACCAAAAACTACTATCCTCTGCACTTCTAACAATTATACCGAGAGAAATTATTTCATGCTATGTGCTTTTAAAGTATTAAAAAAAAATAGATTTAGTTTAGGTATGAACTCTCAAACATTATGTATACCTCTTCAGGTCAGCTTAAATTACGAGTATCTCTTTAGATAGCCTGCCTCACAATAGAATAATTCAAAGTTCTACCTATCCATTCTCAGGGCCGGATTTAGAGGTCTGGAGGCTTCGGGGCAACATAGGAGTGGAGGCCCATTGGCCCCAAATTATTGTCCAAATAAATTAGTCAGTTTTTGGAGTGAAAAAATATAGATCGATAATTTCTGTTCATATTTAATGTAATCATGTTTGCACAAGGTACTGCTAAACGCGAAAAAAATATGAAAGGAGAAGTTGTTTACTACTAGTCTGAAATTGAAATATTTTTTTGTCGAAGTCTCTGTTGTGGGGCCCCTCTTTTGTGGAGGCTCCGAGGCTGTAGCCCCGGTTGCCCTCCCCGAAATCCGGCCCGTTCTATTCTTTATCATCAGCTAATTTGTTTAGGGTTCGAAGCTAAGTAGTAACTTATGAATAAACCCCTATTCCTCGAACAGTATTTGTTTGTGACAGTCATTTTCTATTCCAGAATTCTCAACATTTTCGACACTATCCATTTTTAGGGTTCCGTACGCAAAGGTTAAAACATGACCCTATTATTATTGAGGTATTATGTACTGTATGAATAGTATACATCTAATACCTTTAAACGAGAAATTCTTGTATATATCTAAATATATTTTTTGAATCTCGGAAACGGCTCCAAAGATTTTGATGAAATTTAGTACCCTGGTTTCGGGGGTGATAAATCGATCCACAAAATTTTTATTGTTAGAAATTTTTAACTGTATAAAAATATTTTCAGTGATAATCAATATAAATATAAACTATTATATATTAATAATATTGTGGCGTAAACGCTGTCAAACGGGGGAGCCCACAAGGCTCATTGTGGATTGCCTCAAGCGTCATCAGGACCTTGTGCATTTTATAGGTTGGGTGGTAGAAAGATTAAAAGATTATATTTTATGACGTTTTGCGATTAACCGGTAAAGAGAGCACCTATAGGTTTTCAAAAATTTTATACGAAAGGTACAGGTAAAATAGTAAGAATAAATTAAATGCATGCTAAGTCATATTTCAGTAATTTAAATGCATGGTAAGTCATATTTCAGTAATCTGATGATTTTAGTATGAATGTATTCAAAACGGAATTCAAAATAAAAAACGGCATTTTGGCAAACTCGGAAGAGTTCGAATTTTTGTTATTTCAAATTCATGGTTCAACGTTAACGGGTACTCTAATCTGACCATTTTGACATCCGGAAGTAAAATAAAAAAAAACTGTACCTATATAGATCTTTTTTAATCGTAGCAGTACTCAACAGGATGCAAGATGTACCCCATATATTAATCTGACGCGCTCGAGTAAATCCGAAAATCCCCTCTTGGGCTCCCCTACTACCATCCGCCAATCCGACGTTCCAAGAAATGACAATGTCGATTTGAAAGAGCTCTATGAAAATTTCGTTCATTGAATTTAAGCTTCCGTGGCCGAATGGTTGCGTGAGCTGACTGCGGAATTAGAGACCCGGGTTCAAACCTCAATCAAAACTATATTGTATCTATTTTTTATAAGGAGCTATTTCAGATGGCGTTGTTAAGCAACACTAAACAAATGAGTGTTTCGTTTGAAACTAAACCAAGAAAATAAATCTTATACCTTTAAGCAAGCAATTCTTGTTTATATCTAAATATATTTTATGAATCTCGGTAACGGCTCCAAAGATTTTGATGAAATTTAGTACCCTGGTTTCGGGGATGATAAATTGATCCAGCAAATATTTATTGATAGAAATTGTCGTTTTATTTAATGTTTATGCCGTTAAATATAAAATTACTCTTACTGACATCTATTGGAGAATATTAATAATATTGAGGCGTAGAAAGCCGTCAAATGTTGACAGTCAATCCGCCCTTCCAAATGACAATGTCGATATATTATGAAAGATTTCTATAAAAATTTCGTCATTAGAATTAAAGCTTTCTTGGTCGAATGGTAACAAAAGCTGACTACGGATAGAGACTCGAGTTCAAACCTGAAGTAGGCAAGTTGTGTTTTTTATTTTTAATGACAATATTTTTTTAAATTGGGAGCTAGGTATTTCAAAAGGCTTTGTTAAGTAACACTAAGCCAATGAATGTTTTGCTTAAAAATAAACCAAGAAAACCAATTGTTTTTATCCGAGCAACGCTCGGGCGTTCAGGTACTATACTATGAACCGTGACAGCTAGACAGTTGAAATTTTCACAGATGATGACGTATTTCTGTTGCCGCTATAACAACAAATATAAAACAAATAACTAAAAACAGAAGGAAATAAATACTTAATTAATTAACAAAATAATACAACATATTATTGTTTGTGTTATTTATAGATTAAGTACGAAACACTTCGCGCGAGGGTCCGACTCGCACTTGGCCAGTTTTTTTAATATTCCGCATCTGACCATTAGGATATACACTAAACCACGGTACATTCTACCACGCGGTAGGTAACGTGTGGTTTCGTGGGCATTCCAAAAATAGTAACAGGTAATAAAATATACTAAGCCTTTGATGATACAATCTCTCCTCAAAAGTCAAATCTAATCTAATAGATGTGAGAAGTTGTACCTATGTGAAATGACGTTAAAAAAGATTTACATTACTTGGGTATGTAAATGTGTCTATTCCAATGATAAAATAACATATTGTGAAGCGTATTATGAGATTATGAGTATTATGGTATGACATATACGGGCTGTAAGTGATAACGACTTAGGGGATATTACAGTGTTTTATATCCATGAGCGATACCAGCAATATTGATTGCAATCTAAAAATCATTTGGGGGAAGTTCAACTACCATTCCCACTAAAACATTTTGTAGGTAGGTATCCAGTTTTCTTCGGGATTTTAGAAATGACCAGGTAATGACCAACAAGTGGCCTCGTCTCAGACCTCCACTAGTTTAGGGTGACTTTATGAAAAAACGATGATACGAGTATGATGAAGATTTTCAGAATGATATTTTTTTAACTCTCAGTAAAATCGGTTTAAATTTTTGATGAAACAATTCTATATATTATAATATAACTACAAATTTTAATTTGTAATTGTAATTCGTAAGTAGTTAAGTTTTTAATAATTGTAATATTTGCATACCTCATGAAGGTAAACATGGCGAACCAAATGTATAAAAACACCTTTTGTTAACACCCATATTTGAGCAAATAAAAGTCTTTGTCTTTGTAATAAAAAACAAATGTAAAGTTTCTATGTGAGGAGCAGGATGTATATTGTATAAAGAACAGCTTCACGAAGAGCAATCAATCTTGAACAAATTAAATAAAAGCCGAGCGAGCAAAGTGGCTCAATCGAATTACATTTGACCGCTGAAACATTATGATGGTCTAATTCGATTGAGCGACATCTCTACTGCCTGCCCCCTTGAACTCGATCATCTGATCAGTTACTCGCTTGAGATCATTGATCGTTAGATGAAACCTGTTTGTTACCTCTTTATGATTTTGTAAGTAGATATTATAGCGATGGTCGAACGGTAAAGTCCGCGGTATCCAACACGCACTGTGCCTACTTCATATCTTCGGCGCGGTTATTTGTAATGTGCGTTTATTGCTGTTCCACGACACTAATATTTCCACGGTGACTGAAAATATTGTGATATTTCATTAAGATGTTTTCCATCACCCTGATCCCTTAGAGAAACTCATAATTTCACCTATCTGCACTTGGCCAGCGTGGTGGACTATGGCCTAAATCCCACATACTTGTGAGAGGAGAACTGCAAAAAAAGGAAAAAGATACAAAAATGTTGACGAGAAATATTAACGACCATCCGTTGTAAGTCCGTCCGTCTATCAGTCTGCATGTCTGTGTGTCCGTAATGATCATTTTATTTATATAAATTTATCTCAGTGACTAAGCTAAGTGTCGGTTATGTGGTTACTGTTCATGATCAATATTTTATGGTACGGAAAATTCTATGTGCTATTTCAAATCGTTCTTTTAAGCGTTCCAGATGTTTTTACCAACACCTAAAAGTTGCTTTCATCTCTGATAGCTTTACTTAACGTTGATTCTCCAAAGATATTAAAAAAGGAACGATGTGTTATGGCCACAAATTAGCCCCAAGAAATCTAGCACACTGTCACATTTTGCCAATTTGTGAGTGCTCTCGCTGGTAGAAGCTGTCATAAGTATTCATGCATTCGAGAATATCCTAACTCAAACATCATACTGGTGATTAGTCTACGTATTTTTTTTTTTAATTATGTCTTTAAAACCCGTTAATAACCCCGTTAATAACTGGTGCCTACTGCAACGTATAAGCGTTGAGTAGGTAGGTAAACATGATAAGGCAGTGTTGTTAGTTTACACTCTGATTCGGCTTATAGCATCAGTTTATATATCTCTGCTCCTCCATAAACCTCAGAATATGACACTCCACCAACCCGCATTGGAGCAGCGTGGTAGAAGAAGCTCCAGGTCTCCCCAACAACAGTGCATAAGTTTAAGTTAGAGGTACCTAAGCGCATAAAATTAAACCCTTCTTTAGTACCTACCATTATATGTCTCTGCGTCAGTGTATTTTAAGACAAAAGAAAAGTTTTTTTGCTGTTATTTTACTAATTAAAATTAAAGAAGCCCGATATAATTTTATGATTCACGTGTCGTATTAAATCCTGAGGAATCTTATCATTATTTACATCACGCTGGCAAACAAGCTATAATTATCTACACAATGTTTAAATTATAATATTGTGACATCATTACCATTTCGCAATATTTGTCGGTGATATTCTATTCTGTGACTTATTCCTGTGAAATTATTTGTCTAAAATTTATGAAGAAAATATACTGTTATGGAGGTACTCTTCTTAACTCTACTCTTCTTAGTTTGGACAGGCTTGAAAAAGAATTAAAACTTTGGAGTTTCCAATAGTTGAAGAGACAAAAGTTATATAGCGCTATGTACATATACATATTATATAGAGTCAAGTCCAAAGAAACTTTTATGTGTCCTGGGTCAAAACACCCAATGTTTTGCAGATCATTAACAATTTGACACCAGCAGGCGAGTATGTACCAGTATCATTTGCTCTACGGTAAAGTAAAATATAATCTTCGTATCGTATGGAACCGGTGAACGAAAAAAACTGTTTTTTTTCGTTCACCGTATGGAACCTATTCTGGCAAAACAGTAAACTGTAGCAGTAGTAATGGAAATTATATCATAAATCGAGATTTATGATATAATTTCCATATTATTATTCCCTAGAAATTTCGAAAAAAAAACTTTTTCCATATTGTCATTATTTTTTGCAATTTTCCAATTGAAATATAAACATTTTACGTAAAAATAAAAATTATGCATATTCCCTATTTAAATGGCAGTTATAGGGAGAGACTCTTGTTATTGCTTGTCAGATAAAATTAATTTTAACATTAATTGTAACAATAATTATAACATTTAATAGTAAAAATAGTAATAATTCATAACATTTTACCTCGGAGCCTTGACTAAGTTGAACGTACTTATTTCCTTGATGGTTATTCAAGAGAGCAATAAATACCTTCTTACTTATAATTTTCAATACATGTCTAGAATTCCTAAAATGCCCTATTAAAATTGTAGGAAATACCTATAAGACTTCATGGTATGGTATGAAGTATGACGTAATAGTTTTTGTATTACCGAAAAAAAAAAACAAATGGGGTGCAGCGAACACTTTACACCACGTGGCCTGCATGCTCGTCTGCTCTACATTCAAATAAAAAAAAACTTACGTAGACCCATAAAACGGGTCCACGCAGGCAAAACCGGTGGCGGTAGGCTAATAAAATAAGCATGTTAGCATGACAGGCGTGTACTATTTTAAAATACGCAAGACTAAGTAAGTACTTAATTTATTCGCACATTCTGTTACTAACATTCTAACACTTTCTTGTTTTCTGTCAATTTTTATTATCGTAAGTAGGTACTTAAATTTTTGTCATATTGAAATGTATTTAAAAAGTTTGATACTAACTGTTGACTGATCTTATCGCTGATGTAATTAGGTCTTATTAGGTGTAATTTACATACTTGAATGATACATTATTTAACATTTAGATCATTTATCATACATTACATTGATACATATGTACATCCTTCTCGTACATAGGTATTAAAGCTTACGCAAGTACGTATGTAAGTAGGTAAGTACCTATTAAAAATGTAAAAGTTTTCATTTGTATATTATTATATCCTTTCATGTCGCAATTTGCATCGCATTTTTTGTATGGAGCTAGCCTACACTACATACCTTGTTAGGAAAAAACAATATAACAACCTAGATAGTTATTGAGTAAAGCCGTGGGCGAAAGCAATATATAGGTAACACTAGCGGATCCAGGAGGAGGGGGGCTAGGGGCTCAAGCCCCCCCTCCCCAAACTATTCGGCTTCACCCTTGGCAAACCTCTAATCCCTCCAAGATAAAATCAAGCCCCAAACTACCAGGCGCAGTCCTAGAACACGTCACGCATCAGTAGACATTTTTTTTTACTTTTCCCAAAATTTCAGACTACATCTGCCCAAAACTAAAATCAAGCCCCAAACTGAAATTATAGATCCGCCACTGATAGGTATATCGGTATTCATAGAAATATGAATAAATTCATTCATATTTCATCATTCATTGCATCATCAGATTCATCAGACTCAGACTATAGTCAAATTTATCGTTGTTGTGGTTTTACGATACAGTTATATTAAAATTTTCGGTATCTTTTATAATGGAGGCTATTTATAATTATATTATCAACCATCTTGCGTCTAGACAAGTTTAGACTACGGCGTTTACTAAACATAATTGTGTCCTACTAGTTACCTACGAAGAGAACCAAGAAAAATTTGAATGATGTTTTTTCTGTTTTTGGTCTAGGTGTTTGTGTTTCTGTCTTTGTGTGTGTGCATGGTACCCACGACACAAAGTATATCTACCCTACTGTGGGGCTATGAGAGTGAAGCGTTTAAAGAAACGATATTATAGTTTACCTACGAAGAGAACCAAGAAAAATTTGAATGATGTTTTTGGTCTAGGTGTTTGTGTTTCTGTCTTTGTGTGTGTGCATGGTACCCACGACACAAAGTATATCTACCCTACTGTGGGGCTATGAGAGTGAAGCGTTTAAAGAAACGATATTATAGTATAGATATTATATAAATTTTATCTAAGTTTAGTTGTATTCCGTTGCTATTGGTCAAAATAAATAACACGGGCATTAAGAGGCACAAAAAATCAAGGCGCCAATATTTGGCCGACAAGTTTTTCGTTATTTATCATGATAATCCTACTTGGAGTACCTGGTCTACACATGACATGACACACACATATATATATATAATAAGTATGTATGGATGCTGTGAGCTTTGCAGTGTGAATGTCTTATTATATCCTATTCTTTCCCTGATTTTTTTAATGTATTGTGTACTTAAGTGGAGTAGGAGACGAGCATGCAGGCCACGTGATTACTGTTACAAACTTATGTTCTAAATGTCTGTACCTATTGCATCTGTGATTGCATTGCACGTTGCTTACTTTAATTCTTTATAAAACAAAGAATCTAAAAATAGCATTTAGTCATCTTCTCAATCTTTGTACAGTATGCCACATGTGTTCAGCTCACTTCTACAAAACACAATGACACTCGCATCGCAAGTACTTGCGTATATACTATTTGACATAAAATCGATGAATGACCACATTGACCATACTATCATCCCGACAAACACAGGACAAGTAAACTTTTCATTTAAAGAAATAAACGGCTATTTTTAAACCAGACAAAGTTACTATTTGTTATTTTGTTAGTATCTTTAATCGGTGATTCGGGTCGATCGGAAAGCGTACCTAACTTATTCCGTTTTTATATTATGTTTAGAAAGCTCATATTATTATGACTAATTATTTATTAAGTACTATTATGAGAAAACGTAATTTATCCAGTTTTTACGTATTTAAGTAGTATATAAATAAAAGTTACAGTTAATTCAATTTTGTCCTCATTTCTGTTTCTTGCTTTCTTTAAATTAAAACTAATAATTTAAATATGTAATACAAAAAATATGAAGATTAAAATCGCAAGCAAACCGTTACTAATTAACTTATTAATGTATTTATTTTAAGCTAACCGTGTTTTTATAGATATGGATAATCAATTAATTTTCAACCACATTATCACCTACTTATTTATATTATTTTTGTACGAGTAAGAAATTTCTTTGTAGGACCGGGAAAATACCATTTTCTGCCGTCTGAGTAATTCAAGTATGCCGTCGCATGCCGGCCCACTCATAAAATTCTAGCAAAACATTTAAGTGCTGTCATAGTATAAAGATACCTGTGCGGAATAAATATTAGTTACCGTGCGGAGTTATTTCTAAACTATTACACTATTTTTGAACAGTAGATTAAATATTAATCACCGTGTGTTAGGAGGTAAATAGAATAACTGAATTATCCATGACACTGCTAGTAACCTGGAGACACTATTCTTGACCAAAACCTCCGTTAGCTAATTCGCATGTTCGTAATGTTTGCATGTACTTAGCGCTGCTTGTTAGCACTCTTAGTACCTATTTATAGATATTTTATGTATGAGATATAATAATAGCACTTCGTTGTTGGTATTTATTTTACCTCCTAAGCAATACGTCACATTTATTTAAAAAATAATATAATTGGTAGTCCAGTATGCGTTCAGCATTTTCATAGAATATTGAATTTATTTATTTTCAATTTAAATCGGTCACAAGGGCCATAGTATGGAATAGGAATTTACTAACACCGTATTACGGTGTTAGTAAATTCCTTAAAAACTATGTTATTAGTAGAAAAAGAACATATTACATTAGGAGGCTATTTTACATTAAATTTCACAATTCTCATGTCCATGTGGCATGCATTCCAATGCCGTACCACAGGACAGTCAACTCTATCGAGAATTGTGTTGATGAGACTGTTGGAACTGTCCCGCAATTTACGTTAAAAATGATAATTTAACCTAACATACATTTTAGATAACCTAACGTTACACAGTGCAGTTGAAACATTTTTTAATATTAACAGATTTTATAAGGACTTGCATAACTTGACTGGGGAAGTACCCATTGCTTTCACTGGCATTTCAAGTGTGAAGTAATTTAGTTTTTCTTCTGTGGGTAGTCTGCAGTAGATCTTCATAACCACTCGAGCTTACTTCAGGTCGGGTAAGTCATTGGTCAACAACTGCAGTGACCGCAGCTCTACTTAAACATCAAACTTTACCCAAATCATCTTAGTTAATTACGAGTATATCAATCATCACAGATTTGGCACTGCAAAAGTATTTTCTTTACTATTAGACAAGATAATAATTAGTAGGTACTGAAATACTTTAAAATGTCCTCTTCTGTATCATGACATTGTTATGAGATAATGCGTTAAATATGTTACTAATCCCTCTATTTTTAAACACCAACATTCGATGCGTCATTTTTGTCACGCATGTACTGCGGATTTTACTAATAATTATTGTTTCCATTTTCTACGTTTCTTTTCAGAGGATATTTGATTTTGTTACACATACACAGATTTGACAAAATGTTACAATTAAGATTTTGGCGAAAGTGGCGAAAATTAATTTTGAGAGCTTATGGAGTGCGAAATATTGTATGCGTTTAGTTTACAGGTATTATTGTTTATTTTGTGCTCCTATCAACTTTAAATAATTTGCCGAGAGATTCAAGCACACAAAATAAAATCGTGCTAGTTCCGTCCCGAGTGCGAGTGCGAATCCCTGGTTCATCGCTAGGGAAAAAATCAGGATTTCACGTTTTTTGTACAACTACAGACAGACAGATCTGCATGAATTAGACCCTAGCCACACTAGCTACTTTTAGGTTGTGCCAAAGATATTGTACACTTGGCCGGTGTTTTTTACTTGCTGACAATTTTAATGACATAATACATACACACACACACACACACATTGTTATCATATCAAAGTCATCATGATTTGTTAGTAGTTTCCTATCTATGCATTTTTGTACGGACGGACACAATATGTCCGTACGTCATTCGGACTATAAATTTACACGTTGATTTTAAAATTTGGACGTATCTGGGTCAATATTTGACATCACTTACCTATGTAGGTAAAATTTACTATACATATAAGTGCAGAAAAAATAAATTTATTTTGACGCTGCGTCGTTAAAAAACGGGTTGCACTCCGGGAGTGCCGGCAGAAGTGAAAACTTTGATGTCTTGGAATCGTTAGGGAATAATTCCGCACGAATTGCTTGAATTATCAGTACCTCTTAATTTCTATCTAGTATTTTTATAAAGTACTCACATCATTTTCTTTCACTATTTCTTCGTCACTTTTTTCATTAATAGATGCACTTTGTTCATTGACCATATTTTAATTTTAAATACTTAATATAAACGAATTTTACAAGTATAGACAGTCGAGCCGTCATCAGCTGTCACCCCTTCGTCTTACGGTTTTTCGATCAGCACACGTGACCTGCTGACGCGAGTTTCACAGTTTTTACCCATCCCAGAAAAGTGCTCAACGCCGCTAAAGAAGTTTTCACTTCAATAAGGAATTCCAATCCCAGTAAACCGTGATCTCGGTATTGTGGGATCCCGCAATGTGTTGAGGGATTACGGGTGCGGGATTTGCGGGATTTGCGGGACCGGGAAAATACATGCACACAACCTCTCTCGAACGCAATCATCAATCAAAATATTTCGTTTTCCAGTAATTTTGTTATAAAAATTAGCAGCGATGACCGAGCGCTGAATACCGCGGTTTCCAACACGGATACCGAGTTTAAACCCCGGTGCGCACCTTTGGCAAAGAAAATTTGTTATGTATATTTATCGCTGCTCCACTATGAAGAAAAATATTTTGATATTTAATTACGATGTTTTTAATCGCCGTCAATGCCTGAGAGTTTCTCATAATTTCTTAAAAGCATGAGGTCCACCAATCCGCACTTGGCCAGCGTGGTGGATTCAGGACTCAGGCATGCACGGCGATGGGGAACATCGTAATCGATTAAATACCTATCACCATATTTTCCATCACCGATAAATGTGCACATTACAAATTTCTTTGTCAGACATGCGCGCCGAGGATTTGAACCCGGGATCGGTCGCGTCGAAGACCGCGGTTTTTCACCACTCAGCCATCACTGCTCCATCGATATTTAAATGCGGAAAAATATAGATCCTAAGTAGGTACAATTTCATTTAAGTAACTGAATCAGATACCTATATACCTATTATTGTATGAGTCTTACGACTAAGTCTCTGGTCCTGAACAAAATATGTCAATTTTATAGTAATCTGTCCAATTGCTTGTGCAACATCGCGAATATCAATACGTGCACACATTAGAGGGAAGACATCGTAAATTACCTTCGCGAATACACAGAAATAACGTCTTCTTCGCTGGGCCCGCGCCAGTTCTTTGTCAACAAGCCAAGAAAAAACTCACTTTCTACCAGAAGGCAGAAGTTTATAGCTCCTAATTAAGTACCTGCACTAAAAAACTTTCTTGAACCTAAACATCAACAAACAGCTATGCTGCATTCCAAGCAGGTTTCTCAGAAGTCAGAAGTCAGAACTAAAGTTACTTTATCTATAGGTAGGTTAGATACTTAAGATACGATGTGTCAATGTATTAAATTCGAAAGGAAAATGTAAGCTGTGAACTTTACTGTAATTTAGTTGTCATAATATTTAACTTAATTACAATAATAATTACTGCCAATAATTCTCGAAACATTTTAGCTTTTTTTTTAATGAAATGATTAAGATTACTTACGTCGGTAAAGCAACATCTAGCACTTGCCATTTTCACATCAGACACGATTATTTTTAAAAATAAATCACAGTATCACTTACAGCACTAGAAAACTTAACTATGCATAACTTTCGAAGTCTATCGGAATCTAATAAATGCATTCACGCGCCGCCGACGGCGCTCCGTGCACAGGCGCATCATTTTACGCTGTTTCGACAATAAACTAACAACAACAATATTTCACAACACAACACGTAAAACTTCACGTTTTCAGTTATTTTTCGTCACTGCCCGGGACAACGGAACGACAGCGATCCGCAGCGATTCCTACAACAAAAGTGAATAGTTTACCAACCACTGATGCGTGTACCTACGATACCTACGGCCAACCAACATGACTCGCGAGAAAGGGACAGAACACGGTTATCAGACCGCGTGCAGTGAAAACACTGCAAAGGAATAAGATGGAAATATCGTGCTCGACTCCCGCAGCGGTATCCGGTATTCCCGTTCGAGAATTTTTGTGTTTTGTGTACGTATGGACGAGATGTAGCTGCGTGCGATAACGACCGCCAGTGGTCAACAGAACAGCTGACCTCTATAGATTATTGTTATTTATAAAATAACATATTCAACTGTTTAGCTGCCGTTACATTAAAAGTAAAACCAGAGATACAACCAGTGCATACCTAATTTAATTCCACAGTTACGTTATCTGTCCTTAACAAATAATATAACGTTAACCTTATCAACCACAACTACCTACCTAAACAACCACGAAAATCAGCTCCTAGTACTGTCAAAAAGTTATCAAGTTCTCGCTAGCTCTACCTCCACGCCCTAACTCTACAAGCCCTAACATCACAAACTCTACACTGTCGAAATTCGTAGCTTGGCTAGGTATTTTGTTTGCATCATACATCAGTAGACATCAGCATCAGTCAGCATGTTACAAGAACTATTGTATGACAGAAAATTAATGAACATTGTATAAAATTTTCAGCTTACGACTAAGGTGTAGAGATGTAGAGTTCGTGAAGTTATTATATTACTGAAATACCAGTACTTATATAAAAGGGAAATATGTAATAGGGAACCTTTTTTACAGTGTCAATCGATCCTATTTGGCATAGAGATCAAATATTCTTAAAAGACCACGTCGATTGGAGCACCACGAAAGACAGAAATGTGCGCAAAAGGCCCAAAGACAACGCTCAGCGCGTAGCGTTGCAAACGGCCCATATAAATAACGAGGCGAGGAACCTGAAATAACAATTAATTTGCAATTTTAATTTAACCGTTAAAAACTGCGTTTAAGTAGCTGTATTGTATAGTGGCAGTATTTTTAACAGTATTTTAAAGTTTTGTAGGTTTACTCGTTTTTCGAATGGGCACCGACTCCAAATTAAATTTTTGGGAGTCTGTGTAATTTGCAAAAAAGGTACCTACACCTGTGCCTATCTATCGTATGCGAAGCAAAGAAGCAAGTACTTCATTTATGTAATACGAATGGTTTTCATCCAAATTAATCCTTAATTAATAACCGAAGTAAACCAATCATGACCTTTATGGACTTTTTTGTCATATACCTATCACATGATTTGAACACTTCCAATTAATATGGGATCAATCCGAATGTACCTTTTTGAATAAAAAAAATCATCGAAATCGGATAAGTTTTACGTTCATTTTGAGGCCAAATCTGGTCATAACCTTCATGGCGGTTTATCTCATAGGTGTCATGATCAGAACGCAACCAAATTAATATGGAGCCAATCCGAAGGTGCCACAAAGGTGGTGCGAGCAGATTGTAGGTATACTAAACTTCAATCGTACACGTTATGGTAAAGTAGCCATTGCATAGCCTTTCTGGAATACTCTGATCCGCCACTTAGACGTTCAAAGATATGTCAATGTCGATTTGAAAGAGCTCTATGAAAAATTTCTACTGACTGCAGAACTAGAGACCCGGGTTTCATACTATCAAAACCATATTGCGTTTTTATATGTTTTATATACAAATACAAATACAAATATTCTTTATTGTACACCATAAAAATTAAAGCACAACATAAAGTATAAAATACAAAATTTACAGTGGACAACAGGCGGCCTTATCGCTTCTAGCGATCTCTTCCAGGCAACCTTGGGGTAGAAGAGAACTCAGCAAGATATGATGCGGGAGCGGTGCACATGAAACCTTAAATTTAAATATACATAGACATACATAAATATTTATATATATAGACATACATATACTTACATACTAAATATATACATATATACTAATAATACATACATATATACATGCAAAATGTCAGATAAACTGTTATTAGTATTGAAGATGTTTTAGATGGTAAGAGAGTGGACAATCTGTTCTTTGATGGCTAGATAAATATCACTTCAACGTTCTTGGTAGTAATCATAAAGACGTTTCTTAAAAATAGCAATCGATTCTGACTGTCGAATAGATGAAGGAAGTGAGTTCCAAGTGCGTATAGCAGTGACAGTAAAGGATTTTGCGAAGAAGGTGGAAGAGTGGACAGGAGTACTAAGGGATAAATTTTCAGTGGAGCGTAAGAATCGGTTGTGGGAAGAGTATAGATATTCAAAACGCTCTTTCAGGTATATTGGGGCAGATGGGTGAAATAGTGCACAGTACAAAGCAGAAAGAATGTGAGTATTCCGGCGAAGACGAATAGGGAGCCACTTGAGCTTTAGTCGGAATTCGGAAACATGATCGTATTTACGAAGGCCAAATACGAAACGTATACAAGCGTTTTGGAGTCGCTCAAGTTTGTTAAGTTGCTCCTCAGTTAGATCAGGATAGCAAATATCGGCGTAGTCGAGTATTGGAAAAAGAAGAGAATGAACAAGTGTAATTTTTGTTGGAATGGGTAGAAAATTTCGGAGTCTGCGCAAGGAGCCAAGTCGAGCGAACAAAGTTTTACTAAGGTTGTTGATTTGAGGCACCCAAGTTAAACAACGATCCATAATAACACCCAGGTTTTTGACTTTGTCGCTATATGGAATAACAGTTCCATCGAAGATTATTGGCGGGAGGGTAGTCCAATCAACCCTAGATATTAGCCTGGAACTGCCAATTATAATGGCTTGAGTCTTAGCCGGGTTGATTTGAAGCCCAAAATTACCAGTCTATTTCAAAATACAAGTCAACTCTAAGTTAATTCTGTTAATAGTAGAAGGAAGATCAGCAACAGATGTCTGCGTATAAATCTGGAGATCATCAGCGTACAAGTGGTAGAGAGAAGAAATTTGGGAACATAAGGAATTTATGAAAACTGCAAATAGAAGAGGGGACAACACGCCACCTTGCGGTACGCCAGCATTTGTGCTACACCAAGAAGAGAACGAGTCGTTAAACTGCACACGTTGCCGGCGCCCGTACAAGTAATCACGAAACCAGTCAATTGCGATTGGAGATACGTTGAGAGAGCTCAGTATTCCGAGAAGGACATCAAAATCCACCGTGCCAAAGGCATTGCTAAAATCTAACAGTGTCAGCACGGTGAGTTTTTTATTGTCCATGCCAGATCTTATATCGTCCGTAATTTTAGCGAGAGCAGTAGCCGTACTATGACCAGGGCGGAAACCGGATTGAAGAGGATTTAACAAGTTATGGCAGGAGAGGAAAGAACTAAATTGTTGGTGGATAATACGTTCAAGGGCTTTTGACAGGAACGGTAGGATAGAGATCGGGCGGTACTCAGAAAAAGATGTAGGATTTGGTTTTTTCGGAAGTGGGATTATTTGGGCATCTTTCCAGGAAGAAAGAAAGGAACCAGTGGTAATGGATTTATTGAAAATAGATGTGATGACGGGAGTTAGGATGTCGAGTAAAGATATAATCATTTTACGGCTAATGCAGTCGCTTCCGACGGAATCTGAATGAATTGATAAGATGCTCTTCTTAACGTCACAATCAGAAATGTGACTAAAAGAAAATTCAGGAGCGTCAGGAGTAGGGTTGGAAGAAAGAAGATTAATTGTGCTGGATTTCACATCACCAGCGATCAGAGACGAGGGAGAAAAATGTTTGTTGAGACAATTTAAGTCTAAATTTCCAGGGAGTGTACACTGCTGCTGTTTCCCAACTCCTAGTGATCTAAGAAATTTCCAGACCTTGGCTGGATCATCATTTTGGACAGATTTGTGTATGTGGCGTCGTTGTGCATCTCTACACTCCTTGTTGCATCTATTTCGAGCTGATCTATATTTTTCGTACCTAGATACGTCAGAAGGATTCGACTTGTATTTCGATTTAGCCTGGTTTTTATTTTTACATACTATTTTTATTTTTATTTTTACTGAAAATATTTTTCTATCTCCATGCATCCTAGTGTTCTCTGTGTCTATTTCAGATGGAGTTGATAACACTAAGCAATGAGTGTTTCATTTGAAATTAAACCAAGAAAATAAATTGTTGAAAGTAATATGATTTTAACAAAAAATTTATTGGCAAAATGGTGAAATCATTCGTAAAGAAGAGATCATCAGTGTGGCAATTTTCCGGTCGAATAATATAAATATTATAAACGTTACACACTCATAGGCCCACAGTAAGGTAATCAATACCCTGTGTCGTGGGTACCATGAACAAAGACAGAACACACTCAGACCGAGAACAGAAATTTAAACTCATCATTCAAATTTCTATTTCGCCGGGAATCGAACCCGGGACCCCTCGATTGGCAGTCCGGCATGGTAACCATTGCGCCACGCGGGTTTTCGTTATAAGTTCTACTACCAGCAACACACCGCTTGCATCTTCAAAAAATAATTTAAATTTCAGATTTTTATTTGATTGATTTAAGAATCAAAATTTAATCAATTACCTATCTTAAATGGTTTGTGACGTCACAAACCAATCTCTCGTACAAAATGTATGAAGAATATGAAGATGTCACGTTTAGACAGCTCATTAAAAGTATCTCAATTGATTTGGTAGTCCGCTTGCAAGTAGGTACCTATTCAGTACCGTAGTATCAAAAATATCCCATGACAATACGTACATGTTCTCGCTGAGCTCGTTTCATTACGTTGTACGTCATATTTTTAAAAAGTTAAGCTCGTGGTGTGATATGATTTCTATCACATTTAAACTATTTTAAGCCACACCTCTACACGACTCTACACGCCTCCTCCATCAACCTCTTCGGCTGGAAATAGCTGGCAGCACACATGCATTAACCACACCAAAAAGAAAGAAAAATAATTTATTTGATCAAATACATAGTATTACAAAAGTTATTTTATATAAATATTTATTCATATGAGATATAAATTTAAGGTATTAGTTCGCTATATTTACTTCAGTGAAGTATGCAAATTTTAATGTCCAATAATAACATAAAAAAAAGTTCAAATTGTGATAAAACCCATGAGGGATGATCTATAGCATATAAAGGAATTAAATAACATTAATTTGAAATTATACCCCGACGAACCCAAGAATATCCTTCGGGAGGCTGCCTTTGACATATACCACCATACGTAACCTTTATGTTCGACGGCTACTTCATTCAAAGAATTAAAAAACAACCCGTACATGAAATATTTGGCTCGTGCCAGAATATAAGCAGACACCTAAGAAGGTAATAAGTATCCAGGATCAATGCCTGACGCGCACGAAAAATTGTTATGAGGCTATGAGCGTAGGAATTTGTATCTTGCTCTACGTTTATTTTAATACAATTTATAAACAAGTTGTTCCTTTATGACACGTTGTAGTACTGTGTTGGCGTAGTTGTTAATGGGTGTTTAAGAAACGCACTTTCACGAATATTGACATTTTACTTTTGACTACATATTGCTCACATATTACTGACAGGCGCTAACGAATTTTCGATGTAGGTACTTTGCTGTATTTTTTATTTTGAAAGATCAAGATGTACTTATATATTTTATAAGTGGTTTGAACTTTTTTTTTATTTGAATGGAGTAGCAGACGAGCATGCAGGCCACGTGGTGTTAAGTGGTCGCTGCAGCCCATGGATATACAACCTCAAGCAAGCATAGGTAAGTCTTGTCTGAGGTCGTACAGTTGCGCTGCTACTCCGGAGGCTGGTGGTCGCCTCATGTAAGTGTGGCTGGCAACTGCACCTTTCTACCGAAACACAATAGAATTGGTTC
This sequence comes from Pyrgus malvae, assembly GCA_911387765.1. Taxonomy (NCBI): domain Eukaryota; kingdom Metazoa; phylum Arthropoda; class Insecta; order Lepidoptera; family Hesperiidae; genus Pyrgus; species Pyrgus malvae. The sequence goes on along the minus strand of OU426958.1, from coordinate 1,414,262 downwards.
ACGGCAGAAGTGGGATCAGCGGTGGTACTTCCTCGGGCGAACCATAATATTTCTATATACCACTTACAGAACTTGCAAGATTCCACTTAGTAATATTGAAAATAAATCACACTAAACTTTTTCTAAAGTACCGAAGCTCAAAGGAAGGCTTGGATTGCAAGAGAGGCCTGGAGTTATTCAATCACGTTGCTCTAGAGTGCAACCCGCTGAAGATACGAGTTAATAGCCAATTCCCTATCGGATGTTTTTAAACCTCACATAAGGCCTTCTTTAAGGCTAATCGACAAAAAGAAATTTTGAGAAAGGAAATATTGTTTCATTTGTCAAATCAAAAGTTATCGACATTGTCTAGTATAGGTGGTCTATCAAATTAATCTATTTAGGTATACTTCTACGCTCCCACCTGTCCGTAAAAGCCGTACCACTGAATTTTCACTCCCACTCTTTAATAAGTACATATATTTTTTCTTTTATGATCGAATTGGTAAGGCGAGTAGGTCCTGAGTTTTCTTTCTTATACATATATATCGCCGAAATATTTTAGTATTCCTGTTTCGCGAACACGACAAATTATTACGGTAAGCTATTCAAGGACCTTGTGGATACTCCTCGGAGAAACCGTCAATATGGTAATACATAGGTACATATGTACATACATACATGTGCATCATACATGGCTAGAACCCTTTTTGCGTCCCACTGTTAGGCATGGGTCGGATGCGGGTTAATGCTAACCCGCTGTCGGATGTTTTCAAACCGTCCATAAGGCCTCCGACAAGGTTTAATGAGGTGTCCTCCGAAGCACGGAAACACGCACGACATTTTTGCAACTAGCGGTCACCCATATCACACCTGACCGCGTCCATATCATGTGGCTTAACTGCGTAGATGACTTGATTTCTACACCAGCCGCCGGACCATGCGCAATACTAATTAAAAAGTTGGCGCGTGCTACTTGGTGCCGCGTGGAGGCAGCGGCCGGAAGGCAGTAGGCAATAGGCAGGCAGCAGGTAGTTAAGTTTATCAACATTGATAAAGCGGCGGCGATCGGCTATGTATGTGGGTCGCTGCCACTTGTGTGGTTGCTAGTGCGGCTTGAATACAAATAAGGCATTTTTCAGAATGGCTAATTAAGAAAAGAAAAGAAAATATTATATTTGCACAAATATGGGTCTCAAAAAAGCTGCCAGATTGCCATATTTGCCTTTTAAGGTGTACACATTTTATTTTAAAAGTTATAGGTATAGGTATTGTAAGAATTTAAAATTAAATTAACTTTATAAACTAATTATTTACAATAAACACTAAAATACGCACGCACTAAAATACAGTAGGCTTAAATAATTTTACTTTTACTATCATTTTCGTTAGTTAAATAAAATTAAACTCCATTTTGTGTTTTTTATACTAATTTATATTAATCCTTATTTCATCAATACAATGTTTTATTTAATATTGTTTTATATAAACCGTACGTGGTTCACCGTCATCAGCGTTTAAACAACGAGTAAGTATGTGAGTACGTCAACCCGACTGCTGAGATTTTGAGAAAATCGGCGTGACCGCTAGAACGGGGCCCGAGGTTTTGATGAGATGTGCCGGCAATACAAAATACATTTGAACTTGTCCACACACTGCCGTCGCACCGTCCGTCATGCTAGTTCGTTTATTTTATTTTGTCTAATATCAATTATCATAACATAATTGTAATAAAAATGGTAAAGAAATTTATGATGCATCGTTCACATATTAGCGGATGAATCCAAAATTATTTGCATCGCCTGCCCCTTCGAAGGTACAAAAGCAGCAGATGTTGTCGACCACCTCCACCGAGATCGGTCGCGGTGGACAAACGATCGTCGTCGTGTCGTCTTAAAATCGGTCCGAAATAAACTCCACAGAGTACAATTAAACTTGTTCTCGTTGACGGTATGGTTACGGCGGCGGTGGACAAACGCTCTAACTCTAACAAAGTACAAACTCTACATACAGTCGAAATGTATGGCTTCGTATTTTCATTGTCGTCACGAAAGCGTTCGTTACATAGGTAAGTACTTCTGTGTATACAAAACTCTTCTATAGTTTCGAAAGTAACGAAACGGCCAAGCCACACAACACACATCGACTGAAATGTCGAATTGGTGAAATAGGACTGGTAGAAGTGGTAGAGTTAGGGCACGTTTAGATTCAGGATGGGTTTTAATTAAAATATTCGCATTACAGTACCTAATTAATCGATTACACCACTACAATACACACTAAATAAACTAAAGGAAAAGGGATTTTCTCTTAAAATAATTGCTGCTTTACTATAGAATTAAAATTCTGACATTCCGCAAAGTCTCTGTAACGCGCTTCAGCTGCCACATCGCCCAAGTAATAGTAGAAAAGTCCTTACAATTGTTACTGAAAACACTTGCGCAAACACCATTAGTTTTTCATACGGTAGTGTCGAAGCGGCGCGCGCGCGCTCCCTACGTCTTCAAAGACGATTTCTTAGTCTTTTAAATTTTTTTTCATCTGTGGTGGTGAGGCGACCCGAGCGGATGAACAAACTGTTCCAGCACTAGTTTGTTCGCCCCGGCTCGTGTCGTCCCGCGCCACACCACTTCGTAACATCTCCAAGAACGTCGAACCAGCCAACTTTGCAAGAAGCCTACAGTACACGTGACTAGATGTGATTGGTTCCACGGTTCATGTGCGGTGAGATTTATGTGAGACCACGTATTTGCATTTTATTCTTATTTTCTGTATTTCTCATCTTTTGTGTTTATTTTCCGATCTAGCAGCTACAACTGCAGCAGGGCGTTGTTTCCTTTTTATAAAACGACCAAGCAGACGAGCATGCAGGCCATGTGATATTAAGTGGTACCTGCAACCCATATACATCTACTACACCCTAACTTAAACTCTAGTCATGTCTGAGGCCATGTGATATTACGGCCACTCCTCGGACAGCCTGATTTTCGCTTGCAATAAGTGTGACCGCCAACCGTATCTTCACAATTCCGTATCTTCACAGTAGAATTGGGTGCCACAAGAATTCCTTGGTCAAAACATGTAAGATCCCACCTACACATACACTTGGGGATTGTAATGAATCTACTTTGTCTTGTAGTTGTAATATAGACAGACGTTTTAACATATTACACCATACTTACACAGATTGTCGAAAAAATATTTAAAAAAATGTCTGAACTATATTTGATGGTTATCCGTGGAAAATGTGTTGCTTAGTCAGCCAAGGAGTTAGCCATGGATAAGCTACGCCCTAACAGCATTTAATGGCTGAACCTTTTGGTATACACATATTATACATGGCGACCTTTATGGCGCAACGGTTACCATGTGAGACTGCCAATCGGTGGTCCTGGGTTCGATTCCCGGCGAGGCAGAGATTGAAATGATGAGTTTCAGTTCCTGTTCTCGGTCTGGGTGTTTGTGTTCATGCCTATGTATGTGTCCATGTCCATGATACCAACGACACAGGGTATACCTACCCTGTGGGTGTAAGAGTATGAAACGTTATTGTTTATACAAACTAAAGAGGAGACGCGGGCCGGGCGGCCTTTTCTGCAACACTTTCGTCTGTTTTCTCCCTATTATATGAAATTATGTAGGGTAATGATTTTTAACCAAAATAGATATACCTACCTATTTATACCATTTAATTTTATATGTCCCCATTAAGAAAAGTTATTTTTATTTACAAGCATTTATTCTTCCTTAAGTCCTAAGGTACAAAGAGCGTTTTCTTATAATTAAAAAAATTAATAATAATAATAAGGCACATAAGATACCTAGCTTTGCTTGTAAACAATATTTATGAAAAAAACGAAGATGAGCTGAGCTGCAGTAAACGACCACTTCATAATGATTCCAAACTCGTTTGTGGCACTCCACCTAGATGTATGTATAAGTACCACAATATTTAAAAAATACCTGTTAAAAAAATTAAATAAAATTAATTGTGTCAAACAATCGAATCCCCTTTTCCCAAGCGAATTCTGGACACGTGGCCGGGGCGCGGGACCCTAAAAGCCCTCAATTTTCGGTTTGCTCTAAAACTCCAATCACCGATCTATTTTTATTATTTATCGTTTTTATTTCTTATAACAATAATTACTCTGCTATAAAAATGATAATTCAAGCTTTTTTCAAATATTTTTAGCTTAGAGAGAGAACATTGTTCACTTCGTCAAAATTAGATGTTCGTCTATCGATTTTAAATAAAAGAGAAGTATTATCTGCGAACAATACAATCTCATGAGTGTTTTCTACCATGAAAGGAAGATCATGTATATACACTAAAAAGAGAAATGGTTTTAAAATTAAACCCTGTGGGACCTCCATCTCTACAAGTGACCCAGACGACCTTTAACCATTCACTTCAACTCTCTTAGTTCTCCAAAACGCAAGTGCGTCATAATGATTATCCATCGTGGATGACACATTAATTTTGTGAAATTCTGCGGAAAACTGATGGTGATGATCGACGCATATATCGGTGGCGTTTCGAGGCACTAGGGGCGTTTGATTTATCTGTACAGTCTCAAATCGAACGATTTCTCGTTACGTGTGGGGGCGGGCATTAGTGGGTAGAGAAACAGCTCTATGTGCCTTTAAACATCTGAACTTAACTGAGCAGGTCGATACAGCAAAGCTCTGTTTTCCCCTTACCGCTACTTAGTTTAGGTACAATCAAACCACGCCATTTGACTGCAAGATGCCTGTGGCTTTTGTTTTCCAAGCATAGCTCTGTTATGTGGGTATTTCCGGAAGTAGGTAGGTACCTACTTGAGGACAAGGAACAAGAACAAAGACCAGCGTGGTGGAGTAAGCTCCAAGCCTCACCAGTAATGGAGAAAGACCCGTGTCCAGCAGTGGGACGCAAAAAAGGGTTGCAGCCTTTCAACCACTTTTACTTTTTATCATTTTAATAGCTGTAATTATTAATAGCCAATCAATTTTCGTTATTGGTTTTGTCTATCATAATTTTTAATCTTCTCCTGCGGCGCGTCGTAAAAGGCACATTTCCATGGCGTAAAATTGTCCACTTCTTATCGCCGCCATAAAAGATTTCAAGTAGAGAAAGAAACCATTCGTTTAGTAATAAATCCACGTTGGTTTGCCGATTCGAGCGCAGCTAATCAAAACGTAGGTCGATCGGTGTTGTGAAACGGGGCCCCTTATCGAGCTTTCGGTTTTAATGTTTTATGGAATTGGTTACGGTTTTGTCGTAAACAATCTGTACGATTGCGAAACTGGGTAAACCTCGTAACTGCCATCTATGCCTTGTTTCTAGGAACAATAACATTATTTATTAACTTTTTATGATCAATGACAACTTGAACTTTTTATTGTTTATCGAACGACGAATAGGAGTTATCGGTTAAAGCCTTAGATTTTTTATATGTACTACGTAAAAGATTCGTAAACGTACTGTGTGAAAAAAAATTTTATTGGTTAAAAACAATTTTGGGTTCTGCACAGCTACTTGCAGCCAACTTCAGAGAGACAAAGAACCGTTGTGAGAACTGTACTAAGTTTTTAATTCAGTTTTTGTCACATATTTTTTTCCTCCCGCGTTCCATTAATATACTCAAAATTCAAAATATTTTACCTAAAAATAGTTCATTCTGCTTTTTATGTTTCTACCGTTCTACTGTAAGGCGCAGGTCTCTTCTCGTCATTTGGGAAGATTTCCAGTCATCTTCCACCACTCCTACAATACAACACATGCTTAGGATAGAAATAAAAGATTCGTTCAATTCATAAGATTTTTATTTTAATAGTCAATAAATTCTACTAATGTGTATTAGTTTGATTCTTAACATAGGTATACCTATTTATAAATAACATTTCATAGGACCAACTCCATACTTAGCTATAATTATTCTATTACAATTAGAGTCAACTTTTACGCTTAGATTGCTCGCACTCACAACACCAGATATTGAAAGAAACGCTTTACCAAATGCTTATAGTCTGAAGTCACTTACATATATGTGCCGTTTTTAGTTTTATTTATAATACACTGTAGTAAAGAGGCAGTAACTTTATGAAAGCCTTAAGGTTCCATTCATTAAAATAGGAAAATATATTAAAGTTAAGTATTTTTGAAAATATACGGATCAAAAAAGTTTATAACAGTCATGGATCGAAATGTTCTGAGCTGTTTGAATAATTGAATTATTTTCGATAAAAAGTAATGTAGGCAAAGTGTAAAACTGTAAACTCTCTTATTTTCTGATGATATTTACTGTGGCTATGCAGTAGGGAATACAAAAAAAACTAATAGGTGTTAGTTGGTAGGGTCGGTAATACAACGTCGCAATAAGCAATGATATTTTTCAATTTAATTTCCAAGCCACGTTATAAAATTGTTAAGAACCATATGCAAACTATATAAAAAGTCGACCTTAAGGTAGGTTTATGAAGTCAATAGTGTTATTATCAAATATAAACTTCGACACGACAGTACTTCCTATAGTTTGGAATTACTTTGTACAAAAATACTTCGTTGTAGGATTTAGAATTTACCTATAACTTGCACGACAAACGATCATTATAATATTATTATGATACATACTCTCATAATAATTAATTGATAACCGCCACCAGACAAGGCCTAAAACATTTAAAAATAATAAGGTCTAGCTAGTCACATAACTAAAGTAGTTTTATATTTACAAAGCATTTACTATTAAATAATAATGGTCGCCATAGTAAATTGGCAACGTCGCGCCGCAGTGATAACGGAATGAGTGTTATACCGTAAAACCAGTAAGTGATAAACGTTTTCTCAAGGATAGCACTACTGAGACTGAGGGATTTGTGCCTATACTACGTTGGCTTGAAGATTCTGTTTACATAGGTGTTAAAATTATACTTTCAGATTTATACCAAAAGATGACACATCGCTATGCACATGGGCATGACCAATACTTATTCAGTTTTCGAAATATTCATCGACGGGAGTCACCACGAATGTATTTTTAAGTGGGTCTACAAATAAATTGGGAGTCTTAGAATAATATAGAATGAGTGTCTTCATACAAGCGCACTGTCAAAATTAAAGCACTAAATAGATTCACACAGATCATCTAACCAACAAAATATTTTATTTTCACCAAATTAACTATAAAATACTACAAAATATTGAAAACTTCACTTTGAAAAGTTATGTTATTAGATTTCTTTTGTTTTTCAAAAGTTTTGTGACACATTTTTAACCACATTTTAACACCACAAACTGTCATTTTTTTTTTCGGTAGATCCGTTCGGCGTGCTTTAACCTTGAATACTACGAAGCGCCCGGCCGCCCGGCGTTTGGTGCCATTAATGGCACCAATTAAAATGCTTCAAATTGGGCGCGCGAACTTTGTTTTTATAGTGTAATTATTCTAAGTTGGGAGTCGTAGCCCAAATAATCCTGTATGTTAAACCAGGAGTTTGATTTTGTAAAGCAAAAATAATGTAGCAAAAAGGGTAAAATACTGTGTGGTTGTTAATAATAATGAAGTAGACCTAATTATACTTCTAAAATATTTTAGGAAATATTTCGAAAAGTAATATTTTAGAAGATAATTGTTACTGACGTTTCGTGTTGTGTAACTTCAATTAAAACTCATTAAAAGTACCTACAATTTACAGCATTTAAAGCCAGTCAAATAGTACAAAATATTGTCCTTATTAAGGGAATTCCATTATGTCTATAATTGCTGACGGGATTTCAATAAAATATAATTCCGTCACACAAGTAGTTCAGCTAGGACATTTTTAATGTGATCTTGTGAAACTTAATAAGTTTTTGAAGTAATAATATACTACAATTATTATTATACACACACAATACCCTTACCGCCGTACCCTTGCCGCCCCCAGAAGGTTCTCGACCCAATGGGAAGCGTCAAGTCTGGCATTACGGGTCAGCGGACTGGGATGGACTCCGGGAATTCCTGGCCTCCTACCCCTGGAGGCAGCTGTGCTTCACCTCGGGTGATCCTAGCGCGTGTGCGGAATCGATAGCCGATGTGATACGAGAGGGCATGCTTGGTTTTATTCCCAGCTCTTCAGTATCCATCGGCGGGCGAAACAAGCCCTGGTTTAATGGGTCTTGCGCTAAGGCTTCAAGCCTTAAGCAAGAAGCGTTCAAAACCTGGGCTGATGCGCACGCGCGCAACGACCCCGAAACGTCTAAGCTTCGAAAAAAATTCAACGCTGCCTCCCGTTCGGCAAAGAAGCAAACAGCCAAGGCGAAGTTTAGGCACATCGGTAGAATTGGCCAGCGTCTATCAAGCTACCCTTGCGGGAGTCGAGCTTTTTGGTCGCTGGCCAAGGCTGTCGAAGGTAACTTCTGTCGGTCGTCTTTACCATCTTTACGGAAACCGGACGATACTCTGGCTCACACGGCAAAAGGGAAGGCCGATCTCCTGGGTACCCTGTTTGCCTCAAACTCGACTCTGGACGACGGAGGTGCCGCACCGCCGACCATCAGACAGTGTGAGAGCTCGATGAAGGACGTGCGTTTCACTCAAAAGGCCGTCAGACGAGCTCTGCAAGCCCTCGATGTCAAGAAGTCGAGCGGGCCGGATGATATCCCCGCGATCGTACTAAAGACGTGCGCTCCCGAGTTGGCTCCCGTCTTAACGCGCTTATTCTCGCTTTCCTACACCACAAGTAAAGTACCGTCTTCGTGGAAGGTAGCCTTAGTACACCCAATTCCGAAAAAGGGTGACCGCAGTGACCCGTCCAATTACAGGCCTATTGCGATAACCTCCCTGCTCTCTAAGGTGATGGAGCGTGTTATAAACACACAGCTCCTTAGGTACCTCGAGAGACATCGGCTGATCAGCGATCGTCAGTATGGCTTTCGCCAGGGCCGGTCGGCCGGTGATCTCTTGGTGTACCTCACACACCGCTGGGCTGAAGCCATCGAGGGTAACGGGGAGGCTTTGGCAGTCAGCCTGGATATCGCAAAGGCCTTTGACCGGGTCTGGCACAAGGCCCTTCTCGCGAAGCTTCCATCTTACGGTCTTCCCTTGAGGCTATGCAACTGGGTGGCAAGCTTTTTATCTGAGCGGCAGATTAAGGTCGTTGTTGACGGATGCTGCTCAGATATGAAGCCCATTAACGCCGGTGTTCCCCAAGGCTCAGTGCTGTCCCCTACACTATTCATTCTGCATATCAATGACATGCTGCAACAATCACGCAGTATACATTGCTATGCAGATGATAGTACGGTGGACGCACTATACACCTGTCGAGCCAATGCCTCTAGGTCACAAGTGGAGGAAAGCAGAATCAAACTTGTGTCTGAAGTCGAGAACTCTCTGGAGCGGGTCTCGGAATGGGGTCGACTTAACCTTGTCGAGTTTAACCTCACGAAGACACAAGTTTGCGCGTTTACCGCTAAAAAAGCCCCATTTGTTATAGCGCCCCAGTTCAACGGCACCGCGCTCACCATCGGTGAAAGTGTCGGTATCTTAGGAGTTGACATTACGAGTAAAGTGCAGTACCGGAGTCATTTGGAGTACAAAGCCAAATTGGCATCAAAAAAGCTTGGTGTCCTCAACAGAGCGAGGCAGTACTTCACTGCGGGGCAACTCCTGACGCTGTATAAGGCCCAGGTCAGACCCCACATGGAGTACTGCTCCCATCTCTGGGCAGGAGCACCGAAGTACCAGCTACACCCATTTGACTCCGTTGAAAAGCGCGCAGTCCGAATCGTCAACGACCCAAGATTGACTAACAGGCTAGAACCGCTTAGCTTGCGAAGAGACATAGGCTCGCTCTGCGTGTTCTACCGACTTTACTATGGTGAGTGCTCCGAAGAACTTTTCAAATTGATGCCTACATCACCATTCCATGATTATACCACCAGACGAAGGTTAAAGTTCCACCGGCACCATCTGGACTCGTGGCGGTCCTCCACAGTCCGCTTTGCACGCTCCTTTTTACCACGGACGTGTAGGTTATGGGACAACCTTCCAGCTGAGGCATTCCCAGTGGACTATAACATGGGGTTCTTCAAGAAAGCTGTAAAAAAAGCTCTCCTTCAAAGCCGGCAATGCTCGGGCGGCTCCCCTAGGGTTGCCCGTGTCCATAGGCGACGCTGATCGCTTAACATCACGCGGCCCGTCTGCCTTATTGTTAGGTTTATTTATAAAAAAAAAAAAAAAAAAAAACAATAACACATTTACCTCTATACATTTTACATTATGTTCATCAATGTTTGGTCTCAAACTTGAAGTTTACCACCACTATCTACCTCAACACAACACTAATACCAATACCTATTATAATATTCAAAATATAACTAATATGATAACAATTGATTTAAAATGTTGTTCAGCTATGTTCCTACTGCTAGTATTGTTCATTGTCTAATAAATAATAAAGTATTATATAAGAAAGTTAAAAAACAATAAAAATAAACCGGTTTATTTTTGATTTGGTTTTAAACAAGAGTTATTGCGACGCACGCTAAAAGCTTCCTCTTTTCTTCTAGATGGCACCACAAGTCTGCGTTTTTTTCATGCACCACAGATTACATATGCGTTAGTCCCGTTTACAGAATACAAAGGAAAGATAAAATAAAATGTTTTTATACGTCACGGTATAGAAATCTAAGCAAATACATACATAATAAAGTGTAGAACTCATTACTGAGTTGCTTAATGTGTTTAACCTTTTCGTGTCAGCAATTACTGTGTTTAAAAATTCATTGGCCATCAGAATATATGTATTATAAAGTCACTCTAGACTTAAACAATACACCTTAATTGATCTAGAAAGCTATGTACAGTACATAAGATTGCTTTTTGAAAAAATATGCGCATCCTCTGTTCTACATTGGCAGAATTGTGTGTATGTACATCCTCAAATATTGAGATACTCCTTTTACGCCCTTTACGTAATCTTGACATACATGTGTGCGGAAAATGTTCACGTTACACACTTTATTAAATTTCATATCACGTTGATAAAATTCATCAATTATACAGCAGTTGGTGTACCATTTGAACATTACCCGCACATAAATATGCATTTACTTAGCAAAAGCTAGGAGCACATTATGTAATAAATAATTAATTTCTATTGCCTTAATAATAAATGTGTTCATAGCTTTTACCAACAGACCGAGAGAGAATCAATCAGGTTACTATTAATCGTTTCACATACTTATATTTCTTATCGTCAATTATTTATTTTCTAATGTATTTCTATCAAAATTGATTAGACACGTTATTAAAAACAAGTTCAAAATAACAAGAGTTCAACGATTTAGGATCTTTGCTCCCGGTCTATAATTGCTTTTTCCCTTACACGACTTTTGTACCAAACCTTTTGTCAACACTTATACATACAAAACCTTTAATATTGGCTATCGGAATATTTAAGTTCCAGCTATTATTTAACGCTCATTGTGAAAGTTACTCGAAGAATTTCAATTTCTTCATTGCGCAGTCCATTGATCTAATTCGTTAGCTAGGGCAGCTGGCTAGATAACTCAGTAATTCTAAGACTCCAAGTAACTTAAGCAATAATTATCTACCTACTCACAACTTCACATACGATAAAATTGGCTAAACTACAAGTAAACTTCACATTTGCATTACTCCTATTGAACGGTGGCTTTTAACATTTTATTACCATGATAACATGGTATAAATTCCCTCACGTAAAACTACGACATACACGGTTACCGAACAGCAACCGAGCAGCAGGAAAAATACACGAAGAAGCTAGGTATGTACCGAATATACGCATAAATTACAATAAAATTTACTAATAACTTTCTAGTCTAGAGAAATGTGCCGAAGCAATATCGTCGAATACAAAATTGCAGAGCTAACAATATCATTTTTAATTTTATTATGACAATTTCTACTGCATTTATTTAATAGGAATAATTGCCTAATAAGTTTGAAAAAATGTGTATGTTAGCAGAGCTCATCTTCATAGCAATTGCAACGGAATACTTCCAATATTTTCTATTTTTTTTACATATTTATACAATTACAAAAAAAGTCTAAAACTTGATTTAAATACACAATAATATTTATCAACATTATTATTTATTTTATCTTTATACAAGCCAATTTGCAATGATACAATGTTATATAGTTTTATAGGAGACAGCAATGATTTGGATAGCATCATTTTTAAAGGTATATTTATTCAGTTTGTAAATATGTACTTACTAACGGCCCATACATTTTACCCACAATAGTAAAGATTTTCTTAAATTCATAAATTCACTTATACATCAGGTAGTTATCATTTTTAGAAAGCCACGTACATTTATTTGTAAATATAATGTCAAACCACAGATACGCTTTGAATCGGCATTTTATAAAAATAATTTGAGACCACTTTTTGCGATAAAAATGTTTAGTTTTACATAGCATTAATATATTTTGCAAAAAGTATTTGTAACCAAAATACAAAAACAGACAATGCGAAAATGATTGCTGTAAATTAGGAGTAGACCTGTGTCGATAGCGATTGATCGAATCGTTTTGATTCGATCAATCGCGAACTGTACACGAATGATTGAATCATGGATTTTCAAAAGATTCGATCATTTGACCCGATAAAAAAAACAAAGCAAATTGCACCTTATTTAATATAGTTACGGTAACTAATTACTTGCTCACAAAATGATCGAGTCTTCTTAGTCGATTGAATGCGACGTAACAAACAAACGTGTCGCTATCTCTGTCGTTTACTTACAAACCGCGTTCGTTCGCTTTCACTCTTTCTCGTGAGTGAAATAAACCGTTTGGGTCGTGCGTGCGTGACTCACAGTCAGTACTCACAGTTCATTTTTACGACTGAGATCGACAGAATGACGTGTCGATCGTACCGTACAAACAAATGAACTGTGAGTACTATGACCCAAATGTTCGATAAGATCGAGTCATTTTAACCCGATCACTATAAGAGTGGGTCATGATCGACCCGGGTCACGATAAATGATCGATTGACACAGGTCTAATTAGGAGTAACCAGCTCTTACAATAAATAGTCTTCATACAAGCGCGCTGTCAAAATTGTACCACTAAATAGATTCTTACTTAGACTAAGAATAATGGAGATTCCTACAGCTGTCACATCTGACAAAGAAATTATTTTATTTTGACCAAATTAACTAGAAAATACTACAAAATATTGAAAACACTGTGAAAAGTTATTTTATTAGACTTCTTTTGTTTTTAAAAAGTGTTGTGATAAAATTTAACCTTAAGTCTTACGGAGCGGCCCGGCGTTTGGTGCCAATAATGGCACCAATCAACATACTTCAATTTGGGCGCGCGAACTTGGTTTCTATAATGTAATTGTAATTATTCTAAGAACCAGCTGTATATATATATATATAACTTAAAAGAATATTCCAAGATTAAGGCTTCTTTGTCACAACATGCAAATGTCCTATTGAATTATTTCGTGATTCAAACTATTTATGATGTAAGTGTTCAATTCCATATTTTGGCAATGTTAGTTAGGCATTAATAGCTCGTAATAAAATAGGAAATCTTTGGCGTTATTATAAATTGTAAACTTCATTTTGTATTTTAAAAAGCACTAACACCGAAATATTGACTATGTTTCTGTCATACAAGTATATTGATAGTAAAATATAATAAATCAATTCCATTTTAAGCGTTGTACACTGCCTGATAGTTATGTCCAAAATTGTTTTACTTATGTGGACAGTAGAAAATTTTCAGCGGAGGGTATTAAAATTTCTATGATCGATGAAATATTCGATAATAATATCTTTGCACAAAATTGATAATATATTCTACATAACCAATGTAGTTTACAAGCTATGTTATTATCCGTTACATGATTCCTAAAGGAACAGTTCAAATCAGAACAATAGCTTAAAAGTCTACAGAACGGGTGGAAAAGCTTAATTATTACAATTAAGCATGTCATTAATATTTCGTACAAAAAGGTCCAACAGTTAGGACATATGATTTGCATAACATCACAGACACTAGTCAAAATCGTTAACAATTTCACTAAATATTAACTTAAAAAATTATAACTGACATTATGGTGTCTCTGTCCACGAGGTTTCTCTTTTTTCGGCATCTGTGAAAAATGTAGCCTTGGTATGTCATATATGAAAACGTTTTCTTTCCTATGACATAGAAGCCCCGAAAATCTAATTTAACCTTGCACAGAGGGCAACACTAGTCAAATTTTCATACGAACGCCAATTCAAAGTTTCTAATCTACCGAAAACGAATAATGCAGTGGACGAAGTCACAAAAATTTGTCAGTTCTTAATACTCTCACCAACATGTTTCGTCAAAAACCCTTAGCTATTCTAAGCGCAACAGTAATTTGAGTTTCGAATCAGCTTAAATACTAAGCACGTCACATGATGGAGTCAAGGTCTAAGATATGGCCTGCACAGAATCACAAGTAAGCTTATTGATGAGACCTCACGTACACGTACGTATAAGTGACTTGTAAACGCACAATTTCACGGTCACAGCTATCGATGTACCGTAATAACGTCCACGTTTACGCAATAATAGCACAGCTATTGATGAGTTATCCTCACGCACACATTTCACGGACACAGTCGTCGACGAAGCGGAACAACGTACACGTTTCACATGTCCTATAGGTCAATCATTCTCACGCACACGTTGAATGAATATAGCTATTGACGAGTCGTTGTCACGCACACGTTTCCCGGGCACACCTATTGATGAGTTACAGCGCACATGTTTAACGGGTAGAACTGCAGCAGAGTGGTGACCACGCACAGCCCCGCCGGGCACCGGAGCGCGAGGCGCAGGCGGGCGGCGGGCGCGCGGCGCTAGGGCAGCGGCGCGGGCGGCGCGCGCGGCTCGCATCACCGCGACGGACACGAGCTGCCCGCCGACTTGCCGCTGAGGCACGAGAACCCGCTCGTGCCCGACTGCAGGCTCGACATCGAACCCCTGCCGGCAAGTGCCTGTGTTTACTCTTTTACTTATCTCACTTCCTTCCTCCCCGCCTTAGAGATCGAGAAGACGCGCTCCAAATGCATTGCGGTATGCCGTAATGTCGACAGCTCATTTGCGTAAGGATATACACGTCCAACTGCCGTTTGATATTACCGTAATGAAATAATTTGTGGCTCTTTGTCGTATGTCTCTAACGTTGGGTAAAGATCAAGGTAGTTAAGCCTATTGTTAGGTGTACAGAAACTCAGTTAACAAACACTGCATATGCAAAAAATCATCTTACATGAATTAAATGACGTATCAAAAGATTTAACATTAATCAAACGTCATTTAAATTTCACATACTCAAGACGAATTTGTATATATACATACGTATTTATTTATACACGACTATAATATGGAAACCTATGTTTTAATCAAGCAAAGCACACTACTCAAATCGTTAATTTGGCGCTCTTTTCATAGTGGTCACTCTAAGCGGGACGGTACGAAGATTCGCATATTTTTGAGACTATCATGACCTTTTCATTCAGGGCTATAATATAAAAATATCTAGAATATGGAGCGACATACAGCATACCATTTGCATTTTCCAAACTATTATCCCGAGCGGGTGCATACAGTCATGTGAATATGTTATGCAAATTTAAATCGTGCAGACTTACAGACTAGTTACATTCTTAAGAATACATAAAATGCTTCTTATGATTTTATTCGCCTCCAAAATCTTCATTGTAACCTTTGCTTTTTCGTATGTAATCTGTTCTTGCGTAAAGACCTCATAAAACCTTCACTGCGGCGAATAGGGAATGCTCCACCCCAAGCAGGCGTTCGGGCACGTCCACGGTCATTCGGGCATGTTCAAAGTCGTTCGGGCAAGTTTGCTGCATTTCGGGCATTTTCGTAGCCACTCGGGGAAGTTTGTGATCATTCGGGCAAATTCACGGGCATTCGGGTACGTCTGTAGCCGTTTGGAAAAATTCGCTGCCGTTTGGACAAGTTTGCGGTCGTTCGATCGTGTCCGCTCTCAGCCGGGCATCTCCAGTTACCTGTAGTGGTGGCTGGCGAGCGTCTCGTGGAAGTAGACCAGCTGCGCGGCGCGGTGCGCGCTGTCGGGCAGCTCGCAGCGCCACTGCAGCACGTAGCTGCCGCTCTCCGCCATCACGTGCGAGCCCTGCCGGGGTGCACTTGCGATTAGTTGGACTCTTTCATTTCACTTACTAATTTAATTATTGTACTTGTACATACATGCAGATTTGGAAAATATGAGCCGGTTATGAACCGAAACTAACATATCTAAATATTTGGAATCGATACCGATATGGAATCTATACAAATTTTACATTTATTGTAGTTGTGTGTTCTCTTTAATAACATAAAAGCTAGATGGCGCTACTGTGTACGAACTCTTCTTTCTATTCTTTTGAATAAGTAAAACTAGATGGCGATGACAGTAGGAATCTGTAGGAAACTGTACAACATTCTTATTGTAATCACGATAACGTCGACACGGTAAACTCGACGTTAAAATCGACATGAACAGCCAAACCACATGTTTCAAAACAGTTTCATCGTATGTAGACGCGCACTCATGTAGCCAGAGAGGCCTTTATCCGCTCTTATTTGTACACATTCTCCGGAATGTGCGAAATATTGACTTCGACTGTCGATGATTAAATTATGCTTCTGTCGATAAGGACTTCCTTATGAATTATTTGTCTTTTACCATCTTGCGAAACTCCACTGGGCATCTGTAAACGTAAGGATTCAGTGGCAGTCACCTGGATGCTCTCCCCGTCGTGGCAGACCAGCGTGGGCTCGACGCGCTGGTAGTGCGCGCCCTCGCGCCAGCCGCTCAGCACGGACGTCTCGCACGCCGCTCCTGCGCCTGCGCACGCCGCTGTCAACGGACAGTTAAATTTATAAATTCGTCATTCGTAAGCTCAGTAGTCCGTCGGTCGCTCAGTAATCAATAGCTTAATGGAACTTAATAATTTTTTTTGTTTATAATAAATATACTACTACTGAGCCTAAATACAGCCTGCAACATTGCCCAAAGGAAGAAGTTCTTTAATAAATAAATTTAGTCACCAGTAACTATAGTTACCAACAGAAGACAATAGTTACTTAACTGCCAATCGGTGGTGACTGACTGTTGTTGTGTTGAAAGGTTCTTACGTAACGCACACTAACGTACAATACCAAGATAAACCAGCATTTCTTAGATGTCAATTTGCAATTTCAGGTCGTTGCAGAGGACGAGTAAATGAATGTCATGACATCGGCACACCGCAGGAATGGACAAAGTCTCTGAAGGTTACGATTCGACATAGGCTCTTCGAGTATATAACTTTATCTTTACACATATGACATAAAAAGATGGAATGACAATTGTTAGGGGGGCCTATGTCCAGCAGTGGACTATAAAAGGCTGATGGATGGATGGCGGATATGACATGGATCCACTGTAAAGGAATGGTTACCAGAGGTGTCGTCGTCCGGAGGCTGCAGTTCCAGGTCACTACGGTAAACGGTAAAGGCGATGTCGTGTCGTAGTACGTCGAAATCCCACGTCAACACGCTTTGCGGGTCGCGGTTCATCACTATCACCTCGTGTACCTAAGACAAAGGATTTGGTTGGTAAATTATAATAAGAATGCAGAGTTTGATTAGTAGAAACCTCAAAGAAAGACTATTTCCGCGTGACGCTTTCTAAATATATATATTATTATATAGGTGTTATGTATATTTGTGTACTATTTTATTTATATAATTAAAATAAGTTATATGTACATGCTTTCACACGCACATATTCATATGCACACTTTCATATAATCATATTTCTTTAGTTGTATTATTATTGTTAACTTTGCTATTATAATTTATGTAAGTTTTTACGCCGCCTACTACTATCTCTGTTTCGCCTAAAGGTAGACTGGCAGAGAATTATTTTAGGATTAAGTCCGCCTTTTATATCCTTATTCTATGTATTGTAATAAAGAATTAAATAAATAATTAAATATTTCCCTAGTTTAAAAAAAATGTGTGTGTGTGTAAGTTAAATAAAGTCCCAATAAAGTTTCTACTTCTTCATAGTCCATGTCGTTTAGGCAAGTAAGGACAACTTTTACGAATTTAAATTTTGACAATTTTTTTACGTTAACTTTACTATTTAGCTTATTATATAAAGTTGGGGCAATAACATCAAAGTGATTGCGCGCAATCATGCAGTGGGCACGCGGTACTGGGCAACAGTTTTCACCTGTCCCTTGGCGAGACTGACGGAGCGGTAGATGCTGTCCTCGCTGAGCGGGTCGCCGTCCCGCTCCATGAAGGCGCCGCTCACGTACAGGCTCTTGGGCACCAGCCCGCCCTCGTGCACGAAACTCTGCAACAGGAAGTTTAGCTTGCTAATACATGACAAAATATAAGATATCACAAATCGTAAATGATGATAAAGTGATCATTTAAGTTTCAATTCCATATTTAAAGTCATTTCCGCCCGCTTTTTTCTCCTAGCCCATATAAGCCTTAGCGCACCCAAAGCAGACGATGGTCATCCGATGGCCGTACAACAACAATGACAAACATCAAGTGTATATTATTACCCAGGATGTTAATAATCTATTTCATTTCATTTCATTAATATGTTAAAATTTGCTTCAAATAATCAATATTTTAGATCTTTTATTCGACTATCACAACGTGAGCTAATCAATAGTTTAAATATAGCAGCGCATATTATATAAGAAATTTGTTTCTGGTAACTTTTTCTGCTTACCAAACTTTTTTTGTGGTACTTGGCCGCTACAATACAATACTTACTAATGATAGTTACATCTCGAAAATTGTAAGCAACATTAATACATTTTAAAATAGTGTGTGTGGACATAGCCGGACGAAAACGTAATGTAGTGTGTCTAAACAACGCCTTATTAACTGAAACAAAGATTTTAATGAGGTTGCTTGGTTGAGTTACTAATTGTAAAGGTTTCAGTGCATTCTCATTAAATAATGCAAAGGCGAAGATTGTAACGTGATAAGAATTAAAATTGTGAAAATTATACAAAAAAATGTATTATGTATTATTAATTATTATTCTTAACAGTGTTGTGAATCTTTATTAATGAACATGACACAAATACAATACTATAAATAATCAAAACGAATTGTGTATTCTATTGAAAATTAAAGAAATAAGCTGAAATAAAATAGAAAAAACTAACGCGAGAAATAAAGTTTAACCAGATGGCGCTACGGACAATAGACAATCGCATAGACAAACATTAGCACGTGTAGACTTCACTTGTGGCAATTACTTGTAGGCACACAATTTGTACATATTTAATAGTACATGTGCACTTTTTATTTAGATTTATAGGTTCTACATGTATTTTCATACTTCGTCGAAATAGGTGTGTGGCACGTTCATCGACGCATCTACTATGTCCGACTGCCGCAGTTGTAACAAAACAAAAGGATAATGAAATAAATAGGAAAGAAAAATAATAAATAAAATTGTAATTATGTTTAGGCTACGTATCATTTAGGAGTGACATCACTATTGTTATTGTTTATTTTTTCTTTCATCAAATTATTATGGCATCGCAAACTCTGCATATTGCCAGCGTCAAGTATATTTTTTGCATCACGCTTTTTCCAGTTTCGGTGAAACTGGACGAGTAATAATAAGTAAAGTCAGTAAGTCGTCAATAATCAATCAGTGAGTCAATTTAGTCAGACATTCAAGTAAAGCGATGGCTTCTTTACCAGAACGTGACCAATGGAATTTTGGAGGCAAGCTGAAAAACATATTTTATTTTCGCACTTTATATTTTATTTCACAACACTCGTGCGCTATAATTAACCTATACCGAACAAAATTCCATCAAATTTATCCGATATAATTAAAGAGATACCAAGAAAATGAAAATAAAACAAGAGTTGTACTTGAAACTAAAATTTTAAAACAAACTTCTGGTAATTAATCAAATAGTAGTATCTTTTATCTCACTTTATATAACTTCTAATTTTTAATTTCTATTATTTTTTATTTACAAAACTGCACTTATGTAGCTTCTAAGTTCTTTTGTTTTTATATTTTAAAATGTATGTATATTATTGTATTTATAGATCTAGTAAAGTACGTAGTCATGTGGCCAAATGTCATTCATACCTTGCAAGGTCCCCCAAGGAAGTCCGGAATGAGATCTTTCGGGATATAGTCGAGAAGGCCGCCAGGCTGCAGATAGTCCTTGCCTCCGTAAAACAGGAACTTGCTTCGTGTGTTCTCGTCTGAATTAACAAGTAACATTTTGTATCGTTAGTGAAGTGCCGTAAAAACTTAATTAAGGAAATATAGAATAAGAAATTTAATAATAAAGACATTAAAATAATATAAAAACAAGTTGTTATATTTTATTTGTTCCTGAAATTTTACCTTGATACATATTACTTTTAATATACCTTATCGTAATATTTTAAATAAAAAATGCAAACATTAATTACTTGATCAATCAAATAATACATTCCGTATTTTCCGTAGACAAAAACTATTGTTCTAAAAATTCAGAGACTGATGAGGGCTATAAGCACTGTGTAGTCAAATCCTATTATATACTAGTTGTGCCCGCGACGTCGTCCGCGTAGATAAAGACTTGTACAAAAGGCTTGATTAGGCTTGGATTATTTGTTCCTCCTCCTCCTTAGTCGTTCACTCTTGACAGAGTGGTCGTGGCCGATGAGGTTGCAATTTCGTTCGTGACCGCTTGCCCTCCACTGTCCCTAGGATTATTGTTACCTTTTATGAAATAACATATGATACAAAAGTTCATATTATATTATGTTGAGTGGAAACATTCTTCCTGAGTCCTTACAATTCTTACTGTACTCCTCTTATAATATCGACTTTTCAGTCGTTATCATCAGTTTCTCTTTACAAATTAAACGTATTATAATAGCCTGTTTTTAAAGTATTTAGATAGGACTGCTGTGCCCGCGGAAAGAATCATTATAATTAAATAATTTGTACTGCAAATAATGCATAGATTCATTATCATTATGTTACTTAAATATATTGCAGAAAGGTGGTGAAATGTCTACGCTATGTCAGCCGTGGTTAGTAGTTGGGAGTCAAATTCTTGGTTGCTTACACGTTGGTTGCAAATTGTCGTTAACATACTGTCGTTCATACTTAATGGAGGTCTTTTGAGCGATTTAAAACTTGCGACAGCAGTTAGGCCACTAACAATGAAAACGTCATCAACCTGAATTGGAGCAGCGTGAGAGGATCAGGCCCTACGCGATTAAAAGTCAATTGGTCCTATTAACAACCCCTCACACAGCATCAGAAATAAATATATCGATTACTAATATTATTCTGGGCGTGACCACCATGCCGTGCTGCTGCCGTGACGCTTTAGCATATTAGTGTAACACCGGTGCCAGTACTGCGTATGTATGTAATAGCTCTTATTAAATTAACCACTGAAAACGTCTGCTCATTTCAATAAAAAAATTATAAGACCCTCGGCAATTGCTTATTCTTTTATTCGAAATCACTCTTTTTATAAATAAACCGAACAAAGAGGCAGAAAGGCCGCGTGGTTAAGCGATCACCCGAGCACTGCCGGCTTTCAAGAAGAGCTTTCTTTACAGCTTTCTTGAAGAACCCCATGTCAAAGTCCATTGGAAATGCCTCAGCTGGAAGGTTGTCCCATAACTTACACATCCGTTCAAAACATCAAAAGGAGCGTGCAAAGCGGCCTGTGGAACTTTAACCTTCGACTGGTGATGTAATCATGATAGACGTAGCTATCATTTTGAAAAGATCACTCAGCATAGTAAAGTCGGTAGAACACTTTGATTTTTTTTACGTTTCACACTGATAGCCCCAGAGTAGGGCAAATATACACTGTGTAATGGGTACCATGAGACACACAGAGACAGAAATACAAACACTTAAACCGAGAACAGAAAATTAAACTCCTCATTCAAATTTCTGCTTCGCCGGGAATCAAACTCGAGACCCTTCGATTGGCAGTCCGGCATGGTAACCATTGCGCCACGCGAGTCCAGGCGCGGTCGCAGCCTTCAATTTTGGGCAATGGTCGCCAAGAAATTTTGGTGGTGGGTCACTAAGAAATTTGGGGGAAGAGGTGTCTCAAATTGGCTTGTTTCGCCTTCCATCTACGCATGAGTGAGGGATTTTGGGGGGGTCATGTCCCTTGTGACCCCCCCATAATATGTGGATGTAACCACCGCGCCGCGCCACCATAATGCTCTACCACAATGAGTACAATATCAGCGCCAGTTCCAAAGCTCTCTAAGTTGTTATTTTTTTTTATTAGATATTTTATTATGTAAATATACTCGTAATTAATTATTTGAAATAATCTCCACCAATCCACTTTGTAATAGCGTTATTGGGTAAAATAATGAATATAGTTCACCACCTGTAAATCTACCTGTAAAAAGCAATTAAATGTGAATAAATGAATAAATGAATAACAACGATATCTATCGTATAGCGTTTAAACTAAATTGTCGATATAGCGAATTTGCAACAGATCACTAAATAGTTCTGAATATGAACATAGATGTCGGCAGTAGCCTCGTTTTGTTAAGGTTTTGTACATTTTGTATTGAGGATTTCTTTGAATATGTGGTGATATTTATGGTTTTTTTTAAATATTTAGAGATGAAATTTAGCATAAGTGATTGAAAACTTGCTTTTACTTTTTTTCTACTTTTTCCAAAAAGATTCTATAAATCAAGTCTCAACAATCAATTTTTAAAGAGTTTCGAAAAAAATTGACACTTAAAGGCTGAATTTTGGAAAATGCTGAAATACGTAATTCTTTATTTTATTATGCATTTAAACGCATTAGCACCGGAGTGCTGATTCATTGCGCAGAGTCAGCGTGCAGGCGTTCATCCATTTCATCCTTGAAATTGACGTAACTTTTTTGTTTGTGAACCGATTTAAATAAAACAAACCCTAAATGTTAATCCAAAAAAATACCAATATATCAGTGAAAACCGCATCCTTCTACGTTAAGCCGTTCCTGAGATTAGCGCGCACAAACGAACAGATAAACAGACAAACAGACAAACAGACAATAATTCTAAAAATCATTGTTTTGGGTTCTATTACGCTAATAAATAGCCCTAGTGACAGTTTTTTTCAAATATCTTCAATGTACAGAAACCGACTTGTTACAGATTTATTATATGTATAGATAATAAAAATATTTAAAAGTTCTTTTCAACTCAACAACAAAGGTGCTAACAATGCTTTACAATGTCGAGAAAACTCAAGACTATTTTAGCACAATGTTTGGAGTCACACGGTAGCTGAACTCCTTGATCTGGCTACGCATCCATCCGAAACTTTATATTATTCGCATATTCACAAATTCATAAACTGATGTGAAACAAACGGTCTAAAAAAGCTAACAAAGATCAATTCAAAAATGTTCGAAATTACGGGCGGATGCGTGAAGTAGTACTGCACCGCGAGCTCTAACGACCGTGTTGCGATCTCCAGCAGTTTCGAAGGATTGAAAAAAAAACGACCTTTCAACTCACCAATAAAAGTGCTAACAATGGTCCAGAGTATCGGGAAGACCCTCGGAGCCCGCACTATGAGCACGCGGCCCATGGTCTCGGGGTAGTTGGCCTCCACGATCTGGATGATGCGCAGCAGCGCGCGCACGCCGGGCCGCCACAGGTGGCGCATGTTGAGCCCGTCCAGGTCCACCAGCAGGCTCCACGCCTGCACGGCGTGCTCCTCCGCGCGCGTCGCCTCCTCCAGCAGTTTCAGACCCTCTTCACACACGTGAAGAGTCTGGGAGCAACAAATATAAATGATAAATATTCTTTTACTCTCACGCCCAAGCCCTTCCCACTCTCGCCACGCTACTCGCAGGGAGGTGTCCTACTCCACATTTACTTAAACGTGGTTTCCACTCCAAGAGCCGTCGACTTCATCCATTGTCGGCTCCTCGACAGATGTGACCGGCCCACTGCCACTACAGCTTGCTGACTTTTTGAATTATATCGGTTACTTTGTTACTCATGCGGAACTATTCATTACGAATTCTATCCCTGAGCTCAACGACTTTAAGCTTTCTTTCTTTGTCTTTGTCTTTTCTGTAAGTGGAACAGCAGACGAGCATGCAGAACACGTTAAGCTGATCCCATGGACATCCACATACAACCACAAGTATACGCTAGGATTTCAACCAAAATATCTAGCGTGATATTTCTGAATCCCTATAGTCTCTATCACTGTTCTCAGAACAACAAATTCTGCTTGAGCATAGTATCAAGAATTTTTAGTTACTTATATGCCTACACACTGTTATTAAAATAGGCGTCCTTCAAAGCTTAATGCTACAAACCGATTACATCATGAAATTTATATTAATCCATTAATCATATTTGAAATCCTTGATAACACTTTTAAAGAATTCATTGCAATGAAATCGTTAAAGGTCAAAAAAATATACAAAGAAAATAATATGTTTACAACGAGACTATGAAATTGAGTACTCACCAACTTTAAGAGGCCGTCTTCGCCAATAGATTTGAGCAATCCTTTCACGTCCATCTGGCCGAGTCGCAGAATATACAGCGGTCGTCCGTCTGAAATACACAAATGTGACAATTTAATGTTAATGGCCAATGGTCATCAAGTGCGAAATAAACCAGGCCCGGCACAAACAAAACGTTACTCAAATCATAGGTACATACACTGAGACGAGATCTTTTACCGTTGGCCTTCTCATCAGGTTCTAAGTTGCATTTAGTCTTGCCTATATGACAGAATCAGCTACGATTAAATCTGGAAGCTATTAGAGAGTATGTTAGAAGAACCGATAAAGCCAAGCGGGAAGAAAGGTCCTCGGATGGCAACCACGTCTCTACAAAAGGGGTGTTGGCCAACTTACATCCAAGTGGACTGACCTGGACAAGACAGCGGGAAGTCGTTGTATTGTAAGCGAACAGGACCGGATGATGTGTACTCGGAGAGATGCGGTCCACCTGGTGCTTCCTGCACCACACGAGCGACTGCGAGAGCATCTTCCTTCTCCACGTTGTCATGTAGTTATACGCACCTTTGTCGTGATGATGCCAGCCGCCCGGGAAGTACTGCTTGACCACGTCGGGCGTCTCGTACTCGGATAGGATCCTGTCCACCTGGTGCTTCTTGCGCCACATGAGCGACTGCGAGAGCATCTCCCTCGCCTTCTCCACGTTGAAGTCCCGCGCGCGTAGGAATCGGAGCAGTGTCTTGTCGCTTGGCACCTGGATGATTTAATTAAATTAATTATTTTCTAAAAATCATATGATATGGTTTTGAGCTACTCTTGTAAAATTAAGGTGTTAGAAACGTCATACCACAAAACTATTTATTTAGTGGTCATACGGTTCGGCCTAAAAGTTTCTTAAAAATAATTTGAAATCTCCAGTTTAGAGCAGTTAAAAGGAAAACAGTATTGAATACGTTTTGTATGAAAAAAAACGACTTCTGACGTCATAAGATGATTTAGTCATTTAAATGAATTGAAGTATTGATTTGTATGTCAATAAAATTATTCACAAAAACTAATTAATGAATAATTATCTTGGATTCCAGAATAATTTAGTGCAACCTCTTAGCTTATCTTATCAATATGCATACCTTAGTATGCATATTGTTTTTTTTTGTACATAGTGTCAATATCCTCTTCAATTAACAATATAAAATAGCTCATTGAAACATTCTATCTGCCTAATCATAAACGTAACGTATTTGAGTGAAATATCAATAGAACGCGATAACAGCCCTGCCACTCAATTTAAATTTTGAGAAGGGTTTGATTCAACAGCGGTATTGTTCAATACCTATTCATTCAAGTACACCTGAATTTGAGGTAAACTAAGGTTTTAGAAATGGGCCTCGCTCTCAACAATTTACATAATAGTCTCTCTAAAGTTTTGATAAGCTATAAGTATACTTAGTTTGAACCGCTGAACGTCTACACACGTTGGAACGTAGGTAGGGACGTGTAGATGGCAGAACTTTTGTGGTTCGCTCGGGGCAGTACCACCGCTGCACCTACTTGTGCCGTAAATCAATTTTATTGTGTTCCAGTTAAAAGGTGCAGTTTCCGACCAGACTTACATGAGGCGACCATCAGCCTCCGGAGTAGCAGCGCAACTGCATCAGACTAGACTTACCCAAACTTGTTTGAGGTTGTTCGTGGATGTGATGTGATATGTATGGACTGCAGCGACCACTTAACACCACGTGGCCTGCATGTGCACCTGCTTCTCACACAGTATTTGGAATTCCGTGGCTACTACATTTAATTAAAAGAAAGTTCCTAATTGGTCCTAAAATAATAAATTATTTAAGTGCGTAAAAGATAAACTTTTGGACGGCATTTTTCGTCCTATCGCCGAAATGCCGACACTTGCGCAAACTGTCGGGAAATGACTGACAGTCACAAGGCTACGATAACAGACAGCAGTATAGTTTTGTGTGTAGGTATATTACATGTTTGCGTTTAATTGTTTTGAAACTGACGGTAATTAAGTTTCTCAGAAGGAGTTAAGGCTATCATTTGCACGCTAAAACAAGTTATACGATGCATGTAAATTTTCCGTATTACACTGCAAATAAGCATGTCACGTTTTATTCAGTGGTCACTGCAGCTAATTTAATGCGACTAAATCGAGCGTCCGCCTGGACCCAATTCTATGTAAAGAGATACAGCGAGTTTGCTCTCGAGAACTTTTTTCTCTAATGTACTGTTTACTGTAGGCACCAGTGACTTTTACAGCAGATTTTAGTGGCAAGCATGGGCTGAGCAACATTTCCGGATCTCATTGAGGCCCGAACACTCTCGAGGAATTTTTGGGGTTCTTTCCACCACCTTTTCTACCGAAACAAAAAGCCTGCTTGTAGAAACAAGTGAAGCCGAGTTCCATCACTAATTTAGACCAACTGTTAATTGCTGGCTGCAGCCTTAGGACTTCACACCAAGAACACAACAAGGAACTAAGCAGATGTATCAAATAAAGTTTGGTGTGTAGTACCTTGCCTTCTGCAGGTCGGCGATCCACTTAGGCATCTGCGCGTTGTTAAGTGATCACAGTTGTCTATAGACAAGAGCAACTCCAGAGTAATCACCTGAGCATTGCCGCCTTTGAAGGAGAGATTTTATTACAGCTTTCTTGAAGAAGAGCACTGAAAACTGACTGAAGAAGTCCACTGAAAATGCCTTAGCTGGAAAGTTGTCCCATAATTTAATCTGTGCATTGTTTGATGTACTGGCTGTCTAGTGGCTGTCCAGGGTCTACTGATCTGAGCAGGCACAGGGGCTGTGGTGTTGCGTACCTTCCCCTTCTGCAGGTCGGCGATCCACTTGCGCAGCTGCAACAGCCGGCACTCCTGCATAGGCGTGAGCTCGCCCAGGTACCGCTTGATGTACTCGCTGTCCAGGGTGTATTGATCTGAAGCAAAGACAACAACTGTTTATAACTGTTTTAATGAAGTAACAATAAATTTTATAGGTGTTTCCTTCATGGTTCGACCAGGGAAGTACCATCGCTGCAACTATTTCCACCATCATACAATTCTGATGTTTCGGTGGAAAGGTGCGGTGGGCGGGCAGACTTACACAATCATGAGTAAGTAGTAGCGTAGTAGCTTCGGAGTAGTAGCGTACCAGCATACGAAGACAGGAAAGACAGGGGTTTCAAAACTGTATAAATCCTCAAGTTTAAAGGACATGAAAGGATGTTCATGAATAATTTAACAATGTTAATTCCTTATTGTAAGCAGCGTACCGAACCGTAGTATACACAAGATACGTCCAATTTCGTAAAAGCTGGACTATTGTAAAATTCGTAAGGGCGGTAGTAATAAAGAATGTCGATCTGTTTTGATTTGTAAATGATCTTTTTTTTGAACTTCAATCAAGCGGCAGAAAAGCACGCAGGCGCCGAGTGGTCGCTACAGCCCATGGACATCTACACACAACCTCAAGTAAGTCTAAGCTTTGCTTGAAGTCGTATGCAGTAGCGCTGCTACTCCGAAGGCTGATGGTCGCATAATATGTAAGTCTAGTCTAGCCGGCAACAGCACCTTTTCATCGGAAAATACTGTATCGAAAGTTTTCACAACAGAAATGCGACTAGCGGTGATACTTCCCCGGTCCATCCATAAAAGTCCTACCAACTATAAAGATAAACAATAAAAATGATATTTATTATCATTTATCATAAGTAAATATACATTGGAGACCATATAGCTTGGCAATCGAACAGTACGATGAGTGGTTTCCTGCAGAGATAGCCGCGCAGGAAACTAGACTGGCTGCTGCGGCCGTGACCTGGTGGCCCGGTGCCCGGAACACACTGCAGGCTTTGAGTTTACTCTTGCAGGAATTATATTTGGTAAAAACTTTCACATTTAACTGTTACACCTTCTATAAATTAACCTTTTTCCAAAGAAAGTAGGCTATTTCTAGATCGGAGTTTTTTTGGTATAAAATGAGGAAGCAGAGCAATCAAAATTCTTGTGTTGGCTGAGGTGCGCTGACTGATCACCTCGACACCGATAGGATTTTTTGCAAGAGATGCAAGAACGTCGCCTTCCTCTTATAATAGATCTACTCGAATGAAAACAACCGTGAAAGTGGTCATTTGGTGAAAATAAGTTACAGATTTTTCTTTTACATTCCTAATCTATCAACTTTTACACATCCAATGCCTCAATCCTTTCCTAGCCTCGGGTTTTAAATTGTCCAAAAACATTTGTGTTCAATACTCTACTCTAAAATAATAGAAGATAGAGCAAGTCATAAATTGAGACGCATACTCGCTGACATCCAACGGTATACCGTGGATATTTTCAGAAACAACAGAACCAAGCTTGTGGAAATAGGGAAATAAAGGGAAAATAAAAGTAAGAAGATAATAGTATGGCCTTGGGAGAAATGCGGGAGCTTGCGATCAGCGAAAACGTTCGATTTAACCTGATCATTAAACTTTATTAGAGCCGTATTCATTTCAACAAATGTCATTAATATTTAAGCTTAAAGATTTTAAACAGTAAAACATCTTTGGAAAGAAATAAATATATTATTAGTAACATATGGTTGCGTTATTCGCATTAGGAGAGACGTGATTTACGCCAGATTATTTGGATAAAAGTTACAATTTTATGAATGTTTTGTGTGACAAAATGTATTAGAACATTTGCTTGAAACAATTGCTTACAATGAAAAAAACCAACAAATAATAATTTTTTAATGTGAGTTTTAGATTATATAGCTATAACTTGGATAAATCATCAATATTTTGTTAAAAAATAATATATATGCAATTAGCATCAGAGTCAAATCAATTGCTCCATTCCTCTCATATAAAGGAGAGAAGTTATTCTCGGAAAGAGTTTTCTTTGTATTTTCTGAACGAATTAAACCGTGGGAGCCGGGACCGCCAACGGGTTGTTTGTAGAGAGCAGAAACTGTCTCGGCGCGCGTTTGAGTGGAATGGAGGAGATACAATTTAACTAGATTGTTATTTTTACGTTTGTACCTTGAAATCTAGCTTTGTTATGAAAGGAATTTAGTTGAGAAAGATTTTACCTATACAGGGTACATATATTGTTCTAGACACGAACTTAACATAATATAAAAAGAAGAATCAAGGAAAAAAATAGCGTATAGGCCAAGTCGGTAGTAGTGCGTATTATTTGATATGTGGGGGGCTCTCCCTTATTCATAAGTATACTAGCATCGGTCTTTAAACAGTACCAATTATACAAAGGTATAGATCGTTACCATACGTGCCATAGAATATGCATGAAGGCTGAAATAAATACGTAGGCCAGACATTATGAAAGAGATATGTAGAGTATGATCCTGAGGACGTGATGAGCTGCTCGAAATACTTACGTCCGTTACGTTAAGTATTTATGTACCGTCTGAAAACCGCCTTAGGGTGAATGCGAAAATGAAAAAGTAAATCCATCGGCTAAATTCGGAATTTATCCTATCACGTTCGTTTAAAAGAAAAACCCCATTCGATATTGCGTCCTACTCCCTACAATAGAAAGCATCAATTCACCTGCACTGCGAGTCGTGAATCAGGCATACCGCAATGTCAACTCAAGGAGATGGCAACAAAGGTCGATTTGCATTGTATGTTTTATGGAAGAGAAAATGCGGTATTGCGACAAGGTTCCTTTTGTAGCGACAAGCGGCGGGAGATAGAACCTTGCTCATCGGGAGGGTCAAGGCTGGCGGGAACGGGGTCACTGGCAATCGCAGGAGGCTGTAGATCTGTGGGGGCATTAGCGCTGAAAACGAGTACAGTTGCGCTCACAAGCTTTCAGCACCTTTCAGTATATATCATCATAATAGTAGTTTTAGAAAGGGTAAATCCGAATAATCAATCTTTAATCAAAGATAAAGCTTAAAATTTGTTCACTGAGGATTTCTCAGTATCGCATATAGCCTTAAAGTACCTGGACGACCGAGCGTTGCTCGAATAAAAACAATTTAATTTCTTGGTTTAATTTCAAAGGAAACACTCATTTGATTAGTTTTACTTAACAACGCCATTTGAAGTACGTAGCTTCCAACCATAGCATAACCATTCGGCCAAGGAAGCTTTAATTCTTCCTCAACAATAAGACACGTAAGTAACACGGTTAATTTGCAAAATAGATACACGTTGTTTATTGCAAAAAAATGAAATAATGTAACGTCTCTATAGAAGCTGTACTTGTATTTGAACTTTTTTTGTAAAGTTCCACCTTCTTAATGAATAAAAACAGTCTTTATACCCATATTTTTTACACCGTAAACACTGTAGTCTATGTCTGTCCACGGAACTTAACCCAACCTGATGTTACAATGTATGTTATTCTGAACGCATTTTCCTCAAATTAAACCTGTTTTATTTGGCCAAAGCTTCATATATAATGGATATATGTAGTAGTTATCATAGATTTAGGATATACTACGTAGGTATATCCTAAGTAATTAAGTAACTTAATTAAATACTTGAAGTAATGAAGCCATTAAGTCTCGTGAAATATTGTGTTACGGATCATACTAATAGGTGCTTACTCTGTGCTTATTGTTATGAATTATTACCGGGTGTCATACCTGTCAATACCTTGATGCTCTAAGATTATTACTTAAAATATCAGCAGTAGGCTCTTTGTATTGTGGCGGTAGGTACGTAAGTATTCGCCTGGTCAGCGCACTGTGCCTAGCTAGATTAAAAATTAATCTGTGTGGTATAGTAAAAAGTAATTGGTTTTTGGCGGGAAGTCGAAAAAGACATATCGTGCTCTTGTTTTATTTTTATTTTCTTGGTGTATTTTTAAGTTATATCGGATAAAGTTGATGGCATTTTGTTTGATATAGTTTAATTACAGTGCTAAAATATGTTTTTTCTGCTTGCCTCCAAAATTCCAGCGGA
The DNA here is from genome assembly GCA_911387765.1 of Pyrgus malvae. Taxonomy (NCBI): domain Eukaryota; kingdom Metazoa; phylum Arthropoda; class Insecta; order Lepidoptera; family Hesperiidae; genus Pyrgus; species Pyrgus malvae. The sequence continues at coordinate 1,382,793 of OU426958.1, read as the reverse complement.
CACGTTCTAGTAAAGTAGCCATCGCTTTACTTGAATGTTGGACTGACTAGACTGACTGATTACTGACGGCTTACTTACTGACTTTGTTATTACTTCGTCCAGTTTCATTGAAACTGGCAAAAAATTGATGCAAAAATTATACTTGACGCTGGCAGTATGCATAGAGTTTGCGATGCCATAATTGAAAAAAAAATAAGAATGGAGAGTTTTGGCGGGAAGTCGAAAAAGACATATTGTGCTCTTGTTTTATTTTTATTTTCTTGGTGTATTTTTGAGTTATATAGGATAAATTTGATGGCATTTTGTTCGATATAGGTCAATTATAGTGCACGAGTGTTGTGAAGTAAAATGTCAGTCCGAAAATAGGTTTTTTCGGCTTGCCTCCAAAATTCCATTGGTCACGTTCTGGACAGTTCTGGTAAAGAAGCCATAGCTTTACTTTATGTCTGACTGACTTGACTGACTGGTTACTGACGACTTACTGACTTTATCTACCTATTATTACTCGTCCAGTTTCACCGAAACTGGCAAAAACGTGATGCAAAAATTATAATTGACGCTGGCATTGTGCAGAGTTTGGATGCCATAATTGAAGAAAAAAAAATAAGAATGTATAGATGATTGATTTTCAAAGCGAGGATAATTTTAAGGTGAGTTCTTGTGAATTATTATAGTATTGTACGAATTTATTTAAATGCACTTTTATTTAATATTTGATACCACTTCTGAGAACTCGTTATAACTGGTTTATTTTTATCGGTCCATGCCATGATAGTAAAATCGTAATAATCATTTTATTTGAAACAGGTTTTCAAGTCAATTTGTTGAAGAAATTAAATTTGACCGCAAGACTAAAATTAATCTGAAGAATTTGATTTGAATAAAATATTATTATATACCGTAAAATTTTCACACAAGCTGAGCGCTATAACAAAATATTCAAATCAGTGCTTATGAAACTCCGCCAAACCTAAATATCTTACACACTAAATATCTATAATCCACATTTGAGCTTCGGGATTCATGTTAATAAACTTTACTCAATAGATTCCCTTTGTATAATTTCCATATTTTTTACACTTGATATAGGTACATGAATTTTAAAAGTATACAGACAGTCATGCCATCAGCGGTCACACCTCAGTCTTACGAATATTCGATCAGGTCACGTGACCTGACGCGTGTTTAAAATTTATTACCGATCCCAAAAAAGTGCACAAGTGCACAAGAAGTGCAACACAAAATAAGAACTTACATTAAATTCTTAGAATCATGTTACACATCGTGACACATTTTTCTTAAATCCGTCTACTTGGTACTGCGTTCACTACATTTGACATAATTTTTATATGTTTTTCTGTTATTCGTGGTGCTCCAGTCGATGTGATCCTTTAAGAACACTTGATCCCTATGCCAAATAGGATCAATTGATACAATAAAAAAACCATGCATATGCATATATAATAGGGAATTATGAAATGGAAAGATTGTTCATCAAGCTTTAAATTAACCGTAGGTAATATGTTTTCCATTCATAAATTTAAAACTTGCTGTCTACATCCAAGTATGATTTAAAAATAATAAACTTCAAAATATTGCTATGGATATAATATTATGTATCTAAAGCTTTATTCTATTAGGGAGTTCTAAAAATAAGCACGTGTAAGCTCAAATCGCAAATCAAGCGCATTATTCAAATGTCTGTCGCACGCCGCATGGTAGTGCAATTTTGCAGAATCAAGATAATATAGATTTACCTACACACGTCGTGTGTAGGCGTCTTCACAACGCCCACGCTGACCCCCGAGCGCGTAAGTAATGGTGATAAATTACTGCGACTGTTGTAACGTGGGTAACTAAGTTTTTACGTTACGGCCCAGTTTCATAATAGTAAATAATAAATAAAATTACTTATTATTTATTGTTTACTGGGCACAAGTCTCTCCCCATAATGGGGGGAGGGCTGGAGCTTACTTCACAACGCGGCTCCAATACGGGTTGGTATGGAATCTTTACGACAAATTAATATTGTTCTCTCTAATCTGAGTCTCTAATTTGAGATTATCAGAAGCCATGCTTTGCTAATAGAGGCAAAAGTGCTTAGCTTTATCGATTTTAAATAATTGGTTGTGACGTAGAATAATAAATCTTTATAAAGGTGGGTTGAAACTGGACTGAGTTAGCATGTTTTTAGTATAATGAACAAAATATTGTATTACAATCTCACCAAATTAATATGACTAATGAGGAATTTCTTAATTTGCTAACGTGTTAGAACGTATGTTCCTCTGTAATTATAATAATACTAATAAGTTTCTTAACGACGATTTATGGCACCGCTGGGAAAAGCGAACTCATTCGAAGAACAAACGCTTTGGAGAACATTTCTTGATGACATAAATCTTAAATATATTTTTTTAATCTCGGAAAAGCTTCCAACGACTTTCATGAAATTTAGTACCCAGGTTTCGGGGGTGATAAATCGATCCAGCTAGGTTTCATTTTTAGAAATTGTCGTTATAACCGTATTTTCAGCGATAATAAACTTAAATATAAACTGAAAAGTATGACTCTTCCTGATATCTATTGGAGAGTATTAATAATATTAGAGATTAATAATATTAGTAGAACGCCGTCAAGCGTCATCCGCCAATCCGCTGTTCAAAGAAATGACAATGTCGATTTGAAAGAGCTCTATAAATTTTTTGTAGTTAAATTAAAGCTTCATTGGCCGAATGGTTTGTAGGCTGACTGGTTCCAATTGCAATCAAAAGCATGTTGCTTTTATTATTTTTTGTGAAAAAAAATTTTGTTTAATGAGGAGTTATTTCAATTTCAGATGACAGTTAGGTAACCTTTAAAGAAAAACTTACCTAAAACCTTTTAAGAAGGCAGTCAAACAAGTCCTCTGCCGCAAGGCTTACTATAACACTAAGGACTATCTTAATGATAAAGGAGCGTGGAAATGAATCAAGGCTGTTTCTCCATAGAATGTATTAGTTTTAGTAATTTACTCGCATCTGTAAGCAGGTGGAAGTGGGTTAATAGTGTCTCACACGATCAGCTGTCACGTGTGCCCATCATCAACCCATAGCCATTCTGTTATCTCAAATATATTGTACTTTTTTTAAGAGTGCTGGGAGCTTTTTTTCCGCCGCCTTTTTTCTCTCAGCTCAACATTTAGCCCAAACGGGCACCTAAAGGCGCTGACCGGGAAAAAATGACATTCACCTAATATGAAATAAATATTTTTTTTCTTTCTTTCTTTAACACTAAGCAAATGAGTGTTTGTTGTTGTTTTAAATTAAACCAAGAAAATAAATGCATTCAACTTTTAAGTTTACAAATTTCTTGCGGATTTTGACGTAAACGCTGGATTTTATTAATTTGTGGTGACCTCACTAGGTCATGTACATACCTAAAGAAATGCACAGTTTTCAAAGTTACAATTTATTATTTACATAACCGTATGCGGTCATTTCTTGACGTCTACTGAAAATAACCCCTTTAAAAAATACAAATGAGAAAAACTAACATTTTCTCTCTTGTATCTCAATTGTATAGTCATAGATATTATCGTTCGTTTAAGATGCCTGGGTTTTCTTATACATTTACAGCCGTACATAAATGTCTGGATAAGTTATTGTAATAAAACTTTGTATTGAAGTACTTCGTTAACGAGTGGGCGTTTGTCGGGTCGCTTAATTAACTGTCGCATTCATTTGGTAGGTATTTTTCCAGAAAATACTGTAAATGAAAATGTTTCATCGGAAAAGTTAATTGAATTTCGGGTGTCCCACGCGTGTGTGGGATTTATGTTTGAAGTTCTCTGTATTCTTTTAGTTACTTTGTTCGTGGTAAATTTCATGGTTGGACGCGGGACGTTGAAATCGGAGTGCATAACATGAGGTCTAAAAGTCAATCAGGTCTAACTTTGTTTTAATTTGAGTCTGACCTGAGTGTAAACGGCTAGCGCATAGAACGAAGTAGAAAATTCAATTTAAGTGTCTCTGTGACACCAGGTAATCAAAAGGACTACAAAATCATGACAAATTCCAGAAGGTTCTTCTTAATATATTGAGTAACTCCTTAGTATTTTGTATCTGTTCAAACCTTTGAATATTCCCGTAATCTAATCTCCTTCGTAGTCCGCAGCCTGCAGGCCCTACAGCACAATAAAGGAAGCCCAGGGTATCTAATGCCGCTTACGCTGCCCTCAATGCAACATAAATAATATGCACTAGTTTGAATACAATACAGTGGTTTCTTTAATGAAACATAACAACAAATCTGAAACAAACAACTTTTTTTATAAATGTAACCTCTGCAAAGTACTACACCTTAATTTATACCGAATAGAATTAATTTATAATTAACATAACACGCGTCATTGTAGAAGGTATAGCACCCGTTAACTACCTACGTACCTACCTATTACCTACCATTACATACCTAGTTGATTTATAAAGGTGTAGAACGTAATTAAAGCATTTGCATACATTCCCACTATTAACTACTGTATGAAGTGTACGACATAAATTTAGTCAATTTTGGACTTCTTTGACTTTGACTTTGGTCCGTCACTGCCAAGTGCGAAAAATGTTTCAACGTCGTTGATGAGCGTATTCACACTGTTAAAAGCGAAGTTTGAAATATTTTAGGTGTAAAGGGAGACACTTTTTTTTATACAATCTCTGTAACAGTACCACAACGTATCTGCTTCTCGGAACATCGTGCAGATACCATAAATTGTTCTAAGCCAGTCAAAACCCTTCTCTGCACAATAGAATATGCGCAGTCATTTGTTGCACTCACAGGTTGCACCTAACTTCAGAGGAAAAAAGATCCGATAGGGCGCAGTGGTACTATACAAAACTGCCAATCGATGGTGCTAGCTTCGATTCTCCGCGGGGCATAAATGTATCAATTGGTAAGGGCAATTAATGTATTTAAATAAGATCTTCTTTGAACTTTCTTTCTTTCTTTTCCGCCTACATTGTAAAGCATCAAGTTACAGCTAAGGTTACAGTAGAGTTTTATTGCACACAAAATGTTATGTGGATTCTCTTTGCCACTTTATGCCGAAAAACAATATTGTTTTCGGAAACCTAAAATTAAATGACACTCACGAGAAATTACAACGTTTATCCCTAGCACTAAGTTCACTAAGATAGAGCCAAAGTTTTAATGAAATTCGCAAATGTCAAGTATGTATACCGTGATGTCCTCTGAACAAAAGTCGTCAATGCTAGCTATAACTTAGACTGAACTAACAACTTGTATGAAATAATTAGTGCGTCTCATTTGAGACCCGACCAAATGGAAAGGAAAGTTTTCATAAAACGCGTCGCCAATGTCAAGGGCGGCAGTTTGACGTCAACTGAACCAAGGATCTTGAAGTGTTTTTTTACAGCTAGACAAGGAGACATGCTAAATATACTTGAGATATCAAATTCATATAATACTGAAATTATCTGAGCATATCACGAATACTATAAGGACAATGAACTATGCAACTCCATTTCTAGATCGTGCAGAAGATCAAATGGAAAAAAATTAACCCAAAAATAAATACATAGAAATTGTAATAATACTTTTACTTCATAGATTAATCCCTTCAATTATTTATCTGTTATAATTTGGATTAGTAAATTTGGTTTTATGAATGGAAATAGTCTCCTCTCAGGTTAGCAAAGTTATCGTAACGCAGCGTCATTGTAACTCCTCTATTACTCCATTTACATTATGAGCAGCCAGCAACAGTTCATCAGCTTGTATAAATCCATATGTATTTGTATATACCAACGGCTTCTCTTGAGTAGCGGCCAACTATACTAGCCAAGCATTTATCCGATTTTCTTAATTCTGTATAACTTATTGCATCCTTATTTTCGCTATTTGAGTCAACAAATAAATAATGGAATTAGTTTATTTACACTAAACTTCACCACTAATCTCAAATAAAGCTTCCAGAATAGGACTTCCCAAAGTCAAGGACGTATTACATTTGACGTCAGCTGAGCGGCCGCCAAGCGCGCTGCCAAGTGCCAAACTCAATATTATGAAGACGGTAGGTAAATCCAGTTATAAAACAAACGCCTGAGCTTCTTTCCGGAATATTTGATATTGAAATAACAAGAGGCTGTGGATATGATTACTCAAGATTACTACAACTCTCTTACTTATCAATATCATCACACTTTATTAAATTTAAAAAGTATACAGAAGTTCGTATGTCCATATAAGCAGCGATGGCCGAGTGGTAAGGATATCGGTCTCCGACGCGGGAGAATTCGGGTTCAAATCCTCGGCACGCACCTCTGACAAAAGAAATTTGTAATGTGCGCATTTCATCGCTGTTCCGCGTTCATGGTAAATGTTATGATATTTGATTAATTTTCCTTCGCCGTGCATGCCTGAGAGAAACTCATAATTTTCTGAAAGTATGATGTCCACTAATCCGCCCTAGGCCAGCGTGGTGGACTATGGCATAAATCCCTCGTAATTGTTTAGAGGAGACCTGTGCCCAGCAGTGAGATATAAAAAGGTTGAGAAAAAATACAATTTTTAAAATGAAATGTATTACTTATCCGAGAACAATAATAAAACTGAAGTGATTTCGAAGTCATTCATTCTATTCCTAAAATTAAGTCAACTACCAATAAATTAGAAGTAGATTTCTATTAAGGCTTACAATACTATGCTAAACACTAAGTTGTATCTCTTTATTTTTGCAGTAAGTCACTTTCTCCACCAACCACATTTCATTAAAAACAGTATACTTACATTAACATCAATCTATATTCTTGAGATAAGTAAATTTGTCATGCAATACCCACATTTCTTTAAAAAATCTATTGACGAACCAAGACGCAATAAACTTAGAACTATATATATGCACAAACTTAAAACACCAATATCTAAATTAAAGATGCACAGAGACAGTCCAAACGCTATGGCGGTAAAGATATTCAACAACCTACCACTAAAAATTGTTGAGGAGAAAAATCCAAAAATATTTAGTGCCGTTTTAAAAAAATATTTGATAGATAAATGTTTTTACACACTAAAAGAATTCTTTGACTGCGGAAAAGACTAGAAAGTAATAAAACATTTGAAGAAATTAAACACCGTGACATCTGAAACGATTATACGAAAGTCAATAATACAATATAATAAATTATAATAAATATAATTATATCAATCGTATAAAATAGTGTTTTAAGAAAAATGAATCGGTTGACCTGCAAAAGACAAAATTGCAATACCCTCTTAGGGTTATTATTATTTTACAACTCATGATTGTAAAAATAATGTGCAATAAAGTATTGAGTATTGAGTAACCCGCATTGGAGCAGCGTGGTGGAGTAAGCTCCAGGCTTCCCCAATAAGTGGGAGAGACCCGTGCCCAGCAGTGGGACGCAAAAAAGGTTCCCAGCCGAGTCACTTTAGCTTCGACCGTTCGCGGCGTCGCCTTTACTGAAGATTCCTTATATATTTGAAGCTCCAAACCACAGTAACTTCGGTCTGTGTTTTATCAGCATGCAAATGGGCCGTTTCGCGTGAACGGATACTTTTATCTGCATACTGTTTGTTTTGGCTTCTAGCTCTCTTGACGTCACGTAGTGTCCTTGACATTCGCAGTATTAGATAAAGTTTTAAACTGAGTTGCTGAAGAGCTTAGGAAGTAAAATGAAAGGATTAAATTTCTCTTTATTCTTCTATCATTTTAATTTATCGCTTTATTGTGTGTGAAGCGGTGGAAATGATATAAAATAAAACACAATGTAAAATATTTGTTCCATTTTGAAAAAAAAAACATCTTATAAATCTGACTGTTCACGACCATGGTATCATTTAAGTTGACTTTTGACCGTCTTTCAAGCGGCTATTGAGTTATGAACTAGCAAGCCTACCCGGCAAGAAGGTTTTTCCTTATTAAGACGATGATTTTATGATTGTGACGAGTGATAAGACAAGAAGACTGCTGCGATGGCAGCGAGTGCGACGATTTGATTAGGTTGCAAGTTTTGAAATCTACCAAAACGCGCAAAGCGGTACCATTCGCTTCATTGTAGACTTCAGAACGTTTCTATACAATGACATGCTGTTTGGTTGACGAGGAAGTGAGCAAGAGTAAGGGCAAAAAATGTTTTAAGTGTCAGCATTGTTAAAGTTGTTACCAATGCTGATCTAAAGCCGTTACTTAATAACTGAAGAACCTGATGATCTGAATTAAATTTAGTAAAAATACTTAAAAAACAGAAAATGTAGCTCCTTTCTTCATTACGGCAGCCCGTCATCCATCTATACAAAAGCCAGTCAAGTAAGCTGGAGTATACTCCGAGATAGGTAGCCTATATAGGGTATTGGTCCTTATGCGAGTATGAATTCTGAAACAACACCTTAACACTGCAAGAGAAAATAATTTATTCTCACCAGAAGTGCAGCAATGGCTACAAATAGTTTTTTTATGAAAGAAACACGCGTAATGTGAACGCGGACGTGTTGTTATCAATGGATTTGATACTCGTGTCGGACGCGTAAAGTGCGGCCGATCACCGCCCACTGCATTCGTTCCAGGAAATATATCGCAACTGCGTTGTGTTGGGATTCTCGCACACTGATTTATCACTTCGGGTTTTCGAGGAAAAATGAGTTCGTATTTTTCTATTTACATTATCAGTTTTTACCTTATTCCTCCCCTTCACGTCGCCTCTAGATACTGTCAGATGTCAAAATGGACAAACGACTAGTCTCTAGTGTTCGGGACATTAGGAATATAAGGCACTAGCTAATAGATGCTAGTCCAGGACTTTATGATTTTTGCGGGAGAATGTGTTAAAGATATTTATTTGGATTATATTTCCTAAATAGATTGTTTTTTAATTATTTCAGAATTAAAATTTGCAAACAATAAAAGCCCATTTTTAAGAGGTATATTTATAACTATTTTACACTTATCTACCGAGTATCGCGGCGTTGGAAAAAAAACGATAGCGGTGTCGAAAAGAATACTAATAATAGCACGGCGCAAGCAAGCACCACCACCAAATTGTCCCAACCCGAGAAAAACTCGCGCATGGTAACCACCTGGGTGCTGCTCCGCGGAGAACAGTAACAGGGTTTGTATTGGTTTTCGCGCGCAATTTCCCTCATCACTTCCACTCCCAGGTCCGGACTAGAACGAGTCACCTTCTTTTTTTTTTCTTCCGCCCTCTCCTTTTTCTGCCTCGCGTCGAAAGGCGACTCATCAGACTTTCTGTGCCACTTCGTCGAGCCCTGCTTTTTTAATTTTGAACCAGATGGCAGACTTTGCAGGGATTCCATCGGCTTCTTGCCATGCGCTACTGAACTGAGTACTTCTGATGACGGTTCTATAATGTTTGACTTGGACCCTGTGTAAAATAAATTTCGGCGCGACCGATCAGGACTGAGGTCTCTTGTTGCGGATCTGCTTCTACTGTCAAGCTTTTTTTTGGAGGATTTGGGTAGGTTCAGGGAGCTCCATTTGGAAGGGGATCGGGAAGGACCTGAAGATAAGGATTAATGTTAGTTAGGACTCAAATGTTACAATAAAGAGGGTTACGATAATATATTTACAAATAGATTTAGTATTGTAACAATAAAGCGAGCATATCTTAGAAAACTAAAGGGTGTACCGCTAGTGGGTTGATCTGCAGGGACCACCCTCTGAATGATTAATGTCGTGAAAGTCAAACAGCATTTGTCCAGCGATACTAAAACCGGATTATTAACCATATTGTTCAACACTAGTAAACAACCACCGTTGTATAATCAGAGGCCTGTTTAATATTCAGAAGGGTGCGAAGCTAAAGTTGAATCTAGAACTACAAAACACACATACACAAACCAACAAGACTGACTAGTATGTTCAGAAAGACAATAGGCAAGCTCGAAACAACGTCCAGTTGTTCATGTAACTGGACGTTGTTTCGAGCTTTCTCAATACATAGTTTAGTCTTTTGTATTATAATAATATATGTTAGTTTCTTCAAAAAATAATCTTAATATAGAAAACCGAACTAAAAAATAGAAAATAAATTTTAATGAATTTAAATTAAGAAAATAGTGTTAAAAATTTCAATGAATATAAGTTAATAATAGTGTGAATAAAAAAAATATTTTATTTTTAAAAAAGCGTGGGGTGCATGGTGTCAATAGTTATAAATATTTTATTGACAGATATGAGTAGAGTGATTATCATTTCGATAATATTTTAAAAAGCACCCCACGCTTTTTTTTAAATAAAATATTTTTTTTTATTCACACTATTATTAACTTATATTCATTGAAATTTTTAACACTATTTTCTTAATTTAAATTCATTAAAATTTATTTTCTATTTTTTAGTTCGGTTTTCTATAAAAAGCGTGTTTTTTAGTTTTTTTAAACTATTATTTATTTTCTACTTTTTAGTTTGGATTATTTATTCTTTCCATGATGTTTCCACGAGCAATGGACTGGTTACTGAGAACCTTCTTCTTTCTTTCAAAAATATCTTTATCTATCATTAGGCTTGTTACATAACAAGGTTACATATTTTTTTAATTTTTACGTTTTCATAAAATTTCACCTGTCTTACGACTTAACAAATTATTTATATTCTTTATATATCTCATACACGTTTTCGGTTACTGAGCACCAATAGTCTACTCCCCTACATAAATATGAGCAACCCAAGCAGCAAAATAGTCGAATAGTAATTAGATTACTCAGCCTTTAATCGTATAAGAGCCGAGTAACCGTTCTTAAAACACCCATTTATCGTGTAATAGCGGTTATCTCGACTATTTGGCAATATTTGCTAATGTGTGCTTTAAGGACGTCGAATAAACGTTTACAGCACTATGTTTTAGCACTTTTACTCCACCTTTTAGCAGATGCTGAATTAAAGTGGCTAAAATACTCGTTATTAGATCGTTTGATCTATAACAGTCGTATAATAGCTGTAGCTCTATAAACGCAATCGAACAAAAATCATATTTTGCTAATTGAAAAATGGAATAATTTTATCAAATTAGTGTATTGTCATCGGTCCTCAATAAATCTACAAAGTTTGAACGAAATCTGGCCGTTTAAAGTGGGTCAAAATCGCGCCCAAAGAAGTCGGTTACAAACATACAAACATACAAAAAATACAGGTGAAGCTAATAAAAAGCGTGTAATTAGTATGGTCAATTCATAACTAACGAATTGCTAACGTCATTGAATAATTTTATAACATTGCAGCATTTCTGCAATTACTGATTCCGTTTGCTTCAACCCAATTTCACTGCAGACGATAATATTTAGCTCATTGCATTCGTAATTAGTAACCAATCCCCATGGTCCGTTATGTTACATAACAGCCACGGCGGCCAACATGATCCTTTGGGTACGAGGCACATAAGTGGCATAACACGCTTTTGTGTCACAGTTTAATATTTGAATTAATAATGTCCAGGCTTTGCGTTAAAATTAATTACAAAGGATTGTTTGAAGAGTAGAAATTCATGTCGAGTTGAAAGCAAGTGAGGTTTTATGGTCTTAATTGCAACATTTTATACAGATTTTCGCTTGTCTGGCTTGTATTCGTTCTAGTTGTTGCAATATCGGCTAAGAGCTATAATAATATGAAAATACACTTTTCTAGACTTCAAAGCTACGTTTGTTACGCGCGTTTTGACTTACTGACGAGACATGTACAAACCAAGTTGTCAACATTAATGTTACCAACAGAAGGTGGCTAAATTTCTTTTGGAAAAAAATAGTATAGTACTCTGCTGCAACTATTTTGTCGTCTATTTGTATTTGGTCTAAAGCTCATCAGTTCCACTGCAGCTTTTTTATCTGCTTATTAAGAGGCCGTATACGAAATTTTGCCGATTTCGCTGATTTAGCTCATTTTATACAGGAGGTTTTGCAGTTAAAATACAGTATTTCCATAAGTTTTATTGCACAATATGACTGATCATTTCAATAATAAACTATTAAATGAGCCATTTTAATTTTTATTTCGTTATTTTGCTTAATAAACCTGAAGCCGGTGATAGTTTTGTAAATATTACTGTAATAGGTATAGAATATCACATTTTTCTGGATCATTTTAAAGTCTAAACAGATCGAAAAAAATGCCATGTATTGCTGTAAAAATCACATACATAATGTATGAGCCACTTTTTGCCACTCTCATACAAAAAATATTAGTAAAAAAACATTGAACTTAAGTCAATTTTCAGAGAAAATGGGCCAGAAATTGCATTTGATTTCGGCAAATTGGAATAATCTTTCGTAAAATTTATTTGACATAAATACTCTTCAGTTTATAATCAATCCGTTTCATGAAAAAAAATCTTATTAATAATGATGATTCGGCATTAAACATCTTTTAAAGTAACCTAAATCTCGCATTATAATTCTTGAAGCAAGCTATAAAAGTGTCTAATGTATTAGATTATTAATGAAATGAAAAGTTATATCGTGCAATGATACTTGCAGAAGTACTGTAATTTATCTGCAAAATCTCATGTGTTAAATCGGGTAAATAAGCAAAATCGGCAAAATTTCGTATACGGCCCCTTAATATTCACAAATGGTATAGGCCAGACTACACGCAAATCCCAGAATGGATAATATAGCCATAAATCAAAAGATTCATAAAGGTCGACAGATTTTTCTCTACTCTTTGTCTATGAGAGAAAACGAAGGTAAACTACATAATGAGCAATATTCTACAATAAAACAGCGGATCGATGAACACAGAGGATCACGGGTCGGAAGTACTCGTGTCAGCGATTGGTATGCGCGAGCGGTGACTATACACGGAAGCAAATTATATGCGCATCCGTATTTACCACAAGAAAATGGGTAAATGATGGTAGATTAATGTTAAAATGATGGTAGCTCAATGATGCCTCTATTAAAGATGATCAATGTTCGATATGTACAAAGAATGCAATGTTTGTAATGAGAATTCTGACGACACTTTAAAATGACGGCCATCCATATATAGGACATTAGAGCACGACTCCATATATGGCTGGAACCATTGAAAACGGGTTGTAAAAAGCGTGAACAATTTCTCCGGATCAATAAAGAAGTATAACCGTCTCTACCGAACATCCTTGGTTCGAAATGGAAAAGACTTCGTTAGGCAACGTGCATGAGTTTTGAAATAAACTAATCTTTTTTTTATGTATATTCTCAAAAAGAAGTAAACCCTTCGAAAGCAAACAAATTAAAAAATATTGCAACTGAAAGCAAGGATGGTAAACATTATCTAAGGATGTAAGAGGGGATGAAAATGTTTGAATAATAAACCCCGCTCGGGAGAGCCCTACGCAAGACCGAACCCAAAAAGACCCGCAACATGCAAATAGCTCTTAAGAATTCAAAACGCAGAGAGATTACCCGTGCGAGACTTATGACAGCCTGGTATGCCTCTAGATTAGCTGACTTGTTTTTTAGCTGACTTATTTTTTTGTCAAAACAGTTACAAGGATTTTTTATGGAAAAATATAGGACTATCGATGTAATTTCATATCATTATACATAGCTATAAACGAAACGACCCATATCACACAAAGAACACAAATGTGGCCCCAAATGTATCGGCGGACACCCTTGAACTTGTTGCGTAAAGTGATCGTCAAGTTAACCCCGCGCGTTTATCTATATTGTCTGTTCTATTTCCCCTTCATTTGTCAACTGCTGTTTATTGTGCGATAAAGTATATTTTCTTACCTATCTAATACCTTTAAACGAGCAATTCTTGTATATAACTAAAATATATTTTTTGAATCTCCGAAACTGCTCCAACGATTTTGATGAAATTTGGTACCCTGGTTTCGGGGGTGATAAATCGATCCAGCTAGGTTTTATTTTTAGAAATTTTACATTATAAAAAAATTTTCAGGGGTTCAACTTAAATATAAACTGAATAAGGAAAGGCGGGGCTATTCCATCCGAAAAATAACACTCAAAAAAGAACACGTCTGTATTTTTTTCTTAAATAATACTAAGGAAAATTTGACAGTTACATCAAAGCAAGCATTTATTTCTTATTCTATTAATCATATTTGGAACTAGCTGTGCCCGCGACGTCGTCCGCGTAGATAAAGACTTGTACAAAAGACTTGGATTATTTGTCTCCTCCTCCTCCTCCTCCTTAGTCGTTCACTCTTGACCATCTCTTGACACAGTGGTCGTGGCTGATGAGGTTGCAATTTCGTTGGATAATGATGCTCTCGCGATGCGTCACCATTTGTTGCGGTTTGTAGCATCTTGAAAACTCTAGACTATGGAGGTCTGTGTTGCAGCTTTGATAATGTCTGTCTAACGTGTAGGTGAGCGCTCGCGTGACCGCTTGCCCTCCACTGTCCCTTCGATTATTGTTACCTTTTATGAAATTACTTATGATACAAAAGTTCATATTATTATATTGAGTAGATATATTCTTCCTGAGTCCTTACAGTTCTTACTGTACTCCTCTTTTAATATCGACTTTTCAGTCGTTATTATCAGTTTCTTTTTACAAATTAAACGTATTACAATAGCCTTTTTTTAAAGTGTTTAGATAGTACTGCTGTGCCCGCGGAAAGTATCATTATAATTAAATAATTTGTGCTGCAAATAATTCATAGATTAATTATTATTATGTAACTTAAATCTATTGCAGAAAGGTGGTGAACTATACAACTACGCTACGTCAGGCGTGGTTAGTAGTTGGGAGTCAAATTCTTGGTTGCTTGCACGTTGGTTGCAATTGTCGTTAACATACCGTCGTTCATACTTAATGGAGGTCTTTTGAGCGATATAAAACTTGCGACAGCAGTTAGGCCACTAACAATGAAGATGTCATCAACCTGAATATGAGCAGCGTGAGAGGATCAGCCCCTACGCGATTAAGAGGCACGTCGCCTATTAAATAAGATTGATACCAATAAAATCTGGACGTTACGTTTGAGTTTAGTTGTCAATTGGTCCTATTACAACCCTTCCTACAGCATCAGAAATAAAGTAAGTCCTCGATACATATATCGATTACTAATATTATTTTGGGCGTGACCATCATGCAGAGCTGCTGGCGTGACGCTTTAGCATATTAGTGTAACACCAGTGCCAGTACTGCGTGTGTATGTAATAGCTCTTATTAAATTAACCACTGAAAACGACTGTTAATTTCAATAAAAAAACCCAGCGGAGCCACCCGAGCACTGCCGGCTTTCAAGAAGAGCTTTCTTTACAGCTTTCTTGAAGAACCCCATGTCAAAGTCCACTGGAAATGCCTCAGCTGGAAGGTTGTCCCATAACTTACACATCCGTTCAAACATCAAAAGGAGCGTGCAAAGCGGCTTGTGGAACTTTGACCTTCGACTTGTGGTGTAATCATGATATGGTGACGTAGGTATCATTTTGAAAAGATCACTCAGCATAGTAAAGTCGGTAGAACACTTTGATTTTTTTAACGTTTCACACTGATAGCCCCACAGTAGGGTAGACCCTGTGTAATGGGTACCGTCAGACACACAGAGACAGAAACACAAACACTCAAACCGAGAACAGAAAATTAAATTCATCATTAAAATTTCTGCTTCGCCAGGAATCAAAGACCCTTCGCTTGGCAGTCCAGCATGGTAACCATTGCGCCACGCGAGTCGACAATTTGTATCTCTGGATCTGCATTGGAATAGTGTTATTGGGCAACAACGCCATCTATAGCGTCGCCTATTAAATAAAATCGATACCAAATACCAATAATATCTGGACGTAACCACAGCGCCGCGCCTCCATAATGCTCTACCACAATGAGTAAAATATCAGCGCCAGTTCCAAAGCTCTCTAAGTTGTTAATTTTTTTATTCGATATTTTACTATGTAAATATACTCGTAATTAATTATTTGAAATTATCTCCACCAATCCACTCTATAATAGCGTTATTCAGTAACAACGCCATCTACCGTATAACGTGTAAATTAAATCGTCGATATACCAAATTTGCAACAGATCACCAAATACTATTCGCCACATAGATGTCGGCAGTAGCCTCGTTTTGTTAAGGTTTTGTACATTTTGTATAGAGGATTTCTTTGAATATGTGGTGATATGTATGGTTCTTTTATTAATATTTCGAGATGAAATCTAGCATAAATGATCGAAAATTTGCTATTAGAATATTAAGAGATGTAGTAATTATCGAAACTTGCGAACGCCTGCATTCGCACGCCATTTCATCATTCTTGAAATTGACGTAACTTTTTTGTTTGTGAACCGATTTCAATAAAACAAACCCTAAATGTTAATCCAAAAAAATACCAATACACCAGTGAAAACCGCATCCTTCTAAGTTAAGCCGTTCCTGAGATTAGCGCGCACAAACGAACAGATAAACAGACAAACAGACAAACAGACAAACAGACAATATTTCTAAAAATCATTGTTTTGGGTTCTATTACGCTAATAAATAGCCCTAGTGACAGTTTTTCTCAAATATCTTCAATGTACAGAAACCGAATTGTTACAGATTTATTATATGTATAGATGTGAAAAACGATTGCAGTAGCTAAGAAAATAGCTAAATTCTAAAAGGAGTCGATTTTGGACAAGATAGCCCCGCGCGGGGTTATTTCGTCAGGAGTTTATTAGAACGACATCTGTGGAGCATTTCCCGTTTTACTCTAAAGCTAGACAATACTAATGCCGCTGTCTATTTGAATTTGTATTTAGTTACGCAGAAATACGGTTCATTTTCGAGAAAAATCATTCTAAACTTTTGGAGGGGCTATTCCGTCTCGAGTCCATACAAGATAGTGACGGGCTCACTATATCGATACAAAACTCAATATTTTTTTTTGAGATATCGATAACTTTTTGTCTGGAATCAATTTGAATAAAAAAAGTTATGGTAGAACAATTTTTCTTATGAAAGAAGAAATGCGTTTTAAACTTCAAAATATAATTCAATTTGAATCCAATTTTTTTTGATCCAGGTCTTATAAAAAAGCACGTTTAGGTAAGTAGTAAACTTTATTAAGGAATAACATGATAAAATTATATCATACCCGTTATTAAATAAGAGTAGAACCGTTATTAAATAATAGTAGTAAGTAATTTCAACATACTCAAAACACCCTTAAAATTGCTACTGGACAAAACAAGATGACTAAAAAAGACAAAGAATCAACTATTGAGATCAATTTCTACCCCTACTTCTTTTTACAATTCTAATATATCAATTTTATATTATATATATTATAAATTAAAATATCTCCGTACTAAACTTCAACAAAATTAGTTTAGACCTTAAGGCGTAAAAAACATAGGTTCACACGTTTTCGGTTAAATATGTGTACTCATAACACAACACAAATATTTTATGTCAATTGCTCAACCTTTATGCTTATGTCGATAAGAAAGCCAATCATAGCACATCACTAACTTTTTGCAAATTCATACAAAATCGATGGGGCTATTTTGTCGTAAAAATTGACAAAATAGCCCCGCCAAAATATTTTTCGAGGTTATGACATCGGACTTAATAAAACTGTTTATTTAAAGCGTAGGACAAAATAAATAGTCTAGAAAGAATCTCCAACATTCAAAGTTATTACTTACTTTGGGCAAATTTCACAACAATCACTTTTAACACGTAAAACAAAATAAAATTTGCGGAGCGTCGTCTATGTTGTGTCCAGTCAAAATGGCGACTGTAGAAGAATAGCTGTCATTCCAAAACCATGCACCCTACAGCGACATCTGTTAGCTTATCGCGTAGTTAATTAAATTTTATACCTGCCCACAAATGTCGTTACTAGAAAACTATTAAACCATAGGCTTCAAAGTCTTCAGACAAGATAGCCCCGCCGACAACATAGCCCCGCTCTTCCTTAAATTAAGTTTTTAACAAAAAAATAGAACCGACTTCAAACGGTAAAAAATAAAATTGTTCAGTACCTACTTCTTCTTGCTTATGGTAATAATGGTAATAACTCTTAAAACTATTTTTGGAGTCGGGCCCCTACTAAAATGTCGTACCATTCCTTCTAAATGGGCACCGACAGTACAGACTTCTTTTTGCTTATGGTTATGACTGTTAAAACTATATTGGAGTTGGTGTCCGTTCAGAACGAAAGGTACACTATATTTACAAAGACAGGACATTTTACTAAGGGCCCGACTCCAAAATTAGTTTTAAGAGTTATTACCATAAGCAAGAAGAAGTAGGTACTGAACAATTTTATTTTTTACCGTTTGAAGTCGGTTCTATTTTTTTGTTAAAAACTTAATTTATTTCACTATTTTTAGTAATTTTAATAATTCTTCACATATGTATAAGCATAATTGGATTTTTTTTCACTTAACTTCTAAACGTTAAAGAGATACCTTTTATAATTATGTTTATATAATATTAATAGCCATCTTATAGCCTGAAAGAATACTACTATCAGTCCACCTGAACGTATAAATTAATGAAAGAATTTGCTCTCAGCTCCTAACCGTTGAGGAGTTGTACCTTCAATCATCAGCTTAGCAACATGAGGTGATAATTACCGGACATAAATATTTGTATTATGTTAAAAATATGACTAAAAGAATGTGTGTGCCATTAAGTTTCAATGTTTCCCTCGATTTCTCTAGTATCACATCATCAAATTTTGCCATGGTGACAGTTGGACCACCTCAGGAATGTAAGATTTCCAACAAAAAAACATTTATTGAAAGAATTTGCTCTCAACTCCTAACCGTCATAGTACCTTCCATCATCAGCTCAGCAACATGATATGATGATAATTATACACAAATACCTATTTTGCTTTAATAAAAATAAGAAAATCATTTGTTGTGCTATAAAATTTGAATGTTCCCTTCGATTTCTCTGGGATACTATCATCAGACTTTGACTTGGTGACAGTTGGACCACCTCAGGAATGTAAGATTTCCAACAAAAAAACATTTATTGAAAGAATTTGCTCTCGACTCCTAACCTTCGTAGTACCTTCCATCATCAGCTCAGCAACATGATATGATGATAATTATACAAAAATGCCTGTTTTGCTTTAGTAAAAATATGAAAATCATTTGTTGTGCTGTAAAATTTGAATGTTCCTTCGATTTCTCCGGGATCCCCTCGTCAGACTTTGACTTGGTGACAGTTGGACTACCTCAGGAATGTAAGATTTGGAATAACAAACTATTTATTGAAAGAATTTGCTTTCAACTCCTCACTGTTGCAGTACCTTTCATCATCAGCTCAGCAACATGAGATGATGATTACTATGCACACATATCTCTTATGCTTCAGAAAGTATAAGAAAATCAATGTGTGTGCCTATAAAATTTGAGAGTTCCCCTCGATTTCCCTGGGATCCCATCATCAGATCCTGATTTGGTGACAATGGGACCACCTCGGGAGTATAAGCATACGAACAAAAAAAGAATTTTGAAAATCGGTCCACAAACGGCGGAGTAATCGGTGAACATATATAAAAAAAAAATACATACAGCCGAATACAGTACCTCCTCCTTTTGGAAGTCGGTAAAAATACGACTCTTCCTGACATCTATTGGAGAGTATTAATAATACTGTGGCGTAGAACGCCGTCAAACGCCATTCGCCAATCCGACGTTCAAAGAAATGTCAATGTCGATTTGAAAGAGCTCTATAAAAATTTTGTTCATTGAATTAAAGCTTCCTTGGTCGAATGGTTACGTGGGCTGTCTGCGGAACTAGAGACCGGGGTTCAAACCTCAATCAAACCATATGCGTTTATTTTTTATTTTTTGTGTTTTTTTATTTTTATTGGGAGCTATTTCAGATGGTGTTTTTAATTAACACTAAGCTATTAAGTATTCCGTACTAAACCAAGAAATTAATTGTTTTTATCCGAGCAACGCTCGGTCGTACAGGTACTTTTATTTAAAGGAGCAGTTGACAATCGAGTGTACACTTTCGCGTGTTATGAAAAAAAAATCGAAATAGAATCTTGTCGGGAGTGTTATTTATTAAATCGAATTGTTGTAATAATTAAATTTGACTTTACCGATTAACTGTGACAACACTAATTTTGCAGTACATCTCTATGATTTCTTGTCTATGCGCTCTCTCTGTGGAATCTCTTCAATAAAACTACACGTTTTCAAAGTGCTTTCTGATCTTTTAATTAATAATTACATCAGGTTATGGGCCCAGGCTACCTGATTTCTTCCGAATTATCAATCCGAAAAGTAAAAGTTGTTAAAGAAAACGTAAAATCAGTGAAAACGGTAGTTCCGTATAAACTTAGCGAAGTCACCACGTGCTATCGGCGTATAACCTCTTCATCAGCAAAATGTCTTCGTCAAACACGATGACTCTGATTGAAAAACTGACCGGAAGAGACAACTATCCAACGTGGAGATTTGCCGTCCAAACTTATCTCGAACACGAGGATTTGTGGCAGTGTGTCACAGCGGAAGGAAAAGTCGACAGCAAACTCGACACAAAAGCTAAGTCCAAAATCATTTTATTGGTACATCCCATTAACTATGTACACATACAAGAGGCCAAAACTGCCAAGGAAGTATGGAACAACTTATCTAAAGCTTTTGATGACAAAGGACTAACACGCAAGGTTGGCTTATTGAGAGATCTGATAACCACAAAGTTAGAATCATGTCAGAGCATTGAAGATTATGTATACAAAATAATATCTACTGCACACAAATTGAGAAACATTGAGTTTAATGTGAACGATGAATGGCTTGGTACATTATTACTCGCTGGCTTACCCGAACTGTACCAGCCTATGATTATGGCCCTTGGAAGCTCCGGTGTGGCAATAACGGCTGATTCTGTGAAAACCAAACTTCTACAAGATATAAGAAGCTCTGAAAATAATGCTTTATATGTTAATAAAAGTACTCAGATGAAGAATCCCTATATGAACCAGATCAAACAGTTGACCCAACAGAATTTACACGAAATATAACAACTAGATCAAAAGTACGAGCCACAAGAATGCAAGCTAATACTTATATATGTTTAAATGAATTTTCAGATCTAGATGTGCCAGAAACTTACACTGCAGCAATATCCACAAATAATGTGCATGCAGAGAAGTGTAAACAGTCAATCAAAGAAGAGTTACATGCACATGAAAGAAACGAAACTTGGAGCCTTGTTGAAAAACCAAAAGGAGTACGATTAATTGACTGTAAATGGGTCTTCAAAATAAAAGATGATTCCTCGGGGCCAGTTTTTAAATCAAGACTTTGTGCCAAAGGATGTGGACAAATAAAAGACATCGACTACACTGAAGTTTACTCACCAACCGTGAGATATGATTCAATAAGAGTCTTACTTTCAGAAGCAGTTCAAAATGAATTAGAAATTGTCCAGTTTGATGTCAAGACAGCGTTTTTATATGGAGATGTGAAGGAAGATATTTACATGAAACCTCCTGAAGGTTTGGATGTCCCACCAGATCTGGTATGTAAACTCAATCGTTCACTCTATGGTTTAAAATAGGCACCAAGGTGTTGGAACCAAAAATTTGACAATCTTCTAAAGAAATTTGGTTTCATTAACAGTCATGCAGATAGATGTGTTTACCTTGGAAATGTTAACAATAATAAAATTTATTTACTGCTGTATGTTGATGATGGGCTGCTTATGTCTAGTTCAAAGGAATCACTACAGAAAGTACTACATGAACTTAAAAGTAACTTTGAAATTAAGCAGAGTGATCCAAAGAATTTTGTAGGATTACAAATAGAAAAACTTAAAAATTGCATTTTCATCCATCAAACTCAATATATAGAACTTTTATTATGTAGATTTGATATGCAAGATGCTAATACTAATAACATTCCAGTCGACCCTCATACAACACTGGAGAAGGGGACTGAAACTCCAGACAAGAATATTCACTACAGAGAGGCTGTGGGGTCATTGATGCACCTGGCTGTGGTAAGCAGGCCTGATATCATGTATGGCGTTAGTCTGGTGAGTCGATATTTAAACAATTATAATCAG
Source organism: Pyrgus malvae (assembly GCA_911387765.1). Taxonomy (NCBI): domain Eukaryota; kingdom Metazoa; phylum Arthropoda; class Insecta; order Lepidoptera; family Hesperiidae; genus Pyrgus; species Pyrgus malvae. Next base: position 1,360,777 of record OU426958.1, on the reverse strand, counting down.
ACACATTGGAATGTTGTAAAGAAAATACTTAGATATTTAAAAGGAACAAAAGACTATGGCTTATGTTACTTGCCCTCAAATAGTAACCTAGAAGGATACAGTGATGCAGATTATGCAAAGGACACATACACACGCAGGTCTTTGACTGGATATGTGTTCATGAAAAATTGTGCTGCTGTTACATGGGCAACTCAACGCCAGCAAAGTGTGGCATTATCTACAACAGAGGCAGAGTTCATGGTTGCATGTTCCGCGACTAAAGAAGCTATATGGTTAAAAAGATTATTAACGGACATTAATGAATTTAATCAAAATTCTATATGCTTAAATATTGATAATCAAAGTGCAATCTGTTTAATTAAGAATGTTGATTACCACAAAAGATGTAAGCATGCATATTGATATTCGATATAACTGTATAAAAGAAAAGTATTCGCAGAAACAAATTGATCTTAAATATGTTAATACTAAAGAACAATATGCTGACATATTTACTAAAGCCTTACCCAGAGATAGATTTCAATACCTTAGAAATGTAATTGGTGTTGTCATTATCATCATTGTAAAACATTTAGATAGTTAATGCATAATAATATGTAAATTTTTAGTCGCATGTCATTGTAATTTATTTTTAAATAGGAGTGCAATGATGTATGTAAAGTTCAAATTTGGTGAGAGTATTGTAATAATTAAATTTGACTTTACCGATTAACTGTGACAACACTAATTTTGCAGTACATCTCTATGATTTCTTGTCTATGCGCTCTCTCTGTGGAATCTCTTCAATAAAACTACACGTTTTCAAAGTGCTTTCTGATCTTTTAATTAATAATTACATCATTTTAGTTAACCATTTCGACTATCCTATGTCGGAAGAGGCCACCCCAAATTTATCGGGCACCCCGCACTTGTTACGTAAGCTGATTATTAAATAAACCCTCAAGATCCTGGCGTGTTTATCTCGGTTGTAAATTATTATAGCATCTATTTCTCCTTCGTTTGTTGGAAACCGCTGTTTTATTGTAGAATAAACAGAAATAGCATAAGGAGTCGTGGAAGGATTGTTTTGGAAAGCGCATTTGGCAGCGCTTATGAGATACTTGGCAAGCGAGCAAATGATACAGCCGCGACGTTAGGGCGATAAGATTAAACTTGAGCGATTTTGTATCGATTATGTACATTACCAGAGACATACTCTAATCTTAGTACAAAATATTAGGTACTACTTCATGTGTTCAGAATTATATAAAATATAGGTCACACGTGGAGACGTAGGATTTTCTATTGTTCAGGTCTTGAATAAAAACGTGCGCGTTTATCGCATAAAACATTTTCTGAAAATACGTGGGTGTGGGAATATTTTATGTCATTTCAGTAGTCGTCGTAAGTGCCTTAATATGTTCTGACGAGATAAAGATGTGTAAGAAATCATAGATTAGTATGAATATTAAGAAATAATGTTTCATATTTGTAAAAACCGGCCAAGTGCAAGTCGGTCTCGCGCACGTAGGGTTCCGTACCATTATCTAAAATATTTCAATTTTTTAGTATTTTTGTTGTTATAGCGGCCACAGAAATAAATTATCAGTGAATTTTTCTAATGTCTAGCCATCACGGTTCATGAGATACAGCTTGATAACAGACGCACAGACAGACGGACAGCGGAGGCTTAGTAATAGGGTCCCGTAGGCACCCTGCGGGTACAGAACCCTAAAAACGTTTCTTAGTTGGCTATATTATTATCTGGATTTTACCATAGTCATTCTTTAATGTGGTCTTTATAAATTTTGAAAATCGATGTTTAATTCAGAGTAGTATTGTATAGTACAAACAACAGAACGTTTAAAGAGCTATCCGGATGAGATACAACTCATTTCGACTGAATAAATGCCATGAATCAATGCAAAAAAAATACATCTGCAATAGCCCGCGAAGATAAGAGAGTAAAGTAAGCTCTCGCTTATTTCTTAGTTCTAGCTTAGATTAAGTAAAACCTCTAACTAGGTATTCATCACGGTGTTCCGCTCGTGTCAGAGACTTAACACACGACAAGCGTAAAGATGAGAATAACACTCGACACAAATGACGGTTAAGTTGTAGACAAATGCCTCAAACCTTGACAAATTTTAAGCACATGCTAAGCTAATATTGTAATGCTAATAGTAATTCCTTTATAGCAAATTTTGTGCATACATTATATAGGAGTTCTCCCTGACGAGAACCTAATACTGGTTATAAAGACCAACACTTCTGTTTCATTTAATTCGGTAAGTGGTAGAACTTTTATTTTTAGCCCAGGGAAGTACCACCGCTGCACCCATTTCCGTGAAGCAATTCTATTGTGTTTCGGTGTAAGTGTGCAGTTGGCGGAGAGACTTACAAGAGGCGAACATCGGCCTTTGGAGTAGTAGACCACAGGCAAGATTCTGGCTTAGTTGAGGTTGTGTGTAGATGTCCATGGTCTGCAGGGACCACTTAACACCGCATAGCCTGCATGCTCGTCTGCTACTCCATTCAAATTAAAAAAATGCCCGAGAGCCTGCAAAGGGTCACGGCATAGGCTCCATATTTCGTGATATGATGCTCCACCACTCACGGTTATTCTTAGACCAACGGCGCGCGGCGCAACTGAGACTTATTAGCTTACTAGCCTTCCGCCAGCGGCTTCGCCCGCGTGGACCCGTTTTATAGGTTACCATAGGATAATAACCATCCTATGCCCTTTCCCAAGGTCCACTCTATCTGTGTTCCAAATTTCATTAAAATTGGTTCAGTAGTTTGAGCGGGAATGCGTAGCAGACAGACAGACAGAGTTACTTTCGAATTTATAATATTATAAGTAGGCACGTTCCATAATTAACTGTTAAGCACTAACCTGGTTGCGAATGCCGGCGGGTCTCAGCGATGGGTCGCGGCGACAGCGGCTCGATGTCGCGCGACACGATGCGACGCAACTCGCGATTGTTCGCTGGGTCCTGCGCCGACCACGGCTTCAGCTCCGTCACGCCGTCCGCGTGCACTTCGCTCATGAACGACTCGATCAGCTCCTTGCCTGGTCACAAACAAAGAATAAAGGCAATTTTTTAAGGGTAGAGGTTTTTAGAGCAAAACTCCAGTGCACCTAAAGATGTGTGAGCATCTGTCAACCCCAGATGTAGTGTACTAATTCTTCGTACCCCACATTTTTGTATTTGGGTTGGGAGAAGTTAGCATTGAAGTGAAAGGGACACTTAAGGTATTTCATTACTAAATATTTCGACAGAGCTTGTAGAAAACTACGAATATCTATTGGGACGCTCTTTCCCTAGCGCTCCGAACAAATCAACGTAACCAGCGTACAAGACTTAGTTTGTCTTTACTTATTCTGGAAACTCTGGATAATATCACGTACCTACTGATTACATATTACTAAAACATTACAATTAGGTAAGTATCAATGCTGTAAATGGAAACTACAGTAACTAACACAAAAAGAGGTACACACAAAAATTCGGATTTTGCATTAATTTAAAACGCAGACGCCAAAAACCTGACAACTGCAAAAACTTTAGAGTTACCTATCTATTTTTACATCTTGTTCACTTGTTCACTTGTTTATACTACTCAATCTTGCATAAGTCACTTCACTTCAAGGTTACACTGGTCGAGACCCACATTGCCCCGCGGAAGTTCATGTGACTGCCTATTTACTATCGGGATTATAATATCGGGAAGAGATGGCCGATGGAAATTTTAAGTTGGTACTTTGTTGGTTTTTAAAGATCTACTTTGTCTTGAAGAGATATGTAATGCTAAAATTTTTGTAATACTACTTTTATAACGTCTTATTAGTCTCCACCAACCCGCAGTGGTGCAGCTTAGTGGATCCTCCCAAATTATCAGAAGAGGCCCATGCACAGTAGTGGACCTTTTTGTTGACCCTTCAATCTTGCACAAACCCCTTCTGTTACAAGTTTGCACACTGGTCAGTAAACCAGATGTCCCGCAGAAAACCCTCTGTCCGGCTATTTACATGTATTGATAGAAATGAGATATCGTATAGAGATGGTGTATAAAATTAAGTCGGTACTTTGAAGATTTTTAAAGTGCTGATTTGACTTGCTTAAAATATACTTCTTTTAGGTTAACGTGTTCCAGGCAGAGGGGAATGTAGATACGGATCTTCGGATCAACATTTTCCAAACGACAGTCAATTTTTATAGGTACTTGATCTAAATAACTTAATGGGGATACGATAAAAATAGGGGAGCTGTGAAAAGGAGTCGTAAATATTATTTTTTAAAATGGTTCATGGGAAGAACACATTACTTCTGTAAAAACTAAATAAGTGTTTGTTTATTTATTAAATAAACTTTCAGTAATATGGAAAAAATAGATTACTTTTTTTCTTTAGGTAGGTATAGTATCAGTTATAACGGATTTTACTCCTGCCTACCATTTTTACGTTGATAGCTAGTTGTATGATTTCAGCATTTTTTTAAATTATGAAAGTAAGTAATTTAAGTTAACTATTTTTTTATTATAGCGATGTTTACACTGTCATAAAATTATTTTTTTTAAGTAATACACTTTGTATTCATATACTTATTTCATGTTTCTAAATACTTTAATACAAGAAAATTTATAAAAGAAAATATCTAACAGACATTTCTACTGATCTACGCTCTATGGCAGGTGTTCGAGACAGTCGGCACGGCAAGAATCGGCACTATATTCAACTAAATATACATTAAGATTTTGTAAATTCCACGAAATATATCATACGAGCAACATTGCGAGAAGCGAGGTAGGTATAACATTAAAATACGAAATAAGATTTATAATTAATAATAATGATATATGCTTAATTTATAATGAACCTACGTAACGCAGACGAAATGTATAAATTTCAACTATATTTAGTGTTCGCGCCAATTAAGTCATTTCACCTCCCTCCCCTTCATCCTCCCTCTCTTTCCCGCAAGCGCACTATTGTATTATATCGGCATCGTTCGCACTTGGGCGCACGCATATGGATCAGGAAGATCTATCTATCAATCACCAGTCTGCCTTCGTCCGCCGCGCCGCCGACGCGCATGCAAGTCCTCGTGACAACCGCACCGCAAGCCATCACACGTGGTCAGACTCGCCGCATCGCCACCATCACCGCTGTCAATAGTTTGTGATTTAACTGACTCAAAGTGAATGTGCACCTATAGTGTATTGTGAAGGACAACACCAGTTCCCGGGCAAGAGAAGATTTCATCAGTACACGAGCATACCATCTGCTCCAGCCCCCTGGGATAAGCCAGGTCAGTGCGTTTGTTCCCTTTATCAATCCTTCTCGTTTTCCACCTTTAATTCGACACGCAACTTACAGTCCACAATTCCTACACCCGCAGAGGGGGACCACCCTCCTTACCACCCTTTATTCCACCACCATTTTTGGTCATATCGAACCGGAGGTCCCACCCTTTACCCAACAATTTTGGTCCAGTCGAGCCTGATTTCGAGCCAATAGTTTGGTCACATCACCCGGGTTAAATATTTAATCTCATAAATACGCATACATATGTATTTCATGTAATATATTATAAGTGCCTATTCATATTTATTTTTGCAAATAAGTATTATATCTACGATTATTTTATATCCCGCATATTAATAACGCACCGCTCACGTAGGTATATTATTATTTTTGCAAAACGCACCGCACCATTCGCACCATTATTTACCTATATTTGTAATCGAAATTACACCTCATAGGTACGCATACTATTTTTCATTAATTGAAGTCCGCCATATTTGTGTTTGCCGGAGCCGCGTAGCCGACGCGACCGGCGATCGTTGTTTCGCTAGTAACTACCTACGTAATCATTCATTCATTTCATTTCGCCATACATAATTTTTATAATTTCAACTGTTTTAACTGATTTATCTTGTTCACGACAAAATGTCTACTAAAGGTAAAATTGTATCTGAAACGGTTTCAAATGACGAAATTAGTTTGAAAATATTAATTGCAAAACGAAATGCTATTTACGAACGTTTACAACAAATTTATGATTTATCTATAAGTGCATCAAGTTCTTCAGACGAACAGGACACATTTCTTGACACGGCATCTGACCTTGAATACTTGCGTACTGAGTTCAAGGACACGTTAGAATCTTATAATGTTACAAATTTAAAATTAAATCCAAACGCGCAAGTAGATTTCGGATCGTGGAAATCTTTTCATGATCTATATAGTCGTATTAAAAGTCAAGTGTCAAAATTAAACGCTTCATCTTCAAGTAAATTACAGAATAGTTTACAACCAAAAATTATACCGTCGCTTCCGCCCATAGAATTACTTTCTTTTAATGGTGACATACGACACTGGTCTATGTTCTACCAACAATTTAAAACATTAGTTCATGATAATCAGCAATTAACAGATGCTGAACGCGTTTATTATCTTGTTAGTAAACTTAGTGATAAGGCATTATCAATCTGCTCAGGCTTAATGCCTACAGCTGAAAACTATTCTGTGATATGGAACGCGCTCATACGTAGATATAACGACGAGCGTGCGCTCGCGACTACCTACGTCAGTCAGCTGTTAGAACTGAAGAACGTAAACACTAACACATCCGCTGGCTATCAAATATTTATGGATAAATTTGATGCTTCTATTAACGCCCTTAAGCAACTTAATATTGATGACATATCTGATTTTCTGTTTCTAAATATCGCGCTTAGAAAATTAGATAACGATACCGTAAAGTCGTTCGAAATGTCATGTCGCAACGTAAACGTAAACATACCGAAATATTCCGCTTTGGTTCAGTTTTTACATGACCAGAATAGGGCTTTGTGCCATACAATAAATACTTCGCATAATATGTCTAACAATAATAAAATTAAAGGTAATTTGGTTCCCGCTCCCGCTAAAAATATACGCAAAACTTTTATTAATACAGATTCGTCTCGGTCATGTATTTTCTGTAAATCGGGTGATCACGAACACCTATTTGTCTGTCCGCATTTTTTAAAAATAAATGCACAGGACAGGTACAATTTTGTAAAACGAAATAAATGTTGTATTAATTGTTTAAGTAACTCATTTTTGTAAGTCACAGCGTAGATGTAGGTATTGCTCCCGCTCGCACCATACGCTACTTCATTTTGTTAGTAGTAGGAATAAGGTCGATCAGCCTTCGGTAGAACAAGGTCCAGGAGAAAAAAATGCATCCACGTCATGTAACGTTTCGCGCGATTGTGGTAATGCGCCGCACCGCACTACATTATTGGGAACTGCGAAGATTAAAGTTCGTACTAAATACGGTCACCAATATTTGTTGCGTTGTTTAGTGGACCCTGGCTCGCAATGCGATTACATCACGAAACAGTGTTGCAAACGTTTGTACCTACCGATCTCCAATAAAACACCAGTTAAAGAGGCGCAAGGAATCGGTGGAATATCGCAGAAGATTTTAGGTGTTACTTCTTTGCAGTTTAGCTCCCGCTTTGATGAAAATAAACTTTATCATATTGAACCGTTAGTCGTTCCCACTATAACTGGACAATTACCCGAGTCGCTAATAGACGTTTCGAAAATTAATTATATAAATAATTTACGTTTAGCTGACGATCAATTCCATACACCAGGTGACATTGACGTTTTATTAGGGGTTAACACTTATTTACAAATTTTGTTAACTGATAAAATAATTAATTCGTAATCGCCGAGTGCCATAGAAACGTCACTAGGATACATAATAATGGGAGACGCAGATATCGACTTTCCTACATGCATGCCGCGTTCTTTAGTTTCTTATCCTACTCGTATTGATAATAGTCAAACGTCGCTCACGCATTTGCTCGAAAAATTTTGGAAGTTAGAGGAGCTGCCGCAAAAAACTTATTTGAGTCCTGATGAACAGGAATGTGAGAATATTTATACTTCCACTACTCGTCGCAATTTGAACGGACGATATGTTGTCGCCCTGCCCTTCAAGGACACGCCTGATAAGTTAGGTGATTCTTTTATAACCGCTAAAAAACGCTTCTCGCTCCTAGAGAGACGTTTTAATAAATGTCCCGATCTTCGCTCCCGCTACAATGAAGTTATTCAAGAATACATCAACAAGGGTTTTTTATCATTGGTTGCTTCAAATAATTCTACGGAACCTTGCTTTTATCTCCCGCACCACCCTGTCATACGTAATGATAAAAGTACAACTAAATTGCGAATAGTACTCGACGCAAGCGCTAAGTCAGATAATGACATTTCATTAAATGATATTTTACATAGTGGGCAAAATTTACAGTCTGATATTTTTAATATTTTAATAAACGTACGAGTTTATCGCATCGCCTTTTTTGCCGACGTTAGGCAAATGTATTTATGCATTGAAGTACAAAAATCGCACCGCGCGTTTCAACGCATTCTTTATCGCTTTTCTAATGAGGAAGACATACAAACATACGAATTTAATCGTGTGACTTTTGGTTTACGCTCTTCTCCTTTTCTTGCGCTACGCACATTACGTCAGTTGGCTTCCGAGGAGAGGGAGTCCTATCCACTGGCTGCTTCGGTGGTCGAACGAGATATTTATATGGACGATATCGCGTCCTGCGCGCCCTGCGTCAACAGCGCCGTTGACGTAGCCACTGAACTAATTCAAATGTTTCAGCGTGGAGGATTTGAATTGGTTAAGTGGACTAGTAACAGTTCAGAGCTTTTACAGCACATCCCCGCAACGCACCGTCAGCTTGACGAGGTCTCATTCGACGACCAAAGTATTTTTAAGGTATTGGGTCTTCGTTGGCACCCCGCAACTGATTGTTTTTCTTTTCTAGTTTCGCCGCCGCCGCTCGCTTGTACCAAGCGTTCTATTTTATCCGCAACCGCTCGCTTGTATGATGTTCTGGGGCTCGTGGGTCCAGTAATTCTGTTCTCTAAGCTTCTCATTAAAACCTTATGGGTTCTCAAACTTGACTGGGACCAGGCTCCGCCCGCTCACGTTGTCACTGCATGGCAACAATATATTTCAGAGTTACCTTTGATATCGAAATTAAGGTTTCCTCGCCATATGGGTATAAATAAAAATTCCCAAGTCTCGCTAGTTGCGTTCGCCGACGCCAGTGAAAAGGCGTATGGCTGCGTGATTTATTCGCACATCGTTAATGATGATGACTCACCAGTGGTAACGCTGATTTGTTCTAAGTCAAGAGTATCTCCGCTAAAAACTATTTCGTTAGCTCGGCTCGAGTTATGCGCATTAGTATTACTCGCTAATTTACTGCGTACCGTACATGACACGCTATCCGCTAGGCATCCTGTTAGTAACATTTATGCATTTTCGGACTCTGAAGTCGCCCTTTTTTGGGCCCGCTCCTCACCCCACAGGTTTAACACATTTGTGGCTAACCGCATTTCGCAAATACAGTCTTCTTTATCTCCTGATAATTTATTTCACGTAGCTGGTTTTGAAAATCCCGCCGATTATATTTCTCGCGGTTTATTGCCGTCGCAAATAATAAATTGTGATCTGTGGCTACACGGTCCCGCTTGGTTGTCCTCACCGAGGAGTGAGTGGCCAATACAATCATCTTCACTATCTACTACCGATCTACCGGAACAAAAAACTGTAACATGTACCGTTAGTAATAGTCCGGAGCATCCATTTATCACTCTTAGTTTAAAATTTTCAAAATGGAATAAATATCTCCGATCCGTAGCTTATGTGCTAAAATTTATAAAAAAATTACCGCGTAATAAAACTATAACCGCTTCTGACTTAGAATACGCAGAGAAAACTATTATTAAAGTGGTACAATCTAACGCTTTCGCGGAGGATTTGACTAAAATTCAAAAGGGGCGTCCTTGCTCTTCTGCCTTACGCAAGTTAACTCCGTTTATCGCAGACGATCTGCTTCATGTGGGTGGACGTCTTCAATATTCGTCTTTACCAGAGTCGCAAAAACATCCAATATTATTACCAAAAGGTGGACATATAATAGATCTTTTAATAGATTATTATCACTATAAAAAGTTTCACGCTGGGCCGCAATATTTACTCGCCGCGTTGCGTGAGAAGTATTGGATATTATCTGCACGACGCATAGTACGCTATCGCGTCCATAAATGCAATGTTTGTTTTAGACATAAACCTAAAGCAGCGCACCCGATGATGTCCGCGCTGCCTGCTTGCCGACTCGAGCAGTGCAACGCATTCACTCACACGGGGGTAGACTACGCTGGCCCTCTTAACATCACGTTGACACGTAGGCGCGGCGTTCGCAGTCAAAAAGCATACTTATGCTTATTTATATGTCTCGTCACTAAAGCAGTTCATTTAGAGCTGGCCTCGGATCTAAGTTCTGCCAGCTTCTTAGACGCATTCAAGAGGTTTATATCTCGTAGAGGTCCATGCAAGTTTATCTATAGTGATAACGCTACTAATTTTATTGCTTCGCGTTCATACTTGAAGGAACTTCATTCCTTTTTACGTTCAGACGAATATTATAAAGTATTTAATCAGGTCCTTTCTGATAACCGCATCACATGGAAACTTAACCCTCCAAACGCTCCACATTTTGGTGGGCTTTGGGAGTCAAATATAAAGATAGTAAAGTATCATTTATTTCGCGTCATAGGTAAGCAAATCCTCACGTATGAGGAGTTGCTTACTGTCCTCACTCAGGTCGAACACATATTAAATTCACGACCGCTTTACGTGTTAAGTAGCGATCCGGCGGAACCTACTGCACTTACGCCCGCGCATTTCCTCGCTGTTAATCCACTTGGATGTTTACCCGCCGCGGATCTTAGTAAAGAACGCATTAATCTTTTATCACGTTTTTCATTGCTTGATTCGATAGTTCAGTCATTCTGGAAGCGCTTCAGATCAGAATACTTACATACACTACAAGCAAGAGAAAAGTGGAATAAACATTCTATTAATTCCATTTCTGTAGGAACCGTTGTTCTTATCGATATGGATAACGCTCCGCCTCTTCAGTGGCCGCTAGGCGTCGTCACTGAACTGTTTCCTGGTAGGGATGGTGTGGTGCGCGTTGCACAAGTGAAGACTAAGAGCTCCACTTTGCAGCGGCCCATTGTTAGACTTTGCCCTCTACCAACACAATAATATTTCTATATGCCTATGTAGTTTATATTTTATAAGTTATAGTTTAAGTATAAATTCTCATCCCGCTATTATAATATTTTTATTAACTTACTAATTATATTCATCGCATCGCCTCTGTTCACCGCATATATAGTTTTTTCTATATGATATTAACTCCGCTGTATATATTTATGTTTATTTTTTAATTCGCTATTTGAGGAGACCTCAAGGCCGGGGGGATGTTCGCGCCAATTAAGTCATTTCACCTCCCTCCCCTTCATCCTCCCTCTCTTTCCCGCAAGCGCACTATTGTATTATATCGGCATCGTTCGCACTTGGGCGCACGCATATGGACCAGGAAGATCTATCAATCACCAGTCTGCCTTCGTCCGCCGCGCCGCCGACGCGCATGCAAGTCCTCGTGACAACCGCACCGCAAGCCATCACACGTGGTCAGACTCGCCGCATCGCCACCATCACCGCTGTCAATAGTTTGTGATTTAACTGACTCAAAGTGAATGTGCACCTATAGTGTATTGTGAAGGACAACACCAGTTCCCGGGCAAGAGAAGATTTCATCAGTACACGAGCATACCATCTGCTCCAGCCCCCTGGGATAAGCCAGGTCAGTGCGTTTGTTCCCTTTATCAATCCTTCTCGTTTTCCACCTTACAGTCCACAATTCCTACACCCGCAGAGGGGGACCACCCTCCTTTCCACCCTTTATTCCACCACCATTTTTGGTCATATCGAACCGGAGGTCCCACCCTTTACCCAACATTTAGAAACATATATTTAATCTATATTTCGTTTTTATAGCGGTTTTTTTATCTAAACATTTTAATTAGAGTTTTTGTCCAAAAGATTTAAAAGAAAACGTTTGTAAAGAAACTTGTAAATAGCTTATTCATAATATTGTAAACATAAAAAACCCATTAAGATGAAGTAAGATTAAAGTGCAAAAAATATTAAGATGATACCGTCCTGACTGGTTATTTTTATGCTGCCTACATTTTTTATCTGTAAAAATATAATAAAAATAAAATTGAGTTCTTTGAAGCTAGTTTTGAAGTAAAGTACCTATACAGCTCTAAATGGGCTGAATCGCTTTGCCTTTTTAACCTTGTTTTAACTTTAAAATATATTTTTTTTAAGTATGAATTCCCGCAACTATATTTAAAGGTTTTTTTGTGGAAAAATATAAAATTAGGAAACTGTAAAAGGTCCTGTCAAGTAAACGTCTATTATTTATATCATTTTCAGTTGTGACTGCTGAGCAGTTGGGAAAATGCTTGAAGTTTCAAGAGTACGATGTCAGTTCCCTACAATCGTCACGTCTATGTAAAATGTGCGCTGGTCATGACATATACATAAGACTGCTCCGAAACATTGATATACGTATATAATTGTACGACATACATGGCTTAAAATCTAAAACATTAAGAAACTCAGGATAATATTCATTTTTTTAAAGTTTACTAAAGACTTTTTTAAGTCTATTAGGCATATTTAGCCTAGTACTGCTTCTGGAGTAGACCGCTAGGGGAAATTTAATTCGCATCCCCGTTGTTGTTGCTGAACCTTGTAGGAGACCTTATAGGCGGTTTGAAAATATCCGACAGCTTGTTAGCCTCAAGACTTATCTTCAACGTGGTTGCATTTGAGCACCGCGATAGAGTAAGTTCTAGGACTCTCTGAATACGGATACACACCGATACCCAGAATTTGGGACGCATAAACGTCTCAAACAGACATACATGGCAACAGAAATTTCTAGTACCATATTAAAAAAGACAAATGTACAGTAGGTTCAAAAGTGGTGTACCATTTCAAGACTCTATTGCAGATTTTCTTCCAAGAGTACTTTACACACGCTAAGAGTATACATAGATAAATCAAGCTTACAAACGAAAATCGACCAAATGAGGTTGCTTTACTTTTAAACCTTGATTGTACCTTTAGCAATATTCGCCGCGTACTGTTTCATAGCGATCTTCTCCACCGTGCTCTCCAGCCCGAAGAAGTTCTTCACGTCGAGCAGCGCGCTCTGCTCGAAGCAAGTCCAGTCTGAGTTCTCCGGGTGCACCTGGTGACAAGCCAACACATTCATCAACACAAAATGGAAATATAAAAATAAAATCATTTCCTCATACAAAATGTATGAGGATGTCACGTTTTGATAGCTTAAGTAAATGCTATCATTCTGTAAGAGGACCTCCATATCTTTAGGTAGATTAAGGAACTTCTCTATCGCACAAAACTCGACTACTCTTTCGCAAAAAAGGAAAAGTTTTTCCTACAATCTATCAATTATGAAATTGGTAGCCGTAGCCAGAAACTACATAATTAAATAGAGAAGTATTGCTCGTAAACAAGTTGAGTTCACAGCAAAGAAAACTTTTATACACGCTTTCTAATGTTTTGTACAGCAGATAAATCTTCTCAAAAGAACAAACTTTCGGAACGATGACGTATCTGTTATGAGAAAGCTTTCATATACTCTAAAGTTCTCAATGTATAATGGTGTTCCAAAATACTATTAAACTAGCTATGCCCCGCGGTTTTATCTGCGTCATATGTAAGTTATGTTTTATAGCCTAAAACTTTCCCCGATAAAATGTTGAAAGTGGGTCAAAATCAAGTCCAACGGAGAGTTCCAAAAAAGCTCACAAACCCAGTCACAAACAAGCTTACAAACATACAGGTAAAGCCAATACGAGTATACAAGCCAACACGCAAAAACTGCATGTCAGAGCAATGTATGTAAGTATGAAATAGTATGGATTGTTCAATGTTCACACCTGTGACCGGCCATGATCAATAATTTCAATAACTTCTTTTGCTTTTGCTGAAAGAATTTTCTATATCACAATAAATTCAGTCTTCTGTCATTATAATAGGGTCTACAGTAATGCGTACCAATTATTAAAACTATTTATCTCATAAAAGTTTTAACTGTTGGGTATTAATATAATGTATGCAATTATACCCGGTATCGTGCGGGCAGGGCCGCGGGGCATTTTTACGTCTAATTGTAGGTTTGGGGAGGTCACCAGCACATGTGGAAATATATCCTTTCCGACGTATTCTAGAGTAAAACCAATTTCATTTAATATGTAATAAGTACTATAGCAGTAATGCCAGTAATTCGATTATTCAGTATTCGTGTTTGGGGTTGAATGTAGATTGATGTAGAACATACTGAGTGTTTTTGGGGAGGGCGTAATCTGCTGTTTTTACTTTTGCAGTGGATTACGATCAATAAATTGTGTATCCTTTTATTGTGTTCAGTAAAAAAATCTTTGAACAAATCTTTGATCTATTACTGTAGTTTTAGGTTCATTGGACATTTTCACATTTTTCATTTAAAATATCGGAGTTAACAGCAATTTTCGTAAGTGCTCTAACTACAATGAGAATAACGTATATAATTCGTGTAACATTGTGAGTATTTGTGAGTAGTAACAGCCGTCTATTCTGTAGACATAAACTCCATCATGTGAATCCACAATATCGTTACGTCATAAAAGAACTCAATTGTATGACAATAGTAAAATTGCACTTACAAGAAGCTTTGTAGGAATTTATTTATGGCGTGCAGTTTTAGTGGTCTTTGTCAACAAACAATAAAAGAGATGTGAAAATACGAATCTATCTCATTTATTTTTTTACGAATTTCACTTTAAAGTAAATAATAAAACTGTGGCATGACGTGTCAAGGGCGCTTAGATTAAAATTTAGTATAAAGTAATGTTTATTTACATGCGGCTATCAGAAGACACCGATTATGTGATTACTTTGATTACGTGTGAGTGATTCAAGGTAATGTAGAGAGATAAACGAACACATAAATTATAGACACATTATTGTGTACTCTCATTAAGAGAACCATCGAAATAAAGTTAAAGTAGTATCTGTATGAAGCCGAGGTAATATTAAAGTAGTAAAAGTAAATGGACGACTCAAGCTTAACATACAGTACCTACACACGCAAACTCACGTTTAAGTATACGTTGTAGGTAAATCTTGTGAGGATATGTACAGAACACAAAAGACAATTTATGCATAGAATATACCTAAGCTACTCTAACAAGATAGGTATAGCAGCAACTTTATTAATTGCAAGTAAAAACATACAATACACGCTAAGTAAAGCGTTTCATTGCTTTATACATAAATTGTGGCTTTCATTTAAATATTTGATCCAAGCGGACTGAAAATTAATTTCTTTGGCAGATCCAATTTATTTAAGAGTCCCCCTATACAACAAGAAGGTGGAAATTAATGAGAATATTTTGATCAAAGCACCTGCAAACAGTGAACCGATTACTTGACCTTAATAAAGTAATAATTTTCTCGAGGTGGTAGGGTGAAAGTCAAGCCTAGAACGGTAGTTGCTAAGGTTATAGGCAAAGGTTACGGTCAGTTCGGCACGATAAACTTTGTTAGGCTCTTTGAGCGGCCATTGTCCAGCTTTATGAGACCTGATTGACAAGACAATCGGATCTTCGGTTCTTTACTACTATCTTTTGTCTAAAAGTAAAGAGAATTGTTAAGGTAAACATTTAATACCTACTCGTAACTTCTATCATTACATTATTACAAACGTAAAATACTGTAGACAATTAGGTTATAAAGTAAAAAGTATCTTAAATGTTAACTTTAAATTAATTAAATAAATAACTACCAAAACACTTTTAGTGTTTTATTTTAGAAGCCTAAGAAATCTTAACTCAGTCTTACGATTTTTTTCCTGTATAGTACAACATTATTACGAGATAACAAATTTCGTGCGCGCTACTTCACAAGTAATATACGCGAAACTTCATAGAATTATCAGGTTATAACTTTCTTGTACATGACATTCTTAAAACATTTAGGTACTTTACAATAGCATGTTACCTAAATCGTAGAATTTTCATGACAGCAATTTTAATTTATAGTTAAAGCAAAGTACACTAATTATAAAAACTAAAGTAACAAGTAAAATGCAGCGAAGGAAACTCTTAAGAGTTTAATTCGTAGTGCAACTTTACGACTCTTGCAGTACCTACGAACTTTACATTTTTGGTTACCGTTACCGCGATTCCTGGCGTTTGCAACTTTGTGCAATATTATCCGACAGTAAAAAATGCAAGACGTTATCTTTAATATTGGTTTTACAGCTTTAATTAACTAGAGACTAATGTAGACGTTTATCCACTGGGGGGAGTGCGGGTTATTTGGAACTCTGTGTTTATCCAAATATTTATTTCATTAGATCTGATTCACCTTCAGAATTTCCTACACATCTATCTAAATATTTAGATTTTAAAAGCGAAAGAATACTCACTCACTAATGTTCTTGTTTTATAAAGATGCCAGATGTTACACCTCAGAGGCCTCAAATAGGGAATAAAAATTTGGGTTGCAATTGGAACCCATGAAATCAACGAAGATCATTCACTTCATGCTAATTATCTTTTTTAAGACGGCAAAACCTCGGGACGCAGATAGTAAATTTTATAAAATTATAGCTGACCCCGCAAACTTCGTACCGCGTTTTAACGTTTAGGGTGGGCCACCCTTATCACTTAGGGGGATGAAAAATAGATAGTAGCTGAATCTCAGACCTACCCGATATGCACACAAAATTTCATGAGAATCGGTCGAGCCGTTTCGGAAGAGTATGGTAACTAACATTGTGACACGAGAATTTTATATATAAGAAGTTAGAATAACCTCTCCTCGCTCTCTACTCCTACTGAGCGGTACAATCTAGAAAAATAAGTAAGTTTTGGATCTCATATACAGTCACACTGAATTGACCTCTTCAAAGGAATCATAGCAACTTTAGTGCGCAGGAACTAATAAATTTTGTTGATCTCCTGGCGGGGCCCGACAGGTATAGTTATGCCTGTCGTAGCTTCCCGTCCCGTACATTTGAATATAATATTTTCTAACTTTAAAATATAGGATTCATCTTCTAATACTGCTGGACGGTTCCCAGCCTAGCTTAAGAATTACAAAAGTTTTTAAAAATCCGCTATTATCTGTAGCCGTTTTCGAATCCAGATTAGATAAAAATAGGCGATTCGTCATAGTGTTTGGAACATTAAAAGAATTATATTAATAGTATTTAAAAAAAAAACGTGTAGTGTGAAGCGTTTTAAATATTATATGAAAATAAATAAAGCTTAAATTTGATGTTGAAATTAATGCTGGTAAAAAAAACAGAATTTTATTATTATGCACATACTCATATAACGGTCGGATGAGTTCGCCAAAAGATAAAACTTATCACCAGTACCACCCTGCGGAAATTTGTATTGCGTATTTTGGCAGAGCTCGACCCTGACGGAATTTTTAATAAGCTCTTATCGTGGTTTTGATTTTATCGTGCTTTCATTGTATTCAATTATTTGGTAGCCTATCATTTTTGATATATTGTGTTTCTATAAAATGTTAAAAAAATATTAAAAACGGCAAAAACATAACAAGAACAATATCTGGCTCAAGGGATCAAAATCTACGTAGGCGTACGTTTTTTTTACGTTAATGTAAAGTATAAAAACATTCTAAAACTAATTTACTTTTTTAGAAACATGCGCATTGCATACTCATTAAGCGACTGGTCAGAAAATTTACAATAGTATAGTTCAAACAATCTACTGAAACAAGCAGGCAGCGCGACTTGTAAATATTTACGCAAGCACTGATCGCATGCCAGAACTCCATTTTGTAATACTTTGCTAATGCATACAAGATTCTGCACATTTCACTCGATACATGTTTACAATTTTATTCACCAGTCACCTTGGATTTCTTTTTATTTTATATTTATTTCACTCAAAATCAGAACGAAGCCCAAGCCAAGAATCTCTAATTTAAGAAACTCGTGATTCTGTTAAGATAATTGCGTAAAATTTTCCTTCATTTTATTGCTTAACGAAATATGAAGTTATTTAAGAAATGTTTTTACTTTTCTTTTAATTAACAGGAAGCTGCTTCTAGTAAAATAATAAGAGGACATAAAAAGTGCCCTCGTTCGTACTTATCTAAAACCCAAAATATAGCATTCCGATTGTCTTGAGTCATGGTTACGTACTTTTACCGCGCGTGGCTGAGCATTTTACGACCCGAACATTTCAAGGTGCTTGTGTGATTTGGCAAATCTACTGGAATTGCTCAAAATAACTTTCTACAAATGCGTCATAAAACGATAAAACAACTAAATTTTCATAATTATTAGTATGCATTAATATCCAACTATGTTCTTGGATATATGTACGTGATGCTGTTGATGCGTATATTTATAAATAATTATAAAAACAACCTTAAATAATTTATATGTATAATTTAATGAACCGACGAAAAACTGCACGATTAGTACGTTAATCTATCAATAAAAGTCATTCTTCAAATTCTTCCACGCCTAAAAGAAGACAAAGACTTTTATTTGCACAAACATGGGTGTTTACAAAAGATGTTTAATACATTTCGTTCGCCATATTAACCTTCATGAGGTATGCAAATATTACTCGTACAATAATTTAAAACTTACCTACATATTTACAAATATGTACATTGAAATTGTTTTATTTATTATACATATTATATTTATACCATCACATTATCATTATTTGTACCCATATTTCGCCTTTTGATTAATTAATTTTAACTATTTATTTATTTTTATTTTTCGGATCGGATGCGATCGTCGGCTTTGAGTGCCCATATGAAGTTGAGAAGTTGTACTTTATTGTCATATCAACTACCTCAATTAAGTATTCACATGTATTGGTCATGAACGTGAAATACAGATTATGGCTATCTACTTTACGCTTCACAAGTCGCACTTACACTTACGTATGCAGAGAAATTTGCATTGTCGAATGTTTAGTGAACCAATTGATTACTGGTAATTTCAAAAATATTCTCGATTTTTAGGATAGATTAGCGAGATGTTTCGTATTTTTAGACTCAGAAAAATTACACGAATAGCACTAATGTATAATTTAACCATGTAATGCATAATTTCTATCGTAAAATGGTACTGTTTAATAGCCTAATGAAAACTGATATTTCTGTTAAAATCTGCTAAAAATCAACAAAATGGTTTACGGTGATAAAATTGGATAACTTTTTGGGCAACAATAAGAAGATTATAATGTAATAAGATCAAAGGAAAAATAGATACCAACCTCAACAACAAAATGTAGTACATACGTTCAGCAGAGAGCTAAAGTCGGCGCAAGGCTCCTTAATATGATTTGCGGTACGTCTTAGCACGGCTTTGTCGATGTTATTGGCAAAGTAGACGTAAAAAGAGTCACTTACATAATATTTACATTTCTCGACAACCCCGACCCTAGCGGCGAAGGTCTCGTTGGTAGCCTCGATCTCGAGGAAGCGGGCCTTCAGGTCCAAATGGTTTTTCTGGATGAAGTACACGTAGTCAACGCCGATCATCTGCAAAAGGGTTAAGACTACAATATTGGCGAATGATCTTAAAAAACAATATTTTTCTTAAACAATATCGAGAGAAATGTACCTTATTGATATTGTGTGGTATGGCATACAAGAAATAAGAAAATTATGAAATATTTTTCTGGAAAAAAATAATGTAGAAACCATAGATTTAAAGTATAAACTAAAGTGATCACAGACTATCAAAAACAACGACAAAATTTACAATGTTTTAGATAAAATAAAACGAAAGATAGGTTTAATTCGATTTTTTTTCTTTTTTAAGTAAAAGGGCGGCTAATATTTCAATATGATACGGTTAAATAAAATAGGGACCGAACGACAAAGTTTGTGAAAAGGATCTCGACAAAAACATTTACAAAATATGAATAGGACACAGAAATTATTCGTCCCTTTTCATTATTGGAATGTGTTGAAATCGTCTTGTGTTATCGTTTTGTGATAAAGAACTTAATAGACGCGAAATGTGGATAGATTTTATTTCTAGTTGGTTGTTTTGTTCAAGTTTTTACCACTTCATAAATTAGCAAGTCAAATGATAAACTGACTATTAATTAAATCAGTTTCATTGGCTGCATCACTTTTTGCGTGCCACTGTTGCCCAACAGTATCGAGTCTCTCTACCCCTTAATATGGGAGGCCCGGAGCTTATTCCGCCTGGAGTTTAGTTCACCATGATGCTTTAAAGGGAGTTGGTAGAGATGCGGGTTAGTAGTTAACCCACGGTCTGGTGATAACGGCCATTAAAGTGGTTAGACATATAAAAGTTTAACGATCAATAACAACCAGGACTGACGGTTCAACGTCTCCTCCTTGCCGCCCAGTAACCCATCCCACACCGGGCCGCGATCGTTAGCTTAGGTCGTGCTTAGCTACTCAGTTTCGTTTTTTACTGTAATTACGTGACTGCCAAAAATTAATAGAGATTCTGGGAGCTCAATATTTTATATCGGAAGCATACAGACTTTTAACACATAAAATAGACGATCTCCATAATGTTCTTAAACGCATTCAAAAGTATCAAATTGAATTGAATGCTCATTTTTCTGGTAAGTCTCGTGATAACAGTTGATTTAACTGGATTTAACAATATACAATGTATTTTGGTTTACTAGGTGGAAGCGTGGAAGCTTTATATTTCAAAACTATTATTAAACTTCTAAATACCGCAAATACATCCTAAAAGTTTCCTACACAGCTCATGGCTTACCGTTTCACAGAGATATTTTGCAATATACCAAAATGAGGGAAATAGTTAGAATTCTCCCTCTAAGTTGTTATTTCACGTGACGAAAGTTCATGCTCGAGCTCTGGATTCATACAAAAGGTTTCCAGTCAAAATTCATACAAAGGTTCGGTCGCGGTCTATAAACTCTATCCAAAATGATGACACAAATAAAATCAACAAAAATTACCACGTCTCTGATTAACGAAGTGTTAAAATTAAACTCTATGAACAAGTTTTAACGTAGTTTATATTAAAGATAATATTTAAAAACAGCCTTAGGTATCCCGTAGAAATTATTTAAGATCCATCTTAAGATTTCCAAGAAGATATTGCGCAAAATACAAGCAAGCGTTGAGAATTCTTGGGATGTTTAGCTATTTCGTGACAAGGGTTGGCGTTCCGATGATTTGAGCCTTGATTTGATGTAGAATGTTGTTTATTTATACCGTAAGCTTCGAAAAAATGTCTACCATAAGCTAGAAATATTCATATGCAATGTTTCAAAATTTTTGTATAAAAGTTATTAGTCATTCAAAATGAATGTTTATATTAGCATTTATTTTTGATTAATTGTTTGTTTCATTTATTTTTGTTTCGTTATTAGCTAAAGCTGAATATAAAACAAACTAATCATGATTGTTGATTTCAATTTAATTATTTTTTCTTAATAAAATCATTTTTTTTATAAATAAACCGAACAAAAAGTCAGATGGACCGCATGTTCTTAAGCGATCACCGTCGCCTTTGGACACGGGCAACCCCCGGGGGAGCCAACCGAGCATTGCCAGTTTTGAAGGAGAGCTTTTTTTACAGCTTTCTAGAAGAACCCCATGTCCACTGGGAATGCCTCACTGGAAGGTTGTCCCATACATAACCTACAAGTCCGTGGTAAAAAGGATAAAATTAATTATATCCATCTCATAATTATGCAACCCTATTGTTTTAATTCCTAGTTTATATGAAATGAAATAGTTTATAAACATCCTGGGTAATAATAATAAATAATATTTGACTTGATGTTTGTCATTGTTGTACGGCTATCGGCTGACCGTCATCCGCTTTGGGTACGCTAAGGCTTAGATGGGCTAGGAGTAAAAGCGGGTGGTAAAAAACTCCAGCCCTGTTTTAAATAAATTTTCAGGTACAATGGTATTTATTATGCAGCATGACCGTGGGTACATATTCTCCTTGTCACAAAAATTTCGGCTTATTTTCTTTTAACTCCTCCGATCAAATTCAAGAATTGAAAATTCTCCGTCCGTTCAGTTCTGCACAATTTTGCATTTGCTCACCTTCTTCAATAGGTACGGCGCCTCCACATTGAGCTGACAGCGGCGCGTGGTGTCCCGCTGCGAGTCGTCTTCCGACCAGCTGTCCTCTGTGATCGTACAATCGATCACTACGGGGATCTGCGGGCAACTCGGGAACCGCCTCTCGTATGCCTGTTGAACAAACGCTTTGTTATAGAATTGAATAGGCTATAATATAAATAGATGGTTGAACTTTCATAGTTCGACAGAGGTCACCGCTGCATCCATTTCTGCTAGTTCTAATTCTATTTTGTTTTGGTGGAAAGGGGCGGTTGCCGGTGCAACTGCTTGGCTCAGGCTTCATTCAGGTTCATTGAAATGGGCTGCAGCAATTACTTAAGCCACTTGGTCTGTATACTCGTCTGCCTCGCTATTTAAAAATTAAAAAAGATGCATATATTGTAGGATCCCTTCATGAATAAGAAGACACTTCTACAGAGATTAATTCGCAAGAATGAGATTTTTATTTCGTAGCCGTTTCTACAATAATTCTAAAACGTATTGAAATCAAAGCATGAAATTCGATCAGAGCAACTATATATTTGATGGGGCAGAAAAACATTAAGAACGGTAATGTCGGTAAAATTATTTGAACGAGGTCAAGTGATAAAGGAAACGAACCATAAACGGCTGTATAACATACATTACAATAAGGATATTCGCAATCCATCGAAACATAAAAAGGGGATAACGCAGAATTTATTTGCCAAACGGTCCGTGAGCACGAACGATTTGTCGAATATGTGCCATCGAAACTCAGCTAACATTTCATTTGTACTTTATTCTCTTTACGTACGTTCAGTCAGATATATGTTGATATATCCATGTGCATGAATCAAAATCTAAGGAATTATTGGGATTGTAGAAATAATGACATGAATGACACGATCATTAGCTTCCCCTTATAAGTTTCATTTCCTCATTATACCTGTAGTTGTGTTATTAAAATAGTCATAAAAATTAATATTGTAGAAATCAACATAAATCATAATTTGAATTAATTGAAATAATTTTGACATATAACACACAGAGGACACCGGTGTGTTCCACTGGAGATCCCAGAGCGCGTCTGCAAGCGCAGAGGTAGGCCACCGAGGAGGTTTTAGTGCGGTACAAATACCACATAACCCGGTATCATCCCCCAATGTGCCGGGTACCTTATGAAGGTTTTCCCCCCGATAAAAAAGCGAAGCGTAAAGTTTTCGCATTTGCTTGTAGAATACAAATAGAGACAAAAAGCTAAGGTCGTTGCTTGATCAAAGCCCAGGATGATCCTTCGTCTTCGGTGCGTTCAAATTAAAAATAATAGACCTTTATACATCATGCTTCACCGTTAGGATTAAAATAGCATCAACACATACTTTAGATTCTGAAGGGTTAGGCACGAGCTTAGGGCATCAAAGTTACTGTCTCACCCTTCAGTAGAGACGGCATAGCGCCTCGGGGAAAGAACGCACACATTTTAATTTTTTCACTCATTCACAAAATATTCTTTCATCGCTACAGACGCATACATTTCTAAATATGTCAATTTCAATTAACAACGTAATTTTCTGTGCGCCGTCAACAATGACACCGACACACACAGACACACTAGTTGTTTAACTAGAAGGCACATTGTGCAATGCACAATGTGCACGGACGTTGGGACGAGGGGTTCGCCTGTAAAGGCTCCTCTGACAGGTGTCATACCTTGATGCTCTAAGGGCACGAGATTCTTATAATAGCTTGCCTTCATTTACGTCAAACCATAGAAAAAAGGTTATATCAAACTACGATACCTAAACAATTCAATTCTTTACAATGATTACTTTATACCTTACAATGCATCCAAAGAGATAATTTATGATCGTTTATTAATATGGTAAATGCTTAGGAGGAAAACCCGCAGCTAGTCCAACACGCAACCTATAACAACCTTCTCACGTGGCAAACGTGCTAAGTGGATTATAAGGATCTCACTGTCACAAAGCTTCCTAATTACAAACGTACACACTACCTCACGGAAGGCTTCAATGGATTAGTGGCCGAATAAAAAATATCATATTTGCTCATAGTTCTCTAATGAAATAAGCACTTTTCACTTAATTAAGTAAATACCAATAATTTACGTTTCGATGAGCTGCGAACGTGAATGTGGATGGTTTTCACGGGCTTCACGCCTGTTCCCCGATCAAAATCGGTATTTTGTCACGAGACAAAGAGTTCGCGCGATGTTGTTTTGTTGTTGTGTATTTCAGTCAACATCCATCAGAATCTTCTTCTTCTACAAGGCTTTCTGAATTTCTCATTTTGAAGTACAAATAGTTAGTACCCGGATGACCAAGCTTTGCTCGGAAACAAACAATTCACCTACTTCATCTCCCAATTTAAAAAATAGAACTTAATAACGCCATCTACTTCAGCTCCTAATTTAAAAAAATAGAATTACATATGCCCGCCGATAGATGGCAGGAAGAGTAATATTTTTCAGTTTAGGTTTAAGTTGAAAACATGAATTAAACGGTATTAATTTCTAACAATGAAACCTAGCTAGATCGATTTATTGCCCCTGAAAACCCAGCATACTAAATAAAATGAAAATCCTCCAACCATTTTCATTATTTTTTTCCGAGATTCATATTACCTATATATTTAGGTAAATACAAGGATTGCTCGTTTAAAGTAAGTACATTATTCTTAGTCTAAGGTTTAAAGGTATTAGATTAGATATGTTGACATAGTAAACAAAGTAATTTCCGCAGCAGCTTCCACGTCCATTTCGCGGCAGGTTTCAGTCTCGAATGTGTTAACGCGTGAATGTAGAGGGAACGATTTGTGCCGTGAATTCATGATAATGTGCATCCGCGGTCACAAAACAATGACTCTTTGTGACTGAAGCAAAGCATTATTATTTGTTTGCAAATCACAACCACTTTCAAGCATCGAACCTAGTAAACCTTAAGATTTTATTTTCTGAATAGAACCTAAATGCAAGGTAAGACTGATTTTATTATCTGATCATAAGACTCTCAAGGCAACGTATCCACAAAGTTACGCGAGCACATATTAATTGGTATGCGAATTGTTGACGGTCGTAAATTCATACCATAAAAATGTTTTGAAACAACTTCCACTGCATTTTCATTTGGCTATGTCCTACGAGTTTCTCAAAACTAAATACAAATCATATAACAGTATTATTACGTTTATTATTTATTATAATAACCTCATACAAAATAGAATTCAAAAAATTTTCACCATAAATAGAAAATTTTGCATTTTATTTTATTCACAGCTAAGTATATCAATTGTCTCATCCCGTACTATTGTTGCCGCCAGCAATACCTTAATATCATTATTCTGGGTTCCTTCACGTTAGTTAACAAATACCTTTCATAATAGCTTTTTTATATATACCTTCCATATTTGATTATGTTTTTAACTTGTACAGAAGATGGCTTCACATGTTGAGCGGATCGACAAAAGAATACTTATGTACTTACGTGAAGCATTTTGTTAACATACGCATTATCCTTTGACACGTTAATTTTCCTGTGACTACATTGGTACTACACGAGCCCACATTTGGTAACTCGATGGTCGCCGCCAGCCTTGGCGCTCACTCCGCCAGCGGATATGAAATCGGCTATATTGCGCCACGAGCTCCAACTGGCTCCAAGTAAAGGCACAGAGCATTAACGTTTTTTATTACAACGAAGGGAAAAGATTCCCAATAACCCAGTTTCCCCTACGATAATCTAATATTGCAAGTTGAAAACGAGCTGTTAGTAAGTCCCCGAACTAGGACAACCTTGGAAGAAATTGACTTATTTGCACCCGACCTTGTCATATATAAGACGCCATCAGAATTTACTGGAATCGAACAAAGTTCCTGGAACGGATTTATGAAATTCTTAAGGCAAAATTTGTAGACATAATTTTTACTTTGCTAACTTCGTTGTACACGGGATACTGATTTTATCGCTGATTTAATATCAACTTGTAAGAGGACAGACAAAATTAATTCTATATTTTCACCTCAAATTCTTCACTTCGATGATTTCAAAGAAGAGTTATTGCCAGCCTTATTTACGTACCAGACAACGAATGGCGCATCAGCTACAGTGTCCGTCTAACCTAGGTAATAAAAAAACCTTCACTTAACAACCTTTTTAAACTTTTTTTTTTATTGTGAAGGCACTTACAATCTAATACAATGTGTGATTTAACTAGTTCTTCGTCGAATTTTGGTGGCGATCAAATACTTCCATTGTCACTTTCGCTTCTACTGTCAAGGTTGACTTTATTAGCCTCGACTGCCCCAAATGGACTTTTGAACTCTATTAAAGAATTCAGTCATTAATATTTATTTTTAGCACCTATCAGCAATTGGCATGTCAGCAAATCGTAACGAAAACAAGCCGAAATCAATCACAATTGTAAATACTGGTAGAATAAATAATATATTTTTGGACAATTCACACAACACCATCTGATTCCAAACTAAGCCGAGCTTGTACTATGTTAATCAGAAAGCTGATAAATATACTTATATTATTCTAAATACATACTTAAATAGATAAATTAACACCCAGACACAGAACAAATAAGTATGTTCATCACACTAATATTAATTGTCCTGGGTGGGAATCGAACCCACGACCTCACGCTTCGCAGTCGGCTCATCACCCACTACGCCACGGAGGCTGTCAAATATAGCAAAATTTTATTTTTCTGTTCAAGGTTGTCCAGCTATCAAAGGTTAATTAAGGTATGGGTATTAGGTGGATTGTAGGTACAGCATGCGATTGTGTAATTACGTTTATAACAATAAAATCTCAATCTTAACAAAATAACTGATTTAGGGTATTATAATATAATAATATAATCCTAATACTTATTGGGTATCAATATTAGGTGTAAGTAGTAGCTCAATATATAATAATCTCCACTAATTTAATTCCCCTTACATTTGTGACTTCTGTATAAAAAAGGGAATAGGTATATTATTGAGATGTCATATAAAACAACAAATTATCAAAGGAAAGTTTAGCATCGAGCTCTTAAACCTAAAGTATTTTAATCGTATGTCAAAAATAAAAACGAAAACAGTCGAAGAGAGTATTTAATAAACTAAATCAAGGCTTCTATTGGAGTAATCAATAAGAAGAGTATAATTATCAAAAGCTTTCAAAGAAACTAGGAAATTTCATACATGATAATCAATTATAGGACTTTCGAAAAAAAAAAATGTAGTATTTAGTATGAATTGGTTTTATCAGGAAAATAAAACTGTCCTTACCGTCAATCCCGACCATCGATTTTCGATAGCAAATCCCCGGAGGGCTCTAAGGCAATTCTAATTCCACTTCTTTGTGACCTTCAAAGGCTTTTACCGATAAAGACAAGTCTCCAGTTTTCAGCTTGCGTCCTTGTCTAGAATAAGTAAGGCTATCTGATTTATATTTGAGTGTCCAAAATGTAGGAAGAGAATTAAAAACTGGATTTTCCTTATGGAGACCATCTTCAATATCTGATACAATATAACATGTTACAAAGGCAAATAAAATTTGGATCTGGCAATAGAAATGTAGATTTTACAGTAGGTGAAAAGGTAATATGTAGTTAGAGATTATCGCAGGGGGTTCAAAGTTCAAACCGTGGCGTGAAGGTATTGTAATTGGAAAGTCAGTGCCAAATACAACATACTTAATTGATGTAGACGGATGTACTTGGGAAAGGTATATAAATCAAATACTTAAATGTAATAATAGTTTTTTCGGAGTAAATTTTCATGTACTACTTAGTATATTTTGTTAAATTTTAATATAGTTTGTTAGTGTATTTGGTAAGAAGATAGTGTCTGTATTTATTTATTTAGGAGGAAGAGATACTAACTGTAATTAATATGTATTACATACTAGGAATTAATAGTTATAAAATTTAAAATAGTTGTAAAATAAAAAAAGAATGTGGTAAAGACTGTGAAGTACCAACTTATTAGTTTTAAGTGTATATTAATACACGAGATAATCTGTGCCATTGTTTTTTTTTCTTTGGACAATTCACACAACACCATCTGATTCCAAACTAAGCAGAGCTTGTACTATGGTAATCAGAAAGCTGATAAACATACTTATATAATTCTAAATACATACTTAAATAGATAAATTAACACCCAGACACAGAACAAATAGTCATGTTCATCACACAAATATTTGTCCTGGGTGGGAATCGAACCCACGACCTCACGCTTAGCAGTCGGCTCATAACCCACTACGCCACGGAAGCTGTCTAATCCATTGTCTTTTCCATTTCTATGTATCGTCCTATTCTCTTCGTTCCTCTCGCTATTGACTTGACATTGAATAAAAGTGATAAAAATACAAAGCCGTTTTAATCTTTTAAATCTGGAGTTTCAAAATTAAAAATACAACAGTATGCTTCCTATAATATTTATAATATATTGTCTCGTTTAAATAAATTAGGGCGATCCTTACAAAAAAATAATATTATAATTTTAGTACATATAGCTTTAAATTAAATATTGAAGTGAGATTGAAGCTTTAAAAACATTAAAATGTTTAATAAGATAGTAATTAGCTGTGCTACACAGAGGTATTTAGGTAAAGAGTTAGAACATAAACAACCGAAATAACAAGAATCAACTGCAATATGACAAAGTAAAAAATGTAATTTTGGACGTTTTTACTGTATAAATATCATGTTTGACTGCTAAGACTTCAGTGGCATATTTAATTAATGCCTTTGGGTTTTTCCTTCATAATCCTTTAATGAGATAAATGAATGCTCAAAACAACTGGTCGGTACACGTGATAGATAGCCATAACGAATAGATTACAATCAATCATAGATAACGTAGTAATCACGAGCAAGAATTTAATAACACTGCGTTTATTTGTTGAATAAAAATGCAGTCAATGGAATAAACTAGTTGACCTCGTGGAAAACCTACGAGTATTTTTAACCGATTTCTTAGACTAAGGGCCTCTTTCACCTCCTTCAAGTAAAGTGACAAGTACGCTAATTGTCGGTTAAAGTCACCCGTAACTTCAATTTCAATTTCACGATGTTCGAGTAGCACTAATCATTTCATAAACTGACCCGTACTCATAGATTTTAATTGCCAATTAACTCTACTTGGGACGCATCCAATCAACACTTTACTTGGAGATGGTGAATGAGGCCCTAACTATGCATCCAATAAATAACTTTGAAATAAACAGGCTTACTAAAGAATGTGCTCTCTGAAATTATCCATAGAAATTTCCCGGAAAAATTGCGCGGAAATAAGAAACACATTGTCGAACAATATTTGTTATTGGTCACTTCGGTCCATCGATATATTACCTATATCAGTCCATCCATATAATATTATATCGATGCTTCAGTCCCATTAACTTTAGACATTTTATAAATCAAGTTGATGAATTTGGATTTGAGACAAACGGTTTTAAAAATAACAGATTAGACATATGTTTCAGCGACTTCAAAACGTTTCTAATCTGAAATCAATAACACTATCCATCACAATTTTGTTAGTCTCAAGTTCTTCATATTGACCTTTACATCAAAACAAAAGGTTGGTAGAACAAAATACGTCATCCTGGAAGCTTATAGGAAACCCGATCCAGCCGGTGAGTTGGCTGCCTAAATTAGCTTAAGTCGAGTGCAAATCTGCCTCGGCTGAGCGCTTAAGCGGATCAAGTGTCACGTGACTGACGAAGTCTTCGCTGTAAACTAAAGATGTTATGTCAGCGATAAATATCGACAGTATTAGCTACGCTACGGTATAACAATTAGCTTGTGAAATGCATATTTTTCAATATTTATTACATTTAGTCTTAGCTTACAAAAGCTCATATCTAACAAAAAGCGAAACTATAAGATCGTTAAGCAGCGTCCTTATTACCATTCCATGCCCATTTTCTTTCCAAATAGACTCTCCTGTAATTAAGCCAAGTAATTAATCACTGTTCCCAATCGGGCTTCTTACAATATTTGATCAATCTTCAAAACACTTCAGCGCCAGTCTCATCGCACGCTAGTTTACGTAAGGACCCGTAGAACCATTAAAACGATCTCAAATCCTTATCAAACACCAAATAGCAATTGACCCCCCATTCTTCAGCGTGACCTCGATTATCTGGATGCTTCACTTGTTCTCCCCTCCGTCGAGGACTCGTCCGTCAATCACGTCACTCCACGGCTTCCCCAACTGACGTAAAACATTGACGCGACTAGTGTTGTGTTTATTAAAAATATTTGCAACCATTATGTTTAGCCGTTTTTAGCCTTTTCTTAATTAAAGGATACATCAGACACGGATCACACGGATGATCTTGTGCAATATTCATAAAGATATAAATCCATTTCAAATCTATTCACAATTTATGGTAACTACCAAAAACAACAAACTTTCTTCGTGGCCTTGATTTCTTATGAATATTGAACAATCTTAACTAGGATGAAAAAGCTTACGACATCTGACACTCTCGTAGACAGATTGCTTCTGTTAACAAAGAAAACAGGGCTCTATTATTACGACCAGTGTTTGTCTTAAGTGACCGCCTGCGACTTTTTTCGCGGGGACTTTTGTGTTAGTCATAGCATGATGTTATATAGCCTAAAGCCTTCCTCGATAAATTAACTATACAATACAAAAATATTTTTTCAATTCGAACCAGTAGTTCCTGAGATTGGCGCGATCAAACAAACTCTTCAGCTTTATATATATATAGGTATAGATTTACCAGACTCCTAATTAAAGAACTCTTTATTAAAGGAGTTAATTTATAAATTGGAGCTCTGGATAGAAGGTAACGATACCAGACAATTTTACAATATTCAAATAAAGCCTAGCTCTCACAGTAGATTATGTTGAAAGTTTTATGATAGTGAAGGACGAAATATTTTAAAGTTCGAGTAAAATTTATTCTTATGGACATGATTGGGGAATTATGGTGTTGTTCTCAATTTCATCTATCGTATAACAAGAACAATGACGTTCAAAATAGCTCTACATTCTATTCTATTCTTCTATTCGTTATTTGGAATTCCGTGTGGTAAACGGTCAATCAATGTCATAATTTTTATTGTGTCTATGAGATTTGCTTTGTTGCCTATGATTTCTGTAGCATCTTTTATTTAATTTCCATTGTCTCTTTAGGTACAGTACAGTACACGTCGAGTACATGATAGTGCTAGTTTTATCACACAATCGCTCGATTTGATCCCATCGCATTCCATTGGACAATAATGAGCGAAATTACAGTTCGATGTAATTGCTCATTAATTCTTCTTTGGGCCCCGTTCACAATCTCCAAGTAAAGTGTTGATAACTAATCAACACGTCCCAAGTTAAGTTAATTGGCAAGTAAAAGCTATGAGTACGGGTCAGTTTATCATATGATTAGTGCTACTCGAATATCTTACGATATTTAATTTAAATTGAACCTAACCGACAATTAGCGTACTTGTCACTTTACTTGAAGGTGGTGAAAGAAGCCCTTATACTATTAAATATATCTATTCCAAATTTCTGTTCTAAAGAAGATTCCTATGAGCATGACAAAGGACTTGCTTATCTAAGAAAATAACAAAAAGAAAAGAATGTTATGCTACGAATGCCAGTAGAATTTTGTGGACAAAGAACACTTAACCCAAGTAAGCCTCCTGAAATTATAACGAAGAAAATAGTCGTAAATAACTATCTCAGCGAAGTCTTCGCGAGGCCATCTAGCGACCGAACTCGATGGCTCATAATGGACCTCGGTACGGTCCGAAGTCGAAGTTCCATGTCGGAAGTCGGGCGCCCCTGAAGTAAAAACATATTGAGTTTTGATGCACTCCGTTATTCGTTTTCTAAAAGGTATTGTAAATGAACTTATATTAGCAGCATTCTATCTATAATGCAGATCTGTCTTACCTCGACTAGCAGATCGCGGAGAAAATAAAAGGACTATTCAATCAGATATGCACATACGAACCAATACCATAATACTGTATAAGTAATATGATTTCATTTTCAATTGCATTATGTGGGATTTCACACGAGAACAGTTTAAATGATTTTAAACTGTTCTCGTGTGAAATTTAGAAGACTTAAAATAAATCTTACATGTACTCACTATCACAAAGAAGTTTTTAAAAGCTTTACTTTATTCCTCCAAATATCATGCACTATTTTCCAAAAGTTACTAGTCACAACACAACTCGATTCTGTTCCCGCTACCGATTCACATCGAGTCATCAAAATATAATTCGGTTATAGAACAATTGGTACAACCGGTGCGAACCAGGGGCGATCTAGTCGTGGGTAATAAATAAACGTGTTGATCGTACAATTAACGGAAGCGATTGTAATCTAGAACGAACACGAGGCGATACGCCTTCCTCTGCTGCAGACATCAAATGAATGCACGTGTAAGTTCGCGAACGCACAACACTATTTACATGACACATTGCAAAGCACTTATAAACCTTTTACAATCCTCGAAATGGGCATGTATGAAATTCATTACTCTTACTAAACAGTTATTGAGATACATACAAACTCTTAAAACCTTACTCATTCGTCTAAAGATTTCTACTTCTTATTAGTTTTCAAAGAACAGCTGACTGACAAACATAACAAACAAAGCTCCTTGACATTTTGACACTTTTAGTTCATTACGAATTGGCATAGTTTGGCAGTCCGGCATGTAACCATGACGACCCGCGTGGCGTAATGGTTACCATGCCGGACTGCCAATCGGAAGGGTCCCGGGATCGAATCCCGGCGAAGCAGAAATTTGAATGATGAGTTTAAATTTCTGTTCTCGGTCTGGGTGTTTGTGTTTCTGTCTCTGTGTGTGTCCATGGTACCCACGACACAGGGTATATCTACTCTAATGTGAGGCTATGAGTGTGAAACCTTATTTATTTATTTATTTATTAAACTTGCGAAGATTATATATTATGAGTAACTTTAATAAGAACTGAGGCAGTTTTTTAAATTAAATATAGTTTTGAGTCACGACATATTGTAATTACTTTGGTTAGCTTCCAAGACTTGCATTCGAGAGAACTTAACGTTTTTAAGTAGGTACTTACATATAAAATTTTTGATGAAACATGCATAACTTTCAACCCAGAAATTTTTGCGCAATGCACAAACTTGTTTGTGAAGCAACAACAGGAGAAAACGAGCAATCAAAGGAAGAACACATCCTATTCCGTTCTAACGAACGTCCAATTAGCTCTAATGTCTGAAACTGGCGCACATGTGAATCTTACATTTGTGGGAATTATAAATATATAACGTAAAACATGTTCAGTTAAATGATACTACTGAAACTTAAATGCTGAATAAAGGATTGATGAATAAATTAATACATAGTCTTTATTACAAGTTTGAATATGACAGTAATATAAATAAAAAATATAATAAAAAACTAAGCTGACTCCCAAACTCCCAAATACTGCGCTCTTAAAGGTATGAAATAAGAAAATAATCTCAATCTGAACTAGTTATGAAAGATAGTCAGTTCAAGTTAAGTGTGAATAATTCTGCAGGCATTCACATTTGATAATGCAATGGCATTTGCCTTCTGCGGGTCAGAAGGCCCGTGTGCTTGCATATCAAACACAAGAGACTATTTTATCATATTTACTTAAGGCCATAATTATAAATTATTATCGAAACATATATTTATCTCAACGTTGTTATGCTTCCGGATGTATGTAAAAGTAGGTAACAAAATAAAGCTGGAATTGAAATTGAAGCTGATCAAAAAATTGATTCAGTATCACGTACATCATTACAGTATTATTATAGTACGTGAGTCATCAAAATTATAATGAAGTTAATAAGAATGCACGTAAACTGCAAACGTCCGTTATGCCTAAACACAAATTCAGCAAACACAAAAAACCTACACTTACTCACACTTATTTATCAATAAACAATAGATATTTAGAATAAGAAATCACAAAATGAGTACGATTAAAAAATGAAGTTATCGACATCGACATTATTATAACTATTATAAGTTTATCCCTTTCATTTATTGAACTTTCATTACGTTTTATAAACAGATATTTCATCGTTCCCGACTGTAATGCCTATTAACGATCCATTTGTAGTGGCGGTTTGTGGTCAGCCATCCTTTCAAGCAATAGATAAAGCGTCCGTCGATTTCAGCCTGTAATTGCTTCTCACGCACTTAAAGCATCTAATAGCATGTCGTCAGAAACAGTTAGAGTAATACAAACTCTTTCACTTCACACATTAGACGTATTCATAAGTTTTACAAATACAAGTTTAATATAAACAAGCAATAAACCATACAGGAAAATTTACTAACAAAACAAAAATGGAATTGACCTATGTACTAAATCAATAGGAATGTAGCAATAATTATGTGTAACTTCATAAAGATCATAACATTCAACCAATAAAAGCTAAGCAACATTTCGGTAATTAGTAAAGTAACATAATTGTTACCTGACAAATAACAAATATTATAAAAGCACTTTATATGCTCCCAATATTTGCGTGCGCTGGGTAGATGCTTTAACAATTAATGGCAGTAATTAATAAGAAAATAAACATTTCGGTGCGAATTATTTACAAGATTTAATGAAGTTGATTCATCATTCTAAAACCTATTTGGCGCCCTCCTGTCTAGGTTTCGTGTCTTCGCAGCGACCTCGTCTCGTGAAGAACATAAAATTAGTTCGAAAGTAGCCGGATAATCCTTAAAAAAATCGGACAAGTGCGAGTCGGACGCGGTTTCATTAGTTTTAATTTGTCTTGACAGATAAACTAAAAGATGGACAACAAAGTAAGCCTACATGAATTCCGTTGGTTTACCTTTGAGATACGAAGCCTTAAAGTACATAGAATAATGAATACGGTCACGATATCTACATGGGCAAGACTAATATATTACACATATTAATAAAACCAAATGCACTGCATAATGCAGAAACGACGTAAACCGCAAGTTACGTACCAACTCGTGGCAAGCCATCGTGACGGGGCCTGTTTAGATCACATCGCGCTTCATTTACCCAGTTACTGCTCCTGTACAAACTTTGTTATTTACCTCGACGGGTTAATTAAACGACCTAATACCAGCTTGATCTTACGACATCATATAAAGTAGCATTATGCTGTAGTAGAATAGTGTTAAAAGTTAAGAGATTTTTTTTTCCTACTGCACATCATCTGGTGCCATATAACTTCAACCGTAAACTTGAATGTTACCATCTACGAGAAAGAGAAATCACCAAATAAGGCGTTAATTCGTTTTCGAAGTGTTCAAGGACTCTGGTTTATGTATTTGCCAGATTCATTCATTCGTCGGCTCCACAAGCGAAGCTGTCGTTGGCCCCCTAGCTCAGCCAATTGCCGTTGATACAACATACAAAAGAAATGAAGATTGACCTCCACCAAAATACTGATGCTTGATGCTTCCACTTTCTATAAACCAGTACTATATGTGAACTATCAGAAGCAACGTAACAAGGAACGCCGGGGAATGTACCTTGCGGTCGAACAAAGGCCGGTTACGGCCTTAATTAAACCACTCGTGGTTGAGCGAGTGATTGCAATATACACAGGGCGTTTCGGTTACCGGCCAGTATACCTTTTACAATTATTATTATCGGTCTGATCAAGCTGGAATTAGTAAAGTTACGTAAAGTTATCAAGTCGTCTACATCCAACATCAAGCAGGACTCCTACTCCTAAACTGAAGAAGCAGTATTTTAATTTAATAACGATAACAATAGTTAAACCCATTAAGTTATGAATATGATATTAAAAGAGAAACAACCCAAAAGACATCTTCGATAAGCGACCCCTCAGCAGGGGGAGAAATATTGAACTTTAATTTTAAATTTTCTGCAGAATATTTTTAGGTTGGGATCACGATCAAACAAACGACAGCAGATTTTGTTTTATCTTGGCCGGAAAATTCTACATGTTGAATTTCAACTCAACGTTATTACTTGATTTGGTTGACCTATCATCACGAGGTCTTTACTGAAGATCATATTGATAAAATGTGACAAATGCACATCGTATAACGTGTATTATTAGAAATATTTTGCCATGAAAATACATTCTGAGTCATAATTATCTGTTGATAGCTAAATTTATTTAAACAATCCCGGGGTATTAATCTCATCTGCATAATAACGCCCATAAAATCATAGCGTAAGCACAATATTCTAAATGGCTTCAAATCTGTTATCTCGAGACATGAATTGCTAAGTTTATTACTTCACTTAAGTAAATTAAGTCATGGTGGAACGGGGCATCGTTATGGCGTATGTAACTTAGGTCTAAAAATGCTTCGGTGGATCTATTTTAGGAATAATTTCAACATTATTTGGGGGTTGATACGGAAACTCAAGGTCACTGTGATCAAAATTAATAGACTATGAACTAAATGATCTATTAGCTAAGTGCAGTTTGGTGGATTTAACGTTCCCTTGAGGAAATAACAATGCTAATGTAGTATTTTAGTAAATTGGATAAAGTTTGTATGGAATATGGTGGGAATTTTAAAATTCCATCGAATAAATTTAAATTTGAACTACCTGGTTGGTCGCCTATGTTTTCAAGCTTCACATGAAATATATTTACGTTCTGGATTGCATTTATTGACGTCTCCGACGATTCATATCATGATTATGTGTTCATTCATTATCATATTATTATCAGTGCAGTCCAACGACCAAATAATTATACGTTTACATATATTATACGTTAATAACATAAAAACTTCAGCATTTAACTAAAATCAAACTAGGGTTTTAAAATAACTATAGATATTAAGTAGATACAGAAGAAAAAAAATGATATAAGAAAATACCATAAACTAAATGAATTGTATGGTACCATTTGTAGTACCTATTAATTTTAATTTAGAATTGTACCAATAACTTGGCTCTAAATTTAAATTATGAAGAGAAGTTTAGAAAATATATTGAACACAGAAATAAGACAGACACAGCCTTCAACGCTTCTGCGGTCGTCAACATTAACATCGTGCCTTGGATAGATTAGATTATCATTAGATTATCACAAGGTAAATAAACATTGGAGTTAAGAGTCATCATACTACTAGCATATCTACTAGTTTTGTTTAAACAACAACTTTAATATTTTGAAGGTAGTTGTTATTGATAACTAAATCGTTAAAAGTTTAGTATGAATTATATACATATAATGTCAGTATCAGCATTTATATAATGGACATTATACACGTCGCAAGTTTTTTAAATCATTGCTGCTCTCTATCCTCATTCATTTGGGCACGTGGAGAAATGGACAAGAGTTTAAATTTTACGGACATGATTAAACATAACAGAGATGTTTTTTTATTGTTTTAAAATTTCAGGAACCGTGGGACAAAATGGGCGAAGCTAGTTATACCACTTTAATTTTTTTTAAATATATATTTAGGTATTTAATTTAAAAATACAATAAAATTGTATACATACAGCACTTATAAACATCGTTTCTTTACTTAACAATTTACACGATATAGTGCTAAGCATTTGGTCACATTACTTGATTTAATTTACTGTTGAATTTGTGCCCTTCAAGGAATAGTCACGTTTCTTCAAGTCATGTGTGGTTAAAAGTCATTTTATTAATGATTTACACTTGACGTGCATAAATAATAAGAATCGAATCTAGTAATCTATAACAGTTTGTAACAGCAAAGAGGAGGCTTTAGACAAGATCAATCTAGAAGATGATACATTTGATAATGACGCAACATAGAAACAAAACATATACACCTATATGCTAGCAGCAACAGCAGCAGAAGAAGAAGAAGAATGAACGAACTATCTTTCTATTATTATTGTTAAAATGAAGAAATACAAAAAAGGATAACGCGGCGAATAGTTCAAATGTTAAAAGAACACAAATCGAAACTGGCACGCAAGATATCTTGAAAATGCGGAGTGATACTAACCTCAATTGTCGTAATTAAAATTGGACGACACTGCCAAAGCTTATCATTTATCTTAGTGGTTTGTCGGAACTCGTAGTCGGGGATCTTTGTATTTGAGTACATTTGTTACTACATTGCGTCCAGAGCCCTTAGTGTAAGTTTGTAAACACACAAACGTTACTGCTACTGCGTCAGAGTTAAAATTGGACAGATAGATCTTATCCTGAAAGGAATAAGGTCGATAATTAAATTCTTAACGCAAACGCGATAGTAACGTTTTCGCGTGTGCAGACTACACTAAGGCCTCAGGACATTAGTCAGCCACTCCTCCTTTGAGATTTAAATTTTAAATAAAATTTTGTTAAATCTTTTGATCATTACATTACGTAATGAATATGCTAATTTTGTTAATTAAAAATATCTTTTTCTAAAGCAGCATTTCCATATTTTCTAGCATGATCAATTCAGTAACTTTAGAAATATAAATAAAAACATTTGAATACCCATTCCTTTAATCAAATTAAGTAAATCACACATAAAAGGTACAATAGCGTTGAAATCAGTCATCATCCAAAGAATTAAAGTAGTAAAGACGTCATACTTCATTTCATACTACGAGTATGTCAAAATACGGACTGTAACTTAATCAACTGACTAATAAGCGTCGCGTGCGTATGCGCAATATCAATTAAAAATATTATAGTAAATACGAGTAGTACGCTAAATTACGCGATTCATGTTTGACTACATATGGCTTTTAAAGCTAGGGTCTAAAAATCGTATACATATTTTGGAGCCTTTACTGACTTTTCTCAGTTATTTGGTACATACTTAGGTAATAACGTTTGCTATTCTTAAAACTTTTTATCGCCCGAAACTTGATACTTCGGACTTCTGACGATATGCTTTAACCCATTAATGGCCAAAATTAAATGAAAGACAATATAATTGTGAAATATTTATATTCTTAATCTTTATATGAACATCTTAATATAAAGCGAAACAATTTTTTTTAATTATTATTTTTTATACTTTTTTAGGGGTGTACTTGTTTGAGTACAGCGGCCACTTACGAGTGAAAATTTTCAAAGCATGGCTTTTCAACACAAAGTGTTTTCAAACACTTTTTGCATTCCTAACGGACCCTAGCTTCTGGGGATAGTGTCAAATAGTGTCTGACCAGACTACGGCTGAATAAAAGTTGATCCATAGGGTCATCCTTGCTGATAATATGTAAACGCCAGGCGTATGATATGACCATATCCAACAAGTACGTAAACAAAACCCACCACCACTTCTTGCCATCGCGATCCAATACAGTGATATAGACTGATCCAGCTCATCAACTCCACCCATACCTTTATTGTAGTTTTGAAATAAAAGTGGAATCCTTACATCAGTTTTCTCTTTTTTCACTGTGCACCATCGTTTTACCGTGCCCATTGGTTCAAAGTCGTCGTAGTTGGTTGCCATAGTGCAGACACTAATGTCTTTCCATCTGACTAGCAATATTTCATTAGTTTTGTCGAACCTGTAATCAAATCTAGCTCTGTTTTTCGTCTTCATCTCCTTAGAAGCTATCAATGGGCACTTTTTTGTGCGATTCTCACGAACAGTTCCAGTAGCGCAGTACCCCAAATTTCTCAAATCAATCAAAAGATCACAACAGGAAGTATTCTGACGAGTAGTAGTATAAGATGGTGAACATTTTCTCCTGGTTGGAGTTAGCTGTCGCTGCTGAGCGCTAGGCGTTTGCTGCTGGGTGCTAGGCGGTCGCTGCTGAGTGTGAGGCGGTCGCTGCTGAGCCCTAGGTGGTCGCTGATGAGTGTCAGGCTGTCGACGTATTCTTTTCGCGGCCAATGGTTCGTCATCACTTGAATCAGAGTCACTTGACAAAGTACCCTCATAACGAATAAAAACCTCAATATTACCAGGTACAACTCTAGGCAATGATTGTGTTATCATGTCTTCTTCAGCGCCTTCTTCTTCATAGGTTACGACACTTGGATCAGGTGGTATTATCGCCCTCCTTCTGCGAGGAAGTCATCTCGCATAAGGAGGCGGCGGAGCGGGAGCGAGAGGACGATCCGTCCCAACCCCCGCTCCGCAAACGTAGAAGGGGAAGGAGAAGACGGCAATACGACCGTTCTCTCCCTCCCCCCGGTGGTGGCCTGCAGGCTGGAGGTACGGGGGTGCCTCCACCTGCATTGCACAGGCCATCACTGATGGACAGGAATGACCCGGCGCTCCTGGTCATTCCTGTAGGCTCTCCATAAGGGGAGCGTGTAGGGCCTGCCACGGTAGGCAGGCAGTCGCCGACGATGTTGTGGAATCAAAGGCTCTGCCGATTTCCCACGACATCGTCACGATGGCGATGGAGGAGCGCAGTAGGGTTTAGTGGGTATACCCCTGCC
The DNA here is from genome assembly GCA_911387765.1 of Pyrgus malvae. Lineage (NCBI taxonomy): Eukaryota > Metazoa > Arthropoda > Insecta > Lepidoptera > Hesperiidae > Pyrgus > Pyrgus malvae. The sequence goes on along the minus strand of OU426958.1, from coordinate 1,320,295 downwards.
TCGTAACGGCAGGGGGGAGTCCCACACACCTCCCTCTGTCCCCTTGACAGAGGTCGAGACGGTGCGTAATTGCATTCCCTACTTAAAAAAAAAAAAAAAAAAGGTGGTATTATCGCCAAGTCATAGTCACAATCATTAACATAATTTTCTATGATTGCTTCAACAGCAACTGCTTCCTCGAGTCCTCTGAAGTTATTTGTGTTGGAGAAAATCTTTCGCTTCATTGTTCAAAACCTGAAACAAATTTATATTTTTTATGCACTAAAGTGGCCAGTGTACTCAATTGAGTACAGTAGGCTGAACCTCCGTCTAAAGCTAGCAATTTAGAATATCTTTTGCAACCTTCTAACTCATATCATAAATTACACTATATTCTATCACAAATACAACTAAAAATAACATTTACCCTTGGAAAAATATCAATAAAAGATAAAAAAAGTACTCACTTGCACGTTTATGCAATACACTGAGATCCAATGGCTCTAAATGACACAAATTTTTGAAATACCCTTATATTGAATTACTCAAAATATAATAAATTTTACCTTCTATTTAGTTAAATATAAAGTTTATGACTAACTCACCACAGTTTAAGATATGTTTTTTTTAACAACTGTACCCAATTGAGTACAGTGGCCAAGAATGGGTTAAAGATTTCCTCTGCGTATAGGTAAAATTCACGACTTTTACCAAGAAAGTAGGAATCGTACCATAATATTAGTACTGACTGATAAATAAGGAAAAAAGTTTGTTAAGAAAGTTTCTCAAAAAGTGAAATATCGTATTGACTATTGGCTAATCTATTTTCACGTTCTAAAGCAGAAGAAATATTCGAGAACTGATGTGTCTACATTGTCGTAATTAAGTTGAATGATGGAGAAAATTAAAAACAATATAAAGTTTTAAGCAATGTCATGTACGTTTTTTCATAATTTATAAACAACTTTGTATCTCTAAACCACACCACGACTTTCATTTTAAAATTGCAGCAATTATAGCAATTAGCTTCGAAGCTACTAATTATTACAAGGGAAAACATCGAGATATATGTAGTAGTACCTCAATGAGGGAAAACGACGCATCATTCCTTTTAACAAACATAATCGTTAGGTATGCAACCATTCTCAGTTCAAAATTAATTCTTAGTTATGGACAGGGAAGCAGTGGACATAAAAGTGGAATTACCGTTGATAACAATGTATGTGTACAGTAAATTCCTATGACAAACATATTAGTCTCAACCAGAAGTGTTGACGATTTATTAGCAGAATAATGTAGACAGAGATCTTAGACTTAATCTTTAAAATTAGTGATCCTCTCATCTTAATATATATAAATCTCGTGTCACAATGTTTGTCCTCAATGGACTCCTAAACCACTTAACCGATTATAATAAAATTCGCACACCATGTGCAGTTCGATCCAACTTGAGAGATAGGATAGCTTACATCTCAATTAATAGTCGCAATATTATTTTATTTCTGATATTTTAAGGCAGAACAACGTCTGCCGGATTCGCTCTGTTAGTAACTGTCAAACATTGATTTTGCGCCATCGTCCAGAAGTTTGACATTGTCTGAATAACAATACATCTGTCACTATTTGTTTTATATTTTTTATTTGGCAGTAACATAAAAACTCTTTGAGATGATAAAGAAACTAATCCTCTTTCAATATATTTAAGGCAGGACAACGTCTGCCTGGTTCACTAGTGTCCATATAAATATAAGGCTATGATTTTGTTAACAGCGATTTGTTGGGCTTCATCTGACGGCAGTACGTGCCTCCCTAGACGAATGCTACATTTGTGATTTAGCGCACCACAATTTAAAAGGTGGTGGCGTGGTGTCTCGCTCTCCTTCCCACAATATCTACACGCGTCGGTTGAACTTAGTCCTAGAAGCGAGCGAGTTTACTTTACAGTGACCAGTAAGGTCTCTGGTCACCGTGCGGATATTTTTTCTGTTAAGCATTAACTCTTCAGTATAATTCCGCTCATATCCTCGTATCAGAACTTTGGAGTGGCTGTATCCTGGTTCTTCAGTCCAGTCCATCAACGCCTCCCTGCTCTGAGTGAGAAGTTTTTGTTGGATTGTTATTCTGGATATGCCACAGAAGGGCCGAACTGCGTCCCTTTTGCACCATCTCATGTCTCGTTTGCTTGTATTGACGAGTGTCCAGAAACGCATACTAAAATAACCCTGTTTCTGGCAGCCTTTCACCGTATACGCCACACCCTATCTCACATGACCCATTTTAGATCCATCAGCATACCATACTACGCCATTCACCCATCTGGCAACTAAGCCATTCCTTCCTGTCGTTCCTGGTAGACAGCAATACCTGGTATAGTTTAACGATAGTTGCTTCACGGCATAAATAGGTGTAGGAGTGACACCCCTCGGTTGAACCATAACTTTAGTTGTTCGAGGTTCCATAGGCCATGATGAACGGGATAAACACAAAATCAGAATAGTCGGTAACAGACATAATCTTACAAGTCACAGTTCAAGTGTCATGAAGTTGATCAATAATAGACGAATGGTAGACATCGAATCTCTGACATAACACGTACTGTAACAAACATTATACCGACTGCCCTAGCAAAACTTACAGTATTCGCAGGAGACCGGTTCAGCGACCGGTTTGCAGAACCGCAGTTCTACGTCACCAACCTTCGTAAACAACTAAGAAACAAATACTCAATTAAAATTATAATGGCAATTCACTCTATTTGTTTGGTACTAAATATGTATTCATGGTTATCTTCACCTACATTGATTAAGTTATGTGACCATTGGTTAAAAATGTTAAAGACTTATCAAATATTGATGAGTGACTAGTGAGTGAAATACTGACAACCGTATCAGAAACCGTACAAATTTTGAAACAGACAAAGAAGAGCATATATATACTTTTGAGAAATATATGATTATATCTGTTTCTTGTTATATAAAGGTTTTTTAATCATCAGAAGCAATTTACAGTAATTCATAAAACATCTCTTTAGGTAATTTTATTTCAAATCTTGAGATCTATCAACGATCTGAGATCTGCAACCCTTTTTGCATCCCACTACTGGGCACGGGTCTCTCCCAATTATTGGGGAGGCCTGGAGCTTACTCCACCACGCTGCTCTAATGCGGTTTGGGGGAGATACAGGATATAATCTTAGTATGAACATATTGTGTCTAGTATAATTTAGACATCTTAACATTCATGTAAACATATTTCCGGCATATGCATCATTATTAGAACCTAATAACATTTCATCACTTAACTAATTTCATGGATGACTCAAGGCAGTTTTGCACACAATAAAAACATCGCCAATCGATTTATGACAATACAATCGGAAAGTTTTACCGTTCTGACGGCCTCCAAAACTTACTGGAGTGACTTGAAACTGTGTTTCAGACTGACATCAAAAGTAAAAAATACTTTAGAGAATTTAGTTCAGCTTATAGTCGTCTTAGTAGTGAACTAGATCTTATAATATAGTTTGAACAAAATGAACAGAAAAAGAAAACATTAAATAAATTCACCTATATTCGCTGTCACCAAGCAATAGTATGGGCATAGTTTTAAGGAAAATATTACTAAATACGATTGTTTTTTTATCTGAATGTAAGTGACAACGATGAAAAACCGCTTTCTTTAGTAGTAGACTGAAATCATGACATGCCATTATTTTATGACCACTTAGAGCAAACCCAAAACAGCAATAACGAATATCACACATTAACTTCCATTACTAATTTTAAAGAGTTAATTCCATAAATCCAGAAAAAGCTACCAACAAGGCCAAAATAGAGATGAAGTTGAAAAAGAGTATGAGAAGACAGCGATAAAATCATGCCATGCATAGAGAGGCATATGCTAAGAGTAATACTAGAAATTTACATAACTAAACGGAAGAAGACAAAATCAATTTTTAAGGAATTTTCCAATATTTCAATGCCTTTGAAAGTGAATAAAGTGAGCAAAACTTGCCGGAAAGAGGAGATGTGCCGAAGTCGATACTACGCTCCAGTGCTCCCCTTAACGACGAGAAAACAAACCGCACCAAGATACCATTATCTATGTTACACAAAACGAATGTACACATAGAAATTGTACTCAGATTACCATCTTATTACTCCTTTTGCTTATTATACAATGCTTTTACTGTCACTTCTTTCAAACTTCACTACATCCGAATAGGCCAGTCATTATCGACACAAAAAAAGGCAAACATCGCAAACGCGCATGTATCTACGAATCTTTTATATGTTGTTAGGTCCCCTAAGAGTAGTCTATACCAAAAATTGCAACCCTGAAAACCTTGTGCTGCCACCATGATGCTCGAAAAACTGCGAAATTCTGGCTCTTGTTTCTGTTTTTTTGAAAAAAGTACCTTAAGGAAGCGTTTTTCAGATATAGGTACTTGTGATATTATTTTATCAAGCTTTTACTACAATTTAAGCCCAACATGAGATCTCTAGGTCAATTAGTTGCGGAGGTACAGCTAATCAAAGATGGGCAATTTTTTCGAAAACGTGGAAAATTGTCGGTAGGGTTGTCAAGACATTTGCTGGATAAACTAATGGTCCTAGAGTATAGCCATGAGAGAAGATTTATAAAAAAAAATGAATTAGCTTTAATTTAATTGCAAAGTGGAGCCTCTAGGCCTCCACATTTCATAAATAATTAAAAAAATAAAAATACTTACCGGATTTCGAATAAATGATGAAAACATTCTACTGAATGACGTGGGTATGTATTTCTTTAAAAAAACATGCAACATTAGTGGTGGTGAATTAGACATTTTAGATGTAACATGGTTTCGAATTAAATTACACTAACTTAACAAATAAACATAGAAAAATATCACAATAAAATACTAAGCACAAGGACTGGTTAGACTTTTGCCCTTTTGGACGGGCCGGGTCTCAGCCAGTCTAGATCAGTGAGAGGGAGCGGGGGAGAAGAGACAATGTTTTCTGGAGGTGGAGGCAGGCCGTCATATGGTGTTGGGTTGTTCATATCCTCATCCTCGTCGTCTTTGTCAAAAACGATAGTAGTGACGTTGTTGCAATTTCGTCCTTCGCAAAAGGAGCAAACAATTGAGCACTTGCGCCCTGCCTTTCTGCATTTGCATAACCCTAAGCATCCTTTTTCGCATTTGCAAGCCACAATTCTAAGCAGGTTCTGAGGAGCAGGCTCTGCGCGCATTGTGACGGGCATGAGACCTTGATTGCTGGTGGCCCATCCTAATAGATATGGCCTATTTCATTTCCATTCGGATGTGCATATCGAAGTTCGAACGAATTTCAATTAAAAGAAATGATTCAAATTCAAATTTCAAATTCAATTAATTTATTTGCATGAACATGGGTAAAGAAAAGATTTTTACATTAATATAGCTATTCCGCCAGTCAAGGCATGCAAAATTTACTATTCATTTAAATATATTATTTCAATTTAGCTAAATAAAATCTAAATATGTATATTATAAAAAGTAAAGGGTTTCTTTGTACGTAAAGACACGGTTTACTCTATTATCATTAACTCCAATAAACTTCCCGTTGGGGTGGTAAACACCCCTTGGTACGTAGATGATAGTAAGGGAGTTTGATCGCGGTGGGTGGAAGTGGGTAGAAAAATCTGAAAAAAATATATCTGTCCTTTTCTAACCAATAGGGACTTCTGGGTGGATCTCAAAATTTCTGGGATGATCTAGCAAACTATTTTAATTTTAATTTTAATGAGAATGTTCGAGAAAGTTCCAGAAACTTCTCGAATCATTTGGATTTTTTTAAATAATTTGAATTAATTGAGAATATTCGAGAAAGCTTCTGATATGATCTGGATTTTTTTAAATAATTGTAATCTTTTGTCGAATGATCTGAAGATTAATTGCAAACTTTTTCAATGAAATGAAAATATTCGAGAAAGTTCCAGAAACTTCTCGAATGATCTGAAGATTTTTAAAACAATTGCAAACTGTTTTAGATTAGTTAATTGAAAATGTTTGAGAAAGTTCCAGAAACTTCTCAAATGATCCGGAAAATCCTACTAATATTATAAACGCAAAAGTTTGTATGTATGGATGTTTGTTACTCTTTCACGTAAAAACTACTGAATGGATTTAAATGAAACTTTACAATAGTTTAGCTTATACATCAGAATAACATATAGGCTACAATTTATAAAGATATTGTGTGAATTGTCCAAAATAGGACGATAAGTGTCAAGTAAGTAGGAAAAAATCTACCATCTACGAGTTATTCTGGCGTGCGCTGCCAAAACTGCTAGAGTTACACATTCGTAATGTATGATGAAATGTTTATCCTAAATAGTCCTGCTTATCCTAAATAGCCGGTCCACGGCACTTCAGAAGGGACTTCACTTTATGCTAATGATACTCTCTAACGCGGGTGAAACCGCGGGGCACAGCTAGTTAAATATTAAAACAAAGTAGCTACATCATTATTACAATCAAAAGTTATACCTACATAACTAATAAATCACATAATACATTACAAATACCATCAATATTAATTACAGATCAATTCAATATACAATAACAACTAATAGTATATTTCATTTTTTTTTTGTGCGGAACCGCGGACAAGTGCGGAAAGGCTGTCATTACAAGGAGTTCCGACAAATGTCTACCCGAGCCGAGGCGCAGCCGAAGCTGAGGGTTGACAGTCGGAACTCCTTCCAATGACGGTTCCGCACGTATACTGAACAACTATTTTTAATACAGTTGCGAAAAAATGAAGCAATTTAATAAAATAATAATAACTCGCAAAGAACATTATTGAAAAATGGTGCCAACCGTAAAAGAATACCTGCATGCAGAGATTTTTTTTGTTTTCTTCACCCATCCTGGGTAGGCAAAGGGAATTATGTCCATACAGCCAAGTCTTCAGTAGTTTTTTTTTGTTGATATGAAATGAAAATATTAATGAGATGAAATGAAATGAAACCTAACCTAACTCATTGAATCAAATCATTAAAATTCAGATTTTTTTAAAACAAATATCCACGCGCACGAAGTCGCGGGCGGCCGCTAGTATTTGAATAAATTAGAAAAAAATATATAAGTATTATAAAATAAACATTTATGTTTACAATATTTTTTCAATAGAATTTTTGTTTCTGTCTATAAACATTTTATAAACTTCTAAGTTACTACTTAGAAGTTTATAAAAAAATTGACGTACGTATCTATTCAAAAATAACAAATAATTGAATACTTTAAAAGAGAAATTAAAATTTAAAAGAGTAATCAGTCAAATAGCGTACTGAATTAATTGCGTACAGAACCGATCATTATGCAAGTTACCGGCAACTCGGTGGCAACATCCTGTAGAGTGCAATCACAGCATAATTGTGACAAATTATTTAAATTGCAAGAGCCGACAGATCGTTTTACATGAGTGTTAGCGCCAAGGATAAGTAAAAGTAAGATTTACACAGATTATCTTGCTGATACCTTGCTTGAACGTTTAAATCTTAACCACTAATACCACTATGTTTTATTTACCCATATTTTAATATTACTCACTATGTTTTATTTAGAGACAGACATATTTCGAAAATTCTTAACGCGACCAATACTTAAATAATCATTATGTCTATCGATAGAATAGGCTAGATGACAGATTTTTAAATACCTTTCCTTATTGTATGTACACGTCTCCTAGTTTCGAAAAAAGTTTATTTCAGCAAGTTTTAACGTAAATTAATGTATTTTCTGCTATGTAATTTGAATTAAGCGCGAAAACGCTCGTAGGTGTCATGGCGTCGGCTTGCTCGTCAAATTTCAAGCAACACGATGACATTTACTGGGACGTGACGTCATTCCTTTTGATTGACGTTTCAGATAACATGGCCGATTGCTGTATTTAATACTTTTATTTTATTGAAAATCTTAATATTTATATTAAAACGGGATCATATTTTAGAGCTTTTTTAGCACCCATATATTTTTCTGTAAAACCATTTGTTTTCTGATTCTTTAATAGTGTCATCATGCCTTTTACTCCATGGCTACTCTCACAAATATGTATAAGAAATAAACGAAGAATACAAAACACAATATTATCCTCCATTAGTGATGAATACACAATAACTCTTATGCAAGGCTGTTAGTTCATGAGCGATTTCCGTTACGACTGATCTGTGCGACACTTTATCCATTTATAGTGTCTTTGACCTTACAGCACTTAGCTTGAGTAATACCAGAGTACCCGACCCCGGGTTTAATTCTCCTAATCGTTCATTTGCTTGCAAACAAACCTTTAATGCTAGGCCTTCGATTATTAGATTATTAGACTTTTTTTACAGATGCATAACAGAAGAAAGCCTTCTTCGGCTAGCGTAGAAGCACAACATTTTGTGGTAGAAGGCAAGCGACCTTCGCAGCTAAGCGAAAGAGGCGCGGTCGGGTGTGAGAAGGGTAACAAAGGGTGGATTTCATGCGCGTTTCCGTGCTTCGCAGGGCGCGTTTAGCCACGGGACCTATGGCTATAATATTATCGATATATAGCAGTCGTTAATCGTTGACAATGGCCCTTTAGGCGGTTTAAAAATTTCCAATAGGTACAGGTAATACAGTTTCGAAAATGACTAGTGCATCTGTAAAGAAAGCCCATTTCCCATTGAACACATACCTATGCAAAATTAGGCCTAATTTTGATTTTAAGAGTCATTTTTAGGTTAAGCAGCCGTGGCAAGATTATGATTATAAAAAATAACAATTTGTGAATACGTGAGAAATTATTTATTGGTATTACATATGTATATAGCTTTTAACGTTTTCTTAACGTAATCATCGGCGGAACCTTGTGTTTAATTCTTGTCAATTGCTCAGTAGCCTTTGGAATGTTTTTCAATTATGAATTGTTACTTTGAAGATTAGCTTACGACGGACGAAGGATTTACCACCAACCAATATTGTATGTCAAGCCATGTTAGCCATACAGAGAGCCATACGAAAGGTCATCGAGCTATAAAAATCGCATCTATTATACTTAGTTACAATTCCAACTAGAAATATGAAGGTTGTCGACACTGTTTATTTCACCCCGTACTGAAAATTTTTGCAGCTTCCCATTTCAAAAGTGACCGCTGAAACAAAACACCAATTCGATGCAGTCAGGTGATAAAACTACGGATAAGTTCATTGATCCGAGATATTTCTCAACTAATCTGCTACTTTTATTGCCATCATGTAATCCAGTTTCATTACGTGCATAAAGTAGATCGATCTTATAATTCTTATGTAAGGTCGGTAATATAATTTCCTCCTATTTTGGATCGTGGTCTACATAGACTGAAGATCAATACCAACCGTTTGTTCTTGTCTTGAAAATGAAGATCTTTAAACGTACAGGATTTTCGAAAAACAAACTCACACATTGTTCGAATTTCATATTTCATTTTATAATCCATTAATATTTCATCATAAGATGGAAGCGTTAGAACTTAGTAACGAAACTCGCGAAATACAATTACAACTTGGAACAAATCATAATCAATCATTCGTTAGCTCGGTTGGAGTAGTGAAAAATAGAGAGGAGAGATTCTGACGGGTTAGGATTGAAATAAATACATAGGATTATAAATCAGTCCTTGTAAGGATATAGGAAGTTATAGTTTTCATCGACGATCCGTAAATAACATTATAGAGAACGGAAGAATTCTCTGCTACCTTACTGTGCAGTATTATTGATAAATCCTTCAAAATCAGTATGTTTATAAAATTAAATATCCTATTTACACACATGACGTTACACAATCACTTTCGCGTTCAAAAATAATAACAATAGTAAGGACTTGAGTTGTAATGAAAATGTTTTTCATTAATGCTAATATATTCCAATAGCATAGTTATTACAACACTCAAAGTACTCTTAGTACTAAAGTAAGCCATTTGCAAAGTTATAAAACAACATTACTGAAACCACAAAAGGACTGTAAAACCAAGAGTTTTAGACAAAAGAATATTCATAAAACGAATTTTATAAACCTATTTAATTTTCTCGTGAAGTGTTAATTTTATACGGACCAAGTTTTTTACTTTTGCGTCCTAATTCGGAGTTGAAAAAAGTTTAACGAATTGTGGACTCGTTATACTTAGAGAGACAATTGTGAAAAGACGAAAGAACATACAAAATTGTACTTAACTGTATCTGTTTAAGGTTCAAAATTGTATGTATTCGAAATATGAAATACTGCAATCCAGACCGCACTTATTTAGACCCATTAGGACAAAAAGAAGCCGTAACAATGCCTAGTACTTATCTAGACCTAGTAGAGTACGTAGAGGTCTAGGTAAGTACGTACTCTAAGACACGTCGACATAATATTATTATCAGAAAATAAACATACGTTTTATTTTATTTTTTGTAATAAGTAGTAGGTAATAGTCATTCAATCCTTTTTCAAATAACTATAGGAAAATTCATACCTATTAAGATGGGGGGATTTTATATGTGCTATTTCAGACTATATTATTATTAATTTCTGTCTCAAATTTGATATCAATCCGTTCAGCCGTTCTTGGGTGATTGAGCAACAAACATCCATCAAAATTTCGCATTAATAATATACTTATTATAAATATAAGAAGGTACCACAGTTAAAATCCAAGTTGGCAAGAAAACATAGTTGTGATAACACAGTCAGAAATTTCTCGCTCACCTCTTTGAATTTCTGCACTGAAAAATTAGATCAGTTCTTATCAGAGCGAGCGCTGTTTCTCCTTGTGTCACGTTCATCTATTGTGGGGCTTCTATCGAGACTTGTCCATTCAATCTTTCTTTGTCTCCAACTGTCACGTGAACAAAGCGATAGACGATGGAATATAGCTGGGAAATCGGTCAAACTTTAACTAAAACAAAGGTTTTTCAAGTCGTTTGCCGTACAATGACCTAGCTTCAGTTTTTCACCTTCAAATGTGAAGTTCAAATGAAACAAATCTGATAATTAACCATTTCAAAAATGTTAAGGATCAAAAATAAAAATATAATTTCTTTGTTATCCTTTCCGCTTTCCTTAATATTTTTAAATGACAAACCTATGATCAGAACGGTGGAATGCAGACCTTGCCAATGGCCCAATGAAAAGTCGCATGATATGTAGAAGTCATAGCCATGAATGACATCCAAACAAATTTTCGTTGTTGTCAAACAACCATCACTCGAGTTTGTCTACGATCAAACTTGACTTACGAGTTTACGACCGAAAGTTTTTCATGATAGAGCAAGAGCCAGCAATGGCCATTTGATTTTGAGGTCTGGCCTTCGCAGACGCTTAGGCTAACTATATTCAAAACAGCCCAAATCATGATGTAGCACAAACGAGTTTTTGTGTAGGTTATTTATTATTATTGTGTTTAGTAGGGCTGCCATAAGCTATTCACAAAAATTTTGTGTTTTACCCAGACCTAAACTCATTTTCGGGTAGACCCCGGACGCCCTCTAAACTAGTACAAATCCGAAGAATCTCAAACAGATGGCAGTCTTAATTACTTATATCTTCCGAAAATTGGAATCTTCCGAAAATTGTATGTACCAGGATATTCTATAACGTCTTTACCGCCGTCGGATTTTCATGTTTGGGAAACAGTACAGTACGACAGCACGAATTATCTTTAATGTCGTGACAACAACAAAAAAACTTTAACCCATAGTTTAATCTTAATTCTTTAGTAATTTCAAGTGTCAACCCTGAATGGTCAGAACATATAAGATCCATGTGATATGGTAGCAAATCAACTTCATTATCCTAAACGGGAAGAAAATCAATTAGTTTCTCAGCTGGGCAACACAGACAACCATGGTTAACTTGAGAACAATATCTCATACATTTGAATTACCCAATAAAATACTTGTTGTGTCCATCCATCCATCCTTCAGCCTTTTATAGTCCACTGCTGGACATAGGCCTCCCCTAACGTTCGCCACTCCTCCCGGTCCTGGGCCTTCTGAATCCAGCGGCTACCCGCTGTCTTCTTCAGGTCATCAGTCCACCTGGTTGGAGGGCGGCCTGTACTCCTTTTGCCGATACGTGGTCGCCATTCGAGAACCTTTCTTCCCCATCGGTTGTCGGTTCTTCTAACTATATGGCCTGCCCATTGCCACTTCAGCTTGCAAATTTTGAGAGCTATGTCGGTAACTTTCGTTCGTCTACGGATTTCATCGTTACGAATTCTATCGCGTAGAGAAATACCAAGCATAGCCCTCTCCATCGCGCGCTGAGTGACCTTGAGCTTATGGAAAAGGCCAACTGTAAAAGACCACGTCTCAGCGCCGTAGGTCATCACTGGCAACACACACTGCTCGAAAACTTTCGACTTCAGGCACTGAGGTATTCTGGACGAGAAGACACTTTGTAATTTCCCGAACGCTGCCCAACCGAGTTGGATTCTACGAGTTACCTCTCTCTCGAAGCTGGACTTACCCATACGGATCGCTTGTCCCAGGTATATGTACTCGTCGACAACTTCGAGAATAGCGCCATCAACAACGACCGGTATAGGTGTGACATGGACGTTAGACATGATCTTCGTCTTGTCCATGTTCATCTTAAGACCCACCCTTTGTGAGGCGCTATGGAGGTCACCTAGCATAGTGCTGAGCTCTTCCAGGTTCTCCGCCAAGATTACTATATCATCGGCAAATCGAAGGTGTGTGAGGTGTTCGCCATTGATGTTAATACCCAGCCCGTTCCACTCCATCAGCTTGAACACGTCTTCCAAAGCAGCGGTAAACAGCTTCGGGGATATAACATCCCCTTGTCGTACTCCGCGCTGCAGTGGAATAGGTCCAGTGCTTCCGTCGTGAACTCGGACTGTCATAGTTGCGGCTTTGTACAAACCCTTCAACACCTCGATGTACCGATAGTCAATCTGGCATCGCTGGAGAGACTCTAGCACCGCCCAGGTCTCGATAGAATCAAAGGCTTTCTCATAGTCCACATACGCAATACATAGCGGCAGGTTATACTCCTCGGTCTTTTGTATAACCTGTCGCAGCGTGTGTATGTGGTCCATGGTACTATAGCCTTTTCGGAATCCGGCTTGTTGTGTACTATGGCTTAAAAAACATCAGTAGTGTACACTCGTTAATTTACCCTTCCAGTTTTTAAATTATTAAATATGTATTTACACTACACAAAACTTACCCAGAAACAATGTTAAACACTGACAAAGTATTCCATAATTAGAAGAGCATGATGCATGATTTCCAATGCACTATTTCTATAAAAGATATATTTGATAGGTAGGAATATATGTTTTAAAGACTAAAGTTGACATTTAAAAGAAACTTCTACAGACATTGATTTAATAATGCTTAAGAACACTTCCTATGCCAAATAGGACTGATCAATACTATAAAAAAAAAATGATTTTTTTTGAGTAGGCATGGGAACTTCACCAGCAATATAACAACTAACAATTTTAAGAGGGAATTTAAAAAACAGAATTATACACAAAAATAACCACATTCAACATAAAAGATTCAAGACAATATTTTATCAAATATTTGACCTCTTTACTTCCTGTTGATATCAATGGCATGGCAACAAAATTGATTTCACATTCAACTGAATATTTATTGAAAACTGGTTAGTGAATGCTCTTGCTAATCATAGCCATATCCAAAACGACTTAAAAAAATGGTTTATACTGAGACTATAAATGCAGTAAAGGTATTCATGCATTTTGGTGTAGTATAGTGCAAGTATAGGTCACATTATGTAAAAAGAATGCTGATGGTCAAGCTGTGCATTAGGTGATTTATCTGTCTATTTGGTGGTATGAGGTTTTTCAATAACCTACTAATAATCAATATACGAAGTCATGAGCAAAAAGTTAGGTTAGTTCAAAAATAAAACATTGGTGGTAGAACTATTACAGTTTGCCCGGGGAAATACCACCGCTGCACCCACTTCTGCCATGAACCAATTCTATTGTGTTTTGGTAGAAAGGTGCAGTTGCCGGCCACACTTACATGAGGCGACCACCAGCTTCCGGAGTAGCAGCGAAACTGCATACAACCTCAGACAAGACTTACCTGTTTGCTTGTGGTTGTATGTAGATGTCCATGGGCTGCAGCGACCACTTAACACCACGTGGCCTGCATGCTCGTCTGCTACTCCTTTCAAATAAAATAAAAAAAACATATGCCTGAACTTTTGTGTGCTAGTGTACCCATGTGCAAACATACCCCCTCCACTTTCTTCCAGCGTTCTTTTTACATGACGCGAACTATAGGTTTTATCACATAAAACTAAATTTAAAAATTGGCCAAGCAAGTGTGTGGCATACTTTCTCACAAAGGGTTTCAAACAATAATTTATAAATATGGCAAAAAATATGTTTGTTTCATGGGAGCCACCTAAAAATTATTTATTTCTATTTTTAGTATTTGTTGTTATAGAGGCAACAGAAAGACATCTTCTGTGAAAAATGGACTGTCTTAACTGTCACAGTTCATGAGATAAAGCCTGACAGACTAACAGACAAAGAAAAATGGACAAACAGTAAAGACTCTTAGTTTATGGTTCCATTTTACCCTTTGGGTATGGGACCCTAATAACAGAGAAACAATTAAGTAGCCTTTTCTTTAGGTATTGTTTTACAAAAAATATATAATTGTACGAAACAAGGCTAAATAAAAATCAAGATGTTACTAATTGATAATTGGGTGTTAGAAAATTAAGTTAGAATTCTTTTAATGGTCTTGGTATCGAAGTTCATGTCTTTATTTGTGGCAGTCATATAGACAATAATAATTAATAGTAGTATGGGAGTTTTATGAAAACCTGAGAGTAATATTAATTTCGTGCACTAGGATCACGAAGTCATCAGAAGACTGCTGTAACTCTCATGAGAATGAAACAAATTATTCTAACAACTTTTACGTGTAGTACAGAATACAATTATTGACCTCCAACTATCTGAACATTGTATGACACATGTTATGTTAGAAATGTACACAAATAAACAAAAGTACTTACAGCCATCACCATTTCAAACGGGTACTTGTGGACCCTAACGGGAGATACGTATTCTTGAACCATGATTTAAGATTTACTCGACTCTCACTTAGTCTGTCACAAGAAAAAAGGATACCAAATCCTCCACGAAATCACTCAGTTCACAATATAGACATTATAGACAGTTGTGTATCAAATGAAGCTGGTATACTTAATAGTTTATTTACACAGAATGTTCACCTAAAACGATCACATGACAACAAAATAAACTAACGTCAAAAATATAAAATGCGCGACGAACGACAAGCGAACACGACCCATGCAAGACCTCAAAATGGGACCGAATTGTTTGCACTGAAGTTAGTTAGCTATTTGTAGTAGAATAGAATTCTAAAATGAAAATGACATTTTTCAAGTGACATATTATGCCAAAACTTGCCAGTTGCCACACTTTCATTTTATCTCAGAACAATAACTAACTATTTAATATACTTCTGAGTATTTTCTGCAGCGTGTCTTTCTGTAAAAATAAAATTAACCTTTGATATAATCAAATCTTTCACTATTTTTCATACTAAATTGAAGTAAAATAATAACTTTCTAAAATATCGGCATATTACCCTATCTAGAAAATCGATTATTGAACTTAAAATCATTATTCTTAAGCTTAAAATATTGTTTTATCTATGGTTGAATGAAAATCGATTTTTATCAATGTGATTATTATCAATGTGATGAAACTATCATAAATTTCATGATAGTTTCAATTTTCATTGAGCAATGTATGTATGTACTTCATTGCTTAATAATGTGCATGCCTTGGTGAAAATTGTATATCGTTTGATGCACATCACAAAATCAATCAGAGATGGTACGTATGTATGTATGCTTAATTAACGAGTGCATGCGCAACATGCGCTGTCGAAGGTTGTTGATCAATACCTTTAGTCCTTTATGATTATTTTGTAAAAATTGTACATTTTGAAATAACAGGCACAAATTTTCACATGTACTTTATTTAAGATGCAAATTCAAATTATTATCATTTCAAATTCAAATTATTTATTGCATGAATACAGTATACAGGATGGTCATATGAGAAAAACAAAAAGTTCTTGTATCCTACCATAATCATGGTGTGTAACATGGTGTGTAAGTACCTAGATGTGAATAAATTAAAAGCAAAAAAAACCTTTTTTAAAAGAGCTTTTAGTTAAATGCTCTAAAAAGAAGAAAATAAAATTTTAATTATGAACATATCAAATGTGTATAATGTGTTCATAAAAGCTTGTAGCACAAAGGGAAGGTGTAACGTTGAGAAAATATGGAAAAAACATGAAATATATTGTTATTTTCCCATTTAAATTGTTAGTAACTGTGGAACATTTATTCGTGCTATCGTCCAGACGTTTGACATAGTTTGAATAATCCAACGGTTTATCTGTCATAATATATTATTTAGTAACATAAAAACTCTTAAGTTCGTTTAATCGGCGCTAGGCGGCGTAGGTGGCGCTGCGCCACGATAAACAGTAGCTCCGTATTAAAATACGATTTAAAATTATAACTTAGTGCAAAAGTGAGTGAAAACTATTACAATCGTTAAAATACTATCGTGAAATTATGTGAAAGTGTTATCCAACCTTGAAAGTGTCGTATCACCAAAAAAACGTCTCACTTATATATTTTCAAAAAACTGTTCAAGAAGTCAACCAAAATTCAACTTATAAAACCATTTAACACCACAAAACCATCAAAACAACTCAGATCTCGGTCTGACCCTTAAAAAAAGCAGTGATTAAGTACTTTTATGTGAAAAGTGTACTAAAAGTGTCAAATTGTTACGAAACAAAACCGTTTGAGAAAAAATTATTTAAAAACGTAAACAAAGAGCAATAATGAAATAACATAACAGCGACATCTAGCGAAGAAACTAGCAAGAACTAGTAACAACGCCAATCTGCAACTTCTGTATGAACCATTACATGAACTAACTACAAAATGAACAAAACCAAGAAATCAAACCAGATGGCGCTGAACACCTACTCTTGCGCAGGGTGTCTGCAAAAGATCAACAAGTTGCCACACATGACATGTAAACAATGCACTAATCACTATGACCTCGAATGCGCTAACATAACGAGCCAACAATATAAAAATAAATTAGCAGAGGGAATGATAAATACATGGATTTGTGAACTATGTAGGAACAAATTACCCAAATCAGATAATTCAAATACCCCGATTCGAAGTCTACATCAACATCATATATTTACAAATCCAGAAAATACGCTACGATTTTCTCCCCCATCTTCTAACGATACATCAAATGTTACCCTTAGAAAAAACACACAAATGTCTAATAAAAACGATCAAACAATCCAACTTGAAGACGAGAGAAGTATCACGGGGGATACCTTATTTGATGAAAGTAGTAAAAATACTTACGACCCCGAAACTACACCCCAAACAAAAATAATCATAAGGGAAATAGAAAAACTACTTGACACAAAGTTAGAGAGTAATCGACTTTCTACAATGCCAGAAATAAAATCAATTATACAGACTGAAGTTAAAAACGCTCTAAGTGATCTGGAAAACAAATTAATGAAAAATATCTCCGATCTTTCAATCGACCAAAGTGAAATAAAAAACCACATAAATAAATTAAACACTCATATGAAAGAAATAGAATCAGAAAACAATATATTAAAAAACTCCATCGACAAAATAAATGTCCAACTAGAACAAATGAAATCCTCGACGCCTATTGAAACCTCAACCTTAATCCAAAATAAGGAAAAAACTATTATACTTTACGGCTTACAAGAATATCAATATGAAAATGAACTGGAACTTAATGATAGAGTTGTGTCAATCTTCCAAGAATTTTATTCAGTCAACCTAACCGGATATATAGAAGAATTATCAAGGTTGGGCAAAAGAGGCTACCGAAGACCACTGCTAATTGAATTACTCAGCAAAAAATTGACAAACTTTATACTTAACAATAAACATTGCCTGAGGGGTACTGGACTAGCCGTAAATGAATTCCTAGATAGAGAAAGCCTTGTAGAGCAAAAAAAATTAAGAAACATGATGATAGAAGCACGAAAAAAAAGGACAACATGCAATTATAAAAAACCGAAACCTTATTATTGACGGAAATAAAATAAAGCTAAATAAATCTTCACACTCTACCCAACTTCAAATCTCACATAGAGAAAGTTCAAAATTTAACACTACAGAAAGTAAAAATCACTCTCTACTGACCCCAAAAAATGACGTTCCAACAGAGTGGAACAAAAATAACAACAGGCCACAGAAACAGTTTTTTCGGAACAGCAGCATCCAAAGATAAAACAAACATACTCTTTCAGAACATCCGAAGCTTAAAAAACAAGAGACATCTAGTAGAAGCAACCTTAAATGAAAAAAATATTAAAATATTATGCTTTTCAGAAACATGGATAACAGATACCAAAAAGGATCTTTTGAACTTAAATGGATTTCATACCGCAGCATCCTACTGCCGACAGAATCACGATGGCGGTGGCGTATGTATATTTGTCGAGGAGAACGTCAACTACACAGAAAGACAGGACTTATCAAAAATGTCTATTGAAACTGTTTTTGAAATATGTGGAATCGAAATCAGCCACCTTAACCTGATTTTGGTTGTTTTATACTGGCCAAATAAAAACCGCAGCCCAGACATCTTTTTCAGTTCACTAGAAAAACTCTTGAAAATATTAGTATTAAAAAACTCAAAAAAGAATGTTCTATTGGGCGGTGATTTTAACGTAAATGTCCTAGAAAATTCAAACCAGACAGAAACATTGATAAATTTAATGCATAGATATAATTTTCACCAACTGGTGGAAAAACCAACTAGAATAACTAACAACAGCGCTACATGTATAGACTTACTGTTTTCTAACTTTCCCAATCGACAAAATGAATTAATTCTCAAAGAATATGGTTTTTCAGACCACATAGGAGTTTTATACTCTATACCACAAAACCCGATCAACCAAAGAGCATCCTGGTTCACTGAAAAACGTTTATACACGCAAAAAAATATATTAAAGTTTAAAGAAGAACTACAAAAAATTAATTGGAATGAAACATTGGACAAAAACGCAAACATAAACAAAAACTATGAAATTTTCCACAATATAGTGCAAAATAAACTCAACAAGTGCATACCAAAAACAAAAATCATGATAAAATCCAAAAATAAAAAAGGATGGTTAACAACTGGCCTCAAAAAGTCTTGCAAACATAAGCGCCTATTAAAATTGTTGACTCAACAATCCAAAAGTCCTATATTGCATGCCCATTACAAGATCTATGAGAAACTACTAAAACAATCCATTTTAAAATCCAAAAAACTGTATTACATCCATAAAATAAAAATATCATCAAATGTTTCACGTACCATGTGGCAAATAATAAAAGAACAAACAAACAAATGGACAAAAAAGATTAGGAAAAATATAAAATTACAAGTAAATGGTAAAATAATTGAAAATCCCTGTGAAATAGCAAATCATTTCAATAATTTCTTTGCTTCAATTGGAGGTGTCGAGAACAACTCGTGCGGACGACCAGTCATCCACCAAATCGAAAATTCAATGTACATAGGACCTGTCGAATCAAAAGAAATTAGAAATATTATAACTAACTTAAAAAACAAAAATAGCTACGGATTTGACGAAGTATCACCGATATTAGTAAAAAAATGTGTCGATTATTTTACTCCGCCTCTAACAATTTTAATAAACCAATCTCTCAGTGAAGGTGTTGTCCCAGACTACTTAAAAATTTCAAAAATTAAACCAGTCTACAAAAAAGGGGAAAGCTCTAACTGCAATAATTATCGGCCGATAGCACTGTTGCCAACTTTTTCAAAAATCTTTGAGAAAATAATGTCGAAACGACTATACGCCTTCTGCGAAAAATTCAACATTTTAGATGAGGCCCAAAACGGTTTCAGGAAAAATAAATCCACTACTTTAGCTGTCTACAAGTACGTACAACACATTCTAAATTTAATAAATAAGAAAGAATACGGAGTAGGTATCCTGCTCGATATGAGTAAGGCTTATGACCATGTAAATTATAAAACTCTGTTAACCAAACTCTACGGAATAGGCGTCCGAGGAATTGCTCACGATTGGTTCTCCTCATACCTTTCAAATCGTGCTCAATACACAGAAGTCGAATTCCATGACTTCCAAACAGGCACATTAGCCCACAAGAAATCTGAACTAGTGTGCGTAAATAAATCGATACCTCAGGGATCGGTCCTGGGATGTATCCTATTTTTAATCTATATAAACGATTTACCAAAAATTGTAGACATCCCCTGTATACTATTTGCAGACGATATCTCGCTAGTAGTTCCATGTACTGAAAATGGATGCAAATTAAATGAAACATTGAACAATGTCTTTCAAAAAGTCAACTCTTGGTTAAAAGACCATAACCTACAAGTTAATTTAAATAAAACAAAATTGATGCAGTTTAGGCCCCACCAAAAGAGCGCATTAACGATAAACTATGAGATAGAAAAAACGTTAATAAAATGCGTAGATAGCGCACAATTGCTAGGACTAACTTTAGACACAAATCTAAACTGGAAAGCTCACATCCAAATCGTTTCCAGTAAATTGTCACGATTCACTTATGCACTCTATGAGCTGAAAAAAACAACAAACTTAAAAACAGCAATTAGTGCCTACTATGCATATGCTCATTCGTGGCTCCAGTACGGCATACTACTATGGGGAAACAGCGTAAATGTTAGTAAATTATTCATATTACAAAAGAAATGCATTAGAATTCTCGCAAATATAGAGCCAATGATATCCTGCCGGAAATACTTTAAAGATTTGAATATCCTCACCATAACTTGCATCTACATCCTAGAATCATGTAAATTCGTAAAAAAATATACCAACCTGTTCCCTTTCCAAGAAGCACTAGATAGATATCGGCAAAATCACCGATACAAAATTACATTGCCAAAATCCAATTTAAAGATGTATGGGCAAGGACCACACTCAATGTGTATAAAAATATTTAATAAACTGCCATTTGAAATACGATCAGAAGAAAAACCGCGAATTTTTATAAACAAATTAAAAAAATTCTTATTTTCTAAATGTTTCTATTCTTTAAACGAATTCTTAGCCTAAATTTATGACGAAAGTATACTTAAAATAGAATCTAAATTGAAATTATATTAATATAAATCTAAATTGTATTCCTTCAATGACATTGGAAATGAAATTGACATTGTAAAATTTTATTGTAGGTATATGTTATTTAAGAAATTATCCCTGCATTGATTATTATAAATGAAATTGAATTATTTGACATCAAAATTGTATTGTAATTTGTAACATTCTCTATATATCTATATATATTATTCAAATTTTTTATAGGTAATGAAATTTTGTAATTCTGTAATTTTATAAATTAGTAATGTTAACAAATTTAATAAAATTGTTGTAAACTTCTTATAATATTGCGACGCCCTTACAGGGTTCATGCTCATACGAACACTATATTGTAACACCCTAATTATAAGCATGACTGCAATAAAGAAATTATGAATTATGAATTATGAATTAAATTATGAAACTCTTTGAGATGTTAATGAAACAAATCCGCAAAAAAAAAAAAACAAACGTCTGCGGGACCCACCAGTTAATCAAAAAATGCAAACTATTTTTTTTATCGATTTCCAAAGGGAGCTTACTGTGTTCTGCTGTTTATGTATTTACATAATTGTGAGTGAGTATGTGAACATACCACTGGGTACTATACCAACTGTGGACCGATTTAAAAATTTTTTGGTCTTTTGTCACCAAAACAAACTACTTGGCATATTATGATTATTTTACTAATGGTAATCAAATCACTCTTAAAACTTTTTGCAGTTGGGGCGAATCAAAACCACGTATCTTTCGATCTGAATGGGCACAGACTCCAAAACAGTTATGAGAGTGATTATTTATCATTTTAGCAAGAAAAACCCTTTTCTTACCTTTTGAAGTAGGTTCATTATTTAGTTTAAATAAACCACAGTTTTAAATAAGTGTACTTTATTTTTATCAGGTATATACATATATTCGCTATTTTATTAAAAACTAGGTACTTTTCACACCCGTAGTCACTCACCTTCCCCCCCCCCCCCCCCACCAAATTTGGCACAAAAAATACAATAATTATGTATCTAACACTGACCTCTATATATACAATGTACGTATATATAGAGGTACTCCATTGAATGAAGGGTGTCAATGCCTTCGATGCTCTAAGGTATGTATGTGTACGATAAAATAGGTTATCGAATAATAATGTAATGAATCGATTAAGAAGTATAATGTTGTTTGTTCTGTTATTTTGTTATCTATGGCACTATTTGAAATTTGCTCCTTGTCCATTTTCGCCGTGTGCTTTTTTATATATTTCATCATAAATCGGCGGTAATAAAAATTAAATATTACTACTTAAATTAACTGTGAATATTAATTTTATGCTGGCTCGCTATTGCTGCGATAATCTGTAAAAAACAGTAGAAATTACTTCCGCAGATCATATTATTTTATACCACGTTGCTTGCAGCCAACTTCAAGACAGTGAGTAAGCGGGCCTTCACGAAGCGAAGCGCGAATGAATGTCGTTCGCAGTCATTTGAAGATTATTTCTTGATTGTGTCGGAGAAACGCAAAGCAAAATTCAGCCAAAATTGTGCGCGTTCGTGCCCGATGTCTAGTGCTGAAGTCGCCGATAATTCCGTTGACCCCCCGGCAAAAAAGCGGAAGCTGAACACAGGAGAGCCCCGTTGCAAATCTTCAGCAATGGCGAACAATGGAGCGCGCGTGGAGGACGAAATTGACGAGAGTTTGTACTCCAGGCAGCTCTATGTGCTCGGCCACGATGCCATGCGCCGAATGGCGAGTTCCGACGTCCTCATTTCTGGTCTGGGGGGCTTGGGAGTCGAAATTGCGAAAAATGTGATCCTCGGCGGTGTCAAGTCTGTCACCTTGCATGATGAACGAACGTGTACTGTGGCAGATTTGTCATCTCAGTTCTACCTGTCCGAGGCTTCAGTCGGACAGAATAGAGCCTTGGCGTCGTGCAATCAGCTGTCGGAGCTTAATCACTACGTGCCGACGACGGCTCACACGGGTCCGTTGACAGAAGAGTTTTTGAAAAAGTTCCGTGTTGTGGTGCTCACTGGTGCCTCGTGGGCGGAGCAAGAGCGGGTTGCGGCTATCACACACGCCCACAACATAGCTCTAATCATCGCAGACACCCGTGGCCTGTTCTCGCAAGTGTTTTGCGACTTCGGACCAGAGTTCACTGTGGTGGACGTCACTGGAGAAAACCCAGTGTCTGCCATGGTAGCTGACGTGACCCATGAGTACGAAGCTGTGGTCACCTGCTTGGATGACACTCGTCATGGCCTCGAAGATGGAGATTATGTTACATTCAGCGAGGTTTGTATAATGTTACTTGCTGCTTTACCACATTTCAATGCCACTCATTTGCAAGAAAGTATTATTTACATATTACTATTGTGTTAAATAACAATCTTCATAGCTTTCTGCACAACATAACAAATTGAGTTAATTTCTATATGAGTTCTTCTTTTTACATAAAGCAGTTGTGACTACCATGCAGATAACAAATTAAAAATAATTATTAATAAATCAATAGTAAACTAACAAAATAACTATACAGTTCCTAATAATAAAATAATGATAGTAATTAAGCCCACATCACAGAAGACAATGTGCCTGTATCATTACAATGCAGACAGTCCTAGTCAGTAGTCATGAGTCAGTGACACCTCAGAGGCCAATGACTTGTTAATCTGAGTAAACTTTTTTTGTCTAAATAACAAACTGTATCTGCTTATCAATCACTCAATGTTAATAATATAATTGTTGTGAAGAAAAGACCCTTATCGTTTCTTCCTTATTTCTCTTGATCAAAATCTGAGCACACTTGATCCGAGTACATCAAAGCACAATTTTCAACCACCTTAAGTACTAATTTAAGGTGTCACAATAGAAAGGGTTTGTACGAGTGTAATCTGCCTATCTGCTAATCCTGAGCGTTTGTGCACACTGCATCATTTTGCATACTCCACTACACCTATCTCTTACGAACTTATAGGACTGTCCCTTTCTATTGGAACACTGCTCTAACCTATGTTTCTGTTTTATCCTACTGGAAACTTTATTTACATTCATGCATTTTAACTTAATTCTATCAAACATATTAACTTATTTCTAAGTTGTTGCCGTCTGTAACAATAATTATTAATATATTTACTCAATCCAATTCAAATCATTTATTGCAGGACAAGGTACAAAATATAGAGATGGAACAAAGTAGGAACATGTAGTGCTCTTATCCTAACAACATCCTAACCTATATAGGGTATGCAATTATGTCAAATATATTTAAGTGTACATTACAAAATTTTCATATTACCTATTAAATTTAAAATTAAATTATGAAATTGTATTGTATTTATTAGATTCAGATGAAAGTAAAACAATACATAATAATTAAAACTAATTTTATTAAAATTACTAATTAGTTTTTATAATCAAATCAGACAAATTTATAAATCATGACATCAAAATGCTTCATTTAATTTTAATTGTCAAAAAAGTCCTAACATTAATTTGCCCACTAGATATTCCTGTAATTTATATTTAAAATTTTGGACATCAGTAATATCTGTAACTAATAAAATATTGTTATATTTATACTTGAAATTAAAATCTAATGTGTAATGTACAGTATGAAAACTGCACTATAGGAAAAAAATCTGACTCATTGACTAGTATGGACATTGTCTGATGAATCACATTGCTAGTGCCATACTTTGCCTTTTTGTTAGGTAGACTGACACTTGACTATTTTAAATTTTCACAATAAATAACAATAAATAATTAAATAATAACGCTTCACACTCATAGCCCCACAGTAGGGTAGATACACCCTTTGTTGTGGATACCAGGGATGCACACAAAGATCTGCCCCCTGCCCCAGAACAACGAAATCAGCCCACTATTGGCTGATTTTTAATTCCGAAAGAAATTATTTCAATCAAAGTAATTGAAATAATTTCTTTCACACAAAAATGCAAACATGAACAGAAAATGAATTCTGATTGAATTGAAGCTCCTTATTTAAATGTCTGCTTCCCCGGGAAACAAAAATTTGACCTCCGATTGGCAGTCTAGCATGTTAACCGTTCCACCACATGGGATGTTAATGTAGGCTGTTTCTTAACCACATCAATAGCATACATATGCATATTTCACTATATTGATGCTATTCTGGATGTCTCATGCATAGGGGACATAGATTTATCAAATTAGCTGAAAAAAAACAGACAGACAGACAAAAATTATAAGAAATAATGCTATTTTGGTATATGTACTGTATATACATTCATATGCACATAGTAAAAAGTGGTTATTTTAATATTACAAACAGACACTCCAATTTTATTTATTTGTATAGATTTTAGTAATTTGAGCTGGCCCCTGTGAAATCTAAAAATGTGGTGTTGTGTCCTGCTCTCTCTGGGTCAATGATACTCCTATCATTATTTTTTTATATGTCTGGCTTATCTGGGCTACTGGTATACTGAACTTGCAGGCAGTAAAAATCAATATATGTAAATATTAAATGTAATGGTGTGTAACTATTACCTATTGAAAAGCAATCAATAATGGTTTTTAACTTTAAGAGGGCATTTAAAGAGTGGTGTTTTTCATTTATTTATTTATTTATTTATTTGAATCATGAATAAGTAGGCCAGTGTTCTGGTTGAAACTTGTATTCATTTCGTTTTAGAAAATCCATTTGCTTTTCTTTTAAACAGGAAATTATCAGGTGATCAACAATAATGAACTCAAATTATTTTTAATTTTGTCTTGCCCTTATGATAATATATGCTTACCAATATTGATTATACTTTGGCTGCAACCCTATTCTGTGTTAAGCTATTAGGCACGTGTCACTCCCCATTATTGGGAAAGCCTGGATAAAGCCTTACTTCACCACGCTGCTCCAATGCGAGTTAGTGGATTACACTTTACCACTCTAAGACAATAATATCTGTTGTAGTAAATTATTATCATCTTCCTTCATTTTCAGGTTCAAGGCATGACCGAGCTGAATGGCTGTGAACCACGTAAAATCAAAGTCTTGGGCCCCTACACATTCAGCATTGGTGACACGACAAACTTTTCGAAATATGAGCGAGGAGGCATTGTAACTCAAGTAAAAATGCCCAAGAAACTTCAATTTAAGCCCTTGAAGGATTCCATCAAGAACCCAGAATTTGTGATCACAGATTTTGGTAAATTTGACTACCCACAACAGTTACATGTAGCGTTTGCTGCTCTCCATAAGTTTGAGGCTGGCGAAGGTCGTCTTCCGAAGCCATGGTCTGATGCTGATGCTGCAAAGTTTATGGACTATGTCAAGGCAGTAATGCAGGACCAGGAGCTCTTCAAGGATGGTGAATTGGAACTTAATAATGAGTTGCTGCAAACATTCAGCAAGGTATGTATATGTATCCTTATTATACCTTAATTATTTTTATTTCTAATGATCTCCATCAGTTTTAGTTTACTACTGCTTTTTACTCCTGCAATTCTAAACAAATTCTGCTATTATCAACCAGGTGGCATCTGGTGACTTGAACCCAATGAATGCAGCAATTGGTGGTGTGGTGGCCCAGGAAGTGATGAAGGCTTGCTCTGGAAAGTTCCACCCTATAGTCCAGTGGCTCTACCTGGATGCCATTGAGTGTCTGCCCAAGGACCGGTCTGGCCTCACTGAGGAAAACTGCAAGCCAATTGGCTCAAGATATGATGGCCAGGTGGCTGTCTTTGGACAAGACTTCCAGAAGAAGATTGGTCTGCAGAAGTATTTCATTGTTGGTGAGTGAGTCATGTATTTCTATTACACAATATTTTGAAATTTTAAGTTACTTACACTTAATGACCAAATAAGTCTGTTAGAATGATGATAATAGAAAGTCTGTTAGAATAATGATAATAGAAGTCTTAGGTTCTTATCGCTTGACAATTAATTCTCTTTGGGCTGCAGTTGGTAAGGTCAGCGGATGAGTTTTCGTTAGCATTGATGGAATCTAAATAAAAGTAGTGAGATTTTTGTGCAAATATTTTCTTTCGGAATTTAGAGGTATTCAGGCCATGGCCTGCAATGCTATCCAGTAATAAAAACTATCGTCGTAACAGACTAATATGTTTAGTTATCCTAAATATGGTAGCGTTTTCTTCTTTATTGCTAGTCCTCGCGGTTTTCATAACTACAAGATGACGTAAACAATAAGCAGGCGAAAAGTGAACTTCTTGTAGCGTCGTAACATCGATACGCAAGGCGTAACAAGATGATGACGCATTTTCACGCGTTCGCGGGCTGCCTCGGAAACTATTGTTGATTTGCCACTGTTTGCTTGATAAGGTTCGAAACTCATATGCGTTAGAACAGTTATGAGTTCTGGTTATGCCGTGATTTGTAATTTGTCACACATTAAAAAAAAAGGTTATTTCCCCATCCCCATTCTCCAGGGGATGTAACCCTTGGAATTTCAATTACTCTTTCTTAAAAGGTATACCTTTGCACTGCATCCTTTTGCAAATAATTGTTGGCCTAGGAATGACCGTAATGCTGATTTATAAATAATAGTAAAATCACTTTGAAGTTTTTTACTCATAGTATGTTTTAAGCTCCATGACGCGAGCTTATAATCTTCTTATGCGTCATATTAATGATCTCATTAGATTCGATTCAGCATCTTCAGATCAATGAAAATAAAATACTTAGGTACCGACTAAACTTATTTTGACGACCCATGTCGCATAATGTTTGTCATGACGCACTGCTGAACCGGAATTGCAGAAATTTGAATTCATAGCCTATACTGTATGTGTGTTGTCATTGTGTATCCATGGTACCCACGACACAGTGAATACCGTGAATATTAGACGGTGAATTTGAAACGTTTTATTGGGCATTACGGCGTAAATAAAATACCTTTTTCTTTCTTTGTTCAAGTCCTTTGTCTAGTACAGTGTAACGCCTTAACGACAACCTGCGTTTACCTTGAACGAACTGGAAATCGAAGTAATTAGGGCTTAGTCACAACTGGACAAGGAAAACGTGAATATACATTTGTTATTAGACAACATTACAACAATGAGATTAAAATATCGTTTTTCTAGCAATCTCGTGAAAATGTCCTTGACGACAAACAGATCAATAACACGAGTGAATAAAGTCTTGTAGGTGTTGTGTGGTTAATATCGTATATAATATACTACTGTGATATAAATTCTAAACTAAAATGGCCATGAAAATAGAATAAGGCCTATTTGGGTTTCACATTTGCCAATAAAAAGAAAGAAAGCACAGGTCAAGAAATCGTTACCGATTCACGATGGAATCAGCGCGATGCGTTTTCTGCCTCGTTTTTTTGTCGGACTATGACGTGTAGTTATTTATCCAACGTTTTTTTGTACGCAAACTTTGTCACTGGCTGCCTGACCATATCGTAAACCTTGCGGTAAAAAATAAAAAAAAAACGCCACAATGTAAAGCGTAATGTAAGCGTATTGGCGACCCAGTATGGCACAGTGGTTGCCCCGCCCGAAGGACAATTATTAGTCTTAGTTTCGATTCCCAATGAGGGAGAAAACACATTTTTGGTTGTGTCCATTGCATTCCTAGCATATCATTATGACTGAAACATTATTACTTATTTACAATGACCAGACGACCCTTGTGGCGCAAGGTTACCATGCTGGATTGCCAATCGGGAGTCCCGGGTTCGATTCCTGGCGAAGCAGAGACAGACATGACGAGTTTCAGTTTCTGTTCTCGATCTGGGTGTTTGTGTTCATGTCTATGTGTGTGACGTACCCACGACACATGGTACATCTATTCTACTGCTGGCTATGAGTGTGAAACGGTATTAATGTATTTATTTAATGATTGTATGTTTTCAGGCGCCGGCGCCATCGGCTGCGAGCTGCTGAAGAACTTCGCGATGATCGGCGTGGGCGCGGGCGGCGGCTGCGTCACCGTCACCGACATGGACCTCATCGAGAAGTCCAACCTCAACCGCCAGTTCCTCTTCCGCCCTTACGACGTTCAGAGTCCCAAGTCTAGCACTGCTGCTAAAGTTTGTACCAATTTTTTTAGATATCTCAGATTGTAAAAACATTAAATCCATCTTTTATATTCCATTTTCATTTCATCCACATTTCTGCCATGAAACAATTATATTGTTTCGGTGGAAAGGTGCAGTTTCTAGCCAGACTTTCATGAGGCGATTGTCAGCATTTGGAGTATCAGAGCAACTGTATACACCCTCAGACAAGACTCAGGCTTACTTGAGGTTGTTTGTATTTGTGCATGGGCTGCGGTGACCACTTAATAACATGTGTATGCTCGTCGTATATGCTCAGCTGCTACCCTATTCAAATGAAAAATATATGACGTGATGATCAGCCTCTGGAGTTGCAGCGCAACTGCATACAGCCTCAAATAACACTGAGACTTGCTTAAGGTTGGGTATAGATGTCCATGGGCTGCATCAACCACTGCTTCACTTAGATTTTTCACATCCAGCTTAGATTTGGCAGCATTAGACAAACAATAAATATATTTTGATCACACTTCAATCCAACTGAATACCATGCAATTTTAATTAATGTATATTTTAATCTACAGGCGATAAAACGCATGAACCCGTCAATGAACATGCTAGCCCAAGAGAACCGAGTGTGCCCAGAGACTGAGGCGGTGTACGACGACGCGTTCTTCGAACAGCTGGATGGTGTGGCTAACGCGTTGGACAACGTGGACGCGCGAATCTACATGGATCGCCGCTGCGTGTACTACAGGAAGCCTCTGCTCGAGAGCGGAACCCTTGGCACTAAGGGGAACACGCAGGTTGGTACAGAGGTCTTTAATCATGAACCATCATATTCAGTCACTAGGTGCCTCTGGCGAAGTCTGCGAAGGAGACGAAGAGCAAAGATTGACTTTATAGTCATGTTAATGTATCTTCTGGAAATGCTTTATAATAAAATTGCATAAGCTTACATGATTACTAGATGATACATGTGATGTTGATCTAGTCTAGAATATCTAGTATAGTGGTCCTTTATTTTATTTATTTATTTATTCTTTTTTGTTATGACCTAAAAAACTAGGATAACAATGGGCGGACTTAATGCCTAATGACATTCTCTCCCAGTCAACCCATGGTGATGGTGAGAAATTGTTGGTAGGTTGTAACAGTTTGGTGGATTGAGTGAAGCTCAATATTCAATTTTAATTAAATACTTATGTCCAAATAAATACATATATTTACACACAGCCGCATACATACATACATATATACATACATACCTTTATATATATATATAAACATAAATAATATTTAATAAATTATATAATAAATACATATACATACATAAATATAGGCGTGATAGGAACTGTGAAAAAGTTAGACCATATCAGCTGACTTTAAATAGAATTCACGGAGCATTCTCTTGAAGGTGGGTTTAGTTGGAGCTTTTCTGATATCTGCAGGTAGAGCGTTCCAGAGCGATGTAGCCTGAAGTGTGAAGGATTTCTGATAGAAACAGGTGTTGACAGATGGAATATCCATGAATAAATTTTCAGAAGAACGAAGAACTCTATTCAGGACAGTGCCACGATAGTTAAATTTTTCTTTAAGGTAGGATGGGGAGGATGGGTCATTCAGAATAGAGTACCTTTCTTGTTTTGTCTAGTTGTGGCCCAGAACACCCTATAGCTATAATAAACCAATAATATAGTCAAATTTGTGACTGCTAAACACTAAACTAAGTGTCATAATAATTAGGGAGTGAATTGAAGGATTGCTGACATAAGAGCAGACCTTAGGGGCTGGGTCCTGCCAAGTTACTTGTGGGCTGCTGTGATAAGGTAACACTAAATTAAGTGATTGTGAACCGTCCTGTGTTTGCGACACTTAAAGATTTTAGATGCAATGTCTTGGGGAAAGCCAGCCGAGTTACATTTGGGCTGCTGGGATACAGTAACACTAAATTAAGTGATAGTGAACTGTCCTGTGTTTGCGACACTTACAGAGATTTTATTTAGGTGCAGTCTTGAGGACAGCAGGAAAAAACTCAGGATAGTGCGACAGCTGTGACCAAATTGAACCTTTTACGTTCCAGGTGGTAGTCCCGTTCCTGACGGAGTCGTACAGCTCGTCGCAGGACCCGCCCGAGAAGAGCATCCCGATCTGCACGCTGAAGAACTTCCCGAACGCGATCGAGCACACGCTGCAGTGGGCGCGCGACGAGTTCGAGGGGCTGTTCCGCGCGGCGGCCGAGCACGCGGCGCACTACCTGCGCGACGCGCACTTCCTGGAGCGCACCATGCGCCTGCCCGGCAGCCAGCCGCTCGACGCCATCGAGAGCGTGCGGGTAACTGCGCTCAGCTCTTCTTACATCATAATAATATGACGACCCGCGTGGCGCAGTGCTTACCATGCCGGACTGCCAATCGAGGGGTCCCGGGTTCGATTCCCGGCGAAACAGAAATTTGAATGATTAGTTTAAATTTCTGTTCTTGGTCTGGGTGTTTGTTCCTGTTTTTGTATGTGTCCATGGTACCCACGACACAGGGTATTAATTACCTTATTGTGGGGCTATGAGTGTGTAACGTTTATTATGCTTGTTTATTATTATTATCATATACAGTAGCCGGCAGTTAGCAACAATGGTCAGATGCACAGGTGTCATTTTTAAGGTGGCAGTTGATTTGTCACGATCGCCCGCGACCGAGACCGGGTTGCGTGGACCACTGCAGGGTGGATCGGTCGCGCGATTGGTTTAGTCCTCGCGGCGGCTGTTGCGGTCGCTAGGAAACGATTGCCGCCTTTAGATGTTTGAAAAATATGTATCTTAGGTGAATATTTTTAATGCACACCAGCAAACATGCTTATACTTTTCTCCACAACATTAAAATCTTACCAACTTAGGTGCCAGGTGCTATACTACTATTTCGAAAGAACCGTGCCCAGCACTGGGACGAAAAAAAGGAGTTCAGCCATCATACTAACCAATAAATTAAAAATGAAACTTTCAGAACGCAATAAACGACCGGCCGCTCAACTTCGACGACTGCGTGGCGTGGGCGCGGCTCCGCTGGGAGGCGCAGTACTCCAACCAGATCAAGCAGCTGCTGTATAATTTCCCGCCCGACCAGCAGACCACCAGCGGAGCCCCCTTCTGGTCCGGCCCCAAGCGCTGTCCCACGCCGCTCGAGTTCGACCCGGAGGACGAGTTGCATGTCGACTACATTGTCGCTGCGGCGAACCTACGGGCTCAAGTGTATGGTCTGCCCACCAATGTGGACAGGGAGAAGATTGCGCAGGTCGCAGCTGCTGTGCAGGTAAATCAAACAAAACTAACAAGTTTACTTTTTTGGATGATAAATGAATGCTTCAAATGCATTGCAGCACAGTTAGAATATCCTGTGTTGTGGGTGCCACAGACACACAAACAGACAATGACAAGACTAGGCTAGGAGATATCAAAATTTATCATTTAGATATAGATTTATCTATTCAGATGGGATTCGAACCTAGGACCTCTGACATGGCACACTTGCATGGTGATTACTGCGCCTTTATGGGTCGTTGATTAATTTTTGTGACTTTCAAAATCGTATTTTTTGAATTCAAACTGTTCTTGGACTTCCTGCCACTCAAAGAACAACAAGCCCTTGTGGCATATTTTATTATAAAATATCTCTATCTTTTATGATCACATTATGTCATTACCAGTTCTTGCCCAGCAGTATTTGTTATTGTAATGTAAATTTGCTCATAGTGTAGTGCTCTTTCATTCTATTCCCTACAAAGATTGTGGTCGAGATGACAGAAATAATCTTAAAATGAATTACCTTGTTTAACTGTAAAACTACAGTAACTCATAATGTCTTTACAGGTGCCTGAATTCAGTCCAAGATCTGGAATCAAGATAGCGGTTACTGACGCCCAGCTGCAACAGAACAACGACGAAATGGACCAAGACAGGGTAAAGAACATCATCGCAGAATTGCCTCCGCCTAGCAAGCTCGGAAACCTAAAGATTACTCCGCTAGAATTCGAGAAGGATGACGACACCAACTTCCACATGGACTTCATCGTGGCGGCGTCCAACCTTCGCGCAGCCAACTACAAAATACCCCCAGCAGATAGGCATCGCTCTAAACTGATTGCTGGTAAAATTATCCCGGCCATAGCTACTACTACATCAGTTGTTGCTGGCCTGGTTTGTCTGGAATTGTACAAGCTCATCCAAGGCTTCAATACCCTCGATGTGTTCAAAAACGGCTTTGTTAACTTAGCTTTACCCTTCTTTGGATTCTCTGAACCTATAGCCGCTCCAACAAACACATACTATGATAAGAAATGGACCCTGTGGGACAGATTCGAAGTCAAAGGCGAGATCACCTTGCAAGAGTTCCTAGATTACTTCAAGAACGAACATAAACTTGAAATCACAATGTTGTCCCAAGGAGTTTGCATGCTGTACTCATTCTTCATGCCGAAAGCTAAGTGCCAGGAGCGACTTAATCTGCCAATGTCGGAGGTAGTTACAAAGGTTTCTAAAAAGAAGTTGGAGCCACACGTGAAGGCGTTAGTGTTCGAGTTATGCTGTAACGACGATGAAGGGAACGACGTCGAGGTGCCCTATGTCAAGTACACCTTGCCCTAGTCGCTGCGAGGTATAGAAAAATAATAAAAAAGCATCGTCAGGAACATCACGAGCCAAAATTCTTAATCACGACGCAACGACGCGTCGGCGCATTTGGTGGCATTTATATCAAAAGCAGCGATGTTTCAACACGAATTTCACTTACAGAGGGTATTTTTAGAAGATGTCGGAGTCGATAGATGATAGGTGTTTTATAAGCTCGTGAGTGCCTCGGAGATTGTCGGTCGGTGCGGCGGACGGACTGTACAGTGATAGTGTTCTGTGTGAAGATTTTTTATTTTGTGCTTTAAGACACGCTTTTATTGTCTACTGATATCTTTCATATTATATTTATGGTAGTTTGTTTGCTCACACGCTCTCACGAATCGCGAGGTCGTCTACGTGATACTAAATTGATTTTACACCAAAATTTATTGGATATTTTAATGTTGAAATCAGATGGGTCTGTATAAGAAAGGAAAATAAAGGAAATTCGAGCATTAGCTTGTTTCATTAAAAACGTTTATTGCATAAAAAATTGGTTGGACATAAAAATATTGTCAGATCTTTTGCTAAAAGGGGGTATTACTTTGGGATTTAAATACTTATGACTTATAATAGTTATAATAAAGAAGTAATGTAACTGAGTGTGGCTTTTGTGTTACAAACTTAACACATTTTATAAAAGAGTAAATTTTTGTGACTTACAGTACAAGCATCAGTATCAGACCAGGGAACACTTTAGAACTTAAAAATTTAAATCTCGATATTTTCGGCGGGAAATAATGTCTTAAAATAACATAAATACGCAGTGCCAATAATATTTTATACAATTGACTAGAAAATATATATCAACCATTACATATAGGTATCAAAAGACCACAGGAAAATAGTGTTATATAAATGAATGTTAATAAGTTTAAGAATATTGATAATTTAGAAAAGTTACTGCTATTGAGGTTATTTTTACAATATTGAATACAACCAAGCCAAGTATAAAACTTTAAATATTGGCAGACTTATAAGATACATCTTCCAGCTAGATACATTGAGATTAGAGATGCCTGATCTTTTGCTTTGAATCGATCTTTTGAATCATGATGGATTGTAACCCCATAAATCGATTCACGATCTGAAACGATCTCATTCGATCTTGGAAAATCTTATTATAATTTTATAAAAAAAAAATACAGTGGAATAGCAAGTAAAATAGGTAAATAAGTCTAAGTAGGTACCTATATGGTTTTTATAACATTCTAGCTGTACCCTGGGCGCGTTGTTACGCTACTTGATCGTACCAACTCGGAAACCTTTGTGGGCTCATGCACAACACTTTGCTGAAGATCATGACGATATCAAATGTATAGTTTACGATTCTATGAAGGGCAAACATTCACTTTTATATATATAGGATGATTTACAGATTCCAACTCTCCGCATTTAAGCTTTTCAAAAATAACAATTTCGATAAACGAACTCGATCTAACCTTGTCGGTCAGGACCGAAACATGTCGGCAGACCCGATAAAAATTGACGTGAGTACAGTCGTGTAATATATAACTACAATGGATCTAACCTATTACGGCAATTAGTCAAAATGTTGCCAGCAAAAGAGTTTTGTTTGCAGCTAAAGAACTTCAGAACCGCTGTTTAGCAGTTTAGTGTTGTGTTTTGCTGTCAAAGATTATAAGTGCCTAAATATCGTTTAGTTGGCTTTATTTTAGTTTTTAAATGATACGATTTTTTCATACGATCTTCCAGGCATACGATTCAATCTGACCAAAGATCGCATCCTGTTGAATCGATTCAGGTCAGGCATCCCTAATTGAGATACATATTTGTTTATTATACATTTCAAGTGAGTCAGTCGTAATACTCATAATTCAAACAAATAAGTAATGTACGGACATTTGCTAAGCACCTAAATGTTGGAAGTTTTGCATTGCAGAGTACAACCTTAATTTATTCCTTAAATCCTAAAAATGCGTATTTTTATTATACTTTGAACCTTGTTCGATAATTAATGAATTACACTAACTATTGAATATTTTTACAATACAAAGGGAATGCTAAAGTAATAAAAGTGCAAAAGCATTGTTTTTTAATACTTACACAAATATTGCTATAAAAGAAAAAAAGTTAAACATAATTTATTAAAGCATTGAAAAGTATAAAAAGCGTAGTTTTAGTCTTTCAAGTTTAGTCGTTCTTTTGTTTTATGGGAATGTCATGGCCACTCTTTAATTCAATCCCAATAAAAGTGCAGAGAAAGAAATAAATAAAGTCACTGAAGATTTGAATCCTAATAAGTAACTTACTTGGATTTACGGCTAAGGGAGTTCGGGCTGTGTAAGCCTCAATTTACACAGCTGTGTAACGAAGTAATAACGTGTTTTTAAATTGCATATTGTATAAGGTAACGAGCTTCGCTCTAAATGGTAAAGCGCAAAAAAATATTAAAAAAACGTCTTGCCGTCGAATTCTCAA
The DNA here is from genome assembly GCA_911387765.1 of Pyrgus malvae. Taxonomy (NCBI): domain Eukaryota; kingdom Metazoa; phylum Arthropoda; class Insecta; order Lepidoptera; family Hesperiidae; genus Pyrgus; species Pyrgus malvae. The sequence continues at coordinate 1,283,966 of OU426958.1, read as the reverse complement.
GAATTCTGTCTTCTAGAATTATCTATCAGAGCTAGAATGGATGGAAAACTGACATGAACCTGGAAAGAGGATTTATTAGAAATTGAGATTTATTAGAAACTGCTTAGATTTATTAGACACTGTTTAAATTTATAAGAAACTGTTGAGATTTATTGGAAACTGTCTAGATTTATTAGAAACTTTACGGTGCAATTAAAGTGAAGCTGCAATTCCTCAAACTAGAGGTTCCTAATGACCTTCCGTTTCGCAGCTATGTAAATTGAGACCTAGCGAATGACATGAAGCTAATCGGACTTTGACACTTATGGTACTAATGTTTAGCGACCAGTTTCCCATGAAAGCTCGCCGGGCGGCGTCGGGGGTCAGCGCCAGGGGCGGCGCCGCGGGCTGGGCAAGTAGCGCGCGCGGCCGCCCCACTTGTCGCCACTAAAGGTCTCTGGATGCACACGGAAACTATTACTTAACAACTTAATTAATATCGTTCAGGTAAGGCCGCAATCCCACTGACGTCAACATCGCGTTTACTCAGCGACAACGTTGGAGAAACGCTAAACGCTCGTAAAACGTCATTGGGATAGCGGATTTACTATAAAACAAAACACATATAAAACAATGGGTTGCACTCCGGGAGTGCCGGCAGAAGTGAAAACATTAACGTTGTGCATTTTTGATGTCTTGGAATCGTTAGGGAATAATTCCGCACGAATTGCTTGAATTATCAGTACCTATTAATTTCTATCTAGTATTTTTACAAAGTACTCTCTCATTTTCTTTCACTATTTCTTCGTCACTTTTTTCATTAATAGATGCACTTTGTTCAATGTCCATATTTTAAATACTTGATATAAACGAATTTTAAGATAAAATTATACTTGACGCTGGCAATATGCAGAGTTTGCGATGCCATAATTGAAGAAAAAAAGTATAGACAGCCGTCAGATGAGCTATCATCAGCTGTCACCCCTCCGTCTTGGTCTAAGAGCCGGTGAAGATATTCACTCGTTCGGTTGTTACAAGAGTGAAGGTGATATGAAAGAAAATTGATTAAAATTAATTAAATTAAAAATAGCTATGAACACTTTTCGATAGTCAAGTTATCATAGGCATATAATATGTTTATAAATTATATTTGGTAAACAATATGTCTCATATCGAATTATCAAATCGGTGAAGGTCGATCTTCCTCGTCTCCTCTACTATCTTACGAAATTTTGCGATCAGCACACGTGACCTCGCGCGAGTTTCATAGTTTTTACCCATCCCACAAAAAGTGCTCAACGCCGCTAAAGAAGTTTTCACTTCAAAAATGAAATCAGTTTTTTTGCTTACTACGCATCAAAGCAGTTGTACACAGTGACGAATGAGATGAACTTGTAAATGCATAATAGGATTATAGACTCACTTTAATCAATACACTTTCGAATAACGCTCGCTAAGAAAGCTGGTAAGGTTTTCTACATAAATGATACGGAACAGGTACTATATATGAAAAAAAGGCATTTTTTTTTAGAAAAAACAAATATAAAGAATTAAGGAAAGAAGGTGAAATGCTCAAGAGTGAAAAGGCAAATGATATGGGATAATAAAGACAACTTCAAAACGAACATTTCGTGCGGGACTAAACATAGTTACAAAGGTTACCAGAAGAAAAATAATAAATGGCGTGCTACCAGACAGTGTATATTAGTGATTTCAAATAGAATTGTACTCATAGTCCTTTGAAATCATTCTTAATGTCGCTCTTGCTTCGTACAAACGTAAATTGCAACCGAACACAACAACAAAAGCATGTCATTCCGCGGTGAAGTTATTGCAAACAATCGGAAGCTGGCAACATTCTCGATAGGTTTGATGGTTGGTGTTACCATAATTGGACTGAGTCATCGGCGAGGTGGGCGCGCGTTTGACGCGCGTAGGGAACGCGCCGGTGTGGCTTTGCGACATTACGTCCCTGTATAATATACATTCGATACAAGAATCTGTACACTATCTACATACATTTAAAATTATTTAACCTCTAAAATTCTCATCATTCATTCATCCCTTCATATCTATTACCGCGCTGATCAGAGTCTCACGCTAAAGCTAAGAACTTAGGACGCGGTTTCTACCCGCGTCTGTCGCGGTAGCGGGCCCGCAGCTCCCGTAGAATGCAAATAAATAGGGTCTGCGGCTCCCGCTTTACGGGCCGCGGTTGACCGGGTAGCGCCCGCGCACTCAGCGATAATTTGAAGGGCATTTGCACCCGCACGTCCTGCGATTATCGCCCGCAAAGCCTGCAGGTGAAGAGCTCAGAGCTCCGGTCTCGTGTGTTTGGAAATATAGTCGCACACTCACGTGGGCCTGTAGAGGCGCGGCGGGGCCCGCAGCGCCAGCGAGCGCCGCCGGCCGCGGTCCGCCGCGATCATGGCGCAGCGCTCCGCCGCCGAGCTGGCCACGAACGTGTCGTGCAGTGCGTAGCACGCCGCTGTTATCTATAACCATATTTTTATAATAAATTCACCAATGTCCATTGGAAATAAGCTCGAGGCTTCCAACTATGGACATTGGAGAGAGAGACCAGTGCTCTTCAGCAGTGGGACACTAACTTCTATTTTAAATAATAAATATAAAATTTGGCACGCGGAAACATCTTACACCCAATCGGGCGATTCCCTCAGATGCGATCGGTTTCGTCCTATATGCAAGCCGGAAGGCTGTGCGCGCTTCCAAAAACTATTTCCACAACGACAAAATACGTGCGTAATCGTCAGTGTTAGTCCACTATGAGTCCACTAACAAAACTATGAGAAAATTAAACAAGCACTGTTTATTTTTGCACATGTGTTGCAATCATGTTGCATGCCTATTTTCTTTTCCAACAGATTCTAGATAATACATGCAGAAAATAAAAAAAAAAACATAAAACATTAACATCTGTTACCCACCAGATTGAATTACATTAATGTTTTTACAACATTAATTATGGAAGCAAACAATCTAACAGTCTCGAACCGGCTGTAAATTGTGACTCATTATGCAAATAGTAATTACGATTACCATAAAAAGACGCCTATTAGGGTATGTAACATTCCTCAGTCGCGTAATGCATGCGCTGATGTGAGTGATGTGTTTAAGAACTGAAGATTAAATCGTTTTACGTATACATGCTTAGTAAGTATCGTTTTACGTATACATGCTAAGTAAATAGTTATAATAATTAAATATCTATCACAGAGTGAACTAAGCCTAGTAGCTACATATTATTATATTACATTAGTTACTACAAAAAAGTACTCCGATTCACTCTATACACAAATATGATAGGTTAGTCGTTAATTGCATGAACAGTGGCAATCCAGTAGAAACTAGAACAAGTCGCCTGCAAGTGTCAACATTTGCACTGCATAAATTAAGATGCATCACCTGCTGAATCAAACGGCGATGTAAGTCCACGTCAGCACCCCGGATGCCCTCCCGGTCCTGGTGCAGCTGCAGGGCGCACAGCAAAGCATCCTTGATCGTCTGAACGGTGGACTGCACACGCTCCGTCTTCATCAGCCGCCGGACCAAGTACCCCTTAGCGTACGCCACTATCGTAGACGCCGCGGCGCACTATAAGTTGGTGCTTACGAATTATGACCACAAAATGGAGAAAGAAAAGTTTCTGCCACAGAAAATCAAGAAAAAAGTGAAGCCGAGAAGCTTTTCGGATAAATATTGCATGCACACGAAAAGGAACAAAAAGAGAGGATACCCTTTAAAAGGAAAAAGAAACCAAGGATATGGAAAAGATTGAGGAAAGAAAGAAAAGGAACAAGACTTAACGTTTTGGATACCAACGCAAAATAACAAAATTTTAAGTAGGTAGTAAAAACTAAATCAATAATATATGAATTATAGGCAAAGGGTAACTTGGAAGTGGAAGAAAAGAAGGAAGCACGAAAAACAACTTTTGATACAAACAAGAAATCAAAAAATTATAAGTGCAAAACAATCCTTACTGTTAAATAAAGAATGATGAGTACTTTTAGTTGAAATGAAATGCCAACCAATACCAACAATAAGTAGAACTTTAAAAAAATACGAAATTTACCTCTTGCGCAGTAGGTGGTCTAAACGCATTGTGTCTCGTCATTCGAGCACACGATCCGTTAAAAGCATTTGGTTTCGATTCTTCCAAACTTCTGACATGCCTTTCGTTAGGCCTAACACATGGTGTCCTCAACGGAGCAGTTTGGCAGACCATTACTTCTCTTGGACACGCTGTATTCGTAACTGTGTCGTTGTGATATGGTTGGCAATCTTCACTGTGATCGGAAGGAAAAGTTACGTTCAGATCCGCCATTGTATCGTTGGTTCGATCGGTGAGCATCGGATCGTAATCTTGATCCGTCGATAAGCTCGTTTCGTAAGTTAACTTTCTAGAAGTTGATGTATTTTTTGGAGAATGTGTTCGCGTTCTGCTACCCTCTGACTGTGTTTTTGGTGATTGTGTTTTGTCTCTAGGTGCCGATGAATTGACCCTCTGTTGTGGTTTTTTTATGCTCCCTGTTATAGTTCTGCTCTTCTTCAGGACATCGTCACATTGATTTATGTAATTATGTGTATCAGTTAAGGTTGATGACACTGGACTGTCGTAAGCGCTTTTTTCGGGTGTTTTTTGATTGATCAATTGACTTAGACTGACAGGACCTCGATCAACAGGTTCCTTGTTGTCCTTCCAGGCTTCTTTAATTTCATTGGGAGATTTGGGACAAATTGTTTTAAGCTGTGTAAACAGCAAATTATTCTGCTCTTCAAATACTTGCTGCAGAAGCATTTGTTCGCGTTTTTGTTTCTCAACCAAGTTAGCCATTTGTATAAGTTGTTGTTTTTGAATCTTCTCATACAATTCCCTTACGCGAGTTGCGGGATCTTCAGATTCGGAAATTAGCTGGGGCTTTTTTAGTGTCATATCGTCTTTCTGAACACTAGGAGGCATAGGCAGTTTACTTGCACTTTGATTAGAATTTGTAACATTTCTTACAGGGCTAAAAGACTTTTTAGGCTTTTGAATCGGCTCTGATTTATTGATAACTTTAGGAGATGGGATAGTTCTTTTTGGTCTTTCTTGAGCTACTGATCTAGCTCTTGTATGTATTGATTGCTGAGGCTTCTTGATCGCAGTCTTAGTGGCTTGATCTTTGGTGATTCCATTAGGTTTTGTACCATTTGCTATATTTTTTTGTTTTAATTCCAATGCCATGGATGACCATTTGACTTTTGCTGATTCTAAGTCCCAACTTCTACGTTTTTTGTTTGTAGAACTAAGATTAGAAAGTGATTCACTCATTGAAATAGACGTCACTTCAACACCTGTATTAAGTGACTGTATTTCTAAATGAGCAAGAAGTAGTGGACTGGGTTTCAATACAGTGTAAGACCTTTGACGTGTCAGTGGTACAGGTTTTAAATCTTTTACACTTTCTGTGTGAATATTGTTCAGTGATCCTGTAAAACTTTTAGAGCTGAGAGACGATGGACCATCATGATTTAGACTCAAACTAGTTACTGGGTCTATAACAGAGTCTCTATTAATGCTGAAGCTAAAATTAAGTTTGTCTTTGATTGAGTCTTTTGTTTCACTTTTTGCACTGAGGTCAATTGAATTTGGTCGTTTTAGGTCTTTTTCTGGGGTACAATTACAATCTCGTTCAGGTAATTCATCAGGAGGAGTGCAACTTTGAGGGCTTTTAACATAGTCTAAAATACTTTTGCCACTTTCATTAATGCTAAGGCTCAAATCAATAACAAATTTGGAGGTATTTTTTGAAGAGCTATCACTGCCTACACTGAAATTAGATATTTTAGTTACTTCAGTAAGGTCTGGCGATAATTTAGGGGAATTTACGTGTCCATTTTCAACTGCAAACTCATCATCTTTCCTGTCAATTGTTTTAAATTTAGCTTGGCTATCTTCAGCTGCCAGTGCATAACTGTGTTCAGACTCAGTAAGTTCAGGAGCGTCAGTAATATCTTCACTGGACTCAGTAGTATCACTTTCTGTAACATATGGCTTGAGCTGAGAAATGCGTCTCTCAACCTCTTTAGCTAATAGCTTGTAGTACTGCATTTCTTTGCGGCATTCTTTAGATAACTGTAACAATTTAAAACAATTTTATTTTCATTCAGTATCAGACTGCTTTGATTATGCTGGCTGCTATTATCAGTGATAAATTATTACTGATAATATAGCTTGCATAATCTACGAGTATGTAGATGGTAATACTTTAATGGTTCCAATCGGGGAAGTACCAAACCTGCAACAACTTCTGCAGTGAAGCAATTCTATTGTGTTTTGGTTGAAAGGTGCAGTTCCTTGCCAGACTTATATGAAGCAAGCATCACCCTCCTGAGTAGCAGCACAACTGCATACAACCACAGGCAAGACATAGACTTATAACAATAAAACAAATAAAACTTCTTATAACAATGGACTGCTGTGTTTTAATTGTTTTTTGTTGAAATGGTGTATAGAAGCTTAATTTTTTTTAATTTACCAAATTATATTTGCAATAAAAACCCTATAATATGTAGGTCAAAGTTTACACATACTTTACATAAAGCAGGAACTGCAGAATTTCCTTTTATTCATTAAACAGTCTAATTTAACTAAAATGTGACTGTCTTGTTTTTATCAGTATTTACACCTTAAAAGAAGACAGTAAACAGTGTTGTAATTTTTATGAATAAGGGAGTTTTATGTCAATGTTTAGTAGTATAGTTTATAATTTTCTATGAGCAAAATGAGCATGAGATGTTAATATACAGCAATATTATATAGTTTTATATAACTTCTGAAAAAAAAAGAAATTATTCATGCAGATTTTTCAGTTACTCAGATTAGGAATAATTTATTTTATTTGTGATATTAGTAACAGTACATCAAATTGGTTATTTAACATTTTCAACAACATTAAGTGCAAAACAATACAATTTATTGTTATCTTCTAGAATATTGACACGAAAAAAGTTTCAATTAAAAGGATCTTTTCGCTTTCCTAGAGAGAAATCATTTAAAATCCCAACATGACCACACCACATTTGTCTGAGATAGCAAAGTATGCCCTCCTTAGATCTGCAACCCTAGCAGCTGCCCTTCAGACTACCCCCTCAATATGGAACTGCTTGCTTCCTCCTGGCTATGATATTAAGCAATGAATTCTAAACATGTTTATAAATCCTGGCTTAACTCTTGACTTCGCCGAGGCCACCTAGCGACCGCACGCGATGGCTCATGATGAAGGACCTCGAGCTGGTCCGAAACATGTTGAGCGCCCCCCAAGTAATCCGCGAGGTAAGCCGGGATATTATAAACAAATAATTCTAAAGAATATTTTCCCAGCTATTACTACACTTACTACTTAATTATAACCGTAAATATATAAGCGTTAATGTTCCTAATGTACTACAGATATTATTTAACTAACTATAAGAGAGGCTTTACTAAATTAAAAAAAGAATGTAATATAAATAAGTAAAACAGCATCTTAAGATCATAAACTAAATAACCATTTAATTAATCAGCTAACGGTGAAGTCACTCACAACAGGCGGCAGAAGTGGGACACCATTTATCTTCATGCAGGACAGGTACTGACTCGATTTTCGCACCGATTTCACGTCCCACGGGTCGTTCATGTCTCCGGGAACTGCTGGCCGGCCCCTAAAACCACGACGATCTACACGACACTACTCGGCCGTAATTTGCAAACTCATCTTGCTAATACACTCGGAAATTACAAGAGCCTTGGCTATCCCGAAAACTGAACCAGATTTTGAACTCTATAACATTAAACAATTAATTTCCTGAGCTTATAAAAGTGATGTTGTCACGGAAGGATTACGTCAGTTATTCAAACAGCTAGTTACTATGGATATAAACAAAATGGTTAATTACGTATAGATGTAAATAATGCAGTCATATTATTTACACAAACAGCAGGTTTTGTTTGTAGATTTAATGCAGCGGTAAATAACTAAGAAGAATATAAATGATAAATTTGAATTGTTAAAATTTCTTTTTTTTTTTTTTTTTTTTTTCATTTTTAATAATGGCGTCGCAAACTATGTGCATATTGCCAGCGTCAAGTACAACCTTTGCATCACTTAGTAATCGTAGAAAAAATCAGTCAGTCAGTCGTCAGGTTTCAGTCAGTCTAGTCAGTCAAATGTTCAAGTAAAGTGATGGCTACTTTACCAGAACATGTCCGATGGAGTCTTGGAGGCAAGCCGAAAAAACATGTTTTCGCACTGTCATTTTATTTCACAACACTCGTGCACTGTCATTAACCTATATCGAGCAAAATGCCATCAACTTTATCCGATATAACTCAAAAATACACTGAGAAAATGAAAATAAAAGAGCACAACTTGTTCCCTCAGACTTCCCGCCAAAACTCCTAAAATTTCATTGTATTCTATTCTATTTTGGCTTTTTTTTTAAATTCGTTTTACGGCATTGGATAAAAATCCTATCAGCCATTCAATATTTTCTTTTCATTTTTAATATTGGCGTCGCAAACTCTGTGCACATTGCCAGCGTCAAGTATAATTTTTGCATCACTTAATAATCGTAGAAAAAATCAGTTAGTCGTCAGGTTTCAGTCAGTCTAGTCAGTCAAATACTTTCTTGGTGTATTTTTGAGTTATATCGGATAAATTTGATGGCATTTTGTTCAATATAGGTTAATTAAATAGCACGAGTGCTGTGCCTTAAAATAACAGTGTAAAAAATATGTTTTTACGGCTTGCCTCCAAAATTCCATTGGTCACGTTTTTGTAAAGAAGTCATTGCTTTACTTGAATGTCTGACTGACTTGACTGACTGATTTGATTACTGACGACTTACTGAGTTTTTTTATCTACCTACCTATTATTACTCGTTCAGTCATAGATCAATTAAACACTACGTTATACGTTCAGTTTCTCCGAAACTGGCAAAAACGTGACGCAAAAATTACACTTGACGCTGGCAATATGCAAAGGTTGCGATGCCATAATTGAAAAAAAAAGCAGACGGTCACAATATTGTCAATTTGCTGTCAATCAGTCAATCTGTCATTTATAAAAATCATAAAACTTTCTTTTCATCCAATTTTGTGATTTCTGTGCTAAAAATTACTATGTGAAATATTATTAAAATTGTGTTATGTTTTGGTATTTTAGTTCCTGATGGCACTAATCTATTACATATTCCGTACAATGTGTAAATAAGATAATGGATAATCTTTTACTGAAGAATGTATGTCCTGCGGGACGGCAAGCTATCCTATGTTTTTCATTAACATTTGTGATATTTACGGTATCGTTTTTCTCCGGAATCTTTTTGGGATATTCTGAAGAGCTATGGATGCTTACGTACTGGGGCCCAGCGTTTTATGCTTGCTTGCTAAACTTCATATTCAGATATTGTTACGAGGGATTTACATATGATGTAAGTTATGAAGATACCTTGTTTATTTTTCTAGAAAAGAGTTGCACATGAGCATACTGTCAACTCATAAGTCGTCACTGCAGTCCATGGATCTCAACAAATATTTATACTCTATTGTTTCTTAGGAAATAGTGGTTCTTAGGCAATCTTGGCTTTGCATTACAATTTAATAAAAGGTGTGCTTCACCTTGTTTAGAATTGAACTTTATCATCCATTGCCTTTTGGGTAAGCCCAATAAGTAGTAGTTAACTTAATCTAAGTTTTTTGGTATGTTATAGACATTTGTTATTAACTTATAATCTCAACTATTCAAACTTATTTTTCTATTATAAATGTAGTCTAAACAAAGTTGATTTACAATAGTGATAATAATATATTAAAATATCTGCTACTGAATATAATTGTAAAAGTAAAATTGGTTTCAATATTGTTTTTATAGCCACAAGTCATTGGCACTCTACCTTCCGCTCCTAAACATGTAAGTTTTAGATCAGCCTGTAACAACTGCTATGGTTGACAGATGAACTTAAAATTACTAAGGATTTATTTATTCATATATGCTCGATGCACTTGTATCCTTGCACTTGTGGGGTCCAGTATTGCTAAGTCAAGCCCATTATCATATTATGTTATCATGATGTGAAAAAAAAACCATATATTTTTATTTTTTACTGGTAACACATTTTGGCTCACTCATAATTTTGGCTCTAGATCATTTCTAATGTTGGATACAGTAATAATTAGATGTTTCCGCATGGAATACAGGTCAAATTCAACAAAACACAAAACAATATTGTATGACAACCCACATGGCACAATGGTTACCATGCCGGATTGCCAATCAAGGGGTACCCACGACACAGGGTATTAATTACCTTACTGTGTTGCTATGAGTGTGTGTATGAGCATTGCTAGTGGTTCATATTAATAGTAGCGCAGAAACATACAAATAAAAATCATTATTTTCCACATTTTTTTCTATTTTAAAACCCAATACCGTTTTCAGGTATCCATAAGATCTGCCTTTCTTGGTGGTGTATTTGCTTCAGGCCTGTACTTGTCTACATTTGACAGTGGATTGAGAGTTTTTGGAATGTATGTGATGGTACTGTCATTCTTCCATTTCTCAGAGTTTCTAGCAGTAGCCCTCACTAACCCTAGGACTTTGACTGTTGACTCTTTCATACTGAATCACAGTGTTCAGTATGGTGTGGCGGCTGTTACCAGTTGGATTGAATGGGCTGTGGAGTATTACTTTTACCCAGGTAAATAAATCTGTATTAAATATGTATTTTCTATTTAGAGCACACTTTTCTATCCTGGATGGCACTATCCATTGAATATTCGTTAGCACTGTCATATGTACATATCTTACATATGAAAAGGATAGTGATAATTACAGAGAAAACCAATGAATTGGATTGAATTAGGGGTGTGCATTATTTGAAACTCACTGGTGATAATAATAACTGACTGATTACTTTACCTGAGGATTGAAAAATTGGCACTTAATCTAGTGCTTTTTAAACAGCAGTCTATTAGGATGAGGCCTGTACTGTAATTTTGTGCAGCCTTCTAATGAAACTCCTTATTTAATTATTAATATTAACCTGAAACCTGTGCAACAATAGCCGAGTGAGCAGCGATAGGCCAGTGGTAAAAAATCTGCAGTCTTCGACGTGAGTGATCTCAGGTTCAAATCCTCGGCGCGCACCTCTGACAAAGAAATTTGTAATGTGCGCATTTATTGCTGCTCCACAGTGATGGAAACTATCATGATACAATTTAATTGATAACCATGTTCTTCATTGCCGTGCATGCCTGAGAGAAATTGATAATTTCTTGAAAGCATGAAATCCATCAATCCACACTTGGCCAGCATGGTCGACTATTTCCGAAATCCTCCTCACTTGTGAGAAGAGACCTTTGCCCAGCAGTGGCATATAAAAAAGGTTAAAAATAAGAATTATTTTATTATTTTAATATTAACCTGAAATAGCAGTTTGAACAGCTACATACTCTTAATACTTATGAGTAATTAAAATAGAAGTAGGTATGGTTGCTAGCAAACCCAGTGATAGTGATGCTTGTTTTTAGCAAAACTTTGTGTTTTGTTTTAAACCTAATATGTGAACTTGTAAAGGTAAAACAAATTGACTATTATAATTTTTCTGTTTTAGATATGAAAACTATGTACTGGTTATCTGCTGTTGGAGTAATTATTTGCATTCATGGAGAAATTATACGGAAACTGGCAATGTACACTGCTAAAACCAATTTCAATCATACTGTAAGTATTGTGCTTTAGACAATATTATATTTTACTAGCTGACCCCGCGAACTCCGTACCGCGTTTAAATGTTTGGGGTAGGCCACCCTTATCACTTAGGGGGAAGAAAAATAGATGTTGACTGATTCTCAGACCTACCCGATTTGCACACAAAATTTCATAAGAATAGGTCGAGCCGTTTCGGAGGAGTATGGTCACTAACATTGTGACACGAGAGTTTTATATATAAGATAAGATTAGATTTCTATGCTCATCAGCCTACAGGCCATTCAATGTATGTTGCAGCCCATGGACATCTACACACAACCTCAAGAGAGCCCAAGTCTTGATGACATCATATGCAACTGCACAGCTAATTATGAGGCTGATGGCAATCATATAAAACTAGCCAGCAACTGCACCTGTCCACAAAATGTTTCGAATTTTACAACATTTTCCACAACATCTTGATTCAGTCAGTAGTGCTACAGGCTACAGTACCTATATATCAATGGTAATAAATACATAAATAAAGCTGAATTTTGTAAATATGTGTGCAGGTACAGTTTGTTAAGCGATCAGACCACAAACTGGTAACACATGGGGTCTACTCCTTCTGTCGGCACCCCAGCTACGTCGGCTGGTTCTACTGGTCAATTGGTACCCAGGTAAATAGTGTCTTTTCCAATGCTATAAAAGGTAATTAAATCTCTTTTTACTGGGTAGTACCTGGGATCATTAATTAGGCTTTGTCTATTTATTGATTCAGACATTCATCATCTGCAAAAAAATTACTGTATGGCTAGCTTAAACCATAACATGGCTTAATGTTATGGTCTTGCGGCTGGCGTAGAATCCATCAATCTCAGTTAATATTAATAGATAAACCTTAGTGAAGGTATTATGGGCGATATAAAAACATGTGACAGCAGGTTGGTCACTCAAACATTTCACATTAGAGTAGCATGATGGACCAAGATTCCCCCATTTAGGGGAAGAGACCTGTGCCCAACGGTGGAACGTTAAAGAGGTTATAGCCAAGCTGAGCCATCAAACATGCAGAAAATTAATGAAGCAAAAAATTCTAGCTGTTTAAATATCTGACTGAAATAATTGAATTAAAAATTCTTTACACATTTACAGATAACGTTACTAAATCCAGTGTGCGTGATTATCTACACGTTAGCATCGTGGACATTCTTCAGGGAGCGAATCTACGCAGAGGAACTCACTCTCTTGTCTTTCTTCGGAAGACAGTATGCAGAATATCAGAAAGCAGTGGGCACTGGGCTGCCCTTCATAAAAGGCTATGTGCCAGAAAATACAGACCAAAAACTGAAAGACGAGCATTGGAGCTATTAATTATTGACTCTTGAGGGACAGAACCATATTTTGTGGTTACCTTTTCTTGTCAGCTCTGAACGGAGTGGTGTCTGCTGTGATGCCTGTGGTGGATTTATATTTTGTTTGGCATTTTATGTGATACTTGCTCTCTATAAAATATAGCAGCTTAGCAGATCACACATATCAAATGTGACCAAAATCCATCACATCAACATGTTGGAAAACATGATGACTAGTCCACCATACCTTGACTACTAAGCATTTGCGAACATTCTGATCTAAATATTTTATGATGGATCTGTAGATCCACTGATGTAATGACAGTGTTAGTAGCATAATTTATTATATCTAATACCTTTAAAACGAGCAATTCTTGTATATATCTAAATATATTTTTTAAATCTCGGAAACAGCTCCAAAGATTTTGATGAAATTTAGTACCCTGGTTTCGGGGATGATAAATCGATCCAGAAATTTTTTATTGATAGAAATTGTCGTTATTGTTTATGTTGTTAAATATAAAATTACTCTTACTGACATCTATTGGAGAATATTAATAATGTTGTGGCGTAGAAAGCCGTCAAATGTCGACCTTCAATCCGCCCTTCAAACAAATGACAATGTCTATATGAAAGACCTTTACAAAAATTTCATCAATGGAATTGAAGCTTTCTTGGTCGAATGGTTACTAAAGCTGGCTACGGAGCTAGAGACCTAGGTTCAAACCTCAAGTTGGCAAGTTGCATTTTAAATTTTTTACGACAATTTTTTTTAAATTGAGAGCTAGGTATTTCAGGCTTTGTTAATTAACACTACCAATGAAAGTTTTGCTAAAAAATAATCCAAGAAAATCAATTGTTTTTATCCGAGCAACGCTCGGGCGTCCAGGTACTACTAATTTTATATGTTTATATCTTGCATTTATGTACGTAATAATTAACAAAATATATTTTACTTCTAAGTCTCTAAGTAAATCAATTGTTTGGAATATAACTTTGTATAGGTATAGATAATGTGAACCAATGGCATTACATAAAACTAATCCAATGAAATATTTTTCTATTACTCAAGTACTATATTACATAACTATAGAATGTACCTAATTGATTTACTTCTAGTAGGTCTTCTGGTATCTCTGTAATAATAAAATTATTTATTAGTGTTGATTATTTATTTATTTATTATGTTACAAAAAATTAATTTTATTTTTACTTAATAAAGTTATCAATATAATATTTTTTGTTTCTACTTTTGGTACAACACTTTTTTTTGTTGTAAATTACTAGTAAAGGCATAATTACAGTTTATTGGTGGTATACTACTACTACTACTACTGACAGCCTCCGTGGCGTAGTGGGCGATGAGCCGACTGCGAAGCATGAGGTCGTGGGTTCGATTCCCACCCAGGACAAATATTTTCCGAAGCATACTGCATTATGCCCAAAATTATTAAAAAGTATATGAAATCCCAACATGAGTTTTGGCGGGAAGTTTGAAAGGACATGTTGTGCTCTTGTTTTATTTTCATTTTCTTGGTGTATTTTTGAGTTATATCCGATAAAGTTGATGGCATTTTGTTCGATATTAGTTAACGACAGCGCAAGAGTGTTGTGAAATAAAATAACAGTGCGAAAATATGTTTTTTCGGATTACCTCAAAAACACCATCGGACACTTTCTGGTAAAGTAGCCGTCGCTTTACTTGAACACCTGACTGACTAGACTGGCTGATAACTGACGACTTACTGATTTTTGCATTTATGCATATTAAAGGGCCGTATACGAATGAGCAGCGATGGCCGAGTGGTAAAAAACCGCGGTCTTCGACGCAACCGACCCCAGGTTCAAATCCTCGGCGCGCACCTCTGACAAACAAATTTGTAATGTGTGCATTTATCGCTGCTCCACGGTGATGGAAAATATCGTGATATTTAATTAATTACGATGTTCTCCATCGCCGTGCATGCCTGAGAGAAATTCATAATTTCTCGAAAGCATGACGTCCACCAATCCGCACTTGGCCAGCGTGGTGGACTATGGCCTGAGTCCCTCTCACTTATGAGAGGAGACCTGTGCCCAGTAGTGGGACATGAAAAAAAGGTTGAAAAAAAAATACAAAATTTTGCCGATTTCGCTGATTTAACATGTTACGTATATGTACTTATAACTTAAATCGGAGAACAAAATATATTATACCTAAATCCAGGCAACGCCGCGTCGCCGTCGCAGCATTGTATAGGCAAGATATCGTGTTCAGCATTTGCTGATACAGGACTACGGCGCGTGGGAAAGAAGAGGTTTACAGGGGCACGAACATTCCGGTCAAACATCGATCGCGAATAGTTTTAAGATAATCATACTTAATGTAATACCTAGTAATACCTAGTATGATTTAGGTAGTCTCTGTATTGTACATTCACATTTTGTTTCTTGTATTAAAATTTAGCTAAGTATGTAATTTTCGTGAAATTGACTCAAAGTGTTAAAAACTTTAACAAAATTAGATGGATAAAGCAAATTTTTTAGTAGACAGAGTTTTCGTGAATATGACTTCGAAACCTTCCATTTTTCGTAATACCTACTTACATACATACAACAAACAACGTTACTTATATGAATGTAAGTTAATTTGAAATCAAATCCAAAATTTAGGACTCTACCTACTTTTGGGTTAAATAGACAAACAACTTCAATTAATAATTATATTAATAGTGTAATTACTTTTCCACAAATTACTATTTATTTTATTGTATTACCGTCATAAAATCAATTCTTTCAGTTCAATTAGTACGTGCATGTAAGTAAATATGTATTGATGAACCATTACTTAACGACTTTCTCTTTGCCTGACAATGAAATGAAATGAAATATTCTTTATTCACTGTACGGTTCCTTTACAGACTCTTAGTGAACGTTATTTTTTTGTCCTGTCTGCTCTGGGTGCGCTTAGGCAATGCTGAGCTGAAGAAAAGAGCAGACGGAGAAAAACTTCAGCCCTGTTTTAAAATATGGGGTATACAATAGCTAGCTTTCTTACAGAGTTGCTATGGGCCGATAAGGAACATACGTGACAGCTACCGCATGTGTCAATGTCGTCCCACAGCCATCTGCTAACATAGGCAGTTTAATTCATTTAAGTCTATTACATCAGTTATAGAAACAGCCTTGTGGGACTACAGCTCAATCCCAAGCTTTTTTATCAATTAAATAGTCCTTAAGTAAGTCCTTAATCGTATGAATATGTATATTCCATGTAACTGTTACAATACAACTACGAAGATATGTTAGTAGAATCTCTTTAAGCTTAGTTAAAAGCACATCGTAGGGCTGAATTAACCGATCTTTACACGGTTAGTTTTATTTGCGGTTTGAGAATATTACCATACTAGAAGTCAAATTCTGTTGTCAGAATGGATGGAAGGCACAACAAAGAGCCTTAGAGCTTAGTGTATAAGTGATGAAAACAAAAACTTAAAAATAGATCGGATCAAAGTTACATAACTTGACTACGTAAAGCTTACTACGAGAATAGTAGAGCTTAGAAGATGACTACGAAATAAATAGAGCTAAAGCTGTCTAATAAATTAATATCAGTAGAGCTAAAAGTTGGCTAAGAAATATGTAGAGACCTGTTTAAATATAATTTGACATATTATTTGTCCCAACATAACTGTTTATACTTTCGACATTGAATAGTATATACTGTTACGCGCTATGGGTAATGAAAATGCCGTTTGTATCGTAGAAGGCGTTTATTGACAGCTTCCACCAAAAATCCACTTGACAGAGTCCAAATCACAATGCACAATCACTATAGTCCAATATCTTCGCTTGAGTCGTCGAAATAATTCTTCCTTGTCGCTTGGTAGAGATCGCTTCGGTTTCACTTCCGGAAATAAACTGCCCAGTCGCGGCTCGGCGCGTGCCTTATATACGGCCACCCATGGTTCTCTAGAAATTTCCCGAACCACCAAATACAATAGACCCGTCCCGAACCTTCCTTTATGTTATTACGACCATAGACCACAGGCTGACCATGGTGCCACATGTCCGCAGCATCTCCACGCAGGCGAGGGCGGCTGCTGCCGTACTGCGTCCTGTGCTCAACTCGAGTCTCCCTCTGAAGGCCAGAGTGGCCATTTACAAGAGCTACGTCCGCCCCCGCCTCACGTACGCGGCGCCGGCCTGGTTCGCCCTCACCAGTGAAGCGCAGCGCAAGCGCTTGCGCTCTGTGCAAAGCGCGACACTGAGGAGGGTGGCCAACGCGCCGCGTTACGTGAGGAACACCACCATCCAGAGGGACCTTCGGGTTGAGTCACTGGATGGGTTCGTCAGCAGCCTCGCCCAGAGGATGTTCGCGCGCTCCGACGCGTCGCTCCTCGCGCATCTGCGCGAGCTGGCGCCACTGCACGCGCGCCCGCCTGACCGTCGTCCCCTCCCGCGCGACCTGCTCGCGCAGGACTAGTCGCGGGAGGCATTCGCCGTGCAGCCCTGAAGAAGAAAGAAGCCCAAGATCAAGAAGACGCCAGGCTGTCCAGGGGAAAGTGTGGGAGAGAAAAAAAAAAAAAAAAAAAAAAAAAAAAAAAAAAAAAAAAAAAAGAGTATATATTAGTTTATATAAAAAAAAAAATATATATATATTTATATTTATCATTTAAAAAAAAAAAAAAAAAAAAAAAAAAAAAAAAAAAAAAAAACCTCCACACCGGATCCAGGGCAGCCTCATTAGTTCCAGCCTCAGGACCACCTGACAGAAGACGAAGACCACAAAACCAAAAAGAAGACCACGACAGGGACCACCCGGTCCCCAACCCAATGACCGGGACCATATTCATGGCCCGCGGTAGCCACCCATGGCAGGGGCAGGCCCGAAACGTGTGCCCCGGGCCCCTTGCGGGGCCCGCGAAGATAACCCGGACTTATGTTATTACGCACCTATGTACAGCTTATGTAGTCATAAACAATAGCCGCGACCCGCGATGTAAACAACCTATACATGTACGCTATATATAGGTACATACTCACTGCGGATCCCGAATTTGTTTACTCGAAGAAATCGATGTTTTTCTTATCACTGATTTTTCGAGAACTTTCTTCACTGTTCGATAGTAGACCAAATACCTGTTTATGCGTTTTTGGGGTTTTGCTGTACGACGCTTTGTTTTCGGATTATAGCTACTCAAAGTCGTAACATTACCCCCTCCTTAGTCATGCTCGTCCCGAGCATGATTCTTTCCGTGGTATTTTGCTAGTCGGTCTACATGTACTACTTTTAGCTTGCCGCGGGGACCCTTCTTAATCCGGTACGTGATGTCGTTAATCTTTGTGACAATAGT
The DNA here is from genome assembly GCA_911387765.1 of Pyrgus malvae. NCBI lineage: Eukaryota > Metazoa > Arthropoda > Insecta > Lepidoptera > Hesperiidae > Pyrgus > Pyrgus malvae. Next base: position 1,265,561 of record OU426958.1, on the reverse strand, counting down.
GTAAGGTCCTTCCCAGCGAGGTTGTAATTTCGGAGACTTCCCCTTCTTCCTCTGCGGATTGTGAAACCACACTAAAGCTCCTTCTTCAAATCCCTTGGAATTGGCTTTCCTGTCATATCGGGTTTTCATGCTTGTGCTGGTTTTCAAGCTGTTCTCCCGAACCATCTTGTGTACCTCATTTAGCTGGTATTGAAGATCACTCACGTACTCCGTCACAATCTTGGGACCATCCGGTGGAGTTCCAGTAATGGCGTCTATCGGAAGCCTGATTTCTCTGCCGAAGTTCACCTTTGCTGGAGTAAATCCTGTACTGTCGTGGAGTGCCGAACGATACGACATAAGGAACAGAGGTATGTATTGGTCCCAATCTTTTTGATGTTCATCCACTACCTTAGCCAAGTGATTTTCCAACGTTTGGTTGAATCTCTCGACCATACCGTCTGACTGTGGATGAGAAGGAGTCGTGCGCGTCTTATGCATGCCCAGCAAACTACACATTTCTTGGAATAGTCCCGACTCGAAATTACGTCCTTGGTCCGAATGGATTTCCATAGGTACACCATATCGGCAGACTACTTCTTGCACGAGCTTTTTAGCCACGGTGTGTGCTTCTTGATTGGGAGTGGCAAACACTTCAGGCCACTTAGTGAAATAGTCCTGCACAACTACGATGTATCGGTTTCCATCTTCGGTTACTGGAAATGGCCCAGCTACGTCAATAGCTATACGCTCCCAAGGTGCTCCAACGTTATACAACTTTAATTTGCCTTTACTTCTTGTTTGGGGACCTCTGACTGAAGCGCAAGCTGTACATTTTCGGCACCAGTCTTCCACATCTTCCCGACAATGTACCCAATAGAATCTTCTTCGCAGCTTTACTAGTGTTTTCTTCACGCCAAGGTGCCCACCAGAAGTTCCATCATGAATGTGCCTTAGGACGGAAGACACCATACTTCTTGGTACTACGATCTGTAGAGTTACTTCCTTTCCGGTGTTAGACTCCCATCTTCTATGTAAGACTTCATTCTCCAAGACCAGGCTGTCCCATTGGGCCCAATAGCTTTTAGTGACTGGGCTACATGCTGACACATCATTCCAGCTGGGTTTGTTCTCACTTCGCTTCCAGTCCAGTATTAACCGTAGATCATCATCTTCTTCTTGCGCCTTTTTCATGTTTTCGTTGGTCCATTCATCGTCTAAGCCTTGCGTCCTTATTAATTTAACATGTCCAATGGTTTCCTGTTTCTGACAGTGTTTGCAATCTTCAGGACAAGGTCTTCGTGATAAGGCATCGGCGTTGCTGTGTCCTTTTCCACTCCGGTGTTCCGTAACAAAATGAAACTCTTGTAGTTGCTCGAGCCATCGTGCCACTTGACCTTCAGGATTTTTAAACTGCAGTAGCCATTGTAACGCTGCGTGATCTGTCCGTAGTGTAAACTGGCGACCAATAAGGTACTTCGAAAAATGTTGCAAGACCTTGACCACGGCAAGTAACTCTCTACGAGTAACGCAGTAATTTCTTTCTGGTTTCGAGAGTGATTTGCTGAAGTATGCTATTACTACCGTGTGCTCGCCTTGTATCTGTGATAAAACGCCGCCGATTCCAGTATTACTCGCGTCCGTATCCACGACGAACCTCCCGTCGCGACTTGGATATCCTAATATAGGCGTTTCACACAAACAACGTTTTAGCTCTCTGAAAGCATCTTCACAAGTGGAATCCCAGACAAAATCTCGTTTTTCTTCCGTAAGACGATGTAATGGCCTGGCTATATCTGAAAATTTCTTTACAAAACGTCTGTAATACGTACACAGACCCAGAAATGAACGTACTTCAGATTTGTTCCTCGGAGTAGGCCAGTCCTGCACAGCCTTAATCTTCTCTGGGTCGGTTTTAACTCCTTCCGGGGAAATTATGTGCCCAAGATAGCTCACTTCTTTCTTGAAGAGGGCACATTTCTTCGGGCTTAGCTTAAGGTTGGCGTTCCTAAGCCGTGTAAAGACCTTTTCCATATTCCGCAGGTGTTCCTTAAAAGTACGCCCCATGATGATAATGTCATCAAGGTAGACCAAACATACGTCTCCAAGAAGGCCCACCATTACCCTTTCCATGAGACGTTCGAAGGTTGCCGGTGCATTACATAAGCCGAATGGCATGACTTTAAATTGCCATAGACCGTTACCTATTCCTGTACTGAATGCTGTCTTTTCCTTATCTTTCGGATCTATCTCCACCTGCCAATATCCACTCTTCAGATCAATGGTAGAGAACCACTTCATACCACTGAGCATGTCCAGCGTGTCATCTATTCGAGGCAGGGGATAACTATCCTTTTTGGTAACGTTATTCAACATCCGGTAATCTACACAGAACCTTGTGCTGCCGTCCTTTTTCTTTACTAAGACAACTGGTGAAGACCACGGACTTGTAGAAGGTTCGATAATTCCGTTACAAGCCATGTCTTTGACGAGTTCAGTGACTTCTTTTTCTTTTGCCCATGGTATCCTTCGAGGTCTTTGTTTAATGGGCCTAGCGTCGCCGGTGTCGATTTGGTGCTTGACGAGTCCCGTTCGTCCGAAATCACAGTCCTTTGCAAAAATGTCTTTAAATTTTGATAGGAGTTCCCATGCCTGCTGTCGCTCGGAAGTAGATAAATTCTCCTTAGAAGCTTCGAGAAGTTGACAGACAATATCGGCGCTAATTTGTTTCTCTGGCTGTACTGCTTTGATATTTCCCAGCTGTCTAAGAAGTTTCACTTCTTCGCATCTTCCCATTAAGCTGTTCTTCTTTAAATGAACTTCCTCTTTACTCATATTGAGAACCCGAACCGTAGATACTCCTTTGGACATGAGTAAAGTTCTTGCAGTAATCAAGTTATGGTTACTTCCGGTGTCCTCAACAATCACGCATCTTCTTACTTTAACCTTCGAGGGGAATTTCACTTTCACTAGAGACTCCGATCTGGGTGCCAGTACAGTGTCCTTCAAGCAGTAAAGATTGCATGGTTCAGATCCATTAAGACATACTTCTTGATCAGGGAACCTCAAAACCCCTTTCCGTACGTCAACAACGCACTGTTCTTTCCTTAAGAAGTCCAGTCCCAATATGCAATCATCGGTGATACTGGCAATTAATACTGGATGTCGGTATAAACGGTCACCAATCTTCAAATCAACGTCTATATTGCCGAGGACGGAAACTGGTTGGCCGGTTGCTGTTTGAAGACGGTATGCTGGCGATCGCTTGGTCCACTGAATGGTTCGCGGAAGTAGCTCAGGCTTCACAATCGAACAAGAGGCTCCAGTATCTACAGTGAATTGGCAAGTCCGGTTATTCACAATACCCTCAATTGTTAAGCTGTTTCCGTTGCAAACTTGGTTAATTGTAATACAGGGGGCATTAATTTGACCAACCAGCGCCCGCCCCGCGGCCCTGGTGACATCTAGTTTAACGGCAACTCGTCCACTTGGGTTTCCGAGTCAGAAACCCATCTTCTTTTCTTCTTGGGGCACTCTAAGCGAATATGCCCCTTTTCGCCGCAACCATAGCAGGTGGGGATAAAACGTGGCTTCTTTTGCTCCGTGACCACTTCTCTTACTTTGTGGTACCTTGCATCCTGTCTCACGGCTTCGACTTCCAGGGCATGTGCCAAAGCATTCTTTAGAGACTGGTGATGGCCCAGACGCACAGCAGCCCTGACTTCTAGGTCTCGTATCCCGTCGACAAATGCCTGCAGTAAGTACACTTCGATATTCCCTAGTGTCGAAGAGTAGGCACGCCTTACAAGTCTTTCAACCTCTGTTGCCCACTGCTGGAGGCTCTCGTTGGGCTTCTGTGTTCTCTCGCGAAGCTGAGCTCGGTACACATACTCGAGGTGTTTCTCGCCATAGCGAGTTTCTAACGCTTCCATTAGAGTTTCCAGAGTCCTGCCTTCCTTTGGTAGGTTTTCGATTGTCACTAAGGCGTCCCCTCTTAAGGCCAGGGTTAAAGCGGTAAAGGAGTAATCCCGTCCCCAAGCATTTGCTTTCGCAAGCGTCTCGAACTGGTATCTGAAAGCCGCCCAGGAAGAACTTCCATCGAAGTGTGGAAGGTCGAGTCTAGCTGATGTCGCAGGAGATGCTGCTATCGGTTCTCGTATCTTCAGTTTCACGACCTCCTTGCTTAATTCTTCAACGCGCTCTTCCAGGTGGTCAGTTCTGAGCGTTACTCCCTTAACCTCATGCTCCACTACTTTAAGTTTCTCGCCAAGTCCACTGTCAATTTTCTCTATGATCTCTCGACGGCTGGCCTCTTGACTGGTCTGGATTTGATCCTGGATTTGTCGAACGCTGGCTTCCTGTTCGCGGCGGCTGGCTTCCTGTTCACGGCGTATCGCTTCCTGTTCGCGGCGGCTGTCTTCTCGACTGGCCTGGATCTGTTCCTGGATCCCCTGTATGGCGGACAGTAGCGCTGCCATATCCATTGTAGGAGCCGGTGCTGCGGTTGCCCCTGACGACGACCCCGGTGCAGCGGTCTCGTCCACCCCTTCAGCCGCAAGTTGTCGCGCAGCATCCATACCGACCTGTCTCCTGGTCCTCGGAGTGCGCCCCTCTTCTTCTCGTTGTACTAACGGCATCCCACTTCTGACACCAATTGTTACGCGCTATGGGTAATGAAAATGCCGTTTGTATCGTAGAAGGCGTTTATTGACAGCTTCCACCAAAAATCCACTTGACAGAGTCCAAATCACAATGCACAATCACTATAGTCCAATATCTTCGCTTGAGTCGTCGAAATAATTCTTCCTTGTCGCTTGGTAGAGATCGCTTCGGTTTCACTTCCGGAAATAAACTGCCCAGTCGCGGCTCGGCGCGTGCCTTATATACGGCCACCCATGGTTCTCTAGAAATTTCCCGAACCACCAAATACAATAGACCCGTCCCGAACCTTCCTTTATGTTATTACGCACCTATGTACAGCTTATGTAGTCATAAACAATAGCCGCGACCCGCGATGTAAACAACCTATACATGTACGCTATATATAGGTACATACTCACTGCGGATCCCGAATTTGTTTACTCGAAGAAATCGATGTTTTTCTTATCACTGATTTTTCGAGAACTTTCTTCACTGTTCGATAGTAGACCAAATACCTGTTTATGCGTTTTTGGGGTTTTGCTGTACGACGCTTTGTTTTCGGATTATAGCTACTCAAAGTCGTAACAATACGTATTATTATGTACTGATTGCCTCAACTCTCCAACTACAACAAGGTTTCAAAGTCAAAGTTAGTTTCGATGATTTCGAACATTTCAGTACTTTCAGGGATTCGAAGGGGGTGGGGTTGTAAAGTTCACCGGTTAGTTTACGTCATTACGTCTGCATTAGAGTCGCTTTATCTGTCCTGCGTTCGCTTCGCACGGACGGAAGCGCAGCGCCCGCGGCCGAACAGAGCTCCTCATTAACATTGTAGCGATTTCCTCATGAATTTTGAAGCAGCTACCGTTGCGGGCAAGCATCGGCCAAGTGAAATTTACACTTCGTCAGAGCTGACGTCACAAGCGAAGAAAGTGGCATCCATAGCGTCGCCGGCTCACACGGAGCAGTCACGCAGTGGAGCAGTTCGCGACAAACCAGCGGGCCGGGCGCGCGTCATGGACGAGGCGTGATTGCAACATGTCGTTTCGGAGACTTCTGAGCGCGGTGCGCTCCGCGCGCGAGGCCCTCACCCGAGGCGCGCCGATAGCCGATGGACTCCTGAAATCCTTACTATCCGTCTTTGTGATATGCTGCATAGCGGTCTCCTCGCCTCAGACCGCTTCGGCCAAACCTTTCGTGTTCAGTTTTCCCGCCAGTTGGTCGCTCGCTGGACTAGTAGGAAGTGTGGGAGCGAGATCCGAAGATGCGGAGCGCCGGGAACCGGCGGCGGGCGTGAAGCCCTACACGGGGCGCCGGGTCGGGAACGACACCCTGCGGATGATTTACTACCACGACCAGACGGTCGCGGTGGTGGAGCTGGGGCCCGGCAAGCTGCTGCTCAACTGTGAACTCATCGAGACATAGTACGTATTTTTTCACTATTTCTACAATCCTAAGCGTAATTTATGAAAAATTGAGAAATTTATTTATTGTGAATTTTTTTTTACCATGTTGCTAAGAGCAATAGCAGTGGGTAAATATTAATTAATGTTTACCTTAATAATATCGTTTCATCAAAAAAAAAAATATGGTAGGTGCGATAGGTCAAAACAAGATCTATATTGTGCGTGTTACCTGAAGTTGCTGAAAGTTTACAAACATACTGAAGTTAAAGGAAAGGAGATGGTGTCCATTGTCGTTAGAAACGACACCAAATTAATCGTACCATTTACAATGAATCAGTAACATACGAGCAATTGAATCGCAATTAGGTACTAGTATATTTCTGAGCCATTATTGTGACTAATTTTATAAGCATGTTTACGACCTGGGGCCTCCGAGTACCAGCTATTATAGGAGCCTAAGCCATGACCCCTATCGTAGGTCTATCGTTATCAAATTGACATAATTACTTAAATTGCATATTGCCTTCTTGTTAAAAAATCGAGCGATACTGTATGTTGCATTCATGTAGGTACTATTGAGGTTTTTGTTGAGCTTTCAAAGTTGTGTAACTTACGCGTACGTATGGTACGGTTATGTATTGCATACAATTGTTTAAAATTGCGAAGATGTCTATAGTTTTAACTAAAACGTTTTTCTAATATTATATATAGACATTTTTCAATATGGGCACAATTATCGATTATACGATATATCGATATAGCACAATTATAATTTTTTAATTTTATTTTAATTGTAAACATACTAAATGCTTCTCACAATTTACCTAACATGTAGCCTTTATCTGAACTGGCAACGTTCCATTATCTTTCGATTGATCAAAAGTTCATATCTTCAATAATGGCATTGTAAACTCATGCATGTGCATATTACAAAAGCGTCAAGCATAATTTTTGCATCAATTAGTAGTCTTAGAAAAAATCAGTAGTCGTCAATAATTAGTCAGTCTAATTAATGAGATGTTCAAGTAAAGCGATGGTTACTTTACCAGAACGTGTCCGATGTAGTTTTTGAGGCAAGCCGAAAAAACATGTTTTCGCACTGTTGTTTTATTTCACAACACTCGAGCAGTGTCATTACATTAACCTACATCGAACAAAACGCCATCAACTTTATCTGATATAACTCAAAAATACACCAAGAAAATGGAAATAAAACAAGGGTACTACATGTCCCTTCGAACTTCCCGCCAAAACTCTATCAAATATCAAATTCAAGTTGACAAGTCAATTTGACGATCCACGTGATGTAATGGTTACCATGCCGGACAACCGATCGGAGGGTTCCGGGTTAGATTCCCGGCTGACGACTTTGTGTGTGTCCATAGCACCCACGACACTGGGTATAACTACCCTACTGTGGGGCTATGAGTGTGAAACGTTAATTAAACTTTATTTATTTTAATTAAACAATAAAGTGACATTTTGTTAATAACAACTTCGGTAACCTTAACAACTGGTTTACATTTAACTTCAACTATGCACACCAATAAACTTAATAAAACTTCAATGGTCAATAACTTCAAAACTAAGCTCTTAAAACAAATACTTTATTTGACGATTGTGTTTTCCATTAGCTGTAGAAGCATTGGGTAAAAATGTATAATCTCATGAACACGTGTACAAGTAGATACCTACTACTTACACTACGTACTCGTATGTAGATTTTATTACCCAATTCAGCTTTAATTAAATGAATAAACAGTTAAAAATACACAAATCGTTATAAATCCACTTATGTTACAAAGTGTTTCGTCAAATTATAACATAATCACACTACCCTACTTGCTATTTATATTTAATTTAATTATGTAGGTGTATAATTGTTAAATATTTTATGTTACAAAGCTGAACATCTGGGTCACCCTGTCATTTGTTTTATAAACAATAATATAATTCAATATATCAGATTTATAGAAATAAGCTCTCATGAGAGCTTTGCGTTTGATTATGAATAATCAAAATGTACCTATTGTCCGGGGACATTAGCATTCTTGAATGCTCTAACACCAACTTTATTTTTCTTCAGTTTATTCGAGACAAAGGTGTTTGCAATCCATATTAAACATTACACAATAACTTTGTGGACATCTTACAAGAGGACTTAACATTAGTAGAGCTACGACCCTACGGGTAACTTTCAAAAGCTTATCTTTATAGGTCGGTTGCCGACAAGAAATTAATATCGTAGTAAGATCGTAGTATAGGATTATAAATTGGTAGCAGTTATCATCATATATTATATATTCTTCTCGCTTTCTCAAGTAGTAATATATATTCATACCTTAGACTAAGAAGTAAGTACATTATTTATTGGTCTATGATGGCATCAATGATGGCATCGCAAACTCTGTGCATACTGCCAGCGTCAAGTATTATTTTTGCATCAATTTTTTGCCAGTTTCAATGAAACTGGACGAAATAATAACAAAGTCAGTAAGTAAGTCGTCAGTAACCAGTCAGTCTAGTCAGTCCAACATTCAAGTAAAGCGATGGCTACTTTACTAGAACGTGTCCGATGGAATTTTGGAGGCAAGCAGGAAAACCATATTTTAGCACTGTTATTCTATTTCACAAACACTTGTGCACTGTAATTAACCTATATCAAACAAAATGCCATCAACTTTATCCGATATAACTAAAAAATACACCAAGAAAATGAAAATAAAACAAGAGCACAATATGTCTTTTTCGACTTCCCGCCAAAACTCATTTGTGACTTTTTTTTTTTCAATTATGGCATCGCAATCTCTGTGCATACTGCCAGCGTCAAGTATAATTTTTGCATCAATTTTTTTGCCAGTTTCAATGAAACTGGACGAAGAAGGTAATAACAAAGTCAGTAAGTCGTCAGTAATCAGTCAGTCTAGTCAGTCCAACATTCAAGTAAAGCGATGGCTACTTTACTAGAACGTGTCCGATGGAATTTTGGAGGCAAGCAGAAAAAACATATTTTAGCACTGTTATTCTATTTCACAAACACTCGTGCACTGTAATTAACCTATATTAAACAAAATGCCATCAACTTTGTCCGATATAACTCAAAAATACACCAAGAAAATGAAAACAAAACAAGAGCACAATATGTCCTTTTCGACTTCCCGCCAAAACTCCATTTGTGACTTTAAATGAATCAATATCATTTAAAAACGACATAAATAAGCAGTTCTTTTTTCATCAATTAGAGCAACGCAAACTCTGTGCGATTTGCCAGCGTCAAGTATATTTTTTTCCATCAATTCTTTGCCAGTTTCAAAGAAACTGAACGAAGTAATAATGTATATTATTATATAAAGTCAGTAAGTCGTCAGTAATCAGTCAGTCAAGTCAGTCAAACGTTCAAGTAAAGTTATAACTACTTTACCAGAACGTGTCAGATGGAATTTTAGAGACAAGCAGAAAAAACATATTTTAGCCCTGTTATTCTATTTCACTACACTTGGCTGCAACCCTTTTTGCGTCCCACTGCTGGGCACGGGTCTCTCCCCAATATTGGGGAGGCCTGGAGCTTACTCCACCACGCTGCTCCAATGCGGGTTGGTGGAGATGCGGGTTAGTGGCCAACCCGCTGTCGGATGTTTTCAAACCGCCCATAAGGCCTCCGACAAGGTTTAACGACTGTTATCAATCGACAACAACCGGGACCGACGGCTTAACGTGCCCTCCGAAGCACGGAAACGCGCATGAAATTTTTGCCACTAGCGGTCACCCATCTCACACCTGACCGCGCCCGTTTGGCTTAGCTGCATAGATCGCTTGCGTTCTACGCTCGCCGCCGAGCCATGCGCGCTTCACTACACTACACTCGTGCACTATAATTAACCTATATCGAACAAAATGCCATCAACTTACCCGATTTATCTCAAAAATATACCAAGAAAATAAAAATAGAACAGCACATATGTAACGTCTTTTTCGACATCCAGCCCGAAAACCGACATAAGCAGTTAGCTAACGGGACATCTTATGTGCTTTTCATAGAGAAAACCATGGTATGAAGACACTTTCTTTATTTTGTATCCGTCCGTGAAGCCGCAAATTTGAGGATTCTAAAGCAAACATTTTGTGATAGCAAGTTCGGGTGAGTGTAAAAGAACGCATTGCGGGGCATAAAACAAACGGCTACTGCATACGGCAACCCACTCACACGTGCATATTCGCAGTAGCTGACTGCAGCACCTACTATGTTGGAGCCAGGATGAGCGATAAGTACTTACAATAAAAATATAGCTGTGCCCCGCGGTTTATCCTGCGTTAAAGAGTGATTTTTATAGCCTAAAATATTCCTCGATAAATGGACTATCCAATCCAACACAGAAATATTTTTTCAATTCAAAACAGCAGTTCTTGAGATTAGCGCTCTCAAAAAATCATACTTTCGGTATATACAAATGTACTCTGTGAAACATACTCTTTTAATTACCGACTTCCAAAAGGAGGAGGTACTGTATTCGGCTGTATGTTTTTTTTTTATATATGTTCACCGATTACTCCGCCGTTTGTGGACCGATTTTCAAAATTCTTTTTTTGTTCGTATGCTTATACTCCCGAGGTGGTCCCATTGTCACCAAATCAGGATCTGATGATGGGATCCCAGGGAAATCGAGGGGAACTCTCAAATTTTATAGGCACACACATTGATTTTCTTATAGTTTCTGAAGCATAAGAGATATTTACGCATAGAAATCATCATCTCATGTTGCTGAGCTGATGATGGAAGGTACTGCGACAGTGAGGAGTTGAGAGCAAATTCTTTCTATAAATAGTTTTTTATTCGAAATATTACATTCCCGAGGTGGTCCAACTGTCACCAAGTCAAATTCTGATGAGGGGATTCCAGAGAAATCGAAGGGAACATTCAAATTTTATAGCACAACAAATGATTTTCATATTTTTACAAAGCAAAACAGACATTTGTGTATAATTATCGTCATATCATGTTGCTGAACTGATGATGGAAGATACTACGACGGTTAGGAGTTGAGAGCAAATTCTTTCAATAAATGGTTTTTTGTTCGAAATCTTACATTCCTGAGGTGATCCAACTGTCACCATGTCAAAATCTGATGATGTAATATTAGGGAAATCGAGGGAAACACTGAAACTTAATAGGCACACACATTCTTTTAGTCATATTTTTAACATAATACAAATATTTATGTCTGGTAATTATCACCTGCTGTTGCTTAACTGATGATTGAAGGTACAACTCCTCAACGGTTAGGAGCTGAGAGCAAATTCTTTCTTTAATTTATACGTTCAGATGGACTGATAGTAGTATTCTTTCAGACTTTTAGATGGCTATTGGATAAACATGATTATAAAAGGTAAATCTGTTTAAAGTTTAGAAGTTAAGTGAATTTTTTTCCAATTATGCTAATACATACAGAATTATTAAAATTACTAAAAAGAGTGAAATAAATTAAGTTTTTAACAAAAAAATAGAACCGACTTCAAACGGTAAAAAATAAAATTGTTCAGTACCTACTTCTTTTTGCTTATGGTAATGACTCTTAAAACTATTTTTGAAGTCGGGCCCTTAGTAAAGGCTGGCTTACATTCCACCACGCTGGCCAAGTGCGGATTGGATGCCTTCGAGAAATTGTGAGTAACGCACAAGCATACACGGTGATGAAAAACATCGTAATTAAATATCACAATATTTTTCTTACCGTGGAGCAGCGATAAATGCGCACATAACATCTTTGTCAGAGATGCGCGCCGAGGTTTGACCGTGTCGGAACCGTGTTCGTTCCCCCTCAGCCATCGCTGCCTAGTTCCTATAAAAACATTACTTTGATTGATATAAATGTGAAACTAATTTGATTTACTGATTTTAATATTTCTTACGGTTAACTGCAAATAAGTAACAAGTAACATTAAGGCCGTGTTTTCTAATATGCGTAACTTAACGTCTACCATAGCTAAACTGAAATTGTTTTTGGTTTAAAAGTAACCTTCTCAGGCCGTCTGATTTCCACCCAAAAGTTTGCATGTAAAACGTTGGGAAGAGGAGTGCATATGGAAAAGAAGCTCTTTGTATTGTGATATGGATTACGCTGTGAGAATGATAACGTAGAGCCAAGCTCGAATATACGCCCTACCAGTCTACTGCGAAACCATAGATTTTGTTTGAGATATAAAGTGGGCGAAGCTTAGGTACATCTCAGTCATAATCTGTGGTATCGCCGTTTCGCAGTCGTCACAAAGGCGTTCATTAGCTTTGTGTTATGAAAATATTTATTTTCCTATGTATCGAAATCAAAAGCTAAGTGTCCTCGAGTTTCACTTGGCGCGTTTTGGCGGAGCACGTCGTACCTAAGCTGAAAAAAAAGCTCTCCTCCAAAGCCGGCAATGCTCAGGCGGCTCCCCTGGGGTTGCCCGTGTCCATAGGCGACGGTGATCGCCACCACGCGGCCCGTCTGCCTTTTTGTTCGGTTTATTTATAAAAAAAAACCTTCAGATTGATCCCGAAGTTGTGCGGTATGTATTTGTTTCTCTAGAATACAAGAAAAAATTGAACATGCCAACGGGTTGCACTCCAGTAGTGCCGGCAGAAATGAAAACTTGAACATTAACGTTGTGCATTTTTGATATTTTGGAATGCTTACGGAATAATTTCGCAGGAATTTCTTTTATTATCAGTATTATTTTTCATCTAGTATTTTCAGTAGGTTTTCATCTAGTATTTTTATAAAGTACTTACTCACTCATTTTCTTTCACTATTTCTTCGTCACTTTTTTCATTAATAGATGCACTTTGTTTAAAGTTAATATTAAATACTTGATATAAACGAATTTTACAAGTACTTATAGACAGTCGAGCCGTCATCAGCTGTCACCCCTCCGTCTTACGAATATTCGATCAGGCCACGTGTCCTGACGGGAGTTTAAATTTTTTTACCCGTCCCAAAAAAAGCGCACAACGCCGCTAAAGAAGTTTTCACTTCAAAAATTCACATCATCTTTTATTGCATCCACCACGCGCCGCTGCTCCAATATGGGTAAAATAACAATAGTTAGGCACAGGATAAGGCAATTATTTACATTATCTACCTGTGAAAAAAAATTGATATTCATAAACGAGCACGCATTACTTTCATGAGAGCAAGATAAGTAACGAGTTTTGTTTTTATGTTTCGGCGATTAATAAAATTTTATCGCTTCGGTAAGTGCGGTTACGACTTACACGATTTTGCGCTAGATTACAATATAATTAAACCTTTCTGCAACACTCTTTTCGGTAGATTTGTATGCCGGCTTTATAGGGTGGCCGCATCCACGCACATACCGCCGTCCTTCCCGGGGCTGCCGGCTGGACGGGTCAAGCTCCCACTCTCACTGCCCGCAACCCCGGAAGACCCTTTTAGTCGCCTCTTACGATCAGGCAGGGGATACCCTAGCTCTGTTCTTAATACCGAAGCTACAGGGACTAAGTAGTTAGGTACCTACCGATAATTTAGTTATATGTATCGTTAAAATATTCGAAAGTAAAGCTACAGTAACGAAAAGTATAAAATAATTCCTTCATAAATAAGTTTCGTAAGAAAATTACGGTTTCACTTGCACTTGCAATTTCCACTTCTCCTCTGGGAAAGTTTTGATGACTATGTACTTAGTTTCGCTAATGTCCTAAAACGTGACTTGCTTTCACAAAATACGTACTTACAAAATATTTTTTTGTTTACTTTCTGTATTGATGTTACTCAACTATACCACAATACAAAGAGCGCCTTTCTAGACTATACTGTTGAGGTTATCTTTTAGTCTAGAACACGTTACTCCAAAACAAAAAAGCCATGTAAATAAAAGGTTAATGTCTAAAAGTTGTTTTATAATCTAGAACTCAAGGCCTATCAAAATGATAGTGAAAATTACATTACGCTCTAATAAATCAGCAGTTTGGCCTTCAATGTGCGTCCAGTAATTTGAAATTCTTTTTTAATCAGCTGCTTGAATATGGTGTATGTGAAATAAAAATATTTTATGTGCACAAACATGGATAATAGAGGGGTTTACATGAATTTACTCTCATGCTGAAGAAATTTTATGCAATGATTTTTTAAAATATAAATTTAAATATTACATATTAAAAAAGATATGATTTGCCCGTTAAATGTTTATTACAGTCAGGAGACTGGTAGGAGAGAGTTTCAAAGTTTTCGTTTCATAAAAAATTAATGCAGGACTGCCGATTTCGCTCATTGTCACTAGTTCAACGAGGTCAAAATCGCAATGAAGAGTTTAAATTTCTGTTGAGCGTTTGTGTTCCCGTCTTTGTGTATGTACATGGTAACCATGACGCAGGGACTCCTAGAGTGGGGCTACGAGTGGGATATTATTCCATTCATCATCATTCCATGATTATACCACCAGACGAAGGTTAAAGTTCCACCGGCATCATCTGGACTCGTGGCGGTCCTGCACAGTCCGCTTTGCACGCTCCTTTTTACCAGTGACGTGTAGTTTATGGGACAACCTTCCAGCTGAGGCATTCCCAGTGGACTATAACATGGGGTTCTTCAAGAAAGCTGTAAAAAAGCTCTCCTCCAAAGCCGGCAATGCTCGGATGGCTCTCCTGGGGTTGCCCGTGTCCATAGGCGACGACGGTAATCGCTGCCCGTCTGCCTTTTTGTTCGGTTTACTTATATAAAAAACACTGCATATTTTGTGAAAGCTATTTTATAAACAAGGCATTCAAATCCGGTAATCCGGCAATTGTCTATGTAAATGAGGGCGAGGAAGTAATATGTAATCAGGAAGTTGATACCACTTTTTGCACCATCTTACATCCGTTGTACTATCCACTTTGTCGGGACAGTTATACAATTGCTTTCAATATTGATTACACAAACAACCTTTTTTAAATTCATAACTATTGAATCTTCTACTTTATATTGCCAGCCAGACTTACAAGGCGACTTTCAGCCTTCAGAGTGGCACTCTGCGCAATTGCATACGACCACGGGCTACAGCGGTATTCAAGCAAGCAACGCTGCAACGCTATGCAAAGACCGCCAATTAACTGTGCGTTCGTTATGTCCAACCTTAGACTAAGAATAATGTACTTACGTATGTCCAACCATCGATTCATGTCATTTTTGACAAATGCTTAGTAGTGGGACTAGTGGGTAGTGGGCTACACTCTAGTATCGTCTATGAATGCATTTAGATGACCCAATGTGTGTTAGCGAGGAATATGAGACCTCATAGTATTGTTCATGAATACGGAAGTTAGTCTTGCTTGTGGTCGTATGCAGTTGTTTGGAGTTGTGTATACACGGGCGTACCCAGGTTCTTGGTCAGGGGGAGGGGGGAGATTTATACGTTCTTGGCCATGGGGGTGGGGGCAAATTTTTTTCAAGCTGGTACCGTGTGTAAATTTTCTTTCCACGATACACGAAGACACGCACATAAAACATTAAATATACAATGGAAACAGCTGGTAGTAGCATATCTATCTTATTCTTATAGGTTTCTTTTCCGTTTGGGAGATCTTTTGGGACTTTTGAATCCGTGAATCTGAACCTTGATCCAAGGGGGGGGGGGGCAACAGCCCCCCTCAGTACGCCCATGTGTGTATACATGTCCATGGGTTGCAGCTACCACTTAACACCACGTGGCCTGCATGCTAGTCTTCTATTCGATTCAAATAGCAAAGGGCTCCGATATTATTCTCAAACTTGTTAAATAATAATAAAATTTTAACACATAATAAATAACACTTACAGTTCAATGACATCCAGACAGACACCAAGTCCTGTCTGAGTGTCTTGACCCTCTAGGAATCAAACCCAGGACCTGCAAATGCACGGCACAATGGTGCGGTGACCACTGCGCTATACGGTGCATCTAAAATTATATTGAGTATAAAAACGTCTATGTTTGGTCATCATTGAGATTTCTGAATCTTTAGAAAAGGAACACTTATTAACAACGTTTCAAAAGTTTAAGGACCCAAAGTAAACAAACTGTTTCTTTATTTTTCTATCCTCCTAAATATTTATGATTAGGTACTTCTCACTTTAATTGAATAAAAAGTGAGAGTTCTTAAATATTCCATTGGCCAGTGTGTTACGAAAGTGTTTAGTGGTTGTTTAGTAGTCAGCACGCGACGGAGGCCTGTGGTGGACAAGGCCACCACTGAATAATGTAAAGGAGGTAATGGCGGTGGGCACCGAGCATGCATTCGTAACGACGCAGAGTTAGCCACGCTGGGAGTTCATTGTTGATAGTTTACCACCGAACTTCCTTAGATAATGTAAAATAAACTAGCGAGATCCGAGTCAAATTTGCACCTATACCTACAATGAAATTTAACACTCAAGCACCCATGGCCCAGCGGAGCGCAAATCAGCAAAGGGCGCGGTCGGGAGACATGGGTGACCGCTAGTGGCAGTAGTAGATTTCATGATCTTTTTCGTGCTTTTTGAGGCCGTTGGTCTCGGTTGTAATTCATAGATGTCTTTACGCGTTGTCGGGGTCCTTATTGGCGGTGTGAAAACATCCGACAGCGTATAGACACAAAGTATAGGCATAGACAGTTACTATGGTAAAAGAAAGAAACTGAAAGTCGCCGAAAAAGAACACAAATCTTTTCTGTTATCGCGTGGTAAATAAATGTTTTTTTTTGTTTTGTTGCCCGCGGTACAACCGCGTAGTCCAAAACGTAGTACCAAGTTTAGATTTTCATTTTATTTGAGAACACTAGGAAAAGCTACGGAACTTTTGTATGTAATCCTATAATAGTTACCTACCATTATGTACCTAGTTCAAAAATAAACATAACCTAAGGCAGAATTAGACCGTTAGGTAAAGGTTATCATTATCGCTCAATCGCTCACTGACATCCAGTGCGTGTATAGGTATAGGTACATAGGTATGTCCCTAACGTATCAATATTAAATCGCGTAAGCACAATCGATATTTGCCTTGGCAATGGCAGAATATGGTTGTTCACACGTATTCTGCTTTTTAATATGATTCAACTTAATATTAATTGTAGGTCGCATAGTATCGTGTTCTAAGCTGACACACAGGTATATAACTAGTGTTGACAGTTGATCCCTTGGCACCATTCACTACGTTCCGCTCAAACCTCGAAAAGAAAATCCTACCTAAAATATTTGTAAAATCTTGCCAAGACGAAAAATCCAAGGGGGGGATCCCCCCCAGGGCTAGGGAGCTCACGCCCTCTCCCCTCTGTAACCAGGCGCGGTTCGAGTACACGTGATGCGTCAGTCACCCTTACGCCTTCGTTCAGCCCGCCACATGCCCCAATCTAAAATCAAGTCCCCCAAACTGAAATTCTGGATCCGTCCACTTCCTAACAGTACCAGCCCTAACTTTAAAAACTCTACATCTCAATCAAAATGTGTGTGTTCACCATTACGCTATGGTCATGAAGGCTGTCTTAACCAAAACTCTAGTTTCTGAAGTAACGTACTTTTGTTTTTAACCAAATGTGTTTTTAAAATTCTTCAAGCTATAGATGAGGAAGACGTCCGCTTATTCTATTGAGTGCCGTAGCACAGGACAGTGTGATGATTTATTGAGGTTAAAGCGATCGCGGTGGGATTGCGACTGCCAGGGACTGGACAAAGGCGTCATCGGGAAATGCGTCAGCTGCTTGTGATCGCAACTGCTGGTCACTGGCAAACTACGTCATAGTCGTTATTAAATGGAATACCATTTAAAACTGCTTGAGTTGTTTTGTAAACAAATAATATGGCCGTTATGCTATATTTATATTTAATGCAGTTATAATATTGTATATGTTTACACGATACATTCACAATACCTTTTTTTCTTATCGGGTACCCGGGTATCCGGTACTCTCACCGCCCGCAATCCCGAAAGCCCCTTTTTAGTCGCCTCTTACGATCAGGCAGGGGATATACGGTATCTGTTCTTAATCCCAAAGCTGCAGGGACTACATACATAATACCTATCAGTTAACTACCCAATACTTACTCAAAAAACCGGCCAAGTGCGAGTCGGACTCACGCACGAAGGGTTCCGTACCATTATCTATAAAAATCACGTTTATTGTACCGGAGCCCCCTTAAATATTTATTTTATTCTATTTTTAGTATTTGTATAACAAAAGCGGCAACAGAAATACATCATTCATCAATTGCCTTTGATTATGTATAGAAAACATTGCATTAAGATTGAATGAAAGGTAAATTGTGGTTTACGATTTATGACATATTAAAAAAAACTACTTACTAGATCTCGTTCAAACCAATTTTCGGTGGAAGTTTGCATCGTAATATACATCATATATTTTTTTTAGTTTTATCATTCTATATTAAGTATATATTTTACCACTTTGGAAGTGTCTCTCGCGCAAACTATTCAGTTTATAAAAAAATGATATTAAAAACCTCAATATCACTTTTGAAGACTTATCCATAGATACCCCACTCGACACGTACGGTTTGATGAAAAAAAATTTTTTTTGAGTTTCAGTTCTAAGTAAGGGTAACCCTCAAAATTTAATGCTTTTTTCTATTTTTGTGTGAAAATCTTAATGTGGTTCACAGAATACATCTACTCTACAGAATACATCTACTTCTTATAGTTTCGGAAAAAAGTGGCTGTGACATACGGACGGACAGACAGACAGACATCACGAATCTGTAAGAGTTCCATTTTTTGTCATTTGGCTACAGAACCCTAAAAACGCAATTAATGTTAGTTTTAACATTAATTGTTAAACATAACTTAAAAGTTGCATATTTTTGTTACTGTTCGTCGTGCTGATGAGAAGTTTATCTTTTCTGTGTTAAATAAAATTTACTCAGGGAACATAATTGGAGGAACTGCAATTTGGTCTATAGATACCACAACAGATACATATGATATTAGTAATAAGATACCAATTCAAGTACATAATTGCAGTTTTTATAACAACCGTGACATATCGGGGCCACGAATAGAAAGGTGTTCTGGGAAAAAGAAACAACAGTACGCACAGCTCATAAGAGTTGTACCTATTATCCTAGTAGTTGTTACTTTATTTTTATTTCTTATATTTATTTAATTATTATTTATTTATAAAAACACACAATGATGAGTGTCGCGTGCGCAACACGCTCCGCCAGCAAGCGGTTAGGCCTTTTGCCACCACACCCACCCGACATGCGCTGTGTTGGTCATGCATCATTAATGACAGTTACGTCTAAATTCAAGACTGTCAAGCCCTACCATACCTAATACGAATAGCGACGCATATAAATATGGACAATATCCTTAGGTACGTTTATAACCGAGGACTTTCGGCAAATCACGTACTACGGTAAGAAGTCGTAGCTTGTTGAACGCCGGACTTACTTTGCGGATTTGCTTCATGTTAACCTCTTACACTTGAGCAGCGAGGGCTGAGCGGCAAAGAGAATGCTGGTATCCGACACGAAGATAAAGGGTTTGAACTCCCGGCGCATACCTGCCCACATGTGTATGTTTTTTTTAATATTTGGCACTTAGCTCCGTGGGTTACTTTGATACAAGTTATTGTCTTATAGAATAGGACCGGAGGAAGGAGCACACCGGCGTTAGACAATAAACTTATGTCCCGAATGCCGTAGGATCAAGATCGAGCTGCAATCTGAATAAGAGCTCATCAGTTCACCTGGAGCCTCACAGTGTTCTTTATGTCAAGTCGCGAATGTCTTTTAAGGACCTCTCAACCTTCTTTTACTAACGGTCATTGTTACAAAACCGTAGATCGCATGTGGTGTAGTTAGCAACAATATACGAGTAAATACCGAGTATCTCATATCAATTGATAAAGCAGCCGAGTTGAGTGCGAGTAAAGTTATCGAGGTCGAATTAATTGTCCATGTAAAGATTTGGGAAAATTATAATGGTTTCTCAGCTGTTTGCTATTTTTGTGTATATAAATGTTGTATTAATATAATATTATGATAATAATTTTTGTAGCAAGATCAAGTCTCATTACAGATTTGTTAGTACGACTTACTCTAAGTGTTAGTAGTCCTTATGACTAAATAAAAAACTTAGAACTTAAAACTAGGTTGCAAATTAATTAATAGCTAGCTGGGAGCATGCAGTCCACAGGGGCAATCCAATCTAGCCCCTATCATTTTTAGAATGCTGTTGGGGCTGGCTTGCAACCGCCGCATAAGTGACGCTGCTCGCAACCGCTTCGTGGGCTGGTGGCCCAGAAGCATGGCACACGAGCATCCGCAAACATGCCAAATGCACTGCAATAGCGAGGCAGCCCCATCAGCACCCTGAAAGCGATATTGTATTGAACTCGAAGGGCCCCATAAGCCCTTTGCGTATGATTTCTCCACAGGCTGCAGGTATAAAAGGTGGTGATTAAGGAGGTAGATATTATTTTATTTCCATTTTCTGACAGTATACTCGCAGTCTCGGATGCTCAACTGAAAATCTTAAAACTCTTTATGAGTGCTCAAAGCTATTGCCTTTTGGTATCTTTTGCATTTCAAAATAAGAACCACTGTCATTTTTTTCTGATGGATTTGCTCCCGCCAAAGTTACATCGTAAAATCTGCGATGGCCGTGACTAATTCTGTTATCCGAAATTCCGAACCACGATTACAGAGCTTTATTAACTTCAATCTCTTTCATCCGATATGCATATCATCCTCAATGGTCAGAAACAATAAAACACGATATGTGAACTGTTCGTGTGTAACAATGGCATTGTGCTGACAACAATAACAGATAAACAAGCATGGAGTCGTCACGCAGCAATGTCAAGTGCAGAATGATGATGATCTACCGTCACGCGACCATCTTAATTTGATAACGAACAATCGCTGCGTGTACGATTAGATCATCGTGATACGGCAGTCATACTTTCCTAATGACCAAGAGATTGTGGTACAGTCGGATTTGTGTTTTAGCCAAATAAAACAATCCTGATAAAATCCGAGTAAA
This sequence comes from Pyrgus malvae, assembly GCA_911387765.1. Lineage (NCBI taxonomy): Eukaryota > Metazoa > Arthropoda > Insecta > Lepidoptera > Hesperiidae > Pyrgus > Pyrgus malvae. The sequence goes on along the minus strand of OU426958.1, from coordinate 1,244,544 downwards.
ATATAAAAAAGACGTTGTACATACTAACGTCTGTCGTTATGAAAACCACATTTTTTTTATCGTACGATTAATAACTATAATATCTGACAGATATTATATATAATATTAAATAATAATATAATAATAATAATATAATATAATATTAAAAAGATATTATCTGTGCATGCACCACTACTACCTAAGCTTTTAAAACTTTTATCTTTCTCATTCATTCAATATATTACACTTTTTATCATTCAATGAGCTCTTGGCCCATGAGTGATATATCACAACACATCATCCACCACCCGTTGCAAATGGTTTCACTTTTTATTCAGTTCAGATCAGATAAAACTTTCTACTGCATCTATGCGGAAATGTCATTGCTCCCTAAGCTTCACGATAACTATCAATAAAGGGAAAGAAATTAGTAGACGATATTAAATAAGTTTAACTAAAATATTGTGAATTGTTCCTGCCTGGGTGCTAAGTGGTCACTGCAGCCAATGGGCAACTGCGTAAAAATTCAAACTTTCTTTACAATACAGTTACTAGCTTATAGTCCGCGGCTTCCCCCGCGTGGTATTTGGTTATTTTATTATTCTGTAAATCAGCTAGTGTATGACGGAGGCGCCGATGCAAAAATAAAATCGCGAGTGTAATTTCAACGGTTCAATGTGTTTTATTACACACATAAAAGAGTTACAGAAAAGTCAAAGCAGAAGATAAGAAAAGATAACGTAGAACACAAGACAGAATAGAAAAATGTAATTTAGTGTACTAAAAGACATTGAACTGTTGAAAGTACAATTTAGTGTACTAAAAGACTACTATGTACTAAAACTATTGAAATTACAATCGCGATTTTATTATTTGCATCGACCGTCCTGCTGATCTACAATATGGGGACCCCGACGTGAACACGACTGACACCACAATTCCATAAGATTTTTTGTCTCCTATTTCTTCCTCTAGGTAGGTGAAATGTGGTAAACTCAAGTACGAATATTTAGTTGCCTCCTATCCACCCTAAAGACAAAGAAGTTTCATGATTTTATCTTCTACGATGACAACACTTCATATAAATATTTATTATTTAACCCCTTGCTGCTGGTTGCTGGTAGAGTTGAGGCTGTAGATTCAGGAGCTCTGCAGACAGAAGATAATTAGTTCACTATTGACATCAAATCTCGAGAATTTAAACTATGTGTAGTATTCAAAACCAAAGATATGGGGTTTCAAAAATGATCAAGCACTTTGAGAAAAAGTAGAGTGCCCATGCGCTTCGCTTAGCTCGTCCTTTTTAGGGCCCTCAACTAGGATGCCCTGAGTCGTGGATAGCATGGACACGCACAAACTATCAGGAATCGAATCCATGACCCCTAGATTGGACCCCACCAGCATGGTAATGGTAACCATTGCGCCACACCTTTCGCCAAAAAGTCAAAAAGGCCTATATCGGTATAAATAGCATGCATGTTGGAATACCATTCCAATTCTTTTCCAATTCCAATTCTGATATGCTCGGTAAGAAATCCAGATGAGTCTCGTCTCGTGTCGCGAATGTCGCGATAGGTTAACAATCGGTCATCGTCAGCCGACCGCCATCTCGTCATTGTTGTATTGTGTGCCATTACGCGCAGCCTGGTGCTTCCGTCCCCTTGAACTAAGACAGACGACATTCAATGCTACTAACATCTTTCCACATCCAGCACCAGTCCCCAAATCACGGAAATGAAATGAAATATTATTTATTCACTGTACGGTTCCTTTACAAACTCTTAGTGAACGTTTTTTTTTTTTGTTCTGTCTGCTCTGGGTGCGCTTAGGCAATGCTGAGCTGAAGAAAAGAGCAGACGGAGAAAAACTTCAGCCCTGTTTTAAAATATGGGAATGGGGTATACAATAACTCTGGAAACGGAAACGCTCTTGGATCCTTTTTGGTGTATTGACGTCACTTAGATTAAAAAACACATGAATAAATAAATTGAACGTAAAGTGAAGCGAGCATGGCCCGGCGGCTAGCGTAGAACGTAAGCGATCTATTCAACCAAGCCAAATGGGCGCAGTCGGGTGCGAGATGAGTAACCTCTAGTGGCAAAAAAATTCAAGCCACTTACCTGCATGTCCACGCAAGCTCCAGTTCGAGTTGTAATTTAATCCGAGTAAGCTTCAGGCCTAGGAGAGAGAGAGAGAGAGAGAGAGATGGGGAGAGACCCGTACCCAGCAGTGTGACTCAAAAAGGGTTGCAGGCTGCAACTTGCAGCCAACGTGAATTTAAATACAGAGCAGTGTATATCTATATGCAAAGCAGTCACAGTATGGGGAAATCTCTTTCATTTTTTTAAGTAGAGTCGCAACCTCAAGGATGAGTTTTGCCTGAGATCGACAAAGGTCGTATGCAGTAGTGCTACTACTCCGGAGCCTGGTGGTCGTTCCATGTGTGCTTGGCTTTAAATAAAATAAATAATTTAACAATACAAAACGTAATGTAATAATAATAATTATCTCCTGTATAAAGGATGATCAAATGTATCTATAATAATAATGTTAAATGCTATGTATTATTTAATAATTAATTAACGTGTATTTAGTAAAATTTGCACGCCTGATTAGGCAGAACATACAGACCCGAGAAATATTTATAATATCACCTACATTGTAATAAATTGTAAATACTATGTTCTGGCAAATAAAGAAATTGAATTGAATTGAATTGAAATTGGCCGGTATGCGGTTGGCGTGGCCTTTTCACCGAAATAGTCACAGCAGTTACACTTCCCCGGGTAAACCATGAAAGTCGTAGATACATTTGTCTTTCTTGTAACTTGCAAGACAATTTTATTTACTTACATATGTGTCGAATATGTACTTTGTGATTATTTGGGTTACTTACCTAAATTACGTCTATATAACAATTCCGTGATGCTCATTTGTTACTTACAAAAAACTGCACATGATTTACATAACTACTTTTTCAATAATATTGCGGCGGCACAAAGTTAAAGCTGATAGAAGGCCATTCGTTTTACCATATAGGTATACACGTTCATGTGCAGAACGATGCATTTGTTCGGCTTCAGTTCTAAACTATTATATACATTTATATTAAGTGTGCCTTCGGATGGTCACGTTTTAAGTGTCACCATCATATAAATCTCTATTTAAGGATAAGCTAAGAAAAACCCTTTTCCCGTCCAACTGACACATGATTTCTTTAGCTTCATCCGCATATTATATCAATAACAATCGTAACCTACGACTGCCGAAGCACTGAAACGTTTTTGTAATTATTTGAAGATAGCGATCACCCATGCTACACATGATTTTAATATTAAAAAAAAAAACAAAACAATATAGGCTGTGGAAGTAGATGATAATGCGTAGCCAGGACCGGAAAAGTCAATAAACACTGCAGAAGTGGCTTATTAGTGCTTTTTTAAAGAAAAATATACGGGAGGTAAATTAACTCTGTAGAGCAAATGTAGAGATAAAAATCTTTTTTAAGTTCAAATAAACATGCTTTCTGTGAAACACGTAATGTTGAACGAACAATTTTTATTTTATTTTATTTTTAGTAGGAAAACATACAGTGCTTCACTTAAACTAATATCATAGTAATGTAACTATACACCATTGAGTAGTTTCCGCAATGTAAACAATAATGTTTACAATCCATAGGACATCTGTTGTCGAAATATTATGATGTCTATGTTTGTTTAAAATCATATTAAAAACCAAAAGTATATATAAGTAGTTTTATAAACAGTGTTTATAATAAATAATAATAATAAATCGTTTATTTGCAAGAGTACAGACAGAAAACTTAGAGAATTGCAATTTACACTGAATATTGTGCAAAACTTTCGTGACGACGTAAATTTAAGATTTTCATTCAGTTACTACGACTACGTGTCACAGCACAAACAAAGTAATGTTTGTAGCCCAAAGGTTACCTGACGTCCAAAACTTTTTGCAAATTAATTTTGAACTCTCAGGATGTCCCAGCTTCTTTAAACTCAAAGACCGACTAGTGGAGTCAAGGGCGGGGACAAAGGCCGCCGTGTCGCAGAATCTAGGGCGGCGTACACTTTCTTACTTCACCAAAACAACTTCACATTTCAAAACAGTTTTACAGTTCTAAAGAGACTACAGAAAGAGCTAGTCTTTAGTTGTTAGAAAGAAGTGTCTCTGTGCGTTGTTTTATGGTAACTGAACTTTCTAATGGCCTTCTGATAATTGAACGGGTTTATTATCAAAATCGAATAACGAACAATGTAAGAAAATTTTATAAATATTATTCGTTATTATAATACGCGTCAAAAAATGATTTTTTTTAATGATTTGATTACTTTTTTAATAAAAATTGAAATATGTACGTTGATTTCATGGTGTTGTTACAATACCAAAGACCTTATTTATGTTATCAAAAGAAGAGCTTAAATAATAATATTAAATATGAATGCGTGTACTCTTGCAAAATTATTTTCGAAGGCTTAGGTAGGTATTAATAATTTATCCGAGAGCTAACGAGGAAGATTTAATTATAGATCATTAAACAAAAGTTCAGGTTCATGTAAATTATCCACACAATTGTACCAGCAAATTATACAAGTCACACCAGTTACTGCGAATCTATCTAATACCTTTAAATGAGCAATTCTTGTATATACTTAACTAAAAATATTTTTTGAATCTCGGAAACGGCTCCAACGATTTTGATGAAATTTAGTACCCTGGTTTCGGGGGTGATAAATCGATCCAGCTAGGTTTTATTATTAGAAATTTTACATGATAAAAATATTTTCAGCGGTAATCAACTTAAATATAAACTGAAAAATACGACTCTTCCTGACATCTATTCCAGAGTATTATTCATAGGTACATTATTCTTAGTCTAAGGTATTAATAATGTTGTGGCGTTGAACACCGTCAAACGCCATCCGCCAATCCGACGTTCAAATAAATGACAGTGTCGATTTGAAAGAGCTCTATAAACATTTCGTTCACTGAATTAAAGCTTCCTTGGCTTCCTTGGCCGAATGGTTTCGTGGGTCGACTCATTAAAAACCATATTGCGTTTATTTTTTCTGAAAATATTTTTTATTGGGAGCTATTTCAGATGGCGTTGTTAAGTAACACTAAGCAAAAGTGTTTCGTTTGATATTTATTTATTTATTTTTTCTTTAATTGAACACCTAAAAACTAGGCTAACAATGGGCGGACTTAATGCCTAGTGGCATTCTCTACAAGTCAACCCATTCAATCAAGAAAATAAATTGTTTTTATCCGAGCAACACCCGGTCGTCCAGGTACTTTTATTTAAGTCCGTTCGGCTATGAATGTAGTGAGGCGTACACATGCACATTGTTTTAGTGTGAACAACCTTGAGAGCGCTCAGTGTCGAGTAACGTCAGCATGGCAACTAAACGTTGAAGAGTTGTGTGAATAAGATAATATTTTAAAGATTTTTTATGAGTGACAGAGATTTTCAGATTTCTTTGCTAACGCTACAAAACTTTACCTACGCAAACAAGCGTCTTTGTCAGACACACATCTATACTATAACGAGAGATATACAGGTAATTAGATTTATTTGAAATTGTTAATTATCAGGATCACTCATTTAAACAGTAACTTAGTTTGTTACTACACAACATTAACATGTAGCCACAACTGTAAATTATAGTTACACGTAATGTGCTTAAAATGTGCTCTTAACCCTTAACAACCCACATGTGTCTCGCGGACACAATTTTATCTTTGTTGACGCATAAAAACTTAACTTTTTATTTTAGCTAAAAACCACTGTATCTATTCTTTCTCCTTAGTTTTGCGAAGTAAAAAATGTAATAATTTATATTCTATAGTGTTTCAATTAATAATTATTAACCGTAAACAAAAATAGTAACTTGTCAACCCACAAGTGTCTTACAGACACTGTGATTATTTTGTTTGATTTTGAAATGAATGTAGGTTGATTGTTTACATTTAACTTCTTAGAATTATATTGGAGTGAGTCAAATATCAATACAGAGATTATTGTGTGCTTTATAATGTGAGACGTTATACCTACATGTAGTGTGGATTATTTTGTTACACAGTTGAGATACCTCTTACACTCGTGCTTGCGTTTGTTTTTTAGTTTTATTTTCCTGGAGAAAATCTTACAATTGATGAACAGTTGATACCTTTTCGAGGACGAGTATCATTCAAGCAGTATCTACCTTGTAAACCTGACAAATATGGTATGAATTTTTGGTGGATTTGTGACAGTAAAACTAACTAACTTTGGAATACCATATTTTGAGAAAGAAGGACAAATAGAATCAAAAATTTGGCGTTCGGTTCGTAGGTAGACGTGAACAATAAAAACAAATCTGAAATAAATTTGTATCATAATTCTACTAAAGGAGGCGTTGATACGCTTGATCAGATGGTTCACGAATATACAGTACGTCGTAAAACAAACAGGTGGCCAGTAGCATTTTTTCAAAATATTATAGATGTTGCTGGCGTCGCATCGCTAATTATATGGAAAAAATTATATCCAGCTGGGATCAACGTAAGAAAAATACACTGAGAATGCTTTTCTTACGAGAAATCGCACGTGACCTAGTGACTTCTCATATACGTAGACGAAGCAATACAGGACTGACAAGTTATCACTTAGCAGCCATTCAAGACGTAGTAAGAGGAGATCAAGAAGCTGCTCAATCATCTGAACCTGTTATAAAGAGAAGAAAGCGTTGCCATATTTGTCCTTATCAAATCTCAAGAGCATCTAAACAATGCTGTGCTAAATGTTATCACAATGTTTGCACAGAACATTCTTTAAAAGAAATAATTTGTAATGCTTGTATATAAACAAAAAATTAACAATTTTATGTTAACTTAATAAAACTTATAATTATAAAATTTGTATGGGATTAATATCGTACAGTTTACTTTCAAATTCCCCACATACCCTATACTGTGTCTGCAAGACACAACTGGTCAGTTATGTAACAAAAGCTTTCTGGGTTGTTAAGGGTTAATGTTTATGTAAATTAGTGATTATGATGCACCACGCAACGATTACTTAATGAACATTAAAATGAACTTATGTTGCGTTGAAGACATCATAATTAGCGTAGTTCTTCCATGATGAAAGCAGATACATCAATACTTTCACTAGTACATTGCACTCTACAGTCTGTATACAAAACACGAACAATACTGATGGCAGCTGGACTTATTACAACACAAAAAAAAATCTGAATATTACGGAATTTCTGCAAAGGATGTAGAAGACTCCCTCCCTGGAAACATCACTATTATCAAGCAACTTCAGGTCACAGTATTCACAATCAAAAGCAATGCTAATAAACATTTTAAATGCGACTGCCGGTTTATATGTTTTAAATGGTTAAATAGTGAAATAGTAGTTGAGCAGCGATGGCCGAGTGGTAAAAAACCGCGGTCTTCGACGCGATCGATCCCGGGTTCAAATCCTCGGCGCGCATCTCTGACAAAGAAATTTGTAATATGCGCATTTATCGCTGCTCCACGGTGATGGAAAATATCGTGATATTTCATTGATTACGATGTTCTCCATCGCCGTGCATGCCTGAGAGAAATCCATTATTTCTCGAAAGCATGACGTCCACCAATCCGCACTTGGCCAGCGTGGTGGACTATGGCCTAAATCCCTCTCACTTATGAGAAGGAGACCTGTGCCCAGCAGTGGGACATAAAAAAGGTTGAAAAAAAAATAGTGAATATATCATAGGTATACACATATCACAAAAACTAGTAAAAAGGGTATGTAATGAAGAAAAAATATGGTCCCCAAATTATAATTAAATTAACACTCTGAAAAACTACGTTAGACGCCTATACGCGGAAAATAAATAGGCATACTTACGAGTAACATTTCATGAACTTGCTCGCTTTAGAGTGCTGCACTAGGCGAGCTTAAAAGATGCGTCTAAAAACTCTAAAGATATCAGGTTTCAAGATATTTTCGGAACAGTTAAGGAAGAGAAGAAGGCTAGCTAGACTATAAGGTCCTAGAGTTGGAAAAGCGTTCTTAGTGTAGTCTCAACTTTTTTTTACATTTTGGGCAGAAAACACTGAACATGAACGTAAAGGTAGCCTATTAGCTGGAGCTGCTCATGTAGTTTCCTTTTGAGTTTATATTTATAGTCCACCTATTCATAGTATCCAATCCCATACTCGAAGATCCTGGCGTGTGAGGAGAGGGCGCGAGTGGGAGGTTGTAAGGCTCCTCGTTGATTGGATTATTGAATAATTGTCGCATCGCGCGCGCATTATGCAACACCGGTCTATTGACTGGCGCTTACGTTTGGCGCTTACGCTTTATTTGCTGTAGGATTTTCCTTGATCTGTGTAACTAAAGAAATGGCGGAGTTCGTTTAACCTCGTCGAAAGCTTTATGGGTGGTTTGAAAACATTCTACAGCGGGCTGGACGCTTACCCGTATGAGCCCGTATCTCCATTAGCCCGCATTCGCCCGCGTGGTGGGGCTAGTTCCAGGCTTTATCAGCTATGGGCTGAACCAGCAGTAGGTCTAAAAAATTGGCAGGTACAGTTTTCTTCATATGGACAGTTTTTTGGCTTTTCCCATCTATGCAGTATTCTCGTGTTGTCTCCTGCACATTCTTCAGATTTCTGCACTCTGAGGAGATAATGGCTAAATTTTATCCCTTACATGTCTGGAGAACAATTTTGAAAAATGTCCAAACGCCTGGACTTGCTGTGTCGCAGCCATTTTTAAGTTTGATGCAAAAACTAACATTATTATATTCTATTCTAAAGCTCTATTGCTTTGAAACCTACTACTTAGTACTACTACGGAATTCGACCATAGCATTGATCTAATGCTATTAAATCTTACTAAACCTTCGACAAGATCGGGATGCGTGATCTCTTAAACTCAGATGTTCATTCAGTCAAGTCTTCATTTAGAGTAATTCCCAAGAAAGATTCTGGATGGTTCCACCACGCTGTTCACTGATTGGATCATTGAACAATTGCCGCGTTGCGAATATCGTGATCTGTCCGCGTTATGCAACATGCACCATGACGCTTACTTACACCAACCGGATTTTCGGCCACATACGGCGAAAGCGGTTTTTATGACCACTAGTCTTTTAACCTCAATGTTGAATAAACAAAATTAAACATGCTACATTTGTTACTTTAGGAAGGAAATTCTAATTGGCTGCAACCCTTTTTTGCGTCCCACTACTGGGCACGGATCTCTCCTCATTATTGGAGAGGCCTGGAGCTTACTCCACCACGCTGCTCCAATGCGGGTTGGTGGAGATGCGGGTTAGTGGCCAACCCGCTGTCGGATGTTTTCAAACCACCATAAGGCCTCCGACAACGTTTAACGACTGTTATCTATAGACAACAACCGGGACCGACGGCTTAACGTGCCCTCCGAAGCACGGAAACGCGTATGAATTTTTTTGCCACTAGCGGTCACCCATCTCACTCCCGACCCGCCCGTTTGGCTTAGTTGCATAGATCGTTTGCGTTCTACGCTAACCGCCGGGCCATGCGCGCTTCATTCTAATTACTCGCTCGAATAATTCAAACTAATTTGGAGGAAGCTAATGTTACTTTGTAAAACTAGCTTTAGGACACTAATTGTAATGCGAGTAATTAAAATATTCTTCTCAGAAAAGTTTTATATGGGACTAATTTACTTAGTTACAAATTACTTATTCCATATTAAATTACTTATTTAACGATACATATAAGCTTTAAATTATGTACCTATCGTTATAGAATCCCATAGAAATAGAAAACATATACCTAATCCGGATTGAAACTAAATTATTAAATTAAATTAAAAAAACAGTTAAGACGTCTTAGGTCTCAACAATTTTTCAACATTTTGCAATTGCATTTATTTTGTTTTTTTTTTCAAATGGTGCATAAAATCCTAATTGAAAGCAAGCAGCAGTAAGAAGATTTTATCAATTTTTAGTTTATATCCATATTAACATTGAACCATAATTAATTAAATCTGCAGATAAAATAGATTTAACATTTAATCAACATTTGCCTAATATACTAAATAATAAATGAGGCGCGCATGGCTCGGCGGCTAGCGTAGAACGCAAGCGGTCTATGCAGCTAAGCCAAACGGGCGCGGTCGGGTGTGAGATGGGTGACCGCTAGTGGCGAAAAATATCATGCGCGTTTCCGTGCTTCGGAGGGCACGTTAAGCCGTCGGTCCCGGTTGTTGTTGATAGATAACATAACAGTCGTTAAACCTTGTCGGAGGCCTTATGGGCGGTTTGAAAACATCCGACAGCGGGTTGGCCACTAACCCGCATCTCCACCAACCCGCATTGGAGCAGCGTTGTGGTGTAAGCTCCAGGCCTCCCCAATAAGTTAAGTGGGAGAGACCCGTGCCCAGCAGTGGGACGCAAAAAGGGTTGCAGCCAAATAATAAATAACGTTTCACACTCATAGCCCCACAGTAGGGATTTGCAGTCCAGCATGGTAACCATTGAGCCACGCAGGTCGTCGTGTCATCTCATATATATAATATCATCAATCCTTTTCTATAACGTATCACATTAAAGGATTTACCAAACGCCAAATATGCTGGTCCTTTTTGATACGAGTAGGTATAACATCCTAGCTACTTTTGGCATTGGCGATCGGTGATTTAGTCGCTAAACGTAGCGATTCAGCATGCGAAATGCGCAAATCCGCTGCAGCGAATCGACGATCGCATGTGCTAAAAGTTGATAGTGGGGCCTTGCCGTTATTTATAATTACTAGCAGCTGCCCGCGATTTTGTCCGCGTGGACTTTAGTTTTAGATTTTTTCTAAAATAAAAGTAGCCTAAGTTACCTCTGATTACAGGTAGCTAGCTGACCTGCCAGTGAAAGTCCCTTTAAAATCTGTCCAGCCGTTTTAGAGATTAGCCGGAACAAACAGACAGACAGATCGACAGACAGACAGACAAAACTTGTAAAAAATGTTATTTGGGTACCGTATATACATTCATAATAAAAATAAATAACATAAATAAAAAGCGATTATTTTAATATTACAAACAGACACTCCAATTTAATTAGTATAGGTTCAAGAAAAAAATATTAAATAAAACATTGGTGGTCCACTATTGCACAAAGCAGTCCCTGAAATTGCTCTCTTCGCGAATGTGCCCATTATGTTCGGCGTACACGTGAACGGGCGCTGCACGGCAGACAGACAGACACGCTATCTAGGGACACGTGACGTGATACTATTACAACATTTTAAAGGCACAGTGTCTACTCTACAGAGTGTTTGTCATCTTATAACTCAGGCTCAGGCCGATAAGCGCCAGCGATGGCCGAGTGGTCAAAGACCGCGGTCTTCGACACGACCGATACCGGGTTCAAACTCTTGGAGCGCACCTTTAACAAGGAAATTAGTGATGTGAGCATTTATCGCTACTCCACTGTGATGGAAAATACCGTGATATTAAATTAATTACGATGTTCTCCATCGCCGTGCATGACCGAGAGAAATTCCGCACTTGGCCCAGCGTGGTGGACTATTGCCTAAATATCTCTCACTTGTAATAGGAGACCTGTGCCCAGTAGTGGGACAAAAAAGGCTGAAAAATGTGTTATATAGGTTTGTCTGCTATTTGTTTGTCTATGGAACCGTAGTTCTTAAGCGGGTGAACTGATTTCATTTCGTTACAAAGCATGTTTTATGGAGATGTTTTTTATTTGAATGGAATAGCAGACGAGGATGCAGGCCACGTGGTTTTAAGTGGTCGCTGCAGCCCACATTACATCTGTACTTAAATAAATACGAAGCTTACGCACATATTTGCAATTTCAAATCTAGCAAATCTTAGCGCCGCACAATCACGCGATTTCAAATGTACGAATCACACCCAAGCACGCACACAAGCACGCATATTGTAGCACGATCGCGTGTTTCAGTAGAGATTTTGGAATTTTGAGCGTTTGCTCAAGATTCCCCCGCCCACATTTCCATTCTAACTTCTGTTAATAATGTTCTGTGCTGCAGCCCATGGACATCTACATACAACCTCAAACAAGCATAGATAAGTCTTATCTGAGGTCGCATGCAGTTACGCTGCTACTCCGGAGGCTGGTGGTCGCTTCACGTGAGTGTGGCCGGCAACTGCACCTTTCCACCGAAACACAACAGAATTGGTTCACGGCAGAAGTGGGTGCAGCGGTGGTACTTCCCCGGGCGAACCATAATAGTTCTACCACATTTTTAATATCGGTTAAATAGCTAAACCAATTTGGATAAAACATGTGCAAACTTGACACAGACTTGACCAAAGTCGTGCAACCCAAACAATCTACAAGATGGTCAACAACTCTGGACTGCTATTAGTGAAATCATACTCTCTCGTAACCTACTAGTACTCGTATATTATGAAATGCTTCTTTTTTCGAGATTTGGTTCCGTATGATCTCTAACCTCACACCACGGACGACTAAGGTTGTTTCTTTAACTTCTGCGAATAACTATTAAGTATTATACTCTTTTGAAGGAAACCTTACTAAATCATACATCAGAAAACATAATTATTAAATTTGCTAGCTACGCGCCGCAGTTTTGTTCGCGTTAGAAATAAATAATATAGTTTAAAAAACTAAAAAAACAAGCTTTCATGAAAAAACGAACTAAAAAGTGAAAAAATAAAGGAAAATTTACCTATGTTATTGTAAAAAAACTGAGGTGTCAAGGGACACCCGGATGGAACGAAGTTGTATTTTTTTACTTTCTTGTTTCTTTAATTTCTGCGCTAATAATGTTTTTTTCTTCTTTCTGCATAAGTTTTGGGTGTCAACAAAGCTAAGCAATGTCGAGTGCGGTCAAAAGTAGGATCGGTGGCAATAAATCTGAGCAATGTCGAGTGCGGTCATAAGTAGGATGGTTGGTCATTAAGAAACATCTAGAGCGGTTATAAAAAGGATGGGTGTCAACAAAGTTAAGCAATGTCAAGTGCAGTCAAAAGTAGGATGGGTGGCCAATAGTTGCCATTCAGCAAAATCTAGTGCGGTCATAAGGATGGGTGTCAACAAAACTAAGCAATGTCGAGTGCGGTCAAAAGTAGGATGGATGGCCAATAGTGGCCATTAAGCAACATCAAGTGCGGTCAAAAGTAGGACCGGTGGGCAATGTCGAGTGCGGTCATAAGTAGGATGGGTGGCCATTAAGCAACATCTAGAGCGGTTATAAAAAGGATGGGTGTCAACAAAGTTAAGCAATGTCGAGTGCGGTCAAAAGTAGGATGGGTGGCAATTCACCAACATCTAGTGCGGTCAAATGTAGGAATGGTGGCAATAAAGCTCACGGCTTACAACTATAGCAAAAAGTGTTGTTACAACTTTTCGTGTAATTTTTTTCCGTCTAGCCCCTTTTCGCAACGCGCGATAAGGAACTTCGTTCCAAAAAGTGTGCATGTGGGGTGCATGGGTTCAATAGTATTATTATTATAAGAATAAGTTAATATTAGTAGAAAGATTATCATTTTGATATTTCAAAAAGCACCCCACGCTTCTTTACAATAAAATAGGTACTTACATTTTTCTTATTTTTTATTTCATTATTTCACGAAAGCGGGTTTTTTAGTTTTAAAACTACATTATTTATTTTTAATTTAGCTTTTAGTTGGATTATGTTTTTTTTTCAATTATGGCATCGCAAACTCTGTTCTGTGCATACTGCCAGCGTCAAGTATACTTTTTGCATCAATTTTTTGACAGTTTCAATGAAACTGGACGAAGTAATAACAAAATCAGTAAGTAAGTCGTGAGTAATCAGTCAGTCTAGTCAGTCCAACAATCAAGTAAAGCGATGGCTACTCCGATGGAATTTTGGTGGCAAGCAGAAAAAACATATTTTAGGACTGTTATTCTATTTCACAAACACTCGTGCACTGTAATTAACCTATATCAAACAAAATGCCATCAACTTTATCCGATATAACTCAAAAATACACCAAGCAAATGAAAATAAAACAAGAGCACATTATGTCTTTTTCGACTTCCCGCCAAAACTCCGGATTATGTTTCATATTATTAAATTGTCATCGGTCTTTGACACCTGTGCAAATTTTCAAGTTACATAATCAAACTCCTATAAGTAGGTGAAAATTTTCTTTTTTATTTTTCTCTTGTAATAGCGTGTAGTATAATGTTCAGCTATTTGAAACTATGTATACTATTTCTAGTGGGGAGAACCTTTAATTGGCTCTATTACTGTAATGTATTATGTTTCTTATTGTATTTACTTGTAGCTGTTGGTGTCTCCATGTAAATAAATAAATAAATAAATAAAATAAATAAATAAAATGAAGTTAAAAGTCTCCTTTACATACATACATACCTACATACAGGTCAAGCTAATAAAAGCATGTTAAAAAGTTCTGGATCGGTACTTTGTTTACGTGACATAATTTCCGACTTTCATTTGACCAAAAACACCGCAATCAAGATTTTCATGTTGCAGTCCTTTACAGTGTATCTAATACCCTAATGCTTCTGCAGTAGTTTATATAAATTTTCATTATTTCACTTAGCTAGAAATAAAGAGAAGATTATGTTTTATCATTCTATGTCGATCGAAAATCATTTTTATTAATCATTTATTAATTACATTTAGTATATACAAAATGTACTCTGTGATTACATTGTTACAATCGAGGATGGACATTGGACCCTAAACATGAAGAAGAGGCCCAGTCTTCCGCATCGGGGCATTATGGAGTTGAAAATATTAAAGTCAAAATGAATGTTGTGCATGTAGTTTTACTTGTTTTAAAGCGCTTAGATTAAATCGTTATGTTTCTAGCAATGACATAAACTTTGGCCGCCGTTGTGAAAGGTAAGTAGTACAAGGATGCTGCATCTCCGACTCTTGCTAAACCTAAATTGCTAACACGCTACTTGGTTGCATCATTAGTTAAATTGTGTTATGTTTGGGATAGCTATGACTTGTTAATATCTTTCTGAATGGCAACGCAAATAAAATAAAACATACATATTTTTTGACATTCAATAAAGCGGTCCTGTAAAAGCGGACCGACGGACGGACGATAAAGGCATTTTTATGTCGTTTTTTTATATTTAAATTTTTGTCCAAAGTTTTATTAGAAATTTAGTTTATTGGGTAATTTGTGTCTACAAAATAGACTAATGGTAAAAACTGTAGACTTTCGTATAAAAAATGTAGACTCGATCGGAATGTAGAGATTGTTGTTTGAACGTCTTAATTTAAATTGTTTTGATATAGAAAATATCTATCGTTTTACAAAAAGATACATGGTAACAAAGTCTTTACTTAAGTTTTAATTGTTTATCCCTTTTTTTTATGTCCTACTATTGGGTATGGGCACAGGTCTCCTATCACTAGTAAGCGGGATCTAGGCCGTAGTCAACCACGCTGGCTAAGAGCGGATTGTCGGGCATCATGGCTTCGAGAAATTATGAGTTTCTCTCAGGCACGCAATGATGGAAAACATCGTAATTTTTTCATTAATTATATTTTCCATCACAGTTTGGTTGCGGCAAATAGGTATGGGCGTTACAATTTTTTTAGAGGTGTGCTCCGATTACTTATTTGACCCCGGTATCTCCGTGTTCCACGGATAGACCACGGTCCTTACCACTCTTACTTTACTTATAGAATCGAATGGAATGTCTGATAGAGTTTTGTTTTGGAGCCAAAGTCTTGTTTTTGCGCTATTTTATTCCACGACACACGGACACTGCAATCAAATAAAATATCTTCTTTCAGGTTCCCGCCAAAACTCCACTCCAAATTAATAAACCAGTTGCAATAGCATCAAAGGAGTATATAATGTCATCAGGACACAGGTTGAACGTGAACAAATCGTCCGTAATTAAATAGAAACCAACAAAGTCTACTTTCTAAAGAGCGTATCGTATTTCCTCGTGATGCCGCCACGCGCCGGTGCACGCCCATCACGCCGCTCCCCGCAGGAAGTGGACCTGCGCTTGGCCTACTTTTGCACTTTTCCCCAATTTTCTTGCAATGCTCAGATGGCTCAATGGAGTTGCTCGTTTCCATAGCCGACGGCGATCGCATAAAATCATGCGGCCCGTCTACCTTTTTGTATGTTTTTAAAAGTAAATAAACTAATAAACGAGCATGGCCACGTGATTTCGTCGCCTCATGACCTCGTTAACGAGTTTTTGGCGGGAAGTCTGAAGGAACAAGTTGTGCTCTACTTTTATTTTAATTTTCTTGGTATATTTTTGAGTTATATCGGATAAAGGTGATGGTATTTTGTTCAATATAGGTTAGGGACAGTGCTCGAGTGTTGTGAAATAAAATAACAGTGCGAGTTGCCTCCAAAACTCCATCGGACACGTTCTGGTAAAGTAGCCATCACTTTACTTGATCATTACTCTAGAGGCTGGCGGTTGCTTCATATAAGACTGGCCGTTAACAACACTATTCCACATAAAGACAATAGAATTGATTCACTAAAAAAATGGCTGTAAAATGTGTGCAATGATGGTACTTCGCCGTGTTGGTTCTGTCGAACTGTTGAATTTCTACCACTTACCAAATCGTTTACAGTGTCATTAAACTATTTACATCATGTTAGGAAATGCGTAAACAAATAAACTTTCGGACCTGCCGATCGTGTATCCCAGGTTCGATTCCCGTCGAGGCAGTATTTTTAATCATCATCATTTACCTCGACGTGATTTTGATGGTGTCGTTTGCATCAAAATCAGGGAATCCTAATGTGGGGCTATGAGTGTTGTATGTGTCTGTATAAAATAACGGTATTTTAATAGTCTTTTACATTTTAGGCTTTGCGGCGTCAGCGAAAATACTAAAAAATTTTGCTTGATGACTTAGAACTGACTTTTTCTTTACTCGGATTTAGACCGTAGAAGTTATACATTTCTCGTCCTTAACAAGTGAAGGGACATCGTATGAAACATTGCAATGTTTAGAAGAAGGTTACAGAAACGGTCTCCCAATGTTTTTACTCAGTGTGGGTACGTGAAGCCTGCCGACTTTGGTCGATGCTGGGCACGGGTCTCTCCCCATTATTGGCAGCTTACTCCACTATTGTCGGATGTTATCAAACTTCCCATAAGGTCTCCGACAAGGTTTAACGACTGTTATCTGTCGACAAAAACCGGGACCGACGGCTTAACGCACACGCAATTTGTGCTACTAGCGGTCACGCATCTCACACCCGACCGCATCCGTTTGGCTTAGCTGCGTCTGCGTAGATGCTAGTAGTTTGACCGGCGTTCACGAAGAGTTATAATTGGGACAGTCAGTGAATCCTACATTCAGTAGATGCCTAATTACTAATTTACATTACCTGAATTGGATAACGTAGTGTTGCTATGCAGTTTTACTAGGTAAGTTTGTCTATTTATAACCGGTAGTAGAATTTTTATTCACGTGAACGAGACTACTTACCGCGAGCTCAATTGCCACTTACCTAAAGCACTTTGGAAGCTGGTTTTCCGAGCTTTTAGTTCAACCTACTAAACTATTTTATAAATGACAAGAATAACTATAGTGAATAAATACTATACTATACTCGTAGTAGGTATATATAGTACTAGGTATAGAATATACTATAGTAAATGATGATAATAAAACATACAGTAGGTTTGTCTTACTATCATCATTTTACACATTTTTTATCAGAATTTTTAGGCATGGGGTTTTAATAACAGCTTACGTTATTGTATGTATTTAGGAACCCTGAACTAATTTAAGTTGGTAATGAGTCATAGTTATTTAAATAACATGATTGATAAGGTAAGTATATAGTTTATATAGATAACCTATACTTAAAAGCCGCAAAAAAAAATGTTTTCCCATGACATCATAAATTGTGCCAAGACGTAAACTTGGTAAAAAACCTAATTTGTTGTATTATATTGCTATAAAACTGGCTTGATGAAGATAAAATGGAGACTTTCCTCAAAACTTGTCTTAATTGCTTGCATAACCGGACTGAGGCCTGAGACGACGTAACACCTCGAAAATTGTCCTTGTGCCAACTGACAACGACGAAAGTTAGTCACTTTATGCATCATTTCATAAATCTATAAATTTTCGTTGTTTGTAACAGATAAATAATTTTTCTGATCTGGATCCAAGATTTGTAGGTCTTGTAGAAATGTACAGTTTTATGCATTTTTGTTGTAAAATGAAAAGTATACATAGGTACCTAATTGTTTTTTATGCAAACCAAAGTTTAACTGTGTGAATCAATGTGAAACCATTCCAACCCATGGCAAAATGTAAGATTAGACAGATACAATTCTTCCCTTACTTATCTTATTTTCATTCATTCATTGAAATTTAATCTATCACCTACTATGTCAGATTCACGGGTCAGATTCAGATAGTGATTGCAATTGAATCTCTGTACTATTTGACTGTTGGGTAGTGTCAATATCCAAACCGCTGGTTTGATTTCTACCCAAGTTTTTTCTAACCTTTATTATGTCCCACTGTTGGGCACAGGTCTCCTCTCTAAAAAGAGAGGGATATAGGCCTTAGTCCGATATGCTGGTAGGTTTACGGACAATTCGCACTTGGATAATGATATCCAAGTGTTTTACAATAATGACAATCTTTCATAGTTATGTATTAGATTACATAGATAGATAGATCTTCAGATTATGTGTGTTGACAATCAGACAGATTATTGTTCGCCCTATTTTTTTTTATATTGCTTTCATTTCAACAGCAAGTTATATTACCATTAAACTGGTTCCATACTTATGGCTGCTGTACAGATTTTACAACTTACGTACAAGAGATGTTTCCTTGAATGGAAAAGTGGTCCAGTTTAAAAATCTTAGATTAGCGCTAATAGGAGTGTGTAGTACTGTGTAGGTGTGTGCAAGGTAACTAAACATAAACAGAGAGTCTCAAATAATGCATTAGCGTAGACGAGATGCGACAGTAACCCACTGAACCACATAAGACGGCATTTGCCAGTATCATTAGCACTTGTCTCTTGCACTTACAATATCTACAAAGCCGAATAGTTTCGATCGAAATCCGTAGGTACAGTGGTCATCACGCCGCCGGGGTGCCGTGCAAGAGGTCTTGGGTTTGTTTCTCGGCGGGAGAGATATAAAAATGATGAATTTAGATGTCTTGACGTGGTCTAGGTGTTTTCCTTTACTTACGTTAGCTTTGAGGAAAATATATATTTTGCTTTACAAGGAACAAGTAATATAGAGAAATATTTAAAACACATTGTAATGTAGTTCACCTTTTTATTTTATTTTTTTACTGTGGCGCTAAAAATTTTTCGGCAAAAAGTATAGGTTTCTTGTAGAGTGTGAATGTTTTTGTCACAACACGTATCGTCTTCAGTCGTAACTTTCTTGATTTTCCGAACTGCGGAAGTAGCACTTCCTTACGTGGTTACTCGAGCATGGCCAATGGCCACCGACAACGGCCACGAATTAGCATGCCAACGCTACATTCGAAAACATATAATCGTAGGTTGGTAACGTGCTGCTGAATGACGCCCTGAGAGAAATTTATTTTTCACTTATAAATACTTCGTCGTCACGTGATGTGTACTAGCCTAAACCGCCCTTCTATACAGGGCCTATCTAACACAAACTAATTTTTCAATTCGAACCAAATGTTTTTGAGATTAGCGCTTTCAAACTAAGTAATAAATTCTTCAGCTTTATAATATTAATAACCAAGTATGAAGTATAATAGATAGATACATACTAATTAATTTTCATTGACATTGATGATCAATTATTGCAAGGAGCGTAATAGACGCACCTACACGATAAAATTCGCACATAAATTTTGCTGTATTCTGCGATATTTTATCCGAAATCTAAGTCATTTACCCGAATTCTCGCCACTTTAAAGGAATTCTACTCAAAGAATGAAAGCTTCAATATTGCAGCAACTGCTTCTGAAGTGCAAAAATAGTAACTGAAAGCGGAAGGCTTTGCGACAAAGCGTCTAGTCTATTTTAATGAGCGGCGAGGCCTCTCGGGAACCTGCTTGGAGCCGGGAAAGTGACGCCAGAGGTCAATGCCCATTACCTAACGCTGCGCTGACCTTCTGCGACGGGTTTGTGGGTCAAAGGGCCTAGCGTAATAGTACAAAATAAATATTTTGGGGTAAAAGTGTTTAATTTTTACGACTTAGGAGCTATATCCTAATGGTTGAGACCACAATCCAGACACAGGTCGCCGACACGAAGGTTCCAGATACAAATCCCGGCGCGCATCAGTGACCTAAAAATTGTTATTTCCGCATTTATTGCTGCTTCACGATGAGGGATAAAATTGTTGTCCCTGTGTGAGGGATGAAATTATTGAAAGGTTCCAAGAAGTTACTCTACCTATGCCTAGCAGTAAGAATACAAAACCAACCTGATTGTCTACCCGTAAAAAATTTCTATCTTTATAAAATATGCAGCTAAGCAACTAAACCGCGGTCGGAAGTTTGAGAGGTAACCGCTAGTGACAACTACTTATGTGTATTTCCGTGTCCTCATTAGAGAAGCGTGGCGCATTAAATGCCAAGCCTTCCAGTTATATCCATCATCCAGCAATAGGACCCAAAAATATTACGCACCTTAAGCACCTGAAGACCTTAATTTTAATCATAATCATTTATCGCAGAAACATGGTATAGTATAAGATGTCACAATAAATTATACAGAATTCAGTCATAATATCGCCTATTTGCATGCAAGCTTAAAATAAAATAATCTAAATAACCAATACACTAATTATATCAATCAAATCACATGTATAATAGTATATAATATAATTAATTTAAATTTAAATATTATACAATTCATTGTTCTCACAGGTCAGTAAATTGTACTCGTAATAACGTCAAAATATTCTAAACTAGCCTTCCGCCAGCGGCTTCGCCCGCGTGGACTCATTTTAAAGGATCCCGTAGGATAAAAACCATCCTATGTCCTTTCCCAAGGTCCACTCTATCTGTGTTCCAAAATTCATTAAAACTAGTTCAGTAGTTTATGCGGGAAAGCGTAGCAGACAGACAGACAGAGTTACTTTCGAATTTATAATATTAGTATGGATCATAATCATAATGTTATGAAATTATTATTCCAAGTCATAAAATCTGCGATTGAATAAAAACAATGTTCTAATAACCAGTTATTTTTTCTTAAATATTATTATTGGCAATTTTTTACCGACTTCCAAAAGGAGGAGGTACTGTATTCGGCTGTATGTATTTTTTTTTATATTATGTTCACCGATTACTCCGCCGTTTGTGGACCGATTTTCAAAATTCTTTTTTTGTTCGTATTTTAATTAGGTAATCCTGCACATTATTATAAATTTGTATGCACGTACAATTTAATAGCAATTCCTTGTGTACATTTTGGTTTTGCTTATCTCAGTTGTTATTGTGTAATTTTGACTAGACTAGTTTCTATTTGCCAGTTCAGATGACCTTACCAACACTCTCGGGAGATCAACGTCCAGGTTATATAACACGCCCTACGACCTTCACTCCATTGTAATGTATGTAGGTCACAATGGTCCAATGGCCAGGCTATAATAGTGTAATAGTGCAATAAGGGCCATCTGTCACATCACAATCATGACATGATCGATAGGATAATAATAATGATGATGTTGTTGATACTGAATGAAGATAACGCATTATTAAGATAATATTTTATGAGGAAAAACTGTATTGCTATCTGTGTAATCAACGGAGCTATCCTAAAACTATGTATTGCCTTTTTTTGGGGGGGGGGGGACTCTAAATAGGTACCCGGCGCCTTGGGAGAGGATACAGGGTTATGTGTGATTTGTACCGCACAAAAATCCCCTCGGTATCCTGCCTCTGCGGTTGGGGAGGACTCCGGGATCTCCAGTGGAACGCACCGGTGGCCTCCACGTGCGGCGCCCCAGAACGGGCCTATCATCGGGAGAGCAGTTGTGCTATGTGCTCTTCCGATGCTTACGGCGGCATGCATCCACGCACACACCGCCATGCTTTCCGGGGGTGCTGGCTGGACGAATCGAGCTCACACTCTAACCGCAGACAACCCCAGAAGTCCCCTTTTAGTCGCCTCTTACTATCAGGAAACCGTTGCTCTATTCTTAATCCCGAAGCTACAGAGGTATCATAACTATCCCATATCCCACAGCTGGGTACACAAGGTTTAAATATATTTAGTATTCACCGATGACGCCGATGTCTTTTAGAATACAACTTATATTCGAAAACAAATCTTTATCTATCTAATACCCTTAAACGAGCAATTCTTGTATCTATACATTGAATCTGAATCTCGGAAATTAACCGAATTCCCACATAACCCGGTATCCTCTCCCAAGGTGCTGGGCATTGCTGGGTACCTTTTGAAGGTTCCTCCCCCCCCCCCCCCCCATTACCAATAAAAAAAGGTATTTCATACTCGCAGTTCTTCAAGAATTCAAGAAGTATCGGTGGTACATACTAGCAATAGTTATTGATCTATTGTTACTCAGTTTGTTTTACCGTAGTATATCCTAAGTCTATGGTTTGTTTAGACATCGCAAACGTGTTCGGAATGTTGCGACGAGCTCCAACACGGTAATTGACATTTCATAAGCATACTCAACATCAATAAAAAACCCATCTAGTAAGAATACAACGTTTTGCAAGGAGACGTCTCGATTGTTGGCGTAAATTTTCCATTCAGATTTACGTTTTAGTTTAGAGATAATGGGTAACGTCTTGCGCAGGACCCGTGTTAGCGAGATCTTTCGTCCTTGGCTCCGGTGACCTATGTTTTGTGTTCACAGTTTGTCTCCAAATAATCGCTGCAAGGTTACCATTATCTAATACCAACCATCGCAATTCTTGTATATAAATACCTAAATCTATAATTTGAATTTCGGAAACGGCTTCAAATATTTTCATATATTGAATGGTTTCATGGAGTACCCACGGGGATTCGGGGGTAAAAAATCGATCCAGCTAGGCAGGCTTCATTTTTAGAAATTGTCCTTTTATCCGTATTTTCAGCGATAATCAACTTAACTTTAAACTGAAAAATATGTCTCTTCCTGCACATTGTAGAATAGAATGAAAAATGTTTGGGATTGACATTTATCTAACGATTGCGATCACGTGACATTTTGTTAGCAAACGTCAATTCCATACATTATTCATTCTATTCCTTAGACTAAGAATAATGTAGTTCTATTCTAAAGCGCTCGATAGTAGAATGCCACAACTTGTCTAGACCCGCAGATATCTATTCGAGATTGGAGAGAATAAATAATAAATTAAATTTGGTGTAGAACGCCGTCAAACATCATCCGCCCGCAGTTTAAACAAATGACAATGTCGAATTGAAAAAGCTCTATAAGAATTAAAGCTTTCTTGGCCGAATAATTACGAAGGCTGACTGGGTTCAAACCACAGAGAAGAAAGTGCGTGTTATTTGCAACTCCGTGGTTCAAACCTCAATCAAGCATATTAGTTTTTTTTAATTTTGGTGTCATTTTTATTGGGAGCTATCAGGATGTTTTGAAACTGCCCAAAAGCTTTCCGACTCGTTTATAGACCGCTATTAATCGATAACAGTAGCTAAAGGTGCCTTGCGAAACACGGTAACGCACACAAAATTTGCCAGGTCACCTATCATACAACCCACCGCGCCCGTTTCACTTAGGTGACTTAGCTAAGTAAATCGCTTACATTTTACGCCAGCCATGCGCGCTTCAAATGCTAAAACAAACAGCTTTAAACTAAAACAGATTCAAGAGATTCCTTTCTCAGGAGTATCAAAGCACTGCATTCGACCTTGAGCAGTCATAAATCGAGTACAAACTACAAATATATCTATCTATCAGTACTACCTATTGATACACAGTCCAGTAAAGAACCCAAAATAAAGTGATAAATTTTCCTTCCAGTGATGAGGACGACACAAGCCGGCTGGTCCGGCAGCTGAGCCGCATCAACCGGCCGCTGGGCGTCACCTTCCCGCAGATGATCAAGCTCATGGGCCAGTGTCAGCAGGTAACATCACGTCTCCGCGACCAGGTACTAACCAACTGCACTACTATTTGTACATCCGGCTCGAGGGACCAAATTCGTCCTTCGCGCCGGATATATTAGCACTATGCTATTGTGACTATTTTTTTTTTATTTGAATAAAGGGCTCGGGCTGTATCAGCCCAGGGTACTTCAGCCTATAAAGATTTTTTGTACCCGTAGCCAGATTACAGATCACCGTCCAACCCGATAGCCTTGATAAAGGCTAGGATTTTATGGACGGTGATTTATTTGGCTTCATCTGGCAGCAGCACGTGCCTCCCGAGATGAATGCTACGCTTGTGGTTTAGCGCACCACAATTTAAAAGGAGGTGGCGTGGTGTCTCGCTCTCCTCCCCACAATATCTGCACGTGTCGGTTGGACTTAGTCCTAAAAGCGACATATGTCTTCCGAGCTTACAGTGTCCAGTAAGGACTCTGGTTACCGTGCGGATATTTGTTCTGTTGAGCTTTAATAGCTCTTCAGCATAACTCCGATCATATCCTCGTATCAGAGCTTTGGAGTGGCTGTGCCCTGGTCCTTCAGTCCAGTCCCTCATCGCCTCCTCCCTGCACTGAGTGAGAATTTTTTGTCGGATGGTCGTTTTTGAAATACCACAGAATGGTTCAGGACCAAGCTGAGTCCCTTTTGCACCCTCACGTGCCAGGACATCAGCTTCCTCGTTTCCTTTTATGGATGAGTGTCCTGGAACCCATATCAAAAAGACTCTGTTTCTCGCAGCCAGTGCGTTGAGTCGCTCTATGCAGTTCCTGACCAGTTTCGAATTTACAGTATACGAACTGATGGCCAAGAGTGCTGCCTGGCTGTCCGAAAAGATAAAGATGTTTCTGTTGACGTATCGTCTTTCAAGGTTTAGCTCTGCGCACTGTATAATGGCGAACACCTCCGCCTGAAAGACTGTGGCGTGGGCTCCTAGGTGTATGCTAAGCCTCGTTTTGGGCCTTTCACCGTAAACTCCACATCCTACGTCATGACCCATTTTAGATCCATCAGTATACCAAACCACACCGTTCAACCCTTTTTTTTTTTTTTTTTTTATAAATAAACCTAACAATAAGGCAGACGGGCCGCGTGATGTTAAGCGATCACCGTCGCCTATGGACACGGGCAACCCTAGGGGAGCCGCCCGAGCATTGCCGGCTTTGAAGGAGAGCTTTTTTTACAGCTTTCTTGAAGAACCCCATGTTATAGTCCACTGGGAATGCCTCAGCTGGAAGGTTGTCCCATAACCTACACGTCCGTGGTAAAAAGGAGCGTGCAAAGCGGACTGTGGAGGACCGCCACGAGTCCAGATGGTGCCGGTGGAACTTTAACCTTCGTCTGGTGGTATAATCATGGAATGGTGATGTAGGCATCAATTTGAAGAGTTCCTCGGAGCACTCACCATAGTAAAGTCGGTAGAACACGCAGAGCGAGCCTATGTCTCTTCGCAAGCTAAGCGGTTCTAGCCTGTCAGTCAATCTTGGGTCGTTGACGATTCGGACTGCGCGCTTTTCAACGGAGTCAAATGGGTGTAGCTGGTACTTCGGTGCTCCTGCCCAGAGATGGGAGCAGTACTCCATGTGGGGTCTGACCTGGGCCTTATACAGCGTCAGGAGTTGCCCCGCAGTGAAGTACTGCTTCGCTCTGTTGAGGACACCAAGCTTTTTTGATGCCAATTTGGCTTTGTACTCCAAATGACTCCGGTACTGCACTTTACTCGTAATGTCAACTCCCAAGATACCGACACTTTCACCGATGGTGAGCGCGGTGCCCTTGAACTGGGGCGCTATAACAAATGGGGCTTTTTTAGCGGTAAACGCGCAAACTTGTGTCTTCGTAAGGTTAAACTCGACAAGGTTAAGTCGACCCCATTCCGAGACCCGCTCCAGAGAGTTCTCGACTTCAGACACAAGTTTGATTCTGCTTTCCTCCACTTGTGACCTAGAGGCATTGGCTCGACAGGTGTATAGTGCGTCCACCGTACTATCATCTGCATAGCAATGTATACTGCGTGATTGTTGCAGCATGTCATTGATATGCAGAATGAATAGTGTAGGGGACAGCACTGAGCCTTGGGGAACACCGGCGTTAATGGGCTTCATATCTGAGCAGCATCCGTCAACAACGACCTTAATCTGCCGCTCAGATAAAAAGCTAGCCACCCAGTTGCATAGCCTCAAGGGAAGACCGTAAGATGGAAGCTTCGCGAGAAGGGCCTTGTGCCAGACCCGGTCAAAGGCCTTTGCGATATCCAGGCTGACTGCCAAAGCCTCCCCGTTACCCTCGATGGCTTCAGCCCAGCGGTGTGTGAGGTACACCAAGAGATCACCGGCCGACCGGCCCTGGCGAAAGCCATACTGACGATCGCTGATCAACCGATGTCTCTCGAGGTACCTAAGGAGCTGTGTGTTTATAACACGCTCCATCACCTTAGAGAGCAGGGAGGTTATCGCAATAGGCCTGTAATTGGACGGGTCACTGCGGTCACCCTTTTTCGGAATTGGGTGTACTAAGGCTATCTTCCACGAAGACGGTACTTTACTTGTGGTGTAGGAAAGCGAGAATAAGCGCGTTAAGACGGGAGCCAACTCGGGAGCGCACGTCTTTAGTACGATCGCGGGGATATCATCCGGCCCGCTCGACTTCTTGATATCGAGGGCTTGCAGAGCTCGTCTGACGGCCTTTTGAGTGAAACGCACGTCCTTCATCGAGCTCTCACACTGCCTGATGGTCGGCGGTGCGGCGCCTCCGTCGTCCAGAGTCGAGTTTGAGGCAAACAGGGTACCCAGGAGATCGGCCTTCCCTTTTGCCGTGTGAGCCAGAGTATCGTCCGGTTTCCGTAAAGATGGTAGAGACGACCGACAGAAGTTACCTTCGACAGCCTTGGCCAGCGACCAAAAAGCTCGACTCCCGCAAGGGTAGCTTGATAGACGCTGGCCAATTCTACCGATGTGCCTAAACTTCGCCTTGGCTGTTTGCTTCTTTGCCGAACGGGAGGCAGCATTGAATTTTTTTCGAAGCTTAGACGTTTCGCGGTCGTTGCGCGCGTGCGCATCAGCCCAGGTTTTAAACGCTTCTTGCTTAAGGCTTGAAGCCTTAGCGCAAGACCCATTAAACCAGGGCTTGTTTCGCCCGCCGATGGATACTGAAGAGCTGGGAATAAAACCAAGCATGCCCTCTCGTATCACATCGGCTATCGATTCCGCACACGTGCTAGGATCACCCGAGGTGAAGCACAGCTGCCTCCAGGGGTAGGAAGCCAGGAATTCCCGGAGTCCATCCCAGTCCGCTGACCCGTAATGCCAGACTTGACGCTTCCCATTGGGTCGAGAACCTTCTGGGGGCGGCAAGGGTACGGCAGAACTTACCAGGCAATGGTCAGTAGTCCCAAGTGGGGCCCCAACCGTCACCCGGTAGTCAGATGGATGGGTGGTCAGCAGAAGATCCAGCAGAGAGGCAGTATGGGTCTCAATGTCTGGTACTCTGGTGAAAGTGTGTACCACCTGCGTCAACCCATATGCCAAGGAGAAGTTGTAAGCGGCCCTGCCAGCAAAGTCGGTGATTCTGGATCCCAACCATTCGGTGTGGTGAGCGTTGAAGTCACCCAGAACCACCAGCTCAGCCGAGGGACACTGTTCCAGCACTCTGTCGGACGTCTTTTGGACGTGCTCAAATAGTCGAGTCGTCTCCGCGTCTCCGCTATAGGACCTATAGAGGCACGCGTAGATTCGGGTTCTAGCCCCAGCGTCTACGCGCGCCCATAGCACCGATAGGTCCTTGTCTTCAAGGGAGCTAAGTCGGCGGCAGCAGACATCGCCCCTGACGTACATACATACCCCTGCCCTACGCATAAAAGCGTGTTCTAAAGTGTAGCCGGGATAGTGTAGGTACGACGTATCGTCAGGTGGCGCGATCTGCGTCTCCGTGAGGAAAAGCAAAGCCGGCTTTGCTGTCTCTAGGTGTTGGTGGACAGCATTCAGGTTGGAGTGTAGTCCCCTAATGTTGCACATGTCCACAGTAAATGTGGGGGGGATGGCCGCTGAGTAAACTTTACTTTCCTTTTTTTGCGTCCCATAAAATGCTGTAAAAAAAAAGAGATGGGAATTTGAAGGGAATCGCTCCGTTGGTGCCCCTCAGGCCCTGGCGTAGGCTTCTTAACGCCAAGCCGATGGCAGGACGTGGGTTGCCGGCGCGGGGGACGAAAGGGCCCCCGGTCCCCCCCGTGCGCAGATGCCGGGCCCCCCTCCGGTCTCTTACCCCGGCACGGCACCGCGCAACGGGATTTTTCGCTGGTTGGCGGGACAGCCTCCCAGGCCAGAGGTTATCAGTGAGGCCTGGGTTCGGGTCCCCAACTGACCAGCGGGCGGCCAGCGGAAAGCCGTTTCACCGGGTCTTCCTGGCCCCCGCGCCGACACACCACGGCTACCAGGGCGAAGGCGCCTTGAATCCAACGGAAACCCAAGAGGCATCAACGGAGCGATATAGGGATAGGGAAGGGTGGGACAGGGAAACTGGATCTCAGGCTCACAACCGAAACACGCCAGAGGCACACCAAGGCAAGCCAGAGGCATTAAGCGGTTGACTCCGACCCGAGGGTGGTCGCCACCCAGCCAGGTCCCACGAAGGTACCTTACCACCGAGCAGTTGTCGGGTTTAGTCGCCTTTTACGACACCCTGGTATCCCGACATGGGGCTGGGGTTAGTATTCTTAATCCGCCCCAGCACGGAAAAAATCATGTATCATGTATCATGAAATCAGATACCATAGAAAATATCTCTTCCCTAAAGACTTGCTCTACTAGAGCTCGGAAAGTTTGGGAAAGCCAGGGTCTGCACCCGCTGGAGCATAGTCTAACCACACTGGACTTTGCCTGAGCTCCTATATATATGTGCAGTGGAGGCATGTCCAGCATAGCATTCAGCGCCGCTCCTGGGCACGACGCCATGGCTCCTGTAGCGATGACACAGGCAGTTCTCTGTATCGCGTTTAATCTGTCGACGGTCGTTTTTTGTGAAGTTTTCTTGCTCCACACCACACATGCGTAGGTCACAAGAGGCCTTATGATTGTGGTGTACAACCAGATGACAGCCTTGGGACTGATGCCCCATCTGGTCCCGACAAGTCGACAGCTTATCCCTAAGGCTATTTTAGCTCTTTGGATAATATTCTCAATATTTTCTTATTGAACGAATCGTGAGTGTACACTAACATTGTAGTTATATATTACACGACTTTACTCACGTAAATTTTTATCGGTATTGCCGACATGTTTCGGTCCTGACCGAGGACCTTCTCAATATGTTGGTTCCACGTAAGTTTTTGGTCGAGTGTTACGCCCAAGTATTTAACCTCGGTGGAAAACGGTATAGTTTTCCCACTCAGACGTGGGGGCCTTAGTTTATCTAAGAGCCTCCTCCTTGTGAATGGGACTATTACTGTTTTGTCTGGATTGACTGATAGTTGGTTATTTCTACACCAGTCAGAGACAATGTTTAGCGCTTCTTGGAGTCTCGATGACAAAGTGTCTTGACAGAAACCTCTGACCACAATGACAAGGTCGTCGGCATATCCTTGCACGTCAAAGCGTTTCCTGTTGAGAATCTCCAGTAGCTGATCTACCGTTAGGGACCACAAGAGGGGAGACAGGACCCCTCCCTGTGGGCAGCCTCGGGTAGTTCTTAGTTCATATTTGTGTCCATGAAGGGTTAATTGTATGACCCTGGTCGAGAGCATTGACTTGATCCACACAACAGAGGCATTCTCGACGCCTTTGGCCATCAAACCATTGACAATAGTTGAGGTTTGCGTGTTGTCAAAAGCTCCCTCGATATCTAGAAAAGCACATAGGGCGATCTGCTTGTCCTCTAGGGACCTTTCCAGGGCATCGGTGAGAGATACCAAAGCTGTTTCTGTGGATTTTCCCCTCTGGTAAGCATGCTGGTTGCTCTGCAGAGGGCGCTCCACCAGCGTAACGTCTCTTAAGTGCTGATCTAAGATTTTCTCCATCGTTTTTAAAACGAGAAGTAAGACTAATGGGTCTGAAGGACTTTGGCTGCGAAAAGTCCCTCTTACCCGTTTTGGGTATGTATGTAACAACAACTATTTTGTTACATACATACATTTAGTTATTGTGACTAGCTTTACTTTGCTATTTTCGTTACAAAAACTTAAATAGTTAAATGTAAAAAACTTTATATAATAATAGTTTAGTATCAATATTTTGATTTATATATTCTAGAAACTAAAACAAATAGGTAAATGTAAGTAAATAATAACGTAACGTATGTAAATTATTTTGTCTATTGTCTTATTAAGTCAGGTTGGTAAGACTAAACAAAAAAGAGTTAAAGGTTGAGATTACAATAGTTACTATTTGATTATAGTTGCGCGTTTTATTATTACCTTTTTTATAAATAAATATTATTTTTTTACTGCTTATGACCAATCAAAATCCTGAGGAGATTTTATCATTTTCGTAATATAAATTATCTGCTTGCATTTTGTTTTGATTGTACCTACCTGACTAACCTGACCCTTTTGGGCATCATTATAACGATCTCTAAAGACCTTAAAATCCTTGAGTCTTCTTCATAGCTTCGCAAAACTAATTAAAAATAAATACTTATTTAAAAAAAAAACTCTTAGTTGATAACGATATAGTATATTATTCGATCGTATAAGGTGAGTCAGGATCAGCTATAGCAGCTTATCCATATTGCTTTTACTCGTTTTGTAGTTTTTGTGTTTTACAGGCCTTTGAAAGTACGTAACATATTATTCCACGAAAATACTATCAGCAAAACTTACGAATACATTATGCACCTCGATCAATATTCCTGCAATTTCCGTTGCCCTACAGAAGATTATAAAATATTCATATACAAACATTTCGATTAGTTTGCTAAGATCGGACGTGTATGGTGTTTATAATGTAGTTATACCTTGTACCTTGAACCTTGTACCCAGGACCCGCCGTCACGTATTCAAATGCCTAAAAGACAAATGTTTCCAAAATTTTCTACCTAAGTCCTACTCAATACTTCTTATACATTTACTTCTATTTGCTAATTCTATTTGCTCCCTTCCTTATACATTTACGAGGTCTCTATAATGGTCAAAACAGAAATCACAAAATATGAAACCCTTAAATCAAAAAGACATAACAGTCAATTATGTTCAATCGCTTCTAAAACAAAACAATATCATAACAGTGTCTTTTGCATGGGACCAAAAATATATAACGGTCTACCGGAATTCCTCAAAATTAAAACAGGCAACGAATTTAAAAAAGGACTTAAAACGTATTTACTGGAAAAGGCGTATTACTCAGTCACTGATTTCATAAACGATAAAACGGCATAAAGGAATTCCACAAAAACCTGGGAGGTTTTTTTTCCGCCGGCTTTTTTTCCTCTCAGTGTACAAACACCCTGTGATATGGGTACCCAAAGCTGACGATCGGAACCGATCCGAAATATAAATAAATAAATATTTTTATTTTTATTTATAAAAGGCGCAATATGGGACAAATAAAAATAATATTAAAATAGATGTAAATGTACATTTCGTAATTGTATTATAGTTTAGTTTTTTTCCTTTTATATTTTTATCATTGTATATTTGCATACCTCATGAAGGTAAATATGGCGAACTAAATATATATAAACAACTTTGTAAACACCCATATTTGTGCAAATAAATGTCTTTGTCTTTGTCTTTGTCTTTGAAATACATTCATAGTTACACAATTATATAGAGAACACTTTGAACACTTAGTTTTTTCAAACAACCGAATTGAAATCAGAATTTACTTTTTCCCACCTACAGATTGCATTAATTACCACATTTCAAATTGTCCTTCGTTAGGACTCTTCAAATTCATTTAAGATTAAAACACTTAAGTGCGATTGTTGCATGATAAAAATAAGGTAGGTAATAATGCAAACTGGCTGGAATTTTTTCTGTGCCTAGGTCCTCTGAGATGCTTTGTGGTCTCATTGTGTTCCTAGGATGGCAATTGATAGCTTCCTCGGCTTTATGAGTCCTGAATTTGACGCTACAGTAAATGTGAGTCATGGGTAGGGACACTGGCAATAAAAGACTGGGACGAATAATTTGTTATTTGAGGAGAAGGCAGTTAAAACTGACCGTATGTAGGTGCTTTTGAAATCGAAGTTACCCGGTAATAGTGGCGTATAACATACGAATTACACTTATTATAGGACATAGCCCGATCGCACTGCAGCAAAACAGATTATAACGTTTTACACATAGCCCCAGAGTAGAGTAGATATACCCTGTGTCGTGGGTACCATGGACACATATAAAGACAGAAACACAAATACCCAGACCGAGAACAGAAATTTAGCCGGGAATCGACCCCGGGACCCTCTGATTGGCAGTCAGAGGGTCCCGGTCAAATTATCTTTCAAGTTAGCGCCACTCATCCATTGTATTGAACTTGTTTCGGTTTATAGGCAATGTCAATTTTACATTCATTTTTGATACTTACACCAAATCTGTTTAGGGATTTAGAAGTTAGGTACGAACATAGAGCATCAAGGTATGACAGGTATGACACCAAGGGTGAGTCAGTAACTTTGATGCCCTAAGGGTACGGAATAAGAATCTTGCTTACATACATAGGTACACAGAGGTGCAGACATAATATAAACCTTTAAAAAATTACCCTTTTCTTCAACAGCGTGTAAAAATCTCTCCTAATAAATATTCTTCTGAACCTATTTTTTCATTTGTAGTAGACGACAGTGGATAATTAATTATGTAAGTAAACAATAATTATGTGATCATACATGGAGGGATCCCAACGTTGAAATATATGTAAGTGGCTTTGGCTATAAAAAGAATGCCTTTTATAAAATAAGCTGTTCAGTTACGAACATCGCCGCGATCACGCCGCCCGCCCACGCACCGATAGCCAATATGATAAACGTAAACCATTATGTCTGATAACAGTCTAGTTTCCATAATATGGTAGGAACTATATGAATTTTCCATCATATATTTTGTTGATAAGTATGTTTTTTAGGAAGCGAGATGGGAAACAGATCAGTTTTTATAAAAAGGTTGTAATATATAATATTAGAAGACTGTCATTTGATAGTTAGTTAGGTATTTAGAATTAAAATTGGCCGATAATAAATCAAATACCGTTTTTACTGAAATTATGAGTCTCCAACAGTCTACATTGGACATAGACTTATAATAGTTGTGGTAGTATACTTAGTAAGTATATTATAACTATTATAAGTCTATGTCCTTAAGTATTACTTATGTTAGTATATTATAAGTAAATAAACAATAATTTGAGGTTTGTTAAGGGTGAACCCTTACGGGATTTTGTGTAGTATGTTTTTCCCCTCCCCTCCCCCTTCAAGCTGGGTACCGTGCGTAAATTCGCCTTCCACGTTACACGCAGACACGCACGCACATTAAATATTAAGGAAAGTAATGAAAAATTTACATTCTATAGATTATGTTCATACTGCATTAGATTTTTCGACTTTTTGGACTTGAGTTCTTATGTCTATTTTTTTTTCTTGTACATAATGCGGTAGTTTTACTGTTGTGCTTCGATTTTAATAAAATTGGGCACCGTTATTGAAGAGTAGAAAAAATTTAAAGAAAAGATATTGCACGCTAGAATCTTGTGTAACACGGAGAACCGCTATTTTATCTGGTAAAGTTAAGACGCAACTTTCTTGGCACTCTTTCAACTCCAAGTGCACTTTTAGTGCTCGTACGGCCTTCTACAAGTTTTATATATAATATAAATCGATTATTATATAAATTCAATAGAAATTGACATTTTAACCCACGCTGTTACCTTCAGTTTTTAACGTTTCTATTGTTTACGCCTTTCTTTCTTTTGCATACCTTAGGTACTGACTACATTAAATGTATAAAACAACTTTTGTAATACCCATATTTGCGCAAATAAATCATTTTTTCTTTGTCTTTCTTTTTATAATTAGGACAGTCTATAAAACATCGAAAAATAATCGTTACCAATGTAAACTACTGTTCAATGTGTATAATAACTTACAATTACCTAACCAAGAAACTACTTAGTATTATCACAGAATACATAATAGTACAGGTGTCTTACAGGTGTATTATACTGTATGTACTATTTCTGAAAATCTGACATTTTACTCGAGGTAAATATAAAGCATCAATATCTTTTAGTCTCGTGGGCACATCTCTTAAATGCGCATGTTTATATGCTTTTCAAACAAGTTTTTATTATTGAAAACGAAAGTACAAATCTCTAATATATATATTCCAGTTAATGTAAGGAATTTCTTTTCTGAAAATAGTGTGCGAATAGATTCATCGCCCGCTTTGCCATACAATATTCTGAGACTACGTTTTTGCAATATAAATGTTCTTCTAACATTAACAGAATTTCCCCAGTATATAATACCATATGTTAGAAGGGGGTAAATATTAGCATAGTAAAAACTTTTAGCTACTTCAAGTTGACGCATCTACTAATACTGAAAGAGCAGAACAATTAGCCGATATTTTACTATTAATTTTATCAATATGACTCTTCCAATTTAAGTGAGTATCTAAGGAAACCCCTAAGAAATTTGTTTGCTCTACTTCTTCTATTTCGACTGCATTTAAATGAATATTTAGATTTTCTAAGTTCTGTTTATAATTTTTAAATTGCATAATTTTAGTTTTATTTAAATTGACCTAGAGGTTCATTGTGTCTAGCCATGTTTTATAGTTACTAGTGTACTTCTTATTTCATTCTTATAATCCTCAACTGAAATATTTTCATTATAAAATAAAATTGTTGCATCATAAGCGAACATAACACATGGGTATTTTGCTATGGTGGGTAGTTCATTTATATACAATAAAAATAATAGTGGACTAAGAACACTACCCTGAGGAACACCTATTTTACAAGTTGGGTGGTTACCATACTAAAACCCCCTCAGTGGCCTACCTCTGCACTTGGGGAGGATTTCAGGATCTCCAGTGGAACGCACCGGTGTCCTCCACGCGCGGCGCCCTAGAACGGGCCCATCCTCTGGAGAGCAGATGTGCTCGATGCTTACGCGGCATGCGGCCACATACACACCGCCGTCCGAAGCTCCTTTTAGTCGCTTCTAACGATCAGGCAGGGGATACCGTAGCTCTATTCTTAACCCCGAAGCTACAGGGACTCTGCCAGACGTCCTGCGATTGCATTTTTTAATAAAAAAAAACTAAAGTCATGTCGACAATTTCTTAAGAGTTTATACTTCCAATGCATCCTACATAAGGCGTGACGTAACACGCTAACAATACTATTATCTAAAAACGGACGATCCTGGGTTTAGCCTAACACCTAAAGTTTTGGGGGTTGGGCTTTTTTCTTGGTGTAGGTGTTATGTAGTTTTGTCTTTGTATGTGTCTCAAGATAAGCACTACTGTAGGGTTTGTGAATGTTTGTTATTTATTTATAAAGAGCAAATTCTCCGTTGTTGCAGGTGGAAGGCGTCGAGACGGAGGATAGCCGGCGCGAGGGCACTTGGCGGGAGCGCGGCGAGGCGCGGTTGCGAGCGGGCGGCGCGCACGCAGGCCTGCTCGGCGGCAGCCCGCTCTCGCTACTGCAGGGCATCATACCCGGTGGGTACCTAGTCTTTCTTATCTTTTCCTACTTCTTGACATCTTTTTTATATATTAGAGCTTGCTGTGAGTCACGGTATACCCGCAAGATGAGATAATCATCATAACGTGAACATCATGCGAAGATTCATTAAAGGTTTCATATAAAGTCTGATCCCCTTAGCAGCTCAATGAACCTGTTCCAAGGGAACAATAGGCACCTGCCTCCAACGCGTACGGCGTAAATAATGTCATTGAGAAGAAAAAGAAAAAAAAATGTTAACAGAGGCTTTACACAATTCATACTTCCACTGAAATCTTTAATATGAAACCCTTAAATCAAAACACACAACCATAAACTGTGTTCAATAGCTTCTAACTAAAATAAGACAATATCATATAATAGTGTCTTTGGGACCAAAAATATACAATAACCTACTAGAATTCCTCAAAATAAAAGCGGGCAAGGAGTTTAAAAAGGAACTTAAAACTTATTTACTGGAAAAGGCGCATTACTCGGTCCCCGATTTTTTAAACGATAAAGCGACATAAAGGAATTCAATAAAAAACC
This sequence comes from Pyrgus malvae, assembly GCA_911387765.1. Taxonomy (NCBI): domain Eukaryota; kingdom Metazoa; phylum Arthropoda; class Insecta; order Lepidoptera; family Hesperiidae; genus Pyrgus; species Pyrgus malvae. The sequence goes on along the minus strand of OU426958.1, from coordinate 1,208,268 downwards.
TGCTTTTATTCCGCCGGCTTTTTTTCCTCTCAAATTTTATATGTACTAGTATATTTGATAGGGACCACGTGACAGCAGGTCTGAGAATCAGTCGAAATATATTTTTCAAACGACATAAAGGCGGTACAGAGTTCGCTGGATTAACCAGTTATATAATTAAAATAAAATCAATGCGCATATATAGTCAGACTCCAAAGACTGCGAAGGTCAATATGCACATCATAAGTTTATGCATATTATGATTTTAATTACTATGATGTACAGGTGGTAATTAGCACTCTTATTTGCAGGCACGAAATGGTGTGGTACCGGTGACATTGCAGCGGACTACCACGATTTGGGCGCCGACCGATCGCTCGACCGCTGCTGCCGCACACATGATCTCTGTCCGACGAAAGTCAGGGCGTTCTCTCGGAGATACAACCTCACAAACAACTCGCTCTACAGCAAGTCCCATTGTAAATGTGATGACATGCTTTTCGAATGTCTCAAGACAACAAACACATCCGCTTCGCATCTTATGGGTCATATATATTTCAATTTAGTTCAAGTTCCATGTCTAGAAGATCAACCTTCAGGTAGACGGTTCAGGGACGCTAAACCAGGTTTTTAGCGACATCTTGTGATGAGTAGAAGAATTGTTCACGTTTGCGACAGCGCCATCTATTTAGATCGCACAGAAATTAAATATTATGCTGTAAATTGCATTTAGCTTAATTTACGAAGTACTGTAGATACCTATGTCATGAAATAAGTGTAAATATTACAAATGTTTTAATTTATAAAAAATTTAGATGTAAATCCTGTGATATGTCTGTGCCTTGAGATATCCTAATTTGTATGTATTATTAGAGATGGCGCTGAATGACAAATGTTCATAAAATTAATTAGTCAAATGTGAAGTTATTAATAATGTAATAATAAGGTATGGTTTATTATTTATTGATCTGATTTAAGTTTATTTTATGTGCAGTTTAACACAAAACAACTACCTATATGTTTCTTATTTTATGTCAGTTTTCTGTTTTACGCTACACAATATAATTGTAACAACTTTGAATAAAATAAAAATTATTATTTAAAAATGCCGATTGTGTAATACCAAATAAAACTTATTTTAATAAAAAAATATTTTTTAAACTTACTGGTTTCCATTTAGGTATGATAATACCTAATTATACCGTTGTTATTACCGTTGTTACCTAATACAGTCAAGGAGCCTTAACGGTACCTAATACAGTCAAGGAGCCTTATGACCTTAAGCAAACACCACCATCAAAGTATAGTTAGTGTCTGATATAATCAGAGTTCCTTTAACACTTTAGAAATGCATATCAAAATAGGTATGCATTATTTATGTTTTTGGTTTCCAATGTATAGAAAACCAAAATGATAAAGAAAGGCTTTATTTAAAAAGATCTTATTACGAATAAAAATACGTCGTGAAAAGCAACATCGAGCACGTGCACGAGGTCAGATTTGAGCCTTCCATGCTAGGATCCTAGTTGTCTATTAGGCATTCTTACTAGGAAAAAATAGAAGAAATAAGTAAAAGAATAAAATAAAATGGCTGATAAATAGGTACTTTTTGCATATAATGCACCTGGGAATCCTGCGATGTGTTCTCATCCGGTAAGCAGGCAATAAAATAATCAAGAAGGTGGAGGGTAATAAAAGAATGACAAGACAGATAAATGATAGTCTGTAAAATTTTTACATCATGTTTTTGCCAGTTTCGTTGAAATTGGACGAGTAATAATAGGTACAAAACTACGTAAGTACATTATTCTTAGTCTAAGTAGGTAAGGTAGTACTTAGTCTAAGTAGGTAACAAAATTCTATCAAATTCATCCGATATAACTCAAAAATACACCAAGAAAATTAAAATGAAACAAGAGCACGATCTTTTTCAAATTCCCGCCAAAACTCCTTTTTTTTTTTGGCCTTTTTTTCAATAACGGCATCGCAAACTCTGTGCATATTGCCAGCGTCAAAAACAATTTTTCCATCACCGCAGTCATAGAAAAATTAGTAAGTCGTCAGTAATCAGTCAGTTGTGAAATAAAATAACAGTGCGAAAACATGGTTTTTCGGCTTGCTTCCAAAACTCCTTCGGACATGTTCTCGTTAAGTAGCCATCACTTTACTTGAACATCTGACTGACTAGACTGACTGACACCTGACGACTTACTGATTTATTTTATTCTATGATTCAGAAACAGAAATTATACTTGACACTGGCAATTGGCAATATGCACAGAGTGCGATGCCATTATTGAATAATGAAACGAAAATATTGAATGGCTGCAAGGATTTTATCCAATGCCTTAAAACGAATTTAAAAATAAGAGTGATCGAGTGGTCGACTGTTCTGTCAAATTCGTGTCAAATTCTTATTATTTCACGTCTTCTGGGAACGTCAACCAATTTTCGTTTCGTTGTTTCGGAATTCTTCCAGTTTCTAGTTAAATGTTATGACTCAACTATAATAATTGCTAATATCATGTCCGAAATTAGGCAGGTTGAGTTATAGTAACCGTACCGTGCTTTAGAATAAGTGTGCAATGGAGGAGACACCCGCGATGTCAAGCGAACCATCCGTCGTTGAAGGTGTGTTGTTGTACTGGTGTTCAATTAGATGTTACCGCCTGCAGGAAGTTGAGAAGTATTTCTGTTTTCAAGTGGAGGGTGGAAGCGATGGCGGCAGATCGCCCGAGCGGCCGCAGCGGGATCTGGAGTCGGAGTTTAATGCGCAGAGGGCCAGAATGAAAGAGCTATTTTTACAGAAGGAAGGTTCGTAAAAGTCCTGCAGGACGTGGCTCAGGCTGGCTGGTTTGTGGTCGTGACCGTCATTGCGCATTAGGAGTTTGCTCATCTTACTGCTAGTGGAATGTTACACTAACATAATAAAAAATTTGGTATCTCGGAATTGTATTGATTGTAAACTTTACTGTTATTATTCTTTTATTTCAAGTTATAAGTAACATTATACAATTCTGAGTAACCCATTTTTTTAAATGAGGAGAGGTAAATAATATCCTAGATACTACAATACAATGTATTTTATAGTGGACATGCATGCAGAGCATAATTAAGGAACTATTTAATACTAAAATACTATTTAGTGGTTGTGGATATTTTACTATATTACCATAGTGCTCAAACTAATTAGCTAATAACTCGTCACAGCACTCTGCCCACACTTAACAATACACTTTTAGTTCCCACATTATTTACATTTGTATGCAAAAAACAGCACAAAAGTATTACATACTATTGTTAGCCCACTGAAATTTAGAATTGCTTTTTAAAAAAATCTTACTGACTAGATGCATTATTGTAGGAATTCAGATACAAATAATGTTTATGGTCAGAAGTGCTTAAGTAAAGTTTTTCAGAGATTAGCTTTACTTCTCAAGTGTTGTATGAATGTTATCAATGTGTGAATTTGTGTAAAAAATAAATGACAAGCTATAAGACATTATAGAAACTATTAGTTAACTAAGCCTACATTGCTGTAAACCAAATTATTTTAAAATAGTAATAGTAAATTATTAATATTTTTTTGTATTATGTCGGCTTTAGTGTAGTTAAACTCTTATTTCCTATATTTTACTAGTCAACAGTTGTTTAAAGTCACAAATTATACATATTAGTCCTACTACACATAGTTCAGAAGAATTACATAAAAAACCAGAGTTGGAGATGCGAGTTGGCCACTAACTCGCATCTCCACCAGCCCGCATTGGAGCAGCGTGGTGGAGTAAGCTCCAGGCCTCCCCAATAATGGGGAGAGACCCGTGCCCAGCAGTGGAACCCAAAAAGCGTGGCAGCCACATTAAAAACCTAATTTCATAAACCAAGCAATAAATAATCTGCATGATTTTTAAAATGCCTTTTTAGCTTCGCATTATGCAATTTATCTTTCCTGTATATAATTACTGTGATGTTAATTTAAAAAATAAATCTTTGGAAGCAAAAGATTGTAATGAAAAAAGCAAGAACAACTAGAATGTTTGTCTCTGAATTATCTTGGATCCTAGCAATTATTGACACTAATAACAGTAATTAAATTACAAAAAAACCACTGCTGCCTATTACTAGCTTTTTGGGAATACATAAATATAATGTTGATAATGGAAGAAGTTTGTGGATTTTGTAAATGTGCCTTTGTCTAGTTTACTTGTTTTTTTTTTGTGTGATTTTGATGTAATATGACATTACCTATTGGTAATAATAAATAGAATAGTATTCTATTGGGCAAAAATTGCTTATGTATATTTCAGAAACAAAAATAACATCTTACATCAGGTGTGTGGGACATGTAACATCATTAATTAAGTACCGCTTAATTCATGTAGCTTATTACAGAACAAAAAGCTAGATTTTTTTATTATTGATCTGAGAGATAATATCAAAATTTATTGTTGAATATGTTCAAGGCTTTATTGTCTGTTAAGGTTACAAAAGTATTTCAGATTTTTACAAAAATTTATATTTTATTAATAAAATAGTTATTGTCTTATGTCCAGTGATCAGGGTAGGTAGATTGATTTTATGTACTTGCATCATGAAACCATAACAAGGATAAGCCTTTTTGCCAGGATTTCATTTTGGTACTAATGGGATTGAATCAAATATTGTGTGATATGCAATAGTTAAACGTGTAAAATTGTTTTTTCTTACTTATCAAGTAATAAAGTGAATCTTACTTTTGTGTGTCCATTCGAAACTTACATATATAATTAATTCAGTACCTAGTTGTTTCCTGCAAGTTTATTATCTGCTGCTTGTAATTTTTAAATATTATATTTTTGAATAAATAAATAAAAATAACTTTTTATGGTCCTTTATATTTTTTTGCATTCAGTGCATAACTGTTTATGAATATGAAAACAGGTGAAAATGAAATAAAAGCAGTTTATATCAAAAACATCTTTATTGATAAAAATATTTTAAATCTTCATTTATATCATTTTCTTCACTATCCTGACTCTCTAAACAATTAAAATAAATAACCATAAGTTTTTCAATATTTCCTAGTTTTAATCTATTTCTTTTGACATCCAAGATCCATTTGTATGTAGAAATTCTAAATCTGAAGATGTTAATGGGGCATATTTTAAGAAAAGTGTTTGATGATTTGCTTTCAGTAGGATAGCGGAGAGGCAAGTCCCATCTTTCGTCGTACGCACGCACATTAACTATTATTAGTAGAATACCACTTTACTTTTGCTGCGTTTTTACTCAAGTTTAGCCATGTCATATTTTTTTTTTAGAAAATAAATATTTTTTTATTATAGAAAGCTGATTATACAGCAAAAGGGTTAAACATTTCTTATTCGTATTGATATATTATTCATCCTATGCATTACAATATTTGAAATTCCTAAAAAATCTTCAAAATCCTGGAATCCCTGAGGCATATCCAGAATTATATATACATGCCAGTTTATTGACCCCAAATCAATCTATCTACTCCGATAATTGCTAATGTCTTTTAGGTATTTTTTTGCCTTTGACTTTTGTGTTGTTAATCTTGAGTATTTGTGAAAGGGAAATTACAAATTCTTGGTGAAGGGTGTAGGGTGTTTGCTTTGGGACTATGGTAACAAATATTTAACCCAACAGAGGACATGCGCCGGATGGTGATGGAGAGAGAGCAGCTCCAGTCGGAGGTGGCCTCACTGCGGGCAGAGGTGCAGCAACTGCAGACACTTAGTGAGAACCAAAAGTCGGAGATACAGAGCTTGCAACTGTTAGTTAGTGGTACGTACAGAATTTTATGGACAAACATATTTTCAGGAGGAATTAAGTTACAAAATTTTTAATTGTAATAATCGTATAGTTGAGATAGTTAAACGGTGTTAGTACATTTTTATTTTAAAACAATAACTATTTGTTATATACACCATACATGCAATTAAATTATAAGCTGAACAAAACTTCAGTAAGTAAATTTAATAAAGCTAAGGGAACAATTACTGAAGCAGAGAGAGGATAATGAAATTGAAACCTTAGAAGTTATTATATTATATTAAAAGGTATAATAATGTTAAGTCCGAAATTGCGAAGTTACACGCTCAGTACCTGGAGATTCGCGAGGAACGGGACCGTCTTAAAAGGCAATCTAAGGACTTTGACCGTTGCTACGATGAATACTATAGCGCCTTAACAATTATTAATTACCCAGCTCGGGTCCGAAGTCGCGAGTGCCTGGGAACGCATTGATCATCTCGAAAAAAGTGCACTAAATTTAACTCTCAGGATAGCACTAAAAGCTTGTTTGAAGAGCTGGCCAGTGCTTCCTATACTTCCGGCTACTCTCCTTCCCCCGCTGTCACCATCAACTTGAAGTGAAGACACATTAATTAATGCGTCAAGCTGGATCGGCCGTGGCAACGGGAAAAGATTAAGAAATTGGCTAAACTAAACAGATACGTTTTAAAATCAGCAAATTTATTAAGAAAAAAAAAGTCGTAAAATATCATAATATTTTATCCAAGAAATATAAATCACTTCTAGAAGAATGTAAAAAAAATTCAATAGAGTTTGATATTTTGTCTAAGCGTTATGAGACTGACAAACAATCAAATCACTATATTGCACGAATCTTTACAGGAGATAACCTTAAAATATGGTGATTTAATACCTGCCTTTAAAACCTTTTAAGAAGGTAGTACTATTTTAAGGATAAAAGAGCATGGGAATGAATCTCGCTCAAACAAGGCTATTTCTTCATAGAATGTATTAGTTTTAGTAATTACTCGCATCTGTGAGCAGGTGGAAGTGGGTTGATAGTGTCTCACACGATCAGCTGTCTATTTATTTATTTAACATTCGTACCAATTTAATATAAGGGCTACAGGGTTACATTTAATGCTTAATGGCATTCTCCGCCAGTCAACCCTGTCACGTGTGCCCATTGTCGACCCACAGCCATTCTGTTATCTCCAATATATATATATATATATATATATATTGGAGATATATATATATATAATGTATATATATGTATATATATTGGAGATAACTTTTCTAAAAAGAATGATGCTGGGAGATTTATTCCGCCGCCTTTTTTCTCTCAGCTCAACATCTAGCCCAAACGGGCACCTAAAGGCGATGACCGGGAAAAAAATTACATTCAATAAGCGAATATATTGTATCCCTAATATAAAATAAATATTTTTTCTTTCTTTATTCTTTCTAAGGTGATCCATTATTAGCATTATCTATCAACTATCTTTAATTAATGTGAGTCACCTAAAACCTCGGTATATATAAATCAACAAACAACATATCTATATCAAATTATGTTTTAATCAAATGTGAAACAGGCTGTCCTTTGGAATGTTACTACATATTACATTCTTGAATCAAAACAAGAGGAAGACAAAAACCAAGGCACTAAGAATGAACTTGTTGACTGATAAGCAATATCTCACACAAGCATTCTAATTTTATGAACTAACACTTAGAATTAACCAGCCTTGAGCTTTTGTATCTTACGAATATAATTGGGTTAGCTGTAATACATTTAAATTACCATTCCTTTGTGATGTTTCAGAAGTTTTATTATTTTTTTAAATATTGATCAGTATATGACATTCTGATACTGTGTGTATACAAATTGGATTATATTACTGTGTCAAGAGTGTAGAGCAGTAAATCTTGAATAAAAATAACATGAACACTTCAGTCACCAATTCAGTGAATAATTTAATGGTTAAAATAATATAGAAATATCACTTTAATTAACCAACTCCACTCAAAAAGGAGGAGGTACTCAATTGGACTGTATTTTTTTTATATTTGTTACCTCATAACTTTCGACTGGGCGAACAGATTTTGATGATTCTTCTTTTATTTGAACGCTGATACTTCTCGTGAGGTCCCATTTTAATTTGGTCCAGTTCTGACAATGGTATCCATGAGAAAACCATATAAGTCTTAAATTCACATTAAGAGGCCGTATACGAAATATTGCTAATAAGTTTCATTGTACAATATAAGTAATATAACTGATCATTTCAATAAGAACTTTTCTCAAACTGTACTTTTTTCATCAAACAAACCATTTAAAGGTTCCCGCTCTCATTAAATGTAACATATTTTTTAAACCTATTCCTCTTAACAATTTTGATAAAGCTATTTTGATAGAGATATTTCTAATTAATGAGTGTGACCTGATAAGCTTTCAGAACTAATTAAACTGGCAGTAATGTATGTTCACATTCACTGTCAATACTGATTTTCAGTGTTACATTAGAGCTTGAATAATGTTGCAATTTTGTTTGTGGGGAACAAAAGGTTTGTTAATAATAGGCGGTCATAAAGGAGTATTCAATCGCTTTGTTTGTTCAAGGTTATTTTAAATAGCTTCGCTCTGTATTTACGGAAACAATTAAAACAAAATTGATAAATAATGACTGGGTATTGGCCACTAACCTGTATCTCAACCAAACAACATTGGGGCAGCGTGGTGTAGTAAGTTTTAAGCCACCCAAATGGGACCTGTGCACAGCAGTGAGATGCAAAAAACGGGTTGCAGCCAACAAGTTTTGTTTAAGACAGTAATTTTTAATAAGCCCCAACATAAAAAGCAAACTTTACCCTAGGTTATCCTCCTTATTCCCTGTAGGAGTAAAGTACAAATCTGTTATAACAACATCGAAGGGACCACTATAAAAAGTCGCAATAGCCGGTTCGTTTTAATAACCGATGTTAATTCTATAAGCAACATCGAAATCGGCACTAACTTTCGCTAATTTTAACTAATATTATTATTGTCATTATAAATGATGTCGTTGTAAGAGGTTTTGACTGTATTTCTAAGTGTCAGAAGCACAAAAGTAATACATATTCTATAAATCTATACAAATAAATAAAATTGGAGTGTGTTTGTAATATTAAAATAACCGCTTTTTACCACTTGCATTATGTACTCGTATGTATATACGGTACATACACCAAAACAGCATCTTTTACAATTTTTGTCTGTCTATCTGTCTGTTTGTTTCGGCTAATCTCTGAAAAGACTGGACCAATTTTGACGGGTTCACTAGCAGGTAGCTGATATAATAAGGAGGAACTTAAGCTACTTTTAAGAAAAATTCTAAAACTAAAGTCCACGCGGACGAAGTCGCGGGCGGCCGCTAGTGTTATGATATAATGTTATAATATAATTATAATAATATGTAGTAATATCTTATAGAAACGGTGGAGGCGTCGTCGTCAGGATCGGAGGAAGTGCGGCGGCTGCGCGTCAAGAACAACGAGCTGGAACAGCAGCTTGCGCAGCTGAGGCAGCAGCAGCAACAGCAGGTACTCAAACTGCAAAAAATTGGCTACAATGCGGTCTTGGACTACCAAATCAAATTGTGATGTGTACTTTTAATGAGTTGTCAAAGCGTGACATCCTCATACGTTTTGTATGAGAAAAGGATTTGGGCCGTCACAAAATTGTATCTTCAATTAACATTTTCTTTATTGATTTAAAAGGCAATAAAATCACGTATAACAATGAATTAAGAGGAAACGCTACCTACGTATTACCATACAAATGTTTTCTCCCTCGATAATGCTTCTAGAGGAATGATTGTTTGTACCAATATCTAAGTCTGCTAAAGCTATGCCCCTATGTTTTGTGTTTTTTTCAATCAACTAATAACATCGGAAAATATGACTTCAAAAATCGTAGAAAATGCCTCTTTCATACAGCCCTAATCCAACAACTGCAAAACAGATTTGAAAGGTTTTTACAACCAAATACAAACATAGAATAGACTTATTCTATTTCTATAAGTCTATGCTATGTTTGTATTTGGTTGGATATTTGTAAAAAAAAAATAATAAATTCAGTTTTAAAAGAGGAAACAGGAGAATACGAAATCTCGTTTTAGTCAGAAAGTTTGTAGGTATAATCCGTAGATATAAAGGTAGATATAAACCGAGTATAATCGGTCTGCGCTGCATCTGTCCCTATCGCACGCGGCGGATAGCACAGGGCGCAGCGCGATAGCAATAGTTACTCCAAAATACCTATTTCTCTAATTCTGATGAAGCCGCGTTTCCTCTTGATTTATTAATTAAAAGTGAACAAATTATCCTGCTTTCCAAATGTGGTTAAGTGCAGTAGGTTAGGTACCTAGAAAGTTGCACTTAACCACATTTTGATTTTTGTACATATTGTGTCCAAGACCCTATTTTTGAAATGAAATTACAAGAAGCGTAATTAAGTTTTGCTACATGGCAAAAATAGTTGTAAATAAATAACGCAGCATAGTAATAGCCCCACGTTAATGTCCTGTGTCGAGGGTGCCATGAACAAACATACAAGAACTGGAACTCAAACACTAAGAATGGAATATATTTTTGTCTGAAATTATGACTTGATAATATCTTCTTGTAGCAGTCTGTCATAGAGTTTAGTTTGATATTTATTTTGGTTTTGTAGGCGTTTATTAAAAATAATAATTGGAATATTTTTGCTTAAGGCACTGTTGGGCACACTTTCAATTAAAAAATAAGTTTTTTAAAATATAGCTGCATGCATGAACTCTTTTATTTTAACAATATTTAAATGAGGCTCTTATATTATTTTCTTTCTTCACAGTCAAATGATAAAACTGCACCATCTATGCTTCAGGTGTGTAAAAGTTTAGGTACCCACATAGTACTATAAGTCATTCGGTAGTCTGTTATCATCACCGTTCTTAGCATATCCTGTTTTATAGCTTTGTATTTTACTTACAACTGCCTTATCTACGTTGTGTATAGGCAGGAACACATTTAAAAAAAAATCCTTATTTTTTTATACTTACCATGAACAAAATATCTGCTTTTAACTATAACTTAAATGTCAAGAATAGTATATTTCATTACAAGTGCGGAAAGGCTGTCATTGCAAGGAGCTCCGACTAATGTCTACCCTTTTTTCTTTTTAATAGACATTATTTTGACAGTTGAGAAAGTGAACGCACGAGTGCGGAAAAGTTAAAGAAAAAGCACGAGTGTGTAATAGCCCACTTCCCGCACGCTAAACGTCCCTGCAATACGTCACTTTTTGAGCAACTGTATTAAAAAAAACTTTTAACTTTAAATTGGATGCATGTTTAATTTTGTTTAAAAATTCCAGTACCAAACATAAAGTAGGTAACGTAAAGTTCACGTAAAAAACGTTAAGTTTTTACAAAAGATATTTGTCCCTCTGAAGTTGATACAACAAACTTCTATGCATATTGCATAATACCGTTATGCGAAGAAATGTTGTGATTGGTTTAGGACTATTTGGCTTCCACGCAGCTACGTTTAGTCAACTTCAGAGAGATCCAAAGTCGTTTTGAATACTCTTCACAATCATTTTTTGTAAAATACAAGGCAATGTATGTTTAGGTAAGTTTAAGGTAAGTGTGCGATAGACGCCTAACGTTATCGTAAACAGGAACCCATCAACTTATCGCAGCGAGCTCACATGGCGTTCACCGCCTTTGGTGCTGGACTCTCACGTACAAACTTACATTTAGCTACTTTAACTCATTGATAACATAAAAACTCGTTTTTCTTGTTGAACACAAGGAGCAGCTAACCTATTAAGACTTGTATTATCATCATCAATATTTATTAAACTTTTCCGTAACTCTGACTGAAAGACACCCAACGCCAAAACTACTAGGCGCAAGAAGATAAAATTTGGGATGTATGTTCCTTGGGGAGTGTACGGGAGTCCTGACACAGGATTTTTGGAAATTCATCCCTCGGAAACAGCGGACCAAAATTTGAATGAAACATTTTTTAATGATTTCACTTTAAATCTTGTATGTGCATCTTGAGTGAGTTTCGAAGAATATATAGGAATTACCCCTCCTAATGTAAAGTAAGATACCAAAAAATATATCATGGGAAAACGCGGGCAATGCTGGCGGAAGCTAATCGTGTATTAATAATGTTCTCGCATTATCCATCGCTCCGTTTATTGTTGCTCTCATAGTTTAGTTGCTCGTTGAGTTACTATCGTAAAAAGTCTGAGTTCATTGGGGTTTTCATCATGGGTTGTGGGTAATATATTGGTGGTGCGATAGTTCTGTCTTGTGTATAATAGATATGTTATCTGTGGGGTCTCGCGTGTGGCAGGAGGTGTCCCTGGCGCCCGCCACCTTCGTGCGGCACTTGGCGCGCAAGCTCGGCGCGGACACCGAAACGGAGCAGCCTGCCAAAAAGGTACGTAGGCATTATACTATTAATAAATTTATTTTATTTTTTATATATTTTAAATTTTTACACTAGCTGTCACCCATCTTGTAATTTACCAGCGCCCGTTTCGCTTCATTGCGTAGATCGCTTATTAATTTTTTTTTTTTTTTTTTTTTTTATATAAAACACCAGCAAACAGGCATACGGGCCACCTGATGGTGAGTGGTCACCGTCGCCTATGGACATCTGCAACACCAGAGGAGTCGCCTATGCGTTGCCAGCTTTGTATTTAAGGGCTTTTTTAACGCCTTTCTTGAAGAACCCCATGTCGTAGCCCAACGTGAATACCTCAGAGGGAAGTTCATTCCATAGTTTGCATGTTCGTGGTAGAAACGAACGTGAGAAACGGACTGTTGACGATTGCCAAACGTCCAGGTGGTGGGGGTGATACTTCTCTCTTCGGCGGGTGGTGCGATAGTGGAATGGTGACGTAGGCATCAGACCGTCTAATTCGGATGAGCACTCACCGTTGTAGAGGCGGTAGAAGACACATAAAGCGCCAATATCTCTACGTAAGCTCAGATCTTCGAGTCTATCGGTTATCCCAGGGTTGTTGATCATACGAACGGCGCGTTTCTGCACAGCATCAAGTGGGCTAAGTTGGTACCGTGGGGCACCAGCCCATAGGTGTGAGCAGTACTCCATGTGTGGTCTTACTTGAGCTTTGTAGAGCATTAACAACTGCTTTGCCGTGAAGTACTGCTTGGCCTTATTGAGCACACCGAGCTTCATGGAGGCCAGTTTAGCCTTGCTTTCCAGGTGTACCCGGAACTGCACTTCGTTCGATATATCAACACCTAGGATACTGATACGTTTATTAACGGTGAGCGCAACATTCTCGAATTTTGGCGCTACAACAAATAGGGCTTTTTTCGCGGTAAACACGCAGACTTGTGTCTTCTGTGGGTTGAATTGGACTAAGTTTAGTCGACCCCATTCCGAGACTCGCTCCAGAGAGTGCTCGATTTCAGACACAAGTCTAATTCTACTCTCCTCCACATTTGATCGAGAGACGTTAGCAGGTGCAGTGTAGTATGCATCCCCTGTACTATCATCTGCATAGCAACGAATATTGCTATTGTGTATCAACATGTCGTTTATATGAAGAAGAAATAGTGTTGGGGATAGCACTGACCCTTGCGGCACACCAGCGTTTATCCGTAGTGTGTCTGAGCAATGACCGTCTACAGTGACACTTATAGATCTTTCGGACAAGAAACTGGCTATCCAATTGCAAAGTCTCTCGGGTAGGCCGTAAGATGGTAGCTTCGATAAGAGACCCCTGTGCCAGACCCGATCAAACGCCTTAGCGATGTCTAGGCTCACAGCCAATGCCTCCCCGTGTTTCTCAATGGTTTGGGCCCATTGGTGTGTAAGGTACACTAGAAGGTCGCCAGCCGATCGCCGCTGTCGGAAACCATATTGCCGATCACAGATCAGCTTCTCGCTCTCTAGGTATTTGAGCAACTTAGTGTTTATTATACGTTCCATAACCTTTGAGATAAGGGAAGTTATCGCTATAGGCCTGTAATTTGAGGGGTCGCTCCGATCACCCTTTTTGGGAATGGGATGTACCCGAGCGGTCTTCCACGAAGACGGCACTTGTCCGGTTGTATAGGAGAGAGAGAATAGACGCGTCAAAACGGGGGTTAACTCGGGAGCGCACATCTTCAACACCAGAGCAGGAATGGAGTCAGGCCCGCTCGATTTCTTGGTATCAAGAGACAGTAAAGCCCGTCTGACATCCTTTTGCGTAAATCGGACATCAGGCATTGAGCTCTCACACGGCGAGATGGTAGGCGCTGTGGTGCCTCCGTCATCAAGAGTCGAATTTGAGGCGAAGAGTGTACCCAAAAGATCGGCCTTCTCCTTTGCCGTATAGGCAAGACTACCATCGGGCTTCTGCAAGGGTGGAAAGGATGACTGACAGAAGTTTCCCTCGACAGCCTTAGCGAGAGACCAGAAGGCGCGACTTCCAGAAGGATAAGCCATTAGTCTCTCGCCAATTCTGCCAACGAACTCGGCCTTTGACCTAGCAATCCGCTTTTTACAGGATCTGGAGACAGCATTGTAGGTCTTCCTTAAAAATCAGAATAATATGGTTAAATCGGGTTAAATACTTTTACTGAGCGGCGAAAATGCGCGTTGTTGAGTTTTAGAACAATTATTTTCATATATATCTTATTTTTATACATAGTGCTTTTAAATGCTGCTTTGGTTGTTTTTAAGTGCTGTTTGTAAATTTTTGTTGTATTTGTACGGTGAAAAATCATTACATGTCACTTTTTCTACACAGAATTTGGAGGATAGCGAGTTGCTTCGTTCCATAATCGAGCCGTTAGAAATGGAAATATCGGCTTTAAAGAATAAGTTACGAGAAACAGACGCGCAGCTGCAGGAAGCGGTAAGACCATCGTTTTGAAACCTGTCACCACGAAGTCAAGTGTGCCAAATTGAGGAACTTCTTAACTGTTAAAATGTGTTTATAATAAGTAATTTAATCAATATTCATAATTTCTGAAAAAAATGCGATTGTTAAGAAAAGTTAAAAACTTTCGTCAAGTGCGTTATATCATAAGTTGTAACAAAGAGTATTTTCTTCATTACTTGTCTATGTCTCTATCCATTCTCTATTAACGCTTTTGTTTGGACACTTTAATGCACAATGATGGCTCTCCTTACCTCTACTCTCCGTGGCTATAACGCTACATGTTTTTTGATGATAGTGCTGGAATAATCTTAAAATACATATTTGTATTGTATATATATATATTGTATTTATAAATTTGTGGTTCACAGAAAGCAAAGGCTGTGAGTAATTCAACCGGGTCTAGTGGAGATGTTAAAGCAGAAACTGGTGAGTTTACAATATTTATTTTTGCAACATTAAAATTTAAAAATATAAATAAACTTACACTGCAAATGAAAGTATAATCTAATTAATGTAAAAAATGGCATCCAAATTACTGCCCTGAGGGTGTGTGCCCAGAATACTGGCAACATTACCTCGTTTTTTCATTTTTAATAATGGCATCGCAAACTGTGCATATTGCCAGCGTCAAGTATAATTTTTGGATCACTTAATAGTTAGTCATAGAATAATCAGTAAGTAGATATAGAAAAATCAGTAAGTCGTCAGGTATCAGTCAGTTTAGACAGTCAAATGTTCAGGTAAAGTGATGGCTACTTTACCAAAACGTGTCTGATGGAGTTTTGGAGGCAAGCCGAAAAAACATGCTTTCGCACTGTTATTTTATTTCACAACACTCGTGCACTGTCATTAACCTATATCGAACAAAATGCCATCAAATTTATCCGATATAACTCAAAAATACACCAAGAAAGTGAAAACAAGACAGGAGCACAATTTCTCCTTTCAAACTTCCCGCCAAAACTCTCCATTACCTTGTTGAATAGCCAATATGATGATATCTTATAAATCGATGAACACCGGCTTCACGCACAAAATAGACATTCCACCTGAGCCTCTGCGGGTGCAAGCGAAAGCGGGAAACACGCGAAAGAGAGGCACGATCGGCCCAAGCGTTGGCTTGTGATGTGACACACTTATCTTTTTTCAAGATGTTTTTTTTTTCTTTAATTATGACATTGTAAACTCTGCAAATTGCCAGCGTCAAGTATAATTTTTGCATTACATTTTTGCCAGTTTCGGTGAAACTAAACAAGTAATAATAGGTAAAGTCAGTAAGTCATCATTAATCAGTCAGTCAAGTCCGTCAGACATTCAAGTAAAGCGATGGCTTCTTTACCAGAACGTGACTAATGGAATTTTGGAGGCAAGCCGAAAAACCTATTTTCGCACTGTTATTTTAATTCACAACACTCGTGCACTATAATTCAAAAATATAAGAAAGATATAACTCAAAAATACACCAAGAAAGTAAAAATAAAACAAGAGTACAATATGTCTTTTTCGACTTCCCGCCAAAACTCCTTTCAAGGTGTTATCACGACAGCAAGTAAACTCGCCTCTTACTATGTACTTGCGTTATTGCAATGTTAACGGTGAGCATCTGTTTCGCTGAGGTGGTGGTGGCGCGGAGGCAGCAGGAGGGGCGTCCCCGCGGCAGTGCGACATGTGCGTGAACTACGAGCGGCAGCTGGTGGGCGAGCAGGCGCGCGCCGACGCCGCCCGCGACCGCGCCGCCAAGCTCGACCACGCGCTCCGGCTGGTCAGTCGCCACACACAGCACGCACTCGTACACGCACACGCACGTGTACACGTACACACACATACAAACACACACACACATATTCACTTGTACCCTGGATACCCAGGGGGGGACTGTTGCAAGTTCGATGTGTATTCAAAGGCGTGTTGCTGGATTAATGTCTTTATAACGACTAACTTTAATAACACTAAACCTAAACTTACATTAAAAATCCTAGCTACACACTACAGGAGGATTCTTTTAAACTTCATCTGTGATAATAATATTTTTTTATAACATTTCACTCTCATAGACGCTATAGTGGTTCTGTTTCAAGGAAAGCAGTCAAATATATATCCCAAAATTATTCTTACAAAATTACATAGCAACTAAGCTTTTATTTCCATGGTATTCAAGCTCACACTTTACTATACTCAATTACCCAAAAGTCCTCTGAAACAGGTACTTTTCGGAGTAATAAATCAATTGAAATGCTGTTGTTTATTTTATTTTACTATATAATTATATCATAACCTTTCCATTATTGGTCTCATTAAAACTCCTTTCCTTTATTATGACCATAAATGTAACCTAACATTATCCATTATCCAGGCAACAGAAGAGCTGGAAGGCGTGCAGTCCGTCCACGACGAAACGGTGAGAACGTGGCAAGCGGAGCGCTCGTGTGGCGCCGCTCGCCTGGCGGAGCTGGGGGCGGAGCTCCAGGCCGCGCAGCAGCAGCTGGACGAGAGGTCGGCCGCCGCACAGCAGGCCTCCCAGCGGGCGCTGGAGAGGGTCACCATGCTCACCGTCGACAGGGAGATGCTGCAGAAGAAGTTAGATAGGTAGGCCTCTTCATTCAATGATCGTACTAGACTCACAGGCTTGAAGCTCCCGGACGATCTCTTGCCAGCCAAGATTCTCATCCACCAGAATTGAGGTAACCTTTCAGTGGGCGTCGGAGTGATAGCGACCCTCTTTTTTTAAATATTTGAAGCGGATAAAAAGGCAGACGTACCGCGTGGTGTTAAGCGATCACTGTCGGCTTTGGACACGAGCGACAAATAGTCAACTTAGCTGTGCTGGTTTTATACGAGAGCTGTAAGGAAATGTAGCAGAAAAGTTGGGCTTTCATTGTTGATGTTACCTAAGTCTTTTTTGTTATAAATGTATTTTTTTTGTATTAACTTAAACTTATTATATTTTGTCCACAGTTTAGAACAAGACAACGCATACTTAATTGGACAGTACCTGAAAAAAGCAGCTGACTTACAGAACGAAATTATTAATCTACCTAATGATGTTGAGGTAAAATACGCAAAACTACAGTGAAATACGTTTAAACCAAGTAATTAAAATTCATTTAAAGTTACATAGGCTTAGATAAATTTAGAATTAAGATCAGAAACTATTTTTTTTTCATTTAATATTTCACCATCATTGTATCCATTTTAGCCCCGAAAGCCACTCGAATAGGTGCGGTTATCGCCCAGATTTACACGAGGTACCCATTAGTTTTTTGAGTAGCAGGGCAACTGTTTACGACCTCAGTCAAAATTCAGGTGAGCTCTAACTTGGGCAAGTTTTATTTGGCTGGATAAGACCTGAAAAGTAATCAACAAAGAAATTTAATTTATTTAACGATTTTTGCTTTAAAATATGCCAATAGAGGAACAGGGAGCCGCGATCGGCCTGGCGTGGTAACCGTATGACACGGTCGTGTAAGTGTAATGATAGCGTTGGTCGTCAGGAGCTGCAGGAGCACGCGCTGCGGCTGCGCGAGGCGCTGATCAGCTCGCAGCTGGGCGGCGAGCGCGCGGCCGAGGGCGAGCGGGAGGCGCGCGCGCAGCTGCTGGCGCACGCCGCGCTGCTGCACCGCCGCGACGCCGCGCTGCACGCCGCGCGCGCCGACCTCGCGCGCGCCAGGTGCCTGCTGCCTGCTGCCTGCTACTCCTCGCCCAATTGATATTTCATTACAGTGATCATTTCATGAAGGCATGATTTCCACCGACCCGTACTTGCCGAGCATGGTAGACTATTGCCTAAATCCCTCTCACCCCAAGAGGAAACCTGTGTCCAGCAACATAAAAAAATGGGAAAAAACTGCGTCTCCATAAAAGTGGACTTTCCTGTGTCTATGTCTTACCCGGTAACGAATTTCCTAGTTGAGATTAGTGGTGTTCCGGATATCCGTATCCGTTTCCACGGATATCCGCGGGAGAAATATGGTTCGTATCCGTATCCGTCACTTTTCTTGCGGACCTTTTACGGATCTTTTATTAATTTTCAAATTCAATTGACAGGATAAAATGCTGCATAATAACTCAGATTATGTGATTAAGTAGTATAATTTAAAAGAATCCATTCATAGTATTTTTTATTTCTTAAAATAAGATACTTAATTGCAAACATATATTCTAGTAAGTTACCATACCAATAGTATACAACTCAAACATGTTCAGTGTCACACTAAACAAAAGTAATACGCGCGCAATGCAAGTTGAAACATGTTCTGACCGTCCCTTGAGGCGGGCGTAACGTCAACTATCATTTCAAGGCCACGCGCCACACCGATTGAGTGAGAAATTAAAAATCCGTATCCGTGTCCGTATCCGCGGATCTTGACCCTAAATATCCGGATCCAGATCAGTGTCCGCGGATATACATTTTTGACGATCCGACACATCCCTAGTTGAGATACACTAGCGAATCCAGGGGGGGGGGGCTAAGGGGATCAAGCATCCCCAAAAACCATTGGGGTTCACCCTTGACAAACTTGAGTTATAGGTATCGTGACTATTTTTATAAATCCACTCGCCACGCGGATGCGTTCAAAGCACAAGCGGATAACACAAAAATGTTTAAAGTTCGTAAAATTACGGCTTGGTTAAGTCAAATCAAACCCCCCCAAACTAAAATCCAACCCCCTTCCCCCAAACTTAAATCATAGATCTGCCACTAAGTGATCGTTATAGAAAACTACCACATATTGTTGGAGAAGAAGGTCGGTGAGGGTGGGAGGTTTTGCTTTTTTCCACTTAATTATTCATTATGAGCGTTCTGTGATCAGTGTTAACAATTTAATAAGCATTCGTGGACTTATGTGTCGTAATCCCTCGTACCAGAGATTTTTAAAAACGCTAGTTCTACAAATAGATTAGCTTTGCCCCCATAGTCACTCCTTCTTCCTTTAATTTAGAGCTTTAATATTGACCAATGTACTTAAACTTTATAAAAGACAACTTTATAATAATTCATTTCAGGGAAGAGCTGGATCAGCTGCGAACGGAGCAGGAACAAATGAAGGAGTTAGCTGATAAGTTACGCCATTCGAATGACATGATCGAGCAGCTATTGGAAGATAAGGTATGTCCATGCTAACCTTTAAAACTTTTATTATATTCACATAATTCCTTACCAAAACCTACCTTCTATCTCAAATGCGGGATAACGATCGGTGTTGTATATATTATATGTATGTGTACATTGTGTATATGTATGTTAGCAAATAATTGACTTGAGTCAATCACACCCAAGCGGCCAATCAGTTATGATAACCAGCCGGTAACTATGTTCACTTACAGGTAACTATAGTAACTTATGACTGATTTTGACCCACACAATGTGCATGTGCTTAAACCCCCACAAACTCAGCAATTCTGCATTCGTCAGTGAAAAGAGCTATACTATACCTTTATAATAAATATGTATCCAGAAACGTCTCCAAAACGAAGTAGCGGAGGTGCGGTCGCGAGTGCTGGTGCTGCAGCAGGAGCTCGACAACAGCGAGAAGGTGCAGCAGGACTTCGTGCGGCTCTCTCAGTCGTTACAGGTGAGAATATCCTCTCTTTAATATTTATCCTTACACGCTTTAAGGAGATTTAATGAATGTAAGAATGTTGTAGCAGCGGGGACTGAGCGTTCATGCTCACGATCTCTGATGGTGATACAGAGTCTTAGCCAATTTTAAATGTCCCCAAAATCATACATATAAAAAACCGAGCAACAATGACCAAGCAGTAAAATGACGGATGTCTCCCACACGAGATACCTGTTTCAAATATGCGACGCGTACCACTGACAAGGAAATTTGATAAGTGCGTTTTTATCGCTGCTCCACAGTCATTGAAATTAATATTGTAATATTTAATTTATTACGATGTTTTCTGTCGCCTTATTTAAATCGCGCGACAAGCTTTTATCATCATATAAGTTGTGTATATTGAGGTTATAAATAGATCATATAAGTTGTGTATAGTGAGGTTATAAATAGATAGTTAAAATTATAAAGGAAAATTTTATTTTCTTCTTTTTAGAGCATGTAAATAAAAGCTTTTTTTAAAAAGGTTATTTTGCTTTTAATTTATTTTTTACTTTTTAGTTGTTTCTAATTATTCTCGGCAAGCCCTTTCATTTGATACTCATATTGCAGAAGTGCATAAAAAAATAACTATTTCGCTATCTTGGATGTTACGCCATATTGGATTTAGAATGACGTCACATTATTTTTCGAATTACTCTTAACAAGTCCTTTCATTTGATACCTATATTGTAGAAATGCATTTGAAATAACTATTCCGCCATCTTGGATGGTCCACCATATTGGATTTAGAATGACGTCACATAGCTTATCGTGTATTGTCTTCAAAACTAAACGTGTACACAAAATTTCAGCTCAATCGGTTGAAGGTATCTGCTGCAAATTTAAGTAATAAGATTCCACCCGAACAAACATACATACATTGCAAGTTCAAAAAAAGCTTTTACAAAGTTTGAAAAAAGGAGCAACTGAATTATATTTTTGTTTCAAGTCGTTTTTAGTTCTTTAAGCTGTATGCTCATATTCATAACTTGTATTTTACAGGTACAACTACAGCGAATACGCGAGGCGGACACAGAAGTGCGGTGGCAGCACGATGAAGACGTCAACGAGTGTCCATCTTGTCATGCTGCTTTGCAAAATAGTAAAAAAAAGGTAATTTATGTGTATTATTTTCGTATAATCTATATTCTACACTTTTCATTGTTTGTTTCTTATTCATAATAGACATTGGTTTTGAAAATGTTTTAGAGTACATTTTGCTTTTTATTAAGATATTGGTGTGTCCACGTCACATCAGTAACCATAATTATGAGTGATTTGGAGGTATGTACATATTTGGGGACAACCTTTTTGCGTCCCAATGCTGGGCACAGGTCTCTCCCCGTTTTTTGGGGAGGCTTGGAGCTTACGGTTGGTGGAGTATAGTGGTACGAGTATGTATTTAATTAATAGATATAAAGTAGTTCTAAATATATCGGGTTCTTTAGGTACGGGTAGGCTAGAAATACCAATTTTTAGGTCCCTTTAGTTATAACAGGGAGATTTTCAGATTAATGAGAGATACCAGTTAATATCAACCCGCTGTTGGATGTTGAAAAATTGTCGCATCTGACGAGGCAGACCCCGACAATATTGTTTACTGTCGCTAAAGCCGCTATTCCACTGACGTTTTACGAGTATTGGCGTTTCTTTAATGTTGTAGCTGCACATGCGCAAGAGCATGCGCAACGTTAACTCATGCTTCGATTATGTTGGCTGTAGAGACAAAGACAAAGACTTTTATTTGCAGAAATATGGGTGTTTACAAAGTTGTTTATATATATTAATTTGCCATATTTACCTTCTAGAGGTATGCAAATACCGCAATGATAGAAATAAAAATATACAAGAGAAAAACTTAATTATAACACAATTATTAGCCGTAGCACCGCCCCTTGTCATACGGACAGAGGGGGATGGGATGGCGTGGTGTTCTACCAGTTTGCTAAAAACCGTCACGTTAGCGTAGCATCAATACCAACGCGAGTATAGCGCCGGTGGGATATCGGCTTCAGATATAAATGGGGTTCCATGCCTAGAATTAGTCAGTGACGTTACCTATTTGGCGGTGAATACGAAGGTCCGTTGCAGGTGCACTGCCGGCACTGCGGGCGCATCTTCTGCGCGGCGTGCGTGGCGCACGCGGTGGCCAGCGGGCCGCGCGGCGCGCCGGCGCGCGTGTGCGGCGTGTGCCGCACGCTGCTGCAGCCGCACTCCGCGCCCTACTTCAGCACCAAGCCGCCGCACTCGCCCACCTAGCCCGCCTAGCCACCTGGCCCTGCCCGCCTGCTCCCTCAGTCGCGCGTCCGATGCGTCCCTGCAGTGCCAAGCCGCCGCACTCGCCCGATATCCCTCCTAACCGAGCCAACACCGCGGCAGGAGCCCCACTCTCATCACATCGGCCGAAGTCTCGTGTATTTTTGAGCGATAATTTTATAAAAGTTTAAGGATTATAAAGGTGTTACATACCTTAAGTAACTCCATACTCTCGACAACATTATGTTGTATCAGCACAACATAATATGTTGAGCCTGAACGAACGATCGTTCCGTAATTTGTACGTACGATGCGCCACTTCAATACCACGCCGCCGCCCTCGTCCACCTATCGCGGCTATAGTAGTCGTTCTGATTCATGATCCACTACATGTAACAGCCACTGAGAGCAATACATTTGGTCCTTAAATGTATTGTGAGTGTCTTTATTCATTGTTATATAAAACGGTTTTTACTCACTTGATTTACTAGTCGGGCAGTCCCGATAAATCAAGTGAGTAAAAACCGTTTTATATAACAATACATTTGGTCTCCACGACTTTTTTTACATTGTGCTCGATACATATAGCGTACTTAGGTACGATGCGCCACTTTAATACCATCCTGTGCTTCTTAACGGACTTCAAGTAGGTGTCCTATACACGTAAGAAAATAGATAACTTAGCCTGGGCTGCTGGGTTAACCTCACCGTAAGTCAGTAATAGTAATCATTACAAGACTGGACAAGCGGCCGAAGAAAAAACTATTGGAAAAAAATCCACTTATAGTCAATATAAACTAATGCAACTTTGGTTACCCTGCGCTCAACCTTTTCTTTTTACTCATATTACTACTACTACTACTACTTCTATTGAAAAAAAACTTCCTTTTCATGAGCCAAAAGAGCAACAGAACAAATGCTACGCTAAACTATGTTCATATTCAACAGGCAAACACCGACTGTCCAGTCCAAACAATTATTACACGCTATAAATCCGAAACATCTTTTTCCAATGCTTTCACTTGAATTATTAAAAAAAAAGGAATATTCATCAAATTATGAGTTACGATTAAAATTTAGTAATTAATTTTCCAAGAGATAAATGTTCTCGTAAGTACAAATTTAATTATAATAAGAAACGATAAAAAAATACCATTACAAAAATTGTATCACAGGGGTAACTTAAGTGCTCTATTTCTTTTGACTGCAGTATAATATAATATCACAATAGTTCACTTTAAAATAAATAGACCATGAAATTATGTTAATAACGTCAGAGTAGAATAACAACTGATAAAAAATAATCAATGCACTTGGAATAATTGAAAGGGGTGATCAGGTGCTGAATCCATTGAAACTTACGGCAGATATTCAAATATAATAATAAAATAATTGTAAAATAAACTATGTAGACTATGTAGCTAGTACATTAGAGATGTTATTTAATTTTATTGTTATTTAAATGAGGGAGATATATAATGCAGGCGTAAGTGTTTGGTTTATTTCATGATTTCAATCCAATTTGCTGTATATTGCGTAGAAAACAAGAACTAAATTTACTTATTACCTATTTATTACCTAACACTATACCTGCAGTGGTGATTGTATATATTTGAACATACCTACATACATTATACTAGCCTCTTGTAGATAGTATGAATTTTATTACCTACTTTAAATATCTGAAGGCCAAAAAAGCTAAGACGATTCAGCGCATGTTAATGTTATATTAATCTGCGTAATGTTTTACATGTTAGTATGTGCTAATTGATGTTTTTGTATACAAGGAGGCCCTAATATTTAGTGGCCTCGAGTTGTGTAACATTTGGCCCAATATTTGTGTTGATGAGCTTCCGATTTGTTGTTGCTATGTGTAATTTGAATTTATTATTCGTATTTTTTAATATTTTGGTAGGTTTTAATTGAATGTTAAAATGTGTAATGTGGCAGTATAAATAAAATATTTTATGAAGTTACATATAATAAAACAGACACCAGTAAATAATTTATATTATTTTGTTTGTATTGACTTTTAAATTTAACAAAAACTACAGTTGTCACAAAGGATCTTTGTCCCTCTGAAGTTGGTGCGACAAACGACTGCGCATGTACTATAATGCCCAAAAGTGTTTAATTTGGTTGAAAACGGTTTGGGTTCTGCATGGCTACTCGAACGAAGTTCAAAGACAAGGTTCCGTTGTGAGAACTGTATTTTGTTGCAACATTTTGTGGTTATGATTTCGTTTTTGAATAAAAGGTATAAAATTGATTGAGGTGATCGATATGAGGTAGTATTTATCCAATGAAAGTACTGTTATGTTATGTATGTTCCACTGTTGATTTGATAATTTCTCAGCTTGTATTTTATTTGCATCCTTACTCTTCAAGTTTTCCTGTTTATATATGGACCAAATAAACACGGATTGCAATACGAATGCCTTCTTAAAAAAATAAGAATTGTGTTTAAATCGACATTATTGGAATTGTTAACGGACCGACGATGGTTGAGTGATAGAATGTTTTAAGAAAGATTCAATAACATTGGCACTTACTGTTATAAATACGATAGTTACTCTGTATTGTATAATAGAAATATTTTATTGTAAATAAAGAGGTCAATATTAAATTATTAGCATTGCTTTATTTGTTGCCATCACTATCACTGTCTTAATCTTATACTACCATAGATTGGAAGAAGCGTAACTGGCGACCAAAAACAGAATACCTCAGTATGCGTTTGAAGTTTGAAGCGCATGTGTGTTTGATAAATAGTCTTGCGCGTGACTACTTCGAATTTAGTTGTCGATATACATTAAAGCTTATCGATAGTTGTATCGTCTTAATTAGACAGATCTAACAGTAAATTAACTAAAATAAAATTACACACACAAAACAATTTTTATTTTCCTCCAAAAATAATTTATTATAGAACATAATTATATTTATCACTAGCCTAGCCTTCCTCCAGCGGCTTGGCCCGCGTGGACCCGTTTAATGGATCCCCGTAGGATAAAAATAGCCTATGTGCTATTCCAGGCTTCATTGCTATATAGGTGTTTAGCCAGTTGCTTCAACCGCGTTGACCCTATTACAAGTTTTCACGTAGGAATGAAGCATTTTCCCGCGGTAAAAAGTAGCCTATGTTACTCAGGGTAAAATTAGCTTTCTATTGGTGTAAGGATTTTTGAAATCGGAATAGTGGTTTTTGAATTTATTCATGATAAACATACAAAAATACAAATCTTTCCTTTTTATAATATTAGTAGATTAACCAGAACGCAGTTGAACTCTGTGCTCGTCTTAGAAAAACAATTTCGTAGAAGTGCTTGCTGCATTATAATAATATTATAAACGCGTAAATTTGTAAGTATGGATGTTTGTTACTCTTTCACGTAAAAACTCCTGGATGGATTTTAATGAAAATTTACAGTAATATAGCTTCTACATTAGAATGACAGGCTACAATTTATAAAGATATTGTGTGAAGTGTCCAAAATATGACGATAAGTGTCAAGTAAGTAGGAAAAAATGTACCTTCTGCGAGCTATTCTGGTGTGTGCTGCCAAAACCGCTAGAGTTACACATATGTAATGTATGATGGAAATGTTTATATAAAAAGTCCTACAAAAAAGCCTGCCATAGTATATATCTATATCTCATGTGTACGCCATTATAGCCAAAAAAGTGAACCATAACTACAATAAAAATTGATAATTTATTTCAAGCGCACATTTGATAGTAATAAAGTTATTCTTAATTGAAAATAGATACTTTTGTAGCTTCTGGTGTTTGAAGTAGATAAAATATGTCTTTCATGCTACATCATACTACGGTGCGGTCCAGCGGATGAACCGCGAACACTATCTAAACACATTTAAAAGAAGCTATTTTTCAGTTTAAATTTGTGATGATGAACTCATGATAGCGAGAGAAAAGTGGATAATAAGAGTAGAGTAACTGTTCTCTAATAAAAAGATTTAGAGAGAATATAAAATAGGTCTCTTCTGAACATACGAGTAATATGAACATTGCATTAGAAGCTATTTTATAAAAGGTAACAAAAATCCAACCTTTTCTACAAGTATCTATCCACGCGGACGACATCACGGGCACAGCTATTACAAATGATGAAAAATGATCTGCGTAGACAAAGACACTAAAAGTATGGGTTTCTGTTAACACACGTCACATGATCTGCGGAGTATATTCACTTCATGCTAATGATCCTTATGAACGCGGGTGAAACCGCGGGCAAAGCTAGTATTTTATAATATATGCTTAGTCGAATTTTTTTTGGGAATCCATTTTTCTACTTAGTGGAAATTTGAAACAATCTAAAGTTTAAATTATTTTCAATGATATTTATTATAGTGGTGTTTGGTTATGAAATTCCAAAATTTAATAAATTGTTTTTTTTAAAATGAGGTTAATTAGTAAATTAATATATATCTTGTACGGCAAGAAACATATCGATAATCTCTACAAAATTATGGTTACAAAACATAAGGTATTCACGTATTTATAATTATCTTAAATATAACTATTATGCATTTAAAGCATTTATATGATAAAATGGCATAATTTTTCCCATCCGTTCATATAGAACATATTTATATCAGATCCAAAACATTTAGACTGCTAAGCATTTCATTCGTACTAAATGAATAATTAATTGGGTTTTCTTTCTTAGATGAGTTACATCCAGGTACTGCACACGTAAGTAACCATATTTATTTATATCAAATAAACACCACTTTTAACTTTAAAACCCGAGATAGGAAAATAAGCTGAATTTATTTCACGAATTACGCTAGGCCCATATAATACGATAACGTGTACGTGAATAGTCTTGACGTAATCTCTTACGTAACGTAATATCTTGACGTAATCAGTCATAATAAATTATGTATGCCACCAATTTTATTATTAACAACCATAGGCTTAGCATATCCTAAGTATGTTATAGATACTTCAACTCAGTTGTGCGCGCGGCGCTATGTGTGGGTAAACCTGTATATACACAGTGACTTTGTGTACGTGACAAGAGGTACAGTGAAGTTGCTCGGACGATCAAGGCCGCGTCACTGTCACACAAATTAAAGCTGCATAATTACTAGCCCACGCACACATAACGCCGCGCGCACAACTGAGTTGAAGTATCTGTAACAACCTATGGAAGCAGTCTATCTACTCGTACTTCTGTCGTATAACTTCTTTTGTGTCATTTATTGCGAATCAAAGAGAATAAGGATAGTAAATAAAACAACTTTTTCATAGACATGTCATACCTTAACACTAACAAGTTTTAATTATAAAAATATATTATAATGGAAAAAAATAATATAATAAAGATCAAATGTATCCAGAACTTAGTCATTGTAGCTCTCCAAACTGAGGGTGATGACGTCGCTCACGAGGCAGTCGGCCGGCTGCAACAGAAAACATTGCTCAGTACTTTGCTTTTAGATTATTTTTAACCAATCTCCAAAAAAGGAGGAGATTCTCAATTCGAAAGTATTTTTTTAATACAGTTGCTCAAAAAGTGGCGTATTGCAGGGACGTATAGCGTTCGGGAAGTGGGCTATTACACACTCGTGCGTTTTCTTTACCTTTTCCGAACTCGTGCATTCTCTTTCCCAACTGTCAAAATAATGTCTATTAAAAAAACAACCACGAAGTTTTAGAAGTTTTTATGGTTCATGCAAATATTTCTAAAAAGAAGCTACTAATTTGTTTCAATATCAGATTTAATGATTTGGTTCAATGAGTTAGGTTAGGTTTTATTTCATTTCATCTCATTAACATTTCATATCATATGAATAAAAAAAATCTACTAAAGACTTGGCTGTATGTGCATAGTTCCCTTTTGCCTACCCAGAATGGGTGAAGAAAACAAAAAAAATCTCTGCATATAGGTATTCTTTTACGGCTTGGAGTTTTGGCGGGAAGTCTGAAGGGACAAGTTTTGCTCTTGTTTTATTTTCATTTTCTTGGTGTATTTTTGAGTTATATCGGATAAAGTTGATGGCGTTTTTTTCGATATAAGTTACAAACAGTGCACGAGTCTTGTGAAATAGAATAACAGTGCGAAAACATGTTTTTTCGGCTTGCCTCCAAAACTCCTTCGGACTTGTTCTCGTGAAGTAGCCATCGCTTTACTTGAACATCTGACTGACTAGACTGACTGATACCTGACGACTTACTGTTTTATATAGAATAATAGATGCAGAAATTATACTTGACACTGGCAATATGCACAGAGCGCGATGCCATTATTTAATATTATTGAAACGAAAATATTGAATGGCTGCAAGGATTTTATCCAATGCCGTAAAATGAATTAAAAAAAAAATTTTTACGGCTGGCGCCATTTTTCAAAAATGTTATTTGCGAGTTTTTATTATTTTATAAATTGCTTCATTTTTTCGCAACTGTATTAAAAAAAGTTGTTCAGTACACGTGCGGAACCGTCATTGGAAGGAGTTCCGACTGTCAACCCTCACCTTCGGCTGCGCCTCGGCTCGGGTAGACATTTGTCGGAACTCCTTGCAATGACAGCCTTTCCGCACTTGTAATGAAATATACTATTTTATGTATGTTACCTCAGAACTTTCGACTGGGTGAACAGATTTTGGTCATTCTTTTTGTATTTGAAAGCTGATACTTCCCGTGTGGAAGCATGACACCGACCTCAAAAATAATAATAATTGTACCTACATTATATGGTTAACACAGACCGTACCTACATATTGATATGTAGAAAATGTAAGTTGACTATTAAATTGTAGAAGAATAGGCAATTTATTTTTTACTTTCTAGTGCATTTCGATTTGTTTTGGAGTAGTTTCCTTTTGAAGTCGATTTTTGTTCTGTTAAAATTTTTCGACGATGTCCATTCATGCGTGAGCTTTTTTCAATGTATTTGAACTAATACAAAAATACTAACATGTCCAGGTAAAATAAACTTGAGTTGTTTTTAAGTTATTTTAGACACAGCTACACAAACTCATATCCCTACAATGATCAACACGTTTTCAAGGATAACCCAAGCTATATTAAAAGGTGGCGTTTAAGAATATTTGAAAGGCAATGGTTGCATGTTACATCGTGGTATTTTCTTAATTTAAACCTAGAACTTCTGTTCACTGCTAGCAGTTTGATGCCATCGATTCATGCCACCGATGCTACAGCCAGGCGTTAAATTCGTGAACATCAGTCTCCAGAATGGTAGCCAAATTCATACAATCTCAGGCAAGAAGAGTTTGCTTGAGTTTTATTATTTTGCGAAGATTTTAATGGGCTGCAGCAAACATTTTACTCCAATGAAATAATCCTGACAAGTGAGAGTCAGACTCACTCACAGATGATTCAGGCGGAGAATCTAGGTGGAGCACGGCCGGGATCCATTTTCTGGATATTTCCTTGAACTTATGCTATAAAACGATTTTGCTAGCCAAATCTCATAGTATATAATATAATCTCATAGTATAATAGTAATTCAACTCGAAGTACCCTATTAATTTCGAATTCCTTAAGTGTCGAAATATGTTTTTTTTCCACTGCCTAAACTTTCCGCGTTTCCTAAATTAAGGCTCTTGACAGATCGGCAGACAGATGAAATCCCATAAATAAGGGTTTCTATTTAGTCATTTTAAGGTACGGTACGCTAAAAATAAAATAAAAAAACTATGCACCTCGGAGCAGATGCCAACGAGTGCGTCCGCGCAGCCGTAGAACTCCTCCTTGAGCGAGATGACGATGGTCTGCAGGCTGCCCTTCTTGGAGCGGATGTAGGAGGCCACCTTGCCGATGTTGGTGTTGTCCAGCGCCGCGTCGATCTCGTCCAGCAGAAAGAACGGCGCCGGTTGGTAGCTGCACGATGAAAACATTGAAATTATGTTAAATAAACAAGAGATTGCAAAAAGTGAAACATAACCCTTTTTTGCGCCCTCTTTTTTGTTGAAGTCGGTTAAAAATATTGCGTGGATTAAGACTATTTTCTATAACAATGAGATATTTTCTACAGGTAAAATGTAGCCTATGTCTTTCAGTCCTCCAACTAACCTTCAATCAGAAATCAGGCCATTCCGCAGCGACGTTGCGACGTGAAAGAAGAAGAAACAAACATACTTTCACATTTATTATATTAGTGTGGATAAGTTAGTTTAGTGCAGTAAATTCCTTTGTTTAAACGGAGTTACGGAGAAGCAGATGAGCTTGCTGACAATGTGGGGTCAAGGTCTCTGCAGCCCACGGATATCATCACGCACGCATGGTATGCCTACACGGTGTTACAAGGTATAACTGATCTTCGTTACCTGATGGACTTGTACTACGAAACAGATTGAAGAAGACTGATCTACGAACAGACCTATGTATGGCGAAGAGCAAGGCGAGCGCGGCGACGGTCTTCTCCCCGCCGGACAGGTTGGACATGGGCTGGAAGCGCTTGCCGGGCGCCACGCAGTTGTAGTTGATGCCGTCCAGGTACGGCTCCTCGGGGTTCTCGGGGCCCAGGAACGCCTGCGCCGATTGGTTCATCGCCAGCGCCTGCGTGCACCAAGCAAACATAATGACGCATTCTTTGATATTTTGCCTCACAAGTACACCAACATACACGCACATACAACACAACATTCATGATGTTGAAACACACGTAACTCGTCGTCGGTCATATACCGGGTTATGTAGGCCTCCGACGCCGTCTACTCCGGCACTGAAAACGTAGCGGAGATCTGATACTCGCGGCTGCCGCACCGCGCTAGGGGTGCGTCAATCGACTGGCGCACTTTCCTTCTGAACTCTTGTCGCTAAGCTAAATATGTAAAGTTGTCAAGCCATATTGCACCTGTAACTTACCTTATAAATAGCATCTATTTCGTTGGCCACGTGTTCAAAGCAGTCAATGAATTTATCGTGACGTTCTTTCTTCACCTGTTGACAAACAAATAATATGAATCCATGTAATATTGTTCATAAAAAAGCTTCATAGACCCACACTCTGAAGGACGTCGTCATGTATCGTGGTTACCATGAATCCAACAAAAATATACAGAATGAGAACAAAGGTTGAAACACATTACTCGAATGTATGCGTCACCGGGAACCGAACCCCAAACTCTCGTTCGGCAAGCCACATGGGTCATCATTATTAAAATAAAAGCCGCAAACAATGTTACCTTCTCAAAAGCCAGTTTCGCCTTATGAGCGCGTTTGCGAGCCGCTACGAACGCCTCATTCGTAGCATTCACTTTCTCTCTCACTTCATTCAGTTTTTGCATTGCCTGAAACAAATCATTTAAATGTCAACTTATGCCTACAATAGTTGTTATAACTATTTTAATTCACAGTTTAAGAGTCTTAACTGTCAAATGAAACATACGTAACTTTATACGTCAAGTTTTTAGCGGGAGGTCTGAAAGGACATGTTGTGCTCTAGTTTTATTTTAATTTTCTTGGTGTATTTTATAGTTATATCGGATTTAGTACATGATATTTTGTTCGATATAGGTTAATGACAGTGCACGAGTGTTGTGAAATAAAATAACAGTGTGAAAACATGTTTTTCAGCTTGTCTCCAAAACTCCATCGGACACGTTCTGGTGAAGCAGCCATCGCTTTACTTGAACATCTGACTGACTAGACTGACTGATTACTGATGACTTACTGATTTTTTCTATGACTACTAAGTAATGCAAAAATGATACTTGACGCGGGCAATATGCACAGTTTGCAATGCCATTGTTGAATAATGATACTTTATATGTATGTCACTCTGGACTGTATCGGTACAGTGATGTCGTTCATTTTGTTTATGATCCACATGCAAAGAGGAAGTTTGCTTGCAATACCCATCTATACGTACAGTTTATCAACATATCTTTGTTCCTCTGAAATTAGGTGCAACAAATGACTGCGCATGTGCTATAGTGCGAAAAACTGTTTTAATTGGTTTAGAATAAATTTGCCGTTTGCACAGCTATTCGTACGAAGTTCCGATAGACAAATCCGTTGTAAGTACAGTATGTGTTTGCTGTTATATCGGTTGTTTGCAAGCATGTGGAGCCGCCATTATAAGGAAGTTACTAGCTACTCTGGTTGAAACCTTTATAAGCAACTATTTAGGTGTATAGATTATATAATTTAATATTATATTCACCCGCATGTTGGGCGCCTGGATCTTGTCAACGGTGTTCTGCAGCGAGTTGATGGCCTTCTGCAGCTTGTCCGCCTTGCGCTTGATCTCGTCCGCTTCCTCCAGCTCCTTCAGCGCCTCCGGCAGCGAGCGGTAGTCCACGCAAATCCTGTGTCACACCATTTAGGAATTTTGACAAAGGTGTGAAGTAACGACTTGTAGAGTTAGGACGTGTAAAGTTAGAAGCTTGGCTCTACATGAGAAGATCTGATAACTTCATTTTTAGTGCGAGCCACATGGACTTGGCATAATTTTACATGAAATGGTTTTTTATGAAATAAGTAATTACAATAATGTTACTGCGTATATTGGGAATAGAGTTATTGAAAACAGCGATATAGGTTTATTAGCATCTCTAGTTGGGAAGCCATGCGTACAGGCATCGCCAATATCGCCATGCCATCGGTGTAACGCACATTTTATGCAAATATGTATACGCATACAGCTTCACCGTGGTAGATATTGTAGTCTTTATTACATCTTTATGGTCCTTCGAGCTTCGGAAAGCTGGACCTTTTGCGCGTGTCTGCAGTGACTGTTCCAAGTGACAATCTCTTATTTCGTTCTGTGGGTACCGTGCCCTGCTTACCGGATCAGCACTACATTTTAAACACTAATGATTAATAATACAGAATTAAATCGCTCACATCTAAAAATACAAACTTAAATATTAATAAAATAATAAGGTTATTATTATTGGAATAAATCAATAAATTGACCACGTCTCCGCAAAAGGAGTACAGGCCGTCATCCAACCAGGTGGACTGATGACCTAAAGAAAACGGCGGGAAACCGCTGGATTCAGAAGGCACAGGACCGGGAGGAGTGGCGGACGTTAGGGGAGGCCTACGTCCAGCAGTGGACTATAAAAGGTTGAAAAGAAAAAGAAAAGAATGAGGTTATTAGGAACATAGCTGAACATATGTTTATAGCTGACCTGGATTCCCGTTCGTACTGCGCTGTGGTGGACATGGAGGAGGGCTCGGACTCGCCGTTCTCGGTGTCGTCCAGGTTGCCTTCCAGCAGCGGGATTATTATGTCGTCGATCTGGACATTTAAATCATTCATCAAAGACCTATCGCTATATTTTTCGAAATTCATAAGAATAATAATGACAGCGTTTACATTCCACGAATTCGACCACGAAACTTTTATTCTTTTATACTTACACTATCTATTATGATTACCGATTGTGATTCGCGATGCGTGTGTGGATTGGACGTTAGTAAAACTCGAGCAGACTGTCATGTGACTATAGACTTTAGATTATAAACATAGAAGTTATTTGCTCCAACTTGATAGAAAAAACAATTACAAAAATACAATAAATAAATAACACAATCAGCCAGGAAAAAAAACAAGCAAGAAGAAGCAAAATAAATAAAATAACAAAAAAAAAATTGTCGTTAAACTAGATATTAATATTAATGTATATAAATCAACAAGGTGAAAAAGGTCACCCTCAGCCTGTGCCATAACTGCAGACCATTATGGCTGCTGATTTCAAAGAGACCTGAAAGTTACTTGCAGGCAACCATAATATTCAGTTAGAAACTTAGAATATAGACGTTAAGAACGTCAGTCTTCACACAAGCGCGCTGTCAAAATTGAAGTACTAAATAGATTCCTACAGCTGTCACATCTGACAAATAAAATATTTTTATTTTGACCAAATTAACAATAAAATACTACAAAATATTTAAAACACTGTGAAAAGTTATTTTATTACATTACTTTGTTTTTAAAAAGTGTTATAATAAAATTTGACCTTAAGTCTAACGGAGCGGCCCGGCGTTTGGTGCCATTAATGGCACCAATCAACATGCTTCAATTTGGGCGCGCGAACTTGGTTTCTATAATGCAATTGTAATTATTCTAAGGTTAGAAATCATAGTAACTATACCACTATAGCAAACAGGCACAATGTGCACGTGCATACTTCTCACCATGACATTCGTGAGATTTAATACATTCTGTACATTAGAAATACCTATGGAGCCGCTGGTCTTCCACCCAGCCATCGAATTCCCAGTCATGACGCTCTCAACCTCAGAAGTCCCGTGTTAGTCGTCTCCTACGGTTAGGCAGGGGTCAACGTAGGTCATATCCTTAATCGCAAAGTACAGGGACAACACTAAAGCTGCACAAACAGGTAAAATGCTTCAGCGCTACATACCTTGCACTGGCGCAGTATGTTGTGTCGGTCGGAGCGGCGGCTCTCGATGCGGGCTTCGATGCTCGATATCTGCTTCTGCACCGTCTGGATTTCCTTCTGGATATTCGCTACTTCTTTACGAGCCTGTCAGTTAAAAAAAGTTAAATGTGATGATAAAAAATATATGCCAGAATAATTATAATTTAAACTACTACTTTTATTTTGCGTATCTTACCTAAGTGCGGTTTCCCACTAGCTTATTTTTACGAGCATATACGGACGTTTCGGAAAATGCGCTTACACGAGCGCTACTGTGCCGGAAAATGTCTAATCTTGAAGTTTCGAAAAAACGCGCGATCATGCCGACAAAACGCTGGTGTGAAATTGCACCAAACCTTAGAGCATCAAAGGTACTGACTCACCCTTCAGTGGAGAGGGCATTGCGCCTCGCTTCGATACATAATTTTTGTTCCAAATCTGGTGTGGGGGAAGAACGCACACTTTTTAATTTTGTCACACATTCACAAAATATTTTTCATCGCTACAGGCACATACAATTCTAAATATGTTAATTTAAATTAACAACGTCATTTTCTATGCACCGAAAACACTGACACCGAGTGACACCGACACACACATTCACTAGTTGTATATAACTAGAAGGCACATTGTGCATGCACGTTGGGACGAGGGGTTCGCCCGTAAAGGCCACTCCTCTTACGAGTGTCATACCTGTCATACCTTGATGCTCTAAGCACTGAACAGTATATTTTATTTTTATTTCACATTCTGTTTTTATCTAATTTTATTTAACCTATTCATGAAGGTAAATATGGCGAACCAAATATAGAACAAATTTTGTAAATACCGTATTGTATAAAATATTCTACAGTTTGGATGCTGTAAATTAGTAATCAGTTACTATAGTTACCAGCAGATTCACATACACATTAGACGATGGTCCTAGTCGAAGACTGGAGTTCAAGTGAGTTCGAGACGGTAATTGAGCACAATGACACTCGAGTCTCCAGTCACTCCAGTAAAAATGGATTCGAGTCGCATCACCAAGTCCTAGCGCACACTAGGTGATACGCGACAACGACAGCTCGGCTACTAGACGCGACGACAGGTTGTGGCCGACAATTTCTTATATTTTGTTTAAAGCTTCGCACACTTGGTGCAGTTGCTAGGAGAGCGCTGTCGCCGCGTGCAGCGGCACTAGCACGCGAACATATAACAGCGGCACGCACCAGCGCGGCGGCGTCGTCGGCCTGGTCGAGGCGCGCGCGCGCGGCCGTGCGCTCGGCCTTGAGCGCGTCGGCGCGGCGCAGCTCGCGGTCGATGTCCTGCCGCTGCTTGGCCTCCGCCTGCCGCCCCGCCTCCAGCTCGTCCTCGCCGTCCTGCACCGTGCGCTCCCACCGCGTCACGTTCTCTGCCGGACGGACAGTGGACACCCAATCTGTTAACTCGCCTCTACTTCTCTACTTCTCTACTTCCTGAACCGACACGCATTCATTCATTCATAAAAACATAAATAAAGGGTTACACCAAATTTCAGGATGGCGAAGCTGTGCCTCGCTGTTTCAGCCGTGTTAAAATTGTTCCATATTATCACTCCTATGGGGTAAGGAAACTTGAAAGAACTCCACTGCACTCGAACTTTGGGTGGCATATCGTCGTCAAAGCATTTATAATACTACGCTACATAATAGTGTGAAACAAAAAGCTATACATAAACCTACGGCTAAGCTGATAAACCTAATAATACTCATAAAATTGTTCCATAAGGCGGCTAAAGATGTTGAGATCGTGGCGAAAATATCATTTTGATCAAATTTGGTCTAGCATTGTTGACTCACGTCACATACGCCAAAGAGTTTTGCAGATCACTCGTACTTCTCCCTTTCGTGTATATAAGCATTAGATCTATACTTATAGTTAAAAACCGGCCAAGTGCGAGTCGGACTCACGCACGAAGTGTTCCGTACCATTATCTATAAAAATCACGTTTATTGTATGGGAGCCCCCTAAAATATTTAATTTATTCTATTTTTAGTATTTGTATAACAATAGCGACAACAGAAATACATCATTGCCTTTGATTATCCATAGAAACCATTGCAATAAGATTGAATGAAAGGTAAATTGTGGTTTACGTTTTATGACGTATTAATAAAAACTAGTTATAAGTAGATCTCGTTCAAACCAATTTCGGCGGAAGTTTGCATCGTAATGTACATCATATATATTTTTTTAGTTTTATCATTTTATTATTTTAGAAGTTACAGGGGGGGACAGACACATTTTACCACTTTGGAAGTGTCTCTCGCGCAAACTATTCAGTTTAGAAAAAAATGATATGAAACCTCAATATCATTTTCGTAGACCTATCCATAGATACCCCCCACATATGGGTTTGATGAAAAAAAAATGAGTTTCAGTTATAAGTATGGGGAACCCTCAAAGTTTATTGCTTTTTTCTATTTTTGTGTGAAAATATTAATGTGATTCACAAAATACATCTAAGTACCGAGTTTCAACAGTATAGTTCTTATAGTATCGGAAAAAAGTGGCTGTGACATACGGACGGACAGACAGACAGACAGTCAGACATCACGAATCCATAAGGGTTCCGCTTTTTGCTATTTGGCTACGGAACCCTAAAAGGACAAGATTCCGTTTCCTTAGCCACCAACCTCGCGTCGCGGCAGCATTGACTACATCTATGAGCCCTTCTTGCCAAATGTATACAAGTGATGATACAAAAGGCTTACTCTGCGTGTCCCTGGAGCGCTCGAACTCGAGGTTGGAGGCGATGCGGTCGATCTGCGCCTCGAAGTCCATGCGGCGCTTGGCGCGCTCCTGCTGCGCGCGCAGCTCGCGCTCCTCGTACTGCCTGCAGGCGAACACTCATATCTATCTCACTCTAACCGGTGTTGCTCCACTGCTTCTTAGACACGAGTTTTGGAGGGAAGACGGTAAGGGCATATTGTATTCATCATTTATTTCAATTTTCTTAGTATATTTTTGAGTTATATCGGATAAGTTGATGGCGTTTTGTTTAGAGGTTAAGTACAGTGCACGGCCATCGCTATAGTTGAATATTTTACTGACTTGACTGGCTGGCTTTATGTATAATTATATCTCGTCCAGTTCCAATGAAACTGACAATAAAGTGATGCAAAAAAATTAATTCACGCTGGCAATATACACAGACAGCCGTAATTGATTTTTATTGCTTCTTAACTAACGCACACAAAGACAATATCAATGTGTCTACACCCATTGTTAACCCTAGAGGAAAGTTTGTGTTCTAATTGTAACGAAATTTTAATAATTTCAAATTTAAGATCATGATTATTTGTTAGCGGCAATACTCACGGTGTATTGTTGATGGTGCTCAACTAGTTTCGGACCTGAACGAGCGCCTCCTAGCGGAGGGAGGACCTCCTACAGCTCCGAAACCAGTTGAACACCATCAACTATGCACCGTGAGTATTACCTGTCGTAAATAATCATATTAAGTAGTTACGATTCATTATAGTATAATAAAATTTAAGATTGATCTGAACAAATTTGGTCGTCGTTACAACGCAGCGCTTGCCAACGCATGGATAACGCTTAACATCCTCTACCCCGACAGTCTCAAGGCGAAAAAAATTCTCCAGTGAAGTTTCGATCTATGGGCGCTAGTTCTATATGGCAAGCTTCTTTACCTTGATATAAAATTCTGATGGTTCTCTCATCAGAATTTCCCCTACCATCAAATTCGGGAGGCCTTCCGTCGGGCGGTTGCGCATGAAGCATAAAACAAGGTATTCGGGCAGTGGTCCGCGCATCTGTATGTACAGGTAGGTGCTATAGCTGGCTCCTAAATATACTTGAGCCGAAACTGAACGTACCGTATGTTGGCCACGCCGATGTCCCGGCAGAAGCCGCGGAACACGACGTCCTCCACGTTGTTCATGTTCTCCTTGATCTCCTGGATCTTCAGGTCGCGCGCGTGGATCGTTCGCTCGATCTCCTCCACTTGAGGCTGCCGACAAAATATTGTTTTATTAAATATAATATCTTGATATTAATTATCCGATATATAAGAAAGGACAGTAGCAGATTCTTTTCAGGAGAAGAACAAGCATGAGCATTTAGAACTCAAAATTAAAATAATTTATTCATTTTCACAATACAAATATTCTCTCAATGAACGTCAATCTTTTGGCAGTCATCAGCTGTAATGTAATTGAAATTTATATTTTTTATTGATTCATAATTTTTTTTCTTTAAAAACTATCATTTTATGTATATTATCTGTGTAAAAGAATGTAGAAGTTTCACATCTACTAGGCTTACCGTAACAGCTCTCATTTTTATTAAGGTAAAAACCTTTATTATATAAAATGTTTTATGTTGTTCATTACTTACCACAAACAACTCAATCTTGCGTCCCAACTCTGCTATCTCTGCATCAAGGGTCTTTATTTGTTTTAACTGAAACAAACGCATCACATGATACCATAATAATTACAAACACAACTTTACAAAACAGTACAAGAATATTATCATAATTTAACAGAGTACAAGTTGTTTAACGGTTTTTGAACAATATTATTCTGTAGCTTAAGCAATGGTCATACGTACAGTGGTATCCCTGTCAGTCATGGCGTATTTAAGACGAGATTCAAGGCCTCGGATCTGAGAGTCCACTGTGGTTAGTTCAGACTCCTTTCGCGATTTCTTCATGGACTCTCGAAGTTCTTCTGTCAATTTTTCCTGCGAAATTTAGATTCATTAATGTAATATCTACGAGAAATTAGGTCAAATATTGTAAATTTATTGGCTTTAAAAGAATGCTGGCACCTTTTTGGCTTTGAGCTGAGACAAATGTTTTTCGTCCCACCGTTTGGCTTTCCGCGCCAAGTCCAGGGAACCTCCGGAAATAATACCAGATTTCTGGTAGAATGTGCCGTCCAACGCCAGGGCCTAAAACATACGCACAAACACATTAGAATCTTCAAGGATGAAACGTCATGCTGATATGTAGACATTAAAAAGGTATAAGTGAATTTACTAATTATTTAGTAATATTTTCATGGAAACAGAGCTCAATTGATATGAATAGGGAGAAATCATGGATAGAAATTTACATTTAAGCGAGAATATTTGTAAAATTAACTGTCTTAATTATCTCATAGTCCATCTGTGTTTTGGCAAATTGATTGACCATAGCCTTTCTGAATTAAATTATATCATAAGGAAGAGGAGAGGAAGTAAATCCACAGAACTGCTGGAGCCATGTAACCATATTTTTGACAGATAGGTAATTTATGGTTGTATACAAACATCGTAGCGGCTGTTCTTGGTGCGGTCGAGGTCGTAGGCGACGCGCGAGGCGTCCTCGGGCGTCTCGCACA
Source organism: Pyrgus malvae (assembly GCA_911387765.1). Classification (NCBI taxonomy): domain Eukaryota; kingdom Metazoa; phylum Arthropoda; class Insecta; order Lepidoptera; family Hesperiidae; genus Pyrgus; species Pyrgus malvae. The sequence goes on along the minus strand of OU426958.1, from coordinate 1,167,965 downwards.
CGAGCGCGTTGTTGGTGACGAACAGCACCGCGCGGTGGATGGCCGCCGGCTCGAAGCGCAGCACGTCGAACAGCAGCTTCACGTTCTTCGGCTCCTTGATGTCGCTGCAACACGCCCGCACTGCTCACTCAGGCTGACATGTCATACAAGTCTTTTACTTATTAGCAGGTGTTTAAAAGAGAAAGACATCTGGCTAGTTGCGCGTTTGCGCACGTTAGAAGACGCCATTGTATGTTTTCGGTGGATGGTAAACCGCCCATTACAAGCTCTGAATCAAGTTTTTAGTATTTTAGTGGACATTGCAATATTGCATGTGTTCAAATGTGTGTATTTAATAACGAGGTCTCAAATCTCAAAGTACACTTCGTTGTACCGATTGGTCTAATTAAACGGCAAGTCAACTCACCGCAATCGCTCCCGGAGTGGCTTGGCTTGAATGTAGTCGAGCGGCAGGAAGGTCTCCGGCTCCAGCATGCGCTCCTTCAGCACCTGGATGCAGCGCCGCGCCGTCTTCTCCGTGTCCACCACGATGGCCTCCATGTACTTGCCCAGCACCTTCGTGATGGCCACGTTGTACCGCTTGTGCGTAGGCTGACACATGTTTATCATGCGGTCGTACTGGAAGGAAACATTAAGATTATTTTGGCTACGGATTTAGTGATCAATTAATGGGCAAGAGTCTTACTTCAAGATAGGGAAGACCTACAATCTGTGGCGAATAAGCCCCAAGGCCTGGACAAAAGAAACAAAAAATCACTGATTAAACAAGAAAAAACTCAAAAGACCTCAATATTCTAGCTAGCCATACATAACACAGATTTTCTTAAACTTAGTATTGCATAGTGTAGGTAGGTAGGTTAGGAGTGGATGGTAAGTGCCTGAAGCATCGGAATTAAGAATAGAGCTACGGTATCTCCTGCCTGATCGTAAGATGCGACTAAAAGGGGGCTTCCGGGGCTGCGGGCGGTGAGAGTGGGAGCTCGACCCGTCCAGCCAGCAGCCCCGGAAAGGACGGCGGTGAAAATAAAAAAAAAAGGGGTGGATGGTAAGTACTACATGGCTACAGTTACTTTGAAGAGTGGCTGGAGATAGGATTCAACATACTATGGTATGTTTTTTAGTACAGTCTTTGAAAAGGTTTATTGACTGATGTCTACTGACGAGATTGACAACCTAACGTGCTTAACGTGCTGCAATGACTTCAGTTCACTACGTAGACCGTTTCTGTTCTGCACCACTGCACACTTTAATTTACAATTCTTCTACCATTGCTTAGCGATTTATTAGAATACTTGACGATCCACCCATGTGGCGCAATGTTATCACGCCATGCCAGACTCCCCTGGCTTCGATTTAAAATTTTTTGAGGCAAAAATTGGAATGGTGACTTTCAATTTCTGTTCTTGGACTAGATATTAGTGTTGAGGACTTTGCGCGTGCGTCCATGGTAAGGATTCCTAGTGCGAGTCTACAAGTGTGTAGTGTTGTTAATTATTTCTTTCTTACGAAGATTTATTAGGTTAAGGATGAGGTTAGCTATTGAGGTGGAGATTCATACCTAAATTTACAATACACAAATGATTCTTATCAAAGCAGTAAGGATCACTTGATTATAAAAGACGATCAATATTTTGGGACAGTGCACAAAGCAGTGAACTCACCACGCCGGGGATGTCCCGCTTGAAGTTCTCGACGATCTCCTGCTTCTTGCGGCGCCGAGCCTCTTCGTGCTTGTCCACCCGCGCGTCGCCCAGCTGCGCCGCCACCTCCTCCAGCGCGCTCTGCAGCGCGGCCGCGGCGCCGCGGCACGACCCCACGTCCGCCTGCACAGTGCATACACTACTCACTAAACGCATTCCGTGCGCACCATTGCAGCTTCTTTTATTTGAATGGAGACAAAACTGCAGGCCAGGAACGTGCAGGTGTTGATTGGTCCCTGCAGCCCTTGGATGTGAAATGAAATGAAATTAAATGAAATATTCTTTATTCATTGTACGGTTCCTTTACAAACTCTTAGTGAACGTTATTTTTTTGTTCTGTCTGCTCTGGGTGCGCTTAGGCAATGCTGAGCTGAAGAAAAGAGCAGACGGAGAAAAACTTCAGCCCTGTTTTAAAATATGGGAATGGGGTATACAATAGCCAGCTTTCTTACAGGGTAGCTATGGGCCGATAAGGAACATACGTGACAGCTACATGTGTCAATGTCGTCCCACAGCCACCTGCTAACATAGGCAGTTTAATCCTTTTAAGTCTATTACATCAGTTATTGAAACAGCCTTGTGGGACTACAGCTCAATCCCAAGCTTTTTTATCAATTAAATAGTCCTTAAGATCGTAATAAGCCTTGCGGCACAGGACTTGTTTGACTTTTTTTTTAAATCTGTGAAAAGGAAGGGATTGAACATTTTCCGGGATTTTATTGTATATTCTGATCGACATCCCGATAAATGTGTGGCTCTTTTTGCGGAGCCTACACTTGGGGAATGCAAGTTTGTGGCCATTCCTTGTCGAAACACAGTTCGAACTATATAGATCCAAAAAAAGTCATAAATTCGTGTTTGTTTTTACGAACATACATTACAAGTCTACACAGAACCTCATGCAAGCACATGTAAGTCTTGTCTGCGCTGCTACTCCGGAGGCTAATGGTCGCCTCGTGTAAGTCTGGCCGGAAACAGCACCTTTCCACTGGAACACGATAAAATTAATTCACGGTAAAGGTGGAGCAGCTGTAACACTTCCCCAACTAATGAACGAACCTGCAACTCTGCGCGCAGCCGCTTCTGCTCCTCGAGGGACTGCTCCGAGCTCTTTATGTGCTCGTTTAGCTTCTCCACACGTTTCATTGCTTCGTTTCTCTCGTGTCCCTAAAAAAGTAATAAAAAATAATATGGTAAGTTGCTGGTAATAAAAATTGTTCAATAATAAACTTTTTCTTCAATATGTTGATGAAGGTTTTACTTGCTTACACCGCTGGTGCATTGACCCAAAATGAGCGTTGGCCTCCGATACGAGAGCTCGCCAACTCTTCGTGTTTTTCATAATCTCGCGCTAGTTATATATAGTTCGTGTAGGACAGCTTCAAACGTGTTCACCCAGCAGTATTTTGGACGGTCGACAGAGCGACGTCAACGTATGTGTCGAAGTTCCAGGCATCCCCAATAGAAGTGGATAATAAAACGTATAGAGGCATTACATAGCGCGTTTTGTTTATCCATGTACAGCGTGTTATGTAATAAGACGCTTTAACGCTGTACGGGCTACGCGCGTACAATTGCAACGATCAGCGATTTACGCCGATCGCTAATTTATTTAATACCTATGTTATTTTAGTGAACTGCAGTGACTTACCGTCTCTCGTCGCATACGGTCATTAAGAGTACCGCGTCATTCCACTCATATTTAGTTAATTTAGTTAATATTCCATTAAGACGGAATTATAGATTTTTACTTATAAAATTTATCTTTTATTTATTTATCTTTATAATAGTTACGGTTCAAACCCGTACATTGGTCCTTCGAGCTTCGGTAAAGCGGGATCATAGTGCGGTACGCGTAAGTGATTTCGTTTACCGGACCCTATAGACATACAGTTCTCATCAAGTGTAAGACTATCTTTAGTGCTGTGCCAACAAGTTGAGCTGCGGATTAAGAGCTGCAGAGCTTGGACGTCAGTTAAGGGTTCGAGCATTTAGTAAGGCGCAGGGTGATCACAAGTAAGATCTGTCCATTTTGCTTGTAAAATTATTCATAACAATGTCTTCGGTTAGTGACATCTTAGCTAACCAGCAGCAGCTGGCATCGGCGATTGAAAACATTTACACCAATTTTAAGAAGGATGGTGCCAGCCGCAGGACTGCCGATTATGTTAAGAAACGGTTAGATTTATTGGATAGGTATTGGTTTGAGTATGAGGCAAGCTATTCGCGATTGTCGGGGATGGAGTTAGATGTTAGTACGCGTGATTCTATTAATAAGGATCTGGAGAGGACGAATGAGAGGTATTACACTATAAAAGGTCATATCCAAAGCTGCGAAGTTACGGCTGCTGAAAGACCGCAGTCACCTTTCATAAAACGTAACGCGGGCCGCACTCCGAGGCGGCGCGGCCGCGTATACGCTATGTACCAGCACGTGGGCACAGCGGCTCCCAGCGCGCTGTCGCGTTCACGTGGCGCGTTATAAGACCGACACTTTCTGCGTTTGCGCTATGGTTACTGGGCGGCTGGGCGTTTTGTTTTTGTGTAACGAGCTGTTGTTCGCTGTGTCTGTTCCTACGGATCTTAAACACAGCACGTTTTTTTTAAGTGAAAACTTCTTTAGCGGCTTTGTGCACTTTTGGGATGGGTAAAAAATGTTAAACTCGAGTCAGGACACGTGGCCTGATTGAAAATTCGTAAGATAGTAGAGGAGACGTGGAAGATCGACCTTCAACGATCTGATAACTCGATGAGACATATTTTTTATCAAATATAATTTATAAACATATATGCCTATGACAACTTGCCTATCGAAAAGTGTTCATAGCTATTTTTAATTAATTTAGTCAATTTTCTTTCATATCACCGTCACTCTTGTGATAACCGAATGAGTTTTATCTCAATTGATAGTTTTTAACACACAGAATTTGCTTAGGTAGGCTTGCCTACTTATTTCCGTGCATACTACTGGCAACTAGATGTGAACAGGTAAGTCACACTGGTGACCCTGGACAACAAGACCTCACCTTCACATCTCGACTCACTGAAAATAGAGGGCATTGAAGGCGCTTGTAAGCGTAGACTGCACAAGCTTGGATTTCTGAAGCTATCGACCTCCGGTCTGTGCAGGGGATGATGTAGCGACCTTCCGCTACTCATCAAAAGATGGCGCGACGGGTATTCCTGAATCACGCTATCGAAGTTTTCGGAATATCCTACCATATATACAAGCTCCGAATTAAGTCAGTCGGAGCGCGGCCGCTCCCCGGGCATGACCATCTCGCCCGGCATGAGATCTCCCTTTGTCAAAGTTTATAAATTATATTCATCGAGTTATCAGATCGGTGAAGGTCGATCTTCACTGGCTCTTAGACCAAGACGGAGCTCGACTGTCTATACTTGTAAAATTCGTTTATATCATGTATTTAAAATATGTACATTGAACAAAGTGCATCTATTAATGAACAAAGTGACGAAGAAATAGTGAAAGAAAATGAGTGAGTACTTTATAAAAATACTGGATGAAAATCTTCTGAAAATACTAGATGAAAAATAATAATGATAATAAAAGCAATTTGTGCGAAATTAATCCCTAACGTTTCCAAAATATCAAAAATGCATGCAGTTCAAGTTTTCACTTCTGCCAGTACTACATTTGTTTTGTTTTTTTTTGCTATAGTCTATAGCGCATTGTTTCTTTATAGATATGAACAACTTTAATCCCCAACTTTAAAGAGAGACCTGAGCTCAGAGAGGGGTACCTTCTGGCGATGCTTGTTCTCCAGCTCGCCCTTGCGGCGCAGCTCGTTGTCGAGGCGGTCCTGGTCCGCCTTCTGCTCGCGGTTCACGGAGTCCAGCTCCTGCAGGTAGCGCGCCGCCTGCCGGGACGCCTCCATCTTCAGCTCCTCGTACTCTCGGATCTGCAAACGTCTGATATTGTTACACCCTAATTTCAAGCATTCTGTCCTGTGCCGCCGACCAACCGATAGAACGACAAACGCTTTTGCGTTTTATAAGTTGATCGACAATGTGTCGCGTTCAGTACTATGACCATTCATTACTAAGGGAATACAAAAAAATTTAAGACCGAGATGAAGTTAACAGGACCCCCAAGACAAAAAGAATGCTTCAAAAAGATAGTTTACCTGAGCCTCCTCCAGGTGCACGTCGGCGCGCGTGTGGCTGGTGCCCACCACGGTCTGCTCCCACGCCGCCTTCTCCTCTTCTATCTTGCGCAGTTCTTCTTCTAGTTTCCTGTTCAACAATAAAATATTCATACATAAATATTTTTTTAATCCTTTGCAATTTATTTTCATGTCTATGTCCTTAGAAGCGTATTAAATGCGGTCTTGGCTAAGTGAATTGTAATACTTTTTATGAATTATCTAAATGTAACATGCCCATACATTTTCTTTGAGTAAATGAGTTGTGACATCACTAATCATTCAATGATAACCGTCATTCAGGCCAGATTTTTTACAGACAACTCTATATCATTGTATTCACAATTAAATAGCGCTCATTTAGATATAAGATTCATTTATTAAATAAATAGGTGCAAATAACTATTATCGATTTACCTGTTTATACCTGGCAACCCAGTAGTTATGCCAGGAAAAAAATAGGCAACCCAACGTTTGTATATTTTACAGGCTTCATACTTTCGATTGGTATTAAATTTATTCGTTAAACACATGAGTGCAATATTTAATAAAGTCATTTTTCAATTTTTAACTAATCATAGTCTTGCCAGGATTTTTTTAGGCAACCCACTGGAGATATATTTTCTAATATATTAAATTTTATATAAAATACTTTTCATCCATTAAACAGATGAGTGAAGGTCGTTTCTACTCGTAGTTCGTATCCTCTACTAAAAAACAGGTTCCGACAAGATCGCTACACTCGGGCGCCGCGCGCTAATTACGTGCGAGCCTTACTATTATTGCTATACTTACGATTGTTGCCGATATCACCCCAATTTCACCGAAAGAACTATCCGCCTGGCCGACTAGTCGGCAGACTGGTCGGCCATTTTGCAGCCGATTAGTCGGCCAAGTCATAGTCGGCCCATCTCTAATTATTATTTATTCTTATGCCGTAGGAGCAATAGGGTCTTGGATACTATGCACAAAAAATTCAAAAACCTTACCTTAAAAAGGTTGTACTAAATCACGCTTAGATAGCAATATAATTGTTAATTCTTTTTATACATGATTTTTATTACGGATTAAATCAATAATAATGAAGTCAATTGAATATATATGATAAGTGACGTCTCTTATCATTTTCTCATACAAAATGTATGGGGATGACACGTTTTGACAGCTCATTAAAAGTATCTCAATTGACTTGGTAGTCCAAGACGGGATTTAGGCTACTTCTAAACTTATGACAATATGTTAATATATCTTTACCTGATATCAGCCTGGTGGGCCTCATTGGCTTTCCGTGCTTGTTCCAAGGTTTTTATGGCACTCTCCAACTTCTTCTGTGTGTGTGTGACACGCTCCTTTGCCTTGATGAATGTGGGCCGCTTCTTGGATATCTCTGCTTCCTGCAAAAGTAAAATACTGTTAACTGCTGGGTCTACAAGTCTCGTGCTGGTTATTTATTTTCCTTTACTAATCTTAAATGCTGGGTATTTCATACACTTTACGTGAAGACGACACTAAACCAAATGTCTATTTAATTTTTAAATTGCATTGAGAGGAAAGTGTGTGAGAAAAATTCACTAAAAATATGTCACTGTCTAAGGCTAAGGGAATTTACAGCAGTGAAAAAGGGGAAACCTGAGGTAATCAATTGTAGGATTTAAGTAATGAACATTTGCAATTTCTGTTATAAAAAGAAACACATTATATAAAATGCCTCCTTACCACTTCCCGGATCTCCTGCTCAATCTTGGCGACCTCCCGCTGGGCTGTGCCTGCGTCCTTCTTTCTCTCTTTCAGCGCCTCCTCTGCCTTCTGCCGCTTCTTCTCCACCTTAGCCAACTCCTGCTGCTTGTACTGCAGTTCCTGCTCGTTCGCCTTGATGTCCTTCTCATTGTGGTACAGGTGGAACAGCTGCAGCTCCACTTTTTGTTGTTGCTATTGAAACATTATTTGATGATTAATGAAATTTATCTGTCCACCATGTTGTACATAAGAATGCCCATATAATGACAAAAATCTAGTAAAGAATATCTGTCAGATTTTATTTTTTTATTTTAATGTTAGTAACTTTAACTAAAATAACTTACGACTAAATTTATAATAATTGTAACTGATTTTATTTTAAATCATATTGTGAATTTTATAGTGAACTAGCGGCGGCCCGCGACTTCATCCGCATGGACTTTGGTATAGGTCATAACAAGATGTTATACAGCCCTCCCCTGTAGGACTATCCAACACAAAAAAAAAACAATTCGAACCAGTAGTTCCCGAGATTAGCGGTTCAAACTCTTCAGCATTTATATTAAATAGTATAGATGTTTATGTTTGTACGAGTTTTAGTATTTTAATCCGCGTCATCGGCTTTGGGAAACCAATTCACTGGGTTTATACATATACACTGAGAGGAAAAAAAGCCAGCAGAAAAAAACCTCCCAGGATTTTAGTCCCGTAAACCCAAAATCCCTCATGAAGGTAAAGTTCATCGTTTAAAAATTCAGAGACCGACTAGTATGCTATTGTAAATAAGAACGTTTTGTCGGGAAAGGCTTTAGGCTATATAACCTCATGCTATGACTAATACCAATGTCCACGCGGACGAAGTCGCGAGCGGCCGCTAGTTATTATATATTTTTGGTACCATGCAAAAGACGCTTTACTATTGTATTGTTTTTGATTGTGCGATACTCATTTAAATTGTTTCACATTTACAATACCAGTGATCGTCACAATACACAAATCCTTACCAATTCGTCTTTCAACCTAGTATACTTCTCCGCCTCCTCCTTCTCGAACTTGGCCTCCTTACGCTCGGCCGCCACGCCCTTCTTCTTTTGATAGGAAAACTGTGCCTCCTCATCAGCTCGATTCACCTCCGCTCTGCATGCTTCATATGCCTCCTTGAGGTAACCAGACCTATACATTAAATTTCAACCCTTTTTAATAAACCGCCCATAAGCACAAGTCTGCTATTGGAATTGAAAGGAGTTTTATGCCATAGGCCACCATAATGCTAACTGTGGTTGCTATCACATTGACCAACCTGCACTTGGCCTTCAAGAAATTTTGTATAACTGCCTGCAGAGTGATGGTTAAATTCAATAATTAAATATTACAAAGTTTTACCTCACCTCAGCAGAGCAACAACAAAAAAGCACATACCTTTGGTAGCAAGAGAGAAGTGTTTGGAATTCAGTGTCCCTGTGTTGGAGACCAATGTTTTTACAAGTCTGCTATTGTTTTATAAAGGTTTTAATAACAAGGTATCAAAAATTTTCAATGAAGGCAATTCTTCTTAACTCTAATGATGATCCTTAGACCAAAATTCAGATACCTCTTTTCCATCCTAAATATATTGGTGTTGTCATACTACAACTTTTTTTGGTTCTATTTTAGTTATACAGTTTAAATTTATCTTGGATACATCTCATATGATCCTTCACTATAATTACTAACCCACTAATCTCCTCAAACAGTGCAGTCCTCTCCTTTGGGTTCTTCATGGCGATGCTCTCCACTGCACCTTGGAACACCAGGAAGTTCTTGGCCTTTACATTGATGCCTAGCTTCTCCAGCTCCGCCAAGTAGTTGTTCACTGACACTGACTGCACATAAAAACCATAAAATATCAAATGAGGGGATGTAGAGTGCAAAAAATTGTAAGCAGAAATTCTACTTAAACAAATTCTTGTATTGCCTTTATATACCTAGTTTATCACTATTTGGCAGGGGACAGCTTCTTTCATACAAATTCTGATAGAACTCTGCTAACAAGAAAAATAATTTTATTACGGTTGTAAAAGGTTACATTATTTTATAAGGTTTGTTATGCAAAATTTTAATTACGTTATTTTTGCAAACATTGTCACTTTATGTGTGTAAAAATGACCATAAGTAATAAAATCTTGCATTTACTAAGTACATTAAAATTATAGCTTGATGTTAATTTATTCCTCCAACACACAAAATATGTATAAAAAGAATCCCACCAAATACATAAATGTGAAAAATGACATCCAAGTTCAATGTATACTAATATTTATAAAGTTGAAGATTTTGTTTGTTTGAACACACTATTCTCAGGAACTACTGGTTCAAATTAAAAAAAAAACTTTTTGCGATGGTTAGCCCATTTATTAGGAAGGCCTTAAGCTATATAACATTACCTGTGAAAAATATTGCAAAAACTGGGAAAACCTATAGAAATTATTTGAACACGCTAATCTCAGGAACTATTGGTTCAAATTGAAAAAATCTTTTTGTGTTGGATAAAATAACCATTATAAATAAGCAAGTATGCAACTATATTTCTTGTTTTCATTATCAACTACAACATTTATTTATTTAAACTTTTCTACCGTACATAACATCGGATAGAAGGCGGACTTAATGCTTAAAGCATTCTCTACCAGTCAACCTTAAGGTAGTGGGAGATCAATGAAGGCGGTAACAAAGAAACAGTAACGAAATGTTACAAGGAGGAAAAAGAAAGCAGAAAAATAATAATAATAATAATTGCGACACAGAAAGTAAAAAAAAAAAAAATGTCTTGTCAACACATTGTCTTTTAATTAAAAACATGACATTTTAAATTTAATGTAGAATAATTTATGTGTATTAATTAGATATCACTTACAATGACAAAAGGACTCAAATAGCAGAGCACACAGCAAGAGGCATAGAAAATGGAGCAAGATAATCACTCAGTGGTACCCAAGAGAAGGTCAAAGAAAGAGAGGCAGGCCATCTAGACGCTGGGATGATGACATTGCTCAAGTGGCAAGAAAGATGTGGCATAGAGTGGCAGAAAACAGAAAGGAAAAGGTTGGAGGAAGCCTTTGCCACCTAGCAAACAGACATGCAAATAGTCAGCAAATCACAAATATGTAAATCAATAGTAAATTATACAGTTTGATAAATTAATGATTGGGAAAATGAAATGAAAAATTAAAGAGAGGCAGGCCATCTAGACGCTGGGATGATGACATTGCTCAAGTGGCAAGAAAGATGTGGCATAGAGTGGCAGAAAACAGAAAGGAAAAGGTTGGAGGAAGCCTTTGCCACCTAGCAAACAGACATGCAAATAGTCAGCAAATCACAAATATGTAAATCAATAGTAAATTATACAGTTTGATAAATTAATGATTGGGAAAATGAAATGAAAAATTACCGAGGATGATAAATAGAGCCCCAAAATAAAAATAGTTTTGTGTGTAGTTTTATTGTTTATTTGCTCAATTATAAATGTGTTCCCTATTAAATCTGTGTTAAATCAAGACCACTTTTTGTGTGCACATGCATATCACATAGACACAATTTTTTTTGGGCCTTAATCACAGTTTCTCCAATCTATATAATAATAAATCTTTGGTTTGAAGCCTACAATTCCAACTAAAATTTGCCTTGTTTATGGTATTTTAGTATATTTAGGGCCATAACTTCAATTTCAATTTCACGATGTTCAAGTTGCACTAATCATATGAAAAACTGACCCGTACTCATAGCTTTTACTTGCCAATTAACTTTACTTGGGACATAACTAATCTACACTTTACTTAAACAAGGTAATTTGTATTGTAAGGACTCTGTATATAAAAATTGTGAGGTCCCACCTGTCCATCAATTTTGTGTTCAGATGACTGTCCTATGACAGATCTCTGGAATTGTTTCTCGGTCAAGTCCTCAAGAATGAATGTAGCTGTAACTGAAGCACTGAAAGAGCAAAATTTAACATTATATGGCAATTTGTTTAAACTTAAACTGAAATAAATGACTCATAATAATTTACCTTTAATAATTAATTCTAGTGATATAGGTATTTTTGAAATTAGACAGTAGCCAATAAGCATTGAGAAAGTATATAAAATCAAAAAAACTTTAAATTTAATTATTATAGGAAATTGATTTTTTTTCATAGTATTTCAGAAATTAATTGTTATAACAATTTTTATTTTCTCAGAAATCTGAAAAGTCTAGTTTTAAATCACAATACTGGATCAGTCACTCTAAAAAAAGTGTCTTAACCTAACATACCAATTATTAAATCTAAGTTAAATTTATAGGAGGAATAGTATGGTCTTTAAGTTACCTTTTAGTCATTGTATTATTACCTTCTGGAGACAGGCTTGTTTATAGAAGCCCCATGGATCAAGTCACTAAGACGCTTTACACGAAGCAACGATGTTTTTTCTCCCATCACAAAACTCACTGCATCCATAAAGTTTGATTTTCCTATAAACAAAAGGAGTGTAGGTGTGGAGGTCTACTACATGGTCTTCCCCATATGATGTCACTCCCCAGCCCCTAAACTATCTCCATACAAAAAAAATCTGAATAATCCATAGATCAATCCATTGCGACGTGAAAGAAGGAAAAACAAGCACACTTTCAGACAAAATTAGTATGAATTACTACCGTATTATGCATAATTATTTGGGACGCAATAATTGTGCTTTTACAATACTTTGAGTAAACATTTAATAATAATGTTGGGACAAAAAACGTCATAATACAAAGACAATGTGTACCTGAACCATTTGGACCCACTACAGCAGTAAATGACTTCAGAGGTCCTATACGATGCTGCCCTCGATAGGACTTGAAGTTTTCCATGTCTATATATTTTAAAAACGCGGGCATTTTGGTGATGTCTACAAAAATTTCAAACACTGATGCTGAATTAATTCACACGAAACATCTCCACGCTATTATTATTTAACTTTTATGGATAATTATTTACGAAAGCAAATAATAATTCACGGCGCCAAACAAAAAAATGCTCACTCAACAAGAAAGTGTCACTGACGTCACTGTGACTTGTGACAGTTTAAGATTTTTTTATTTCGTTTTACGGCATTGGATAAAAATCCTTTCAGCCATTCAATATTTAATTTTCAATTTTAATAATGGCGTCGCAAACTCTGTGCATATTGCCAGCGTCAAGTAAAATTTTTGCATCACTTTGTAGTCGTAGAAAAAAATCTGTTAGTCGTCAGGTATAAGTCAGTCTAGTCCGTCAAATTTTCAAGTAAAGTGATGGCTACTTTACCAACGTGTCCAATGGAGTTTTGGAGGCGAGCCGAAAAAACACGTTTTCGCACTGTTATTTTATTTCACAACACTCGTGCACTGCATTAACCTATATCGAACAAAATGCCATCAACTTTATCCGATATAACCAGTGATCGGAGTAGGTAGAGTGAAACCGAAAATTAATGTGTCAAGTATGTGTTAATATGGATACGTCTCCGGATTTTCTGGATTTCAAAAATATTTAAATTTTAATTAAAGTATAATTCTAGTTTGTAAGAGGAAAAAATCAAAATATGTGAGCAAATATTACATACGATCTTTAAAAATAAATTAGTACAGACATTCCCGCGGGTTACCGAAACTTAGGATTACGTAAACTTTTCACAATTTGTCGGACTTAAGTTGCGAATTACTGCGTAGATTACTAACTTACTGCAAGGATTTATTAAATATTAAATCACAAACAAAAGCAATCACGACATAAAATCATAAGCCGTATAAATAATATTAAATCAAATTAATTCATTTGCTACATCGGTTACAAGAATTAATTAAAAATAAAATCAGTTCATGTTAAAATTATATGATCAATTGGAGGCATATTTTAATCATCTTAAATTGAATTTAAATATACTATAAATTGTACTTTAAAAGTTTATAGTATATTTTAATGTAAATTACTATTAATTGTTATTTTAAGAGCACATTATATAACAGAACTGCATTATTTTTGAAACTTGCAACTGTAGATTTAAATTGTCATATTCTCTAGGAAGTTAGTCGTTGTTTACGCTTTATTTGTTCAGCATGTTTTTTTGTTTAAGCAAACTATTGTTCAACTTTCTATAAACCCAAAGAAGTAAGAAATATGCGTCTTATCTTTACCTATATTTAATATATTTTATACTATGTTGTTTATTTGTATTGATAAAGAACAGAATTTATTGTACTACTCTTATTTTATTTCATTGGTATTATATTTTTTCCTCTTTTTGTATGTAATTCAACGTATTTTATTTATACAATAAGTAGCGTTTACTCCAATTATAAAGTCCCGAAATATTCCGGATAGTTTTTCCGGATAAGGCATATCCATATTAAGATTTCGTGCACAAAATGTGACGCAAGTACATAAAATCACTCTACCTACTCCGATCACTGGATATAACTCAAAAATATACCAAAAAAATGAAAACAAAACTCTTACTAAGAAGAGAAGAATGTCTCATAGCTGGTTGCTCCTTAGAGCATTGGTTAAATGCTCTAAGGTTTGCATACAATGACATGTACCTATGGTAGGTATTACTAGGTATGTACTATACCGTGTATGTACTGCAGTCTGCAATTCTGCATTGCATCTAAATTATAGCATTTCTTTCTTTCTTTCCATGCACATTGATTGCCAAAATCATGTAAACATATATATTTTTGCCCGGGAAATATAGCTTTTTCTTGCTTTTCTCTAAAATAAAACTTTATCAGGTGAAGTTGCCATAGCTGTACTCGAATATCTGACGGACTAGACTAGACTGATTGATTATTGACGGCTGATAGAACTTTTATCAAAAACCTCACTTAATATTGGCAATATACACAGATGCGATGCTATTACTGAAAGAAAAAAGCAAAAATAAATGTGTCACTGTCAGTGTCAAAGTGCAGACATGAATAAATTCAGTTCAGTCAGAGTACTTATTAAATTAATTGAGTCTTTTTGCTTGCTTGCAACAGTTGCAAGTAACTTCTAATTTCTAAGCACATCTCTAATTAGTTTGTGTTTCTAAGAAAATAAAATATAACTACCTTCTAATTTAATTTGGCAACCCGTGTGTCTTGTCTAATAAGCTCTGGGTATGACTACTATGACTAGCTCAGTATTGTAGACTATTTACTCATTATGAATGGTGACCAAAGTCCCGGCAGTCCCTTGGACCTCACCGATCGTGAACAAGCTGTTCTGATGGATCCTATCGATCACGAACGAGTCAGATACCCATACTGCATCGTATGGACCCCGATTCCGGTTTTAACGTAAGCTTTATTTACATTGTTTTATTCTCTCATTTCATTAAACAAATCGGTTTTCCAATACTTTTTTCTTATCTATTGAAATGAAATGAAATCTTTCTTTATTCACTGTATGGTTCCTTTACAAACTCTTTTTTTGTTCTGTCTGCTCTGGGTGCACTTAGGCAATGCTGAGCTAAAGAAAAGAGCAGACGGTGAAAAATTCAATATTTTTTTCAATAAAATTATGAAATATTAATTACACTTGATTTCTTTTATATGACTTCGTCATGACTTGCTCATGTCATGTCATGTTATGTTGGTGCATGACCGTTTTTGAGAAAAAAATGGTTTTGTCGAATCAGGCCTCCATCTCGAAAGTGCTCCAAATTTTTTTCTATCGTTTTTACCACTAATATGGAGTATCCCAAGTAATATTGAGGAGGCACATGGCTTTGGACTGGTAAAAAAAAAATTTAAAAAAGTCATTATATTAAATGCATAATGTAAATGATATCATCCCAGTTCTGAGTGGGTCTGCTTGAGTGTGAACTCTGTACACACGGGCAGCACCCCTCCTTTTCAAAGGTAAGTGTCATTTTCTCGTTTTATTTTGTTTTGATTTTATGATGTTTAGAACCCATAACTCACCTGTAAAAACTATCAGCCATATAATCACTGATGGCACAATACCAAATAATTACCCAATTTAATTTAAAATTGAAAAATAGACTGTCTCAAAAAAATTACCACTACATGCAATATAATTAAGACGTTCCAATCTTCAAGAAAGTTAAGACATTTGTGGATATTTATTATTATGTACCAATGCTTAGAAACTGTTATTGAAGCCAAAAGAATTATCACTAAAATAAAAATTATTGTTTTTTGTTAAATAATTATGATTTTAATAACACTATTTACCATTTTATAGTCAATACCTATAGTCTGAACCTAATTTTTCTCTTGAGAATATAGGTTAAACTACAAAATGCAGAAATCTGAGTAGGTACTGTCCCTAATAATTTGGCCACCCAAGGTAAAATTTATTCATTACTTTTAAAATTTTCTTCCGATAATTGTGCTGGTAATAACAATGTAAATATAATTTTATTATACTTTAAATTTTATTCTGTACTAGGTATGTTATGGTATTTTGAAAACATACTGTATACTAGTGGCCACCCGCGACTTCGTCCTCGTGGACTTCGGTATTAGTCATAGCATGATGTTATATAGCCTAAAGCCCTCTGGTGGCTCCCCTAGGGTTGCCCGTGTCCATAGGCGACAGTGATCGCTCAACGCCACGCGGCCCGTCTGCCTTTTTGTTCGGTTTATTTATAAAAAAAAGCCTTTCCTGATAAATGGACTATCAAACACAAAAATATTTTTTCAATTGGAACCAGTAGTACCTGAGATAAGTGTGTTCTAAGTCGTAAATAATCTATGTTTCTGTTAAATGAATGAATCTGATGAAACAGAAATGAAAAATACTTATTGTTTCAGATGGATTTTTCCATTTTTGGGGCACATGGGAATTTGCACATCAAGTGGAGTAATAAGAGATTTTGCTGGCCCATATTTCGTATCTGAGGATCTAATGGCGTTTGGGAACCCCACCAAGTATTGGCAGCTGTCTCCGCAAAAAGCAGCCAACGGTCAGGCCGGCTGGGACGCTGCAGTGGCAGAAGCTTCTGACTGTTATAAAAAAAGGATGGTAAGTTGATTTGCGAAGCGTGCATGGCCCGGCGAACGCAAGCGATCTATGCGACTAAGCCAAACGGGTGCGGTCAGGTGAAAGATGGATGACTGCTAGTGGCAAAAAAATTCATGCGCGTTGCCGTGCTTCGGAGGGCACGTTAAGCCGTCGGTCCCCGTTGTTGTCGTTAGATAACAGTCGTTAAACCTTTTCTGAGGCCTTATGGGCGGTTTGAAAACATCCGACAGCGGGTTGGCCACTAACCCACATCTCCACCAACCCGCATTAGAGCAGCGTGGTGGAGTAAGCTCCAGGCCTTCCCAACAATTGGGCCCGTGCCCAGCAGAGGGACGTTAAAAGGGTTGCAGCCAAGTTGATTTGCAAAAAATATGCAAAAACCTTTAAATTCTGGTGCTTCAACCCTTACTACTCATGTTAGTAAGTGAGTACCTGGACGCCCGAGCGTTGCTCGGATAAAAACAATTTATTTACTTGGTTTATTTTTAAGCAAAGCATTCATTGACTTAGTGTTACTTTACAAATCCTTTTGAAATACCTAGCTCCCAATTTAAAAAAAAAATGTCACAAAAAAATAAAAACGCAACTTGCCTACTTGAGATTTGAACCTGGGTCTCTAGCTCCGTAGTCGGCTTTCGTTACCATTCGACCAAGAAAGCTTTAATTCCCTTGACGAAATTTTTATAGAGGTCTTTCATAATAGGCTTGACACTATTAAAGAATCAGAGAATAAATGGTTTTACAGAAAAATATATGTTAAAAAAGTTCTAAAATATGATCCCGTTTTAATATAAACATTAAGATTAATAAGATTTTCAGTAAAATAAAAGTATTAAATACAGCAATCGGCCATTTTATCTGAAACGCCAATCAAAAGGAATGACGTCACGTCTCAGTAAATGTCATCGTGTTGCTTGAAGTTTGACGAGCAAGCCGACGCCATGACACCTACGAGCGTTTTCGCGCTTAATTCAAATTACATAGCAGAAAATACATTAATTTACGTTAAAAGTTAAGTGTATTGCTGAAATAAACTTTTTTCGAAACTAGGAGACGTGTACCTACAATAAGGAAAGGTATTTAAAAATTGTCATCATGCCCATTATCGACATTGTCATTTGTTCGAAAGGTGGATTGTCAAATTTTGACCATTTGACGGCTTTCTACGCCACAATTATATTAATATTTTCCAATAGATGTTGGTAAGAGTAATTTTATATTTAACTGCATAAACATTAAAAAAAACGACAAATTCTATCAATAAAAATTTGTGGATCGATTTATCATCCCCGCAACCAGTGTACTAAATTTCATCAAAATCTTTGGAGCCGTTTCCGAGATTCAAAAAATATATTAAGATATATACAAGAATTGCTCGTCTAAAGGTATTAGATAAGTGGTAAATGACATTACCTATTATAATTTTATTTTCCATAATAAAGTAATATCAAATGGAAAACATAATATGTATGAAAAAAGAGAAACAAAATTCATTGACTGTAGAGAGTTGATTATCCAAATTTTGATCAACCAAATAACAGCTTATACAAATTCCCAATTCACTGTGTTAGAAACTGTCTAATATTATTAATTAAATATTTGGTTTATTATTAGGTATTAAAGTATTGCATTGATCAAAGTTAAAACTTATTGTAAACAAATATGTCCGACGTTATGTAGTAGAACTTCCGGTAAAAATAGGCTTGTAATGACACATTTGACACACGGTTTTATGGAAGTCGAGTCTAGTAGATACCTTGAGGGTAACAGTTTGTAAATCTAAAAGAGAAATAAATCCTTGAAATAGTTAAAAGGTGTATTATTCCTAACAACAGTTTGTGAATCTAAAAGAGAAATAAATCCCTGAAATAGTGAAAAGTCGTATTATTGCTAACAGATCAGCAGCGGGATAGTATCGAGGATTTTTTTTTCTCGATATCAGAACTCGGCGCCCAGTGAATTTGAAGGTACGTTTTAGTTTAAATCCATAGTTGATATTAAAACAAGTGTTATTATCAATGATATATAATATCATTGGCTATTATTCAATCAATAAAACGAAATTGACATAAGGACGGGTATTTTAAAAAAATACTTAAATAACATTCTTTATAGATAATATAATTTCTCGAATTGGATATCAAGAATTTTTATTTTCTTGTACAATCTATAAACATTTCTTTTCTTAGACCGTTTTTATTAATTTATATGATAATAATAAAAATCAATAATAAATTATGACAAATACTTTCCATTTTATATGACATGTCGTGAACATTTTACTTTTTAGTTTTATTTTATATTTCAGTGATATAATGGGAAACAATCAATTATCCAAATCTTGGTGTCGTCCAATAGTGACGCAATAGACGAAAAGGGTCCGAAAGCGGTGCAGCGCGTCGAGGCGAGAATGGCCCAGCATGTCGAGCAAGAGCGGTATAGCTCGCGCACGCAAATGCGTCGAGGCAGACGAACGAATTGCAGCGCACCTCAGTGCAGATTTACGGGCTGACAGTCTTGTGCTTGTCTGTGAGTTCGCTCTGTACTAGTACGTTTGAGATAATGTACTAGTACGTCTTATTAGTACATTTAGTACTAATAGTACAGTTATCCTTATCAAACAGCGACCAGCGTAATAACCGGTCGAACCCAATTTGATTTTCTTTCAAGCTTTAACAGACCCAGAACTATCATTCTAAGTATTGAAATGAGTAGGTATGATTACCTAATTACTAATAATTAAAATTGTAGATAATATTAAGTTCTAGTTAGATACGGTATAATGAGTTAGAATGGCGTATTCGAAAATTAAATCTATTTAGGTACATAATTTTATATTTATAAACCAACAATCCTCATTTAAATATAATCATGCCAGAAACAACGAACTGTCGATATATTATTAAAATACAACTTATATGGATTACAGATTTACAAACAATTTATTCACGCGCAGCAAAGTTGACTGTGACATAACAACATCAACAATCATTCATTGTACCTACGGCGCATGAGTACCGGCGCGGTGTAATTATATCAAAATGTCATTCTTGTAGCTTAAGCATTTGTTCGGTTCGGGATTTCTTAAGCCGACAGTCGGACATTTGCGCTACATGCATGTTAAAGTGAGACGCGCTTAGTGTACGACTGTCCGAAATGTCCGATTAGGAATTTCTATTTGGTAACGTTACTTGTAGTACAGTGCTGCGTAACATCACCTAATAGTACATCGTACGCGTACTACACAAGACTAGCTGAAGAGCAAGTACCGTATTTTTCTGAAGCGAAGTTATTAGATACATTGAAAGACTTAATTAGTTCAATTAGATCTGATTGCCATATTGATCGTTTTTCTGCTTTAATTGTTATAAGTGTAGTGAAGAAGGCCTTCCGCATTTCAAGTACAAACTTCCAACAAAGAAATGCGATAGGTATGTACTTGTCATAAAATAGGTATTCAAAATTGACGAGTACCCTCAATATTTTTTTATGATGCAAATTCTTTATATAACCTTTCTCCCTATTTATTTATTTTTTTCGTAAAGATTAGTTATAAATATTTTCTTATTTCGCCCCTGTTATGCGGGGATAGTAGCAGTGAAAACTTGTTTGCCTGTAAGGCCGGTTTACGGACGGTAGTTTTACGTGATAACGTTAAGTATAAAGAAACATTGAAGAAAGATTGCATACTTTTATGAATTGAATTGAATATTATCACAAAATTATTATTTAGTATAACATTTACAAAGAAGAGTTAAATTTACATTTTATATTTTTCGGTAAAAGACGTTATCTCGTCAATATAGACAGCATGAAAATCATTTCAGGCGTAGTTTTACTATATGCATATATGTATTAGAATCAATGCACGTTTATTTTGGTTATAATGAGACAACCTTACTCTACTCGTTTTAGCGGCATAATATTTGAAGGAACTAGTATCACTAAGAGACCTAATCGACAATTTGAAATCAGGTATCCAAAGCATTGTACAGATGCATAGTGATCATAAGCAGTTGATAATTAAAAGCGCTATAACCCAGGTCCATACAAATACGTCAAAATTGGTATTGCTTTTCTAAGTCGCAATCCTGTAAATGTTTGTCTTATTGACTCCACCTGGATTTCTACAGTACAACACAGCAATTTAGAACTACAAAGAATTATAAGTTTATTACATTATAAAAATAATTTCGTAGTTAAACGAGGGCCTTTGTATAGTAAAACTGTATGGAGATTGCTTGGTTATAGAAAGGGGAATTTGTTGGCAAACATTGGAAGCCAATCATGATGATACATTATAAAAAAATAATTTTGTAGTTAAACGAAGGCCTTTGTATAGGAAAACTGTATGGAGATTGCTTGGTTATAGAAAGGGGAATTTGTTGGCAAACATTGGAAGCCAATCATGATGATACATTATAAAAAAATAATTTTGTAGTTAAACGAGGGCTTTTGTATAGGAAAACTGTATGGAGATTGCTTGGTTATACAATGGGGATTAAGTAATACAGTAAATAAATCAATTGGTAAATCACCAGCCGAAGCTTATTCGGAACTAGAGACCGCCCGCGATTTCGTCCGCGTGGACGTTAGTTTTCCTTATTACCCCAGCTACCCACCAGTGAGCCAGAATAGACTGACACACACATAAAATGAAAAAAAAATGCTATTTTAGTACAATGTACCGCATATACATTCATATGCAAGTTGTAAAAAGCGGTTATTCTAATGTTACAATCAGGCACTCCAATTTTATTTATTTGTATAAGATTAAGACCATTAGTTGCTGTTGCTGTAGGATGATTCAGATACCTACTAATGATACATAAACACAAAAAATTTACCTTGTCTCGCCAAATTGAAACAAATCAGATTCATCAAAAGAAAATTTAATAGGAGTAGGAAAGTCTTAAAATTCAATTTTGGCGACTTACACGTATAAGGGTAGAAAGAGATTCCTTCAACTGGAAAGAGCAAAAATTAGTTTCTAAAATTCTTGATCCATATTATTATCTCATTAGTAAAATACTAGAAAATAATAGATCTCGCAAGGGTAGACCCTTCAGTGGCATATTTACAGTTGATAATAAAATTAATCCTTGGATGGTTTACAATCGCAGCTGTGAATCAGATTTTGACAGTTCAAGCTGTGAAGGTTTATCTAGTTGTCTAGATGTCTTATTTTGCTAGACAACTAGCTGAATTGAATTTTATTATGAAAAAAAATGTAATTAAGTAACTCTTGATTAGACCAAAAATGAAATAAATAAAATTAAATGCATTATTTCATCTGTGAAGGTACATGTCAATTTGAGACATGTCATCAAAAGTTATTGTTTTTATTAATAACAATAATAATATAAAAAAAATACAATAATAATAATAATTGCAATATTTTAATATAAATTTATAATCTAATTAGCTAACCTTTTAAGGTGTCTATTATAACAGTATTTTATGAATTCATTTGTCGAATAAAAGCAGTTTTCATTTAGCAGTTTAAAAATAAAACTTTTGAACCGATTAAATGTCATGATTTTCAACTGAGATGGTATCAAAGTTTTATGCACATCATATAGATACTTCTTGAATAACATGCCGTCCTTGATGTCGTGTTATGAATGAAATCAAAATGAAAGGGATAGGGACTGAGATAATTAAGTATATTATTTTCCTGTTGAGAAGACATAAAGGGGCTTTTATTAATTTACCTCATGAGAACAAGAGTTCTCATTGGGTTGAGTGTTGAAGACAAGAGGGGTTTCAGCATTCTCAAGTTTCTTGTACTTGATAAAAGCATAGAGGTCTTGAAGAAGAGGCTTCAATATTCTTAGAAAAGGGGCTTTTATGTTTTTACCTTGTGTGAACATGAGTTCTCATTGGGTTGAGTGTTGAAGACAAGAGGGGCTTCAATATTCTTAAGGAAGGGGCTTTTATGTTTTTACCTAGTGGGAGCAAGAGTTCTCATTGGGTTGAGTGTTGAAGACAAGAGGGGCTTCAGCATTCTCAAGTTTCTTGTACTTGATAAAAGCATAGAGGTCTAGAAGAAGAGGCTTCAATATTCTTAGGAAAGGGGCTTTTATGTTTTTACCTTGTGTGAACATGAGTTCTCATTGGGTTGAGTGTTGAAGACAAGAGGGGCTTCAATATTCTTAAGGAAGGGGCTTTTATGTTTTTACCTTGTGTGAACATGAGTTCTCATTGGGTTGAGTGTTGAAGACAAGAGGGGCTTCAGCATTCTCAAGTTTCTTGTACTTGATAAAATCATAGAGGTCTTGAAGAAGAAGCTTCAATATTCTTAGAAAAGGGGCTTTTATGTTTTTACCTTGTGTGAACATGAGTTCTCATTGGGTTGAGTGTTGAAGACAAGAGGGGCTTCAATATTCTTAAGGAAGGGGCTTTTATGTTTTTACCTTGTGTGAACATGAGTTCTCATTGGGTTGAGTGTTGAAGACAAGAGGGGCTTCAGCATTCTCAAGTTTCTTGTACTTGATAAAAACATAGAGGTCTTGAAGAAGAGGCTTCAATATTCCATAGTTTTTTGTACCTGATAAGAACATGTAGGGGTCTTATTGGGGTGAATATTGAAAACATGTAGGGGCTTCAATATTCCAAAGTTATTTGTACCTGATCAGAACATGTAGGGGTCTTATTGGGGTGAATATTGAAAACATGTAGGGGCTTCAATATTCCAAAGTTATTTGTACCTGATCTGAGCATGAAGGAGTCTTATTGGGGTGAATATTGAAAACATGTAGGGGCTTCAATATTCCAAAGTTATTTGTACCTGATCAGAACATGAAGGAGTCTTATTGGGGTGAATATTGAAAACATGTAGGGGCTTCAATATTCCAAAGTTATTTGTACCTGATCAGAACATGAAGGAGTCTTATTGGGGTGAATATTGAAAACATGTAGGGGCTTCAATATTCCAAAGTTTTTGTACCTGATCAGAACATGAAGGAGTCTTATTGGGGTGAATATAAAAGACATGAAGGAACTTCAATATTCTCGTTAATTTTTTTGCAATATTACTAAAGAATACACGGGACCCAAAATATATAACGGTCACCGGAATTCCTCAAAATTAAAACGGGCAACGAATTTATAAAAGGACTTAAAACGTATGTACTGAAAAAGGCGCAATATGGGACAAATTAAAATAATAAATAGTTTTTTTCTTTTATATTTTTTTCATCACTATATTTGCATACCTCATGAAGGTAAATATGGCGAACTAAATATATATAAACAACTACCTATGTAAATACCCATATTTGTGCAAATAAATGTCTTTGTCTTTACATTTATGCATAACTAAAAATAACAACAATTTTATTAATCCAGAATTTATTGTTTTTTTTAAGCACAGTGTAAAAGTAATGTTAGATTCTCTTTACGATAACTTGTAATATTAGTAGTAAGATGTAAATGAATAACTTTGATTTATAAAATGATTTACACTGTTTATTTTTACTATATTCAGCGGTTTCACGAGACGTGAAAATGTCAGGAAAGGCCGACTGTTAGAAACTGTCTAATATTATTAATTAAATATTTGGTTTATTATTAGGTATTAAAGTATTGCATTGATCAAAGTTAAAACTTATTGTAAACAAATATGTCCTAACGTCGGACGTAGTAGAACTTCCGGTAAAAATAGGCTTGTAATGACACATTTGACACACGGTTTTATGGAAGTCGAGTCTAGTAGATACCTTGAGGGTAACAGTTTGTAAATCTAAAAGAGAAATAAATCCTTGAAATAGTTAAAAGGTGTATTATTCCTAACAACAGTTTGTGAATCTAAAAGAGAAATAAATCCCTGAAATAGTGAAAAGTCGTATTATTGCTAACAACTGATACCTACCTCCATGATTCTTCGCACTTGCCTGGAATTTTTGAAGTGAAAACTTCTTTATTTTGGGATGGGTAAAAAATGTTTAAACTCGCGTCAGGACACGTGGACTGATCGAATAATCGTAAGACGGA
Source organism: Pyrgus malvae (assembly GCA_911387765.1). NCBI lineage: Eukaryota > Metazoa > Arthropoda > Insecta > Lepidoptera > Hesperiidae > Pyrgus > Pyrgus malvae. The sequence goes on along the minus strand of OU426958.1, from coordinate 1,143,357 downwards.
GGGGTGACAGCAGATGGCTCGACTGTACGACTGTAATACTTGTAAAATTCGTTTATACTTATCAAGTATTTAAAATATGAACATTGAACAAAGTGCATCTATTAATGAAAAAAGTAACGAAGAAATAGTGATAGTATAGGATAGGTAGAAGATTTCACTTCTGCCGGCACTACCGGAGTGCAACCCGTTGTTTTTTTTTAACCTAGTTCCTCATAAAAGGGCAGACATTTTGTAATTTAATCATGTAAAAAATACCTTTTCAAAATAAATACTTGTGAAAAATAACGTATTTATATCCATAAGGATTAACACCATTTTTATAAAACCTAAGCAAATCATGTGTAATTTGGAGATGTAAAAACCCTGAAACAAGAAAGTTGTCATACCCGATTGCACTTAGTCGACTAGAGTACTCGTAGGTAAATTATAGAACAGGAGCTCATTGTATATTTAACAATATTTTTAAATACATGAAAAATTGTAGTAATGGATCCAGTCTTATTAGATTTAATAGAGTCTTATTGAATTTAGAGTGCATTGCATTAGATTACATTGCAGATTTACACAAATTTTTCTTGTATGTAAAAATATTTTGTTAAGTATACAATGAGCTCCTGTTCTATAATTTACCTACGAGTACCCTATTAGTCGACTATGTGCAATCGAGTATGACAACTTTCTTGTTTTAGGATTTTTACATTTCCTTTAAATTACTGTTTTCTATTTTATTTTTATTTTCTAATGATAAATTATTTTTTTAAATCTGTCCGTTATTTTTTGAGTTCAGTCCTTACCTATTTTTTATTTATAATATTAGTATAGGTACAGTAGTTTTAAAGAATTGTCCTTTCTCTCATTTGTTTCAGCATATCATATTCTATGACAACTGTCACTCGCATGTTGCCAAGGCCCTCAACATTATGAGTTATAATGGATGCAAAAACTGGAACATGGTCAAACTGGCTCTCTACATGATTCCCTATTCTAAATATGTGAGGTATGCATGTCGTTTAAACATTTTTTTATTTGCATATTCAGTCAGTTGTTAAGTTCAGAATACTGATAACTTGTTTTTCTCTTTCAGTTTTTGGGCTTTTCTGAAGACATGGCTGCCATTTTGCATCATAGTTGCATTTTTATTTGCATTGGCAGCAAGCATTTAAATCAGGTAACATTTATAATCAGTACTTTCTGTGAATCTATTGAGGTTGATAACACTCCTGTGTTTGACACGTGATGTGGAAAGCATCTTGATAGGTTTCTTTGGATGTGGGTAGCGTTGCCAGGCGTCCGGATAAAGCCGGACATAGGTAGGCTTTTTGATTGCGTGTCCGGCCAAAATAAACGGTGCCCGGCTTGTCCGGCTTTTTAAATTTCGCAAACGAGCAAGCGCCGAGCGTGGCCTAACGCATGCGCAGGCGAGTCGACTGTCGGTCGCTCCTACTTATAGTTCATTCGCGTTAAGAAAATAGTGACTCATCACCGACTGCCGGCCAAGCCACGCCCCCTAGCCAATTAAAACGCTAGAAATTAGTAAGGCGAGTTCACAGTGCTCAGTTGAAGTCAGACCTTCGAACTGATCGGTTGTGTATTTTGCGTACTACAACAAAATTCATTCGTAATAAATGTAACGGGAGAATCTAGCGATACTGATTAGCGATTTAAGTACTTAGTTTTAAGACAATTTTGTATTTTTTTTATTTTAGTACTTATTTTATTACCATTAATCCAAATATGTGTTACTCTACTAATATAGCGTTTAAGTTGACATTAAAAATTACCTTAATAGGAATATTTTAACATGTTTAAAATCATTGATACTTTATTATTTTTCTATTAAACTTATTTAATGTTTTGAAAAAAAAATGTTTAATTTTTTTCTCCATTATGAATACACCCTTACCCTGCAGTTGCACTGATGAGTCACTATTTTCTTAACGCGAATGAACTATAATACTGATTTGGTATTCGATTTTATTATTTCATTAGAATTTAACAAGATTTATGACAATAATCAAAAAAAGCTACATTTTATTTATAATTTTTTGTCGTACTTACCTATAACTACTGAGACACAAAATCCTCAATAATGTAGGGTGTCCGGCCTTTCTACCCAAATGTCCGGCCAAACTGGCTGGTCTGTCCGGCTATTAAGTTTGGCGACCTGGCAACCCTAGGTATGGGTGTGACTGCTGTCAGTGCTGTCAGCATGTTTTAATAGGAATTATGTTAAAAGTTAAAAGGCACTTGGTACACTGCACACAGCTCTCTTTGAGAGTATGTTTGAATGATGATGGTTGAACTGATGCTTTTCCTGTCATTTTATAGAATAAAAACTTTTTAAACATAATTCTACTGTCATTAAAATATATTTGAAAGATTATCTTATAGGTATTGACTTTGTAGATAAAGTTTGTAAATATTTTTGTAACTATAACTTCTAATCAACAGTTCGATAAGTTAACATGGCATCTATATAATATATTATGTGTTATGTTTTGCAATCACTCATAGATTTATATATTATATTATGTAGGTACCTATATTTAAATTATTGTGTTTATAAATTTACAAAACACTTGCTTCACAGTTTCTTTAAATCTTTTGACTTTATTACATCCCATTTATCATAATTATTATTTTTAACAATATAGAACACTAAATAAAACACAACATCATTTTTTACAGTTTATTTTGTCATATTGTTATAAAATTTGTGTATTTAACAGCAGACAAATAAAAAAATGTTTGTGCCAATTGTTTCTGTAAATGGAAGGCAGTTTTATACAATAGGTACTTGTTAACTCTGGTTCAGATTAAGAAAATCTCCTTCTTGTTGGTTATGGCTAGACAAGACAGGCTATAATAGCAAAATTAAATATTTTAGTCATAGGCTAAGCTTAAATTTAGTCTAATCTAGTCAGAACCAGGCTTATCATTACCACTGCTTCCCATACCCAATTTATGGCACATTAAAGCTACTTAATTTATAAACATAAATTAAATTCATTGATGACATTGTTTTGAATTTTAATATTGTTTAGATGATATATATTGTTATATTTTCTGTGTCAACCAAGTTTTGTTATATAACCATAGTAGAATATAATATATCCGATACATTATTAATTATATTCACATAATTAGATTTCGGATTATCATTGTTTGCATACCTACTTTAATTCATTTTAATTCTTATTTCATACAACCTACAAATTTTGGTATTAAATATTTTTGCCTTTAGTTTTAGTAAAAACGACATTTCTACACAAAATATTGATTTAGATGACTCTACAGGAAATGTAAATAAATTTTCTAAGAAATATTTTCTAAAACAATGTTAGATTATTTTCAATAGACAATGATATTGTGCAATTAAATTATTGGATTCTTGTTGTGACATTTGAAATACATTCATTTGATAAGTATGTCTATTTACTTTGTTACCATTCCTTTATTACCAATTTTACCATTCCCTGTTGAAAATCTATAGGTTTATCCTTCAGAATACACGAATTATAAGGTAAAATTAAAGGATTCTTGTTGTAACATTTGAAATACATTCATTTGATAAGTATGTCTATTTACTTTGTTACCATTCCTTTATTACCAATTTTACCATTCCCTGTTGAAAATCTATAGGTTTATCCTTCAGAATACACGAACTATGTAAAATTAAACAATTAATGTGATCTTGATACAATTATTTTATTCTTCATATTTTCAAATTACAAGTAGGTACATGTACTATACATTTTTTACTACATTACGCATCTATGTTTAGAAAAGCTAGGTCAGATTACTATTTGCAGCAATTAAATGCAAATGCATATCTTAATATATATATTTCTTCTGTGCGTGTGTATGTGACTGAACTCCTCCTAAACGACTGGACGGATTATGATGAAATTTATTGTGTGTGTTCGTGGATATTCGAGAATGGTTTAGATTCACAATTTGGGCCACTGGAAATGTTTTTTAATTACTTTTTTACTTATTTAGTTTTCCCATATAAATTGTTCCTGTCTGTCAAACGTTTTGTGTTTCGTGCCGTGTCGTTCTAAACTTTGACACAGTCAGAATAACTGGACAGTTCGTATGTCATTATTTGTTTTATATTTTTTTTAACAGTAACATGAAATCTCTTAAAGATAATAAGAAAACAAATCCTCTTTCAATACTTTTAAGGCAGGACAACGTCTGCGGGATCCACTAGTATGTATATAATATACACCTATATAATATATACACACCTATATATTATTAAATAATCAGGGGGTTTTGGGGGCAATGCACTGATCTAGCTAGGTTTCAGTTTTAGAAAATATTGTTTTATCCGTGTTTTCAGTGATAATCAACATACTAAAAAATATGACTTCCTGACATTTGTAAGTATTTGTAATATTTTTGAAGTGAAAACTTCTTTAGCGGCGTTGTGCACTTTTTTTGGGATGGGTAAAAAATTTTAAACTCTCGTCAGGACACGTATCCTGATCGAATATTCGTAAGACGGAGGGGTGACAGCTCATGACGGCTTGACTGTCTATACTTGTAAAATTCGTTTATAAATATCAAGTATTTAAAATATGGACATTGAACAAAGTGCATCTGGCTGCAACCCTTTTTGCGTCCCACTGCTGGGCACGGGTCTCTCCCCATTAATGGGGAGGCCTGGAGCTTACTCCACCACGCTGCTCCAATGCGGGTTAGTGGCCAACCCGCTGTCGGATGTTTTCAAACCGCCCATAAGGCCTCCGACAAGGTTTAACGACTGTTATCTATCGACAACAACCGGGACCAACGGCTTAACGTGCCCTCCGAAGCACGGAAACGCGCATGAAATTTTTTGCCACTAGCGGTCACCCATCTCACACCCGACCGCGCCCGTTTGGCTTAGTTGCATAGATCGTTTGCGTTCTACGCTAACCGCCGGGCCACGCGCGCTTCAAGTGCATCTATTAATGAAAAAAGTGACGAAGAAATAGTGAAAGTAAATGAGTGAGTACTTAATAAAAATACTAGATGAAAAATAATACTGATAATAAAAGCAATTCGTGCGAAATTATTCCCTAACCATTCCAAAATATCAAAAATGCACAACATAATGTTCAAGTTTTCACTTCTGCCAGCACTACCGGAGTGCAACCTGTTGTTTTTTTTTTTAATTGGCAGCTACCATAGACTTAGGATTTTAGGATATACTACTAACCTATCCAAGTCTATGGGACCTACTTCAGTATATGGCATTGTTAAGTAACACTAAGACAATGAGTGTAGAAAATCAATTGTTTTTATCCGAGCCACACTTGGCCATCCAGGTACTTAACGATTTATATTATGCAAACAAAGATATTTTTAGGTTTTAATTTTAATACTCAAGATGTAGATTGTTAACCAACCAAACAAAACCAATCAAAGTAATCAGTAAAGGTATTGTTTCTTCAAGAAATAATAAGTACAGTACAGTTTAATATTTAAATTATGTAAATAAAATAATATATTTTATTAAAAATATCTGATCAGTGCATGGAATTTTTGTCAAAAGATTGACACTATTGAATCTACAAAAATCAATGAAATAGAGTGGCCATAACACAAGTTCTAGTTTTGGTCGCACAGTAGTCACAATTTTTAACTCATTTCTTATTTTAGGAATTAAAGTATTTATATGAAGTATGTATTTAATGAAATGAAATTATTGTAGGAAGCCTGCGAACATGTAACTGTAGATAATTGGCGAAAAAGTATAGAAAAAAAACTCAAAAATAATAATGTTAATAGTAAATATAATAATGGAAATAATGGAAGACTGTGGAATAAATATTATAACCACATCAACTAAAATATAGACCAGCAATTTATGATCGCAGTCAGGGAGAATTCTGATTCCAAATCTGATATAAATTTCAAAAATTCAAGTAATGACAGTGATTAACAATTTTATTACAATATAATATATTAGAAACTGTGTATAATTATGTAATAACCTAAGTTTATGTTGTTTGATTGTTGGGTGGTTATCAGGGTTATCGTCTTATTGAAAAAAGACGAATGTGGTTTAGAAAGATATCTCAAAGAAGAGATGTATTAATATGATTAAACATATTTTTTACAAAAAAACTCTGATGCTATTTGGTATTGTACAAAATGCATTGTATGCAAAATGAAAATTTTCCTTTTATCTATCCATTGTGATGATAGATCCTAGATAGACCTTTAATATATTTTCCTTCCTTTTGCTAGTTTCATTTTGATCATGACCTCTACATGCAATCTAAAAGGCTAAGTCTTGAAGGCATGTGGCTGGAATGTGGCAGGTGGCTAATTAACTGTTAAAAACTGTACCAAAACTTAACAATCTTAAAAAAAACATTAAAATACACAAATTATTATACACACCACCTTAGTACTTATCAAATATATTATATCCTCATCGTTTTAGATTATACAAAACTACTTTGATTTAAATTACACTTAATTTTGCTTCTATAAACAGCCATGCTTACATTTCACTAACAACACTCTTTTCTATGGAAAAGTCGTATTCATAGCTACTTATGTTGATTTTGTTGGAGAGGAAGGCCAGAAGATCGCCTATTTCAGTCGCATAGGCGTCTTTGTTTCTTGACATTTGTAACTCGCGCGACATGGTAAAGGGCACACCCTGCAGGTAGTGGAATGTCTGGTCCATAGTATTCAGCTTAGGGCTTGGGACTACAGGTGCTGGTCGCAGAGGATACTGTGCGCCGCTCACATTCGGGTACAATCCTCCCGTGGGAGTACGGTCTACAACAACAAATCCGTCGTCGGACTTCGGTCCCGGTATGGGTGGTACTTCATCTTCCACTGGAGACGATTTTCGCTTGCCAAAAAATGATGAAAACATTTTATTGTTAGTTGAATTCACACTTGCTCAAACTATAGAGAACAGCCAGGCTCAAACAAACAAACTGTTGCTAGTTGCTATTCCGTTTACTTTCTGACTCATGCACCTAGTAGAGGTGAGACGTATTTACTGGAATAGGTTTTTGGAATAGGTTTTGGCCTGGACGCGTAAGTACGCGTTCCCGCCCGCGCGTCTTTTAGCGTATCGAGTCTTTAGGAGTACGACGACTCTGCCTACGCGCGTTCGGAAGTAATCGGGAAGACGTCGCCGCACTTCGGGTAATGCGAGTCGTCGAGTCGCGACGGATTCCGGTAATTAGGGTAAAAGGGATGGATTTCGGATTAGGGCGAGTTATTGTTTGCGTAAATAACACTTAGATAAAACGCAATAAGGCTCTGTATTCTTTGACAAAATTATTTGTTTTGATTTGATGTTACTTTTTGGTTTACTTCGAATTAGCAATTTTAAAAACAAATTATTTTTTAGATTGAAGTTTTTACAGGAACTGCTGGCAGTCCTAAGCCTGCATAAAGTATGAAGGGAAGTTTTTGATCGTTATTTATATTAGAATAAAAAAAGAAAGTGTAAAAATCTATATACTTATATACCGAAGTCGTTTTATCCAATTTGTTAAGTATTCTCGAGTATACATTTTCTTGTTACGTTACGTACATAAATGTATATTCCCATTTATCCATATTTAAATTTGTAGACCATCCATATGAAGTACGAAGGGATGTGGAAATGTTAATGTTTAGTCGTATTGTATCGTAAGAAATAGAATTAAAATGTCAATATTTAGGTATGTACCTACCAATGTAGGTATGTACCTTTTTAGACCAAACTTGCTTTGGAACACTCGCTACATCCGACATTAGCGTGTCGTACAATTTCGATACTCTTCAAACTACAAAAATTAGTACGTATTCGCAAGACCCGCATTTACGGGAATCACTTGTGTACGTGTGTTGAATCCCGTACTCGTAAATACTCGTGGACCTAGTTTTTGGATCTAGTATTTTTGTGGACGCGTACTCGCAAGACTCAGTACGCGTTTTGCCTAGTACGTCTCACCTCTAGCACCTAGCACCCTCTACCCATAGAGAAATTAAACACTAACTACGGCCATAAGAATAAATATTTATTCTTATGCTACGGCCTCTACCATTGTTGTAATTATTATTTATTCTTATGCACTACGTTCTAATTGTTTCTTTCTTTAAATAATTATTTTGATTTGACACCACAGAACAGAGTACATTAATTTGTATTGTTTGACACTGACCGATAGAGGCACAGAGTACATTATAAGAAGTGACTGATGGGCCGACTGACAGCTGATACGGTGACTGATGCTGTCACATTTAGGGGTGCGCCGTCCCGATCGATTTTTTTTAGAAAATGGATGACAAATAAATTATTCATTCCCAAAAAATTGACCCAGCCCTACAATCCGAAAGGATTATGCATTAATTTGTAATATAATGAAACGAGCATAGCGTGCAGTCGATCTACGCAGCTAAGCCAAAAATAATCATACGCGTATTCATGCTTCGGAGGCTTAGAGCATCATAGGTATTGACTTTCGTCAAGTACCGGTGAGTGATGCTCTCTAGACTAAGTTCGGAGGGCGCGTTGTGCCGTCGGTCAATGTTATCGATATAGATTACAGGTTACAGGTTTAAAACATCTGGAAAATTTAAAATCAAATATCTTGCATTTGGTTAGAAATTCAAATTTATATATTATTTTTATAATATATTTATTTCGAAATAATCCTTTAAAGATTTACGATATCTCATTAATGGAAAAAATTGAAATAGCTAAATATGAAACTTTTAAATCAAAAAGGTATAATAGTAAATTATATTCAATAGCTTCCAAAAGAAAACAATACCATAAAACGGCAATTTCATATGTCAGCACCTTAGAGCATCAAAGGTACTGACTCACCCGCGTGCGTGTGTCATACTCTTAGGTCTCTTAGGTTATGTTGATACTCTTAGGTCAGCACCTGCTGTATACTTACTATTAAACTATATAAGTAATCCACATTCATATGTCAGCACCTACTATAAGTATAATTATTATTAAACTATAAGTATTCCACTGTTGTCGAACTTTAAATAATAATAATCTTTTAATTCAACTGTACATAATTTAAAAACCTGTTTATGGTTTATCCCGTTTATAAAATGTATTTAAATTACTATGGTCTTGGAGTCTGTCTTATCGTAGAGTCAGATAGATATTTAGACCATTGCAAGTTGCAAGTGTAGGCATAGAGTGTTATTATATACGGGGTAGTGTTGTTCACAGACTTATTGGTAATTTAACTTTGACTTGCGGTTATTCTCACCAGCAAAATGTTATGTAAGTAGGTATTAAAAAATTCTGTCGTTGATATTCGATTATTGGATTAACATTTTACATCACTCAACGATGACCACAGAGACTACGACATTACTACATTTGAATATTACGATGACAGTGACAGGACAGATACATACAAATAATACACAAATCCAAATCCATTCATTTCACAAATCCAATTTTTTTTAATTGGCAATCAAAATGTATTTTTTGCCTTATAAAGTCAATTTTGTCTTTTGTACAGAAAATAATTTGTATTTGAAATGAAACTCTTTAACTAGGTATTATATTGTTAAAATCGTGAAAACAAAACAAAATAAAGTTAGGGGCATAAGAATAAATAATACTACGGTTAGGGGTATTTATAAATTAGTGATAAAAGAATTTTAAAAAAGTGTCTTGCATTGCAAATGAGAATAAAAATTCAATATCATTCTTTGTTTTCATTGCGTAAAAAAGTCTTTACTGTAATGTGATTGGTTCTTTAGGATGATAAATTTCGAATTCGAATGTGGAAAGCCAATCAGAAAACAGAGAAATAGGTCATTTGCTACGTATGATAAACTCACAGAGAGCAATTTTCCGACGTGAATTGAAAATTGAAATGAAATTTAATAGACGTCAAAAATCTGGTCAAAACATAAGTCTTGTGTTGTTTTTATTGAAAATATTTAAAAATTAGTATGTGCTCATTATAAATGATGTGGTTTTTGTGTTAAATAAGACAAAACGGTGTCGCCTGTGTTTTGTTGTACACTGTAATATCGCGCAGTTTGTGGAAAACTTACTACGAAGTTCCTGGAAGTCCAGCTGGCTAGAAACAGGTTAATAGCGATTTTTTATGTTTACCTTAAGGGAGGATTGTATGGCGTAGGATTTATATTTATTATTTTCTTATAGTTAAGGTTTGCCAAAACTTTGTCTAAAAATGAAACTGCTTTTCACCTTATCAAAATATTTTGAGGTTTTTCTACTATTTTCTACTACAAAACAAAACATGACCTTTAACCCGTTTTATAAGCTTCTATTAATCTGGTTCCAGTCCGCGTATACTAAGATTAAACTAAGCTGCAACATAAGCACCAATCATGTCATAAGCTATAAGAATCTTATTGGACTTTTATTTAGAATATTCAAAAATACTGTAAGATACATGATTGTTCATTATTATTAAGGTAATGATAGTGTACTGTCTTCTTAGATTATTTAATACTAAGTAATAGTATGTTGCTTAAACCTTATTTATAGCTTAGAAGAATCTTCTGGTGACACAGAACCCATGCTCTGCGCCTTTAGTCCAGACCTCAGCATAAGAAGCATATCGTCCCTTAGCTAACAACACCGCATAAGTCATATTTACCAACTTTTCAGGAGACGAAAAAAACTGCCTATGTTAAAAAATCGGTGGAGTTTTGCTGTTTTTTCGTAATAAATACCTTAGTTAGCGGTTGAAAAATAAATATTTATACTTATATAGACGATTTACTTTATTTTAACTATTATTTTATGACTTGCGCGGTGTTCACTGATATTTTATTAGATTAAGGCGGTGTTGTTTGCGGAAATGTTAGGGAATAAGGTACTAATCGTAGATTTTTTTATATATACTACGATAAAATATCTATGGTATGATGATATGGTATTAAAAGATGATTTACAAAGAAAAGTTTTTATCAAGAAATATTTCAAGAATAATTAACAATCGTTATAACATAGGCAGTGGCCTATGCTGGCTATATTAAGACCTTATGCCGGCCCTATAGCACAACCGCGACTGACTAAACTGAAGAAGACTAGTAGGAACGAGTGACACTTAAAGCTCAAACGATAGGGACTCACCCACCACCATCCCATGGCCCTATCAACCTTCAGGTTATACGGGCCGAAACACGGGAGGCGCACCGCGGAATTTCGGTCTGCTGGTCATCACGGTGCGCTTCTTGATCTCCCTACATGACTCTTTTTTCGAGCCTGCTCATTCTGAGCTGGTCCCGTAAACGATAGGGACTGCGGAAACGAGGATCAACGTCTTTACCCAGGCAGACTCATGATGACTGCCTCAAGGTGATTTCACTCCGACCACTACCGTTACCCGCCAGCCGAGTCTGACTAGCAGTCCTCCTTATTATGTAACGGGGCGCCTTTACTATCATTCTGAGGGTGATATTTATGTGGTGGCATAATAAGATTCCACCCTGAAAGTGTTGCATTCGTTTTTTACCGACGTTAACGGTCATGCCACTTTATATTGGCGCACGGGCAAAACATCATCATGCATTTTCCTGCTCGGCTCTACAGAACGATGCGAAGTATGCACTGTCGTCTGCGAACAACGCCAGCACAACGTCATCTTCCCACTCCTCGAGGTGACTTTCGAGGGTTAGGATTTCGTTAGTATAGACTCTATACTCTAGAGCATGGGCGATACACGGTTCCCCTGAGGGACACCTGCCCATATGGGTCGTGGTTTATAGGCAATGAACTCCACCAAGATGTAGAATGATAGAAGAGCTTCATCGGCATCGAAGGCACGGGCGTCTCCAGCAGTTTTTAGTTGGGCCCTGGGTGCCATACACGGTCGAATGCCTTCTCTATATCGAAAGACACCGACAGTGTGTCGTTCGTTATTGGACTCATTTGCCAGCGTAGACAATAAGTCCCCTGGTTTTGGGAGAACTATTATTCCCTTCCCGTTCCCGTATTACCCTTCCCGTCTTCGAGATGGTAGCGAAGTGACCCGGGCGCAGAATTACGTTAAAGCGCTTAGTCACTGAGGACAAGGCTCTCTTTCGCAGCTTGGCCATCGCCACGTTCGGTATGTTGTCAGGGCCTGGCACCTTACGCTTAGGTAAAATCAAGACGACCTCCCGCGTCTCTGAGTGAGAAATAAATTTCAACCCTTCGAGTGACGGTTTCTGGCCATTGAGAATCTCCCCTACACGATCTTCTACGTGCAGGTGGTTGGCCGTTTGCGGAGCGAACTGCTCTTGCCTCAGCAAGTTTCACCTGCTGCAAAACAGTTCTATTGTGTTTCGGTGGAAAGGTGCAGTAGCCGGTCAGACTTACATCAAGCGACCATCATGACATCAGACACATTCGTAGTGGCAGCGCAACTGCATGCGATTATAATTATCTCGGAGCGCAAAGTATTTTCACGAAAAATGTATGACAGACTAACGACTTGTGCGGTGTTGAGAGGCCAACCGACTTGCGCGCTGTCACTACTTTTCGAATTACAGGTTCTAATTGGTGGAAAACGATATAATGTGACCAATGGTTAGATGCGCAATGATCAGCTTCATCCAATGGCATTAAAATGTAAAAACCGCCAATTTTCGACTTGAGCGGTGTTGTAAGCTAAGGGACGATATTTAAGTTGACCAACATACTTTGACATCAGAACAACATAATTATCTGTATAAAACTTTATAAGACTCTCAAAGAACTTAAGACGTGATAGAAGTTAGCTGGAGTAATGATGTGCATGAAGTGCATGGCACAGTAGGCATGAGAGAGGTCACAGCTCTGAAAAACAGCTGCAACAATTTTCATGAAATTTAGTACCTATGCAGGACGTTTCAGGGGCAATAAATCAATCTGGCTATGTTTCATTTTTAGAAAATGTCATATCATTGTTTCTATCGGATAATTAATTTTAAAGTTAACTGAAAAATATGACTCTTCCTGACATCTATATAATACATTCTATTATATTTTTTAGTTGGGAGCTACTTCAGTAGATGGCGTTGTAAAACTAATTCTTTTTATCTGAGCAACACTCGGTCATCTGAACACTGAACACGAATAATCCCTGGCATAGATCTTTTGAAATCTTGAATAAAATACAAAATTTTTATTTATGAAACATCTATTTCTGGTTTCATAGCAATAAATACATATAATTAGCAGCAATAGAGCATATCTTTTAAGTGTTATAGCAAAAGAAAGTAGGCTAATCTTCTAAATAATGTAAGGCATTTAAATAATTTGTGTTGTAGTTGTATCAACATGATAGGATACTGGAGCCTATTTCATCATGCTGCTAATCCCAATAATGCCCTGTAATTACAAACATTTAGCACATATAAAGGGGTTGCAGCAATTCAAGTAATTGTATGAGTTGGTGGGGAAGGGTACAACTAGGGCATCGAAACTCGGTTCAATTTTGAAAACCCGGGTTTTCGGGTCTAAGAGTAATCAAAACCCGGGTAGACCGGTTTTTTCGAGCATTTCGATCTTTTTATTGTAAATTTTTTAAAATACACTAATCTTAAGCGTTTATATATCGATTTCCTACAATAAGTACAAAATATAAAGGATGAGCAAGAATTTAAATAAATGAAACAGTACTTAACAAATTACAAAAAAAGTTTTAATGTTTAAAAAAGTGATAAAGATTTATTTTTTCTTCAGAATATCTTAAAACTTAGTAAGTAATCTAGTGATTGGTTCGATTCCCACCCAGGACAAATATTTGTGTGATGAACTATTTGTTCTGTATTTGGGTGTTAATTTATCTATTTAAGTATGTAATTAGAATTATATAGTTTTTATAAGTTTTGTCCGTGCTGGGGAGGATTAAGAATACTAACCCCAGCCCCATGTCGGGATACCAGGGTGTCGTAAGAGGCGACTAAACCCGACAACTGCTCGGTGGTAAGGTACCTTCCTGGGGCCTGGCTGGATGGCGATTACCCTCGGGTCGGAGTCAACCGTTTAATGCCTCTGGCTTGCCTTGGCTTGCTTTGGTGTGCCTCTGGCGTGTTTCGGTTGTGAGCCCGAGATCCAGTTCTCCCTGTCCGACCCTTCCCTATCCCTATATCATTCCGTTGATGGCTCTTGGGTTTCCTTTGCCCTGGTAGCCGTGGTGTGACGGCAGGAAGACCCGGTGAAACGGCTGTCCGCTGGCTGCCCGCTGGTCAGTTGGGGACCCGAACCCAGGCCTCACTGATAACCTTTGGCCTGGGAGGCTGTCCCACCAACCAGCGAAAAATCCGTTGCGCGGTGCCGTGCCGGGGTAAGAGACCGGAGGGGGCCCGGCATCTGCGCACGGGGAGGACCGGGGCCCTTTCGTTACCCGCGCCGGCAACCCACGTCCTGCCAACAGCTTGGCGTTAAGAAGCCTACGCCAGGGCCTAAGGGGCGATTCCCTTCACATTCCCCACTCCTTTTCTTTTTACAGTTTTTTTATGGGCAGGTTTAAAAAAAGTAAAGTATTCTCAGCGGCCATGTCCATGTCATCACTTACTGTGGACAAGTGCAATATCAGGGGACAACACTCCAACCTGAATGCTGTCCACCAACACCTAGAGACAGCAAAGCCGGCTTTACTTTTCCTCACGGAGACACAAATTGCACTACCTGACGATACATCGTACCTGCACTATCCCGGTTACATTTTAGAACACGCGTTTAGGCGTACGGCAGGGGTAGTATGTATTTCAGGGAGGATGTCTGTTGACGCCGTCTAAGCTGCCTTGAAGACAAGGACCTATCGGTGCTTTGGGCACGTGTAGACGCTGGGGCTAGAACCCGAATATATGCGTGCCTCTATAGGTCCTATAGCGGAGACGCGGAGACGACTCAATTATTTGAGCACGGCGAAAAGGCGTCCAACAGAGTGCTGGAACTGTGTCCTTTCTAGACACAAGTTTGCGCGTTTACCGCTAAAAAACCCCATTTGTTACAATTTACTATTAATTTATTTATTTATTTATTTATTTAATTTAATATTGCACAAGTAAACATTACAGATATTGTAAAATCCAATTCGTTTACTTACTTATTACATAATTTTTCAACGTAACCTTTTGCACTTTCCAGAAATACAGCAGGTGTGGAATAAAAAATGTCCAAATTAGGATTTTCAGCCAGTACATCATTTAGCATTGTCAAGGCGCGAACGAGCGGCGATTCGCGGACCGACACCAACCTGCACCGAGGCAGTGCAAAAAGTGGATGCCGGCGCGCTCGCACGTAGTTGTCCGGAGCAAACAATAATATTTGCTCAAGCACTGTGGGGTTGGAGATGGTACCTCTCACTAATTTATAAAAATATTCAAGTAATTGAACATCACGCCTAACTTGTAGGGAGTCATAACCTAGCATACCATTAAGGAATAAGCTAGGGTAAATGTTCGGAAATCCCACGAAATAATTATACTGCTTGTAATATAACCATCTCAAAAACTTTCTTTGGAGTTTCTCCAACATGAGTATGTATTTTTCTTCATGTGGACTCCAGATAATTGTGTTGCTTTCTACCAGGCTTCTGACAAAGCTGTTATACAAAGCCCTTATTGCAGACACACTTTCAAAATCTCTAGCTTGTCGTATTACAAACCCAAGTGCTTTGTAAGTTTTTGCTGTTATTGCAACAATATGATCGGCAAACCTCAGGTCATTAGTTAGTAAAAGCCTCAAGTCTTTTACTGAAGCTTTTCTTTCCAAAGCCGAGCCACCTAATCGATATTGATGCTCCATCGAACTGTGAGCACGAGTAAACGATACTACAGAGCACTTTGCCTTGTTAAACAGAAGCTTATTCCGTTCACTCCAGCTGTACACATTATCAATATCTTTTTGCAATAGTTGACAATCTGTTTCACTTCCGATTGCCAAAAACAATTTCAGATCATCTGCAAACAACAGACAACGTGCTGTGCTAACTGCATCCGGCAAGTCATTTACAAATATCAGGAACTCTAAAGGCCCTAGATTTGATCCTTGGCTTATCCCAGAATACGTATAATACGGGTCAGAGATGTGTCCTTTATACTGCACATACTGCCTCCGATTTCGGAGGTAGCAGGAGAAGAACCGTAGCAAAGAAGGAGTAAATCCGGCAGCTGCGAACTTATGAAATAGTAGATCATTATCGACCGTATCAAACGCCTTCCGAAAATCGAAGTATGCCGCGTCAATTTGTAACTTACAATCAATCGATTTAGTAGCATAAGTGTAAAAGGACATCAGGTTACTAGCCGTCGAACGCCCTTTTCTAAATCCGTGCTGAGCGTCAGACAGCTGACTGTCAAACTGCACACTGATTTGATATTGCAAGATACTCTCAAACAACTTACCGAATATAGATAATACAGCTATTGGTCTAAAGTCACTTGCTTCTGAGCTGGAATTGTCTTTGGGCACCGGCGATACTCTTGATATTTTCCATGCATCAGGGTACCAACTATACTTTAAACATAAGTTGAAAATATGTAGCAACGGGTATGCAAACACCGACCGGCAATCTTTCACTATATAGGGTGGAATACCATCTGGCCCAGCTGACTTTTTCGGTTTAAGTTTCATGAGTCCCCGTTCTACGTCCGCCAGATTCAATGACCCAATGTGAATCCGCCGACTTGTACAATCAGAACATTCTAATACACTTTCAATACTCAGCATTGGAGGTGTATCCGAATAGACTGATCTAAATTGGTCAGCGAACAATTGGGCACATTGATTCTCAGGAACTGTGTTGCCATCACTCATAATTGATATTCGTCCCCTTCCCTTGCTACGTTTTGAAGCTATGTAGCTCCAAAAGGTCGAAGGGTCCTGCCGAATATCTTTTTCCATTTTAAACTTAAAGTGTCGGAAATCAGCTTTGATGCTTAACTTAGCAAGCGCCCTGTAGTACGAAAACTTAATCCGATGTCTAATACGTGATGTTTTCTTGTAAAGACGATGAAAGTGCGCTTTATGTTTAATGTAGCGTCTTGTTAAAGGCGTGTACCACTCAGGGTAAGAATACCGAGATTGTACCGCCACACGCGATTTAGTGGGAACACAATTATCTATGCAATTATTTAAAACCCTATAAAATTCGTTGACAGCTGACTCAGGATCATTATTATGTAACACGGTCTGCCAGTTCAATTTACAAATATTTTCGTAAAGTAAACATAAATTACTTTTACGAAAATCCCATTCTGGGCTCACGCTAAGTATTGAGTGACCGTGTACATAATTGGTATGTTGGCGCTCAATTACGATATCCAAAGGTGGATGATATGGATCTGGCAGTATGAGCGTATCAACCGCCCGCTGCACCCCGACCGTGCCCAATGATGAACTGGATAAGACTAAATCCAACATGCTATTGTTAGAATTATAGACACTGTTTACCTGCTGTAAATCTCCCACCGCCAAAAGGTATTCAAATTTTGCATAAGCACCAATATTTGAAGAATTAAAATTAAAATCTCCACATATAATCACTTTCTCATACTTTTTGCAAAAATATTCTATAAAGTCAAAAACATACATGTATTTGACCTCCTCTGTGGAAGGCGGAATATATAAACAAATTGCTGTAATAACTAAATTTCCATTGAAATACACTCCCGCACAAACAAGTTCACACCCTACTAACTCGCTATTTATTGTTTTTATTAATTGTAGTCGATACTGCGGCGTTGATATAATTGCTACTCCCCCTCCCCTTCTAGAGCCCGGCCTGTCAGCTCTAAGAATGTCGTATCCATGGGGGACCACTTCTGCGTCGCTGATTGCAGCAGTAAGCCAGGTCTCCGACAAAAGAAATACATTTGCCTGCGATGTTAATATCTCCGTCGATAGAACGTGCAGCTTCGTACGTAAACCACGAACATTCTGATAGTACAACGATATGGTACTCTTCTTATGAATGTTGATGGGTAGGTACGTCTCTTTTGCGAAACCACTCATTCAATCTTGCGTTTGGCGGCCAGTTTTCTGCTGCCATAAAGAAGTGAAATGAGCTTTCAGGTACTGAAATTACGAACGAAGCGTAATTATTGTGCTTGAGTACAAGCTTCTGGACGTTGTAAGATGTTTCAGATGGCTTTTTCTTATTCATATATGCCTGTACTTTTTCAATGGTGGTCTCAGGGTTCAGCGACCATAGATGTATAGACCTATTCTTTTCTATACCCATTAATTCCGTATCTGTTTCTCCAGCTCCTTGAATAATCGGGCGTTGTTTACGTCGTCGCACTATTTTCCATTGCGCCGTTGGTTCCTTGTTCGCCGTATCTTCTAAGGTGCGCGATTGCAATGTATACGCATCATTGTTATCAAGCGTACGCGATGTTGTCGGGCGGCTTATCACTGCTTGCGCGGGTTGCGCAGGTGGTGGGGCGGGAGTTGCTAATGCGCGTGCGCACTCCGTATCACAGTCTTCGGCCGCAGTCGTCACCGATCGGATCGCTTCGGATGTGGCTCGAGCATGTTGTCGTCGAGTCATTATTACCTCACCTTTTCTCGCTTGCGGCATTGGTTGTTGCTTCTCACTCTTTTCTGCAGTTCGTTGTCTATTATTTGAACTGTTTTTTACCGTTTTGCCTGACGTTGTTGCTCTGTCTTGATCTTCATTTGCAATAATAAGCCGATCTAGTTTTGCTTCTAAAGATCGAACCATGTCGACTAAAGAATTAATTTTTAGTTCCATTGGTAGAACTAAGCTTTGGATCAACTTTAAGATATCTGTAGACCCGACTTGATCCATTTTACGATAGCTTTTCGATAATAACCACGGAGCGTACGCAAAGACGTTGCACGGCGCGCGAGAGCGAGAGAGCGAAAAAAAAGTAAATAAAGTAAATTAAGTGCAGTACCGGAGTCATTTGGAGCACAAAGCCAAATTGGCGTCCAAAAAGCTTGGTGTCCTCAATAGGGCGAGGCAGTACTCCACTGCGGGGCAACTCCTGACGCTGTACAAGGCCCAGGTCAGACCCCACATGGAGTACTGCTCTCATCTCTGGGCAGAAGCACCAAAATACCAGCTACACCCATTTGACTCCGTTGAAAAGCGCGCAGTCCGAATCGTCAACGACCCAAGATTGACTGACAGGCTAGAACCGCTCAGCTTACGAAGAGACACAGGCTCGCTCTGCGTATTCTACCGACTTTACTATGGTGAGTGCTCCGAGGAACTTTTCAAACTCATGCCTACATCACCATTCCATGATTATACCACCAGGCGAATGTTAAAGTTCCACCGGCACCATCTGGACTCGTCGGTCCTCTACAGTCCGATTTGCACGCTCCTTTTTACCACGGACATGTAGGTTATGGGACAACCTTCCAGCTGAGGCATTCCCAGTGGACTATAACATGGGGTCCTTCAACAAATCTGTAAAAAGAGCTCTCCTCCAAAGCCGGCAATGCTCGGGTGGCTCCCCTGGGGTTGCCTAGGTTGCATAGGCGACGGTGATCGCTTAACACCACGCGGCCCGTCTGCATTTTTGTTCGGTTTACATGTAAAAAAAAAGTTTATCAGCTTTCTGATTACCATAGTACAAGCTCTGCTTAGTTTGGAATCAGGTGACGTTGTATGAATTGTCCCAAAAAAAATTATTAGAATTTCCTCTTACTTAATGAACATAAAAAAATTAGGGCATCTAAAGTTTTGTCACTCAAAGACGAATTGCAGACAATTCCAGCCGAAGAAAATATACGCTCCGGCTCGACGCTAGTAGGTGGAATAGTTTTTAAATGTTCATATACCAGCGATAGGTAACGCCCTCGCTGTCGCGTACCGCCATTCTCGAAGAGTGCCATTTCTACCCTCACAGTAGTAAGCAAATCGTCTGATGGACAAGCTGATCCAGTTTCAGGAGCAGTATTATCAGTAGCAGTTGGTAGGAACGTAGCAACGAAGCTACTCTTTACGTAATAAATAATAATTTATTAAAGCGTGTTTTTATTCCATTTACTTATTATTGCATTCGAAGTGGCTTAAACATAATAAATAACAAAAACAAAAGTAGTAAAAAAAAACCCCGAAAAACCCGAGTTTTGAAAATCAAACCCGGGTTTTTTTGTAATCCTCAAAACCGGGAATACCCGGGTTTTTTCGGTCCAGCTAAACCCAGTCTCGATGCCCTAGGTACAACCCTAAGTCCACTGCGAAAAAAAATAAAGTAATTATTTAAGTAAAATTCTATTTATTTAATAAAGCAAACAATTTCAATCAAAAATTTAATATGAATAAAAAATCATTTTATTACTTTGTAACTATTTGAAAACTATAAAGTTTGGTAAAAACTACTTTGCAATAATCCACAATCTGAATGTATGATAGTGTATACTTTTTCATGCAGTAGCACCTCCGTATATCCTATGTGGGATAGGATACAAAACCGTATTAAGAATCATATTAAGAACTGTATGTTGTGTTTGGGAAGCCTAGTATACAACTTCTGAGTGAGTGCAACACAGTCACGTAGGATGTGTATGCCAGTTTCCACTTTGTTATTGCAGAATCTGCATAATGGGCTAGCCTTTCAATTAAGTGGCTGATTTAACCATATGGGTGCGACATATAACTACATGACTTTTTGTTTATTTCTAAAGCTTCCAACTTTATTTGTTCTTCCATAAGCTCCCTACTTAACCTACTTTATATTGAGAGCATACTTATGGATTTTTTTTTCTGTGCACTTAGAATGCAACCCCTCTAACAATTCCCCATGTGGCACTCCTCAAAGCAGCTCTACGTTCCAGAAAAAAATATAGTAAAAAATACCTACCCTTATAGATAAAATATATTTTCAACATTTACTAACTGTGCAAGCAGAACTATCACTGTTATTTCACAGCGGGAGCTGCACAGTTAAGTTGGTCTAATTATATGTATCCATTCTACTACCGAAGCTCTTCACTTGATACTTTAGGAATTGTTAAATAAAACATACAATGTTCTGTTTTGTAGTGGCGACTTTCATAGACTTTAGACTTAGAGTTAATATTTTATTTATATTGTTCCAGGAAAGAGGCTGTTACCTGAACATGGCAGATGATCCTGGCCAATCTTCATCACATCCAGGTAGGTGCCATAATCTTTACATGATTCAGTATCCTTCTCAATTTTGAGGTGAAAAATAATTGTAGGATTTACTAGACAACACAATTTTACAGAACATTACAATATTATGATAAATAAAAAATCATACTAAAATTTTTGCTGTTGCACTTGCTGTCAAAATAAATTTCTGTGATAAAAAGTGAGTTGAGTTGAGTAGGAATTCATGGGTGCCAAGTGTCAAGTTCTGTGGCATTAAAAATGCTTTGTATGAAGGACTGAATAAATTATAATAACTGAATTAAGTTCCTTGATCTTTTCGGAATGCTTTTTGTTCATTTGCAGATCCTGAAATACTTTGTGCATATTCTGTTCCTGTACTTACACATATTATTATTCAAGTTCTATTCTAAGTTCTTTTGGATAGGGAGGTGGGCACCCCAGTTAGGTATATAAAATAAAAGTATAAATTATATAGGTATATTTTTATTTCATATCTGACTGACGAGTTGTTAATCTTCGTAAATAATTGCTTGCGAGATTTGTTTTCGGGGTTACAACCGCTTCAAAAATAATGTTTGGATATCAGGTATAATATAAGAATGTCGGCGAGGTCGATTCCTCCGTACAGTATCTAGTAACAATGGAGGGTTGGGGCTCGGGGGCTCGTCCCAGCAGTCGGGCGAATCGATGCGCGCCAAGGCCACGGCCGGGCGACTATTGATTCGATATAAATAGCGCCAGCCCTCCGCCCTAGTGCTCCCTGCCCTCCCCGCACCCCCGAGCCGCCGCCCGCGGACCCCTTCCCGTGACCCATCGGATCCGCTGCCAGTTCGATGCCCGGTTGACCTTGATGACTCCACGTGTGGAAATGATTTTTCATCTTCGCGTACTTGATATATGCGATGGTCACTAACACAGAGCAAAGAAAAAAAAATTCTGTGGTCACTAATTTACTAATTAATTATACCTATGAAAATTAAATGCTGTCAGTAATATTACCTATACATTCCCGGAACTAACATTGAATCTAATCCTATAGGTACCTATCTTAATTAGATGGTTTATCATTTTTGTTGTTTGGTCAAGATAAGGTAAATATAATTGTAAGCATTTATAATCTAAAACAAAACCTTTATTGATTCTTGCGACCTACCCAAAGTTAGAGGTGAGGATTTACTACCACTGCCACTCTCCGGGCCTTCCTACACGGCCTTGCCGCGGTCCACAACACGTACCTTCATTGCATGGTGCCTCCGAGAAAATAATACTGGTTGTGTAGCAGACACTACTTATGTGTTGTAACGGAAAGGCATTGATACCGACCAAATAAAGAAAGGAAGAAAAAAAGATAAATATTTATTTCATATTAGGAATACCCTATAATGGTGAGAGACCTGTGCCCAGCAGTGCAGAGTGCAGACACGAAAATGGTTGCAGCAGTTAGGAATACAAAATAGTCATTTTTCCCGGTCATCGCCTTTAGGTGCCCGTTTGGGCTAAAAAGTATATTTATATATTTGGCTGCAACCTTTTTTTTGCGTCCCACTGCTGGGCACGGGTCTCTCCCGTTTGGGAGGCTTGGAGCTTACTCCACCACGCTGCTCCAATGCGGGTTTGTGGAGATGTGAGTTAGTGGCCAACCTGCTGTCGAATGTTTTCAAACCGCCCATATGGCCTCCGACAAGGTTTGACGACTGTTATCTGTCGACAACAACCGTGACCGACGGCTTAACGTGCCCTCCGAAGCACGGAAACGCGCATGAATTTTTTTGCCACTAGCGGTCACCCATCTCACACCTGACCGCGTCCGTTTGGCTTCGTTGCATAGATCGTTTGCGTTCTACGCTAATCGCCGAGCCATGCGCGCTTCATGCATTTATATATTTGAGACAAGTGACAGCTGATCGTGTGAGAACTCAAACTTAGAAAAGGTGTCTGTCAGGTCCCGATTTTGGCAATAATGGTTTACACATGAGATATTAATATATACCGTGGCGGGCTTTTCTGTAGAACTATTTTAAGATAAACATTTCCATCATACATTATGTGTAACTAAGGTTTTGGCAGCACACGCCAGAATAGCGTGCAGATGGTAGATTTTTCATACTTACTTGACACTTTTCGTCATATTTTGGACAATTCACACAATATCTTTATTAATTGTAGCCTATATGTTATTCTGATGTATAAGCATTATTATTTTAAAGTTTCATTAAAATCCATTTAGTAGTTTTTACGTGAAAGAGTAAGAAACATCCATATTTACAAACTTTCGCGTTTATAATATTAGTATGTAGTATAGAAGCTTTTGGAGAGGAAAAATGTATGCGGTCAGAGTGAGATCAAAGGCGAGTTATCAATTATTTTGGAAATATCAACGGTGTACGGTGGAGTATTGTACTGGATTTTGGTGCACGGTTGTGCCCCCGGAAAGACCCGGTACCCCTTCTTTTTCTTTTTTTTTACCTCCAGTACTAGGTTTCGAATACACTTCAAAATTCTCGGGATAGGTCAACTGTAGACTAATCAAACACACACACTGCACATAATTCAATTATGTGCAGTGTGTGTGTGTATGATAATTGACACACTGATGATTGCTTAAATCATGTGCTTTACCTTTGTCTGACCCTATAGCTCAATTATGTAACCTGTGCTTTACTAATGGTACGTATCCTTTGGTCTTAAAAATTACTATGGTTTGTCCGATATATGTATAGTTTTTATCTCCGAGTGAACCCTACCATTTCTTTGGACACAATCGGTGCAAAAGGCTTTGGCATAGTATGGACAAATGTTTTCTTAGCAAAAATAATAAATGCACTTGAATTTCCTATGTCCTATATCTAAGATGTATCTTGGACACGGAATTCAACGCTTTTTTGTAAGTGCCAGCTGAGCATCATCACGAGACAATGTCCTGAAGAGGAGTTATGAACCATTGTATACATTGATTCAAATCACTAAGGAATGTCGACACAATTGCTCCTGATTGCAATTCTTGGCGACATATTTCAAATGTCTATGTTTTCGACTTTCAACTGGATGTAGTTTACTGGGCTGACTGTATTCAGTATTATGCTGTCTAGTTCTGACACCTTGTAGTTAGAGAGTTTCTTCATTTGCAAATAGTCGTGTAATAACAATATTTTTTTAATAATATCAAAAACTATATTGATGTTACTGATGGATTCGATTATCATGCTCATAATGGTGTAGGAGGAAGATGGATATTCACTAATTTCTTTCGGATAAATTTCCATTTTGTTCCTCGTCCTCCTCCCCAATAATAATCTCCTGATTTTCTTCGTCCAATCATCTTAGAATATACGGAGTTTGTGTATCATACATTTTACATATGTAACAAATATTCTGAAACAATATAACATAAATATAAACACAAAACAATAAAATAACTACGAAGATCATAGATAAAATTTACTTACGCCATTCGTCGCGTGGGGTCTTTCAGAGCCCTGCGCAAAATCACAGATCCATAACTCAGGGCACCTGTAAGCAAGATGATTTTCGATAATGTGAACGTGAACCATAATCCTTTTTGAGAGGCTACCTAAACTAAGGGGTCCGTAAAGTTTTCTAAGAATACCAATTTTGCTATTTTATAAAACCTGAGCTTTGAAAGACCCCGCGCGACGGATCGTCCTTTAAACAAGCAATTCTTGTATATACCTAATATTTTTTGAATCGCGGAATCGGCTCCAACAATTTTAATGTTTAGTACCTTGGTTTGCGGGATGATAAATCGATCCATCTAGGTTTTATTTAAAAAAATTAAATTATAAAAAAATATTTTCAGTGAGAATCAACTTTTAAATATAAAGTGAAAAATACGATTCTTCCTGACATCTATTGGAGAGTATTAATAATATTGTGGCGTAGAACGCCATCCGCCGATCCGACGTTCAAAGAAATGACAATGTCGACTTGAAAGACCTCTATAAAAATTTGCTGAATGCTAAGGCTGAATGGTTACGTGGGCTGAGTGCGGAACTAGAGACCCGGGTTCAAACCTCAATTAAAACCTTATTGCGTTTATTTTTTATTTTTTGTGATTTTTTTATTCGGAGCTATTTGAAATTGCGTTGTTAAATAACACTGCATATGAGTGTTTCGTTTGCCTTGAACTTATTGCGGGACAAGGCACAAACTATAAAGACGAAAGTTTGTAAAGTTAGAGCTAGAGTCAGGGCGTATAGAGAGTTAGAGGCTTGACTCTACATGAGGTCTAGAATAACTTTTTGTCAGTGCGAGCTACCTATATGGTCTCGTATTGACAACATTTTTAAGTAAAATGAATTTAGTTGAGATCAAATTATTCTCATATATTTTTATTGTTTTACTGTACAGGTATTGTCTGTTCTGTGAGGCAGCGTATTTTTATTGTAATGTATATTAAACTGATGTCAATGTTCTGTGCAAAATTAAATGTTAATTTGTTACATCGGTAAATAGGTACCCAATTAACTTTATATATTTGTTTATCATATTATTACTTATGCTTTTAAGTCGAATTACATTCATTATGAGATGCACTTATAGGATACACCAAAAAATATATAAAAAATGCATTATGTGGGAATCTTTTATTCATGTCTCGACTTCGTGCGGGTTGCGCCTGCCTATGTTTTTATTTGTTATTGTAGTAACAAATAAAAACCCTCAGATATGGCAAGAGAAAAATGTCATAAGGTTACAGTTTTTCTAGGAATTCATATCGATCGGTTAGTATTTCTTATCAAAAAAGTCAAAAGAAAACATTGCAACTTTCAAATCAAATACATAGTAGACGTACGCTAACCAATAATCCAATCCAGGGTCGTAACTCCATCAGCAGAGACGGACAAGAGAAACAAATTACCAAAATGTCTTCGCTTGTTGTGACTGCGGTTGTTTGGATACGGAAGGTCAAGGGCGTCCATAGGAAGCGAGGGCAGGGGACGGGGACGCTCCCCGCGCGCTCATCGTGAGGCATGGGCGTGGCTCTGGCTAGAAATAGACCCAGCAACGCAGTTTGTCAACACACGCCCACGCACTTCGAGTCGGGCTCCCGTGGGGTGGGTGCCGGGAGGTGTCGGGAGGCAGGTGCTCCCCGATCTTCCCCATCGACCCGCTTTTCTAGGAAGCTCAGAGCTCGTCTCCAGGTTTTGTTCGTCGTGTTGTCTTGCTGTAGGTTATAGCGTCCAAAGACAAACAAAAGTAAACCCTTCATTTAAAAACCCGGGGGTGTGGGTTCGTTAGGTTTTACAGTTTAATTAACACAAAAAAGAACCCCACACAGCAGGGTTCTGTCGACATTAATGACATTAACCTCTGCTTTTATAAAGTATCGTCCCTCTCTACCCCCTTACAAAAACTACGCGTCTCGCAGGAGGGAGTTGGGAGAATAGGAATCAGTGGGATGAGCGCAAAATTGTTGTTTGGTTCTAGTTTTCCCCAAAGTATGTCCATAACAAACAAAAACAGAGTTGCAGATGTATGTTTTTGATATTCAAGTATATATTTTTTTGCATACCTAATGTACATTTTGAAGCTGTGTCATAAATATAGAAGTTTCTTTGCAATATTTATTCGCGTAATAATCAATCAATAGACCCCAAGAATTTGTCGCTGATCTATCAATTCATTAGACAAAACTAAGTTTATGAGAATACAAGAATTAGACATTACACATTTAAAATAAGCACCCTAAATATAAGAAAATCCAGAATCGCGTTGAATTAAACAATTTGGGGCTTTGAACGTAGACAACGCTGAACACAACATAACGCTTAAAACAACGTATGCTTGTTAAACGGATATAACCTATATGGCTATATGGCAATACAATAAATATAGAAACCTAAGCCAGTATGATAAATAACGATGACATAAGCTGGGAGGTACTTCTAGAGGCTGGCTGCAGCACCAGGTCAACGTGACTTTATTGCAAGATCATAACCTGCAAGAAAATTACTCTTTAAAAGTAATACATTGAATCCAAACACGATGTCTGCTGTGAGTTTTAGAAGAGTTGGGTTCTCTGGAGGCCAGGTGACCAGGATTCTGGTGGTTGCAGCTAAGCTAAGGATATTGTCATGTTCAATTATTTAATTTTAATGAGAAATATTTCTTTAACACATTAATAAGTTTATTTCTACTTTAAAATTATAATATACCCATTAAGCGAACTTAGCTTAGGTAGAACATGGATTAGTTTATGAAAAGGAAAAAAGAAGGCAGGCTCATAAAGTATAAAAAAACAATAGAATTGGTTCACGGCAGAAGTGGGTGCAGCGGTGGTACTTCCCCGGGCGAACCATAATAGTTCTACTACTACTACCTACAGAAGAAGAGCTCTATAAAAAATTCGTTCATTTAATTAAAGCTTCCTTGGCCCAATGGTTACGTTGGCTGACTGCGGATCTGGAGAACCGGGTTCAGACCTCAAACAAAACCATATTGCGTTAATTTTAACTTTTCGTTATTTTTTATTGGGAGCTATTTCAGATGACGTTGTTAAGTAATACTATGCAAATTTCGTTTGAAATGAAACCAAGAAAATTAATTGTGTTTTTTTATCCGAGCAACGCTCGGTTGTCCAGGTGTGGTTAAACATTTTTTCACCATTTAACCCGTATCTGAATACAAACATTTCAAAGTCAAAATAAGTCACATCCGTCAAATTAATAAAATGAATTTAATCCTGTGATTTAATGACCCCTAAATACAATGGAAATAATTAACATACATGTATTTAACAATTGAAATACCAATTACTATTTGAATTTAAAAGATAATTTCAAAATTAACTTTTATATGTTATTGAATTTAAATTTTAAATCATTGACGGCTATTTCGACGTATTTTCAATTTGAAATTAAATTATATCTACTTATACAATACTAGTTGTAAGTTTTAATTGACGTATTTAATGAGTTAGTTAGCTTGTATTGAAGTCAGTCGCCAAAAATGGTATTTTTTGCTCGTCTGCTACTACCGAGTCACATTCACCATAGGCATGATGACAGATTTTTAAATACCTTTCCTTATTGTAGGTACACGTCTCCTAGTTTCGAAAAAAAGTTTATTTCAGCAATAAACTTAAGTTTTAACATAAATTAATGTATTTTCTGCTATGTAATTTGAATTAAGCGCGAAAACGCTTGTAGGTGTGTCGTGGCGTCGGCTTGTTCGTCAAACTTCAAGCAACACGATGACTTTTACTGAGACGTGACGTCATTCCTTTTGATTGGCGTTTCAGATAACATGGTCGATTGCCGTATTTAATACTTTTATTTTATTGAAAATCTTATTAATCTTAATGTTTATATTAAAACGGGATCATATTTTAGAACTTTTTTACACGCTTTTTATTAGCTTCACCTGTATGTTTGTATGTTTGTATGTTTGTAACCGACTTCTTTGGGCGCGATTTTGACCCACTTTAAACGGCCAGATTTCGTTCAAACTTTGTAGATTTATTGAGGACCGATGACAATACACTAATTTGATAAAATTATTCCATTTTTCAATTTGCAAAATATGACTTTTGTTCGATTGCGTTTATAGAGCTACAGCTATTATACGACTGTTATAGATCAAACGATCTAATAACGAGTATTTTAGCCACTTTAATTCAGCATCTGCTTAAAGGTGGAGTAAAAGTGCTAAAACATAGTGCTGTAAACGTTTATTCGACGTCCTTAAAGCACACATTAGCAAATATTGCCAAATAGTCGAGATAACCGCTATTACACGATAAATGGGTGTTTTAAGAACGGTTACTCGGCTCTTATACGATTAAAGGCTGAGTAATCATTAGTCGAATAGTAATTATACTATTCGACTATTTTGCTGCTTGGGTTGCTCATATTTATGTAGGGGAGTAGACTATTGGTGCTCAGTAACCGAAAACGTGTATGAGATATATAAAGAATATAAATAATTTGTTAAGTCGTAAGACAGGTGAAATTTTATGAAAACGTAAAAATTAAAAAAATATGTAACCTTGTTATGTAACAAGCCTAATGACAGATAAAGATATTTTTGAAAGAAAGAAGAAGGTTCTCAGTAACCAGTCCATTGCTCGTGGAAACATCATGGAAAGAATAAGTAATCCAAACTAAAAAGTAGAAAATAAATAATAGTTTATTAGCATACATTTTTATGTAAAACCATTTATTCTCTGACTCTTTAATAGTGTCATCATGCCTATTGATCAAATTGAAAAATCGTTTAGGTAGTTAGTAAAATATTTTGAGCCTGACAAATATTCCCATCGTGTCAAGTTTTACTATTTATTGGTTTTATTGTGTCGAAAGTGTCGAAACGCTAAAACCCGACTACTGAATAATCACACGGCCGTATACGAAATTTTGCCGATTTCGCTGTTTTACCTGATTTAACACATGAGATATTGCAGTTACAATACAGTATTTCCATAAGTTTCACTGCACAATATAACTGATCATTTCAATAAAAAAAATTAAGCTTTCCAAGCTTTAATGATCAATAAATTGTGGATAATGGTTATAAGTTGATAGTTATAATTTTTTAGAGCATTTAAATAAATGTTTTTTTCATATCACATGCATTGAAACAGCTAGTTTGATCTCTGTTTTGCCAGTCGATATAAAACAATTTCAAACCAATCAGAATGTTTCAGTCAGAAACAACGTTGTTTCTACCCTTAGACTAAGAATAATGTACTTACGGTTTCTACCCGACACCTTCATTTATTTATTATTTACGTCTTTATTTCAAGTCTGTCAGAATCGCATTGACAACTGTCGTCAAATCGTTGTCAAAAGATATTACTGCGCTATTTGGCTGAAATAGTCTTCTTCGACTGGCTACAGAAATCAAAACTCGTTGTTTCATTACATGTGATATGAAAAATACAGTGTGTGTCACGGGATGAAACAAAGACGATTTCAGACCAGGGCGATGACTGCCCTCGCTTCGCTCGGGCCACTCCTTGCCACACAATATACTATTTATTTGTCTATATATATATAGAAATGAATCCCTATTTTCCTTGGTCACGACATCACGCCAAGAAAGTTCTTATAAAAGAAAAAAATAAGAATATTGCACAGAAAATTAAAAAAATTAAAACCATATTATTTTATTCATTTAAAATTCGAATAAAATATTTATAGTTAAGACAAGACAACGTCTATGGATAATTTAAGAATTCCCTAAATGAAAATGGGTTTAAATTATCTGGCTGTGAATCTGCCATGAGATTCTTGATTTTCATATAATTTTTATTAAATGGGTTTTGCTGATATTTATGTTTTTAAGTACCTACTTTAAACTTGATTATTTTTAATACTTTTATTATTATTATTTAAACTGAATTAAGTTTGATGAAAATAGATCTCAACTTTATTTGGTGAGTTGTTGATAATTTTATTTATATTTTCTTTTGGCAGCAATAGAATCAATATCCTATAGTTTGTAAAGCAGAAATTGAACAGCGATTGATTAATTCATTCACAAGTGACCAAGTACGGGGTTATATAGTAACATAAAAAGCGACCTCTTTGATTTACATGTTTTTAGTGGATTGACGACATAATTACGTCACAACATAGTACACTAATACACATAACAAAGGTATGTACACACTGGGACGATATAATAAGAATAAGTCCCTGTAGCTTTGGAATTAAGAATAGAGCTACGGTACCCCCTGCCTGCTCGTAAGACAGACTAAAAGGGGCCTTCCAGTGCTGCGGGAGGTGAGAGTGGGAGCTCGATCCGTCCAGCCAGCAGCCCTGGAAAGGACGGCGGTGTGTGCGTGGCCGCATACCGCCGTAAGCATCGGAAGGTGCAGGCGAGTACATCTGCTCTCCCAAAGATGGGTCCATTCCAGGGCGCCGCGCGTGGAGGAGACCGGTGCGTTCCACTGGAGATCCCGGAGTCCTCCCCAATCTCAGAGGCAGGCCACCGAGGGAGTTTTAGTGCGGTCAAATCCCACATAACCCGGTATCCTCTCCCAAGGTGGCGGGTACCTTTTGAAGGTTCCCCCCGATACAAAAAAGGGCTATATAATACGTACCTACCTATAGATTCGTCATGATCCATTATAATTCCGTCATGTCTGTCCGTCTGTCTGTCGCAGACATGGCTTTGTGAACTTGGCACCCAACTTTTGAAAATTTGATTTTTTTTTGTTTATTTGATAGATTTAGGTTAGTAGTAGATAGTAGTGAAAAAAGAAACGTCATCCCCCGAAGTTTCAAAAAGTAAGATTTTTTGTTGTTTCGTATAGAGAAAGATTAGTAGTGCAATTAATTTCGTTTGTAGTAAAACAGAAAAATTATAAAAAAAATGATTAGATCCGGAATACAATTTTTGATGTACACTCACTGAAAATGATTTAACTATCCCAAAAAACGTTGTATCCACAGAGGGACGAAAGCAAAATTATGGCGATGCCGAGTGACGTCAGTAACAAGCAATATAGTTTCAACAAACTATACAAAATGCTTATACCGTCTAGAGAAATGTGGGCGGATAAGGCATCAAACGGCAATAAGCGGAGATATCATCTGGTACACGGATGGATCGAAAAAAGACGGACGGACAGGGGCAGGAGTATATGGTCGGAAACCTAGTACCAAGTTCTACACTAACCTAGGCACCTATACAACTGTCTTCCAGGCTGAAATGTTTGCAATAATACAATGCGTGTACGAAAGCCTGGACAGAAATTATACCAACAAACGTATAACAGTACTATCGGACAGTCAGGCTGCTCTTCAGGCACTACAGTCCGATGAAACTCAGTCAAAATTGACCCTAGAATGTATTTACGCACTCAACAAACTGGGCGCACAAAACAGTGTAACTCTCGGGTGGGTGCCAGGACACGTAGGTATCTGCGGTAATGATGTAGCTGACAAACTAGCCAAAAAAGGTGCTGCGTTGCCCTTCATTGGACCTGAGCCAACGGTGGGCATTGCAAAAACAGCTTCCCGAACTATGCTTCATGTCTGGTCTATGAACCAGGGCAAAGGCCTGTGGGTGTCCGCTCCAGGCATGACGCATGCAAGGGCTCTGGTGGCTGGCTACTCTAGCAAATACTCAAAACAAGTGATCAATCTACAGCGCAATGAAGTACGTCTGCTTGTAAAGACTCTTACTGGTCACTGCAAACTAAACAAGCATATGTTCAAACTAAACCTAAGTTCCACAGCTATATGCAGATTCTGCAATAGCGAAGAGGAATCGGGTATACACATCCTATGTGACTGCGTTGCACTTACACATAGCAGAAGTCGTATACTAGGCGGCAGCCTAGTCACATCACATCGGAAGATGTCAAACTTCTAGATCCCAAGCGCATCGTACGGTTCCTAACAACCGTCGGCCTTTGGAATTTTAAAACCATAATTTAACAAAAATTAATTCGTATTTGATAGTTTTTCTTTCGAATAATAATGACTTTTAATATTATTTTGGGGTCGTGTCAATGGCATAAGGACGCACCTGTGGTAACCATTAATTTAAAATTAAAATTTAATAAAAGTATCAATGCAAAATAACCACTTTTTTCTTTTGGAAATCGGTTTTAATTTATTTTCACATTTTATACTGTGATAACTAATACATACTGTATTTTTAAAACATAATCGGACTACTCCGTTAAAATCAATGAATGAGTGACTTATATCAATATCTATGGGTGGGAGGGTTTCTAGTAAATATTATTTATTTTTTGTCGTGCAGTGGTTAAAACCAATATAATTTTAACACGCTTTTAATAACTTCGCTTGTATGTATGTAAGTTTGTAACCGCCTCATTTAGAATCTATTTCGACCCACTTTCAAGATGATTAAATCAAACTTTCTACACTTATCGAGAATCCGTGGCAAAACAATAATTCAATGAGATTATTTCATTATCCTGATTAGGATCATCAAGATTTAATAATTTCTCTTTTTTTTAAACTATGTTTCATTCTATTCTATAATCGTTGACGACAATAGAATGCCACTGCAGGCCCACTGATATCTTTTTACAGATTGGCAATTAATGCACTCGTCGTGGCAACATTTCTGGCAGTATTTATTATGATTTTCATGTCTTTAGCAATGTAAACTTTAAACTTTTCCTTATTCACAGTTATTTAACGAAAATTGTGATGATCAAATCAGAATAGTACGAAAAACTGATTTAGTTCATTGTGTAGGTATATTCTGTTAGCAATTTGGATTCTCTGGCGTGTTGATAGCTGATCGTGCTTGCAAATCGCTTGAACCTTGACCTTTACTGTGTGGTGCAAGTGGAAAACTTTGGTATTGTTTTTAGATAGCTATTTTAGGTTCAACTTGATACAATTTAATAGTCTTAAAGTCATGCTTAATGCGTTAACAATCCATAGCTCTTACATATATGGCTACAACCCTTTTTTGCGTGCCACTGCTGGGCACTGGGCTCTCCCCCTTATTGGGAAGGTTTAACGACTGTTATCTATCGCCAACAACCCGGACCGACAGCCTAACCCTCCGTGCCCTCCGAAGCACGGAAACGCGCATGATTTTTTGCTACAAGCGGTCAACCATCTCACATCCGACCGCGCCCGTTTGGCTTAGCTACATAGACCGTTTGCGTTCTACGCTAGCCGCCGAGACATGCTCGCTTCGTAGCTCATATATAGAGTAAAAAACAATATTGATGGTATCATTATTGTGGCGGAATTAATGTTTTTATTGTGTATTTTTAACGATTAGTATTTAAACAATGTACTTACTCGAATGATTATCTAAGTAACTAATGATGCTTTCACAGCTTACACATTTAATTTTTTATTAGATTACCTAAGAACTTAAAAAAGGGCTGTGTTTTTAAGGTTCATCTATTTATGTACGTATTATTGTTTCTTTACTCCAGTATAATTTAACTCATACTTAAAATTATACTAGGCAGACCAATCTCGTGATGGCAAGCGAGGCCTCGTCGGCGTCGCCTGTAGACACGAAAATCTCATGGAGTCAAATGCGCGTTGCTGGCTTTAACCTTTAAATTCCTGATCAGATTTCTATGCACAGGACATTATTTTAATTTTCATCGCCCGGGGCCGCCCGGCCGCTCCTTTTAGATAAATTTATATAAAATCATTTTTATTACTTATTTATCCAAAGTTGTGTTAGATATTATTATTTTTTTGTTTATGTTTAGACTTTTGTAAATATTGTAATATTATGCACTTGGGCTACATGAAGAGGTATTAAAGCTTCAGGTAAAGAAAATATAACGTTCTTCTGTAACTTAGACCAAGCAAGTTTTCCATGAACTACAGCATGAACTTATAAAAGCTCCTACAAGCTTCAGTTACACGTGAAAGGCTGTTTTCCGTTCGCCCATTTTTCTTAGAAACTGGCGGTGCAACGTGCACTGCAGCTATAAGTTATCGATTTTGCGTTAAGCCACACTTATTCGTTGGCCGACTAAAATAGAAGCTAATAAGTAAACGTTGGCCACTAAAATCGAGCTTTCTGTTAGCGAATCGATGTAGGGGCAATCGATGAGCCTTTTCCAACATGTCAGTATTTGCGGAGTAACAGGTTTTATAGAAAATTTCCGTGTCTCCTTACAAATTATCTTTCAACAATAAATTCTGTATTAATATTTGGAACAATAAAATTATCCAATTGTGTCTAGTTTTGAGGTATCCATGCAACCCTTTTTGTTTCCTGCAAAATGGCCAGTAGCCATCAAGCTGAAAGTTCACGAACCCCACGGGGTTAAAGTAGGTAATTACTATTACTAATTATTAAAGTATTATTATTTACTAATTATTAAAGTACTATTATTATTATTAAAGTAGGTAATTAGTAAAAACAAGGTAATGACAGGCGAAGCTGGGTGGTAGTCTAAAACCAAGAATGATAGCTCATACAACTTAAATTTTGCAGATCTACTCCTGCCTGCTTCTTCAATAAGCTCTTAACCATAGCTCTGTGCTCGTAACCTGCCAAATTCGAAATCTGTAATATTTCTAAATTCTGGCTGCAACCCTTTTTGCGTCCCACTGCTGGGCAGGGGTCTCTCCCCATTATTGGGGAGGCCTGGAGCTTACTCCACCACGCTGCTCCAATGCGGGTTGGTGGAGATGCGGGTTAGTGGCCAACCCGCTGTCGGATGTTTTCAAACCGCCCATAAGGCCTCCGACTAGGTTTAACGACTGTTATCTATCGACAACAACCGGGACCGACGGCTTAACGTGCCCTCCGAAGCACGGAAACGCGCATGAATTTTTTTTTTGCCACTAGCGGTCACCCATCTCATACCCGACCGCGCCCGTTTGGCTCAGCTGCATAGATCGTTTGCGTTCTACGCTAGCCGCCAGGCCATGCGCGCTTCATTTCTAAATTCTACAACGGTATAATTGTTGTATGTGTGAGTTACGCCTGCATTTCATTTAATCACGTGCGTCAGGTAGGGATTAGTATTAAGGGTGAAAGTTAAGGGGAAAATGGTTCTCTGTGACTGAAGTTTTGCGTCTTCCGTATTAACTTGCTCTTAACTCTGTATTATTAGAAGTTTGGTGGCTTCACAATAAAGTGCCTGGAGCTTGTTTCCATTTTCTCCGAATTCATGTGAAGTCTGCCATTACTACTGTATTTTGTGACACCATCCCTGTGAAAAGCTCATAAACTAAGATAACTACTATCCAGTGTGTTACTGGATGTCGTTCCACGCGCGGATTGAAAATGCAAGCTCTTTGTTATCATGTATCTGGTCTCTAAAACTCTATTCACGTATAATATGCACGTATTGTGAGAATTTCTTAGCGCATCTTTGTAAACTGGGAAAATACTTAAAACGTTAACAACGTTAATTTAACGCTGTAATTGCTATAAATCCGTCTACAAGTACTCGTTCGATGTAAGTTAGATAAGCACATACGATTCGGGACTAATAATAAACTGAAAAAATTTGAATCCTGCATGTTACCTACTTAAAAACGGAGACTAACTGTTTAAAATGCAAGCGTGGAAGCTTATGCATTGTTATTTGTAAAAATAATATCGCTAATGTATGAGAAGAAGCGCGCATGGCCCGGCGGTTAGCGTAGAACGCAAACGATCTATGCAACTAAGCCAAACGGGCGCGGTCGGGTGTGAGATGGGTGACCGCTAGTGGCAAAAAAATTTCATGCGCGTTTCCGTGCTTCGGAGGGCACGTTAAGCCGTCGGTCCCGGTTGTTGTCGATAGATAACAGTCGTTAAACCTTGTCGGAGGCCTTATGGGCGGTTTGAAAACATCCGACAGCTGGTTGGCCACTAACCCGCATCTCCACCAACCCGCATTGGAGCAGCGTGGTGGAGTAAGCTCTAGGCCTCCCCAATGATGGGGAGAGACCCGTGCCCAGCAGTGGGACGCAAAAAGGGTTGCGGCCAATATCGCTAATGTAGCCATTGCTTTTGCAAGATGAAATGTACTAAAATATATGTGGAAAAGTTTGTGGAAACCTTACGTGGAATAAACCGTTAGCCAACAAAAATGTTAACACTTTGTAGTGTCTACTTAAACGCCTATCAATAACAGTTATTAATATATTACGAGTACGACGCACGTTAAGAATACCTACTGCATACTACCCAATAGCATAAGAATACCTACTTCGCAGTATATGGAATGTTGTGTGGGAATATTTCTCGAAATTGATTCCTGGGGTGGGGCGTGTCTTTGTCAGTTTTGATCGGCCGCTCTCCTCGCGTTTACTTATGATAACGAACTTTCCGAAAATTCTGAGCCCATTTATACCATTTGTTACAATTATTCATTTTATTCGAACATTGTGATACCTACTTAATTTCGTTATGAACTTTTTTATTGTGAAGGTATTGCGATAACCTTCCTGCTCTCTAAGGTGATGAAGCGTGTTATAAATACGCAGCTCCTTAGGTACCTCGAGAAGCACCGGTTGATCAGCGATCGTCAGTATGGCTTTCGCCAGGGCCGGTCGGCCGGTGATCTCTTGGCATACCTCACACACCGCTGGGCTGAAGCCGTCGAGGGCAACGGGGAGGCTCTGGCAGTCAGCCTGGATATCGCAAAGGCCTTTGACCGGGTCTGGCACAGGGCCCTTCTCGCGAAGCTTCCATCTTACGGTCTTCCCCTGAGGCTGTGCAACTGGGTGGCAAACTTTCTGTCTGAGCGGCAGATTAAGGTCGTTGTTGACGGATGCTGCTCAGATATGAAGCCCATTAACGCCGGTGTTCCCCAAGGCTCAGTGCTGTCCCCTACACTATTAATTCTGCATATCAATGACATGCTGCAACAATCACGCAGTATACATTGCTATGCAGATGATAGTACGGTGGACCACTATACACTTGTCGAGCCAATGCCTCTAGGTCACAAGTGGAGGAAAGCAGAATCAAACTTGTGTCTGAAGTCGAGAAATCTCTGGAGCGGGTCTCGGAATGGGGTCGACTTAACCTTGTCGAGATTAACCTCACGAAGACACAAGTTTTCGCGTTTACCGCTAAAAAAACCCCATTTGTTATAGCGCTCCAGTTCAAGGGCACCGCGCTCACCATCGGTGAAAGTGTCGGTATCTTGGGAGTTGACATTACGAGTAAAGTGCAGTACCGGAGTCATTTGGAGTACAAAGCCAAATTGGCATCAAAAAAGCTTGGTGTCCTCAACAGAGCGAGGCAGTACTTCACTGCGGGGCAACTCCTGACGCTGTATAAGGCCCGGGTCAGACCCCACATGGAGTACTGCTCCCATCTCTGGGCAGGAGCACCGAAGTACCAGCTACACCCATTTGACTCCGTTGAAAAGCGCGCAGTCCGAATCGTCAACGACCCAAGATTGACTGACAGGCTAGAACCGCTCAGCTTGCGAAGAGACATAGGCTGAATAGGTGAGTGCTCCGAGGAACTTTTCAAACTAATGCCTACATCACCATTCCATGATTATACCACCAGACGAAGGTTAAAGTTCCACAGGCACCATCGTGGCGGTCCTCCACAGTCCGCTTTGCACGCTCCTTTTTACCACGGACGTGTAGGTTATGGGACAACCTTCCAGCTGAGGCATTCCCAGTGGACTATAACATGGGGTTCTTCAAGAAAGCTGTAAAAAAAGCTCTCCTCCAAAGCCGGCAATGCTCGGGTGGTTCCCCTGGGGTTGCCCGTGTCCATAGGCGACGGTGATCGCTTAACATCACGCGGCCCGTCTGCCTTTTTGTTCGGTTTACATTTTAAAAAAAAGTTGCATTTTCGTAGTGACGTAGTTACTTATAAAACTATTAATCTTAATCACAATTCCGTTCCGCAACGTTGCCTGTAAAGAGTAGACTACGTGTGTCCTTCCCAGAATTGGAGCAGGTTTGTAGCAATTTTTTATTTATTTTTCTGTACAATAGTATGATCTCTGGAAAAAATTCGCGGCATTGATAAGCGGGTGGAGGTTGTGATTTGTAAGCTTTAATCAGCCATTTTCCGTGCGATTCGAGTTTCTTTAATTTGACTAATGGGATGGAGGATACCATGTGTTAGGATAGGACTACGGTATCCCATGCCTGATTCCAAGAAGCGGCTAAAAAGGAGCTTCTGGGGGTTTCAAACGGCAAGAATGGGAGTTTGAACCGTCCAGACAGCGGCTCTGAGAAGGACGGTGGTGTGTGCGCGGGGCGCATGCCGTCGCAAGCACTAGAAGGTGCAGAGAGCACCATCTCTATCCGGATGATGGGCACGTTTTAGGGCGCCGCGCTAGTTTTGACCTGGTGCTGCGACAGGCCACCGAAGGACTTTTAGTGCGGTACGTGGTGTTGAGTAAAGCTTATGAGACGAGAGAGACTTATCAGGGGTCAATACAAAATTTCAATTTGGTAAATACCTTTCTAACCGGAGCCCATCACATCAATGAGATTTTAAGTTCACCTGATAACAACTTTATTTATCCTTGATTTAAATAACTTTTATCCTCATAATTCTGCGAAATGTGTAAACAAGTAAATAGTAGTAAATTTTCCATGCTTGAACGAGAATTGCTTTGCAATGATAAACATCATTTGGTTTCCTTATACTAAGTAAACAAAATGTTTTCGGTCACTGAGTCCTGACATCTTATGAAGCTTTTCTTGTAATTTTCGGTCGTCAATTTAGGGGTACTTTTCCATGCCCGGCGGTATGAAAAAGTTTGGGTATCCTTTTGGTCAACGATTCCTATCGGTTGGAAACTTTTAAAGTTATTTTACTAGGACTGGTACAATGCCGCAAGTGCCATTGCGGTCTATTTCAGCCTACTCATCGTCAGGCAGAGGCACATTAATAAGGTTGTTGCGAAACTTGCGAAACAGCATCAAGTGGTCCGCAAATAGACACTTGCGAGTCCGCTCCGCTCCCATCGCTGGACGTTCGCTATTTATGTAAGCGCGATGGCCCATCGGACGCCGTAACGCTTTCGACCGGTTACGTATGCGCCTTAACTCTAAAAATAGCAGCAACCCTCGTACTTACATAATTATTATCGGTCGGAGGCTGTGTTTCCTGCCCTCGCCCCGCGCCGGCCCGCAGTAGGAGAGCGGCCGTCGCGGGGTTCGCGTGCCTTCGCGCGCTTTACCTTCATGATGACCAGCGTTCACCGATGTGATGCGATTACTGACGCTTACTAAACTTCTATGTTTAACGGGTACACTTTGAAATGTGACTAAAGATTTTAAATTTTCGGTAAATTAATCTTAAATAATTAAATTTCAGTCTACTTTAGAACAGTAGTGGGACTAATGTGAATGTGTTACTAAGTAAATTAAAGTTGTACCAGAGCGACAACCGACAGAACAATGTCAGTTAAACCAACAGCTGTGACAGCCAAAGGTAAATTTTAGTGTTTACTTAGTTTGGGTTTTGGTGTAGCCGCTCCGTAGCATACATACATACATTGTATACATTGAATAATATTATTATAATGAAGAAATGGGAAGAGCAAACGTAATGTTTACTGATATCGGGGGAAACCTTCAAAAGATACCCGGTACCTTGGGAGAGGTGATACTGGGTTATGTGGAATTTGTACCGCACTAAAATCCCGTTGGTGGCCTGCCTCTGCGCTTGGGAGGAATCCGGGATATCCAGTGGAACACACCGATGTCCACCGCGCGCGGGGCCCAGTACGGGCCCATCTTCGGGAGAGCAAATGTGCTCTCCTGCACCTTCAGATGCTTACGGCGGCACGCAGTCACGCATACACCGCCGTCCTTCCCGGAGGCGCTGCTGGTGGGACGGATCGAGTTCCAACTCTCACCGCTCGCAACCCCGGAAGCCCCCTTTTAGTCGCCTGTTACGATCAGGCAAGGGATACCGTCACCTATACTCAACTTCACGCAAAGCTCAAGCCTGGTTTAATATCTTGCGCTGATAATCTCCTCATTGCAATCTGGCGGCACCTACACCTTTCCACTGAAATAACATAGAATTGATTCACGTCGATTTTGAATGGATATGTTTTCAATATAGATGTACTATGTCACGAAGTCCGTTCGGCTATATGAATGTTGTGAGGCGTGTACGTGCAAATTATTTTAGTGTGAGACCTTTACTTCACCCTTGAGAGCACTCAGTGTTACTACGTTTCAATACCAGGTACGCAACGGTGGGGAATGAACGTAGTAAGTTAGATGTAAATTAGGATTTTTAATGATTTTTTACTTTTATGATTTATTTGCTAATGTCTCAAAAGTTGACGCGCGCTTGTCAGTACCTACACATCACTAGATACTAAAACCAGAGCCGATCGGACTTAGTGAAATAGAATATCTATACGATATGTATGCGGACACACTTAAATATTTCTAAATATGACTCGGCAGACGTTGTTTCGCCTTCAAAGTACCGAAATAATGAAATCTGATCGCAGCGTCATAATATAACATACATAACCAAAGTATCTTTAAAGACATATCGTTCAGAGACATTTTGCAAACCCATCAATCACTCTGTCAAAACTGTATAATATAGTGTATCGACTGTGCACATATTGTGCAGAAAAAAAATAGCTAAATCTTTACACTTAGGGCCTCTTTCACCATCTCCAAGTAATGTGTTGATTAGTTACGTCCCAAGTAAAGTTGATTGGCAAGTAAAAGCCACGAGTACGGGTCAGTTTAACATATGATTAGTGCTATTCAAACATTGTGAAATTGAAGTTACAGAGGACTTTAACCGACAATTAGCGTACTTGTCACTTTACTTGAAGGTGGTGAAAGAGGCCCTAAGGGTCGTGGTTATATCTATACTATAATATTATAAAGAGGAAAGATTTGTATTTTTTTTGTATGTTTGTAATGAATAAACACAAAAACTACTGTTCCGATTTCAAAAATTCTTTCACCATTAGAAAACTACATTCACCCTGAGTAACATAGACTACTTTTTACCGCGAGAAAATGCTTCATTCCTACGTGAAAATGGGTAATAGGGTCAACGCGATTTAAGAAACTGGCTAAACGCCTATGATTTTAATAATGCAGTGAAGCCTGGAATAGCAAATAGGCTATTTTTATCCTACGGGGACCAATTAAAGGGATAAACGCGGGCGAAGCCGCTGGCGGAAGGCTAGTATTAAATATAACTGTCGAAAGACAAAAAACTGGATTGCACCAAGTAGCCCTCGTTATGTTTTAACTAAAATTTAACCTTAATCTAATTCGATCGGTCAACGTCAAATTTACCTAAAAACTGTCTGGATCGACGATAGTGACAGATTAAAAGCTGTCAATTTAGCAAGTGCTGTACGACATTTATTGTGCTAAAATTGTTCCTAATATCTCTCATACAATATCCACTTAAAAAAAACTGGGAAATAGTCATAATGGTCTTGGCAGCCTCATTGACCAATGATATTTTTGAAAAGGGGTAAAAAGGCATTGTGTAACGCATCAAGCACACGCTGACATTCTGTAAGAGGTTGGTAATTATTACGGTAAGGTAAGCGCCGGTGATAACCACAACAAGAGTAAATAGTTACTGAAGTTTAAGGCATAAAAGAAATAAGAAATAAAGTTCGTGAATCTAACTTACAATAATGTTAAAGTTAAGCTCGAGACCAATGTAGGTAATAAAAAGGACTAGAAGTTACTTAAATTAATTTGATACTAAATCATGTTTTTATATCGACACAATACTTAAATAAATATTTCTAAACAACGTGTCTTACAAAATGTTACGATACTATCCGTTGACGTTTCAAGCTATATTTATCTCCGGTAATTAAAATACTAAAATACTAAATTATTCCAAAAAATAAGTTTAAAAAACTGTATAAATTAGTCCGAAAAAGTTTGATTTGTGCTTTGGACAATAAAAGTTTGTGAAGTGCCCAAAAATAAGTTAAAATCTCGAAATTTTTCATTGCTATACAAGTCAGCTGACCGTTAAAATTATTACATTTCAAACAATGGAGCAAAAAATAGAAGACATCCTGGAAATGCTAAAGGTATTAAATGAAAAAGTAGATAAGTGTATTACACAACAACCACCTGTTTTAAATGAAATAAACGAGCTGCGAATAGAACACACCGCGTTATGCAGAAAAGTTGAAAATCTCCAAAACGATTTTAACAAACACATAAATAATAAAAAGTTTGTTGTGTTTGGCATACGAGAACACCAGTATGAAACAGAAAATGAACTTATTGATATGATAACTAACATAATATATGATCACCTGCAGATCGACATTAGCGGCTATATCGAAAGTTGTTCTCGGCTTGGCAGAATGAAAAAACGTTCACGCCCAATAGTAGTTGAACTTATCAGCGTAAGAATGAATAAATTTATTATCAGCAATTCACATCTCTTTCACTACACCTCCATACGTGTGTCCCAATATTTGACATTGAAGGAGCTCAGTGCACAGCAAATTACACGAAAAAACATGTTTATAGCTAGATCACAGGGAAAACACGCTATCATAAGAAACAATATACTATACATAAATGGGAGTCCGTATTTAAACAACACTGAAAATCTGGAAACTGTATGTACCGATAAAAAATATGACAACGCATCCGAAATAAGAGCAAAC
This sequence comes from Pyrgus malvae, assembly GCA_911387765.1. NCBI lineage: Eukaryota > Metazoa > Arthropoda > Insecta > Lepidoptera > Hesperiidae > Pyrgus > Pyrgus malvae. Next base: position 1,100,250 of record OU426958.1, on the reverse strand, counting down.
AACGATTACGCGTCCAGCCCAAACACGCCGGAAGATAGAACTAAACTGGACATCGTGTTACCGACTGCATCCCAGAGATTATCGCATTCATCAATGCAGACGCATGAAAAAACGCTCACACCTACACTCTCAAGACACAAAACTGCAACGAATGCGTCAAATAATACCAATATCGACTACAAAATAAACAGTAATCCAAGTCGTGAAGAAACCATCCGTCGACCCATAACGAGAAGGCAGATGGTGAAAAATCAGACATTTCGTCCCCATTAATATTATGTTGCTAAACATCCAATGCCTAACAAATAAAATAAACGAATTGGAGGCGTATCTGTTGGACACCGATATTTCTATTGTTTGTTTAACAGAAACTTGGCTCAAACCTGGGCAAGGTAATAGCCTGGTACAAATAGAAGGTTACCAAATGGCCACAGAATATTGTAGACAAAATCACTTACATGGAGGAGTGTGTATTTTACTAAAAAATGATCTCCAATATTGTATAAGACTTGATATAATGGAACTTACTTGTGAATTTGTAATTGAAGTTTGTGCCATAGAGTTAATCAATTTAAATTGTATTATTGTATGCCTATATCGTGCAAATCGCGAACCGCAAATATTTTTTAAGCAATTAGAGTTACTTTTAGATAAAATAACGAAAAATTGTAAAAAATCTATATATTTATTAGGAGACTTTAATATAGACACATTGACTGAATATCCATTAGCAAAATCCTTGCAAAATATATTATGTTCTTATAATATGAAACAAATTGTAAATGAACCAACAAGGATAGACCCAGTCACTTATAGGAAAAGTTGCTTGGATTTAATATTGACAAATATCAACAGTAAAATCTGTACTGTAAAAGACATAGGAATATCAGACCATCATGCTGTTTTTGTGACTTTAAATTCCTCGTATACTAAAAATAACTAATATTTGGTTTAAAGAAATTAGAATATTTAATGAATGCAACATTAACAAATTTATTGAATCAATTAAAGATATAGATTGGGACAGGCTTCTCATGGAAAAAAATGATATAAATAAAAACTATACTATTTTTCATGATTATATAAAATATATTTTCGAAAAGACATTTCCCAAAAAAAGATTAAAAATAAAAACAAATACAAAAACTTCCTGGTTAACAAAATCAATAAAAAAATCATGCAAGAATAAAAGACTGTTATATATATTTATTAAAAATGCAAAAAGTCACATTTTAAAAAATCATTATAAAATTTACTGTAAAATATTGAAAAAAGTTCTTAAAATGGCAAAGAGACATAATAATATAAGAAGAATGAATAATTCATGTAATAAGATACGTACAATGTGGCGTCTTATTCAGGAGAAAAAAGGCAATGAATTTAAACCTAAGCATAATATACAATTAAAAGTTCAAAATAATACTGTTACCGACCCATACAAAATTGCAGAAAAATTTAACGAGTTCTTCGTAAACATTGGAGGACCCATGATAAAAAATACAGTACAAAATAGCACTAACAATTTATCAACGTCACACACAATCTATATTAAACCAGTCACAGAAAACGAAGTAAATTCCATAATCAAACAACTTAAAAATACATTCAGTGTAGGTTATGATAGTATACCGACGATCTTAATAAAAAAGAGTAGTACATATTTAGTGAAACCTTTTACAAAACTAATTAACCAATCCTTTAATGAAGGCACTTTTCCGAACCTATTAAAAGTATCAGTAGTAAAACCATTATTCAAGAAAGGGGACAGACACGATCCCTCAAACTACCGACCGATAGCATTACTACCAATAGCCTCGAAAATATTTGAGAAAGCAATGTGTAATCGCTTATACTCATTTTTAAATAAATTTAAATTATTAGACTGTGATCAATATGCATTCCAAAAAAACAAATCCACCTCATTGGCAGTTTTTGAATACACTAGTAAAATTCAAGAATACTTGAATAACAGACAATACGCAGTAGGCATACTCCTTGATATGACAAAAGCCTATGACAGAGTATCCCACAACATATTATTAGATAAATTATGGAAGATTGGTATCCGTGGTTTAGCTCATGATTGGTTTAAGTCATATTTAACCAATCGTAAACAATATGTAGCTATTGATTACAGAAATGAAACCAATAAGACTGTTGAACAGATAACTTCTCTAGAAAGAACATTATATAACTCCATTCCACAGGGTAGTGTATTGGGATGTATATTATTTTTAATCTATTTAAACGATTTTCCAAAACTATTAAATGCACATTCTGTTTTATTTGCAGACGATATCTCAGTTATTTTAAAAACACAAAATGAACTTCATTTGACCGAAAATCTAAATGATATATTTAATACTATTACAAATTGGCTACGAAATCAAAATTTAATCATTAATTTCACGAAAACAAAGTTAATACAATTTTACCCTTATCAAAAAAATCCTTTGACATTTGCTTTTAAATATAATAATATTGACATTGATATAGTTGACAATTTTAATTTATTAGGTATAACTTTAGATAGTAATATGACATGGCATTCACATATCGACTTATTAAAAATTAAACTAAACAAATTTGTTTATGGGTTACGGGAAATAAAGAAAAGTACCAACACACAAGTAGCTTTTTCAGCATATTACGCATACGCTTATGCTTGGATAAAATATGGCATTGTGGTTTGGGGAAACGCGTCTAACATCAACGACATATTTACCTGCCAAAAAAAATGCGTGCGGGCTATAGCGGGTATAAAGAAAACAGACAGTTGCCTTCCATGGTTTAAAAAATTTCAATTATTAACACTACCTTGTGTATACCTATTAGAAATTATGATGTTCGCAAGAAAACAAAATCATTTATTTAACTTGAATGATTCTAAATATAACGTTCGGCGAAAAAATAATCTTGCTTATCCACAAAATAAAAAACTAGGCATATTTAGTAAAGGTGCCTACTGCATGGTTGTAAAGGTCTATAACAAATTGCCAAATACACTTAAGGAAATTGAAAAAGACCACATATTCTATCGTAAATTAAAGAAATTATTGACAAACAAATGTTATTATAATTGCAATGAATATTTTAATGACAAATTTGAAAGTGTATAGACATGCAAATATTTAATTTCATATTTTCATATTTAAAATGACGTATAGAGTTTTTAAAATGTAAAATAATTATAAATTCCTAATTTGTTAATTTAATTTTATTTTGTAATTTTATTTTATTTATATGAATTATATGTTTAATTGTATTGTCAATTTTTGGAACGCCATCACAGGCATAAACTATTTTTGGAGCTCTAAGTTACCTATGTAAATTATAATCAATTGTAACCCAAAAATAGATCCAATAAAGATTATGATTATGATTATAAGGTCTTCGTTAGTCACGGAGCTACAGTTTTCTAAGAACGTTACATAATACGAGTACATGAACAAACATATTATTTTCAAGACAAAATACTGAAGTAAGCGTTATGAACCCGGAAGAACGAATGTCCTCCACAAGGATTTACAACACCGACGTGTGAAGACACGGGGTATGACAGTAAGTTTATTTGGAGATTGTTTGACGCACGTATTCTAGCGGTGACAGACTGTCGACCTGGTGCCTCGAAGTCGGTATTTCCCAGAGGTTTAGTGACTCATTTGCTGACTGATGTCATTCGTAATCAAAATAGAAATTTACCACTCTACTTGTGTTTTTCGCCGTTGACTATTGCTTTTAAAACATCAATCGTCATGGTGCTTGAAGGACTCCATCAAACTGTCCATTTCTCTTCGATTAGAAGGAAAACTTGGGGATTGTCCAATTCCAAGATTCATTATAAACATACGAGTAGAACATATTTTACCTTTACTGACTTGCCTTTTCGATCTCTCATCTTTTTAAATTTTTTTCCTATCTTTCATGCTTCTAAGTCCACTTTTGAAAATCCTTCACGATGATATATATGATATATATGATCAACTCTTTTATTCATGAAGCTTGCAGAACTGTCATCTATTTAAGTGCACAGCATCTAGGCGCCCGCGCCCGTGTCAGCCGCCGTGTTTATGTTCGGACTCCAGTCAGCGCGTGAGTAAGTGGAGTCTCGACACGGCGCCACTCCACCGTGTCATCGCCTGAAATTATCTGATGACCAACTGACTGTATACACTATCATTTTTTAGAAGCGGAAGCAAAATATAAGGTTATTTCGCTTCCGCTTCTACTTGAAGCTGAATTTGATCATTTATAGTTTTATCGCATTCCTAATTATAACAGTTTTATGTTTTAATGTAAATGCAATTTGCTTCTTTTGCGATACTTTATTTTGGTAGTATAAATCGCATTCTAAGTTTTAATTGCACGACTTTTGTAGAAATTCATTGTATTATTTTGAAGTTTAGTCAGTTAAAAAATTACGAATTTTGCATTTATTGGATATAATTTTACAAATGAAAATTTGTTATCCGTTCTATCTTTTAAAATGTTTAATACCAGCATTTCATTATTTGTTTGGATGGAATCTTGCAACTCTATTTCAAAACAGAAATCTTCAGCCAAGTGAGTTCAAATTCTGTAGATACGTTTTGTTTGGATGACAATGCAATTACGTACATATATGTAACTACTCTTTACTAAATTTAAAATGATAATAAGCGGAAAAACCTAATGGCGGATTACGTATGAAGTACAACACACTCATTATGGGTGTGAAATGAAAAGAATTCACTTATAGAACTTGTTTCTAAAAATATTTTTAATATCTTTTTTTTACGATTATTTAGTTCGAGATACTGTCTACTATTGTAGTATATTGTTTTACGTTAACTTTTAGTGATTTAGAAAATAAGTGCTGTCTTATTTGCTCTACATTTTCCATTATCATATTCATAAAGTCTGTAATTTGCCTACAATATGTTATGATCATATATTAATAGAATTACATCAATGACAACATTTGTAGTAATTTGTTTTGTTTGCACCAAAATATCGCTACAGATCTCAACGTCTTATAGATCTACCTATTATTTTAGTGCTATCAACAGTAAAAAATATAAATATTTTCTAGTAAAACTTACTTATATAAAGTCTGATCTGATGACAATTTCGTCCAAGGATTACGAGTCATGTTTTCTTGTTATTTGTAATTAGTTAAGTTTTTAATTATTGTCATTTTGCATACATACCTCATGAAGGTAAATATGGCGAACCAAATATAAAAACTCCTTTTGTAAACACCCATATTTGTGCAAATGAAAGTCTTTGTCTTAGTCTTGTCGGCCAATCGGTTATAATTATAATCATAACTTGAAATTACTTCCATGATTATTTTAGAATACCAAAGCTTATTTATTTATTTAAATTTATTTCAGGCAATAACTTACATCAATTTATAACATAAGCAGAGGCCCATAGTAACCCTAATTGTTAAACCCTAACTTAATTACAATTATATACAATTACAATTATTATATGTACTCTATTTTAACTAAAGTATATCAATACACGTGCAGCACGCGTGCGTAGTTGTGCTTGGATCTGATAGAAGTGCTAACAAATTATAACTTTCCGTACACAAGCAACTTCTGACAAATCACAATATTAACACTTCATTTACGTCAGCTGTGCCTACGCGATGCTGTCAGTCATAAAATTTAAAGATTTCGTCTAGTCTGAAGCGAAAAGTGATTACAATATGGTGCGTAGGCGCCAGGAGTTGTGGCGGCGCCGATCATCCCTGACTCTGATCTAATCCTTTCTATTTATGTAATTGAGACACCCGTCGTTTTAGTAACTAAACTAACAAGCGAATACACAAAGAAAAGATTTTGGTTCGAGTCCAACTGCCAGCGGTAAATTACTATCTCACTTTGAGTTCGTTATACAACTACAACTATATTATTATATTAATTCAATATGCATAAAAGAAAAAAAAGAGAATGTAGAGATTAAATAAGGCTCGAAAATTAAGAAGCTATTAACTTAGAAGAAATTATCATAACATTCATGTTTTATTATTATGTTACCATTATATCTTAAGTATTGACCTTTAACATTCAACCTTATGGCATTTGATATGTAGGTATAACATGTTATGGTGAGGATTTATCTTATATGATATTCCACAGATGGTTGTGCCACTAGAAACTGTCATCCAGTGAGCAGTAACCACAAAGTTTCCTTTGGCGCGCGACATAAATCGGCAAAGTCACGGAATCTGTGGGTGCCTGGGTGCCCAAAGTCGAGGCCGTGTTGTGTCACTGTCGTGACGTCTTTCGAGCTTCTTCTACGAAAAGGAATATTTATTTTACTTTTTTTACTAAACTATAGCTATCGTAATCCAAAAGGTCCGACTAGAAATTTCTAACAAATTCTTTATTTTTGGCCTAATTCTTTTTCACTTCGGATGGGAATATACCTTGGTTCATGGTTGCTTCTTTCGTTGAAAATTTAATTTTCTCAAAGTTGTCTATTATTTGAACAATAAGATAATTTATTCCATTTTTGATTTATATGAATTGAAAATATTTAGTTTTTAAATTACAATCATATATTTGATTTTGTTTTGGTTTTATAATCATGATTATTTAGAATTTAAAAATTACGTCTTGAGTAAATTGACCAAACCTCCTCCTAGTTTTTAAAATATAATAGAATGCTGTTTACTAACAGTAATATAAAAACAAACAAACTTACATTAAATGATGATTAAACCTGTACACATAATGTTGTAAGTCTCTTAGGCCATAATATGTATATTAGGCAAGGCCGACTCGATTTATACGAAAACAAGTCGATCAAAGATGACCTATGTACCTTAAATTTCTATATATGGTAAATCGCCGATAAACGCCTATACAAGTATTAAACGTCAATTAGAAAATACCCGTACCGTACCCTTGCCGCCCCTAGAAGGTTCTCGTCTCGACCCAATGGGAAGCGTCAAGTCTGGCATAACGGGTCAGTGGACTGGAATGGACTCCGGGAATCCCTGGCTTCCTACCCCTGGAGGCAGCCGTGCTTCACCTCGGGTCCCTGCGGGAGTCGAGATTTTTGGTCGCTAGCCAAGGCTGTCGATGGTAACTTCTATCGGTCGTCTCTACCGTCGTTACGCAAACCAGACGATACTCTGGCCCACACGGCAAAAGGGAAAGCCGATTTCCTGGGTACCCTATTTGCCTTAAACTCATACTCTGGATGACGGAGGTGCCGCACCGCCGACCATCAGGCAGTGTGAGAGCTCGATGAAGGACGTGCGTTTCACTCAAAAGGCCGTCAGACGAGCTCTGCAAGCCCTCGATGTCAAGAAGTCCGGGCCGGATGATATCCCCGCGATCGTATTAAAGACGTGTGCTCCCGTCTTAATGCGCTTATTCTCGCTTTCCTACACCACAAGTAAAGTACCATCGTCGTGGAAGGTAGCCCTAGTACACCCAATTCCGAAAAAAGGTGACCGCAGTGACCCGTCCAATTACAGGCTTATTGCGATGCCCTCCCTACTCTCTAAGATATTGGAGCTCGTTATAAACACGGGAAGGCTCTGGCAGTCAGCCTGGATATTGCAAAGGCCTTTGACCGGGTCTGGCACAGGGCCCTTCTCGCGAAGCTTCCATCTTATGGTCTTCCCTTCAGGCTATAAAACTGGATGGCAAGCTTTTTGTCTGAGCGTTAGATTAAAGTCGTTGTTGACGGATGCTGCTCAGATATGAAGCCCATTAATGCCGGTGTTTCCCATGGCTCAGTGCTGTCTCCTACACTATTCATTCTGCATATCAATGACATGCTGCAACAATCACATTGCTATGCAGATTATAGTACGGTGGACGCGCTATACACCTGTCGAGCCAATGCCTCTCGGTCACAAGTGGAGGAAAGCAGAATCAAACTTGTGTGTGTGAGAACTCTCTGGAGCGGGTCTCGGAATGGGGTCGACTTAACCTTGTCGAGTTTAACCTCACAAAGACACAAGTTTGCGGGTTTCCCGAAAAAAAAAAACCATTTGTTATAGCGCCCAAGTTCCAGGGCACCGCGCTCACCGTCGGTAAAAGTGTCGGTATCTTGAAAGTTGTCATTATTACTAAAGTGCAGTACCGGAGTCATTTGGAGTACAAAGCCAAATTGGTATCCAAAAAGCTTGGTGCCCTCAACAGGGCGAGGCAGTACTTCACTGCGGGGCAACTCCTGACGCTGTATAAGGGCCAGGTGAGACCCCACATGGAGTACTGCTCCAAAATACCAGCTACACTCATTTGACTCCGTTGAAAAGCGCGCAGTCCGAATCTTCAACGACCCAAGATTGACTGACAGGCTAGAACCGTTTAGAACCGCTTGCGAAGAGACATAGGCTCGCTCTGCGTGTTCTACCGACTGTGGTAAGTGCTCCGAGGAACTTTTCGAATTGATGCCTACATCACCATTCCATCATTATACCACCAAACAAAGGTTAAAGTTCCACCGGCACCATCTGGACTCGTGGTGGTCCTCCACAGTCCGCTTTGCACGCTCCTTTTTACGACGGACGTGTAGGTTATGGGACAACCTTCCAGCTGAGGCATTCTCATTGGACTATAACATGGAGTTCTTCAAGAAAGCTCTAAAAAAAGCTCTCCTCCAAAGCCGGCAATGCTCTGGTAGCTCCCGTGGGGTTGCTCGTGTCCATAAGCGATTTTTATTTTATTTATAAATAAAAATCGTTTTGTTGATTTTTGATGATAACAGTATTCTCTAGGGTAGAGTGTCTCATATTTATAGTACCATTCTGGTTATTTATCTAATAATTTCTCTATCGCCTAAACATTTACAGTAACTGCACTTTTACTCGACTAGTAACGTATCTCCTAATGAAGTTAATTGAAAGTAATGACGTAATAGTATACTGTATCAAAATGAACATATAAACATTCTCAGTGTGTAATAACTAATAAGTAATAACTTTCCTTGTTGATATCATTTATATATTAAATGACGTAAATAACTTGTTTTGCGATCCTTTGATCTTCTTAATAGCAGTGAATGTTGATCTTCTAGATCGTGATAAAATAAGATCTAATATTGCAGTAAGAAATAGCTTGAATAAAATGTATCAAGTAAACTTAGTATGGGTTTTTGGAATTGAATAAAATATAAACTTGCCTACGTCTTTCATACAATTCTAATTTAATTGTTTCAGTAAAAAAAATTACAGCTGTGCATACAACATTTAAATATGAAGCATGTTTATTTATGCCGTAGACTCTTTTGGGAACCTGTAAGATGTTTTGCAAAATCTGAATCTCATTTTACATTTGCGGTAAAAAAAGAGGGAGTTCCAGTTTATGTTTCAACAACTTTATAAACATCTACATTGACAAAATGTGAACAGCTTTTAGACATGTCCTTTTAAATTTCAGGTACACACCTGAATGTTACTTGCAACAGCTAGGACACCCTAGCTGTTGCAAGTAACATTTTTCAAATACAATTTTATTCATGTGCGAAAATTAACTTTTACCTATTTGCTCCACTTTTTCCGGTCCTTCCCTTTCTAGGTCACAAATTGTATTCAGATTGTTCTAATGTTAATTATTCATTGTTCCCTGTATTGTCGCACAAGAATTTGTAAAGCTTTAGCTAATTTAAAACCCTAATTCGGTACCTGTCTACAGTTATTAACATTGAGCATTTTATTGTAATATTTAGCGTCATCCAATGCTGAGACGTCATCATGCATATTGCTTTACAATCCTTCGATTGTTTGTCGGGTCGTGAACTCTACCCTATCTCATTGAGCCAATATTGTTTGTTGTACTTGCATATTGTCCATGTTTTAAACAGTCTTCTCCACGTCTTGTCCACGAATTCTTAGAAAACTGCATTACGATGAATGTACTGCCAAGATATTTGTCGTTTTAGCGAAAATTAACTTGCATCATTGCGAATAGCGCTCGTAGCCGATGCAAGCGTTGAATGGCTGACGAGCGACGACTGGCGAGTGAATGAAGCGAGGCGCTTCGGTCGGCGCGAGGCGCGAGCGCAGAATAGCGCTCCCAGTCAGTGTCCGTCTGCGGTTCGTAATCGTCAGCCGCGTCTAGTGCCACACCAGTGCGTAACCAGCCGCTCGTCGGCAGTGTCAGTGCCTACATAAGATGCTTGCAATCGACGCAGTGGATACCGTTTGTGTTACAGTTTTACAAGGTGCTTAAAGTGGATTCCGGACTCTATTCGGCCGTGGAGCACGCGCAGCGGCTCGAGCGCTCCCAGGCCATGTATGTCATAAATATAGGTGAGTCCGCAATCCTTCCACATACCATAGTCTCCACCAGCTCAATAATGGAACCAAACAGAACCGGTACTCGTCTGACCGAACGAGCCCACCTCAGCTTGCTCGTGAACGGATTACGAGTCGGTGTCGCGATTTTAGACCTAGTTTTTTTTGCGAAGCTTTCTCCTCAATAATATGCTGTGCCATTACGCTCAAAAATACTGCCCGGTGCAAATTATGGAAATTATTTCAGCGGTCGGAACAACTTGGACAAACAAACAGAATGATACCATTTAAAATTGTATGTTGTACATAGCGCTCTCAATATGCCTATGTATGTTTTTATTACAGTTCACGTACAACGTGTGGGCGTGTGTTAGTGTGTTTGCGCTATCGGTGTTGCTATTTTTGTAACACTTGAATGTGTTAGCGTGCTCTTGTTTGAACAACACATTATTTGCTGTGTGTGTCGTGTGTGTCGTATCCGCGTTCGGTTTCTTATCATTTACTTACTGGATGATTGTCGCCACAATTTACTTTATGTCTATTAGAAGTAAGATACCTATCTAAGTTATTGGATTTTTGTTTAAGAACTGTGTACTTACTTCATCATCATCAATATTTATAATGTTGTTGCTTATGTTCAAGTTCTGGGAGATATTATTTAGATTGTTCTATTGAGTGACAAAACGATAAAACAGTACTTGATTTTAACTCTTATTGATACATGAATACCTTACAGAATCGTGTAAGCCATGTATTACACGATTCTGTACCGTGACTCTTAATTCAGACAAATTTTGCAGTGTTTGATGAAGTCTGATCAAAAAGAGCACGGGCATGGAAATGGGCTTTCGTTTTATAGGTATGTGGTATATATGAGTTTTAACTGGAAGGTTCATTGTTTTTCTAAACAGATGGTAAAATGTGCTCTTAAAAAAAATTAATAAGTTTCCTAGATAATATTTAGCCTTTTGGACAATTCGTATTAATCAATCAATACTTCGTATTGAACTAATTTTAACATAATTAATGGTATCTTTCACTAAATTATTCCCAGTTTATAAAATTGATAGAACTATTTTACTTACTGCGTAACCAACAGTGTTTGGATATTGTTTATCATTAGTATCATTACAGAGTTCTTTGTAATTAATATAAATGCTTATTTATGTATTAACTTGGTAATTATCTTCGAGTTTTAAAGCTGCTTTACATACCAAACAAGAAATACTTGTTTTTAAGTCACGGAATATGATAATTATAATGGCAGAAAAAATGGCAGTTTTAAATATTACACGTGATGTTCATAAATGTAAATCCTCACTGAGAGATGTGGTTTACAGAGACCTTTGCTCTGCGTGTACAACGGTGGCAACAAAACATCTAAAATTAAACGGTTATGTAAACCTTGTTATCTTTTCAATGATAACGGGCAGGCAAGGAAGTCAGTGTAATGTATTATTTCTGAAGCTTTGCGTGTGACTATATAAATTATATTCATTTAAATTTGTAAGATTCGGTTCAATTATTTCTGTTAAATTAGCTTAGTAAGTATGTTTATAAAGATGTATTAGATATGATCATCATTTAAGTGTACAATGTAACCTATAAAATTGTCCTCGTTATAGCCTGTTTTCCATGGAAAAAATAGTAGGTACGATATTTCTCAAATTATCTCGTGCTATTAGTTTCCACATAAATACTGCCATTTCAGCTGAATCATTCCAATGAACAATTCAAAAACTTGTAAATGTTGAGGAAAACCTCAGCTCGCATAACTGAACGTATTGACTCAGTATTACCTATTTTTCACTAGTTTAACCGTCATTTTGTGGACGTTTAATCGTTACTAAATTGTGAATGTCTATTATCGAGAAGGCTTTCTTTATTCTTGCACGCGAAGCGAGAATTAATGAAAATATTCGGATTTACGAATTTTAGATTATTTGATATTTATAGAAATTTCGTCAGGTACCGATTGTGCCAGTGTCAGTTATAGGAGAAGTTCCTTGTACATAATCTTCTTTTTATCACAATTAATTTATTTGCTCCGTCAGCATTAAATGGTTCCGAGTAAACCTAGGTACTTTCAGTCGAGGTTGACATAAACATCTTAGATGTTCCAATTTAATCAGTTTTTATAGCAGTTATCACTTTATAATACGATAATTTTATAACTCTGTATTAAGTTAATTAACCTTTGCGATTCAGTAAAATGCCCCGTCATCATAAATTTTAAATTTTTAGTCTAGTTTGAACTTTATTGATACGATTTCAACTTTACAGTTTTACAATAACTTAAACATAACTTAAGATATTAAATACACTTTCATGTATATTTATTTGATGTGGCACAGACCCTACACTAAGTTAGAAACTTGTATCGTAGGTCTAGTATATTGTAATTTTCGTACTCGAACACTAACACGAAATTAACCAATTCTTTGGTTTTAAAATCGATATGACCAGATTACCTACAATCTTGATAGTTATCTTATGACTCTTATGCTATTTTTGCATTCAAAATTCGCGTTACATTCAGTTATCTTTGATATCAAAATAAAAAAAGGAATTGTGCTGGATAACTTGGGGACTACGATCAAGATAGTGTAATGTTTTTAGTACATAGGTACCTTCTTATTTTTAGCGTGGCGCTTTTATTGTGGATTTAAATAAATGTGTACGAAGATTGAAATTTGGTTATAAAACAATCATACTCAAATGGAAGAACCTGTCTGATGAAAAGAAAAAATACAATTATTGTAAACAGTCGAGGTCGCGGACGGGAATAGAATTTGAAACCTTTGATCTATATAGTTCTTGGTCTGTCACAGTATTTTCACTGTGAATAGGGGAGGCATGCATATAACTAACGCTGCTCCATCCAACTGCTTCACCAATGTATGTCGGGGAAGTAAATTCAATTTCAATCGAGTTCAAAATTTCAACAAGGCTTATGATTGTTTTACGATGCTGCTGGAGTTCTTTTCTTTTCTTTTCCATTATCGTAAAAGCACCTTGAAGACTTACGTAACCCATACAACCCACGAGCGGCGAGCAGCGAGCACATATCCGGAAGACGGCGTAACCAGTCGCAGTACTCGCAGTGGTCCAGGAGCAGACGCAGCGGCGACGGGGCCGCCGACCCCGTGCCGGAACTGCGCGGTGGACGCCGCGAGGAATGTGTGTCAATGTCTACTTACATTCCTCGTTGCTCACTCCTCTCGTCACTGCTGACCCATTAAAAGGTGCATACCAGCATGTTGCACCCTTGTTTTGTTTGTCATTTTCATTGTCATTTGGTGGCTTATTGAGTTATATCGGAGTAAGTTGCTGACATTCTATACGATATAGGGTACACTTACAGTGTCCGAGTCTTGTGGAATAAGATAATGGTGCAAAAACGTGAACATGAACAGTGTGAATTTTCGGGATGTCTTCAAAACTCCATTGGACACATCCTCTTAAAGAAGCCATAGTGAACTGACTCGATGGACTGATAACTGCTGACGACAGATTTGACTGACTATCATTATATCAGCTACTATCATGGATACGGCAGTACAATTTTAAAACCTTGTAAGGGACCTAAGACAATTTTTACAGTGTTTTTGAAATGGTTTTTAAGACTCTTTCGCGAAACGACCTTGCACTTTCTAGGTTTTCAATTTTCAAAACCCTATTTCCAAACCTTTTTAAGGTAATGCTAATAATGGCAAATAGACAAATAGGCCATAGCACAAATAGGACTTAAGTAGCCGAATTATACAAAAACCTGTTATTTTTCTTAAGGGTGTAGTAGGTTTTGAAATTGCACAGCCGAATAGCTTTCAAATAAATGCATTTACTTGATACTGACAATAAGTACAGAAATTGTGATGTCACTACTGAAAGAAAAAACTTGCCAATTTAAAAGTAGTATCAAACTAGCTGGTGGCTAAGGCCACGTTAATCGCCGCAGTTATGGTGGCATCGTTTATTCGTGATTTGATTTAACAGTAGGCCGGGAGAAAGAAGGAAAACGCACTGCTTACGCACCACAAACAGTAGACTATGTAAACAATCATATAAAACTCACAAATAATGTTACTTTATTTGACATAGGCTTAATATAATACAGTTACGATATTGGTATTTTTAGATATCGTTACTGCGCATTTACCTGTATATTTGTGCAGTAAGTATGTTGCATTTATGCATATATAAATTCTTGGTTGTTTTTTTATAATGCGATAAACAATCTTGATACGATTGCTTTCATGCCTACTAGACGGTACCTACATATATGGGTATCAGTTTATTTAAAACAATGCAATTTTTGTATTCGTACATATCGGGAGAAAAATATTTAAATTAACTTTTTGATACATTTATTAATATATGAATAAGCCGTGATAGGCCCAGAATGTTCTCAAGATTCGTAGATCTGAAAATTATTAGCGTACAGCAAAATTTCTTTATATTTGTAGGCCGGCGGCGTATTACATAATCGGATTCACATTAGATCTTCCATCAGAGCTCGGTTCGAACAAATGTTTGTAATGCATTCAACTGTGTGACAATTGAGGCGTTATTTTTTCCGCGTTACGTCAGAGTAAATGACGCACGCGCAAATTTGCGACCGAAATAACGCACACGTCGTCTAGACAGCGACAGATCGTCGCATGATGTATTCCAAAGGACATGCTTTCTTACTGATGCTGACTGGTCACTATTCTCGCTTAATTCAAAGTTTTAGAGTTTTAACAACTAAATGTGCACAGAAGGTCTTTTAACAGCGTATATTGTGAAGTTTGCAAATAGGTATTAGCGCATGATTCAGTAATTGGTTTGCAGTTAGCAGCAATTTGTTCACGTTGTCATAGGTCGGACGGCCCGCCACCCGCAGTCAGCATTGACGTCAATTATTAACCATTATAAAGTATTTAGGTCGTCCGCCATTGTTCTTTCATATAGGTAGATAAAACTGAAACTAATTTCCCCTTGGATTTAATACGACTTTCGTTATGCTGGATATGTATTTAACGCTTCTATTTATACCAATTTCTTATGTTCTACACCAACATCGTATCTACTAAACGCTCTTATCAAAAATATGGATTTTGATTTAGCGTCAGTAATAGTATTCGAAAGATTTTGGACTCTTCATTTTTCGCAACATATAAAATAAATTTCGTATTGGAAAGGAATGTCTTTAAGAATAAAATTTGAAACGGTTAAATGCGTAGTATAGAACCGACGCGCGCGACGTAGCATTTTTTTGATATCTATTTTTTGTCACTTTGAGTATCTCAATTGATTTGTTTTGTTCAAACAAACTGATTCTAAAAGTCTTATTAACTTCTTCAGGGAGTTTATCTTATAACACAATTTGTGATAATTGTGTTCCGCCGTTCTTCATTACTTTTTTAATCATTCTATTAAACTGTATAAGGTCGTCAGCAAAAAAGATCTGCAATTAAAAAAAAACTATACATTATGGATAAAACCATATTTATCATTTTCAGTCGCAACCGCTCATTTTGATTTTCGTTGTTTTATAAAGGATGACCCATATTGAAATTGAAGGACACATATTGAAATTATAAAGATGACCTACTGTTTTTATTTACAAAACCAGACCTGCTCTCTAATCTAAGTGAATCGAAGCTCTCTATCTAAAACCAAGGTGGTCTTTGATAGTGATATGATAGCACTTCCTCCATGATAGCAATGACTCGACGTGCTTCGCGTACGTTATTAATCATTGTATTTTAAGGTCCACCTGAGTCGAACTAAAACATTACATTATGGAACTACCGGGAATTGTCAAGAAAATACGTGTTCATGTCTTCATAACATTACGTTTCAGCAATATTTGCCAACAATTTGACATGGCCGCTGAGAGAAATATTTTTAGTCGTGTTTTTTTTTGTTCAGTCTGTATGTTTAAAAAGTCAGCAAAGTCACGACATTTGTTCACGCGGTGCCATGTTCCGGTGTCGACAAAAAGTTCAATGTCAAACCCAGCAATACGCACTGGGCTGCTGTTCCTAACTGTGCCAGATTTTTTTCACTTGAGTTTTTGTGAAAATTCTACTGTTTCATTCTGCTTGACGTGTATTTCTAATGTGAATGAAAATCTGGAAAATTAAACTTTCGTAATAATCGAAAGTGACTTAACTTAACTTATATGGTTCTCAATATCCTCCTAACAGGTGTAACTCCTCAACTCCTGGAATTTGCAAGTTAATGTTACCAGACAATTGTTATTTTTAAAGCATATAGTTTGCAGGATTTTATATCCCACATTTAAAGTCCTGTACAAAAATTCGCAAAAGGTTTCTTCATACATTGTTGTGTAAACAGCACTGGAAACAAAATAGTTTATTTTCGCAAAAAATACGCTAAGTTCCAACTTAAATTACATTACAATAGTTCGTATCTATACAGTTTGGTTGCGCAGTGAGGCGCGAAATTGCCCCAGGTTTCCGTATCGGCGCCACTCGGAAAGGGAAGTCTAGCAGCCGGAGTTTTTCTCATTTTCCATTTCCAAACACTCTGGGCGCACTCGACCGGAAACTTGTAAATCTTGAAATGTTTTTTGTAGTTTGCATACTTCGTATTATTGCGCAGGATTCATAAAGCAACTTGCTTGACGTCCGCTTTTTTGGCATTATATTTTTTTATTGCTTTTAGATTGTTACACGCATTGAGTTTTCAATGAAATTTTACGAGAGTTTATTACTAAAAAACTGGAAAAACTTTTGTACCTGCAAAGCAGAAGAAGTTACTTACTGTTGTTTTCTACGTGATTACGGCAAGACAAAAAATGGTAATGATTTTTTTTATCAGTCTATGCATGTGCATATGTTAAAGGATATTTATAGTTCTCCGGTTCTCTCAGAACTTAATACCTACTGGATAGATTTTGACTAACGAGGTATTGTTGGATGCAATAAAATAAAATATATTATTTAATATTATTAAATTAAATAAAATAAAATCATTATTTATTAAATTAAATTTAAATTAAATTTATGTCGGATTTCATTTGCGATTTTGGCAGTGGATTTTTCTTCTGCCTATTTGAGAAGAATTTTCCGATTGATTGGACTCGGACTCCTTTCAGGTACCTACTTAGTTGATTTTGGTTTAAATTTTGAATGGCGAAACTAATGTTCCATTAACTTATTCACAAATCAGTGCCAGGGTATTTGATAGAAACGATAACACTCATATTTTATCGTTACTTAGATTATCCATCCCTGGGAGATTAAAAAAGTGATGAAAGTGATTCTCTGTCTTAAATTATTCGATATATTTCAGTAATACATATATTAAAAAGAAGCGCAGGACGATTTCTTAATAATTAGTTAAGTTTACAAACATACTAGTAATCAATTGAAATAGAATGCAATGTAAAGAAAATAAAAAACATTTAATTATAAGGAATGGTTCATGAAGATCCGTGCAGAGAGTCTATGAAGATAACAAACAACTTAGATAATAAAAAATCCGACAAACACGGATTCCAAAATTAGGATCTTCTATTTTGTACATGTTATTATGTAAAAAAATACTTATATGTACATAATATATAATTATAAACATTTATTGTTCCGTGAAAGAACAACTGTTTTCCTGAACTTCTTTATTTTATGTTAATGAGGGCGGGCGAAAATAGACGATAGTTGAATTAATTACTTCTCCGTGTTTATAGAGTAAGTAAAATGAAAGGTCACAGCTAATTGAGAACGTGACTCAACGACTGTACAAGAAGGTAGAGTTCCGGGATCCTGACGATGAAACAATACTTTTTCAATAGTTTACTTAGTTATTTGTTGATACTCTCCTAGAAATGAAACTAAATCTAAATAGTTTACAACTGTGCTCTAGTTTTATATAAGTGCAAAATATGTATTCTTCGACTCTATATCTATGTAGAGTAGATAGAACACCTGAATCCAGTTATATAACAAATATTAATATATCGAAAGAATTTCAGTAATTTCATTATTGATATACTTAACTATCTAAGAAACGGATCAAAATCACGAAATAATTTAAAACTGTGTAGGCACATATGTACTGGTTTTAAATAAGTGCAAATTGTGTATATCTGCAAATCCGAAGCCGGACTCGTGCTGGGTAAAGCGTTATACATATACATCCGAGTATTTTTTTTAAATCGTGTCGCAGTACTTATTAAAGTCTATCAATAGACGTCACTGTTCGCGAGCAATTAACCGTAGTGGCGTATGCACACTGCGACGATACCACGATGTTTCTGTATTACTCGTACTTACTTCACAGTCGGCCGCTCAGCGCTCACTAACTATAATTTATGCGAAGTCGTGGTCTGTTCCCATATATTTGGATTGCAAGTGATAAATGCCAAGCAGCATACATTGACTGACTAATGACTTGTGCATTTCCCCGCTCGTACTGTCGTTTCTACTGATATTTAATATAAGCTGCACGAGCGCCGAGCGGCGATAACTGTTCGTTATCGGTCGCCGCGCCGCGGCGCCGCGCCGCCAGCTCCACGGTGTTCATAGAATGTGTGTAAGTGACGAATGTAAGTGGCAAACACGAAGGTGTAAAATAGTCTTTAATTTATATTATGAGATTCTTGGTTTGGCGAAAATGGGTATGCGCGTAGATTATTAAAATTAAATCCTTTCCGTTCAATTCGAATGTGTGATGTAACTATGTATGTATGTCAGAGTTTAGTTACTTATAAACTTGGAAAGCCGTAGCTCTTTTTGCGTCCCACTGATGCTGGGAACTGGTTGCTCATAAGTAGAGAGGCTTACTTCAAAACTGTTGACTGATGTACTAGGATGTTAAGCGACTTCCATCTATCGACAAGAACCGAAGCGGGGGCCAAGATTGGATCCGAAGTACCGTTTTTTTGTTTGAAGTACTAGTTCTATGGAAATACTAGTGGTCGACAATCTTTCTTCCGAGCGATCGTTGTCCTGCTTTATAGATCGCTTGTGCTCTACCTTAGCCGCAGCGAGAGAAGTGAGAACATCGGCGTTTGTCTCTCATGGTGTTTATTGTGTACGCGTCCGAGCATCTCATTGGAACGCATTTAGCGCCTCATATGTGATATGAGCTCGTCAGTCTATATTTAGTGGTGTAAACAGAATTGGTCATTTATCCTCTCGTGTTTATTTCGGGACATACTAGTTTATTGCTGCTACAGTGTATTTTTGACTAAATTGAGCGATGATATTCTAAACTTTAGAATATCTGTTATGAATGCTTTAGAATCTAAAGCATTGTTCAAAGATTTGCACTTAAAAAAAGATTGTAATGTTAGTATCGAACACATACATAGATAATACTGGAAGTTTTACTATCACGAGCTGCCTTCACTAAGGCCATTATTATTTTACTACGCCTCTAAAGTAGGTAATCGCTGGCCTTGATGATTCGGCCGTTTATCTCGAGTACATTCCACTTCTATAAATAGCCATCTGATTAGAATGTTATTTCTAGATATAAGTTTTAATTGTTCCTTTATCACCATTATCAAGCGCAAATGCAGTAGAACGATTCTCACGTCATTCTTAACAATGAGCCGGTAATATCAATTGTTCATCTCGCAGACAAAAACTATTAAATGCCACTTTATGCATTTAACTGTTGCGTAATTTTAAACATCACTTTTGTCATAATGCTCTTTATATTTAGCGTCGATGGCGACTAGACGTCATAAATTACCGTAACGATTGCGTCGTGCTGGTTACCCAATTTAACACCATAAACGTGCCGATCTTAATCGGCCGGCCGTTAGTGAACAGCTACCTAGGCAATTACAAGAAAAGGGCCAGGTTTGTGTTTACGCCATACCTATAAATACTTCTAGGCGATCGTCGTCCTTGCCCTTTTACTGAGCTTATTAAATAAATCATAATAAAAATAAAACACGACGAAATTCATTTTTTTCACTCCACCAAGCAGTTAATAACCGTTTTGGTGCTGAAAACGATGTGAGCTTATTAATCACATGACAAAAATAAACAATAGACTTTCTAGATAGATTGATAAGGGCTCTCGTATATGAATGCATACTGTACTGTACTGTACTGTATATACTGTACCCCATTATAATGTTGTAACTTTCATATACATGACATGTATATGAAAGTATGAAGTACATACATTGTATGTACGTACAGTACTCACAACGTATCTTTGTCTTTCGGATCTTAACGCAAGTACCTGTGCGTGCAGTAGCTGAATTTTTTATTTATTTATTTATATAATTCTTAGGCTTAAAACTAACATTAAACTAATCAAAACACTTCTCCGCACAGCAATTGTTGCCAGCAGTAATAGTTAATCCGGGGCTTAAAGCTCGTAGCCACCTGACTCAGTGGTGGATCGTGAGTTGTGGGCGAACGGTGGCAAAGGTCCGAGCGTGACCCCGCGGTCGCCGGAAGTGCCAATCGACTGCTCTGGCTGCCTACCGCCGCATACCACCTGCCGTCGCATACCACCTGCCGTCGCTGCTCCAGAACAGGATCGCACCGCTATGAATTAATATTAGAACCGTAATAGAACATAATAGCCAATGTATGACACTGCTACGAATACACCAATATCTACTGTAAGGACTGGGTATTTCATTGTTCCTTGTTATAAATTGTGTGTACATATGTATGTTAATTATACGCTAGTATTTATCTCCGTTTTTAGAGTTCCTCATGATGATTTAACGAAAACGATCATCAATAAAATACGTGAAATAATTGTTGCCAAGAGTCACGATTGTTATTTGATTGAAAACTTTCAATAAAATAAAATAGTAACACTAGATCTCATATAGGTAGAGCCATGCCATAATTCTTCAGGTCCTAAGCTACATAAAACTTGTAGCTTGCTAGTTGTGTGTGACGAACGACCCCGTATGGTAACGCTGTTACCAAATATTACCATAGTTTTCACAAATCATTCATTCATTCAATGTTTTAAAAAAATACTAAATAACACCATTATCGAATTTGTGACATAAGAATGCCCAACTTTTATGCTTCTTGTACGAGTACAATTCATTTCCCACTTAATTTCGAGAAATTAAGTGGGAAATGAATTTTATCAGGTAACTTTATTCAATAGATTGGATTTTTCAACGCGCCCATTGATTTTTATAAATTTACCATTCTAGCTTAATGAAAAAAAAAATTGCAAATTTTTACATTAACAATAAACTAGTTTAGTGAGAATATGTTCTTTATTTAATAAATATTTGTTAAATACACTTTTGATTAGTGAATTTAAATATTCGACGCAAAATATAGTCACCAAGTTAATAAATAATTATGTGATGATATGTTACGAAAAGTCGTCACAAAATTACTTGAATTTTAACATGGATTCTCGTTTTTTTTGTTCCAGTGTCTCTCAACTCTCAAAGCTAAATTTCGTTCGACCTACAATTTTGATACACACCTCGACTTGAAAATTTCCATATCACAGAGCTTACTTTTTTGGCGTTGGCTGCAACCCTTTTTGCGTCCCACTGCTGGGCACGGATCTCTCCCACTTATTTGGGAAGCCAGGAGCTTACTCCACCACGCTGCTCCAATGCGGGTTGGTGGAGATGCGGGTTAGTGGCCAACCCGCTGTAGGATGTTTTCAAACCGCCCATAAGGCCTCCGACAAGGTTTTACGACTGTTATCTATCGACAACAACCGGGACCGACGGCTTAACGTGCCCTCCGAAGCACGGCAACGCGCATGAAATTTTTGCCACTAGCGGTCACCCATCTCACACCCGACCGCGCCCGTTTGGTTTAGCTGGGTAGATCGCTTGCGTTCTACGCTCGCCGCCGGGCCATGCGCGTTTCTTTTTGGCGTATTAAGACGCAATGAAAATTAGATGTACGAGGTTCGGCAAGGTTTTTAGCCTCGTTCTGGTTTTTAATGCTGAATCAGAATGCTGTATGAATATGTACAGAAAAACAGCAAACAATTTCTATTACGACTTAAGATCGACGAAGGTTTCGTCTGGAAGATGAAACGCACTCTGATAACTAGCTTTTCTAGAAGCTAATACATAGAAGATTTCCAAGCCAATTATTAATAAACTTTAAATAATAATAAGCTTGGTTTTAACATGATCGCAAATCGGCAAATGTTTGAGCATGTTTTAACAATAATAAAAAAAGGAACTAAAATTTTGATATGTAGAGGACGCCCTGATTTTTTGAACTATATTGTTATTATAATATAGTACTCGTAATAAGCTTTTATTAGCTTGGTTCGTTATATGTATATATTTCGCAGTCTTCTGGTTAAATCAGCCACTCGATTGCCTAAAGCCGGCCCTTAATTAAACTTTAATTATATTTACTATGCGTGTAAACATAACATGCATAGTAAATTATAACGTTCCAAGACTTTGGAATTTAAGGTACATTCAGTAATTATAGTCACGGTCGAAATCGACAAATTTTAGCTTAATAATAATAAAATCTTGGTGGAAACTTAATTATGCTGTAATTAAACCTTAAGTTTTTCCTACTATTACGTGCAATTGCATTTATCGTAATATGAATGTGTGGAATGACGTCATGCGTCAGCAGCGAATGTAGCGATTAATAGTGACATTACAATACAATCGGTGTTTGTATACCGCTGACTTGCATGTGTGTCAATATCTAAATATATATCCTTATGTTATGGAATTTTCCACGTGACAGGGCAAGTATTTATATACGTAACATAACTCTGCCTTGGTAGTTTTAATCGTAAACAAATACTAGGGATATAACCGCGGATGTCAGTTTTAAATACATAGACTGATATGAGTTTCTGCGGGATGGCGAGAAAGATTTTATTTGGTAACGCTTTTTTAAGTTCCATTCCACCGTTTCAAGTTGTATTTTATCACTACTTTCTAGCGCGGCTGCATTACGGAATTCATCTTCTATTTAAAACACTTAATTTTATGGTAAACTTTATCCTAAATAAATATATCTTAGGCCAAGTTCTTTAACATTATATTTTTCTAGCGTTTTCGTTCCAAATTTTTATTTAAGCTATCGTATATTCCACCCATAAGTTCTTCTCTGTTCTTGGTGTGAGTGTTTGTGGCCACGACACTGGGAATCCCATGGTGGGTCTCTGAATGTGAATCAGGTTAATGCACTATTTGCGAGCTTATAATGGGTAAGCTAGTAAATTGATAATGGGACAGTAGATACATAAAGCGGCGAGTGGGGAATGGAAATCGATCGCACGACCTACCGCACGCCGCCGCCGCCTACGCGCCGCAGAGTCGCGGAGGGCCGTGAAGGTCTAGGCCTCTCGTCGCGTGCCGTGTGTCGAGTACTGCCGCATAGACAGTTGTTGCTGACAACAGGTGGGCCTGCTTCATCCGGAAAGAGTCACTTGCGAATGAATTTGATTGTACTTAGGTAGTGAAAGTTTATAGCATATACGAGGCATTATATAGAACTTTATTTTGCACACTCTTCGCTGTGAAATTGAACGAAAATTCAAAATGCAAAGCAAACGCAAAATGCTTAGGACGTGCTATAGTTAATGTATTTGGCCTTATAAAAACCCGTATTTTTTTTAAGTAATGTTGTTTGGAGAAGTTTTTCTTTGATTGATTTTACAGAATCAATTTTATGCTTTCTTAGAACAAATTCCGATAGATCTTATAGTTTCAATAATCTCACTGTTCCATGTACATGAATCACCCCGTAAGCTTTAAGAGGTAAATATAGCGATATTTGGCAAGCAAGCGGAAGCCAACAGAAGGGCGGGCGGCCGAGTCCGTGACGGAAGTTACGAGTACGTGCGGAGCGGAACGCAACCCTTCGAGGACGAGTTTAGGGCGGTCGTCCGATTGTTGAGGGCATTCGATTCATTATTTTATCAGAATTATCATTGAAAGTTAAAATAGCACACACGTTTCAGTTTAAGATCATTGATAAATTTATTTTTCACATCCTCTGACGGAAATACATATTTTGAATGAGTGGATTAAAATCTCAATGTAATACTGTGATTATTCATAACTTTTATACTCGTGCATACTCTTGCACGCACGTTTAAAAAACGTTTCATTTTAAAAATATATTTCAAGGTACTATTTATATCTTTGTCAAAAAGTCGTACTTTGTGCCAATAATAAAGTGTCAGCAAGAATAAAAATGCTTGACGCGGTTTTCTCAATTTCATCCATTTGATTTATTAGACACTGAAGAATGACTGAGAAACAGGTTTTATATATTGTGATGTCTCCATATAAAGTGGAATTAATTCGCTTTAAAAATATCCGAATGGATGGTACCTATCTAATTGGACACAAATATCGGCGCGTCGGGTCGTCTATATATACGGTCCAGTTGGGCAGCTATTATTGTTAGTCTATAAACGGTGGGCAGCGCGCATCGGTTCGCATATTATTAGAGATGGGCAAACTCGCACCTAATTGGACCCCATCCAAGACACGAAAAATATCCGCCATTACTCTTTGCGAAGAACACCTTTCCCACCATTCACGTAACGCAACTATTGGATGCAATAATCTGCTCAATCACTTCCTCTGTACACTGTTGCCAACACCATAATCTATCTATAGGCACATGTTTTTCACAAGCATCTGACTGAAATTGGTCTACGAGTGTCACGGACGGTTCTCTTTCAAGTTCAATGAGACTATTATTTATATTATTTGGTGGGTCCGATGTTATATCGTTTCCATAGAACGGCGGCTCGCGTTCGTAGTTCTATTAAACGATCATTTACCATCTGCGTCTGGCCGCCCGCCAGTTGCGCTCGCTGGGAACTTTGCAAGATCTCTATGAAAACTGACAGCACTGTGCTTCTAATCCGATGCCAGATACACTAACACGGGTATGATATATTAATCATATTCAATTTATTGTAACGTAATCGTTACAGCAGTTAAATTGGTTTTGTTGCGGTCACGTTGGGCTAATTGGTTTTTATTTGTTCATTGTCAATTATTTAAATAACTGGCTGTTTATTTAAGCTTCGTGTAATTGGTTCGTAGTTCATTGCTCTGTCGCCACAAGGTTAGGTCTGTATAAAAAACATAGGTTTAAGTATAGCATACAATATGTAGGTCTGCATCAGTTACTCTTAAAATCATTGTAGGTGCGTTACGTAGATTAAATTATATTGGTTATCTTAGCCAAAATGCAAATGAGTTCGCGATGGGTAATTATTAATTAGAAGTGGCTTGTGTTTAATAAGATGCGTGCGAACAATGCCTCACGTGCCTGGGCGACGACACCGCGGCATAGTGCTCGCACCCAATTGGAGCAGCGCCAGAACGAGCACGCCGTAGGGTCAGGGTTTGACTCCTTACACATTTACATTATTAAAACCGATAGTTTATTTTATTACATGCTTATAATCGGCTTTCCGCCCGCGTGGTCTACACTTTTTTCCCATAGGAATGAAATATTTTTTACGGGTAAAAATACTATAAATGTAAAAATGAGTTTATTTACTTGTCCTCCTTTCAAGTCGCAAAGGTGCTATGGATTATTCGCCTGCGTAGGCCGCAAGCTTACCCACTTGGGAACGAGAGTTTGGAAAGTGTTACATCACAGGCTACTCTTCACCCGGGGAAAATATCTCATTCCCAAGTGTGGCCTACGCGGGCGAATCCACGAATGAAAAGTCAGTTACAAATTCTAGTTATTCCATTTCTATCCAGTAGGTTTTAAGTTCTTATGTAAACGTCAAGTAATGTAACATAGCCTGCTAAAATCATCCTTTTGCCTCGCCGCCGCGCCGTAAACGGAATAAAGATAAAATAACATGATTATTTACTATGATGATGCTCAGGTTCGTTGAGGTACGAAACAAGTTGAGCACCATCAACTATGCGCACCGTGAGGTCCGTGAGTATTGCCGGTAGTAAATAATCATGTTAAGTTACACTCACGATTCCTTGTATAATAAAAGAACATTTTCAGTTCTACGCCAGATTAATTTAAACCATAAGAGTGTACAAATACGACAAATATAATTCTTACTTGTTGTACAGTTATAGTTGAAGATCAACGACGAAACGAAATTAAAGTAATGAGGCCAGTTCTTTGTTCAATTACCTAGTATTTTAAATATTTGCTAGAACTATCACATTTACTTTTGATAACAAAATGTTTGAATGTTCATTGAGGGCTGCTACGTTATTAATTATTTATACCACCACCACAAGCGCAGGCGACCCACAGTCTGTCATATTCCGGTCAAAGTAAATGCATCTAAGTACTAATTGCACCGTTACGAGGAACTGCACTTCGCGCTGATGCCGACTAGCTAACGGCACTAATGTTACCGTAAACGTTGCAGATCCCAACAGTTTTCCTTTTAAACCCTCTGATTGTTTTAACATTTAAATAGTATCAGATTAGTAGGATTTGCACGTATGAAACCTGCACGCATGGATGACCGGCGTGACGCGGCGACCCACGGTTTGATACATCGCGGTCAAGGGCGCATTTTCGCTGCGTTTGTTGTTCCCGACCCGACCATGTATGTATGTATGTAGTACCTACATACATACATACTATGTACCTATGACACATTCACTGGACGGGTCAAACAAGAACTGCCTGTGCCACATTAGTTCAATGTCCTACTTATTTATCTATTCATTTCTTCCTGGTCTTAAGTCAAATTTTGAGGAGCAAGGAGTTATTTCATCGGTAACTTGTCATTCGTAATTATTGTCACCGTATTAAAATAAAAGAG
This sequence comes from Pyrgus malvae, assembly GCA_911387765.1. Taxonomy (NCBI): domain Eukaryota; kingdom Metazoa; phylum Arthropoda; class Insecta; order Lepidoptera; family Hesperiidae; genus Pyrgus; species Pyrgus malvae. The sequence continues at coordinate 1,073,264 of OU426958.1, read as the reverse complement.
TCATTTTGGACTAAGTCAAATTTGTGTTAGTTAAATTTTTGAGAGTGAAATTTCAGTTTCGTTAAAACCAAGATACAAGTAAGTACATATATTTCAAACCTATGGCGACTATTACGTGATTCTACACAGAAAAGAAAAACAATAATGATTATGCAAATAAATAAACGTGTACTTAATTCTTAATCTAAAACCAATGAGCGAATGGATTATAATCTTTTATAAGCTATTTTTATCAACACATGTGACTGAAGTGATTTATGTCGCTTTAATTAAAGTACCTGGACGCCCGAGCGTTGCTCGGATAAAAACAATTGATTTTCTTGGTTTATTTTGAAGCAAAACATTCATTGGCTTCCTAGCTCCCAATTTAAAAAAATGTAACAAAAAATTAAAAGCGCGACTTGCCCACTTGAGGTTTGAACCCTGGTTTCTAGCTCCGTAGTCAGCTTTTGTAACCATTCGACCAAGAAGGCTTTATTTCCATTGACGAAATTTTTATAGAGGTCTTTCATATCGACATTGTCATTTGTTTGAAGGGCGGATTGACGGTCGACATTTGACGGCTTTCTACGCCACAATATTATTAATATTCTCCAATAGATGTCAGTAAGAGTAATTTTATATTAAACGGCATGAACATTAAATAAAACGACAATTTCTATCAATAAAAATTTGCTGGATCGATTTATCATCCCCGAAACCAGGGTACTAAATTTCATCAAAATCTTTAGAGCCGTTTCCGAGATTCAAAAAATATATTTAGATATATACAAGAATTGCTCGGTTAAAGGTATTGATTGCATATCGAAATTAACATCATGACTGTTATCACTTTACGGCAATATTATCTTGATTACTGCAATATTATATTGATCTTGATATTATTAGATTCTTAAAGCATCAAGGTATGACACCCGTCAGAGGAGTGGCCTTTACGGGCGAACCCCTTGTCACAACGTCCATGCACAATGTGCCTTCTAGTTATACAACTATTGTGTCAGTGTGTGTCGGTGTCAGTGTTGACGGTGCATAGAAAATGACGTTGTTAATTGAAATTGACATATTTAGAAATGTATGCGTCTGTAGCGATGAAAGAAAATTTGTGAATGTATTACAAAATTACAATGTGTGCGTTCTTTCCCCGCACCAGATTTGGCACAAAAATTATGTATCGAAGCGAGGCGCTATGCCGTCTCTCGGGTGAGTCAGTAACTTTGATGCTCTAAGGTTAGATTAGATAAATACACAATATAGCCACATCTTAAAGGAGGGCGGGCCTACCTGTTCTACTTTTTTCCTTAATGAATATAGGACTGGTTATAAGTTAACGTGTACGAGTGAGATTTGAGTGTCAACGTGTAATTTTGATGATGATGAGTGGATTCATGTCTTCTTGGTGATATCTTATATTACGGTCTTATATAACTGTTCTATCTTATATCTTAATATATATAATTCTTCTGTGAGTGTGTATGTCACTGAACTCCTCCTTAACGGCTGGACAGATTTTAATGAATTTTTTTGTGTGTATTCAAATGGATTCGAGGATGGTTTAGATTCACAATTTGGGCCACTGGAAATGTTTTTAATTTTTGAAGTGAAAACTTCTTTAGCGGCGTTGAGCACTTTTTGTGGGATGGGTAAAAACTATGAAACTCGCGCGAGGTCACGTGTGCTGATCGCAAAATTTCGTAAGATAGTAGAGGAGACGAGGAAGATCGACCTACACCGATCTGAAAATTCGATGAGACATATTGTTTACCAAATATAATTTATAAACATATATGCCTATGATAACTTGACTATCGAAAAGTGTTCATAGCTATTTTTAATTTAATTAATTTTAATCAATTTTCTTTCATATCACCTTCACTCTTGTAACAACCGAACGAGTGAATATCTTCACCGGCTCTTAGACCAAGACGGAGAGGTGACAGCTAATGACGGCTCATCTGACGGCTGTCTATACTTTTTTTCTTCAATTATGGCATCGCAAACTCTGCATATTGCCAGCGTCAAGTATAATTTTATCTTAAAATTCGTTTATATCAAGTATTTAAAATATGGACATTGGACATTGAACAAAGTGCATCTATTAATGAAAAAAGTGACGAAGAAATAGTGAAAGAAAATGAGAGAGTACTTTGTAAAAATACTATATAGAAATTAATAGGTACTGATAATTCAAGCAATTCGTGCGGAATTATTCCCTAACGATTCCAAGACATCAAAAATGCACAACGTTAATGTTTTCACTTCTGCCGGCACTCCCGGAGTGCAACCCATTGTTTTTATTTTATTTATAAGTAGTTTTCCCATATAAATTGTTCCTATCTGTCAAACGTTTGTATTTCGTGCCGTGCCGTTCTAAACTTTGACACATTCAGAATAACAGGACAGTTCGTATGTCATTATTTGTTTTATATTATATTTTTGTTTGATAGTAACATCCTCTTTTATTACTTTTAAGGCAGGACAACGTCTGCGGGGTCCACTAGTATCTTATATAACGGAAAATATATAACGGTGTACCGGGATTCCTCCAAATATAAACGGGCAACGAATTAAAAAAAGAACTTAAAACGTATTTACTGGAAAAGGCGTATTACTCGGTCACTGATGATCTAAACGATAAAGGCATAAAGGAATTCCAATAAAAACCTGGAAGGTTTTTTTCCCGCCGGCTTTTTTCCCTCTCAGTGTACAAAAACCCAAAGCAGACTATCGGATCCGATAAAAAAAACTAAAAGGCGCAATATGGGTACAAATAATGATTAAAGTAGTATAAATATAATAAAATAATAACACTATTTTAATCTACATTTTTATATTTGTAATTAGTTAAGTTTTTAATTATTGTGATCTTTGCATACCTCATGAAGGTAAATAATGGCGAACCAAAAGTATAAAAACATCTTTTGTAAACACCCATATTTGTGCAAATAAAAGTCTTTGTCTTTTGTCTTTATTATAGTAAGTTCAGTTGTAGATTTGTAAAGTATTGTTTAATGAACCACCGTGTGGTTTGTAAAATAGTGTCGGTAAGCGGTACGATATCTACTTGAGGATTTGTGGAGTATTGTTATAACAAGTGATCGTGCGGTTAGTGTGCGTTAGTGTTAGTGGTGGTACGCGATACAATGTGCAGGTAACTGAATGTGCGCGGTGTCGCAAGGCGAGCGGCGTCGGAGAGCGGCGGCAAGCAAGGTGATGCACCAGAATAGTGCGCGTTGCACAACGGTTCCCCGGCCCGGCCAAGGGCAACAGCGGTTATAACCGGACGCCTCTTCATCGGGGTACACCGGTGACGCCTTGGAACTTCATCATCGACCCTATATCGTCCAGCTGGACATGGGTCTCCTTTCAGAAAAATATTTTAGGACCACAGTCCAGCCAGGACTATGTGACGAATAGGCCAAGTGCGGGATAGTGGCCTTTACCTGACTTTAAGGAAGCTTTGGTATTTCTTAGACGTGGAGGATTCATCTTAACTTTTCCTTCTCCATAAAAATGTCGACAAAATTGTTATACAAGATTTCTTAAAACGTACTTGTGCTTTTGGATTTATGCAAAACAAATCCAGCGCCGTGTCTTGGGACTTTACTGCCGGACAATCGTAGGACAATTGACGTCTTTGCTGACACTGGAATTCGCCGAAAAGAATCTCAGTATTTTTGCGGTCAGAGGAAACGAATGAGGAAAAAATATATGACATTTTAGAATGTATGTACTTGTACAATTTATAGTTTCCATTAAATAATAACATCGGATTAATCTAGGGCTTGATAATGCGATAGTTCCTAATCATACTAATTAAAACTTTAATTCAAGATTAGTCATCAATACGTGATGATGTAAATACATAGATATAGTCGAAAAGAAAAGAATTTGTTTAGAAAGAATAAAGTCTACCTAATTAAAGAAATCGTTAACGGTATGGGAATTTCGAATTAATGCAGAGACCTTGCCACGATTGCATCTCTTTCATGTTTTAATCGAAACCAGTGATGGAAAATAACCTAATGGAATAGGTTCTTAATAAGCGCGTACGAGCTATCGAGTGCCAATCATCGGTAAGTAGCTAATTGATGGCAGCGCAACCGCGGCCGGCGCCAAGTCCGAATTGGGACCAGAATCGGGAAGCTGAAGCTAACATTATTAGTATTTAGTGATGCATTAATTGTCTTTATCTATGAATGGCTGGATGATACCAGAATGGCAACACATCTACCGAAGGAAAGAAGCCCGGTTGGCACTCAGCGGGAAGGACGAGGCACGGCGCGGGCGCCAGCCGGCCGCGCAACAGGGACGGGAATCGGGAAGCTGCGCGCTCCCACGGCATATTTAAAGAGATAACTCTTGCCATTCACTCTAAATGGCTTACCATGCTTGGCATGCGCGGGGAATGCTATTAATCGATGCAACTACACCTTGTATTCTCTCACGGGTTATTGTGAGTAAACAAGACTGATTTATCGTTCATGTCTAGCTCGTTCGAGCGATTCCATTTACCGATTCAATTTATATTTAGTATCATTAAATGTAATTGATTAAGTGATGATGGCTCACTTTGAGTACCTATTTATTATCATTATAGTACTAGTTCGATCGGTTAAAAACTATAAGAAAAATGTAAATAGGGTCATAGTGGTAGCAGTATAGTGGTAGTAGCAAGCGCATACGTCCTCATGGTATGTTCCCACTTGTCAGCTTCCCAGGGCGGGGGCGATACGGCAATGTCACCGATAGCTGACCGATAAGGCGGCGGAAGTGCGTCGACCTCTCCGGAAGCCTTATCGCTGCGTGTCGGCGCGTCGTTGCACCGCCACCGCGCCGCCCGCGCCTCGCCACCGTCACTTCTTCACTACCGCTACCCCTCTACGTTTAAACTTCACGCCGACAAATCAGCGGCGTAGGAAACACATGGAAATTGGCGATGCACTATTATTTTTTTATACCTGTACCGCGTTTACAAGTGTTAATAGTGCAGATAATGTATTTTATGTTTACACATTATATTGATTTCTAAATTTACTTGTTTGCAACCCTTTTTACGTCCCACTGCTGGGTCCGTACCTATCGTCCGTACCCCGTAGACCCGTGTCTCTTCCTATTATTTTATTGAAGAGGCTTACAGCTTACTGCACCCCGCAGTTCCAATTCGGGTTGGTGGAAATGCGGTGGAAGTTGGAAGTGTAATCCTCTGTTGGATGTTCTTAATCAGCCCATAAGGCCTCCGACAAGATATAAGACTGCTATCTATAGATAACAACCGGAGCCAACGGCTTAACGTGCCCTCCGAAGCACGGAAACGCGCATGAATTTTTGTCATAGCGGCATATTTATTCTGTGTGATAGCGGTCAGCTTTCTAACACCCGACCGCGCCCATTTCGCTTAGCTGCATGGATTGCTTACGTTCTACGCCAGAAGCCGGACCACGCGCTCTTTATTTAAAATTACTTATTAATTGTAAAATAATATAAGTGGAATTTGAAATTCAATGAAAAATAGTTAGCACCAATGACGACGCCATACTTCATACGGCCATGGACACTTAATTTATCATATAAAGCAACATGTGTATGAATGTTTGTATAGACATAATGTACAGTAAAGGTCAACATTAAAATAAGTTAAGTTTAATCGAGACGACCTTGCTCACGATTTCAGAATTGTGGAAAGTTTATGGACAAAACTGGTTGTAGCTCGTGATCTTTTAAGCTTATCAACAATTCTGCCTTATTCACCTGAGGTATTGCAACATATCCCAAAAGTTTAAATATAGCAGTAATGTTAATTACAAGTCTTCATTTGTTTGAAGATTTTGCTACCTACGGTGTAATATAACCATACAAATTGTATTTTGTACAATTTAATTAATGTTATTGTTTTCCTCCCTCGCATTGTTTGAAACGTTGACTCGAGAGTGACCTTTACGAGTAACGTTTAAAGCGTAGGTAGGCAGACATTCTAAGACACCCGTATTAATTGGGTGATTGTAAGGAATAGTGAGTCCGTCAAAAAGAGACTCAGGGAGATGCGATTTTCTGATGATACAGTCCTTAATTTGGTGGTGCTCTACTTCTTGATTAGCCGCTTGGGGATTTGTTGATAAGAAATTGAGGGTTGCAGTGGTGAGACTTGTCATAATTACGGGTTTTAGAAGATATTAAGGACCGTGTCCTCATAAGTCTTTAGAGCTTTTAGTTCGATATTTTTTTTATCTAATATCTTTAAACGAGCAATTCATTTATATACCTACCTACTCGTATTTATATAATTTGAAACTCTGAAACGGCTTCATGATGTTCATGAAATTTAGTACCCTGGGTTTTCGGGGATGATAAATTTTATTAATCCAGCTTTTAGGTTTCATTTTTAGAAATTGTCGTTTTGTCCTTTTTTACAGCGATAATCAACTTAAATATAAACTGAAAAATATGACTCTTCCTTACATCTATTGGAGATTATTAATAATATTGTGGCGTAGAATGCCGTCAAACATCATCAGCGGATGATGTTCAAACAAATTTGATCAAGATCAAACAAAATTTGTGTGAATTTAATGGATGTGATTTAACGACAATGCCGATTTGAAAGAGGTCTATAAGAATTTCATCGTTCAAATTAAATCTTCCTTAGCCGAATGGTTACGTAGGCTGACAGCGGAGCTACAGACTCGGGTTCAAACCTTAATGAAGTATATTGCATTTTTTTTTCACAAATTTGAACAAAAGGCGAGCTTAATGCCAAAATGGCATTTTCTACCAGCTAACCTTCACAGGAAGTGCAGAGAAATATAAAAGCGGCAACTAGAATAAAGAGAAAAATTATTATTGTAAAAGAGAGAAAAAATTAAATTAGAGGTTGGATAGATAGAAACATAATTATGCACGATAAAAAAACATACGATAAATATTATGAGATATGAATATTGACAGACAGAGATCATAGTTTTATTACAATCATCTTCCAAATTTTATGAGCAGAGCTCAAGTAATGAGAAAAAACACCCTTTTTGAATGATGGCTTTGAGTACAATTTCCTGAGGTGTTCCGCGAGAGGAATTCCAAAGGCGAGTCGCTTGAACCGTGAAAGTATTGGATACGAATCCAGAATGGTGGACAGGAAAAGACAATGCCAATGAGTCAGAAGAACGAAGCTGTCGCTCGTGAGAATCGCGAAGATACTGAAATTTACATTTCAAGTACTCCGGAGAAAGTGGATCAAAAAGCACCGTAAACAAAGAGGATAGTAAGCGTAGCTGTCTACGTTGACGAATAGGAAGCCATTTGAGACGGCGACGATGAAGAGAAACATTATCAAATTTTCGTAGACAGAAAATGAAGCGTATACAGTAGTTAACAAGTCGTTCCAGCTTATTAAGAAGGTCGACATTCAAGATAGAATAACACACATCAGCATAATCAATGAAATTGGAAGAATCAGCGTTTGTATCAAGTAGATTTTGGTTTTAATTGATAAAAAGTTTTTAAGACGGTTGAGAGAATGTAATACTGTAAAAACTGAACGACTAACTTCACTCACGTCGTCTGGTGGTATAATCATGATATTGTTGTCGAAATCTCAATTTATATATTCAGATGCACATAAATCGAGTTGCAAGTATTGCAACGTTGCAGTGCGTTCGGCTGATCGTTTCCACTTGTCTTGGGAGCGATTCGTAACCGGGTTATTGCTTTTGGCATTTGGAAGCTGTTCGTTTACAACTGGGTTAGTAGTGACCAGGAGTGTACTTAATGTACGCGTTGGGAAGTCAGTATTTGCAGCGTTTATTTATTTTGTGTGGTGACCACTGTGAGATGCGGGTTTTAACGACCCCCTGGGCCGTGGAAGAGGTCTTGAGGTATCATCCTGGTCTGGGTGTTTGTGTGCGTCCATGCCCCGTGGCCGCATGAATCTCAAGCGTTGTTATTGTTACCTATTTATGTATTTAAATAATAATAGAAAACGCACGCAGAGCTGTAAGAATACGAAACATTTAAAATAAAAAATACAAATAAACGCCGAAAAAACATCATAGGGTAATAAAATAGGGGTTCAAATTGAGAATGCAATCCCGACTCTAGATCGCAAATTCGAGGTCGCGCGGCTAATCCCTAATCTAATATCAATCCTGCAAGATTTGTCGGGATCTCGTCTAGTTTAAAAAAAATGTAAAGTTCGGATGACTGAAATCGATAAAAACTTCTTGTTTGTGAAAGTGAGGTCACAGAAATATATATAAAAAATAAAATATTATTTGAAAGAAAACAAAAACCTTTATTCTTCAATATTACAGCGTTACGTGGCAGTAGTCACCGCCCAATCCCGTTAATCTCAAACGGGATCTCGTCAATGCTTCGGAATTGATCCCGAAAAGTTACACGAGATCTCGCGAGATCGGGATTGTATTCCCTATTTTAATCAAAAGATGTTTGTTTTAAATTTGGTTTAATTTCAACCCTTTTAATAGCTTTTTTAACTTGTAATAATGTACGTTTGTGGGTGTGGAATCTTGCTACTCAATTTTTACTATCAGCTTAGGCTCCTTTTCCTTTCCTGAAGTATGTTCGTATGTAACTCCAAATTTGTTTAAGAAACTTCTATCTTTCTAATTTGTATACTTTACGTAAGTAGTAAAGTTATTTGTTGTTTAACCTTCCCACAGAGCGAGCAGGTCAAACACTGACTTATTTGCATTACGTAAACGGTAATTTTATTCAGCTAAAGAATATTGCATTTTTATCATTATTTCCATGAGGGTGGGCAGTATTACTTACCTAATTTTTTTTACTGCTGGAATTAACTTGCCACTAATAAAATTTACTGTACTCGTACAATCAAGTGGCATATAACAGCCGGTTGAATAATAGTATAATAAATGAATACCGTTTAATCTAAAAAAATGCAATATTAAAGAAAAAAGAGATACAACAAATTTTGTTGGACATTGCAATGTTCGCAGAGAGTCAGAGACGGCGCGGTCGCAACATCCAGAAATAGCTGAATACGCACGCGGAAATCCTATTCCGATCGTTTTAGAAATAGGTAGCGCCGCCTGTCACCGATCGACGTCCGATTTTACGGCTCGTGCCCCATTAGCGCCTCTGTTTTAAGCTTCTAATACTGCTGCTGTTTACGATTGAAGTTATGACTTCAAACAGCAGTTACAATTTCCTATGTTCCTTATATATACTTATTACACCTTCTAGGTGGTAGAACCGAACCCTGATGGTTTGACTGGGAAAATATCACAGCTGCGCCCGTTTCTGCAGTGAAGTGATCGTGCGTTTCAGTTAAAATATTAATCACCGGAGAGAATATCAGCCTCCGAAAAAACAGTGAATACGACCTCAGGCAAGTCTAGGGCTTGGTTGAGGTTCTTCTGTATTGTCCTTGGACTGCGACCAAGTGAAGATATACCCACGTTATCAACTCTATTTAAGCAAACAAAAATGTGTCACCGTTTATTCCTTTTATAAAAGCCATGATTGTAGTTGCACAGTGCGAGTACTCAAGTTTACAAAAATAGTTTCTGTATTATTCTATATTATCTATTGTAGCAAATTAATCTGGTGTTTTTATACTTTAGATTGAACATTAATTTAATCATGATACTAATTGTGTAGTTATATTTATATACCGCCGGATCGACTACGATCATTTGCCGTCATAAACTTGACATCTTCATAATAATTATTATATTGTTCATATAATATTGTTTGCAAAACAAAATAATAAATACATAAATAATAAAAACATTTCGCTGCTTAAATTTTTTATAAGCAATTTATACTTCGTTCGTTGGGCTCGCGGCGAGATTTGTACACGATTGCACCCGACTTTATATTGAAATCTAAAATTAATTACTGGTAAATTAAATAATAGCAAAACATAACAAGGCCAAATCTACCGGGGCTTAGATTGTGATGTGATAAAGTTTTCGTGTATTATACTTCAACGAATTTTTTATTTAAGTTTCCACTTTTTATATGGATACTTCCATAGTGTTTTGAAAGAAATCGAGTTTTTGTTGTTGCCCTTTGTTCTGTATTTTTGTAAATCATTTATTTATTTTCGTTTCAGGTACTTGAGGTCAGGGAGGTGAGATTCTGAGGTTGCCTGTAAATGCCGCTCAGGTGACGACGATAGTGTTATTAGTATGTCCTAAAAAGACGACTTCAAGTAGGTATTTGGTAGGTGGTTGACTTTGTTTGGCTGCAACCCTTTTTGCGTCCTGGCCGCCGTGCTGCTCTCCGCCAATGCGGGATAGTGGTCAACCCGTAGTCGGATGTTTTCAAACCGCGAGTAAGGACTCCGAAAATCGTTAACTGCTATGCGCGATTTTTATACTTTTGAATATTGAACCTATAGAAGTAGAATATTAATGCACATAAATGAAATGAAAAATAGTGTTGATCTTCAACCTCCACTATCCACAATGAAGGAAAAGGAGTGAAAAAAAACCCTATGTATATATATGGTTAGCTAGGTTATTTTAGTAGAGTCCCTGTAGCTTCGGGATTAAGAATAGAGCTACGGTATCCACTGCCTGATCGTAAGAGGCGACTAATAGGGGGCTTCCGGGGTTGTGGACAGTGTGAGTGGGAGCTCGATCCGTCCAACCAGCAGCCCCGGGAAGGGCGGCGATGTGTGCGTGGCCGCATGTCGCCGTAAGCATCGCAAGGTGCAGGAGAGCACATCTGCTCTCCCGTACTGGATCGTCGCGCGTGAAGGACACTGGTGCGTTCCGCTGGAGATCTCTGATCCCTCCCCCAAGCGCAAAGGCAGGCCAACTAGGTGGTGGGGTTTTAGTGCGGTCAAATCTGACATAACACGGTACCCTCTCCCAAGGTGCCGGGTACCTTTTGAAGGTTTCCCCCCGATACAAAAAAAAACAGTTTCTTTTAGTAGATTTTTGTTTCATTGGATTTAAACTAATATCTTGTAGGTTTTATTGTATAAAATCTTGTTGTTTTAGGGGCGTTTCACTTTAAACATTTCCATCTTAAACTTGTTAATAAGTTTTCAGGAGAACGGTTTAAAAGTGACAACAGTATTTATTTATCTCATATTTAGCTTCTAGAAATATTACCAGCGCCAGCGCCATAAAAAAGCAATCAAACTGATAAAAATATATTCTTGAGACATTGTGTCCAAAATAACATGAGAGTCACAGCCAACTCTATATTTAAAGCGAAACACTTCCTCAAACAGATAACCTAATGCAAAACAAGCGGCAGCATTCCGATCTAGCGCAGATAATAGCTGCAAAATTGTAAGCGGATTAATTTAGAATTATTCCAGTAAATTACAAAGTCTATTGCGCCTAGCTGTTAGTGATCAATATCATATAGAAAATACCATTGCATTAGGCGGGAAAACAAGGATTAAACATTAATCTGTTTTATGAAATAATTTTAAGTACAAGTTGCACTAAATGAATATCTTACATTATTGTATTTGTATTTGTTGTTTGTACAACTAGTATTAAATGCTTCTAGCTAAGATGTACTGTAGTGGAATAGCATCATGATAGCTTCAAATTGAATCCGTTTATTAGTAAAGATGTCTTTATGTAGGTTCATTTAATCGTGTGCTGGCAGTATTTGGGAATAAATGTTTCTGATACATATTACGCCATTTAAAAATATTTTTTTTAAATCTTTCTTTGATCTCATAATTTTGTTGATTATAAAGACAATAACGACAAAAGACAATATTTTACAAGAGCTTACAATATAATGGATTACGAGTCTACGAGTCTATCTCGTCGCAGAACTGCTGGTAATGCCAGATTACGAGACCGCTTACATACTTGGATCAGTGTAACAAGGCAGGTACTATGGTTTGTAGTTTTTCTGTTTTAGTTATTTCTGGGATACGTCGAAATAGCGTGTGGCGTCCAAGTAATCCATTACTGCCGTGGCGGCAACGACGCTAAAAAACTAATTTGATTGTTTGTTTGGCACGCCCGCGCACTCCAGCCGCCGTCTATAGCGGCGTATATTTAGCGTCCGGCGTCCCGTTTAGATACAAGTATAGTCGCATGAACTAATTAATATAAAATTATTTTTTGATTTTATATTAATTCGTTAATTAACTGAACTAATTAATATAAATTTATTTTAAAAAAGTGTTAAAACTGAAAGAGCAATTCTTCCAGTACCAAATACGATACCGTTAAACATGCGTTTTCTAAGGTTACACTGCTGGGCATCTTATAGTTGACATCAGTCAACTATGAGAAAAGACCAATTCCTCATAGTTATTACCTCTCATTATTGAGAGGAATTTGGGTCGTATGCTCGGGCGTAAGGCTAGAACAACATGGTAGATTACGAGTAGAGATCATGCTGTTCAAGTCCTGGTTGGTAGATACCGTGCCTTTGAGAACTCTTAAGTTTTGACCTGGCTACTTTATTCCTGCTGCAGCAATAACTACGCACGTAACAAATTTCTTAGTTACAGGAGGTGCACTGCACGAAATTGAACTCAGTACTTGTACTTCAGGCTACCTCATTTAAAAAGTTATTACAAATACAAAGATGGTAATATAGACATTTTAAGTTATTATAAACATTATATTAGGTTTTGCCAGATGGTTTGAGTTAGGCTCTTTACAAATTTTAATGTCGATTAAGAAAATTGCAGAAGTGCTTTAAAGAAAAATAATCGTAGTTACAAAGCTATGCGACTCGCGGATTTTTCATATTCATTCCATTAACACAGAATGCATACAAATACCACGACGACCTTTATTAGACTTGCCACTCGGTGTGCAGTCTGATCCAAATTGTCTTGGCGTGTGTCAATTCCTATTATGTACGGTCAATTGAATCTTTTTGTATACTTATTAGACTTAAAGGAGATGTCCACTTTTTGTATGAAGGTTGGGCTTTTATTCCGAAAAATTCCAACCAGCACCAAACCACACCTCTGTGAAAAAGCATAAAAATTAGAACTTAAAACTATAAACAAATTAATTTTAAACCCCCCCCCCCCCCATATTTTCAAAATAAACGATTGAAAGTTTTTATTATAATTCTGTTTTAATATACGGTAAACGCTAACGCTAAAAAATGCATAGTCTTATGTCATGTCACTGTCAAATATTTTGGCTTTTTGACATTGACTCATTCTCATACTCAAAATGACATCGTAAACTCTGTGCATATTGCCAGCGTCAAGTATATTTTTGCATTACTTAGTAGTCATAGAAAAAATCACTAAGTCGTCTAGTCAGTCAGTCACTCGATTTGTCGGTCGCGGTTTAAAATGTTTGACACCGACAGTAGTCATAATTGATATTTTTTTTAACAGATGCGTTCATGTTAATGTTATTTCATTTCATTTGCATTAATAAAAAACCAAAAAAATATTCCACAGTTTATAAAAAATAGTTGGAATTTGTAATGTCTGTCTAGATACCTTCCATGTGCCCTGGTTAGATTTTTTCGGAATAAAGACCCACTTATGGACATCTCCTTTAAAATTGAAACAATCTCAAATTACAAATGTAAATACATTTATTCTTGAGTTGTTTTCTTTGTTAGGATATGAGTTTGACTAGGATATGAGAATGCTATAATTTATAAATATTCAAAATATGTTATGCTTACTGTACGTGTACTGGTCGGACCACAAGGAGACAAGTGAAACCACGGAATGCTGAGTAATAACTGATTCACTGTAGTTCATTTGGGGGTCCCACAGGGCTCAGTACTCGGTCCGTTCCTATTTTTAATATATATTAACGATCTGCCATATATGGTGGAGAATAATCACGAGATAGTATTGTTTGCAGATGATACTTCCTTAATTTTTAAAACTAATAGACAAACTGAAAATTATGACGATGTGAACAATGCTCTCTCTGAGGTGGTAAATTGGTTTAATGTAAATAACCTACTACTCAATAACAAAAAGACCAATTGTATTAAGTTTTCACCACCTAATGTTAAAGAAAATATTGTAAAACCACAATTGAATGGCGAGGAAGTGAGCTTTGTTGATGAAGCTGTATTTCTTGGATTAACTGTTGATTCTAGGCTTCAATGGGGACCCCATATCTCTCGGTTAGCGAATAGACTAAGTTCTGCCGTCTTTGCAATTAAAAAAATAAGATCACTTACAGATGTCGATACGGCTAGACTGGTCTATTTTAGTTATTTCCATAGTATAATGTCGTATGGTATTTTACTGTGGGGAAATGCAGCTAATGTCGACACAATATTTATTTTGCAGAAGAGGGCTATTCGCGCAATATATAAATTAAATTCTAGAGAATCACTGAGAGAAAAATTTAAGGAGACTAATATACTAACATTTGCATCGCAATATATTTATGAAAATATAATGTATGTTCGTAAAAACAAACATGAATTTATGACCTTTTTGGATCTACATAGTTCGAACTGTGTTTCGACAAGGAATGGCCACAAACTTGCATTCCCCAAGTGTAGGCTCCGCAAAAAGAGCCACTCTTTTATCGGGATGTCGATCAGAATATACAATAAAATCCCGAAAAATGTTCAATCCCTCCCTTTTCACAGATTTAAAAAAAAAGTCAAACAAGTCCTGTGCCGCAAGGCTTATTACGATCTTAAGGACTATTTAATTGATAAAAAGGCTTGGGATTGAGCTGTAGTCCCACAAGGCTGTTTCTATAACTGATGTAATAGACTTAAATGAATTAAACTGCCTATGTTAGCAGGTGGCTGTGGGACGACATTGACACATGCGGTAGCTGTCACGTATGTTCCTTATCGGCCCATAGCTACTCTGTAAGAAAGTTAGCTATTGTATACCCCATATTTTAAAACAGGGCTGAAGTTTTTCTCCGTCTGCTCTTTTCTTCAGCTCAGCATTGCCTAAGCGCACCCAGAGCAGACAGAACAAAAAAAAATAACGTTCACTAAGAGTTTGTAAAGGAACCGTACAGTGAATAAAGAATATTTCATTTCATTTCATTTCATTTCATTTGTTATGATTTCTTATTCTATTATGTAGGGGTTTCATACAGTACATACGTACTGAACGAACGTATAGTGTCTTAATTACAATCAGTGGTCGTGCTCACGAAAAGCGCAAAGTATCGCGTTCTATATGCCACTACATAAATAGCGGTCAGAATGAAGTTTTAAAAGAGGATTGCTTAAAATAAGAAGTATAATTATTATGCGTAGTATCAGGCGAACATCTGTAGAGTTGTTCAATTCGCTCACTATCAGGTATCTACGTGTCGTACACCCGCTCCCACGCCCGCCCACGCATGTAATTACTACGAAAACTCCCACGCTCCTCCGATATTGTTTATCTTGTGCAAAAATGTAAACAGTATTATATTGGTGTGCTTTAGAATGCTTCAGAATTTGTACCTACGCGTATTTAACAAATTGAGATTTAATTTGATGTAGCGGGCGGGTATTTCAGAGATTCGTGTCAGGATTTAACATTGTAATTACTTATGCTAATACATAACAGTTACAACGCCGTTTTCAATATTTGTGCTAATAGTTTTAAAAATCGTAGCAATTATATTCGTACTATTAACAGATTCTTTTCAAGACTAGCGAGCCAACAAATGTGAGACTGTTTTGAATTCAATCATGCGCAACTAAACAAAAAGAGCACCAAAATAGCTCCTTGTATAACCAAGTCCGTGAATAGCCCGTGAGTGGGAAAGTATCGAGCGGGCTATATTTAGCGGCGTGTGGTAGGCGCTCGTTTCAGCCTTTGTTGGGCACAAATAGCACGGCCAGCCCTCCGCTGATGGACGGCGGGACGTCGCTCCGGCTGGCCATACTCCGGCGCTCCGGACGGGAGCAGGTTGCTTATCTGTTTTTATGGCCGTGTCTATTAGTGCGCGTTTACGAGCACTATTTATAAAATTAATCAGTCAGCTTCTGACTTTTAAATTACAAAGAATCGAACGCACCCATTTTTATCAATGTGCAAAAAATACACTGTTAAAACAACACAGATAAGCTAAATATATCGACTGCGAAAGACTACGAAAATATCTGTTTGTTTTGCTTGAATCAGAATCTAAACTTCGCTGATGTCAATCAAGTGTTCCATTGTAGTCTATATTAATATGGAAGTTTGTGAAACTTACAATAAATCAAATTCGTTTAATCGAATTCGTTGCCTTCGTTCGTTTTGGCACTTCGAAGAAAAACAAGAAATCCGTTGGTATAAATGAGGAGTTAACAAAAATTTCCCGCGAGACAAGTGTCAGCATTATGAAGATGTTCCAGAATTAGGTCCGCGACTAAAAATACCTCAGCATGGAATGCGCGCATCTGTTTATAGAGTAGACACGAAGCGGGGGATATGCCGTCCGTCCGGCACCCGGCGTGCTACGGGGCTCCACCGGCCGCCGGCACAGGTTGCGGCAGGTTGACGCTCACCCCATGCAATGAGGGGTGCACCGTGCACTGCACTTGTTAACTACTCAGGTTAAGGTGAGGGTGAAAGTTGTGACAGGTTCATACATTGTTGATTTAGGAATTTGAAGGAGCGCTTTTTTTAATCGAGTCAGTGAATGCAAAAAGGTATGCAGGGCGCGTTGTCACATTTTGTATTAAGTAATCCGAAACTAGACGAGTATTCTGCGGTAGCTTATACTCGTACTTGCTACTTCTGAAGTATTTTGGTTGTCTTATGTATACAGCAATGTTTGCACTGAAGTACAAAGCAAAAGCCTCAGCGTAAAAAACTGTGCTGCTGCGCTCCTTGCTCGAACGTTAAGTACTTAAGTGGTGCGATCCATATCAATATCAGTTTCAATATTTGCAGTAATAAAAATACTCGTAATTTTGCGCTACCTTACAAAGTTATAGTTCGATGAAATAACTTTGTCGTAATTTTCTGAATGCTGATATAAATAGCGCTGTAACGTTTAAGCTAAGCTTAGAGTACCTGCATCTCTACATAAACAAGCGAGTATAAGCGACGCTTGAAGGCTGTTCGATAATATAAATGGCAGCGTGGGAGAACGGCTTTGTAAAGAAACTTGGCGGTTCTATAAATAGCGGAATCATAAAATGCTGCTTGACAATCGAGTGCATTTTAATTATCTATTCAGCAACTACAAGTTTGTAGCCGTGGGTGTCGTCGGGCGCGCCGCTCGTAGATATCAATATAACACTGTTGCACAAATGTTAGACAACATCTATTGCTGGAATTTCTGTGAATTGTCCTGGTCTCAGTTGTTTTGTGGCGCATGTGACGTCAATAGTTAAATAATGTTTGTCATTGACTTTTTTCCACTTTTGACGTATGTTGAGAGAAGATTCTGTACATTAAGATTTTGTTCATTTTGAGAGGACTGTGACTTTCTAAGCAGCTTTTTCATTATGTTCATAAGAGCTGCTCGCCTTTCTTTTACTTTGTAACATAACATAACCTTACTTTACGGGACTTCATATTTTTGTTTATGCGTTTAACTTAGCACTTAAACGAGCACATTACTCTGGAAATATTCATTGCGTGTGCTTTGTCCTAAAATTAGTATCATGTTGTAAGTTTAACGAGCGGACGATTTCAATGAACAATAAAAGAAAAAATATTTATCGAAGACAAAGAGCCTGCACGTGACTCAATGCTGCCGGAATCCTTGCAAGCGGTCTCGGTGTAGTCTTTGTATGGAAAACTAATAATAGCCACTCTATTTTTAGCCGTGATTCACTCCTGCGCAGCTCCAAACTAGACTTGTCGTGAATTACGAGTATTGCTTGCATGCATATGATCTTTGCCCTATTTCTGCTCCTCGAAAGGATTAAACCTTTGCTGCTCTAGTCGTCAACGTTTTTAGGTTAAGAGACCTGTAAAAACACTATTTGTTATGTTAGTGTACGTATGCCCTTTGCTACGATTCGGACATGAATGCAAAGATACCTGGTTTTTCTAAGGTTGCAAAAACTCCAGCAATTAAGATTGCTTGTCTGCTTCTAAAGATTTGTGTACAAATCTGTTTTGAAGTGGAGAAGGTGAAGGTGCCTTTTTATATATTAATATGTATATATTACGGTTTCTATGCTATCTATCGACAGCAAATTTTTTGTGCCATCCGAAGCAAGAAAATGTAATTTGTTACCCATCTTCCAGTCGACTGCGCAACTCCATCTGAATAATTTATATATATATGAATTATATTACGAAACGATTAATACAAATTCGCATCAAATAAATATTCACTCATATAAGGCATATAAATGACACATTTTTTCGTGTTCCTCGAAAACTACACGTAACGGGAACAAGTAGGTACCTTCGTAAATTTACTATTTACTACGCTATACTGTCCTGTGTTTTGTCTGTAGCATTGTGGCTGCTAAAAGGTTTAACAGATTTCAATGCCGCTTAGTACTGAGTTTGATTCCAACTTTTGTAAACCTTGTAGATCTCTTCTAAAGATTAAAATCTTGTAAAATCTTGTTAAGCAATATAAAAGAGTATTGCATTCAACCGCAAGAGATGTTCATAGCGTTGGATTAGGAAAGTTCATAAGTTCCTTCCTATCTACGTACGAGTACCTACATAATGTTTTTGCGGCAGCCGTCAAAACAAAATACAACAACAAAACGTCAAAACAAAAACGAAATACAGTTGGCGCAAGCTTGTAAAGCTTGTAATGTATTTCGCGTCACAAGCATAAAATAGCATCAATCAATCAATCATTTTATTTTCATGAATATAGGTTTACATAGATGGTTACAAGTTACAATAGTTTAAGATACTGTATATTCTACCTTAAATTAGGCATGCAAAATATAATACATAAGTTATTATAATAGGTAATAAAAAGCACCAATTAAAACATTACTTAAAGCAGAAAATTTAACAATAATTACATTATTGGTTAGTTCAGTTAGTTTGGAAACAGACATCGGTTTGGCAGCGGACGTGCCGCTTGTGCCAGCCAGGGCTACCAACTACCAATTGTGCACGGAAAAGAATCGAGCGAGTAACATGAAAAAAAGAAAAGACTGGGTTGATTATAAACATATGTGTCACGATAGTAGCTATGTTTTATTATTATACTTGTTGTAAAAAAAACCATTTTCATAGGACTTGCTTCTTCTGAAGCACGGAATTTCGAAAAGTTTGTACTCTTTAAATGATTTGACGAATTAAATCGGCATCAATGCTTATCAACCCTACTGGATCCTGTACGCGGAATCCTCCGCGAGCTAACGTAATCGTACGCGAATAGTAGCCCAAAATCTGCGTACAGTCACTGGCTCCAAACCGGTATGACCATCAGTGTTCATTGTGTACAGTTTGACACCGGACGGATCCGTTATGCGTATTCACGCACTCCTTGCCAATACTTACTTACTAGCTTATTAGCCAAAATACGACAACCTTTTGCGTTAAAGTGCTATTATGGAATATAAGCTAGGCTACATAATATGTAGCTAAATATTATTTATTCCTCACACATCATAATATCAATCCAGCGAGTAGCTGATATCGAGATATTGCCTAACATAATATCCCTATAACATGATATATTATTTAACTACTTGAAAAAAGAAAAGCTTCCGGACAATAAAATTTTTAAACAGGTTTAGCAGTGATGGCTAACAAGATTCGGCATAAAGTAGGTACTTACTACACAAAAAAAAGCCGCGGTCTATTCGTAGAAATCTAGTGCTGCATGATGTTGTTATGCAATGGGACTTCCGCAATGTCTTCTCTTTGATGCGTGTAGCGCTGGAACCGATGTTGCTTAATGATTTTCAGAAACATATTATTATTATAAACCCTAGCAGTTAAGTTGTCAGATGAAATTATATATTGCACATCAATAAAACCTGAATTTTCTTAGAATATTTGACGATGCCGTAATACGAATAAATGTCGAAATAAAAAAGTTAAAGTTATGTATCTTTTTGGGAAGACTAATATTTTTCATCGGCAAATTTCAATAACGAGTTGTTTTACAATAATAAACACCGATGTAACTTAGCGATTTGTTTTATCTATTCTATACTAATATTACTGTACTATTACTATATTCTATACTACAACTACTGGTTAGGATTGAAAATTGGTTTTGTGTTTAATAGCCCATTTATCGAGGAAGGCTATATGACATTACGCTATGCAGATAATGCAGATGAAGTCGCGGGCGGCCGCCAGTGAATTATATTAGGAATAGACGTGACAACGTAAGCTATCAATATATTGAATTTTAAGTCAGTCAGTGTCATTACCACTCATTACTACGACCCATCGTTTGTCCGATGCGGCTCATTTAACCGCGGCCAGGGCTTCCAGGGAACCTGCCCAACTCCAAAGGATCATTACCGGGAATCGAGGTCTATAAGAGTGGTTCTAAAAAGCGAAAGGTTGTAAAGCAGTTCCAGCGATCTTTCCGGTGGCGGAGCTGCATTTAGCCGCATGGAAATAGCAGCGGACGCGGCGCGCGCGCATCGTGAAATAAACAATTTACTGATGGAAATAGACGATCGCTTCTGGATCTGGAGCGGCCGCCAGTTGGCTTTTATGGCTTCTAATTTCGGTACACTCATTGAATTTGTAATAAATTGGAGCCGATACGCGAAACTTACACGGCGAGTTTATACATTTACTTGGAATAATATACAATGAGTGTGAGTGTCATACAAGCGCACTGTCAAATTTGAAGCACTAAATCTGAGCACTAAATAGATTCACACAGATGTCACATCTGACTAACAAAATATCTTTATTTTCACCAAATTAAATATAAAATACTACAAAATATTGAAAACTTCACTGTGAAAAGTAATGTTATTATTAGATCTCTTTTGTTTTTCAAAAGTATTGTGACACATTTTAACACCACAACCTGTCATATTTTTTCGGTAGATACGTTCGGCGTGCTTTAACCTTGAATGTTGGCGGCCCGGCGTTTGGTGCCATTAATGGCACCTATTAAAATGCATCAAATTGGGCGCGTGAACTTGGTTTCCATAATGTATTTATTCTGAGTACATTTAATTCTTTTTACGGAGATGTAAGAACGCTATCTCCTTATCCTATCATGTTTAATGTAGACTGAGCATATTATGCTTTTTTCTCGTTACTTAATTTATGAATGAAATTTCTTTTCTGTTGTTTTTATAAGCTTTGTTTTGTCGCCAGTTTTTCACTGCTTCACACATTCGGTGTCAATCTTTTTCTTATACGAGTATGTTTGCTGCGGAATTTGGTTGCATAATTGCTGAAAATGTTTGCGAGTAATGGTGAAGCAAGATATATCTGCCATTGATATATTATTATTGAAAGAAAGAAATAAAAAATATTTATTTCATATTAGGAATACAAAATATTCGCTTAATGAATGTCATTTTTTTCCGGTCATCGCCTTTAAGTGCCCGTTTGGGCTAGATGTTGAGCTGAGAGAAAAAAGGCGGCGGAAAAAAACTCCCAGCACTCTTTTAAAAAAAGTACATAACATATATTGATAATATTAATAATTCCTCCTATCATACTTTTCTTATTTGTTTTTCTGGCATTTCAAGTTAATTTCAGTGTTGTATATGTAACGTTTCGAAATCATGCTTAACATTAAGACATTTGTATAAGTATTTCAAGCATTTTGTATTCCGAGGTTTAAAACAGGAATCTACTCCCAAGCTTCCGCTGTCCGCGTATCTCTATGCCGTGTTTTATACTGTTAATTTTCCAGTATATATTTAATGTAAGTGAAGATGAATGACGCTTCTATATACAAAACATGTATTTAAGTGTTAATTAACCCAAAATTAAAGATAATACCTTCCTACATACCAAAAGAAATATGTTCGTAATTTGTGGTACGAAACGAATTACGAATATAAACACTTTCTTACCAAATTTAGATACTCATTCTGGATTGAAGTAGGTACCTACTTGTTTTACGTCATACCCGTTTATTTAAAATTCTTACGTGAAATGGTTTTGATATCGACAATAGCCTACAAATGAGCCAGTATTTATAAGACGGCACGTGTAACGAAAAAATTCGACCTTGTGGAGTTTGTTCACGTTTTGGGATTAGTTGAATGGTCACACCTAGGCCATCGGACGTCATATGTAGTTAAATAATGACTACAGAGGTACGCGAAGTCGACAGCCGCTAAAATGGTTTCCGCGAGTCTAATGGTCGGAGGCAAGATTGTTCGCGTGCGTGTTCTATTTTTGGACGTTCATAATTTTATTCCGCGTTATGGGATATTGGCATCTTGCTCCCTCTATTGCTCAGCGTCGAGATGGAGCGGGACGGAGCCGTGGCTGTGCGGTGGCGGCGCGTCCTTCACTTGCCGCTTTACTTTCTATTTTTACGCCAACGAGTGCCGGCGTGCGAGCGCTGCTATATTGCTTTGTTTTACTCCATGGTACTTAATTTATTGTATTGTTCAAAGTTTTCATTTGGCCACTTTTTCTGTGTCCTGAAAGTTTGTCAATGTTTAAAAGGAGATCTGCATTTAATTCTATCCTCTCTCTGGTCTATTTAACTAACTCCTAAGTCACGCAACGGGTTTTGCGACGTATATTTTTCTCGATTTATTAATAAGTACTGTTAATATGTTACTCCACCGATCAGCATTTGAGCAGCATGTCGGAGTTAGCTCCAGGCCTCCCCAATAATGGGGAGAGAATAGAGACCCAAGCCCAGTAGTGAGAAGCAAAAAGGGTTGCAGCTACAGCTACTTGCACATCTTAATTCAAATTTTGTATGAAGAAATATTCATTTAAAAATCAAGACGTCCAGAAACTTACTTTTCAGTCTTATCACATCAAAATAAGAAAATCGCAGATAAAACTTTTAGAAAATGCATAGGTAGGAGTAATGGTAGACCAGAGTCGATAATTTTGAAAATTGTAAAAAGTGAAAAAAAAAACAACAGTAGGATGAAAGAAACCCATTGGAAAAGGTAGAGAATATAACAAAAATGAAAGGAAAAAAAAGTTACAGGCGATTTGAGATCGGGAAGGGGGAGGGTGATGAGTTTTTAAGGGTCAATAACGGTTAATGTCGTTTTTTTCTTTTAATTTTATTTTAAGATTTTTTGTAGTTTTGATGCTAGTCGGGGTTGTGTTGTTTAATTACCGAGTTCCTATAGCCATCTTCCAGCTACATCATCAAACCCTGGTTACCATCTATCACCAAAGTAAACGTCAAGAAGAATTAAACGAGCCCAAAGTCGATGGGGTTGCGTCGTTTAATTACGAATTACATTAAATCCTATGGCCACCTTTCAGCTCCATCAACCAATCAGCTCTATGTCATAATAATATTGCAATATTGAAACCGGGAAGTGGGTCAAATTTAATTTGCAAGATTTGATTAAAGACCGACAGACAGACAACGAACGGTACAGGTGAAACTAAATAAAAGCTTGTAAAAAATGCAAATAATGGGTTATAATGTGCACGGTTTGCTCGACAACTTTATAGTTCAAGTCTGTCAAGTCGAAAATCGACTCTGAAAAGGGTATTGTTTCTCGATGTATCTCTATAAATATCTAATACATTATTTTATATATTGGAAGTGCAGTAGGGCCAGTAGGTATTAAGATATGCCAATGGAACACAAACGGTTTTACAAAGCGTGGTTGGTTTGAGACAGGTAATAAGTCGCGGCTCGAGCCAACAACCGTTCTTGTTAGCGTACATATTACTATACTTTAGACAAGTCAAGGTTTAGTTTTAATTAAATTCTCTTATATATCGCCATTGTTTGTACGTGTGGTCGCGATGTGCTAATACGTAACGTTATCAAGGGGTAATGTGAAAGCAATCAAACATAGGCGTGACTGTCGTTACCAATATATTCGAGAAATTAGCTCGTCATGGCGGCGTTACGGGTATTCATTACTTATTGCCTCTAAAAATAGCTTTTTATTCCTTTGACATTATTCGGTATTCATTTAATTAAAATTGATAGATAATTTGATTATCAAATTGGCTGCAACCCGTTTTGTATCCCACTGGGCACGGGGAGAGATCTCCCCATAATTTGAGAGCGTACTCCAAAGCATGGAGGACCATGCTCTTCCGATTCTTGTTGAGATACTGGTCTCTAGCCAAACTGCTGTTGGATATTTTTAAAACTCTGAATATGGTTTGCCACACGGTTTAACAACTACTATCTATACAATAATCCGGACAGATGGTTTAACGTGCCTTCCAGAACATGGAAATGTGCATAAATCTTGTCACTTGTGGTCACCCATCTTCTACTCGACCGCGCTTCTTTCGCTGGGCTGCGTATATCGCTTGCGTTTCGTACCAACTGTGCTCCATGCGCTCTTGCACAATAAATATTACTTGTGCCAAAATCATCATCTCCATAGCCGCTAAAGCCACAATATAGCTCGTGGTTGGCATACCCACTCCTGTGGCATACCTTTGTACATTATGTATGTATGTACTCATATGTCGCACAAGTGGTTAAGTACTACGGGTCTAAAACTTGTTTTGACGAACTTATCGCATTTAAAAGCTAATAATATATTACCTAAGGAAAACTATTAATATCTCGACTAAAATAATTAAACAAGAATATACAACATACATATACATAATAACATACTGATAAAATAATTGATCCATCCGCACGTCATTCGATGCAGAATTACGGACAAACAAGTTATTTACGTCGTACGATTTAATTGTTAATGGAACGATCTATTGTTTCGTTCCCAATTTAATTTTCCTTAAAGACACAGTTTTAAGTGACGCAGTGGAGTTGTTCCAAAATCGCACGTCCGTAAATAATTTATATAAAGTCAATCATAAACTGTTAAGTTTCACTTGTTATCTGTCTCTGATCTAATCATCAGCCTCGTCTGTGTAAACATAACCTACATATCGCTATCATCCCCCCGCACCGCTGCGATCGGAGGTCGTTTGCAAATTACTCCGCGTTAGATATATTAATAGCGTAATATTCTAATAGCTTCTAAAACTATGGAAAGTGCAATTCAAAATCTCACTAAAACTGTGATCGACCTACAGAACAAAGTAACATCACTGGAAAAGACTGTTCTGGATCAAAATAAGTTAATTAAACATTTGATAAGTGGTTGTGCAAATTGTAATATGCCGGTCAGTGTTAAAATTATCGGAGAAGAAGAGGGTACAGTGACAGCGCAACCGTTTCTACATCCAATGCGGGAAGCCAGCGATCGGATGAAGTCGGCGATCTCCGTGCCCACTCGGAAGAGCAAGACAGTAACGATTGCCGAACCAGCCGAACCTACCCGATCGTCGCCGTCCACAAGCTCGCCGCTTTCCCCGCGCACGACAGACCGGCGAGAGCGCGAACATTTAAACTTGGCGCCTACGCACAATGCGCATCAAGTTGTAAGTGAGAATTGCGCGCATACCACCCCCAATCTGTTAGAAGAAGCCGCCTGGGTTAACGTGCAGCCCCGACGCTTTCGCCGAGCGGTAAACAAAAACTCAGACAAAGAGGCTGAAAAGGTGCAGATGCCAAGGGCAGCACCGAAAAAGACAACACCAAAACTAGGTAAAATAACGCCAATTAGTAGGGGAAGTAACACATCGACTCTCAAAATAAAAGCAGTCGAACGAAAGAAGTACTTACATATATGGAGACTACACACTGATACAACGGAGGATAATTTAACAGAGTACGTAAAGGAAATATTGGGGGAAGACTGTTATGTAAAGGTTGATAGGATTAAACATAAAACCGAACGAGGATACTCTTCTTTTAGAATATGTGTGTCTGAAAATAATTTCGAAAAATTGTTCGATACAAACATCTGGCCCAAGGATGCCGAATACAGTGAGTGGGTATTTTTTCGTGAAAAAAATAACACACACAGACAGACCCAGGCAGAATAGAGCTATTACCGTCTTATATCAGAACGTAAGAGGCCTGCGAACAAAGACATCAGAATTTTTATCGTTGTTAGAATCTTCGGGTTCCGACTTGTTTGCCATCACAGAGACGGGCTGCAACGATTCAATACTGTGCGGAGAGATCGTTCCACCAGGATACTCTGTGGTGCGTTGCGACCGGGCGGATGGGCGCAAGCAGGGAGGGGTACTGCTGGCGGCCGCGCCGCGGTTCCTCTTGCGGCAACTACAACTACCGGACGATGTTGACATAGACAGGTACAACTTTGAACTGGTGTGTGCGTCTGTGTATGTACGTAAC
Organism: Pyrgus malvae; assembly: GCA_911387765.1. Classification (NCBI taxonomy): domain Eukaryota; kingdom Metazoa; phylum Arthropoda; class Insecta; order Lepidoptera; family Hesperiidae; genus Pyrgus; species Pyrgus malvae. Next base: position 1,047,087 of record OU426958.1, on the reverse strand, counting down.
AGATTTCTGTTCACTTGCTGTGTGGTGTACATTCCACCTAAAACTGATGAAGTTGACTACGTTGTAATGTTTAATTTATTAGAAAATATATGTGTTAGATATAAAAATAATGTTTTGATACTCGGTGATTTCAATTTACATTCGAGTAATAGTGTAGTATGCAATCATTATGAATACTTTGTAGCCTTCGGTGAACTCGTTCAGTGCAATGCAGTTCCTAACTGTAGTGGCAGGCAACTGGACCTGGTGCTGAGCGGGCGTGGCGGCGGAGTGTCGGTGGCGGCGGCGGACGAGGCTCTCGAGCCAGTGGACGCATATCACCCGCCGCTCGCTGTCACCATCACCCTCGCCGCTGCCCCCCTATCCGCGCCACTGTCCGCGCCTTCAGCCCGCTTTGGTAGACAAAGTCAACACATATCGTGTAGGCAGTGGAATTTTTATAAAGCTGATTTTCACCAGATGTATTGGTCACTAATGAATATAGACTGGAGTGACTTTTATGCTATAAATAATCCTGACATGGTGTTAGATTATTTTTATGAAAAAATTTATAGCGTTTTTTGTGATTGTGTTCCCCTCAAAACACGAAACACGGCAAATGGTACCAGATATACGTATCCAGTGTGGTACACTGCAGAAATAATAAAAGGCATCCAACAAAAATACCAGCTTCATAAAACGTACAAAGCAAGTAAAGCACGATGCGATTATGATGCGTTCTCTGAGTGCAGGGCAAAAGTGAAATCCGATATCGTGGTGGCTCGCGACCGGCATCGAGACCGTGTGCAAGACCAGCTGGCTTCTGATCCAAAATCTTTTTGGGATTTCATTCGATCAAAGAGGGGCAACACGCGCCAAAGTAAGTTAATCCACAATGGTCAAACACTCTCGGACCAGGAAAGCGCAGACAGGTTTGCACACTTCTTTTATTCTGTGTACAGCCCAGAACCGGCACGACTGGACGTATCGGCGTGTAGCGCGGCGGCGAGGGCAGTGGGGGGCGCTGCTCGCGTGCAGGTGAAGCGCCTGGAGCTGGCGGATGTGCGTCGCGCGCTTGCACGGCTCCCGCCGAAGCGTTCAGTAGGGCCCGACGGCATCCCGCCTTTCATTTTCAAGGACTGTCGTTCCGCATTGGAGGAGCCTCTACTACACGTCTTTAACGTCTGCCTAGCGTCTGCGACCTTTCCCGACAGTTGGAAAATCACCCGGGTGGTGCCAGTGCCGAAGGGAAGGGGGGGCCAGGAGCCGGGTGATTACAGACCGATCGCTCTTCTGTGTACTCCAGCTAAGGTATTCGAGTCCGCCATTCATAACTCGTTGCATGCTCAAGTTAGATCCCAGTTGTCCGACGCCCAGCACGGCTTCCGTCCGGGGCGAGGGACCGCAGGGAACTTGTTACAGTTAATGTCGCGGGTTGTGCCGGCGCTCGATGCCGGGCGGCAGTTGGATGTCGCCTACTTCGACTTCAGGAAGGCATTCGATACAGTCGATAACGACGTCCTGCTCGCAAAGCTGGCCGGCGTAGGCTGCACGCCACATACGCTAGCATTTTTCGCCAGCTACTTGCGGGACAGGCGTCAGTATGTCGACTGTGGCGGATGTCATTCGGACGAGTACCCAACAAGATCAGGCGTCAGCCAAGGCAGCAATTTGGGCCCCCTCCAGTTTGTCATTATGATCAATGACTTGCCGGAGGTGATCCATGAGTCAACATGCCTCCTATTTGCTGACGACCTGAAATTGTTTCGCGAAGTGGGTGATATTTCCGACCACGCTAGCTTACAACGAGACATAGATAGGATAGTGGAATGGAGTCACGAGAACAAGCTGTACTTCAACGTGGCTAAGTGCTCCGTTCTATCATTCAGCCGAGCTCGCGCTCCGTGGCACCATTTGTACCACATTGACGGTGAGCCGTTGCAGCGCGTTACAGAGGTTAGGGATCTGGGTGTCCGATTTACCGCTGATCTTCACTTCCGAGAGCATATAGCCGAAGTATGCAAAAAGCGTACAGAAACCTTGGCTTCATATTAAGGCAATCAGGCGCTTTTACCAACTTTAGTGCTCTGCGTGCCTTATATGAAGCATTGGTAAAAAGTCACTTGGAGTATAATTCGGTTATATGGGCTCCTAGTGAGATCAAGTACAAATCAATGCTGGAACGCATCCAAAACAAATTCTGTCGGTTCCTGTACTCAAAATTGTATGGTGTGTATCCTGGGTATCCACTGCTGTATCCCACTTTGTTTGTGCTCGGCATGGTGGGATATAGTAAACTGGACACGAGACGTGAAGTTTTCCTCGCCAAGTACCTCTTCAAGGTACTACGAGGGAAAATTGAAAGTCCAGCCATCCTAGAAGAGATTAAGCTGTGTGTGCCGGATGACGCGGTAGGGCGGCGTCGGCGTGTCCCGCTGCTGGCGTTGCCGCGCGCGCGCACTAACTTGCTACGCGAGGCGCCGCTCACGCGAGCGCTGCGCACGCTTAACGCGGTGGCGGACCGTATTGACATTTTCAGCTGTACACTGAATGAGTTCACGAGGGTCGTTTATAGTGTTGCATCAAATTAATTGTATTTATTTTGTAATTGTGACATGTAATAATGTAATGTAATAATATTTAATTTTTAATCTAATTACCTATTTTATTTGATGACATTATGGAATTATGTATTGCTTTATTTCTATTTTTAATTTTTTTTAACTAATTTATCTGTGACTTTTTGACGATACCTACTCATGTTGACATTGAATTATTGTTTTTATTGTTAATTTAATTTGTGACATTGTTTTGAATCATTTAATTGTAAGTATAATCTTATAATCCATTGATATTTGCATGACTTTTTTTATTTTATTATTATTATTATTATTATTGCTTTACTGTCGTTTGTGATGACATTTAGAAAAAAATAATGCATTATTGTAATAATGTGGGAAATTAGGTGCACTAACGACTTGGGGCTACCTGTTATGTTAGTTTTAAGCCTATGTATGTATTAAATAAATAAATAAATAAATAAATCATATACATACATACATACATCCACGAGAAACTTTTATTTTACACGTCACGTAATTTCGACTTGTGACTTCGTTACACTTAGGTATATATACAAATATTACTAGGGACCGCCCGCGACTTCGTCCGCGTGGACTTTGGTATCAGCTATGGTATATATTTTATCATGGCATGATGTTATATAGCCTAAAGACTTCCCCGATAAATGGACTACCTAACACAAAAATATTTTTTCTATTCGAACCAGTAGTTCCTGAGATTAGCGCGTTCAAACAAACAAACAAACAAACAAAATCTTACAAGAAGGCTTATAAGGGAAACGATTTCTTTTGTGATTAAGCAAAAATTTTACATAATCCTTACATTTGCGAGCAATGTCTTTGTCGTGCTTAGTTATTCGATGTCAACAGAGTGCCTGGTTGTACGATACTCGTGTAGGGACAGGTAGGTAGGGAGCGTAGGCGGTTACGGCGTAGACACGCTACGACGCGTTACGCTCCTGGCTCGTAGCTCGTAGGCGGGCTACGTACGTAGGCCGTTTACGTTTGGGTCTACGAACTACATACATATTTGTACAAACATATTTTCTACCCATGTTATGAGATATTACATTAGGGTAACGATACGTTTGCTTTGTATGATTTTTTAGATATTATTCATTCTTCCTACATTTGTAAAACTTTAATCTCAAGCAAGCTTCTTCTATGTTGATTTGTTAAATTGTAGCACCTTACATGGCGTCCCTTTAATTGCATACCAAAAAAACCTAGTCACATTTTTCGTTTATACGTGCTAATTGCTATAACTTATTTGAAGGGCATGCAATGTACCTGCTTGTGGATGTAACCAAAACAAATGCTGAAGGACGACCTTACCGTCCGGAGCCCGGGCCCTTCTAAAAATAGACGTCTAAAAATAGCTCGAACCGCCCTCGTCCCGCGCTTCGCCAGACCCTGTAAGGCCCAATGTAGGTCACATTAAAAAGAGGGAGAGTCGGGGTCTCGGGGGTGCCCCCTCCCCCTGGCGATCAGGCACTACTAACCTAGACTATATAGAGAACTAAATTGTTGGCGAACAGCTAGTGGGCCGCTCCTGATTTAATTTGCAACGTAAATTGCATTTCTAATTAGATTTAGGGTCGAAGTGAAATGTGCTTTTATAAAATAAACGTTTTATCAGCTTTAAAAATAGTCGAATTTAGGACCATTGTTACGTATTTCCTTAAATCTAAAAATTCTGTGTATTAAAAAATCAAAACTTGCTTTATGACGACGCTTGCGGATTTTCAATTTTATAAAGGTTTGTTTTAACTAAATTTCCTTATCGGCATTTTCTTCTGGAGTAGTTCTAAATTTAGACTTGTCGTCCTCCACGCGAGATCCAGGTCACAAGCGGAAGGTCGCGCTTTGCGCAGGCTCTAGTATATATCGACACTCCTCAAAGGGTACACAGTCTATTTACCTTCAAAGGCTTTTTATTTAAGACGCAGCGCTCTCTAGAGACGCTAGCAATCTTTGTACTTTTTGTTGTCTATTATGTTTATTGAGCCTTTATTCATACGTGTTAAAGAAGTGAACATAAAGACTGCTTTGTTGTTTACTTTCAATGTACATCCAAAAGTCATTCTTCTAATACTCATAGTTCGTAGATTTACTTCGAACTCTTTTGAGTTCAGTCTTGGTGCGCACCTCTAACTTAGAATAGAGTTCATATTTATTTTTTCTTAAAAAAAATTCTTGAAATCTGTATACTATTTTCCCAAAAGTTATGTGAAGATGTCAAATGTGAGTCTTGGTAGACTCACATTTGACTAGTTAGTACTAGACCTTTTTATTGTGTAGTCTGTATAGTCTGGACGGATCGAGCTTCCACTCTCACCACCCACAACCGAAGCCCCCTTTTAGTCGCCTACGATCAGGCAGGGGATACTGTAGCTCTATTCTTAATCCCGCAGCTACAGGGACTTATACCAATAAGTCCCTGTAGCTACCAACTAGAGCTAGCTTGCACGAATTTGTCTAAAACTATCACTTCTCGTTCTTAAGAGAAAACTTCCCTGTTGCAACGTTCCCTGCTATGGAAAATGGCTTAATTGATAACTATGAAAATGTGTCTGAGTGTCTCGGAGTAGGATACTAAATCTTTTAGATAAAATTCTCATGTCGCGGTTTGTTACCAAAGTACTCCGAAAAGGCTTGACCGATTTCTATGAAATTTTGTGTGAATATGGTGAATCGATAGACATTAATTTTTAATACCCTAAATATTAAGGGTGGTCCTCTAAACTGTTCCTCCTCTTGTCCTCTCTTTATTTTTTTACGATTCATTAATAAAAAAAATACAACTCTAAATTTTCACTCCTCTACCATCAACCTCTAGTTTTTAATATCCATTAGTAATTTAATCATTATCAATTAAAGGCGGTTAGAAGTTCGCTGGGTCAGCTTGTTGAAGTATAATTTTTTTTGTTTCCAGCAGAGATGGCGCACGAGCGAGCGGGCGGCGAGGAGGGCTCGCCGCAGCACACGCCGTCGCCGCCGCACGCGCCGCGCCTGCCCGCTGCCGACTCAAGCTTCCACCACCAGATCTTGCAGGTGAGCCACCACTGACCACCACCCCTCAGCCCTTGAAATGCGTGATATATCCAAAGCGACGTAGCGAGATGTAGCACACTACGCCATATAGTTAATTTGAATATAGTAGCAGACGAGCATGCAGGCCACGTGATGTTAAGTCGCTGCAGTCCTTTGACATCTACACAGACTCAGAAAAAACTATCACTTGCCTATAGTCGATGCAGTTGGCCTTTCCACCGCAACATAATAGTTACACACAGACATACATTTGATGTAGGTAACGATACGTCGAATCGCGTCGCTTTGCGCTCTGCACGTTTGTCGCTCATGTAGGGAATGCTCCTTGAAACAAGTGCAAAATACATTTCTTAAGTCTTCGTCAGAATTCTCCTCACATTTTGTCTGTGATTTTAATCTTGATATTTTATTTTTATCATGCTGGATTTTATTGTAATAGCAGACTATGTACGTACATTACATTGCTTTCGTATGTTTATTTTGACTTTTATTGCGACAATATTTGAATTTAATCGACTCGACAAACAAGCCTTAAGCTAAAAATGTTTTTATAAATCACAGAGAGATTTATTACTTGAAATGAGAGAGTGGGTATTTCTTTACAAGCTATAAATTTTTCGGCGCCGGGTAATTTCGCCTTAGCAAATATATGACTATAGTTTCCTGAATTATATAACTATGACGACCCGCGTGGCACAACGGTTACCATACCGGACTGCCAATCGCTGGGGCCCGGGTTAGATTCCCCGAGTTAAAATTTCTGTCCTCGGTCTGGGTGTTTGTGTTTCTGTGTGTGTGTGTCCTTGGTATCCACTACACAGTGTATATTATTATGTAGATTATGAAATGATTAGGTACATTATGAAAATAAACAAATATCTACCCCACTGCCGAGCTATTAGTGTGAAACGTTATTTATCTATCTATATACTATCTAAACATGTTCTTTAAAATCTGCGTAATGTGCATAGTCATTAACCAATGAACCGTGCTTTACCGTACCCTTGTTCAAACTACAGAATTGATACGTAATATAATAATTACAAATTCAAAAGCAAGCGTGAAACTATTTTTGTAAACAAGGATTACTTGAAATTCCTTCTTAGCATATTATCATTATATGAATGCGACTATTTTAGACTGTACATTAAGAAAACCTCGAACTTATACTAAAAATGTTTATTTTATTGATAAATTTCACTATGTTGGACGAACTTACAATAAAAAAATGTCTTTGGCTTTGTAAAATATTAGAAGAAAGCTAGGAGAAGAAAACTTTCGCTTACTATCAAACGTTACAGATGTGAAATTCGTTTCAGCGGTTATTTATAGAGTAATCAACTACAGTTTGTTTACCCACTGTTGTAGTAATATAAATGTAGTGCTCGCAATAATGAAAACAAGCAGAACAAAACGTGCGATGAATTCCCGTGACCTTTCCGATGTTGCAACACTCCCTCGTCCATCTCGCCAGAAAGCGAGGAGATATTTTTAAAAATTCCCGCACGGGGTATAAATAAACCAATACGAATACACACATATACATAAAACGTGAAATGCTCCGTCCGTCTGCATACTATATTTACATGCGTCCGTGTAACACGCGGCTAATTTTAGCGCGAGTGTTGATGCGGCCCCTGCAGTAAATATACCGTGCGATTGCGGATTCGAAAACATTTCGCTGTTAACGCGCCGTGATAATATCAAATATCCGGGTGCTGCTGCTTCGCCGTCGTGACCAACTGATGAACCTCAAATATCTATCTATTTTTCAATTGACTTATCATGGCCATAAATTTTTTCGAATTAAATTAGGAAACTCCGAAATGACTAACGTTGTGTGTCAAACGAATAAGTGTGTATATTTGAGAATAGGTCCTAATATATATCTTTTTTTTTTTTTTTATTTACAATAGTTAAACTCCACAGACTTGGCGTCCGTGCCTTTTTTTGCGTCAAGATAATATTTTGTTTGCTTTTTTACTTTATTTTTGTTTTTTTTTTGTCACGATTAATTGCTCCAGATTTTTTATTTATTTAGTGTGTTAGTATTTTTTTTTTTAAACTATTTTGTTATTGTTATTGATGTTAGTGTTTTAGTCCGTTGAGGTCCCGGCGTGTGGTCCCGGGAGTTGTTTTAATGTTTCGTCAATGACCGTCATGTCCCTGTGGCTGATGGCAGTTGCCAAGTTGTAGTCATTGATCGTCGCTGTTGTTGCTTTTAAAGCCGCCTGTATGAAGTTCCCAATAGCATCATCTTTGACGTCGGAATAGTAGACACAGGAGCAAGTGTGTCTGGTGATGGCGACGACTGCATGGGCGACGCTGTCGTGCACCTTCCCTTTCTCCAGCTTAGTGTTCACTATTACGACTTTTTCGAAGGTCAGTCCCTGGGCTTCGTGTATGGTGAGGATACGTGATCCTTCACCAGATCCACAGCCTGCGTTACTAAGGGATGTTTTTTCTGCTTGCGTGTGGACAAGGAACAGAGTGTTTTGGGCGGATCTTTGGATGTGTGTGCCCGTGTACCGTTTCATGTCCAGGGAGTGAATCTTCTGGCTGGAAGAGTAGATGCCATTGTAAACGTCTTTAAGGGCATAGGCTACGTCTTTTGGGTTACGATGTGTACAGAGGAGTTCTTGACTTATGGCCGCAAGGAGATTTGGGCGGTGATATTTGAGCTCGAAGAGGTTCTCCCGGTCAATGTAAGGTAGCTGGTTGATGTCACCTATGAGGTCAATTTTACTGGCTCCAGATAGTCGAGCTGCTAATACGATAGCCCCGAAATGGTTCATTAAGGCTTCATCAACCACCAGTCTTGTTGTTGATTCTTTTACCCCATTAACCAAAATAGAAGCCATTGTTCTAATTTGCTTCTTGCAGTCAACGCCTCTTCTGTTCCCGAATTTGTCCCTCAGATCTTTCGCTCCTTCGCTTGTGGTGGTCACTATGAGGTCGCCTTCCTCCGGTTTGGTGTTTCTCACGATCCACGTAGTCTTCCCGCAGCCGGGTACTCCGTTTACCCATTTTATTTCGGGTACCGTCCACGGCTTACCGGATCTGCTATCCTCTTCTAGCCCTGCGACTGCTTCGGCTGTCTTAAGGATTTTGCTTCCCAGCATGATTTCGGTATATTTGGCAGTGATGACAATGGGATCGTTTGGCGGAGTGTCGAATTTCGGCGGTCCTTCTCGTGGGTTTTCTTCTATTAAATTTACAAAGCCTCTGGTACTACTGAATGCTGCCATATGGGTTTTCATTTTACCATGTAGTATTTGGCCCGTTTCGTTGTTATACACGGCAGCATCAGCTTCTTCCAGTAATACTTTCAGTAGCCCTAAGTTCTCGTATTTGAAGGCTTGCATTATTTTTTTACACAGCTCGAGATGTACCTGTTCCGTTGCCCTTGTTATGGCGAGAAACTCTTGAATAGCGTTATACATGTGCTCGAGTGGTGTGGACGCGGCGATCAAATTCGGCTTGCTTACTTGGCCCATGTCTGCTTTCGTCCTCTCTTTCGCCTGTTGTTTTCTTGGGCAAGGATTGCTGTTTTGAAGGAATGCCCTTACTGCCCTGCCTTGTCTGGCGGTGCTTTCGGGCTTCGTCCTTTGGCTTGATGTTAGTGCCTTTCTTATGGTGTCTAGTAGCATTCTTGTCTTTGATCTTGTAGCCGTGTCTTTTGCTTGCCTTAATTCATCTTGCTCAGTTTCCTTAGTGGCCTTCGCGGCTTGCCTTATTTGCAGTTGCTCAGAGCCACTTATGATGACTGAGGGTGCCGCTGGTAGGTTTTGGGCATCAGAGTGAGTAAGATGGTTGGGTGTGGTTCGGGGCTTTAAGAAGTCAAGATTTTCTCCTCTGTTTTCGTATGCTACGATCTCGTGATGTTTTGATGCATTTAAAAAGCCAATACGGTCTGCTAGTTCTCCTTTGTAATATTCTATTGCCATTGCGTCTACACTTATGGTGCGGGATGTGTTGACCACGGTATTTTCAGGCGCTCTTAGTTTTGCTAACAATTGGTTTGCCTTAGCGAATGGAGTGTTTTCATCCCAGTCAAGTAGCAAAATGACTTTGTTTTTAGCTCTTACTACTCGACATTTCTGGTCTTCCACCCTAATCGTTGGCATCGCTTTATACATTTTGCGCTTCATTGTGGACTTTTCCGTGCTTCCGTTTAGTAGCGCTGCGAGGCCAGGTGAAATCGCCACTCTGTTAGGGGCTTTCGCGTTACTGAAACTGATTCCAAAACTTTCCTGATTATTGTCCATGAATAGAGCAGTCGGTCTCAGTCGCAGTCCTGGTTTCCCTGTTTCTGCGTTTCTCAACAGGTGATGTATTTGTATATTGGGAGTGGTGGCCTCTCTGTCTGACTCTTTGGCGCTTGTGCTTGGTATTGGTGTAGCACTTCTGAGTTCATCGGCACGTTCTGAGGGTGTTATCGTACTGTTCCTTTTCACTGCTATTTTAAAGGATTTTTCGATGAACTTAAGGAGAATGGGTCTAAGTTCTTTGTCCGCTATTATATCCGGGATTTTCGATCGTGTTAATTTTTGATCGAGTACAAGCTCTGTCTCATATCGCATGGAGTTGAAACGTGGGCAGTCCAGGACTAAGTGCCAGATTGTTTCTGCCACGTTCGGATCGCATTCGCATCCCGGGCTGTTTTTTATTCGGAATCTGTAGAGGTACTCGGCGAAACCTCCGTGACCGGTCAGAAATTGCACTTGGGTAGGTGTCCAGGGGGTACATCTTGTTAGTTTGTAGGCTAGTTTTACGTCCGGCAGGAGTTCCTTTGTTACTTTGCCTGTTTCAGATGTCTCGTAACGGTCTTGCCACTTTTGGACCGATTCCTCGCGGATCTTTTTTCTGATGTGCGAAAGGGGTGTTTTGTTGTAGCTGTACGTTGTTCCTTTTTGGGCCGCGGATTTTGCTAGCTCGTCGGCTCTTTCGTTACCTGCTGTGCCGACGTGTGCTTTGACCCAATACAGCTTTACCTCCCTTCCTTCCGCTCTGATGGATCGAATGTTGTTTTTGATGTCCATTGCTAAGGGGTGGTTTGCCTTTGGATGTCTTAGTAGTTCTAGCGAAGATCTTGAGTCGCTTAGTATGTGGCACGTTTTTGAACTGCCCGACTTTGCCATTTGCGTTGCACCTCTTAGCGCGAAAAGTTCCGCTTGGAATACTGAGCACGAGGGGTGTAGACTGAATGTGGCTAGTTTCGTCTCCCTCCCATTTTCCCACCACGTTACTGCAGCTCCGACTTTGTTGTCGATTTTGCTGCCGTCTGTGTATATGTGAGATTCGTGGCTCAGAAGGCTGTGGATGTCTTCCGGGTTCTCCATGAGGTCGTAATTTGTTTCTTCCCAGTGTGTCGGGTGTTGTAGGTCGCTGTTTGTTACGGCGTATTCTAAATCCGCGTTTAGTGGTATGTAATCCTGCGAAAAGCCTTTTTTGACTTTAAAGAGGTTGGCTGCTTCTTGGATTCGCAGGTCTAATGGCAAAATTCCGGACAGTGTGAGCGATGACGTGAGCGATGTCGTCCTGTATGCTCTGCATATTTTCTGTGCAAAGTGCCTCTGGATGGTGTTTAGCTGATTTTGCACTATTTGCAGTTTAGTTGCGTCTGCCCATGCGCTCGCTGCGTACGTCATGATGGGTTCGATAACTGCAATGTAGATGGTCCTGGTCACTTCGGAGTTTAGACCCCATGTAACCTTTGCTGCACGCGCTAACTGTTTGTATATTTCAGCAGATTTTTTGCAGGCTGCAGTCACGTGCGCTTTAAAGGTCAGCTTATGATCGATTATAAGGCCTAATAGCTTGATTTCTTGGACCAGTTTCAGTGTTATTCCATCCATGTTAATTACCGGTTTAGTGTATTTCAGCTTCTTGGTGATTAGCATTGCATTTGTTTTGTGAGCGGCGAATTTAAGTTTGTTCCTATTTCCCCATTTTAATACCTCTTCTAAGGTAGTATTGGCTGTATGCTCTAGGTGTTGTGTAGTTTTACCAGAGAAGACCAGCACCACGTCGTCTGCGAAAGCTTGACAGTATATGCCTTCATTTGTTAATTGGTGTAGGAGTGGGTCTAGTATCAGGTTCCAGAATGTTGGTCCTCCAATGGAACCCTGGACGCATCCCTTTGAGGTTCTTTTCTCGCTGGTTGCCCTGGCGTAATTCACCTTTACGTACCGATCTTTTAGGTATGAGCACACCATTTTATAGAGGTTTCTTGGGCAGTCCTTGTCTGTTAGCTGTTTTTTTAGGGCAGGCCACCACGCATTATCAAATGCCCCTTCTATATCTAACGATATCATAAGAACCATCTTTTTGCTTGAGATTTCCCTGTGTAGATGGTTAGTCAGGGCGTAGAGGGCATCTTCGGTTCCGCGTTGTGGTGTGAATCCATATTGGTTTACGTTCAGTGTTGGGAGTATGTGCCATTGGAGTCTTACTATCATCAGCTTTTCTACGATTTTTCCAAGTACAGACAGGAGGCCTATTGGTCTGTATGACTTTGGCTGTGTGTAGTCTTCCTTGCCTGGCTTCCGCAGGATGATGACATGGGCCGTTTTCCACATTTTAGGAAAGTAGGTCAAGGTCAGACATTTGTTTGCGATGGCCAAGAATTCTTTTCTTGCACTGTTTATGGCATGTGTGCATATGTCTGCGGTCAGCCCATCTGGTCCTGGTGCCTTTTTGGGATTCAATGCTAGGAGCACTTCTTCCAGCTCCGCTTCAGTAAAGACAGGGTCATCTTCAGGCAGGTTTTCCACTTGGTATTCATTTATTTGTTTTCTGAGTTCCGTATGATGCATTTGATCTGTTTTCTCCGTGTCGTCAGGGTAGAACGTTTTAGCAAGGAGGTCAGCTGACTCTTGTGGAGTGAGTGTTTTACCCTCTGTGTCGCGCAGCAGCATATCCTCATGCTTTTTATTCGTTTTTCTGATCACTCTGTAAATCTTGTCCCACATGCTCTCTCTATCTTGTGTAGAGCAAAACTCTTTCCAGCTCTCCGTCTGGGCTTTTTCTGCTCTGAGCTCTGCGCTGCTCATACTCGGCTTTGGTTGTTAAGTAGTCTTCAATGACTGCCTGTTTGCGAGTTGGGGCTGCGTTCCTTATTCGTCTTTTTTTCCGTAGGACCTCCTTTTTTAGTTGGTTTAGTTGGTGGGTCCACCATGGGGGTCTTTCCTTTCCCTTCCAGTGGCTTATCTCCGGAATGGTTCGGTCGCAAGACGTTTGGATGCAGGTGGTGTACTTATCTATCAGAGTGTCTAGATCCTCAGGTGCTGTGACATTTTCGATTGAGTCAGGGGTGATGAGTTGTTCTTTTAGGGTAGACTGGATTATGCTTCGGAAGTCCGTCCAGTTTGCCTTCTTGGTATTATATCTGCGAGTCGTGATCGGTTTTAGTGGATGTAGTGCCGAATTTAGTCGCAGGTCAAAGATAATTGCATTGTGATCTGATGTTGTTAGATCCCTGTGCACTTTCCAGTTTTCCACTTTGCCCAGTAGTGACGTGCTGCATGCAGTGACATCGATGATACTGGTGCAAAGTTTCCCTCTCCTGACTGTTTCGAATGTTGGCGTATCCCCAGTGTTAACGATGTGAAGGTCCATCTGGTTGAGGAATGCAGTGTACTGTTTACCTCTTTGGTTTTCTGAAATGCTTCCCCACCAGTGGCTCCAGGCGTTTACGTCTCCCGCCACGATGATGTCCTTAGTGCCTAATTTCCCTTTCGCGTTTTGGATTCGGTGCAAATATGGATCCATGTCTTTTTCCCCATCAAGATACACCGAGATGATTCCTAGCCTTAGGTTACCTCCTACTAGAAGAACGGCGGCCTCTGTTTCAGTGACAATCTGTCGTCCTAATATATATCCAAATCCAACCAATACAAGTCCAAATTATAAATGGATATTATTATTACTTAGGATTTTTTTTCAACCTTTTTTATGTCCCACTGCTGGGCACAGGTCTCCTTCTCGCAAGTGAGAGAGATTTAGGCCATACTCCACCACGCTGGCCAAGTGCGGATTGGTGGACTTAGGATTACCTTATAGTTATTATCATTACATTTACCGTTTACAACGTGGATGATACCCCGGGACACAAGTAGTAGGGTATTTTTTAATTTAGACCTTTCGAGTCCATAGGCGACGGTGATCGCGGCCCGTCTGCTGTTAGTTCGGTTTACCTTAATTACCTAATCTTATATTGGAAAAACTTTGCGAACATTTACTTAGATAGCAGATATTGGAAAAACTTTGCGAACATTTACTTAGATAGTAGAGGAAGATATAAGGAATTCAATTTTTGAAATAGCTCGTTATATTTGGGTCGTTGCAGACGGAAAACCGCACGGATTTGTAAATTTGGAGCAGATCCAAATACATCCATCTTGAACATCCAACATTTCTACCAAATTTTAGTACGTATTTCTAGTTTAGTACAAACTGCTGAGCTTTCAGTGTTGTTAGTACCTGACTCATTTCTTTTCTACAAACTAGCTAATAGGTACATCGGATTCGTTCACTATCTGCGAATATGGATTAGAAATATCGAGTGCTCAGATCGGTGTTCACAGTTTATGGAACATCATGGTTTCAGTGTAGCACTTAAAACAATGTTAGGTTGTTTTGTCGTAGCAGCGTAGCCTCGGATGTGCAACTGCATAGGTGGACCAACAAGGCTTGAGCCTCGCTGGAGGTCGAGTCATCGAGTGTAGTATCCTTAAATAACCTGAATGCTAGTCTACTAATTATTTGATAACAAATAGTTTAAAAACTTGTAAACAATAGAGGGCGCCGAGCAAGGGTAGGCCGCAGGCTACGCGGCGTGCGGGCGCGCACGTTATTATTTTTCGGGCGCCCACACGCGCGCGCAAAACATCCGTCCACGCGGCTATTCACAGCGCGCGCGCATTCCGCACCCCGCCATTTCTTTTTCCATCGAACCAAAATAATATACGCGACGCCAAAAATATGCGGAGACGCCGCCTCCGGCCGGCGTGCTTCGCCTCTTTCACGGTTGCCACGTTTCTCCGTCGCCGAAATCGTTTATTTTTCATTCAGTCATTTTTTATTTTTTATCCAAACAAGAAACAATCACATTCGAAATAGGCAATCGATAAACTATAGTCAAAGTTCAGATGTGATGCTAATGTTACAGAAGTAGTCTTAACAAAATATGTATTTAAATATTATGTTTTCCAAAACACTAATCGACGAAGAACCCAATTGGAATATTCGACCGACGACGCTCTACAATTATTCCTCTCTCGTTGTCAGAATCAGAGCCCGAGAAACAATCATATCGCGGAGAGAGCGAAACAAACTTTAGAAAATAGTTTCCTGATGCAAGTGAGTTGTTTCATAATACATATTGTGTACAGACCTCCCGCGTCCTTGGTGCCTTTAGAAATGGAAAATGCTATGCTGTAGTAGTAAAAATAGTATAGAAAGCTTATTTTTCTGCCTTCTTAAGAATGAATTGTAAAAACGATTAATTCTCTGATTGTAAAGTTTTTACTATGTATTTAGAATACTGTGAAAATAATTTTAAATTTTGATTTCAATGATAGAATTTACATGACATGTGTGGTGTTTCCATTTCTAAGCGCCTTACATCCGTGTCAGATTCATGGCTGTCATCCTCACAAATAACCCAGTGGCACATTGTTGCGAGCTGGGCCATTGTCTCAGCTGCAGGCTTAATTAAACTCTCTGGTAGATGATGTCACACGATGGGAATACTGTCGTGCTGCCGTCTGCCGCAGATGTTCACATGTTTAACATTTAACTAAGTATAGCAGAATTAAAAGATTGTGATTTTCAATGTACTAAAAGGTTAATTTCCCTAAGAGCTGCTACCAATATCCAGTTTTTGTTAATTACGAAATACTTGCGATGATTTGGTTTTATGCAACAATATTCCACGGTAATTAATTTTTAATATCCAGAAAAACCCAGCTAACTGAATCTGACTCGACGACTGCTAAAGATATTAAATGTCATGTGATTTAGCTTAATTATTGGTTTAACGATGTCTCGTGCGTAGTGCGCTAGACAGCTCTGTTTAAATTTCCTGTTTATAACCGTTTTACGTGTGCCTCAAACTCTAACAAAAAAGTCAGTAGATAAGTAATAACATTGACGTAAACATGAAGCCTTGAATGAACGCAATTGGACGTTTCGTGAGCATGTTGATGTTGGCTTTAAATAAATGACAACAAAACAAACGTGTTCCGTCGTACAAACATAAAGGTTACCGAAAGTCTTACCTACTAACAAAATTTTGTGCGCGGAGCTGAACTGTTGTACATTTTCACATCACGTACCTTACCAATTCGACTTCCACGGCTAATATCACGGTGTAATTTTTGAACTTTACTCAGAATGCATACGAGTATTTTTGTCGTAGACATTATTGTACAAAAGTTTTTAACCAACCGTTTGATTATTTGGCTGGTATGTTTGTTTGTATAAATCGCTGTTATATTTTGTTTATTTAACAAACGCATCCACAAATTAATTTACTCACTGGTTTTATCAATAAAATTGAAAGCGTATTTTTTTCACTGATGTTTAATTTGAATTGCTTTGTTTATACCTTCTATTCTATAAATGAGCTAATGTGTTAATATATATAAATACAGCCACATGAGAAGCCTTGACAGGAAATTGATCGGCAAGGCCGCTCGCATCGGCTCATTCATAGAAGGTGTGATCAAGTTACGATTTGGCACTAACCGCACTAGCCGTACTACTGCTGTAATCATTTATAATTATTTACTGGGTACTATTGCAGTTAAAGAAGCAACAGCAGCTGCAGCAAGAGATCCTGCTGCAGCACTTTCAGCAGCAGCGGCAGCAGCTCGCCGAGCAGCACGAGCAGCAGATAAGGCATCACTTGAAGGTACATACACTTTCAATGTATCAAAACGTAAGTTGTTACCCACTACTTTGCTTATAATAGCCAATTTCACCATATCCCGATAAACTTATTGTTAGGATTAGGGAATGCAAATCTCGCGAGATTGGGGCTCAAGCGAGATTCCGCGAGTAAACTCGTGAATTCTAGTTTAACACACACAGTTATCCCGTCAGTAAAAGTAACCCTAAAGTTTAGTGAAATTGGCGTTATATATTTGGCTGCAACCCTTTTTGCGTCCCATTGTTGTGCACGGGTCTCTATCCATTATTGGGGAGGCCTGGAGCTTACTCCAGCACGCTGTTCTAATGCGGGTTGGTGGAGATGCGGATTAGTGGCCCATAAGGCCTCCGACAAGGTTTAACGACTGTTATCTATCAACAACAACAGGGAATGACGGCTTAACGTGCCCTCCGAAGCACGGAAACGCGCGTGAATTTTTTGCCACTAGCGGTCACCCATCTCACACCCGAACGTGCCCGTTTGGCTTAGTTGCATAGATCGTTTGTGTTCTACGCTAACCGCCGGGCCATGCGCGCTTCAATGTATATGTTATTTATATATTTATCCAGTTTGAATTACGACTTGGGTTCTGCCATCTTGTAGTGTGATTGATGACACTGATGACTAATGTAATTATGGAGAACCGCCTTTCATTTCAACGTCCACTCGACGTTATCGACGTGATACGACATTTCTATCTTTAGAAGCAATTAGCGTCTGATGTTATATTGATACGTATCAAGTATTCTTAAGTATACTTACTTAACGATTCGAGTTGTATTATCTGCATCGTTACTTAGTTCTTTGGGTTTTTCTCATGGGCTAGCTAGATAAATTTTTAATCTACGTCTTCATTTAATTTCCTTGATCGATTAATACTAAATCGACTCAATGAATATTATAGTCATGTGAGTTACCTGTTTATACTTTGATATTCCCAATAAATTAAATCATAATCATTTATTTGCAAAATAATATGTGTTAAAAGCAGAAATGTTACAAAAATTCTAAGGAAATCCTATTAAGTATAACTACAATTCGGTAGGCGGCAGGCAACAGTTGGATGTTGAATGACATTCAGCTAAATTCAATTACGGTGCATGTATGACGTATCTGGTTAGGCCGCAATGATGTCTCAGGTTAAGTTATAAATAGACTTGAATGGACACCAGCGGCTTGTGGCGTAATTACACCATTCATATTACGCCGTGCCACTATGTTAACCTCACCTGACCCCAATTGCCTGCTGGGAAAAACCCACACAGCGACCACAGAACCCGAGAAGGTCTCACTGATGTGTCATCTAGTCCGTATTCTCCCTGACTAAGCATTATTGATCATCGAAATTGCACAGCTATAAGTGTTGCCAGCAATATTCACGCATTGCTCATCGTTATTAATGATCGTTCGTCAAAAATTCCTTCACAAAATATTGTAAGAGTTCCCATGGGCATACGCGGTTCGATACCAAACCGTGATTCACTTACCGAACTTATATCCGCGGTAACATTGAAAACTTTCAAACTACGTGGAGACTGTCCAAAGCCTGTCATTCTGATGCGTTACGCCGCCGGCATCCGTGACGCACGCACAAAACTCGTTTTTTACTTGCGATTTTGATGCAAAACACAACATGTTTTCTTTCATATCACGTCTATTTATAATGGTTCTCGGTAATGGGCGCACCGAGCGTCGACGTCGGCTTTTTAGCGCATCCGCCCTTTATTGCAACTAAAAATAGCCGGCTTATCGCGGAACGATGCCACTTGTGGATTTGTTCCTCATTAGTGGCCGATATTCTGATGAGCTCGCCTATCTGCGAGTGCTCGGGCGCATGTCGGCTTGGCGAACTTCTTGACCCCACTGCTGATAACAAGCTGACAGATGTACTCGTATTTATGTACATGGATGGTAGCGTCGGTAGCCATGTTGATGTTAATAAGACTCTTGAGATGCGTTTACTATTCCAAAACATTATATTTAAATACAAAAAGAATATGATTTGTTTATTGGCAGATGTAAAAATCTCAATTTATTCATGTTTACGACACGGCATCAAACGATTTTTTTTCTGTATAATTCAAAGTTAGATTAGTTTGTTTACTAAATCTAGTTTTAGTTTAGTAGGCTTTAGAGTAAGATTATAAAGTTTATTTATTCATATTTGTAAGTATATACGTAATTGCTTCACTGTAGCCAGATACATTCTATCCATCTATAATTCATCAGAGGGTCATTGCTGCTTCTAACATTTTCTACATCGTCCGGTCCTGTGCCCTCAGAATCTGCCTGATAGGGTTCGCACAATCCGGGTTACTACAGGCATATGCATTGAAGGATTTTGAAAGTTCATCCTCTGAGGAAATAAGGCATAGGGCAAAGGTCCTTTGGCCCTAAATGTGTCCACAGACAGTACCAGCAGCATATAATATCGGAGGTGTATATTGTCGTAGATATGGGAGCAGCAGAAAGCAATGGAGGAGGCGGCGCTGCGGGAGGCGCGCGAAGCCCGGGAGGCGCGGGAGGCGCGCGAGCGGCACGAGCGCGACCGCGGCGAGCTGCTGCGCAAGAAGGACAAGCACGAGCACAGCGCCAACGCCTCCACGCAGGTCAAGCAGAAGCTGCAGGTGAGGCTGCATTTCATCCACAGGTTCCGAGGACTACCACGGAGAAGTAGCGGCAGAGGTTCGACAGTCTTCCCACAAGCGACACAGTTTACAACATGAGAGATTCAGCCGTTTTCGCGCAAGCGAAGCAGCTTGCAAAAAAAGACGTTCAGCATTCTTCCTGTAACAAAAAAAGACGTTCAGCTTTCTTCCTGTAATCTAAACAGCTTGCAAGGGAAGATTGTAATAGCCTATTAGGAAATGAAACAGCTTGTAACAGCAGAGGATCGTTCGATAGTCTTCCCAAAATCGAAACAGCTTGCAAGCGCCAGACATTCAACAGTCTTCCCCAAAGCAAAGTTCCGGAACTGCAGGTTAGCTAATATCTGTACCGTTTTTAATATTGAAATAGCATTGAATGATAACTGAACACCACATTTAGAACCGAACGCCCAGATCCTTGCGCAAGAATAACATGGACATAAACATACAATCTATAAAATGTTCTCAGAATTCACATACTCATAATGCGCCCTGCAGTGTGCTGCAGTTAATTAAACTTGTGTCAAACGTTCGCGGAGATTATATTCTTGATTTTTAGATGAACTTGTGCGTGTACATTACATAAAAAACCTTTCCTATGCGTTATTCTGTGTCTATGGAAAATAAACTTATTATAATAAGTCAATGGTATAATCAAACAATGGTAATAAGTTGTCAAATCATGATCTAACCTCGAATGTTCTAGAGAAAATTATCCGTTTAAAATACAAGCGGATTTTTTACTTGTCGCTTAGTTTTTACGTTATGCCGTAAATATACTTCTCAGAATTACTTATACCTACCCGAATAAGAAAGTATACTTCAGAAAAAACAACAAAAATCACTGTAATTTCCGGCTGGTTTATGATTCGCATCGAACACATAAACGTCAAATTTGCTGCATTGAAATAAAATCAACAGTGGAATATTTATTGATTCCAGGAGTTCCTGAAGAAAAAGCAGGCAGCTGCGAACGCCAATGGAACAGTCCCCGGCTCACCCTATAGAAATTGGTATGTTCATTTACTTTCGAGTATCTCGTTACTTAGTGCCACGTTTTAATCAGCTTCTGGAGTAGCAGCGCACTGCGGACGACCTCTGATAAGATTTACTTGTGCTTGCTTGAGGTTGCGTGGCCACGGGCTGCAGCGAACACTTAAAACACGTGGGTTGCATGCTCGTCTGCCACTCCATTCAAATAAAAATAAACTTTTTGTTCCCGTGTCGTGCCCTAAGAGCTAACATTAGCAAGGAAGATTAGTTAAGTATCCAGGTCCATGTTGAGGATGCAAGTGGTGTTGCAGGGGCATAGTGAAGTCGTCGTCGGGCGAGTCGATCACGTCGACGGGCGCGACGGCGACGGCGCACCCGTACCGCATCGCCGCGCCGCTGCCGCCGCCGCTCGCCGCGCCGCCCGCGCCGCACGCGCCGCACGCGCCGCACGGCCAGCCCTCGCCCGCCGACTTCCCGCTGCGCAAGACCGGTACGCGCCCCACTGCTGCTGTGCGCGTGCGCATGCCCGAGCGATGCGCCGGCTGTGGAGTGCCATGCGAGGTGCTCTCGTGACAAACTGAACTAAAGCTGTCTCACATTTTCCCTGTGCTGGGCCGCGTTCCCACCAGAGATGTGTATCCTTACACGCGTAGCGAGGAATGTGCTTGTTAAGAACCAACTAACTATGAATATAGGGGAGGGGGACCTGGTTTACTAAAATACAAGCCTCGACTTGTTTAGGTTCCAGATTTCTCACCCATTTACTTTACCTGTATAACAATAAAATTTGTTGGTAATGAAATAATGGTAATCTATTATTACAGTTTTATGATAAAATCTCTTCATTTACCCTTCACCTCTACATTTATTGTGAATGAAGGGATTTTATTGGTTCTAACAAATACATTCCTCGCTATGAATCCTCGCACATCTCTAGTGTAAACGCAGCCTTACACGGTAATAATGGACAGATTGGTTAGAACTTTTAAAAAAGAGTGCCTCAAAATCAAAAGACAAATTTTCGTAACACCAGATAAATTAGATAATTAATTGGAAAAATGAACTTCTTGACTTAATGTCAAATGTCTTCTTAGTGGAAACTTTCCAAGCAATTTACTGTTGGATTATGAGAAGACATTTTCACGGACCTTGCGTCTAACTTCACAGCCCTCGTAACGCTTGTGTGTTATAAATTATAATGCTATTCCGAGATCTTATGATTTCACATTCAATGACTTATAAAAATAGTTTGGAAGGGTGTCAAAATATAGCAATTATCTAATGCTATCGTATTGAACATAAGATGTGAAATCATGCTATCTGAGCAAACAAAGTGCTAGATTGCATATTGTGTGGTATGATCGTTGTCTTTGATCTTAACAATAGATGTGAGTGCTATTAACAGTTAAATTATATCTAAGAATTACTCAATAGGCGACAGTTATAACAAGGCATAACATTATTATGGAAGAAACCTAAGAATTTTACATAAATGTTACTTTTATTATTTGAGCTCATAGGAAAGTTGCGGTAACAACCAGGATAGATTTATAGATCTTTTAGATAATCAAGTGTAAAATATCGATTATATTTTCTTCAGATTAATTCGAAGTTTGACTTTGTTGGATATTATATTTTATAGAATAGTTGTTAGTTGTTACATGTTACGTGCAAAGTAACATACAGGCTTAGAATAATTACATTGCATACAGGTTTCTTGTTAATGTTTTGTACATATCGTATGCGTACGCGTGCCATCGATACGGCTTGCTACGGGCACGCCTGCAGTAGCCTACGTTTGATATTGAAGGCACAGTCTGAGCTTTTATGTCCTTTATAAATGTTTCGATTTAAGAGACATAGACATTTGATTTTGAATAAAGTAACTTTAAAGCTCTATTGTTTAATAATGCAGCAAAGCAGATAGATAGATAGATAGCTTTTGTAAACCATACAACCTGTATTTACGCCTACGACGATGTGTGTGCGTGGATTTCGTGTGTCGTGTGTAGTTTATAGGCTGATTACTGAAAACTGGCACGTTCTATACATTCACGTATGTGAGTGCATAGTGTCTTTAAAAGCGCTTGTAGGCGGGTAAAGGCGAGTTTTTGCTGCTCATGCAACTTGTCCTAATCTAGACGCACTTATTAGAGAGCCGCGACCGGGCCACTTTTATTGGTTTGAGCGAAAACGCCGGCGTATATCGTAACGACCGTACGCGCAGGAAAATACACTGATCTGAATCCGCTCTTAAGTGTGATGTCGCCGCAATATGAAAATATATTAGTGTGTCACTTTTCGATAATCGGCCTATAGTGTAGTGCAGTTATGTAGATGTAGTGTAGCATGGGATGTGAGTGCGGTGTGCGAGTGACGTAACATGTAACAAGTAGTGTAAGTGAAGCTAACCGCATGCGCGTGCACTAACGCAGCGTCGGAGCCCAACATGCTGAAGGTGCGGCTGAAGGCGCGCGTCATCGAGCGCCGCGCCTCGCCGCTCGCGCGCCGCCCGCTCAAGACCAGGGTCAAGCACCGCAGTGAGTACATCATCGCCATCATCACCATCATCACCACTGCCCTCTGCCTGAGGGGACCATCTACTTGCGACACTGACGTCATATATTGTAGAATCTGTTCAGAATGAAACGTTAGAAAACAAAACAATGAGAAACGTCTAATGCTGTTGTCAGTTCTGTCATATCTTTTGGTTTTATGGATAAATTCTAAGTTAACTCCTTTATCACTTTTTTTTTACTAAATTCCAACAATTAACGAGTTACATCTTTTTCAAATAAAAAAAAGGTTTGGTGGTATTTGTGAAGTGATTAGCTTATGTTAATGACCATGTGGTATCTTCTATAACAGCATATGTTCTAAATTGAAGCGATCCAAATATTTGTTAATGCCAAAACGCGACCGTCTCGCGCGGCGTTAGTAATGCGCACTGAAATATTAGTGAAAGTGAAAATAGTAACAGTAAGCAATGTACGTCACCGTACAATACATTAAGTTAAATTTAGTAAAGTTAAGGTCGGCTGGTTTATGTATGTATCACGCGGGTGGTCAATGCTGACGACTACGCACACGCGTAGCTACACAGCTATCAGCGAAATTTGTTTCAGTGTAGTGCTGATACCCGAACTTTGTCAATCACCCAACCAGTATCAATATTATGACTCATTGCAAATAACTGTACTCATCTGTGCGGACGTTTTGTATGACAATCTAATGATAACTGAGCTCAGTAGCGCGTGTGCGCCAAAAGCACTGCGGTGCAGACGCGGGACGCCTCCCGTACGGTCTCGGACGGACAGCTACGGCAATGGCACGTATATTTGCGTTATTCTAATACGCTTCTATGTAACTGAACAAATTGGCTTAACTGTGCTGAACGTACGCATGATTCTAAAACTAGTCTACAAACAAACAGCCTTATTCATGTTTTGTTGATAAATGTCACACGTTCACTTTAGGTCAAGTACCTACCTACCCAATTGTAAGTTTTCGACTAACAAGGCTATCCATGTGGTGTGTTCAGACTGCGATGGCGCGTCGCCTCGCGGGTCGCCGCCGGGCGGGTGCGGCGCCACGGCGCCCATCCGCGAGGAGGAGGAGGGCGGCGGCCGCGCGCCCGAGCTGCTGTTCTCGTCGCCCTCCATGCCCAACATCTCGCTGGGCCGCCCGCACGCCGCGCCGCGCCACGCCCCGCACGCCCCGCACCCGCCGCACCCCCCGCCCGTCGCCCCGCACCCGCCGCACGCCATCGTCCACCCGCCGCCGCACGCACCGCATGCACCGCAGCCTCCGGTAAGCCCATTTTAATTTTTTATAACGATACACTCTCATAGCCCCACACTGGGGTTCCCTGTGTCGTAGGTACTATGCACACACACAAAGACAAAAACACAAACAACCAGACCGAGAACTCTACCGACGTGAACACTGTAGAATAGAATAAAATATTATGTATCATAGGGACATAAGTTAACGATAGAGATTACGTGGTATTTCGTTAGCTCAATGTCAATCCACAAGTACAATCATAGTAGAAAACCACTTGTCTAACCCCTCAAATTTAAACTCATCATTTAAATTTCTGCTTCGCCGGGAATCGAACCCGAGACCCGTCGATTGGCAGTTCAACATGGTAATCATTGTGCCACACAGGTGGTATAGTTTTTGTGTTTATTATACTTAAATCGCTAATTCAAATCCGGCTCGAAGGACCAAAAAATATGCACTTCCAATTAAAACCAGATATCGATTTGTTGATTGCGCCATAAAAAGTCTATCTTTCACTAATTGTACTTCGTATATTGTAATCAATACCGTTCAAAAGTAATGAAAGATCCCAAAACATAATTTAGAAACGTTTGGTGTGTTGATAAAGTAGCCCTCTGTTCCTGTTCAGGTAACGGTGACGCTGCCGCCGGTGTCGGAGGCGGAGGCGTACTGCGGCGGGGCGCTGGCGCTGAGCGCGGCGCGGCTGGCCAAGCGGCCGCTGGGCCGCACGCACTCCGCGCCGCTGCCGCTGGGCGACCCCGCGCTGCAGGCCCTGCCGCTGCAGCCGCTGCAGCCGCCCTCCGCGCACCACTACCTGCGCGACCAGATCCGCAAGACTGTGAGTTCACCTTATATACGTTTTATTTTCGTTTCTAGCACAGCCTACTTGAGTGAGGGAGGAGCAGCAGAAAATGGAAGAAGGGTGGGGTTCAATCTTGGGTTTTAACCGGACAGCTATGACCTAATACTAGTCGAGGAGATAATGATGACGAGATAATCAATTGCATAGTGGATACCACGGCAAAACAAGCACAATTTGTATTGATTTGATGTGTTTACAGTTCAGGAATATAGAACAGTTTGGGTTAATGGAACTTTGTCTTTACTATTGTCAGTTTTTTTTTTCTACATGATTTTATGTGTAACTTTGAGTGTTGAATGTAAACTGTAGATCACAATGAAATTATTTATTTATTTATTTTATTGTAATACTTCTTAATTTACTTTAAACATGTGATTACCTTGTTATCAGGTGCTAACGCGCGCTCACGACGCGGCAGCAGCCCAGCTGCGCGAGGAGGAGGGCGAGGTCATCGACCTGACGGCGCGGCGAGTGCCCCCGTCCGGCACGAGTACGGTGACGGGGGCGGCGGGGGCCAGTCCGGCCACGGGGGCGGCACCCCCCGAGACGGAGCCCCCCGCGGCGGCCGCGCCGCTGGCGCGCGCGCTGTCGTCCCCCCTAGTGGGGGCCCGCGCCCCAGCCACGGGGCTCGCCTACGACCCGCTCATGCTCAAACATGGGTAACTCACCTCATGTGTATATCCCTTTTTATTTATAGTTTTCATTTGCCTTCCTGTTTGCTTGCTCCCTTTTTGGTTGGATTTTTATCCTAGTCCCTTTTTAAATCCCGATTGAATTATGTAGTACCTACTAATATGTGTATTATAATGTATTATGTAATATAGTAATATTTATTTTTTATGTATGTTATTTATATCGCGTGTTCTTTTGTGGCATGAATTCGAAAAGCACACAGAAGTTGCTTAGTAAATTGTCAAAGTTTTTGCTAAGTCAAAGTCTTTGAGACTTTTAGAGTGCATTACAAGCATTTCATTAAAAAAAAATAGTTTCTGTATTTAGAAAATGTTAACATGGTATTATTAGCATTAAAGTTTGAGTAAATATTAGTGTAAGATGAATTTCAAAATATTTTTTGTATAAATATCTCATTGATAAAGTACGTTATTTTATCGATGAAGCACTGTGTTTTTAAAGATGTGGCATTATGATAATAGTGGTTAATGGTTTGTAGAGAATTGGGCGCTAGATCGAACTATTTATATCTGCATGAATAACAAAAGGCGGCAATCTGGTCTTGGACTATAAATTGAAATACATTTAATGAACTGTCAGAACCTGACATCCTCTAATGAAATGAAATGAAATATTCTTTATTCACTGTACGGTTCATTTACAAACTCTTAGTGAACGTTATTTTTTTTGTTCTGTCTGCTCTGGGTGCGCTTAGGCAATGCTGAGCTGAAGAAAAGAGCCTCATACATTTTATATGAAAAAATTAAATGAAAATTAATTTAAAACCCATTTGTAGTCAACTCACGAAATATTTATTGGTTGAAAAGGTAATAAAAGTCATGTATAAAAATTATTATTATCCTGCTTACCAAGCGTGGTTTAGTGCTACCTGTTTGAAGCATGAATTTTAAATTTTTCTGTGCATAGTTTCGAAGACCCTATTGGTGGCGATTATAATCAAAGATATTGGAAATGAGAATTTCTATGATTATAGTTAAAAGTTAAAAGATTAAGATATATACGCGTGTTGGGATATATACGAGTAATAGTAGGAGAAGTAAAAGGTAGGGTGTTCCCAGGTGCGCGTGCGGCGCGCACGCCCCCACGCACCCCGAGCACGGCGGGCGGCTGCAGTCGGTGTGGGCGCGGCTGTGCGAGACGGGGCTGGCGGCGCGCACGGAGCGCACGCGGCCGCGCAAGGCCACGCTGGAGGA
The DNA here is from genome assembly GCA_911387765.1 of Pyrgus malvae. NCBI lineage: Eukaryota > Metazoa > Arthropoda > Insecta > Lepidoptera > Hesperiidae > Pyrgus > Pyrgus malvae. The sequence goes on along the minus strand of OU426958.1, from coordinate 1,020,361 downwards.
GCTGCAGGCCGTGCACACGGAGGCGCACGTGGCGGCGTTCGGCGGGCGCGCGCGCGACGTGCGCGACGTGCGCGCCGTGCGCCTCGTGCGCCTGGCGTGCGGCGGGCTGGGCGTGGACGCCGACACGGCCTGGAGCGACGCGCACACGCCGCCCGCCGCGCGCCTGGCCGCCGGCGCCGTGCTCGACCTCGCGCTGCGCACCGCGCGCCAGGACCTGCGCAACGGGTATCTCTCTCTCTCTCTCTCCTAAGACAATAATATTTTACAACATCCACTACTTGTTTAATCCCAATTCCACACATTGCTCCGACGTGTGGACAGACCACAAGCTTTGGCATATATTTATTTAATATTATATAATTTAATACGCCTGGCCGCCGGCGCCGTGCTCGACCTCGCGCTGCGCACCGCGCGCCAGGACCTGCGCAACGGGTGTGTCTCCCTCTCTCTCTCCTAAGACAATAATATTTTACAACATCCACTACTTGTTTAATCCCAATTCCACACATTGCTCCGACGTGTGGACAGACCACAAGCTTTGGCATATATTTATTTAATATTATATAATTTAATATAATAATAATTTTTGGGGCCATGTACATACCTAGGTTCTTGGTTTGGGGGGGAGAGAGCAATCTTTTTCAAGCTGGGTACCACGCGTAAATTTGCCTTCGTAAATATACAAAAAACAGGAGGAGGTAGCATATCTAGCTCATTCTTTATAAGTTTCTTTTTTCGTTTGGGAAATGTTTTGGGATTTTTGAATCCCTAAATTTAGACCTTGATTGGATTGATGATTTAGAGATTGATTGATTTATTATGTCCTATCTTATGAGTAGTCTAGTTTTTTGACAGTTGTCCATGGTCTTGTTCGTCAATCTATTACCATTTTGAGCGACTGTCACATGTGTCAATTTAGGGGCACCTAAGCACTACGCCATCCCAAATCGGCGTCGTAACTTTAGACGGTAAACGCTGCGGCGTGACTCATGGGTCAAGCAGCAGCGTTGTGCGTTACGATCGAGAGACCAAAGCTTTAGGAGTTCCCTCGTTATTGAAAACGGGCATTAGTATCATAATTATCGTCAATATCATAATTACAAGTACATTCTCCAGCATCAGCAGTTTACGCTGTATTGATGCAATTTGGTCAGTGCGCTAATAAAGCCTAACGATATCGCTCGCGCGCGCTCTTTCATCTATCATTTAATAATATTTTCTATCAGTTAAGAACTATCCTATTGATTTTTTGGAAATAAATCTATCTATTGATCTGCACGAGTGGTCTATCATTTCTATCATTCAAATATTGTATCGGGTGCCGTCTCAGTCCATACAATAAAAATAATATAACATAATAAAGCAATGAAAATGATTTTACAAATGCGTATCTGACAATCAATATCTGCCTTGCAGTTTCGCAGTAGTGCGGCCGCCGGGCCACCACGCTGAGCCCAACCAGGCGATGGGCTTCTGCTTCTTCAACTCCGTGGCCATCGCCGCGCGCATCCTCAACACCAGGCTCGGCCTGCAAAGAATACTCATTGTAGATTGGGTGAGTCAACATCAAAACACGAGCATATTTTTAATTAGTGCACTACTTGTAAAAACAAGCGTAAGACTTATAGATGAAATGTAGATGGTGACTTTAATGGCGCAACGTTCACCACCCTGGCGTACCGTGCAATAAGTTCTGGGCGAGAAATATAATGAGAATTTCAGTTGTTTTTTTTTATCTCAGTAATTTTTATGGTTGCAATGAGTCCATCTTGATGCAGTAGTATATATAAACGTATATTTTTATCTGTGAAGTGTATTGTTAAATACATGTAAACGTGGGTTCCCCCAGGACGTGCACCACGGCAACGGCACGCAGCAGATCTTCTACGAGGACCCGTGCGTGCTGTACGTGTCGCTGCACCGGCACGACGACGGCAACTTCTTCCCGGGCACGGGCGCGGCCGGCGAGTGCGGCGCGGGCCCCGGCCTGGGCTACACCGTCAACGTGCCCTGGCCCGGGGACCCGCCGCTGGCCGACGCCGAGTACCTGGCCGCCTTCCGCGCGCTCGTCATGCCCATCGCCAAGGTGACTGCACTTGACTGCACCTACTTAAACATGCACTTCGACCAGTCTAAACATGTATGGACTCGTTCGTCGCAACTTCATTTACTGCTTTGGAAAAGGGAAATCTCCTGGCCTTGCACCGATAATGTAATGCAACTGATCTATGCAGCTAAGCGAAATAGACGCAGTAGTGAAATGGGTGTTTGCTAGTGGTGAATTTCATGCGCGATTTTCCTTCTGTTTTGAAGGGCAGATTAAGATTACAGTCTTGGTTGTTATAAATAACATAATTGATGTGTCTATTCTGATTTATGAGCGATTTGAAAATGTCTGGTAGCGGGTTAGTCACTAACTTGGTATCTTCATGAATCCGCATTGGAGAAGCTTGATGAAATAACTCCAGGATTTCTTAATTTGGGGATACGCTCTTGTCACTGAGCAAGTGAGTATAAAAGTTGCAACCAAATACGCACCGATTACCTACCTAAGTTGACGATCCGTGTGGTGTAATGGTTACCACGCCGGACTGTCGATCGGAGGGTTACGGGTGCGATTCCCGACGAAGTAGAAATTTGCATGATGAGTTTGAAAGTTGACAACATAATATGTACATTTGAATGAGAAGAAGGTTCGGTTGGTTGTAGGAGTACGACCCCGAGATCGTGCTGGTGTCGTGCGGGTTCGACGCGGCGGCGGGGCACCCCGCGCCGCTGGGCGGGTACCGCGTGTCGGCGGCGTGCTTCGCGCACCTGACGCGCGAGCTGATGACGCTGGCGGGCGGGCGCGTGGTGCTGGCGCTGGAGGGCGGCTACGACCTGCCCGCCGTGTGCGACTGCGCGCAGGAGTGCGTGCGCGCGCTGCTGGGCGAGCGCCTGCAGCCGCCGCCGCACGCCGAGCTGGCGCGCGCGCCGCTGCCGCAGGCGCAGGACGCGCTGCGCGCCGCCGTGCTCGCGCAGGCGCCGCACTGGCCCGTCGTGAGTATCCACACCCCTCCAACGCATCTGCAATCGAGTGCACGCTATAAACCTGTATTAACCTTTTGACTGCCATAGTCACCTATGCTTCTGGACGCCAACGACGTCTATAGTTGACAAAAAACCCAGTCCATAAAAATAAAAAATAAAGACATTGGAAATAATAATTGGTATTTTAACTCTACATTCCTCAAAAAAAGAAAGTCTCAGCAACATGTGAGGGTAAAAAACAGGAACTTTAGAGCCACAAGCACTGAGAAATATTGAACTAAAACATATGTACTTTTATCTTAGTAAATTCCATGTCCAGCACGCCAAAGTCATCTATATTTGACCGCTAGTGTTGTAATGTTACATACATTGAAATTTATTTAAAAATTAACTGAAACGTTTTATTTACTTGATATTTGTATAAAACAGAAGGTACTGTTCCAAAAGTAACTGTAAATATGGTATTGTTATTTTTTAATTAACGATATTTGCATCAAGCCGCTGTAACGACACCATATTTTACCGGGATTTCAACTCTAGCGCATCCCTAGCGCGACAACGATGATCAGTTCACTGGGCGCCGTGATCAAGGATAGACGACATACTGATGACGTCATATGCAAAGCGTTTGAAAAGTAGTGCACTGCAAAAAGAGTGATTGCTCGGAACTACTTCACATTTTGGAAGTCATCGGTGATGACGAAGAATTTTCTATATTATTCTTCGATAACATCGATTTTTTTTTCTTTAGTTATGGCATCGTAAACTCTGCATATTGCCAGCGTCAAGTATAATTTTTGCATCACGTTTTTGCCAGTTTCGATGAAACTGAACGAGTAATAATAGGTAAAGTCAGTAAGTCGTCAGTAAACAGTCAGTCAAGTCAGTCAGACATTCAAGTAATGCGATGGCTTCTTTACCAGAACGTGACCAATGGAATTTTGGAGCAAAGCCGAAAAAACCTATTTTCGCGCTGTTATTTTAATTCACAACACTCGTGCACTATAAATACCTATACCTAACAAAATGCCATCAAGTTTATCCGATATAACTCAAAAATACATCAAGAAAGTAAAAATAAAACAAGAGCACAATATGTCTTTTTCAACTTCCCGCCAAAACATCGATTTCATAATCGTTATTCAACATGCGACAAGGGTACATCTCTATGAAAGTTAAAAAATAAAATATTAGCGGCGCCATTGTCGTCCAGTCATGACAATGACGTCATCACTATGGAAAGTAGTGCTGTGGTTTACTACTACTGCTACTACTATTCTATTGTAATGTTTGGTTTTTGTTTATGTACTAAATATATGTACGTACATACATACAAAGAGAGGGAGATACCACAATATTCAATGAAACAGCCCAGATAATAAGTATTTACTTATTTATTCGACAAAACAACCAACAAAAACAAGTAATTGCGTGTTAGTGTTACCAAGAGTCGATATCCATATATCTACTTTTGTAAACACTATAATTTTCGTAGGTATTCTTGATTACTTTTTGCTTTGGCGTACAGGACTCGGAAATGTCTTTGTGGCGTGGCGCTCAAAAGGTTAAGAGCACTACAAAATACGACAACTACTTCGCACATGTCCCTAACTGCATTGGTTTCAAACTAACGTATTTTTACTACCTCCCTCTCCCGCCAATATCATGCCTACTTACGCTCTGTTGTGTTACGTTGTTTGAGAGCGTCTTTACATTATGCAATATGTTTAGAAAAATACAGCAGCATTCAGGCACCTGTGGTACCTTCGTGTAGTCTCTTGATCAGTTAAGGAAGGTGCATGTGAATCACAGGCATAACTTCCGCAAAATGACGTTCCCTGATGCATATTACGAGCATACAGTAAAAACAAAAATGTAAGTCGGTAACGTAAAGGTGTGTTTGCGCAGGTGAAGCGGTACAGCTCGCTGATCGGCATGTCGGCGCTGGAGGCGGCGCCCGCGGTGGCGGCGGCGCGCCTGGGCCGCCTGCAGACGGAGCGCGACGCCGCCGACACGGCCGCCGCCATGGCCACGCTGTCCATGCGCGCGCTGCCCCTCCCCGCCCTCCCCGCCATGCCCCTGCAGCCCGCCTGCCTCGGGTACTTGTCGCCTTAATATTTGTATTTCTTGTTGCGTGTGTACGTACTGAATTCCTTCTACACTACTGAACGGATCATGATTTTTTTTGTGTGTGTTCAAGGCAATTTGAAGATAATTTAAACTCACAATTTGGTCCACTTTTTTTTATAAGTACTTTTCCCATATAAATTGTTCCTACCTGTCAAACGTTTATATTTCCTGCTGTGTATATAAAGAAACAAATCATCTTCAATACTATAAAGAAAGGAAAGCGTCTGCACCCGGGCGAAGCTGGGCCGGACCACCAGTATACGAGTAAAACCGGCCATCCCGTATCAATGTTAAGTTTTATTAAGCTACTTGTAGCGTCATCATCACACACAGCGATCAGTGATCGATGTTGTCACTGAAAAAATCGGAGACATGCGATCTACTCGTACCTTGTACACGTACTGACGGGCTGCGCCCCAGCAGGTCGGACGAGAGCTCGCGGTCGGTGTCGGAGGAGCCCATGGAGCAGGACGAGGGCAAGTGAGCGCCGCGCCGCGCACACTCGAACATTCCGCCGCCGGCCCCGCGCCCGCACGCCGCAGCACGTCGCGGCACGTCGCGGCACGCCGCAGCACGTCGCAGCACGCCGGGACGCCGCAGGGACGCCGCCCGCACGCCGCGTCTCGCACACCCTTATATTGTGACTCGCGACGTCGCGATATGTATATTGCATAAGTCAAGTGTCTATTCGATGTAATTCATAATGAATTAGAGGAGGTAAAGCGAATTTTATGTGTAGGTGGTAAAATTAAGACAAATCTTAATTTGAGAGCTTTAAAAGTAGTGAGGAGTGGTAAGTGTACAAAATATATTATTATAAACTATATATTTGGATATGCTTTTGAGTATGACTACGAAGTATATGTATGTAGGTTCTATCGTCGTACCTTTCCGGAGCACCCTTCGGCTCCGCCCTTCGCCCGCGAAATGTTCCGTAGATATTGTTAAATTGACGCAGTGGTCGGGCAAAATCGCTTAGTCGTCTTTCTTTGTGTAGATTTATTATAATTTAATTTTTTAATTATTATTAACGACGGAATTCTTTCTATTCGATGTCGATGGGTCCGCTTCCGTGACTTGACGTAAGTGTATTTTGCCCTTCCGCTTCGTGCAACAGAAGTTTATTTTTGTGAAATCTTTCTAGAGGGGCGTTGCGGCATCCAATGTCAGTGCCGTAGCGCCGCGCCGCGCCCCGTCTCGTATACCAAAGATTGTTACTTCTGAATCGAAATGTTCTGTGTACTATGTGTATTGAAGATGAATTATTAAATATTTGCGATACGCAATGTATGTTGTTACGTAATAATCGTTCGCCCAGTAAATGTTATTTTTATATATGTAGATAAAGAAATTAATATATTGACGCAGATGTATATTTTATGGTAGAGGGGCGCCGTCGATCCCCGTATTTTTATTTGAGTTCTGTGAGAACTTCGTCGAATGTGGCTTTCTACTAGGCATTCGCTCAGAAAGTATTACACTGTTTTCAATATTAACGGGATTCTATGTCATGTTGACTATACTGAACTTGTTACATGCCGAGGGCACTTTTGAATATTTTGTCGTGACTTTAGAGTCGTATTTTTACAAAACAAGGCATCCGGTAGCTATTTAAATTGTAAATTTTTATGTAGATGCGGCCCCGCTGTCGTCGAAAGAACTTATTGAAAATGAAAACATTTTTTCGATGGCCATTATTTAATTCCCTCCGAGAACTTAATGTATTTAAACGATCACCGAGGTAAATATATCATTCAGTATTTTGTCGATTGAATGCAAATTTTGTAGTTGAATTGTAGTTCGGTGTACTGGTACTGGTACTTTCGCTCAAATACAAAGTGCATGTCGGTGATGTAGCGCATCGATGTGGTCGGGTGCACGCGACAGTCGGCAGCGTGCAATAGCGGCGGTCCGCGTGTGTGTACACTGTCTGTACAGTACAGTACTGTACACTGTGCACAGCAGGTATATATGTGTACATGGGTAGAGGTCCAGAGGGCCAAGGTCGACCGCCGCACGTACCCGGGGGATGCAATCCTTGTACGATAAACAGATTTAAACGATGTTGTGTCTTTGAAAATTTTATTGTTGAATTGGATACAGATGAGATAATTATTTAATAAATGTATATATATTATATATATATTTGGAAATACTTTGCAGTTTTATTTTGCATTTTCCCTTAGTATATATTATATACTATAAAGCAATTGATAGGCTATCCCACTGACGTTTATTGGAACGTTGTCGTTTCACCAACGTTGTCGTTGAGCGAGGGCGGGTGCTACGGCCAGTATCCAGTCGCAACCCGCCGAATTAACGTTACGCAGCAACGTTAACGTCGTCAATCATCGTTGCATTTTGCACTGCGACAACGTTGGAACGCCAACGCTCATGAAATGTCAAGATGCAGTGGCCTAAGTATGATTTCACAATAAATAAAAATAATAATTCTGTACTAAGCACATTGAAATGTGTTAAAAATTGCTTCAGTTCATAACTTAAAATATAGCAAAAGAATAAATAGACTTATAGATTTGTTTATAAATTTTCTCACGTCATATCGCTTACATTAACCTAGCATGTAGAAAAATATCATATATTATGTACATTTGCGGTATAGTTTATTTTACAAATTATAATTGACTACTTGAGAACTTAAGGGTCAACACTGATTAAGATGTGCCCATAAACAAAAATATAACATAAAATGACACAATTACTTTAGTTTTATATATTACTTATATGTGGTTACAATTTATTCACTTACATGTTAGTGGCGTAACAAAGTTTTAATGTAATATTTTACAGTATAATAAATGCTCAAGCACCACAGACACAAAAATAACTACATGAATAACAAATAAAAATAGTTAATAAATGTCTGTATTTGAATAGGTGGTTTGCTTTGATACATCGTACCTAGGTATGTACTTCGTATTGTTTCTTTATATACAAAAGAAATAACTTTCATATCACATGTAATGAAACAACGAGTTTTGATTTATGTTTTGCCAGTGGAAATAAGACAATTTCAAACCAATGCGAATGTGTCAGTCAGGCACCCGGCATATTCATTTGTTATAAACTAAAGGAGATCATAACTCGCTGTTTCAATGCATGTGATATGAAAAATCATAATCGTCTGACAGCTGTCTGTCGTCAAATCGTTGTCAAAGAATTTAATTTTAATAGTATAAGATATTACTGCGCTATTTGTCTGAAATAGTCTTACTTTAACTGGCTACAGAAATCAAAACTCATTGTTTCATTACATGTGATATGAAAAATACAGTGTGTGGCACAGAATGAAACAAAGACGATTTCAGACCAGAGCAATGACAGCCCGAGCGAAGCGAGGCGAGCGGGCGAGCAACTCTCGCCCTCCTCAGAAGTCCTCTTGTTTCACCCCTTGCCACACAATATACTATGATATTAATAAAAAACAATTTCCATCTATTGCAATTTAGCTCAGTAATGGAATGCTGAACACCAATTGAGTTAAATATCTAGCACAGAATCTTACACAAAGATATTGAAGCGTCGATGTCTTATCCACATCACTTTATTGAGTTCAGTATAAATATACGGAAACCCAAATATTGGAGAGGTATTTAAACGGTCAAGTACTAAAGAAGATTAGGATGATCACTGGTAATTTAACCTATTTGATCTATTTCCCTCAGAGGTCACACTCGCCCAAACATAAATTTTGTCATTTTGCTCAATTCATCTCCTTCCACATTTCGACACCTTCCCAATTCGTTCTACGGTACAGTAGCACAGAAATATTAAAATCAAATAGGTTGTGTGACCAGTGATACACGTAACCAAGAAGAAATTTGTCGAGGCGTATGTATGGACAGTAGGCTCCGGCGGCGGTTGGTGGCTCTAGAGCGGCAGCGGGCAGCGCTAGAGCGGCAGGGGGCGGCGCTAGAGCGGCAGGGGGCGGCGCTAGAGCGGCAGGGGGCGGCGCTAGAGCGGCAGGGGGCGGCGCTAGAGCGGCGCTAGAGCGGCAGGGGGCGGCGCTAGAGCGGCAGGGGGCGGCGCTAGAGCGGCGCTAGAGCGGCAGGGGGCGGCGCTAGAGCGGCAGGGGGCGGCGCTAGAGCGGCAGGTCGGGGTCGCGGTCGGGCGGGTCGAGCGCGCTGCAGCGGCAGGTGCACGAGCTCACCGGGCACTCCGTGTGCTCGCTGACGGACAAACGTATATTTTATGCTTCCATGTTTTATACATTTTGCTTTTGAGGTGAAATTTTGAAAGATGATATTGCATGAAGGTCCTCGAGCTCCCGCAGACTACAGTATATTTTTGTCGAGTTGGGCTGTTCGTGCGCACACTAGGCCAACTAAATAGTTGGGTTGGACGTGAGTGCGCACACTAGCCAATTAACAGTCGGCCGATTGAATAGATTCACTTGAGTTGGTGAATAGATCGGTCGCGTGGAATGTTACCCAGAAATATTGCTTTTGCTTTATATTTGATACAAAGGAGAAAAAGGATGAAGAGAAATCGAGAGTTAGGTATAACTGCTCACACGATCAGCTGTCACGTGTGCCCATTATGGACCCATAGCCATTCTGAAAGTCTGTAGTCTGCGGGGAGTCTAACGACAGGTATTGTTCTCTTATAATGATACTCCTAAGCTATGATGCAATGTAGACGTGTCACCTGTGAATATTTGAATATGTGTATGCAACACAAGCTCCTTGACCGTTATTTTCTGACAGAACATTCTAAATCTCATAGAACACAAATCGATTCCGAAAATGAAGCTATTACCATAACTCACTAGATCAGTGAAGTATCACAGCTGCACTCCTTCCAATTTTATTGAATAATAAATAAATATAAAAAAAATGAAGTAGTTCTGCCAGCAGCATATGGCAGCTCAACTAGCTTCAGTAGTACCAGTGTAACTACATAAAATCACAGACAATTTTTTTTCTTGATGTCCTGTCCAGTACTGGATTTACCAAAAGGCTGGAGCCTAGGGCAAATTTGCTCCAATTTTTTTTTACAAAATAAAAGAACAACCTGCCTGCGTAAAAATACTTTCAATATGAACTTGTTAAAGCTAGCTCCTAAGTATTTTTTAGAGAATCGAATGGAAGGCGGCAAATTTATAAATCCGCCATTGGTCGTGTCGATGTCCGTGGGCTGCAGCGACCACTTAGCCACACGTGGCCTGCATGCTCGTCTGCTACTCCATTTAAAATTAAAAAACTTATTCTCAAACAAGCGCAAACTTATATCGCACCAAGGGACTATTACTGCTGCATCCACTCCTACCATTTAGTATTTCTATTGTGTGCTCAGTGGACACTGAAATTTTCCAGCTAGACTTTGTTGATGCCCTGAACCCCAATAACATTCGTGGTTGTTGCTTGAAGTTGTATGTAGATGTTCATCGGCTGTTACTTGGTCCTTAGATTTATTTTATCTATACATTAGATTGTGGTCTTGCACTCGTCTGCTAAAAAATAGGTAAGTCTAAAATTTTTCTAAAGCAAACTAAATACTTTTTTCGCATAATAGCACATGCGCAGTCGTTTGTTGCACATAACATCAATCCCATATATTTTTCAGTCTACTGTAGAAGTGTTACGACAGTCGAATGGCAGTTGCGCCCCAGAGGGAGCAAGATCTCATGCGGCAAGTGCACGCAGATGGGAGCAAGCGCAGTACCTGAACCAGTGCAGCAGATGCGCGGCGTGCCCCCCGTGGCGGCAGGCCACGCACCAGCTGAACCAGGCGCCGAAGCCCCCCGCGCCCCCCACGCCCCCCACGCCGCCCGCCGCGCCCAGGTGCAGCGAGCACACGCCGCAGCGCGGCAGCGGCTTGCGGCAGTTCGGGCACGACGAGATCTGCTGCTGACAACATTCTCCTGTTATTGCTTGCATATTTATATCTTATAAAGGTTATTGTCTCGCCGCCACTGAAGAAGAGACTATCTGCTATTTTTGCGCTAAAGGAATCATTAGGCAGCTGTCCCACTGCCGGCAAAAGCTACTGTATTGGCTATTTTCTCTCTTATGAATTTTTCTCTCTTATGAAATTAGGTATCTTGGTACAATATCTTGTAAAAAAAGGTGCTGAAACAACCAGAAATAAAACGGACGGCATTTTGCTTTTATAACACGCTTATATTAGCTTCACTTGTAACTATGTATGTATGTAAGAAAATCTTGGAATCGTAATTTGACCCACTTCCCGGTCTTCGATTAGGATGAAATTTTGCACACGCTCTGAGTTCTGATGACAATACATGACTAGCTAAGAAACGTCATTAAAAATCTAATATGGCGGCCACCCCAAGATGGCAGACAGGTTATTTGAAATGCACCCCCATGATATGGGTATCAAGTTAAAGGGTTTGCTGTCAGGAATACGAAAAAAATAGTCACGTGACTTAAATTCAACATGGCGGACATCCAAGATGGCGGATTGGCTATTTGAAATGCACCCCCATGATGAGGGTATTAAAATAAAAGGGTTTGCTGAATGGGATACGAAATTATTGAAAAAAAAATCCAACTAAAAAATTAAAAATTAATGTTTAAAAACTAAAACCACGCTTTTCTGAAAATACGAACTAAAAAGTAAAAAATAAGAAGAAAATGTATTTTACTGTAAAAAAAAGCGTGGGGTGGTTTTTAAGATACCATTGACACCATGCACCCCCCAATATAGTATTTTCACAAAAGCGTGTTTTTAGTTTTTTAAACTACATTATTTATTATTAACAAGCAGAATGACACAAAATAATGGTTGGCGATGGCTTGTGTAGAGACGACTCCTTTCTTATTGGCTACGGCTAGACTGAAGGGAGACGTCAATATGGCATGTTGCCGCCATCGGCTACGATTGGCCATCTGGCTGACACGTTCGTTACAATGTTAATCGCTGACTATTCGCACTACCAGCAAGGGCTCGTTCCATTAATTTGAACTGTGTAATATAAGCAATCACAAACTCACGCTGAGAGACCAAATTAGTTGTAATATTTTTTTCTAGTGTAGTGTGTACTTAAACGTGAGCGATTACTATTCGCTGCTCGCTCATTGCTTTCATTTGTACTGTTGTAATAAAAACTTGTTTGAAAAGCAAATAAACATGCGCATAATAAAAAATATTAACGCTTTATATTTACCTCGAGTTAAATGTCAGATTTTCAAAAATAGTACATACATATTTATTCTTAGAATATTTAATAAATTACCAATAAATTTAAAACATTTGTCAAGTGGTAAATTTAAAAGACAACTACAACAATGGCTTATAAAAAACATACTACACTATAAATGATTTTTTTAAAGATACATCGTGACACGTGCAACAAAAATGGTATAACTAAACAATGCCTGACAGTTTTTTTCCGCAGACCTTTTTTCTCTCATTGACCCAGTAGTGGGTAGGCATCAAAAGCCGAAGATCCGTTAAGATTATTCTGAATGGATGTTAGAATAACAATATTTTTAGTTAATTTTAATTAATAATATTGTATGCTAGAATATGGTAGACTGTTTAAAATTCCAATTATATATTCTATGTATGTAAACAGTCAACAATAAAGTATTAACATTTCATTTCATTTCATAATCGCTTCACTCGAGAGTTCGTTTAAGTAGATAGATTTGTCGATAAATCTAATCGAATTACACACTTCCTATTCAAATTGTCTCTAGCAGCTGCTGCTGGCGAGTAGCTACTCGTTCTACTCATTTATTGTCGGCGGTGAGACAAGTGCTATAAGGAATTATTATGTGTCGTATTGTATGTGTGTGATGTAAAATTTTTAAGTGTACATAAGACAATCCATATATATGTGTATGTGTGTGTGTACCAGCTACTGCACGTACACGTGGCTTCAATAATGCTTTTAAAGGGGATTTTTTGTATGTAGGTTACTTGCACACATACCTGTACATCATTCATACTCGCACAATTTCACAATAATAATTTTTACTCTTTATATGAAAATAAATCAGTGATAAATCGGCACTTGTCGGGTTTGGTTTTCTTTACGCTGCCTTACCCATACTAAAAATTGCTTTAAACGGTCCTTTTAGTTCCTATTACGTTGGTTGGTTGGGTGGTTTTGAAGTGCTAAGACCAGATTGATTTGAGTTTGATTATAATAGTAATAGATCGCCTGAATTTAACGGGAAAAATCTGGATACAAATGTTTACTTGATACTGGCAACACATATAGATGTAAGTATTGAAAAAATAAACATAACACGTTCTCGCCGTGGCGCCATCCTCCTTTCTTTTTCTTTCCGCCTCGTCACCACGGTGGACGCGCTTCCCAATTTTAATTATTTATAGTAATTTTTGGCAATATCCGTTTCTTAATTGATTGTATCGCGGAGTATTCATTTAATATCCACCTTGAGGAATGTAAAAAGACAGCGGTACCTTCATCTTGGCAGCGGGCGGCGGAGGGCGCGCGAGCGCGGGGCGCGGGCGCGCGGCGTGCGCCACGGACTTGCCGCAGTACGCGCACGCCACCGCCACGCGCCGCGCCGCCTCGCCCGCCTCGCCCCCCGCGCCGCCCGCGCCCCCCGCGCCGCCCGCGCCCAGCGCCGCGCCCGCCCACGTGTCCAGCGCGCACCGCGCCGCCCACGCGCGCCACGCGTCCAGCACGCTGCGGTAGCTGCACACACATGCACTTCGTTCATCTCTACATCACCTGGAACCTACTCAAACAATACAAACTAAAACTAACATAATATCTAGTTCTGAAAGTATTATAGAAAAATTCATAAAATATCAAAACAACTAGAAATTATCGGCATTGGGCCCGTGATGATAATATTTTTATAATCACTTTATAAATTATTCATCTCTCATGGTTTCCCTTTACAAGCAGTCTGCAGCTTTCTACAATATCTCTACAGAAAAGTGCCAAAACATATTTCGATTTTATTCTATATGTCCAAACGCTCATTAATTTGCGACTAATGTAGAATGTAGAACTCAAGTGAGATCACTCAGTCGTAAATACGCAGCTAAGCAAAACGAATACGGTCAGATTACATTTGGATGACCACTATAGCTCCGTCCGCTCCACCCACGCTGCAGCACCGCCACCCCTCCGCGCCCCTGTCACGTGTCACACGTGCCACACACCTGTCGAGCCAGTGCGCGGGCCGCGGGTCGCGCAGCAGGTCGGGCGGGCAGCAGCGCGCCGCCAGCACGTCGCCCGTCCGCTCCACCCACGCTGCAGCACCGCCACCCCTCCGCGCCCCTGTCACGTGTCACACGTCCCACACACCTGTCGAGCCAGTGCGCGGGCCGCGGGTCGCGCAGCAGGTCGGGCGGGCAGCAGCGCGCCGCCAGCACGTCGCCCGTCCGCTCCACCCACGCTGCAGCTCCGCCACCCCTCCGCGCCCCTGTCACGTGTCACACGTCCCACACACCTGTCGAGCCAGTGCGCGGGCCGCGGGTCGCGCAGCAGGTCGGGCGGGCAGCAGCGCGCCGCCAGCACGTCGCCCGTCCGCTCCACCCACGCTGCAGCACCGCCACCCCTCCGCGCCCCTGTCACGTGTCACACGTCCCACACACCTGTCGAGCCAATGCGCGGGCCGCGGGTCGCGCAGCAGGTCGGGCGGGCAGCAGCGCGCCGCCAGCACGTCGCCCGTCCGCTCCACCCACGCTGCAGCACCGCCACCCCTCCGCGCCCCTGTCACGTGTCACACGTGCCACACACCTGTCGAGCCAGTGCGCGGGCCGCGGGTCGCGCAGCAGGTCGGGCGGGCAGCAGCGCGCCGCCAGCACGTCGCCCGTCCGCTCCACCCACGCTGCAGCACCGCCACCCCTCCGCGCCCCTGTCACGTGTCACACGTGCCACACACCTGTCGAGCCAGTGCGCGGGCCGCGGGTCGCGCAGCAGGTCGGGCGGGCAGCAGCGCGCCGCCAGCACGTCGCCCGTCCGCTCCACCCACGCTGCAGCACCGCCACCCCTCCGCGCCCCTGTCACGTGTCACACGTGCCACACACCTGTCGAGCCAGTGCGCGGGCCGCGGGTCGCGCAGCAGGTCGGGCGGGCAGCAGCGCGCCGCCAGCACGTCGCCCGTCCGCTCCACCCACGCTGCAGCACCGCCACCCCTCCGCGCCCCTGTCACGTGTCACACGTGCCACACACCTGTCGAGCCAGTGCGCGGGCCGCGGGTCGCGCAGCAGGTCGGGCGGGCAGCAGCGCGCCGCCAGCACGTCGCCCGTCCGCTCCACCCACGCTGCAGCACCGCCACCCCTCCGCGCCCCTGTCACGTGTCACACGTGCCACACACCTGTCGAGCCAGTGCGCGGGCCGCGGGTCGCGCAGCAGGTCGGGCGGGCAGCAGCGCGCCGCCAGCAGCGCCGCCGACTGCACGTCGCCCGTCCGCTCCACCCAGCGCTGCAGCACCGATAGACCTTCCGCACTCATGCCTGCAAACAAGTAACGGTATCAGTTTTATGCCCCCTAGCAACAAATTTAATCTTCGGCTTGATCTTATAAGAAGAACTCTGACAGTGTGTACACTCACCGGTGAAGAGTATGGCGGAGAGGTCTCCCCGCTCGAGCAGCGCGTCGCTGGTGTGCCGCACGTATTCGTGCAGCTTGGCGTCCGACAGGAACATGCACGCGAACGCCACGCGGTCCTCCAGACGCATTTCAGTCTCATTCTGGAAATTCAACACTTATTATTTGAAGATGCAAAAATTCATATAAATATTGTTCCAATGTCCACGCAATTGTTTAATCAATCCGTTGTTTCAATGAAGAATTTCAGATTAAAGATGATAAATAAATTAAAAACTCAATCCTTTTATGAACTCTTTCTTATGTATGACCCATTAACGTTCATATTATTTTGGTTATAATCCAAGAAGGAAGACAAGTGAACGATCATTGATGTTAATATGATTTATTAATCCATACTAATATTATAAATTCGAAAGTAACTCTGTCTGTCTGTCTGCTACTCTTTCACGCTTAAACCACTGAAGCGATTTTGATGAAATTTGGCATAAACATAGTAAGGACGTTGAGAAAGAACATAGGCTACTTTTTGCCGCGGGGAAAATGTGTAATAAAAAAATTAAAAGAAATAAATAGTTATATACATACATAATACATACATACATACATACAATGCATACATAAATATACAACTATTAATGCCAAAAAGGTGACACACATGATGCCAACTTATAATGACTCATAAGTTACTTGCTAACAGATGTTTACGTATCAACTCCTTAAATGTAGACTTTTTTCGCGCCTTTCTGATAGTTTGGGGCAGGGCCTTCCAGAGTAGTATAGCCTGAACATTAAATGAGTGTCGGAAAAAATCACTGTTGTGTGGTGGTATACAAAGCAAAAGGTTATTAGTGGAAGACCTTTGTCATGAACTGAACACAGAGTTGGGCGTAATCAACTACTTTTGTAATCAGATTAATAATCTGATTGAAAGTAATCAGGATTACATCAATCATAATTACTTTTAATCTTGATTACTTTTAATCATGACTACATTTGTAAGCGTAAGTTTTGATTACAGTAATCAGTAAAATTTTCAGTATCTGTATTCAGTCTGAACAAAGATACTGAAAATTTTCCTTTACATAATTTGGAGAAGTTGGATCTTGTAAGATTGAATACAGAACCAAAAGAATTTTAGTGTTACGCCTCTAACGACTAGTAATCCATTTAAGTTGACTTTCTGTTGTTATTCGTAGTTGTTCTTAGTAGAAGTTATATTTACTGGTAGGCTTTATCTGGCACATGATAAAAAGTGAGTAGTGAGTTCTCAATCGACGTCTGACCATTCCCAATCGGAGCAGAACAGCAGCTATAATGTTTAGATACTAGCAGGTACGGGTACGTACCAGCACGAGGGCGAAGTCGTGCGGCTGCGGCTGCGGCGCGGCGGCGGCGGCCAGGAAGTGCAGCATGGCGCGCAGGTAGGCGTCGGGCAGCGCGGGCGCCGCCGCCGCCAGCGCGTCGCGCCACAGCCGCTCGTCCGCCGACGCCCCTGCTGGACCTGCAACCAACAACTTTGTTTTTCTTACAAATACTTGAAAAAATCCTGACTTTTACTGGTCATATTTTTAAATTCCATGACTCAAGAAGTAAATAATAACTTTTTTTTTTATAAATAAACCTAACAATAAGGCAGACGGGCCGCGTGATGTTAAGCGATCACCGTCGCCTATGGACACGGGCAACCCTAGGGGAGCCGCCTGAGCATTGCCGGCTTTGAAGGAGAGCTTTTTTTACAGCTTTCTTGAAGAACCCCATGTTATAGTCCACTGGGAATGCCTCAGCTGGAAGGTTGTCCCATAACCTACACGTCCGTGGTAAAAAGGAGCGTGCAAAGCGGACTGTGGAGGACCGCCACGAGTCCAGATGGTGCCGGTGGAACTTTAACCTTCGTCTGGTGGTATAATCATGGAATAGTGATGTAGGCATCAATTTGAAGAGTTCCTCGGAGCACTCACCATAGTAAAGTCGGTAGAACACGCAGAGCGAGCCTATGTCTCTTCGCAAGCTAAGCGGTTCTAGCCTGTCAGTCAATCTTGGGTCGTTGACGATTCGGACTGTGCGCTTTTCAACGGAGTCAAATGGGTGTAGCTGGTACTTCGGTGCTCCTGCCCAGAGATGGGAGCAGTACTCCATGTGGGGTCTGACCTGGGCCTTATACAGCGTCAGGATTTGCCCCACAGTGAAGTACTGCTTCGCTCTGTTGAGGACACCAAGCTTTTTTGATGCCAATTTCACTCCAAATGACTCCGGTACTGCACTTTACTCGTAATGTCAACTCCCAAGATACCGACACTTTCACCGATGGTGAGAGCGGTGCCCTTGAACTGGGGCGCTATAACAAATGGGGCTTTTTTAGCGGTAAACGCGCAAACTTGTGTCTTCGTGAGGTTAAACTCGACAAGGTTAAGTCGACCCCATTCCGAGACCCGCTCCAGAGAGTTCTCGACTTCAGACACAAGTTTGATTCTGCTTTCCTCCACTTGTGACCTAGAGGCATTGGCTCGACAGGTGTATAGTGCGTCCACCGTACTATCATCTGCATAGCAATGTATACTGCGTGATTGTTGCAGCATGTCATTGATATGCAGAATGAATAGTGTAGGGGACAGCACTGAGCCTTGGGGAACACCGGCGTTAATGGGCTTCATATCTGAGCAGCATCCGTCAACAACGACCTTAATCTGCCGCTCAGATAAAAAGCTAGCCACCCAGTTGCATAGCCTCAAGGGAAGACCGTAAGATGGAAGCTTCGCGAGAAGGGCCTTGTGCCAGACCCGGTCAAAGGCCTTTGCGATATCCAGACTGACTGCCAAAGCCTTCCCGTTACCCTCGATGGCTTCAGCCCAGCGGTGTGTGAGGTACACCAAGAGATCACCGGCCGACCGGCCCTGGCGAAAGCCGTACTGACGATCGCTGATCAACCGATGTCTCTCGAGGTACCTAAGGAGCTGTGTGTTTATAACACGCTCCATCACCTTAGAGAGCAGGGAGGTTATCGCAATAGGCCTGTAATTGGACGGGTCACTGCGGTCACCCTTTTTCGGAATTGGGTGTACTAAGGCTACCTTCCACGAAGACGGTACTTTACTTGTGGTGTAGGAAAGCGAGAATAAGCGCGTGAAGACGGGAGCCAACTCGGGAGCGCACGTCTTTAGTACGATCGCGGGGATATCATCCGGCCCGCTCGACTTCTTGACATCGAGGGCTTGCAGAGCTCGTCTGACGGCCTTTTGAGTGAAACGCACGTCCTTCATCGAGCTCTCACACTGCCTGATGGTCGGCGGTGCGGCGCCTCCGTCGTCCAGGAGCCCAGGAGATCGGCCTTCCCTTTTGCCGTGTGAGCCAGAGTATCGTCCGGTTTCCGTAAAGATGGTAAAGACGACCGACAGAAGTTACCTTCGACAGCCTTGGCCAGCGACCAAAAAGCTCGACTCCCGCAAGGGTAGCTTGATAGACGCTGGCCAATTCTATCGATGTGCCTAAACTTCGCCTTGGCTGTTTGCTTCTTTGCCGAACGGGAGGCAGCGTTGAATTTTTTTCGAAGCTTAGACGTTTCGGGGTCGTTGCGCGCGTGCGCATCAGCCCAGATTTTAAACGCTTCTTGCTTAAGGCTTGAAGCCTTAGCGCAAGACCCATTAAACCAGGGCTTGTTTCGCCCGCCGATGGATACTGAAGAGCTGGGAATAAAACCAAGCATGCCCTCTCATATCACATCGGCTATCGATTCCGCACACGTGCTAGGATCACCCGAGGTGAAGCACAGCTGCCTCCAGGTGTAGGAAGCCAGGAATTCCCGGAGTCCATCCCAGTCCGCTGACCCGTAATGCCAGACTTGACGCTTCCCATTGGGTCGAGAACCTTCTGGGGGCGGCAAGGGTACGGCAGAACTTACCAGGCAATGGTCAGAAGTCCCAAGTGGGGTCCCAACCGTCACCCGGTAGTCAGATGGACCCATCCATCAGCAGAAGATCCAGCAGAGAGGCAGTATGGGTCTCAATATCTGGTACTCTGGTGAAAGTGTGTACCACCTGCGTCAACCCATATGCCAAGGAGAAGTTGTAAGCGGCCCTGCCAGCAAAGTCGGTGATTCTGGATCCCAACCATTCGGTGTGGTGAGCGTTGAAGTCACCCAGAACCACCAGCTCAGCCGAGGGACACTGTTCCAGCACTCTGTCGGACGTCTTTTGGACGTGCTCAAATAGTCGAGTCGTTTCCGCGTCTCCTCTATAGGACCTATAGAGGCACGCGTAGATTCGGGTTCTAGCCCCAGCGTCTACGCGCGCCCATAGCACCGATAGGTCCTTGTCTTCAAGGGAGCTAAGTCGGCGACAGCAGACATCGCCCCTGACGTACATACATACCCCTGCCCTACGCATAAAAGCGTGTTCTAAAGTGTAGCCGGGATAGTGTAGGTACGACGTATCGTCAGGTGGCGCGATCTGCGTCTCCGTGAGGAAAAGCAAAGCCGGCTTTGCTGTCTCTAGGTGTTGGTGGACAGCATTCAGGTTGGAGTGTAGTCCCTAATGTTGCACATGTCCACAGTAAATGTGGGGGGGATGGCCGCTGAGTAAACTTTACTTTCCTTTTTTTTGCGTCCCATAATATGTTGTAAAAAAAAAGAGATGGGAATTTGAAGGGAATCGCTCCGTTGGTGCCCCTCAGGCCCTGGCGTAGGCTTCTTAACGCCAAGCCGATGGCAGGACGTGGGTGGCCGGCGCGGGGGACGAAAGGGCCCCCGGTCCCCCCCGTGCGCAGATGCCGGGCCCCCCTCCGGTCTCTTACCCCGGCTCGGCACCGCGCAACGGGATTTTTCGCTGGTTGGCGGGACAGCCTCCCAGGCCAGAGGTTATCAGTGAGGCCTGGGTTCGGGTCCCCAACTGATCAGCGGGCGGCCAGCGGAAAACCGTTTCACCGGGTCTTCCTGGCCCCCGCGCCGACACACCAAGGCTACCAGGGCGAAGGCGCCTTGAATCCAACGGAAACCCAAGAGGCATCAACGGAGCGATATAGGGATAGGGAAGGGTGGGACAGGGAAACTGGATCTCAGGCTCACAACCGAAACACGCCAGAGGCACACCAAGGCAAGCCAAGGCAAGCCAGAGGCATTAAGCGGTTGACTCCGACCCGAGGGTGGTCGCCACCCAGCCAGGTCCCACGAAGGTACCTTACCACCGAGCAGTTGTCGGGTTGAGTCGCCTTTTACGACACCCTGGTATCCCGACATGGGGCTGGGGTTAGTATTCTTAATCCGCCCCAGCACGGAGTAATAAATAACTAACGTTTCACACTCGTAGCCCCACAGTAGGGTAGTCATACCCTGTGTCGTGGGTGCCATGGACACACACACACACAGAAACACAAGCACCCAGACCGAGAACAGAAATTTTAAAACTTATCATTCAAATTTCTGCTTCGCCGGCAATCGCAACCGGGACCCTCCGATTGGCAGTCCGGCATTACGCCACGGATTTACAAGGATTCCATACACTAACAAATAAATAAATAACAATTTTAATTCTTCACATGTAAATAACAATTTTAATATTAAATTCTTCACGTGGTGGCTTTTTGTTTACAAAGAATACTTCTTTGCTAGGTCATGGGTGGCGAGAGTGGGAGCTCCACCCGTCCAGTTAGCGTGAGTAAGGTGGGTACATGCCATTGCAAGTATAAGAAAATTCAGGAGAGCATCAATGCTTGTCACGCGTGGAGAAAACCGATGCGTTCCTCTGGAGATCCTGTAGTTGTATCCGAGCGCTGAGGCAGTCCACCGAAGGCAGAAGGAGAGCCCTACTCACCCGAGGGAGGCGCAGAGGATGCGAGGCCGAACACGGCGACGTGCAGGCGGGGTACAGAAGTACAACTTTGGCAAAGGGAGATGTCCCGCCGGGCGAGGTGGTCATACACAATGACGGGCCGCACTCCGACTGAGTTAATTCGGAAATTGTATATATGGATATTCAGAAAACTTCGATAGCGTGATTCATGATTCAGGATACCCGTGGCGCCATCTCTTGATGAGTTGTTTAAGGTTGCCACATTTGTGTTAATTTCAAGTAAAACATGACGCTACTACTGATATACCTATATACTTTATGACTTATCTTTTTTTGCAATAAATGATTACTGATTACTGTTAACTGATTATTGATCCGCCCAGCTTCACTCGGGTTATTTCAGTGTTTTGAATTTTATACATTTATACAACAGCAAAAGTTCTAGGATAAGAAGTAGCATTCATGCTATTCTAGATTATAAAATTTATCTCTGTGCACAATTTTCATCCCGATCGGTATAAGTCCAGGGAGGGGGGCGGAGGGAGGGGGGCACCCACCGGAGGGCGGCGCGGGGGGCGCGAGGGCGAGCGCGGCGACGCGCAGGCGCGGGTCGCGCGCGCGGGCCAGCACGTCGAGCGCGTGGCGCGCGCGCAGGTGGAAGGCGGCCAGCGCGGCGGCGCGGCACGGCGTGCCCTCGGCCTCCGCGCGCTCCACGGCGGCCGCCGCGCCGTCCCAGCCCCAGCCCCAGCCGCACAGCTGCAGCGCGCGCGCCCGCTCCGCGCTGCGGTACACCGTCACCTGCAACACGCCCACTGTCAACGTCACACGTCACACGAGCAAGGTTATTATAACAGACTTTTATCCCTCTAACTAAAGTTAGGGCGCGACAATCGATACGCATGTACGGCTGTGCGGAAAATTGTTTTGTTTTTTCTTTTCTTTTCTTATCTTATATGGCATCCCAAACTCGCATAATGCCAATGTCAAGTATAATTTTTACATCACTTTTTTGTCCGTTTCAATGAACTGCCCGCCGGGGTGCTTGCACCCGCTGTTGCGGCTGCACCCTGCGCACTATACTAGCCATACAAGCACTCACCTTCCGGCTGGGCACGTCCGGCATGAGCGAGGCCACGGCCTCCGAGCGCCAGCCGCCCTCGCCGGCCGCGCGCAGCACCGTGCGCACGCCGGGGTGCTTGCACCCGCTGTTGCGGCTGCACCCTGCGCACTATACTAGCCATACAAGCACTCACCTTCCGGCTGGGCACGTCCGGCATGAGCGAGGCCACGGCCTCCGAGCGCCAGCCGCCCTCGCCGGCCGCGCGCAGCACCGTGCGCACGCCGGGGTGCTTGCACCCGCTGTTGCGGCTGCACCCTGCGCACTATACTAGCCATACAAGCACTCACCTTCCGGCTGGGCACGTCCGGCATGAGCGAGGCCACGGCCTCCGAGCGCCAGCCGCCCTCGCCGGCCGCGCGCAGCACCGTGCGCACGCCGGGGTGCTTGCACCCGCTGTTGCGGCTGCACCCTGCGCACTATACTAGCCATACAAGCACTCACCTTCCGGCTGGGCACGTCCGGCATGAGCGAGGCCACGGCCTCCGAGCGCCAGCCGCCCTCGCCGGCCGCGCGCAGCACCGTGCGCACGCCGGGGTGCTTGCACCCGCTGTTGCGGCTGCACCCTGCGCACTATACTAGCCATACAAGCACTCACCTTCCGGCTGGGCACGTCCGGCATGAGCGAGGCCACGGCCTCCGAGCGCCAGCCGCCCTCGCCGGCCGCGCGCAGCACCGTGCGCACGCCGGGGTGCTTGCACCCGCTGTTGCGGCTGCACCCTGCGCACTATACTAGCCATACAAGCACTCACCTTCCGGCTGGGCACGTCCGGCATGAGCGAGGCCACGGCCTCCGAGCGCCAGCCGCCCTCGCCGGCCGCGCGCAGCACCGTGCGCACGCCGGGGTGCTTGCACCCGCTGTTGCGGATGCACCCTGCACACGGAAACACCTTCGGTTACTTGTCAATCACAACTCCTTGATTAAGGCGAGGGTTTCCGAAAAATGGCATTTTTGTTTGTGTTTTGTCTATAAATGATACATACTTAAATTCTAAAAATAATTTATGTTCACTTCAGTCTGTGATCTAGGGACTTGAGTAAAATACATCATAATCTTCATTTTGCTGCAGTGAAAAAAAATACAAACATTGGTCTAAAAAACTGTAAAAATCTTGTTTTATTTCAAATTGAATTCGGAAGTTGAAAAACATGCCAGACTAAGCGCCGTTCACTAATTTTATCTAAATTTCATCCTAAGAAACGCTCACTTGTGAGTCGCCTTTGTCGCGTTTATATGTAGAACAGTGGCGTTTTGCATCTCACTCAATCAATAACCCTGATGATACTCTGTATTGTGGCGAAAAACGTGTTGGTGGTGGTGTGTATGTTGGTGTATATTTATTGTTGTTGCATGTGCATGTGTCCTATGTGGGAGGGAGGGAGGTGCTATTGCATGAAAAAAGTATACACCATCATACGTTCTGATTGCGGATTGTTGCAAAGTAGTTTTTACCTAACTTTATAACAATGTAGTTCAGCAAAGTAACGCCTGATTCTATTAATTTAAAAAAAAAACCAACCAACCAAAATTAATTTTCTCAACTCAACAAATAAAACCCAAAATGACACCAAAATAACAATCAAAATAAAATTCATTAATTAAATTATTATAGGGAGTAGCATTTTTATTTTATTTAAATGGAATAGCAGACGAGCATGCAGGCCACGTGGTGTTAAGTGGTCGCTGCAGCCCATGGACATCTACATACAACCTCAAGCAAGCATAGGTAAGTCTTGTTCCTTACAATAGTAGTTTCTTACCATCTTCCACCAGAGACTTGCTGAGCGCCAGAAAATGCCACAGTCCACTTAGAGCTTCATCATCTGCCAAATCTGCATTCTGCCACAGATCTGGCTAAAAACACGTCGTATGAGAGGTTTATACATTAAGAAGTAGATTTGTTCATTAAGTAGTACTTTAAAATGAACCAGACATCAGAATTTACAGAAAGATAAGTCAGAATAGGAAGTCTGACTTTCGTCAGTATTCTCCTCTAAAATTAAACGAAAATAAAAAAAAGAAACGAAAAAGAAAGATAGAATGAACGAATAAGAAATGATGAAATGAATAGGCATCAAACTTTTATTTGGGACTTTGGAGGCAATAGTTTTAATGGCTTATTTTGAATATATTTTTAAACGTATGAAAAATGTAGTAGTATCATAAACTAAGAAAAAAAAAACAGTTTATAAGACATAAGGAATATGTAAAAGTAAAACGAAAGACAAAGTTACCTTAAGGCCATACTCGGTGGCGGCCCGCGCTCGCATTTTTTGTGCAATGTCGGGCACTCGCGCCAGCGCCTGCGGGCGGAGCGCCCGCAGCGTGCCTCCGCCCGCCCAGGCCAGCGGCCCGGCGCCCCACGCCAGCGTCACGCGCTCGCACACCGTGCTCTCCGTCATGCTGCCTGCCCGCACCCCATACGTAAAGTGTGAGTTTTTTGAATATGGAGTAGAAGTAAAGTTTAGGAAGTTACAGTAGCCCATGGAAAACGGGCTGCAATTCCTGCTCGATTTTAGATTTAGTGCGTTATTACGTCCAAGGCAGATAAACTGGCATAAAATATGATCCCTGACAAACAAAAATTGTGGTTTAAATAGTTGCTGACGATGAAACAGGCCTACAATAATAACACGAGTAGAGGGGTAGTATAGAGCGGCAGTACTCTTTAACCTTTGGCAAAGGAAGATCACCCCGAGGCGAGGTGATCATGCCTGGAGAGCTGTGGTCCGATGGAACTGACTGACTGAAAACTTGGATAGCGTTCGATCGATTCAGAATAACCGTGGCATCATTTGGCAAGCGCGCTCCATACCGGAGAGGCACACGGCCAGCAGGCGCGCCTCGTGCGCGGGGTGCCAGCAGAAGGCGGCGAGCGGCTGCGCGCCCGCCGCCACCTCGCGCTCCAGCACGCCGCCGCCCTCCTCCAGCTCGCCCTCCTCCAGCGCCGGCGTCGCGCACCCCTGGGGAGGGAATCGTCACCAGGTTATATTCCCATAAGCGCGCTAACATGTTTCCAATGCGGATTAATGATGAAACCGGAAATATAGTGCCAACTGTACAAATAAATTAATTTATCTATAAGATAGCTTCAAAATACTGTCAAAAATCTGATGTGCAACTTTTACTACAGTCAAAAGACTAATGTATAATTTTCATAAGTGTCAAAAGACTAATTTGCAACTTACATTATTGTCAAAAATTGATGTGCGACTTACATTATTGTCAAGAATCTGATGTGCCACTTATATTATTGTAAAGAGTGATATGCCCCTTACACTATTGACAAGTGTCTGATGTGCAACAGACATTATTGTCCAGAGTCTGATATGCAATTTACATTACTTTCAAAAATCTGATGTCAAACTTACATTACTGTCAAAAATTTTATGTGCAACTAACATCACTGTTAAAAGTCTGATGTGCAACCTTCATGACTAACAAAGGTTAGATGTGCAACTGACATGACTATCAAAAGACTGATATACAACTTACATTATTATCAAAACACTGCGTGGTCTTGTATTCTGTGGCCTGTTGGATGTCATGCAGCCGCAGCGTGCACGAATCTCGCTGTAGGGACATCAGCAGGTTGCGTCTGAAAACAAATATCATTCATGATCAGAAAAGACTTAAAGATTACGCATAACTAACAAAGGATTATTATTACCAAAACCTCCTAGGAAATCTACTTTGTTAGCTGAAAAAACTAATGATGCACAGTAATTTTCACTACCCCTACAATACAACAGATTTGTTTTATACTGCTGCAGGAGTTTGTATGGCGGGTCGTATCATCGTCTATTTACTTGACCGGGTGAGACTACACCACCTTACCTGGTGGCAGTTACCGTGTGGCACCACCAGAGCTACACCGTACCTGGTGGGGCACCACTGGATCTTGCGCAGCGGGCGCGGCTGCGGCAGCGTGCGCAGCGGCGCGGCCAGGCGGCGCGCGTCCCACACGCACAGCGCGCTGTCCCCGCGCGGCGCCTCCAGCCAGCACCAGAGCTACACCGTACCTGGTGGGGCACCACTGGATCTTGCGCAGCGGGCGCGGCTGCGGCAGCGTGCGCAGCGGCGCGGCCAGGCGGCGCGCGTCCCACACGCACAGCGCGCTGTCCCCGCGCGGCGCCTCCAGCCAGCACCAGAGCTACACCGTACCTGGTGGGGCACCACTGGATCTTGCGCAGCGGGCGCGGCTGCGGCAGCGTGCGCAGCGGCGCGGCCAGGCGGCGCGCGTCCCACACGCACAGCGCGCTGTCCCCGCGCGACGCCACCAGCCAGCCGCCGCCCGCCTCCGCGCACGCTCCCGCCCACTGCCGGCTGGTCGCCACGCCGCAAGCCTTCTCCGTCGACTCTGCACCACGCCACGTGATAAAATCAAAGGAGGTTGGCCAAAATTATACGGGAGTAGCTTTCTGCACTCCAGCTTGCTCAGCTGACTGAGCTACTACATAATTTTTCCCACAAGAATAAATAATAAAATAATAAAAAGTAGACTATAACACTCTCCAGCCACCCAACTATACATATATCTGTGCACTATTGGCAATAAAAAAGGACAAACAAATCATCGAACACACTTTCACACAATTTTTAACTGTGGGGACAGGGTCCTTAGACAAAGTAACATCGCTTCGTAGCGAAACGATATCTAAATTCGTCATCGTCTTCGAGATATCGAAAACAATTTCCTAGCCAATGTAACACTAATGTCGCGATCGTTGTGTCGAATTGTTTATTCGATAAAAAACAGAAATATTGGCTATGGTATCGAAAATTTAGCTGTCAGTGTAAGTCAAGAAGTGTCAAATCAGATCAAACCCGCGAACTTTTTTCTTGTTTTAAAAGGTTTTAATGTTAAGATTAAGTGAAAATTGCGTATAATCGTTTTCAGATTATAATAAAAACAATATTTTGAAAAAGGTAAATGAAAAGAGTGTTAAGTATTACTTTAAGATGGTCTTCAAAACTTAATGCTATTTAAAATAGATTCAGTTTTATGTGACGGATGTTCAAACGATGATGGAATGATCTTTATTTTAATTTTTAGTGATAAAACATCGAATCAAGAGTGCGAGCAAGTCCCGCGAACAATTGTCAACGCAACTTGAGTATAATAAATATGTAATGGAAACGTAAGTAAATCAAAGTTTTATTTGGCTGCAACCCTTTTTGCGTCCCACTGTTGGGCACGGGTCTCTCCCCATTATTGGGGAGGCCTGGAGCTTACTCCACCACGCTGCTCCAATGCGGGTTGGTGGAGATGCGGGTTAGTGGCCAACCCGCTGTCCGATGTTTTCAAACCGCCCATAAGGCCTCCGACAAGGTTTAACGACTGTTATCTATCGACAACAACCGGGACCGACGGCTTATCGTGCCCTCCGAAGCACGGAAACGCGCATGAATTTTTTTTGCCACCAGCGGTCACCCATCTCACACCCGACCGCGCCCGTTTTGCTTAGTTGCATAGATCGTTAGCGTTCTACGCTAACCACTGGGCCATGCGCGCTTCAAGTTTTATTTATGAGCATGTAATGTAAACAATGATGCGAACTCAACAATGAAACACTTATATTGAAATTTGTTTGTTTATGTTACAGTCATTGTGACCTGGCGAGGCCCCTTGCTGGATCACAAGGTCGGGTAAGATCAGACCGAATATGGACTGAACTGCCATGCAATCTACATATAATCGCCTATAACACAGAATAAATACGGATACGAGAAATAATAACTCCGTGTCAAAAATCAGCTGAATGAAATCCGGCCATATTGTTTCGATAACTACAGCGTTTTACCATTCGTTTCGTCATCTTTTTTGGCGATCGCGATCGAAGCGAAGGCGAACGCTTAAAGTGCTGCTTGTCTACGCATTTATATGGGATAAACACGAAAACGATTCGTTACTTTTATGTTTTCGTTACGAATTATAACATTGTCTACCAACTTGCGATAACGATGTCGATTGACCACGTGATTTAACGCGGCTTATGTCAATCCCATACATTTTAGTATTTTCTAACTTCGTTATCGTTTTTAAATTGTTACTTTGTCTAAGCCTTCAGGAGACCGGTGAGTGATTTTTAGTCGTAAAAGATCTCATTCCCATGCTTACCATGGGAACACCCATTGTAATGAAAGAAAGGATCTAAGGGTGGTAAAACTATACAGCACACAGCACTAGTAAAATAATATTTTGAGATTACCTATAATTTTTAAACTCACAAAATTTTACTGCAACTAGGATGTAAATTGACAAGCTCCCCATAAAATTATTTTACATTTAAAAACACTGAATAACCTTGAGTACTTCTTTTAAAGCAAAGTATACTCACCTCTTAAATCATACAATTTTAGATGTTTTAAATTCATAGAGGCAATGAATGTGCGATTGGCAAAGCTGCACCATGCAATGCTGTGGGCTGCTTCAGCCATGCCCAACTCTTGCATTGGCCTTGACGATTCTGCTGGTGGTGATCCCTCTAAGAGCAAATATTCTTATCATTATACTATATACATATTATTATTATCATTTTACAAATATATCTTGCAATGAAGAGAAATCAGAGATGACATATCAATTTTAGTTATTGGCAATGGCAAGGAAACCAATATCGCAATTTTATATATGGCTGCAACTCTTTTTGCGTCCCACTGTTGGGCACGGGTCTCTCCCCATTATTGGGGAGGCCTGGAGCTTACTCCACTACCCTGCTCCAATGCGGGTTAGTGGAGATGCGGGTTTGTAGCCAACAGGCTGTCGGATGTTTTCAAACCGCCCATAAGGCCTCCGACAAGGTTTAACGACTGTTATCTATTGACAACAACCGGGACCGACGGCTTAACGTGCCCTCCGAAGCACGGAAACGCGCATGAAATTTTTTGCCACTAGCGGTCACCCATCGCACACCCGACCGCGCCCGTTTTGCTTAGTTGCATAGATCGTTAGCGTTCTACGCTAACCGCCGGGCCATGCACGCTTCATTTTATATATATTAATATTAAATTAAGAGTTACTTTTATGATTTATGTACATTAGCTTTACTAAAGCAGCCTTACATAATCACTTACCAAAGATCTCATCACCCGCTACATGCATATCCCACAGCTGAATACAATAATCGTTGCGATGCTTGTCCAGTGCAGTTAACAGGAGATTAGTCTCTGAGCTGTTCCAAGCTAATGCATTGCATGGTCGAGGATATCTTGGTGCTGAAAGTTCAAATAGTGTTTTTTATTAATATTTTTAAGTATTTTTTTATTCATTATCCCTCAAAAAGCATAAACTGACAAAAGGACCAAAGTTCTATACTAATATTATAAATGTAAAAGAGTGTTTGTTTGTTTGTTCTTCTTTCTGACCTGATTTTTTGTAGCGAGATACAAGGAGGCTGGAGAGTAACTTGGCTATTTTTTTCCCACAGAAAATATCTCATTCTTATGGGAAAAAAACATGTAAATCATATGAGCAGGATACTAGTGTTCTTAAAATAAAGCTATGAAGAGTATTTCATAATCTCTGTAATTCATTTAAAAATATATTTTTTATTTAATTAATTTAATTATTTAACTCATAATAATGAGATGCAAATTTATTAAGATTATAATTTATTGAAAAAGGCTTACCAAGCTCTTTTCCCACCAGTCCAAGTGGATCATAAGTCTGCATGAGACTGTTCAGGGTAACCTTGCCACTGGAGTGCCCCAGGGCCAGCAAGGGGTCTGGCTGCTCTGCAATGGCACTGATGTCCACACAGCGCACACCATTGGCACTCTGTGAAGCTACCACTGTTGCACCTCTTGTTGAGGAAATTTGTGTAACTGTAAATGTTAGGACTTAACTGTAAATGTTAGGTTAATTATTACACTAAATATCTATGGAAAAAAATGGCAACAATTATGATATCAGTATTACTTTATTTATTCATAAATTACAAAGGACTAATATTATTACACTAAATATCTATGAAAAAAAATGGCAACTATTATATCAGTATTACTTTATTAATTCATAACTTATAAAAGTTATTGCAAGTTCTTAGATGATGCTATATAAGTAACAGATTATTTTTTTAAATATTCAGGTTATAAATATATGTTGTAAATACAAGAGTTATTAATCATTTGTCTACACTGCCTTATCAAACATTTGATGTTGACCTCTTGATATGCAAATATTAGCATAAGAGTCATACACAGAATTGGTTAAAGTGTTTAAATATAATTCAGAAAGGTCTAGCATAGAGCGTGGGTAAAGAAAATAAGGTAAAGATAAATATGTAAGACACAAAACTACACGTACATGTTGTTTTTTTCTCGATATCTTTGAGAAGGGACACTTCATATAAGGTTATATCTGGCCCCCACACAATGAACTTATCGTGATGCACAGGCGACCATAACACGTCTATTTTAGCTCCAGACATTGTCTCCATCGATATTTTCTCCGCACTTCACATACAGCTATTTATTTACAAATTCCAAAGAAGCAAACCAATTTAAGACTAGGAACCGATTTCAACACGTATATTCATACTAATAGTAATAAGCACAACAGCAGATCAAATCAAGAAAAGACAGACGGTTGACATGACATACCAACCAAATTGTTTTGACAGCAGTTTACAGTGACATGACAGTTACAAATGGTTTTTACACGCTTTATAATAGCTTCACCTGTATGTTTGTATGTTTGTTTGTAACCGACTTCTTTGGGCGCGATTTTGACCCACTTTAAACGGCCAGATTTCGTTCAAACTTTGTAGATTTATTGAGGACCGATGACAATACACTAATTTGATAAAATTATTCCATTTTTCAATTTGCAAAATATGATTTTTGTTAATTTATATAATTTTCTGGTTAACTTGAAAATTTGCATAGGGGTCAAGGGCCGATGACAATGCAATAATATGATATGAGAATAAAAATCCAACTAAAAAATTAAAAATAAATAATGTAGTTTAAAAAACTAAAAAACACGCTTTTGAGAAAATACGAACTAAAAACTAAAAAAATAAGAAGAAAATGTATATTACTGTAAATAAAGGGTTTTTAAGATACTATTGACACCATGCACCCCACGCTTTATTTACAGTAATATACATTTTCTTCTTATTTTTTTAGTTTTTAGTTCGTATTTTCTCAAAAGCGTGTTTTTTAGTTTTACTACATTATTTATTTCAATTATGGCATCGCAACCACTACTGCCAGCGTCAAGTATCAATTTATTTGCATCAATTTTTTGCCAGTTTTAATGAAACTGGACGAAGTAATAACAAAGTCAGTAAGTAAGTCGTCAGTAATCAGTCAGTCCAACATTCAAGTAATAAAGTGATGGCTACTTTACTAGAACGTGTCCGATGGACATATTTTAGCACTTCTATATTTCACAAACACTCGTGCACTGATCAAACAAAATGCCATATCCGATATAACACAAAAATGCACCAAGGAAATGAAAATAAAACAAGAGCACAATATGTCTTTTTCGACGTCCCGCCAAAACTCCCCACACACTTTTAGATCAACAGATACTTTGATAATGATACCTATGGATCTGAAACAGTTGTCTATATAAAGCGTAGCTTATACTTTTGTATCATAATCCGATGAAGAACTTATAAACATATTTCTGTTTCTTTCTCACTTATGTTTATCTACTCATGCGATAAGAGATAGCACTAATGTTGAACGTGCCAATTTTGGCAACATTTTTCTGTAAAATCATGGTAATACCTATTTGCGGCCGATTCGCCATTTTTTATTACACTTTCATGTGGTACTTGAGCTGTCAGTGAGCTTTGTTGTGGATAGTTTTTTTTAGAATTTCTTTCGTTATTTGTGGTGTTTTTTAGCAAATCCTTTATTGAGAAAGGTGAAGTGGTGTAAAAGAAGATGCCAAAGTGCAGTTTTATTGGGTGCGGCGGCAAAAAAGGAAAAAACAGCATCATGTACATTACGCCGGTACGTACTGCATATTTCATCGAAATACCCCTGATTTCTACAAATTTACAAATGAAATGTTTGCTAAAAGTCTTAATAAAGATATTGGATCACGTTTCCTTTCATTTTCATTTATATTTACGATTATTTCACTATACAATTTTATAAAAACATTTTGTATGAAAAATAGTGTTGCGGTATTGATTGCTCCCATATCGATAAAATTATCATACATAAGATAAAGGGTAAAGAATATCAGGCTTATGAAATATGTTTTTTTCACAATTGTATAACTGGAAAAATTAGTTGTATTAGCAAATTAAAATTTAAACTTCTGTTAATGTTCCACTGCTGGGCATTCCTCTCATAACTAACATTATGTGTATTTTGTTTTAGGTCACCAGTGATTGAAGAGTCTGAAAATATAAATACTACAAGGAAACATGTATATTTTTGTCCCTTCAATTTGATGATTCATGTTTCAACAGAACAATGAATAATATAGTACTACGTGATGATGGCCTACCATCACAAACTTTATTGGTAAGAAAGATGTGTGCTCTTTTAATTACTTAACAATTTATTGTTCACATATATATGTATGTTGTTATATATTATTATTGTTATGTGTGTGTGCGTGTATATGTATAGGCGTTGTGTTAAGCGAGCGAGCTGGGGTTGCTCGCGAGCGATTACCGTCGCATATGGACGCGACGGTAATCGCTTAACACCACGCCGCCTACTTAGGATAGCTATACATAGTCGATATAAATCAATCTACTCATATACCTACTATGGTTTATATGTTATACTGTTGGGCACTGGTCTCTCCTGACTAGAGAAGGTACATGCCATATAGTTTACCAAGCTGGTCCAGTGCGAGTTAGGGTACTTGGATAGCGCCCTGTTTGTATAGTTCTGATAAGACTATCTATTTAAAGACATCTTATTATATTTAAAATGTAGGTATATATCTTGAACGGAAATATAAAGATAAAATTTTAAAACAGGCTTTAATATTAATAACCAGCCATTAGTCAGCCAGCCATTAGTCAGCCAGCCATTATTCAGCCAGTCATGAGTCAGCCAGCCTTAAGTTAAGAGCCATAATGATCTGCTGTTCCAGATGCTAACCATTACGGTCTGTTCCCATTACAGGAGCAATTATTCTAGGATGGCCGAATGTACCGAACGCGTCAGCCAGCTAGCCAATCGGAGCCTTGCCACCATGCCATACTGACGTCTCCCTGCAACCTAGCCAAGCCGTAGCTAATAAGGAGAGAGTCAACTCTGTATAAGCCATCCCCAACAATTATTATGTGTCATTCTGCTTGTCAGTAAAAATGCAGAAACTCTGTCCATTTTTATTTCAGGTAGATATTTGAGTAAAATTTATGCTTTCTTTTTAAGGACATTCGTCTTAGTCCCTTGTATGGTCCCTACCTTTATACAAATTGTTAATGACCAGAGGTCTTCAGGAGTCCAGATAATTTATAATAGGTACCTTAAGCTTACGCAACTATACCTCCCTATTATGTTTTAGTATCTTTTAGGTACATATTTGTTTTTAAAAATAAAGGAAATGTTCAATAAAGTAAAATAAATGTGATTATCAATATCTTGGATATTTTATTTTGTGCCCTACTAACACAACCTTGATAAAAAAGGACATACCATACCAGCAGACATACAAAACATCAGACCGTACAAGATCATCAATTCGCAATTGTGAGCGAGAGAATCATTCGTGATTTTTTGCATAATATTATAAACTCTGACGTTAGTATGACGTGGCATTAGTTTAATTTTAACTACGTTTAACGTGTTAGCCCATCGTTTTAATCACACCTCGGAGTTACTGATGGTTTGAATGGAAGTATAACTTTTATATTTTATTTTATATTATTATAATTTGTTAATTTACCTACAAACCGATATTCAAGCCCTAGGATAGATGATCACTTCCAGTGTACCTATTTGTAACAAGAATGGAACTATCGATAATGTCTATCGACCGAACAGAAACAGCTCTAGTCGAATCCGCCATTTGTAATTACAGTCGAGTGTAGGTATGGCACGTTTTTTTTGTAGGTATTTCAACTCCTTCCGTAAGGGGGATTCGTTCCTCAAGGAACAGATAGAACACCGTCAGGTTTTACATACTCTTTGGATAGAACGTCCAGAAATACAGGTGCTTTACATACTTAGCATACATACGCATTATATTTTTATTGTACTGGCATAAGAATAAAGTATTATTTATTCTTAAGGTGTAAATTATTATTTATTCTTATGCTTAAGGGGTGCTTGACGTTACAGAAAAATGTTGCCAAAATTGGCACGTTCAACATTATTGCTATCTCTTATCGCATGAGTAGATAAACATAAGTGAGAAAGAAACAGAAATATGTTTATAAGTTCTTCATCGGATTATGATACAAAAGTATAAGCTACGCTTTATATATCTTAGACTAAGAATAATGTACTTACGTAATATAGACAAATCCATAGGTATAACGTAGTGTTTAATTTCTCCATAGGCATAAGAATAAATAATACTACGCCATAGGTATCATTATCAAAGATTCAAGCACATTGATGCAATGAGGAACGAATCCCCCTTACGGAAGGAGTTGAAATACCTACAAAAAAAACGTGCCATACCTACACTCGACTGTAATTACAAATGGCGGATTCGACTAGAGCTGTTTCTGTTCGGTCGATAGACATTATCGATAGTTCCATTCTTGTTACAAATAGGTACACTGGAAGTGATCATCATCTATCCTAGGGCTTGAATATCGGATTGTAGGTAAATTAACAAATTATAATAATATAAAATAAAATATAAAAGTTATACTTCCATTCAAACCATCAGTAACTCCGAGGTGTGATTAAAACGATGGGCTAACACGTTAAACGTAGTTAAAATTAAACTAATGCCACGTCATACTAACGTCAGAGTTTATAATATTATGCAAAAAATCACGAATGATTCTCTCGCTCACAATTGCGAATTGATGATCTTGTACGGTCTGATGTTTTGTATGTCTGCTGGTATGGTATGTCCTTTTTTATCAAGGTTGTGTTAGTAGGGCACAAAATAAAATATCCAAGATATTGATAATCACATTTATTTTACTTTATTGAACATTTCCTTTATTTTAAAAAAACAAATATGTACCTAAAAGATACTAAAACATAATAGGGAGGTATAGTTGCGTAAGCTTAAGGTACCTATTATAAATTATCTGGACTCCTGAAGACCTCTGGTCATTAACAATTTGTATAAAGGTAGGGACCATACAAGGGACTAAGACGAATGTCCTTAAAAAGAAAGCATAAATTTTACTCAAATATCTACCTGAAATAAAAATGGACAGAGTTTCTGCATTTTTACTGACAAGCAGAATGACACATAATAATTGTTGGGGATGGCTTATATAGAGTTGACTCTCTCCTTATTAGCTACGGCTTGGCTAGGTTGCAGGGAGACGTCAGTATGGCATGGTGGCAAGGCTCCGATTGGCTAGCTGGCTGACGCGTTCGGTACATTCGGCCATCCTGGAATAATTGCTCCTGTAATGGGAACAGACCGTAATGGTTAGCATCTGGAACAACAGATCATTATGGCTCTTAACTTAAGGCTGGCTGACTCATGACTGGCTGAATAATGGCTGGCTGACTAATGGCTGGCTATTAATATTAAAGCCTGTTTTAAAATTTTATCTTTATATTTCCGTTCAAGATATATACCTACATTTTAAATATAATAAGATGTCTTTAAATAGATAGTCTTATCAGAACTATACAAACAGGGCGCTATCCAAGTACCCTAACTCGCACTGGACCAGCTTGGTAAACTATATGGCATGTACCTTCTCTAGTCAGGAGAGACCAGTGCCCAACAGTATAACATATAAACCATAGTAGGTATATGAGTAGATTGATTTATATCGACTATGTATAGCTATCCTAAGTAGGCGGCGTGGTGTTAAGCGATTACCGTCGCGTCCATATGCAACGGTAATCGCTCGCGAGCAACCCCAGCTCGCTCGCTTAACACAACGCCTATACATATACACGCACACACACATAACAATAATAATATATAACAACATACATATATATGTGAACAATAAATTGTTAAGTAATTAAAAGAGCACACATCTTTCTTACCAATAAAGTTTGTGATGGTAGGCCATCATCACGTAGTACTATATTATTCATTGTTCTGTTGAAACATGAATCATCAAATTGAAGGGACAAAAATATACATGTTTCCTTGTAGTGTTTATATTTTCAGACTCTTCAATCACTGGTGACCTAAAACAAAATACACATAATGTTAGTTATGAGAGGAATGCCCAGCAGTGGAACATTAACAGAAGTTTAAATTTCATTTTGCTAATACAACTAATTTTTCCAGTTATACAATTGTGAAAAAAACATATTTCATAAGCCCGATATTCTTTACCCTTTATCTTATGTATGATAATTTTATCGATATGGGAGCAATCAATACCGCAACACTATTTTTCATACAAAATGTTTTTATAAAATTGTATAGTGAAATAATCGTAAATATAAATGAAAATGAAAGGAAACGTGATCCAATATCTTTACTTAAGACTTTTAGCAAACATTTCATTTGTAAATTTGTAGAAATCAGGGGTATTTCGATGAAATATGCAGTACGTACCGGCGTAATGTACATGATGCTGTTTTTTCCTTTTTTGCCGCCGCACCCAATAAAACTGCACTTTGGCATCTTCTTTTACACCACTTTACCTTTCTCAATAAAGGATTTGCTAAAAAACACCACAAATAACGAAGAAATTCTAAAAAAAACTATCCACAACAAAGCTCACTGACAGCTCAAGTACCACATGAAAGTGTAATAAAAAATGGCGAATCGGCCGCAAATAGGTATTACCATGACGTTACAGAAAAATGTTGCCAAAATTGGCACGTTCAACATTAGTGCTATCTCTTATCGCATGAGTAGATAAACATAAGTGAGAAAGAAACAGAAATATGTTTATAAGTTCTTCATCGGATTATGATACAAAAGTATAAGCTACGCTTTATATAGACAACTGTTTCAGATCCATAGATGCCATAGGTATCATTATCAAAGCATTGATGAATGAAATGTAGCAAAGCAAGAAAGAATCCTAAAAAAAGCGCCATAGTAAAACATTCAAGAGTAAACTGTAACTTTTTATGAAAAAAGATGGATTATTAGTCAATCGTCACTCCACAATAATTCGGCATTTTGACAGATTCGTTCGTCGTTCACGACATTTGTCACATCACAGGATCACAGAACACACACAATTTTACTCTAACAACGAACGAGACATTTGTGCTGTGGATGTGGTCAAATGTGGTGTGAATGACCACCAGTGAGTGACGAAAGAAGTGAAATCAATTTGTACTAAAGAATTTAAGTATCAAATCGTGTGAAATACTACTGAATACAAATCCCCGCACCGGTAAGTTCTATAATACGGTCCGTTCGAGTGCGGCGCTTAATTGGTGTACCGTATTTAGCCCGAGTGACGTGATTGTTTACTACAGAGGCAACGCCTCTCGTTTTCCCACAGTTTCTTGTGCATTGTCTTCCAGTTCTCACGTGTTAGTGCGTTATCCACTATCCTCCGTATGCAGACGCGGATTTCGTTTACTTAGTTTCAGTTAATGGGGTCAATCTATGTGAAAATCAGTTAGGGCTAGCGATGGCAATAACGGCTATTTTAAAATAATGAATAACACTGTTAAATTATTTACCTATAACTGTTATTGTTATCCTGTTATTTTTGTGGCGAGGTGTTAATTCATTTTTAGATAACAGCCAGCTAATTCTGAAATAATCAAATAACGAAACAATGTATGTCAGTTATGTATCTGCATGCGACGCGCGCGCGATGCGGACGCCCCACTCATTATTAATTAACGATAGCACATACACGGCACGGCAACAGGGCGTAAGATACATTAACAATAACAGGCATTAATGATAGCTCATTATTTCAGTATCCAATAACAGTGTTATTCATTATATGAAAATAATTCATTAAATTAACTGTTATCGCAATAATGATCACCATTGGTTAGGGCGAGGGCTTTCCTGTGAGTCACGTCTGTGATTGATTTTCCGCAATTTTTCGTGGTGATTGATGATGAATACCCAATAATCACTTCAAACAGTGATACTTACAATAAAGTGATTAATTTGCAATCACTTAATTACGTTTCCCGTGAGAAAACCAGTGTTGGATCCTATTATTCTATTATGGGACTGATGGGTTGGTCGCGTGACTCCTGCATCCAGGAGCCGATGTCGAACGCCCAGTGATGTTCTCTGCTGTAGCTTACCAGCTCTCCATTAAATTCTTAGAAAAACAAAAGGTATGACAGCATGCTGCTATAATTTTCTCATATTTTGCCTAATGTAATTGATAATATATAATTGTAATCAGCTAAATAAACTAATAATCCCAATCATTTTCAAGCGCAAACTCCTGCTATCGGACACTAAATCCGAGCTGATATTATGTTATTAATTTAAACAATGTTATTTTTACTTGCTTGCCTTACTAATTTACTACTATAATTG
This sequence comes from Pyrgus malvae, assembly GCA_911387765.1. Classification (NCBI taxonomy): domain Eukaryota; kingdom Metazoa; phylum Arthropoda; class Insecta; order Lepidoptera; family Hesperiidae; genus Pyrgus; species Pyrgus malvae. The sequence continues at coordinate 981,202 of OU426958.1, read as the reverse complement.
TAATAATTTACTACTACTATAATTTACCTAAATAAAAATATATAAAAACTTGAGAGGTGTCAAGGGACACCCGGATGGAACGAAGTTCCTTTCAATTAGGTAATCAGTGAATATTTTTTATTTGTTCCAAAAAGAAAAAACGATTTATCAAAAACAATCTCCTGTTAGGTTATGGGATCCTGGTACATGAATCGAGGCTGTGAACTGTTTTGAAAGTAATGGTGGCGATTTTGCGGTACCAGCAGACACTACTCGCAAAGAGCACAAAGGCGAATGTAACAAAAAAAAGCAAAGAAACTACTTTACAAAATTATTGTAACACCTTTATTTTATTTACAATGATTTATAAAAACATATAATAATAATAATAGTTGTCACGTCGAATATACATTAGGTACTGTAAAGCCATCATACATAGACTATACATATGTAAGATAATGTCGTGTCCTGACAACTTTTCGTAAGAATTTTTTCCGTCCAGCCCCCTTTCACAATGTGCGATAATTTAACATTCAAAATTCAAATTCTATTAATATTCACCTTATTCATTATATTCATTAAATTGAATGTAATGAAATTGTTTTTTTAGGTCTGGCAATATTAATTTATTATTATATATATTTTAGTCTGTACTGTAGTGAGAATGTAGTAAGTTTTTAATCACATAATATTTTCTGAAATGCAGTACAGAGTTGTAGAAAGGCGAGCCAGCATGTAGAGTAGGCTGTCATCCATTATTCAGTTTGTTCACACGAGAGTGCATTGTCTCCTCAGTTTCTATTTCTCACCAACTCGCCTGGAAAATCATTTCTCTTTTGCTTGTTTTACTATCATTTATCAGGCAACTATCTCATTGCTCTAGTTAGCATTAAAATATTAAGGTAAATTAATTACATGGTGAAGATGTTTCTGTAGGGGGTAGAACTATTACGGTTCGCCTGGGGAAGTACCATCGCTGCGCCCACTTCTACCGTGAGCATATCTATTGTGTTTCGGTGGAAAGATGCAGTTGCCAGCCACACTTACATGATTCGACTTCCAGTCTCCAGAGTAGCAGCGCAACTGCATACAACCTCAGACAAGACTTACCTATGCTTGCTTGAGGTTGTATGTAGATGTCCATGGGCTGCAGCGACCACTTAACACCACGTGGCCTGCATGCTCATCTGCTACTCCATTCAAATAAAAAAAAAAAATTTTTTAATGTGGTAATTTTGGTATTTATTAAGTACATTAATAATTTTGTAATAAGTATTGATAAATACCTTATTTTTTATTCCAGATATCTCAAGATTATAAAGTCTAAGTCTTATATAAGAACCATTTTATTATTAGGAACATGATTTTACTGAACTGTTACTGATAATAAATAAATAAATAATAAATATCTTTGGACAATTCACACAACACTCTGATTCCAAACTAAGCAAAGCTTGTACTATGGTAATCAGAAAGCTGATAAACATACATATATAAATCTAAATACATACTTAGATAGATAAATTAACACCCAGACACAGAACAAATAGTCATGTTCATCACACAAATATTTGTCCTGGGTGGGAATCGAACCCACGACCTAACGTTTCGCAGTCGGCTCATCACCCACTACGCCACGGAGTCTGTCAAATGTCACTGATAAAAATAGTACTTAAATAACTTCTCTTTTTTCATGTCATAATTCTTTTAATGTTCATCACCACATTCCTGCAGTAATCAGAGATTAAGGTGCAGGAGAGTGCAGCAGAGCTCTTTCTATCGGCTGTCACCCGATCAATCACAGTTTTTGTTGTCATCAACAACATGCCATGTCGTGCGCCACTGCAACATGCAATTTCATAATACCCAATCTTTAAATGATTCATTGATTGCGATTTTCTTAGGTACATGTTTACTATTCAATGATTTGTGAATTCTTTGATTATTTTGTTTGAATAAGAGGAAATACATTTATTAGTTTTGGTAGCAAAATGAAGATAGGTATTCTTCTATTAAGCTTTGAAACTAATAAAGAGCTAAAAAATACTTGACTCTTACTTCCACATAAATTATGACAATAATATTTCACAAAGTTAATTATTGAAATAATATTATTTCAGTAATTGTGTATAAGTGTTGTTTGTGATACATCTTAATAATGTTTATTCTTGAGTTTTTTTTTTAGCTATGAAATTCTAACATGAAATGAAATATTATTTATTCACTATACAATAATGTACATTTCAAGTTAAGTACATGAGATTACATTTATATATTTTTTTAAATTATCTTTACAGCTAACATTCAATTATGTATTTCATTTGTTGTTGCCTGCAAAGTACATACTACATCTCATATTATATTTCCAAAATATTGTTAGTGGAAAAGACTGCTATCTGCTATTATCTATACAAACTGCATTATAAAACTTATCTGTTAGAAACAATTATAGGTTTTGAGATCTGATAGCAATTTGAATTGTTTTGACATTTGTTACTATGGTCATGAATAGTACCTTATGTCTTTCAGTTTAAGAATCAGTTGGGGAGAAATAATTCCGAGAATGATTTTAATAAAATGGAGATTGTTGTGTTTGTATATTTTATATTATCAGTAGTAAATATCCTTCAAATATAATCTAAAAAATTTACAATACAAGTTATATTGAAAGGCTTAATATCTTTGCTACTGAAGGCTTCAAATGAAACATTGCATGAAACTTAAGACAGCATTTTGCTTCATTCACACATTCTAGCTAGGCCTATTTTTGTTATATAACTATAGAAATTCCAAACAGTAATTGCTTAGTACTAGCACAAAATAAAAGTAACACTAGAATCAAATTCCATTTAGACCAGCACGCCTCCCTCCCCATTTTCCTTGTAATACGTAGTAATGTACGTAGTTAATGTACCTGTTACTTGATAACATAACGCTATTACGTATAAAAAAATTCGATAAAGTAAACTTCGGTGCATTCACTGCGCCGCTGAACTTGTGGCCTTGTTTTTATAATAAGTTTTTATTTGTTTGCCGAATCGAAAGTGAAAATACCTATGAACTAGTTTGTACTCTCAGTCTCGAAGGATGTTACGTAAAACCAATATATTTTTTGACTCTTACTGAAATAACGAGATTCGCACAAGTGATAGCAAAAGTAGTTTGTATTAGCTGTTTCTTGTGAACGTCATCGTGTACAGTTACAACTACACTACAGAATATTTTTCGAATTATGTAGGTACTTAGTTTATCAATCAGAAAAAAATCCGATATCCGAAAAACGCAGATTCGCGTTCAGCCTACATTGTTCAGCATTGCAAACCTTATAGAGGCCAGGGCGTACCGAGGGGGGTACAAAGGAAGGGGCACGGGGGGGGGGGGGCTAGATCAAGGTCCAGGTTCAGGGATTCAAAAATCCCAAAAGATCTCCCAAACGAAAAAAGAAACCTATAAAGAGTATGCTAGATAATATGCTACCTCCTGCTGTTTCCTTTGTATATTTAATATTTTGTATGCGTGTCTTCGTGTAATAGACCAGGGTCGATTATTTTGAAAATGGTAAAAAGTGAAAAAAAAAATAGTAAGATGTAACCCATTGGAAAAGGTAGAGAATATAACAAAAATGAAAGGAAAGAAATTTACGAAACACATAAGTATACAATATAACATAAAATCTTATGTTTTTAGAGTAATTTAAGTATACATTTTAATAAATGCACAGTTATGCACATAATTGCACATAATGATTCAAAAGAAATTCGGATTCGAGTTTTCATCATTTGTATTTTCTGAGAACATTTACTGTAGTAATGTATATTTCTATACCATCAGAAAGTAGAGATTTCAACGAACAAAAAGCACACCGACTTTTTAAAAAAAGCGGATAATTTGATGTGAGAATTTTCCATTTTACATAAATTTTGAAGTAATTTGAAAAAAGTGTAAATACAAAAGTCGTAGATCTTTTTATTATAGATATATTAATTTTTTTTCCTTTCATTTATGTTATACATACATATTCTATATTTTTTCAATGGGTTTCATCCTACTATAATTTTTTTTTGGTCTCAAAAATTATCGACACTGGTCTATAACGTGAAAGGCAAATATACGCGCAGTGCCGAGCTTGAAAAAAATTTACCCCAAAGAACCTAAAAATCCCCCCCGCCCCCGACCAAAATTAGGCAAAGTCCCCCCCGGCCAGATACCTGGGTACGCCCATGGGTGGCCTATGTTCAGCAGTGGATTTCTAAAGGTTGATCTAACTAAAGGAACATAAATCGTTCGTCGACAAATAGTAGGACCAAAGCTAGTCAGATAAAACTCACGTCATTAAAATTTCGAACCCAGGACCCTCCAAATGGCAACCCGGTATGGTAATCATTAAGCCATAGAGGTCGTCATGAGAGGAAATGCAAGTTCTTATTTTTAGATATTGATATTCATTGTAATATGTATCACTATCATTATTAGTGGGTATCACAATGTTGATTATTTATTCATAATGATTGTATGAAACTTTACTTTTCCCCTTAGCTTAGCTAAGTAGTAAACTTAGTACTAATGATTCACGTTCGATGAGTCAAAGGCAGTCGACGAAGGTTGCTGATAACGTTCTAGTTTGTTATCCAATGTAGCAACCATTTGCATGTCTATCTGTTTAATGGTATTACTAAAACTGTTTATCGAATGTTTTTTCCATTTTTAATTTGCGGGTTTATTTATAGTGAGTTCTTGTCAACACTTCGCTTTGCACAATACATAACTAACATTTTCGTTGGCTAGACAAAACTCCTATCCTGGAATTGACCTTTCTCTGAATGTGTGAATCGATGAAGTTAATAATAACGTCATCTGAATCTGGGTATTTCTTGTTGGAATGCTCTATTGTGCGAAAATTCGTAAATTTTTCATACCTGTTTAGTTTTATACTCTTACGTATCTAATGAATTTGGTATGCTAATAATTCCTTGTAAATGTGAAAAGACGACCATGATTTGGAAAGCAAAGCTAATTTACTTGTTAGCTGTTAGGCAACAAATTGAAAGTTGCTTCTACTAATGCTTGTAATGTATTATCGTCGCATGTAATCTCAATTGGCGTAAGGGACAAAACCTGTTTTTTGGATATGAGCAAAAAACCGTTTTTTTTTAAAGCGTTATATTTTTAATGTCGTTGTAGCTAATTAAAATTTCTCCAAGAAGACTATACCTATTTTTTAATGCTCTTTGCAGCTGAATTTTCATAAACAGCCTACCTAGCGTAATAAAAAAGTTGAGTGTCCTTTACGCCCTGATTTTTTTGTTCATTTGACAGTTACGCAATATAAAATTTAAGAAATTTTATGAAATTACGTCGTAAAGGAATTGTTTACAAACAATACATAACAATTTAAGCCGTAAGGCTAGACAAAATATAAAAGTCAGGGCGTAAGTGACTGAGTAAACTACTGATATTATTCAGTTTCGTTCAGTTTCATTGTTATTTTCTTTGCCTAATGCTTACTTTGATAAGAGAATTAACTCTGTTCATCAAAGTAATAAAAATGATATCTAAAAATTGTATTTCAAGACATTTATATAATAAAATTAGTATTTTTTTGTAGAAAAAGATGTTTTATTGGTTTCACCACTTACAAAATCATTGTTATTTGTAAGAAGATTACTAGTAAGAAGTACCTATTATGAAAACAAACAACTTAAATTCTTTTTTTTCAAACCTCAACTAATCGTAACTAATCGTTAGTGCTTGTTTGGCCTATCTACCTACTTTTGGTTTGAGCGTATAAATATAAACTCTCAGGATTTTGACCGAGGAATATTAAATAAAAGAAATAAAAACGTATTGCCGATTTGGAGGCTACTTTATTACTTGTTACTTACACAATCTCTTACATGGTGGGCTCATCCGGTGATCCCGTAATGCTGAGCTGTTACAAATACTCAGAATGATACATGATACGTACTAAGGTTGTCTATTCTAATTAATCTAGGGCTGTAGGTTGAGAGGTATCCATAACTCCTCCCACCTTAAGAGGAAAATTATCGGCAGGTTCGATTTTAGAATCATTCCGATAATTTTTCTTACACATAAAACATTTTGGCGATTTTAGCCAAATTATATAAACCAAAAATAAAACGAAACTGGAAATTACTAAACCTAATGTTACGTATCCTAGATTTTCACTGAAGCTAAAGTCATTTCGTTTATTTAAAACACTTTCGATCACTTCACTATGCTTTAAAGAAAAGGCCATATATTTCACTTCGTCTAAATTAATACCTTTCATATTCACTACACTTCCCTTTGATGGAGTAGCATTTACGTTCAACTGGGGCAGTGAGATAATGGGAATTTTTTCTACAGTTTCTGATTCTACAATTATACTTCGACGGAGGTGAATTCCATGGATTTCCAGGTCACAAGGCTCATCCATCGTTATCAGGTAAGTGCCAAAAACAAGCTGTTTACCGATCTCTTCACCGCATTGCTCAGTAAGTGTCGTTCGCAATCTACTATATAGGAGCCAGCTGCCTTCGTTAACTTCTTGAGCTCTAACTTCCTCGATTTGAATTTCACGCTGTTCGCAACGTGTATGATCGTTGTCGAATTTCATCAGCTGCTCTATACAGGTAAGTTCATAGTATAAGGCTTGATTGTCTATTGTGCAGAGGTATTTATCCCCAGCAGACAACGGTTGACAGGGTTTTACAAGTGGTAAGTATTTTATTCCTTTCGCCAGAAGGTAAGGATATTTGGGGATTATAGTTAAGGTTTTGTTTTCAGATTCGTGGAAAATCGGTAAGGAATAAATCTTAAAATAATTATACGATGACTTATCGGTAAGTGGAATTTCCATTATAAACGTTATCTGATTATCTTTAATAAAAGATTTTACACAAACGGTCTCCTCAATTTTTAACAAATTTTCATCTAATGGTGGATATATTAAACTCCCATAGTTGGAAATCAATTTTAAGTGATACAATAATTCTGTAGAGTTTACAATTGATTGATGTAAAATTGAGACTTTACTTAATGCTAATGCTGTTTCAATTTCACTTAGCCTAGCAAAGATAGTACGAAAACTACTTGTAAATATCGAAAATAATCCTGTGAGGTAAGTTAAGAAAATCCAATCATTTTGTTTAGTACTTAAATCTTTCAAAAGCAGTTCAATCTTTGTTAGGCGATTATGAAGATTTACAGTATTCTGACTTATCGTTTCAGTTACATTTACAAAACTGTCAAACATCTTGGAGACTATTAATATTTTTTTTGAAATAATAATTTGATTATGATTAAGCTCAGTAATCAGTTTATCATATCTAATGGCATCATCGTGGTCTAAGTTACCAGTTATCAATTTTATAACAGAACCCAATGGATTTATAAGTCCTCTTTTAAAACGTTTCTGCGGAACAAGTTGTCGGTATTTTTCAATAGTCATATCGCGCATAAATTCCGTATGTATTTTCATATCCGTTAACTCTTGAGAATACGATGCGTTCCAATCAATAAGTGTACACATTTTTTGGTAGTTCGATGACACGTGATTTAAATCATTATAAATCTGTTCTAAACTTACGAGTTTTATAATGGTCCAATGACCAGTTTGAATATGTGCTTCACCTTTCTTTACCGGAAATATTCCAGGGTTTCCTTCAAGGTTTTGCAGATGAAGGGCCAGCGCGGGCATCGCTATCAGTAGGACACCACACCACCTGTGGAGGGCGTTTGACATTCTTAATAGGGGTTTTAGAAATTCTTTCTCCTATTTGTATAGGTAAAACATTTCTTTCAGCTTGACCTACAACTTTTGCCTTTACGTATCTTGGTTTATCTTTACTTTTACGCTTATTAACATCTTTTGCAAAAATACTCTCACCTTCGTCAAACCTAACAACTTCACCACCTTTCCTTTGCCTATGCTTTTCTTTAATCGCTACCATTTTGTCTGCTAGATGCTTATATACTGTTTTTATTCGTTTAGCATGATCTTTAATAATTTTCTGAAAATATTGCTTCTCTAACTCTATACTATACGGATTACTGGTATCGGTATGTCCGAAAACAACTTCGAATGGAGTAAGTTCAGTAACAGAATGAATCGTATGGTTATAAGCCATGACTGCATAAATCATTGTGGATGCCGCATCGGTACATCGTTTTTCGTAATTTGCCAATCTATAAATTTCAATTAAAGTAGAGTGAAATCGCTCTATCAGACCCATGGAATTGGGATTGTTAGGTGTACCAATATGAAGTTCTACTTTATGTAAGCTCAAAAATTCTTTCATTAATTGATTATTGAATTCAGTACCTGGGTCAGAGCTTATCTTTCTAGGAATACCATAGTAAGAAAAATATTTCATCAAGCCACGGACGACTTCTGGAGTAGATTTGTTAGGAATTTCAATAGCCTGTCCTAGTTTGCTAAATGCGTCTATAAGAGTTAGATAAGTTTTACCTTCGATACTAAAAAGATCTATAAATATTTCCTGAAATGGAGCATTTTGAGTTTGTGTCAGTTGTAAAACAGGTTTGATAGGTCTTCGATCGTACTTCATTTTACGGCATGCCTCGCAACTATTTATAATTGCTGTTACTGTTTCCTGTATTTTATCCCAATAATAATTTCTACGAATCCTAACTAACGTCTCTTTAATGCCACGATGACATGTCTTTCCTTCGTGGTATCTAATTATTATATCTCTTTGCTCTTCTTCATTATTAACATATATTACTCGCTCAGTACATTCGTAAACATTAGTGCCTTCCTTAATTTGTTGAGTTATTACATTACTAAATAATTTGCGATGTTCTTTTTCATTAAAATAAATAAAATATTTAATTTTTGGTTTTATATATTGTATTAAAAATTCCTTTATCAACTCTAGGTTATCTGTTGGTAAGTAAACCTCTAGTATTTTCTGTTTTTCACGGGAGAGATCCTTGACTTGCATCTTATTTTTAAGCCATGAGAAAACTAAAATTTGATTTGGCTTGGTGTCTATGGCTTCATGTAAAATAGGCATTCCTGTAGAGCTATTTAAAGCTGAATGAACTGTATCTGATTTACTGGATTCGGATGGTAGCACTGCATGTTCATTAATGTTTTCATCTACGAATTCTAGGCTACTGATGCTTGCTGTCCTACTTGGATCTGATATAGTTATTGTAGTTGAGTCACTGTCTGTCATATCTTTAGATCCGGATTTCTCTGTAACTACACTATTTATATAATTTTCGTCAACATTAACTACAAGTGATTGATTATCGTCATCTTCGCCTAAGGCATTTATTTTGATTCTAGAAAAGGCGTCGGCGTTGGTGTTCTGTTTGCCATTTTTATAAATTAATTCAAAGTCATAGTCTTGTAAGCGAAGTCTCCAGCGCGTCAGTTTACTACTAGGGTCCTTCAGAGAACGAAGCCATACTAATGGTCGATGATCAGTATATATATAAAATTTTCTACCATACAAGTACGGTCGAAAATGTTTCACTGCCCATATAATAGCAAGCAATTCGCGTTCGATAGTACTATAACGGGACTCGGTATCGCTAAGGGTGCGACTAGCATACGCAACAGGTCTATCACTGCCAATGGTTCCTTGCGACAAAACTGCACCCAGAGCTACGTTCGACGCGTCTGTTGTAAGTATAAAAGGATTGTCATAATCGGGATATTGTAATAAAGGGGCATGTGTCAAAAGTTCCTTGCATTTGTTAAATGCGTCAATGTATTTTTGGTCTATCAAAATTTTGTTACGCTTTTTTAAACATGATGTTAATGGTTGGGTAATTTTTGCAAAGTCTTTAATAAAACGCCTATAGTAACCTACTAGCCCAAGGAAACTTTTAATTTCAGTGGTCGTTTTTGGTATAGGGTAGTTTAGCACGGCTGTAATTTTATCATCGTTAGGTTTAAGTCCTTCTTTGGTAATTTTGTGTCCAAGGTATAATACTTCTTTACGTAAAAACTCTGATTTGTCCAGTTGAACTTTCATGTTAGTGGCTCTTAGTCTGTCAAAAACAGTCCTTAAATTTTGGATCATATTATCAAGGCTATTTCCATATACAATAATGTCGTCTAAATATACCATACAGTGAAGTCCTTGCAATCCACGCAAAACGTTATCCATTGTCCTCTGGAATGTGGCTGGGGCTGTTTTTAACCCAAACGGCATTCTAAGGAATTCGAAATGTCCATTTTGTGTGGAAAAAGCTGTCTTTTGTCTGTCATTCTCGTCTAACTCTATTTGATGATACCCGCTTGCTAAATCAAGCGTAGTATAGTATGTACTTTTTCCTAATTTGTCAAAAAGGTCATGAATATTCGGTAGTGGGTACTTGTCGTCAATTGTAATTTCGTTAAGTCGTCTAAAGTCAATTACCATTCTATATTTTCTTTCACCAGATGCGTCCATCTTTTTAGGCACTAGGTGAACTGGAGCATTCCAGGGAGAGTGAGACTCTTGAATAACATTGTCTTTTAATAATTGGTCAACTTGTCGATTAATTTCGTTTTGGACAAACGGAGCTTGTCTATAAGGTTTCACATAAATAGGGTCATCGTTTTTAGTTCTTATACGATGTTTTACAGAATTAGTAAATGTCAATGGAATTTGGTCACAATAAAATATGTCTTTGTACTCCTTGCACAGTCTATAAATTTTCTCACGTTCTTCTTCGTTTGAATGGTCAAGTCTGAGTTTACTTAAATTATTATCTAGTAATATGTCCGTTTGTAAGTCAGTATTATTATCAGTAAAATTTACAATACACTCATTGTCTTCATACATGGTTACGGCAAATGGGCATTTAATATTAAGTCTCTTTTGACTGTCAGAACTATTCTGAATTACTGTATAAGCATATCCATTCACACAGTTTACTATAGCGCTAGGCATACGCAGACCATTCTCAAACTCCTGGTAGTCAAGTATGGCCTCACCTGAATACTGATCGACAGGTAATTTTACTCGAAATTCTGTTCGTGATGGTATATCAACTATATAATTTAAATTATTATTTATTATCGGTATACAAGTAGAACTAGTAGTTAATATTTGGTTCTTTAAATCAATTACTGCGCCTAATTGTTGTAAAAGGTCATTACCAATAAGGCCGTCATATCGTGCATCAACGTCATAAATATAAAATGTATGCCATATATCTGTCGCAAAAGTGGGTAAAAGGGGAATATCGATCACTTTATCGTGTCTACTGGATGCATGGGTGCTTACTACTACAAAATTTTCATTTCTAATATAGTCATTAAAATATTCATAAGCTTTTCTAGGACTTATAAAAGATCTCATGCTGCCAGTATCAATCATCATTTTTGCGTCTATTTCTTCTAAATAAATGTAGGGAAGTTTTAGATTAGGATCACAATTTAATTCTAGGATTTCTTGTCTTTGATCGAGGCTTTCTCCTGAAAATCCTGATCAAAATTTACTGATTCTGATTCATCATAAGGTACGTTGTAATTATCCGTGTCGTTAAAGTCGTTCGAATAGTCACAGTCATTTGATGTCATGTAATTGTAATTTTCGTCATAACATTCATATTCGTACGGACTGCATTCATAATCATAACCGTTCACACTGAGTTCATTTAATGTAAAACCTTGTGGCTTAGGTTTCGATGGAGCCGTACGCATTGAAACATCTTGGTTTTGGGCACTAAAATGGTTATTTGATTGAATTTGTTGTAGTGGTGGTTTGTAACCAAATTGTTGCGGTGGTTTATATCCGAACTGTAAGGGTGGTTTATAGCCGAATTGCTGGGGTGGTTTATATTCAAACTGCAAGGGTGGTCTATAACCAAAATGTTGAGGTGGCCTATAGCCAACCGGTTGAGGCGGTCTAAAGCCAAACTGTTGTGGTGGTCTATAACCAAACTGTTGGATTGGTATCCCCGTTTGTGGACGATACCCAAATACCGGTCTGGACATTTGACCTTGGCCCATAACTCGAGGTATCCATTTTTGTTCATTTTGGGGGTTAATAAAATTAAATTTAGAATGAAAAGGCAACAAAGGCTTATTCAGATTCGGATTGTTCATCGATGACCTTGAACCCGATCCCGAAATTTGGTTACTACCATGGATACGATTGCGCGCATTATATTGCTCTACAAAATTAACTTCCTCAAGGACAATACTTAAGGCTTCCTCCAGAGTTGAGGGCGATTTAAGCCTAACGATACGCACCATACTTTCAGGAAGGTTATATAAAAATACATTTAATGCCGTATTGTTGTAAATAACCAATTTAGCACGTTTTATTTCGTCCTTATCAATTGTATCACTTTTGAAATTAATAACGAACGAACACTTTGAATTCTGTTACAAAATTCTAAAAAACTTTCACCGTTTTTTATTTTCAAAGATTCTAACTCTATATTAATACACGCTTCACTACGCGGATCTCCAAAATGTTGTATCAGTAATTGTTTTAACGCGGACCATGTCACAATATCTTCGCGTTCCGATAAAAGCGCAGCTGCATCCTCTCTAAGTCTACTCGTAATAGCATTAAAAACGTAAAGATTTTGTTCTGCACTCCCTTTAAATCGATCGATCACATATTGAGATTTTCGCAAATAAAGGTTTAACTGTCTTTTATCACCATTATACAACGGAATTAAGTCGATAATTTCTTTTGGTATTGATTCGATTGTCGTAGTAGTCATGGTTATAGAGTAGTAAACTATTTAGAGGAAGCAACTCACTTTAATTAAGATCTAACACAATTGGTTTTACAAACACATATAAAACAATAAAATGCACAAATAAAGCACAATAATATTGGGGAATAATGTATAAATTTGTATAAATTTTTTTTTGTAAAAGTAATGTAAAAAGATTTAATTAAATGTAAAAGGACAAACAAAAAAATGGATAATTAAGTATATTACAATTATCACTGAGTTTTAAATGATTATTGTTTGTCATTAATCTATAATTTTACAAATTAATTCAGTATCAATTGCGATATTTAAATTACGTCTCTATCATTTCATACTCGCTGGTAAATAATTTCTAAGAATTAAATAGAGATAAGACCGTAGAATTCCATACAGACTTGTCTAACTAAGATATTGTTACACGAGCAAGGTTTGATCTCAATTATAACATTTAAAATTAATGAATTATACGGGAGGAGTTTAAGGAAAGAAGGGACTGGCGAAAATTTTTACTCACCAACCGCTTGTTACTCCCATACTCGATGATTTTCACACTCCACAACACAAAAGAATATTTATTTGGTTCGTCGGATTTTCTCTAATTTCGTAGTTTTGAAGCCTTATTTTTCTGGAAGAATTTTGACGTCGGAAAAATGCGCTAACTACGGCTTTTTATGAGAAAATCGTGCCGGCTGCGCCACTTTTGGTTTGAGCGTATAAATATAAACTCTCAGGATTTTGACCGAGGAATATTAAATAAAAGAAATAAAAACGTATTGCCGATTTGGAGGCTACTTTATTACTTGTTACTTACACAATCTCTTACATGGTGGGCTCATCCGGTGATCCCGTAATGCTGAGCTGTTACAAATACTCAGAATGATACATGATACGTACTAAGGTTGTCTATTCTAATTAATCTAGGGCTGTAGGTTGAGAGGTATCCATAACTACCTACCACTGGTTGTGTTTTACAGTAGAAAAGTTTCGTTTTGCTTTTTTTTTAGTCAGTCAGTGGTAGATATTACAAATAAGTACTAACAAGCCCTTTTTTAAAAAAAAAATAGAAAAGAACTCCTCTACTGATATTGATCAAATTCTTTATAGGGTTGTAACAGGCTTAGGTGTCTAACATCTCAAATACAGACTCATACAACCAATTTTATTTTACGTTTTTGCAAGAAAAGTCCCTTACGAATTTTTTTAACGAAAATTGTGTTTAGGCGTGTAAAATTGTTAGGGCGCAACGGACATTTTTTTAAAGATAGAATTATTTCAAATATACCATTCGATAGAGCTCGACGAGCTGAGTATGGTGGCATTGATAGTTCATTTTCGCACTTTTGTCCCTTACGCCAATTGAGATTACGTGCGACGTTATATAAATGAAATTCATAGCAATTTTATCTTAATTCATATAGGTTAATGATATCGGGCAGCGATGGCCGAGTTATCGGCAAAACCGCGGTCTTCGACGCGATCAATCCCGGGTTCAAATCCTCGGCGCGCACCTCTGACAAAATAAATTTGTAATGTGCGCATTTATTGCTGCTCCACGGTGATGGAAAATATCGTGATATTTAATTGATTACGATGTTCCCCATCGCCGTGCATGCCTGAGAGAAATTCATAAATTCTCGAAAGCATGACGTCCACCAATCCGCACTTGGCCAGCGTGGTGGACTATGGCCTAAATCCCTCTCACTTGGGAGGGGAGACCTGTGCCCAGCAGTGGGACATAAAAAAGGTTGAAAAAAAATGATATTGGCATTAATTTTGTATATTTTTCGTGTAGACATAGCAGTTTTTGTTTGTTTTTGAGGGAGGTGCAGTCTCAAGAGTTCCTCTTGTGTGTTCATTCGCATTGTCGCTGGCGACGCGTAACCTACATCGTATTCAAAGCACGCGTCCATTTAATCCTTTGCAGCTACGCGTTTGTATAATTAACGAGATTCTTTACGAGCAGACTTCCTCGCCTACGTCGATGAGTCGGAAAACTGGAACAGTTGTCCACTGTTTACATTTACTTCTTGGGTTTCGCCGTCCAAACTTTGAAATATATATTTACCAGCATGACGATTGAGGCAATGTTGTAATTACCACAAGCTGGTACTCTTTTCTGTCGAACGTTCCTTAGGACTAGAGGGCTGCTTAGGTCTGAAATTCTGTAGTTCTTATGCACTGTACAAACCGACAGCTTTTCCATCTTTTCGTCGTCTTACTAGTGCCTATCGAGCTGAAATGATTGATTCCGTGTCATTAAAGAAGATTTAGCTTGTGTGTTCTACACTGTTGTTGTTTTTGCATTAGCTGTACTTCAATACAAAATAATTCTGCTGCCAGCATATCAATGTCTCATATGCATTTATGCTCGTTGTTTGGGCTGTTTGTGGTTACATAAAAGGCAAGTCATTGTCAACCGTTATGAACCTGTCGAGGTATCGTATTGTGTTAGTGTTGAATAGTTATTGTGATGAGATGACTGACTTGCCAAAGATATACTAGCGGATTTGTATTGAAATACGAGAATCTTTACGGGACGCGTTATTTAACATTGGTTAAATATGTTTTTGTGCTTTACACAGTAATGTTGTTTCTCTACATTAGTTTATAAATATTGCATGTACCTATATGATCACATTGACGGTTTTGCGGTCACGTCCCATGAACTCCCATATCAGTCGCATTTCACATTGTTATGACCAAACAGACAAGTATTCACATATTTTTAAACCAGATAGTGTATACGGAAAACATTGCTTTGAATAACAATCACAAGCGGTAAACTGAGGTGGTAAAACAATTAGTTTTAACCGGACATTAAGCCATATTGAGCCTTATACACATTGCGTTTTGGGCCGTAAATACCTGGGCATATTCAGAGTTTATCTGCTTCGATCGTTAAGGGGTTTGTATTTTTGTTGTCTGTAATCAACATTTTCAATGGGTTTAAGCCGCATACAAGTCTATTAAATTCTACAAAGCCAATTAAATTGCTTCTGAAAATTCGCATTACTTGTCTAATTCATAAGGAAAATCTATTGTAATTGATAGAGTTACTAACGCTTGTTCATTATAGACCCGCTCTTCCTTTCGAAAATCTGGCATTGTCGAATACATATTTTTTTATTTGCATATAAAATTGTATACATACATTGGCATGGCAGTGTCGTCTTTCCTCCATTCTGCGTTTGGAGCATTGTCTACATGCAGTTTCCTGACCTTCTAATGCCCTCGTCCCTGGAGGAACTTGTTTTACAAGTAGATGCTGGTATGATTCTTGTAATAATGTTTTTGTTGATAATACATACATATAAACTTAGGTACCTAAATACATTGGGTTCAGCTGAGTCAATTATAATTGTGTCCTAGTTGTTTGTTTCATCGTCCCAAAATCGTATTGATCGTCTATATAAAATTATGATTTGAGTTAAACGTGCGTTTTAAGTGTTTTTTCATCAAAACATTTATTTGCTTCTGTGGAGGCCTACAAGAACGACTCATCTTGATTACTTCAAAGTTATAATCAGCAGTTGTAGCTATGTAGGTAACATTTCCAGATCTGATAACGTTTTTGTAATGTTCTTGTTCTTCAGTGGGTCAGTGGAACAATAGAATAGCGCTAATGAGGCACACATTTGGCGAGAACATTGTCTTCGCAGCCATATCGTCAATCGTCACCGCTCGCGCTGGTGCCGTTAGGCCGTTGCCAGCTAACCGTCCGTTCAGTGGTCTTTGCCATCAGTACACGTTACTACGTGTCTTGTTATTATTTCTTAGTACACAAAGACTAGGTACCTATGTACATCCGAATAATGTAGTTCGCCATGCTCCGCTGTACCTTATTTCATTAATAATGGGTTGTCTAACAAATTTATGTGAATTATAAATCCAGGAAAGATTACATTTCGCCCGATATAATGTATATTTCGTAATATTGAAGAAAATCTCATAAAAATGCCTTTTATTAGGTATATTAATAAGAAGCCAATACTTGACATTATGCATAGGTATCGTGCGAGATAGTAATATTCAGATTTTTAGGACGAATTTTTGGTAATTCGTGGATTTATCAATAATACCTATATCACTTTTAAATAGTGATTCATTTCAGACGGGTCGTCTGACTATAAATGAATGGTTATTCATACCCGCGTGGCCCAATGGTTACCATGCCAGACTGCCAATCGAGGGGTCCTGGGTTCGATTCCCGGCGAAACAGAAATTTGAATGATGAGTTTAAATTTCTGTTCTCGGTCTGGGTGTTTGTGTTTCTGTCTTTGTATGTGTCCATGGTACCCACGACACAGGGTATTAATTACCTTACTGTAGGGCCATGAGTGTGTAACGTGTATTATTATTTATTATTATTATTTTGCATTCAAAAGCCTTTTCGTTCTCGGGAATATTCTTGTGAATTCACCGTTAGTCGTTCGATTAAATTTGAGGTTGGCCGTTATTGGAAATATTGGTATTATAAAATCAATAGGGCAATATGACACCGATCGCTATGCTATTTTATTTTTTGGCTTACACTTGATTTCGCTCCGATGCTAAAGTTAGCCTCGAAGATAAGACACCATAAGCAGCCAATAAGATGACTTCGTCGAGTGAGCGGATATCGCCGCTACATCTCTGTTCTTGTGAACGACATTGTAAGTAGATTTGTAGTGTTCTTCAAAAACGAAACGTTAATCATAACAAACGTGTTTTTTCGTAATTTTTTTTTGTGACTGCCGAAATCGAGTTTATGTAGGTATATTGCTCTCTGGAGAATGGTAACGGGCATGAAATTATTAGCGTTGTAAAATTAGTTGCAGTCCGAAATGAATTTGGGAGCGCATCATTATTGATTAGATATGATTTTAGAATCAATCACGTTCTACCTAAGCCATCAGCCGTGGCGCTTTATTCCATATTTCTCCAAGTCAGAATTATCTCAGAATATTTCTCTCCATTCAACAAAGTCAGTACTTGTTTCGAGTGAACAGTAACATTATATTAGAAGATCATCAAACGGCAATTCTGATTGAGTGCAATTGTGTTGTCAACTCATAAGTCTTCAAGAGAGATCAGCTAGCGTCGTAATTACAGAGGCAATCTTGCTCGGAATCCCCGACAGCGCTGCGACAAAATTTTAAATTGACTTTTAACTTCAGATTTTAAGATAACTTTTGATCCTATTTGTATTACAATCTATCACATAGTAACAAGAACAGGTTTTAAATCGTCATGAACGTTGAAAAGTCATATTGTATAGAACAGTAGGCCGTTCCGCCCACTCGCTTCCTTATTAGCAGTATTTCGAGTCTATATCTGGTCATAGTCATACCATTTCGCTAACACATTCTGAGACTAGGTCCTTTAAGGTGCTTCGTGAGTCTTTTATTGCTGAATGATATTCCGATAAACTTTAGACGTTGTTCGAATTAAAAGCTCGCTACTAAAGTTCATGGGATGATGGTTGACTCTTTGAAGTCGGGTCGACAACAGCGTCTTACCATTGAATTTCAATAAAGTTGCTTCACGGCCGCAACTGGTGCAACAGTAATTTTTTCGGCTTGAACCGTGCAAGTTCTACCTCCTAGAATAAACCTTTAATTTTTTATATGTACTTGTTTATGCTCAACTACATTGGTACTGCTGACTACATAATTATGTCGTGACTATTTACCAATCGTTAATTCCCACCGATAGGCCGGTGGACGTTCTTCACTCCTGTCGAAACTTACTTGAAAGTTATAAAGGTTTCTACTAAATGAGTCACTAGTATAGAGGTTTACGTTAAGATACTCGTAGTTGAAGCTGACGTTGAATAAACCTAGGTCCAGTACTCTTCTGCCCACTAATATACTGAATAACTTATTGTATAAAATATTATACTACTTATTCGCAGCATGTCACTTATGACCAGAAAATGTTGTATTTAAAATGTTGTAATGTCTGGTTTCGCAGAGTCCCCGCACCCGCCTGCTGCCGCGCGCCGAGATGTCGAAGAAGCCGGCCGCGCAGCCCACGCTGCACAAGGTGATCATGGTGGGCTCCGGCGGCGTGGGCAAGTCCGCGCTCACGCTGCAGTTCATGTACGACGAGTTCGTCGAGGACTACGAGCCCACGAAGGCGGACAGCTATAGGAAGAAGGTGAGTTGATTGTTCACTTTTATAATGCAAAACTAAGTAAAGGTTCGGTCGGGTTAAAGATGGGTGACCGCTCTAATGTCAAATTTCATGCGCGTTTCTGTGCTTCAAAGGGCACGTAAGACCTAGTCGGAGGCCTAGTTTAAAACATCAGACAGTGGGTTAACCCGCAACTCCACCAACCCACATTGGAGCAGGGTAGTGGAGTAAGCTCCAGGCCTCCTCAATAATGGGGACAGACCCGTGCCCAGCAATGTGACGCAAAAAGGGTTGCAGCCCATACTACTACTGACTGAGGTTATTGACATTGGCATGGCCCTGCGGCTGGCGTAGAACGTAAGCGGACTACGTAGCTTAGCGAAATGGATGCTAGATGGGTAACCGCTAGATGTAATCTTATTGGCATTTCAGCTATCAGGGCCAGACGTTATCGATGATGATTTAAGTAAATCAAAGGAATACGTTCCAAACATGTTATCGACGACGTCTAGTACCTATTACTTAATAGTAGTTTACCTTTTTACCTACACACTTGACCACAAAAATGTGAAAATGTCAGAAAAAAGGCCAAACAAAGCTCACAAAAACAATACAGACGATTTGAATGCGACTTTAATATGTAACAGTTGCAAGAAATCGTTGAATAATAAAGCGCAGCGTGTCGCTCGAGATCAACGTCTCCTACATACCTACTGGAAAATGACACATGCGAGCTGAACACGACATGTGATTGACGTGTGACGTGATGTTATCTACGCGATACCACGATTATGATTGTAATTTTACATTGACGCGCCGACTACGCTTTCAATCTGTTCAGAAATATAATAAGCATGGATGTGTCAGCGCTGTTTGAATTTTCCTCATGGTTTATCTTTTGTTTTGCTCGGGGTCAAACTAGTTTTTTGGACTATGAGGGACATAGGTCACACCTGAGTGTGACCTTAGATTAGGTCATTAATTTGGCAATTTTTTTTAAATATGCAAACACATCGGTTATGCTAATTTGTAAGCCTTACGAAAATACCTATACATGACTCTTCCTCCCCCACGAAAATGCCAATATGAGTTTTGTCTTTTCAATTTCGTGGAAAGCAAGCATGCCAGGTCCCAGCAGCATCCCTAAAGGCGCCGTAAGCTAGATACGATGCTGTCTCCACATTATGAGTGGCACGAGATGGGACAGTGTTGAAATGTGGAATAAGACGAATTGAGGTTAATGAAACTTACTAGATACTTGTATAAAAAATTACGTGTGAATGAGAGTGACCTATGAGGGAAAGTGACCAAATAGGTATTGTGACCAGTGGATCGCCTTAACCTTTATTTTATTATCAGCCTTTCGTTTATACCCAAAAGGTCTCGGCTTTCCTTTTTTTCAAGTTCTATTCCGTATACCGTTATTTTATTCAGGCAGTTATTGAGCTGAAATTCATAATTATAGTTTTTTAATGCAAGTCAATATCTCACAGACCAGACCAAGAGACCAACGGTTTTCTAATAGGAATTGTCCTTGAAGATTTCATTACTGATTTTAATGTTGTTTTCTTTACCGGCATTATTCGGGCGAACGTTTATTTTATATCAACTTTGTTAAATACATACTCGTACTTTGAGTTCTTTCGATATCTGTTTAGTAATATTTCCACGATTATCAGCAATTCGATCAAGATGACTCCAAATTATCGAGAGCGCATCGGATATCGAATGTGTCGCAACGGAACGCGAGTGACGCAAGGTCTCATTCTTCACAATCGCCGGTACAATATTGGATTTAAGTAAAATTTAGGGAAATAAACTACTAAATGTTACTATATAATTTATTTTTATTTTTATTTAATAATTGGTGGCCCAGTCCTTGTATTTGTATGGCTGCAACATTTTTCCTTCCACTGTTGGCCATTATTGAGGAAGCTTACTCCACCACGCTGTTCCAATGTGGGAGGGTAAAGTTGCGGGTTGGTGCCAAACCAACTGTCAGACCATGTCAGACCACTTTCATCCAACTGTCAACGACTTATTTCTATACGCTTGAAATTTGCCTTTCAAACCTTTAAAAGGTACCCGACACCTCGGTGAAGATACCGGACTATGGGAGATTTTTACTGCACTAAAAACCCCCTAGATGGCCTGCGTTAGCGGTTGAAAAGATCTCCGGAATCTACAGAGGAACGCACCGGTCGTCCACGCGCGGCGCCCCAAGCGCGTCCATCATCCGGAGAGATCTCCTGCGCTTCCCAGAGCTTGCGATGACATGGGCCAGTTTTAATAGCGTTCGTATTTTCGGACATGTTCAGGTATCGATTTCCTTAGAAATTAATTTATGTACCGATTTCATCTTTCATTTCTCTCTATTTGCAGGTGGTCCTGGACGGCGAGGAGGTGCAAATCGACATCCTGGACACGGCGGGGCAGGAGGATTACGCCGCCATCCGCGACAACTACTTCAGATCCGGTGAGGGCTTCCTCTGTGTCTTCTCCATCACGGAGCCTGAGAGCTTCGATGCCACGCAGGAGTTCAGGTACGCAGATTTTTACAAATGATACATACAATTGAAAAAGTCAATTGATATAGCAAATTAGAAATTTTCTAGTGTTAACTTTCTATTAGTCTAATGACAGGATAGGCGATTCAAGTTTTTGCTTTAAATGTTTGTATATTATATTTTGGTGCTCACACTCACAGCAGAATGGTCTAGTACCTATCCCATAAAGTTTGCTAAGATTCTCAAATTAAATTTAATAATCATCGCTTCTAAAAGATTTGTTGGGCACCAAAAGAGCTCTAAAAAGGATGTGATGTGATTGTTTC
This sequence comes from Pyrgus malvae, assembly GCA_911387765.1. Classification (NCBI taxonomy): domain Eukaryota; kingdom Metazoa; phylum Arthropoda; class Insecta; order Lepidoptera; family Hesperiidae; genus Pyrgus; species Pyrgus malvae. Next base: position 959,577 of record OU426958.1, on the reverse strand, counting down.
ACCGATCTCAGGCAAAAATTACCCTTTCTTGTGGGCACCAGCGTCCAACATTTGTTACGAGTCAAAGTTGGAATATTAATGATAAGAGGTGTGTAATGTCAGCTTCGGCACGCTTGCAGAGAACAGATCCTGCGCGTGAAGAACGACGAGAACATCCCGTTCCTGCTGGTGGGCAACAAGGCGGACCTGGCCGAGCGGCGCCGCGTGCCGCTGGACGCGTGCCGCGAGCGCGCCGCGCACTGGCAGGTGCCCTACGTCGAGACCTCCGCCAAGACGCGCGACAACGTCGACAAGGTAACCTCCCTCGCCCCTCGCCCCTCGCCCCTCGCCCCACACCCCCTGTGCCCTTCCTCGCACACTACCCTGCGTTCTGACGCCTTCTACACACGCTACAACGTCGTCTAAGCCCCTTCTACAACACTATGCTGTGTTCTAATGCCTTTAAAACTTTAACTTCAATATAATAAGTATTGGTAGAAGTACCACCGTTGCACCCATTTCTCCTGTTAATCAATTGTATTGTTTTTCGGTGGAAAGCTGCAGTTGCCGGTCAGACTTACACGAGGCGACCTTGCCTTCGGAGTAGCAACATAACTGCACACGACATCGGACAAGACTTATGCTTGCTTGAGGTTGTGTGTGGCACTTTACACGATACCATTATACAGAGACCTGACACCATAATTTGCTGCAAGTGCACCGTAACAGGTCGCGCGACGCATTCGCGGTTGACGGTCCACCATTATTAAACCATAAACTGAAGAAATTACCACCTTACCGTGCCCATGTTCTACACTCACATACACACCATAATCTGCTTTCACTAGACCATGACCGAGTCACCTATGTGACACAGTCAAAGTGTTAGACACCACACACACTACACGCCACTGATGACCAAAAAGCAACTTAAAATGAAGCAAATAAAAAGGTTATCTGTTCGATATTTTTTTAATAAAGGTTGTCTGGTTTTATTTGAAACATTTTAAAAAGAAGATATAATTAATTGGAATAAACAGGGTCAAATATTTCATTCTTTTGCTTCTTCACTCATACTCTTCCTCTTTTTCCTTCTCATTTTAATTATTTCATTCACATTATCGTTTGTAACTTTTATCTTCGCATGAATACAAATATAATTTATAGTTTACCATGTCCTAGTGTAACCATGTATTGAAGTTTAGTTAATTTAATTCCATGATTGGTTAGGACAAGAAAATATAGGAACATTATGTAGATTAACTCTGTGAGAAACAGAGAGAAAAATAATTTTAGTCAAAAAATAGAAGACTTTAAACTTTAAAAATTAAATAATATCCTAGGAGTAGATTTATTTACGAGCATTTCACTGAGCTTGCAGAGTTGCTTAAGCACAGCTTGCTTGGCTGTTTTGGTTTTTAGATCCCATTTGCAGCCACCGGCTAGATAGTTCATCTCTGAACTTGCATTTATTCTCTTTTTAAATCTTCAAGTATAACAATAGTAAACCGACCATCCTGTAGGGTATGTCAGAATTCGCTGAAATATTTATATAGTATATGCGCAGTTGATAACACAAGTTGTATTCAAGTGTTCGTTTAGTTTTGTGATTCAGCGAATATAGTCGCATACGTAAAGTTTTGATGCAGAATACAGATTGAGGTTCGACTCGTGTTATCAGCCGCGTGTGCGGTGTCGGTGGGTGTACGTGTGTGTATGTGTATGTGTGTGTGGTCGCCCTCGTGCGCGTGTGTCCCGCGGTGTCGGCTGATGCGCCATCTGGTCCGCAGGTGTTCTTTGACCTGATGCGAGAGATCCGCTCGCGCAAGTCGGACGACAGCCGCGCGACCAACGGCGACGTGAAGGGCAAGAAACGCAGGAAAATCAAGTGCGCCATACTGTAAGCGGCCGCGCCCCGCGCCCCACGCCGCGCCGTACATTGTATATTGTACTAAGATGTTCGCCAATTTGGTGCTGGTACTTTATTGAATACTGTTCCTAATGAAGTAGTGATTAGAGTTCGTCAGCGGAGCGACGAGTCCAGTGGCCACCAGGATCATTGTGAACAGAATTCTATAAATTAATATTATTTTTAACATTGCGCTTGCACGTTACTTGATCGTTTTGTTTAACGATCGGAGATTTTAACGAACGTATGCGACGTATGTTCCCCAGAGCAGTCTCCGCCCCGCATGAACTCTGATGGACCTTAAATTTGTAGTAATGATATTAAAGTGATTTGCGGAGATAATTCTTCGGGGGTCTATTAAAATTATACAGTCAGGGGAGAAATCTCATTCCTGTGCTAACTTCTTGTGGTTTTGCTCGTTAGTTCTCTCAGTTTAAGATGTTGAAGTCGGACATCGCACGATGGGCGGGGCCACAGTTGTTCCGTACGCACTGAGCGCACGATGTAAGGTTATATATTTATTGTCTAGATTTTAAGTGCTAAATGTGTTGTGTATTGTATTGCGTTGAAAACGGTGTTTATAGAAAAGCAGAAGCCATGAAGCGCTTCGTAACATGCCATCATAACAGACTGACTTACCTTCCTAAAAGAGAATCTTAAAATTTTACTTACACAAGTAAGTTTGGCACAAATGTGAGTACAAAAGTACATAGTACTTAGTAAAGTCCTCGGAATTTTGAAAAGCTCCTCAAAACGAGATAATTGAATGTTGGTGGTAATTTTATTTGTGTTGTAGTTCTACAAACACCGTGCTTTGTATGTGAATATAGCACTGCTCACGAGAAGGTGGTTATTTTTTACGGCTCGTTACAATTGTTATTAGCGCTCAGTGATACTAAGAACTTTGAAAATTTGCATATATTGAGATTTGACATTGAGATATACAAATATTTACACAAATTAATTTTTATCAAAAATATAAAAGGTCGAAAAATTATAACGATTGTAATGAGTCGAAAAATCTCTTCACAAGACTATTATTATGCTATAGATATAATTGTTGTTTGTATTATTCAGTATCCTAGCTTGATGGTCATGTTGACTTGTGACTTATCAATTTTAAATTGAAAACAAAATTTAATGTAACTTCTGAGATCGATGTGGCCTGGAAGTGAGAAATATTTTACAAAGGCAGTGCGTCGAAACTTGTCACAATGTTTGTCTATAATTTTATATTTGGTTATAAATTGGCTTGTCGATGCTTTAATGAACGTTTAAATTATTTATACATAATTCAATGCGTAGGTATTGTAGAATTTAATGAATTAAATTTATGTTTTAGCCGTAACTGTGTTGAATGTCCGTTTTAAAAGGCGAGTGGGAGTTAGATCATAACTTAAATTATGAACATTTTTATACTCTCCAGTTAGTTGTATCCTTCTCGGTGGATTATCAGTACAGTTAAAACAACGATATTTCGATACAAGTAGGGTACACTGTCGTACACAGTTTTGAAGATATCTTCAATGTATTCATGTGAGTAGTATGCTAGTGTGTCGTCGTCATAAATCTGCATAATCATTACTCATTCGATGTCTTTATGTATAACTGTTAGGAGGTAAGGCGTCATTATAATCGTATCTTACATTTCATGTACTCTGATTTCTTCTATATCATTGCAAATATATGTAATTTAGCTCATAAACTATATTGCTTTCTATTTTCTTGTCTTCATTATGGTAACAAGACTATATGTATCATATTGAATTTATTTACCCATTCACCATACATAACACAAGAACGAATTATTTGTTTGACAAAGAAATGTTCACATGCATACGGGCGATGTTAATTCTTCGCTACACTCAGTTTACTGTAAAAATATTTTCATAAGTAAAGTTTTAGTAAGCAGTCACGACCTCATTACAAATGACTGCCAATCCATGATCAACATTAACGATACAAGAATCGAGGATGTATTGTATAAATTTTAAAATATGAATTGTATAAACTGAATTTGCCTAGGTATTTAGTCTACTTTTTTATATTTTCCAATGCCTTGTTTTTAAGTGAATAGATATCTATAAATATAAATAGTCTTTGAATGATAATTAATGTTTATTGAGATGTAGCTGTTTTGTTTTCTTTGTGGCAGTCTTCGGGGTGTACAAGCATCAGATTTTACTCAGTGATCTTATCGTGTTTGTTTATAAATTTTATACGAGTTATTTTTTCTTTAAAGACATTAATATACCGATTCATTAATGTACTTAAATGTACGTTTGGTATTAGGTACACAAATATATAGAAAATGTACACCCAGGGTCTAAATGCAATGTTTGTATGTGTCCTAAAGTCGCTAGCTCTTCTATAGTTTATTGTTTAGTTTCGGAATACTGATCTGTCTGTATGTATATGTATGTACGCAATGTATAATCAGGCACTACTACTTTATACTGGAAAAATAAACCAAGAAATATATGGATTTCCAACAAAAAATATTTTTGTCTGTTTTTCATTTACCCTTGATCAATATTGCATTTACATTTCTTTTCGTTTTAAAATCGAACATTTTGATAGGTGTTCTTTCCTTAGTTAATCGTCTGTCGTGTTTAAAATTACTTACATGGAGTTTGTCATATGAACATAAAAACACGACGTCAACATCGAGAACATGGTCCAAAAGAACCGTCCGTATGACTACTAATTTAATGGCCATTGTTACAAAACATAAAAAAAATATTATTTTCACAATCAGCTGCTCAAGAGGGCCTCTAGATAAGTGGCATTATACCATCGCAAACGCTTGTTGCATAGAATAATATAATGAATGTTTCTATTATACCAAGAGTTTACGATAGTGGAATGCCTCTTGTGTAGGCCCACAGATATTTTATTAGCTTATTGCTATTAGTTGAATCATGACTTCATCTGTTTTTTAGTTTAGATAGGTAGCTAAGTGCGCACTGCGTGAGCATCCTAGTAGGATGTGGGGCGCACCGTAGGTTTATGCACACCTCGCTACACGTAGCCACATGTGTTAAAAGTCCCTCAAATGAACATTCGGCAGGCGTTTCTGACGCTGATCCGCGCGATGTCGCAGCAGAAGTCAGGTCAGCCGCCCGCCGAGCCCGCCGCGCCGCGCCGGCCGTGCTGCGCGCTGCTCTAGCCGCGCCCTCCGCCCTCCGCCCGCCGCCCTCGGGGGCCTTGCTACTAGTGTGCCTATCGCGTAGGCCGATTATCGGAAGGTACATCGATATAATATAAGTAGGTAGATTCACAGTCGCCGCATAAAAGTGGCACCGGCAAAAGAAGGCATAACGGCAGCGATATGCCTTCTTTCGCTTTCATTTGCTAAACCGCCACGCACGTGTCGCACGTCAGTGATGCCAAAGTCCGCAGTAAAATTTTTTAAAAAATACACTCTAAAAACGCAAAAAAAGTATGGAGTATCATACTTCCAGTGAGTATATCTTTATCTTAATTTAATAACGCATATTTATTATACTGTTACGCGCTATGGGTAATAAAATGCCGTTTGTAGCGTAGAAGGCGTTTAATGTAAGCTTCCACAAAAATCCACTTAACAAAGTCCGAATCACAATGCACAATCACTATAGTCCAATATCTTCGCTTGAGTCGTCGAAATATTCCTTCCTTGTCACTTGGTAGAGATCGCTTCGGTTTCACTTCCGGAAATAAACTGCCCAGTCGCGGCTCGGCGCGTGCCTTATATACGGCCACCCATGGTTCTCTAGAAATTTCCCGAACCACCAAATACAATAGACCCGTCCCGAACCTTCCTTTAAATTATTACGCACCTATGTACAGCTTATGTAGTCATAAACAATAGCCGCGACCCGCGATGTAAACAACCTATACATGTACGCTATATATAGGTACGTACTCGCCACGGACCCCGAATTTGTATACTGGTAGAAATCGATGTTTTTCTTATGACCGATTTTTCGAGAACTTTCTTCACTGTTCGATAGTAGACCTAATACCTGTTTATGCGTTTTTGGGATTTTGCTGTACGACGCTTTGTTCTCGAGATATAGGTACTCAAAGTCGTAACATTACCCCCTCCTTAGTCATGCTCGTCCCGAGCATGATTCTTTCCGTGGTATTTTGCTAGTCGGTCTACATGTACTACTTTTAGCTTGCCGCGGGGACCCTTCTTAATCCGGTAGGTGATGTCGTTAATCTTTGTGACAACAGTGTAAGGTCCTTCCCAGCGAGGTTGTAATTTCGGGGACTTCCCCTTCTTTCTCTGCGGATTGTGAAACCACACTAAGGCTCCTTCTTCAAATCCCTTAGAATTGGCTTTCCTGTCGTAGCGGGTCTTCATGCTTGTGCTGGTTTTCAAGCTGTTCTCCCGAACCATCTTGTGTACCTCATTTAGCTGGTATTGAAGATCACTTACGTACTCCGTCACAATCTTGGGACCATCCGGTGGAGTGCCAGTAATGGCGTCTATCGGAAGCCTCATTTCTCTGCCGAAGTTAACCCTTGCTGGAGTAAATCCTGTACTGTCGTGGAGTGCCGAACGATACGACATAAGGAACAGAGGTATGTATTGGTCCCAATCTTTTTGATGTTCATCCACTACCTTAGCCAAGTGATTTTCCAACGTTTGGTTGAATCTCTCGACCATACCGTCTGACTGTGGATGAGCAGGAGTCGTGCGTGTCTTATGCATGCCCAGCAAACTACACACTTCTTGGAAAAGCCCCGACTCGAAATTACGTCCTTGGTCCGAATGGATTTCCATAGGTACACCATATCGGCAGACTACTTCTTGCACGAGCTTTTTAGCCACGGTGTGTGCTTCTTGATTGGGAGTGGCAAACACTTCAGGCCACTTAGTGAAATAGTCCTGCACAACTACGATGTATCGGTTTCCATCTTCAGTTACTGGAAATGGCCCAGCTACGTCAATAGCTATACGCTCCCAAGGTGCTCCAACGTTATACAACTTTAATTTGCCTTTACTTCTTGTTTGGGGACCTCTGACTGAAGCGCAAGCTGTACATTTTCGGCACCAGTCTTCTACATCTTCGCGACAATGTACCCAATAGAATCTTCTTCGCAATTTTACTAGTGTTTTCTTCACGCCAAGGTGCCCACCAGAAGTTCCATCATGAATGTGCCTTAGGACAGAAGACACCATACTTCTTGGTACTACGATCTGTAGGGTTACTTCTTTTCCGGTGTTAGACTCCCATCTTCTATGTAAGACATCATTCTCCAAGACCAGGCTGTCCCATTGGGCCCAATAGCTTTTAGTGACTGGGCTACATGCTGACACATCATTCCAGCTGGGTTTGTTCTCACTTCGCTTCCAGTCCAGTATTAACCGTAGATCATCATCTTCTTCTTGCGCTTTCTTCATGTTTTCGTTGGTCCATTCATCGTCTAAACCTTGTGTCCTTATTAATTTCACATGTCCTATGGTTTCCTGTTTCTGACAGTGTTTGCAATCTTCAGGACAAGGTCTTCGTGATAAGGCATCAGCGTTGCTGTGTCCTTTTCCACTCCGGTGTTCCGTAACAAAATGAAACTCTTGCAGTTGCTCGAGCCATCGTGCCACTTGACCTTCAGGATTTTTAAACTGCAGGAGCCATTGTAACGCTGCGTGATCTGTCCGTAGTGTAAACTGGCGACCAATAAGGTACTTCGAAAAATGTTGCAAGACCTTGACCACAGCAAGTAATTCTCGACGAGTAACGCAGTAATTTCTTTCTGGTTTCGAGAGTGATTTGCTGAAGTATGCTATCACTACAGTGTGCTCGCCTTGTATCTGTGATAAAACGCCGCCGATTCCAGTATTACTCGCGTCCGTGTCCACGATGAATCTCCCATCGCGACTTGGATATCCTAATACAGGCGTTTCACACAAACAACGTTTTAGCTCTCTGAAAGCATTTTCACAAGTCGAATCCCAGACAAAATCTCGTTTTTCTTCCGTAAGACGATGTAATGGCTTGGCTATATCTGAAAATTTCTTTACAAAACGTCTGTAATACGTACACAGACCCAGAAATGAACGTACTTCAGATTTATTCCTCGGAGTAGGCCAGTCCTGCACAGCCTTAATCTTCTCTGGGTCGGTTTTAACTCCTTCCGGGGAAATTATGTGCCCAAGGTAGCTTACTTCTTTCTTGAAGAGGGCACATTTCTTCGGGCTTAGCTTAAGGTTGGCGTTTCTAAGCCGTGTAAAGACCTTTTCCATATTCCGCAGGTGTTCCTTAAAAGTACGCCCCATGATGATGATGTCATCAAGGTAGACCAAACATACGTCTCCAAGAAGGCCCACCATTACCCTTTCCATGAGACGTTCGAAGGTTGCCGGTGCATTACATAAGCCGAATGGCATGACTTTAAATTGCCATAGACCGTTACCTATTCCTGTACTGAATGCTGTCTTTTCCTTATCTTTCGGATCTATCTCCACCTGCCAGTATCCACTCTTCAGGTCAATGGTTGAGAACCACTTCATACCACTGAGCATGTCCAGCGTGTCATCTATTCGAGGCAGGGGATAACTATCCTTTTTGGTAACGTTATTCAACATCCGGTAATCTACACAGAACCTTGTGCTGCCGTCCTTTTTCTTTACTAAGACAACTGGTGAAGACCACGGACTTGTAGAAGGTTCGATAATTCCGTTACAAGCCATGTCTTTGACGAGTTCAGTGACTTCTTTTTCTTTTGCCCATGGTATCCTTCGAGGTTTTTGTTTAATGGGCCTAGCGTCGCCGGTGTCGATTTGGTGCTTGACGAGTCCCGTTCGTCCGAAATCACAGTCCTTTGCAAAAATGTCTTTAAATTTTGATAGGAGTTCCCATGCCTGCTGTCGCTCGGAAGTAGATAAATTCTCCTTAGAAGCTTCGAGAAGTTGACAGACAATATCGGCGCTAATTTGTTTCTCTGGCTGTACTGCTTTGATATTTCCCAGCTGTCTAAGAAGTTTCACTTCCTCGCATCTTCCCATTAAGCTGTTCTTCTTTAAATGAACTTCCTCTTTACTCATATTGAGAACCCGAACCGTAGATACTCCTTTGGACATGAGTAAAGTTCTTGCAGTAATCAAGTTATGGTTACTTCCGGTGTCCTCAACAATCACGCATCTTCTTACTTTAACCTTCGAGGGGAATTTCACTTTCACTAGAGACTCCGATCTGGGTGCCAGTACAGTGTCCTTCAAGCAGTAAAGATTGCATGGTTCAGATCCATTAAGACATACTTCTTGATCAGGGAACCTCAAAACCCCTTTCCGTACGTCAACAACGCACTGTTCTTTCCTTAAGAAGTCCAGTCCCAATATGCAATCATCGGTGATACTGGCAATTAAAACTGGATGTCGGTATACACGGTCACCAATCTTCAAATCGACGTCTATATTGCCGAGGACGGTAACTGGTTGGCCGGTTGCCGTTTGAAGTCGGTGTGCTGGAGATCGCTTGGTCCACTGAATGGTCCTAGGAAGTAGCTCAGGCTTCACAATTGAACAAGAGGCTCCCGTATCCACAGTGAATTGGCAAGTCCGGTTATTCACAATACCTTCAATTGTTAAGCTGTTTCCGTTACAAACTTGGTTAATTGTAATACAGGGGGCATTAATTTGACCAACCAGCGCCCGCCCCGCGGCCCTGGCGACATCTAGTTTAACGGCAACTCGTCCACTTGGGTCTCCGAGTCAGAAACCCATCTTCTTTTCTTCTTGGGGCACTCTAAGCGAATATGCCCCTTTTCGCCGCAACCATAGCAGGTGGGGATAAAACGTGGCTTCTTTTGCTCCGTGACCACTTCTCTTACTTTGTGGTACCTTGCATCCTGTCTCACGGCTTCGACTTCCAGGGCATGTGCCAAAGCATTCTTTAGAGACTGATGATGGCCCAGACGCACAGCAGCCCTGACCTCCAAATCTCGTATCCCGTCGACAAATGCCTGCAGTAAGTACACCTCGATATTCCCTGGTGTCGAAGAGTAAGCACGTCTTACAAGCCTTTCAACCTCCGTTGCCCACTGCTGGAGGTTCTCGTTGGGCTTCTGGGTCCTCTCTCGAAGCTGGGCTCGGTACACATATTCTAAATGTTTCTCGCCATAGCGAGTTTCTAGCGCTTCCATTAGAGCTTCCAGTGTCCGGCCTTCCTTCGGTAGGTTATCTATAGTCATCAAGGCGTCTCCTCTTAAGGCCAGTGTTAGAGCAGTAAAAGAGTAATCATCCCCCCAGGCATTTGCTTTTGCGAGCGTCTCGAACTGGTATCGGAACGCCGACCAGGAAGAGCTTCCATCAAAATGTGGAAGGTCGAGCCTCGCCGATGATGATAACGGAACAACTACGGGCTCGCGAGTCTTTAGTTTAACGACCTCGTTGGTTAAGTGTTGTAGGCGGTTGTCATGGCCTTCGACTCGCTCCTCTAAATGATCCGTCCTCAGCGTAATTTCTTTTACTTCCTGCTGCACCTCTTTGAGCTTTTCCCCAAGTCCAGTCAGCCCACTATTAATTTTGTCGATGACAGTTTCGCGGCTGGCCTGGATCTGCTCCTGGATTTCCCGACGGCTGGCTTCCTGTTCGCGGCGGCTGGCTTCTTGACTGGCCTGGATCCCCTGTATGGCAGACAGTAGCGCTGCCATATCCATTGCAGGAGCCGGTGCTGCGGTTGCCCCTGACGACGACCCCGGCGCAGCGGTCTCGTCCACCCCTTCAGCCGCAAGTTGTCGCGCAGCGTCCATACCGACCTGTCTCCTGGTCCTCGGAGTGCGCCCCTCTTCGTCTCGTTGTACTAACGGCATTCCGCTTCTGACACCAATTGTTACGCGCTATGGGTAATAAAATGCCGTTTGTAGCGTAGAAGGCGTTTAATGTAAGCTTCCACAAAAATCCACTTAACAAAGTCCGAATCACAATGCACAATCACTATAGTCCAATATCTTCGCTTGAGTCGTCGAAATATTCCTTCCTTGTCACTTGGTAGAGATCGCTTCGGTTTCACTTCCGGAAATAAACTGCCCAGTCGCGGCTCGGCGCGTGCCTTATATACGGCCACCCATGGTTCTCTAGAAATTTCCCGAACCACCAAATACAATAGACCCGTCCCGAACCTTCCTTTAAATTATTACGCACCTATGTACAGCTTATGTAGTCATAAACAATAGCCGCGACCCGCGATGTAAACAACCTATACATGTACGCTATATATAGGTACGTACTCGCCACGGACCCCGAATTTGTATACTGGTAGAAATCGATGTTTTTCTTATGACCGATTTTTCGAGAACTTTCTTCACTGTTCGATAGTAGACCTAATACCTGTTTATGCGTTTTTGGGATTTTGCTGTACGACGCTTTGTTCTCGAGATATAGGTACTCAAAGTCGTAACAATACTTTATGACTATTTATTATTATTTTAGTAAATTTGTTTGATTCACCACGGCATGCATACATCGATAATTGTAAACGAATTTGTGCTTTATTGTAATGCTTTTGGTTCCATTTCTCAATAAACTCCTATTTCGTAAGTCTAAAGTCGTAAAATTTTATTGCCGTATTATAAACATCGAACCAGAAGGTGATAAGTAACAATTTAACATGGACTTATAGTCTTACTTATGTCAGTACAATAAGGTTTAAAATAGATAAACTTAAAATATTTTTTTGTTTAGAATACTTGTATACATCTATAATAAGTACGTTTTTACGCGAGGCCACCTTTTGACTTAATTTTGTATGGGAACCTTGCATCTACCTACTTATATTATATCGATAAGAAGGTAGCACTGATATTACTTACACAAATGCCTTTTTATGTTGCGACGGGCTGCGGCGTCACCCCTAACACACTTGTGTAATATGTGCTTCATAGACAATACACTGGCAAATGTCAATGTGTTGCATGAGCTAGCTTACAGTAATCGACCTTACTTTCTTTTCTAAACTAATTTCACGCTAGATTAATAAGCGAGGCTCAAACGAACGAGCCTTAGTTTAATGTAGCGAGTCTTGTTCAGTAGCCCTGCGACAGTGCTGCCAGCATCTTAGAGCCGATGCATGCCGAGGAGCGTGTGCGTTCTTGTGAGCTATATTTGATAATATAATTACTTTTTTGTGGCCAGTAATGTCTACATAGGTATCAACGACTGCGCCAAACCATATAATATGCGCCAGCCCTAACTCAATCCCCGAGGCACAGATTACTATATAGTTACTACCCGAGGCTGTTACTATCAATCAATCATTTCAATCAAGCTACTAGCTCTAATTATAAAATATATAAAGTTTAGCTTCAAAACAAACTACTGTATGGCACTTACATCTAAGAAAGAGACATGTTTCAGTATAAATAATCGCATATTATATGTATTTTTTATCTTACTGCCAATTTGCTAGTACTTAAAAATTGTATGTTTATGTAATAAATAATTACATTCCGTTTATACGTTTGCACCAGACAGCACGAGAAAGATAATTTGAAGACTAAAATGTATCAAATTTTGATTGGTTAACATATTACCTATAAACATTTTGTATAGTATGATGAAAATAGACCATTTTCTATTACTCTACACATAAAAATGTCTCTCTCTCTCTCTCTCTCATTATTCAGACCGAGATGCCTTTACCTAACCTAACCTAACCAAAACTATAGCATCTACCTACCACCACCACGAACTGATTTATTGATCCATAGCTGCCACTATTTTAGTCGATAACAAGGAATATTATGATGATTTTGTTTTCCTTCTCATTTTAAATTCAATAATTATTATTTAATGGCTAATAAGTAATTAATTTTATTTAATGCACTATAGCCACTACAAAATTAGTATAATATCTACACCTAATATAAATAAAAAATGTGTATAAAATTAGATAAAATAAAATATATTTTTATCATTTTTGCGCCCACTGAAGTTTGCCGTCGGAGTCAAGTGCCCCGTTTGCCCCCTGAAGATCCGGTCCTAATCAGTCATTTTGAGTTATGCTTTTTGATTTTGTAAATAAATCATTCCAACATTTCCAGGGACCAAAGAGTTTTTATCATCAATATCATTTAGTAGGTCGAAAGGCAATAATGTGTAGTTAAATCTCATGAATTCCTTGTTATCCACTAAAATATATAAAGACATGAGACAGAAATTTTGGTAGTTGATACCCATTCAAAAAATACATATCAATGAAATGAGTTAATTTTAATGTGACTTTCATACATCTATATTATTCTACTAATACAATGTGCACAGCTCAATGTATGTTACTAAAGTAACTTACATAAAGATTTCAATACTTTTTTTATCTTATTTGTACTCTGACTCCACATTGTAACAGTATTATATTTGTTCGAGTGTAAGGTGTAATATTTTGTTGTGCATGTTGTTATCGTTTTGTTACCTGATTGTATATACATATAAGGAGGGCGAATTTTGCCAAAGTTTTATATTTTACCTAGGTTTTATTCCAAGCATAAAATATTGAATTATGTCTACTTGATTCACTTGAGATGGTTATGGAACAAAACCTAGAAGGTTGGTGAAATTAGCACTAATAAAAATAGTTGTCTTACAACAATGTTAACTGTGAGTTTCATATTTAATTATATCGTATTGTATGTATGATTGTTATTATGTTTATATGATAGCATATATGGCAATTATATTACCAGGTTATGTTATTGTATTAATCGAAATATGTTTAGTAATAAAACAATGTACATATTATAAAGAAGTGTTTTATTTTTTGTCAAAATATAAATAAATCTACAAACAATTCAGTCTATAAAAAGAGTTATAAAATATTATTGCTTACATGTCAATCAATGAATCTTATAATTTCCTAATTAAAATGAAACAAATGATATAAATAAACAAGGTGTTCTTGAATTTCGGCGTCGTTTCGGATTTTTTTTAACATGTTAAATTCAATTTAAATCACAGACAACATAATCCTTAGACTTTACCTTTCATATCACAAAAAATCACTTCTAAGTAAGCATGTCTTATTATATTTATAAAAACTGTTCTATTCACAAAGTACATGTCAGCGCTTATATTACAAGAGATTGTGCCATCAAAAATATTATAATTTTGTTGTATCAGTTAAATTACAAAAATTAAAACACAATATCTACACATCCTACTCATTATTTTAAGGCACCATTTAATGGGATATAAAACAGAAACATCTATATATACTGATACTTCAATGTTTTTTTTTTTAAACTAGACATGATAAACCAGTTAAAACTACGAAACTCAGCAATTTTTTTCCAACCGGGAAAAACCTCATAATGACGCCCCATTCTCCAGCAATATGTGGATGGATTTGTTGGGAGCAGGGAGAAGACGGTTTAGCTGGTAACATTTTCTGTGCACTCAGGCTGCTTTGCATTTTTCTTACGGACGCAGATTTATTCTGCTGCCCGGAATTTGCCCCTCTTGCTCTACTCAGATTCGGGGTTGTTGCAGTCTTTTTAGAATTAGAATCTTTAATTAACTTAGTTATCTCAATATTACATGGCGATCCTGCTCAAAGCATATCATATTCGATTCGATATTCAACATTACATAATTTTCTTACAGATTTTTCAAACAAAATGTGGCACCTCACACGATCGTCAAGAGATGGCGTCACGAGTATCCTAAATCACGCTTTTCTGAATATCTGACCATATACATATACAAGCCCCGAATCGAGTCAGTTGGAGCCGCTTAAACAACAGATTTTTTTATTTTAAGCTTATAGCTATGGTAGTACTGGCATTTGGGGCCTGGGGATATGCGTAAAGGCGTGGTGGTGCGGGTCACAGCTGGCAGTGGTGGCCGCAGCCGGCAGGGCAGAGGCTGTGCGCCTGCATCCAGCGCCGCATGTGGTGCAGGTGGCCGCCGTGCGAGCAGCCCTGGCACCACGCGTACAGCCCACGGACCACCTGACAGTCAAAACTTTAATTAATTTTTTTAAATTTACACGCATGTCGACTAATGGTTGTGATTTAAAGTAAAAGACTCGCAGTATTGAATCGTAGACAACGGTTACGTTGAATGCAACGGATCTCCAACAATTTTAATATTTATATACAGGTCGCCAATACGCTGCGACTGAGTGGGTCTGAATGACCGTTTGATGCGAAATTATTTCATTTTGGTAAAATACATGGCGAAATTGAGGCTATTCTACACAGGGAATAAGCGATTTACAGCTAAGCGAAACGGATGCAACTGGAAGTATGATCACCGATCAGATAATTATTTTACCAGAAAAAAAACTACGAATTATGGTTTTCCTCAAAATATAATCCTTGTAAGGAAGTTTCGATTTTGGCCGAAACAGAGATCGTTGTCGGAATTCGTTTTCGGTTTCGGTCGTAAAACTAGTTTCGGTCGGACACTACTGATCTGTGCAAAAATATAATTTTTTGCGGGTTTCCGAGCTTTTGAGGGCACTATTGCGGTACTGAGCTCTGAGTACATCTTGCACAGCTCGCAGGTGTACTCGCTGTGTCGCAGGCGGCGCGCGGGCGGGTGCGGCGTGTACCTGCACACTGCACACCTGCACACCTGCACACGGCACACACGCAGCTGACCTGGTGGCACACGGCGCAGAGGTCGGGCGCGTGGCGGGGCGCGCAGCGGTCGCAGGCGGCGCGCGGGCGGGTGCGGCGTATACCTGCACACTGCACACCTGCACACGGCACACACGCAGCTCACCTGGTGGCACACGGCGCAGAGGTCGGGCGCGTGGCGGGGCGCGCAGCGGTCGCAGGCGGCGCGCGGGCGGGTGCGGCGTGTACCTGCACACTGCACACCTGCACACCTGCACACGGCACACACGCAGCTGACCTGGTGGCACACGGCGCAGAGGTCGGGCGCGTGGCGGGGCGCGCAGCGGTCGCAGGCGGCGCGCGGGCGGGTGCGGCGTGTACCTGCACACTGCACACCTGCACACGGCACACACGCAGCTGACCTGGTGGCACACGGCGCAGAGGTCGGGCGCGTGGCGGGGCGCGCAGCGGTCGCAGGCGGCGCGCGGGCGGGTGCGGCGTATACCTGCACACTGCACACCTGCACACGGCACACACGCAGCTGACCTGGTGGCACACGGCGCAGAGGTCGGGCGCGTGGCGGGGCGCGCAGCGGTCGCAGGCGGCGCGCGGGCGGGTGCGGCGTATACCTGCACACTGCACACCTGCACACGGCACACACGCAGCTCACCTGGTGGCACACGGCGCAGAGGTCGGGCGCGTGGCGGGGCGCGCAGCGGTCGCAGGCGGCGCGCGGGCGGGTGCGGCGTGTACCTGCACACTGCACACCTGCACACCTGCACACGGCACACACGCAGCTGACCTGGTGGCACACGGCGCAGAGGTCGGGCGCGTGGCGGGGCGCGCAGCGGTCGCAGGCGGCGCGCGGGCGGGTGCGGCGTGTACCTGCACACTGCACACCTGCACACGGCACACACGCAGCTGACCTGGTGGCACACGGCGCAGAGGTCGGGCGCGTGGCGGGGCGCGCAGCGGTCGCAGGCGGCGCGCGGGCGGGTGCGGCGTGTACCTGCACACTGCACACCTGCACACCTGCACACGGCACACACGCAGCTGACCTGGTGGCACACGGCGCAGAGGTCGGGCGCGTGGCGGGGCGCGCAGCGGTCGCAGGCGGCGCGCGGGCGGGTGCGACGGCCGCAGCGCGCACAACACGCCGCTACGCTGCTCGACTGTTGCGACAGCGTCCACACCGAGCTCAACCACGCGCATCGCACCACCTGCACACGCACACATACACATTAAGTTTACATCAGTCTGCATTGGAGAAGTGTAGTCCAGTGCAGTAAACTCCAGGTTGCAAAGTTGCAAGTTCAAAGTGACTGGCCTCATAGGTGGTCACCATGTTGGCCACTACCCTTATTTACATCAGTCTGCATTGGAGAAGCGTAGTGCAGTAAACGCCAGGTTGCGAAGTTGCAAGCACAAACTGACTGGCCTCATAGATGGTCACCATGTTGGCCACTACCCTTATTTACATCAGTCTGCATTGGAGAAGCGTAGTGCAGTAAACGCCAGGTTGCGAAGTTGCAAGCACAAACTGACTGGCCTCATAGATGGTCACCATGTTGGCCACTAACCCTTATTTACATCAGTCTGCATTGGAGAAGCGTAGTGCAGTAAACGCCAGGTTGCGAAGTTGCAAGCACAAACTGACTGGCCTCATAGATGGTCACCATGTTGGCCACTAACCCTTATTTACATCAGTCTGCATTGGAGAAGCGTAGTGCAGTAAACGCCAGGTTGCGAAGTTGCAAGCACAAACTGACTGGCCTCATAGATGGTCACCATGTTGGCCACTACCCTTATTTACATCAGTCTGCATTGGCGAAGCGTAGTGCAGGAAACGCCAGGTTGCGAAGTTGCAAGCACAAACTGACTGGCCTCATAGATGGTCACCATGTTGGTCACTAACCCTTATTTACATCAGTCTGCATTGGAGAAGCGTAGTGCAGTAAACGCCAGGTTGCGAAGTTGCAAGCACAAACTGGCTGGCCTCATAGATGGTCACCATGTTGGCCACTACCCTTATTTACATCAGTCTGCATTGGCGAAGCGTAGTGCAGTAAACGCCAGGTTGCAAAGTTGCAAGTTCAAACTGACTGGCCTCATAGGTGGTCACCATGTTGGCCACTACCCTTATTTACATCAGTCTGCATTGGAGAAGCGTAGTGCAGTAAACGCCAGGTTGCGAAGTTGCAAGCACAAACTGACTGGCCTCATAGATGGTCACCATGTTGTCCACTAACCCTTATTTACATCAGTATGCATTGGAGAAGCGTAGTGCAGTAAACGCCAGGTTGCGAAAATGCAAGCACAAACTGACTGGCCTCATAGATGGTCACCATGTTGGCCACTAACCCTTATTTACATCAGTCTGCATTGGAGAAGCGTAGTGCAGTAAACGCCAGGTTGCGAAAATGCAAGCACAAACTGACTGGCCTCATAGATGGTCACCATGTTGGCCACTAACCCTTATTTACATCAGTCTGCATTGGAGAAGCGTAGTGCAGTAAACGCCAGGTTGCGAAGTTGCAAGCACAAACTGACTGGCCTCATAGATGGTCACCATGTTGTCCAGTAACCCTTATTTACATCAGTATGCATTGGAGAAGCGTAGTGCAGTAAACGCCAGGTTGCGAAAATGCAAGCACAAACTGACTGGCCTCATAGATGGTCACCATGTTGGCCACTAACCCTTATTTACATCAGTCTGCATTGGAGAAGCGTAGTGCAGTAAACGCCAGGTTGCGAAGTTGCAAGCACAAACTGACTGGCCTCATAGATGGTCACCATGTTGGTCACTAACCCTTATTTACATCAGTCTGCATTGGAGAAGCGTAGTGCAGTAAACGCCAGGTTGCGAAGTTGCAAGCACAAACTGACTGGCCTCATAGATGGTCACCATGTTGGCCACTACCCTTATTTACATCAGTCTGCATTGGCGAAGCGTAGTGCAGTAAACGCCAGGTTGCGAAGTTGCAAGCACAAACTGACTGGCCTCATAGATGGTCACCATGTTGGCCACTAACCCTTATTTACATCAGTCTGCATTGGAGAAGTGTAGTGCAGTAAACGCCAGGTTGCGAAGTTGCAAGCACAAACTGACTGGCCTCATAGATGGTCACCATGTTGGCCACTACCCTTATTTACATCAGTCTGCATTGGCGAAGCGTAGTGCAGGAAACGCCAGGTTGCGAAGTTGCAAGCACAAACTGACTGGCCTCATAGATGGTCACCATGTTGGTCACTAACCCTTATTTACATCAGTCTGCATTGGAGAAGCGTAGTGCAGTAAACGCCAGGTTGCGAAGTTGCAAGCACAAACTGGCTGGCCTCATAGATGGTCACCATGTTGGCCACTACCCTTATTTACATCAGTCTGCATTGGCGAAGCGTAGTGCAGTAAACGCCAGGTTGCAAAGTTGCAAGCACAAACTGACTGGCCTCATAGATGGTCACCATGTTGGCCACTAACCCTTATTTACATCAGTCTGCATTGGAGAAGCGTAGTGCCGTAAACGCCAGGTTGCGAAGTTGCAAGCACAAACTGACTGGCCTTAAAGACATTGGCAAGTAACTCGTATTTCCATCAAACTGCACTAGCGAAGCAGTAGTGCAGTAAAAGTTAGGTTGTAACATTGCAAGTATAAAATTACCTCAGTTGCAACGTTGTATAATTTGTGTCTCTGTAAGAACTCGATGTATCCCAACAACCACTGTTCCTGTAGACTTTCGTCGATGTATTGAAATAAATCATTTCTGAAAAAATATATAAATTATCAATAGTAGTAGGTCTTAATAAAATTGTGGTTGTTGAAAGTAAAAGATGTAATGTAAAATTTATTATATTATATACGTACATTAACTATAATAATTCTCTTCTTAACCGAGCCATGAAATGTTATAAGGTTATAACTCTGTTTTTCAGAATGTCGATATTGACCTTTTCTTTGACTCCCTGAGTAAATTTAAAAAGAAGGCCCCCTATGTAGTATTCCTTATGTAATTTTTTTAATTGTTTTATTTTATTTTTAACTTTTTCTTTTTTTGTAAACCAAGTCCTTGTAAAGCGTAAAGCGAGTCTGATCGTGATTAATATTACGTGAATGTTGTGCATAACCTATAATTGAAGTGCATAATATAAAATTGTTTAATTGTAAGTTTTAATAATAGGATTTTTATGTACTTAGTTGGTATGCCTAAATAAATAAATAAATAAACTATTGTAGGATAGGAGGTACAATCAGTTGCAGCATAGACATGCAGACATATGTGAGTATAAGTGAGTTAGTTAGTGACGGGAAAAGTGTGTGGATGAGGAAATAACTTACAGGTATGACAACTTGACTGTGAGACAGTAGCACTTTTGATCTGTCGAACTATTCGGCTAACGAATTGTCGTTATTTGTCGTCTTGAAGATTAGATTTAATATTTAGAGATTTATAATAGGTATATGTTACATGTAACTTTCTTTTATCATTTATAGCGTTGCGAGGGATGCCGTGGCGACACGTCCGTACGCTGAAGGTCTGTGTAACCATATAAGATGATTGTAGAGACTGAGTATAAATTGATCAAGTTACAAAATATTGATACATCGTTAGGGTTTTATATTCTCCATCAGTGATCCACATACCTGTGGTCCTGCAGCACGAGGCAGACAACGGCGGCGGTCTGCGTGTCGCCCAGGTCGGCGTGCAGGCGCAGCGCGGCCGCCAGCAGCGGCGCCGTCGCCAGCCCCCTGCGGGCCCCCACCCCCACGCCGCCCCCGCCCCCAGCGCCGCCCCCGCCCCCCGCTCCGCCCCCGGCCGCCGCGCCGCGCACCGCCAGCGCCGCGCCCCCCGCGCCCGACGACTCCTGGCTCGCGCTCGACTCGCCCTCCTCCGACTTGGAACAATACGGGTTAGTTCAGTGTGATATGTAAAATTTACTCAATAAGACTTTAATTAACGAGTAAATAAATGTCCGCATTCAATTGAACACTGCCGACTTCCACAACTCAATTGTTGAAAATGAAATTATAACGCAAATAAACTGTATATACAAACATACCTGGTGGGGTAGACGCTGCGTAGCGCGGTGCGGCGGCTCGTCGTGCGGGGCGGAGCCCGACGACTGCGAGCTGCCCCCACTGCCTGCGCTGCCGCTGCCCCCGCTGCCCGCGCTGCCTGCGCCGCCCTCCGACACTGCACACATCGCTTGTTGACAACTAACTAGTGCTAGTGCCTATTATATGGTACATGTGCATTTGAAATATAATGTTTTATTACTAGAACACTCGTTACATTTACTAGTCACTTTGGTCCTTCTAACCGGATCGTGCGTAATCATTATATATTTTTACCTGGTACAATTACAAAAAACGTGTGGCATTTGTATAAAATATTTGGATAATCTTTGTAGTGTACTAGATTACAAATTCTTAGCTATAAAAATTTTGCTAACAAATCGTAAGAGTTGCAGGAGAAACATTCAAATTTGTACATTCTCTAACTGTTAAGCTCAGTATGAAAAATAATGCATAATTGTAGTAATTGGATGAACTAATAATTTCAATAAAAATGTTAATGAAAATAAACGAAATAACGGACAATCAGCGCCTTTTTTGCACATACTTTGAACACTGAATATGGTTGATTTTTTTTTTATTTAATGCGATTTAATTTATACTCGTAACTAATGCGTGTATGGACTTGATACGAAAACATGAAAAAACGGTTAAAATTTTAAAAAAAATTGTCACCGTTTCCTTCGTGGTCGTGGTCCTCAGCAGCAGGCGCGAGCGCGTGGCCATGCGCATGCGCGTGCGGCGGCGCGTGCGCGTGCGGCGCGGCCAGCGGGAACGCCTCCTCGGGCAGCGTCCAGTCCGCCGCCTCCACGTCCACGTAGTGCGCCGACGCCGCCGACACCCAGCCCGGGGACTCCGCCCCTGCCACCAATACATCTACTACTAACACATGGCACACCTAATGAGTAAAAAGAGTTTAAATGACTTACATCCAGGCACTGCATACGTAACCATATTTATTTATATCCAATAAACACCACTTTAAACTTTAAAAGCTGCGATTTTAGGAAAATAACCTGAATTTATTTCGTTCACGAATTACGACAGGCAAATAAAATACAATAACGTGTACGTGAACGGTCTAGCATATCTATATCGCTCTAACGCACGCAAAACTATGTTCTTTCTGTTTTGTATTGCCAATCTGTCTTGACTTAGTCAAAGTCATAATAAATGTA
This sequence comes from Pyrgus malvae, assembly GCA_911387765.1. NCBI lineage: Eukaryota > Metazoa > Arthropoda > Insecta > Lepidoptera > Hesperiidae > Pyrgus > Pyrgus malvae. The sequence goes on along the minus strand of OU426958.1, from coordinate 937,894 downwards.
TGCATAAAATAGCATTTAAATGTTACGCGATTTTGACAGAAACACTGGATGTTCTACTACCATAGGCATGACGTCAGTTGGTTTTGTAAACAAATTTGACGACGCCTGTACCGCATGGTTACCATACCGGATTGCCGATCGGAGGGTCCCGGGGTTCGATTTCCGGCGAAACAGAAATTTGAATGATGAGTTTAAAATTTCTGTTCCCGGTCTGGATGTGTGTGTTTCTGTCATTATGTATGTCCATGGTACCCACGACACAGCGTATATCTACCTTACTTTGGGACTATGAGTGTGAAGCGTTATTTATTTATATTTACAAAATGCTCTAATATTGGTCTCTGCTGTAGTTGTAAATTCAAACGTTGCGTTGATCAGTTGACACTTCTTTCTTTCAGCCACTCGCTTCGCACAAGATGGCGCCACGGGTATTCCTAAATCACGATTGAAGTATTCAGATTATCTGGACATAAATATATACAAGCTCCGAAATTAGTCAGTTGGGACACGGCCGTTCCTTGACATGACCACCTCCACCAAAAAAAAATCATTTGGCAAGTACCGTCGTCCCGCTTGGCGAACTTAGCGGGCGGGATGTAGATGGTGTGTGTGGGCAGTCCGAGGACCCCACTATGCTTGTGGATCCGACTCTCCGCCCACTCTTCTGCTTCCTCTAGCGGCTCCTCCTCTACCGCGCTGGAAACATTATTGTTTTTTGTTTAATAGAATCATAAAAACAACAACAAGTGGGTAGCCAAAATTCTACAAGATTCGTTGTGAAAATTACAGAAGGTTAGTATAGCGTGTAGCGCCATATCACAGTGCGCTATATTTCTTTAGCGCGTAGCGCATGTTATGTACTTAGACGCTACAGTTCTATGAATATTCACAGCATAGAGACTACACAGAGAGGCGATAGACCTGTAGAGCGGCGCGGCGGGGAGGGGGTCGGGGCGCGGCGGCGGCGCGGGGGGCGGCGGCGCGGGCGCGCGCTTGTCCGGCGCCGCCCCCTCCGCCCCGCCCGCCCCGCGCGCGCTGTACACCAGCTGCACCACGCTCCACACGTGCGCCACCTGACCAACAAATATTATGCTCTTAGATGAAGGCTTCAGGTCCCGTCACCAAGTATTTAGGTAAAAATGTAAATACCCTTAAGAGTTTCAATGTTTCATCTCCTTAGACCACGAAAAGATCTCTAAATTCATCGTTTAGACTCGTTAGGACTCGAAATCGAGCCTAGGATTTCTTACACGGCACCCCAGCGTGGTAACAAATGTGCCATTCGTGTTAGAATCGTGTTAACCTGAATAACTAACTCTTTTGATGATGAATTGGTGGTGATGGGATACAAAGGTGACAAAGGTACAGGGTGACAAAGAAGGACTACTTAAAAGTGGAAAAAACTCACCATATGCCTAGAATGCTTCCTAGCAACGTTAGCGTTATGGGCGGCCAGCACGTGCGGCGCGTCGCCCCTCATGCGGTACTCCCGCGCGCACGCCAGCACGGGCGAGTCGTCGGACACGGGGCGGTGCCGCGCGAGCGTGGAGGCGGCGCTGCCGGCGAACGCGCTCTCCAGGGCCGCCTGCGCCGCCGCGCTCAGCGATCCGGCTGTCGGTTGTTTGCGTCTGAATATGTCAACAAAATTTGGTTCACGTTTTATATGTTACTTAATTACAACTGAAATAATTGGAAGCGATCGGCTAAAAGGCAATGCACGAGTGGAAGTTGTTTCATCTGAAGTGGCCGAAATGGGTTGAGCTGTAACCTGACATTGGCAATATGCAAGGATTGTGCAGTGCCGTAACTGAAAGAAAAAAATGAAGGGTTACTGACCCCAGGCCGGGCACGTGTCGCTCGGGCGCGGGCGGGGCGGGCGCGGCGGGCGGGGGCGCGGGCAGCGGGCAGTCGGGCGCGGCGTGCGCCAGCTGCCCGCGCGCCGACACGCACACGCCCTGCGGGTTGGCCCACAGCACCGGGTGCGCCGCCTCGCTGAACCGGTGCCGGTACAGCGAGCAGTCCTGCGCACCAACACTTTCAACTTACTGATCAACTGGCAAAAGTAACATAACACTTGGGAGCAGCCGGTGCTCGTACTGTCGAAGAAAAAGCTAGGCAACTGCAACGTCGCTACCTCAAACGTTTGTTCGTCAACTCTCTCATCCCTATCAAATAAAATAATGAAGTAAAAATAAGTATCGAAAGTTGATGTTTGAGTTCGCCTGAGCGGTAAAAACAAATGTGCGATATTCTTCGCGAAAAAAGTAAATCTGGCAGTATTCTGATACACACTATAGGGCAATATTTTAATCGAGTATCAAATATTTTAATCACTTAAAAGTAATTTGGCTGCAACCTTTTTTGCGACCCACTGCTGGGTACGGATCTCACCCCACTATTTGGAGAGGCCTGGAGCTTACTCTACCGTGCTGCTCCAACACAGGTTGGTGGAGTAATTTACACGATTAAAATATTGGATTAAATGCTAATATTCAAAAACATTGTGTCAAGTCAAACGATCCATGCGCCAACCGTACAGTAGGAGTACAGATAATACTTAGCTTATAACTGCAACTTACTCGACTGGTGGAGAGGAAGGCGTAGGGCGAGGCCTGCCACGCGATGGCGGTGGTCACGTCCCGGTGCTCGGCGAAGGTGGCGAGCGGCACGTGCGGCCGACGTACGTCCCACACGTGTACTGCACAGTCCAAAACCAGCGCACACGATGCTACCTGGAACCTGCAAAATTCTCAATATAATCAGTATCAATACGCGCGATTCATCTCACAGCCAAACGCAATGCAGCATCGATGCATGCGCAAATCGCCGATCGCCGATACTAAAAGTAGCTAGTGTGACTTGACCCGTGGCCGTTAAAATAGATTTTTACACATTTTTCCACTAACTCGTATTATCATATTAAACCTTTGTTTTGGTAATGGGGCAGGGGAAACCTTCAAAACGCCCCAGAATAGGCCCATCTTCGGGAGAGCAGATGTGCTCTCCTACACCTTCCGATGCGTACGGCGGCATGCAGCCACGCACACATCGTCTCCCTTCCCGGGGCTGCTGGCTGGACGGGTCGAGCTCCCACTCTGAGAGTGGCACTCTCCCCGCCCACAACCCCGGAAGCCCCCTTTTAGTCGCCTCTTACGATCAGGCAGGAGACAGCGGCGGAGCTCTATTCTTAATCCCGAAGCTACAGACACGAATATAATTGTAAATATAATAAAAAGAATTAAATAGGTACATATATTCAACAACAGCTGGCTGCAACCCTTTTTGCGTCCCACTGCTGGGCACGGGTCTCCCCCCATTATTAGGGGGTGGCCTGGAGCTTACTCCACCACGCTGCTCCAATGCGGGTTGGTGGAGCTGCGGGTTAGTGGCCAAACCGCCGTCGGATGTTTTCAAGCCCATAAGGCCTCCGACAAGGCTTAACGACTGTTATCTATCGACAACAACCGGGACCGACGGCTTAACGTGCCCTCCGAAGCACGGAAATGCGCATGAATTTTTTGCCACTAACGGTCACCCATCTCACACTCGACCGTGCCCGTTTGGCTTAATTGCATAGATCGCTTGCGTTCTACGCTAACCGCCGGGCCATACGCGCTGTACAGTATCAACAACAGTATCAAACAAATTATTTACTGCGTTTAAATTATCGCCTACGAATTATAATAAATGGATAAACAGCAATCAGCTGTGCCAGACGTGGTCGCGGTCCTTGAGCAAGGATAACTGAGGATTTTAAACTGATGAGTAAAATAATGTCTGAAGTCTTTTTATGTGTGGCATAAAAAAGGCATCATAATGTTAATATTACTACATAGACTTACATAGTGCTATTATTAGGTACTTAGCAATGCAATGGTCAATTTATATATTAAGTATTTTCAAAACCCACCATTAAATATTCCTTACCTTTTTTGCGGTCTCCATTTAACATGTCCGACAGAGGCAATAGTGTATATCGTGTGCTCCAAATTTGGTTTCGCATGGATGTCCCAGACCTAAAAATATTTTAATTTTAAGATCTTGATAAAGGTCACATGGAGGGACAATGGAAGTTGCAACACCAAGACATACAAATTTTGTTTATGCCCGGCAACCATTCAATGTGACTTTTTTGTTAATTTAACTAACTCGGCCGCAATATTGAAGGGAGATAGAAAAAATACGAGTGAAAATCCAGCGTGTCATATTTTTTCTTTCTAAAATTTTTTGTTCCTTATTTGCAATTGATAAATTCCTAAATTTAGTGTTAACTGCTTTGCTACGTATAGTCATTTTATCTGACGAATGCCAGTTTTCCGTGTAGGGCTGTATGTACGTGTTTCAGTTTGTCACGGGCGAGTGGTCAATGCTGGAACTACATATTAGTAACTTAAGACTGCTTGACAGCTTTAAGGTAACGCAAACAGAAACAACGTGCATATACACCTCTACAACCGCGGTAAATCCGCATTCGTAAGATAAATGAATTATATCTTATATAGAAATATCTCTATAAATATTTCTGTGTATAACAAACGCATACAATAAAATTCACGTCCATGTGTCTAATTCTCTATGTTCTGACCGATAACAATGCAGTATCGGTCGCCTTTTATTATTTACGGCTAATGATACACAAACTGCCAGACGGAGTTATCTGTGTTGACCTACTTGCGCACGGAGACTGCTGACATGGCGGTAGATTAATGTACACGTTCCTATTATTATTTACAAAATATTTAATTACATTTATTCTACACGACTCATATTTGAACAGGCTATTGCCTATTATGTTAATTCTAGTGCCTATTTGTAGGCGATGACAAAGTTCCCTATCGATTGAACAACACTTTGAGAATTTATATTTATACATCTGTATCTTTCTTTTCTGGGAGGTCTCCCAGCCTCTAGAAGTAGGTACCTATATTGGCGATGTCTTTGTCTTTATGGATTAAGTCTTCTAAAACCAATCGCATGTAAACACGGGTCTTAAGTTTGGTTTGGTCTGGCCGCCTTTTTTTTGTTTGATTATTATCATTGAAAGCCAAAGAGTTACTCCCTTTTTCAATAATGTTGGACCAGACAGCTCAGAGTGCTAATGTGTGAATGAGTGACAACGCAGCGCTCATGGTTTCACTTGTTTTATACCTAGACAATACTGCATCAACGCCTCATTGGAGCAGCGTAATGTCCTCCAACCTCCAGCCTTCCACCACAACGTAATAACCTCCAGCCTTCCACCAATTATGGGAGAGGCCTGTTTCATGCTTACCTTGATAGTCTTGTCGCGCGAGGCGGTGGCCAGCCAGGGCATCTCGGGGTGCCAGTCGCAGGCGAACACGGGCCCCGAGTGCGCGGTGAACTGGTGCAGCGCCCGCTCGTGGCGGCGCGCGTCCCACACCTGCACGGTGCCGTTCTCGGACACGGCCGCGAACGCGTGCGCGTGCTCCAGGTGCGGGCTGAACTGCACGTCGCGGATCGACTCTGTGTTGCTGCATTTTTTTTATTTGAATTAAGTAACAGACGGGTATGCAGGCCACATGGTGTTTAGTGGTCACTGCAACCTATGGACATCTACACACCACCTCAAACAAGCCTAAGCCATGGTCATATGAATGCAGTTGTGCTGTTAATCCAAATGCAGATGGTCACCTCATGTTTTACTGCACTTAATGTCACTACTGGTGCCAGCAGTGGACGCGGGAAGACAGGTGGATGTCGCCTACTTTGATTTCCGAAAGGCATTCGACACGGTCGATAACGATGTTCTGCTTACAAAATTGGCCGGCCAGCGCAGGGTTCACGTCTCACACGTTGACCTTTTTCGCTAGCTACTTGCAGAACAGGCGTCAATACGTCGACTGTGCAGGATGTCTATCGGACCAGTACCCAACTAGCAATTTAGGGCCCCTCCAATTTATCTTAATGATAAATGACTTGCCAGAGGTGGTCCAAGAGTCGACTTGTCTACTATTTGCTGACTATACTATACTATACTATACTATTAGTCTACTATCAAGTGGGGCTGCAGCGCGATATCGATCGGATAATCGAATGGAGCCATAATAACAAGCTTCATTTTAATGTTGCTAAGTGCTCCGTGCTGTCGTTTAGCCGTTCTCGCGGCCCTCAGCTCTATCCATACCATGTCGGGGGGAAGCCACTCACACGCGTCGCGGAGGTAAGGGATCTAGGAGTTCGTTTCAACTCTGATCTTAACTTTAGAGACCATATAGCCGAGGTGTGCAAAAGAGCGTACCGGAACCTAGGCTTCATACTAAGGCAATCACATAGTTTTACCAATTCTCGTGAATTACGCGCCTTATATGAGGCCTTGGTGAGGAGCCATCTGGAGTACAGTTCGGTTGTATGGTCTCCGAGTGAGATTAAATATGGTACAATGTTGGAACGAATTCAACATAAATTCATTAGGTTCCTGTATCTAAAATTGTACGGAGTCTATCCAGGATATCCACTGCTGTATCCTACTTTGTACGTCCTCGGCATGGTGGGGTACAGCAAGCTGGAAGTACGACGAGAGGTGCCCCTAGCTAAGTACCTATTCGAGATACTGCGAGGTAAAAAAGAGAATTCAGCAGTAATGGAGGAGCTGAAACTGTATGTGCCGGATAAGTACATGCAGCGTCGGAAACAGCCGCCACTTTTGGCACTGCCTCATGCGCGCACCAACTTGCTGCGCCAAGCGCCGATCAAGCGAGCGTTGCGCAATCTTAATAGGGTAGCGGATCGCATTGATCTTTTTAAATGCACACTGGACGAGTTCACAAAGGTCGTGTCTAATGTGATTGAAAATAAATAATTTATTTAATCGACATTTGTATAATTTTTTTTTGTTTAGTATTTAATTTTTATAATTTCTGACTTAAGTATATTTTGACTTTGAATTTTTTGAAATGATTGTTTATATTGTAATGTGTTATTTGTTGTTTTAATTTAATTTTTTGACATGAAATTAACCTACATTTTTTTAATTTATAATTTGATGTATAATTTGACATTTAATTATTATATTATTATAATTGTAATGATATTTTAAATTTATATTTTATATTTGTATAGCCAACATAAAATATAATTAAATAATGAAATATGATGTAATCTACGCTAACGCATAAGGTTAGCCTGTAATGTTAGCTGTAATGTGTTCTTATATAAATAAATAAATAAATAAATAAATGTATTTCTTGCCAGTAACTGCACCTTTCCACCAAAACAATTGAATTGCTTCACAGCAAAAGTGGGTGCAGCTACAAAAAATCAAAAAGTAGGTGCAAGTACTTCATCAGTCTAACTGTTAACAAACACAGTGATTTTACATTTTACCCCAATTGATAAAGGATCATTATCATGAAGTGAACATCATATTATACAGATCATATTTAGAGTACGTTTTACTCCCTTAGAATCTTAGAAACAGATTTTTAAAAATCTTTTCCTAATGCTCACTAATGTCACTTGAGCAATCTCTATTTAAAGTTTGATGTGAATTCATTAAAACTGAACATCATGTTGCATGAAAGCTTGCTATGCACCTTATTAGCAGCAAAAGCCACAAGTAACAATTGTGTAGATTGCAGGCAATAAATAAATAAACTCTGTGTGTTGTTTTCAACTTTCATATTGTATTTATGTTCATACAAATATTTGACCTACAAAAAGGATTATTAGAGCATTTAATAAGGACTTAATGACTTTGTTTACTAAATTATTTATGTGTGTAAAATATTTATTTGTGGAACAATGCCTATAAACCATAATTAAGGTAAATGATTATTACTATAATTACCTGATGAATGTCCTGGCAACCTCCTTCATTCGCAGGTCGAAGCATTTCATCATGCCATCTTGAGAGCCGGATATCAACAAGGCCGGGTCAGTGAGATGGAAGCTCACCTGTTGATAATTTTTTTAAACTTTGTTCTTATTAAAATTTAAGTGTATAACCTACATAAAAAAATACGAGTTACACATTGTCCGTATGATAATTTATTAAAATGATTTGTAGAATTTAAGTTTTCTAGTCATACACTTTTTAGTTACCTTATTGACTGTTCTTTTATGATCAGAGAAAACATGTTCTTGCTTAGAACGGCCAGAACGCCCCAGATTCCACACCACCACTGCTCCATTTGTAGCTGCTGTAGCTAATGTGTTCTCTGAAATATATGAATATTTTTAACACTCCACTCATCATTTGTAATATTTACTTCTGTAGTGGTCAGCAATCATGTATCATAGATCCAAAAGGAGACATAATATAGCAATGAAATTGAATGTCTATAATAATTTTAACATAACATAACATGATAAAAGGAAAGACCTAGAAGTGAGAGGATACGCCTACCAAGGTGTTAGTAAATTCAAGTATTTGGGATGTACTGTTACAGACACAAACCAGAGGGTGGAAGAAATTGATATTTGCATCCAAAACACTTTGAGATGTACAGCAGCTCTTCACAAAGTACTGGTGTCCAACCGGATACATAGGAGAACTAAAATTCGTATATACAAAACCGTCATCAGACCAATTTTAATGTATGAATGCGAAGCCTGGACATTAACCTTAAAAGAAGAGAATAAGCTGTTATTGGCGGAAAGGAAGATTCTGGGGCCAATAAAAACGGAAGACGGGAGATGGAGAGTGAGAAAGAATTTAGAGATAGAAGACCTGGTGTCCGAACCTAACATTATCAGAGAGACCAAAGCGGCTAGGCTTCAGTGGCACGGACACTTAGAGAGATTAGGAGAGGATTGGACTGTTAAGAGAGCATATTTGGGACAACCAAACAGGAAACGACCGGTAGGACGTCCTAAATATCGCTGGAAAGACCAAATAGCTCAAGACCTACTCAGCCTCGGCGTTAGCGACTGGCGAGAGTTAACGCAAGACCGAGAGGTGTGACGTCTTCTGGTGCCGGAGGCCAAGACTCACTTTGGGTCGTTGCATCACCATAGTATGTAAGTAAGTAAGTAAGTATAAAATTTTTAAACTTACCTTCAATGGAACTCCATGCAACATCAATAGATGAAAAATTGAGATTTAAATTTTTACCAACTCGTAGATTGCATACCTCTGAAAATTCGTTTTCACCGATCGAAAACACTTTGAAAACTGAAAAAAAGTAAACATGTTAATTATCTTATAACTAGCTAAAATTATCATTTGCAGTAGGCGTTTTGTGTACATACCATTTCTTCCTGCTATTACGACTTGTGTGCAGTCTTTATTTAATGCTAGAGCATTAGCGGGTCCCTCTTGCGAGACGCAAATTGTATTTGAAGGAATCATTGTAAAGTCCAAACTTTTTCAGATATTCATTTCATAACGAAATTGTAAACAAAGTAGTTGAACGGTGCAATTTATTTGTCTTATTGTTTACTCCAAATATTACTTGTTTTATGCGAAATAATTAACATTTAAATAAAACACAATTCACGTTCATAATCCGAAATTGATTACAACAAAATAGTTTAGTTTGTTTGTTTGTTTAGTTTGATGACAATTTGACATTCTCTACTTGACGATCTGTCATTTGTCACTGTAATCAGCTGACACTGACGGTTCATTATTGACAGCTGACCACTGAATTACAATGACTAACGAAACCCCTGGCATTACAATAAATAGTATTATTTATTCTTATGCTACTACCATAAGAATATTTATTCTTATGCTACCACCATATGAATAAGAATAAATAATAATTCTACTACTATGTTTGTGCAAGTGACAAATTTGGAGTTTTGGCGGGAAGTCGAAAAAGACATATTGTGCTCTTGTTTTATTTTCATTTTCTTGGGTATTTTTGAGTTATATCGGATAAAGTTGATGGCATTTTGTTTGATATAGGTTAGTTACAGTGCACGAGTGTTTGTGAAATAGAATAACAGTGCTAAAATGTGTTTTTTCTGCTTGCCTCCAAAATTCCATCGGACACGTTCTAGTAAAGTAGCCATCGCTTTACTTGAGTGTTGGACTGATTAGACTGACTGATTACTGACGACTTACTTACTGACTTTGTTTTGTTATTACTTCTCATTGAAACTGGCAAAAAATTGATGCAAAAATTATACTTGACGCTGGCAGTATGCACAGTGTTTGCGATGCCATAATTGAAAAAAAAAAGTGACAAATTGTTATGTCAAATCAATCACAGACAGAGTACAATAAATTTGTCAAATCAAATCAACTATCGACGACGATTTATTCGGAATTATTAGTTAAATTTAACCATGAAATGAGTTTGGCAAAATGTTTTATGTAACAAAATAACTCCTGGTGGAGTAAATTAGATTTTTGTTAATATGTAAGACGAGATAGTGCAGTCATTTAATTAAGAAAAAGACAATGGACGGTGGTGATCGTATTTTGGTGGCCGCTGGCTTAACCGCGGCTGTTGTGGTGGGAGCGTTTGTTCTCTGGGGTCCGGGTGGGGCTCCGAAGATTCGCAAGCGGCGCGGGCAGATCGCGGGGCTGCAGAACCTCGGTCGCACATGTTTTCTGAACACGCTGCTGCAGGCGCTAGCTGCGTGTCCTACATTCATAGAATGGCTTCGGAAATATGCCAAGTCCGACGGACACAACAGCATGATAACAACTTTATATACTGTTATTGAAGGTAATTCCTTTCTTTAGTCAAACTTCTCCATCGTAAAATGTAGTTTATCCTTTATTATATTAGCAAAAACCTATTGCTTAAAACACAAACATAAATATGACCGAAAAATGCCAATGCCAAAATTAGCCATGCTAACATATTCACACTTTGTCCCAGTGGTAAATGGAACGCATGAATCAGCCCGAGGCACGCCAGTCTGTCCACTTGGAGTGCTGCAAGCTCTAAGGGCAGCAGGCTGGGTGGTGCCCGCAGACCAGCATGATGCACATGAGCTGCTCCATGTGCTCCTGTCCTGCATTGAAGAAGAGACTAATGCTATGGCTAAGAAGGTACATAGAGTAAAGAAACTGATCTATCCATCCAACAGCCTTTATAAGTCTACTAATGGTGAATATTGTAATAATGAATAACAAATTCATGTTTGTTAATAAATTCTTGGAAATAATTAGACATTGTGCCTATTTATTTTGAAGTGTTCAAGCACACTTAGTATTATTGCTATTAGAACTGTTTGTCAGTTATGCAGCATTGTATGCCCTATTTCTTTTAGGTCAAATTGAAACCATTATAGTTATTATTGAAATTAAAGCAGACAAAACATAGATCACATAAATTAGGATATTAAACTTTCATTTTTATTAACAAGTTCTGTAATAACCTGACTTGCTTTAGTAGACCAATAAAATGAATAGTTTAGTACTTTTGTCTTGTAAACCAATATTGATACATAATATTCACTAATCTAGAAGGCATTTTTAGTCTAAATAGTTAGTTTTATTTTGAACAGCCGGGCTGCTTGTCAGATGCGCTAGGCTTAGGCGGGCGCGCATGGTCAGCTCTGGCGTCGCCCGCGTCGCCGCCCGCAGCGCCTCTGGCTCTTCGCCCCGACAACGGCGATTCCATCCCGCGCCCGCCGCGACCTGCTTCTGCAGCACCACCTGGAGAGCCGGACCTTGTTGATCCTGGTCAGTCCTGTCTTACGATAATGATATTTGTTTCAGCAGATGCGGGAGGCCTCAGGGAACTTCTTCAATGATTTATTTTATTGAAAATTGGTTAAAATCGTTTATTTAGAAAACCGTTACAGACTGCGAATTTGAATGGTATGTATGGTAGTGATAGGTTGCTTGACTGTTAGCGAGAGCGAATGAAAGATGAATGGCTGGTCATGTATGACCAGGCTGTGACGTAGGCTCGAACGTTCCGTTTCGCCGCAACATGGCCCCGGCCTTGGAAGCTCCTGGTTCCAATGAATCTTCTTTGAACAGAGGACAAATTTTTGAAAATGCGCGTCTCACGATGGCTCCTGATGCTGTGCGTATGTCCGCCACTCTGGATACACCTTGGCTCCCCTCAATGGTGTTTATGATGCAACCAATTTTCCATTTTAACGGTGGAAGGTTGTCGTCTTTGATAACGACCATCGTATTGGGCTGTAGACTTTCATTGTTCTCCATCCACTTACATCTGGTTTGGAGCTCCGATACGTACTCCTTTGCCCAGCGAGTCCAGAAATGCTGGCGAATCTGCTCCACCCTCTGGTAGCGATTGAGAATTCCACGAACATCTCGCATGTCTTGGTGCACTATCGAAGTAAGGGGACGACCAACCAGGAAGTGACCGGGACTGAGGGGAAGAAAGTCATGCGGATCGGATGATAGTGGTGACAAAGGACGGGAGTTAAGGATGGATTCTATTTGTGCTAACACCGTGGTAAACTCTTCAAAAGTTAAATGAGCGTTACCAATTACGCGTGCCAAGTGTAGCTTGCAGGATTTAACTCCAGCCTCCCACAAACCTCCGAAATGAGCTGCATAGCATGGTATAAATTTGAACTGTATTGCTTGTTCAGTAGCGTACTCACGAATATCATCCGCACAAGATGTCAGGAATTGCGTGAGTTCATTTTTAGCACCGACGAAATTTTTACCGTTATCCGAAAATATTACATCGGGCCTTCCGCGCCGTGATATAAAGCGTTTAAGGGTTAGAATGTATGCTTCAGTGGTTAAATCGCTTACTAATTCCAAATGTACCGCGCGTGTGACGAAGCATACAAAAAGGCAAATGTAGGCCTTTACCGTTCTAGCACCCCTACCTTTCCGGTTTAGTATGAACACCGGACCGGCATAATCAACGCCGCAGTAAAGAAACGGGTATGTTGGGGTTAATCGCTCTTTCGGTAAGCTACCCATTATAGGATTCAGGGTTTTACCTTTCAATCGCCTACATTTAACACACTCGTTTACAATTTTACGCGCGAGATTTCTACCACTTATGGGCCACCACTGTTGGCGAATGCTGTATAGTAGCGCCTGAGGAGCAGCATGAAGTAGCCTTTGGTGCTCGCTTCGCGTTAGCAACACAGTGAAGTGATGTTTGGAGCAAAGCAGCACTGGATGCCTTTGATCATAATCAAAATGACTCGAATTTTCGAGGCGACCACCGACGCGAATTACGTAGCTGCTGTCAATAAATGGGTTTAATTTAAATAGGCTTGGTTTAGATTTAAGAGATTTTTTATTTAAAATCAAATTATATTCCTCACGAAAAGACTCTAATTGCGACAATCTAGATAGGCCTAATTCAGCGTTTCTCAGTTCGTCGATAGTAAGTTCACCCGTTTTACGATTTAAATTTTTATTGCGTGCGTTATAAATAAATCGAAGGACATAAGCAAATGCGCGTTTCATGCGTTCAAACTGAGAAAATCTAAAGAAAGGGAAAAATTCTGTGTGTTGTTCCGACAGCAATACATTCATAACATTAGATTTAACTTCTGGTAGATCGTGCTGTAGCGTGTTAATATTTAAATCCGAAGTTAATTTGTGGCTGTCAAACTTAGGGTCACGAAGGAACTGCGGGCCCTCCCACCAAGATACCGAAGAAGCTAAATCAGTAAGGGTGACCCCGCGTGACACCATGTCGGCCGGGTTATCCTTTCCACACACATGATGCCACGGTAATTCTTGTGTAAGTTCGTGAATCTCAGCCGTGCGGTTTTGTACGAAAGTTTTAAGTAAATTAGGTGCCATGCGTAACCAACCTAATACTATCGTCGAGTCGGTCCAAAAAATTATATTATTGTAATTATAATGTAGTGATTCACGAATTTTACTATAAAGTCGCGCGCCCAACAGGGCACCGCAGAGCTCGAGCCTAGGGATGCTCACTGGTTTCAGGGGCGCGACCTTGCCCTTGGAACATAATAACCTAACAGTTACATCACCATTAGTATTTGACATCGTGCGGACGTAGGCGCACGCGCCATATGCAGTTTGGGATGCGTCGGTGAAAATGTGCAATTCGATATACTTAAAGTCATTACAAACAACGCGTCGAGGAATACGAATGCATTCAAGTGATGAAAGGTTTTCAGCAAAACGCTTCCAGGTCTCCATCACATCGTCAGGTAGTGTATCATCCCATCCTAGTTTTAATAACCATAATTTCTGCATTAAAACTTTAGCGATCATGATTGTAGGACTTAATAAACCAAACGGGTCAAATATTTGAAAGACGTGTGACAATATAGTACGCTTGGTTATAATACCGTTATTGTGTGTTGTAGTTTGGGTGTTATAATGAAATTGATCGGTTAAGTTATTCCAACCGATACCTAATGTTTTACAGTGAATATTATTTACGTCTAAATTTAATTGTTTGACACTATTAAACGTTTTTGTCGGTGACGCGTCGCAATTAAAATTAAATATCCACTTACGTAATGGAAAACATCCCGACTGTAAAACTTTAGATGTTTCTTCACATAACTTTAATAGTGTGTTCTTGTCGTCATGCCCAGTAATCATGTCATCGACAAAGAAGTCTTCGGCTATGATGCGCTTTACTTCTGGATTGGAGCAACCTGCAGCGGTTTCCTTTAAGCAACGAACCGCCAGGAAGGCTGCTGCTGCAGTGCCGTATACTACGCGGTCATGCCGATACACACCAATAGGTTGAGTTGGGTCCTCACGCCATAAGATGAGCTGTAGTTCGCGCTGGTCTTGGGCGACTTCAACCTGTCGGTACATTTTTTCTACGTCTGCACAAGCTACGTACTTGTGCATACGAAGACGTAGTAGTATGGCCATCAGGTCACCTTGTATAGGAGGCCCTACGAGTTGCAGGTCATTGAGTGATACCCCAGAACTAGAGGCGGCACTGGCATCGAATACAACGCGTAGCTTTGTGGTAGTGCTGTGGTCGCGCATGACACCATGATGCGGCATAAAGAAATGAGGCTGCGCAAAGGATTGTATTCGAGTCATGTGACCTAGGGCTATGTACTCATGCATAAAATCCGTGTATAATTTCTTATACGCAGGTTTTTGCTGTAATCGTTTCTCCAGCGATAAAAATCTGTTTAGGGCTTGAGGGTATGACTCACCTAAACTTTGTGGGTTTGATTTGAGGGGAATTCTAACGCAAAACCTTCCGTCACTGTTGCGAGTTGTAGTTGTGACGAAATGATTTTCGCATTGTCTTTCCTCCTCCGTGCGTGTATCACAAGATTTAGGTAGTTCCTCAAGCTCCCAAAACTTACGAAGTTGATTTTCTATCGCTGCAGAAAAGCTACACAGGATGTGGCCCGTTGTTCGTGCGACGTTGATGGGGCCCGAAATGATCCAACCTAATTGTGTGTTCTGTAAAAAGGGACCACTAGGTAAGCGTAATTTACCTTCGCATAGTAAATCCCAAAAGACATCGGCGCCTAACAAGATATCTATTTTTTGCGGATTTAGAAAGTCTGGATCGGCTAGTTGTACGTTACCAGGAATCCTAAATTGTGTGCGATGTATAGGTATCGCTGGTAACGTTGAGGTAATGTCAGATAAAACAAAACATTGGATGCGCATGCTATACGGGCTAATGCGCGATTTTATTTTAATCCAACAAGTTTGCGTGGATTGTGTGTGTGTATTTCCTACGCCATGTATTTCTTGAGTGGACTGTATTAATGGTGTGTCTATTAATTTACATAATGATTGTGATATAATGCATCTTTCACTCCCGGAATCAAGTAGTGCGCGAGCTAAGTGATATTTATTGTGTTTATCTTTAACTTCCACTAACGCTGTAGATAATAGTACGCACTGCCGGCCGCTGAGACGATCGCGTAAAAAATCTGTCTTTGTGTTATGCATGTCATTACATACGGGCAGAGGTTGCGACTCGAGGGGGGACGCGTGCATAGTCAAGAACGGTTTGTTATCGCTCACTGCATTAGCCGGCCCACCGCAGTTAACTTCATTATCTTTGTGAATCAATGAGTTGTGTTTTAAATCGCATTTTTTGCACGGGCCGCGCCGGCAGTCTTTAGCGGAGTGTCCCGAGCGCAAACAGTTCTCGCACAACTTATTATCTTTAATTGTTTTAAGTTTTAATTCTAAACTAGAGTTTAAAAATTGTTGACATGCATAAAGCGGATGGTTCGAGCTACACATAATGCAACCCGGTTTACGTAAAGTGTGCGGCTTATTAGTGGAAACGTTGCAGTGAAATTTTGAGTTTATTTGTGGCTTATTGAATGTTTTGTTCGTGATCGCGTTGCTGTGATTTACCTGCAGCGTTTCCAACATATCGGCCCTATTTTTGAGGAACGCTAGTATGTCGTCTACCTTCAGCTTAGACTTAGAATCACCAAATTGTTTTAGTGATGTGCTTTTATGTTGTTCCCACTCGCGCTCTGTAGTTTTATCCAATTTTGAAGCGATTATATAAATAATTAGTGTATCCCAGCTATCTACTGGTTCACCTAACAGCTTAAGTGAACGTAAATTTTTTAAAATGTTGTCAATCAGATTGCGTAATGAATTTGGTGATTCTTTTGTCAAGGGTTGAATGGTAAAAAGCGATTTTACATGATTATGCACCAACAACCGAGTGTTATCGTAGCGTGTGAGTAATAATTCCCATGCTACCGCGTAATTAGCAGCTGAGAATTCGAGTGCATCTATGACCAACGCAGCGTTGCCCTTTAGTGACGATTTTAGGTAGTGGAATTTTTGAATGCTGTGTATGCTATCTGAGTTGTGTATGAGTGATTGAAAGGTATCCCTAAATTCCAGCCAGTGCTCATAGGAACCATCGAAGGTAGGGATTGAGATGGTAGGCAATTTAATCGAATCACACGGTGCTTTATTGGAATTAGAATCGATGTTTCCACCGAGCATACAATCGGCCGTAGCCAGCGTGGCATAGTAGTTATTTTCGAATAACTCACGTTGATTTAACTGTTCTTCGAGATCTACTTCTAACACTGATTCTTCTAACTTTGTCTGAACGTCATTAAATTCGGAAAAAAGACTCACTGCACCTTGAATGCGTAATTTTAAATCTATGCGAGAGTGAACCGGTAAATTATTGTCGGATGCGTAAGAATTTACATAATTCGTGAATTTAGTAAGACGTCCTTTGATAATAGCACGCCTTTTAACCAGTTCGCGAATTAGCTGGTTTGTATTTTCGTCGTCGGTAACGGTTATTTTGCAAGGAGATTTCGACCTAGTGCTAGTTTGTGTGCTCATTTTGGAGGTTCAGTGTAAGGTGGAGTACTCACGGTTTGTCGGCAGTTGATGCTAGTGGTGGCATATACCTGGCAAACGTACTGGGCAGCTCCTTGCGTCTCAAACACTGAAATGTAAAACGTCCACGGGATTAGCACAAATCCAAAATAACGGGTTTTTGGATAGGAAAAAAGGCTGGTCGTACCGATTATTGCGTGATCTGGTGGTTTTAGCTTGCGATGTTCGTTGCGATGGCCGTTGAAATCTTCAAATTCACCGGTGTCCTTTGTGTCCTGGAGGTCGATAGTAGGTCGCGCGATCGCTGGATACTCAACGATGTGGCTCAGAAGGTCCAAAATATGTTTCAGCAGATGCGGGAGGCCTCAGGGAACTTCTTCAATGATTTATTTTATTGAAAATTGGTTAAAATCGTTTATTTAGAAAACCGTTACAGACTGCGAATTTGAATGGTATGTATGGTAGTGATAGGTTGCTTGACTGTTAGCGAGAGCGAATGAAAGATGAATGGCTGGTCATGTATGACCAGGCTGTGACGTAGGCTCGAACGTTCCGTTTCGCCGCAACATATTTTATTATGATGCTAAGCAATCAATAGCAAATTTATTACAGATAACTTTGTGTTTGGATTGCATAGTGGATAGATTTATTGATAAGCTCACTGATATCTAACTTCGTCTATCAGTCCCAAATTAAAAGTTATTAAGAAAAATCAACATCCATACTTACTATAATATTATAAATGTGAAAGTGTGTTTGTTTCTTGTTCTTTCACATCACAATGGTGCTCCAGGATTAACCTGATTTATTGTATATAGATAGTTGGGGGACTGGTGAGTAATATAGACTACTTTTTACTGCAGTAAACCATCTCAATCCCATGGAAAGATCCATTATAATAAAAGATCTGTACTGGTGTGATACCTACAGTAACATGATAATATATTTCTATTCTATCAAAAATTTCCTAGATTCTCAGCATATATACAAATGGTCCATTTGAACTGCGGCCCCCAGGCAGTGACCTCCCCTAGTGAGAGATCTAACAAGGCAAAACCATGGGGCACAGCTAGTTTTTACATATATGAAACATTTTATCTGTTGAGTTTGGAATTTATACTAGTGGTTTATATTTACAAAATATTTGTATAATCGAGTTAGGTGTAATGTGTAATGCAGCATTGTCCAAGCTATTAATGTCATTTGTGGTTTGTTAGGTCGAAACAAATTCTTAGATGCCACAACTGTTTTAAAGCTACTACATTTATAAATGAACTGTTTAAGCATTGAATAATGTTTTTGGATTTTTTCTTTGGCTATTATTGTAGTAGTTACACTGTGTTTTACAAAAGGGTCAATTGGACTGTTAAAGTTTTTCAGAAATCTGAAAGCTTTCAATTTAAAAAAAACTGCAGCAAATAACTGATTTGTTGATTTTTAAGACTGCTATACTCTAAGAAATGAGGCCAAAAATCACCACCAAAAATGTGCCCCTCATAAGTCTGCTACGCTCCTGACAGCTGTTTCTCAGACCACTCCCTGCCTATGGTACTGCTTTATGCATCATACACAATCATTATATGCTTTTTTGTATGCTATAATCAAATTGTGTGGGAATTTGGTCTTTAATAAAAAGAAGTTTAAGCTCTGGTTTCTTAAGATGGTGGTGCAGTTATATAGCTGCCATAATATTATGGTACAGACTTATGGAAATGGCTGTGTGGAGATGAATCACTGGTTTAAACTGTCACCTATTTAAAACTTCAGTTGTATCTGATAAATGAGAATCATGGAGAATGAACTATCATCAAAAGAGAAAAATAGAAAGTATAATGAAGGAACATGATTTATTCAAAGCTCATGGTACACATGTTAAAATTTAATTTCAAGTTAAAATATTGTCATCCTTGCTGCTCCAGTTGCGGTTGGAACTCGATTTGTTAGTTCAAAACAATACAAATCTGGCTTCACCACTATGTTATCGAGAAAAATGTTCAACAAACTATCCAACACCGGCCATCGTCATGAAAATAGCGACAGCGCCACAATGTTAAAAACTGTTTCCGAAGATGCTTTATTTTGCTCACATAGACAACGTTTTATGAATTGTGGTACACGTCCTCAGAGCCAGCGCCGGAGCCGGCGCGGCTGTCGCGGCTGCCGCGCGGCGTGTCGCGCTCGTTCTGCCACCTGAGCGCGGCCGGGCGGCGCTGGCCCGCGCCCGCGCCCCGCGCGCCGCCCGCGCCGCCCTTCCGCGGCACGCTCGCCTCGCGCACGCAGTGCACCGTCTGCTCCACTAAGGTATGCTCAGGCTCTCCGGCCTCCGCTCCACTGATCTCCCGCCCGCCTCTCACGTAACGACAAATCCTTGCGATTTTAGACTGCACATATAAATCGAACGCCCCTAGTGCCGCCACACCCACAATCGCCATCTGCGTCGATCGTCAATTTGTTCTAACGTAAAGTTCTAACAACAAACACGTCATCCACGATAAAAAATGATGATGACACACTTGCGTTGTTGGGCCTAGTTTAATTATGTATGTGCTTAAAGAAAAAAAGTCGAGGAGCATACATATTATTCCATAAAGCGCACTTTACGTGATACGCACGTCTGAACACAAGCGGGGTCCGAGACGAACTGCCGAACTGAGCACTGAAACACTGATCACGACCGCTATTCACACGTTCGACGCCGCCGACGACCCATTAATTGCAACTATTTACCATACACACGTGCGATAAATCTGCGCAAACAGATCCGTACATAGAAACCGTAACGGGAAATCGTTGGACGGGTGATGACCCGTCCACCTATTCCTGACAATAATTGTGTAAATCCGCTTATGCATGAAGGATTATAAGCGCGGCGCAAACGTTTTGTCTTGTGTCGGACACAAGCTACCAACGAAGATTCACTTCTATAGAACCAGTATAAAATCAACCACTCCCCGCGCAGACGCGTGTCTAGTTGCTTCCACTTATCACATAGTCGTTGCCGATCAAAAAGCGTTGGGTGTCTGAAACTGGAAACTAAAATTCGTCAGTTGAAGACACACGTTTGCGCATCGCCATAATGAAAAACTTAAAAATTATGGTCTTTCAGCTTTAAAAAATCTTCCACTTTTCAAATTCTTCATAACTTCACAACATTATTACAATACCTGAGATCGAAATAATATGACAGCTTCTTAGGTACTGTTTTAATGCACGAGAAAATAATTAACAACACATGAAGCAACTACTGAGGACGAGGTCTGTAGCCTGGTCCATCACATCCATGTTGTCTGCAGTCTGTACTGCAGACATCACTGATGGATGAATGATTTCAATGCCAGGCGGACCGGCGCAGGCGCGGCAAGAATTACATAGCGCGTACAAGAAGCGCGTATATACTAAATGAAAATTCATTAGTAGTCAATGTTGTTCAAAATCAATTCAAGACAATATAAAAGATAAAAGATACAAGCAAGGTCAAAATTCATCTTGATTTATAGTAAACTTATCTTTAAAGGAGAAAACATTGCTATGTTTGAATCTTATTTGCTTAAACTTAGAAAAATATTGGTGTATTCTCTATCTATAATGTCTTGTGTCCACAATACAATTGTGACTTTCTCAAAATGCAATTAGTTGCAAACATTCAATAGATTACAAAATATGTTTTAAAAATGTATGTAAGATGATGAATGCAGATTTTGGGCACCGATGACACGCTACTTTGTCCTCATTGGTCACAAAGAGGACACATTGAAACGAGAATGTGTTATATAAATTAAATTTTAAACCATTTTTGCAGAGTCCGATCCGATACGACAAATTCGACAGTATCTCATTGCCAATGTGCAATGCAAGCGCTGGACTTAGTGGTACATACAGTTTATCTGGTGAGTATTTTCTACTACAGAATATATTTCATGTATACTTACTTATCATTAACTGATTCCTATTTACACAATTTACACAATTCTTAAACATTGAGCTTAAAATTATTTTTATTTGAAATATAATGTGGATAAAACTAAATATTTTATGTACTATTTTTATGTATAAACTTAGCTACCTACTACTACTGTGACTGATTCCCATTTACACACCATTGTTAAAACAATGAGTTTGAGATCATCCTTATTTGTAATGCAATGTGCTTAAATATAATGTATGTAAATAAGTATAAACTGCACTACCATCTCATGTATGACTAGTAAATAATGTTTGTTAAGATGTTACGTTATTACTAATTTCTTTTTAACATAACCTCCCCAGGCTTGCTGCGCGCGTTTACTGCGCCGGAGCTAGTGAAGGGGGTGCGTTGCACCAAGTGTAGCCCCGAGCCTCCTCCAGGTTCTACCTCCACCACGCCGCAGAACGGCTACACGAAGCACATCAGGACTGTTAGCTTCGGAAAGGTGGGTGCAGTAGATTTAGGTCACATTTATGCCATTTTCTCATCACTAAAAAGTATGTCAAAGTTTAATACTCACTATGTTTTGTTATCCTACACAGATTTATATGTATAAGTTACAGCATTACGATGCAAGTAGATTATAATTTGTCTCAGTGGAAGATTTACATGTTTATGCTACGCGAGGATATATAAGACTTAATAGTTTACTTGTTGTGCGTGTTGCAGCTGCCGGCGTGCCTGTGCGTGCACGTGGGGCGCGTGCAGTGGGCGGGCGGCGCGGCCAGCAAGCGCGGCGAGCACGTCGCCTTCCCCGAGACGCTCTCGCTCGCGCCCTACGCCGTCGCCCAGCGCCCCCAGGTACCCAGTGCCCAGTGCCCAGTGGTTGCGTGTGGGGCATGTTGCAGCTGCCGGCGTGCCTGTGCGTGCACGTGGGGCGCGTGCAGTGGGCGGGCGGCGCGGCCAGCAAGCGCGGCGAGCACGTCGCCTTCCCCGAGACGCTCTCGCTCGCGCCCTACGCCGTCGCCCAGCGCCCCCAGGTACCCAGTGCCCAGTGCCCAGTGGTTGCGTGTGTGGCATGTTGCAGCTGCCGGCGTGCCTGTGCGTGCACGTGGGGCGCGTGCAGTGGGCGGGCGGCGCGGCCAGCAAGCGCGGCGAGCACGTCGCCTTCCCCGAGACGCTCTCGCTCGCGCCCTACGCCGTCGCCCAGCGCCCCCAGGTACCCAGTGCCCAGTGCCCAGTGGTTGCGTGTGTGGCATGTTGCAGCTGCCGGCGTGCCTGTGCGTGCACGTGGGGCGCGTGCAGTGGGCGGGCGGCGCGGCCAGCAAGCGCGGCGAGCACGTCGCCTTCCCCGAGACGCTCTCGCTCGCGCCCTACGCCGTCGCCCAGCGCCCCCAGGTACCCAGTGCCCAGTGCCCAGTGGTTGCGTGTGTGGCATGTTGCAGCTGCCGGCGTGCCTGTGCGTGCACGTGGGGCGCGTGCAGTGGGCGGGCGGCGCGGCCAGCAAGCGCGGCGAGCACGTCGCCTTCCCCGAGACGCTCTCGCTCGCGCCCTACGCCGTCGCCCAGCGCCCCCAGGTACCCAGTGCCCAGTGCCCAGTGGTTGCGTGTGTGGCATGTTGCAGCTGCCGGCGTGCCTGTGCGTGCACGTGGGGCGCGTGCAGTGGGCGGGCGGCGCGGCCAGCAAGCGCGGCGAGCACGTCGCCTTCCCCGAGACGCTCTCGCTCGCGCCCTACGCCGTCGCCCAGCGCCCCCAGGTACCCAGTGCCCAGTGCCCAGTGGTTGCGTGTGTGGCATGTTGCAGCTGCCGGCGTGCCTGTGCGTGCACGTGGGGCGCGTGCAGTGGGCGGGCGGCGCGGCCAGCAAGCGCGGCGAGCACGTCGCCTTCCCCGAGACGCTCTCGCTCGCGCCCTACGCCGTCGCCCAGCGCCCCCAGGTACCCAGTGCCCAGTGCCCAGTGGTTGCGTGTGTGGCATGTTGCAGCTGCCGGCGTGCCTGTGCGTGCACGTGGGGCGCGTGCAGTGGGCGGGCGGCGCGGCCAGCAAGCGCGGCGAGCACGTCGCCTTCCCCGAGACGCTCTCGCTCGCGCCCTACGCCGTCGCCCAGCGCCCCCAGGTACCCAGTGCCCAGTGCCCAGTGGTTGCGTGTGTGGCATGTTGCAGCTGCCGGCGTGCCTGTGCGTGCACGTGGGGCGCGTGCAGTGGGCGGGCGGCGCGGCCAGCAAGCGCGGCGAGCACGTCGCCTTCCCCGAGACGCTCTCGCTCGCGCCCTACGCCGTCGCCCAGCGCCCCCAGGTACCCAGTGCCCAGTGCCCAGTGGTTGCGTGTGTGGCATGTTGCAGCTGCCGGCGTGCCTGTGCGTGCACGTGGGGCGCGTGCAGTGGGCGGGCGGCGCGGCCAGCAAGCGCGGCGAGCACGTCGCCTTCCCCGAGACGCTCTCGCTCGCGCCCTACGCCGTCGCCCAGCGCCCCCAGGTACCCAGTGCCCAGTGCCCAGTGGTTGCGTGTGTGGCATGTTGCAGCTGCCGGCGTGCCTGTGCGTGCACGTGGGGCGCGTGCAGTGGGCGGGCGGCGCGGCCAGCAAGCGCGGCGAGCACGTCGCCTTCCCCGAGACGCTCTCGCTCGCGCCCTACGCCGTCGCCCAGCGCCCCCAGGTACCCAGTGCCCAGTGCCCAGTGGTTGCGTGTGTGGCATGTTGCAGCTGCCGGCGTGCCTGTGCGTGCACGTGGGGCGCGTGCAGTGGGCGGGCGGCGCGGCCAGCAAGCGCGGCGAGCACGTCGCCTTCCCCGAGACGCTCTCGCTCGCGCCCTACGCCGTCGCCCAGCGCCCCCAGGTACCCAGTGCCCAGTGCCCAGTGGTTGCGTGTGTGGCATGTTGCAGCTGCCGGCGTGCCTGTGCGTGCACGTGGGGCGCGTGCAGTGGGCGGGCGGCGCGGCCAGCAAGCGCGGCGAGCACGTCGCCTTCCCCGAGACGCTCTCGCTCGCGCCCTACGCCGTCGCCCAGCGCCCCCAGGTACCCAGTGCCCAGTGCCCAGTGGTTGCGTGTGTGGCATGTTGCAGCTGCCGGCGTGCCTGTGCGTGCACGTGGGGCGCGTGCAGTGGGCGGGCGGCGCGGCCAGCAAGCGCGGCGAGCACGTCGCCTTCCCCGAGACGCTCTCGCTCGCGCCCTACGCCGTCGCCCAGCGCCCCCAGGTACCCAGTGCCCAGTGCCCAGTGGTTGCGTGTGTGGCATGTTGCAGCTGCCGGCGTGCCTGTGCGTGCACGTGGGGCGCGTGCAGTGGGCGGGCGGCGCGGCCAGCAAGCGCGGCGAGCACGTCGCCTTCCCCGAGACGCTCTCGCTCGCGCCCTACGCCGTCGCCCAGCGCCCCCAGGTACCCAGTGCCCAGTGCCCAGTGGTTGCGTGTGTGGCATGTTGCAGCTGCCGGCGTGCCTGTGCGTGCACGTGGGGCGCGTGCAGTGGGCGGGCGGCGCGGCCAGCAAGCGCGGCGAGCACGTCGCCTTCCCCGAGACGCTCTCGCTCGCGCCCTACGCCGTCGCCCAGCGCCCCCAGGTACCCAGGGCCCAGTGCCCAGTGGTTGCGTGTGTGGCATGTTGCAGCTGCCGGCGTGCCTGTGCGTGCACGTGGGGCGCGTGCAGTGGGCGGGCGGCGCGGCCAGCAAGCGCGGCGAGCACGTCGCCTTCCCCGAGACGCTCTCGCTCGCGCCCTACGCCGTCGCCCAGCGCCCCCAGGTACCCAGTGCCCAGTGCCCAGTGGTTGCGTGTGTGGCATGTTGCAGCTGCCGGCGTGCCTGTGCGTGCACGTGGGGCGCGTGCAGTGGGCGGGCGGCGCGGCCAGCAAGCGCGGCGAGCACGTCGCCTTCCCCGAGACGCTCTCGCTCGCGCCCTACGCCGTCGCCCAGCGCCCCCAGGTACCCAGTGCCCAGTGCCCAGTGGTTGCGTGTGTGGCATGTTGCAGCTGCCGGCGTGCCTGTGCGTGCACGTGGGGCGCGTGCAGTGGGCGGGCGGCGCGGCCAGCAAGCGCGGCGAGCACGTCGCCTTCCCCGAGACGCTCTCGCTCGCGCCCTACGCCGTCGCCCAGCGCCCCCAGGTACCCAGTGGTTGCGTGTGTGGCATGTTGCAGCTGCCGGCGTGCCTGTGCGTGCACGTGGGGCGCGTGCAGTGGGCGGGCGGCGCGGCCAGCAAGCGCGGCGAGCACGTCGCCTTCCCCGAGACGCTCTCGCTCGCGCCCTACGCCGTCGCCCAGCGCCCCCAGGTACCCAGTGCCCAGTGCCCAGTGGTTGCGTGTGTGGCATGTTGCAGCTGCCGGCGTGCCTGTGCGTGCACGTGGGGCGCGTGCAGTGGGCGGGCGGCGCGGCCAGCAAGCGCGGCGAGCACGTCGCCTTCCCCGAGACGCTCTCGCTCGCGCCCTACGCCGTCGCCCAGCGCCCCCAGGTACCCAGTGCCCAGTGCCCAGTGGTTGCGTGTGTGGCATGTTGCAGCTGCCGGCGTGCCTGTGCGTGCACGTGGGGCGCGTGCAGTGGGCGGGCGGCGCGGCCAGCAAGCGCGGCGAGCACGTCGCCTTCCCCGAGACGCTCTCGCTCGCGCCCTACGCCGTCGCCCAGCGCCCCCAGGTACCCAGTGCCCAGTGCCCAGTGGTTGCGTGTGTGGCATGTTGCAGCTGCCGGCGTGCCTGTGCGTGCACGTGGGGCGCGTGCAGTGGGCGGGCGGCGCGGCCAGCAAGCGCGGCGAGCACGTCGCCTTCCCCGAGACGCTCTCGCTCGCGCCCTACGCCGTCGCCCAGCGCCCCCAGGTACCCAGTGCCCAGTGCCCAGTGGTTGCGTGTGTGGCATGTTGCAGCTGCCGGCGTGCCTGTGCGTGCACGTGGGGCGCGTGCAGTGGGCGGGCGGCGCGGCCAGCAAGCGCGGCGAGCACGTCGCCTTCCCCGAGACGCTCTCGCTCGCGCCCTACGCCGTCGCCCAGCGCCCCCAGGTACCCAGTGCCCAGTGCCCAGTGGTTGCGTGTGTGGCATGTTGCAGCTGCCGGCGTGCCTGTGCGTGCACGTGGGGCGCGTGCAGTGGGCGGGCGGCGCGGCCAGCAAGCGCGGCGAGCACGTCGCCTTCCCCGAGACGCTCTCGCTCGCGCCCTACGCCGTCGCCCAGCGCCCCCAGGTACCCAGTGCCCAGTGCCCAGTGGTTGCGTGTGTGGCATGTTGCAGCTGCCGGCGTGCCTGTGCGTGCACGTGGGGCGCGTGCAGTGGGCGGGCGGCGCGGCCAGCAAGCGCGGCGAGCACGTCGCCTTCCCCGAGACGCTCTCGCTCGCGCCCTACGCCGTCGCCCAGCGCCCCCAGGTACCCAGTGCCCAGTGCCCAGTGGTTGCGTGTGTGGCATGTTGCAGCTGCCGGCGTGCCTGTGCGTGCACGTGGGGCGCGTGCAGTGGGCGGGCGGCGCGGCCAGCAAGCGCGGCGAGCACGTCGCCTTCCCCGAGACGCTCTCGCTCGCGCCCTACGCCGTCGCCCAGCGCCCCCAGGTACCCAGTGCCCAGTGCCCAGTGGTTGCGTGTGTGGCATGTTGCAGCTGCCGGCGTGCCTGTGCGTGCACGTGGGGCGCGTGCAGTGGGCGGGCGGCGCGGCCAGCAAGCGCGGCGAGCACGTCGCCTTCCCCGAGACGCTCTCGCTCGCGCCCTACGCCGTCGCCCAGCGCCCCCAGGTACCCAGTGCCCAGTGCCCAGTGGTTGCGTGTGTGGCATGTTGCAGCTGCCGGCGTGCCTGTGCGTGCACGTGGGGCGCGTGCAGTGGGCGGGCGGCGCGGCCAGCAAGCGCGGCGAGCACGTCGCCTTCCCCGAGACGCTCTCGCTCGCGCCCTACGCCGTCGCCCAGCGCCCCCAGGTACCCAGTGCCCAGTGCCCAGTGGTTGCGTGTGTGGCATGTTGCAGCTGCCGGCGTGCCTGTGCGTGCACGTGGGGCGCGTGCAGCTAAACACTTTATCGTCCGATTTTTATTCATGCGTCATCGGAAAGGAAGCGCGTAAATTACCACAACCTGACGGCTTGGTAGTGGTAATTTACGCGCTTCCTTTCCGATGACTGACTGAGGCTGAGTTGGAGTGCGCAGTCAAGCGCCTGGCCGCACGCAACACCGCCTCGGGTCCCGACGGAATTCCCAGACGCGCCTAGGAGCTGGCGTTGACGGTTCTGGGCGCGAAATTGTCTTTTTACCGGCTGCCTCTGTTTGGAGGGGGGGGTTACATGTCATGGAGGGGGGAGGGCAAGAGTAAGTATTGGAAGTTTCGTGTTCAGAGGTAGTGGTCTATCATTAATAGATATTCTCATAGAAAAAGAATTATCGCAGGGCCCTGGGGTCACGGAGTAGCTTTTCAATTACAATACCATTTTTCTAGGGTCTAGATTGCCGCCTCCCCATTGATTTAAAATATTGAAAAATAAATTATAATAGTGTGTAATTATCGGCCGTCAAAATCAGTTTTGGTGGACGCTTACGGTTAGGTTACGCTAGCATCCCTGACATCTGGGCCTCAGGCCGTCCCCGAACTATGGACTTATTTCCACTTCCCTCGCAATATTTAATGAAGTTTGTTAATGTTCCAGCCGGACCTATCGGCGCTGATCAGCGAAGGCCGGCTCCGCATGGGGCTGTCGGCGTTGAACGCAGCAGCGGCGGCGGCGGCCGACGAGCGCGCCCTCTACAAGCTGACGGCCGTCGTGGTGCACGTGGGCGGGCCCCGCTCCGGCCACTTCGCCACCTACCGCCGGGGGAACGGCTTCGAGAGCAAGAGGTAATTTATTTATGTTTTACTATTGATGATGTGCCGGATCTATAACAAAGTAGATCCGGGGATACGGATCCGGATATTTATTATTTATTTTATTATTTATTATACTGTTACTAGCCTTCCGCCAGCGGCTTCGCCCGCGTGGACCCGTTTTATAGGTTCCCGTAGGACCACTTGATCTGCGGCTGAGTGCGGCTATGCCCGCGTAGGCTACACGTTTTTTCGTAGCACTGTTGCCACCTGAAAAAAGCATGGACAAACAAACACACTATCACGTTTTTAACACGAGTATAGATGGGATGCTAGTAAAATTTTAAATTTTCTGGTTTTAGCAACTTTATATGCGTTTCAGTAATTCAGTAATTCAGTAATTTATTGTCATACAACAGGTTACATGCATAGGTGATTATAACGTTTTATCATTCTCTGTTGTTACCCATAGGGTGTACAATATTTTGATAAATTTATTGATTTCATTATATTAATATTTAAAAAAAATTCACATTCAGTTTACAAAATATAAATACAAATAATTAATTATTACAACTTCATTCGGTTAATATTACAATAAAATGTCATGTTACTTACAATTAAGTTAATAAATTACAATTAAAATATTATTACATGTCTGTGGTGTCCATTTAAGGATATAGAAATAAAAATTATTAATTATTACAAATTAAATATGTCAAATTATATTACAATTAAGTTTATAGATTTCATTTTTAATATTGTCAGATTTCTGTAGAGTCCATTTTATTATTTATAAATTCATTTACAGAGTAATAACATTTTTTTGTCAAAAATTTTTTGAGTTTGCGTTTAAAAGCGTTTCGTTGCTTCTAAGGGCATATAAAGCTACTATCTCACTGACGATTTACGAGCGTTACGTCCAACGTCGTCGCTGCGCATTGCGTAGCAATAATTAACTCGGTGCGATTTTACAATGGCCGCAGCCCCGCCTCCGCTCATACAGACAGAGTGGGATGGCATGATTGTACCAGTTTGCTAAAAACCGCAACGAACAACGACCGCAACGATGTCACGTTGACGCAACGCCAGCGTCGCTACAACTTTGGAGATATGCAAAAGTAAGCCCGGGTTTCTTCATTTCAAGCGATTTACGTGGCTTTGGATATTTGTTCCCTATCTTTATGTATATTCATTATACGAAAATGATATTAAAATGTGAATACAATGTATACTATGTGCAGATGGTGGTACACGTCGGACACGCTGGTGCACGAGGTGTCGCTGCAGGAGGTGCTGCGCTGCGCCGCCTACATGCTGTTCTACGAGCGCAGCGCCGAGCAGGCCCCGCCCCTCACCACGCACTTCTGAACTCGCTGCTCACTGCTCACTGCTCACTACACTGGTGAGGACTGCACTCAAACTGGCTGGTCGCTGGAGCTGACCACCACGCTGCTCCAATGCGGGTTGTTGGCGCTCCTGAACGTACAAGCAAATAGGTCACCTGGGGTTGCTACGATCATAGCTCCATAGTACAGGCAAAGCTTATATTATGACGTCACAACATCATGCTAACCCCTCTTAGCATTATCCAATGAAATCAGTTCTCAATACTTGATCTCTGAGTCTGGGTGTTGAATTTGGGCGTTGACAGTCAAATCGGAAGATCTCTTGCTACTTGATTGCTTGTGTACAATGTACATACCAACAGGGACTAAACAATATAATGTAACCGTAGAACTTCTCCTTGATATTATATTTATGGGATGGACTCTACAAAAACGCGCACATATTTAGAAATATCGGCAGCGCCACTAAGATTTAGAGTTTTATAATATAGCTAAATCTTATTATACTCATCCATTTATTAAATGTATAGAGACATAGAGTCCCCTTTGTGACCCCAAGAGTGAAAAGTTAATTTAAATTTATCTATTAGAATGTGGAGAAAATGGTATTAATAATAGCATTAGGTATGAAACGAATTTGGCTGTGTATATATAAAAAAATGTAAAATATAGATTCTGACTTTAGTCCATTTATTAGGTTCTAACACTTGCTACGTTTTCAATTCAAAATTTCAATAGGTTTTAATAAATTTGAAATGATATTGAATTGTGGTTATAACATTGAAAAATATATTTAAAGTAATTATTATATCTTATAGCTTGATGCAAGCTATAACGGCTATAATTTAAAAAACCTCAACTTAAATTTTATTACCTGTAGAAAAAGCTAAGATCACTGAAATACTTGTAAAACAAGCACACTTGTAAACCGCTTGCACACTTACCTATATATTTTCAGTGTTACAGAACTATGCTCAATGCAAGGCATTTTAGATATGAAGGTTAAACGCATTTTTCAAGCTTTTAAAATAAATCAACTCGAAGTTATGTATTTTATAGAATAATACATGTTTTCACAGACCTATATAGGTGTAAAAATAATGCTGGTTGGTTATAAAATATTGAAATTATGTTTTTGTATTTATGTTTGCATTTTCTGATTCTGATGAATAAATTTAAATATTATACTGTATACCCGATAGTGAACAGGTACATATTTGAACTATCCATATGAGGAACTATCGATGTAATAATATATGCCCTTGAAACCTAAAAAGTATATTTTGTGATGACTCAAAATCCTCCTAAAATAATCTGATGATAATAAAATTCTTCACTAGTTTTTGAATCCTGTATGGATATTGTATATTTCTTAATGCATTTAAAGTAACACTACATATCTGGACGCACTTGTTTTTGCCTTTAGAATGTACAGTTAAATAGTTTTTATTGTTTCATTGTAAAATAGTTAAGCTATTATGTTATGGCTGTAATTTCATTAGTCCTTTTTATTTAATTCTAACTTGTCCACCAATCCGCACTTGGCCAGCGTGGTGGACTATGGCCTAAATCCCTCTCACTTATGAGAGGAGACCTGTGCCCAGTAGTGGGACATAAAAAAAAGGTTGAAAATTTTTTTTTATTCTAAAACTGCATTATGTAACTACACCATTTCTTATTAGGAGATGACAGTCGGCACAACTTTATATTTTTGTCAAGACAAATGTTCATTTAATACTAAACTAATCTATTTCATTCATTGTGAGAAGATTGTTTACCAAAATTATCAGCTAATAAAAAACTGTGTGCTACCGTTTTGACAAACATCGCCTTTACACGCAACGTGTGTCGTGTCGTGTCGCGTTGCATCGCATCGCTCCGTCGCTCACGTAGGACCGCGTCTGCGCAGGGCAATGTTGCAACGAATAGAAAACTTTTTAGGTTAACTTTAAACTGTATACTTTGAAAATGTGCCATATTTTGCTTATATACGTGAATAATATAACTTGAAATATGTAACACAATTATGTAATTGTGTTACATATTGTATTGGAGCATAATATGTATTGGAGCATAATATACTCATTTGCCACTTGTAAAGAAGATTTCGTAATACCCACACGATTGTTTTTTTGACGTTCATAATTTTATATGCATTTTATTACATACTATACATGCCACATTGTGTATTTGTCCTTATTTTATATTTTGACTGTGTAGCTGCTAAAGGTGCTTCAAGTCTTGGACTGATGTTGATATCATTTATAACATAACCAAAAACATAATATTAATTTTACAAGCACAATGATTTTATTTTTATCGATGTGTGTAACTGTTTTCAGTTATTTTCCTATTTTTTTTTATTTACGAAAGAAAGAAAACTATTTCCTAATAGGAATACAAAATATTCGCTTAATGAATGTAATTTTTTCCCGATCATTGTCTTTAGATTTGGGCTAGATGTTGAGCCGAGAAAAAAAGCGGCGGAAAAATCTCCCTGCAGCAGCTTTTTAAAAAGTACATTTATATAAATAGTATATAATATTAAAAACGGCAAATTGTTTGTAAAGTAGGTTTACGATCGAGATGTTTACGTGATAACGTCCGCACGAGAAAATCTCCATTCGTTTGTATGCCGCTAGAGTGAGAGAGACGGAAGATCGGTCCACTCACTCGAACGCTATGCCAGCCTCCGCTCGTGAGGATTCCGCGTGACAAGTTTCACGGAATGACTGGCAGCGCTCGAGATGAGACGGGAGATCAGTCCGTCTCTCTCTCGTTATACCTGCGATCGCGCTCGTGAGGTTTTGGTGTGACACAAGTTTCTGAACATGTCACCCGACTAAAACGATTTTAAAGACGTTATCACGTCAAAATGTTAATATTTAAACACCATCAATGTACATATATTCCACAATAAAGATAAAGATTATTGATTGATTGATATTTGAGATAACATTTAGGATGTACACCATAGCAATTTTCTTTGTTATTACTGTACTAAAAATCAAAGTTTGAGAAGTCCAATCTTTCTGCACATTCTGTACAATCATCTAAAGTACTGTTCTCAAAAAAATGCTAATGAAAAAAAATTCTAAATATTGACAGAAAGATGCGATAGATTTAGGATGAGATATTATTTAAAATTTTAAAAGAATTATAACCATGTTATATATTTGTAGTGATTTGTTAAATAGTAATCCATACATATTATTTGGATGTAGTCTTTGTATTTCAGTGTTGTGCAACATTTGTATAGAACTTCATAGAATATTTCTCATAATTAATGCACCTCTAACCATTTTTGCACTCATATCTTTGCGATGAAATTGTTAAGAGAGACTGAATACAGAGTAAGTACTGTAGACTTCAGAAGAATGATTTGTGTTTATGATACCAGCCAAACCCAATCTTAGGACAAACCTTAATTTTGCCTAGGCTAAAGTAGTTCTTCTTATACGCGGTGGGATTAACTGGTTTAGCTTGGTCCAAACTAGTTTGTTCTAAGCCCGACAGGAAAAACCAGTTTAAACTACGGTTTATTACAGTTTAGGCCAGACTACTTAATTCTGATATTAAATACGCAAACTGCAGGATTAACTAGTACGGCCTAGTCTAAACTAATCTAGTTTAGTCGAAATTATTAAGCGAACGTGTCCGCTAAACTTTATGACGTGATTGATGCAGCGTGTGTGGCTGTCGGCCATGGTGGTCGTGACATGACGTTAACAGAGAAATCAAAAGTATTTTATTCAGTTTATCATTACTTTGGCTTTGTAATATTTAGACTAGACCATACTAGTTTATCCTGGAGTGTTCGTATTTATTTGTCTAGTATGTTCTAGCCTAAACTGGTTCATCCTATCGGACATACTATCTATCGTAACAGACGAAATACTTTGGAATAGGCTAAACCAGTGATAATCCCAATACGCATAGGAAGAACTAATTTAGCCTAGGAAAAACTAGTTTATCCTGAAATCGGGTTTGGCCGGTAACATATACACATGCACTGTATAGTGTACTTAAGTAATTAAGTTTCCTAAGTATGAGTATAAAAAATTGCGTTCATTTGACAACATAACGTTTCATATATCTTGATTGTACCTGGACATAATAACATGTATATTAGTTACGTACAATTTGGCTTTTAAAAGGTGATTATAACATCTACTTAATAACAAACCATTTAAGCAGATTTCATTCTTTAACTTGTTGTTCTTTGTAATAGTAAAATGTAATTTTGTGTTCCTTTTGATAATGTACCTTACCTAATGATATTTTTGTTTAGGAAACCTTCATGTAATACTATCTTGTTATACAGCACAAATTTTTTTTTTATTTCAGAAATTTTTAAAATGGCTATTCAAACTTGTTATCAAAATATATTTATTTTGAAACTTTTATACTTTTGAATTAACATTAACACAACACAGTGATATTGCAAATATGAAGATGGAGCAATTGCAACATTGAAATTGAGACTTTGTAGCACAAGAATAAGGTGTGTTAAAAATGTTCATTTCAGTTTATGTATTATATAATTATGTTGTTGTTTGTGATGACTGTACTTCCAGAGGAACTCGATATGTGGCAACGTAGATAGGATTGTTTGAGCTGAAATGTTTATAATAAATTGTATTATTAAGTATATTTTTGTTTTATTTGAATTCCTGCATCTTTTTTGCAGTTTTATTTGCTAATAAATATTTTCATCTCACTTGGATATAATAATATAGTATTGCAACACTTTTAATGAAATAAATATTTTCATTGTATCAATGAATCATCAACTTTTACTCTGAACTTTGCATTGCACAAAGACTTATCAATATTTACACAACATTGCAGATTGCATAATGTTGTTCATATAATCTAATGGATATTATGAAATTATTTTTGTAAACACAACACAAATAATTTTGTTCACAAAAATAATTTTGTAAATAAAATTCAACTGAAAGGTAATGAGAAAAGGGGATGATTGATTCTTTACTTACATCAGTAATGTAAAATTTGTACTAAAAAGTGTGAAATAAAATAATTTTAAATTAAAAATAAAACAATTTTCAGTAGTATGATATGATTATTTCACCAGTTTATTCACAAATTTTACTTTTTCTATTGAATGGTAATGACTATTTTGGGGCCATCTATGAGTCATGCCCGTAGTAAAAAAGCAAAAATATTGTTTGTTACCTGGAGTAACTATGAGAAAATTGAGAGGGTACACAATTTTATCTTTTACCTGGGGTGGATGAGGCATAGAGTAACTTATATATACGGGTATGGATGAGGCATCCAACAACTCTTATTGGAGCAGCATGGTGGTGTAACCTCTCAAGTCTCCCAATAATGGTGAGAATTTGTGCCCAGCAATGGAACCTAAGGGTTGCAGCAAGTCCCAGCCAGCACTGGGCCCGAGGTCAATCTAGCCTTTTGTGTGCTGGGATTTAAACCACACCTCATACTTGAAAGCCTTTTAAACCACTCTGCAATTAATGCACTAATGCAAAAGTCTTCATAAGTCAATTTTAGTGACCAAGTGTAGTGTTTTACAACAATCATATAAATAATTGTTGGCTTATTGAAACAAATAAAAAATATAAATTTTCTTGTATCTCTCATTTAGTGGCTCATTCATTTGGGTGTAATTAATGAAACCAATTTAAATGAAACAGAAAATATTACAGTTGTAAGATTTATTTCCTTATATATAAGTAAACATGTCAGTATTTTTTTTTTGCATTAAAAATACAGCAAGCGCTGGGACAAAACTTATAAAACAATATCACATAGAATATGTAACATAGCCTATAAAAAATTAACCATTTATTCTAGTTTATGACATGCTGTCAATGAGTGATGCTCGCATGGTGGATGTGATTGCTGTTGGCTTGGCATCATTTAGTTTAAACACACTTTCTATTACTGATATCTCTGTTGAAGTGGTGTCCATCCCACAAAAAGCGATCCAATCGTTTACAACCATGCCTGCTGCTACTACATCACTTCCTCTATTTACTGTTCCAGCTACTAAGGGCACTTGAAGAAGGGATGACAACTCGTCTTGATCTTGTATAGTCGTTTTGGGGTGCACCAGGCCCCCCCTGTTACTTAGCGCCGTGTAGGAGCCCACGAGAACATTTCCAGCAACAGTTTGTCTGAACACCTCCACATTCAATGTATCTGCGAGTATTTCCTCAGTATCACGATCCAAATCTGGATGCACAAGTGCAACATAGTCGTTGCAGGCTATGACGTTTCCCAGGGCACTTAGCCGCTCCTCGACCCGTCGCACCTTGACGGAATCTGGTAAACTGTTTCGGATGTGTTGTAATTCAGTATCTGACGTTGACGAAGGTACCAGCAAGCCGTTTTTATTGGCAACGGTCATTCTGCCGATTATGCGGCATCCTGCAATACTCACATGTACAACAGGAATAGTATCCGCTAACTCTGCTTCGAACACGCTGTAGAAATTCTCTGAACCGCCAATAGCCACAAGGCAGTATGAATTTGTAAGTTTACTAAACACTCCCACTTCATTGTTATTTTCAAATTGTACACGAACCGCCATGATTGTTTCTATGTTTTATATTTCCTTTATAATAATTAGAACTGTTTACAAGAGATTTCACAACGAAATTAAATCTTCACGTGGAGGGAGAATGAATAAATACACCGACGAATCGAGGAGAAAGAATGTCAATTTGACATACTTATAACAAAACAACAGGGTTACCAACTCCTTAAAAAAATACCCCTAAGATCAAGATGAAATAGCCCTAAATAACCCTAAAGCACAATTGAAAAGCCCCAAAAAAAAGCCCTATATTTTGTAATTCCTTCCAGTTGCCAAATACTAAATTTTTATACTAAAAAAATTTAAAAAAAAGTTGTTCAAGAAACTAAAACGACTATACGCCCGTGACGGGAACACTATTTATAATTTAAGTTTTTTTTTATATGTAAACCGAACAAAAAGGCAGACGGGCCGCGTGGTGTTAAGCGATCACCGTCGCCTATGTTCACGGGCAACCCCAGGGGAGCCACCCGAGCATTGCCGGCTTTGGAGGAGAGCTCTTTTTACAGCTTTCTTGAAGAACCCCATGTTATAGTCCACTGGGAATGCCTCAGCTGGAAGGTTGTCCCATAACCTACACGTCCGTGGTAAAAAGGAGCGTGCAAAGCGGATTGTGGAGGACCGCCACGAGTCCAGATGGTGCCGGTGGAACTTTAACCTTCGCCTGGTGGTATAATCATGGAATGGTGATGTAGGCATGAGTTTGAAAAGTTCCTCGGAGCACTCACCATAGTAAAGTCAGTAGAACACGCAGAGCGAGCCTATGTCTCTTCGCAAGCTGAGCGGTTCTAGCCTGTCAGTCAATCTTGGGTCGTTGACGATTCGTACTGCGCGCTTTTCAACGGAGTCAAATGGGTGTAGCTGGTATTTTGGTGCTCCTGCCCAGAGATGAGAGCAGTACTCCATGTGGGGTCTGACCTGGGCCTTGTACGGCGTCAGGAGTTGCTCCGCAGTGAAGTACTGCCTCGCCCTATTGAGGACACCAAGCTTTTTGGACGCCAATTTGGCTTTGTGCTCCAAATGACTCCGGTACTGCACTTTACTTGTCAACTCCCAAGATACCGACACTTTCACCGACGGTGAGTGCGGTACCCTGGAACTTGGGCGCTATAACAAATGGGGTTTTTTTAGCGGTAAACGCGCAAACTTGTGTCTTCGAGAGGTTAAACTCGACAAGCTCGACCCCATTTCCATTTCGGTATATTAAAGTAAATAAAATATAACTTAGTTCTATTGACAACCTTTTATTAGAACTATTAGTATTTTAATAGAATTATTAGTATAAATAATTAAAGACCTACATTGTCAATAATTATTAACAAATGGTTTAAGTCCCGACTTGGCGTTTCATTTGAGCTTTCGGAATTCTTGAAGTCATACCAATGTTTACTAAAATTTTTGTAAAAAAAATTGACAGCTGGTGGACAAGGACCACCCTCCTTATTTTTCGACTTTTAAATTATCCCCGGGGTACTTTCTCGTTTGATTATATACCTTTAAATATGAAATTAGTTTCTTTTGTTTTATTTTTTATAAAGATTTAGAGGTCGCTACCAGCTGTCAATTTTTTTACAAAAAGCATTGAAGGACAGCTTAAATGATGGAACACATGGAAATAGATTTATTCTATGGAGATAACAAACAAGGACTACTTTTGCCTTTACATCTCGTTTTGGATCATTGGATGCATGACATTTTTTATGCCCCTAAAAATAGCCCTAATTTTTTTAGGCCCTAAAAAAAGCCCAATAGACACGTTTGCGCCCTAAATTTAGGGCTAAAAGCCCTAAGTTGGCAACCCTGCAAAACAAACGTCAATAAGCTGTCAAACTAGTTGCCATCATGTTGTGCAATACGTTGCGTTCAGAAAAATGAAAGCGAAAAGATATTTAAAAGTTAGGAATAGGCAAGGAATAGGTTGTAAAATATATTGCATTGAAAAAATATTACAGCCTTACGTAGGTAAGAGCAAGTGTATGCAAGTCTATGCAACCTACCTATTGCACTGTCATATTGTATAATATACACAACATGACAATCATCAATTCAATAGACAGCATATCAATAGAAAAAGCTTCATTTATTAAAACTAACAAAATACCACAAAAACTTTCAAAATGAGGAGTCCTTTACCGGAAAATGCATAGGATTGTTAACCTAAACTGTTTAACAGAATCAAATGAAAATCCAACTTTTCCAATCGACACAGTTCAAAATCTCAGACGAGCCGTTCTCGCCCCGCTAATTTTCAAACCTAACATTCAAGAGGCCTTACAAAGAACAAACTTCCAGTTTCATAGAACTTGTAGCTTTTCAAGTTTAATACGGGTAAAGAAGTTGTATGTATGAATTTGTGTTTATTTTCTTAGCTAGTATAGAATATTAATGTAACGTTAATTGTGCCCACAGGAGTGTCATGTAGCGGAAGGACAGACATTCCTAATATTTTGGGGCTGCCGAAGCACCGAAAGCAGGGTGACCATCAGCATGTCCGCATCCAGCTGTTCTTCGCTTCATATGCCAGTTAGTGGCCATACCAATTAGTTTTTTAATCAATTTAAAGAAATTCTTCATATAGGTACTAGTAGTAAAAGTAAAATTAAAAGGACCCTTACCAAATAAATTCCTCTTGCAGCCGAATACCCCCACCAACCCTAGAGAAAGAGAACTGCGATCTATCGCACAACAGACTGAAATAAGCTGCCGTTACTCACCTGGCCTCACTTCACCAGGTTAATAAAATACCTAGTAATATGAACTTTGGTTTAGCATTTTAGGTCTTACACGTTTTGGCTTCAATCCTTTTTGCGTCTCACTGCTGGACACTGGTGTCTTCCCAAATTTTGGGAAGCCTGGAGAATACTCCACCACGCTGCTCCAATGCGGGTTGGTGGAGATGCAGATTAGTGGTAAGCCCGCTGTCGGATGGTTCAAACCATGAAGGAAAGGGTAAGGCCTCTGACAATTTAACCGACTGCTATCGATAACAACTGGGACCGACACGCGGCTTGATATCACAAAAACGGTCACCTATCTCACACCCGACTGCGACTTTTCGCCTAGCTGGGTAGCCTAGATTGCTTGAATTCTAAACCAGCCGCTCACGCTGTGTTATGCGCACTTCGACGTGTATTACTTGTTTAATTGCTGTAAAATTTTAAGATTTATGACATTAAAATCTTTGCACTAAATATAAAAATATTACTCTCTCGGGTTTATTAATGAAAATTGGCAGTTAATTTAACCGATGCGGAGGAACAGCACGTGCTGCGAGCGCGACTGGCGGATTCGCTGACGTTCTCTTCGCCTGCCTCGTCACTGCTGCAACCGGCCGCCCGCTCCCGCTCCATTCTGGGCTCCGTGTGCGCTCTTCTGCTCAACAAACAGGTAACAGGAGAGGAAGAAATGAACCATTTATTGCATCCCTCTACTGCTTCAGAGAGTACAGATTTTTTACCCCAAATCTCATCGTTTATGTGTCCCTTTACGGCCTTACTCCCCTTACGGCAATTTAGTTGCTAAGCAGCGATTTATCATCCGAAACGCACGTTTCCAATGCAGTGTTGAAGTGCGATGCAACATAGATGTACACGCAAATCGCCGATGCTAAAAGTAGTTAGTGTGGTTTGATCGTTAGGCATGGTAGAACAAGCCTGAAGCAACTCATAAGTATTTATTAGAAGCTTGCCTGGTACGATAACCCTATCGTTTACCCAATCATATCAGAAGAGTTGCTGATCGCTCTTGTTCGCTCGATTCATACGTAGTGTTACTGTAGATTTTTAACATCAAAACCTACGAAATACAAAATAATATTGCAGCAATGTAGTAAATACACGGAGGTTGTATAGACTTTCCTCAACAAAACATAGATTTTTTCAATTTAATGCCTTTTATGGAATATCCTAACTTTTTTAATAGGACTATACTGATTCTGTCCTTTGACAAATTCGTAGAGTGCCTCACCGAAAGAGGAAGCGAGCCTGACGGGTAGCCTCGCGTCGGACAACATCTGCCGCATCTGTTTCGGCGGCGAGTCAGCGGAGCGGCTGGTGCGGCCGTGCTCGTGCCGCGGGACCATCGCCGCCGTGCACCGCGCCTGCCTCGAGCGCTGGTTACTACAGGCTGCCACGTCGTACTGTGAACTCTGCAGGCACCATTACGTAGTCACTCGGAGTCACAAGTGAGTTGGAATCACAGACCTCAAATCGCATCTTCATTATTTCTGGTTGGAATCTATCGGTGTTATATCGCACGTCTGCCTCGAGCGCTGACTGCTGCAGGCTACGTAGTAGTCTGTGAGCCTACTGACTGTGATCTCTGCTGATACATTATGTTAGTCAGTCGGAGCCACAAGTGAGTTGTAATTATCTGCCTCGATCGGTGGCTGCTGCAGGCAGTCACGTCGTACTGTGAGTTCTGCAGGTACCATTACGTTGTCACTCGCAGTCATCCGTGAGTTGAAGCGCGCTACAGAGAACATGGAAGGCAAGATAGGGCGTACTCAAGGATATGGTGGGATACATTTGTCTCAACGGATGTTTGTCTTTCTGAAGAGTCTGAACTGAAGTGCAACAATGGACTGCGCACTTACGATTGTGCCTAGTGTGTTTTGATTGGTTTAGAACAATTTTTGACTACATGTGTTTTGATTGTCTGATAGAAATGGCTATTTATTTAATATAAAATTGTTGTAGGTAATGCTTATAAGTCCCTGTAGCTTCGGGATTAAGAATAGAGCTACGATATCCCCTACCCGATCAGGCAATAATAAGAGGCGACTAAAAGGGGTTTCCGGGGTTGTGGGCGGTGGGTGTGGGAGCTTGATCCCTCCAGCCAGCAGCCCGGAAAGGCGGCAGTGTGTGCGTGGCCGCATGTGGTAATGGTAATGTGTAAGCAACGGAAGGTGCAGGAGAGTACATCTGCTCCTGCTGGAGGACACCGGTGTGTTCCACTGGAGATCCCGGAGTCCTCCCCAAGCGCAGTCAAATCCCACATAACTCTGTATCCTCTTGAAGGTCCCCCCCCCCCCGATACAAAATAAGGAAATGCTTATAACTAGACATCGGATTATATGCATTTGCATGTTTGCATATGCATATAATTCTATTTTTATAACGTTATTGCATATTTTCAAACTTTTTCATTGATAGTGCTTATTTCAGTAGTTAGGTTTACGTGTTTGGCATGTTGTATTATGTAGTCGACACGTCTGCCCACTGAATGAATCCGACCGATCGCCGATCGCGACTGGCTCGCAGAATCTGCGACTGCGACATCTGCAAATTCATTTCTTCGACAAAAAAAGTGTTTTTAAAAGCACCATCACGGGTACAAGCATATAAAGA
The DNA here is from genome assembly GCA_911387765.1 of Pyrgus malvae. Classification (NCBI taxonomy): domain Eukaryota; kingdom Metazoa; phylum Arthropoda; class Insecta; order Lepidoptera; family Hesperiidae; genus Pyrgus; species Pyrgus malvae. Next base: position 896,807 of record OU426958.1, on the reverse strand, counting down.
GCAACTACCAAACGTTGCACTACCCCCAGAACCAATATTAACGCGGTGGGCGACTTGGTTGAAAGCTGTATTGTCTTATGCTGAAAATTTCGACGCTATAAGAGAAGTAGTTGGAAAATTTGACAAATCAGACGCCATTGCAATCAATGCAAGCCAGCTGGCATTTAAGGATCCTTCAATAAAAAAATATATTGCTATTATTGCAACACATTTCAGCAATATACCCAATGAAATTGAGAAATTAGTATTTAAAACCTTTCCTCTGCGTCAATCCTTGGAAATAATAGAAAAGTTGAACAGAGTAACGCCCTTCCGAGTTCTCTATCGCAAAAGGTTCGTGGCAAATTAAATGCAGTTTTGTATAAAAATCCCGGTTTTGAAAGCATAAAAAAATTGAGGCGTTTATCAACGGCACCGGACAAACTCTGCCTGAAGAGGTCTCTGCAGAAATGGCGCTAAAGTTTAAGTTATGTCCGGTAACGTCAGTTGACGTTGAAAGGTCATTTTCTGCCTATAAATTGATATTAAGTGACAAACGTCACAAGTTTGCTGCAGAAAATCTGGAAAAATATATTATCGTTTACTGTCACAAGAATTATAATAAATAAGTTTTTATTAACGTGTTAATAATTTATAGTTTATTAAATATTATATTAATAAATATGAATAATTTTAAATTATAATGTGATAATACTGATAATGAAAATAATGATAAACGTAAATTCTAATTGTAAACGTTTTTTGATTGTGCATATTTCGCCTTTTTTTAGTGCATATTTGCATGCTTATTTTGGCATTTTGATAGTGCATATAATCCGATGTCTACTTATAACGAACACATATTTCCGTGAAGCTAGCAAGTTTTTTTTTGTTGTAAGCGAGAAAGTATTAATTTTAGTATTTTGCTACTTTAGCAAAGATTTATAGGTCACTATCCCATTGGCGTTTTCACAAATTTTGACGGTTTCTCCAACGTTGTCGTTACGCAAATGTGACGTTGACGTCGCGAGTCTCTAACGATAAGCGTTCACGCTGCGACTTCGCAACGTTATTAACGCGACATTGACGTTACGAAGTCGCAGCATGTATGCTTATACACGCACGTAAAACGTCAGCGGGATAGCGGCCTAAAAATCTTCAACTATTAAATATGTGCTCTACGTGTAGCACTGTAGAGCACATATTTGGTAGAGTCAGTAGAGAAGTGTTTCTTTCTCTGACGGTGTGCAGATGGTCGTGGGCGCGCTCGGTGGTGGAGTGGGCGCGGTCGGGGCGCGGCGCGGCGCTGGCGGCGGACGCGTGGCGCGGCGCGGCGCTGGGCGCGGCCTCGGTGCTGGGCACGGCGCGCGCGCTGCACGCCTGCGACGCCGCGCTGCACGCCGGCGCCAGGCGCGGCGGGGCTGCCGCGCTCGCCGCTAACCTCTTCTCGTCGCTCCTCATTGGCGTTATTGGTAAGGAAATCCGATGCTAAGAATAACTGATAAGGCTTGCCCGGAAAGGTCACCGCACACGAGCCGCTCGCGACCGCCACAAGCGCCGCAACGAGAAGCCAGAAGCGGCTATAAATGTAGCTAAGGTAAGTGGTGAGGGTGGTGCAGAATCGTGCGAATTATGTGTGTGTCAATAGGATACAAGAGAGGCGTGTGGCAGCGTATTATCTCGGCGTTGGTGACCCGTGTGAGCCACAAAAAGGGGGCAGCGACTGCACGCCTGCGACACCGCGCTGCACACTGGCGCCAGCGGTGCCGCAGCGCTTGCCGCTAACCTCTTCTGGTCGTTGCTCATTTGTTTCATTGAATAGCTATATATCATAATCGGGTACCTATGCCCATTGATTGATAGTAACTTTTGTACATACACCCATCTCACACCCGACCGCGCCCGTTTGGCTCAGCTGCATAGATCGCTTGCGTTCTACGCTAGCTGCCAGGCCATGCGCGCTTCATATCTCGCACGCGCTTCGTATCTTGCATAGTCGTAGAGAATTAGTGTTGATTGTATGTATATGCTTTATATAGTTTCTAGCCTAAGGGTAGGCCTTACGTACGGATAGCACTTACAACCGTTAGAACGTACCTAATATGAATGTTCGTTGGTGTCTAGGATGTTATATTCAATACTACTTATAATATTCATTCAATAGTGGGCACCTGTTTGTATTTCAGTACTTCATAAACGAAATGAAAGTTTATGCTACTTATATTTTAGCTACACTTTATTTTTTATTTATCCACCAGGAGCCCTGAACGGGCTGCTGACGACGTGGATGCTGTTGAAGATCCAGGAGCACCAGCTGTCGTGGTGCGCCTGGCGGGACAGCACGCTGCACGTGCACGTGTCGCTGGGCTCCCCCTCCGCCGCCTCCTCCCCCGCTGCGTCCCCCGCCGGCAGCGTGACCTCCCTCGCCACCGTGGTGCAGCCCGGCTCCCGCGCCGACCGCGCCACCAACGTGGCCGACCCCTTCATGGTGGCCCCCCCTCGCCCCCCTTGCGCGCTGCCCGGCCCCACTCCGCTCTGAGCCTCGTCGGCTTCGTCGGCTATTTCCTCGTCCTCCTCTACACGCTGTAGGAGGCCGGGCTCCCAGCAAGATGACGCAGATGTACGTCTTCCTCCTCTACTCGACGGGAATCTGCATCCTCCTGTTACTGTTCACAGTCACCGTGCGCCACTGCAGGCGGCTAAGGGATTCCTCGGAGTAGATAGCGAAATGCGAAATAATACATCCGTTCATTGTTAATCATATTTATTTCAATTCTATCGACATAAATTAAAATATTCTCATTACATAATAATCAATTTAATAAAAATCAGTATGCAATTATTTCAAGCCGCTATCGTTAATGTCAAAGTGTAAACAGAAGTAGTAGTAGATAGTAGTAGAATATAAAAGTAGTAAGGTTAAACAAGGAATCGTAGTGCGGACTGTACACCCGGGCCCCGAGGATGCCGCTTGCTTATGTCGCGAATAAGTGAAGGAGATCCTCGCGGGCGGTGCGCTCGTTGAAGTCAGTAGCGAAAATACAAGTACACGTACAACTATAGACTATTTATCACCTATAAATAAATCGATCGAAATAATATCTGTTAGTCAAAACTTACGAACTAGTATAAAAAATCACATACATCTTGAGATTACAATAAATAGGAGGACTTATACGAGACGGCGCTCGGAGAAACGGCTAGCTGGGCGGACACTGACGAATAAACATCTGACAAAACATTAACACAAACAAACAATTCAATATCAACAACATACGCTCTTTGGACTCAACGTTTCGTCGAATAACATACGATATTTTTGTGACTTGCGCGTTCAACTACTGCACGGGGCGCCCGGCACGCGTGACGCGACTCCTCACTCACGTAACCCGCACTCGAACCTCGAGCGAGTGAGACACTACAACGTTGTACCGCGATGCGTTCGAGGTGGAGTTCACGGGAGCGTGGGGTCGCGAGGCGATGTTGGCGTTGGCGCGGAGACGTGGCGGCGCGGTCACTGCTGGTCCTTGAACCGGCGGTAGATGGACTGCACGTACGTGAACACGCACTTCCAGTCGGGCTTGCGCATCGCCACCATGTCGTCCACGTCCAGCAGGGGGTAGATGCCCGCCTTCTCACTGGAATAGAGTTAAAGTTCTGAGTTATCGTATGGGCGTTATTTAATAATGAAAAGGAAGGGTCAAGGTTAGTGTGGGCTACATTTTCTTATAAATCAATTGATTATTTATATAAAAACACATACACACACATCCACATATACACTTGCAATAAATAATACATTACACTCAAACTAATTAATTCCATACATTAGCCGCGCGTCCTGTGGATACATGCATCGTTATCTACGATCTATTGTACTCGTACGTCACAGCGCTGGCATCACGAGCCCGGCGCGTGCGCACCGGTACCACCAGTGTTGCCAATTTAGCCCTTTCGGGGCTAGATCTAGCCCTTTTGTTACATATTCAGCCCTTAAAGTAATGATTTAGCCCCTAGCCCTCAATCTGGCCCTAAAACCGCCGAAGAAAACTTGAACACAGAACACTTAATTCAATATTCCAAATAAGATTTGGTATGATTAAATTTGATAAAAATTGCTTTACATTTCATATTCCAAAAGATATCCTTAGAAAATTGGATATCTAAAGCAAAATAGGTACAAATTTTTGTTGAACAAGGCCCATAATCAACCAGCAACTTTGCAAAGTGCAAGTGAAATGTGCGGCGAGGAATCGTCCTCCGATGAAGACTTTGACTTTTAATGTGCAGTTTTAACTATAAAGTTTATTTTTTTAAATATTTGATTAATTATGAGAAAAGAATTTGGTAACAAAACTCACTTCTTTTTTATTAAAAATGCTATTTTCTCTATTTTAAATTTATAGCCCAAATTTAGCCCCCTTGGGCTAGATGGGGACCCCATCTAGCCCTTTTTTGAACTCTATTTAGCCCCAAAACCAAATACTGAGTTGGCAACACTGGGTACCACTACACACCAGTCTGATACACAGCGCCTCACGGCTAACCCGCGTCGCTTTGTGATTGCTCTCGGCACTATTTCTCGCGAACGCTTGCTTTTTCTCACGCTGTAATAACTCACCTTCTAACTTCCTCTTTAGTGCATAGTGTATAAACTGTATCCTATCTCCTTTCTACGTGTTACTATCTACTGTGTTGTACTTTTCTCCTTCTGTATCGTGTGTGAATAAAAAACTATAAAGGTACGTGTGTGGACTTGTTCTTTCGGACCATTACCTTATAGTACCTAAATTAGCAAAGTCTACTCATGGTTTATTGTAAGTTGATTTTAAGAACCTGCCGTTCAATAATCTGCATCATCATTGACATGCTGAGGGTTTTACAAAAGCCATTGATACCATTTGATCATCATCTGAGCACCGTTGTTTGCAAAATGCCGCTAGTAGGTATTCAGTTTGAAAAAGCAATACGATGTTTAAAATAACAGATGATTAAATAGCAACAGTAGCTATGGCGGGAAGATACGGTCGCAGTCAGCAAATAAAGATAAATAACGAATTCTTATCGACATGCCAGTGACTTCACATTTGACATTTGCCAGGCCCAGATCGTGGCAAGCCAAGGGGGCGGCATTTCAAGTGGGGCGCCAAAACCAAAATAAATTATGGAAAATATTTTTGTAAAGCAGGCTGAGTATAGACCCAGACCCAGCGACGGGGACATAGAATAACCCCCAGACACAAAAATATGGACGCCAAAAATCATCTGATAAACGCGTTAACACGAGAGTGGAGGCGCTATTATTCGTAAGTCTTTCCCAGATTAAAAAACATGTCTATCCGATAGAAGCTTTTCTAGATCAAAAAGCAAAAATGGTGGTGATTAGTTAATGAGGCTACTCACTCGGCAACTTTGAAGGCGAGCGTGAAGTTGTGGCGGCGGCGGTCGGGCGACAGCGCGCTGTAGTCGAAGGCGTCCGGCAGGAAGTGGTGCAGCAGCGCGCAGAACGCCAGCCCGTCCGCCCAGCTCGTCGAGAAGTTCTCCAGCTTCACATTCTACGCACAACAACACACGTTACTCTCTGTTGCGAGCTTGAAAATGCTCCCCGCCCTTTTAAATTACATTGTCACCAAAGCTTTATTTCACAGGAGGCCCCTATTTTTACTGCTCAAGTGTCTCTTACTTGGCTTTGTTGTTCCACGTAACCAATCAATATTCCGTTTATCATATAAACGACACCTACATCTCTTTTGAACATTATTGTCTTATTTATTCTCAGTACAAAATTATTACTCTTGAAATTCTGAGCCGTTGAAGCTGTTGTCTGTGAATTAAATTAACTTCTCCAGAAATTATAGTCTGAATGCTTTTCTATTATTCGACAAAAATAAGGGCAATGTAATTATCCAGTTGTTAAATTATAAGCATTATCAAAATCCTTGTTGGATCCTTTTTTTTGCTTAAATTTTATAAACATGAGATGTCTCTTAGAACAAATCCATCTTTGTATTTATGAATGAATGTATGTTTCATTTTATTTTTAACTTTTCTTTTCCTAAGGGACACTGAAAAGCAACATAAAGTAGAGGGTCGAAAAATAGACGAATTTTACACTTTATTTACAACTTTATTAATACTGTGCAATATGTGTACTTGGTTAAAATTTTATGTTAATATAATGTCTTTATCTAAAATAGTCCTTCATAAAATTTATCTATAGTTTGTGTACAAACTACAGTGATTGAATGATCATATTTTTACGGTGCGTGTTAAGGACAATGTTTTGTGATAATCAGTTATCAGCATTTACAGCATATCTACAGTAATATAGAGGGATGTATAAGCTGCCTATATACTAAGAAAAAAGATCTAATCTTCCATATGCAATTACAGGGGTTTGTGATAAGAAACGTATACCAGGTAGGTAACGATACCTATTGACAGCAAAATTATTCTTTTTCTGGTTCTAAGCAAACATCTAGTTCATATGCATTTTCAGTTACCTACTTCATTTTCTGCCAAATATTTGCTTAAGGTGTTTTGTACCCCTGATTTGTTTTTAACGTATATTACAGACATACACGAAACATGCACTGTACAATTTGTACATCACTCCCTCGACAAAAAGTTATGACATAATGTTACTTTTGAAAATTTATTAATCTTATTAATGTTTCTCATTACTCAGACAAATCATGCTTCGAAAACTTATTTAAAAATGTTAGTTATTAATTTAAAAAAATCGCACAATACACTATTCAAACCGACGTGAATAAATTTGGAAATGTATAGGTAATTAGGTATAAATTGTTTTATTGTTGTCTTTTATCGGATGGTGATGAATGTGTCGTTCTATAATTAGGCGTAAATTTTGAGAACCAAAGTAATACAATTTGGTCGCGCAATGAGAGTGAAGAAGAGATATATAATTTATATAACGTAGAAAATATATATACAAGGATGTAGCGCAGCATAGAAGCGTCAAGAGAAGCGAGTGAGCGTGGAGCGACAGTGCGGCAGTGCGGGCCGGGGCCTGACGTGGACACCGTCACACTTGCCCATCTAAATTATTGTGTATCGCGTACAGTAAAAACATGCATCCGTCTACGGAACCGCAACCAACCATCCCAATACGTTTATATCAAGGCAACACCCGATTCTACGTTCAAGAAATGCAAAATGGCACACGTAAGCAAATGCTCGTATAAGGGCGAAGGTCGGGGTGGGGACACTCGGGACGCAGTGGGATGTGGCGGCGCGCGGCGGGCGTGGCTCCGAGTGTGGAGTGTACCTCGTAGTCCCGGGTCTTGTCGCGACACCACTGCAGCAAACGCTCTTTAATAGTGACGGCGCTGGCTTGCAGCGCGGGGTCGGTGAACTTGAAGTAAGGCTGCGACGGAGAGCCCGGGCTCTGCGGAGTCTTGGGCGAGCTACAACGGGGCCTCAGGTTAGTCTCCACTGCGGGTCGTCGGCGGCGGCGCGATCGCTCGTTAGTGTGTGCGTGTCACATTCGTGTCGCGAATCCGCGAGCGGCCGCGGTGCAAGTTAAAGGCGTCGGACGGAAACTCTTGTTATTTACAAGGACATATTAATATCACGTGCTAGTTCAAAAGTCAGTCCACTATGTTAAAGCGACTGTTTCAGCCTGCCGTTCCGAGATGAACGATGGACGCAGTAATGTTTATGAAGGAGGCCAAGGACGCGCGGAGCGAACTCCGCAATGCTCTGAGCCGCTCCGGGCGTACTTGGAGTAAGCGATGCCTTCTCTATTTTATGATGAAGCGACTAATAAGTACATATACATGTTATAATGGAAATTACTATTGTATTTTAATATTTACTTGTCTGTACCTATTCCTTATCGGTATCCATAGCTGCCAAAATAAATAAATATGTTGCATTAAAATTAAATATAAAGCAAGAAGAAGTCTAATCTAATGCATGATAATAATGCTTTTGAAAAGATATCTAAAAATTACGCCATATTGTAATATCATTCAAAGAAGAGATTACTAAACGCCATTATAAAAATATAATGGTAATTTGAAAAAAAAATGGGTTGTGTAATCGAGTGTGTGAAGGTGTGGTTACAAGGTAGCGAGCGGCTCACCTAGGGGTATTAGTAGAGTTCTGTTTCTCGAGCTGGCGGAACTTGGCGAACGGCGACACAGGCTTGGGCGCCGGCCGAGTCATGCTCTCGATCACTGCACACAATTTGATGTGAGTTTAAGACAATCTTAACAGAAAAGAAGTTTAAAACAAAAGTGTTCGTAGTAAACAGTTAATCTATAGTACCTTTAGAATTTTTAATAGTGGTGGTGCTACTGCTAACAGTTTTTTCGGATGAGTTCCTCCTCACACTCGATGTCACGGTCGTCGTCACTTCCTCTTCCTCTGAAAAATGAAACGAGAGATATAGCGAAACGCGTCACGCGCAAATTTCATCAGCAAATTTTAACACTAACAGGGAACACTTGGAAAACAACAGCAAGACAACACGATGATGTTCGGAAGCTATTAGTCAAAGTAACACGGTTACGGGGCGCGTGAGATGAATACGGAGGTTACGGTAGGTATGTACATCGACGGGGATGACGCGCGGCGGGGGCATGCGGCGGGCATGCGCGACACAAGCGGCAGGCGGCCCACACACACTCGACTCACGCGCGTCTCGCTCGTCTCCCGCTCCTAACTAGTGGAATGTGCGCTACGAGAGCGCCGACACCAGGTCCTCGAATGCGTCGTCCGCGTTGCTCTCGTCCAGGAACTGCAGCTCCGCCACCGTGGGCATCGTGCGGCTGCGGCCCAGCGCGAACGGCTGAGCGCCGGCCGGCCGCGGCGCGCGCGGCTTGCGCGTCGGTGACGCCTGACCCGAGAAGTACGCCTCCACCGTCCGCTGCTTCTCCGGCAGCTGATCCCGGGAGATGCCGCCCTCGAACATCTTCGGCACCGCCAGCAGATGCATCGACTTGGTGCGCGCGACCACCTTCCTCGGCGACGACGGCTTCGGTGCAAACTCGGCGAGGCGATGCCACGAGCCGGAGCGCGCGAGGGGCCCCGCGGGGCTGGCGCCGCGGCTGGCTGACTCGGCGGACGCCAGGGACTCGCGGGACGCGGCGAGCGCGGGACTGCGTGGGCCGCCCGGGGATCGGGGGACGCCGTCGTGCTCTATCGCGGGGATTGGGCGGGTCGGTGAGGGGCCGTGCGGGGGCGAGTGGCCGTTCTGGGCGGGGAGCGGGGCCGCGAGCCGTACCTGCGTCCTCGCGGCCTCGCGCTTCTTCCGCTCGATGTGGGCGATGACGTCGCGCTTCGGCGAGGAGATCTTATCGAGCGCACCGCGCAGGCTGTCGGCGGCGCCGCGCGTGCGCACGCCCGTGGTGATGGTGGCGGCGCCGCGCACGGGCCCGCGCATGACGCGCGTCACCACGCTGCCGTGCTCGGTGGCAGCGCCCGACTCGTCGCCCGCGTCTGTGCTCTCCGCATACCTCGAGTCTCCGTTCTGGTACGGCGCCGGCGGCTTCGCCCTGGACGGGCTGCCGGGTGCGGTGCGGATTGTCGGTGACGTCGCGTACTCGTACGAGTTGCTTTCGTTCATGACCACGTCCGGCAGGTAGTCCACCTTGTGGGCCTTCGCCTTCTCGATGTCGGGGGTCTGTTGTAGGGGGACGAAGGTGGACGTGACGTTGGCGGGAGTGTAGTCGACGATCGTGTACGCGGACGGGGCTGGGGGCGCGGGAGGCTTCTGATCCGAGACCTCGTGGTAGCCGTTTGTCATCGGCGCGCGACGGTTCTTTTCTCTGATTTGCCTCTCATAAAATTCGATTTGTAACCTTTGAGCGTCTACCTTGGGTGGAAACACTTCCGGACTGCGAAGCTGTTTCGAGTCATCGAGTTTCATCACGAGTTCTGGAGCGGCCAAATCCTTCTGGCTGGGAATGACTTTAATTGGATAGTTCTGACCTTGAGGCAGCGCGTGAGTCGGAGGCGTGGGGGGATGGTAGTTGTATGTCCTTGGAGGCGGTGCGTGAGTTTCAATTCTATCGTTCTCGAATTTGTTCGATGTGAGACCTACAGATTTTTTTAAGTTATCGTTTTCGGGCATCCACGGAGCGGTAGGAGGCGGAGGGCTGGGGGCGTAAGTTTTAACCGCTGTTGGGAACACAGGTTGACTATCTGCCATCGGAGACACTGGGTTGCTAGAAGAAGGAGGACTCCAAATATTAACGGGCGCGGAAGTGGGAGACATAATTTTCTTTGGTGGTTTAAATGCGGACATCGGCGCGTGGGAGAACTGATTCACGGGTATTGGTTTCGCAACGAACGGTTTGACGACTACTGGCTTTGTTGGCGATTGTGGTACGTTTGGTGGCGGAAGATAAATTGAAGGCGATGGTGGCTGTTTTTGAATCGGTGGTGGTTGGATAATATTGTGCTGCTTTGCCTTTGCTGGCGGTGGTATCACCGGTGGCGGTGGGTGATTCACAGGTGGAGGCACTACAGTTGGCGGCGGATGTCGCGCTGGTAGTGGTATCTGTGGCGCCTGTACAGCTGGCGCAGCTTGACTGCGTAATGAGTCCCTTCGTTCAGTTACCCAGGGTGGTTTCACAATTTCCGGAGTAATATCTGCCAAAAACTTTCGCGGTCTAGATGCCGAAGGATTTTCGTCTGACGTTTGCCAAAATCGTTTTGCGGAGGATGCACTTGATGATCTGCTGTGCTCGTCACGTTCACGACTTTCGAACGTATTCTTAATATTACCGAATCTGCTACTCCAGTTGGCTTGAACATTAGCCGGACTACGATTGACACTTTCGTTCTTTTGCATAAACGCTAAAAATTTCCTATCATTTTCGGTTTGTGGCTTGAATTCAGGCACAGTAGGACCGCGTCGTGCGTTTTCTTCATCTGTGTCGCTATCCATGCGGCCGAGAGAACGACCGAAATCTATGGTGTTCGCTCTCTTCATTCTAGCACGCTTGTTAGCATTAAATCTATTCAAAGGCTTAGACGGATCCTCTACAGGAGGTGGCGCAGCAAAGTTGTATGTCGGCGGCGGAGGCCGGTACAGGGTCCGCTTGGGTTCCTCAGGGGCTTGCTTGTTTTGCAGCGTTACAGTCGGTCGGTTTATGGGCATCCGTTTAACCGGCGCTTCCTGTTCCATCTTAGCATCGAATTTATTCGCTATGGCCGCGATTCCCCGCCGCGATTCCGAGTGCCATCGCTCCGCCGCGCAACGCGTAGGTGGGTCTGGCTGGGGAGCATCGGCAATCGAGTGCCTGAAGAAGTCGGGCTTCTTTAGGGCCGGCGCCCGGCGCTCGACGACGCGTGCATCCCTGTTTACCTGGGGAGCGACCTCGTAGCTGACCGAGTGAGCGACCGGCGCGGGCTTGTGCCGCGCGGCCACCGCGTCGTGGAAGCTGACCTGCTCGTCGACACTATCCTTTCTCTCTGGAGTGGAGGGCTCCTCGACACTGGGGACCGTGGAGGTGTTGGACACCGTACCCGAGGACGGCGCGAGGGGCTGGAGAGGCTCGACGGGTTCGGCGAGGGCGAGGTGGTCGCGGTCCACGAGGCGGCGGGCCTCCTCGAGCTCCTCGTGCGTGACGCCGACGGTGTGGCGGGCGGCGCGGCTGCGGCGGCGCGGGCGGCGCTTGCAGCCGTCCAGGCGGTCGGCGGCGTCGAGCGCGTCCTCGAGGCGGTCGGCGAGCGTGAGCAGCGCCCGCGCCTGGGGGTGCGTGGTGGGCGGCGCGAGGGCCTGACGCAGGCGTGCCAGCGAGCGGCGCACGTCGGCCACCACGTCGCTGCTGGCGGCTCCGAGCCCGGCCAGAAGGCGCTCGCCGCCGCCGTGCAGCAGACCCTGCAGCAGCGGAAGGAGGAGAGACTCACCGCGTTCTCCGCCGGCGCCGTCCTCCGCCTCGCCGCCCTCGCCGGCTGCCGCCAGCGCGTCAGTTACAGCGCTCGCGCATGCTGAAACGTGTTGTCGAATTTCCTTATACAGTTTAATTTACGGCATTAACGTCTCGTTGGCAATACTTTAAAAGTTGATCTCATTTTTATTTATGTGGTTTAATAATAATAGGGTATAATAGTAGAATGATTTTTATTGCTCACCTTCTTGTTCCGCCATGAGGGTGCGGATGCGCGCACGCAGGCGACGCCGCTGCTCGTAATCGGTACACTCGTCCAACTGAAAGGACAATATTTTATGTTTTAGAATACACTTTTTGCTCGAAGGCCGGTTTAAATATCACAAGAAGTATAAAATATAAAATTATTGTTTCCAAATATAATCAAGTCACAATTAATTAACATTCTTCACACTTTCATAGACTTACACGCGATGCTACAAACATGACGTTTGATACTTTGTTGGACAAAATTATAAACGATGTTTACTAGTTGGAAGCTCAATCGCTTGTGGTTATGTACCTACTTTGGCATAAGCCGAAGCGTTCAATAGTTTCAAACATAAGTACCACCTCCAATCCATGCATCAATACGTATGTAACAGCTATTTTAAACTTTGAGTGGAATACGTAAATGGCAATTTCGCTAAACCGTGAGCGCATTCGTAAAAGTGCAATACAAAAGCGCGATTTTCATACCGGTATTCGATATGAAGAAGAGCTACATTTGCATGGCTTCGGTGTACAGCTAATCCTGCCTGCCACCGGAAGTGGTCAGAGTCGGTAACCGGAACTAACTGTCTCCATTTCACTATTTTACATTTACGAGTGTCATGGTGAGCACGCAACAATTATGTGGCATTTCATCCGATAAAAGATATAGAGACGACCACTTTCTATCCGACGATGCAATTGAGAGCAATTGTTAATTCATTTAATTAGAAGTTCTTCAAGTTTATTGCACAGTGGTCATTGACCAGACTGAATAACTCATATCATAATAATGTGTGAAATGTAAGGTAATATCATTGAACCGTTTGTATTATGACGTAGTACCTATATTTTTACACAGAAACTCATGCCTAGCATATATAGACGATCAGTAGTACTTTATAAATCCAAATACAAATTATATTTTTAAAATTCTAACCAAATGTTAGGTAGGTACACATATGTACAGACTACCCATAAGCACAGATTTTGCTACCACTCAATCAATGCTTCAATCACGCAATCTTCTCTTTATATAAATCATATACTTATCGGTACTCATATTACCAAATGAAATTTCTTTATTTTTATTTGCATAAATTTAGGAGTTACTTACATGGTTTTACAATTCATACTTCAAACTAATAACATAATAATAATATTATAAATGCAAAAGTAACTCTTGTCTATTTTTACGCCTAAGCTAATAAAATAATTTTTATGAAATTTGGTACACAGATAGAGTGGATCTTGGAAAAAAAAGTACTCAAATCGCCCGAGCAACGACGCCGCGCCGCTCCGGATAACTAGTGAAATATAAATAAACGCCACGATATTCCAAGTCGCAAGGAATGCATAAAATTATAAGTCTGCTCTTAGCAAGGATTAAGGATAACAATGTAATTTATACCTAGTACAATTAAAGCCCTTTGGTGTGTTAATAAAGGTGTTTTTATACCAAATGTATAAAACACCTTTTGTAAACACCCATATTTGTGCAAATAAAAGTTATTGTCTTTTATAGTTAACCTTTGCTAGCAATGCTGTGCATAAACTTCAGAATATTCAGTGTCAGGTTCATTGAACATTATAATTATTATAATTTTGGTTCCTATATCGTTCGTGTTGCCTAAAGGTATACTATTGACCGTGCCAGATCTTGATGAAGAATGGTCTAGGACTCCTTTAATTTTACAGGATACCATCGAAAAGCACGAAAAGAGTGGATGTAAGGGGATAGTCGTCTATAATATAAATACATCTATAGGTAGTACAATATTTTTTTAAGAATACGATGTTTAAAAATTCTTCTTGGTGGTAGTGCATTCTTTACAAATATTTTATTAGCATACTTTATTTGACTAACGATATAATGTATAACTATTTACACTTTTTTTGTAACTTGTAATATATAACCTCGAACATCGGATCGGGGAAACCCGTGCGATTTGTCAAGCAACAGGTTCTGCGCATCGGGCCTAAGCACGGCTCAATCGGCACTCCAAGAGCTTTCACACGCGGCGACTGGCTGTTTCACATTATTCACATGCGGCGGGTTGCGGCGTCAGGATGAGCAACCTACGAGTATAACGAGTTTGCTCGCTCGGGACTCGTAAAATATCGCATCCATAAATCTGCTAGTGATTAGAAACCGTGTCAATTTAGCATTTTACTCTTCTTTTACTGTCGTTACAGTTACATTCTAACATAGCAGCCTACCTACCTATCTACCGAAACTTTATATCGTAAAGTACCAGCGACTGTTATTAAGTATAAAATTGGACAACTGAAATAAAAATATTCATTTAAGGCATATATTTGCCCAAAAATTGCTTACAAAATATTTCATGTTGCCCAGTCACCTAATACAACAAAAATTAGGTAACACCACTTCAATGCAGCCTACTAACGATTATAATCTCGAAGTAAGTACACGTGAAGTGCTTAGAGATGACTCGCGTGTTTACAGTAGTTTTGAAAGTGAGAGTGTGTGGTCGGCCAGTCCGTTCAATTTAGGCTCAGCTTTCTTTGACATTCGCGGCTTCCGCAGGCTTGGCGTGACGGTTGGGATTACTGAGATTCGTAGCGTAAATAGTATGAAGTACCTATGTTCGCAACGAGGATAGATGTCCAATTTTATGGAAAATAAAAGCATTACATAAAACGAAAGACGAAACTATGAGAAGCGGGACTGTTATAGTGAGATTTAAAATGAATTTCGTGTGCCTGTGTCCCAGCAGCACATAAACTTCAGTTCAGCAAAATGCTACCCCGTGCGCCGGAAGCTGCCCCTCAGGCGAGCATGGGCGAGCCGCTAACTACGGCTCTGGATTTCATGCAAGCGTAATAGACGATGTCTTCGGGAAATATTAGTAGCCTTCTGACAACAAAAATAAGAAATTGGACAAAGTT
The DNA here is from genome assembly GCA_911387765.1 of Pyrgus malvae. NCBI lineage: Eukaryota > Metazoa > Arthropoda > Insecta > Lepidoptera > Hesperiidae > Pyrgus > Pyrgus malvae. The sequence continues at coordinate 881,799 of OU426958.1, read as the reverse complement.
ATTCTGTTATATTCGAATGGGATAATTTTTTGGCGTTATCTATTTTTTATTTTTTTTATAAATAAACGTCACACACTCATATTCCCACAGTAAGGTAATTAATACCCTGTGTCGTGGGTAACATGGACACATACAAAGACAGGAACACAAACACCCAGACCGAGAACAGAAATTTAAACTCATCATTCAAATTTCTGTTTCGCCGGGAATCGAACCCGGGACCCCTCGATTGGCAGTCCGGCATGGTAACCATTGCGCCACGCGGGTTGTCAAATCCGTCGTCATCGTCATTGACTTTAGCAATTTGCATTGAAGCTTATCAATGTTGGATTGAGAGCTAAATTATGTTACTAGTATCTAATCTGGTTCGGTATACTCACGAGCTTCCGCAGCACACGCTCGTCCCAGCACTGCTCGATGTCGAACTCCTCAACCCGCCGGCTGCTGGTCACCTTCCCGCCACTGCTCTGGATTGTCTCCTGGTAACAAAGAGAAGACTTGGTTGGAGCTGGAACTTGGAACAAGAAACTAATATAATAAAATCATGTCACATTTCGCTAAACGCGCTGAAATATATACTTGGCTTGCTAGATATAAGTTCAATTGAAAGTTCAGGCCTCTGCCTGGACGAAATTGACATAACTTAGTACCAGCAACTAATTTATCGTATAGTATGGTAAGTTTTTGTTGAATTATGAAGACCCTACCTAATTTATACTTAATAAATAATAATTTAAATTACAAATATAATTCATACTATATGTACTTAGTGAGAGGTAGTCGCAATAATTGTGTCTCTATTTCTGTCAATCTCTATAACATTTTTTTGAAACAATATGCGCACAATAACTATTTAAATCTGTGCCTTATTTTATGTGATTGTGGTTGTAAGGCGGCTGTCATTCTCAACTGATTTCTTACTATAATTATTTTGGTTTAAGTTATAATTTTATTATGACATGCTCTATGTAAAACCTGCAGTGTTCTATTCTATCTATTATTGACTATATTGTCTCATTTCTTAGAATTCTAGATCTATTATTCTACCAGTAAAACTAGATATCCGTTGTTTTAAATCGAGTTCTAAAGTTGGCGGAAGTGTTGGCGGACGGGCAGCCATCATTCTTGAATTTTAGCTTTTCTATTTGTAAATTTTAAAAGCTTAAACTGAATAACAAAATAAAAAGGATAAACTGCTTTTTGCTGGTAGTAGATAGTTGATATGAAAATATTGCTTAATCAAGATGTTTAATAAAATTCAGATGCACCTAAGTAGTCAGCGAAATAAGATAGAAGTACCCAGTATGCATGCTTAAAATTCCTAAAACAAGATTTTGTAAAAAATTACGATGAATTTATTGCACACCGGCCGCGTCTTCGCAAATATACAAAATTCATCGGATACGTGAAGTTTTTCCTATAAATACCTATCGTACGGTACCATTCACGAAAAAAAAAAGATTTATAATGTAGTGCGCCCTGACCTGAGGGCCCACTCTGTACGCCCGTATCCGAAACTAAGTTAAATTTCGGGCCTTATTTTTGGATTAGATTTAAGAAATTCTAGCAATATTATTCATTCAATAGCTTAATGTCATTTCATTAATGACAACGCTTCAACGATTCATGAAAAAGAAGCGATCTGAGTATGCTAAAAATGATTCCGAAAATGTTAGAACTTACGGACGGATGCTTAAGAGTGGGCCCTCTGTTACGTCAATCTGTGACAGACGTATAACAATCGGAGTATTTTATTATTAGAGACCGTAGTGGAAAAGACCTTGTAACGCAAGCCGAGCGCGCCCTTCGAACTGACAGTTTTATTTTTGATGACCATCAGTTGACGAGTGAATCATGAGTGGATAGGTAAGAGGATACTGCTTTCTAATGAGTCTTTATTTAAATATGTAACTGGATTTTGAAGAAAAAGGTTTGCAATTGTTGTTGAAGACAATTTGTAAATTAGCTTTCTTGTTCTTTCGCCAAGTATTCGACGAAGTTAAGTTTAACAACAGCAGTTTACAAGTGACGATGTCTATGCAGATGGTTCATAAATTTCCCACTCAGCTTAATTTCAGGTCTTATGTAAATGGAATTTTGGGTTGTATCTGAAGAATTATTTATCAGCTGCAAAAAGCTTACTAAATGGAGGACTTGGTAACTTGATAATGGTATGAATGTGAAAAAGAGATTGGAGTAAGACATCGCTTGCGTGCAAGACATCTATGCGTTGATAGGTTGATAGAATAGCGATGCTGATACTATGTGATAGTGTCCGTTTAGTCACACTTTACGCTTTGCATGCCGTGGTTTGATGCATGACTGACAACGCCAAGCATCATTTAACAACCGATGGAATATTTTTTATTGAAATTTTAGCTTTGGAATTCAGTTTTTATTACTTAAACTAAGACGAAAATTGTGTGTCGACATGGCACAAATTACGTATCGGCGGCGGCGCGCCGAGGTCATGCTGAAGACAATAATATAAGAAGTATAATAGAAAAATATCAATGCTTTGATGAAGGCAGTAGTTTAGCTTTCTGATATACTGAATTAACCTCTCAGATTGAAAACTTAATTAAGTAGGTCAAGTGTTGCCGACCCACAGACATATGTATATGAGAAAATTAAAATATTTACGCTTCACTTCTACTTGATTATGATTGTAATTGCCTATGCACTGTAATTACCACTTAACGTGATCGTGCAAATTTTTTTCTTCATTATAATAAAATAAAAAAATCACCAGTGAACTGTGTGAAAGAAAATAACTACAGAATTTCATAATGTTCAGCCGCCGAGGCGGGCCGTGGGCGGGCGTCATCAAAACACACTAAAAATTCTTAACACTACTGACCTTGAATCGGAAAACTCTACTACAATATTGTAGTAGAAACATTTTATAACTTTTCATGAATAAAACCTAACAAATGTATTCGCTTAAAATTTTGTGATTTGTATAGCGCAATATATAAATTTATAGTTAAATTTATTTGAAAACTCGAGTGAGAGTATTATGTTTAAAAATGTGTGTATAGCATTTGGGATTTGTAGGATAAGAATAAGAATGGCACTGCTGTAAAAAAATCTCCATGTTTATATGTATTATCTAACTCTTAACATATTGTATGAATTGGGACTTAAAGCCCTGCTGTTAAAGTACGAGGGGAAACTCTGTTCACAGGCAAACAAATTTTAAATTCTAAATCTTTTTAAGAAACTAATTTATCTTGCGAACTTGTAGTCTGTGTAATTTTATGCAATAACTACTCGTATAGTGCCTACGATGTACAAATCAAGTAATATACTTACTTAGTTATGCTATTGCTATTGCTATTATAATATGATATGCTGTTGCAAATGACATGGACGATCCATTAGTACATTCTATCGAATACATAAGTACCCCAGTAAGCGTACTTCTTACAAATAAGTATTCGAAAGCATTTTCATAATTATATATACACCTAACAAGAAAACGTATGGATTTTTAATATTTAATGACTGTCTTAAAAATAATACCTATATCGTTTAAAAATACTTGGTCTCCATCTAACATGTCCGTAAAATGGATGAAACTCCTATTTCAGTCACTTTCCTGTGCATTGTTGTGTCTACAAAAGCCACGAGCATTCTTAAACAACTATTTATCCAGAGCCACGGAAGCCGTCCATCTCTGCCCTTCTAAGAATGCGATGAATCAGCTCCGTTGCTTGAAGGGCACGCTTCCAATCCAAATCCGTACAAAGACACAAATTCTCAGTCGCAAATGTCAAAACAAGATCAAAATAGCGCGTAATTCCTTAGACAGGATGCGCAAGTTGAATGCGATGTTTACCAATGTGTGTTGCTTCTGTTTTGTCTTCCAACATAGAAGCTACATATTTTTTGCTTAGAATTATATTGTGAAATGGAGGGCAACATTTTGAAGCGTTCTTTTTGTATTGGCTTTGCATGCACAGATGTCATCCATAGGATGAGGTACCTAGTCTCCTTGATCTCTATATTGAATACAGACATTCCAAGAAGATTATGATGAAATGTTTTGTAGATTATAAAACGCAATAAATAACACCTCTCTAACCAGAGAACTATGATCTCATAATTAAAATTAATATTGGCTAACGTAAGCACTTGAGCAGCGATGGCCGAGTGGTAAAAGCCGCGGTCTTCTACGCGACCGATCCTGGGTTCAAATCCTCGGCGCGCACCTCTGACAAAGAACTTTGTAATGTGCGCATTTATCGCTGCTTCACGGTGATGGAAAAATATCGTGATATTTAATTGATTACGATGTTCTCCATCGCCGTGCATGCCTGAGAGAAATTTATAATTTCTCGAAAGCATGACGTTCACCAATCCGCACTTGGCCAGCGTGGTGGACTATGGCCTTAATCCCTCTCACTTGTGAGAAGGAGACCTGTGCCCAGCAGTGGGACAAAGAAAAGGTTGAAAAAAAAAAACGTAAGCACACAGATATTTCAGTACACAGAACTATCTTGGGTAATGTTTACGAACATAGCTGGAGGCATGCGTTACTCGTAATCTCCTAACTCTTATGTCATCAAGCCTTTCATATAACTCTAGAGTCAAGTTCATTAACTTCGTTAACGTTGATTGGTCTTATTACAGCGTCTGTTACCAACTGCTCATTGTCTACGCCAGCACTAAAACATATATCGTTATCACGAAAAGACACGGTTAATGAAATAGGTGACCGAATGGTAAATTTAGAATGCAGTCATACGAAAAAATGCGAATTTCTTCAGCATAGTTTGATAGTGAGTATTGTAGGAATATACATAGTCGATTAGAGGAACACGCTTGCCAATGCGTGAAATGTAATTGTTTTATTGCGATGCCTAGGTAGACACGTGGGTGGTATATTTTCGTGCGTGATGCGATGATCGATTCTCGAATCATGCATCGTAGTACGCGTTATCAATCAACAGGGCACCACGTATGCCTCATTCGTCAACGCAGGTGCCAATGATTTGCAGACCGCACGGCGTAGTATCTTAGTAGCCAATTTACGCACTCTTGCGAAATAAACAGTAGTAGTAGTTGTAAAAGTAAATAACAATAGCCGTAGTTGTTGATGATGAGAAAATTAGCTTGAATGAAGAGACATAAATATTTTCGCATTTGATATTACGTTCCTGAAATTGTATGAACTGTCTTAAATATTGTTCTTAGTTTGTTTTCATTTCTATAGTTAGATTAAAACTTACTTACGTGACGTGCTTACATTTATATGCAAGGAAAATCGTTAAAGAAAGAAAAAAAAGAAAGCAAGATTTGGCTAATCCTTGACTCTATATTGATATTTGCATTCAAATATCAAATCAAATAATGTGTTTCAATAGAGTTACGTAGGTAGAAGTCCAAAATCTTTCTCTTTCTTTATTAAGTTCTTCTATCAACAGGATAGATACTAAGCTATTGAGAGTACAGTGTAATCCCGGGCGACCGGAAATAAAACGTCCAACCCGATAGCGATGATTTGGAGTTTGGTGTCGATTCCGTGTAGAAGATCAGTGGGGCACATTTTTGGCAGGTCACCGAGCCGCGCCGCGTATTAATAGTTAACTGGGTACAATGCGCTCAGCTTTCCATCGGGGATGGGTGGAACTGCCCATTGTTGCTATATTAGTTGGTAATCAAGTTACTATAAAAGTACTTATAAAAATTACATGGTAGTAAGTCGCTGAACTAACAAATAATTACTGAAAAATTATAAAAAAATGTACGTATCCACTATAGGAAGATGGAAAGTCTGCGACGTAGCCAAATGTAAAACTGCTCTTTGTAGTAGTTTACAGTTCAAAAATTACATGAATAAACAAGATGTATTAGATATTAAAATTTATTAAGTAAATCTCAATAATACTGAGAAGGCACCTAATCAAACATTAGCTACCTATCAGTTGTTCCATCTAAGCTTCTTTTAGGGCTCCGTACTTATAAAAGAAAACGGAATCTTCATTCGTAGTCAAGATTCTCTTTTTTAATACGCGTGACTAAGTACATAATACATACCAATTTAAAATTGATATTAGGCGCTTATGTTTGTAATCCGTAAATAGCAGTAAAAATTAAAATTAAGGCGACTTTTCGTATAATCTATAAGTTGCAAGTGCCGTGATATCAGCAAAAAAAATTTCCTTGGGCGACTCACATCTGCACACAAGTTTGTAGGGAACCTCCATACCTTAAAAGAACTTGTATTTATCCGTTTATTACTAAGTAGGTCTCTATTTAAACATTTGGCATTATCAGTTGCTCCATCTCTAGTATAATGTTTGGCCCAGAGCGGCGCTCAAACAGTAACACATCTCTAACTCTTAATCGCGCCATAAAATGAAGTGTTGACGGATATCAAAGGAGTCCATCTCGTCGTTTGTTTGTCGGGGACATCACTCAGAGATCTCCGCTTTCGAGTAGGTAATTTAAATGTACGAGTAGTTTCAGCCTGAGCGACATGTGTTCAATTGCGTGCGAGAAACATTTAAGGCTCGTACAATGTTGCTGGAATAACTAGATGGAACTACTTATAACGAGACACACTTTGCTACTAAATGCTAGTATAGGTAATACTTGCTTTGCTTGTGGAATAAGGCTAGAAAATACTAGAACAATTTGCACGGCTCGAATGTGGAATTACAATCTGCACTTATTTTAGCCAAAAAGCAATTCTATAATATGTCGTCCGTAATGTCCATGGAATGCAATGACCATATACCTCCGCACGAAACTGAGACATTTACAAAACAAAAAAAATAATCTTTTGTATGTTTGTAATGAATAAACTCAAAAACTACTGTTCCGATTTTAAAAATTCTTTTACCATTAGAAAGACATTCACCCTTAGTAACATTTGTATGTTTGTAATTAATAAACTCAAAAACTACTGTTCCGATTTTTAAAATTTTTTCACCATTAGAAAGCTACATTCACCCTGAGTAACATTTCTATGTTTGTAATGAATAAACTCAAAGACTACTGTTCCGATTTTAAAAACTCTTTCACCATTAGAAAGCTACATTCACCCTGAATAACATAAGCTACTTTTTACCGCGGGGAAATGCTTCATTTCTACTGCTTTCTAGGGTTAACACGGTCGAAGCAACTGGCAAAACGCCTATGATTATTATGATAGGCGTTTTGCCTATGATTTTAATATAGCAATGAAGCCTGGAATCGCACATAGGCTATTTTTCATCCTACGGGGACCCACTAAACGGGTCCATGCGGGCGAAGCCGCTTGCGGAAGGCTAGTTTTTAATAAATTCAGATAAGACGGACGACGAAGTGGTTTAACGATCTATTTTCTTTGTTTAATATAATTATGTAACGTTAAAAACAGGTCATTTCTATTGGTGATACTGGCGAAATGTCAACTATCATCACTATTTATTAGATTGTTTAGTTAGGAGGTAATCCCACTATCTCCACCTGGCGCCACGCCAGGCGAGGGCACCCTTTAGATCGCGCGGTTCTACCTGCCGGAGACACGGCCAGCTCTTCCGCTGACCAATTTAACGGTTTTATTAGTGGACAGACTATTATTCATTTCGGACCAGAGTGCATCAGCTGATGTCTTAAAAATAGCGCTATTATTGCTACTTCGGGTTTCTGATTGTTTTTTTTTTATAATTGTAGGAGTTTGTGAAAGTTCTTAGTGAACAACTATAGAGTTCAAACACATAGGAGTTAAAATGGTATGCCAATCAAATGATGGGGTATGATTCCTGACGGATTTATCAGTGAAATGACTATGAATTTAAAATGCTTGTATAGGAATGCTTGTATAAGAAGAACAATATGTTCCACATATTATGGTCTATTTACCCTGCAGTCCAGTATTAATAAATGTGATTTTTCTGCATTTTCCATTGAAATCAGACTGGCTCTTCGTCGCGGTTTTCAGTTTAGCGTAATTGTAGTTATTATTCCGCTGCTATAGATCCGTATTATTGGCGAAGTAATAAGATGGACACAACGACGGCTATTCCCTCAATAGCTGCTATTACAGTGAGGTGAATAATGCATGTCCAGTCGTAACGGCGCGCGGCGCTCGCACGCGACCATTCGTCGCTGCCGCAAATAATGAATCGTACAGTTGCTCAGTGAGTAGTGACATACAAAACAAATCATGTTGTTTTTCTGTTAACGCCATCAATACATTATAGAACCATATATTTTATAGATCGAAACGGTTTAGCAACGGTGCTTTATCTCAGAGAGCGGCATTTTGTACATTTACCTACATGTGAAAATGGATTTTTCAAAGATACACCTATAAAGCGAAAGTTAGGCTTAGAAAGTTATATCGACTGCGATTTTTAGATTGCAAGCAGGTACTTACTCGTAAATTTTTACAATCCCTAATAAGCAATAGTAGAACTGAGTAAAAGTAATAGCTATAAATTAAATATTTACTACAAGCTTTTCCGTGGGCGGTTTAAAACTTAGAATTATCAGTCTATAATGCTTATGGCTTATGTAGGATTGATTCTTTAAAATTTTCATCACCAGTTTATATAAACAAAACAGAGTCAAGCTATACAAAACTTCTGTTTAAATTATCTTGCCTATGCAGATCGCACGCGAATCGCCATCGTCAACGGACGGATGCCAATCTGTCTTTCACTTCCACAGATTAAAAAACTAGAGTCCAAAGAAATTTTACTCTTAAAGCCACTCGTACTGGCCACTTTGCTTTGGTACGATCTCGATGCAATTGACTCGTGTAATTGTACATTTTTTAAATAGGCAATGGAAATATATAATGGAGAAAGAAAATTCTTATACCTATTGCAAATGATCATCTTAAAGATTCTTCAACTTAACGTAAATAAAAATGAACATTTTCATTTAAGATTTCAATTACAAAAAACAGTGTAGCTACTAGGTATACGCCCAATTTCTTGGCCGAATCACGCGTTTCTAAAAAAATATGTCATGTATAAGCAACATAAATAGTACCACCACTTGTTTTCTATTTTATCATAACTACTGATCTATGAAATCGGAAATTTCACAGATTTCGTTATAATACACATTCGCGACTTTTAATGCATTCATTTCATTCACAAGTTCTTCATTATTCCGCAGAGCTTTAAGGTAGAGTTACAAGTATGATCAAGAATGTGCTATGAAGTTCCGCTGATACAATCTTCTACATATTTATTTTATTTTATTTTTAGACGTTTTATTTAAAAACAGCCTGTACTGTAGATGGAGAGATAAAGAGAAATGTTGGACACCACAAAGCAGCCATTAAGGGCACAAAAACTAATATAACGGCGAAAGTAGGTAAACACCGTAAAATGTGTACTTGCCCACTTATAAATAGAAAACAGTGCGGTTCGCCTTGTGTCTGTCACCGGGCTTACGAAAAATGATAATTACCTTAAATTTCTACGTAATGGTGGACAATCTCTATAAATATGCGAACACTGAGTTTGTTCTACATTTTTTGGTATTGAAATAGGTATGCTTTAGGTACAACGCTTGCTTTACGGAAATTGTCTGCAGGTAAGGACTAAATAACAACTAAAGATTTTTTTTAAATTTAAACTAAGAAGTTAGCTTATTTAGGTGCAATTTATTTCATAATAATTTTCTTGCCAAACTCAAAGGTATTATAAGAATTACGTGTGACCGTTATGACATCAGATCAAAAGAACTGAGCAATTTCATGGTGTTGTCGAGTGATGTATTGTTAAACGATAACAATAACTGTTGAGGCAATTTTTCTTGTTTCCTCAAACGTAATCCGTCACGGATGGCTGCCTCCGTGGCCCAAATACGTGGTATCCAGGACAAGTTGCGTTTGACACATCTAAACATGTCCTGGATGAGTTTTGGCGGGAAGTCGAAAAAGACATATTGTGCTCTTGTTTTATTTTCATTTTTTTGGTGTATTTTTGAGTTATATCGGATAAAGTTGAAGGCATTTTGTTTGATATAGGTTAATTACAGTGCACGAGTGTTTGTGAAATAGAATAACAGTGCTAAAATATGTTTTTTCTGCTTGCCTCCAAAATCCCATCGGACACGTGCTAGTAAAGTAGCCATCGCTTTACTTGAATGTTGGACTGACTAGACTGACAGATTACTGAAGACTTACTTACTGACTTGTTATTACTTCGTCCAGTTTCATTGAAACTGGCAAAAATTGATGCAAAAATAATACTTGACGCTGGCAGTATGCACAGTTTGCGATGCCATAATTGAAAAAAAAAATGTCCTGGATTCTGGCCCAACCAAAAGCGGCTGCATGAGCTTGCCTTAAGAAATAGAATACACGATTTTAGGAGCATATCGCGAAGACTCATTAAATAATTGTTGAAAGTGGATATCAATTTTTTTGTTGATAGAAACTGCGTATTTTAACGGTTACAAGTATAACATATTATTATATAAATCTATATAACACTAGTGATCCGATCTGGCTTCACTCAGGTGAATTGAGTTTATATGATTAAATGATTATATTAATCTATCCTACATTAAAATACTTTTTAATGGAAAATTTTTTTGTTCGGGTACTCCCTATGTGCTATTCCCGGCTATAAGTAATTCATCTATGTGCCATATCTGACCAGTTCAGCCACTCTTGGGTGATCGGGCAACAAACATCAAAACTTTCACATTTATAATATTAATATAGATTTCGGCTCTTTTGCAATATAGCCTTTCAGTTTACCACTGTGGCTAAACAATACATAATATATTTATCTATACCACTCAAAAATTTCCACATTTACTCAGCCATTAACTAGACACTTTTTCAAACAGCTACAACCGGAAGCAGATGGCTGCTAATGTTATTAATTACATTCATATAAAGCAGATCGCAGTCCCCGATGCGGTGATTGCTCTCCGTAATTGCTATTAATTTCCTTCCATTTCATCTAATCGGGAATGATTTTCTAAAACTGTGCTACCGGACGAATTTTAATATTTGCTCTACATAGCGGTTTCAACGTGCAATATACGCTTTATAGGCGGATGATAATTAAAGTTATAATAAAGTTGAGCACTTGTGAGCTAATCAAGAAATGTCGCAATAAAAAAGTAATAGGAGTATAATAAATAATGTAGTTTAAAAAACTAAAAACACGCTTTTGTGAAAATACGAACTAAAGATAAAAAAATGAGAAGAAAATGTATTAAAAATATATAATAATTTACCGGAATCCCTCAAATCCAAAACAAATTGTGATTTCAAACGAGCACTTAAAACGTTCTTATATACAAAAGCGTACTATTCGGTTTCTGAATTTCTAGACGATGACAATGTTCGTGAGGGATTACGGAACTAAAAACCTGGGAGGTTTTTTTTCCGCCGACCTTTTTTCCTCTCAGCGTATAAGAACACAGTGAATTGGGTGCCCAAAGCCGGACGACGTGATAGAAACACCGTCTAAATAAATTCATAACTACTAAATAAAAAAACGCAAAATATGGGATAAATAAATAAATAACATGGTTTGTAAACATAATAAATAAATTGGTAATTTAGATTTAAGTCAATTAGTTATAGATTTAAGTATAGATTTAAGTATATTTTGATTTCTTTAAGATAAAAATAGTATATTTTTTTATTTCTTTAAAAATATTTGCATACCTTACTTAGGTAAATATGGCGGACTTTAAATATATAAAACAACTTCTGTAATACCCATATTTGCGCAAATAAATTATTTTTCTTTCTTTCTTTCTTTCATTTTACTTTAAAAAAGCGTGGGGTGCATGGTGTTAATAGTATCTTAAAAACCACCCCACCCTATAAAAGCGTGTTAAAAAGAGCTCTAGACATTATTTAGAAATGAAAGCATGTGCTTGCCATTAAACATGGCAGACATTTCTTTGGAAAGTCCGTTTTATTTTTTTATCGCGTTCTTTGTTCTTACTACGCACTTGAATCGGAGCAGAAAAAGAGCAACCTTGGCCTTAGGAGGAACATCACCAAATGTGGCGTTGAGGAAGACGCTCGTTTCGGTACGTAAGGTCATTCGCTCCGTCTGCGCTGTAGTCTTGGCACGGCCCCAAGCCATGTGGACTGCTCCGAATTTGTGACTACTTTCTTTGCTCGGAAGGTATGAATTCTTTATGATTGCGACATATGGACATCTACATTTTGCTATCAACCATAAGCAAGTCTTGGATCTTGTCTGAGGTTGTATGGGAATACCATGGCACATCCCTAGCCCTCTCATATACATTATTAGCCGGTATATCTTACTGTCAAAACCAAAAGTATTGCTATATGTATAACAGGTCATGTTATTTTTATTTTTCTTCGGAAAAATATATAGTTTCAACCATCAACTATACCGTGCCAACCAACATATATATCTATTTCCAGAAACCCTAGTTCCAATAAAGTACGACCTTCGTAGGTAACGAACTTAGCGAAATCAGTTAAAGAAGGTCAATCAATCATCATAGCATAATCTGAATAATACGACAAAATCATACCATGAGCAATCAATGACGATTTATAGATGTTGTTGTGAAACTTGACACAATTGGCAATAAATGATAGAAATAAGTAAAACGGTTATTTTATAGTTTGCAGAAATTTAAAAAAATTGGTTGAACCATGGAAACATGGATAGGTATGTATGTAGATGCTGGCCGTATGCTTCTTACAACTACATATTATAAGCAAACAAAATAAACAACAACGTTAAAGAAACAACTCAAGTGCAAGAAAAACAAGAAACTATTTATTACATTTTAGCGTCGCGGAGTCGTCTTGACATGCACTTCTAATGACATTGGATTGGCAAACAAAAACGTAGTACCTAAATAACAGTAATTGTTGTTATGGGAAATATTTGGAAATGTCCTTGGGACCAAGGTTTTTCATGCAGAAATAGCTGCTTGCTCGCTTCCGCGCCAATATTATGCAAAACGCTATTTCGATTCTACGAGGAGAGCTCAGTATTTATAAGCTTACGGGAACTTTAAAATTTGTTGCTATAAAATTTGCTCAACCTTGTAGACCAATTTTTGTGGAGTTTGTTATTAAATTCAAAAACGTTAATAACGTAATTAAGGGTATTTGTGTATATAATTTAAGCTTTTGCTTTTTTATGCTCGCGAACGTGTTCAGACGCGGAAAACGTAGTCTATAATGGTGTTAATTACTTACAAACTTTATCACGAAATTTAAGCAGCAAGTTTTGAGCAAGTTTAACGATAGTATTATCTAGATTGAACTTGAAAAATAGCACTACCATGGGGATTACCTAAGAAAAACTTCATTGCCGCGCGAATGCGCTTAAAAGTACATTTAATTTTGCCCTATGGCATGGTGTTTAGATATAAGAATATTTATAGCGTGTGTAAAGACGTATGAAAGACGAACTATCAAATGACATTAAGAAGGCAGGCTACATATTTTTATTTTTAACCATATAATTAAAACTGACACTCTAATATTGTCGGATAAACTGTACAGTTCTCATATTTGCCTCAATACGATTTAACTGTAAAGCACAGTCAAACCTACAGGTCTGTAGCACGCTTTAATTCTATTTCTCTACCCTCCACCTTGACGTTGCAGTGTACATTACAGAAGTCCATTCTAAACACCACAGAAACCTAAAATATAGTAGTTGTCCTTGTATGTTTTTACGCGTGTCTCCAAATTCAAAGATTTTTATATCATTATCATTATGTCAAACAAAATTGTCGATATTTAGAATTGGGTCTTATTATAACACTGAAACGATTATTTTTCAATGACTTTCAAGTTCATTTTACAACAATCTCTAACTATTAGACTCACATTAGCTCTATGGCTGAATGGGCAAAACTGCACATATCTGCCATTAGAAAGGAGCTCTTTGTATTGTGCATCTGCTTAGCCTTTACGTGCTGACCAAATATTGTGGCATCACCCCTAAGGGGACATAATTTGTAACGTAGTGGAGAATGCTAGGAAGACCCGGCTTATCCAAGCCAATAACGCTCGCTGTCGACTTTCGTTTAGAATCTCACAAAGAGCTTTTGAGGTCTAAGTGGAAATTTCTTTAACTTATAACGCCTTGGCTTGTAAGTGTTGTGTTTTCTTGCTAACACAATTAACGGCACTTCCTCGAGGCAAGTGTGCGGCGGCGCATCGGTGCAATTGACCCACTTCGGTATATTTGGCACGGGCGGGATCGGTATAATTAGAGCGGAGTGAACGCCCTGCGGTCGGGTTACGATTGATTGACCCGAACTCGAACCCAAGGTAGCGAGGCGATGGGATGCGTGCGCGATGATGGCGCGGAAAAGTGTGCTATTGTGCCTCGATGACATAAACAAATCCCCGACTTGTTTATGTTTACACGCTTTGGCACTGTTCAGTTGTAAGCGTTCAGTGGCTGAGTTTGGATATATACAGAAAAAAGGCAACTCATGTTACTTACGTCAAAACCTCTGTCTAATTGTGTATAGAAATAAAACTAGTGAATTCCGGTTTTCTATTAAATTTTTAGATAAATACGATACTTGAATAACGTTGTCTTCAAAAACCAGGTAATGGGATATTTTCGAATAACTATAGCGAAAAGACCCTTTAAAACCCGTCGATTGAGGAAAACGTTCCTCAATTTCCCGCATCCTATAATTTTTTAGAACTCAACAAATAAGATTAAAAATAAATTATGATTTTGTAATTAAAAGTTTTAAAACATTTTAAAACTGACTTTACCCGCCTACGGCGTAGTCAAGAAATTCCGAAAAATTGCCATAGTCATATTTTGTTTCGCATACAGTTTATGTTCGTGAAACAAATCAAAAATTAAACTAAATGCTTCTTCTAACTCCCATATCTCGCGACCGGTATATTTGGCAGCCGAATGTGGTGTCTCTCAGGTCGATCAAGTAGTCGAATGCTTCGATTACTTTGATCGATGTGCCAACCTATTGCCATACATACCACTCATTTAAACTGATTTAATGGCAAACTGTGACAAGATTGCTGACACGGACAAGAACTGTACGTACCCGTTTCTACGTGAAATATGGAAAATTAGGTGCCTTCCACACATTTATAACCCCACACTATATTTCCCGTGCGAGTAGCATTTTTTTTTCAACCATTTTTATGTCCCACTGCCGGGCGCAGGTCTCCTCTAACATATGAGAGGGATTTAGGCAGTAGTCCACCACGCTGGCCTAGTGTGGATTGGTGGACATCTTACCTTCGAGAAATTATGAGTTTCTTTCAGGCATGCACGGTAATTGAAAATATCGTAATCAATTAAATATCACAATATTTTCCATCACCGTGAAGCAACAATAAAATGCGCACATTACTAAATTCTTATATCAAAGGTGCGCGTCGAGGATTTGAACTCAGCATCTCCCGCGTCTTAGACCGCGGTAATTACCACTAGGCCATCGCTGCTCGCGAGTAGCATGGACACACATAAAGATAGAAACTCAAACACTCAGACCGAGAACAGTTTCTACCTCGCCGGGAATTGAACACGGAACCCTTTAATCGGCAATTCAATTCTTTAATCAAGGTAACCATGACGCCACACGGGTCAAACAATAAAAAACTGGGATTATTTTTGTCACTTATTGATAAAAATCGGAAATAATCACGGAATATTTTAACCTCCTCTTCGTGACCATATCCGGTAGTCTAGATAGGTCTAACGTGGTTAAACGAGAGATAGAGAGAGCCATGCTCGGTGTTTCTGTTAGAGTCGGTTTCAGAACCGATGAATAGGAATTATAAGTGGACCAACGATCCACAGAACAGGGTCCGATGAACCGAGGAGGCAGTTGGGATGCAGCGAGAACAACACCAGACGGAACTCTGAAGGATCTAATAGAAGGACGGAATACTTTATGTAAGAATATAAAGTTAAATTTATACCCTGGCAGTGGATAAACTTTCTTTATAGTACTACCTAATAAATAGCTTCAAGGATAAGTCATAAAATCAGTTTCAAACAGCAGCAAATCGTGCCCATCATATTAGGTTCGCAATGGAAGCGATTTAATCGTAAAACGAGATAAATCGCCATGTCTTGCGAACATGATCTCCCATGCGCAAGCTTTAGTTAAATGACAACAACAAATTTTTCAATTCAATTCAATTCAATTTCATTTATTTGCAAGATAAGGTTAAACAGTTGTTACAAGCAGTGAATACAGTACTCTTATCCTAACCCAAAAGGGTATGCAAATTATTGAGAACATTTGATTATTTTACTACTTATTACATATTAATCAATTTATACATGCAAATACAAAAATCACTATTTCAATTAAAACTACGAATTTCAAAATAATATTACTTCTGCTTACGAAATTTTAACCGATTTATGAGGTTTTGCGTCAATTGAGTCAGTGACGACCCGCGTGGCTCAATGATTACCATACCAGACTGCCGATCGGAGGATCCCGGGTTCGACTCCCGGCAAGGCAGAATTTGAATGATGCGTTGAAATTTTTGTTCTCGGTCTGGGTGTTTGTGTTCCTGTCTTGTGTGTGTCCATGGTACCCACGACACAGGGTATATCTACCGTACTATATAACTACCGTACTATAGGGCTATGAGTTACGTTAATACGTTAATTTATAGCATTCAAGTTTTACGATATCTTACTCCAAATAATAATTGTATCGGATCATGGAATCTCTATACTCTAAGAACATAATATGCACTATGGAAATTATTATATAGGGCAGATTAAAAAAGGAATTTCGTAATTTATATTCAATGGGGCAATGACCCGAGACGTCACATTTTAATTTTTGCTTTGCGCAAAAAATACAACATGACCGAAAATCACACAGTTTTCTTGATTAGACGGTAGAGACCAAATTTTTAGGATTAGAAATTGAAAAAAATTTTTTTTACTTATTAACATAATATGTTTTACTGTGCATTAAATGAAAATGAAATGTCGTAATAGGATAATTTTATTATTTATTGGTTTGTTTTTATTCTTATTGGTTTGACATTTCTGTACCATGATAATAATGTATTTTTTGTAAAATTTGACATGCATATTTGTACCCTTTAATTTGAATGTAATCTGTTGTGAAATCAATTAATATTGTAATGGAATAATTTTAATTTTGCTTCTACTTAATTTTTATGCTTTTAGATTTGAACTTTATAAGAATTGTACGCCCGTAGTGGCAGAATACGAAAACTGTCATAGTATGTTATTATAATCTAACTATGTATGTTACCTTATTCGACAAATAAATAAATGATTGACTGATTGATAAAGAAAGTTTATCTCGGTTCAATCAATAGGGCCTAAAAATTTTAGCTTTTTTATTAAAATGTGGAATAAGCCCTTCTTTATTGTAATTAAAATTTTACTTTCCTGTCTGGTTTTAATTTGCGTTCCCATTAAAGAGTTTTCTCATGTGCAAACAGGGGTGGTTAAGCTGGCTACCACTCGCAGGAATCATCAGAAATTCAATACACATTCCATGTAATTTGCACCATAAAATCTCTCAGAAACTCGGAAGTCAGAAGGTATTGATGCGGTTTTGCCGACGTCCTCCACTTCAGTTACTAAACTTTCTTTGTATTTAAGTTCAATTTACTTTGTTTGCATGTCTGAGGTAGCGCGGTAACACTATCAACCTCCTACCAGGCACAAAATGTAATATTGTATGTTTTTGCGGTTAGGGAAGCCACAAAGAAACCCGACTCTACAATCTCTACATTGTATTTGATCTGCCATTGTTGATGAAAACATAAATATGTAACGTATTTTAATTTTACTGAAATTATTAGCAATAATAGGAGAGTTATGATCGGTACTAACTCTTGATTATAACAAAGAAAATAAGGGAAGGCTTTACGAAAATGTACGAGTTTGTTATCATTAAATACTTAGCAGAAATATAAGAATACTAAACTACATCTAAGTTACTCCAAACGCAATTTTTAAATGAGTAATTAGTAGGTCGACCAGGTACTCGTTCGTATATGAGAAGTAACCCGATTATTTTTCAGGATTGAGGATTAAATATTGTCAAAACCTCTACAATGTCAAGGACGAAGTAAACTCTACAAAATTAATTCAAATATCGGATGAGGAATCAGTGTTATTGTTAGGAATTGGCTCTATAATGTCAACGTATAAGTTTTTAAGAGTTGGCTACAATGTTAATGTCGAAGTGAACTTTGCAAAATCAATTTAAAAGGCTCGTCATTCCAATTAGAAATAGTGTACCTACGTAAACATATTACCGAGAAACTCGCATTGCTTTATGAATAAATTTTTTAATTCATACAAAGCGGCGCTTCAGTCATTGTGTCTGTTTGTCATCGGTCACAGTTGGGCGGCGAGGTCGCGCAAACACAACACGCGGAGAAAACTCCACGGACAACGACAACGATTGTGACAGATCGACTCGTCACCGCAGACTTTGACCGGAGACCGTGGAATTCCGGGAGATTTGCGGGTATTTTTGATTGTGACAAAAGAAGAAAAGCATTTAGGTTCAGTAAACGGCAAGCACAGAGCAACGAATCTCGACTGGACGTGTAGCCTTACCTTTGATGCACTACGACGGCAAGTGATAAAAATATTAACATTTAAGAAGTGAATTTTAATTAATAGGTTTTATTGTGTTACTTGATTTATTTCGTTTAAGAGCTGTTATAATTCGAGGTAATAAAACTAAGTTAGTATCCTTGATAATCAACGGGGAAATTATCTTCGATGTTTGGTGTTTTCTTTACGAACTTAATATTCCATTTTATAAACAGGTAATTAATAATTAAGTATGAATTAAAAGGTTTTGACTAAAACAATAAGTGGACAATAAACTTAAGGTACAATATGATTGGAGCTACTTGTTGTTAAAATATAGTTCTTGATGCCAAAGTAAGTAAGTAATAGCTATATAAAAAAGAAAAAAAACTTATAAATTTTACAACTATTTATCCAAACAACTTTAAAAAAATATAAGGAAACTTTGTTAAATATGATCTTAAATATAAATAAGTCACAAAACAATTAACTAACAAACTTACTTAGCTTTCCTTCTGTTATGGCGCGCAATCCTGAAAATGAGCTTTTCACTGAAATTTTTAACGCCGTTTCTAAGCTAGAGATATTCAAACTATGTAAAGTATTCACTAATATAATCTATTATTTACAATGCGTACATTAATAAATGTATAGAATTTGAATTTTACATAGATATCGGTAGCCGCACCGTTCTGCGCGGGACGTCGGCGCGGACTGCGCACGCTGCGTTCTTTGACGTCAGCGCACCAAATATAGAGACGAAAGCTCGCCGAGCGAGTTTTCTGCCTAACTGCCCCGGCGCCGCGCCCTTACGGCAGAATATCGCCTGTACTTCGCCGCTATTTAGTTCGTTTCGGGAGTGAAAAGGTGCCGTGGTGTTATTTTTGCCGGCGATTTTCGTTTTCCCGCGCGTGGCTTAAAACGGCAACGGTGCGCGGGCGCATCCACAGAGCACTTCTGTTCACTAGCCCCGCGTCGATCGCAGCGATCGGAATCGCTGCTCATAAATAAATTGCGTTATATTCGTACATTTACGCGTTTTCGATCAACATTTTATAACATGAGATAAAAACTTTGAATGTTTACAATGTGGTGAGCTCGCTGATTATAACGCTGTGATACTCGTATCGCTAAATACATTTGATTTTATATATTATAACTACAGCTTTTTGTCAGATTTTTTTAAATATTAACACCAATGATAATTGAAGCACTGAAGGCAGAGTGATCACGACACTGGACGCTCACGCCAGGGGTACGGTTTCTAAACCTTGCTGTCGCTGAATAAAAAAAGGGTTCTCAAATATACGTAATGTCCTCCAACCCAGTATTGCTTTGAATCCTTCATGACTGAGATCTGCCCCCACCAGAGGGACATTTTAGGAGATTGATAAAAGTGTTAAAGGTACAAAAACATAAACAAAATTTTCATTTGATTATGTTAACATTCTATTCCTAATGGTGATTTAATGATGGGGTGGAAATAGAAGTTTCACGGGTGGCGAACTTGGCATACACAGTATTTGCGGAAGGCGTTTAAACTGGTGCTGAAATATAATTAATTCGTGCACGTGTTTCGCAGTACGGAAATCAATAAACATTATAAGTTAGTCAACATAAGGGTATTAAAATTTTGAGTTGAAATATATAAGTTAAAAATACGTGGACATGTCCCCAGTATGACACTTCAGTTTGATTGTTGTCAGTTGAATGCATGAATATATGAATATGGTAGCTACTGTCAGCAAGAGCGCTGACATGTTTGTGAGAAAAAAAATGCCATTTGCCAGATTTTTAGGAGCCATTTTCTGGGCGGCTATAACATACCTTTCCTTTTTTTAAATATCATCGGTTGAAAGAATTTGAAAGCCACTTACGATTTTGACATGTGCACTGAGTTGGATGATAATTATGTATGTATTATATAGGAAATAGACAACGCTAATCACATACAGCCCCAAAACTAGGGATCCTCTGTATCGTGGATGACATGGACACAGACCGTAAACAGTAAAATCGTTCCAATTTCAGCCTCATTAGGATTCGATCCCGAGACTCAGTCAGGCTTGATAACGATGATGATCTGCTGTCATCATTTTTTTTGTGATAAACCTACGATGTCAAATTCTAGGTGTTGCATAACCTAGTTTTATTTTATTTTATTACAGAATTTTATTCAATATTTTTATAGAGGAGTACGAAAATCTTACGGCACTTTCATACTTCAATGGGGTACTAAGTATCATTTGTTCCTCTAAGTTCAAAACGTTCCTAGTTTAGTTCCTCTAAAACGGCTGGACCGATTTTGACGGGACTTTCACTGGTTAATAAGGAGTAACTTAGGCTTCTATTATTTTAGAGAAATTCTAAAACTAACGTCTACGCGGACGAAGTCGCGGGCGGCCGCTAGGCATAAATAAAATAACTAAGCATGTAGAACAAATGCATACCATAAGAGATCTCAAAATTCAAGCGCTAACCAACTGGGCATCTCTTGGGGTTTTCCTGAAAGCTAATTAACTTTGTTATAGCAGAAAAGCTCTAGTTTCTCTGCTCGAGCTCTGGTACTTGAAATGTAATTTTGTCCTTGCTTTATTTAGATGGCTGCAACCCTTTTTGCGTCCCAATGCTGGGCACGGGTCTCTCCCCATTATTGGGGAGGCCTAGAGCTTACTCCACCACGCTACTCCAATGCGGGTTGGTGGAGATGCGGGTTAGTGGCCAACCCGCTGTAGGATGTTTTCAAACCGCCAATACCCGGGACCGACGGCTTAACGTGCCCCCCGAAGCACGGAAACGCGCATGAATTTTTTTTGCCACTAGCGGTCACACATTTCATACCCGACCGCGCTCGTTTTGCTTAGTTGCATAGATCGTTTGCATTCTAGGCTAACCGCCGGGCCATGCGCGCTGAATTAGATACCTACTGTCAATTCGACTGTTCTACGTATGAAAGCTTACCCTCTTGAAATAAAGTCACAGAGAGGTGACCCGCATGGTTCCTTTTCACCAAATATCCTTATGACCTTTTACCGATATAGGATCCATTTGTAACAACAAGTTAATGTCTTAGGCAGATACATCTCAGTCGTGATTCATTTCTGATATTAGCATCTCCGGGTTCCGGGACATCGTACACTAGACCTACGATATCGCGTCTATCGTGAGCGTTCTCGCAAATTTATCATCTATGCCCAGTGCGCGGGGGCGACAATCGCCTGCATCGCTTTGCCAGTGATGGTGCAAGTGGCCCACCGTACATGGAAGCATGCCAGCTTGTTATTGCACTATATAATTTTGGTCTGGACATTGACTTTCGCGCTTTCCGTAGAGTGCGACGAAAAGCTAACGCTCTGGCTTATTTTTATTTTAATACATGTTACGAGTAGTTTGTTTACGTGTTGTCGTATTGCAAAGTCATGGTCTCTAATGGAGTTTTAGGAGTACGTCACTGAAGTAGGATTGTTTCTTAAGAAGCACGAAGAATATCGTACATGATTACAATTTATTTGAACACTAGGCGAGCTTTTACTTTGATGAAATATTGCTACGAATTAAAAAAAATACACTAAAACAGTGTAGTTCTTGTTGACTAGGGTAATGATACCAAAGTCCCTGTAGCCGATACCCTAATGGTCATTCATGCTATTCCCTGCCTGATCGCAAGAGGTAAATAGAACGGGGCATCAGGGTTGCCGTGGGAGGTGGAAGAGAGGAATGGATCACGCCCCCCCCCCCCGTAAAGATGGCATGTCGCTATCGCTAGTATAGTACAAATACGTATAGTATTATCATTTGAATATTTCTTTCTCTAAGATTAAATTTGAAATATCAATAAACAATTAATTAATTAATTAAATCTATACATACAAATAAATAAAATTAGAGTGTCTGTTTGTATTACAATAACCGTTTTTTACTATTACTAATCCGGTACATATATATATATACCAAAATAACATATTTTTACAATTTTGACCTGTCTGTCTGTCGGTCTGTCTGTCTGTTTGTACCGGATAATCTCTGAAACGTTTGGACCGGATTTTGACGGGACTTTCTGACAGGTAGCTGATGTGCTTTAGTCCCTGTAGTTTCGGGATTAAGAATAGAGCTACGGTATCCCCTGATCGTAAGAGGATACTAAATAGGGGCTTCCGTGGTTGTGGACGATGTGAGTGGGAGTTTGATCCGCCCAACCAGCAGTCCCGGGAAGGTCGTGGTGTGTGCGTGGCCGCATGCCGAATGCCGCCGCAAGCATCGGAACGTGCAGGAGAGCATATCTGCTCTCCCGAAGATGGGCCCATTCTGGGCGCCACGCGTGCATGTCCCCGGTGCGTTCCACTGGAGATGCCGGAGTCCTCTCCAAGCGCAAAGGCAGGCCACCGAAGGGGTTTTAATGCGGTAAAATCCCACATAACCCGGTATCCTCTCCCAAGGTGCCGGGTACCTTTTGAAAGTTTCCCCCGATACCAAAAAAGGTAGCTGTTATACTATGGAGTAATTAAGGGTAATTTTATTTTAGAAAAATCCTAAAACTAAAGTCCACGCCAACGAAGTCGCGGGCGGCCGCTAGTTAGAAATATACAGTTCATAAAAATTAACATTCTCATATGCTTTTGTTAACTACAATATTTTCTTTTAACGCGTTTAATGTCATTGACAAGAACGTCCCGTTTTAGGGTTCCGTACCTAAAGGGTGCAAACGGAACCCTATTAATAAGACGTCGCTGTCTATCCCTTTCCCCCCGGACCTCGGTAGCGAGCAGACGTGTTTTGAATCATTGCCAGTTTTAATTTTAATTTTAATTCACATTTTAAATCAATTAAATTCTCTTTAAAAATAGGAGTGCATAAAGTTGTGAAGATCATAGTTAACATCATTGAACGCCATCTTTGAAGAGTGGATAGCGCCGCCCATTTCCACTACACGCATCTTAAAGAACAAATCATCACCGCCCCAGATCGTCCGCCCACCTGTTGATCACCTGCGCACGCGCCATTCCGCAACGGTGTGTAGGTAAACTGCTGAACACTTATGATTACTTGGTAGTTTGTATGGGCAACGTTAGTGGACTACATTTTTGAATATTCGACTAAGTGAATTTATTCATTTCTGTATAATACCACATATTAATTCTAATCTCCTGGTACGTCGTGCCTAAAACAACTGATTAAATATATATAAAAATGCCACTGCGACGCACGCCACCGCCATCTTCCCGGACATCGCATATGAGCAGCAACACTGCAACTTTGGGCACGCCTGTCACTGAGGACACGCAAGGCGTACAATACTGCCAATCCGAGCCTGACTTAAATAGATCGCGTTCTATGGAAGATCTAGACTCCGACGTTTTTAAAGTTGCTCATCGTAATAAGCGCAAATGCCCCGAGACAGATAGGGGAGACATGTCGCAGTTTATGTCTGAAATGAAGGACATGTTTATTGAATTCAAGAGTCGTCAAGCCACACAGGATTCCAATATGGAAAAAATTGCTGCTGCTATAGAGGAGCTCAAGTCCCAGAATACTGCACTACAATCCACTGCTGACTTCCTCGCCAGTAAATTTGATGCTATCCAATCACAAATCGATAAAATCGAGACAGACCGAAAGAAAACCTTTGAATATATACAGGTACTGGAAGATAAATTGGAACTTTTAGAGCGACATAGGCGAGCAACATGCTTGGAGATTAAGAATATTCCCTACACTACGGGTGAAACAAAGCTGGGACTCCTTAATCAGGTGATGTCTATCGCGAATGTTTTAAGTACACCTATCGATCAACATAGTGTAAGAGACATTTTCCGTATAAACACTAAAAATCCAAAAGTAAAAAATATAATTGTTGATTTTACATCAGTTTTGACAAAGGAACAGATAATAAAAAAATACAAAGATTACAACAAGAATAATAAGAGCAGTAAATTTAGCACAGAGACATTACGTATTAAGGGCCCGCGCCAACCAGTCTTTATTTCCGAAAATTTAACACCAAAAATGAAGAGACTTCTTTACCTCACGAAAGAATATGCCAAGGCGAATTCTTTTGAATATTGTTGGGTAACTAATGGCAAAATCTATATGAGAGAAAAAGAAGGAACTGCGGCTATACCAGTAAGGAGTGAATGTGATCTGAAGGCGCCTAAGGAATGTGAAAAATTGTGACTAATTTTACTGTTTTACTTGTCTTTTTTGTGCTTTTTGCATTTAGCCATAAATGTTATACTCATTTTAGCACATATATATTACACTTACAATATACACTCACACTTTACTCAGACTCCGTTAAGCAATATCTTACGCTATAATTATTTTAAAGTCAACACATATTTACACATAATTCAGTCTCCATTTAACGATATGGTACGTTATAATTCATATATACGCTCAATTATTCGGTCTTTGTTATACAATATTTTATTTTATAAATATTTTAAAACCAATGTCATAAAACAGTCAACTCAGTCTCTACTATACAATATATTATATCATGATAATTTTAAAACCTCTTTTTCGGTTCGTGGGACCTTCGTGTTATGGTATACATTGTTAGTTCTAAACTTTTAATATTATGGATAGTACGATTGTATTGAATAATGATATAGAGGGAATTTCTATCTCTCAGGCCTACATTTGCTCCCCCGAAAGCTGTATTGAACATATAAAAACTATGGAAGAATCTATCACAGTATTACACATTAATATCAGGAGTATTGGCTGTAACTTTAATGAACTCGAAGTCTTAATGAAACGGATCAACATAGCTTTCGATGTCCTTGTTTTAAGTGAATGCTGGTTAAGCAAATGTCCTTATATACCGCTATTACATGGGTACTCCTCATTCCATACTAATTACACAAATCAGAATGATGGCGTAGTGGCTTATGTCAAGGCAAACTTGGCATGCACGGTTTGTAAACCTACTTTTCAGGACGCTAACTGCCTAGTGCTAAAATTCGCTAGTGAGTTTGCATTGGTAGCACTTTATCGCTCACCTTCTCAAAGGAATATTTCAAATTTTTCTTAATTCTTTTGATGAAACACTCAAATCCCTTGTTAAGTTTAAAACTATTACTGTTATCGGAGACATCAATATTAATATAGTGCCAGGGTATGGAGACTCCAACTCTGACAACTATTTGACACTTGCTGCTACACACTCTTTGCTCCCTGCCCATGTCTATCCAACAAGAAATAAAAGTTGCCTTGATCATGTTTTGTTAAAAACCAACACTCCTTCTGTTACATTAATTATTGACTCCTTTATTACCGATCATGCTCCAATCGTCTTTTGTTCTAGTCGTAACACTAAAATAGCTAAAGCTGTTCTCAATAAAATCATCACTGATGAAGAAGCTTGCATTAGTGACATAGCTAATACAGATTTTTCATTTATAATGAATATGAATGATCCCGAAACAGCAACAAACGCATTGATTAAAACTATTATGACTATTATTGAAACCCACTCTCGCTCAGTGCATATTTCTTCTAAAAACAAAATCATTAAGCCGTGGATGACACCCGGGCTATTGCGTTGTGTACGGAATCGGGATCGTCTGCATAAATTATTTAAAAAAGATCCCAATAACCCTGAAACTAGATTAACTTATACTCGATATAGAAATTTTTGTGGGAATCTTCTGAAAAAGATCAAACGAGCCTACGACCGTCTACAATTTAAACAAGCCAAAAATAATCCTAAGGAGACATGGAAGCTTATAAAGAACATTGTTTTCCTGAACAATAAAAAGGCATCTAACACAGATCTCTTGCAAATAACTTCAAACCCAGAAACTTCCGTTAACTCTGTTAATAAATACTTTAGCACAATTGGTAGTAATCTAGCATCAAAAATTATCAATTTGCCTCACCACGAAACATTACCACTTCACACACATTCTTCGGTTAACTCGATGGTTTTACTTAACACAGACAATGATGAAGTAGAGCGAACGATATTAGGATTAAAAAATTCTGCCACAGGTTGGGACAAAATCTCGGCTACATTATTAAAAGGTGCACGTCATTGTCTTGTGCCTCTCTTGACACACATCTTCAATCTGTGCTTCGCTACCGGAACCTTTCCATCAGCCTTTAAGGTTGCAGTCGTTCACCCAATCTTCAAGAGTGGAGATAGAGGCAGTATCAATAATTACAGGCCAATATCGGTACTTACTACATTGTCTAAAGTTCTTGAAAAAATATTGAATAATCGATTAAAAAACTATCTTAAATCTTACAACATAATATCAGAAAATCAGTATGGTTTTCAGATCGGGAAGTCGACCGAAGATTCTGTTCTGAACCTCACTAACACTATTATACATAATTTTAATACTAAATTAAAAACAGTGGGCATATTTTTGGATCTGTCTAAGGCGTTTGATACTGTCTCTATCCCCACCCTCTTGAAAAAGTTGGAGTACATTGGTGTTCGTGATCTTCCCCTCGAGATATTTCGTAGTTATTTAAGCGATCGAAGACAGTGTGTTAAGATTGGTCATCATGTTAGCTCAAACTTACCGCTATCGTATGGTGTCCCGCAGGGAAGTGTCTTGGGCCCTACGTTATTTATCATCTATATAAATGATTTATGTAGTTTAGCTATAAACAATTGCAAAATATTCACTTACGCAGATGATACAGCTCTTCTTGTAGACGGTATGACCTGGGATGATGCACGTAATAACGCTGAGGCCGCTCTACGTACGATTTTGGCCTGGTTAGACAGTAACTTATTAACTATAAACTTAAGTAAAACTACTTTCATGACATTTTCCATTAGCCCAACTTCCTTACCTCCCGAAGCATTTAATCTTACTGCTCACCGATGCGGAAGGAACGAACCATCCTGTGCTTGTTCACAACTAACTCGGACAAATACAGTGAAGTACCTCGGTGTACAAATCGATCGATTTATGACCTGGAAGGAACATGTTGAGCAAACTACCTCCAAAATGCGAAAATTAATATATATATTTAAGACCTTAAGCCACATTACTGACGAACAAACTCTCAAGATAGTATATTACTCTTTGGCGCAATCAGTATTATTGTATTGCTTGACAGCTTGGGGTGGGACTAGTAAAACGTGCCTTCTTCGTCTGGAGAGAGCGCAACGTGCAGTTTTAAAAGTTATATATTCCAAACCCATACGTTTTCCAACAACCGAACTTTACTCAGTTGCTAAGGTTCTGACGGTTCGGCAACTATACATCCGGCAGATTGTACTCCGCAAACATTCCAGTGCACCGTATGTCAAAATAAATAAAAACTCGCGTCGAACTGCACGAGTCTTCAACACTGCTAGAACTAGGACTGCATTAGCTAAGCGACATTTTGATTATATTGCAAGTATTGTATATAATACAGTTAATGAGATCCTAAATCTTTATCCTCTAAAGTATCATGTATGCAAATTAAAAGTAACAGAGTTTCTGCAAAAATTAACATATGATGAGACTGAATTACTGATCCAGAATAAATACAAAAAATAAACTCTCACGCACTCACACTCTCTTTCAAACACACACACACACACACACACACACACACACGCACAAAATTTAAATTTAATTCTTTTAATTATTTGTATTAGATTTTAAGTTCTGCTATTGTTTTCAAAATGTACTTTTATTGTATTGAATTCGGAGGTGGGCATAAATAGTGGCAACACAGTTCATACTATAGCCACTGTTTATGAACATATAAATTGTAAAAGTGTTTTTCTGTACAAATAAATATTTTAATCTTTAATCTTTAATCCGTCCGTCCGCCTGTCTGTTACCTGGCTGTATCTCATGAACCATGTTATAGCTAGATAGTTGATATTTTTACAGATGATGTATGCTATGTCAGCGCTTTAAGAATAAATACTAAAAACAGAATAAAATAAATATTTAAGGGGGACCCCCATACAACAAACATGATTTATTTTGCCGTTTTTTATAAACAATGGTAGGTACGGAACGGCTCCTTGCGCGAGTTGGACTAGGACATGACCGGTTTTTTTATGAATATGTAAGAGAGAAAGCATTGTATGAAATACGAGTAAAATATGTGTCAGTTTGTCCTACTTTTGGACTCTTATTATAATGACGTCTTATGTCAGAGTTACAAGATCAACAAAGTACTGAAAATACTGACCCGTTCGATGTGCACGTGTCCGCCGGGGCGCTCGGAGACGTACCCCTGCATGCCGGCCATCAGCACGGTGGCGCCCAGGAACTTGTTGAGCAGCGCGCGCGCTTCCGTGTCCGCGCTGCTGTCGCCCTCTTCGATCACTACACAAAACACAGTAATTTTTCTCTGAGTAATGGTTTCGACACGATACGTGCATACTGCCAGTGTCCAGCAGAACATTCCAATTTAAACCGGGTGACATAATAACATGATAATAATAGTCAAAATCGTTGTACACTGTACAGATAAAATAATAGGTTTTTTTTAGTAGCAGGCGATCATGCTGCCCATCTGGTGTAAAGAGATGGCTGCCTGTCAACATCTCTGAAGTCAAGCCTAAGTCTTGGCTGAGATCGCATTCAGTTGCAATAGTCGCCTTAAAGAAGTCTGGCCTAAATAAAATAGAAATATTAGAAATTGCCCGAAACAAAAGAAAAAAAATTAGTTTTCAGTAAAAGGTGAAGAAGCATATTACACGTGGTTACGAGGTTCTGCGCAAGAATTAAGTAGTAATCTTGGAAATGGCACCAATTGAAACATCAAGACGAACGTAAATCAGGACAAATTTCTGCACAAGACAAACCTTCTTTCTAACTTAAGGCAGGTAACGGAATAAAAACTTTAATCTTGTCTATCTCGTTTCAAAATAAAAAAAAACTCGTTTTATAGTTCACTTTATTTTTATTTTAATGAAACTGGTAAGTTTACGTGGTGAGTCCAGCGTTAGATGAGCCAGATTAAGTTTTACTGCGAAGACAAACAGGAAATACTCATACCAATATAAAAAAAAAACTTGTAAATGTTATAATAAAAATAAAGTTTACTTAAATTGGCAATAAAAATACGCATGAATATCAATAATGTAAAACTCATATAAACATCCTTACAAGCGAAAGACTGATAAAAAAAGTTTGGTGAAATTAGCAATAAAAATACGCATATATATACTCGTACCCACATGACGTATGTTTAATGTCAAAATAGCGTACCAATATCAGCGTTCTTCATCCTGGTGAGGATGTCTTGCACTCCAGTGACCTTCGTGGTGCTGTCGAGGAAGGAGCGCTCCTGCTTCCTCTGCACCTGGTGACCCTGCTGGCCCTGGTGTGAGTGATGGGTGCGCGTGGTCGTGGTCGTGGTGCGCATTCCATCTCCCAGCTGCTCGCTCGTTGTGGTGGTCACCACGCTATCCTCCACCGAGCCAAGACTGTGCTCGCTGTCTGTGCGGGTCAGACCTAATAAACGATGGAATTTAACATATTATTTATAAGCAACTCTTTTTGCGTCTCAACAGATGGGTATTGTGCGATGATTGAGAAGCCCTAGAGTTCATGCCGTTACGCTAATCTAAAGCGGGTTGGATGTGATGCAAGTTTTTTGATCAACCCGCTGTTGAATGTTTTTAATTCACCCATAAGGCCTCCGCCAAAATTCAACTGCTATCCTCTATAACAACCGGGACGGACGGCCTAAAGTGCTGTCCGCAGCAGGCGCTTCCGAGAAACGGATATGAAATATGCTACTAGCTTTCACCTGATTTCACACCCGAAATCCTTACTTTGGTTGCTTAGATCGCTTGCTCCTAGATTGTACAATTAAAGACGTGTGCTCTTAAGTGAAATACTTACTTCTTTAATTATTACACGTCACAGTTCCGACCAGCTTTTGTTGCAAACCACAACGGATGTAACCACGGAATATTACACCATCATGCGGTATAGCAGTGGCGGGTGGCGATTTACAAACATCTACTGCAGTATTATGTTTTCGATTGCGACCTACACAGACTTACGAGCAACCACATGGAGGATTAAATTTTCCTAGACACACACAGGCTGGCAGTAGTGGAATTGCTGACTTGGCCGCCCCAGGGCATGGAATAATAATCAGCAGGACCTTTCTTGGTTTCATTCTATATTTGTAGACTACTTAATAAAGTTATTCCGAATTCGTCCATTATATTCGAATAACAACTTACAGAATTTAAGTGAATTTTTTTTCATATACACTTTTTAAGATTATTGTTATTTTAAAAATAATGCAGTGGAGTGCAGTACGCCACGATGTACGCCAGCCTTTTTTTGTATCGGGGGGAAACCTTCAAACGGAACCCGGCATCTTGGGAGAGGATACCGGGTTATGTGGGATTTGTACCGCATTAAAACCCCCTCGGTGGCCTGCCTCAGCGCTTGAGGAGGACTCCGGGATCTTCAGTGGAATGTACCGGTGTCCTCCACGCACGGCGTCTCAGATTGGGCCCATCTTCGGGAGAGCAGATGTGCTCTGCTGTACCTTCCGATGCTTACGGTAGCATGCGGCCACGCACACACCGCCATCCTTCCCGAGGCTCTTAGGATCAGGCAGGAGATACCGTAACTCTATTCTTAATACCGAAGTTACAGGGACTAAATCAAATTAAGATTCTTTCTTATAATCATTAGTTAATTTATACCTATAAAATCTGGCCGCCCTACTAGACAGGCAAATCCGCCGCTGCACACACACACACACACACACACATAAACTCACACACTGAGTCTCATGGTCCATTTGGATGGATGAAGTAAGCCATTCGGAGTTTTATGGCTTTTCGTGAAACAGGGGAGAAATGGCATCTCACCTGCATGAGCCGAGGAGTCACTGGACACGCTGTCCTTCATGGTGGCGGTGCGCAGAATCAGGCCCGCTTTCGGGTACGCACTGCGTTCGCTCTTCGAAGTTTCACCTGTACAACGAATGTAAGAAAGATAATTATTGTATGCCCCATATTTTAAAACAGGCCTGAGGTTTTTCTCAATCTGCCCAAAAATACGTTCATTATGAATTTAAAAAAACGTATAGTGAGTAAAATATTTTCCCTCTTCTTTTTTTCTTTCATTGATTAAACTTAAAATGTATAAGTGGTATATTATATCAACAACGATTGGGCCTATGGTAGACAATGGCCTAAATCCCTTTTAGTTCCGAGAGACTTTGGCTCACGAGTAGTTCTTCAAAGGGCTGAGGTTAGTCGCTGCAGTCTATAAACAGTCAGTCTGTTCTGAATCACATAAAGCCCCAGTAAAACTGGTAGGTATACATATTGGTTTAATATTTTTGTGATTCATTTCTGTTAAACAGGCTCTCCACTTTTCCACGTAGACCAACTCCATCGGTAGACCGACAGTCGAGCAGATTGATAATGTTAAGACAGAAAGCTCTGTATTGAAAGCTAATACTTTATTGATGTAAATAAATAAAGATGCAACTTACCGAGTATTTATGTTATTCAAAAATAATATTATGGTCACTTATAAAAACACGTTAATATTTCATAACCCAAACAGAACATATTTCAGAGTAAAATAAAACAGGTTAAACTTTAGTAACGTAGGTACTTAGATTATTACATGACACAACTTACAGCTGAAATGAAAATTGTCTTCGCAATTTAACACGAACAAATGAAAGTGCATTACATAATTCTGAACTCATGAGAATAGCATTTTTAGTCGATTATTCATCTTTAGTCTCAACAATAAAAGCTTATGGTGTTTAGATCGAGTAAGTGGGCCAGGCCACGCGATGAACAGTGAAGTGTGCGTGTGTCTTGTAGGACGCCGGTCACGACACTGCCTGTACACTTTTACTTTCCACTAATTTGACACACAACGATACATCATACTCGTAATATGTCGCCGACACATTTTTGTAAGCTATCAACTTCATCAATTCAATGAGGACTATTACGGTTATGGAGCTACGAAATTATTGGTTTAGAAGCACATTCGAGCTGACTCGCTGTGACACTGAAGTGAGACCATTAAAATCATCAGCTATTTGCTGCTGCAAGCAAATGACAATAATTCACAATTGTTAAGTTTAATCCCAAGTCAAAGATTTCGCTCTCATTATCTGCTTTAAAATTCTATTTT
This sequence comes from Pyrgus malvae, assembly GCA_911387765.1. NCBI lineage: Eukaryota > Metazoa > Arthropoda > Insecta > Lepidoptera > Hesperiidae > Pyrgus > Pyrgus malvae. The sequence continues at coordinate 849,161 of OU426958.1, read as the reverse complement.
CACTATTAATTTATTTTGCAAGCTTTAAGTCAGTTAACATTACTAGGTAAATACCTATCACTACTTTTAGGAAAAAATAAGTACTTGAAAATGCTTCTATCAGCTTCTAAGTGTTACTTACTCGCATTTTTGATGAATTTCTCGGTCAATAACTTGACTGAGTTCTGCCGCACCGTCTTTCGGTCTTCCACCCTCCTCTCCGTCCGCTCGGTCCTCTCCGACCTATCCGACTTCTCCATTCTCTCCTTCCCGCGTTGATCCTCTCTCCTTTCGACAGATTCACTCTTCTTTTCTGTCCTTTCCTTGTGTCGCCTGTCTTTTTGCGTGGAGTCAGTTTCAGACTTTTCTAGTCTGTCCCTGTGGGTGTGCCTCTCGTCTTTCCTCTCCACGTCGGTGACGTCGAGGATCTTTATCTTCTCCTTCTGCAACTGCCGCTGCTCTCTCCCGTCCAGGCTCTCAGTTCCGCTGTCGATTCTGCTTTCAATGACTCGTCGGTCACTGTGAGTAAATTGGTCGAGGACGGCTCGTTCGTCTTTCTGTTGAGGAAATACTCATAATATTATTAGGATCTACGTACTTTGTTATAAGTAATAAGTTTCTTTCGTTCTACATTGTATTATTTACAGACTGATAATATTTTTTTGTGAAACGGCACAAACATTTTTCATTGTACCATATTTTGGTGAATGCATATGACTTTTATCAAATTTATTTAATGTTCAAAATCTGTATATCTGTATTGTTGTTAAAAATCTATATCACAATATTTAAATTAAAGAAAAATAATTGTTATAGCTTTTAGTATAAAGCAAAAGCACCATAGAATCGTTTTTGTAAAACTCGGAAATGTTACTATGTTAAATCTTAACACGACACACTAAGTATTGCTATGAGATAATAATCAGGCACTTACATTGTGCACTTCACTGAAAGTGGTGCCGGTGTTGCCGCCGAACTTTTTGGTGGTGGTGATGGCGGCGAGGCCGTGGAGCCGCGAGGGCCGCTCACCCTGACTCTGCAGCAGCTTTTCCAAGTCCTCGGGCTCGGTGGAGTACGCGGTGACGGACACGGTGCCCTCCGGCTCGCCGCCGTTGCGCGAGTGGAATTCTTGCCGGATCACGGTACCTTTCACTGTTTGGTGGAAAACGCAAAAAATGTGAGCTAACCGTTTACATAAATCGCCTTTGTTAAGTATTCGGCGTTGCACAATGGACTATCCCGTGTTTTATTCGCTGTAGTGCTCGCTTCTTTCGAGGCAAGATTGGTATGTGTCAACATACTTTATAAGCCACGTCTGTTTACACGTACAACACATAACACAAAAATATACATAGCTGTTTGTTCAGCTGATTGATCTGATTAAATCATGATTCCATATCACAAATTACAGCGCTTTATTTCTTTATCAGAATTTTATTTCCCTGTTTCGATAGTATTACAATAAAATTAAACGAAAAAAATACTTTCTTTTGTTTAAAATTGGTAATTAAACTTAACTATTTTATATATTTTTTACGGATATCCGTATAAAATGCAATTTGGGTAATTGATATGGTGTGTACCTACGTTTTATTAACATTTCGAATATAAAATTTTATTTACAAAAATTCGAATGAACATGCACAAGTACTGTAAGGAAGACAGTCAACTGAGCAAATAAATACGTGATTCATGCTATAAACACATACCTTGGTAATTCGTGGCTCCGTTCCTGAGCGCCTTAATGCCAAACAAAGGCCTGCCATCGGCGTCCAGCGGTCCAGGTCCGTAGCTCGACGTGATTACATCAATTGGCTTCGAGATCACCTTAGAAGGACTAGGAGCTCTGTACTTAGGCTTTTCAACTTCAATTTTTTTAGTACTAAAGGTGCGTGTTTCCGATGTAATTTTCTTCAAGTTTCTATTGGTCACCCACGATGGTTTTTCCTCCTGCTGCTGCTTTTGAGGTATCTTTTTCTCGATATCGTAAACAGTTTTCACTATGGTTTCCTTTTTATTTGCGATATCTGATTTCTGGTGCTTGAAATCTGGTGTCGAGGTTCTCTCTGGGCTTTGTGCTTTACGGATGGGGCTCTGAGCTTTTCGCTCAGGACTTTGTGGCTTTCGTACAGGACTATGAGGTTTACGTTCAGGACTTTGAGATTTATCTTCAACATGAGGTTTTCGTTCCGAACTTACCGGTTTACGTTCTGGACTGTGAACTTTACGATCTGGAATTTGAATTTTTCTCTCTGGACTCCGCTTCATTTCTGGCGAAGGTGAACGTTTACCATTAAGTTGACCAATTTCTATTTTATCTTTTGAAGACGTTCGTTCAGATATAGTTTTTGAAATGGTCGTGATTTGTCGCGATTCTACAGTACGATGCTCTGTTGTTCGTTTGGTTTTATCATCGACAACTTTTTTCGACTTAGTATCAGATACTTTCAGTTTATCACTTTCGTTCAGTCCAACTTTTTTCATATAAGCTGAAGCATACTCGTTAAAACGATTTGCCTTTGTCTTAGGAGTAGCCGTTTTAGTTGGTGAAAGAGGTCTACTTTTCTTCTCTGGACTAGGCTGCCGAACTGGGCTTTTTGGAACTGCCCTTACGACCGTCTTTTCAGGACTATGAGGTCTTGGGCGCTTATCGGCTATTGTCTTACTCGGTTCTTTTCCATGGCCATTTAATGTTGGTTTCGTTGGCTCCTTACTGTCTGTTCGACCCTGCTCCGCAGCCCATATTTTTTGGGTAGTCGATTTAGTTTGTCGATCAGGGGAAAAGGTTTGGACTGGTGAAGCATGCGGTTTAATGTGTCTCTCAGGGGATCTAATTGTTGAGCGGTCAGGAGATTTAGTTTTAATGATCCTGGACGTTATTTTAGAAGACCTTGAAAACGTTGATGAGTCCACTTGTTCTGTTTCCAATTTCTTCCTTGCGATGCGTATTTGAGCTCTAATTCGTCGTCTTTGTTCGTAACCCACGACCTTTTCCAACTGAAATGGAGAAAACAGTCAGTAAACGTAAAACATATTTAATATAAAAGCAATAAAGAGTACAATAAACATCATGCTAAAAATATTGTTAGGATTACTGACCATTTGTTCTAAAAGGTCCAGATCGAAAATATCTTCAATGCAAGGCTGATGATGCTCCACGCTGCTTCGCCGACGTTCGCTACTAATAGTCGATCTTTCAACGCTCGTTCTCCTTAATTCTACTCCAAACTTTCCACTGCCACGTCGGCTGCTTACTTCGGTATCTATTGTTTCAGTTATTCTAGATTCTTCTTTTATTTGACTGTTTTTAGTGGGACGTAAATAACCAGGAATTTTGTCGTGTGGTTTGTCCGATTTGTCTGAATCAGGACGTACTTGTCGAGGGGATTCAGCTCTATCTGAAGTGGGGTAGTTTGATGAAACATTTTTTTTAGTTGATGTTATGGCTTCAGTTACATTGCGTGATGGTGACTTAGATCTAGAGATTTCTGGAGAATGTGCTCTGAAACTCGATGGACTATAGCGTATTTTTTCATCATTTCCTCGTGGAGTTTGCTGAATCTTATTAACCACGCTGTGCGTATAATCCTTTGTATTTGTAACAGACGATACTTCGTCTTGATCATTTTCGTCAGATAGAATTATGGAACCATCTTCTAGGGAAGGATGCAAAACAATTGTAGAATCAGTTTTAGGGGATTTTTTAATTACTCCAATATCGGTAAGTTTCGTAGTTTTAGAATAGACATCCTTTGTTTTTTGAGTAGTAGATGCTATATTTTCAAATAATGCTTTAGCTTTTTTAACAGCTTCACTACTACGCAAAGTTGTGATCTTCACTGATGGGCTTCGATCGGTGAGCTTGACGTTAGGATTGGGAATTTCCTTATTTTTTACTTGAGAGGAAGTTGTTTCCTTTGTAAATGACTCTTGTTTATTGTTACTATCGTATTGTTCTTTGTACTTCTCAGTGATGTTTTTAGGTTTATTTGCCCTATTTGTTGTTGAAGTAGTATCCTCATCTGTATCATTGACTATTTTCTGCATGATTTTGTCATGTTCTTCTTTAATCTTTTTCTCTTTTTCTTCTACTTCATGTGTTTCACTGAGAAACTGTTCTGCTGTTTTGACAAATTTGTTAACTTTATCTGATACACTTAACAGACAATCATCACTTTTAAGTGAATCATCAATGTCACTGAAATCAGGGCGTTCTATTTTTTGATTTGGTTTTGGTTTTGATATTTTCACATTTTCAGCTGTTTCGACAAACAAATGGGCTTTATCATTGACGCTCAGTTTCGTGTAATCATCTTGATATGAGGTATTTTTATCATATTCATCTACAATATTTCGCGAAGGACTCCTGTTGTCTTTAGTATCACGCGGGCCCTTTGCAAATCTATTTACCTTCTCCGATACAGACAGTAAACACTCGTCTCTTTTCATGTTATCAGACTCAAAATCTGAGTGGAGTCTCTTTTCCGTATCTTTAAATTGTGTTGATTTATTTTTAGGATTGTTTTTCGGGTCAACTTTCTTACTGAATTTTGATATTTTATCATTAACGTTAAGACTATATTTATCAGAATGCTCTACATCAGTCTGCTTGACAAACAATTCCTCATCCTCACATATTTCAACGATATCGTCAACAATAGATTCCGATTCATGGATGGTATGGTACGTGCGTTTATTAAATTCATCGTCAGGCTCATTTACTTCATCTGGGAATCTAGGAGTGCCAGCGTCTTCTAAAAAGCCGACTGGAGTTGGACAAATTCTGTCTGGGGAATTTTCTCTGGAAGATTTGGCTTGTTGAACATCAATAATAATATCATCATCTTCAACAGAAGTATTTAGAGCTGTGGCTGATTTAGGTTTACTTGTTGGGAAATTACCCTTCGATTCTTTTGACTGTGGCTTTTGAATTTTTGAGGTTGTCGCTTGTTTTGTTACATTCGTTGTAGACATGTCACTTACTTGAATTTCGGGCCTTGATTTAATCTTCTGAGACGACACTTTCTTTGTTTTTAAAGAAATGTCACTGGAAGTCCTGATGACTTTAGGTTCTGAATCTTTCTTCGGGTTCATGTTTTCTTTATTAATACCCTTTACCGTCGGTAGCTGCTTGTTATCCTGCTCGACCATTTTATGAACAGAATTTGGATTAGCTTTTGGTGAAGCTTTGTTTGTCACCATTTTTGTAAAGCTGTTTTGTTTTATGACACTTATTGTTTTCTTAATATCCGTAGAGTTCTTTTCTATAATTTTATCTGTTCTTGTAGGCGAAGTAGGGCTAGGTGATGGTTTTCTAATATGTGATGGAATCGGATCTCTTGTTTTCAATCCGCTTGTTTTTGGTGTTAGTGGTGATTGGGGTCTTTCAGCAACTGCCTTTTTAGGTGAAGTACTACGGGGCTTTGAGGGAGATTCGGAACTATCATGCTTAGAATTGGGGTTTACAGTTTTCTTAATAGGTGAAACATTCCGTGACGGGGGTTTACTTGATACCCTAGGTTCTTTTGGTTTCTCCACTTTGTTTTTATTTGTATGAGTTACATCCTCCTTCGTGATATTTTTACTTAATATTTCTGTGACAGTATCAGACTTAACTTCATGTGTCTTAATTTCTGTAGTTTCGTCAATATCGATGGAGCTATTGATTTCTTTATTTATTTTTATAAGACTCTTTTCTCGGCTGGGTGACGTATTATTACGATCAGGAGAAAGTCGTTTCAAAGATTTCTCTACTCTATCTAGTACCTCTTGTTCCCTTTCAGTGTTTATAAATTTCGAAGTATCTGACCCTTTCGCTATCGTTACATTACGAGTAGGGGACACAGAAGATCTTGGAGTGATAAACTGGTCTTCAATCACATCTCTGACGATATCTTTCCGAAGTTCTTCAGTCGTTTGGGTTAAATCATTTTCTGATATGTTAACTGCGACATTTGTCTTAAGTTGAGATTGAATCTTTTCAGGGCTTTTGTTCCTCGTTGATCTGGTAGGTGATGTATCTTTTGACTGTGGTTTTTGGGAAACTGTTTTAGAAGTCACGGCTGGAGTATTTTCTTTTGGCTTCTGTTTTGGGCTTACGATGAATTTAGGTGGATTTTTATCTTTCTGCACAGGCACCTCTTCAAATGTATAAGCTAAATTATCCTGTGTTTCACGATCATTTTTTTCTTCTTCAACTTTTTTAGATTGATGCGTCGTTACTTCTTCTTTTCTATTATTTATCTGTGGTGAATTGGGCATTGAATGAGGTCTTTTAGTTGAAGGTTGATCTTTTGGCTTTCTTTCTAGACTGTGACGAGAATATGCTTGGTTATCTGAAGATACGATTTTTTCCTTACTTATATCAATGTTTTTATGTTTGATATTCGAGGAGATCGTTGTTTCTTTAGAGGTATCTTCATATTTTACATTTGTTATTATGTCCTTCAGTTTAGTAGGAGATGGCTCTCTTGATAACATCTGAGGGGTTTTTTGTTTGGTTTCTTTTGTACGATGATTACAATTTGCAACTGCATCATCAATGCCTTCACGTTCTTGTTTTATAAAGTCATTGACATTCAAATCAACATTCGTCTGCTGTGGCAATTCTTCATAAGGTGCTGGACTGCAACAAGGTGAAACACTAGGTGAAGATGTATTAGACTCCGTAAATTTTAAAATAGATATATCTTCATTTGTGATTGACGTTTTTTCACTTGTCTCCTCTGACATACCCAATATCTTTCGACAACGTTCCTCATACGTTTCCCGTCTTTCCAAGGGCGGTTTAACTTTTGGTGACGATTTTGCTGATTCTGGTGTCTTACCTGGTTTTGTTTGTTTTTCAGGAAAATCTTTTGTCTCAACCATAGGTGACACAGAAAAACTAGATGGTGGTTTTTCCGTGGGTGAAATTTGGCTGTTATCAACAGAAGGTTTTTTCAAAGAGCTTTTCCTTGGAAGACTATCTTTAGTTGGTCTCTTTTCAGGTGAAGGTGATCTACACGGTATTTTTGATGGTGAAATAGATCGAATAGTACCTTTACTATTAGTATATACACTAACATTCGTTTCATCAACATTGATCTCTCTGGTTTCTTCATCATCTAAATCTGTGATCATATCCTCACGTGGGGAACTGAAATATACAAAACCACTGACAGATGTCGTTGGTGAGCTTTGACCAGTTGAAGGCTCAGTTTCTGGACCTCTAGGTTTTCTAGTGGGACTTGTAGATGGAGTGACAAGTTGTTTAGGGCGCTTAGTGATAGTATTTTTATTTGCTTCTTCAACTTTTTTTTCCGTGTGAAGGAAATCAGATGTTTGCTGGTATTTAATATTTTCGAATGAAGTTTCCTCTTGAGTAGTTGTTTCCGAAGGCAACGTAGAAGAAGGCGAGGGTTTCCTCATAGCGTTGGGCGTGTTTTTTGATGGAACATCTTTGTCAATGTCAAAAGTTTCCCCTTGGTTAAATAGTCTTTGCTTCTTGTCATAAGTGTCATATTTTGATGGTGAAGGCTGACGAGATGATTTCGTGATTTCCTTTGTCAGAGAGTCCGATTTTGTAGTTTTGGTAAGTCTAGAATCTGTATTTTCAATTATTTCATATGTATTCTTGCGTGTGTCTTTTAAATGAGTTTTGTTGGGTGAAGGTGACCTGGAAGTATTTACAAAGGATGGGTAAGGTTTATGTGCTGTTTCAGATCTAGAAAAGTCATTGGTATCTTTTTCAGGACTTTTTCTTTGTGTTGTATCGGGTTGTTTAGTTTCAACTAGGTTTTTAGTTGATTTTTTTCTATTTGTAGATGACTCTTTTACGTGATACGTATTCCTACCTGAAATATCTTCTTTTAATTTAAAATTTTCATCAATCGTTTTATTTACATCAGTGGTAATTGTTTTAGTAGGGGAAGTTTCTCTAGTAGTATATTTCTCTGGACTACTTGATTTCATTTGGTGAGATAGATCGGTTGGTGATTTGGATGAGTTAGGAATGTTTTCCGAAGGACTTTTTTTAGTGGGGGAAGATGACCTTACAGAACTCGACGAATCTTTTTTAGTTGTTCTGGTTGACTCAGATCGAACCGAAGTTGTAGTGACTTTTTCCGATGTTTGTTTAGTCAATAACAGATCACTGCTTAAATGTTTATCTGGACTAGGAGTGTGTTTCCTTGCTGATGATTGTGGAGATGTTGAACGTAAATTTTGACGATTTGTTGGTGATGACTCACTTTTGGGCTCATTTTTTGCTGGAGAGGAATCTCTGGGTGGAGCTTGTGTACTGATATTATTCGAGTCGTTGAAAGGCTTCTTTGTTTTACTATCATGAATTTCCTTTGAAGGACTTTTTCTTGTGGGTGACTCATATTTTCCACGTGTGTGTTTCTCAGGACTAGGAGATTTTTTTCGTAACGATGGACTTACTTCAGGTGACGAATCCTTAGAATAATCTTGGCTAATTGTATATTCTTTCTCATCTCCTATTGGTGAATCAGGGCTAGGAGATTGTTTGACCAAAGAAGGACACGAAATAGGTGGCTTAGGGTAGGATTCGTTATCATTAATGTCATCCAATCTTGAATCTTTAGTAGTAGTTATAGATATTTTACGCGTTAACTCCGATATCTGCTCATCACTACGAGTATACATCTTTGTTTCTTCATCAATAAATCTGTAGTGTTCATCTTTAACTTTAGTTATAGGTGAATCATGTATTTTACGATCGGGACTTGGATAAGTTCTATGTGCTTTCGGTGATTTATCCTGCGATTTACCATCTTTTGATGGAGAAACTCTACTATCTGAAGGCAATACTGGATTGCTAGCAGCAGTAGGTCTCATGTAACCAGGGATTTTTTCTAGATCACTATCTGAATCGATTAGTGTACCATGCTTTGTTGTAGGTCTATCTTCATGACTTATTTTATCATTAGGTGCTGTAGATTTTTTCGGAGACGAAGCACGAGGATAATTGTATGTCGGTTTCCTTTCAGGGCTATTATTGGGTCTAGTAGGTGTAAAATCATTATTATTCACACCAGACTTTTCTGGACTTGATCGATTAGGCGAAAAGCGGGTATTGTGATCGTAAGATGGTGATTTTTTAGTAGGAACACTCCTGTCAGAGCTCGGGCTAAATCGAGTAGGAGTTGATTTTATATTTTCTTGCGGTTTAATCGGTGATCTTGTCCGCGGTTGGTTTCGCTCATTGTCGTGTCTCAGTTTACTATCAGGAGACTTATCAGGAGAGCTTCGGGGTCTGTCTTCTGGGCTAACACTTGGCCTTGAACGGTGAATAGTGTCATGTTTTCGATCAGGACTGCTAGAAGGCCTCGTTGGAGATCTGGCATGAGGAGGTCGTTTTTCAATATTGCTATAGGTGTTAGATTTGGTTTCGATAACAGAATGTGTTGAATGGGTACTTGTATATCTATCCGAAACAGTGCTAGTTGGAGAATATCTATCCACCTTAGTCGGACTTCCACCACGACTTGAGGGTTTTCTGTAAGTTTTGTCCGGGCTGATACTACTTCTTAAAGAGGAATTACTTGAACGAAATGTTTTACTTCCTGGTGACGAAGCTCGAGTAGATGGTCTTGTCGGAGTATCAGATCTAAGAGTGCTTGCCCAAGCTTGATGTGACGGGCTCCAATCATTACTAATTTTTTTCTGATTGAAATCAGCCTGGTACGTTGTTTGATATTGATCAGAGCTTATTTTTCGTTCAACTATTTCCTCGCGCTTGTTTTCCTTAGTACTTTTATGTATGCGCTCGTCATCGTCTTTGAAATTTTGTGTTTCCTTAATATTTCGTTGCATGGATTGATTATCATGCGATGAAATGGCTTCGTGATGTTTAGCGTCATGTATGATGTTCTCATATTTTTGCTCATTATTAGCACGAAATTGACTTTTATGTACATAATTATCAATTTTGTTTACGCCCTCATCTGTTTGACTATTCTTTCTAAAATCGAAGTCGTCCACTACTCTTTGAGTATCCACAATATTTTTAGTATCATTATCAAACATTTCTTGAGTTATTTTTGAGGACGATTCATTAATATGCGACTGCTTTTGTGAGTAAGTTGAAGTTTTACTTTCACTCTTACTTTGCTTCGAATGTTGTTCAGAACGACTACTATGAACAACAGGAGCACGAAATTCTCTGCGAGTGCTGGTAACCTTTGTGCCATCGGGTAAGCGTCTTGTTTCTACCACTATTTTAGTTATCATCAGGATACTCAACTTTTCTAGATATTACTTCACCATGTTCATAATCGCTTCTTAAATTTTGCTCGTAATCATTTGTTTGAGCAATCCGCTTTGTCGTCACTTCTTGTCCAATATTAGTATCATCAGTCATTTTTTTTGACAAATCATGATCATTATTGGTAACATATGGCACTGTTTCGTTAGTCGAAGTAAATTGTTGAATTTTTGAAGAAGAGGTTGACGAGCTGGTTGTCGACGAAAACTGGGTTCCGTCATCCGTCTTTCGTACTACCTGCTCGTGGGCGGCGGTGTTAGAAGAAGTCTCATTTCGTTTAAGGCTACTTTTACCGTCATCATATTCAGTTACTGCTTGTTTATGTTTATCGATCGCTGCAAACTGTCCTCTTCCGCCTTCCACGTCATATTTTCCTTCAATATTGGCTTGAACGGATTTCACATGGGTGTGACCATCATCAATTGTTCTGTTCTCGGATTCTACGTTCCATCCTGCGTTCGATAGCTCCTTGAGATCTGTAAAGGATTTACAGTTATCAAAATGAGGTTCATGATTATTTACGTTGATGTTACTGGTTAATAGGCGTTAGTTCTGTTAGAATAATGTCGGAGAGACGTGCAGTATGCACCTTGGCCGCGGTAAGAGAACTCCTTGGGTGGAGAGCCCGCGTCGCGCACTTCCTTGCTCTTCATCGATTGGAAGTTCTGGTCCGCGAATGACTTCACATGTCCCTGCGTTGATGTAAACTCACAACCTGTTGAAATTTGCACAACTACTCTATCAAGTTCTAGTTAACACAACATTAGGGTGACTGCTGAAAAAAAAATACTTTCGATTTATTAAATTATTTATTAAATGGCCATTGCAATGTCTCATTTTAGGAGATAACGAATATAATAATAGTAATACGTTTTACACTCATAGCCCTAGAGTAGGGTAGATATACCCTGTGTCGTGGGTACCATGGACACACACAGAGACAGAAACACAAACACCCAGACCGAGAACAGAAATTTAAACTCTTCAATCAAATTTCTGCTTCGCTGGGAATCGAACCCGTTACCCTTCGATCGGCCGTCCGCATGGTAACCATTACGACACGCGGTTCGTCATCAATAAAGCTCACATAAAATAAGAGATTTCATGTAAAGTTGAATTACTCTCCACCTTAGAATAATAACGCTCTCCACCAACCCGCATTGGAGCAGCGTGGTGGAGGAAGCTCCAGGCCTCTCCAATAATGGGGAGAGACCCGTGCCCAGCAGTGGGACGCAAAAAGGGGTTGCAGCCAACCAGAATTACGATACTCTTGTATCAACAGCTGTGTTACTGGTCGACTTTCAATTTGTTTTTGTGATTGTGATCACTGCCTACTTTCTACTTGTATTGATACAAGTACTTCCTCATAGTGTGATTTGACACTCGTATTTGTACTTATAATCCAAAAGCAAGGATGCACACAGCGCTTAATGCTATTAAGTATAAAAGGTGATGTAAATGTAGAAAATTTGAAAATATAATACTTCTTGTCCTCGTTTGGTACGGGGCAATGTTTTTTTTTATTTTTTTTTTATTTGAATGGTGAAGCAGACGAGCATGCAGGCCACGTGGTGTTAAGTGGTCGCTGCAGCCCATGGATATCTACATGCAACTTCAAGCAAGCTTAGGTAAGTCTTGTCTGAGGTCGTATGCAGTTGCGCTGCTACTCCAGAGGCTGGTGTTCGCCTCATGTAAGTGTGGCCGGCAACTGCACCTTTCCACCGAAACACTGAATTGATTCACGGTAGAAGTGGGAGCAGCGGTGGTACTTCCCTGGGCAAACGATAATAGTTCTACCACCTACAAAAGTTTCTGTAAATTAATTGATACTACTACTAGTTAGATAGATAGATACCAGTACACAGAAAACTTTTTGGTTTCGGGAAACAGAAGCTACAGACTTGTTTTATTTATTGTAATAGAAAACATTTTTTGGGAATTTAGCCAAATTTGCAAAAGTTAAGTTTGCCATTAACGAAATCAAGTCAGTTCTCGAGATTCCCGGCGAGGCAGAAATTCGAATGATTTTTTGTCTTAAAATTTTGTCTAGACTGTGCTGCTATTTATGTTTATGTATTATTATCATCTATGTTTTGTGTGTCTGTGTGTGTGTCACGTGTCACGACATGACACAGGGAATTCTAGTGCGGAGCTATGGATGTAAAGCGCTATTTTGTTTACGCTTTTTACTTCTTGAGTGTTTATTATTGAAAGGTTTTTACGAGTGGAAGGAAGGGTGTGGTGGAGGGTTAGTTGGGATGAGGACGCTACCTTTCCCTTCGATCCCGGGCTCCGGCGAGTAGAGGTTGCGCAGGCGCTCCTCCCGCAGGCGGTACATGTGTGCGCGAATCTCTTTCTTGCGGGAGAAGTCCTCCGTCTGCTGCCACTGGAAATATCAATGTGTTTCGTTAATTATGAACAGCGATGGTCGAACGGTAACGACCGCACCTCTAACAAACAAAAAAATGTTAAGTATGTATTATGTATTTATCGCTGCTCCACGTTAAGGGAAAACATTGTGACATTTAATGCGATGTCTTTTAACATTACGGTGTATGCTTAAGAGTTATTCATAATTTCTTGAAGAAGTGATATCCACAAAATCCGCACTTGTGGTGGCAAATGGCCAACACCCCTCTCGTTTCCGAGAGGAGACCTGTGCCCAGCATAAAAAGTAAAAAAAAAAACATTTTATTTTGAAAGTACTCACCATACGACGCAGCACGTCCTCGTCGCGTATCAACGATACGTCACCCTCAGACATACTGAAATTACATAAAACACTTTTGTTAATATTGTACTTATTGACATATACATAGAACACAATATTTGACATGTAATTATTTATGGCTCAAACATTACAATATTTACAATAAACAAAACAATCACAAAACATTAAGGGCGTTTTATTAGCTTCAACTAAACCTATGACAATGATTATATTTTGACAGCGACCGCGCCGAAACCTTTGCTCATTTTGTTGTCCTAAGAATAAACATACAAAATTGTGGCCATATGTTTCTACTGAGCTAATAAGTAAGACTTCCGACTTCTACGTAGATCTAGGTGCTATCCATTTTTAAATCTATTTCACTGTTGTCAAGGAAAACAAGCCAGGCTTAAGAGCTGTTTAAATTCTCCCCACGTTAGCATGATTATTAAGTCAACGGTTTTAATTAATGCTTAATTTCGGGGAAGCCTAAGTGGTTTCCCCTTAGATGGCCACAGCCATTTGCTTATGCTCACCAGTATGGCACTGAAAGTTGGTTATGAAGAGAAAAGTTATGATTTTCTAGAATGTTATCTAAGTTGCATGAATGATGCTAAGTTGTTATGATAATTTTAAAAGTTAAATTTTAATTTTTCTAGATTTAATAATTTAATAATCATTTTATGTAAATACATGTAATACCTACATTGTGCATGTAATGTTATCTTGTAGTGAGTTTTGGCATTGCTGTAAGCGCTACAAGCAATTATAATGAATAAATGAATAAATAAAGTCTTAAAAATTTAAAGTTAATAATGCAATCTACTAATGTATTATATTACTTTTATAAACAAAAAGTTACAGTAGAAAGCAAGAACAGTAAATAAATCTCGGGTGCGTTTCAAAGTTGGAGGTGTAGTGGTAAATTCCTTATCACGTATTTCCGTGCACCGGAGGGCAAGTTAGGCAGTCACCGTCGTTATCACAAGATGGCTGTCTTTTATAGGAAACTTTTGGGAGTTTTTATGTATGGAACAATCCGCATTGAAATACGCACCAGACCTTGACAATACATAGTTGTGAGAGATCTGAGTGCACAGCACGCAAGAAGGGTCAGCCAACCACTAGTCTATGTATAATATGTAAGTAAGTGTAAGAATGTGTTCCAGTAAATTTTGTCCAACTCCAAAACAGTAGGTAATAAAATGTGCATGATTAAAATGTATCGGCGATGACAAGTCATCCAGTTGACGTAATTGCATCCACAATTATCCGCCAAGGCCCGTCAATTAATAACATTTGAACACTGACGCTTACAAGAAATAACTTTGATAAAATGTTAATAAAGACTGACTCTTGTGATGATTTATGCATTGTCATGGAGAAGTCGTAGATACAGTACAGTAGATATCAGTGTTTTTCAATAGTCCCTACGTATAGGTCTAGGTCTGACTTATTTGGATAACTTGCATAGTTAGATATTATGCTGGTGCCAGCAGCTTAGTATGGTTTTTTAACTATGACTAGGAAGGTAGGACCTATCCTAATTAACTCCATTTTCAGACGACTCATTTTTAAATTTAGCAGAATTATTAAGTAATTAGTAAATAGTGCTTTTACCCATACCAAATATAGGTAATCTGATGTTGAGAAAAAAATGTCTTGACAAAATATTGTAAGGTTAGGTACAGTTAAATTTGCTTGCTAAAACACAAGACTAGTACGCTATCAGATCGTCAAAAACACAATTTATTGTAAGAACTTGTTACAAAATCTGAATCAGCGTTCTTGGCCTAAAATTTAATGCAATCAAGAATTTTTATTCAGGGTTGAAGTAATGAGTCTTTTTGCTCCTTTAAAAGCAATTAAGCACATATTATTATGTGGTGAGCTTAAATTGGGCAGCCATATGGCTCTAAGGCCGCGTCCATATCTGGCCGGCCTCGCCACCCTGCCGCCCTTGTCCTGCATAGCAGTCGGAACCAGCCCTTATATGGTCTTCTCTCGACCACTGCTGCACTTATTAAATGAGTAATGTGGGACCGATGGTCGTTTTATGTTTGCACAGAAGTTCAACCTTGTCAGTTACTAATTTTATTCTTCCCTGAAAATGCTGTCGTAAAAATTTAAGTACGCTAAACTATGGTCAACTAGATATTGCAGTATGTAAGTTATCCTTGCAGCAGCAAGCATGGCCGAGTAGTAGAGCAGCGATGGCCGAGTGGTAGAGCAGCGATGGCCGAGTGGTAAAAAACCGCGGTCTTCGACGCGACCGATCCCAGGTTCAAATCCTCGGCTCGCACCTCTGACAAAGAAATTTGTAATGTGCGAATTTATCGCAGCTCCACGGTGATGGAAAATATCGTGATATTTCATTGATTACGATGTTCTCCATCGCCGAGCATGCCTGAGAGAAATTCATAATTTCTTGAAAGCATGACGTCCACCCATCCGCATTTGGTGGTGGAATATGGCCTAAATCCCTCTCAAATTGTGTGAGAAAGACCTGTGCCCAGCAGTGGGACATTAAAAAAAGGTTGAAATAAAAAAGTTATCCTTATATTATATTATTATGTATTATTATCAATCAATCAATAATCTTTATTGTGGAATATACATAGGTACACTAATGGTGTTCGATATTTTTGATAGTCTAAATTTCCTTAGTTTGATAGTTTATATAGTTATAGTACACTAGTGGATCCCGCAGACGTAGTCCTGCCTTAAAAGTTTTGTAAGAAGATTAGTTTCTTTATCATCTCAAAGGGTTTTTATATTACTGTCAAATAAAAAAATTAAAAACTTTTTCTTTTCATTTAATATTGAATGGCTAAAAGGATTTTTATACAATGCCGTAGAATGAATTAAAAAAATAAGAAACATAAAAGACAGACATGACAATTTTGATAGTTGCGTCAAAATATAAATAAACAAACACAGAAATTAAATAATTTTGTAAAGAAATAATAAAGGAAAAGTAAAGTATAAGAATAAAACAAAAGAATATAAGTTATAAAACATGATAATGGACGTGAATGAAGTAAGTAATAACATGTAGTGTATTTATAACAGTATACCTACACGGCGCATTTCATTCATTCCATTTGCTTCCCGTGGGAATGAGATATTTTCCCGCGGCAAAAAGTAGCCTATGTTCTTTCTCAACGTCCTTTCTATGTTTATGCCAAATTTCATCAAAATCGATTCAGTGGTTTAAGCGTGAAAGAGTAGCAGACAGATAGACAGACAGAGTTACTTTCGAATTTATAATATTAGTAATAGTATGGATTAGTATAATATTAATATTGCATGACCCTAATTTGAAAATTGTAAAATAAATGAAATTTTAATCATAATTAACAAATTTTATAAGAAATGAACTAATAAAAAATCAAATATGATTATAATTATAAATTAAATTTTTACATCAACAGTGGCAAGGATAGACTTCGGTAGCTTACTGTAAATTATGAATAGGTACGCTCTGTTTAAATAAGTAAATGTGTTTTACAAGGTGGGATATATAATTTGTCCGCATTTCTACTCGCTGGCGAAGAAAGAAAGAGTTCGATATTAGTATTTCTTACAAATATACTGCACCCCAGTAAGTGAAGGCAGGGTAATGACAGTATTATTATAGTTTTGAATATAGGTTTGCAGGATTCTCTACGAAAAATTGAACAGACCTTAGACACCTCTTTTGTGCTTTGAACGCCATTTCCTTGTTTATTGAATTTCCGCAGAAAACAATGCCTTATCTAAGCGTGGAGACATTTCGAAGCATTCCTATTGCTTATGCAATTTTAGCCCGTTTTTTGCACAGGAAATTAATATGAGAGTCACTTCATATTGAAATCCAGATATATTTCTAGCTATAACAACATTGTATCAATAGATTCAGATGCATATAGATGCATGATCTTTAATAATTTAATGGTTTTAACAACAAGTCGTAAGTTGAAAATAAATTCATACCAATAAAGGTATGAGGTTAAAGTTAGGATTATTTCCTATAATTTAAAATTATTATTAGGTATAGTATTCACTTCATGGTTCAAATTCTTTAAAACACGGGTAAAACCGCGAGGCAATGATCAGACGATTGCATGTACAAAAAAATACAAATATTTAAAGAAACCGTCCTGTTACTTCTCAGAAAACCATTAATCTCAACAAACTGCTTTCGAAACAAAAGACAACCTAAATAATTACGATAATTTTTTTTCTTTCGGAGTGCCACGTGTCGTCATCTAATGATGGCCAGTCAGGTGCGTCAGGCGCCTCACTAAGTGTATGTGGACCTATATGTGTAAAGAAACAGAAATGTCGAACGAATAATGCAGAGATAACACAACACACGGCTTACAAATACAGTTAATGTTCCGACTAATTGGTTTCTATGCGTTTAATGACTACATGTTTTTGTTTGTTTGTTAGGTACGTAACGCTTCAGATAAGGAAAATTTACAGCTATACTGTATACGCCCATGTCTCTCCCATACAGTGAACATGAAATTATATACAATGACATTTTTGACGACCCGTGTGGCGCAATGGTTAACATGTTAACATAACTGTCGATCGGGGGATCCCGAGTTCGTTGCCGGCGATGCAGAAATTTGAATGATGAGTTTATATTTTTATATAGTTTGTGTGTTTTCTGTTTCTGGCTTTATGGTTTATGGTAACCTGGTCCATAGTTCCCACGACACAGGGTATATCTACGTCACTGTGGGGATATGAATGTGAAACGTTATTTATTTATTTATGTTAAACGTTAGTTAATTTAGTTATTTAAATTATCTGGTACATCTGTAATCATTTGTGAAGCGTCCGATTCCTTATTGCATATCTTTCAAATCATATTGCAATAATTATGCTTAAATTTATATATATTTTATTTAAATTTGACACTCATATCACCACACTTAATTTGCTAAGTCATGAAAAATACATCTAAATCCTTCATTTCGGCAACTTACACATATCCGCATGGGTCGTAATTAAGATATAACGACAAATGTGCGGAAATAATTAAATTTAATTTGATGTTCCTGGACTATCTTTCGGTGTTAGTAGTGTCACACGAACCCAATGTTATTGTTTGCACTTGCTGCGCCGATTTTGATGACGCCAGAATGACGCGAGCGGCATAGCTCGGGACTCGAGACCACCGTGGTCGCGTTACGGCATTATTTGTCAAGATTAACGAGATACTTATCAGTAGCTTTATACTATAATTCTCGAGGAAGATAGAACAAGCGTGAACCTGGGATATTCAACTTTCAGTTCAGATGACAGTAGGATTCCCTGTGTTGTAAGTGCACAGACAGAAACAAGAACTCCGTTCAACAAAGCTCCAGGGTTTTGGCAGATAGCTTCAGAATTAAGAATAGAGATACGGTATCCCCTGCTTGATCGTAAGAGGCGACTAATAGGGGGCTTCCGGGTTTGCGGGCGGGGAGAGTGGGAGCTCCGTCCAGCCAGCAGCCACGGGAAGGTCGGCGGTGTGGCCGCATGCCGCCGTAAACATCGGAAGGTGCAGCAGAGAACATCTGTTCTCCGAAGAGGGACACCGGTGCGTTTCCATTGCAGATCCCCGAGTCCTCCCCACGCGCAGAGGCAGGCTATGAGGGTGTTTTAGTGAGTTCAAACACATAACCACATAACCCGGTATTCTCTGCCAAGGTGCCGGTACCATTTGAAGGTCCTAAGATAAGAAATATAAAATCTGTACGGTCTAAGACAGAAAAACTTATTTATTATGTGAATCGACTGCACCCGTCACCTATCTGGCATTTCTGTTGTCATTTTCGATTGTTTAATATTACCTACTGTTTTATGCTGTCTTGTTATTGGATTTTTACTAGCATGCGAGTGCAAAGAAAACTGTGCTCACCGTGTGTGCTAAGAATTCGTTGTGCGTTTTGTAATAAATAATTTCATGATAATTACCCTCGGTATTCTCGTTATCGGTATAGCAGTGATACCTACGTGAACGTGTCACATCTCTTAAGCCATCTGTCAATGTGCTGGAGCTATGTTGGATGGAGATAGTGGAAGTAGATTTAAATTAATAATTTTGATTTAGATCTCGAAATTGAACACAGGACCGGCACGGCACAGAGATGTAGTCCGTGTGGTGACCAGGGCTTTATACTGCTTGTTAAATATCTAATCATATGCAGTAATAGGTAAATTAATGTACCTAAATTGAAAATTGTAATCTACCTAGTATACATTTAAGGGACAGTTCCAACGGAAACATTCCCAAATCTTATTTTAAGTTATCGTATGCAAAGTGGAGTCGATACAAAATTTAATAAATCGTAAGGGCCCGAATGAAAGAGACCATAAAACCAAGGATGAGGGCAATAAACTCATCCATTAGGTGTTAAGTGTGGTGTTAATTTGCGAGAGGAAAAGGTACGGAATTCACAATCCGATAACAATATTCCTATTTTGTTAGTTATTTATACAGCATAATATCATCATTCATTACTATTTTTACAAAAAAACATACTAACTTTAAAAAAATAAGTAGGCAGGTATGTAATTATTTATTTATTTAATGCTATGCAAATGTTACACAATAAATTCGAAAACAAGTACGCCTTAGTAAGGCATTTTGGAGAGAGGCAGACAGTTAGCGATTTTAATAAGCGATTTTAATTTAATTATTACTGAAAATATGCAATAATTACTTTTCAATATAATACATGATTGGTATTTGGCAACTGTATTGGCTTTATTATCCAAACATTTTGCTGGTCCTTGGTCCTTACATTACGCAACGATAAGGAATTTCCAAAGAAAAAAGTAACAAAGTATAATATTCATGTTACAAGAACGCAGTTTAAACATTACAAAATGATTCATCGAGCAAAATTATCATCATTTACTATGATTTACTTGAGACTTAATAATAAGAATAACAAAATCGCGGTTTTGACCGTCTTTGACATTTTATTGAATACGAATTAACTTACCTATATTAATTATCCCACCAAAAACATAAATGTAAAAAGGAGAGCCAAGTTCAATACAAAAATTATGCTTGGCTGTGGGCTTCGCGCGTAAAAAGAATTCTATGCAAAATCCAAATATGTATTTATATGAACAAAATAACATTATGAAGAAGTATTCAACTCTATTTGTTTGCTTCATTGGATACCTTTAACAATTGCTCTTATTTAAAAATGTGAGATCTTAAAGTAGGTTAGAATTGACTTTTTTCAATACATCAGTCATTGTATAAAGTCAACATATATATGTACATATATATATACATATATATTTCAATTCTGATAAAAACTGGCCAAGTCAAATCTAACCTACTTTAAGATCTTAAGAGAACTCTTGAATGTTAGATATAATAGTGCTTGTAACGGTTCCAACGCTACAATTAAAAAACTTTTTTTTGTATTTTGTATAAAAAATAGGGTTTTTTTTAACTTTTTTTAATTTTTACATTTTTCCTACATTTACACACAATTACCAAACTAGATTCCAAATTTCATCCTTCTAGGTCATCTGGAAGTAGGTTAGGTTTATGTACTATATATCAGTCAGCCAGTGCAAAAATTTACGACTTTTTGACCTTCATATAATTTATAACCGTTCGAGCTAGCTTCATGAAATTTGGGCTTCTAGACGTCCTTATGAATATAATTAAACACACGTAATTTTATGTGTTTACGTTAAATAGGTTTTGAGTTATAGAAGGGTCAAAAGTGGCACCAAGGCTGGCTAGCCAGTTCCTTTACTTGAACTTGGCTTGACACGCTGCCGCGTGTCTAGAAATTATAGCAAAACAATGGTATGCTACAACGTGTAAAAAACCATTAAACATTTCAACCATTACATTATTATTTAAATCGTTTCTCTAATTCTAAAATATTTGTGTGGTTAACGACCTTTCAGGTTATATAAATAGAGGTCATCAAACCCAAAATGAGAACTTATTGATACAAAGGTTGGAAAGACAAAAGGTACAAAATAATTGGCATGCGATCATGATTTATTGCATTTAAATGAAGGGAACGGGCGGTGATCGTCGCGTTGCCGCCGCCGACTCGCTCGCACGCGACTAGCGACCAGCCAGCGACGCCGACCAGCCAGCGAGCACTTTTGTAGCCCTTGAACTCGCGGCACTGGCCGCAGAGTGGTCAGAGTGGTCAGTGGTCATTCGTCGTAGACGCTATTTCATGCCCACTACGCTGTAGTCGCTCTGAGATAAGGCAATTTTAAGAGATATTAGAAAAATCAGCTGGAATCAGAATCAGAAATATATCAGCTGGTTTGTCTTTTTTTTAAACCTTTTTCATTCTAACCGCAATTGAACAGCGTGGTGAACTGTTGACTTTATCCTCTACTTACTTACTTACTTAACTAAAAAAAGATGAAAAAAGGTATTTTCATCATTAGATACTATTGTCACAAGAAAGTAACTATTTGGTACATAGAAGTTTTTCCTATTTTAAATCTATATACATACAAATAAATAAAATTGGAGTGTCTGTAATATTAAAATACTCGCTTTTTACTACATGCGTATGAATGTTTATACGGTACATAGGTATACCAAAATATATTTTTTTACAACTTTTGTCTGTCTGTCTGTTTGTTCCGGCTAATCTCTGAAACGGCTGGAGCGATTTTGACGCGACTTTCACTGGCAGGTAGCTGATGTAATAAAGAGTAAGTCAGGCTACTTTTATTTTGTCAATCTGTCTGTTTTTTCTGGCTAATTTCTGAAACGGGTAATATCCGTTTCAGAGAACCGATTTTGACGGGATTTTCATTTAAATAAAATAAGGAACAATTACCTAAGGTCGGTTTCAGTACCGAGAGAGCTATGAAAGATGCGGGACTGATACTGGTGTAATACTCCGAAATATTACCTATTGGTAAATAAAGAATTAAAAAAATTACTTTTTGTTAATAGATACGAGTATCATAATGATGCTTAGAAAACATTGTTAACAGGACCAAATATTAACTTAACAAAATTTTTTGCACCTGTTTATTGCGTGAGGGGATGAAATGCAGGTTGATAGAGATATGAGTTGGTGACCAAACCGCTGTCGCAAGTTTTAAACCGCTCATAAGATCCCCATTAGGTAGATAAGAGTATCAGGTTTATAACAATTTACACAGAGTACTATC
Source organism: Pyrgus malvae (assembly GCA_911387765.1). Classification (NCBI taxonomy): domain Eukaryota; kingdom Metazoa; phylum Arthropoda; class Insecta; order Lepidoptera; family Hesperiidae; genus Pyrgus; species Pyrgus malvae. Next base: position 827,034 of record OU426958.1, on the reverse strand, counting down.
TGTACAATTAAAAGAACAACCTATTTTCAGCTTAAATTTGTAAAGAGGAACTGATATAGCGAGAGAAAAGTGGACAATAAGCTGGAGTACAGTTAGAACTAAAAAGATTTAGAGAGAATATAAAATAGGTCTCTTCTGAACATAAAATGAACATTGTTACAATTACAATAGGTAACAAAAATCTGTCCCTTTTCTATAATAAAAATAGTCTATATCCACGCGGACGACGTCGCTATAATACGCGACGATAGTAAAAAATAAAAGTATGGGTTTCAATTAGGACACATGAAATCGGAGCGGAGTTGGAGGAGAGGACTTTATGCTAATGATCCTTTCTAACGTGGGTGAAACCGCGGGACACAGCTAGTATTACATAGTAAATAATGCCGAATATGTTAAAGATACATTGGTGCGATCGCCTCATTAAATATGAATTTTATTTTGGTGAAATTTTTGTACATATCGAAAGTCTTGAAATCAAGCTACAAATTCATAATCACGTCAATAAACAAATCAAGAAACGAGGTACCTACATTTACCGGATCCATTAAAACATCGACGTGTAAACACTTTCGGTTTGGACTCCTCAATAAAATAAACTGTCAACATAATGGTATCGAAAGCTGGTTCCGAACGGTTGTTGCGCCTCACTGCTGGGCGATCGTATCGCGACCACTAATCATTTTGGTGATACAGTTTGTGGAAGTAGTACCTATTAACCAAGACATTAGTTTGCTCATAGTATACTAACGTAAGTATATTCTAAGTCTATGAGTTTGATGGTTATTAGAGTATTTCAGATGACCTGATAGCATATAGAATAATTAATGTTGTCCATGTGTCATTACTGGGTTAACTGAAGTTTTATCCATAGTATTGATACACAAACTGAATGCAATTGAAAACTACTTACTATTCATTCTTTATTTTAGCCTTATTATAGTATGTAATAACTATAATAAGGATAAAAAAGGGTGGCCAGTTTAAAAATTAAATTATTTTTTTGGACTTTTTGGGGTCTTCTTTAAATTAATTATGTATTCATATTAATTTAACCTATGTATAAAAACAGGTCTTCAAAATTAATATGGTTTTCATTTCAATAGGTTGGGTACTGACGAAACAAATTGGAATTAAATAGTATTGTAAAGTCTGTTATGTGTATCAGCTTTGTGCACGGCGAGACACACGCGGTCGCGGCGTTATGTAATACCGAACGATATAATCGTTAATGTTTTGTAGTTGAGTTTACTGTAATGTTTCTATGGAATAAATAATAACAAGACTGGTTTTTTATTCTCTGGTTAGTGTTACATAATTAACAACCCTGGCTAACTGTGGGTTAGTTAGTGGTTGGTGGACATGACAAGAGATTTTTTTGTAAAACTCTCAGGAGTTCACGTCAAAGAAAAAAATATATCTTTGCAGTGATCTTTGCAGAGCTTCGGTATTTCAACCTGGGTCTTCTGCATCGCACAAGCCACGCGATTCCACTCTGCTATCGCTGCTAAGATTCACTGTATAGCTAGTAAAATTTCCTGTATCGTGAGTACCATTGACACACACAAAGACAGTAACACAACCATCCAGACCGAGAACAGATATTTAAACTCAACATCTAATTTTCTGTCTCACCAGAAAGCAAACCTGGGACCCCCCCATCAGCAGTAACCATGGTAACCATTACACTAAATGGGTTGTCTACCTAAATTATATTTCAAGTCGAGTCAAACTGTATTAGATTTTTGTTATAAGTATTTATGGTTTGATTAGATGCTATCTCATTAAGATATACATATAGTCAACCTTAGTTACTTTAAGGTAAAGTGAAATGTTAATAATAATTACTTGAATTAGTTTAAAAAAACATAAAATTTTAAAAAGAGTTTTCTTCAAGTATTATGCGCTTGGTCACACTAGCATTAGGGCACGCTCCACACGCGGCGACCGATATGGACCAGCGCGCCTCGCTGGCCACGGAAGGTTGAGACCCAATATGACTAATCAATGTTACAACTATTAAATAATCTATATTTATTTTTAACACATGTAGTCATTACTGTCGAATAATAATCATTGATTTGCTTCATAGAGCCGCGAGCGAATGCTACTTTGATTATATATAACACTGGTTTACAGAATAATGATAATGTTATATTTAAAGGAAAATAAATTGTCATAATAGGAATTTTAACACTTGTCTCGCATCATTATAAAATAAGAAAAATCAACTTAAAACCAGTTCTAGGAACCGCAATAACAACACAATAAAATAAATAATCTAATGAAACCATTAGATTAATTCACCTATCGCATTAGCTGTACAATTGCACTTCGCCACGGGCACTTACGGCATTTCCATCGATCGATCATCGAGGAGGATGCACGTAAAAGGGAAAATAGGGTGAATTCCAGCTTTCACTCACATATCGGAGATGTCATCACGTACTCGTACGGTTGACAATGTTGGCATGCAGGCTGCGTCTGCGCTGAAAGTGAACGCGGACGGATCTCGGAAATTGCTATTTGTGACTGGATGGCAGTTAGATTGATTGTTTAGTTTTCTTTAGAAAGCAGAGAAACAACGTAAGTTCTTTAACTATATTATTAGAGAACAAGCAGGGCCAATGTTAGAAGGTGGCATGATGGGCAGCTGCCGGGAGCGAAGACCAAAGAGTTTAATTAGGCGACCTACAGTAGGAGAGATGCTCGGGTGCGAGCACACAAAATGAAATGGTTCAGAAGAATAGGTAGGTAGGTGTTTTATATTAATAATAGCAGTTAAAAAGTGAAAACTCAAAATAAAATAAAACGTGTGTTAGCGGAAACAACTATTTTTTATAAATCACCATGTGGTGATTTAAAACAATTAATACCTTTAATTATATGATGGGAGTGTGCAAAAAGAGGATTTATGAATGTAACTTTTACAGTAACGTTACGGTGGACCAAGTCACGGTCGCATTAAATACCAGGGAGACATAAATTTGCAGTAAATGTATTGCGTTAAATACAAATCTTACAATAATGAGGATGTTGACAATACACTCGCATTCGTTCCCTATACAGCAATTTGAGCCACTAGACTCTGATTGAGAGCTTACGTAATACTTAGTGCAGCACAACAGTTTAGGCAAATTAGGTTTACGAGACAAATCTGTGAATCCTACTACATACCAACATCTTATTGTTACGGATTACGTCAACATCAAATTACCGGATTATGACGCTTTGGCAAGGCTGTATAAGAATAAAGAATGATTTGTTTTGAATACATCTTCCGTTTTATATTTTGCAGTACAGCTTTAAAATACTACTAGGAATTTCCCAAAAACACTGCTTTTAAAGCAACAGAAGAAATAGTTTGTTGTTGATACCAAATTTTAAAAATAAGCAGTTTTTTGTATTATTATGTACTAAAAGAGATTTTTTCTATTTGAATGGAGTAGCACGCGAGCATGCAGGCCACGTGGTGTTAAGTGGTCGCTGCAGCTCATGGACATCTACATACAACCTTAAGCAAGCATAGGTAAGTCTTGCCTGAGGTCGTATGCAGTTGCGCTGCTACTCCGGAGGCTGGTGGTCGCCTCATGTAAGTGTGGTCGGCAACTGCACCTTTCCACCGAAACACAACAGAATTGGTTCACGGCAGAAGTGGGTGCAGCGGTGGTACTTCCCCGGGGGAACCAATATAGTTTCTACCACCTTGAGCATAATATCCACAATAATTTTACTAACTTTATTATTATTTCAAATAAGTACAAAAGCTTTATTTTAATTAATTAACTATTAAGCATATATATTTCATTAAGTTTAATTTCTCTGATGGGAAGTGCCCATTTACAAACGTCGAGAAGTTAATACTCTAGAAGTATCAATTTCTCGACTTTTGTAATAGTAAAAAAAGAATATTTCGTGAGTTTTACACAATAGCGAAACAATATAAGGTACTAATCGGAGTTCATTAATAATATTTCTTGAAAACAAAACTTCGCAGACGAGTTGAGACCGGTGGAGCTGAGTCATACGCCCACTGTCGCTCCATGACGACTATTAGCGAGTATTGGCGACTGATCGATTGTTCGCTAATTCATATTGACACTGACGAATTGGCATTAACTTGTTTTAGTTATCGTTGAATTGTCCGCCATTTGTTGACGATGTTCACCAGGTTCAGTGGACAGGGCACTAACCAATGATTGCAATCATAAACTTGAAAACTATATTAAAGCTCAGTATAAGTTATTTCATTATAGGCTAATCACCTGTCTAAGGTAGTGGAAACCTATTACATTCAGACAGCCTAATGGAAAACGGAGCATCCTATCCGCTGGCGAACCAAACTGGAGAGAGTATTTGCTCCAGACGTGAGAATTAGCCGGTTCTTTCGGTCCTGTGCAGTCTCTTGCCAGTTGTTAGCCCCAAGCTGGCGTGATTTCCACCCTGTCTTTCTAGCGATATGGACGACCGACTAGTCGCCGGCCTGTATTTGCTCTCTTTTGCCCGATCCTCTTCCTTTCTCTCTACGTGGCCTAACAGTGGCGTCGATGGGCTTTTTATTTCTTCAACTACCTATGTTGGGTTACGCTACTAATTCCTGAATTTCTGAAGAGGCCTCCTTTTATCAATTAATTTTCAAACCATGTTTTGTATTTAAGTTATTAGACGTTTCCTATCTTTTATTCGTTACACTCATTTATGTCACCTAGAATTATATTAGGTAAAATGTATAGAGCTTAGGACAAGCCGGTCCATAGGCCGATAACCGAAGGGGACACGTGTTGGGGCTTTATCTAGTATTTTAACATATAGGTATACCAGTGTCCTATATGGTATTAACAAGTTTCATTCTTATATTATTTAATCTCAAAACGATTGCGTGGGATCCTGTGATAAAAACAATATTCACACTTCGTAGAATAACAAACAGAGATTTAAATACATTATTATGCTTACGAGCAATTATCACGATGATTTCCGGTCGATCACAATCTTGCGTCATTCAGGAAACTTAAATGTCATTAGATAATAGGTACCTAATACCTATCTCATTTTTAAGGAATACGAAAATGATGGCGTTTTTTAAATCTTGCATGGCTTAAGAAAAAAAACAAAAGGCTTTAAAAAAAAACGGGAACTATATTTTCTATCACCAAAATTTATATTTGTCATCAAGTTGTATCACATAGATCTATCGCCACGAAATATTTTCGTTCTCAGATAAACAAAAATTGTTCCCAGGTATGAATTATCAAATTAATGTTAATATATGTGTAAAATAAGAGATCGATAACCAATAAAATTATATTGCATTACATGAATATAAACTTCGTTCTTATAATAACAGTTTTGTTACTTAAATAATAGCTCTGTGCTCAGAATGGTAGATCTGTCACCAAATAAATCGATTATCGATCTCTGACCATATACCCAAAACCAAATCAGAGCACCCCACTGGTCTTAAAGGTCAAATCCACGTGGTCTTATCTGTACTACCCCTAGAGTGTATATAAAAAGCCGGAGGCGCGGAGGGAGAACACTCCCCGCCCGCCGTAGGAAAGCGCAGGCACCAAGAGAGCCGTAGCGGCTGAGGCTGGTCGCCGAAGGCGACCAGTAAGCCGAAGCTGCGAAGGCGAGCGCAGGTGCCGCGCTTACTTACGCTGGGGCGGAGGGAGTGGTTTTCCCGCAGCGCCGGAGAAGTCACGGAGCCAGAGCTTCTTCCCACCTCCATTTTTGATGGGAAAAATCGCTGTACGCTGCGGTTCTACTAACTACTAACTAGGTTCGATCACACGTGTAGGTGCATTTTATTATCGTTGGTGATCTCTTTAAATTAGTTTGCTTAAATACTTATTAGGACACACCTATTATAATACATACAAAAACATTTATTTGGTACTAGACCTTATATCTCAGGATTTTAGGTGATTTATTGTGGAACTGATTTTGCATTGTTTGGTGACTACATTTTGGTGACAGATCTACTATTTTGAGGACAAACCCTATTATTTAAGAAACACAAAACTAATTAAATTGGTGATAGCTTAAATGATACCCAAAAAAAACTTAGGTGATAAGCAGAATATAATAGGTAGGGGTCAATCGTTTCCTTCAAAAAATGAGTGAGTTATCTTATGATATGAGACAGGAAGCTAGAAGTTGTAGAATCAGCGATATCGGATATTTTTAGAACAAAAACTGCGGCTGAGTCAATATGTACTGGCAAACCTTTATAGGAAATTACGATTCTTTAGCAGATTCAAAAGAACAGTTAGGTGTTTCCGGTTATTTAGTAAAACCTTGTATGACTTCTGTGAATCACACACATTTTATTGGTATAACAAGCTCAAAATGGGGATCAAAATTTCCGACCTTGCTTTTCCTCGAATTTACATACACTAACTTAAGGTTTCGTGTGGCAGACACTTATTACGAAACCAAAACGCGTACACCATTCCCTCCTGGTTATTGTACATTGTGTTACAGTACCTGCTCGTACCTGCCTACAGTTGAAATACTAATGAGCGGGCTTCCCCAGGACTAGACCGGACAGCTGTTTTTACAATAAAAAACCATTAAATTCAATACATTATTACATATACAAACCTATAGGTAAATGTCTAATGGGGTATTCAAACATATTGGTGTAAACTGGTTACTTTAAAGTTTCTAAGAGGTCATTCCGCTGCACATCGAATATGAAGATACCTTCATCATCGATTACAAACATAACTATGGAATTAATAATATTTCGCTGTAAGCATAACTCATTTTTGCGACCCACAATATTAATAGACTCACGTAAACAGCTCTCAGATACAAGATTTATTCATCCGATTCGCAGCTTTCTAAAGGCCATAATAGGCTATTATTGATAAAATAACCTTCCATCTCGAATACAATATTTCCCGTCTATTTATAGCGATGGAAGCGGTAATGGGAATACTTTAGGAGCGTAATATCGTTCGTCGGGCGCAGACCTCGCCGGACCTCTACACGGAGACTCTAACTAAACTGGTTTGCGGACGACCCAGCCAGCTTTTGTCTTCATTCTTAATACTACGCCAGTGTTGGATCAATACGCTAAAACATTTACTAACAGAATCAAGAACAAAGTTAAAAATAAAGGTGCAATATTAACTACTTGAAATAAGAAAAACGATCAAAAATTTCCAAGTCGTCAAAAACATCTTGTTTATTCGAGTCCATCAAAACATCTCAATTTGAAAAAGAAATAAAATTTCGACCCATAAAACATCGAATCGTAAAAGTAAACGTATGAATATTTAAACGGAAAAATATTTTCCATTCACCTCGGCTGTCTCTGATCTGGTTGGACCGGTAGTGCACGGGCCCGCGATGCGCCTGTTTGCATAATACCCCGAGGATCACCGCCTCAGCCTTTTTCTACTTGTTTCATTTATGCCATCGCCCTTTGCATATTGCCAGTACCAATTAAAAACATTAGAATCTAATTTTGCTCATTTCGTTGAAACCAGCTAATTTTGCTCATTTCGTTGAAACCAGGTGACATAACAGTCTAAGTCAAAGCAGTCATCATTCAAGTCACTCAGACGAGTAGACCGATAGAGTTTAGGACGCTAAGAGGCAACTTTACAAGGCAACTAATATTTTACTCTACACCACTTGGGCACTATAATTAACCCGTATCGTACGTAATGCCGTGAATTTTATTCGATATAAGTAATTCAAAAAGACATCAAAACAAAAAAGCTCTTTAAACTTCCCTTCAAAACTCTCCTCTTAACCTTTGCAAACTGCCAATCCCTGACCTTCCTTATCTGTGTACACGATCCAAATATCTTTATTTGAGATCGCAATCCTCTTGAGCTTCTATGGAACCTGTTTTATTTTGAGATACCGTGGCGAAATTTACAAATTTCTTTTTGGTTGTTGTGGTATAACAGATTCAATTATAGAATTTTATAAACTTAAATGATAAATATTCGTTCGTTTTAACAAAATCTGTTCAAGTATTTTCTTTATATTTTTCTGGTGAATATCAAAATTGGCTCAAGTGATATAGGTACCAGAAATGAAAAAAAAAACACTTTGATAAACGATCAAAACAAAACAATCTATACCTACTTAACGAAAGGAAGGCAAACTAAAATGAGCTAAGAAATAATAAATTAAAATATATTTATAGTATTACTAATATTTAATGCAAAGATTGCAGCAGGCGGCGCTTTGCAATAGTTTATTGACACAGTCCTCACGAAAAGCAAACAAGTAAAGAGCTCACGGTCCGCCATATTTGGCGAGGATGTCTTCGAGACTTTGCAAATAAGTCACATTTTTTATGTCCAAATAAGTGAGGCTGTTAAACAACTTTAACTTTTAGAGTTTTTGGCAGAGTTTATCTGTGTTTGATTTATAATAACACATTGTTGTTAATAGTCCGGAAAATAATGCTTTAATGTATTTGAAGCTATGAATCTTTTAGAAGCGTGGTTTTTGTGTCATGTTAGATTTATGAAAATAAGTTTGCTTATCTATGTTATCTTTTACGTTATTATTCTTTTTCTTTTCCTAATTTTTTTGTGTTTAACTAGTGTCTCCTTCGCTTGTACATATATTCTAGAATATTAGAATATTAGAAATACGAACCTAAAGACAAATGATCATTCTGCTTGATTATTTTACCTGTAATTTAGCTTTTGTTTGAAAATGTTCAGTTAGCAAATCTGTTACAAAAGTGTGGAATATGTCACTGTGGTAATTTTAAGTGTAAACTTTAACTGACTTAAAGACCCGGTTAGTACGAGTAGCTTCAATAAACATCGTTCGTGGTGTCAAATCACCTACACGCACTACCGATTCGACTATGATAATATAAACACATTGTATATTCCATTTAATATCCCCCTCTTTTATGGTTACAAAACATCACACATTATTGCTGAAACATAATGTATTCTGTTTTGTGTTTGATGTTTTTGACACTAAACGGTAGTTCTACCAGATGAAGACCGTGTTTAAAGTACCTTTTTTTTAAGGTTTCCTCAAAAGGTACCCGGCACCTTGGGAGAGGATACCCGGCTATGTGGGATTTGACTGCACTAAAACCCCCTCGGTTACCTGCCTCTGCGCTTTGGGAGGACTCCGGGATCTCCGATGGAACGCACCAGTGTCCTCCACGCGCGGAGCCCAGAATGAGCCCATCTTCGGAGAGTAGATGTGCTCTCCTGCACCTTCCGATGTTTACGGCGGCATGCGGCCACGCACACACCGCCGTCCTTCCCGGGGCTGCTGGCTAGACGGATCGAGCTCCCACTCTCCCCGCCCACAACCCCGGAACTCTTTTTAGTCGCCTCTTACGATCAGGCAGGGGATACCGTAGGTCCGTAGCTCTATTCTTAATCCCGAAGCTACAGGTCTAGCTACCATAAAGTTAAAAAGATTTAAAATATCTGAAAAATAATCGAGTGGCTATAAACTATAAAATATCTTAGCAACAGCATAGCGTGTCTTTTAAATTAATATATTTGTCGAACGACGTTTTAAGTTAAAACAATAATGTTTAGTCATCAGCTCTAGTCCGCTCAACAAACAATAACAAACAATAATAATTCCATGAATGATAAATAAATATTTGTAATTGTTAAGATTCAGTATGACTATTTTTAGAGAATAGTTCTTTAAATTTTATGCAAACAAAATAGAATAAAACGAATTATCGGAATATAAGTCCAATACAGTTGTACAATGTAGAAAGTTGTGAGAGTATTAAAGTATATCATAATAATATATGTCAAGTATAGGAAACTATTCTATAAAAAGGGTTTATCGAGTTATGAAAAGAGGAAATAAAAGAAAACCTTTCCTTTATTATTCGCTTTATCATACATTTTTAGTGTACATAATATATTAAAAGCGCTTTACTAATAATAATCACCTCAGGTGATAACATCTAGGGTTGAAACCAGAACTATTAGCTCAAAACATTGAATCTCCAACAGCGTCAGGCTTTCCTAGCTTTTATTGAGAGTCAATATGGTTTATAGTTCCGTATTCATCCCGGTTTTTATAAAGAGTAGCGCGGTTACTTTGTTGCGAGCTACATGGAAAGTTAACAGGAACTACAACTTAGCCACTAGAAACATCGCAGAGTATTGCTCGGGAAACACTTGGTGGTACAAACAACGTCATAAAGAATTGGACTGACGATGGTCACTTGTTACAATAAATATTCATGAATAAGTATGCACATCTGTTGAAAAGTAGGGTTGTCCATATAAATCATAACGTCTACTTGGAATTGCAAAGACAATGAATAAATTTGTTGGAAAATGGATATCAAAGTCGGTAGTTGAATAAAAAATGTGACAATGTAGGGGAAAACGCCTATAAAAGCGAGCTCTACTCTAAGGAGCGCGCATTATTACCGTGAAAGTCATTTTATTTAATTGTAGTTGTATAAGGAAATGTTAATTAGAAACCTCAAATCGTTACTTGTACTCGTACATTGTATAACAATGCTTTGTGAATAAAATTGTGATTTCAATATTCCGCTTCTGGTTTCTTATTCTTAAAAATATTATTTTTTTCAATCACTGTTAATTTTTTAAGACACTGTTTATTAAATATAATCAAGATACACAATGTGATGATGTGTATTCATTTTATCATACTAACACTAATGTTGTGATAAAATATTATAAATATCGATGAAAGGGATCAGTTTTGATGTTATGAATTTCATTACAGTGCCGTTGTAGTATGTTTATTAAAAATTTTACTATGCATATATATATGCATAGCTAAATTTTCATCGTTGCTGTCGGTTCCCACCGGTTTCTTCAGATATTACCAAATCAAATGTTTATCGTTCATCACGGTTTATGGCCGATTTGAATAATAATACATCTGATTTTTTATCTGATATCTTTGAATGCTTGCACCTGTTGTTGTTGGAAGTAACTTCATTAAATTTGAACTTTCTATGAAGTTTTCATTTATGTGCACTATTCTCTATACATTCCCACATACACGTATTTTTACAATATGGCCTGCGTGATGGACACAGTCTCAAAAACTGTTAAATCTTGAAAGAAGAAAAGTTTGTGGGAAATTAAATGAGTTTTTGATAATGGTTAACGAAGTTTTGTATCCTATAAAATACCTGGGCCTTACCCTGGACAGCCGGTGGCAGTTCGGCGCGCACTTCGCCGGGCTGTCATCCCGCCTTATCCGCGCAGCGGACGCGTTCAGCTGGCTCCTGCCGAACCTTGGGGGTCCAAGCTCACGATGCCGGCGTCTTTATGCCGGCATCCTAAAGAGCATGGCGCTGTATGGCGCCCCTGTATGGGTGGACTCCCTGCATCGGCGGGAGAACGTGGCCCTCCTCCGCAGGCCCCAACGGGCCATTGCACAGCGGGTGGCGTGGGCCTGCCGCACAGTCGGGTACGCGTCCGCATGCGCGCTCGCGGCAACTCCTTCATGGGAGCTGGAGGCCAGGGTGCTGGCCACCGTCTATGATTGGACGGCGGCGCAAAAGGCGCTGGGTGAGTGGCCAGCCCCTGAAGAGCGCGACGCGGTGAGGCGGGATGCGCGTGAGGCTATGGTCCAACTGTGGGAGGAGGACCTAGCCTCCGCGCAGTTTGGACGCCGCACTCTCGACGCCCTCGGTCCTGTGATCGAGGCGTGGGAGGAGCGGCCGCACGGGTTCCTCACCTTCCGCTTGGTGCAGGTACTCTCCGGACACGGATGTTTCGGCAATTACCTGTACCGAATCGGAAGGGAGGAGTCCCCGTCGTGCCACCATTGCGGCGCGGCGGAAGTGGCTTTGAAAGTTGCCGGCGCTGGGAGCAGCAGCGCCGAGTCTTGTGCACAGTAAAGTTGTCGGCCGGGACCTTTCGCTGCCGAGCATCGTTAGGGCCATGCTCGGAAGCGAAAGAGCCTGGAAAGCTGTTGGAAAGTGGCGGAGCGGGAGAGAGAGGACGATCCGTCCCAACCCCCGCTCCGCAAACGAAGAAGGGGAAGGAGAAGACGGCAATACGACCGTTCTCTCCCTCCCCCCGGTGGTGGCCTGCAGGCTGGGGGCACGGGGGTGCCTCCACCTGCATTGCACAGGCCATCACTGACGGACAGGAATGACCCGGCGCTCCTGGTCATTCCTGTAGCCTCGCCATAAGGGGAGCATGTAGGGCCTGCCACGCAAGGCAGGCAGTCGTCGACGATGTCGTGGAAGTTTAAGGTTCAGCCGATTTCACACGACATCGTCACCTTGGCGATGGAGGAGCGCAGTAGGGTTTAGTGGGTATACCCCTGCCTCGTAACGGCAGGGGGGAGTCCCACACACCTCCCTCAGTCCCCCCGGCAGAGGTCGAGCGAGACGGTGCGTAATTGCATTCCCTACTTTAAAAAAAAAGCTAGTGGAAAATAAATTCTAAGAGATCAAATTTGTTGGACAGGAAGAAGTGGTTTTCTACAGAGATTTAGGATTTGAGTTACTCACACACAAGTGCAGTATACGCAGTAAGTCGCAGTAAACAAGCAGACATAACAGGTATTGTCACGAGCGCTGAGTTTGCACAGTGAACGAGTGAACGAAAACATAATAATATGATACATTACGGCAGGCCTTCACGGTCTCGCGCCGGCTGGGCACCCGGCCACTGCGAGTAGCTGCTTCCCTTCTATTTGCTATTGTTTTAAAGTTAGGCTAAGAACTTGTCCTGGAGGAAAACATCAATAAGGAATTGTTCTCCGACATACGCACTGTAACATACTTGGTACTGTTTGCTGCTGAAATGGATAAATATTTTGACGGTAATTTGTAAATCAGTGATTACAAGCCTTATGAAAAAGAAACATATTTATAGAAAACATACACTATTTTAACTACTATTTTGCTTTGAAAAATTGTTTCTCAAGACAAGTTTAATCGGTCACAAGCAAACCAAGAGTATCTTCGTTTATTCTTGTCATCTTAACGGAGAAGTTGGCAAGAAAGTACTTAATTTATATAATCCTTATATATATATACATGTATAGAGGAAACTTCACTCAGTATGGATGTAATTAATCATTAGATAACACTCAAACAGTATTAAAATAAATCTACGTATATTATAAAATCAACTTTGACTACATAATTATGATTCATAATCATCAATTCTTTATCACGAATGTGGTTCATAATTTATGAAGAAACATTTAGTGAAACACACATGTAAAGAATTGCAAGCATAATCATAAGTTAATAAAACATATGAAATTGAAAAGAAATGCAATAGATAATATAAGATAATAATGCAAAATTTGCATAAAATTAATTTTACTTCGATCGAATTGTATCATGAATTTTGATAACAATTTTTTTGTTTTAGTAAGCTTCACGTCTTACTAAAACAAAAAAATTACCTACATAATCTATGATAGAGATAAAGTAAGCAAAAAAAATCTCAACGTTCCAGATAAATCTTCTAAATTAACTAATAATTTATTTGCAATATTAATAATTTGAATAATAATAAATACGATGCATGCAACTAGCGCCAATCGCAATTGTATCACAGATTTGCGAAGATCAACAGCTCGCTGTGATAACTGAATGTCAACAGCATTGTGAACGAGACAAACAAACTTCGAAGGAATGTCGCCGATAGAGACATTGCAAATGTTTGCACATATTTCGTCAAACAACAGTCATCATTATAATAATATGTAACTAATAATTGTATGGGAAATCTTATTCTATTAGTACGAAATTTAAAACTAGGCAACAAGTATTTGTGGATTTCATTTGATAAAACACAATTTTCTGGTAATATCAGGGGTACGTATAAGCAAGAAATGAAATAATGAAATGAAATATTCTTTATTCACTGTACTGTTCCTTTACAAACTCTTAGTGAACGTTATTTTTTTTTTTGTTCTGTCTGCTCTGGGTGCGCTTAGGCAATGCTGAGCTGAAGAAAAGAGCAGACGGACAAAAACTTAAACCCTGTTTTAAAATATGGGGTATACAATAGCTAACTTTCTTACAGAGTAGCTATGGAAGAAAGGATTAGAACAGTTGGTTTTGCTTACTACACTAGCGATTTTATATGTAATAAACACTACTCAATAATATTCTAAATTTTAGAGTAGGTTTTCAACTCACCTCATTTGTCAGTCATCACAATAACATGTCACCACAATAAATTTTTGCAAATCAATTAGTCACGAAGTATTCATAAGTTGCGAAGGCTTGCGATTTTTGTGTATTTTCGCACGTGACATCATCTGAACCAATAACTGCAGTTCGGAAGGCTGTTCCGTAGGAGGCGGTTACGTCAACTGTATTGTTGAATTTCAAATTATACTGGATAGTAGGCCCACGTCCTTTTCAGATTTTAGATCATCTTTCGCATTATCTAGGCCTCCTTCCCTTTTTAATGTAGGCGGTATTGTCCAGTAAATGTCGTTTAACAGAGATAACTCAAACCATCAGGATCATTATTCTTAAGATAATTCGATATAACGTTAAATTCTCTCCAGATTTTATTCCTTGCCCATATAACGTGTCTAATTAATTTATTATTAACTCTTCCATGGGACTTGGTTGCGTTTTATATTTCTAAATGTTTATATTCCGTAACTAACAATTTTAGTCGTTAAATTTGTAAGTAGGCACTTATAATTTTTTTGTTTAAATCAACTTTGATAATAAAAATATGCTTAATTGCTCCATCATGTTTTTAATGGTTTATTAATATTTAGACAAATATTTCTTGTTCATTAATTTTGAGTCCACAAATGAGACTTTTGGAGGATAAGTTGTAAAAATACTTTAAAGGTTTGTTTATGCCAGATAAGTCGCACAAGTAACTTACCAGATATTTTAAAATTTTATTTCAAATACTAGCTACCGCCCGCAATTTCGTCCGCGTGGACTTTGGTATTAGTCATAGCATGATGTTATATAGCCTGCCTTCCCCAATAAATGGACTATTCAACACAAAAATATTTTATCAATTCGAACCAGTAGTTCGTGAGATTAGCGTGTTCAAACAAACAAACAAACTCTTCAGCTCTTTATATTCGTATAGATTTAAATGTCCATTTTTTATGATCAAACAAGAATGTGTAATTAAATTACTGCAACGATACCAACGGAAATGTGTTTATATTTTAACTAAGTGATAAATCCAAGACAAAAAAGTAATCAGGTAGACCACCATTATTGTAATGATAACTGAAGAGTATTTACGAGGTTTCCATAATTTATATTTCTGAACACCATCGCGTCCTTCGAGATTCCAACACTAATAACACCATAAAGGGTCCAAAAATGTACATGGTAGTTGGCATGCAAATGATGAGAGTACTCACAGCCGGCGACAGGATCCGCAGCGGCAGGCCGACTGGCGGCAGGACCAACCGTGGGCGCGTGGGGGCTGCCTAGATGAACAATCTCACCCACGCCGCCGGCTGCCGGCTCACTTGCACGACATTTATACTCTTTTTATTGCTGTTCAAGAGCTTCATAGATTGGGAAATTGGTGGAAATCATCAATCCACCAGAAATACCAACTTACATCATACAAACAAGTCTATTATAAGAATATGAGTAAGAAATTAAACAAAACTCACAAATGGCCGAATTTGATTAAACAAAAAAGGAAGTATTAAATAATGTTTATAGAAGATTTCGGAAACAATTTTGAAGATCAGTTGCATCAACTTACATGAAGACGCAATTGACAAAAAGTAGTCTCAACCAACACACATTAGATTCTTGCAAGGTTTCACAACTGAAAGAAGAAGTATGAAACATAAAGTAAATATCTTCACCAACCCGCATTGGAGCAGCGTGGTGGAGTAAGCTCCAGGCCTCCCCAATAACGGGGAGAGACCCGTGCCCTGCAGTAAGACGCAAAAAGGGTTGCAGCCAAGCATATGTACGGGAACGTAATTTTACAAAGCTGGCAATGTCACTGCGGATGACAATGGCGAGAAGTGATAAATCACTCACTGCAGCCCACTGCCACCTTCCAACTTATAACAGCGACGCCTACCTGACACGTGGTTGAATTGCATACATTTGGGCTGATCCTGGACACTGGGAAAATAGTATTATTATATCTTTTATCAAAGATGCAGTGGCTTAACTAGTTTGTATCTAAGTCCCAGTTACTATAATCGTGAAGATTATAAGAAAAATAAATAATTATTAAACAATACAATTTTGACGAATAATGCAATAAAAGGAATCGCGCCTATTACATAATTGACAAATAGGTAGACAAATTCTGCTATCTACATCGATAAAATCAAAGACAGAAGCAAAGTCTTATCTCAGAACATGCAGAAATACAACAAATCGGTTGAAGACAACCCTAACATATAAGTAATTTGTTTACCTAATAGAAGTTTAAGGACAAGCTAACAAGTTAATAATTTTATTGCAATATTGAGCTATAAAAGTGTCATTAAGGAGTAAATCTATGCTGGACCTTGGCAATCACGTCAGCACCGGATTTGTAAACTGCGCGATAGTGCACCTAAGGGCAAGTGCAGATCGTACAGAAATTGCTTTTGATAGAAATGTCGAGGAAGACAGCTGGAGAAAGCTCCAATTGTTACAAGGCGTAGTGACGGAAGGAGTGAAATACGTACCTATCATATATCAAAAATTGAATGAAGTTAACAACTTTGTAAGTTGACTTAAATTATTTCTTCCTAATTCGAAACAAATTCAATCTAATCTAAGCATGAAGAGATTCATAAAAACTGGCTTTTGATAAATTTAAGAATTCGATTAATTGTAAACATAGTAGATTATGACCGGGAAAAAATGACGTTAATTAGGTAAGCGAATATTTTGTATTCCTAATATGAAATAAATATTTTTTCTTTCTTTTCTTTCTTATGGAATTTTGCATAACTTAGCATTCAACACCTTTAGTCTCTCAAAATCATTAATCAACGATTTTTATCAAAACATAATATCTATTTGTTTCAATGAAAAACAAGTTTTCTCCCCTCCGACAAATGCTTAACAGAAAAGTTAATATAAATTAAAAGATATTAGATAAATATTTAAGAAAAAACCAATAACATAAGTAGTTTGTAAAGTGTAAGCAAACCTTTAGACAGTACAGCGCGTGGGCGGGCGTTACACTTGCGCGGTCATTACGGTGTCGTTACGTTATGATGATGGATGGCGACGCTTGATTGTTTACGATGGCTGGCTCTTGATGGTTCCTGCGATAGTCTAATGCTGTAAACGTAACCGGAACACACCATAAATTAATACTTTGCACTTAGAAGTTCTTGTTCTAGGTTAGTTTTCGCTGATGCGCTCATTTTTTTCGTTCTTGCTAAGAGTTTGTAATAACAACAAGGTGATCATTACGAAACGTTGTGACTCAACTTTATTTCTATTTATAAATTAAATAAAAGAAAACGTTTGTTTTTTTTTCTTGGCTCATGATAGTTTCGGAGATAGTGTAATGTTGACAAGCGTTAACGGAACACACCATTTAATTGAATTAGTTTTCACATTGAAGTTGTTATTCTTGCTTAATTTTCGTTGACATGTTTTTTTTTTCATTCTTTTCACATGTTTGTATTAACGTTAGGTGGTCAATACGTAACGTTATGACTCAACTTTATTTCTATCTTTAAATTGAATAAAAGAAACCATTTTTTTAATTGGCAACATGTGCTGTGCTTACATTTTTTCATTTTTTTTTCAACCTTTTTTATGTCCCACTGCTGGGCACAGGTCACCTTCTCACAAGTGAGAGGGATTTAGGCCATAGTCCACCACGCTGGCCAAGTGCGGATTGGTGAACGTCATGCTTTCGAGAAATTATGAATTTCTCTCAGGCATGAACGGCGATGAAGAACATCGTAATCAATTAAATATCACGATATTGGAGCAGGGATAAATGCGCACGTTACAAATTTCTTTGTCAGAGGTGCGCGCCGAGGATTTGAACCCGGGAACGGTCGCGTAGAAGACCGCGGCTTTTACCACTCGGCCATTGCTGCTCACTCGGCCATCGCTGCTCATTTTTCTTTTATATATTTTGGGAAATGTATTTGCATTACTTATAGAAACGACAGTATTGATCATCTAGGTGGCATCCCTCGTGGTTCAAGTCTTATTTAAACGTCAACCTTCGAGGAAAACTGCTTCCCACCACAATGTCCCCAATGCAAACGTTTAAGTCAGTAGATAAATACCTACATATACATTACGGATTAGGCATTAACATGAAAACCCGTTATCGGGTCCCTGTTAATAAATATTGACACGTTTTGTTCTAAGAAGACAGAGTGTCACTGTAACTGTTTACTGCTCTAAATAATACAAATTCTCAGTAGCCCCTACAAATCTATCAGGAAATTTGTAATGTTGTTTTGACTGCGGCTAAATACATTTTGATATATCTCAGACAATATTGACTGAGTCATAATTATTTAATATACAAGACTCGATTCGTTAACTTTGGATATAATGTAACGGAATGTAATGTTATTGGTAAGGTTCAAAGTACAAAATAAATAGTAAAGTTTTATGTTTTAACGGCAGGTACCTTGAGAAATTTGGTTTAAAATATTGACTATTTATCTATCAAATTAAGTCTATGTACTCTTATTTCATTAAGCTTTATCATCCAGTGAATATGTATACATATATGTATATTACGAGCACGTCACAAGTGCATGTATACAATGCCAAATGATAAAATAGATATTATGTATTAGTCTTTTACCATCAAAGATTTTATTTAAATAGAATGTTCATTGATAAAAGAACCGAGATAACGCTATATATCCAAGACTGCGAAGATTATCCTGAAGATATTACGGATGTATAATAGGTTCATTCATTATTTACCAAAACGTGATGTTTTACTTAAAATGAAATCACTTAATGGCTGACATTATCCTGACATTATCAGCACCCTGGGCTGATTACAGCCCGAGCCTCTCCACTCAAAATTAAATAATAAAAAAGACATAATTGATAAGAATGAAATAATACTGATATTGTATTAATGAATGTCAAATAATACTCCTAGCAGACACTAAAGATGATCGATGAAAAGCTGAAAATAATCAGTGTTGCTTATATATATTGTAACCTATTGTATGTAACTTTAGCTTATTGTTAAATAAGTAGTCACAACTTAATAATTAGTAGTCACATTATAGAAAATTTCGCCAAGTTTAGAACAATCACGAATCCTTGAAAACAACTCGTAAGAAACACTATCAGCACAAAGCAATAAGTGGATATTTGATACGTCGATTGCCAAATCCTTCGGCTAGCCGCAGCTCGACCACATTCCCAGAAATCTCTTGTTTTTACTCTTATTACTTGTATTGCGACACCATTCATTATTAAACTGTATAATTAAGATAAGTGAAGCGCGCATGGCCCGGCGGCTGGCGTAGAACGCAAGAAATTTACGCAGCTAAGCGAAAACGGTCGGGTGTGAGGTGGGTGACCACTAGTGGCGAAAATTTCAAGCGCGTTTCCGTCACATAGATCTTCATTATTCTGTATTTCCGTGCTTCAGAGGGCTGAACCTTGTTGGAGGTCTGGGTGGTTTTATTAAAACATTCGATAGTAGGCACCACTAATCTGCATTTTTCAATAACAAAACATTTGGATAACGTGGTGGAATAAGCACCAGGCCTCCCCTGTATTGGGGGGAGGACCCGTGCCCAGCAGTGCTCAAAGAGGTTTGCAGCCAATTAGGATAGTACAGTTTCATAATCAGTAGCGTAATAATTTTCAAACTTGTAAGATTAATTAACCGTTGTGTTTTCTTCGATGTTGCTTTCTAAATTGTACTCTCACTATTATATTCTGATAGTTAATGAATTGTTTGAACAATGGTAATTAGGGTTAAGGTTTCAATAAGTTGAAAAGTAATTACTCTCCTAATTATTATATTTTTAAGGTTTTTGTGATGTATGAAAGATACGGACGAATATTATCAAAAAAATACACTACGAGATAGATAGATGTCATAAAGTGTTTTGGACAGGAAATATCAGACTATATTATGTAAACAGAAAAATATAGGCGACAACTTTTTAACCAAATGAAAAAAAACGCTGTAAAGGTAATTGGCAAATAATAATTATATTTTATACTAATTCCACCGCATCTTAGACGTCACCAAAAGTTTTCCAGTTTTTATTTTCTCTTAAATAATTAAAGAAAGTAAGAAAAATATAAAACGTACCCACGATAGAAAGAGATTTTATCTATCTTTATACATATAAAAGAGGATGTTTGTATATATGACATCGCAAAACTCAGAAACTATTCGACCGATTATTCTGAAAATTGGTATGTATATGTATTTTTTCACGGAGAAGGTTTATATGCTATCCATTATTATTATTATTTAATATTTAAACGCGATACAGAGTTCGCGGGGTCAGCTAGTAATATATAAAATTAAAAAGAATAGGTACTCTTTACGGTATTTTAACGCAGTGATAAAAAAGAATTGGTACATTAATCAATTGGTACAAAAACGTAACGGTTAGTTTTTTCTTTTATTGACTTTATTTTTATATTTAATTAATATTTTTGAGTCCTTAATACTTCTCAAATGTAGTCAATCTTGTTTATCAGTGTAATGAGATTGATGAATAAGAAACCTAATAGAAATTAGCAACTAATTACTTATCGCTGGGTGCTCACCGAAGCTGCGAAGCTAGACCGCAGGGCCCGTTCGGGCTAATTAAACACAAGTGGTTACAGTTCGCTACACCATGCCTCTGCCTACCTTACAATGTTGTGGCCTGTGGGAACTACACAGCTTGGGTCTGGAAATAACTCAGTTTCTTAATAAGTTTGGCCTTAATCTGTTTAACTTCATACCATTTCATTGCAATAACCGCTAAACGTTAAGTTTTTGTACCAATTACGCAGTGGTCACAAAGCCCGTTTGCCGGACAAGGTGCAAGATAATTTTTATTTATTTTGGGCCCAGGCCGGGTTCGATTCCCAGCAGGACATGTTGAAAGAATGTTTAATTTATTTGTCGCTACCACGTCTTTCTGTGTGTCGGATAAGTGTGAAGCATAATCTGTTTATTTATTCAATCTCTTTTATTCGTACGAAGATGCGAGCTCTGTGGTGTCATTACTCGTCATTGTTACTTCTGTTGCAAAAGAAACAACTTACTAAAACATTTTTTTTAACTTTATTTCTTTTTCATTACTGCCTACCTAGCCTTAAAAATAGCCGCTACAGTATATTAGAGTTATTGGTATGGCCGACAAAAGTCATAAAGACAGACACCCACAGAATGTTTATTCAATTTTGTGGTTTCTCTGAAGGTGAGTCTTAATGACAAAGTAGGTATATGTTACATTGATTTATTTACATTGATTTGTAATAGGTGTAATAAGTAATTCTTTTTAAGGGGTGAAAGTATGGACCATTTGCTGTATAATGTAATACCATAAGGTAATAACTCTTTCCGATTTTCAGTATTTTCAGACATATTTCATGATTTGTACTTTTTCTAAAAATACCCAGATTTTATAAAAAGAAAATGTTAAACCACATAAAATATACTGCAGATACAATTTTTATTTATTGTGTATGATTTCTGAATAGACAATTAATAAGTGGGAAACAAAGTTATTTTGCAATCAACGTAAAACAATTCTTCGTTTTTTCAGTTTTTCAATACGTTAGCTTGTAAAAAATTTGTACTTCAGAATTATAGTAAAAATTTGTTGTAAATTCATCTTGTTTTGATAATTCTGAAGCTTGTTTGTAATTGGTAGGTATATAATATATCAGCTACCGTAAAATGCAAAAGTTGACATCAAGTCCACCTACCCCCTGTACAGTTACTAATAGTTTTAATGCTAAGCAATTAGTGACATTTAGGATGTTAAAATCAAAGAAATCAATTAAGGATGTTTCCATTACTAGTCAGTAGGTATCGTAAGTTAAATAATAGTGAAGTAATCTACCCGTATGTTAGTGGCGGATTGAGGGGTTGGACTAGTTATAAAATGTTGAGAATGATAAGATTGATAAGTAGGTATGCACATATCTTTTCTTAGTCAGACATGCACACCAAACAAGGCCCGCAGCGTGATAGTCCAGTATTTTAAGCTCTAGGCTATCTATCACTGATCTAATTGGCTCATACTGTTCTTACTAAATCTGCTCTTATTACTTACAATAACAAAGCCTGACATAAATTATGTTCTAACTTCACAGCTAGCTATCTGTCAATAACACTAGGCACTACTGGTTGAAGTTTATTACTTTGTAAAGATTGGCTTGAGTTGGCACTTAGTCATCGGTCCGCTGTACACTTGACACACTGACAGACGGTGCGCGCTGGTGGCTGGCGGCTTAGAGCAACGATGCATGCCACTATGCGCTGTGAGTGACCTTACTGGGTACAGAAAGTAAGCAAGGTTCATAAAACTAGGATGATGTTGATACACATAAAATTAAAGACTGCAAAAATTAGAATTTGTGCTTTCCTTCCCCGCACCAATTTTTTGAATAGTTATGTATAGGTATCGGCAGCAATGGCCGAATGGTAAAAATCGTGGTCTCTGACACGGAGATACCTACTTCAAATCCCCAATGCGTCTGACAATAATTAGTTAAGTGCTTTAGATGAGGTGCGTATTTATCTCAGCTCCATAGGGATATCGTACCTATATCGTGAGGGAAAATATTGGGGTATTTAACTATCTTAATCATACACTTTGATTGAAATTTGATAGAACTGTAATCATTGACTGTGATTGTAATTTTAATATTTAAATTTTAATTATGGATTTATACAATACCTACAAATAATATTATAATGTAATATAATTTTGTAATATGTAATTTTGTTTGGTGATTGTTTTAGAATTCATGTGTATCTATTATGAGCCACAGATGCTTGAAATAAATACATTAATTAATTAAAATTAAATAATTACGGCGATTTTTTCCATTGCTATGCCTGCCTGAGAGAAACTTCTTAATTTCTTGAAGTCACGATGACCACCAATCTGTACTTGGCCAGCGTGGAGTTCACCACGAGGTAAATCTCCGAGAGGAGACCTGTGCCCAGCGCGTGACATTAAAAAGTAGATTTTATTATCGAAACGAGATTTGTAGTGTGAATACGTCGTTGCTCTATGCACTGACGACTGTCTATCGAGAGCGCCCGCGCCACCCACTGCGATTACGCATCCATTAGATCTATCTCGGTGCTCCTTTCAAGGTCAATTGAAATGCTCTTTTAATGTTTAAGGATCCTGTTTGTTAAATAGATACAATATATACGGTAGGTTTATGGTAGAGAGGCTAACCATGGTGTCTCTGTTTACAGTGTAAGATATTATAATGTTTAAAAGATACTTTAAAATAATTTTAGAAACCGTCCTACAAAATCAATCTCATCTTATCTTATCTAACTTATCTTAGAGATACGCTAGTTATGGTCATTTTTAGATTTATATGATCACTAGTTATCAGTTCTCATTTTGTTAATAAATTATTATTGTTTGTTTTTCTTTAGATATTTAGATAATTCTAAATTTATACCTTACCTTTCTAAAATGTATAGATTCTGACTATTACAAACATAAACTTTCTTGAAAACATTAAATTTTATGCAAAGGGCTCCTTCTGACGTCCGCTAAGGAAGGATTTTTCAATGTCTGCTACGAGTAAGAAGGTACTACCTTTGATGAAACTTTTCATGTTCCACTGATTTTGAAAACTTGATGTAAGTAGGTAGATAGGAGTACTTGTACACTAACTGTACACTAAATAAGTATATTTAGTATTTTTGATAAAGATAGTAAGACAGCTGCTCTAACATATTTGGAAAATAAAGTTTCTTCTAAATCCTGTCGCGATGAAACCACGGGACATATCTATACTACTATTCGAATGTGAGTAAATTTTTAGACAAATACAAGAAGATGCTGAAATAGCCGGGTCTTAAGCAATGTATTATACCATAAACATGCAGTTGATAAACTCACAAGTACTTGTGAGATAAACCTACGAGCATAAATTCAAGCTGTTTAGCCGATAGCGCACGCGCACGCGTTTGCTTCTGCACGTGTGAAGCGTCCAATTGAGAAATCATTTAGCGATAATATTCTCAAAAATATTAACGTCCGGAAGTTAAAAATTTAAGTACGGAACTACAAAAAAGATAGAGAAATAGGTATGTAAGTAGTAGGTACTCGTAGTATATAGGGGCAGCGTACAAACAAAATTGTGTCGGCAGTGAGGTAGGACTGGGGAAGTGCCACTACTGCTGCGAAACAACTTAGTTGTGCATAGATGGAAAGGTGCAGTTACTTTATGATGAGAAAATAATAATAAAATAAAGATTTTTCCAAGTCTACATAGAATCGATTTACAAAAGTAAAAGATCAAGATTAAGATAAAAATAAACAATATTAATGCCTCATACGTTACCTTACATAGTTATGAAAGTACTTGCCCCTAGTTAGCTAAGAAAGAAACACTTGATTAGAATAAAGGTTTCTAAAATATATAAACAAGAAACGTAGGTCCACAGACTTTTTTCTTTAGTAGCTTTAGTGTTATCATTAAAAAAATATGTAACCTAATCTTCCATAACAGCTATGTAGGTCGAATTAAGACTATAGGCTAATCTAATATTCGTTCTAATTAAACAATTAGGTACCTACCTACAATAAGCACGATAAGGCTTGCATGGCTCAGAATGTATCGATAAACCCGTCTTTGCATTTCCGTTGATTTGTATTTTCAGATGTTTTATTTTTTGAAGAGTGTTACGCCGCCTACAACAATCTCTGCTTCGCCTAAAGTTAGACTGGCAGAGAATGTCTAAAGCATTAAGTCCGCCTTTTATACCATTTTGTTAAGTGGTATATTTTTTTTAAATAAAATAAATAACCACCTTTGCCACGGTTTATTTAAGAACTGAGAAATAAGCATACTTAAGTAAAATTGAGAGATAGCATACTTTGAAATGTAACATGAGCTAATACTTGTAATAGATAAAATCACACACACGAAAACTTTGGGCTTATTTATAGTTTATGGGAAGCACGAAAACGTGCATTAAATTTGCAACTAAATTGGTAACAGTTCATCTTACTCGGGATCGCTTGCTTTTTAATGTAACAACGTAAAAGATATCATCTAGTAAGTACTCGTAAGTATAGTAAACTAAGAGCTGAGCTTCTAATTAGATGTTTGATGGATTTGTAATTTTATTACGTAATTTGGTGCATTTAATGATTCTGCAAAGAATATTTAACCTTAAATTTTGTAGTAACTTAAACTGTTTCATTTGTAGGCTTCTACGCTAGAATACGCCTTTATAAGAAACAGAGAAACAGGATTTCAATAGCTAAATAACCAGAATAACACGTAGGTTAGTACCTAAGTCTTCGTGTCGGGCAAGATGAGCGTACCTACTTAATGAGAAAACGTTTTAAAAATAAATTATTTTATTTCAAAGTAGGCCATTTAGGAACAGTAGTTACGTAATACCTTTCAAACAATATGCATCTCTTTTAGATCTGAATGCATAATGTTTGTGCCCAAACTAACGATGACTAGGCAATTTCTCCTTGCAAAAGAAATCAACGAGCGATCGCGCAAACATAAGCAATTTTTTACCAATAAGTATGTTACGAATGTTTATTTATTTATCTGACATGTATAAATTATACATTTCAATCAGTATTTTACTATCACGGATCAGCATGGGCGGTGAAGAATTAAGAAATAAATGTTAATTCTTTTTCATTATTAATTTGTTCAGCTTGAATAAAGATTAGGACTGCAATAAGCGCCCATTCCTGCGTATTTCTGGGAGCTGGCTATATGGAGCAGGGCCACTGCCTCGCTAGCGGAATGCACGCGTCTTTGTTTCCATTGTGACGGGGCTCGGGCTCGGGTGACACAAGTGTTTGCACACCTGTCTTCACGCTCTTCAACCTATCCACTTGGAATGTCAAACGTAATTCGGTGGAATTTCTCAGTTCCAATTTGACGGCTATTTAGCGTGACGATATCAAGCCGTCACTTAATACAATCGTAACTTCTAGATTTGAAATACATAGGTAGGTACCTACTCAGGTATACCCGCCTATGTATAGGGAACGAAACAACAATAGCTTCTCTTTTCTTGTTACTAGAATGATGAATAAGTCCCAATGCTGAACCACCTACTTACGACGTTTGCTAAACATTATTTATAATTTATATTTTTTCTGTTAGTCTCCAAGTTTTTTTACATTCCGTATAAAGAAATAATACATTCCTAATGAAGATAGTGTACTGTGACCGTTTAATATAAAGGGTACAAAAAGCTACAGGGCCGGATTGGCAAATGTTAGGTAGGGCAGAAACCTACACTGAAATGGAGATTGCAGATTTATGGCATTATTAGAATCTACCTAATTACCGAAAATACTTTTATAAAACCTATTCAACTGTAATTTTAGAGGTACGTACGTCAAAATATTAAGAATGTTGTAAAAACTAATTAAACCCTCGTCTATGATGACTGATGAGTCTGCTATGGGTACCTATAGCAGGCTCATAGGTAGACGTCACTTACTGACCTATATTTATAAATGACCAAAGCAGTGGCTCTTAAAATTTTATGCAAGACAGATTTTTATTTTTTATTTTCTATAGCTTAATTGGCGAAATATTTTACAATTATGTTATTTTTTTATTTTTTATTTTTTATTTTTTATTTTTAATGTTCATTAAATAAATGTTTTTATCATTTCCCTCCAATACAAAATTAAATTCGGGAATGGTGTAACATAATAAAATTTAATGATATTATTTATTATAACTCTGTATTATATATAAAAATCTATGGTTTGTCATCAATATTTGTATTCGTATCACTACGATATAACCCGTAAATAGAACAAAAACAATATGTTTAGATGCACGAGAAATACACAAATAGGACAGTAAAGCATTAAAATAGTAAAGTAGTTCAATCAGTCATTTTGTAAATGGGTTGACTTATTGAATGTAAGTATCGAAATTAAATGAATTCCTTTATTTGTTTCATAATAAATTATGTTATGATCTACATTCTGCTAAACCACCAGTTACAATTCCAAACTAACTATAAGTAGGTAGGTACTCTTCATTGTAGATTAGATAAACATTCTTGATGCTAATTAATCATTCTAATAAAATGTTTTCCGTTCCGCTAGTTGGATGTAGCATGCCGAGAACTTGCCTAAAGTAAACCAGTCATGTCATTCTACCAACTTATTTGATTATAACATAGAAACGAAAATAAAAATGTTTAGGTACTAATCTGTAAAAAAGATCACATCATCCTTATAAAGAAATTAAGCTTATGACATGCCTATTATGCCGCGGAAAATGAAAGCTCTCAATCAAACGCAATGATAACGGATTCTACACGCAAAAAATCTACGTTAATTACTTGTAAGTGTGTAATTCAGTAGATATACTCTCGATCTCGATAACGCTAAACATCCAAATATATATTCAAGGAGGTTTGTTTTAGTAAACAAACAAAAGGTAACTTAAGAGGTCTCTAAGAGGACTCTGTTTGACTAATTTAAGAAATATTTAAATATCCGTAATCAAATTAAATGTCGGCTGTTATTCAAGTAAATTTGAGGAAGAGCGTGAAAAGCTCGGCACGGTCGTAAAACATAAGTTCAGTCCAATAACCCAACATTCCATACTGAGATGGGACAGCGCAAATTATATTATTTTAATCACTATAAAGTCAGACGACTCACCTGGCCGCGAACCACCTCCGCTCGCTCTAAGCGCCCGTTAACATTTAAATCTGCTTAAATTCGCTCCTCCGGGGCACAGTCCGTAGTTTTCACGTTTTATGTTAATTTAAACTATAAGTAAACAGTTAAATAAGCTCACATATGTTATAGCAAAGCGTTGTTAGTGATTATTTTGATTTTGAATCGGGGGTTACTCGCGGAATGTGTTCGCGAAGTCGTTTCGTTCGTGTCGGCCGCTCGTGCACTTTTGGGGTCACTCGGGGTCGGTCAGTTTTTTTTTGCTTGTGCGTGGGAGCGGAACCGGTGGCGTGTGGTGTGCGGCGCATGCGGCGTCCGAGCGATCACTGGCGAGGCATTGCGCGAGCCTCGCTCGCAGCAGTCGCCTCGAAGGAGCAGGGCATGCGGAGCAGGGCGCGGGATGCGCGTGCGCAGCCTCCGCACCGCCCGCGGCCGCAGCCCCCAGCGCTCGGCCGGCGCCCCAGCCCTCGCCGCCGCTCCCGCCGCCGGCCACACTCCCGCAGGCTTTCGTGCCCCGAGATAAAACTTATCGCCGAGTTCCGAGAAAGCAACGCGACGCGCTACGCTCCGCTATCGGATACCGATACGCCACACGACGTATATAATTAGCCTAACTGCGTAATTTATATGTCGGGATTTATTATTCTTTTGATAAAGGCTTAAGGAATTACGTTTATGGTTGGCATCCTCGGCCCTGAGAGTTATGGTCCGTTTATCTTGAATTACTCCAGAACTTAACAGGATTTGACAGTTAAGTGTTATGTAACTGAGAAAGAATCCTTGTGACGAACGATGGATCGGATACGAATGGAATCATAAACAGTGAGATCCATTAAGATAACAAGGGCTCTATTCAAGTTACGCTGCTATTGAAAATCAATTGTTGAATGGAATCTGGAGAAATCGCAATATAAGACAATGATTTCAATCTAAATGAAATCGGCAAGGTCCGTACTGGAGTTCCAAGTGTTCCAACATCTAATCGACTATGTGAATGTTGGGAACGGAACCAAAGTGATCAGCCAGAGAAAAGAGCATATAAATCAAGCGAGTATAGTGCGATCTTGAAACACGAAAGAAACAAAGGGACCAGATAATGAATCTTAATGGTCGATGGCGAGAGATTGCACAGGAACGACAATATATCTCTTCAATGTCGAACTTACTGCTTAAAGATAAATGTCTTCTGCAACCGATGGAAGAAGTGTTATTGTAAGTGATATGAAAAAAAACCGCATAATAACATTAACGTGCGTTTTGCCTTCAATAGATCTTCATACTGACATAGATTCCAAACAATATCTAAAAGTTAAAAAACATTACTTACTACAGTCATTATTGCACTACTTGTTATTTGTTTACGAATTTAAGTGAATCCATAATAATAATAATCTTATATATAAAGTTCTCGTGTCACAATGTTCGTTCCCATACTCCTCCAAAACGGCTTGACCGATTCTCATGAAATTTTGTGAGCTATTGAGTAGGTCTGAGAATAGGCCAACATCTATTTTTCATCCCCCTAAGTGATAAGGGTGGCCCACCAAAACATTTCTACGCGGTACGGAGTTCGCGGGGGCAGCTAGTTAATCTATAAGAAAGTGTTCCGGTACATTTCACAGAAAACCTTTGAACTATAGTGCAATAAAAATCACAATTAACTATTGAAGATTTTTCCAGATAGCAAAAATTGTCTAATTGAACCCATTTGTCAAAATGGAGATAACAACTAGGTTGTTGCTGATGATGGAGACCATTTTATAGCAGTGAAAACAGACATAGATTTGAAACAAAGAAAAATAATTTATATACGTAACTATGACGATCCGTGTGGTGCAATGTTTACCATGCCAGACTGTCGATCGGAGGATACTGGGTTCGATTCCCGGCGAAGCAAAAATTTGAATGATGAGTTTAAAATTTCTTTTCTCGGTCTGGATGTTTGTGTTTCTGTCTTTGTGTGTGTCCATGGCACCCACGACACAGGATATATCTCCTTACTGTGGGGCTATGAGTGTGAAACGTTTATTTATTTATTTTATTTATTTATGTATAGTAAAAAAGTTGTTATAATAGTTTTCCGATATCGAGTGGTAGAAGATGTTGATCCACAAAAAGTAGTAGCAAATGAACGCTAGGATTCTAGTTTTAGCAAATGTTGAGTACGTAGCGAATTGATCAGTAAAACCAATTCATTTTAGATTCCATTATGTCTTCCCAGTCTTATTCCTTTTCTGATGTTTATTAACAATGTGTAACATATGTAAGATTGGCATACATATATGAGATAAAGCTTCCTTGTGTCTTTAGTCTTGACTTATGCTAAACTGTGCAATTCACCTCGAAATGGCTGTCACACTGCCAAGTGTGCCAACAGAGGAGCATTATCATACCGAGCAGATGACACGGGACCTCGAGACCTGCAGACGTTTGCATAAAGGCCCTATTATTCTACACGCGTAATGTTTACAATATTCGGAAAATGATTAATTTATCGGATTAAAGTAGTTAAAAATATCTTGTCGGTATATGATGGTATAAGGAATATTTTGAACATGGCTTGTGGACATGGATCAGACAACATTCTAAATTAATTAAAGAGTCTTTTTATTTATATTAAAATCAGACATAAGTGTTCCTGGGACAAAAATATTTCTTTATGTTCACAGTTACAATTACTACGATACAAATTACACAACTTTAATATGCCTGTGGCCTGTGATAAAGATAAAGAGAACGCAAATAAGCATTGATGGTAATGTTTCATCAGGGTTTGGAGACTGTTCATAAGTAGGTCGTCGAGCCTAGTTGCATGACATTAAGCATACTCCAGGAGCAGCAATGGCCGAGTGGTGAAAAACCGCGGTCTTCGACGCGACCGATCCCAGGTTCAAATCCGAGCCGAGGCTCGCACCTCTGACAAAGAAATTTGTAAGGTGCGATTTTATCGCTGCTCCACGGTGATGAAAAATATCGTGATATTTCATTGATTACGATGTTCTCCATCGCCGCGCATGCCTGAGAGAAATTCATAATTTCTCGAAAGCATGACGTCCACCAATCCGCACTTGGCCAGCGTGGTGGACTATGGCCTAAATCCCTCTCAATTGTGTGAGAAGGAGACCTGCGCCCAGCAGTGGGACATAAAAAAGGTTGAAAAAAAAGCATACTCCAAAGGAGTAAGTATTTATTTCTCCTGCCAAACCCCCTTGCAGATTTTTAAGCCTCACATCGAAGTAAAGGCTCTTTGTTACAAGTTAAAAGCCAAAAATTGTAAACAAGTGGTTCACTTTATTCATGCCTTGTGTGTGTGTCTATATCAATGACCTAAAATATAATGATTAATTAATATAAGACACATTGAAAATCAATAAAACAAAGTGTTCATTAAGTACCTACTATGGGTGTAAGGAAAACTTTGCATATCTTATAGTATGAAAATTAATTAAATAATATAATGTATCATGCTATACTTATTAACAGTCTATCCTCACTATAGTGTCTGTACCACGTTAAAAATCTAAAATTTTCATTAATTTTTGGAATACAAATTAAGGGCCTAAGTTTGGCTAGCTGTACGTATATACGTCCATTATATATTTTGTATTCTTTTGACTGTCGCCAACATTGATTTAGATATGTTCTAGGACGTCACTATAAAGTTAGTTCTAATCACTTTGCTACGCACAAAATGCGCATGCCCATACTCATTACAATTATAACTAAGGCTTATCAGCTTTCGAGAAATGTAAGAACTATACGAAACTATTCTTTGTTTTCTGTATCTATAGTAATCTATACTCCGTAAACTGTCGTTAGACCATTCAGTGTAGACAGGCCCCAGCCAACAATGGTCGCGGCGGAACAAGGCCGGTGAATCATCTTATGCTTCATGCATGCGCCATTACATTAGCATACCTGCTTGCACTTCATAATATCTTTAACTTATTATACCTCAGTCAAATTTCTTTCTCAATTAACTGCAGAATGCAATGGCCAGGGCCGTAGCTAGGGGGTGACTTAGGGGCAGCTTCAGCAAAATTTAAAATGTTACTAGGG
This sequence comes from Pyrgus malvae, assembly GCA_911387765.1. Taxonomy (NCBI): domain Eukaryota; kingdom Metazoa; phylum Arthropoda; class Insecta; order Lepidoptera; family Hesperiidae; genus Pyrgus; species Pyrgus malvae. The sequence continues at coordinate 795,171 of OU426958.1, read as the reverse complement.
CTGCTAAGTACCTATGTACTTTATGGTATATTTGCTTGCTAATACTTTTTTTTTAAACTCAAACTACCACGTCGCTCTCTCCTCTCATATCTTCTATCCTCATTTAAAATATCATCAATTTAGTTGACTTTAAGTAACTGAATCAGTTTGAAACTAATTTGACTTACATAAGTCCTATTTACAAAAAAACTATGGGTCACGGTATGGAAATTACTTAAGGGTTTTGTGAATGCCTGTTTTATCGGGAAAAATTGAAAAGTTCTAGGAGAAAATTTAAATCTGAAACAATAATACTTTTCATTGTCAATGAATTTTGTCCTATAACTTTTCATTCTCATTCTTTTTCTTGTTATGTAAAAAAGAAAGGTAATGAATGGAATTCGCAGTCAACGTGTTACCGGTGGGCCAAGCTCAGAGCTGTCCTTAATGTTACGTCATCCACCAGGGAAGCAGCTTAGGTTGTCGTCTGACCAGAAACTAAGAGCAGTTTAAGTTTATTTTTATTTTTAAGTTTATTCATTCGTCATTTGTTTGTCTTTTGAAGCGCGTGTATGCGCAAAACAGCGAGTTTTGACATTTTCCGGAAAACAAAAGTAGCGCGCCTGTAAGCGCGTTTTCCGAAACAAACGTAGGTATATGCGCCGAAAAATAGGCGAAAAATAGTTTCAAACCGCGCTTAGGCTTAGAGAAGATGCATTTTACTTTCTTTTATATTGATAAAATAAAATACATATTTTGAAGTAAAACAGACGGATACCAGCGTGGCTGAAATCTGAATGTTTAATTTAAATTGATGTTCTTCGTCTAGGTGTTTGTGTTTCTATGTTGCGTGGATCCGTGCCACTTGCCACTACGACACCGCGACACAGGGAACCCATGTTTTTGACATGTTTTTGACTATGAGTGTAAAGCGTTGATTTATCAAAGCTTTCGTCCACAATTTAATGAAATAAATGAATACAAAGCTAACTGACGGGTGACTATGTCCAATCAAGCTGGAGAAGACTCTCATTTCAAAAAATCCATTAGTTAGAAAACAGTTTTCATTATTAGTCTCTATCTCTCGAAATGTTAGTCTTATTTGTTGGCATAGTATTTTTCATTGTCCTTATTCTATGTGTTTTAGAACACCTACATTATTTAAGCATTAAGTAACACAATTCACACTGTGAGCACGCAAAATCTTATAGCAAAAACAGTGTAGGTATTAGTATTAGTCACTAATATGTCCGGTCTCTTTCCTACACAAATTATTTCTCTTAGCATAAAAACTCAGTAATATATAAGATTTCGTTAAACATCCATTTTTTACTCGTTACTCGTTGAGTGTGCAACGGCTCCCTTATAGCGTGTCCTGACTCAAGGCATCTCAAGGTTTAATTATAAGCTTACGGATTGACAGCACAAATATTTTTGTACCTTTGAGAATTGCTTTTGCATGAGATAATTTATTTTAAAATTTGGAAGAAGTTTTTGATCCTTATTGCTGTAGATCTCAATACTTTGAAATAACAAGAAATGAGTTGGATAAATAATGAACAAAACAAAGCAACTACGTTTGGGTTAATGTATATTTAATAGACAAATGTATCTTTTCATCAAATCATGCATGCCCTATTAGTGTAATGGCATACGATAGTTCATAGTCATGGATCACACCGACCACACTTCATAATTGTTAATTATTATCCTCAGTTAACAAATTTTATCCGGTGTCTATATAGATTAATTTGCAAAAGTGCCGCAAACGCTGCGCAAACGTAGACACTTTTTGTTGCCAACTCGGCACACTACCACAGGAAACTGTAGCCGCGTAGCGTGTCTTGTAGCGGCGAACGAACGGACACACCGACCGGACACAGCATTCAGTTGCTTGGCAATCCTAGTTACTGTGTTCAGTAAAGTAAATGTTGTTAATGTTGCTTCAATTCAACTTACGACTTTTAGTTTCCAATAACCGACACCGAACAATTTTTGTTCGGCAACGAGTGTGCGCTAAGTGGAAGCAACTGAACACAAAATATTTACGTCTGCGCAGGGGATGACATATTTCACACTGTATACATATAAATCAAATATTCATTGGTAACTTGTATCCGGCACAAGACACAAAAGTAACTACGTTTGCGCAGCGGTAATATTTGCTTTATGTATGACCGATGCAATGGCTACACTACCTACTCCTACTGTACCATCCGTTCGGAATACAAATAGTGTCTACAGAACTATCGTTGCGGAATTGCATCGAATTCTTTCAAGTCGTGAAGCAATTTGCTATTTTTCTGAAAATCTTTTCTGATGTTTTTAAACCGAGGGTTCCATCAATGTTTAACGAATGTGTTTTGAGAAGAGAACGGCGACAGACGGCTTTACTTGACCATCGAAGTACAGAAACTTACGTGAAATTTGCTACTGGCTGTCACCCATCGTATTCCCAAACACGCCAGATATTCCTAACAAAGTACTTTGTTAGCGTCCTACTCCAGCCGCATAGTAGGTATGCGTCGCTCAGTCCGCAGAATGCCAGCAATTTTCAGTTTGTTCTGAGAATCAGATCGGTCACTAGATTACAAGACTAGCATAGCAACCGAAAAAAACAAGTAGATATTATACGTAAACATTTATTTTAATCAAGTGAATAAAAATAGGTCAATGAACTAACGAAGATATATAAAACCAATTACTTTCTTTTAACAAGCAATTGTACCGAATTGTTTTTGATAGCAAACGAGTTAGCGATTATAACAAAAACAAATGCAACGTACAATTTCGTGTAGGTAGTAGTTTCTAGATAACGTTTTACTTATAGTAACTACGTACTTACGTTTTATTTTACAGTTTAATTATCATAATTAGCATGAATATCTTATTGTTTTCATATTAAGAAATGTAGTTTAAAATGTATCCAACATTTTCAAATTCTGATGCTAACGAACCCGTAACATACGTAATTTTTTTAACCCGATTTCTTTCACTTAGATTTTTTTAAACTTTTACATACTGAGTCAACGATGCAATCTATGTACATTATAATTATCATGATGTAGTGACCACTTACCAATGTTCTTTTAAAATCATCATAGAGTTAGTTTTCGCGGCTTTTGGAAAAACTTTGAGAAGCTTTTAATACATTTTTTTTGACAGTGGCTGCAGCATTAAATTTGATATCCTGAAAAAGTTATTTTACGATGTTTTTAGAAGTTGTCTATTAACTATAACGACAATTTTTTTACATCCTTTTTTGCATCCTATTCTGTTCTCTCTGTAAAATATAATAGAGGAGGCATAGATTTTCCTTCACCACGCTGTTGCAATGCAAATTGGTGGAGAAACGGATTACTGGCCAACCAACTGTCGGATGCCAGATCTCCAAGGCCTCCAACGAGGTGGAAATAACTATGAAATTTACCACTAGCGGTCATCCATGTTACTCCAGACCGTACCCATTTCGTTTATTCGCACTTCACCTTAGAGAATGCTGTAAGCACTTCAAAGTTTTAGACAGTGTTCATATTACAGCTACGTAATCATTTGATCCTGACTCGAATACTTAAGAAAATCCTCGGTAATTAATGAAACGACAGTAGAGGAAAATACACTTAAAGCTCCATAAGGTCGATTAGGGCAAGCGATGGATGTAAGTGACGTCATTCGTCACACATTAGCATTGTAATTCGCGCAGCACTCGCTGTACTTGGCGGTAACCTACAGAGATAATGTTGTGACTTGTGAGCCAGCTGTAGCCTTCATCCACTATTTATTTTATTTTAATAAGTATTCGTCATAGCATAAGGCACGTTAATTTTCAACAGTTGATCATATGGTCAACCTTTTATGCCGTAAAGCTTTCCTTTAATTAGTGTGGATGACTAATAAAATACCGTATGAAAAACATATAGATTATATTATATTATATTATATTATATCTTTTCAGTTTATCGTGTTACTTAGATGTAGATGTCTTTCTGGATACGGAGGGAGGACATAATTTTTTCAATTGTATCAGTAACGGTACTTTAAAAGAGAGATTTGAGCCTAAAACATGGACTCTAAATAAAACTTTCTTCCAGTTTTCGTATTTTAAATCTTCATTCGACACTCTCGGATTTCCGTCCACTAAGTATTTTTATTTCTTCTTAGTAATCTTAGGGTAAAGAAGAGATAAGGTAGTAGTGAAGCACTAAATAAGCAAGATATTTTATCTGTGCTCCAGTTTTAAGTGTTTGGATATATAATAAAAGGAAATAAAGAACGAGGCGATGATTGTGGTAAGACTAAACATCGACTGTAAAGTGTAAACCAATTGACGTAGGAAGCGAACCTATGTTTGACGACATACATGTGCTGTTTTGAAAAGCACGTCGCCATGAATATGAAAATATTTGGAATTAGGTTTCTGACATCGACACAAAATCGTTAAATACTCATACTTTATGATTGCAGTCATGAAACAACAATTAGCGAATAAGGTTAATTCAATATCGTTCAAAAATGATTATAGGTGTTTAATATGCTGTCATCAAATATATGTTGATAGCGTTAAGGTAAAACTAAAGTATAAAATTTAAAACCCACACACTGCGAGCACCGATAACCGATAGACTTCTAACACGGAGGACCCCCGTTGGAAACTATGACTAAGCAATTTGATGTACCTACCTTTTTTTATTTGAATGGAGTAGCAGACAAATATTCAGGCCACGTGGGGTTAAATGGTCGCTGCAGCCCATAGATATCTTCACACAACCTTAAGCAAACCTAACTTTTGCCTGTGGTTGTATGCCACCCTTCGGAGTAGCAGCGGGACTCTCTGCCGGCATGCACAGTGATGGAAAAATTCGTAATTAATTATCATAACATTCATAATATTTTCCAGCACCGTCGAGCAGCGATAAATACGCACATAACATATTTATTTGTCAGAGGTGCGTGCCGAGTATTTGAACCCGGTATCTCTGTGTCGGAGACCGCGGTCGTTACCGGTCGGTCATCGCTGCTCGAGCAACGATGGCCGAGCAAGCAATCTGTTGCGTGAGGGAAAATATTTTAAACTTGTGTTACCATGTTTTTTATCACAGTGTTATGTAGGTACACAAAATATCACGTCATCACGGCACGGGAAAAACTTAGGTAGAATGAAATCATCTTACATACAAATGGACGTTGACCTCATATTTCACCCTGAGTTCGTCCATAAGCTACACCGCGAGTCCTCAGCGTGTTGAACGTTGAGGCATCGCGGATGATTATTGAACAGTTAAACATGGCTACACTGCATTGCACTTAGCGCAGGGCGGCCCAGGGGTCGACGCTAGGCTTGCAACGCTATCCCAGCTTTACAGGATTTCAGGACTTCTTGGATATGGAAACCAAGCAGAGTGATGGGTATACACAATAATTAAAAGAAAAACGCTCACTTTGCAACAGGCGCGGCCGCAGCCTTCAATTTGGGGGGGGGGGGGTCGCCAAGAAAATGGGGGGGGGGTAAGGTTCAAGACAATAAAAAAGAAGAAAATTGTGTTCATATTTCACCCCCGGGTTGTCCATGAATTTCGCTTTAGTAGCTTTACTTCCAGTCCCCAGCGTATTGAAGCATTGCCAATAATTACATTATTGTTACGACTTTGAGCACCTATATCTCAAAAACAAAGCGTCGTACAGCAAAACCCCAAAAACGCATAAACAGGTATTAGGTCTACTATCGAACAGTGAAGAAAGTTCTCGAAAAATCAGTCATAAGAAAAACATCGATTTCTTCGAGTAAACAAATTCGGGATCCGCAGCGAGTACGTACCTATATATAGCGTACATGTATAGGTTGTTTACATCGCGGGTCGCGGCTATTGTTTATGACTACATAAGCTGTACATAGGTGCGTAATAACTTAAAGGAAGGTTCGGGACGTGCCTATTGTATTTGGTGGTTCGGGAAATTTCTAGAGAACCATGGGCAGCCGTATATAAGGCACGCGCCGAGCCGCGACTGGGCAGTTTATTTTCGGAAGTGAAACCGAAGCGATCTCTACCAAGCGATAAGGAAGAATTATTTCGACGACTCAAGCGAAGTTATTGGACTATAGTGATTGTGCATTGTGATTTGGACTCTGTAAAGTGGATTTTGACAATAAACGCCTTCTACGTTTCAAACGGCATTTTCCTTACCCATAGCGCGTAACAATTGGTGTCAGAAGTGGGATGCCGTTAGTACAACGAGACGAAGAGGGGCGCACTCCGAGGACCAGGAGACAGGTCGGTATGGATGCTGCGCGACAACTTGCGGCTGAAGGGGAGGACGAGACCGCTGCGCCGGGGTCGTCGTCAGGGGCAACCGCAGCACCGGCTCCGACAATGGATATCTAGAAGCTAGACTAGAAGCCAGCCAACGGGAACAGGAAGCCATCCGCCGCGAACAGGAAGCCAGCCGCCGCAAAATCCAGGACCAAATCCAGGCCAGTCAGGAAGCCAGCCGCCGCGAACAAGAGGCCAGCCGTCGAGAGATCATAGAGAAAATCGACAGTGGACTTACTGGCCTTGGCGAGAAACTTAAAATAGTGGAGCATGAGGTTAAGGGAGTTACGCTCAGAACTGACCACCTGGAAGAGCACGTTGAAGAATTAAGCAAGGAGGTCGTGAAACTGAAGATACGAGAACCGATAGCAGCATCTCCTGCGACATCGGCTAGACTCGACCTTCCACACTTCGATGGAAGTTCTTCCTGGGCGGCTTTCAGATACCAGTTCGAGACGCTTGCGAAAGCAAATGCTTGGGAACAGGATTACTCCTTTACCGCTTTAACCCTGGCCTTAAGAGGGGACGCCTTAATGACAATCGAAAACCTACCGAAGGAAGGCAGGACTCTGGAAACTCTAATGGAAGCGTTAGAAACTCGCTATGGCGAGAAACATCTCGAGTATGTGTACCGAGCCCAGCTTCGAGAGAGGACCCAGAAGCCCAACGAGAACCTCCAGCAGTGGGCAACGGAGGTTGAAAGGCTTGTAAGGTGTGCTTACTCTTCGACACCAGGGAATATCGAAGTGTACTTACTGCAGGCATTTGTCGACGGGATACGAGATTTGGAGGTCAGGGCTGCTGTGCGTCTGGGCCATCACCAGACTCTGAAGAGTGCTTTGGCCCATGCCCTGGAAGTCAAAGCCGTGCGACAAGATGCAAGGTACCACAAAGTAAGAGAAGTGGTCACGGAGCAAAAGAAGCCACGTTTTATCCCCACCTGCTATGATTGCGGCGAAAAGGGGCACATTCGCTTGGAGTGTCCCAAGAAAGAAAGAAGATGGGTTTCTTACTACGGGACCCATGCTGAAAAGATGGAACGCAAACCTGTCTCAGCAGAGAAGGTGTTCGGTGCCGCCAAGCCCGTGGATACGGCGTCAAAGGACCGCGCGATAGAAGAGCGTTTGCGAAAGCAGGCAGTTGAGTCCTGGCGCGATACTGGGAGGTGCAGGAATGGCGACACCGGGGAACGACGTGGGGGCAAGGATTGCGGGAAGGACACGCGCACTTACAACAAAGAGAGGCCTAAGATATACCAACATCAACGACCCATGACGCGAGAGGCTGCAGTTCAAACAGAAGGTGCTAATGGAGTATCCTTAGGTAGAAAAGGACATAGCAGTGCCGACTGTCAGAAACAAGAAACCACCGGACATGTGAAATTAATAAGGACGCAAGGTTACGACGATGAATGGACTAACGAAAACATGAAGAAGGCTCAAGAAGAGGATGATGATTTACGGTTAATACTGGACTGGAAACGAAGTGAGAACAAACCCAGTTGGAATGATGTGTCAGCATGTAGTCCAGTCACTAAAAGCTATTGGGCTCAATGGGACAGCTTAGTCTTGGAAAATGATGTCTTACATCGAAGATGGGAGTCTAACACCGGAAAGGAAGTAACCCTACAGATCGTAGTACCAAGAAGTATGGTGTCGTCCGTCCTAAGGCACATTCATGATGGAACTTCTGGTGGGCACCTTGGCGTGAAGAAAACGCTAGTAAAGTTGCGAAGAAGATTCTATTGGGTACATTGTCGCGAAGATGTAGAAGACTGGTGCCGAAAATGTACAGCTTGCGCTTCAGTCAGAGGTCCCCAAACAAGAAGTAAAGGCAAATTAAAGTTGTATAACGTTGGAGCACCTTGGGAGCGTATAGCTATTGACGTAGCTGGGCCATTTCCAGCAACCGAAGATGGAAACCGATACATCGTAGTTGTGCAGGACTATTTCACCAAGTGGCCTGAAGTATTTGCCACTCCCAATCAAGAAGCACACACCGTGGCTAAAAAGCTCGTGCAAGAAGTAGTCTGCCGATATGGTGTACCTATGGAAATCCATTCGGACCAAGGACGTAATTTCGAGTCGGGGCTATTCCAAGAAATGTGTAGTTTGCTGGGCATGCATAAGACACGCACGACTCCTGCTCATCCACAGTCAGACGGTATGGTCGAGAGATTCAACCAAACGTTGGAAAATCACTTGGCTAAGGTAGTGGATGAACATCAAAAAGATTGGGACCAATACATACCTCTGTTCCTTATGTCGTATCGTTCGGCACTCCACGACAGTACAGGATTTACTCCAGCAAAGGTGAACTTCGGCAGAGAAATCAGGCTTCCGATAGACGCTATAACTGGAACTCCACCGGATGGTCCCAAGATTGTAACGGAGTACGTAAGTGATCTTCAATACCAGCTAAATGAGGTACACAAGATGGTTCGGGAGAACAGCTTGAAAACCAGCACAAGCATGAAAACCCGATACGACAGGAAAGCCAATTCCAAGGGATTTGAAGAAGGAGCTCAAGTGTGGTTTCACAATCCGCAGAGGAAGAAGGGGAAGTCTCCGAAATTACAACCTCGCTGGGAAGGACCTTACACTATTGTCACAAAGATTAACGACATCACGTACCGTATCAAGAAGGGTCCCCGCGGCAAGCTAAAAGTTGTACATGTAGACCGACTAGCAAAATACCACGGGAAGAATCATGCTCGGGACGAGCATGACTAAGGAGGGGGTAATGTTACGACTTTGAGCACCTATATCTCAAAAACAAAGCGTCGTACAGCAAAACCCCAAAAACGCATAAACAGGTATTAGGTCTACTATCGAACAGTGAAGAAAGTTCTCGAAAAATCAGTCATAAGAAAAACATCGATTTCTTCGAGTAAACAAATTCGGGATCCGCAGCGAGTACGTACCTATATATAGCGTACATGTATAGGTTGTTTACATCGCGGGTCGCGGCTATTGTTTATGACTACATAAGCTGTACATAGGTGCGTAATAACTTAAAGGAAGGTTCGGGACGTGCCTATTGTATTTGGTGGTTCGGGAAATTTCTAGAGAACCATGGGCAGCCGTATATAAGGCACGCGCCGAGCCGCGACTGGGCAGTTTATTTTCGGAAGTGAAACCGAAGCGATCTCTACCAAGCGATAAGGAAGAATTATTTCGACGACTCAAGCGAAGATATTGGACTATAGTGATTGTGCATTGTGATTTGGACTCTGTCAAGTGGATTTTTGTGGAAGCTGAAAATAAACGTCTTCAACGTTACAAACGGCATTTTCATTACCCATAGCGCGTAACATTATTATTGAACAGTTAAATACGACTGTACAAAGGTAATAATGCTGTTATATGTTATGATCTGTTGTTATATGTTAAGATAACAACAGAGACTAAAAACTTCGTTTTCAACCCAGTATCACTCACACTCAATGTTGATGAATTACACCTTGAGACTTGTCCATTTTAATTCCACACAGACAGCTGGCTACCCGAGTGCCATTTCCAAACACTATCTAAATCGCGTTAGATTTATTTCTTGACCCCTCCACTTTCTTTCTTTCAAGCAATACACGATTTATGTTCCTTGTACTGTAACCTGGTGAATATTTCTTGAACTGTACCACTGCCTTACACAAGTTCTTCATTAAAATTCAGCAAGATAAGTGTAATTATACTAAGTTTTATTTATAATATTTCGCAATACTGGTGAAATATTATTGCTGCAAATAAATACCAAGTTATTTGAATTATATGTTCAAACATTACTGTAGCTTATTTTTATTTCAAACTTTTCAATCTCCTGTTTTCTATCGTTAAATTGTGTATTCATACGAATTAGGTATAAGAATAGCATTAGTCATTGATACCGGGAATGATGTACGCACCTGTAACTAACATGCATACTAGTAATAAATAAGTTTAATTATGTAATATTGTATGTAATGCTGTTGGTGTATCAATAAATAAATAAATAAATAAATAAAACACAAAAAGTGACCGTGATTAAAATCTCACCTGCGCCTGCGCAAAAAATATATGTATATAAAAGTATGTATGTAGCTTTGAAAGGTTTCATTCAATTAACTTAAAACCGATGAAAAACGCTGGCACATTTTTATATTGGTAAAGAATATCAATAAATTCTTACATTAAGGCATGTTTCATCTTTTATAGTTCTCTTCAAACTAGGCGAATGCACTATAAAAATCTACGGTACAAAATAATAAATAAACATACGATTCTTCTCATCCTTTTGTTCAACACTGCTAATAAATCAGGCGATGTGAAATATTGATGACTTCAGTATGTTATCCTTCAAAATTTATGCGCACCTATTACGGTGCAGCATTAAAATAGTAGAGGTTGGTACATTAAACTTATTATATTATACCATAAATTTATTGGAATTACCAACAACAATTTCTTGGTAGCTAAATAAAACGTTTCTGAGCATGTGCCCAGAGGTAGAGCTTCGGTTGGCTGTAACCCTTTTTGCATCCCACTGCTGGGCACGGGTCTCTCCCCATTATTGGGGAGGCCTGGAGCTTACTCCACCACGCTGCTCCAATGCGGGTTGGTGGAGATGCGGGTTAGTGGCCAACCCGCTGTCGGATGATTTCAAACCGCCCATAAGGCATCCGACAAGGTTTAACGACTGTTATCTATCGACAACAACCGGGACCGACGGCTTAACGTGCCCTCCGAAGCACGGAAACACGCATGTTTTTTTTTGCCACTAGCTCGTTTGGCTTATTTGCATAGATCGTTTGCGTTCTACGCTAACCGCCGGGCCATGCCCTCTTCGGTTATTTCTTAGTAACTTTTGGTAATTATATCACTAATGTTATTTTGGTGGTTGGGAATATTAACATCGATATAACGGAACCATCATCAAGTGTTAACCCACTGAACCAACTAGGTTATCCCCTGACATAAGTCTTATTTAAACTGTCGGTGGGATGGTAGACTTTAGTTCCTGTGGCTTCGAGATTAATAATAATAATAATAAGGGGGGCGTTGTCGGACAACCTCCACGTGGTGCCCCCTGGGGGGTGCGGATGTATACTTAACATCAGGTATCAGCTGCACCAGCGAATAGTCCGACACCCAAGCCAAACGCGTGTGAAGGCACCGTGCGTTAATGGCTGCATGACTGAGGGGGAGCTCAGTCGCTAACGGTCCCTCTCCGATACCAGGCGACCTCGGGGAGTAGTTAGCCTTGTCCCGGTAAGCAGGCCCTGCCGGGATGGACTGATTATTTCCTAGCTTTACGTGGGTAACAAATGAAGTCTAGTAGTAATAAATATAAAAATATAAAAAATTATTGTGAAAATGTCGATTTCACTGTCAGGAAAAGTGTCTATAATCTAAGACCACGACTTATTAAGAGTCGCCAAGAAAACTTACGGGGAGAAAACTGTTGTACAGTGCAGATTGATGACAGTAAGAAATCACGAAGCCGGACACCAGACAAGAAGAAGATCCAGGACAATACTTGCAACTTATCACCGAAAAACCCATCTTCACCTACATCATCAATTAGTCTTTTTGAGTCTCCAAGATCATCACCTAAATCATATGAAGATCCTATTTCTTCACGATCTTCAATTATAAGTCAAATATCAGAGGACGTTGTGCAGGAGGCAGAAGCCGTTGAACCTGCACCCGCCAATGATAATAAACGTGCCCGCAAAAAATGGAGCGATGCAATGAATATCTTTATTTTGCGCACGTACTATGAAATCACTAGGATGGAAACTGACACAAGCACTTATTTAATACCACTACACCATAAATTTATAGAAAAATTCCCAGATATGGATGTAAGCAGGCAAAGAGTAGGTGATCAACGTAGAGCTATAGAACGCAACAGATTATTACCATTAACGACCATTCATCAAATTAAAGAAAAAGTAAGAGCTCAATTACATGAAACAGAAGTCACAAATAACACACCTACACACTTTTCAGATACACAAACTGCAAATAGCGCCAGAATGAGATGGAGTAATGATATAAATGAATTCATTATTCATAGTTATTTCAAAATTACAGCACTAGAAACTAACATGACAAGCTTCAGACCGAAGTTAAAACAGGCAATAATAGAAAAATATCCACAGCTTGCTCACTTATCGGAGCAAAGAATTTCCGACCAACAGAGAGCTATAATTAGGAACAAAATGATAAAGGACACAAGACTACAAGAAATAAAAGATGAGGTGATTTTAGAATTAAATACGATAGAACAAAGTTCACCCCAAATATCACAAACAGCACATGAAATTTTAGATAACACTCAAGAAAACTTAAACTATAACATTTCTCTTGAAACACCTAATAATAACCAAATTCATTTACACACTGAAATACAAAACGCAGCTGAAATAGAAAGTACATTTATTGAAGCTCTAAATAAATTCAACACTTTTGATCCAACAGATAGGCCTTATATACCAGTGCAGAAGTCATCGAGAAAACTTGCAGTTATAAGAAATTATGTCAACAATACATTATTGCCAAAACATTTAAAGGATGCGAAGGAATTTAAGGTAATAGAGAATATTTTATATTGTGCTGCTTTTACAGTATGTACACATAATGGAGCTAAAATAGGTATAAGTCGTACACAAAGACCCAAATCTAAAGACACACCGAATTGGCAAAAAAGATTAGAAAATCGTATAAAAGATCTACGATGCATGATAGGCAGACTAACTGAACATATGAAGGGAAATAAAAGTACAAAATTAAATAAACACATAGAGAATATTAAATTACGTTATAAAATTCATTCGAAGTATGAAAACGAAAACACAAACCTAACACAGTTTATGGACACTTTGAAACAAAAACTAAATCTTATTTCTAACCGACTACGTAGGTACAAACAAACAACACTTCGAAAATCACAAAACATACTATTCACTAATAACGAAAAACTTTTTTACCGAAATTTACAATCTTCACAGTTCAGCCAACAATCAAATCAAAATCTTCCAACCTCCGAACAACTACACACGTTTTGGTCAAATATTTGGGCTAAACCTAAACATCATAACGAGGGTGATTAGATGGATGCGGATAAAAAACTAGTCCAAAACGTCCCAGGAATGAAATTTGAAGGCATAGACATAAATATCTTAAAACACGTTATAGCAAAAACACATAATTGGAAGGCCACCGGTTCAGATAAAATACACAATTATTGGTTTAAACATTTTACAAGTCTACACCCATATTTACTGACACACATAAATAATTTTATTAAAAACCCAGATATTTTACCATCTTACATCACCAAAGGAATTACTTACATGCTTCCCAAAGATTCCCAAGCCTTCAGAACATTTACAAAATAATTACAGCGTGCATAACAGAACTAATATACAAACATACCAACTCAAATAACATACTAGCTGAACAGCAAAAAGGCTGCTGTAGAGGCAGTCGAGGCTGTAAAGAGCAACTCACCATAGATGCTGTTGTCTCTAAGCAGGCAAGGGCGAGAAAAAGGAACATCTACACAATGTATATTGATTATAAGAAGGCTTACGACTCAGTACCACATTCTTGGCTCATCTTCATATTAGAACATTATAAAATACCCACCACACTTATACACTTCCTAAAAGAAACTATGAATAAATGGAGTACAACACTTAAATTGCACAATGTTGAAACTGAAGAGATAAGTATTCGTAGAGGTATATTTCAAGGGGATTCACTTAGCCCACTGTGGTTTTGTTTGGCATTAAACCCACTCTCTACTGCTCTTATTAACAGTAAATATGGCTATAATATCAGAAATATCAATACAGTATATACTTTATCCCACTTGATGTATATGGATGACATCAAGCTATATGCAGGCAACCTCAACGAACTACATAAACTTGCAGATATTACACAGATATTTTCTTCACATATACACATGGAATTTGGTATAGACAAGTGCAAAATGCAGTCAGTCCGAAGGGGACACCTAGAGTGTAACAGTTTTATAACCAGAGCAGGAGAGGAAATAGAACCTCTGGATGCACTCAGCGGTTACAAATACCTAGGATATCAGCAAAGTAGGCAAATTCACCATACCAAAACTAAGCAAACACTAAAAAGTAACTTTAGAGACAGACTACACAAAATACTGAAAACATCGTTAAATTCTAAAAATACTATTAAAGCAATAAATACATTTGCGATCCCGTACCTTACGTATTCATTTGGCATAATCAGATGGTCACAAACTGATCTAAAATGCCTGCAGCGCACCATTAATACCAGCATGACTAAGCACAGAAAACACCACCCGAGATCATGTGTACAAAGATTAACTCTAACTAAACTCCAAGGAGGACGGGGACTCATTGATATTCAAAATCTGCACAATAAGCAAATTAAAACATTGAGACAATTCTTTCATACACGAGCACAACATTCACCTCTCCACGAAGCAGTTACTACATCAGACCTAAAATACACACCACTAAACCTTCATGACCAATCTATACAAAAATGTGAAAACATTACTGAGCCACAATTGAAATTGGATGAATGGCTACAAAAACCCCTACACGGCCGCCATTGTCGTGATTTAATTAGCCCTCATGTTGACATGCATGCATCTAACACCTGGTTAAAAAGAGGCGAGCTATTTCCCGAAACGGAGGGTTTCATGTTGGCCATCCAAGATCAGGTGATAGAAACTAGAAATTATAAGAAGTTTATAATCCGTGATAATTCTCTCATATCGGATCAATGTAGACATTGTCATAGCGCCTCTGAAACTATACAACATATAACTAGTGCTTGTAGATCCATATCACAGACTGATTACAAACACAGGCACGACCAGGTGGCTGCCATTATTCATCAATACTTAGCTTACAAACATAAACTCATTACGGAAAAAACTGCATACTATAAATATAAACCTGAGCCAGTAATAGATTCAAACAAAGTTAAACTTTATTGGGACAGAACCATATTAACAGATAAAACAATCCATAATAATCGTCCTGACATCACCTTGCATGACAAGATAAATAAAATAGTTTATCTAATTGATATCGCAGTTCCCAACACACATAATCTTAGTAGCACCTATACAGACAAAAACACTAAATATACAGACCTCTCAATAGAACTTAAATCTCAGTGGAAAGTTAAAATGGTTAAAACAGTCCCTATTGTTATATCAGCTACCGGTGTCGTACCAAAAACACTTAAAAACAGTCTTAATACACTAAATATTCACAATTTGATATATGTACAGTTACAAAAGGCAGTGATCATCAATACTTGTAGGATAGTTAGGAAATTTTTGTCACTTGATGAATAAAACACTTTCAAAAGTATTACACAAAATGAATAACAAAAATCTCGCTTCTACTTAAAGCCCCCTATTGTCGTTTGGCCAAAAACCCGCGACAGTATGGAAAACTACCCCAACAATGGGAGAAAGGTAAAGACTGTAAAATATATAATAATAATAATAATAATCATTTATTGCATCAAATATGGTTTACAAGGTGTTATATTACTATTTGAGTTCAAACATAATTGGCTGATAATTTACAGCATGCAATGTCAATATTTTATTAATAATTCAATTGTCTAAGAAATGTCAAAATATACCATTATTAAATTATTAAATTACACTATCAAACATTATACAATTATATTATACAATTATAGCATGAAATTATTTATGATTAATTTTAAATTGTCAAATTGACACATACATGAATTTACATGAACAATCTAGCAATGTCATTCAATGTCTTATACCGATATTACATAAATTCTCCTAGGGTATAAGAACAATTTTCTAGCAACCATTCAAATAGAGACCTTTTAAAGAACCTTTTTTAAGAATAGAGCTACCGTATCCCCTGCCTGATCGTAAGAGGCGGCTAAAAGGGAGCTTCCGGGGTTGCGGGCGGCGAGAGTGGGAGCTCGATCTGTCCAGCCAGCAGTCCCGGGAAGGACGGCGGTGTGTGCGTGGCCGCATGCTGCCGTAAGCATCGGAAGGTGCAGGAAAGCACATCTGCTCTCCCAAAGATGCGCCCGTTCAAGGGACACCGGTGCGTTCCACTGGAGATCCCAAAGCGCAGACGTATGTACATATGTATGTACATGAGGCGACCATCAGCCTTTAAAGTGGGAGTGCAACTGTGTACGACTGGAGGCTGCTCAGGTAAAACTCCGATTTTCCAAAGGTCGTGTCTAGTCCATAAGCTACCTGGACGACTTAACACCACGTGGCCTGCATGCTCGTCTGCTACTACATTCAAATAAAAAGCTAAAATCCAACATTGAAGTTCGTATCGCTATACATTATATAACGTGGCGGAGGAACCTGTGATAATGAGTTGTTTGCGCTCTCGAGAGGACTCCATATAAGGGCGCGCGCGGCGATGACGTCAGCGGCGCCCACGCCACCACGCCGTCCACGCACCGGCCGCAACCGAGCACCTTCCATTGATAAACCTTCCTTTCCAAGATAATTACGTATGTTTCACTAACTGCATCCATTCTTCGATTTAAAGCAATACTTTTTTTTTAATAAGGTACCGGAAGGAACGAGAAGGTCAGTTGGAGTGGCTGGCACTGAAAAAGCTGCAGTTACGTAGTTAACGTAGTCTTCTTCCGTAGTCTTCTTGTGCCGCTATGTCCCTGCCTGAAGAAACCCCCTTTCGTAGAAAGTTTAAATTAAAAAGTTTTTATAGCATTTCCGGATCCAATTTATCTAAAATTCCGTGTAGTGGCAGACACAGCACATGTTCCTGAACCATTTAACCATTTAACCTCTCTGCCCACTCCTCCTTAGGACCAACATCTTGAGATGCGCTGCTATACGAGGCACGCTTTATATAAAGTTCATACCTCTCATTCGAACCATGTAGTTGCAGGCTGCAACCTTTTTTACGTCCCACTGCTAGGCACGGATGTTCCCTTCAATAGGGGAGGACTGGAGCTTATTCTACCGCTTGGTTAGTGACCAACCCGCTGTCGGATATTTTCAAACCGCCAACAGGTCTCCGAAATGGTTTAACGACCACAGGACCACATCTATTGGAGCACCCAAAAGACAGAAATATGAGCCAAAGTATTATAGCCATAGACTTTCATGTACTTACACTAACAAAGCAAAAGGTACGACGTCACCGCGAACGCAGTAAGTACCAAAAACTATGGGAAAAACAAGTGGTTTGCATTCTAAACGTTAAACTGCGCTGAAGTATGTAGTTGTCATATTTTTTTCTTGTTTAGTTATAAGTGAAAAAAGTATTAGTAGATGAATTAAAAAATTACTATAATTTTCATATTTCTCATTTCAATATTTTCCAAAGTTTTCGAATAAAACTTTTTTTCCATTTTTTTTTTTGGCATTTTCTATTTGATGTATTTAACTTTTTACGTTAAAATAAAATTTATGCATATTCCCTATTACGCAGTTTAGCCCCGCGCCGCGTGCGTACTGAGCGTGAGTCGCGAGTCGTGCACGCGATGCGTGAGTGTCACCACTGTGACCCCAGTCGCCTTTACCATATTATTATCATTAGCATTGTTGACGTTTACTATTCACTGCTATTGCAATCACACTTTATCTAGCATAGGCTTCGAATTTTCGACCTTTCTTATAATGGAGCGAATTGTGGAAACTGTAAGTTGAATTGTGGAATGAGAAATCTTTCACAATTTCCTTGTCTACTTCTTTTGGAATGCCAATAGACCTCAAGGCAGTAATTGCGAGTGGTAAAATCAACGGACTCCCATTGTCGTGAAAAAAATTTAAAGTGCAGGTTTGTAGTATTGCAGGTGCAGTAGTACCGGTACAGAAAAGAAGTAACTAAGCATTACATTAGAAATGTTAACCAGATCTGGTTAAACTGGCCAGTGAACCAGAGGACGCCACCTCTAGAACTACAAACTATATTCGTCTAAACTTGAAGTAGACACAGTCCGAATCGTCAACAATCCAGGATCAGCTAGAACCGCTTAGCTTGCGAAGCTAGCTCTGCGTGTTCTACCGACAACTATGGTGAGCGCTTAGAAACTTAGGTACTTAAGGTAGTGCCGAGGAACTTTTCAAATTGGTGCTATCTAACTCTAAACCGGTGGATTTTTAACCTTCGTCTGGTGGTTTAATTATGAACCATTTCATAATTAAACCACCAGATGAAGGTTAAAAATCTACCGGCACCATTTGGACTCGTGATGGTTCTCCACAGTCCGCTTTCCACGCTCCTTTTACCACGGACGTGTAAGTTATGGACAGCCTTCCAGCTGAGGCATTTCCAGTGGACTATAGAAAGGGTTCTTCAAGAAGGCTGTAAAAAAGCTCTCGTCGAAATGCTCAAGTGACTCCCCTGGAGTTGCCCGTTTCCCTAGGCAATAGTAATCGCTTAAAACCACGCAGCCTGTCTGCCTTTTTGTTTGGTGTATACATTTAAAAAAACTTTTATAGATGACATGACACGGGTTAGTTCATAAAAGATTTTTTGTTAGGTTGTATTAGGCGTAAGTACTTATACTTACTCACTTTACAGTACGGTGTAAGTAAATAGTAAGTATTAGACATTCCAGTATAATGTACTCATATTCATGGAGAAATGGAAGATTGATCACAATGTCATCTCGTTGCAACTTAAAGGTCGTTTAAGGTTGCAAGTGTACAGAGATCATCTTAAGATTGCTCTTAGGTAAATGTCAAATAAACGTACTCTATAACATTACTGTAAACCGATGTAATTTGAAATTATATCCTTACGAGTTCTCCGTCACATGCTACATGCAAAATTTCACGTTAGATAAACATTATGCAAGATACGAGTACTGCGACCGAGCAGGACGGGGACTCCATTCCATTCCATAGACCACAGAGTACTTACCATAGACCACATTACTAGATACCAGATAAGGCAAATAAGAAGGATACCTATACCTAATGGATGAAGGGTATTTCATAACATGTATACTTAAGTTTGTAACGAAAAATTGTTAGTCTGACTATAAAATAATTATTAAATTCTTATTACGAAAATTATGTAGATCCGTAAAAGTAATTCCATCAAAAATTGTCCATGATAAATTGGTTACCTACCAAGAATGCTGTATCAATAAAATCAATTGACTGATAGGGACGTATCGGAAAAGGCGTAATTCTACAATGTTCACTAAAACACTTAAAACTTAATTTCTTACCAATCTTCTTACCCTCGAAACATACGCTTGATTTCCATAGTAGAATTTGCTTGGTTCAACGTAGAAGTACCACCGATACAGCCATTTGCGTCATAAAACAATTCTATTGGATCACGCACGGTGGAAACGCAATAGCAACCTCAGGAGAAGCGGTGAACTGCATGCGACATCAGACTTGCTTGCTTGATTAGGCTTGCTTGAGGTGAGATGGCTGTCTATGGGCTAAAGGGACCATTTAATACGGGACGCCGGGTTACCACGTCGGCAAGATTTGAATCGGGGCGGGGCAGTAATTTGAATGGTGATTTTATATTTGAATTAATATATTTAAATGAATTGTAAATTTTGCATGCCTTGACTGGCGGAACTTGGCGGAACAGCTATATTAATGTAAAGATTTTTTCCCATGTTCATGCAAATAAAATATTTGAATTTGAATTTATATTTCTGGTCTTGATCTGGGTGTTTGTGCTTCTACCTTTGTGTATATGTGTAAGGTACCCACGACACAGGGAGTTCTATTGTGAGGGCAATGAGACTTTCTTTTATTTGAATGGAGTAGCAGACGAGCATGCAGGCTACGTGGTGTTAAGTGGTCGCTGCAGCCCATGGACATCTCCATACAACCTCAAGCAGGTAAGTCTTGTCTGGGGTCGTATGCAGTTGCGCTGCTACTCCGGAGGCTGGTGGTCGCCTCATGTATGTGTGGCCGGCAACTGCACCTTTCCACCGAAACACAATAGAATTGGTTCACGGCAGTAGTGGTTGCAGCGGTGGTACTTCCCCGGACGAATCATAATAGTTCTACCACCAACTAAAGAATGTAGCGTTATTTATTTATTTCTCTTTCTATTGATCCAATCTCTACATTCGTAGGAAGTCCGGCCATGTTTTTTGTAAAAGCTTTGTATTCGTCTAGGTATTAGGCATGAATCAGGATAATGTAGGCGGGACCTTGCGAGATGTGATCCATCAGACGTGCTGTGATCAAAATAAACATTACTAATACTTACTCAAAGTCATTTATTGAATTGTTATTAAATACTAAGTAGTTTTTATTTATGTCTATTTTGTACGTTGTACATAATTATAAATTTTTAAGAATATCCTCAATGATTCTTTCAATTTCTTTTGATATTTGTTTTTTTTTTCATTTATAATTATTTGATTTCAATTTCATATTGAGATGAAAGAAAAAAATATATATTTCTATTATTGTTTTGGCGGGAGTCGGAAAGAACATATTGTGCTCTTGTTTAATTTTCATTTTCTTGATGAATTATTTCTGGTAAAGTAGCCATCACTTTACTTGAACATCTACTGACTAGACTGACTGATACCTGACGACTAACCGATTTTTGACGTGATAACGTCTTTAAAATCGTTTTAGTCGGGTGACATGTTCAGAAACTTGTGTCACACCAAAACCTCACGAGCGCGATCGCAGGTATAACGAGAGAGAGACTGACCGATCTCCCGTCTCATCTCGAGCGCTGCCAGTCATTCCGTGAAACTTGTCACGCGGAATCCTCACGAGCGGAGGCTGGCATAGCGTTCGAGTGAGTGGACCGATCTTCCGTCTCTCTCACTCTAGCGGCATACAAACGAATGGAGATTTTTTTCTATGACTACTAAGTGATGCAAAAATTATACTTGACGCTAGCAATATGCACAGAATTTGCGATGCCATTATTGAATAATAAAACGAAAATGTAGAATCCAATGCCGTGAAACGGATTTAAAAAAATGAAGCGTGTATAGCCGCCAAACGTCAAGATTTGACATTTTCCGGTACAAAAGGTAGCGCGGGGAGTTTTGGCGGGAAGTCTAAAAAGACATATTATGTGCTCTTGTTTTATTTTCATTTTCTTGGTGTATTTTTGAGTTATATCGGATAAAGTTGATGGAATTTTGTTTGATATAGGTTAATTACAGTGCACGAGTGTTTGTGAAATAGAATAACAGTGCTAAAAGTGTTTTTTCTGCTTGCCTCCAAAATTCCATCGGGCACGTTCTAGTAAAAGTAACCATCGCTTTACTTGAATGTTGGACTGACTAGACTGACTGATTACTGACGACTTACTTACTGACTTTGTTATTACTTCGTCCAGTTTCATTGAAAGTGGCAAAAAATTGATGCAAAAATTATACTTGACGCTGGCAGTATGCACAGAGTTTGCGATGCCATAATTGAAAAAAAAAGGTAGCGCGCGTGTAAGAAGCGCATTTTCCGAAACGATCGTATACGTGCGTAAAAATACGCTGGTGTGTAACCGCACACAAACAAAGTAGATCCCAACATCGTCGTTAGAGCAGCGTTACGATCATCTACTTTTTTTACACCTTTTTTTACACCTGGTATTCTGTGTTTTTTTAAATCCCTAGCCTTGTTTTGTTGTAACCAAAACTACATGAACAAATTTATAATGCCTTCCCACTGTTGCAAAAGTTTTGCATGAGGAGGTAATGATTATATTTAAGCTTTACAATTTTTCGATAAGGCCTCTGAATACCTACTGAAAGTACCTGACGACCTCTCTGGCCTACATTTTGTATAAATTATTCGTCTGCGAGCGTCAAGGGTAGCGGCTTCAATCCCGAGATGGACATATCAACGCACAATCATTTTTTCTTAGTCATTGTTAAGGTGTGCTCGACAGATGCGACCCGATACCCAAAAGTACAAACTGTAGCGTATTTATATTAGGTTTAATTTCGTCTGTGACTGTAAAGGAAAATAGTTATAATAAAGTTAGTTATGTACCTGTCTGTCCGTGTCCCGTGTTATATGCAAGTAACGAACCCAATAATGCCGTCGCAATCACCTTTAAAAGTCAAGTTATAAGCCATTGACATATTCCGTAGTTGTGAAGATACATAGTCAATTTACAATAACAACATAATTTCTAAGATACAATACGGTTTTACTGACTTTGAGTTTTGGGTATAACATGAAAGTTTGTAGAGAAATTTTAACCTTGTTTAAGAAGGTTAAATGACCGTTAACTCGCAGTTACGACTAGTAAACTAACAATGACACGAAGAACCTATTTAAGATCCATAATGAGTCGCCGGTATCACGACACGACTCGATTGGGATTCTATTCTACAGTCATTCATACCATTTGTGTGAGATTTTAACTTCTTCGAACTATGTAAGAGATAGTCATAATCTAACCATGAACCTTCCGCCCTCTACTACTTCACCGGGCTGTCGTGGCCAGCCTAAACGGCTCAACTGGAATTAGTGGGCGTGGGATTGGTGGGACTGATCCCGGGTCCCACCTAACTTTCAAAACTTTTTATAGGTTATCCATGACTATTAGTTATTATATGATAATATGTAGGTTTTCTTACCAAATCCTTGCAAATCATCTACAAGTCTTATTATCTACCCATTAAGCCATACTCACAGTCACACCAACCTCTACTCCTACACACACACACACACACACACACACACACACACACACACACCATACATAAAAATACTCCTAGTCTGATCTTTAGTGAATTGAAAATTTCGTTGGTCCACCGGGTTGTTATATAATATAAATAATCTAATTTCAAGCAAGGTTAAGTCTTGTCTGACGTTCGACACCTACGGTGGTATTATATGAATCAGA
This sequence comes from Pyrgus malvae, assembly GCA_911387765.1. Lineage (NCBI taxonomy): Eukaryota > Metazoa > Arthropoda > Insecta > Lepidoptera > Hesperiidae > Pyrgus > Pyrgus malvae. The sequence continues at coordinate 772,032 of OU426958.1, read as the reverse complement.
AGATGTACATTCATCCTACTTGGTGTTAAGTGGTCATTGCAACCCGAAATTGCCGACTACCGAAACTTTCCAACAAAAGACAATTCAGCATCACAGCAGAAGACAACGCAGAAGCATCACAGCAATTCGTTAATTGTCTACTCACAGATGGGTACGGCGATGGTATTTTTCCTGTCCAACCATAAAAGTACTACCATCGTTTAAAAAATTTGGAGTCATCCAGAGAAACTTGAAATGAAATGAAATGAAATGAAATGAAAATATTTTATTTGCACAAATATGGGTGAAAAAGGTTTTACAAAATATTTAGAGCTCCATATTTACCCCTTAGGGTGTACAAATTGTACTTAGATCTGTGTCTCGAAAATCGGGCTAAAGATCAACAAAATCAGATTTTCCGTATCAGTCAAGCAGGACAGGACAATAACCCACTGTGAAACAATAGCAGCAGCAGACACATTGCGTGTCGCAACTGTCGCAAGTGGTGTCGCAACGCAAGTGGCGGCTGCAACGCGACACCGACCGCCTGCCCCGGAAATCGGAATCGACCCCAGCGTACCTGCTCTACTTGTGGTAGGGTAGACATGGAGGTTGCGACATTTCATTTTATCTAATAATAGTTTTAATTATTTAAATGGACCAAATTAAAATTTGTTTATCTATCTTCGTGCAGGAATACCAATATTATACATATACATCATGCCACACTGTAAGAAGTTTCAAATAAACGAAGGTTTATCGGTGGAAATGTTTGGTTGCCAGTCACACATACATTAGCGCCCATTTTCATTGGTCAGTACATTATATGCGGGGGCATGCGGGCACTCCTCGCATGCGGACTAACGACCGATGAAAATCAACAAGTCTATACAAAAAAATATATGCATACAGGCCTAGTTGAGTATTGAAATGCATTACAGGCTGCAGTGACCACTTGCCAAATTAAAACCAGCATTTTTTACAAAAAAAACCAAGCTGCAAAATTATCCTATAGGTGCAGAGGTTGGTCTCCAGAACTTATAATGTTTTCTTTAGTTCTAGTATTTACTGCCACGCTTATAATAGCAAGCTTGGAGATAGTTGAGCCGAATAGTTTTCGAGTAGTAGAATCGTTAGTCGTATCCCCTTGTGATTGTAACTGCCTACTAATCCTGTCCTAAAAGTTGTAATAGTCAAAAAAATCATCGTTCTAGGTCAATTGCTAGGAAACATTTTGCTGCTTGGGAAGCTACAAGTACTACTACTATAGGCAGTAGTAGCTATATTTGATGATGGTTGTATAAAATGACAATCGAACGGTGTTGGTTTTAATTTAAAAAAATATTTTAGTATATTTCCTGGCTTTCCCTACATAGGAACCTAGTATCTAGTATGGCATCCACTATTGTCCAAATCAAAGCTTTACCAGGGTCTGTGCAGTCACCAAGTAACATCGAGCTAGGTGTAGCGGCCTTTGAATCGAAGTCATTAGCGTCAATGTTCCTCTAATATTGTTTACGGCTCGCCTTAAAAGCTGTGCGGTAACAATAAATCACTTTCTTCGGTAATAGATCGCGGCGAAAGTGAGCGGAGTGACAAAAATGTACGATGGAAGCACGGCGCACGACTGGGTGACAAATGGAGCTTAATTTTTAATAGATTTGGTTCCGTTTTTGATCGAAGATTATAATTGCCTCGCTGTTGAAAAGTAGAAAAGTCCATCGTAGTCACGAATTCTAGCGGTGTGTACGAGTACATCAAACTGTATAATGTGTATAATATAATAGCACGTTTAAGCATACATATCTCCATTATTTACAGTAGATCTTTCCAATTTTAAATTTAAAATTCCACTGCTGAGCACAGACCAAAAATAAAAACCTTTAAGAAACTTGAGAGATATACGTTACTCAAGCGCCAAGTTGCAAAAAGGAGGAAATATGTGGTGCCTATGGTTAAAAATTACTTTGGAAGACGTACATGGAAATGGATAATTCCGACCTTATGTAACGAGGTGGCGGACATATACGATGATAGCGTATCTAAATCTTACCTAAAAATATATTACGAAAGCACTATTTGTCGATGTGTCCATAGTGATGAAATTGTTCAATATAAACTGTTAGAACAAATTGTTAATATTATAAGTAGCATAACAAATATATAAAATACTAGCTGTGCCCGCGACTTCGTCCGCGTAGATAAAGACTTGTACAAAAGGCTTGATTAGACTTGGATTATTTGTTCCTCCTCCTCCTTAGTCGTTCACTCTTCTCAGAGTGGTCGTTGCTGATGAGGTTGCAATTTCGTTCGTGACCGCTTGCCCTTCACTGTCCCTTGGATTATTGTTACCTTTTATGAAATTACTTATTATACAAAAGTTCATATTATTATGTTGAGTAGATACATTCTTCCTGAGTCCTTACATATATATATATAGACAATTCTTACTGTACTCCTCTTATAATATCGACTTTTCAGTCGTTATCATCAGTTTCTCTTTACAAATTAAACGTATTATAATAGCCTGTTTTTAAAATGTTTAGATAGTACTGCTGTGCCCGCGGAAAGGATCATTATAATTAAATAATTTGTGCTGCAAATAATGCATAGATTCATTATCATTATGTAACTTAAATATATTGCAGAAAGGTGGTGAAATGTCTACGCTATGTCAGGCGTGGTTAGTAGTTGGGAGTCAAATTCTTGGTTGCTTACACGTTGGTTGCAATTGTCGTTAACATACTGTCGTTCATACTTAATGGAGGTATTTTGAGCGATTTAAAACTTGCGACAGCATTTAGGCCACTAACAATGTAGACGTCATCAACCTGAATTGGAGCAGCGTGAGAGGATCAGGCCCTACGCGATTAAGAGTCAATTGGTCCTATTAACAACCCTTCACACAGCATCAGAAATAAATATATCGATTACTAATATTATTCTGGGCGTGACCACCATGCCGTGCTACTGCCGTGACGCTTTAGCATATTAGTGTAACACCAGTGCCAGTACTGAGTATGTATGTAAGCTCTTATTAAATTAACCACTGAAAACGTCTGCTCATTTCAATAACATTTTTTTTATTAGACCCTCGGCAATTGCTTATTCGTTTATTCGAAATCACTTTTTTTATAAATAAACCGAACAAAGAGGCAGAAAGGCCGCGTGGTTAAGCGATCACTGTCGCCTATGGAAACGGGCAACCCCAGCGGAGCCACCCGAGCACTGCCGGCTTTCAAGAAGATCTTTCTTTACAGCTTTCTTGAAGAACCCTATGTCAAAGTCCACTGGAAATGCCTCAGCTGGAAGGTTGTCCCATAACTTACACATCCGTTCAAACATCAAAAGGAGCGTGCAAAGCGGCCTGTGGAACTTTAACCTTCGACTGGTGGTGTAATCATGATATGGTGACGTAGCTATCATTTTGAAAAGATCACTCAGCATAGTAATAATAATAAAGTCGGTATAGCATAGAATAAAGTCGGTAGAACACTTTGTTTTTTTTTTTTTAATTAAACTCATCATTCAAATTTCTGCTTCGCCGGGAATCAAACTCGAGACACAGTCACAGCCTTCAATTTGGGGGGGGGGGGTCGCCAAGAAATTTTGGTGGGGGGTCACTAAGAAATTTGGAGGAAGAGGTGTCTCAAATTGGCTTGATTCGCTTTACATCTACGCATGAGTGAGGGCTTTTGGGGGGGGGGGTCATGTCCCCTGTGACCCCCCCTGGGACCGCGCCTGCGCGAGTCGATAATTATTATTGTCTATTAAATAAGGTCGATACCAATAATATGTGGATGTAACCACCGCGCCGCGCCTCCATAATGCTCTACCACAATGAGTACAATATCAGCGCCAGTTCCAAAGCTCTCTAAGTTGTTAATTTTTTATTAGATACTTTATTAAGTAAATATACTCGTAATTAATTATTTGAAATAATCTCCACCTTTCCACTTTGTAATAGCGTTATTGGGTAAAATAATGATTATGTAACACCACCTGTAAATCTACCTGTAAAAAGCAATTAAATATGAATAAATGGATAACAACGACATCTATCGTATAGCGTGTAAACTAAATTGTCGATATACCGAATTTGCAACAGATCACTAAATAGTTCTGAATGTGAACATAGATGTCGGCAGTAGCCTCGTTTTGATAAGGTTTTGTACATTTTGTATTGAGGATTTCTTTGAATATGTGGTGGTATGTATGGTTTTTTTAAATATTTAGAGATGAAATCTAGCATAAGTGATTGAAAACTTGCTATCAGAATATTAAGAGATGTTAGTAGTTATCGAAACTTGTGGTGTGACCGCTCGCATTAACTTTATTATAGCGTGCAGGCGTTCATCCATTTCATCATTCTTGAAATTGACGTAACTTTTTTGTTTGTGAACCGATTTAAATAAAACAAACCCTAAATGTTAATCCAAAAAAATACCAATACTTCAGTGAAAACCGCATCCTTCTACGTTAAGCCGTTCCTGAGATTAGCGCGCACAAACGAACAGATAAACAGACAAACAGATAAACAGACAAACAGACAAACAGACAATAATTCTAAAAATCATTGTTTTGGGTTCTATTACGCTAATAAATAGCCCTAGTGACAGTTTTTTTCAAATATATTCAATGTACAGAAACGGACTTGTTACAGATTTATTATATGTATAGATATAGATATACAGAATAAGTAAAATTATGTAAGGGTGTGAAGCAAGGAACTTGATTTATTTTGCCGACAAACTGGCTTACAGTTTGGCAATCACAGAAATAGAAGATAATGTACACTCTTTTGTTGGAAATAAAAAAAATAATAAAACCAAAAGAGCCAATATACCAATACCAAAAGAGGACCAAAGTGACATTTTCCTTCGCAGATGTGCAGTCTGGGTTTAGGCCTCGGCTAATGGTATAAGTACCATTACTTAGAGTTTTTTTAAATATTTAATGTAGTATTATGTACACATCACACACTACATTATGTAGTATTGTGTACATTATTTGTTTTGAACCGTTGGATTAGCCGTAATGGCGGTAAAATGCAAAGAGATCACTTTGATGTATAGTGATCTAGCTTATATCTAGCCCTAAAGCAATGTGTCGCTTAGTTTGTAAGCTGGATATATGAATACGCCCATGAGCATGTTCGTTTTAAAAACAGACGGCAGTTGCTAAATCTTGTCGAACGCGGTTAGAAAATATTTGAAGGACTGAAGATCCAGGCCTCGTTTAATTATGGAGCTTACATCCAGCTGTCGAGCCAAACCTGACATATACATAAATACTGAAATGCTACTAGCATAAGGTATATGTACAGAGAAATAAAGAAAGAAAGAATTTTACATCAGTCAGTGTATTTAATGTTGTCGTTAACGTAATGCTCAGGCGCTAATAATATTTTTGCGCCCGATAAGCCTTAAACGGTTAAACGGCGTCCGCTGATTCTGTTAAATTGGTTCCATAATGATCAACTACTTATGTAATGTGACTTTTCAAGAGGTGAGTTATGAATTATGATTCTGTAATCTTGGCTCTTAAAAATAACACCGTTTATGCTAGTATTTATTGATGCATAATTTGAAACCGTAAATTACGTGAATAATAAAAAAAAGATAAGATTAAAGTATGCACTAAACTTAATTAAGGCGATTAAGAAGGCGAAATTGTAAATTTGGCAATAAAGAATAAATAAATAAACTCCTCCCGAGAAACAATTCTGTTGTGTTTCGGTGGAAAGGCAACCATCAGCCTTCGGAGTAACAGCACAAACAGCGCAACTACATACGACCTCAGGCAAGACTCAGGCGTGCTTGAGGTTGTGTTTAGAATACTACTAGAAATTTAAAAAAACTTACTACAAAATACTAATGAAAATAAATTCTTATGTTATTCGCATATAGTAGTTTAAACAACCAAAATTACATTTCTAATTACTAGATGGTCATCCATGACTGCATGGACTATATAGTACTGACTACGCCCATTTATTATTTAAAAATAGAAGTCTGTGTTGCTAAGATATTATTTTTTAGTCTGCTGAAATGGGCCAGGGCCGGTGACATCAGTTCGTTTCTAGAAACGCTTGTTTTCCTGCGCGCTACTGCGAATTGCTCCTTATTCGTCAATACTACATAACACCGATATGGCGACGACTTGTACACACATTGATACGTTCAATGCGCTACAAGCTGCTAAATACATAATATTAAATTATGTACTTACGATTCAAAATTAATAACCGTTTAAGTCAAATTTGTGTTTCGGCTAGTTTTAAAGGTAAATAGCAGCAACAAACAATTAGTTATGAGGATTTTTAAACTTTTTCTGCTAAATTAAATAACAGCAAAAATAGCAAAGCAAATAAATAATGTAGTTTAAAAAACTAAAAAACACGCTTTTGTGAAAATACGAACTAAAAAGTAAAAAATAAGAAGAAAATGTATTTTACCTACTGTAAAAAAAGTTTTAGTACGTATTTTCACAAAAGCTTGTAGTTTTTTAAACTACATTATTTATTTTTTGTTATATATATATATATATATATATATATATATATATATATATATATATATATATCCCGGAACCTATTTGACGTCCAACATGACATTAATTGCATTTAATGTGGCGACCACCGACTTTCGACGTCCGATATATGGACGTCAGATTAATTTGCTTGAATTTTTACACCATTTGATCATAGATGGCGATAGGGATACCATATCAATTTTTGTGATGGACTCCAAATTGGCTCGGATGTGTCTGAAAATGGATATTTTAGTTCACGGTGTTGACGCTAGAGGGCCTATATACAGGGTGCCGTATATTCACTTTCATTACACCGATCATCTGGCTACTTGCCGATTTTATTTAGCACATGTTGCCAGCTCGTGCCCTTGATGGCGCGGCGTTGCCAGCTCGTGCCCTTGAAGGCGCGGCGTTGCTATTCTTATTGTTCGCGACTACTGGTTTAGATTAAATATCGCATGATTACTGTTCGCGACTTATCTCATGATAACTTATGTATAAAATTTATAGTCAATAGGTGTTGTACATTACATATTACTCGTTTCGTATTATTTTGATATCAATATGTGTATTGTTTGTTTTTTTTAAATAGTATTTTTTATTTTATTTTTTTATTCATTTATTTCAGGCCAAGGCCCATAGAAACTAATACATAAATGCCTGAATCATTTGGATTTTTTAAATGATTTTAATTAATTGAGAATATTCGAGAAAGCTTCTCAAATGATCTGGATTTTTTAAAATAATTGTAATCTTTTTTCGAATGATCTGGAGATTTTTAAAATAATAGCAATTTTTTTTATTAATTGAAAATATTCGAGAAAATTCCAGAAACTTCTCGAATGATTTGAAGATTTTTAAAATAATTGCAAACTGTTTTAATTAATTCAGAATGTTCGAGAAAGTTCCAGAAATTTCCCAAATGATCCGGAAAATCCTACTAATATTATAAACGCAAAAGTTTGTAAGTATGGATGTTTGTTACTCTTTCACGTAAAAACTACTGAATGGATTTAAATGAAACTTTACAATAATCAGATTAGATCTTATACATCAGAATAACACATACAGTGGCGGTCCCAGGAGGGGTCACAGGGGACATACCACCCCAAAATTCATCAGTCACGTGTAGATGGAAGGCGAAACAAGCCAATTTGGGACACCTCTTCCCCCAAATTGTGTGTCAAGTAAGTATCAAGTAAGTAGGAAAATATCTACCATCTGCGAGCTATTCTGGCGTGCGCTGCCAAAACCGCTACAGTTACACATATGTAATGTATGATTGAAATGTTTATCTTAAATAGTCCTACAAATAACTCGTCCACGGCATTTCAGAAGGGACTTCACTTTATAGTAATGATCCTCTTTAACGCGGGTGAAACCGCGGGTCACAGCTAGTAATACAATACAAAATAAAATTGACTTAAAATAATCACTATACATAAACAATACATTATCTAGGTAACACGAGGTTTCGGCGTCGTGTTGCGCGCGGTGTCTGGTAGCCGGCCTCAGAATCGCCGGAATACAACACCTCTCAGCCAAAAGTCTTCCTTCATGAGGGTTGGCAGCTGTTCCGTGGGGACTCTCACCACATATGAATTAAAATTAACACTGTGGCGAGACTCCGATCGCTCAACCCTCAATCTGCAGTTGGTCTTAATTCTGATGTACGCTACAATCTCCTCGACCTTTGTAGAGTCATGCAGTTGGGACACGTACAGCAGCGTCGTCGGTTTGGCCGGCTGCAGCATTCGGTCCGGGCCGGTCGGTGCAGTACCAATTCTATTCGGACGAGTGGGCTTCCTCTTCGTCTTCTTTTCAACCTTCACGAAACCCTCCTCGTCGCACTGGTTCTTAGCTGAACGCAACTTTGGCAGATCCTTACGAATTGATTCACTCTGGATCTGCGTCCCCCATTTTTGCAGCTTAGCCTGTGATGGAGAAGGTTTGGTGTTAGCAGCAATAGTAGCATGGGCTCGTCCGGGGGTCGACGTACTCAGGTGCCGACGACGGGTGCCGTGACCTCGGCGAAGGCTTGATGCGCTGCAGCGTTTGCGTTACTCGCTGAATCATCAACCATCGCTGACTCTGCTGCCGACGGAAGCATTTTGCACCCCGCGCCTCATGTTTACGTTAGAGGCTTCGGGTAACCTACAAACCGAAACAGCGTTACGCAACAACACTACTTCGACCATGACCGAAACTTCACCGTGGCATCAGTAAGAGAAACCAACAACACAAAGGCGCTGCTTAAGATGCTTCCTGTGCAAATCAAAGGACCGAGGGGCGTCTGCAATGCATACGCCTTGTTGGACGACGGGTCGACGTGCCAGTCGAACCCTTATACATAGAAGGCGTCGCGGGAACAAAGATCGACGCTGAGAAATCCAAGCGCGTTGAGTTCGGTGTCAGAGGCCTTCACTCCAAGCTGCACAGCATCACGGCACGAACAATGTCCAACATACGACTGTCATCACAGGGAGTGCATCATGGAGTCCTGCAAGCACCTGCGAGATATAGAAGACCTGCTGCAATATGAAGAAGGTTCACCGACAGTCTTACTGGGTCAAGACAACTGGCAACTACTGGCAAGCGACGAGCTGCGTCACGGCGACGACAAACAACCGGTGACCTCTCATACGCCGCTCTGTTGGGTACTCCACGGACTCCGGGAATTGGGGGGCGCACAACGACATCGCATCCACCACATCCACAGCCACGAAGAGGAGGAGCCAATGGAACAGCTGATGAAGCAACACTTCGCTTTGGAGTCACTGGGGGTAGAGGCCAGGAGATATTTTACCGATGCTGAGCGCCGAGCCATGCAGATCCTAAAGGCCAAAACGAAGCGGATCCCGACGGGCGGCTTCGAGACCGGACTGCTGTGGAAGACCGATAATATCCACCCACCTTCCAACTTCCAGTCTGCACTCACCCGACTTGAACACATAGAACGAAAACTGGATCGAGACGACAACATGAAGAAAAGATACAAACAGCAAATAGCCAATCTTGTGGAGAATGGTTTCGCCGAAGCAGCGCCGACAGAGAAAAGTGCCAAGCTGTGATACCTACCTCACTTCGCCGTTATCAACCCACAGAAGCCTGAAAAGCTACGCATCGTGCACGATGCCGCTGCCAAGACAAGAGAGGAAGACACGAGGGGTCAGCCTCAACGACATGTTGCTGTCCGGACCAGACCTGCTGCAGTCAGTGTCGGGCGTACTCATGAAGTTTCGTCAATGCCCGATCGCAGTCACAGCTAATATCAAGGATATGTTCCTGCGTGTCACTATTCAAGAGGAAGACAGGGACATGCAACGTTTCCTATGGAGAGACGACCGGCGGGAGGGCCCGCCCGATGAATACCGGATGAAGAGCGTCATCTTCGGAGCTACTTCGTCGCCGTGCACTGCCATCTACGTAAAGAACACCAATGCCGAGGAACACAGAGCCGAGTATCCTGAGGCAGCCGCTGGACGCGCCGCACCCGACCATCGCCGCCGGCGATTGGAACGCCAAACATACGGGGTGGAACAGCCACGCCGCCTGCAGGAACGGACGACACCTCTTTAACAATGCCGAGCACCGCGGGTATGCAGTCCAGGGCCCAGAATGCCGGACACTACCTGGAACAACAGGGGCACTCGCCCGATGTCATAGACATCGTCGTACACCGCGGTCTCGAGGTCCAGCCCACACTGGAGTCGCTGCAAGACGGCATGGGGTCCAACCATGTTCCCGTCTCGCTAGTCCTGGTGAAGAACCCAGTGAGGGTCTCGCCACCGAGGCCACGTCTCAAAACAGACTGGAATGCCTTCAAGAAGACACTGGAGATCACCACCCCAACTCGGCCTGTCTGCACGGGAGGTGATGTCGACCAACTAGCGGTCGACCTCACTGCCAGCATACAAGGCGCGTTGGAGGGGGCCACAGAAGAGATTCCATCACGGGGAGCACTGTCCCCCCACCCACCTCGCATCTACCAACTCTTACAGGAGAAAAGGCGCCTTCGTAGGAGCTGGTAGAACACCAGATGCCCGACACAGAAGCTTCACCTCATCCGAGCCAAGGAAAGGCTCCAGGCCGCGTTGGAGGCGCACGCGACCGTGAGCTGAGAGTCGCGCCTGGGTGTCGCGCAAGACGATTGGCCTTCCATTCACCGTCTTTGCTGCCAATTTACCAACACCCCGGCTCCGGTCCGCCCATTGACGCATACGGACTGCACGCCTCGCTACCGGGCGGAAGATCGGGTAGAGATCTTCGCCAACAACCTCGAACGCCAGTTCCGGTCGAACCCCTCTCAGGAGACGGAACATATTTTAGCAGTTGAGCGCCACCTCCTCGAGTACTTCGCACCGCCTATAGCTCCTGATGAAAATCCCGTCGTCGTCTCCCCGAGCATGGTCCAGAGTGCGATCGAAAGGACTAAAGCCAGAAAGGCTCCCGGCGCAGACCGCATAACGAACACGGCGCTCCGCCAGCTTCCCAGGAAGACGATGGGAGCCGTCACGCGCCTTTTCAACGGCATTCTGCTTACGGGGACATTCCCGCACTCATGGAAAATTGGGCCCGTAATCATGTTACCCAAGCCGGGGAAAAGCATCCTAAAGCCTGAGAGCTATAGGCCCATCACGCTTCTCTCAACCATTTCGAAGGTCTTCGAGTCGCTCCTGCTGCAAGATCGAGGGTACTGCACTATGGTGCAGTACCTTCTATGGTGCGGTGGTGATATGTCACCGCCGCACTGAACAATAACAAGCGAGCGTGTGCAGTATTCCTTGACATGGAAAAAGCGTTCGATCGTGTTTGGCATGACGGCTTGCTCTACAAGATCTCGCAGTCGTCGGTGCCCAAGCGCATCGTACAGTTGATCTCCTGCTTCTTGGACAACAGGAGCTTTAGAGTGGTAGTAGACGGCGCACTATCAGAAGAGCATCCCGTGGCAGCCGGAATCCCGCAAGGAAGCTGCCTATCTCCTACGTGCTACGCTACGTACATCCCAGCGGCAGGGGGGGCATTGCTAGTCCTCTATGCCGACGACGCGGCGTTCGTGACAACGTCGCTCAACTCCGCGCACGCCGCGTCCAAGATGCAGCGTGCCCTCGATGCCCTCCCCGACTGGCTCGCGAAGTGGAGACTGTCGGTGAACGTGGGGAAGACCCAGGCCGTCCGGATAGGCGGCAGCTCTTCTAAGGACCCCACTCTGAAGCTCAACGGACAAGACATCCTGTGGTCCACCCGGGCGAAGTACCTGTGTGTTTAGACCACAGACTTACAATGAATCAATAAATCAATCAATCAATCAATCATTTATTTGTCGAATTTATTTGTCGAAGCACTACGTGGACAACATACTCATCAGCTCGAGGTCGGCGAGCTTCCAGCTTCGTCCGGTGCTCTCTTCGAGCCTCCCTCTTTGTGTTAAGACCACACAGTATAAGCTGTACATCCGCCCCCGCCTGACGTATGCGGCGCCGGCCTGGTACGCGCTCGTGAGTGAGCCGCAGCGCAAACGTTTGCGCACGGCTCAATCGCGCGTGCTGCGACAGGTCGCGCAAGCGTCGTGGTGCGTCAGAAACGCAGTCATCCAGAGGGACTTTTCGAGAGCCTGGACGACTTCATGCGCTGCCTCGCCACCAAAATGTTTGCGCGTGTCGACCCGGCGCGATTCTCGCATCTGCGGGATCTGGCGCCGCCCCACGCTCGTCTACTCGACCGCAGACCGGTCCCGCGCGATCTCCTGGCGCGGGACCCACCTGTGGCCGCCGGGGCTTCATGAAGAGCTGATTGACCCGCGGCACCAAGGTGCCGCGCCCCCACCGGGCTTCACTAGCGGCGCAAGCCGCAACCCACGGACCACGACAACCCCGATCCAGCAAGGAGCTGGATCCCGCCCATCGGTAAGCCAGGGAGCCCCCTGGCTTACAACCCTATTGACGAGCTCTGCAGTTGCGGGCCACGGAAGAAACCCCAAGATAGAGGAATCCGAAACTTGGCTCAACCGCACGAGCACAAGCCGCACGAGTTGAAAACCAGCAGCTGAATTCACTTACCACTGGGCTCTACTGGAGGAAACACCTTCAAAGGAAAATCGTCTCTTCTTTGAAACCTGCCTACGCTGAACACATCAAGCAACATACAGTCCACTTGCACACCACAGTTACTGATTTAGTTAATATTATGAGCTTGACTGTACTTTCTGGATTCCATATTACACTACTGAAAGGTAGCATGTTTGCTAGCTAAGTAAACGTTAATATACGGTTAGTATAATAAGTCGTTAAAAGTACTCGTTAATGGTAGGATGCCCAAAGTACTTAGGAATGAGCTGACAATATACTTAAAAATACGGAAGTAGTATATATGTAAGTAAGAACGGTAGGCTTATCTATTATAAAATAAATATAAATATACAGCAATATACATGGATGTAGTAAGTATAACAATATGGATTGGTTGACAAAAGTATTGCGAAAAATATATGTACCTGTATAAATTTATTTTGGAGGATATTGCAACAAGGTAAATTTTAAATAATAGTCACGGTATTATAGCTTGTAGTAAGTTAATATTCATAGCTTTTATTGCCCTAAGTCTGCTGTAACTCGTGGTAGCCACAAGGTTGCAAAATGAAAGGTTGCCAAAAGTGTTCCTGGATTTATATATATATATATATATATATATATATATATATATTATAGTTATTTATTTTTTATTCTCATAATAATATTATTGCATTGTTATCGGCCCTCGACTCCTGTGCAAATTTTCAAGTTAAGCAGACGCTTAGACGTGTTAAAAATATAAAACTTTACATTTGTTTCATTAAGTACCTTAGGTCGCGAACTTATCAGTCGCCCCTCATATATATTTTTTTATCCTGATGATCCTAGTTAACACTTTAATATAAAGTTATGAGATTATTGTATTGTCATCGGCCCTTGACCCCTGTCCAAATTTTCAAGTTAATCAGACTCCTAGAAGTAAGTGAAAATGAAGTTAAAAGATTCCATTACATACATACATACAGGTTAAGCTAATGAAAGCGTGTTAAAAATGTATAAGAGCAGCGTGGTGGAATAAGCTCCATGCATAAAAATGGAGGAGCCTTGCTTAGCAATGGAACGTTAAAAGGAAAGCAGACAGATGCACCACTAACTTCTACTTCTAAATATGATACGGACGATAACTAAGTACTCGTAGATAAGAGTATCATAGAGATAGATCTCTGCTGGAAACAGGCTTAACGTTGTGCAGACGATGCCCAAGATAAAAATCAAGTAGCAGATCTTTTATACAGAATGGAATGTGTGCCAAAAACAGCAAATGCAAAGCTACAATTTATTGAATTTGCTCGTGTATAAGTAAACCACGCCGAGAACACACGTTGTATTTGGGCATGCGTGGGTCAAAGCGTTCCCAAGATGGGTAGAGGTAGAGGAACTTAGCGACACTTTAACAAGTTTTTATCATGATGAACGTGGGCCGCCGCAAGATACCGATTTAATGGATCTTTTGGCTAAATGTTTGATGGACGAGACATGTAAATGTCAATATACGATTTATTAGACAAATCCTTTACTGATTGAATAGGTTCTGAACAGTGTGAATTTTTAATTATATTATAGGTCATTCTTTTGCGGCCGTACCATGTAGATAGGTATCTATTTATAATATGTTGGCTGGCTGCAACCCTTCCACTATTTCTTCTTCTACTTCTGGGCACGCGTCACGTATTGAGGAGGCCTGCAGCTTGCTCCGCCACCAGATGGGGTTTACTAGACGACCAGCTGTTAGATATTTTAAAATCTCCGACAGAGTTTAACCAATGTTATAGAACGATAGCAACCGGAGCCGACGGCTTAAGGTGAACTTCGAATTTTTTTTAACAAATTTGCTTCTAAAGTTATCACCTATCTCAAACACGACAGCGTCCGTTTCGCTTAGCTGCATAGGAGATCGCTTGAGTTCTACGATAGTCGCTGGGCCATGCCCAATCTATACTTAGGTACGTAGATAGAGACACACATAATTACCGCAATACATTTTCCACATGCTGTACCGCGTGTTACCAATTTGATAATACCATGGTATGTATATGTCGCAGTCGGATCGTATAATCCGCCGTATAACATTACAGCTAGCCGGTTCCTAAAACAGGGCCGTTCTGTATTGTGGCGGGTCCACGATTAGCCGGATTGTTATTGCGATACGTTCTACAATATGGCGGCTCACGTTTAGCCTCATTGTAATGAAGCCTCGTAGGCACCCTGAAACACATTTTCACTATAATTATTTATATTCGAAAAATACCCAAACCGAATCAGAGCACCCCACTATCCACGTGGTCTTGTCTGTACTACCCCTAGAGTGTATATAAAAAGCCGGAGGCGCGGAGGGAGACCACTCCCCGCCCGCCGTAGGTAAGCGTAGGCATCAAGAGAGCCGGAGCGGCTGAGGCTGGTCGCCGAAGGCGACCAAAAAGCCGTAGCTGCGCGAAGGCGAGCGCAGGTGCCGCGCTTTCTTACGCTGGGGCGGAGGGAGTGGTCTTCCCGCAGCGCCGGAGATGTCACAGAGCCACTTGTTTTATTACATTATCCAAGCCTTGGAAAGTGATTAATTCATTGTCAATTATCACTTTATCTAAATTGAGTAGATATTATAAATAATGGCTAGATGATACCTATATAATATCCGGATTTATTACTTTGGCTGTAACATATAGGCAATTGGGCGGCACGATATTACGCCGCTTTGACAAACGCGAAGAGCTCATACAATACAACGTTCGCTAATTTAGCTGAATTGCAATCCGGCTGAACGAGAGTGCGCCGTATTACAATACAGCCCTGTTTTAGGAAATAGCTAGCCGGAATGTAATACGGCGGATTATACGATCCGACTGCGACATATACACGGTCTGTTACATGAATAGCAAATTACATGACATCCACCGTGTCGTAGTGGGTGATGAGCCGACTGCGAAGCGTGAGGTCGTGGGTTCGATTCCCACTCAGGACAAATATGTATTTGTGTGATGAACGTGACTATTGTTCTGTGTCTGGGTGTTAATTTATCTTTTTTTCATTTGAATGGAGTAGCAGACGACCACGTGGTGTTAAGTGGTCGCTGCAGCCCATGGACATCTACACACAACCTCAAGCAAGCATAGGTAAGTCTTGTCTGAGGTCGTATGCAGTTGCGCTGCTACTCCGGAAGCTGATGGTCGCCTCGTGTAAGTGTTATATATTTAAGTATGTATTTAGAATAATATAAGTATGTTTATCAGCTTTCTGATTAGCATAGCACAAGCTTTGCTTAGTATGAAATCAGATGGCGTTGTGTGAATTGTCCAAAGATATAAAAAATATTCTAATCAGGACCACGACCATTATAGCAGCTCTAGAGATGAATGCTAAACTGTTATTGAATGGTGGATCGAAAAGTTTTCTTTTTTCAATTATGGCATCGCAAACTCTGTGCATACTGCCAGCGTCAAGTATAATTTTTGCATCAATTTTTTGCCAGTTTCAATGAAACTGGACGAAGTAATAACAAAGTCAGTAAGTCGTCAGTAATCAGTTAGTCTAGTCAGTCCAACATTCTAGTAAAGCGATGGCTACTTTACTAGAACGTGTCCGATGGAATTTTGGAGGCAAGCAGAAAAAACATATTTTAGCACTGTTATTCTATTTCACAAACACTCGTGCGCTGTAATTAACCTATATCAAACAAAATTCCATCAACTTTATCCGATATAACTCAAAAATACACCAAGAAAATGAAAATAAACAAGAGCACAATATGCCTTTTTCGACTTCCCGCCAAAACTCGATCGAAAAGTTCACGGCCTGACATTCATAACGTTTATATTATTTTTACAATATTATTTTTAAAATTTTGTTGTAGTAGTTTTTGTGGTTTTTAAGTTATAGCGTGCTAAAAGAGACCTAGTATTCAGTTTTAAAAAAATGGACAAAATTGAACAACAAAGAGATCTATGATAATATGACAAAAACATTAGGGGAATCTGGGCCATCACATACCACTGTAAAAAAAAATGGGTAGCAGAATTTAAACGTGGACGAGAGAGCATTGAAGATGACCCTCGCTCCGGCCAGCCTATCACGTCTACGACGGAAGAAAGCATACACAAAGTGTGTGATCTCATGTTGGAAAACCGAAGATTGACTATTAGGGAGATTACAGACGCTATAGGCATTTCGTATGAGCGAACACAAAACATCATTATCAATAAACTCGGATTTTCTAAGGTATCAGCCAGGTCCTAGATATAGGGTCCCTAGACTGCTTTCAGTTGAACAAAAACGATTTAGTTAAACAATTTCTCGCGACTGTTTGGAGATGTTTGAGGCTAATCCACAGGACTTTTTGGATCATTTTGTTACTATGGACGAAACCCTGGTTCACCACTATACGCCCGAGACCAAACAATAGTGCAAGCAGTGGAAAAAATCTGATGAAAGAAAGCAAAAGCAATTTTATCGGCTGGCAAGGTGATGGCATCAGTTTTTTGAGATGCTCGTGGATTCATAATGGTGGACTATCTTTCAAAGGGCCAAACAATAAACTGCATACTATTGCACCCTATTGTGTCGTTTGCGTGAAGAAGTTAAAGAAAAACGTCCAGGATTACTGCGCAGGAAAGTGTCGTTTTACCAGGAAAACGCACGCGTTCACACTTCTGTCGAAAGCATGGCTCAAATTCGTAACTGTGGTTTTGAACTGCTGCCCCATCCGGCTTATTTGCCTGATTTGGCACCATCTGACTTTCCTCTGTTTCCCAACTTAAAAAAACATCTTAGTGGCCAGAGATTTTCATCAAATGAAGTGTTGAAGCCGCAGTGAACCAGTATTTTGCAGACCTTAAAGAATCATTTTTTAAAACCGGAATAGGAGCTTTGCAAAATAGATGGAAGAAATGCATTGAGTTAGGTGGAGATTATGTTGAGAAATAAAAATATTTTTGCATGCAATTTATTTTGTTTTCTTGTTGAGGCCGCGTACTTTTCAATCCACCCTCGTATATTATTATTGAATTAAGCTTTTTAAGATTTTTTTAAATAATTGGTAACAAATTGAACCTTAGTACGTTAACTCATTCTAATGGTTCACTTTGCCGTTCTAACTACATTCATAATGAAAATCGGCATTGATGAACTAGATGCAACTAGGTATTGATGAAGCAGAAGCGCGCCCTCCGTGCCGCAGCCGCGCGTGAAGTGAGTACCCAAGTAAAGTAAATATCACCCGCTCGGGGCGTACCATGTTGGGCACCTGCCGCCCTTGTCCTACTCCCGCAGTAAGAAGTTACGAATATGGTTAAAAGTTTATTCAAGTGGTTCGGGTTTAGGGTATAAAAATGTCTACTTACACCACAGACTTAAACTGAATTCTTCAGCTGTGCTCTAGTCTATCTACACCATCGATATAATATTATATCGATGATCTAAGTACACCGTATCACTAGTGGTACAGCCCACAGGTACAGCCGGTGCTACGATGCACATGAACGTATCTGATCTACCTCTCTACACAATATTTGATGTTTATGTAAGGCAATAAAAGTAGAATGCAAAAAATCTGGTATGAAGTGATCGCCGCAGCTCAAAACGTTTCCCAACCTTAACCAATACCGGATATTGTTTGAGTAGTTGCGTTATTACTCCTGGGGTGATAATAATTTGTAAATGGAAAATAAAAAAATCCTTTCATGTCAGAAGAATGTGCAGTAGGTACTTCTTCCCGATGTTGACCTTTGCGCGCCATGTATTTATGTACCGAAAAATATTGGAAAAGACATTTCTGTGTATGTTCCTATATACGTACTTAGATGTATCTTCGACATTATTGTTTTTACAAGCCTTTATGTTCTGTACCTCATTTGACGCATCTTCTATCTTCTTCTATTCTTATACATATAAAAGAGGATGTTTGTATATATGACATCGCAAAACTCAGAAACTATTCGACCGATTATTATGAAAATTGGTATGTATATGTATTTTTTCACGGAGAAGGTTTATATACTATCCATTATTATTATTATTATTTAATATTTAAACGCGATACGGAGTTCGCGGGGTCAGCTAGTATACATATAAAAGAGGATGTTTGTATATATGACATCGCAAAACTCAGAAACCATTCGACCGATTATTCTGAAAATTGGTATGTATATGTATTTTTTCACGGAGAAGGTTTATATGCTATCCATTATCATTATTATTTAATATTTAAACGCGATACGGAGTTCGCGGGGTCAGCTAGTTAATATTAAATGCTGGTAACTGAATCGTAGACAAGAATACCTATATATAAGTATATTATTAATATCTGGATTACTCCAATTCCAGAAATACTAGTGCAGCTAAGGCTCAATCAGTGTAAGAGATGGTTAATAACTAGTAACCGGCTGGCAGTTTTACTTCGGTTACACTTACAGGAATAGCAAGAGATGCTATCTTTTAAGAACTTGTAGACTGGTTTACCCTGTCTCGTCCAAGTAGATAGTCCCTATTCCTATACCGACATTCGGGCCTTACACTGCACATCGGCGAACAATGAGTCAGTCGGTCGAGCAAGCTGCACACGCTGACGTCGGTCACGCTCGGCGGCGCGGTGGCAGGCGACCTTCACCACCGCGGCACCGGCACCCGCCCTGCAACTCCTAGTTTTACTTGGTAGCGAGTTTAAGGTAACTATCGGGTACATTTGCTACCTATCTAAAAATGTGAACACATAGTTAATTGTTTTTGCCATTTTTTGCTTACAGCAGCAGATAGATAAATGGTTTAAAAATATTGACGTAGAATCTGAAATGCTTCGTTTGTTCAATAATATAAACGCTTCCTAGTGGTCAGTGTGATCCTGGTTTAGCAACAGGTACCTAGCTGATTAGCGATTAGCTATGGAGCCATACCGATCGATCACTCAGGCATTTGGACATGAAAATCACTGTGAGGGTAAAGTCGTGTCTGGGTAGTATTCAGTATGTTATATTATACCACTAATGCAATGTATTTATGCATTGTTATGATTGAATGATTTAATGGAGGTGCGTAAAAATGTTGAAGTGAATAGTAGAAAATAATAATAGTTAAGTTATGGATCACGTAATAGGCCCTTTGATGAAATGCAGGCCCGCAGGATTCATTTTTTATTTGTGTCCAATAACGCCAATTGCAGCATCAAGATATGCAGAGATTTAACAATCAGTTAAGACGCAGCGGGGGTAGCTTTGATCTTCTTAATAGGTGCACTGACTGATTTATTTTAGTAAATAAGTTTTATAACTTATAACATGTACCTACATAATCTTGTCATAATGTCATTGAACCTAGAAACACTACCATTTTCAGATAATGGATAATGCTAAACTTTTAACAAAAAACCAGCAGCCAGACGGCCGTAATCCCCTGACTTCTGTTGACAGGATAATCGAATCGTTACCAAACCTACAAATAGATAAGTGAGCAAATCGCAGCTTCCAGTTAAGGCAAAGCGTCGTGACATGTCTCACATGTCCAAAGCTCGCATGACACAGATAGCCCGTGACCATATACGCGAGCGCAGATGGTCGCCGTCTGCCTTATGTTGCGCCACTCGAGAGAAATAGCGACAGCCACGCGCCGGAGAAAGGCTCTAATCAAATGGACATCTATCTTGGAAATTGGTTTGAAACATCGCTTGTAAATGCCCCATATAATATGAAAATACATAACCACATTTATGTACTAATAACTTATCGGTCGTATAGGCCCATCGATAGATTTTTGTGAAGCGCAATTATCTTGCTACCAATCAGTCAAACGTTAAATCGCTTTCATCACATTAAAAACTATTTGAGCTTCGTATATCACGGTTGTGGTTCTTTCAAAACGTAACGCTCAATGAATTCCTCGCTGACTTCCAACTGCCTCTCCTTATAAACTGCGCACTCCTTGGCGTGAGCAACCACCGGCTCCGTCCTGTCCTCGTCACAATACTTCATGAAAGTATCCGGGTCGTCAAAGGTCTTTTGAGCCAGAGCTGGCTCCATTAGCACGTACGGGAATATTCCTATAGCCTCGAACATTCCAAACATCCGCGCTCTATTACACCACTGAAGAAATGCATTGTAGTCGTATCCTAAAATTTTTAATCGATCTATTGCGACCTCGTCTAGACTTTCCATGAAGATAACGAAGTATTGGCGGAAAACCATGTTCTCATATCTTTCACGAAAACTTCGAGATGTGTTTAAATATAAAAATACCATGAGATCGAAAGCTGGGGGACCGTAGCGGATGCATTGATAATCTATGAGCAGCGCGCTCATCGGGGCGCCCCCCTCGTACTTAAACAAAATATTGTTGACCCACAAGTCTTTGTGGTTGATAACGTTTAAGCCGTCGCTTTCGGTGAGGGAGGCGCAAGCTTCTATGTATAATTTTACAAGGAACTGTTCCAAATCCTTCGGATACTGGATCCATTTGTCAGAGAACGTCTTTAGAAAATTTGTGGTAAGCTTAGCGGCAGCGCGCAACCAGGGTGAATCGCGGAAAGTAGGATCCTTTAATAAATCTGCGTAATGTTGTCCAAACGACACAAGGCCGTTAAGGAGTCTCTTGGTTTCGTAGTTCGTGAAAGCTGCGTGGAAGCGCGCGAGGGAGGCCGCGGTGAGCAGCGTGTGTTTGAGGTCGAGGCAGGCCAGCGACGGCAGCTGGCGGTACCCTTGGTGCAGTAAATCTGGCATCACCAAAATATTCTCGCTGCATATGTAGGCCTTAGCAAACCACGTGTCGGTTTCTGTTGGTAAATAAAAATATAATGAATGTAATTAATGTAATGTAAATTCGGAGAAATGGCAAAAGGTAAACAAACAGTGCAAATAAAGTTCGGTAACCGCTTGAAATGAAAGTCTTGTAGCTTCGGGATTGAGAATCGAGCTACGGTATCCCCTGCCTGATCGTAAGAGGCGACGAAAAGGGGGCTTGCGGGGTTGTGGGAGTTAAGAGTGGGAGCTCGATCCGTCCAGCTAGCAGCTCTGGGAACGACGGCGGTGTGTGTGTGGCTGCATGCCGTCGGAGGCATTGGAAGGTGCAGGAGAGCACATCTGCTCTCCCGAAGATGGGCCCAATCTGGGGCATCGCGCGTGGAGGACACCGGTGCGTTCCACTGGAGATTTCGGAATCCTCCCCAAGAGGCAGCCCACCGAGGGGGTTTTAGTGAGTTACAAACCCCACGTAACTCGGTATCCTCGCCCAATGTGCCGGGTAAATTTTGAAGGTTCTCAGATACCAAATATATATAGTCCTCCAAGTCGGCCAAGTGCGGCTTTAAAAGGAAGGTAAATATTAATTAATTTCCTAATGTTAAATTCTTCATACCTACTTAAGACGTTACATACATTACTCATATCATTGGATGTACTCACCATTTGTTGACAGTTTATCAAACAATTCATACATCAACACCTCCCGCCTGTAATAGTTATTCTCCTCAATAAAACTTGCTTTCGGCTTATTGGATACCGGCATTCTCTTCACAAATATGTTAACTTTTCTGGCGCTATTTTTTCTTCTCACATGAAGCGTCACTCGGAAGTGATCGCCGAGAAATCCAGAGAGACCGGTACTTGCAGGTTTGATCTCCGATCCTACGAGCTCCCATTCGTCCCCCACGGTGTGGCTCAGAATATGGCCGACTTGCTTTAGCGTCAACACATCCTTCAGCCTAGCACCCTCCATTTTGCACTGTTTGGTACACTGCCAATAAAACTCATCGCGGAGTATATAATATCACATCCGAGTATTTACCATTACTTTTTGTTTATTTACGCGTCCCTTTGTTTCGTGATCACGTCTTAAATAGAAACCGCTTGAATACAGCAATTTGCATTCTACTGTATGCGAACAGAGCATAGTTTACAACTGGTGTGGAATGTAAAATAGATAGCTTACTAATACGTGTGCTTGATAACGTCAAAATTAGCCATATTTCTATCACCGATATTTGCAGAGGGATTTTGCGAGTTACGTTCTATTGAGTAAATTATGCTGTACACTTCAAGGTTGTTGTTCAACCTTCTCTATGGATCTTATGTTAAGTGACTGTAAACCATGGTTTAAACTTTCAATTATATCAACTCTTAAAACTGAGTTTGTAACGAATCAAGAATATTTGTGTTTGATCTCCATTTTCAACCTTTCAGTAGCGTGCTAAAGTAAAGTAAGCCTCCTAGCTAGGCTCCCTAATGCGGAGAGACCCGAAAGACCCATGCCCAACTGAGCCCGAGTGTTACAGCGATTCATATTGACGACCCGCGTGGCGCAATGGACCATGCCTGACTGCCAATCGCAGGGTTCGATTCCCGGCGAAGCAGAAATTTGAATGATGAGTTTAACTTTTTGTTCTCGGTCTGGGTGTTGTGTTTCTGTCTCTGTGTGTGTCCATGGTACCCACGACACAGGGTATATCTACCCTTCTGTGGTACTATGAGTGTGAAACGTTATTAATATGTTCATGAGAAGAAATTGCTAAGAAATTAAATTTTCTTTCGTTTTCTTAATGATTTGCTTTTGCTATCTATTTATGATTCCGATTTTCAAAGTTTGATTTGTAACTTAAGAGCATCAAAGTTACTGACTCACCCTTCAGGAGAGACGGCATAGCGCCTCGCTTCGATACATTATTTTTGTGCCAAATGTGGTGCGGGAAAAGAACGCACAATTTTATTTTTGTCTCACATTCACAAATATTCTTTCATCGCTACAGACGCATACATTTCTAAATATGTCAATTTCGTCAACACTGACACCGATGCTTAAAGATTTGTAAACATAACCCTTAATCCGATATTTTTATAACATTTATACCTAGCTATAGGATCTACTAGTGGCCGCCCGCGACTTCGTCCGCGTGAACTTCGGTATTAGTCATAGCATGATGTCATATAGCCAGTAGCCTAAAGCCCTCAGTTGGCTCCCCTGGGGCTGCCCGTGTCCATAGGAGACGGTGATCGCTTAACATCAAGCGGCCCGTCTGCCTTTGAAAAAAAGCCTTCCCCGATAAATGGACTATCCGACACAAAAATATTTTTCAATTGGAACCAGTAGTTCCCGAGATGAGTGCGTTCAAACAAACATACAAACGAACGAACGAATAAACTCTTCAGCTTTATGTATGGATTAAATTAAAATATTGATTAATTATTGTCCACGTGTGGGAACCATAATACCTATAGCCAGCTCATCTTATGTTGTTTTTTTTTTCTTTTCATTTATACGTTTCATAAATCATTTCATCCTATCATTTAAGGGGCTGTGAATTATAAAACTTCAATACATTAACTGAAGTTTTCGATAAATCGACAACGATACATCCAAATACTGATCGATAAATTCTTGAAATGGACGTAACATTATTATTTGTGAACCGATTTAAATAAAACACTAAATTTTAATCCAAGTAAATACCAATAATGTTAATCCAAGTGGAAACCGCATCCTTCTACGTTAAGCCGTTTCTGTCCGTTAGCGCGCACAAACGAACAGACAAACACACAATAATTCTAAAAATCATTGTTTTGGGAAATATTACGCTAATAAATAGCCCTAGTGACAGTTTTTCTCAAATATGTTCAATGTACAGAAACCGACTTGTTACAGATTTATTATAGTAGATAGATAGAAGAAGAAGAAGATAGATAGATAGATTAAGAGAAAAAGGAAGGAAGAGAGGAAGGGTAATCAATTAAAAAAGATTTTATCATTTACCTTCGTTTATTTGTCTAAAATATAATCTTACAAAATGCATCGTTATACGATTATACAATTCTCTTATACATTTAATTTCACATAACAAGAACTGAGCCTCTCAAGAACCAAATTGATTGCGGACATACATAAATCTTAATATATATTTAAAAAGTAAAGGGTTTTCTTTGTACGTAAAGACACGGTTTTCTCTATTATCACTAACTCCAATCAACTTCCCGTTGGGGTGGTAAATACCCCTTAGTACGTAGATGATAGTAAGGGAGTTTGATCGCGGTGGGTGGAGTGGGGAGCTGATGATGGAAGGTAATGCGACGGTTAGGAGTTGAGAGCAAATTCTTTCAATAAATGGGGTTTTCTTCGAAATCTTACATCCCTGAGATGGTCCAGCTGTCACCAAGTCAAAGTCTAATGATGGGATCCGAGAGAAATCGAAGGGAACATACAAATTTTATAGCACAATAATTGATTTTCATATTTTTACTAAAGCCAAACAGGCATTTGTGTATAAATATCATCATATCATGTTGCTGAGCTGATGATTGAAGGTACAACTCCTCAACGGTTAGGAGCTGAGAGCAAATTCTTTTATTAATTTATTCGTTCGGTGGACTGACAGTAGTATTCTTTCAGGCTATAAGATGGCTATTAGAAAACATGATTATAAAAGGTAAATCTCTTTAAAGTTTAGATTAAACATGCGACGTATTTTAACCCGAGCAACGCCGGGTTTCGCAGCTAGTATAAGATACAATTTTAAAAACTTTATAGAGAAATGATTATTTGACGAAAGTTTGCTGCATATTTCACAGATTTTTACTAGGGATGCATCGATACGCCTTTTTGCCGATACGATACCGATACCGATACTCTTATAATAATATCGTCGATACCGATACCGATTTTATGTTTTGAAGTTGACATGATCTTGCTGTTTATTTAATTCAACCAACGAGTTATAAACGATATTCACACTCAAACTAATTATTAATTACGTAATTCTGTATTTTATTTAATACGCGCGATAGCAGTGAAAAGCCAACAAAAGTGTCTAGCGAAATGAGATACCTACGTTGCTACACGGGGAAAAAGCGTGTGAGAGAGACAACACACTGAATATAGCACGGTGATTCCCCGAGCATAGATAGTCCGTGCCTCGTTTGCAACGAACTAAATCAAACAAGATACGCATTTACATTACTTTTTTAAAGCGTGAAATTTGAAAAGTATCGTTGTATCGGCAATAAAAATATCGCCGATGCCGATATATCGGCAAACCCAAAGTATCGCCGATATATCGGTATCGGCATCGGTATCGGATGCATCAGTAATTTTTATCAATAAGCTTTTTAGTGATATACTTTTTAATTGCTTGAAATGTCCGCATTCAAAGTAGCCCAGTAACAATAGTATAAATGCGTCATAGAATGAAACACTCGCTTTAACACCTTAAATACATCTTATAAACATTAATTATCTATTTGTTTTATTATATGTAAAGCTTAAGTATGGAAGATTCATTGTTGAGGAAGACTGATAAAACATGTCACTTATATTAGTAATATTGTCTTTTATACACAATAAGGCACTTACTGGCAAGACTATACGCTACAGGATATAATAAATAGTTAAAAAATCTTTGAAACATGTTGCTATACTAATACTATAATAATATATATTTTCCTACTACCCTAAGAATACACTGTATACTAACAAAATACATAACTGCACATAGGTAAATATAAACTATGCAGTAATAGCTGCAAATTACATTTTTGTCTTAAAATACTTGGCACATAATAATATGCAGTCAAATACAATAAACGGCTATATCCTTTAACACTGTACTATATGATAGATTTTGATTTATTTCACATAAATATGGTATCTAGTCACACGTTAGTCAAGGGCATCTTATAAAAATATTTTAATATGTTTAAGTTATCGTTTTTTTTATACATAGTTAAAATATTTCATGAGTTGCGCTATGAAAAGTGGAACTGTCATCCACTATATTATTATGCATAGCTGGGCATTAACTCGTTAATCCGTTAATTAACGAAGTTAACATTTTGATTAACGGATAACTTTTAAGTTAACTTTTTAAAATGTTAACGGATACGTTAACTTTCGTTAATATGCAGAGAAGTCCGTTAATCGTTAATCCAATGCCTAATAGTTATCGCACGGTACCGACAAGTACCGGGCGGCGCGTGGCAGCGAGTGAAACAAAAACGAAACTAGATATATTTTGCCGGCGCGTGCGAGTGAGAAAGAAAACTGCGAGAGATTTGTTTCGTTTGATCATTTCATTACTTAGCGCCGGTGCTTAGAATGACGAGTGTTTTGTTTGTTTGTTAGTTGTTATTATAAATTACTGTCCGTGATCATTTGCGTGTTGATCATTTATAAAGAATAGTGGAGTGTAATTTTACATAGAAAAAGTTTACTGTGTAGTAATTAAAATAAAACCATATCATGGATGTTGGAAGACTGGCTACGTATATCTACGTAGGTATAATTTTATTTGAAAAATGTTAAATAATTAGGGATTCATAAAATAGGTATGCGTGCATATATGTATATAATTTACACATATTAACGGATAAAAGATTATCGTTAACTTGCATTAATTCTTCCGAAATGTAACGCTTTAACGTTTAACGAAGCTAACTTTTTTTTGTAGCGGATTAACGATTAACGAAGTTAACTATTTGATTAACGGTGCCCGGCTATGACTATATGACATATTTCATATGTCATATGAAATATGTCATATAGTGTAAAAATATATGGCATATGATTAGAATAGCGTTAACATTAACTGACTAATAACTTTGCCAGGGGATTGAAAAATCCCACTGAAGACAAAACTATTTCAGGCTTATTCTGAGCAAACTGTTTTGAGGAACGGTCGAAATACAAACACATACGAGTACTTTACGCACAGCGTTTTAAGTTAGTACGTCTATCACATACTTTCATTTTATTTATAAATAACGAAAAGGAGTGCTATTAGAAATATTTATTTAGTTATTTAAATTTAATATTTGTATAGTCATTTATATCACCTAATTATTTTATATTTGTTTCCCCAAAGATAAATAAAGATTATAATGTAGCAATTCGAGTTCATTAAACTAAAATAATATTTTGTAATGGAAGTTTTAAATGGTAATCGAATTGTTCACGTATGGAAGACATATTATTATTATGTAAATAAATTTGAGATTTTCTACATCATATATTACTTAGTCTTATCAATGCATAGTTATCAGGAAGACATAATTAACCCTTATGTTACATGTGTTTAGGAAGACATAAATTTGATATACATAAAATTACTAGATGACCATCAATGTCTAATTTTTATAAAACATTTTTGTGAAATGTATAAAAGGATGACATTAAGTTAAAAATTCTTATCATTAAAAGTTTATTTAACCTGGTACTGCATACAACATAATTAGTCCTTTTTCAGCAGGTTTAACTTAATATGGCTTTTATTTTTAGGAATGTTCAAAAGGAATGCGTTAATTAGGAATGTGTGGAATAAGCGATACAGGTGTTGTTGACAAGTAGCACATTAGAGTAGCCTATATATTGTTGTGTATTTAGATAGCATAAGGTCTGTGTGAGGTGGTCATGCAGTTGATTGTGTGTGGGTAGTTTTATTTTATGTCTAATATTGATCATTCATGGTAGTGAAATGTTACCTGAGAATATTTATAGATACTCATTTGAAGACCTCATGTCGAGCCACTCATTTCCGTGAGGATGTTATGTGTATGTTATGTGGACATATGCCCCTTCGTACATACATCTGCCCCTTCCACAAAATAAAGCTAGTGTATTTTGTTACCTTATAATATACTTATATATTCTTATATACTTATATACTATATATATATATATGTATATATATAATTACATTACTTATATGAATATTAATAATTGTATCTTGTCATACTAATGCTTATGCACCCTACTGTAAGTTTGCTGTACTTGTCTTTAAGTGAGGTCACATGTAAAATATATCTTAAGGTTTAGTTTTAGTAGCTATGTAACATGTTACCTTGTTGATGAGTCTAAATAAATAAATAAAATAAATAAATAAATAAATAGACATTCCATTGTGTCCGGACAGAGTAGATACGAGAAGCACTGTGATAGGTGTGCCATACATTCGTCGTACATTTAGTCACAATGTCACAGCGGAGGTCATAGTTTGTTTGTTAGGTGGTTCGTAGGTAGCCCAAAAGGGAGTTTCCGGGGTTGCGGGCGGTGGGAGAGGGAGTTTCCGGTCACATTCCGGACGCAACCATGGGAACGACATCATATTATACAATGCGATGTCAGATTCGTTGTCAGCGGTCAGAGGTCGGCGACGAGCGGCGCGAGGTGGCGCAGCGCGCGCGCGAGCAGCTCGTGCGGGGCGGCGCGCGCGTGCAGGTAGTGCGCGGGGCGGCGGGGGGCAGCTGCGGTCAGAGGTCGGCGACGAGCGGCGCGAGGTGGCGCAGCGCGCGCGCGAGCAGCTCGTGCGGGGCGGCGCGCGCGTGCAGGTAGTGCGCGGGGCGGCGGGGGGCAGCTGCGGTCAGAGGTCGGCGACGAGCGGCGCGAGGTGGCGCAGCGCGCGCGCGAGCAGCTCGTGCGGGGCGGCGCGCGCGTGCAGGTAGTGCGCGGGGCGGCGGGGGGCAGCTGCGGTCAGAGGTCGGCGACGAGCGGCGCGAGGTGGCGCAGCGCGCGCGCGAGCAGCTCGTGCGGGGCGGCGCGCGCGTGCAGGTAGTGCGCGGGGCGGCGGGGGGCAGCTGCGGTCAGAGGTCGGCGACGAGCGGCGCGAGGTGGCGCAGCGCGCGCGCGAGCAGCTCGTGCGGGGCGGCGCGCGCGTGCAGGTAGTGCGCGGGGCGGCGGGGGGCAGCTGCGGTCAGAGGTCGGCGACGAGCGGCGCGAGGTGGCGCAGCGCGCGCGCGAGCAGCTCGTGCGGGGCGGCGCGCGCGTGCAGGTAGTGCGCGGGGCGGCGGGGGGCAGCTGCGGTCAGAGGTCGGCGACGAGCGGCGCGAGGTGGCGCAGCGCGCGCGCGAGCAGCTCGTGCGGGGCGGCGCGCGCGTGCAGGTAGTGCGCGGGCGCGGAGGGCGGGGGCGGCACGCGCCACGCCACCACGTGCTCGCGGCCCGTGGTCTGCGAGGCGCTCACCGTGAACAGCAGCCGCCGCTCCCACGCCACGCGCAGCGCCGCCAGCACCTACACGCAATACTCACTTTTAATAACCAACTTACTATCGACAATAGAGATGTTGACTAAAAATTATTTATTATAAATGTTTTATTTCAAGAACTATTACTTGAATATCTGACTGGCTTGACTGACTACTTACTAATGACGACTTACTGTCTGTATCTCTATAATACTCGTCCTGTTTCAACAAAACTGACAAAAAAGTGATGCAAAAAATATACTTGACGCTGGCAAGATGTAAACAGTTTGCGATGCCAGAATTGAAAAAAAATAACAAAAAAATTGTTGTTATGTACTTTTTCTAAACTAATCTAATTATAAATAAACTAGCGGCCGCCCGCGACTTTATCCGCGTGGACTTTTGTTTTTGAATTTTTCTAAGATAAAAGTAGCCAAGTTACTCCATATTACGTCAGCTACCTGCCAGTGAAAGTCCCGTCAAAATTGGTCCAGCCGTTTCAGAGATAATCCGGAACAAATAGACAGACAGACAAAAATTGTAGAAAATGTTAACATTTATTACAATTTCATATGTATGTAGTAAAAAGCGGTTATTTTAATATTACAAACAACACTCCAATTTTAGTTACTTATATAGATAAATAAATAACTTTTCACACTCATAGCCCCATATCGTGGGTACCATAGACACACATAGAGACAGAAACACAAACAGAAATTTAAACTCATCACTGAAATTTCTGCTTCGCCGGCAATCGAACCCGGGATCCGTCGTTTGGCAGTCCAGCGTGGCAATCAATAAGGGCCGCGGGTCGCGGGTGGTCGCGGTGCAAGCTCACCTGGCGGCCGAGCGGCGTGTCTGGCAGCAGCGAGTGGCGCGGGAAGCCCACAGCGTAGTACGGCGCGCCCGGCGCGGGGTGCAGCGCGCCCTGCCGCCCCGACTGGAAGCTGCAACAACAGTATTCACTTTCACCTCGACTCATTTTCCAAACCGATTTATGACTTCGATAACGATTTTTACTTAAAAATAAGTTTCCAAGTTTTTAATTTTTTTTCATTTGGCATACGAGCGGCACGAGTGAGATTACGTTAGATATCAGGTACAAGATTCGGTTCAATCCACCCATTAAACTGATACGAGTGGAAATAGTGTGGACACTGACTTGTACGTGACGAGGATGGAGCCAGCGCCGGGACAGCCGGGCAGCGCGTCGGGGCGGCGGCACCACGCCATGGAGCCGCCCGGCTGCGTGCCCTCCGCGCGCGCCCCCGCCCCCGCCCCCGCCCCCACCCCCGCCGCACACCCTTCCCCCTCGCCCCCGCCGCCGCCACCGCCGCCGCGCTCGGCCCGCTCGTCCGCCGCGCCGTACGCGTGCGCGCACACCACGCACTCCATGTACGGGCTCTCCTGCTGGTATAATAAGGACAGTAATTAATTTAAAGTCAGCACGCAATATTACCTATTTATACCTTTGATTAAAAAAACTAAAATCCAAAACGCCATTTTAAACGAGAGAACGAGAACGTTTTAAGCGAAAAAAAGAAAGTAAAAATTTAATGTACTAATTTTTTGTTAAATTAAAGTACATACAATAATAGCAACTTTTTTGTGTCCCATTCCACTGCTATATACAAAACTAGTCATACACTGTTCAAATATAGATTTATGAAAGTATATTATATTGTAATATTCAATTTAAAAAAGCCTCACACCTTTTACCTTTACTTTTAGCTTTTTGATGTATATTTGAATTCAAACAAAAGTAACCTCATTCGATACAAATTACCAACAGTGCTCACAAATAGTGAAAAAAAAATCAAATCGAAACCTTAGTTATTCTTATTATCTTTAAAACATATGAAAAACATAAAACATAGAATGTCTTAATTTCTACAAGATATTATAAATAACACGTTACTATAATACCTTGTGGAAATTAAGACATTCTATTAAAGTATATTCTATAAAAACATGTTAAATGAACAATAATCTTCTTACTGTCATTGAATTCATGTGCCATTTGAGCGATGGACTGAGCCAAAGAAAAATGAGTTAGAGAAGAAAAACAATTACTTACTTGCGTATAAGTCTCTCTCCATACATGAATACAAAATAGGCCTAGACCTTACTATTGGTTTAAATGCGTTGTAACGAATAGACATGATGACACTATTAAAGAATCAGAGAATAAATGGTTTTACAGAAAAATATATGCTAAAAAAGTTCTAAAATATGATCCCGTTTTAATATAAACATTAAGATTAATAAAATTTTCAATAAAATAAAAGTAGTAAATACAGCAATCGGCTATGTTACCTGAAACGCCAATCAAAAGGAACGACGTCACGTCTTAGTAAAAGTCATCGTATTGCTTGAAGTTTGACGAGCAAGCCGACGCCATGACACCTACGAGCGTTTTCGCGCTTAATCCAAATTACATAGCAGAAAATACATTAATTTACGTTAAAACTTAAGTTTATTGCTTTTTTTTTAAACTAGGAGACGTGTGCCTACAACAAGGAAAGGTATTTAAAAATCTGTCATCATGCCTATTCGCCGCGTATTCATATTATCTATTCCACACTAAGTAGGGTTGTGTGGCTGCCGGCTGCAGTCGCACGCGCACTCACCGCGGCGTCGCGCCGGAGCGCGTCCCGCCCGCCCGCCCAGCGCCGCGCCGCGCCCCATTGCACGTCCTCTGACACTAACATACATACAACGTGGCTACATTACAATAAATACGTATAGAATGAGTGTCTTCATACAAGCGCACTGTCAAAATTGTACCACTAATAGATTCTTACAGCTGTCACATCTGACAAACAAAATATTTTTATTTTGACCAAATTAACTATAAAATACTACAAAGCCGGCGTTTGGTGCCATTAATGGCACCAATCAACATGCTTCAATTTGGGCGCGCGAACTTGGATTCTATAATGTAATTGGAAGTATTCTAAGGTGGCTACATTAACAACAAGCCCTATTCAAATTAATACACCCGAAACTAATACACACATTCAGTGACACTTACACTGAATACCTATCTTAAACGCTAGAGAATAGAATGAAAAATATATGTGTAAATATCACGTGATCTCGATCGTTAGCTCAATGTCAATCCCATACATTTATCATTATATTTTACAAGCGTTTGCGTTTGTAGAATGCAACTGGTCTAGCCCCCGGAATAGAAATTAATTACTTTGATTTGATTTCCTTTCAAGAACAATTAGTTTGATGACATTTTATCACAGTCACAATAACTTATTCCAAAAGTAAAGACGCACAAAAACAACGCTCATAAAGTATATAAAAATACCAGAACCAAGCAAACATTATGTAACACAATTGATACACGAAATGTTACCCTCTGTAGGCACGAATGATTGAATAAAGTATTGTTTGAAGAACACCATCGTGTGGCGACTTTATACAACATGTCAGCACAAGAGATGGCACCACAAGTATTCCTGAATCACGCTACCTAAGTTTTCAAAATATCCAACTCTAGACCAAAGTCTAGATTCTAGACCAAATATAGACAGTTGGAGCAAGGCCGCCCCAGGCATTACCACCTCGCCTGGCAGGAGGTCCTTTACCTAAATCCAAATGTGTGACTATCAGTGAAAATTAACTCTTTCACTTATTTACTTTGAACTTAGGATACAAATTTATTTAGGTTGTAATTTTCTTTTTCAAATAATGAAAAACAATTTTCATTAGTTTAATAAAGTAACAGTCAGATATACCCATAATATTTTGATGATTATAAAAGTTATTTTATTACATATTCATTCAAAAAACTTGAAATGTACAAAGTAACGATAAATCTAAATATCTACTATTTAGATAAAAGAAAACGATCAACGACCCTTACCAATATTCCTGCTGTCCAAAGCGTGGAGCGGCTCGACGGGCGCCGGCAGGCAGGCTTCGAACACGTCGTCGCTGCCCGCGCTGCAGTTCAGCAACTCGCCCACTGACCCTTGCTGCAAATATACAAGTAATATTACTAATTAGTAAAGGAAACTGACATTGAGCCTTGGCAAAACAGCAAAACCATTAAATTCATTAGGCCAAGACTGAGTGAAACCCATTTTGCGTCCCATCCACAATTCGGCACGGGTCTCTTTATTATTAGGGAGGCCTCCAACACGCTGCTCCAATGTGGGTTGGTGGCAATGTTTTCAAAGGATCTCATCGCCCATAGGATCTCCGACAAAGTTAAACGACTGTTGTCTATCGATAATAACCGGGACCGACGGCTGAAAGCACAGAACATATTTAAGAGAGGCAGAACGACAATAATGCGCCGTTCGTATGAAAACTGGTGTCGCCGATCAAGCCCTACCTTTCACCTAAATTACATCTGTACTTAAATAAATACGAAGCTTACGCACATATTTGCAATTTCAAATCTAGCCAATCTTAGCGCCACACAATCTCGCGATTTCAAATGAACGAATCACACCCAAGCCCGCACACAAGCACGCATATCGTAGCACGATCGCCTGTTTCTATAGAGATACGAGCGTTTGCTCAAAATCCTTGGCGCGTCTGCCCTGCCCACATTTCCATTCTAACCTCTTTTAATATGTACTGTGGCTGAAAGTACCCTTCGCATGGAATCGCCATTTTTTGCCACTAGCGGTCACCCGTCTCGCTCTCGACCTGCACTCGCTTCCGTTTCACTTAGCTACGTAGATCACTTCTACACCAGCCGCTGAGCCATGCGCGCTTCAAAAGCCGAAGAGCAGACACGCAAACAAAATCTAGCAATGTACTTTTAATCGTCTAAGATTAACTTGTGACCACCTTCAGCAACTGATCAAGAGATGGCGTTTAAATGCTACTTTCGGGGACACATCAAGAGATGGCCCACGGATGTTCTGAATCTTGCTATCAAAGATTTCTAAATATCTTGAATTTGTGCAAGGTTATGTGTAGGTCAGTACCCAAGGGTTGAGCAACTGTTAACACACGATCTCCAAGCATGTAAATTTTTGGTGTGAAACGAGTTTTTGCATGACGACTTGTGCCTTGTCAAACTACTAAAAAAAACCTGCGGTGTAACTGCGGTGAGTGTGGATAGGGTATTTCAGAAACCTGAAGAGCGCCATCTAGCTTGCGTTATTATAGCGAACATGCATATAAGAGGTATAAAAATAGAGGTATCCACTTATTTTTTAATACTTTTATCTTTATAATAATAATATAAAATAATATACTTCTATTTTTAAGCGATTTATATGTATTTCCTTTTACAAATTGTTATCTTTTTAATTATATTATTATCACCTGCAGGCTCTCCTTGCTCTCGTGGCTGAGGTACGTGGAGACGGTGTCGACGCTGTGGCGGCGGCCGGAGCGCGAGCCGCACTCGGCGTCTCCGCCCCCCTCACCCCCCTCGCCCTCACCCTCCCCCTCCCCGCAGCACTCCGCCACACTGCCGTTGTTGTTGATGGCTGCTGTCTTGTGGTTGTTGCCTGTCATACAAATTCAAATTCAAATTCAAATCTTTTATTTCATGTAATTAAAATATGGACAAAATGCAGTTGAGAAATATCTGCCTTTTACGGTAGTTTTCACTGTGTTGTAAAAGACAGGTGCCTTCCCAAAGTAGTTTAAGATACAGTTAGGTTTGTGTACAGTACAAAAGATATTAGATGCTCCTTAGATTACGATGTTCAGAATGTTACATATTTATATTATTTAAAAATAAACTACAAAAGGCAAAATAGAATAACAATAAAGAAAAGATAACAAAATAAAATAAAATTAGGCACATTCTATATAATGGAGCAGATTTGATGTGTGTTGCGCGTGTGTATATGTATATAAGCGTGTATGTGTTTGTGTCTGTGTGTGTGTGAGTGTGTGTATGAATGTATGAGTGCTGGTTCGGCTAACTTATTCTCAAATTTCTCTTATTAATAATTTTTCCACCTCATCATAGTTCAGTTTTTTTAACCAATCAAAGGTGACTGATTTTACTTCGTGAGGACTTAGCCTTTTTATTTTAGTTTTTTTATTTATTATATTGTATAGTTTAGGTGACAAGTAACTGTATTGTAATACAGATAATGAATAGCTGTAAAAGACGCTGCTAGAACCTAATATATAGCTGTAGTCACGATTGTCTCAAACATGACGATTCAGTCGTCGTCGAGGCCACCTATAATGTACCTATTATAGCGACCGCTCGCCATAGCTCATGATGGAAGACCTTGGTACTGTCTATAACGGCTCCCCCGAAATTAATCATATTTATGAATACTGCCGGCGACATTGCATTGTAATCATGTTTACGTAAGCGTTTGATTATAGAAAAGAAAAAGGGTTTTGATAGCAAAGGCTATAAGTTACAGAGCTATTAACACACCAGTAAATTTGTAGTGCAGTAAGCCACCATCATTTGAACTGAGACTCTGAACCCCTAAACATAAAGGACAAAGGTAGAATTTTGTCTGGGTATGTGTTAGAGACTGTGGATATCACAAAAATGAAACAAGTTGTTTAATTTTTTTACGAGTTTCAATTTTTCAACTTCTTTCTTAAAAGCCGGAGTTTATTTATGGTATAAAAAGCATATCAACTGATTTTGAACTAGTACAATAAACTAGAATAATTGTTAACAGTGGTGTGACAGGACAAATATTTGGTATGTATGTCATTGATTTGTATCGATTATGAAATCATAAATTATGAAATGAATAATCGATACAATTAAGGATTGGTTGTGTTTATAACATGCTGTTGATTGTATTAAATTATTTTATATCTTAATTAAACCGATATTAATTAGCTAATATCTGCAAAGTAATAAAACATTTACATTCAATAAAAATGGAATAAAGTATAATAGAATCGTTTCAATCACAGAACATTATTAAGAGAGGTAGAACGGCAATAATGCGCCATTCGTATGAAGACTGGTGACGCCGATCAAGCCCCGCCTTTCACCTCCATTACATCTGTACTTAAATAAATACGAAGCTTACGCACATATTTGCAATTTCAAATCTAGCCAATGTTAGCGCTGCACATTCAAATGAACGAATCACACCCAAGCACGCACACAAGCACGCATATCGTAGCACGAGCGCGTGTTTTTGTAGAGATTTTGTAATCTGCCCCGCCCACATTTCCATTCTAACCTCTCTTAATAATGTTCTGTGGTTTCAATGTTGAATCGATTTTAAATTAACCTGAGTCTAACGGCGCAGTTCTACTACTATCGATTATGAGTCGTTTGGCAGTGACAGATTGACCTGACACTTGACAGTTATTTGTGCTACGCAGAATAAAAAATCTGCTTTTATCGTTTCGGTTATGTTTTGGACATTTATTCGGTTTTCTATTTATTTCTACTCGACCTGGACTTTTTATGGACTGATCAATTTGCCCCGTGTGAAACTGCAATGTATGCGTAATATTAATGAGTCATACGATAATAGTCACGTTCTATGTTTATTCATAACCTAAAAGTTACGACATTTGAAACTCCGATATCTTTTTTTTCCGGCCTTCCCGAATAAAAATAAACTAGCCTGTAGACTCCAATAGAATCGCCGAATCTAAAGCATATTTTTTTTATTACGGTATGCTTCAATTTAATTACAGACAATTTTTAAGTATGGAGATCTGCCATTGTTCTTTGTAAATATTTATTTCCCTTTTAACTATATTATAATATTGGTTTCAAGCTATTTAGTGTCTAATACCTATATATTACTTATCAAGTAATTACACAATTATAATATAAATTAAGCGAGCTAAATTTACAGTGGAAATGTATGAACATAAATTACCGAAACTAAAGTGACTTACTGAATATATTTAGATTGTGAAGTATCTGTCTAGCTAGGCCGGGTTTCCTGTCCCTCGGCGAAGCACTTCTGGCCCCGTCCCGGAGCGCCTCCCTCACCGGCTGCGGATATTGTACTGACTGCACCGATTGCATTGAGTGTACGGACTGTATTGACTGCACGGAATGCACGCTCGATCCAGTGTGCTGCTGGGGAATACGTGGTCTTCGACCTGGAACCAATACAGATTATAGTACTAAATGTCAATTTCACTCAATCCCATGCACACAAATATTAATGCAAGAGTGGTGTTCAAAGATTCCAGGGTTAATCAAAGAATGAGAAATTATAATAAGTTTTTTTTTATCCTAGATAATTACGGCTGATGTGTCAGTATTATTTACAACTCAGTTAGTCCTAGTAGGGCATGTTGTAAGATCTAGGTTTTTTAAATGATGATTCTCTGGGGCATTGTGAAAATCAAGATTGCTCACAGAGTGCTAAAGATGTCAACAATGAGAAAATTTTATTGTGGTAAAACGTTGGATGTAGTGGTGTTATTTCCAAGGTAACTAAATCTTGATGTGATCCTTTGAAGGTACCTGTTGTAGTGTTTTCACCGGTGACTGTGGACTGCTAGCGGGGCTTTGACCCTGGGCTCAACGTAACAGTTGCAAAACTTGTGGTTAGTAGGAGGTACCTTCGACTGGCATCCTCTCCGGGGGCGGCGGAGGCGGCGGCGGCGGCGGGGCGGAGCGCACGAGCGGGTAGGGCGGCTGCGCGGCGCGGCGCAGCAGGCGCAGCGCGGCGCCGGCCGCGGCGGGGCGCGCCGTCATGCGCGACAGGGACGCCACCCAGCCCTCGAAGGGCACCGCCTCCGCGCCGCGCGACCACGCCTCCTCCAGCCGGCATTGGATCTGCACAACACCACATATACTTGTATTGAAAGTAACCTGCTTTTGTGCTATTGAGGGTAGAAATATCATTGAGCAGGTTAACTCATCAGAACAAATTTTAGGTAGATCTATCCCGCAGGGAAGTGTATTGGGATGTGTGCTCTTTCTTATATATTTAAATGACTTACCTTCAACACTAAGTGAAAATACTACCTTATTTGCTGATGACATCTCTATTGTATTAAAAACAAAAAATGAATTATTGTTATCCAATCAACTAAAAGATGTATTTAATACCCTTACAGATTGGTTGGATAGTAAAAATTTAATAATGAATTATACTAAAACTAAATTGATGCAATATTATCCCTATCAAAAAAATCCAATGTAATTGAAATTTAATTACAAAAATTATGACATTGAATTAGTTGACAACGTTAATTTATTAGGCATTAATATAGACTCAAATTTGACATGGAATACACACCTTGACACTTTGAAAAATAAAATAAATAATTTTTTTTATGGGCTGCGGGAACTAAAAAAGAGCACAAATGTAAAAGTTGCACTATCAGCATACTACTCATATGCGTTTGCTTGGATCAAAATTTTGGGAAATTCTACCAATATACATGATTTGCTTATCTGCCAGTAAAAATGTATACGAGCAATAGCTGGTAAAAGAATTATGGAAAGCTGTAGGCCTTGGTTCATTAAATTTAAAGTTTTAACCATACCCTGTATATACATCTTGGAGCTGGTAATGTTTGCAAGAAAAAACCAACAGCTATTTCTTCCAAATGACCATAATAAATACAATTTTCGGAGAAACTATAACTTGCTTTACCCGAGTGGAAAAAAGCTTTGTTTATTTGCCAAAGGTACATACTGTATGGCTATAAGATTTTATAATAAACTAACAAATGAGATAAAGTGTTTAAAAAAAGATATTATTTTCTGTAAAAAAGTTAAGCAATTATTAATTTCAAAATGTTATTATAACTATGACAATTATTTAAATGAAAATTGGAATGAATGAATGTTTTTTTTTGTTCTTCAATTTTATAGACAAGTTTTACATAAGACATAT
Organism: Pyrgus malvae; assembly: GCA_911387765.1. Lineage (NCBI taxonomy): Eukaryota > Metazoa > Arthropoda > Insecta > Lepidoptera > Hesperiidae > Pyrgus > Pyrgus malvae. The sequence continues at coordinate 732,739 of OU426958.1, read as the reverse complement.
TCGATTATTATTTAGTGACATACTCGTATTAGATTTTTGCATGATTTTATTGTATAATCTTAATTTTTATTATGTATTTTCAAAACAATAATACATTTGCATTTTGACATTGTATTCTTGGAACGCCCTAACAGGCATTGTTATTTTTGGAGTATTGATTGTATTAATATATAAGGACCTGTTTGTTACCCAAAAAGAATACCCAATAAAGGAATTAATTATTATTATTATTATTATGTGGCTCAACGAATATTTCAAGAGGAGCAGCATTGATCTGAGGCTGTTGTTAGAAAATTGATGTATTTTTCCAAGCTGGTATTGTGTACTTACCTGGCATGGTAGACTGAGTTCTTAATCCTCACGTGCGCGAGAAGGGCGGTAATGTAAAATGAGATAGAATGGGTATGTACGTATACAATGAGGAGCGTTACCTCCATGGGCAGCGGCTCGTAGCGGAGCGCGGCGGGCGCGGCGCGCGCGGCGGCCAGGCGCGCCCACTCCCAGCGCGCGCCGCGCCCGCCCGCCGACTGCACGCTGTAGCACGCGCGCCGCACCGCGCACTCGCCCACTCCTGCCAACATTATCTCACATTACTCCTACTTTGCCCCACCACTGGCTCTCCGGCCGATCCTCGTGCCTGATACTTTCATTCTGGAGTGAAAATGAAAATAATAAAATTTATTGTTGACTGTTTACATACATAAAATAAGGTTTTAAAGTTATTATTGGAGTTTTAAATGGTCTACCATATTCTGGCATACAACATTATCAATTAAAATTAAGTAAAATATTTTGCTTTAAGACCTGTTAAGAATAGTCTTGATGGATCATCGGCTTTTGATGCCTATCCAACGCTGGGTCAATGAGTGAAAAAAGCCGACGCAAAAAAAAACTCTCAGGCATTGTTTAGAGTTATATTTTATATTCTGCGCAGAAGCTCCCCAAACCATTTTTATTGCATATTCCATGATTATCTTCAGAAAATTCATTAATATTGTAGTATTGTTTCAGTTGTCTTTTAAATTTAGTACATTTTTTTAAACAATGGGTAATTTGCTATATTTTATTATTCTAATAGCAAATATATGTTCATGTACTATTTTTCAAAATTTGACATTTTACTCGAGAGTAATGTAAACTTCAATATCTTTTAGTATCGTGAGCACATCTATTATTATAGATAGATTCATCACTGACTTTGCCATACAATATTCTGAGACTACGTTTTTGCAATATAAATGTTCTACTAACACTGACAGATTTTCCCCAGTATGTGATACAGGAGTATTTTTAAAGCGGTAGAACTTTCATAAGTCGACCTGGGAAGCACCACCACTGTACCTACTTCTGCTCTGGATCAATTCTGTTGTGTTTCAGAGAAAAGATGCCAGACTGACATAAGGCGACAAGTAACCTCGGGAGTAGCAACGCAATTCCATGCGACCTCAGGCAGTACTTAAGATTGCTCGAAACTGTATGTAGACTATCAGGGCTGCAGCAACTCAACATCAGATGGGCTGCAGCTCATCTACGACTCCATTAAAAAATGCAACATATTTAGCAAACTTCAATAACTAATCAGAATACCCATGGTGCCATCTCTTAATTAGTTGGAGTTGTCACATTTTGTATTTATTTAAGCAGGACAACCAGGCCACACAATGTTAAGCAACTGTCACAGCTTGTAGACATTATATCAAGTGTTCTCCTAAAAGCAAGCCAGTACACAGTCCTAAAAGCAAGTACACTGTGTACAATTTATCTGAATCAATTTAAATGATTCCTATCATCATACCCGGTGTGTCCGAGCATTGCGTCAGCGTCCTCAGGTTGACGTAGTGTCCCTTGAGCGCCGGGTCCGCGTCGGCCAGCACGACGCGCGTCAGCTGCTTGGCATGCGCGCGCTCCAGCGTGCGCGCCACGCCCGGCGCGTGCGGCAGCCACTGCCCGTCCTGCTGCCACTCCCACACCACCACGCAGTGCACTGAAGACATCTTACGCGCTGTGTTTCATCTTCTGGAAGAACATTTAAAATTAAGACAGTCTAGCTTTGCTCGATAATATAAGTAAACAAAATGGTAGTTGACTGCCAAATCCGTTGAGATACTTTTATTGAGCTGTCAAAATGTGAAATCCTCATAAATTTTGTATGAAAGATTCTTCTAAGATGTCACAAGGTGGTATAGTCAATTGAATTCATTATTATTTAATTAAGATGAAATAAAAATCATTATCAACAGTGAATTAACAATTTATCCTGGTTTCTAAACATAATTTGGTGCAAATTTGAGATATGCATTTTGATTTTTTCTGTACATAGTGTCAACTACACAATAATTGATTGTCTTGGTCTAACCTCAAACTAAACATTCATTAGCTTAGTGGTGCATGTTGCTTAACAATGCAATTTACTGAAGTAGCTTTATAGCAGATTCAGAATATACATGTACAAGAATTGCTTTATAATAGTCATCAAATCAGAAGGTGATAAGTAACCATTTAACATGGCCTTATTTTCTTAGTTATGACAGTACTACAAGGTTTAAAATAGATAAAAAGTAACATATTTTAGAATATCTTTTTAAAATATTTGAGTCTAGAATACTTACATCTATAAGTGTATGTATTTATGCAGGGACAACTTTGGACTTGATTTTGTATGGAATTGTGCTTCTAGCAGTAGTATGATTGATGGGGACAACAATATAATAAATTAAGTCAGGAGTTTGAGTTGCAATGAATAATAATTATTATCATCAATTTTAGCCCAAAGTAACTGGGCATGTGTCTCTCAATTACATGCTTCATCATTTCTTAAAGGCATGATGTCTGAGCTACGTCTCTCTCACTTCCAGAACATAATTTATCACAATATATTCAGGTTGTTTAATCAAGATATTTATTATTGTTCTTTAAATACTAATAGTCAAAATTTAAACTGGAACTGATGTGTTGACTCTGTTGGAGTACTTATTAATAGTTTGTTTAAAGATAATCATTCCTTTGTTAATGTTTCACTGTGTGCTATAACAAGAGATTGTGGGCAGTAGCATATATTTAAGTTTACTCATAGATATTACTTACTCAGATATTAAATTTGATATAAAATACTTTTCATCCATTAAACAGACAAGTGAAGGTTGTTTCTAGTTTGTACCCTCTACTAGATGGGAATCTCACTACAGCAGTGCAAATAGTAGTGTAATTAATAATTAATGTGACCATAATTATATTCAAATATCAATTATAATTTTAATTAAGTACTAGAATCAAAAACTATTTTTGGTTTTTATAACATGTGGAAAAATTGGTTCACATCATAATACCAAAAATATCTTTGTATCTTATATCATTTGGATTTTCATAATCTAGAAAGCTTACAAGAGGCCTATATATAATGAAGTAGTAAATTATGTTTTTTTTAAGTTATAGATCAAGTGTACATTATACATCTAGGAGTTTTAGTGGGAAGTTGAAAAAGAATTCTGTGTCTGACACATTCTGGTGAAGTCATCTGGTGAAGAAATCATTCTCTTGGCATATCTGATTGACTTGACTGACTGCTGACAATTGATTTTGTTGGATGGATGGGATCTCCTTGATTCAATAAAACTAGATACAAATATTTACTTAACATTGGCTAAATGGTCAAATAATAGATGTAATATTTGTAATCTCAGGCTATTGTTTACTCTTGACAAGAGCAGACAAGATGGAGGGTTGGAGCATAAAATTAGGCCGGGCCTCAAATGGTACAAGCTCAAAATTGTTAAAATTTTTGTTTATTTTTTGATTTTTAAATACACTTACTAATTTGTTTGAATATGGATAGACCTACTAAACATGGTGCTCATACGAGACAGTGCTGTTTAAATGAACAGTTAGAAATTCTGACATAGATCACACCCTTACTGTAAGCCGTTAAGAAGTTTCATTGATCATCATATTCAACTATGACAGTTACTTTGCCATTAAGACGTTACGGAAGGTGACTCAAGTATCCAGTTAGCATATAAAATATTTGTTTGAGGATCGTTAAATTGCTCTAAGAATTGCAGAGTTCCGTTACTTTGTATGGATCACATAATCAGAACCTGACCAAACTTTTACCAAACCACTCTTGAATCCTTTCCAATAAAAAAAAGAATCATCAAAACCAGTTGGCATGATATTGAGTTATTCATCCATTTGTTGTGCAGCTACTTAATGCAAATTTAAGACATATGGTTTTCTCATGGATGCCATTGTCAGAACTGGACCAAATTGAAATGGGACCACACAGTATCTGCTTTCAAATAAAACAAGAATCATCAAAATCTGTTCATCTAATCGAAAGTTGTGAGGTAACAAACATGACAAAAATACAGTTGAATTGATAACCTCCTCTTTTTTTTATTGAAGTAAGTTAATAACTACCACAGAGTAGTCCAAATGGTGTTCAGCCTTCTGACTGGCTCAACAGCTGGTCTATTAACTGTTCTAAGGCCTATGTTGATAGTACATCATTTATAATTATTTACTTCCACCAACCTGCATTGGAGCAGCATGGTGGAGTAAGCTCCAGGCCTCCCCAATAATGGGGAGAGACCCATGCCCAGCAGTGGGACGCAAAAAAAGGGTTGCAGCAAAATTATTTACTTAATTTACTTTCTTTCAAAACAAAACTCAGATCTAACTACTATTCCCCTATTTTACATATTTGACTTGCCTGTTTTTAATCTAGAATCTCATACAAACCTGCTCAAAACAAGCTGATAGTAATGTTTAGTCACCAATCACAGTTCATAGCACCAATTTAGTGTCGCATTCCACTTCCGATAAAACAATTTATTGAATTAATTTAAATAGCTTGGCAACTTGCATCTCGAAGATGGTACTGAAATGAATAGTAATAAATGAAAAATGCATTACACATGCATGCGTTTATTTTTTTATGTTAACGCTCATTGAAAAAGTTTCTGGTGTTTTGAATATCATTTTCTAAAAACCAAGTTTATTGTAAGAAAGTTTAAGTTTGTTTGTAAAAGTTTGTTCGGACGACGGGACTAAACATAATGTACTCTATCTATCTATATGGACTGGACGGGACGACCGAGTGACGTGACGAGTTGACGACTCGAACTCGACTCGACTCGCTCGATCGACTATCGGTCGCTCGACTCGACGACACGACCACAGATCAAGTTCCGGTAGGAATCCGTAAAAAGTATCGATACTTGAGTAGTATCGATACTTGCGCTGCGATACCTAGTATTTTAGTACTCGATACTTTTGTTCCGATTCCTATATAGGTATCGATACTTTCGGATGTACTCGATACTTTTTACCTTTCACTATTTTTGATCCAGATTCTTCTCTCTTCTCCGAATCTTCTAATCAGCGGTTATGTGTAACCAGTTGAGTACTCTAATCGGATCTTGTTTTTTTATAATGGGAAGATTTTATGAATGATATCTTATTAATTGTTTCAAAAAACGCTGCATATTATAAACTGTTTGAAATTACCTATTATTATGACAGTAACTTGTACGTGTATGTATGAATTTGTATAAACTTTGGCAATTTTACAAATAAAATCAATATTCTAGTAACAGTAATTTAAATATGACTCTGACTGTAGGAAGCAGATTAGCTTGGAAAAAAATTATATTTATTTTTATTTGATTATTATATTGTACTGTGTTGCTGTGGTAGTGAGAAAGTCTAGACTGTGTTGGTGCTAGTGTGAAAGTCTAGTAACCAATATGCCACCTCCTGGTGGGAGCAGTGATATCTGGCTAAGTTTCAGAAAGGTTGACAAAACTACTGCAGCCTGTAAAATATGTTTTAAAATGCTTAAAACGAGTGAGAACACGTCAAATTTGAAAGAATCATTTTAACACTCACAGCGAACAGAGTTAAGTACCAACAATAATTCTAAGTGGGCACCTCCATCCATCCATCCATCAGCCTTTTAAAGTCCACTGCTGGACATAGGCCTCCCCTAATGTTCGCCACTCCGTCCGGTCCTGCGCCCTCTGAATCCAGCGGTTTCCCGCTATCTTCTTCAGGTCGTCAGTCCACCTGGTTGGAGGGCGGCCTGTGCTCCTTTTGCCGAGACGTGGTCGCCATTCGAGGACCTTTCTTCCCCATCGGTTGTCAGTCCTCCTAACTATGTGGCCTGCCCATTGCCACTTCAGCTTGCAAATTTTGAGTGCTATGTCGGTAATCTTCGTTCGTCTACGGATTTCATCGTTACGGATTCTGTCGCGTAGAGAAATACCAAGCATAGCCCTCTCCATCGCTCGCTGAGCGACCTTGAGCCTGTGGAAAAGGCTAACTGTAAAAGACCACGTCTCAGCGCCGTAGGTCATCACTGGCAACACACACTGCTCGAAAACTTTCGACTTCAGGCACTGCGGTATTCTGGACGAGAAGACACTTTGTAATTTCCCGAACGCTGCCCAACCGAGTTGGATTCTACGAGTTACCTCTCTCTCGAAGTTGGACTTACCCATACGGATCGCTTGACCCAGGTAAATATACTCGTCGACAACTTCGAGAGTAGCGCCATCAACAACGACCGGTATGGGTGTGACATGGACATTAGACATGATCTTCGTCTTGTCCATGTTCATCTTAAGACCCACCCGTTGGGAGGCGCTATGGAGGTCACCTAGCATTGTGCTGAGTTCTTCCAGGGACTCCGCCAAGATGACTATATCATCGGCAAATCGAAGGTGTGTGAGGTGTTCGCCATTGATGTTAATACCAAGCCCTTTCCACTCCATCAGCTTAAACACGTCTTCCAGTGCAGCGGTAAACAGTTTCGGGGATATAACATCCCCTTGTCGCACTCCGCGCTGCAGTGGAATAGGTCCAGTGCTTCCGTCGTGGACTCGGACTGTAATGGTTGCGGCTTTGTATAAACACTTCAACACCTCGATGTACCGATAGTCTATCTGGCACCGTTGGAGAGACTCTAGCACCGCCCAGGTCTCGATAGAATCGAAGGCTTTCTCATAGTCCACATACGCAACACATAGCGGCAGATTATACTCCTCGGTCTTTTGTATAACCTGTCGCAGCGTATGTATGTGGTCTATGGTACTGTAGCCTTTTCGGAATCCGGCTTGTTCGGGAGGCTGGAAGTCGTCGAGCCTGCGCGCAATACGATTAGTAAGGACCCTTGAGAACAGCTTATAGACGTGGCTCAGAAGCGCGATGGGTCTATAGTTCTTCAAAAGGGCTCTATCACCCTTCTTGAAGAACAGAACCACCACGCTTCTGCTCCACGCCTCCGGGGTAGTTCCGTTTCTGATGACGGTATCGAACAGTCTTTGGAGCGCCACTAGGAGGGGTTTGCCTCCAGCTTTTAGTAGCTCTGATGTGATACCGTCATCTCCCGGTGCTTTGTTGTTTTTTAGCTGACTTAGGGCCCCTCTAATTTCGTACAGGCTGACGTCCGGGATATCTTCGGTATAGTGTCGGGTTAATTTGGCTCTCTTGTCGTTCGCCATATTGGGAACGGGAGCCTGTGAGGAGGTGTACAACCGTCCGTAGAAACTCTCAATTTCTCTCTGAACTTCAGGCTTAGACGTAACCATAGCGCCAGACTCCGTCTTCAATCTCGTCAACTGGCTTCGCCCAATAATCAAATCCCTTGCGAACACTTTGGAGCCTTGGTTCCGCTCAATAGTGTTTTTGACGCGCTGTGTGTTGTGAGCACGCAGATCACGTCGTCTGCAGCAAGAGATCTGTTTATTTAGCTGCCTGTATTTCGACATTGAAGCCGGGGACCGGACACATAGTTCACGTCTTTCCTTCATGAGACCGAGGGTATGTTCAGAGAGCACTTGAGGTTTACTACTGGAGGGGGTCTTAAAGAACTTTGACCCTACCTCGTGGACGGTTTGTACCATCCTGGTGTTAATTTCGTCCACAGATTCGCATTCTTCTAGGCCCGCGAAACGATTTCGCAACTCCAGCTGAAAGTTTTCGGAGCCCTGGATTTGGACAGGTGTTGGTCGGAGCGTAGACTTCATTAGGCGTGACCTTTCCAGCTTAATGTTGATATTTAATGTGCCTCGTACCATTCGGTGATCACTTCCGGTTTTCACCCTGTTGATCACGGAGACATCATTAAATATGTGCCGTTTGTCGGCCAAAATGAAGTCTATCTCGCTTTTTGTGGAACCATTTGGACTTATCCAAGTCCACTTGCGCTGTGGCTTCTTCTTGAAGAAGGAGTTCATCATGAAGAAGTTCTCCTTCTCCAAGAAGTTAGCGAGCAAGCGGCCTCGGTGATTCCGTTGTCCAAACCCAAAGGGCCCTACTTTCTGCTCGTCGCCGTCTCGCGTGCCCAGTCTAGCGTTGAAGTCCCCCATCACCACCGTGAAATGAGTCTTTGAGGCATGTATGGCTCTACTGACGTCCTCATACATAGCCTCAACCTCTTCGTCTGGGTGTGTTGCGGTCGGTGCGTATACCTGTATGACCTTCATCGAATACCGTTTAGATATTCTGAGTATAAGGTACGCTACCCTTGCTGACACACTTTCGACTTGCGTCACGTTGTTGACGAGGGACCTGTGTACGAGAAACCCGACACCACCTTGGGACAGATGATCGCCCTCCCGGTGATAGAACAAGTTGCCGGATTTGAGGATTACCGTGTCCTCGCCCTGTCTTCGGACTTCGGATAATCCTATGATGCTCCAGTTTAACTTGTCTATCTCTTCTTCCAGCTCCTGTATCTTCTCGTCTGTTCGCAGTGTCCTGGTGTTATATGTTGCCAGGTGCAGAGGTCGTCGTTTGCGACAGCACCTACAGTGGGCACCTAGCTATTAATAATTATTTATTTGTTTGTATCACCAGGAATTTTCCGTAATTTTGTGAAAACACCTCTATGTATGGGTTAATTGAAGTGCGCTGCGGTTTTTTTACTTTTTAAATAAAGATTTTAATATAGAATGTCCTTTTTTAAGGATTTTTAACACGTTTCCCGAGGTAAAGAAAAAGTACTCGATACTGAGTAGTATCGATACTTTTGATCCGATACTTTTATCGATATCGATACTTTTGATCCGATACTTGCTATCGAGTAGGTTTCGATACTTTTGAAAATTTGCGGATCCTGCAAGTATAAATTTCATAAATTTGACAGTTTTGATCACAGAACACATTACTCTTAGTCTAAGCAGAACACCGTCAGAAGCAGAACCTCAGTCGTTACCACAGAGTACTATGTCGTTACTTATTATTACAGTTGTAGGGAGTTTTGGCGGGAAGTCGAAACAAACATATTGTGCTCTTGTTTTATTTTCATTTTCTTGGTGTATTTTTGAGTTATATCGGATAAAGTTGATGGCATTTTGTTTGATATAGGTTAATTACAGTGCACGAGTGTTTGTGAAATAGAATAAAAGTGCTAATATATGTTTTTTCTGCTTGCCTCCAAAATTCCATCGGACACGTTCTAGTAAAGTAGCCATCGCTTTACTTGAATGTTGAACTGACTAGACTGACTGATTACTGACGACTTACTGACTTTGTTATTACTTCGTCCAGTTTCATTGAAACTGGCAAAAAATTTATGCAAAAATTATACTTGACGCTGGCAGTATGCACAGAGATTACGATGCCATAATTGAAAAAAAATTTACAGTTGTGTCATAAGAATAAATTAAATAATAACATTGTACAGATCAGAATAATCCTGCTGGCTCGACCGGCAACAAGGGATGCAACATCGTTCCAAAAATATCGGTAAAAAAATACGATACATCGATATTTTTTCGGGATGTTTTTTCCACCACAAATTCTCAAATGCTACATAATGAATGAATGTGAAATGTCATTTATTATGGTTTTCAAAAAGGTAAATCAACCTCTCTAGCCTGTTACAGTTTACTCTCAAAAATAATTGATAGCATGGATAACAATGTACCAACCATAGGAATCTTTTTCGATATGAAAAAAGCCTTTGACTGTGTATCGCATGAACTTTTGTTACAAAAAGTTGAGAATTATGCTAAAAGAGGCTCAGCACTAAATTAATCGATTGAAATCGGTAGAAATATCGGGAATTGACAAAAATGGTGGCTTAATACAGTACAGATCCGATTATGCTAGCGAAACTGGCTTCGGTGTACCACAAGGAAGTACACTCGGGCCACTTTTATTCCTACTATACATAAATGACTTGCCGGAAGTAATTTGTAATCTTTGTACATTACATATTTGCAGACGATTTATCTTTAATTTTGACATGTAAAAATGACCCTAATATAATTGTAACTGGCATTGTTAATTTTATGGACACTATTTTATACTGGCTTAAAGATAATAATTTGACACGTACGTTCAACCGAGCGGTTATATGGGATTATAATTTGGGGAAACTCTTCGGACATAAACAGAGCAGGTATTAGTCAGAAAAAATGTATACGGGCAATTTGCGGAAAACCCCCGTGGGAATCATGTCGACCACTCTTTAAATCATTGGTGCTCCTTACTCTGCCTTGTATGTATATCTTAGAGGTAGCCTACTTTACTAAAATTCACCAAGATTTATTTGTAAAAGCTGTAGAGCCATATCCTCGTAATACCCGAAATTCTAACAGGTTAGTCTTACCGAAGATTCCTAGGACAGTTTTGTACCACAAAAATTGTACAGCTTTGTGCATAAAAATATTTAATGCTGTTCCTATTGAAATAAAAAACTTGTCTTGTAATTTTTTTTTATATAATTTGAAACTATGGCTGTTAGATAAAAGTTTTTACTCAGTCAAAGAATATTTGGACACGTTCACGCATCATTAAAACTATATAATTATCAGAAAAAATCTATAATACTTGAATTAAATGTAATTTGATTTATAAATTGACATCACCATAATATTTTCGACATTTATATAATTTGGACATGAACATTATGTTATTATATTCTTTTTTTTTCAACAATTTGTGCTATTGACATTATGATTGTTATTTTTATTGTGGGTTTAGGAATATACTTAGTTTGTGCAAAAAATTGTCATAATTTTCATGTAATATTTGTATGTCATTAATTGACAAGTACATAGGATTACTTGTGATTTTAATGTAACATCTTTTTACGTGTACTTAAACAAATAAATATATTGAATTAAATTATGTCATAAAATAAACATCGATGTTTAGCTGAAAAGCATCGGTGTTTTGAGTATGACATCGAAGCATGTATCGAACTGTCCTCGATATCATCGACACATCGATGTTAATAGAATAAAACATCGAATCGTCAATTAATATTTAGGACGCCATCTAGTGTGTATCAGCTTCAACTATAGAGTTAAAAAATGATTAGGTGACTTGTATATTGTTTGAATGGAGAGGCTCGAGCTGTGTCATAAAAAAGGGATAAAAAATAGTGTCAACTTCAATTCAACCTTCGCGTCAAAACGTATTTCTTTCCTCGCTTTATTCTTCGTGAGAGTGATGAGTTGTGAGTTGTGAGTAAACTTGTGTTGCGAAGTGGAAGCGAAATTGATTTACTATTTTTTATAAATAATGAAACATCGGTAACGAAATAATTGGTACGGTAATTGGTAACTTATAAAGTATTATGTGGTATATTATTAATCTTTATTCTGCATTGTATTATTAATTATTATTTCTTTCTCCTTATAGTAATATAATTGCTCGCTGTATTGTTCCCTTTTTATGTTATCTTGTGAAAAAAGTGGATAAATTACATGAGATTAAATGTTTCTGCTTGCTATTTCCGTGTAACAAAAAGGAAATAAAATAAGTTTTTTATTGCAACATAATTTATTAATAACTTTTGCAAAATGTTAACGTGCATTATTGCATAAATTATGTAAATAAAATGTACAGTTTTTTTTTGTTACCGAAAACATCGATGTTTATCCATCGACATACTCATCGTACATCTATACTTTTCATTCGATGTTTACCGTTATGTCACCGATGTATCGGCGATACGTAGGTTATAATATTCTGGGGAAACGCGACTGGAATTCAAACCGTGTTTAAGGCTCAGAACAATAACTAAAGCATAGAAGGAACCGAAATTTGAACCAATATAGTCGTACTTGTTTTCTTATGCACTTACAACAGCATTAGAAAGAGACGGATGTAGGTTGCTCAGAATGTAAAATGTCCACAAGGCAGACGCCATTTTGGTTACCTTTTGCATATTTCGGTTACCTTTATGACACCAAATTTAAAAGCTACTTAACGTCTCAGATTATCGTCGATGACTTTGTTCATCATATTTGGTCGTATAATACATAAGCGCGATTGTGAGTTGAGTTGCTCTAGTAATTTTACGTATTTTTATAAAAAAAGTGCAAAATTATCAGTGCTACAGTGTAAATCGCAAAGCTTAAATATTAAGTAATGTCCTGAATTGTAGTGATATGCAAATCACGTCCGTCCAGCACAGAAAATTATATGGAAATCATAAGCTTTCATCGGTAAGTAATGAAATATGGCCATTTTGTCAGTTTTGCATTCTCTTTGTTGTATATTTTATAATTTTTTCAGTTGAATCGAGCTAAGTGTACATTGTAGTGTTATGCAAATGAATATTTTGTGCAATTATAGTCAGATTATATTAAGGTAATTATAGGTTTTTAACAGGCGTGTATTTTTTTGCAATAGTGCTTCGAAAAATAAACTATCGATAAAATTCGATTTGTGATATTCGAAGATGGCGGTTGTGATTTAGTTTCAGTTTTAGTACCGAGATTATTGAGTTGTATAATTTGGAAATGTATTATGCAGCAAATTACTTATAAATTGGACAGTGATAAGAAAACGAAGACTTTCATATAGCAGTTATTTTTGAATTCTTACAAGAGGTTTCCACGTGGCATCAACAATTCTTCTATCAAATTATTGTACCATCAATTACGGTACAACGTTGCCACAATCTTTATAAGATATGCCACGATCTTTATAATTCTAATAAATGATGTCAATATCGATAATCAAACAAGCATCATAAATTATTGTATTATTTTACTTCACTCGTAGTTTTGCGAGCGAATAATGCCTTTGAAATTACAGTTTGCAAAAATCAGCGTGCGGTAATGTTTTATTTCGTCATTTTCAGATTTCCCACCGATGTTGATATGAGGCAAAAATAGATCAACGCTATTACTCGTAATAACTGGGAATGGAAAAAACAACATCAGAAATCACGTCGTACATTATGTAGTTGGCTATGTAGTGCGGAAATAAAAAAAGAAATAAAGTGCCAAAAATGTGTCCAATGTTTGGGAAATAAATTCAGTCAATCAACATTTTCCTTGATTTCTATGAAAGATAGAGGTGGGCTTATAAAACCCATCGATGGGGTTAGCAAAGTCTATAAAATCGCAGAAAAAATACTGCAAGATTACGAAATTCGTGCAGGTTCCAAAGTTTTAGGACAACCCAAGTGTTTTTTGTCAATGATAAATAAAATATCGAAAATATTGCTACCAACTACAATTTTTGATGATTTACTCGAACATTCAGTCAGATAATGATTTATTGGATGATCATAGACATTTTTTGATTAAATTGATTAGCAAAGAATATTTAACAATTCAAATTCATTGTATCACAAAAGAATTAACTTCCCCTGTAGAAAAACTAAGAACGTTTCTAACAATAATTACATTTTTTTAAAGGACAATTAATATACTAGTTCAGATTATTTAAATATAGTTAATACTGTATGTTGTAATTTGTTGGTGAAACATTTACCTACAATGAATTAGTGGAACTAGTGAAATAATATTATGTGGTGTTTATTTATAAATAAATGAGTTGACCAGAAATGATTATTTCATTTTCACCTTAGCGTATTTAGATTTATTGCAAGGTATTCAACAGTTTTTTCCAATATTTAAAAGTATCACCTCTTCAATCAAAACACTGCGGTCACCAACCCGGCTGCCCAGCACGGTGACTAAGAGCAAATCTTCTCACGTATAAACTGTCACAAGCATGTCACATGAAAGAGGCTACGTCCAGCAGTGGATGTTCACAGCCTGTTGTAATAGTAGTAGTACAGCTAAGTACAGTTAAAAGATAGGGTTTTTGAAAAATATTTTGTCATAAAACAAACAATTTATCAAAAATATGCTTACATACGATTGAAGCTAGCGGGTACTTAAGTATTTTTAGAAATGTGCGAAATAAAAACATGGTGCACCGATGTATCATAGCAAATGTGACCGTTTTTTACACTTTCGCCGTCCTTAAACAGTAAACTACTTTATTATAACGCAAAAAACTAGGATTTAGAAAGACAAAAATACCATAGCTTCAATCGTAATTTAAGCGAATTTTATAAATACATAAAATATAAAATTTTATGAATAAAAAATAAATATAAATACCTAGTTTAGTTTGTCAGTAATTCTTATTTTTGAGAGCGCCACGCCCCTAATACTTCAAAGATCAAATTTAATTGATGCCCTTTCTCTTAAATCTGCTTTGCATTATTTTTGTTTATATTAATATTTTTAAGAATTCATCAACTTTACAATTTAAATATTCATGGGGCGATACCATAGAGAAAGAAATCAGTATCGATATCGGTATTCATTTTGTGCATAGTCACTTCACCAGCTAATATTCTTTTGTCAATGACAGTGGACGCTTCAAATGTCGTAAAGTTCCTTCTATGCCTATAGTTATTGTTCTTAGGTTTAAGGCTCAAAAAAAATGCATTCGAGCAATATGTCAATTGCAACAAACGGATACTTGTAGGCCACATTTTCAAATTTTAAAAATAATGACGCTCCCTTCCTTATACATTTACGAGATCTCTTTAATGGTCAAAACAGAAATCACAAAATATGAAACCCTTAAATCGAAAAGACATAACAGTAAATTATGTTCAATCGCTTCCAAAACAAAACAATATCATAACAGTGTCTTTTGCATGGGACCAAAAACATAAGAATAAATAAATTATTATTTATTCTTATGCCAAAAATATATAACGGTCTACCGGAATTCCTCAAAATTAAAACGGGCAACGAATTTAAAAAAAGACTTAAAAAATATTTACTGAAAAAGGCGTATTACTCAGTCACTGATTTCATTAACGATAAAACGGCATAAAGGAATTCCATAAAAACCTGGGAGGTTTTTTTTCCGCCGGCTTTTTTTCCTCTCAGTGTACAAACACCCTGACTGATATGGGTACCCAAAGCTGACGATCGGAACCGATCCGAAATATAAATAAATAAATATTTTTATTTTTATTTATAAAAGGCGCAATATGGGATAAATAAAAATAATAGTAAAATAGATGTAAATGTATATTTCGTAATTGTATTATAGTTTAGTTTTTTCCTTTTTTATTTTTATCATTGTATATTTGCATACCTCATGAAGGTAAATATGGCGAACTAAATATATGTAAACAACTTTGTAAACACCCATATTTGTGCAAATAAATGTCTTTGTCTTTGTCTTTGTTTGTATAAAAAAAACCGGCAATTAGGGATGTCGCAATGAAATAAAATATCGATATAAATCGATATCGATATTTTTGAAAATATCAATATCGATGTCGATATTTTTATTTAAAAATATCGATATATCGGTACGATACGAAAAAAATTGGTCTTTTTTTTCATTAATGGCATCGCAAACTCTGTGCATATTGCCAGCGTCAGGTATAATTTTTGCATCAATTATTGCCAGTTTAAATGAAACTGGACGAAGTAATAACATAGTCCGTAATCAGTCAGTCTATTCAGTCCAACTTTCAAGTAAAGCGATGGCTACTTTACTAGAACGTGTCCGATGGAATTTTGGAGGCAAGCAGAAAATACACATTTTAGCACTGTTATTCTATTTCACAACACTCGTGCACTGTAATAATAAATCTATATCAAACAAAATGCCATCAACTTTATCCGATATAACTCAAAAATACACCAAGAAAATGAAAATAAAACAAGAACACAATATGTTTTTTTCGACTTCCCGCCCAAACTCAAAATTGGTCTTATCTTCTTCAGTCATCTTAGGACTTTTAAGGTAGGTAGGTACTAGATAAGTACTAATCACACCAATCAGCACCACGTGATTTGCGCATCGCCAACGGCAAATCTTTTTAAATAGAGTTTTACTGGTTTTACTGTCATTGACATAAAGACACAGAGTTACCAACTTAATTAAAAACCAACATAAAAAAGCAATAAACCAAATAAATAGAAAAAAATATCGTTTTTGATAGAATTTCGATTTTGGATATTTGATATCGATATATCGTTATAAAATATATCGCCCAAAAATATCGATATATCGAATTAAAAATATCGATATATCGATATTTATTCAACAAGCCTACCGACCGGCAATCGAAAATATCGAAATACCGCCCCGGACGGATCGGCGCCATTTTGTCTTTCCTAATTTACTTTAATAATTAACTTGACGAGTTGTAGTCGTGAAAAGTGTTGAAATTTGACATTTATTGGTAAAATATTACATTTCACATTCAAATAATGGCGTATAATAGTTGTAAGTTTCAAATTCATGTTATTACTATTCCCTACACAGGTCTCTAAAAAGATGCCGCACGAATCGATTGATTGTTTTGATTAACTTCATTAATTTCATTATAAATATATTTTAGACCTCAAATAGTACAAAACCACGAAATCGCAGATCAAATAGGTATATTGAGTTCGGTCCCCAAGAGGTTATTTTTTATACAATGCGTCCCATTCCATCTTGTCCTATTTGTTTATAAGACAAAAAATAAAAATGAAAAATATTAATTTCAGACAACACTCGCAATTCGGGACGTTTCAATCAACCAGGGCGGTTCATACCCGGCGGCTTGGTAATTATTTTTTATTTACTAGCATACGATATTATAGATGTGTAATCACATTCTCTATTCTGTTAATAATTAGACGATTAATTTTCTATTTATTACTCCAGCACCGTGCCGAGCGCCAAGTCCCATGGCACTGGCTGTGTAGTCCTAAGTTACTCTCTGATTGCGCCGAACTGTGACTGTCTAAGGACTAGCATTGCAAGAGCCGACAAGCTGTTTACCTCTTACAATGTGCGATCATCGTCTGCGTGTTGCACTTTGATTATGTTCAAGCAGGGCCCAGAATAAATGATGGCTAGTGTAAACAAAATTAGTGTCATTGGCAATGCTTACTTAAGTACTTACTGGCATACTTGACAATATTTTAATAAATGATAACATGAAAAAGATGTTGAAATATCATTTTGCAGTCTAGACATCCTTACCTCAGTTTTACATTACTATCACTTATTCTCCTTCCTTCATTACACATCATCATAGTGCAGTTGCTTAGATGAGTGCCTAATATGGACACCAGTGCAGGCCTCTCACAGGGTAGCGTTTGGGCTGAGAATGGATTATGATCATGGATACATTTCCATGTGCATATTATGTTCTCTAGACTTAAGTAGACAGTAAGCTGCCCCAGATTCCTAGCATGTAGCAGTCCTCTGGAATTGTAACAAAAATTGGTAATTATAGAATTCAACAATCTCTATTGCTATAATAAATTTTTTATGCTAATGGTACAATTTTACTGGGTTTGACACATGGTAGGAATGTGGTGGACAATGGTGTGTGTGTATTTGCCCCTATATGCTTACTAGGAGAATGAATATTGGGTTATGAATGACAGGTCCAACACAGTAAGATATCATTTTATGAGTATTATGAGAATGAGGGAATAATTGTGTAACACTGGGACATACTGAGGATAGAGGTGTTGTGTGGAAGATGAATGTGTATTGTATGCATAAGGGGTTATACTCACTGCCAACTCGGCTGACTGCTACTAGCTGGCGCCGGGCAGACCAGTGGGCATGCAGACCAGGAGTCGACACAGCAACTACAACCAAAACAATGTAAGTGTAAATGATACTGTTTTACCATTTTAGCATGGTAGCTATGTCCTGTGCTGGCCTGCTATATCTAAATCCAATTCTGGAGTTATTGTTTAAGTTTTTTGACTTCTCAGTACAAGTAGGATGTGTGACATGAATGTCAGTCTCTGCACAAGTTTGGTATATTTTATTTTGTTAAAAGTATCACGATGATAGGCCATAAAAGGACTGATGTAATCATTAATGTATGAAAGCATATTTGTAATCT
This sequence comes from Pyrgus malvae, assembly GCA_911387765.1. NCBI lineage: Eukaryota > Metazoa > Arthropoda > Insecta > Lepidoptera > Hesperiidae > Pyrgus > Pyrgus malvae. The sequence continues at coordinate 714,588 of OU426958.1, read as the reverse complement.
TTGCAGTACTTTTATTGTTTAGTATTACTTCAGATGTAGTTTGTGGGTTATTATAATACATTTATTTTATTGTCACTATTTCGCAGGCGCATGACCTACAGGGTGATATTTTATTGCCTCTAAAACTATGAACTTCTTCTTAGATTTTATATTTAACTATCTTAATATAAGTATGTATTTAGAATATGTGTAGTATTTTTATATACATATTATATTCGCTATTATACACCTATATCATATATATTATATCGTATGTATATAGTGTCTCATACGATCAGCTGTCACTTGTGCCCATTATGGACCCATAGCCATACTGCTATCTCAATTATATATATGTCCTTTTTTTAAAAGAGTGCTGCTGGGAGTTTTTTTCCGCTGCCTTTTTTCTTTCAGCCATCATCTAGCCCAAACGCCGAGCACCTAAAGGCGATGACCCGGAAAAAATGACATTCATTAAGCGAATATTTCGTATTCCTAATATGAAATAAATATTTTTGTTTTTTTATCTATGCTCTATTACATTCAATTAATCTACTTAAGTAATGTAATAAAATACCAAGACAAGGATTTTAATGAATTTTTTGAGTCAATCTTAATTAATGAATTAAATAAATTTTAAAAAATTATTACAACTTACAATGCTGTTATGAATCCAGGAACAGCAACGTCCTAACCAGTATCGTCAGAATCAGAACATGCAGCAGCAGTCTCCATCCAACAATGTGCAGCCAGTTCAACCAACACCCCAGCAACAACAACAACAAGCAGCACAACAGAAAGCTGTGCAGCAGCATTTGATGCAGGTGATTCATATTCTATTTTACGAGATAACAACCTCATCCAGAGCCCAAATTGCAGGCGGATGGCTTGGTTGACATTTGTAGCTTGAAATAACCGGCAGAGATGGCTTGAAAATGCTACTTGAGTACCAACAGGCTGGTGGGTTCAAGTTGACAGTTGTAATTTACTGGTTTACAGTAAGCATGCTAGGGTTAATTTTAGGGTGCTTTAATGGAAACAAACAGTAATGGTTAGCACCAGGCACAACAAATCATTACGTCTCTTATCTAAAGGCTGGCTGACTCATGGCTCACACTATACATCATTAAAAATTTAAAAACCCCCCGACCAAAAAAATAAACTCTAAAAACTAACAAATAATATTTTAAACCTATTAAAAACCCCCCGACCAAAAAAATAAACTCTTAAAACTAACAAATAATATTTTAAACCTATTAAAAACCCCCCGACCAAAAAAATAAACTCTAAAAACTAACAAATAATATTTTAAACCTATTATAATTATCATCGTCACATATATTATGTGAGTTCAAGTATTTTTATTTTCCAAGCGGCGTCGCGTTGGGGGACCACTAAGTGAGAAAAACAGATGTAGTCACAGAGTGCAACAAAAGAATTTACTCCGAAAAATTCGCATAATTGATTCAACCGTTAACGTCGTCTGTCCTCACGTTTAGCGGTCCCCCAACGCGACGACGCTTGTAAAATAAAAATACTTGAACTCACATAATATATGTAACGATGATAATTATAATAGGTTTAAAATATTATTTGTTAGTTTTTAGAGTTTATTTTTTTGGTCGGGGGGTTTTTAAATTTTAAATTTTAATTTTTATTTCAAGCTTTTTAAACGGAACTGATCTACTGTACATAAGTTACAAGGAACCACAAATGATAAGGCTGTAGTATGTATATTTGGGCAAAAACACTTTTGCAAAAGGCCAAGCCTACGTGGCTTTAAGCCGCGTAAAAAGTTTAGATGGGGTCGCTATATGCGATCTCGACCAAAGGAAGCTGTTTAACAATACTCATGACAAACTGGCTCTGGGAGAATTGCACAGATTGAGAAACAATAAAGATTAAACTTTGGTCCTTCTAGATTTTCAGCAAAAATATAAATCGGTTTATTTGTTTCATTCCGGCATTCCAGGGTTTCATCCGCCACATCTCATTTCCAGCATCAAGTCCTCGTCAATTAAAAACATGAAGAGAACTAGTCAAGGCAAATTCAACGAGCCCAAACTCGAGGGGTTTACTAAAAGGTAGACTAGGGTTACCTCTCCTACCTTCGAGCCCTATCATCAGACCAGCTCAGAGATTCCAGATTTCCAGCATCAGGTCCTCGTCAATTAGGAACATAAAGAGAACTAGTTAAGACAAATCCAACGAGCCCAAACTCGATGGGTTTACTAAAAGGCAGTCCAGGGTTACGTCTCCTATCTTCGAGCCCTAACAGCAGACCAGCTCAGTGGTTCCAGAAGACATTAGTGTCTCAAATGTCAGATCCCACATATGCTTGCAAGTAAACTGAGCGTGTAACATTCCTATCACACCTAACAAACGACCTGATGACTTTGAAGACCTGAACCGATTTCCACCAAACATAGCTAAGAACACTCTCGACTGATATACCTTTCAGTAAAAAAAACCGCATTAAAATCGGATCATCCGTTTGGGAGCTACGATGCCACAAACAAACACGGACACATACACATTTACATACACACACAGACACGTCAAACTTATAACACCCCGTCGTTTTTGTGTCGAGTGTTAAAAAACTAGGTACTAGTACAATCTGCTACAGGTCACGTATTTTTCGTACCTCCAGTACGTGAAGTATGAGTAGCAATGGAATTTACAACAAAGACAAATGATTTGCACTTTTGCATGCACTTTTAAATGCACTTTTGTAAGAAGAAACAAACATTTATTCGAGACTTTTAAGTCAAAGCGTCAAATATAGTATATTTCATTACAAGTGCGGAAAGGCTGTCATTGCAAGGAGTTCCGACAAATGTCTACCCGAGCCGAGGCGTAGCCGAAGGTGAGGGTTGACAGTCGGAACTCCTTCCAATGACGGTTCCGCACGTGTACTGAACATTTTTTTTTAATACAGTTGCGAAAAAATGAAGCAATTTAATAAAATAATAAAAAGTCGCAAAGAACATTTTTGAAAAATGGCGCCAACCGTAAAAGAATACCTAGCAGAGATTTTATTTTTGTTTTCTTCACCCATTCTGGGTAGGCAAAGGGAACTATGCCGAACAGCCAAGTCTTCAGTAGATTTTTTTTATTGATATGAAATGAAAATGTTAATGAGATGAAGTGAAATGAAACCTAACTTAACTCATTGAATCAAATCATTAAATCTGATATTGAAACAAATTAGTAGCTTCTTTTTAGAAATATTTGCATGAATCATAAAAACTTCGTGGTTGGTTTTTTTTTCTTTTTAATAGACATTATTTTGACAGTTGGGAAAGAAAAAGCACGAGTGTGTAATAGCCCACTTCCCGCACGCTAAACGTCCCTGCAATACGTCACTTTTTGAGCAACTGTATTAAAAAATAAATTAAGTAAGTTCCCTTCAAAGTCCGCACTGTTTAGGAAAAATGTTCTAGGTATGGCTCCAAAAATCTATAATAAGTTACCGAATAGCATAACACAAATAGACGATCTATTGAGCTTCCAAATGAAATTAAAAGATCTTTTAGTAAAAAAAGCATTTTACACGATCCAGGAGTTTTTGGACTGTAATTTTCAATCTTAACTGCGTAAACATTTGTTAATTAATAAATTACTTTGACTTGTTCTATCATATTATATTGTATGCCATGTAAGGCAGGATAGGGAGGTATGACATATCTTTATACAACATCTGTAATTGTACCCCTTTCCACAATAAATGACATTTGAATTTGAATTTATTTGCACAAATATGGGTATTCCAAAAGTTGTTTTATACATTTAATAATCCGCCATATTTACCTCAGTAAGGTATGCAAATATTATATTATATTATATATTAATAAATAAAAGTACTGACTAAAATCTAAATTAGAAATTTTAATTTATTTTCCAGTGTCTGGTTTTTTTCATTGACAGTCCAACAACCCATTGCAAGGCACGTTCTTTTCTTCCAATGACCTTATATATAATAATATTATGTTTTCCTCTATGCTGCTAATATGAGTAGGATATGCAATAAAATGCTGATTCTGATCACTTCATTTTCTGACTTCTTTTTTTGCAGTTGAAAGAATTTGATGTATCATCGTCCTATGTCCCATCCATGAATCTCACCATTTTGACAAATCATTTTGCAAATGAATTCTCATTTTCGTCACCCTTATTATTGTTAATATTCTGTGTCTAAAACATATTAGCTAACAATTTTCTGTTAACTAAAAGACTCAAATTTTGTTACAGAACTTGGATATTGAGATGAAGAATGAACCTGAGCAGGCATCCTCCAAGGAGGGGTCAGAGCCACAAAGGCCTCATTGGATGAAGAGCAAGCTTATGGGAGGTAACTACAACTACTAGCGTTATCCTGAAGGAGCAGTGGGCTAGAGCAATTCTCCAATTTTGGTTGTTTAATGGCAAGCTTTGTACATTGTTTTACAACTGACAAAACTGTACTCACTCAAGGTTGTACAAGTATACGCACCGACTTCAACACACTCGGACAAAGATGTCGAAAGTATGTACGAAGGCTTAGGCAAAGGTGAGAATACCTAACTGCCACACCAGCCGAGCTCCAATGTTTAACCAAAAACATCAGGAAGCACGTGCGCAGGGATCTAATACGGAAGCGATAATAAAGGCGATTGAGCAGAACCGGGGGTCTAAAGTATTCGCCCATCGTCATGGAGTAAGTCATATAACTAAACTCAAGACGCATTATGGCAAAATAATTGTTTCTAATCCGAGATACTCATTGAAACCGAACATTTCTATAGCGGACTATAAGCCTCACGTATTCCGCAACCTAAAAACCCCACTACAACCTGATCCCAGAGCCACATTAACTACACTGACGAACTTCCCGAAGTCAGCCTCCAAGAGTTTGTTTTGGCCCTCAAACAACTCAAACCGGAAAGGCCCCTGGCGAAGGTGGAATCACCACCAAGCTCATTAAAGCCGGAGGAAATACTATCCTCAAACAATGTTTGATTTTTTAATTCCGTCTTACAAACAGGGAGAAAGGCGTGGAGCAGGAGCATTGTAGTTTTATTCCACAAGAAGGGGGGTAAAACACTTCTTAAGAATTATCGTCCCATCTCGCTCCTGAGCCACGTCTACAAGTTGTTTTCGAGCTTCATTATGAACATACTCTAGAAGGCTTGACGAATTGTAGCTCCCAGAGCAGGCCAGGTTCCGAAGATACTTTAGTACCATAGACCACAACCTTACATTGAGGCAAATAATACAGAAGACCCAGGAGTCAAGCCCCTGTGCCTGGCGTTTGTGTGTCGATCAAATCATGGGCTGTTCTATAATCCCTGCCAGGTCGATTGTCGTTATGTCGATGTGTTGAAGAACCTGTACAACTCTGCCAATATGTCCGTCCAAATCAAGAGCATCCAAACAAGACTCATCGAACTGCACAGAGGCGTGAAACAAGGTGACGTCTTATCGCCGTAACTGTTTACCTGTGCATTGGAGGATGTCTTTAAGCTATTGGATTGGAAAGGGTGAGGTATAAAGATAAATGGTGAACACATCTGCATCTCGCATCTGCGCTTTGCTGACGACATCGTCCTCACAGAACATATTAAAAGAGGTTAGAATGGAAATGTGGGCGGTCTCAGAATCGCGTGCCATGGAGCGGGCGTTGCTCGGTGTGTCCCTCAGGGATATGATTCGTAATGAAGAGATCCGCATGAGGATCAAAGTAATCGACATAGCCCTAAAGGCCAGCAAGCTGAAGGCAGTGGGCCGGTCACATCTGTCCAAGAGCCGACAATCGGTGGAGTAGACGGCTCTTGGAGTGGAGGCCACGTTTAGGTAAACTAGGGTAGGACATCCCTTTGCGAGGTGAAGCGACTGCGTGGGGAGCAATTGGATGAGTAGAGCCGAATACCGGGCTCAGTGGCGCGCCTTTGGAGAGGCTATGTCCAGCAGTGGACTAATAAGGGCTGAAGAACGAGAGAGATTCCCAATCAAACGCAAGATATTTGAATTTAATGTTGCCATTGTTGAATATCGGCAATTTCATATGCAACAGCAATTTAATATACATTAATTATTAGTAAAATTATTTTATTAATTCTGCATACTTGGTATCGCCTATATAGTCAATAAAGTGTGCAAATTTGGAGCTGCTGCTTAACTATTACTAAAGAATTCAAGATCGCGGCAACGACCGCGACCCGGTATTTTGTTTGACCGCTCGGTTCCGGATTGCGACCCTGTAAATGGGAAATACTGCTATAAGCTCCATCATTTAAGTGTACGTTTTGTTGCAGTGCGCAAGATAACGAACAAGGAGCGGCGGCGGCGGCAGAACGAGACGCTGCGGCGGCTGCTGGCGCCCAAGAACGCGCTCATGGTGCTCAACGAGATGCTGCCCGGCGAGCCGCGCGAGACCGCCGTCAGTACTGCGCACTCTCATCCTTCCACCTCCACCTCCACCTCTCCTCTTCTCCGCGATAAGCCCTTGAACATGCTGAGTATGTTTTAAAAAATGGCCCTCCAGTTCGCATATGTACTGCGGGCAGTAGAATGGTGGCAATGTGGTGCTAAGTAGTCGCCGCAGCCCATTGACAAGAGACATTATATCAAGAGAGCCTCAGATCTGGAACAGCAGTAAACCGTATCCAGTTGTGCTTCTGTTATGGAGTCTTATGGACATCCCAAACCGCATTGAAGCAGCATGGTGCAGTAAGTTCCCCAACTTACTGCTGCTTCAATCTTCCATGGTGCAGTAAGTTGGGGAACTTACTGCACCACGGGGAGTCCCCCAGGCCCCAATAAGAGGAAGAGATTCAGACCCAGCAGTGGGATGCAATAACGTTGCAGGCGTAAACACCCGATTAATTATTAATGTAATGTCTGGCCCACAACTGCATCTTTTTACCTAAACACAGCAGACTTGCTACACAGAAATGGCTGTATTGGAGGTACCTGCCTACTTGTAAGCACACAAAGGTTGTAGTTGTTGAATAGGCCTGCTTTTGTAAGAAATTGTTAGGCAGTTTGTGCTGAGTGCGCTGATTTTTAACACTTTTTTTATAAAATCATATTATTTTACAGCAATTCAAAGTGGAACCAGCCGCAAATGCTTACCCCACAGGCAACGCACACACGTTCTGTGCTGAACTCACTGTGGATGGGAATGATTACAAGGGATATGGTCAGTATTTATATTTATTCACTTACAGTAAAAATAGTTTTAGAAAAAGTACTGATTGGCAGAGTATCATATGGTTTCATACTTAAATAATAATTTTTAAACATCTAATTGGATGTATTTGGCTATGTGCAAATTAACATTCATTTTCTTTGTTGCTTCTTTCTCTTATAGTGGAATATGAAGTTTAAAATTTATTATACCCGCTAATATTTTCTTTTCTCCAACAGGTGATAACAAAGTAGCAGCACGAAATGATGCTGCAGAGCAAGCGATCAGAGATCTCATCATCAAACGCATGACCAAAGTAAACAACATGGAAAGTAAGTAATTTTATATATTGTGTTATTGCTATACCTCTGGTTTAAATCACGTTAAAACTTCTTCCTCATTAACATGAAATGATTCAGGGTTGCCACCCAAAACTTTCATTCTTTATTTCATACTCTTAGGCATTAATTTTCCAAGAGATAGTGTTGGACCACAGGTAAGAAAGTGTGCCCTTGGTACAACTAATTGTTTTTAATTCAACCGGTAGGACCATAGATAAAAGAAAGTTGCAAGTGAGGTCAAAGTCCTTCTGGTTGGACCAGGCCTGTGGTACTATCAGTTGGTATCACATGTTTGTATCATGGGCAAGAAACCCTTGTTTTACCCCCTTAGCCATCAATTTAATGTTCATTTTGGTCCCATTATTTTCTCATTCGTTGATTATGATTGAATTGACATATTTTTGTGTGCCATGCCTGTGTTTATTTTGAAATTGAAATACATATTATACTCATAATTTTTTACCCTATAAGTTAAGACTGGATAGTAATAATTTCGATATATTGATTCTTTAGTACAGCTCACCATCTTGCAGTAGCAAAAATTGGCTCAGTTTCTTGTTGTGCCGACAGCAAATCAATCCACCGCGGAGGGCGAGGAAGCGCCGCCTGCAGAGGAAGAGGAAGCCCCCTTGCCTATGATCCAGCTGGCTTCCTTCGCTCTTCATAAGCTGTTTGCAGAGTGGGAGTGCGACGGACACAAGGTACCGCAGTTGAAGCCCTCTTCTGCGCCTCAAGTGAGTTTATTTTATCATTTTTATGTAGTATTTCGCCCGCCCCTTTAATATCGCCCGCGACTTATTCCGCGTGGACTTTATCCGCGTATTAGTCATAGCATGATGTTTTATAGCCTTATAGCCTTCCCCAATAAATGGACAATTCAACACAAAAATATTTTTTCAATTTGAACTAGTAGTTCTCAGGAACTTAGTCTCAGGTTTAGCGCGTTCAAACAAACAAACTATAGATTTTCCCAGTCTGCAAAATTTTTCACTGATGCTTAGGCTCCTATTGGTAGCAGCGTAATGTTATAAAGCCTAAAGCCTTTCTCAGTAAATGGATTTTCTAACACAAAAATAATTTTTCAATTCGAACCAGTAGTTTCTGAGATTAGCGTGATCAAACAAACAAACTTTTCAGTATTATATATTAGTGTAGATAATATCAAAGACAGTATTTTTGCTGTTAAAGAGTGCAAAATTTTAAATCTTGCAACGGCTGCTAAGGCAGTTGTCCTATCGCCGACGAGAAAACTAATAATTGGAGATTGTCTCGCTCAAGAAACGTACAATTAATATATAATTCTATACAACAAATGGCTATATATTTTAATAGTTGCTCTCTGAGTTCACATTGCCGGCGACGACTTGCTTCACTAGTTTTGTCGCTGAGTGACAAGAGTAATAGATGTACTCGCTCAATCATACTCTCTCAGCGATGCTCCCTGTCAGTTATATCTCCACAGCGTGGCTTTGAAAGTACACATATTGTCATTTTATAATGGATATTGAATAAACAATTCTTGACTAGTTCAGACGACGACGACGATGTATTCGATAGTGTTTGTTTAGTAAGAATTTAATAGTTTTAGTACTACTCGTTTCTCGTTAATCTTCGGCGGGAGACCACTGGCTAAAGATAGGTGCGGCCCTGCTAACGCTAGCGGCTGTTGTCAGGCGGCGGCGGACGACGTGTCGGAGGCGAGCGCGGCGACGGGGCACAGCGCGGGGCACGGCCCCCGCACGCGCGCGCCGCGCACGTTGCCCGCCAACGCCGCCACCATGCACCCGTGCATGCTGCTCACGTACATGCGCCCGCACCTCGAGTACCGCGAGCTGGCCGTGGAGGGCGACCGCCCGCAGAACATGCTCTTCACCATGGGCGTCGACGTCGACGGCGTCACCTACATCGGCAAGGGTCAGTGCAATACGTCGTCCTCCATTTGTCTATCTTTCTTTCCTTGTATCCAAATATAGTTATTGCCGTTGACTTGGTAGCATCCTCTGCACGTTCTTACAACACAGATGTTACATATTATTTTGGACAACTCCTCCTCTCCTCTCGAAATGGAGAAGGATTTAAACTATAGTTCCACAATGTCCAAGTGCAGTGCTAGATATCATGTGTTCAAGGAAATTTTTTGTATCTCTCAGATGTGTACTGATGAAAAACATTGTATAAGAATATTACAAAGGTTTCCTTTCAGGGTAACAGCGATGAATATGCACATGATATACTTTTAAAGTAAAGAATTGAATGTAGGTGAAAGTAACAGTTATATTAAGGCCTTACATATGAAATTGTTGATACTCAACTGGCAACTTTAAACTAAAAAAACTTGCGTTTGATTAGGAAATCCAAATCCAAATTTATTTCAAAATAAAGGCAGAAAAATTTTGTTTTAAATTCGTGTTTCATTTGTTTTCACGTCATTTGAGTGAGGAACCAATTTGGGCTTACGGAGCAGAACTCAGCGGCACTGCAGCAAACTCAAACCAACAAAAAAATTAAATGCTATATTGAAATGAAATGAAATGAAATATTCTTTATTCACTGTATGGTTCATTTACAAACTCTAAGTGAACGTTATTTTTTTTGTGGTGTCTGCTCTGGGTGCGCTTAGGCAATGCTGAACTAAAGAAAAGAGCAGACGGAGAAAAACTTCAGCCCTGCATGCTCACTCACAACTGCACCGAAATTTAAAAATTACCATGGTGAAAGAGGAAATTACAAATAAACTAGTCTTATTCTCGTCGCCTAGTGAGGCACCCAAAGGAACTTGCTTGCAATCTAATGAATCCCAATCGCACATTAAATTGGAGATCGCATCATACATCAGTTAAAAAGAGTTCGCCTCAGCACCTTCTCCCATCGTAGGAACAAGATCTCCCAGAAGATCCCATACTATAAATGGATATGTCACTTGACGTATACCATGCATGCCACTAGCACCCCATAAACACACAACCACCAGCTAAATGCAGAGTTCCACCTCAGCACCAGTGCTGTAGAAACGACTCGAAGAATTAACGACGTGTACGGATCAGGCACCGCTAACGAAAGAACGATGCGTTTTTGGTTGCAACGTTTCCGTCCTCTAAATTTCGATTCGCCTCGTGGATGACTTGATACTCAAATGAATCACGAAGAATAAGGCTATAGTGGACGCAGATCCATCTCAAACCACTTCTGAATAATTAGCAGTAGCCTTCGTTCGGCGTAAGTGATAAAACGATATTTATCCATTTGCGCCAAATCGGAGAAGTAAAAAAAAAAACTTGAAAAGTGGGTACCGCACGAATTGTCTGAAGCAAACCAACACGCATCGCTTGCTGCGTATGAGAGGATTTTTGATCGTGTCGTGATTTTTGATGAAAAATGGATTCTGTACGACAATCGGAAGTGGATCATCAGCTTAACCCTGGAGAGCTGGCTAAACTTTGCTCTAAACGAAAATTGACCAAAAAGAATATTTGGACCAGTGCTGGTATTATCTAGTACAGCTTCTTGAGATCAAGCCAGAAGGTTACTGCAGACTTGTGTTGCCAACAATTGCAAACAATGATGGAAAAGCTTGCCATTATACAACCGTGACTGGTGAAGAATTGGTCTAATCTACTGCTCCTTCAGGATAACTCTAGACTACACACTGCACATCAAACAGTCGCCAATTTATAGGAGCTGCGACTGGAACGTCTGCGTCACCTAACATACTCTCCAGATATTGCCCCAACTGATTACCACTTTTTTCAGAATTTGGATAACTATTTGCAGGGAAAAAATTCAGATGAGGTAGTCAAATAGTTTATAGATTCGTGCTGCCAAGATTTTTTTCCAAGGGTATCAATGATGTGCTTATAAAATGGCGGCACTTCATTAACAATGGCGAATACTTTGATTTATTAGGGTTCCGTAGTCAAATGGCAAAAAACGGAATCCTTATAGATTCGTGATGTCTGTCTGTCCGTCCGTATGTCACGGCCACTTTTTTCCGAAATTAAAAGAACTATACTGTTGAAACTCCGTACGTAGATGTATTCTGTGAACCACATTGCGATTTTTACACAAAAATAGAAAAAAGCAATAAATTTTGAGGTTTTCCCATACTTGAATTGAAACTCAAAAAAAATTTTTTCATCAAACCCATACGTGTGCGGTATTTATGGATAGGTCTTCAAAAAATGGTATTGAGGTTTCTAATATTATTTTTTCTAAACTGAATAATTTGCGCGAGAAACTTCCAAAGTGGTAAAATGTGTGTCTCCCCCCCTGTAACTTCTAAAATAAGAGTACGATAAAACTAAAAAACCATATATGATGTACATTACGATGCAAATTTCCACCGAAAATTGGTTTGAACGAGATCTAGTAAGTAGTTTTTTTTAATACGTCGTAAATCGTAAACCAACCTTTCATTCAATCTTAATGTAATTATTTCTATGGATAATCAAAGGCAATGATGTATTTCTGTTGCCGCTATTGTTATACAAATACTAAAAATAGAATAAAATAAATATTTAAGGGGGCTCCCATACAATAAACGTGATTTTTTATAGATAATGGTACGGAACCGTTCTTGCGTGAGTACGACTCGCACTCGCCGGTTTTTTATTAATAATTTCATTAAAGAAATTTGTTTAATTTTTTTGATACTGAACGGCAATTTCGTATGTAAGGACCTAATGTTAGGTCGAAATCTAGTGAACTCCTCAGATTTCATGGTGTTCAGAGGTCTTACACAAACATAAATTCTTGAACAATGAAATATTATATTAAGTAATGCGTAAATTTCCCACACAGCGACGAACAAGCGCGAGGCGCGCAAGCAGGCGGCGCGCTCGGCGTGCTCGGCGCTCTTCGGCGTGCGCTTCGAGGACGCGCCCGCCGCCGCCAGCAACGGCGCCGACGTCAAGCCCAACGTCTAATACCGATGCGGTGTACGGAGTACGCAATCCCGAAGTCCGCATGCGGCTGCGGAAGGGCATGGAACCATACCATCGTACGCTTTGCTCCTTGTATCTGTCCGGAGCTTCGGTACGCTACGACTATATCAATGTCGACATCCATTACGCGTATTTACTATATCCTTTCTACAAAAAATCTACATAATTAATGTTATTATTAAGTCACCAACTTTACACTGGATTAACTTCGGAGCAGTCCTATTAGTTTTGGACCATCCCAATATTAATCATTTGTTCCGTTTGTAGACAGACGGCCGCTGCGAAGAATGCTTTGGAAATGAAATGAAATGAAATGAAATGAAATATTCTTTATCCACTGTACAAACGAACAACAAACAACAACAAAGTTCCTTTACAAACTCTTAGTGAACGTTTTTTTTTGTTCTGTCTGCTCTGGGTGCGCTTAAGCAATGCTGAGCTGAAGAAAAGAGCAGACGGAGAAAAACTTCAGCCCTGTTTTAAAATATTGGGTATACAATAGCTAGCTTTCTATATATTTTTGTTTGGGTTGCACCCCAATTCCGGCTGATAAAATACGTGTCCCGATCGATCCTCAGCCTGCTAGAGGGGTCCCACGATATCTAAAAAACAACATCAGTACTAAAGAATTAAGGTCTGTGTGTCTATACTGAGTTGGTGTCGAATGTTCCACCAATTTATAAGAATAATCGCCATTGTTGGCTAACAAAGATCTCGGTGCATAAAATGACACTTATAATGATCATTAACAAATTTTAACAAGAACCTCACTTTGTTTAAAATAAAGCGAAAGTGACCAAACTGAAAAAAGTAACTGCCTTCGTCACTATCTGTATAAACATAGAAGTTTTCACAATGTCACTCATATATTTAATTCTAATATCTACAATTTAAACATATTTTAATGAAGTATGTAATAATATTGTTATAATTAGAAAATCTAGTTAGCACACTTAGTAAACATTTATATCTGTTAGCACCAGTAATGCAAATCATTTTTATTGCAAATATCATAAAACAGTCTATAAATATTATTAAAAAATTCAGTTGAAAAAAGCTATATTAAAATATGCACTTTCTTAATGTTACCAAGATGCTCTTTTTTTTAGATCAAATTTTATGTTTACTCTTTTTATAAAACTACGCGTTTTTGCATTACATCTTAAAGTTGTATTAACATAACTCAAATTTGTATGTAATATGTAGCAATTAAATCTCATTTTTAACCAAATATAAAAGTCTCAATATTTTAATAACATATGAGTTTGTTTTTTCTTCAAAATATTTATTATATTATGTAAAATTATTTTGACAAACAATGAAATCTTAAAAATTACAAAGAATTTTATTATAAATTTAACATGTTTTTCCTGTTATACAGTCATTCCGGGTAACTTTGAATTGACGTTTAACTTTGAACAAAGTAGGAAAAAAGATTTAACAATTTATTACATCGAAATTTTTGATATTTCAATATAATAACTGTGTTAAATGGATTGCTAAAATGTTTTTGTACCAAAAGAAAATTAAAGAAATAAACTGTCAATGCCATAATTCTGAAAATTCCCGCCTTTTCCGTGGTTAACTTTCTGGAAGTTTTTGAGCTCTGATTTGAAATCGTAAACTAGTCCACTTTGATTCATATGGCAAAACCAAGTTATTTGTTACTTTTTTACGTCAGTGTAGATGTCATTTTTATAGATAAGGTTTTTAAATTTAATAATACCTTCTTTTTGTTTTACGTAAACCTTAAAATATTATGGTTTTTTACATTCTAAAAAAAATTATTCAAAGTTACCCAAAACTCATGATAACTTTGAATTCGACTTTTAGGGTAAATTATGGGTAGTTTTGTTGTTTCTTCCGCAAATTTATTTTGTTAGACAGAAAAACCAACTCAAAAGGACACTATTCATTCAATAAAATAAAGGTGTCATAAATTGAAATCATTTTTAATAATAAAAATAACGTAAAAAACGTTCAACGTTACCCGAATTGTACGTATATCATATACTTTTACAAGTTGTAAACATATTCATTCAAAATGTAATAGTCTAAATATTTTGTAAAATTGCAGTGAGGACACTGTTGTACCAAGATTAGCTGTATCTCTTTGATCACTGTTTTTAAAATGAAATGTATATTTTCTATGTTGTGTGTAGCATTGGTTTACTTTTACCAAGTGTTGCAATGTGTATGTGGTCGTGTATTAGCTTATACTTTTTAGTAACTAAGAATATTTCTTTTATGTCTGAAGTACTTTATGTGTAAGTATAGAAATTATATAAAAATAACTGGAAACTAAGTATTTCATTTACCTCTCTCTTTCTGCTTATTATCTTACACCATAATACACTATATATAGAATACAAAATTGTTTTTAGCACGAATTTTATTCGGCCAAACTGATGCTGACTATATAATATAGTTAGTTTAACATTTGTCATGAAACTCATGAATCTTGGCAAATATATATTGTGTGAGAGTGGTGGGAAGGTGGGAGAGGCAGTCCCCCAGGTGGATGGAATCTTGAAATGCCTATTGGTAATACACAGAGTTTGGGCTTGAGTATTTTACCTACTAAGTAATTACTAGGGGATTTAGTAAATACCAAGGGATTTGGAGAACTTACGAATCCCTATGAAATGAAATATGAAATTATAGCAAACGTCAAGCGTTCTCTAATTTCGAACTCGTTTTCTACTACTAAAACTAAGTATTTAAGGGAGGTAGTAATTTTTTTCTGATTTCATATATTTTCGAAGTAGGTACTTACATGAAGAGAGTATGAAATTCAAGCCCTACTATTGTCAAAACTGCCACTATTTTATTATAGTCTTGAAGGTACATTTAAAATGAAACTATTATTGAGCGTAACTACATTTATTAACTTTATAAATACACAATTTAATCATTATGTTTAAATAATCAATAATTTCTGTACACATATGTATGTACTTATCAAAAAAAGTACTTAAACAAATAACAAAAACAATCAAAAATGTGATTTTAATTTTAACCGTGAAACATAATGGGGAACATTAAAATTAATAATAATCATCAAGGAATAAAAACAAAATAGTATAACAATGATTCTTAGTTAATAGTTTAATTAAGGAGGTGTTTTTACAGGTGGGTTCATTTATTACATTATCTGCGTTTAATTTGGTTTATGGTAATCCGTCAATGGTTTTACACAGAGCACCACAAAACTACTAATTTCCTACAAGTTCTACCACGAAATTATATTAACAAAAGTACATATAGTTTGTATTTTTCTATAACACTAGGTATCTACTCAGTCTTAGCAAATGCTAATAATAATGGAAGTAGCATACAGTAGCTTCTTTACACAGGAAAAACTGCTAATTCGTAAAAAAAAAGATAGAAATAAAATTTTCCGATTCCAGTAACTCAGTGCATGGATTCAGGACTATGGCTGTAGCCTATGGCATCCGCCATATCCATTCGGTTTCACCCGTGATAAATGTCAAATTATAGTACACACATGTGCTACGCACGCCGCACAAGTCATGCCCTCACCAAATTCCAGTCAAGTCTTTACTGACTTCGTGTCTTGTATGTTGTAACTGGCAAAATTAATTTTAGTCAAGTGTGTCGTGCCTTCAAAAAAAATTAGATGTTGGTCTTAGTAAAGTATTGGAAAACCGGTTTAAGCCACTGTATGCTTTCTTGGAATGAGCATGATAAGTATGTAAGAAACATGTAAGAAATATAATACTGAAGTTACATAAATGACGATTTCACAATCGAATTCTAAATGGACGAATACAGCATTTAATTTTGTTGTATTTTACTATACTAACATTGAATAGATAATTAGTACCTGGACGACCGAGCGTTGCTCGGATAAAAACAATTGATTTTCTTGGTTTTATTTTAAGCAAAACACTCATTGGCTTATGTTACCTAACAACGCCATTTGAAATAGCTTCTAATAAAATAAAAAAAAATGTGACAAAAAACATGTTAGTGAGGTTTCAACCCAACCCGGGTTGAAAGGTTTGAAAGCGGTTTAGCCCCGCAGTCGACTAACGTTGTACTAATAGATGTTAGTAAGAGTCATATTTTTAGTTTATTTTTAAGTTGATTATCGCTGAAAATTCAAATAAAACGACAAATTCTAAATATAAAATCTAGCAGGATCAATCTATCTATCACCTTCGAAACTGGGCACAAAATTTTATGAAAATCGTTGGAGCTATTTCCGAGGTTCAAATTATATAACAGTAATAAAACAATGAACTACTACGTATGTAACATGTAGAGAAATAAAACTTAGCTTAGACCATTCTAAGAAAACAACAATAAAAACTTCAAAAAAGGTTATTCATATCACGTCTTTTCAAAAATACACGAGTTGGCACGCTGCCGCACCCCGATCGGGCTCCTGATTAATCTAACCAAGTTTTAGGACTTTAAAAATCTATATTTAAATGAAGTTGCCAACAGCAACGCGTCTAAGTTTAACAAATACTTTTTAAAAATACAATACACTAATTTTAAGTTGCGGAGGGTATCATTTCATTAGACCACAAAGTTGCTACTTTAAGAAAAATGAGTCACCAATACTATCGCATAAATCTCCAAGGGCTATCAACGGACGTCGATCCTAACGAAACCCGTGGAGGCACCCTAGAGGAGCCGGTAGGCCCACATGGAGAGCGGGCTCTGCAGCAGCGCGCGGTGCGGGGGCTCCTTGCCGCCCACCAGCAGCAGCTGCAGCTGCGCGTCGGGGCCGCGCTGCGGGACGCGCGCGCGCCGCCCGCCCAGCTCGCGCAGCTCCACGTCGCCCGCCGCGTCGCCCGCCACGCCCGAGTCCGGCGTCAGCGCCGCGCCCAGCGCGCGCACGTCCGGGCCCAGGTAGTGCGGGTTGCTGAACCCCATCGACGCCGCCGACGCGCGGTTCACGCGCTCCGCGCTCGCGTAGTCCGACGTCGTCATCTCGCTCTCGTCCTCCGTCGTGTCCGCCACCTCCGTCGCGTCCCGCGTGAACCGGACGGACGCCGACTTCGGGATCGCGACGACCCTCCGCCGCTCCGGCGCTCCGGGGCCGTCGATCCCGAAGTCGGCCGTCTCGCGGCGCGCGTCCTCCTCCTCCTCGGAGTCGAGGTAGACGAGCTTCGTGGCCTCGACCGGCGAGAGCACCGGCGTGGGCAGCACCATGTCGGCGAAGTCGGGCACGGAGATGGGCTCGCGCGCGAGGTCGCGGGGCGGCGGCGCGGGGCGCGGGCCCTCGTCGCCGTCGGCCGGCTGGCGCTCGTCGATGACGTAGGCGGAGCGCGACTTGGCCAGCGCGGCGGGCTCGCCGCGCCCCAGGCTCTCGGGGGAGTCGCGCTCGTCGCGCTCGGCCCCCAGCGCGCTGTAGGAGCAGCGCGCGGCGCGGCGCCGGTGGAAGGAGGAGAGGCGCGAGATCTCGCGCAGCAGCCCCTCGCCGCGGCCGCGCCCGCGCGCCTCCCCGCGCCGCGCCTCGGGGGCGCTCCCCGCGCGCGCGCCGCCCGCCACCAGCAGCGCGCGCGCGTCCAGCCGCGCCGACGGCCAGTGCACGCTTTGCATTATTCTCTCCCAGGTCTCCGTAGCTGTGGGGAGATAATGTTTTCACCTAAATAGTTTGCAATGGAGCACTACTGAAATGGCAATGGTCAGGCAATATACTCGGGAGGACTAACAACCGATAATGAAAAAGGTCCTCGAATGGTAGCCTCGTTTCAGCTAAAGGAGCACAGGCCGCCCTCCAATCCGATGGACTGACGACCTAAAGAAGATAGCGGGAAACCGCTTGATTCAAGGAGACCGAACGGAGTAGCGAACATTAGAGAAGGCCCACGTCCAGCAGTGGACTTTAAAGGCTGACGGATGGACGGATGAATGGAGTTGACTACTTATGTACGCTTGTTTACACCAGACGCGTACATCTTATGTAAGTTTATTATGTGCTCCCGTAGAAGAGCAGTATCACGAGAATTTCCAACGAAGCACAAAACTAAAGTTCAAAGTGAGGTGATCATACCGAAGTGGAACCTCCAGAGCTCGTTGGTGGGGCTGCCGCCGGCCTCGCCGCCGAAGATGTAGAGGTGCGCGCCGGCGCGCAGCCCCGCGTGGCCGCTGCGCGCGCTCGGCGCCGGCTTCGTGCCGCGCACCTGCGTCCATACGCGGGACACTGCCACACCACAGTTAATTCATTCATTAATAATTGTGCCTACTGCAATATGTTCGTAGACTTATTTTTTAATTTCCTTGACAATTATTGGATTCAGCATAGATTATTCGCTTTCTCCACGATCAATCAATTTTACTGATAAAAGTTCCGTCGTAGACAATATCAAAAATAAACGCGCAAAACACTATTATTTATAAGCTGCATAAACAAATATCATAATACCTATAGCGTGGCGACCCGTCGCCACGTCGCCGCACCAACAATCCGGTTTACCCTCGCCTATAGATGTTTCACATCAAAAACAAAAGCACGACAACGTGAAAAAAACAAAAGACGTGGTGTTGTCCTCGAGGTCACATATAGGTCACTCTTATGGTCCCATGGGAAGGCCAGCCCAGTTGCGTCCGCTTAGTGAATTATAGGCCCGCGGCATCCCGCGGTCCAATTCAACTCCGTTATTATATATATTTTTTAATTGGCCAATTCGGTAATCCAAATCTCGGACCCCTATAGGGGTGCTTGTTATTATTATGAATAAATATTATTTATATCAGAGAAAATAAAAACCTAATTACGTACGGGCTAAGATATTGTAGCAATAAAAATCATGTAAGAGGTACATGAGCACTGATGGGGTCCAAAATGAAACACCGTTTTTCCCCAACTTCCTCACTTTAATCACTTTTAACATACATACTAGTACTATTATTAGACATGTGTCGTTCCGGACCGTAATAGTTCCCGGAACCATGTTCTCTACTGGAACGAAGTAGGTGCAATCCGCGCTGTCAAGCAAACTCGGTTCATATGTCCTCCTAATCGCTGCAAGGCTGAGAGAGCTAACGAACTTCGGTTCGGTTCGGACCGCACAAACCTCGCTTGCTGAGGCACGAGGCGCACCGACCGACTACGAATAACGGCGATGTTTCACGAACCGATCCGAGCTCTCTTCTCTCCTTAGGCCTTACTTTGCTATTACAATTAAAAATGTGGCTTACTGAATACGACTTAAGGTCGATACTAGATTGAATAACAAAAAAAGCGCAGTAAATTGATAATAATATTGGCAAGTGCCATCTATTACTGAGCTATTACAACGAATAATACGACTTATGCACTTGCGTTATGATCGATAATTGAAAAAAAAACTTGAGATCGTTTTGAACTCTTGACCTTGACACCTGCGCGGCGTGCCCCATTTCTTTTAAGTTTTAAAGCAATATTTTTATTTTAGATAATTTGATTTGGTAATTTAGTTGCATTGCGTCGCACCTTCCAGAGAGTGCGTTACTAATAGCAATATCACGGTAATTTAGGTAATTAGTTTTTTTTAAAATGACTTCACGTAGAAAGACGAGTGTTTTGTGGAACCATTTTACAGAAGAAGCAGAGGCAAAAAAAGGGAAATGTAATTACTGTTCGGAATTACTGTCGTTCACTTCCGGCAGTTTAGGAAATTTAACCCGGCATTTAAAGCGTAAACACCCCGGCATTTCCACATCGCCAGTGGAGCGACAGCAGACGATACTAGGACATGACAATGTTGAAATAATACACACACCGGAAGATTCTGTACCGTCAACATCGTCGAATCAGAATAATCAGATCACACAGAAATTATCAGTGCAGACTAAAATGGACGGATTCGCTCATAAACCTATGCCGCCAAGCAAAAAATCAAAAATCGACCATCAACTAATTACAATGATAGCAAAGGAGTACCATCCCCTCAATATTGTAAACGACACCGAATTTAAAAAGTTTGTGCAAATGTTAAATCCTTCATACAGTTTGCCTACACGTAAAACCCTATCAGATACTATTTTGCCCCAAGTTTACCTGCAAATAAAAGAACAAGTGAAAAATGAAATTTCAAAGGCACTCGCTGTTTGTGTGACTACAGACGGGTGGACCTCGGATAACAACGAGAGTTTCATTGCCGTCACCGCACATTACATTGACCCAGACGCTGGTAAGTTGTGTGCAAATTTACTCGGCTGTATAAGGTATGACGAAAGCCATACGGCTGCTAATCTTTGCCAGTTTTTAAAAGACGAACTGAAAGAGTGGCAAATAGATAATAAAGTTGGCGTTATAGTCAGCGACAACGCCGCCAATATACTAGCAGCGGTTCAACTAGGAGAGTGGCGATCAGTGGGTTGTTTCGCTCACACCCTAAATCTCGTTGTCCAAGCGGGTATCGAGACAATTTCCGGCACGGTAAATAAAATAAAGCGTATAGTTGAGTATTTTCAAAGAAGCACGACTGGCCTTAACAAACTGAAATCTGTACAAAAACAAATGAACATGACTGAATTAAAACTAAAACAAGATGTCTGCACTCGCTGGAACTCCACGTATGACATGCTGGACCGCATAGTTAAAATAAAAGAGGCACTAATTGCTACATTAGCATTAATAAGAGCTGACCTGGCATTAACAACTGAAGACTGGACTTTAATTGAGGCGGCGATACCGATTTTAAAAGTCTTCTATGAAGTAACTGTAGAGGTATCGACAGAAAAATCGGTAAGCCTTTCTAAAGTTATTGTTTATTGCCGATTGTTGATGAGACAAATGAGGCACCATTTATCGCAAGCCGAAGCTGTACAAGATAGCAGGATACACACATTGTCGCGAACATTAGATGAGCAGCTTCACAGGCGATTTAATTCAGTTGAAATCAATCCACTTTATGCTGAGAGCACTATACTGGACCCCAGGTTCAAAGACAAAGGATTCCGTGATGTAAATAACTACAAAAAAGCATTAGGGTGCCTAAAAGCGAGAATAGGATCAATGCGAACACCGGGGCCAGAGTTAACACCGCAACCTTTAATATCACGAACACCATCATCTTCCAAGACACGCTCCTCTATCTGGAATGATTTTGATGAAGAAATAGCGCGGCTCGTTCCAGAAAATACCGTTGCAGCCGGAATAGTGGAAATAAACAAATATTTACAAGAGCCCATTATAAATAGATTAGAAGATCCCCTGCAATGGTGGTTTACAAGAAGAACAGTGTACCCACTTTTGTACTCCTACGTTATTAAACGTTTAAATATTGTCGCCACATCAGTGCCGTGTGAGCGAATATTTTCAAAGGCAGGTCTCACTTTGACAAGTCGGAGAAGGCGGCTAAAGGCGTCAAAAGTTTCAATGCTGCTTTTTATCGGCAGCAATCAGAATCAGCATTGAGAGTTTGTACCTATTGTAAATAATTTGTACATTGTACCTAAAAATAATTTGTATATTGTAAATATTATAAGTAAACAATTAGTAACGTAAGTAATAAAAAAAACAAAAAAAGAAAAAAAAAAACAAAAAAAAAACGCAAAAAAAAAAGAAATTAAAAAAACGGTATTTACTTGTAAAAAAATTTAATAATGTATATAAAATCAGTTGATTTATAAATACGCCAACCGAGTGCAAAAGTTAAGTTATTATCTGTTGGTAGGAGGTATTTTTATACCGTGGTAATTTCATATTTTTTCTACTTGGTTGACAGTCCTAAGCCTGAAAAGTATGAAGGTAAATCAATTGACAATTTAATCAAGGTCATAATATAACTAAAAAAATAAATAAATAATGAAATACCTTTTCCTATTCAATACTTTTTTTCACACATCTACATAAAAAAACTTAATACTATTACTATTACAGCCATTGGTCAAAAATATGTTAACTTTATTTTCTTTTTTATTATTTATATGACCTTGACTGTCTATCTAAAAGTTAACTGATGGTCGTCCATCACTAGCATCGCGTTCTGATTGGGCAGGATTGGGCCAAGAAACTATTTACATTGCTGAAAACATGAACCGAAATGCAATATCTGTGGCCGCGGAAGCGCGGTACTAGATAGTTCCGCGAACATGTTTCATGAACATGGTTCCGAGAGGGAAAAGAATCGTTCCATGTTCGATCCGCTCCAGAACATGATTAGCGCACCTCGAACTATTATATTTACCGTTGTAAAGATATACTTCAAGGTTGACAATTCAAAATTTGGAATCCTATCCCTCTTATGTAAACCACGACGTACATTCGTAACCGCGATTCACAAATCTTATTAACGCCATCTATTACTTAACAATATTAAACTAAATTTTAAAAGAAGAACCAATTCGCCTCTAAACATCCCGCCCACCATGGACACACTGTCCATACATGAATACTAAAAACATAAATAAACTAAAATACCCACCTATCAAATTACAAAGTATTTGAAACACAAATAAACTGAAAATGTACCTCCCTAATCCACCAAATCACAAAAATATACTATAGAAATATAACGTACATTATTCCTATTTATTTATTGGCAAAACAATTAATTTGCATGTAGGCCGTTTAATGATAGTATTACCCTTACATTTTAAGGTAACAACGCGAGTAATTTTGTCCAGGCCGCTGTGTTTCTGAATAATAATACCATGAAGCCATTTGGCTGGTGGAAGATCATCTTCTTTCACCAAAACCACATCACCGATATTGGGTTCCGGGTTACTATGTGTCCATTTGTAGCGATGATGAAAATGTGTAAGATATTCCAAGGACCATCGTCGCCAGAAATGTTGCAACATCCGCTGAGTCAATTGCCATCGCCGTAGACTGCTTATGTTAGACTGTTCATAGTTGCAGTCTGGAACAAGTACCAGTGGCTCCCCGATTAAAAAATGACCCGGTGTCAAAGGCATTGGCTCATCTGGGTTATCACAAACTTGTGAGATTGGTCTCGAATTGAGACAAGCCTCGATTTGAGCCAACACTGTTGTCATTTCCTCAAACGTTAACGTTGCGTTACCCACTATCCTCCTCAAGTGGTGTTTTGTTGACTTTATACCAGCTTCCCACAGTCCTCCGAAATTCGGAGCACGGGGTGGTATGAAATGCCAACTTGTGCCACTCAACGCCAAAGCGTCGGCTACCTCTGCTGCTATGCCAGACCTTTCCTTTCGGAACAAAGACCTAAGTTCCTTTGCGGCACCCACAAAATTAGTTCCATTGTCGCTCCACAGCTCTGCACAATGTCCTCTTCTGGCCACAAAGCGTTTAAATGCTGCTAGGTATCCCTGAGCTGTCAGATCCGATACCGCTTCTAAATGGATAGCTCGAGTGGCCATGCAAATGAAGAGGCATATATAGCCCTTGTAGGAGCGATGACCTCTCCCTTTGGAAGTTCGGATACTAATTGGGCCCGCATAGTCTACACCAGTTCGAAGAAAAGGTCTGCAAACTGTTACTCTAGAAGAGGGTAGCTGACCCATTAATTGATGAGTAGTACGCGCCGCGTGACGGATACATGTGACGCAATTACGTACGTAAAATCTAGCCAAATTTTTTACGTCTATTATCCAATACTTAGTACGTAGGTAATTGATCATCAACTGTGGGCCTCCGTGCAGTGTCTTCGCATGAGCATCTGCTATTAGGAGTTGGGTTAAAGATGATTTTCTAGGTATCAACAGTGGATGCTTCATGTTACCACTTATTTCGGACAACTGTAATCGACCACCGACCCGCAAAAGCCCTGCATTATCAAGAAACGGATTCAGAGAGGTAAGTTTACTTTTTTTGTTAACTTTTCCCAATTTAGCCATACTATCTAAATCTTCCGTGAAATTTAAAGCTTCAAATATTTCCTTGGATGAAATCCATTTTGCGTGCCTAATTTTGTTAGCCTTTCTCATATTTAAAAATCTTCTACATAACACTCTAACCAATTTGCTTAACGATGAAAATCTATTCCATAATCCAAAATTTTCTTCAACAGCTACATGACAAACCCCCTTTGCCTTTTCTTCTAATTTAGTTTCTAATACCCTATTTCCGCCAAAATCTATTTTTTCGTCCCGCAGCCATAATGGACCTCTAGTCCACAATTCATCCCTTGGGTAATGCCAATGGCCTTGCTCCTCTCGAAGCACAATCCGCAGGATTGTCCTTTGACTGCACGTGATGCCATTGGTCACTATCCAAAACATTCAGTATTTGAGAAACACGATTGGCGATAAAGGTTTTCCATCTACTTGGGTGACTACTGAGCCACGCAAGTACCACCGAGGAGTCAGTCCAGGCATGAATATTCACTTTCGGAATTTTTAAGATAAGTGATACTTCGTTTAATAACTTGGCTAACAGAACAGCTCCACAAAGCTCAAGTCTTGGAATGGATACTTGTTTGATAGGCGCTACTTTTGTCTTTGCCGTTACCAAATTAACGTGTATCTGTCCAGACACATCAATCACCCTTATAAAAACTACAGATGCGTACGCGTCATTAGAGGCATCACAAAAGCCATGCAATTCAACGACCTTGTCATCCTGAGTTGTTTGTATCCATCTGGGAATACGAAACCCGGTAAGCAACTCCAAATCTTCCCTGTACGCAAGCCATTCATCCATTAATTGTGGTGGAAGCTCATCGTCCCATTCAATTCCGGAAAGCCACAGTTTCTGTATGAATATTTTTGCAATAACAATGTTCGGAGCTATCCATCCAAGCGGGTCGAAAAGACGTGCTATATCTGAGATGACTTTTCTTTTAGTTATCAAATAGGTCAGCGACGGCAGGTGTACGGAGTATTCGAAGACATCGGATTGGCGGTTCCAGGTAAGTCCTAATATTTTAATTACTTCATCCATCTTTATTTCCAGGTTTCCTTCCCCTTCCTCTTTTCCCTTCCGCATTTCTTCCAATAGCTCTTCCTTGTTACTGCTCCATTTTTGCAGCTGAAACCCACCCTTTCCTAACAATTCGTTCATCTCCTTATAAATTATTTTTCCTTCTTCAACAGTTTCGCATCCAGTCATCAGGTCGTCCATGTAAAAATCTTCTAATACTCTTACAGATGCCGATGGATAATCCTTTCCTTCATCGTGCGCTAGTTGCTGCAATGTTCGTACTGCAAGGTAAGGAGCAGATGACGTTCCAAAAGTTACGGTAAGTAACCTATAATCTTGCAACTCAGATTGTGGGTTGTCAGGATCGCGCCAGACAATACGTTGGAAGTCCGAATCCTCTTTAAATATTCGTATTTGACGATACATTTTAACAATATCTGAAATTAAACACACGGGATGCCGACGCCATCGTAAAATAATAGTTCTTAAGTCTGGTTGGATTGTCGGCCCCACCATAAGATTATTGTTTAAAGAAACGCCATTTGTTCCAGAGCATGAGGCATCAAAAACGACACGAACTTTTGTCGTTGTCCTATCCTCCTTGACAACGGCATGGTGTGGCAGGTATAATGCGTCCGGTTTGCCTCGCTCGGTTTCTGGTACAAGCTCCATATGATGAAGATCCAGATATTCTTGTATCACCTTACTGTATTCCACCTTCAACCTAGAATGTTTCAATAATTTCTTTTCCAAATAATTAAAACGTTTAATAGTTATATCTCGCGAATTACTATATTTGCAGGCTGGATCGTCGTCTCGAAACGGAAGTTTAACGATATACCTACCTGAAGGCTCTCGCTTAGTTGTAGCGGCGTATAATTCCTCGCACCGCGACTCCTCCGTTGTGAAATGCCTTTCAGGTGTTTCGGACTCCAATTCCCAAAACCTACGAAGTAACTCGTTTTCATCGAAATGAGTATGCATACTAAGTACGTTATTGTTATTTAAGTTATCCCAACATTTAGAATAAATTTGACCCGAGAAAATCCAACCTAATTTGGTCTTCTGGGCTACTGGAAACCCAGGTGGGCCTTTAATAATACCATCCTCCAGTATCTTACCATATACCTCCGCACCCAATAACAAATCTATCTTATTGGGTAGGTATGTTAAATGTAGGATCCGCTAATTCTTTTTCCGATAATTCGTAGAATGACTGAACTACACCCTGCCTCTCTGGGAGAAACGTAGTTATTTTATTTAAAACATGAGCCTTGACATTAACCACAAAATCCGAATTATGGAGTGATTGAATTTTAAAATAAACCACCCAAAGTACCAGCCTGATCACTCCCCAGTCCGGAAATCAACCCTTTACTTGCAAACCTCTTAAGCCCAAGTAATTGAACCGCAGCTTCAGTTATAAACGAAGCTTGAGACCCTTGGTCTGGTAAGGACCGTAGAGTCATAAGTGCACCTGAGCCTGCCTCCACCTTAACCATGGCCGCCCGTGGCCAATAATACTTGGCTAGGAACGTTCGACAAACAGTTTACTATTGATTCAGGTTGTGTTACAACATTCCCACCGGACGCCGACGATTTGTCATTATTTCTAACCGTATCTGTGGACTGTATTATATTTTCTGAATGTAGTAACGTGTGATGATGACTCTTATTGCAAATTTTGCATTGTATACGTTGTCGACAAATGGAAGCCAAGTGCTTAACACCAAGACACTTAAAACATAAATGCTGGGCTTGGACAAAGTTACGTCGCGCGTTTACATCCATTTTCGTAAATTTAATACAATTAAAAATCTTATGATCACCATTACAATAAGCACACTGAATGTTCGATACGTGAAGTGATTTTACATTTCGACTGACAGTGGGTTTAGATGGCTTTTTATCCATAAACTCCAAAGACCGAAACCTTGTCTCTAAAAACTCCTTTAGTTGTTTATATGTTGGCAATTCTCCAAAACATTCGCTTACTTTTACCTCCCATAGCTTTCTGGACTCACCATCTAATTTTGTGCTGATTAAATAAATTATTATAATATCCCAGGAACTAGTATCTATACCCATATTTTGTAAGGCTGCCAGACACTCATTGGTCGTGTCAAGTAAATCTTTGATCCCCCCAGCCGATTCAGAAATTAAAAGTCTTTGATCAAAAAGCCGTTTCAATATGTTATTTGCTAAATACCTTTTGTTATTGTAACGTTGTTCTAACTGAGTCCAGCAAACTAAATAATTGCTTTCAGTTATTGTAATGTGACGCAATAACTTTTCCGCCTCCCCTGTCAAATGTGTTTTTAAATAAAATAATTTTTGAACATTGTCTAACTTAATATTATTATGAACTAAAGACACAAATAAATCTCGAAATGTCATCCATTCAGAGTAATGACCACTAAAATTTGGAATAGATATTTTAGGTAAGTTAATATTATTACATTTATCATAAGCTTGCAATACATTTTGTTCGAGTAACGGTTGTGTTAACTGTGGTTGTAACCTTGCCAGTGCCATCTTTAATTCACATCTATATTCAATGTAAAGCTCTTCTAAAGACTCGTATTTGTCGGAGGACACATACTCCTCTAAGTCCTCATCATCGCTTCCTATAATTTTGGAATGGTTGTCAATAAATCGCTTCCACTGACTTTCTAAGATTTCTAGGCGCGTTTCGACATATGCTAAAGAAAATCTTTCCTTCGGAGTCTTTTTATAATTAGCCCTGGCCTTTGTTATTGTTTTTATAATATCTTCTTGGATGGTAAGAAGTTCCATGACTAAGTTTTATCAAAAAAAAGTACTCACAGTTAATCTTCAGTCACTTAACCACTTTATTCCTTACGCGACGACTGCCTCCTTATAATGGTCAACCCTGCTCCACGAGGTACTTTGTGTCCACCAGGCTTAGCTCCTCCTCCTCTTACTAGGGATGTTCCTTAGACCATTCCAATCTCACTGCTGCCATGCAAGTCACAACCCTTGTGACCTGCTCATAGAGTTGGCCTCTGGTCCCTTTTGCTGCTCTTGTTACCACAAGAGCAGAGTCTCCACTAGTCTCCAGCACCGTCCCGTCAGTGACAATCTGCCACTGTGTCGGTGCACAGCCCAAAAATATCAGCCTGTCCCAAGTGATACCCCAAGGCACCAAGCATCCGGCTCGAAGGACCAAATGATGGGGTCCAAAATGAAACACCGTTTTTCCCCAACTTCCTCACTTTAATCACTTTTAACATACATACTAGTACTATTATATTTACCGTTGTAAAGATATACTTCAAGGTTGACAATTCAAAATTTGGAATCCTATCCCTCTTATGTAAACCACGACGTACATTCGTAACCGCGATTCACAAATCTTATTAACGCCATCTATTACTTAACAATATTAAACTAAATTTTAAAAGAAGAACCAATTCGCCTCTAAACAAGCACCCATCCATCCACCCATCCATAATAACTGTTTCCTTTGTTCTTTATATTAAGACCACGATACAGTTTTATTGGTCCTTCAAGCTGGATCACACGACACGACTGTGTTGAAAGATTTGCAAGGACTTTACGAGCATGGTAAAATCATTGCCCGACCTTTCAATAGATTTCTCTTCACAAATTCATAGGTAATATTGATTTATCCTTTATCGTCCATGTTTTTGTGTATGTCCGGCATCCACGACACAGGTAATCTTAGGGTCAATAATCGTCAAAGTAAAAAATAAGCATACTGGTGTCATAGTGCCAGAGGTCGCTGCAGTCGCGCAGGTCGCACTGGCCGCCGTGCACGTAGAGGCGGTTGTCGTGCAGCGCGGCGGCGTGCCGGTGCCGCGCCGGGCCCGCGTTCGCCGTGCGCACCTGGTGCCACGATTCCGATTCTGAAATACCACCACCAAAAATGACAACACCAAACAAACATTATTACTAGTAACTTCTAGTAGTAATTATATTTCATACAAAATAACACCTTGGATTCGAAAAGTCTGTTACTTGTTTCTGAATACATAGCAAATATCAATAGAAAACGATTCCTTAATCTCTGCTCTGAGGTAAACTGATTCCAGTACTGTAGGTAGCTTGCTTGACCTAAGATGTCAAGACGAATACGGTTCTTCGCTTCGTAGGGGCTTGATGCGTTGCTTCAGGCAGGTCTGAGATCCAGCGTTATGACTGAGAATTCCATCGTCTACCAGAAACCTACCCCTTTTTTTGGTACGATACCAGCTTGTGCCTACAACTAATAACCGCCATTCAGGCTTCGCACACTCAGTGTGATAATATCCCGTTTAATAGTTTCCGCTATAACTCACCGTAGTGAAACGCCCAGAGCTCATGAGTAGACCCCCTTAGGTCCTTGTAGCCGCCGTAGATGAGCAGGCAGTCCTTAAGCGCATGCGCGGAGTGACCGCGGCGGCCGCGCGGCGCCGCACCGCCCCCGCGCGGCTCCCGCCCGCGCCGCCGCAGCGTCGAGTAGTTGGACTGGCTCTGCCCCGCCAGCTTGCGCCATGACTGGAGCTGGATGGGTGAGAAGGACAAATAGAATATAGAAACACGAAGGATGCGTGGGGACCTTTCGCAACTCGTTAAGAGATGGTGATACGGGTATTCTGAATCACGATACCGAAGTTTATTGAATATACGACCATATAATAACAAGCTCCCAAATTAATCAGTTGGGGCACGGCCGCTCCCCAAGCGTGACCACCCCGCCTGGGAGGAAATCACACATTGCCAAACACGCATGACTCTGTAAAGAACGAAAGCGATTTTTGCAACTAAGCAAAACGAGCTTGGTTGGTTGTAAGATGAGTAACCGTTAGTAGCAATTTTCATGCTCGTTTCCGTGCTTCGGATGATACGTTAAGAAGTTGCTCTCGATTGTTACCCATATGTACAAAGCAGTTATTAAACAGTCTCGGAGGCCTTGAAGCCGTTTGAAAACTTCCGACAGCGGGTTAAGCACAAACCCACATCTTCACTAACTCGCAATGGAGAACAGAGAGCCTAGTGTAAAGGTAGCCATTGACGATACGTCTGTTTGGAATGCTTCCAAATGGAATACTTCCTTATGGATGTACTTCAGTTTAAAGGCACATTGACTTACTTCCATTTGGACGTACGCGCGGTCACTTCGTAGATAGCACGCGATCAAGTAGACGTCGTACGGAAGAATTATCACAATTAATTTTATAATAATATATTTTTTAAATAATGTTTCACACTTCTAGCCTCACAGTAGTGGGAACCATGGACACATACAAAGACAGAAACTTAAAACACCCAGACAGAAATTTAAACTCATAATTCAAATTTCTGTTTCGTCGGGAATCGAACCCGGGACCCTCCGATTGGCAGTCCGGCATGGTAACCTCTGCGCCACAGTCGTCAAATGGTGGCAACAGCAGTGGGTATTTCGATATGGGTACGATTTATACCCATTTATACTCATTGTACCTACCTGAAAATTTATTTAAAACAGGGCTGGAGTTTTTTTCCGCCCGCTTTTTTCTCCTAGGCCATATATGCCTTAGCGCACCCAAAGCGGATGTCGTTGAGCTGATGGCCGTACAACATTGACAAACATCAAGTGTACCTATATATTATTACCCAGGATGTTAATAAACTATTTCATTTCATTTTTCAATGACTTCTAGTACAAAATCACGCGTAGACGAAGGCATAATTACAAACTCAGCTCTTTTTAGCACTGTAGCACATGTACCCCCCGTCAACACATAGCACAAACTGAGACAAACTTTCTAAAAAAATGGACGCGGTTTTGCCCATTCACAAACACATCGAACGAAGTCCAAATGGCGTGTCGCACGTTTTTGACATTGACAGTCGGCCGCGGATGACGTCCATTTGGAGTGGATACATGGATTTCAATCCGTTTGGAAATCCAAAGCTGGAAGACGTCCATTTGATTGGCATACGTTTCTCACATTCACGAAACAATTTTGGAAGACGTCCACTCCATTTGGATTGATGGACGTATCGTCAATGGCTACCTTAAGTTTGTAAACGCGCAAACGTTACTACTGTGTCCGAGTTAAAATTGGATAGATAGATCTTAACCTGAAAGAAATAAGGTCGACGATTAATTTCTTAACGCAAAAAATGTTAAGTTACGGTAAATAACAACTACGCCGTAGACGTTATGCTGTAGTCGCTACGGCGTAGTTGTAAAGAAAATGATTATGGAAATTATTGCTGCAACTAGAAATAATAGCTGTTGCAAATCAATATGTGTCCTACTCCAGCCTGAACACCTGGAGCGTGTTCTTGAGCGCTGCGTCCGAGTACTACTGCAGCATTGGCCAACACTTGGACTCACCTCTGTGTCATATATCCAGAGAGGGGTCTCGTTGGACAGCGCACCAGCTTCGCCCCCGAACACGTACAGTCTGTTCTCGTGCGCGGTGGCGGTGTGCTCCTGCAGCGAGGGCGGAGGCTCCCCCCGCGCCTCTAACTTCTCCCATTGTCCCGTCGCTGAAATCATCATCAATCTTTGTTTAATTAAATTAATTAATTTCGTGGGTGCCCTACTAGATTCGAACCGTACCGAGTTCCTTTATGATGAGCCATCGCGTGCGGTCGCTAGGTGGCCTTTGCTAATTCATCATAGGAGATACGGTTATGGACAACTTACAGAACGAGTCTCATGGTATCGCCTAATAAACTTATTTAAAATTCATATTGCGAGAAGGAGACAGACAGGTCTTTAACAGTTCTAGCTTTGTTAGATTTTGACCAATTTTAATTTAGATTTTTATATCGTTGTACGTACGTAATATACATTTTACATTGTATATATATTTTATTTCCTTTTTATTTGACGAACCATTGGAGTAAACAACGTGGTGGAGTATTCTGCATGGCCTTCAGGCGCTTTTAATATGGGAAGTCCCCGTGCCCAGCAATGGGATGCTAAAAGAATCAATTTTTCATTATTAGGACTCAAAGCAGATTGGTTTGATCATATTAAATTTACAGCAAGCAAAATAAGCAAGAGCATGAGTGTTTGTCAATAGCGCTTCCTAAAATAGATAACCGAATGTTTTTCTAATGCATTACTAATGTAAACATCCGCTTCGCTGCGCTCAACGTGTCTATTCACGGCTAAAAAACAACAATACGGAGCTAAAAGAAGAACGACTTGGGTCATGTGAACTCATGTGTTTGCGAGATTCAAATCGTCCACTTAAAATTGAGGTCAATGTGTTTAAAGCAACGGCAAAATATAATCATTATGTGATCGTAATATCGCAAATGAATCGCTGTCCGCAACCGTCGATCTGAATCATAGACTTATAATCGCTAGTCTATACATCTATACATATAATAAAACTGTAAGCAGGGTCAATTCTGTACATTGCATAGAAATTTAAAAAAATACTTCTAGGGGTCTTTTTATAAGTAACAGAAGCTAAAAATATAAGTTTTGAAATTATTGTCTGTCTGTCTGTCTGTCTGTCTGTCTGTCTGTCTGTCTGTTGTTAGCTTTTCACGCAAAAACTACTGGACGGATTTTGATGAAACTTTTTTTGTTTTATATATATTAGTCCTCGCTAACATTTAGGCTATAGATAATTTTAAAAATCACCCTTTCAGGGTGTGAAATGAGCGATGAAAATCTGTATGGAAAACTTGGATTTTTTCAATAGATTTTCTTGAAATTTGGTATAAATATTTTCTAACCAAAATAAAAGAATACGTGTTTCAGCATTTCCCGAAATTCACCCTTTAAATGTCAATTTTCTTTGAAACTCTTTGAAAATTGAGTGTCGAAACTTGATGTACAGAATTTTTTTGTGCAGAGTAATATACTTATAATTTTGTATTTGTAATCTTTACTAACATAGTAAGAATTCTATTTAAGCTTTTTTCAAAACTACGCCTCAATAGCAAATAAAATAGATTCGAAAGTTGGTATCTCAAGCGTACAATAATTAACCTTAACTTAATATTTCATTCTCAAATTCTTTTCCCTTCTTTGAATGATGTGTTTACTGATATATTGTTAAATGAATTTCCGTAACATTAGTGTGTATTTCATATCCATCGGGTGATAAACAAAAAAGTTATGTTCATTCACACAATACGCGACATAAACTTAAAAGGCACTTTGGGGAATTTGTATGAAAGTTTCGGTAACAGCCCATTCAAAACCATAAATAAAAGTTTAAATTTAAGTAAAATTATTTTGAACTCTCACTAATATTTTCGACTATATTAAATATACTTAGATCAGCTTATTGTATTTTCTTTCGTTGGCCGAGAATGGCTAGACTATAGGAACCTAATAAGCGCATCGCGAGCCTTACCGCCGCCGAACCTTACATCACAGGCTCTTATTGAGTTAGTTGCTCAGCTTATTAGTCTTCTTTTGGGGTGGAAGATTATGAAAAGGCTGCAGCTGAAACGATTATTATCGCTACATTATATCAAGCTGCAACCTTTTTAGCATTCCACTGCTGAGCATAGAGCTCTCCCAATATTGAGGAGGCCTCAAGCTCCGATGAACCGAAATCCAAATCTTACAATCTCAATGCATCCAGCATTAAGGTTGTAAGATTCGGAATCTAAAACTTCATACAGAATGCCTTAACAAAACGAGACTACTGCAGACATCTAGGTGACGAATTGTTCGGAGTTTAGTTTACGTTACCGAGACTAGATGTCGCTGTACTGTTTCCTGAATCACGGGGTTAAAGACCTTCTGTAGTGTACGTAAATATCGTCGAACAAAATAAATTTTTGTACTCGCTTGAACTTTGTTTCATTGCGCCTTATTGCTTGAGGACCTTCGGACAAATTTGGACCTTACGAGTCGGACTGATCTTTAGTAGACTCTGTTTGCTTGCCATTAAGTCCGGTCCTATTTTTGACAACTACGGCACGGAAACCGGTGGTGGATCGCCACTGAAGTGCTTGAAGTGCTGCACATAGCAGCACGCGGCGGGCCAGCCAACAGCGAAGGCAAGAACACCATCCGAAGAGTCAAGCAGTGTTCCGGCAGAGGGCGCCACTAGGAGACAGTTGCAGTAAGGAACTGCAAAGACAGCCGGTGTCACTGGGAGCAAGCAACTGGCGGTGCAGTGCAGGTGTGCAACATCAATCAAAGTGAAGTCTGGAGGTTTGACTTTGCGAAAAACAGTGAGTTAACAATTTGTTGTGTTCATCTATCTTCATAATACATTGGACTTTAAATTTTAGTGATTCATTCTGGAGACTTAGAATTTGTATATTAGAGTTAACAGAATTTTTTGGACTTGTAAAATTTTAAGAAATTCTTTAGACTTAGAATATTTAAGCTAAAAGTGTACTTACGGGGAATCCATGTCCGATTTCTTTTCTACATATTTGAATCTAAAAAACTTGTAAAATTTTAACGAAATTCCTTGGACTTGTAATATTTTAAGAAATTCTTTAGACTTAGAACATTTAAGCTAAAATTGTACCTACGGGGAATCCATGCCCGATTTTCCTTTTCTACATATTTGAGTTAAAAACACTTAAGTATAAAATTTTAACGAAATTCTTTTAACTTGTAAATTTTTATAGAAAATTTTGGACTTAGAATATTTCAATTAAAGGTTAAGATTTAATTTGTTTTTGGTTTTTGTAAGCATGGAAAAATTACTTAAAGTACAATTAGAGAACAAGAGGATCATAGAAAAGGGTCGAATCAATTTTAAAAAGTCTCCTCGAGATCGAGTTACGCGATCATATATTGAAACTCGTTTAGAGTCACTGCAAAGCCAATGGCAAGATTTTGTTAAAACTCATAAACAAATTGTTCAAGTAGCCACTGGTGAGGAATATTCAGAAAATACATATTTTACGCAGGAAGTATATGAAAATACCGAGGAACTATATATAATTTATAAAACAGAGCTTAAGGAACAACTCGATGCTAACTCTCGTAGTGCTGCTCCGACAAACTGCGACGGTAAACAGACAGTAAATAATAATGTTAAATTACCAAAAATTTCTTTGCCTACATTTTCGGGTAAATATACAGAATGGACGTCGTTCCGCGACTTATTTTTATCATTGATTGATAAAAATGAAGCCTTAGACGAGGTCCAGAAACTTCATTATTTGAAAAGCCATTTGTCAGGTGAAGCAGAACAGTTGTTGCGACACACTCCTGTAACTGCGTCCAATTATAAAGAAAGTTGGACAATTTTAACTAAACGATACAACAATAAACGGTTTTTGTGTAACTCAATGTTAAAGCGTCTTTTAAATCAATCGGTGATTGCGAAAGAGTCCTCAGCATCAATAAAAAATTTATTAGATACAACGGTCGACTGTTTGCATGGTTTACGCACCCTGGAAATTGACGTAAGCTCCTGGGATGCAATTGTTATTTTTATTATCAGCTCCAAACTGGATGGTGAGTCCCGTAAGTTATGGGAATCGCACGTTAGTACTGGCGATGACTTACCTACGTTTAACGCATTTAAAGAATTTTTGGAGTCAAGGTTTCGTTCTTTAGAGTATCTAGATACTAAGTCCGTAAAACCAAGCGTCAGTCGAAATAATGTTAAATCATTCCATGTCCATGTTCCTCAAGTATGTATTCTCTGTTCTGGTGATCACAAACTATGTCATTGTAAAGAATTTTCTAAAAAAGACATTGATTCTCGTCGGGAGTTTGCTCAGGTTAATAAAATATGCTTCAATTGTCTTGCAAAGAATCATACGGTTTATAATTGCCGTCAAACCACAAGATGTCATTTGTGTAAAAAAAGGCACCACACGCTACTTCACCCAAAATCTGTTGATCCTGCAGCAACAGCTGCGGGAACCGTTGAACCAAACACTGTAGTTGCAGCAGCCGCCGTGTCACCTGATCAAAGCGAGGTTACCACAAGTGTTTGTTGTTATGCAGATGTTCACAGCCATGGTCTGTTAGCCACAGCCTTGGTCAATGTCGAGTCAAGGACTGGTACCACTTTTGTTTTAAGAGCTCTGATGGATCAGGGTTCTCAGGTCTCTTTTATAACAGAGTCTGCGGTCCAGTTGCTCGGTCTGAGAAAAACACCTGCTCACACTGATATATTGCGACTAGGCGATGATGAGGGTGTTTCGATACCCTCTAGATGGATAGTGAGATTTAAATTACAATCACGCCTGGATCCCACCTTTGTTTTATATATCGACGCATTCGTTCTAAAAAGACTCACATCACGTCTTCCTGAAAGGAAGATTGTTCAGGTTCTACCATCATCGTTTACATCATTAGATCTAGCCGACCCATCATTTGGCACTCCCGGTAAAATTGATTTGCTCTTGAGCACACGTGTAGTTGGTGAGGTTCTACAAGACGGCTTAGTTAAGGGTCCACCTGGCACACCCATCGCTCAAAAGACTAAGCTAGGATGGATTTTGTCTGGCGAGATCCATAAAACGATGACGACACCAGTATGTTGCAGCGTTGTTGCACGCCCAGATGTTAACGAGCTTTTGCGAAAGTTTTGGGAATTAGAGTCAGACGAGTCAGCTTGTAAAGTTATTTTGACCGAAGAAGAGCAGAAGTGTGAGGAAACGTACTCTAATTCCACCAAACGAGACGCAACCGGACGTTATATAGTCCAGCTACCATTCAAATCTGAAGACCCACAGTGTAAATACGGTGGATCTGAAGAGATAGCTCGTAAACGGTTTCACATGCTGGAAAGAAGATTTATTAGAAACCCTGAACTAGGAATGCAGTACAAGGCTGTCATTCAAGAGTATCTTCAACTGGGACATGCCGAGGTTGTTCCCCAGTCGGAAATTGAGAAGAGTGCGGTATACTTGCCGCATCACGCCGTAGTACGCGATGATAAAAGTACTACTAAGGTCAGGGTCGTGTTCGATGCTTCTTGCTCGGGATGCAATGGAGTATCGTTGAACGATGATTTGATGGTTGGCCCTACCTTACAACACGATTTACGTCACACCATCATGCGATGGCGTTGCCATCCAATATGTCTGAACGCAGACATCGTGAAAATGTACCGACAGGTAAAGGTGTCTGACAAGCATGTGGATTATCAGCGTATTTTGTGGCGCGACAACCCAGATGCTGAATTGCAGCACCTACGGTTATTGCGTGTCACTTTTGGTACGTCCTCAGCACCATACCTTGCGGTACGAACGCTTCAACAGTTAGCGCGTGATGAAGGAAAAGATTTCCCTTCGGTTTCAGAACGCGTCCTGAGAGATTTCTATGTGGACGACTTTCTATCAGGTTGCGAAACTGTTGAGGAAGGTGAGCAGATTTATCACCAAATGAATGAATTACTCGATCGCGGCGGTTTCCAGCTTCAGAAGTGGACAAGTAACAATAACGAACTTTTATCTAAAATACAAATTAAAACATCTGGCAATCAAAATAACGAAAACGTAAATTTTAAAATAGACTCATTGATGAAAATTTTAGGGTTATCGTGGAACCGAAAATCTGATGAATTTGAGTATACTGTCCATCTTCCTCCACTGGAAACGCCCGTGACAAAGCGGAGGGTGATCTCAGATATCGCTCGACTTTTCGATCCTCTTGGTTGGATTGCACCGGTAATAATAACAGCCAAGGTCTTCATTCAACGTTTGTGGCTCTCTGGAATTGAGTGGGACGATGAGCTTCCTGATCATCTATTGAAGGACTGGCTGGATTACAGAGGCAATCTACACCATCTTAATAATTTTCATCTGCCACGGTGGATTCACACAAAACGGCATGACACGCGTCTTGAGTTGCAAGGGTTTTGTGATGCCTCCATTACTGCATATTCAGCGGTAGTGTATACTCGATGTATCGATTCCGACGGCCATGTTCACGTTAGTCTAATAGCTTCCAAAACTAAAGTGGCTCCCATCAAACAGATTTCTGTACCTCGTTTGGAATTGTGCGGCGCTGTGCTGCTATCAAAGCTTCTGTTAGAAGTTTCAGAGACTTTAGGAATTGGTAAGGAGAATATTCATGCATGGACTGACTCTTCAGTGGTTCTCGCTTGGTTGAGCAGCCACCCGAGTCGTTGGAAAACTTTTGTGGGAAATCGAGTCTCAGAAATTCTTAAAATCCTAAATAATGATCAGTGGTCACACGTCCAGTCAAAAGATAACCCTGCTGACTGTGCATCGCGTGGAGTGAATCCGTCTGATTGCACGGAACTTCAATTGTGGGTGGATGGGCCACTTTGGCTCAGAAATGAAGTATTAGATTATAGCAAAGGCATAATTACACAAACTAATTTGGAGGAACGGAAGTCGAATGTTACGGTTAACACCGTAACTGTACAAGGGGAAGAAAATAATTTAATATCTCGGTTTTCATCATTACGTAAATTAAGTCGAGTCATTGCTTACTGTAGAAGATTTTTAAAACTTAAAACGAATATGAAATTTAATCGCAACTTAACTTTTTTAGAAATTAATGAAGCCTTATTGTCCTGTATAAAAATATGTCAATTACAATATTTTGGAGAAGAAATAGAACAGTTAAAGAAAACAGGTAAAATTGATAAAAGGGGAAAGATTACTTCGTTGAATCCTTATTTAGATAGCGAAGGACTTTTAAGAGTAGGTGGAAGGTTGCAAAGAGCAAATATTGAAATGGACATGAAGCATCCCGTGATAATTCCTAATAAGTCGCACCTTACTACACTTTTAGTGATAGATGCTCATGAACGTACGTTGCACGGTGGACAGCAATTAGTGCTTAGTTATTTAAGATCCAGATACTGGATTGTTAATGCCAAGAATGTAGTCAGACAACACATACACAAGTGTGTGATTTGCCTACGTTACTCTGGTCGAACTAATCAACCGTTAATGGGACAGTTGCCTGCTTCGAGAGTCAATGTCAGCCGAGCCTTTCGTCACAGTGGCGTAGATTATGCTGGTCCGATAAGTATTAGACCTACAAAGGGTCGTGGTTATCATGCCACAAAGGGATATATATGCCTGTTCGTGTGTATGGCTACTCGGGCCGTTCACTTAGAAGTAGTAAGTGACATGACGGCACAAACCTTTATATCTGCTTTCAAGCGTTTCACTGCTAGGAGAGGCCATTGTTATGAATTGTGGAGTGATAACGGCACTACCTTTGTAGGAGCTAATAAAGAGCTACAGGTCTTGTTTCGCCAAGAAAGGTCCGGTGTGGCTGCTGACATCGCAAATTGGCTCGCAAGTAATGGCACGAGCTGGAAATTCATTCCACCTCACTCACCAAACTTCGGCGGCCTCTGGGAGGCCGGAGTCAAGTCTACGAAGCATCACCTTAAACGTGTGATAGGCACAAGCACCCTCACTTTTGAGGAAATGACTACTGTTCTTGCACAAATAGAGGCGTGTCTTAACTCTAGACCGCTTTCTACAATTAGTTGCAGTCCAGATGACCCTTGTCCTCTGACTCCTGGCCATTTTTTGGTAGGAGAGCCTTTATTGCTTGTGCCTGAAACCAATTTTGAAAATTCGAACATAAGCACCTTAAAGAGATGGCAGTTGACTCAACGATTTGTTCAGGACTTTTGGCGCAGATGGTCGCGTGAATATCTGGTTCAATTCCATCACAGACACAAGTGGTCACGACATTCTCCAGAACCTAAATTGGGTGATGTAGTGTTAGTCATGGAAGATGATTTGCCTCCTGCAAGATGGCTTCACGGGCTTATTGTAGAAAAACACACTGGTGCAGATAATATTACGAGAGTTGTATCGTTG
Source organism: Pyrgus malvae (assembly GCA_911387765.1). NCBI lineage: Eukaryota > Metazoa > Arthropoda > Insecta > Lepidoptera > Hesperiidae > Pyrgus > Pyrgus malvae. The sequence goes on along the minus strand of OU426958.1, from coordinate 674,613 downwards.
CGTATCAAGGGGTCGGTTATTAAACGACCAGTTTCAAAATTAATTGTACTTCCTGTCACAAATTAAAATTAGGCCTTTGTAACTATCATAAGTTTTAAGTTAAGTTAAAGATAAATTGAGCTAAGTCTATGTTCTATTGTCAAACTACATACAGTAGTTGTTAATACATATTTTGTGTTTTTTGTCTTTGTTTAAGAGTAAATTAATTACAGTGTTATACAGTTCACTAAAATCGAAGGGCCCAGCAGTTTGTTGTAATTTATCAACTGGGCAGTAGAATTAAGACAATGTGTTTTAACTTTATTAAATTTGTATATTATTATTATGGTTATGGACACTTTGTCCATGGTGGGCGGTATGTTCGGAGTTTAGTTTACGTTACCGAGACTAGATGTCGCTGTACTGTTTCCTGAATCACGGGGTTAAAGACCTTCTGTAGTGTACGTAAATATCGTCGAACAAAATAAATTTTTGTACTCGCTTGAACTTTGTTTCATTGCGCCTTATTGCTTGAGGACCTTCGGACACGAATAGTTAAACTTTTAGTGAACCAACTGTTAATCTCAATATCTACCTATTTGGTAATTTGACATTCGATTTATCTACCACAAAGTTTACATGCCATACGATAGATGGCGTTATTGAGCAATATTCATTTCTTCTCCAAACTAAATCGATGGATATAATTTCAAATAAAAGCCTTAAGTCTAATAAAAGTAAGTAAGTACATAGTGTAAAAAAATAAAAAAATAACATTTCACACGTATAGCCTCACATTAGGGTAGATATACCCTGTGTCGTGGGTGCCATGAACACACATAGAGACAGAAAACACAACCACCCAGACCGAGAACAGTTTAAACTCATCATTGAAATTTCTGCTTCGCCCGGATTCTAACCCGGGACAGTTCGATTAGCAGTCCGGCATGGTAAACATTGCGCCACGCGGGTTGTCCCATCGTTTGGTAGGTATACGTATGATGCTGAACATTGTTAATTGGACCAATGATAACTTAACTCATTTTTTGCGTCTCTTTATTGCGTACGAGCTGAGGGCTCATCCACACACGTTGGTTGATGGAGATATTAAGGATTCTTTAAAGATTCTTTACAAAAATATTATTTATTTCCAAATACAGATAGCACACTGTGTAAAGACCCTGCCTTCTGCTTTAGTTTTCACAATGTTATATGAGTTATGACTTATGACCAAACTGCTATCCGCAAGTTTTAAACCTATTGTAGCGACCTTCCGCTACTCATCAAGAGATGGCACCACGGGTATTCCTGAATCACGCTATCGAAGTTTTCGGAATATCTTACCATATATACAAGCTCTGAATTGAGTCAGTAGGAGCGCGGCCGCTCCCCGGGCATGACCACCTCGCCCGGCGGGAGATCTCCCTTTGCCAAACTGGTGGCTCTCCGGCGGGGAAACGAACCCCGGTCTCCCGCGTGACAGGCGGGGATACTGACCACTATACTACCGAAGAGGTTAGGGTTAGTGACCGATGCATCAGACCTTGCGATGGGTGCAGTCCTGCAGCAGCTCAAGCAGGGCGACTGGCAGCCGCTGGCGTTTTTCTCGCGGAACCTGTCACCTTCGCAGCAGAAGTACTCGCCGTACGACCGCGAGCTCCTGGCTATATACGAGGCAATTAAATATTTCAGACATATGTTGGAAGCCAGGCACTTCGCGGTCTACACGGATCACAAGCCGCTCTGCTTTGCGTTCCGCGAGCGAAAGTCCAGCTGCTCGCCCCGTCAATTCCGCCACCTTGACTTCATCTCGCAGTTCACGACCGACATCCGTCACATCTCCGGACGGGACAATGTTGTGGCAGATACGTTGTCCCGGGTCGATGAACTGCAGATGCCTATCGATCTCGACCTGCTTGCGCTGTCGCAGGCTACCGACAAGGAGCTTCAACAATATGCTGACGGTACTTCGTCACTACGTCTAGTGAAGCTCAGAATTCCTGGCAGCTCCAGTGAATTATACTGTGACGTAAGTACCCCAGCACCACGGCCTTTTGTGACAGAATCACTGCGTAAACAGCTCTTTGACAGTCTGCACAGCCTCAGCCACCCAGGTCCCAACGCTTCCACTAAACTGGTCGCGGAACGTTTCGTCTGGCCTGGCATGCGCAAAGACTGTCGAGAGTGGTCACAAAAGTGCCAGGCGTGTCAGCGCGCCAAGGTAAGTCGCCATGTGTCAGCACCGTTGGGCACGTTCGACTTACCTCGCGCTCGATTCGCGTTCGTCCACGTGGACATTATCGGTCCCCTACCTCCATCTCAGGGCTACCGCTACTGCTTGACCGCTGTGGATCGTTTCACCCGGTGGCCGGAAGTTACACCGATGACTAACATCACCGCGGAAACGGTCGGTAAAGCCCTGGTATCGTGGATGTCCAGATTTGGATGTCCTACCGATATCGTTACCGACCGTGGGCGGCAGTTCGAATCGTCACTTTTCCAATACCTTGGAAAAGTGATTGGATTCAAACACCGCCGCACCACCGCATATCATCCGGCTTGTAACGGCATGGTTGAGCGATTCCACCGGCAACTCAAAGCAGCGATAATGTGCCACGCCGACAGCAACTGGGTCGAGTCCCTGCCCCTTGTGCTCTTGGGCATTAGGTCTTCCTTTAAGGAGGACCTACAAGCGTCGTCGGCCGAACTGGTGTACGGTGAGCCTTTACGTCTGCCGGGAGAGTTCTTCCAGGCGACCGCTCCCGAAACCACCGACCTTTCGGAGTTCACGACGCGCCTAAGAAACATCGCGGCTAAGATAAGACCCACACCTGCTGCTCGGCACTGCACGAAAAACACCTTCGTGCACAAGGATTTGCAGGTGTCGAGCCACGTCTTTTTGAGGGACGATGCAAATCGAGGGTCCTTACAACCACCTTATACAGGTCCTCACAAAGTGCTCGAACGTAGGGACAAGACCTTCAAAATATTGGTCAAAGGGAAGGAGGTCACAGTAACGATAGACCGCCTTAAACCGGCCTACCTACTCGTAGACCCATCACCTCCCACCAATCCTGTCCCTACTCCTAGCTTCCCTCCTACACCTCGACCTGCTCCCAAGCCTTGTCCACCCCCCGTACCCGATCCTGCTCCTCCTCGGTCGAATGCCCATGCTCCGGAGGGCGTTAAAACAACTCGCTCAGGCCGCCGAGTTCGATTTCCGGACTACTATCGACCGTAGACCCGGTCTCTGGGGGGGAGTGATGTGGGCTACTCCCACATATTTATTATATGTAAGTTTATATTTACACTCACACACAGCGACACACATATAATATTATATTTATGTTTATTATTTATCACACACTCATATACATACATACACATATACAACATACACACAGCCACATACACACCTGGTGTCTCTTCGCAAGTCCGAGCTGAACCCGGGCGCCGCGCCGGCGGATGCCGATCTTCTAACATCTCGGCCATCCCTGGCCGACGTCACGGCGCCCGGCGCACACGCATTCCATCGACTCACTCTCGGCTCGGACTTGCCGCCCCCCGCCAGTCGGCTACTAACCATCTCGCGCGGAGCCCGTATCGTTCGTACGCCTGACAACGCTTATCCGTGTTTACTCTGCGATCGCGCGTAATACTGTTCGTAGATTGTTATGGTGTTAAAAGACTATTTCTATTGTGCTCTAGTGTTAAGACTCTTTTCTATCATTTCACTCTTTCTCCTTCTTCTTGTATTAATGGTAATCGCTTCTTATTTCTCGTGTGTGCTGTACCTCTCGTATGTTTCCTGTGACTATAATAATTAAAGTGCTCAACGCTATCCGGACGTTTTCTTTGTGCACCCGCTTGGACACTTTTAGTTGTAGGACATTAAGACAGAGACTTTATTAGTTAGGTACATAGACATTAATTATTAGTTTTACTTGCTTGCTAGCAACCACACACCGCTACTCGCTTACCATACTATAGTTTATTAATTGACCTTACAATTATTTTTCCGATTGTTTAATTCACCTCTTTTCTGCCTCTACATTCTTTGCAGTATAAATTAACCCAATTTACTAAAGATACTATTTTTAACATAGATGAAGCCACGGGCACAGCAGTATCTCTTAACTTTAATAAACGAGGTACATATTTGTAAAGAGAATCTGATTGCGCGAGAAAAGCGAAACGTGAGAAAAGTGGATAGTAAGATCAGTACAGTAAGCATTCCTTACTGTTTTAGGTTTGAAGGATTTAGAAAAAATACATTAGGTTTCTTCTGAACATATGAACATTGTATTATAAGTGATTTCACTATATGTAAGAATAATCTACCCACTACTTATTCAATGCAAATAAATAATCTTTAATTTTTAATCAATCCATTTTATAAAAGTCTTTATATACGCGGACGACGTCGCGGGCACAGCTAGTGTATTATAAGTCTATGGTCTGAATAGTTAGACCAATGATGGATTTTTTATTCAACCAATGATTTTTTTGCCAAAACAGCAGTTGTCACAACCTTTACCCCTTTCTTTCTTCATTTACCTTTCTTTCATATTTTATTTTTAAATCTTTCATTAAACTATTTAATATGTAAATATAATGTATGAGATCCTGCTATCTGCACTCTATTAGATATGATACTTAATAAAATACTTCTTAGTTGTAGAACTGATATTATATAGATTTAAATCTAAGAACTAAATGAACTGATATTTATGATAGTGAGTACGCGCGGCCCTTGCTGGCTGTTAACGAACTGACTTGGCTGCGACCCTTTTTGCGTCCCACTGCTGGGTACGGGTCTCTCCCCATTATTGGGGAGGCCTGGAGCTTACTCCACCACGCTGCTCCAATGCGGGTTGGTGGAGATGCGAGTTAGTGGCCAACCCGCTGTCGGATGTTTTCAAACCGCCCATAAGGCCTCCGACTAGGTTTAACGACTGTTATCTATCGACAACAACCGGGACCGACGGCTTAACGTGCCCTCCGAAGCACGGAAACGCGCATGATTTTTTTTTGCCACTAGCGGTCACCCATCTCACACCCGACCGCGCCCGTTTGGCTCAGCTGCATAGATCGCTTGCGTTCTACGCTAGCCGCCAGGCCATGCGCGCTTCTTATAACGAACTGACTAATTATATTACTTGAAACATGAATTTATTTCGCCGCGGTCGTCGCGACGGTTTGATGACGGCCAATTGAAATGACGGCAAATGCACGGATGCATCGTACAAGCCTTATAGATCGTAATACTAGTGTACAAATTAGACTTTTATTAATGTAAAAAGGCAAAAATAGCGATCTAGTTACAAGTCCTTCTCATTAAACATTTCACACTCATAGCCCCAAAGAAGTATAGATATATCCTGTGTCGTGGGTACCATGGACACACAGAGGCAGAAACACAAACACCAAGACCAAGATCAGAAATTTAAATTCATCATTCAAATTTCTGCTTCGCCGGGAATCAAACCCGGGACCCTCCGATCGGCAGTCCGATACGGTAACCATTGCGCCACACGAGTCGTCAAATTGAGTCATCATTGTGTTTGTCAAATGTATTTGAGAGAAAGATACAATTCAAGAAGAAGAATTCAAGAAACATACTTGCTTAAGTAAGCACGCACGCATAAAATCGCGTTATTTGCATAACGATGCCTCATTATGCAAATACCGCGATTTGACGTGCGTTCGTTATGTTAAGCCATCGGTTTATGTCGATTTTAACAAACGCATAGGAGCTAGCTTCTCTCAAGTATCGTCTATGAATTCGGTTGGATTACCCTAAGCGTTGGCGAGCACTATGAGACCTCATAGTGTTGTTTATGGATAAGGAACTTATCATATCTGAGCATTTGCAGAGGGATGGCGACATGTTTAGCAATACCCATAGACTTAGGATGCAATACTTGTTGCTCAGAAATCCCTTAGACTCAATACCTTCGATGCTCCAAGCCCACATGTGTCTTAAGTCTTTTCTAATCCAACACACCATTGACGTAATCTACAACAGTAGGTGGAAATCCTAATAGGTTCTCGAGGGTCAGAGAGCGGCTCGACCCAATTAGCGCTCTCGAAGCAAAACTGCTGCGCGGGCAGCGCCACGAGAGATGTGTGAGCAGATATGGGAACGGAATACACGTTTTTCATTTCGCTGTTTTTGTTGTTTCTATTAATGCAGAGTGTCTGCATCTATCGCATCACATTTGACATTTGACTTCTTATATAAGAATGATTTTTTTGGGTAATTTTATGGATATAATAAAACAATGCGTTTTATATACCTCATAAAAACGATAAGGCTAAAAGACAACTTAAAAAGTAAGCAAATCTTGAATCCCGTTAATATTTCATACTAAATACCATACAATTCAATTCAATTAGGTAGGCGCATATCTATATTAATATATAAAGCTGTAGAGTTTGTTTGTTTGTTTTAAACGCGCTAATCTCAGGAACTGCTGGTTCGAATTGAAAAATGCATCAGTGAAAAATGTTGCAAAAACGGGTAAATCTACACAGTTTATTTGTTTGAACGCGGTAATCTCAGTCAGTAATGACAATTCGCATTGGAGCAGCGTGGTGGAGGAAGCTCCAGGCCTCCCTATAATGGGGAAAGACCCGTGCCCAGCACTGGGACGCAAAAGGGGTGGTAGCCAATCTCAGTCAGTAATAGTCCATTTATTGGGGAAGGATATAGGCTATATAACATCATGCTATTACTAATAAAAACGTCCACGCGGATGAAGTCGCAGGTGGTCGCTAGTAAAAAGATAAAGATAAGCCCTAAGTTTTTTTACAAATAGGGCTTGCTACGTAACGTACCAGCTGTTTTCTGATATTCCTGAAGTAACTACCAAACTTGAAACTTTAAACATTGTTGGCAATGGTGCACGACTTTTGGCTATTTTTGGCTCCTGGATCCGCTTGTGGGAAACGGTTATTAATTTTTATGGCATCCTCACCCAAGCAGTATCTCCAGAAGTCCCGGAGAGGCACGGAGCCGCCAGCGCCGCGGCCGCCCAGCACGTACACGAAGCCGCCCAGCAGCGTGGCGGAGTGCTTGCCGCGCGCGCACGGCACCGCCTGCGTGCCCGCGCCGCTCGTTTCCATTGTTGTCCACATCTCATCTGAAATAAATGCTTTTTAATGTTGATTACAGAATGCATTTAAGGGTGGTATTACACTTATCAAATATATTTGTACAGTTTTGTTGTCCAATATTTGATCGACGTATATTTTGTACGTAATATTTTGATGAAGTCGTTCAATTTATTTGATCAAACGTACACTGGACAAAGATATTTGATATCACCCTAGACAAGGCGAGTAGTTAAGACACTGGCCTCTCAGGATCGGACATAGACTTAGGATATACTAGTTACTAACGTTAGGATATCGGTTCGGAAGTCCGGCTTCAAACTCATGCCTTCTACAGACGTAACGATATATCGTAGTGATTAATCAATTTGCGCAGTTTTCTTACGATAATCTGCATCGATTTATCATACACACGTGCAATGAAATGGTGCAAATGGGTTTGTACAGTTAAATCGCCATCGTTACGTGTGTAGCAGGCATTAGAAGGAGAATAGAAGGAGAATCAAACTGCCAATGTTAACAGATAGCTATGGGACGACATTGACACATGCGGTAGCTGTCACGTATGTTCCTTATCTGCCCATAGCTACTCTGTAAGAAAGCTAATTATTGTATACCTCATATTTTAAAACAGGGCTGAAGTTTTTCTCCGTCTGCTCTTTTCTTCAGCTCAGCATTGCCTAAGCGCACCCAGAGCAGACAGGACAAAAAAAATGACGTTCACTAAGAGTTTGTAAATGAACCGTACAGTGAATAAAGAATATTTCATTTCATTTCATTTCAATAATATTGTAGTACTAGATTTTGCCCGTGGTTCTGCCTTCGTAGGCTGTAATATGTTTTCTTCCTTCGTAGCCTATATATTATTCTCCAATCCCACACTATCTTCATACATAAAATCAGGAGATTCGTAACGACATGAAAGAGGGATATACAAACAAATAATGATTTACTGCGGGAAAAAATAGCCTGTGTCACTCTCCAGCCTCTAAGCTACTCGTACTTACTATTGGTTGAGCGCTAGACTCAAGTCTCCACCGAAAAATGTAAAGTTTAGATGAGGTGCGGAAGTTTCACTACTTGAAAAATACGAGTTACCCCGAGGAGTGGAGATGTTGTCATGGTATATTCTTTCATTGTAAACCGTAGTAAAAATCTTAATATATATATAAAAAGTAAAGGGTTTTCTTTGTACGTAAAGACACGGTTTTCTCTATTATCACTAACTCCAATCAACTTCCCGTTGGGGTGGTAAATACCCCTTAGTATGTAGATGATAGTAAGGGAGTTTGATCGCGGTGGGTGGAGTGGGGAGCTGATGATGGAAGGTAATGCGACGGTTAGGAGTTGAGAGCAAATTCTTTCAATAAATGGGGTTTTGTTCGAAATCTTACATTCCTGAGATGGTCCAGCTGTCACCAAGTCAAAGTCTGATGATGGGATCCCAGAGAAATCGAAGGGAACATACAAATTTTATAGCACAATAATTTGATTTTCATATTTTTACTAAAGCAAAAGAGGCATTTGTGTATAAATATCATCATATTATCATGTTGCTGAGCTGATGATTGAAGGTACAACTCCTCAACGGTTAGGAGCTGAAAGCAAATTCTTTCATTAATTTATACGTTCAGGTGGACTGACAGTAGTATTCTTTCAGGCTATAAGATGGCTATTAGAAAACATGATTATAAAAGGTAAATCTCTTTAAAGTTTAGATTAAATATGCGACGTATTTTAACCCGAGCAACGCCGGGTTTCGCAGCTAGTAATAATATAAATTGTTCTTAATAAAAATTATATTTCCGTCACTTAAAGCGGTTTTACAGATATGTAGGTAGGTAAATGAGTAACGCGCGGTACGCAATGACCGGATGCGAACTCATTTAAATTACATTATAATATTAATACAAAAATGACCGATGTCTGCTGACATGGTAGAATTGTACGGACGTTGGCCGCACACACTAAGTCTCCATATTTTACTAAGTAACTGGTAACAAACTCATGTAAAACCCGCATTTATCAGCCTTAATTTATCCATCAACAAATTACAAGGTACGAGTATAATTATACAAAGAAATCTGACTGAGATAAAATCTTATTTCATCCTGTGTTAGTCACTTGTAAATAATTCTTTTAAAAAATAATAAATTTGTATAACAGTTTACAATAGGGTCTGGTTCCATTGTAGACTAATAATGAAACATCCGGTTATTTGTTGCTCTTGATGTAGCAAGGTATACGTCTGTATAATAAGCTACCTCGCTCTTTGTCTACTTAGCAAATCCAATTAAATATTGTATCTGCCATAATCATTCATTGTATTTTTAATAAGAAAAATCAGCGTGCTTATAACACGTTTTCGGCCATTTCCTCCATTCTTTTGCAATTAGGTACAATGCTCAATACTTCAAAGAAATTTTCCATCAAAGAAATGCATTATGCCCTTAACTCTCCCCTCGAGAAATCGTACTATGAAGCATTCCATATGCACAGTAAATAAAATGCTTCAGCATCCCTCAGGGCACCATTCTGGGCCCCCGTTGTTCCTGCTCTAAGTATTGCTCATTGAGGATATACAGCCCCTTTTATCGTAGAAGGGCCTCTTGCGAAACTATTGTCATCTCAATATTTAGTTATCATGCGTAAAATTTTCTTAAGACTGACATTTTGCGAAAAACGGAACAAATAACATAGGATTAAAAATTATTATTAATATATTTTATAATATTATGTTATATGTAAATGCGAAAATATAAATTTGTAACAATTTTAATAAAATTTGTTACAAATTTAGAGTAGACATTGGAAAAGGACACACCATACATAGTTTCTATCGCTAAAAACAGGCTTAAAAGGGTTGAAATATGGTATGAGAATTTGTATGAAGTGTTGTCATCGTCGAAGATAAAAACATAAAACTTTGTATTTATGCACATGGGTGGATAGGAAGTAAATATCTTCATGCTGATCCTTTCTAGAAACCGCGGTGAACAGCTAGTATTACAATAATTTTACTGAGTTATAGGTAGTAGTATCTATGTGGATATGATTCAGATTCTATAAAGTTTAAAATAAATAAGTTTGTGACAGCGCACTCTCTGCAGAGAGCACGACGATGCGATACATTTGAAAGCGAGTAGTATTTACTGAACAAACTTTTCTACTATTTTCTTTGCAAGAAGGATGAAAACAAAGTTCTAGAAAAACTTTACCAATTTTCGTTATTTATTACTTCCAGTTCCATGAAGAAAACTTTCTTTGTACGTCACCAATGCATTTAGCTAATTTGTTTTCAGATAACTGCAACCCAGTGATTTTTGCGCAGCTTAATTCAAAATTTACACTGACAGTATCATCTTATTTTTCAGTCATGACCCTCAGTAAACTTAATTTTCTTCTGAGCTTTTCACAAAATGGAGATGCTGATTATAATATTTTACTTCAGAACTAGTAGTGTACCTACCATATGTATGTATGTATATACTATTAAATATTTATAAGGTTATGCAAATCAATGCAAGTTATGCAAAATGCACAACTATAACCAATTGAAATCATCACAGCAGTAACATTTCAATCCACCAACTACAAGAGCAAATAACCAGATCTACGACAGTCACAGTTATACAAAAGCAATCTTTAAACGAATTGTGACCTAAATCTCCTACAGTGCTGCCATAACTGTTGCCTGTTTACGCTTATTAGAAATTCGTAAAAGGGAAGGTTCCTATCTACCCATAACTCAGCCCGTTTGAGCTCTGCCAACTTAGACAAGAATTCGCAGGGCGGCACTGAAAACGAGTAGCATTTTTCTTGCGCTACTTGACAAGGTATGTACAGGTCCGTTGCAGTACCCAAACGTATGTAAAAATAATTCTGATCAGATCTGATGTACAAAGATGCGACCGGGATTAAGAGCTTCGACCATGCATCCTTAAGCACTGCAAGCTTGTAATGCAACAAAAGCATAAAGTTTAACTTCCGTTTAGAACATACCTCCAATTGATCTGAAATTTGGTACACTTATGTATTTTGACGCGCTGATCAAGAATATCATACCCAAAATACCCGCAAATTTGATGTTCAAGGTCAAACTGACAAAAAAATTTCGATGTTTTTCACATGTATTGCGATAAATATAGATTTTAGAGAAAAATATTTCATTATTAATATTATATATAATATTTATTACTACGAGGAAACAACGCAAAGAGTTAAATTAAGGTCGGCTGCATTGATTTATTAGTAAACTGTCAGGATCAAGCATGGGATTTTTGTGAGGAGAAGTCTCCTTGTCTCATCAATATTGTCATCAAAAATGTTTTAGGTTGTACTGCAGTGCAACTATCCTCTCTCGAGTCTGCAAAGGGTATAGGTAATATCCACTATTTTAATAAATTTTTGAAAGAGGACGATTTCAGATACCTTAAGAAAAAAAATGTTCTAACATTAAGAACGTCATAAGTCGTTCGTCGTAACGTCGTTAAGTCCATTCCATCACATTTTTTCTTTCGCCCAGAGTACATAAGTGCTCTTATTTACCTACGTAGGTTCTACTTGTTATAATCAGTGAAATCAGCCAAGTTACGTGATATACGGACTCCAAAACAGATGCCACGTTACTGTTGTGTAATGTGCAATATTCGGCGACCTTTGACACATTTTTAATACGTTAGGATTACGTGAGTCAACGTGCGTGTTGCGTGCTTATTTACAAACAAATCAAGATAAGTGTTTAAAAAGTATTTACCTTATTCTGTAAATACTTTTTTAACACTTGGTTTGTTAAGAAGTTGGTATAATTATTCATTTAAAGTAAGTTGATAAGCCAAAGAAAATTCGATTTTCAAATGTTGGAAACGCGGGTAGCACGTGACTTGTCATCGGCGGATGATCGTCGTGTCTTCCGAGCGACCGACCGCGCCGCCTCCGGCACATGCAGAAGGACATCGTTTAGGTCCGAACACAGACAATATAGAGGGATACTACGTACTAGTTCCGGAAAAATATCACGTGAGTTAAGTCGTATATAAATAATCATGTTATGTTATATATAAATAAATAACGCTACAGGATTCCCTGTTTCGGATCGAACACGGGACTTTTAGATCGGCAGTCCGGCATGGTAACCATTGCACTACTAGGGTCATCGAACAATACAAGCTTTTCAAATAATGTTACAAGCAGCGGAATACTTATGATATAAGCTCACACTCGAAGGTTTCTCAGTACAGACAGGATTTTATTTTACTCCATGATTTTTTAGTGACTCTTTAGGTAGTCTGGTAGTCTAATGTATTGACAATATCCCCCTTTATTTACTCTGTAACCTGTTCGCTTCCCCGAACGTTTACGGAAAAAAACAAAGCATCGGTCGGGGTGTTTTTGTTCGGGGGTTAAAAGGGGAGTAGGGTATACCTGTGGCTTTGTATTCACCCTTGATTAAAATGGGAATATTAATGTGTAACTTTTTAAATTCACATTCACGAAATTACATACATATGTAGCTCGTCGAACTTTTCAGGAAGTAAAACTGTTTGTATTGTTCAGAGGTCAGTGAAATTTTTTGTGGATACGGTGTTGAGGTTTTGATTACTTGTGTATTTAAATAAGATTTTTTTTATAGAATTACTTCTTTGTGAATTTGTCCGTCAGTCTGAATGTCTTTCTGTATGTCTATACATTTATTTCTGGAGGAAAAAAAATTGATATTGTTACATTCTTCAATTCTTGGTCAAGCGTAACGTCCTGAAAATCTTTTTACGAGTTCAATGTTTGTATTTTAAGTATTAGTATTTTTTTTTGCAAACACCTTAAACTAGGAGTTACAAAGGGTTAGACCTAATGCCTTAAGACATTGTCTTCCAGTCAACCCTGGGTGATGGTGAAAATATGAGGTAGGCTTTAGTAAAGAAAAACAATTAGAAAGTTAGAGCAATAGTTAAAAGTGAATAATATGAGAGGATCTAATTTGTGTATGTTTTCTGTGATAAAAGAACATTGCGAAGTGCAAGTAGTGCCTGCCAGCTGAACAATCCAGCTAGAAAAAAGGCAGAACAACAACTCTTTGTTTAAGTACGATTGTCACTCAGATCACTGTAAGAAGGGAGAGAAATGAACACATGCATTGAGGCAGGCGGGAAATCCTCCCCAAAAGTGTTTTTTCAGGTTAGCGCCGCGGGGCTACCTCTGTGTACTGCGCACTCTTAATTATGAACTGTTTCTGTAGTGAAATATTCTGCGGAAATCAAGTCATAATTACGAGAGTTTTCCGTTCTATTTGTTGTGCTTACTGATAATAATCCCGTTTCCAGTCTGCGTATTATGGGTAATGAAATGTGTACGTGCTATGGATGTGATTTCATTCCATATTTTTATGAATCTCATCTTATTTAATTTGTGAAATTACGGCAAGAGTATTTCAATTTCTGAAGCTTTATTTAACGATGTACGTACTAGATGGACATTATGAAATGATTTGGTTCAAAACTTTCTAAAAAGTTCTCATAATAAATAATATTTAATCTGACATAAGTAGGTATTCTGTTAAAAACAGCACATTTGATTGTTATAACTTTGTTAAAATAAATACCACGATTGTACTCAAGAAGTTTTATTCGGGGATGCCCGAACAGTTTCGGTCCGAAGCAACTCCGCCGCGCTAAGAGTCTCCGCCGTGAAATGTGAAATCCCCGATTCATTTTTTCATCCTCGATTAAAACTACTTGAGTACGGTCGTGATACCAATTTATATTGACAATGTTAGTTTACACCCACGACTCGTTCTATTAGAAAATAACTACAAATTTTATTATTAACTTATTGTTAGAAAAGAGAATACGCGACGCGATTATTAATATTAAATCACCGGCTTTACTCACGTCTTATTTTAGAACACAACTAGATTCATTATAGTAAGAACGTCGATTCTAAGCTACCTACTCGAATAGTCGAAGTAGTCGAGTTTCTCGAAATAAAACGCTTTCTTATTTATGTATAACAGTGATTATGCTATCAGCCTATTCGTCGTTATATCATTCACATAGCAGGCAGATCATAGATTTACTATGACTTTGACTACGTAGTATACATAAAAAATGTATGAGGTAGATACATTGCAGAGGACGTGGGTTTATCCTGCCCTGCCCCACGGTAATGCGGTTAAGAGGGCTCGCATCAGTGCCTCATTAGGACTGCGACGCAGCCCGCCATTACAAATACTAATTCTGCTTGAGATAATGCAAATATATTTTATTTATTGCTGGATTACAGTAGGTACTTTTATATTAGTACACATGTATATGAGCAAAGATACATTATCCTTTTTCAACCCTTCATAATTCAATTATTTAGGAACGAGAAGGTTTCAACCTTACAGCTTCGGGACACGTAGTTAAGCTATTTTAAAGTGCGGAGCATTAGTGCCACAGGGAAACTTAATAATACACCCGCAGATTACCTGTATATAAAGAGAGATGCTTTTCTCTTATTCAGTCAGTTTTAATAATGTCTATAACATAATGATAGTCGTCAAGCGTGACGCGCGTGCTTCAAATCCGATAGAAGTACGTAATGGCGTTCTTCAGAGGTCGTTGTTTCGACCAAAAGCGCGGGACTCGGTTAATATTGCAAGCCAAGTGCAGGCGTGCAGTAATGTATTCATACGGAGGTATTGCGAACTTAATGGAATATTTTAGCATGTAGTAGCATTGACTTTTGGAACTTTTGGCATTTACAGCATTGTGATTTTTGGATTTAGATTCGGATTTCATTGCATCATAGTCCTCATATATCTGTACTCTTGTTGCAGTAACAACATTGCGTTGTTCTTAAACGTTAACTTTAGTATGTATTAATTTTTACTTATTCTATCCGGCTAGACGTATATGAGGTGACAATCAGTATGTAATATGTAGTAGCGAAACTGCACATGACCTCAGAAAAGACTTTTGAGGTTGTGTGTCCATATGGCACAGGCTGCAGCGACCACTTTACACAGCATGGCTTGCATGCTCGTCTGCTACTCTATTTAAACAAAAAATTAACACAGCAGCAGACTACTATATTTGCTACGTGGAGTTTCATAGTAGCTGAAAGCCATGAAGATCAAGCAACAGAACCTCAAGCAAGCCTGACTCCTCGAGGTCGTATGCAGCTGTGCTGAGTAGTCCAGAAACTGATGGTCGCTTAATGTAAGTACGGTCGGCAGTCGAATCTTGTCAAATAAAATAAAAATAAAAACCGCCCCTAGTGCGAGTCGGAGTCGCGCTCGTAGGGTTCCGTAACATTATTTAAAAAAATCACGTTAAGGTAAACGTCCATAATTTCGACAGCGTACTAGTACCTACTCGTCATCGTCGAAGAAATCCAAAACCTGACACTTTTTCTACAAATGACGTGTTCCAGGACACTGAAAAAACTGATATTAGTACGGACGTTTGCTTTACAACATGAAGAGAAAGATGTAATGAATATCTGATTGATGCTAATAAAAAAACAATGTTTCTGTGTCCGCCTAAAACGACTAACCCCTGCCCTACAGTGCTCCCTGCCCTACACATATAATAAGAAGAATTGTTCTCTGTTTCCTTAAAACCGCCGTGAAGCCACGTCTCTTCAGTACTGTGTCTGAGGTTAAAAAGCTGCGCGAATTGTCGTCCTGGAACAAAGGATCACCGACGAGTAGGTCAGCCCATTGACTGCGAATCATACGAATTTTATCCTTACATTACAGCGGTAGCCAAGGAATTATAACACTGACTGATATTACAATCAAAGAAAATAGTATATCTTAATTAAGTTAACATAGATATTCTTTCAAAAATAATAAAATATGTAATATTTGTTAGTGGCGACTCATTTTCTGTATTAAGAGTTGGGTTATTCGCACTGCTCTGCTCGATGATGATACTTGATGATGAAATATGTAGCTGACCAGTGGCATATTCTAGCAATCATAATGATGATACGATAACTGGCATGTTAACAAACAGATACAGCAAACTTAAAACGCATCCAATGTCAGTTTTCACTTAGCTATACCACTTTGTCCTAAAGAGTCTGTAGGACACTGCGAGCAAGGCCGCCTCCGCTCCTGACAGTAGGAGTGCCTTCCCACTCGCTGTCAGATGTGAGGTGCTGTTGTTTCAAGTGGAAACGGGACTGCCATGCAATTACTGACACAGAATACAGGACACACAGTACACACAGAACTTTTTAACCTCGGGCAACATACGTCGTACGCTTTTGATATAAGGTTCCATTCTTCAAAAAAGCTGTAAAAAAAGCTCTCCTCCAAAGCCGGCAATGCTCGGGCGGCTCCCCTAGGGTTGCCCGTGTCCATAGGCGACGGTGATCGCTTGACACCACGCGGCCCGTCTGCCTTATTGTTAGGTTTATTTATAAAAAAAAAATCCTTAGTCTATCGCAATTACTTATCATTACAGGACTAGCATGCTGGTCTTCTGTTTTATTTAGTATAAAAAAGGTACTTATGTACATATAAATGTCAAACGATCACTAGATAAAAGTAATTAATTTGAAACTACATCGAAAATAAACATCGAGTTTATTGAATGCAATTCCGATCATGTCCCTTCGCATTGCGAAACATTGTGTTGATATCGGATTCTGCATCTTAAGGGTCGTTTATTCCGTTGTCGTGGTAACGGCGAGAGGTTTACGTTTACCCTCAAAACAGTGTTTACCTTGATGCTCGACATAAAATTCATACATGGAGGGATCGCAGACGGGGGCCGACGACGCGTCGGAGGGAGCAAATTGGATTTAGCGACGATTGTGCCCTCTGGTGGCTGCTCAATTGTAGCATGGGCTAGGCGGGCTAGACGCATATTAAAAAGCTATATAGTGACAGATGTATTGACATGTCTAGATTACGGCCCAGTGGTGAGTGAGTCGAATGAGCTATCAGAGCTACAGAAACTTAAAAGACTGTCTAAATCACAAACTATGATTGAGTAATAAAAGCATTTTGTAGCAGGGGCGTAGCCACACTGGGGCAAGCTGGGGCGCTTGCCCCACCCTGGCTCTGACCTATAGGGTGCCTAATTAAACAAAAAAAAATTTTCTTATACATACTAACAACAATGATAATATCCGTAAGAAAGTTACACAAAAAAATTAGTCGACATGAAAAAAAGTGCGATCTAAACAAAAAGCGCGCACGATTGACCGAACGCGCGCATCGCCACGCCGTTCATACTCAGGGCCGTCTTACAATATTTGGCGTGCTCTCACACTCAATAACATTACAAAATACAAAACATGGGCATGGCTATATTTATAAAAATTTGAATAAACTAAATATTACACTTTATTAAAACGCGTAATTCATAACACCGACTATTCATAAGTAAAACTATAATACCTATCTATCCTGTGTGTAATTGTTTATTTTCTGTACCTGAAAATATAAACCTCTAAATTTACAGATTAACAAATTGGCATAGGCGCAGACCCCAAATGGCTCAAGTTACAAAACCGGCAGAAGTGAACACTTGATTATTAACGTTGTGCATTTTTGATTTATTGGAATAGTTAGGGAATAATTTTGAACGAATTGCTTTTATTATCAATATAAAAGTAGCTATTATTTATGTCGTAGAATACAATATTTATTTATTGCGCTATCGTACACAAACATTACAATTTATATTTCATTTTCTAATTCTTTTCAATTTTTTTTATACTTTGAAAAAACAATTTTTTACCCCATTTTTAATGAAAATAGATTTTAAAAAAATCTTTTTTTTTTATTAATCGAAACCCTTACAATCGACTAAAAAATAAACAATCGATTATTCGATTAATCGATTTCGATGTTACAGCACTACTCTCCAACCGTCTTACGGTTTTTCGATCAGCACACGTGACCTGACGCGAGTTTCACAGTTTTTACCCATCCCACAAAAGTGCTCAACGCCGCTAAAGATGTTTTCACTTCAAAAATTACTGGGGGGGGGGGTATAGGTTGCCCCACCCTGAGCCCAAGGCTGGCTACGCCCATGTTTTGTAGAGTATTTATTATTTTGTTGAAAGTGTCTAGTAGGTCTGTTCGATAAGAGAAAAGACATGATTATTTCGTAAATTAGCTAAAAACTCATATAAAATAAAATTCAAAACTATGAGGACAGTGAGACTGTCTCCAGTTTTTCTCAAAAGAAAAGGTACATTCTCCAACAAAATTCACTGACAAATAGGCTGCATAAAATTTGCTACCCATTATCCTCAAAAGTGTCATCACATCCCTTGCACGAATTAATATGTCCATCTGAACGTGTGCCGAAACGGAAGCTAACTATTGATTGTACAAGCATTTCCATCAGTACAAACTGCGTCCGCAGCCATCCAAACATTTTGAGTTATTTCCCTTCTGAAAAAACTAAACTGAAAGCGCAGCACACGCGAAAATCGCCCATAATCACATGTTATCAAAGTTCAGCCACCGATTCCGCGTTAATTGAGGTTCCCCTAGCCGCTGCTTATCGTATATTTAATTTAAAACTGTGTGTGGCGTGTTTAAGGTGTATAATGGATTGTTTCGCGACTGGCCAGCCCCCGTGCCGAGGGTGAACGACCCCCTCGCGGTACCTTCCCATCAGACCCATGTTATGCAACAGTCTATCGGTCCGTCTGTCACGTCGACAAGCCAGGGTGCTTACAGTAATTTGGCGCCTACCAAGTTCAGGTTTATTTATTGGTTGAAGAACCCTTAGCGAGCGTTAGCAGAAGGATAACTTTGTTGGAAACCACACACTTAATTCTAGGGTTGATTACGAAAAGCTAAACAGATGTTTATTTATTTTAAGGACTACGCAATGCTACGTCGTAGCTACAACTGTTACGAGCCTGTAGCGTAGTCAAGACAAAGGCTACGGGTGGAGCAGAAGAACAGAGGCTACGAGTGTATCATGCATTGTTTCTTGCATGAAGAACTGTTTTATCGCAACTTCTGACTGAAAATGAATCCGGGGAAATACGAACAAAACCTGTTAACAAAATTATAATAACCAAACCACTTTATATTTTGCAATCCAAGTTCATGCGTACAAAAATTGTAATCTAAGCTTTTTAAATAGTAGATAATCTAACAATGTGCAATGAAAATTCAAACTGTATTAATTCATAAAAACTTTTTATGTAGTTTCTCGAGCATTTTTTCCGCGAGTTGACATTCATAGCTTCGGGGTTTTCTCCACTATTGTCCTATACGAGACTTGGTTAGAAGTAATAATTAAGTGGCAGCTAATAACGAGTCACAGGCGGGTGTGGGCGATGGGGTGACAGGAGGTGTATCGCATTCTCGGGGGAGGGCCGATTAGACGTACCAACTCGAGGATTCATTCACAAAGAACGTACTACTGCGTTCTCCCTAGTAATTTTTTAACATTTGCCAAGTGAAATCTAAATTGTTCTTTTTAAGAGTTTCGTTTTTTAAAAACCAAACTATTGGAAACGTAGACGTTTCTGTCACATATTGAATCCGTTTGATCGAGAATAGCCGAATTTTGTGAGAAAAATGTCTTATTGTATATTAAGCAATTAGCAAGCAAATATGAAACAAAAATAAATTTTCAACATTTTTTTGCTAACAAGTTTTGTGATCAACATTTCAATTGAATTTCGTAGGGAAATTTTGTTTGTCCAGTATTATACACAAAGAATTTCAGGTACATCTTATTTTTATCTTTACTAATATCTTAAAACGGAAGAGTTTGTTTGTCTAAAAGCGCTAATCTGAGCAACTATTGGCTCGAAAAAAAACAAAACTATTTATATTTATTAGTCCATTCATTGATGAAGGTTTTACGCTATAAAACATCACGTTATGACGAAAAGGAGTGGATTAATATATCTCAGATTTATAAGAGTGTATCCAAGCGGATGTCGTTTCGGTCATAGCTAGTTTCTTTTTTATTTGAATTTGAATTTGACCACGTGGTGTTAAACGGTTACTGCAGCCCATCTCTGCATACAATTCTAAGGCAACTGTGGTGTATGTAGTTTCGCTGCTTCTCCGAAGGCTTATAGTCGCCTCATGTAAGTCAGGCCGGCAAGTGCACATTTATACCGAAACACAATACATAGAATTGGTTCCTTAATATATATATATAGATTTATCTTAATACCACCACGAATTAGGCTTTACTATTTTTGGTGTTCATATATAACATAATTCTTATAAATTGTGATTTCGTATCTCAGAGCAATCTCAAACATCTTATTAGTAAGTCTCGGGGGACCGACGGAGGCGTGGGGCCATTTGTCACGTCCCTCGGGTGGATTGGACATTATCGGCTCCTTCATTCATAGCGCGATACAGCTATCTGTAGGACAGGAAGCAAGAAAAGAAGACGTTACATAAGGACCCTACAGACTTTCGTCTGATACGGGAAAATGCGAAAATAGCACAATCTTAAATTTTTTGTTTGATATAAATTTATAATATAGGCTACACTGTCTTCCAGAAAAACACTAAGATCTACTGTCTTATATTCAAGGCCAAACAACGGCAAAATTACTACACTGGATATGTTATTCAAATATTGGCTAATAAAGCCCTGTAGCAAAATTATTCAAGTGAAAGGGTTTATGGGAAAGCTAACTATATTGCAAAGCATTGTAGAGAGAGTAATGTGCTTGAACTAGGTTAAATAATGATGCTAAACGGACAACGGGTAACCTTTGGATTCAGAGAACAGTAGAATAGGGAACGTGCCGTAATTCGTAATGCCATTGGTTTTCTAATGACTGATGAATGTGTGGAATAAAGACTGTAAATGAACAATCTTTTCACAACTCAGTCTATCCTTTTAAAAACAATTCAAACAGCTGTGTCCAGTAACTATGTAATACGTAATCCAGAAACGTCTTCTTCCTCTTTTTTCTTCCCGAATTCACTGTCATTTTATTCACTGTATATTTGTTTATATAAGGACTATATAAATGTAGATAAATTATAAATAATTGTAATCATTTTATGGCGTGCAGATAAACTATGCTTAATTATTATTTCGACTTAAATGACGATAGTAGCCTATCAACATTTAACCTCAAACAAGACTTAAATCCTTTTCTCTTTAAAATTATATTCGAATGCGGTAGATATCACATATTAAAATCATTGCATCACGTAACACAATTTCTAAGACACATAGGTAAAGGTAGTAAAATAAAAAAAAGTTTTTTACTAAGTAAAAAAATATTTAGTTTGCCAAATGAAAAAGTGGATGAAATACAGGAAAGGTAGGCTTTCATTTGTAACGATGTGGGACATGTTTTTACATGTCACACTAATTAAGAATTTGTGTATAATTACATATGGGCTAATCCAGGCTTTGCTCTCAGGCGTTGTTCTGATATAAACAAACTTATACTCTGTCACAAATGAAGGATACAGGGAATATATAGTGTTTTAAGCCGTAATTATCAAGAATTACTGTAAGTACTTATATTTTATAATATTTCGTTCCTTTTCTTTCTTCGTCTTATCTAGCAAATAAATAAAATTGAATTGAATTAAATCTTCTTTACTTTTCGCTGTCTGTTAATTTTCTTACTAAATCTAGACTTTCCTGTTAAGACCCGTAAGCGGTCATAGTTTTTGATATTTGCTAGGGTTCATTGCCATAGAGGGAGAATTTTATATAATTAACTAGCTGTGCCCGCGACGTCGTCCGCGTGTATAAAGACTTATAAAATGGATTGATTAAAAATTAAAGATTATTATTTGCTTTGAATAAGTAGTAGGTAGATTATTCTTACATATTGTGAAATCACTTATAATACAATGTTCATAAGTTCAGAAGAAACATAATGTATTTTTTCTAAATCCTTCAAACCTAAAACAGTGAGGAATGCTTACTGTACTGATCTTACTATCCACTTTTCTCACGTTTCGCTTTTCTCGCGCAATCAGATTCTCTTTACAAATATGTACCTCGTTTATTAAAGTTAAGAGATACTGCTGTGCCCGTGGCTTCATCTATGTTAAAAATAGTATCTTTAGTAAATTGGGTGAATTTATACTGCAAAGAATGTATAGACTCATTCTATATACATAGCTTTAACCTACTGCAGAAAAGAGATGCAATATACAACTACTTGTAGTTGGGAGATAAAATTTCTAAACATATACGTGCTTAGGATTAAACAATCGGAAAATAATTGTAAGGTCAATTAATAAACTATAGGTTTAAAACTTGCGGAGAGCAGTTTGGTCATAAGTCATAACTCATATAACATTGTGAAAACTAAAGCAGAAGGCAGGGTCTCTACACAGTGTGCTATCTGTATTTGGAAATAAAGAATATTTTTATAAAGAATCTTTAAAGAATCCTTAATATCTCCATCAATCAACGTGTGTGGATGGGCCCTCAGCCCGTACGCAATAAAGAGACGCAAAAATGAGTTAAGTTATCATTGGTCCAATAATTAACAATGTTCAGCATCATACGTATACCTACTCAACGATGGGACAACCCGCGTGGCGTAATGTTTACCATGCCGGACTGCTAATCGAACTGTCCCGGGTTAGAATCCGGGCGAATCAGAAATATCAATGATGAGTTTAAACTGTTCTCGGTCTGGGTGGTTGTGTTTCTGTCTCTATGTGTGTTCATGGCACCCACGACACAGGGTATATCTACCCTAATGTGAGGCTCACGTATAGCCTCACATTAGGGTAGATATAATGTTATTTTTTATTTTTTTTACACGATGTACTTACTTTTATTAAACTTAAGGCTTTTATTTGAAATTATCTCCATCGATTCACTTTGGAGAAGAAATTAATATTGCTCAATAACGCCATCTACCGTATGACATGTAAACTTTGTGGTTGATAAATCGAACGTCAAATTACCAAATAGGTAGATATTGAGATTAACAGTTGGTTCACTAAAAGTTTAACTATTCGTCACCTAGATGTCTGCAGTAGTCTCGTTTTGTTAAGGCTTTGTACATTCTGTATGAAGGTTTAGATTCCGTATCTTACAACCTTAATGCTGGATGCATTGAGATTGTAAGATTTGGATTTCGGTTCATCGGAGCTTGAGGCCTCCTCAATATTGGGAGTGCTCCATGCTCATGCATGCATGCTGAATGCTAAAAAGGTTGCAGCTTGATATAATGTAGCGATAATAATCGTTTCAGCTGCAGCCTGTTCATAATCTACCACCCCAAAAGAAGACTAATAAGCTGAGCAACTAACTCAATGGAGCCTTTGATGTAAGGTTCGGCGGCGGTAAGGCTCGCGATGCGCTTATTTAGGTACCTAGTCTTAGTCTAGCCATACTCGGCTAACGAAAGAAAATACAGTAAGCTGATCTAAGTATATTTAATATAGTCGACAATATTAGTGAGAGTTCAAAATAATTTTACTTAAATTTAAACTTTTATTTATGGTTTTGAATGGGCTGTTAACGAAACTTTCATACAAATTCCCCAAAGTGCCTTTTAAGTTTATGTCGCGTATTGTGTAAATGAACATAACTTTTTTGTTTATCACCCGATTGATATGAAATACACACTAATGTTACGGAATTTCATTCAACAATATATCAGTAAACACATCATTCAAAGAAGGGAAAAGAATTTGAGAATGAAATATTAAGTTAAGGTTAATTATTGTACGCTTGAGATACCAACTTTCGAATCCATTTTATTTGCTATTGAGAGGTAGTTTTGAAAAAAGCTTAAATAGAATTCTTACTATGTTAGTAAAGATTACAAATACAAAATTATAAGTATATTACTTTGCACAAAAATATTCTGTACATCAAGTTTCGACACTCAATTTTCAAAGAGTTTCAAAGAAAATTGACATTTAAAGGGTGAATTTCGGAAAATGCTGAAACACGTATTCTTTTATTTTGGTTAGAAAATATTTATACCAAAATTCAAGAAAATCTATTGAAAAAATCCAAGTTTTCCATACAAATTTTCATCGCTCATTTCACACCCTTAAAGGGTGATTTTTATAATTATCTATAGCCTAAATGTTAGCGAAGACTAATATATATAAAACAAAAAAAGTTTCATCAAAATCCGTCCAGTAGTTTTTGCGTGAAAAGCTAACAACAGACAGACAGACAGACAGACAGACAGACAGACAGACAGACAATAATTTCAAAACTTATATTTTTAGCTTCTGTTACTTATAAAAAGACCCCTAGAAGTATTTTTTTAAATTTATATGCAATGTACAGAATTGACCCTGCTTACAGTTTTATTATATGTATAGATTAAGTACTTGACTGACATATGGCTGATGATAAATATGCATCCTTGACTTTGTATGTGTCCCTGGTACGCAACACATAATGTGAGCCTATGTGTGAATTATTTTTGTTCTCTTTGCTACTATTTTTTCTTAACGAAAACAAAGGCGCCAACTAATGAACGTCTATATACCTCTTGGTGTTAAAAAAAATAAATAATTAAAATCCCTGTTTGTTTAGTTATTGTAGAACGTATTTGCGCATTTTATTTGCTAACTAGGGAAAGTAGGTTTAAATTCTAAGGTCGTCACGATATCCAAGGCAGTACATACGAGTACAGTTTGTTCAAGCGCTGAGGAATGATCACGCAAATATTATGGCCGCGTTAAGCAAAGTACACAAACCCTCCGGGCTCGGAAGGCAGTCATGCGTGCTTGTGTTGAATAAACCCGAACATTACCGGTCCTGCCTAACTCAGCTTTTCACATTTCGTATAAAATGTAGTCTATAAACGGCGATCATATTCTATGAAGAAGCAAGGACGGCCTTTTGTCAAAATACGATATCAAATAAAAAGTAAAGTAAATGTTTGTAGTCGCCATCCTCCGAAACCGCTCGTCTTTTTATGACTTTTTGTATATATTTAGTAGGTAGAGGCAGGTCATAACCGTTTCATACTACTAGGTGATTAGGGTGCCCTTATCCAGATTTTTTCTATAATGAGTGGTGATCATTTTCTAACGGCTTTGTTATTTACAGCTAGGTAGAAATGTTATGAGTTTAACATACAGTAAATTTATAATTGAGGCACAATTTTAGAACAACATCCTTTATAATTATACTTATTTCAAACTTTTTCACACGTTCGCACGTTCACATCATACGTGAAAATACGAAATTAAGGCATAAGAATTAAGCCGTAATTCACTAGGCTTGACAAGTTTGGTGTACATAATACGTTGACGACCCGCGTGGCATAATGGTTACCATGTCGGACTGCCAATCGTGGGGCCCCGGGTTCGATTCCCGGCGAAACAGAAATTTGAATGATGAGATTAAATTTCTGTTCTCGGTCTGGGTGTTTGTGTTCCTGTCTTTGTAGTGTCCATGGTACCCACGACACAGGGTATTAATTACCTTACTGTGGGGCTATGAGTGTATAACGTTTATATTATATTATATTTATAATAACCTGGTATAAAATTATTTCACTTTATTATTGGTTAGCAATATCGGTAGCGGCAAGGTTAAGCGGCAAGTAAGCGGTGGTATTTGTCTGAAATATTCAATCAACATAATCTTATTAGATGGCCACAAGTCGGGCGACAATCTTCTCAAATCCGCCCAAACTCTGTCGCTTTTCGTGCGAATAATTAATTTTTTTTTTTTGTAGCGAGCAAATTACGAATCGTTCCGGACAAGACATTATTTTTGAACGTCTTGAATTTATACCCCAAAAGTTGACATAATTAGAAGCTGGTATTTTCGATTATTGATAAAAAAATTGTTTACTTTATATAAAAAAAGATAAAGCTTAAATTAAGAAAACAGTTACCTACATAATAAAGAAATTAAGTAATAACAACCACTGGCACACTATCAACTAAGCACCAGGTTGGGCGCCAAATCTGTAATACTGCATATTAAATACGTAACCAGAAGTGGAATACGAAATACTACTTGCATTCTTAATTAAGGCAAGAACGTTATATGAACCTAACATAAAATATTAACATAACATAAAAATAATGTGAACTACTTATTTTTTGTTTTACAGATTTTCAGTTACATAAAGTAAGGGTTTTGTTATATGGCGGCAGTTCTCTTATTGCGTCCCACTGCTGGGACCGGGCTTTGCCCTTAATTGGGAAGGTCTAGAGCTTACTCTACTACGCTGCTTAAATGCGTGGAAAGGTGGAATTCGACTGCATAATAGAGTTAGTTTGAATTTTCTCTACATTCAAAGCAATCTTTTAGAAAACCGATCCTTATTTTTTAATGTATTTAAAGAAATTGTATATTTCAGTGATTTAAAAGACCAATGGAGTCAATGATAAATCAATTGTTTACTAACAGTTTGCGCTGTATGACCCTGTACTTCAGCTTTATCAGAATACATAAACTAGATAGTGCCGAAAAATCCCTTGTTTCTGCATCGTATCAATTACCGGATATTGATGAGTAAATCTCGGTGCGTGCCGGTACTAGTGCACTATTACCGTTGTAAGTGGAATTATCGCCAAATAAAAAGAAACAACATCGGCTTACCGGCCCCTCAGCATCCCTTCCAAATTTGCTAATCACCACAATTTATTATAACAACAAACTCCGTACGTAAAGATAATTTGTGTTTCTGTCAGAACATAGAGAGAAATAGTTCCTAGGCAAAGTATTGAATCGAAAGGGAAATTATTTGTGTACTGTTAGGTGCAATGAACTGGGCGCGGTTGAATTCGACAATACGTTCACGTCGGTGGTTCGCGAGGTACTGGGCTACGTTCTGTCTCTAACGGGTAGCGCCGCCGGGCTTCAGGGTTCAGCTAAATCTCGGGATGCGTTCCGAAATATCGAGATTTTGAGAAGGATATCAAATAAGTTTTGTGACCTTGTGTTTTTAACGCTACAGTGGTCAATTCAATTTATTTATTTGAGGATGTAGATAATTATAAATAATATAATAGTATACCTTTAAATATTTTTTCTGAGTGACGTCACTCATAATTTGAAAACAATTTAATAGTTACAAAAATCATTTTTTATAATCATCAAATATCAAGAGGGAACACAGTAAATTATGCATTTATACATGAGAAAACAGAAACACTATAATGGAGTACAGGTAAGTAATTATTTAGTGTGCAATACTTTTTCATCAATATTATATTGCTTATATTTAACTATAAACAATATACTTCTAAGCTTTTAAGATTTTTTCGTTATTGTAACTAATTTTGCTTCCCTAATCTAATTCAAGGAGTAGGTACCTATTCTCAAGTAAGGGTATGCTATAAATCTTTTAGTGTTGTCGGCTTCGCTTGAAATCGTAAATTTAAAGATTAACGGTACAAAGGCTAACGATCTCTAAAGAGGTCGGAGGATCGTCGAATTGCGCCAACTTATATAATATTTTTATTAGGGTCGCAGAGGTCGCTGTTCTAGTCCAACCGGTCCAACGTTTGCCGGGAATAAAATACTCGTATGAGTTTTAAGCATAGTTATTATAGTTTAATTTAAGATTTTGTTCTCAATGTTCTTATCTACTGCATGTACTTAGGTAATTAAATACTAATTTATATTTATACCGTAAATCTATCAGAGGTCGGACAACTTACTCATTATTAAATGTTTTTATTAGGTAATGGCTTTCATTACGTTATTGCTTTAGTTTGGTCAATTTCTCGTAAACGTTTTAAATTAGGGACATAGAAATGGGTTTCAGAACGCACCCTAATCGATAGGGCGGGAAAGCGGTGAAAGCGCGGGAAGTCTCCCAAGCGACACCATCTTGAATATCGTTGCCATGGAAACCACGCAGTAAATTGTGAACTAAAATAGGGACAGTAAACTTATTATTTTTTTACTGATCTACATACCTTTATAATAAGAAACCTTTATGATAAGAAATATTTTTTTGAACTTATGTAAATATCTAGTTGTAAGTTGCAATACTATACAATTGTTTTCGGCATAGGAATTCCCGCATACTTTGTCTTTTGTTACTACAGTACCTAGTCTCGTTTTTACTTTCTCATAATTTTACCTCCTCAACCAATGAATCAATATATGAAAATAATACACACGTAACTATTGCACTGATGTATTTTATTAGTGTTAACTGTGAAATATTTTTATTCATGTGTATTTGATAACTACTTGCAATAAATCTGTATCCGACAGATTTTCATATATTTTATTAGAGAATACAATAAAACATTATTGATCCTTAGCGCATATTTATGGCTCTACAGCAAGGGTCGAAGATTTACAGTGTTGGTTGATACGGTAAGTACCTGACACGTCTGCACGTGGACTCGTGAGGAATCAGGGGGTGAAATATTTATGGTTTTGGGGGAGGTCTGGATACCAGGTGTGAGGCGCCTTAAAGGATAGATGGAGAAAACGACAATTTTGTTTGATCCTAAAGTAGTCAAAGATTCAAATATTTTTATTGATCATAAACATCACAAAAGTTATTTTTTTTCCGTAAACAACCAGTAATTAGAAACCTGTGTTATTTACTGCCACTTCTGGACAAAGATGAGTTAGATGAGGTATGTTCTAACTTAATAACTAAAATTTATAAGAATTAGCACAAATTACACGTTACTAGAATTTACAATGCACATTTTTTGCATTACGATCATGATAACGTCATTGACATTAAAAATACGAAGATACAAAGCTTGAAATTTGCATCAACTGTTTGCCGCTGTATGACAGCTAATAAGTACGCATACTTGCTTCCGTTTTAAAGTCATTGATTGAGCACCTTTTGTGCTGTATTTATTGATGTACTATGATGACGCTTTTTTTGAAAAGTAAATTTTATGACTAAAATTATTATTTATCTTTTTATTTTACTCTGGGTTACAATTTTTGTATCCGACAGATGTTTTTATTCGATACGTAGATGCAACTATGTGAATCCTTAGCGCTTATTTACGGAAACGATTTACAGTGGTAGCACTGTTAGTATCTGTCGTGTCTACACGCGGACTCGTGGGGAATCAGGGGATGAAAGATTTATGGGGGATGGGGTTTTGACAGCAGGTGTGAGACGCCAATAGGATGCAGGATACGACACTTTCAGTGATTGCTTTTCGTTTGATCCTAAAGCATGATGATCCTAAACAATGACATTAAAGACACGTGGACATTTTTAAAGATGTTCTTCTAGCCTGGGTAGCAATATAAGACACTATTTATTATGATTTATTGTTTATGGATACGCATTAAATTCAGGTTGTTTAATTTGTTATTTACATTCTATGATTGGCCTATTTTTTTAATTTTATTTGTATTTTTTCGGATTCCGTTCAGTCATTTTATGGACTACTAGGTAGGTAATAAGTTAGATTTACAACAACTGCGTGACACACGGTCAGTCTCGGTCAATCAGTACGAGATCTTGTACTTATTTTAGTGATATTAGTGCTGGTATCTAATATACTTTTTATATACAGTTCTGGTTACGTATCTAAGTACCAGTTATGGTAGACTACTATTACTGATAAAATAAATCATTATGTATGTTGCCAACACATTTTGTTGTTCATATTAATGTTTTATTTATATTTAATATGTAACTGGTTTGCGTAGAATTTATGAAATAAAATAATAAACAATCCCACGGTTATAGAAACGAAACAAGGAACAAATCGACCTACGACGATAGTCAAAACAAATCGAGGGGTTTTCATAGGTGGTCGTATATTGTAAGATGACACGCAAAATACAGGCGTTGACCTACATGAGACACCCCGGGTCACTGAGCACGAGGGAAAGCGTTTTTACCAAATCCTGTTCGAAGACAACTTTATGGCATAGCTATAATATAAACATTTAGTATACTTAAATATATATTTTTTCTAAAGTAACTCAACCTTACTTCACAATTCTTTTACTCCATACCCCTCAATAATAAACAGAGCATAAGCTTGTATTGTAATAGTTGTTTTCTGTATTGTTTTACTCTAGCGCGCACAATACTACGTACGAGTGTTATGCTTAACCAAGAGAAACATTGTATAACTTTCACAAGCTCATGCAACGTTTAGAGGAATATTATAGTGTTTATCTATTACATATAATAAATCTGTAACAAGTCGGTTTCTGTACATTGAAGATATTTGAGAAAAACTGTCACTAGGGCTATTTATTAGCGTAATAAAACCCAAAACAATAATTTAGAATTATTGTCTGTTTCTCTGTTTATCTGTTCGTTTGTGCGCGCTAATCTCAGGAACGGCTTAACGTAGAAGGATGCGGTTTTCACTGATGTATTGGTATTTTTTTTGGATAAACATTTAGTGTTTGTTGTTTTATTTAAATCGGTTCACAAATAAAAAAGTTACGTCCATTTCAAGAATGTATCGATCAGTGTTTGGAAGTATCGTTGTTGATTTATCGAAAACTTCAGTTAATGTATTGAAGTTTTATAATTTACAGTCCCTTAAACGATAACATGAAACTTATAAATGAAAAGAAAAATAGATAATACATAGATAAAAACCAACATAAGATGAGCTGGCAATAATATGGTAAACTGTACGAAATAGGGTTCACGCTTTTTCGTACAGTTCTCACACGTCGACAATAATAATTAATCATCATCAATATATACATAAAGCTGAAGAGTTTGTTCGTTTGTAAGTTTTTTTGAACGCACTTATCTCAGGAACAACTGGTTCCAATTGAAAAAATATTTTTTGTGTTGGACAGTCCATTTATCGGGGAAGGCTTTTTTTATAAATAAACCGAACAAAGAGGCAGACGGGCCGCGTGGTGTTAAGCGATCACCATCGCCTATGGACACGGGTAAACCCAGGGGAGCCACCCGAGGGCTTTAGGCTATATAACATCATGCTATGACTAATACCAAAGTCCACGCGGACGAAGTCGCTGGCGGCCTCTAGTACTTAATATGTTTTTTTGAAAATAAGTATTATGACCAGAAATGAAACGGACCGAGCTTCTGCATTTTTTTATTGACAAGCAGAATGACACATAATAATGGCTGGCAATGGCTTATATAGAGACGACTCCCTTCTTATTGGCTAGGGCTTGGCATGGCTTAAGGGAGACGTCATGGCGGCATGGCTCCGATTGGCTAGCTGGCTGACACGTTCGTTACATTCGGCCATCCTGGAACAATTGCTCCCGCAATGGGAACAAACAGTAATGTTTAGCATCTGGCACAACAGATCATTATGGCTTTAACTTAAGGCTGGCTGACTCATGACTGGCTGACTAATGGCTGGCTGGCTCTTGGCTGGCTCGCTTATAACTGGCTAGCTTACGGCTGGCTGGCTTATGGCTGGCTGACTCATGGCTGACTGAGTCATGGCTGGCTGGCTTATGGCTGGCTGACTCAAGGCTGACTGAGTCATGGCTGGCTACCTTATGGCTGGCTGGGTCATGGCTGGCTGGCTTATAGCTGGCTGGCTGGCTGACTTATGGTTAGCACTACACATGAAATGAAAACTAGGTACTAGCAATATCTGCTATAGTTCAAGTATTTCAATGCCTTCTTCGGTATGTGAAGTTATGAGTAGCTATGGCACTGTTAACATTCTGGCATTACAACTAACACTGACAAAAATGTCTCACTGCTGGGCACAGGTCTCCTACACACACAGAGATTTAGGCCGTAGTCTACCACTCTGGCCATGTGCGTTTTTGAGGACGTCATGCTTTCGAGAAATTATGAATTTTTCTCATGTATGCATGGCGATGGAAAACATCGTAATCAATTAAAAGTCACGATATTTGCCATCACTGTGGAGCAGCGATAAATGCGCACATTACAAATTTCTTTGTCAGAGGTGCGCGCCGCTCAATTACAATACTAGTATGCAAAGTAGATACGAGTACCTGACAGTGGCTTTTGGCTACTTGTGGCAACTCCTGTCCTTACGGCATCGGATTGCAGCCCGCAGTTTCGCAGCCAATTTAAAAACCTTCATGTAGCCACGGTAAAGACATCTGTACTGTAATGAAGCTCTTCTTGTCACGAAAAAGGGTTACCGGTCGCGAGAGTTAATGTTTTTCGTCTTTCACGAAATGTATTCCAATTGTTCCCCAAGATTGATCATAAATTCTCGCTGCACCAAACTTATTAAACTTATTAATTCGACATTTGCGACAAACACAGGATTTTCTCATAATTTTTTTCCGGTTTCTAATTTTTTCCATTGACAGTCTCCACAACAACCCGTTGCTAGGCATGTTCTCTCCTTCAAATGAACTTATGTGTAATAATAGTTTTTCCTTTATGCTTCTAATACGAGTAGGATACGCAATAAAATGCTGATTCTGATGCTGATCACTTCATTTTCTGACTTCTTAACTGCCGTTGAAAGAATTTGATGCATCGTTCCATGTCCCATCGTCGTTTATAATTTCGACATTTTGACAGATCATTTTCTTGCGAATGAATTTTCATTTTCGTCACCGTCAGACTCAGTTTTCAGCGCGCTCTTTATCTTCAGTATGTCGTAGACGTGGCGCGATTACATCTAAATCTCTTTAGATTTTCGTTCGTGCCACTTCTGATTATTATGACCAGAAATGAAACGGACCGAGCTTCTGCATTTTTTTATTGACAAGCAGAATGACACATAATAATGGCTGGCAATGGCTTATATAGAGACGACTCCCTTCTTATTGGCTAGGGCTTGGCATGGCTTAAGGGAGACGTCATGGCGGCATGGCTCCGATTGGCTAGCTGGCTGACACGTTCGTTACATAAGGAAATGTTGATAGTTGAGTATAAACTTGTTTTTGCTTCTTTAACTTTGTCGAGTACCAGTGTAATGGCTTGAAAAAGACTCCCACGTCGAGGCGCTGGTACTAATCCTGGCGCACATCAGGTTAAACATGTTGTGCGTATTAATATTTTTTTATTTATCGCTAGGGTGAAAAAACGTGATGTTTTATTATGGTTCGATGCCTGAGACATCTTGATATAGGTATATAATTCTTCTGTGAGTGTGTATGTCACTGAACTCCTCCTTAACGGCTGGACAGATTTTTAATGAATTTTTTTGTGTGTATTCAAATGGATTCGAGGATGGTTTAGATTCACAATTTGGGTCACTGGAAATGTTTTTTAATTACTTTTTTACTTATTTAGTTTTCCCATATAAATTGTTCCTGCCTGTCAAACGTTTTGTATTTCGTGCCGTGTCGTTCTAAACTTTGACACAGTCAGAATAACTGGACAGTTCGTATGTCATTATTTGTTTTATATTTTTGTTTGATAGTAACATTAAGTCTCTTTAAGATAATAAAAAAACAAATCCTCTTTTATTACTTTTAAGGCAGGACAACGTCTGCGGGATCCACTAGTAAATTAATATTTCTTTAACCTTTTCATAAACGACCGGATCCGTCTTTATGAAAGAAAGTTGCAAAAGAGCTATTCAGCACATCGCGAAGATAAAATCTGACGTCCGACAAAAATAATTTCTTTAGTGGATCGGAAAAACTGCGACTCATTGTATCCAGCTATTGTGCTCGGGACATTCAGGCTATCGGGAACAGTAATGATTTTTTCTAATCTATTTCTTGTCACACAAAATCTTTACATCAATATTCTGTTAATACGAAAGTAGGAAATAGGACTGTCATCACAGTAGACTTTTAACATTATATGGGACGGCATCCATACTCAATATTATGAATCCGAAGGGTGTTTGTTTATTTGTTATCTGAATCCAACGTCCCAGTGCCTTGGTACGGTGTCTGTGAAAGGAGCACAAACAAACGAACACAATATTAGTATACCATGGATAATCTACATTGGACCTTGAATCATAGTTAGTATAGCTAGTTGAGTATCAATCTATTTTAAAGAAGTTTTCACGAGTATCCTGATGAAATCGTAGCGCGGTGCTACGTACGTAGCATTTGTAGCTACGACTTTCACATTGCTACATGAAACTCTACGGCTAAATATTATAAGGAAAATACATACGTACATGATAATTGTTGCAGTACGTAGATCTAGTATTAAATATGGACTAATTATGGCATAAATAATGTATACGCTATACGAAAAAAATTTTGAACAAGAAAGATAAATGTCCAAACATAAAATGTAGAGATGTTCGCAGTGCACTTTTACTTTGTAGATAAAAAAGCTTAAGACTTAAAGCTCTAAACTACAAAATTAAAACTTAAATAATTCAAATTTCTGTCTTGCATATACCTCAGGTCGGATCGGCAGTCCGGGTATGATACCATGCATATCATCACATTACCAAAAATCAGCTCAATCCGTATTACCGTTGCGACGTAAACACTAACCAAATAAACAAACATATTTTCACATTTATAATATTAGTTTAAAATGGCCTGGTATATACATGCGTTGAGGACCAATCCAAATATTAAAAAACGTTATAATGAAACAAGCACAAGTATTGTGAGAATGTGGTCTCTGTCCAATGACCCTGCATTCAGATCAAAACAACAAAACAAATCTGGAGCAAACATTTAATCGTGACAAAAAAGAGTGATAAATAAAAAGAACACAAAAAAAAAAACAAGAAATTGATGCAAAAACGGCACGGACGCCAAGTCTGTGGAGTTAAAGTATTGTAATATTTTAAAAAACCCTGCATTCATATATCATCGTGCTCGTTTGATCAGAGCCAGTCAAGCGAGAGGATTGGATGCACTCGGCTACGACGTAGATAGTTTAGGCCTAGGGGTATGTCTGCTTTAATAATGAATTTTTATTTAAATGGAGTAGTGGATGAGCATTATTATCTCCTCAAGCAAGCCTGATTATTGTCTGAGCCTGTAGGCAATTCTGCTGCTAGTCCCTGTAGCTTCGAGATTAAGAATAGAGCTATGATATCCCCTGCCTGATCGTAAGAGGCGACTAAAAGGGGGCTTCCGGGTTTGTGGACGGTGTGAGTGGGAGCTCGATCCGTCCAACCAGCAGCCCCGGGAAGGGCGGCGATGTGTACGTGGCCGCATGTCGCCGTAAGCATCGGAAGGTGCAGGAGAGCACATCAGCTCTCCCGAAGATGGGCCCGTTCTGGAGCGTAGCGCGTGGAGGATACCGGTTCCACTGGAGCTTCGCTCTACATAACATCTGATATCTTTTTCACAGGGTAAGCCATATTCACAGCCTTGGCTACATTTTACATGAAAATCTTTTTAGTAGGGTAATATTGTTCTTCATTTCAGACAGACAATAGATAATATTATGCAATAAATATAGTTACGTACATATCTGTTCATTTATCACGTAATATCAGGACGTGTTCTGATAGAGGCTTCATAATATTTGTTTCGCCGAAGCATCGGAGCGATCTTGCGATAGTCTCGTGTCGGATTTACGTCAGTGAATATTTACCTTCTATTTTCATTAGCATTTCAAATAAACAATTGTGTTTAGTGTGAATAGTTGTAATTTTAGGTAAGTACGATTATAATTAACGTACCTATCTAAAACCTAAAAATTGTGCTTATTTATGTACCCCTGACCTAAATTTTTCCTGAGAATTTTTCACCAAAGTACCTTCGATCAAAGGAAAGACAATTTCTCGATTACAATTATTGTGATCATGAATTGCTGTTAATAGGTACTCATTCGTTGTCTAAGAGTACCCGTTTGGTACAAATATCGTATTGAATGGGTGTTTAGCCAGCATGTAACCCGTGCAGATTGATAAATCGTACAATAGAAAACACAAATTTATGGCAGAAATGAAATGAAATGAAATATATTCTTTATTTACTGTATGGTTCATTTACAAACTCTTAGTGAACGTTTTTTTTGTTCTGTCTGCTCTGGGTGCGCTTAGGCAATGCTGAGCTGAAGAAAAGAGCAGACGGAGAAAAATTTCAGCCCTGTTTTAAAATATGAGGTATACAATAATAAGCTTTCTTACAGAGTAGCTATGGGCAGATAAGGAACATACGTGACAGCTACCGCATGTGTCAATGTCGTCCCACAGCTATCTGTTAACATTGGCAGTTTGATTGATTTAAATCTATTACATCAGTTATAGAAACAGCCTTGTGGGACTACAGCTCAATCCCAAGCTTTTTTATCAATTAAATAGTCCTTAAGATCGTAATAAGCCTTGCGGCACAGGACTTGTTTGACAGATGTTGATATAGCGTAAGGATATGCTTTCATAGTACATATCGACATATTCCACTTAGTAAGCTTTCAGTATAATTAAGTAAATAATAATAAAATAACAACAACAAAACATTATTGAGAACATACATAGAATTTCACACTACTGCGAGGCTCATTTCTGTGTACCTACCTACCTACAATGTATGATTCCAGAGTCTGAATTATTTTAATAGTATGCAAATAGAGTTTTACCCGTGTTTTTCATGATTAGCGTGATTTTATCATAGATTTATTATGACTTTTACTAGATTTTATCATAGCCTTAAACATTCCTCGATAAAAAGATTTTATCAATACGAACCAGTACTTCCCAAAACTAGCGCTTTAAAACAAACTCTTCAACTTTATATAATATATTATTACTATATAATATATATCTAAAGGGATATAATATTTATTATGTAGGTTCATGTTAGGCATGAAGTAAGGTATGCCGCAGAAAGAGGCTGCGATGAAAGAGAAAATTTTTACTCCGCCCTTCACAAAAGATAGCTACTTTGGCAATGGCAAAATTGCAATTTTGGCCATTTTTTTTCATACTTTTATATGTCCCGCTGCTGGGCACAGGTCTCCTCTCACAAGTGAAAGGCATTGAGGCCATAGTCCACCACGCTAGCCAAGTGCCGATTGGTGGACGTCA
Organism: Pyrgus malvae; assembly: GCA_911387765.1. NCBI lineage: Eukaryota > Metazoa > Arthropoda > Insecta > Lepidoptera > Hesperiidae > Pyrgus > Pyrgus malvae. The sequence goes on along the minus strand of OU426958.1, from coordinate 637,748 downwards.
TGCCTTCGAGAATTTATTAATTTTTCTCAGGCATGCACGGCGATGGAGAACATCGTAATCAATTAAATATCACGATATTTTCCATCACCGTGGAGCAGCCATAAATGCGCACATTACAAATTTCTTTGTCAGAGGTGCGCGTGAAGGAATTGAACCCGGTGTCGGTCGCGTCAGAGACCGCGGTTTCTTACCACTTGGCTATCGCTCCTCTCCATCAGGATGTATAGTCCGACCTGACTGCATCAGGATTAAGAATACGATATCATAGATTACGGTATCTTCTGCTTGATCGTAAGAGGCGACTAAAACGGGGCTTCCAAGGTTCGGGCGGCAAGAGTTGGCGGGCCTTGGGAAGGATGGCACGGCGTAGTGTGCGAGCATCCAAAGAGCGATAGTGCCACCATCGCTCTTTGGATGATGAGCCAGCCGCCCACGTTCTCTTTTCCTTGTGAAATAAACACTTCTTTTCTTTTTAACCTAGATCTGGTTTTGGTGATATTTATTTGTAACTAGCTGTGCCCGCGACGTCGTCCGCGTAGATAAAGACTTGTACAAAAGGCTTGATTAGAGTTGGATTATTTATTCCTCCTCCTCCTTAGTCGTTCACTCTTGTCAGAGTGGTCGTTGCTGATGAGGTTGCAATTTCGTTCGTGACCGCTTGCCCTCCACTGTCCCTTGGATTATTGTTACCTTTTATGAAATTACTTATGATACAAAAGTTCATATTATTATGTTGAGTAGATATATTCTTCCTGAGTCCTTACAATCATACTGTACTCCTCTTATAATCGACTTTTCAGTCGTTATCATCAGTTTCTCTTTACAAATTAAACGTACTATAATAGCCTGTTTTTAAAGTGTTTAGATAGTACCGCTGTGCCCGCGGAAAGGATCATTATAATTAAATAATTTGTGCTGCAAATAATGCATAGATTCATTATCATTATGTAACTTAAATATATTGCAGAAAGGTGGTGAAATGTCTACGCTATGTCAGGCGTGGTTAGTAGTTGGTTAGTCAAATTCTTGGTTGCTTACACGTTGGTTGCAATTGTCGTTAACATACTGTCGTTCATACTTAATGGAGGTCTTTTGAGCGATTTAAAACTTGCGACAGCAGTTAGGCCACTAACAATGAAGACGTCATCAACCTGAATTGGAGCAGCGTGAGAGGATCAGGCCCTACGCGATTAAGAGTCAATTGGTCCTATTAACAACCCTTCACACAGCATCAGAAATAAATATATCGATTACTAATATTATTCTGGGCGTGACCACCATGCCGTGCTGCTGCCGTGACGCTTTAGCATATTAGTATAACACCAGTGCCAGTACTGCGTATGTATGTAATAGCTCTTATTAAATTAACCACTGAAAACGTCTGCTCATATCTATAACATTTTTTTATTAGACCCTCGGCAATTGCTTATTCGTTTATTCGAAATCACTTTTTTCATAAATAAACCGAACAAAGAGGCAGAAAGGCCGCGTGGTTAAGCGATCACTGTGTCGCCTATGAAAACGGGCAACCCCGAGCCACCCGAGCACTGCCGGCTTTCAAGAAGAGCTTTCTTTACAGCTTTCTTGAAGAACCCTATGTCAAAGTCCACTGGAAATGCCTCAGCTGGAAGGTTGTCCCATAACATACACATCCGTTCAAACATCAAAAGGAGCGTGCAAAGCGGCCTGTGGAACTTTACTTCGACTGGTGGTGTAATCATGATATGGAGACATAGCTATCATTTTGAAAAGAACACTCAGCATAGTAAAGTCGGTAGAACACTTTGATTTTTTTACGTTTCACACTGATAGCGCCACAGTAGGGGAAAATATACACTGTGTAATGGGTACCATGCGACACACAGAGACAGAAATACAAACACTTAAACCGAGAACAGAAAATTAAACTCATCATTCAAATTTCTGCTTCGCCGGGAATCAAACTCGAGACCCTTCGATTGGCAGTCCGGCATGGTAACCATTGCGCCACGCGAGTCCAGGCGCGGTCGCAGCCTTCAATTTGGGGGGGGGGGGCAAGAAATTTTGGTGGGGGGTCACTAAGAAATTTGGGGGAAGAGGTGTCTCAAATTGGCTTGATTCGCCTTCCATCTACGCATTAGTGAGGGATTTTGGGGGGGGTCATGTCCCCTGTGACCCCCCCCCCCCTGGGACCTCACCTGCGCGAGTCGATAATTATTATTGTCTATTAAATAAGGTCGATACCAATAATATGTGGATGTAACCACCGCGCCGCGCCTCCATAATGCTCTACCACAATGAGTACAATATCAGCGCCAGTTCCAAAGCTCTCTGTTGTTAATTTTTTATTAGATACTTTATTAAGTAAATATACTCGTAATTAATTATTTGAAATAATCTCCACCTATCCACTTTTTAATAGCGTTATTGGGTAAAATAATGATTATGTAACACCACCTGTAAATCTACCTGTAAAAAGCAATTAAATATGAATAAATGAATAACAACGACACCTATCGTATAGCGTGTAAACTAAATTGTCGATATACCGAATTTGCAACAGATCACTAAATAGTTCTGAATGTGAACATAGATGTCGGCAGTGTTAAGGTTTTGTACATTTTGTATTGAGGATTTCTTTGAATATGTGGTGATATGATATGTATGGTTTTTTTAAATATTTAGAGATGAAATCTAGCATAAGTGTTTGAAAACTTGCTATCAGAATATTAAGAGATGTTAGTAGTTATCGAAACTTGTGGTGTGACCGCTCGCATTAACTTTATTATAGCATGCAGATGTTCATCCATTTCATCATTCTTGAAATTGACGTAACTTTTTTGTTTGTGAACCGATTTAAATAAAACAAACCCTAAATGTTAATCCAAAAAAATACCAATTCTTCAGTGAAAACCGCATCCTTCTACGTTAAGCCGTTCCTGAGATTAGCGCGCACAAACGAACAGATAAACAGACAAACAGACAAACAGACAATAATTCTAAAAATCATTGTTTTGGGTTCTATTACGCTAATAAATAGCCCTAGTGACAGTTTTTTTCAAATATCTTCAAAGTACAGAAACGGACTTGTTACAGATTTATTATATGTATAGTCTAGCATAAGTGTTTGAAAACTTGCTATCAGAATATTAAGAGATGTTAGTAGTTATCGAAACTTGTGGTGTGACCGCTCGCATTAACTTTATTATAGCATGCAGATGTTCATCCATTTCATCATTCTTGAAATTGACGTAACTTTTTTGTTTGTGAACCGATTTAAATAAAACAAACCCTAAATGTTAATCCAAAAAAATACCAATTCTTCAGTGAAAACCGCATCCTTCTACGTTAAGCCGTTCCTGAGATTAGCGCGCACAAACGAACAGATAAACAGACAAACAGACAAACAGACAATAATTCTAAAAATCATTGTTTTGGGTTCTATTACGCTAATAAATAGCCCTAGTGACAGTTTTTTTCAAATATCTTCAAAGTACAGAAACGGACTTGTTACAGATTTATTATATGTATAGATAGAAGTGGTATGCCTTTTCGTTTATCTCATCTATTTTTAAAAACTTATCATAGTAATGGGGTTATTTCGCTCCGCGTGCTACCCCCTGCATCTGCTCTCAATGCACCACCGAGCTGGGACAGGAATATGGTGATGAATTAAGAGTCAGGGAGGCGCCGACCCAAAACCAGATTCAGAAACGAGAATATTGATCGGCCCCGATCCATGGAATCAGTCAATATTACACTAAATAGGAAAAATACTACTGGTAGAAAGCGTAATGAAAGATTTACTATCTTAGTGTCTTAGTGTTCTTTTCTGAAAAGTATAATTAATATAAAGTACAGTAGACAAGATATAAGAAGGAAAATCATTTTGGCTGCAACCACAAGTTTAAGAAAACTGTCAAACAAGTCCTATGCCGCAAGACCTATTATGAAACCAAGGACTATTTAAATGATAAAAAGGCTTGGGATTAAACTTAACTCACATAAGGCTGTTTCTATAAGTCATGTAATAATTGTAACATTTTTAAAATTTGTGAGCGGATGGCAGTGTGATAGCATTGATACACGCGATAGCTGTCTCGTGTGCTCCTTGTCGCCCCACAGTCATGCTGCATAATAAATACCCATTGTACCTGAAAATTTATTTAAAACAGGGCTGGAGTTTTTTTCCGCCCGCTTTTTTCTCCTAGCCCATATATGCCTTAGCGCACCCAAAGCGGATGACGGTCAGCTGATGGCCGTACAACAATTACAAACATCAAGTGTATATTATTATATTACCCAGGATGTTAATAAACTATTTCAAACTATTTCATTTCATTTCAACCCTTTTTTGCGTCCCACTGCTGGGCACGGGTCTCTCCCCCTTATTAGGGAGGCCTGGAGCTTACTTCACCACGCTGCTGCAATGCGGGTTGGTGAAGATGTGGGTTAGTGGCCAACCCGCTGTCGGATGTTTTCAAACCGCCCATAAGGCTTCCGACAAGGTTTAACGACTGTTATCTATCGACAACAACCGGGAATGACGGCTTAATGTGCCCTGCGAAGCATGAAAACGTGCATGATTTTTTTTTGCCACTAGCGGTCACCCATCCCACACCTGACCGCGCCCGTTTGGCTTTGCTGCATTTGCGGCTAGCGTAGAACGCAAGCGGTCTGCGTTCTACGCTAGCCGCCGAGCCATGCGCGCTTCGAAAATCATTTTAATGCGAATTAAATACATGAAACAGCAAAGTAACGTAATATAAAATGTAATAAAAATATGATATTTTCATTCTTACCATTTGCTACGTTATCTGTGATTTGTTCTGGAGACATCTCTCTCTCTCAATTAGGTATTTATCGTCTGCCGTTATCTTTTGTTTCTGTCACTTGTCACTTAAGTCATACGTCACTTAGTTGTCACTGTCAGTGCTTAAGCGAGAAATCTTGTAAGAAAAAGTTACGAAAAAACTGTCGCATTTAATGTTTATCGAGTTAGTCATTGAATTTTACAATCATTCCGTCCACAGTAAATTGTATGTTGATAGTTTATATATACTTTCGGATCCGTCCGCGCACGATACACTACGGAACTATGAGGTAAGGTCAAAGGAAGTCGCGGTCGTCGCCAGGCTGTTAGGCGTGGAACAGACGTACCGTTACTACTGAGTTACAGCACGGAGTAAACAAGAGTTCCATATGTGATGTTGTAGATAATAATACTGCGGTCGAGCGTTGTGCGCTCGGAATTAAGGTGCGAGGAGCGGCGCGGCCATGACTCGTCCGGGGCCGCCAAGTGAGAACCTTCCCACCGTGAGTATATCAATGTTTTCTTAAATTCGGAATACAAAACACGGTCAAGGTTGATAAAAGTAACGTGTACATTATAGGTAAATGTTTGGAACCAGGTGCGGCTAAATTTTAATAAATTGATTTTTCCATTAAATTCATATTAAAGATAACTTTGTTTAGGAAAAATAGTACCTTAGCTAAATTGTAAAAAAATATAATAGGTATAGTAATATTACAGTCTGTAAGTAACTAATAACTAACTAAGTTTCAAGTCCTTGTTTAGATGTAGTTACCTAGTAAATTTTTTGTGTAAGGAGAAATTAAGTAGGTGCATTTTATGTATTGTTATGGCTTATACTTAGTTGTTATTTTCAGAAATGAAGTTTTTAGTGCACACTAGGCCGTTATATCCATATTCAGGAACTCTGACAGTATATGTTATGGAAATTTTATCATCCCAACCAAATTTCCAATTTCATAAATACTTATGTCCTTTGATGATTAAATCAATGAAGTCAAGGATAAATATGCGAAAGGAAGAAAGGAAGTTATGCAAAAACAATCAATTGGTGTATAGGTATTTAGTTCATGAGTAATACTGAGGGCTGATTTTGTAATTCTGACAGATATTATTTCATTTACTTTGATTGAAATAATTTCTATCAGAATTACAAAATTGGCCCACGATTGGCTGATTTTTAATTCTGAAAGAAATTATTTCAATCAAAGTAATTGAAATAATTTCTGTCAGAATTACAAAATCAGGGGGCTGGTATAAATTACACTGTATGTTTTCTTATTATAATAAAAAAAATCCTATATGTGCACTATAGCTGTAGCACTGTATTCAGTCTTATGCCTTCTCCTAAGAGTATAATAAAATGTTATACTACAAGTATTTTTATAGGAAACAGTGAAGCAAAAAAGTAGAAAATTAAGGCTTTAATAGTATTAATAAACTAACGAACCTTACTAAGACTAATTCCTCTAATCATGATTATTGTGATAAGTATCTGCAGTTGCTCCCATTCCCACAATTCAGGTCACTACATGAGTTATGCTGCTTGCACCTGGCAATTATTTGATCTAATTGAACTCTGGCCCTGTTTATAGTGGAACAACCTGTGGTAAACCCAAATCATATGATTTTCAACCTTATTGCACTATAGTAGATACAGTATATATAGTACATACAGACACCTACAGGATGTAATTGAAAGTGAATCTGACATGCTTGGTTATAAATAGAAAATTACTTCTATTAACATTGCAACATATACCATATTTTGTATTTTATTTATTTATTTCACAAACAAAATATATTACAGGATTATCTTTTGTTAGCATAGAACAATCATAAATTACAATTATAAATTATGCAATTTATCTTAAACAACTAGTAATCATCACAATAACACTAAATAAAAGTAAAAAAGTGGTGTATGATTTTACAATAGTAGGATGGATAAGATATCAATCAATACATAAAAACATGGGTACACATCTAATACATTAACATAGTTGCAAACTAAGAAAGTATCAGCCAGCCATTTTTTTAAGCCTACTCAACTAAATTGCTTAAGCTTCCTTGCTTGTTTGCTATTCAATAAAAATATTATAGTACACTGCTGGTAATGGCATAATATTCATGTCTTGTATAACTTAATGTATCAACATAGATATGTATTGAAGGAATATCTTTTTATGAAGTGCTGTAGAAACAGTACTTACTTTTAAATTTGTTTGGAAATTTACCATATTGTAACATATAAAATATTTTCAAAGAATTATGAAATGTAATATGTAACCAATAAGTAGAACAGTATACTACCTAATGCACACACTGCAACACAAATGGAACGCAGAGGGTAGTGTGCAAGTTGTATGCACTACTCTACATAGTGATGTTTATCTTTGTTAAATTGTATTTTATAATGTTTACAATCTACTATAATGTTAATTACAACAAACAAATGAACATTCTCTTGGATACAATAAGGTCTTGAAGATTACAAAGAATATCATACAGATCTGGGCAATTCTTCTACAGGTGAAATTAGTAGTGGTTGGCGATGGCGGTGTTGGGAAGAGCGCAATCACTATCCAGTTCTTCCAGAAGTTGTTTGTCACTGACTACGACCCCACCATTGAGGACTCCTATATCCAACACATTGAGGTGGATGGCCAGTGGTGCATTCTAGATGGTAAATCACTAATTTTTACTCATTTACAGGGTTCCATACCTTTAGTTGTCCATCAGACTGTCAAGATTTTGGGAATGTATGAAAATATAAACTTGAAATAATCATATACTCAGGTCCACATGCATTCTCTAAGCTTCCTATGAACCTGTGAAAAAAAAATCTAATTTAAAATAACCAGAGAGATCTCCAATTTTAGCACCACCTCCGCCAGACTTGCCTTTAGGGTTGTGATGTCCTTTTGCAGCCTGGTAACGTCGATGTCAAACAGCAACTTATGTAGGTTCCTCGCGACAAAGGATGGCACGTCGTCCGGAACCACCTTAAGGATTTGAATAATATCCTGAAGGCTCCTCTCTCCCTTATCATCCCTCCTGCGGAACGGTATCTGATCGGCCTTTCCGATATAATTCGTACAGGAGCGTCTTGGCTTCAGCTATCTACTCGATGGTGTAGTTGGACGAGCAGATTTGTATGATGCTGACTTCATCCATACTATCAATGGCGTGCTGGAGAAACGCCAACAATTCATTGGCTATGAGTTTTTCGGAACTCATAGCTATTGTGGCGTGCGGCGGCTGTCGCGGCGCAGAACGATGATAATAATATTCGTAAGTGCAATGATTAATCGCATAATACTGGCTAAGTATAAGAAGATTTAATCCATATACATATGTATAAATATATGTTTGTATTTGTGCATTCCAGTGCTGGACACAGCCGGGCAGGAGGAGTTCAGCGCGATGCGCGAGCAGTACATGCGCAAGGGGGACGGCTTCCTGCTGGTGTACTCGGTGACGGACAAGCAGAGCTACGAGAACATCCGCTACTTCCACACGCAGATCCTGCGCGTCAAGGACCGGTGCGTGCCGCTGCGTGATCATGCATTATGGAAAAACTTATTTCATAATTAGCCATCCATTCCATCCACGGCTCCGCCCGTGTTTGCTTCACGTTTTTTCTCATCAGAATGAGATATTATCTCCGGGTGTAAAGTAGACTCTATCATATCACTCTGTAACCCCCAAATTATCTCCAAACAAAAAAATCATGTCAATAATACCTATTTAAAACCTTCTATTGCTAACCATATTAGAAAGAAAATAAATTATCATATACTACCTACTAGAAGTCATTCAATTTGTTGCAGCCAACATGCGTAGCTTTGTAGAATCTACAAAGCCTTCGTCTTCATGTAAACTATGCACGCCAAGTGCGCCTTATGTCAACAACCTCTCACAAAGACTTATATATAATATTATATGTTTTATTTTCAGTTTCTGACCTATATATCTTCCTATTGTCAGGCTTACTTGTTGTTCCATAAGGTCACCATTGTTTCACACAATTTTGATAAATGCTAAAACTATCTTTGTTTCAGTCTTTCAGGATCAATGATATGTGATTACCCTGTAACATAAAAGATAACTATATATAATATGTTTATCAGCGACACGTATCCAATGCTGGTAGCGGCCAACAAGGTGGACCTGGTGCACGCGCGCGTCGTCAGCGAGGAGATGGGCCGCGAGCTGGCGCGCGCACTGGCCGCGCCCTACATCGAGACCAGCGCCAAGGAGCCGCCGCTCAACGTGGACGCCGCCTTCCACGAGGTATCCCCTCCCCCTCCCCTGTCAGCAGCACAGGGAGCACTGGCCGCGCCCTACATCGAGACCAGCGCCAAGGAGCCGCCGCTCAACGTGGACGCCGCCTTCCACGAGGTATCCCCTCCCCCTCCCCTGTCAGCAGCACAGGGAGCACTGGCCGCGCCCTACATCGAGACCAGCGCCAAGGAGCCGCCGCTCAACGTGGACGCCGCCTTCCACGAGGTATCCCCTCCCCCTCCCCTGTCAGCAGCACAGGGAGCACTGGCCGCGCCCTACATCGAGACCAGCGCCAAGGAGCCGCCGCTCAACGTGGACGCCGCCTTCCACGAGGTATCCCCTCCCCCTCCCCTGTCAGCAGCACAGGGAGCACTGGCCGCGCCCTACATCGAGACCAGCGCCAAGGAGCCGCCGCTCAACGTGGACGCCGCCTTCCACGAGGTATCCCCTCCCCCTCCCCTGTCAGCAGCACAGGGAGCACTGGCCGCGCCCTACATCGAGACCAGCGCCAAGGAGCCGCCGCTCAACGTGGACGCCGCCTTCCACGAGGTATCCCCTCCCCCTCCCCTGTCAGCAGCACAGGGAGCACTGGCCGCGCCCTACATCGAGACCAGCGCCAAGGAGCCGCCGCTCAACGTGGACGCCGCCTTCCACGAGGTATCCCCTCCCCCTCCCCTGTCAGCAGCACAGGGAGCACTGGCCGCGCCCTACATCGAGACCAGCGCCAAGGAGCCGCCGCTCAACGTGGACGCCGCCTTCCACGAGGTATCCCCTCCCCCTCCCCTGTCAGCAGCACAGGGAGCACTGGCCGCGCCCTACATCAAGACCAGCGCCAAGGAGCCGCCGCTCAACGTGGACGCCGCCTTCCACGAGGTATCCCCTCCCCCTCCCCTGTCAGCAGCACAGGGAGCACTGGCCGCGCCCTACATCGAGACCAGCGCCAAGGAGCCGCCGCTCAACGTGGACGCCGCCTTCCACGAGGTATCCCCTCCCCCTCCCCTGTCAGCAGCACAGGGAGCACTGGCCGCGCCCTACATCGAGACCAGCGCCAAGGAGCCGCCGCTCAACGTGGACGCCGCCTTCCACGAGGTATCCCCTCCCCCTCCCCTGTCAGCAGCACAGGGAGCACTGGCCGCGCCCTACATCGAGACCAGCGCCAAGGAGCCGCCGCTCAACGTGGACGCCGCCTTCCACGAGGTATCCCCTCCCCCTCCCCTGTCAGCAGCACAGGGAGCACTGGCCGCGCCCTACATCGAGACCAGCGCCAAGGAGCCGCCGCTCAACGTGGACGCCGCCTTCCACGAGGTATCCCCTCCCCCTCCCCTGTCAGCAGCACAGGGAGCACTGGCCGCGCCCTACATCGAGACCAGCGCCAAGGAGCCGCCGCTCAACGTGGACGCCGCCTTCCACGAGGTATCCCCTCCCCCTCCCCTGTCAGCAGCACAGGGAGCACTGGCCGCGCCCTACATCGAGACCAGCGCCAAGGAGCCGCCGCTCAACGTGGACGCCGCCTTCCACGAGGTATCCCCTCCCCCTCCCCTGTCAGCAGCACAGGGAGCACTGGCCGCGCCCTACATCGAGACCAGCGCCAAGGAGCCGCCGCTCAACGTGGACGCCGCCTTCCACGAGGTATCCCCTCCCCCTCCCCCTGTCAGCAGCACAGGGAGCACTGGCCGCGCCCTACATCGAGACCAGCGCCAAGGAGCCGCCGCTCAACGTGGACGCCGCCTTCCACGAGGTATCCCCTCCCCCTCCCCCTGTCAGCAGCACAGGGAGCACTGGCCGCGCCCTACATCGAGACCAGCGCCAAGGAGCCGCCGCTCAACGTGGACGCCGCCTTCCACGAGGTATCCCCTCCCCCTCCCCCTGTCAGCAGCACAGGGAGCACTGGCCGCGCCCTACATCGAGACCAGCGCCAAGGAGCCGCCGCTCAACGTGGACGCCGCCTTCCACGAGGTATCCCCTCCCCCTCCCCTGTCAGCAGCACAGGGAGCACTGGCCGCGCCCTACATCGAGACCAGCGCCAAGGAGCCGCCGCTCAACGTGGACGCCGCCTTCCACGAGGTATCCCCTCCCCCTCCCCTGTCAGCAGCACAGGGAGCACTGGCCGCGCCCTACATCGAGACCAGCGCCAAGGAGCCGCCGCTCAACGTGGACGCCGCCTTCCCTCCTGTAGAACGGCTGAAATGAAATTAAACGTAAATATTTATTTGTAGAAATATAAGTATGTGAGGGCTCCCTAGCCCAATTTTTAGTTCCACTAAATTAATGAATACACAGAATGTCAAATATTGAGTTCTCATATAAAACATATTGTCTGTAACTCTTTTTTGCTGGTTACGGGTTTCTCCTCGTAATTGGGAAGGCTTGAAACTAAGTTATTAGCTAGTTTGCCGCTAGCGATCACTCATCTTTCATCATAAAATGCATTACTACGAGATTTCTATTTTTTTTGTTGCAGCTGGTCCGCATCATCCGCAACCACCCGCAGCAGGAGGAGAAGCACCGCCGCCGCAGGAAGTTCTTCAGCAAGTGCGTGCTCTTGTAGTCACCTTGCAACTTGTAACTCGTAACACACCGGTACTGTTCACACATTCCACATTCCACTTGACGATTACAACAGCTATAATAGGCATGATGACACTATTAAAGAATCAGAGAATAAACGGTTTTACAGAAAGATATATGCTAAAAAAGTTCTAAAATATGATCCCGTTTTAATATAAACATTAAGATCAATAAGATTTTCAATAAAATAAAAGTATTAAATACAGCAATCGGCCATGTTATCTGAAACGCCAATCAAAAGGAATGACGTCACGTCTCAGTTAATGTCATCGTGTTGCTTGAAGTTTGACGAGCAAGCCGACGCCATGACACCTACGAGCGTTTTCGCGCTTAATAAACTTTTTTTCGAAACTAGGAGACGTGTACCTACAATAAGGAAAGGTATTTAAAAATCTGTCATAATGCCCATTATAGAGTGCTGAGATTTGATAAACTTTGTTGTTAGCTTTGGAGTTCTTCAGTCTTATCCAAAAATAAGCCCGCAAAACGGAGTTTCGAGCATTTGGCCAGGGCGGTGGACATTTATTAAATCTTTCTCAGTTCCGATATGAGATCTCAGCCCAGCAGTGGGACTAAATAGATTTATCGACTCAAAATTCATGTCGGGCTCACCAGCCACCAGAATAGTAACGGATAAAAAACGTACGATTAGAAAGTCAAGTGGAACAATTCCATTCACAAACGAAAATCTTACAAAGTACGAGATTTACCCATTAGTAACCTATTAGGAATATACAAATTCTATTTTACTTATTGTGTGTGGTTCCGAAAATAGTCCCATTCCATAGTATGTTCATTAAAATGCATTTTATAGTATTTTTAATAGAAAACGAATTAAGAGTCAGATCAAAGGCTGATTTACTTGGACGATCTACTGGTAAGTAGAAATTTTGGAAAGCAATAAACAATGTTTGAGTAGAGCAAAAATATGAAAAAAGCAATCACAGTTTTAAAGCTAATAATATATTCAACACCTTATTAGTATAGTATGTTTTAATTTTTAGCAAGTAATAGTATCTCTTACCTTTTTTCTTTGCTCGCGCAAATGACGGGCTACCAACCATGCACATTGTCTTTATGTGATTTACTCAACAAACTGGCATCCATTCATCAGTTACTATAGTTACCAAAAAGGTAACTTTAGTTGCTTTTTAGTACTGTTTTAATGTGTCTGAGTGATTTATAGTTACACTAATAAGGTGATGATTGTATTACATTGTATTAACATATTGTACTTGTTATTTAAATAATTGCTAACTCTTCAATATTTCACATACTTCTTGTGCCAAACACATGTTAAGTATAGAAATACTACCTAATTCAACGAATAGTAACCCCATGACATAAAGTGATTTAAATTCCTACGATAATTTGATGAATTTAATCTAGTAGTTTTAAAACTAAAATATATGTCTATGGTCCGGGAGCTTAGTGAAAATAATAATTAAATTAAGAGTTATGCTCAATTTCATCCAGTTTTCCAGTATGCTGAAAAGGCATAGTTTTGCAATGTTAATAGAGTTGATTATAACCTTTATACTTTGTCCAACCCTTATTGATAAACTTCAATATAAAACTATTATTTTGCTGAAACTGATTGTTAGAAGATTTTTATAATAAATTGTTAGTAATGAACCAAAAAATGTATCTAATATGCTCAAGCAGGGGAGACTCTTAGGCGTTTATATTTAATTGTTATGTGTCATCAGTGTTACACTCTGCTTTTGGACCATTGGCCACTGATGGCCACGAAACCCTCAAATATAGTTGTTATTGTATAGCGTATCGCATAAGATGCACATTGTATGTTGGTGTTGTATGTAGATATGTAAGCTGTGGCCGCCCAAGCGTCAGATAAATTATACAATATGACAGAAAAAAAAGTATCAATTTTTTTTAGAAAGAAAATGCGGGCCGTTGCAAAATGCCAGGCAGATGTGAATATCTAAATTATTTTGCGCGGATAATGTGCATAAAGGGCCAGTTCATGAATAGAAATCCCTACGGATCAATCAAACTGTACACTACTGTACGCGTGTTCATAGAGATAGATGGCGCTACGATGAACCTGTTGTTTTTGCTACCATTTTGAACTAGCTATAGAGATATTTCCCCGGTTAAAAGTGGCCTTCACTCTCCAGCCCCCACTTATCTTAATCCAAAAAATCAGACGAATCCGTAGCACCGGAGCGACATGAAAGAGAGATAAACAAATAAAAAATACTTTCCCAATTATAATATTGGTCACGCAAGATGGCGACGGCCGAGTGGTCTTACCACCACTTACTTAGATACCGTAGTCTATGATAACGTATTCTTAATCCTGATGCAGTCAGGTCGGACTATACATCCTGATGAAGAGCAGCGATGGCCGAGTGGTAAGAAACCGCGGTCTTCGACGCGACCGATACCGGGATAAAATCCTCGGCGCGCATCTCTGACAAAGAAAATTGTAATTTGCGCATTTATAGCTGCTTCACGGTGATGGAAAATATCGTGATATTTAATTGATTACGATGTTCACCGTCGCTGTAAATGCGAGAAGAACGAGAACGAGAGAAGTTCATAATTTCTCGAAAGCATGACTTCCACCAATCCGCACTTGGCCAGCGTGGCGGACCACGGCCTAAATCCCTCTCACTTGCTAGAGGACACCTGTGTCCAGCAGCCGCACATAAAAAAGTTAAAAAAACAAGGCGCTGTATAGATGTTACTGCGAAGGTTGTATACGTATTTCTGGAAGTATGTCGGCACGTACTCGGTCGAACTAGATGTTTTATAACAAATGTATAACTTTAATATTGATTGAATAGTTAATTTAAGACACCTGGGCGGCCGCAGCGCTAGTAAAGCTTCAAGCTGTTTGTCTTTATAGACGAAAAATATACGCATTTAATACAGTAGTCTGTGGTAGTTGATGTATGTTAAGTTTATTATTATACATAATTATGTTAAGCTATGTTATACCATATAAAATGTAAAGCATTTATTTTAGATATGTGACATAATATTGTATCTGATTTATGTGTAGACTATGTTCTTTAATATAATATAAGAACAGTACTTTTAATATTTTTTTAAGAAATTATTTGCAATAACACCTATTTAAAATTGTTGGATTCCTGTTTTGATTAAAAGGTTTAATGATGTAGCGTTAATACTCTATCTTTATCGTAAGGGAGTGTATTGTAATCTGTGTACGATATATTCTATTTTAAGAAGTCCAATCGGCTCTGGTTGTAGTAATGATTCTTAACGACAAGGGCGCACGACAATCTGAATATCTCTGACATTAACAAAAAAATTGTTAACTGTATTACCTTACTTACACAGCTCTTTTATGTTTAGGCGACACTGAGCGCTAAAACAATGTGTGTGCCCGCCCGGGCGTTCGCAACATTCATAGACGAACGGACTTCATGACGTAGAACACGTGTCTGTATTGGACTGCGCAGCGGCGCTGCTGACAAACATCAGGCTGAACCGAAACAAATAGTATTATTGGAACCAAAGGTTATTTAACGTATTGAATAATCGGTATTAATTCATTGTTTGGTAAACCAGCTGTGGGTCCATTTTTGCCCCTTGAGATCTTTTATTGATTGCGAGCTGATTAAAGTTATAGCACGGAATAAATCAATTCCTTAAGAGGAAACGCGGCTTCAGCCGAATTAGAAAAATAGGTATTTTGGAGTGACTATTGCTATCGCGCTGCGCCCTGCGCTATCCGCTGCGTGCGATAGGGACAGATGCAGCTCAGACCGATTATACAAACTTTCTGACTAAATCGAGGTTTTGCATTCTACTGTTTCCTCCTTCAAATTTGAGTTTATTAAAGAAAAAATCACAAATATCAAGAAACAGAATAAGTCTATGCCTCTATGTTTTATTTGGTTGTAAAAACCTTTCAAATTTGTTTTGCAGTGGTTGGATTAGGGCTGTATGGAAGAGGCATTTTCTACGATTTTTGAAGTCATATTTTCTGATCTAATTAGTTGATTGAAAAAAACAAAACATAGGGGCATAGCTTTAGCAGACTTAGATATTGTCACAAAAATTCCTCTACAAGCATTATCCAGGGAGAAAATAGGAGTATGGGAATACGGCGCTAGCGTTTCCTCTTAAGATATAAATTGCATAACAAATAATGTAAAAGTCAATACAAAGAAATGTATTTGCAGGAACTAAGTTTCTATTTTCATGTTTGTATTTCTGTGACTGTAATTCTACCATATTTTTAGAGCTCTGTTTCTTGGGTTAATTTTGATACCCTACCTCTACGACTCATTACTGATATCTAATGGTTTAACGTTCTTTTATTGTAATCGATAACGTTATATCTGTTTGATGACCCTACAATTTCGAAAAGCTGTAGGTATGGTTAATTTCAAAGAACCAAATTATACTTTGAGAATTACTCAAAAATCGAACAAAAGTTACCTAGAACCTTATTTTTGGGTCTCAGTTTGTACCAATATGGTGTCACAAATTAGTTTAAATAGATAAATCAAACTAGTTTCTCTGTCTTCCACTATATGTGAGTATACCAAAGCACAAATTAATCTGTTTCTTTTTGTATTATTTTTTAAGCTTTAATTGTTGTTTATTTGTCATTATAATAAAATTTATTTTATTTTAAAATTGCCGTTTTTATTTTATTCTCCTTTTTTAGTCTTCAGTTCGTTACAATGTTTTCTCATGTTTTTATATTAATGCAATTTATTATTCAACAGTGAGATATTATAAATTAAAGTAATACTTTAAAAGAGTGAGCAAAAACTTTGTTGTACGTAATAACAAATAATACAGGCTGAATAAAAATATTTATAAGATAAGGATATAAAGCTCATATTGTAAGAGAAATTAATTTATCATTAGATTAATATGTAATACAATGTCGAAGGTCCACTCACTACATGGCCTAGAGACGTCTCAGAACGTAGATATAATTTTATTTATCGTCCATTGGACTGTACCAGTTTAAAAGCGTGTCTAGTTGTAAACACAAATGCACATAATTAAGAACGCCACGATTATTGCGGAGTACCTACTATAGAGCAGGATTTTAATTTTAGCTTCCCCTGTGAATTGTCGACTCCGAAAGAGGCCTGCGGGCCTAGACAAGTACAATCGTAACCGCTATACTTAGAGCATCAAAGTTACTGACTTACCCTCTCGGGTGTCCTATCCTGTCATTCCTTGATGCTCTAAGCCGCTCTATAATACGTCCATGAAGCCGCTGTATAATAGCATAAAAATGTGTCGGTGTGATATAAGTTAACGATCGAGATCACGTGACATTTCGTTAGCTAAATGTTATTTCATAACGAGAACCAGCTACAGTCCCTTGCTGCTGCAGGTCGACTAAATGCGCCTCTGGCTGCTGCCCCTTAGACCATTCCCCAGTTACGGCTGTGGGCGTATCTAAAGAAAGGAAAACCAGGCGGGAGCTGGCATCTTAGAAGCCGTGGTTTTGGTTTGAAGCAGTTTCTGACGTGGACACCAGACTGTTCTGGAGAGCAGAGCTCACCCGGCTCCGTTCCTTCCTACGCTCATGGCTACGGCCCTGCGATCAATATCATCAAGAATGAAGTTAATGTATTGGCAAAATGAACACTGTGTAGGTACCTACCCAACGACTTCAGCACGAGCAACTTTCAGGGATCAACTGACAATTAAATTAAGTCCTTCCTTAAATTCGAGGAATTATAATAGAGGTAGTAAACTACAATTGTCGAACCAGTTTGATTTCTCTACCTATTCAGCCCTAAATGTAGTAAAAGTGGAACGTCAACATTGAAACCCTTTGAGTAATATAATATTTACGTAATTTTATCTAATAACAACAAGGAATTGAACCCTAGTAAGTAAGCATTACCCTAGATATATGTACATAGTATTCGCTTGCTCCACTATAAAATAAATAATGAAGTATCGAAATGTATTATAATTTATGTAGGAATGTCGTACCGTTGTTGAATATATGTTTGTCAAAATATTTGCGTTTTATTTGATAAGTAACAAACCCCTCTTCCAACCCCCTAAATTAGGTTTGGGTGGCTCATGAGGTAGATCTTCGTCAAGGTCCAGTGAAAATGTTTAGTACACACGATTCGGTTCGTAATAAACTGGATGTTCAATGTTTTAGTTGTCAATTACAATATTTATTTAATTTGAATGGAGGATTTGCTTGGCCATTTTGTGGAAATCTCATGCACTTGATGCAGTTGAGAAAGTAATCGACGACCCGTGACAGCGTGGCACAGTGGTAACTACGCTGGTGTCCTAGATTCGATTTGCAGCGCGGGATATATAAATCTTTACCTCGTCTGGGTGTTGGCGTCCTTTTATTGCGTCTCTTCTATTGAGGGCTATTCGTTTTTAAATATTTTTCATGTCCCACTGCTGGGCAGAGGTTCTCTCAGAAGTAATATCGATCAAGGCCCTTGTCCACCACGCTGGTCTGCGTGCTCTTCTTCTATGTACACCATTCAAATTAAAAAAAGCGTGGGTAGTGTGCCGACGGCGTCTTGGTGGTGAGTGGAAGAGGAGAGGTACCTTTAATGGAAACAGATGGCACTAGATATACGTTTATTATACGTGTACACAGTTTGGTTGCGTATGCGTGTATCGGAGCTAGTATCAGATAAACAAGATGGCATTTTGTTCAATATAGGTACTCGTAGGTTTATGACGTATAATCGCGTACATTATGATAGCGCATGCTATTATGATGTATAAGCGCGCATGGCCTGGCGGCTGAGCCAAACGGGCGCGGTCGGGTGTGAGATGGGTGATCGCTAGTGGCAAAAAATTTCATGCGCGTTTCCGTGCTTCGGAGGGCACGTTAAGCCGTCGGTCCCGGTTGTTGTCGATAGATAACAGTCGTCAAACCATGTCGGAGGCCTTATGGGCGGTTTGAAAACATCCGACAGCGGGTTGGCCACTAACCCGCATCTCCACCAACCCGCATTGGAGCAGCGTGGTGGAGTAAGCTCCAGGCTTCCCCAATAAGTGGGAGAGACCCGTGCCCAGCAGTGGGACGCAAAAAGGGTTGCAGCCAGCCAGGTTTATGACAGTGCCGGAGTGTTGTGAAATAAAATAACAATGTGAAAACATGTTTTTTGGCTTGCCTCCAAAACTACATCGGACACGACACCATCGCCTTACTTTAACATCTTACTGACTAGACTGACTGATTACTGACGACTTATTGATATTTTACTGACTACTAAGTGATGCAAAAATTACCTCAGACAAAAAAGCGTCCTACTGCTGGAAACGTGTCTCTGCTCATACTTTGGGAGGCCTAGAGCTTACTTCACCACGCTGCTACAATGCAGGTGGAGCAGACGCATGGAGGGAAGGGAACAGGGAACCCTACCGTGAGGCAACTCTAATGTGTTAGTGGCAGCGATTGCAGGTCAACGCCCTGTGTGTGTGTATGTACCAGCTTTCGGTACCAGCTATCAGCCTATATAATGTTTAGTTTATATAATCTGCTGGGCCTCAAGGCCATAGTCAATCACGCCAGCTAAGTGTGGATTTGTGGAAATACCATGTGCAATGCACGGTGCGGAAAACATTCTATTAGAATGATTCTAATAAATAACAGTAAATAAATAACGCTTCACACTCATAGCCCCACAGTAGGGTAGATATACCCTGTGTTGTCGGTGCCATGGACTCACACAAAGACAGAAACACAATCACCCAGACCAAGAACAGAAATTTTAAACTCATCATTCAAATTACTGCTTTGTAGGGAATCGAACCCGGGACCCTCCGATCGGCAGTCCGGCATGGTAACCATTATGCCACGTGGGTCGTTCTATTCTAATAAAATAAAACAATATTTTCTCACAACAACAATTAGCAATAAATACCTACGCATGTAATATATACATAATAAGTCCTTAAATGACGGTTGAGTGAATTCACATAGGGTATAATAAACGTGGATTCAGGCGCGGTCGCAGCTTTCGATTTTGGGGGTCACCAAGTTTGGGGGTGGGTCACTAAGAAATTTGGGAGAAGAGGTGTCCCAAATTGGCTTGTTTCGCCTTCCGTCTACGCATGACTGATTTGGGGAGGTGAGGTCCATGGGTCACAGGGGACACTTGGACCGCGCATGTATGGATTCACTAATTAGTTTAACTTATAATTAATATTATAAACAATATTATAAACCCTATTACTTAAAATACTTCTACACAATTTTTTTGGTTTGAATAGAAAAAAAAATGCTTTTTCGGCTTGGTTCAGTTATACGGTATCCAAGATAAGGTGTTGCTGCGTCATCCCTTCGTAATGAACACCCTATCAAGCGACTATAACGTGACCCGTGTACGCACGCCCTGCTTACTCATTATACCGAATATCACGACACGAACTACTAGAAAACAGGGAACAGACACCTAAAGGTAAATGGAACAGAAAATATGAGACCCGGACTCAAATGTTAAATCATTTTTGTTATGTACATAGGTACCTAACAATAATCAAGAAATATTAAACAACACAAGGTAAGAATTGTTTTTGCTGCAATGGTTTCTTGATTTTTATCAACAGCAACAAATTATTGAAGATTTGTGTGACCTAACAATAGGGTAGGAGTAGTAGGATGTGGTAAAGCTTGCAGGTTCGCCGAATAAGCACCACCGCTGCACAAACAATAATATATTGTGTTTCGATGGTGGAATTGCCGTCCAGGTTTACATGAGGCGATCATCAGCCTCCGGAGTAGCAACGCAACTACATAATTAAACACGGATTTATCACATTGTGATAATTAGATTGCAATATTGGCTTAGCAATTCTACAAAATAACGATTTTTAGTTCAACAAATCTTTTGTATGTAGGTACAGGTATAGGTACTTATACGTCATTTGTATTAGCATCTGTAAAACTCAATTATCTTGTTAATAATGGTTGCTGAGAAGTTCTGAAGCCAGAAGAAGCGCAGTTGGCTTTAAAGCAATTTTCTCAGCAAACTTTTGTTATATAATTAATCTTGGCAGTAACCAGATGATACTCGGAATCTCTGGTAATGGAACATTTATTTATGTTGTACATAATTACTATTGTACCTAAAAATAATCTGAAGAACTAAAGATATCGGTGACCTACATGGACTAGTCTTCATATCACTGCATAAATTTAATAGGGCTGGACTAATATAATGATTTAGCAGTAAAATTATACTTAATGACTCGTAATCGCATTGATAATATGACCAGCTTGTTTGAACTATGATAATGGTTATTCATAGTAACGTCAGGTAGTAGTATCATGGGTACACTTCAATTTCGTATCGCTTTAATAAGTTACTCGCAGCGGATGAGGTGCGTTGCTTAGGTAGAGGACGCGTAAATAAATAATAGTTTCATAAAGAAGATATACTGTTATAAAGCTTCTAGCCGAAATGGATGGTATTGAAAGCGTAATTATTAAATAACGTTTTACACTCATAGCCCCACAATGGGGTAGATACCCTGTGTCGTACCAAGGACACACACAGAGACAGAAACACAAACATCCAGACCGAGAACAGACATTTCAACACATTAGTCAAATTTCTGCTTCGCCGGGAATCGGACCCGGGACGCTTCGAGTGGCAGTGCGGCACGATAACCATTGCGCCACGCGGGTTGTCTATTGAAAGAGGATGTTAAAATCGTTGTTTAAGACGACCCGGGTGGTACAACTGCCACTACTATATAATATGTGTGTGTGTATATATATATACATATATAGACGGTACTACCTTACTGTGGGGCTATAATATGAATGTGAAGCTTTATAATATTTAGTTTTGTCGCACGACGACCGAACCTGCATGTTTGTGTATTCAATAAAGATATCATTCTCCATTCAATAAAGAATACACTGTAACTAACGTAGGTAGGTTCATTTATAACATAAAAGAGGCAAGTAGTAGAGGTGATGCTCCACGCATGGTGTTCCTATTGTTCATTACTGAATACACTTGAACTGGTTACCATGATCACGTTTGGTCAACGAGGTCTACTCTAGTATAAAAGGTTTCTTAACATTACATACTAGGCAGTAATGCAAATTTACAAGACATGAAGATTCGCTTGCGCGGTAAGTACGCCCGTTTGTAATTTGAAGCAGAGATATAGTAAATCTATGATTATAAAATACTTAACATTATTTCAGTTCATTTACTGAATAGTGTTAATTGATTTCTTGGTGTCGGAATCTATCATATTTAGCCAGATATTAAAAGGTGTCATAATAGTTTTGTGTAAATGTCTAAGGATTGTTTCTTTTAGGAACAATTAATTAATAAGGGTTGATAAGGTATAAATGTAGTACAAAATATGAAAAATGCGACAAACAGTACATAATTGGAACTGAATCGCAATTTTATAACAAAATCCAACACAAAATGGGACGTAGCTCTCTGCCATGTATCTTAACCTGGTGGTTTAACATAAAATACCTATCAACTGAACAAGACGTGAAAAGACAAACTACTTAAGCTAGCAATAAATTACCTATAACTACTAGTAGAAATAATTCACGGCGCCGCGTCTGTCAGAAAACAAGCCGTTTGAATTACAATTCACAAATTAGATTGAATGTCAACTCAAAATTAAAGTCTTGGAGCCCTCCGCAGACGACAATTAATGGGCCGAAGGACATTGTCTACAAGTAATTCAGAGCGAAAACTTCGTCAAAACCTCTTTAAGTCGAAAATATTTTTGTTTGAAACGCGGGCCTTTCCCAAAGTTTGGGGCTCATCGCAAGAGACAGATATTGTTACATTCTGGGAAGCTTTTCACATTGTTACCGATCTGTTCAATTTGACGCTAAACTTCTGTAAGGTTAATCTGAGAGTTGACTATGACTAGTGACGAGCAGCTGTGATCGGTTCTGCCTGAAGCATTCGTTAACCTCGACTAAGTTGAAAAAATGGGTAAGAAATTGTATCCATTCTTGATATCTCAACTGTTGTAAATAATGTACGGACATTAGAGCAACGAAAATTAAAATATGCTGGTCTTGTTTTGGTATGATTTTAATCTGTATTATTATACTTGAAATATGTAAATGAAAACAGTTTTGCAGTTTGGCAAGATTATTAAATTTTTTATCTTTGTTCGTCATGTAAGCTGCGACTAATAATGTAATGTTTCGGTTCCTGTGGCATAAATTTGGGTGTAATTGGAGGAGGTTTTTTATTGTGATGAGAAAAGAAAAGGGAAGAAAAGAAAATAACAGAACAGAACAGAAAAGAGAAGAGAAGAGAAGAGAAGAGAAGAGAAGAAAAGAAAAGAAAAGAAAAGAAAAGAACAGAACAGAAAAGAAAAGAACAGAAAAGAAAGAAAAGAAAAGAAAAGAAAAGAAAAGAAAAGAAAAGAAAAGAAAAAAATAAGTAATTTTATTTGTGCAAATAAATTTTAGATCGCCATATTTACTTTTTAATCTATTTTGTGCTTTTTTCTTACCAGCAATATCTACTGCTACCTACTCTTAGCATACTGTATTAAATCTCGCCGCCCGTTAGTTTTACGTCCCCCCCCCAGATAACAAAAGAAAATATATATTATGACTAGAGATCACTTAGATTCAAGCTCAAGTGGCTCTAAATCCGACTTCGCCGGAAATCTCATATACCTACTCTCCGCTCTGTACAACATTCTGTTTAACCCAAACACTCCATTTTATCTTCGGGACAAATGTGAATTTCTTGATCAGTCTCAGCCGTTTGCTTCGCTCATGTAACAACATGATCTTACACTTTACATCCTTTTTCGATAAATATTTTACCATATCAGCTATCCGCTTGTGGAACTCCTTACCAGTGACAGTACGAAAAGCACCAAATCTCGCTTCCTTTAAAAACTTGGTCAAGGAACCTTACTACTCTTATGTGATTACTACCATAAAATTGCAGGTGTGTATATTTATTAGTTATTGTAATAATTATTGTATTTTATTTTAATGTTACTTGTAATGTTGCATTACCTGTACCTATGCTTTTTATACATTGTTTTTTTTGCTTTTAAGGGTTGCCTGGAAGAAATCGCTTTTAAGCGATAAGGATTGTTTGTTTAACTGTTATTTTGTATTTTTATTTTATGTCATAATGATTGTTGTGCATTACAAACAATAAAGAGTCTATCTATCTACATTATGTGACCTGCCTGTCACACCATTTCCAAA
Source organism: Pyrgus malvae (assembly GCA_911387765.1). Lineage (NCBI taxonomy): Eukaryota > Metazoa > Arthropoda > Insecta > Lepidoptera > Hesperiidae > Pyrgus > Pyrgus malvae. Next base: position 613,905 of record OU426958.1, on the reverse strand, counting down.
GTATATCAACCTATCCTAAACTGTAATATGTCATTTAAGCCACAATGTGTTTTTCCAGAACTGTCAACGGCGCTGTTTGTGTGGAGATATAGCATTCTCGCCGTTAGCCCTTTGTTTACCAAACTTTCACGGGAGACACTGAAAGGTTTGCTTTTAACAGGTAAAATAAAACTTAGACTTGCAATTGTTATAAGCGCATCGTTAAACTTATTGGTTTTAGGGATGCACTTAGAACTATATTATATTATAATATATATATTATAACGTTTCGTCATCCAGTCCGCCTCGGCACAATATAGATATAAGTATACAGTAAAGTAACTTCATACTATCGGCCGAATTGACACACGCACAAAGACAACTGTCATTTACACGGCCGCTAAGTAAACTAAGTAAGCTAATAGTACGCAGTGCCACATTGCGCTATGGACTGAAAATCGAGTTTCATAAATTCATCTTTTGGAACGAAGTTCCTTATCGCGCGTTGCGAAAGGCGGCTATGGAAAAAATTAAGACGAAAAGTTGTAACGACACTTTTTGCTATAGTTGTAAGAAGTGCGACTTACAACTATAGCAACCGCACTCGACATTGCTTTACTTTGTTGACTCCCATCTTTCTTATGACCGCACTTGATGTTGTTTAGTGGCCACTATTGACCACCCATCCTACTTTTGACCACACTCGACGTTGCTTAGCTTTGTTGACACCCATCCTTATGACCGCACTAGATTTTGCTGAATGGCCACTATTGGCCACCCATCCTACTTTTGACCGCACTTGACATTGCTTAACTTTATTGACACCCATCCTTTTTATAACCGCTCTAGATGTTGCTTAATGGCCACCCATCCTACTTTTGACCGCACTTGACATTGCTTAACTTTCTTGACACCCATCCTTTTTATAACCGCTCTAGATGTTGCTTAATGGCCACCCATCCTACTTATGACCGCATTTGTCATTGCTCAGATTTATTGCCACCGATCTTACTTTTGACCGCACTTGATGTTGCTTAGTGGCCAATTGGCCACCCATCCTACTTTTGACCGCACTCGACATTGCTTAGCTTTGTTGACACCCAAACCTAAAACTAATGCAGAAAGAAGAAAAAAACATTACTAAGCGCAGAAATTAAAAAAATAAAACTTCGTTCCTTCAGGGTGTCCCTTGACACCTCAGTTTTTTCTTAAATTTTCAAATGCCGTTTTTTTACAATAGGTAGTCTTTTTACACCATTATTATTAGACTGATGAATTATTATTATACTATTACCAGACTATTATTATTAGACTGATGAATAAATGTGATGAAGCGATCACCACTGCCTACGGGCAACTACAGGGGAGTCTTCTGAGCAGAGCATTTCTGCCTGTGAAGGAGAGCTTTTTACACGCTTTTTATTAGCTTCACCTGTATGTTTGTATGTTTGTCGGTTACAACCGACTTCTTTGGGCGCGATTTTGACCCACTTTAAACGGCCAGATTTCGTTCAAACTTTGTAGATTTATTGAGGACCGATGACAATACACTAATTTGATAAAATTATTCCATTTTTCAATTTGCAAAATATGATTTTTGTTAATTTATATAATTTTCTGGTTAACTTGAAAATTTGCATAGGGGTCAAGGGCCGATGACAATGCAATAATATGAGAATAAAAATCCAACTAAAAAATTAAAAATAAATAATGTAGTTTAAAAAACTAAAAAAACACGCTTTTGAGAAAATACGAACTAAAAACTAAAAAAATAAGAAGAAAATGTATATTACTGTAAATAAAGCGTGGGGTGGTTTTTAAGATACTATTGACACCATGCACCCCACGCTTTATTTACAGTAATATACATTTTCTTCTTATTTTTTTAGTTTTTAGTTCGTATTTTCTCAAAAGCGTGTTTTTTTAGTTTTTTAAACTACATTATTTATTTATGAATATTATTATGTCGTATTATTTAGTAGTAAAATGGATGATTTATGATTTTTTAAAGGTATATATAGACCAGTCGTAGAATTATTTATTTGTTATTGACCTGTTTTTATTTATTTATTTTTTAAGGTTTTATTATCATTTCCTTGATATATTTTTGAGTTATGTTATAAAAAAGAGCTATCTGACATTATGTGGTAACGGCAAACTTGATCGGATTTTAATTGTTTTTATGGCTAGTTGTAATCTACTAGGTACGCGATTTGACACCATACCGTATGGTATTCTGCAAGTTAGTCGCTTTCATTGATATAGGTGTTGGGTGTATATTGTATAAAAATAAGCAACCCTAGCACTACGCGCAGTCATTTGTTCAAATTTAAAAAATCGGGCTGAGTTACGCTACTGTCTAGAAAGGCAGGCGCTCCTCCCTGTATTGTGGCCTCGGCGACCTCATCTTTCTCCCGAAACACAACACACAGTACCCGGTCAACCAACCACCACCAACCACCAAAGTTATCACATATTATCGTGTACGAATACGTAAAAACAAAACTAATTAAAAAAAAATCGTCTCCTGAGCTATTATGAAAAGATGAAAATTTTATGGCTTACTATGATTGGATGGGTTAAATAAAATCAGAAGTGTTGTACAGGCATAACTCGTGATTAGGTTAGTTTTTAGTTATAAGTACCTATTGGTAATTGGACATTATTTTTGATTTAATTTATTGGCATCAAAACTTGTATACCTCTGAGGTAACATGGTGATCTAATATTGAATTTAAAATATTGACAACCAATGTTCCGCGACGGTTTTCATGCCGGATTGCCAATCAGGGGTTACGGGTTCGATTCCCGGCGTAGCAGACATTGAAATGATGAGTTTCAGTTTCTGTTCTCGGTCTGGATGTTTGTGTTCATGTCTATGCGTCTATGGTACCCACTACACCTACCTATATGGCTGCAACCCTTTTTGCGTCCCATTGCTGGGCACGGGTTTCTCCCCATTATTGGGGAGGCCTGGAGCTTACTCCACCACGCTGCTCCAATGCGGGTTGGTGGAGATGCGGGTTAGTCGCCAACCCGCTGTCGGACTAGGTTTAACGACTGTTATCTATCGACAACAACCGGGACCGACGGCTTAACGTGCCCTCCGAAGCACGGAAACGCGCATGAATTTGTTTTGCCACTAGCGGTCACCCATCTCACACCCGACCGCGCCCGTTTGGCTCAGCTGCATAGATCGCTTGCGTTCTACGCTAGCCGCCAGGCCATGCGCGCTTCATACTATATACTACTACTTAATACTACTATACCTACCCTACCGTGGGGTTATGATTATGAGTGTGAAACGTTATTTTTATTTATTTTTAAAACAATTCTGCTTATTTTCCTTTGTTTCTTACGTTCTTTTTTTATTCCAGATGGAGCCGAGTTCGACTACATAGTGGTGGGCGCGGGGGCTGCCGGCAGCGCCGTGGCCGGCCGCCTGGCGCTCGCCGGGACCCGCGTGCTGCTGGTCGAGGCGGGCGGCGATGCGGGCTTGTTAAGTAAGGTATTCGTAATAAACTTGTTCATTTCTTTTTTCGAACTAGCTGTACCGCCTTTCGCGTTCTTTCTATTCATCGCAATATGTAGTTTTATGTTTTTGACGGGAACTTGGAAAATTCATTTTGTGCTCTTGTTTTAATTTCATTGTCTTGGTGTATTTTGAGTTATAGTATCTTGGCAAAAAGCAAAAATTCTACAACAATAAAAATAAGAAAATAAAAAAGATTTTGAATAGTAAATGGTTTAGTAATGTAGTAGACTCGGTTACTCCTTTCCTTGTTCAACAGATACCAAGGGCGGCAATGGCTCTACAAGGTACGAACATCGACTGGTTCTACGAGACCCTGCCCAACAATAAGTCGTGCCTCGCGCTCTACAAGCAGCAGTGTCGCTTTAGTCGCGGCCTCTGCCTCGGCGGCTCCACCAGTATCAATTACATGCTCTACGTTCGAGGTAACCGTCTTGACTATGACTACGGTATAGCCGGGTGGTCCTGGCGCGACCTACAACCTTACTTCCTGCGTTCGGAAAGACTTCAAGACCGTGTTCCTCCGTCCTCCCTCCCCTACCACAATACGACGGGTCCAGTCAAAATAAGCTTCTTTGACAAATCCAAAAATCCGTGGCATCGAAGAATTTTCAACGGCTTATTGACACTAAATTTTCCCTTCAATCCTGATGTCAATGCGGAGTCCCAGATCGGAGTCTCGCGAGTGCTCGGATATGTTTACAGAGGTGAGCGGTTTAGTACTGCAAGTGCATACTTAGAAGGAAGTGATGTTAAAAGAAATCTTGTCATCGCGACCAATATGAGATGTGCGGGAGTTATCATTGACGAAAACAATGTCGCGCGAGGAGTGACAGTTGGTGGAGAGCCTAAGAAAAAGCTAATGAAAGCTTTTGCGAAACATGAAGTCGTTCTAAGTGCTGGTGCTATAGGTTCTTCTCAGGTACTAATGTTGTCTGGCGTAGGGCCCGCTGATCACCTTAAAGATTTAAATATTACTGTACGTGCCGATTTGCCTGTTGGCGAAAATATGAGTGACCACGTTCTGCCACTAATGCTAATCGCAGTGGATAGAAACTTGAAGGATCCCATATCTTTGCTAGGACAGATAGGCGTAGACGCTGTGGAGTGGTTAGCGACCCACGATGGGCCGTTTGCGTCCATAGGAGTGACAGATGTTATAGGTTTCCTTAATACGAATTGTTATAATTTTACCTCTCATTACTTAGAAAATCTGTCACCTGACTGTGAAATACCCAATGTGCAGCTTATATTCACTTACATAGACGTATATTCGTTGAACATTGTTCCGCACCTTGTGAAACAAGTTTTCGGAGAAGAAGCGGCCGATCAGATTTTTGCCGCTAACGAGAACACCGCCTTCGTGGTGGTCTCGCCAATTTTGTTGCAACCGAAATCCAGGGGCTGGATCCGGCTGAATAGTGCAGATCCGTGGGCTCCACCTTCTATAATGCCCAATTACTTAGATGACGAGTGGGACGTCAAGGAGATGGTAAAAGCGATAGAAATCGTAAAACATTTTGTGCAAACGCCACATTTTACTCGTTATAATGCTTCGATTTTGCAGCTGAAGTTCAGCAGTTGCCCTGGGCCCGATATGCCTGGTTACTGGGAGTGCTACACGCGACACATGACATATTCGGTGTACCACGCGGTAGGGACGGCTGCACTGGGGACGGTCGTAGATGAAAAACTTCGTGTGAAGAATGTTGAGAGACTGCGTGTGGGTGACTTGTCTGTGCTGCCCATGGTGCCGCGCGGAAACACGGCGGCAGCGGCCATCGCTATCGGCGAGAGGCTATCAGACTTCTTGATGGAAGACAAAAATACTTAAGCTAAGAATAAAGGGCTATTGTAGCGACCTTTCGCTACTCATCAAGAGATGGCGCCACGGGTATTCCTGAATCACGCTATCGAAGTTTTCTGAATATCCGAACATATATACAAGCTCCGAATTGAGTCAGTTGGAGCGCGGCCGCTCCCCGGGCATGACCAGCTCGCCCAGCGGGAGATCTCCCTTTGCCAAACTGGTGATCCCGGACAAGAATACGTCCCTTCTGAACTTCATCAGTCGCACCTTCACTCCCTGGATGGACTGCAGCATCACACTACCAGCTCGTCAGGTTCATCGCAGCGCACTCTGTACACTCTTCCTGTTCCTGATACAGCTGCTTAAAAGGAATTCATGGACGGCTTAGCCATAACTCGCCTCCACATCCTACCCTCATGCAACTGGCACGAACATTTAGAGGTAGTGTGCAAAAAGATAAATAGTTTTGTCTACCCTTTGAGATTAATAAGGCAAACAATATCTCGAGATGCGGCAATTATGGCTTACAATGGTTATGTCAGCTCTGTGTTGCGGTATGGTATTGTAATTTGGGGAAACTCAACAGAAATACCTAAAGCCTTTCGAATACAAAAAAGATGTATTCGCGCCATATTTGGGCTTTCACAACTAGAGTCCTGTCGTCCTTACTTTATAAAATATAAAATCCTGCCATTGACTTGTCTCTATATTTTACATGTATGCTTATTTGTCCATGAGCATAAGCATCTCTTTCAAGCAGAAAGTGATATCTACACCCGCAAAGTGCGCACACTAAATTTATTTTATTTTATTTATTTATTTATTTACAAACTTTATGGGAAACTAACAGCTGTGTTAATCTTAAGGCTATATCTCTAATTAATATCTAAGGCCAATTACAAGTTTCCACCTATAGACTCACAATTAATTGTTTTGTTGCCGAGACAAAAAAAATGTACTTATATATTATTTAAACAAAAAAACAATCGGTTTTAAAGTAATTTAAAGTAATTTAGGGTTATCCTACTTTATAAAGAAAAGAAACTGTTAACAATTAATTGTTTAAGCACATTGGTAGAAGTGTTAAATAAGTCTACATCATAGTCATTATTAACCAATGAGTTGAAACACCTGCTCGCACGCATCAAGAAGCAGTTCTGTCTGTAATTGGTATTAGCTCCAGGGACATAAATAGAGCAAGGCCTTCGAGAGGAAGCATAGGGCACACGCAAACCGATGCATTCCAGAAGTGTTGGACAGTCGTAAATATTCACAAGTTATATAAGCCACGAAGCAACTTATCTTTGACATCTAGAAATAGTTTTATTATGACAATTAAAATTTACAACCAACTACCTGATGAATTTAAAAGTAACAATTATTTTAAATTTAAACAATTAGTGAAAACATGGTTAGTTGACAAATGTTTTTATACAATAAAGGATTATTTTGACATGAATTAATATACTTTATGAAATTCTGTTATATTTTGTTGGACATTATTATTATTGAAATTGTATTATTGACATTATTTTTGACATTATTATTGAAATTTAATGATAAATAGTAAGTTATTCAAATCGTCAATTAATGTTTTAACACTTTTAACCTTCTATTCTGTAAGTTTACAATATTGTGTTAAGTGTGAAGCCTGAAAAGGTAGCATTTATTTGAACTCTCGTATTATGCATTAAGACCTGCTAATTATTGTACTAAATGCCTAACACTAATGTTTAAATAAATAAAAGATAGAGAGCATTCCAGGCGCTTGAAAGCGAAGATTACACTTGGATTACTGAAGTCATCGACCTCCAGTCTGAGCAGGGGGTGATGTAGCGACCTCCCGCTACTCATCAAGAGATGGCGCCACGGGTATTTCCGGAAAAAAGCTATCGAAGTTTTCTGAATATCCGAACATATATACAAGCTCCGAATTGAGTCAGTAGGAGTGCGGCCGCTCCCCGGGCATGACCACTTCGCCCGGCGAGAGATCTCCCTTTGCCAAACTATAATGAAAAATATGAAGTCACTTTGTAACTATAAGCCAATAGACCTTTGAGTTCCAAAAATAATTTATTACGTTACGGGTAAATAAAATGTATATTATGTAAAATGTTTATAGTGTCAAGTGTGTATCATTAAAATAATCTAAAGTAGTAAGTTGTTATTATTTATTTCTAGCCCCAAGGTTTTACCCATGTTAGGAAGGCATCACTTTCATGAAGTGCATAATGCGTAGATTTCATAGTTTTCAATTATTTGGCTGAACTTAACTGTAAGACGATAGCACGCGTAGCTCGGAGGCTAATATAGAACCCAGGTGACCTATACTCAATACACAAGGCTAAGTGCAGCCGGGCGCAGAAATTAAATGAGTGCAAATCATATTATGTTTGTGTGATTAGTAATGTACTCGTATGTCGTTCCCGGTTGCTATGAAGCCTTCGAGTCGTTATACCTTGCCGGAAGCCTTATGGTAGTTTTCCTTCAATTAGACAAGTACTATTATGGTACTATTATAGACAAGGCAATAGTTATTGGACAGTTATAATTTAATCCGTGTGAAATATTATTAGTTCATTCTTCAGGCCACTTTGCTCGGCAATGAAGACATTTGATTAATGTCATTTTTTTAAAAGATGCAAAATATCTATCTAATATTTACATCATGCGTCAAATATGTAAGTTTTTTCTTGCCCTTATCTATACATATAATAAATCTGTAATCTGTAATCTGTATCTGTAATCTGTAATCTATACATATTATATTATATAATAAATCTGTAACAAGGCGGTTTCTGTACATTGAAGATATTTGAGAAAAACTGTCACTAGGACTATTTATTAGCGTAATAGAACCCAAAACAATGATTTTTAGAATTATTGTCTGTTTGTCTGTTCTTTTGTGCGCGCTTATCTCAGGAACGGCTTAACGAAGAAGGATGAGGTTTTCACTGATGTATTGGTATTTTTTGGATTAACATTTAGTGTTTGTTTTATTTAAATCGGTTTACAAATAAAAAAGTTACGTCCATTTCAAGAATTTAACGATCAGTGTTTGGAAGTATCGTTGTTGATGTATCGAAAACTTCAGTTAATGTATTGAAGTTTTATAATTTACAGTCCCTTAAATGATAACATGAAACCTGTAAATGAAAAGAAAATAGATAATACATAGAAAAAAGACCCACATAAGATGAGCTGGCAATAGTATGGTAAACTGTACGAAATAGGGTTCACGCTTTTTCGTACCATTCCCACACATCGACAATAATTAATCAATATTTTAATCTATACATAAAGCTGAAGAGTTCGTTCGTTCGTATGTTTGTTTGAACGCACTAATCTCAGGAACTACTCCAATTGAAAAAATATTTTTGTGTTGGATAGTCCATTTATCGGTCTTTTTGTTCGGTTTATTTATTAATAAATAAACCGAACAACCGCGTGGTGTTAAGCGATCACCTTCGCCTATGGACACGGGCAACCCCAGGGGATCAGTGGATCCCCTGGGGTTGCCCGTACCATTCCCACACATCGACAATAATTAATCAATATTTTAATCTATACATAAAGCTGAAGAGTTCGTTCGTTCGTATGTTTGTTTGAACGCACTAATCTCAGGAACTACTCCAATTGAAAAAATATTTTTGTGTTGGATAGTCCATTTATCGGTCTTTTTGTTCGGTTTATTTATTAATAAATAAACCGAACAACCGCGTGGTGTTAAGCGATCACCTTCGCCTATGGACACGGGCAACCCCAGGGGATCCACTCGAGGGCTTAAGGCTATAATATATCATCATGCAATGACTAATACCGAAGACCACGCGGACGAAGTCGCGGGCGGCCACTAGTTATTCAATATAATTACCTGATTGTGCTACACTAACAAACACTTAACTTGACAAAATAATTAGCTCAGCTTGCTTTTTACTAGGGCAGGATATTCTATCTAAAAATCAGATAACTGTCTTTATTTTATCAGTAAAAACTTTTAGTCTAAAGAAAATCAATTATTATTGAAAATAATGAAAATTAATGTGATGTACAGAAAGTTTAAAAAACAATTGGATTTTCCCTATTTTCGTACATGGTTTTAAATAATCTCATATCGCTGTTAGAATTACCAACATTTATGACAAAAAACAAAACCCCAACAGTATGGCGTCTGGTTTACGCTGGGCTTAGTTAGAATTATTGCCATTATTAGTTTTTCTTCCATTATTATATTATTCTATTACAAATAAAGAACCCTTATTGTAATGGCACATGACGCGGTAGACGGAGAGAGTAATACAGATATTAAACAGTAGTAATTTTATATTAAATTGATTTTAATATATATTTTAAAACATATTTATAAAGCCATATTTAAAATAGTTAAACAAAGCCAGGGAACAGAAAGAAGTCAGGGTCATTAGAATAATTACATTATAGAAACCAAGTTCGCGCACCCAAATTAAAGCATATTAATTGATGCCATTAATGGCACCAAACATCGGGTGTGCTGTTAAATTGTGTCACAACACGCTTTAAAAACAAAAGAAGTCTAATAACATAACTTTTCAAAGTGAAGTTTTCTATATTTTGCAGTAGGTATTTAATATTTAATTTGGGAAAATAAAAATATTTTGTTTGTCACAGATGTGACATCTGTGTGAATCTATTTAGTGCTTCAATCTTGACAGCGCGCTTATATGAAGACACTCATTCTATAAGTAATTATTCTAAGTCAGTGTGATTTTTAGCAATTACCGACGTGTGTTGATTTCCGCGCGGGACTCGGGACAAATAAATCACATGGGATACGTGCAGGATCAAGATTTCGTGCGGGACGTAGAGGCATTTGTGAATTTGTGAGGAATAAGCGCCCTCTGTCGGCCCTGCATGAAATATTATTATCACTTCATTGTTCAGGCAGGCGAGCATTCTACCACTAAACCACCGATGCAGGAGCATCGATGGCCGAGCGGCAAAGACCGCGGTCTCCGACACGGAGATCCTCAGCGCACATCTCTGGCAAAGTTTTGTTAATGTGCATATTTTCTCGCTACTCCACGGTGATGAACATTATTGTGATTTGTGATAATTGATTAATCGTGATATTATATTGATAACAGAAAGAAGTCAGGGTAGTGTTTAGGCAATTATAAACGTGTATTCATTCGCGCAGGGGCCCACATACACACGGCGCATAATTCACACGGGATACGTGCAGGATCAAGATTGCGTGCTGGACGTGGAGGCATTTGTGAATTTGTGAGGAATAAGCGCCCTCTGTAGGCTTCGTGTGAAATATTATTATCACTTCATTCTTCAGGCCACTTTGCTCGGCAATCAAGACAGTGTTTCATAGGTTTTATTTTGTAAAATAAATAAAAAAAATTTTATTGTAGGTATTCATGTTTCATGTATTTACTAAGATGCTGTCTTTTTTGGAAATTTCCTTTGGTAACATTAGATAATTTGGTAATATTAGATAATTCTTTAAAAAGAAAATAAAAAGATATAGTTTTGGTAATATTAAATAATTCTTTATAAAACAGTATTTCAAACATTCTAAATTTAAAATTCGAATTGCTCATGGATGCAGGCAAATCTTAGGTTTGGTGGCTTGGAAGTCCGCACGACGTGAGGGTTAGCACTTCCGGCGTTCTTAGACTCTTGTCATAGCACGTGCACCCTCATCGCAGATATACTAAATACTAATTTAGATGATATTTGGGTGCCATACATGATGGAGGCCTTGGGTAGTTGGAGAGCTTCCTTTCCGTCCAAAGACGTCTCAATAATGTGAAGGAAAAAACAACAAACATGGGAATTACCCAAAATTAAATCTGTTCGATGTAGGTACAGAGAGCACTGATAGGACCCGTTTACTTGCAGTTGCCCAGAGCGATTCGGGACATTGGCTACATGCGCTGTCATCGATGAACGTAGGCACCGTGCTGGATCCTGCAAATTTTCGTATTGCAATAGGTCTCCGGCTCGATGTCGAGATGTGTGAGCCTCATATTTGCCCGTGTAGGCAGGGAGTGGACAAGTTTAGGCGACATGGCCTGTCCTGTATCAGAAGTGCCGGTTGATTTTATCGCCACGGTACCCTTAATGATTTAGTGCATCGGGCTCTTGCCACCGCTTCAATACCACTACATTGGAGCCCTCTGGTTTATCTCGAAGCGATGGCAAGAGACCAGATGGTATTACTTTGGTAGCGTGGAGTATGGGCCTAGCCGGAATGTAATACGACGGAATATACAATCCGACTGGGACATGTCTCTTACAATTACAAATAGGGGAGGATCGAAGATCGAAGTTGATTTGTTAATATTCGAAGCGCGTATTGCAGTGCTACTCGGAAGAAAATTAGCGGCAGGTAAACGTTGTTACGGATGGCGGGGTAGCCGGCAACGCAAACAATTTCAAATACTTTTAATTTTCAATCATATCTACTGTAAGTCCCGTTTGGCGCGATATTTGCAATGCCAGACTGGCAATCGGGGGTCCTGGGGTTGAGATTGAAATGATAAGTTTCAGTTTCTGTTCTCAGTCGGGATGTTTGTGTTCATGTCTATGTGTGTGTCCATGGCCATCCACTCACGACGAAGGGTATGCTACCATCCTACTGTGGGGCTATGAGTGTTAAACGTAAAAACGTGAAACGTTTACACTTTGATGGATGTTGTTGCTTGAATACCCAGGAATGGCTGAACGGATCGGTATGAATTTTGACACATGCATAGGCTGGCTGCAACCCTTTTTGCGTCCCACTGCTGGGCACGGGTCTCTCCCCTTTATTGGGGAGGCCTATGCCTATGCGGCACCAATGCGGGTTGGTGGAGATGCGGGTTAGAGGCCAACCCGCTGTCGGATGTTTTCAAACCGCCCATAAGGCCTCCGACAAGGTTTAACGACTGTTATCTTTCGACAACAACCGGGACCAACGGTTTAACGTGCCCTCCGATGCACGGAAACGCGCATGAAATTTTTTGCCACTAGCGGTCACCCATCTCACACCCGACCGCGCCCGTTTGGCTTAGTTGCATAAATCTTTTGCGTTCTACGCTAACCGCCGGGCCATGCGCGTTTCATGCATAGGCTACTTCACCGGAAAATTTACTGTTCCCGTGGTTAAGATTAGTATAATCATATAATTTAAAATCATCTGAGCGGCCGGGAATCACTCATTACAATAAAAAAGTAATTTTTTATATCTTAAAATCACAATACTGGCAGCGCTGTGCATTCAACACAGATAATGCAAACATCATTGCAGGCCTAAGTTTTCCCTTCCCCCAGTTTCCCAGTTAAGCAGCCCCCATCCTGCCTTCCCCTGGCCGTCGATATCAATTTCCATACTAAACTGCGTCATTCACTTGCGAGGCTTATGCAGCCTTTTTTAAAATTCAAGTGTAATTATATTACTTCAGATTTCGGTCTGGTAGAGTTGATATGAGAATGGAGAGACACGGTTAGATTATACGGCTAGACATTTACTCAAAACGTTTGACACATAAACATGGTAGCAAATGAGTATGCAGGCTACGTAGTCTCAGAGGTCTGTATAACACATGAAAATTAACAGCTCAAACAAGGTCGAGTCACGTTGGATTATGTATTGATTGGGGTTACTAGTTACGAGTGCGAGTACCGTAGGCCACTGGTGTCCTCGTGAATGTTAATATGTAAAAGTTTCATGAAGGAAGAGTGCTGTAAAAATGGAATAGAAATAAATATTTTAATACAAATATGTTTGTTTGTCCTTCTGTCACGTCCTAATGGAGTGGTCTTATGGAATGATTTTTGTGTGTGAAGATAGTCAAGGAGTTGGAGAGTATAACTATACTACATAGGCTACTTTTACCCCGGTAAAGCAGCTTATTCCTATGGGAAGACCCATTATTAGCATTAAATCCTTTCTATCGCGAGTAGAAGGCCTACAAAAAGTTGCAAAACTAAACGTCTTACTTTTAAAGTAATTGATGTCACAATACTTACAATGTTTTATTTTTTTCACAGTCAAATCTGCAAGGACAGTTTACTGGTCGATAGGGTTTCGTTTTACGAACGTAGTATTATAGATGAATTTATAGGAGCTAGTCTCTGCTTTATAATTTAATTCATTCAAAGTGTCTTCACTTCGAAACCTTCAAACGAAAGAATAAATTAAATTACGAGCTCGGAACAATAATAATAATATATTTCAAACAAAGTGAGTTCAATTTGGAATAATTATCTTAAATAAATCTTGGTGCCCAGATGTTTGAGTTGAATTCTTACAGATGGAATGTCTGTTGTGATGTGTTTTCTTATAAATGTGACCAATTAGTAAAAAAAACATAGATTTTACTCAGTAATGTTTTTATTTTTAAAATAAGCAGTAACAAACATTCTTGGTCAGTATTGTGAATTTCGACATAAATCTTTCTCAAATCTCTGAAAATTAATTGGATGACATAGTATTTTTTTAGCCTTCAGTAATGGCATCGCAAATATTTGAATCCAATACTTTGCCTATTTCAATCAATAAAATACTCGATTTTTAAATCTGTTGTTACAATTGTAACAATATTTTGTTGGTACAATGATGATAGCAGATTGTGTGTTGAACATCTACGCCGATTTCTGAGTTAGGTGGGGAAAATTTATGTACATATTCAAATATTCAATAATTTTTTTAAACAAGGCCCCTTTAATAACGTAATTCCACTTAATTTTCTTTATGGATCACTGGATTACAATCATATTATAAGTCCTGTGTCCAACTTGATGTGATAGGTATTCAACAGGTGACAGTTTTTATTCAGTAAGTAGTTCTAAATTTTTCAATATAAGAACACGTTGTTTTCGTGGCATTTTCGTAATTTAATCATACTCATTATTTACAGCCAAACGTATGGTACAAACATTCTTATATAAAATAACGTTAACAAGTTTAAAATGGCTAAACGTTACTGTAAAAATGAAGAGAGAACAGAAATGTTTTTTTTAGATTTGGCATGAATTTTGTAAACCTAGGTACTTAATGCTTTAGTGAAACAAACAAAATCCAGTAACAAACGCAGTATAACAGAACTATTACATAAAAATTAAGTCTTCCATGCGGGAAGTCAGTTAGAGTCGTTTAGAGCGAGCCCGGGCTAAACCCCATTAGCCGCGTAGCTAACCTCGTTGCTTTGCAGCTAACTAGCCGTTTGTTTCAGCTTTGTTAGCGTTTTTACTGAAAACAACCTTTGATGCCACATGGCTTTGTATCGCAGTTTCTTGAAGAGTTAAAGACTGAGCATAGCAGATATTAATTTCACCTTATGAGAGTAAAATTACATATATAACTAAGTTACTGTAACATCTCAAATAGTTCAAAGACACCCAGAGAAAATCAAAAATTACTAGAATTTTTAATTTAATAACGTACGATATTATAGGTCGGGCTTCCGTAGATTTGCTGTTTTTAACATGGCGATCGGCGAGTTTGCGTCTGCTTCGATTCATCATCACGTTTTTGCGACTCTTTCTCTCTCCATCGCAGTATCTAAATCGTACGCTAGAGCGATTTCAAGCCTGGCTATATAGCATTTTCTATATTTGGACGTCATACTGGATCGCGTCTCGCCGGCCGCCTCGTTTGAAATTGCCGATTAGGTACATTGAAAATAAAAAAGAAGCATGTTTGCGGAGGCACTTACCTAATACTTTAGTGCAGTGTTTCCCAAACATAATTCTACCATGGCCCGGTAATTTTCACACTGTCCTTTCATGGGTCACGAAACTTTTGTAATACTTTTGGCTGGCAAGCTGGTTCCGTTAAAAAAATACACATTTATTAAGAGTAAAATGATTACTTATATTAATTCTACGTACTTTGATATCAACTTTTTAGTCACTAAATTTCAGTGCAAAGTATGAAGCTGATACTTAATTTTTACTAAAGAATTCAATTTGGCGGAAATTTATATTGACGGCCTGGTACCGGGACGCGACCCGACAAATGGGAAACACTGATTTCGCTTACGCACTAGCAAAGACAAAGACAAAGAACTTTATTTGCACAAATATGGGTGTTTACAAAAGTACGCCATGATTATTTACCTTCATGAGGTATGCAAATATTACAAAGATAAAAGAAAAAAACTTAATAAATAATGTAGTTTAAAAAACTAAAAAACACGCTTTTGTGAAAATACGAACTAAAAAGTAAAAAAATAAGAAGAAAATGTATTTTACTGTAAAAAAAAGCGTGGGGTGCATGGTGTCAATAGTAACTTAAAAACCACCCCACGCTTTTTTTTACAGTAAAATACATTTTCTTCTTATTTTTTTACTTTTTAGTTCGTATTTTCACAAAAGCGTGTTTTTTAGTTTTTTAAACTATTTATTTATTTTTAATTTTTTAGTTGGTTTTTTATTCTCATATTATTGCATTGTCATCGGCCCTTGACCCCTATGCAAATTTTCAAGTTAACCAGACGCTTAGACGTGTTAAAAATATAAAACTTTATATTTGTTTCATTAAGTACCTTAGGCCACGAACTTATCAGCCGCCCCTCGTATATTTTATTTTATCCTGATGATCCTAGTTACGATTTTAATATAAAGTTATAAGATTATTGTATTGTCATCGGCCCTTGACCCCTGTGCAAATTTTCAAGTGAATTTTCCTAGAAGTAAGTGAAAATGAAGTTAAAAGATTCCGTTACATACATACATGGCCGCAACCCTTTTTTTGCGTCCCACTGCTGGGCACGGGTCTCTCCCCATTATTGGGGAGGCCTGAAGCTTACTCCACCACGCTGCTCCAATGCGGGTTGGTGGAGATGCGGGCTAGTGGCCAACCCGCTGTCGGATGTTTTCAAACCGCCCATAAGGCCTCCGACAAGGTTTAACGACTGTTATCTATCGACAACAACCGGGACCGACGGCTTAACGTGCCCTCCGAAGCACGGAAACGCGCATGAAATTTTTTTGCCACTAGCGGTCACCCATCTCACACCCGACCGCGCCCGTTTGGCTTAGTTGCATAGATCGTTTGCGTTCTACGCTAACCGCCGGGCCATGCGCGCTTACATACATACATACTTACATACATACAGGTCAAGTTAATAAAAGCGTGTTAATAATAACACAATTTATGAAAATGTACATTATTATCATGTCATTACTATTTGTAAAAAATTGAAAATTGCAATGTTTATTGATTTGTTATTTCTAAACCCTACCTAGTAGTAAGTAATGGGTAACAGAACTATGAGATAAAAGGTAGATCTTTCATGCGACAACTGCTCGAGTTAGATTCGTTTAGTGCGAGCCCGGGCTGAACTCCATTACCAAACCAACGGCAGCAAGCTGCCGAGCGCTTTGCTCCTGACTAGCTGTTTGTTCCAGCTTGTTAACGTTTTTACTAATGATGCCACATGGCTTTTATACCGTAGATTTTAGCAGAATTAAAGGGCTGAACATAGCAGATAATAATTTCATTAAAGGAAGACAAACTTATTGATCTAAATAACTTTTTTAACTCCTTTTATATGCTTTTGCTGAGCACTGGCGTCTTCTCGGATGTGAGAGGGATGTCCGCCATAGTTGTGGAAAGATATTAATTTCATTAAAAGAGAAATACATAAAATAATAACTCATTTATTTTGAGTAAAATTAAAATTTTGATAAAATATTTAACTTAACTAAAACCATATTCCATAACTGTAGTAAGTCAATGTAATGATCAACTAGTTCAAACACGCCCAAAACAAGCAGAATCTAAATATTCAAATTCGCGAAACGTATGTGAAATTTAACCCGAATTAATACCATGTTTAACTGAGTATTACGTTGAATCAATTTTATTTGCAAAGCTTATAAGTAAAGTAGATCGTAAAATTTCAATATGTGACATCGCATACTCGTAGTCTAATCGGCGAAATAACTCGAGAACCTTTTATGCAAATGATCTGGCAAGTTTTCAAAGCCCCGAATTCAGAAAGGATTTGCGTTTTACACGTACTAAAATACGTCGTGGAGGTAAATCCCTCGTGATGGAGGAACATCACGTTAGCTATCAGCCTCGTAAAAACCCCGGCGACCTCTACACGAGCCGCGAGGGAGGGCGCAACAAGTTTGTGGGATGGTTAGAAGAATTGCGTTTCAAACGCTGCGTTTAGTTGAATGATCACAAGATTAAGTCTTAGTTTTTTTTTTACTTTTGTATTTTCTAAGGTTCCTCTTCTTTATTTTATTACTTGTGTTTAGCAGTTAATAAAATGTATCAATGTATTACACATGTAAGTGTAAGTTTTACTTGTGTAAAGCATTGTAATAATTAATATAATTCATTTATATGAAAAGCAAAGTCTGCAGTCTCTTGAAGTGTGATAAAATGATACTCTCATCTCAACACAATCAAAATATGCAGCCGTTTATGCTACGTTTTTCACAAGTAAATCTTCGTCTATGCCATGTCATCTATCTTTAGTTATAGTTGCTAAACTATAACTACTGTATTACGAAATGTTATTGTTGTAGCATAAACGGCTGCATATTTTGATTGTGTTGAGATGAGAGTATCATTTTATCACACTTCAAGAGACTGCAGACTTTGCTTTTCATATAAATGAATTATATGAAAAGCAAAGTCTGCAGAAAAAAGTCCTTATAAGTCAGGCCGAGAGACAATGAAAAATGATGCTTATAAAATGAATTTATTTACCCTCTTAAGGAGTGGATCATTTATAAGTGAAAACATGTTTTTATTTAAATAAAGTAACATTCACAAGCTAAAGTAAAATATATGTAGGTATATTTAAAGCAACATCTATTTCGACAAGATTTCGATAAAACGGAAGCTGAGTTAAATTCTGTTTATTCGCCTAAACTTCAAATTCCATAAGGCATTTTTCAATTTTGCTAAAAGTCATGTTAGAGATACCAAGAGACGGATATTGAAATGGAAACGCTTAACGAAAATCTCAATCAATAAATCAATCAAGTAGGTACATCAATGACTTACAACAATAATAATATAGCAAGTGAAAAATAAAAGTAGCGTTGGACTTGCTGGCAATGTGCGTCACATGAACAAGGTAAGGTAAATTCACGTCTCCACGGACGGCTGTCGATAAAACATGATGTATTTTCCACGCGGACAAACAAAATTTGCGCTAGTGGGTATTGCTTTCAGAACGCTCAGCAACCCGGAACTCGTTATTTTACCTGGCTTCTCTATTTATAAGTATATGAACTTACTAACGCATTTTTACCGATAAACAGGATAATTTTGGTGGCGTGTACAGTGTATTTTTTTTTATAAAAGTGGTCTGATAGCTAATTGTGTTAGTGATAGCTGTGATCAAGATCTCGTATTTTCTCGTCAAAGAATTGGGCTCGACCCCAGTGCGCATATCCGACCTCGAACATCTAACAACAGCCTCTATCGCCATCTAATGTTATAACAAGACAGCCCAATTGTTTTTAGATAGGTATGTAAGTAAAGTAGGTAATTTGAGCACGTTGATCTTATTCATCCACGTGTGTTCGCATTCGCAAGTTAATTAAAGATTCAGTTGGTATGAAATTTTAAATAAAGCCTGTTTTGGTTTGCAGAGAGAGAGAGAATATGTTTTAGCATTTATGACATTTAGCGATGGCTTGATCCCTTCCGATTTGCAGTGCTGTGTACGGATTTTCTCCATAATTTTGGAGACCATTTTTAATAAGTATTTGTGAAGATACTGACTACTACACAACTAGAAGTTAAAGTTTTTAAAATGCCACTTTGATCTACTAACTCACTTACCGCTAACTGGACGGTTGGAGCCACTCCCGCCACCTACAACTAACAGTCAGGGCCCGCATACGCATCTGTAGCGACCTTCCGCTACTCATCAAGAGATGGTGCCACGGGTATTCCTGAATCACGCTATTGAAGTTTTCGGAATATCCTACCATATATACAAGCTCCGAATTGAGTCAGTCGGAGCGCGGCCGCTCCCCGGGCATGACCACCTCGCCCGGCGGGAGATCTCCCTTTGCCAAACTGGTGACCCCGGACAAGAATACGTCCCTTCTGACCTTCATCAGTCGCACCTTCACTCCCTGGATGGACTGCAGCATCACTTCAGCAGCTCATCAGGTTCATCGCAGCGTGTCTGGACCATGCTTCCTGATCCTGATCCAGCTACCTCCAGCGACTTCGTGGACGGCTTGAGAATCCACTACTCGCCTCCACACTTCAACCTACTCTCACATCCCGACTCACCGTGGATAGAGGGTATCTCCACACCTCGCTTCACCCTCACATCCCGACTCACCGCGGATAGAGGGCAACACAAGGCCTCACCTTCACATCTCGACTCACTGAAGATAGAGGGCATTGTAGGCACTTGTAAGCGAAGACTGCACAAGCTTGGATTTCTGAAGATATCGACCTCCGGTCTGAGCAGGGGGTGATGTAGCGACCTTCCGCTACTCATCAAGAGATGGTGCCACGGGTATTCCTGAATCACGCTATCGAAGTTATCGGAATATCCTACCATATATACAAGCTCCGAATTGAGTCAGTTGGAGCGCGGCCGCTCCCCGGGCATGACCACCTCGCCCGGCGGGAGATCTCCCTTTGCCAAAC
This sequence comes from Pyrgus malvae, assembly GCA_911387765.1. Classification (NCBI taxonomy): domain Eukaryota; kingdom Metazoa; phylum Arthropoda; class Insecta; order Lepidoptera; family Hesperiidae; genus Pyrgus; species Pyrgus malvae. Next base: position 593,967 of record OU426958.1, on the reverse strand, counting down.
ATCCATCCGAAACTTAATGAATTTTCTGGCCCCATTTTTGTGCAGGAATTTAAATAGTTGTGTAGCTTTAAATAATGAATTACTTACTAAGCCTTTATTAAAAATAAAAAACCAACAAGTCCAAATAATAATATGTTCGCAATGACTATTTTTTGGTCATTCATCGTCTTAGCAACCGCGCTCGACGTCTTTCTTATGTTTTTCGCTGTTCGTAACCACAACTACGTTTCAAAGTGCATATTATTTTTTTAACTTAATAGGTACCTACTTATTTAACCAAATCTCAATATTGTGAATTGATCTAGTAGGTTTTATTTATTTATTCAAAGTGTTCGCATACAGTAAAATCCGTAGAGTGTACAAATGTCGAGCAGTGAGTTTGAATAAATGTAACTTACAAGTTCTACAAGAAAATCTATTTTGATAAATTAAACCAGCATCTAGACAAGAATATATGAATAGAAATAGGATTTTATTTCAAATGGCGTTCCCAGTAGTGTTAAATTTAAAATATTGCACTAAGATAATGAAGACGTTTTAAAATGAAATGGATATCGTTTCATTAAAATATAACTCAGACAAATGCTAATATTATACTTACTCGGCGACATTGCAAGAGAAATATAAGTAATTTTTCAAATAACAACATGAGCTCTTATAAGAAGTATTAGAACTAGACTCATTTTAATTTCAAGTACTTTGTTATTGCTTGTAGAGTATTTTAAATAGAGTTTTTTTAATATAATTGAAAGTGTCAAACTATTTTCAAATGATTTTTATCCAATATTACAATATCGAAACGTTCCTACTAATCTAACCCTACTATGAATAAAATCAGTTATAAAGTTTAGCCTTATAAATAAATATTATGGATATTAGGAGGTTATTAGGAGGTCCTTGATTGTATTTTAGTGTATTACCAAAGACATCGTAATTTTGAGTTTATTTTTATAATTAGTTTTTTATTGTAAAGAAATAACAAAGAAGTCAGTCCAAGTGGCGTAACTTTTTTAATTAGCGGAACAGATGACGAAGAATAAAATGGGGCTGGAGATTTAATTACGATATGATTACCGCGGGGCAGCTTAAGATTGCCGTTATACTTGCACTGTTAGGTCTGAGGTCTGGGGTTTTAATAAGCTTTGTAGTTTTAATTAAGATGTTTTTTTCACAAAAACCTCGCATGTCAGAAGAAGAGAAAATAATCCTATGTTAAATTAACAACTTGGGATATACATATCATGTAGGTAAAGTACACCAACCTGCACTGGAGCAGCGTGGTGGAGTAAGCTCTAGGCCTCCCCAATAATGGGGAGAGACCCGTGCCCAGCAGTTGGACGCAAAAAGGGTTGCAGCCAGATAAAGTACAACGAAACTATCGTTAGAAAATGCCACCGAAATATGCTGGAAATGCTATAAATAATAAAATATAATTTAAAACGACGTACCTATAAAACCTGAAACTGACTGCTCAAAATAAAAAGATAATAAGGCAATTACTACATTTCTACAAATTAACATGCATCTATCGATAAATTGTACTCGTAGACATTGGTCCAACAGTTTTGGAAGTAACAAAAATAACGAATGGCGCATGGCCCGGCGGTTAGCTTAGAACGCAATCGATCTATGCAACTAAGCCAAACGTAAGCGGTCAGATGTGAGATGGGTGACCGCTGATGGCAAAAAAAAACATAAGCGTTTCCGTGCTTCGCAGGGCACGTTAAGCCATCGGTCCCGGTTGTTGTTGTCAGAAAACAGTCGTTAAACCTTGTCGGAGACCTTATGGGCGGTTTGAAAACATCCGACAGAGGGTTGGCCACTAACTCGCATCTCCAACAAAACGCATTGGAGCAGGAATTTTATAGAATTCTAATATCGTATTAGGAAATGTGTAAAACGAATGCTATGTGAGAATAAAATAAATAAAACACTTTTATAATGAAGAATCAGAGTTTTTATTAAGGGTCTCATTGAGTCATCTTTTTTTTTCTTCAATTATGGCATCGCATACTCATACGGCATTGCCAGCGTCAAGTATGTTGCAAAAACATATTGAGTGACGCGGAATTAATGTCAAAAAAAGTTTTTGTGTTTTTATAGAGTAGGGGAAGGGGGGTTTCGGAGGGCTGAATGGGAGGAGGTGGGGGGCGAAGCTGTATACAATGACGGCTTTCATACATGTCCTGTAACATATTATATAACCGAAACAAAATAGACGCGCTTTACAAGTAACAGGTAAAAATAATCATCATTGATAGTGCTGTTTATTATGAGAAAAATTTATTTAAGTCAACAAAAGATCAAGATTAACTTTCAACGGTAAGGATGATGCTACTTGTGATGTACCGTTTTATCAGCCATAATTATAAAATATTAAATAGGTACTTATTTCCATAACTGCTATATTTACATTAACATTATATATCAGAAAAAAAATATGTTACGACTGTAGAAAATGTAATTTGTCTTGGAGGGCAAATGATATCGATTTCAAAAGAAAACCTCGGAATATGTTTGTTACTGAACACTTTAATATAACGTCAGTGGCGTTATTCGTAGCTCCTATTTACTTTATAAACTTCAGGAAAAGTACGTGCTTTTATCCGAATTCTACTGAAAATAAAAATCAAGCTAGGATCTCGATTTCGATCATTTTAATCCCACGGCGCCCATGCCGTGCTGAGTGAATTTTTCCAATTTTCTTATTTTTCGAGTGTGTCGTATAGCTTGAAGAGAAATTTCGTCCTGAAAAAAATAATAAAAAATTCGATTCCGGAAAACATTTAGAAATCCCTTAAGTGTTTTATACTTTCCCCAGATTATCTCGTTTTATAGGCCAAATGATACGTTCAGTTGTGCTATGTATACTTATATTGTATGCTACCGATGGTGCTGTTTTATATGTAGCGATGAAAACGACTAGAGAATCTAATCTGAAAATGTTTTTGAAGTGAAAACTTCTTTAGCGGCGTTGTGTACTTATTTGGGATGGGTAAAAAATGTTAAACTCGAGTCAGGACACGTGGCCTGATCGAAAATTCGTAAGACGGAGGAGTGACAGCTGACGACGGCTCGACTGTCTATACTTGTAAATTTTGTTTATATCAAGACGTATTTAAAATATGGACATTGAACAAAGTGCATCTATTAATGAAAAAAGTGACGAAGAAATAGTGAAAGAAAATGAGTGAGTAGGTACTTTATAAAAGTACTAGATGAAAACCTACTGAAAATACTAGATGAAAAATAATCTATAATATAAAAATGAATCGCAAAATGTGTTGGTAAGCGCATAACTCAACAACGCCTAGACCAATTTTGCCAATTGTTTTTTTTAATGTTCGTTGAAGTTCGAGGATGGTTTTTACGGCGAGAAAAATTCGAACAATTGCTGAAAAAAACATAAAAACAGCCCTTTTCTTTTTCCCATACAAATGTTTTCTAACTAAAACGTGGTCAATTTGAGCTTTATTGCTATTGTATAAAGTTCATATTAAATTACAAGCACTCACTGTTGTCTAAGAAATGTAGGTGTGTTCCTAACGTCAAAGATCATATCTATCAAAACAGTGTGCGTGTGTGCTTTGGAGCACAGAATACATCGTTGAAGGAGTTTAATGTCGCATAGCATGATGCTAGCCTTCCCTAATAACTGGACTATTCAACACAAAAATAATTTGTCAGTAGTTCCTGAGATTAGTCTGTTCAAACAATCAAACATCCACGCGGACGAAGTCGCGGGCGGCCGCTATCCCTACTAATATTATAAATTCGAAAGTAACTCTGTCTGTCTGTCTGTCTGTTACGCTTTCTCGCTTAACCAATTTTAATGAAATTTGGAACACAGATAGAGTGGACCTTGGGAAAGGATATAGGATGGATTTTATCTTACGGGAACCTATAAAACGGGTCCACGCGGGCGAAGCCGCTGGCGGAAGGCTAGTACTGATAATAAAAGCAATTCGTGCGAAATTATTCCCTAACCATTCCAAAATATCAAAAATGCACAACGTTAATGTACAAGTTTTCACTTCTGCCGGCACTACCGGAGTGCAACCCGTTTTTTAACAAACAATTATGCCTATATATCTCCGATACAATTATACATACCGATACAAGAATACATATGCTCCCTCCGATTGTCAGTACTATATTACTATTTATTTATTTTACTTATTATATTAAAAGCGATGACCGAGCGAGCAGCGAAAGTCGAGCGGATAAAACCCCGGTCTCCGACACGGAGATACCGGGTTCACATCCTCAGAACGCACCTCTGACAAAGAAATTTGTAATGTCCGTATTTATCGCTGCTCCATGGCGATGGAAAATATTGTGATGTTTAATTAATAACGATGTTTTCCATCACCATGCATGCCTGAGAGAAACTCATAGTTTCACAAGGCATGATGTCCACCGATCCGCACTTGGCCAGCGTGCCCTGATGACTTTGACAGACAGATGGACAAAGCGACTTCGTTATGAGATTCCTTTATCACTAAGAGATTGTACCATTAAAATTTTGTTTAGAATAAGACAGACTAGATTAATTATGTGTAACGTGTGATAATAAATTCTTAAGCAGCGTTGTACTCATTTGTTAATCATGCCCGGGCTTGTTGAGCCTCAAATATGTTACAAAACCTTTTAATATGTGCACAAACTGGAAGGCTTTGACGGTCACATGCTCTATTCGACCCAGGCGAACCATAATAGTTCTATATATTACTGTATAGAATTACTATGGTTCGCCCGAGGAAGAACCACCGCTGCACCCACTTCTGCCGTGAACCAACTTTATTGTGTTTCGGTAGAAAGGGGCCACACATACTTACATGAGGCGGCCACCAGCCTCCGGAGTAGCAGCGCAACTGCATACGACCTCAAACAAGACTTGCCTATGCTTGCTTGAGGTTGTATGTAGATGTCCATGGGTTTCAGAGACCACTTAACACCACGTGGCCTGCATGCTCGTCTGCTACTCCATTCTAATAAAATAAAAAAATAATGCCTGGAAGTAAGTATACATATGAAAATGAAGGTAACATTGCACGAAATTTCATTAAAATTAGAGTTTAAACCTCAAAAGTTTTAATACGTCAGGCTATTAAGGGACTTATGAGAGAAACAGTTATTTATAGACATTCGTATAATACCTCATTGTGGTGGGGTGGTTAATACAAAAATGCTTAATTATTTTACGTGTTGAATAGACTTGCATGGAATAACACATCAAAAATTAACTGTTATAGTCAAAACCAAGTCAGTAAACTGGTTTAATAGTATTGAAAAAAGTGATACAGGAGCTAAGAAACATTCCACTTGCAAAGCGGTAACTAGAAACACAGCCCAGGGCTCAATTTTAGGGCCATTGCTCTTTATTCTATATGACGCGGATGTTATTAAAGAAATTAAGAACTGTAGGTATCACACGTATGCGGATGATTTACAGTTATACATATCTTTAAGCCCTGCAATAAAAAAGTAGCAATAGACAAACTCATCGGCGACCTTCAGCGTATATGTAAATGGTCTAAAGATAACGTCCTAGTACTAAATCCCGAAAAATCTAAATGTCTTGTCATTAGTACAAAGCAGTGTGTAAAAAAAGTAATTGCTCATGACCCACTAATACATCTTAATAAAAAATCTATAGAAAGAGTTTCAGAAGTCCGTAATAAAGGCTTTTTATTTGATTTGAAAATCATAGATCTAGCACCGTTCGTAACTATTTTTACCATCTCAAAGTTTTATATGGTATCAGAGAGCATGTAGGAAGCGATTTATCGCGGAAACTTTCGGAACTTGCGGAAACGCTAATATTTTCAAAACTTAACTATGCTGACTCAGTTATGAGACCTAGGCTTCTTGCCCGCTCCCAGAACCTTATACAACATGTACAAAACGCCTGTGCTAGATTTTGATTTGATGTCCCGCCTCGTACTCATATAACGCCATATATCAACAGTGCTAACATGCTTAAGATGAAAATACACAGCAACTACACTTCGCGTCCCTTTTGTTTGGTGATATAACTAAACATTGCCCCCTATATTTGTACAATGAACTAGTATGGCTCAAAAAATATTTTTTTCTTTTTCAAAAATTATTAATTCAGCTCACAAAGCACGAGCCATAACAACCAATAGATCCACCTCCTTGCACTCCCTATTCAAAACCTGAAATCTGTAACAATATTTTAAATAAAGTATAAAACATATTTACTAAAACTACGAAATAGTCTTAAACGTACGGTGGTAATTTTTCATGTCTTAAAAATCATGTTTAGAAACGCTCACCATTCTCGGAACCTTTTCTTTAACATTTGTTTTTCTTTGCCTACGTTTAATCAATCTCATTGTGCAGCTGACTGTTAAATCAAGTATACCTTTACTTCTTATTGACGTGATAACGTCTTTAAAATCGTTTTAGTCGGGTGACATGTTCAGAAACTTGTGTCACACCAAAACCTCACGAGCGCGATCGCAGGTATAACGAGAGAGAGACGGACCGATCTCCCGTCTCATCTCGAGCGCTGCCAGTCATTCCGTGAAACTTGTCACGCGGAATCCTCACGAGCGGAGGCTGGCATAGCGTTCGAGTGAGTGGACCGATCTTCCGTCTCTCTCACTCTAGCGGCATACAAACGAATGGAGATTTTCTCGTGCGGACGTTATCACGTAAACATCTCGATCGTAAACCTACTTTACAAACAATTTTGTGTTATTCTTGTAGATTTAATTAATAAACATATAACTTAATTATTTTATCATTATTGTGACTATTTTATTTTCAGGTTTTAAATAATGTATTGTATTATGTTAATAAAACCATAATATTTTAACAATCTTTTGTATCAATAGACGGCGAGTCTTTAATATCTAATATCCGTTCGCAATTTTTTTTTGTTTAAGCTATTACCAACTCTTGCTATGTAGTTATTGAAATAATAAATTGTTAAGTACTTAGTACATGTCACCATCCAGCTTTACTACACGAAAATGCGGCCCATGCTGAAAACCAGCAGTTATGGTCATCCATGACATAGGCTGAGCGTGGACCGATTTCGTCATTAATTTCGGTCCCGACTCGTAGTCACACCAGAGGCCTAAGTGTAAGTCTGCACACGCGAAAACGTTACTAACGCATTTGCGTTAAGAATTTAATTATTGTAACGAACGTGTCAGCCAGCTAGCCAATCGGAGCCATGCCGCCATGACGTCTCCCTTAAAAGCCATGCCAAGCCCTAGCCAATGAGAAGGGAGTCGTCTCTATATAAGCCATTGCCAGCCATTATTATGTGTCATTCTGCTTGTCAATAAAAAAATGCAGAAGCTCGGTCCGTTTCATTTCTGGTCGTAATAATCAGAAGTGGCACGAACGAAAATCTAAAGAGATTTAGATGTAATCGCGCCACGTCTACGACATACTGAAGATAAAGAGCGCGCTGAAAACTGAGTCTGACGGTGACGAAAATGAAAATTCATTCGCAAGAAAATGATCTGTCAAAATGTCGAAATTATAAACGACGATGGGACATGGAACGATGCATCAAATTCTTTCAACTGCAGTTAAGAAGTCAGAAAATGAAGTGATCAGCATCAGAATCAGCATTTTATTGCGTATCCTACTCGTATTAGAAGCATAAAGGAAAAACTATTATTACACATAAGTTCATTTGAAGAAGAGAACATGCCTAGCAACGGGTTGTTGTGGAGACTGTCAATGGAAAAAATTAGAAACCGGAAAAAATTATGAGAAAATCCTGTGTTTGTCGCAAATGTCGAAATGTTTAATAAGTTTGGTGCAACGACAATTTATGATCAATCTTGGGGAACAATTGGAATACATTTCGTGAAGACGAAAAACATTAACTCTCGCGACCGGTAACCCATTTTCGTGACAAGAAGAGCTTCATTACAGTACAGATGTCTTTACCGTGGCTACATGAAGGTTTTTAAATTGGCTGCGAAACTGCGGGCTGCAATCCGATGCCGTAAGGACAGTAGTTGCCACAAGTAGCCAAAAGCCACTGTCAGGTACTCGTATCTACTTTGCATACTAGTATTGTAATTGAGCGGCGCGCACCTCTGACAAAGAAATTTGTAATGTGCGCATTTATCGCTGCTCCACAGTGATGGCAAATATCGTGACTTTTAATTGATTACGATGCTTTCCATCGCCATGCATACATGAGAAAAATTCATAATTTCTCGAAAGCATGACGTCCTCAAAAACGCACATGGCCAGAGTGGTAGACTACGGCCTAAATCCCTCTGTGTGTAGGAGACCTGTGCCCAGCAGTGAGACATTTTTGTCAGTGTTAGTTGTAATGCCAGAATGTTAACAGTGCCATAGCTACTCATAACTTCACGTACCGAAGAAGGCATTGAAATACTTGAACTATAGCAGATATTGCTAGTACCTAGTTTTCATTTCATGTGTAGTGCTAACCATAAGTCAGCCAGCCAGCCAGCCAGCTATAAGCCAGCCAGCCATGACCCAGCCAGCCATAAGGTAGCCAGCCATGACTCAGTCAGCCTTGAGTCAGCCAGCCATAAGCCAGCCAGCCATGACTCAGTCAGCCATGAGTCAGCCAGCCGTAAGCCAGCCAGTCATAAGCCAGCCAGCCATACGGCAGACAGCCATTAGTCAGCCAGTCATGAGTCAGCCAGCCTTAAGTTAAAGCCATAATGATCTGTTGTGCCAGATGCTAAACATTACTGTTTGTTCCCATTGCGGGAGCAATTGTTCCAGGATGGCCGAATGTAACGAACGTGTCAGCCAGCTAGCCAATCGGAGCCATGCCGCCATGACGTCTCCCTTAAAAGCCATGCCAAGCCCTAGCCAATGAGAAGGGAGTCGTCTCTATATAAGCCATTGCCAGCCATTATTATGTGTAATTCTGCTTGTCAATAAAAAAATGCAGAAGCTCGGTCCGTTTCATTTCTGGTCGTAATATTATCGACCTTATTCCTTTCAGTTTAAGATCTATCTGTCCAATGTTAACTCGGATGCAGTAGTAACGAGTATGACAAACAGGATTTTAAACTCGATTGTCACACTACTGATTTTTCCACATCATTCATTTCCTAACTAGTGCTGTTCTAGTTATTATACTTACTTTTTAAATTAAAAAAAAAACCTTTTAGTTACATCTTAGTTTATATTTTTAATGAAGTGTTTCAAAGAAATTATTTCTTAAGTTTTTGTTTTATTTTATATTAAACTTGTTCAATGTTGTGATGACGAAATAAATGTTTTTCTGCCAACACCTCTGTTATGTGCGCATTTATTGCTGCTCCGTTATAAGGGGAAACATTGCGATATTTTATTACGAAGTTTCCATCACCGTACATACCATAGAACTATTCATACTTTCTCCAAAGAGAGTATGATGCCCACCAATCCGCAGTTGGTTAGCACGGTAGACTTTGGTCTAAATTGCTTATATCAATTTACCTTTATGTTGACAAATACTGAGTTGTTTTAACTAAATACGAGGCACAATTAACTCTAAGAGCAGTAAGGTAAATACAGCAGCCACAAGTTTCCTCTAACGCAAACACTATTCTACACGTTTGTTCCTGAAGTCGAGAGACTTCTGTGTGCCAAAGGTCTCCGCTTGCAGTAATTGTACAAAATTGTACAAAAACAAACTGGGACGCTCTTAATTGCAAACTCAGCTGATTTACTCGGCACATTATTTATTTGCAGAGTTACATTGAGAAATATAATTGTCTTCTAACGAAAAAGGGACATTAAAACAATTAAAAAAGAAGTGTACATTTTTGTGGTAGGTAGCACTTGATAGATAGCTCACAAGCGGCCCGTGCCTTTATCAATATGACTAAGTCGTTTCTTAGAATTGTAAGTTACTGCAACCCTCTTTATCTTCTCGCTAGGCTCAGGTCTCATTGGGGAGCATTATTGGGGAGGCCTGGAGCTTACTCCACCACGCTGCTAAAATGCGGGTTAGTGGAGACGGAAAACTTAGTTCTAGTTTCGTCTTGACTTGTAAACCTTGTGTTTTTTTGTAGAGTTCGGGCACATTAGACATAAGGAGTTCTTTGTATTGTGGTTCGGGACTTGATTTTGACGATATTTGACACATTTTTATCAGTAATGCGGCCGTATCTTGGCACAAATTATACTGCAATGTTTTTGAAGGTTTTTATGTCTCATGTACAAACATTATTTCAGTGATCACAGTATATAATCCACAAATATTTCTTAATCTTTCTTTCTTCTATTATTTTTTATTATATTTAATGTTTCCCCGAGACCCAATTCGCTGTGGAGCAGGTATCGTTAAAGTCAAGGTTACACGAAATGAAATTTGGTACAATATCGTTTTACCATCGTATTCGGAAGAAAACAGTATACGAGTCATCAATGCGCCTTATATGCTGCAAAACTGGGTTTTCCTTAAATTAGCCATATGAAATAATCATTTGATAGGATAGGAAATTCACCCCGCAAGACCGTAGAAAAGGAAGTCAGAGTACGAGACTTTTGATGAATTTTTGTAAAGAGATATTGATCCCTTGTCATGAAGAGTACTAGATATATTACTCGTATTAACGCGGATTCAACGGCAGAAAACGTCTGGTAAAATTTATACTAACTGTATGGAGATAAAAATTATGGACATTAGTAGACTAGAGAGTTAAATGTAGTTGAGTTATAATGTAAGTGAAGTGACCTCCGATACTCATCAAGTGATGGCGCCACGGGTATTTCTGAATCACGCTATCGAACTTTTCTGAATATCCGACCATAATATTATATATAGGAGATATCTCTTTGCCAAATACTTTTTATATAATACAATATGAAACGTTAGTTCTGATGGGTTTAGCATATTACTTTTATTTTCATTAGTTTGCGTTTAATTGGTTGAAAACATAATTTTCTCGCAACAGCGTATTTCCCAATGATCGCATGTAGTAAAGTACATATTGTTTTAGCCCGTGTGCTACAAATCAATCGGCCCTTGTTTGCCGTACAGAGTGGACACAAATGAAACAGATATTGGTTTTTGGTCTGTTATTAGTTTTTAATCTACGCTCGCTCGTATGCCGCAGTTACATTGTTTTCATTTAACATTTTATTTAAATAAAGGGTTTTTCTGGTATTGATTGCTTTGAAAAACGTAAGTATCTGCTCTATGTAACAAGTTAGAGCCTAACGTGTTTTGCAATATTAATACTAAAACGCCCAAAGTAGAAAAAATAACAAAAATGATATTTGATTGACGATTGATTTGTTGAGATGAAGTAATGACCCGTGTGGCGCAATGATTAGGTACCATGCCGGCATCATGCATGATGAGTTTAAATTTTCTATTCTGGGTCTGGGTGTTTATGTTTCTGTCTTTGTGTGTGTCCATGGTACACACGACATAGGGTATATCTACCCTAATGTGGGGCTATGAGTGTGAAATGTAAAAAATAAAGATTTTGAGCCCAAATACAAACGAGTTTTTTGTTCTTTTCTATCGTTAAGTATACGATATACCATATTGAATCAACATTCCTTCGAAGTAGAACCACTCCGAAGGGTTTTAATTACTAACATAAATTCTTGGAGAAAAACTGCAATCCTCCTGCAAGACAGATGGGAGGTGGATTCGTTTTAATAAGTAGTTTCGTGGCGGACTCGGCCCCGCGGGAGGCTGCGCTTACTTGGATACGAAATGAACTACTATTGTACTTTAACAAATTTTAATATAACATGCACAACGAAGGGTTAAAGTAAGATTTATAAATGTAATTTAACCATATTTAACCTTTTGTGTTCAATCAAATAAAATCATTTTTAGTGTGGAACATAAGTACAAAAGGCGTAACAATATTTTGCTATTCTATCCCACAACTAAGCTTCTATTGATCGCCCTATAGTATTACTAAGTTATCAGTTCCAATCGTGTAAAAAAATGTTTAATTACCTACGTCACATCCAAATCCGTTATTAAGGGCCGGTTGCATATCACGGCGTTAAGGTTATAGCTACATCTCAGTTAGTTATTATCGGGAATTGTGTAAATTCGTTCTGTTAAGTGGTTAAATCGTGAATTGAGTTATTTATAGTGTGAATTTGAAAAGAGTCGTATGACATAAGCACAACAAACCATACAAAAGAGGTAATAATTATCGCGGTAGCCCCATTGAGCGACTTTACTATAATAATTGTCGCGGTAGCCCCATTGAGCAACTTTAATATTGAAAAGAATTATAAAAGGCATTGTACATAATGTACCTATGTAACCTTTAGTTTGAGCTTGGTTAGTTACGGCAAGGCAAAAGTTAGCATCTGTTACAACTACATCAAAAATGTACCAACTACTCTCCCTTAATTGGCATGAAAATTAACATCGGCTTACGTTACTTGTTTACTACCATTCATTTACTCTTTTAATTAGCTTCTTATTTCTTTCGCAAGCAAATTTTATTTACTTTTAGAAAAAAACGTAATTTCAAACAATTTTATCATAGATAGTATTTCGAAAGCTAGCTGGAGTAGTAATTGGCTTAATTTGTCAATGTTGAGGAAGGTTATCATGTAATGAACTATAATTATCTCCAGGGTATAATTAATTTTCGGCCAGACGAGACGCCTGATAAACAAGCGACACATTACTTTGGTTGCCGACTCCGACAATTATTTATTGAGCTATAATTACACAGGCAAACATAACTGTAAGGAAATAAATATACAGACCAGTAACATTTAGCATACAGGCAAAAAATAATATATATAGGATTTTGTATTCTTGTGAAATAAATACTTTTAAGGTAAGTAAGTCGTTATAGCATCATAAGATAAAAAGTAGCGAAAAACTAATCTTGAAAATTCAGCTTAAACAGCTATTTAACTATATGGACTTTTGCTTTTATAATCAAAAAGTAATTATCTAGCGGGAGCGACGAATTAAGTCGCCAATTAAGGAGAAATCAATTGAAACGGAAAAGAAAACGACGACGGATTAATTGTTTTCAAATGGAAGGAGGAGGGGGAGGGGTGGCTGTCACCCGCGAGAGCGTCGGCCGACACTTGATATTCTGATCGCGTTTCTAATGGAATTTTGATAGAAGAGACGCATACGTTTTGGGGAAATATATTTGTTAAATTGGCGTGATACGTCATGTACTGGTAAACTTCATTACGTATCCTCTAAAGCTCTCCGTGAGAATAAGTGAGTGTACCGTAACCAAATATTCGCTGTAAAGATACCCCAAGGACAATGCTAAGAAGGGCCTGGGGCGCTAACTAATGAGTATTTTTATAACTAGAATAGGATTCCCTGTGTCGTGGGTACCATGGATAAATACAAAGATATGAATGAACATTAACACTCAGATCGAAAATAGAAATTGAAACTCATGATTCCAATTTTGTCTCGTTGGAATCAAATCCGATACTCTTGCGCCATGGGGGTTGTCATACGAAATTTAAGGTATGAATAAATATTGCATATTGGGCACTTCCCACATCGATGGCAAAGCGGATAAAATAGGAAATGAAAGAAGAGTCTATGAGAGGAACCTTTTATGTTCCATCGATTTACTTTTTAGAATTATGTACATAATATAGTATAGTAGGTATGTATATATAGAGTAATAGATATACCTCAAGACATGATAAAGCCTCCAATAAATTCTTCTATTTAATCACCTAGAATTAGTCTTCACGAACTTAACGGAAAATAACTTCCATATTAATAGCCCAAGGTGACAGTATAGGCGCTTGTTTTGACTCCATCAAAGTTAGCCGAGCATGAAAGTGAGGCCAGGCGTGAAATATCACATCCCATTTCAATTATGTATGGAATCGTTCAACTGGGAATAGGGAACGTGAGATGGTTGACTGCTAGTGTCACGTTAAGCCGTCGTTCCGGCTAGTTATCCACAAACAACAGTCGTTAAACCTTAGCGGAGGCCGTGTGGGCGGTAAGAAAACATCCGACAGCGGATTGGCCACTAACTCGCATCACCACAAACCCGCATTGGAGCAGAGTGGTGGAGTAAGCTCCAGGCCTCCCCAATTATGGGGAGAGACCCGTGCCCAGTTGTGGGACTCAAGAAGGGTTGCAGCCAGTCATTAATATTTTTAGTAGCAAATCTTATAAAAGCGTATTTTGGACTACTTCGTTTAAAAGACAGAAATGCTAGTGGAAGTTTTAAGTACAGCAAAATAAAATATAATAACGTATTAACAACTCAGTACATATGTACGTAGTAACATTAATATTTGGATGAAAATATCATAAAGCCTAATATAAAGTCTTCTATTTATCCTCTAGAATTAATATTTATATTAGGAAACATGACGAGAAAATAATCATATTAATAACCCAAGGTTATAAATAGGTATATAGGTATATAGGCTATAGGCGCTTGTTTCGAGTCCATCAAAGTCAGCCGAGCAAGAAGGTGAGGCCAACTGTGAAATATCACATCCTACGAGCATTTCTATTATGAACGGACTCGCTCAACAGAGAACTGTCACACGTCGTGGACTCGTAAATACGACTTTGTATTAATACTTTTAGGAGATTTGTCTTAAACGTATTTTGGAATCTTTCGTTTCGTGGATCAAAAGTGAATTTTGGACGTTCTAAGGACAACAACAAGAGATGTCATAATGTTAATTTAACTAAAATTAACAATGAATGCTCAAGTGTATGCTTACGTTTTTTTATTTGACTGAAGTAGCGGACGTGCATGCAGGCCATGTGGCGTTAAGTGGTCACTGCAGCCCTTGGACTGCAGTCTTGCCTGTGGTCGTATGCACTTGCGCTGCAACTTCGAAGGCTGGTGCTGGCCTCATGTGTCTGGCCAACAACTGCACATTTCAACCGAAACACAAAAGAATTATTGTTTTACGGCAAAAGTGGGTGCAGCGGTGGTATTTTCTCGATCGAACCATTAAAGTTCTACCACAGAAGTTAAAGTAAAACCACACTCCCCAGTCTACCACCTTTGTATCGGTGGAAAAACCTTCATAAGCTACCCGGCACCTTGGGAGAGGATACCAGGTAATGTGGGCTTTTTACCGCACTAAAACACCTCGATGGCCTGCCTCTGCGCTTGGGGATGACTCCGGGATCTCCAGTGGAACGCACCGGTGTCTTCCGCGCGCGGGGACCTGTACGGGCTCATCCTCGGGAGAGCTAATAGTTCTCCTGCACCTTCAGATGCTTACGGCACATGCGGCCACGCACACACTCTCACCGTCCGCCCGCAACCCCGGAAGCCCCTTTTTAGTCACCTCTTACGATCAGGCAGGGGATACCGTAGCTCTATTCTTAATCCCGAAACTACGGGAACTCCCCCAGTCTACCACATACCTACAACATGATGTATTAAGTATTCAAATTGCAAAAAAGCAAAGTAAGGTGCAGTGGTCACTACGTTGGTGAGGTGTGCATAAGGTCCTGAGTCCGATTTCCAGCTGGGAGATAGCAAAATGATAAATTTAGAGGTATTTTCCTGATCTGTCGTTATGTGTGTCCATGGCACTCACCCGCACGAATTACCTCACAGTGTGACTATCAGTGTGAGACTTTGTTTTAAAAATAATATATTCGAATCTTGTGTTTGTTTGATACGATTGTAAAACAATTCATTACATTAGACGAATACATTGACTTTATTATAACCGTTTAGTTTAATCAATAAGTATATTTGGTATTGATACGGACTTTATTTATAGTCAAATATTATTTTTATAATTGTTAAATAAGTACTTTCAGAAACAGGGATTCTAAAACTATTTAAAAGTCTTGTGTAAAATAAGACCCTTTCCTTCCCAAGTTTTCTACTACAAGTCGTATTAAATTTTACTTTAAAGTGTTATTTATTTACTTTCAAACCAATCATAGTAACGAGAATGCTCTAAGATTTCTTCTATTTTATAAACAGAATACAAAGAACTATCATTTATGACCCTGAATATCAAATTTAAATGAAAACTTCGTCATGTTGGGAAGCCTTAAGATAGTTTAACGAGATAAGTTAGAGAATCTTAAATGGATTTAGTTAGGAGCTCATGCGTAATGTCAGTGTTTGCAGATGTTATAAAACAATGCTGTTTTTGGAATGTTTCCAAATTTTTCATTTCATCCAATGAACAGAAAATAAAACAAATAGATGTATATGTAAATTCGAAATGTGCAATAAAATTAAATGTAAATATATTAGTAATAATCAATTATATTGGAGAAAAAATTTATGTTATTTGTATGCTTAACTGAATAAGTGCATCCTAAATATTTTTATACCATTATATCTATTGTCAGTTTTCAATGCAAATAAATTACCTTTTATCATCAATCTTCAATCTTTATGAGTGTGCTTCAGAAAGAGAATAGAGCAGTGCTAGCTTAGTGCATATGTTTAATCTTAATAAATTATTATATACATATTAATCACTTGCTCTGCGGCGAATTAAAACATTTATTTTGATTGAAATGTGTAATGTTTCAATGTTTTCTTTTACTACGAATGCTTGAAATTATTTTTTTCAACCCACTTTTTGTTCCACTTTTGACCACAGGTCTTTTCTCAGGAAAATTTCTCATTGAAAGGAATTGTAGCGACCTTCCGCTACTCATCAAGAGATGGCGCCACGGGTATTCCTGAATCACGCTATCGAAGTTTTTCTGAATATCCGAGCATATATACAAGCTCCGAATTGAGTCAATCGGAGCGCGGCCGCTCCCCGGGCATTACCACCTCGCCCGGCGGAAGATCTCCCTTTGCCAAAGAATTTAGTTCAGTTGGTGGATATAACATGCCTCTGAAAAAATTTATGTAACTCTCAGATAAGCACTACGACGGAAAACCACGACATTTGCTTTGTAAAAATATAATACTGTTTTCTCTCACCGCGGAGTAATGATAAAATGCGCAATTTTTAGTCAGATGTTAGTTTAGTCAGATGTAGTGCAGATGTGCGCACCTTTACCACTCGCCTACGCTGCCTTCTGGAAGTGATAAGTACATTTACAAAATTTCCCAACGACACATTTACCGGCTCTTGGCAATCCGTGCCCAGAAGGGAAACATTAAAAAGGGTGTAGCCTATAATTAAATGATTTTGGCTATCTGACTATGTAATGGCATTTCGCCAATCCCGTATTGTCTCGTTAATGTTTTGTTCGGAGTGCGATGCGGACATCCGAGCGGCGATGAGGGTCGCAAGCCTCTAATTGAATAAAGCTGGATTTCCCAAATTCGATTATATGGATGAGCACATTTGTGGTTTAATAATGTGGTGAAACTGCCGTTTGAGTAAATACCAATATAATAGATTTTTCATAAACTTTTTCGAAAATCGCTATAGTAGAAGGCTAGAGAAGGCTTAGAGAGAATATTAAAATGCCTACAACATTACAGGTACTGTTTTTAATGGTTAATTATAAAAAATGTTATGTTACGCTTTAAAATCGCCACCTAGTCCCGTATACTTTGAATCCAGCGGATTCCCGCTGTCTTCTGCAGGTTATCAGTCCACCTTGTTGGAGTGCCTGAGCTCTATCTGTACGCGTTATTAATGAAAATAAAATTTAGTTAAATGGAGGGAAACATGAATTCGTTTTATCGTTTAAGTGAGATTCCATCCAGTTGTCATTTAGGCTACACGTGCAATGCATTCAATCCTTGTATTCAATTAGAGTCACCGCGCGGATATTGCGCGTCGAATAAAACATTTAATGAGATATACGGTGTTTAGGAGTTATATTACAGGTACTGTTTTCTTATAAAGCTTGGCCGTAATCCATTTTATGTCCCACTGCTGGCCACGGGTCTGTCCATATTATTGAGGAGGCCTGGAGCTTACTCAACCATGCTGCCCCAATGCGGATTGGAGGAGATGCGGCATAGCGGTCAACCTTCTGTCAGATGTTTTAAAATCGCTCATCAGGCCTCCGACAAGGTTTAACGACTGTTATCTATCGATGACAACCGGTACCGACGGCTTAACGTAACCTCTGAAGAACGAAAACGCGAATAAAATTTGCCTCTAGCGGTCACCTATCTCACATCCAACCGCACCCACTTTCTTAGCCTCGTAGATATCTTGCGATCTACGCCAGCCGCAGGCCCTTGTACGCTTCAGCGATTTAGTTAGTATAAAATATTTAAGGGTTAATTTTTCAATCCCCCGATAAAGTCAGTTAATATTATCGCAGTCATTTTCATATGTCGTAAAATTAATGATGAGAGCGCTAACATTTGTTCAA
Source organism: Pyrgus malvae (assembly GCA_911387765.1). Classification (NCBI taxonomy): domain Eukaryota; kingdom Metazoa; phylum Arthropoda; class Insecta; order Lepidoptera; family Hesperiidae; genus Pyrgus; species Pyrgus malvae. The sequence continues at coordinate 575,714 of OU426958.1, read as the reverse complement.
CTAATACCTTTTCCCGGGGATCAAAAAATCGGCCCTTAGACGTTTCACATCTGCCATTAGTTCTGCGACACTCGAACTCCCCTGATGGACGTCGTTAGCCTGCGTTTCATCGCAGATCAGCGATGAGGCTAAATAAAGTTTAATGAATATTAACGACAACATTTAAATTACTTAAAAGTTACGCCGTTTGCTTTATAGCAGTAATTACGGCTCCTCGAGCTCTGAGTTAACACAATTATTTGTTTTTTCGTAATGACGTCACCAAGGTCTTCCAGTACAAATTACTTTGATTAATCAGGCACTTTCAAAGCACTAATGGAGTTGAAAATAATCGAAGAAGTTCTATTTATTTTTTGGAGTGAATCGAAGTAGAGCTCTCGATAAACAAATTGCTTTTCAATTTGCTGAGATTTGTCCGTCGATGATTGGTATGTTTAAAAACAGATTACATCATTTACAAACGAACGAAAATAAGCTGTTTTGTAAATCTCAACGAAATTACTTTTAAGGATTGCTTACACTAACACTTTGTTCAAAGAGATGTTACAACTTTTTTATTAAGAGTGTCGTTTAAAGATGTTATATACTTGGACTTGTATTCAACAACAACAACAGGGACTTCCTACGCGAGACATTGAGCACTCAAACGTTAGGGACTACGGGAGCGAGGAACAACTTCTTTACCCGGGCAGACTCATGAGGATCACTGCCTCATGGTGATTTCACTCCGCCGTTAGGCGGTAGGCATTTTTGCCAAGGTTTTGTATTGTACGACAACTAAAACAATGGCTTATAAAAACCATACTTCAATATAAACGGATTTTTTGAAGATAAAACATCGTAAAGGGTGCAATAAAAATGGTTTGGGAGCTTCCGCTTAAAATATAAATATAACTCTAAACAATGCCTGAGAGTTTTTTTTTCGACCGTTTTTTTCTCTCGTTGACACAGCGATGGGTAGGCAACAAAAGCCTAAGAATAATCCGTTAAAATTATTCTTAACGTATCTTAAAACAAAATATTTTTCAGTTAATTTTTATTAATAATATTGTATGCCAGAACATGGTAGAATATTTCAAACTCCAATAATAATTTTAAAGATCTTATTCTCTGTTGACTGTTTACAACAATAAAGTATTTTCATTTACATTTTGTAAAAAGCTTAGTAGATTGTATAGGAGGTGCAGTGCGCATAAAAATTGGTGAAACATTTACTTTACCAGGGCTTGTTCTTATTTAAACTAGTAATTAATATTTTATTTATTGGCACACATAAAATGATATAAGTAATCACAATCGCTTCTTCTGGTTAATGTCCTTGCGGGTTACGTTTTTTTACTGCTGATTTAGGCCCATTAAGATTTACAAAAAAAAAAAAACAAAAAAACGATTGAGATACATTCTTAGATTATTTTTATTTGTGTTTATGAAGGCAAATTTACTGTTTGTCTTCTGTTCAAAGGGATATTCTAGAGAAGCCATATAACATCATTGGATATAATTAGTTTTATGGAGACGTGGTGTTGGAGACGGTTACTCCGTATTCCCTGGACCGCTCACCGTACCAATAATTCGATCTTGAAAGAGCTAAATATTAAAGAAAGACTATCTGTGACCATCCAGATACGTACATTAAAATATTTTGGTCACATTTGTAGAGACGAAAGCTCTATGGTAATTGGTACGGCTTATAGTTCAGGGACAGGTGGAAGCAAAAAGGTCACGCGGCAGATCCCCAACACGCTGGACAGACCTAATAAAATCTACCACACGATGTTCCATTGCCCAGTGTTGCCGTATTGCCAGCAATAGAAGCCGGTGGCGAAGGATCGCGAGAGCTGCTGTCGAATAAACCAGCTGTGACGACTAACTAGTTGGCATCAAAATGGTTAGTCATGGCCCCCACGACCCCTCTGTCAAGAGTGTACGACTATAGAGAGTTCTATGGAAGTAGTTTGGACCAATACGCACTGGAAGTACAATTTAAGTTTAACTGATTCAATCTGATCTGATCAATAACAGGCATTGGATTCACCTTGTGTAAACTTATTTATATAAATATTAAAAAAATATAATAATCATCAAAATATTTCGGTACGATTTATTTATTGTAAAAAAAAAACAAATGTACAATACATATTGAAAATTGAAAACATCTATCTTAATAATAATTTGTCCTCAAATCCACAGCCATTTCGCTTCAGATAAACAAATCGTAAATGCCATAGAAAAGCCCCATTCCTCGACTGCCACATTGTCACTTATGTCAGTTTATTGTATTCAGTGTGAAGTTATATTTGTCAATGTCTTTATTACGGCTTGTTACGTAAAATAAGGACTGCAGCGGCACATAAAGAAAGAAGAGTAATGAAATTTACTTCATTATGCTTGCCTTTGCAATGGAGCCCACGTTTATACATTCGCTAACATGTAGGTATTTCTACTTTTACTAAAATATGACGAAATAAAAAATTACACTAGTAACAAAGTATTAATGGAAGAATAAATGCGTCTTTCCTCTATCGAGGAAGATTCTTTGGATTAATAAATTCTTAAACTTCATGAGTGTAAGATACTTAAATGACAATTTCGTATTTGGATTGAATTTGAAGAACATTTTCATAAAATATTTATGTTGATATAACGTAAATTGTATAACATATACTTTACGTTAAAAAAACACGGCTGTATTCTTTTTTGCGTCCCACTGCTGGGCACGGGTCTCTCCCTATTCTCGGAAGGCCTGGAGTTTACTCCACTATGCTGCTCCAATGCGGAGTCGAGACTTATTAGCATAGCATTTTTCATAAAAATGACTAGAAAAATTTGGCAATAACTTAATAAGCTTAAGAGATGTAGGGCGGTTAAACGTTACACATAGCTGAAAAGGTGCCATTAGGATAATTATCGGACATGCTTCAAGACTGGGTGAAGTGTAAGCACTCTTATGATATTTAAGTAAAGCTGAGGACACGTAGGAAGCTTTACCTCCTTACTAATAAGCGTTCTATAAGCTTATCATAATTATTTTACAACTTGTCTCACGACTAACTAGCACTCGCTTATACAATGTTTATTAGAAAGAGGGTTGATTATGCGACTACAGTTTTTACGATTTTAAAAAATTATATGCAATAACATCAAATTCCTGGCCTGCCCGTTAGATTTTTGGTTCTCTTACTTAAGTGTGGGCGGAACTTTCAATCGAAATCTCCGGCAAACAATGCAAACTCTCCAAATATAAAAAGAAAAGTATTTATTTTAAAAAATTATGAAGTATATGATTTATTTCGCTAAAATATTGAATATTTGTTTATCTTGCGTATCACGTTCGTGTAGTCCGTACAAAGTTTTCACACTCTATAAGAAAACTCTTTTATTTTTTCCACACGTTGCTTTTACATAATCCTATTTGCGAAATCCTACTTTTCTTTGAACGGTACATTTATTGGGCAAATGTAGCATGCATACTTACCCTTATGTCAAGCCCGTAGCAGTCGTAGCACGCACCGTAGCCTCCGTTTGCTACGAGCGTAACGTGATCCGCTACGCGTGAGGCTCTACGAGTGATTGATGCGGCTACGAAACCCCTATTTGTTACCATCCTTGAGCTGTGCACTCAACTCCAAGAAAGTGGGTACAAATATTGGGTCGTGAATTTTTGAACGGTTTGCAAAGTTGTTGGATGGCTGTAATTTGTTACTACAAATGTGCGGACGCGTTAAAAATTTGTTGCTGTCACGGCCATGATGGTGTGGTGAGAAATGTAGAATACTTTAAAAAAAATCTACCAGCACTTATTCAGTAATACTGAATCCTACCAAAAACATTGTGATGTCAGACTAGGGAATACGGCTTACTATGTGAAAAAGATATTACACTTCGGTCCTGAAGGTGAGATGTGAAATTGGTGTAGTTAGGGCTGGTATCTTTTTCACATAGTAAGCATAGCACTCGTCTTGGCAACAATTCTGTGAAATTCGTGAAAATATTTCTAGTGAATGCCTCAAAAGTAAGTCAATTTTCATTTTTCCAATCTTTCCAAGAATTCTTCAGATTTTGTATTCAGAAAATTGAATGGATCTAACTTGTTTATTTCTTTATTATTCTAAAAATAAATCTGGAAAACTCTTTGTATAAAGAATCGAAATAAATTGTTGCCCATCTTGATTGTAAGAAAAAGTTTGTGAATAAATAAATAAAAATTGTATTCGTCTGACAAAATCAGGACAAGTGCGAGTCAGATTCACACACCGAAGGTTTCGTAAAAAACCTTATGTTTAAGATTTAATTACTAATGTAATATATTTTTTCAGACTTTTACTTAAACTATAAAACGATGTTAGTTGTCAAATTACATAGTTCTAGGATTGCGGAAAGTCCTACTAAAATTATAAACACTAAAGTTTGTAAGTATGGATGTTTGTTACACTTTCACGTAAAAACTACTGAACGGATTTTAATGAAACTTTACAATAATATAGATTACACATCATAATAATACATAGACTACAATTTATTTCACCTCATGCTGAAAATCTTCTCTAACGCGGGTGAAACCGCGTGGCACAGCTAGTACTCTATAAATTTGTATTTGATTCCCATGGGGCTGTTGAAAACGCGTTATTGCGGCATAAACGTCCTTATCTTTTTTTACGTTACTTTAGATGTTTGATTTCTTTAGAATTTAAAAAGGGTTTAGACCTGAATATATGTATGAGTTTAATTTTAAAGTATTCCCTAAGTTATAATAATAATTAAATAAGGGTTCCGTATTTTTTATCTTTTGAGGTACGAAACCCTAAAAGTTTTGAAATTGCGTGCGAAGTCGGGCACAAGTAGTAAGGAGGGTAGTAGGAAGTGCCCTCGAGGGAAAGGGTTGGATTGGTAGGGTCTCGGGTCCGGCTGGACTTCGTGTCAAGTGATATATGATTGCACTATTTTTGGAGCGGTCGTGCAGATTATGGGCCACACAAATGTTTGGTTTGATGTTTTATGTTGTGTTCTATAAATAGAATTTGAATAAAAGGTGCATGTTTTTATACGCGAGTATCCATTACGGTTATTAGATTTGTGTAATAAACTACTCGTGTGTCCGTCAGTTTGATTCTAACCTAACTTCCAAATTTTAATTCAAATCCAAATCCATATTTAAACTCATGGAATGACATGTATAAATACAATGAGGGTAAGTTTTGAGAACAAAAATAGAAAGAAAAATTTTGCAAAATGTATCGTATCATATTAAATGGCACATCAAAGAAGTTTATTTGTGGTTTGTTGGATTTGTGTTTATTATGATTTTGTTATAATGATGAAATAAATATTTTTGAAGTATTTAATGATCGAAGACAGAAATGTATCGTTGCCCTCCACTTCCGTCCTTTTGTCCTACAGAGTTTAAAAAAAACAGAAATAGTAACATAAATAGTATAGGAAAACTCTGTATCCATTTTCTTATAAGACCATTCTTATAAAAAAAAGTTATAAATAAATCGTTCTTATAAGATTTATTTATAATATAAATAAATCGTTAAAAAGTTCAAAGTAAACGTGCACGAGTGTTGTAAAATAAAAAAAACAGTGCGAAAATATGATTTTTCAGCTTGCCTCTAAAACTCAATCACACACTTTCTGGTAAAGTAGCCATCGCTTTATATCGGACCGACTTGACTGACTGATTACCGATTTCACAAAACTGGCAAAAACTGGATACAGATGTTGACATGATATTGGCTATATGCACAGAAGTTATATTTATGTATATTTTTATATTAAACTAAAGGAGGGACTAAAAGTCACCGCAAAGACACACAGGCGGCTGCGAACCGCCCGCATATTTCTTCTGGTAAAAGTTTTTTCTTTTTATTTATTTTTAGGAACCTAATTAATGTGCATCTTACGAACATGTTTGATATAACTCGCATTTACTTAATTACTAGAAATGTTTTCCAGGCAAGCAGAAATAACCGCACTACTTTTTAAACCCTGTAGTAAAAGCAACTTCCCACTGGAAATTATTTACGAGTAGAAATTACAAAAGTTGATTAAAGTAAACATCTTACATTTTAAATGAATTTATATTTAAAAAAAATCTCAGAGTAAACATCAACGCTGCTAATTAAATTTAAGGGCATGATAATTGTATTATCTATACATATAAAAGAGGATTTTTGTATATATGACATCGCAAAACTCAGAAACTATTCGACCGATTATTATGAAAATTGGTATGTAGGTATATGTATTTTTTCACGGAGAAGGTTTATATGCTATCCATTATTATTATTATTTAATATTTAAACGCAATACGGAGTTCGCGGGGTCAGCTAGTAAATTATAATACACGAATCCAAGCGATGATTTCGCTGCTGCCTATATTTATCGACGCGCTCTAATTTATCGGCTAATATCGGTGGACATATTTTAAGACAATAATCAGTGCAGTGTGAATGTGTGAGATAATAATGCTAATCTATTTTCCGATCAGCGAAGTGGCGACGATGGTCTTAAATGGCAGTCGTGTCCCGCTGTACCGGGTATAAAGCGCCCCGCGAACGCTGCACGCTCACTGCAGTCGTAACGCTGCTACCTGATACTTCCACCACCACTTTTTTCATTCGGCTTGCTCAACTTAGTCTTGCTAAAGATTCATTATAAGGTTTACTTTAAAAGTCTTCTGTATTAATCAAGAATTCCTAGTGCAAAGTTTTTGTTGAATAGATAACAGCGATAAAATGTGTGACGACGATGCGGGCGCCTTGGTGGTGGATAACGGCTCTGGCATGTGCAAGGCTGGCTTCGCAGGCGACGACGCTCCTCGAGCAGTATTCCCTTCCATAGTCGGCAGACCGCGACACCAAGGCGTCATGGTGGGCATGGGCCAAAAGGACTCCTACGTGGGGGACGAAGCTCAAAGCAAGAGAGGCATCTTAACTCTCAAGTACCCCATCGAACACGGAATCATCACCAACTGGGACGACATGGAAAAAATATGGCACCACACTTTCTATAACGAGCTTCGTGTTGCACCCGAAGAGCATCCGATCCTGTTAACAGAAGCTCCTCTCAATCCGAAAGCTAATCGGGAAAAAATGACCCAAATAATGTTTGAGACCTTCAACTGCCCTGCGATGTACGTGGCTATTCAAGCGGTATTATCCTTGTATGCGTCAGGCCGAACCACCGGTATAGTGCTTGATTCGGGAGATGGCGTATCGCATACTGTACCGATTTACGAGGGCTACGCGCTTCCTCATGCTATCTTACGTTTGGATCTCGCCGGTCGCGACCTGACAGACTACCTTATGAAAATACTGACGGAAAGAGGATACTCGTTTACAACCACAGCGGAGAGAGAAATAGTACGGGATATAAAGGAAAAACTATGTTACGTAGCGCTGGACTTTGAGCAAGAGATGCAGACGGCGGCGTCGTCCACGTCGCTCGAGAAATCCTACGAACTTCCCGACGGCCAGGTCATAACCATTGGTAATGAAAGATTTCGTTGCCCAGAAGCACTCTTTCAGCCATCTTTTCTCGGTATGGAGTCGTGTGGAATTCACGAAACAGTGTACAATTCGATAATGAAGTGTGATGTTGATATTCGAAAGGATCTGTACGCGAACAGTGTTTTATCGGGTGGTACCACAATGTATCCAGGTATTGCGGATAGGGTGCAGAAGGAAATTACGGCGCTCGCTCCGTCCACTATCAAAATTAAAATAATTGCGCCTCCGGAGAGGAAGTACTCCGTGTGGATTGGAGGGTCCATTTTGGCGTCGCTTTCGACTTTCCAACAAATGTGGATCTCGAAGCAGGAGTACGATGAATCTGGCCCCGCCATAGTGCATCGCAAGTGCTTCTAAGTGTTTTGTTAGAACAATAGATTCATTAGATTCATTTTCATCGTTTTGGATGTTTTGTGTATGTATATTAAATTCACTAGAAAATCATTTTTGTATTGCCTCCGAATATGCGCTATCTCGGTGTCCACATAAATCACTTTATATGGTTTTGTTGTTAAAATAACAGGATTACTATTTCCTTTATTAAAATATTAATGATGTAATATTTTATTTTCTATCATCCTTTCTATGTTTGTATACTTCTGTCACTTTTTCACAAAAATACAGATATTCACATCAGTAACAGAAGAGATCGATTTTGTTATCTGATTGGCTATATTTATAAAAGTGATTTTTTTATAATATTAAAATTACCAGACTTGAGCGCTACTTACGTAGCTGAGTTATTTAAAGGAGGGCTTAAAGAATGGAGCCGGCGCCAGATATCTCATAAATTAAAATCGAAGCATAGACAGGGGACGTGTAATTTGTAATTGACGAGCACATGTGCGTGTCGGTGCGGACAATGCGCGATCTATCAAGCTCGAGCGAGACATGCGCACGCGCAGCTATAGGCCGAGAGACACTCGCGTCCGAGCGAGAATGACGTATATAGGTGAGCTATTAATCTTCTGTTGGAACAATTTATTGGGGATTAGAAGATCAACAGCTACGTCTGATCTAATAAAGTAAAATGTTACTTTTTGGCACCCGCTACGCTTTTATAAGTGAATTTAGTTTGCAGTGAGCAAATCACTATTTTTTAATAATATATAACAAATTCAGGTTTCAATAAAACGATGGCAATATGTGTAACACTTTTTTTATTTGCAACTTACAAAACTATTTACAGTTATGTACATTCACAAGATGTTCAACATCGATAAAATAGGTACAAACAGACATTTACATATAATAAAACCGAGTTAGGCTCGAGAATATAATTTAATTCTACCACGAAAGGGGGGCTTATACTATACTTGGAATAAAAATATTAATAGGTACTTACATTCGTTGAACAGTTCCAAATAGTTTTCTTTACAGTGAAAATTATTTTATAATATCCATTTACAAAACAACGTGGTTTCTTAGGCCCATGTTAATAATATTTTAAACCCCTCTTTATGGCACATATAAGTGAGTAGTCGAATACATTTTTGTAGCGATAAGCATAACTTTGAAATATTAACCACATGTAAGAATTTTTGTGTACATAGACAAATATTATTTACATTGCGTCTTTGTCGCACACTTATACTTATTCCCTTAAACATACTAATATCAATAATTTATACACCATGTGTATGTATGTATATTACAACATTTATAATGTACATACCTACTACTATAAAATTTAATTAGAGAGATAGTTCTTTTTTTATTAAAGTATATTATTAACAATTTTATTAATATCACGAACAAGACTATTTATTTTGTAAGTATCCGCAATATTCATATTATAATACAGGAAAAAATTATTACAATACATTCGATACGTTGATATTGTTGGTTTTGAAAAAAAATTTGGAAAAAAGTGATTCTTGTGCAGAAACAAGAGTAAACCAGCTGTGTAATAACGGATGTGAGAAAAGTGTGGAAGGAATTTGGTAAATACAGTCGACACTTGTTAATTACAAACTCAAAGGACCTTTAAAATATTACTAATTATCGAGTGTTTCAAAATACATATCAAATAGTTTTGAGAGAAAAGAAAAAAGTTACGATAGTAAAAAAATGGGCGAAGTGTGTGTCAAACCAACCATTACAAAAACAAAGGTTTGTGTACGATGATACAGGTTTACCTACTACTCGTACGTACATACTCATCTCTGCAAATTTTGTAATCTTTTTCTTTTTCTCTCTACAATTTTGAATTGTCTAGTGTTTGACGCACATGAGCTCGAATTATCGCGTCGTTTTGTAACGTAGCGATTACATTTTTGTTAAAAATACAAAGTGCATAAAACGTATTGATTAACTTTGAAATATAAAAAGAATTTAACTATACAGAGGTTCGAATTATCGCTGGTTTGAATTAACGAGAGTCGACTTATTCCCAATCTTTAAGCATTATTACAAATCATATTTGTGAACATATCATCAATTTGTGTCACCGCAAAGAAGCGATATTCCATAAGCGTAAATTACTTTTAAATTTGCCGTTGGAATTCAATTTCAATTTAGTATTGTTCTCGGCTGATATAATTATGCAGTCGCACTAGCAGGCAACATCGACCGCTATATTTGTTACTATATGTGAAAATCTCATTTATTCTCTCTGAGGAGTTTTATTCTTATGTAGTTCTTTAAAAATAAATTGAGCTTACCCATCTTCGAATTGTACAAAATTTATATACTTTTTTTTAAAGGTTTATAAGACATCGATTTACATTGATAGGCGTCAGGTTTAAGTTTAAATCCTTTCTATCTTTTTATTCATACTAGATTTGTCTCAAAGGCAATAATATCTTCGGTACAATATGTTTATGAATGAACTACTGACCAGGTGGAAGAATAAGGTAACCTACGTTTATAACACACATGTTACAGTATCTCAAGTACATTATAAGCGTATTCATGCTTGAATCTTATACATAGTTTACATTTTTTCTTTTAAACTAGAGTATTACAAAATAGTGTCACATTACTCTCAATCACACTTAATTTTAATGATCTTATTTAAGGGAGAGTGAAGTGATCTAGAGACACGACACCAAAAATTTTAGTATTTAAAGTTTTTCTTCCAAGTTTGTCAAATACACTTTAATGTGGGTGCGGTGCTAGGTGCTAAAGTAGGCACGAATAGATGGGCCCGTCTCCTTTTGTGTATACTTCTCTCACAATTTACATTCTGTGATAATTCTTGAATTGAACTTTTTAAGTTCGTAAGCGTTGTTTGGTGAAATATTTAATTTTGAATTGTTACTTGTAAGGCCTGCGTGGGGGCAAGGTCAGTCAGATGTCTATACACTCATCACTATTTGTACACACTGTCACAATTCTTGAGTTGAAAGTTTTAAGGTCTGTATGGGTAAACGACGGGCGACGGGCTACAACAGACGCTTCGTCTTCTGTACACTCTTCCCTATTTATACACACTGTCACAATTATTTAATTGAAGTTTTTAGGTTTGCTTAAGGTTGTTTAAGGTCGGGCGGCGGGGTAAGGGCTACATCACATTTCTTGTACTCTGCTTCCATATTTTTTGAGTCTTTAAGGGCTACGTAGAAGGGCGAGGGGTGGGCGGCGGGGGCACAAGCTACAGTAGGCGCGTGCTGGGAGGCGGTTCCTCGTCGCTGTCGCCCTCGAAGCGAATGCGGCGCGCGGAGGTCCGCTCGGCGCCGTTTCGCTCCTCCGCGCCGTTCCGCTCGTCCGCGCCCGCCCCGCCGCCCGCCGCCAGTCACACCTTGTCCTCGCCCGCGCCCGCGCCCGCTGAACGGACGAACTGCAAACAGAGGATGGTTTAAATTATAGCTTCACAATCAAGCGAAATTTTGATTTGAAATTCCGCAAATATATCACACACATACGTTTTTAGGGTACCGTACCTCGAAAGGAAAAAAACGAAACCCATATAAGATCACTTTGTTATCTGTCCTTCTGTCTGTCTGTCAAGACCCATTTTCTCAAGAAAGCGTGGAGGTATCAAGCTGGAATTTATATCAAATACACAGATCTACTGTTCCTTGCAGCTGTGAAAACATCAAACTTATAAGCCAGCGCAATCAAGATATACAGCCATTAATGCCTCTAATTTTCGACACTCGGAAGGGAATCAAAACCTACACGGTACTTCCCGGGAACTCACAATCTTGAAATTGGGTACTCACCAATGTCTTATAGCATAGACAAAGCAAAAATTGCGAAAATAGTAAATTTTTATTTACATCATATATTAACAATATTTTTATTTATGCACCTCTAGCTTTTCAAATTGTAATGTTATGGATTTAATTTTGCAACAATAAGACCATAACTATGACTCGATTGTTATAATGGGTGAACATTTAGTTATGTATATACTTATAGGTTTGTACGGAACCCTCGCTGCGCGAGTCCAACTCGCTCTTGGCCGGTTTTTTCCGTACGGAATAACAAGGCTCAGTTGAAGGGTGCAGTTATTGAGTTCAAAATAATTGTCAGCAAACATGGATCATGATTTTTTAATTGCGATTTAAATAAAGCATGTAGCGGGGAATTTTATATGAAAAGGAACCAAATTACTAAATAATCCAGCTTTTTTTTCGTACGGGATTCCGATCGCGGCAAGCCACCATACGGAATTCCGAATCGGGAAAATTTCGAACGGAAAATTACCGTATGTATGTAGTACATCCATAGAATTGTATGGATTTACTGCGTATGAAATCCCAAATCGATACTAAAGGAATTACGAATGTATGTGACAAGCCTGACAGTTATAACGACGGATCCTTGTCTCTCTGAAATTGACTGCAAGTAGCGGCGTTGAACCCAAAATAAGATGCATTGTGAAAACTGTACACTGAATGGGGAAAGTGACTTATTCGCAGAACAACTTATGGTATAACTTATGGAAGCGCTTCTATTCAGTTCACATTTCAGTGCAAAAGTGCCAACTACTCAGGCTGGAGAGTAGAAACGCAGTTACATACGGCACGACTTGGGTTTACTTGAGATTCTGTGTGGCGCAGCACGTGGCTTGCGTGTTCGTCTGCTACTCGATTGAAATCTATACAAATAAATAAAATTGGAGTGTCTGATTGTAATATTGAAAAAACCGCTTTTTACTACATGCATATGAATGGTACGGTACATACATATACCGGAAAAGCATTTTTTACAATTTTTGTCTGTCTGTCTGTCTGTTTGTCTATCTGACAGTTCCGGCTAATCTCTAAAACGGCTGGACCGATTTGGACGGAACTTTCACTGCCAGGTAGCTGATGTGATGAGGAGCTACTTTTATTTGAAAAAATCTAAAACTTAAGTCCACGCGGACGAAGTCGCGGGCGGCTGCTAGTTAAGTAGATAAAACGGATATAATATGAAATGAGTGCTATTAGATGGGTGAATAACTTATTTTGTAACTATAGAAAAAACTTTGATGCGGGTTGTGTACAAAAATCAATAAACTCGAATATTTCAAAATTCTCATAATTAAGTATCTACTATTACTTACAGAAACAGTAGTATTAGTGGTAGAGTTGGCCCTTGGACGGAAAGTGAGCACGCGCCATCTCCTTCGCAGCTGGGCCAGCACCTCGCCGTTGCAGAAACAGTACAGCACCGCCACGCACAGCCCCTGCAGCGACGTCGTCAGCGCCGACACGTACTCGTACACCAGCCACCAGCTGGCTGTCCGCGGCGGCCGGAACGGCGTCAGAAGATACTGCAGCCCCAGCAACGGAGCGAGAAGGCAGGTCGCCCGCAACGCGTGTAGCGCTGTTGCAGACGGACGCGCCACTCCAGCTCCTCCCCCTGCCCGCAACTTCGTACACAACACTCTAACAATGTTGCATAGAAACGCTAGATTTAGCAACACTGTAGCACAGACTAAAACAGCTAGCTCCGGTCTAGGAGCACCGTCGTCCGCCCAGCAGAGCGGTTCGTTCCCAGCAGCTCGCCTAGCCGCGTGAATGATCGCAGATGGAACCGGTAGTAGCCAACCAGCAGCCAACAACGCCCGCACTAGTCTCCGCTCGGACACAAAAGCACTGACGAGAACAGTGTGCAGGTACAGCCCCTCGCACAGCATCCAGGTGTAGTTGGTGAGCAGTGCGTACTGCAGCGCGGCGTTGAGCACGCGGCACCAGGCGGGCGAGGCGCCCAGCGTGTCGGGTGAGCGCACCACCAGCCCGTACCACGCCAGCCATAGCGCGTTGTTTAGCGCGAATGACGAGAACAGGTTTATGTGCACCGTTATCCGTGCGCAGCGTAGGCTTCTGGAAAATGAGGAGCAGTTTAGAATCGCCTTCATTCTACAGGCTAGCATATCATGTCTTATATATTAATTACATAAAATAGAATAATAAACCATAAAATATTTTATTTTATTTTATGTCATACAAGTTTTGCTTTTAAAATATATAAATAAACAACTCATCTCATAGCCCCACAGTGGGAGACATTTTTCGTGAGTGCTCTGGATTCGCACAAAGGCTTAAACATCTTTATTTAGCACCCAAAGAAATTGATACCATCCGTTCAGAAAGTGTCCCTTTTGCGAACTAATTAAATAGCTATATGAAACAAGAGTAAACTTCAAGTAAATTTCTAAAGGACTACGAAATCAAAATTATTTTACCAGATTATGTTCAGATATTATTTTAATAAATATTGTGGATTAAAAACAGATCAAAGTTTACAGACAAAATTTAAGGCAATTTGTTTTTTTTACGTTCTTTATAAAAGAAAGTAAAATAGAAAATGTAAATTATGAATTTAATTGATAATAATAAAAAATAAAGGCAGTAAATACCCGTAGATTGCCCCAAGCAGTATTGTATATTGTACATCGGACGGTTACGATGCCGTATAGTAGTAGGTATGTATACTAGCATGCCGTAAGGTTTTTTTCCCAACCTTTTTAATATTCCACTGCTTTGCACAGGTCTCCTCTAACAAGTGAGAGGGATTTAGACCATAGTCCACCACGCTGGCCTAGTGCGGATTGGTGGACGTCATACCTTCGGATGGAAAAATCATAATCAATTAAATATCACAATATTTTCCATCACCATGGAGCAGCGATGAAATACGCACATTATAAATATATTTTGTCAGAGGTGCGCACCGAGGATTTGAACCCAGCATGTCGCGCGTCAGAAACCGCGGTCCTCACTACTCTTCCATCGCCGCTCCATCATCGTAACCGCTTGTGCTATGTTAACGCTTGAGGCACTCTATACACTTGAAATGAATTCGTTTCTTACTTAAAATAACTTAATATTCCTAGAGACAGTAGCAGCGCTACTAAGGAGATGGAGTAGCCGGCCTCGTACACCGCGATGATGTCGCCGACGTCCTGAAAACAACGCATTCGATATAATTTACTGCATAGCAAAATTGCAGTGATAGCCCAGTGTTTCAAACACTGAGAAGTAGAGTACGGAGCACGGGTTCATTTCCTGACAAAACAACGAAAAGAATATGCGATGTTTTTATCAGTTGCCCAATGGTCAGGAACATACCGTAATGAAACATTACGATATAATTAATCCATCTACGAGACAGCAACCAAATCTCATTTAAGGTAAAATATCCATTAAGTCGCAATGCAATGCAATATAAAATAAGTTCAATAACGTTCATGAGCGAAGAATTTTAGCCGAGAGCTTGTTTTCTGGCGATTTCGTGGCCGTTTACCCAACACCGCGCGCAACACGACGCCGAACTGTTGTGTTACTTAGTCAAATATTATTATTTTGGTAGTATGTATGATATTAGTATCTATGATATGAAGCAAATGAATAAAAATAAAAAATAAGAACATTCTAAGTCTATGGTTGCGCGTTATTGAATCTTGGAGTTTTGGCGGGAAGTCTGAAGGGACAAGTTGTGCTCTTCTTTTATTTTCATTTTATTGGTGTATTTTCGAGTTATCGTATATCGGATAAAGTTGATGGCATTTTGTTTGATATGGGTTAATTACAGTGCACGAGTGTTTGGAAATAAAATAACAGTGCGAAAACACGTTTTTTCCATTTTTTTTCAGAGTTTTGCCTCCAAAACTCCATCGGACACGTTCTGGTAAAGTAGCCATCACTTTACCTGAACATCTGACTGACTAGACTGACCGATACCTGACGACTTACTGATTTTTTCTATGACTACAAAGTGATGCAAAAATTATACATGACGCTGCCAATATGCACAGAGTTTACGATGCTATTATTAAAAATGAAAAGAAAATATTGAATGGCTGAAAGGATTTTTATCCAATGCCGTAAAACGAATAAAAAATAATAATAATTGAATCTTATTTGATCATGCCTTATTAGTGCACTTAATAACAGAGAACTTTTTTTACGGGGGGGAAACCTTCAAAAGGTACCCGACCATTTTGGGAGACGTCGGGTTATGTGGGATTTGATAATAAATAACAGAGACCTAGCGCAACGACGCACGATACTAGATGCATACGTCTTTGTAAGAGGCGAGTGAATTCAGTCCCAGATTTGTTCAGCTGTAGTCTTCTCCGAAAAAATCTGAACAACGTTAGAATGACTGGAGTACATACTCCTAAGCTACGAGTATCAGCTTACATCTTCCGGGGCGACGCAGGTGGTGTAGTTGGACCACGGCCGGCCCGTCGCGGGGTGCAGCCACCACGTCCCGTTCTCTGTGCATTCTTTGTGAGCAAATACTGCAAAACGAAACCTTAATTTATACCTTTTAACATTATTTTGTTCAATATTTTAATCATCCTGATTTCAGAGTGACTAACAAACGGATTAAGCCGTGAATCGTGAATGATTTTTTTTACAAAAATAAAAGTTGATAGGCATTGTAAGATTTTTTTTATTGAAAGGAGGTAAGAGACGACGACTGCAGACCACGAACACACAACCAGAGGCAAGCCTGTAGTCGTCTGCAGTTGCGCTGCTACTCCGGAGGCTGATGGTCGCCTCATGTGAATCTACTCGGCTACCACATATTTCCACCAAAACATAATACATAGCTTTGTTTCACGACATAAATGGGTGCAGGGTGGTATATCCATGCAGATTATATAATCTTACTATTCATTCCACATTCTCTAAACGAAAGCGGTTACATACGTTCAAAGATCGTCACACGAAATTCATAATTCAGAACATGAGAACATGAGAATTTTCAAGCGAAAGTTGCAAGCACAATAAAATAAAACTAAACTATAGGTACATTTAAAATAAAATATACTGTATAGGGACTAACACTCGGCGCTGAATCCGGGAACGAAGTCGGGACAGCGCGCGTAGGCCGTGGTGTTGGCGGGCGTGTGCGGCCAGCACAGCCACGTGTCGAACGTGCCCTCGCAGTACAGCTCTGCTGATGAAAATACAATATTAAAGTAACTAAAGTGATAATAATGTAGATTTTTTTAAGTCTACTGTATTTCAGTGCGTGCGTGCGTATTTTAGTGTTTATTGTTAATAATTATTTTATAATTTTAATTTAATTTTGACTTGTAACTTTTACACTACAATTTGTACACCCTAAAGGGTAAATATGGCGATCTAAATATTTTTGTAAAATCTTTTTTGCTACCAATATTTGTGCAAATAACATATTTTCTTTTCTTTTCGATCTTTCCATCCCCGGATAAAACTATTCGCCGAATAAATTGAAGTTACTCAGACATATAAAAAGGCTAGCGATAATATTATTATCTGGGCTAATTTTATCTGGGGATTGAAAAATCGGTCCTCAATTGATACTTATGAAAATATCCATGTCCAGCAGAGGACAGACGCAAAAAAGGCTTGAGCTAAGCACAGATTGATTAACATTCTTAGAACTTTCATTACATTTTTTTCAAAAAAATTTGATTTCCCACCACCGGGCACAGATCTCCTCTCGACCAAGTGTGGTTTGGTGGACATTACGTCTTCGAGATATTATTATGAATTATTATTAGGCCTGCACGGTGATGAAAAACATATCTCAACATTTTCCCTTACCGTGGAGCAGTTATAGATACACAAAAATCTTTGATTTTTTTAAAACAAAACAAAAATAATAGGTAATAAAACAGTAGTGGCGACCAAAAAGCGATAAATTAGCACTTTAAAAAAATCTTTAACAGAGGTGTGCGCCGGGAGTTTGAACCCGGCATCACTGAGTCGGAGACCGCAGTCTTCACCGCTCGACCAACGCTGCTCATTGTAAAATGGCTCATAAACTAATAAATTCAACTTGAAGTTGAGTGATGTGATGAGTAGATTCATGACTTCTCAGGAACAATATTGTACATTGTATAACTCCAATGATGTTCATAACCATATCATGACCCTTTTTTTGGGAACATCTCAAATCGTCATCAAAATGTTCATAAACAAAAAAAGTTTACATGTTTAGTAAAAAAAAAATATTTAAGATAACTTAAAATCTACTAATGGCATGGCCATTAATAAGAAACATCTACTTTAAAATAAAATAAAAAAATAATCATCGAAATAGGATCTCCTTTAAAAGTTATGAGGTAACATACCTACATAAAAAACTTGAAGCTTACTTCATAAAGCTTTCATGGCCGTTCATTAGTGTGCAAGTCAGACACAATTGCCGAGAAAAAGAGATGAGCGTGGGAATATTATTAGCGCTATTAAAAATATATTATTAAAAAGTATATTATTACTTTACCACGCTGCTATTATATGGACTTGTGGGTCGCCCACGAAATATTTGCTTTTATTCAATAAAATATTAAAAAGTATATAAGAACCCCGCAACTTTGACATTGGGAAAATGGTTAAAAGATCGAGACGCCGCCAATAGAAAAAAAAATCACAGACCCCCCTTTTTTTCAATTATGGCATCGCAAACTCTGTGCATACTGCCAGCGTCAAGTATAATTTTTGCTTCAATTTTTTGCCACTTTCAATAAAACTGGACTAAGTAATAACAAAGTCAGTAAGTAAGTCGTCAGTAATCAGTCAGTCTAGTCAGTCCAACATTCAAGTAAAGCGATGGCTACTTTACTAGAACGTGTTCGATGGAATTTTGGAGGCAAGCAGAAAAAACATATTTTAGCACTGTTATTCTATTTCACAAACACTCGTGCACTGTAATTAACCTATACCTATCAAACAAAATGCCATCAACTTTATCCGATATAACTCAAAAATACACCAAGAAAATGAAAATAAAACAAGAACACAATATGTTTTTTTCGACTTCCCGCCAAAACTCCCGACCCCTCTTATATATTTACCTATAATACTTTGTACTTGTGTCACATTTTGAATAAGGAACGAAAAACAAATAATTTGATACGTTGGAACCATTACATGGAAAATAATAAAGAATATAGTTGTTTTTTATTATTGATTTGATTTACTATTGGTTAGGCGATTCGTTATTATCATGTTTCTTTCATTTTTCATAGGTTTAATATCTATATAAAACACTCTCAATTATTGCTAGCTTGCCAGCATAATGTTTTCAGGAGTGCTTATCGGTTTCTGATTCGCAGTTTACCGAACTCCTTTCATATTGGATGAAGGAGAACAGTATCATAGGCCATAATCTTTGTCTATGATTAGAAAAAAATAAAAATAGAATATTATCTACGCTTGCCCAGTATGGCGGCGGTTGCATACGAACGGTACTTACGTCGACTAACGTTCTTTGGTTATGTTCGACAATATTCTTAAGTACTAATCTAAAACCCATCAAAAACTACAAGCGGAACCTTGAAACGGCAGACTGCAGTCTGGAAGAACGTCCAGGATCCTGTGATTGGATATAGGAGAGGTGGCTTCGATTCAAGAATTCCGTAAGTAAGCTTTTGATTATATTATGTTGGTTAAAGTAGTAATTGGAGTGGTCTACTATCCCAACAGTGGGCTTGGGTCATAATTGCGCGCCCGCCCATCCAACTATTAAAATGTTTATATTTCTGCACATCTACTACTGGAGATATTTAAAACGAGACCATAACCGATTTTTATGTGCAGCTATCACTGCGACAAAAATTGTTGCGCTATTAATATAATAACAAGTGGGGCTTGACCGGCACTGAATTAAATTCGTTATAATGTATTTAATGCTAATAAACGAAGTTAGCAAGCATGGCGGCTGGCGTAGAACGCAATCGAATCGTAAGGAAGAACGAAACAATTAAAATCAATAGTGAAAAATTACATGCGCTTCGAAGGGCACGTTAAGCTCGGAGTGAGAGTTATTAATAAATATCAGTACTAAAACTTGTTTTAAGCCCCTACGGGCTATTTACCTGCATCACCAACAAATCGCTTTGGAATACCGCGGTTGAGTGAGCTTCAAGCCGCCCAGTTATGGGAGATAGATAGAGAGATAAAAAGGGGGGCCAGCTGCGCTAAGCATCTATCAGGCACATGGGTCACATAACCTACCTGATGGCGGCTCAGTAATGTTGTTGGCAACGTCGCAGGCAGCCTGGTCTCGTGCGATTCGCTCGGGATCCTCCATGATGGAGCCTAGCGGAGGCCTAGGGCTCGAGGTGCTTCATGTTGGGATGATCTGTGGTCTGCAGACAAAAAATATACTTGTCAGTTTTTCCGTTAAGTACCTACCTTTAATTTCATCTTTAGAAAACTTAGAAACGCAGCTTATGGATTTAGAATACATAGTAGCAGACGAGCATGCAGGTCACGTGGTGTTAAGTGGTCGCTGCAGCCATCTACAAACAACCTTAAGCTAGCCTAACAAAGTCATGTCTTAGCTCGTATGCAGTTGAGCTACTGCGAAGGCTGATGGTCGCCTCACGTAAGTCTGGCCGGCAACTGCACCTTTCCACTGGAATACAATAAATTTGATTCACGGCAGAAGTGAGTACAGCGGTGGCACTTCCCTGGGTGAACCATAAAGGTTCTACTACCTACTACATAATCGTAAATTAACGAAAAAATAATTATTCAAACTCACAGCCCCACAGTAAGGTGCCGCCCTGCGTTGAGTTCGATGGGCATACATACAAGGACAAGGAAAATAACACCCAGACTAGGAAAAGACCTCATAAACCTCACAAATAAATCATTTAGAACTACAACTGCGCCAGACGGGTCGCTTTGGCTTTCAACCTAAAATAGGATTCAGATTATTTTTATTTGGGTACTAGTGTTTTTACTTCAATACGTATTCTAATAATTTTTCTACTGTAAACATTTTTACGGTTTTGAATATTTGGTTACACCAGAAATATAATATGTTGCGGTGTTTTGATTTCCTATCAACAATTTTTGGCTCTACCTTCAAAACATCTCATACTCGTATGACTTCAAATATCTCAGAAGCCTGTGAAATGTGGATAACTTCCAACAAATATTTATTTATTCATTTTATTAACATTTCAGACTACGCAAATTTATTACTGTCTTCTATAAGTTGGTCGTGCAATTATTCTTATACTGAACCTAACATCAAGCCAAGCGAAGAGGAACTTTCCACAGTAGATGCACAAAGAATGATAGATGGGGGTGTGCGTGTTATTTGCAACTCCGTGGTTAAAATTATTATTCCGCTTACTAATTAATGACATACAAACAATATAAACAATAACTTGCACAACCCTCGGCCTTCCACTAATGGACAAGCATGTACCGTACAGTCAGCAAACAGTTTGCGCTAAAGCAACACATTTGAAAAGTCGAGAATGTTGTTACAGCGGGCAAATGTTTACGTAATTACGTCCATCATTAGCGTAATGGTGGGCGAGTGTGGACGTAATGTTTGCTAACTTTGATAGAAGGAATATTGTTGTTTACATTGAAAGGTAAAGGCAATAATCAAAATGTAGTTAGGGGCCCAAATCTGATCAGGAGAGAAGAATATCTTATGAAATCGCTTCGTTAACAGTTTGTCTTTAAATCTTGTCATATAGACAGAGAGTCCACCTGCTTTCTCTTAGTTTAAAATATTATACTCAAATTCAATTCAGTGTATCAGTAAAGAACAAATGATAAGTGTTGATGTATGTATTAATAGTCGATTTTGCAATATAACACACACATTTCACCAGAGAATTAAAAACTATAGGAAATTTGTAGGTAATGTGCAAGAGTATAAGCACAAGTAAAGAAAAGCGAAATACTGCATTTTTTATTTTTTGTTACATCATCGATTTTTTAATGGACACGCGTGTAACGTACAGTCAGCAAACAATTTGACCTAAAGTACCACGTGCCAATGCGAAAAGTCGCGAATGTTGTTACAGTGAGAAAATGTTTACGTAATTACGTCCATCATTAGCGTAATGGCGGGCGAGTGTGGACGTTAGTCGTTGGCGGCTTCGATAGAATATCAGGTTTAAACAGGTTATATTAAGAATTCAGCTGCAGTAGTTTCTGTGTCCTTCTAATGAGATTGCGTCACCTCTCGTAACCGGGGATACCTCGAAACTTGTGCTGGAGTATGGTCGATGACGTGTTAGGGGCCAACCAGCTCAATGTTTTCAAATAACCTGCTAAAGCTTTCGACAATCCTAAACGACTGCTACCTAACGATAACACCCGTGACAGAAGGCCTAGCGTGCTTCGAGCTACTAGCATTGCCAGTTACATATTGTTTTTAAAGCAAATGTAGAAAATTTTATGAATGTCGCGGGTTTTTCTTACGGGGTTTTACTCTTTTGTTTGCGTTATCTCTTCTAGCCTGGCGCATTTTGCATTCAACGTTTATAAATATACTTAATGAGTATGATAAGTATCAAATGCGAAAAAGAGCTACGGGAACGAAGATTTTCGGATGCCAATGAGATGAAGGCGGCCATAGAAAGCCATCTTGAAGAGAAAACTTCTGAATATTTTTTAGTGGAATCAAAGCTTTATTTTCACGACGTGAAAAATGTATTTCACTTGATGGGGGCATTGAAATATAAAAAAATATAAAGTTTTATTAGGCCATGAACTTATCAGCCGCCCCTCGTGTTCCCTAAATAGACGAAACAGGTTTTGCTTACAGTTGATAATAATTTAATAATAATAATAATAGTTGATAGAACATTGGGTTCGTATGAAG
The DNA here is from genome assembly GCA_911387765.1 of Pyrgus malvae. Taxonomy (NCBI): domain Eukaryota; kingdom Metazoa; phylum Arthropoda; class Insecta; order Lepidoptera; family Hesperiidae; genus Pyrgus; species Pyrgus malvae. The sequence continues at coordinate 553,185 of OU426958.1, read as the reverse complement.
GCGTTTTTATTATGGAGGCAAAATCAAACAATAACGCCTACGCAGCAAACACGCGGTATTCTCGAGAAAGCAAATAAAGAAATCGCCGAGTAAACGAAAATACGATATGATTCGACGCGACATCAAAGAGAGCTTTGAAAGAGAGCGGGGAAAGGTGCGGACCACTTGTTGCGTACGTCGACTATATAGCGATATAAACCAGGACCGACAGCTCAACGTGCCCTCCATGTCTCCTCTCATGAAATTTGTCACTAACGTTCACCCATCTCACACCTGACCGCGCCCGTTTCGCTTAGCTGCGTAAATCGCTTGCATTCTACGCTAACCGACTTCTTTTCAGCAGATATCATATCAGCAAATAACATATATTTTTAAAAGTACTTTACAATATGTTATTGTATAAATAGCTACAAATAAATTAAAATTGGAAACATTAACATGTTTAGTGCTTCACTTTACGTGGATTTCCCCCACTATTTAAATGATTTAATGGCAAGTAAACCATTTTAATGGCATACTATTAGTGTTATTACAACGCAATATTTATCTTTATTTGGATTGGAGCTGGCACGAGGAGTATGAGGACCTCAATTGGTTCAAGACAAATATACAAACAGATTTGAGGACTTGAGGGTTCTCTAGAGGCGCGGGGCAGGAATGTGGACTTGGGAGAAATGTTTATGTTGCGGATTACACTCAAACTCTGCCCGTTTAATTGGTCCTGTGTGTCCTGTATTTAATTGGTCCCATTTCTTCGTCATGGCAGATAGTGTATAGAGAGATAAAAGGTATACTATACTATAAACGCGTCCGCAGTTCATCCGCGGAGGCAGGGTCATTACTGTGAAGTGAAAGTTCGCACGAGATTTCGACGATGGCAAAGCAAGATCCTCGAATGGCGATGACGTCTCGGCAAAAGAGAAACAGGCCGCCCTCCAACTAGGTCTCCTGACGACCTAAAGAGGACAGCGGGAAGCCGCTGGATTCAAAGGGCGCAATACCAGATGGAGCAGCTAGCATTAGGGAGGCCTATGTCCAGCAGTGGACTATGAAAGGCTGATGGATGGAACCACCATTTGAAAGGTGTACGTTTCACAGCTGTGGTTCTTAATGAACAGGCTCATTAACGCATCAACAATTTTAAAATTTTGATTTTATGTACATGCAATATTGCAAACAAGGTTTAAATTTCAGTAATATTTTTCATATTTTTCTTTGTGAAAATAGCTTATGGAAATGTATTAGGTTGTGATTCATATTGATTAATTTTTTAAATATTTCGTCTATAGTGCAATAATGCTGCGAATCCGAATTTCAAAAAGAAAATATGTAATAAATCCCGATGCAAAATTTCTCCTCTGAATCTGCGGCATAATAATAAGTGATTGGCGACGTGATCCTGCATAAATCACATCTGCTCATACCGCGCGCGCTGGCGGGCCGCCAACACTACCGAACAACCTTTTAAGAGTCAAACTGCCTATGTATGTATTTTCATTCACTGCTATTTGCAGTTTAGCATATTATTGTAATGATTATGTGTGTATTCTCGCGGCCTAGATCTCGTACCCACAGCATAAGGTAACCGTCCACAATATCGTAAGTGTACTAGTACTCGTCATTTTATTGAAAAAGGGCAAAAAATTATACTGTTTCTATGAATGACGAGTATTGGGACATTGACAAAAACTGAGACCTTTACCTTACGCGTGACACACTCAAAAAGGGTCAAAGAGTGAAAGTACAAAAAAAAAAGATTATTTCTAAAAAAATGAAGCACACTGTGTCTCTGACTTCTGCTTTAGTTCGCACTGTGTTACAGAATTAGTACATTAATATAATATGTGGGTAATTAATATTTTTCGTCGAATATCAGCATTCTATTCGTATAAAAAATATACGAGTGATATGGATTCGTTCATTGATTGACGAAACCCATTTTTTAATTTTCTATTAATAATTCGAAATTTTTCGATAATATGTTATGATTTTTATCCTTCGCATTTGTTACGAAACAATACTCTAGACAATTAGATTCCCATCTGAAAGTTAATGATAAATTCCGCTTAAACTAGCGAATAGACGATCCATTTTTTCATCGCTATTAGGGATAGCCGACATGAGCATCAATTTGTCGTATTTTAGTATACTTAAAATACCATTATTTCTATTTTTTATCTACCCAGTGTCTACATTTCTCTGAAACTAAAATCAGCTGTGATTCTCACACGTTTTAGGATGTTACACACTAGCAGCAATGCTTATGGCAACAGGCAAACCTAGCGTATTGGCTAATAAATCACAGAAGTATAATATTTAGACTGCCGTGTAGCTCGAGCCCATGCCTGATTTGATAGTGCTCAGCGTTGTTGGTCGGCTGCCAACAGGTGCGCTGTGACGTCATCAGAAAACAATACGCAATGAAATCATTGCGTGGCTTGCGGGCAGGTAATCTAATATTATTTTAGGTGTATATTGCCGGCAATCTGATTACAATTTACTTTAATAGATTTTGTCTCATGAAATTTATACGCAAAAATCAATTATTTAGAGTTTAAGCGCGCATAGTTCTGTGGAAGGCATGACGTGCAACTGATCTACGCAGTCAGGAACGTAACGGGATATCGGCTTATAGCAATTTTTATGTGTGTGTATGTTATGCTTTGAGCTCATTTAAAGGTACTTTGTCGGTAAATAATAAGTTGTTAACCTTTGTCAGGTCTTATGGGCGGTTCGTAAACATTTTGTACGTAGTAGAACTTAAAAAGTTTGACTGGATAAGTACCACCACTGCACCCACTTCTGTCGTGAAGCCATTATATTGTGTTTCGGAGGAAAGGCGCAGTTGCCGGCCACACTTACATGAGGCGACGATCAGCCCTCGGAGTAAGAGCACGACTGCATGACTGAGGCTTGTTTGTAGATTAGGTTGTGTGTAGATGTCGATGGGCTGCAGTGACCTATTAACACCACGCGGCCTGCATGCTCCTTAGCTACTCCGTTCAAATAAAAAAAATCTAACAGCGGTTTGGCTGTAAATATGTCTTAAGCTCTCCTCCAATCAGCTCTTTAGCGTGATAAGGATATAAGAAATAGATTTTTTTAATTATGGAGACGATTTCATGATAAAAAACAACAGAAATTTTCTGTCCAACCAGAAATTATAAAAAAAAACATGATTACTTACAAACGTTCCATATTGCACGGCTAATACAATTCCCGATAGCAATATAATACATTTAAGTAGCTCCATTTCCTCTGATTTACCTGCACGCCATTAAGTAATATTGAATTTGATGAAATATTGGATCCTCTCATGAATACCGTAATGAGCTCTTCCATTAGCGATACTTTTTGATTCATAGCTGAAAGTAACGTGGTTAATGTTCTGAATACGTTTTCCTTTCATATTATATAGGAAATAGGTATACAATGCTATAAGTAATATATATCTTAAAGTATTGCTTGAATACCCGGTAAAAATATTAAACCGCATAATGAATGAAGCTTGTGATGAAATTAGCTCTTCGTTTTTCGCTGAAAAGAAGAATACCGACGTTAAAATAAGGCGACCTGACGACCTCAGACTAGACTAGTTTAAGGTTGTTTTAGATGGCTTGGCTGTGAAATAGAAAGAGAATGTGAAAGAAGTCAGAAATGAAGTATAAACATAAAAAAATTACACATCACGCTCAAAGCCATCTACTAGGGCTCCTTATGTCATAGGTATTTGTGGAAATGCACAAAGACCAAAACGTATAATTTACACCGAGAGTAATTTAAACTCATTATTCAAAGTACTGCCCCGCTGAGTATGTAACCGTGACCTACATTGAGGTCAGCGAGTTAAATATTGCGCCCTACAGGTCGCAAAACAATACGAGTATTAACCGTACATTTTCATTTCATAAAACTACTATACTAAGATCAAAGGCGAGACGTTCGTGTAGTGGATGTAGTCATAACAACAGATTTGGTTTTGTTCTCCGAGGCAAATGCTCGCGATTGTAGTCCAAATAGAAACACTTTAATATCAGTTCAATTTCTTTTGATGGGAAAACTTTGAGCAGTAAATAAGAGCCGTGTTGTTTGAACAGTTCCTTCTAAAGATTTTCTTTCTACTTATGAAATAACACACTTTATACCTTAGAACACACATAAGCGTTGGTTGTAGATACTATAAACTGCAGCATCGGTTTAAAAACAGGTGACATCTAATGGGTCAAGGGCTCCCTGGAATACACGCGAATACAAGATAAGAACATAAACAGCTAGGCCGAAAATATAATTTACTAGTCTTCCGCTAGCGGCTTCGCCCGCGTGGACCCTTTTTATGCGTCCCCGCAGGACGATAACGACGTAAGACGATATATTGCTATATTAAAATCGCAGGCGTTTAGCCAGTTGCTTCAACCGTGTAAAAAGTCGCCGTAAAAAGTAGCCTATGTTCATCAGGGATAGTGTCAACTTCTATTGGTAAAATAATTTTTTAAATCGGTCCAGTAGTTTCGGAGCCTATTCAATACAAACAAACAAACAATCATAATATTGCAACTTAAGTCTGATGAATGCCAGAATCACATCCTATGCCGATGACGATCTTGGCGTGATTGTGGATCAAAGATTATCCTGGCAGCCCCATATTGCAAGTCATGTGTAGAGTCCGCAAATTATACTGGGTTTTTAACGTCTTACGCCATCTTATTCCTATAAACACTAATAGCAAACTTGGACAAAATTAACCTTTAAACGCGATATATTTTGCCTTAGTGCAATCGCTTTTAACCTACTGCATAACGATTTGGGGCGGGGCAGCAAAATCAAAATTAATGTCATTAGAGCGAGCACAACGTGGATTAATTAAAACAATGTACTTTAAGAAGAGAAGATATTCCACTGAAAGTCTTTATCACGAAAGTAACTTCATATTGGTAAGAAAACTATATATACAACAAATTATTAAAAAAAACTCGAATAAAAAAAGGAAACAAATAATGGTACAAGTTCCACATACTAAAACGGTTTTTTCAAAAATGCAATATAATAAAAGATCGTCAGTTCTTTATAATACAATAAATAAGAAACTAAACATATAACACATGTAATATTATGACTGCAAAAAGAATTTAACTGAGTGGTTAAAATCTCTTACTTACGACGAATGTGAATCTCTTGTGCAAATTAAACAATTATAGATAAACGAAACGAAACACACAAACACAGGTTATAGTTTTGTTACATCTAAGTTATTTTTTTAGTTTTAGAATTAACTATAGTGGTATACAAATTAATGTTCTGTATGGGAGAGCGGGGTACTTCTAACACAGGCACTGCGTGCTTAAAAGAAGGCCCTGACATTGTATTACCACAAACCACATTGTTAAAGAGCAATAAATTATTTTATTATATCTTTCCTCTTTATAATATTATTAGTGTAGATAATATAAGTTCATCATTAAAATTACTGCTCCGCTGGACATTTCCATTCTTCTTCTTAGGAGCCATTGCTCCTAAGAAGAAGAAAGAATTGCAAAACAATGTTAAGCGGTCTTAATATAATAAAAAAATCGTACCGATTTACGTAAAATAATACAAGTATAAGATAGATGTAAGATCAAAGATTGTGTTTTGGTTTTGTTCTTCGAGACCACGCTGGCTCGCGGTATTATAAACAGAAACGCCTTTAATCTCAGTTCAGTTCCTTTTGATGGGAAAACTTTGAGCAATAATTTAAAAACTTGTCGTTTACACACTTGGTTGTACATATTACTCATAGGTAGCAGCAGCCTCAAACATACTGAAGCGGTACTTTTGTTAATTTTGTGTTAATGTATATTGCTATTTGCCACCTAAAATCTTTAGTCAATAATGGGCGCCAGGCCTTAAACTTACCTTCTGTATGAACAAATGTAAGTCATTGATTGTAAGGCATATCTCTTCAGATAAAATGAAACAAAAAAATAAAATGTTGATTTTTCAATTTTGTAATTTGCATGTTAAAAGTGTTATACTATGTTAATGTACCATTTGGGTAAACTAATCATTCGGGTATGAAACATGTTACCGCTCGGCTAGTCCCAAAATACCTGAATTTTCTCCAAAAACTCAATCGCATGATAGTCGCTGAGGACATGTTAGAATGAGTCAATTCCGACCCAACATTCATAAAACGCATTGTTACTGGTGGTTTACGAGTTTGACAAGCAAACTAGTCAACAAGTTTGGAGTGGCGCCTTCCAACTGAACCGAAAGCGAAAAAACCACGCCAAAGTCAATCAAAAGTCAAAGTCATGTTGACTGTTTTTTTGACTATCGCGGTGTTATGCACTCGGAATTCTTGCCGGAAGGTCACACGGTAAATAATGAATGTTATTTGAGCGTTATGCGGCGTTTAAGAGAGCAAATTCGACGACTGTTTTTACCGCAATCGGTACGATACGAAATAAGTGTCTTAAACATAGTTTGTGTGAGTATGACGAGTTTTAATATGGTGTGCAAATCGACAAAAATGCACAAATATAGTATTCAAGAATAATTAGTTTATCTTTGATAATATGTTCACAATATTCTAAAATTCACTTTTTGCTACAAACGACTAAAGTAAAGTTCTATTCACGGACGAAAACTTTTTATTTCAGCAAGATTAAGAATTCTATTTAAACTCCAAAAGTATCGATAATTTCGTCGGCAGTATGGGACGTATAATTAACATTCTGTTTACTCAATTTCCAGTTTACGACGCCTGCGAAATTCGAGTTGAGAGAAACAAAATATTAAAGTTTCATGAAATTGAGCGACGTACGAGTACCTGCGTACTTTTATGTTACAGGCTTAGTTAGAGTATATGTTAAATTCAAAAGCCATACCAATGACAATATATAAAAATACGTAGACATGTCAGCAGTATGAAATTTTAGTTTTCAAAATGCCGAGGTGGCTGACGTGTTGTGTTTTTTCTGTATTTTTTTTGAAAACCGAAATCAGTTACTGTTTGCTTACTTAAAAAAAAAGTAAAACAGCGATATAAGCCCATTTTAACTAAAATGGGTTTTGTCTCTTTCCTGCCAAAGACATTACTTACGCGTAAAAATATGACAAAGCACATTTTAGTTAAAATAGGCTTACGACACTGAGGGTAATAAGGGGGTTAAAATTTAAATTCCCTTAAAAGAGAAAAACAGGATTATAAAATGTACGGACCAGACAAAAAAATATCTTTAAATTTAGTTCTCGCAGAGGAAAAATATTATCGAAGTTCTTAGGTATTTATTTGTGAGCGAGCAGTTATAAAATTGAGCAATTAAGTCTCGGAATATCCACGCCAGGCTTCGAAAAAAAACAAAAGCTGTCCACAATTTGTAAAGTATTCCATTTCGCAGTAGGCCAGATAGCCTAAATCTTTTGAGAGCATTTTAACAGCAAACAGTGTTTAACGATTTTTATGACCGTTTCTTAATTTCTTGATTGTTTGAATGTTTTTATTGTATTTGCTATCTATGTGATATAAATCGCAGACATAAATAAAATATTCAGCTATTGCGAAGGCAAAGATTCGTTCCTTACTTTAAAAAAAAGTAGAAATACGAAATCAAGTGAAGCAATAGTGGAGTTTTATGATAATTTATCCCTAGAGTAAGGCAACGAGTCACGCCATTGCAGAAATTGAGTCCGTAAGGGATTACGGAATAAAAATCTGGGATATTGTCTTCTTGCCGGCTTTCTTCTCAGTGTATGAAAACCCAATATAATAAAGGGTCCGAAGAGAAAACTCGCATAATGACATCATCCTCGCAGCATGTCTAAAACGCATTTTTATTCATATGAGGCTACGTACTATGTTACCTATTTAAGCTATAGGCATAGGTACCATAGTTCAAATAAAATTTTCGTTTCTCATGCAGATAAATAATATGTTAAACTAGTGTAGCTATATTTTTTATAAAAGCAATTTTACGCCAAATGATATTTTTCCTTGATTCCATAAAGATGCCGAACATCTTTTTATCGGATCTCTGAGGGTGAAGATTAAATTATTTGGACTAAAACGTTGACATCTGAAAATTTAAATCAAATGATATGATAAATATTTCATAAACTCATGTTTGTTATTGTATTTTATTATTTCTTTTTTAATTGTTAATGAAATTAAATAGAGAATTAACTGCAAAAATGTAAATTACACACGAAATAACTGAGATGAATAAAGTATACTGCACCGTATTATACCAAAATGATTTTATTACAAATTATATACGAAGCCAAAACTTCGGGGCCTGAAATAAACAGTAAAACTTATTTAGGCGTATTTGTACTTTGTTTCTTCTCCGTAAATATAAAAGTGTCAAACAAAATTGCGCAAATTGTGAATTATAGGCTTACCTTGCGGAATTGATGTTCGAAGGTAAGAATTATAGATATTTATAGGGGAAGGTTATTTTTTCTTTATTTAAAGTGCTCTGTCCATGAGACAATCGCTCTGTAAGGTAAGCCAAAAAAATTTACAAAGCAATGGTTATGATATCGACACATACATTGAAACGTGGTCTTAATTTAAGGAACAAAAATCCAAATGAATGCTAAAATGTGTTTTACAGACCCGTATGCCAGATGAACTTAAGTTTTTACAAAAGTTTTCATCAAAATCATTTCCAATCAGTTTTGAAAAGCCCTCTGCTGGAATTAAAGGGACTCTATTATGATTTATTATGTATCAAATGGCATAAAAAATATAGACCTCTCATATTTTGCTCATTCGATATCTATATAATACGATAAACTATATCAGGAAAGACAACCCGAGGCTAAACTTTTCATGACACAGATTTATAGTTGGCAATATTTAGGGTCACTCAAACTCGTTATTAGCACATCAAAGGAAGCCACTCCGGGACCCATCTCGACATAATTGTCCCTCGGGGAACTGAAACTGACCTCCGACTTATTCCGGGAGTCGAGTTTCAGAATCTCAAACATTATTCACGCGGTTTTTGGGGTTCGTACCTGCGCCCAAACAGATACGGCCTTATTAAGCCTCAGCAGCTACTTTTAGCATCGGCTATCGGTGATTTAGTCGCTAAAAGCGACGACCAAATGCTGCACTGGGCAAAATATCTATTCAAAGTTCGATTTAAAGTCTGTTCGCGCCAATTAAGTCATTTCACCTCCCTCCCCTTCATCCTCCCTCTCTTTCCCGCAAGCGCACTATTATATAATATCTGCATCGTTCGCACTTGGGCGCACGCATATGGATCAGGAAGATCTATCAGTCAGTCTGCTTTCGTTCGCCGTGCCGCCGACGCGCATGCAAGTCCTCTCGTGACAAGTGACAACCGCACCGCAAGCCACCTAACACGTGGTCAGACTCGCCGCATCGCCACCATCACCGCTGTCAATAGTTTGTGATTTAACTGACTCATAGTGTATTGTGAAGGACAACACCAGTTCCCGGGCAAGAGAAGATTGATCGAGGCTTCATCAGTACACGAGCATACCATCTGCTCCAGCCCCCTGGGATAAGCCAGGTCAGTGCGTTTGCTCCCTTTATCAATCCTTCTCGTTTTCCACCTTTAATTCGACACGCAACTTACAGTCCACAATTCCTACACCCGCAGTGGGGGACCACCCTCCTTTCCACCCTTTATTCCACCACCATTTTTGGTCATATCGAACCGGAGGTCCCACCCCTTTATCCAACAATTTTGGTCCAGTCGAGCCGGATTTCGAGTCAATAGTTAATAACTTCACCCGGGTTAATTATTTAATCTCATAAATACGCATATGTATGTATTTCATGTAATATATTATAAGTGCCTATTCATATTTATTTTTGCAAATAAGTATTATATCTACGATTATTTTATATCCCGCATATTAATAACGCACCGCTCACGTAGGTATATTATTCTTTTTGCAAAACGCACCGCACCATCCGCTATTTATTTTTGCAAATAAGTATTATATCTACGATTATTTTATATCCCGCATATTAATAACGCACCGCTCACGTAGGTATATTATTATTTTTGCAAAACGCACCGCACCATTCGCACCATTATTTACCTATATTTGTAATCGAAATTACACCTCATAGGTACGCATTCTATTTTTCATTTATTGAAGTCCGCCATATTATAACTGGAAACGACGCGACCGGCGATCGTTGTTTCGCTAGTAACTACCTACGTAATCATTCATTCATTACGCCATACATAATTTTTATAATCTTAACTGTTTTAACTGATTTATCTTGTTCACGACAAAATGTCTACTAAAGGTAAAATTGAATCTGAAACGCTTTCAAATGCCGAAATTAGATTGAAAATATTAATTGCAAAACGAAATTCTATTTACGAACGTTTACAACAAATTTATGATTTATCTATAAGTGCATCAAGTTCGTCAGACGAACAGGACACATTTCTTGACACGGCATCTGACCTTGAATACTTGCGTACTGAGTTCAAGGACACGTTAGAATCTTATAATGTTACAAATTTAAAATTAAATCCAAACGCGCAAGTAGATTTCGGATCGTGGAAATCTTTTCATGATCTATATAGTCGTATTAAAAGTCAAGTGTCCAAATTAAACGCTCCATATTCATCTTCAAGTAAATTACAGAATAGTTTACCTATAAAAATTATACCGTCGCTTCCGCCCATAGAATTACTTTCTTTTAATGGGGACATACGACACTGGTCTATGTTCTACCAACAATTTAAAACCTTAGTTCATGATAATCAGCAATTAACAGATGCTGAACGCGTCTATTATCTTGTTAGTAAACTTAGTGATAAGGCATTATCAATCTGCTCAGGCTTAATGCCTACAGCTGAAAACTATTCTGTGATATGGAACGCGCTCATACGTAGATATAACGACGAGCGTGCGCTCGCGACTACCTACGTCAGTCAGCTGTTAGAACTGAAGAACGTAAACACTAACACATCCGCTGGTTATCAAATATTTATGGATAAATTTGATGCTTCTATTAACGCTCTTAAGCAACTTAATATTGATGACATATCTGATTTTCTGTTTCTAAATATCGCGCTTAGAAAATTAGATAACGATACCGTAAAGTCGTTTGAAATGTCATGTCGCAACGTAAATATACCTAAATATTCCGCTTTGGTTCAGTTTTTACATGACCAGAATAGGGCTTTGTGCCATACAATAAATACTTCGCATACGTCTAACAACCATAAAATTAAAGGTAATTTGGTTCCCGCTCCCGCTAAGAATATAAGCAAAACTTTTATTAATACAGATTCGTCTCGGTCATGTATTTTCTGTAAATCGGGTGATCACGAACACCTATTTGTCTGTCCGCATTTTTTAAAAATAAATGCACAGGACAGGTACAATTTTGTAAAACGAAATAAATGTTGTATTAATTGTTTAAGTAATAAACACGCCACTCCTTTTTGTAAGTCACAGCGTAGATGTAGGTATTGCTCCCGCTCGCACCATACGCTACTTCATTTTGTTAGTAGTAGGAATAAGGTCGATCAGCCTTCGGAACAAGGTCCAGGAGAACAAAATACATCCACGTCATGTAACGTTTCGCGCGATTGTGGTAATGCGCCGCACCGCACTACATTATTGGGGACTGCGAGGATTAAAGTTTGTACTAAATACGGACACCAATATTTGTTGCGTTGTTTAGTGGACCCTGGCTCGCAATGCGATTACATTACGAAACAGTGTTGCAAACGTTTATACCTACCGATCTCAAATAAAACACCAGTTAAAGAGGCGCAAGGAATCGGTGGAATATCGCAGAAGATTTTAGGTGTTACTTCTTTGCAGTTTAGCTCCCGCTTTGATGAAAATAAACTTTATCATATTGAACCGTTAGTCGTTCCCACTATAACTGGACAATTACCCGATTCGCTAATAGACGTTTCGAAAATTAATTATATAAATAATTTACGTTTGGCTGACGATCAATTCCATAAACCAGGTGACATTGACGTTTTATTAGGGGTTAACACTTATTTACAAATTTTGTTAACTGATAAAATAATTAATTCGCAATCGCCGAGTGCCATAGAAACGTCACTAGGATACATAATAATGGGAGACGCAGAGATCGACTTTCCTACTTGCATGCCGCGTTCTTTAGTTTCTTATCCTACTCGTATTGATAAAAGTCAAACGTCGCTCAAGTTAGAGAAGCTGCCGCAAAAAACTTATTTGAGTCCTGATGAGCAGGAATGTGAGAATATTTATAATTCCACTACTCGTCGCAATTTGAACGGACGATATGTTGTCGCCCTGCCCTTCAAGGACACGCCTGATAAGTTAGGTGATTCTTATATAACCGCTAAAAAACGCTTCTCGCTCCTAGAGAGACGTTTTTAATAAATGTCCCGATCTTCGCTCCCGCTACAATGACGTCATTCAAGAATACATCAACAAGGGTTTTTTATCATTGGTTGCTTCAAATAATTCTACGGAACCTTGCTTTTATCTCCCGCACCACCCTGTAATACGTAATGATAAAAGTACAACTAAATTGCGAATAGTACTCGACGCAAGCGCTAAGTCAGATAATGACATTTCATTAAATGATATTTTACATAGTGGGCAAAATTTACAGTCTGATATTTTTAATATTTTAATAAACGTACGAGTTTATCGCATCGCCTTTTTTGCCGACGTTAGACAAATGTATTTATGCATTGAAGTACAAAAATCGCACCGCGCGTTTCAACGCATTCTTTATCGCTTTTCTAATGAGGAAGACATACAAACATACGAATTTAATCGTGTGACTTTTGGTTTACGCTCTTCGCCTTTTCTTGCGCTACGCACATTACGTCAGTTGGCTTCCGAGGAGAGAGAGTCCTATCCTCTGGCTGCTTCGGTGGTCGAGCGAGATATTTATATGGACGATATCGCGTCCTGCGCGCCCTGCGTCAACAGCGCCGTTGACGTAGCCACTGAACTAATTCAAATGTTTCAGCGTGGAGGATTTGAATTGGTTAAGTGGACTAGTAACAGTTCAGAGCTTTTACAGCACATCCCCGCAACGCACCGTCAGCTTGACGAGGTCTCATTCGACGACCAAAATATTTTTAAAATATTGGATCTTCGTTGGCACCCCGCAACTGATTGTTTTTCTTTTCTAGTTTCGCCGCCGCCGCTCGCTTGTACCAAGCGTTCTATTTTATCCGCAACCGCTCGCTTGTATGATGTTCTGGGGCTCGTGGGTCCAGTAGGTAATTCTTTTCTCTAAGGCTTCTCATTAAAACCTTATGGGTTCTCAAACTTGACTGGGACCAGGCTCCGCCCGCTCACGTTGTCACTGCATGGCAACAATATATTTCAGAGTTACCTTTGATATCGAAATTAAAGTTTCCTCGCCATATGGGTATAAATAAGAATTCGCAAGTCTCGCTAGTCGCGTTCGCCGACGCCAGTGAAAAGGCGTATGGCTGCGTGATTTATTCGCACATCGTTAATGATGATGACTCACTAGTGATAACGCTACTAATTTTATTGCTTCGCGTTCATACTTGAAGGAACTTCATTCCTTTTTACGTTCAGACGAATATTATAAAGTATTTAATCAGGTCCTTTCTGATAACCGCATCACATGGAAACTTAACCCTCCAAACGCTCCACATTTTGGTGGGCTTTGGGAGTCAAATATAAAGATAGTAAAGTATCATTTATTTCGCGTCATAGGTAAGCAAATCCTCACGTATGAGGAATTGCTTACTGTCCTCACTCAGGTCGAACGCATATTAAATTCACGACCGCTTTACGTGTTAAGTAGCGATCCGGAGGAACCTACTGCACTTACGCCCGCGCATTTCCTCGCTGTTAATCCACTTGGATGCTTACCCGCCGCGGATCTTAGTAAAGAACGCATTAATCTTTTATCACGTTTTTCATTGCTTGATTCGATAGTTCAGTCATTCTGGAAGCGCTTCAGATCAGAATACTTACATACACTACAAGCAAGAGAAAAGTGGAATAAACATTCTATTAATTCCATTTCTGTAGGAACCGTTGTTCTTATCGATATGGATAACGCTCCGCCTCTTCAGTGGCCGCTAGGCGTCGTCACTGAACTGTTTCCTGGTAGGGATGGTGTGGTGCGCGTTGCACAAGTGAAGACTAAGAGCTCCACTTTGCAGCGGCCCATTGTTAGACTTTGCTCTACCAACACAATAATATTGTAGTTTATATTTTATAAGTTATAGTTTAAGTATAAATTCTCATCCCGCTATTATAATATTTTTATTAATTTACTAATTATATTCATCGCATCGCCTCTGTTCACCGCATATATAGTTTTTTTCTATATGATATTAACTCCGCTGTATATATTTATGTTTTTTTTTAATTCGCTATTTGAGGAGACCTCAAGGCCGGGGGGATGTTCGCGCCAATTAAGTCATTTCACCTCCCTCCCCTTCATCCTCCCTCTCTTTCCCGCAAGCGCACTATTATATAATATCTGCATCGTTCGCACTTGGGCGCACGCATATGGATCAGGAAGATCTATCAGTCAGTCTGCTTTCGTTCGCCGTGCCGCCGACGCGCATGCAAGTCCTCTCGTGACAAGTGACAACCGCACCGCAAGCCACCTAACACGTGGTCAGACTCGCCGCATCGCCACCATCACCGCTGTCAATAGTTTGTGATTTAACTGACTCATAGTATATTGTGAAGGACAACACCAGTTCCCGGGCAAGAGAAGATTGATCGAGGCTTCATCAGTACACGAGCATACCATCTGCTCCAGCCCCCTGGGATAAGCCAGGTCAGTGCGTTTGCTCCCTTTATCAATCCTTCTCGTCTTCCACCTTTAATTCGACACGCAACTTACAGTCCACAATTCCTACACCCGCAGTGGGGGACCACCCTCCTTTCCACCCTTTATTCCACCACCATTTTTGGTCATATCGAACCGGAGGTCCCACCAACAACAGAAAACACAAGTTTACCAGGTTTCCGCCCGTGTGAGCTACACGTTTTTAACACGCTTTTATTAGCTTCACCTGTATGTTTGTGAGCTTGTGAGCTTGTTTGTGACTTTCTTTTGGACTCGATTTTGACCCACTTTCAACGGAAAGATTTAATTCAAACTTTTGACACTTATCTTGATAAGTGTTTCGTGCTATGTGCATGCTGTACAGATTTAAGATTTCAACACTCGGATATGTTATATATATATATAATGTTTTTATCATAACAGTTTTTTATATTTTATAAGTCTATTTTTGTATCTCTAAACCGGTTTTATTCATGTTAAATAATACCAAATTTACATGAATCAGCAATTGAACATTTGTAGGTACGATAACAGCACACAAGAAAATTGCCTCCAACATACGAGTGGCGCAAAAAGCCATTTCGAGGAACATAAAGTTATATGGATATAAGATTTTTTGAGAACACTCATGGGAATAACGGATCGCTCTATTTGAAGACCTCCTACATAGCCAAGCAACTATATCTACAAAAGAAAAAGCTAAAATTTTACCTCTTTTGGCAACAAAATTTCGCAATCAGTGGCTAACTTTTATCCCATATCTCATTTATCTTTACTAATATTACAAATAGCAAAGCTTGTGTATTTGTTTAGATGGATATTTGTTGCTCAATCAAACAAAAACGGCTGAACGAATCGGGATGAAATTCGGAAAAGAAATAGATTATACTTTGGAAAAACATATATTTTTATACCCGTATATATGCTTTTTATCGCAGAAAATGTACTGTTCCCGTGGAATAGATTACCATAATCACATATTATAAACTCATATCACCCGAGCAAAGCCGGGCCGGATCGCTAGTATTAAATATGTATTGGTTTAAAAAAATAGCCATAAGTTTATCGGAACATTCTAATTTTACCATCTTTTTCAAAAATCTATTGTTAAAAAATATTTAGATATTAGTTTTCCTATGAGAGCACAACGACTTGATCGAAATAAGCTTAGAGTCTAACAAGGACTAGAGTCTAACAAGCAATAATGAAGGTCAACTTATGGGTGTTTTATGTACAAGAGTATAAATAAAAATTTAAAAGCCTTAGTTATAACTACAAAATATTAAGTTTTAAATAGTGTTTTTTATTATTTTATTACTATCCGCGTGGCACAATGGTTACCATGCCGGACTGCCAATCGAGGGGTCCCTGGTTCGATTCCCGGCGAAACAGAAATTTAAATGATGAGTTTAAATTTCTGTTCTTGGTCTGGGTGTTTGTGTTCCTGTCTTTGTATGTGTTCATGCCCACGACTTAGGGTTTTGGCAAAGGGAGATCTCCCGCCGGGCGAGGTGGTCATGCCCGGGGAGCGGCCGCGCTTCAACTGACTCAATTCGGAGCTTGTATATATGGTAGGATATTCCGAAAAATTCGTTAGCGTGATTCAGGAATACCCGTAGCGCCATCTCTTGATGAGTAGCGGAAGGTCGCTACATCACCCCCTGCTCAGACCGGAGGTCGATAGCTTCAGAAATCCAAGCTTGTGCAGTCTTCGCTTACAAGCGGCTTCAATGCCCTCTATCTTCAGTGAGTCGAGATGTGAAGGTGAGGCCTTGTGTTGCCCTCTATCCGCGGTGAGTCGGGATGTGAGGGTGAAGCGAGGTATGGAGATACCCTCTATCCACGGTGAGTCGGGATGTGAGGGTAGGTTGAAGTGTGGGGGCGAGTAGTGGGTACTCGAGCCATCCACGAAGTTGCTGGAGGTAGCAGAATCAGGAAGCGTAGTCCAGACGCGCTGCGATGAACCTGATGAGCTGCTGAAGTGGTGCTGCAGTCCATCCAGGGAGTGAAGGTGCGACTGATGAAGCTCAGAAGGGACGTATTCTTGTCCGGGGTCACCAGTTTGGCAAAGGGAGATCTCCCGCCGGGCGAGGTGGTCATGCCCAGGGAGCGGCCGCGCTCCAACTGACTCAATTCGGAGCTTGTATATATGGTAGGATATTCCGAAAACTTCGATAGCGTGATTCAGGAATACCCGTAGCGCCATCTCTTTATGAGTAGCGGAAGGTCGCTACAGGGTATTAATTACCTTACTGTGGGGCTATGAGTGTGTAACGTTTTTTTACGATCCCAATATGCTTTTGCTGGAATATTGTTTTAACATAAGTGGAGAACTTTTTGTTAGTAGGTACATATCTACGTACTCGTAGTTTATAGAACAGAGGGATCTGCCAATTCGGGTTCACAAAGGGATTCTCGATGTCTTCAACAAGTTTTATTACAAAACTAGCAGGAGTAAAATTCGATATATTATTTTCTGCTTTATATGCATTTTTTAAACTGTGATGAGCAAATTAACAGTTTTCTAGAGGTTAAAAGCTTTTCTATTACATACATTTGTAATCCTGTATTGTTGTGTCCAGTAATATTTTACACCCATTAAAGTGTTTTATTATTTATTCGTTACTTTAAGTAATAATAATGTCATACATTGTTATGTCACTGATATATAAAATAAATCTGCACCGATTGGAGTAGCGTGGTGGAGTAAGCTGCAGGCTTTCCCTCTGATGGGGAAAGACCGCTGCTCAACAGTAGGAAGCAGGGTTGCAGTCAGCATGGGTATTCCCCCCCCCCCCGACACCAAAAAAAAAGAAGGAAGCAACATACCTATTATTATCTAGCTTATTCTTAGGTTACTTTTTTCGTTTGGGAGATCTTTTGAGATTCTTGTGTCCTTAAATTTGGACATCGGTACGCCCATGGCAGCCAGAATTATATGCTACGATTCTATGAGTTAGGTTTTATCATTGCTATAAATCTCGCCGCGCATGTATTAAAGTACTGGGCCCATAAACGATACAGGTCGCTATGTTTACGATTACACATTACACACAGTATGTGTGGCCGCACGATACTACTCTTTTATAACCTTTGCCTGCTACTTACAACGTTTCAGTCTGACTGTAGACTGTAAAAGCGAATGTATGCAGCCTTTAATCTGAATAGTAAATAAGCAATTTTTTATAGACAGCGTAGAAGTAAAATTAACCATAATGTGTAAAGTTTTAATGAAGTTTGCCAATATGGAAAAAAGTTCAAAGTCTGTAACTTTGTTTTGTCTTTGGCGAGTCGGAGTTTGAAAAGCGAAGATTAGGACAATGTGACGTCATTAGAGCGACGCTGCCGAGGTCATTTACAAATTACTGGATCCCGGAGTGAAAAGGAGGGCATGGATCATCTGACCATAAGGAACTGAATATCATGTGGTATTATGAAAATAGCTGGCTTTTTAGCAACCCTTTTTTGCCCACTGCTAGGCACGTGCTAAGGTCACGGAAGCCCTGAAGCTTACTGCACCACGCTGCTTTAATGGAAAGCAAGGAAATGCTCATAAAAATATAAGCTGCAAGCGATCACTTACCGCACACTCAACCGCGCCCGTTTGGCTTAACTTCGTAGATCGCTTGAGTTCTATGCCAGCCGCCGGGCTACGTGCGCTTCATTATGAATTTGAATCGAAAAATTACTACGATTCTGAAATCATCGTCACGACTAAAAAAGGGAATTCATAATAAGTAAGAAGGCAGAATTATAAAATTTATTGTATTAAACTTTTATTATCACGTGGTGGACTGCAGGCACCTGCGGGTAACATGAGCCGGTGCTATCCATTTCAGTTTTGCTGACTTACAGAATTGATTAAAATATCCTTGTAAAGAAACCGATTTGTATGACCGTTAAGTATTATATTGACAGTTGGGATTAATTATAACTCCAGAAACAGTTTACTGGCGAAGTTATAAGCAGCTGTTTCTGTTACCTTGACATTTTTTTACCACGGTTGCATGATGCCCATGGCGTTCAAACATCAAATAAGTTTACAAAATATACCTGTCATGTCAGGTATAGGTTCAATATTGTATCATAACTCAAGTAAACCAATACTTGGTTATGTGTTATTCTTGGTAAAAATCAAATAGTAATTTAGATAATTACATGATACGAATGACTCGTGAAAAGTGTGAACAAACTAAATGGAAAATCAAATAATATCTCAAAGAATATGTATGAGTTATTCCAATTCAAGCCGCTGTTAACATAGAGTTAAAATATAATTATTCAGAAAGATTAAGTAAGTATATATTATTTGCATGGAACTGGGCGCGCTGTTTTACGTATGTCATAGCTTTGTGTTTTGTTTTATTGGGGTTTTTTTTATTATTTTACACCTTTATTTTTCTGAACAGGCTCTTTTGAACATTTTGGCACACAATTTTTTTTGACAATTCACACAACGCCCTCTGATTCCCAACTAAATAGAACTTGTGCTATGGTAATAGCTAATAAACATACTTATATAATTCTAAATACGTACTTAAATAGATAAATTAACACTCAGACACAGAACAAATAGTCATGTTTATCAAACAAATATTTGTCCTGGGTAGGAATCGAACCCACGGCTCGTCACCCTAGTGGGTGACTAAATGACAGCATCCGTGGTGACTACACTACTCCTCTTAGCAATTCCGTAATTAGCAGGGCAAATACGGAGCCCGTGTCGCCCTAATTGAATATCGCGTAAGGAGCTCGAGTGCCTAAAGCTGCGACACTTCAATCGAATTATCTCCGAGTCCCAAAGTGATAATAATAATAAATAATAATTTATTTATTTGTATAAACTTGTACAGTAAAAACATATGAAGTCTCTGGTCCCTGAATTAGTAAAAACTGTGTCTCAGAGACCAGTGTCTTCTCCCAATATTTATATTGCTAGAGTTATACAATCAGACTTATGTATATTTTCAACATGAGTTTTTATAAAGACAAAAAATAAAAACAAACAAGAACAAAGTAATTATATGTGATGTGTGTGAATGAATGTATGTGTGTGTTTATGTGTGTATGTATGGGTGTGTGTATGTATATTATTGTATATGTATGTGTGTATGTATATGTATGAATGTATGAATGTATGTATGTATGTATGAATGTGTGTGTGTGTGTATGTATGTGCGAGCGTGTATTTGCTATATACTCATTAGTACATTTTCTACATCATCATAGTCAAGGGTACCGAGCCAGGTAAGTATAGTATGTTTAAATTTATTATTAGAATATGTTTTTAGCTTTAATTTTAGTGTATTATTTAGTTTGTTGTACAGGCGTGGCGCAACACTGTCAAAATGTTTTTTTGCAATTTTACTACGGGCTCGCGGTACCGGACATCTGTCGATGCGTTTGTGACTTGCAGCTGCAGGTAAGTTTGGAACTACGTTAGTGTGATATTTATTAAGCACTTGAAGTATAAACAGTTTTCTTACTGAAAGAACTCTAGCTCTTTCGTAGACATTACTTGTAGGGTGCCGGTACGGTAATTGTAGAAGAACTTTGAGCACTGCTCTTTGGGCTCTTTCAACGGATATCAAGTGTGTCTTTGCAGCATTTCCCCAGATACAAATGCAATACCTAATTAGGCATTCGCCCAAGGATTTATAGGTTTGTATAAGTAACTTTAGACTCGCAACGGCGCGTAAGTTTTTAAATATATACACCAATTTCCGGATTCTTATCGACAAGGAATTGATATGGAGTTTCCAGTTAAGGTTAGAATCCACGATTACTCCTAAATATTTAATATTGTGTGTCATTTCCAAACTTTTACAGGTACACAAGTTGGTTGCACGATTATTCTGACGATTACATGGGTAAGTATGGATTATTAAACTAGCAGGTGGCCCAGCCAAGGTGGTCTTACTAAAGCAAATATATTTGGTCTTATTAATATTAATTGTTAAAAGATTGTCTTCTAGCCATGCCGTGACTTTCGCTAAACCACACTCAGCTAATTCAACGACCGATTCCCAGGACTTTTCGTGAAAAATTAGAACTGTGTCGTCAGCGAACATTATAACATCCATTCCAAGAAGGGATGTTTTACAAAGTTCGTTGACATAAATTAGAAATAGGGTTGGAGCTAACGTGCTTCCTTGAGGCAAACCAAACTTGCTAAAACCAACATCGCTCTCGTAGTTTCCTACCCTAACACGCTGTTCTCGATCACTGAGATAGCTGTTGAACCATTCCAGGGCAATACCTCTGATACCTGAGTTCTCTAGCCTAGTCAATAAGATAGGGATGGACACCGTATCAAACGCCTTTTGGAGGTCTAAAAAGACTCCTATGCATCGGTTGTTCTGATCTAGATGGTCTTTAATTAAAGTAGTCAGACTAAGAACAGCGTCTTCAGTACATTTTTTGCTCCTGAATCCAAATTGGTTACTGCAAAGTAAATTATTTTTTTCCAGATAATCTAAGAGACGTTTATTAACTAGTTTTTCAAATATTTTTGATAAGGTGCATAATAAGGAAATAGGCCGGTAATTAGTAGGGCTAAATTTGTCACCGTTTTTATAAATTGGACATATTGTAGCTTTTTTAAAAATATGTGGGAACTTACCCTGTTCAAAACTGAGATTGCATAAGTACGTTATGGGGCTAGTGATATAAGGAATTATTTGTTTAAGGGTGTATGAAGTTATTTTATCCCATCCAGGTGCGCTAGCTGTTCGTAACGCAGTTATTACTGCTTTAACTTCTAATTCGTCAGTTAAAAACAGGGAGAGTGATTGCAGGGGCCTTTCTCTAGCTATACAATTTTTGGCTAATTTTATTTCAGATGTATTAAGTTTATTGAGAATTATATCTGATAATTTTTGTCCTATCGATGTAAAGAAGACATTAACCTCGTTAAGTGAATCTTTAGGGGTATCGTGTATACTCAAGAGCTCATGTGAAAACTGTTTATTTTGGCTAAGATTGCAAACTTCTCTTATAACTTTCCATGTTTGTTTAATATTTCCACTACTTTGTTCTAATTTTGACTGGTAATATTGGTTTTTGAGTGTTTTGATTATTTTATTACATATATTTCTGTATTCTAAGTAGCGTTTTTTCTTATCTGCGTTCTCTGGATCCCTTTTCATTTTTTTGAATAATTTATCTCGTTTCCTAATAGATCTGACGACACTCACTGTGATCCAGGGTTTCAATGGACGGTTCTTTTTATGCTGATTAAATATTTTGGTATTACTATTTATGTATTCTAAAAGACGACTTGAAAAGAGTTGTACGGCAGCGTTAACGTTATTAATTAGATACAGATCGGACCACTTCTCTTTTCTCAATTGATCTTGAAGGCTGTTATAATCAATTCTTACTTTGTGGTATGTTGTTGAAACTTTACTTATTTTCGTTTGATTAATAAATAACAATATTGGTGAATGGTCGGTCAACAACTGCTCATAAACAACTGTTTTCCATGCATGCATGCATTTAACCATAAAGTGGTCTATGCATGTGTTTATTCTTGTAGGCATATTAACACCTTGTATTAACCCATACATAGCCATTAGATTGAGATAATTTTGAGCATCATTATTGAAAGGGTGACAATTTGGCAAAATATCAATATTAATATCACCTGTAAGGATTACATTTGGAGTGTCGATGGTTTGTAATACGGATTCAAGGGAAAACAGATAATTATTTGGGTTCCTGAAACAAGGTGGTCTGTAAGTGCAAATGATTGTAAAAAGATGACCAAGCGTGACTACCAAACAGTTTCCCTCAACAACAGGGGGCTCTGCACATGAAGCAGCAATTTCTTCGCGGACGTAGGCAACTACACCATCATTTTGGTTAAGATTATTTTTTGTGTAGTATAAATTATAACAGTCTATTGTTGGCGGAGGGTTAGCAATATTTGTCCAACATTCTGTTAAAACAATCACGTCTATTTTAATATTAATACTTGAAAGGAAGGCTAAGAAAAGATCTAAATTGCGATTAATGCTGCGTATATTGACACAAATTAATGTTAAAGATTGGTGGTCAATCTTTTCCTGAGAGATGTTTAATACTTTTGCAGTTAGACTTGGATCACTTACTGAATAACATTCGGCGTTCGCTGTGCTATCTACTTCTGAGACTAAGAAGTCATTAACAATATTATTTTTTGTACTATCCATATTTGTTGTGATAAGTAACTAGATGCTGGATTTTAGTTATATAATAGTAGAGGATGGAAATACAAAAAGTGATCATTGGTTTGTGTAACGCTTTATGATGGAAAATTGCATGTTTTTCATGCATATCTGGTACGTTGAGAATAATCGATTGACTATGAGTTAGTGTAGTAAATATAGTGGTAGTGAGTATTTTGTGTGAGTGTTGTAGTATGTGTATAGTTTGTAGCAGTGTGTTATTGTTGTGTGGATAGCGCAATGTGGGTGTGTGATGTATTTTATTTTTAGAGAATGTAGTACATCTTTTAAAACATAAAATATTATAGAACAATATTATAAATAATGGTGAGAAAGGGCAAAGAAAGTTATGACAAAAAATCACAAGTAGTCATTTTTCCTTTAGGGCTTCTAGATCGCTTTCCTTGGTCACTCTTATATGGGGGCCGCCATCAGTTCTTCTTAAGTATACTATTCCTCTTGTTGTCCAGCAGTATTTATAATTGTATTCCTTGGCAAATTCTCTAGCTAGGAAAAACAATTTTTTACCTAAGAACGTAAGACTCTCTGTTACGAATATTGGCTTTGGTGGTCCATTAATCTTAAGATTAGATGTGCTTAGCTTAGTAGTAGTATACTTTTTGTTGTACGTCTTGACGGAGCTTAAAATTTTGTCCCTCAAGAGAACAGTGGATAGCTGGGCAACAATTGGTTGATCTTTTCCATTTTTGTTATTTATACGAAAGACGTCACGAATTTCAGTTGGTTGAACTGATACATTAACGGCATCACCCAGACTTTTTACTATCTTAAGAAGGTCTTCTTTTGTTTCACCGCGGGTATTTTTTGGAACATTACGGATCTCAAGACTAGAGCTCTGCAGGCGACGTTCCATGAATTCAAGTCTACTTTCTAAAGACTTGATGTATTTTTCATCTGAAGCTGATTTTTGCTCCAATGTTTTTAATTTTGTAATCATTTCTTCATATTTCTGCGATAAAAAATCTATAGAGCTAGCAATATCATTATTTTGTTCCGTGTGTGCATTAATACCGACCTGAATTTTTTCCATTAAAGCATTAAATTTTTCATCTTGTTCTTTCTTAATTGCCGAGAACATTTCTAAAAATTCCTCCCTCGTAAACTCTTCTCGTTTCCGTTTACGCATCGTGATGTTTGGTTCACTCGAAGCAAGCTCCCGCACTTTATTAGAATCACCGCCTAATGTCTCTTTAGTGGGGCTGCTTAAGTTAGAGTCCGATTCATAATGTGTTATCGGTGCGGTTGGAGTACCGAGTCCACGGGGCGGTGTGCGACGGAGCGGCATTATTGAGCGAGCGCAGTTCGGGCGGTTTGACGTAATGTCGATGAGAAATGGTGCGCGTATTCCGCAAACAGGTACCAGGCAATCAGAGCGCTCAGTGTCTCATAAGTTAATGTCTCTCGTTCACGCGCATACGCATGTAGCACATGCAACAGGTAGATGCGTGCGTGTATGATCTATGCGTGTATGCAGAGCGTGGCAAGTCGTTGTAGTGGTGTGCGTACTTTTGTGTTTTTATAAGGTATGGTTGTGGTGGTAACTCACCATATCACTCGGGAGACACACAATTTCGCAACGCTTCTTCACTATTATGCGCTCCTATTTTTTCGCACTGTTTTATATGGTTCACTAATTTTAATTATTTTTAGAAAAATACTTTGTGATTGTACTAATTTGGCGTCTGTTCAGCACAGGGGTCCGGGGGAGAAGGCGAACTTGTGCTATGGTAATAGCTAATAAACATACTTATATAATTCTAAATACGTACTTAAATAGATAAATTAACACTCAGACACAGAACAAATAGTCATGTTTATCAAACAAATATTTGTCCTGGGTAGGAATCGAACCCACGGCTCGTCACCCTAGTGGGTGACTAAATGACAGCATCCGTGGTGACTACACTACTCCTCTTAGCAATTCCGTAATTAGCAGGGCAAATACGGAGCCCGTGTCGCCCTAATTGAATATCGCGTAAGGAGCTCGAGTGCCTAAAGCTGCGACACTTCAATCGAATTATCTCCGAGTCCCAAAGTGATGGTGCAGGAACATTTAGATATATGTAGTATATGTATCTTTCTGTAGCGATATACGATATGTACGAGTATCTTAGGTATGGCTTGGCGGCTGGCGTAGAATTAGTAGAGCATTGGAGCAGCGTGGTGAAGAAGCCTTTACAATAATGGGGAGAGACCCATGCCCAGCAGTGCTACGCAAAAAGGATTACAGCAAAAAATATATTTTTACTAGGTACTAGGTAGGAACTAGGTACCGGTGAAGCAGTAGTGCAGGTGAGAAAAGTAAATAGTTTCGAAGCAGTAAACAGCTTATACATTTATTAATGAAAATTTGCGATCGTAAAAGATGTCTAACATGGGTCAGCTAAAACCGTTTAGCCAGCGGCTGTACGTGGCCAAGTCAGGCCAGGCCATTCAAGTGCTTGGGCACCCAAGGGCCTTTCTTCAACCTTTTTCATGTCCTACTGCTGGGCACAGGTCTGCTCTAACAAGTAAGAGGGATTTAGGCCTTAGTCCACTACGCTGGCTAAGTGCCAGTAATTGGTAGACATCATACCTTCGAGAAATTATGCATTTCTTTTAGGCATGCACGGCGTTGGAAAACATCATAATCAATTAAATATCACAAAATTTTCCATCACCGTGGAGCAGCGATAAAAGAGGTGCGCGCCGAGGATTTGAACCCGGCATGTCCTGCGTCCAAGTTCAAGGGCCTTTGAGGTACAAATTCTACATAACTTATTATCTCTCTTATGGTGCAGGGCAGCTTCTGAAGATTTATCCGAAGATCCAAAAAATACTGTTTTATAAAAGCAGACTGCTCAAACTAAGACCTTGATGCTTTTGGAACGAGAAGGATCATAAATATTATGAGTTCAGTAATAGCATGGAAGTCATGGCAGACGTTCGTTACAAATCGCGCGACTAACGCGCTGAATACGAAACATTACGAGAATGGCGTCTCTCAAAGACAGCTTATTGCCGTGAAATTTCGCTTTTATCGTCCATTATTCAGCTCACAAAGGGATACAAATTTGAAGTTATAAATTGTGTCCAACAAAAGTGAGTACTTGTATGTACACACTTACATAAGTATTCGTAGTTTCTTATACTGTGAAGCGAACTCTGAACAAACAATTCATAATACCATTTATATGGTAGATCGAGAGTTTTTTTCTTCGCTTCTGTTTTCTTATTTTAGTAGTCAGCTTAAAATTAAATCAAAACCCTATATCTCGTCTTTTCTTGGGCTTTATTATGTAGGTAGATAAATCATATTTAAAAATACTTGCAGCCTATTTTTGTGAGTGATAGAACTTGCTTCGTTTGAACGGTGAAGTACCATCACTGCACCCATTTACTACCACGACTATTTACTACCGGTACTACTCACGGTGCATAATTGATGGTGCTCAACTAGTTGCAGACCTGACTAGGTCCTTCCTCGTAGTCCCTGTAGCTTCGGGATTAAGAATAGAGCTACGGTATCCGCTGCCTGATCGTAAGAGGCGACTAAAAGGGGGCTTCCCGTCCAGCCAGCAGCCTCGGGAAGGGCGGCGGTGTGTGCGTGGCCGCATGCCGCCGTAAGCATCGGAAGGTGTAGGAGAGCACATCTGCTCTCCCAAAGATGGGCCCGTTCCAGGGCGTCGCGTATAGAGGACACCGGTGCGTTCCACGGGAAATCCCGGAGTCCTCCCCAAGCGCAGAGGCAGGTCACCGAGGGGGTTTTAGTGAGGTCAAATCCCACATAACCCGGTATCCTCTCCCAAGGTGCTGGGTACCTTTTGAAGGTTTCCCCCCCGATACCAAAAAAAGGTCCTTCCTCATGAGCCGTCGCGGGCGGCCGCTAAGAGGCGCACTGTTATTAGTAATGTTAAGTTAATAGTGATGTTAAGCAACACTCACAATTTGCAATGTAATAAAATATTTACTACTGTAGCAATTGGGTAGTTGACAATATGAACAGAAAAATTCAAAATGAATAGTTCAAAAAGGTACCACTAAATTAGGCTTGGCAACCAGGATAATTGTCAATTAATTTTTGTTAATAATTTTTATTTCATTTTAAATCAATATTAATTAAGTCAATTGACTGTACCGCTTCGTGACGTCATAAATATTTTTCTCATACAAAATGTATGAAAATGTCGCATTTTGACAGCTCATTAAAAGTATCTCAATTGATTTGGCACCGCATTCTGTTATGTTTTGGTGGAAAGATATGGTTGCCTAAATACAAACTATTTAGTTTTATATTATTAGTATATAAAAAATGATACCAGTACATTAATTCTCTTGGTTTTTGTACCCTTCTTGGTCGCTCCTCTAATTAAAACGTTAAAAGAGGACGATGCCTTTATAAAGTTACTAATTGAATAACTTGAATGAATAGAAAAAAAAGGTTAGAATATACTAAACTAGCTTTCCGCTCGCGAACAGAGCCGGAGCATAAACCTAGTTTCGTTAAGTTTCGTATAAGATGATTATAAGTATCGTAACGTAACAAAGATAAGTTTTGTGTAAGATATGATGACCGTAGAACAATGACAAACATCAAGTGTATATTATTACCCAGGATGTTAATAAACTATTTCATTTCATTTCATATGCACAATGAAGGAACGAAGGTTGCAATTCAAATAAGAAAATTTATTCAATAGACAGATTTTGATCTTTTCTTTTTTTGTTTTGTTTTAAAGATTGTGAAAAAGTTTTTAAAGTGCAAAGAGCAGGTTTAATATTTTATAAGCTTTTAAAAACAACAGAAGAAAATCCTCCAACAAAATAAAAAGTTAACTTACGCTGCAAAAGAAAGGATTCCAATTATTTTAGACGTCAGCAAACAAAGGATAAGTGTGTTTATCCGTGTACCTGGTATCCGGGCAACGCCGAGCATAGCCCAAGGACTAATCGGGGACTTTAATTATTTTCGTGCTGCCCTCCGGCCTGCGAGGATTTTGCCGCGGCGGAATGTTTTTCTTTGTGTGATAAACGTTCCTACCTAAAGTAAAGGACTGAATTAAAAAATATGCTTACAAAACCCTTTTTGTTTCGACATTCTCGCCCAAATTAAAAGCATTGTTTAAGAACATTAAATGTGTATGAAACAGTCGAAAATGTTGAACGTCAAAAGGGACAAAAATAACCGTTGTACAAAAAAACATACGAGAATAATATATGTAGAGCTGTAAATAAATTTTCAGGATGTTAGGTGCTAGGATGCTGTTCCCTGTAGCGTAGAGTCGAGTATGTGTGTTGCGGTCGCCCTGTCCGATCGTAACAAGCGACTGTCTGTCTGTCCGAGCACCGTACAGTTAACGGCCCGGGAAGGATGGCGGTGTGTGAATGGTCGCATGCCGTCACAAGCACAGGAAAGTGCAGGAGAGCACCATTGCTCTCCGGATGATAGGCCAGTTTGGGGCGCCGCACGTGGAGGACACCGGTGCGTTCCTCTGGAGATACTGGAATCCTCTCCACACAGGGGCAGACTACCGAGGAGTTTTTTTACATACGAATCCCACCACCTAAATCCCGGTACCTTTTGCAAGCTACCGGGCACATTATGAATCAGTGCATATCAGTGGGGCAGAAAAGACCTGCGTCTCATTTTGGATTCAAGAGGGATTTAGGCCATAATCAACCACGTGCCAGATACTTGTCTCCGGCTTTCGATTTGCTGACGATAGTACAGTTATATTTCCAAATGATAATCCAGGTACATATGAAACGAATATAAATAATGCCCTTGAATTATTAGTAGATTGGTTAAATAACAATAATCTTAAAATAAACCTTGAAAAGACAAATATAATGACATTTAAAAATCGTATATCTTATGGGAGATCTGTAAATATTAATTATAGAGGTAAAACCATATGTGAAACAGAAAATATAAAATTTTTAGGCTTGTATATTGATAATAAGCTCACATGGAGACTACACATGGAACATGTATGTAAAAAACTTAACAAATTCTCTTTCGCTCTTTACTAATTGTCAAAAATAGTAAATAAATCAGCGGTATTAAGCGCGTATCATGCGTATGTTGGTGCAACTCTTAGGTATGGTCTTGTATTTTGGGGTAATGCAACGGGTATTGAAACAGTTTTTAAAGCGCAAAAAAAATGTATTCGGTCAATGTGTCAACTACGACAGACAGACACATGCAAGCCACACTACCAAAGTTTAAATATATTGACGCTCCCTTCGTTATATATCTATGAAATATGTGTAATGGTCAAAAACGACATTTCTAAATACAACACGTTAAACTCAAAAAGACATAAAAATAAACTATGCGCAATAGCCTCTAAAACTAAACAATATCACAATAGCGTCTTTTGCATGGGACCAAAAATATATAATAATTTACCAGACTTTCTTAAAACCAAAAGTTATAACGAATTTAAAAGGGAACTCAAAACACATCTAATTAAAAAAGCGTACTATTCGGTCACTGAGTTTATTAACGATAAATAAATAAATTAATAAAATATAAGAAACTAAAATAACATAAATAAAATAAAATGATTAATAAATAATTTTGTCCGCGGCATAAAAACCTGGGAGGTTTTTTTTTCGCCAGCTTTTTTTCCTCTCAGTGTACAAAACCCATCCTGGTGGGTGCCCAAAGCTGATGACGGCGAACCCCGTATGGTTCAAATAAAATAAATTATTATAAAAAGCACAAAATTGGGTTTAAGTCTAATTAATTAAAACTGTAAAATTTAAAATTACTTTAATGTTTCTTATGTACCCTTCTGTAATAGTCATTTTAAGAATTTATGTTTACATTATGTTAAGTCATTAAAATAATTATTTTATTTAATATAATAAAATTTGTACACCCTAAGGGGTAAATATGGAGTTCTAAATATTTTGTAAAACCTTTTTCACCCATATTTGTGCAAATAAAATATTTTCATTTCATTTCATTTCATTTCCTGTCGCCTAGTAAAGTCAAAGCCAAGCCTAAGCCTAGTATAACGAGATTAATAAGCTACTAAGAAAGTTTCTGTCAAAGTACATAGTAACATAAAGCTCGGGAAAGTTCCACACACCGGTGGGAATAAAGATCCATCATGAAGTTTCTTCAGGTTTATTTTTTCTTTATGACTTGCTGGTATATTTTCAGAAAAACATATTGAGAACCTCATAAGTCAGGAAAGATTCAACATCGGTGATTAGCAAAAAATATCGCGTATTCAAATTCTTTGTTTAATTTAAGTTGGAAAGGTGACGAAAATCTGGGTACTGTTTCTTTTTCTTGTAATTAGCATTGACTATTTTTATTTGGAAGGTCCTAAGTACGCGAATCGAAAATCAATGTTTGATGGGCTCTCTTACTAGAATAAAAAAAGTACGGAAAGCTCTATCTATAACAGTCATCTACATTTACACTAATATTATAAGAAGAAATGATTTGATTGTTTGTTTGTTTCTATTGAATAGGCTACTGGACCGAGTTGAAAACTTTTTTTACCATAAGAAGCCGACATTATCCATAATGAACATACGCTACTATTTACCGCGGAGAAATGCTTCATTCCTACTTAAAAACGGATAATAGAGTCCAAGCGGTTGAAGCAACTGGCTAAACCACTATAATTTTAATATATCGTTTTACGTCGCATTTTAAATGGGTGGAGGAAAGTTAGAAATATAGCCTGGAAGCGAATAGGCTATTACCATACGGGGACCCATAAATCCCTAATGAATAAATGATGCATACCCTACGGGGGCGCGGGCGAAGCCACTGGCAGAAGGCTAGTAGCAATATAATTTTGTCAAATAGTCATAAACTAGGATTCCTTGTGTCGTTGAAGCCAATGTAACATGCAAACACAATGACAAATCCACATAGGACTCTAACAACGAAACATTATACTTATTCAATACAGTTAAATAAACCATTGCGTTGTATATCGATAATCGAAAAACAAATAAGTTTACTTTACCTCTGCGTCATTACATCATAGCTGTTTGTAGTTTAAAGTAAATAAAAAAAACTATACATTTTCACACAGTATCAATAAATGGAATCTGAGGAGTATTCTTTTTACACTGGCCTCCAATATTTATTTATCACAGACGTGCGATGTCTTACTCCGTAAATAGTTACATGATGTTTTATTAATGAGACTCCAACATTACTTCTGCTTGCCAAATACACAATTGACATTTTTCCAAACAATATATCATTAATCATTATATATAATAAAACTAAGTTGATAAAATGTGCGTGCCGATAAAACTTAGAAAGGAGTCCCGGCACGATAAAGTGACTTATATAGTGTGATAGCCCTTTATCCCCCCTCGAGCAAGAAAGTTCCCGTTTTAACCTAAAGGGCGTGTTTTTAAAGATATAAGGGCTTTTCCAACCCTTCCACTTGGAAATTAAGTGTAGTGGCGCCATCTGTTGTCGAGTATTTGAACTTCATTCAGAACAACGATTATTTGGGTTGCATTTTGAAAGGCGCTGCGAGAAATTGCAGCATTGTCGAGAACATTCTAGAAGGTGTGAGAATTTAGTTTTACAATTAACAAAGCGCAAGGGCAAACTTTAAAATATTGTGGCATCAACCTCAAAGAATCCTTCTTCTCTCACGGTCAGCTATATGTAGCTTGCTCAAGAGTAGGAAATTCGAAAAATTTATATATACATATAGACCCCGGACAATAAAATGAAAACTGTTTATAAACAAGTAGTGTAAATAATGAGAATATGTTTTATATATTTTTTTTACATTTTACGTCATAGTTTATTTTTTATTTCAACTACCACATGATCTCATATTAACTCCCGAGCGAAGCCGGTTATTATAGCTAGTACAGAATATAAAAAGAATGGTTCAAATGAAATAAATTATAATAAAAAGCACAAAATTGGGTTTAAGTCTAATTAATTAAAACAGTAAAATTTAAAACTACTTTAATGTTTCTTATGTACCCTTAAGTAATAGTCATTTTAAGAATTTAATTTTAAATTAAGTTAAGTCATTAAAATAATTATTTTATTTAATATAATAAAATATGTACACCCTAAGGGGTAAATATTGAGTTCTAAATATTTTTAAAACCCTTTTTCACCTTTTAGTGCAAATAGAATATTTTCATTTTATTTCTTTATTCTTGATAATCTGAAACTTACTTGTGTGGCTGACTTTAAGTTTGTCAGAAGAAGAAAAAAGTACTGGAAGTATGACAATACTATTTCACTTATTTACTTAATTAGAACGAGTACTGAACCCACTTACACTAATTAATATAAATCTACTATATAATATATATAGAATACTAATATGTTATAATTTTTTATATTTTTTTTCAGTAAAAACAGCAATAACAATGGTAATGATCAATAATAATATAAACCAGTTAAATGTCAATTAGGTATCATCCATAGAATAAAATTAAAGTCAGTGATAATAACATGATTGAAATAAATTTTGCACAATTTCGTATGTCCTATTTTTTAAATTAAATTCTTAAAATAAAGTCAGTGAGTCAGTATTATTAAAATTATAATAATTTATTTAAACTTACAAGTATATACTACGAGTATTTAATAAGATGAAGGCAAATTTAACGCGCGTTTTTGTGCTTCGAAGGACATGCTAAGTTTATAAGCAAATTAAGTTAGCGTAAAATTATTCATTAGTCGAAATAGATAATAGAATAGGTCGTAATATAATAAAGTATTGTCTTGCACTTTATACAAAACAAAAAAAAAGAAGCCTTGATGGGTGGGTGGATTGGTACTTTAAAATAACTAAAAGCAGGTTGGCTACTGACCCGCACTGGAGTAGCTCTCAAATAACGGGGAGACTCGTGGCCATAATAGAATGTAAAAAGGGTTTTAGCCTGCTAGCCACATTTTGGACCGATCAGAAGACCTGATCACTGCGGTGGAAAACTTATGGAGAATGTAGAACATGTGACGTGTGGTCATTCCGGTCGAGGTCGGACGTAAAACGCAGATAAAAGTTAATGGAACAATGTCGCCCTTAAAATTGTTTTATAGTCAGCCTATATACTCGTACAGAGAGTACTATGTAGTTAATCGATCTATTGTGTTTATCATTTTCACATTTATTTAGTACTAGCTATCCGCCAGCGGCTTCGCCCGCGTGGATCCGTTTAATAGGTCCCAGTAGGATAAAAAATAGCCTATGTGCTGTTCCAGGATTCATTGCTATATTAAAATCATAGGCGTATAGCCAGTTGTTTCAACCGCGTTGACACTATTACCCGTTTTCACGTAGGAATGAAGCATTTCCCGCGGTAAAAAGTAACCTATGTTACTCAGGGTGAATGTAGCTTTCTAATGGTGAAAGAATTTTTGAAATCGGAACAGTAGTTTTTGAGTTTATTCATTACAAACATACAAAAATACAAATCTTTCCTCTTTATAATATTAGTATACATTTATCTATATAACTTTTTTGCTTTTCTTTGGCTTGTTCGCAAAATAATAAAAAAAGCATACATGAATAATGCTAAAAATAACGCTTATAATAACGATATAGTCCACTGTAGGATTCCTTTTGTCGTGTGTCGTCACTGACAACTTCATGAACACAAACGCCCAGAGCACAGAATACTATTACCTACCCTGCCTGAGAACAAAAACTGAAACTGATCATTTCAATCTCTGCTTCGCCGAGAATCGAAACCGGGAGACTCGATTGGCAGGTCGGCACGCATGGCACCGTTACGCCACACGGGTCGTCGTATTATGTCGATAGTTCGTAATTAATCTTTTATTAGACTAATAGGCGATCTATAAAAAAACATTTTTTGACTACGTGTGCGATTTTTTTTTTCTAAAACATCGGCTCAAATAGTTGTCTTTTTGAATAATGTAGTAAATTTTGGAATGATGTACAACTTTTTAGACTTTAGTCTAAAACAACTGTTTAGACAATGACATTTAATTCCCACCCAAGGTCTCAGGGAACTCGGAGCGGCTGAAAATCAGCGCAGCCCAGGCTTTTCTTGGGTCTGCTGTAGCTGAGCCGTTTCCTTTTGCTTTCAACATGACAGTATATTGTAATTGTAAATATTTAAATAATTATTCTGAACTTCTTTGTACCTTATGTTTTGAAGTAATAAACCTATTATTATTATTATTTAATAGGTGGTAGAATTAGTACCACCGCTGCACCCACTTCTGCCGTGAACCAATTCTGTTGTGTTTCGGTGGAAAGGTGCAGTTGCCCGAAACATTTACATGAGGCGACCAGTAGCCTCGGGAGTAGCAGCGCAACTGCATACGACCTCAGACAAGACTTGGCTATGCTTGCTTGAGGTTGTGTGCAGATGTCCATGGGCTGCAGCGACCACTTAACACCACATGGCCTGCATGCTCGTCTGCTACTCCAAAACTTTTTGTTTAACAATCTTACACTCATGTCAACCACAGAATGAAGTCCAATAATTTACGGCATACTTTTATCGAAATAATGTTTATTTATATTCCATTAGGAAGTGTAGCACGTATTTCCGAAGTGATGATCCCTCATGATTGATGATCCGCGTAAATCTTGCTAATTCTCCTTACAACGTTTCGATGGGTGCTAGTGACGCGATCAAGATCAGATGCGGGTTTTTGCGGAAACCTTAGACGAATGACATTAAATGTATTTATTTCTTATCGAATTTTATTTTCAACCTTTTTTTATGTCCCACTGTTGTGCACAGGTCTCCTCTAACAAGTGAGAAGGAATTTTGGCTGGCCTAGTGCGGATTGGTTGATTGAGAAATTATGAGTTACTCTCAGGCATGCACGGCAATGGAAATAATTGTAATCAATAAATCATAATAAATGAACCCGACACCTTCCGCGTCGGAGACCGCGGTCCTTACCACTGAGCTATCGCTGCTCCGAAATATACCTTGTCAATAAAGAAAGTGTAACCTAACCCTGTAAAATCGAAGTTTTTGCATTGGATAAACGAAACATGAATTTTGTTGTCATACAATTCTTTCGGTTTTAAAAATCAGACTAGAATTTGGATTTGCGAAAGTAAAAATGAATGTTACGCCTCTTAGATACAATAACAATCGATGCAAACTACTCGTATATTGTAACTATACAAAGAACTATACAAAGAAGTGCTACAGTGCCCTCCGCATCCAGTTTAACAATGCGTTTAGGGCGGTGATGGGGCTGCCCCGTTTCTGCAGCGCTTCGGGTATGTTCGCCGCGGCGCGCACCGACTGCTTCCACGCTACCATGCGAAAGCGGGCCGCGTCCCTGGTGCGGCGGGTGCGGGCCAGCCCCAACGCCGTCCTGGCGATGATCGCAGAGAGACTAGATTGCCCGTACATCAGGCACTGCTGTGACAGACATGTCATAAATGGTGCGGGCAACTAGTGTTCTTTTATTTTATTTTATTTTATTTTGATCATTCTATATTGTTTTAATTTTTTTTTATTTTTTTTTATTCCCATTATTATTTTAATTTTTGTAATTTAATTTGAGTCGAATTTTATTTTATTTTATTTTATTTTATTATTTTAATTTTAATCTCAATTTTATTAATTTATTTGTTTTAATTTTAATGTTTAATTTTATTGATACTTATTGTTATGGGTTCTGTTACCTGATTGATAAATAAATAATAATAATAATAAAATAATATAAGTACATTGCAAGTATTTGGTGAGCTGAGATTATTTTATAGCATTGCCTTACAATGCTCGCTGGTAAATGAGGTTCAGTAAGGTTCCAATAACATGGCATCAAGATAATAATAACGCTTCACACTTCTAGCCCCACAGTAGGGTCGATATACCCTGTGTCGTGGGTACCATGGACACACACAAAGACAGAAACACAAACACCCAGACCGAGAACAGAAATTTAAACTCATCATTTAAATTTCTATTTCGCCGGGAATCGAACCCGGGACCCTTTAATTGGTAGTCCGGCATGGTAAACATTGCGCCACGCAGGTCGTCCTATATAAGATTATTAGTGACATCCCCTTAAATATTTATATATTTTTTTAGTACTTAGTTATTATGGTGGCAACAGAAATACAGCCGGGTGGCAAGGCGGACAGACAGACAGACAGACAAACAGACAGACGGACGGACAGTAGAATATTAGTAATGATGTCCCGTTTTACACTTTCGGTACGGAACCCTAAATAATGAATGGTTTTTACCTGATAGGCGAAAGAAATAAACAAGTTATTTCTTAAATTACCTGCAACAAAGTATAAATTCCAATCAGGCCAGAAGTCAAGTAATTAAAAGTAATTTACATTTTCAAATTATAAAAGACTAGGCCTTTCATCTGTTATTTAGTCTTAAAGAGTAAGAATAACGCAAGCTTTAATTAAAACTATACCTTTGTATACGCGTACAGTTAGGAATGTATTTTTAATATCTTTACGAGCAAAATGTTTACATTTTGTGTTCACGCTTTAGTATAAATTATCTTTTATTGTAGAGCAATCCAACTCTTTCAACAACTCAACTTAGAAATTGAAAGGTATGCATCGTGATTACTTGGTCAGGGGGTGGCAAACACTTGGTCAGGGGTGGGGCAAGTTCTTGGTCGAGGTAGAGTCGGGGGGGGGGGGTGGTGCAAGTTTTTAGCTTCTTGAGCGGGGGGAGGCGGGGGCGGGTGGCAGTTTTTTCAAACTGAGCACCGCGAGTAAATTTGCCTTCCACGTTACACGAAGACACGCACACAAAATGCGATGCAAAAAGATCCGTTAAAATTATTCTTAACGGATCCTCCAATAAAATTTTTAAACATCTTATTCTATGTAGTAAACATTCAAAAATAAAGTATTTTCATTTCATTTAATTTCGAATATTAAAGGAAACAGCAGACAGTAACATGTTATTATGTAGCTTATTCTTTCTAGGTTTCTTTTTACGTTTAGGAGATCTTTTGGGATTTTAGTATTCCTGAATCTGGACCTTAATCCAGGTGAGGCAGCTGCCCCCTCTGCCTCCCCCTCGGTAAGCCCATGAATATTTAAATAGTACAATCAATTCGAATAAAAATAGTTTCCAGTCTTCATCTTTTACAAAATATTCCGGCCAAGCCTGTTCTTAAAAAGTTCTGTTAGTATTTCTCATTCAGGTATTGTTTCGTCTTGTGGTCGCGCTAATTTACTTTTACGATTCCGTAGCTACTTGTACGTAATTGCCGCCCCATTTGCCGTCTTATAAACGACGAACAAAGTGCTTCCATAAATAGGAAACAGATTATTTCATTACTTACAGTAAACTTTTACTTTCTTCATCCTTTTGGCTGTAGCACGGACAAATAAAGACATTTGCTTATTATTCAATTTAAAAATAACATGAACTTTATTTAAGCTGAGTTCAACAACCTATACAGTCATAACACCTGTAAACCGGACGAAGTCATGTTTATTTCGATATCGCCTTAACGCGGTTTTTATTCTGTATATGTTTTTATAGTATGTTATTGGCATAATTGAATTGTTTATTAGCGAAATGTAAAATACTAAAGAGCAAGCTCAAGAATAATGATGGCCGAGCAGTAGGTAAATACTAAGAAACTGGGTTCAAATTCTCGGTGCGCACCTATGAGAAAGAAATTTGTAATGTGCGTATTTATAAATGCGTATTTATTTTATTTAAGGATTGTTTTTCACTTTTTTAGTTTAATGTACTTCATAAGCGTGTTTTTTAGTTTTTTAGCTAAGTATATTTGTTTTTAGTTTATTGTTAAAACATTTTTTTAGTTCTCGGAATTAGAGAAACTCATGAAATGATTGTATTGCCACCGATTTTTGATAAGTGTCCAAAGTTTGAACTAAATCTGTCCGTTGAAAGTGGATCAAAAACAAGTCCAAACTCACAGTTACAAACAAACGTACAGGTGAAGCTAATATAAGCGTATTAAAAAAATGACTGAGAAAATCTATCGCAGTTTCTGTTTACCACCAACAACATGCCTATTTCTTTCAGTCAGAAAATCATACTAATGGCTCTTTAATCTCCCCTGGTGTAATTGTTCGCTACAGAGTGAGCTGAACGCCACTGAATGGTCCTCTTGTCACTTCGCCTGCTATCCAATTACCGCTCAACAAACGCACGACGCACCGGTTATAACGCTTCACGCCAATCGCGTTGGCTCAGTTTTTCCGATTAAAACTTAATTGAACTGAAATACTATGCTGGATCAAGTTTTTGAGTGAAAAGTTGGAATTGAACCATACAATATTGCGTTCATATTTCACTTACTTTGATGTGCTTTCTCTTTTGCCTCATAGACTGCTGTGTACTATCTGCAATATTCATGCGTTCGAGAGACAACAATCAAACTAAACCATCGTATTGGTGACATGTCTACGTATTTTTAAAAATTTGAGGTTATTTCTCAAGGGTATAATGCCCTTCTAACCCCGCGTAGCGAGCCACGTTCCACGCACCCACACATTATTATGTTTCACCGGTAAAGATGTCAAGATATGTGTTTCAGTACTTTATCTCGGCGGCTAGACGTGAAGTATTAATCTTAGGAGCTTTATGAGTGGAAATATATAGTGCAAGAGTCGGATATATCTTAAACTATATTCTTAGATTAGGTTGTATAAGAGATTTTTCCATACAAGTGATATTTTCGCTCAAAGAAAGAGCTAAATTAAAAATAATACGATTTTTAAATAATGGCAATAGGCAGTCCACTTGCCTAGGAGGAGAATAGAGAGTGTTAGCGGAGGCCTATGTCCCGCAGTGGACCTCTGAAGGATCAACATTTAGAATGCGTATCAATCAATACAACACTAAGTTTATTTCAAGAAAAAATATTTTGCTATTGATCTTTATTTCGCGTGACATAAGACTGCGTAAAATAATTCCTCAGAGCCTTGGAACATTCGGTTTGATGATGAGAATCAAATTTCAGTCTGCTTAAACTGACGGTAAACTTCGAGTTTATTCCAACACATAACCCCTTGTAATCCCGTAATTGTTATAGCCTCCAAGTGTAATGGTGCTTGAAAGGTAGCTCTGAAGTCGTGAATTACCATAATAATATTAAGAAAGATAACAGTTAACAATGTTGCTTCACTTATTAAAGACGTCGTAAAGATTAAGACAGCGGAGGAAAAGTTTATTCGTTTTAAGCTTAAAATTTGCATAACTTTATTCCTAAAATGCTTCTGGATGCTCTTTTACTTTGAGTAATGATTTTGTAAGGAACTGTGGACCTTGACCAAACGGCTGGTCTAAGCATTGCCTTTACTGTTATACTTATGGACATCCATTAGTACGAAATAACCAAAGATATTGGAAATTTTGTTTCTATTTACCATACATTTGTGAGAAAGGAGCACATGATTCCTGACTGGATTCAGAGGGTGCGGGACTTGACGAAATATCAAATGTTAGAGGAGTGGAACCTGCAGTTCAACTCTAAATGGCTGAGAAATAGATGTACAAGTAAGTGGCCCTGCTGTTATTTATGTTAACTGATATATTAAAATCAGACGTAGAAGATGTTCACTGGTGTTCTCCTTAAATTATACTAATATAATATCTATAGTCTAATCTTATAAGAATCGAATTACTTGAATTCCTCTCTGATCAATAGTATATCGTTTCTTTCACCATCTCCAAAGTTTTTGTCAGATTATGATGACTTTTGCAACACATTGCAAACTAAATCAATAAGCAGATCTATTCCTATATAATGTGAAACAAAGTAAAAATTCTGGGCCATAATAAACTATTTGTATTTGTATTATTTTTATTTGTATCATATTGAAATATTGTTTGTTTCATACGAAATAGCTTAATTCTTTAATTAGTCAATACGGTTAAGTTCATTGGCAATTAACAAATGATCATTTAAGTATTGGAAACTAAGCCGTCTCTTTCTAATTAGCTAAATGGAAGTTGCACTTAGCTGGACTAGTCACTATGGTATCAACTACGGTATTTATTCAAATTAATTCTAGTAGTTTTCTAACTATATTTGTATACTAGTTGTGCCCGCGACGTCGTCCGCGTAGATAAAGACTTGTACAAAAGGCTTGATTAGGCTTGGATTATTTGTTCCTCCTCCTCTTTAGTCGTTCACTCTTGACAGAGTGGTCGTGGCTGATGAGGTTGCAATTTCGTTCGTGACCGCTTGCCCTCCACTGTCCCTTGGATTATTGTTACCTTTTATGAAATTACATATGATACAAAAGTTCATATTATTATGTTGAGTAGATACATTCTTCCTGAGTCCTTACAATTCTTACTGTACTCCTCTTATAATATCGACTTTTCAGTCGTTATCATCAGTTTCTCTTTACAAATTAAACGTATTATAATAGCCTGTTTTTAAAGTGTTTAGATAGGACTGCTGTGCCCGCGGAAAGAATCATTATAATTAAATAATTTGTACTGCAAATAATGCATAGATTCATTATCATTATGTAACTTAAATATATTGCAGAAAGGTGGTGAAATGTCTACGCTATGTCAGACGTGGTTAGTAGTTGGGAGTCAAATTCTTGGTTGCTTACACGTTGGTTGCAATTGTCGTTAACATACTGTCGTTCATACTTAATGGAGGTCTTTTGAGCGATTTAAAACTTGCGACAGCAGTTAGGCCACTAACAATGAAGACGTCATCAACCTGAATTGGAGCAGCGTGAGAGGATCAGGCCCTACGCGATTAAGAGTCAATTGGTGAACAACCCTTCACACAGCATCAGAAATAAATATATCTATTACTAATATTATTCTGGGCGTGACCACCATGCCGTGCTGCTGCCGTGACGCTTTAGCATATTAGTGTAACACCAGTGCCAGTACTGCGTATGTATGTAATAGCTCTTATTAAATTAACCACTGAAAACGTCTGCTCATTTCAATAAAAAAATTATTTGACCCTCGACAATTGCTTATTCTTTTATTCGAAATCACTTTTTTTATAAATAAACCGAACAAAGAGGCAGAAAGGCCGCGTGGTTAAGCGATCACTGTCGGCTATGGAAACGGGCAACCTCAGCGGAGCCACCCGAGCACTGCCGGCTTTCAAGAAGAGCTTTCTTTACAGCTTTCTTGAAGAACCCTATGTCAAAGTCCATTGGAAATGCCTCAGCTGGAAGGTTGTCCCATAACTAACACATCCGTTCAAACATCAAAAGGAGCGTGCAAAGCGGCCTGTGGAACTTTAACCTTCGACTGGTGGTGTAATCATGATATGGTGACGTAGCTATCATTTTGAAAAGATTACTCACCATAATAAAGTCGGTAGAACACTTTGATTTTTTTTACGTTTCACACTGATAGCCCCAGAGTAGGGTAAATATACACTGTGTAATGGGTACCATGAGACACACAGAGACAGAAATACAAACACTTAAACCGAGAACAGAAAATTAAACTCATCATTCAAATTTCTGCTTCGCCGAGAATCAAACTCGAGACCCTTCGATTGGCAGTCCGGCATGGTAACCATTGCGCCACGCGAGTCCAGGCGCGGTCGCAGCCTTCAATTTTGGGCAATGGTCGCCAAGAAATTTTGGTGGGGGGTCACTAAGAAATTTGGGGGAAGAGGTGTCTCAAATTGGCTTGTTTCGCCTTCCATCTACGCATGAGTGAGGGATTTTGGGGGGGTCATGTCCCCTGTGACCCCCCCATAATATGTGGATGTAACCACCGCGCCGCGCCTCCATAATGCTCTACCACAATGAGTACAATATCAGCGCCAGTTCCAAAGCTCTCTAAGTTGTTAATTTTTTTTATTAGATATTTTATTAAGTAAATATACTCGTAATTAATTATTTGAAATAATCTCCACCAATCCACTTTGTAATAGCGTTATTGGGTAAAATAATGATTATGTAGTTCACCACCTGTAAATCTACCTGTAAAAAGCAATTAATGTGAATAAATGAATAACAACGACATCTATCGTATAGCGTTTAAACTAAATTGTCGATATAGCGAATTTGCAACAGATCACTAAATAGTTCTGAATATGAACATAGATGTCGGCAGTAGCCTCGTTTTGTTAAGGTTTTGTACATTTTGTATTGAGGATTTCTTTGAATAT
Source organism: Pyrgus malvae (assembly GCA_911387765.1). Classification (NCBI taxonomy): domain Eukaryota; kingdom Metazoa; phylum Arthropoda; class Insecta; order Lepidoptera; family Hesperiidae; genus Pyrgus; species Pyrgus malvae. Next base: position 511,097 of record OU426958.1, on the reverse strand, counting down.
ATGGTGATATGTATGGTTTTTTAAAATATTTAGAGATGAAATCTAGCCATAAGTGATTGAAAACTTGCTATCAGAATAATAAGAGATGTTAGTAATTATTCGAAACTTGTGGTGTGACCGCTCGCATTAACTTTATTCTCTTACAAAAGTTACACACTTAAATTTATTCTTCCGTTGCTTTAATAAAGATTCCTTTGTAAGAATTTCTTTAATAGTTACAATATGCATATTAACCCGCATTGGAGCAGCGTGGTTAAGTAATCTCCAGGCCTCCCCAATAATGGGAAGCCCAGGAGAGGAGCGAGACGTTAAAAGGATGCAGCTATTTAGCTTGTATCGGTAATGGTCGCTTCAGTCATAGCCTGTTCACGATTCTCAGCTCCAAGAAGAAGCTGAGCAATCGACCTCTTCTATAGGGCTCAGGAGTCTTCTGTAAGACTCGGTGGCAGGGCTCGCGGTGCACTTTATACCTGTAGGGGCTGTAGGCTAGCCGTTCTCGGCCTACGAAGCATTACCCTGATCACACAGATCTCTATTTAATATGGTCGACGATATTGATAAAAGTTCATCTTACGTTTGACCTCCCTATCTTATCTTCGGAACCACAAATTATTTTATAATTTTGATTTCATTGTAAAGTATTAATTATGGTTTTCTAAACAGCTTTTAACAAAACTTTCATCTAAATCTACCAAAGCGCGTTTCAATTTTATGCCGCGTATTGTTTAAATGGACATAACTTTGTTTATGGACCGATTGATGTGAAATACACACTTAATGTTACGATAATTCATTCTACAATACAATAATAATAAATCAGCATTCAAAGAAGGGAAAAGAATTTGGGAATAAAATTAAGGTTAATCATTCTAACCTTCACTTTCCAGCTTTTGAATCCTTTTTATTTGCTACCAAGGGAAAAAAGGTAACATAGGTGTCTTATTATTTTCAATAAAGATTACAAATACAAAATTTCAAGTGAAATACTTTTCCCAAAAATTCTATAAATCAATCTCAACAATCAGTTTTTAAAGAATTTCGAAAAAAATTGACACGTAAAGGGTGAATTTTGGAAAATGCTGAAATACGTAATTCTTTATTTTATTATGCATTTAAATGCATTAGCACCGGAGTGCTGATTCATTGCGCAGAGTCAGCGTGCAGGCGTTCATCCATTTCATCCTTGACATTGACGTAACTTTTTTGTTTGTGAACCGATTTAAATAAAACAAACCCTAAATGTTAATCCAAAAAAATACCAATACATCAGTGAAAACCGCATCCTTCTACGTTAAGCCGTTCCTGAGATTAGCGCGCACAAACGAACAGATAAACAGACAAACAGATAAACAGACAAACAGATAAACAGACAAACAGACAAACAGACAAACAGACAATAATTCTAAAAATCATTGTTTTGGGTTCTATTACGCTAATAAATAGCCCTAGTGACAGTTTTTTTCAAATATCTTCAATGTACAGAAACCGACTTGTTACAGATTTATTATATGTATAGATAATGAGAACTGTTTGGCTCGAAGAATAATATGAAAAGAACTCATAAAATTAAACTCAATTATTAATTTTTATTTGTATTTAGAATAATTAAGTAAAAAGTAAGGTAAGTATTACTTTATTAAATAAAAGATTAACTTTGTGAAACAAAATTAAATTTGTTTCACAAAGTATGTACATACATACTCGTATGCACGAGTACTATGGGTGAGCAGCGACCACGCAACTTTTTTTCTAATACCTACTTAATTTTTAAAAGCGTGATATATTTCGAATGGAATGCCCGAATTGAATAATTCAAAAAGAATAAAGGTATTGAAGCAGTCTTGAATATATGTAATTTATCTTGTTAAGGATTAATACCAAAATACAAATAAAGAGCCTTTTATAGCGGCGGCATTTCAATAAAAAAATTATAAGAAAAGTAAGTAGTCATATTGAAACATTGTTTCTCTCAAACTCTTTATACTATACTTAGTAACTGCGCGTGGAGCAATTGCTACGCGGCGGCAATTAACAAATGAACATTTAAGTATTGCAAACTAAGGTGTCTTCTAATTAGCTGAGTGGAAGTTGCACTTAGCTGGACTAGCTCTATGCCATCAACACTGGTATTTGTACAAATTAATCACAGTATTTTTCTAAGTAATGACTATTTGGTTCTAATAAAATCACATGAAAACAGCTCAATGTGCTTGATCAAAAATGGGTTATTGTTTTGTCCAGCTAGAATTTAATGTTTTAAGCTTAACTTGGAGTTGACATTTTTATTATTGGATCAAAGTACGAATACTAGTTAGTAGCGCTAAGTAAAAATAATAAAGAAACTAAGGAAGGAATAATAAAAAAATGACTTAGTAACTTGAATAATGTTATTTTTATTTGTGAATATAGTCAATTTAGTAAGTTTCATGGTCACTAGCTTTTATTTAACTTTCCGGGAATAGGTATCTAAAAGCAAAATCAAGTGAAATTGTAAATGAACATTTTTTTGCTAAATTCATAGTTTCGTATACCCAGCCAATCACTTAAGGTCATACTCTCCGAAAAATCTGCCAATCGGATTGTAAGTAAGTCCGTAATTGCCTTGGCACCATCCAATTTCTTTACTTCATTCCAAAAATGTTTCACGGAATCATTTATTGCTTAAGTTAACATTTACCTTTCACTAATTTTTCATTTGAATGACTTCACTACATTGATTATTTTTTCGGCGAAGCATGGGTGTCGTCTCCATTGCTTTATTTCTTGCCAAACATTCCATTATATTTAGTCTAAAAGTTATTTTTCAACGTGATTTCATGTGATTGGAAGAAAAACAAATTCATTTAAGTTTATTTCTTATCCAGATCGAAGGACCAAAAATTTACGAATTTATTTCCACTAATTAGTCATGGAAACTTATCTTTGAGATATAGACTCCGGCTTGAAATCCTCGGGTCAGGAAGGAAAGCTTAATTAATTTTTAACAGAGCCGTTGTGAGCCCGCGGTCCCCTTGCGTGACTGCGTGTCACGCGATAGTATTTCAAGCTCATTCAGAATGGTTTGACACCAATTACAGAGTTTTGTTGACTTCTGTTCCAATGTTAATTATGTTGAATAACTGTTATTGCATGAGGTATTTTACGCTGAACTTCTAAAAATTTATAACCATTGAAATATGTGACCATTCTAGTTCTTTTGTAGTTGAGTTAGTAGTAGTACACGCTTTTCAAAGAAAAAATTTAAATAAAAAAATACCAACCTTAAAGTTGTTATTACCAAAATTTTGTAAGAATGATATATTATATCGTAAATAACGAAACACAGATAGTCAGAGACAAGACCAGAATTTACAGTATCAATCCCTTTGTACCGAAAACTGCATAAAGTAGTAAATTGCTAGCATTTGTAAAATGCTTGCTATTTTAATAAAACATTCCTTTTGGTACTATGGATGCGAGGGGCTCTGTAAATAACAAATAGCGAGCGCTTTTTACAATTGGCAAAGTGCAGTATAATAATAAATTAGCGGACTCGGTAGACGTTGCCTTAAAAGTCGCCGAAAATCAAGTTTTATCGTAAGGTCACGTACTTAAAACATACTCGTAAATATAAGAAAAAAACATTTGCCCCTTTCGACGTCAGAACTACCTATAGGATGCTTCACATCAACCTCAGTGATGATTAACCATACTTATAAAAGTTTATTAAGAAGATATTATTTTTAAATATGACTTAATAAAGTCATATTTAAAAATAATAATAATTATCTTCTTAAAAATAATATCTATAGTACCTACGTTAGAATACATTATTCTGTGACGTTACGAAATTTTTAAAGTTCAATAAATTTGTTGAAAGAGAGCGTCTTTTGGGCAAACCGTTTATATGAAAAATTAAATTGTGAAAATGTTAATAAAATTGAGACATTTATATATATTATTGCCACTAGAGGTCACCCATCTCTCACCCGACCGCGCCCGTTTGGCTTAGTTGCATAGATCGTTTGCGTTCTACGCTAACCGCCGGGCCATGCGCTAGTGGCAAAAAAATTCATGTGCGGTTCCGTGCTTCGGAGGGCACGTTAAGCCGTCGGTCCCGGTTGTTGTCGATAGTCGTAGAACAGTCGTTAAACCTTGTCGGAGGCTTTGTTGCAACCAATACTTTATTATGTTAATCATGAATCCATAAATTTAAAAAAAACCTTAATAACTTTTGTAACCGTTTTTGTGACCGGTGAGCGAATCGTGCTCAGCAGCGAGATGTAGGTACAAAGGGTTTAAAAATTTCAAAGTGTACTTGACACCTAACAGAGTTCGTCTTTAAGGAAAAAGAAGTTGACACACTTCGGTAACTCGCAAAGAGTTTCACTCGCGTCTACTGATAGCCTGGTCGAGATGTCGCTTGCAGCCGCGAAAGTGGTTTTAACAAGAGAGTAAAAAAGTGGTATTGTATTCTAAGAGAATAAAAGAGTTTAATACTGTAATTTACACATTTAATAACACTACGAGAAACAAACAACAACGCTCCGCCATTTTATGCAACAAGCGTCCCTTGTAAAAAAAAAAGGTTCCTATAGCGTCATCCCGTAGTGTTGTGCCTTGCGCCTAACAGCTCGGCCATCCTGCAGCCCTTCGGTCCCCGAAGGCGATGGTCTAACTGCATCCAGCGATGACCAGTCAGTCATGCAGAAGATAGCAGCTTCACAGGAACAGCTCCCTAGTTGTATCATATGCTAGGGCCCCTTTAGGCAAGCTTGATCGTCAGATGGATAAAATGCGTAGGCCCCTAAGGCAAGCAAACCTGAGTGAAGGTACTGAGGCCCCTAAGGCAAGTACAAAAAATTAAGGCCCCTGCGGCAACGTGACATTGTCAACTGCTGAGGCCCCTTAGGCAAACAAACATGAGTGAATGTACTGAGGCTCCTTAGGCAAGTACAGACGGTAAAACCAAATAAAGAATAATGTGGTTTTCGTGATGGTAATTAAGGTAATTAACTGCACACAAAATGTTGTAATAGGACCCCGTGGGCAATCATCACTTCACATATCTACCAGGCCCCGTAGGCAGGCAAGTAACAGTGCAGGCAATAGCTACTAAACACTCCACCAGGCCCCTCTAGGCAGGCAACATCGTACGCTATAGGCCCCTAAGGCAAGCGTTCTAAAAGAAACAATAGGCCCCACAAGGCAATTAGTAGCTCAGAGATATCAGGCCCCGTAGGCAATCGTTACAGTCAAGTGTAGGCCCCGAAGGCAATTTTTTTTATTTTATTTTTATATTTAAAATTTGTTATGTATCAATCAGACGCCCCGTAAGCAAATGATACTAAAAGTTTAAGATGAATGCGTTTGGTCATCATCAGTCGATGAATCGCATCGATCTCGCCAAACTTTTATCTTGTCTCGGGCAACAATATTCTTATACGCCTTTTTACCCTTTACTGCTGAAGTGACCTCATACCGATCATTAGGCAGAAGAGCAGTGATCTTATACGGTCCAGCATATTTTGGAACCAACTTCCCACTAGACAGCCCCGGTCGTAAAATCTTTCGCTCAACCATAACCAGGCTACCTAGATCGATAGGAAGAGCAGGTCGGCGATTCCTATCATATCGCAATTTCATTTGCGATGCATTCTCGCTAATTTTCTTAGATGCTTCTTCTCTGTTCGGTAGTATGTCAGCGGGTGAGTATGATGCATCACGTATATCTCCAGCCAATCTAGGCCTTAACCCGCACAAAAGCTCCAAGGGAGATTTCCCTGTACCCTGGCTTACGGTTGAATTAATTCCCAGCTGCACATTAGGTAAATATTTATCCCAGCCTTTTTGCTCTTCTCCCATATGAGCTGTAAGTGAGTTTAAAATCGTGCGGTTGAGACGCTCCACCTGACCGTTTGCGCGTGGTGTAGCAACAGCATTTAATACGTGCTTTATGTCCAACTCACAACAAAAATCTTTAAATTCCCGTCCAGTAAATGCCGTGCCTCTATCGCTCACTATTCTTGCGGGGTACCCAAACACTTGGCACAACTTCCGCAATGAACCTATCGCTCCTTTAGCATTAGCGCTTGCCACAGCTTCCAACCAAACAAACTTAGTGAAGCCATCAATAACAGCGAAAATAAAAGCTTTTCCATTGCTCTTGCAAAATGGCCCCAGATGATCCACGTGCAGGGTGTCAAATGGAATAGCGGGTCTAGAAATAGGATGTAACAGTCCTGGTTGTTTGCCTGTTGGCTTTTTGGTGAATTGGCAACCGATGCAGCTAGAAACATATCGCTCTACATTCTTCCTCATCTTCGGGAACCAGTATTTGGCTTGTATCGCCTCTATACACTTTTCAACACCGAAATGCCCATTATTGTCATGATAGGTTATCATTATGTGCCATCTTGCTGTTTTAGGTAGAACAGGTCTACTAACCCCATTCACCATTCGGCATAATAAGCCATTGACCACTTTATAGTCTTTTGACAGGCCATCTTTCTTGTGCTTGTTGGCATCAAGTTCAAGTTGAAGGTTGGTGATGGTGGATTGAATCTCCTCGTCAGCATCTTGTAGGGTATATATAAAATCCTTCTCTTCGATGTGTTGGATTGAGACTGGGTTTCGACTGAGAGCATCCACATGAGCCATTGCTGTTCCAGGTCGGTGCTCCACGTCAAAGTCATATTCTTGTAATTCGAGCCACCAGCGTGCAATGCGTGACGACAAATCTCTTTTTGACCAAGCCAACCGTAAGGCAGAACAATCAGTTACAATCCGAAATTTGATGCCAGTTACATACACTTTGAACTTTTGGATACTAAATACAACAGCTAACGCTTCTAGTTCAAAACTATGATACTTTAGTTCAGTAGCTGTAGTTTGCCTACTTGCGTAAGCAACAGCCTTCCAATCACCATTCCCTTGACGCTGTAATAGTACTCCACCTAAACCCAGTTTGGAAGCATCCGTGTGGATCTGCGTTTCACGGTTTGGATGGTAAATCGCAAGGACAGGATCAGAGGTGAGTACCTGTTTTAGTTTCTCTACGGCTTCAATCTGTTCAGGACCCCAATACCACTCAGACGACTTCTTAGTCAGCATCGTGAGAGGTTTCGCAATGGTAGCAAACCCCTTGATAAATTTGCGAAAATAACTCGCCAGTCCCAAAAACTGACGAATCTCGTGAACGTTGGTTGGAGTTTTGAAATCCACCACAGCTGTAATTTTATATGAAGATGGACGTATTTCTCCCCCACGTATCTCATGTCCCAGATACTCCACAGTGCTGGTAAGAAATGAGCATTTATTGCGTTTCAATTTTACCCCAGCCGCATCAATCAACTCCAACACCTTTCTAAGATTATCCAAGCAGCTTGAAGAATCGGTTCCCCATATGATCACATCATCAATATATACTTCCGCGCACTGATGAATCACAGGCGCCAAAATCTCATTCATAGCCCGCTGAAACACTGCAGGAGCATTACAAAGGCCAAAACTCATCATTCTGTACTGGAAGTGTCCATCAGGTGTAACAAATGCTGTATACGGCCTAGATTCTGCGGCTATCTTGATCTGATGATACCCATTGGCCAGGTCTAAACAACAAAACATTGTCTTGTCAACAAGTCTATCTAACACATCTTGAATAACAGGTAAAGGGAATCTCTCTTTTTCTGTTATTTTATTTAATGCGCGGTAATCGACACACATGCGATAACCTCCTTCTTTCTTCTTCACCAATAATACAGGACTTGCAAAAGGTGACCTCGATGTTTCTATTATGCCTGCTTCAAGCAACTCCGACACTATATTTCTCACCACTTCCCTTTCATGGTAAGACATTCGATACGGTTTATAATTAATCACTTTATCTTCAGTCAATTTGATATGCATTTAGATGCTACAGTTTCCTGACTCCATGGCGTTGCTAGCAAAGCATCCATTATATTCATCAAGAAGGGAGTTTAAAGCTTCTGTCTGCTCATTCGTCAAATGCTCACTTGCTATTGGCATATTCACTTTCTGTTCATTCAAGTCCTTTACTTCTGCTCTGGCAATACATTCCTGACTGGAGAGCAAAATTTGACTATTTGTTTTATTTACCAGTTTTATAGTTGCTAACCCATCATAACTCTCAACTTCTTCATTCAGTACATCTTTCTCATTCATCATCTCTCTCTGCTCACTATAATTTACTTCCATAAATCCGCTAATTACAGGTTCAGTCCTTACTGAAACCTTGTTAATACCAGGAGTCAGTATAACATCATCATGGGGATACAACCGCACATTCTCAAGACCATCACACAGCTCTGCAATTTCTAGCACTATATCCATGTCCCTTTTAAAAACGCTAAGCTGAGTTGCAGTTTTAACTATTACAATATCTTCAGCTTCAGTAAATGGCTGACCTACTAAGATATCAAAATCTTGCACTTGATCTGGCACAACATAAAATTTTGACGTCATGTTGATGCCATCTACATTTAACACTCCTTCAGTCATCCCTAGTGGTAAAGTAAGGGCATCACCATAACCTTTAATAACAATATCGTCATTGGCAATTATTTCTAGATTGTGTCGCTCACAAAAGCTTTGCTTCATTGTATTGCATGAGCTACCAAAGTCCACAAAAGCTTCAGCCGGACTTCCATTGACCTGAACTGTTTTAAAATATTTCTTGTCTGAGAGATCACTGCATACAGTCTGAACTTTACGCACCGACTTGTGCTGAGGACTTGCTTTTGCACGTTTCCTGCATTCATCTAAGGTATGACCTTTGATATCACAGAAGGTACAATGCTTTTGATATCTTTTCTTGTAGCAATCTACTTCAGTGTGACCAACCCGATCACAGAATGAACATTTCTTATCTCTACTGTTGGTTGGAACTGGAGCTACCTTCTTGACACTTCTACTCTTAAAACACCTACTAGCCTTATGACCAATTTTACCACAGGAGAAACATTTTATGGCCTTTTTTGTCTTTTGATCACTTTGCTTGGAAGTACCAGGTTGATTGTTGTCATAATTCAGATTATCTGTATCTGCAGAATTAATACTTGCCAGGTATTGCAAAAGAGAGCCAGTGTCACGACAACCAGCTGATTTCGCTCCTACTTCCCACAACTTGTTACCAATTGTCCCTATAACAGCTTCAGTAATAACTTCATCACTAAGATGACAAGACATACCAATGCCTAGCTTAGTGTAATAAAATTCAATTGGATCTTCATCGGGTAACCTAATCCTGTTAACTAATTCTCTTATCTGTGATAGTTTGTTTTTAGTAAATGGGAAAGCTCTGATCAATTTATGCTTCCACTCTTCCCAACTTATTTCATATGAAGCCTGCTGCTCGTACCAACCTTTGGCATAACCACCCAGCTTCGAAGTGCAATTACAAATCAAAGTGCGTTCATCCCATCCATGCATTTTTGCTGTACTTTCTAAGTTGCGAATCCAATGTTCCACTGATACAGATGTAGTCTGAGGGTTGAACTCAGGGACAAAATCATTACGACCAACATAACGGACAACGGGTCGTGTCTCACTGACAGCAGAAAAACTCACTGGATTATCTACTTTAGACAAAGGTGGAGTCTGACTCCTGTCGGATAATCTTTTTTTTCTCAGTTGTCTTACCAACCCTTCTAGAGTTCTGATTCTCCTTTTCTTATCTTTTAATTTGCTTTTAAATGACATTGTTTCTTCTGAGGATGAAGATGATGAACTTGAGCTACTATGTGCCCGCTTCCTATGCTTAGACCGACCCATTTTAAAAATATATATATAAACCTAAACTAAAATTTCTATAATTGTTCAGTATACACTTATATAGCTCTATGATATTCAACAGTTATTTTCACCTTCACACATTACACTAAGAGATTAAAATTAAAAATAAGTTTTCCTAATCTACCAATTAATTATAAAATTATCCTTTATAAACAATTAACAGTAAGAAGTTTCTTTGTAATGAAAATTGTTTTGCACTTTCACTTCCTTCATAAAATTATAGTTAAAATGTACAATATGGATGGATCTCACCAAGTAACAGCACCAGTTATTCACCCCCGGTGAACCAATATGAAAGATGCATATGATATGCACTCCTTAAGCTTGTGACACACAAACCATTCCACACTCTTCTGATCGGCTACAGCATGAATTAGTTAGCCATTAGTTTATCACCGTGCACCACGATAGCGTCCTTTGAAACTTGTTCAACAGTTTTTCACAAACAAAGTTCACGAGGAAATACGGCGTAGATTAACTTCCTACTTAGGTAAAACGTATGAAAACCACTATAAACATGTACACAGTATTTTAGTTCCTGTGTATTTAACAAAGTTAAACATCCAATATAGCTAAATAAAGCAAGACAAAAACTTTCTATCACCGTGTTCATGAAATATGACACCGACAGTTATTTTGTTTGCGTTAATATGCACAACACAGATGAATTTTAGTTTATGAACGTGAGAACACTAAAGTAATTTCACTTCTGAATCTCTAAGAGAATAAAAGAGTTTAATACTGTAATTTACACATTTAATAACACTACGAGAAACAAACAACAACGCTCCGCCATTTTATGCAACAAGCGTCCCTTGTCAAAAAAAAAGGTTCCTATAGCGTCATCCCGTAGTGTTGTGCCTTGCGCCTAACAGTATAGAGTAACATAGAGTAATGCAACAACGGGGCTTGTTCGATTTATTTGGTTTAAGCTAAAAGCAAGTTATCGATATCATTCCCAATAAAAACAATAAAGTGCAGCTGAATTAAGAGTTATGCTTCTAAAACTTTCTGTATAATTTTCGCAAGGAAATAGTAGTTGAAAGCTTCGGTAACTCGTATAGAGTTTCACTAGCGTCGACTGTCGAGATGTCACTTTGGTCCTCTGTATAACTGTTTTAAACTAAAGAAGACTGAAAAGTAGTGTTTGACTGAATAAAGTAATAATAAAAGCATGCTCTTATTGCTAGTTTACTCTATATTATTTATGCTAGTTTGGCAAAGGGAGATCTCCCGCCGGGCGAGGTGGTCATGCCCGGGGAGCGGCCGCGCTCCAACTGACTCAATTCGGAGCTTGTATATATGGTAGTTTATTCCGAAAACTTCGATAGCGTGATTCAGGAAGCGGATAGCGGAAGGTCGCTACATCACCCCCTGCTCAGACCGGAGGTCGATGACTTCAGTAATCCAAGTGTAGTCTTCGCTTACAAGCGCCTGGAATGCCCTCTATCTGCGGTGAGTCGAGATGTGAGGGTGCAGACCTTGTGTAGCCCTCCGTCCTCGGTGAGTCGGGATGTGAGGGTGAAGCGAAGAGTGGAGATGCCCTCTATCCACGGTGAGTCGGGATGTGAGGGTAGGATGTGGAGGCGAGTAATGGCTACTCAAGCCGTCCATGAAGTCCTTGGAGGCAGCTGTGTCAGGAACAGGAAGCGTGTACATGGTGCGCTGCGATGAACCTGACGAGCTGGTGAAGTGATGCTGCAGTCCATCCAGGGAGTGAAGGTGCGACTGATGAAGGTCAGAAGGGACGTATTCTTGTCCGGGGTCACCAGTTTGGCAAAGGGAGATCTCCCGCCGGGCGAGGTGGTCATGCCCGGGGAGCGGCCGCGCTCCAACTGACTCAATTCGGAGCTTGTATATATGGTAGTTTATTCCGAAAACTTCGATAGCGTGATTCAGGAAGCGGATAGCGGAAGGTCGCTACACTAGAAACAAGTTATTGACTTTATATCGAATGAAATTATTTCAACGTAACTGCTTTATAATTATAAAGAGCCATTTTAGAAAACTTTCTGGGTAAATTTCGTAAGGAAATTATGTTATAAGTATGGAGTTATCGCATACTTATAACATAATTTCCTTAACTATAATTTCACTGGCATTGACGGATCGCCTGTTAACGCCTGGTACAAAACTTAAAGTCGTCACCGCTCAGAGGGCCTCGTCAAATGTACCTTGGCCACACTCAATTTTTATCTCCCATCGCCACTGCTTAATAGAGTAACACAACAATGGAAACATGTTTGCTTTATTTGGTTTACGCTAAAAGCAAGTTATCGATATCACAACATGTCCAATAAAAACATCAAAGTATAGCTGCTTTCAACAGCTATGCTTTTAAAACTTTTTGTGTAACTTTAGCAAGGAAATAAAAGTTAAAAGCTTCGATAACTCGTATAGCGTTTCAGTGGCGTTGACTGTCGAGATGTCGCTATGATCCTTTATTTCTTCTTCTACTGGCATCGCGTGATGTAGATGAAGTAGCGTATCGTATCGCCAATTATGATCCTTTAGTTCACTCTTTAAAACTAGATGGGAGTGAAAAGTGGTGTTTGATAGAGGTAGACCGTAATCGGTCTACGGCGAGTGCCGTGGGATTATCAATTTTTCCAAAGTGCAATATCAGAAATAATTTTCGTCTTAACGCCAATGTATCTAATCCTACCATTCCCGTAACATACAGTGAGGGATATAGGAAGGGGTAGTAGCCATATCGACTTTTAAAAATATACCGAGAAAACTTTCTTTGGATTCTCTCCATCATGAGAGAATACTTCTTCTCATGTGGATCGATGCGTACGTATGCCTTATACAGAATAACAGCGACGTTAGTATCGCTGAAATTGGCAGCTGTTCTCATTACAAAACCTAGGGTTTTGTGAGCTCTAGCGCATATCTCGGAGATGTGTTCCCTAAAATTTAATCGAGAATCAAGCGTTAATCCTAGGTCTCGAATTATGTTGACTCGTTCAAATGAATAATTTTGAATTAAATATTTATGTAAATAAGGTGAGCACAGCCTCGAAAACGTTATAATTTTACATTTATCAGAATTTAGTAGTAACCTGTTGTCTAGACTCCATTTTATAACACTGTGAATATCCTTTTGAAGCACCTCGCAGTCACTCTTCTGCACCTTCCGATGCTTACGGCGGCATGCGGCCACGCGCACACTGTTGTCCATCCCGGGGCTGCTGGCTGGACGGATCGGACCCCCACTCACCGTTCGCAACCCCGGAAGCCCCCTTTTAGGCAGGGGATACCGTAGCTCTATTCTTAATCCCTAAGCTACAGGGGTCGTATGCAATTGCGCTGTTACTCCGGAGATTGATGATACTCGTAGCTTCATGTAGGTCTGGCCGGGAGTTTAATTTTTCCGCCGAAACATTAAAAAATTACTGCACGACAGATAAAGGTCGATCGAACCAAAAAAATCTAGCAACCATATGAACTTAACCTTTTTCAAAATTCAAAGAAAAAGAAATACATTATCATTTAAACTTTTATATTTTTCTTAATTTATCGTTAACCTACAAGTTACCTAATACTTCAATCTGTTCCAATTTAACTACAGTTTATAACGGATTTACTGCCATCGAAATAGAAGTTTTATTTTACGAAACATTAGTGTAGTTTATGTCAAGCATCCGGTCATAAACACGCGCTTGTTTCAGGGAAACAGATATTCAATCTTCCATCCCACGTTAACTACACTTCAATCGATCCCTAGGCCCATCCTCGCAGACCGATGGACGAACTGCTGTGTTTTGACAGACGTTTATTGCTGATAAAAAACGGCGCTGGTTTCAGCTGGAATGCCATGGTTTTCGATTTTATTGACGTCAATGCACTACACGAAAAACTGTTAGAGATTTCTCTATTTAAAAAGAAATAAGTAATGACATATTTAATGTTGTACGGAGTAGTCACGCTACTGTTCCGGAGCTGATGGTCGCCTAATGTATGTAAGACTCACCGGCAATTGAACTTTTCCACCGAAAATTTCCAGACAATATATTTATTATTACCGAGATCGAAGTAATACAATATTCACCAAATGAAAAACAAAACACATTTTTTTTGCTTCGGATTTATTTGTAACTGGCGTGATGAAATCATTATGTTATTTATTTTATTAGATATGAAATAAAGCGATCGTCTCTTTAAAAATGTTGAGCATTTTATACCATCAAAACAAATCACGTCACAGAGAGTCAAAACAGAACCGACAAATTCTTTCTGTTTTTCATTTTATTTTTAGATGTTCATATTTCAGACGCCTGTATGTTTTATACAGTTCACGTGAAATCATTCCAACACGCTCACTTCGCTGAACGCTTTTGATAAATACGGACGAAAAATTCGGTGCAAAATCCGTTTTTTTCTTGTGGTTACAATGTAATTTTATAAAGCTATGTGATTTTTTTAACTTATATCCTTCGAAAAATTTCCCCTAAATTGGAATTGAGAACAAAAATCATCAATAATAATATTAATAATGTAATTTACTCAATTCACAATACTTTTTAATTAAAAAGACAAACAAGTTTTTTTTTAAAAAAAACATCGCAAACTCTGTGCATATTGCGTCATGTTTAATTTTTGCATCACTTAGTAGTCATAGAAAAAATCTGTAAGTCGACAGGTACCAGTAAGTCCAGTCAGTCAGATGTTCAACTAAAGTGATGGCTTCATTACCAGAACGTGTCCGATGGAGTCTTGGAGCAAGCCGAAAAAAACATGTTTTCGCACTGTTATTTTATTTCACAACACTCGTGCACAGACTGTCATTAATCTATATCGAACAAAATGCCATCAAATTTATCCGATATAAGTAACTCAAAAATACACCAAGAAAATGAAAACACTTGTCCCTTTAGACTTCCCGCCAAAAAAAACAAAACAAGTTTTTATTTGAATGCGCTTAAAATAATAAAATATATCACAGTGTTTTGTATTTTACAAGAATAGCTCTTCCATTTGATACACATATTTGTGTTATAAGTTTATAACTTCATCTTGTTATCCATCATTACAACACAATTATAACATAACACCAGCAATTTATAAGTAATGTAACTAGAATTAGAAGAAAATTATGTAACAAGATCAAAAGAAAGAGTGTTTATTTACTGTTACAAACGTTTGAAACGCTCAAACGAACGAAGTGCTAAACAAAATAAATAAACATCACACGTTTTTTGTTTTTATTGTTACTGTTAAACAATTTTTTGTACCAATCAATTATTTATAATAATAATAATAATATAATAATAATATTTATTTATTTAAGGCAACAATATACAGGCCCAATTTTAATTGTTAGTAATTCTTACATTCTAATTATTATTTCTAGAGTTAGTTTTACATACATACATATACGAAACACTAAAATACCAAGCACATACATTAAAAATTAAACAGACATACTTACAATTAATATACAGACTAAAAGGCTGATTGGCACTCCCACCCAATTACGCCGCTACATGGATTCGAATCCAGTGTGCAAGCAGGGGAGAGTCCCATTTGCCTGCCAGTGTACTTAGAATGCTGTTGGGGCTGGTACGTAGGCGACTCAACAGGGACGCGCAGCGCTTTCTTATTATTGCATAGAAATCATCTATGTGCGCCTGGGAAAACATGGTGGACGCACTACAAAATCGTGGCAGCCCCATCAGCATTCTAAACCCATTATTGTATTGTATGCGCAGAGCGCTGTAAGCCCTCTGCGTATAGTTGACCCATAGACTGCTCGTGTAAAATGACTGGCAGTAAGCGGTAAATAGTGTTGCCTTCACTGATTTAGTACATCGAGCAAACCTACGAGCCAACATATTGCATCGTACGGACAGCGCTCTACGCTCCCTATCTATGTCCAAGTCGTCGCGCATGTTTTCGGTAATCCAGTGACCCAGATATATTTAAGCACGTCGCTCGCCGGTTTCACAGTTTGTATCCCACTGCTGGGTATGGGTCTGTCCTCATTAATGGGAAGACCTGGAGCTTATTTCATCATTTTGCTCCAATGCCAATTGAAACGCCCGTGGCCAACACGCTGTCAGTGTTTTCAAATCGCCCATATAGCTTTCGAGAAAGTTTAAAAACTGCTATGTATCAATAACAACTGACGGCTTATTGGCACCCATCTCATATCCCACCGCACCCTTAGCTGCGTAGATCGTTTATGTTCCACGCTAGCCGCCGTGAACTGCGAGTTACTTACACCATTGAAATAAATAAAAATATTTGTCGTCAGTGGAAAACCTCTGCAGATCTGACATGATTCTATTCCTGTATAAGACATTTCTTTGCCCCATTGTGTTTCGTCTATTTCTTCACCTGCGAAGACGTTCTAGATAAGGTCGTGAGATAATTGAACGTGTAGCATGTCACTCTGACGTAACGATCGTTTTGTTACGCTACAATGGCGAAGGTGGCGCCTGAATAGCCGTTTCGTCTTGGGAAATAACAATGAATGTACGGCACGACTGTTCACAATATACATTCAACACTGAATAATATTATACAGTACTAAACGGGACCACATTCAACATTATTAAACAACATGTAAGGTTAAAGTCACGAATATGAAGGTACTATTACGTGACAAGATAAGGATGTCTAGATGAGGGTTATAATTTTATAGCTATTGACAATATTGCAATTATCGGCTTAAATTGTGACAAATACAAAGACAAAGGTGTTTTATACATTTGGTTCGCCATATTTACCTACATGAGGTATGCAAATATTACAATAATGACTATACTTTTCTCTATAAGTGTCTTCAAACGAAAAGCAAACCTAAAACGTCCATTTGTTTGTAACTGGAAATAAGCGATGACTGCAAATAGAAGTAGTATTTCTATTTGCATTTAGCAGCATGGCGAGCCGGTGGACTCGATCGCATTGTGTAAGCCGGTAAAGTCGTAACAATACTCCAAAATATACCAATTGGAACGCATGCGTTTCAATATTGAATTTTTGTATCAGTCTTGAGAAATTAATTAGAAATGTGGTAAGGGTTTACTTACTTTTGTTTTATTTTTTTACACTTTGAAAAACGTTATTTCAGTGAAATGAAAGACAGCTACCTACAGGTACAGAACTATAACCAAAATTCAATCGCGACGCATTATTTGTCCATCGTCCATCTTGGTTTAAAAACTATTATTGGTTCTAATAATAGAAAAATATTTATATCTTCTTAAAACTACAAAATGCATACAAACAAAAAATATAGGGTCACAAACATAAAGAAATGGCAATGTTGTAAATCAATTGCATTTTAATATGAGTTTAAAAAGGTCTTCTTTACGTCTTTATTTATTTAAGAGAAAGATAAAGATCCTTAGATTCTCAGTACATTGACTGATAAAAAATTAAACATATAAAAATATAAGTAGTATTTCTATTTGCAATTTGCAGCATGGCGCCACCTGGTCGTTCGCATTGTATGCGCTTACAAAGCTCGTAACGTCGGAACAAAGTACAAATGTACCGATGTGAACTTTGTTTTGTAGTTAGTCGTGAACAAGGAATTCTAGATTTCAAGATTTTAAGGGGTAAGTTTTTGAGCGTAGCTGATCTAGTAACATAATCTAAACTTTCATCTAGTATCATTGCCTTATTGCCATATATGCCATATGTACGGTGTAACCGTACACCAGCCGTCAGCACGTTTTCGTATAGCACGCGCCCGCGCCGGTAACATTTTCAATTTAGTATGCATTTGGAAAACTAACATATCGCGCGCGTACTCATAGCAACATCATTCTCATACCTACAGTGTATAACAATAAATATTATAAACTTTAACAACATCTTTTCTTTGACAATCGTATGGTGTCGAAACTAGCCCGTACATAGTCAAAGTGGTCCTTCGAGGAAAAAAGGACTTAGTGACCAGTCACAGTGATTGTGTGAGAGACTGTGATTACGGTGGAACTAACAGTGCTAGTGGCTATCGGAGGTGGAAGTGCATCCTGTTACAAGACCGCAGCAAACGCACCGCGGTCCAGAAGCAACTCAACTACCGGTAACATAAAACAACAGCAACTCAAGTAAGATCTTTCCATTATTACTTTCTTTAACTATCTAACAACATGGAGGATCTCTATGCATCTCAGGCTGAAATTTCAGAGTCAATTAATAAACTCGCGATCAACCTTAAAAAAGATGGAGCCGACCGTAAAACGGTCGATTATTTCAAGCGTAAATTGGATATTCTAGAGTCCTATTGGAGGGAATATGAACATAACCACGATCGGATTTCAACGGAAGGGAGTAGGTCACATCCTTATTTTACTATGGCTGAGTACGATAAGACGGCTAAGCTGTATAAAGATATTAAATTTCTTATTAATCAACAACATCAATTACTTTTGAAGAAAATGTCAGGTCCTTCGTCTAAGTTCGGCAATACCCAACCTGAATTTGAGACTTCCGGAGAGGCAAACCGACCGGCCGAATCAAAGGTTTCGACTGGTTCCTCAAGCAAGCTGGACGAAATGCTGCGTAAGCAATCCAGTAACTTTAGGGCGTTTAAGAGGACCGTAAGCAACATTGAAAATAAGGTCGACGGATTCACTCAAGAGTGGGAACTGAATGACTCTCTTCGTACTTTGCAAGTACGATGGTCGAACGTTGACTCACTCCACTGGGAAATAGACCAAGAATTGCTAGGTTCTAATGAAGAGTATGAAGACACTTTCTCAGAATGTGAGCAAATGTATGAAGATTTAAAGCAATTACTAAACAACAAGTTAGGCTCTGCCTCATATAGAGAGAGGTCTGCGCCAAAAATAGATATACCAGTGTTTAGTGGAAACTTTCAACATTGGGTACCGTTTAAAAATCTATTCATGGAGGCTATACACAACAACCCAGCCCTCACAAACCTACAAAAAATGCAATATCTTAAAAGTAAGATAAGAGGAGAGGCAGAACATCTTATTCAAAATCTTCTTCTCAGTTCCGATAATTATACAGCGTGTTGGGACATCTTAAATCATAGATATGATCACCCTCGATTAATTTTTACGTCGCATGTAAACAGTATACTGAGTTTGCCAGTATGTCAGCAACCGTCAGAAAGTTACTTAAAACGTGTTCATGATACATTATTTGAGTCTCTTAATGCAATAAAAAATTTAGGAGTGGACACTCTGTCCTGGGAACCACTTATTGTGCAGATTTCGCTTCAGAAGTTGGACCCTGAGACGCAAAACCAATTTTTAGAATCTTTGAAACAGCCGAGAGAATTGTTTAAACTAAGGGAGTTTTTAGAGTATCTAGAAAAGAAGTTTACGTCGAGCGTAGGAACACGAAAAAATCAGTTTCTAAACCAATCTAAAACAAACGGTATATCCTCAACATATAAACCATATAAAATTAACAATATTAACACAAAATCATATTTGGCAAAAACAACTCAACCAGCATTTTACAACAAAACAACAAGTATCAAATGTCCTTATTGTGAAGCAAAACATTGGCTCAATTCTTGCAACACATTTGCCTATTTGTCACCTCATCAAAAACGTAATTTTGTTACGAAAAACAACTTATGTTTAAATTGTCTATTTAGCCACGGCGGCAAAGAATGCATATCTAACAAGAGGTGCCACGAATGCCGAAATAAACATCATACTATCTTACACGAAGCATTTAAAACACCAGGGCATCAATCGGTACTAGAACAGCCCTCCACATCCAGACCAGCGGTCCTGGTAACAGAACAACATCAAAACGTATTGCAACAATCGGATAACCCAATTGAAATTTTATTAGCTACTGCAGTCGTTAAAGTACGAGCAAACAATGGCTCCTATTACAACATGCGAGCGCTCATAGATCAGGGATCTCAAACCTCTCTAATCTCGGAGAAAGCCGCACAACTATTAGCATTACCCAGAGAAAAATGTAAAGGCCTGGTGTCGGGCATAGGGACCAAAGTAAGCCAGTGTAAGGGCATCATAAACATTACATGCGCATCACTTTGCACTGACTATGAATTTACTACGGATGTCTTGATTATGAATACATTAATTAAAAATTTGCCTAACTTAACATTTACTAAACCGGAATGGGACCATTTGGAGGGTATCCCATTGGCAGACCCGGAATTCAACGTTAGTCGTCCTGTAGACCTACTGCTAGGAGCAGACGTATACCCAAACATCATAATGAACGGCATTAGTAGGTCAGGCAGATCCCTACCTATCGCCCAACAGACACGTTTGGGATGGATTCTTTGTGGAAACATGAGAACGTTACAATGCAATGTCGTCTTACTACAAGATCAAATTAATGAAATTCAGAAATTTTGGGAAATCGAAGATATTTCCGAAGAGCAAACTCTGTCTTCAGAAGATTGTTACTGCATCGATTATTATAACTCATCAACATCAAGACGCGAGGATGGTTCGTACGAAGTTCGATATCCATTCAAGCAGAATTTTGAAGAAAAAATTGGTTCGTCTAAAAACATGGCATGTGCACAATTTCGCAACTTAGAAAGAAAATTCAACAATAATTTGAACATTGAAAAACATTATAAATCCTTTATTAATGAATATATAACGCTCGGACATATGAAACCATGCATCGGAAATCTGAAACCGGATTGCTATTTGCCGCACCATTGTGTGTTGCGAAATGACTCCACAACAACTGCATTACGCGTCGTATTTAATGCTTCAAAAAGAACTTCGTCGGGATTAAGTTTAAATGATCTTATGTTAAAGGGCCCAAACCTACAGCAAGATCTACAATGTTTATTATTAAAATGGCGACAATTTGAATTTGCATTTACAGCTGACATTGAAAAAATGTTTCGGTTTATATGGATTAATGATGACGATCAGAAATTTCAAAAGATAGTATGGCGTAACGCACCAAACGAGAACTTAAAAGATTATCAATTATGTACAGTAACATATGGCACTAAAGCAGCACCATTTTTAGCAATGATGACGCTTAAAAAATTAGCAACTGACGAAAGAAATAATTTCGATCCTAATGTAATAAAAACACTCGAGGAATCGTTTTACATGGATGACGTTTTGCACGGTGGACATTCCTTGGATTCTACGAAATTATTGCAACAAAATTTGTTTAAATTATTACAACGCGGAGGTTTTAATTTAAGAAAATGGAAGTCAAATTCACCTCAATTACTTCATGATATTGCAGATTGCGATAGTAAGGGAGAACATTTCGATTTTAAACAAGAAAACTCAACAAAAACTTTAGGACTTCGTTGGAATGCCTCAACTGATTCGTTTGAATTTCAAATTAAATTTGAAACCTCCACCAAGGTACCTACGAAGAGGTTAATGCTGTCTGAAATGTCTAAGCTCTTTGATCCCTTAGGCTGGCTCTCACCGTTATCTACCAAACTAAAAATTTTATTTCAGGAAGTCTGGGAGTCAAATATTAAGTGGGATGATAAAATACCTGATAATATTCTTAATGAATGGACAAAATTAAGAGATAGCATGACTGTTATAAACAAAATTCAGTTGCCGAGATGGCTAGGTACGCTGGAAAATGATAGCTTTGAACTACATGGTTTCTGTGATGCATCTAATCAAGCATATGCAGCAGTTGTATACTGCAGGATAAAACGGGATGATACTGTAAAATTAAGCCTAGTAGCGGGAAAAACACGCCTTGTGCCCGCCAAGAAGAAAATATCTTTACCAAGGTTGGAATTAAGTGGAGCTTTATTGCTGACTAAGCTAATGAACAAGGTTCATCAATGCCTGAAAGGCTATAACGTGAAAACTGTTTGCTGGACAGATTCAATGGTGGTTCTAGGTTGGCTTAATGGAGATCCAGGACGCTGGAAAACCTTTGTTCATAACAGAGTGCTCAAAATCACCGAAATGATGCCTGCTAACTGTTGGCAGTATGTAAAATCAGTGGAGAACCCAGCTGATTGCGCTAGTAGAGGCATGACGGTTCTGCAATTACAGCAACATTCTTTATGGTGGCAGGGCCCCCCTTGGTTATCGCATAACTGTATTGAAATAGAGTCACAACAAATACCATCTGTTAATGAGGAACTCAGAAAGGTCAAACAAGTCAGTTTTGTTTATAAAGAAAATGACTCGGATATTATAAAAATTTTACTAACAAAATATAGCTCGCTAAAAAAGGTCATCAACGTGCTAGCATGGATAAAGCGTTTTATTAATCAAGTAAAAGGAAAACCTAACATCAAACAACCATATTTATCGCTACAAGAAATTAAAAATTCTCGTAATACAATAATATGCTACGTACAACGCATCGAGTACTTCTCGGAAATTAGAACCCTACAGCAAAATTTACCTATATCATCGAAAAGTAAATTGTTGGAGTTAAATCCATTTCTAGACTCAAATAACATTCTTAGGGTTGGTGGCAGGCTTAGAAATGCGGCTATTGATCCAGAGATGAAACATCCGATAATTTTACCACATGATGGCTTGTTAACAAAATTGGTTATTGATGAAGCACATCAGCTCACTTTCCACGGCGGCGCTCGAATTACGTCTGCAAATATTCGTCAACAATATTGGATTATCGGAGGTAACAGAGCGGTAAAGAAACAACTGCGCACATGCGTGAAGTGCCGTAGGTTCAGTTCCGGTAACCCGACACCCTTAATGGGAGACTTACCAACATCTAGATGCAATATGGCTCCTCCCTTCTATCACACGGGAGTAGACTTTACAGGCCATGTAATGATTAAGGCAAATAAAGGTCGAGGAATTAAGACAACGAAGGGGTATGTGGCAGTTTTCATTTGTATGGCCACTAGACTTGTCCATTTAGAGTTGGTGTCGGACCTTTCCTCATCTGCATTTATCGCAGCCCTACGTCGAATGGCCGCCAGAAGAGGCACTCCGTGTCACATGTATAGTGATAACGGCACTAATTTTGTCGGAACCAATAAAATTCTACAAGAACAGTACGATCATTTACAGCATATATTAAATGACAGCTTTATGGCGGAGATCGTTGGTATGGGAATAGAGTGGCATTTTAACGCTCCTTCATGGCCATCCGCGGGAGGTCTATGGGAAGCCGCAGTGAAAAGCTTAAAGCGCCATATGAGGGTAGTAATAAACGAACAAAAACTTACATATGAAGAGTTTATAACAATATTAACTCAGTTGGAAGCTGTCCTCAACTCCAGACCATTGTGTCCTTTAACAGAAGATCCCGATGACCTTGACTTTCTCACACCTTCCAGCTTTATTAATATTAAACAGAATTTGACATTTATTGAAACAGAAACAGACATGCGGTCGCGGTGGTACTTTACACAAAAAATTGTTGAAGACATCTGGAAAAGATGGCAGACTGAATATCTGAGTCAGTTATCTGTGAGGAGTAAGTGGCGTAGTGCACAAGAAAACGTAAAAATAAATGATGTCGTCTTAGTGAAAGATGCGAATTTACCACCTGGAAAATGGGCTATGGGCCGCGTGGTCGAAGTTCATCCCGGTAGTGATGGGTATGTACGCGTAGTAACTTTAAAAACTAAAAACGGACACATAAAACGACCAGTTACCAAGATTTCGGTGATGCCTGTTAATCCAAAGAATGCAGAAAGAACAGAATCTAATAGCAACAAAAACCAATCGAAAATTAAACCAAAACAAACTAAACGCGTCAGTCTCATGTCCTTAGCGATGACATTCCTTTATTTTATGTGTATACTAACTACGTCCGAAGCTAGCTACAATATCACTTCGTTGAAAGAAAACCAGGGTATATACTTTGATAAAATTTCGAACATGCAAATAATTAGAGATGAGTGGAAGATTATTGCATATTACAATATGGATCCGTATTGGCAGGGAATTTCAGCGTGTAAGAATTATATCAAATATGTAGAAAACTTATGCAATAAATTGGAGGACAATACCCATTGTAATATTATATCACTCCAGCTGCGACGGGAATACGAGGAAATGGAGTACTATAACCGAGTACTTTTGAATCAGCACTCCGGCGCACGCCAGACTAGGCGCCGCCGCGGTATCATCAACGGCATCGGATATCTTGCTAATACTTTATTTGGCGTGTTGGACGAGAGATTCGCGGAAAAATATCAACAAGACATTCAACTAATTCAAGACAACGAAAATCATCTTCGATTGCTCTTAAAAAATCAAACTTCAATATTTGAAGCGGAATATAATATCTTAAAAAGAGATGAACAATCAATAAATAAACAACACAAATATCTTAATCAACTACATACGAAAATAGACAACCTATCAGATGTTCTTAAACACGAAGTACAAAGAAACGCTCTCCTCAATGATTTGAGCCTCGGATCTATTGCAACAATTAATATTTTAAGGACTTTAAAAAATATGCAGTCAGCATTACTAGACATCGTAACTGACATTTATCACGGCCGATTTAATTATCACATGCTAACTCCGGAACAACTCAGAGAACAGCTTAGTATCGTCTCGAGCCATTTAGATAGGGATGTGTCCCTACCGATTAATAACGCACAAGGCGATCTTAAGGATATATATGAATTGTTGTTGGTCAAAGCTCGAATGACAGAAAATTATTTAATCTTTGAGATAAAATTACCATTAGTAAGCCGGGACTCATTCGAAATTTTTAAAACTATCCCTGTCCCTCTATCATTAAATAACAAGACCTGGAGCATTGTGCCAATCTCAAAATATATCGCCATAAATTTAAGGAAAGATTCATATTACATTCTGTCGTCCGATGATATAAACTCATGCATTCAGAGTAAACGAGATATATACTTATGTGCCATCCGAAAGCCTGAATTGCATTTGAAAAATGAGGAGCAATTTTGTGAACGAACCCTGGACAGTAACAATACCTGCAAAATTAAACTCGAGCATAACTGCGTCAATAGCTGGACAGAGTTACAGGAAATAAATAAATATTTGTATTTCTGCTGTGTTAGATGCCAAGTGCGTTTATTGTGCGATCAACAAGTAACCGTTACTGAACTTACACGAACTGGAATCATCACGATTAACAACGGTTGCCTACTGAAATCAGACACCTTCTCCTTGCACGCAGTAAAAGAGTCAAACAGTACATTGCTGGTCAATAAAGAAATGTTGCTTCCAATCATAAACCCGATCAATCATATTGTTAACTTGTCAATCTCGTCTCCAATTGACACTATGATCGAGAATCGCACAGGAGAAGAACTGCAAGAAATTAGAGATCGCATAACTGCACTTAAAGAAAACGATTTCACCCTCAATAGAATATCATATCACGATATCCACCACTACACAGCAATATACATAGTACTGGGAGTGGTTATATCTGTGTGCATAATTTACATCTGTCATCGCCGCCGCTTGAGTCGCCATAGGATCTATCCGGTGGAGGAAGCGACAGGTGCCGGAGCGGGCTTTCAGCTCGCTGAGCGGTCAACAGCAAGACGCGAGGTGGCCGGAGGGAGCCTGCCATCCACGCTAGACATATGTGATAAGTGCAGTGGTCGTGAGAGTGTTAGTGTTAGTGGTGCCGTATCACCAAAAGTAACTGTAGACAAAAGTGCGTCACCCATTCAGCGTCGGGTGAATTTCAAATAGAGACTTTAAGTAATTTTAAATAATTTTTCTCATATATGTATTTCATCTCATCTCATTTTCTCGGTCGGGAGCATGTACGGTGTAACCGTACACCAGCCGTCAGCACGTTTTCGTATAGCACGCGCCCGCGCCGGTAACATTTTCAATTTAGTATGCATTTGGAAAACTAACATATCGCGCGCGTACTCATAGCAACATCATTCTCATACCTACAGTGTATAACAATAAATATTATAAACTTTAACAACATCTTTTCTTTGACAATCGTATGGTGTCGAAACTAGCCCGTACACCATATTTTGAGCATGGCTATATTAGAAGATGGATAAAGTATAATGTCTTATTTTACTTAAGCCAGATGTTGGCTGTAGGCCTAGATCTTATCTTACAATGTTTATCTTTCTTTCATAATGATTTAAACTTTTTATTTTATCTTTTTTTCTTATTTTACATACTGTCTAGCAGCCTATCCGCTGACAGATGTTTTCAAATCGCTCATAACCTCATTTTCTTAAGGAATTATATCAAATATAATATTATTATTTACCTTACCTGTAATGTATTCATGCTATTTATTATATTACATTATATATTTCTTTATTTTAATTCTTTTCATTTATTATTTGTTTTATATTTCATTTTGCTGTTAATATTATATGTTTTGTTTCTCATGTTTTACCGACTTCAAATCGACTGTACTCCCTTAGGTAAGCTGGTAGATAATGCCATTAGGCATTAAGCTCTCCTATTGTACCACAAATTGTTATGGTTCAATAAAGTTTTTAAATAAAATAAATAAATAAATAACCGATTCATCTTACACCCGACCGCGTCTGTTTCGCTTAGCTGCGTAGATCGCTTGCGCTCTGCACTAGTCGTGAGGCCATGGTCACTTCATTATTTTTAATATCTTTATGCTAATTAAATGTCTAACTCAGATCAAGTCAAGAAGTACAGAAGGAACGCCGCGTACAACGAAGTGTGGCCAGTTTAAACTGTACGCTACATGTCACAGCATTAAAAAGCAATGAGATAACGATTTGTCGGTTATTTCTAAACAGTAATTTACTTCAAGAATATGAGGAGGTTGGGGAGTAAGAAGCTAATTGAACAAATTAACCTCCCGGATATCACTTACTTGAGTACTCGTAATTAAAGGTTTTTCTTTAATTTTTTTCTGTTTCCCGTTTTGACTTGCGTTTGTTTATTTTTCTTCGCTATTCTGTGTTAATATGAAGCTGCTGGGCACGGGGTCTCTCCCCATTATTGTACAGGCCTGGAGCCTAGTCCACCACGCTACTCCAATGCGTGTTGGTAGAGAACTAGTTAGTGGCCTTGGTTAACGGCTCGACAAGGTTTAACGACTGTTATGTATCGATAATTCTATCGGGACTGACGAATTGACGTGCCTTCGAAACACGGAAATGTGCGTGAAATTTTTACCACTAGAGGTCACCCATCCCCACCTGACCGCACCCGTTTGGCTTCGCTGCGTAGATCGCTTACCGCCGGGCCGTGTGCGCTTCTTTTCTTAATTACTATCCTCAAATTACAGGTCCATTTCTAAAAGGGATTCCTGTTTGATAAAATAAATTACTTCGACATAAAAGGGACATAGTTCACCAACCGGCAAAGTGCTACAGAGCGCCCTGCGTTACCGTTGAAATATTTATGGAACACCTTCTACCGGCCACATAAATTATCTTGCCCAGGCCGGCTTTCGGTCCTTGAATTAAATAAATGCTGTCAAACCATTTTACATTGTTATAACGAGAAGGGTATATTTCTGTAGCCCCTTGTATGGTCACACTTGTGATGAAGGGGAAGCACTTCATCCCATATTTTTCTTTTTTTCTTTGGCTATCGCTGTTTAAGGTCCAAGACAGCGAAAAGGCAAAGAGAAACATAGCTTTAAACGATTCGTATTATATATTTTATCTGAGTATTGGCATGTTAAACAACTGCGTGATAATAAACGTACACCGCCATTTAGGAATATACTTATTTATTAACATTCATAGATAGCTCTGCCTCAGAAGTACCAAAATTACATTACAATCACGAATAGCTTCAAAGTACTACAGTACCTAATACTTCCTCGGTCCAACAATACCTACATTACGATATTATTCTACAATAGGCCTGTGAACATCCCCGTGTGTGCCTCGTATCAGCCGCACGCAAACACAATCAAGTTATGTACCGGCTTAGCGGCTGACTGGCCTTCATCTCGCACTTGATTGCCGGAAGGTACATAGAGGAGATTTATCGGTGGTCAATGTTTTTGTAGTGGATCGTGGACCTTGGATAAGAAGATAAATTACAGGTAACATGAAAAAGACGGTGACTCTATCTTAACATTTCAGATGACTGCACCGCCATGTTGTTTCAATTACATGTCATGTTCAATGAACTGAATGAATGAATGGATTAACTAGATTTTTTGTAATTTTTTGTATGGAGATTGTTTAGGGGTTTAAAAGTTACATTGGCTACTTTTTACCCGGGGAAATATCTCATTCCAATAAGAAAAACGTGGAGCCCACGCTGAAAGCTAGTGGATAATGTTTGTGTGTTTGTAATATTATCTTCGGTAGAACGATACGAAGTTGGTCATTAGAAAAATATATTTGATAGTGTTGTTTACCACAATAGCCCTTTGAGTACCCTGTACTCCCCGCATCAGCCGCGCGCAAACACAATCAAGTGCGGCTTACCGGCTTGATTGCCGGAAGGTATATAAAGAGGATTTATCGATGGTCATTACTTTTGTAGAGATTTCTACGTATCTTGGATGAGCAGTCAACCTAAGAAAAATGGTCGCCTCATGCGTTTAATTTTCCAACAATATTGGAACCTTCGTTGACGTTGCAAAAGTAGCCTAACAGTGATTATTTATGTGTATCCACTTCTGCCTTGAATCAGTTCTCTTGTTTTTCAGTGGACGGGTGCAGTAGTATGCCAGACTTATGTACATATCATCCTCCGGAGTAGCAGTATGCATACGACCTCAGACAAGACTTGCCTATGCTTGCTTGAGGTTGTGAAGATATCCATGGGCTGCTTAACACCACATGGCCTGCATGGTCGTCTGCTACTTCATTGAAATAAAAAAAGTATGTAATATCTTCATTATTCATAAATTTATAATTTTATTTATTAATATTAAAAAATCATGTGGCAGTTTAATGCTGTAGTAAAATAGATACACAATAGAGCAAATATATGCCGGATAGTGCAGTCAAAGTACTGCGTACAGCTAGAATATTGGAATACCAATCTGTCGGAATGCGTTGCGCGGCGACCACCGTGGCGAGAACAGCGATGTGACGCTTGGGAATTATTTCTAGCATTAAATCTAGTTTTGTATAAGGGTAGCTCATATGAAAGACAAACAGAGTCAGTTATTAGTTGTTTTTCTAAATAAATAAAATCAGTCGTCGAAATGTATGTACCGAACGACTACATCAAATTGAGTATTTCTATTTTTTATGTTCGTTATTGTAAGGCCAAGGCTTATACAAAAGCAAATAAAAAAATCGAATACAAAGGTTTAAAAAATCTCATAAGTAATAAAAAAAACTTTAATCACGTGCATTTAAGAGAGCGTTGCTGTAAGTTTTTTCTTTGAGTTTTAGCTCAGTCAATCGTCCAGAGAGCCGATGGCGGTGAAAAAATATGAAAAAGATTAATGTTCTATATTCTGACACTGTCTACGTATAATGGACGGTAGAGTTGGAGAACATAAATTGGCAGATTCTGGGACTATCTGAAGTCCGAAGACAGGGTGAGGACACGATAACCCTACAATCTGGCCATCTCATCTACTTCGGAGAGGGGTCTAGTTCTCACGACAGAATCGCCGCAGGAGTTGCAGGGCATGTTGTCCAGCCTAAATGAAGCCTCCCGACGAGTAGGGCTAGGAATGAACTTGGACAAGACCAAGGTTATGTTCAACGCACACGTTATTCCTAACCCTATCAACGTCGAAGGTACGACACTTGAAGCTGTTCAAGAATATGTTTACCTTGGGCAGTGCATCCAGATTGACAGAAATACCTTCGAGAAGGAAACCGATAAGAGGATTCAGTTGGGCTGGGCAGCATTCGGGAAGCTCCGTCATATATTCTCGTCATCTATACCACAAAGCCTCAAGACGAAAGTCTTCGACCAGGGCGTCCTACCCGTTATGACCTACGGAGCCGAAACGTGGACACTGACGATGAGACTAGTCCACAAGCTCAAAGTCGCGCAGCGAGCAATGGAGAGAGCTATGCTCGGTGTGTCCCTTCGAGATAAGATCCGAAATCAGGAGATCCGAAGGAGGACTAAAGTCACCGACATAGCTCTAAAAGCCAGCAAGCTGAAGTGGCAGTAGGCTGGTCACATCTGTCGTAGAGCTGACAATCGTTGGACCAGACGGCTTTTGGAGTGGAGACCGCGTTCGAGCAAACGTAGTGTAGGACGCCCCCCTGCGAGGTAACGATCTACGCCGGGTGGCGGGAAGTAACTGGATGCGTAGAGCCGAAAATCGGGCTCAGTGGGACGCTTTGGGAGAGGCCTATGTCCAGCAGTGGACTGATATAAGATATATGATAATGATGATGATTATTCTATGGAACTTAAAAATTACGCGATATGTGATGATTTCCCACCGGGATCCCTAACGACGTCCGGTTCAGGTGAGTGCTGATAAGTGCATCGCATGGCTGTTTCGCTTGGGCTGAAATATTATATGAAATATAATCACGAAATACTATTTATTTCGTGAAAATTCCTCTAGGGTAAGTTTCCATGCATACTATGATATGTACTGTGTTCTTAGTGGTTTCTATTATATTGTAACTGTTGTCTTCTATCTATTTTCCTCTCGGACACTGTGACCTATCTCGGCCGCGCGACCATGTGATTTCCTACCGCCGTCTAACGCCTTCCTTTACTGTGTTTGGCAAAGGGAGATCTCCCGCCGGGCGAGGTGGTCATGCACGGGGAGCGGCCGCGCTCCAACTGACTCAATTCGGAGCTTGTATATATGCTCGGATATTCAGAAAACTTCGATAGCGTGATTCAGGAATACTCGTGGCGCCATCTCTTGATGAGTAGCGGAAGGTCGCTACATCACCCCTGCTCAGACCGGAGGTCGATAACTTCTATCCATGCTTGAGTAATCTTCGCTTACAAGCGCCTTGAATGCCCTCTATCTGCGGTGAGTCGAGATGTGAGGGTGCAGACCTTGTGTCGCCCTCTATCCACAGTGAGTCGGGATGTGAGGGTGCAGACCTTGTGTCGCTCTCTATCCACGGTGAGTCGGGATGTGAGGGTAGGTTGGAATGTGGAGGCGAGTAGAGTGGGTACTCGAGCCGTCCACGACGTCACAGGAGGTAGCTGGATCAGGATCAGGAAGCCTTATCACGATGCGCTGCGATGAACCTGATGAGCTGCTGAAGTGGTGCTGCAGTCCATCCAGGGAGTGAAGGTGCGACTGATGAAGGTCAGAAGGGACGTATTCTTGTCCAGGGTCACCAGTTTGGCAAAGGGAGATCTCCCGCCGGGCGAGGTGGTCATGCCCGGGGAGCGGCCGCGCTCCAACTGACTCAATTCGGAGCTTGTATATATGCTCGGATATTCAGAAAACTTCGATAGCGTGATTCAGGAATACCCGTGGCGCCATCTCTTGATGAGTAGCGGAAGGTCGCTACACTGTGGGCTTCCAGGTATTTAATCTTCAATTTTAACTCTCGGTCCACGATTACTACGAGTACGTGGACTGATCACTCTGAAGCGACGGGTCTACCACGCACGACGTACCCACCACGTACTCCCATTACGAGGGACGACAGAGCCTGTTTCGCAACGGTTTCAGAAGTCAGTCAGCATGCCCAACAGAGTCCTGTTGGACGGCAACTCACCACATAAGGATCGTCGGTCTCAATTCAGGCCAGTGTTCTCTACTTAACTATCTCAAACGGATTGTGACGAAGGGCGGAGGGTAAAGTTTATTGCGAAATAAACGATCACCTTAACAGCTATATTGAACCCAACTATCTATGTACTTGTCGGTCGCACCCCCTTCTGCTAAGGAGCACTACGCCTCCCTTCCAACCGCAGTAACTTTTTTATGTGAATGGAGTAGTATACAAGCATGCAGGCCACGTGCTAAGTGGTTGCTGCAGGCCATGTAGATAGGAAGCAAGACTGAGTCTTGCCTGAAGTCGTACCTCTAAAAGCTGATGTAAGTGTGGCCGACTTTTGCACTTTACCATCGAAAAACAATAGAATAGCACGTCAAAATTGGGTGCAGGGGTGGTACTTCCCCGAGCGAACCATAAATGTTCTATCACCTAGCTAGACCTCCTATTAGTTAAACTTAATAGAGTTAAATGATAATAATTGAGCAATCAAAGCAAAAGAGACATTAAAGACAGTTCTTCGCACTAAGTTCATTGCTCGGCGTTAAACGGTTGTAATCTATAATGGAAATCTCCCAAAGCCACATTATGCACTTCAACAGCTCAGGAATCTAAGCATAGCGTAGTCTAGTCTAGATAATAGCAAACACATTTAACCTAAGCCGTCGATTTTATACTTAATAAAGTACTCATATTAACTAAATACTTACCTACTTACAATTTTGCGTAGAATGGTACCTCTTCAACAAAATGTAATTATTCATGATTCAAATGGACATTTCCATTTGAATTCATATACTTTTATTATTTTTATGCAGACTAATATTATTTTCATTTGATCATAAACCAAGATACACCTAACTACAGGTAAGTATCTACTTAAATCTTATTGGAGAGCGTTAAAATATTTATTCTACATACGACAATGGGCATATGTATTCCGAATTTATGCGATATGAATGTCATGCATGATAAAACTAGTTACAGTGTTTAGAAAATTCATTTCTCTAAAATAATAGTGTGATAAAATTAACAGTCTCGCTGCGATCACGCTCCGTCGATATCGAAGATTTACTTCAAATATAGTCCACTCCGCGCAAGCGCTTTCAAGACACTGTCGTTTTACGTCCCGTTTACATGTAAAGTTACTTTGATGACATTAGTTTCATAAAAAAGTTGCGCGTGGTACATAACTATTTATGTGTAATGAAACTAATGCATGAATTATATAACTTTTTAACAAAAAAACCGCCTTTAAACGGTAAAAAATAATATTGTTCAGTACTTCGCATTTGATACTTTCCCTTGCTAATGGTAGTGAATCTTGAAACTATTTTGGAGTCGGGCCCTTAGTAAAATGGAGGACCAACCGCTCTGAAAGGGCACCGACTTCAAAACAGTTTTGAGAGTCACTACCATTAGCAAGGGAAAGTATCAAATGCGAAGTACTGAACAATATTATTTTTTACCGTTTGAAGGCGGTTTTTTGTTAAAAAGTTATATAATTTCAGTCTTTTTGGTACCTTTTATTTAATAATTCTGTATTGTTTAAGCATAATTGGCGTATTTCCACATATGTGTGCCTATAAAATTTGAGAGTACCCCTCGATTTCCCTCGGATCCCATCATCAGATCTTGACTTGCTGACAGTTGGACTACTTCGGGAGCATAAGTTTTTGAACAAAAAAAAAATTATCGAAAGTATTTTCTCTCAACTCCTAACCATTGTAGTACCTTCCATCATCAGCTCAGCAACATCAGATGATAGTTACTATGCAAAATTTTGGTTCATAAAGTATAAGAAAATCAATATGTGTGCCTGTAAAATTTGAGAGTTCCCCACGATTTCCCCCCAGGGAAGATCGATTGTCACCAAGTCAAGATCTGATGATCAGATCTTGACTTGGTGACAATGGGACCACCTTGGAAGTATAAGCTTTCGAACAAAAAAAGAATCATCAAAATCGGTTCATAAACGACGAAGTTATCCGCGAACAAACATAAAAAAAGCATATATACGGTCGAATTGAGTAACCTCCTCCTTTTTTCTAATTTTATATCACTAATTTCGTTCGTTTGGCGTTACAGTCATATAACTTTATTATTTTATGCGCTCAATGGTATATAGGACACAAATAATATTATTTCAATTTTAACTAACATTGGCTGCTACCCTTTTTGCGTCCCACTGCTGGGCACGGGTCTCTCCCCCTTAGTGGGGAGGCCTGGAGCTTAATCCACCACGTGGTGGCGATACGGGTTAGTGGCCAGCCCGCTGTCGGATGTTTTCAAACCGCCCAAAAGGCCTCCGACAAGGTTTAACGACTTTTATTTATCGATAACAACCGAGACCGACGGCACAACGTGCCCTCCGAAGCAAGGAAGCGCGCATGATTTTTTTTCCACCGAGCGGTCACCCTTATATCTCACACCCGACCGCGCATTGGCTTAGCTGCAGAGACCGCTTGCGTTCTACGCTAGCCGCAGAGCCATGCGCGCTTCAATTTTTAATTTTAACTACCTAACATAAACCAATATTTATACAATGAACCCTTTTTTTCCAACCTTTTTATGTCCCTCTGCTGGGCACAGGTCTACTCTAACAAGTGAGAGGCATGTAGGCCATAGTCCACCACGCGGGCCCAGTGCTGATTGGTGGACATTATACCTTCAGGAAATTATGAGTTTCTCTCAGGCATGCACGGCGATGGAAAATATCATAATCAATTAAATATCACAATATTTTTCATCACTGTGGAGCAGCGATGAAATGCGCACATTACAAATTTCTTTTGTCAGAGGTGCGCGTCGAGGATTTGAACCCGGAATCTCTCGCGTCGGATTGCTGTCCTTACCAGCGGCCATCGTCGCTCAATTACATAAATAGTTTCGTGCTATACTTACTTACATCAATATACATGTACTCCATTTGAAGCAATATAACTTAATTATTTTATGCGCTCAATCATATAGAGTAAAGATCAAATTTTATTTAAATTTGAAGATAAACCAAGACGTAGATAAGTACACTTACTTCCTTGGAGAACGCAAAATATTTACGCTACGTGCAGTTAACGGGAACAAGATTACAGGCCAGGTGAGAGTGGACGCATTCCACTCATGAATGAATCAACTTGCGCCAATGTTTCCCGAAAACAAACAGTAAGCCATAAACTATAGTGCGTCATAACACTCATAACTATTTAAGAAACTAATTTAAAAAGTTCCCGGCGAATATTATAGGTGAAATATAGCTTAAAGATTTATCGATTTTCATTTAACTCAAACTACTGATCAATATGATATGCATTGGAGTAGCATGGTGAAGGAAGCTCCAGGCCTCACCAATAATGGAGAGAGACCCGTGCCCATCAGTGGGACGCAAAAAGGGATATGCAGCCAAATATAAAGTGTTTTAAATATAAACAAGATGTCAAAATGTTGTTTGTAAGCAGATGCGATAGTACGAAAAGTTTCTTATTTCTTACTCGTACCACTTAGTTATTTGTACACTAATTTCGGTGTACGCATAAGTTTCAGGAAAATTCTATATTCCATTCATCCATATCCATCTGGAAATATTGTTTTAGTGTCACAAATCCACTCGTTATTCCCAGTGTTCATTAAATTAGGTAATGGAATTATGTATGTGCGTATTAAATCGTAAAAGAAATATAAAATCAATAAAATTAAGACCTTTATATCTTATAATGCCATTTACGAGTACTATTAACTTATTAGATACAGCTTGTATTCGTTACAGCTTTTTTTCATATACTCATATTTTCTTTATTCTCTCTTCTGAACTCAATCTATCATTTAGTCTACCTACGTCTTTGATCAACCATTAAAATGTTTTCATTACATACAATTATTACCGTTATCAAACTTATGTCGTTATTTATAACTACACAAATAGAGCGCATGGAATTTATTTTGCAACCCACTCAGCATCCGCATCACAAAACGCTTTAAATTCTGTAATTCAGTTTGGATGGCTTTCTCATCTTATGCGAATAAAAGTTGTGTAAACAGATAATTTATCTTTAATTTGTTCGTAACGTTTTTATGTAAAACACGAATATTTCACCGTCGAGGAAAATAAAACAGATCGCACAGGTACAATTTGTGACGTCAATTCACATGCCTACTTACGTCATTTTATAATTTATGAATTTTACATCAAAGAATTGGTTAATAATAATTTCAGTATCAGTATCCAGAATACCTCAGTGCCTGAAGTCGAAAGTTTTCGAGCAGTGTGTGTTGCCAGTGATGACCTACGGCGCTGAGACGTGGTCTTTTACAGTTGGCCTTTTCCATAAGCTCAAGGTCGCTCAGCGCGCGATGGAGAGGGCTATGCTTGGTATTTCTCTACGCGACAGAATTCGTAACGATGAAATCCGTAGACGAACGAAAGTTACCGACATAGCTCTCAAAATTTGCAAGCTGAAGTGGCAATGGGCAGGCCATATAGTTAGAAGAACCGACAACCGATGGGGAAGAAAGGTTCTCGAATGGCGACCACGTATCGGCAAAAGGAGTACAGGCCGCCCTCCAACCAGGTGGACTGATGACCTGAAGAAGACAGCGGGTAGCCGCTGGATTCAGAAGGCCCAGGACCGGGAGGAGTGGCGAACGTTAGGGGAGGCCTATGTCCAGCAGTGGACTATAAAAGGCTGATGGATGGATGAATTTCAGTATTCGTTTTAGTTAATTAAATAATGAAAGCTGTATAAAAAGCTCTCCTGCAAAGCCGGCAATGCTTGGGCTCTCCTGGGGTTGTCCGTGTCCATAGGCGACGGTGATCGCTTAACACCACGCGGCCCATCTGATTCTGCCGTTTTGTTCGGTTTATTTATATGAAAAAACGAACCCCTTTGTTTTACTACCAGTAGAATGGCAAAGTCTCACATTTTGACTGAGATGTAGAGTCGGCGGAGTTAGGGCTGGTTCATCTCGTCTTGGCAGCATTTTACATGAAAATATTGGTGGGATAGTTAAATTTCCTTGCCATGTCTGAGCCTCAGCACTAAGTTTAGCACTAGTAAAATTAACTATGTCCTATTTTTTTACATGCGTTAGAAACAATACATTAAAATAAATATAGAAAAAACTGGATATTGACACCCTAATCACTTAGCGGACAATACGAACTATTTTCATAAGGGTAGCCAGTTCTGAAAGTTTCGGTCATCGTTTTTTTTATATTTTAGTTGATCGCGATAATCGTGACACGAGCATGCAAAAATCTCTGTATTAGATCGTAAATCGAGTCATACGATTCTTTCGTTGCCTCGTCCACCGGCCAGTGCTGTTGTGGAAAATATCCCATAAATGTTTTATTACTTTAGGTTGATAAAAACTTCAAATAAACCTTTTTGTTGTGTCTTAATATACTGCTCAAATCTATTGTCCACTTATTACGCCATCGTAGTTACGGAAACTGCGTTTAATTTTTGTTAAAATATCTTAAGAAAAAAATATCCAAAGAATAGTCATACAAAGATTGTGACGTAGGGATTGTCGTGGGCAAGTAGGTACCTTTGTACAAAATTGGGTGATTGGCAGATTTGTAAAGTGAGTTATCCCTTCTTTGCTTCTTTTACGAGGGAATCTAATAAAATACCAAACTCGGGACTTGACATGGCCTTTGTTGCGTAGTTGGTGTTTTATGTGGAAGAGTTTTAATGAAAATGCTTACCGTGAAAAGTATTACTTTCTTTTGTCTTGTCAAGGGAGGTCTAGTTTTAGGAACCGTTACTAACTTTAAGAAGCTCTTGGTGCAATGGTTTGATTGAATTGAATTGAATATGAAGCAGAAATTTAAATGATTAGTTTTAATTTAACGTTAAAAAAAATAACCTTTTAAATTCAAAGCCCCAAAGTAGGGTATTATATCCTGTATCGTGGGTACCATGGACACACACAAAGACAGAAACACAAATACCCAGACCAAGAACCCTACTGTGGGGCTATGAGTGTGAAACGTTTTATTTATTATTGTTTAAAGCTAGAATGTTACAAGCAACTTCTTTCATTCCAACAGCAATGGTACAACTTTTCTTCTAACAAGTACTTGGAAGAATGACAAAGACTTAGAAATTTTTCAATTCATTTTATTAATTTTCTATGGTATTATGTTCTACGGGTCTTAAATATTACTCCATTAAAATTTGTAATGCCATATTATTTATCAATTTTCTATATTTATTTAATCATACGTGACTATTAAACACACAATAGTAAGACATTAATCTTGAAATGTAATGTCTCATGTATGTTAGATTTAATTATCGTGTTAGTACTTAAAAGTACTAATAATACTTTAATTTAATTTATTCTATTATGATCTACTTTATCTTTTTCTTAGATGTATATATTCTGAACTACAAATACATACTTAAAGCCATTTTTTAGATAGTCTAGATTCTATATACGTACTCTTCAAACATTGAAAACCTTTCCACGCTGCGAGAGAGCCATCCATCTTTCAAACATTCTATTACCTGGAAGGTTCAAAATAGCTGCTTCACTTCCTTGCTATACTTCCGCAACTTCCGATTTGTATTGTAGCTTTTGTACCTGAAAAGTAAAAGAAACCCTTATGAGATAATGTTTTTGTATCGTCCATGAAATGCCACAAGTTAGTATGGAACTGTAGTTGCGCGACTTACGGCCAAGCCATTCTACTTTATTTTAGCAATGGCGATCGGCGATTTAGTCGCCTAACGTAGTGACCAAACCGCGATTGAGTTCTAACTATCACGAAATCGCGATACAGCTTCATAACAGTCTGTAAAACGCACGATTTGCGTAAAATCTCCGATCCCGATGCTAAAAGTAGCAAGTGTTAGTTATTGGAACCCACACTTTGTCAATATTTAAAAT
Organism: Pyrgus malvae; assembly: GCA_911387765.1. Classification (NCBI taxonomy): domain Eukaryota; kingdom Metazoa; phylum Arthropoda; class Insecta; order Lepidoptera; family Hesperiidae; genus Pyrgus; species Pyrgus malvae. The sequence goes on along the minus strand of OU426958.1, from coordinate 472,894 downwards.
ACAGTAGCACACGAGCATGCAGGCTAGGTGGTATTTTTTATGTAAAAAAAAAAACTATACGGCATACGGGCCGTCTAATGGTCAGTGGTTACCGACGCCAAGTTAAAACACCAGAGGTGTCGTCTATGTGATACAATGCGTTGCCAACTCGTTGCTTTTCAAGGTTTTTTTTTTATAAATTTGCCTTTAAAGCCGCTACAGTCTTCAATATTCAAAGACTCAGGCGATCATCATTGGAAGCTCTAGATTACTATCAAAGGTCAACCTGTTAGAGTTACCATTGATTAAATTAGACGGCGTCCATGTACCAGTTACTGATAGGGTCAAGAGCTTAGGATTATTACTGGACAGCTCTCTCTCGTGGAACCCTCAAGTCATAGATGTTAGCAAGAGATTATTCTCTGCTATGGGCTCCCTGCGGAGGCTCCGGAATTTTTTACCCATTCCCACCAAAATTGCGCTTTGCAACACCCTTCTTCTTCCTATTCTCGACTACGCTGATATTTGCTATCTGGATCTAACTGAGCAGCAACTTAATAAACTTGAGCGGCTTCAGAACGTTTGTATTAGATTTATATTTGGTATTCGCAAATATGATCATATATCTGAATATCGTCAAAAGCTCAAGTGGCTCCCAATTCGTTTTCGTCGGAATACTCACATTCTGTCGGTATTATACTGCATCCTGTTTAATTCAAATTATCCCCATTATTTGAGAGAGCGATTCCAATACATGCACCTCTCTCATGCAACTCATGTTTTACGCTCTAACCATAATCTGTCTCTTTCTGTCCCTAGATTCACTTCCACTTTCTACAAATATTCCTTTACTGCAGTGGCTGTGCGCTTGTGGAATAATTTACCTGAAGAAATAAGGCGGGCACAGTCACTGGAATCTTTCAAAGCACAAGTGAAGGATTATTACTTAGCTCAAAATAAATAGCGCTTTCTCTATTTTCTCTAACCTCTTCATTATTTTTTGTTTTCATCACTTCTTTTCCTGACTTTGCTATTGTTATTGTCATTATTATTTCCTTTTTTCCTAAAAACGTATGTTTGCTCTATTAGTCTACTGAACTGAATTGTTGTTAATTTGTGCACCTGAACCCGATGTTATGTACTTTTATTAATAATTCTTTCAATATGTTTTTTGGTTGTCTGGAAGAGATCACTTTTAGTGATAAGACCGCCAATGTACATTAATACTATGTACAAAATCTGTCTATGTATTTTTATTTGTTGGTGTACAATAAAGAGTACTATCTATCTATCTATCTATCTCATTACTTTTTCAATACACCATTATCAAAGCCGAGACTCCGGTCGTCTTCTGTAAGTATGATCGGTAAGCCTGTTTTTACCGTTTATTGTGACCTGAAATAACACGATGTAGTTTTAACCGAACGTAGTAAAGAGAAAATTATAGGACGCTTGCTTAATCCCACTGTCGGCTCATCGTAGCTGTTGTTTTTGTGTACGGTTCGTTTAGTTAAAAAACAGATTTTTCATTTAAAAGAAATACCTACATTGATCGACGAAATGTATAAGTTTGTGATAAGCTCTTAAGCCCCTTTAAAATAATTGTGTGATTTGTTCAGGATTTGCTAGCTATGAGTTCAGTTTAAATATTTTTTGTATGTTGACATTAAAACCTATAGCAATTCAATTATTTTCTAAAGATCTTTGTGATCTTTTGCTGGACATAGGTGTAGATCGTATTCCATCACGCTGGTGGACATAATCTCTAATAATACTATTGCTATCTAAATCGATTTATTTGATTGTATGTTTAATTATTTTAAAAATTATGTATAAATATTATAATCTCGGTTAGATTGTTAAAATTGACATTAATTTTTCTTTGACATTTAGCATTTACATTGCAACGCCCTACTGCTATAGGGTACTGCTGTACTACTATATAAACTGTACCATCTTTGTGTATGATGTGCATGAAGCAATAAATTATTATGAATGAATCATGCATTATGAATCTCTTCGTAAAAATTATGATTTCGCTTAGGTACGGTCATGAAACACATCGTAATTCATTAAATGTTTCTGAATATTCCTAATTACAATAATTAATTAATAATAATTTCTGAACATGCATTAATATAACGTCTTCACAGGAATCTGGCATAGATTACCGATATTAAAACGATTCCATTTAAATGTCAGCACCAAAATGATACATTTCTACCTTATCTTATTTTCATTTTAAGCATATCTGTTAGTTAGTATTCACAGCATTTCTTACAAGTAAGATAATTGGCTTCGCTATTACAGTTATACTTTGCGCTATCTACGACATAGCTATTCAGACTAAAATTACAAAGGACACTTCATGAATATTAAGTCCAAAATATCTTTAATAGCCTGTTCAATTTCAGTTTGGATGTCTATCATACTACCTTTACTCATAAAATCAATGAATTTTTATGAAATAATGTCACTTTTACACTACGAAAGGCTAAGAACATGATATATGAAAAACATGTAAAAATGTAGCTTAAATCATAGGTAGTATGAACTAAGTGCCAAATAACCTATGCAGTATTTATCCACTCAAATTAATTTTAGTTACATTTCAATTACGCCGGGCTTCGGTTTCTTTAGCATTGTCCTTTAATGGCTCTTCCTTACGAGAGGTTATCTGATATATCGTCGCCATTATCGACACATAATACGTCAGCTCTGTTACTAACAGTATTCGCGCCATTGGAAAAAAAAGCTTTATATGACTGTCACCCACACGTTGATATCGATACTGCCTTCCACATGTCATGCTCACAAACATTGTCACTAAACTATATTTTTTGTTACGTTCCAACAAATTTCTCTGAGACAAAATATTCAAGGTGGATTTACCTCAGAAAAAGTCTCTAATATAGGTCGCATGGTAGAGGTAACTAGAGTTTGTGGCCAGATGGCAGATGCATTATCGCTAGGCATCACTGCACATACATAGATATGAAAAGATTCATTTCATAAATATGGATGAAAAAGGTTTTAAAAAATAGTGTGTAGATAGATAGATAAATCATCGTTAGATTCGAAACACTGGAATTGATTCACGAAGAAAAATACGTTAAAGCCAATAGAGAACAGATATATGGATACTCGTACATACGGTATGAGCATTGGGATATGGAGTTGATAGAGGTACCTTATGTTTTAAAATGTTGGGTTCATTGTTGACTTACCTATTGGTATGAAGGTATACTAATTTTATATTATTGTTCCTTACGTACCTTATATTAATAGTGTTTTTAATAATATGTTTTTATATTGTAAATATTTTTGTTAAACTTTCTGCTACCTACCTTTATTTAACACATTCACAGCCCCGCAATACGATTCCCTATTTCGTGGAGGTGGTAAGGGGGTCATCAAATGGTGAACGAAAAAATCATGAAATATATGTATACCTGATGGTACATAATAATATATTTAATAATGGCAGGAAGGTCTACCAGTACGCGATTTGGCCAGCTTGGTAAACTATCGTATAACCAAAATTCTTCTCTGCATTCAAAGGTGCTTAAAATACTTATAGTTCTGTGGCAAACTGTGACCTATCCTATATCAGAATTATGGGTAGGTACTTTTTATCATAGTATAACTAATATAGTTTTTGTGTTTTTCATATTCCTGGGTGACATTTATAATTAAATCGAATGGATTTCATATCGCACTCCGCGCCGACTAATGCACTTAAAAAGCTTTTATAAAATTCGATTTGCGGTTGTCACGCGCTGCGCATAAATTGATATTCAGAGTCGCATAAGCGAGTAAGAGATGGATTGGATATGAAAATGCCGGGAAAATGCATAAAATATTAGAAAAATGTACGCGGAAACCTTAAAGACAAAAGAAGATATTTCTACTGTCAGTATAAATTGTTCTTGGAAATAGGGAGTGAAACAGATTGCCAACTGTTACAAAAAGACATAGATAATGTTTACAACTGGAGTAAACGGAATAAGCTTCTATTTAATAAGGCAATGTGCTCTGTAGTAACGTTTACTCGTGCTCACAATTCGCTAGAGCATCAGTATCGATTGGGTGGATATACGTTAGAAAGAAAAGCTGCAGTGAAAGACTTAGGACTTTTACTAAGTAATGATTGAGGTTTACTGACCATATTGTGGCGATAACAGCAAAAACCTACAAATCACTTGGGTTTGTAATACGACAATCAAGAGATTTTAAAAGTGTGGCTGTAATTAGAACTCTGTATAACAGCTTTGTCAGAAGCCTGTTAGAAAGTAACACAATTATCCACATGAAGTAATACAATTATCCACATGGAGTCCAAATGCAGAAAAATACATACTCATATTAGAGAAACTCCAAAGATTTTTTTGAGATGGCTGTATTATAAGCAGTACGGCTATTTTGTAGGATATCCGAACATTTACCCGGGCTTATTCTTAAATGGTATGCTAGGTTTATAGGTGCGATGTTCGTTTGTTAGAATATTTTTATAAATTAGAGAGAGGTACCATATCCAACCCCTCAGTGCTCGAGCAAATATCGTTGTTTGTTCCGGATTAATACTGGTGGATCTGAAGATGATCCCCCGCTGCGGGTGCAGGAATTGTGGACTGTAAGTTGCGGTTCGACATCCGGTTCGATATGATCAAAAATGGTGGAATAAAGGGTGGAAAACGAGAAGGATTGATAAAGGGAGCAAGCGCACTAACCTGGATTATCACAGGGGCTGGAGCAGATGGTATGCTCGTGTACTGATGAAGCCTCGATCAATCTTCTCTTGCCCGGGAACTGGTGTTGTCCTTCACAATACACTATAGGTACCTATTCATCATTTTGAGTCAGTTAAATCATAAACTATTAACAGCGGTGATGGCGGCGATGCGGCGAGTCTAACCACGCATGGTGGCTTGCGGTGCGGTTGTCACGAAAGGACTTGCGTGCGCGTCGGCGGCCGGACGAAGACAGACTGATTAATAGGTCTTCCTGATCCATATACATTCGTTCAGGTGCGAATGATGCAGATATTATATAATAGTGCGCTTGCGGGAAAGAGAGGGAGGATGAAGGTGGTTCACATGAATGAAGAATGACTTAATTGGCGCGAACATCCCCCCGGCCTTGAGGTCTCCTCAAATAGCGAATTATAAAAAATAAAAATAAATATATACAGCGGAATCAATATTATGTAGAAGAAACTATATATGCGGTGCACAGAGGCGATGCGATGAATATAATTAGTAAATTAATAAAAATAATATAATAGCGGAATGAGCATTTATACTTAAACTATAACTTATAAAAAATAAACTACATAAGCATATAGAAATATTATTGTGTTGGTAGAGGGCAAAGTCTAACAATGGGCCGCTGCAAGGTGGAGCTCTTAGTCTTCACTTGTGCAACGCGCACCACACCATCCCTACCAGGAAACAGTTCAGTGACGACGCCTAGCGGCCACTGAAGAGGCGGGGCGTTATCCATATCGATAAGAACAACGGTTCCTACAGAAATGGACTTAATTGAATGTTCATTCCACTTTTCTCTTGCTTGTAGTGTATGTAAGTATTCTGATCTGAAGCGCTTCCAGAATGACTGAACTAGCGAATCAAGCAATGAAAAACGTGATAAAAGATTAATGCGTTCTTTACTAAGATCCGCGGCGGGTAAACATCCAAGTGGATTAACAGCGAGGAAATGCGCGGGCGTAAGTGCAGTAGGTTCCGCCGGATCGCTACTTAACACGTAAAGCGGTCGTGAATTTAATATGCGTTCGACCTGAGTGAGGACAGTAAGCAACTCCTCATACGTACGGATTTGCTTACCTATGACGCGAAATAAATGATACTTTACTACCTTTATATTTGACTCCCAAAGCCCACCAAAATGTGGAGCATTTGGAGGGTTAAGTTTCCAAGTGATGTGGTTATCAGAAAGGATCTGATTAAATACTTTATAATATTCGTCTGAACGTAAAAAGGAATGAAGTTCATTCAAGTATGAACGCGAAGCAATAAAATTAGTAGCGTTATCACTATAGATAAACTTGCATGGACCTCTACGAGATATAAACCTCTTGAATGCGTCTAAGAAGCTGGCAGAACTTAGATCCGAGACCAGCTCTAAATGAACTGCTTTAGTGACGAGACATATAAATAAGCATAAGTATGCTTTTTGACTGCGAACGCCGCGCCTACGTGTCAACGTGATGTTCAGAGGGCCTGCGTAGTCTACCCCCGTGTGAGTGAATGCGTTGCACTGCTCGAGCCGGCAAGCAGGCAGCGCGGACATCATCGGGTGCGCTGCTTTAGGTTTATGTCTAAAACAAACATTGCATTTATGGACGCGATAGCGTACTATGCGTCGTGCAGATAATATCCAATACTTCTCACGCAACGCGGCGAGTAAATATTGCGGGCCAGCGTGAAAGTTTTTATAGTGATAATAATCTATTAAAAGATCTATTATATGACCACCTTTTGGTAATAATATTGGATGTTTTTGCGAGTCCGGTAAAGACGAATATTGAAGACGTCCACCCACATGAAGCAGATCGTCTGCGATAAACGGAGTTAACTTGCGTAAGGCAGAAGAGCAAGGACGCCCCTTTTGAATTTTAGTCAAATCCTCCGCGAAAGCGTTAGATTGTACCACTTTAATAATAGTATTCTCTGCGTATTCCAGGTCAGAAGCGGTTATAGTTTTATTACGCGGTAATTTTTTTATAAATTTTAGTACATAAACTACGGATCGGAGATATTTATTCCATTTTGAAAATTTTAAACTAAGAGTGATAAACGGATGCTCTGGACTATTACTAACGGTACATGTTACAGTTTTTTCTTCCGGTAGATCGGTGGCAGATAGTGAAAATGGTTGTATTGGCCACTCACTCCTCGGTGAGGACAACCAAGCGGGACCGTGTAGCCACAGATCACAATTTATTATTTGCGACGGCAATAAACCGCGAGAAATATAATCGGCGGGATGTTCAAAACCAGCTACGTGAAATAAATTATCAGGAGATAAAGAAGATTGTATTTGCGAAATGCGGTTAGCCACAAATGTGTTAAACCTGTGGGGTGAGGAGCGGGCCCAACAAAGGGCGACTTCAGAGTCCGAAAATGCATAAATGTTACTAACGGGATGTCTAGCGGATAGCGTGTCATGTACGGTACGCAGTAAATTAGCGAGTAATACTAAGGCGCATAACTCGAGCCGAGCTAACGAAATAGTTTTTAGCGGAGACACCCTTGATTTAGAACAAATCAGCGTTACCACTGGTGAGTCATCATCATTAACGATGTGCGAATAAATTACGCAGCCATACGCCTTTTCACTGGCGTCGGCGAACGCGACTAGCGAGACTTGCGAATTTTTATTTATACCCATATGGCGAGGAAACTTTAATTTCGATATCAAAGGTAACTCTGAAATATATTGTTGCCATGTAGTAACAACGTGAGCGGGCGGAGCCTGGTCCCAGTCAAGTTTGAGAACCCATAAGGTTTTAATGAGAAGCTTAGAGAAAAGAATTACTGGACCCACGAGCCCCAGAACATCATACAAGCGAGCGGTTGCGGATAAAATAGAACGCTTGGTACAAGCGAGCGGCGGCGGCGAAACTAGAAAAGAAAAACAATCAGTTGCGGGGTGCCAACGAAGACCCAATATTTTAAAAATATTTTGGTCGTCGAATGAGACCTCGTCAAGCTGACGGTGCGTTGCGGGGATGTGCTGTAAAAGCTCTGAACTGTTACTAGTCCACTTAACCAATTCAAATCCTCCTCGCTTAAACATTTGAATTAGTTGAGTGGCTACGTCAACGGCGCTGTTGACGCAGGGCGCGCAGGATGCGATATCATCCATATAAATATCTCGTTCGGCCACCGAAGCAGCCAGAGGATAGAACTCCCTCTCCTCGGAAGCCAACTGACGTAATGTGCGTAGCGCAAGAAAAGGCGAAGAGCGTAAACCAAAAGTCACACGATTAAATTCGTATGTTTGTATGTCTTCCTCATTAGAAAAGCGATAAAGAATGCGTTGAAACGCGCGGTGCGATTTTTGTACTTCAATGCATAAATAAATTTGCCTAACGTCGGCAAAAAAGGCGATGCGATAAACTCGTACGTTTATTAAAATATTAAAAATATCAGACTGTAAATTTTGCCCACTATGTAAAATATCATTCAATGAAATGTCATTATCTGACTTAGCGCTTGCGTCGAGTAATATTCGCAATTTAGTTGTACTTTTATCATTACTTATGACAGGGTGGTGCGGGAGATAAAAGCAAGGTTCCGTAAAATTATTTGAAACAACCAATGATAAAAAACCCTTGTTGATGTATTCTTGAATGACTTCATTGTAGCGGGAGCGAAGATCGGGACATTTATTAAAACGTCTCTCTAGGAGCGAGAAGCGTTTTTAGCGGTTATAAAAGAATCACCTAATTTATCAGGCGTGTCCTTGAAGGGCAGGGCGACAACATATCGTCCGTTCAAATTGCGACGAGTAGTGGAATTATAAATATTCTCACATTCCTGCTCATCAGGACTCAAATAAGTTTTTTGCGGTAGCTCCTCTAACTTCCAAAATTTTTCGAGCAAATGCATGAGCGACGTTTGACTTTTATCAATACGAGTAGGATAAGAAACTAAAGAACGCGGCATGCAAGTAGGAAAGTCGATCTCTGCGTCTCCCATTATTATGTATCCTAGTGACGTTTCTATGGCACTCGGCGATTGCGAATTAATTATTTTATCAGTTAACAAAATTTGTAAATAAGTGTTAACCCCTAATAAAACGTCAATGTCACCTGGTTTATGGAATTGATCGTCAGCTAAACGTAAATTATTTATATAATTAATTTTCGAAACGTCTATTAACGACTCGGGTAATTGTCCAGTTATAGTGGGAACAACTAACGGTTCAATATGATAAAGTTTATTTTCATCAAAGCGGGAGCTAAACTGCATAGAGGTGTGCGCCGATGGCTAAACCGTCGGCGGCGGCGTCTGGTCCATAAATGGCCGGCGGCGGCGGCGTAATCGGCGTGATCGGCGCGATAAATAAAAATAAGTAATAATGCAAAAATACTGTTTATTTATACGCTAAGATACAAACTAAAATTAATATGGCACAATTTTTTGAATCAACTAATTATAAAGACAGCAAGCAGGGGTCCGAGCAAGTTTTGCCTGGGGATACCTGCCAACCTCATGGACAAAAGCGGGTGATAGGGATAGCTCGCAACCCAAATCTTTCAGACCAATAAGTATCACCTCATTTTTACTGAAGACAATGGAAAAGGTGATAGACTTACACATCAGGGAAACCTATCTAAAGGTCATACCCCTACAGCCGCAGCAACATGCCTACCAAAAAGGGAAATCAACGGAATCCGCACTTATGGAGCTAACGGACCGTATAGAAAAAGCCCTTGAAGACAAAGAAATTGCCTTATGTGCATTTCTGGACATTGAGGGAGCCTTTGACAATACCCGTACTGAAGTCATACTAAAATGTATGTAAGAGAGAGGCATAGATAATACCATCACCGACTGGGTGGGTTACATGCTTAATAACAGAATAGTTCGTACCACGCTATTTGACATCACAACCGAAATTAAGATTAACAGAGGTTGCCCGCAAGGTGGAGTCCTTTCGCCCCTACTGTGGCCAATCGTGGTCGACAATCTTATCCAGGAGCTCAATGACAATCGACTGGACACACAAGGCTATGCAGATGACTTGGTAATCAACATAGTTGGAAGCTGCCAAAGCATCTTATCTAGCCTCATGCAATCAGCACTTAAAATAGTCGAAAAATGGTGCATCAATAACGGTCTATCGGTGAATGCCAGCAAAACCGTCATTGTGCCCTTCACAAGAAGATATAAGTTGGACAAGCTTGAAATAATTAAGCTTTTTGGCACAGCCATACCACTCTCGAAAGAAGTTAAGTATTTAGGAATCACATTGGACCAAAGACTTAACTGGAACGCACACCTTGATAAGGTTGTCAAGAAAGCAAAGATTGCTCTGGGAACATGTTGTGGGCTAACGAGCCGGAAATGGGGGCTAAAACCAAAATACGTAGCGCGGATCTACGAAGCCATTGTTAGACCCATAATCACATACGGCTGCGTATGCTGGTACAGAAAAACAATGCAAACAACATGTATCAAGATATTAAACAGCGTCCAAGGATTGGCCTGTCGTATTATAACCGGGGCCTTACCATCAACGCCAATTGCAGCAATGGAAGCAATACTAAACATTTACCCTCTACACATTCATGTGCAGAAAGAGGCCAAATGTGCTATTCTCCGTGCTGCTGAAAAAGGCAAGGCCAACTGGAAGTCACCTGTCATAAGGGAACTCCACAGAAACCTCACTGAATGCAAAATTATGGCGATGCCCAGTGACGTCATTAACAAACAATATAGTTTCAATAAACTATACAAAGTACTTACACCGTCTAGAGAAATGTGGGCGGGTAAGGCATCAAAATCCCTCATAAATGGAGATATCATCTGGTTTACAGATGGATCGAAGAAGGAGGGACGCACAGGGGTAGGAGTATATGGTCGAAAACCTAGTTCTAAGTTCTGCACCAATCTAGGCACGTATAAAACTGTCTTCCAGGCAGAGATGTATGCGATAATCCAATGCGTTTATGAAAGCCTGGACAGGAATTATACTAAAAAACGTATAAAGATTCTATCGGACAGTCAGGCTGCTCTTCGGGCACTGCAGTCCCATGAAACTCAGTCAAAATTGACCTTAGAATGTATCCATGCACTCAACACACTGGGCGCACACAATAGTGTAGCCCACATGTCCCTGCGCCCTCGGGTGGGTGCAGGGACATGTGGGTATTTGCGGTAATGAAGTCGCCGACAAGCTGGCCAAAAGAGTTCATTGGCCCTGAGCCAACGCTGGGCATCTCAAAAACCGCTTCCCGAATCATGTTTCAAATCTGGTCTACGAACCAGGGCAAGGGCCTTTGGGTGTCCGCACCAGGCATGACGTGGCAAGGCAGGCGTGACGCTGGCTACTCAAGCAAATACTCAAAGCAAGTGATCAATCTAGAACGCAATGAAATACGTCCACTTGTAAGAATTCTTACTGGTTACTGTAAACTAAACAGGCATATGTTCAAACTTAACCTAAGTTCAACTGCTGTTTGCAGATTCTGCAATAGTGAAGAGGAATCGGGCATCCACATCCTCTGCGACTGTGTCGCACTCGCACATAGCAGAAGTCGGATACTGGGCGGCAGCCTAGTAACATCGGAAGATGTCAAACTTCTAGATCCCAAGCGCATCGTACGGTTCCTAACAACCGTCGGCCTTGGGAATCAGATATAAACGCGGGGCTAGGCTACAATAGATCATTTACTGGTCGCAGTGGCCTTAGGGTTGTACCCTTCCCCATCAACTCAAATAATAATAATTATAAAGAAGTACACACATACACAAATAGTTTACATATTAATGCTTTGCCTGCATGAGTTGTAGTTGTCGTGGACAAAATTAATTTTGTCCACATCTCTGGGACTTATCCTGCATCTTTTAGCCGTGAGTACAAGTCCTGCGACGGAAAAATCTCGCTCGCTAGGAGTACTCGTGGCTGGAATGCACATGATGGCTCTTACAAGTGCATAAAGCCAAGGATAACTATTTTGCTTTTCCCGCCTAAAAGTAACACCTAAAATCTTCTGCGATACTCCACCGATTCCTTGCGCCTCTTTAACTGGTGTTTTATTTGAGATCGGTAGGTATAAACGTTTGCAACACTGTTTCGTAATGTAATCGCATTGCGAGCCAGGGTCCACTAAACAACGCAGCAAATATTGGTGACCGTATTTAGTACAAACTTTAATCTTCGCAGTCCCCAATAATGTAGTGCAGTGCGGCGCATTACCGCAATCGCGCGATACGTTACATGACGTGGATGCATTTTGTTCTCCTGGACCTTGTTGTACCGAAGGCTGATCGACCTTATTCCTACTACTAACAAAATGAAGTAGCGTATGGTGCGAGCGGGAGCAATGTCTACATCTACTCTGTGACTTACAAAAACGAGTGGCGTGTTTATTACTTAAACAATTAGTACAACATTTATTTCGTTTTACAAAATTGTACTTGTCTTGTGTATTTATTTTAAAAAAATGCGGACAGACAAATAGGTGTTCGTGATCACCCGATTTACAGAAAATACATGACCGATTCGAATCTGTATTAATAAATGTTTTGCTTATATTTTTAGCGGGAGCGGGAACCAAATTACCTTTAATTTTATTGTTGTTAGACCTAAGCGAAGTATTTATTGTATGGCACAAAGCCCTATTCTGGTCATGTAAAAATTGAACCAAAGCGGAATATTTAGGTATATTTACGTTGCGACATGACATTTCGAAGGACTTTACGGTATCGTTATCTAATTTTCTAAGCGCGATATTTAGAAACAGAAAATCAGATATGTCATCAATATTAAGTTGCTTAAGGGCGTTAATAGAAGCATCAAATTTATCCATAAATATTTGATAACCAGCGGATGTGTTAGTGTTAACGTTCTTCAGTTCTAACAGCTGACTGACGTAGGTAGTCGCGAGCGCACGCTCGTCGTTATATCTACGTATGAGCGCGTTCCATATCACAGAATAGTTTTCAGCTGTAGGCATTAAGCCTAAGCATATTGATAATGCCTTGTCACTAAGTTTACTAACAAGATAATAGACGCGTTCAGCATCCGTTAATTGCTGATTATCATGAACTAAGGTTTTAAATTGTTGGTAGAACATAGACCAGTATCGTATGTCCCCATTAAAAGAAAGTAATTCTATGGGCGGAAGCGACGGTATAATTTTTGGTGGTAAACTATTCTGTAATTTACTTGAATATGAAGATGGAGCGTTTAATTTGGACACTTGACTTTTAATTCGACTATATAGATCATGAAAAGATTTCCACGATCCGAAATCTACTGGCGCGTTCGGATTTAATTTTAAATTTGTAACATTATAAGATTCTAACGTGTCCCTGAACTCAGTACGCAAGTATTCAAGGTCAGATGCCGTGTCAAGAAATGTGTCTTGTGCGTCTGACGAACTTAATGCACTTATAGATAAATCATAAATTTGTTGTAAACGTTCGTAAATAGAATTTCGTTTTGCAATTAATATTTTCAAACTAATTTCGTCATTTGAAATCGTTTCAGATTCAATTTTGCCTTTAGTAGACATTTTGTCGTGAGCAAGATAAATAAGTTAAAACAGTTGAAATTATAAAAATCAGTATGGCGTAAATGAATGAATGGTAATGAATGGAATGAATGGTTTCGTAGTTATTAGCGAAACAACGATCCGGTCGCGTCGGTTCCAGTAAATACAATATGGCGGACTTCAATTAATGAAAAATAGAATGCGTACCTATGAGGTGTAATTTCGATTACAAATATAGGTAAATAATGGAGCGGATGGTGCGGTGCGTTTTGCAAAAAGAATAATATACCTACGTGAGCGGTGCGTTATTAATATGCGGGATATAAAATAATCGTAGATATAATACTTATTTGCAAAAATAAATATGAATAGGCACTTATAATATATTACATGAAATACATACATATGCGTATTAATGAGATTAAATAATTAACCCGGGTGAAGTTACTAAACTATTGATTCGAAATCCGGCTCGACATGGACCAAAATGTTGGTGGATCTGAAGATGATCCCCCGCTGCGGGTGCAGGAATTGTGGACTGTAAGTTGCGGTTCGACATCCGGTTCGATATGATCAAAAATGGTGGAATAAAGGGTGGAAAACGAGAAGGATTGATAAAGGGAGCAAGCGCACTAACCTGGATTATCACAGGGGCTGGAGCAGATGGTATGCTCGTGTACTGATGAAGCCTCGATCAATCTTCTCTTGCCCGGGAACTGGTGTTGTCCTTCACAATACACTATAGGTACCTATTCATCACTTTGAGTCAGTTAAATCATAAACTATTAACAGCGGTGATGGCGGCGATGCGGCGAGTCTAACCACGCATGGTGGCTTGCGGTGCGGTTGTCACGAAAGGACTTGCGTGCGCGTCGGCGGCCGGACGAAGACAGACTGATTAATAGGTCTTCCTGATCCATATACATTCGTTCAGGTGCGAATGATGCAGATAATATATAATAGTGCGCTTGCGGGAAAGAGAGGGAGGATGAAGGTGGTTCACATGAATGAAGAATGACTTAATTGGCGCGAACAAATACGTACGCGCCGGCATCCACTTTTTGGTCGGTGTCGGTGCGCGAATCACGGCTCGATCGCGCTCTGACAATTTTAATTCAGTACCTGCTTTATTTCTTAAAAGTGCTAAAGGTTACGCAGATTTGTGTATTAAGTAAGCGAATTAGATTATAAAATATCTGTTAAGTTTACTAGATAATATTTAATTAATTAAATAAATAAATCCGCCAGCGGCGCCAGCGCCAACGGCTAAGCACGCGTGGCCCAGTTTTATAGGTTCCCGTAGGATAAAAACCATCCTATGTCCTTTCCCATGGTCCACTCTATCTCTGTTCCAAATTTTATTAAAATTGGTTCAGTATTTTAAGCGGGAAAGTGTAGCAGACAAACAGACAGAGTTACTTTCGAATTTATAATATTAGTAGGGATTACACAAATCACTTTGTTATTATTTTAATTTATCCTGTTTTCGTAATATTAGCAGCACTTGACGACCCGCATGGCGGAGTGCCGATCGGAGGGCGCCGGGCTTGTCTCCCAGCGAAATTTGATTGATAAAATAAAATATAATAAAAATAACGTTTCACACTCATAACCTCACAGTAAGGTAGACAATATCCTGTGTCGTGAATTCCATGGACACACACTTTGATAGAAACACAAGCACCGAGACCGAGAACAGAAAATTAAACTCATCATTCAAATTTCTTCTTCGCCGGGAATCGAACCAGGGATCCTCCGATTGGCAGTCCGGCATGGTTACCATTGCTTTGCATTGATGAGTTGAGATGATTGTGTTTCTGTCTTTGTGTGTGACCACGGCACCCTCGACACAGGGTATTACTACCCATCGTACTAGGGCTGTGAAACGTTATTAAAGAATAACGTTGGTAAAGAATCTTTGACAAAGTTGTGTTGTGGGAACTCAGTTCTACTACCACATACTACAAGCGCGCAGAATTTCAAAACGTGTTACACAAAATTTCTCAACCATACATTGAGATCAAAACGGAAAACGGTTTATTCCCCCTGGAGAGCGTTTCCGATCCTGGAACTTTTATATGCTACTCGTTGTATTAGCGTAATATATACAGCTGCGTTAATCTTAAAACTGCTGCTTCTATAATTATTTTAATGGCATAATTCGAATCGGATTTGAACCCTGTTTTATAATACTACGTACTAAACGAACGCCATGAGCACATTATTATAAAATTTCTCTAATTCCATTTTACTGTGATGTGGGTTACAGGCTCTTGGTAACATACATCCAGATCACTTAAAGCGGTTTTATTCCCGCTAGAGAGCGCTTCTAGGGTGCGTTTCCACTGACGCGGAGCTGGGCGGAGCGGTGCTTAGCGGTGCATGAGTTGACCAATCACTATGCTCGAAATCTCCGCTCCGCTTCAATGGAAACAGCACGAGCGGAGTGGAGCAGAGTGGAACGGATATTCATAAAAATACAGCGAGGCGATGCGGAGCGGAGGACAGCGGGTATTGGGGTGCGGATATCTCCGCTTCACTATTCCGCTCTGCTCCGCTTCAGTGAAAACACTCACCACTTTTCACCGCTCTTCTCCGCTCTTTTCCGTCCAGCTCCGCGTCAGTGGAAACGCACCCCTAGTCTCCGACCCACAGGAGATCTTATGTGCTGACGTTAGCGTAGAATATACACTTGAGTTTAAGACTACTACTTTCATCATTATTTTCAAAGGTGTAGTTATTCTTAAAATTATCTTTTTCTAATATTAGCAGCACAGAAAATAAACAAAGAACGCCGCTAGCAACAGGTTGACGATGAAATACAGGGAATGATTAACCGATGTTTAAAACAGCGAAGCAGAAATCGAGAGTTCTTTTTGTGTTCCCGTCTATGTATGTTTTAACGGAACTTACGGCATGTGGCAAGGGGAAACCTAGTGTATGTAGCATTTTTTATTAATTATAGGTATTTAAAATAATACCCCACTTTCTTTTGATCTAAAGCTAATATTTATATTATTCAACGATGAACTAAGCAAGCCAGTGAAGCCCTGATGATAAAGTATGCCATATTATGTATCATGTTTTATTTTAATGTAGTCTGTAGACTTGAAGGTCTACTCTGACTGAACACGCATTTGTCTGCAATTTTCAACATATTCAGAATCGTTTTTGGTATATTCAGTTGGTTTTTTATTTCATAAATTAATAGATTTAAGGCCTCTTTCACCACCTTCAAGTAAAGTGACAAGTACGCTAATTGTCGGTTTAAGGCACCCGTAACTTAAATTTCAATTTCACGATGTTCGAGTAGTACTAATCATATGATAAACTGATCTGTACTCATAGCTTTTACTTGCCAATTAACTTTACTTGGGATGTAACTAATCAACACTTTACTTGGAGGTGGTGAACGAGGCCCTTAGTGTTGTCATTGACTACATAATAATATAATTTTTATTATAAAGCGTGAAGCGTTTAACTTATAGTTCGAGTGACCACCATTATCAATTGAATTATAAAAATGGTACACGACGAAACCACGCTTTCGACCAAGCGTTCTTAGTAGTGTTAACACTAGCACTGTACTAAACAAAGCCTCTTTTCTCATTAAATGAGCATCAGGAAATTAAGCCACTTCGATAAACATTAGAGACTCGCAATTTCCTCTCAAAACAACGCAAGTTTATTCAATTAACTATTATTTGATTAACGTTATTGCTTCGTAAATAAAAGCCTTTCAAACATTCACCGCGTTTCAATTTCGATATTTGTGAGAGAATAATGATGACCTATATGTGTAATTCATTACTTAAACAACAAAGACTGACATTTTTTTCGATCTTCTTAACCCATTAACAGCCAAAACTAAAGTAGCAATAATATTTTTACAAAACGTTCATTTTTATTCTGTTAACAGATTAGGGAAACGATATTATAAAAAAGTGGAATAAAATTAAGATTCCTCTAAAGGGGGTGTACTTTAGTAAGATACCCTACACGTATAAGAGATACTTGGGCTAAAAGGTCTCATTTTCTCTTTAGATATAGCGGATCCTTATTACCCTCTAAGTCATAGAAAGGCCAGATTCACGAGCCATCCCTCAGCCTTAAAGCAGAGAGGCTCCGTTTTATTTTCGCTAGTAAAACTCTACGCACATCTCGCTAAGAGGAGCTATACGACACTAACATGAATTTAGAATTAGAATTTAAGCTAGCAATAATATTGGTTAGTCGTATCTAGATACTTCTGCTACGATTGTCACTTATATTCGTTATATTCGTAGATATGTTATAGCTACCCAAGAAAACGCCCTCTTCAAAATCTAGGTACTAGCATTAGCTTTGCCCCGCGGTTAAAAGGTATCAAATAAATACATTATTATAGCTCAAGTACATTATTCCCATGGAATGAAGTACTTTGTCCCGGCAAAAAATTGCATATGTAGAGACATATGCTGGAGAGTTGGCTGCAACCCTTTTTGCGTCCCACCGCCGAGCACGGGTCTCTCCCCCTTATTGGGGAGGCCTGGAGCTTACTCCACCACGCTGCTCCAATGCGGGTTGGTGGAGATGCGGGTTAGTGGCCAACCCGCTGTCGGATGTTTTCAAACCGCCCATAAGGCCTCCGACAAGGTTTAACGACTGTTATCTATCGACAACAACCGGGACCGACGGCTTAACGTGCCCTCCGAAGCACGGAAACGCGCATGAATTTTTTTTGCCACTAGCGGTCACCCATCTCACAAACGACCACGCCCGTTTGGCTTAGTTGCATGGATCTTTTGCGTTCTACGCTAACCGCCGGGACATGCGCTGGAGCTATTGTATCTCTTCACAAAATCATTCCATAAGATCATTCTATAGCGACGTGAAGATGTTCAAACAAAGAAACGAATTACATATTCTCGCATTTGTAATATTAGTTTATCCATACTAATATTGCGCTCATAGTAAACGCGTTAAAAGTTTTCTTGCCATCTTAAAGTGTATCGCACACTACATCGCGACATTTGAGGCACAATTTTCGAACAGAAATTTCATACTGATAACGTATCCCTGTGTTACATTAAATCAGCTTAATCGAAATTTGTGGGATATTGTCTAAACATAGGTAATATCGGCACGTATTTGGATATAAACCAATAATCTGCAAATAAACTCGTTCGTTTCGCCGTAAAGCGCGCCATATTGCGCAGTATCTTACGGGACGTCACAGGGTCGAGCCGTTATAAAAGTAACGGCGCCATTTAAAATTTTATAATCTGAACAATACTATACTTTCCTGGAAGATAGAACAGAAACATATTTTTTCTTCTTAAAACTACAACATGCGTATATACGTATAAAAATATCAACTAAGGTCGCAAACATAAAAATATGGCATTGTTGTAGTCTATTTGAAGAAAAAGGACTCAATCTATTTACAGCCAATGACTACAACACTGATTTTCAGTGTAGCCTGCCAGTGTTAATTTTGTTTAAGCAACAATAGTAGCAAACGAGAATGCGTGGTGTTAAATGGTCACTGCAGCCCCCTACACGCATCCTCAGGCAAACCTAAGGCCGGAGCTTCTCCAGACGCTGAAGGTCGCACATTTTCACAGAAATACAATCTAGTAGCCTTCCGCCAGCGGCTTCGCCCGCGTGGACCCGTTTTATAGGTCACCGTAGGATAAAACCCATTCTGTGTCCTTTCCCAGAGTTACTTTCGAATTTATAATATTAAGTATGGATAATTGCCTCACGTTAGAAATTGACTGACGGTGGTAGTTTGCCGATCGTCGTGTATGCTTCATTCAGATGACTCAGGACCGGATGGAGTAACGGACATTAAGGGAGAGGCCTATGTCCAGAAGCGGTCCAATAAAGGCTAATGGATGGATGGATGTCTTTGTCTATGGTTGCCTAGTCTATCGATTCATGCTGAAGCATCAAGAGATTTTATTTATCGTTTTCTTATAAAAAAACACCAACAAAGTTCAATATGTTTATCGATGGGTTTAATATATTCCTCGGTCAGTATAATTATGTTCTGTTTAGTATCATTTGGCGTTTAAAGCGGGCACTTCCTATAAAGATTTTTATAGTTGACTCCGAAGGGCTCTGCTTACCATCAATCAATCTGCGATCGCTAGTAGTTTATACGCACGTATTTTTAGGATCCTTGTTTAAAATTGCTGACGTACTACTCGTAGCGCCAAACTAAACACATGAAGGATGTAGTATGTACTTTTGTATTGTAGAAGAAAAAATGTATAGCGTTAAGCAGCACACTAGGATTCCCTATGTAGTGTCTTTAGGACATTGGGTAAATTTGTCGAATCAGAGCTCCACCTCGAAAGCGCTCCAAATTTTTTTCTATCGTTTTTTACCAATAATATGGAGTATCCCGAGTAATATTGAGGAGGCGCATGGCTTTGGACCGTAAATTTAAAAAAAGTCATAATATTAAATGCATAATGTAAATGATATCATACCAGTTCCCAGTGGGTCGCTTGAGTGTGAATCACCAAGTAAACTTCGTGCCCCCCACAACTCCCCCCACAACTTAGGCCCCACTCAAGCGGAATTTGAATAATGCGTTTAAATTTCTGTTCTCGGTCTGAGTGTTTGTGTTTCTGTGTTTGTGTGTATCCATGGTACCCACGACACAGGGTATATCTACCGTACTATGAGTGTGAAGCGTTATTTTTTAATTTTTATTTGTAAGAGTTGTGGTCAAAGTAATTCTATTACTTGGGTAAACTTTAAGTGGGTTTCTAAAAACATCGGATATTATGGAAATTTTCCAACATATACGGTAGCTCAAAAGAATTCTCAATGTATTCGAATTATTAGGGGTAAAGTTAAATGCCTAATTTAAGATATTCTGCTTCAACGCTTTCCTTTAACGATAGGATGTTTAATTGTGCCATAGTTTTCAATATTTTAATCTTTTCTACCAAAGTTTCTAAAGTGCTTAGCTAAGAATGGCTATAAGGAGATAAAACAAATGACTGATAACAAAATAATTGCTATATTGTATTTAATAACAATATAATTCGTATATAAATAATGTAGTTTAAAAAACTAAAAACACGCTTTTGTGAAAATACGAACTAAAAAGTAAAAAAATAAGAAGAAAATGTATTTTACTGTAAAAAAAAGCGTGGGGTGCATGGTGTCAACAGTAACAGTGGTAAAAACCACCCCCCGCTTTTTTTTACAGTAAAATACATTTTCTTCTTATTTTTTTACTTTTTAGTTCGTATTTTCACAAAAGCGTGTTTTTAGTTTTTTAAACTACATTATTTATTTTTAATTTTTTAGTTGGATTTTTTTTCTCAAATTATTGCATTATCATCGGCCCTTGACCCCTATGCAAATTTTCAAGTTAACCAGACGCTTAGACGTGTTAAAGTACCTTAGGCCACGAAATTATCAGCCGCCCCTCGTATATTTTATTTTATCCTGATGATCCTAGTTACGACTTTAACATAAAGTTATGAGATTATTGTATTGTCATCGGTCCTCAATAAATCTACAAAGTTTGAACGAAATCTGGCCGTTTAAAGTGGGTCAAAATCGCGCCCAAAGAAGTCGGTTACAAACATACAAACATACAAACATACAAACATACAGGTGAAGCTAATAAAAAGCGTGTAAAAAGGTAAAAAATATGCAATAAAATGCTGATATAATTTTTAACGTCACATAACAAACTACAATGACACGAACTTTCTTGCAAAAATCTTCCATTTATAAGAGAAAACAAACTCGCAAGATGAAAAATAGGATAGATTTCATCTTGACGACAGAAAAAACGGCAGATGTTAACCGGAAATTAAAAATGTGACTTATGGATTGTATTCATATCGAATTAAAAACGGAACTCCTTTTAGAACTAAAAAAGTAATCGAGTTCTTTACACTCTGAAAACAGATTGTTGGACGCTTGTGATTGTAGTACCATTATTTTTACATAAATAGTGACCATAAGCTACTACAGTCATGTACATCAACTGTTTATTCTCCTACGTTTTACCGCACCGCAAAAGGTTGAGTGGAGGTGTCGTTTGCAAATGTGGTGTACGTCATATAAATTTAGCATTGCTAAGCGATGCAGGTTAATGAACCTGTTTTGAACGATTTAATTTCAGTATTACTATAGTCACATAAAGACGTAACTCCGCGTTCTAAACGGAAAATCGCTTGGAATTTCATTGCACAATAAGTATTATTTCCCATTTTGTAAGTAACGTGTATTTTGTTGAGCCTTACGATATAATGTGCGACAATTACGAAAAAAGCGGCCAAGTGCGAGTCGGGCTCACGCACGAAGGGTCCATTATCTATACATACATCACCATTATCTATAAAAAATCACGTTTATTGTAGCTTAAATATTTATTAAATTTATTTTTAGTATTTGTTGTTAAAGCGGCAACAGAAATACATCATTGCCTTTGATCATCCATAGCCATCATTGCATTAAGATTGAATGAAAGGTGAAAAATTGCTGTTTAAAATTTATGACGTCCAAAAAAAACTACTTACTGGATTCCTCAATGTCATTTTTTAAAGACCTATCCTTAGATCTAGTGTGAGGACATGTGTGGGTTTAATGCAAAAAAAAAGAGTTACAGTTTTAAGTATGGGAAACCCCCAAAATTTATTGCTTTTTTCTATTTTTATGTGAAAATCTTAATGCGGTTCACAGAACACAGCTACTTACCAAGTTTCAACAGTATAGTTATTATATTTTAGGAAAAAAGTGGCTGTGACATACGGACGGACAGACAGACAGACATGACGAATCCATAGGGGTTACGTTTTTTGCCATTTGGCTACGGAACCGGAACAGAAACGTTTGATTATGCTTTTTTTTTTAAAAGGTTATGAATTTACTGTAAAAAGGCTAAAAAGTTATTTAGAAAATAAACGAAAAAGTTAGGGCCAAAATAATTCTTCTGGCTTCTAGACCAGGTGGCTCTATATAAGGTCTGATAATTTTTTGACAAAGCCGGCTAAACGGTCTCGTCTTGGCAAAATGAAATGATGTTTTACGGGTATTCATGTTGAATATACATATGTAGTCCGCAAAGATGTAGTGATAATGACATGGTACATGAAGGATGATTGAGTCCGGTCTCTCTTCATAGTAATGTCATAATCCCGGTATCATGGCATGTGAAATACTGCGATAACCGAGCCCGGATGTTTACCTAATTTAAATGGAATAACTCTGTTTGACACCTAGTAAATTGCTTTGTTATTAATGGCTTTTTGCCAGTGTCGAATAAAATAAAAGTTGATTTCTTTAAAAACAAAGATAAAGTATTTTATTTTCACACAAAAATATGGGTGTTTATAAATAAAGTGTTTATTAAGAATAGGGCTACGATATCCCTGCCTGATCGTAAGAGGCGACTCAAAGGTGGCTTCTGGGGTTGCGGGTAGTAAGAGTGAGAGCTCGATCCGTCCAGCCAGCGGCCCCGGGAAGGACGTCGGTGTGTGTGCGGCCGCATGCCGCCGTAAGCATCTGACGGTGCAGGAGATTCCGAAGATGCGCACGTGTGGGGCGTCGCGCGCGGAGTACACCGGTGCGTTCCACTGGAAATCCCGTAGTCCTTTCCAAGCGCAGAGGCAGGCCACCGAGGGGGTTTTAGTGCGGTACATATTCCACATCCTTCACATCCATCCCAAGGTACCTTATGAACGTACCCTCTGATACAAAAAAGTTTTGGTTTCGGACCACCGGATTTTCCACCTGAGCTATAATAGCCTAATAAATAAAGGGGAAATTTACCGTTGTCTTCTAATGATATTCTAGCAGTTTATCATTGCATGAAAATATGGATAAAACGACTTTTTCTTAAAAAAATCTATCTAGAAAAATTTTGCATCCCCGAAAATCCCTTCATGTTAAATTTCATAATAATAGTGAAAGCCATTTCTGAGATTCAGATTATGTATTTATATAGAAGAATTACTCGTTTAAATTTACGTACGTTACGTATTAGATAACGCTACACACACTTATAGCCCCACACTTAGATTCCCTGTGTCATAGGTACCATGGAGACACACAAAGATATGAACAAAAACACCCAGTCCAAGAACAGAAACTGAAATTCATCATTTCAATTTTGTGCCGCACTGAGAATTGTACCCGGGATCCCAGATTGGTGCAATCACCAAATAAAATTGTGGCCGAATACACAATTTTGTTTGCCATGTTTAGCGTCCAGATATATATTAAAGATTAAAGACGTATATTAAAGATTCGATATTGAGATTCAAGCCGTACAGATCAAAGATCGTTTAAATTAATCTTTGTAACACCACAATTGCAACAAAGTAGGCGGATCCCTAATATTAAGTTAACGATAAAATATTATCAGTGTTTTGGATTTGATTCGGCATATTTCATAAAATTCAGTTTAGACTTGAAATTGACTTTTATATCAATGATTCTCTTAATAATCGATAATTAAGTTGTGTCATCGGCAATGGGCAGACAACAGGTGGCCACTCGTTTGGGTCAACCAGGTCACCCTAATCTGTTCGCTATAGTTCGCATAGCTAACACTATATCGACCGTTGGTTTGTAAAGCGAGCATAAATTGATGCCTAATTGTGATGACACGTGCTATTCGAAGTGAAAATAACAGCGTAAAAGTCAAAAAGTAAAAAATATTCCTGAAAATTATCAAATATTATTTATTCTTATAAAAAGGAAAAATTATAAATTTATTTACCATTTACCATTATTTTGTTCGAGCTGGACTAAAACCAAGTCCTTAATAGATATACGACTAACAATAAATAACTGTCTACATAAAAATTAGAGATGTGTAATAGGGTTTGAAACCGGACTCATTGCTCGTAAGAACAACGACTTGCCTGGTTTCTATTCACTACTAGACGAAATAAGCAAAGGGCAATGGCTTTATAAATAGTAGATTTATGACTTTTAAGGCTACAACAACGCAAAGAGCTATCTTAAACCAGCGTATTTTTCTACGCTTGTGCGGTCGTTTCGACAAACGCGCTTACACGTGCGCAATTTTTGCACTTCAAATAAATAATAATAAAGCGTGTTTTTTGGTTTTTAAAACTATTATTTTTAAATAAAATACATATTTTAATTATTTATACCATTATTAATTTATGCTTATGTCTTAAGATAATGGTTGGAAATAATTTTCAAAAATTCTATAAATTGAAAAAAAAATTATTTTGCAAATTGAATAATGAAATAATCTTATCAAATTAGTGTGTTGTCATCGGTCCTCGATAAATCTACAAAGTTTGAATGAAATCTTGCCGTTTAAAGTGGGTCAAAATCGCATCTGAAGGAGTCGGTTACAAACATACAAACATACATACAAGTGAAGCTAATATAAAGCGTGTAAAAATACACGAGCGCACACAGTGCCTTTCGAAATAGTGAAGGAGTGACATCTATCGTATTTGACCTTATACAAGCTTATAAGCACGTCAACGCTCGTACGAGTTCGCGACTTCCAGCGCTTCCAAGAACAAGATGTTACGAGTGTTATGCCGATCTGAAACCGCTCTAAGGGGTAATAAAAAATGTACCAATATTTACTACAATGCTCAAAGAACGTTGTACATAATAAAAGTACGAAGTGCAGTAAATAATGCAAGAACGTATTGCAACCGTAGCATTCGTAGCGGCTACAAGCGTCGTAGCAGATCGTAGCAACAACTTGGAGTGGCACTTTACGATTAATCTATTTAGAAATTTTTGCACTACTTCTTTCACTCTTTTATAGGTAAATCTATTTAAAAAAAATCATTTTAATAGTAAAATTATTTTCCTTCAGTGTAAATAAATACTCAAAAGAAAAGAAAACTCCATCGTCACTATTGTAGCAAAAATAGAAATCCGGGAATTTCTCCTATGACAAACAACGATACAAGGTCTTACCGGAAGCAGCCGGTAGCGTTTCCGGTTGCTCCGTTACTCGACCGAGAAACAAATACGCTTCTTAAACAATATCATAATGACGATATTAATGAAAATGTTAAAAAAAATTATACAGTACTTTTTTCCTTGTAATAACTTTTGTTCAAATATGCAAAATATATGAATTAAATAAATAAATAATGCTTCACAGTCATAGCCCCACAGTATGATATACTCTGCGTCGTGGGTACCATGGACACTCACAAATACAGAAACACAAACACCCAGAACGAGAATAAAAATTTTAAACTCATCATTCAAATTTCTGCTTCGCCGGGAATCCGACCCGGAGTCCGGTATGGTAACCATTGTGCCACACGGGTCGTCAATATAAATTTATATTCACGTTAGGGGACGATTGAATGAGAAGGATCGTGTGGTTTTTCGAGTTTTTAGATTTCATTTCGTTACTTAATATACTTCATTCCCGTTCAGTACATTATTCTACTATTCAAGACCTTTCATTTGATATCGGCCATCTTTGACCGATTTTCAACAAACATAGCTAAGAACACTCCCGACTAATTCACCTTTCAAAAAAAAAAAAAAACAAAAAAAAAACAAAATCGGTTCATCCGTTCGGGAGCTACGATGCCACAAACAGCCACAGAGACACAAACACGTGCTCCTCCACGTGCACACTTACTTCTCCACGTTGCTCGAAAGCGGATTGGTGGGAGACAGATCCTCCTCCTTAGTCGTTGGATAATGATGCGCTCGCGATGCATCTCCATTTGTTGCAGTTTGTAGCATCTCGAAAACTGTGGACTATGGAGGTCTGTGTTGCAGCTTTCATAATATTATCTGCTTAACGCGTAGCCCGCTTGACCGTTTGCCCTCCACTTGTCCCTGGACAACGAGTCGTTCTATGGCATGTTTATTCCGAACAACATATCCGAAATATTTGAGGATTCGTACTTGCACCGTCGACGATAACCTCTGCTCGATTTTTAGCTCTTTCAAGATCGAGTCGTTGGTCCTAAATGCTGTCCAAGGGATCCGCAGTAGTCGCCGCCAGCACCACATCGAGTGTATCGATTTTGCGTCGGTCTTTCAGAGCAGACAGAACAAAAAAATAACGTTCACTAAGAGTTTGTAAAGTAACCGTACAGTGAATAAAGAATATTTAATTTCATTTCATTTTATTTCATTACAATATCAACTCCGTATTCACCCATTGCTTTAAAGATCAAATAGAGATCTTTAAAGCAAAGGGTGATTAATCTCTTTTGGATGGCATCAGAACAATACAAACAGAAAATAAACTTTATTATACATGGTACGTATTTATATATATATGGACACTATCGTCAATATAATGCCGTTCCTAGTGTGTTGCACAAACAGCGTGAACAAATTAACATAATCGTGATCGCTGTTTGTCCACCATGCGCCCCCAACGTCGACTGATCACATAATAGTTGCGTCGCAACTATCGGATGCCCAACATGGCTTTCGACCGGCGCGTAGCACAACCAGTAATCTTTTGAGTTCCATGGCATACCTAGTTCCTCATATCGACGCAGGGGTGCAGGTGGACGCTGCCTTCATCGATTTTAAGAAGGCATTCGACTTAGTAGATAATGATATCTTATTGTCGAAGTTGGCGGCAATTGGCTGCACACCAAAACTGCTCCAATTCTTTACGAGCTATATGAGGGACAGGCAGCAGTATGTGGAATATAGAGGTCACCAGTCTGAGCTCTATTTCACCAGGTCGGGAGTCAGTCAAGGCAGCAATCTGGGACCATTAGAATTCATAATAATGATTAATGACCTACCAGAGGTAGTAAAGGACGCTAAGTGTCTGTTATTTGCAGACGACCTTAAGCTGCTCCTGGCTGTTAAAGATGAAGAGGACTGCCGTCGCCTACAGAGGGACATAGACCGAGTAGTTGAATGGAGTCAAAACAATAAACTGCAGTTCAACGTTTCGAAATGTTCCATCCTAACTTTTAGTAGGGCAAGGGTACCACTTCAATACACCTACAAAGTGAATGGCGCACCCATGAAAAGAGAGGTGTCAGTGAGAGATCTAGGCGTTCGTATGGATGCACAGCTGACGTTCCGTGAGCATATAATTGGTGTATGCAAGAAAGCATACAAACAGTTGGGATTTGTCCTTCGAAGAGCAGTGACATTCACAAATATTAAGGCCATTTCTACATTGTATGATGCTCTAATAAGGAGCAAATTGGAATGTAATGCGGCAATATGGGCTCCACATGAGGCTAAGTATAGTCTGATGTTGGAGCGCATACAGAACAAATACCTTAGATACATGTACTTAAGGCTTTATGGAGTGTATCCCTTCTACCCCTTGATGTATCCAACCTTGTTTGTTTTAGGCATGGTTGGTTACAACAAGTTAGAAACAAGGAGATGTATGGCATTAGCGTCTTATGTACTCAAAGTGTTCCGCGGTTACATAAGTAATCCGAGTGTGCTGCAGTGGATCAGCTTGTGTGTTCCCGATAATTACGCACAGCGGCGACGTCGGCCGACTTTGTTCGCGGTACCGCGCAGTACAACCAAATTACTACATAACACCCCCCTCACGCGCACAATACGTACACTCAATCTGGTAGCGGAAAAAATAGATTTATTCTCATGTTCGCTGAGCGAGTTTACAAGAATAACACTATACGTAATATGTTATTTGGAAAACTAATGATAATTTTTTTTTCTTTCATGGTTATTACTATATAGGTGTATATTATGGTTATTTTATTACTAATTTGTTATTAGGCAAAATGTAACTGCACTATCGCATTGGGAATTTCCTGTAATGGTAGCTGTATGTTGGAATGTAAATAAATAAAAAAAATAAAATAAATAAATATATTTTACCTATGGCATCCACTTTATATAAACATATCTTTGTATCATACATAATAAGCATTTACCAGTAATAATGTACTCGTAGTTTCTGTTAAAATGTGACCCAACAAACCATTATTTATTTATTTATTTTTATAACAAATCTAAGGAAACATTACAGAATCTTAATGTCTAATGCATTTCCTTAGTTCTACTCTGTACATAAATAGACACCGTTAGACGGAATTCAGCAGATGACGAATTAAAAATATAAAAATTGGGATTCGACTTGAGTACCCCATTCAATGGGGTACTCAACGCCCTAACACCAATCTGCAGTACCGAACTGCAAATATGTCATGTCGCCGTCCACGAATGTACTTGTCTGGAACATTTAGACTTGTCATTGCCAGTACCGTCGGATTACATACAATCCCTCTTATTATTTAAAAAAAGTAATCTAAAAGAAAAATTATGTCAGAGTCCGATGGAGTGTAAAAAAAGATCATTCTTCTATGCACATTGCCTAAGCGCACCCAGAGCAGACAGAACAAAAAAAAATAACGTTCACTAAGAGTTTGTAAATGAACCGTACAGTGAATAAAGAATATTTCATTTCATTTCATTTCATATCACACAGTATCATAAAACCAAATGATAATTTGACGAAAACGGTAATGAGGTTAGATTATGAAGAATCCAAAACTAAAATATTGATGATCACGTCATGCGTTGATTTTAAATCTGCAAAAAAATACAGCGATTTCAAGAAAACGAAAGGAGGAGTTGCATAATGTAATTTTAACTTTAATATGAATATTTTCATAAAATTTGCTAAATACGGATATCTTTAGATGTTTGATGTTTTAGAGAGAGTAGCCTAATTTAATATTTAATATTTGTGCACTAGTGTAACCAGTATAGTAATATCAATCAAGTATACATGCTTTAACAGATATATTCATTTATTCGTCCATTCATATCGATCTAGACACGCGGCAGCGTGTCAAGCCAAGTTCAAGCAAAGGAACTGGCTAGCCAGCGCCGAGTGTAATATTACACGAACCACTTGGTGCCACTTTTGACCCTTCTATAATTCAAAACCTCTTTAACGTGAACACATGAAACTACGTGCGTTTAATTATATCCATAAGTACATCTAGAAGCCCAAATTTAATGAAGCTAGCTTAAATGGTAATAAATATATGAAGGTGAAAAGTCGGAAATATTGACTGTCTGACATATAGTACCTAAATCTAACCCACATCCAGATGATCTAGAAGGATGAAATTTAGAATCCAGCTCGGTAATTGTGTGTAAGCATAAGAAAAACTCTAAAAATAAAAAAGTTAACGGCCTAGTTTACAAAAAGTAATGATATCCCACCAAAAACATAAATGTAAAAAAGGAGAGCCGGGAGCAGAGAGAGAGGTATCCAATAAAGCAAAGAAATAGAGTTAAATTCTTGTTGTTGTTGTTGTTATATTCTTGTAATGTTATTTTGTTCCTATAAATACATATTTGCATTTTGCATAGAACTTGGCACTCATTTAGATCTCCATTCTTTTTGCGGCGAAGCCCACAGCCAAGCATAATTTTTATAATGAACTTGGCTCTACTTTTTTACATTTATGTTTTTGGTGGGTTATTCATTACAAAGAACCTTAAGATTTTATGTCATAGCTTCATGCCTCAAAAAAAAGTAATTCTTAAAAAGGTACACGGACTGTACAAAATTTTAAGACAATATAAGCCGAGGATTTGGTAAATTTGCTTTTTTCCTTTTTTAGTAAGACTGGAAATACAAGAAATATTAACAACGAAAACTAAGTCGAGGTGACGTAAACGTACCTGCTTCCACAAGATAAGAAGTTCTTACACAATTTAATTTCAGTATCTTAAGAATGAAGTGTAAATATCCACCCAATTTAATTTGCAACGTTGAGATCATAAACATTTTCTAAGTGCTTGAGTTGAGTGGAATTGAGGGAAAGGTAAATGCCAAAGATTTTTTTAACATTTATAAAACGACCGAAACGCAGTTGTAAAATAAAATTCAATATTTTTTCCTTGATTTATAACAGTAGAGAAATATTTTTAAGCAAAACATTATTCTACCCTACTTTTAGGGCAGGGTATAAGTATTGTTTATTTACGAACTATTAAGGCTACTTTATATTTACAATTAATATTAAAAAAGACTTAACTATATACAATAAGAATAAAAAAAAAACTACAAAAATAGGGTAGTTACAAAAATATGATACTGCTTTTTGATAAATTACTTCAAAATGGGCATTTTAGGCGCCCGTATTCGAAGGCTATACGTATTTAACGCTAATTTATCTTAAAAGTAAAACACAGAAACGTAGTCTTAAACAATCCTATTTTTGTTACGATTCATCTATCTATTTTTTTTTTCAACCTTTTTTTATGTCCCACTGCTGGGCACAGGTCTCCTTCTCACAAGTGAAAGGGATTTAGGCTATAGTCCACCACGCTGGCCAAGTGCGGATTGGTGGACGTCATGCTTTCGAGAAATTATGAATTTCTCTCAGGCATCTATCTATACGTATAATAAATCTGTAACAAGTCGGTTTCTGTACATTGAAGATATTTGAGAAAAACTGTCAATAGGGCTATTTAGTAGCGTAATAGAACCCAGAATATTGAGTATATATAAACAGACAATAGAATTATTGTCTGTTTGTCTGTTTTTCTGTTCGTTTGTGCGCGCTAATCTCAAGAACGGCTTAATGTAGAAGGATGCGGCTTTCACTCATGTATTGGTATTTTTTTGGATTAACATTTATCTTTTGTTTATTTAAATCGGTTCACAAATAAAAAAGTTACGTCCATTTCAAGAATTTATCGATCAGTGTTTGGACCTTCCAAACACTGAACTTCCAAATTGGAAGTATCGTTGTTGATTTATCGAAAACTTCAGTTAACGTATTGAATTACGATTTACAGTCCCTTAAATGATAACACGAAACTTATAATAGAAAAGAAAAATAAACAATACTTACATAGAAAAAAAAAACAACATAAGATGCGCTGGCAATAATAATAATATGGTACACTGTACAAAATAGGGTTCACGCTTTTTCGTACAGTTCCCACACGTCGACAATAATTCATGAATATTTTAATTTATACATAAAGCTGAAGAGTTTGTTCGTTCGTTCGATTGATGTTTGTTTGAACGCACTAATCTCAGGAACTACTGGTTCCAATTGAAAACCTCTTTTTGTGTTAGATAGTCCATTTATCGGGGAAGGCTTTTTTTTAAAGGTAGACGGGCCGCGTGGTCTTAAGCGATCACCGTCGCCTATGGACACGGGCAACCTGTGGGCTTTAGGCTATATAAAATCATGCTATGTGTATGTGTAATATGTAATTGTGCCAAAGACCACGCGGGCGGCCACTACTCTATACTTACTATTATTATAAATGTGAATTTTCACTTCGCAACAGTATCACTATTATAATATATTGACCTATTTTTTTACAGAGATAGTCCTGGAGCCGCAGAGTTTACCGCAGTCTACAATAATAATTATCTTAACAACCTATTAAAATTATCATAATACATACGTCATAATAGGCAAATACACTATAGAGAAAGGATAAATTATCTTAAATGCGTTACAAAGAATCGTTCTCTAAAAAATAACAATTTATTTAAATAATGTTTTGCACAAGAGTAATGTTTAAGTGAAAAGACTACTTATCTTATAAAAATTTTGCAACTCTTTGGTTGTATTTTAACACCCGAGCATTTACAAACAAACATTATTTTTAAACATTTATTTTTTTAAATCTCTCAGCCCAAACTTGGTTTTAAGACCTCAAGGAAACAGAGTTACAAACAAGAAACCCTTAGACATTATAATCCCTAGTAGCTAACGTGCTTCCGTGAAGATGAGATTAGCGTACTCGCGGCTTCAATGGATTTAAACTCATTAAGCTGACTGAGTGACAATCACGCTTTGTGCAAAATGTCTTAAATTTTTGCTAATCGACTCACTGGACAGAAACTAGGTGGATAATTTAAGCGAATTTGATCTGAACTGCAAGCGACGGCATCGGATGTTAAAATAAATGTTTATGCTTAAACTGGATAATGTATTAAATTTAAGCTTTAAATTATTGCGATTTGCTGAGAATGAGAGCTTGAATGACTTAGTTTATGTAATACCTACAATTTGATGGCGTAATATACTCGTAGTACAATATTGGATTTACCTTCACGATATATCGTATTTTATTATTCCCTTGTTTTGTTTTCGCGATATGATCATATTTCTCATCTGTAAGACATCATACTTCGGAGAAATCGGTGTCCCGATATCTGATCTCTATTACCAAATGAAACGTAAACGGAGCCTTTCAGGTAAAAGCTTCGTTATTCGGGAGCAAAATAAAAACATCTTTACTTTGACTAAAATATGTTCGGAAAAGAGGATCAATGTAATATTGTTATGTTATTTGATGTATTATTTTATTTGAATGGAGTAGCAGACGAGCATGCAGGTCACGTGGTTTTAAGTGATTCATGGACATTCAACGTTAAGCAGGTCTAAGTCTTGCCTGTGGCCGCTTGCAGTTGCGCTGCTACTCCGAAGGCTGATGGCCGCCTTACGTAAGTCTGGCCGGCAACTGCACCTTACCTTCGAAAAACATTATTATTGCCTCACGGCAGAAGTGTTTGCAGCGGTATCACTTCCCCGGGTCAACCATAAAGTTCTATCACCTTAATGCATAATCTGCATATTCAAAAAAAAAATCGATATAAGCTTCAGTCTGCAAAAAGAAATTGGTCATTCTAAATGATAATACCAATAGCACGATACACTTAAATACCCCTATCAACTGTATATTTGTATTGTTGTTACTTAATAAGTGTTAAAATTGTAATGTTCATAAATATGGATACTACGAGTATTTTATATATTACGAGTCGACGAGTACATCTACCTGGGACAAGCGATCCGTACGGCTAACTCCAACTTCGAAAGAGAGGTAACTCACAGAATCCAACTCGGTTGTGCAGCGTTCGGGAAATTACAAAGTGTCTTCTCGTCCAGAATACCTCAGTGCCTAAAGTCGAAGGTTTTTAAGCAGTGTGTGTTACCAGTGATGACTGACCTACGGCGCTGAGACGTGGTCTTTTACAGTTAGCCATTTCCATAAGCTCAGGGTCGCCTAGCGAGCGATGGAGAGAGCTATGCTTGGTATTTCTCTACGCGATAGAATCCGATGAAATTCGTAGACGAACTGAACGACTGATGGCTTAAAGAAGACAGCGGGAATCCTACCTCAAGAAAGCTCGTATTTGCCTGAAGTCAAAGAACTTTAATGGATATCAGTATATTCCAGCAGTATATTCAACGGCTGGATGTAGGCCTAAAAGGCTGAAATGATGATGATGATGAATCTATTAAACTTTTTGTCATAAAAATTATGCAAAGATTATGTTTATGAGATTTTCGTACGAAAACCAAAATTAGTTATTCGTTACCAAAGTTAGTTTTTTTGTACATACTTAGCAGGCTGGAGAGTAGGCTACTTTTTACTCGGTGAAATATTTCATTCAATAGAACTACAGTAATAACATTTGTTTAAAATTTCATCTATCGCTCGTTGCCGTGGTCCTTATAGTCTTTAATGAACTTTGAAACTAGCAACTCCACGAGAGTCAACTTGCAAACTAACACACGGCCCTAACTAGTTTAGTGCATAGAGTCTCACGAACCTTCTAGAAGCACGGAGCTACGATAAAAGCCTGAACTGAAGAGCAGGATATAGGCAGGCTACATTTTACCTGCTTAAATATCTCACTCCTATAGAAAAACAAGGTAGTCAACTCGGGCGGTGCCACGTCAATCGTTAATTAATCCAATTATTACAAACTAGCTTTGCCCACTGCTTCCCCCACGTAAGATTCATTGGTATGAAGTAAACATACTCGAGATATTTCAAAAGTTAGTTATAATCGATTTCGAAGGTTACTTTACCCAATTATTCAAAACGAACTGTGACCCGTAGTTTCTCCGTGTGGAATCGGATCATTAACATTAAGCAAACATATTCGAGAGATATCAAAAGTTAGCTATAATCGATTTTATTATAGGTTACTCATTGCTACTTAAACCAATTATTCTAAACTGGATATGCCCCAGGGTTTCCCACGCGTAAGACCGGACCACTATTATTAAGGAAACATATTATTAGCCCGAGTAAATATCGTAGACTATGACACGTAGACGGACTTCCTCGAAGACCTCGACGCGCGCCTATGACAAATTTGATATGCGCGTATTCATCGCTGTTCCATAGCGTGGGAAAACATTGTGATATTTAATTTTGATATTTTCCATCACTTTGGATGTCAGAAATTTTAAGCGTTAAAAACCAAACTCGAGAGAGATTAATATAGTTTTTGCTTTTACTTGCTGTTATTAAAATAAACCCCACATATTACTTTTCCTAATTACAACTTTTTATGCGTCCAGTATACGTAGTGAACGATTTTTACAAAAAGCCCGACTGTTTAGGTTAAACAACAAAAAGCCGACCCGGCAGCTGTCAGCGGACATTTTGATGAATGTCTCAGACGTGGACTCTCTATCATTAATCTATTGGCTTTCGTGCTCTAATGGCTGCTAAATAGTTCTAGCAGTCCTTTTAATTCGCAAAATGCTTTTATTTGTTGTAACTTCTTCCGAAAACAATACTAAAATATTTGTAATTAACACGCTTATATTAGCTTGACCTGTATGTATGTATGTAACGGAATCTTTTAACTTCATTTTCACCTGCTTCTAAGCGTCCGAAAATTTGTACAGGGGTCCAAGGGCGATGACAATGCAATAATATGAAAAAAAAAAACAACAAAAAATTAAATAAATAATGTATTTAAAAAAAACTAAAAAAACACGCTTTTGTGAAAATACGAACTAAAAAGTAAATAAATAATGTAGCTTAAAAAACTGAAAAACACGCTTTTGTGAAAATACGAACTAAAAAGTAAATAAATAATGTAGTTTAAAAAACTAAAAAACACGCTTTTGTGAAAATACAAACTAAAAAGTAAAAAATGAGAAAAAAGACGTGGGGTACTTTTTGAGATACTATTGACACCATGCACCCCACGCTTATTTTTACAGTAAAATACATTTTCTTCTCATTTTTTACTTTTTAGTTCGTATTTTCACAAAAGCGTGTTTTTAGTTTTTTAAACCACATTATTTTTTTACGTACAAGAAGTATCACTTCATCATAGATTTTAATCTATGGTTTTCATTGTATTTAGTTTCGATCCAAAACATAATCTATACATCTTTTTTTTTTTTACAATTACAAACAATTTTAATTTATTATCATTAAATTCTACTTTTATATGGCTGCAACCCTTTGTGCGTCTCACTGCTGGGCACGAGTCTCTCCCCATTATTAAGGAGGCCTGGAGCTTATTTCACCACACTGCTTCAATGCGGGTTGGTGGAGAGTACTTTTATATAATTTAATTTAATTCTATTTTAATATTAAAAATTACAAACATTTTTTACAATTTTTGTCTGTCTGTCTGTGTGTTTGTAATTAGGAGTAACTTAGGCTTCTTTTATTTTAGAAAAACTCTAAAAAGATTACTGCGCCATCACGTCGGTTAAAGTAAAAATGCAACAACGAAAAAGCACTGAATAAACTAAATCACTATATTGTTAAACACGCGAATGAAGTCGCGGTTACAGCTAGTGCAATAATAAACTACCTAGCTTAATAATTTTTTTCCTTCATCGTGGTAAGAGCGCTAAATATGCACATAACAAATCTTTTTTTGTTAGAGGTGCGGGACACAGTTTGAACTCGGTATCTCCTTGTCGGAAACTGCGGTCTTTGTTTTTTGTTTGTGGCTGCTAACAAATGATTACATTAAATTACTGTCATTGCGATCCCCGCTCTTTTTTGACATGCTTTGTTCCAACTTTAAAAAAAAAACATTTTAGACCTACCCCACATTAGGCGTGCGCGTTCCTCGAGCGTGTGAGCGACGCGAGCGCCGCGTACGCGCTGCATAAACGTCGCGTGTTGCCGCCGTGTGACGTGTGTGCAGCGAGCGCGCGGCGCGCACGCGGCGCTTGCCTTGGCGTTTAACCCCCTTCCGTCAAGTCAGTCACAATTTGGACAGTGCCGTGTTATCTAGCGTAGCGTTGCGTCAAAATGGATTCTGACGAGAAAACACTACTATATTTGCTACTAAAAAGAAGTAAGACACGTAACAAAAAGACTAAACGTCTTTAGCATGATACATTATGGTCTTTTTGTTCACAAGAGAGTCATTACTGTAATCGTGGTTAAAAAGGAGCTCGGTGATATATACTAAATTTAATTATACTAAACTTTTGAACTAGATGGTGCTACTAGTACATTTATTTAAAAAAGCAACAGTGCTTTCTTGTTTCGAAATAGTAGGACAAAACTCATTCTTTATTTTACTGATTAATAATTTTGGTACTCGTACATGTTAATAATTTTTCTCACAAAACAAGTTGGTTTTAATGGCTGTCCCAAAACTTTAATGAAATATTATATTATATAATCTTAAAAGGATTCGTTTTTCACCGCCCCCCCTCTCCCCCAAGGAGTTTGATACGGTCAAAGTGATGTATGAGGGGTTTCCCCTATCCCCTCTCGGGAATAAAGGAAAAATTTCGAAATTTAAAAATTCAAGATGGCGGCCGAGTTTGAAATGTCAAAATTTTTATTTATTCCTTTATTCCCCATATGGGTGTCGTTTTCGAATAATTTTGGGGTGGAGATTACGAAAAATATAGCCGTTTTTGGAAATTCAAGATGGCGGCGCGGATACGTTTGGTTAAATTTTTGCCCTTTTCGAGGTGTGTTTGACGAGCTGTCATTCGGTGGTTTTTAGATACATTTTTGATATTTTTACTAAAATGTCTTGGAAATACCCTGAATTCTGGCGAGATGTGGGTAGTAATTTTTTTAAACAAGATGGCGGACGTTTGGCGGCCATTTTGTAAAAAGAGCAAAAAACACCATTTTTCGAGGGGAAATATCTCGAGGTTGGCAACATTTGATCGGGTTGCTTTGTTCCAGGCGATTGTGGGACTTTAATCAAAGTGTTGCCAGGTATGGTCAACTTTTTTTCCTTTCATACATTTTTTTGAACTTTCCATTCAAAAACATGAAAAGTAGAAGGAGAAGATTTTTTAGTAAAAAAATTAAATTGGCAGACGTATTGTGATGCCTTCAATGACATTTGACCATTTTTGAAGACGTCGACTGGCAACACTGGCCGCAGGAATTTTTTTCCCATTTCACACATTGTCTATTACCACGGAGCGGGGAGTGGTGGGGGGTAAATATGATGTATGGGTGATATTGTTGGTTGACTTTCGTGTCTATGGGAAAAATCCGAAACGTCAAAAATTCAAGATGGCGGCCGAGCTGAGCAGGTGAATATTTTTTTTTTATTCGGACCGACCCGAGATGGGTGTCGGTTTCGAATAAGAGCGAGACAAGAAAAACGAAAAAAATTGAAAAAATTGAAAAAACAAGATGGCCGCCGAGATACATAAAATTGAATTTTTCCGATTTTCGAGGTGTGTTTGCGGGGTCGCCATTTTGTGGGTTTTTAACATTTA
The DNA here is from genome assembly GCA_911387765.1 of Pyrgus malvae. Taxonomy (NCBI): domain Eukaryota; kingdom Metazoa; phylum Arthropoda; class Insecta; order Lepidoptera; family Hesperiidae; genus Pyrgus; species Pyrgus malvae. Next base: position 435,196 of record OU426958.1, on the reverse strand, counting down.
ATTATGTTTTTTTCACTTTTGTCTCTGGCATATGCTCAATTTTGACAGATTGGAATCTATTATTTTTTTAAACAAAATGGCTGACCCACATCGGCCATTTTGTAAAACATACGAAAAATCGAGTTTTTTGACGTGAATTTTTGCCAGGTTGGCAACATTTCAGCGGAATTTGTTGTATGGATCGATTGTGTATCTTGACTCGAAGTGTTGCCAGGTTTTGTCAAATTTTTTTTCTTTCATACAAAATTGGAAACCTCCCATACAAAAACATGAAAAGTGGAAGGAGAAACATTTTTGATTAAAATATTGAGCCAAATATTTTTAAGGGGCTGTCTCAATGACATTTGACCATTTTTATCTTTATCACCTGGCAACACTAGGAGCTAGATTTTTTTTTCCGTTTTTTCGACATTTCGAATTACACAGCCAAACGTAAACATGGGAGGTAATAATAATGTATGGGTGATATTTTTGATTTACCCTCGTGTCTATAGGAAAAATCCGAAACGTCAGAAATTCAAGATGGCGGCCGAGCTGAGCCGGTGAATAATTTTTTTTTATTCGCACCGAACCGAGATGGGTGTCGGTTTCGAATAAAAGCGGGACAAGAAAAACGAAAAAAATTGAAAAAATTTAAAAAACAAGATGGCCGCCGAGATACATAAAATTGAATTTTTCCGATTTTCGAGGTGTGTTTGCGGGGTCGCCATTTTGTGGGTTTTTAACATTTAATTATGTTTTTTTCACTTTTGTCTCTGGCATATGCTCAATTTTGACAGATTGGAATCTATTATTTTTTTAAACAAAATGGCTGACCCACATCGGCCATTTTGTAAAACATACGAAAAATCGAGTTTTTTGACGTTAATTTTTTCCAGGTTGGCAACATTTCAGCAGATCTTGTTGTACTGATTGGTTGTGTATCTTGACTTGAAGTGTTGCCAGGTTTTGTCAATTTTTTTTTCTTTCATACAAAATTGGAAACCTCCCATACAAAAACATGAAAAGTAGAAGGAGAAACATTTTTGATCAAAATATTGAGCCAGATATTTTTGAGTGGCTGTCTCAATGACATTTGACCATTTTTATCTTCATCGCCTGGCAACACTAGGAGCTAGAATTTTTTTTCCGTTTTTTCGACATTTCGAATTACACAGCCAAAAGTAAACATGGGAGGTAATAATAATGTATGGGTGATATTTTTGATTTACCCTCGTGTCTATAGGAAAAATCCGAAACGTCAGAAATTCAAGATGGCGGCCGAGCTGAGCAGGTCAAGTTTATTTTTGTTTTCTGCACGTACCCAATATTGGACATGTTTTCGAATAATATTGGGACGACAAATACGATGAAATTAGAAAAAAGTAAAAAAAACAAAATGGCCGCCGAGATTTTTGAATTTGAAAATTTTAAATTTTCGAGGTAACTTTACGGGAGTTTTTTGTTCAAGGAATTTAATCGTTTATTTTACAATTGACATCTATTGGCTTTGGTGTATTCTCTTTTTTGACGGATTGTGTTACATTTTTTTTTTATTCAAGATGGCGGACGCCGTGGTGGCCAGTTTGTAAAAAGAACAAAAAATGCTATTTTTCGGTGTGAAAATTTTGGTGGTTGGCAACGTTTCAGCGGATTACTTTGTACCAAGCGGTTGTGTAACTTGACTTAAAGTATTGCCAGGTTTTGTCATTTTTTTTTCTTTCATACAAATTTGTAAACTTTCCATTCAAAAACATGATAAGTAGAAGGAGAAACATTTTTGATTAAAATATTGACCCAGATATTTTAAAGTGGCTGTCTCAATGACATTTGGCTATTTTTATCTTTACCACCTGGCAACACTGGGAGCTAGAATTTTTTTTCAATTTTTTTCCTGGTCTTCATGTTTCGAATAGTGGAGCAAAAACTGTAGATCTGGAGTATCAACAATGTATGTGAGATTTATTCCTTATAGTATGGTGATTATGGGAAAAATATGAAATCACAAAGTTGCCATACACAAAAATTGTTTTTTATGCCAATGAAATTTTACATCGAATATTTTAGTATGTTACTGTGGGCTAACGTCATTAAGTGTATATATATTTGGTAGTTAGTAATTAAATGCAAATTTTGATGCTAAAAATTTTTGATGTTGCCATACAAAAAAAATAATTTCCAAACAAATATATTTTTGTATGTAAGATTTCGCGCATTTGTTTTCTTTCAATGTTATTACAATGTATGAAGCGTTTAAAGCTACTACTTCACTTTACTAATTATTGCAATAATCACTCAGTGTTGCCACACAAAAAATAAAAGTTTTCATACAAGTGTTTTACCCTATCAAATTTGCCTGAAAATAAGTAATTTAGCTTTGAATACTATAGCCTATTTGCACTATTTAATATAATTTTAATTACTTTTAATCTGTAGATACTCACAAATAGTAAATATTTGTAGAAAAATATTTTCGTGTTGCCATACAAAAAAAGTGATTTTCATACAAACAAATTTTTGTATGTTAAATTTTCAGGTTTTGTCTCCTTTTGATGTCAACAAATGGTATGAGGCGTTTGTAGAACTTATTGCACTGTATAAGTTTTTTCAAAAATATTTCAATGTTGCCATACAAAAAATTTTTTTTTCATACAAGTATTTAAAATTATCCCGACAAATCGGGTATTGTATGGAATATTTTAGCCTGTTGGCAACATTTAGCATTATTATAACTTTGAATTTATGATAGACATAAACAAGTTTAATGTTTCAGTAAAAATATATTTTTGGGTTGCCATACAAAAAAACCGACTTTCATACAATAATATACTTTTTAGTCAAATTTCAAATTGTTGCAACTTTATAATGATATTATAATGTATGAAGCGTTGCAAGACACATTTATACTGTACATTTTATTGAAAAATATTTTAGGGTTGCCATACAAAAAATAAAAAAAATCTTACAAAATCTTTCAAGTATCGAATATGTCATGAAATTGTTATTTTGTATTCAACATTTCAGTCTGTCGGTGCTATTTAGGAACATTAAAATGTACTAGGCATTTGGAAGGACAAACAATTTGTTTATTTTGGTACCAAAAAATATGAGTGTGGTCATACAAAAAATAATAATTTTCATACAAATGCATTTTTCTATGTGATAGTTTGGGCTGAGTGTTCCTTTTGACGTCATTACAATGTATGGAAGTTTGTAAGTACTAATATTTTGTACATATTTAAGTAATAATACTTTGGTGTTGTTATACAAAAAATAATAATTTTCATACAAACCCTTTTTAATGTAAAATTTCAAGCTATTACGTCGTTTGGATTTTAGGTATGGGCCATTTCTAGGAACCAACGTTAGGTTTCAAAGTTAGGTACAATTCAGTGATTTTGAATAATATGACAGAATAATTTTTTTTTTACTAAAGTGATGTAAATTATTTATATTATAATGAAATAAATACAATAAAATATAAAGTACGTATAAAATCAATAGCTGCAAATATTACTGTTATATGTTTACTTTGATGAGCTTTTTTCATCTGTAGTTCCATCTTACGTTAGTTATTATTGGTCACTTTTATTTAAATACGTAAATCATTATAAAAAAAATTAACAAGGTTTAACAAGTTCAAACTTACCATTACTGACTGTACGGCTATTCTATATGAAAATAATCTAAAGATTGTACTGGCCACATATAGATGGTACTTTAAATTTGGAATAAAAAAACTCATGTACAAAATTTTGCGTTAATTGGCGGTAAATCGTTGCCTGTAGTTTCTTTTGGTTCGCAACAATTTTGTAAATTTTGTGTAATAATGTGGATTATTTTCAATTGTTTGAATGTGTTTTTGTGGATTTTTTAAATTTCGCGAAATAAGCACAACTTTCGGCATTTATTTTGAAGAGAAATTGGGTATGTAAGTACAAAGATTTTACAAAATGTTACGTTCGCCATATTTCACCACTAATTGATCAAATACCTAATTTATTCATTTACTTAGGGCCTCTTTCACCACCTTCAAGTAAGTGAAAAGTACGCTAATTGTCGGTTAAAGTCACCCGTAACTTCAATTTCACGATGTTCGAGTAGCACTAATCATATGAGAAACTGACCTGTACTCATAGCCTTTACTTGCCAATTAACTTTACTTGGTATTACTCCGCTTTTATAACGACTTAACAAAATGTTAAGATGTCCTGAAATACATGTTTTTTCAACCCTCTCCCAAAGATGGGCCCGTTCCAGGGTGTCGCGTATGGAGGACACCGGTGCGTTCCACGAGAGATCCCGGAGTCCTCCGCAAGCGCAGAGGCAGGCCACCGAGGGGGTTTTAGTGAGGTCAAATCCCGCATAGCCCAGTATCCTCTCCCAAGGTGCTGGGTACCTTTTGAAGGTTTCACCCCCGATACAAAAAAAAGGTTACAATCACAGAGAGAACTGTGGCCGGCACCCACAACTTTCCACTGAAACACAACAGAACAGAGTTGCTCTAAGTTGTTCTACACATCTAAAACCCCGACTTGGAGCAGAACGGTGAAGTAAGCGTCAGGCCTTCATCGTAATGGGGAATCAAAGACCCGTGCTCAATAGTGGCAAAAAAGGGTTGCAGCCAGACATTGAATTAGCGGTACGTAGTTAATATTTATCATAATATATAGTAGCGTATGTGAACTCCTGTTTGTACTTATACATACACTCAGGTAAAGTACAGTAGGTACCTACTTATAATAATGTTTCCGGTATTCCCCATGCTTCTTTCACACTCATTGCCCCACAGTAGGGTAGATATACCATGTGTTGTCAGTACCAAGGACACACACAAAGACAGAAACACAAACAGACCGGGAACAGAAATTTTAAACTCATCATTTAAATTTCTGCTTCGAAGGGAATCGAACTCGAGATCCCCTGATAGACAGTCTGTATGGTAAACATTGCGTCACACGGGTATATAAAATACACAGTTTGGAATACTCCTCACCTCACTACCTACCCGGTTAACCTGCAAAAGACTTTCCAGACTTTTTTACCATTACACAATAATTTTGACTGTTCTATAAACTATGGTATAACGATATTATTTAAAGAGAATCATTTGGTTAAATTTGTATCGTTGATACGAGTAGATCATCTCGGTTATTTGCCTGAAAACAAAGATATCAATTGTTGCTACATAAATAAATAACTAGCTAAAATTTGATACCGATATACGACAAAAAGGATGCCACGCGAGCAGCTTGCTGCGAGCGCAACACGCGCAACCTAGTTATATTATATAATCTTAAAAGGATTCGTTTTTCACCGGCCTCTCTCTCCCCCAAGGAGCTTGATACGGTCAAAGTGATGTATGAGGGGTTTCCCCTATCCCCTTTCGGGAATAAAGGAAAAATTTCGAAATTTAAAAATTCAAGATGGCGGCCGAGTTTGAAATGTCAAAATTTTTATTTATTTCCCTATGCCCGATATGGGTGTCGTTTTCGAATAATTTTAGGGTGGAGATTACGAAAAAAATGGCCATTTTTGAAAATTCAAGATGGCGGCGCGGATATGTTTGGTTGAATTTTTGCCCTTTTCGAGGTGTGTTTGACGAGCTGTCATTCGGTGGTTTTTAAATACATTTTTGATATTTTTTCTAAAATGTCTTGGAAATACCCTGAATTTTGGCAAAATGAGGGTGGTAATTTTTTTAAACAAGATGGCGGATGTGTGGCGGCCATTTTGTAAAAAGTGCAAAAAACACCATTTTTCGAGGGGAAATATCTCGAGGTTGGCAACATTTGATCGGAATCCTTTGTTCCAGTCAGTTGTGGGACTTTACTCAAAGTGTTGCCAGGTCTGGTCGATTTTTTTTCCTTTCATACATTTTTTTGAACTTTCCATTCAAAAACATGAAAAGTAGAAGGAGAAGATTTTTTTATAAAAAAATTTAATTGGCAGACGTATTGTGATGCCCTCAATGACATTTGACCATTTTTGAAGACGTCGACTGGCAACACTGGCCGCAGGAATTTTTTTCCCATTTCACACATTGTCTATTACCACGGAGCGGGGAGTGGTGGGGGGTGAATATGATGTATGGGTGATATTGTTGGTTGACTTTCGTGTCTATGGGAAAAATCCGAAACGTCAAAAATTCAAGATGGCGGCCGAGCTGAGCAGGTGAATATTTTTTTTTTATTCGGACCGACCCGAGATGGGTGTCGGTTTCCAATAAGAGCGGGACAAGAAAAACGAAAAAAATTGAAAAAATTGAAAAAACAAGATGGCCGCCGAGATACATAAAATTGAATTTTTCCGATTTTCGAGGTGTGTTTGCGGGGTCGCCATTTTGTGGGTTTTTAACATTTAATTATGTTTTTTTCACTTTTGTCTCTGGCATATGCTCAATTTTGACAGATTGGAATCAATTATTTTTTTAAACAAAATGGCTGACCCACATCGGCCATTTTGTAAAACATACGAAAAATCAAGTTTTTTGACGTGAATTTTTGCCAGGTTGGCAACATTTCAGCGGAATTTGTTGTATGGATCGATTGTGTATCTTGACTCGAAGTGTTGCCAGGTTTTGTCAATTTTTTTTTCTTTCATACAAAATTGGAAACCTCCCATACAAAAACATGAAAAGTGGAAGGAGAAACATTTTTGATTAAAATATTGAGCCAGATATTTTTAAGGGGCTGTCTCAATGACATTTGACCATTTTTATCTTTATCACCTGGCAACACTAGGAGTTAGATTTTTTTTTCCGTTTTTTCGACATTTCGAATTACACAGCCAAACGTAAACATGGGAGGTAATAATAATGTATGGGTGATATTTTTGATTTACCCTCGTGTCTATAGGAAAAATCCGAAACGTCAGAAATTCAAAATGGCGGCCGAGCTGAGCAGGTCAACTTCAGTTTTGTTTTCTGCACGTACCCAATATTGGACATGTTTTCGAATAATATTGGGACGACAAATACGATGAAATTAGAAAAAAATGAAAAAACAAAATGGCCGCCGAGATTTTTGAATTTGAAATTTTTAAATTTTCGAGGTAACTTTACGGGAGTTTTTTGTTCAAGGAATTTAATCGTTCATTTTACAATTGATATCTATTCGCTTTGGTGTATTCTCAATTTTGACATATTGGATTGGATTTTTTTTTATTCAAGATGGCGGACGCCGTGGTGGCCAGTTTGTAAAAAGAACAAAAAATGTAATTTTTCGATGGGAAAAATTTGGTAGTTGGCAACATTTCAGCGGATTACTTTGTACAGAGCGATTATGTAACTTGACTCGAAGTATTGCCCGGTTTTGTTATTTTTTTTTCTTTCATACAAATTTGTAAACTTTCCATTCAAAAACATGAAAAGTAGAAGGAGAAACATTTTTGATTAAAATATTGACCCAGATATTTTAAAGTGGCTGTCTCAATGACATTTGGCTATTTTTATCTTTACCACCTGGCAACACTGGGAGCTAGAATTTTTTTTCAATTTTTTTCCTGGTCTTCATGTTTCGAATAGTGGAGCAAAAACTGTAGATCTGGAGTATCAACAATGTATGGGAGATTTATTCCTTATAGTATAGTGATTATGGGAAAAATATGAAATCACAATGTTGCCATACACAAAAATTGTTTTTCAAGCCAATGAAATTTTATATCGAATATTTCAGTGTGTTGCCACAGGCTAACGCCATTAAAAGTGTAAATATTTGGCAGTTAGTAATAAACTGCAAATTTTGATGTAAAAAAATTTCAATGTTGCCATACAAAAATAATAATTTCCAAACAAATATATTTTTGTATGTAAGATTTCGCGCATTTGTTTTCTTTCAATGTTGTTACAATGTATGACGCGTTTGAAGCTACTACTTTACTTTACTTATTATTGTAATAATTACTGAGTGTTGCCATACAAAAAATAAAAGTTTTCATACAAGTGTTTTACCCTATCAAATTTGCCTGAAAATAAGTAATATAGCTTCGAATACTACAGCCTATTTGCACTATTTAATGTAATTTTAATTACTTTGAATCTATAGACACTCCCAAATTGTAAATATTTGTAGAAAAATATTTTCGTGTTGCCATACAAAAAAAGTGATTTTCATACAAACAAATTTTTGTATGTTAAATTTTCAGGTTTTATCTCCTTTTGATGTCAACAAATAGTATGAGGCGTTTGTAGAACTTATTGCACTGTATAAGTTTTTTCAAAAATATTTCAATGTTGCCATACAAAAAAAAAATTTTTTCATACAAGTATTTAAAATTTTCCCGACAAATCGGGTATTATATGGAATATTTTAGCCTGTTGGCAACATTTGGCATAATTATAACTTTGAATATATGGTAGATAAAAATAATGTTAATGTTTCAGTAAAAATATATTTTTGGGTTGCCATACAAAAAAATCGACTTTCATACCACAATATATTTTTATGTCAAATTTCAAATTGTTGGCACTTTTTAACGATACTACAATGTATGAAGCGTTGCAAGATACAATCATACTGTATATATTATTGAAAAAAAAATTCAGGGTTACCATACAAATAATTAAAATTTTCTTACAAAATCTTTCAAGTATCGAATATGCCATGAAATTGTTATTTTGTATTCAACATTTCAGTCCGTCAGTGCTATTTAAGAACATTAAAATGTTCTAGGCGTTTGGGAGGACGAACAATTTGTTTATTTTGGTACCAAAAAATATCAGTAAACCGCCATTTTTGTAATACGCCTTTACACAAAAGGCACGTTACTCACTGGTGAAACGCCCCATGTCAACTGAATTTCCGAGAACCAAGCTACCTATCCCCACTACCCGCACCCTGCTACCGCGTTCCTGTCATGAGTAATGCGATTTTGAAATTCGCACGTCTTTGTGGCCCACCCTGTACATATTTTATTTATATAATTTCTTCCGTTTAGTCGTAATTCGTCATGCAAAGCTGCCCTTTTCATGTCCCGCTTATGGGCATGGGTCTCTTCCCATTATAGGGGAAGCATGGAGCTTACTCCACCACGCTTTGCAATGAGGGTTGAAGGCCAACCAGCTGTCTGATGTTTTCGAACCGCCACAAGGCCTCTGACAAGGTTTATCGACTACTACATAGCTATCGATATCACCCAGGTCCAACGGCTTAGCGTGTCTTTCGAAGCTTAGAAACGCGTTTGAATTTTGCCACTAGCAGTCATCCATCTCACACGTTAATGACAATTTTATAGTCCTCGCGGTTTTAGTGGTCGCTACAGCCCATAGACATCTACAAATCTCAACCAAGCCAATCTTGCCTAAGGTCGTTTACAGTTGCGTTGATACTTGTATAAGTTGCTTTATTTGGCTGCAACCCTTTTTGCGTCCCACTGCTGGGCACGGGTCCCTCCGCCGTATTGGGGAGGCCTGGAGCTTACTCCACCACGCTGCTCCAATGCGGGTTGGTGGAGATGCGGGTTAGTGGCCAACCCGCTGTCGGGTGTTTTCAAACTGCCCATAAGGCCTCCGACAAGGTTTAACGACTGTTATTTATCGACCACAACCAGGACCGACGGCTAAACGTGCCCACCGAAGCACGGAAACGAGCATGAAATTTTTTGCCACTAGCGGTCACCCATCTCATACCCAACCGACCCCGTTTAGCTTAGTTGCATAGATCCTTTGCGTTCTACGCTAACCACCAGGCTATGCACGCCTCACTTCACTTCACGTTACTTTATTTAGGTGATCATAAATAAATATTCGGAGTATCTAAATATAATACAGTTGTTTCACGGTAGAAATGGATTCAGCGGTAGGTCTTTAGTACCATCCACATAAAGGTGTGGCCAGCAACTGCATAATAATATGTTATGATAGACTCAGCGATAGTACTTTCTCGGTTACAATCACAGAGAGAAGTGTGGCCGGCACCCACAACTTTCCACTGAAACACAACAGAACAGAGTTGATTCAAGCTGCTTCTACATTTCTAAAACCCCGAATAGGAAAAGAACGGTGAAGAAAGCTCCAAGCCTTCCTCGTAATGGGGAAAGACCCGTGCTCAGTAGTGGCAAACAAGGCTTGCAGGCAGAAATGGATTCATCGGTAGGTACTCTATATTTATCTTATAATAGTGTATCTCGGCGATTATAAATTTGAAAAATGCTTTATCCTGTTTGTATTTTGCACTGGAGTTATGTAAAAAAAAGGATTCCGGTCATCACCTATGTTTCTTTTACACTCATAGCCCCACAGTAGGATAGACATACCCTGTGTCGTGGGAACCATGGATACACACACACACAAAAACAGAAACACAAACAGATCGAGACCAGAAATTTCAAATTAATCATTCAAATTTCTGCTTCGCGGGGAATCGACCCCGGGACCGTCTGACCGGCAATCCGGCATGGTTACCATTGCGTCACATGGATATATAAGATAGACAGTTTGGAATACTCCTTACTTCACTATTCGGTTAACCTGCAAGAGGCCCTGACGTCATTGAATCATTGTCAACACTAATATAACTAAATTTAAGATAAATGATGACTTTTTAATGCGTGAAATATGTTTTAACGGTTTTTATTCTCTTACTATAGATAAAAGTTTGTTGTTGATAGATCATTTGGTTGTTTGTCTGAAAACAAAGATATCAATTGCTGCCATATCAATAAATAACTAGCCAAAAATTTTATTCAAATATACGACAAAAAGGATGCCACGCGAGCAGCTTGCTGCGAGCGCAACACGCGCAACCTAGTCTCATTTATAAGCTTAATTCTTATCTAGATGCGCCTGTTATAAATTGCTGTTAAGTCACTAGAACATCTCAAGCTTTATGATTCAAAGCCTAATTGTTAGATTTATTACAAAAACTTTAAATTCCAAAAAGTGCTTCATACGACAGGTCGATCTTTAAGTTTAGATTTAGTTTGGTTTGTTCTCATTTGCAGAAGCTAATCTTTGTGATGTCGGCGTCCGAAGGCTGCTGCCTCCGCCACTGTATGGTGCGTGGCGCTCTGGTGTGCTCCTGGGTGGCACCGGGCGCTCCTTCAGTGCACTGCTACTTAAGTGCAACGGCATTGTTCACCGCCTGGCGAGGACGCCAGGATATCAGGAGGGCCGTGTTAGGAATTAACGTCGGTAGTTGAATAAAAAATGTGACGAGGTAGGAGAAAACTCCTATAAAAGCGAGGCCTCCTCTAAGGGAGGGATTATTAGTGCTTTAATCTTGATAACTGCTGTAACTCTGCCCGATTGCGTACTGAAATTCTGTGTCTGTGCTTACTTATTATTTAATTGCTGTTGTATAAGGAAATGTTAATTAGAAACCTTAAATCGTTATCTGTAAATTGTATCAAAGGCTTTGTGAATTAAATGGTGATCTAAATATTCTGCTTCTGGTTTTCATTTCTAAAATTACTATATTTTGCATTGCAGACATATAAAAAAAATTAAAAGCATTTTTATGATTATTTACTATCCACCCTGTGTCTGAGCGAAACAGAGCGAGAGCGCGTGCGCGCCGCGCGCTCCTTGCACACACGTCACACGGCGGCAACGCGCGACGCTTATGCAGCGCGCACGCGGCGTGCACGCGGCGCTCGCGTCGCTCACACGCTCGAGGAACGCGCACGCCTAATGTGGGGTCAGCCTTATTGCTTCTAGAAACCACCATTAGCTCAAAAAAAATAGTAACACTCAATGTGTTCCCACAAATAAGGCTTTATAAAGAAAATTACTTAAAGGTAACGAGTACCTATCTGAAAAAAATATAACACTGAAAATGCGATTCCCCGAAGTAATCAAAATCGTGTGGTTAATAAAAGAAAGTCAATACGCCGCAAGCATGTACCTAATATTGTGTACCGTTCATCGTTCTTACTAACGACCTTGTTAAGGCAACGATGCAATTTCTGTAACAATAATGATGTAGTGTACCTTTTGTATTTAACAAGGATTAGTAAATAAAGGGTCATTACTATTCTATTTTACAAAGTCCGAAGGCTTTGGTTGTTGTAGTAATCTCTGTCATTAACAATAAAAACTTTTAAAATCGTTCCTTACTCTTACAACTCTTCTATTTTTAGTTGCCATACTGGCGTTACTCGACCCTGTGCGCTCTCGAGGTTACGCAAACTAAAACAACGTGCACGTTCACGCCTCACAACATTCAAAGCCGAACGGAATTCGTGACATAGAACATCTATACAACTAGTTGAACTTTGAACGAGATTGATGCTTTAATTTATGAAATGTTTACAGTAGTGACTTTGCATAAATCGAACTAAGCTAGCTGAAGCGCGCATAGCGAACTCAGATGGCGTAGAATGCTTGAGTCTACGCTTTTCCATGCTTCGGAGAGCACTTTACACCGTCGGTACCTGTTCTTATAAATTGGATAACAGTCGTTAAATCTTGTCGGAGGTCTTATGGGTTTGAAATTTTTTTAAAAGACCCGATTGCGAATCAGTCAGACTATTAACTTGCAACTCGACCAACCTGCATTGAAGCAGCGATAGGGAACATGAAATTCTGGACGTCTTCAATTAGGCGGAAAACCCCGTGCCCAGGGATGCGACGCAAAAATGAGTAGCAGCAATCCAAAGCCAAAAGTTTTGGCGGGAAGTACGAAAAGACATATTGTGCTCTTGTTTTATTTTCATAATCTTGGTGTATTTGACTTGACTGACTGATTACTGACGACTAACTGACTATGATTGCTTCATCCAGTTTCATCGAAACTGGTAAATAATTGATGAAAAAATTATACTTGACGCTACAGAGTTCGCGATGCCAAATTTTAAAGAAAAAAAAAAAACTTTCCGTGTAAAATTTAAAAGTAGGTATAGGTAGTACCAATACGTGCGACTAGTAGATACTAAGTTGCTTATCGATGTACGCAGCGTTCGCGGTTCAGTGTAAGATGTAATAGGCGGATTGAAAACATCCAATAGCGGTTTGGCCACTAACACGCATCTCCACTATTCTCCACCAACCCGCATTGGAGCAACGTGGTGGAGTAAGCTCCAGGCTTCCCCAATACTGGTGAGAGTCCCGTGCCCAGCAGTGGGATGAAAAAAGGGTTGCAGTCAGCCATTATTTACTTACTAAGTAGCTTATAAACACCATCAAAGAGAGCGTAAATCTAAATTTGAAACACAAAAAGAAATTAGAGCCGTAAAGGCCCCAATCATAATTTGATTGGCAATTTCATAACTTGAGCTCAAAAAGATTGAGGAGCATTTGCTCAGGCATTTGGGAATGATTTTTGTAAAAGGACTCACTCTTTTAGGCGTCTTTTAACAAATTATTTTATAATCCGATACTGTCACGCGTGGGTACAATCGAATTGCGTACCCATTTAGGTTTGTTATGAAGTACTAAGATCGAGTGGTTTTTAAAAGTGTTACCTACGTTATTTTTCTAGTACCTAGATGGTAGATCAAATTTTTTATGGTTGGGCCGGGGAAGTACAACCCCTGCACCCACTTCTGCCGAGAAGCAATTTGCTCCAGTGGTAAGGAGCAGTTGTGGAACAGACTTACATGAAGCGATCGTCCGGCCTCCGGAGTAGCACCGCAACTGCATACGACCTCAGACAAAAGACAGGTACATCGGTAAGTCTTGTCAGTCAAGCAAGCACAGGCTTACTTGTGTGTAGATGTCCATGGGCTGCAGCGACCACTTAACACTACGTGGCCTGCATGCTCGTCTACTACTTCATGCAAATAAAAAATAACAACTCGTGGACGTCACATCCTCATGCACTTTGTGTGGAAAAAAATATCTTAAAACACAAATAATTTATAGTGAATAGACTAAATATTTGTTTTTTTTTTCAACCTTTCTTTAATTTAGGCCATAGTAATTTTTTTAAATGCCCAGCAGTGGGACGCTGGGCACAGGTCTCCACTCGCACAATCTCACAAGTAGGAGAGATTTAGGCCATAGTACATCAAGCTGGCCAATTGCGGATTGGTGGACGTCATGCTATAGAGAAATTATGAATTTCTATTTCTTATAAATAGCGAGACACCACGCCACCTCCTTTTAAATTGTGGTGCGCTAAAACACAAGCGTAGCATTCATCCCGGGCGGCACGTACTGCCGACAGATGAATCCAAACAAATCGCTGTCTGCAAAATCCTAGCCTTTTTCAAGGCCATCGGGTTAGAGGGTGATCTATAACCTGGCTAACAATCTTCATATGTGGAAGTACCCTAGGCTAATCCTCCCTTTGACTCTACTAATAAATCAATCTTTTGACGAAGGCACATTTCCTGATAAGCTTAAAATTGCTAAAATAAAACCGATTTAAAAAAAATCTCAATCAATCAAAGGCTCATCGGAGGACCCAGGCCAGTACCGACCTATAGCTCTACTTCCTGTTATATCTAAAGTCTTCGAGAAAGCTATGACAAACCGAATTTATAATTTCTTAGAAAAATATCAAATACTTGACCCAAATCAATACGGTTTTCGAAGAAAACGATCAACCACATTAGCTATTTACAACTACGTACAAGAAATATTAAAATACATAAATGATAAACAGTATGCGGTCGGTATTATGTTAGATATGTCGAAAGCCTATGACAGGGTTACCCATAGTATTCTCTTGAACAAACTATACGGAGTAGGAGTTCGAGGGCAAGCACACAAATGGATTAAATCCTATCTTGCCGACCGTAAACAGGTAGTGCAAATTGAACATTACGATGACAGTACTGGTGAGCTTAATACACAGTGCTCAAATACAATAACAACTAACTGCTCTATTCCTCAGGGAAGCACAATAGCATGCCTGCTGTTTCTTGTATATATTAATGACCTACCTAAAAATGTTAAGACACACTGTGTCCTATTTGCAGACGACATATCTCTACTTTTTAACTGTGATAAAATTGACAAGCATACCAATAATAAAATTACTAACATATTTAAAGAAACAAATTAATGGCTGGTAGAACACAACCTTATTATTAACGAAAACAAAACTAAAATAATACAATTTAAACCATACAATAAACACTCACTAGACTTGACACACATATGCCAAAAACTAAATATAGAAGAGACAGACACTTTTAAATTACTTGGTATCACTTTGGACACTCATTTAAATTGGAAAAAACATGTTGAAACAATTGCTATTAAGCTCTCTAAATTTATATATGCTGTCACGGTTCTAACAACTGTGTATCCTAATTCCCTAGATTTAATTAATAAAAAAAGATAAAACTATTTTTTATAATAAATAATTAAAGATATAAAATTATAAACTATGATACTTACTAACTACGTATTAATTACTACAAAATTAAATAAACGTATAGAAAAACAATAACTACTACGCTAAACAAAAATAAAATAAATACGCAAGCAAACCATGTAACAAACAATATGTCTAGCGATTAGATATGATACTTACTAACTACGTATTAATCACTACAAAATTAAATAAACGTATAGAAAAACAATAACTACTACGCTAAAGAAAAATAAAATTAATACGCAAGCAAACCATGTAACAAACAATATGTCTAGCGATTAGCCGGTGTAGCTGCACTTAGAAACCGTTTTGGTGGCGTGATCTGTCCCGAGGTTCGCATTGGCGGGCAGTCGACCTCTGTCTCGTACGAATGCATTGAAGCCGACCACACGTTGCACTAATTACTCTTGAATTTTATTTTTGTTCTGCATTCGTCCTAAATAAAATAATTACCATCTCGGGAATCCTTCTATTCACGCATAAGCTAGCTATATCAAAGTGATTTTTAATTAATTAGTTAATATTAAGTGCTGGATTATACCCCAAACGGGTGAGTGTTGCAAATATTTTTTAGTTGTAAGGGTGATCGTTAGTGTCTTTCTGTTCAAATGCTTTCACTTATTTCTTTAGAATATCATATCATCTCACCATCTCATTTAAGTACATATGTGGAGATAATATGCATTAGTTACCGTTGGGTTATTAATTAATTATTGTACTACCTACGCTGTTAGTGATTCAGTACATCGTACAGTATATTAATGTTTTATTTAGTTGCTTATTTTTAACATGTTTCGTACTTGCAACGTAATTAACTCGCAGGTGCTGTTCAGTTGTTTTTTTTTATACGTTAAACTATCCTTTTCAATTTCTTTACGTGTTATATATTGTAAATAGTACGCAACTATTGTGGCGTGACTTAACTACGTGACGTGGTAATTGTTTATTGCTAATTATTATTTGGGGTCAAAAGTACCGGCTTGCTAGTTATTATGCTGGGTCGAAAAAGACCCACGTGGTTTGATTAAAAAAAACTACTGAACAATAAATAGTGGTAATCGGATGTATTTAATTTCATTTTCATTTGTAATTATTTCATTTTCATTATATCGTAGCATTACATACCTGCATTATTCGTACCCTTTAGTTAATGTTATTTTAAATCTCATTGTACATTGTATGTTGAACAATTCTTTTAGTTCTATCGTTTTCTATGTACCCTTCCATTTCTATCACTTTCATTGTAGCCTGGTATATCAAATCCTGTATGACTGCCACATCATTGAATACTATTACCTGCATCATTTCACTACTATAGCTCCATCTTGCGTTGCTGCTTATGTATCATGATGCCGCGGTCAAGACAGGATTGCTTAACACTCCACTAAAATTTGGATACTCTGCGAATTCCAGGGTCCCAGCAGACGGCTACGTTTCTACGGCCGAAATCCGGCTCCTGCTACTATCTGCAACCCTGCCGGCGGACCCGGAGCCTATCTGCCTACTTATAAGCCGCTACGGCCATCGACCGCGCGACTCCACTGGACGGACCAGCTTACGTATTTACCCCAGGAGAGTGGTAGTTGATTTATAAGGAACTGGAGCTACACTAGGCGCTTATGTACCTACCCACGACCTCTCTATTAAAATATATATTTTTAATGTACTTAACTTTTTTATTTATTTATCCAATCTTTTACTATATATTTTCTTTTTATTATTGTTAGCACTTATCTAAAAGTGCTACAATGCATTAAACATTTTAAAAAGAAACACAAATATCACCTGCGCTTTGTCTGCCTACTATGCCTACGCCTACGCTTGGCTGCGATATGGAATACTCATGTGGGGACATAGCACTAACGTTCAGGACTTACTAATAAAACAGAAAAAAATTCTCAGAATTATATATCAAATAAAGCCCCGAGACTCCTGCAAACCCTACTATATAAATGAGAAAATTCTTACTCTACCATCAGTTTACATATTAGAATTAGCAATGTTTGTTAGACAAAATAAACACCTATTCGAAACTGTACAGAGCAATCGGAGAAACAATAACTTAGTAATCCCACCATCTCGACTAGTTATGTTTAAAAACAGCCCACTTTTTAAATGCATACAAGTGTACAATAAACTTCCAAAAAAGCTAAAATTAGAAGAATCTGATAATATATTTAAACATAAACTAAAAACCTTCCTAACAAAAAAAGCGTACTACTCCCTAAAAGAATTTATGGAAGACAAAGAGTTAAGTTAAAATGATGATGGCATTAAATTAAGATTTAAGCATACAATAATAATATATATACCAATACCAATATATTATACCAATGAATGAAAAAATAACGACTAGTATGTAATAATAATGACATTTTTAGTAAACGTGATGACATATTTTTCCTTATTTTCGATGCTTTGACATGCTATTCTATTTAATAAATTGTATGGTTCTTTTCAATTGTATTCTATTGTGTGATAATTTAATTTTTTTTTAATTTCTATTTGATTGAGTTTAATTGACAATATCGTAATTTTCTTAATTATAATTAATCATATTAATATACTTACTATATTTATCATTAGTATGTAAATAATGTATAAGACAGCTGTCCCTAGATATTTGCAATGCCCAACCAGGGTGTAACATGTAGACCTGTAAGTTTTATGTGTTATGTGCAATAATGAAATAAATAAATAAATAAATAATACAGCACGAGTCTTATTAAACAATTAAAACAAACCTACCCGTGTGGTTCCGCGTTCCATTCCTGGCAAAGCAAAGATTGAAATGATCAAAGTCACTTAGACTTTAACGCAGGTGTCCATGGTACCCACGACGCAGTGCTTATCTACCCTACTGTGAGGCTATTTAAAACGCTATTGTTTTTCATTTATTACTGGAAACGTTGAAGAAGTATTATTAACTCAAAACATGGTTATAATTTTTACAAAATACGAGTACTAATGGTTAACTGAATCCTATTTATGTTCAACAGATTAGCCGAGTGAGACTTCCCACAATATTGTCTGTATCTATATTGTATATGAACGGAAACGTGTTTTCTGTAAGCAACAAAATTAAGCTTCTGACTTCTATATTACTTTTTCTATTATAAAATCTTACTATTTCCGTTGAATCTTGTATCCGTCTAGTAGCCCATGCAATCGCAAATTCTATAATATTATTCGCCCAATTGTCGAACCAAATACAAAACCAATACACACTGAATAAATACTAAACCTTACTAAAATAAAAAAAATAAAAATACAGCTTAGAAAATGATACCTTTGTGTTATATCGCTAATTTTCAACCGGGGCAATGTTGGGTTAATTTTTTTTTCAATTGACACGTGGCAATATGTATAATTGATGATTAAACGAACTTACCTTAGTGAAGTTCTATCATAATTACACGAGCGCTTCATCCGAAGAAATTAGAATAATTGTAGTATCGCGTTACTACTCGCCAATCAACACTATAGTTTAAAAACATATATATAAAATGTTTGAATAAAAACCTCATTTTTATGTTTTGTACTGGCAGCTCCTAGTGTCCAACGTTACAGCCAATCGTTACTTCAAACGTCATTAAGTTGAAAGAAATAAGCAGAAGAAAACAAACCGTTGAGTGGTATAGTATGATCAAATGCCAAAAGTCTTAAATAACTTTAAGAGGGCATGGACATGATCCAACGTTTCCACCTAAACTGAAAGAAAATAATATTTCTTAGTAAGGGCTCTAGTATGGGGAGGGTGGGTTCTAATTTCTTCGGATGAAGCGCTCGTGTAATTATGATAGAACTTCACTAAGGTAAGTTCGTTTAATCATCAATTACACATCGAGCTTCATCCTCGAAATTAGAATAATTGTAGATCTTGAAAGACGGAAATATTATTTTATTTAGTCAACTGAAATAATAATAAGAATAATTATTTATTCTAATTTAATCGACTCGATACTTAAAATACTTCGATTGCTGTCCAAAATAGACAATGCAAAGTTTCAACAATGCAAAACTTGTATTTTGACTAAATTTAATAATTTCTTTATCATAAAACTTTCCAAACAGATGCATTTAATGTCCTACTCCATCCAGCAAAACTTCTAATTAAATCATTGCTTACACCAGCTGCATACATGCTAGCATGTCGGGTGTAACGAGCATAAAATATGTGTCATTTCAGCTTTCGTAAAGAATAATCTTAATTTATTTACTAAGTGTGTGATTATTAACAGATTTGTATGGTTTAAGAATACCATAAAAAAATATTAACATTTCCTGTCAATGATTTTTTGACTTCCAAATAAATTAGCAAAGCATATTTCAGACTTTATATTATAAAAGGGAATATTGATTTATGGCTGGTTAGAGCCTGGTGTGGAAGTTTTAATAAAATGTTATCATTTTGGAGATTCTAAGTGAATGATGAATATTTTGAATTTTTACGATTGAAAAAGTCTGAATCCAACGTGCCGACACCAGAGCTATTAATGTCAGAACTTTTTAAGCTGACTGATCAAGTGGTGAGTCGTTGTTAAGGTGGATATATATTATTTGATAAATAATATAAAACAATGGAGGTATCCCTCGTGACATTGTATTTTCGTATAAATGGCCTAATTATACAAAAAAAAACCTCTTGAAACAACTGTCAGTGAGATCATCAGAACTGACTCTATTAGAGATAATGCGGAACGATAAGTATTGAGTGTTCCATAGAGTATTCCATATTGAGACCATAATTTATAAAGATTTGTAAGGAAAAAAATTATATTGGAATTGACGGTTCGTAACTATGCACAAAAGATCAATTTACGGGTCGTAGTAGGCTTAGGGATGCGCCCTTCCTCACGAAACCAAACTATTTATATTATTTGCAACACAAATAACTAAGTAGCGTTTAAATATGATTGAATATTGTTTGATATAGCTATCCGATAGGGATGCATAAATAATATCTAATGAATTTGATTTTGATGGTACTCCTCGTCTTGAAAAAAAGACTGATAATATTCCGGTAATAACTTTGAGTTGTGGCGGTGTGGACCAACTCTTGGAAACAAATGGTAATAAGTACCATATGAGGAGGTACAAGTATAAGAAGCTCTGATGCTAGTGACTTGTTAAATAAAGGAAAGTGAAGGCCAATAAGGAGCTACTTGGAGTTCCTTATTTCCTAAGCTCTGTCAGTAATATTTTTCCTTTACACATTAGCAATATGATACGAGAATAAAATCATAAAACTTAATTTTAATTCAGTAAATTGTAAAGGCATTAATCGCATACGCCCCTGGATCCCGGTACCAAGAAACATATTTAGAGTCTAGTGGTATTAAGGTTTATTTCTGGTTTAAAGTTAAACAATTTTAACGAGCATTTTAAAAGTCTGTGGCTAAATGTAACCGCCTCGATCCTGCGACTGCTTAATCGTTATCTTGAAAACTAACATATGAGGCATATATACCTAAATATGTTTCAGATTTCACAAAATGACCAATTTTTTTTAGTTAGTATATTGAGATGTGGAAATCTTAAACCGCCCATACGAATGATATGCGATGTCGCTGTTGTGATATCCGTTCTTAATAATATTTGACAGTTATATAGTTTGCAGTGACGTGCAAATATTTTTAATCCAAAATATGCACCCAATAATTTCAGAAAATATATATTTTCTGGTTTATCTATAATCTATTGCCCGTTTGCAGTTCTTCCCTCAAATACGAGTTGTACCTGAGTTGTTAGTCAGATTTGCTAGCATCCAAGAATATTTCTAGAGTGTAGATAGCTTCTCTAGTTCGATTGATACTATTATTCATAGATCTGATTCACCATTTAAAACGGCTTATATAAATCAGGTTAGTTCATGTAAGGGTCATAAACATCGCCTGACTGTCGAAGAACGAGATACCTATTTATATCTTTCAAATTGCTTTGTGTGAAGCTAAACATACTGAACGCCAGAAGATGCAGAGGTAAGCAGACCAGTAACACGAGCAAAATGACGTACGAGTATAGTGCATCGCTGTTACTTACTCAATTTAATAATTCAGATTGAATTTTATCAATTTTGAATCAAATAAATATATTTGAAAAGTTTCTGAATCAACTATGATAAGTGTACTTCTTAGACGGAACTAAGCAACTTCTTCAGTAATAAACAGACGTAGAGATTCGAATAGAGTTCTGGTTTGTGATATATTCGCTATACACGTACAATCACGGTAATTACTTGCGATGTCACATAACATATTATAAATATGTAGTAGGTAGGTGTCATAAAGGCCGTAATACTGACAACCGGTTTGAATAATTTGGTAAATACGTATGGAGCTTTACTTTAATTAAAAAGTAGCACATTGAAATTTTATAATTAAAAATTTATGCGTTTTTTTTAATCCAAAGAAGCCATGAAATAGCTCCTTGAAATAAATTTGAGTTCTAAGATCCTCTAATTTAAAATGTTGTGTTGTAATAAACTTATTCAATGTTTTCAAATTTAAGATGACACGAGAACGGTCAGTCTCTTTTAAATTATAAAACAAGTAGATAAGAATTGATCTTTTTGTGATTTACATTCGTAAACAGCACCAGAGTTCAAAAAGTCAATTGTAGCTTCTTCGAACTGAATAATTTCAGTTTTTGATATACCTAGCAGTGAAGTAGAAACGTGTCTTTGTACGACTACTTTGTAAAAGGGAATCTTGTTTCTTCAACCAATGTTAACATGGTTGGACCATTAGTTATGTAATTGATTGATTGATCATACGAAAAGCGACAGTCTCCCAGAAGAAAATACCTGGTAAAGCGACGCTAATATGGGCGTTGCTTGGATCGCTGCTGTGTAGTCAGCGGCGGCGGCGGCGGCGGCAGTGGCGGTGCCAGCGCGGTCACCTCATGGGCCGGGTACGGCTGGGAATACGGGCGGCGCTGAGGTAGATGAGTATATACGCTGCAGGCCCCTGCCTTCACCTGGATGGTTGTCTGATGCTTCCCGGCTGAGGCTTGATGTTTAAAGCCTAAGCTTTGTCGTTGCTCTAGGTTTAGATACCTGAATATCTGAGCCTGATTTACGAATGGCTTTGACAGCTTTAAGGGCGTCGGCCATTGCCTCACCGAATCAATTTTTGTTTCATATAGCTGAAATTTTATGTCTTTTTAATAGATGTACATATCAGCATTCGTCTCTTCATGAATTCACTATACTAAAGATCACATAGGAGCTGAGCACCATTGAGCAGTGTATTTTTAATATCCAATTAAACATTTTTGTCTTGATCCTTAACATCCAAATTAAACATTTTTGTGAAGGCTATACCAATGCAGGCAATAACCGGAGTTATCTGTTTAGTTTGTTTACCCTGAGATGTAATTTTTTTTAATACCATCATATTTGACAGGGCATCTTTTATTTCAGGGTGAAGTTATGATGTAGCCAATTTAAGGCAGATAATGGGCACTAAATTGTATTCCTTGTCTCCTTAGTATCAGTAGGTGATTCTCCCAACAGTTGAAAGATATTACTATCCAAAAACAGGGCCGTTCACATCTGCGACAGGCTCTGCAATCGGCACCAAATTCAAATCTGAAGTGGTGTCATAGATATAATAACAGATTCAATTGGTTCTTGGCCAACTGAAATAGTGCATAAAATATTTCTATTTTATTACTTTACACTTATGCTGGTTGAATCCAAACCATGTTTAAAAACATGGATTATATTTGGATTTCTGGATACGTAGAACAAAATTATTTACAAAGCAGTAGTCGCTAAGTTTTTGTTTATGTCGTATTATTTTTTGCAGCAGATGGAAGGTTACAGTTAAACGTTAAACATTCATACAAAATTATCTACAAGGTATATTAAATGCCAAGTTTTTGTACTACATTGAATGTTGTTCTGTATTATTTCAATTGATAAGGTTACAGTTTAACTTAACATTAAACATTCATACAAAATTATCTACAAGGCACATTAAGCGTCACATTGTGACTAATGATGCCAAGTTTTTGTATTACTTCGAATGTTTAAGTCTTATTGTTATAATAAAACACATAATAAAGACAATCTCATCTAACAAGTACCGTTTGAACTGACTTTTCATAGTAATAATAGTAGAAATTAATCGATAGAAAGTCGATACAAAATGTATGAAACGTCAATAGGAGTATAGCTATATAGATTTGATAAAAAAAACTGTAGATATTTCTGTGGCCCTAGTGAAAAGGGGTACAAGTCCGATTTTGTCGAAAATTAGTTAAATATACCAAATTGATCAGAAAGAAATGCTCTATCATTTGGTGTAAACGGATCTAAGCTATCTCTAAAAACAAAGAAGTTATTTGGTGCATATGGGTTTAACTAATACAAACAAAACTACAATAATCGGATTCAAGTACTTTCGTATTGTTTTAAACTGAAAAATAAAAAAATAAAATTGTGTTTTTTAATCTAAATTAACATAAACTACCTACGTTTTTATCTAATTGGTGTTTACCAATACAACAACAGAGGGTCCTTATTAAATGGCTTAGTGAGTAATGATATTACTAGACATCAATTTGTTTTCACCAAAATAAATGTCAAAAATCAAGTATAACTCTTTTGAGATCAGTATTCACATTATGCTATTGTGAAATTAATAAATGTAATATAATACAATTCTAGTTGTATCCTACGAATAGCTTTCATTTTACGTGAGAAACGATATAACTCGTCGCTGCGGGGGAGTGGTGCGGGTCAGTGGGGAGCGCATAGCGCCCGTGTCTAGTCAGTCGCTCGCGCATCCTTTTTTCATCTCAATTTGTGATTTTTTCTGCAGATTAAGATGTGAGTTTCTCTTTTTTTTTTTTTGGTATTGTTCAAATACACACTTACAACTTCTCCTTGGCATATGGGTTGACGCATGTGGTACACACTTTCACCAGAGTACCAGATATTGAGACCCATACTGCCTCTCTGCTGGACCTTCTGCTGACCACCCATCCATCTGACTACCGGGTGACGGTTGGGGCCCCACTTGGGACTTCTGACCATTGCCTGGTAAGTTCTGCCGTACCATTGCCGCCCCCAGAAGGTTCTCGACCCAATGGGAAGCGTCAAGTCTGGCATTACGGGTCAGCGGACTGGGATGGACTCCGGGAATTCCTGGCTTCCTACCCCTGGAGGCAACTGTGCTTCACCTCGGGTGATCCTAGCACGTGTGCGGAATCGATAGCCGATGTGATACGACAGGGCATGATTGGTTTTATTCCCAACTCTGTAGTATCCATTAGCGGGCGAAACAAGCCCTGGTTTATTGGTTCTTGCGCTAAGGCTTCTAGCCTTAAGCAAGAAGCTTTTAAAACCTGGGCTGATGCGCACACGCGCAAGGACCCTGAAACGTCTAAGCTTCGGAAAAAATTCAACGTTGCCTCCCGTTCGGCAAAGAAGCAAATAGCCATGGCGAAGTTTAGGCACGTCGGCAGAATTGGCCAGCGTCTATCTAGGTACCCTTGCGGGAGTCGAGCTTTTTGGTCGCTTGCCAAGGCTGTCGAAGGTAACTTCTGTCGGTCGTCTCTACCATCTTTACGCAAACCGGACGATACTCTGGCTCACACGGCAAAAGGGAAAGCCGATCTCCTGGGTACCCTGTTTGCCTCAAACTCTACTCTGGACGACGGAGGTGCCACACCGCCGACCATCAAGCAGTGTGAGAGCTCGATGAAGGACGTGCGTTTCACTCAAAAGGCCGTCAGACGAGCTCTGCTAGCCCTCGATGTCAAGAAGTCGAGCGGGCCGGATGATATCCCCGCGATCGTATTAAAGACGTGCACTCCCGAGTTGGCTCCCGTTTTAACGCGCTTATTCTCGCTTTCCTACACCACTAGTATAGTACCGTCTTCGTGGAAGGTAGCCCTAGTACACCCAATCCCGAATAAGGGTGACCGCAGTGACCCGTCCAACTACAGGCCCATTGCGATAACCTCCCTGCTCTCTAAGGTGATGGAGCGTGTTATAAATACGCAGCTTCTTAGGTACCTCGAGAAGCACCGGTTGATCAGCGATCGTCAGTATGGCTTTCGTCAGGGCCGGTCGGCCGGTGATCTCTTGGTATACCTCACTCACCGCTGGGCTGAAGCCGTCGAGGGCAACGGGGAGGCTCTGGCAGTCAGCCTGGATATCGCAAAGGCCTTTGACCGGGTCTGGCACAGGGCCCTTCTTGCGAAGCTTCCATCTTACGGTCTTCCCCTGAGGCTATGCAACTGGGTGGCAAACTTTCTGTCTGAGCGGCAGATTAAGGTACTCAGATATGAAACCCATTAATGCCGGTGTTCCCCAAGGCTCAGTACTGTCTCCTACACTATTCATTCTGCATATCACGCAGTATACATTGCTATGCAGATGATAGTACGGTGGACGCACTATACACCTGTCGAGCCAATGCCTCTCGGTCACAAGTAGAGGAAAGTAGAATCAAACTTGTGTCTGAAGTCGAGAACTCTCTGGAGCGGGTCTCGGAATGGGGTCGACTTAACCTTGTCGAGTGTAACATCACGAAGACACAAGCGTTTGCGCGTTTACCGCTAAAAAAACCCCATTTGTTATAGCGCCCAAGTTCCAGGGTACCGCGCTCACCGTCGGTGAAAGTGTCGGTATCTTGGGAGTTGACATTACGAGTAAAGTGCAGTACCGGAGTCATTTTTTTTTTTATAAATAAACCTAACAATAAGGCAGACGGGCCGCGTGATGTTAAGCGATCACCGTCGCCTATGGACACGGGCAACCCTAGGGGAGCCGCCCGAGCATTGCCGGCTTTGAAGGAGATTGATTTGGAGCACAAAGCCAAATTGGCGTCCAAAAAGCTTGGTGTCCTCAATAGGGCGAGGCAGTACTTCACTGCGGGGCAACTCCTGACGCTGTACAAAGCCCAGGTCAGACCCCGTATGGAGTACTGCTCTCATCTCTGGGCAGGAGCACCAAAATACCAGCTACACCCATTTGACTCCGTTGAAAAGCGCGCAGTCCGAATCGTCAACGACCCAAGATTGACTGACAGGCTAGAACCACTCAGCTTGCGAAGAGACATAGGCTCGCTCTGCGTGTTCTACCGACTTTACTATGGTGAGTGCTCCGAGGAACTTTTCAAACTAATGCCTATCATTATACCACCAGACGAAGGTTCAAGTTCCACAGGCATCATCTGGACTCGTGGCGGCCCTCCACAGTCCGCTTTGCACGCTCCTTTTTACCACGGACGTGTAGGTTATGGGACAACCTTCCAGCTGAGGCATTCCCAGTTGACTATAACATGGGGTTCTTCAAGAAAGCTGTAAAAAAAGCTCTCCTCCAAAGCCGGCAATGCTCGGGTGGCTTCCCTGGGGTTGCCCGTGTCCATAGGCGACGGTGATCGCTTAACACCACGCGGCCCGTCTGCCTTTTTGTTCGGTTTACATATAAAAAAAATACGCAAGAAATTTAAAAAAATAAATATAATTTTGTATTCCGCTTGTTTTATTTCCATTAAAATATGGGTTTAAGTAGCACAAAATAGTTCATATAAGTCTACATGTACCACACGCCACGTATAAAATCTTAGTGAAAAAGACGCCAAGATATTTTTTTCATAATTTTCATTTTTTTTTAAAGTTGACTTAAAGTACACAGCTAAACACCATTTTCTTATAAAATGAGCTATTAAATATTTCATTTAATTACTTGGTTATCATAAAATTCATTCAAATGCGTATTCCTTTTCACATAAGCGAATTCTCAATTTACTTATGTGTGAAGGGGTATAAGTTATTTTATACCCTCGAAGAATTTATTTTGTTGAGGGTATAAGTCATTATTTTTAAAACTTTTAACTTTACATAAAAAATAACTCAATAATAATAAAGAACATACTCTGTTTACCTATAAAAAACATCACATGTATTACTTTTGCTGGCGGTTTAAATGTCATACGAGGACAAACACGCAATTTGAGCGCGCCGTGTGTTTTTTGCCTCTCCTGTAAAGTTGTAGTTTTAGACTTAAATCCCTTTTCACTAGGGCCACAGATTTTATCATACGGATTTAATTATATTGAAAATTAATAGCTGCGAATATGAAATTGAATATGGAAAATATTGATTTAAATACCTTCAGATAATAAAAACATCGGCACTCTCCGAACTTAACCGACAATATCGTTTGCGCTTACGGAGTCTTTACTCAATTTTTTGTACCTTGCGTCTAGTATATTTCTCGATATCCTTGTTGTACTTTCTTTTTGGCATAATTATTAGATAATTTACACAAATAATGATTTATAAAATTATCAAAAGTGTTGATCAGCAAAGCACTAAAAACACGAATGACGTTTGAAGTAACGATTGGCTGTAACGTTGGACACTAGGAGCTGCCAGTACAAAACATAAAAATGAGGTTTTTATTCAAACATTTTATATATATGTTTTTAAACTATAGTGTTGATTGGCGAGTAGTAACGCGATACTACAATTATTCTAATTTCGAGGATGAAGCTCGATGTGTAATAAACTATTAAAAAAATAGCATTCTGCACTCCTACTTTACATAAAACTTATCACCGGCTACAAGTTTTAACAGCTGCTTTATATAGACAAAAGTTCAAAACCGACACAACACTTCTATTATTATGCTACGACAAAGTGAAGTAACTAACTTCAACCATCTATTTTCGAGGTCTCTTGAAGAGTGAAAGATGGCGTTACATAATTCATTGTTCATTATTTACAGACGAAGTTAAATAATTTAACTTGTGTCTGCCGCACTGTGTCATTAAGGACTTTTAAATATTTCAAAAAGCCATATTATTCTTTATTTTATATGTTATCGGTAATCGGTAATCTTGTTGATTTTCTTTCGATTACTTGTGTACGTTAACGGTAGTTACTAGCGAGCCAAATATTTTTCTTATCTCGGTTTCTATTTTCTGTTTCTTTTCCTGTCTAGTTTCCTGCGATGAATTGAAATAAAATCCCAAAGAATTATATAAAATATAATATAAAAAAATTATATAATAGAATCCAGCTGTTGTACATCTGAACATTCACAACGAATGTTCAAATATACCATAAAATTAAATTAGATAATTCTTTAATCTGAGGCGGTCTGGTTTGTGTTTACGAGCTAACAGATAAAATTATCTACTTTTTGAACAGTTTCCGTTTGTCGGTTGTGTAATAACAAATTTTGTTTTGATTTGATATGTTAACTTTAAACTTTAAACTTTTTTTGAATTCTGTTGAAAACATAGAATCTAGTTATCGTTGTAAAATAGGACTGTAGGATAACAGCAAGCACTCGTCCTATGACTCGATGACGAAAGTAGCTTTAGGTGTAAGTATGACCAATAATGCTTAATAATAAAGTATAACTGCGAGGGACAAAAAGAGTATAGCAAAGATTTTTTTAAAGAAACTGTAATATAGCGGGCTGACTGACTGTGGTCTACTTACGCTGCGCTCCAGTGGCTCAAACGCAATAGGGAGTATGGGACACGAGGAGTATAATTTACCCATAGCTCTCAACAAATAATCTAAACCGATTTGTACTTCTAACATATTTTCAATAATAAATTAAAACGGATTTATTTAAATTAAAAATTTAAACATTTATCAGTAAGTATTTAATCCGTTATAAAATTTCGTAAAAATGAAAGTGCTTACATTTTTTATGCAAGTTCCTGTACTAAAATGTTGAGTTTTGTTTTCAGTAAAATATGTAAATCTTATATTTTGAACTCAGATGAGAAATTATAATTTATTATAACTTATAACTGTATAGATTATAGGTATAATAGATTTTAAAATATTTTCTTTATAGACTTCTATTAAAGCGAATTTCAAATATGATACTAAAAATAACGTACAAAAAATATTCATGATTAATAATGTACATCATAAACTTTAATCAACAAAAAGCTAAAACTTCGCGCGAAAATAGAACAAAAGCGGAAAAACGTTCCAAATACCTATCTCCAAATCATATAACTCGTGAAAAGTACTTTATGCAGGTTTCATTGAGCATACCTATTAAAATGAAGGCTGACTTCTCGACAGGGGTGATAACGTGATAAGTGACAACATCCGAGAAACACCGAGCACTGGGAACACTCGCGACGAGGCGGCCGATTCGGGCGGCGCCGACTCCACACTGGCCATGCTGCTCGCTTCAGACTTGCGGGACCCTAATTTCTAACTTCTAACACATTGCATCGAATAATGAGCGAGAACTACGCGATTCGAGACGGACTTTCAGCCGTGTCCAATCGCGTTAGTGATAACGTGTCGCTCGCTATTGTAATATTACAGGTCCTATTTTAAAATAATGTTTATTGTCCTTACATTTTTATGTCCCATTGCTGAGGGCAAGTGTCCTCTCGGAATTAAGAGAGATGTTGGCCATAGTCCGCCACGCTGGCTAGGTGCGGATTGGTGGACATCTTGCCTTCGAGAAATTATGAGTAACTTTCAGGCATGCACGGTGATGGAAAACATCATAATTAAATGTTTTACCTCACTGTCGAGCAGCGATAAATACGCACATATCAAATTTATTTTTCAGAGTTTCGCGCCGGGGTTAGAACTGGTATCTCCGTATCGGTGACCGCGGTCTTTACCGTTTGGCCATCACTGCTCCTTTTTGCTAATGAATAAGTACACGAATATAAATATTATAGAACTTGTGGAGGCTGCCTGGGGCCCGCGGTCCATATGCTAACTTCAGATCATTTTGGTGATATAGGTACTGAGAATCTAGGAAACTTCGATAGCGTGATTAAGGATACGGTTGTTAGACAGAGGTTAGAGTTTATAGGTGCACTAAGAGAAAATCTTTAAAAAAAAGTCGCCTTTATAGGAAAAAAGGGAGAGTCACAATTTGTACGAAACTCTTAAAAATCATGTTCAATTCAATAACGAAACCTTCTTAATACCTAAAAATCGCGGGGCACAGCTATCTTTTTGACAAAATTTTCACTATTTTTACCGACTTTCAAAAAGAGGAGATACTGTATTCGGCTGTATGTATTTTTTTATACAATATGTTCACCGATTACTCCGCCGCGCCGTTGTGGACCAATTTTCAAAATTCTTTTTTTGTTCGTATGCCTAGTATAACTCCCGAAGTGGTCCCATTATCACAAAGTCAGGATCTGATGATGGGATCCCAGGAAAATTGAGAAGATCTCTTAAATTTTATAGGCACACACTGATGATGGAAGATACTGCGACAGTTAAGAGTTGAGAGCAAATTATTTGAATAAATGGTTTTTTGTTCGAAATCTTACATTCCCGAGGTGGCCCAACTGTCATCAAGTCAAAGTCTGATCATGGGATCCCAGAGAAATGGAGGAGAACATTCAAATTTTATAGCACAACAATTGATTTTCATATTCTTACAAAGACAAAACAGACATTTGTGTATAATTATCATCATATCATGTTGCTGAGCTGATGATGCAATATACTACGACGGTAAGGAGTTGAGAGCAAATTCTTTCAATATATCTTTTTTAGCATTACCTCTAATTTACGCTATCTGACACGGTACTGTGTCGTCACTATGTGGTATTGCTCCCTCTGTCTCTAATTTTAATGGCGGGGTAATCAGTGAACATACGTTAACTAATATCTTACATACATATAACCGAACACAGCACCTCTTCCAAAAAAGTCGGTAAAAATCTTTGATAAACGAAAAATATGACTTTATCCTCGTCGTGCCACCAACTTGTTCCACCAGTGGCACAATAAGGAATTGTAATTCCTTGAATGTACAAAATGAATGTAAAATTCGAAATAAATATTTGTGAAATTGGTGGATGTACATGATGGTTTTGTGCATATTATTCCTTATTGGATTTTAAATTGATAATTTGTACCACCGGGAACGATTTTAGTTGTACTACCGAGTGGGTCCATCGGGTGAAAAATTCCCGTGTTTGTACCACGAATAAGTCAACTTCCTAATTAGGCCAAGCATAATGGATGTTTGAAAATTACGAGACACCAGAACAAATTAATTTACGGCATGTCAAATAAACGAGACGAACAAAGTGCTTGATTATTCAGACAAGACCTAATGAGCTCCTAGATTCTGCTCATTTTTCTTTGATATGCCTATCTCGCTAAACACCCAGAAGTATTTCTTTGATCCCGAGCACGGCTCGTTATAAAACTCAACAATGCAAGTGTTCATTTGAAGGCAAATAATTTATTACTTCTGTTTCGGGCCACGGGCTCGGGCGCCGCCCGTGAGGCTGGACTAAAGTCTAAATATAGTTTCAGTGTTATTTCACGGACCTTGTTTTAATAAACTATGTGATTTCAGCCGACTCTGTCAATTTGTTATTATTTTATCTTGTCAGTACATCTAGATAGTAGCAAATAGTTTATGGACAAGACATTATTTATATTGATTTGTTATGGTTATTTTATTTCGATGATGTTCATTTTTTTATAATAATGAATTTTTGTAGTTGAATCCATTGAATAATTTTAATATTTTTATCTCTACTTGAATTCTGTATGTGAACAATATTAAACTAGCGAGATAGAATTTTAATTATGTTTAAATTTTTGTTCTCAGTCACACAAAACATCCGTTTTGTGTTCGTTGTGTATCCATGATACTCACGCACGAAAAGGTAATTCTAGTATTAAGCCATGAGTGTAAAGTGTTATTAAATTTAGATTGTTTGTCCGTACAAGAAAATTCAGCTGTGCAAAACTGCTGCAAAACTTAAAGCAAAAAAAAGTCGGTTCGGTTCGGTCGGAGGTGCTGATCGGTTATTTAAAATCTGACTTGAAACCGCTAACAATAGGAACTCTGAGGAAAAAGTTTGCCAGCTCCCCAGGCACCATCTGTCGCATGTCTGCTAACACTTACTTATAGCTAGTTGTTCAAACTTTAGTGTCGCCGGTTTTTTTCTTGTCGCTTTAGTCTTTTTTGTGGCAAAAAAAAAACAATCTATCAGTATGCCATCAGCATGGATGTCAATCCATTTAGATTATCATTAGATAAACGCACCCAGACCAGATGAAATCGTAAACGTTCACTGACAGTTTGTGTTCAAACCGCACAGGGGATAAAATATTTTCATTTACATTTTTCATAATTATATACTTTAGATATTGAAGACCACAATGGCTGCACAATTTTACTCACAGTTAGTTTCCGAACAACAATCTCCCATTGTTCAATGTCATACAGCTAAGGCATGTCGAAGCTCTGCTTTTATCTACTCCATTTAGCTTATAAAACGATACAATAAGTTAAATATACAATACTATTATATTATTGACACTTGAGTGACATGCACTAATAAGAGAGTCTATCTGTATATATAAAAATGAATCCCATTTTCCCTTGGTCACGACATCACGCGTGAACGGCTGGACCGATTTCGCTAATTCTTCTTTTGTTGTGTTTGTAATTGGCAGAAGAAGGTACTTATGTAATAAAACATTAAGGAAATATCACGAAAACTTAGAAAATTTAAAAACTATTTTCCAATTCGAATGCAACATTAACATTTAAGACAAGACAGCGTCCTTCAAAAATGTGACTCACATGAAATATTCAGAGAGCTAAGCAATGAAAACTTGCAACCATTTTCTAATATTTAGTTTTAATTACGTCACATCAGCTAAATTTCTTAGTGTTTGAAATCCATGATGAACTGTTGCACGGTATTAAAAAATTAAGCGTTGATCATCAGTTATGGAAAAGATTTTGATTTTTTATATGAAAACTCTTGAACTTGCAAAATGTTAGTTACTATTTTTATCGACTTTCATACGTGATACACCGAGTTACAAGTTTTGCATGACTGAACACTGTGAAACTTATCATTAATTGACTGCTTGCTTCTTCTTATTTTTTATGGTTTTAGAAAAGTTACTGCAGTGAATATTTCTTTTTAAATTGAGGTAAGTACCTTCAACGCCAAACGTTAAGAAATCCTGCTGACTGACATAAAATATTTCTAAACTCCACCAATTTGACGGAATATAAAAAAAATGCTATTAGAAAATTTTAGTACTTTTTCGTCGCTTACCTCTCGAAATAGCTCTCGGAATCAAACGTTAAAATGAGATCTGTCATTATTTTATTTTCTTCCATGACAGTTTATTGGACAGTAACCTAAAAACTTCATAGATAATATAATATGAATACTTAAAAAATACTCTTCATACATTTGTTGTAGGTTTCTGTACAATGTAGGTAGTTTCTTCAAGAAGCTAAACTGGCTAGCTCGGGATTGCTCTCCGTGGGTGGAAGTTATGAATATGAGCTACAATAAGACTAGATACAGTAAGAACAGATCAGCTACCTAATCGTAAGAGGCGAATAAATGTGAACTTCTGGAGTTGTGGGCGGCGATTTGGAGCACCGCGCATGGAGTCCTCTGAACGAGTGTTCAGCAGGCCACTGAGGAGGTTTTAGTGCTGTATAAATCCCACATAACCCGGTATCACTTTTCAATCTGACACGTACCTTGCGAAGATTCCGTCCCGAAAACATAAAAGATACTTCGGCATTAACAATATGAAATATGGTGTCCTCCACGTAATCATAAAAAGCGACTAAGTAGAGGCTTTCACGGCTATACTGGGAGTCGGACCAACAGCCACGGGTAAAACGACGGCGTATTCGGCCGCACGACTCTTGGCAGAGTTACCTACATTGCTCACCCAAGAGCCCATTTGTAACGCCGCGCCACAGAGTACATCGCTGCGCATGGAAGACATTGGCAGGTTACGCTGAAAATCCTATTCAGTGGGTTTTAGTGTGGTTGAAATGTTAAATAATTAACTCGCTGTCTCTCTCGGGCGTAGCCTCAGATACCGTAAGAAGGTAGATTTAAGTGAAAATAATTAATTGTTGAATAAAGTTATTAGGTAAATCAGGAGCTGGCTCTGCAACACGATACTAGATTTACTCAAAATATTTTTGAGCCTTAAAAAGTAAACTAACTCCTACGAGAGTGAAATAGGAGAGTGAAGTTTACATGGAATTTTATCATTTCTGGACCTACTCTATATATATACCTACTCTACTTATACTTCTAATAAGTAGAGTAGGTAATATACATACGAGTATGTGATTGATTACAATTTAAAATGATTTGTGCAGGTGAAATGGATAAACTTCCGCCTAAAAGGGTAAAAAGGCGGGGGAAGGGTTAAGTAAAATGTATAGAAATTAATTATCATCTCATTTCTGAACTTAGCAGTATAAACATTGGTATATAGGGCCTGACTTTCTTATTTCTTAAAAATATAATTATGACAACCTTTATATTTCGTCGGACTAATTTAAAAAGGGGGCTGTTTTTCTCACTGTCAGGTTTATGTGGCTTGCTAGCGGGTTAGTGCACCAAATAACTTGGTCATTTTAACACCAGCTTCAAAACGAAGTAGGTACTGTAGTAACCTGTTACCTATCTTTTATAGCAGCACCTACTTGCAGACACAGAACAGATACCTATGACAAAATTATAACGGGGTTAATTTAAACTGTGTCCTGATAACTAAAGTACACGCGGAAGAAGTCGCGGGCAAAACATTTCTCTAACATATGTATAAAACTGAATTCCTATTTCCCTTGGTCTCGGCCTCCCGCGTGAACGGTTAGACTGATTTCGATAATTCTTTTTTGTTGTGTTTGTTATTATCAGGAGAAGGTTCTTATCAATGAAAAAAATTAAGAAAATTGATAATTAATATATATTTTTTTTACAAATTCGATTTTAATATCCATAGTTAAGACAGGAAAACGTCTGTCGGGTCAGCTAGTTATAAATATTTATCTAAACGTACAAAACAAAATGATTCCACGATGGCATTCGTCTTAAACTGTTTGCAAATCTTTACTAGCAGAAACTTCCATGGTGCGGCAGGGCATCACCGCTGTGTTAGCTTTTATTTATTTATGAAGAATATTGTATTAGCTAATTCCGTATTATTATGATATTTTTAGTAGCGGTAATTCGATTGTTCCGTTTCCGACACCTTCACCATCTTGATTCCATCAGTTAATCATAGCCAACTTCCGGTCACATGAATTGTCGTTATTTTCTCCGACCAAGCTGCAAGCGTTCGTGTTGGAAGCACTGAGGGATCGAGACGTGGCTAAGGAAAAGCATTAGTAAAGAGTAAAAGTGTTAGTGTATAGATAAAATATTAAGTGAAACAAGTAAAGGATTGAAGGAATAATAGTTAAGTTGATTGTTAATATGTAAGTACTCCATTTTTATTCTGTTGGTGGTTTATTCGTTCTTGAAACATTTACATATGTGATTTGTATACTGCATAACTACGAAATATACGTGCAATTGTAAAGTGTTTTATCTTTTATTTAACAAAAACCCGCATTCTGAGCTGTGAGCCAACAGTTCAGAAGTGGGATAATAAGAGAATTTACTGTTTTCTTTCACGTCCACAACGGCCAATTCTGTAAATACTCTGATATATTGAAGTTTCTTGAATTTGTTGGAATATCGAACCGGTGAACGCTTAGGGGTGCTTAACATGAAAAAAAAAATATTATGGTGTTGATGGTGATAATGATAAAGACAACGATGATGGTGATAATTACGATGATATCATTTTCGAGAAAAATACATTCCATTGTCTGATTATAGACATATAGAAGTCTGGTGATGTTTTTCTTTAGCTTTGGATAATTCAATACTATATTAATTTGTTCTCTTTTTTCTTTTCGATTCTAAAGTCGATTTTAAATAGAATATGTACCTACTCAAATATGTCACTTTGCATTTTTGTTAACTTTTATTATGATTAAAATGGAATATGTACTCAAATGTGTAATTTTGCAGATAATAATTTTATGGACGAATACCCCCGAGAAAGACTATCTCGGATTGGAGGTACGATCAGGGCTAAGGTAAGCACACGTAAGCCCAGGCCTAAGAGCCAAATGACGCTCAGGTCGAGCAGGAATGAGGGACTTAAAAGGACGCTCAGGTCGGGCAGGAGGGAGTCCAGGTTAGAGGACCAAAAGACGCTCAGGTAGAGCACGAGTGAGCCCGGGAGAGCAGCGATATGCGTAGGATGGAGGGAGAAAGCCTCTGTTAGAGGGCATAAGATTATTCAGGAGCAAAGGAGCGATAAGGTTTGCAGAGGAGGCCTTCAAGACCCAACAACGCAACTCGCAACGTCTTGGTAGAGGGAAGCAGCATCTGAGCGGTAATTTGAAATGAAATGTAATGAAATCATGAAATGAAATTATTTATTTGCCAAAATGTGGTATATGAATAGTTGTTTTTTTTTAGAAATTTATAGTCTCACATTAACCAAAATTTAGTGAGCAAAATTACAAAAAAAAAGAGAAAAAAAAATTGAATTACATAAACATTGGTGTGCAAAGTTTCTATTTAACATTATTTGAAATTATATTATTAAAAACTATTTTGTAATAATATGTATATACTATATACTTATATATGTATTTGAGCTACGGTGAGTTGTAGTGGTAGTCAAGGGGATTTTGAAATTGAGATAATTTTAGATAAGTTCTTGTCAATCCTAACGTATAAAAGTTAGTCCCGTTGACGCGTCTTTCTGTCTGTCTGTCTATATGAACTAGGTAGTCTCAAACTACCGCACAGATTTCAATGCGCTTCTCAACAATAGTGTGAATTTTGAGGAAGGGATAGGTGTATAAGTCATTAGGGTTTCGTTTTCGAACTAATTGTAGTATAACGAGGCTTTGTTGGGAGCCTTGCTTTTTGGGAGCTTTGTATGCGTGCACTGTGGTCTAGCAGACATTCATTGGGGTAATGTGCTGGGGAATTGCAGATTTACAGTAACGCTGAGAAGGAGTTCATGATGTCTATCTCCTGAGGTTGACTCACAGATGCTGAATGTTTGGAATATGAATTCGAAGTACTGCGATGTTTTCGAAGCTGTTTTCTTCCCGTCACCCGTCACACTGGGGTTGCATATTATGTAACGGTGATACGGCGTTGAGCGGAATTCTGAATCGCAGTGGCTTTATACGTACCATGTTAAGGTGGAACAGAGTTTGTTGAAATAGGTAGGCTCCGTAGGTTGTTTTAGTTAAATTGGTGAAGTTTTTTTTAGTTAAATTGATTATAAAATCTTTTAATAGCGATGTAATACCGGATTTTGATCCTTTGTGTAATGAGCAAACCATTTTAATCTGGATTAAGAAGGTGGAAGAATATTCAGAAATATGTGTATAAGATGGGGGATATGATTCGCTGCTCTTTTCCAAAGTTGGTCGGGCTTGGCAATGTTTGTAGAGAGCTGTAAGTATCCTTATAGTCGCAGTGGGTGTTCAAGTGGCCAATTTACCGAACCTGGGCGGGTGCGAAATTATTTTGGGACAGTCACTGTGGGACATCGTAAAGTGTATCAAACTTACGGTATTGAATGTAGGGTTGAAGCCTTCAGCTGTATTAATCGAAGCCTGGTACCAAAGCCTTCTTTGCAAAACGCTAATATGTTTTTCATTGTGGCGAGATGTCGGCAAAGTGTTCTTTATGTGACGAGACTAGCTTTGATTTGGTTTGAAAGCAGAATAGGTTCAGGTCTTTTAAATTAGATTCACAAACTGATAAAGGTGAGGAAGAGGTATTGCTACAAATACAATTGTACCGTTAGGTGTGAAGGGCCACTAAAATTGCTGTAGTGCAGGTTATTGCATATTATTGGCGAAGCAATTGACTTTTATGATGTAGATGAGTGTTTCAGATTGCTTAGTTCTCTATAGATATAACTGGGAGTTCGACAATAATAATTATTGATAGGATGAACATAGAAAGTACACCCATCAGAAATTGGTAACCATCCGTTTTGCATTTTAGAGCGAATCATGAACTGATTTTTATTGCCCTAGTTTTTAGTTTGTCTGAAGGAGGCGTTTATAAACATGGATTGCTCGGGGGTGTAGAAAGCAAGTGTAAGATATGGACGGTCGATTTACTGATTTAATGGCGTCCTCTCTGGTGTTGTGTAATATATCATATTGCATAGCAGTGGCCTGTTATTTTACAGATTGTGGGACGTACATACATGAGAGTTGTTTAAAACTCCTTTTTTGGTTGTAATAGTGTTTATGAGTAAAATGTATCTCTGGTACGGGGAGATGTAATTGGGGTATTGACTGATATTTTAAACTGGTTTGATCTTGGTAGAGGATTTGGCAATTTTGTTGTAGAGTAGGCGTCTATACATCAAACATATAAATTTGAGAAGTGTATGTGCGGGATGTGATCGTTTCAACTTGGGGGATAGATAGAAAAGTGCTGAGTGACGTCGCTAGCCTGTGTTATGGTACGGGATGTTGGTGGGACTCTATTTACTAGAAAGCGATAGATCAATAATTAATTATGTTTGATATTCCAACTATTTCAATTTATGTAATGGTGGGTAGTCTGTGTTCGTGTTTTGTTTATAAGTAGCATATTTTGGACATCAGTCAACTACCCAATTATCTTAGGTGGATGTAATAGATACTTATGGAGTATAGTGAATCTCGAGAGTAGTAGAGGTTCGGCATTAACTGTTTGTGCGTCCAAGTTTG
Source organism: Pyrgus malvae (assembly GCA_911387765.1). Classification (NCBI taxonomy): domain Eukaryota; kingdom Metazoa; phylum Arthropoda; class Insecta; order Lepidoptera; family Hesperiidae; genus Pyrgus; species Pyrgus malvae. The sequence continues at coordinate 396,364 of OU426958.1, read as the reverse complement.
ATGTAAACATTTACGGGGATTCACTTGCAGCAAGGGCCTACAAATGCAGGGGATTGGGGAGACTATGAATTGCGGTCAAGTGGTTATGACTGGCAATAGGAATGCAAACGGGCACTGAGTTGCGGTAAGGGTTAGGACAAAAAGGCCGATTTCGCTTGGAAGTTTTAATAGACGGGGATTGCTTCTCTACTTGTTTGAGGTACCTTGGTTTTACTGATATTGGTGTAAAAGTTGTTTAATCAAGGACTAAAAATTTTTGCACGGATTGATGTGATAGTAAGGGTTGTTCTTGTATATTTAGTTAGCCGTGTTTGCCTTCATGAGGCTTGCACATATTACAGGGATTGGTCACTGATATAAAATTGTTTGTTCCCATTATGCACCTCTTGAAAATGGATTCTTGTTTTTTCGGGCTGGACCATCGGGTCGCCTCGGCTTTGTGAAAATAAAATGATAATAAAGTGAAATTTGTCTGTTATGGGTAACGTAGTTGCGGACTGGGTCTTGCATCTGAGTAAGAAGGTGTCTCGCATTAGTCTTTGTAAGGAATTTTTGGACATGTTTATATTTTGCTTTAGAGTTGATTGCTATGAAGGTTGAGTAAAATATAGTTTATTAGTTCGCTGTTGAGTCGAATGAGCCGTTTAAACACATTTGATCGGGTTTTTGAAAGAAAAATTGACAAAAGGTCTGACGGGAAATGTGGAATTGGTGACTTTGTTGTTATTTAAAGCTTTTAGTGGAGTTCTAGGGGCCATAATAATATAGTAATGGGATGGAGTGAAAGTGCCCCGGTGGAGGGGACGAGGGCGAGATTCAATAAGTTTTTCCAGTTCGGAATGGGATCCTTTGTGTATCCCTCATGTGGGGTCTTCAATTGAACATGTTTTTGTTTATGTAACTAATTCGACTCCAAATACAAATCCAAATTATCCTATATAATTAGGTAATGGGTTCTTAAGATAAATAAACTTAGGCCAATTTATTTTTGTGTAGTGTGTAAAAGTTCCAAATACAAATCCAAATATTAGGTATATAATTATTTTATGACTTTATTTGAGATTTCATGATGATTTTTCTGACATTTCATTTCAGATGTTAATATGAAGTAATTTATTGCTTGTTTACGGGTAATAGGTTCTTAAGATAAGTAAACTAAGGCCAATTTATTTTTGTGTAGTGTATAAAAGTAATGTTCTTTCTACTTATATAAAAAAAGATTACAATATTAATGGGAAAGCTTATGTTTGAAATTAAAAATACGATTAAAAATATATTATAATGATTTACTGCATTAATTGCTATTAATACAATTATGGAGTACAATGAACGTAATTTCTTGTTTTTATTTTATTTTATTTTATTTAAGAGCTTTCGATAAATATAAACTACATTGTACATTATACAGATAATTAAATAATGTGAAAGAATGTAATTTATAGTAATATTTTTTAGAAAATTTATAGTACTTTTGTACTTGTAAGAAAGCGTGAGGACACGCTATAAGCAGGATGGCCGAGCTGTTAGCTTTTATTTATTTATGAAGAATATTGTATTAGCTAATTCCGTATTATTATGATATTTTTAGTAGCGGTAATTCGATTGTTCCGTTTCCGACACCTTCGCCATCTTGATTCCATCAGTTAATCATAGCCAACTTCCGGTCACATGAATTGTCGTTATTTTCTCCGACCAAGCTGCAAGCGTTCGTGTTGGAAGCACTGAGGGATCGAGACGTGGCTAAGGAAAAGCATTAGTAAAGAGTAAAAGTGTTAGTGTATAGATAAAATATTAAGTGAAACAAGTAAAGGATTGAAGGAATAATAGTTAAGTTGATTGTTAATATGTAAGTACTCCATTTTTATTCTGTTGGTGGTTTATTCGTTCTTGAAACATTTACATATGTGATTTGTATACTGCATAACTACGAAATATACGTGCAATTGTAAAGTGTTTTATCTTTTATTTAACAAAAACCCGCATTCTGAGCTGTGAGCCAACAGCTGCATCCATTTCAGTGAGCAATTTCAGTGAAATTTTCATGGGGAATATGCGACTGTGGCCTGTGTTACGTGAGACAACTTCACTCTCCAGAGTAGCAGCAGTATACGACTTCAGACGAGACTCAGGCTTCTTTGATTGTTTGTAGATGGCATGGGTTGCAGCGACCACTTAAAACTACGTGGCCTGTATTTTTTTTATTTGTTCATATACATATTTCAGACTATTTAGACCATATAAACTAATGCACATATAACTTAACAATATATTAAACTAATACATAAAATAATATAAAATGCAAGAATACTATACAGAACAAAATATATTTACAAAAGTTGATTCATAAACTATATTAAAACTACGATAAGTAAGTAACACGTTGGTTGGGCGTCGTGTTGCGCGTGTTGTCGGGTAACCGGCCTCTGAATCGCCGGAATACTATACCTCTCGGCCAAAATTATTCTTTCATGAGGGTTGGCAACTGCTGCGTAGGGACACTCACCACGTATGTATGAGTTAAAGTTCACATTATGACGAGACTCCAACCGCTCAACCCTCAATCACATCCAGACCAAAATCCTGGTCTGGATGTGAATGTACTCTACAACCTCCTCCTTGTTGTCCGCTATTTCATTTAAACAATAAAGATTTTGATGGATTCTTCGCCAGGTTTAACCAAGGTCATTCGTAGAGCCCCATGATTTTCGCACACATAGTCGGCGGATCTGCTACGACAGGCTGCTACGCCTGCTATGAGGGTCCCTTAGGATCGTAGTAGTATGATTGATTTACTAGATATGTCAATGTAAGCTTGCGTTCATAGAATTATTTATTTTGTTGAACAATTTAGTTCAGCAATTCTCATCGAGGAGCGGTTTAGACCACCGTGAAAGCAATCAATCTTGAGAAACATTATAAAAGCTGAGATCACTTTAGGAAATGAAAAATAATTTTAAGCTAGTTTTTTTTTCTTTATAAAGACAATTAAGTTTGTCAAATGTCAGTGACATCTGTTTATAATAACAAAGAGAGAGAAAAATAATGTAATAAAACATTTTCAGTAAAACATTTTAACATCAATTCTTCTCCTTATCATCCCTCTACATCTATAAATTTTAGTGTCGGTATATTTTTTATTACATTGTTATGCCAATTTAATCGAAAATGATCATAAAATAGAACAGAATTATATTTAAATTATTTTGCGAGGCATTGTTTGAATTGTAAACGAAATTCAAGTTCATTACTATCAGAGCCTAAGTAGAGATTAATTAATTGTGTCGTGACTGAGCAGAACCGGGTAATTATCTTTTATCAGACGCATCAATTCGAACTATTTCGATTGCTTAAATCATCATCTAAGTGCGTTTCGTCTACTTTGAGTCCAGAAGTACAGCCAAAATACAAATAAAGGTACGCTTTGAAATACTTATAAAAAAAACCCGCGGCAGTTTGTTGCCTCTACGAAACCGATTACTCTCCTATACTATAAAGTTCTTGTCGTTTACAGAGAAACGTCGTAAGTACCTTTTGTAAATAACAGTATATTTTGGTAAAAATTTAATACCTACACAAATAAGAAAGATGACATTTGTAACATGTTTAGCTAGCAAAGAACATTTATGTCTTACCATTACAGAATTCGTTCTTATACAATACGAAAAGTATTCATTTTACAATAAAGTAAAAAGTCGGCTGCGATCTTACATTAAAAGCGAATTTCTGCTCTTTCCATGCGCCCGGCGCCCTGTGTTATTTATTCGAATGTTCCGATTTATATTATTGTATAGCTGTTTGATATTAGTTAAAATATCGTCGCGTTTTAGCGAAACATAAAAACCCAGGCCGAGAACAGAAATTTCAACTCATCATTCAAATTTCTGCCTCATCGGGAATCAAACCCGGGACCCTCCGGTCGGCAATCCGGCATGGTAACCATTACGCTACACGGGTCGTCACGTCTACACTATTCAATTTAAAAATACGAGTTAAGTTAGATAAACGTTAGGATAAACAAATTTCATGCCTTCAACCGCGCCTATGATAGGCTTCAGTAGAATTATTAGTTACCTATGATTGCCATTACATTAACATAATTTTATTATATATTCTTAATTAAGAAATTAAGAAAAAACCTTTCCCAAAACAGGCTGAGCGTAAGCCAGCTCTTATCTACGGGTACAAGAGCTTTTCTGTTCTTTCCATGCGTCCTGACCTATCTCGATTGGAATGCCCCGAGTTTTCATATGGTATGGTTGTTTGATATTAGTTACAATATCGTAGCGTTTTATATCTTGGTGTAACAATGGGGATAATACTATCAACTGTTATTGTATAATTTTGTGTTTGGCTACTGTTAGATATACTCTAATAAGAGATATAAAAAATGGCAATGTGATCAAATAAGGTTGTGGTTGAATATCTTCAACTTTATTTTTCTCGCAGCCATAATGCTTGCTATACAACAATATACAAAGATCAACGTGGTGGACTCTGGTCTAAATCCATCTCGCTTCCGAGAGGTGACCTATGCTTCAAACTCCTGATTGATATCTGTTACAAGCAGTCAATATAAATGGAAGCACTTTATCATTAGTTGACTTTTAATAACGACTTAAGTTGAAATATATTTAATGGCATATTTGATAATTGAATACCCATGTTTCCCACGGGAGATACAACACGCGAGGTGTCGCGACATGCGGCCTCCAGTGGCCAGGAATGCGTGACCACTCTGTGAGCTATTGATGAACCTATTTAGAAAGAAAAGCTAAACTAATGGAAGCCCCATAGCAGAAGGTGATACTTCGAGAAACTTCAAGAAGTGCCACTAGTTCCGTGCCCGCCCTCGTACTCTGTGTTGCCCTCTTACTGAAATAACTCTAATGCTTTTAGTATCAGTTAAATAACTCATCATGTTCTTCATATATTTAAGTAGTTAATTATAATAAAAGTTCATTAGTATCAAATAATTTATACATGACTGTAAGTAGGGTCTTGCTTAGGCTTATTCTAAAACTAAAACGCATTTACGCTTCAATTTCCAACAACCTCTTAAGGTGATTTTGTTAATAATACATGAGTATTATTATTAACTTCATTTAAAAGGAAATATATCAGAATTTATTTTAAATGTTATGTTATCTTACTGTAGAACTAAAGATCCAGTACTCGATTCTTCGAAAACGACCTGAAACAACATATTACGTATATATTATATTAATGAAACGAATAAATTTCTTAATAGTGGCAATGGGGACGCTGAAGCGAAAAGTGAATATGATAGAGCGTAATATACGTAAAGTAAAGCTTAAGAATTTAATTTATTTAGTCATTTATTTATTTTAAAAATTAATAAAATTTCTTAGATGTCGCAAACATTACAAATTTATCTTAACGTATGCTTACACGAATGAAAACTTCTAACTTCTGATATATGAATTATTCTCTGTATACCTGGAAAGCGTATATCAGTATGTCGGCAGGTGTCACGTATATTAAACATTCTGTTTACCCAATTTCAAATTGACAAGGCTCCTTACGCGCGTATATATGATGCAGAGATAAAGAACACATCATAAAGTTGAGATTTGAAACATAATGCCCGCTTACTCTGTTTTTAGTTTGTAATTCCGTAGAAGATAAAATGCTTAAACATATTTGCAGTTTTAATAAATTTATAATCAAAGGACACAGCTATGTTGACTATTGTGTTGCCTCGGTCTGAGTTGCCATGTTCTAGAACGTTTCTGCGAAAAGTGAGATGTTAACAGAATATTCTATATTTATAAAATTCGAACTGTTTATATACACTTCTCTCACTTCCTAAACTTTATATCTCAAATATTGTATTTGGTAACAAAATAAATTTATTTGATCGCATCATATGGGACGAGAACTTTGAAGACAGAATTAAATGCTAAAATTTATTTGAGCATATTTTGTACATTGCTTTTCCCAAGTCGTATGAGCGTAAAAGTGTCAAACAAATCATGAATTATGGGCTCACTTGCAAACTTTGTACGACTTATATTTATAAGTCTGTAAGTAAAATAATATTTGTATGGACATTTGATTACATGGGTGACTTTTTAAATTTCACCGAGATTAGTCTGACACACCTTCAGTTTTCTCTTTTCGCAGGTGCACTGCTGGAAGACTTTTTTCCGTGTTAATAGTTAAAAAAGTTGAACTTTTTAAAAGTTTCATCAAATATTTTTAAAAGAGCAGAAAAGTTGGTGCAAAAATTATCCATAACTCATTGCATAATTTGTGAAAGAATAATCATCTAAGTAACTGTTTTTCTTTGAATCATAAATATACTAGTGACCCGGCCCGGCTACGCTCGGGTGGTCAGTTTATACGATTATACTGATCTATCCCATGGGAACAGAACATTTATCGGGGATAAAAACAGCCCTTTGTCCTTAGAGAGACAGACTTACCTTCGCATTTTTAATATTAGTATAGATTAGAGCCTTAAAACATTATATTACAATTCAAAATAGAGACCGATGTGGACATTATTGCCCCTCTCTGGGAACAAAAACGGACTAACTAAATCATTATTTGTCTGTGGGCCGGTGGGGTTTCGAATCTCGACATAATTGCCGCGTAAACATTGTTCCGAGCGTGTCGGTACCACCTGCCGCGCAACACGTTATGTTCAGCAGATTTGAGTTTGAAACAATGATTATGATGTTATGTTGCAGTGAGCCTATGATTGAGTTCCTTGCCGCTAAACTAGTTATGTTAATGGACTTAACTTCGAAACTACAGTTAGTGTTGTGGGGAAGGTACCTATAATTAAATAGCCACTATAATTTATTAGGCTCTACAAACTTTAGCCATGCCAAAGCAGAGATGTTTGACTCCTGGTAGGGCGCAGTCTTGTGTCATCATTCTCTTTTGTGGCACACACAACACAATATATTATTATCCTATCCTCATGAGGGGCTACAGATTGAAAGGCCTTGAGATTTGCTTAAATGAAATTTAAAAGGTAGAGTGTTGTTTCCCGTTTAAAATAAAGCTTTTTATTAATCTAAAACAGAGTAGTCTGATTTAATTATTTTCTGCGCTTAAATATTAGATTATAACAGAATTTGATCGAAGCCGGTAAAGTGGTGAGTCTTAAGACTAAAATTACTCTCAACTCCTTTGAGAAAATGCTTCCCAATCTTTGCGAGATGAAGTTATGAAATTGTCAATCAAATTAAAATTTAGGCCTTTGTTTATGATTCTAATTAAGTTTTGTATTGTACAGTCGGCTTTCGCTTTGAATATTGAAGCTGCGGTATTCGTGAGCGTCAGGCACTATTGGAGGTAGTACCGCATTCGGACTACACCATTCAAGGTTCGATTTAAATGTTGATGGGCTGCAGTGATCACTTAAATTGATCCGTTTTTATTGCGTACTTGCTTGTTTCTTTACAACTGTCTATAGTAATATGACACAACTGGGCACTGGTCTCAATCCGAAAGGAAAACGGATTCAGGCCACAGGCCATCACCACCACCACACTAGCCAAGTACGATTGGTGGACATCATGTCTTTGAGAAATACGACTTACTCTCAGACATAGAAAGGCAGTGATAGAAAACATCGTAAGTAATGAAATCTATACTATTATTCAAAAGTGTGTTTGAATGTTTGTTTGTCCTTCTTTCTCCTTGCTATAGAGTTATCATTTAAAACGATTTATGTGCGAGGAGATAGTTTGGAGGCTAGCGAGTATTGCTACAGTCTGCGTCATGCCACGGTAAAATATTTCATTCCTTTGGGAAGATCTACATATATTAACATTTCTAACGCGGATACAGCTAGTATCATAATATTTTACCCCACCGTGGAACTTCGATAAATACGCAAAACTAATTATTTCTTCAGAGGTATACGGTATGTATACTTATTATTTGCTCTAAGGTATAAGAAAAGATTGCCCCTCAGTTACCCTAAAAACTGCGTCTGTATTAGATACCTCAGCGACCTCATTATTAAGATCTACGCTACGCACAATATCGAATTGATGCCGCCGGCGTATTGACTCTCTCTTATTACACACAAGATTTTGTTTACCTTATACACCTGGGAATAGTTTATTCATCACAATATTTTATAAAAATAACAATACGAAATCTAATGAAGTTCATTATTTATAATTTACAGGTATCCCGCGTTCTTCATGACAATCATACATTTGACCACTGATAATAAAAAAGAAAGAAAGAAAAGAAAAAAATATGGAATACAAAATATTCGTTAAATGAATGTCATTTTGTCCTGGTCATCGCCTTTAGTTAGGTGCCCGTTTTGGCTAGATGTTGAGCCGAGAGAAAAAAGGCAGCGGAAAATACTCCCAGCAGCACTCTTTTCAAAAAAGTACATTTATATACTTATTTGAGATAACAAAATGGCTATGGTTCGATAATGGGCACCCCCCAACAAACAAATACGTCGTATAAGTCTTGACCTGTACGACCTAAAGTTGGATAGCAGTCTTACAATGGTAATGATATGACTACCAGGTCCTATATACGTTTTTAATGTAACTAATTAGTCGTGCGACGAATATGTCATAGTAAACTGGTCCTAGCAACGTTGGGGTGACTAAACTATATGACGTTATTATTACTTCTTAGCTAAAACGTTTGTACGACAACGCAATAGTCATACTAACGTTATAGTCCGATAAATGTTTTGAACTGACCATATTATGTCTTTGGAAAACCTTTATATGACATTTATATAACGTGCATATTGTATAGACGTTTTCACAGAGACGTTTATATAACAATCACTATCTTGTTTTACAGCGGTCAATTAAAGACTCTTAAATGACTTGGTTGCTTATTGACGACTCAAATATAACCTTTATATTACATGATGTCCGTTTAATGTCATGTCCTGACTTTAATCAAACTTGCAGTCGCATTTAAATCAGGTTTTGACTTTATAATGACTAGGTGGCCATATTTACGAATTTTTGATGAAATTTTGTTACGAAAATGGAATCAAAAAAAAAACGTGGAGACGTTAACGAGAATTTTGGTGAATATTGAAAATATGAAAATGGTTTTTTTATGTTTCTTGAGGAACCCGCTAGCTGTCATGGTGACCATTATCATCATCATCAGGTCGTACAGAGGTAAGTTTGCGACAAAAACAACATGTCGGACATTTTTAGAAAAAAACCTATTTTTATTAATTAAAATTTATTGATTTAAACATAAAATTACGAGGGGGCATCAAAATCTTAATAGTATTCACATAGTCTATTATCATAAAACTTCAGTCCCCAGTCGAACTAAATAGCATGAGAGACAGATAAAGGAAGTAAGATATGAAAATGACATAAACTCAGCTAGCATTTATTTCCTTGTAATTATGTATTTTTCACTAAAATCTTGAAACGAAACCACAAACACGCATTGCCACGAACAAGAATACGAATAAGTCTTACAGGTATTGTCTCTTGACTCAAATAAAACGTTTTATTCATTCAATAACACCCGTACGACCACAATACAACAAAGCGACGAAAGTTATGGTTATCCCATAATATTTGTGCGACTTTTGAATGACGTTAACGAAGTTGGCTCGAGACTTCTGTATGACCATTATACGACCATTGAGGTCGTATAACTGGGGCCATTTTCGCGTTTAGTAAACATTATAATAACGTTAGTATGACTTAACTATTGCGATGTATGGTATTCAGATAATGTTTACTGAACCTTTATACGACGTTAAATTGTTACTTGGGGCCGTGACAGCTGATCGTGTGAGACACTATGACTCCAAAAATCGAATTTCAATATACGTGATATTCATGTGAAGACATTTTTCGCGAGTTATTTTAAATATTGTTCTCTGCAAACCTCTTTGCGTCTCACTGCGCGGTTCTCTGCCCATAACTTGATAGAGAGGTGAGCTAACTTGCTCTCGGATGATCTCCATCCGGCCCTAAACCCTCCGACATACATAGGTGACAGATATAACGCACCGTCCGAAGCACGAAAATCCACATAAGATTTTCCAATAGCTGTCACTTATCTTACACCAGACCATGTTGGTTCCGCTGAACAGCGTAGAGCGCTTGAATTCTACTCCAGCGGCAGGACCGTGTGTGCTTTGAAATAATACGTGTATCAACAATGATTCTCCTTCAATAATTTACTTGAGTTTAGTGTATTTTGTCGACTCCTTGCCTTGATAACGTTCATTAGGTTACATGCACTGAATTATACTGTAGTTACTGACATGAAGGTCTTGTGTTGACTGTGTTAATTGAAACAAGTTGAAGCTAGCAGTCGCCAGTTTCAAAGTTAATTAAGCTCGCCGCTACCTGGCCGTTATGAAACTGGCACGTTGAATTGGTTCCCTACTCGAAGTGCTGTAGAATTAAGTTGTAGTTAACACTGTGGGAACAAAAGGCATAACCACCGTTACTAGGGCAAATAGACTGTTGATGAAATAACTTATTGCTTACCTACGAAACGTTCGAAGAGAATTTCTATTAATTTACTTCAAGTAAAGCATTAATAATATAGTAAAAGTAAATATTCACTTGAAGAAATCTTCTATTTACTTAATGAATGAAAGTCAGTTTGACGTTAGTCACTCTTTTGTAACAAATTATGAGGAGCTATTTAAATTTGTATTTTGTACTTATACTAACTCGAAAAATTTGAGATATAAAATTTCTTAAAATTATAAATTAATAATAAATAAAGTAGATCAACAACTTCTTTGGAAATATGGTAAGGTTAATTGACATTTTAAATGTTTTGGCGAAATAAATCTTATAATTTTATAGATGCAGTCTATCTCTAGTTACCTATTTGTGTCAGTTATTTTGTAATGACATCAAAGGTAAATTCTTATTAAAAGTAAGCATTATAAACATAAATTAAAATATTCTTAGTCATGCACCAAGCTTCTTAATAATTTTATTAAAAATCAATGAAGCTAAAAATATATTCGATACTCTGTGTGAATGTCAAATGAGCGCTTTCAGAAGTAAATTGCTTAAAAGCAGCTCCTGATTGAATGAAGAAGGGACCCTTATCGCTCAACGACAAATTACGTCAAGGCATGTGCTGTCGCGGGATTGCATTAGTCAATGTACAAAAACGTAGATTTAAACAAGGTGAAATATAAAAATAAAATGCGTAAGTTTGATTGGATTTTCCTTTACTTTTTTAGTTTATTTTTTTAATTTTTCTATTTTATTTTAATGCGTAGCAGACGATCAGCCTTTGGACGTCTGTTTACACACAAGCTTAAGTGAGCTAAAGTCTATCTTGAGATCGTATCCAATAGCGCTACTGCTCTGCTGCTAGACTGATGACGCCACATGCAAGTCTGGCAGAAATTCAATGGAATTCCGTGTGGAATGGGTAGAAAAATAACGAGGGTTTTTATGCAAGTGAGCGCCCAACCATAATAAGTTCTTCTCAAATGCCAGAGTAAAAAAACAGTAAAATCGCATGAATAAGGGCCGCAAAATATAATTCAAGCAAAATTACATCACATATATCTTTGTAAGTTACACGTTTGTAAGCATAATGATTCTTTTGCGCAGGATGTAAAGAAAGTAATGGTATTATAAAATAACGTTCGATACTCAACCAAATAATAAGGAATCATCTTGTGTTTGGCTATCCCAATAGATGAGCCTTGTGTCGCGAGTACCATGGACACACACATTGACAGAATCACAAACACCTAGACTATAAACAGAAATTTTAAACTCGTCATTTAAGTTTCTGCTTCGCCGGGAATTGAACCCGAGACCCTCCAATCGGTCCGGCATAATAACCATTGCGCCACACGGTTTTATGATGAAGAAACAATGTAAGTTCTATTAGTAGGGTAAAAGTGTTTTCTGCCCTTTAGGTACAATTTATATCCAGGATTTGCGAAAATGGCAATGATTCTTCAAACATTAAATACGTCGTTGAGTAATTTCTCGAATAGAAATATAACGAATAGGTACATGTTGTGAAACGCTTACATTATTATTGCCGCGTGTTACGTGTTACTACGATTAACAACTGAATACCTACATGGAAACAATTAGGTTTTATCTTGTTCTATAGCTATTTCTTGTTTTGATATAATCTAAATCATAAATAAAATAATAAATTTTACATTATTACCTTCGATTAACATTATTACGTTCGAGATATAAATTCAAAATTGTGTTTATCATCACCGTGCTTTTTAAACGGTTTTATTTAATTTGCCTTATATATTAGGTTATATTTTGTATAGTTACAAATATTTTTCTCTTCCAAATTTTGCGCAGCGAGCCAATTTCTACCACCTATAAAATAAATAACATTTTTAACACGCTTTTATTAGCTTGTCCTGTATGTATGTATGTATATATGTAACCGAATCTTTTAACTTCATTTTCACTTACTTCTAGGAGTCTGATTAACTGCACATGAAAATTTGCACAGGGGAAAAGGACCGATGACAATGCAATAATATGAAAAAAAATCCAACAAAAAATTAAATACAAATAATTTGGTTTAAAAACCATAATAGTGTCTTTTGCATGGGACCAAAAATATATAACGGTCTACCGGAATTCCTCAAAATCAAAACGGGCAACGAGTTTAAAAAAGAACTTAAAACGTATTTACTGAAAAAGGCTTATTACTCAGTCACTGATTTCTTAAACGACAAAACGGCATAAAGGAATTCCATAAAAACCTGGGAGGTTTTTTTTCCGCCGGCTTTTTTTCCTCTTAGTGTACAAAAACCCTGCAATATGGGTACCCAAAGCCGACGATCGGATTCGATCCGAAGTACAAATAAATATGAATAAATAATTAAATAAACAAACAACTAAATAAATACATACTTGAAGAAATAAAATTTAAAAATTTTAATTTTCAAAATGCGCAATATGGGATCAAATAAAAATAAAATAAAATTAATAATAATGTACATTTTTATAAATTGTGTTATTATTAAGTTTTTTTTTCTTTTATCTTTGTAATATTTGCATACCTCATGAAGGTAAATATGGCGTACTAAATATGTATTAACAACTTTTGTAAACACCCATATTTGTGCAAATAAAGTTATTTGTCTTTGTCTTTGTCTTTGTCTTTGAAAAAAAACTAAAAAAACACGCTTTTGTGAAAATATGAACCAAAAAGTAAAAAATAAGAAGAAAATGTACTTTACTGTAAAAACAGCGTGGGGTGGTTTTTAAGATACTATTGACACCATACACTCCACGCTTTTTAGGGTTCCGTAGCCAAATGGCAAAAAACAGAACCCTTATGGATTCGTGATGTCTGTCTGTCTGTTCGTCCGTATGTCACAGCCACTTTTTTTCGAAACTATAAGAACTATACTGATGAAACTCGGTAAACATATTAAGATTTTCACACAAAAATAGAAAAAAGCAATAAATTTTAAGGGTTCCCCATACTTAGAACTGAGACTCAAATTTTTTTTTCATCAAACCCATACTTATGGGGTATTTATGGTAGATTTTCAAAAATTATATTGAGGTTTCTAATATCATTTTATTCTAAACTGAATAGTTTGCGCGAGAGACACTTCCAAAGTGGTAAAATGTGTAACTTCTAAAATAAGAGAAGGATAAAACTAAAAAAAATATATGATGTACATTACGATGCAAACTTCCACCGAAAATTGATTTGATCGAGATCTGAGTAAGTAGTTTTTTTTAATACGTCATAAATCGTAAACCACAATTTACCTTTCATTCAATCTTAATGCGATGATTTCTATAGATAATCAAAGGCAATGATGTATTTCTGTTGCCGCTATTGTTATACAAATACTAAAAATAGAATAAAATAAGTATTTAAGGGACTCCCATACAATAAACGCGATTTTTATAGATATTGGTACGGAACCCTACGTGCGTGAGTCCGACTCATACTTGGCCGGTTTAATTTTTATAGTAAAATACATTTTCTTCTTATTTTTACTTTTTAGTTCATATTTTCACAAAAGCGTGTTTTTTAGTTTTTTAAACTACATTATTTATTAGCAAAGAGCAACATTGTATAAAACTTCTTTTCCAAACTTTATAAGTAACCAAATATGTTTTCAAATAATATATCGTACCTACAGAGTTACCAAATACCGAAGCTTTTATCTGTAAATACTCGTAAGCTCCGTTTTCATTTCATTCGATATCAGAGATCTCATATTGGGATTCCGATGTCTCTGAAGCCGTAAGATGTTTTTAGCTAAGAAATACGATAATGGTGTTAAGAATGAACAAAATCGGTATCCTATAACTATAAAAATATACTAACAATATGAGACATGTCTAGTATTTTCCTGACGTCACTAACTTGTCAGGTGAAAATGTCCGTACTACAAATAAATAAATTTCGCTTCATTCTCATAGCCCCACAGTAGGGTAAGGATACTCCGTATCTAGCAATGGACACACAAATACAAGCACACAAAACCCCATACAGGGTACATAGAGGCTTCTTAATTAAATTTCAGAACAATGAAAAACCTAGACCTAAAAATTAAAAATATAATATGTAGGGGAATGATGAACTCGGCAGAAAAAAATAACTTTTTTTTCTTTCACAACTTTTCGCAACTCTTCATACGCCATCTTACAATGATCTCCCTCTTTCCTTCCTTTACCCCGCAACATTCCTATTCCATAGACAAGAAAGTATGGATAAAAAAACGGTACACTATATATTTTGAAATGGTTAGGGAATAATTTCGCACGAATTGCTTTAATTATCAGTATTATTTTTCATCAAGTATTTTCAGTAGGTTTTCATCTAGTATTTTTATAAAGTACTCACTCATTTTCTTTCGCTATTTTTTTGTCACTTTTTTCATTAATAGATGCACTTTGTTCAATGTCCATATTTTTAATACTTGATATAAACGAATTTTACAAGTATAGACAGGCGAGCCATCATCAGCTGTCACCCCTCCGTCTTACGAATATTCGATCAGGCCACTTGTTCTGACTCCTGACGCGAATTTACACATTTTTACCCATCCCAAAAAAGTGCACAACGCCGCTAAAGAAGTTTTTACTTCAAAATTATGCTAATTAAAGTAATTACATTAGAGTCTATTTGTTTTTTATGTTAACAATTTTTTTTTCCTATTTGTTTCATTTACTAAAAATAAATACATGCACATATATTTCGTCCTCTAGGACTCCATACGGGCTGTAAACTATACGTTATATTTTAAAGAAGAGTTTTTTCGAGAACGTACTGGTACGTTACATTGACAAAGCGTGTAAATTATTCTCAGTGACGTTAATAATATCTCTTCAAACGTATCTGTTGTCGTAAATAAAGAGGAAGTTGTTAATTCTCAAAATGTATGAAAAAATGGCCGTGCGTTGTCATTTCATGAAAACATCTACTGACTATTTTTAATGCTAGTAAGGAGAAAATAAACCGAGTTATTATGGAGAAAATAAACCGAGTTATTATGATGGAATTAGTTTAAAATCTGCCTTCGAATTGAATAAGACGGAAGTAAGTCGCGCAAACGTTTTATATTATCCTATTAAAGTGTATATTTGTTACTCTTTCACGCAAGAACCGCTGAACGGATCGAAGTGAAATTTGGCACAAAATTAACTATTGTCTGGTATAGCACATAACATAATTATATCTCGGAAAAATCTATTGTTCCATCTAATATAAACACAAACCTCTCGAACGAAGACGGGCTGGAACACTAGTATTTTTTAAAGTGAAATGTATGATATTATGATATTTCAATATAATCCTGTAAGACAAGAATGATGAAATTTTATTTATTTTTCATGATCTTAAAATGTAAACATTACAGATTTTGCATCCAAAGCGTTTTCCTAAGGACCCACCATTTTTTTGGTAATGGGAAGAAACCTCCAAAAGGTACCCGGCAACTTGAGGGAGAACTCCGGGATCTTCAGTGAACACACCGGTGCCCCCCGCGCGTGGCGGCGCAGCTTCGAATTTGCTCCCCTGCACCTTCCGATGCTTACGGCCACGCACACACCACCGTCCTTCCCGCTTGCCGAACGGATCGAGATCCCACTCTCACCGCCCGCAACTCCGGAAGCCCCCTTTTAGTCGCCTCTTATGATCAGACAGGAGATACCGTATATAACATTTGATATGAGTTAATATAAAAAATGTTAAAACACTTTTCCACAATACAACAGGGAGCACTTAAGTTATATTGAGTAAGCTTTAATCATTTTTGTATTAAACCGAGTTTCATTAAAAGGAAAAATCTTTTCTCCCCTTATTTCATTTTGTCAGCCCGATTCAAAAGATTTCATCCACCTCTTTAAATATGCTTTTATTTTAAGGGTGACTCACTTTATACCTTTTTGTCTTGAGCTTAGTATGAAATTAGGAATTATGAAAATTTTCCTTAATCATATTTTTATCTGTTTTAGCTACTAAAGGGTTATAACAAATTAATGAGTTGATAAGATGACTATATACTATTAGTTGTTATTAATGATTTTTTTCTATAAAGCTGATCCCAGAACCAAATAATTCTGGACTACTGTCAAAATCTTTTTTATAATAACGTAATTATTGAAAACTTTTAATTTTTAATCTTTGTAATATATTTAAATTATAAAACAGTATTCCAAGTCGCAAAGAGAAGCTCAATCAGGTGTAATTTGTTAACGGAGAGCTTAAACAGCAATTTGTGCAGCGCATTTTTTATACAGACTGACAACAAAAAATATATCTTATATACCATACTGCCTAGGTTAAAAGTGGTTATATTGTTTGATTTATTGTCAAACAAAAGAAACAATTTAAAACTATCATGGCAATGACACATAAAACATCGTAATATATTATTAAAAAGAACTACATAGTAAATAAAATATTTCAACAGTGATTCCTCCTCTACGAAGGCTACAGAAATGTCTCTGGAGCAGACTACCGGCTGCTGCCTGAACCTTGTTCCATTATTTATACAGAGATCAGAGAGATATGTGACTCTTACTAATTATTTTATAAATAAGGAATATAGTAAAAAAAATAGTTTATTTTTTTTTAAATACATCAATCTTAGAACAGAAAAGAGGAGTGTTAAATTCTTACTATCCTGTCTAAATACTCAGGGTGTATGTAAAATAGTGAAAAAAATTGAGTTCTCCTTTTATAAAAGCGTATAACTTCCAAATAATATAACAGCAATTAAGGTGAAAGTGTAATGTCAAGGGAGGGCTACGAGCTGCTACGGCGCGTGTAGGCGCTGCTACGAGAGTTCCTGTTGCAGTATGAGGTGTACCAAACTTGTACTGCATTATTTAATGCACGTAGCATCTCGTTTTGATCTCTTCACCAACCCTCATTGGAACAGCTGGTTTAGTAAGCTCCAGTCTTTCACAATAATGGGGAGAAACACGTGCCCAGCAGTGGGACGAAAAAATGCATGCAGCTAAGCCATTGTACTGATATTGTATACGTTGTATAATGTCGTAAAAAAAATATTTTTTTATACAAACGTGTGCTTTTAATGTCACAAGATACAAATTGGACTTCGCACCACGTGTGTATGTTTCAGGTTTGCAATAAAATCATAAAGGAGAGTACATATTGCAGCGTGACAGACCTATTTGATAGGATTGACTTAATCTAATTTTTAATTACAATAGTCTATCGTTCTACGTTAATCACCGCCTGTAATATTAAAATAAATTTCTTCACCTGCACATAATTTCATCATGATTAATAGATTAAGGAGATCTAATACAGCGATGCAAATATATTCAAATTCGTCGCGCAGCGCAACCGCCTGTAATCTGATACGTGAGAGTCTTAGAATATGCATATCGAGTTTTACTTCATGTATTAAATCAAACAATAAATTACTTATAACATAGGAAAATGGTTTATCACTACACCGATTTATTAGAGCTTATTGAAATCTGCATAAGGATAGATTAAGAAAAGATAATTGAGTAAGTATTAGGGTTAATAGATTGAAATGAGACGTCTATTAAGCTGCTAAGTTCAGGTATGTTATATATATAAATAATTTGCAAAGTTTAATATTATATTGCATCATTATAGTTTTCACAATTTTTGTTCACCACTATAAAGGCATATAGCTTCCTGAAGCTAACGCAATACTTAACGTTAGTGTTTTAGTAAAAAAGCGGTAATTGAAAGTCAAACTGCTACCTGAAGACTGGAAAAACCACACGGACTGTTCCGAGCTTTAAGAGCCGACGTTCGATTAGATGACAATAAAACGCTGCTTCATTAGACAGCCTGTAGCTAACAGAGTAGGTGACCCGAGAAAAGCTCGAGAAAATTTACATATCTACTAAATAGTGTAATGTAATAATCACTTTAAAGTATGTGTTGGCAACCCAGTCTCGATTACTTTGTATTTTTCATAGAGCAACACTCTGCCCGCTGTCATCTTTGTACTATTAGATTACATAAGTTATGTATGGTCTCTTTTGCAATAAACTCTCGTGGAACAAGACAAGCAATCTTAAATTATTTACCACATCTCCAACCTTTCAGTGGCGACGAGCTTTAAAAACAATCCGCGTTTGCAGGAAGATATCAATTATTGGTATATTTTAATCATCAGCCGCAAGATGACAATTGGGAAAATTGCGGAATTTGACATCCATAAGGACGATTGGAAGTTATACATTGAAAGACTGGAGCAATATTTTGTGGTAAATGACATTGGTACGGAAAGAAGAGTGCCGACGTTGATCACAGTGATGGGTGCAGAAAGTTACGAATTGTTGGTCAATCTATGCACGCCAGCTAAACCTACGAGTAAGTCTTTTATGCAAATCGTGGACACGATGGAACAACATCTGCAACCGAAACCAAGTGAGTTGGCTGAAAGGTATAAATTTCGTCAGAGGGTACAGAAAAACGGTGAAAAGATTGCAGATTATGTGGCGGCATTAAAAAAAATGTCTAAGAGTTGCGTGTTTGGAGTGGGACTGGAAGAGAATTTGCGAGATCAAATGGTCTGCGGCATTCAGTGCGAGACGATTCGGCAGCGGCTGTTCGCTGAAACTAGCTTGAATTTCGCGAAGGCATATACGTTGGCAGTAAGTTTAGAGTCGGCCGAAAAAGATGCGGCGGCAGTGGAATGCCACGGAATGGCGCCAGTAGTAGCCACGTGTCAGAATACATCAGTGATGAAGGACGGGGGTGGACCTCGTGGTTCGACACAGGCATGGGGCATGCGACGGAACGGCAGCGGAGGGCCGGCGCGGGAGGCCGGTCGGCGCGCGCCTCCACGCGGGCGCGTGGAGATGGTAGGGCGTGGCACGCGGGGACCGGCGCGAGCGCGGTTCGGCGAACAAGGGACCGGGCAGCAGCAGTGCCATGCATGCGGTGGCGCTCATCAAGCTTCTGGCTGCCGGTTCGCGCGTTATGTATGTCGCGCTTGCAACAAGATGGGGCATCTGAGGCGCGTGTGCCCTAACCTGACTGGTCAGCACTGCATAGAGGCTGTATCAGATAAAGACAGCGACGGAAGCGAGGAGGTAATTGACATTTATGTAAATCAATTAGCTGTAAGTAATTGTAAGCCCCTCTTGATAAAATTAAATGTGCACAATAGAATTTTGAATATGGAGTGTGACACAGGGAGCGCTGTTTCATGTATAAGTTATGATACTTACAAAAAACTGTTTAGAGACTTGCCCATTTATACTTGTAATTTAATATTACGTTATTATACAGGGGAGATGGTGCACCCTGTAGGTTGTATAAGGCCTAATGTTAAATATGATAATAGAAGTAAAATTTTAAATCTGTACGTAATTAAAAATGGGAAAACTGCCCTCCTGGGGAGGCAGTGGATAGCAGAGTTAGACATCAGGTTGCCACCGTTAGTTAAGGAGTATTCCTTGAATTCAGTCCAGGGCGAAGTATTTAACTTGGCTGCTTTCAGTTCCAGATTCTGTAATGTATTCGCCGAGGGACTGGGTCGCTTCACGGGGCCGCCGGTGACCATACACATCCGGCCAGGGGCGAGACCGGTGTTTATGAGGGCTCGGCCACTAGCCTATGCATTGCGAGCTCCAGTGGAGGACGCGCTAATTCAGCTGCAACGGGATGGCATCCTCACGCCTGTCGAGCGCTCTGATTGGGCGACACCCATCGTGCCTGTGGTCAAGAAGGACGGTAACATCAGAATTTGTGCTGATTATAAACTCACTATAAATAAGGTTTCAGAAATTGACCGATATCCGTTACCACGTGTAGAAGATTTGTTAGTTCGCCTGCAGGGGGGAGAAAAATTTAGTAAAATTGATCTTTCTCAAGCATATGCGCAGTTTGTCTTAGATGAGTCCAGTAAATATACTGTAATCAATACGCACAAGGGCCTCTTTAAATATAATCGTTTAGTATATGGGCTAGCTTCGAGCCCTGGTATTTTTCAGAGGCGTCTTGAGGAATTGTTTGCTAATATTCCTCAGGTGGGAGTGTTCCTAGATGACATTATTATTACAGGAAGGAATGATCAAGAACACTTACAAAATTTGTATCATGTTTTTGAAAAGTTGGAAAAATTTGGGTTGCGAGTCAAGAGAGAGAAGTGTGAGTTTTTTACTGAATCTGTTAGTTACTTAGGTTACGTCATAAGCAAACAGGGAGTGCACACTTGTCCGGACAAAATAAAATCGATTTTAGAAACGCCGGCGCCCTCGAACGTTTCGGAGCTTAGATCATTTATAGGTATGATAATGTATTACTCTAAATTTGTTAGGAATATTAGTACAATCCTGGCCCCACTTTACGCGTTACTGAAGGTGGGTACGAGATTCGATTGGTCCTATGATTGCAACAGAGCGTTTGAGTTAGTTAAAAAAAAATTGGCAAGCGGTGAGGTGTTGATACACTACTCTAGCGAGCTCCCCCTGGTGCTGACGGCAGACGCTAGTAGCGTGGGCATCGGGGCCGTGTTGGCTCACGTGACGCCGGACGGCGAGCGACCGGTAGCGTATGCGTCGCGTTCGCTCACAGCAGCTGAGCGACATTACTCGCAAATCGACCGGGAAGCGCTTGCCATAGTGTTTGGGGTACGCAAGTACCATCAGTACCTGTACGGTCGGCGATTTACCTTAAGAACGGACCATAAGCCTTTAACGTATATCTTTGGTGACAGAGTAGGCATTCCAGTAATGGCCGCCTCCCGGTTGCAGCGCTGGGCCGTACTCTTATCGGGTTATACCTACGACATTGAGTATGTAACGTCTAAAAAGAACTGCGCAGATGCCTTATCGCGCTTGCCGGCGTCGACTAGACAGGGGCTAAATGTGCCGACCGAAATCACCTATTGTAATTTTGTAGAAAAGTTTTTACCGGTAACCAATGAGGACGTTAGGAAAGCTACTGCGAAGGACACCTTACTAAGCAGAATCAAGGTATACATTGAATCCGGTTGGCCCGGACATCAATCGGACGAAGTAATAAAGCCATTTTTCGTTAGGCGGCACGAATTATACGTTGAAAACGGGTGTATAATGTGGGGCTACAGAATGACTGTGCCTCAGACACTACGGAATCTTGTCCTGCGGCAGCTTCACACTAGCCACATGGGTATTGTTAAAACTAAGAGTTGGGCCAGGAGCTATGTGTGGTGGCCCCGCATTGATGAGGACATAGAGACGATGTGCCGGACTTGTGAGACTTGCGCGCTGGAGGGGGCGGATCCTCCACGCGCCGCGCCGCAACCTTGGCCATATCACCCGCAGCCTTGGTCACGTATTCATGTCGACTTTTTAGGCCCGGTGAGGGGTATGACATTTTTAGTTTTAATTGATTCCTCCTCTAAATGGCTCGAAGTCTTCAAAATGAAACGGACTAATGCTACTACTGTAATAAAAATTTTACGTAGTACTTTTGCCCGTTTTGGTCTGCCTATAGAATTAGCTTCAGACCAAGGGCCCCCGTTCACAAGTTCAGAATTAGGTGATTTTTTAAAAATGAACGGCATTCGTCAAGTGTTCTCCCCCGTATATCACCCCGCATCAAATGGTGCTGCAGAGAATGCAGTAAAAATCTGTAAAAAAGCTATTTGGAAAGCATTGAGGGACAAAGAAGATGTGGATACTGCACTTCAGACTTTTCTTTTAAATTATAGGAATACGGTTCATAGTACGACAGGTGAAACCCCGGCCATGCTGTTGCAGAAGCGTTGCCTCCGTTCACGAATAGATTTATTGCGTAACGATAGGGTGGTAATAGAAAAGGTACGTAAGGCACAGGATATGCAAGTTAGGAATGCAGGTGGGGTGCAAAGGGAGTTTAAAGAAGGTGAAACAGTGTGGGCCAAGGGTTATGGTTCACAAGACAAATGGATTAGTAGTAGAGTAATAGCCAGGGAAGGGTCATGTAGATACACGCTGCATAGCGGAAACGGTCAATTTATGGAACGACATGTAGATCAAATTCGTCGTAAATCTTGCTTATCTGATGTTCAATGTCCTATGTCGCCGACTGATAGCAGCACAGGGTCGTCGCTGGACGGGGGTGAGGTCGCCAATTCCAAGGAGGATGAGAGAGTGGATGAGGTTGACCAGAGAGATGTACCACACTCCTCAGTGAGCGGGTCTGAGGAAGTCACGAGCAAAGAACAGTCGAAGTCCGATCTTCCTGTCACAGAGACATCCACAGTCACATGCCACAATCCATCACCGCAGTTGCATAGCAAGGTAGCATCCCCTAAGCGACTAAGGAAACCAGTTTTTAGGTATGGGTTAGACATTGATTAAAAATAATAATAATATAAGGCCATTATAGTATTACTGTATCTGTTAGAAATACATAGTTATATTAAGGAAATGGAGATTCACATAATATAGTATTACTGTATCTGTTAAGAATAGTTATAATAAGAGAATATAGATTTACAAATTTAAGATTAAATAACTTATAGTAAACATTAAAAATTTCTTTCAGCATATGTTGCTATTAAAATAAATGTTATGTTAAGTAAGAAAAATGTAATTGTACTACATGATATTAGACCTAAGTATTAAAGCTTATTCAAGATTTGTGGTGGAGGTGTAATGTAATAATCACTTTAAAGTATGTGTTGGCAACCCAGTCTCGATTACTTTGTATTTTTCATAGAGCAACACTCTGCCCGCTGTCATCTTTGTACTATTAGATTACATAAGTTATGTATGGTCTCTTTTGCAATAAACTCTCGTGGAACAAGACAAGCAATCTTAAATTATTTACCACATCTCCAACCTTTCAAATAGGACATGCTGTGCTAAGAATTCAAGGGAAAACTACTTAATCATATCATATTACCGCGCCTATGCCTTGCGGTAGGATTATTACTCTACATTTTTTACTCACTCATTTTCAACTCACAAATTCATCTCTAACTTTATGCTTTTAGGCATCGACATTACAAAAACTCGGAAAAATTATCGTAATCGGTTATTAATGATTTTTTTTCTAATATTTTTCTCAGCGCATGACGGCTTACTTACATTAAATTACTTAAATTACATTAAAGCAATAAAGTTCCTGATAATTAAACTTTCTATTACCGAAGAAATAGTTAAAATTAACCAAGTGATTTCGAATCCTCTTCGGTACCAGCACACAATTCTTTACTCAATGATAAATTTATAACAACGATTCATTTTATAAAAGCGCATCGCTTGCATTTCTTTTGTTGCCACCATGATACAATTTATTGAGTTAAGCTTGTATATAAAGCTATAACTTAAATACAAAAATTTAAAAAGGTACATTGAAACAGCTGTGGCAAAGACAGCAGAGCCATTTTGCTGAAGGCAATTAATGCAGGAGTTCCCTCGCGCCGCCTTCAATGTAAAGAAAAACACTGCAAGATAAACGATCTCATTTCTTTTGTTTAGGTTTTTTCTTTAAAATGAGTATTTAACTTGTGTTATAATAAACTGAGCGTGGCTCTTTAACAAAAACAGTTACTTAATAAACTTGTTATCAATTTTTATTTATTTTTTTAACAGTTTTTTTAACGCAAGCCAAATAATGAATTTGATAGACATAATTTTTAGTTAGTTTTTTTTTTCAACCTTTTTTATGTTCCATTGTTGAACATAAGTCGCCTCCGACATATTCAAATCAACTTAAATGCGGATTGGTGGAGACATACCGTCCGCTAGGTCTACTTTACAAAATAAAATGTTGTTGTAATATCGTGCTTGAATAATATTATGTTGCCAATGTAAGACACGTTCATATTTATCTGCACGTCTCGTCAATTGCAGGGACGAGATATAGCGTGACGATATTGAAATAGGACCCTGAGTTCGTTGACCCGTACGTTGGTGGACTTTCACAGCCAGAATGTATTCTGGATATGACTTACATGACATGTGTGCATACGACGACATCGCCAGTCTGCCTTTTTATGCAAAGAATAAAAGAAAACTGGATTTATTTTTTATCTGAAAATATCAAAATACACAACACAACAGGAGTCTTTTTTTTGTATTGAACCTTCAGTGCTTTTAATAATTTTTTTGTATCGTGAAGAGGCAAACGGTATGTATGCATTAAAGTCTAATAGTTCTAGTCTATCAAGTTACTAATAGTGGGTATTAGGCTTGGTGTCTATGTTACTATTTAAATATTTGGCTTTGAAAAGGTGAAAGTTCTCAGGGTTTAATAGCACTAGATTAACCTCTTAGAAAATTCTGAGATACATCTTTGGGATATCATGAATATTGGCGATTACAAGTTAATCGAAGTCAGAGAAAATGATCGGAAGCGATTTTCACTCGAGAAAGCGGAGGCGGGGTGCAGAGTGGAGGGAGTGGTGTGGGCAGGACGAGCAACAAATGTCAGGTTGTACTGTCCAACCACTGAATTATTCAGAGAAAAAAACGATGTAAAATTCTTTAATTATTCAATGCATGTTCGCAAGGTTATTGTGTAAATACCTGCTGATGAAATTGTGATTATGTTATGTGTACGTTTCCTTACCACGCTTATTAAAATAATTTTAAGAATGTTGTAATCCGTAGAACTTTCATAGTTTGAATTGAATTGTGTTTCGGTGAAAAGGTATGGTTGCGAGCAAGACTTAGATGAGGCGATCATCAGTAAAACTTTGTGAATTAGAGAGAATCTAAGCTTTGTCCGATATAATGGAAAATTGTCAGACATTTAATAATCTCAGAAGTCCACTCGATGTCAGCTTACTAAAGTCCACTGATTATATTGATGTAAATTTAAGATCTATAAATGCGAATTTATCGATGATAAAAGCTACTATAGCTATTTTTCTATAAATTTGGTATCAATAACTTCTTCGCCCGGTCAAAAACTTTTAAACATGAAATTTATTCTTCTCTATCTCAAAAATAGAAACACAAACAGTTTCCTGACCGAGAAAAGAAATTTAAACTCATCATTCAAATTTCTCCTTCGCTGGTAATCGAACCCGGGATTCGTCGTTCGACGATCCCGCATAGTAACCATTACGCCACACGGGTCATCATAAGAAAACTATGTAAAGAATATTATGAACTTAAACTTAAATATGAAAAAAAAACATTTAAATGAAGAGAGATATGGAAATAGTAATGCTAAGTACATATCTAACATATTTTCAGTAAGAAATGGTCTGTAAGGGCGCGGGCTTTCTCATGCAAATATTCCTCTGGCTTCCTCATACAACATGTATGAGCTACGGCCGTGCTCAGCTAGGTCCATTTGGAGCCGACTGCCTCAATACAATATTCATTGCCATTCGATTGCAGCAGGTGACCGGGGAATTCATCCCGCTAGAAATAAAGAATGAAGCTTCAGATCGCTTTCAGACTAATGTATTTTGCGCGTATACGGTCGTTTTGGCATAGATATTAGGCTACTAGTAGGGTTTCCAAAACCGTACTCCCTTAAAAGAAACTTTTTCTTTTGTTTTCTTAATACAATGGGACCTGCATATATCCTTCAAATAAAAAAAAATCGTGCTTTAATCCATAACCTTCACTTTATTATAGTTCGTGTAAAATGTTGAATGATATATTAATATTTTTATTGAAGGTTTATAAAATTAAATGTGGTTGTTGTTAGCCTCTTATAGATTCGTTTTTTTTTAAACTCAAACATTGATTACAAGCCCTCTTCACAGGAAATACTAAAAATTTTATAAAATTTTAGTACTTAAATGATAATATACAGAACATTCGCCAAGGTCAGTTATTACTTTAAGTTTATTGGGAAACACATAAACTCGAAATTACTACAGTGTTTATTGCTTCAAAACCAATTAAGAGTTATTTTAATCTCCATAGACTCATTTTGGAGCTGCGTGCCAAAGTAAGCTCTAAATTTCGGAAAAGACCCGTACCCGGCACTAGGACGTAAAAAGTGTTGAAGCCAAGTGTTCATTTTGTACAAACCTACCTCAAAATACCATAACAAATCTAATCTGACAGGAAAATAATAGAGTGTTGTAGGTACTGCAGACTGTAAAAGGGCAATATAGATATGTAGCGACTATAAAAGTTTTGAAAAGAATCAATAACTTTTACTCCCAGCTGCGATCCCATGATCTCACGCCGTAACTGCGGCAATTTGGCCCATTTTATGGAGAAACGAAGGATGTTTTATAGAAATTTTATAACAATAAATCCTAAGTATTCGGAGTTACACTGCGATAGTGCGGCTTTATGAAACTGGGACTAAATTAAAAGAGTTCTAAAAGCCATGCGGGCAGAGGGACTTTTGACAATGTATGGTAAGAAAGAAAGAAAGAAAGAAAAGAAAAGAAAAGTTTCTTTCTTTGCGAAAGGGTTTTGCGAAAGAAAGAACTAATGCGGGAACTCCTCGCAGGTGGACTAACAACCGATAAAAATCAACGAGTCTTTACAAAAATAAAATAAAAAAATATGGCATGCCTTACGAAAATCTCTCGCATTCTGAATGCGAAACGACCAATAAAAATGCTTTCAAAGATATATTTGATTGAATATCACTGCAGGTCTGATAAGCGTCGTCTGTTAGCTTCTCTAACACGAAAACAATTTAAAGGATATTTTACCAATTGAAATAATAGTAAAAACAAAAAATTTTATTATATAAATATCATACTTTATATTTTTATTGTTTATTTATTAATATTTTTTTATTGATTAAATGTGTATTTTGCAGTTAAAATCAATAACACGCTATTTTATCACAGATCAAATCACAGATAAAATGCGATAAACAATAACCACAGGGCACATAAGAATTTAAACATTTGTTTTACCAGACATGCTTATAATTCTAATTTTCATGTTTATGTACTGTCACATTCTTATAGGGTGATGTGCGTCAAATTTTATTAGCAAAATAAAATTCCCTGCCACGCGTGAGGCTTTTTGTTTTATTGCGATGGAATGGTCCGGAATTCAACCTTTCCGGCCTTTATATTTGTACTGAAAAAGTAAAAATAAGTACAGTTTTTTTTATTTTATTTACAGTAAAGAAGGACTTTACACTTTCTTTAGATAAGCAGGTACCTACCTAGTTTATTTTTAATTCAAATGTATTATAGACAAGCATGTAGGTCACGTTGTGCTATGTGGTCGCTGCTACCCATGCTACTACAACTACACCCCACTTTAATAAAACCTTATTCTCACCGCAGAAATCAGCGGTGGTATCGTCTATGTGTTCAAAAAAACTGAGTAAATTAGATGAATATCAAACGCTTAGTATTATGTAAAGACTGTTTCACGGAACTGAAAAGAAAAGAAAAGTTTGAATTTGAATGTTCACTTCAAACATAAAATAGAAGCTAGAATACCTTATTTAAGATAAATTCTCGTGCATATATTTGATGTCAAAGCCAGTAAAATGAGCCGAGAACGGCTAACGAGGGCATAGTCAGCCACCGACCTAATTAGCTGGCCTCTTCAGGGAGCTGCTATGTCTTTTAACCCTGTGGGTGGTGGTGTTAGTGTCGAATGAAGTAAATTCACTAAAATGTTTATTATATTAGTTTATAAAGCGCGCATCTGAAGTGATGACTATCTGTTTAGCATAGTTACAGTGCAGGACTGCCTCTCGAAGAGTCCCTCTTTCCAATTTTCTATTCTTATATAATGCTCCAGAAGATCTAAAGAATAATTAAACATCTTCATCCCGTTAAATAAACAACGACTGTTTCTATCCAAGTTTTGATGGTAAATTTATTGTTTAGTAATAATTGCGGGCTTACAGTTACGGACCGCCCGCTGTTGTTTAATGCTCTATTGTTACTGAAATGGAGATTTCTCTGCGTTGAAAATATAATAAGTATATTCTTAGACACGTTTCCAGATGAGAAACTTCCGTTTATCAACGTTTTGGGAGTTGTGTATCTAATGGTCATTGCAGTTAATGGGTGTGATTCAGATCAAATTATATTAAACAAACATGAAGGGATATTTCAACTTCTTGACAGGAAACTTGTAGACCATATTTTATTAAAAATAATATTTTGACATTAACATCTATATATATATATATATTAGAGACCTGTAAGTTTATTAAAAAATACCCAAATTTCTTTACACTACGCGACGACGAACCGCGACGATACCAAAGTCGACAAAAACATTTATTAGTAAAGCCTGCCTCAAAACTCAAAATGTACAGCTCCGGACCATACGCGATGTGTATAAAAATTTTCAATAAATTGCCAAATGAGATCCGATTGCTAAATAATGAAGTGACTTTCATAAAAAAATTACGTCAATATCTAATACAAAATTGTTTTTACAATATAAATGAATATTTTATGAATTAAGGTATTATAGAACGGTATTGTAAAACAGGTCGGTCCGCTCTCACTTCATTATTGCAATACCCTGATAGGGTTCATGTATGAACTGTATATAATATTTAATGTAACATCATATATGTACCATGAACGCAATAAATAATTGAGTATTGAGTATTGGGTATTGTTAAATGTTAATATCCGTAACATAGTTTCTAAAATAATTCCTACTTGATGTCCCCTATGGCACACAGATCGCCTGGTCGTAGAGTAACAGGTTCAGGGTTTCATTCTCTGTCTAAAATATGGATTTAGAGGTGTTTTCCTAGTTTTGGTGTATAATAATTTGTAAATGGTACCCACGACATCCCACGACACAATGGGGCTCGTACTTTGGGGCTGTGAGTTTGAAACGTTATTTAACGTTGGTGTATCCTGCATATTCCTGCTATTCGGTGACAACAGTATCATACTCGAAATTGAGTCGAGTTGATTTCATATCGCACTGTACGTATATTGTATATACATACATATGCGCGCCCAGCAACTAATGCATTTAAATGCTTTCATAATACTCGAGTGGCGGTTTCTACGTGCTGCGTATGAATAAAAATATTTATTGTCGCATGTCGCGTAAACTGAATTAAAAAAACGGTTGTCTGTAATGTCGGTTTACTGGCGATAGTTGAACGTGACAACGTCATAAGAAAATACTTGTTGCTATAAACAATTGACACCACATTCACTTTGCACTGCACTTCACACTTGACGAAAACATGTAAATGTATTATTGTATAGCAGCTGTCCACGCGGACGCATCACTCACTCAAGTAGGAGAGAGACAGATGTCGAACGCTGCCGAGCGCGGAGGCCAATTGTGCCTCTTTGTCGCTTTATCGTTCCGCGCTCTCGCTTGCACGTCTCAAGCCTTAAATGGAACGCCTCAGAGCGAGGTAACGCCGCATGAGTCATGTTTTTTCGTGCGTGCAGCTGGCTCCATCGAATTATAAGACGTTGTCACGTCACAATATTGATATTATTCAACAAAAAAATTAACATACTAGTTCTTGTATCTCATCATGTAATATGATAAAATTACTGATACAGAAAATTCACATTAATTTATTATGCAAATTATTCTTTTAAAATGGCTTTCGATAAAAACAATAGCATGCTGTGGACGGGATATAATTTTCACTAATACAACGTATCATTTTATTAAAAGCTTTTTTTAACTTGCAATGTATGTTTGTTCGGGTGGAATCTTGCTACTCAATTTTGAAGCAGATAATTTTTTTAACTAAAAAGTAAAAAATAAATTAAAATAAAAAAACGTTTTTAAAGAAAAAGCTTTTATTTAAATGCTCTAAAAAGAAGAAAACAAATATTTTCCTTAAAATTTGAACTATCAAATTTAAAACCTTATTATACACAATTTCCTTTTCAAAAAATCCAACCTGACTGCAAGTCTCACAGCTGGGCACGGGTTTCCAATATTAGAGGCCTGGAGCTAACCGCCACGTTCCCGCGAAAAATAGATTTTACGTTAAAAATTTCAATCATAATTAAAATGTAATTTTACCTAAAATTTGGAGCGAAATTAGAAATAAAACCCGCATATTCAAGACCGTTAATAATAGTATACAAATATACAATCGATGAAAAGCAGCTTACGAGCTTATTATTGTAATACCTCGAGCGTGACCGATTAAAGCATTACTTTGGCGCAATGGTAACCTTGCTGAATTGCAAATTGAGGGCCCCCAGTTCGATTCCTGTCGAAGCAGAGATTGAAATAACGAGTTTCAGTTTCTGTTCTCGGTCTGGGTGTTTGTGTTCATGTCTATGTGTGTGACCATGGCACCCACGACACAGGTTATATCTACCGTACTGTAGGATTATGTTATGAGTGTCAGTAAACATTATTTAATTATTTTATTTTATAAATCGTTAAAAAGTTGTCACTATTTTGAAAGCCTCGGTTATAGATATCGTGAAGTATCCGATATTGAACGAATTGTATTTCAGGGCATTAAGAAGTGCTTTGAATATTGAGTAAAATATACTTTTAGATGTAAATGGGATTAAAGTAAATTGTAGAAATGTGCCATTATGGTGATATCATGTATAGCCCTGAAGAGTTTTTTTTGTTTGTTTGATCGGGCTAATCTTAGAAATTACTGGTTCGAATAAAAAAATATTTTTATTGAATATTCCATTTATTGAGGGGTAAAAAACTGAAGTCCACGCGGACGAAATCGCGGGCGGGCTCTAGTTCGATATAAATCGCTTCAAAGACAAGACAAATATTAGTACATTCTCTTGACTAGGTTGAAGAACAAAATTGATTTAACTAATAAAGATGTAATTTTATTTAAAAATCATTAGTAATCGTGTGGTGGAGTTGGTGTGTAGAGAGCGACCAGTGAAACGCACAGATGTTAGTTACCAAGTCTATTAAATTACACAATTTATTAAATACACAAAAACCACAATCGTATACAATCGCTGAAAAGCAGCTTACGAGCTTATTGCTGTAATACCTTTAGCGCGGCTGATTAAAGTATTACGTAGTGAAAACCTTTTGTCTTGTACTTAAAGCTGCAATCACAAAACAATATAATACTTTGCTGATAAAATCACGACAGATTAAGCAAAGAGAATACGGTAACGGATTAGTTCGAGGTATTAATATTTTCAGCAAGAAGTTTTCATGTAAATAATAACCGCGCGTGATCGTATACAATCATATACATAAAATAAATTAATAATTATCCTGCTTTCCAAGCGTAGTTTAGTGCCACGTTTTAAAGGTATGCATTTTATTTTTTTCTGTGCACAGTGTCCAAGATGTCCGTGCTTCGGTCCCATCAACATCGACATTGATGATAACCGACAGTCCCGGTTATCATCAATGTGATTTGACGACCCGTGAGTTGCAATGGTTACCATACCGGACTGCCGATCGGAGCTGAGGGTCTCGGGTTCGATTCCCGGCGGAGCAGAAAGTTAAATGATAAGTTTAAAATTTCTGTTTTCGGTCTGGGGGTTTGTGTTTCCGTCTTTGTGTGTGTCCATGATACGGACGACACCGGGTATTATCTACCTTACTGTGGGAATATGAGTGTGAAGCGTTATTTACAGGACGATTCACTTTGCAAAACAGTCGTCAAACCTTGACGAAGATCTTATAGGCGGTTTGAAAACATCCAACAGCAGGTTGGCCAATAACCAGCATACCATGCAGTGCCATGCACCATCTTGAATTGAAGCAAACTTTTGCTTAAACTTGTACCATAAAACCATGTCACTTGCCAAATTTTAAAGTGATCCTGTTAGATCTCGATTTTATTTATTTTTTAAGAACAGATCCCTAAAAATATAGTTAAAAAAACTAAAAAATAAGCTTTTGAAGCACATCAAACTAAAAAAATTAAAAATAATCAGAAAATAATAATGAACAAAAAATACTAGTATTATTGTGAAAAAAGCGTGGGGCGCTTTGTGCCATATTTTTCGTATATCGAGCAACCAACAAACAAAATTACTAAGCGAGTTTTTTAGTTTTTTTAACTATATTTATTTTTCATTTTTTAGTTCGATTTAATAATGTAAGAAATATTTTTTCAAGTTCTCGGAATTAGATAAACTCATGAAATTATTGTATTGACACCGATTGTTGATAAGTGTTCAAAGTTTCAATTAAATCTGTCCGTTGAAAGTAGGTTAAATTCGAGTCCAAAGGAGAGTTACAAACAAACCACAAACTCACTCATGTTAATAAATAGTATTTTCAGACAAAACATTATGAAGATAAAAAAAATATTTAGCAACACGAAGTAAAATGAAAGAAAAAAAATGGAGGAATGATTGAACTGGCTATCATAGTAAGTTTTCTTGAGCTTCTCTTAAGTAACGCCAGTAATCGCAACAAGTTATCGTGTTCGAGGAACGTCCAGGAATGGCTACTAATGCTGAGTGTTTCCAAGTTCCTCCTTCTGTTGAGTGTTTGTAAGTAGTAAAGTTGAGCAGTGGATGTTGTTGGGATTAGACAAGTTCCTTGTACTAACTATTCCTAAATCTGCTCAGTTAATTTTATCGTTCTGAATCCATTATGAAGAGATCGGCGCAGATACTCTCTAATTTATAAGAACTTCAAATTAAGAAAAGATAAAACTGTGTCTCGCCTCCTGCCTGAGAATCAAAGTACTATATTTTGTATCATGAAAAAATTATAAAAAATACTGCTGCAGAGTCAGCCACCTAGCAATGACCATTTCGCAGTGGATATTTTATTAGATTCTCTCTTTACCATAGAAGGATGGAATTATTCACTTTGCATATCTGCCAGTCATCAAATTTTATTCAAATATTACATTTATATGACCAACCATTAGATTTATTTTATTTTGATATGTGGTTTACACCCATAGAAGGCAGAATGTGCAATTTAGCGAGATTTTCCATGTTCAAACAATCAAAAATTATCCAATGGTGTTAATTACATTCCAGTTATCAACTTGTACGCCTAGTGGAGTGGATATCATAGGAGTAAACAGAAAATAATTGTATTACGACGTGTAGGTGCAATAGTAATCGGACAGCAGAACGAGGGTCCCGGATTCTATTCCAAAATTTTTATATGTTAAATTTTCTGTGCTTAGTCAGAGCATTTGTGGCCTTGTCTTTTTTACTTCCATGGCACCCACGACACAGATAATCCTACTCGTAGTGGGAGCATTACTCTCCTGGACTATCAAAAAAAAATACATACATGTGCATAATATGTGAATTAACCTCAAAATAAAATTTTATCAGAGCTGTCTGTTTTATCTTACTTTAAAATGAAATAAGTACTTGTGAAATACCTAACAAACCGTTTGAAGGAAAATAAAAACAATTCATCTGTTAAAACCTTTTATTTAAAGAAAGTGTGCCAGCTGTACGAGTACATACTGAATTGTAAAATGTTATTTAATAAATTAAACATAAAGCATTATTGAATAAGAAAAAGAAATAGACACTTCAGTTTTAGAGTATGAGTCATTTTAAAGAGCAAGCACTATGACTTGCGCAGGCTTCGGAGCAAATCATAGTGATATCTACTTCGGAGTCTATCGTTTGGCACTCATAATAGCAAGCGTACGCGTGGCACCGGGCACTCTCCTGTTCATCCTTCTCGGCAACTTTTGTTATAAGGTTTCTATATTTCCATAGAAACGAAGCTATAATCGTTAAATTTAACTCATTGAAAAACTTCAAAATTATGACATTTGGTAAAAATGTTTAGTTATACATTTAAAATAACATCTACAAAATTTAGTTTTTGTACATGATCTGGAGAGTTAATGAAGGATTCTTTGAATGAAGAAAGTGGATTCTTCAAACACTCAATTTACCTCAGTTTCCTCTGCCAACAATTTAAGGACTTACCTATGTAATCGAAGTAGATTTCAATAGTTTATGCCTTGGACAATGTACCTGAAAAAAGTCAAAAAGATTGCATTAGCACAATATTTCTGATGCTTCTGCTTCTCCCTGCGAACTCGAGATCAAATAAATTGTAAAAGACAATATTATTTACGAGCACGTGTTCAAATTTGTTTAGTATCTGATACGAAGCCCGGAAACATAATACCAATTCCATAACGAAAACCGAGAACAATAATGGGAATTGTGACAGAAATAAAATTATGTTTGTAACGCTGCAAACAATGGCTCTCCTCTGAACATCAGTAAGAATATGTTTTAAATATGTACACTGAAATATAATATGTCGTGATAGGTATAAAATTAAATATGTATTTTGCACACAAAATATTTATACCACCACTATTAATTTTGATGTAACGTCACATAGCTCAAAAACTGGTTGTTATTCGAGCGTAGCGGAATATACGAGGCCTGTGAGTTAAATAATAAAAAATTCATTAAATAAACTAAACACTGCAATAATAGTTCCGAATGGAGTTTTTATTCTTATGATAAAATAGTTATTTCATTCTAAGCTCGTCGCCAGGCTGCGTGCTTCATAAAATTGTTACAGCACCACAATTTCATTTAAAACATTATCATGAAGACAAATTCCGAACAAACACGAATAAATCCACAACGTGTAAGAAGCGGCTTACAAACCATACAATGTGGATTTAGGTTTGTATTTATGTGTGTCCGGCGAACCGCGGTGTTCACGCGCCATAAAGGCTGCGACATACGAGCTCACGGAAGCTGTCTTAAACTGACGCTTTCCTTAACACAGTGTACCCATTTTGTACTCTTATTTTATGAAATGATCCTTATTTCCTTCATTCTACATTTAAGTGGTCAAGATATCGGTCTCCGAAGTGGGAGCGGTCGAAATTTGTTACGACCTTATTCATCGCTGCCCCACGGTAGATTTTCATGCATTTTCAAAGAGAAAGTATTTTCAAAAGTTGCACAAAAAATTTTCACAGTCATTATGACTACCAATCCCTCCCAATCTCTCCCCAAGGAAAGACCAGCAGATGGATATTAAAAAGGTTAAAAAATTGCACTAACAATATGTAAATAAAAGCATAATTTTTAAACAGCGAAAGTTTTTCACCATCTGCGCTAATCTTATTATCATTGCTTCATTTGAAAACAAGTGACAAAGAAATTGTAATTGCTGTAAGAAACTGTAATTGTACTTGCAAGCTACGTGCTGTTTAATACAGTACTTACGATGCCTCTCAGAACTTCCTGCAAGTAATACAGAAGTCAAAATTGCTCTAAACTTGACGAACCATGTGGCGTAATGGTTACCATGCCGGACTGTCGATCGGAGAGTCCCGGGTTCGATTTCCGGTGAGGCAGAAATTTGAATGTTGAATTTAAATTTCTGTTCTCGGTCTGGGTGTTTTTGAGTGTCTGTCAAAGTGTGTGTCCATGGTACCCACGATTAAAGGTATATATTATTTATATTAGGTATATAATATTAAAGGTATACCCATTGTGGTAGATAGTGGAGTGTGAAACGTTATTTATTTATTTATAAACCCATCAAAACAACAACTATGCATACCAAATACCATAAGTGTATGTGCAAGAAATTGGAAATAAACGTTATTAATATTAAACACTTTTCCGCACAGCAGTACATGCGCAGTCGTTTGTTGCACCTTGCTACAGAGGGACAAAGACCTGTTGTGATGACTGTAGTTGCTGCAGACCACGGACATCTACAAACAACCTCAAGCAAGCGTGTGTCTTCCCCAAATCCCATGCACTTCTAAGAGAATTCCGGAAGCCGATGGTCGCTTCATATACGAGTAATTCGGCCGGCAAACTCACCTTATCACCGAAACACAATAGATTTCATTTTCAAAGTAAACATTAAGAAACCTTCTAATCGTATTTACTTGATCTTAGCTGAATAACAATCATGCTCACTCTACCCAACGAGATAAGGCGAGCAAAAATATACGGTATAAGCGGTATCTTAACTAATCGCGTCTGGCTATGACAGGGTTTTATATTGTCTCCTGGAGATAGGCCACTGCGATAACTCACTCGTGGCAATCCTTTGGCAGGACTTTGCTCAAAGCAAAAAAAAAAGGTATCATTGTAAAATAGTTTTATACACGTATATCAAAAATTATTTCGTTCTTATAGATCAAAGTCTGTTGGTTGATGCGGAAACCTGTTTGTTTCAATTATTGTTAGAAATACGAGTAGCAAGAAATAAAACGGAATGAAATATAATGAAAATACTCCATTCACTGTGCCATTTTTAGAAACTCTTAGTGTAAATTCACAGTATCTGCAGGTAAGTTGTTAAGCCTTGTCGGAAGTTTTGTGGGCGGTTTCATAAAATCTGTCAGTGGGTCGGCCACTTAACCGCATCTCCACCAACTCGCATTGGAGCACCGTGGTGGAGTAAGCTCTAGATCTCCCTTGTAATCCGGAAGACCCGTGGCCCAGCGGTGGGTCACAAAAAGGGTTGTAGTCAAAATCAAGCATATTAATTACTTGCATTATGTGTTGTTACTACTTATCTGTATTGCAATTCAATGTAAAGGTAATTGAATTTTGAATCTTTGAAACTGAGATTGTATCTTGCATCATACGTGACTACTCTCTCCACAAGTCCATTATCATAGCGTCACATATTCCATCGTCGCTGAAGGTTCGGGAGCTCGCAAACCGCAGAATATGGCTCTCCAAGATCTCCATTACAGATTGCAGCCAGTTAGCGCCGAGCGATGAACTGAGGGCGATGGACCCTTAATGCCACGGTTGAGATTGGCTTGGGATATTGGGGCATGGCACGGTTGAGACGTCGATTGTTGGAGTATGAAGTAAAGTTTCTTAAATCATGTATTTAAATAAATATTGATATTTAAATGTAATTGTTTAATTTAGGACGAACGTCTGAAACAAAACTTTATTATTATTATTAAACAAAAATGTGATAAATTAACTTTTTACGCCCAAGACGACGCAAGAGTAGTTTTCGTGTTTTTTGCACAGACTTCCAAAAACTTATTTGGAGTCTTGCCAGTAGGTATATCACGGTTTAAATTTAGATTTTGAAATGATCTTCCAAAATCTCGCTTATCGTAGCGTATCGCTTTAATGTAAATTCAGAAGAATTCTAGTTCCAATTTGTAAATGATGAACGACATCATATTGTAACAACACCTGTGTGTGTCACAACACAATCCCACTTGCCCGAAGTAGTCTGGTTAATAGAGGATAATTTGAACGGTTGTCTTTGTCAGCAGTAGAATGTAAACATGAAATACAATATGAGAATTTTTTTTCGTTAGGAATATGCTGCGAAACTTAGTTATAGCTATAGTTAGTACTTATGACTTCTTTTGGAAAGGAAATACTATTAGTTTAGAATAATATATACTATAATACATTATAGAAACCAAGTTCGTGCACCCCAATTGAATCATATTGATTGGTGCCACTAATGGCACCAAACGCCGGGCCGCTCCGCAAGACTTAACGTTAAATTTTATAACAACACTTTTTAAAAACTAAAGAAATCTAATAAAATAACTTTTCACAGTGTTTTCAATATTTTGTAGTATTTTATAGTTAATTTGGTCAAAATAAAAATATTTTGTTTGTCAGATGTGACAGCTGTAGGAATCTATTTAGTGCTTAAATTTTGACAGCGCGCTTGTATGAAGACACTTATTCTATACGTATTTATGCTAAGTGATTGTTCTCGCTAAGTTTTTATTTGCCCCTCACAGTTGAGGTACCTCATCCACATTTCAGATGGAGCAAACTTTAAGGTGCGTCAGAAGATTGAATCTTGAACTCTACCAACGGAGTCCGGTGTCTTAATCATAAGTAGCTACTGTACTGTAATGGGCCTACAAAAAATTAGTTAACCTTACTTAAAATATTAATTACTTAATAAATCAAAATTTATAATCACAAAAAATTTAATTTTTGAAGATTTAATAATAAATTTTTTTTATTACAATAGTTAATGGCAAACAAAATTAAATGTATGTATAAGTAAAGTATTTAAATATAGAAAAATAAAATAAAATACAGTAAAATAGATTTTGTATGTAAAAAGGAAAAACAGTTCGAGTTATATATTAATGCTGTTTGTTATCGTTGACGGCCGGCGTAGGTAGGTAGAACGTTAGAGCGGCGGTCATAGAGTATATTCGGCAAGACTAGAGAAGCAATTATCATTTCAGTGCTACGACCGACGTGCCAATTCTCTCGCGCCTTTAAATTTATTCGCAATAGTATCTTGATTCTCACGATCTTTCTGTATGTGCTGAATATGTGAACTTTCTATCTTTTCCTATCGTTTGCTTACTACTACCGTCAAGGCACTATACATTATGTACGGAGCAAGTCGTATTAATGTAAATATGAACATCATTATACTAATTACCATCATTGTAGGTACTGTTACTAGTATTACGTCGATCCTAGCTACATTAATTACGGTACATCTATATGCTATTACTAAGATTGACATACGGTCACATGAGCACCGGATTTAAAGGAGAGCTTTTTTACTGCTTTCTCAAAGGTTGTCCCATAATTTACACGTCCATGGTAAAAAACGCTTTAAAGCAGACTGTGGAGGACCGCCAAGAGGCCAAATGGTGCCGGTGGTTTCATCTGGTGGTACAACTATAGAATGGCTGGCTGCAACCCTTTTGCGTCCCACTGCTGCACGGGTCTCTCCCCCTTATTGGGGAGGCCTGGAGCTTACTCCACCACGCTGCTCCAATGCGGGTTGGTGGAGATGCGGGTTAGTGGCCAACCCGCTGTCGGATGTTTTCAAACCGCCCATAAGGCCTCTGACAAGGTTTAACGACTGTTATCTATCGCCAACAACCAGGACCGACAGCTTAACGTGCCCTCCGAAGCACGGAAACGCGCATGAAATTTTTTGCCACTAGCGGTCACCCATCTCACAACCGACCGCGCCCGTTTGGCTTAGCTGCGTAGACCGTTTGCGTTCTACGCTAGCCGCCGAGCCATGCGCGCTTCATATAATGGTTACGTAGGCATCATTAGACAAGTTCCTCGGAGCACTCAATAAAGTAAAAGCGGTGGAGCCCGTAGAGCGAGCTTATGTCTCTCCGCAAGGTTAGCGGTTCTTTATATACCTACTCATAAATCTGTATAAAAGTAATCGCAGTTTCCAATGCCCCAAAAGTCCGAGCTTAAAGCTCCTATAAGCCGTTAAGTCGAACCCGTACAAAGCCTTTGATTGTGTTTGCACGCAGCTGATACGAGAATGAACACGGGATAATCTCAAATCTAGAGTGTACAGTGGAAAACTCCGATAAACATTGTAAGGTGGTAGAACTTTCAAGGTTTGATTGGGGAAGTATCATCACGCTATCAATTTCTGCCGTGAAGCAGTTCTTTTTTGTTCCGGTGGAAATGTGCAGTTGCCGGACTCACATGAGGCGACCATCCTCCGATTAGCAGCGCAACTGCATAAGACCTCAGAACATACTTACTCGTACCTATGCTTATTTGAGGTTGTATGTAAATGTCCTTTGGCTGCAGCGACCACTCTACATCCCGTGGCTTGCATGCTCGTCTGCTACTCCACTCAAACAAAAAAAATCCAATGTAAAGTTGATTTGAATTGAATTGAAAGCAATTATATTGTAGTTTGGATGCAAAGTGCAAGTTCACCTTATCGTAATTTCCAAACACAAAGTTACCCCAAGGTAATAACACGCGGCCTGTATACTTGTCCATGTTTGAACACATTTAAATTTAAAATAAAATATTTCAAGATTTTAAATTTATTTAGGTGGCTCAACTAGACGATGGCAGGTATCATCGCCACAAATGCTTACTGCTGAAAATAATAAATGAATGGAATGATTTTGTAGTAACGTTGCTTTTTCAAATACAGCAAACGAAATGAAAAAAAACATAGAGGAAGACTGTAAAATAGAAATTAAGAAAAAAACTTTTTTTTTATACGAAACATTAAAGAAGTACAAAGATAAATTGCATAGTAAAACAGAAGGGATTCGCGGGCGCAACCTTCAATTTGGGGGGGGGATCGCCAAGAAATTTTGGGGGGTCACTAAGAAATTTGGGGGAAGAGGTGTCTCAAATTGGCTTGTTTCGCCTTCCGTCTACGCATGCCTGATGGATTTTGGGGGAGGGGGGGGTCATGTCCCCTGTGACCCCCCCGCCTAAGACCGCGCCTGGATTCACCTTGAGTCAGTTCAGGCGGTTCAGTCCATCTGCGAGAAGATAATTAGCGTTAAAGGAGTACATTTTCCTGCTTCCCCATTCCACTCGCTCTTTAAGTAAATTGTTACTAAGGCCAGGGTAATCATAAAATATATATAAAATTTCAGTATTTTCTATACGGTTTTATGTATCATTAAATATGCATTATTATATGTGAATTACATTATAATATGAATGTCTGTAACAGTCTTGTTTTATTTCAATTCAAATCAGCGTTGGAATTAAAAAATATGCAAGAGTACCTACGAGTAAGTGTCGCCTAAATATAAAGGGATCGTGTATTGATGACACTGTATTTCCGGAAATTCTCCATTATATCGCTAATTTTATACGAATTACTTGCTAAGAAACGCTCACTTGTAAGTCGTGAACGTCACCTTGCGTCGAAACTATCGCCTAACCTCCTAAGACCCCTTGTACAAATTTTTGCACAAAATAAATGTCGTCATTCAGTACCGGAAAGATTGCAACCTCCATAGTGGTGTGGTCCCAGCGTACAAAATTTTATACATATTTTTTAATTGACCCGCACTTTCTTTTTAAATCAGTAGACAAAATTTGACTGCTATACGCGTCTATGGATAAGTTTGACGTTTCGTTTCGCAATGCAACCAACTTAAAAAAAACAAAGCTGTCAAAATCATTTGTGGGTGTCGGTGGAAGATGGCGAATGGACAGCGAAGAAGTAAGTTTCAATCAAGATTTAA
The DNA here is from genome assembly GCA_911387765.1 of Pyrgus malvae. Classification (NCBI taxonomy): domain Eukaryota; kingdom Metazoa; phylum Arthropoda; class Insecta; order Lepidoptera; family Hesperiidae; genus Pyrgus; species Pyrgus malvae. The sequence goes on along the minus strand of OU426958.1, from coordinate 355,141 downwards.
GCAACGCAAGTAAGTTTCGATATTTTGGGACTTAATAAAGGGGGCAATTAAGAAATATTAAATATTATTTGAAGTATGAACTTATAAAAATCCTATTAACTTTAATCATAAAAGAAATCTAGTTCACACGTCTAAGGAGCAAACTCAATTCCCACGAGGGATTTCCATCAAGAACATTCTAACATTGATCGACGAGTTATTTCATTTTATATACTTGTGTACTCATATATTATATGGTCACAGAAAAAATATTACTGAATTTCTCATATATACAATTATTCATTGTATAGTTTGAAAAATAAGTAGGTATTTTGAAAATGGTAAAACCTTCATGGCTTGTCCTGGGAAGTACAACCGCCACGCACCACACCATATTTTTGTTTTAGTAGCACACTGTTATTGGCTAGACTTATATAACTATACAGATAATTTATTTCAATATTGATTTCTTATCCTTTTTATACCTCTTTCTTTATCGTTTACGGGATGGCAGGGCTATATTAATTAGAGCTAAGACGAAAGCTGCACCTTAAAGTTAATTTCTTTCTCTTGCTCAATGGTAAAATTGACAACCCCTCAGCACTGAGTTCTTGTAGTCTTGAGAATCCGCGATGTCGTAATATGCTTGAAGGGCACATCGGCAGGAGGCCCGGTCGGTTGCTGGCGGTGCCCGCGGTGCGCACGCGTCCTTACTCAGACGCCAGAAGCTTATTTTATAATACGTTAAATATTTTTATCCTTCGATGTAGAATATTCCTTAATAACAATAAATGAACGAGGAGAGCATCAGCCTCCAGAGTTGCAGTGCAGCTGCATACTATGTCAGGCAATATTCAAGTTTGCACGTGGTAGCATAGACTTAGCATATTATACTTGGCTGCAACCCTTTTTGTGTCCCACTGCTGGGCACGGGTCTCTCCCCAGTATTGGGGAGGCCTGGAGCTTACTCCAATGCGGACTGCTGGAGATAAATAATACTTACGTATATTATAAGTCTATGCGTGGTAGTGTGTAGATGTCACTGTTGACTGTAATACAGTATGCACTGAATGAAAACATTGTAAGGTTTTAATGAATATCGAAACTGAACGGTACTAATATCAATCCATAATGTGTTTTCATAATAAGGATTACTCAATATTGTGGAAAGTCTGGATCTCTTATATTTTGGTAGTAAATTGGTAGTGAACACTTAAATTATTATTTTTTTTGCATCAAACGGAAGGTTCAGATCTAACCATATAGTGAATATGAACCAAGTCACAACGGAGCAGCGTGGCGGATAAGGCGCCAGGTCTTCACTATGGAGAAAGAACCTCGCCAAGCCGTGGGACATAAAATGTGTTGCATCTAGCCCAGTGAATGTGAAATATGCCTCTAGAATATTTAATTTATTTTTTAAGGCTTCTGATATCTATAATAGAAACACTAGAAATCCAAACAGAGTAGTTTTGTCAGAAGTACCTAGAATTACTGTATATAAGAAAAACTGCTATGTAATGTGCGGAAAGATTTTTAATGCTGTTCCCTATGATTTTAAAGACCTACCAATAGCATGATTCAAATTCAAATTAAAAATATGGCTTTTGGACCAAGCATTCTATACAGTGAAAGAATATTTAGGCCGATCTAAATTACAGTAATATTCATTGATATGACTTGGTAACAAGTATTTGACATGGACTTTTTATTTATTTAATTAGTATTTTATTATTGTAATTGAATTTGTAATTTTCTTTGATTTAATTGTTCGGATTATTAGTGTATAATTTTTTTAAGTTTATTGATATATTATTGACGATTGATATTGTAATTTTTATTAGTTTTATTAGATTTAAATACTGCACGTCATATAAAATTTTGTATGTCAAAAATATTTGGCTAAGTATATTGGAACTGTCGACAATTTTATGTAAAACCTTATTGACCTATACTTATTGACAAATAAATACTATTCTATTCTATTCTATTCTAAGTTTGCAGAGCTACGAGCCCCATTCCACGTCTTTGTTACAACAAAAATGTGCTATTTACGTCCACTTCTTTTCGAACAAAAGACTAGCCAAGTAAAGCCAAGTACCGTTAGGTGTCACAACTTGTTACATACAGCTCTCTTCTACACTTCAAAAAAGATGGATTAATAGTTTGTACCAAAAATCCCATCTTGGGCTCACCAACTATAAAAAAGGGTCAAAGGTCAACAAAAAAGTCATATTTATTTATTTTTATTTATTTAAACTTTTCTACCGTACAAAAGCATCGGATAGAAGGCGGACTTAATGCTTAAAGCATTCTCTACCAGTCAACCTTAAGGTAGTGGGAGATCAATGAAGGCGGTAACAAAGAAACAGTAACGAAATGTTACAAGGAGGAAAAAGAAAGCAGAAAAAAAATTGCGACACTGAAAGTAAAAAAAATACGAACTGTATAAAATATGTAACGAGGATTATAAAACATATTATTATAACAAAGATGCATAATAATCATAAAAAATAATATACGCAGAAGTGTAACGTGTAACGAAAAACGTTGATATGATATTATTATATATCTGTAATATAAATATAAATGTAAATAATAAAATATAATAAAAAATAAATAGTTACATATACGTAAATACCTACATATATATTTAGATTATACATAAATAATTAATACATATTTAATATATACGAGGGGGATGATGACCTTAAAGTTCACATTAGGCATAGCCTAAGTCATATAGGTCATACATTCAATGTGTTCATACAGTCTTTAAATTATGCAAGCTGTAGTTACCTCTACTGTACTTATAGTGCGAGGCTCATATAGGTCAGCTTTGATTGACAACCGATACGGGCTCTGAGATAATGAAGTTGACTCTATCTACAGGTACTCGTATATACATCTTTAGACAAGGTGCCTTCAGCACACGATAAAATTGCAATCGAAGGTCTTTGATTAGAAGGATTCGCATTAGAATATTATTGTAAGCACCCATTTAATACTGACACTTGTATTTAATATAGGTCTTATTCTCGCCTATTAGTATGCCAATATAATATGTTAATATTTATTCTTTTTGAGAATAAATGTTTTTAAACCTAAACCTAAATTCTAAAACTGAAGAAGAACGGAAAAGAATCATTTGGTTTTCTTGGACAATTGCAATTTGACTGTTGCAATTTTTACTTTACAGTTCATATAAACTGCTCAAAAATTAACATAACATTATTCAATGACAAAGGTTTATTTGAAGTTTAATTTGTTTATAAATATAAAATGGTAAATGGTATATAAAATGGTATCTTCGTGCAGCAGTTGTTTATTATTCTGAAACGTTTTCTTGATTTGTAAAAACCGTAAAAAATGTTTTAAAAAACAATAAAATACGTTCTTTCTAAAGAACAGCTTCCAAATTTTATCTGAAGGAATCTGATAATAAGCGCCGACCTTTAAATCTGGCCGGACAGCCCCGACACTGACAGACAGGGGAGCGGATGGCGCTCGCTTAAGTATTTAGTTAATTGCTGTTAATGTAATAAAGATTAGATCAGACTCAGGTTGTGTTTTTTATTTTATCTGTGAGAAGCTTTTTCTTCGAACACTATTATTGTTATGTTGCATTAGGAAATTTATTTGTCGGAGGACTCAATGGGTGCTTTGAAAACATCCGACACCGGGTTTGCCACTAAACAGAATCTACATCAACCCGAATAGGTGCAGTAGGTATTGTGGAGAAAGCTCTAGTTCTCTTCAATATTGGGTAATGACCCGTGCCTAGTAGTGCAACGTAAAAATGGTTGAAGCCATTATACATTACCCACAGTTATTAACAGCTCCTAATTTCTGTTTATACTGATTTCCGGGACGTCATCAAATGCTCCAGATTAATAATACATAACATGTTCAAAGATCAATTGCATACATTTTAAGAGGATTTCTATGATATCAGGAAGCTGCTCACTAAAACAAACCATTTCTGTGTAGAAGTGCGGGGCTATAATGAGGGATAACTCAATTCCACAATCTGCCAATCAGTAAGTAGGCCATGAAACTTGGGCATTGAAGTAAATACGAGTAAGTGTATTTATAGTTTCAATAAGTGCCAAAAAAATTGGAACACCTTAACGCAACCATGTTGAACGTTTGTATTAACATCTACTAGGCTTCTTGTCCTAGTCCCTGTAGCTTCAAGATTAAGAATAGAGCTATGGTATCCCCTGCCTGATCGTAACAGGCGACTAAAAGGGGGCGGTGTGTGCGTGGCCGCATGTCGCTGTAAGCATCGGAAGATGCAGGAGAGCACATCTGCTCTCCCGAAGATGGGCCTATTCTGGGGCGTCGCGCCTGGAGGACACCGGTGCGTTCCGCTGGAGATCCCGGAGTCCTCCCCAAGAGCAGAAGCAGTTACCGAGGGGATTTTAGTGCGGTCAAATCCCACATAACCCGATACTTAGGTACCCTCTCCCAAGGTGCCGGGTACCTTTTGAAGGTTCCCCTCCCCCCTCCCCCCGATTCCAAAAAAAGGCTTGTTGTCCTACTATCAGTCTATTTAAGGAACTCTTATCAAAAAAGTAAAACGGAATTTTTTGACTTTCAATTATCAATTCGTCCGTTTTTCCGCCCAATGCCGACCATTCTCCAAGTCCAATATTTTTTTTTAGAATTTCATAGAGTGTGTTTAAAAAAATATAGTATTACAGACATCGAAGTATCGTGACTTTAAATGTAGTGTCAAAAACAGAAAACAATACTATACAACCCATCTCAATCTCGTTATCATTGCGTCCGAGACTTCGATTCAAATAACAACATTGTTTGCAGGTCGGAAGCTGTAACCGACAATGAGATGATAACGACTTGTCTAGATACAACAGAGCAGAGACAGCAACGTCCAATGCCCTGAATACAAATTGGCTGCTATTGGTGGTAGCTTCGAAGCGTTATATACTTTACTTAAGCGTATACTTGTTTATACCATAGCTTTAGGTCCAATAATACAAAGATAAAGATGCAAATAATAGTGCAAAAATAGCGGTTTTTGTAAATATTTTTCTGAAATATTTACTTCCTCATATTTATTTACTAAGAGTTACATAATGTTTTTACTAGGTTGTACAAAAAGATTCATTAACTAATTTTGTATCCGTTACTTATTTTGTATAAATATTTTTACTCCACTTAAAGCGGTTTGCGTACGTACACGTACGAACGTACCTTTTCGGCAAACGCGCTTGCACGCGCGTAATTTGAACTGACTGCGACAGAAGGAGGGTTATTGCACCTGTAAATGACAAATGTTGAGGTTTCGCGGGTAAAAAACAAACACACGAGGAGCGAACGCGCCCAAAAATATGCTAGTTTGAAGCCGCTCTGAGATCAGAACCGCCAACCCGCATCAGAGCAGCTTAGATGAGTAAGCTTCTGGCCTCCTCATTAATATGGAGAGACCCGTGCCCCCCAGTGGTTGCTGCAGTTTAAACAAAACATTTTTGCCTTTTCTGTGTAATCGGCTTTTAAACAAGTAAGCATATAAGCTTATTAAAAATGGGTTTTTATACAATGTGAGCAAAAAACTAGCAGAAAAATCAAACATGCTTTTATAAATGTAACAAATAAATATTTATCATAAAGTTACTGAAAAGCTATAAACGATTAATTGTTACGGTAGTCATCAATCTATAGTTTTATTTATCATTTTCATTTATTTTCTTTTTATTCATCAATCTATTTAGAACTAGTGGCCGCCCGCTACTTCATCCGCGTGGCCTTTTGTATGGCTCCCCTGGGGTTGCCCGTGTCCATAGGCGACGGTGATCGCTTAACACGCGCAGAAACGAACAGACAAACACACAAACAGACAATAATTTTAAAAATCATTGTTTTGGATACTATTACGCTAATAAATCTCAAATATCTTCAATGTACAGAAACCGACTTGTTACAGATTTATTATATAATGTAATAGATACTTAAACGATGCGAATCTTATATTTAAGACGTAAACTAACGATCCCATTGCGAAGTCTATTTGAATCCAAGTCACCGAATGAATTTATGAATAGTACATTCATAAATTCAGATGACACATTTATGCGAGATCTAGAATATGGTTGACTGTTAGTATCCTATTGTGGCTCAACAACTTATTGGCAAATTACCTATTACACAACACATGCGGGTCTCAATTGCGAGATATTGGGAGCTGTTGTGCCAAGTCTAGTTCGTAAACCTCGATTTCTATTACCACTTGCTGTTTGGTTTTAACATTTATAAGCCTCCATTGTCCAAGATACTCGTAGAGCAGCGACGGCCAAGCGAGAGCAGCTATGACCAAGCGGGAAAGACCGCGGTCTCCGGCATGGAGATACCGAGTTCAAACCTCTGACAAAGAAATTTATTACGGGCACATTTATTGCTGCTCCACGGTGAGGAAAAATATAGTGATATTTAATTACGATGTTTTCCATCGCCGTGCATGCCTGAGAGTTATACAAAATTTCTCAAAGGCACGACGTCCACCAATCCGCACTTTGCCAGCGTGGTGGTCAATGGTATACATCCCTCACACTCCCAAGAGGAGACCAGTGCCCTTAGTGGGACCTAATTAGTATGCCATATTATCATGACGTTGTCAAAAATCGGTACTGGAATAGTGGTAGGTGAGTAAATTTTTCAACCTGCATAAAGAAATTAATGTTAAAAACTTCTCAAGATCAGGAGTTGATACAACTTTAAAGACGCCAGTTATGAACTATATTATTGTGTGAATCATACACGGACACTCACAGCGTCGCAGATTTGTCATTCAAATATAGTAAATCAGTGTTGCGGAGATGTTTGCGGCGATTCAGCGGCGTCACTTGTTGCCGTTGAGTAGTTCAATGTAAGTTCTACATTGTGCGCTTATTCAATAGAGTAACGATACTGCTTCTTACTAGGTCACTTTATATGTATGTAGTAGTATAGAATGCAACTATATCACACTATATCAAAACAAACTCAAATTATAGATAAGTAGTAAGTATGAGTGTGTTAAGTACATCAATAAATAAAAAATATTAATTTAATGGGAGATATAAGATATCTTGATCACCTTTAAAAATAGAACGGTGTTCATAGAAAAACAGTGGTTATGTGCGGCGTGATGACGTTAAGAAATTGATACTGAATTGAGAGTCAACATCATACGATACCGTGGTCATTTAAAATAAGTTTAAAAAAGCCCAACTCTTATTAAATCAGTGTAGGATCGCAGCTGCCGGGAGCTTACTCCCTAATTCTATCAAAGCGATCATTTCGTTCTGCTATAAACACGTTATCGGATGACTTGTTACATACTATGACTTGTTAAGATGGGTGTAATACACTACAATGTATTTATTACATATTCATAGTAATGTTCAGAGGATAGTCGCGGTCGTAAGCCATCTTACCCTACATCGCTTATTATAATCGCTTCCCCTAGTAAGAATACGAGTACCAATTTTTTTCTGGGTTTGTGGCTTGCGACCGTCACTATCCTCTGAATATAATATATTAAGTATTATCATTATTTCACTACCACGATTTCTACCCAAAGGTTGTCTTGAAGAAATCGCTGCTTTAGCGATTAGACCGCATTTTAGTCACCACTGCTGTCCTATTATTATTTTTACTAATTTTTAATTGCATTGTACGTACGTGGTGTACAAATAAAGCGTATTTATCATTATTATTATTATTAGGTATATTTAAATATATAATATGTAGTTTTTCATTTAAAGTGATAAACGTTGATTATAAATAGTATATGTTATGGACATAATTTTTAAAATTTGCGTGATTTTTCAGTAGTCGGATTTTAGTCTTATTTTTGTATACATAAAAAGTTTTATACTTAGCTATACATAACAATTTTTATTGTATTTAATTATTTTGTATAAAAATATACGGTTTTAATATTAATACAATATTGTCTTGTATTCTTGTTATGTTGTAAGTAAATTCGACTTTTTGTTTTATTATGATTGTAAATATGAGATGTAAGTAGTCTAAATAATTAAACAAAATAAAATATCGTTTTATTTATTGCGACACCGGTATCTTGCGTCTAGCTTAAAGCGGCCAGGCGAGCTTGCCTACGTTATTGCATTACTCTGTCAAACGCCACTCTTCTCTCCTCTTTCTCAAAAAGCTCAGAATAAAAGCATTTAAAGAGGCTTATAACGACATCTCGGGTTTCAGTCGACGCCAGTGAAACTATTTACTAATTATCAGATTGCTCTAACTTTTATTTTTTATGTCTGAAGTAAGTAGATGGTACTTACTACTTGGATGGTACAGTACTAGCTAATGTTCTAGTTTAAGAGAAGTAATTTCTGTGTAGACCTTGATAACAAAAGCTGTAAAAAAAGCTCTCCTCCAAAGCCGGCAATGCTCGGGTGGCTCCCCTAGGGTTGCCCGTGTCCATAGGCGACGGTGATCGCTTAACATCACGCGGCCCGTCTGCCTTATTGTTAGGTTTATTTATAAAAAAAAAACATTTGATGCGAAAAAGTTAACAGACGATAAGCGTTAGGACTCTATAGAAGATTTGGTTTATTGAATAATAGCAAAATTAATTAAAAAAAGTGGTTGCAGATCGTTGTTCACAGATTCACTCGCATCAAAGGGAATTTTTTTATTAAATGGGCAAGAATTTTGCGACCGCTAACCAATTTCAATATTCTTTTCTTATATTTTTCGGTACAAAGCGATTGTTAATTTAAGCCTGGTTCGTGCTATTTCAATTTTTGTCATGGTGATTTTATTTTTATTTTTATAACCAAAATTTTAGTAATTCTCGATCCTGTATCGAGCTGTTTTATCGTACCAATAATGGTTATATTTTTTATTTAAAGATGTTTATTGAACGTTTAGTGAACTACCAAGAAGCTACGTGATTATGTATAGTAATCGTTTATATTGAGATGTCAGAATATACGACTCCTCGAGGTTGAAGGAAAACATTTTTTCAGTAAGGTAAACAACCGAACTTTCGTCAGTTTATGTCAGTGTCTCAGTACTCGTCATGCATAGAAAAAGTTTTACTAGGGAATGACGAGTAGGTACTAGTACGCTGACGACATTATAGAAGTTTACTTTAGTATATTTTTAATTATTACCATCATCACGCTTGCCTGAGAGTCATAACAAATTAGATGTGCTCCGCGATTTTACTCACGCTACTTATTATCTTGATGTTTTACAGCCTAAAACCTTTCCCGACAAGTCCAACGAAACAAATATTCAACAATTAAAAAAAATCAATTCAACCAAAAGTTTCCGGAATCAGTGCTTTCAAACAAACATTTTGGCTTTATAAATATTCCTCAAAACCAGGTAGAATCACTACTAAGTAATAAATAAAGTAGTGTAGTGAAATAAAAGGTATTAGAAGGGTTTAACTGGGATTTTTTAATAACCTAGTGGTTACAGAAGTAGACTAAAGGATGGGGGCTTACCAAACGAAACTTATGTGGAAACGAAATTCCGCTAGGTACTAGAATTATTATTGCTTTCATAGGCGTTTACTCGATCCCCCTTCATGATGATAGTGATATTTTTTACACTATTTATTTATTCTAAAGAAGAAATTCCATTAAAACAATACTTATTAAATTGCTTGTTTGATACTTACAGTATGTTTGTCCGTCGCGAAGTAATAAAATTTACTGTATTTAAGTGTCATTTTTTGTTATTTATATATTATTATTCACTAAGAATAGTTACCAGCAAAAACTAGGATATACAATAATAATATAAAATATTTCGAACTTTAATCAATAATATTAAATTGTATGTTATGTTTTAAATAAGTAGCAGGAATTAAACCTCTACCTTGCCGTTGCCTTATTTAACACTCACTGCGCGAAAAGTGAACTCCAATATTTTATTAAAAATCAATTTCGTGATCAGAACTTACTAAAAGTGAACCGATCCACGTCAAGGTGGAGTTCACAAAGCTCAAGTTTGCCGCTCGCGTCAAACGGACCGCGAAACTTGTTACAAACTTCAATTTCTGTCAGAAATCGTGTTCTATTCTTTTGTGAAATGTCGGTTAAGTTTTTCAAACAATTTAACTTTATTATTTTAAGCGAAATTTTTAAACTGAATTTTTTATATAAGTTTCACAAAAACCGATATAAAACATCACCATGTACTTACTCGAATATGAGAAAAAACAATCTCGATCTGCTTTTTAAACATTATAGGTTAATTAAACTTTAAAAACATAATTTATTCACTTAGAATAATTACAATTACATTATAGAAACCAAGTTCGCGCGCCCAAATTGAAGCATGTTGATTGGTGCCATTAATGGCATCAAACGCCGGGCCGCTCCGGATTAAATTGTATCACAACACTTTTTAAAAACAAAAGAAGTCTAAAAGGATTTTTTTTCACAGTGTTTTCAATATTTTGTAGTATTTTGTAAGTAGTTAATTTGGTCAAAATAAAAATATTTTGTTTGTCAGATGTGACAGCTGTAGGAATATATTATGTATTTAGTGCTTCAATTTTGACAGCGCGCTTGTATGAAGACTGACGATCCTAATAGGTTATTATTCTAAGTTAATTCATTTAATTTCTTATTCACCACCAATGATCTTCTATTCATAGGGAGCTTTGATCTGAAATTGTTCAAATTCATATAATATTAGTAATACAATAGCGTAGCTTCCTTTACTGGGCTCCTTACAATCCAATAATGTTCCGATCGGAGGCCGTTGCCAAAGAAACATGGAATTCGATATTATTTTGTAGTGAACTGGTTATTGACCTTTTAATAGGTTCATTTATAGGTACCTTTTAACAGTTTCAGGTAAACTGTTTTGGATTTAAAGCTTACAAATCTTGTATAACTTTTATCTTACAGCAATTAGTTGTATGAGAAGGTATGAGAGCATTGTTTCCTTCAGAGCATTCGTAAGGTATGATGGGCTTAACTTTTACTAGCAAAACCTTAAACAACTTCGTGAAAATTATTATTATTTATTACATGCAACATACAGAAGAACTTACCTTTAATTAATTTAACACTAAATACATAATAATATATATTAGTCCCTTTTTTGGTTCCTATATGTTTTCAATTTAAGAATTTCAGTAAGCTGACGACGACGTTATCACAAAATGTTTGAAAACTTACAAACATAGGTAAACAAAACCAATGAACGTCACCTGATCTTACTAGATTAGACTATTACAGTTAATAAATAGGCACGAAAATGTTTTCATTACTTAGCCAAAACGTAATTTAAAAGCTACAAGAATTAATTTCAATAAACACCATTGTTGATTTGATAGTAACTAGCCTGCTAACTGCATTCTCCACTTAACTAAATTGGAAGCCGCCAGCTAAGTTTCCAATACATTTGTGTTCATTTGTTTGTTACTAGTTTAACGCTTACACGCACGTCACTACAAAGTATTATATGGAATAAACAGTTTTTTAACATATACTTGGTCAAAAACATCAGTAACCGTATCGCTGTCCGTGGCATACATACAATTTGCGTATTGATCAAGTAAGTGGCGTTTTTAAACTACAACACACTATACTTACAACATACTGTTATTTTTTTCAACATCAAAATCATTTTAAATTGATATAGGAGCAAGAGCTTCAATTATTTGTATGTCGAGACAACCGATCAACCCATTAGACTTTAATTGCATAATTTTGGTACTAGTGGCTAGAACGATTACCCGATAATGGGATCAACAAAGTTTTGCCCAGCCATTTGACCAGTATATATATAGTACCAGTATAGTTATGCAAATTTTAAATACTCTTTGACGTCAAACGATTAAATTTTATCTTTGCCGTGTAAATATTAATGTTGTCTACAGTTAAGTGTAATCTCTTATTACAGTATTATGGTAATACACGACTTCAGAGCTGTCATTTAAGCACCATTACACTTAGGTGATAACAATTAGACGCTATGACAAAAGGTTAATTTTGGAAAAAGATCGACATTTATGGTAAGTTGTTCCCTATTGGAAAAGAAAGAAATAGAACAAATAAAATGTGATCATCATTACAACTACAAGATATAATAACTTCAGTTTCATGTTATTTTATGTTAAAAAACAGACAAGCAGGCACGGTAAGTGGTCATCGTCACCAATGGACAAATGTCCACTGAAAACACCAGAAGGATGTTTGCGAATGAGTATTCGCCTATGCGTTGCCAGCCTTACTTTCGAGGGATCGTTTAAGGCATATTTTGAAAATTGACGTTTTATATGGGTTTCAAAGTTGCAGAATATAAAATTTTAATCTTAATATATATAAATTACGTGTCACGTTCCGTGTCCGCGAAGGACTCCTAAACTACTTAACCGATTTTAATAAAATTTGCACACCGTGTGCAGTTTGATTCAAATTGAAAGATAGGATAGCTTACATCTCAAATTATAGTCGCAATATTAATTTATTTCTGATACTTTAAGACAGAACAATGTCTGCCGGATTTGCTAGTTGTAATATAGTTGATTTTACAATTCGCAATCTCCAGCAATCGTGGAGCGGCGTGGTTGAGTAAGCTCCAGACCTCCCTTATAATTGGGACCGTGCTTAGTTGTGGGACGTAAAAAATTCAATATAGTTCTTTACGAATAAAGCAGTTTTATACGAACAATATCTTGTACAACCTCGCGCGGAGACGGTCGGTGCTATGTCTTCGCTAATAAACTTCCTGAGATTAATCTTTCAAGGTTTGCAGCGCCGAGATATAAGACTCAAACAGACGGCTTGCCATCTTTCCCGAGTAAAACATACCTCGGTAAGAACTACATAATATAAGTATTCATATAAATTACATAATAGTATTGTTACGCCTTTGAGTACCTATATCTCAAAAACAAAGCGTCGTACAGCAAAACCCCAAAAACGCATAAACAGGTATTAGGTCTACTATCGAACAGTGAAGAAAGTTCTCGAAAAATCAGTCATAAGAAAAACATCGATTTCTACGAGTAAACAAATCCGCGGTGAGTACGTACCTATATATAGCGTACATGTATAGGTTGTTTACATCGCGGGTCGCGGCTATTGTTTGACTGTACATAGTGTGTAATAATAACTAATAACATAGAGGAAGGTTCGGGACGAGTCTATTGTATTTGGTGGTTCGGGAAATTTCTAGAGAACCATGGGTGGCCGTATATAAGGCACGCGCCGAGCCGCGACTGAGCAGTTTATTTCCGGAAGTGAAACCGAAGCGATCTCTACCAAGCGACAAGGAAGAATTATTTCGACGACTCAAGCGAAGATATTGGACTATAGTGATTGTGCATTGTGATTCGGACTCTGTAAAGTGGATTTTTGTGGAAGCTGACAATAAACGCCTTCTACGTATCAAACGGCATTTTCATTACCCATAGCGCGTAACAGTATAATAATATAATAGATCACTCAATTAAGAGTAGCTATCGAAGCGAAATCATTGGGAGAGTATCCAAATGATTAGATGTGCAATTTTTTAAAATTCTTTAAATGGTTCTCTTCTTTAAATAAAGCTTCCCTTTATTTTACGGCATTATATCTAGCGGTACTAGAACTTGCCCAAGCAGTCTTAGATTGAAAGTGCTTTCTTTTATAATATTTTCATCAAGTGACAAAAATATGCACATAAATACATTGGTATGCACTCGGATAAAAACGCTCGTTAGGCTACTTTTTAAATGAAAATGAAACAATGCTTTAATTTATTCTTTGGCAAAAGAATAAACCTCATCAGCCCTGTGAACAAGCAAGTGGCAACGGATATTTAGCAGGTATCCGATAGTACTCATCACTATTGCTTCTATTTCAACTTGATATATTGGCTAGAGATTTAAGATAGATAGAGTTTTAAAGGTGTATAGATGGTCGTAATAAATATAATCGAGGGTAAGTCCAACTTCGAGAGAGAGGTAACTCGTAGAATCCAACTCGGTTGGGCATCGTTAGGAAAATTACAAAGCGTTTTCTCGTCTAAAGTTTTCGAGCAGTGTGTGTTGCCAGTGATGACCTACGGCGCTGAGACGTGATCTTTTACAGTTAGAATTTTCAATAAGTTTAAGGTCGCTCAGCAAGCGATCGAAAGAGCTATGCTTGGTATTAGTTAATCCATAACGACAAAATCCATAGGCGAACGCTATGTCGCTAACCTTACCGACATAGCTCTCAAAATCTGCTATCTAAAGTGGTAATGGGCAGACCATATAGCTAGGAGGACTGACAACCGATGTGGAAAAAAGGTCCTTGAATGGCGACAACGTCTCGGCAAAAGGAGCACAGGCCGCCCACCTACCAGGTGGACTGACGACCTGAAAAAGATAATGGGAAACCGCTGGATTCAGAGGGCGCAGGACCGGACGGAGAGGTGAACTAATGTTCGCTCTCTCTGTAAGGGGAGGCCTATGTCCAGCAGTGGACTTTAAAGGCTGATGGATGGATGGGATTATAGATGGTAGATTCGAACGGGGAAGTTTCACCGCTGCACCCACTTCTGCTGCGAATCAGTTGCCAGACAGACTCACATGAGGAAAACTATCAGCCTCCAGAGTAGCATAGGACCTTTGGCAAGACTTAGGCTTGCTTGAGGTTTTGTGTAATCTGATGTTCATGGGTTTCACTTATCGCTTAACATAATTAAATGACGTGTTTTTACAATAGGTTTAATTAAAAACCTATTCGTATGTTACTTCAGTTCAATAAAGTTTTAATCAGTAAAACTCCCGGTGAAGCGATTTGCATGAAGCATGACCAGCGTGAATCGCACGTTTGTCGAGCGGTAATTGGATAGCGCGTGAAGTGACAGAGGACTCTCAGTGGAGTCTGTAGCCAGCAGTCATGAGGAGTATTTAATAGCTGGAGTAATTCAGTTGAGTGCTTTAAGTTGAGTCAAATAGTATAGTAGGATGATGTACTTTGTATGAATGGAAATGAATGAAGTATGGGATTAGTTTTTGATAACAACAAGGAGACCAGTAGATATTTGCTTTTACCATGCCGAACTGCCGATTGGAAGTACTCTGTTCTGTACCCGGCCAGACGGAAATTGCAGTAATGAGATTAAAATATGTTCTCGGTCTGGGTGCGTTTGTGATCCTGTCGACGAAAAGCTTACAATTTTAGATGTATGCTAAAACTGATTACTTACCAATGCGTTAGTCAGCTCCTGGTATTGCTAGAGATTTCAGATATAAGAGTTCCTAATTCTATTGAAGACATCGCTCTCAAATTCAGCTACACAATTAAATGTGTATAGTCACAAGCAAGGATGTTAACATTTTGAATTGAAGTTATT
This sequence comes from Pyrgus malvae, assembly GCA_911387765.1. Taxonomy (NCBI): domain Eukaryota; kingdom Metazoa; phylum Arthropoda; class Insecta; order Lepidoptera; family Hesperiidae; genus Pyrgus; species Pyrgus malvae. Next base: position 339,832 of record OU426958.1, on the reverse strand, counting down.
CGTATATTATTTCAGTTTAATTAGGATTAATTCATAAAAATTCTCGACATCGATTTGCGTAAATAACCAGCGCGAGTCGCGCCTTTGTCGACAGATAGCGCGCGGAGTGACAAGAGGGCTCTCAGCTGAGTTTGTAGCCAGTCGTTGCCTGGAGTCAATATATGCTCTTGTTATAGTATGGCGCACTTTATATGTCTCGTGGAACTTTGATTGCATGTCCGGTCCATACGGTATCATGGTAAACATGTCGAACTATCAATCGGAGGTCCTGGGATTGACTTCTGGCAACGTAGATTTGAATGATGATTTTTTCTTGTTCTTGGAATGACTGTTTTTTGTGTGTCCGTCCGTGATAGCCACGTTATAGAGGAACCCCGTTGTGGGGCTATTTATCGAAAAATGAAGAAAAAAGAAGGTTTATTTTTAGGATTTCATTCAGCGGATTCGTTTTTAAGGATAGCAGCATAAAATAAAAGCATTTTTTTAGAAAAGCGTAAATTAAAAAAAATTGTCATTAAATTAACTTACATCTACATATTACCACGAGTGGGTCAGAAACTAAAAAGTAAATTTTCAACAAGTAAGTTTTTTCTCCAGTATAATTTACATCATAGTCTTTGGGATTATTCCATTGTCACTTACATTCATAATGCTATAAACATTATCGATACATACATCTATACATATAATAAAACTGTAAGCAGGGTCAATTCTGTACATTGCATAGAAATTAAAAAAAAATACTTCTAGGGGTCTTTTTATAAGTAACAGAAGCTAAAAATATAAGTTTTGAAGTTTTTGTCTGTCTGTCTGTCTGTCTGTTGTTAGCTTTTCACGCGAAAACTACTGGACAGATTTAGATGAAATTTTTTTGTTTTATATATATTGGTCCTCGCTAACATTTAGGCTATAGAAAATTTTAAAAATCACCCTTTAAGGCTGTGAAATGAGGGATGAAAATTTGTATGGAAAACTTGTTTTTTTTCAATAGATTTTCTTGAAATTTGGTATAAATATTTTGTAACCAAAATAAAAGAATATGTGTTTCAGCATTTCCCGAAATTCATCCTTTAAATGTCAATTTTCTTTGAAACTCTTTGAAAATTGAGTGTCGAGAATTGATGTACAGAATATTTTTGTGCAGAGTATTTTATAATTATAATTTTGTATTTGTAATCTTTACTAACATAGTGAGAAACATATTTAAGCTTTTTTCAAAACTACCCCTTAATAGCAAATAAAATGGATTCGAAAGTTTTTATCTCAAGCGTACAATAATTAACCTTAACATAATATTTCATTTTCAAATTCGTTTCCCTTCTTTGAATGATGTGTTTACAGATATATTGTTGAATGAATTTCCGTAACATTAGTGTGTATTTCATATCAATCGGGTCATAAACAAAAAAAGTATATGCAACATAAACTTAAAAGGCACTAAAAGGAATTTAGATGAAAGTTTCGTTAACAGCCCTTTCAAAACCACAAATAAAAGTTTAAATTTAAGTAAAATTATTTTGAACTCTCACTAATATTAGTGATTAATATGGTCGATCATATGATCGACCATCCATATTAAATATACTTTAAATCAGTTTACTGCATTTTCTTTCGTTGGCCGAGTATGGCTAGACTATAGGTAGGTACCTAAAAAGCGCATCGCGAGCCTCACCGCCGCCGAACTTTACATCACAGGGCTCCATTGAGTTAGTTGCTTAGCTAATTAGTCTTCTTTTGGGGTGAAAGATTATGAACAGGCTGCAGATGAAACGACTGTTATCGCTACATTATAATATCTGGCTACAACGTTTTCATCGTTGCACTGCTGGGCATGGAGCTCTCCCAATATTGAGGAGGCCTCAAGCTCCAACGAACCGAAATCCAAATCTTACAACCTCAATACATCCAGCATTAAGGTGGTAAGATACGGAATCTAAACCTTCATACAGAATGTAAAAAGCCTTAACAAAACGAGACTACTGCAGACATCTAGGTGACGAATAGTTAAACTTTTAGTGAACCAACTGTTAATCTCAATATCTCTACCTATTTGGATATTTGACATTCGATTTATCAACCACAAAGTTTACATGCCATACGGTAGATGGCGTTATTGAGAAATATTCATTTCTTCTACAAAGTGAATCGTAGGAGATAATTTTAAATAAAAGCCTAAAGTATAATAAAAGCAAGTACATAGTATAAAAAAATAACGTTTCACACTTATAGCCTCACAGTAGGGTAGATATACCCTGTGTCGTGGGTGCCATGAACACACACAGAGACAGAAACACAACCACCCAGACCGAGAACAGAAATTTAAAGTCATTATTGAAAAAAGTAAGTACAATATAAAAAAAATAACGTTTCACACATATAGCCTCACAGTAGGGTAGATATACCCTGTGTCGTGGGTGCCATGAACACACACAGAGACAGAAACACAACCACCCAGACCGAGAACAGAAATTTAAACTCATCATTGAAATTTCTGTTTCGCCGGGGTTCGAAACCGGGACCCTTCGATTTGCAGTTCGGCATGGTAAACATTGCGCCAGGCGGGTTGTCCCTTCGTTAGCAGTCCTTACTGTTTTTGGTATGAAGGATTTAGAAACAATAAATTAGATGTCTTCTGAACATATGAACATTGTATTATAATATAAGTGATTTCACTATAATATGTAAGAATAATCTACCTACTACTTATTCAATGCAAATAAATAATCTTTTATCTTTAATCAATCCCTTTTATTCAAGTCTTTATTCACGCGGACGACGTTGCGGGCACAGCTAGTAAAATATAATTCCGTGACAACCGCGAGACGCAAGTACAAAATATAAATTTTCCACCATATCAATTTCCACCCGTAGCTGGTAATTGTATGTACACTTTATCAAATGGTTGTTTCTTCGCCGTGAGTGCACAGATAAGTTGTGGAACGATTTAATACTCGTAACTTACTTGAAACAACTTCGAGCCTACACACGTATTGCGGAGTGGATGTTTGTTCGCAGGTGCTCATAAGTACTGTTTGCAGTTAGTTCAGAAACATTTACTTTCCCATAACGTTAAGTAAAGCTTCGAGTTTTCCTTACAGCCTTTAGGTATTGGGATCCCCATTACGCACGGGAGGAACGCGCGGGTGGAGGAGGCGCGCTACGTCATCGGCTGCATCGAGTGAGGCGGCGGGCCGCGGCACCACTCACCATCCCGACCGCCACCGACCAAGCACGATTTTATAGATTAGTTAATACTATGTTTGACCGGGTGTATCTTTGTTAGTTAGATGGTGAATAAACCAACTTATCAAATATAGTCCATTTTCATTTAAGTCTCAGGACCCTTACAGCCAACAGCCTTTGAATGCGAGCAAATCTTACGTAAAAGATACCTAATATGATTGAAGCTAAATAATATGGTCAAAAATTTGTGCGTAAAATTGAACGGAATATAATGTAATAACGTTAATGAATTTCAGCCCATTTTGTATGTTTTCATTTCACCATATTAAGTCAGACATTATTTCGTAGAGCTTCGAGGTTGTGTAAAGGTCTTCGCCATTTAACTCTGTGGACTTTTAATTAGTATATTATTCATTCGGGAAATTAATATTTCTTTTATACATATTTATTCTTGAAACAATAAGTAAAATATAAAACTTGAAACCACAAATAATAGCCATCGCTTTAATGGGGTATTGGATGGTATTGGACTGAATTGACTGACTGAATACTGACGACTATTATTAGGTATATCAAGCGGTTCCAATAAAAAGGGGTACAGTGAATACGAATGTTCGCTTGACGTTGAGAAAATGTTCAAACAACTGAATCGATATTTGTAAAGAAGAAGAAGAAGAATTGGCATATAAACTAATAACGTTAAGTTCGTGTACGGTAGCAACACCGGGTCGAGCGAATTTAATTCCGAAATAGGTTTCCAATGGCACCAGTGTCGGAAATGTTCTCTAATTATTCTCTAATGAGTACCTTTAATCCGGAGATTCGCAAGTATTAGGGGTTTCGCGGCAGTCGATGGTTTTAGCTTGTAGGGATAGGCTAGCGAAATTTAATACCTAGTATAAAAATAGTACATATTGTTTGAAGGAATTTAAGGCATATCGATACGAAAGGTACGGTCATAAGACATACTTATATTAGGGCCTTAATAATATTTAACTTAAAGCTTCATAATGTGTATGTACAAGTTTAAAAGAAAACTGGTAAGAGAAATACAAAGATGCGGTCTTCGGCCATACTTAGAAGCGGCGGCGATCAGCCTGCGGGATAGCAGTTTGCCTGCATTCTATAAGCTCATACTCTCTGAGATTGTGTGCACGTATTCGTGGCCTGCAGCGACCTTCATGTAATATACTTGTTAGTTAATTCGTTTTGCAAAATTAATACAATAAATAACATGTTTGTTAAAAAAGTCAAGAATTATTTAACCTCTTCCTTAATTAACACGATGTAGAGGCAACCCTGCAATCTGATTGTCACCATGCTTTTTTTTCGGGATTCTACGAATACTGCCAATATTGAGTTCGCCTTGACACTAAACGTGTTTAAATTGTTTTAGTTCTTTTTAATTAAAGTTTAAGTTAAATTTTTTTCTAAAGTTGTTTTTGATTACAACTTCTGCGAACAACGAAGTAATGAACTTTAAAACTGCACCGTGTATATACACGGTACACGTGCATTTACACTCACACACATACAACAATTATTGAATAATAATAATGGAGTAATTTAAATTATGATCACTACATCGGCCTCACTTTGTTGTCCGCAGAGTTACATATTATATTTATTATTTGATCTGAGCAACCAAAATATAAAAATATTTTGGGGTATTACAATTCATTGCTTCTACATGAAAGTAAAAATGTGACTGTAGTCATTTCCGTTGCTTCTTTTATCGCCCACACCCCTACTTATATTATATCGATGCCCACACCAGAAAAAGCTATTTTGCTCTCCTAAAATTCACCGTTCGTTTTTGCTCTAAATGGCCACTTAGTCGTACAAAAATGTCATCCTTTTAGCCTGCATAATATAATGAAATGAAATGCAATAATTTATTTGCATAAATGTGGTTAATAGTTCGTAAATACATTGGTATCTAATAGAGTAGCTCACATTTGCCGTATTACGGCGTGCAAATTATTCGTAAGTTTACAGTGAATTTAAAAATAATCGCCATATACAAGACCACATAATCATTTTTAAATTAGAATTATAATAATTAACATGCGTAAATTCAGTTGTTACAAGAAGATGTCAAATCTTCATGTAACAACTGAATTTACGCAGAAGATGTCAAATTTACATAAACATGAAATGATATTGAATTAAATACATAATAAAATAGGTTAATATCAAAAAAATTAAAATTTAATATCGTCTCTAAGGTCATTATTAGCATAAATTATAATGCTTTACAGCAACTCTTTAGTTGAGTAAAAGCAATTCTCAATAAGCCACTTATGTATTTTCTTTTTGAATTGCGAGAGTGGTAGATCTTTTAAATTATCTGGTATTTTATTATAAATCTTAATACACATATGGTATGCATTTCTGGATCGCATAACTGTTCTTTTAAGTGGCAATATATAGGTATATAACATTAAGAAGGTTAAAAAGGGTGAATACAAAGTGTCAATGTTTCATCATTATTGTACCAGTTTTAAGCATAAATGAGGGATTCAAGTAAAGAGATTTATAATGTAACGAGATTCATAGGCTTCTGAGACAAGTTACAGAAAGCTCGGAAAAGTTCCACGCACAGATGTGTTCACGAAGTTTCTTTACTTAAACTTCATGAAAAAGTTTTTGTTCAAAGTACTCGTATTTTTCCTTTCAAACTTGCTTTGTTCGATCTACCTCATTTTATTGCAAAAACAGTGCGAAGTTTTCTTTTTCTACATAATACCAAGTATTTTTAACATAGGTACATACCTATTTGTTTTTTGTTTAATATAAGTGTTATAAGTTTGACATATCTGTGCAGATGATAGTGTATTTGCCATGATTCTTAGCTCCGAAGCACGGAATTTTACCACTAGAGGTCAACCATCTTACACCCGCCTGCGATCATTTCACTTTAAACTTAGCTCTACGCAGGTCGTCACTTGCATAGATAATATACTCGTAGTATAAGCGGTGATCTTACGCACCTGTTGCTGTAGAATCACCTAAAACCCGCTGAATTGCAATTGAAGTTGCAGTTGAATTGAAGTTTTTTACGACTGAGTTTGAAAACTCAGTCGTAAAAAACTTCACTTCAGGAGTTTCATTAATTCTAACATAATATGAAGTAATATTTTCATATGTAAGTATTATCGAGTGAAGAGATTGCTAAGTATAATTAATTATGTCACAAATGTATTGCAGAGAACTATTCTTAATACTCGTACAATATTGTAATTAATGCAATAACAGAGCGGTTAAACCACCAATTTAAGCTATGATTGCAACTGTACATGAACAAACAGATAACCGAGTGGAATACAAATCAATTAATGCTGTTGTGTACACAATGCTCTCGTGGTCTGAATTGTGGGATATAAATGTATCGCACATGCGTCGCATAAAGGGATTCAGAGTGGTTTCTAAAGTCATAACCAATATTACTAATAATTTTAAACGTAGAAAATCAATGGAAAATAAGGATTTTTTTGGGTATTTAAGTTTTAAGACTGTAGACCTCTTTTAAAAATAATATAATATTTCGCCTTTAGTTAGGTGCCGTAATCGACTTGTGGTAGACCTAATTTACTTTTACGTGTCCACAAACACCTTCACACACGTACACGTACACGACGGACAAATTGCTTCTCTAGATACTATACAAATAGATAGATTATTTGTCTAAGTATACTGAATTTTTTACCGACTTCCAAAAGGAGGAGGTACTGTATTCGGCTGTATGTATTTTTTTTATATATGTTCACCGATTACTCCGCCGTTTGTGGACCGATTTTCAAAATTCTTTTTTTGTTCGTATGCTTATAATCCCGAGGTGGTCCCATTGTCACCAGATCAGGATCTGATGATGGGATCCCAGGGAAATCGAGGGGAACTCTCAAATTTTATAGGCGCACACATTGATTTTCTTATAGTTTCTGAAGCATAAGAGATATTTACGCATAGAAATCATCATCTCATGTTGCTGACCTGATGATGGAAGGTACTGCGACAGTGAGGAGTTGAGAGCAAATTCTTTCAATAAATAGTTTTTTAATCGAAATCTTACATTCCCGAGGTGGTCCAACTGTCACCAAGTCAAAGTCTGATGAGGGGATCCCAGAGAAATTGAAGGGAACATTCAAATTTTATAGCACAACAAATGATTTTCATATTTTTACAAAGCAAAACAGACATTTGTTTATAATTATCGTCATATCATGTTGCTGAACTGATGATGGAAGGTACTACGACGGTTAGGAGTTAAGAGCAAGTTCTTTCAATAAATGGTTTTTTTTTCGAAATCTTACATTCCTGAGGTGGTCCAACTGTCACCATGTCAAAATCTGATGATGTGATATTAGGGAAATCGAGGGAAACACTGAAACTTAATAGGCACTGATAAATATAAGGTTGAGGGGAAAATAAGTGCAATCTTTTCCATTGACTGACACACACTGACATTTTTTATTTCTTCTACTATTTACAATGAAGGTTTCATACATAACACATCCTACCCCTATTAAAAAAACTAAGAAACAAAAAATAGTACAGAAAATGAAACAAAATTAAAAATATTTTTTATAATCCACTAGAGGCCGTTTCCTTCTAAGCCATTTCGGTGGTGAATTCACTTCTATATTTTGTGCACCATGAAATTCCTCCTGTGAAGGCATGGCAGTAGGTAAATCGTCACATTCATGCCACTCTTGCACATTGCCTGGATCTTCCCCTTCTTCTGACTGTGAGCCACATTCTATTGGAGAGGCAGAAGCGGTCGACGCCTCCGATGGCGACACAGGCTGCTGCAGTTGTTGTGGTGATGAACATTGGGGTAGATCCGGTAACCAACAATCTCCTATTTCGATATTTGGTGCTTCTTTATAATCGGTTCCCTTATAAATCATTAAATGGTTTTTATGTTTTTTAACATTAAAAGAAGTAAAGCAATCTTTAATAACATAAAGCACTTTACCCAGACGTCGCTCCACAATACCCTTTCTCCATGCATAACTATTTTTGTTATTAAATTTTTTATACAAAACAATATCTCCAATGTTGAATGGTTTATATTGTTTCTCATCCATGTCTTTTTTCGCCTGTTTCTTCCGAACATCGTTAGTATTAGAAGATTGCGAGGGCGATGATGATGGGGGTTTAAGTAAATCTAATCGAGACCTTAATTTATGACCAAAAACGAGTTGAGCTGGTGCGAATCCTGTCGATGTATTAATTGAGTTTCGATAATCCATTAAATATTTAAGTAGTGAAAATTTTGTATTACGGCTGGACATTAAACTCGATTTAATACCTTTTTTAACAATTTTCACAAAACTTTCCGCTTGGCCATTGCTAGACGGATGATATGCGGGTGATGTTATGTGTGCTACTTTATTTAATAAACAGAATTGCTCAAATTCTTTAGAGCAAAATGCTGTGCCATTATCGCTTACAATAGTGTTTGGTAACCCGAATCTCGAAATAAAGTCACAAAGCCTTTCTATAACCGCTTTCGAGGTAGTTGTAGCCACCATATCATATACTTCTGGCCACTTAGTATAAGCATCTACAATTACTAGATACGTATGACCGTTAATAGGGCCTAGAAAAACAAAACATATATATGCTGCTCGGTCACCTACTCCTTCCTCCTCATCTGTACCCTCCGCTAGAGAAACCGGAGTCTCTGGTAAACTAGCTCGAGATAAATAATCAGCTATGTTATCCGCACTACGAATGTACTCAATTACGTAGTTATACCCTCCTAAAAATATTGCGTATCTTTGGAGGCGATTAGCGGATACCTCCGGAATGCCTTTATGTGGACCAAAAATAGATATTAAAGGTTTGTGATCGGTGCGCAGTACAAATGGACTGGATCGACCATACAAGTACTGATGAAAACGCCGCACTCCAAATATAATGGCTGTTGCTTCCTTTTGAATTTGGGAGTATCGTTTTTCAGCAGCGTTAAGAGTTCGCGAAGCGAACGATATAGGTTTCTCTAACCCATCAGCTTCAACTTGTGATAATACCGCACCTAAACCATGTGGAGACGCGTCAACAGTCAGAATTAGCTTTGCATTTTGATTGAAATGAGCGAGGACCTGGTCTGAAGCTAAGCAATTTTTAACATTAGTGAAGGCCTTTTCATGCACTGAAGTCCACTGCCAAGTCGCGTCTTTTTTTAATAAATCATATAAAGGATTTAAAATAGTGGATGCATGGTTAATAAATTTCCTATAATAATTAACTAATCCGAGAAAAGACTGTAGTTGACTAATACTGGTTGGAACTGGTGCATCAAGTATAGCTCGAACCTTTTCGGGAGATTTCTTTAAACCAAATCTAGTTATTACATAACCCAGGTAATTAATCTCATCTTTAAAATATTCACATTTTTCCTTTTGCAACACTAAACCTGCATTATCTAACCTACTAAAAACAGCGTTTAATCTTTGCAAATGTTCATTACGATCCTTACCAGTCACCAACACATCATCAAGGAAACACAAAACGCCTTCCATACCGGATAGCACGCACTCCATGGCGCGCTAAAATATAGCCGGCGCGCTAGCCAGCCCGAAAACCAGCCTCGTATACTTGAACAAACCGCGGTGGGTGTTAATACACGTCAACATTTGCGATTCATTATCTAGAACAAATTGATTGTATGCCATTGACAAGTCAAGTTTCGAAAATTGTTGTCCTCCATATAGCTTAGAAAATAATTCGTTAACTGTTGGAAGAGGGTATTGTTCGACAAGCAATTGTTTATTAATAGTAATAGAGTAATCAGCACATAGTCTTATACTGCCATTTTTTTTTAATACGGGTACAATCGGTGAAGCGTATTCTGAATAATCAACTGGTTGCAGTATTCCTAAACTTACTAATCTATCTATTTCACTTCCAACCTTATCACGCAATGCAAATGCTAGCGGCCGAGATTTACAAAATATAGGTTTCATGTTATCTTTTAACAGTAACTTAATCCTATATTTATTAAATAACCCTAATTTGTCTGAAAACAAACGTGGATATTGTTTTAGCATTTTTTCGATATGAGATTCATTACAAAAATTAATAGGTAGAAGTTGTAAGTTAAATAATGAAATAAAATCTCTACCCAAAAGCGGAGGACCACCATCTTGAACGACGAAAATATCAAGAGGTTGCTGCCTGCCAGCATACTGTACAGTAAGCCTTGCGGTGCCTATACAACAGACTTTATCCCCTGTATACGTAACTAACCTTGTGTTAGTTGTTGTAATGGGCACATTCTTAAAAAATCTCTTGAATATATTTTCAGGAATAATGGTCACAGCTGATCCACTATCGACTTGAAACTTAAAATAAACCCCGTTAAGAACTATATTCTCCACCAATGGCTCGCCTCTAAACGAACGAATTTGGAAAACCTTACCATCATCATCGCTCACGTCATCTAGATTGTCATCCTTGGCAATACAATTAATATTACTCTTACACATTCTGCGTAGATGCCCCTTTTTGTTGCATCTTTTACATGTATAATTTGCAAAACGACATTCTGGAGCAGAATGATTCGTAAATCCACATACAGAGCATTTGCTTTTTGCAGCAAAATTATGATTTTTATTGCCCCGAGCAATCTTGAAGACAGTATTACTGTTTTCCGAGCCACCAGAGGTCGCAGAAGCCGCGGCTCCAGCGCGGGCACAACTTATGCTCTCCGCCAACTCTACCGCTTTCGCCAATGTAAACTCCTTAAGATCTTGTGCATATAACTTCTCTTTTTCCATACCCGGCAGCATTCCCATAACAAAACGATCACGTAAAGCTTCCTCTACATTTAAAAAACTGCAGTGGGCAGTCAATCCACGCAGCCTAGCTGCCCATTGTGAGTGTCTCTCACCCGCCTGCTGAGAAGCGGAGTAGAAGTTGTGACGGTCGGCGAATCCAAAACGCTTAGGCGTGAAATGTGCATCAAGTAATGCTAAAATATCCGCGAAAGGTACTTCTACTAAATTTTTAGGTAACGCCAAATCCGCTGCTAAGCCGTACGTGGTTTCAGTGAGTGCGCTCAGTAATATTGCTCTTCTTTTAATCCCCGATGCATCATTGACGTCTGTTACGTCATTTGCAATAAACCACTGATTCAATCTATTTTTATACGAATTCCAACATTGCGTATTATGATCAAAACTTGTTAAAATACCAAAAACTGGAGTCTGGGCCATGTTTACACGCGTTGTATATGAATTTTACTCGTCGCCACTGATAAATATAAGGTTGAACACTTATAGCCACACAGTAGGGTAGATATACGCTGTGTCGTGGGTGCCATGAACACACACAGAGACAGAAACACAACCACCCAGACCGAGAACAGAAATTTAAACTTATCATTGAAAAGAGTAAGTACAATGTAAATAAATTAAGTTTTTAACAAAAAAATAGAACCGACTTCAAACGGTAAAAAATAAAATTGTTCAGTACCTACTTCTTCCGGCTTATGGTAATGACTCTTAAAACTATTTTTGAAGTCGGGCCCTTAGTGAAATGTCCTGTCTTAGTAAATATAGTGTACCTTTCATTCTGAATGGGCACCGACTCCAATATAGTTTTAACAGTCATTACAATAAGCAAGAAGAAGTAGGTACTGTCCCACTGTCTGTACTGTCGGTGCCAATTTTGAACGAATGGTACGACATTTACTAAGGGCCCGACTCCAGAAATAGTTTTAAGAGTCATTACCATAAGCCGGAAGAAGTAGGTACTGAACAATTTTATTTTTTACCGTTTGAAGTCGGTTCTATTTTTTTTGTTAAAAACTTAATTTATTATCTCTCGTCTATTAAATCCTTCTACGACTAGTTAGCACAATTTATAAAGGATAGGTATATGCAACTTGTTAAATTATAATATACTAGCTGTGCCCACGACGTCGTCCGCGTGAATAAAGACTTGTATAAAAGGGATTGATAAAAGATTAAAGATTATTTATTTGCAATGAATAAGTAGTAGGTAGATTATTCTTACATATAGTAAAATCACTTATAATACAATGTTCATATGTTCAGAAGACACCTATAATTTATTTTTTCTAAATCCTTCAAACCTAAAACAGTAAGGACATGCTTACTGTACGCAGATCTTACTATCCACTTTTCGCACGCTTCGCTTTTCTCGCGCAATCAGATTCTCTTAACAAATATGTAGCTCGTTTATTAAAGTTAAGAGATACATACGTACGTAGTACTGCTATGCCCGTGGCTTCATCTATGTTAAAAATAGTATCCTTAGTAAATTGGGTGAATTCATACTGCAAATAATGCATAGACTCATTCTATATACATAGCTTTAACCTACTGCAGAAAAGAGGTGCACTATACAACTACTTGTAGTTGGGAGATATTTCTAAACATACACGTGTTTAGGATTAAACAATCGGAAAAATTGAAGGTCTATTAATAGACTGTTCGAGCAGTGTGTGTTGCCAGTGATGACCTACGGCTCTGAGACGTGTTATTTTACAGTTAGCCTTTTCCACAGGCTCAAGGTCGCTCAGCGAGCGATGGATGGTATTTCTTTCTATGCTTGGTATTTCTCTACGCGACAGAATCCGTAACGATGAAATCCGTAGACGAACGAAGATCACCGACATAGCTCTCAAAATTTGCAAGCTGAAGTGGCAATGGGCAGGCCACATAGTTAGGAGGACTGAAAACCGGTGGGGAAGAAAGGTCCTCGAATGGCGACCACCTCTCGGCAAAAGGAGCACAGGCCGCCCTCCAACCAGGTGGACTGACGACCTGAAGAAGATAGCGGGAAACCGCTGGATTCAGAGGGCGCAGGACCGGACGGAGTGGCGAACATTAGGGGAGGCCTATGTCCAGCAGTGGACTTTAAAAGGCTGATGGATGGATGGATGGATTAATAGACTGTAGGTTTAAAACTTGCGGACAGCAGTTTGGTCATAAGTCATAACTCATATAACATTGTGAAAACTAAAGCAGGCAGGGTCTCTACACAGTGTGCTATCTGTATTTGGAAATAAAGAATCTTTAAAGAATATTTAATATCTCCATCAACCAACGTGTGTGGATGAGCCCGTACGCAATAAAGAGATGCAAAAAAATGAGTTAAGTTATCCAATTAACAATGTTCAGCATCATACGTACCTATACCCAACGGGACAACCCGCGTAGCGCAATGTTTACCATGCCGGACTGCTAATCGAAGGGTCCCGTGTTCGAATCCCGGTGAAGCAGAAATTTCAATGATGACTTTAAATTTTTGTTCTCTGTCTGGGTGTTTGTGTTTCTGTCTCTGTGTATGTTCATGGCATGGAATATCTACCCTACTGTGAGGCTATAAGTGTGAAACGTTATTTTTTATTTTATTTTTTACACTATGTACCTACTTTTATTAGAGTTTAGGCTTTTATTTGAAATTATCTCCATCGATTGACTTTGGAGAAGAAATGAATATTGCTCAATAACGCCATCTACCGTATAGTGTGTAAACTTCGTTGTTGATATATCGAATGTCAAACATCGATATAAAAAGTAGGTAGATTCACAGTCGCCGCATAAAAGTGGCACCGGCAAAAGAAGGCATAACGGCAGCGATATGCCTTCTTTCGCTTTCATTTGCTAAACCGCCACGGACGTGTCGCACGTCTGATGCGCTAGAGAACAAAGTCAGTAATGGAGTCGCCATTTGTCTTTTATTTAAAAAAGGCGTATTGTTATTTTAGTTTTCCGAAAAATGAAATTCAAAAAGAAAAGTGGAAGTGTCTTAAAACCCACGGCGGACATAATAAATTTCATTCATATACTCCGTAGATTTCATATGTCCTAATTGAAATGATTCGTAGGTGGGAGAAGCGTATAAATAATAGCAGCCAAACGCGACTTCATTCGCGTGGACTTTAGTTTTAGATTTTACAAAAATAAAAGTAGCCTAAGTTACACCTTATTACATCAGCTACCTGCCACAGAAAATCCCGTCAATATTGGTCCAGCCGTTTCAGAGATTAGTGGGAACAAACAGACAGATAGACGGGAATCAGACAGACAAAAATTGTAAAAAAATATATTTTGGTATATGTAGTGTATAAACATTCATATGCATGTAGTAAAAGGCGGTTATTTTAATATTACAAACAGACACTTCAATTTTATTTACATATGTATAGATGTAAAATGTGAATATTGTAAAAACTGTTTGCTAGCGAAACAAAAACTACGGTTCCATATATTGATAGATATTAAAGATTTAGGCGGATTATGTTATGCATCAGAAGATGTGTATTTAATATATGAAAAAAGAGAATATGTTGTTAGGAAATTTCTACACACTGGTGAATGTATAAAAAAATGTGCATTTCATTTTAAAAAATGTATTTGGAGATATAATTGAACACTGTCAAGGAACAAACTTTGGCCATAAGATCGAGCTGTTAAAGGCTGTTATTGAAAAATATATTGACATACATTACGTCCTTATTATGCCGGGAAACTAAAAACCGCTGAAATCAAACGCAGATTGAAAAGGCAATTATTTAATATATTTTTGTATCAAGGTACCTAAATCTTTGCTGGGAATAGAAACCGGGACCCTAACACACACATGCGTATTATGATCACTGTGTTCATTTCATAAAATATAATGTTTATAGATTCTAAAAATTTTCTGTTGTCTGCTCGCATTAGAATTTTAAATAAATAAAAAAGAAACTCCACTCCACTGTCTATGTTCCAAGTGGTGTAAATATGGCGGTAAATTAATCTTGTAAACGAATTTGTGCTTTATTGTAATGCTTTTGGTTTCATTTCTCAATAAACTCCTATTTCGTAAGTCTAAAGTCGTAAAATTTTATTGCCGTATTATAAACATCGAACCAGAAGGTGATAAGTAACAATTTAACATGGACTTATAGTCTTACTTATGTTAGTAACATAAGGTTTAAAATAGATAAAAAGTAAGATACCTTAAAACATTTTTTTGTTTAGAATACTTGTAAACATCTATACATATAATAAATCTGTAACAAGTCCGTTTCTGTACATTGAAGATATTTGAAAAAAACTGTCACTAGGGCTATTTATTAGCGTAATAGAACCCAAAACAATGATTTTTAGAATTATTGTCTGTTTGTCTGTTTGTCTGTTTGTCTGTTTGTCTGTTTATCTGTTTGTCTGTTTATCTGTTCGTTTGTGCGCGCTAATCTCAGGAACGGCTTAACGTAGAAGGATGCGGTTTTCACTGAAGTATTGGTATTTTTTTGGATTAACATTTAGGGTTTGTTTTATTTAAATCTGTTCACAAACAAAAAAGTTACGTCAATTTCAAGAATGATGAAATGGATGAACACCTGCTCGCTATAATAAAGTTAATGCGAGTGGTCACACCACATGTAATATTCTGATAGCAAGTTTTCAAACACTTATGCTAGATTTCATCTCTAAATATTTAAAAAAACCATACATATCATATCACCACATATTCAAAGAAATCCTCAATACAAAATGTACAAAACCTTAACAAAACGAGGCTACTGCCCACATCTATGTTCACATTCAGAACTATTTAGTGATCTGTTGCAAATTCGGTATATCGACAATTTAGTTTACATGCTATACGATAGATGTCGTTGTTATTCATTTATTCATATTTAATTGCTTTTTACAGGTAGATTTACAGGTGGTGTTACATAATCATTATTTTACCCAATAACGCTATTACAAAGTGGATAGGTGGAGATTATTTCAAATAATTAATTACGAGTATATTGACTTAATAAAGTAACTAATAAAAAATTAACAACACAGAGCTTTGGAACTGGCGCTTATATTGTACTCATTGTGGTAGAGCATTATGGAGGCGCGGCGCGGTGGTTACATCCACATATTATTGGTATCGACCATATTTAATAGACAATAATAATTATCGACTCGCGCAGGTGCGGTCCCAGGGACAGGGGACATGACCCCCCCCCCCCAAAATCCCTCACTCATGCGTAGATGGAAGGCGAATCAAGCCAATTTGAGACACCTCAACCCCCAAATTTCTTAGTAACCCCCCACCAAAATTTCTTGGCGACCCCCCCCCCCCCCCAAATTGAAGGCTGCGACCGCGCCTGGACTCGCGTGGCGCAATGGTTACCATGCCGGACTGCCAATCGAAGGGTCTCGAGTTTGATTCCCGGCGAAGCAGAAATTTGAATGATGAGTTTAATTTTTTGTTCTCGGTTTAAGTGTTTGTATTTCTGTCTCTGTGTGTCGCATGGTACCCATTACACAGTGTATATTTTCCCCTACTCTGGCGCTATCAGTGTAAAACGTAAAAAAATCAAAGTGTTCTACCGACTTTACTACGCTGAGTGTTCTTTTCAAAATGATAGCTACGTCTCCATATCATGATTACACCACCAGTCGAAGGTTAAAGTTCCACAGGCCGCTTTGCACGCTCCTTTTGATATTTGAACGGATGTGTAAGTTATGGGACAACCTTCCAGCTGAGGCATTTCCAGTGGACTTTGACATAGGGTTCTTCAAGAAAGCTGTAAAGAAAGCTCTTCTTGAAAGCCGGCAGTGCTCGGGTGGCTCCGCTGGGGTTGCCCGTTTCCATAGGCGACAGTGATCGCTTAACCACGCGGCCTTTCTGCCTCTTTGTTCGGTTTATTTATAAAAAAAGTGATTTCGAATAAACGAATAAGCAATTGCCGCGGGTCTAATAAAAAAATGTTATAGAAATTAGCAGACGTTTTCAGTGGTTAATTTAATAAGAGCTATTACATACATACGCAGTACTGGCACTGGTGTTATACTAATATGCTAAAGCGTCACGGCAGCTGCACGGCATGGTGGTCACGCCCAGAATAATATTAGTAATCGATATATTTATTTCTGATGCTGTGTGAAGGGTTGTTAATAGGACCAATTGACTCTTAATCGCGTAGGGCCTGATCCTCTCACGCTGCTCCAATTCAGGTTGATGACGTCTTCATTGTTAGTGGCCTAACTGCTGTCGCAAGTTTTAAATCGCTCAAAAGACCTCCATTGAGTATGAACGACAGTATGTTAACGACAATTGCAACCAACGTGTAAGCAACCAAGAATTTGACTAACCAACTACTAACCACGCCTGACATAGCGTAGACATTTCACCACCTTTCTGCAATATATTTAAGTTACATGATGATAATGAATCTATGCATTATTTGCAGCACAAATTATTTAATTATAATGATACTTTCCGCGGGCACAGCAGTACTATCTAAACACTTTATAAACAGGCTATTATAGTACGTTTAATTTGTAAAGAGAAACTGATGATAACGACTGAAAAGTCGATTATAAGAGGAGTACAGTAAGATTGTAAGGACTCAGGAAGAATGTATCTACTCAACATAATAATATGAACTTTTGTATCATAAGTAATTTCATAAAAGGTAACAATAATCCAAGGGACAGTGGAGGGCTAGCGGTCACGAACGAAATTGCAACCTCATCAGCAACGACCACTCTGACAAGACAAGAGTGAACGACTAAGGAGGAGGAGGAACAAATAATCCAACTCTAATCAAGCCTTTTGTACAAGTCTTACCTACGCGGACGACGTCGCGGGCACAGCTAGTCTATAATAAGTACGTTTTTAGGCGGGGCCACCTTTTGACTCAAGTTTGTATGGGAACCTTGCATCTACCTACTTATTATATCGATGATGTCAAATTACCAAATACCTAGGTAGATATTGAGATTAACAGTTGGTTGACTAAAAGTTTAACTATTCGTCACCTAGATGTCTGCAGTAGTCTCGTTTTTTATATTTGTATAATATTATGTATGAAGGTTTAGATTCCATATCTTACAACGTTAATGCTGGATGCATTGAGGTTGTAAGATTTGGATTTCGGTTCGTCGGAGCTTGAGGCCTCCTTAACATTGGGAGAGCTCCATGCCCAGCAATGGAACGCTAAAAAGGTTGCAGCCTGATATAATGTAACGATAACAGTCGTTTCAGCTGCAGCCTGTTCATAATCTTCCACCCCAAAAGAAGACTAATAAGCTGAGCAACTAACTCAATGGAGCCTGTGATGTAAAGTTCGGCGGCGGTGAGGCTCGCGATGCGCTTTTTAGGTACCTATACCTATAGTCTAGCCATACTCGGCCAACGAAAGAAAATAGGCACAGTAAGCTGATCTAAGTAAGTAACTATATTTAATATGGTCGACCATGTTAGTGAGAGTTCAAAATAATTTTACTTAAATTTAAACTTTTAATTATGGTTTTGAAAAGACTGTTAACGAAGCTTTCATTTAAATTTCCCAAAGTGCCTTTTAAGTTTATGTCGCGTGTTGTTTAAATGAACATAATGTTTTTGTTTATGACCCGATTGATATGAAATACACACTAATGTTACGGAAATCCATTCAACAATATATTTGTAAGCACATCATTCAAAGAAGGGAAAAGAATTTGAGAATGAAATATTAAGTTAAGGTTAATTATTGTACGCTTGAGATACCAACTTTCGAATCCACTTTATTTGCTATTGAGGGGTAGTTTTGAAAAAAGCTTAAATAGAATTCTTACTATGTTAGTAAAGATTACAAATACAAAATTATAAGTAAAATACTCTGCACAAAAATATTCTGTACATCAAGTCCCGACGCTCAATTTTCAAAGAGTTTCAAAGAAAATTGACATTTAAAGGGTGAATTACGGAAAATGCTGAAACACGTATTCTTTTATTTTGGTTAGAAAATATTTATACCAAATTTCAAGAAAATCTATTGAAAAAAATCAAGTTTCCCATACAAATTTTCATCCCTCAATTCACACCCTTAAAGGGTGATTTTTAAAATTTTCTATAGCCTAAATGTTAGCGAGGACTAATAAATATAAAACAAAAAAAGTTTCATCAAAATCCGTCCAGTAGTTTTTGCGTGAAAAGCTAACAACAGACAGACAGACAGACAGACAGACAGACAGACAGACAAAAATTTCAAAACTTATATTTTTAGCTTCTGTTACTTATAAAAAGACCCCTAGAAGTATTTTTTTAAATTTATATGCAATGTACAGAATTGACCCTGCTTACAGTTTTATTATATGTATAGAAATATAAGGTTTAAATTTCATTTAATAAAATTGACTTTAAAATCCAATCTAATCAGTCATAATACTCATAAACATTTTATACTTTTGCGATGGTCGTAAACTGTATCTGAACTGTTTCGTTATATTTTTAGACCAGACCGTCGCCTTCATCATCCATCCAGCCATCATCTATATATTTTAAATTTTAATAAAAATATTTTTTTTAAAAGAACGCTACACTCTCATAGCCTCGCAGCGGGCGACCTGGTCACCACGGATACTCATAATTTGCAGCAACCCTTCTGCGTCCCACTGCTGAGCACAGGTCTCTATCCCTACTCATTATTTGGGAGGCCTGGACCTGACTCACCACGCTGCTTCAAAGCGGGTGTGCACAGATACGGGTTAGTGGCCACCTCTCTCTGATGTTTTCAAACCGCCCATCATTCGGATGTAAATAAATGTATCGCACATGCGTGGATGATAGATAAAAGTTGTTAAACCTCCGACAAGTTTTAACATCTTTTATCTGTCGCAGTCGGATCGTATAATCCGCCGGTTCCTAAAACAGGGCCGTTCTGTATTGTGGCGGGTCCACGATTAGCCGGATTGTTATTGCGATACGTTCTACAATATGGCGGCTCACGTTTAGCCTCATTGTAATGAAGCCTCGTAGGCACCCTGAGACACATTTTCACTATAATTATTTATTCGAAAAATACCCAAACCGAATCTGAGCACCCCACTATCCACGTGGTCTTGTCTGTACTACCCCTAGAGTATATATAAAAAGCCGGAGGCGCGGAGGGAGACCACTCCCCGCCCGCCGTAGGTAAGCGCAGGCATCAAGAGAGCCGTAGCGGCTGAGGCTGGTCGCCGAAGGCGACCAAAAAGCCGAAGCTGCGAAGGCGAGCGCAAATGCCGCGCTTTCTTACGCTGGGGCGGAGGGAGTGGTCTTCCCGCAGCGCCGGAGATGTCACAGAGCCACTTGTTTTATTACATTATCCAAGCCTTGGAAAGTGATTAATTCATTGTCAATTATCACTTTATCTAAATTGAGTAGATATTATAAATAATGGCTAGATAATATATAATATCCGGATTTATTACTTTGGCTGTAACATATAGGCAATTGGGCGGCACGATATTACGCCGCTTTGACGAACGCGAAGAGCTCATACAATACAACGTTCGCTAATTTAGCCGAATTGCAATCCGGCTGAACGAGAGTGCGCCGCTTTACAATACAGCCCTGTTTTAGGAAATAGCTAGCCGGAATGTAATACGGCGGATTATACGATCCGACTGCGACATATCTATCGATAACAGCCGGGACCGACTGCTTAATGTACCCTCCAAAGCAAAGAAACGCGCATGAAACTTTTGCCACGTTCGCTATCCCACACTCACGCGCTCGTTGGCTTAGCTGTACAGATTTCCTGCGTTTCGCCGGGCCATACGCGCTTCAATCATAATTATTAGGACGATCACACCAAGACCGAGAAAATACATCTAATTATTGATTTATTTACCTTCTCCACTAAGACCTAACCCTTCCTTCCAACACACCAATCCGGCGTTGTGACCTGCCTCATAATTTTTTAACGTTTTAAACTCAGAGCCCCCCAGTAGGGTAAATATACCCTGTGTCGTGGGTACCATGGACATATACAAATACAAAAATCAGACACCCAGACCGAGAACAGAAACTGAATCTCATCATTTCAATCTTTGCTTTGCCGGGAAAAGAACTCGGGACCCTCGAATGGCAGTTTTGCATTTTAACCGTTGCGCCACACGGGTCGTCAAAATCGATTAGGTACAATTTCAAGGATGAAAACACCAACACCTTCAGACATCTGACCAAGACATCTGACCCTTAGTTTATATATCTTCCTCGCTAGGAATCGAATCCTGTGCTTCTTGCACTGTACAATGCATGATAACCATGCATATGCATGATAACCTCCAACTAGCTATGTAGAGCTATTTGTTGTACTCCACATGTATTAATCTACTTACGAGAGACTTTGCTGCAATCTGTAATCTCGCTCGCTCTAGCGGCTAAAGCAATTAGTGTTCTGATGCAGAATCGCATTGTGGGAATATCGGGAATATCAGTTGTAGCTGCGAGTGGAAATATTGTGGGGCATGGAACATAATTAAGTTATCGGTACTATTCAAATAGGACTTTTTAGTTCTTATTTTCCGTGTCTATATTTTGGTAAAGTTGTTAAAAGTGTAGTAAGAATATTATTTAAAATAAATAGTGTAAGAATGAATAGAAAGATATAATTAAAAGCAGTAATCCGACCCGAAGCGCGTATGGCTCGGCGGCTAGCATAGAACGCAAACAATCTACGCAATTAAGCCAAAACGGGCGCGGTCAGGTGTGAGATGGGTGACCGCTAGTGGCAAAAATTTCATGCGCGTTTCCGTGCTTCAGAGGGCACGTTAAGCCGTCGGTCCCGGTTGCTGTCGATAGATAACAGTCGTTAAACCTTGTCGGAGGCCTTATGGGCGGTCTGAAAACATCCGACAGCGGGTTGGCCACTAACCCGCATCTCCACCAACCCGCATTGGAGCAGCGTGGTGGAGTAAGCTCCAGGCCTCCCCAATAATAAAGGGGAGAGACCCGTGCCCAGCAGTGGGACGCAAAAAAGGGTTGCAGCCAGCCAAATCCTACCCAGATGACGATACTAATCTATCGTACGGAATCAGTACATTTTCCGGATATAAAGTATTCTATGTGCTATTTTAGACTATGATCCAGTCTAATAGCTGTCCTGGAACTATCGACGACTTGAAGTGCCGCTAACTAAAATTTAATTAAATTTATATATTTTAAGAGGAAAAGGCTCAGTTAAGTGTCAAGTTGGAATTTCACTCCTAACTAGCTTGTGGAATATAAACTATTCGGAATTTGCTGGATACCTGTATACAATCTATTGTACTACAGATCATTTAGTAAAAGCGACATGAGGTGAATTTGGGTGGGCAGCTCAAATTACCATCTCCATTTAGGTTTGCATAATATACAAGTATGTTTCCAGTTAAACGACTAACGAATATCGCCATTGCAAACGCAATAACGCATGTCACTGTCATTAATTACGAACGGAACGCTTTGCAAAGCGGATAAACGCCAACTAATAATAAAGCAACCGGGGAATGCATGTAACCGCTACATGTTTTGACACAAGTTTCCTGAATTCTGAATGTATTTTTATGAATTCTGAAGTGTACTGAATTCGAGTACAGAATGAGAATTTTTATTTTGTAAATGTTTGTAAAGTTTTCGGAACAGATTATACATTTATTTACCTCTTGGTACTGTGACTAAAATGTCATTTGCTAAAAAAAATCAGAGTGTTCTCGCTTTCGTGCCAGTTTTTTTTTGCACCTCACATTTTATGTGTCCGGTTAATTCCGGTTTAATAACTTTCCCTCGAATGCAACGCTATCTAAAATGGTAAAATCTGTTTAAAGTTTAGCAATAACGCAAAATTTCACTGTCATTAATTACGATTGGAATGCTTTGTTCACAATAGACGCAACGTTAAAATGAAAAGCCAAGCGGGGAATGCATGCAGTGACATGTTTTTTCAGATTTCCTGGACTAACGTACATAATGAGTGTTTTTATTTAGTAAATGTTGTTAAAAATGAACTACTTTTTATTACGTTTGTAAAGGTTTTGAAGCAGTGTATTCGGACGTTAAAGCACTATACTTATTTTTGTAATCAGTGCCTAGTATTTGCCATTTAGTAAATTACGTTTAGCAAAAACACTTTATGAACATTGATATTCGCATGGAGAACTTTCGTGTTTTATTCCGCCAAAAAACTTTTCATTTGTTTCAAAGGCACTTTAAAGCCCTTCATTTAGAAGGAGCGCAATAACGTACGTCAGTGTCATTTATTAAGAATTGAACGATTTTAAATCTAACCATGGAATGTATATCTAAAATCAATTTTTCACTTTTCTGAATTCTTACTTACATCCGTGTCTCAGCAACCCAAAGTGGGCCTTGGCCTCCGATGTGAGAGAGCGCCACTGGATCGGTTCTGCGCTAACTCTTGCTATTTACAGACTGAGAGCGAGAGCTCAACTCTCGCAGATCTGCCTCCAGCTCGTCTATCCAGCGATACCTCGGTCGGCCAACTGGTCTACGCCCAGTCGGATTTTGTGATTATGCGTTTTTGACGCTTCGGTCTGGTCCCAATCTTTCAATGTGTCCAAGCCACCTCAGTCGGTGAGCCTTTTACTCACCTATGGTTGTAGGTTCGGCAAATAAATCTTCTATTTCTTCATTCTTTCTTACTCTCCAGCTTTCATCATCCATGCGCGCGGGTCCCAAGTTTTTAAAGCAGTATAATACTTACTTCTACATTCCTTGCGTAATGTTTGCTAGTTGGTACTGTGATTAAAAGCCTCTGTATTAGATAAATCATTTAAAAAAACTCCGTAAGTGTTGATTCTCGCTTGGAGAACGTGCTTGTTCTTTCACGCCAGTTTTGTGGCATTCATATAGGTATTTTTGGTTAAATTACTTTCCCGCCACTACACACAAATCCTATTATTAGTCATTTTGAAGCTTTCAGCATTGTAATGAAAAGCCAAGCGGGGAATAAATTTCTCTTACAAATTTTTTTCACATGTTTCGCGGGTCTGGGCACATCAGTTTTTAATTTTTAAAGTTTTTTATGAAGTCTACTTGGTCATTTAAACGTATTCCACCGAACACATATTTTTAGAATCCTTACAAGTATTTGCCACTTGGTATTATTAAAATTCATTTTTATCATTAAAATAATTGTTTGTTGTAAAGCTTTTATATGTTTCCGGTTAAAACTTTCCCGCCATTCCAATCTGATTGGGGCCGATATTTTTAATCCTCTAATATAGTTATTAGTCAGTTACTCGTAATATTATCGCTATACTTTTTATATTTCTGTGAGAGATGTTGACAGCGCTTACATTTATATTACATTAACGAAAAGTGTCCGTGTATGGAAAAATCGAGCCTTACAGCGGTTTCAAACTAGCGCATTTTTCGGCACGTTCGCGCATCTTTTGTTTGTTTTTGTAGCGCGTGTACGCGCGGCACAACGAGATTTGAAATTTAGCGGTACACAAATAAGCGCGTGTGTAAGCGCGTTATCCGAAACGAGCGTATACGCCTCGAAAAATACGCTACTTTGAAACCGTACTTAGCGTCCTTTCTTTGTAGCATTTCATTTAGTTGCAGCGTAATAACGCGTGACAGTTCACTGTCAATAATTACGAATGAAACGTTTTGTTCAAAGAGGACGCAGCGAGAACCATGAAAGGAAAGCCAACATGTTTCCTGGATTCGTGCACTTTCATTTTGTTAAATTTTGTTAATCTTTGATGCAGTGTACACAGCGTGGTTCAATTCAATTCAACCACATTTATCCAACGCCACACCACGTATAGGTACAATAATGTTATAGTGATTGAATTATAAAACAATATAAGTACTTGACATTTCAAATATTTCTCGCCCAATGCTAGCACTAGTATCACTAATGTTTTTTACTAGGGAAAACTTAATTAACACGTTGGCTTCCTCAATATTGGGAAGAAATAAAATTGTAACATTACGACGCATGTAATAAACTAACAAATACAAATGTATTGTAAACTAAGCTGACGCCTTCCAATTAGCTAAGTGCATACTGCCCTCAGCGCGGCTAACTACCTATCACATCACATCACAAATAATTTTCTCACTATGTTGTTTGTGTTAAAATCTATTTATTTTTGAAAATTTAAAAATATAACACACGTGCGACGTTCTGCTCGAGGCCACACGTAAAACGCAAATAAAACTTGATGGAATAATGGATACCGTTAAAATGTTTATATAGTCGGCCGGTTCGCTTTACTATGAATTTATTTTTTATTTTCTTTCTTTGATGCATCGGGGTTTTACTGATAATAATGAAGAATCTTATGCGTCAAAAGTTCATCTCCTTCCGAGGAGTTACCAAATCGTTAAAGCGCTACAAGCTTCAGACTCTGCGGATTTAGTTTCATGTCTGACCGCTTTTTGTATCCCATTGCTGGGCATGAGTATCCCCCATAAGTTATGAGGCCTGGAGCTCAATCCACTACGTTCCAGCAAATTAATGGTTAACCCGCGATCGGGTGGTCACGCAAACACTTATTAATTTTACGCTACGCTACGCCGGACCACGCACACTTTTTTAAATATTTTGAATCGAACAAACAAATTTGAATCTCGAATCTAACCCCCCAACGCCATCCACCTTTTAGAAATGAAAACCAGAAGCAGAATATTTAGATCACCATTTAATTCACAAAGCCTTTGATACAATTTGCAGGTAACGATTTAAGGTTTCTAATTAACATTTCCTTATACAATCACAATTAAATAACAAGTAAGCACAGATACAGAATTTCAGTACGCGATCGGGCAGAGTTACTGTCACTATACGATCACAACACTAATAATCCCCGCCTTAGAGGAGGCCTCGCTTTTATAGGCGTTTTCTCCTACCTAGTCACATTTTTTATTCAACTACCGACGTTAATTCCTAACACGGCCCTCCTGATATCCTGGCGTCCTCGCCAGGCGGTGAAGATGCTTCAATGCTATTGCACTTAAGTAGCAGTGCACTGAAGGAGCGCCCGGTGCCACCCAGGAGCACACCAGAGGCAGCAGCCTTCGAACGCATGCCGACATCACAAAGATTAGCTTCTGCAAATGAGAACAAACCAAACTAAATCTAAACTTAAAGATCGGCCTGTCGTATGAAGCACTTTTTGGAATTTAAAGTTTTTGTAATAAATCTAACAATTAGGCTTTGAATCATAAAGCACGAGATGTTCTAGTGACTCAACAGCAATTTATAACAGGTGAATCTAGATAAAAATTAAGCTTATAAATGAGATATTTCATTAAAGTTTTGGGACAGCCATTAAAACCAACTTGTTTGGTGAAAGGAAAAATTATTAACATGTACGAGTACCAAAACTACCAAAATTATTAATCAGTAAAATAAAGAATGAGTTTTGTCCAACTATTTCAAAACAAGAAAGCACTGTTGCTTTTTTAAATAAATGTACTAGTAGCACCATCTAGTTCAAAAGTTTAGTATAATTATTATAAATAAAAATTTTGTATATATCACTGAGCTCCTTTTTAACCACGATTACATCCGGCCGTCCTGCTCACACGTTTGTCCTCGATCGTGTATGGTCTGACGCAAGAACTGCAAAATAAAGCAAGTGCTGTTAAAATCTAAAAATTTTCTTAATTTTTTATGACTATTCTTACAATACCGGCTCGCATATGAACTTGAGTAGCCCAAACTGTTAACAAACACGGCTTGACTAGGTGATGTTCGTATAAAATCACACTAGTCGTGTATTACCGCATTGCAATCTGTAACAACAGTGTTCACCACAGATTTCTGTTGCACATGGTTAACAAAAACACGGCTTTAACTAGGTAATGTTCATATAGGATCACACTAGTCGTGTATCACCGTATTTTAATGTGTAAAAACAGTGTTCATCAGATTTCTGTTGTACATATATTGTTAATAGGCACTCTTTATAGGTAAGCGGATATTGCAGAAAATGCATTAGGCCATTACTAAGTGGTGAAAGGCAATAGTTTCGAACACTTAACTATATGTAGGAATATATATAAAAATAAGAATCAGGTTTCTCAAAAATGACATGTTGAAAAAATTAATATATCTATACTAATATTATAAAGAGTAAAGATTTGTATTTTTATACGTTTGAAATGAATAAACACAAAAACTACTGTTCCGATTTTACCTTTCACCATTAGAAAGCTACATTCACCCTGAGTAACATAGGCTACTTTTTGCCGCGGGAAAATGCTTCATTCCTACGTGAAAACGGGTAATAGGGTCAACGCGGTTGAAGCAACTGGCTAAACGCCTATGATTTTAATATAACAATAAAGCGTGAAACGGGCCCACGCCGGCGAAGCTGCTGGCGGAAGGCTAGTATATGCATAAATTAGGACCAACGTACTTCGAAGTACTTTTAGGTCCAATAAAACTAACAAAAATTTACCAATATAGAGAAAAACTGTTGGGTCACATAGGGTGTAAAATATAAAAATGAAGTCTAAAGCCCCCGGGGTTACAGAGCCCGCGGGTTGTATGCTAGCATTTTTCTTAATATTTTGAACTTGCTGTCAATAGTACACAGTGTGTTACACTTTGTTACAAATGTTAATAGCACCATGGTAAAAGCGTGCTTAAACCAGTAGAATGTTTTATTTCAAGTTCAGCCAATATCGTCACGCTGTCATCACTAGTAATACCCAGGCATTACACAGTCTTGGCCAACAGACGACACTGTCATCTACCAAAATAAAAATTCGATAGCAGACATAATGACAAGTTTAGTATCACGCGAAAAAAAACTTATTTGCACATTGAAACACAAGCGTAACATTAAGAAAATGAAATTTTATGAACAAACTTATATAGGAAAAGTAATTTGTTATTACGAAAAGATTTATGTAACTCACTGTCGGTTCTCTATTGCTACCAGCTAGAATAACAATGTGCACAGTCAGAACTGACCAAATCACATGTCCTCGTGTTCTCCCTTAGTAAAGGTACATAGGTTGAAGCTCGGCCTACCTGACATTACTCTGCTACAACTTACAAAATCGCTTCTGATGAAATCTTTACTAATCACAGCCAGTAACAAATGTTCAAATTGGTTAGCGATAAAGGTATGAAGGTAGTCGAAAAAAAAATATTCCCTGTACCTATTTCATTTGAAAATGGTTTAGCAATTTGTGCGTTAACAAAATGATTAACAAAGTAGGTAGGTAGTCAAAAAAGAACAATAGTATCCAGCATAAACCTTATCTGTAAATGCACTAGACATCAATTAAATCTGACAAAACGGCTATATCACATTATACCGTTGGTTTATAATTGAGCTTGCTTAGTGTCACTTATTTACCTTAAAAATTCATTAACCATAAAAAGTAAGTAATAGGTAAAGAGCAACTTTCTTTTTAGAACTGTTATTCTTGGTTGTCAACACTGCTTCAACCACTGATCTAGAGTGTCATTTTTAAGCTTCCATCACCCATTCTCAACTTGCTTCCTTCATTAGAGGAAGTAGTCTGAAAACTCAAGAAAAATCTCAAGGTTTTGTCCCATGTTACTTGAATAAAAATTGATAGATACTCTTAACTCTCAGCAAACAACTTTGATAGTTAATTATACGAATACTCATAGCATATGCAATCTATATAAAATATCAACGGTCACTTTTAACTTTAAGATTTTATTCGGTTATGCAAGTTTGCCAAAATTTACTTTTGGTACAGACCAACCAATTCAATTTTTAAAGTAAAGATTAAACGTCTTTGTTTAATGTCTTACATTTGTAGGTATTCAGAAAAATATCACATACCAAGTTTATAAATTGCCTTCTTGCTTTGAAATGACTACAAATATTCAAAAACACTGTTTCACGGAAATAATTGCGTGCACTCTCGATTCGGAAATATTTAACAAAAACGTTGCCATTACTTACTCCCCAGTGACGGTACTGTACTCGTTGGGTACAAATAGATACTTTTGAAAAGGTAAAAGTAACCGACTGTAACAACTAGGTACTCATTTTCTTCATACATAAACTTATAAGCAAAGGATAAGCAGAGTATTTTTAAAGTAACAAAAAAAAAATTGCCTTTTCACTTGGATTCGCAAAACTAATAAGTAACAAATGTAGCATTAAAATTTTATCATGGATACGTCTCGTCGAATCTTAGATACAGAATACTACTCTGGGGAAACTACAGATTTCAATAAAGCGTTTATAGCACAAAAGAGATGTATTCGCGCTATAACTAATACCACTCCATTAACAAGCTGCGAGCCTCTCTTTAAAAGGTTTAAAATATTAAGTGTGCCCTGTCTGTACATATATGAATCCCGTTTAATTGTAAAGACACAACTTTTTATTTACAAGGAAAGATGAATATTGTAAATTTCTTACTTGTTTTCCTGATAAGACTATTGGTGCCTGACAATAACCTAGTCAGCTAAAAGGTTAAAAAATTGCTACCACATGTGCGTCAAAATTATCAATAAATTACCGACAAATATTTAAAACTTCACTATGGTAAAATTTAAAAACCAATTAATCTAAAATTAATAAATAAATAAATATCGTTACAATTACTAATTTATGGGTGAACAGAAATTTGATACTTTGCGACATAAATTATAAAATTATACGAAAAATTACATATATTTGCATAATTAATAATAAAATTTATGACAACTAAAATAAGCAAATGTCCTTGTAATGAACATTAATTGAAATACCTAATTTAATATGAAACAAAACTATACCACATTCGAGCAAATAAATATTTTCTTAAAAGAATTTTTTTTTACTTACGGTTTCTGACCTTACCCAACGTTTTACTTCGAGTTATCATTATCACTTAACTGGTACAGATTGTTTAATCGATACACGAAGAATGTAAAAAAAAAACCGTGCGTACTGATTTCTGCATTTGTTCAGGATGCAACGTTAAATGTGGGACGCGAGGAGATCCCACTTCTGATTTTAGAAATGAAAACCAGAAGCAGAATATTTAGATCACCATTTAATTCACAAAGCCTTTGATACAATTTGCAGGTAACGATTTAAGGTTTCTAATTAACATTTCCTTATACAATCACAATTAAATAACAAGTAAGCACAGATACAGAATTTCAGTACGCGATCGGGCAGAGTTACTGTCACTATACGATCACAACACTAATAATCCCCGCCTTAGAGGAGGCCTCGCTTTTATAGGCGTTTTCTCCTACCTAGTCACATTTTTTATTCAACTACCGACGTTAATTCCTAACACGGCCCTCCTGATATCCTGGCGTCCTCGCCAGGCGGTGAAGATGCTTCAATGCTATTGCACTTAAGTAGCAGTGCACTGAAGGAGCGCCCGGTGCCACCCAGGAGCACACCAGAGGCAGCAGCCTTCGAACGCATGCCGACATCACAAAGATTAGCTTCTGCAAATGAGAACAAACCAAACTAAATCTAAACTTAAAGATCGGCCTGTCGTATGAAGCACTTTTTGGAATTTAAAGTTTTTGTAATAAATCTAACAATTAGGCTTTGAATCATAAAGCACGAGATGTTCTAGTGACTCAACAGCAATTTATAACAGGTGAATCTAGATAAAAATTAAGCTTATAAATGAGATATTTCATTAAAGTTTTGGGACAGCCATTAAAACCAACTTGTTTGGTGAAAGGAAAAATTATTAACATGTACGAGTACCAAAACTACCAAAATTATTAATCAGTAAAATAAAGAATGAGTTTTGTCCAACTATTTCAAAACAAGAAAGCACTGTTGCTTTTTTAAATAAATGTACTAGTAGCACCATCTAGTTCAAAAGTTTAGTATAATTATTATAAATAAAAATTTTGTATATATCACTGAGCTCCTTTTTAACCACGATTACATCCGGCCGTCCTGCTCACACGTTTGTCCTCGATCGTGTATGGTCTGACGCAAGAACTGCAAAATAAAGCAAGTGCTGTTAAAATCTAAAAATTTTCTTAATTTTTTATGACTATTCTTACAATACCGGCTCGCATATGAACTTGAGTAGCCCAAACTGTTAACAAACACGGCTTGACTAGGTGATGTTCGTATAAAATCACACTAGTCGTGTATTACCGCATTGCAATCTGTAACAACAGTGTTCACCACAGATTTCTGTTGCACATGGTTAACAAAAACACGGCTTTAACTAGGTAATGTTCATATAGGATCACACTAGTCGTGTATCACCGTATTTTAATGTGTAAAAACAGTGTTCATCAGATTTCTGTTGTACATATATTGTTAATAGGCACTCTTTATAGGTAAGCGGATATTGCAGAAAATGCATTAGGCCATTACTAAGTGGTGAAAGGCAATAGTTTCGAACACTTAACTATATGTAGGAATATATATAAAAATAAGAATCAGGTTTCTCAAAAATGACATGTTGAAAAAATTAATATATCTATACTAATATTATAAAGAGTAAAGATTTGTATTTTTATACGTTTGAAATGAATAAACACAAAAACTACTGTTCCGATTTTACCTTTCACCATTAGAAAGCTACATTCACCCTGAGTAACATAGGCTACTTTTTGCCGCGGGAAAATGCTTCATTCCTACGTGAAAACGGGTAATAGGGTCAACGCGGTTGAAGCAACTGGCTAAACGCCTATGATTTTAATATAACAATAAAGCGTGAAACGGGCCCACGCCGGCGAAGCTGCTGGCGGAAGGCTAGTATATGCATAAATTAGGACCAACGTACTTCGAAGTACTTTTAGGTCCAATAAAACTAACAAAAATTTACCAATATAGAGAAAAACTGTTGGGTCACATAGGGTGTAAAATATAAAAATGAAGTCTAAAGCCCCCGGGGTTACAGAGCCCGCGGGTTGTATGCTAGCATTTTTCTTAATATTTTGAACTTGCTGTCAATAGTACACAGTGTGTTACACTTTGTTACAAATGTTAATAGCACCATGGTAAAAGCGTGCTTAAACCAGTAGAATGTTTTATTTCAAGTTCAGCCAATATCGTCACGCTGTCATCACTAGTAATACCCAGGCATTACACAGTCTTGGCCAACAGACGACACTGTCATCTACCAAAATAAAAATTCGATAGCAGACATAATGACAAGTTTAGTATCACGCGAAAAAAAACTTATTTGCACATTGAAACACAAGCGTAACATTAAGAAAATGAAATTTTATGAACAAACTTATATAGGAAAAGTAATTTGTTATTACGAAAAGATTTATGTAACTCACTGTCGGTTCTCTATTGCTACCAGCTAGAATAACAATGTGCACAGTCAGAACTGACCAAATCACATGTCCTCGTGTTCTCCCTTAGTAAAGGTACATAGGTTGAAGCTCGGCCTACCTGACATTACTCTGCTACAACTTACAAAATCGCTTCTGATGAAATCTTTACTAATCACAGCCAGTAACAAATGTTCAAATTGGTCAGCGATAAAGGTATGAAGGTAGTCGAAAAAAAAATATTCCCTGTACCTATTTCATTTGAAAATGGTTTAGCAATTTGTGCGTTAACAAAATGATTAACAAAGTAGGTAGGTAGTCAAAAAAGAACAATAGTATCCAGCATAAACCTTATCTGTAAATGCACTAGACATCAATTAAATCTGACAAAACGGCTATATCACATTATACCGTTGGTTTATAATTGAGCTTGCTTAGTGTCACTTATTTACCTTAAAAATTCATTAACCATAAAAAGTAAGTAATAGGTAAAGAGCAACTTTCTTTTTAGAACTGTTATTCTTGGTTGTCAACACTGCTTCAACCACTGATCTAGAGTGTCATTTTTAAGCTTCCATCACCCATTCTCAACTTGCTTCCTTCATTAGAGGAAGTAGTCTGAAAACTCAAGAAAAATCTCAAGGTTTTGTCCCATGTTACTTGAATAAAAATTGATAGATACTCTTAACTCTCAGCAAACAACTTTGATAGTTAATTATACGAATACTCATAGCATATGCAATCTATATAAAATATCAACGGTCACTTTTAACTTTAAGATTTTATTCGGTTATGCAAGTTTGCCAAAATTTACTTTTGGTACAGACCAACCAATTCAATTTTTAAAGTAAAGATTAAACGTCTTTGTTTAATGTCTTACATTTGTAGGTATTCAGAAAAATATCACATACCAAGTTTATAAATTGCCTTCTTGCTTTGAAATGACTACAAATATTCAAAAACACTGTTTCACGGAAATAATTGCGTGCACTCTCGATTCGGAAATATTTAACAAAAACGTTGCCATTACTTACTCCCCAGTGACGGTACTGTACTCGTTGGGTACAAATAGATACTTTTGAAAAGGTAAAAGTAACCGACTGTAACAACTAGGTACTCATTTTCTTCATACATAAACTTATAAGCAAAGGATAAGCAGAGTATTTTTAAAGTAACAAAAAAAAAATTGCCTTTTCACTTGGATTCGCAAAACTAATAAGTAACAAATGTAGCATTAAAATTTTATCATGGATACGTCTCGTCGAATCTTAGATACAGAATACTACTCTGGGGAAACTACAGATTTCAACAAAGCGTTTATAGCACAAAAGAGATGTATTCGCGCTATAACTAATACCACTCCATTAACAAGCTGCGAGCCTCTCTTTAAAAGGTTTAAAATATTAAGTGTGCCCTGTCTGTACATATATGAATCCCGTTTAATTGTAAAGACACAACTTTTTATTTACAAGGAAAGATGAATATTGTAAATTTCTTACTTGTTTTCCTGATAAGACTATTGGTGCCTGACAATAACCTAGTCAGCTAAAAGGTTAAAAAATTGCTACCACATGTGCGTCAAAATTATCAATAAATTACCGACAAATATTTAAAACTTCACTATGGTAAAATTTAAAAACCAATTAATCTAAAATTAATAAATAAATAAATATCGTTACAATTACTAATTTATGGGTGAACAGAAATTTGATACTTTGCGACATAAATTATAAAATTATACGAAAAATTACATATATTTGCATAATTAATAATAAAATTTATGACAACTAAAATAAGCAAATGTCCTTGTAATGAACATTAATTGAAATACCTAATTTAATATGAAACAAAACTATACCACATTCGAGCAAATAAATATTTTCTTAAAAGAATTTTTTTTTACTTACGGTTTCTGACCTTACCCAACGTTTTACTTCGAGTTATCATTATCACTTAACTGGTACAGATTGTTTAATCGATACACGAAGAATGTAAAAAAAAAACCGTGCGTACTGATTTCTGCATTTGTTCAGGATGCAACGTTAAATGTGGGACGCGAGGAGATCCCACTTCTGATTTTAGAAATGAAAACCAGAAGCAGAATATTTAGATCACCATTTAATTCACAAAGCCTTTGATACAATTTGCAGGTAACGATTTAAGGTTTCTAATTAACATTTCCTTATACAATCACAATTAAATAACAAGTAAGCACAGATACAGAATTTCAGTACGCGATCGGGCAGAGTTACTGTCACTATACGATCACAACACTAATAATCCCCGCCTTAGAGGAGGCCTCGCTTTTATAGGCGTTTTCTCCTACCTAGTCACATTTTTTATTCAACTACCGACGTTAATTCCTAACACACCTAACATAGAATTTAATATTCCATTAGGAAGGGTACATGTATACGTATATATACGTCTATTAGGAAGCGTAAATGCACGTGCTTCCGAAATGTCCTCCACCCGTCTCCTCCTCATGATTGATGACGTCATGCGTAAATCTCGGCAAGCTCCTCACGACAGTTTCGGGCAAGCACACGGCTATAATTGACAAGATAGTATTATTATCTCGATTGTGGATACGCAGTATACATTGCTATGCAGATGATAGTACGGTGGACGCACTATACACCTGTCGAGCCAATGCCTCTAGGTCACAAGTGGAGGAAAGCAGAATCAAACTTGTGTCGTCGTCGTGTGAAGTCGAGAACTCTCTGGAGCAGGTCTCGGAATGGGGTCGACTTAACCTTGTCGAGTTTAACCTCACCAAGACACAAGTTTGCGCGTTTACCGCTAAAAAAGCGTTTGTTATAGCGCCCCAGTTCAAGGGCACTGCGCTCACCATCGGTGAAAGTGTCGGTATACTGGGAGTTGACATTACGAGTAAAGTGCAGTACCGGAGTCATTTGGAGTACAAAGCCAAATTTGCATCAAAAAAGCTTGGTGTCCTCAACAGAGCGAGGCAGTACTTCACTGCGGGGCAACTCCTGACGCTGTATAAGGCCCAGGTCAGACCCCACATGGAGTACTGCTCCCATCTCTGGGCAGGAGCACCGAAGTACCAGCTACACCCATTTGACTCCGTTGAAAAGCGCGCAGTCCGAATCTTCAACGACCCAAGATTGACTGACAGGCTAGAACCGCTTAGCTTGCGAAGAGACATAGGCTCGCTCTGCATGTTCTACCGACTTTACTATGGTGAATGCTCCGAGGAACTCTTCAAATTGATGCCTACATCACCATTCCATGATTATACCACCAGACGAAGGTTAAAGTTCCACCGGCACCATCTGGACTCGTGGCGGTCCTCCACAGTCCGCTTTGCACGCTCCTTTTTACCACGGACGTGTAGGTTATGGGACAACCTTCCAGCTGAGGCATTCCCAGTGGACTATAACTTGGGGTTCTTCAAGAAAGCTGTAAAAAAAGCTCTCCTCCAAAGCCGGCAATGCTCGGGCGGCTCCCCTAGGGTTGCCCGTGTCCATAGGCGACGGTGATCGCTTAACATCACGCGGCCCGTCTGCCTTAGGTTTATTTATATAAAAAAAATGGATGGATAATATCTAGGAAATTGATTGTCTTTATTTCAAGCTTTTTTAATGTCATTGGTTGGCATGTACCTACTTAAAGTTTAGAATAATTTAGCCTAGCCTATATATTATTTATATATATTGTGTTTGACTTACAACTCAAATGTTACACAATTTTTTTCATCGCGTATTTGGTTACCTATTTGTGATTTACTTTTCAAGACACGATGAAAAAAAGTTTTTAAATTGATCGTGAAAGTCTGCATAAATGTACATGTATACACTTGCATGATTATCTTCATGTCAACAACAACAATAATCAACATTACGTGATAAAAAAGTTTACTTAACTACATACTAAATTAAATAATAACTTTCTTGTAAGTATAAAAATTATTTGGTAAACGATAAAAAATATACCTACATTTCCATTTGTCAACCAAATGGCAGCTGTGACGCAAACTTAAGAGGCCGTATACGAAATTTTGCCGATTTCGCTGATTTCCCTGATTTTACACATGAGATTTTGCAGTTAAAATACAACATATCCATAAGTTTTATTGCACAATATGACTGGTCATTTCAATAATAAGCTATTACATTAGCCACATTTTTATTTTTATTACTTTGTTGTGCTTATTAGACCTGAAGACGATGACAGTTTTGTGAATTTTTGCTGTAATGGGTACAGAATGTTACATATTTCTAGATCATTATGAAACCTCAGCGGATTGAAAAAAATGCTGTGTATTGCTGTAAGAATCGCCTATAAAATGTGTGTGTCACATTTTACCACTCTCATACAAAAAACTAGTAAAAAAATATTGAAATTAGTCAATTTTAAGAGAAAATGGGCCAGACATTGCATTTAATTTCGGCCAATTGGAACAGTCATTCATAAAATTTAATAGACATAAATAAACTTCAGTTCATAAACAATCCGTTTTCTGAAAAACATAATCAAATTGTGAATAAAAATTTGGCATTAATAATCTTTTAAAGTAACCTAAAACTCGCATTATAATACTCGACGCAAGCTACGAGGCCTACGAGTCAGGCAGACCGCGCCAAGCGCTTACAGAGAGTGGACATGTCGCTCTGCGCCACGCGGCGCCCTGGACGTCGCACAAGTTCGTAGCAATGTTAGTTCGATGCTCCCACTACAGAGCGGCGTGACTACAGCGCGCAGCGTGTGCTTGACACTTTGAATAGCTAATAATTTTAAATATTATGTTGTGATGATTTACCATCTTCTTAATACAACAAGTGATAGGGTAGTAAAAATTCCATTGTTAATTATTGTTGTGTATCTTATGTAGAAAAGTATGTTTACAAGCATTTATAGCTTGCCGTGTTAGTAAGGTTGTTAGTGTTAGGGCCTCTTTCACCACCTTCAAGTAAAGTGACAAGTACGCTAATTGTCGGTTAAAGTCACCCGTAACTTCAATTTCCATTTCACAATGTTCGAGTAGCACTAATCATAATGATAAACTGACCCGTACTCATAGCTTTAACTTGCCAATTAACTTTACTTGGGACATAACTAATCAACACTTTACTTGAAGATGGTAAGCTTGCCGTGTTAGTAAGGTTGTTAGTGTTAGGGCCTCTTTCACCACCTTCAAGTAAAGTGACAAGTACGCTAATTGTCGGTTAAAGTCACCCGTAACTTCAATTTCCATTTCACAATGTTCGAGTAGCACTAATCATAATGATAAACTGACCCGTACTCATAGCTTTAACTTGCCAATTAACTTTACTTGGGACATAACTAATCAACACTTTACTTGAAGATGGTAAGCTTGCCGTGTTAGTAAGGTTGTTAGTGTTAGGGCCTCTTTCACCACCTTCAAGTAAAGTGACAAGTACGCTAATTGTCGGTTAAAGTCACCCGTAACTTCAATTTCCATTTCACAATGTTCGAGTAGCACTAATCATAATGATAAACTGACCCGTACTCATAGCTTTAACTTGCCAATTAACTTTACTTGGGTCATAACTAATCAACACTTTACTTGAAGATGGTAAACGAGGCCCTTAGTTAAATATTGCAAG
Organism: Pyrgus malvae; assembly: GCA_911387765.1. Taxonomy (NCBI): domain Eukaryota; kingdom Metazoa; phylum Arthropoda; class Insecta; order Lepidoptera; family Hesperiidae; genus Pyrgus; species Pyrgus malvae. The sequence goes on along the minus strand of OU426958.1, from coordinate 302,059 downwards.
CTAAATTTGAACCACTTTCGAGAGTCTGATTGAGCTGAAGTTTGAAATACACTTTTATTTTAAATGACAATTTAATTATTAGTAACATTTTCGTTAATTCAATATGGCCGCTGCAGCAAAATGGTGGATCACATATTTTTTGCACAAAAAGCCACACAATATGGGTATCAAATAAAAGGGATTAATTTGTAGAATAAAGTACATTATAAAAAACTAATCCAAGATGGCCGCTATCCCAAAATGGCGGATAACATTTGTTTGTGCAACCCTATGATAAGGGTATTAAATAGGAGGGCCTAAGTTGTATAATACAAAACAGCAGAAAACTATTCTGTTTATGTAACTCAGTATCATATAATTTATCCTAATTAAACTTAAAAACTACTGTTCCGATTTCTTGACTCCAAAAATAATAATAATTGTACTGACATTATATTATTATCGTAAACACAGATCGTACCTACATATTGATGAGTAGAAAATGTAAGTCTACTATTCTAAATCTAATTGTATAAGAATAAGCAATTATTTTTTCTTTTTAGTGCAATTTCATTTGTTTTGGAATAGTTTTCTTTTGTAGTCGGTTTTTTTTTGTTAAAATTTTTGTTTATTTTTTGCATTTTAGTAAAATTGATGTATACTAACTTATTTGTTTGAATGTGGGTAGGCATACTAGACGTGCTGCTCATTTAAGACAGCGCCGTTTAAATGGAACAGTTAACAGTTCTACCTCAGATTTCAACCTTACTGTAAGCTGTTAAGGAGTTTCATTGATCATCAAATTCAATTACGACAATTACTAGTCTATAAAAGATTCGATCGAGTATCATTAATTTACTCCTACGAATTGAAGAGTCCCGTTATTTTGTCATGGATCCCTTAGTCGGAACCTAACCAAACTCTTATTAAACTACCCTTGAAGAAAAAAAATCCAATAAAAAAAGCATCATCATAATCGGTTGGCGTGATATTGAGTTATTAGTCCATTTGTAGAGCAGCTACTTAATGCAAATATGGTTTTCGCATGGATACCATTGTCAGAACTGGACCAAATTAAAATGGGACCACACGGGAAGTATCAGCTTTGAAATAAAAAAAGAATCATCAAAATCTGTTCATCCAGTCGAAAGTTCTGAGGTAACAAACATAAAAAATATACAGACGAATTGATAACCTCCTCCTTTTTGATTGAAGTCAGTTAAAATAAAAAAAGTTTCACAGACACACAGGCAAGTTCTTCAAAAACTACCAATTCCGTATTTTTCCTTTTATAATTATAATGACTATTAAAATGGTTTTTCTCAAAACAAAGCAATACCATTTTGTGTATGTTATACTGAAAGTATTTATGTATTTTATGTATTAAGTAGATATGATTTTTTTGCAATATAGATATTTAATGAACTATTCTTTATTTATATTTTCTTCTTCTACCTTCACAATACCATTCTGTTTAATGCACCTTCCACAGCTCGGTTGGCAGTTGGCTGGCAGATAATACCATTAGGCATTTAGTCCGCCCTTTGTGCTTATTTTATAGTGTAATAAAGAATAATTAAATTAAATTAAATGTACAGATTTTGATTATCTACAGATTTATTACATGTATAGATCATTACTTGTACTACACTAATAAATGCTTAGTTGTGTACTATCAGACTTTTTATTCTAATTGACAAAAAACAACTGAGGAAAAGACACCGAAGAAAGTACAAAGTATCAAAACCGTTTAATCGTCGTACCAGCCTTCGACGATTCCGGACTCACACAAACCCGCGACCAAATGCTCCCGCTTACGCCGTGTGCCTTTCAAATACCTAATCTGGCCCGTTTCGATTTCGTATACGGCCTCTTAATAATGACGAGTATATGGACGGCATCCGATGCCTTAACTCAGATCAAATTGATTTGATCTGAGAGCGCCTAAATAATGTAGCATTACAAGTGCAACAGAGTTAGTTATACTAATGTAAAGCGAAGTGACATAAATAAATATTACATAATCATATTATTGCTTTAAGAGAAAAATATATGAAGTTTTTATTGCATGTGGTACATACGCGATACAAACAGTAGACTAATAAAATAAGAAATAATAAGTAATGAACATCTTTTCTTAAAAAGATTGGTTGAATAACAATAATCTTAAAATAAACCTTGAAAAGACAAATATAATGACATTTAAAAATCGTATATCTTATGGGAGATCTGTAAATATTAATTATAGAGGTAAAACCATATGTGAAACAGAAAATATAAAATTTTTAGGCTTGTATATTGATAATAAGCTCACATGGAGACTACACATGGAACATGTATGTAAAAAACTTAACAAATTCTCTTTCGCTCTTTACAAATTGTCAAAAATAGTAAATAAATCAGCGGTATTAAGCGCGTATCATGCGTATGTTGGTGCAACTCTTAGGTATGGTCTTGTATTTTGGGGTAATGCAACGGGTATTGAAACAGTTTTTAAAGCGCAAAAAAAATGTATTCGGTCAATGTGTCAACTACGACAGACAGACACATGCAAGCCACACTACCAAAGTTTAAATATATTGACGCTCCCTTCGTTATATATCTATGAAATATGTGTAATGGTCAAAAACGACATTTCTAAATACAACAAGTTAAACTCAAAAAGACATAAAAATAAACTATGCGCAATAGCCTCTAAAACTAAACAATATCACAATAGCGTGTTTTGCATGGGGCCAAAAATATATAATAATTTACCAGACTTTCTTAAAACCAAAAGTTATAACGAATTTAAAAGGGAACTCAAAACACATCTAATTAAAAAAGCGTACTATTCGGTCACTGAGTTTATTAACGATAAATAAATAAATTAATAAAATATAAGAAACTAAAATAACATAAATAAAATAAAATGATTAATAAATAATTTTGTCCGCGGCATAAAAACCTGGGAGGTTATTTTTTCGCCAGCTTTTTTTCCTCTCAGTGTACAAAACCCATCCTGGTGGGTGCCCAAAGCTGATGACGGCGAACCCCGTATGGTTCAAATAAAATGAATTATTATAAAAAGCACAAAATTGGGTTTAAGTCTAATTAATTAAAACTGTAAAATTTAAAATTACTTTAATGTTTCTTATGTACCCTTCTGTAATAGTCATTTTAAGAATTTATGTTTACATTATGTTAAGTCATTAAAATAATTATTTTATTTAATATAATAAAATTTGTACACCCTAAGGGGTAAATATGGAGTTCTAAATATTTTGTAAAACCTTTTTCACCCATATTTGTGCAAATAAAATATTTTCATTTCATTTCATTTCATTTCATTTCATTTCAAAAAAACTCCGTTCATAAGATCATTTTTTTGTTTCATTTTAAAATATGTTCATTTTCGTAAGATTGGACTGAAATATGATGAGAACTTTTTGAAGATTTTTGGTGCAAATAAATGGCAGAAGAACATTATCAATTGCAGTGGCGGCTAGTGACATTGTTCGATGGGGGTTCACAAAAAAAAAGTATTTTACCACCCGTTGCCATCCAAGCAGATTCACCACCACTGTCGGTGTCAGTTCCAGTTGATAACCACAAGACTCGGAAAACAAATTAATTTATTGCTATCTTCACATCCACACAACCAAGGGTTTTAAATATTGTTCAGATTTAAAAACACGCGTAATTTAAAAGATTTAATTTTCGTACAACATTATTGCTTTCAGTTCAAGGCGTATTTCGAAAGTTTTTTTCACACAGCTTACTAAAAGATACAAATGATAAAAGAAACACTGTATTGTTCCATTTTTAACAAAAATGTCGCGTATAAACTATTTTTTTAAATATTCATTTAAAAGAAAAACTACGAAATAACTGACAAAGACGACGACACGTTTGTTTGTATACATAAGAACGGCAACATCGCATAGGCAGGTTGAACCCACGGTTTGGCAACGTCGCGCGTGAGCGGCGCTCCAGATTAGCATAATTTCTCATACGAAATCTTTTGTTTCACGCGCCGGCCTGTGTCGATGTTTCTCTTTCACACTCATTGAATACAGCGCTAGGAATCGTACTAAACTTCGTTTCAAAGGAGCGCAATCGCTGGCGCTCCACTCGTTACATCTTGACGCTAAATGTGTTTTTAATTATTTCCAAGAATTGACCACTTCTTTTTAAAGACAGTCTGCAATAAGCATAATATAATACACTAACGAAAAATCTTATTACATACAATACCTGGACATTTCTTCCTGTGCATTATTATGTAGTAAATGTATGAGAACACATTATTCAATGAGTGTATGAGACTGATGCTTGTTGAAATTTCGAACATCTCTCGCTTTACCAGCTAAATCAATTAGTGCTGAGTTGTGGAATGGCATTGCGGAGATATGAAACGTCTCGTGCATTATGAACTCGTTAAGTGTCGAATATGCTTCTACATATTAGTATATCATAGTTGTAGTGCGTAGGTAAAGGTTTATGTTTTGACGTTTTAAGCTTATAACTTTTCTTGAATTTTTATCCAGTTTACTACCTAAGGCAATAACCCATTTTAAGGTTTTGAAGAAAGGTTTGGTTAATTAAAATACTGTAATATAAAGGCTTACCCTTGAGGAATACATGTGCTTAAAAAGTATCGACATACATTTTCGAAATTGCTTAGACTCTTTCTTTTTCAATATAATGAGAAGTAAAGTTAATTTGAAGGTATTATATAAGCTGCCCACCAGTAAAGTTCTATTTTCTACTTCTATTGTATTACTTATTTAAGATTTGATTGTACTTAAAGTCATCAAGGATGAAGGAAAACTCAAAATTTTATTAATAGGGTCTTGGACACTATGCACAAAAAAATTCAAAATCCTTATCTTAAAAAGGTTGCACTAAATCACGCTTTGAAAGCAATATAATTTTTAATTCTTTTTTGTACATGATTTATACTACCGTTTAAATCAATAATAATTAAGTCAATTGACTATATATGATAAGTGACGTCACTAATCATTTTCTCATACAAAATGTATGGGGATGTCACGTTTTGACAGATCATTAAAAGTATCTCAATTGACTTGGTAGTCCAAGACCGGATTTAACATAAACTGATAAAGTAACTTTCCTGAACTAACTGCTTGCAAACATCACCTGCGAACAAACATCCACTGTGCTACGTGTGTAGGTTCGAAGTTGTTTCAGGTAAGTTATTAGGTCGTTCCACAACTGGTTTTTGCACTCACGGAGAACAACCTTTTGATAAAGTTTAGTGAGACCTCAGTAAGCGACATTATGCTTTATGATATAGTTGCAGGGCGACAGATAAAGATTTTGAAAATTATCTTTACTTAATTTACTCGTAAAGAACGAAGAAAAAGCGAAGAGCAGCGTGGTAGATTAAGCTCCAATCCTCCCCTAATAATGGGCAGAGACCCGTGCCCAGCAGTGGGTCGCACAAAAGAGGAAGAAGAATTAATTTGGAGAATTTCAAATAGGCTTAGGCTTCCAAAAGTTAGGTTAGTGTCAGGTCTTGAAAATTAACCTACTGTTCAATATGGTGGCAGCACAGTGCACGGCAGCAGTGACACAAAGATGATTTAAAAATATTTTTATTTATAAATCTCTTTATAAAATTATTTAAGTTTTCATAATTCGAACCTTCTACTGTATTATAATAACATTTTCTATCAATATAGTGACGCTTGTGTATCCAGAAGAGTGCACTGTTGACGCTTCTATCGTCTTCGCTCATGCGACCTTTCAGCTGATGGCCTCTTAAACGAAACACAGTATTTCTGTAATCATGTCCTACATCCACTTAAGACTAATTGTTTTAAGCGTTTACCAGTCACCTTAATTATTGAGCTTTCCCCCATCGCTCCTACTACATAATAACGAGCAATTTTCTAGAGTCTAAGTTTTTAAAAAACATCTTAATATAATAGACATAGTACCTAGTATTTAATGCAATATAAGAGCGCAAACATACATATGCGCCGATTACCTTAAGTTCATCTGTCTATCTAATTGATACAAAAGCGAAATTTGACTCATTCACTCATCCCGAATCCTCGAAAACTGCTCGACGAAAAAATCATGAAAGATCGAATTCGGCAAAGAGTTAATTTATAATTATGTAAAATCAGTTCTTAGCGCTAGATGTGTACTAAAAACTGATTTTATAACAGGGCCGGATTAAGGAGGCCCGAATAAAGCTTCTCGCAAGTTTGTATGAAAAGCCCAAAAAAATGTTTTACAAACTTAAAATTTGGTAAAGGAATAAATTAAACCTTTAACACCTAAGAGGGTAAAATAAAGACTAAAAGGTTGGGTTGTAATTAGGAGCCATGTAATCTACGTATGATATTCACTTCATTTTAAAGCGGATGAACCCACAGGGCACAGTTGTGACCAGTTGGTCAAAGTCAAAATCAATAATATTCATTTCATATTAGGAATTCAAAATATTCGCTTAATGAATGTCATTTTTTCCCGGTCATCGCCTTTATGTGCCCGTTTGGGCTAGATGTTGAGCTGAGAGAGAAAAGGCGGCGGAATAAAACTCCCAGCAGCATATATATTTGTGATAGATAACAGTATGGCTATGGGTCGATAATGGGCACACATGACAGCTGATCGTATGAGACACTATATAAATATAAAATTACAAATATGCCTGCATCGCCACCGTCGGCCTCGGAGAAAATTTGATTGAAGTCGCTACTTACGAGATAAAGATAAATTACGAACTCCGTGTTTACTTTATTGCAGTACTTACGGAATCGCTAAGCGAGGACATTAATCAAAATAACTGAAATGATTCATTTATTACCAACAGCCGTTTTAATTGGCGGAGCTTGTAATTTCTTCGACTTCTATTTCTGTTGAAATTGAGACTTCTTTTCACTTAAAATCCTATAAATTTGATTTTTAGGAACTCGGAGTTGTACAGAAAATTTCAAAAACTATCGACTGCAACTCCTTTAAGCCGTTAAGCGTTAAGCGAGTTTCTCGGCCACGATATCGGGGAGTGGTGACAGTTACTCTACCACGCTTCTCCAATGCGGGTTGGTGGAAGTCAGCTTATAATTAGTAAATAAATAATAATAACGCTACACACTCATAGCCCCATACTAGGATTCCCTGTGACGTGGGTACCATGGACACACACAAAGACAGACACACAAACACCCAGACCAAGTACAGAAATTAAAACTCATCATTTCAATTTCTGCCTCGCCGGGAATCGAACCCGGGACCCTCCGATCGGCAGTCCGGCATGGTAACCATTGCGCCACACGGGTCGACAATTACTAAAAATCATTCACACACTTTCCGATCACGAAACTTAAAAGCAATTAGAAAACATGCTTATTACTCAAAAATGGGTTTCAGAAATATGGCACAACCCGTTGGCACACGTAACATACCTAATATAAGCGATAGGTCCCTTGCTATCTTGAAGTGTTTCACACATCGCATCCGAGGGACAATATTGGAACCGAAATTCTATTTTTTATTTATGTCATTGCTTCAATATATAGCAAACATTTTTATTTTATTTAAATGGAGTAGTAGACGGGAATGCAAACCACGTGGTGTTAAGTGGTCGCTGCAGCCCATGGACATCTGCACACAGCCTCAAGCGAGCATAGGTTAGTCTTGTCCTCAGATAAATAAATAAAGGAAGATAAACCGTTCCTAACAAGAAAGTGAAGCTAATTTCGTCAAAACAATAATTGTGTGCGTGTAAATAAAATGTTGTCAGGTTAATTTGAAAGTCGCTAAAATCTCCCGAATTGGGAATTTTTTTTTTTATTATGGCATCGCAAACTCTGTGGATATTGCCATCGTCAAATATAATTTTTGCATCACTTTATCTCTTTCTTATGTTTTGTGCTTTATTGCCACTTTTGTTCAAAGTGAACGAGTAATAATAGGTAAAGTCAGTAAGTCGTCAGTAACCAGTCAGTCAAGTCAGTCAGACATTCAGGTAAAGAGATAGCAACTTAACTAGCAATTTAATTTTGGAGGCAAGCTGAAAAAGTATGTTTGCACTGTTATTTTATTTCACAACACTTATGCACTGTATTTTATTTACTATGTCGAACAAAATGCCACCGTGCGAACCAATATAATATATCTCGAACCAAAAAGTTCTAAGATAACACTTACACAACTCTAGCAAATAAAAAAAATGTTTTTTGACATTAACATTATACGCAGCAATTTGTCTCAAAGCTATTTCGGTACTAAAAGTAGTTATATAAGTAAGTAATAATATCGTAGGTGTGCAGTACACATTACATCAAATGTCGATAACGCTGTGGCCGCCGGAAACCGCATATTTACGTCCAACATCGCCCTGTAAATCACAATTCATTACGTAAAGTTATTTCCAGCTGCATTTAAAATACTATGCTATTTTACTATACATTGTGTGAGTGTGATATCGTTATTTCAACAAGGTTATTAAGGTTTATAGAAATTGAAACTCAAATAAATTCCGAATTATTATTTTTCCGATTCCGATTTATTATTTGGCCACTGCGAGAAGTGAATGAAGAATGTACCCAAAGCCCTTAATTGTAAGGAATCGTACTATGCGCTGTTTCCTCACCGATACAAAAATAAATTTAGATTAGTTTGACGAGCAAAGTCACCACCCATTAAATCGATGTAATTCGATGCATTGAATCTGATATTTTTAAGTTGCTTTTGTTTTGCCCCGATTTCCTCGTACCTAATTTATCACACTGTCCATCCCCAAGCCCCGGCCGAGGTCTCACCGCCCGCAGCTGAACTGCCAACACGTGGTGACAGATTACCGCAACCGCTGCGATTTGTCACCATCCAGTGATATGGAGGGTGCAGTCACCCTCGGCTTCGTTCTTTGATGGGGTGACCTACTTTTCAGTTTCAGACCTTGTTGATTTTGAAATCGATATTTTAATGGAATTCTTCGAATACTATTTTAGTTTGCGTTTTCTTGCATATGTTAATAACTAATAATTGGCTGTCTGTTGTAACACATTCACGCTTGCGAGTGTGTATTGTATGTGTTTGTTTTTAAAAATAGAGCAGTGTTTTCTGGGAATACTTACTATTAATATAAATCCATACTAATATTATAAAGAGCAAAATTTTGTATTTTTGTGTGTATGTTTGTAATGAATATCATCAGAAACTACTGTTCCGATTTTAAAAATTCTTTTACTATTCCATCCATCAGCCTTTTACTGTCCACTGCTGGACATAGGCCTCCCCTAACGTTCGCCACTCCTCCCGGTCCTGGGCCTTCTGAATCCAGCGACTACCCGCTGTCTTCTTCAGGTCGTCAGTCCACCTGGTTGGAGGGCGGCCTGTACTCCTTTTGCCGAGACGTGCTCTCCATTCAAGGACCTTTCTTCGCCATCGGTTGTCGGTCCTCCTAACTATATGGCCTGCCCATTGCCACTTCAGCTTGCAGATTTTGAGAGCTATGTCGGTAACCTTAGTTCTTCTACGGATTTCATCATTACGAATTCTGTCGCGTAGAGAAATACCAAGCATAGCCCTCTCAATCGCTCGCTGAGCGACCTTGAGCTTGTGGAAAAGGCTAACTGTAAAAGACCACGTCTCAGCGCCGTAGGTCATCACTGGCAACACACACTGCTCGAAAACTTTCGACTTCAGGCACTGAGGTATTCTGGACGAGAAGACACTTTGTAATTTCCCGAACGCTGCCCAACCGAGTTGGATTCTACGAGTTACCTCTCTCTCGAAGTTGGACTTACCCATACAGATAGCTTGTCCTAGGTATATGTACTCGTCGACAACTACGAGAGTAGCGCCATCAACAACGACCGGTATAGGTGTGACATGGACTTTAGACATGATCTTCGTCTTGTCCATGTTCATCTTAAGACCCACCCTTTGTAAGGCGCTATGGAGCTAGCTTTTACTATTAGAAAGCTATATTCACCCTGAGTAACATAGGCTACCACGGGAAAATGCTTCATTACCCCGTGAAAACAGGTAATATTGTCAATGCGGTTGAAGAACTAGCTAACCGCCTATGATTTTAATATAGCAATATATCGTCTTACGTCGTATTTCAAATGGATGTAAGAAAGTTAGAGATATAGCCTGGAAAAGCACATAGGCTATTTTTTATCCTACGTGGACCCATTCAACGGGACCACGCGGGTGAAGCCGCTGGTAGAAGGTTAGTCAACAATAAAAAGGCACACGTGCACTGTCGTAACATCGATATACGAGTAAGTAATTACAGTTTTCGACATTGTCCAACAATGGATGAAATGGGGGTGTAATATAATAATATGTTATATTATAATAAAACTAACTATACTTAAATTGTTTTTTAATTAAAATTAAATATTCCTTATATCAAAACCATCACAATACAAATAAAAAATGGGCAAGGAAGAAAGCAAAATCATTTTTAATTTTAATTAAAACCCCGTTCTGCGTAATTATGACTAAGCCATAAAATTACATGATTAATTAGAAAGGGCTCCATCTCTGTAAAATATTACGGCATTTCTATCAACATCACTCATCCACAAAGGAGACAGGGTGAAATCACATTAATCTTTTATTTTAAATTCATAATTTGCAACGATATCTGCCTAGTGGTTAGGTGTAATATTTCATGCTTTTTACGTCGGTTTCCTGTCATTTTCCACGACCCCAACAGCTGCGCTAATGTTTTCACTTTTCATACCCCCCGATAACTTAAAAAGTGTTTAATATTTTAGTAAATATGCAAGTTGATTAACTAGTATTGCTTTAATTTAGGATCATCAAACAATTACTTATTTTTTTAAGGAGTATTATCATGCGCAACCGTGAACTTCGAGGTGTGTACGACAAAGAGAAAAGTTCTAAGAACCTGTGTCACAGTAGTGTGAATGTTATTTTTAATTACAGTTTATTTTGTTTTGTAGTAGATCAGAGATGATCATGATGGCTACGCCTTATGTACATACAATATACATACAACGTCAAGAAAACATGTGCTTTGTCTAAGATCACATTGTCCTGTTACTTCAAAACCTGATGGCTGTCATATTAAGACTGGCCGGCAACCGCACCTTTTCACCGAAACACAATAAAGTCGCAATGGCAGAAATTTGTCATGCATTATAATGCTCCTTTTGAATGACGACGATAGTACATAATGATCCACATCTATCAAGAGACCGCATAAAAGAGTTTTCATAAGGAAAGTTGAACGAACACAAAACTTTAAATAAACATCCCTCAACGATTATGTTTATTACGACTATTGCGACAGCTTTACGAGTTTGTTGCGGAACTAACTAAATAATAGTTTCGCCGACTTCAAGAACTATAATATATTTTCTGTAGACTTAAGCTACCATTACTAAAATAATTACTACCATTACTGAAATATTTATTTTGTCCTTGTTTTAAGGTTCTTATTTGCTATTGATTTTCTCCATTTGCTTTTATAATAGCAACAAAAAAGGTACCTAAATTATGAAAACCCTATTGTAGGAGCTCTTTGTATTGTGCTATTGTGTCCATGTGTGTGTCTGCTGGATTTAAACCACCAGAACTCTACATACAAATATTTGAGATTAAATAAGTTAACAATGGCACTAAAATACGGATTTGCATTGATTTCAACAACGTGTTGAATATTCTTGAATTGCTTTAAAGATCTCTGGAAAGTTTTAACGACTGCTATAATGTTCCCGATAACAACCGAGACAGAAGACTTAAAGTGTTCCCTAAAGAATAGAAAACTTTATGTATATTTGCTGCTAACGGTCACTCACTGGCTTAGCTTCGTAGAACGCCGTGGGCTCTTAAGCGTTACTCTAAAGTGCGCATGGTCTGGCGCCTGGTATAGAATGCAAGCGATCTGCGCAACTAAGTCTAATTCGCCTGGTTTGGTGTGAAGTGGGTGACCGCTAGTGGCAAAAATTTCATGACCGTTTCCCTGCTTCAGAGAGCACGTTGACTTCAGACTCTCTGTGGTTATTGATACATAACAGTCTTTAAACCTTGTCGGGGGCCTTATGGGCGGTTTGAAAACGTCTTAAAGCGCTTTTACCACTAACACGTATCCTCATCCGCATTAGAGCAGCGTGGTGGAGTAAGCTCCAGGCCTCCCCAATAATATGTCCATGGCTGCAACACTTTTTGCGTCCCACTGGTGGGCACGGGTCTCTCCCCATTATTGGGGAGGCCTGGAGCTTACTCCACCACGCTGCTCCAATGCGGGTTGATGGAGATGCGGATGGTGGCCAACCCGCTGTCGGATGTTTTCAAACCGCCCATAAGGCCTCCGACAAGCTTTAACGACTGTTATCTATCGACAACAACCGGGACCGACGGCTTAACGTGCCCTCCGAAGCACGGAAACGCGCATGAAATTTTTGGCCACTAGCGGTCACCCATCTCACACCCGACCGCGCCCGTTTGGCTTAGTTGCATAGATCGTTTGCGTTCTACGGTAACCGCCAGGCCATTCGCGCTTCAATATGTCCATAGAATAATGATATTCTATAGACATGCGAGATATAATCATACTCTCAAGAGATACAAATAAAGATAAATTTATGTTATGGTTCACGCACCATAGATCTTTTAGCAGGAGACTCAAACTCGTTATACCTTTCATTTGTAGTTTGCTCAGTATACTTTTTGCAGTTTTCTGTTATTTACTTGAAACACTATAGAAGTATACTTGTCGCCAAGAAAAATATTGGATGCAATAAATTCACCTTATTTTCAGTGGATTCGACGTGCACCTCGCTGCTCTTAGACGACACAAACGATTGTCGGCATCGCTATTTGAAGTAAGTAGCGTAACCAAAGCATTGAGCTGTTACAGTACCTACTTCATCTACAAAATCTTAGAGAATTTGACGAAAGCTTTTTTTTATAACTAAACCGACCAAAAAGGCAGACGGGCCGCGTGGTGCTAAGCGATCACCGTCGCCTATGGACACGAGCAACCCCAGGGGAGAGGGGTTGAAGTTGAAGAAAATTATACACGAGCCTAGTTTATTTTTACTACCTCTTCCTTTCTTTATCGCAAGACCTATAGTTGTTACACATATTACGTTAGAATATTACTTAATACTAACTACTATGTAATACTACTTAAAACGAATAGATAAAACTTTTTTTTCTTTTTTACACTCATTCATTGTGAGTTATTTCCTTAAAATGCTGTAGAGTGAATCGGCTAGCTATTTAATTTAGCCGACAAGTATTTATTACGTAAATATAATTGAGAAAATGCAAATGCAAAATTAACAATCTAGAAAATTAACTAGCTCTAAGAGAAAGAAAACGTAAGCAAGAAGTCCTTAAGCCTCAAAGAACAAAAGGCGAAGTTATGAAGTTGAAGTCGTGATTGCAGGCATAATGGCGTTTTTGCAATATCCGGTGCTGCACAGTCATTTCCAGCTTATCAGCCGTTATTGTCTGGACTTGCCTTGCCTTTTCTTCATTATTATTTTTATCTCCACCAACCCGCATTGGAGCAGCGTGGTGGAGTAAGCTCAAAGTCTCCCCAATAATGGGGAGAGACCCATGCCCAGTAGTGGGACGCAAAAAGGGTTGCAACCATTTTTATCTGACTTAAACAATAAGGAGGAGTTTATCAATTCGTGGCATCTCCGGTTTAATTTATTAATAAACTTGAAGTAGGTGCCCATTTTAAAATTTCGAAAGTTAAGCTCTGGTAAGGGCATGACTCCAAATAAAGTGAATGGGAGCCTGTGTAGTCAGAACGAAACGTATACGTGCTTATCTCATGCGAAAAAGTTTTATTTTTCACATTTCACATTTTGAAATCGGTTTTTAAATAGAGTAGCAGATGAGAATACATACATAGATAACTACACACTATCACACTATCTTCAGAAAGTCTGAGGCCTCCCTAAGGTTGTATGCAGTGACGGTCACACATTCAGTGAAGATCAATATAAGAGTCCTCCTACAATGTTTCGTTTAATTCGATTTTAATCAAAGTTTTGTTGAACACTTCTGATAAAGTTAGTGCTACGAAAATAACTGTAACTAAGTTAAATCTCGAGCACCTGTGTACAAACATTCATTACAAGTCTATTGTTGGCTCCAAGTCATTTCCGTAGCGCGTTGAATTGCTACACAACTTAACTTTACACTGACGGACGACGGTGCAAGAACAATATTCGAATTAGCGGAAACTTCTGTACTCGTAAATTGGAAAGTAAAAATTAATTGACGACTACAATTTTTCTTGTATTTAAAAATATTGTTAATAATGATATGGCCTTTTCTTGTTTTAGGTTTTTTCATTTTCAAATTACACAAAAACACAGTCGGGATTTTTAGTTTTTTTAAATTACCATTTTTTCACAAGGGTATCTACCTCCATACAAACTGATACAAAGGAGAGTTTTGCCTGTTGTACGTACGTGCGCTTCGAATGGCTAGTAACCCTTTGGAATATTTCCACCGAAACACAGTAATATTGACAGATGCAGTCGAGGTAACCACCTGTTTGCCTAAATAATATTATTTTATTACCTACAGCTACTAGCTCAGTTTGCCGAACCCATAAATTCGTCGCATTTTCAATTGATGCTATGCATCTTCGCATATGCATTTTCGCATATACGAGTACGATTGTGTCGTGAATTTTGAAGTTTAGATTTTCATGAGCTCGTTCATAATCTATTCATGAGCCATTCTATTATAATAAATTGCGATTTTAATTTTCAAGAACACGTTCGAGGCTATTTCATTAAAATTTTAATTACAATAATTAGTAAATGTAATTAAATCATTTATTAACTTTGGTATTTTTCTTTCTTCACATTCATTGCGTTGAGTCATTTGTTTCAGCAATCAAAATTGTACTCTGTCCTTCATTTGTAACTTTTTTTGCAATGTATTTTTTATTTGAATGGAGTAGCAGACGAGTTTGCAGGTCACGTGGTGTTAAATGGTACAAAGTGGTACAAGCTATCCTAACTAACTGACCCACATACAAGTTAGCCTGTGCTCGTAAGGCTGATGGTTGATCTTTCCTCCGAAAAACACCATTTAGATCATTACGGCAGAGGTGGGCGCCGCGGTGGTACTTCCCTGGATTAACCATTAAAATTCTAGCGCGTACAAATATTTCATTTATCCAATATGATAAGAGTCGTAAAGTCGTGTGTACTAAAAGTGCATCCCGTATCGGATTTTGGGTACTGTAAGCACATTATGCCGGGAATAATAACGCGGCGGCCACCGGAAACCGCTTATTTACGTCCGAAATCGCCCTGACATCAATCACAAGACATTACCTCTGTAGATTTATTTTCAGACGCATTTTACTAGTATTATGCATATTATAATATGTATGTTAATGGTCTTACGGTGTTACGGTATGTTATGGTAAGTTATGACATGTTTCAGAATTAAGAATGAATGGATATGGGTCGATAATGAACACACGTGTCAGGTAATTGCATGTTGACTTGAGAAAATAAAGCATTTTAACCGTACAGTTTTTCTTGTGGTTTTATTTTCACTGGCATGACATGTCACCGTAAACAAATAATAATTTTGTTTGCGCTTTGACAAATTCTTTGAATGTGAAGCTTTGAAAACTTCAGTTAATTCAGAGAACAGAGAAATGAATTTCATTAAATGGGAAAAGGAAGTTCTTTACTTTCTTGCTCCAATATTATTTAGATTTCTGTCTCGGCGGAATTCTACCCCGGTAAACCTCAATAATTGGCAGTTCGGTATAGCCCCTATGGTTACCAATGACCTCAATGTTCAGACAATTTTTTTCAATCGCAGAGTAGCAGGGATGAATTTCGTTATCTATTTGGTCCAGGAATTGAATTTGGGAAAGAATGTTACTTTGACGTTTTTTGCCCCAGAATATACGAGTAACTGGCTTCAAAATAAAAAGGAAAGAAGGAAGTGCTGACCAAGACACCACACTGTTTTCGGTCAAGCTAAACGGTTGATTTTTCACAATATCTCCCACGTTTCCGTAACATGAGAGCTCGTAGAACTGAGACGAAAGGCGCCATCTCTGGATACTGCAGATCTATTGTGGAAAGCAAACAAGAACTTCTCGAATTTTGTTTTATCGACTTAATCGATCGATCGATCGAAAAACGACTGCTACAATTTGTCTTGTATTTAATAATATTGTTAAAAATACAATGAGCTCCTGTTCTTTAATTTACCTACCCCAATCAGTCGATTTTTAAGTTAAGTGCAATCGGGGATGACGACTTTCTTGTTTTAGGGTTTTTACATTTCGAAATCTTACTTCCTACTAATATTATAAATGCGAAAGTAAGTTTGTTTGTTACCCTTTCACGCGAAAACTAATCAACCGATCATCGTGAAACTTTGCACATATATTTATCACAAGTAAAAAAGGATACTTTAAAAAAATTAACGCAGGTGAAACCGCGGGGCACAGCTAGTTTCCTATAAACGCAGACGGGTTTTTTAGTTTTTTAAATTACCATTTTATAGCCAGTGTCACTTAACAATAAATATGAATCTAACGACACTACTCAAGCTAAAATCCATCGAGCCGTTCAGGCCGCAGAGCGTGCCAAACAACTGAATTTGGCGCCAAAAAGCCGCCATTTTGTTTTTATTTTATTTTGATATACCCAGTGTCACTTTCACAGTAAATACGAATCTAACGACACCTCTCAAGCTAAAATCCATCGAGCCGTTCAGGCCGCAGAGCGTGCCAAACAACTGAATTTGGCGCCAAAAAGCCGCCATTTTGTTTTTATTTTATTTTGATATACCCAGTGTCACTTTCACAGTAAATACTAAACTAACGACACCTCTCAAGCTAAAATCCATCGAGCCGTTCAGGCCGCAGAGCGTGCCAAACAACTGAATTTGGCGCCAAAAAGCCGCCATTTGTTTTTATTTTATTTTGATATACCCTGTGTCACTTTCACAGTAAATACTAAACTAACGACACCTCTCAAGCTAAAATCCATCGAGCCGTTCAGGCCGCAGAGCGTGCCAAACAACTGAATTTGGCGCCAAAAAGCCGCAATTTTGTTTTTATTTTATTTTGATATACCCTGTGTCACTTTCACAGTAAATACGAATCTAACGACACGTCTCAAGCTAAAATCCATAGTACCGTTCAGGCTGCAGAGCGTGCCACACAATTATACATACATACTTTCGAAAAACATAACCCTCCTTCTGGCGCAGTCTGGTAAAAATAAGAAGGGAATGTACCTATTTTATTGTAAAAAATGCGTGGAGTACTTTTTGAGATATCAAAATGATAATCCTTCTACTAATATTACCTTGTTTTACTATAAAATATTACCTTGTTCTTATAATTATACTACTATTGACACATGGGATGCATGATTTTTTTACAATAAAATTTTCTTCTTATTTTTTATTAATAACATTATTTATTTAATGTATTGACATGCTTCAGTAAAGCTTTTTTGCGTCAATCGTAACGCTATGTGTTAGTAATGCTTCTTTTAAGGACTTTTAATAATGCTCTTCTATAACAATCGTTTTATAAAAAGTGTTTGGTAAATTTTTAGATTTTATTTAAGACCTATATTATTATCATTGCGCGAAATTCTTGTCTTGTTTAACCTCTTTACGAAATATTATTTTAGTTGGTCCGTATCAGTGGTGATAAATTGGTATTGCTGTACTGAACTGTACCGACAAGGTCATAAACGAGTTGTATCGTGCGGGCACATACACGGCGGGGTCGTAAACTCTGCGACCAGTTTATAGCCCCCTGGTAAACCGCTTTTCTTGACGAAGTATCGGACGACGACGAGCAATAATTGTATGTTTACTATGTATCGTAACGACATAAATTATAAGTATCGATCAGTGTTGAACATTAATCAATCTATTAGTTTTAAAATTGAAGACTCGCGTCTAACTGTACATCCCTATGTAACAAGCAAAAGCTCTACAGTTTAACTAAGATGCATCTCAGGATGTTGTCTACTAAATTTAGACGCTATTGTCGGACCACCTTAATGGTCATATATTATTGATTTTTACCTTTCCTACAAATCTTTGCAAAGTTTCATGATGATTAGGAGAAATTAAGCCTCTTGGATTTTATTACATACTTGGTTAGTTACAGCTCGACCTAATATAAGCCAACTCCAAAGGATGTTGTGAGTTTCTGATGTTCACATATACATTATACACACATCAACACTGTCTAGGGATATTTCGAATTTTCTCAATTTTATCAAAATTCTTTGTGAATAGCCTGCAACATGTATATATTTTTATGAAGCCTATTTATCAGACTATAGTTTAGAATACAACAAAAAGATTTTTTATGTGAAAATAAAATTTTATTCATATAAATACAAAAAGTGAATTAAGAGCAAAAGTAACCATAAATGTGTTTTAAAAAAAAAGTGAAAATAAAGGAGAAAATTCCATTCTTTTTGCAATTATGCAAAAAAATCAATAGTCAGTTAAACCACCCATGACATTAACAACCGTCCTGCAACGGTTTTTCATGCTATGAATCAGGTTGTCAAAGTCATGCTGTGGGATATTGTCCCAGGTCCTGCTAAGATGCAAAAAAAGTTGCTCTTCAGTAGCAAGCTTTGCAGGAAAATTCTTAATAGCCCTTCTTTGGAGCATGTCCCACGCATGCTCTATGGGGTTTAGGTCCGGCGATTGCGCAGGCCAGTATTAAACCGATATGTCGTGCTGCTGCAGCCACCTGGTCACCACTTGCGCTGTGTGCGGACGGGCCTTATCATGCATGAGCGTGAATCTTTGGCCAATTTGCACTCGATGGGGGTAGATTATTGGTGCTAGCACCTGAACACGGTATTTTTCAGCCGTCATGGTGTTTCTGATCCAAACGAGATCCGTTCGTCCACCAGCACGTATTCCCGCCCAGACCATAATTGTGCCGCCATGGTATGGATGGACTCCCTGAGGGTGTTGCAGACGGCTTTCACGGTCAGGAACTCGACATACGCGTACTCTTCGTGAATCAGGATGGAAACCGAATCTGGACCCATCAGTAAACAGCACCTAAGACCACTGGTTATCTTCCCACAACAAATGTTCACGAGCTCACTGCAATCTTATTCCGCGATTTCATCGGCGTAGTGTTGGAGTACGAAGTTGTCTGCGAGCATAAAGGTTTGCTTCATGCAGTCTTCTCCTCATAGTTTGGTCACTAACCAGCAACTGATGTTCAGACTGAAGCCTTTGAACCAACAGAATGGCCGTAACATTTGATTGCCTTCTTGCAGCAACTTGCAAAAATCGGTCTTGTCGTTGGGTGGTCTTGCGCTTACCGCCTGGGGTTCTTTCAGCCACTTCACCGGTAGCACGATATCGTGACCACAACCTCGATATGACGTTTTGCTTTGTCCCAATCTCATCAGCAGTTCTGTTGAGTCGCTCCAGCTTGGAGCATGCCTACTGCCCTTAACATTTCGTCTTTCGTCAAATGGCGGCGCTGCATTATGCATACAGTGCTAATAAATTTAAAATTAATCACTTTTTCGTGATAGAACTTTAATTTTTCACAAAAAATTATCAAAAACCATGATTCATAAATTTAACCTTTCGACTCTTACACTAGGTTTGCCGCGCATATCTTTTGTTTTAAATTAATTTTCGTAAATTCAAATTTGGAATCGTTCAAAATGACCTAAAAAATATGCTTGTAAAAAAGATTTAAAATCCAGCCAGTATTTTTTGACTTAAAGAACTCTAAACGAAATATCCCTAGACAGTGTTGATGTGTTTATTTTCAACAACAAAAAACATAAGGCTTAAATTCACAAATATGGAGATTACTGTGTACGAATAAAATACATATCCTAAAAATCGGGTCCTTAATTGAATCAGCGGAAACACAAAGCTGAAACGTGCGCCACCAGTTTGGAGCTTTTACAAATGAATCTATATAAATATGTTTAAAGCGATCGCGCGATTGCGTTGGGAGGTTGGCGATGTAAAGAACAAAGACTTACTTCTCGGTAAGCATGATAAGTGACAACATCCGAGAAACACTGAGCACTACGGACACTCGCGGCAACTCGCGGCCGCTGCGGGCGGCGCTGACTCCACACTGACCATGCTGCTCGCTGCAGAGGCCCTCAGCTTCACTAACACCGTACTTTCATTCAAGCCAGTGCGGCAGTAACCAGTAGTGTCATGGGGAATGAACTGGGAAACGCAACAATGTGAACATGTCATTTTCATTGCCAATGACGTTGCCGTTCCGTTAACTTATTAAAAAAATTACCAAAGAAAAGAAAACGTTTATTAAATTGCGCAAAGTTAAGAAAATTAAAGCATCTATAGAGTCCAAACTAACTAATAGTATTTCATAGATACTTTAATGTCGTCCATTCGCGGCACTCTCGGCGGATAAGGCAAACTTGGGAGAATCGATTTACATACTGCACATCCATCAGTTCCTTACTCAAACACAGCGTGGCGTCTAAGAAATTAATAACCTATTAGTTATTGATTACTTTAATGCATCCAGCTCCCAGCGTAAATGTCTTACAGCTAATGCATGTCCAGTATCAGCTTTCAGTTCCATTTACGTAATTTATAAAAGTATATTACAAATTATTATAAAAGTATATTACAAAATTACTATAAAAGTATATTACAAAACAATAGATTTTGTACAGTAATTAGGTCAAGGTTTAAATAAAGCCGGAGCCAACTTTATAGTAGAGCTTCATAACAGAAAAAATATTGACATATTTGTATACCTTCAACAATACTTAAGTAGCGTAATATAATCACAATCTTCTTTGAGTATGAATTTACGAGTCCCACTTGTCTACCGTTGTGCCCAGAATGCTGTTGGTGCTGTCGCGCAGGCTGTTCACAAACGATGCAAATCGGTTTTTAATTAAAAATAATCAATAATAATCTAAAAGTCATTAATTCGAGCCTCAGCGAACATCTTTGACGCACTACGGAAGCGCGTCAGTCCCGTCATTCTAAACCTATTGCTGTTTAATCTTGTCTCAATTTTCTTTGTATAACATTCACTCACAGAAAAAATGTTTCTGAAGCTCTTAAGAACGTTAGGTAATTAAACTCATTTACTTCCGCAATACTGTACTTATTTAACTTTATGCTGAAGCTATATTAAAATTAATTTGAGAAGCCAGTCCGCGATAACTCTGCTATGAGTATTTAGCGGAGTTCTCCAATTAATTTACGGGCGACTTCAATTAATTTTAATATTCAAACAATATAACAGTACCGGTATCTTGTTTCTTAAAAGTTAAAGTAAAGAAATTCTTCTAGATAATTAATGTGTGGAAGTCGCGCACTCAAAACACATATTTTTTAAATATCGTAGTCTGTAATTCAATACTGTCATTATATTTTGAAAAATAATTCAACTACATATAGCCTGAGATACTTAATGTTCATAGAACGTCACGTGAGGATACGTAAACATGATTATAAAGGCCCCATTATCCGTGAGTACAACCGGGACTTTATCATCATGATTATTACTCTTTTTGTGCTTTATAGATGGCTACAACCCTTTTTACGTCCCACTGCTGGGCACGGGTCTCTCCCCATTATTGGGGAGGCCTGGAGCTTACTCCACCACGCTGCTCCAATGCGGGTTGGTGGAGATGCGGGTTAGTGGCCAACCCGCTGTCGGATGTTTTCAAACCGCCCATAAGGCCTCCGACAAGGTTAACGACTGTTATCTATCGACAACAACCGGGATCGACGGCTTAACGTGCCCTCCGAAGCACGGAAACGAGCATGAAAATTTTTGCCACTAGCTGTCACTCATCTCACACCTGACCGCGCCCGTTTGGCTTAACTGCGTAGATCGCTTGCGTTCTACACTAGCCGCCGAGCTATACGTGCTTCGCCGGACGGAGCCGAGTAGTTATTACGTAGTTATTGGTAAGTTATGTTAAAATACAATTATTGTTAAAATCATTTAAACCGTTTCACTACCAACTACAAAAGATAGTATTTTATAAATCTACATGTATGACTAAACAGGACAACACTATTTATGACAAAAAAATAATTCATTAAATGTTTACTAGCCATCAAATTAAACACGACTCCCCGCAGTCAGCATTCACTGCACGAACTTCCCGAGCCGTATCTCTCTGCTGTACAATGCAATGAAACAATAGATAATAAAACTACCTAATATTTTTTTGTGAGTAAACTGTTAAAATACAATTAACTTTGGATTTATGCGCCATTGTTTGACTGAGCCAAAATAAATAGATTTTTAGAGCGTCACGTGTACAATGATTGGATGATGAATAATAGTCGAAACATTTAATGTCGAAATTGTAAATAATGTTTCATACACGCTTTTGTTTGTGATTGAATGTCAATACATCGCGAATTGTTAGCTTTTATAACCACTAATAACTCATTTATTGCTAGAACCGTCATTCACTAATTCATGCCATTGCAAAATATAACGAATCTCAATGACATACGGCCAGGTCACAATTGTAACTGATAGCATCGACGATCGCGTTTTGTTTGTTGGACGTGGCATCGGAATTGCGCGTTTCACATGCGACTTAATCGCCAATCGCAGATGCCAAAAGTAGCTAGTGGGAGTTTTGGCAGAAAGTCTGAAAGGACATGTGGTGCTCATGTTTTATGTTCATTTTCCTCGTGTATTTTTGAGTTGTATCGGATAAAATTGATGGCGTTTTGTTCAACATAAAAAATAGTGCAAAATAAAATAACAGGGCGAAAACATGTTTTTTCGGGCTTGCCTCCAAAGTTTTATCTGTACGTTGATACGTTCTGGTAAATAGCCATCGCTTTACTTGAACATCTGACTGACTAGACTTACTGATAACTGACGACTTACTGATTTTTTCTATGACTATGAATTTTTGCATGACTTAGTAGGTCTAAGTGATGCAAAAATTATACTTGACGCTGGCAACATACTGCACAATATATTGCACTGAGTTTGCGATGCCATTATTGGTTAATGAAACGAAGTAGCTAGTGTGGCTTAGCCGATAAATTGACTTAAAACCTCTGAGCCTCCTTACTCTACCACGCTGCTCCAGTACGTTTCGGCAGAGATACACTTCAATGGTCAAATTTTAGACGGTTTTTAAGCCAACCGTAACGATTTTAATGATGATTCGACAAGTTTTAATAATTGTTATCTGCTGTTAACAACTGCATCTAGCGGCACAACGTGCCCTACAAAATACAAAAACGTGCCTAAATTGGGCAGCTGAATCTGAATATATGGTATTTATCAATGAAATGAATTTAATAGTCTTCCTACCATCGCATAAATTTGAATCAAAAAGAATACTGAATAAGAACCAGCCGAGTTATAATCTTTAAAAAAATATTGTCTGCCCCTCTAGCGAAGCTATAATATGGTTTGGTTCAACCATACTTGAAAGTGACGTCACTAAACGGTATCGCGCTCTCTGTATAATATTTAATTTCAAGCGTTTATATCTAGCATAATTTTTAAGTTATTCAAAATTCGACTTTTTTGATATCTTCTGATAAGAATTCTTCGATTGAACCTATTAAAAAAAATCAACATCCCAATTTGCCAATAGCGGTCATCCATCACAACCCCGAATGCGTGTGTTTAGCTTAATTGTACTGATGGCTTGCGTCATACTTCAGAGTACTTCAGACTCAGGATTATACCCGACACGTAAAATTTCATCATCTCATAAAAACTGAAACGAGCACTACCATTAGCGGTATTCCTTTATTCATAACGAGAAAGAACTTGCTTAATGCTCTGAAACATTTTCCTATTTTTTGCCAAGGTATCATGCTATAATTAAACTCGGATTCACGTTAATAATAAGTTGTATAAAAGTACTACCTTTCAGTTTTAACTCTTCCAATATTCTAACAAGGAACTAGGTGTTTAAGAACTGAAATTGAAAATTATTTAGGTGACTTACATAGTCCTTGTATCAAAACGGTTACCATACCTGCCAATCGAGGGCCCCGGTTTCGATACCCGGTGAAACAAAGATGGAAATGATGTGTTTCAATTTCGGGTCTTGGTCTGAGTGTTTGTGTAAATGCCAATGTGTGTGTTTATGGTTACGACGACATACCTACCGCATACCCACGACATCTATCTACTGTGGGGCTCTGAGTGTGAAACGTTACTTAGGTCAGTGACCATTTGCACCGGAATAAAAATTTCCGTAACATTGTAACGCTTCACCGAGAAATAAAAATAAAAGTTAGATTCAGTTTTTCACTCACTCAGTGTTTCTATTCACAAAAAATACAAAGCATGAGATCAAGCGAACACCAGTATTTTTTTCAGTGATAACTATTGAAAATGAAATGGACGGTCTCCAAATCGCAAATCCTTTCATTTCTCTCTCCAAACCGAACAAAGCACTGATCCAAGTTAGAAGTAAATCCCACTCTTTTCATTCGTCCTGCCCTCTCGATTGGAACGCCTCGAGTTGTCCTATTGTACGGTTGGTTAGCATTACTTATGATGCCTTACACTGCCTTTTATTGCTTATTGTTATACAAAGACGATAATACAGGTAGATTTTAAAGTTAAGGTGTGTTATTTTGTGCTCAGCTGCTATTAAATAAGCTCTAAGAAGAGAAGATACAAAGGTTGGCAATGAGGTCAAATAAGATAATAACATATTGTTTGATTGGAGAGCCCTACCAATTTAAATATGGCAATAGCTGGCTGTAACCCTTTTGGCGTCCAACTGCTGGGCAAGTGTGTCTCCCCAATATTGGTGAGGCATGGAGCTGCTCCACAACGCTGTTTGAATGCGCGTTGGTGGAGATATGTGTTAGTTGCCAACCTGCTTTTGGGTATTATCAAGTCGCCCATAAGACTTCTGACAAGGTTTTACGATCCCGATCAACGGCTTAACGTGCCTCCCGAAGCACAGTATCGCACATGGAATTCGCCTCTTGCGGTCACCCATTTTACATCTGGCCGCGCCCTATTCGCTTGGTTGCGTAGATCACTTGTATTATACTAGCCGCCGAGCACACAGCTCTGATATAGCGTCGTACTCTTTTCATTCGTCCCGAGCTCTCTCGATTGGAAGGAACTCCCTATCCTACTGTACGCTTGGTTAGGTTATTGTTATACAAAGACTGCCAGCTTTTATTGTGAAATTTTTGTGTTTGTCGTGAACTTTGTTTTTGGCAACTATTAAATAAAGTCTAAAAAGAAGATATTATACAAAATTTACAGTTAGGTAAGTAAGTCAACTTTAACTTTACTGTATGATCAGAGCGCGACCATTTGAGTACCAATGTAAATAAATTAATAAATAACCCTACACACTTGCCCTATATTAGGATTAAAAATGTGATTGAAAGTTTTATTTTATCCGCACCATTACGAGGTCCTTCTTCAAAGGGTACCGCCGGTATTAAGATCTTGAAAAAAAAACAAATAATGGTCTGGAACTAGCCGGACTATCTTAATAATAATTATTTGTGAGATAAGATGACAATTATATGTGTATGTATATGTGACATTGCAATAAATAAAAACACCTACATTGCATTGAAAGTGTTTCACTAACTCGAAGCGAGTGTTTTAATCAACACTATACAAGCAGATCTCGGCTTTCCGCTTGCAGTGTGTACTTCGGAACTCGTGTAAAGTTGCAAACGCGCAGAATGGAACAGCGAAGCGACTGTCGAAGTTGTACCACACTGTGCTATCCGTGAACACGCTCGTTGATAACTCGTTGCGAGTACAGGAATGGAGAATGGAGCATATGTTTCAATTTCGCAGAGAATTAATTTAGACATGTCTCCCATGAGCCTTGACACCTGCCAGATAGCAGACTTTTAGGTGAAACTTATAGAAATAAGTTAATTAAGTATAGTTGCAATTCCAAACATTTAAAAAAAAACAATAAACGTTTATTGACCTTAAAATTAAATGTGTTACCGCCACTACGTTGCTTTAAGTTGTTTAACTGAGGAATGATTAGATTGATTAGTATTAAAACATTAAAAATTAAAAATCTAAATACACATAAATTTAAAAAAATCATACTTGCCTGGCTTAGTGATATGGGTTACGATGATGTAGAAAGTATGATGGCATCAATTTGAAAAAGGCACAGACACACACACACACACGCACGCAGACAGAAGCACGTGCGCGCGCACACACACACGCACACATACATAAACACATAAGCACACACCCACACACACACACGCACACAGAAGCACGTGCGCGCACACACACACACACACACATACATATACACATAAGCACACACCCACGCACACACCTACAAACACATACATGTACATACTAATTTTAAAGTAGATATATGTTTAGATTTTTTTTTACTTAAATATGTATATATTTGCTTCTTTTTATCTTTCTCTTTAAATGTTATACCTAAAGAGTGTTTAATGTTACTTTAATGTTACTATTTGCACATATTCTTCATAGTTTTATTGAAAATCTGGGAGAAGACGCTGATACCCGAAACACAGTTTATAGCTAACTCGGGGATCAGAGGCTTCATGGTTAAAAATGTAAACATGTGTCAATAAATAATAATAATTATTATTAATATTTGTATTGATCGTAGTAGATAAATAAATAAAAAATCATACTAAAACTAGAACTCTTTATTAGAAAAAACATCCGATCCAACAATCTTATAATAAGAATGAGCTAATATATAAATAATAGGAATAGCTCTGTAGTCACGCTAAATAAAACGCATACTTACGTGTACAACAGATCTCCAGACCAGAACTCGGTGTCTCGAAAGCGATCTAAAACAATATGTCAGTTAAATTAATCAAAGTTATTAAAACAAACAGATTTTTTCTTAAAGTAATGAGATTTCAAAAGTTGCAATGTATGTATATTACGTGTCTATGAGTGATAAGGCATTTAATCATGATATACAGGAAAAGTACAAGTATTAAAGAAATATAATATAATCCCATGTCGCGAACAAAAAGGTCAAAATCCCTTTGTTTGCTTACGTTGAAAACTTCTTACGTCTGATAGATGAATAATTCCCTCTATATCCAGAAAGTGTAAATCAGTGTGTCGGCAGTCGTGATGGACATTTAGCATTCTGTTTGCTCAATTTCAAATTGACGGGGCAATTTAGATATATGAAGCTCAGATAAACAACAGAAATTAATTTTCAACACATAACTCGGTACGGATGCCCGTTTACACTGCGTTTTATGAATAAGGTCACCTATGTTCAAAATAAAATAAAAATTAAGGGCGAAATGCCTTTTTAATATTTGAGGATTTGAATAATGAAAAATACAATAAGTAGGACTACTACACATATTATGTTTAGAACAGCTTTAGAATGCCGTATTTCTGTTGCTTCAAGAGAGTTTTCTAAATGTCTGTAACGAATTTTCTACAGCTAGGTACTGTGCCCGAAATGAGTGTAAAGAAGTTGCATTAGTTAATGTCATAATAACTATATGTACCAATTTCAGTATAGTGAAATAAATAAATAAATAAAACCAAGAAATCACCCTTGTTTGAACTTTAATTTGTTTGACAATTTATTTGCGCATATTTCTACATCGTATTCGTAGTTAAAGCGTCAAACAAATTATGAATTATAGGCTCGCTCGCGCAATAGAATACAATGAAGATGAGAATTATATTTATAGGGTCATCCGCAAAATGAGGGACTTTTGATTCATTGGTGTGTAGGATTAGCTTGAAACATCAGCATCATTTTTTTCTTTCAGCATTGGACTCTCTGAACTCTCGAATTTTGGATGTTTCAATCCAAAAGTTGATAAAAAATATGTTTCTAAACACTTTAAAACGTCCAAAAAATAATACCTAATTAAAGTTCTAACAGAAAATGTCAGAACTAATTGATAAAACAAGTATTTGTTTTGCTTTGAAATAATAATGTCCACGGACCGTCTTCATTCAGTCTTCTTTTAACAATTCCCAATAGAGGTGATCCAAGCCACAGAATGCCAAACCCAGGCCGGGTTGTATAATAAATAAAGAAAGTAAACAGAAATCCAACCAATTCATTTGTCAGTGGAGACTCCGAGAGTTTGGTTTAATTGCCGCGACAATAGCCACCAGTATCAAACACGGTATTTTAAATAAAGTTGTATTTACAAATAATAAAAAAATAATTTGAAACAATAGTTAACGTTTTATTAATTACTGTACTATTTTCTCAGGATCTGTAAATCGTAGCTTAAACATTACATAAAAAGTACAATTCGCTGAATCCTTAGGATAAAAAAATGAATAATTATACATGTAAGGATTCTCGTAAATTCTTTTTAAGATAAATTGCTCACCTTTTAAATAAAAACTAATATTACAAACACATTTATTCGCTCGTATTTAAGTACAATTCGCTGAATCCTTAGGATAAAAAAATGAATAATTATACATGTAAGGATTCTCGTAAATTCTTTTTAAGATAAATTGCTCACCTTTTAAATAAAAACTAATATTACAAACACATTTATTCGCTCGTATTTCTACACCACAATTAATATTGAATTTATTTTGCAAATACCCAAAATTTATTCTACGCACCGACCATTTTAATTCTCGCTGGAAATTAATGTACATATCTGATTTTTAAAAAATGCTACCTTTTGAAAAGTAAGAAATACATTAAAATTTAGTTCAAATAAACCCAGCGTATTTTCAGAGCATTTCGTAAACATCGTGGAAAATTTCTGTGGGATAGTCGCCCGTTGAGGTAGAGCAACAAGATTTACAAAGAATTTATTTCTGCAGACTTACAACAACAACCAGAGTATTCTGTACGATGTGATTTTAAATGTAAATAATCTAAAACATTACTGTGTACAAGTATAGGCGTCATCCGCCTTCAGACGTCCGTTGATAATCATTGGCCGGCCCTGGTAATCGTCACTACGTCGGGCGCCACTGTTACTACGCCCTCTGAATCCAGCTTCTTCCCATTGTCTTCTTCAAGTTTTCAAGTTGGAAGATGACCTGTTCTCTTTTTGCCGAGACAAGGTCACCATTTGAGTACCTTTCTTTACGAGGATCCGAGGGTATTTATTGATTTAACTTTATAATTACTTAAATTACATGACAAGTATGTAATCGCTGTCGAAACGCGGTCCTGAATTTTCTCCAGACTTTGTTCATTCATTCATCTCTTTCTTAACGATTTAATATTTAACAAACGGTGACGTGGCCAGAATTTGGATAATTGAATGCAAGGAACTCAATAAAAGTTTGGGAACCCCGTAATTGAACTTTGGCACAAGTTTTCGTGACTTTATATTGCAAAGGGAGACTAAATTAATGACATACTTTTTCAATTATTATATCAGGTAAGGACAATTGGGCACGCGTTTTGCTTGGTTATACCGAGTTTTGCGGGATTTAAATCGTACTAAAACCTCCAAAGAAGAATGATCTGCATCTGAGTTGAGAGAAGGAATCCGGGATCTTCTAGTTTTCATCATAGATAATTTTACAAGTAACGCCAAGTTTGTTACCAGGTTGTTACCAAGATCATTAACTTTGTATCGATACACTAAGCATTAAAACATAAAGAACTTTTTCAAACAGCATACAATTACCATTATACCTATGAATATTATAAAATTATTCTGATACACTAGAGAAAATAACGGATCATTCTCTTCGAAAACATGCAAACTAGATTAAGCCACGTACAAGACCCGATATGATCACTTGCCCTTTTTTGGTATTAGGTACGGAATCCCTTAAAAAGTACCCGACACCGTATAAATCGTATTAAAACCTCCAAAGAAGATTGATCTGCATCTGCCTCAAGAAAAGGAATCCAGAATCCTCTATCGGAATGCCCCGGAGTCCTCCACACGCTGTGCCCCAATGGACCACGCACACATCGCCGTTTTTTATTGGGCCTCTGGCGGTTCAAACTTCCAACTTTCAACCTTGCCGTCCGCAACTCCGTTAGTCCCTGTAGCTTCGGTATTAGATATAGCGCTACGGTATCCCCTGCCTGATCGTAAGGGCGACTAAAAGGACACGGAAGAGAAGAAGAAGAGGAAGAGAAGAAGGTAGAGTAGGTAGAGTTAAAGGTACAATTTAACCAATGTACTATGACTGTATTAACATTATACTTTAGTGACCTCATAAGTAAGAACTCTGGTATACGCTATATCAGATTAATGCCCTCGGCGTATTGACTTTCTTCTATTACAAACATTTTGATTACTTCATACGCTTGGGATTCGTACTTTCGTTAAAATATTTTTTGCTAATAAAAATAATAGTAACAACTGCTATATTATAATACAAACTATTTCTACTAAGTCGTTTTTGTATATAAAAACCTGTTATTAAAAACGATCATCAGCAGTGTTTAAAGAATTTCAACTTAAATATGGGAATATTGAAATATGAATGCAAAATTGGCACAAAGTTTATTGAGAGAGTATTCATTTACTACGAGAATTCGTTCACAAGACAAAGCAATGCTCAAAGGAAATCTTGTTCAGATAATCCCGACTGCTACTGATATTTGATGCAGACTCGTATCTGTCTGTATGTAAAATGCTCATTAAAGTGCACACAAAAATACTGAAAATGAATCCTACTCATAAGTATGTTTACGTACTTAATTTACTATTTCTTTTTGGACTGCAGTATCGATCGAAAGTTCTTCTAATTTAATAGCTGGTGCTTCAGGTATTCCAAACTAAAAAGGTTTTGTTTTGCGGTTTTTGACGTACATATTCAATCACAATCTTAGAGCATCAAAGTTACTGATTCACCCTTCAGTAGAGACGGCGTAGCGCCTCGTTTCGATACATCATTTTTTGTGCCAAATCTGGTTTACACTCGAATCTCAAACAGCCGTCTCGTCGAACCGTATGCTGATTGCGCTCGTTTCCGTAGTAAACACATCACATTTTCCCCCCACAGGAATGAGACTTTACCGAAGTAAAAGTAGGCTATGTAACTGTCTTGCGCCCTAACTATATCCATATTAATCCGTTCAAAGCGATATAAAGGAAGGACAAACACTTTTACATTTATAATATGTATTAGTATGGATTGAAGTATCTATACAGGCCTATTTAACGAAAGATTATTCTAAATATGCCATCCGCTTATATAGGAAACTCTGAATGTTGATACAATTGTAATTAGTAGATATTGGAAGCGCATCACGGCCAAACGGTGGTTGCGATTATGTTAATTGGTACTCGCTGTTTGTGCGCAGTGTTAATAAAACGTAAGTATATGAAATGTGGAGGGCGCATGTAGACCGTTTGTTAGGTTGGTAATTTGATGGAATCTACTCGTATGTCAGGCTGAAACAAGCTAAAAACATAATAATTAAGTGAAAAAAAAAATTATCTTGAAAACTAAATAAACACAAAATTACAAAATAATATTGTATCTTCCCTTTGAAACTTTAAAGTAGTTAAACATATCGTAGGAATATGAACTTTAAGTATGTATGTTACCTACATACTAACATACACACTGTACGGGTATGACCGTAGTAAAAGGAATAAAAGATAAATGTTCTTAATAAAACTATATTTCCGTCTCTTAATGCGGTTATTAAATTTACAGATAGGTAGGTAAATTAGGTGAAATGATATGAGTACGCGCGGTACGCTTAATGACCGGATGCGAACTGACTTTAATTACATTAAAATATTAATACGAAATGACCGATGTCGCGTAAACTGCTGACATGGTGAAATTGTACGGACGTTGCCCGTACACACACACTACTTTTTATATTAGTTTTCAGTCGTATGAACTTTTATTTTTCTGGAAATAAAGAACTTTAAGTGGACAAAAACTACTTTTATCTTATAGTATTTTTTTTAATTCAAACATCGGTATCAGTACTTTTGTTTCTTTTGTTGTTTGAAAGAGTTAAACAAATTCACTCTTTTTGTTTTACTCTGTACAATAACAGAGCTATTCCAGTTAGATGTATTGACTTGTTTATAAGAAACCGAGAATAACAGAGTTTCTAAGTATTACTCCGTTAATACTATGATTAATATTCATGAAGTGATTTCTTAAAAAAAACATTATTTTTTTCAACTTTTTTATGTCCCACAACTGGGCACATGTCTCCTCTAACAAGTGAGAGGGAGAGATATAACAAAAAACATTAATAATATTAAAGGAACGAACGAACGAGTGCTATTTGTTACATTAATATGACTTTAACAATTGTTCTGTTTTTAAAATAGCAACTAAATCTTTACTTGTAGTACCTTTTAAATAACAACACATTTTTCAACTGTAGAGTGTACTAGAAAGTGCAGTACTATCTAAATGCTACGGCGCGCTACGCCGCTTGTAGCCATTGCTACGGAAGCTGCAGTTACATTGCACGAGTACTGCATTATTTACTGCAAGCAACGAGTATGTTGCTCTTGTTGCAACTTGATGTAGTATAATAATATACTGTTGAACTAAATATTTTGACAAAAAATTATTAACCTTAAAACTTAAACTTACAAATCTAGCATTGCCCTTAGCCCACTCCTATGAGTGGATGGTACAAATATGGAACGCTATTGATATTATGAGAAATAATATTAAGAGCACATTACAAGCTTTATCTACAGCAGTAATTACACTACGATCAGTTAAGGATATCTCTCATAAAGTGATACAAATATATTATTACGCAAATTCGTCGCGCAGCATCGTCCTGTAATTTAATACTCGCACATTATCTATACATCTATACATATAATAAAACTGTAAGCAGGGTCAATTCTGTACATTGCATATAAATTTAAAAAAATACTTCTAGGGGTCTTTTTATAAGTAACAGAAGCTAAAAATATAAGTTTTGAAATTATTGTCTGTCTGTCTGTCTGTCTGTCTGTCTGTTGTTAGCTTTTCACGCAAAAAATACTGGACGGATTTTGATGAAACTTTTTTTGTTTCATATATATTGGTCCTCGCTAACATTTAGGCTATAGATAATTTTAAAAATCACACTTTAAGGGTGTGAAATGAGCGATGAAAATTTGTATGGAAAACTTGGATTTTTTCAATAGATTTTCTTGAAATTTGGTATAAATATTTTTTAACCAAAATAAAAGAATACGTGTTTCAGCATTTCCCGAAATTCACCCTTTAAATGTCAATTTTCTTTGAAACTCTTTGAAAATTGAGTGTCGAAACTTGATGTACAGAATATTTTTGTGCAGAGTAATATACTTATAATTTTGTATTTGTAATCTTTACTAGCATAGTAAGAAACATATTTAAGCTTTTTTCAAAACTACCCCTCAATAGCAAATAAAATGGATTCGAAAGTTGGTATCTCAAGCGTACAATAATTAACCTTAACTTAATATTTCATTCTCAAATTCTTTTCCCTTCTTTGAATGATGTGTTTACTGATATATTGTTGAATGAATTTCCGTAACATTAGTGTGTATTTCATATCAATCTGGTGATAAACAAAAAAGTTATGTTCATTTACACAATACGCGACATAAACTTAAAAGGCACTTTGGGGAATTTGTATGAAAGTTTCGGTAACAGCCCATTCAAAACCATAAACAAAAGTTTAAATTTAAGTAAAATTATTTTGAACTCTCACTAATATTGTCGACTATGTTTACTGTATTTTCTTTCGTTGGCCGAGAATGGCTAGACTATATGTACCTAATAAGTGCATCGCGAGCCTTACCGCCGCCGAACCTTACATCACAGGCTCCATTGAGTTAGTTGCTCAGCTTATTAGTCTTCTTTTGGGGTGGAAGATTATGAACAGGCTGCAGCTGAAACGATTATTATCGCTACATTATATCAAGCTGCAACCTTTTTAGCATTCCACTGCTGAGCATTGAGCTCTCCCAATATTGAGGAGGCCTCTAGCTCCGATGAACCGAAATCCAAATCTTACAATCTCAATGCATCCAGCATTAAGGTTGTAAGATACGGAATCTAAACCTTCATACAGAATGTACAAAGCCTTAACAAAACGAGACTACTGCAGACATCTAGGTGACGAATAGTTAAACTTTTAGTGAACCAACTGTTAATCTCAATATCTACCTATTTGGTAATTTGACATTCGATTTATCAACCACAAAGTTTACATGTCATACGGTAGATGGCGTTATTGAGCAATATTCATTTCTTCTCCAAAGTGATTCGATGGAGATAATTTCAAATAAAAGTCTTAAGTCTATTAAAAGTAAGTACATAGTGTAAAAAAAATTAAAAAATAACATTAACATTAACGTATAGCCTCACATTAGGGTAGATATACCCTGTGTCGTGGGTGCCATGAAAACACATAGAGACAGAAACACAACCACCCAGACCGAGAACAGTTTAAACTCATCATTGAAATTTCTGCTTCG
Source organism: Pyrgus malvae (assembly GCA_911387765.1). Lineage (NCBI taxonomy): Eukaryota > Metazoa > Arthropoda > Insecta > Lepidoptera > Hesperiidae > Pyrgus > Pyrgus malvae. Next base: position 267,673 of record OU426958.1, on the reverse strand, counting down.
CCCGGATTCTAACCCGGGACAGTTCGATTAGCAGTCCGGCGGCATGGTAAACATTGCGCCACGCGGGTTGTCCCATCGTTGGGTAGGTATACGTATGATGCTGAACATTGTTAATTGGACCAATGATAACTTAACTCATTTCTTGCGTCTCTTTATTGCGTACGGGCTGAGGGCTCATCCACACACGTTGATTGATGGAGATATTAAAGATTCTTTAAAGATTCTTTATAAAAATATTCTTTATTTCTAAATACAGATAGCACACTGTGTAGAGACCCTGCCTTCTGCTTTAGTTTTCACAATGTTATATGAGTTATGACTTATGACCAAACTGCTGTCCGCAAGTTTTAAACCTATAGTTTATTAATTGACCTTACAATTATTTTTCCGATTGTTTAATCCTAAGCACGTGTATGTTTAGAAATTTTATTTCCCAACTACAAGTAAGTAGTTGTATAGTGCACCTCTTTTCTGCAGTAGGTTAAAGCTATGTATATAGAATGAGTCTATACATTCTTTGCAGTATAAATTCACCCAATTTACTAAAGATACTATTTTTAACATAGATGAAGCCACGGGCACAGCAGTATCTCTTAACTTTAATAAACGAGGTACATATTTGTAAAGAGAATCTGATTGCGCGAGAAAAGCGAAAGTGGATAGTAAGATCAGTACAGTACCTAAGCATTCCTTACTGTTTTAGGTTTGAAGGATTTAGAAAAAATACATTAGGTTTCTTCTGAACATATGAACATTGTATTATAAGTGATTTCACTATATGTAAGAATAATTATTTACCTACTACTTATTCAATGCAAATAAATAATCTTTAATTTTTAATCAATCCATTTTATAAAAGTCTTTATACACGCGGACGACGTCGCGGGCACAGCTAGTCTATACATATAATAAAACTGTAAGCAGGGTCAATTCTGTACATTGCATATAAATTTAAAAAAATACTTCTAGGGGTCTTTTTATAAGTAACAGAAGCTAAAAATATAAGTTTTGAAATTATTGTCTGTCTGTCTGTCTGTTGTTAGCTTTTCACGCAAAAACTACTGGACGGATTTTGATGAAACTTTTTTGTTTCATATATATTGGTCCTCGCTAACATTTAGGCTATAGATAATTTTAAAAATCACACTTTAAGGGTGTGAAATGAGCGATGAAAATTTGTATGGAAAACTTGGATTTTTTCAATAGATTTTCTTGAAATTTGGTATAAATATTTTTTAACCAAAATAAAAGAATACGTGTTTCAGCATTTCCCGAAATTCACCCTTTAAATGTCAATTTTCTTTGAAACTCTTTGAAAATTGAGTGTCGAAACTTGATGTACAGAATATTTTTGTGCAGAGTAATATACTTATAATTTTGTATTTGTAATCTTTACTAGCATAGTAAGAAACATATTTAAGCTTTTTTCAAAACTACCCCTCAATAGCAAATAAAATGGATTCGAAAGTTGGTATCTCAAGCGTACAATAATTAACCTTAACTTAATATTTCATTCTGAAATTCTTTTCCCTTCTTTGAATGATGTGTTTACTGATATATTGTTGAATGAATTTCCGTAACATTAGTGTGTATTTCATATCAATCGGGTGATAAACAAAAAAGTTATGTTCATTTACACAATACGCGACATAAACTTAAAAGGCACTTTGGGGAATTTGTATGAAAGTTTCGGTAACAGCCCATTCAAAACCATAAACAAAAGTTTAAATTTAAGTAAAATTATTTTGAACTCTCACTAATATTGTCGACTATGTTTACTGTATTTTCTTTCGTTGGCCGAGAATGGCTAGACTATATGTACCTAATAAGTGCATCGCGGCCTTACCGCCGCCGAACCTTACATCACAGGCTCCATTGAGTTAGTTGCTCAGCTTATTAGTCTTCTTTTGGGGTGGAAGATTATGAACAGGCTGCAGCTGAAACGATTATTATCGCTACATTATATCAAGCTGCAACCTTTTTAGCATTCCACTGCTGAGCATTGAGCTCTCCCAATATTGAGGAGGCCTCTAGCTCCGATGAACCGAAATCCAAATCTTACAATCTCAATGCATCCAGCATTAAGGTTGTAAGATACGGAATCTAAACCTTCATACAGAATGTACAAAGCCTTAACAAAACGAGACTACTGCAGACATCTAGGTGACGAATAGTTAAACTTTTAGTGAACCAACTGTTAATCTCAATATCTACCTATTTGGTAATTTGACATTCGATTTATCAACCACAAAGTTTACATGTCATACGGTAGATGGCGTTATTGAGCAATATTCATTTCTTCTCCAAAGTGATTCGATGGAGATAATTTCAAATAAAAGTCTTAAGTCTATTAAAAGTAAGTACATAGTGTAAAAAAAAATAAAAAATAACATTAACATTAACGTATAGCCTCACATTAGGGTAGATATACCCTGTGTCGTGGGTGCCATGAACACACATAGAGACAGAAACACAACCACCCAGACCGAGAACAGTTTAAACTCATCATTGAAATTTCTGCTTCGCCCGGATTCTAACCCGGGACAGTTCGATTAGCAGTCCGGCGGCATGGTAAACATTGCGCCACGCGGGTTGTCCCATCGTTGGGTAGGTATACGTATGATGCTGAACATTGTTAATTGGACCAATGATAACTTAACTCATTTCTTGCGTCTCTTTATTGCGTACGGGCTGAGGGCTCATCCACACACGTTGATTGATGGAGATATTAAAGATTCTTTAAAGATTCTTTATAAAAATATTCTTTATTTCTAAATACAGATAGCACACTGTGTAGAGACCCTGCCTTCTGCTTTAGTTTTCACAATGTTATATGAGTTATGACTTATGACCAAACTGCTGTCCGCAAGTTTTAAACCTATAGTTTATTAATTGACCTTACAATTATTTTTCCGATTGTTTAATCCTAAGCACGTGTATGTTTAGAAATTTTATTTCCCAACTACAAGTAAGTAGTTGTATAGTGCACCTCTTTTCTGCAGTAGGTTAAAGCTATGTATATAGAATGAGTCTATACATTCTTTGCAGTATAAATTCACCCAATTTACTAAAGATACTATTTTTAACATAGATGAAGCCACGGGCACAGCAGTATCTCTTAACTTTAATAAACGAGGTACATATTTGTAAAGAGAATCTGATTGCGCGAGAAAAGCGAAAGTGGATAGTAAGATCAGTACAGTACCTAAGCATTCCTTACTGTTTTAGGTTTGAAGGATTTAGAAAAAATACATTAGGTTTCTTCTGAACATATGAACATTGTATTATAAGTGATTTCACTATATGTAAGAATAATTATTTACCTACTACTTATTCAATGCAAATAAATAATCTTTAATTTTTAATCAATCCATTTTATAAAAGTCTTTATACACGCGGACGACGTCGCGGGCACAGCTAGTATCGATTAAAGTTATTAATTATACGTACTAAAACAATTTTACTAGTGCCTGTATCTTCGTAGTATTTAGAACCACTTTAAGCTTGAAACACTGCGATATAATATTATTTTGTCTGTACGCTAGTGTATGATAAATACGAGTAGGTATATGAGAGGTAAATGAAACTGCGAAATAAATGTCGAACGACTTTATTACATACTATAAATAACATAATTATAACCAGTTTATTATTTTATCGCGACGGCTCACAATCCAATCTGTCCATCACTGGAAAGTCGATGCAAATTGTACATAAATATGTAGTATAGTAAAACTATATGTAAAAACACAATATATTATACCTAAGTTTTCTTCGCGGTTTTTAAAAACCTTAACCTATTGAAGAAAGTAGCTGAAATTAAATCTGACTCACCCTTCCGTAGAGATGGCCTATCGCCTCGCTTCGATACATAATTGTTGTGCCAAATCTGGTGCGGGGGGATTATATTCTTTCATCGCTACAGACGCATACATTTCTAAATATGTCAATTTCAATTAACAACGTCATTTTCTATGCACCAACAACCCTGACACCGACACACTACTACACTACTACACTACACAACTAGAGTATCTGTTCTAGTTGTATAACTAGAAGGCACATTGTGCATGGACGAGGGGTTCGCCCGTAAAGGCCACTCCTCTGACGGGTGTCATACCATATTACCTGTCATACCTTAATGCTCTAAGTTTCGCCACCATAAACATAAGTGTCTGGACGCCCGAGCGTTGCTCGAATAAAATCAATTGATTTTTTTTGGTTTATTTTTAAGCAAAACATTCATTGGCTTAGTGTTACTTAACAAAGCCTCCCAATTTTTAAAAAATTGTCACTAAAAATAAAAAACGCAACTTGCCTACTTGAGGTTTGAACCCGGGTCTCTAGCTCAGTAGTCAGCTTTCGTAACCATTCGACCAAGAAAGCTTTAATTCCATTAACAAAATTTTTATAGAGGTCTTTCATATCGACATTATCCATCGACATTATCATTTGTTTCAAGGGCGGATTGACGGTCGACATTTGACGGCTTTCTACGCCACAATATTATTAATATTCTCCAATAGATGACAGTAAGAGCTATTTTATATTTAACGACATAAACATTTAATAAAACGACAATTTCTATCAATAAAAATTTGCTGGATCGATTTATCGTCCCTGAAACCAGGGTACTAAATTTCATCAAAATCTTTGGAGCTGTAACCGAGATTCAGAAAATATATTTAGATATAAACAAGAATTGCTCGTTTAAAGGTATTAGATATGTATGTTGGCTCACAGCTCAGAATGCGGGTTTTCGTTAAATAAAAGATAAAACACTTTACAAATTGCACGTTTATTTCGTAGTTATACAGTATAAGAATCACCTAAATCTTTCAAGAACTAATTAACGACCACCGGAACAAAATGGAGGTATTAACACTCTAATTATTATTCCTTTAATACTGTACTTGTTTCACTATCACATGATCTACGCTTTTACACTTTTTAATACTTTTCCTTAGCCACGTCTCGATCCCTCAGTGTTTCCGATCCGAATGCTTGCCGCTTGGTCAGAGTAAATAACGACCATTCGTGCGACCGGAAGTCGGATATGATTAAATAAAACTGACGGAACCAAGATGGCGAAGGTGCCGGAAACAGAACAATCAAATACCGCTACCAAAAATATAATTATACGGAATGAACTAATACAATATTCTTCATAAATAAATAAAAGCTAACATGTATATTACTTAAAAATCTGACAGTGATTGATTGTAGCCTTAATAGGTGACGTTCGATGTATTGCCGGCAAAACTTTGCTTCGTTATAGTAAGAAACCCCAAGAGGGGATTTTTGGATTTTCTCTAGTGACCTTGAACTCTGTTGACTCTCACAATTTAAAAAGCCTTCTATATAGGAACGCTAAAGTTTGTACAAGTATTATTTTAGCCCCGTCAAAGTGGCCAAATTAGAATATGCCATTACTGTTTGAAGATTTATTTTTAAATGAAAAATTAATAACTGAGAGTGTCAAATTTCTTTTATTTCGCAATTTTGTGTCCATCCGGATGGGTTTGGGTAGTGGGGATTTTAATTCATATTAAAATCAGATCACATCAAATTACTCAAACGTTACTTACCATGCATTTAATCTATTCTACCACCCAATCTCTAAAATGCACTAGGTGCTCGTGACGCTCGAGTAAAAGCACATTTAGCATAGCGGGTTCCGCGACCATTAGACGACATATAGCGAACAAATTGGGTTGACCCGGTGGGTGGGGGTGACAGGCAAGATGGACGAAAGTGGCCACCTGTTGGCCACCATTACGGACGGATGACGAGGGAAACGACCTCAGATGACCGGATATCCTTGTTGTACTGTATTAATGTATTTCCGTCATATGTGTCAATAAATCGCAGAGGATATCTGGATATAGATTTAACGAGCTTCGGCTATTCCAATATGGACGGATAGCTTCCTAATCAACTGAACATGGGTTAAGACACATATCTTTAATGTAGGTATCGTAGGTAGGTATTTTTTTATACCGGGGACCGTGCCTTATAACTTTACTCATTACTGAAACGAAATAAAAAAACTCACCTATATCTTTGACTCAATCAAGTTTTTTTATTATAATCTCAACAAGTAGAGTAGCTAACAACAACGGATAAATTCGTCTGTAATTTAATTATCAGAACTTGCACTTTATGATCTTGTTGTTTTCAACTTATTTTGTTAAAACATTGTAGATAGAAAGTTTTAAAACTCAATTTAGTCGACAATATTCCAACTTCAACTGGGTTGTTGGCTTGCTTACCAAACTGAAATCGCTAAAGTTACAAAGAGTGCGGAAAGTATAAGATATTTGAATATTTTAGAATGAGATTGATCTCAAGTTAAGAGCAAAGAAATTAAATTTTCCTAAACATCTCGTATAAGGTATTCTGTTTCAAATTTGAGGGTGAATATCGTATGTGAAGTTAATACTCGTATAAATTTTCACAAATAAATGACTTTTCTGAGAGGACTTTCGGAGTAAATACGTATCAGTCGTTTATTTCAATATGAATAACAAGCTACCTAAAACACAATAAAAAGCAGTTAGGTTATTTATTAACTCTTAAGCCAATAAGTATCTAAATTTTATGAATAATTTAATTAAAATTTAATTTGCAATTAATTTGCGAGTAGGTACTTTTTTATTTGAGTTAGAGTGGCCCAAGCTGTATTAGCCCAGGGTACTTACGAGTACTTCAACTTATGTAGATTGTTTGTACCCACAAGGTAAGGTACTTGCTTTGTCGTGCAATAAAGTAGAGATAAGGTGGATCTTAGCAGCTATCGTAATAGTTGTATGTTACGAATTTCTTTTTGTGTTTACAATTTCTTTTTTGTTGGGATCATTGTAAAAAATTTAATAGCCGTTCAGTTTTACGCCAATCGATCCACTGAGTCTCCCTCGCTACCACTCTGAAATAACCCAATATAATGCGATAGTAACTTCGTGTGTTTTGTTATACATTTGTGTTTACCTGCAAGTCACTGAGTTGCAAAATTTGCCATTGTAGGTGATACTGAAACTGAAATAGGACGAGTTCGATGACATGTACATGGCATGTCTGCATGCGACCACTTCAGTCTATAATGCAACACATGGATAAAATTACATAAAATGAAAACGATAATTACTTATTTCTTGTTTTTTTGATATCGTCGAGTGCAGAGTACAGTCCACAGCTATAAATAGTTTCATGTTATCCTATTTGTACACTTTCACCATTTTTATTCAGAACCCCCACATATTTTCCTTTAATATTCCAACAGCGTCATCCCCTCAGCGCCCTAAGGGATCATAATATGCTGTAAATAATCCTTTATCTTTCGCCATCCGTTATAACGATATACATCAATGTGTTTTGATTTCTACTGAGTTTACTTGCAAGGTATTATATAATGAATGAAATCAGTATGAGTAATATGTATTAGTATTCTGTTATCTAAGTTGTTATAAAGTTGATTAAAAACCATTCTGCAACAATCCGCAATCAAAACGTATGACGGTGTATAGTTTTTCATGCAATAGTACTTCCCACTCTCCCACATAGGATACATGCACATGCATCAATAAAAAATATACCAACATACGTACCACCACCAACACCTGTTTCGCCAGAACATCGTGTCGCACACAATCAGCTGTCACGTGTGCCCATTATCGACCCATAGCCACGCTGTTATCTCAAATATATAGACAAAGACAAAGACAAAGACATTTATTTGCACAAATATGGGTGTTTACAAAGTTGTTTATATATATTTAGTTCGCCATATTTACCTTCCATGAGGTATGCAAATATACAATGATAAAAATTTATAAGGAAAAAAACTAAACTATAATACAATTACGAAATGTACATTTACATCTATTTAATATTATTTTTATTTGTCCCATATTGCGCCTTTTATAAATAAAAATAAAAATATTTATTTATTTATATTTCGGATCGGTTCCGAGCGTCAGCTTTGGGTACCCATATCACAGGGTGTTTGTACACTGAGAGGAAAAAAAGCCGGCGGAAAAAAAACCTCCCAGGTTTTTATGGAATTCCTTTATGCCGTTTTATCGTTTATGAAATCAGTGACTGAGTAATACGCCTTTTTCAGTAAATACGTTTTAAGTCCTTTTTTAAATTCGTTGCCCGTTTTAATTTTGAGGAATTCCGGTGGACCGTTATATATTTTTGGTCCCATGCAAAAGACACTGTTATGATATTGTTTTGTTTTGGAAGCGATTGAACATAATTTACTGTTATGTCTTTTTGATTTAAGGGTTTCATATTTTGTGATTTCTGTTTTGACCATTAAAGAGATCTCGTAAATGTATAAGGAAGGGAGCGTCATTATTTTTAAATTTTGAAAATGTGGCCTACAAGTATCCGTTTGTTGTAATTGACATTTGCTCGAATGCATTTTTTTTGAGCCTTAAACACAGTTTGAATTCCAGTCGCATTTCCCCAGAATATTATACCGTATCTTAATGTTGCACCTACGTACGCATGGTAGGCATTTAGAACCGCCGTTTTGCTTACAACTTTGGCCAATTTATATAAAGCAAAAGAAAACTTATTTAATTGTTTACAAACGTGTTCTTTGTGTGACTGCCACGTTAATCTGCTATCTATGTATAGCCCTAAAAATTTTGTTGTTTCTATTTCAGATATCAACTTTCCTTTATAGTTAATATTTACTGGTTGTCCGTATGATACTCTATTTTTAAATGTCATTATGTTTGTTTTATCAAGATTAATTTTAAGATTATTACTATTTAGCCACTCTATCAGTGATTCAAGACAATTATTTATATTACTTTCAAAGGAACCTGTGTTTTCATTTGTAAATATTACTGTACTATCATCAGCAAATAGTATCATCGGTTCTTTTACTGCTTGAGGAAAATCGTTAATATAAATTAAAAAAAGTAAAGGGCCTAAAATACTTCCTTGAGGCACTCCATACAGTACTTTCCTAGAGAGAGAATGGTGTTTCTCTTCAGTTTTTGTGATTTCATTAATTTTTGTTATTTCTGTTATGTGTTCTCTGTCAGTTAGGTAAGAGTTGATTAAGTTCAACGCATTGCCTCTGACTCCATATTTCTCTAACTTATTAATCAGCAATTTATGATCTACATACTCGAATGCCCTTGTCATGTCCATATAGAGCCCGATTACCTGTTTCTTATCATTTAAACCTGTCATAACTTTTTGTAAAAAATTATAAATTGCTACGTTTATTGATTTGTTTTTCCTAAACCCTACCTGCTCATCAGCAAAGATAGAAAACTTTTCGAAGTAAAAATATAATCTGTCATGGAGTACTTTTTCAAATATTTTAGAAAAAATAGGTATTAATGCTATAGGTCTGTAACATCCCATGTTCTGTCTGTCCTGTTTCTTAAATATTGGTTTGATAATTGTGACTTTAAGTTTCTCTGGAAATATGCCAGTTTCAATACTTAAATTTATATTATAAGCTAGTATTGGTGCAATTATATTTGATACGCGTTTAACGATATTCGTACATATACCGTCATACCCCGTACTATTTGTATTATTTAGATTATTTATTATTTTTATAACTTCGTCGGGTGAGGTTGGTTTTAAGAAAAATGAGTGTTGACAGTTAAAACTAATTTTATGTATATCACTATTAATCTTTATATTACAGTTATCTTCAATTTGATTTAAAAAGAAGTCATTAAACTCTTTGGCGATAATTTGTGGGTCTATTTCAATGTGGTTCCCCACTTTGATTTCATTAATATCTTGTTTAGGTATATTTATAGTGTTATTGTTAATTACTTTCCAGACAGCTTTCGATTTATTATTAGAGTTCTTAATAAAATAGTCATTTTGAGATTTTTGTGTTAGTTTTATTATTCTTTTAAATGTTTTTGAATAATTTTTAAATTTATTTTTTGCCTCCATGCTGCGAGAGATCCTGTACCTCCAAAGTAAACCCCTTTTAATTTTGGAACACCTTTTTATACCTTTTGAAATCCACTTTGGTCGTTTTTTCGTAAGTATTTTAACTTTTAAAATAGGGAAACAAAGATTATATAATAGTTGGAATAACTCGTGAAATACATTAAAAGCATCGTTTGGATCAGTACTTAAATAAACGTCTTGAAATGTTAAATTTTTAAGACTGTCGATAAATTTTTTAATATTTTCAATACAATAATCGCGTCGATAGATGAACCAGTGCGCAATGAGGCAATTTCTTTTTACCGGACATTGCAATATCTGAGCGGTATGGTCCGATAATGCAAGTTCAATTACGCCAGATTTACAGTTTCGAATGTTATGAGCAAAATTATCAATACAAGTTTTACTGCAAAGTCGCGTTGGTGTTTGGACAGCTTAAGATTATATGAGTCAAATATTTCTTCAAATTCGGATGTTATTTTGTTTCGTTTTAAAATATCTATGTTAAAATCCCCGCACACTATTATCTTTTTATTTTTAAAACAAATATAATTTAGAAGGCTATTTAATTTCTCAAAGAAAAGATCAATGGAAGTCGAATTATTTCTTGGCGATCTATATATACAAATAACTACAATTCTGTGTTCAGTTAACTCTACCGCACTACATTCTATTATATTTATTACGTTAAATTGAGTAATTTCATGTATATTACGATATTTATGACCTTTGCGAATTAATATACACGATCCACCATTTCTATTATTTCTTACGCAGTACGAAGCGAGATTAAAATTTGGTATGTTCAAGAAGTTAATGTCAGTTACGATCATGTTGTGTTCCGTGACGCAAAGAACATCGACACCTTTTTTTTGAAGGCATAGATCATTCAGGCAAACAGTTAATTCATCCGATTTATTTATCAAGCCATTAATATTCTGATGCAATATATTAATGTTTTTATACACGAAAAAATTTTTCTGATTGTGTCAAGTCTTCTGTTTGTGTTTGTTTCTCAGACTTTATATGGACATAAGAACAGCTTGTCTGAGTACTATTGTCTTTTGTTTCGGGAATAGTTTTAATATTTATCTTATTTTTGTGGTTAAACGTTAAGAATCTTGTTTTATAATTTATGTGGAGTATTTGCCTGAGAATAAGTCTACATACATTAACAAGTAATTGGTTTCTGTTTCGCATATTATTAAACCGTTTGTACTCCAGATCTAAGTAATATGCATGTTCTAAATTAGCGCAGGCAAATTTGAGGTCGTAATTTAGCTTATTCTCATTGAGATATTTGTTGTACGGAACTTCGCAGAGAATGATGTTGGTATTTTGTTTATCTTGGAGCCATTTATTGACGCTTAGATTAAATTTAAAGGGGTTGGTATAATTTGTTCCCCCGATCACAACAACATAATCATTTTTTGTTAGGGACAGTAAATCATTGTTACTGGAGTTTATTATTTCCTGCATAGGTGCCTCAGGTTTCCAAATACACGTTACTAAATATTGTTCACCTAGCAACTTTTGTAAGATTTTTTGAGTATTACGGCCTTGTTGATCTATATATAATTTATATATATATAATTTACTTTTTTTTAAAAGAGTGCTGCTGGGAGTTCTTGTCCGCCGCCTTTTTTCTCTCAGCTCAACATCTAGCCCAAACGGGCACCTAAAGGCAATGACCGGGAAAAAATGACATTCATTTGTATTCCTAATATGAAAAAAATTCTTTTCTTTTCTTTTCTTTTCTTTTCTTTTCTTTTCTTTTCTTTTCTTTTCTTTTCTTTTGTTTTCTTTTGTTTTCTTTTCTTTTCTTTTCTTTTCTTTTCTTTTCTTTTCTTTTCTTTTCTTTTCTTTTCATCATCCGGGTTACTGACATATTTGAAAAAAATATTACCATGAAGTTACTACAAAAAATCTGAAAAAGAACATTCTTAACACGCCGTAGCGAAAAATACTTGATCGGTCGAGCCGTTTCAGGAGAGTGCCTCTAATAAAACGATGGGAAGTAATTTTCCCTCACGGACGCGAGGGTTACCGAGATGAGGGCCTTTGTCCTTGTGCCCAAAAAGCCTGACCTACCTGACCTGAATTATTAGTTACAGTTTAAGAAAAATTGCCTAAATCAGTGATTAGGTATCCCTCCTAAATAATATCTTCAAAACTAATCATTAATAGGAATGATGCTCTCCAAGAACACGACGGTAGGTGCGAGGCAGCCAGAATTAGCAGGCCCTTCGGAACTTGATAAAGTTCTAAAGTCGTTTTCATGTAGGGAAAAGCATTAATTTTACATCAGACAGAGTTATCTCAAAGTTATATCTTCGAACTTTCAGAATTCCTAAGGCTATCGGATACGGTGGATAACTTCGCGACATTCGATTTTCTAGGTTATCAACTCAACATTTCTCGGCTATCTCAAGTTATGGCTCAAGTTACGCGGACACTAGCTTTTCAAAGAATCCGAAGTATCCGATGAGAAGACAAAAAAGGAAATAGAATAAGAACTGTCTCAACTTAAACCTATATTTTGATTCATGTTTATTCGCAACTAGCCATCGCTAGCGGTTTCGCCTGCATGGACCCGTTTTATGGGTCCCCGTAAGTATTAGAAAATAGCATATGTGCTATTCCAGGCTAATTCCATTCTATCTTTCTTCCATCCATTTGAAATACGGTAATAATATATTGCTATGTTAAAAACATAGGCGTTTAGCCAGTTGCTTCAACCGCATGGACCCTAAAACTTGTTTTTCTGTAGGAATCAAGCATTTTCCCGAAGTAAATGTTTGTCGGGGATAATGTAGGCTTCTAATGGTAAAATAATTTTTCAAATCGGTCCAGTAGTTTTGGAGCCTATTCAATACAAAAAACAAACAAACAAATCTTTCCTATTTATAATATTAGTTTAGTGCCCAAAGTGCTACCAGCGTTATAGTATGATGTTTTATAGCCTAAATCCTCTCGATAAATGTTCCCAAAATTGGCGCTTTCAAACAAACTCTTCAGTTTTACAATATTAGTAAAATTAATCTTAATTAGGGCCAATTAGTGCAAAGTACAATAAAGGCTCATTTAATTAAAAAAAATATCTGTTCGATAAAGTTGTAAAAACAACAGTTTTATATACGCTAAAGAAACTTCAAAGCTTTTTACGGTTTTTTTTTTAATTTTTATTGTTTGTATTAAAAAGTTGTTTAAGAACAAAAACAGACAATATTTCCTTCTGATTACTAACTACCGTCTGAGTCATACGATATTATCTGTTCGACGTAAACTAGTTGTTCACACGTGTGTATGTAAAAATTAAACGCATAATTTATATAATATAAAAACCCATCATGGTGGGTGCCCAAAGCTGATGACGGTCAACCACGTATGGTTCAAATAAAATAAAATAAATTTGTATAAAAAAGCACAAACTTGGGTTAAATTGAGTTTTGGGTAGCTGGAGTGATAATAATGTAAAATTATTTAAGTATACTGTGTGTTTTAGTGTTTACTGTACATAATTAGTTTATAATTTAACTTGTAATTATATAACTATTACAATAAAATTTGTACACCCTAAAGGGTAAATATGGCGATCTAAATATTTTTGTAAAACCTTTTTTGCTACCCATATTTGTGCAAATAAAATATTTTCATTTTCATTTTCATTTTCATTTTCAATTTGTTCTCGCTGAATATCTTATTTATTAAATTTCACGTTTTTTCTTTCATTTATAACAGTTTAGGCATAAATAAACTTAGGAATTATATTCTACCAGAGTTCATTGAACGTGGGAATACAAACAAACACTTTTATGTTCGATATTTTATTGAATCGGTGGGGCAACGCACCATATATCGTGTTATCTTCTATTTTATGATAAAACTTTTCCAACTCTTTGATGTTAAATAAACTTTTACGTTTACGGCAATAAACCACGGAGTGTCTACTCAGTATTATTATAAATAAAAGTGATTTGAATTCAACTTAACGTGAAATTAAATAAATTTTAATACGTTCTTAAAAATTATAGCCACTTATATTATGTCAAAGCTCTTTTATTCAATATTTTTTATGTTCTTCTGCTCAGCACATGTCTCCTTTCGGATGTGAAGGGATTCAGTGCATAGTCTATCTGGCAGGCCGAGTGCGGCGCAAGCTATATAGGTCGTAATAATGCATTGGATTTACGTAATTTTATACAGTTATTTACATATTTCTCTTTTCATTATAAGTAGAAATCTAGGTATATCAGCAACCTTAAGTAAAGACCCTAAAAGTCACACTATCAATGGCTGGAAATAGAGTAGTTCCTTGTAAAATCAAGACTTCATAGTTTGATGGGTTTTATATCTAGATATTCTAGATGCTTACACCGCCCGTACCACCTAACAAACCTAATCTTGCGAAATATCTCGCTTTGTTCAATCTATAAAAGTTTAAATGGCCATTACTTTTACTACAAGCTGTGATCCTGTGTTATTTTCGTACGTAGTAACGGCGGCAATATGACGCAATTTACGGCGAAACGAAGCAGTTTATCTAAAGGTTATTTATTTACATTCGAATACTTGGAGATATTGCCTCTGTTCAATACCCCATAACTTTGGTTTAGGCAGGTTCGTTGTGGTAATGAATAGTCACTAACTGACAACATACATACATGGCTGCAAACCTTTTTTTTGCGTCCCACTGCTGGGCACGGGTCTCTCCCCCTTATTGGGGAGGCCTGGAGCTTACTCCACCACGCTGCTCCAATGCGGCTTGGTGGAGATGCGGGTTAGTGGCCAAGTGGATGTTTTCAAACCGCCCATAAGGCCTCCGACAAGGTTTGACGACTGTTATCTACTGACAACAACCGGGACCGACGGCTTAACGTGCCCTCCGAAGCACGGAAACGCGCATGAATTTTTTGCCACTAGCGGTCACCCATCTCACACCCGACCGCGCCCGTTTGGCTCAGCTGCATAGATCGCTTGCGTTCTACGCTAGCCGCCAGGCCATGCGCGCATACATACATACTGAACTCATATTAGTAGATATTTCAGCTAGTAGAGAAAAGGATTTTAAACTTATCATTCAAAATTCTGCCTAACTGGGAATCGAACCCGCAACCTCCGATCGGCAGCACGGCATATTACTTGTAATTATTATGCCTTACGAGTCCTCGGCTTGCTGTTGGTTTGCGACTTGCGTTTCTCAAGATTACTGTACCAGTATCGGTATTTAGATACGTTTTGTTGTATGTTAATATAATTACGAGCACAAATCGTGGATATCCGTAGTAGTGAGCACCTCACCAGGTACAGACTTTTGTACCACAATTGAATTTACTTTTATTTTACACAATAATTGATTTTATTTATATTGTGTTTGTTACAGGTGACAACTGAGACGGTGTATAGGTATTTAACTATATTACGGATAATAATATGGAATTATGTATTGCTTTTTTAGACATAGTTGTGATTGAATTGACTATTTACTAATTTAATTAATTTATTGGTTGACATTGAATTACATACCTATTATTTTATTTTTAATTGAATACAGACATTGTTATGAATGAAAGAACAAGCAATATTTATTGACAATGTTTACATGACATTTTTTTATTACTCTGGCTTTATTGACATTTATTCATGATATTTAAAATAATTTGTACTATAATAAGTACAAATTATTTTAAATAATAATAGTAATTAAATTATTGCTTAAATTTATTAAAGATTTCGAATACGTTTTAATTGTTTAATTATGAATATTCGTATCGTGTTGGAAAAAAAATTATGTACACTAACGACTTGGAGTTACCTTTAATGTTAGTTTTAAGCCTTTGAATTATATATAAATTAATACATAAATTCTACTGAGGGTCCATGATTGTCACTATTATAATATACAATAATAAACACTATTATAATATAGCCAAAGCTAAACCTTATTATTAGGAATCGTGAAAAGGGTGTGGTTTTTAATTTCTATTCTCACTGAGCTCGCTAAAAGCTTTCATTTTCTACTTTAATTTAAATTGTAAAGGTTCAAAAGTTAACTGGATTGTTTTGCAGTATTATACGTTCAATGCCCCAGTTCTTTAGATTTACAGATCCCAGTTTTTTTTACTTTCAATACTTTATCTATTACCATTTTGTTACCATGAGTGATATTGGTTAATTATTAAAAAAGAAATTACTAAAAATATTGAGAACAGACTATTATATTTTTTTGTTTAATACTTACATGCGAGGTTATGATGTATTAATTTGAATCTTCTTTGTAACGTTTATTATTGCTAACGGGACCAAATAAAAAACCAAACAATAATAATAAGTCTTTATTGAAAGTAAGTACCAGCTATCCTTCCAGTGTCACAAGAAACAAAATAGGAACTAATTACACAATAAACCAGATTATTGTTTAGTGATAATTGCGGATTCTTGCCGTAGTACAAAGTGTCTTCTCGTACAGAATATCTCATGCAGTGCCTGAAGTCAAAGAAGTGAAAGTTTTAGAGCAGTGTGTGTTGCCAGTGATGACCTACGACGCTGAGACATGGTCTTTCACAGTTAGCCTTTTCCATAGGCTCAAGGTCGCTCAGCGAGCGATGGAGAGGGCTATGCTTGGTATTTTTCTACGCGACAGAATCCGTAACGATGAAATCCGTAGACGAACGAAAGCTACCGACATACCTCTCAAAATCTGCAAGCTGTAGTGGCAATAGGCAGGCCATATAGTTAGGAGGACTGACAACCGATGGGTAAGAAAGGTCCTCGAAGGTGATCACGTCTCGGTAAAAGAAGCACAGGCCGCCCTCCAACCAGGTGGACTAACGACCTGAAGAAGATAGCGGGAAACCGCTCGATTCAGAGGCCGCAGTGTACCGGACCCGACACCGGACGGAGTTGCGAACATGAGGGGATGCCTATCGTATGTCCAGCAGTGGACTTTAAAAGGCTGATAGATAGATATATAGATAATTGCGAGTTCTCCGTTACGAACGCTGTTTAACATTTTGTAGCTGAAATAGAGGTAGAGGACTGCGTGGGAAAAATAAATTTATTCATAGCCACGATTTGTAATAAGAAAACTCTGTTTACTAACGTTTTGGGATTTGTGTACTCAATGGTCATTGTTTTTGTGGTCGTTACAATATTCGGATCAATTTATATTAAAACAAAATAAACATATCATTGGATTGCCCTCACTAGTTCGAATACGTATTGTGTGGGAAGTAAGTGTGATTGATAATTTAAAAAAAACAATGCCAGTTTATCTAGGCCTCAATTAAGTGTAAGAATGCATATTATTATAACGTTGACAGTTCTCGTTGAGTATACTACAAACCAATAGTCGAGCCATAGGTAGTTTATTATAATACAGCGGTTTCCATCACAGCCGCCACGACGGTTCCTTAGTTGAAACCCTGGCGCGCACAAATCAGTGGGAAAGCATTGTAATATATCACTGAGCCGGGATATTAAGAAGACTAAAAAATCGCAATCACAGGATAGAAATGTGATGTGAATGGATATAAAACATAATAAAGTTATAGTGTAACAATCATTCATTGCACACAATTGCTAACTTCGGCATATGTAAGTTCCGGCTGGTCGGAGACCGGAGAGCGCTGGGAATGAAACCGCTTTGAACAGCTCTGAATTTCCGCTCCCTCGCGCCAGGACCGCTGACAAATGGAACTGAAGAAATTACATTAAATTTCTTCGGAAATTCTCAAAGTACTCTTCTTCTTGAAGCAGATTCAATGCTGAGGCACATCTTTGACAAAAGAATTAGCTACCTATGTGTCGGAAAACCCATTGAATTGGAATGATATTACCAACCTAAAGTATGGTAATAAGGGTAATGTATGAGAATTTATTCGCTAAAAAAAGTTACATTGATATGTTGAGATCTAGATTTTTGAAATATTATAAATTGACATATCATAAATTAAATTATTCTTATTTTGCCAAAAACGCTTAAAAATGGGAAAAGCTTATAAAATGTATTTAATAAGTTGTAAAAAGAAAGTAGTTTAAAATTGGATCAGATTTAATTAATTACAAAATAAAGTCAAGATTTTACAATTATCCATCAATATTATTAAATGATTTTGACCTTCGTCCTTTCTACACTGAGGATTATAATAAGCCCTCGTGCAGGAAGTAGCTTACAATCCAAATAATACCTGGATTTAGGTTATATTTTATGTATGTCCGGTGAACCGCGGGGTTCATCCGCCAGAAAGCCAGCAACATTATGGTAAAGTGCGGATTAGTGGGCACTGCAAGCCTTTGAGAAATTGTGTGTAAGTAATTCTCAGACACACACGCTGACGCAAACATCGTAATGAAATTTCCAATGAGGAGCAACGATTAAATACGCACATAATGAAAAAAAAACTTATTCCGTCTGAGATTTAAGTACAGAATTGAAATGATCAGCAAGAAGCAATTTAATCGTTCTCTCAGCCTTTACTTGAATAACAGTAAGTATTCCCATTGTAACAAATCAGATAAAGCGGGAATATATTCGCAGCGAACGCTATCTTGATTAATAATGTCTGACGATGACGGCGGTCTGCTATTGTCTTCTAGAGCTAGCTAAGAGCTCAGGAGTAAGAAAATTATGTCATTGTGTAATGTTATACTTGTGGTAAGTGTGGTAGAACTTATATTATCTTATTAGTAGAACTTTTATTATTATTATTATCTTACATATAAGCATGCCACGCATAACTTTCGAAGCTTCTGGAAATCCACAAATAAACTTAATGTGAGACCGGGCTTGCCTGTGAGTGTTAATGGTGTAAGTAAACACAAAGAAATAGCCGATATGTTTAGGAAACAATTCACTGTGACTTCACCATTGGCTCCAGCGGAGGCTGAGGTCGTAAAATGTGAATGTCATGGTCAGGAGCTTGAAGCTAAATTTACACCAAATGACGTTAGGCAGGCGTTAAGCGCCATGGCGCGGGGTAAGTCTCTGGGTCACGATGAGCTGAGCATTGAACATCTAAATCTGGTGTTCATTTACCTAGGGTGCTGGCCATGCTCTTTAACTTGAGTGTGGGACACTCATGCTTGCCTGGGGATATGATAAGGACGGTTGTGGTACCGATTGTAAAGAGGAAGGTGGGAGACATTGGCGACTCTAATAATTGCAGGCCAATTTCACTTGCTACCGTGATATCAAAGGTGCTTGACAGTCTGCTTAATACGCATCTTGATAGACACCTCCAAATCCATGACAACCAATTTGGTTATAAAACCGGACTGTCAACGGAAATTGCCGTCTTGTGCTTAAAGCAGACTGTCAAGTACTACACGGATAGGGACACGCCAGTCTTCGCTTGTTTCCTGGACCTCTCGAAGGCATTCGACCTGGTTCGTTACGACATCCTGTGGCAAAAGTTAAGGAAAACCTCGATGCCTAGAGAACTAACTAATGTTCTGAAATTTTGGTACCAAAATCAGGTTAATATTGCTCGGTGGTCAGGAGCCTACTCAGCCCCATATAGGACGGAATGCGGCGTGAGGCAAGGGGGGTTGACCTCACCGAAACTTTTCAACCTTTATATAAATGACTTGATATGGGAATTGACTAGCACACATGTCGGCTGTCACATCGATGGCGTCAGTGTTAACAACATTAGCTACGCTAACGACATGGTGAAGTGAGTTCAGCATTTATTTAATATTTTAATTTAGCATTTATTTAATATTTTAATTTTAATGTAATAAAATATTAATATGTGCTTATAATGTTTGATTAATTGTAATTATTAATTAAAGAAGCGCGCATGGCTCGGCGCGAAGCGCGCATGGCTCGGCGGCGAGCGTAGAACGCAAGCGATCTATGCAGCTAAGCCAAACGGGCGCGGTCAGGTGTGAGATGGGTGACCGCTAGTGGCAAAAATTTCATGCGCGTTTCCGTGCTTCGGAGGGCACGTTAAGCCGTCGGTCCCGGTTGTTGTCGATAGATAACAGTCGTTAAACCTTGTCGGAGGCCTTATGGGCGGTTTGAAAACATCCGACAGCGGGTTGGCCACTAACCCGCATCTCCACCAACCCGCATTGGAGCAGCGTGGTGGAGTAAGCTCCAGGCCTCCCCAATATTGGGGAGAGACCCGTGCCCAGCAGTGGGACGCAAAAAGGGTTGCAGCCAATTGTAATTATAATTTCAACTTAAATTAATAGAATAATGCCAATTTTGTACTTAATTTATGATAATGAAATGTTTTTGTGATTGTATTATGTGTATGTTTTATTATGAGCGAAAGATGCTTGAAATAAATAAATAAAATATGGTTCGCCCGGGGAAGTACGACCGCTGAACCCACTTCTGCCGTGAATCAACTTTATTGTGTTCCAGTGGAAAGGTGTAGTGGCCAGCCAGACTTACATGAAGCGACCATCAGCCTCCGGAGTAGCAGCGCTACTGCATACAACCACAGACAAGACTTGCCTTTGTTCGCTTGAGGTTGTGTGTAGATGTCCATGGGCTGCAGTGACCACTTAACACCATGTAGCGTGTATTCTCGTCTGCTACTCCTTTTAAATGAAAAATAAACGGCAGTGTGACAGTGTGTGTAGAAACACACTGCTTCAATTATATCGCACTCTTGATACTAAGTCTTTAAAACAACACGCTTCAATCGATTTTAAGAAGTGATACTTATAAATTTATAATTCGAACCTTTCTTGGCGGGCAGTTGCTTGCACACACGTGACGGACGGTCGTCACATCATTTTGCAATGTTGTATTGAATTAAATAAAGAATTGAAATTTATTATCTCAACTCATCACAGAAAATATGGGGATCTGATCTGATGTTAAATCATTGAAAGTAATGCGTCTATATTTTCTTACTGGCTTTAAAATTTTATGTGTTTTTTTTTGCCTTGCTGCTTATAATAGATGACACTTGTCCAATTATCCTACATCAGGAGGTCGTTAACCCTCAAAATGCTTTGGGACACGAAATCTTGTATAGGTTATCATTCATCATTCGCTGAATGGAAGTAGGAGGAAGTATATATATTTTTATGAAGCTGTTGTCAACGACTTGGTTTGACGTTCACGCAATTATATAAACATCTTTGCTCATAATATCATTAAATAAATAAGGTTTTTGAAATTTCTAAACTAATTTATAATGCACTAATAATAATTTATAATGCACTAATAATAATTTATAATGCATAAACTTATTTATGACTCAGGACCTTCTACCATCTTTATTGCCACCTGGCTATAAAAACGGTTCATGACCGTGGCCTACATGGCCCTCGTGGCCCTCATAGGTACCTCACGATTTAACCGAAAGTTTTTTTAAACTAAAGGCTTTTTTTCTATAAGTTTTCATATTTTCGCATAATAACAAGTACATGGACGACCGAGCGTTGCTCGGATAAAAACAGTATATTTTAATGGTTTAATTTCAAACAAATCACTCATTTGCATAGTGTTACTTAATAACGCCATGTAAAATAGCTCCCAATAAAAAAATCACAAAAAATAATCACAATATGGTTTTGATAGAAGTTTGAACCCGGGCCTCTATTTCTGCAGGCAGCCCACGTAACCATTCGGCCAAAGAAGCTTTGATTCAATGAACGATTCCAATAGAGACATTGTCATCTCTTTGAACGTCGGATTGACCGATGGCGTTTGACGGCGTTCTACCACACAATATTATTAATACTTCCCAGTAGATGTCAGGAAGAGTTGTATTTTTCAGTTTACGAATTTTTTTTATATTTAAAATTTCTAAAAATAAAACCTATCTGGATCAATTTATCACACCCGAAATCAGGGTACTAAACATCAAAATCTTTGAAGCCGTTTCTGAGATTACAAAAATATATTTAGGTATATACAAGAATTGCTCGTTTAAAGGTATTAGATAATAAATATTATTTTCGGCATTGTTCGGTTTTTTTTGGCTCATTAGTACTATCGCTGTCCATCAAGGTAAGTAGATTTTTGTTTCTATTCGCTATTCGTTTCTATTCCCAAATAAAGCACATGAAAAATAATATACAGACCAATATTGACATTTGTTTTGTTGAGCGTTTTTTACTTTTCCCCATCTTGTCATGCGGCATAGCGTCAGAAAAAGCAAGAAAAAAAATGTAGTTAAAAAAGTTGAACTTTAAAAACATACCGATTTTGTATTGACTTTTTGCGATGTAATTTATGTTTACAATTAGAGCTAACTAGTTGACAGCTGATATACCTAATTCAAAGTAAGTTTTTACGTTTTATAAAATATATTCACGCGACGAATTGTAAAATAAACAGAGAACTTACAAAGGGTACATTTCCAAATTACATCTAAAGGAACCTGCTGGTCTCATCTTGACTTAAATCGGACTGGAAAGCTCGGACACTCGAGAGACCGGGGCGGGGGTAAGCTCGGAGTAAACCGGCACTTCTTTTGATTTCATTCATTTATCTAAACCATTTATAAATGAATCCTAGTAACGTGGTTTTAAATTTATCTATGAAATGGAGTCACCGTTATAATACTATATGTTTTAAGAAATAGAAGAAGGAGAAAATAATTCAATAAAAGAAACTAAAAGTTTGCATCACAATATGTTTCGTCTTCCTTAGCCTCCTTTAGCATATATGTATTATTATGTTCAATTGAACGCGTTAGAGTAAGACACAACGTAAAATTAACATGTAGTAAAAGTAGTAGGTAAGTCTTTTTACACACATATAATTTTGTCATTCGACTCAGAAGAACTGAAATACTGTACAGATGAAAGTGATGAGTCATGTCATTGAAACATTCAGAGCGCAGACCTCGTCCTTCTGTCATGTAAATCTCTGTTGCGGAGATGTTTGCGGCGAATCTGTGGTATTTACTATCCTTGTTGCCTTTTTCGGTTAAGCCACAGTAGCGACTTTTAGAATTAATTAATAAATAAGATTTCATACTCATAGCCCCACAGTTTAAATAATTATTTCATTCTATTTTTAGTATTTGTTGTTTTAGCGGCAACAGAAAATTTCTAATGTCCATCCATCAAGGTTCATGCGATGCAGCCTGATGACAGACAGATGTACAGACAGCGGAGGCTTAGTAATAGGGTACCGTTGGCACCGTTTGGGTTGGAACCCTAAAAGCGACTAAATCGCCGATCATCAATGTTAAAGCAGCCGGTGTGGCTTTTTCTACTAATGAGTAATTAATGCAATAAAGCATAAATAACTGGTTTTCAGAAAACACACGAACATATTAATTACAGTGAAATTAAACTAATATACGTTTGCCAATAACTATAAATGAAATAGAAACCAGGTTAAGTTAGATTAGTATGAGTACTGCTACACAATAAACCAGGGCTGGATTGCAGCTATTTAGCGCTACGAGCGTACTGGAGCTATTTTATGTTTTGCCAAATGAAAATCTTATTGTTCTAGCTAGACGAGAAAATGTTGAGGGTTTTTTAGTTACTGCAAATCCAAACTCTACTGCATCTAGTTATTTACCACCACAAATATGGATAGTACAATAAATAATAGTGTTAATGACTTCTTAGTCTCAGACGAAGATAGCACAGTAAACGCTGAATGTCATTCAGTAAGTGGTCCAAGTCTAACTGCAAAAGTATTAAACATGTCTCAGAAAAAGATTGACCACCAATGGTTAACATTAATCTGTGTCAATATACGCAGCATTAATCGCAATTTAGATATTTTCTTAGCCTTCCTTTCCAGTATTAATATTAAAATAGACGTGATCGTTTTAACAGAATGTTGGACAAATATTGCTAACCATCCGCCAACAATAAACTGCTATAATAATTTATACTACACAAAAAATAATCTTAACCAAAATGATGGTGTAGTTGCCTACGTCCGCGAAGAAATTGTTGCCTCATGTGCGGAGCCTCCTGTTATTGAGAAAAACTGCTTAGTAATCAGTAGTAGTAGTAGTTTTTACAATTATTTGCACTTACAGACCTCCTTGTATCAGGAACCCAAGTAATTATCTGTTTTTCCTTGAATCCCTATTACAAACCATCGACACGCCAAATGTTATCCTTACAGGAGATATTAATATTGATATTTGCCAAATTGTCACCCATTTATGTAATAATGATGCTCAAAATTATCTCAATCTAATGGCTATATATGGGTTAATACAAGGTATTTACAGGCCTACAAGTGTAAACACATGCATATACCACTTAATGGTTAAATGCATACATGCATGGAAAACAGTTGTTTATGAGCAGTTGTTGACTGACCATTCACCAATATTGTTATTTATTAATCAAACGAAAATAAGTAGTTTCAACAACATAAATATGTATGGCAAAGTAAGAATTGATTATGACAGCCTTCAAAATCAATTGAGAAAAGAGAAGTGGTCTGATCTGTATCTAATTAATAACGTTAACGTTGCCGTACAACTATTTTCAACTCGTCTTTTAGAATACATAAATAGTAATACCAAAATATTCAATCAGCATAAAAAGAACCGTCCATTGAAACCCTGGCTTACAGTGAGTGTCGACAGATCTATTAGGAAATGAGATAAATTATTCAAATGAAAAAACGATATTTAGAATACAGAAATATATGTAACAAAATAATCATAACACTCAAAAACCAATATTACAAGTCAAAATTAGAACACAGTAGTGGAAATATTAAACAAACATGGAAAGTTATAAGAGAAGTTTGCAATCTTAGCCAAAATAAACAGTCTTCACATGAGCTCTTGATTATACACGATAATCCTAAAGACTCACTTATCTCGTTAAGTGAATGCCTTCTTTACATCGATAAGGCATAAATTATCTGATATAATTCTCAGTATACGTAATACATAGGAAATAAACTTAGCCAAAAATTACATAGCTAGTGAAAGGCCCTTGCTGTCTCTTCTTGTTTTTAACTGACGAAATAGAAATTAAAGCAGTAATAACTGCATTACGAACAGCTATGGGACCGACACCTGGGTGGGATAAAATAACTTCATACACCTTTAAACAAATAATTCCTTATATCACTAGCCCCATAACGTACTTATGTAACCTCAGCTTTGAACAGGGTAAACGGTGACAAAAGCCCTACTAATTACCGACCTATTTCCTTAGTATGCACCTTATCAAATATATTTGAAAAACTAGTCTTACCACAACCCCCTACCACGCAACACTAGCTACCTACCCTACCCTAGGCTACCCTATAAAAACAAGCGTCGACGATGCCTGGGGCTTTTTCTGCTTCAGACGTTCGGATGCGACGGACCTAGTACCTAGTACTTTCGTGTCGTAGTGATATTGGTTTTCTTGATGTATTTTTATTTCTTCAGTGTAATGTAATGTAATTACTTAATAATAGTTTGGTGTAACTTAATTAGAAACCGTCATTGTGATTATTTAAATAAATTCTTTGTTAGGGTATATCGGTGTTATTTTTTAAAAACTCAAATCCACTTCTGGTCCTTAAGATCAGAATTGGGATCGGTTATTCCGCGCGTGTTTTACGTTCCGCCGTCCTAGTGTGTTTCTGTACGTTGTGTTAAATTTGTGTTTATTAGTTTTAAATTTACGACGACGAGTTGCTCGTCAAAATCAAGAGTTCGTGACTATTCAAATAGAAAGAAACGCGTTGATTCACGCGAACGTCGCAGTCGTCGTACGCAACATCTGATTCTAGCCGCAAGACGCCTCCGTGGTCCGGTCGTCGGGGACGTTTGCCTAGCTGTAGAAATGTGTCTTCTACGCACCGTCTCGCTTCGCGCAGCCCTCGTAGTAGTCGTGACAGATCGTATGATCTTCTCGCCTCGATAGTCGTAAGATCGTATTCTGTCAAGATTAGTCGCGATCGAAGATAGAATAAAACCACTACCCTCTGTACCTTCCGATTGTCCGTCGCATAAGGAACCCGAACGTCATCCGCCATCGCCGCTGCCTTTGGTTGCCCCTATGCCTACCAGTATAGGTAATACGGAGGTGACAACTGAGGCCTCATCTCAAATAGTGGAGCAGGATAGAATTGTTAGCGCTATATCAGCACTAACCAAAGTAAGGTCGTATAATTTTTACATTTCACCTTTCGACCCAAGTGTTAACGATTTGAAGTGGGTGCAGAGGTTGACCGTGCATAGCTTACTAATAATTGGTGTGTACGCGAGTGTCTCGGTTGGATAGGTCATTGTTAACGTGGAGAAGCGAAGTCTTAGTTAAACGATTGAGTGACTACCGATAGAACATGAGATAGCTTTGAAAAGGAATTTCGTTGTTTATGTCCACGATACATCGATAGTGTTTACATTTTATTTGAGGTTATGTGCAGTGATTCAACAAAATATTCAACGTACGCCGAATACGCTCGAAAATCACTCTTACGCTTGAACATTGTGAAAGGTTTGACTGAGATCCGTTAAAGTTGTCACTATCTACGTGGTATTACCGATCTCCAGATTAAGGCTGCGTCAACCAATGCTAAGCTCAAACCGTTCGATTTAGTCTAATTCTTATCTGTTTACACTTAACCTAAAATTCAAAGTGCCAACAATTATGTTCGTCCATTCGATAACGGGACATCATATTTGCGTAAATGCGAATCTAATAGATCAAATTTTTATAACGTTTCATGTTACATTTGTGTTAAAAGGGTCATAAAAAAATTAATTGCCCTAAGAAGTCGAATATGACATCAATTTGACACATCACCCACGACTAACAATAATAAATCTTCAGTTTTGCACTTTTTGTATACGCAATGGACACATAATTGATTCGTGTATTTAAAACAGCGATCTGAGGGTACAAATAAAAATAATTCTAATGAAGTAAATTTTTGCTCAGTATCGAATCAAAACAAAGTAACGTGATGTCTGTTTAAATTCAAAATGTACCGTTGGAGTTTTGATCGATAGTGGGTCTGATATTTCATGATTTCGGAATTTATTATTCGTTTCTTTATTTTAATAAATATCCTACGTCGTGTAATGCAGGGAATAGGTAGTAAAAAAAAATTGAAAGGTAGATTTATTTTTAAAACCTCCGAAATGTATAAACGCACCTATTTTGAATGGTACTGATGTGTTAAATCGTAAAGGATTAACGTAAATTCGAAGTACTGGCAACCAACGGTTAATTAGGTTAGACGGTATTCAAAACATTACTTCTTTAGATATTGGTTTGAAATGTCCCTTGATTGGTGATGAAAGGAAACGCTTGTTAAGAATTATTCGTGAATGTTTCTTTTATTATTTTATTACCGGCACAGCGAGTTTTGCAGTAAATACCGGTTGTTTAGACATAAAGCTAACTTCTATATGTCACCGACCTTATATACTTTCGGTAGACGGAATAAAATAGGGTTCGTGGTATCGTCGCCGAGCTACAGGGTAAAGGATCATTAGGGTATTGATAGGATGTGTGTGGATTATCGAGCACTTAATGCTATCACCGTCAAAGAAACCGCTCCGGTAGTTTACCCGTGCATCATCACCAAAACGTTAAAGCCTCATAGAATCTAGTAAGCCTTATAGAATCTAGTAAGATTTTGACTTAAATAGATGACTTCCTTGGTGTCTAATACAGTGGATGAGGGTCTCCTCATTGACTACAAATTTTCTCAATTGCTGGTTTTTCTATCAACTTAAAAAAAATGCACCATTTTGTATACAGAGGTTGAATATTTAGGACGAGTCATTGGTAACGGTCAGGTACGGCCGAGCCATCGTAAGGTTGATGCACTTATTGCTGGTTACTTTAGGTGTTATATTTCAAGCTATGCCTTGAAAACTGCATGTATAGCCAAACTGTTAGAAAAAGGTAACTCTTTTACGTGGGGTGATGAACAGGATTCCGCCCGGGATTATATAATCCATTGCTTGCTTGACAAATGAACCTATTTTAGTAATTTTAATCCTACTTAGTCTGTTCACAGAGCTCCACACCGATGCCAGTGCATTAGGTATCTGCGTTGTTTTGCTGCAGGAACATGCAGGCAAAAGCAAGAAGGTGGTAGCCTATTTTAGTAAGTCAACCCAGGGTGCTGAGGCTCGCTATTACAGTTAGGAGCTTGAGACGTTAGTTGTGTGTCGGTGGGTCGATCCAGTATTTTTGCCACTATTTAATTGATGTAAATTTTAATATTGTAACCGACTGCATCTCCCTCAAACTGACGGAGCGGAAGAAGGATCTCGTGACACGAGACACGAGCCGGTGGTATGTTTATTTACAGGATTTCACCTTTATTTGGTTTTCAGGTCTACGTCCATTTGCCAAAAAATACATCTCTCATTGTATCACGTGCTTAGCGCATAAAAAGGTCCAGTGCTCCCATAGTCTTGGACCAAGCCATCGACTCATTTTTCGACTTTACATACCGATGGGCTGGGGCCACTGCCAGAGTACAATGGATACAAGTATGTGTTGTTAGTGGTCGATGCATTTTTAAAGTATTGTCTGCTTTACGCGATATATAGGCAAGATAGGGTGGAGTTAAAACGAGTGTTTGTAATGTGGTGTCATTGCTTGGAACCCCTACAACTATAGTGTGTGATCGTGGGGAATGTATGAGAACGCAGAGTTTCAAGGTTGGGTGACTGGAATAGGTTTTAATGTTCATTATATCACACCTGGTATGCATAGAGAGAACGGTCAGGTGGAAAGGTACTGTAGAACTGTTCTTAATATGTTAAGAATCGAAGTCGGTTGGAAGGGGTCGCGTTGGTCTGAGGTGCTGTGGAAGGTACAGCTAACTCTTAATGTCACTAAGCAGGCCACTAATCAGAGTTCAACCCTTTCAATTACTGGTGGGAATCGATGCAGCAATCCCCGTTATTAATTCTGTTGTGCGAGATGTCGCCTTAGATACTAATAATTCTATCCGAGAATTACTATTACTTCTCAGGAGACGGAGAGCATCCGAACTGCTGGCGGCCAAGTAACGGCGCCAGGATGCGTACGTTAATGAGCGTTGACGTCCGCCACGCTCCTTTGCTGTTGGTGACCATGTGTTCGTGAGCAAAACGCCGCAGAGCAGCGGGAAACTGGACTCTGGGATGGGCGGCCTCTACAAGGTCGTCAGCGTTTTGCCTCATCAGCGGAACAGCTTGGAGCTGTTTGCTGGGTCTTATGGCAAGAAGACTCAGGCGGCTGCAGAACATGTGGTTCTGTGGCGGGGTGATTGGTCACCAGGGACATGCTCTGCATTCTTTGAGAGCGGGTTCGCCGAGGAGTGGTCCATTAGACCCTGACCGGCGCATCGTTGGAATTTTGCAGACTAGTACGATGTCTGTTTGCGGGATCATAATCTGCTGAATTGCGGCAGTTTATGAATACCGGGCTCATGACAAAAGAATGTCATGAGGGTGATATGCTGAAATACAGGGCCTATGTCACACGGACGTATGAGACATAATTTCGTGAGCGGATTGTGTTCATACGGGTGAAGGTGCATTACGGTTGATGGGAGTCCGGAATTCTATCAGTCGGAGTGTACTATTTTTTTCTTTATTTGTCTTAACTTTTCACTTTGAACTCTTAACCTGAAGCTTCGACAGTAAAGTTAGATTGCGTGTTCTATTTTTAAAAGTATTTGTCTTATTTGATCTCAGTTTAGTAATATAGTGGAGGTCTATGTTGCAGACGCTTGAGTGCACGCTTGCGTATGCCTCATATTACCTTACCCTTTAATGTCACTTTGTTGTTGCCTAAAATTATTTGCTGTAAAATTTCTCACTTTTTTAACGCTTCAGGTAACGACTCTCATTATCATTTTTGTGACATGAGTTATTGTGCGTTTCCAGAAGGAGCTACGGACCAGGCTGATGGAAATGTACATCCTGATGTCGTGTCACCTGCTGAAGACGAAGCGGGCGAGGACGCCTCGCTGTCAGGAACGGCCGTCTTACCACAACCCCCTACCACGCAACACTAGCTACCTACCCTACCCTAGGCTACCCTATAAAAACAAGCGTCGACGATGCCTGGGGCTTTTTCTGCTTCAGACGTTCGGATGCGACGGACCTAGTACCTAGTACTTTCGTGTCGTAGTGATATTGGTTTTCTTGATGTATTTTTATTTCTTCAGTGTAATGTAATGTAATTACTTAATAATAGTTTGGTGTAACTTAATTAGAAACCGTCATTGTGATTATTTAAATAAATTCTTTGTTAGGGTATATCGGTGTTATTTTTTAAAAACTCAAATCCACTTCTGGTCCTTAAGACTAGTTAATAAACGTCTCTTAGACTATCTAAAAAAAATTACTTTGCGGTAGCCAATTTGGATTTAGGAGCAAAAATATACTGAAGGCGCAATTCTTAGTCTGACTACTTTAATTAAAGACCATCTAGATCAGAACAACCGATGCATAGGAGTCTTTTTAGACATCCAAAAGGCGTTTGATACGGTGTCCATCCAGTGTACATCTATCTTATTGACTAGGCTAGAGAACTCCGGTATCAGAGGTTGTGCCCTGGAATTGTTCAACAGCTATCTCAGTGATCGAGAACAGCAAGTTAGGGTAGGAAACTACGAGAGCGATGTTGGTTTTAGCAAGTTTGGCTTTCCTCAAGGAAGCACGTTAGCTCCAACCCTATTACTAATTTACGTTAAAGAACTTTGTAAAACAGCCCTTCTTGGAATGGATGAAGTTCTAGTATTTCACGAAAGGTACTGGGAATCGATCGTTGAATTAGCTGTGTTTTGGCGAAGGTCACGGAATGGCTAGAAGACAATCTTTTAACAATTAATATTAATAAGACCAAATATATTTGCTTTAGTAGGATTGCCTTGGCCGGGCCACCTGCTAATTTAATAATCCATACTTACCCATGTAATCGTCAGTATAATCGTGCAACCAACTCGTGTACCTGTAAATGTTTGGAAATGACACACAATATCAAATATTAAGAGTAATCGTAGATTCTAACCTTAAATGAAAACTCCATATCAAATATTAAGAGTAATCGTAGATTCTAACCTTAAATGAAAACTCCATATCAATTCCATGTCGATAAGAATCCGGAAATTTGTGTATATATAGAGAAATAAACAAAAGAATTGCTTCACGGCAGAAGGCAGTGGGTGCAGGAGTGGTACTTCCCCAGTTGAAACTTTAAAGTACTTCGAACCTTTTAGTTTTTATATTTAGTCACAATTTGGTTTGTGACTAAATATAAAACCTAAAATAAACATGAAATCTAAACGCGAAGAGATACATATTAAAAAGTACACTTCGAACCGTGAAAAAAAGCCCTCAATTTGCCATATAGAGCAACTCGCGACTGTACAAACTAACAGAATGTTTTTTATTGAAATAGCAAGCATTTTACTAAAGCTAAAAAAAATCTGTTCAGATGTTTTGTTCAGTTTTCAATACAAAGGGATTGTTAAGTCCAGTGAGCGGGTTTATTTTGGAACTCCGTGAGTTTAGTCCATGCATTTCGTTCGTATAAAGTCCGCAGCGCATTGGCACTCCTTGTGTTGCAAAAGTCCATAGGCGATAGTGACCACTTACCATAAGATTGCCCGTATGCCTGTTTGCCAGAGTTTTCTTTACATTATAAAGATTATTCGTAGAATAAGCAGTGAATTTTTTGCATATTATTATTATTTGACTAGTATTTAAGGAATAATTACTATAGGAGTATAATTGGAACTAGTAATAAAGATGTTGAAATCTTCCCAATTATTTCTCGCTCAGATATAATATAAAAAATATATTTTTATATAAAATATTTTTATCAGATATAATATAAAAAAAATATATTTTATATAAAATATTAAAAAAAAATATCTGAGGACGGGAATAGGAGAATAAGTATTAAAATATGATAATCTCAATTTTTAGAACATTTTAACAATTTACTTCTCAATATAAACGGCCCGTCATTATTTGTTGTTCGTGCTTCCATTCATTAAAATATGTGACACAAGGTTAGTGGCGGCTTGATTTTAGTTTGGAGGAATTGTTGAATTATCGACCCCATGGATCCGCTAGTGCACGATGTGTTTGTCATTTCTTTTTCTGTTTTCGCATCGCATTTTGATCTTTTCGCTATTTTGACAATGTCATAATTAGGGTGTTATAACTAATATTTAATTTGACAGTAATATTTTTTAATTAATAACTTTTTTCAATAGATTTATTGTACTTTAAGAATTTCCTAAATGAACGGTTAAAATCAACTAGATCTGGTTATGAACTGCAATGCGGTTCTTAATTTTCTTAAAATTTTAATGTAAGTTTTTTGCTAATGTTTATGTTTAAGTACATACCTTAAAATTGATTATTTCGGATATTTCAAGGCATGACAACCTCTGCCGGTTTCGCTACTTTGCTTTAGAATATATTCACATTATTACCACAATATTTACTACGAATACAGACGATACCCTTCATGTTTTACTTTCATATAAGTTAATAATCAACATAATGTGAAGTCAAGTCAATAAAAGTTTTTAATTGGCGACAAACCGCTCTGATTGAGTTTTCCGAAGCAGCGCGTCGCGTCACATAACTACGTCACGCAAGGAGCTCGCGTGTCGACAGCTGAACTAAATTGTGTCAACATTGCATGCACATCGTGACTTCGATTACAGTCGACTAAGATTTAGTGCAAGAACCTATAATTCCAACAAAGTTCCAATTGTTCCAAAAACGACGAAGTGTAAAATATCGATGTCCCCAACAAGGGGTTTTGGGTTCGATTGAAAATGAGGGATAGATTCATACCTCGTAAATGAATTACATAAATGAATGTAGTTAATGTTCTTAGTTTTTATGTATGTTCATGGTACCCACAACACAGAATTGAGTTTAGGGTTCCGTTATCTTTCCACTGCAAAAATACCTAAATTGTGAAATTAAGTGCAGCTAGAAGTAAACTAAACTAATTTATTAAATATGTACATAATAATAATAATAAATATTGATAGGTATATTAAAATAACACTGATAAATTAATATAACAAATATTTTATTTTCTTTATTTTAGTTTTAAGTAGTTATATTAATTTATCAGTGTTATTTTAATATACCTATCAACAGAAGAAAACTACTTTGAAATTTCATAAAAATACTATGTTACTGCTGTTGTGTTCGGGCCCCTATAGAAAAATAGGTCTTTTGAGCTGGATACGAACAAGGATATTCATCCATCCATGATATTCTACTCTAGGTAATAGCATAGTAGGCTAGTAATAAAATAAAATAAAGTCTGAGGCGTCTTGGAATATGACGATGACTGCACATGGACCAGTTTACGACGCTCTCAAAAATATAAAATATCGCTAAAACTTTTATATCTTACCATGGGGCTGATTATGATTTATGAGTTACGATGTCGTACTAAAATTTAATAAAGCAATCTTCCAAAGAAATATTTTTTATATTTTTATTGATCGCATAAAACTGATCTAATATACATATTTGTTACTTCATTCATTGTCACTTCGTTCATTATTGTACACTATTAAAAATAGAGAAAACAGGAACGAGAATTAGCTACATAGTTCTCTAATTAGTAAACATATCGCAGGTCATGTTCCGGAAATAACTGATTCCCTCTGTAAAGAAAGGTCCTAGAATAACGACAATATTTCTACAAATCATTTTGCGGAAAGAAGCTCAGAATATATAATAAAATCCCAGAAAATGTTCAATCCCTTCCTTTGCACAGATTTAAAAAGAAAGTCAAACAAGTCCTGTGCTGCCAGGCTTATTACGATCTAAAGGACTATTTAATTGATAAAAAAGCTTGGGATTGAGCTGTAGTCCCACAAGGATATTTCTTTAATTGATGTAATAGACTTAAATAAATCAAACTGCCTATATTAGCAGATGGCTGTGGGACGACATTGACACATGCGGTACGTGTCACGTATGTTCCTTATCTGCCCATAGTTACTCTGTAAGAAAGTTAATTATTGTATACCCCGTATTTTAAAACAGGGCTGAAGTTTTCTCCGTCCGCTCTTTTCTTCAGCTCAGCATTGCCTAAGCGCACCCAGAGCAGACAGAACAAAAAAAAATAACGTTCACTAAGAGTTTGTAAAGGAACCGTACAATGAAGAATACTACATTTCGAAGCACACACCTGCTAGTCATGAGGAAGGAGGAGAGTCATTAATACAATAATAATCTTCTTAGTTTCACTGACTAATATGGACATCATCTTAAAGCTATGAGATAATCTACATGCATACAAACGTTGCTTACGAGGACCATTTACGTGCATATCAGATAAAGCTCAGCGCTCATAGCGCCCTCTCTCGGTTGCAAACTAGCGGGTGGTAGTTACGCAATGATATGCTTAATCTAAAATTGCATATTGTATTTATGTTTTTTTGTTTGTCTCTCCGGGCTCTCTCCGGAGTAGCAGCGCAACAGCATAGGACCTCAGGCAAAACTTAGGATTGCTTGAGGTGGTGTGTAGATGTCCACGCCCTATGGGCTGCAGCGACACTTGACACCACGTGGCCTGCATGCCCGTCTGCTACTCCATTTAACATAAAAAATAACATTTTCATGCGACTGCAAAAGTATCACTGCCTAAGGGTTCATACGCAGCGTAATCATTCATTTCACTTAATGCTGTGAGTACTAAGATAAAACAAACCAAATGTTATGTCAAAGGTGTATATTTCTTTCTGTAATAAATATATATATATCGATACAGACGGCCAATAATAACGGCCAATAAAGGAGGCCATAGCACTGACAACAATGTATTACACCAGAGTTATGTGCTCTTTCGCCGGTGGTAGCCGCCCGCAGATAATAAAAACTAAATTAAAGTATCGAGTTTACTGTTTCCATTAAATTTGCCCTTTGTGGATCTTTAAAGTACCACTGGGGTTTCGTGAGTGGAAAGTCGGAGGACCTATATAATTGCGAATGTCTGAATGAACTTTGTTTCATGTATTTTCGAGTGTTCATTTTGTAAAAGCTTGAAAAGGAAGAAACAACATTTTGTACTAAATAGAACAAAATAGTATTATCGCAATTACTGAAGTAAATTTATGGAATCTTAAAGAAAACAATAAGAAAATAAAAACTATTAGAAAATAAAAACAATTAGAAGGACTAACTAAGGAACAATGTTTTTTGGATCAATCTTTGTGATTATTTCCAAGTAGCGCGTGGTTAAAAAATAATAATACCTTGTTACCAGTCATCAAGTCAAATATTTTATTAATAGACCAGCGCTTGTTTCTGACCCAATGGATGATAACAAATGTCAACGCATTTTACAATACAACTAAACTTAACTGAACTCAGAAACAAGATGCAATTTTAAAGTTGTTCGAAGCTCTCGTGAAAATAAGAAGAAATAGAAACCATCAAAATCCACCAGGTAAAGGTCTGTATTTTGTATCTTTCTGCAGCTAACTTTCAACAGCATCGCGAGTAACTTTGTTTCAAGAGTTGCAGGTTGCGGGTAAATTTCTGTGAAGAGACAATTTCACGCTTCTTTCACGATCCTTGCGCTGCACTTCATGTTTATTGTCATGTTTTATCAGAAATGCTTTTATTTTTCAAAGTTTTGATATCTAATCATCATAATATTTTTAGGATGTTGTGAATGGCTGTTATAATTCATGCCATCGCCAGACCATCTTACATAAGAGCGTATGAAGCGTATAAGAGATTGGGGTATCTCCGCATTTATTGGAAAGCTTACTCCACCACGCTGCTCCAATGTGGGTTGGCGGAGACAACGCAGTGTATATGGCTGCAACCCTTTTTTGCGTCCCACTGACGGGCCCGGGTCTTTCCTAATTATTGGGGAGGCCTGGAATTTACTCCACCACGCTGCTGCAATGCGGGTTATATTATATAAATATGTATATAGAATTCAAACATATTTAGACATGTTTTCTAGATGCATTCATTAATAATGATGGCACAATCATATTCATAGCTCACTTCACCCGCAAATTTAAGGCTAGCGTCGACACGCCCACATAAAGAGTACCTATTACTAAGTCATTAACACATTAATGATTGCCTATTCTATATAACAAAATTATTTATCATATAATGTCAAGTAGGAAAATAAGTCTAACATTTTTTTTCCAAATGATACTAGAGTCATATCTTTGATTTGTTCAGGTTAATGATTATAAATGCGAACACACATACAAAACCTCAAGGGAAGACTAAAGATTGCTTAAGAAAAAGGATCACAACCCTAATCTGTATGATCGTTTTCTACTCCGCTAAAAATACAGAAAAAAATATATTGTGTTTTAGAAATGAAAACCAGAAGCAGAATATTTAGATCACCATTTAATTCACAAAGCCTTTGGTACAATTTACAGGTAACGATTTAAGGTTTCTAATTAACATTTCCTTATACAACAACAATTAAATAATAAGTAAGCACAGACACAGAATTTCAGTACGCAATCGGGCAGAGTTACAGCCGTTATCAAGATTAAAGCACTAATAATGCCCCCCTTAGAGGAGGCCTCGCTTTTATAGGAGTTTTCTCCTACCTCGTCACATTTTTTATTCAACTACCGACGTTAATTCCTAACACGGCCCTCCTGATATCCTGGCGTCCTCGCCAGGCGGTGAAGATCTTTCAATGCCGTTGCACTTAAGTAGCAGTGCACTGAAGGAGCGCCCGGTGCCACCCAGGAGCACGCCAGAGCGCCACGCACCATACAGTGGCGGAGGCAGCAGCCTTCGGACGCCGACATCACAAAGATTAGCTTCTGCAAATGAGAACAAACCAAACTAAATCTAAACTTAAAGATCGACCTGTCGTATGAAGCACTTTTTGGAATTTAAAAGTTTTTGTAATAAATCTAACAATTAGGCTTTGAATCATAAAGCTTGAGATGTTCTAACAGCAATTTATAACAGGTGCATCTAGATAAGAATTAAGCTTATAAATGAGATATTTCATTAAAGTTTTGGGACAGCCATTAAAACCAACTTGTTTTGTGAAAGGAAAAATTATTAACATGTACGAGTACCAAAATTATTAATCAGTAAAATAAAGAATGAGTTTTGTCCAACTATTTCGAAACAAGAAAGCACTGTTGCTTTTTTAAATAAATGTACTAGTAGCACCATCTAGTTCAAAAGTTTAGTATAATTAAATTTAGTATATAACACTGAGCTCCTTTTTAACCACGATTACATCCGGCCGTCCTGCTCACACGTTCGTCCTCGATCGTGTATGGTCTGACGCAAGAACTGCAAAATAAAGCAAGTGCTGTTAATATCTAATATTTTTCTTAATTTTTTTTATGACTATTCTTACAATACCGGCTCGCATATGAACTTGAGTAGCCCAAACTGTTAACAAACACGGCTTGACTAGGTGATGTTCGTATAAAATCACACTAGTCGTGTATTACCGCATTCTGTTGCACATGGTTAACAAAAACACGGCTTTAACTAGGTAATGTTCATATAGGATCACACTAGTCGTGTATCACCGCATTTTAATCTGTAAAAACAGTGTTCATCAGATTTCTGTTGTACATATATTGTTCATAGGCACTCTTTATAGGTAAGCAGATATTGCAGAAAATGCATTAGGCCATTATAAAGTGTTGAAAGGCAATCGTTTCGAACACTTAACTATATGTAGGTATATATATAAAAATACGAATCAGGTTTCTCAAAAATGACATGTTGAATAAATTAATATATCTATACTAATATTATAAAGAGGAAAGATTTGTATTTTTATATGTTTGAAATGAATAAACTCAAAAACTACTGTTCAGATTTTACCTTTCACCATTAGAAAGCTACATTCACCCTGAGTAACATAGGCTACTTTTTGACGCGGGGAAATGTTTCATTCCTACGTGAAAACGGGTAATAGGGTCAACGCGGTTGAAGCAACTGGCTAAACGCCTATGATTTTAATATAACAATGAAGCGTGAAACGGGCCCACGCCGGCGAAGCTGCTGGCGGAAGGCTAGTATATGCATAAATTAGGACCAACGTACTTCGAAGTACTTTTAGGCCCAATAAAACTAAAAAAAAAATACCAATATAGAGAAAAAAC
Source organism: Pyrgus malvae (assembly GCA_911387765.1). Classification (NCBI taxonomy): domain Eukaryota; kingdom Metazoa; phylum Arthropoda; class Insecta; order Lepidoptera; family Hesperiidae; genus Pyrgus; species Pyrgus malvae. Next base: position 229,698 of record OU426958.1, on the reverse strand, counting down.
TGTTGGATCAGATAGGGTGTAAAATATAAAAATGAAGTCACCAGTAAAGCCCCCGGGGTTACAAAGCCCGCGGGTTGTATGCTAGCATTTTTCTTAATATATTGAACTTGCTGTCAATAGTACACAGTGTGTTACACTTTGTTACAAATGTTAATAGCACCATGGTAAAAGCGTGCTTAAACCAGTAGAATGTTTTATTACAAGTTCAGCCAATATCGTCACGCTGTCATCACTAGTAATACCCAGGCATTACACAGTCTTGGCCAACAGACGACACTGTCATCTACCAAAAATAAAAATTCGATAGCAGACATAATGACAAGTTTAGTATCACGCGAAAAAAACTTATTTGCACATTGAAACACAAGCGTAACATTAAGAAAATGAAATTTTATGAACAAACTTATATAGGAAAAGTAATTTGTTATTACGAAAAGATTTATGTAACTCACTGTCGGTTCACTATTGCTACCAGCTAGAATAACAATGCACAGTCAGAACTGACCAAATCACATGCCCTCGTGTTCTCCCGTAGTAAAGGTACTTAGGTTGAAGCTCGGTCTACCTGACATTACTCTGCTACAACTTACAAAACCGCTTCTGATTAAATCTTTACTAATCGCAGTCAGTAACAAATGTTCAAATTGATCAGCGGTAAAGGTATATAGGTAGTCGAAAAAAAAAACTCCCTGTACCTATTTCATCTGAAAATGGTTTAGCAATTTGTGCGTTAACAAAGTAGGTAGGTAATCAAAAAAGAACAATAGTATCCAGTATAACCCTTGTCTGTAAATGCACTAGACATCAATTAAATCTGACAAAACGGTTATATCACATTATACCGTTGGTTTATAATTGAGCTTGCTTAATGTCACTTATTTACCTTAAAAATTAATTAACCATAAAAAGTAACTTTGATAGTTAATTATACGAATACTCATAGCATATGCAATCTATATAAAATATCAACTGTCACTTTTAACTTTTAAGATTGTATTCGGTTATGCAAGTTTGTCAAAATTTACTTTTGGTACAGACCGACCGATTCAATTTTTAAAGTAAAGATTAAACGTCTTTGTTTAATGTCTTACATTTGTAGGTATTCAGAAAAATATCAGATACCAAGTTTATAAATTGACTTGTTGCTTTGAAATGACTACAAATATTCAAAAACACTGTTTCACGGAAATAATTGCGTGCACTCTCGATTCGGAAATATTTAACAAAAATGTTGCCATTACTTACTTCCCAGTGACGGAACTGTACTCGTTGGGTACAAATAAATACTTGTGAAAAGGTAAAAGTAACCGACTGTAAGAACTAGGTACTCATTTTCTTCATACATAAACTTATCTCAAAAGCAAAGGATAAGCAGAGTATTTTTAAAGTAACAAAAAAATTGCCTTTTCACTTGGATTCGCAAAACTAATAAGTAACAAATGTAGCATTAAAATTTTATCATGGATAGACGTATCCATCGTCGAATCTTATATACAGAATACTACTCTGGGGAAACTACAGATTTCAATAAAGCGTTTATAGCACAAAAGAGATGTATTCGCGCTATAGCTAATACCACTCCATTAACAAGCTGCGAGCCTCTCTTTAAAAGGTTTAAAATATTAAGTGTGCCCTGTCTGTACATATATGAGGCCCGTTTAATTGTAAAGACACAACTTTTTATTTACAAGGAAAGATGAATATTGTAAATTTCTTACTTGTTTTCCTGATAAGACTATTGGTGCCTGCCCATAACCTAGTCAGCTATAAGGTCAAAAAATTGCTACCACATGTGCGTCAAAATTAACAATAAATTACCGACAAATATTTAAAGCTTCACTATGGTAAAATTTAAAAACCAATTATTTACTAATTAATGGGTTAACAGAAATTTTATACTTATCGACATAAATTATAAAATTATACGTAAAATTACATATATTTGCATAATTAATAATAAAATCTATGACAACTAAAATAAGCAATGTCCTTGTAATGAAAATTAATTGAAATACCTAATTTAGCATGAAACATAAAACTATACCACATTCGAGCAAATAAATATTTTCTTAAAAGATTTTTTTTTTACTTACGGTTTCTGACCTTACCCAACGTTTTCAAAAAGTCTCACTCAAATCAATTACTTCGAGTTATCATTATCACTGAACTGGTACAGATTGTTTAATCGATACACGAAGAATGTAAAAAAAAACCGTGCGTACTGATTTCTGCATTTGTTCAGGATGCAACGTTAAATGTGGGACGCGAGGAGATCCCACTTCTGATTTTAGAAATGAAAACCAGAAGCAGAATATTTAGATCACCATTTAATTCACAAAGCCTTTGGTACAATTTACAGGTAACGATTTAAGGTTTCTAATTAACATTTCCTTATACAACAACAATTAAATAATAAGTAAGCACAGACACAGAATTTCAGTACGCAATCGGGCAGAGTTACAGCCGTTATCAAGATTAAAGCACTAATAATGCCCCCCTTAGAGGAGGCCTCGCTTTTATAGGAGTTTTCTCCTACCTCGTCACATTTTTTATTCAACTACCGACGTTAATTCCTAACATGTGTTTGTTCAAGAAGTAAAAGTAACCTCTCACTCAGTTAATAAAATACTTGAGAGATGGTTGACTTCTCTCGGGCGTTCGAAATGAAACGCGGTCTGAGGATGTATTTTCAACGTTTGAAGAATAATGTTTGGAATTGCTGAAGTCTTAGGAATGCGATGATGAATTAAAAATGAACGATATTAAATGTAATTATGTCGTAATGATATTATGACGTAACTGTGACATAAGGTAACTAATAATGACCATGCCAAGAAAAAAGAAACAATAATACAAGGTTTCTCTACGCGACAGACTCCGTAACCATGAAATCGGTTGAAGAGCGAAGGTTATTGACTTGCTCTCCAAAGCTACAAGTTGAAGTGTTAAGGACAGGTCATGAACAAGGAAGAAACTTTCTCGAATGAAAACTACGTCCTGACGACGTGAAGAAGACAGTGAGAAGCCGTTGGATTCGCAGGATGCAGCATCGGATTAAGTGGGGAACATTAGGGTTGGCCTATGTCCAGCAGTGGACATTTGCGAAGGCTGATGGATGAATGGATGGATAGACAAAGCATTTAAGCAGTAACCAGAGCTGTATTTAGTTGCTGGGATTTTTTAAGTTTGGAATATTAAAGAGTTATTTGGCAAATGAAAACTTCACGGACAGATTAAAGAATAATGTGTTTATTCTCTCGTCATTTACACTTGCGTTAAACGACCATCTTTTAACCTTTTATTGATAAAAAATATATATAATAATATAGTAATATCTTTGGACAATTCACACAACACCATCTGATTCCAACTTACTTGTATAATACTAAATACATACTTAAATAGAAAATTTTACACCCAGACACAGAACAAATAGTCACGTTCATCACACAAATATTTGTCCTGGGTGGGAATCGAACCCACGACCTCACGCTTCGCAGTCGGCTCATCACCCACTACGCCACGGAGTCTGTCATTGAAATTCAAGATTCACAATTTGATCCACTGGAAAAAATATTTTATTTTTATTTTTATTTATTAGTAGTTAGAATAGTTAGTTAGTTAACAGTCCCTATATAAATAAAATTGTTCCTAAATGTCAAACGCTTGTATTTCGTGTTGTGTCATTCGAAATTTTGACAAGTTTGTCTAAATTTTTACGAATTGTCATTATTTGGTTTATATTTTTGTTTGATAGTAACCTTAGTAGTCCTTAAAGGTATCGAGAGTGTCTTTATTCATTGTGATATAAAAACGGTTTTACTCACTTGGTTTTTCAGGATCGCCCGACTAGTTTCGGACCATTCCGTGGTCCTTAATCATGAGCTCTCGCCGCTCGCCGCGAAGTGACGACGGCGCGGCGACGGAAACTGCGGGCCGCCACTCGTGTCGCCCGGCTTCGGGCTTCTAAGTTCGGAAGGGGGGGAGGCTTCGTCTTCTCGCACAGATAAGGCTTAGGCTGAGCGCATACAATGCTGTGTCGCACTCCAGGCGATCCGATACACCCGGACTCGACGCAGTGTAAAGAACAGGTCTACAGGATAAAGTTACAGTTTTTTGTTTTTTTTTTTCATGTTTTTCTTAATTAATATGTACAGTTGGGCGTTAAAGTTTTGTTATTTTCTTTAATAATCTTAAACTTTCTTTTGATAAAATTTTGTTTATTTTTTTAGTTTATTTTTCTCATAGATGCCATTATCAGAACTGGACCAAATTTAAATGGGTACGGGACACAGGAAGTATCAGCTTTCAAATAAAAATAAAAACATCAAAATTTGTTCGCACAGTCGAAAGTTATGAGGTAACAAACATAAACTAAAATACAGTCAAATAAAGTATCCCTCCTTTTTGATTGAAGTCGGTTAAAAAATTACAAATACGAACACACTGAAACTGTTTAGTTTAGTGCCTACTAATAGAACTCTTCTTACTCCGATAAGTATTAATAGGATTCCGTACAAAAAACGGAACCATGTGGAAAGTGTGTCATATCATAGCTACAAATGTACTAGACCAAATCAGGTAAATTTGGTAAGATGGTGTAATAATCCTAGGGCTCAAACACAGATAAGAAAAGTAAATATTTTTTTATAAGAATTATGTTCGAAACACAAATAATGTGACGAACCGTTCGGGGTTATTTTAAAATGTTGCTTATTTCCATCAGTTAAATCTATGCTAAAATTTCTTATTTTGTACAAATCAGATATCTATAAAATTATATGTAATCAGATATCAGTTAAACTTATGAATACCTACAAACTTAAAGAGAGGGATAAGAAAAGTTTTACCTTGTTTTCTTGGTTCTAAGTCGAATAACGATAATTATCATGTTAGTTGTACCAAACGAGACAAAGCGAGAAGATATTCGGTTCGAACGGTATTTTGATTAATCGTGTCCTACAATCTTAAATTGATACCCAGAAATAGGTCACAGATATAATTAATATAATAATTCTACAGGCAAAGAAGATCTCAAAAGGAAATTATACATATAATTGTTAAATTCATACTATTCAATTCATACTGAGACGGTGCTACTTATATGTGATTTATGTATGGAGAAAGTTGGGAGCCTCCCGAGAGTGACAAAGGCTAAAACTTTTTAACCAGGATTTTACCTGTAATCTTAATTCTATTCTATGGGATAAAACGTGTAAGTCATTCGGGCGGAGCGGCAAGCGCAAAACTAGTTTTTTTTTAAATATAAATACGGAATCCGTATAAAAAAATCCAGCTTGCAGTAATTCGGTGCAAAAGCTCGACACAAGCTTGGTAATCGGAGGGTGGTATTTAGTCCGACTGCTATTTCAATATCTTAGCAGCAACAAGCTTTTAATGCCTATTCTCTTAAACAATTTTGATGGCAAATATACTCGTACGAGTAGATAACTGCAGAAATTGGCTGTAATATAATATTAGTAATTATTAAAGGTGGAAACCGATTAATTAAATCAATATAATGTCAGGTGGTTTAATTTTTGTTCTGAAGAAAACAATAATTTTTGAATGGGACTACGAGTACCTCGACACAGTCTACATTTAAATCATAAGTCATCGATCTGATCATAAACAAGAAAGTTATAACACTTATAACTGAAAATAAATAATAAGAAAATAATTACATTCGATTCGATAACCTCTTTTTCAAGAAGAAGAAGCAAAAATAGAATGAATTCACCTTCAGTTAATAAGGCAGGTGTTGATTGGGGGAGGTTAATTACCGGTAAATGTTCCTCCTCAATCCCAAATTCCACGTTCTCCTGAGCAAATTCTTGTTGAGGAGTAATTGCGAGTATTTCGCTGGTTTTTGATACAAAAGAAACTTCGATAAAATATTTAAGAAACAAAAGTAAATTAATTGTGAACACAGTCTCACCATACGAAAATGAATTTTATCGACTGAAATCATAACTGAAATTAGGGTTGCCAGGTCGCCAAACCTAATAGCCGGACAGACCAGCTAGTTTGGCCGGACATTTGGGTAGAAAGGCCGGACACCCTACATTATTGAGGATTTTGTGTCTCTGTATTAACAGGTATCTACGACAAAAAAAAATGTGTGTAAAATCAAGCTTTTCAATCAATAAGTAGGAGCGACCGACTGTCGACTCGCCTGCGCTCGGCCACGCTCGGTGCTCGCTTGTTTGCGAAATGTAAAAAACCTAACAAAAGCCGGACAAGCCGGATACCGTTTATTTTGGCCGGACACGCAAAAAAAGAGCCTGACTATGTCCGGCTTTATCCGGACGCCTGGCAACGCTAACTGAAATGAAGGATAATAATCAGATACTGGAGTAGTTAAATTGATTTTACGTATTTGCATCATGAAATCATAACATGGATAAGCCTTTTTTCCGGGATTTCATTTTGGTACTTATGGGATTGAATCAAATATTGTGAATGTAAACATTTTTAAACGACTACATTTGAAATTTATAAAATGCGATAGTTATACGTTTAAAATTGTTTTTTTTTTTTCTTATTTATCAAGTAACAAAGTGAATTGAAGACCATTTGAAACTTACATATGACTAATTTAGTAGTTATTTCTTATTGCAAGTTTATTATCTGCTGCTTGTAATTTTTATATTTTATATTCTTGAATATAAATAAATAAAAATAACTTTTTATACTCTTTAATGTTTTTTCGCATTTAGTGCAATATTTTTTTATGCATAAGAAAACAGGTAAAAATTAAATAAAAATCAGTTTATATCAAAGTTAATATATTTATTGATAAAAATATTTATTAATTTAAATATCTATATAATTTATTTATTAATTGCATCAAACATGGTAATACATACATAATATATATTTTAGATGTTATAAATTTCAAAAGTACAAACGTATTTGGCTGATTTCAGCATTCAACGTCTTAATAAAATAATCTTAATGTACCTATATCATTTTCTTCATTATCATGACTCTCTAAATAATTAAAATAAATATCAATAAGTTTTTGAATATTTTCAAATTTTTTTTGACGTCCAAGATCCATTTGTATGTATAAAATGATCATTCTACATCTGAAGATATTAATGGAGCATATTTTAAGAAAAGTGTTTGAAGATTTGCTTTCAGTAGGATAGCGGAGAGGCAAGTCCCATCTTTCGTTGTACACATAAACATTAACTATTATTAATAGAATCCCACTTTACGTTTTCTACGTAATACTCAATTACAGAAGGCTGATCACATATACTATTAAATAGACAGCAAAAGGGTTAATTCGTATTCATATTGATATATTCTTCATCCTACACATTACAATATTTGAAATTCCTAAAAAATCTTAATTATTTCATAATCCCGGAATCCCGGAGGCATATCCATATTAACATGCCAGTTCATTGACCCCAAATGAATCTACCTACTCCGGTCATTAATAATAATGTATGCTAGTTGCTATTAAAGGTTCTATCCATACTAATATTATTAATTTGAAAGTAACTCTGTCTGTCTGTCTGTCTATCTGCTACTCTTTCACGCTTAAACCACTGAACCGATTTTGATGAAATTTGGCATAAACATAGAAAGGACGTTGAGAAAGAACATAGGCTACTTTTTACCGCGGGATAATATCTCATTCCCACGGGAAGCAAATGAAATAATGAAATGCGCCGTGTAGTGTTATAAATACACTACATGTTATTACTTACTTCATTCACGTCCATTATCATATTTTATAACTTATATCATTTTGTTTTATTCTTATACTTTCCTTTTCCTTTATTATTTCTTTACAAAATTATTTACTTTCTGTGTTTGTTTATTTATATTTTGACACAGCTATCATAATAATATATGTCTTTTATGTTTCTTTTTTTATTCGATTTATGGCATTGTATAAAAATCCTTTTAGCCATTCAATATTAAATGAATAGAAAAATTTTATGTTTCTTATTTCATTTCATAGATTAATAAAGTATAGTATTGTCTTTGGCTTATTCAAGTTTTTTATATTAGCCCGTTAATCAATATTTTATCTATACATAAAGCTGAACAGTTTGTTCGTTCGTTCGTCTGTATGTTTGTTTGAACGCACTAATCTCAGGAACTACTGGTTCCAATTGAAAAAATCTTTTTGTGTTGGATAGTCCATTTATCGGGGAAGCCTTTTTTTAAAGGCACACGGGCCGCGTGGTGTAAGCTATCACCGTCGCCTATGGACACGGGCAACCCCAGGGGAGCCACCAGAGGGGTTTAGGCTATTTAACATCATGTTATGACTAATACCAAAGTCCACGCGGACGAAGTCGCGGGCGGCCACTAGTAACTTTATAAATCCAATCGATTGATTTGACTTTATAAATAAACGTATAGATGTGAAACATCGTGTGCGTACAAGTAATATACATAAAAGACAAAATTACGACAGGAACTAGACAAAGCATAATGAAAAAGATGGGTGTCAATAAAGCTAAATAATGTCGAGAGCGGTCAAAAGTAGGATGGGTGTCAACAAAGATAAGCAATGTGGAGTGCAGTCAAAAGTAGGATAGGTGGTAGGTACGATTTTTTATGTTTCACAACAAAAATCTGCACTGGTTCCCGGTGGTGCCTTAAAAGTATAAGTAATACTTAATCATTTTCTTTCACAGATATAAATAAATAAACGTTACACACTCATAGCCCCACAGTAAGGTAATTAATACCCTGTGTGGTGGGTACCATGGAGTGCCATGGACACTTACAAAGACAGGAACAGAAACAGCCAGACCGAGAACAGAAATTGAAACTCATCTTTCAAATTTCTGTTTCGCCGGGAATCGAACCCGACCCTTCGATTGGCAGTCCGGCATGAGAACCATTGCGCCACGCGGGTCGTCGGTCATAAAACTACTTAAATCCTCAGCCACTACTTCTAGATCATTTTATGTGGTATACAGATGAGTGTAATTCAGAAACATTGTAAAAATATATTCCATAATAAAGGGAATAGTTCCCTTTTCATTAAACCGACACGTTTTCTAGAAATAATGGATTGTGGCGAGCAGCGACGCTCGAGGAATGATGACGGTTGAAGAAATACGAAGAAGAAGAAGAAAATCTAACTAGTTAAATAGCAGCGACCAGCTCAATATTATAAGAAGATTCTGGAATCTATTAATTGTAGCTTTTAACAATATATTTTTTCATTTAAAATCCCGATTTTAGCAGTCTAGTAAATAAACATGAGAAATGCCTCCAGGTCCAGAGTGATTAATTTTGCAGAGCAATGCGCGCCACTCCAGGCCTGCCTTTGTTGCAGCACAGAGGTGCTATTTCTGACAGCTGCTTGTAAATAAAAGACTTGTAAAGCTATGTGAGCAGCGATGGTCGAGTGGTAAAAGCCGCGGTCTTCTACGCGACCGATCCCGGGTTCAAATCCTCGGCGTGCACCTCTGACAAAGAAATTTGTAATGTGCGCATTTATCGCTGCTCCATGGTGATGGAAAATATCGTGATATTTAATTGATTACGATGTTCTCCATGGCCGTGCATGCCTGAGAGAAATTCATAATTTCTCGAAAGCATGACGTCCACCAATCCGCACTTGGCCAGCGTGGTGGACTATGGCCTAGATCCCTCTCACTTGTGAGAAGGAGACCTGTGCCCAGCAGTGGGACATAAAAAAAGTTGAAAAAAAAAGCTATTTACCGTCAAGAGTCATAACTTATGCAAAAGAGCTATCTAGATTTTATATTAGTTGTACTCATTTTTCTAGATAAAAAAGTTTCTGTAAGCGGTATCATAAATCTACCATAAGCCATTACGTTTGTTAATTCCAAAGTGTATAACCAATAATAATAGTACTTTATGTAAACAGTCAACAATAAAGTATTTTCAATAAGCTTTTTATCGGGTTTTAAGTATAAGCGAGCTTACCCTGTCGTGCAATACGTCCAATCGTATATGCAACACTAAACTGTACATAATTTATTTCTGTTGAACTGTTTGTAAGTAACTTTTCATTCAATGTCCCTCTGGGCACGCTCCTCAAATCACTATACAATGACATGAGCTACTTACGAGTACGTAGAGACTTTCGTTCGTCCAAGCTATTCCAGAATCTGTAGCATTAGAGACAACTATTATTATGTAGGTCCGGCCTGATTGACAGCCTCTAGGGGCTCTCAATTGGGCCCCGGTAATAGACTCACTTCGTCTTCAATCTACATATTTATGTACATGCTCGCTTCAACGCATGATAATATTGCTTGCAAACCTCGGGTAAAGTATCTATGTCCATTCAATAAGGATATATAATATTTTTCTAAATCGCACAGCAGTGCACGGCAACGTTTCATTCGCAATAAATCAAGCGTTTAAGCTTAAATATCTTCTTTTTTATTTGCTTAAATAAGGTCATCAAAATAGTGTAAAAAAACTGAAAAGAACGAATGTAAAATTTTCAAGCATTATCTTAAGATTGTGCTATGCAGGATAAGTAGATATACTTAGTAAAAGACACTAAAAGTAAATATACTTATTATAGCAATGAAAATTAACTTTCTGTGAAGTCATAATAATAAAAATCAAGATATAAAATAAACCGGCTCTGTGAAAATCGTAACGCCTTAGTTATTCGATTTGAACAATAACAATATTACTGTTCATTGGCAGGTCGGAAGCTGCTACCGACAATGAGATGATAGACTTGGTCTAGATATAATAGAGCAGAGACAGTGACGTTCAGTGCCCTGAATACATAGTGGCTGCTATTGAGTAACCTACTGACCCCAGAGATATCATGAGAAAATACCAAGATATAAATTTCTACCTCCTCTTTGTGTTACGAAAAAGGTAGAATTTATTGTAAGACGAAACGGAGCAAATATTTCAATTACAAATTTAAGATTTTCCAAAACAATAACAAGGAAGTGCTGAAGTATCAATTAACATGTATGATTATACCGTCTTATCACGTCTCCCGTTCGCCTGAAAGTAGACGATGCTTATGATCGGATACTTGAACCTAAATGCAGTCGTGATTTAAATACAGAACTACCTACTGTTTCAAACAGCAACACCTTTAGTAGTATTAATTGTATATTGCAATTATATTAAAGATAAATAAAAAATTGGTTACTAGTAAGTCTACGAAAAATTGAGAGAATTGTAAGAGTTTAGACAAGGTTGAAATAATTTATTATATCTGACTGTTGACATAAGCGTTGATATTTTGAAATGTTAAATTAAGAAATATTGCTTCGAACGATCATTCGTCTTTTACCAACAAAATAACTGCGACGGTAAATAGCTAATCTGTCGGCTGGAATGGTGATCTGTCAGTAAGTATGATGTAGTGGTTGCGGCCTCGTTTATCAATATCGCTTCTGACAGCAGTTTTGCTTCAGGAGATTTTATGAAGTTTTATAAACAATGTCGATTGAATAATTTGAGCATTCGTTTCTTAGAAGAATGTAATGCCAAATTTTTTATGCACCTGGACAAGAATCCCTCAGCATCCATGGCCTGGCGGCTAGCGTGGAACGTTATCAATTCACGCAGCAGGATTGCAGCTGCCGGGAGGTCACTTGTTAATTTTATTCTATCTATCTATGTTCTGCTAAAAGCACATTGTCGGACGAGTTTTTATCGCCTGATTAATTTATTATAAAAGAGTATAATTGTTGTAGTGTTGTAATTTAAAAGTGCTATTAGGCTAATTTCAAAATATTGAAAATTCGAGAAACCCATATTCTATAGAACAAAATGACCAGTAAAGTCTTCTACCTGAATTGGTAGCAGGTAACAGGACAATCTTAATTTCAAATCTCCTTATATGTGAGTATAATATATTATAATGGATGGTATTTAAAAGTACTTCAATTTATTCCCATTTCATTTACCTAATTTTGCCTGTGTTCCACCAAATATACTGAATGTGCACCAAAATATGTTCATTAAAATATGTCATAACGAGCGTCTATTTAACAACTGTTGCAAATTTGTAAAAATAGTAATACACCTAATTTTAAAAACAAGCACATATTTTTTTAGTTTTACTTCAGATAATGCACTGCAAAATGTATTTGAATCAAACACCAATTAATGTCCAATGTAGCTTTATTAATAAAAAATGAACAAAAGTTAATCGTAGCATGTCGACGGAACCCCGCTGCGCGGGGTTCCTTTTTTTGTGTAAATTTAAAAAATTCAAACCTAACCTAACCGAACTCATTCATTTTAAATGACGAGTTCTTTTTGTATCTTTTTTGGCGGGGGGCTTCGCCCCCCACCTCCCCCCATACAAACTAACAAATTAACAAGTCTACATTAAATTTCAACTCTACACTACGTGGCAACATCTCAAAATAAAGCTTAATTTACACTACGCATACTAATAAACTAAATAACTTAGCTTAACTTTATAACTTATCCTTATAAACATCAGAAGTTAGCTCTTAAAATAAATACTTTAAAAAACGATTATGCTGTCCATTAGCTGTGGAAGCATTAAGTAAAACTAATGTATATCCTCATGAACACGGTGTAAGTTCCCAGTGGACTATAACATGGGGTTCTTCAAGAAAGCTGTAAAAAAAGCTCTCCTTCAAAGCCGGCAATGCTCGGGCGGCTCCCCTAGGGTTGCCCGTGTCCATAGGCGACGGTGATCGCTTAACATCACGCGGCCCGTCTGCCTTATTGTTAGGTTTATTTATAAAAAAAAAAAAAAAAAAAGTAAATTAATAGTTGATATATATTTTTTTTTGTTTTATTCAAGGTACACAGAGTTAGTTCTAGCATAGCATAGCATAGCCTAGCATAGTAGTTTCTAGCATAAACCAAGCAATTGTCTATGCATTAAATTCAATGTTTCATTAAACACAATTTTCGGTAAATTATAACTTAACTTTTACTGACAATATTTTACAGACATTAAGGTACAAAATCTATTTACAAAGCGTTTCGCATCTGTACGATCAAAGAGGATGTTCTTATTGCAACAGAATTACACGCCAGCTTTCTATGTGCAATGAAAATTTATTTTACTTCAATGTCTCTCAATAGATTAAATTGCTAGGTTTCTACAACATTTTAAGAATTGAGAATATATAATAAAGGATAAGTTTAGACGGATCGAATTGACTTTGAATTAAATGCTCTAAAACTTATTATAAATATTAAATGATTGAAACGACCAGTTTATAATTCCATTAGACGTTTTACAGAAGCTTTTCAACGTAATGAAAGAAGTGTTACTTAGTATATTCAACGTATTCAAGTATTAGTTAGTGTATACTTATTATAGGAATACGTGACAATTGATAAATGTTTAGTCTACTAAGCATGAAAAGCTATAAACCGAAAACGTGTTCCTAGATTTTGAATGTTTCGTTCTGAGCTCATATTACTTCAGCGAACACAATATGAGTATAATTTATTCATAACATTTATTACACACAACATGATGTTTATATTCATAGCGGGGTTTGATTAGAAATTGGCCTCAGTTTCATTATTATTAGCAACAACATGACATTGCTTTCATTACTAGGCTTCTTATGATCAAATAGTGTGATCGGAAGATGTTGCCAAATAAACATGAATTTCGTTGCTATTTTGTTGTGATTTGACTATTTTTCTACGTAGGTAATAATATATCTTCTAGTAAGCGTAGTAGATATGTCTTAAAAGTTCAGAATATTCCTCAAAGCATTTGTAAGTCGTATAAAATAAATTTTCGACCATTTTACCGGATCAGCCAATTGTACATTAAGAGTTACAGAAAATTCTTGTTACAAGTCATTTTGTTTGATTTAACAACTAAAATATTACCATCCTTTAAACTTTCCTCTAAAAATGTACAATTTTACTTAGAAACCAGAAAGTAATTACCGAGGAAATGAAGTCATCAAAGTAAAGAATCAATTAGCTAAATGTTAACGTAAGTCGAGATTACTCTAAAATTATTTGCAAAAAATTTGGACGATTTCGCTGAATTTGCTGACATTGTTATTGAAATAGGGTGGATTTATTTTATTATAGGCTGGCGCATGGCGTAGCTTTTCCTTTTAGATGGTTGGATTTCAAGACTTCACAAGTCTCAAGGTAGTTAAACTAGTAAAGATTTACCGAACTAAATATATTTATAATGAAATATATTTTAGTAATTAGTAAGATTGGTTTATACTACTTTATTAAGAAATGTTTGGTTGCAATCCTTTTTTTGTACCCCATTGCTAGGCACGAGTCTCAACCTTTTATTTAGAAGGCTCAAAGGCTTACTCCATCACCCTGCTCCAACGCCGGTTATTCAGATGTTTTATCGCAAACCGCCCATAAGGCTTCAGATGAGGTTAGTCCGATTGTTAAATTCAATCCCACCAAAACATTCTGTAAAAAACTAGCCAAGTCTCGATGGAGCTGCTTGTTTATCTCTAAAAAGTAATGAAATCTAGAGAAAGTCGTGCCAAGTCTAAGGTTCCTTACTGCGATTTCTTTATTATTATTGTTAACGTTGTGTGACTTGGCCGTTGAACATTATTTTTGTTTACACGTAATGTTATATCTGTTGTAACTACCTATGTTTGTTAAGCGAGATAATAGCCCATACTGGTATTGATAATTGGACGCTAGTGTCTCATTTTAGGCTGTTGTTGATTGTGCAACACATGCATTCAGCATTGAGAATGCTGACTTCTGCTTACTTCTTTTTGGAGCGTCAAATCGACCACCGATCTAACATAAAATAACACTGGTGTATCCTTCAACGGCCAAGTCACACAACATTAACAATAATAATAAAGAAATCGCAGTAAGGAACCTTAGACTTGGCACGACTTTCTCTAGATTTCATTACTTTTTAGAGATAAACAAGCAGCTCCATCGAGACTTGGCTAGTTTTTTACAGAATGTTTTGGTGGGATTTCACTTCTTTTTGTAGAAACGTGGGCATATTGATTTATTTTATTAGATTTTCTTATTTGACACAGTTTTTTTCTTTTTATTCGAAGTACTGCCGAACTGTAAATTAAACCTAGAAAACTAAGAGTACTATTTATTTATTTATTTATTATTCACAACAATTGCTTGTAGCGCTTACAGCGATGCCAAATCGCACTACCAGCTAACATTATTACATTATAAAAATATTATTGAAGAACTACAATATTAATCATATTAAACACAAATATTATAAAATAGTACATAAGCAATTATATTGTATTACAAATTAAATTAATTATTATTTAACATAAAATTTAAGAATTTAATTAGATTTCAATTATTATTAATTGAATTAAAATTTATTAAAAACAAATAATTATCAAAGATTATGTATTGATACAATTTTAGCACAATAAAATATAAACTTATTAGTGGACGTATAGAATAGGTCGAGTTCTGGTTCATGAGTGATAACAGCATTAAGCAAACGTATGGCCTGTGCGGTGGGAGCGTGCCGCGCGGTCTGCGTGCGCGCGGGCGGGCCCGCCAGCAGCCGCGCCGCGCGCCGCCGCCCGGCCCCCGCGCCCCGGGACCGCGAGTGAACAGCGAGCTAAAGCGGATGGATTGTCCACTTTATTATTTAGCAGCATGTAATAGTGAAGCATTAGAGCACACTTACGTCGGAGCTCCAATGTTTCGATGCCCACCATGCCTGATAAATACTAAATAAGTAACAATAAATACTAAATAAGTAACAATTAAATAAAGCATTCAATCAAAACTTCTTTCAAATCTAATAATTAAGTAATAATCAGTAATACGTCACTAATCAGAATATTCCTAACATAGATACCTATTAAAATCTTAGAATTGTTATAATAACAACCTGCTAATTAAGGGCATGCATAAAAAAGGTGTATTGTAATTGAATATGTTTCATTTTGTAGAAACGACTGGAGAATAGTTTTTACATACTTAATCTGAATTTTCATTATATTTACTAAATTTTTATGCAACAGAAAACACGATGCCATAAAATTTTCTCGATAGAATTATTTTTCAAAATTAGGACAATATTTTCAATTTTTATCATTTTATGTCAAAACGAGTTTGAATGTAAGTATTTATCATTATTTTTTACAACAAGCTAATATTATTATAAAGCTTTCTATGCAAACAGTTTTCTATGTTTTGTTTTAGTTTTTTAACGAAAAATGTTTTTCGATTTGGCGCTTACGACATTCAAAATAAGATGATGCTTTCTTTTCCTCGCGAGCGCTGGCCGCTGAAGTAACGCATGCCATCAGTCTCTTCTCTTCGCCACTCCCATCCCATCCCACCATGATACCACCCGTGACCACTGTCAACGATGGACGCGTACTTTTTATGCCCGTATCGCCCGCGAAATACGAAAATTTCAAATTTTATTTCATTTTGTTTAGTTTTTGAAAATATATTTTGTTTCTTAGTAAGTAAGTATTAGGTATAAGTTATTATTTTTAGTAAGAATTAGGTAATTTTAAAGTTTAGAAAATGGGAAATAAAAATAAAAATAAATTATCAAAACGGAAATATTTACAATTCAAACGACAGCAAATAGCTTATATGAACGAAGAAAAAAGGTAAGTAAAAAGAAACAATACCCGATATATCGATAATCTATTTACAATAATTTTTTTCGTAATATATTTTATTTTAGGCTAGCTATCTATTTATGAGCAAAGAATATTTAGGTTACTCGGTAGTCACACTTGGTCCTTATTTCACGATTTGGAAAGTAGCGTCTGTAGTTAAGTTTTTGAAGTCTTGTTTCACTCACGTATGCAATACGACTCAGGTTCGATCCCCAGCGTAGCATATGTTTTTTATATTACTTATTGTTAGTGTTGGGACATTGACCTCGCGCGGGCGGCGAGGAAGCGCGCGGAGCGGCGGGGCACCGTCGAGGTCGCGCCCGCCCCGCCCGCCAGCCCATCACTTCGCCTTCTATTGTCGAGGACACCGCACGCGTCATTTTTTCTTTAGTCGCTAATGTTAATTCGCGAATTCAATATTATACAGTCCATTTTATATACAGTCGTTTTAATTCGCCTGCCCATCGGAGCTTACCGGCTCCAACAAATGGTCCTTTAAAGGAGAAGAACAAGCCATTTTACAACTAAGAACAAGCCGTTACACAAGAAGCCGTTAGCCGTTAGTCGTTCAATTTGAATACCGCTGGTGTCGGTGTCGTCGCCTAACGATTGAAGCTGTGAAGTCGCCTACTGTGGAGGAAGAACTATTGAAAAGGGAAAATATCGTCGAAGTCTTGGTGGATGACAACGTTGGATCTACGACGAAAATTCAAAAATTTCGCCGCTTCCGCGTCACCGCTTCGAACAAGATTTGGTAGCCTTGTGGATGGGATTTGGTATTTGTGAGTTCGTTCCAATTTATTCCTGTCTTATCCTCTTCTTAAGGTCTTGACCACATCTCTTTTTCAATATTCCAAGTTTCCTCTTCTCTGCCTTATTTGAGTAAGACATTTTAATTATACGTATTTTTTCTATTTCGTTACGCATAAAATAGTTTCCCACTAATTTCTACCGTTAAACAGCTGTGCGCTGCGTCTCACGCTTGCTAGGTGGCCGGCCGGTCTTGAAGCGAGCTCAAGGTCAGGCGCATTCATTCCTTATCTTTATTACCTGTCAATCATAATTACAAAAGGTGCAACATTCTTTGTTCTCTTTCATTGTGTCATTATAAGCTATTTTATTTTTTTAATCTTTTGCACTTCTACATACAATGGCCACGGTTAATATAGAAAACTTAATAAAAAAACGTAGTGCTATGAAAGCAAAGCTAACTAATTTTTGTAACTATCTTAGCATACTCACTAGCTCCAAAACAATTTCAGAACTGCAACGTATCGACTTAGAATGTCGATTAAGCAAATTTGATCGCTTATATGATGAATTTGATGATTTACAGACTGAAATTGAAGTGGGGTCGGACGTGCCAGACGAAGCCTACGAAGAGCGAAGCAAGTTTGAGGAACGATACTATTCTCTGGTTGCTCAGGCACGCAGTATCCTGGTGGGCTCAAAGGCTGTTGATGCTGAGTCGGCTGAGAGCATGACAAGCAAAAATGCAGGTGAATCGTTCCGAAATTTTATACGCTTACCTAAGATTGATTTGCCTCGTTTCAATGGTAGTTATGAGTGCTGGCTTGAGTATAGAGATACCTTTTTATCCATGATTCACAGTAGTACGTCGATTGATAACATTAGCAAGTTCCACTACCTACGTGCGTCACTCACTGGTAATGCATTGGAAATTATTAAAAATATAGATTTTAAAAGTGATAATTATCAAATGGCGTGGAACTTGTTATGCGATCGGTATAACAATAGTCGACTTTTAATAAATAATCATGTTCAGGCTTTATTCAATGTTCAGTATATTGTCAATGAATCTTGCAACTCTTTGCGTCGTATGATCGACGATATTAACAAAAACATTAGAGCTCTTAAGACACTGAACGAACCCACAGAGTATTGGGATACTCTTATAGTGTATATGATGGTCAATAAATTAGATCCTGCCACTTGTAGAAATTGGGAAGAACATCGTAGTACGCTGTCTCAATCTCCAACTTTAGCTCAGTTTATTAGCTTTCTTAGTACTAAGGCTGATTTATTAGAAACTTTAGAACATAAAGAAAAGATTAATAATTTGTCAGATGTAGAATTAGAAGCAAGTAGTTTTCTAGTTACTAGTAAAAATAGCGATAACCTACATTCATTAAAATCTAAAAGTAAACAGAACTTAAATAAAAAAATTAAATGTTTGCTATGTTCAAAAAATCACTATTTACACACTTGCGAATCTTTCCGTAGTTTACCCGTTGAAACACGGATTGCAAAGGTAAAAGAGTTTAAAATTTGCTATAACTGCTTGCGGTCTGGTCATTTTAATGATGGATGTAAGCTATCGCATTGTAAATACTGCAATAGTAAACATAACACGCTTTTACATGTAGACAAACCGAAACCTAACTCTTTTCAAGACCCAATGCCTAGTAGTAGCTCTAACAATTGTGCTTTACCTATAAACATTTCTGATGCTTCTGATACTTCAACATCAGAAAATGTAGCTTTGTCAAGTGAAATTTCTATGCAACATTCTACTGCCTCGCATATTTTGCTTTCCACAGCGTTGGTGACAGTGGTGAGCCACGACGGAGAAAGGTTCGACGCCAGAGTCCTGCTGGATAATGGTAGTACGGCCAATTTCATAACTCAGTCGCTATCTAATAAGCTCAACTTACCTCGACGGAACGTGACCGCCTCGATAGCAGGTATTAATTGTCAGTCTTCAACCAGTACACAGTCTTGTAATCTAATTATTGAATCTCGTTGTAGCTCTTATAAAACTACAATAGATTGTTTCATATTGCCTGAAATAACAAAGATATTACCTACCAACTTAATCGATATACGACAAATACAAATTCCGGAAAATCTTAGTTTAGCTGACCCATCCTTTAATATCCCTTCTGTGATCGACATTCTTGTTGGTGCAGAAGTTTTTTGGAACATTTTAGGCACAAATACGATTAAGTTGGGTAAAAATCAACCCAAACTATGTGAGACAAGGTTTGGATGGATTGTGTCGGGCTCAATATCTCTACCAAACCAATCATCTATCTCACCCACCTCACATTTTTGCAATGCGTCTATTGATGAATTAAATAATAATTTAACAAAATTTTGGGAGCTAGATTCTATTTCTACAAGGCATTGTATGACACGCGAAGAGCGAGCTTGCGAGGAAAGCTTTTGTGATAATACTAGTCGTGGCAAAAATGGGCGTTTTATAGTTACGATTCCTTTAAAAATGGACCCAAAACTTCTAGGCTCTTCTTATGCCTCTGCTAGGTGTCGTTTTCTCTCATTGGAACGTAGGTTTCAACGAGACCCTGTTTTCAAAGATCGTTACATTAACTTTATGCAAGAGTATGAACAGTTAGGGCATATGACTGAGACTACTGCACATGATACAGACACTACTGAATATTTTTTACCTCATCATGGAGTTGTCAGAGAGTCCAGTACAACGACAAAACTTCGTGTGGTCTTTGACGCTTCTGCAAAGACTACATCTGGTTTATCGTTGAATGATATTCAGATGGTGGGGCCAACTATTCAGGATGATCTTCTTTCTATTTTACTTAGATTCAGGCAACATAAATATGTAATTTCTGGCGATATTGAGAAAATGTATCGAGCCATCGATGTGGATACTTCTCAGCGTTGTTTGCAAAAATTTTTATTTAGGACGAATCCGAACTTGCCACTGAAAACATACACTTTAAATACAGTGACATACGGCATGGCTTCCGCTCCCTATTTAGCCACTAGGTGTCTTAATAGCCTATCAAAAATTGCTAAAGACGCAGACGTTAGAACTGCTATAGAACGCGATTTTTACGTGGACGATTTTCTTAGTGGCAGTGATTCTATTTCGAAAGTCATTAAGATTGGAAAGGAAGTTACCTCTGTATTAGCTTCAGCTGACTTTCATCTTCGTAAGTGGCAGTCTAATAGTTCTCAAATTTTAGCTGAAATGTCTAGCACGCCTGAAAGTTCCAATAGTTTAAATTTATCTGAAAATAAAAATGTACCTTCAAAAACTTTAGGCCTACACTGGTTATGTGACACAGACTCTCTTTCGTTTTGTATTGGAATTGAATCTACCAATAAAGTAACAAAACGTCACATATTATCCGTTATCAGTCAGATATTTGATCCACTGGGCTTAGTTGGTCCTTGTGTAATACAAGCTAAAATAATCATGCAGACTTTGTGGTTGACGAAGTGTGACTGGGACGAGGAAGTATCGTTAGAAGTTAGAAATTTGTGATATTCCTTTGTTAATGCTCTTCCATGCCTTAACACACTACGAATTAGTAGATGGGTTTTAAATGATGATTTTGTTACAAACGAACTACATATCTTTACTGACGCCTCTGAACGAGCTTACGGTGTTTGTATTTATGTACGTTCCATTAACAGTAAAGGTAGCGTTAAAATTCAACTTTTAATGTCAAAAAATCGTGTAGCTCCCATTAAGCCAACAACAATGCCTCGCCTCGAGCTTTGTGGGGCCTTGCTAGGATCAAGACTGTGTACAAAGGTTTTAAACTCTATTACCTTGCCTATTAGCAGGTGTGTATTTTGGTGTGACTCGACAATTGTATTATGTTGGCTAGCTATGGCTCCGAATGCACTGCGGCCCTTTGTACGTAATCGAGTCTGCGAAATACAAGAAAACACTGCGAGGCATACGTGGAGGTACGTGCCGTCCAAAAGCAATCCTGCAGATATAGTTTCTCGTGGACTGACTGCTGACCTTATTGGCAATTGTTCCATATGGTGGTCAGGACCTGAATTTTTGTTATTAGAGGAAACTAAGTGGCCAAATATGCCTAAGGAAAATGAGAAACACCTTCCGGAATTATCATCTGAAATGCTAATTAATAATTCTAAACATATTCATTCTTTTTTACAATTAGAAAGTCAATCATTTATTAATTTATTAATTCATAAATATTCTAATTTTAAGCGTTTGCAAACAGTTGTCGCATATATTCAAAGATTCGTATATAATTTAAAAAATAGAACTAATAAACTGAAAGGACCTCTTACATGTCAAGAACTTACACAATCACATAATTTCATAATTAAACATGCTCAAATGGATATGTTCCCAGTGGAATATGCTTTAATGCATTCAGGCAAAACACTGACTCGCAAGAACAGGCTTGCATCTCTGAGTCCCTTTATAGACACTGAGGGACTCATTCGCGTGGGCGGAAGGCTTGACAATTCTGTTTATGACTACAATGTCAAGCACCCTATTTTATTATGTGGAAAACATCACGTCACTAAAATCATATTTCATAAATTTCACATAGATTTATTACATACCGGACCGCAGTCGCTTTTAGCAAACATTCGGCAAATGTATTGGCCATTAGGCGGAAGGAACCTTTCAAGGGGCATCGTAAAAAATTGTATAAAATGTTTCAAATATAAATGCACTAATGTACAACCTATCATGGGCCAATTGCCAAAATCTAGGACTAGCTTGGAGTTTCCCTTTTTAAATTGCAGTGTCGACTATGCCGGGCCAGTATTGATAGCTGATCGCAAAGGTAGAGGCTGTAAGCTTATAAAATCTTACATTTGCATTTTTGTTTGTCTTGCAGTAAAGGCAGTTCACTTGGAGCTCGTTTCGGATCTCACTAAAGAGGGGTTCATGGCTGCTTTAAACCGTTTCGTGGCTCGACGTGGCAAACCTCAGAGCATTTTATCCGACAACGGTACAAATTTCGTCGGAACTAGTAATGAGTTGCAACAGTTCGTACGCAAATCTAATATCTGTTTCGATATTGCTCAGCAAGGCATTGAATTTGTATTCACACCTCCTTATTCCCCCCACTTTAATGGAATTGCTGAGGCTGCAGTTCGCTCAACTAAGCACCACTTAAAAAGGCTACTTCAAATGACACATTTTACTTACGATGAATTATCCACCTGTCTAACACAAATAGAGGCAGTTCTAAACTCTCGTCCGCTTACTCCTTTTTCTCCTGATCCATCCGACTTAACTGCTCTTACTCCTGCTCACTTTCTTATTGGACGATCTCTAATGTCTGTTCCTCATCCACAGGTACCTAACATTAATATTGGACAACTGGAGCGCTATCAACGAATAGAGTGTGTTAAGCAGCACTTTTGGCAGCGCTTCCACCTTGAATATGTTACCTTGTTGCAACAAAAGACAAAATGGACTACTTCCACAGGCAATATTCCAATTGGGACTCTCGTGCTCATCAAGGAAAGGGGACAGCCTCCCTTATTGTGGCCCTTGGGAAGAGTCAGCAAGGTCTTCCCCGGCATCGACGGAGCCACGCGAGTAGCTGAGCTGAAGACTACGAAGGGGACT
This sequence comes from Pyrgus malvae, assembly GCA_911387765.1. NCBI lineage: Eukaryota > Metazoa > Arthropoda > Insecta > Lepidoptera > Hesperiidae > Pyrgus > Pyrgus malvae. Next base: position 206,766 of record OU426958.1, on the reverse strand, counting down.
ATAACTCGGGCGTTCAATAACATCTGCCCTCTTCCAATTTGTTGAAGCTTTCAACCCGGGGAGGATGTTGGGACATTGACCTCGCGCGGGCGGCGAGGAAGCGCGCGGAGCGGCGGGGCACCGTCGAGGCGTGCGGGGCGCGCGGGGCGAGGCGTTCGCGCCCGCCCCGCCCGCCAGCCCATCACTTCGCCTTCTATTATCGAGGACACCGCACGCGTCATTTTTTCTTTAGTCGCTAATGTTAATTCGCGAATTCAATATTATACAGTCCATTTTATATACAGTCGTTTTAATTCGCCTGCCCATCGGAGCTTACCGGCTCCAACAGTTAGGAATTAACGTCGGTAGTTGAATAAAAAATGTGACTAGGTAGGAGAAAACGCCTATAAAAGCGAGGCCTCCTCTAAGGCGGGGATTATTAGTGTTGTGATCGTATAGTGACAGTAACTCTGCCCGATTGCGTACTGAAATTCTGTATCTGTGCTTACTTGTTATTTAATTGTGATTGTATAAGGAAATGTTAATTAGAAACCTTAAATCGTTACCTGTAAATTGTATCAAAGGCTTTGTGAATTAAATGGTGATCTAAATATTCTGCTTCTGGTTTTCATTTCTAAAATCAGAAGTGGGATCTCCTCGCGTCCCACATTTAACGTTGCATCCTGAACAAATGCAGAAATCAGTACGCACGGTTTTTTTTTACATTCTTCGTGTATCGATTAAACAATCTGTACCAGTTAAGTGATAATGATAACTCGAAGTAAAACGTTGGGTAAGGTCAGAAACCGTAAGTAAAAAAAAATTCTTTTAAGAAAATATTTATTTGCTCGAATGTGGTATAGTTTTGTTTCATATTAAATTAGGTATTTCAATTAATGTTCATTACAAGGACATTTGCTTATTTTAGTTGTCATAAATTTTATTATTAATTATGCAAATATATGTAATTTTTCGTATAATTTTATAATTTATGTCGCAAAGTATCAAATTTCTGTTCACCCATAAATTAGTAAAAGATATTTATTTATTTATTAATTTTAGATTAATTGGTTCTTAAATTTTACCATAGTGAAGTTTTAAATATTTGTCGGTAATTTATTGATAATTTTGACGCACATGTGGTAGCAATTTTTTAACCTTATAGCTGACTAGGTTATTGTCAGGCACCAATAGTCTTATCAGGAAAACAAGTAAGAAATTTACAATATTCATCTTTCCTTGTAAATAAAAAGTTGTGTCTTTACAATTAAACGGGATTCATATATGTACAGACAGGGCACACTTAATACTTTAAAACCTTTTAAAGAGAGGCTCGCAGCTTGTTAATGGAGTGGTATTAGTTATAGCGCGAATACATCTCTTTTGTGCTATAAACGCTTTATTGAAATCTGTAGTTTCCCCAGAGTGGTATTCTGTATCTAAGATTCGACGAGACGTATCCATGATAAAATTTTAATGCTACATTTGTTACTTATTAGTTTTGCGAATCCAAGTGAAAAAGCAATTTTTTTTTTGTGTTACTTTAAAAATACTCTGCTTATCCTTTGCTTATAAGTTTATGTATGAAGAAAATGAGTACCTAGTTGTTACAGTCGGTTACTTTTACCTTTTCAAAAGTATTTATTTGTACCCAACGAGTACAGTACCGTCACTGGGGAGTAAGTAATGGCAACATTTTTGTTAAATATTTCCGAATCGAGAGTGCACGCAATTATTTCCGTGAAACAGTGTTTTTGAATATTTGTAGTCATTTCAAAGCAAGAAGGCAATTTATAAACTTGGTATGTGATATTTTTCTGAATACCTACAAATGTAAGACATTAAACAAAGACGTTTAATCTTTCCTTTAAAAATTGAATTGGTTGGTCTGTACCAAAAGTAAATTTTGGCAAACTTGCATAACCGAATAAAATCTTAAAGTTAAAAGTGACCGTTGATATTTTATATAGATTGCATATGCTATGAGTATTCGTATAATTAACTATCAAAGTTGTTTGCTGAGAGTTAAGAGTATCTATCAATTTTTATTCAAGTAACATGGGACAAAACCTTGAGATTTTTCTTGAGTTTTCAGACTACTTCCTCTAATGAAGGAAGCAAGTTGAGAATAGGTGATGGAAGCTTAAAAATGACACTCTAGATCAGTGGTTGAAGCAGTATTGACAACCAAGAATAACAGTTCTAAAAAGAAAGTTGCTCTTTACCTATTACTTACTTTTTATGGTTAATGAATTTTTAAGGTAAATAAGTGACACTAAGCAAGCTCAATTATAAACCAACGGTATAATGTGATATAGCCGTTTTGTCAGATTTAATTGATGTCTAGTGCATTTACAGATAAGGTTTATGCTGGATACTATTGTTCTTTTTTGACTACCTACCTACTTTGTTAATCATTTTGTTAACGCACAAATTGCTAAACCATTTTCAAATGAAATAGGTACAGGGAATATTTTTTTTCGACTACCTTCATACCTTTATCGCTGACCAATTTGAACATTTGTTACTGGCTGTGATTAGTAAAGATTTCATCAGAAGCGATTTTGTAAGTTGTAGCAGAGTAATGTCAGGTAGGCCGAGCTTCAACCTATGTACCTTTACTACGGGAGAACACGAGGACATGTGATTTGGTCAGTTCTGACTGTGCACATTGTTATTCTAGCTGGTAGCAATAGAGAACCGACAGTGAGTTACATAAATCTTTTCGTAATAACAAATTACTTTTCCTATATAAGTTTGTTCATAAAATTTCATTTTCTTAATGTTACGCTTGTGTTTCAATGTGCAAATAAGTTTTTTTTCGCGTGATACTAAACTTGTCATTATGTCTGCTATCGAATTTTTATTTTGGTAGATGACAGTGTCGTCTGTTGGCCAAGACTGTGTAATGCCTGGGTATTACTAGTGATGACAGCGTGACGATATTGGCTGAACTTGAAATAAAACATTCTACTGGTTTAAGCACGCTTTTACCATGGTGCTATTAACATTTGTAACGTGTAACACACTGTGTACTATTGACAGCAAGTTCAAAATATTAAGAAAAATGCTAGCATACAACCCGCGGGCTCTGTAACCCCGGGGGCTTTAGACTTCATTTTTATATTTTACACCCTATCTGACCCAACAGTTTTTCTCTATATTGGTAAATTTTTGTTAGTTTTATTGGACCTAAAAGTACTTCGAAGTACGTTGGTCCTAATTTATGCATATACTAGCCTTCCGCCAGCAGCTTCGCCGGCGTGGGCCCGTTTCACGCTTTATTGTTATATTAAAATCATAGGCGTTTAGCCAGTTGCTTCAACCGCGTTGACCCTATTACCCGTTTTCACGTAGGAATGAAGCATTTTCCCGCGGCAAAAAGTAGCCTATGTTACTCAGGGTGAATGTAGCTTTCTAATGGTGAAAGGTAAAATCGGAACAGTAGTTTTTGAGTTTATTCATTTCAAACATATAAAAATACAAATCTTTACTCTTTATAATATTAGTATAGATATATTAATTTTTTCAACATGTCATTTTTGAGAAACCTGATTCTTATTTTTATATATATACCTACATATAGTTAAGTGTTCGAAACTATTGCCTTTCACCACTTAGTAATGGCCTAATGCATTTTCTGCAATATCCGCTTACCTATGAAGAGTGCCTATGAACAATATATGTACAACAGAAATCTGATGAACACTGTTTTTACACATTAAAATACGGTGATACACGACTAGTGTGATCCTATATGAACATTACCTAGTTAAAGCCGTGTTTTTGTTAACCATGTGCAACAGAAATCTGTGGTGAACACTGTTGTTACAGATTGCAATGCGGTAATACACGACTAGTGTGATTTTATACGAACATCACCTAGTCAAGCCGTGTTTGTTAACAGTTTGGGCTACTCAAGTTCATATGCGAGCCGGTATTGTAAGAATAGTCATAAAAAATTAAGAAAATTTTTAGATTTTAACAGCACTTGCTTTATTTTGCAGTTCTTGCGTCAGACCATACACGATCGAGGACGAACGTGTGAGCAGGACGGCCGGATGTAATCGTGGTTAAAAAGGAGCTCAGTGATATATACAAATTTTTTATTTATAATAATTATACTAAACTTTTGAACTAGATGGTGCTACTAGTACATTTATTTAAAAAAGCAACAGTGCTTTCTTGTTTTGAAATAGTTGGACAAAACTCATTCTTTATTTTACTGATTAATAATTTTGGTAGTTTTGGTACTCGTACATGTTAATAATTTTTCCTTTCACCAAACAAGTTGGTTTTAATGGCTGTCCCAAAACTTTAATGAAATATCTCATTTATAACCTTAATTCTTATCTAGATTCGCCTGTTATAAATTGCTGTTGAGTCACTAGAACATCTCGTGCTTTATGATTCAAAGCCTAATTGTTAGATTTATTACAAAAACTTTAAATTCCAAAAAGTGCTTCATACGACAGGCCGATCTTTAAGTTTAGATTTAGTTTGGTTTGTTCTCATTTGCAGAAGCTAATCTTTGTGATGTCGGCATGCGTTCGAAGGCTGCTGCCTCTGGTGTGCTCCTGCCTGGGTGGCACCGGGCGCTCCTTAAGTGCAATGGCATTGAAGCATCTTCACCGCCTGGCGAGGACGCCAGGATATCAGGAGGGCCGTGTTAGGAATTAACGTCGGTAGTTGAATAAAAAATGTGACTAGGTAGGAGAAACGCCTATAAAAGCGAGGCCTCCTCTAAGGCGGGGATTATTAGTGTTGTGATCGTATAGTGACAGTAACTCTGCCCGATTGCGTACTGAAATTCTGTATCTGTGCTTACTTGTTATTTAATTGTGATTGTATAAGGAAATGTTAATTAGAAACCTTAAATCGTTACCTGTAAATTGTATCAAAGGCTTTGTGAATTAAATGGTGATCTAAATATTCTGCTTCTGGTTTTCATTTCTAAAATTATATAAATTTGTTTTTTTTTACTATTTTAAAATTACAAATAATTTTTACAATAAAAAGCTTATAAAAAGACAGACTGAAAACATAAATATTTGAAATTCTTACGGCCGAAAGAAACAAAAGAAAAGTACGTAAGTAACCTAGGTACAAAGCTATGATTCATTATATACTTTAGGTGTTTATTTTTTTTACACCGTAATCAATTTTGTTTCATAAATAAAAACCTACAATTACACTACAACGACAACGACACGACAACGAGAAATCCTTACGTAGGTAATGTGTAGCCATACTGATCCTTTATTTCACTTTTAGTGAAGTAGTGAGCGTAGCTCGTAATAAAATCTCGTGCATTTCGTAGGAGTGTTCTGGGTTTGATTCCCACTTATACAGTTTTTGTAAAATTAGTCCTCAACCACAAATATTTTTTTTACAGTGAAAACGTTTTTCCGTTTCTGATTCATTAAAAAAGTGAACAAAATTGTGAATTTATTTTAAGTATCGATTTTTTTACTCTATTTATAATTTTACATATGAGCTGCGGCCCACTGTATACAATCGTAGAACAGTCGAAGCTGTACATTCGTATTTTTTGCAATGTTTAAGTACTGTACGTTGCTGATATATTATACGTATTTGTTGAAAATTTTGTTACTAAATGACATTGTTGCAAGACAGTTATTTGAGCTTCTTCGTTGTATAAGAGCTTCTACGTTGTTCCGCTAGGTGACGCTGGCTCGTAATTTAGAAATCAACTTATTTTTACTTAAAGTCACCGATAGATGGCGAATCCCCGCAAGGGGAACATCACCCCGCCGCAGGGTAGAGGCGTGGCTTGTGATTAGGTATTTCGCATTGATGCATGCCCTAAACCTTAGCAAACCTCAGGAAATAATAAGCGAAATCAACAAAATGCAAATAATCCCTCCTTATCCATAGCAAACGTTTTCAAGCGCAGTAGAAGAATGTCGTAAACGAGTCGACTGTAACGCGGCCGCAAGCGCGTTTTAAAATACAGTCAGCGCCATCTAGCGACCTCACTATCACCGCCACTCTTAGTCCAATGCATTATATTTTGACCAAATGAGCGAAATTAATATTTTAGTGTAATTTGTTTATTTAATTTACCTATGTAATGTTCGAGTAGAATAAAGTTAATCGTTCGACTGTTTCTTCTTGTATACTTGTAAGTATAAGTATAAAAGCCAATCTTGTCTTATCCAGAGTTTTCCTTTAATTTTATTTATATGCGTATTAAAAGCAGAAGGGGAGGCATTCGCCCAGCATTGGAACGTAATAGGCTAGATTAAATTAGATCTTAATAAAAAAACTCAAAGGAAATAATACTGAACCTACTCAATCTATACAAATTATAAACATAACGTTAACTCTTTATCTTTATTATTAGACAGGTGTTAATATAATTAATATTTACATAATACAATCAATGAACTTTCTACCAAAGGAATTACCTACTGTCCTGCCTCCTGGAGGACTCGAGGAGAGGGGGTTGAGGTTCGAAAAAACTTCGGGTCACTTATTCTCGATGTCGAAGTAAGGATGTGACTTCAAGCCCGATTTATTTGCGATTGCTTTAAAAATTTTCATACATTGGGTCTTTTAAACAATTTACCCAGAACAGCGTGATTCAGAGTGTACATTAGTACATTACTAACGCCATCTAGCCCGATATTGCAGAACTATTACAACTTACAATTTTAATTGCGCTCCGCTAAAGCACGGTCGGACACCTACCTAGTACTGAAATACAGCTAAATTAATGATATTTTTAAACGTAACGAAGTAATATCTAACTAAATAAACGAAATGTAGAATACTAGAAAAGTACTTATAAATACGAACGCGATTCGAAGTACTGCCTAACTGTAAATGAAACCTGGAAAACTAAGAGTACCTACTAAATAATCCTAGTTATCCTAGTTTTTATAGTTTTCCCTTTATGTGGCCATTAAACCCTAACTCTGTACCAAATTTCAGCTCTCTGGGTTTATGGGAAGTACTAGTTCTATTTTGATTTTATGAGTGAGGTGAGTCTCGTAAAAGCGACGTAAATGCGAAACTTTGCTTTCGCTTAACTTCGGAACTAAATGACCTACAGACTTGAAATTTTGGATTTTAAGTATGTGATTATAGCTTACTGGATGATGAAAATTTCAGCGCTCTGGTCTTATCCAGAGGTTCTCAAATAGGGGCCTGAAAATGCGGCGAAATGGTTCCAGTAAAGGATGGACTAAGAGTACTAAAGAATCCTAGTTATCCTAGTTTTTATAGTTTTCCCTTTATGTAGCCATTAAACTCTAACTCTGTACCAAATTTCAGCTCTCTAAGTTTATGGGAAGTACTAGTTCTATTTTGATTTTATGAGTGAGGTGAGTGTCGTAAATGCGACGAAAAATGCGAAACTTTGCTTTCCCTTAACTTCGGTACTAAATGACTTACAGACTTGAAATTTTGGATTTTAAGTATGTGATTATAGCTTACTGGATGATGAAAATTTCAGCGCTCTGGTCTTATCCAAAAGTTCTCTAATAGGGGCCTGAAAATGCAGCGAAATGGTTCCAGTAAAGGATGGACCAAGAGTACTAAATAATCCTAGTTATCCTAGTTTTTATAGTTTTCCCTTTATGTGGCCATTAAACCCTAACTCTGTACCAAATTTCAGCTCTCTGAGTTTATGGGAAGTACTAGTTCTATTTTGATGATCCATGAGTGAGTGAGTGTCGTAAATGCGAAACTTTGCTTTCGCTTAACTTCGGAACTAAATGACCTACAGACTTGAAATTTTGGATTTTAAGTATGTGATTATAGCTTACTGGATGATGAAAATTTCAGCGCTTCTCCTCTTTCCAGAGGTTCTCAAATAGGGGCCTGAAAATGCGGCGAAATGGTTCCAGTAAAGGATGGTACGGCAGTGTTGCTTTGCGCTCGACTTGTCGGGGGCACTCCGTGCCCCCAGATCCAATCCAATGGATACGGATTATGTGTTACTCCTTTACTAGTTTCTTAATTCCTTGCATTTACTGACTCCAGTCAGCTTATTACGTGAACAACGATAATGATTTAAGAAACTTGAAAACGTAATTTTAAAAAATCTTAGATTTTCAGATCAAAGACCAGAGGGCCCACTCTGTACGTCCGTATCCGAAACTTAATGAATTTTCGGGCCTAATTTTTTGATAAGACTGAAGAAATTCTAGCAATATTATTCAATCAGTATCTTAACGTCATCAATGATAACGTTTATCTTATTAATTCGTGAAAAAACTGATCTGAGTGTGCCAAAAAGGGATTACGAAGATGTTAGAACTTACGGACGGATGCGTACAGAGTGGCCTCTCTGAGATAAGACCATCTGGTCTCATCATTAAGACCATCTGTTCTTACTAGCAATTCGGTTTAAAATTCTGCCATGTCAATTTTTGCATTAGTTACAAACAACATAATTAAACAACTACTTGGACGAATTTGAATAAATACAATGGTTGATGCCACAATAACGAGCCCGCTTGCTGCACTCTCCTCTAAACTAATTGGAAGGCGCCAGCTTCGTTTCCAATACAATTGTGTTCATTTGTTTATTGCCAAAATCACCATGACATTACATACAAGCAGTGGCGGCTCATCCTAAAGAGCGCTGGTGCAGTGCACTCCCACTTTAAAATTTAAATATTACATAGGAAAATTACATAGGTAATCTATATTCCTTCATAATACATACTATCCTTACATTACATCTATCATCTATCCTTACTTACATTATATCTACGCGTACATTTATCGTCATATTGTACGAGTGGAGCGCCATCGATTGCGCTCCTAATGAAACGAAGTTTAGTACGATTCCTAGCGCTGTATTCAATGAGTGCGAAAGAGAAACATCGCAGCACATAGCCGACGCGTGAAACAAAAGATTTAGTATGAGAAATTAACTTAATCTGGAGCGCCGCTCACACGCGACGTTGCCAAACCGTGGGTTCGGCCGTGACGCGTGCCGTGGGGCGTGGCCTCAACCTGCTTATGCGATGTTGCCGTTCTTATGTATACAAACCTTAGACTAAGAATAATGTACTTACGTACAAACGTGTCGTCGGCCTTGACAGTTATATCGCAGTTTTTCTTTAAATTAAAATTAAAAAATAGTTTATGCGCGACATTTTGTTTTAAAAATGGAACAATACAGTGTATCTTTTATTAAAAAGTGTCAAAAACTATAGAAATACGCCTTGAACTAAAAGCTAAAGGGTCCTCAAATTGCACTTACACAAAGATGTAATACAAAAACTAAATCTTTTACGCGTGTTTTTAAGTTTGAACAATATTTTGAAACTCCTTGGTTGTGTGGTTGTAAAGAGACCAATAAATTATTTTGTTTTCCGTGTCTGGTGTTTGGAAACTGACACCGGCAGTGGAGGTGAATCTGCATGGATCACAACGGGTGTTGACGATTTAGCGCATCTTTCAATAAAACTGAAAAAACATTCGCAATCTCGATTTCATATGTTATGTGAAGTGCAATTATTGGCATCGATTGGCCGACAAGATATTCATAAAGCGCTCGATTCTGCGTATCGAAAATCTATTCGAGAGTTCAATGAACGCGTTGATGAAAATCGATATATTTTACGGCGTTTGATAGATTGTGTGGTATTTTATGGTGCATTTCAAGTTGCTTTACGAGGGCATGATGAATCTACGGAATCCCTGAATCCCGAAATCTATAGAGGTTTGGTTAATTGTGTATTATTTTATTTTAAATTTTATCTATTGTGAAATGTGTATTATTATATTGAATTTATCTGATTATCACATGAAACAACATGATATTCTGACATGACATAAATTTAATTAGCTATTTAATAATTTTGACATTTTGACACGAAAAACTATGGCGCAAGAACGTCTCAATGCATTATGTATGATAACTGATAAGCATTGAAAAACGATTAATTAATTCTATATCTGATTTTCACAAGAAAGTCATAGATGTCTTCGCTCGTCAAAAAGACCGGCAAATGAATTTTCTGTATAAATAAAATAAATGGTAAGCTCTAAGTTTTTTTTTTGTGAACCCCCATCAAAAAATGTCACGAGCCGCCTCTGCATACAAGTGGATAAAGAAAAGGAAGTTCAAGGAAATAACAATGTTTCAATAACTTGCTGGTTTAAAAACATCAGTAATGGCGTTGCTATCTTAAGAATATGCTTGTATAACTTACATATAACCCGAAGTAAAAGGCGTTTTAAAAAAATTAACAAAATAATTACCGACTTCAAAAGAAAACTACTCCAAAACAAATTAATATGCACTAAAAGTATAAAAATAAACTGCGTATTCTTTTACAATTTAATAGTCAACTTACATTTTCTACTCATCAAAGTGTAGGTACGATCTGTGTTTACCTTTGGTGTTTACCATTACAATTATTGTTATTTTGGAGTCGGTGTTAGCGTGTCCATTTGCCAGCCCGCCGCGACCGACGGCCTTGCTAGCGTCTCACACCTCCTCAAGTCGCGCGTGAAACAAGCACATCTCACTTATAACTATGTATCTACATACAAACTTATACCTTGTAACTACTTTCAAACCTACCTTGGCTGACACCGACTCCAAAAAGTTTTTGTCTGTGTCAAAAGGAAAACAATTGACGTTTTTAATAACTTTTAATGTCGATTTAGATCATAAAACTTGTGTTTTCACTTTGGATGTCTCCTTCAAAAAAAGGGCAGTTTTACACGAACAATCTCTTTCTTGAAACAACTACGCAACGCAAAGACAGCTGGCTATCTCTCCGCTAATAAACCTTCTGCGATTAATCCTTACGTCTTCCACCGCCAAGATAAAAGACTGGAACAAATCTCTTGGCATCTATCTCGTTAAACATAGGTACCTACGTACGAGCAAATTTCCTTTAAAATATTCACCTTAATAGAGTCATGCTGAGTTTGTAACTGTTTACACCCAACGAAAAGGTAATTTCCATGAAATAATAAGTGAGTTCTTCACGAAATAATATACCCTTACGGAGGTTTTGATGCCCATAATTTGGGCTGTGTTCCTTAAGATAAAGTGAGCAGTAGCACTAAAAGGTACCCAGAGCTAGCTTAATACTCCGTTGTATAACATGTTTTATCGAAATAACAACTACCTAGTAAATATGCATATAAGTTTTAAAATAAATTATATCCGTCCCATTAGAGACGATAAATTGTGGAGCAACCTTGCAGCTGAGATATTTTCTTAGACTATGACGATGACATTGGGTTTTTCAAAAAAGCTCTTTTCGAAATCTGAGAAAGTTCATGTTGCTCGTTTCCGTAAGTTGCTTACTACATCGATGGATGCGTATGATCGTTTAACACCACACGGCCACTTTTATATTAGATATAAATAAAATATCCGGGATATTTTTGTACCTTAACGTCTCGTGTTTAAAAGCTTTACAGATTTAAAAAAATCCCATCATTGTATCTGAATCCAGGAAGAATTTGTGTACCGCGTGATTTGTTCGGCGTTTCAGCGGGGATCCGCTTTGTTCTGCAAAGTGTTCGAATCGTGATTAATGGGAATGAAGTGACACGCTTTAATGGCCCCGAATTGAACGGAAACATTTAAAAACTACTTAATTACATTTGAGGGTATGTCAGTCAGCAAAAAATGGATGCAATTTTTTGACCTTATTTTTACGCCCCGCTACTTAGGCACAAGGTGAGAGGGATTTAGGCCTTAGTCCATCACACTGGCCAAGTGCGGATTAGTGGACATAATGCTTCCGAGAAATTATAAGTTTCTCTCAGGCATGCATGGTGATGGGAGACATAGTAATTAAATATCACAATGTTTTCCATAGCCGTGGACCAGCGATAAATACGCACATAGCAAATATCTTTGTCAGAGTTGTGCGCCAGGGATTTGAACTCGATATCTACGTGTCGGACACCGCGGTCTTACCGCTCGGCTATCGCTGCTCGATGTAAATTTACTTAGATTATATTTTTCAGCAATTCGCTAAAGGTGGTGGTTGAAGCTTTTATTACCTATCTGGTTAGATATTTGAGGTATTAGAATATTAAAATTTAATAAATGTAGTTGGAGAATAAGTCTGACTTGTCAATATAAGTAATATAAGCATTGACGTTAACAAGCAGCAGGGGTTAAGCTAAGAAATTATTTCAGAAATAAGTTTGAACAACAAGTACTTCTCACTTAATAATAATAAAACTTGTTCACTTTCAATAAAATTGTAATTAATAATTAGTCATAGCCGCGACTCGTTAATAATATGTTGAGTGCTGAGCGGTTGAGAATTAATTTGTTGAAACAAAATTAGTTTCTGGGCCAAGGCAATGACTTTTAAGAAAACAGACGTACACAATAATATACACTATGTACGGTAGCCTAAAACAGCAATAAAAAGGAACTTCATAGGTATCGAATACCACATAAACTACAGAAAGACTATTTTACGACCACCTCAAAAATATAAAATGTTTATGCTTCATCGTGATGACAGTGATGAGGCAGAGGTATTATAAGGTATTAGATAAAATGTTGTGCTAAGCGTGAATATCGTTCAAGTTTTTTATTTCGGTAGATTTTACAGGTCATTAATTAACTAAGCAATCATCCTTCGAAAGGGTATTGATAAATATTCTACCGGTATTTAAGCTGTAAAGACCGAGTTCAAAGACTTAAGATATTGTTACGTGTGTATAATTTACGCTGCTCCACGGTGACGCAAAATATTGCGATATTTAATTACTATGTAAACTACGTCTAAAAGGTTGTCTAACTTTCGATATATCAGAAACAGCTCTCATAGAACTAATGCTACTTGGGGGCTTATTGAATACTAAGCCGTGCAATGAAATAAAAGAGACAATAAAAAATATTCAAATTGGGTCATTAAAATTACAAACACAACCGAAATAGCGGAGCAATTCAATAACCAATACAAAACACAAAATTTTCGAAATTAGTTTGTTGACAGATATATTCCCAAATTTAACAGCGCATGTGCAAGTATACATATGTATATCTTAAACCTGATGAACGCGAGATTATCACTATAATTAGGCAACTCATAAATAGGAAAAGTTGTGGTTATGACGGTATTTCCATAAAGGTAATAAAATCCTGTATAAAGATAATTGTTAAGCCTTGAGCACGTTATAAATAGGTATAGTTCTAGAGACAGGTTGCTTTCCAGATGAGCTCAAAATTACAATAATCAAACCACTGCACAAAACGAACCCAAAGATATAATGAATAACTACCGACCAATAGCTCTACTGCCTTGTTGCTCTAAAATTTTCGAAAAAGTGATTTTTGTTAGACTTGTTAATTATCTAGACAAATATAAAATACTAAGCGATATCAATATGGTTTTTGGCAAAATAGGTCAACATCTTTAGCTATTTATAGGATGCTCAGTCGGGTCTGGACTCATATAAACAATAAAGTTAAATGCAGCACCTTATTTGTAGATATTACAAGAGCTTTTGACTGTGTTGTCTATAACACACTTATAAGGCAACTCGAATATGTAGTATCCAAGGTATTGTATATAGGTTAATTCAATTCTATCTAAATAATAGAAAACAGGCAACAGTACTCACAACGTATAATGAACAAATAAATACACTAGAAGAAGTGCAATCTAAGTTTGAAACCTGTAGGATTGGCGTCCCTCCAGTTAGTGTACTTGGCCCAGTTTTATTTTTGATATATATAAATGAACTACCAACAGTAATAAAATATCCATGTATTATGTTCGCAGACGATGCAACAATTTCATAACTAGCTGTGCCCCGCGGTTTCGCGTTAGAAAGGATCGCGTTAGAAATAATTGAAACCCACACTTAATTTTTTTATTATCTTTGCCTACTAAGATCATTTTTATTTGTAATAGCTGTGCCCCGCGGTTTCGCCGCGTTAGACAAGTTTCTATCAAAAAATTTTAAAAGGATCATTAGCACAAAGTGAATATACTCCACAAATTTATTTCTTGTTTTATTAAAAATTATCTACAGTATTGCGTATGAAGTCCTCGATCTATTACCAATATTATGCTGTACGTAATCGCCGTGCCGCACCGCCGCTGTGTCACTCTAATATAATGAGTACAATACCAGCCCCAGTTTCGCATCATTCTTAGCTCTCATTACACAAGCTACTGAAACCCTCTGTTATTATTAATTAATAAAAGGTAAACAGTTAAGATGTAACAAAATATAATTTATAAATTAAGATAAGTAAACGCATAGCTATCAAACAAAATAAAGGTAGCCTGAGTTAATCCTTATTACATCAGCTACCTGCCAGAGAAAGTCTCGTCAAAATAGGTCCAGCTGTTTCAGAGATTAGCCGGAACAAACAGACAGACAAAATAAAAGTAGCCTAAGTTACTCCTTATTACATCAGCTACCTGCCAGTGAAAGTCCCGTCAAAATCGGTAAAGCCGTTTCAGAGATTAGCCGGAACAAACAGACAGCCAGATAGACAGACAAAAAATGGCAAAAAATGATATTTTGGTATATGTACCGTATAAACATTCCGCATGTAGTAAAAAGAGGTTATTTTAATATAACAAACAGACATTCCAATTTTATTTATTTGTATAGATAGATGATGGTAACATACTCATATTAACAAAATAAATTGCAATTTAGTAAAAATTATTTTAGTTTAATTTTGTGATCATATTGAATGCCTGAATAAGGTAGACTGTTTAAATACTATTGTTAAACGCAAACACCAATTTTTTATGCAGTCATCAATAAACGTTTTTCATTTTCATTTTCATGTATTCCATGACAATTAATGCCTGATGTTCATAATCTGTAATCCGCACTTGGTCAGCATGGTGGGTCAAATGGAGACCTGTGGAACATAGAAAATGGTTGAAAAATACCAGTATTCCGATAAATCGCTTCCTGTAAATGTACTGGTAATGTACCGGTATGTTATGCACATTCTTATGACACAGCTCCATACAGGTGAGTGTCAGCCATGTTTTTTCCACTACTGCTTAAACATTATACTGAGAAAGAAACAGAAAGTTATATAAAAAGTATAATGAAATAATCCATATGCTATTTAAGGAAGCAATTTGTTGGCGTGATCGTGTGAGCGACGGCAAATGGGGCGACAATTACGGAGAAGTGGCCGCGGGGTCGTAAAAGTAAATTGGCTCGACCACATGGACGATACCTTTGATATCTAAATTAGAAAACTTTAAGAAAAAATGGGTTAACGAAATCTTCAGTACAATGAAATTGTTATTTAGATTTACAAGCACTTACAGAAAGGGAAGTCCACAATGAAATGGCCCGTATATTCTCCAATAATTGATAAACTAAATAGAAAAATATTTTTTTTTTATTTGAATGGTGTAGCAGACATGGACATCTACAACTGCGTACGAGGGTAACTACACTGCTGCTCTAAAGGCCGATGATCGCCTTAAGTAGGTCGGTAACTGTATCTTTTCAGCGAAACACAATAGACTTGCTTCGCGGCAGAATTAGATGCAGTGGTACTTTGGGGAGCCAAACACCATAAAAACCCCGCCTAAAATATTCTTAGGGGTAGGTTCTTTAGCCGCACTGAAGAACAGCGCTGCGTGAGATGTCTCAGATCAGCTAAAGTTGAGCCGCTTCCTTTTGCCTGTATTGCTACATAATGTTAAAATTATAGTGACGAGCTTTGTAAACGATTTTTATTATTAGTATCTCTCCTTAAGGTTCAAGGGTCGAAGATGTTATTTAACATATAGAGGCCCCTTTGAGACGCTTTAATAATTTTATGTGGTTACACATGGCAGACTCATCCTCGGCCGTATCATATAAAAAGTTACATGACCCGAAGATGGTTCCTAGCCAGGTGCACAGGAACTATTGCTATAAAAAGGGAAACTAAGATAAGGTCTTTGGGGATGAACGAACGAGGGACTGGTAGATGGGCTATGGAGAACTATGGGACATATTATTACTATTACTTCCCCGGGCAATTTCATAAGTTACTAATTAATTAAATAACTTAAGGTTAGCGGTAAAGCACCGTAGAACGTGAACCTTATCTATAATTACATTTAAATAAACGACGTGCTTTCTTACTCTCTTGAAGTAAATTTGAATGATTTACGTTGAACCATGAGTGTTACAATTACAGGTTAAATAGTGATGAACGTTGAAACTAATTGATCTCAACAGTCGACACATATTTAAAGATACATTTATACCTGAGTATTTCAACCATCACAGCATTGTGTACACAGTGGCATTAATTGATTTGTATTCCCCTCAGTTATCCGATCGGTCGTGAGCACAGATGGAATCACAGCACACACAATCAAATTAGCGGTTAACCTAATCAAATGAGGAGGCCCCCCGCACCGCGGAGCTGTTCAGACGTACACACTGTGTCTCTCTAAAGAAAAAATCATTTTAATAGTATTTACAGTGATTTTGTGGAAAATAATTACGTATTCACAAACTTAAAGTTCGTAACTTCAATGTAATAACGGCAAAACAATAAAAAGTGGTAAACTTTGCTCATAAAAACGTTTGTCAATTTGAAAGTGCACCAGTGACCGTTGAACCGAAGTACATAAATAGTGCGAGTGTTAAAACATTGCATGACTCATACCACTGTTGCTAAGCAATGTGAATCGCGTAAAAAGAAAGGAGTGCTAAGGAAGTATACGAAATTTTTGCACTTTGCTGATAAGTGCGCGTGGTTGAGCGTGTGCAACTAGTGATCGTAGCTCGCATTGTACTACTGATCGAGGTTCAAATCACGTCTCCCCATGTAAAAATTTTTTTTTCTTATTTTTTTAATTATTTTTACTGTGACATGATCTTCAATTAACTTTGTTATTTTTGAAGAAGAATTTAAAGGAGAAAAATATCAAATAATTTTTCGCCCATTTTGATTAAACATGAATAGCTCCCAGAAATGCGCTGGCTGCAGAAATCCATTAGCAAATAAAAAATTTCTGCAATATACTTCGTGCAAAAGCAATTATGACTTTGAATGTGCAAACATCAGTTCAAGATCATTTAATCTAATGGAAAGAAAAGAAAATTGGAAATGTCCGGAGTGTACTTGTAAGCGACCGAAAATGGATAATACGAACACACCGGTGCGAAATATTGGGATATCTTCAGACGAGCCGGCGAAGCTGGGGATGAGTGCGAACGTAGATGACTTCAACGATGAGAAGCACAACATAACTTACCGAACGAAAAATATACATATCCAATCATCCAGTGAAAGGAGCAGTCCAATTACAGCTCAGCAACAAACCAGTCCCGTCGAAAAAGAGTACGTTGTTAGGTCACAGGTCTCAACTCTGGAAGACTTGAAATCGTATATGAAAGAATTACTCGAAAATCAAATGGTCAGTATTTTGGAAGCTATTGATGGTTTGACAAACACAATTAGAAATCAAAATCAGCGAATTGAAGAACTCGAAGTCAGAGTTTCTGAGCTCGAAAAGTGTTCGCAAGAAAAACACGCTGAAATAAAACCAATTGAGAACGTAATAATGCAGTTACAAAATGACATAATAGAGCGAGATCAAGCCGTATTACGTAACGACCTTGAAATAGTCGGCTGTCCAGAGGTACCACATGAAAATTGTACCCATATTTTAATGACAATTGCAAACAAAATTGGAATGACGGTAGAAGAAAGGGACATCGTATCGGTAGAACGAGCGGGCCCGGCGCGGGAAGTGGCAGAGGACGGTACGCCAGCGCTGCCGCGTCCTCTTGTCGTGCGCTTGGCCCGCCGAGCTACACGTGACTCTTTGCTGCAAGCTGCACGCTCGCGCCGAGATTTAAATACAGACGGATTGAATTTGCCAGAACCCGCTCGACGCTTATACTTCAACGAGCGCCTCACAAAGTACAAACGTCAGCTTTTTAAAAAAGCACGGACACTAGCTCGCGAATCAGGCTACAAGTACGTGTGGACGCGCGATGGCAAGATCTTTGTCCGACAGGAGCAAGGGAAACAAAGGCATCTAATATGTAATGAAAATGATTTAGAAAAGGTGTTTACAAAAAAGGGCAATTTAAAAGCCGTTGGTGTCATCTCTTGTAACATCTAAAGATTTTCATTTTTACTGTTATGTTATATTTCGTGTTCTATCTCTTTGTATTCGCTGTACTCGTTAGCTCAAAATTGTCGATTTAATTTTTATAACAGACAGACCTTATTTATGTTTTTCCCTTTAAATTTTTCTTTAAAATATTTCTATGAAAATCTGTGTTTATAATACTTGCAATAAAACTCTACTGCTCACAAACAACATTCTTACACGGTTTCGATCACAATTATACATATATATATACAATACAATTCATAATTATTATCATTTGATTATTTATTATTAACCTGACATATTACACAATTAATTTTGACATTTGATATTTGACATTAAGTTTATATTATATATTTAAGATCGTATGGTTACTACCAAGAATAAATATTTAAGGCTAGGGTTACTGAATGCTAGGTCTTTAAACACAGGCCGCGATGAATTCCTAGTAACTGTTCTTAAGTATGAACCCGACATTCTGGCTATAAATGAAACGTGGTTAAAAGATGGGGAGGAAACACTCGCGCCTACAATACCGAACTATCGTTTTGTGCACAGAGCTCGTCAATGCAAAAAAGGTGGTGGAGTAGGGTTTTATATTAGACGAAGTATCACTACACGTATTCGACGGCACCCGACGTCCTCATTGGAACAGATGTGGCTGGAAGTGCAATTACCAGGAGCCACTCTGGCCCTAGGCACTGCCTACAGGCCAGAGAGCGTTGGAGTTCACGATACAATAGATGCACTTAGCGAATCAATAAACTCTATGGGTCGATGTACTTACACCTGCATTTTAGGCGATTTCAATGTTGACATGGCTCATTCGGGCTCTTCAAAAGTAAACGAGATAATCCAATTTTGCCAACAACACAATCTTGAGCAATTAGTTACACAACCGACACGAATCACTGACTATTCAGAAACTATACTAGATCTTGTCATGACAGATAGCATGTCTAAATGTAGGAATCTTTCAGTTATACACAATCATTGTCTAAGTGACCACGCTCTAGTGCTCCTAGATTTTGACACCAAGAAACCAAAATTGAATAAACAAGTAAAACTTCATAGAGCCTTGCACGACATAAACCAAGAACTATTTATGCAGGATCTCAAACTTATTCCCTGGGAATCTATTTATTACATAGACAATGTTGACGATATGGTTGAATCTTTTAACGCATACATTACTAAACTGTTTGACTTTCACGCCCCAATACATACACTGACTATTCGAGATAAACCTAAGCCGTGGATCACCAATATGATAAAGTTTATGATGAATTTACGAGACGAAGCCTTAATACAATATCAAAAAGATAAAAAAGATAGTTCTAAAGCTTATTATCGAAGCCTTAAAAACTTAGTTACTGCGTCTACGGAACGTGAACAAAAAGCTTATTTTAATAATTACATTAATAGTAATTTGAATAAACCTGCTCTTCTGTGGCGCAACATTCGAAAGATAGTTCAGCCAGATAATAAGCAGACAAGCTTGATACCGGAACACCTGAATGACCCTAATTTGATTAATGACCATTTTTTAAATCTACCACAATGCACTGACATAAACACTACACAAAATAGCATAAATTTTATAACACCTCCTGAACTCGACTGCTTCGAAATAAAACCAACAACTGACATGGAAATCAAACGAATAATAAATAATATTAAAACGAAGGCTTCCGGATATGACAACTTAAATATTGATATGATAATTATGACTCTAGACTTAACTCTTCCTATTATAACAACGATAATAAACAAATGTATTCAAGACAGTGTTTTTCCTACATTATGGAAAAAAGCACTCGTAAGGCCTATTCCTAAAACAAACAGTGTTAATGAGCTAAAAGACTTGCGTCCCATTTCAATCCTACCTGTGCTATCGAAAGTTCTTGAAAAAGTTGTGCTCGTCCAAATGCAGCAATACATACAAAATAAAAATATAATTCCCAAATATCAGTCTGGATTTAGGCGAGGTCATGGCACCGAAACTGCTCTCATGCATGTCACAGACAACCTTACCGAAGCCTCGGATAAAGGGCTCAGTAGTATTATGGTATTGCTTGATTACTCCCGGGCATTTGACTGCATACATCCAGATTTGCTTTTACATAAGCTTAAGCACTACGGATTTTCTGTTAGCTCGTGTCGATGGTTTCAATCATTTTTAACAGAAAGGCAGCAAATGGTGGTCACAGAAAATAAAGACGGGCAGAAGTTATTTTCCTCGCTCACGCCTCTGAAACGAGGCTTGCCACAGGGTTCTCTGCTCAGCCCAGTCCTGTTTTCTATTTTCACAGCAGACTTACCAACAGAAATCAAATCTTGCAAATACCATCTATATGCGGATGATACACAATTATACTACTCTTTCGAAGGTAAGAACGTAAAAGAAGCAGTTAAAAAAATCAACGATGACCTTGATGCCATCTACAACTGGTCTCGGAAAAACTCCCTGGTTCTTAATCCAACAAAATCACAGGTATTAGTGTTAGGTACCAAACACCAAATTAAAACCGTGCTAGATTGCAAAGAAAATGTTAGAATTAACAATGTTCCTTTAACACTAGTAAGCTCTGCACGTAATCTTGGTTTAATATTAGATGGACAACAGAAGTTTGAGGAACATATAAATAATAAAATAAAAGTAGCATATTTAAAATTAAAAACACTGTACAGAATTAGACCTTATATTAAAGAAGAGCTTCGTTTACTCTTATGCGACTCCTTAGTTCTATCTCAATTTACTTACTGCAGTGCTGTTTATGGCCCTAAACTTAAAGTTAATACAGAAAAGGCAATACAACGAGTGCAAAACGCCTGCATCCGATTCTGTTATGACGTGCCGAGGGGAGAATACATAACTCCCTATTTAAATAAGAAGGGTATACTGAATATGAAAGCGAGGAGAGATCTTCACTATGCTTGCACTACACACAGGGTGATATGGAACAAAAGACCGGAGTACTTATTCGAAAAACTACTGTGGGTTAAGGATTTGTCCCATCGAAGCCTACGTTCCAACACACAAACACTTCTTCAAATACCTGCACACAATACAACCAGATTTAGGACCAGTTTCAAATTCGCTGCAGCAAAAATTTGGAATGACCTGCCTCCCCCATTAAGAGAAAAAACGACCCACCAAGCCTTTAAAGCTAGGTATATATAAATCAGCGCTTATGTATAAACAACTTGCTGCAGAGAATTTGACAGCTGCATCCCATAAATTTTTAAATTTAAGGAGCTTCTTTGAGCTTAAATCAAACACCACACACACACACACACACACACACACACACACACACACACACACACACACAAACGCAGGAATAAGTTATAATTAGTGACATGTAGAATCAAATTTAATACTAATAATTTTTATTTGTTGACATTTGAATTTATTATTGTAATTATTATTATTATTAGAATTATTGGAATTTGTTTTTAATTTTATT
Source organism: Pyrgus malvae (assembly GCA_911387765.1). Classification (NCBI taxonomy): domain Eukaryota; kingdom Metazoa; phylum Arthropoda; class Insecta; order Lepidoptera; family Hesperiidae; genus Pyrgus; species Pyrgus malvae. Next base: position 185,231 of record OU426958.1, on the reverse strand, counting down.
TCTTTGACATCATTTATAAATAATGTAATTTACTGTTAATGTAATGAATTATGTAATCATGTGTACTGTCAAAAAATGTACCTAGTTGACGGGGGTACAAACTTCCTCAACTCCCGCACTACACCTCAGGGAGATGGGGCGACTGAAAATCAGCGCTGCACGAGGTCAGCACCTCGCGGTAGCAAAAGCTGAGTCGCTACCTTTTGCCCAGTGCCTGAATACCATGTAACATTTTAATACATATACCTACTGTTGATGATGGTTCGGGCGAAAAGAATAAAACAATAAGGATATTCAATGGAGCCAAAAATAGGTTAGGCGAAGTCAATTGTTGTGCGTGTGGTGTACCGAAAATTTTACCGATCTCCAATGTTTTAGAACGTCATTGCATTTGAACTCAAAACAAAGTTTTTTCTTAATATTTAAAATTTACTTCGCCAAACCTGCTTGTCCCGTCTTTATTTGAGAAAAAAGGTTGAAACATTAGTAAATTAATATAAAAAATACAAAATACCACACGCTAATTAAAATAAATATATTATAAAAGTACACTTAAAAAACCTTAAATTAATTATTAAGGTTTAGTACCAGGTGGGACCCTTTACCAACGCCAACATTCTCCCCCTCAGTGTCGTGACTGCGACACTCATTTCTCAAAAGTAATGCAACACGAGACGCTGGACGCTTCTTGATCCCAGACCGTGTTTTTACATCCAAAATCCGAACTCTACCATCGGATCCAGGATACACTTTATGGACTATTCCTTTAGGCCAAACGTTTCGAGGAGACGCAGGATCGACAATAACAACAACATCACCTACTCTCAATTGCGTGCCTTCCCGATCCCATTTGTTACGGGGCGCTAGTGTAGGCAAAACTTCTTTCATCCACCTAGACCAAAACAAATCTGCCAAGCGTTGAGCTATACGCCACTGTTTCCTGAGATACAAGTCACTGTCATCAAACATACCAGCCTGCGGTAGATTAGAAGAGGATCCTATTAAAAAATGGTTGGGAGTCAGGGACTCTGGATCTCGTGGATCGACAGAAACATGAGTTAACGGTCGACCATTTATCATATTTTCTACTTCGCATAAAAAAGTATTGAGGGTCTCATCCTTAGGCACTCTCTCCTTTAAAACGACTTTTAAAGCAGTTTTTACACTACGTATGAGGCGTTCCCATGCGCCTCCCATATGAGGACTAGAGGGTGGAATGAATTTCCATTGAACTCCCCTATTTATAGCGTCCGTCTCTAAGCACTCTTTATTGAGTACCACCTCTTGATAAGCCTTTTTCAGCTCGGCGTCCGCACCTCGCAAGTTAGTACCGTTATCAGAAAAAATTGTGTGTGGCCATCCTCTGCGTGCGGCCATTCGCCGCAGAGCCATTATCATGGAGTCGGTGGTGAGGGTTACAACTGTCTCTATGTGTACCGCACGTACTGTGAGACATGTAAAAAGTACCCCGTACCGACGCTGTCGGCTACGCCCGACTAAAACTTCCATCGGCCCAAATAGGTCTACACCACACATAGTAAACGGTCTCTGATGATGCGTGAGCCTGCTGTCAGGTAAGTCACCGAGGCGAGGAGGACTCGGTAAAGCTTTGCGAAATCGACAAATCAAACATTGACTCGCTATAGAACGAACTGTAGGCCTCAATCTGATGAGCCAATATTTCTGCCTCAAATCGTTAATTACAGTTTCATTACAAGAATGAGCTGCGTTAACGTGATAGTGCAATACAATAAGCCGAGCGATGATATTTTTGCCATCTAAAATGATGGGAAACTTTGTAGAATAATCTACATCTCTAGCGTTACCTATCCTACTGCCTACACGTAAAATATCATTATTATCTAGAATCGGTGTAAGTGTACGCAACCGACTATCTCGTTTAATTTCACATTTTGATTTTATTAAACTAATTTCACTAGAAAAAGATTGCATTTGAGAAAAACGAATTAATAATGTTTCAGCTTTGCACATTAACTCGTCATTAATGAATTGAATTGACTTTTTCTTACATTTTTCAATAAATAACAGAACCGTAGCAGTAGCTCGTAGCAAACGTAGCCAGCTAGAAAATCTACTGGGATCTGGAACGGGTAAGTCATCTAATTTATTACTCTCGTAAATGTTATTAACCTTTTCTAATATTTCATGATTAGATACTTTTATTTCAGGTTGCAATGGCCAAGAAGAATGCGGTTGATATAAAAACGGAGGTCCAGTAAACCACTCCGACTCGCTACGGAGAACGTAGTTTTTATTCTTTGTACATAAATCTGCTACGTTCAAGTCTGTCGGCACGTAGTGCCATTGACTAGCACTGCTTAACTCATCAATCTCCCCTAGTCTGTTGGCAATAAAAATTTTATAAGTCCTACAATGATTTTTTATCCAATAAAGAACAGTCGTAGAATCACTCCAAAAATATACAGAATTAGGTATTAAACGATGTTCTGTTTTAATGCTATTCGCAAGTTTACAGGCTAACACTGCACCCTGTAATTCTACGCGTGGTACAGAAACAGGTTTTATAGGAGTGACTTTGCATTTGCTAGCAATAAAAGCTACCGTTACGAGACCATCGCTTCCCTCTTTGCGCCAGTACGCTACGGCTGCGTACGCGCTGGGCGATGCATCGCAAAAAACGTGCAATTGCAAAGAAGTACGAGTATCATTATCACTACTGCTGATTCGAAAGTACCAACGCGGAATTCTTATCTTATTTATTTCTTGAGCTTCACTAATCCATGTCTTAAATAATTTAAACAAATCATCATTAAGAATTCCATCCCATTGAATATTTGTTTTCCAAATTTCGCGCATTAAAATTTTCCCCTTTATTGTAAATGGTCCTAAATATCCGTGTATGTCAAAAATGGACATGACAATACACAAGACTTCGCGTTTAGTTGGTATTCGTTTGAAATGCAAGATATCCTGCGGTGTCCGTTTAAATGACAAGTCGAAGGCTAGCATATCGTCGCACGGGTACCATAAAAGCCCAAGTGCGCGCTCTGGTTGCTTGTCAACTTCAAATCTTATCGCCTTGTCATTGAGGCTATCCGTAGGAAATTCTGAAAGTACTGAAGGTACATTACTCAGCCAATTACGCATGTGAAATCCGCCTTGTTTGTGAATGTAACTTACATCTTTAATTATTTTCATAGCATCGTTTTGGTCATTAAAACTATCTATATAGTCGTCCATGTATTGATTGTTTTTTATTGCATGAACGGCTTTAGGCATCGTACTTTCAAAACGTGAGGAGTTTTTATTCTGATTTATAAACTGAGCTATGAAAGGAGAACAGTTCGCCCCGAATATTAAAGAAGTCATAACATATATTTGAACGGAACCATTTTCTTTCCAAAGAAATCTTAAGGCATTCTGATCTTTTTCTTTAATTTTAATTCTCAAAAACATATCTTTAATATCACCAATTATACCAATACTATTTTCTCTAAACCTAAACATTATGCCATACAAAGAATTTAGTAAGTCAGGTCCCTGAAGTAAAAAGTCGTTTAGCGAAAAACCATTACTTTTAGCAGCGGCATCAAAAACCAACCTTAATTTATTTTTATTTGGATTGTCAACACCGAAATGAGGTAAGTACCATACACGCTCTGTGGACGTGTCCCTACAGTCAGAATCACTAAGCTTCCTAGCATAGTTATTTTCTAACAAGTGTGTAATTCGTTCTCGATATCGACTCTCATATTTTGTATCACTTAACATTTTTCGTTCGATAGAATTTAAGCGTTTCAAGGCTACAGGATACGAATCTGGCATAACCAAAGAGTCAGATTTCCAGAGAAGACACACGAACCATTGTTCATTAATCAATTGGGCTGACTCGTTTAAAGTATTGACAGCTTCCACCTCGTATATATTTTGCCGTGGCTTATTAAAAATACCTATCGAGTCTAGCGAAAAGAAACGACGCATTAACTCGTGTAGATCTGTTTCTGAGCTACTTTTAAAAGAATGAAAATTAGCGTTACTATTATTATCTTCCATATAGTTAGCTAAAGACGACGTGACGGCAAAAGAGCTCGGTGACTGTTCGGAGGATTTAACAACAGTGTGTAAAGAAGAATCGACGATGTTTACGTTCGCGCTGCTAGAATAGGACTGGGAAACCTTACCTGCCCGTCCCGCGGTGGCAGCGTGGCGGTCGCTGCTCCAGCTTTCGTCAACGACCGTGTTCGTCGATCTTAAAGCTCCGTGTAAACACCATCCTAATAATGTCTGCGTGATAAATGGCCCACCTGGCTTGAACCTTTTACAAACATCTTGCAATCTGAGCGTGGCGGTTACCAGATTTTTTATTTTTATAGCGAAATTGACTATTTCAGTATGGTAGGCTTGTGGTAGGGGTTGTATCTTTTTTAACTGGCCAATCACTCTCTTCATAATAATTTCTGGTCTACCAAATTTTAGCTGCAGCGTGTCTATTATTTCTTGGGGAGAAGTGGCACTCATAAGAAGAGAGGCCGTGGCCTCCTTTGCATCTCCGCGTAAGCATTTTCGTAATCGCCATACATTCTCTGTATCACTGTACTTACATAGTCTTGTAGATTCATAAAAGGCTTCCTTGAAATGCAGCCACTCCATGGGGTCTCCAAAAAATAATGGTAAGTCTTTAGACACTGCTAGTCTGGACAAGAGCTCTTGGTTGTTGCTTTTAGAGGTCGAAGCACTGATGACAGCATCTTGTATAGCTTTTGTTAGATTCTCAATTATGGGTAGGGCTTGGAGACTTGCAGTAGTCCCGGCGGGTTGTCGCTGTGGGTCGTGATTTAGATCGAGCGACGGCTCTGGAGCGAGCACTGACTTCTCCAACCAGTCTTCAACTTTGCTCTTACTTGAAATATCAGATGAACGTTTGGAGTGTCGTGACGAGTCTGCTAGGCTCGCTAAGTCCGCCTGTAATTTCTTTTGTAATAACTCCTTCTTTAGTTGCGCTGCTTTCATTACAAGCGCAGCTTGAGCTTCTTCCATTTCAACTTTGGCTTTTTCCTGAGCTGCTTCAAATTCAAGCTGTTTCTGTCGCGCAGTATGTGACGATGTGCTTTTCCTGCTAGCGGCGTCACTTTGTGATACCGTGCACGCTATGCCGTTGTCTGACTTGCCTGCATGTTGGACTGTAGGTTTCTCCATTGTCTTCTCCACGTTAGTCAATAATTCTTTCTTCAACTGTGCTCGCGTTTTCATAGTAAACGGCGGCGTTTTGAACATTGACATCCCTGTTTACAGGTTTGGATTCTTTTCTTAATCCGGCCGAAGTACCAAACTTTGTTGATGATGGTTCGGGCGAAAAGAATAAAACAATAAGGATATTCAATGGAGCCAAAAATAGGTTAGGCGAAGTCAATTGTTGTGCGTGTGGTGTACCGAAAATTTTACCGATCTCCAATGTTTTAGAACGTCATTGCATTTGAACTCAAAACAAAGTTTTTTCTTAATATTTAAAATTTACTTCGCCAAACCTGCTTGTCCCGTCTTTATTTGAGAAAAAAGGTTGAAACATTAGTAAATTAATATAAAAAATACAAAATACCACACGCTAATTAAAATAAATATATTATAAAAGTACACTTAAAAACCTTAAATTAATTATTAAGGTTTAGTACCAGGTGGGACCCTTTACCAACGCCAACACCTACTATAAAATTATGTAAATGTAATAATGTAAAAGTATTTTGTAAATGATTGTGAGATTGAGGCAATAAACGTTTTATTATTATTATTATTATTAAATTGTGTAGTACCTACGCATATTATATTTTCCGTGCTTCGGGGACGTTGTATTTCGCCACCTGTGCTACTCAAATTCAATTAAATATTTCAAATTAAACAGTTAAAATTGCTTAAAGTGTTTTCCATGGAAATCCCTTTTACCGCGGTAAAAACTAGCCTATGTCCATCCCATGGTCTAAAATTGTGTCCATTCCAAATTTCACTAAAATTGGTGTTTACGTTTGGACGTGAAAGCCGAACATACATACAGACAGTCAGCCTGAGAGACTGACAGGCAAACATTGTCATTTTTGCGTTTATAATATTAGTAGGGAAGTAGAGATTACCTGTTGCTTAACGAAGAGAAGCCCTGATAGCAATAATGATTTTATGTATGTTCTCGTTCATAGCTGTAGTCTATTGTAGAGCAGAATTATACTATAAAAGAGAAACTTCCGACACCATTTGGACTCGTGGTGGTCCTCCACAGTCCACTTTGCACGCTCATTTTTACCACGGACGTGTAAGTTATGGGACAGCCTTCCAGCTGAGGCATTTCCAGTGGACTATGACATCGGGTTCTTCAAGAAAGCTGTAAAAAGAGCTCACCTCCAAAGCTGGCAATGCTCGGGAGGCTCACCTGGGGTTGCCCGTGTCCATAGGCGACGGTGATCACTTAACACCATGTGAGCCGACTGCCTTTATGTACGGTTTATTAAAAAAAACTTCACGGGTTGAGCAGTTTCTGAGAGGCGCCATTCTTGTAATGTTCACGTATTTAATATCAATATGCTAGTCTACCGATTTGTATCAGACGTCAACTTTTACTAATGGAAATAAAATAATTCCAATAAGCTGGAAAATATAATAATATTATTCTTATCGACAGTAGTGAATGGAAATTAATGTAGTTCTGAAAATAATACTTTTAACATCTAAATCCATACTAATAATATATTATATACTATAATAATAATATATTATAAAAAAAAATATATATTATACTATAATAGTCGACAACTTCTTTTGATTCTATATTTCACGGGTTTCACCTTTAAGCTCTGTTTTTTTTATCTAGGTCTCTACATATCTTAACTAAACAAGGCTCCATTCATTACTTAGGGAAAACTTAGTGTCAAAACATTAAGATTCCCACAGGGACAATTTGACACACTAGGACTAATTTGCTATCAGTAAAGATAAATCCAAGAGACAAGTCTTTCCAGATCATAGTTTCATTTGAAGCAAGCTATTAAGGTTCAGTCTTCTGAAAACCGTATTTAAGTTCAAATCAAAGAATCCTTTTTACGTCCCACTGCTGGGCACGGGTCTCTCCCCATTATTGGGGAGGTCTGGAGCTTACTCCACCACGCTGCTCCATTGCGGAACAATACTATGCTGAAAACTTGAATTCCTTTTCAATAGACTTGTATCACTCCGCCAACTTATCTCTAAGCTCCATAGAGGCAGTATTTCTGCAGCTTAACGGAAACTTCCCCAGGCTTTGTACACTGGGATGTCATAAAGGAATGAATAAAACTTTATCTATCAATCGTGACATTATAAAAGTATGGTGCAGAATACAACTGTTGGGCTAAGGTCATAGAAAATACAGTAACTATCAGAACGCAAAATGTGATTTTGCTTCAAAAGGAAAACAATATGTCCACATCATGATGTGAGCCATGCCTCATTACCTCTACTAGCTCTATGAAAACAGTAAAGTAATTATTAGTTTCTTATTTGTAAATAAACGTATGAAGACTGAATAGCATTTTCACCTTCATGCCTTAATTACTGACCTATAACCTCAGCAGCCGACACCAAGTTGACTGTATAATCAGTGTATAATCATAAAGACTTTGTCCCCATTCGGTGTTAAAGAAGCATGATTGGGCTCACTTGAGAATTTAAACACAATCTGAACCTTGATGATTATTACTATCGCATTATTTTATAGACTCTTTACTATAGAAATCTTATGTTTGCAGTACCAACTAAAACTAGACATATTTATAGGCAAAATTTCATTATAAACTAGCAGCCACCCGCGACTTCTTCCGCGTGGAATTTGGTATTAATTATAGCATGATATTATACATAGCCTAAAACGTTCCTCGATAAATTGACTACCCAACACAAAAATAAAATTTATCAATTCGAACCAGTAGTTAGGTGTTAATTAGTGCGTTGAAACGAAAAACTCTTCAGCTTTATACATATACTAGATGTGTCCCGCAGTTCATCCGCGTTAGAGAGGATCATTAGCATAAAGTGAAGTCCCTTCTGAAGTGCAGTGGACCGGCTTTCTTGTAGGACTATTTAAGATAAACGTTTCCATCATACATTACGAATTTGTAACTCTAGCGGTTTTAGCAGCGCACGCCAGAATAGCTCGCAGATGGTAAATTTTTTCCTACTTACTTGACATTTATCGTCATAATTTGGACAATTCACACAATATCTTTATAAATTGTAGCCTATGTGTTATTCTGATGTATAAGTTGTAAAAGTTGTGTTATTGTAAAGTTTAATTTAAATCCATTAAGTAGTTTTTACGTGAAAGAGTAACAAAGATCCATACTTATAAACTTTTGCGTTTATAATATTAGTAGCATTTTCCAGATCATTTGAGAAGTTTCTGGAACTTTCTCAAATATTTTCAATTAATTAAAATAATTTGCAATTATTTTAAAAATTTCCAAATCATTCGAAAAAAGATTACAATTATTTTAAAAAATCCAGATAATTTGAGAAGCTTTCTTGAATATTCTCAATTAATTGAAATTATTTAAAAAATCCAAATTATTCGAGAAGTTTACACAACAAAAAATAATAAAATCACAAATACTCAAGAAAAACACCTTTCTCACTCTAGGAAAGTACTGTATGGAGTGCCTCAAGGAAGTATTTTGGGCCCTTTGCTTTTCTTGATTTATATTAACGATTTTCCTAAAGTCATAAAACAACCTATGATACTGTTTGCTGATGATAGTACAGTTATATTTACTAAAGAAGACGTAGGTCCTTTCGAAAGTAATATAAATAACGCTCTTGAAGCACTAATAGACTGGCTAGATAGTAACAATCTTAAAATTAATCTTGATAAAACTAATATAATAACATTTAAAAACAAAGTATCATATGGACAGCCAGTAAATGTTTACTATAAAGTAAAGCTAATATCTGAAATAGAAACAACAAAATTTTTAGGACTATACATAGACAGCAAACTAACATGGCAGTCACACAAAGAACATGTTTGTAAAAAATTAAATAAGTTATTTATTTATTTATTTATTTATTTATTTCAAACATATTTACAGCTAACATTACAGGTTATAAACCTAATGCATTAGTGTAAAGAACATAATTTACTTAAGTATATCTAATTAAATACCTACATGCCAAATCAATAAAATACAATTTTCATTTGCTCTATATAAATTAACGAAGGTTGTTAGTAAAACGGTGGTTTTAAATGCCTACCATGCTTATGTTGGTCCAACTCTAAGATACGGATTAATAATCTGGGGTAACGCGACGGGAATTCAAAATATTTGTATTTAAAGCCCAAAAAAAGTGCATCCGCGCAATATGTCAATTACAACAAACGGATATTTGTAGGCAGCACTTTCGAAATTTAAAAATAATGACGCTCCCTTCTTTATACATTTATGAGATCTCTTTAATGGTCAAAGCTGAAATCACTAAATATGAAACGCTTAAATCGAAAAGACATGACAATAAACTTTGTTCAATAGCTTCTAAAACAAGACAATATCATAACAGTGTCTTTTGATTGGGACCAAAAATATACAATAACCTACCGGAATTCCTCAAAATAAAAGAAGGCAATGAGTTTAAAAAGTAACTTAAAACGTATTTACTGGAAAAGGCGTATTACTCAGTCACTGATTTTCTAAAAGATAAAGCGGCATAAAGGAATTCCATAAAAACCTGGGAGGTTTTTTTTCCGCCGGCTTTTTTTCCGCTCAGTGTACAAAAACCCTGCAATATTGGTACCCAAAGCCGACGATCGGATCCGATCCTAAAATAAAAGTAATTAAAATAAGTTAACTAAAAGGCGCAATATGGGTACAAACAAAGATAAATGTAGTATACATAATAATATAATAAAATAAATGACACTATTTCAATGTAGATTTTTATGTTTGTAATTTGTAATTAGTTAAGTTTTAATTAAGTTTTAATTATTATAATATTTGCAAATGTATAAAAACACCTTTTGTAAACACCCATATTTGTGCAAATAAAAGTCTTTGTCTTTGTTTCTGGAACTTTCTCGAACATTCTCAATAAAATTAAAATTAAAATTAAAATAGTTTGCTAGATCATCCCAGAAGTCCCTATTGGTTTGAAAAGGACAGATATTTTTTTTAAGATTTTTCCACCCACTTGCACCCACCGCGATCAAACTCCCTTACTATCATCTACGTACTAAGGGGTATTTCCCACCCCAACAGGAAGTTGATTGGAGTTAATGATAATAGAGAAAAACGTGTCTTTACGTACAAAAAATCCTTTTACTTTTTATATATCATATATTAATAGTTCAAGTAGGTATGTGACGTAGGTGTCCACTACACATATTATTTACATCAGGAATGTAGATATTCGGTCGCCGGAAATCGCGTATTTACGTCCAATAATCACACACGAATAAATCACAATACAAAGGTTTTCAGCTCTTTACTATTTTTAATTAGTAACCCATCGGCTGTCGGATGTTTTCAAACCGCCCATATAAGGCCTCTGAAAAAGTATAATGACTGCTATCTATCGATAACAACCGGGACCAAAGAAATTTTGTATCTGCTAGTCACCCATATCACACCTGATCGCGTCCATTTCTCTTAGCAGCGTAGATCACTTGCGTTTTACGCTAGCTAATGGGTCATAAGCGCTTCGCATTTTGTGACGTGACATCATCTAATAAATCTATGAACGCCGACTGCCCGCATGATAAAGGATGATCATTGTTACGTTACGCTGATTGTAACATTACGTAGAGGCTTGAGCGTTCGGCTTGCGTTCGTCGACTGTTTATAAAGTGAAGTGAAAAGTTAATTAACCTTTCATTGTTTTGTTATGACGTTGTCGCATTAAACTATCGACCATAAACCGACTTTGCAGACGACCATTTTAAGAGCTAAGAAAATAACGCAATAATTATGCATTTTTTCTTGTGATTTATGTTTTCATCCTGGTGATTCATTCAGAAGAACCCACAATTTACATAAGCTACTTATAATTGATTTTACAAGCTCTGTGTTAAACTCCACCAATTTTTTTGAATGAAAATACTTTAAAGACAGATTGAGTATATATTTTAATATACCGATCGGATCTGGTTGTATTAGTGAAGTGTACTGACAAGCGCGATTGTGCGTGTACGCTTTGAAGCGTTCAAAGACATTAGATGTCTCTGTCATTAACAAAAAAAAACCTTTAAAAATTATTCCATGTGTAGTCACACAACTTTTCTATGTTTCGTTGTCATGCTGATGTTGATATTGTCGACACTGAGCGCTCTCGACACACATGCACACTAACACAATGTGCACATGTGCAATGCTTCCTCGCCTTTTTGTCCTAAAATTACCTTCTTAATAATAAGGAACGAAAAGAGTTAAAACACTAAATAAAAACAATTACATTTTGTTTTCAGACAAGAATAAAGGCATTTCAATATTTTTTTAGTAGTTTATAGTATTTGAGAAAGTATTGTATATACTGTAAGGTGTAAGAACAAGAATTCCTTGAATTATACATTCGTTTCTGTTGATATTTTCTCATGAGGGAGGGTCGGTGAAGGTCTGTCGTCTACCGTCGCGGCTCAACTGCCAGTACATTGTGACTCACTGCGACTCAATGTCAATTGTCACGTTGTGTTTCTCACACACACTTTGCTTTACTTTACAGGATCGAATACCAAACACTGGTATATTACGGAGAACCAAGCTTAGCGGGATGGAGGCTATCGTTATGGAATCCGAGTTGCGTTGGTGCGGCCACCTTAGGCGTATGGACGATTCCAGACTCCTAAAAGCTATTTTCTACCCCAATATAAAATGGCCTCCAGATTTGCGTTTTCCCTCTCGTAGTTCCACGAGTGACCATAGGCAAAGTCTGGTGAGGCCGAAACAGGAATCGCGCAACACTATGAAACTTGCTACAGCGAATTATGAGAAGCGTCGACTTAAAGATCTCAACGTCTTGCTATAAAGATCCAGCCCAGACATTCCTATACCTATAATGCATCCGGCCAATTGTACCGTTCGCCTTGTAATCGGACGTGTAAAACAAAATTTGGGTTCGCGAGTCAGTCTCGCGCACACGCCCGTACTCATCCAATCTAGCCAGGCCCGCCGTTAACAGACGTTGTTGATCTAGCGGTCGCCCGGACTTTAGTTTTAGAATTTTTCTAAAATAATAGTAGCCTAAGTAATTCTTTATTACATCAGCTACGTCCCAGTGAAAGTTCCGCCAAAATTGGCCGGTCTGTTACGAGCCTCAGGGTCGGAGGGTTTTTAAAAAAAAGATTTCGAATGATTTCAAGACGCGACCGATTGGTGTGGAGGGTGGACTGAGACTGACTGGGCTGGAAGGCTGAGCGGAGAGGAATGAGACAGAATGCTGAGGGTGCAAGAATAGGTGCGGAGTCAGCACAAAGGGGTGCATAGACCATCTGTAACAGCCCCCTGCGGAAGACTAAACATCGGGGTTGAAACGATGTTTGGGAAAAGGAAAATTATATATTTGTTCTCAAACTGGGAGCTGGAATTACTTTAGATTTTGAATGACATTCATTGGCATTGACGGGAATAACAATTTCGGGTATTGGTATGTCCTCTGGAGGAGAAACTCTAGGAGCTGTCGAATTTCTAGGAAATTGAAAGGATAATCGGCCTCGCGATTTAATAAAAAAGTAGAATTTCGAAATACAAAATACAAGAATGATAAAAGTTATAACTAGTAAAAGTATCGAATAATGAGTCCCATATTGAATTATAGGATGCTGATTTAATATTTTATCCGCTTCAACGGAAATTGAATTTAATTTGGATATTGTATTTTTCGAGAATATATCTAGATCTATATTATGTAATTTAATAGGAGACTCATGGTTTATTTTATATTTAAAATTATCAAAAAAACAGCAGGAGTCATTAATAATATTAAAGTCTGATTTTACAGTTGTTACATTAATAATAAAGTTATTTAAATTTGGAATTAATTTTGTGTTTTTACAATTTGCTTTGCAGTTAGTAGGTATATATAGAATACCTGTTCCTAAAATATTTAATTCAATCATATTTTTAGTAGGACATTCAATAAATACTTTATTATTCTTAGATTGTACAAATATATACTTATTATTGCTAATAGGTTTCCATAGATCGATATCACCGAAAATAAAGTCTGTTTTGCACTGTTTAGGGAGAGCACTTATCACACTGGACATAATTTCACTTTCGCAACTGGGTTTTGCACTTGTGGGGAATACACTTAACACGTCACAGATAAAATTCCGCCGATTTATCGCTTTGCATTCTTGTAGTGATTCTATGTTACAATATTCGGATTTATCCTTGGTCATTGCTATATATTTCGAATTAGGAACAATATAACTAAAAGAGTTGGGTTCCCTGCTCTTATGAGGAATTGGTAATGCAATTGTATGAAACAAATTGAATTCTTTAGGAGAGACTAGCGGTAATCGTAATACAAAAACAATTTTGTTATTTATACTATAACTTATAACATTGGAAATATTCATAAGTAAATAAATTTCACTTAAAGCTAGGTTTACAGGAAGCTTATAATCTACAGGTAAGTATCTATAGTTATCGACAAGTTCCTGGTATAGTTGCGTGGGACGCAAAATCGCTGGATGCATAATGTTTTGACTGCTAAGGAGTATAGCATTTGTTACATCTTGCAGTTGGAATGATAGGGTGAGCATGGATGCTTCTAAAACATTCAGGACAGAATTAATCTTATTTTTTATACTCAACTCATTAGAAATAATAGTTAAGTTCTTTAAAGATGCAGAGAACGTGTCGATAGCTTCATTAAGGCTAAGTTCATTTAGCTTAATTTTATGTAAAGTAATATTAAATTCACTTAAAGTAGAAGCAGTAACTAAAACATTTTGCTTAACTAAGGATGCTATTCTTCTTTCATTATCCTGGATATTTTGAATTGCATTATCGTATTTAATAGCGTCATTTTCATCGAGAGTACCAAAAATGGTTTTTGCCAGGGTGCCTACACCACCTATCCACGCTCTTTTGATTCGTTTATTAAGTAAATGGGCAAAAGAAGAATATTCAGAAACCATATCATTATATCGAATTGAAAGCGGATCTAAGACATTATTACACTCTAAGTTATTTGAAATTTCAAACTGAATTTTATTACACAAATGACGTGTTGTACCTAAGACAGAATTAATATTTTTAATGTGTGGTTCAATATAAGAAATATCTAAAGCAGTTACAACGTCTAAATGACCTGTATTAATTTGAAGTTCACCGACAGGATCAAAATAAATGCCAGGACTCGAGTTGATTTGCTGAACATAATCTTGACAGTGGCCTGGGGCCAAAACGCTGTAATGAGAGAAGTATCATAGATAAATACTAAAACATTTTTAAACATAATTATATAGTTTACATTTAAGAAATAAAATAATGAAACCAGGACTATCCTGATTTATCAGTATCTACGTGCTTAACCTCGTCGTAGTGATGACGAACATGTCGTCGATTTATCAGTAGAGACAGGGTATGGTTACCGTGTATTTTTACTACTTTGTATGGACCTTTCCATAGAGGTGATAAGGCCTTTCGTAACCTGAGATGATTCTTAAGCATAACAAAGTCACCTACTTTGTATTTAGCTGGGCGACTGTGGGAATCATAATAGTTTTTAGATCTTATTTTAGAATTATAGATGTATTCTAAGGCTTTATCACGCGCGTGGTTAATTCTATGTTGAAGCATTTTAACATATTCCGGATATGTAGCTGTAGAGTTTTCGTTATATACAGAATCTGGAATACGCGGTTTATGTCCAAATAAAAGTTCATAAGGAGAGTAATGTGTTGTAGAATGTACTGAGGTATTGTATGCTAACATCGCCGTATATACACAACGAGGCCAGTTGTCTTGATTCTCGTTGACATATGTTTTTAAATATTCTTTGAGAGTAGAGTGTGACCTTTCTAATGCACCTTGCGTTTGTGTGTGATAAGGAGAGGACCATAGTTGTTTAATTCTGAGAAACTCGCAGGTCCTTTTAAACAGTTCTGCTGTAAAGTTAGTACCTTGGTCTGTGAGTATATGTTTAGGAATGCCGAATAAAGATATAAAATGAACAAGGCATTCGCTTGATTCTTCTGCTGTGTTGCACCGGATAGGGTATGCTAATGAAAACTTTGTGAGGTCGTCCTGCATTGTTAAAATAAATCTAAGCTTTGCTGTACCGGCTTCGGGCAAAGGACCAACAATATCAATTGATAATTTTTCGAAGGGACTTGTTGAAGTCGAGGTTATTATCATGGGCGCTCTGTTTATTCTGCGCAGGGCTTTGTTTGCTTGACAGGATTGACATTTTTTGACATAATTTTCGACATCGTTTCGCATATTTTTCCAATAAAAGCGTTCACGAATACGGTTATACATTCTTAGATTTCCTAGGTGACCCGCTATTGGGATATCATGATTCTCTTTCAGGATTTTCGGGATTTCACTAAGAGAAGGATATATTATGTTATTGTGATAAATATGAATCGTGATATTGGTCCCGTCGAATAAATAAGCTAACATGTTATAGATCTTTATAAAGGAATGTTTATCGAAAGGATTTTTAAAGTCTGATATGCTGACGTCGTTTATGGTCGGATAAGACATTATTGTTTGATCTCGCGCGTACTTTAGAGATTTATAAATATCTGGATAAGAAAATTCATCAAAATGATGTACTTTTGTGAATAAAAATAAGTAATGTTTATTTTCAATTGTGAGGGGTAATGTAGTATATAAATGTCTTTCTAATTTTAAAAATTCATCGCGATTAGTGTTCGGGCAGTTATCAAGTATTTCCTGAACGTAGGGCATAGATTCGTCCAGGTCTATGGAGGTAGGTATGACTATTAATTTTTGTGTACTTTTAAGTAAATTTTCATTATGTTCTATAATTGAAGTATTATACGATTTTGTAGGAGATTTTAGGAATTTACTGTAGGAGTCGTCAGAAGATCTGTTTTGATTTTCAGAACGTGGAGTCAGCTGCGGACTGGAGTCAGAGAGTAACGGTAAGTCATTTTCAGGTCTCGAGGACACAGGATCGAGAGTATCAAATACAGGTGAGTTTTCTTCGGATAAAGGTAAGTTTTTAGTTGTTAATTTTTCAGGATTATGTTGAGTCGGCACAGGTAAGGTTTCAGGACTTTGCCAGCTAGTTGAAGGTTGCGGTTCAGACTGAGTTTGGATAGGAGTTTCATCATTCATAGAACTTAGATAATCTAATACTTCATTTTCAATTTCAGGATTTAGGAGACCAGCTTCAACACTTGAAGGTGGAGATACCAGGAGACTTTCCAAATCGTTTATGTCATCAGGTGAGTTTAAATTTTGTTGCATTTGCGTAGGATTTGAATCATTATTTTCAGGATATACAGGATTCACAGGATACCTAGAAAGAGCATCTGCAGCAGAGTTCAGCTTGCCTTTGCGATATTGAATATCGTAATCAAATTCCTCTAATTTTAGCCGCCATCGTTGAAGTTTGCTGCCTGGATCTTTATGATTAAATAACCATTTCAAAGGTCTATGGTCTGTAATTATCTGAAATTTGCGGCCATAAAGGTAAGGGCGAAAAGTTTTGCATCCGAATAAAATGGCTAGCAACTCTTTTTCGGTTGTGTTATAATTGACTTCGTTTTTATTTAGGGTTCGAGATGCATATGCTATCGGCTGCTCCTTGCCAGGATCTCCTTGAGAGAGAATTGCACTGATAGCATAATTCGAAGCGTCACAAGTGAGTAAGAACTGTTTTGTAAAATCTGGGTAAATAAGAAGCGGAGGTGAGATAAGGCGTGATTTTAACGTTTCGAAAGCTAGTTGGTGTTCATTCTACCAAATAAAGGAAACATCTTTCTTTAAAAGAGAGGTTAAGGGTTTTGCTGTTTTTGAAAAGTCTGGTACAAATTTTCTGTAATAGGACATAAGGCCTAGAAACGATTTAACGTCTTTGGGACATTTTGGAATTGGAAAATCGGATACAGCCTTAATTTTCTCGGGGTCAGGTTTTACACCTTCATCTGTAATAAGATGACCGAGGTAGGACACTTCTTTGCGAAGGAATTCGCATTTATCGGGCTGTAATTTAAGGTTATGTTCTCTAAGTCGATCAAATATTAATTTGAGATTATTTATGTGTGATTGGAGATCATATGAATAAATAACGATATCATCGAGGTACACAAAACATCTCGTGCCTTGTAGACCTGTGAGCACCGTGTTCATCAGCCTTTGAAATGTGGAAGGAGCATTTTTGTGCCCGAAGGGCATGCGTTTGAATTCGAAATGTCCTTGAGGAATATTAAAAGCAGTTTTTGCCGCATCTTTCGATGCCATTTTAATTTGGTGGAATCCGGAAGCCAAGTCGAGAGTTGAAAAATATTTTGACTTACCAAGCTGGTCCAGTATTTCGTTAATGTTGGGAATTGGGTATGAATCTCCAATAGTGATGTCATTAAGCCGCCTATAATCAATTACAACTCTCCATTTTCGCTGTCCGGAAGCGTCTAACTTCTTCGGGACAACCCAAATGGGAGCAGACCATGGAGACATAGATGGTTTAATTATTCCATCTTTTAGCATTTTGTTAACTTGGTTTTGGACCTCTTGTTTATGGCACTCCGGAAACCTATATGATTTTACGTGAATTGGCTGATCAGTTGTAGTATTAATTTCATGCTCTAAAGTTTTAGTGAATGTTAGAGGATCTCCAGGTAAGTAAAATATATCAGAATAGTTTGAGCAAATTTCGTACAGGGCATTGGCTTCTTCACTATTTAAGTGTGAAGCTCTGAGTTGGTTTAAGACCTCTTGAGTTCGTTTTATTGAGTCATGGGATTGCATAGTATTGATTGGATATTCTAGGGATTTATTTTTAGAGACAGTACTGTTTGCGGAATCCACTGGAATCAAGGTTAAAAGTAAATTGGAATTTAGAGATTTAGATGATTCAGAGGTATTTACGACAGATATATTTATTCTGTTGTTATTTTTTACTTTAACTAAACAATTCGCTATTAAAATGTCCTTAAATTGAGTTTGATCTAATATGAGACCTTCTTTCATTTCAGGATTCGAAACAGAGCACTCGATTATCATTTCGGATCTAGCAGGGATAGTGTAGACAGGTTCATTAAAATACATTGGAACTTGAATTTTATTAATTTCAAGTTTACTTGACGTGTAATTGATATTACAGCTGAATAGATTTAGCATGTCTGTCCCTATGATACCATCATAAGGAAGATGTATTTCTTTAATAACGTGAAATTTGTGGGCTATAAATTTTTTATTTGAGTCAGATAACTGCATTTTTAAAGTAAAATGGCCACACGTTTTTGTAGAGCTTTGTGCGGGTTCGATGCCTTTTAATTCTATTTGTTCTTTAATTAATTCAATAGGTTTTTGAATAGAAGAAGATTTAATAAGACTAATTGCCGAACCAGAGTCTACAAGTAAACATAAAGGAATATCCGATATTTCAGATCTAACAAGGACATGAGGAAGGAGGACTTTAGCAGTGTTCAAGCGAACATAAGATGACGCAAATCGACTTGCATCTGGAGCGCTGATCTGGGGCGCCGACGCAGCAAAACACCTCCACGCGTAAACAACATGAACGATCTAGTTCACGGATTCTGCGGCGTCGCAACTTACACCGATGTAATACAGATAAATCTGTATGCATGTGTGCATTAGGTTAAGCTAGTATAAATAATGTAAATAATTAGAAATAAATCAGATTTGTTACTGTCTCAGTGCAAGTCTCATTTCCACCCTACTACTCACTGTGGCCCAAGACACTTTGCTGGCCGTTCCTTCTGAATCAGTCATGTGAGCCTGCTTGACTGGCAGTGAGATCCCTATCCTTACTACTCCTTCCTCCCCCTTTACATCCCCTCACTGTGGCCCAAGACACCTTGCTGGCCGTTCCTTCTGAATCAGTCTTGTGAGCCTGCTTGACTGACAGTGAGATCCTTTCCTAAGCATTCCCACCATTTCTCTTCCGCAACCCCCTCGCCGTGGCTCAAGACACTTTGCCGGCCGTTCCGTCTGAATCAGTCTTGTGAGCCTGCTTGACTGGCGGCGAGTTCCTCACTCACTCACACATACATAAACAAGACACATAGGGACCTAGGGACCGTAAGGTTGCTAGGGTGGTAGACGTTCACACATAGGTAATATAATTTCATGTACAGCTGTTCGAAACCAATCACTGACACGCTATACACAACATAGCACACTAGTCGCGACGACACTACAATATAAATAATACACACACACCGTCCGCGACTACATCACAAGACATTACAATTCACAGACCTCACACACTGGTAAGACAGCTGTACAAGCAGGATCTGCAGTAATTTCGAATATTTTATTTTCGTAATTATTTGTGGATACAGAAGATATAACATTATTTTTTATTTCAGGTTCAGAGGATTTGATAAGTTTTTTATTTTTTATATTAGCTTTAATGTTTAATTTATTAATTAATTTATTTTCAGGTTCGTGGTGCACATCGGGCACGGATACAGAGGATACAGCGGGTTTATTGGATTCAGCGCATACGGATTGTGACAGACCAACGCTTCGTCGTTGCTGCACGGATATAGAAGAATTTGGTAGACGTTGCTGCACGGACATAGAAGAATTTGGCAGACGTTGCTGCACGGACATAGAAGAATATGGCAAATCATGTAACGACGCCATTGACGGTTTAGTGGCTTGAATTCCATGTAGCGGAATCGACCTAGAATTTGATGTGCCGAATTTTAACTTATGAAGTCCCGTACGGCACGAGGACGAGACATTTACTCGTTTTTTGCTACATCTACAACATCGTGACCTTCTTTAACTTCCCAATTTTCGGTATATTCATCATTTTGATTTTCGGATACAAAATTAATATTTCGAACAGGAATATGAACATTTTGACTTTGATTGTAATTTTTGTATCGGTTATTATTAAACATTCGTTTACGGCATTGTTCTAGAGAATGCCCAGGTGCTTTGCAATACCTACATATGTTCGAGTTTTTTATGGGAATCGGTGTATTTAAGAAGTTGCGTTGTACGAATCGATTTTGATTATTATTGATCGATGATCGATTATTGTGTTGATCACTTGGTTTAACAAATCTATCGGGTTGTGCTCTACGATGAAAAGTCTGTAAAATTCGTTCTTCGGAAATAGCAATGTTTACCGCTTCATTCAAAACTTTTGGTGATTTACATCTGACTATGAGTGATAAGTTTGGCTTAAGGCCAGTGGTAAAATGATGAAGCGCCAGGTCTTCCATAGCAGCTGTACGACCTGCTATTTCTGAGGAAGTGTAGTTTGCTAAAGAGATCTCTGTCAGTAGATGTGAGAGACAGGTCTCTATTCTTAAAGCAAATTGACTAACTGTTTCAAATTGACCTTGTTTGGTCTCTTGAAGCTCGGTAAGCAAATGTGAATAATGTTTTCTGACAGAAAATTGATTTTTCAAAAATTGTTTTAATTGAGGCCAATTATAAAATTCTTTAATCGAACAGGCAGTCTCGGCTTTGCCTTCGAGTTGGCTTAGGATGTATTTAAACAATATAGGAACCTGAGTTTCTGAGGCTAGATCTATTGCATTGTCGCAATTAATTAAAAAAGAGTTAAGTTTTTCCCTAGAACCATCATAGCTTTTAATGAATTTAAACAGAGTGTTGAGCTCCATCACAGATTTTGCGCCTGTGGATCTATCTACAGGGGATGCAACAGGTGAAGGTTGTATTTCTAATCCTTCCGGAAATTGTAATCTACTCAGGATGTCAGCTTTTGATGTAGTTGACATATTACTGTAATTATCCTATCGTAAATACACGTAAACAATAACACACAGAAAAAAAATGCAATGACACAAAGGATTTGAAAATTTAGAATCACTTACAAGAGAGCGAACAGAATGACCATTTCTAGGGAAACAGCGGGAACAGCGATGAGTTTCTTTCTTTTTCAGGGAAATAGCGGAAACAGCGATGGTTTTCTTTCTTTTCAGGGAAACAGCGGGAACATCGACGACTTTCTTTCTTTTTCAGGGAAACAGCGGGAACATCGACCAGTTTCTTTCTTTTCAGGGGAACAGCGTGACTTTGAGTCTTGCTCTTGTGTCCGAAATAGCAGGGTTACTGGCACTTTTATTTAAATCACACACACTTAACTAAAACTTTTGGTCACTTTGCACACGCGGAGACGAACCCGGGGATACCTGATTTTGTATCCCTTTACGCTGCCACCAAAATGTTACGAGCCTCAGGGTCGGAGGGTTTTTAAAAAAAAGATTTCGAATGATTTCAAGACGCGACCGATTGGTGTGGAGGGTGGACTGAGACTGACTGGGCTGGAAGGCTGAGCGGAGAGGAATGAGACAGAATGCTGAGGGTGCAAGAATAGGTGCGGAGTCAGCACAAAGGGGTGCATAGACCATCTGTAACAGGTCGTTTCAGAGATTAACTAGAACAAACAGACAGACACAGAGACAAAAATTGTAAAAAAAATGTTCAAAGTTGAATCTTTGATCAAAAATTTTTATTGAAAAAAAATATATAAAAAAAGTTTAATTTGTTTGTAAACAACTGCAGTAAGTTAGAGAACTGCGCAGTGTCGCAGTCATTTACGCCCACCTCTAGACAAAGATGAGGTGGGTTCTAACTTAGTGACTAAAATGACAAAAGTTAGCATAAACATAAAGTAAATTATTTACATAATTACGGTTAGAATTTACAATACATACTTTTTTTGTTATTTTGGTATATGTACCGTGTATACATATACATGTAGTAAGACACTCCATTTTTTTTTAATTTGTAGTATGTAGTATATAGATGTATAAATTATATAATGGAATCGCTTAAAAACCATTCAAAATATATTTCTCTTTAGCGGCCACCGCGATTTCGTCCGCGTGAACTTTACATTTAGATTTTTTCTGAAAAGTAGCGTAAATTACTCCTGATTATATCAGGAGCCAGTGAAAGTCACGTTAAAATCGATCCAGCCGTTATAGAGATTAGCCGGAACAAACAGACAGACAGACGAAAATTGTAAACAATGTAAGTTTGGTATATGTACCGTATGTAGTAAAAAGCGGTTATATTAATAGTACAAACAGACACTTTTATTTTATTTATTTGAATAGATAATTAGTAAATGGACGACCGAGCGTCGCTCGGATGAATAAAAAATGATTTTCTTGGTTTATTTTAAACAAAACGCTCATTGGCTTAGTGTTACTTAACAACGCCATCTGAAATAGCTTCCAAATAAAAAAAATATTATTAATATTCTCCAATAGATGTCAGTAAGAGTCATATTTAATTTTCTCAGTTATTATTTACATTGATTATCGCTGAAAATTCGATTAAAACGACAAATTCTAAAAATAAAACCTAGGTCTATCTATCACCCCCGAGGATGGGTAACAAAAAAGGTTTTACAAAAATATTTAGATCGCCATATTTACCCTTTAGGGTGTACAAATTTTATTTTAAAAGTTATATATTAAAAGTAATTTGTTTAAATTTAAATTATTAACTAATTATTTACAATAAACACTTAAATACGCACGCACTTACTAATATAGAGTAGACTTAAATAATTCTACATTATATATCATTTTAGTTAGTTAAATTAAATTAATCCCAATTTTGTGCTTTTAGTACAAATTTCTTTTATTTTTTTCGAACCGTACGTGGTTCACCGTCATCAGTTTTGGGCACCCACCGTGATGGGTTTTTGTACGCCGAGAGGAAAAAAAGCTGGCGGAAAAAAAAACCTCCCCGGTTTTTATCCCGCGAAATATCTTATTTATGTTACTTATTAATTTGATTATATATTTTTATTTATCGTTTAGAAACTCTGTGACCGAATAGTACGCCTTTTTAAGTAAATACATTTGTAAGTTCTTTTTTAAATTCATTTATAGCTTCAGGTTTTAGGGAGTCTGGTAGATTATTGTATATTTTTGATCCCATGCAAAATACACTATTATGATATCGTATAGTTTACTTTTGGAAGGTATTGTGCTCAGCTTATTGTTGTGTCTTTTAGAGTTTAAGGTATCATACTTAGAGATGTCGCATTTGACCATTACAGATATTTCATAGATGTATAGCGAAGGGAGTGTCATTATATTAAGATTTTGAAAGTGTGGTTTACATGTATCTGTCTGCCGTATTTGACAGATTGACCGTATGCATTTCTTTTGCGCTTTAAAAACTGTTCCCCACTGTACCCCAAAATATGAGTCCGTATCTTAAGGTTGTGCCAACATACGCATGATAGGCGCTTAATACCGCCGATATATTTACCACTTTTGATAATTTATAGAGAGCGAAAGAAAATTTACTCAGTTTTTTACATACGTGCTTAATATGTGCTCTCCATGTTAATTTGTGATCTATGTATAAACCTAAAAATTTTGTTGTTTCAGTTTCACTTATGGTTTTTCCTCTATAGTTTATATTTATCGATTTTCCGTAAGATACTCAATTTTTAAAAGTTATTATATCTGTCTTATCAAGGTTAATTTTAGAAATGAAAACCAGAAGCAGAATATTTAGATCACCATTTAATTCACAAAGCCTTTGATACAATTTACAGGTAACGATTTAAGGTTTCTAATTAACATTTCCTTATACAACAACAATTAAATAATAAGTAAGCACAGACACAGAATTTCAGTACGCAATCGGGCAGAGTTACAGCCGTTATCAAGATTAAAGCACTAATAATCCCTCCCTTAGAGGAGGCCTCGCTTTTATAGGCGTTTTCTCCTACCTCGTCACATTTTTTATTCAACTACCGACGTTAATTCCTAACACGGCCCTCCTGATATCCTGGCGTCCTCGCCAGGCGGTGAAGATCCTTCAATGCCATTGCACTTAAGTAGCAGTGCACTGAAGGAGCGCCCGGTGCCACCCAAGAGCACACCAGAGCGCCACGCACCATACAGTGGCGGAGGCAGCAGCCTTCGAACGCATGCCGACATCACAAGGATTAGCTTCTGCAAATGAGAACAAACCAAACTAAATCTTAAAGATCGGCCTATCGTATGAAGCACTTTTTGGAATTTAAAGTTTTTGTAATAAATCTAACAATTAGGCTTTGAATCATAAAGCTTGAGATGTTCTAGTGACTTAACAGCAATTTATAACAGGCACAAGAATTAAGCTTATAAATGAGATATTTCATTTAAGTTTTGGGACAGCCATTAAAACGAACTTGTTTTGTGAAAGGAAAAATTATTAACATGTACGAGTACCAAAATTATTAATCAGTAAAATAAAGAATGAGTTTTGTCCAACTATTTCGAAATAAGAAAGCACTGTTGCTTTTTTTTTAAATAAATGTACTAGTAGCACCATCTAGTTCAAAAGTTTAGTATAATTAAAATAGTATAAATAAAAATTTAGTATATATCACTGAGCTCCTTTTTAACCACGATTACATCCGGCCGTCCTGCTCACACGTTCGTCCTCGATCGTGTGGGTCTGATTCAAGAACTGCAAAATGAAACAAGTCCTGTTAAAACCTTATATTTTTCTTAAATTTTTATGACTTCTTACAATACCGGCTTGCATGTAAACTTGAGTAGCCCAAACTTAAACACGGCTTGACCTAGGTGATGTTCGTACAATATCACACTAGTCGTGTATCACCGTATTGCAATCTGTAACAACAGTGTTCATCACGGATCTCTGTTAACAATAACACGGCTTCAACTAGATGTTTATATAGGATCCCACTAGTCTTGTATCACCGCATTGTAATCTGTAACAACAGTGTTCATCACGGATCTCTGTTAACAATAACACGGCTTCAACTAGATGTTTATATAGGATCCCACTAGTCTTGTATCACCGCATTTCAATCTGTAAAAACAGTGTTCATCGTAGATTTCTGTTGTACATAATATGTTGTTCACAGGCACTCTTTATAGGTAACATTAAATGCGCAGCCGATATTGCAGAGAATGTATTAGACTTATTAATTGTTCGAAAGGCAATCGTTTAGAACACTTAACTATATCAAAAAAGAAATATGACTCAGGTTTCCTTTTATGGTAACAGTTTCAAAAATGACATGTAAAGAAAATTAATATATTTGTGCATAAATTAGGAACAACGTACTTAGAAGAACTTTTAGGTCCAATAAAACTAACAAAAATTTACCAATATAGAAAAAAAAACTTGGGTCAGATAGGATGTAAAATATAAAAATGAAGTCACCAGTAAAGCCCCCGGGGTTACACAGCCCGCGGGTTGTATGCTAGCATTTTTCTTAATATTTTCATCTTGCTGTCAATAGTACACAGTGTGTTACACTTTGTTACAAATGTTTATAGCACCATGGTAAAAGCGTGCTTAAACCAGTAGAATGTTTTATTACAAGTTCAGCCAATATCGTCACGCTGTCATCACTAGTAATACCCAGGCATTACACAGTCTTGGCCAACAGACGACACTGTCATTTACCAAAAATAAAAATTCGATAGCAGACATAATGACAAGTTTAGTATCACGCGAAAAAAAAAACTTATTTGCACATTGAAACACAAGCGTAACATTAAGAAAATGAAATTTTATGAACAAACTTATATAGGAAAAGTAATTTGTTATTATGAAAGATTTATGTAACTCACTGCCGGTTCACTATTGCTACCAGCTAGGATAACAATGTGCACAGTGAGAACTGACCAAATCACATGTCCTCGTGTTCTCCCGTAGTAAAGGTACACAGGTTGAAGCTCGGCCTACCTGACATTACTCTGCTACAACTTACAAAACCGTTTCTGATGAAATCTTTACTAATCGCAGTCAGTAACAAATGTTCAAATTGGTTAGCGGTAAAGGTATATAGGTAGTCGAAAAAAAAAACTCCCTGTACCTATTTCATCTGAAAATGGTTTAGCAATTTGTGCGTTAACAAAATGATTAACAAAGTAGGTAGGTAGTCAAAAAAGAACAATAGTATCCAGTATAAACCTTGTCTGTAAATGCACTAGACATCAATTAAATCTGACAAACAAAACTGTTATATCACATTATACCGTTGGTTTATAATTGAGCTTGCTTAATGTCACTTATTTACCTTAAAAATTCATTAACCATAAAAAGTAAGTAATAGGTAAAGAGAGCAACTTTATTTTTAGTACTGTTTTTCTTGGTTGTCAACACTACTTCAACCACTGATCTAGTGTCATTTTTAAGCTTCCAGCACCCATTCTCAACTTGCTTCCTTCATTAGAGGAGAGTCTGAAAACTCAAGAAAAATCTCAAGGTTTTGTCCCATGTTACTTGAATAAAAATTGATAGATACTCGTAACTCTCAGCCAACAACTTTGATAGTTAATTATACGAATACTCATAGCATATGCAATCTATATAAAATATCAACTGTCACTTTTAACTTTAAGATTGTATTCGGTTATGCAAGTTTGCCAAAATTTACTTTTGGTACAGACCAACCAATTCAATTTTTAAAGTAAAGATTAAACGTGTTTGTTTAATGCTTACATTTGTAGGTATTCAGAAAAATATCAGATACCAAGTTTATAAATTGACTTCTTGCTTTGAAATGACTACAAATATTCAAAAACACTGTTTCACGGAAATAATTGCGTGCACTCTCGATTGGGAAATATTTAACAAAAATGTTGCCATTACTTACTCCCCAGTGACGGTAGGTACTGTACTCGTTGGGTACAAATAAATACTTTTGAAAAGGTAAAAGTAACCGACTGTAAGAACTAGGTAGGTACTCATTTTCTTCATACATAAACTTATCTCAAAAGCAAAGGATAAGCAGAGTATTTTTAAAGTAACAAAAAAATGCTTTTTCACTTGGATTCGCAAAACTAATAAGTAACAAATGTAGCATTAAAATTTTATCATGGATAGACGTATCCATCGTCGAATCTTAGATACAGAATTTTTTTTTATCTCCTCTTAGCCGATTTCGGCTACAGCGACTGCTGGACTGGCTCAGCAGCTGGCGTCTCGATGGTCCGCGCGGTCGTGTGCTCTCATGTGGCTATTGTAGCCTATTTTGGCCTTAAATGTTTTTGAGCATCTCGGACAAGTGAGTACGCCGCCACTATAATGGTACTCTAAAGCCTTTGGTGGTCTGGCTTTTAGCTCGTCTCTTTTTGTATCGAGCTCGTCTTTGCGTGATTTTTCAAAGGCATCGGTCTTCTGCTTTATAAGACGTCTCCATTCCGGACGGTTTGCAGCAGATGACTCCCACGTCAAAGAGTCAATACCGCAACTTGTCATATGTCTTTTAAGTACATCTTTGTATCGCAAGAGCTGTCCGCCGTGCTTACGCTTGCCTTCTTGAAGCTCGCTGTAAAGGATGCACTTTGCTATTCTTTCGTCCGGCATGCGGAACACATGACCACACCACCGTAGCTGACGTCGCATCAGATATGCTTCAATGCCGCAGATCTTAGCGCGTCGAAGAACTTCAGTATTTCTGATGCGGTCCGTCCATTGGATGTTCATGATATCCCGCAGACATCGGAGATGGAATTGGTCTAATGTCTTTATGTGCCTGCGGTAGAGGCACCATGTCTCTGACCCATATAATAGGCTTGGCAGGATAATAGCTCTGTAAACTGCAATTTTTGTAGCCAGTTTCAGATCATGCGAACGAAAGACCTTAGTTCTAATTTTGCCGAAAGAGGCTGAAGCAGCACCGATTCTGCTGTTTATTTCGGCATCAAGGTCGCACTGTGATGTTATTGTGCTTCCCAGGTACTTGAACTTCTCTACACTCTTCAGAACGTCTTGACCAAGACAGATTTTAATAGGTTCGTCTATTGAAGCGCCTGTAGTCATGACTACTGTCTTACTGACACTTATCTTAAGACCGAACTTGGTGCACGCCTCGTCAAGACCAGTCATCAGCTGTTGTAGAGAAGTTGGGGAATCTGCTAAAAAACATAAGTCATCCGCGTACATAATCTCGGCGATCATTTTGTACGAAACCTTAGTGCGGGCTTTCAGCCTAGCAAGGTTGAAAAGCATTCCATCAGTTCGGAAGCGAATGTGGATGCCTGCAGATACTTTTTGTAACGTCTCGTTGACTACAGCTGCAAAGTAAATGGCGAACAGTGTGGGAGCAAGAACACAGCCTTGCTTAACTCCACAGCTGACGGGGAAGAAACCAGATTGTTCCCCATTTGCAGACACACAGCATGTCATGCCATCGTGTAGTAGGCGAACTAGACGTACGAATTTTTTCGGGCAACCCACCTTCTCCAGAACGACCCATAGAGCTTCTCGAGGAACACAGTCAAAAGCCTTTTCTAAGTCGACAAAACAGAGAAACAATGGTCGACCTTGTTCACGGCTTTTCTCTTGCAGCTGTCGCACGCAGAAGACAGCTTCACACGTTCCTCTTTCCGGGCGGAAGCCAAACTGGGATTCTGGAAGTATATCTTCCGAAACTGAGGTTAAACGGTTGAGCAAAATCCTGGCAAATACTTTTCCGGGCGTAGAAAGCAGCGATATGCCACGATAGGAATTACAACTGGACCTGTCACCTTTGTTCTTATACAGTGAACAGATGCGCGAGATCTTAAATTCAGATGGAACTTGCTCATCGCACCACATCTGAGTAAAAAGTTTCCATATCATGTCATATAGGCCCTCCCCTCCGTACTTCAAAAGTTCACCAGGAATACCATCGACGCCAGCCGCCTTCCCGTTTTGTTGGCTCTGTATGGCTACTATCACTTCCTGCAAGGTTGGTGGCTCATCAAGCTCTGGCCTTTGCGGGAGGGATGTGATCTCCTTTATTTGCTGAATGTCAGCTGAGCGATCAACATTGAGTAGCTCCGCAAAGTACTCAGCCCATCGATTCAACACGTCCTCCTTGGACGTCAACAGCTTCGCGCCATCACGTGACCTCAAAGGTACACTAACCCGCTGAGTTGTTCCTGTGAGTGTTTTTAACTCGCTGAAGAACGCACCAAGTTGGTTTGTATCTGAGAGCCACTGCAGGTGTTCCGCTTTCTGTAGCCACCACTTGTCTTTTATCTCTCTTGTCATCTTTCGGAGATCTAAGCTGCTTTGTCTTATTCTTTCCGATAAATCTGTTCGACCATGTTTTACGTGTAGAAGGTCACGGTGTTGTTTGAGTGCTTTACTTAGTATCTCATCATTCTCATCAAACCAGTCTTGATGGACACGCTTTTTAAGGCCCAAGGCTTGTGTTCCAGCTTCAATAATCTGAGAAGTGAGGGTACTCCAGTTGGTACTAAGATCACCGACGTCGATGTTAGAAGGTAACTTATCGGAAAGAAGATGTTGGTACTCCGTCCGCGTTTCTTTATCTGCGAGCCGCCCAACATTAATGCTGGGTTGTTTTCGTCTGAAAGACCGGCGCGGTGGGTGCAAGCGGAGCTTGAGTTTTGTGACTATAAGT
This sequence comes from Pyrgus malvae, assembly GCA_911387765.1. Lineage (NCBI taxonomy): Eukaryota > Metazoa > Arthropoda > Insecta > Lepidoptera > Hesperiidae > Pyrgus > Pyrgus malvae. The sequence continues at coordinate 155,681 of OU426958.1, read as the reverse complement.
CGATGGTCAGACCAGCAGTTAGCACCACGCATAGCGCGTGTGACATGGACTTGGGAGATATGTTTTTGTCGAACGATCGCATAATCAATCAGATGCCAATGTTTCGACCTCGGATGCATCCAGGTGGTTTTATGTTTTGCTGCTAGCCGGAAGCATGTATTGGTGATGGTTAGGCCAAATTGAGCACACAGGTTTAGCAATAATAGACCATTGCTGTTCATATTGCCAATCCCATGTCTCCCTAAAACCCCAGGCCACGCTTCATAATCACAGCCTACTCGAGCGTTGAAGTCACCAAGCAGAAGAATCTGCTCTCTCGGGCGTATCCTGGTGAGCAAGCGTGTAAGGTCTTCATAAAATTTACCTTTAGTTTCATCATCCTTGTCCATCGTTGGGGCATATACGCTAATAACGTTTAAGTAGTTGTCGTTGTCAAGATGCAGACGCAATGATATAACGCGGTCTGAGATGTATTCAGGACATTCTTCGATTTTGCTAGCAATCTGGGTCTTTATTGCAAATCCAACACCAGAGCGTCTTGGTTCTGTAGCCGGGGTACCTTTCCAGAAGAATTTATATCCACCGCCGTGTTCTATGAGCTCGCCTTCATCTGGCAAGTGGGTTTCGCTTAGAGCGACTATATCTACATTGTAACGCGAGAGCTCTCTAGCCACAACAGCAGTTTTCCGTTCTGGACAAAGGTTTACGTCACGATCGAGAAGAGTACGGACGTTCCACGCACCGAAAGTCATAATAGCTGTTTTTATATTTTTCTTGTATCTTCGACCACGAAAAAAATGGGATGCTTGAGTAGCCGCGGTTACTACCCCCAGTAACTATGGGACAAGCTTTGTTTAGGACACCTTTTCTAGTCCCCTCCCCGTGCGGGGGGAGCAGTGCCTCCCTAAATAGGGCTGCTCCGTCACTCTGGCTGCTGCCCAATCCACGCTGTTGTCCCAAGCGCAACGCAGAAACGACCATCAATACCGGAGCCGCCGGTGTGCAGGCATCAGACAAAGCCGGGTGCACATCACAACCCGACCTCTCTACCTCTGCCCATCGCCACAGGACTTAGTCTCTGGAGCCATTATTCATGCCGCAGTCATCTGCGCAGGATATATTAAAGTGCATAAGCGTGTGCGCAAACACAGATGCACTCTCTCGTCCTCACCCTTCTGTGTCCGATGGAACGGAGAACCGCTACGACCGGAGAAGGGTTTGGATGCTGCATCTGGCCGACAGCGATTTTAACCTCTGCTGTCGCCCTTGGCCTTCTGCAATGCCTTGCTGTTCCGCCAAATCAGCCAAAACCATTTGTTTATCAACTTTGGATTGCCGTCAAAGCCGAAACAGACTTTGTATTTTGTGCGGGAGGCATCCGCAGACCTAGGATAGACGGAAAATAGGAGTAGGAAAGGAAAGGAAAAATTGTGACGGTGGGAAGGGATATAAGGTAACGGGATGCTATTGTCTCAGAAGATAGGTAAAGACAATAGTAGCTCGGGAAGCCGGGGTCGCGTACCCGTGTATCAAACCACAGCTTTCGTCCAAAAAGCCGAGATTGACACCCCTGACTCAAGATACAGAATACTACTCTGGGGAAACTACAGATTTCAATAAAGCGTTTATAGCATAAAAGAGATGTATTCGCGCTATAGCTAATACCACTCCATTAACAAGCTGCGAGCCTCTCTTTAAAAGGTTTAAAATATTAAGTGTGCCCTGTCTGTACATATTATATGAAGCCCGTTTAATTGTAAAGACACAACTTTTTATTTACAAGGAAAGATGAACATTGTAAATTTTTTTACTTGTTTTCCTGATAAGACTATTGGTGCCTGTCAATAACCTAGTCAGCTATAAGGTCAAAAAAATTGCTACCACATGTGCGTCAAAATTAACAATAAATTACCGACAAATATTTAAAACTTCACTATGGTAAAATTTTACATAAAACTATACCACATTCGAGCAAATAAATATTTTCTTAAAAGAATTATTTTTTACTTACGGGTTCTGACCTTACCCAACGTTTTCAAATACGAGTAAGTCTCACTCCAAGAGTTATCACTGAACTGGTACAGATTGTTAAATCGATACACGAAAAATGTAAAAAAAAAACGTGCGTACTGATTTCTGCATTTGTTCAGGATGAAAGTTTATGTGGGGCGCGTCCCATCCCACTTCTGATTTTAGAAATGAAAACCAGAAGCAGAATATTTAGATCACCATTTAATTCACAAAGCCTTTGATACAATTTACAGGTAACGATTTAAGGTTTCTAATTAACATTTCCTTATACAACAACAATTAAATAATAAGTAAGCACAGACACAGAATTTCAGTACGCAATCGGGCAGAGTTACAGCCGTTATCAAGATTAAAGCACTAATAATCCCTCCCTTAGAGGAGGCCTCGCTTTTATAGGCGTTTTCTCCTACCTCGTCACATTTTTTATTCAACTACCGACGTTAATTCCTAACATTAATGATAACTGACGGCTGACAGGGTCAAAATCTCATTATTCCTTCTCGTCAAATAGATGATTTGTTGAGATATCTGCTAATTTCAGGTCTGATGATTCGTGCTGTCCTTTTCAATTTGGGATCTTGTCATTTGTAACCCCTAAAACTTCACTAATGATTTGACTTTTTATCAGATGAGCGCTGTTTAACCTTCGATAACTCAGAAAGTACTTTTTTTCTCAATTGAAACACTTTCTTTAGTTAAGGCATTATTTCAAAAGTTTCGAGTTTTATAAATCTCTAAAGTTTTTGATCAATGATCCGTTCAGAATCGCATTTTTCATAGAAATACAATATTTTTAATGAAGTATCATTAACTTTAAAGTTTTTAATTCTTATTTAACTTAAGTACCTAAATCATTGATTTAATTGAATGTTTCAGTAAAATCTTTGCAATGCAGTTACATTTTTCTGTTCTTCTGAATTAGAGCGATCAATCTAACGTTGGTTTATCAGGCAAGGTCATAAACTAGTAGCATCGGGAGGACACGTCCACACTGGGTAGTAAACCTTGCGACCATTAAATTTATGTCCCCGCGGTAAAACGCTTCACTGACGAGGTTTGGGATGTCGATGTGCAACACAATTGGCTGTTTACTACTTCAACAATAAATCGTTATAATAAAATTTTGATGCCAATATACTACTCGGCGAATGCCAATATTCTACCATAATTTTACTATTCACCATTTTCAGGCATGGCGGTCCTCCACAGTCTGCTTTGCAAATTCTTCTTTGCCACGATAATACAAGATAGTACAGTGCAGACCAGGCACTTCCACTGGAATTTCCACTGTAAGAAAATAACCTTTAAAGCTGACAATGCTCAGGTCCCTCCACCCCTCAACACCGGACTTTCCTGTCTTTTGTATGGTCATTATGATGCATAAAAGAAAAAAAACACATAGGTTCATTATAATTTTTATTACCATTAGACGAGTCATTCACAAATACGAATGGATCTATATACGACACTAATATGTAAATTCCTAAAAATACAAGGCGTTGATTAAATCTACGAGAACTACAAAGCTAAAACGTGAGCCACCGACTTGGAGCTTTTATGTCGATTTCGTGATTGCTGCAAGACGTTGCAAGAAACGAAACGAAACGAAACTAAACGAAACGAAACGAAACGAAAGAAAAGGAAAGGAAATATTTATCATATCACATGTAATGAAACAACAAGTTTTGATTTCTGTTTTGCCAGTAGAAATAAAACAATTTCAAACCAATGCGAATGTGTCAGTCAGAAACAACGCTGTTTTTGTCCTAAGGGAGAAACAACGTTGTTTCTACCCGGCACATTCATTTGTTATAAACAGAAGGAGATCAAAACTCGCTGTTTCCATGCATGTGATATGAAAATTCTCCGTGGTCCAACTAGTTGGTCTACTGGTTGGTCTACGGGGAACTCGCGTGAAAAATCATAATCGTCTGACAGCTGTCGTCAAATCGTTATCAAAGATTTTAATAAATTTAATTTTAATAGTATAAGATATTACTGCTGAAATAGTCTTACTTCAACTGGCTACAGAAACCAAAACTCGTTGTTTCATTACATGTGATATGAAAAATACAGTGTGTGGCTCGGGATGAAACAAAGACGATTTCTGACGGCTTTCGTCAGAAATCGTCTTGTTTCGCCCCTTGCCATACAATATACTATTATTTGCACAAATATGTGAAACAAAAAAGGTTTTACAAAAATATTTAGATCGCCATATTATTAACTCTTTACGGTGTACAAATTTTATTTTAAAATTTATATATTAAAAGTAATTTGTTTAAATTTAAATTATTAACTAATTATTTACAATAAACACTTAAATACGCACGCACGCACTAAAATACAGTAGACTTAAATAATTCTACATTATGTATCATTTTAGTTAGTTAAATTAAATTAAACCCAATTTTGTGCTTTTAGTACAAATTTATTTTATTTTATTTGTACCGTACGTGGTTTACCGTCATCAGCTTTGGGCACCCACCATGATGGGTTTTTGTACGCTGAGAGAAAAAAAAATTGGCGGAAAAAAAACCTCCCAGGTTTTTATCCCGCGAAATATCTTATTTGTGTTATTTATTTTAGTTATTTATTTTATAATATATTTTTATTTATCGTTTAGAAACTCAGTGACCGAATAGTACGCTTTTTTAAGTAAATACATTTAAAGTAATTTTTTAAATTCATTAATAGTTTTAGTTTTTAGGGAGTCTGGTAGATTATTGTATATTTTTGGTCCCATGCAAAATACACTATTATGATAGGTATAGTTTAGTTTTGGAAGGTATTGTGCACAGCTTATTATTGTGTCTTTTAGAGTTTCAGGTATCTTAGAGGCCTGTGAACTACGTTCACCAACTGTTACAATGTACCTACCGTAGCAATCGAGACCGCCGACTTTAAGTGCTCTCCAGAGAATAAGAAGCGTATACTATCACCATTTGCCTATTCAACTTGCTTAGCTTTGCAGATCGCTAAGACGACTAGTGCAGCTTTTGAAAAGCACAAAATTGTACAAACTATCTGTTAACATGAAGGCCTATATATTATTATTGTTATATGTATGTGTAAAATTAATAGAATCAGGCGTTACTTTGCGGAACTCCATTGTTATAAAGTTAGGTAAAAACGGTAAAAAACTACTTTGCAACAATCCGCAATCAGAACGTACGATGGTGTATACTTTTTTCATGCAATAGTACCTCCTCCCTCCCACATAGGACACATGCACATGCAACAACAATAAATATACACCAACATACGTACCACCACCAACACGTGTCCCAAAACAGAGCATCACCAGGGTTATTGACTGTACGACGGTTACCCGCGAAGTCAAGACTTTGCGGATTGTTGCAAAGTAGTTTTTACCTAACTTTATATGTATGTGTGCGGAGCCCCGGCTGAAACTTGTTAAACTCTTCATAAGTTTTTTTATTTGAATGCAGTAGCAGACGAGCACGCAGACCACGTGGTGATAAGTTGTCGCGGCAGCCCAGCTCATGTACACACAGCCTCGCCTTGCCTGAGGTTGTAATGTAAGCAGTTGCGCTGCTGCTACTGCGTAAGCTGTCGGTTGCCTCATGTCTAGCCGGTACCATCCCACCGGGACACAATAGAATTGCTTCACGGCAGAATTGAGTGCAGCGTGGTACTTCCCTGCGCGAACCATTACAGATCTACCACCTACGAAACGTAGTGTATGATTTGTATTTTTGTTCTTTTGTATCATTGAATCGAAATGCTATGTATATGGGTATTAGCTTCATATGTAATGAAGCATGTAGCTTTCTAAATCCAATCTATGTTCAGCGGATTTGCCGAGTCCCTCGTGGCTATGAGACGACCCGCACGATTGTCCGTATCGAAAGGAGAAAACGTATTTGTTGTAAGAAGCTAAATAATAATTGAAGCTTTTCATTTCTACATTCCCTTTCAGAAAATCTTAGCAATATCGTTGGACTTAGACGCCAAGTCTACAATTATAACTATCATTAGTCCTTTATTTACCTTGTCAGTACCATTATGTCGCATAGACAATAATTACTAAACTTCGTAAAGTAAGTAACACGTTTTTAGGCGTTAGTTTTATAAATATAACATTTTACATGTGAAATGGAACACTATCAGGATGTAATCATGCAAAGGAAAATTGCGAGCTGAAAATGTGGTTTTTTTAAATTTAAAATAAATGAAAATAATAATGACTGCTTCTTTAAACTTTAAGGTAATAAACTAAACCATTTCCTGTATCATAAAACTTTGAAAATCGCAAATAAGCTGACAAAATTCCAAGTTCCAAGTCGAAGGACGTATTAATATTAAAGTTTTGTAAGTGCTTCGTACCTTCAAACAATTTCAAAAAGTCAACCCTTTTCAAATCGTTATTTCATTTTTAATTTGGATGCCAAACTTTTTTTTATTTGACATTCAAGAATATCCATAATTATTGTACCGTAAAATAAAACTCGACCACTCTTTAAACTGCCGCAGTCTGGTTTGTGTATATGTGCTAACAGATATAATTAAATCTGTTTTCGTAAAATACGAGTATCAGTTTGCAAGCGCCGGTCGGGCACTAACAAATGTTCGATTTGATATGTTGACATTGAATCTCTTATGCGCACTATTTAAAAACTACGGCTTCGTTATCTGTTTACATTGTCTATTCTCAAACAGCTCGATTTTTGCTTTATTTTAAATAGAAATGTACTAAGATTAATTAAAAAGAAAAACACAATACATACCTGCGCTGGTGTGATGATTATAGTACCTACTCGTACTTTGTTCACTATAAAGATTAGTCTGCGCAATAATGTAATAGAAATTGGTATTCATAAATATACAACTTATACTTGTATTTTTAACTAGTAGTAGAGAGAAAATTTAAACAAAATCTACGAAAAACGTGATTTATTTTAAATCGTTTACATTGAATAGAAATATATAGTTATGACTTTGCAAGAAACAGAAAACTTTCTCTGTAGCGACGAATGGACAAACTTTGTCAAAAGTACAATGTTGGTTTATTTGAATGTATTAAAATTTTGGCTTACTTCTCGATAAGTGATAATGATAAGTGATACCACAAGTGAAATACCGAGCACTGCAAACACTCGCGGCACAGGACGCGGCCTACATACATACGTTACTCTATGACACTATGACACGGCCGCGGCGAGCGACGGCGGCTCCACACTGCACGCTGTTGCTCCTCGTGTCCTCTACTCGAAGTTTCAATCACCCTTGCATCAGCAGCGCTATCAGCAAAAACGCCGCGATTCGAGATGGTGGTGATTCAAGACATTGATTGCTTTGATAACCGTGTCGCGCGCCACAGGTGCAATAGATTACAGCTACTACAACTACACTAAAGGTGATTGTATTACATTTCAAATGCTGTAGTTATAATTCAAGTCAAAAAATGTGAAAATCAGATTAATCCAAATATTTAAAAAAAAACATTTTTGATGTGACACATCTATAGGCGTGGGTAAACCAGATTAATGGTGTGGCGACGTGACGACGTGACGACGCTTGACGTGGCGCCGCTTGCCGTGGCGACGGGTCGCCACACTCAGTTGAAGCAACTTAAAATTAATATTTTGTATTAAATGAAAATAAGAAATATCTATAGGCGTGGGTAAACCGGATTGTTGATGAGGCGACGCTTGCCGTGGCGACGGGTCACCACACTACTGAGTTGCTTCAACTGTGAAGCAACTTGAAATTAATATTGAATTTTGTATTAAATGAAAATAAATGTTTATTGAATGAATAGTCGTCGTCCGCACCAGATGTGGCTGAATAGCCACCCATCGTACTTTAGACGTAGCTTAGATTTATTGACACCCATCATGCTTTTGATCGCACTCGACATTGCTTAACTTTAATGACACCCATCCTTGTTAAGACCGCACCAGATGTTGCTTATCCAACTTTTTAATGCACGGGACATTGCTTAACTTTATTGACTCCCATCCTTGCTATGACCGCACCAGATGTTGCTTGGTGGCCACCAATTCTACTTTTGACCGTACTCAACATTGCTTAGCTATATTCACCCCATGACTAAAATTTTCATATTCATCGCCAATTTCATAGCCTTTAACCCTTAATTACTCGCATGGGGTCAGCGCGATTTCACATTGAAAAAATGCATTTTTGAGTTATTTTAGCGTACCCTGCTCTCTAGAGCACTGACCCCATGCGAGCACTTACGTGATTTTTTGCGATAGCGAATTGTACAACAGTGGTGAATTTAGAAGTAAAGTGCATTATCGGACTACATAGCACAATTAATTACCTGTCCAACAAAAAAGGTTTTACCATACTTAAAATCCATTTTAGGTAAAATACATTTTAGGTATGTCAAAAAACGTGATTACTCTGTGGAAAACATATAGAACTTTACGAAAGATATGAACCAAGTACTTACCGTTCAGTCATATCTATGAAATAAATTATCCCAATAACGCCTTTAATGAATTCCACGATCTGTTTCAATTAATGTATAGGTCTATGCCTCCCAGTCAAAAAAAAAATTATACATATAAATGTTAAAATAAAACCAAAGTGGCTATCCCGTGGCATCAAGACGTGCAGCAAGAGTAAAAGAGAAATGATGTGGTATTACAGGCGACATAAAAATGTTTCAAATAAAAATAAATACAAAGCATGTGCAAAATGTTATAAAACTATATTAAGAATTTACACAAAAATCGCAAAATAATAATTATTACATCTCCTCTGCATATAACAAATCTAAGGCTACTTGGTCTTATTTAAAAACTCCAAAATAAGATACCCACCTAAGGAAATCAATTGTATACACGTTAAAGGTAAAAATATAAGAAGTCCCAATAAATAAAATGGCTATGGCATTTAACAACCACTTCATTGACGTAGTGAAAATACAAAATCGCAACATAAACAAAGCATCTAATGTGAACTACAACCCAAAATCGATTAACACGCCTCCGAATGAATGAATAATAATAATGTAATAAAATAAATAATAATAATAATATAATGTACCAAATGATATCGAACAATTAATTAATGCGCTAAAAAGTGGCTTAGTGACAAAAATAATAAAATCGGTAGCTTAAAGAATATCGCCAGTACTCAGCTACATATTCAACATGTGCGTTCAGAAAGGCACCTTTCCCAAGAGATTAAAATATACTGTTGTCAAATCACTATTCAAGAAGGGCGATGCCACGGATGTGAATAACTATAGACCTATAGCCCTGTTACCGGTATTTGCATTTTTTTTGAAAAAAACTTTTACAATTGTATTTACAGTTTCCTCGACGTTAATTCAGTAGTAAATAAACAGCAATATGGGTTTAAGAAGAACAGTAGTATAAATGTCACTGTCTATAATTTATTATTGTCTGTAGTTGTGTGTGTAGTCTGTAATTTAGTATTGGATATATATAATAAGCCTATTTATGGATCTAAGGCATTTATTTGGTCATGTAGATCACAAAATATTATTAAATAAATCGACCTACTAAGTACGATGAAAGAAGAGCAAGAAACTAATTATCTTCAGATAAAAGCTGATACTAGCGAAATCAAAAATGATATTTTACAAGTAAAAATAAAAAGCTTGGAATCTGAAAAACTTATCGAAGATATGAATACTAAATTTACCGTTTTGAATAAAAAACAGCAAGACTTGTCAGATAGCATGGAAATGCAAGAAAGTAAGCTGAAGGATTTGACTCAGAAAAATACACGATTGGAGAATCAGTTAGTGGACTTAACAGCTCATTTACACTCTTTACAAAACCATTGTGCCATTAATGACCAACGTGAACGGCTGAAAAATTTGGAGATCTCTGGCATCCCCTTTAGTAAGAGTGAAAACTTACTTACAATTCTTGATACCATATGTACAAAAGTTGGTGTCATCTTAAGCCCTGGAGATATTGATCAAATTCACAGAGTTCGAAAATTCCCTATGTCCACCGGAAAAAGCTCTGCTGATGCTCCACCCAATATCGTAATACACTTTACTCACCGTAGAAGTAAAAACGAATTCTTTACGGGCTTAACGGATCATGTAAACAAATCTTCATCAACGAGCATTTGACGCCACGTAATAAATTATTTTGAAGAAAGCCAGGGCCGCGGGGAAAGAAATGGATTATAAATTCATCTGGGTAAAAGACTGCAAAATTTTTATCCGAAAGAGTGAAACAAGTAAAATTATTTATATTTCTGATGAGAGTGATATACTTAAAATTAAGTGACTACTATATTTTATTCATCTGGTCCACATATTTAATATTTGTACTGTAATAATAATTTCCTATATAATTCATTTTATGAGTGCAATAGCGTGTAAATACACCCATAGTGTCATTCCGTCGCATGTGCGGACAAAGATGTAATTACTTATACATATTATACTATATTTGTAAACATATAATAATCGTATCTGCGAGCAATTGTTCAATAATACTTGCACTTAAACTGCTAATTGTTCGTTACACTAGTAATCCTAACTTAAATTCATCTAACATAAATTCATAATATTATATTCGTGTCTTTGTTGCAGCCAAACAACACCCTAATCTATAAGCGCTATAACAGCGTATCCAACCGCTTGGCGTTGGTAGACTGCCAAAACTAAAAAACTCGGTTTTTCGCTGGAGTCTTGTTTTTTGGTGCATTCTTAGCATATCTGACCGATTGGCTTTAATTTTAAGGCAAATGGAGGAAATAAAAATTTTCGATAGTCCTTAGTTACTAAGCGCTATAACAGCGTATCCGACCGCTTGGCGTTGGTAGACTGCCAAAACTAAAAAACTCGGTTTTTCGCTGGAGTTTTGTATTTTGGTGCATTCTTAGCATACCTGACCGATTGGCTTTAATTTTAAGGCAAATGGAGGAAATAAAAATTTTCGATAGTCCTTAGTTACTAAGCGCTATAACAGCGTATCCAACCGCTTGGCGTTGGTAGATTGCCAAAACTAAAAAACTCGGTTTTTCGCTGGAGTCTTGTTTTTTGGTGCATTCTTAGCATACCTGACCGATTGGCTTTAATTTTAAGGCAAATGGAGGAAATAAAAATTTTCGATAGTCCTTAGTTACTAAGCGCTATAACAACGTATCCGACCGCTTGACGTTGGTAGACTGCCAAAACTAAAAAAACTCGGTTTTTCGCTGGAGTCTTGTTTTTTGGTGCATTCTTAGCATACCTGACCGATTGGCTTTAATTTTAAGGTAAATAGAGTAAATAAAATTTTTCGATAGTCCTTAGATACTAAGCGCTATAACAGCGTATCCGACCGCTTGGCGTTGGTAGACTACCAAAACTAAAAAACTCGGTTTTTCGCTGGAGTCTTGTTTTTTGGTGCATTCTTAGCATACCTGACCGATTGGCTCTAATTTTAAGGTAAATAGAGTAAATAAAATTTTTCGATAGTCCTTAGTTACTAAGCGCTATAACAGCGTATCCGACCGCTTGGCGTTGGTAGACTGCCAAAAATAAAAAAAACTCGGTTTTTCGCTGGAGTCTTGTTTTTTGGTGCATTCTTAGCATACCTGACCGATTGGCTTTAATTTTAAGACAAATGGAGGAAATAAAAATTTTCGATAGTCCTTAGTTACTAAGCGCTATAACAGCGTATCCGACTGCTTGGCGTTGGTAGACTGCCAAAACTAAAAAAACTCGGTTTTTCGCTGGAGTCTTGTTTTTTGGTGCATTCTTAGCATACCTGACCGATTGGCTTTAATTTTAAGGTAAATAGAGTAAATAAAATTTTTCGATAGTCCTTAGATACTAAGCGCTATAACAGCGTATCCGACCGCTTGGCGTTGGTAGACTACCAAAACTAAAAAACTCGGTTTTTCGCTGGAGTCTTGTTTTTTGGTGCATTCTTAGCATACCTGACCGATTGGCTTTAATTTTAAGGTAAATAGAGTAAATAAAATTTTTCGATAGTCCTTAGATACTAAGCGCTATAACAGCGTATCCGACCGCTTGGCGTTGGTAGACTGCCAAAAATAAAAAAAATCGGTTTTTCGCTGGAGTCTTGTTTTTTGGTGCATTCTTAGCATACCTGACCGATTGGCTTTAATTTTAAGACAAATGGAGGAAATAAAAAATTTCGATAGTCCTTAGTTACTAAGCGCTATAACAGCGTATCCGACTGCTTGGCGTTGGTAGACTGCCAAAACTAAAAAACTCGGTTTTTCGCTGGAGTCTTGTTTTTTGGTGCATTCTTAGCATACCTGACCGATTGGCTTTAATTTTAAGGCAAATGGAGGAAATAAAATTATTCGATAGTCCTTAGATACTAAGCGCTATAACAGCGTATCCGACCGCTTGGCGTTGGTAGACTGCCAAAACTAAAAAACTCGGTTTTTCGCTGGAGTCTTGTTTTTTGGTGCATTCTTAGCATACCTGACCGATTGGCTTTAATTTTAAGACAAATGGAGGAAATAAAATTTTTCGATAGTCCTTAGTTACTAAGCGCTATAACAGCGTATCCGACCGCTTGGCGTTGGTAGACTGCCAAAACTAATAAAACTCGGTTTTTCGCTGGAGTCTTGTTTTTTGGTGCATTCTTAGCATACCTGACCGATTGGCTTTAATTTTAAGGTAAATAGAGTAAATAAAATTTTTCGATAGTCCTTAGTTACTAAGCGCTATAACAGCGTATCCGACCGCTTGGCGTTGGTAGACTGCCAAAAATAAAAAAACTCGGTTTTTCGCTGGAGTCTTGTTTTTTGGTGCATTCTTAGCATACCTGACCGATTGGCTTTAATTTTAAGACAAATGGAGGAAATAAAAATTTTCGATAGTCCTTAGTTACTAAGCGCTATAACAACGTATCCGACCGCTTGACGTTGGTAGACTGCCAAAACTAAAAAAACTCGGTTTTTCGCTGGAGTCTTGTTTTTTGGTGCATTCTTAGCATACCTGACCGATTGGCTTTAATTTTAAGGTAAATAGAGTAAATAAAATTTTTCGATAGTCCTTAGATACTAAGCGCTATAACAGCGTATCCGACCGCTTGGCGTTGGTAGACTGCCAAAACTAAAAAACTCGGTTTTTCGCTGGAGTCTTGTTTTTTGGTGCATTCTTAGCATACCTGACCGATTGGCTTTAATTTTAAGGTAAATAGAGTAAATAAAATTTTTCGATAGTCCTTAGATACTAAGCGCTATAACAGCGTATCCGACCGCTTGGCGTTGGTAGACTGCCAAAAATAAAAAAACTCGGTTTTTCGCTGGAGTATTGTTTTTTGGTGCATTCTTAGCATACCTGACCGATTGGCTTTAATTTTAAGGCAAATGGAGGAACTAAAAATTTTCGATAGTCCTTAATTACTAAGCGCTATAACAGCGTATCCGACCGCTTGGCGTTGGTAGACTGCCAAAAATAAAAAACTCGGTTTTTCGCTGGAGTCTTGTTTTTTGGTGCATTCTTAGCATACCTGACCGATTGGCTTTAATTTTAAGACAAATGGAGGAAATAAAAATTTTCGATAGTCCTTAGTTACTAAGCGCTATAACAGCGTATCCGACCGCTCGGCGTTGGTAGACTGCCAAAACTAAAAAACTCGGTTTTTCGCTGGAGTTTTTTTTTTGGTGCATTCTTAGCATACCTGACCGATTGGCTTTAATTTTAAGGCAAATGGAGGAAATAAAAATGTTCGATAGTCCTTAGTTACTAAGCGCTATAACAGCGTATCCGACCGCTTGGCGTTGGTAGACTGCCAAAACTAAAAAAACTCGGTTTTTCGCTGGAGTCTTGTTTTTTGGTGCATTCTTAGCATACCTGACCGATTGGCTTTAATTTTAAGGCAAATGGAGGAAATAAAACTTTTCGATAGTCCTTAGTTACTAAGCGCTATAACAGCGTATCCGACCGCTTGGCGTTGGTAGACTGCCAAAACTAAAAAACTCGGTTTTTCGCTGGAGTCTTGTTTTTTGGTGCATTCTTAGCATACCTGACCGATTGGCTTTAATTTTAAGGTAAATGGAGGAAATAAACATTTTCGATAGTCCTTAGATACTAAGCGCTATAACAGCGTATCCGACCGCTTGGCGTTGGTAGACTGCCAAAACTAAAAAACTCGGTTTTTCGCTGGAGTCTTGTTTTTTGGTGCATTCTTAGCATACCTGACCGATTGGCTTTAATTTTAAGGCAAATGGAGGAAATAAAAATTTTCGATAGTCCTTAGTTACTAAGCGCTATAACACCGTATCCGACCGCTTGGCGTTGGTAGACTGCCAAAACTAAAAAACTCGGTTTTTCGCTGGAGTCTTGTTTTTTGGTGCATTCTTAGCATACCTGACCGATTGGCTTTAATTTTAAGGCAAATGGAGGAAATAAAAATTTTCGATAGTCCTTAGTTACTAAGCGCTATAATAGCGTACCCGACCGCTTGGCGTTGGTAGACTGCCAAAACTAAAAAACTCGGTTTTTCGCTGGAGTCTTGTTTTTTGGTGCATTCTTAGCATACCTGACCGATTGGCTTTAATTTTAAGGTAAATGGAGGAAATAAACATTTTCGATAGTCCTTAGATACTAAGCGCTATAACAGCGTATCCGACCGCTTGGCGTTGGTAGACTGCCAAAACTAAAAAACTCGGTTTTTCGCTGGAGTCTTGTTTTTTGGTGCATTCTTAGCATACCTGACCGATTGGCTTTAATTTTAAGGCAAATTCGATAGTCCTTAGTTACTAAGCGCTATAACACCGTATCCGACCGCTTGGCGTTGGTAGACTGCCAAAACTAAAAAACTCGGTTTTTCGCTGGAGTCTTGTTTTTTGGTGCATTCTTAGCATACCTGACCGATTGGCTTTAATTTTAAGGCAAATGGAGGAAATAAATTTTTTCGATAGTCCTTAGTTACAAAACGCTATAACAGCGTATCCGACCGCTTGGCGTTGGTAGACTGCCAAAACTAAAAAACTCGGTTTTTCGCTGGAGTTTTTTTTTTTGGTGCATTCTTAGCATACCTGACCGATTGGCTTTAATTTTAAGGCAAATGGAGGAAATAAAAATGTTCGATAGTCCTTAGTTACTAAGCGCTATAACAGCGTATCCGACCGCTTGGCGTTGGTAGACTGCCAAAACTAAAAAAACTCGGTTTTTCGCTGGAGTCTTGTTTTTTGGTGCATTCTTAGCATACCTGACCGATTGGCTTTAATTTTAAGGCAAATGGAGGAAATAAAAATTTTCGATAGTCCTTAGTTACTAAGCGCTATAACAGCGTATCCGACCGCTTGGCGTTGGTAGACTGCCAAAACTAAAAAACTCGGTTTTTTGGTGCATTCTTAGCATACCTGACCAATTGGCTTTAATTTTAAGGCAAATGGAGGAAATAAAAATGTTCGATAGTCCTTAGTTACTAAGCGCTATAACAGCGTATCCGACCGCTTGGCGTTGGTAGACTGCCAAAACTAAAAAACTCGGTTTTTCGCTGGAGTCTGGTTTTTTGGTGCATTCTTAGCATACCTGACCGATTGGCTTTAATTTTAAGGCAAATGGAGGAGATAAAAATTTTCGATAGTCCTTAGATACTAAGCGCTATAACAGCGTATCCGACCGCTTGGCGTTGGTAGACTGCCAAAACTAAAAAACTCGGTTTATCGCTGGAGTCTTGTTTTTTGAAATGAAATGAAATGAAATGAAATATTCTTTATTCACTGTACGGTTCATTTACAAACTCTTAGTGAACGTTATTTTTTTTGTTCTGTCTGCTCTGGGTGCGCTTAGGCAATGCTGAGCTGAAGAAAAGAGCAGACGGAGAAAAACTTCAGCCCTGTTTTAAAATATGAGGTATACAATAATAAGGTAAATGGAGGAAATAAACATTTTCGATAGTCCTTAGATACTAAGCGCTATAACAGCGTATCCGACCGCTTGGCGTTGGTAGACTGCCAAAACTAAAAAACTCGGTTTTTCGCTGGAGTCTTGTTTTTTGGTGCATTCTTAGCATACCTGACCGATTGGCTTTAATTTTAAGGCAAATGGAGGAAATAAAATTTTTCGATATTCCTTAGTTACTAAGCGCTATAACAGCGTATCCGACCGCTTGGCGTTGGTAGACTGCCAAAACTAAAAAACTCGGTTTTTCGCTGGAGTCTTGTTTTTTGGTGCATTCTTAGCATACCTGACCGATTGGCTTTAATTTTAAGGCAAATGGAGGAAATAAAATTTTTCGATAGTCCTTAGTTACTAAGCGCTATAACAGCGTATCCGACCGCTTGGCGTTGGTAGACTGCCAAAACTAAAAAACTCGGTTTTTCGCTGGAGTCTTGTTTTTTGGTGCATTCTTAGCATACCTGACCGATTGGCTTTAATTTTAAGGCAAATGGAGGAAATAAAAATTTTCGATAGTCCTTTGTTACTAAGCGCTATAACAGCGTATCCGACCGCTTGGCGTTGGTAGACTGCCAAAACTAAAAAACTCGGTTTTTCGCTGGAGTCTTTTATTTTGGTGCATTCTTAGCATACCTGACCGATTGGCTTTAATTTTAAGGCAAATGGAGGAAATAAAAATTTTTGATAGTCCTTAGTTACTAAGCGCTATAATAGCGTACCCGACCGCTTGGCGTTGGTAGACTGCCAAAACTAAAAAACTCGGTTTTTCGCTGGAGTCTTGTTTTTTGGTGCATTCTTAGCATACCTGACCGATTGGCTTTAATTTTAAGGTAAATGGAGGAAATAAACATTTTCGATAGTCCTTAGATACTAAGCGCTATAACAGCGTATCCGACCGCTTGGCGTTGGTAGACTGCCAAAACTAAAAAACTCGGTTTTTCGCTGGAGTCTTGTTTTTTGGTGCATTCTTAGCATACCTGACCGATTGGCTTTAATTTTAAGGTAAATAGAGTAAATAAAATTTTTCGATAGTCCTTAGATACTAAGCGCTATAACAGCGTATCCGACCGCTTGGCGTTGGTAGACTGCCAAAAATAAAAAAAATCGGTTTTTCGCTGGAGTCTTGTTTTTTGGTGCATTCTTAGCATACCTGACCGATTGGCTTTAATTTTAAGACAAATGGAGGAAATAAAAAATTTCGATAGTCCCTAGTTACTAAGCGCTATAACAGCGTATCCGACTGCTTGGCGTTGGTAGACTGCCAAAACTAAAAAACTCGGTTTTTCGCTGGAGTCTTGTTTTTTGGTGCATTCTTAGCATACCTGACCGATTGGCTTTAATTTTAAGGCAAATGGAGGAAATAAAATTATTCGATAGTCCTTAGATACTAAGCGCTATAACAGCGTATCCGACCGCTTGGCGTTGGTAGACTGCCAAAACTAAAAAACTCGGTTTTTCGCTGGAGTCTTGTTTTTTGGTGCATTCTTAGCATACCTGACCGATTGGCTTTAATTTTAAGACAAATGGAGGAAATAAAATTTTTCGATAGTCCTTAGTTACTAAGCGCTATAACAGCGTATCCGACCGCTTGGCGTTGGTAGACTGCCAAAACTAATAAAACTCGGTTTTTCGCTGGAGTCTTGTTTTTTGGTGCATTCTTAGCATACCTGACCGATTGGCTTTAATTTTAAGGTAAATAGAGTAAATAAAATTTTTCGATAGTCCTTAGTTACTAAGCGCTATAACAGCGTATCCGACCGCTTGGCGTTGGTAGACTGCCAAAAATAAAAAAACTCGGTTTTTCGCTGGAGTCTTGTTTTTTGGTGCATTCTTAGCATACCTGACCGATTGGCTTTAATTTTAAGACAAATGGAGGAAATAAAAATTTTCGATAGTCCTTAGTTACTAAGCGCTATAACAACGTATCCGACCGCTTGACGTTGGTAGACTGCCAAAACTAAAAAAACTCGGTTTTTCGCTGGAGTCTTGTTTTTTGGTGCATTCTTAGCATACCTGACCGATTGGCTTTAATTTTAAGGTAAATAGAGTAAATAAAATTTTTCGATAGTCCTTAGATACTAAGCGCTATAACAGCGTATCCGACCGCTTGGCGTTGGTAGACTACCAAAACTAAAAAACTCGGTTTTTCGCTGGAGTCTTGTTTTTTGGTGCATTCTTAGCATACCTGACCGATTGGCTTTAATTTTAAGGTAAATAGAGTAAATAAAATTTTTCGATAGTCCTTAGATACTAAGCGCTATAACAGCGTATCCGACCGCTTGGCGTTGGTAGACTGCCAAAAATAAAAAAACTCGGTTTTTCGCTGGAGTATTGTTTTTTGGTGCATTCTTAGCATACCTGACCGATTGGCTTTAATTTTAAGACAAATGGAGGAAATAAAAATTTTCGATAGTCCTTAGTTACTAAGCGCTATAACAGCGTATCCGACTGCTTGGCGTTGGTAGACTGCCAAAACTAAAAAACTCGGTTTTTCGCTGGAGTCTTGTTTTTTGGTGCATTCTTAGCATACCTGACCGATTGGCTTTAATTTTAAGGCAAATGGAGGAACTAAAAATTTTCGATAGTCCTTAATTACTAAGCGCTATAACAGCGTATCCGACCGCTTGGCGTTGGTAGACTGCCAAAAATAAAAAACTCGGTTTTTCACTGGAGTCTTGTTTTTTGGTGCATTCTTAGCATACCTGACCGATTGGCTTTAATTTTAAGACAAATGGAGGAAATAAAAATTTTCGATAGTCCTTAGTTACTAAGCGCTATAACAGCGTATCCGACCGCTCGGCGTTGGTAGACTGCCAAAACTAAAAAACTCGGTTTTTCGCTGGAGTTTTTTTTTTGGTGCATTCTTAGCATACCTGACCGATTGGCTTTAATTTTAAGGCAAATGGAGGAAATAAAAATGTTCGATAGTCCTTAGTTACTAAGCGCTATAACAGCGTATCCGACCGCTTGGCGTTGGTAGACTGCCAAAACTAAAAAAACTCGGTTTTTCGCTGGAGTCTTGTTTTTTGGTGCATTCTTAGCATACCTGACCGATTGGCTTTAATTTTAAGGCAAATGGAGGAAATAAAAATTTTCGATAGTCCTTAGTTACTAAGCGCTATAACAGCGTATCCGACCGCTTGGCGTTGGTAGACTGCCAAAACTAAAAAACTCGGTTTTTTGGTGCATTCTTAGCATACCTGACCAATTGGCTTTAATTTTAAGGCAAATGGAGGAAATAAAAATGTTCGATAGTCCTTAGTTACTAAGCGCTATAACAGCGTATCCGACCGCTTGGCGTTGGTAGACTGCCAAAACTAAAAAAACTCGGTTTTTCGCTGGAGTCTTGTTTTTTGGTGCATTCTTAGCATACCTGACCGATTGGCTTTAATTTTAAGGCAAATGGAGGAAATAAAACTTTTCGATAGTCCTTAGTTACTAAGCGCTATAACAGCGTATCCGACCGCTTGGCGTTGGTAGACTGCCAAAACTAAAAAACTCGGTTTTTCGCTGGAGTCTTGTTTTTTGGTGCATTCTTAGCATACCTGACCGATTGGCTTTAATTTTAAGGTAAATGGAGGAAATAAACATTTTCGATAGTCCTTAGATACTAAGCGCTATAACAGCGTATCCGACCGCTTGGCGTTGGTAGACTGCCAAAACTAAAAAACTCGGTTTTTCGCTGGAGTCTTGTTTTTTGGTGCATTCTTAGCATACCTGACCGATTGGCTTTAATTTTAAGGCAAATGGAGGAAATAAAAATTTTCGATAGTCCTTAGTTACTAAGCGCTATAACACCGTATCCGACCGCTTGGCGTTGGTAGACTGCCAAAACTAAAAAACTCGGTTTTTCGCTGGAGTCTTGTTTTTTGGTGCATTCTTAGCATACCTGACCGATTGGCTTTAATTTTAAGGCAAATGGAGGAAATAAATTTTTTCGATAGTCCTTAGTTACAAAACGCTATAACAGCGTATCCGATCGCTTGGCGTTGGTAGACTGCCAAAACTAAAAAACTCGGTTTTTCGCTGGAGTTTTTTTTTTTGGTGCATTCTTAGCATACCTGACCGATTGGCTTTAATTTTAAGGCAAATGGAGGAAATAAAAATGTTCGATAGTCCTTAGTTACTAAGCGCTATAACAGCGTATCCGACCGCTTGGCGTTGGTAGACTGCCAAAACTAAAAAAACTCGGTTTTTCGCTGGAGTCTTGTTTTTTGGTGCATTCTTAGCATACCTGACCGATTGGCTTTAATTTTAAGGCAAATGGAGGAAATAAAAATTTTCGATAGTCCTTAGTTACTAAGCGCTATAACAGCGTATCCGACCGCTTGGCGTTGGTAGACTGCCAAAACTAAAAAACTCGGTTTTTTGGTGCATTCTTAGCATACCTGACCAATTGGCTTTAATTTTAAGGCAAATGGAGGAAATAAAAATGTTCGATAGTCCTTAGTTACTAAGCGCTATAACAGCGTATCCGACCGCTTGGCGTTGGTAGACTGCCAAAACTAAAAAACTCGGTTTTTCGCTGGAGTCTGGTTTTTTGGTGCATTCTTAGCATACCTGACCGATTGGCTTTAATTTTAAGGCAAATGGAGGAGATAAAAATTTTCGATAGTCCTTAGATACTAAGCGCTATAACAGCGTATCCGACCGCTTGGCGTTGGTAGACTGCCAAAACTAAAAAACTCGGTTTATCGCTGGAGTCTTGTTTTTTGAAATGAAATGAAATGAAATGAAATATTCTTTATTCACTGTACGGTTCATTTACAAACTCTTAGTGAACGTTATTTTTTTTGTTCTGTCTGCTCTGGGTGCGCTTAGGCAATGCTGAGCTGAAGAAAAGAGCAGACGGAGAAAAACTTCAGCCCTGTTTTAAAATATGAGGTATACAATAATAAGGTAAATGGAGGAAATAAACATTTTCGATAGTCCTTAGATACTAAGCGCTATAACAGCGTATCCGACCGCTTGGCGTTGGTAGACTGCCAAAACTAAAAAACTCGGTTTTTCGCTGGAGTCTTGTTTTTTGGTGCATTCTTAGCATACCTGACCGATTGGCTTTAATTTTAAGGCAAATGGAGGAAATAAAATTTTTCGATAGTCCTTAGTTACTAAGCGCTATAACAGCGTATCCGACCGCTTGGCGTTGGTAGACTGCCAAAACTAAAAAACTCGGTTTTTCGCTGGAGTCTTGTTTTTTGGTGCATTCTTAGCATACCTGACCGATTGGCTTTAATTTTAAGGCAAATGGAGGAAATAAAATTTTTCGATAGTCCTTAGTTACTAAGCGCTATAACAGCGTATCCGACCGCTTGGCGTTGGTAGACTGCCAAAACTAAAAAACTCGGTTTTTCGCTGGAGTCTTGTTTTTTGGTGCATTCTTAGCATACCTGACCGATTGGCTTTAATTTTAAGGCAAATGGAGGAAATAAAAATTTTCGATAGTCCTTTGTTACTAAGCGCTATAACAGCGTATCCGACCGCTTGGCGTTGGTAGACTGCCAAAACTAAAAAACTCGGTGTTTCGCTGGAGTCTTTTATTTTGGTGCATTCTTAGCATACCTGACCGATTGGCTTTAATTTTAAGGCAAATGGAGGAAATAAAAATTTTCGATAGTCCTTAGTTACTAAGCGCTATAATAGCGTACCCGACCGCTTGGCGTTGGTAGACTGCCAAAACTAAAAAACTCGGTTTTTCGCTGGAGTCTTGTTTTTTGGTGCATTCTTAGCATACCTGACCGATTGGCTTTAATTTTAAGGTAAATGGAGGAAATAAACATTTTCGATAGTCCTTAGATACTAAGCGCTATAACAGCGTATCCGACCGCTTGGCGTTGGTAGACTGCCAAAACTAAAAAACTCGGTTTTTCGCTGGAGTCTTGTTTTTTGGTGCATTCTTAGCATACCTGACCGATTGGCTTTAATTTTAAGGCAAATGGAGGAAATAAAATTTTTCGATAGTCCTTAGTTACTAAGCGCTATAACACCGTATCCGACCGCTTGGCGTTGGTAGACTGCCAAAACTTAAAAACTCGGTTTTTCGCTGGAGTCTTGTTTTTTGGTGCATTCTTAGCATACCTGACCGATTGGCTTTAATTTTAAGGCAAATGGAGGAAATAAAATTTTTCGATAGTCCTTAGTTACTAAACGCTATAACAGCGTATGGGTAGTTCTCGCGTTTCGTGCAAATTGGACGAATTTGCGAGAAAAAAATAGAATTAATTTTTTTTAGTGCCAATGCAAAGCTACATAAAAAATAAATAAGCTATATGAGTATTACTAAATTATACGTAAAATTGGCCTAGTTATAGGGCTTTATAAATTTTTTCGTACGTATGGTAATGACAAAAGAAATTTGGTAATGATATTAGCGGCAATGGTAAATTGGTAATGATTAAATGTTAGTGGTAATGAGAATGTAAATAAAAAATTAGTTTAAATTCGTTTACGTTACAACGTTACACGTAAACATTTGTTATATCTCTAAAAAAGGTTTCTGTAGTATTGTTTCCTTCTATTACTTTCTTTGAAGCCTCTTTAGACGCCTTGAGAAGGCGTCTAATCAGCCACACTCCTAATTTTTTCTGTTCTTTACGCTTCAAGCTAAAGTGACAATTGGCAGGCCATATAGTTAGGACTGACAACCTCTCGGTCTAGGCATAAGGAGCACAGGCCGCCCTCCAACCAGGTGGACTGACGACCTGACTCAGAGGGCGAAGGACCGGATGGAGTAGCGAACATTAGGGGAGGCCTATGTCCAGCAGTGGACTTTTTTTTTATAAGGCTAATGTATGGATGGATGTATTTATTTCGTATAATGCTCGCTTTGTGCTAACTCTAAGCAATGTGTCAAAAAATATTTATTAAATGCACAGGGTATAACATCATTACAATAATTTTGTGATCATTACCATTTTCCAAATAGCTGACACGATGGTAAATTATGGTAATGAAAGGAATGGTAATGATATCCTGGCAAATTTTTAGAATCGCTCCTTAAATAACAGATAAATGTTAAGCATGACGATCAAAAAAGTATATAAACTCAAAGGTTATCATGTTGACATCCACAATATAAATAAATTAATTATCTTTTTCTCAAAATGTCACTAAACGGTAATGAAAAAAACTTACCACGCCTAAAAATCTCGGGTTGGTCTTTGTTTTGTCAACAAACCGCAAATATCTACCCTGTTCTCTGTTCACCGGTCGACAGAACGAGGATCGCGCAAATGGGAAAGGGGACATGGAATATCGCTAGCACGTCCTTACGTGGTGATTTTTGCACTTGAAGTTCAGTTGACGGTAATGAGTAATTTTTTTGGACAAAGTTATTTCGTCACATAAATTATAAATAACCATCGCAAAGGATTTTTCATTTGCATATGTTTTTTGCTTCATAAATATTGAATACATTCCAAAACAATAATACACAGTAATGCACCTAATTTTCGTGCTATTTGGTTTCAACTACCAAAAATCGATTTCTGACCAGTGTTGGTAATGATTTTTAGGCATTTATTTTATTTATATCTTTTTTTCAAAGTACCTGACATTAGCATTTTCCAGTGGCAGATATACATATGCAACATACCTAGAATATAAAAAATATTTCGTGGTTTAGGCTTATTTAGTTTAGCTTTTATTCTCACCGACACGTGTTTTGCACGAAACGGTAGAACTACCCGTATCCGACCGCTTGGCGTTGGTAGACTGCCAAAACTAAAAAACTCGGTTTTTCGCTGGAGTCTTGTATTTTGGTGCATTCTTAGCATACCTGACCGATTGGCTTTAATTTTAAGGCAAATGGAGGAAATAAAAATTTTCGATAGTCCTTAGTTACTAAGCGCTATAACAGCAGTTCTACGGTCCGCCAGTTGGAGAGCCAACTCCAACTCGCTCTCCAACAACTTCGCGAGTCGAAAGAGCAATGTAATCAATTGTTAAGAGAGAGGGACGACAATGAAATAGAAACACTGGAAGTCATAAATAAATATAAGCATATTAAAACAGAAATGGCGGAATTACATGTGCAGTTTTTGGACATCCGCGAGGAGAGGGACCGGCTTAAAAGACAGTCTAAGGATTTTGATAACTGTTGCAATGAAAACGACAGCAACTTAAAAGTTATTACCCAGCTGCGTTCACAACTAGCGGATGCCCGGGAACGTATTGGTCAGCTCGAACAAAAGGAAGTTTTGGTCAATTCTAAAAATACTCAAAGTTTATTTGACGAGTTGATCAATGCATCATGTTCTTCAGCGCCGGTCAAGACTAGTCCCAAAGCGGTTACCATAGACCTGACAGGTGATGACTCAATTAACAGCTCACCGGTTGGGATGTGTGGTGCCAGTAGGAAAAAAGTAAAGAAATATGTAAAACTAAATAAGTTTATTAAAAAGGCAAATAAACATATAAAAAGGGAAAATGTATTTAAAAACCACATAAATTTATGTAAAAAATATAGATCTCTGTACGAAAACTGTAAGAAGTCTACTTTACAGATGGACGCTCGTAGACGAAGTTACGAAGCGGACATTTCTGCCTTAAATAATAAAATTACCGTTCTTCACCAGTCTCTAGAACAGATGACTAAGAATTATAATGACGCTAGGAGGGAAATCAGTGACCATGTGTTGGCCATGGATGAACTTTTACAGCTATCAAAATATAATGAAGAAAGATTCCAATCTTTAGTTAATAATGCGCAACACCCAGAGCCGCTGCTTTCGGGGCCAGCATCTGGGACTGAACCCTCCGTATCATTACAGAATGCCAGCTTCGTAGCTGAGAATCCATTATCCTGTAAAAATCAAACACTCATGTTCAGCGATGAACTAGGCAAAAACATGGGTGCCAGATTATATAAAAAGATTGGCCAGAATATATGTAATTTTAGCATGCCCGGGGCTACAATGACAGAAATAATGGATAAGGTAATTTTAGGCAAATATGACCCCACTACCACTTTAATTTTATTATTTGGTAGACGGGGAAAAGTTCGGCAAAACCAATTTACCAATTATATTTGTTCGCGCCAATTAAGTCATTTCACCTCCCTCCCCTTCATCCTCCCTCTCTTTCCCGCAAGCGCACTATTATATAATATGGATCAGGAAGATCTATCAATCAGTCTGCCTTCGTCCCGCCGCCGACGCGCACGCCGCCGACGCGCATGCAAGTCCTCTCGTGACAAGCACCGCATCGCAAGCCACCTCACACGTGGTCAGACTCGCCGCATCGCCACCATCACCGCTGTCAATCGTTTTGTGATTTAACTGAATAGTGCAGTGTATTGTGAAGGACAACACCAGTTCCCGGGCAAGAGAAGATTGATCGAGGCATCATCAGAGCACGAGCATACCATCTGCTTCAGCCCCTGGGATACCCCAAGTAAGTGCGCTCCCTTTATCAATCCTTCTCGTTTTTCCACCTTTAATTCGACACGCAACTTACAGTCCACAATTCCTACACCCGCAGTGGGGGACCACCCTCCTTTCCACCCTTTATTCCACCACCATTTTTGGTCATAGCGAACCGGAGGTCCCCCCCTTTACCCTCCAATTTCTGGTCCAGTCGATCCGGATTTTGACCAACAATTTTGGTCAGTCGAGCCTGATTTCGAATCAATAGTTTAGTAACTTCACCCGGGTTAATTATTTAATCTCATAAATACGCATATGTATGTATTTCATGTAATATATTATAAGTGCCTATTCATATTTATTTTTGCAAATAAGTATTATATCTACGATTATTTTATATCCCGCATATTAATAACGCACCGCTCACGTAGGTATATTATTCTTTTTGCAAAACACACCGCACCATCCGCTATTTATTTTTGCAAATAAGTATTATATCTACGATTATTTATATCCCGCATATTAATAACGCACCGCTCACGTAGGTATATTATTATTTTTGCAAAACGCACTGCACCATTCGCACCATTATTTACCTATATTTGTAATCGAAATTACACCTCATAGGTACGCATTCTATTTTTCATTAATTGAAGTCCGCCATATTGTAACTGGAACCGACGCGACCGGCGATCGTTGTTTCGCTAGTAACTACCTACGTAATCATTCATTCATTACGCCATACATAATTTTTATAATCTTAACTGTTTTAACTGATTTATCTTGTTCACGACAAAATGTCTACTAAAGGTAAAATTGTATCTGAAACGGTTTCAAATGACGAAATTAGTTTGAAAATATTAATCGCAAAACGAAATGCTATTTACGAACGTTTACAACAAATTTATGATTTATCTATAAGTGCATCAAGTTCGTCAGACGAACAGGACACATTTCTTGACACGGCATCTGACCTTGAATACTTGCGTACTGAGTTCAAGGACACGTTAGAATCTTATAATGTTACAAATTTAAAATTAAATCCAAACGCGCAAGTAGATTTCGGATCGTGGAAATCTTTTCATGATCTATATAGTCGTATTAAAAGTCAAGTGTCCAAATTAAACGCTCCATATTCATCTTCAAGTAAATTACAGAATAGTTTACCTACAAAAATTATACCATCGCTTCCGCCTATAGAATTACTTTCTTTTAATGGTGACATACGACACTGGTCTATGTTCTACCAACAATTTAAAACATTAGTTCATGATAATCAGCAATTAACAGATGCTGAACGCGTTTATTATCTTGTTAGTAAACTTAGTGATAAGGCATTATCAATCTGCTCAGGCTTAATGCCTACAGCTGAAAACTATTCTGTGATATGGAACGCGCTCATACGTAGATATAACGACGAGCGTGCGCTCGCGACTACCTACGTCAGTCAGCTGTTAGAACTGAAGAACGTAAACACTAACACATCCGCTGGTTATCAAATATTTATGGATAAATTTGATGCTTCTATTAACGCCCTTAAGCAACTTAATATTGATGACATATCTGATTTTCTGTTTCTAAATATCGCGCTTAGAAAATTAGATAACGATACCGTAAAGTCGTTCGAAATGTCATGTCGCAACGTAAACATACCGAAATATTCCGCTTTGGTTCAGTTTTTACATGACCAGAATAGGGCTTTATGCCATACAATAAATACTTCGCATACGTCTAACAACCATAAAATTAAAGGTAATTTTGTTCCCGCTCCCGCTAAAAATATAAGCAAAACTTTTATTAATACAGATTCGAATCGGTCATGTATTTTCTGTAAATCGGGTGATCACGAACACCTATTTGTCTGTCCGCATTTTTAAAAAATAAATGCACAGGACAGGTACAATTTTGTAAAACGAAATAAATGTTGCACTAATTGTTTAAGTAATAAACACGCCACTCCTTTTTGTAAGTCACAGCGTAGATGTAG
The DNA here is from genome assembly GCA_911387765.1 of Pyrgus malvae. NCBI lineage: Eukaryota > Metazoa > Arthropoda > Insecta > Lepidoptera > Hesperiidae > Pyrgus > Pyrgus malvae. Next base: position 128,437 of record OU426958.1, on the reverse strand, counting down.
GTATTGCTCCCGCTCGCACCATACGCTACTTCATTTTGTTAGTAGCAGGAATAAGGTCGATCAGCCTTCGGTAGAACAAGGTCCAGGAGAAAAAAATGCATCCACGTCATGTAACGTTTCGCGCGATTGTGGTAATGCGCCGCACCGCACTACATTATTGGGAACTGCGAAGATTAAAGTTCGTACTAAATACGGTCACCAATATTTGTTGCGTTGTTTAGTGGACCCTGGCTCGCAATGCGATTACATCACGAAACAGTGTTGCAAACGTTTATACCTACCGATCTCAAATAAAACACCAGTTAAAGAGGCGCAAGGAATCGGTGGAGTATCGCAGAAGGTTTTAGGTGTTACTTCTTTGCAGTTTAGCTCCCGCTTTGATGAAAATAAACTTTATCATATTGAACCGTTAGTCGTTCCCACTATAACTGGACAAAGACGTTTCGAAAATTAGTTATATAAATAATTTACGTTTAGCTGACGATCAATTCCATACACCAGGTGACATTGACGTTTTATTAGGGGTTAACACTTATTTACAAATTTTGTTAACTGATAAAATAATTAATTCGCAATCGCCGAGTGCCATAGAAACGTCACTAGGATACATAATAATGGGAGACGCAGATATCGACTTTCCTACTTGCATGCCGCGTTCTTTAGTTTCTTATCCTACTCGTATTGATAATAGTCAAACGTCGCTCACGCATTTGCTCGAAAAATTTTGGAAGTTAGAGGAGCTGCCGCAAAAAACTTATTTGAGTCCTGATGAACAGGAATGTGAGAATATTTATACTTCCACTACTCGTCGCAATTTGAACGGACGATATGTTGTCGCCCTGCCCTTCAAGGACACGCCTGAAAAGTTAGGTGATTCTTTTATAACCGCTAAAAAACGCTTCTCGCTCCTAGAGAGACGTTTTAATAAATGTCCCGATCTTCGCTCCCGCTACAATGACGTCATTCAGGATACATCAACAAGGGTTTTTTATCATTAGTTGTTTCAAATAATTTTACGGAACCTTGCTTTTATCTCCCGCACCACCCTGTCATTCGTAATGATAAAAGTACAACTCAATTGCGAATAGTACTCGACGCAAGCGCTAAGTCAGATAATGACATTTCATTAAATGATATTTTACATAGTGGGCAAAATTTACAGTCTGATATTTTTAATATTTTAATAAACGTACGAGTTTATCGCATCGCCTTTTTTGCCGACGTTAGACAAATGTATTTATGCATTGAAGTACAAAAATCGCACCGCGCGTTTCAACGCATTCTTTATCGTTTTTCTAATGAAGACATACAAACATACGAATTTAATCGTGTGACTTTTGGTTTACGCTCTTCGCCTTTTCTTGCGCTACGCACATTACGTCAGTTGGCTTCCGAGGAGAGGGAGTCCTATCCTCTGGCTGCTTCGGTGGTCGAGCGAGATATTTATATGGACGATATCGCGTCCTGCGCGCCCTGCGTCAACAGCGCCGTTGACGTAGCCACTGAACTAATTCAAATGTTTCAGCGTGGAGGATTTGAATTGGTTAAGTGGACTAGTAACAGTTCAGAGCTTTTACAGCACATCCCCGCAACGCACCGTCAGCTTGACGGGGTCTCATTCGACGACCAAATTATTTTTAAAATATTGGATCTTCGTTGGCACCCCGCAACTGATTGTTTTTTTTTCTAGTTTCGCCGCCGCCGCTCGCTTGTACCAAGCGTTCTATTTTATCCGCAACCGCTCGCTTGTATGATGTTCTGGGGCTCGTGGTTCCAGTAATTCTTTTCTCTAAGCTTCTCATTAAAACCTTATGGGTTCTCAAACTTGACTGGGACCAGGCTCCACCCGCTCACGTTGTTACTGTATGGCAACAATATATTTCAGAGTTACCTTTGATATCGAAATTAAAGTTTCCTCGCCATATGGGTATAAATAAAAATTCGCAAGTCTCGCTAGTCGCGTTCGCCGACGCCAGTGAAAAGGCGTATGGCTGCGTGATTTATTCGCACATCGTTAATGATGATGACTCACTAGTGATAACGCTACTAATTTTATTGCTTCGCGTTCATACTTTAAGAACTTCATTCCTTTTTACGGTCAGACGAATATTATAAAGTATTTAATCAGATCCTTTCTGATAACCGCATCACATGGAAACTTAACCCTCCAAACGCTCCACATTTTGGTGGGCTTTGGGAGTCAAATATAAAGATAGTAAAGTATCATTTATTTCGCGTCATAGGTAAGCAAATCCTCACGTATGAGGAATTGCTTACTGTCCTCACTCAGGTCGAACGCATATTAAATTCACGACCGCTTTACGTGTTAAGTAGCGATCCGGCGGAACCTGCTGCACTTACGCCCGCGCATTTCCTCGCTGTTAATCCACTTGGATGCTTACCCGCCGCGGATCTTAGTAAAGAACGCATTAATCTTTTATCACGTTTTTCATTGCTTGATTCGATAGTTCAGTCATTCTGGAAGCGCTTCAGATCAGAATACTTACATACACTACAAGCAAGAGAAAAGTGGAATAAACATTCTATTAATTCCATTTCTGTAGGAACCGTTGTTCTTATCGATATGGATAACGCCCCGCCTCTTCAGTGGCCGCTAGGCGTCGTCACTGAACTGTTTCCTGGTAGGGATGGTGTGGTGCGCGTTGCACAAGTGAAGACTAAGAGCTCCACTTTGCAGCGGCCCATTGTTAGACTTTGCCCTCTACCAACACAATAATATTTCTATATGCCTATGTAGTTTATATTTTATAAGTTATAGTTTAAGTATAAATTCTCATCCCGCTATTATAATATTTTTATTAATTTACTAATTATATTCATCGCATCGCCTCTGTTCACCGCATATATAGTTTTTTCTATATGATATTAACTCCGCTGTATATATTTATGTTTATTTTTTTAATTCGCTATTTGAGGAGACCTCAAGGCCGGGGGGATGTTCGCGCCAATTAAGTCATTTCACCTCCCTCCCCTTCATCCTCCCTCTCTTTCCCGCAAGCGCACTATTATATAATATGGATCAGGAAGATCTATCAATCAGTCTGCCTTCGTCCCGCCGCCGACGCGCACGCCGCCGACGCGCATGCAAGTCCTCTCGTGACGAGCACCGCACCGCAAGCCACCTCACACGTGGTCAGACTCGCCGCATCGCCACCATCACCGCTGTCAATAGTTTTGTGATTTAACTGAATAGTGCAGTGTATTGTGAAGGACAACACCAGTTCCCGGGCAAGAGAAGATTGATCGAGGCATCATCAGAGCACGAGCATACCATCTGCTTCAGCCCCTGGGATACCCCAAGTAAGTGCGCTCCCTTTATCAATCCTTCTCGTTTTTCCACCTTTAATTCGACACGCAACTTACAGTCCACAATTCCTACACCCGCAGTGGGGGACCACCCTCCTTTCCACCCTTTATTCCACCACCATTTTTGGTCATAGCGAACCGGAGGTCCCCCCCTTTACCCTCCAATATTAAAAAACTACAAGACCTTAAAGTCAAAAAATTATCTTATTTACAATTCCTTATGTTAAGGAAGATTATAATGAAAATAAAATAAGACATCAATTAAATATACATATGTATAATTTAATTGGCAATCATAACAAATGTATTAATTTAGAATGCTCTGATCATAATTATAATAATAATGACATATTTAATTTGATTGACATCAATAAAATATGTAATAATAATTTGATTTTGACATTGGATAGATTTCATCTATCAAATTTTATTTATAAACAGATAGCTGCCCTGCTATCATATTATTTAAACCTAAACACGGCTATAAACATAGCTATAAAAACTTCTGCTTCTATTGAGCAGATTAATGTATCGACATGTAGTAATACTTGTAGTACTACTGCATTGAAATGTTTAAATCATTTCCAAAATAATTTAAATTAAATGATGAGACAACAGAGACATCAATCTCTAGCAACTGTATAAATACGTGTATATGCCCTCTATCAAGTAATATAATAAGAAATAATAAATGTCTAAACTTGGTGCATCAAAATATCCAAGGTCTGCTATCCAAAGAACTAGAATTAGAATTATTTTTAAAGGAATACAATATTAATATTATGTGTATTACAGAACATTGGTTGAAAGATTACCAACTTGTTTTTAACTTTGATAAGCACCAAGTCGCAAGTTCGTTCAGTAGGCAGACAGCCTTACGTGGTGGCTCGTTAATTTTTGTAAGTAAGGACCTAAAGTTTAAGGTTCGTCAAGACATCGTGAGCCTTTCTATTGAACGAACTATAGAAATAGCCTGTGTGGAGTTATTAAATTGTATTATTGTTTGTATTTATAGACCTCCAAATTCTTTGTATGATACTTTTGAGTCAGTTTTAGAACAATTATTGGATAAATTGTGCAACAATACTAAAAAGAAGAAGGACATAGTTGTTTGTGGTGATTTTAATATAAATATATTGGAGGATTCAGCAATAAGCAAAAAGTTTTTGTCTGTCTTAAAATGCTGTAATCTTACTAACGTGTTTTCACAACCAACTAGGATTACACAATCCACAGCTACTTGTATAGATAATATTTTTACAGAAGGGTCACCAGCGCAATCTATGATAATAAACAACTTAAGCTCTGATCATTGTAGCCAATTAGTTTGCTTTAATTACAGGATGGACAGACAGGTTAGTAAGAGCAAGGTGGTCGTTCCAGTGACTAAAAATCGCATGGAGAGATTTAGATGTGCTATTGAAAATGGGTTTCGTATTCCAGCCCATAAAAATGTAAATAAACATTATGGGGCATTATGTTCTCATATACACAAAATATATAATACTGTCTTTACATCAAAAACAATCTCTCCTAAAAACTGTAAATCATTCAGTGATTGGGCGACTTTAGGGATACATAAAAGTAGACAAAAATTATATGATCTCTATGAAGAGAGATCGTATAATCGAGACGAGTCCTTTTGTGCACACGTTAGAAATTATTCAAAATTGTTTAAGCAAGTATGTATCGCGGCCAAGTCATTGCATATTGGTAACCAAATTAAATCTAGTAAGAATAAAATTAAAACGACTTGGAACATTATTAACGCCGAGACTGGAAGAGTCAATGACCGTTGTCGTGTCTATAAACTTATTATGGACGGTACCGTCATTGAATCAGACGAACTTGTAGCAAAAACATTTGAAAAATACTTTGCTGACATTCCAGCATCGACGACTAAATCACTTAGGTCTTCCCCTGAAGCCGCCGAATCATTGCTTAAGAAAAATGTAAGCGAATGCAAATGTAAGTTTATATTCAGGCCCGTAGACGCTAAACACATTGTAAAGATATTTAAGACTTTAGAAATTAAGAACACTACTGATCTTTGGGGTATCTCTGTAAAAATACTTAGTTCAATAATTGACTTAATAGCACCCCACTTAGCTATAATATTCAATAACTGTATTAAAGACAAAGACAAAGACAAAGACATTTATTTGCACAAATATGGGTGTTTACAAAGTTGTTTATATATATTTAGTTCGCCATATTTACCTTCATGAGGTATGCAAATATACAATGATAAAAATATAAAAGGAAAAAACTAAACTATAATACAATTACGAAATATACATTTACATCTATTTTACTATTATTTTTATTTATCCCATATTGCGCCTTTTATAAATAAAAATAAAAATATTTATTTATTTATATTTCGGATCGGTTCCGGTCGTCAGCTTTGGGTACCCATATCACAGGGTGTTTGTACACTGAGAGGAAAAATAGCCGGCGGAAAAAAAACCTCCCAGGTTTTTATGGAATTTCTTTATGCCGTTTTATCGTTTATGAAATCAGTGACTGAGTAATACGCCTTTTTCAGTAAATACGTTTTAAGTCCTTTTTTAAATTCGTTGCCCGTTTTAATATTGAGGAATTCCGGTAGACCGTTATATATTTTTGGTCCCATGCAAAAGACACTGTTACGATATTGTTTTGTTTTGGAAACGATTGAACATAATTTACTGTTATGTCTTTTCGATTTAAGGGTTTCATATTTTGTGATTTCTGTTTTGACCATTAAAGAGATCTCGTAAATGTATAAGGAAGGGAGCGTCATTATTTTTAAATTTTGAAAATGTGGCCTACAAGTATCCGTTTGTTGTAATTGACATATTGCTCGAATGCATTTTTTTTGAGCCTTAAACACGGTTTGAATTCCAGAGTTATTAAGAGAGTTATTAAGAGAGATTAAGAGTGGTGACTTTCCTGATCTAATGAAACATAGTAAAGTGATACCTTTATTTAAGTCGGGCAATACTTCAGATCCCTCCAACTTTAGACCAATTTCAATTCTGCCCTCCATTAGTAAAATCTTTGAGAAAATAATTTTAGAACAACTTCTAAAACACTTTACAAATAATAGACTTATTCATAAAAATCAATTCGGTTTTACGAGGGGTCGCTCAACCACAGATGCCGGAGTAGAGCTTTTTAAGACCATAGTAGATGCTTGGGAGGGGTCACGGGATGCTTTAGGTGTCTTTTGTGACCTATCTAAGGCATTTGACTGTGTGCACCATGAAACATTAATCAGGAAACTCAATCACTATGGCATCAAAGAAACCGCGCTCAAGCTTCTGGAGTCTTATTTGAGTGATAGGATCCAGAGGGTTGAAGTGAACGGTAAAATGTCAAACGGGTCTGTAGTTCATTTGGGGGTCCCACAGGGCTCAGTACTCGGCCCGTTCCTATTTTTAATATATATTAACGATCTGCCATATATGGTGGAGAATAATCACGAGATAGTATTGTTTGCAGATGATACTTCCTTAATTTTCAAAACTAATAGACAAACTGATGATTATGACGATGTGAACAATGCTCTCTCTGAGGCGGTAAATTGGTTTAATGTAAATAACTTAGTACTCAATAACAAAAAGACCAATTCTATTAAGTTTTCACCACCTAATGTTAAAGAAAATGTTTTAAAACCTCAATTGAATGGCGAGGAAATGAGCTTTGTTGATGAAGCTGTATTTCTTGGATTAACTGTTGATTCTAGGCTTCAATGGGGACCCCATATCTCTCGGTTAGCGAATAGACTAAGTTCTGCCGTCTTTGCGATTAAAAAAATAAGATCACTTACAGATGTCGATACAGCCAGATTGGTCTATTTTAGTTATTTCCATAGTATAATGTCGTATGGTATTTTACTGTGGGGAAATGCAGCTAATGTCGACACAATATTTATTTTGCAGAAGAGGGCTATTCGCGCAATATATAAATTAAATTCTAGAGAATCACTGAGAGAAAAATTTAAGGAGACTAATATACTAACATTTGCATCGCAATATATTTATGAAAATATAATGTATGTTCGTAAAAACAAACACGAATTTATGACCTTTTTGGATCTACATAGTTCGAACTGTGTTTCGACAAGGAATGGCCACAAACTTGCATTCCCCAAGTGTAGGCTCCGCAAAAAGAGCCACTCTTTTATCGGGATGTCGATCAGAATATACAATAAAATCCCGGAAAATGTTCAATCCCTTCCTTTTCACAGATTTAAAAAGAAAGTCAAACAAGTCCTGTGCCGCAAGGCTTATTACGATCTTAAGGACTTTTTAATTGATAAAAAAGCTTGGGATTGAGCTATAGTCCCACAAGGCTGTTTCTATAACTGATGTAATAGATTTAAATCAATCAAACTGCGAATGTTAACAGATGGCTGTGGGACGACATTGACACATGCGGTAGCTGTCACGTATGTTCCTTATCGGCCCATAGCTACTCTGTAAGAAAGTTAGCTATTGTATACCCCATATTTTAAAACAGGGCTGAAGTTTTTCTCCGTCTGCTCTTTTCTTCAGCTCAGCATTGCCTAAGCGCACCCAGAGCAGACAGAACAAAAAATAACGTTCACTAAGAGTTTGTAAAGGAACCGTACGGTAAATAAAGAATATTTCATTTCATTTCATTTCATTTCATTTCATTTCATTTCATTTCAACAGCGTATCCGACGGCTTGGCGTTGGTAGACTGCCAAAACTAAAAACTCGGTTTTTCGCTGGAGTCTTGTTTTTTGGTGCATTCTTAGCATACCTGACCGATTGGCTTTAATTTTAAGGTAAATGGAGGAAATAAACATTTTCGATAGTCCTTAGATACTAAGCGCTATAACAGCGTATCCGACCGCTTGGCGTTGGTAGACTGCCAAAACTAAAAAACTCGGTTTTTCGCTGGAGTCTTGTTTTTTGGTGCATTCTTAGCATACCTGACCGATTGGCTTTAATTTTAAGGCAAATGGAGGAAATAAAAATTTTCGATAGTCCTTAGTTACTAAGCGCTATAACACCGTATCCGACCGCTTGGCGTTGGTAGACTGCCAAAACTAAAAAACTCGGTTTTTCGCTGGAGTCTTGTTTTTTGGTGCATTCTTAGCATACCTGACCGATTGGCTTTAATTTTAAGGCAAATGGAGGAAATAAAATTTTTCGATAGTCCTTAGTTACTAAACGCTATAACAGCGTATCCGACCGCTTGGCGTTGGTAGACTGCCAAAACTAAAAAACTCGGTTTTTCGCTGGAGTCTTGTTTTTTGGTGCATTCTTAGCATACCTGACCGATTGGCTTTAATTTTAAGGCAAATGGAGGAAATAAAAATTTTCGATAGTCCTTAGTTACTAAGCGCTATAACAGCGTATCCGACCGCTTGGCGTTGGTAGACTGCCAAAACTAAAAAACTCGGTTTTTCGCTGGAGTCTTGTTTTTTGGTGCATTCTTAGCATACCTGACCGATTGGCTTTAATTTTAAGGCAAATGGAGGAAATAAAATTTTTCGATAGTCCTTAGTTACTAGGCGCTATAACAGCGTATCCGACCGCTTGGCGTTGGTAGACTGCCAAAACTAAAAAACTCGGTTTTTCGCTGGAGTCTTGTATTTTGGTGCATTCTTAGCATACCTGACCGATTGGCTTTAATTTTAAGGCAAATGGAGGAAATAAAAATTTTCGATAGTCCTTAGATACTAAGCGCTATAACAGCGTATCCAACCGCTTGGCGTTGGTAGACTGCCAAAACTAAAAAACTCGGTTTTTCGCTGGAGTCTTGTTTTTGGTGCATTATTAGCATACCTGACCGATTGGCTTTAACTTTAAGGCAAATGGAGGAAATAAAATTTTTCGATAGTCCTTAGTTACTAAGCGCTATAACACCGTATCCGACCGCTTGGCGTTGGTAGACTGCCAAAACTAAAAAACTCGGTTTTTCGCTGGAGTCTTGTTTTTTGGTGCATTCTTAGCATACCTGACCGATTGGCTTTAATTTTAAGGCAAATGGAGGAAATAAAATTTTTCGATAGTCCTTAGTTACTAAACGCTATAACGGCGTATCCGACCGCTTGGCGTTGGTAGACTGCCAAAACTAAAAAACTCGGTTTTTCGCTGGAGTCTTGTTTTTTGGTGCATTCTTAGCATACCTGACCGATTGGCTTTAATTTTAAGGCAAATGGAGGAAATAAAAATTTTCGATAGTCCTTAGTTACTAAGCGCTATAACAGCGTATCCGACCGCTTGGCGTTGGTAGACTGCCAAAACTAAAAAACTCGGTTTTTCGCTGGAGTCTTGTTTTTTGGTGCATTCTTATCATACCTGACCGATTGGCTTTAATTTTAAGACAAATGGAGGAAATAAAAATTTTTCGATAGTCCTTAGTTACTAAGCGCTATAACAGCGTATCCGACCGCTTGGCGTCGGTAGACTGCCAAAAATAAAAAACTCGGTTTTTCGCTGGAGTCTTGTTTTTTGGTGCATTCTTATCATACCTGACCGATTGGCTTTAATTTTAAGACAAATGGAGGAAATAAAAATTTTCGATAGTCCTTAGTTACTAAGCGCTATAACAGCGTATCCGACCGCTTGGCGTTGGTAGACTGCCAAAACTAAAAAACTCGGTTTTTCGCTGGAGTCTTGTTTTTTGGTGCATTCTTATCATACCTGACCGATTGGCTTTAATTTTAAGACAAATGGAGGAAATAAAAATTTTCGATAGTCCTTAGTTACTAAGCAGCGTATCCGACCGCTTGGCGTTGGTAGACTGCCAAAACTAAAAAACTCGGTTTTTCGCTGGAGTCTTCTTTTTTGGTGCATTCTTAGCATACCTGACCGATTGGCTTTAATTTTAAGGCAAATGGAGGAAATAAAAATTTTCGATAGTCCTTAGTTACTAAGCGCTATAACAGCGTATCCGACCGCTTGGCGTTGGTAGACTGCCAAAACTAAAAAACTCGGTTTTTCGCTGGAGTCTTGTTTTTTGGTGCATTCTTAGCATACCTGACCGATTGGCTTTAATTTTAAGGCAAATGGAGGAAATAAAAATTTTCGATAGTCCTTAGTTACTAAGCGCTATAACAGCGTATCCGACCGCTTGGCGTTGGTAGACTGCCAAAACTAAAAAACTCGGTTTTTCGCTGGAGCCTTGTTTTTTGGTGCATTCTTAGCATACCTGACCTATTGGCTTTAATTTTAAGGCAAATGGAGGAAATAAAATTTTTCGATAGTCCTTAGTTACTAAGCGCTATAACAGCGTATCCGACCGCTTGGCGTTGGTAGACTGCCAAAACTAAAAAACTCGGTTTTTCGCCGGAGTCTTGTTTTTTGGTGCATTCTTAGCATACCTGACCGATTGGCTTTAATTTTAAGGTAAATAGAGGAAATAAAATTTTTTGATAGTCCTTAGATACTAAGCGCTATAACAGCGTATCCGACCGCTTGGCGTTGGTAGACCGCCAAAACTAAAAAACTCGGTTTTTCGCTGGAGTCCTGTTTTTTGGTGCATTCTTAGCATACCTGACCGATTGGCTTTAATTTTAAGGCAAATGGAGGAAATAAAAATTTTCGATAGTTCTTAGTTACTAAGCGCTATAACAGCGTATCCGACCGCTTGGCGTTGGTAGACTGCCAAAAATAAAAAACTTGGTTTTTCGCTGGAGTCTGGTTTTTTGGTGCATTCTTAGCATACCTGACCGATTGGCTTTAATTTTAAGGCAAATGGAGGAAATAAAATTTTTCGATAGTCCTTAGTTACTAAGCGCTATAACAGCGTATCCGACCGCTTGGCGTTGGTAGACTGCCAAAACTAAAAAACTCGGTTTTTCGCTGGAGTCTTGTTTTTTGGTGCATTCTTAGCATACCTGACCGATTGGCTTTAATTTTAAGGAAAATGGAGGAAATAAAAATTTTCGATAGTCCTTAGTTACTAAGCGCTATACAGCATATCCGACCGCTTGGCGTTGGTAGACTGCCAAAACTAAAAAACTCGGTTTTTCGCTGGAGTCTTGTATTTTGGTGCATTCTTAGCATACCTGACCGATTGGCTTTAATTTTAAGGCAAATGGAGGAAATAAAAATTTTCGATAGTCCTTAGTTACTGTTCGCGCCAATTAAGTCATTTCACCTCCCTCCCCTTCATCCTCCCTCTCTTTCCCGCAAGCGCACTATTGTATTATATCGGCCTCGTTCGCACCTCAACGAACGTAGATGGATCAGGAAGATCTATCAATTCAGTCTGCCTTCGTCCCGCCGCCGACGCGCACGCCGCCGACGCGCATGCAAGTCCTCTCGTGACAATTGACAACCGCACCGCAAGCCACCTAACACGTGGTCATCAGACTCGCCGCATCGCCGCCATCACCGCTGTCAATAGTTTGTGATTTAACTGACTCAAAGTGAATGTGCACCGTATAGTGTATTGTGAAGGACAACACCAGTTCCCGGGCAAGAGAAGATTTCATCAGTACACGAGCATACCATCTGCTCCAGCCCCCTGGGATAAGCGAGGTTAGTGCGTTTGTTCCCTTTATCAATCCTTCTCGTTTTCCACCTTTAATTCGACACGCAACTTACAGTCCACAATTCCATCACCCGCAACGGGGGACCACCCTCCTTTCCACCCCACCCCACGGAGTGCCGCTGGGGGTTTTAGTGGGTATACCAGGGGGTATTGCCCCTGGGGAGTCCCACATACCCCTCCGCGGGAGGGGATGCGTAATGCATTTCCCACAGCGAAACCAAAAAAAAAAAAAAAAAGGTTAGGTTAGGTTAGGTTAGGTTGGGGGGTTCGCGGGCATAGAGGACCGGCTCCTGCCGGAGAAACGTCTTCGTCCACCGCTTGCGGCGGACAGGACCTCCGGTGGGCCACCTCAGGCCCCAAAGGCGTCCAAGGGCAAGGCCACGAAAGTGGCACAGCCCACCCCTAGCACAAGCGCGGGGCCCAGCCCTGAGGACGCCCTCCTTCCCTCTTCCACTCCGTCCAACATGCCGTGGACGGAGGTTGTGAGGAGAGGAAAGGGTAAGGGCAAGACAGGGGAGGGGAAAGGTAAGGGCAAGGGACAGGAGAAGAAAGCGGCCTCCTCCTCCAAGCCCACGCAAGCGCCCGCCACAGCAGTTAGGGCCCCAGCCGGCGTCAAGAAATTGACCCCCCCTAAAACCGCGGCTGTCACCGTGACCATCGTCCCGGAGGCCGCGGAGAGGGGAGAGACGTACGAGTCCGTTCTAAAGCGGGCTCGCGCTCATGCCGATCCTACGAAGCTGGGGATCGGCAGAGTGACGTGTCGCCGGACCGTAACTGGGGCTCGAATATTCGAGTTCCCGGGGGCCAAGGGGGCGGAAAATGCGGACCTCTTCGCAGCCAAGCTGCGAGAGGGTATTGCGGACGTGGCGAAGGTCGCCAGGCCCACAAAGTCCGCAACCGTGGAGGTGACCGACCTGGACGACTCGGTCACCAAGGAGGAGGTCGTGGTGGCCATTGCAGCGGCTGGCGGCTGCTCACCTGAAGCGGTGCGTGGCCGGGACATTAGGACCGGCCGCGGCGGACTGGGCACCATGCGTCTAGAGTGCCCAGTCACAGCGGCAAAGGCCGTCCTGGCCAAGGGGCGGCTGCTCGTCGGCCTCAGCTCGGCGTCGGTCCGGGCACTTGAAGATCAGCCTCTGCGCTGCTTCAGGTGCTTCGGAATCGGCCATACCCGAGCCACGTGTCCCTCGCAAGAGGAGAGGACAGACGCATGCTACCGCTGCGGGAAGCAGGGGCACCTGGCGTCGTCGTGCCAGGCCGCCAAGCCACACTGCGTGGTGTGCGCGGCCAGTGGCCGCCCTGCGGACTATGTGATGGCTGGGAGGAAGTGCAGGCCTCCCACCACTAAGGGAAAGCAGCAGGTCGCAAGACAACCTGCTGCTATAGCCGCCCCCGCTGCTGGCCCAGCAACGGTGGCCGACGAGGGGGGTACGATGTCCGAATAATGCAGTCCGGACATCGTATCCTTCAGGCGAACACCAACCACTGCAGAGCGGCCCAGGATCTGCTCATGCAGTCCATGGCCGAGTGGTTGGTGGACGTGGCGGTAGTCGCCGAGCCGTACTCGGTCCCTGGCCACTGGCTGGGCGACAGGGACGGTTCGGTGGCGATTGTGGCGCGGTCTTCCACAGACTCCCCTCCCCTCTCACTACTAGAGAGAGGACCGGGATATGTGGCCGCCGCGTGGGGAGAACTGGCCCTCGTCGGGGTCTACTTCTCCCCCAACCGCCCTCTCCAGAACTTCGAGGATTTCCTCGAGGTCCTGGCCGCCGTGGTCGGCAGGGCAGCGCCGCGTCAGGTCTGCGTCTTGGGGGACCTGAACGCCAAATCGGTGGTGTGGGGAAACCCGGCCACCGATGCGCGTGGGCGGGCAGTGGAGCTGTGGGCGGCGTCCTCCGGTCTCTCCCTCCTGAACAGGGGGAGAGTCCAAACATGCGTGCGGCAGCAGGGTGGGTCCATCGTGGACCTCACCTTCGCCACCCATGTGCTGGCCGCGCGTGTGCGGAACTGGCGGGTGGATATGGTGGAGACCTTCTCGGACCACAGGTATTTGCGGTTCGAGATCTCCGCCCAGAGTCCACGGGGGAACGCCAGACCATCCGGCCGATCCCCCTTCCCGCGGTGGGCTCTCACCCGCCTGGACCGGGAGGCCGCAGAGGAGGCGGCTTTCGTCCAGGACTGGCTGTCGCCAACAGTCGACGTCCTGGACGTGGACGCCGCGGCGGCCCAATTGGGAGCGTCCCTGGCCGAGGTGTTCAACTCCAGCATGCCTCGGTCACGCCGCCCGCCTCCCCGACGTGCCGTGTACTGGTGGTCGGGGGAGCTGCAGCGCCTCCGTGCTGCCTGCACGGCAGCGCGGCGGGAACACGCACGGGCTCGACGGCGGCGCCGCAGGGACGTGGACGAGGAGGCCCGCCTGCGGGACGCCCTTGCAGATGCAAAGACGGCCCTCAAGGCGGCAATTGCGGAGGCTAAAGACTCGGCGAGGGCCGAGTTGCTGGCGGGTCTCGACGCCGACCCATTCGGGAGACCATACAAGGCGGCGCGGAATAAACTGCGCCCCTTTGGTCCCCCGGTGGCCGAGACCCTCGAGCCGTCGTCGCTGGACGGGGTGGTGCGGTCCCTGTTTCCAAGCAGGGACGTAGACTTCGCCCCTCCAGCGATGAATCCTCCGCTGGGGACAGCTCCGCCAGAGGAACAGCCGGAGGACCCTCCTCCCATTTCAGAGGCCGAGCTTGGCGCGGCGGTATTTCACCTCCGCTCCAAGAAAACGGCCCCTGGCCCAGATGGGGTCCCGGCTAAGGTGGCCGCGATCGCGGCCTCCGTCATGCCGGGACGGTTTCGGGACCTCTTTAGCGCGTGCCTCGTGACTGGGAGGTTCCCGAGACCATGGAAGGAGGGGCAGCTGTGCCTCCTCCGCAAAGAGGGCCGTCCTGCAGACTCCCCCTCGGCATACCGGCCTATCGTTCTGCTCGATGAGGCCGGTAAGATGCTCGAGGGCATAGTGGCCGACCGCCTCAAGGCCCACTTGCGGCATGTGGGGCCGGACCTGTCGGACGCTCAGTTCGGTTTTAGAGCTGAGCGTTCGACGGTGGACGCCCTGGCCCGCCTTAAGAGTCAGGTGAGGGATGCAATGGAGGCGGGGGATGGTATTTTGGCTGTGTCGTTCGACATAGCCAACGCTTTTAATACCATCCCCCATTCCACCATCTCGGAGGCACTCCGATTTCACGGAGTGCCTTCCTATTTGAGGCGCCTCCTGGCCAACTATTTGGTGGACCGGGAGGTGGTTCTGTTGGACAAGGCGGGCCAGGTCCGGCGATACAAAATGGAGGCCGGCGTTCCGCAGGGGTCTGTTTTAGGACCCCTGCTTTGGAACGTCGGATACGACTGGCTCCTGCGGGGATCACTCCCGAGAGGCACGAGTGTCATCTGTTATGCAGATGACACTCTCCTCACGGCCCGCGGGAGCTTTGGGGAGGCGGCCAGTCTGGCGTCGGCGGGCGGATCGCTGGTAGTGGACAGGATCCGCCGCCTAGGGTTGAAGACGGCGCTGCACAAGACCGTGGCCGTATACTTCCACGGTCCGCGGCGGCGCCCACCGCCGGATGCCCACATCCACGTGGGGGGCGTCCGCATAGCGGTAGAGGCCCAGATGAAATACCTGGGTCTCATAGTCGACAGCAGGTGGCACTTCAGCGCGCACTTTAGTGCGCTGTCGGGGCGCCTGCTGAAGGCAGCGGACGCCCTCTCGTGGCTGATGCCCAATTTGGGTGGGCCCAGCAAGCGGTGCCGGCAGTTGTACGCTGGCACCCTGCGGAGCATGGCCCTTTACGGGGCCCCTATTTGGGTGGACTCCCTCCGTAGAAGGGAGAACGCCGCCGCCCTTCGGGCGCCCCAGAGGGCCATCGCCCAGCGGGTGGGCAGGGCTTACCGCTCAGTGAGCTTTGCGGCTGCGTGCACCCTGGCCGGCACCCCGCCTTGGGAACTCGAGGCGGAGGTGCTTTCCAGGGTGTACGAATGGACGGCGGGGCGGAGGGCGCTTGGAGAGCGCCCGGCCCCGGAAGAGAGAGCGGCCGTCCGACAGCAGGCGCGCGATGCCGTCATCGCTCACTGGGCGGAGGACCTCGCCGCCGCTCACTTCGGCCGCCGGACGCTGGACGCCATCGGGCCGGTCCTAAGGGACTGGCTCGAACGAGCGCACGGCTTCCTCTCGTTCCGCCTGGTGCAGGTGCTGTCCGGACACGGTTGTTTCGGATCGTACCTGCACCGAATCGGTAGGGAGGAGGCCCCATCGTGCCACGACTGTGGCGCGGCGGAGGACACGGCGCAGCACACCCTCGAGGTGTGCCCGTCGTGGTCCGAGCTGCGCCGCAGTCTGGTTGCGGTGGTCGGGCGGGACCTCTCGCTCCCCCGCGTTGTGAGCGCAATGCTGGAGAGCGAGGGGGCGTGGGCGGCGGTTGCCTCCTTCTGCGAATCCGTCATGTCGCAGAAGGAGGCAGCGGAGCGCGCGCGAGAGGAAGACCCTCTTGCGCCGGCGCTCCGGAAGAGGCGAAGGGGACGGAGGAGGCGGGCATATGACCGCCTTCACCTTCCCGATGGTGAGCAGCGGGCGTCAGGAGCGGAGGCTCCTCCACCCGCATTGCACCGCTCACCATCACCGGATACGGGGACGATCGCGCACTCTCGACCGACCACGTTGCCCCACCCATCATAAGGGGGGGGCGCGAAGGGCTCGCCATATAGGCGGGGCTCGCCGGAGGGGGACTGGATGTAAAGGCTCTGCCGATTCCCAGGCCCCTTCCAGGAGGCGAAGCCGGAGTGCCGCTGGGGGTTTTAGTGGGTATACCAGGGGGTATTGCCCCTGGGGAGTCCCACATACCCCTCTGCGGGAGGGGATGCGTAAAGCATTTCCCCCAGCGAAACCAAAAAAAAAAAAAAAAAAAAGGTTAGGTTGGGGGATGTTCCACAGAGTTTACGTCCACGTCGTATCCCCCGGTAACGTCGCGCTTGTCCACGGTAACGCAGTGGCAGGCCGGCGGCTAAACGACTCTGTGCTCGATTGTGATCAGTGCGCCCATTTGCGATTTTCCAGTGCTTCGAGTTGCTCCTGGTTCGTCCCTGCTACCTGGCTGTAGAGGCTTACTCCGGTTCAGGCTTAGCGGGCAACTAGGCTCTCGCTGTGCTGTGTGATTGTCTGTGTGCGTCGTCAAATTCTTTGAATTTGATGGAGGGTGAAGACCCTTTTGTTAGGCCTTCGGAGCCTGTCTCCAAGGCGGAGAATTTGCAGGTCGGCGCTGGTGACGCTAGTCGTCCCAGCAGTTCCTTGTCCGACAGGGGGGGAGAACGGATCCCGAGGGTGGAGCTGTCACGGCTGCCAATCTCCGGGAGCCGTTATTTTCGAGAGGGTGATTTGTCCGATTCATCGGACACTTCGACCCTGACTGACGAGGGTGGAGTAACAACCCGCTCTCGATTCTTACGGAAGCGGAAGACGAGGGAGGAGTCCGGTGGCTCGGACACCCCTTCCGTAAAGTCGGCGAAGGCCTCACCAACGCGTGGGCCTTCTACGTCGAGCCGAGGGCGCAAGCCAACGGCCGGCCATTTTGTGGGCCTCTCAGAGGCGCAAAAAAGTTTAAGCTCCCTCAAAAGGGACGCCGTCCAGAAGGAGCTGGAGGAGCGCGCTGCCGCGAAGGAGCGCCAGGAGCATCTTGCCCGTACCAAACATGGTTACGGGCCGATGCTCTATGACGGCAAGACGGTGGCGGAGCTAGAGGCGATGGTGGCGGAGGAGACCGCCGGAATCGCGGAGATCGCCTCGAAATGCTCCAACATAAAGGGCACCCTCCAAAAGGCCCTTAAATTGGGGGCCCGCAATATGCAGGCCATAATGGCGGAGATGGCCAAGCGATCCGCTTCAGAGGAGACGCAGCGCCTGCAGGCAACCGTCGACCGCCAACAAGCGGTCATCGACAGCCTGCAGAAGGAGGTCGCCAGGCTGAAGGCTGCCGGCAATGCCATGGCCCCTGAGCCACAGGTGGCCGTACAAATGGAGGTGGCCCAGGACGCTCAGCCCGCTCTTTCCAACGACCTAAGGTCGGTATTGAGGAAGGTCCTCATGGAGGAACGGGCCTTTACGAGGGCCTGCTTTGCGGGCATTGAGGACCGCCTCCTGCCCGAGAAGCGGGTGCGTCCGCCTCTAGCGGCGGACCAAAAGAAGGCGGCGGCCGAGAAAGCTGCGGCTGGCGAACCCTTGTCTATTGATGGCAGGGGAAAGGGTAAGGGAAAGGGAAAGGGCAGAGGCAAGGTCACTGAGGCCGTGCCACCAGCCACTCCCGCTCCTGGTCCCTCAGCGCCAAAGCCCGGCAAATCTTATGCCGCTGCTGCGGCTCCTAATCAGAGTCAAGCTAAGGCCAAGGAGCCCAGGGCTGGCTCTGCTAAGGCGCCGGAGCCTAAGCCCGGTCCATCGAGGCCTCCTGTGCCTCCACAGGAGGACCTCATGCTACCCACCACCACGGCCTCTAACGACCAGTGGACAAAGGTGGGTAAGAAAAAGAGGGGGAAGGGAAGGAAGGCTGCCGCAGCTCCTCCCCCAGCACCCGCGCAACCGACCTCGAAGCCGGCCAGCAAGGGGAAGAAGGGAGCCCCACCAACCAAGGCCCAAAAGGCGAAGAAAATGGCTCCCCCAAGTACCGCGGCCGTTGTGGTGACCATTTCACCGGAGGCCGCGAAGGAGGGGGCCACTTACGAGTCGGTCTTGGCCATGGCGCGTGAGACGGTAAAGCCTCAGGAGATGGGCATCGAGACCGTTCGCTGCCGCCAGACGCAAACCGGGGCTCGTATATTCGAGTTCCCGGGCGCCGAGCGTGAGCGGCACGCGGATCTCTTTGCCGCAAAAATGCAGGAGGCCGTCTCCGCCGTGGCCAAGGTATCGAGGCCGGTTAAGACGTCGCCCCTGGTAATCTCTGAGTTGGATGACTCGGTCACCAGGGACGACGTAGTCGCTGCAATTGCGGCGGCTGGAGGCTGCAGCGTGGAAGCAATTCGCGCAGGCGGTATAAGGCGTGGCCGAGGGGGTCTAGGCGCCATTCGCGCGGAGTGCCCAGTGGCCGCCGCGAAAGCCGTCCTCCTCAAGGGGCGGCTACTAGTAGGTTTCAGTTCGGGTGTGGTCCGTGCGCCTGAGGAGCAGCCAATGCGCTGTTTCAAGTGCCTCAGCATCGGCCACACTCGTGCTCGTTGCCCCTCGAGTGAGGACAGGTCGGAGCTTTGTTTCCGCTGTGGCCAAGCGGGCCACAAGGCAAACACGTGCACCGGGAAGCCCAAGTGCGCCGTGTGTGCAGCGAGCGGGCGGCCCGCGGGCCACATAATGGGGGGCTCCAAGTGCAAGCCCCCTGCCAAGAAGGGCAAGACACAGGCCCCTACGCAGCCTGCCGGTGCGCCTGAGGCTGGTCCAGCCCCAGTCGAGAGTGGTACAATGTCCGAATAATGACCCAGGTTCGACATTGTACCACAATAATGCAGGCGAACGCCAATCACTGCAGAGCCGCCCAGGACCTATTGTCCCAGGTTATGGCCGAGTGGTTGGCGGAAGTGGCTGTGGTCGCTGAGCCGTATTCGGTCCCTGCCAACTGGCTGGGGGACCATGACGGCTTGGTGGCCATCGTTCCGCGGCCCTCCACGGATTCCCCACCCCTCTCGCTCATCGAGAGGGGTCATGGATACGTGGCCGCCGCGTGGGGGGAGATTGCCATTCTTGGCACCTACTTCTCCCCAAACCGGCCGTTCGCGGAGTTTGAGAGGTTCCTGGAGATACTGGCAGCCGTAGTCCTTTGACTACCGCCCCTGAAACTGTTGGTCCTCGGCGACTTCAACGCCAAATCGGTGCGCTGGGGCAACCCAGCCACAGACGTGCGGGGAGCCGCCCTCGAGTTGTGGGCGGCATCTATCGGTGTGTCCCTCCTTAATAGAGGGACAACACATACGTGTGTGCGGCGGCAGGGGGGGTCAGTGGTGGACGTTTCGTTCGCCACCCCTGCACTCGCCACTCAACTTGTGAGCTGGCGGGTGGACTTGGCGGAGACTATGTCCGATCACCGGTACATCCGGATAGACTTCTCCGCCGAGAACCCGTCGCACGCGCCCCGCACGCGGCAGTCGCCGTTCCCCCGGTGGGCTCTCACCCACCTGGACCGAGGGATGGCCAACGAGGTGGCGTTCGTCCAGGACTGGTTTGGTGCGCCTGCCAGTACCGACGTCGACGCAGCTGCGCTGCAGCTTCGAGAGGCCCTAACCGAGGTGTGCGATGCCAGCATGCCTCGGTCCCGCAGGCCGCCTCCAAGACGCGCCGTGTATTGGTAGTCACAGGAGCTCGCGGACCTGCGGAGAAGCTGCATCGCAGCCAATAGGGAGTATACGAGGAGCCGACGTCGGCGTCGCAGGGACCTCTCAAACGAGGACCTCCTCTACGCCTCCTACCAGGAGGCAAAGTGCCGTCTTAAGGTGGCCATTGCCGAGGCAAAAGACCACGCCAGGGCGGAAATGCTGGAGGGTTTAGACAACGACCCGTGGGGGAGACCGTACAGGGCAGCGCGTAACCGTCTGCGCCCCATCGGTCCCCCGGTGACGGAGACCCTCCAGCCGGATGTACTGGATGGGGTGATCCGGGTTCTGTTCCCGGTTGGAACGAACTTCACCCCACCAGTGATGAATCCGCCTGTGGGCAGCAGTCCGCCGGCAGAGGACTTCGTTCCCCTGACGCCGGCGGAGTTTGAGACTGCTGCAAGTTGCCTCAGTGGCAAAAAGACGGCACCAGGCCCAGATGGAGTGCCAGCGCGTGTGCTCGCCATCGCCGCCAAGCACATGGAGGAGCGGTTTCGGGACCTCTTCGATCGGTGTTTTGCCACCGGGAGGTTCCCGAAACCCTGGAAGGAGGGACAGTTGTGCCTCCTTCGCAAAGAGGGGCGGCCGGCGGACTCACCGTCGGGCTACCGCCCCATCGTGCTCCTCGATGAGGCGGCGAAGCTGTTTGAGCGGGTCATTGCGATCCGTCTCAACGAGCACCTGTCGTGGACCGGCCCGGATCTCTGCGACGCGCAGTTCGGGTTCCGAGTAGGCCGGTCCACGATTGACGCCCTCAAGAGGCTGAAGAGCCTCACAGTGGAGGCCGCGGAGCGGGGGCAGGGAGTCCTGGCGGTGTCTTTTGACATCGCCAACGCTTTTAACTCCATCCCCCACTCCACGATTATAGAGGCACTTCGGTTTCACGGGGTGCCTCTGTACTTGAGGGCGTTGCTGGCCGATTATCTGGGCCAAAGGGAGGTCCTTTTTGTGGGAAAAGACGGCCGCCTTCAAAGGCGTGCCGTCGAATCCGGGGTTCCACAGGGCTCGGTCCTGGGTCCCCTGCTGTGGAACCTCGGATATAACTGGCTGCTCCGGGGTGTTCTCCTGGCGGGCATGAGCGTCATCTGCTATGCGGATGACACACTCGTCACTGCCCGCGGGAGAACGTACGGAGAGGCGGCGAGGCTGGCCTCTGCAGGCGGCACTCTTGTCGCTCAGAGGATTCGCCGCCTCGGCCTCAAGGTGGCGCTGGAGAAGACCGAGGCCCTATTTTTCCCTGGGCCCCGGCAGCGCCTCCCTCCCGACGCTCACATTATTGTGGGCGGCGTGAGGGTTGAGGTCAAGGCCCAGCTAAAATACCTGGGCCTTACCCTGGACAGCCGGTGGCAGTTCGGCGCGCACTTCGCCGGGCTGCCATCCCGCCTCATCCGCGCAGCGGACGCGTTCAGCTGGCTCCTGCCGAACCTTGGGGGTCCAAGCTCACGATGCCGGCGATTATATGCCGGCATCCTAAAGAGCATGGCGCTGTATGGCGCCCCTGTATGGGTGGACTCCCTGCATCGGCGGGAGAACGTGGCCCTCCTCCGCAGGCCCCAACGGGCCATTGCACAGCGGGTGGCGAGGGCTTACCGCACTGTCGGGTACGCGTCCGCATGTGCGCTCGCGGCAACTCCTCCATGGGAGCTGGAGGCCAGGGTGCTGGCCACCGTCTATGATTGGACGGCAGCGCAAAAGGCGCTGGGTGAGTGGCCAGCCCCTGAAGAGCGCAACGCGGTGAGGCGGGATGCGCGCGAGGCTATGGTCCAACTGTGGAGGGAGGACCTAGCCTCCGCGCAGTTTGGACGCCGCACTCTCGACGCCCTCGGTCCTGTAATCGAGGCGTGGGAGGAGCGGCCGCACGGATTCCTCACCTTCCGCCTGGTGCAGGTACTTTCCGGACACGGATGTTTCGGCAATTACCTGTACCGAATCGGAAGGGAGGAGTCCCCGTCGTGCCACCATTGCGGTGCGGCGGAAGACTCGGCGCAGCACAGCCTTGAGAGTTGCCAGGGCTGGGATGAACAGCGCCGAGTCTTGTGCACTGTTGTCGGCCGGGACCTTTCGCTGCCGAGCATCGTTAGGGCCATGCTCGGAAGCGAAAGAGGCTGGAAAGCCGTTGCTTCCTTCTGTGAGGAAGTTATCTCGCAGAAGGAGGCGGCGGAGCGGGAGCGAGAGGACGATCCATCCCAACCCCCGCTCCGCAAACGAAGAAGGGGAAGGAGAAGACGGCAATACGACCGTTCTCTCCCTCCCCCCGGTGGTGGCCTGCAGGTTGGAGGTACGGGGGTGCCTACACCTGCATTGCACAGGCCATCACTGATGGACAGGAATGACCCGGCGCTCCTGGTCATTCCTGTAGCCTCCCCATAAGGGGAGCGTGTAGGGCCTGCCAAGACAGGCAGTCGCCGACGATGTTGTGGAAGCAAAGGCTCTGCCGATTTCCCACGACATCGTCACGATGGCGATGGAGGAGCGCAGTAGGGTTTAGTGGGTATACTCCTGCCTCGTAACGGCAGGGGGGAGTCCCACACACCTCCCTCTGTCCCCTCGACAGAGGTCGAGACGGTGCGTAATAGCATTCCCTACTTAAAAAAAAAAAAAAAAAAGGTATTTAATCTCATAAATACGCATACATATGTATTTCATGTAATATATTATAAGTGCCTATTCATATTTATTTTTGCAAATAAGTATTATATCTACGATTATTTTATATCCCGCATATTAATAACGCACCGCCCACGTAGGTATATTATTATTTTTGCAAAAGTCACCGCACCATTCGCACCATTATTTACCTATATTTGTAATCGAAATTACACCTCATAGGTACGCATTCTATTTTTCATTAATTGTAGTCCGCCATATTGTTACCGGAACCGACGCGACCGGCGATCGTTGTTTCGCTAGTAACTACCTACGTAATCATTCATTCATTTCATTACGCCATACATAATTTTTATAATCCTAACTGTTTTAACTGATTTATCTTGTTCACGACAAAATGTCTACTAAAGGTAAAATTGAATCTGAAACGCTTTCAAATGACGAAATTAGATTGAAAATATTAATTGCAAAACGAAATTCTATTTACGAACGTTTACAACAAATTTATGATTTATCTATAAGTGCATTAAGTTCGTCAGACGAACAGGACACATTTCTTGACACGGCATCTGACCTTGAATACTTGCGTACTGAGTTCAAGGACACGTTAGAATCTTATAATGTTACAAATTTAAAATTAAATCCAAACGCGCAAGTCGATTTCGGATCGTGGAAATCTTTTCATGATCTATATAGTCGTATTAAAAGTCAAGTGTCCAAATTAAACGCTCCATCTTCATCTTCAAGTAAATCACAGAATAGTTTACCTACAAAAATTATACCATCGCTTCCGCCCATAGAATTACTTTCTTTTAATGGTGACATACGACACTGGTCTATGTTCTACCAACAATTTAAAACATTAGTTCATGATAATCAGCAATTAACAGATGCTGAACGCGTTTATTATCTTGTTAGTAAACTTAGTGATAAGGCATTATCAATCTGCTCAGGCTTAATGCCTACCGCTGAAAACTATTCTGTGATATGGAACGCGCTCATACGTAGATATAACGACGAGCGTGCGCTCGCGACTACCTACGTCAGTCAGCTGTTAGAACCACAGGAGTAGATAAACGACCAGAGTGCAAGCTTCTTAAGAACGGGAAAAATTGTTACCTATTCTGGTAGGGTTGTCACAATAGGTTAAGACAAATAAAATAAAATAAAAACATTTGTTAAATAGTTTTATTATTCAGTATGATAGAATACTTTACAAAATACTTACTCTAATAATTTTATTTTTACAATTTTTGTTTTTTAATAATTTATTGTTTCTTTTAATGGTGTGGTAAATTCTAAATCTAACATATAGTTTTTTCAAGTAATCTAATGGGAAACACTCACATGGCATAACAAATTTGCAATCTTTAATATGTTGAAGTATTTCGTTGCCAACATTGACAATATTTACTTCAAGATCAAAATATTCGCGAAACTTTTGCTCGAGCAATTCAACAAATGCGATAAAATTGTCAGGAGTTACATCTATCATTATTAGATTGTCACCAAAGTTCCGCAGGTAAGGATACAACATCGGGAAGTGGTTCAAATCTTACTTGCGATATTTCAACTTAACACACATACCAACCCACCCACATACCTACAAATGTTTTGTAAAATTTCGTAATAACAATAAAAAGGTAAAAGCACATTGTGTAGTGTACTTGAAAAAGTAATAATCAAATATTTACTTACCTATATTGTACTCCTTGGGATAGTTAAAGTATGATATATTTTTATTTTTTCTAGTATTATTCATACAAACAGTACAGTAAACAACCATTGTTATTAATAAAATACCACGTTTTTATATTAAGTAAATATTCAAACTTGCAAAATTTTATAACAAAACAAAAAACGTACGTCGCAAAAACCCTGAGATTGTCAACTGGCTGTGCCAACGTAAACCGGTTTTTTCCAGTCTCGCCGCGTACGCGACAAGCGGCCAGTGGTCATGCACACATGCTCCGCGTGCTTGTAGTAGTGCAACCGATTCGCGCGGTTGTATGAAGCTTGCACTCTGGTCGTTTATCTACTCCTGTGGTTAGAACTGAAGAACGTAAACACTAACACATCCGCTGGTTATCAAATATTTATGGATAAATTTGATGCTTCTATTAACGCTCTTAAGCAACTTAATGTTGATGACATATCTGATTTTCTATTTCTAAATATCGCGCTTAGAAAATTAGATAACGATACCGTAAAGTCGTTCGAAATGTCATGTCGCAACGTAAACATACCGAAATATTCCGCTTTGGTTCAGTTTTTACATGACCAGAATAGGGCTTTATGCCATACAATAAATACTTCGCATACGTCTAACAACCATAAAATTAAAGGTAATTTTGTTCCCGCTCCCGCTAAAAATATAAGCAAAACTTTTATTAATACAGATTCGAATCGATCATGTATTTTCTGTAAATCGGGTGATCACGAACACCTATTTGTCTGTCCGCATTTTTTAAAAATAAATGCACAGGACAGGTACAATTTTGTAAAACGAAATAAATGTTGCACTAATTGTTTAAGTAATAAACACGCCACTCCTTTTTGTAAGTCACAGCGTAGATGTAGGTATTGCTCCCGCTCGCACCATACGCTACTTCATTTTGTTAGTAGTAGGAATAAGGTCGATCAGCCTTCGGTAGAACAAGGTCCAGGAGAAAAAAATGCATCCACGTCATGTAACGTTTCGCGCGATTGTGGTAATGCGCCGCACCGCACTACATTATTGGGAACTGCGAAGATTAAAGTTCGTACTAAATACGGTCACCAATATTTGTTGCGTTGTTTAGTGGACCCTGGCTCGCAATGCGATTACATCACGAAACAGTGTTGCAAACGTTTATACCTACCGATCTCAAATAAAACACCAGTTAAAGAGGCGCAAGGAATCGGTGGAGTATCGCAGAAGGTTTTAGGTGTTACTTCTTTGCAGTTTAGCTCCCGCTTTGATGAAAATAAACTTTATCATATTGAACCGTTAGTCGTTCCCACTATAACTGGACAATTACCCGAGTCGTTAATAGACGTTTCGAAAATTAGTTATATAAATAATTTACGTTTAGCTGACGATCAATTCCATACACCAGGTGACATTGACGTTTTATTAGGGGTCAACACTTATTTACAAATTTTGTTAACTGATAAAATAATTAATTCGCAATCGCCGAGTGCCATAGAAACGTCACTAGGATACATAATAATGGGAGACGCAGATATCGACTTTCCTACATGCATTCCGCGTTCTTTAGTTTCTTATCCTATTGATAATAGTCAAACGTCGCTCATGCATTCGCTCGAAAAATTTTTGAAGTTAGATGAGCTGCCGCAAAAACCTTATTTGAGTCCTGATGAACAGGAATGTGAGAATATTTATACTTCCACTACTCGTCGCAGTTTGAACGGACGATGTGTTGTCGCCCTGCCCTTCAAGGACACGCCTGATAAGTTAGGTGATTCTTTTATAACCGCTAAAAAAACGCTTCTCGCTCCTAGAGAGACGTTTTAATAAATGTCCCGATCTTCGCTCCCGCTACAATGAAGTTATTCAAGAATACATCAACAAGGGTTTTTTATCATTGGTTGCTTCAAATAATTCTACGGAACCTTGCTTTTATCTCCCGCACCACCCTGTCATACGTAATGATAAAAGTACAACTAAATTGCGAATAGTACTCGACGCAAGCGCTAAGTCAGACAATGACATTTCATTAAATGATATTTTACATAGTGGGCAAAATTTACAGTCTGATGTTTTTAATATTTTAATATACGTACGAGTTTATCGCATCGCCTTTTTTGCCGACGTTAGACAAATGTATTTATGCATTGAAGTACAAAAATCGCACCGCGCGTTTCAACGCATTCTTTATCGCTTTTCTAATGAGGAAGACATACAAACATACGAATTTAATCGTGTGACTTTTGGTTTACGCTCTTCGCCTTTTCTTGCGCTACGCACATTACGTCAGTTGGCTTCCGAGGAGAGGGAGTCCTATCCTCTGGCTGCTTCGGTAGTCGAGCGAGATATTTATATGGACGATATCGCGCCCTGCGCGCCCTGCGTCAACAGCGCCGTTGACGTAGCCACTGAACTAATTCAAATGTTTCAGCGTGGAGGATTTGAATTGGTTAAGTGGACTAGCAA
Source organism: Pyrgus malvae (assembly GCA_911387765.1). NCBI lineage: Eukaryota > Metazoa > Arthropoda > Insecta > Lepidoptera > Hesperiidae > Pyrgus > Pyrgus malvae. Next base: position 101,449 of record OU426958.1, on the reverse strand, counting down.
CAGTTCAGAGCTTTTACAGCACATCCCTGCAACGCACCGTCAGCTTGACGAGGTCTCATTCGACGACCAAAATATTTTTAAAATATTGGTTCTTCGTTGGCACCCCGCAACTGATTGTTTTTCTTTTCTAAGCGTTCTATTTTATCCGCAACCGCTCGCTTGTATGATGTTCTGGGGCTCGTGGGTCCAGTAATTATTTTCTCTAAGCTTCTCATTAAAACCTTATGGGTTCTCAAACTTGACTGGGAGCTCCGCCCGCTCACGTTGTAACTGCATGGCAACAATATATTTCAGAGTTACCTTTGATATCGAAATTAAAGTTTCCTCGCCATATGGGTATAAATAAAAATTCGCAAGTCTCGCTAGTCGCGTTCGCCGACGCCAGTGAAAAGGCGTATGGCTGCGTGATTTATTCGCACATCGTTAATGATGATGACTCACTAGTGATAACGCTACTAATTTTATTGCTTCGCGTTCATACTTGAATGGACTTCATTCCTTTTTACGTTCAGACGAATATTATAAAGTATTTAATCAGATCCTTTCTGATAACCGCATCACATGGAAACTTAACCCTCCAAACGCTCCACATTTTGGTGGGCTTTGGGAGTCAAGTATAAAGATATTAAAGTATCATTTATTTCGCGTCATAGGTAAGCAAATCCTCACGTATGAGGAGTTGCCTACTGTCCTCACTCAGGTCGAACGCATATTAAATTCACGACCGCTTTGCGTGTTAAGTAGCGATCCGGCGGAACCTACTGCACTTACGCCCGCGCATTTCCTCGCTGTTAATCCACTTGGATGTTTACCCGCCGCGGATCTTAGTAAAGAACGCATTAATCTTTTATCACGTTTTTCATTGCTTGATTCGATAGTTCAGTCATTCTGGAAGCGCTTCAGATCAGAATACTTACATACTCTACAAGCAAGAGAAAAGTGGAATAAACATTCTATTAATTCCATTTCTGTAGGAACCTTTGTTCTTATCGATATGGATAACGCTCCGCCTCTTCAGTGGCCGCTAGGCGTCGTCACTGAACTGTTTCCTGGTAGGGATGGTGTGGTGCGCGTTGCACAAGTGAAGACTAAGAGCTCCACTTTGCAGCGGCCCATTGTTAGACTTTGCCCTCTACCAACACAATAATATTGTAGTTTATATTTTATAAGTTATAGTTTAAGTATAAATTCTCATCCCGCTATTATAATATTTTTATTAATTTACTAATTATATTCATCGCATCGCCTCTGTTCACCGCATATATAGTTTTTTCTATATGATATTAACTCCGCTGTATATATTTATGTTTATTTTTTTTAATTCGCTATTTGAGGAGACCTCAAGGCCGGGGGGATGTTCGCGCCAATTAAGTCATTTCACCTCCCTCCCCTTCATCCTCCCTCTCTTTCCCGCAAGCGCACTATTGTATTATATCGGCCTCGTTCGCACCTCAACGAACGTAGATGGATCAGGAAGATCTATCAATTCAGTCTGCCTTCGTCCCGCCGCCGACGCGCACGCCGCCGACGCGCATGCAAGTTCTCTCGTGACAATTGACAACCGCACCGCAAGCCACCTAACACGTGGTCATCAGACTCGCCGCATCGCCGCCATCACCGCTGTCAATAGTTTGTGATTTAACTGACTCAAAGTGAATGTGCACCGTATAGTGTATTGTGAAGGACAACACCAGTTCCCGGGCAAGAGAAGATTTCATCAGTACACGAGCATACCATCTGCTCCAGCCCCCTGGGATAAGCGAGGTTAGTGCGTTTGTTCCCTTTATCAATCCTTCTCGTTTTCCACCTTTAATTCGACACGCAACTTACAGTCCACAATTCCATCACCCGCAACGGGGGACCACCCTCCTTTCCACCCTTTATTCCACCACCAATTCTGGTCCTTGTCGAGCCGGATTCCAACCCAGTTACTAAGCGCTATAACAGCGTATCCGACCGCTTGGCGTTGGTAGACTGCCAAAACTAAAAAACTCGGTTTTTCGCTGGAGCCTTGTTTTTTGGTGCATTCTTAGCATACCTGACCGATTGGCTTTAATTTTAAGGCAAATGGAGGAAATAAACATTTTCGATAGTCCTTAGATACTAAGCGCTATAACAGCGTATCCGACCGCTTGGCGTTGGTAGACTGCCAAAACTAAAAAACTCGGTTTTTCGCTGGAGTCTTGTTTTTTGGTGCATTCTTAGCATACCTGACCGATTGGCTTTAATTTTAAGGCAAATGGAGGAAATAAAAATTTTCGATAGTCCTTAGTTACTAAGCGCTATAACACCGTATCCGACCGCTTGGCGTTGGTAGACTGCCAAAACTAAAAAACTCGGTTTTTCGCTGGAGTCTTGTTTTTTGGTGAATTCTTAGCATACCTGACCGATTGGCTTTAATTTTAAGGCAAATGGAGGAAATAAAATTTTTCGATAGTCCTTAGTTACTAGGCGCTATAACAGCGTATCCGACCGCTTGGCGTTGGTAGACTGCCAAAACTAAAAAACTCGGTTTTTCGCTGGAGCCTTGTTTTTTGGTGCATTCTTAGCATACCTGACCGATTGGCTTTAATTTTAAGGCAAATGGAGGAAATAAACATTTTCGATAGTCCTTAGATACTAAGCGCTATAACAGCGAGTAGTTATATATTAAGGTATCTGGATCAGGATCATTCAGAGATCCAGATCCAGATACCTTAATATATAACTTTTCACTATTCATTTATCAGTTTTCACTTTTCATTTACCAGTTCTAAAATAAATTGACATTAGAACTGATAGATAAAAAGTTAAAAACTGATAGATGGATAGTAAGTACGTACATAAGTACGTACAACATACCACAATGAAAAATTAAAATTGATAGATGAATAGTGAAAAGTTAGATATTGAGGTATCAGTTTTAACTTTTCATTTATCAGTTCTAATATTAAATTTATCAGCTTTTAAATGTTAAATAAAACGAAAATGTGTTCATTATTATTTCTTTATTCATGAAAAAATACTAAGAAATCTTAAAAAATACGGTATATTCATACAAGTATATTATTTTCTAAACACCACTTATAAAGACAACATACATTTTTTAATGCACATATTTTGTTATGATAGATACATCTTAAAATATCTGAAGATAATTTATAATTATCATACAATACGCTTAAACTAGGACAATTTTTATCTTCTAAGTTGTACACATTATCAGTTTGTAATATTTTTTTCAGCCAAACCACCTTTTCAACACCTTTAGTAAAAATATATTTGTTTTTAAAATAATCACCGATAATTAACTTATAATTTAAATAAGGAACGTATCCCTCATTCCATAATATTCCTCTATTTTTTTCAATCCAAGCTACTTGTAAACGTTCTTTTTTAGTCAAATCATAAAACGGGTACGGGGGTTTTATCAAGAGTGTAAAGATTTGCCCTGCATTTTGAATTGCTATTTCTTTGGGTATAAACTCGTTGTTTTCATTTTTTAATCCTTGAACATCGACAATAACATTCATGATAATTTTCGCACGATGTTACTTAACGGTTTGTACTCAAATAGACGCTCGTTTATGATCAAACAGTAGGCTGTTGTGTTATCTGGTATATCTTTTGAACACTCAATTTCCAATCGAACATCAACTGGCCCGGTTTTTAGTGAATCATTTTGTCGTGAACAGTCAATAACAAACAGCGGAGCTTTTTCTTTAAACGTGGACAGATCAAGCAGCGGGTCCACAGGAAGGTTGTAATATGACTGACGAAAACATGAATACATTTCATATAATATACTGTATTTGCCTTCGTCAAATTTTAAATTTAGTGAGTCATACGGATAATATTGAGAATTTAAAAACAATTTAACGTTTGTTACTTTACAATGGTCAAATATAGAAGAGCTATTAGCAGCATTATTTTTTCTATTGGTCTGCAGACCGAGTACAACAAACCTTGGTTTCTCTAATTGAGAAGCTGTTTTAATAGACCAGGAATGTTTAGTTGTTTTAGGTAATACTGGGTACTCATACAAATCCCAGTTTCTAAATGACAGTTGTAGTGGTCGATCTTTTTCTAATAATTTAAGAAGTGATAATCTATTGCGGTCACTCACTCGTACATGTGGTACACGCCATTGTACTTTCTGTATATCTAATTCAATATTATCATTTTTTTCCATAGTTATACAATTCATGATGGATCTGCTTCTTTGTAATATTAGTTCATGCCTACAATTAACAATTATTTTATTGTAATCTTCCGCAAAGCCTAGTATTTTATTTAATGGAATAATGGCACTAAAACTTCCACTTTTTTGTTTAGTGCCGTTTACATTCCACCCCCATGTTGCACTAGCTTTACTTTCTCCATCATTCAAAGATATATACGACTTTATTGTAGTTGTGATTCCCGCGTTTTTAATGTGGTCTATTACAACACCATTTAATTCATATCTTATATCTTGAAATAAAAATGAAAATGGATTGTTCATAAATTGCACATCTTTTCTTGTAATTGTTCCAGACGTATCTTTTGTAAACACACTGACATATCCTTCAATGTAAATAGAGCTTGCTGATGGCAGCAAGTATACATCTTGTTGGTGAATTGGTATTCTGATTTCATCGTTTTCTTTAAAGCTATTATTATAGGGATTGTACGTATGTATTTCGTAACTTTCAATGGAATTATCATGCTGTGGTAAATCTGTGATTTGCAGCATTTTAAATTTTAAATCCAAGAGCACGAAGAAATTCTTTATTATTTTTAGTAATTTTTTTATTAAAATTCTTACTACTGTTCAGCCGTCTTCCCACCTTCGCTTTTGAGAGTGAAGTACTCAGTTTTTTTTTATCACTCGGGTTTTTATTGAAGATAATCATATTTTTTTATTTTATTTAAATATTTATCCCTGAAGAAAATATTCTGTACTTACGTTTACCATGAATGCAAGGATTAGAATGATTATAAGTGCAATATTATTCTTTTTAAATATTAGATTTGTTTTCTTAACCAAAATGATTTGAGAAATTTTAAACACAAATGTCCACAGTTGTATAAATTATATTTTTGATGATTTTCATTATTAAAATATATATTTGACCCCATATAATTGATGAATTCTGTTGGTGGTTTCAAATTACCGTAACTGTCAAAGTATTCAATATAATCATTTATTTTCCCATAGGCTACCCAATGAGTACCTGAGTTTTTAGAAGAATCTAAGTTAATAATACCGCATTCTATTGGTAATGGCTGGTATGGTAATTCATCTCTAATAAATACACCTCGAAAAAAAGGAATGTTTCTCGAGAACCTTATTAAGTCTATATTTGTCAAAGGTCTTTTGGGTAGCCGATTATTTAGTTTTTTTTCTTTGTAACGTATATTCCCAATCCATCTTTATAAGGTTTGAGATGTAATCCTCTTCCGATACATAATGATTCAATTTTCTCATTATGTCTTTCTAACTCTGCTAGTCGTTTCTTAGCAGCTTTATATTCATTTATTGTTTTTGTGATACCAGCAACTCCACCAGCTAAGCTGCCAGCAGCAGATAAACCTGCAAATATGGGTATTAAAGGAAGAAATCCTCCAGTTTTCGGTACGGGTATAATTCTTGGCACCTCTATTGGTAGATTGGAAGACATTTCCTTTGCAGCTGCCATTGCTACCTCCACGACCGCCTTCTTACATTTAGGTTTCAGATTTTTGAGATGTTTTTTTGTGTGTGCAACAATATTTTTAAAAGATTTCTTAAAACATCCAGATCCAGATTTACGTTTTTTTGAAGGTAAGGTATAGTTTTCACGGGTTTTATTATTTTTTTCTTTTGACATTTTTAGTACGTGATAAATTCCAACGAAACTGTTTACTATAGTAACAATCTAATCATACTGACTAAAAAAAATTAAGTATCTCTTTATATGTATGCCATAAGTGAACTATATAAATTATACAACATTATTTTTGTTTATCCAGCTGTTTTCTGTATTCGAAAGCCCTAACCATTTTACATAAACCTTGTTACCCTTTCTTTTGATAACTTTTTCAACTAGATAAATATCTGGATGCTTCGTTTTTTGAAGCTCTTGGCTATAAAATGCTCCTAATATTGGACGTTTTCTAGCATCTTCTAATAGATACGTGATAGGGTCAGTATTTTGTACTTTTACAATCTTAAATATCTCTGTAGACCAATTTGGGGTAAAACCTTTTTCAAAACATCCTTTATATTTACTGATTCTCACATAATCACCTAGTTGTAATTTTACATTCTTAATTTTTTTCTTACATTTATATCTCTTAATATATCGTTGCAGAACGATTTCCTTGTTATCTTGATTTATTGATACCGGAGTTTGCTTCACAGTATTGTGAAAAGTATGATTGTACTCAAAAACTTTATTTTCAAGCGTGCCATCTATCCACTTATAATTGCCTTTCAAATGAAACTCCTTATAAAGTATATTTTTTAATGTTTTAATGAATCTTTCTACAATTGAAGCTTTTTTTGTGGAATATGTAGAGTAATGATTAATTTTAAAAGTTTTTATAATTTCTTTAAACATGTTATTATAAAATTCTTTTCCTAAATCTGTCTGTAAGTTTTTCGGAACCCTTCCTTCAAGTAAAACAGTTTTAAAAGCCGTTGATACAAGCTCTTTAGTCTTTTGTTTAAGTGGAACAGCCCAAGCATACTTTGAAAAACAATCTATAATGACTAATATGTATTTATACCCACAATTTGCTTTTGAGATTTTCTGCATATCAATTAAATCAGCTTGCCAAAGGTCATCAATATCTTTGAGTAATACTTTTCTACGGGGGAAATTTTTTCGTACATATTTGTGAATTTCATTTATTACGTCTTGTTTGCTCATAATGTTTCTTTAATTTCGCTACAATTTCATTTAAAAATATTAATTTTTCAAGATTTTTTATGCGCTCATTTAAATTTGCTAAATGTGTATCAATAGTTTTTAGCTTCTCATAAATATATTTATCAGTTATTTTGGTACAATTCTCATTAGCAATATTTCCGCATATAGTGTTTTTTGATGTTAATTTCACATAATCACTTTCACTATTTTTACTTACATGGATATGAGGTTTATCTTCATGAGTATTCATGTTCATGAATACATTGCTACTGAAATGTATATTAAGACTTCAGTCTTTTATAATACCGGCTTCTTTTAATTCTTCAATAATTGATATGATTTCATTGTCATGATTAGTATTGCCAGCACTTTGTGATGCAATCAATAATTTTAACCTTTCAACTAATTCATTTGGGTCATCCCAATAAACGTAATCAGTATTTTTTTTATATTTCTTGACCATCGGTATGTAACCTCCAATCTTATGTTGGGATGATTCACCTCCTTGCTCATTTATCTGACTAAATAGAGGTTTTATAATTTGACGGTATTTCAATCCCTTATCACCTTTTATTTTTCCATTAGAATTAAAACCTATTTTGTGCACATTTGTTATAGACAGTATATCTTTGTAAACTATTTTATCCATTTCGGATACTAAGTTAAGATTAGGTTTGTTTCGAATCAAGAGCTCTTGTAAGCCGGGGGTAAATTCATAATGCTTATTGTTTATGCTTATTATGTACATCTTATCTGTGTTTGACGAACTATTTGACAAGGAAATCTTAATCTCAGAGTTTCCAATCATCAATTTTTTGTTTTCACTACGTATTCCAAATGGGATATTTATATTATCATAAATATCCAAAATGTCTTCTTTATCAAGTGACATTAACGTGTCGTTCTTACTTCTTATCAAACTTTTGTCATCTTCACTGTAATATTCTGAAACTGTATTGTAATCTGGGATGGTCGCTTCTTTAAACTCGTCATATCCGAATGAAGAATTTAAATTTTCAACATTTTTCACTCTTAAAGTTGGAATATCATTTCCTTTCACTTTAATAAGAGTTTCTAAAGGTTCAGTTATAGGTTTGAATACTTTTTTATACCTAAGGTTAGAAGCATCTTCTTCATTACGAATTATTTTTAATTTATTTTTTATGTTTTGTACTGACTTTAACAATTGTTCTTTAATGTCGGTATCCATCTGAGATAAGGGTATGATGTGCAAGTGTTATTTACAGAAACATAAACACAAATGACAAATTTCAAATAGAATGTAGTTTATATTGAACTTCTATAAAATAATGAATGTATCAAAACCTTTTCTATATCGTCCTTTGTCAAGACTGCAGTCTTTATTTATAACTAAAAAACTAAAACGGTCTTGCCATATGGAAGAACATAGTTTTTTAAATTTTAACCACTCCATATCTGTATTGACGTGCTCGTTGTAAATATGTTTTAAATTAATATCATCTTGTTTAAATATTATTAAAAAATTCACGTTATCACGCACTAATTGTTTAGGTATTTTCGAATAAGTTTGTGACAAATAGAAACAATCTATTCCTTTATGCCGGCCCATGGCAAAGTAATTGCGTATATTTACTTGATTTTCGCATGCAACGTCATCAAATATCATGATTGAATTTTTTAAAGCGTCATTAGGATGAATCACTTCTTTACTATGATCAAAAATAAAATATCGAGCTTCGGGAATTTTCTTCATTACTTCGTTCAAAAAACAGTACTTTGGTTGAAAGGCTGTCTTAGAGTACAAGTAAACATGTCTGAATTTAAGACCATTTTCATGAAATAAAAGATTTAACATAACATTAGTTTTACCACAATTTGAAGGACCACAGATGATACACCGGATTGTACTAGGTAAAAGAATACTATGTTTTATTTTGCAAGATTTTTTGTTGATTTTTATATTGTGAACTTCAAGATCTAACGACTGCTTTATAAATTTCATTGTGTTCTCGATTCAAAGCCTGACGATGGTCTGCGTTTTGAATAAGGTAAACGTGAGATTATAAATGAAAACAAAAGTTAGTACGTAAACATGTTTATTGTATTATAAAGATAATATGCATTATATTTATATACATTTATTTATAATCATAATCTGTATTAACAATATAAAATCATCTTCTTAACTAAAAGAATTAGTTTACATTTCTGCAATTTCATTAAATTTTTAATTGAATCAACTTAAAATATAGTACTACAATGACCCCAAGGTATGGTCTCTATTTGATTGGGTAGAACTTGCACCTTGTCATCGTTTCGATTTATTACTACTTTATCTAATTCTTGAGAGTACAATACATGTTTTATAGATCTAATAACATTCATTTTACATTTGAAACTTTTATCAGATAAAAGCGCTTTTTTGTAATTACTCTTATGTAGTCTATTCTTTATTGATTTCGTTACACCTTTAGCCTTTTTAATTTCCCCTCTCAAAGTATTTATACAATATAACTTAGATCTTAATCCTGTGAATTCACTGATAACTTCACCTCCTAATTCATCTTTGAATAGTCCTGGAATTTTTGGGTTAATTCTAGGTATTTGGTAGCAGTTATCAGCTTTAAAATTACTAGTATCAAATTTTGCTATTTCTTTTCTCATATTATTATAAAAATCTCTAGTTTTTACGAAGTATAAAAGACTATCAGTGTCAGTGTAACAGAGTCTCGCTTTGTTTTGATATATTTTTTTAATAAAGTCGTAATGAAATTGATATAAATGATGTTTTGCATATTCTAAAACTGTAAACCCAATATATATTGGTCGGTCAAGAATTAATTTTTCAGGAGTCAAATGTATGGCTGCGAAATTTTCTGTAAACACTGTAATATTTTTTAGGTTAGGTTTACCAATTAGTTTCTCCGCACCAATTTTTTTGTTTGTCACATTTTGATTATCACGCCAATTTGTTACTAATTTGACATTCACTTGTTTGCGTCTGTTTTCTATAGTTTTCCCAAAAATAGCATTATTTAATAGTTTGAAGAAATCTTTTTCAAAATTTGAAGATGAAGCTTGACGCAAGCTGGTATTTAAATCTATGTATTTTTGTAAGTAGTTCTCTTGTGTAAATGTTATGACGCGATGAATTTTTCTCAAAAGTAATCCGTTTTTTATACATTCCTTTAAATGAACGTAATGAATTACGTATTTAAATTTATCATATAAACTAGCGATTAATTTAGGAGCCTTTCCTCCGGGAGGAATAAACTTTTCTGGTGCGAAAGGTAAATCACGATGCGCATTATGTAGACGGTTCGGGTAAGCTAAATCAACCTCTAGAATGTATCCAACATGTGAATCATCAGGTACGTTAACAATGTCTAATGCATCAATTTCTTGGGAGGTTAAAAAGCGAAAATTTGATATCGGTAATTTTTTTGTCATTGCATAACCGTAAAGATTGTTGCAGTCAAGATATATCAAGTAAGTTGATGGTTGAGAGCTATCAAAATCTGGTAAATATTTATTATTTGCTTTAGCATTACGGAGAGAACATTGCGATAAACCACCACGTATTCCTTTTTCTATCATCTCATATATCTCTAAATCACTTATAAGCTCTAATTGAACACCTGTATAAAGCAACATGGCATCCCAACTCAAGCTCGGCGCAGTAATATAATAAGCAGGGTCAAGTTTATAATGCCGTAAGCAAGTGTTTCTAAAATTTTCAAATATATCACAAAGTAGTAAGACATCTGTTTTCAAATATAAATCAGTATATTCGCCTAGAGATTTAATATTAAACTTATGCCATACATTATGTGCATGTTCATAGTCTTCGTCAGTTATATGTTCCTCTTTAATGCTATTGTAAAATGATTCCTTAGGAGGAAGAACATCATCCTCAAATTTAGAAATGTTATCCATATACTCATATGGGTAAATACCCTTGCGGCACAATAATTTGATCTGTTCTTTATCGTGAAACTCTTTTGCAAGAGAAACAAAATCTGTTTCATTTAAATTTCTACATAAGTCATTCAAGCTTGAGCTTAAAAATTGAAAAGAGTCGATAAATTTGATTTGTATGGGATATGAGCTTTTTTTTGTTTTGATAATTTTCGTAACAGATATGTATTTTTCTTTTGATTGAGGTATAATTTTAAAACAACCGTCATAATTAGCTAATTCACGAATGAATAGATGACAATCATAACCAGCAAAATTGTGGAAAATAACAGGCACAAATTGACAAACTTTATATCTCAGATTACAATGCGAATGCGCGGCACCTCTGTATTGTGATGTAATGTGATCGTGGTCTTTAACTTTATCGTCAAAGAGGAAATGGTCACAGATGTGACATTTAGAAGCGCTTTTATAGTTTTCTTCTTCCATCCGTGATAAAGGGGGCATAGGCTTTTTAAAAGTTAATTCATGATAAATATTTTCTATATCTCCAAGTAAATATTCGATAAAAACTTTTACACAATCTGATCCTCTATATGAAACATACTTGTTCAAATTAGAATCATGCGAACAACAAATGTAATAACCAAAACAAGAAGGCTTGTGTAGTTTATAAACTCTTGTATTTTCAGTTTTACATACACCATGGTTCAAAAGAAGGCTTTCAAAGTCAGCGTATATAACAAAATTAATTTTTTGTTTTCTTTCATAGTTCTTAAAATGCAAAGTTGTGTTTTTTTCTGGAAGGACTGTTAATATTTGATTGCACGTATGTGAACGGTATTTAATCTCACTCGTGAAAAATTGTAAACATAGTTCGCATAAAAATGTTTTACCTTTATTGAGAGTTATTTGACGTTTAACCAAACGTAATAAATCTTTTATTAAACAGTAGTGACCGGTTCCATTTTTCTCAATATACAACAAATTTACATGATTTATTTTTCTCGATGAAGTTACATATAAAGGGCCAGTTACATTATCTTTATTATCTAATCCATACACATTTATACTCACTTCCTTATTAATTTTTTCGAACAATTTAATATCTTTATAAGTTGGCGGAAACGACATACCGTCTGTATTTAACACTGTAGTATAATATGGATATGAGCTAGTTCTACATGCGTTTTTGTTCTGAGGGAATAGACCCGCAACAACGCTCCATAGAAAACAATGGTTATCATTGTTTTTAATATTTATACAACTCTTAGTATTCTTTATTTTACTTGGTAAACCAATATAAGAACCACCTCTTAACGGAGAATATTTATTTATGTTTATCTCTAAATGACTCATTAAAACACAAGACCAACCAGATTCGCAATGTTCAAGTTCAGATATTTTTCTTTCAAATGTATAAATGGCATTCATAAATAATTCTTCGATATCAGTATTTTGGCAAACTATTTCATATTTTGTCATAAATGATTTGAGATGTTTCTCATCTGACGTTGACTTCATAAAATAAGCAAACAGTTCGAAATTCAGTTTAATACACTTATGCTTCACAAGACAATCTGAAATTAATTTTATAATGTCCTTTTGGCTATCCATTAAGAAAGTCTCTGGCAAGAGGTACTCCTCTAATGGATTAAGCCTATAAGACAAAATTCTATTCTTAAAGGCTGTAGCTATAATACTGACATTTTCAAATTCTGATTTCAGTACACAATTAGATTTATGTAAGTTAGTTCTGAGGTGAAATCGGTAGTTATTTTTAGGTATTTCAGTCTGACAGTATTCACATTTCATTAAATCATTATTCAGAAATCGGTATTTATTTTTAGGTATTTCAGTTTGACAGTATTCATATTTCATTAAATCATTATTCAATAAATCATTATAATCAGATCTTGGCGTAACGGTGGATTGTACTGTAAAAAAAAGACAAACCAAATTAATGTTTTATTATTCTGTTTATTGGGGTAGGCAGGCACATATGTATATTTATCAATTGAATATAATCCTTACATTTAATTGAGTAAACAAGTATATATTTAATCTAGTTGAGTATGTATTATATAATCACGTGGATTTAAGACATTTAAGTCATACAAATGCACAGGAGCTTCGCTGTGCTTTCTGGAAGCGGAACACCAACAGTTAGGATAATACTCTTTAGTATTAAATAGTATAATAATACCAAAGTACAATAATAATAGTGTAGTGAAGTAAATACATTTTAATAAACGATGATAAACTAGCCAAATTAATGTTATTATTGTTTATTATTCTGTTTATATTGCGTAGGCACATAATATATATTTATCAATTGAATATAATCCTTACATCTAATTGAGTAAACAAGTATGTACCTATTTATTCTAGTTGAGTATGTATTACATCTCTATGTACTTTAATCACGGGGATTTAATGATATTTAAGTCTATATCTTATTAAAAAAAGTAATATGTGTTATATAATTATCTCAAACACCTTAGTTACATTTTTTATTATAACGAATTACAGATAACGAATAACGAATAACGAATGGCTCTTATTTTCTTTTGAGCAATATTTTATGCACAATAAAATTAATAATAATTGGCTATGAATGTAGGGGGACAGCCCCGGAACTCTTTACGAGTGGCCACTATGAAATTGGCAAGATGTTGCCAGGCGTCCGAGTTTTCATCGGTGCGGTTTTTTACGCACACTATGGAGTGCCGCCAACGATTCATCGGTTGTATTTTTTCGATTTCATCGCATTTATATATTCTTAAGTCGATGAAATGGGTTCCGGGTTTCTCATCAAACACCTGGCGGGAATATCCGTTGGCGAGCCTACGCGTTATGTAAGAAAGGAGAGGTGGTGGTTTTTTACCAGAACTTGCCGGAACAATGACTTCTTCTTCTTCGCTGTCGCTCCCGAAGAGATCATGAGCAGAAGGTTTCTTCACGGGGGCGATCGGCTTGAACATAGGCTTCTTCTTCTTAGGAATCGGAGAGCGAGCAGGACTCGCCCTCGAGGTGCTCGATTCTGGTGAGTGTTTTCTTTTGTGCTTCTTTTCCACTCGCGGACGAGGAGCCTCATCGTCGGACGGGAATAATAAGTCGGCATTTGCTCGTTCTTGGGACCTGTAAAATATAAATATATATATATATATATATATATATATATATATATATATATATATATATATATATTTAATTTATTTACACAAAACAATAAGTAACAGTGCCTACAGTTTTAATGATTGCACTATATTGATTAGCACGAGCGAAAAGTTTACTAAATTAAAAAGAAAACTGCACAAAACAATAAAAACTGTAAGAATAAACAAAATATGTGTAAATGATCGATCAATGATCATGATCATTATTGATTAAAACTAAAACTGATGTAGGTACCTAAATGAATACTGAATTTATGAAAACAGAATCTATGAAAAACAAACATTGATAACTAAATAAATAAGTTCATGAGTTATAAATAAAAAAAAACATAACTTACATTTTTTTTTCAGAATAATTGGTGTTCAATTTGGGGATCCTAATTGTTGGTGTTCCGCTGCCAGAAAGCACAGTGAAGCTCCTGCGCATTCGTATGACTTAAATATCATTAAATCCACGTGATTAGTGCAAAGTCCAACCTGGAAAATGCTTTGCCGACAAAAATAATGATAAGGAGATCTCTTGCACGTATTTTACATACTAGCTTTCAGCCCACGGCTTCATCCGTATGGAATTCGATTAGACTTATTATTACGCTCATACATAAATAAAGCGTGAAAGCTTAACAACAGACAGACACAAACAGACGATCGCAAGTTACGAGTATATACAGATTTATTATATTAGTATGGACAGAGAGGCAGGGATGCTCAAGCTTGAGGCTCGATCGCTAGACCGCTGTCGATGTTCATCCGATCAAGCGATGATGCGGCCCGCGGTCTAAGCACCTGCGCGCTGATTCTAAAGAGGGATGTGCTCTGCCAGCAAAATAGCCGACACCGGCGCCAGCTCTGGCGCCCGTCTGTCGGGAGAATCCTATTTCACCCGCACCATTTTTGTAACAGCGTTGAATAGATTACGAAAACATGCAATTTTTAACTCTATTAACATTATTACGGAAACAATATAAATGCACATTAAAAATCAAAATTTCATTCATTCCTCACAACGCTCCGTGTAAACTCTACTATAATGTCGGTAAGTACTAAAATTATTATTTTGTGTTCGTTTTATCTTATTAGTTTTTTTTTTAACAAAGTTGTAATAAATAATAATAAGAAGTATTAAAGTTGTGTGGAGACTGCTAGTTAAAAATAAATACTACAATCACTCATCAATAAGAAGTTAATACTACACAGTTTTAACTCTACAATATTAACATGTTTAATTTACTTACTTTTCAGGACTCAGAAGATATTTTTCCATTTCAACCAAGAAATCAAAGTGTTCTTGCACAACGCGTGGGCAACTACATGCAGCAGCAAGATATTGCTGCTGAGGCGGTCGTAAACCAAAAGAAGAAAAAGGAAAATGAAACTATTTATTCCTACATTAAGAGGCCTAAACACGGAACAAAAATAGTTAGGCTGGAGGTGTACGATGTGGAGAAAATTGATAATATTCAAAGTAGAGTATTTTGTGACTGTAATGCGGGAGTATGCATGCAATATGTTGTAGATAACGATAATATGTACTTTGATGAGATATATAATTCTGTAAAATGCTTGATGACAAAAATACAAAACAGTATGGATAAATTATAAAAAAGTAACATTAATTAGTTTATACTTTTATTTTTATAGTTTATTATTATTATTACTTAGTATTAGTTATTTAATCATTTATCAAAACGAAACGAACGAACGAACATTACCTACTTTCTTTGTAACTGTGTATGTGAAAAACACAATAAAATACTTTTTTTTGTAACTGTGTATGTGAAGAACAAAATAAAATATATAAATGAAACTTTAACAGTCGTTTTATTTAAATTTTTATTAGACATTTTATACAAGTTTCCTTTCCTTTCCTTTCATTCGATTTATACATATAGGTAGTATTTCTGTATCCCACACTAAAGAATAATAAATACATCATGCCTACACACACATAGTAAACTGATAGATAGATAGATAGATAGAGACCTACATACTTCTAGGTGAATAGTTAAAATGATAAATGAAAAGTTAAAACTGATACCTCATTATCTAACTTTTCACTATTCATCTATCAATTTTAATTTTTCATTGTGGTATGTATGTACTTACTATTCATCAATCAGTTTTTAACTTTTCAACTATCAGTTTCTAATGTCAATTTATGTTAGAACTGGTAAATGAAAAGTGAAAACTGATAGATGAATAGTGAAAAGTTATATATTAAGGTATCTGGATCTGGATCTCTGAATGATCCTGATCCAGATACCTTAATATATAACTACTACAGCGTATCCGACCGCTTGGCGTTGGTAGACTGCCAAAACTAAAAAACTCGGTTTTTCGCTGGACTCTTGTTTTTTGGTGCATTCTTAGCATACCTGACCGATTGGCTTTAATTTTAAGGCAAATGGAGGAAATAAAATTTTTCGATAGTCCTTAGTTACTAGGCGCTATAACAGCGTATCCGACCGCTTGGCGTTGGTAGACTGCCAAAACTAAAAAACTCGGTTTTTCGCTGGAGCCTTGTTTTTTGGTGCATTCTTAGCATACCTGACCGATTGGCTTTAATTTTAAGGCAAATGGAGGAAATAAAATTTTTCGATAGTCCTTAGTTACTAAACGCTATAACAGCGTATCCGACCGCTTGGCGTTGGTAGACTGCCAAAACTAAAAAACTCGTTTTTTCGCTGGAGTCTTGTTTTTTGGTGCATTCTTAGCATACCTGACCGATTGGCTTTAATTTTAAGGCAAATGGAGGAAATAAAAATTTTCGATAGTTCTTAGTTACTAAGCGCTATAACAGCGTATCCGACCGCTTGGCGTTGGTAGACTGCCAAAACTAAAAAACTCGGTTTTTCGCTGGAGCCTTGTTTTTTGGTGCATTCTTAGCATACCTGACCGATTGGCTTTAATTTTAAGGCAAATGGAGGAAATAAAAATTTTCGATAGTCCTTAGTTACTAAGCGCTATAACAGCGTATCCGACCGCTTGGCGTTGGTAGACTGCCAAAACTAAAAAACTCGGTTTTTCGCTGGAGTCTTGTTTTTTGGTGCATTCTTAGCATACCTGACCGATTGGCTTTAATTTTAAGGTAAATAGAGGAAATAATTTTTTTTGATAGTCCTTAGATACTAAGCGCTATAACAGCGTATCCGACCGCTTGGCGTTGGTAGACTGCCAAAACTAAAAAACTCGGTTTTTCGCTGGAGTCTTGTTTTTTGGTGCATTCTTAGCATACCTGACCGATTGGCTTTAATTTTAAGGCAAATGGAGGAAATAAAAATTTTCGATAGTCCTTAGTTACTAAGCGCTATAACAGCGTATCCGACCGCTTGGCGTTGGTAGACTGCCAAAACTAAAAAACTCGGTTTTTCGCTGGAGTCTGGTTTTTTGGTGCATTCTTAGCATACCTGACCGATTGGCTTTAATTTTAAGGCAAATGGAGGAAATAAAAATTTTCGATAGTCCTTAGTTACTAAGCGCTATAACAGCGTATCCGACCGCTTGGCGTTGGTAGACTGCCAAAACTAAAAAACTCGGTTTTTCGCTGGAGCCTTGTTTTTTGGTGCATTCTTAGCATACCTGACCGATTGGCTTTAATTTTAAGGCAAATGGAGGAAATAAAAATTTTCGATAGTCCTTAGTTACTAAGCGCTATAACAGCGTATCCGACCGCTTGGCGTTGGTAGACTGTCAAAACTAAAAAACTCGGTTTTTCGCTGGAGTCTTGTTTTTTGGTGCATTCTTAGCATACCTGACCGATTGGCTTTAATTTTAAGGTAAATAGAGGAAATAAAATTTTTTGATAGTCCTTAGATACTAAGCGCTATAACAGCGTATCCGACCGCTTGGCGTTGGTAGACTGCCAAAAATAAAAAACTCGGTTTTTCGCTGGAGTCTGGTTTTTTGGTGCATTCTTAGCATACCTGACCGATTGGCTTTAATTTTAAGGCAAATGGAGGAAATAAAAATTTTCTATAGTCCTTAGTTACTAAGCGCTATAACAGCGTATCCGACCGCTTGGCGTTGGTAGACTGCCAAAACTAAAAAACTCGGTTTTTCGCTGGAGCCTTGTTTTTTGGTGCATTCTTAGCATACCTGACCGATTGGCTTTAATTTTAAGGCAAATGGAGGAAATAAAAATTTTCGATAGTCCTTAGTTACTAAGCGCTATAACAGCGTATCCGAGCGCTTGGCGTTGGTAGACTGCCAAAACTAAAAAACTCGGTTTTTCGCTGGAGTCTTGTTTTTTGGTGCATTCTTAGCATACCTGACCGATTGGCTTTAATTTTAAGGTAAATAGAGGAAATAAAATTTTTTGATAGTCCTTAGATACTAAGCGCTATAACAGCGTATCCGACCGCTTGGCGTTGGTAGACTGCCAAAACTAAAAAACTCGGTTTTTCGCTGGAGTCTTGTTGTTTGGTGCATTCTTAGCATACCTGACCGATTGGCTTTAATTTTAAGGCAAATGGAGGAAATAAAAATTTTCGATAGTCCTTAGTTACTAAGCGCTATAACAGCGTATCCGACCGCTTGGCGTTGGTAGACTGCCAAAAATAAAAAACTCGGTTTTTCGCTGGAGTCTTGTTTTTTGGTGCATTCTTAGCATACCTGACCGATTGGCTTTAATTTTAAGACAAATGGAGGAAATAAAAATTTTCGATAGTCCTTAGTTACTAAGCGCTATAACAGCGTATCCGACCGCTTGGCGTTGGTAGACTGCCAAAACTAAAAAACTCGGTTTTTAGCTGGAGTCTTGTTTTTGGTGCATTCTTAGCATACCTGACCGATTGGCTTTAATTTTAAGGCAAATGGAGGAAATAAAATTTTTCGATAGTCCTTAGTTAGGTTAGGTTAGGTTTTTTTTTTTTTTTCTAGATCCTCCAACATAGTCGGAGCCTATGCTTGGTCAAGTATATTCTCATCCATTCCAGTTCTCGCACTTATGCTTCTCGCACATCCATACTTCATACGATATCTTTCTATCATTCGTTCTTTCATACTTTTCGGGCCGGGACAGGCCGTCTACTAATTTTCCTATTCCTATTCTAACTATCTAATTCTTATTATCTATTTCGGGGAAATAATTAAGGGAACATTTTTATTTTTCTACAGTTACTTATACATTAACTTAACATTTAACAAATTTTTACTTTTAACTACAATTTTTTATTCTATATTACATTACTTATACTCTACTTATTACCTTTATTGTTTACAAATTACACTTATAGAATTTACACATTTCTATGTTATGTAATAATACTTATATGTGCAACGAATTTATATGTTACTAGCTGATTGATCTATTTATGATTGCCATAATGTATACATACTATACAATGGAATCATAACTTAATTACTATTTCTTTTATTAACTATTTTAACAATACTCTTACAAAACTTTACAAACTCGTGCCTTAAGTCTTCTCTATTCATGATCTCTTTCAAATTATCTTTTGTGATGCCAAAGTTTACTTTCTATTCCACATCAAACCTTTGCCTTGCAAAAACAGGGCAGTCTAGCACCAAATGCAATACCGACTCTTCTGCTTCGGGTTCACACACACATGCGGGACTGTCCTTACAAAAGTAGGGACGTCTCCAGTGTTCAGCACATTCAGCTCCATTTCATGTAGACCACTGTTCATTGTCTCACCTCTGGTGTCCTCTGCCATGCTGCCCCACCAGGTGCTCTTGGCGTTCGCATCACCTCCAACGACTAGGTGTCCTTGTGTCGCACTACTTATGGCCTTCAGGTGGTCTATATAAGGCTCGATGGGTTTGTCCGGTTCGAAGTAGTACGACACAAGGGTGATCGTCCATGCTCTAGTTCGGATCCTGACCACTGTGATGTTATTCGTGGTCAGTTCTGGGCACTGTATTACGTCGAGCTCGCTATCGAAGATAACGATTGCGGCTTTTACAGTGCCCTCTCCTATACTAGAGCACTGGAACACTCTCACTCCTCCGTAGGCTTTCATCTTTCTTGTTCGGCCTACGTAAGGCTCCTGTATCAGCGCAGCTGCCACCCTCCTCTTCTGCGCTTCTAGTAGTAGCTCATTCGTGGCTAGCTGGCTTCGCTGGAGGTTCGCCTGTATGAATTTGTACCTATGGGTGATGTCAGGGTTGCCCTTAGCAGTAGGACACCGAGTCCCTGGCTATTGTGTCCCATCTTCTTCGCGTTGGACAGTCCGAGCTGAATGCGTTGTGTCCGCGGTTGTCTAATTTGGCCCTTTTGCAGTTTATACACTGCGGTGGTACCTCCAGTTCTTTGTCTGGGCATTCCCTGCTATGGTGTGGACCACCGCAGTGACTGCACAGTTCCACCTTTTCTTTACAAAAGCGGCGGCCATGTCCATACCCAAGGCATCCAGAGCATTGGATCAGGGGCGACTGATCTTCTACCTTCACGCGCTGAAGGTCTATGTACACTGACCCAGCCTCCAACGCGCGTCGCCATATCTGGGGGGACACCCTTAGTGCGACATGGCCGCCGTGAGGGTTTCTGGTCCTCTTGCGGAAACGGACCTCCATCCTCACGTCGGCCACATCGAGATCCTTGAGCAGGGATCCGTTCTGCCTCCTCAGTGCGCTCAGGATGTCTTCATCCGTGTTGTATGACAACACGCCTCTGAGGAGGAGGAGCGGATCCCTGTTTTTCATCTCTTCGACCTTTAGGTGTCCCCCTGCGTTTCTAATCTTAGCGACGACCCTGTCCCTGTCCGCCTCGGTGCCGTAATTTACTATGACCTTTGAGTCTTTGGTTTTCTTGACTCTCTCAACCTTTAGACCACCCTCTCGCGCCCCCAGGGAATGTCTCAGTTTTGTGAGGACCTCCTCACCTGTATCGGTCTCGCTCTCGGACGTTACGGCTATCGAATGCAGTGGTGCTTTCCGATCGGGTATATGCCCTTTCGGTTGGGCAGCCACTACATTTGCGTACGTCCTACTCGCTCCGACCAGGTGCGAGAGGTCCTCACTCTGCTTCCTCAGGTTTTGTTGAATGTCCATCAGCGTTTTATTGTTGTGTTCTAGTAGAGCGTGCATTTCATCCAGTTTTGTTGTTGTTGCCTGGCTTTCTTTCTCGCTTGTTTTCTCTGTTGTTCTATGCTCCCCTATTTCTGGGTTTCGGCATTGTTCTGCCTCCTTCACCAGCTCGTACAGTCTCTGGATAATATTTGAGACTTCTGTCTTTATTTCAGTCTTAATGTTCCGAGACTGGGTCAGGAAGGTTTTGCCTTTGGAAGCGCATGCTCTGGCTTCTGCAATTCTCCCATCTGTGTCTATGAGGGATTTTATTTTAGACTGGCCATTTCTTCTGGATGTTGTGGGGGTGGTCTCACTTTTGGCCATTCGTGCAGACTGGGCTGCCGGTGCTTGCGCTTTCCCGGTGACAATACGGGGGTTAACAGGTGGTACTCCAGTGGTCCCGGCTGTTTTGGGAGTGAGTAACTTGAATAAGCAACATCTGTTTTACTCAGCTCCGTAAATTTTAAATTTTTAACCAGTAAAAAGTGTTTGTTACATAATTTAACTGTGAAATTTTTGTGTGCAGTGGAAATATCTATCATACAGTGAAAACGGTTTTTGGAAAGTCTCCCTATTTTTGAAGTTATAAGCAAATAAAGTTTAAAATAATTCTAATAAAGTACGGAAACCGTGACCTACGACATCTCGCAGTTTGCTCGATAGCGTTGAGTCATCCGTCACCGCTGCAGCACGTCGTGCATCATTTAGACGACTTGAACTACGCGGTGCTGCGTTCACAACTACTTGAACTCATAATACTTTATTGTATTGTGATTACTTTTTTTGGTAACAAATCGGGCTATACACACAATGGCTAGCTCTAATGATTGCGCCGGGTGCCTTAGTACTTTAAAAGATATACCTATATTGCAATGTTCCCGCTGCAGTGCTAAGTATCATTATTACTGCATGAATTTAACGCAATCGGATTACGATGCAATGAGCAATGAGGCCTTATCTCTCTGGATCTGCGTATTGTGCCGGAGCAAAGATCGTAAAGGTGGAGACAATACTAACACTCCAGTTCGGACCACCATCTTCTCACCACAAGCTGACTTCGTGACCCAGCGCAGCAAGGTACGTCACACTAGTTGTTCGTGCCTTTCAGCCGACGATATTCGCGACCTAATGAGGGAGGAGTTGTATAACTTCTTTCAATATAAAATAAACCCTCAACTATCTGAAGTTCGAAATGCTCTAACATCTATAGAATCATCCGTTTCTTACTTCAACGAGGAGCTGGAAAAAGTAAAGAGCGAGACCGCTGCACAGGCCGCTAAAATAGAGAGTATAAGATTAGAAAATGAATCTCTGCGGGCTGCCAATGTAGTACTAGCGTCACGTCTGGCGCAATTTGACCAACAGTCACGCTCCTCCAACATCGAGATCCAGTGTGTCCCGGAGAGCAAGCAAGAAAACTTAATTAAAACTGTACAGCAGCTTGGCAAAGTAATTAAATGTCCACTGAATGAGGCCGAGATTCATGTTTGCTCCAGGTTGGCGAAGATGAATAGCGCAAGTCCAAGACCACGCTCTATCTTGGTGAAATTTAGCAGCCCACGGTTACGCGACGAGTTTTTAGCCGCTACGAGCAAATTTAATAAAAACAATAAAGATGACAAATTAAATACCAGTCATTTGGGCATAGGCGGAAGTAAAAAGAGTCCTGTCTATGTAGTAGAACACCTTACACCTGAAAATAAGACCTTGCATGCTGCTGCTCGTAGTAAGGCTAAAGAATTAAAAATATAAATTCGTATGGATTCGAGATGGAAGGATTTTCATGCGGAAAAATGAAGAATCAAATTATGTTTTTGTTAAAAATTTGGAAACACTTAATCGTTTGACATAACCACGCTATAATTGCATATTGTACCTAGGGGCTCGCAAACTGAACTAAGCATTTATTATCAGAATGTTAGAGGCTTGCGGACAAAAACTAATGAACTCTTCAACAATATTGTGTGCAATTATTTTGATATAATAGTTTTTACAGAAACGTGGTTGAATAGTAGCGTTTATGACAATGAGCTTTTTGATGACAGATATAATGTTTTTAGACGTGATCGTGAAAGTAGTGGATTTCACAACAAAAAAGATGGTGGGGGTGTATTAATAGCAGTTGCTAAGAATCTTCAATCGTATCGCTTACATTTGAGCGAATCTGATTGTGAGGATCTGTGGGTTAGGATTGAAATGCTTGATAAAACTGGAAAAAGCAAGTCCTTATATATTTGTAGTGTTTATTTACCTCCACCCATCCAACAGAATATATTGAACCATTTTATCGTAAACACAAACAGCATTTTATCAAACCATAGTGGCGATATAATTATTCTGGGCGATTTCAACTTGAGTAGTTTGTGCTGGAAGCGTACTTATGCCGCTGCATTAGCAGCTGAGACCTCTAACAGTAACCTGAACAACATGGTAATTGACTTTATGTCACAAAATAATCTATCCCAGTACAACTGCATTTATAATAATAAAAATAAAATATTGGATTTACTTTTGAGTAACGTGCCTATCTCCCAATTACAAGTTTCTGCAAATCCACTTTCGATAATTGACCCTCTACATCCACCTCTAGAATTCTATTTTACGTCTGAGTACACTAAAGTCCTTCCAGAAAAACGCGAGGAGAAATTTCTTTTCTACAAAGCAGATTTTCAAAAAATAATAAACGACCTTAACGGTACTTCCTGGTCAGACGAACTCTCGACGTGCACAACGGTGGACGATATGGTAGCTAAGTTTTACAAAATACTCAAGCAAGCAATCATTAAACATGTCCCTAAAGTTAGACCCCGTAACAACAACTGCAAGTATCCCTTTTGGTTCTCGTCTTCATTAATTAAAGTGCTCAACGAGAAAAATAAATTCAGATTAAAATACCGCAAATATAGCAACCCTCGAGACTTACTTACATTTGAACTATTGCGTGAAAGAAGTGCTAAACTGTTAAAATCTAATTATAAAACATATCTTAATAGGCTCGAGTTATCAGTGTCATCGAATCCTAAATTAATATGGTCGTTCCTTAAACGTAAAAGGGGAACCAATACTACTTTTCCTGCAGAAATGTCCCATGATGGTATTATGGCAAGTACTGGATCAGGTATTTGTAACCTTTTTGCGCTGCAGTTTTCCTCTTCATACAATAAAGCGCCTAACGATGCCACGGTCTCAAGCCCACCTCATATTGACTCTGCCCCGAATTCTCTTAATATAACATCGGTCACTAGGGATCAAGTCTATAGAGTGTTAAAAAGACTTGACACTACGAAAGGAGCTGGTTCTGATGGTATACCCTCAATTTTTGTCGCGCGATGTGCTAGCGCATTAGCAGAACCACTTTCCATGATTTTCAATAGCTCCTTACGTTCTGGCTTGTATCCGACTGCATGGAAGACCGCTTTAATAATACCTTTGTATAAAAGTGGGGATGCTAGCTGCGTGAAAAATTATAGGCCTATTTCTTTACAGCCAATTTTTGCTAAAGTCTTTGAAATACTTCTGTATCCAATTCTTTCATGGCATATAAAACAGCAATACGTACCAGAACAGCACGGTTTTATAAAAACTCGTTCAACGGCAACAAACTTGACTTCCTTTGTGGAAGACCTTGTTGAGGGAGTTGACAAAGGCCATTCTTACGACGCAATATACACTGATTTCAGCAAGGCCTTCGACAGAGTAAGTCACATTTTGTTGCTGAACAAACTTGCATCGCTTGGAATTGGCGGGGTTTTCCTTAAGTGGTGGGATTCCTACTTAATAGATAGAAAATCCATAGTGGTAATAGGTGGACATAGTTCGGAGCCATTTACTGCCATTTCTGGGGTCCCACAAGGCTCCCATTTCGGCCCTCTTTTGTTCAATATTTTTATTAATGATATTAGCAATTGTTTTGAAAATTCGAAATTCTATATGTTTGCAGATGATTTGAAATTTTTTAGGAAGGTAGACACAGATGAGGACAGAATATTGCTTCAAAAAGATTTAAATAGCCTTGTTTCATGGTGTGATTTGAACGGTATGAGTTTAAATATACCAAAATGCTGTAAAATTCGATTTACCAGAAAGAAAATTGAATCCCTTACTACAACTTACTATATCAATAGCGAGCCACTATACGAAACAACTCACGTCCGTGACTTGGGAGTCGTTCTCGATAGTAAATTACGTTTTAACTTGCATATAGATCACATTGTTAAAAAAGGATTCAAAGCCTTGGTATTCGTCTTGCGCAACTGTAGGGATTTTAAAAAACCAACCACTAAAACTGTAATTTACACTGCTCTTGTTCGTAGTGGCCTAGAATATTGTAGCGTTGTGTGGAACCCACATTACGATATATATATCAAACGCATAGAAAATATTCAAAAAAGATTTCTGTGGCACCTGTCATAAAGCTGTAACTTAGCGAAATCCCTAACTTCTTATGATGATCGTTTGAAACACTTTCACTTAACATCTCTATTCAATCGAAGAATGCAATTAGACCACATGTTTCTGTATAAGCTAGTCAATGGTAAAACTGATGCCCCTCATCTTTTGTCTCAGATTAATTTAAATGTACCAAGAAGAATGCCCAGATCATTAAAGTACAAGCCATTTTTTGTAAAACCTGCTCGCTCTAATCTGGGGCATTACTCTCCTCTTAACAGAATGTTCAGGAATTATAACAATATTCATAATCTAAGCCTCGAAACATCTTTATGCAATAACATGTCAAATAATTCTGATAAAGTAATTGATATATTTTCTAATAGCCTGCACACATTTAAATTCTATATTTATCTTTCATTGCAGTGCTAATTTTAATCAATGTTATTTTTAATCAATTTTATTTTAATCAAATTAATTTTTGTCTAAGTTTTTTTTATGAATTAAATTGAATTTGTAATTATTTTTTTTTAACAAATTTCATTACCATGATATATACTTACCCTGTTAATTTAATTTTGGTATGATAATTTCAATCTTAATTTGTTTTATTTTAGTTCAATATTGATTTATTTAAATTCGTATATTTAATGTAATTTTTAATTTCAATAATGTTATGTTTTTCTTAATTTATTAATGTTTTTGTTAATTGAATGTTGTTTGTACCTTTAAGTGAAGTAACACTTACCAATATTTGTATGTTAGTGTAATATTGTTTGTATAAGTGATTGCTTCGTTGGTGCAACTAAATAAATAAATAAAATAAAATAAAATAAAATGCTTGTTCTACTCGTCTGCGCCGGCGGAGTGGGCGGTGCTTGGGATTTTCCGGCATTTGTTTGTGATTTCGCCGGAGATTGATTTTTATTCACTGATGTTTTGGGGTTAGGGTCTGATGTATCATTGTTTTTTGGCGGATTTGTCGAGGTTTGTGTTTTGTGGGTGGAGGTTTGCGATTTTTCAGGCAACTGGAGAGTGTCTTTGCTTATTGTGAGGGTGGTGTCAGGTGCAGCTGTTCGTGCTGGCAGTGCTGGTTTTACTTTTCCGGTCTCCCACTCTCCTATGCTACGTCGGACGGACGTACTTTGCTTTGCAGTGTCAGCCTCGGGGCTGCAGTCAGTGCGCTCGCGCTCCGTTGATTCCGTTTTACGTGATTTAACGGGCGTCCTAATACCTAACATGTTGGAGGTCTGTCGTCGGTTTATTATATAAAAATAAACTAAGTATTTGGTCACACAGCGGCTATTGTCTGGGGTAATGTAAAGGGTTACTCCCGTCTAATTTGCTAATGCGTTTTAAAAATGTTATATATAAATTTGTGTTTATATGTTTAGTTTTTATATTTCTTAAATTCTATATAACGCCGCTGTGGTTGTCAAAAGAGATATGAAACAGAAAATCACAATGAATTAACATAAGAAGACGTACACGGTTAAAAATTTTGTAAAGTTTGTATAAGTTTTATATATCAGTGTATACAAGTCAATAAAATTAATTAATAAATAATAAGGTTACGAGCATATAAATCCGAGCACAATTTAAAAGAACTATATTTACACAGACACAGTAAATAAACACCTTATACTACACGATTTAAGTAAGAAATCTTCTAAATTAAAATTTTTAAAATTTCACTTTTTTATTTTAAAAGGTAAACTTAAATTTATATATTTATATTATAGAGGGTGGCCAAATACAGGTTAATACAAAATTTCAGCCCTCTAAAATTTCCGTGGCGGAGCTAGAGCGCGTAGCCAAAGAGGACAAGGAGGAGATCTGCGAGGTCGCCTCCAAGTCCTCGAACTTGAAGGGGACCTTCCAGAAGGCCCTGAAATGCCGCGCGGCTAGCCTGCACGGCATCGTCCTCGAGCTGTTGCAGCGTACTGCAACAGACGAGACGAGGCAGCTGCAGGCGAGGGTGGACAGCCTGCAAGCGGAGGTCAGCCAGCTGCATACAAAGCTGGCTGAAGCCACGGCCTCGCCCGCCAAGGCCCCGACGGCAGAGTCCCTCCCCCACTCCAACCTTGAGGATATCATCCGCAAGGTTGTCATGGAGGAGAGGGCCTTCACCCGAGCCTGCTTTGCGGGCATAGAGGACCGGCTACTGCCGGAGAAACGTCTTCGTCCACCGCTTGCGGCGGACAAGACCTCTGGTGGGCCACCTCAGGCCCCGAAGACGTCCAAGGGCAAGGGAGTGGGCAAGGCCACGAAAGCGGCACAGCCCACCCCTAGCGCGGGGCCCAGCCCTGAGGACGCCCTCCTTCCCTCTTCCACTCCGTCCAACATGCCGTGGACGGAGGTTGTGAGGAGAGGAAAGGGCAAGGACAAGAAAGGGAAGGGGAAAGGAAAGGGTGAGGGCAAGGGACAGGAGAAGAAAGCGGCCTCCTCCTCCAAGCCCATGCAAGCGCCCCCCACTGCAGTTAGGGCCCCAGCCGGCGTCAAGAGATTGACTCCCCCTAAAACCGCGGCTGTCACCGTGACCATCGTCCCGGAGGCCGCGGAGAGGGGAGAGACGTACGAGTCCGTACTAAAGCGGGCTCGCGCTCATGCCGATCCTACGAAGCTGGGGATCGGCAGAGTGACATGTCGCCGGACCGTAACTGGGGCTCGAATCTTCGAGTTCCCGGGGGCCAAGGGGGCGGAAAATGCAGACCTCTTCGCAGCCAAGCTGCGAGAGGGTATCGCGGACGTGGCGAAGGTCGCTAGGCCCACAAAGTCCGCAACCTTGGAGGTGACCGACCTGGACGACTCGGTCACCAAGGAGGAGGTCGTGGTGGCCATAGCAGCGGCTGGAGGCTGCTCACCTGAAGCGGCGGATTAGGCCTGGCCGCGGCGGACTGGGCACCACTCGTCTAGAGTGCCCAGTCACAGCGGCCAAGGCCGTCCTGGCCAAGGGGCGGCTGCTCGTCGGCCTCAGCTCGGCGTCGGTTCGAGCACTTGAAGGTCAGCCTCTGCGCTGCTTCAAGTGCTTCGGAATCGGCCACACGCGAACCACGTGTCCCTCCCAAGAGGAGAGGAAGGACGCGTGTTACCGCTGTGGAAAGCAGGGGCACCTGGCGTCATCGTGCCAGGCCGCCAAGCCACACTGCGTGGTGTGTGCGGCGAGTGGCCGCCCTGTGGACCATGTCATGGCTGGGAGGAAGTGCAGGCCTCCCACTACAAAGGGAAAGCAGCAGGTCGCAAGACAACCTGCTGCCATAGCCGCCCCTGCTGCTGGCCCAGCAACGGTGGCCGATGAGGGGGATACGATGTCCGAGTAATGCAGTCCGGATATCGTATCCTTCAGGCGAACACCAACCACTGCAGAGCGGCCCAGGATCTGCTCATGCAGTCCATGGCCGAGTGGTTGGTGGACGTGGCGGTAGTTGCCGAGCCGTACTCGGTCCCTGGCTACTGGCTGGGCGACAGGGACGGTTCGGTGGCGATAGTGGCGCGGTCTTCCACAGACTCCCCTCCCCTCTCACTACTAGAGAGAGGACCGGGATATGTGGCCGCCGCGTGGGGAGATCTGGCCCTCGTCGGGCCTACTTCTCCCCTAACCGCCCTCTCCAGGACTTCGAGGATTTCCTTGAAGTCCTGGCCGCCGTGGTCGGCAGGGCAGCGCCGCGTCAGGTTTCCGTCATGGGGGACCTAAACGCCAAATCTGTGGTGTGGGGGAACCCAGCCACCGACGCGCGTGGGCGGGCAGTGGAGCTGTGGGCGGCGTCCTCCGGACTCTCCCTCCTGAATAGGGTGAGAGTCCAAACATGCGTGCGGCAGCAGGGTGGGTCCATCGTGGACCTGACCTTCGCCACCCATGTGCTGGCCGCGCGCGTACGGAACTGGCGGGTGGACATGGTGGAAACAGGACTGGCTGTCGCCACCAGTCGACGTCCTGGACGTGGACGCCGCGGCGGCCCAATTGGGAGCGTCCCTGGCCGAGGTGTGTAACTCCAGCATGCCTCGGTCACGCCGCCCGCCTCCCCGACGTGCCGTGTACTGGTGGTCGGGGGAGCTGCAGCGCCTCCGTGTTGCCTGCACGGCAGCGCGGCGGGAACACGCACGGGCTCGACGGCGGCGCCGCAGGGACTGGGACGAGGAGGCCCGCCTGCGGGACGCCCTTGCAGACGCGAAGACGGCCCTCAAGGCGGCAATTGCGGAGGCTAAAGACTCGGCGCGGGCCGAGTTGCTGGCGGGTCTCGATGCCGACCCATTCGGGAGACCATACAAGGCGGCGCGGAATAAACTGCGCCCCTCTGGTCCCCCGGTGGCCGAGACCCTCGAGCCGTCGTCGCTGGACGGGGTGGTGCGGTCCCTGTTTCCAAGCAGGGACGTAGACTTCACCCCTCCAGCGATGAATCCCCCGCAGGG
The DNA here is from genome assembly GCA_911387765.1 of Pyrgus malvae. NCBI lineage: Eukaryota > Metazoa > Arthropoda > Insecta > Lepidoptera > Hesperiidae > Pyrgus > Pyrgus malvae. The sequence goes on along the minus strand of OU426958.1, from coordinate 71,664 downwards.
GGTGGCTCCGCCAGAGGTACAGCAGGAGGACCCTCCTCCCATCTCAGAGGGCGAACTTGGCGCGGCGGTATTTCGCCTCCGCTCCAAGAAAACAGCCCCTGGCCCAGATGGGGTCCCGGCTAAGGTGGTCGCGATCGCGGCCTCCGTCATGCCGGGACGGTTTCGGGACCTCTTCAGCGCGTGCCTTGCGACTGGGAGGTTCCCGGGACCATGGAAGGTGGGGCAGCTGTGCCTCCTCTGCAAAGAGGGCCGCCCTACAGACTCCCCCTCGGCATACCGGCCTATCGTTCTGCTCGATGAGGCCGGTAAGATGCTGGAGGGAATTGTGGCCGACCGCCTCAAGGCCCACTTGCGGCGTGTCGGGCCGGACCTGTCGGACGCTCAGTTCGGCTTTAGAGCTGAGCGTTCGACGGTGGACGCCCTGGCCCGCCTCAAGAGCCAGGCGATGGAGGCAATTGAGGCGGGGGATGGTCTGTTGGCTGTGTCGTTTGACATAGCCAACGCGTTTAATACCATCCCCCATTCCACCATCTTGGAGGCACTCCGATTCCATGGAGTGCCTTCCTATTTGAGGCGCCTCCTGGCCAACTATTTGGTGGACCGGGAGGTGGTCCTGGTGGACAAGGTGGGCCAGGTCCGGCGGTATAGAGTGGAGGCCGGCGTTCCGCAGGGGTCTGTTTTAGGACCCCTGCTTTGGAACGTCGGATACGACTGGCTCCTGCGGGGATCGCTCCCGAGAGGCACGAGTGTCATCTGTTATGCAGATGACACTCTCCTCACGGCCCGCGGGAGCTTCGGGGAGGCGGCCAGTCTGGCGTCGGCGGGCGGATCGCTGGTAGTGGACAGGATCCGCCGCCTAGGGTTGAAGACGGCGCTGCACAAGACCGTGGCCGTATACTTCCACGGTCCGCGGTGGCGCCCACCGCCGGATGCCCACATCCACGTGGGGGGCGTCCGCATAGCGGTAGAGGCCCAGATGAAATACCTGGGTCTCATAGTCGACAGCAGGTGGCACTTCAGCGCGCACTTTAGTGCGCTGTCGGGGCGCCTGCTGAAGGCAGCGGACGCCCTCTCGTGGCTGATGCCCAATTTGGTTCGTGCCGAAAGCACCATCGGGAGCTCAGGCTTCTCAGGCGCCTAAAGCCCGCACGGCGCCTAAAAAGGGGAAGGCACCGAAAAAGAATGCACGGCTCCCGAGAGTGCCGAAGACGGCGGCGGTGACCATCACTGTGCCGGAAGGCAGTGAGGTCACCTACGCGCAGGCAATGGCGGCCGCCAAGGAGCGCGTAAAACTTTCGGAAGTAGGGATCACCGAAGTGAGGCAGAAGCGGGCCCTCAACGGTGGTCTCCTACTGGAGGTGGCGGGCGAGGAGTGCACCGAAAAGGCCGTCGCACTAGCCACTAGGTTGCAGGAGGCAATCGGGAACATGGGCGTGCGGGTGGCGCGACCCATAAAACTCGGGGAGGTGAGGGTGACAGATCTCGATGACTCTGTCACCCAACAGGACGTCGCCGCTGCCATCGCCGATGCCGGTGAATGCGGCATCGGCGATGTCAAAGTGGGAGAGATCCGGCGACAGTCCTTCTCTCTGGGAACGGTGTGGGTGCGCTGCCCTGTGGCGGCAGTCCGCAAGCTGGCCATCGCAGGCCGAGTCAAGATCGGGTGGGTGTCCGCCCGTGTGGTCGCTCTGGAGGCTCGGCCACTGCAATGCTACCGGTGCCTGGAGTCTGGACACGCCAGGCACCAGTGCAAGAGCACGGTGGACCGTAGCGCGCTGTGCTACGTTTGTGGCGAGCCTAACCATACGGCTCGCCATTGCGTAGTACAAACGCCGAAATGCGTCGTTTGCGCGGAGCTCGGCCGGAGGTCTGACCACCGGCTGGGCAGCAAACGATGCACGCCTCTGTGGGCTCACTAGTTCACCACATATACACGTACTCACCCACACGCATAATAAACACACACACACACATACACATATACATACATATATTCATACACACTATCTACATACATATCTACATAACATACACACGTCAAGCGTCGCCGGTCATCTACCATACGGGCCGGTCGCTAGGTGCATTGGAAACGTAGCCGAGTCCCGTTAACTTTCCGGCTGCTCGGGCGCACACGCCGCGCACCTCTCGCCCCTGACAGCTAGCGTCGCACCCAGTCGACTCACGCTCCTTCGACGCGAAGCCCGTGCTGCTCGGCTACCGTTGCTTACCGTTATCCGCCGCTTACGCTTTCCGCTAACGTGCCTATTAAAGTAAACTGTTAATTAGTGATTTCTTTCGTGTGTGACTTTCCATAGCTGTACTGTCTTTCTACTTACTGTGTTATCGTGTTTCCGTTACTCAATCTTTCGTGTGACTCTTGTGTATCTATTTCTATTCTATTGTGCTTACTGTTTTCACTCCTTCTGTACTTTATCTTGTGTCTACTGTCTGTAACTATTTCTTCCGTGTGTGTGCGAAATAAATCGTGTGGTTAAACATAACGGTGTTCGGACTATTATTGCTTCCAACCTACACGGACTACCACACCAGCAACACACACCTATTTCCACATTGGTGACCCCTTTCGAACACTTAAAGGACAAACAGTGAGCATATAAATAACCGACATTAACATTAATAATGTCTAATAGCAGTGATGACATGCATTCGGCCGGCGGTAGCCACGTTACCAAGCGCCGTCACCCGCCTAAAGTGCGCGTTTCCACGGAACGTGAGAATTTGTCGTCCGACATAATTAAAATTAATTTAAAAGTGCCTCCATTCTCACCGGACGATCCGGAAATTTGGTTTGCCCTATTGGAGGGGCAATTTGAAAATTTGGGCATTAAGGATGACAATACAAAATATAACCAGGTCATCACCAATATTGACCTGGAGCATGCAAAGGCGGTGAAAGATATTATTGTGAGGCCTCCGGACAACAACCGCTACGACAAAATTAAATCGGAGCTGATTCGGAGACTCTCGGCTTCTCACGAAAAGAAGGTACGGCAGCTGCTGATCCATGAGGAGCTTGGGGACAGGAAGCCGAGCCAATTCCTTCGGCACCTACAGAACCTTGCCGGACCTTCCGTTCCTGAGGACTTCCTGCGGTCCATTTGGAGCAGCCGACTGCCGCATAGTCTCCAGACTGTGCTGGCGTCGCAGTCCACCCGCACCCTGGACGAGTTGGCGGACCTGGCCAACCGCATCCAGGAAATAACTGCACCAGCACCTCACCAGGTAGCAGCGACGTCGACGCCGCGACCCAACGACAGTTCTGGTGAAATAGCCGAACTTCGGAAGATGGTCGAACACCTGTCGACCAAGCTCGACCGCCTCACCAGGGACTCATATGGTCCCCATCACCGTTCCCGACCACAGCGACGCTCTTCACGCCCGCCCTCTCGCAGCAGATCCAGATCGCAGTCCAGCTACCGGCGCCAACCATTGTGCTGGTACCACTGGAGATACGGCGAGAAGGCACACAAATGCCAGACGCCTTGTGATTTTAAGTCGGGAAAAGGGAAGAGCAATCAGTAATGGCGGCCAACGATTGCTCTAACACCTCCGGTCGCCTATTCATCACCGACAAGAGAACGAAAACGCAATTCCTGGTCGACACTGGGAGCGACCTTTGCGTTTTCCCTCACTCTCAGCTGCGTGATCGCCGTGCTCCAACGAGCTACAAGCTCTCTGCAGCCAACGGGTCAACCATTGAGACCTACGGGTTCCATCATCTGGATCTGGACCTGGGACTCAGACGCAGCTACCCGTGGCGCTTCGTAGTGGCGGATGTGACGAAACCCATAATAGGCATTGACTTTTTATGTTTCTTTGGGCTGGTAGTCGACTGTCGTAACCGACGCTTGCTGGACAGCACTACGTCACTTTCCGTCTCAGCAACACTTGCTGCTGACAATCAGCTTTCCTCGGTAAAGGTGTTGACCGGCGACGGTAAGTACAATGACTTACTCACTGAATTTGTTGACATTACCCGACCAGCTGGGACACAACGTTCAATTCCACACAACACCATACATCACATACGCACCACACCAGGCCCCCCCGTTTCTTGTGCTCCACGCCGCCTAGCTCCCGATAAACTTCAAATAGCCAAGGACGAATTCAGGTCCATGTTGGCTAACGGCACAGCTAGGCCGTCGGAGAGTCCATATGGTCGTCGCCGCTTCACCTGGCGCCGAAAAAAGATAACGGGTGGCGTCCTTGCGGGGATTATAGGCAGTTAAACGCACGCACCATACCTGATCGGTATCCCATCCGACACCTGCATGACTTTTCGCACAATATTGCAGGGTGTCGGATCTTTTCAACACTGGACCTGGAGAAGGCGTACAACCAAATACCCGTGAGTGCAGAGGACGTCCCAAAGACCGCTATCACCACCCCTTTTGGTCTATACGAGTTCCCCTTCATGACGTTTGGACTGCGAAACGCAGGCCAGACGTTTCAACGGTTCGTTGACGAAGTCACCAGAGGCTTGGACTTCGTGTACTGCTATTTGGACGACTTCCTTATATTTTCCAGAGATGAGGCTGAGCATAAAGACCATCTAAGGCAGGTATTCTCTCGGCTCAAGGACTACGGCATGGTCTTGAACGTGTCCAAGTGTGTCTTCGGCGTTCCCGAGGTAACTTTTTTAGGTTACCGTATTTCGGAGAGCGGAACGAAGCCATTGGATACGAAGGTACAGGCCATACGTGATTTTCCACCTCCGAAGGACGAGAGGTCGCTTAGGAGATTTCTGGGCATGGTTAATTTTTACAGGCGATTTTTGCCCAACGCCGCCCAGATCCAAGGACCTCTCAACGCCCTCCTCGCAGGGGCGGTCAAAGGATCAGCGCCCATCAACTTGACAGGTGACGCTCTGCAGGCTTTCTCGGCCATCAAAGAAAGCCTGTCCAATGCAGCTTTACTCGCGCATCCACACTGTAGCGCCAAGCTTGCATTGGTAACAGATGCGTCAGACGTTGCCATTGGCGCTGTCCTTCAACAGCTGCAAGATCACGTATGGCAGCCGTTAGCCTTCTTCTCCAGAAAGCTGAGTCCTTCCCAAGCCAATTACTCGCCTTATGACCGCGAGCTACTCGCCATTTACGAAGCCATCAAATACTTCAGGCACATGCTGGAGGCAAGGCACTTCGTTGTCTATACTGACCATAAGCCAATTACCTTCGCTTTTCATGAGCGGAAACGTAATTGTTCACCTAGGCAGTATAGACACCTTGACTTCATATCCCAGTTCACTACCGATATCAGACACATCTCCGGCAAGAATAACATTGTCGCTGATACCCTGTCTCGCGTTAGTGAACTGGAGTCTCCAGTTAACCTTGCCGACTTGGCCCGAAGTCAAGCCACAGATGAGGAGTTGGCCGAGTACCTCGCGGACAATACATCTCTGCGAATGGAAAAAATGGAATGGCCTGGTAGTAGTGTTTCCCTGTACTGTGACACCAGTACACCAACTGCCAGACCGTTCGTCCCTAAGGAGTACCGGAAACAAATTTTCCGGAGCCTGCACTCCCTTAGCCATCCCGGTGCCAATGCTACTGCAAAATTAGTAGCCGAACGTTTTGTGTGGCCCGGGATACGAAAGGACTGCCGCGACTGGGCTAGGACGTGCTTGGCTTGTCAGCGAGCCAAAGTAAGTCGACATGTATCCGCTCCATTGGGCACTTTCGACTTGCCTCGTGCTCGTTTCAAGCACGTCCATATCGACCTTGTTGGCCCACTTCCGGTGTCACAGGGCTTTCGGTATTGCCTAACAGCCGTTGACCGTTTTACCCGGTGGCCCGAGGTAATACCGATCGCCGACATCACGGCTGAAACCGTGGCTAAAGCTCTCCTGTCGGGTTGGATAGCCAGATTCGGATGTCCGACGGATATCGTTACAGACCGTGGCCAGCAATTCGAGTCTGCGCTGTTTCGATATCTGTCGAAAACTATCGGCTTCCAACGGAAACGTACCACTGCATACCATCCGGCCTGTAACGGGCTAGTGGAACGTTTCCACCGACAGCTGAAAGCGGCCATCACTTGCCACGCCAATAGCAGTTGGTCGGAGATCCTTCCTCTGGTGCTCTTAGGCATCCGCAGCGCCATCAAGGAAGACCTACAAGCCTCCCCGGCGGAACTCGTATATGGCGAGCCGCTAACTCTTCCGGGAGAATTTTTCAACCCGAGTCCCCCGGATACTACGGACCTGTCGGACTTTGCCGCGCGGCTAAGCTCATTCGCCAACAAACTGAAACCTGTTGCAACCTCGCGGCACAACAAGTCCAAGACATTTGTTTTTAAGGAACTTACGAACGCGGAACATGTCTTCCTTAGAGATGACACCTCGCGTCCTCCACTCCAGCCTGTATATACTGGCCCGCATAAGGTTTTAGAAAGGGGAGATAAAACCTTCAAGTTATTATTAAAAGGAAAACCCGTCGTCGTAAGTATGGACCGATTGAAACCAGCGCACATACTTATCGACGACGATCCTGTAATAGGCGAACGAACATCCGTTCCACCTCCCAAAACCGCAGTAGAACCACCATCACCGCAAACTGCCTCTCAGCCAACAGAGAGGATGACACGCTCTGGTCGTCGAGTACGTTTCCCCGATTTTTATCGACCCTAACCAAGGCTCTGGGGGGGAGTGATGTGGGCTCACTAGTTCACCACATATACACGTACTCACCCACACGCATAATAAACACACACACACACATACACATATACATACATATATTCATACACACTATCTACATACATATCTACATAACATACACACTTCAAGCGTCGCCGGTCATCTACCATACGGGCCGGTCGCTAGGTGCATTGGAAACGTAGCCGAGTCCCGTTAACTTTCCGGCTGCTCGGGCGCACACGCCGCGCACCTCTCGCCCCTGACAGCTAGCGTCGCACCCAGTCGACTCACGCTCCTTCGACGCGAAGCCCGTGCTGCTCGGCTACCGTTGCTTACCGTTATCCGCCGCTTACGCTTTCCGCTAACGTGCCTATTAAAGTAAACTGTTAATTAGTGATTTCTTTCGTGTGTGACTTTCCATAGCTGTACTGTCTTTCTACTTACTGTGTTATCGTGTTTCCGTTACTCAATCTTTCGTGTGACTCTTGTGTATCTATTTCTATTCTATTGTGCTTACTGTTTTCACTCCTTCTGTACTTTATCTTGTATCTACTGTCTGTAACTATTTCTTCCGTGTGTGTGCGAAATAAATCGTGTGGTTAAACATAACGGTGTTCGGACTATTATTGCTTCCAACCTACACGGACTACCACACCAGCAACACACACCTATTTCCACACCTCCAAAAAGAGGCCAGAAGAGGAGCGAGCGGGCGAACGCCCCCGCATTGAACCGGGTTGATGGGCCTGCGCCGGCTTCGGCCAGTGCTTCGTCCCATCCCCCGCCAGAGGAAATGATGGAGACCCAGCATGCATAGGTCTCCATCATTTAAAATTCTTCAGGGGAACCTCAACCACTGCCGTGGAGCACGGGATCTGCTCTTGCAGACTATTGCAGAACATTCTGTCTCCATGGCGGTGGTTGCAGAGCCCTTCAATGTCCCCGACCATCCGCGTTGGTTCGGGGACATTTCCCGGAATGTGGCGATATATTGGGGAGGCGGCAACGGGGATCCCCCGTGCACCCGGCTTCACGCGGAGCCTGGCTTGGTCGCGGTGGAGTGGGGGCCCCTAGCAGTCGTCGGCTGTTACGTCTCCCCAAATTGCAGTCTGGCAGCCTTCGAAAGCTACCTCGACAGGGTGGGAAGCTGCGTTCGCGGTTGCCTTCCTCGTCCCGTGCTAGTGCTCGGCGACTTTAACGCCCACTCGCGGGTCTGGGGAAGCGGCCGCGACTCCGTCAGGGGTGATACCACCCTAGAGTGGGCTGCAGGTCTGGACCTTCGGCTTTTAAACCGTGGGGCCGTCAGTACCTGTGTTCGTTGGCAGGGGGAGTCGGTCGTGGACCTATCATGGGCGACTCCACCTGCCGAGCGCTTCGTGACTGGCTGGAGGGTGGCGGAGGATCTGGTAACACTGTCAGACCACCGCCACATCTTAATCCATTTGGCTTTCGACCTGCCGAACCAGCCAGGTCACTGAAGGGACGGCCCCCTGCGACGTTGGGCGTTAAAACATCTTAACCGAGATATGCTGCTCGCCGCCGCCCACGTCGCAGAATGGAACGGACCTGACGAGCCCAACTCACAGCGCAGCCCAGACGAGGAGGCTGCTGGACTGCAAGCCGAAATGACGGCGATTTGTGACATAGCCATGCCGCGGGTTTGTCCCGGCCGCAAAGGCCCAGCCTATTGGTGGACGGGACATATTGCCCAGTTGCGAGCGGCCTGCTTGCGCTCCCGGCGCCTTTATACACGCGCTCGAAGGCGTCGTACTGCCGGTGCCGAAGTGAGGGGGGAGCGATACCGGGAGTACCGAGAAGCAACCTTGGCACTGCAGGCCGCGATCGCAGACAGCAAGGAAGGCAAGTGGAAGGAGCTGCTGGAGGGACTCGACAGAGACCCCTGGGGACGGCCGTATAAGATGGTGCTGAATAAGCTTCGCCCATGGGTGCCCCCACTAACGGAGACGCTTGACCCCGTCTTCGTAACCACAGTGGTGGGCACGCTGTTCCCTGGGATCTTGGACGGCCCCGGCAGTCCTCGACAACCGCCGAGCCATGCTGACTGGGCAGACGATCTGGCCGTCACGCAGGCAGAGCTGGAGTGCGCAGTCAGGCGCCTGGCCGTACCTCACCATCAGTGGATACGGGGACGATCGCGCACTCTCGACCGTCCCCGTTGCCCCACCCATCATAAGGGGGGGGCGCGAAGGGCTCGCCATAAGGGCGGGGCTCGCCGGAGGGGGACTGGATGCAAAGGCTCTGCCGGATTCCCAGACCCTCTCCAAGAGGCGAAGACGGAGTGCCGCTGGGGGTTTTAGTGGGTATACCAGGGGGTATTGCCCCTGGGGAGTCCCACATACCCCTCTGCGGGAGGGGATGCGTAACGCATTTTCCCCAGCGAAACCAAAAAAAAAAAAAAGGTTAGGTTAGGTTAGGTTAGGTTAGGTTGGGGGTGGGGGTCCCCCGCAGTGCTGACTTCCTCGTAGTGACCCCTGGGCAACGTCGTGTCTGACCACCGTAACGGAGTGGCAGACCGGCGGCAAACGAGCGCTGTGCGTATTGAGTGTTTTCGAGGGCTAATACGCGTTTCTGTCTGTCGACGATGTCGAAACCTTTGCGGGATGCTTCTGGGCGTTTCGCCAAGCCAAAAGGTCCTTCTCAGGACCAACCAAAAGGCCCTTCTCAGGGCCAACCAAAAGGCCCTTCTCAGCGTACTGCAACAGACGAGACTCGGCAGCTGCAGGCGAGGGTGGACAGCCTACAAGCGGAGGTCAGCCAGCTGCATACAAAGCTGGCTGAAGCCACGGCCTCATCCGCCAAGGCCCCGACGGCAGAGCCCCTCCCCAGCTCCAACCTTGAGGATATCATCCGCAAGGTTGTCATGGAGGAGAGGGCCTTCACTCGAGCCTGCTTCGCGGGCATAGAGGACCGGCTCCTGCCGGAGAAACGTCTTCGTCCACCGCTCGCGGCGGACAGGACCTCCGGTGGGCCACCTCAGGCCCCGAAGACGTCCAAGGGCAAGGGAGTGGGCAAGGCCACGAAAGCGGCACAGCCCACCCCTAGCACAAGCGCGGAGCCCAGCCCTGAGGACGCCCTCCTTCCCTCTTCCACTCCGTCCAACATGCCGTGGACGGAGGTTGTGAGGAGAGGAAAGGGCAAGGCCAAGAAAGGGGAGGGGAAAGGAAAGAGTAAGGGCAAGGGACAGGAGAAGAAAGCGGCCTCCTCCTCCTCCAAGCCCATGCAAGCGCCCTCCAAAGCAGCGAGGGCCCCAGCCGGTGTCAAAAAATTGACTCCCCCTAAAACCGCGGCTGTCACCGTGACCATCGTCCCGGAGGCCGCGGAGAGGGGAGAGACGTACGAGTCCGTACTAAAGCGGGCTCGCGCTCATGCCGACCCTACGAAGCTGGGGATCGGCAGAGTGACATGTCGCTCAAAGTGGCAATCGCGGAGGCTAAGGACTCGGCGAGGGCCGAGTTACTGGCGGGTCTCGACGCCGACCCATTCGGGAGACCATACAAGGCGGCGCGGAATAAACTGCGCCCCTTTGGTCCCCCGGTGGCCGAGACCCTCGAGCCGTCGTCGCTGGACGGGGTGGTGCGGTCCCTGTTTCCAAGCAGGGACGTAGACTTCACCCCTCCAGCGATGAATCCTCCGCGGGGAGCGGCTCCGCCAGAGGAACAGCCGGAGGACCCTCCTCCCATTTCAGAGGCCGAACTTGGCGCGGCGGTATTTCACCTCCGCTCCAAGAAAACGGCCCCTGGCCCAGATGGGGTCCCGGCTAAGGTGGTCGCGATCGCGGCCTCCGTCATGCCGGGACGGTTTCGGGACCTCTTCGGCGCGTGCCTCGCGACTGGGAGGTTCCCGGGACCATGGAAGGAGGGGCAGCTGTGCCTCCTCCGCAAAGAGGGCCGTCCTGCAGACTCCCCCTCGGCATACCGGCCTATCGTTCTGCTCGATGAGGCCGGTAAGATGCTCGAGGGCATAGTGGCCGACCGCCTCAAGGCCCACTTGCGGCGTGTGGGGCCGGACCTGTCGGACGCTCAGTTCGGTTTTAGAGCCGAGCGTTCGACGGTGGATGCCCTGGCCCGCCTGAAGAGCCAGGTGAAGGAGGCAATGGAGGCGGGGGATGGTATTTTGGCTGTGTCGTTTGACATAGCCAACGCTTTTAATACCATCCCCCATTCCACCATCTTGGAGGCACTCCGATTTCACGGAGTGCCTTCCTATCTGAGGCGCCTCCTGGCCAACTATTTGGTGGACCGGGAGGTGATACTGGTGGACAAGGCGGGCCAGGTCCGGCGGTATAGAGTGGAGGCCGGCGTTCCGCAGGGGTCTGTTTTAGGACCCCTGCTTTGGAACGTCGGATACGACTGGCTCCTGCGGGGATCGCTCCCGAGAGGCACGAGTGTCATCTGTTATGCGGATGACACTCTCCTCACGGCCCGCGGGAGCTTCGGGGAGGCGGCCAGTCTGGCGTCGGCGGGCGGATCGCTGGTAGTGGACAGGATCCGCCGCCTAGGTTTGAAGACGGCGCTGCACAAGACCGTGGCCGTATACTTCCACGGTCCGCGGCGGCGCCCACCGCCGGATGCCCACATCCACGTGGGGGGCGTCCGCATAGCGGTAGAGGCCCAGATGAAATACCTGGGTCTCATCGTAGACAGCAGGTGGCACTTCAGCGCGCACTTTAGTGCGCTGTCGGGGCGCCTGCTGAAGGCAGCGGACGCCCTCTCGTGGCTGATGCCCAATTTGGGTGGGCCCAGCAAGCGGTGCCGGCAGCTGTACGCCGGCACCCTGCGGAGCATGGCCCTGTACGGGGCCCCTATTTGGGTGGACTCCCTTCGTAGAAGGGAGAACGCCGCCGCCCTTCGGGCGCCCCAGAGGGCCATCGCCCAGCGGGTGGGCAGGGCTTACCGCTCGGTGAGCTTTGCGGCTGCGTGCACCCTGGCCGGCACCCCGCCTTGGGAACTCGAGGCGGAGGTGCTTTCCAGGGTGTACGAATGGACGGCGGGGCGGAGGGCGCTTGGAGAGCGCCCGGCCCCGGAAGAGAAAGCGGCCGTCCGACAGCAGGCGCGCGATGCCGTCATTGCTCACTGGGCGGAGGACCTCGCCGCCGCTCACTTCGGCCGCCGGACGCTGGACGCCGTCGGACCGGTCCTAAGGGACTGGCTTGAACGTGCGCACGGCTTCCTCTCATTCCGCCTGGTGCAGGTACTGTCCGGACACGGTTGTTTCGGATCGTACTTGCACCGAATCGGCAGGGAGGAGGCCCCATCGTGCCACGACTGCGGCGCGGCGGAAGACACGGCGCAGCACACCCTCGAGGTGTGCCCGTCGTGGTCCGAGCTGCGCCGCAGTCTGGTTGCGGTGGTCGGGCGGGATCTCTCGCTCCCCCGCGTTGTGAGCGCAATGCTGGAGAGCGAGGGGGCGTGGGCGGCGGTTGCCTCCTTCTGCGAATCCGTCATGTCGCAGAAGGAGGCAGCGGAGCGCGCGCGAGAGGAAGACCCTCTTGCGCCCGCGCTCCGGAAGCGGCGAAGGGGACGGAGGAGGCGGGCGTACGACCGCCTTCACCTTCCCGATGGTGAGCAGCGGGCGACGGATGCGGAGGCTCCTCCGCCCGCATTGCACCGCTCACCATCACTGGATACGGGGACGATCGCGCACTCTCGACCGTCCCCGTTGCCCCACCCATCATAAGGGAGGGGCGCGAAGGGCTCGCCATAAAGGCGGGGCTCGCCGGAGGGGGACTGGACGCAAAGGCTCTGCCGGATTCCCAGACCCTCTCCAAGAGGCGAAGACGGGTGCCGCTGGGGGTTTTAGTGGGTATACCATGGGGTATCGCCCCTGGGGAGTCCCACATACCCCTCTGCGGGAGGGGATGCGTAACGCATTTCCCCCAGCGAAACCAAAAAAAAAAAAAAAAAAAAAAAAAAAAAAGGTTAGGTTAGGTTAGGTTAGGTTAGGTTAGGTTAGGTTAGGTTAGGTTAGGTTTTTTTTTTTTTTTTTTTTTTTTTTTTTCTCTCTCTCCCTCCAACATAGTCGGAGCCTATGCTATACAGTGTATGTTTCAACCTCATTCATTCTAGTTCTATCATTTATGCCTCTCGCACTTCCATTCTTCATACAATTCTTTCTGTCATTCCTCTCTTTCACGCTTTTGGCCGGGACAGGCCGTCTCTACTATCTATCTACTCTATCTATTTTTATTACTATTTATCTATTTAATCTTTATTTTTATAAAACACGGGAAAATAAGGGACACTACACACAAGAAATTTTAATATTTTAACAAAAGTACCTTTTAAACATACTATACTTAAACTAGACACTTAAATTTTACATTATTACTTATTATTTTACATTATACAACTATTTTCATCCTTATAATTACCTAAAGTATACTATATTATACTCTGGAATTATAACTTCCTATTCTTTATTTCGCTTATTCACCCTTTTGATTATTTCCTTACAATAATTTAAAAACTTTTCTTTTGAAATTTTGATCATCATTATTTTTGGTAGGCTTTCCATCGTTACATCTTGTTCGATGGTCTGTTCTAATTCGAACCTGTGCCTAGCAAATATAGGGCAATCCAGCACGAGGTGCAGAACCGATTCCTCCGCATCGGGTTCACACGCACACGAGGGGCTGTCCTTACACCTGAATCGGTACAGGTATGAGGACATCCCCCCATGCCCAGTAAAAAGCTGCGTTAAAATGGTATCTATTTGGGTCTTTTTTACAATTCCGTAAGCAGCCACTGCATCCGGGAAGAACACTTTTGTGACAGATGCCGTCTCCTCCGCCTGATACCTCCTGTTCCACTCTACGAGGGTTTTCAGGCGGATGTCTCGCTTTATATACGAGGTTGGACATCTGTCATAATCGTGCCTCCTCTTGGATCTCAGGGCGGCCTCCTTAGCCAGCAGATCCGCCCTCTCGTTCCCCGCGTGGCCATTATGGGCTTTAATCCAGAATAGAGATATTTCTTTATTCTGGATTTTGCAATTATATATTGCCTCCCTAGTTTTCATAGCGAGTGGATGGGGGGAACTTGAGTTGATGACGGTATCGAGTGCCGCCCTGGAGTCGCTTAGGATACCTAAACTGTTGACACTGAGTTTTTCAGCCGCTAAGGCTGCTCTACTCAGTGCCAACAGTTCGGCCTGGTAAACGGTGCAGTAGGACGGCAAAGTAAACTTGTGGGCTTTGGTTTCGGCGCCGCCGCTCCAAATGGATATGGCGGCACCCACCTTGCCCTCAATTTTACTGCCGTCCGTATAGATCTTAACAGGGTAATCCCTGAGTACTGCATGGTGTTCTTCGTTCTCCAGGCTTTGGTATCCCAGCGCCTGCGCCTGTGCGGGGTGCGGCATCATTATCGCCGGTGTCATTTTTTCTACTTCTCTATCGTGCGATATGCCTTGCACATTTTTTGCGCAAAACCCCTTTGCACGACGCTTAGCTGCTTACGGATGCCTAGCTTGCGAGCGGCTGGGAACCAGGCAGCTGCAGCGTAGAGCATAATCGGCTCCACCGCCGCGGTGTAAATAGTTTTAATAACCTGAGGATTTAGGCCCCAGCTAACTCGCGCCGCTCTTGCTAGTTGCTTATAGATGCCCACAGCTTTCCTGGAGACATTGGAGACGTGGTTATTAAAAGTTAGCTTGTTGTCGATTGTCAACCCTAAAATCTTGATTTCGGTAGACACGCCAATGTCAACCCCCCCCATGCTCAGTCGTGGTGTGTCGTACCGAAGCTTTTTGGTTAGCACCATCGCACAGGTTTTGTGCGGCGCGAACCTCAACTTATGTGCGACACCCCACGACCGCACACTCTCAAGGGCGGCATTGGCATGTCTCTCGATTTCAAGGGCCGTCGACCCATCAAAGACTAACACCACGTCATCCGCAAACGCCTGGCAATAAATTCTTCGGCTCTCCATCAATCGGAGAAGTGGGTCTATCAGGAGGTTCCATAGGATCGGTCCGCTGATCGACCCTTGGACACAGCCCTTCTCCGTGGTCCTAAGATGTTGTTGACCAAGGTACCTCACCTCCACGCTTCTCTCGCTGAGATAGTTACCGATGACCCGCCTGATGTTATCCGGACACTTTTCCTCAGCCAGTCTGACCTTAATTGCCGGCCACCACGCACTATCGAAGGCGCCCTCGATGTCTAATGAGACCAGCAAGACTAGTCTCTTCTCATTGATTTTTCCACGAATGTGACTTATAAGCGTGACGAGGGCGTCTTCGGTGCTTCTTTGTGGCATAAAGCCAAACTGGCGAGTACTAATCCTGGGCAGAGTGTGGTATTTGAGTCGGGCCACCAGCATCTTCTCGTAGATCTTACCG
Organism: Pyrgus malvae; assembly: GCA_911387765.1. NCBI lineage: Eukaryota > Metazoa > Arthropoda > Insecta > Lepidoptera > Hesperiidae > Pyrgus > Pyrgus malvae. The sequence continues at coordinate 56,642 of OU426958.1, read as the reverse complement.
AGAACTGGTAGGAGACCTATTGGCCTGTACGATTTCGGGGAGGTGTAGGTATCCTTGCCTGGCTTCCTAAGCACCACCACTGTAGCAATCTTCCAGATCTTAGGGAAGTAGTGGTGGGCCAGGCACTTATTGAGGAGAGCCAGAAAGTAACCCGGGTCTGCCCCTATTGCCTTGGCGCATATGTCCGCGGTGAACCCATCGGATCCGGGGGCCTTTTTTGGGTTAAATGAGTGGACTGCGATTTCCATCTCTTTCATTGTGAATGGTGGATCATAGCTACTATGATCCACAACATTTAACTCCAATGCTTGGGCTCTGATTTGCCGGTGTGAAGTTTCATCGCAGTCCTCCTCATCCGCGGGATAAAAGACTTCCGCCAGGAGTCTCACCGATGCTTCCGCGTCCAATACTCTCCCATTTTCCACCAGTGGGAGATCTTCCTCCCTCCGTGCTGTCCTGCTTATGACCCTATAGATCCCTTCCCATATTCCTTCTCTATCCTGTTTCCCGCAGAACTCTCTCCAGCTATCCGAGATCGCTTTTTGTACTTCACCCTCATACTTCGCTTTTTGTTCCAGGTACTGGTGCACAACAGCCTGTCTCCGATGCGGCGCTGCATTTCGGATCCTACGCCTGCGTCGGTCGACTTCCTTCTTCGAGTTTGCGAGCTGCTCGGACCACCACGGCACGGTAAGTGTTTCTTTTTGTTTTTTATTTGGTATAGTGTCTCTGCATGTTTTCGTTACTATGTTACTATATTTTTGTATTGTTTCTTCTAATTTTTCTGTGTCATTAACTAATTCTAATTCATATATGTTTAATTTTTCTTCTGTCATAAACTGGGTCAGTTTCTCACGAAACTGACCCCAGTTTGCTATTTTTGTGTTGTATTGTCTTGTGGTTCGTACTATATTGACACCTTTTGATTTCTCTAGTTTTATGCCGAAAATTATGCCGTTGTGGTCCGAGCTCGTAAGGCTCTCGACCACTCTCCAGTCGTCCACCAGACCCAGGATATCATCCGTGCATGCCGAAACGTCCACATGACTGCTGTACCTTTTCCCTCCGCGAATAGTGTCAAAAGTGGGGGTATTTCCATGGTTCAAGATGTTAAGTCCCATCTCGGACAGGCCGCCATTTAGCACCTCGCCCCTGGTGTCCTCTGCCTCGCTGCCCCACCAGGTACTCTTGGCGTTTGCGTCACCTCCAACGATCAGGCGTCCTTGTGTCGTACTACTTATAGCCTTTAGCCCTTCCATATATGGTTCAATTGGCTTGTCGGGCTCAAAGTAGTACGACACAAGGGTGATTGTCCAGGCTCTAGTTCGGATCCTGACCACTACGATGTTATTTGTGGTCAGTTCTGGGCACTGTATGACGTCAAGGTCGCCATCGAAGATTACGATGGCGGCTTTAACAGTGCCCTCTCCTATGCTAGAGCACTGGTACACCCTCACTCCTGCGTAGGCCTTCATTCTCCTTACTCTGCCGACGTAGGGCTCCTGTATGAGCGCAGCTGCCACTTTTCTCTTATTCGCTTCTAGCAGGAGTTCGTTAGTGGCTAGCTGGCTTCGTTGGAGGTTCGCCTGGATGACTTTGTACTGGTGGGTGACATCTGGGTTGCCCTTAGCAGTAGGACACCGAGGCTCGTGCTATTCTGTCCCATTTGAGTCTAACTGGGCATTCTTGGCTGAACGCATTATGCCCACAGTTCTCCAGTTTTGCTCTCCTGCAGTTTATACACTGTGGTGGTTCTTCCAATTTTCTTTCTGGGCAATCTTTGCCATGGTGTGGCCCACCACAGTGGCTGCAAAGGTCTTCACCATCTTTACAGAATTTACGGCCATGCCCGTACCCCAGACACCTTGAGCACTGTATGAGGGGAGACTGATCCTCCACAACCACTCGTTGGAGATCTATTCTAAGTTTCCCGATGCCCAAAGCTCTGTTCCAAATTTTTGGGGAGACATTAAGAATGACGTGGTTCGTATGTATATTTCTTGTTTTCCTTCTAAATCTGACAGTGACCCTATTCTCCTCTTCGTCGAGGCCGTGGAAGACCTCCCGGTTCTGGTTCCGCAATGCTCTGACAATCTCCTCATCACTATTCTTTGTCAGTACATTTCTCAGAACCAGAAGCGGGTCTCTGTTTTTCACTTCCTCGACGATGAGGTGTGAGCCTTCTTTTTCCAGTCTTTCTTTTAGTCTTCGTCTATCCTCCTTTGTCTCAAGTCCCATAACGATCTTTCTGTCCTTTGCCTTACGAACCTTCTCAACTTTAATCCAGCCTTCTTTTGCGTCCACAATACTTCTTATTTTTTCGAGGACCTCCTCGCCAGTGTCCTGGTCATTCTTGGAGGAGATGACCACAGAGTGCAGTGCAGTCCTCTCCGTGGTAACCTCAACTCCCGGTCTTGTGACACTGGCATAGGTAGCTCTTTCGTATTGTGCGGCTTTCTTTTGTTCTTCTGCTCTTACGAGGACATTTTTTAGCTCTTCCATTTTCCCCATGCTGTCTTGTATGAGCTTCGCATGGCATTGGAGTGCTTTTTCGAGACAATTTGTATGGCTCTCATTAGCTGGTATATCTTGGCTCATTGGAGGGATGTCGTCTTTTATTTCTCGCTGTAGGTTTCTAACCGCTGTTCCACCTACAGCGAGGTCATAAAGCCTGTCCAAGGCTCTTCTCAATTCGACCTTTACGCTTGCCCTAAGATTTTTGAACTTTTCCAAGTTTTCCACCCCCTTTTTGTGTACTGCTCTCGCCTCGGCAACCTTATTTGGATAAAACTTCCTTGCCGTTTCCGGTGTTTTAATCGGGCTTGGAGTTTGGGCAGTACTTATTGCCTTTTTGGTCACGGTGTTACCTTTTATTGGCGGTTTAATTTTCGTTGGAGGTGTTTTTTGACTCTCTAAGGGGATGGAAGACGTGGAATCCTTATTGGAAGGTCCGGCAGTTGCGGTCGTCTTCTCCGTTATAGTTAGAGTGCCTTTGGTAGTTTTAGTGGAGTTACTGGTTGGTGGAGATTGCGGTTTTTGTGGTAGTCCAGTTGTCCCTTCCACTGCCTTTTCGATGGCATCTATAGATCTTCGTACGTTTATACTGGCTTTCGGGGAGGGTCCTGCCCTCTCATTGGTTTTTGATACTGCCGGATTCATTTCCACCTTTTTGTTAGAAGGGGTGCGGATCATTGTAAAAGGTCAAACAGTCAATGAGAATAAAATAAAACAATAGGTTCAAATAAAAATAGAATAAAATAAAATATTAAAATTATTAATAAAATATTTTTCAAATAAATAAAATTGTTATGACAGATTTATTTATAAAAAGTTTGTAAAAGTTGTATAATAGTGTCAGTACGCAAGTATATAATCCGTCTATTTGTTAGGAATTACGTTCAATTCCTGGTCCTGGATTGCCTCTATATATCTGATTTAACCGTTATGTCAATAAAACAAGGTCCAAGGATGCCAATCAATAGGGGCAGGGTCAAAGAATAGGTATAACCAGAGTAAATATACAATAATACACACTGCGATCTAGCAGCGGTCTTAAACTAATAGACTAGACTAAATATATAATAAATTACAAACGTAGTTATCGAATTAAGAGATTTTGTTACGCAAAAAAATTTTTCTTACGCTTTTAATACGATATGTAACTTAATTTATAGTCAATTTAAACAGTTTGTCACTAACATTAATATTTACAAATTTAAAAATTTCAAAAATGTTGAGTTTTCAAGACGTGACTCTACCTAGAGTCTCAAAATCTAGCTCGGCGTGTAGAGCTCCCCAAGCTATCCACAACAAACCCAAACTCGGGTACTCTAGCTCAACGGGTTCCGAAGTTATGGCGGTTTAAGTTTTTCTGGTTATTAACCAAGATGGCCGACCAAATGTGGTTATATTACGTAACTCCGGAACCAGTGAGCCGATTTTCCCCGGGTTTTGGGTATTCTTCGGTGCTCTGCGAGCTCCACAGGCCAGGTACGTTTTCAGTCCTGAAAATTTCCGAAGATTTTCAGGCCCCTGAAACCTGAAAAAAGTGTCACCTGTTGTCTCTTGGGTATAGTCCCAGCACGTTGTCGAAAACCCTGGTGCTCTGCGACTTACCGTTTGGGAGCTACGGGCGTTTAAAGTTTTCCAAAATGGCCGCCTGAGCTGTCAGTGTCACTTTTACAGTAACGATAGCTCCCTCGTGATTTATCGCAAAACACCCGAGTTTGGGCTCTTTGGAATCACGGCTTTCCAGTCTAGGCGATTTTTTCAGTTTCAGGACCCGGAAAATTTTCAGCGCCTAATCAGCCTGAAACCTTCAGGGATGGTAAAGGCCTCTCTCCTGATCCCGTTTCCGAAGTCCGCAACTTCCTAGGACTATTGGTTCAGGAGTTATGACAGTACGCAGAAAAACCAAGATGGCGGCCTACTGTCAATCTGCGACTTTGCCGGGCTATATCTCCGGTTTGGGAAGTCGGATTGACACGGGGTTTTGAATACCGTTGAAGGCTCCACCTGGCGCGTGTCCTGAGATTGGTTTCAGGCCAAATTATTTTTCAGGCCTGAAAACTCCTGAAAACTCTAAAAACTAAAACTACAGAAGGAGCTGCACTCAGCTCTGAAAACCGCAGTTTCCTGGGTCAAAGGGTTCCGAAGTTATTGACACCTAAAAATTTTTTAGCTAATAACCAAAATGGCTGAAAAGTCAAAATTTTTCAAATTTGGAGCTACAAGGCCCTAGTTTTGGGTTACTCCTATGCCAAAAGGGGGTCTAAAGCTATATACAGTGTTAAAATTTTGAATTTTGCATTAATTTTTATTTTATATTGAAAAAACACTAAAAATTCAGTATCTCCGTAACCCTTTGACTGAAAATTTTGCAAAAAATTTTAAAACATAGAGAATTACACAGGGTACAATATAAAGTAATAATATTTATTTAATTCCTAAAACCGGTTGCTGTAGAACCGAAAATACCGTTTTTTCGGTTTTTTAATTTCATCGTGCTGAAAATTGCTGAAATTTAATTTTGAATTTCGAAAGTTTGTAGCCAAAATGAGCGCGCCAAAGATAGCAGTTGCCGATTTCAGAAATCTTATCAAACACCGAAGTTATAAAGGGTTAAAATTCCCAACTTTAATTATTATTATTAAAAAAGTCTTACACGATAAAAATTTTCTAAAAAGTCCAAAAGTCTTCTCCTATAAGTCTCTAAGGGCTGGCAAAATTTCAGCTTCCTAGCTCTTACGGTTTCGGTTTTCAGTCCCACGTGCTTTTCAGGAAAACCGCTATAACTCCTGAAGGCGCGATCCGATTTGAAAATTTCTTGTGATGGGAGGTGGGGGCAACCTGCCCTCACCCAATGGTGAAAAAATATTGAGGGGGTATCGATCAATATCGTCCAGCGTCTTCAAAAAACTGCTTTGAAACTTGCACTTAACCTCTAAAACCACGTTTTCCGAGGTGTTTTTCACGATTTCCCAATGGAAATCCACACAACAGGTGTACACAACACTTTTCATTCACTTGAGTGCACTGCACTGCATCCGATGGTGGTTTTTTTGATGGTGTTTTTTGTCCGGAGTTATTAATTTTTGAATGCGGAGCACATGTGTTTATGCTGTTTACGGCACGAGTGATCGAGTGCGACTGGTTAGGTTAGGTTAGGTTAGGTTAGGTTAGGTTAGGTTAGGTTAGGTTAGGTTAGGTTTTTTTTTTTTTCTATCCCTCCAACATGGTCGGAGCCTATGTTTTCTCAATTACTCTTTCATACCAGTTCTCGCGTTTTTTCCTCTCGCACTTTCATGCAACATACTGTATCTTTCTTTCATCCATCTTCTTTCACTCTTTTAAGGCCGGGTAAGGCCACTACGCTATATTCTACTCTACGCTACGTTTTTACTTTATTCTTTATTTCCTTACTTTCTATATACACGGGGTAAATAATGGGGACAAGGTGACATGAATTTTTAATATTACTCTTATACAATATTTAACTAATTTCTATATTTACAATTTTTAAAACTATCTTAAAATTTTACATTTTGCTTTCTTTTAACATTTCCAATTAACATTTATACATGTATGATCCGCAAGGTATACATTAGTATACTTTGTTGTCATACCTTTCTTAGATCTTATTTCTATTGTTGACTGTTTTTATTATTTTGCTGCTATAATTTAAAAAATTTATTCTAAATTTTTCATCTGCTATGATTTTCGGCAAATTTTGTTTTATGATTTGTATGTCTAACAACTGTTCTAGATCAAACCTCAATTTCGCATGTATTGGACAATCCAGGATCAGGTGTAATATCGATTCTTCGGATTTGGGCTCACACGCACATGCGGGGCTGTCCTTACACCTGAATCGGTGCAGGTATGAGGACATCCCCCCATGTCCAGTAAAAAGCTGCGTTGTTATGGCATCTACAGGGGCCTTTTTAACGATCCTGTAAGCAGCTTTGGCGTCCGGGAAGAACACTTTTGTGACAGACGCCGTCTCCTCCGCCTGGTACCTCCTGTCCCACTCTTCGAGGGTTTTCAGGCGGATGTCTCGTTTGATATACGAGATTGGACATCTGTCATAGTCGTGCCTCCTCTTGGATCTCAGGGCGGCCTCCTTGGCCAACTGATCCGCTCTCTCGTTCCCCGCTAGGCCAATATGGGCTTTAATCCAAAATAAGGAAATATCTTTATTTTGGATTTTACAATTATAGATTGCCTCCCTAGTTTTAATAGCGAGTGGGTGGGGGGAACTCGAGTTAGTGACGGTGTCGAGTGCCGCTCTTGAGTCGCTTAGGATACCCAAACTGTTGACACTGAGTTTTTCAGCTGCAATGGCTGCTCTACTCAGTGCCAACAGTTCGGCCTGGTAGACGGTGCAGTAGGACGGCAAAGTAAGTTTGTGGGCTTTGGTCTCGACGCCGCCGCTCCATATGGATATCGCGGCTCCGACTTTGCCCTCAATCTTACTGCCGTCCGTGTAGATTGTTACAGGGTAATCCCTTGTAACATCTGCAAGATGTTCCTCGTCCGCCAGGCTTTGGTATCCTAACGCCAACGCCTGTGCCGGGTGCGGCATCGTTATCGCCGGTGCCATTCTCTCTACTTCTCTATCGGCTAGTTCCGGAGTGTGTGCCTCCCTCTTGGCCTGATACAACTGAGAAGCTTCCAGCACTCTCAGGTCAAGTGGGAGTATGCCGCTGAGTATGAGAGCAGAGTTTAACGACACCGTGCGATACGCCTTGCACATTTTCTGCGCAAAACCCCTTTGCACGGCGTTAAGCTGTTTACGAATGCCGAGCTTGCGAGCAGCCGGGGACCATGCCGCCGCGGCGTAAAGCACTATAGGTTCTACTGCCGCTGTGTAGATGGTATGTATCACCTGCGGGTTGAGGCCCCAGCTGACACGCGCTGCTCTTACCAGTTGTTTGTAGATGCCCACAGCTTTCCTGGAGACATTCGCGACGTGGCTGTTGAACGTCAACTTATGGTCGATGGTCAACCCAAGTATCTTGATTTCGGGAGACATGCCGATGTCGACCCCCCCCATGCTCAGTCGTGGGGTGTCGTAACAGAGCTTTTTGGTAAGCACCATTGCACAAGTTTTGTGCGGTGCAAACCTCAGCTTGTTTACTTCACCCCACGACCGCACACTCTCGAGGGCGGCATTGGCCTGTCTCTCGATCTCAAGGGCCGTCGATCCATCGAACACCAAAACCACATCGTCTGCGAACGCTTGGCAATATATTTGTTGGCTCTCCATCAATTTCCATCATCAGCGATCAGGCGTCCTTGTGTCGCACTACTTATGGCCTTCAGGTGATCAATATAAGGCTCGATGGGTTTGTCCGGTTCAAAGTAGTACGACACAAGGGTGATCGTCCAGGCTCTAGTTCGGATCCTGACCACTGTGATGTTGTTCGTGGTCAGTTCTGGGCACTGTATTACGTCAAGCGCGCTGTCGAAGATAACGATAGCGGCTTTTACAGTGCCCTCTCCTATGCTAGAGCTCTGGTACACCCTCACTCCTGCGTAGGCCTTCATCCTTCTTATTCTGCCCACGTAGGGCTCCTGTATTAGCGCAGCTGCCACTTGTCTCTTGTTCGCTTCTAGAAGAAGTTCGTTAGTGGCTAGCTGGCTTCGCTGGAGGTTCGCCTGGATGATTCTATACTGGTGGGTGGTATCTGGGACAACCTCAGCAGTAGGACACGGATGCTCTGGCTATTTTATCCCACTTTTTTCTCACTGGGCAATCACTGCTAAAAGCATTGTGGCCACAGTTCTCCAACTTGCCTCGTTTGCAGTTAGTGCACTGCGGTGGTTCACCAGCCAATCTATCTGGACAGTCCTTACTGAGGTGTAAACCACCGCAGTGGCTGCAGAGGTCTTCACTGTCCTTACAGAACCTGCGACCATGCCCGTATCCAAGGCATTTAGAGCACTGGACGAGCGGCGACTGGTCTTCTACCACTACCCTCTGTAGATCGATCCTTAGTTTGCCTACTTCTAAGGCCCTATTCCATATTTTAGGGGATACCGTTAACACCACGTGATTGGTATGTGGATTCCGAGTTTTCTTCCGATATTTGATAGCTATTCTATCTTCCTCGTCGTCGAGGCCGTGAAAGACCTCCCGATTCTGGTTTCTCAGTGCCCGGATTGTCTCCTCATCACTATGTTTGGCGAGAACGTTCTTGAGGACCAGAAGGGGATCCTTGTTCTTTACTTCCTCGACGACGAGATGAGCTCCCGCTTTTTCTATTTTTCTCTTTAGTTTTTGCCTGTCATCTTCGGTCTCCAATCCCATCACTATCTTTCTATCTTTGGCTTTTCTGACTTTTCCTACTCTAATCCACCCTTCTTTGGCGTCTACAGTTTCTCTCACCTTTTCTAGTACTTGCTCTCCAGTCTCCTGCTCGTCCCTTGAGGATATGACCACAGAGTATAAAGGAGTCCTTCCTATGGTCGTCTCTACTCTCTGTTTTTCGGCTACCACATTGGCGTAAGTGGCTCTTTCACCTGTCTTTTCTAATGAAGCTTTCAGACTGTCTATTTTCCCCATGCTTTCCTTAATAATTAGCGTGTGGTCTTCCAACGCTTTTTCAAGGCGTTTAACTAGTCCCTCATTCTCCTCTAATTTGTTTGATGTTGAAAAAAAAAAAAGGTTAGGTTAGGTTAGGTTAGGTTAGGTTAGGTTGCAGAAGGGGACCGCATGCGCGCTCGCGGCAACTCCTCCATGGGAGCTGGAGGCCAGGGTGCTGGCCACCGTCTATGATTGGACGGCGGCGCAAAAGGCGCTGGGTGTGTGGCCAGCCCCTGAAGAGCGCAACGCGGTGAGGCGGGATGCGCGGGAGGCTATGGTCCAACTGTGGAAGGAGGACCTAGCCTCCGCGCAGTTTGGACGCCGCACTCTCGACGCCCTCGGTCCTGTGATCGAGGCGTGGGAGGAGCGGCCGCATGGGTTCCTCACCTTCCGCCTGGTGCAGGTACTTTCCGGACACGGATGTTTCGGCAATTACCTGCACCGAATCGGAAGGGAGGAGTCCCCGTCGTGCCACCATTGCGGCGCGGCGGAAGACTCGGCGCAGCACAGCCTTGAAAGTTGCCGGGGCTGGGAGGAGCAGCGCCGAGTCTTGTGCACCGTTGTCGGCCGGGACCTTTCGCTGCCGAGCATCGTTAGGGCCATGCTCGGAAGCGAAAGAGGCTGGAAAGCCGTTGCCTCCTTCTGCGAGGAAGTCATCTCGCATAAGGAGGCGGCGGAGCGGGAGCGAGAGGACGATCCGTCCCAACCCCCGCTCCGCAAACGCAGAAGGGGAAGGAGAAGACGGCAATACGACCGTTCTCTCCCTCCCCCCGGTGGTGGCCTGCAGGTTGGAGGTACGGGGGTGCCTCCACCTGCATTGCACAGGCCATCACTGATGGACAGGAATGACCCGGCGCTCCCGGTCATTCCTGTAGCCTCCCCATAAGGGGAGCGTGTAGGGCCTGCCAAGATAGGCAGGCAGTCGCCGACGATGTTGTGGAAGCAAAGGCTCTGCCGATTTCCCACGACATCGTCACGATGGCGATGGAGGAGCGCAGTAGGGTTTAGTGGGTATACCCCTGCCTCGTAACGGCAGGGGGGAGTCCCACACACCTCCCTCTGTCCCCTCGACAGAGGTCGAGAAGGTGCGTAATAGCATTCCCTACTTAAAAAAAAAAAAAAAAAAAAAAAAGGTTGCAGAAGGGGAAGGAGAAGACGGCAATACGACCGTTCTCTCCCTCCCCCCGGTGGTGGCCTGCAGGTTGGAGGTACGGGGGTGCCTCCACCTGCATTGCACAGGCCATCACTGATGGACAGGAATGACCCGGCGCTCCCGGTCATTCCTGTAGCCTCCCCATAAGGGGAGCGTGTAGGGCCTGCCAAGATAGGCAGGCAGTCGCCGACGATGTTGTGGAAGCAAAGGCTCTGCCAATTTCCCACGACATCGTCACGATGGCGATGGAGGAGCGCAGTAGGGTTTAGTGGGTATACTCCTGCCTCGTAACGGCAGGGGGGAGTCCCACACACCTCCCTCTGTCCCCTCGACAGAGGTCGAGAAGGTGCGTAATAGCATTCCCTACTTAAAAAAAAAAAAAAAAAAAAAAAAAAGGTTAGGTTAGGTTAGGTTAGGTTAGGTTTTCATGGAGTGCCTTCCTACTTGAGGCGCCTCCTGGCCAACTATTTGGTGGACCGGGAGGTGGTACTGGTGGACAAGGCGGGCCAGGTCCGGCGGTATATTGTGGAGGCCGGCGTTCCGCAGGGGTCTGTTTTAGGACCCCTGCTTTGGAACGTCGGATACGACTGGCTCCTGCGGGGATCGCTCCCGAGAGGCACGAATGTCATCTGTTATGCAGATGACACTCTCCTCACGGCCCGCGGGAGCTTCGGGGAGGCGGCCAGTCTGGCGTCGGCGGGCGGATCGCTGGTAGTGGACAGGATCCGCCGCCTAGGGTTGAAGACGGCGCTGCACAAGACCGTGGCGGTATACTTCCACGGTCCGCGGCGGCGCCCACCGCCGGATGCCCACATCCACGTGGGGGGCGTCCGCATAGCGGTAGAGGCCCAGATGAAATACCTGGGTCTCATAGTCGACAGCAGGTGGCACTTCAGCGCGCACTTTAGTGCGCTGTCGGGGCGCCTGCTGAAGGCAGCGGACGCCCTCTCGTGGCTGATGCCCAATTTGGGTGGGCCCAGCAAGCGGTGCCGGCAGCTGTACGCCGGCACCCTGCGGAGCATGGCCCTGTACGGGGCCCCTATTTGGGTGGACTCCCTTCGTAGAAGGGAGAACGCCGCCGCCCTTCGGGCGCCCCAGAGGGCCATCGCCCAGCGGGTGGGCAGGGCTTACCGCTCGGTGAGCTTTGCGGCTGCGTGCACCCTGGCCGGCACCCCGCCTTGGGAACTCGAGGCGGAGGTGCTTTCCAGGGTGTACGAATGGACGGCGGGGCGGAGGGCGCTTGGAGAGCGCCCCGCCCCGGAAGAGAAAGCAGCCGTCCGACAGCAGGCGCGCGATGCCGTCATTGCTCACTGGGCGGAGGACCTCGCCGCCGCTCACTTCGGCCGCCGGACGCTGGACGCCATCGGACCGGTCCTAAGGGACTGGCTCGAACGTGCGCACGGCTTCCTCTCGTTCCGCCTGGTGCAGGTACTGTCCGGACACGGTTGTTTCGGATCGTACTTGCACCGAATCGGTCGGGAGGAGGCCCCATCGTGCCACGACTGTGGCGCAGCGGAAGACACGGCGCAGCACACCCTCGAGGTGTGCTCGTCGTGGTCCGAGCAGCGCCGCAGTCTGGTTGCGATGGTCGGGCGGGACCTCTCGCTCCCCCGCGTTGTGAGCGCAATGCTGGAGAGCGAGGGGGCGTGGGCGGCGGTTGCCTCCTTCTGTGAATCCGTCATGTCGCAGAAGGAGGCAGCGGAGCGCGCGCGAGAGGAAGACCCTCTTGCGCCGGCGCTCCGGAAGCGGCGAAGGGGACGGAGGAGGCGGGCGTATGACCGCCTTCACCTTCCCGATGGTGAGCAGCGGGCGCCAGGCGCGGAGGCTCCTCCGCCCGCATTGCACCGCTCACCATCACCGGATACGGGGACGATCGCGCACTCTCGACCGTCCCCGTTGCCCCACCCATCATAAGGGGGGGGCGCGAAGGGCTCGCCACATAGGCGAGGCTCGCCGGAGGGGGACTGGATGTAAAGGCTCTGCCAGATTCCCAGACCCTCTCCAGGAGGCGAAGACGGAGTGCCGCTGGGGGTTTTAGTGGGTATACCAGGGGGTATTGACCCTGGGGAGTCCCACATACCCCTCCGCGGGAGGGGATGCGTAACGCATTTCCCCCAGCGAAACCAAAAAAAAAAAAAAAAAAAAGGTTAGGTTAGGTTAGGTTAGGTTGGGGGTCCCCCGCAGTGCTGACTTCCTCGTAGTGACCCCTGGGCAACGTCGTGTCTGACCACCGTAACGGAGTGGCAGACCGGCGGCAAACGAGCGCTGTGCGTATTTAGTGTTTTCGAGGGCGAATACGCGTTTTTGAGTGTCGACGATGTCGAAACCCTTGCGGGATGCCTCCGGGCGTTTCGCCAAGCCAAAAGGCCCTTCTCAGGGCCAACCAAAAGGCCCTTCTCAGGGCCAACCAAAAGGTCCTTCTCAGGACCAACCAAAAGGCCCTTCTCAGGGCCAACCAAAAGGTCCTTCTCAGGGCCCCCGAGACGCTTCGGTGTCGGAGGCAAGCCGCGCAACATCTGCGGCTAGCCTGTATAGTGCGGCAGCTGACTTCTCGGACTCCGACGTATCCATCTCGGAGACGGCGGCGTCCGAAAGCAGCCTAAAGCGGTCGTACATGACTCGCAAGTCCGAGGGATCCTCGGGCTCGACGTCCGGCAAGGCGAAGAAGAAGACCAGGAAGACCTGCTCTTCTACTTCGTCTGCGACTGAGGTGGAGGCTGTTCGCCTTGAGCTGTGCTCATCGCGTCAGCTTGACCTGACAAGAAGGGCGCAGCTCCAGGCGGACCTTGAGGAGAGGGTCGCTGCCAAGGAGCAGCAGACGCGCACCGCTCGGCTCAAAGCCGGATACGGGTCGGCTGTCCTTAATTTTGACAGCCTTTCCGTGGCGGAGCTGGAGCGCATCGCTAAAGAGGACAAGGAGGAGATCTGCGAGGTCGCCTCCAAGTCCTCTAACCTGAAGGGGACCTTCCAGAAGGCCCTGAAATGTCGCGCGGCTAGCCTGCACGCCATCGTACTCGAGCTGTTGCAGCGTACTGCAACAGACGAGACGCGGCAGCTGCAGGCGAGGGTGGACAGCCTGCAAGCGGAGGTCAGCCAGCTGCATACAAAGCTGGCTGAAGCCACGGCCTCACCCGCCAAGGCCCCGACGGCAGAGTCCCTCCCCTGCTCCAACCTTGAGGATATCATCCGCAAGGTTGTCATGGAGGAGAGGGCCTTCACCCGAGCGTGCTTCGCGGGCATAGAGGATCGGCTCCTGCCGGAGAAACGTCTTCGTCCACCGCTTGCGGCGGACAGGACCTCCGGTGGGCCACCTCAGGCCCCAAAGGCGTCCAAGGGCAAGGGAGTGGGCAAGGCCACGAAAGTGGCACAGCCCACCCCTAGCGCAAGCGCGGGGCCCAGCCCTGAGGACGCCCTCCTTCCCTCTTCCACTCCGTCCAACATGCCGTGGACGGAGGTTGTGAGGAGAGGAAAGGGTAAGGGCAAGACAGGGGAGGGGAAAGGTAAGGGCAAGGGACAGGAGAAGAAAGCGGCCTCCTCCTCCAAGCCCACGCAAGCGCCCGCCACAGCAGTTAGGGCCCCAGCCGGCGTCAAGAAATTGACCCCCCCTAAAACCGCGGCTGTCACCGTGACCATCGTCCCGGAGGCCGCGGAGAGGGGAGAGACGTACGAGTCCGTTCTAAAGCGGGCTCGCGCTCATGCCGATCCTACGAAGCTGGGGATCGGCAGAGTGACGTGTCGCCGGACCGTAACTGGGGCTCGAATATTCGAGTTCCCGGGGGCCAAGGGGGCGGAAAATGCGGACCTCTTCGCAGCCAAGCTGCGAGAGGGCATCGCAGATGTGGCGAAGGTCGCTAGGCCCACAAAGTCCGCAACCTTGGAGGTGACCGACCTGGACGACTCGGTCACCAAGGAGGAGGTCGTGGTGGCCATAGCAGCGGCTGGAGGCTGCTCAGCTGAAGCAGTGCGTGGCCGGGACATTAGGCCCGGCCGCGGCGGACTGGGCACCATGCGTCTAGAGTGCCCAGTCGCAGCGGCAAAGGCCGTCCTGGCCAAGGGGCGGCTGCTCGTCGGCCTCAGCTCGGCGTCGGTCCGGGCACTTGAAGATCAGCCTCTGCGCTGCTTCAGGTGCTTCGGAATCGGCCACACCCGAGCCACGTGTCCCTCGCAAGAGGAGAGGACGGACGCGTGCTACCGCTGCGGGAAGCAGGGGCACCTGGCGTCGTCGTGCCAGGCCGCCAAGCCACACTGCGTGGTGTGCGCGGCCAGTGGCCGCCCTGCGGACCATGTAATGGCTGGGAGGAAGTGCAGGCCTCCCACCACTAAGGGAAAGCAGCAGGTCGCAAGACAACCTGCTGCTATAGCCGCCCCCGCTGCTGGCCCAGCAACGGTGGCCGATGAGGGGGGTACGATGTCCGAATAATGCAGTCCGGACATCGTATCCTTCAGGCGAACACCAACCACTGCAGAGCGGCCCAGGATCTGCTCATGCAGTCCATGGCCGAGTGGTTGGTGGACGTGGCGGTAGTCGCCGAGCCGTACTCGGTCCCTGGCTACTGGCTGGGCGACAGTGACGGTTCGGTGGCGATTGTGGCGCGGTCTTCCACAGACTCCCCTCCCCTCTCACTACTAGAGAGAGGACCGCGATATGTGGCCGCCGCGTGGGGAGATCTGGCCCTCGTCGGGGTGTACTTTTCCCCCAACCGCCCTCTCCAGGACTTCGAGGATTTCCTCGAAGTCCTGGCCGCCGTGGTCGGCAGGGCAGCGCCGCGTCAGGTCTCCGTTATGGGGGACCTGAACGCTAAATCGGTGGTGTGGGGAAACCCGGCCACCGACGCGCGCGGGCGGGCAGTGGAGCTGTGGGCGGCGTCCTCCGGGCTCTCCCTCCTGAATAGGGGGAGAGTCCAAACATGCGTGCGGCAGCAGGGTGGGTCCATCGTGGACCTGACCTTCGCCACCCATGTGCTGGCCGCGCGCGTGCGGAACTGGCGGGTGGACTTGGTGGAGACTATCTCGGACCACAGATATGTGCGGTTCGAGATCTCCGCCCAAAGTCCACGGGGGATCGCCAGACCATCCGGCCGATCCCCTTTCCCGCGGTGGGCCCTTACCCGCCTGGACCGGGAGGCCGCAGAGGAGGCGGCCTTCGTCCAGGACTGGCTGTCGCCACCAGTAGACGTCCTGGACGTGGACGCTGCGGCGGCCCAATTGGGAGAGTCCCTGGCCGAGGTGTGCAACTCCAGCATGCCTCGGTCACGCCGCCCGCCTCCCCGACGCGCCGTGTACTGGTGGTCGAGGGAGCTGCAGCGGCTCCGTGTTGCCTGCACGGCGGCGCGGCGGGAGCACGCACGGGCTCGACGGCGGCGCCGCAGGGACGGGGACGAGGAGGCCCGCCTGCGGGACGCCCTCGCAGAGGCGAAGACGGCCCTCAAAGTGGCAATTGCGGACGCCAAGGACTCGGCGAGGGCCGAGTTGCTGGCGGGTCTCGACGCCGACCCATTCGGGAGACCATACAAGGCGGCGCGGAATAAACTGCGCCCCTCTGGTCCCCCGGTGGCCGAGACCCTCGAGCCGTCGTCGCTGGATGGGGTGGTGCGGTCCCTGTTTCCAAGCAGGGACGTAGACTTCACCCCTCCAACGATGAATCCTCTGCGGGGGGCGGCTCCGCCGGAGGAACAGCAGGAGGTCCCTCCTCCCATTTCAGAGGCCGAACTTGGCGCGGCGGTATTTAGCCTCCGCTCCAAGAAAACGGCCCCTGGCCCAGATGGGGTCCCGGCTAAGGTGGTCGCGATCGCGGCATCCGTCATGCCGGGACGGTTTCGGGACCTCTTCAGCGCGTGCCTTGCGACTGGGAGGTTCCCGAGACCATGGAAGGAGGGGCAGCTGTGCCTCCTCCGCAAAGAGGGCCGTCCTGCGGACTCTCCCTCGGCATACCGGCCTATCGTTCTGCTCGATGAGGCCGGTAAGATGCTCGAGGGCATAGTGGCGGACCGCCTCAAGGCCCACTTGCGGCGTGTGGGGCCGGACCTGTCGGACGCTCAGTTCGGCTTTAGAGCTGAGCGTTCGACGGTGGACGCCCTGGCCCGCCTTAAGAGCCAGGCGATGGAGGCGATTGTGGCGGGGGATGGTCTTTTGGCTGTGTCGTTTGACATAGCCAACGCTTTTAATACCATCCCCCATTCCACCATCTTGGAGGCACTCCGATTTCATGGAGTGCCTTCCTACTTGAGGCGCCTCCTGGCCAACTATTTGGTGGACCGGGAGGTGGTACTGGTGGACAAGGCGGGCCAGGTCCGGCGGTATATTGTGGAGGCCGGCGTTCCGCAGGGGTCTGTTTTAGGACCCCTGCTTTGGAACGTCGGATACGACTGGCTCCTGCGGGGATCGCTCCCGAGAGGCACGAGTGTCATCTGTTATGCAGATGACACTCTCCTCACGGCCCGCGGGAGCTTCGGGGAGGCGGCCAGTCTGGCGTCGGCGGGCGGATCGCTGATAGTGGACAGGATCCGCCGCCTAGGGCTGAAGACGGCGCTGCACAAGACCGTGGCGGTATTCTTCCACGGTCCGCGGCGGCGCCCACCGCCGGATGCCCACATCCACGTGGGGGGTGTCCGCACAGCGGTTGAGGCCCAGATGAAATACCTGGGTCTCATAGTCGACAGCAGGTGGCACTTCAGCGCGCATTTTAGTGCGCTGTCGGGGCGCCTGCTGAAGGCAGCGGACGCCCTCTCGTGGCTGATGCCCAATTTGGGAGGGCCCAGCAAGCGGTGCCGGCAGCTGTACGCCGGCACCCTGCGGAGCATGGCCCTGTACGGGGCCCCTATTTGGGTGGACTCCCTCCGTAGAAGGGAGAACGCCGCCGCCCTTAGGGCGCCCCAGAGGGCCATCGCCCAGCGGGTGAGCAGGGCTTACCGCTCAGTGAGCTTTGCGGCTGCGTGCACCCTGGCCGGCACCCCGCCTTGGGAACTCGAGGCGGAGGTGCTTTCCAGGGTGTACGAATGGACGGCGGGGCGGAGGGCGCTTGGAGAGCGCCCGGCCCCGGAAGAGAAAGCGGCCGTCCGACAGCAGGCGCGCGATGCTGTCATCGCTCACTGGGCGGAGGACCTCGCCGCCGCTCACTTCGGCCGCCGGACGCTGGACGCCATCGGGCCGGTCCTGAGGGACTGGCTCGAAAGAGCGCACGGCTTCCTCTCGTTCCGCCTGGTGCAGGTACTGTCCGGACACGGTTGTTTCGGATCGTACTTGCACCGAATCGGTAGGGAGGAGGCCCCATCGTGCCACGACTGCGGCGCGGCGGAAGACACGGCGCAGCACACCCTCGAGGTGTGCCCGTCGTGGTCCGAGCTACGCCGCAGTCTGGTTGCGGTGGTCGGGCGGGACCTCTCGCTCCCCCGCGTTGTGAGCGCAATGCTGGAGAGCGAGGGGGCGTGGGCGGCGGTTGCCTCCTTCTGCGAATCCGTCATGTCGCAGAAGGAGGCAGCGGAGCGCGCGCGAGAGGAAGACCCTCTTGCGCCGGCGCTCCGGAAGCGGCGAAGGGGACGGAGGAGGCGGGCGTATGACCGCCTTCACCTTCCCGATGGTGAGCAGCGGGCGACAGGTGCGGAGGCTCCTCCGCCCGCATTGCACCGCTCACCATCACCGGATACGGGGACGATCGCGCACTCTCGACCGTCCCCGTTGCCCCACCCATCATAAGGGGGGGCGCGAAGGGCTCGCCACATAGGCAAGGCTCGCCGGAGGGGGACTGGATGTAAAGGCTCTGCCAGATTCCCAGACCCTCTCCAGGAGGCGAAGACGGAGTGCCGCTGGGGGTTTTAGTGGGTATACCAGGGGGTATTGACCCTGGGGAGTCCCACATACCCCTCCGCGGGAGGGGATGCGTAACGCATTTCCCCCAGCGAAACCAAAAAAAAAAAAAAAAAAAAAAAAAAAAAAAAAAAAAAAAAAAAAAAAAAAAAAAAAAAAGGTTAGGTTAGGTTAGGTTGGGGTGCGAGCAGGTCACCTCCACGTGGTGCACCCCGGGCCCGCTCAGTAACTTTCGTCGACGTTGATTTTATCCGTGGACAGGTTACTGAGCGGTGGCAGAGAACCTGCGGGGCGGCGTATTTCGCGCGTCCCTCTGTCTTGGCAGGGGACGCAGTGGAAGAGACGCTACGACGGGCCCGATGTGTACTTACCCTACCTTCGGGCAGGCAGGGATATATCCCGGCCACCGTCACATATCGTAATCCCACATGGGGTGTCGTGGACATGTCTCACGGCCTCGGGACCGAGGGTCACGCCTTAACCGGCCTGACCGCGAGGAAGAAAACCTCTATAAAAAATTACCCGAAGCTCAAGCGGCGGCGCACCGCGAGGGGCTGAATGGCTGGCGGTAAAGGGCCTTGTGCCTCCAGTCGCTAGTGCGTCCCCCGGCACTGGTACCAGCCGACACCAGTGTCGGGAGACAAATTTAGGCTTATCCGGGTAAGGGGCCACTGCCCGGATGGACTGCTATTTGCATCCCATAATCGTGGGAATCAAAATGGAAAAACCTAATCAAACTACAATAAATAATGATGTTCAGGAGGGAGAAATGAAGAGAGGGAGAGGAGAAACGGCAAGAGGTAGGGAGTCTGACAACGAGACGTCCCAGGAAAGAGTAACGAGGGGCAGGGCGGGGCTTTTGTCCGCTGCCACCTCAGACAACGAAGATTCGGACTGCTCACTGATGTCCACCATATCGTGGCAGTCCACGGCCAGTCGGGCCGCGTCGGTCGCCTCAAGGAAGAGGCAGCCCGCTCGTGGGGGAAGTAGTGACGAGAGGCCGGCACCTAAAAGTGCCAAGCCCGCTCGGGGTGGACGGGACGACGAAGGGTTCCTGGACCCTAGCGTCCCAGTGCCAACGACGCGCGCCAAGGCCTCGTTGCCTTCTGTGGAGGAGCTGGGCCGGGAGATGGCCCAACAGCCAACGGGGGATCTAGGTTCTCGCATAGTCGAGAGCCTAGAAACTATTGAAAAGGTGGCCGACAAGTCCGGCCGCTTGAAGGGCACGTTTGTGCGCGCCCTTAGGTTGGCGGTCCGCCACATACAGGCGGCGTCAGTGGAGATGGCACAGAGGGCGTCAGGGTCAAACCTGGAGAAGGAGAACGCCCTCCTCCGTTTTCAGCTCTCTCAGCTGAACGGCAGGGTGGAGAGCCTCACGACGGAGTTGGCTGCTCTTCGTGCAGAACGCCGGGCTGATCCCAGCCCACCACCCATGGGACCAACCGAGAGTCGGAGCTCGGACGTGGTCCTGATGGAAAGGCTGGGGAATCTTATTGAAGGGAAGCTGGCCGCCTTCAAGGCAGAGCTATTCCCAGACAGGGCTCTGAGGCCCCCTCTAGGAAAGAAGCCGTCCCCTGCTCCACCGGCTGCCTCCGCCAAACCCCCGCCGCCCGGGCAGGGAAAAAGCGGCAAGCAGACGGGGCAACCTTCTGCGCCGGCTGCCACTTCGAACGCAACGCCGGCCGCTGAGCCGCAAGCAGTGCAGGCGGAGACCTGGAGCACTGTGGTGAGCCGGAAGTCCAGGGCAAAAACCCGGAAAGCCACCGCTCAATCGGCCCCGGCTCGCCAGAGGACGGCCTCAAGGCCAGTGCCGAAAGCGCCATCGGGAGCTCAGGCTCCTAAGGCGCCTAAAGCCCGTACGGCGCCTAAAAAGGGGAAGGCACCGAAAAAGAATGCCCGGCTTCCGAGAGTGCCGAAGACGGCGGCGGTGACCATCACTGTGCCGGAGGGCAGTGAGGTCACCTACGCGCAGGCCATGGCGGCCGCCAAAGAGCGCGTGAAACTGGCGGACGTAGGGATCACCGAAGTGAGGCAAAAGCGGGCCCTCAACGGTGGTCTCCTACTGGAGGTGGCGGGGGAGGTGTGCGCCGAAAAGGCCGTCGCTCTAGCCTCGAAGTTGCAGGAGGCAATTGGTGATTTGGGCGTGCGGGTGGCGCGACCCATAAAACTCGGGGAGGTGAGGGTGACAGATCTCGATGACTCTGTCACCCAACAGGACGTCGCCGCTGCAATTGCCGACGCCGGTGAATGTGGCATCGGTGATATCAAAGTGGGAGAGATCCGGCGACAGTCCTTCTCCCTGGGTACGGTGTGGGTGCGCTGCCCTCTGACGGCAGTCCGCAAACTGGCCACCGCAGGCCGAGTCAGGATCGGGTGGGTGTCCGCCCGTGTGGTCGCTCTGGAGGCGCGGCCACTGCAATGCTACCGGTGCCTGGAGTCTGGACACGCCAGGCACCAGTGCAAGAGCACGGTGGACCGTAGCGCGCTGTGCTACGTTTGTGGCGAGCCTAACCATACGGCTCGCCATTGCGTAGTACGGACGCCGAAATGCGTCGTTTGCGCGGAGCTCGGTCGGAGGTCTGACCACCGGCTGGGCAGCAAACGATGCACGCCTCCGAAAAGAGGCCAGAAGAGGAGCGAGCGGGCGAAGACCCCCGCATCGAACCGGGTTGATGGGCCTGCGCCGGCTTCGGCCAGCGCTTCGTCCCATCCCCCGCCAGAGGAAATGATGGAGACCCAGCATGCATAGGTCTCCATCATTTAAAATTCTTCAGGGGAACCTCAACCACTGCCGTGGAGCACAGGATCTGCTCTTGCAGACTATTGCAGAGCATTCTGTCTCCATGGCGGTGGTTGCAGAGCCCTTCAATGTCCCCGACCATCCGCGTTGGTTCGGGGACATTTCCCGGAATGTGGCAATATATTGGGGAGGCGGTAACGGGGATCCCCCGTGCACCCGGCTTCACGCGGAGCCTGGCTTGGTCGCGGTGGAGTGGGGGCCCCTAGCAGTCGTGGGCTGTTACGTCTCCCCAAATTGCAGTCTGGCAGCCTTCGAAAGCTACCTCGACAGGGTTCTTCCTCGTCCCGTGCTAGTGCTCGGCGACTTTAACGCCCACTCGCGGGTCTGGGGAAGCGGCCGCGACTCCGTCAGGGGTGATACCACCCTGGAGTGGGCTGCAGGTCTGGACCTTCGGCTTTTAAACCGTGGGGCCGTCAGTACCTGTGTTCGTTGGCAGGGGGAGTCGGTCGTGGACCTATCATGGGCGACTCCACCTGCCGAGCGCATCGTGACCGGCTGGAGGGTGGCGGAGGATCTGGTAACACTGTCAGACCACCGCCACATCTTAATCCATTTGGCTTTCGACCTGCCGAACCAGCCAGGTCACCGAAGGGACGGCCCCCTGCGACGTTGGGCGTTAAAACATCTTAACCGAGATATGCTTCTCGCCGCCGCCCACGTCGCAGAATGGAACGGACCTGACGAGCCCAACTCACAGCGCAGCCCAGACGAGGAGGCTGCTGGACTGCAAGCCGAAATGACGGCGATGTGTGACATAGCCATGCCCCGGGTTTGTCCCGGCCGCAAAGGCCCAGCCTATTGGTGGACGGGACATATTGCCCAGTTGCGAGCGGCCTGCTTGCGCTCCCGGCGCCTTTATACGCGCGCTCGAAGGCGTCGTACTGCCGGTGCCGAAGAGAGGGAGGAGCGATACCGGGAGTACCGGGAAGCAACCATATCACTGCAGGCTGCAATCGCAGACAGCAAGGCCGGCAAGTGGAAGGAGCTGCTGGAGGGACTCGACAGAGACCCCTGGGGACGGCCTTACAAGATGGTGCTGAATAAGCTTCGCCCATGGGTGCCCCCACTAACGGAGACCCTTGACCCCGTCTTCGTGACCACAGTGGTGGGCACGCTGTTCCCTAGGGTCCTAGACGGCCTCGGCAGTCCTCGACAACCGCCGAGTCTTGCTGACTGGGCAGACGAACTGGCCGTTACGCAGGCGGAGTTGGAGTGCGCAGTCAAGCGCCTGGCCGAACGCAACACCGCCCCGGGTCCCGACGGAATTCCCGGACGGGCCTGGGTGCTGGTGCTAACGGTCTTGGGCGCGAGACTGCAGCGGCTGTTCACCAGCTGCCTTCGTTTCGGCCGGTTCCCCGCGGCATGGAAGACTGCCAAACTCGTGCTTTTGCACAAACCTGGACGACCAGAAAACTCGCCAGGGGCATATAGGCCTATATGTCTGCTGAACGAGGCCGGCAAGCTCTTTGAGCGTGTCTTAGCGTCTCGTCTCAGCGGACACCTGGCGGGTTGCGGCCCGGACCTGTCCGACAGTCAGTTCGGCTTCAGACGGCAGCGCTCGACCCTGGATGCCATCCTTCGGGTCCGAGCGCTCACCGAGCAGGCCGTCTCCCAGGGCAGAGTTGTCTTGGCTATAAGCCTTGACATCGTCAATGCCTTCAACTCTCTGCCCTGGGAAGCGATAAGGGCGGCACTCGATTATCATCGGGTGCCTGTCTACTTAAAGAACGTGCTGGCTGACTACCTGTCGGACAGGAGCATTTGCTACCCGGGCCGCTACGGGAGCATAGAGGAGAGGGATGTGGTGTGCGGGGTGCCGCAGGGCTCGGTCTTAGGGCCGCTCCTGTGGAACCTTGCATACGACGCTGTGTTGCGGACGACGCTTCCACCAGATGTGAGCGTCGTCTGCTACGCCGACGACACCCTCGTCCTCGTGGAGGGAGAGTCCTTTCAAAGGACCTCCAGACTGGCGGAGCTGGCAGTGGCACGAATCGTGTCTGCCATTCGCGGGCTAGGGCTTCGGATAGCGCCTCAAAAGACCGAGGCGCTATGGTTCCACGGCCTCAAACGGCGAGAGGAACCCCCTAGCGTGTCGGTGCGCGTAGGTGACGCAATAATTCAGCCGGGCCGGTATTTAAAATACCTCGGGCTGGTGCTTGACAGCCACTGGAGTTTCGACGAGCACTTCGATCGTCTCGTCCCCCGGATTCATAAGGTGGCGGGTGCTATGCACAAACTGCTGCCGAATCTCGGGGGACCAAGGGAAGAGGTCCGCCGCCTGTACGCAGGTGTCGTGCGCTCTATCGCGCTCTACGGCGCGCCCGTTTGGTCGCAAAGACTATCGGGCTGCCGGCGCCGCGCGGCGAAACTCAACGCCGCGCAGCGTATGATCGCGATCAGAGTCGCACGAGGGTACCGGACCATCTCGTACGAGGCGGCCACAGTCCTGGCGCGGTTTCCGCCCCTGGACATCCTGGCGGATATGGACGCAGAGGTCTTCAATAAGATCCGCGTCCTCCGCCAGGGGCCCGAACCCTCGAATGAGACGGTCGGAGAGCTTCGTCGAAGAGCCAGATGGCGGGCCCTGACGCGCTGGCGCGATAGACTGCGCGAGCCGCAGAACGCGCGTCAGCGAGCCGTCGGCGCCATTTTGCCCAACTTCAGGGCCTGGCTGAGGAGGAGGGGTCGCGTCACCTACCGACTGACTCAGATACTCACCGGACATGGCTGCTTCGGTGAGTATCTGAACCGCATTGGAAGGGAGGTGTCTGCAGAGTGTCATCACTGCAGACACGACCAGGATTCCGCGCAGCACACGCTCGAAGACTGCCCAGCTTGGGAGTCTGAGCGGCGGATCCTGGTCCAAAACATCGGACCAGACTTGTCCCCGGCGGCCGTCGTTGCAGCGATGGTGCACTCCAGGGACGCGTGGGACTCGGTGACCTCCTTCTGCGACAACGTAATGTGCGCAAAGGAGGAAGCCGAGCGAGCCCGGGAGCGCGAAGATCCCGCTTGGCGAAGGAGCCGCCGGGGCAGACGTAGATAACGTCCCCCGGCGCTAGTCCCTGTAGCTTCGGGAGTAAGAATAGAGCTACGGTATCCCCTGCCTGATCGTAAGAGGCGACTAAAAGGGGGCTTCCGGGGTTGCGGGCGGGGAGAGTGGGAGCTCGAACCGTCCAGCCAGCAGCCCCGGGAAGGACGGCGGTGTGTGCGTGGCCGCATGCCGCCGTAAGCATCGGAAGGTGCAGGAGAGCAACACAAAGCTCTCCCGAAGATGGGCCCATTATGGGCGCCGCGCGTGGAGGACACCGGTGCGTTCAGTCTCATGCATTTCCCCCAGCGAAACCAAAAAAAAAAAAAAAAAAAAAAAAAAAAAAAAAAAAAAAAAAAAAAAAAAAAAAAAAAAAAAAGGTTAGGTTAGGTTAGGTTTTTTTTTTTTTTTTTTTTTTTATGTTCCCGCTAGAATCCTCCGGCATGGGGGCAGGAGACCTTGTTTTGCTTTATTTGTGTTTACTCTTTATATGAAGAAGGTGTAGGTGGTTTGTGGGTGAGTATGAGCTTTGGTATTAATTACTTTATTTTGGCTTGTAACACCTTTATATCGTCACTGGAAAGGCAAAATTTTTTTTTTTTTTTTTTTTTTTATAAATAAACCTAACAATAAGGCAGACGGGCCGCGTGATGTTAAGCGATCACCGTCGCCTATGGACACGGGCAACCTACAACCTACACGTCCGTGGTAAAAAGGAGCGTGCAAAGCGGACTGTGGAGGACCGCCACGAGTCCAGATGGTGCCGGTGGAACTTTAACCTTCGTCTGGTGGTATAATCATGGAATGGTGATGTAGGCATCAATTTGAAGAGTTCCTCGGAGCACTCACCATAGTAAAGTCGGTAGAACACGCAGAGCGAGCCTATGTCTCTTCGCAAGCTAAGCGGTTCTAGCCTGTCAGTCAATCTTGGGTCGTTGACGATTCGGACCGCGCGCTTTTCAACGGAGTCAAATGGGTGTAGCTGGTACTTCGGTGCTCCTGCCCAGAGATGGGAGCAGTACTCCATGTGGGGTCTGACCTGGGCCTTATACAGCGTCAGGAGTTGCCCCGCAGTGAAGTACTGCCTCGCTCTGTTGAGGACACCAAGCTTTTTTGATGCCAATTTGGCTTTGTACTCCAAATGACTCCGGTACTGCACTTTACTCGTAATGTCAACTCCCAAGATACCGACACTTTCACCGATGGTGAGCGCGGTGCCCTTGAACTGGGGCGCTATAACAAATGGGGCTTTTTTAGCAGTAAACGCGCAAACTTGTGTCTTCGTGAGGTTAAACTCGACAAGGTTAAGTCGACCCCATTCCGAGACCCGCTCCAGAGAGTTCTCGACTTCAGACACAAGTTTGATTCTGCTTTCCTCCACTTGTGACCTAGAGGCATTGGCTCGACAGGTGTATAGTGCGTCCACCGTACTATCATCTGCATAGCAATGTATACTGCGTGATTGTTGCAGCATGTCATTGATATGCAGAATGAATAGTGTAGGGGACAGCACTGAGCCTTGGGGAACACCGGCGTTAATGGGCTTCATATCTGAGCAGCATCCGTCAACAACGACCTTAATCTGCCGCTCAGATAAAAAGCTAGCCACCCAGTTGCATAGCCTCAAGGGAAGACCGTAAGATGGAAGCTTCGCGAGAAGGGCCTTGTGCCAGACCCGGTCGAAGGCCTTTGCGATATCCAGGCTGACTGCCAAAGCCTCCCCGTTACCCTCGATGGCTTCAGCCCAGCGGTGTGTGAGGTACACCAAGAGATCACCGGCCGACCGACCCTGGCGAAAGCCATACTGACGATCGCTGATCAACCGATGTCTCTCGAGGTACCTAAGGAGCTGTGTGTTTATAACACGCTCCATCACCTTAGAGAGCAGGGAGGTTATCGCAATAGGCCTGTAATTGGACGGGTCACTGCGGTCACCCTTTTTCGGAATTGGGTGTACTAAGGCTACCTTCCACGAAGACGGTACTTTACTTGTGGTGTAGGAAAGCGAGAATAAGCGCGTTAAGACGGGAGCCAACTCGGGAGCGCACGTCTTTAGTACGATCGCGGGGATATCATCCGGCCCGCTCGACTTCTTGACATCGAGGGCTTGCAGAGCTCGTCTGACGGCTTTTTGAGTGAAACGCACGTCCTTCATCGAGCTCTCACACTGCCTGATGGTCGGCGGTGCGGCACCTCCGTCGTCCAGAGTCGAGTTTGAGGCAAACAGGGTACCCAGGAGATCGGCCTTCCCTTTTGCCGTGTGAGCCAGAGTATCGTCCGGTTTCCGTAAAGATGGTAAAGACGACCGACAGAAGTTACCTTCGACAGCCTTGGCCAGCGACCAAAAAGCTCGACTCCCGCAAGGGTAGCTTGATAGACGCTGGCGAATTCTACCGATGTGCCTAAAATGGGCGGCACCTCCGTCGTCCAGAGTCGAGTTTGAGGCAAACAGGGTACCCAGGAGATCGGCCTTCCCTTTTGCCGTGTGAGCCAGAGTATCGTCCGGTTTCCGTAAAGATGGTAAAGACGACCGACAGAAGTTACCTTCGACAGCCTTGGCCAGCGACCAAAAAGCTCGACTCCCGCAAGGGTAGCTTGATAGACGCTGGCGAATTCTACCGATGTGCCTAAACTTCGCCTTGGCTGTTTGCTTCTTTGCCGAACGGGAGGCAGCGTTGAATTTTTTTTCGAAGCTTAGACGTTTCGGGGTCGTTGCGCGCGTGCGCATCAGCCCAGGTTTTAAACGCTTCTTGCTTAAGGCTTGAAGCCTTAGCGCAAGACCCATTAAACCAGGGCTTGTTTCGCCCGCCGATGGATACTGAAGAGCTGGGAATAAAACCAAGCATGCCCTCTCGTATCACATCGGCTATCGATTCCGCACACGTGCTAGGATCACCCGAGGTGAAGCACAGCTGCCTCCATTACTTTAGCGCCACAATAGCATTCCTAGAAAAATCAAATTAAAGTTTATTTTTTTACAAAAAAATTCATAACTTTTTACCTAATCATCCAATTTTAATAAAATAAAATTATTTACTGTTAATTAGCTATCATACACTTTTATCTTTACATTAAATATTGATTTACAAGCTGGTTTAGGAGATAGGTGGCGCTAAAGTAAAAGTGACTTCGTTTTATAGTAGAGCAAATTTACTTATACGCTGTTAGATTATTTTCTCCCTGCAATTTAAAAATACTGTTAACATAAAAATTGCTTAACATAAGTACGGCAAAATTACTTTTGGAATATATTTTTAGTTATTCTGGTAGAATAAAATTACTTTTAGGAAAATATTGCAACTTTCTGAACCCAGCATAAAGACTTAGAGATGATCAGATAAGTAAGTAAATACACCATACTTTCCTTAATGTAAGTGGCCGGTAGTGATTATTCAGGCAAAATTACGGTAAGCATCAACCATGATCAGTACGACTATGACAAAAACTACTGGTGACTTAGGTTTACATATTAAAATAGCTTAAAATCTTTCTGAAGTGTCGGATTTAAAACCATAAGAAACTTTAAAATATACTTACTGTAAACAAAAAAGATTTATTTTTCTTTAGGTAATGGGATTACTTATCCGCCGCAAATTAATAATTAAACATTTGAAGAACTCAAATGTATTAGCAAAGGAACCAGGTATTTAATAAAAAAAACAGTAATTCATAAAGAAATATTAAATTTTAATGAGTTAGGAACTAATCACTTGCATTTGACTTGAATAGTAAATACTTAAATTGAACATAAGGTACAATACCTTGATTACGAACGCGTAAATACACCGGTTTATTTTGGTTCTTTTAAACATCAAAACAAGTATTTAAATAATGGCACTAAACTACAACGGTACACGTAATCAGCAATAATAACAATAGCCAACTAAGTAGATTATTATATTTAAATGTACCAGCAGTGAGGAGTTAACAAAATCAAATCAACGTTGATAACATAATAATTTTGGCGTATGTAGGAACTTAATTAGTTAGTACTTTCATTGTTGTTATCCTTATCCGTGTCAAATCAATCAATCAAACAGTCTTTCATTATCTTTATCCGTATCAAATAATTCAAACAGTCTTTCATTCTCTTCATCCGTATCAAATCATTCAAACAGTCTTTCATTCTCTTCATCCGTGTCAAATCAATCAATCAAACAGTCTTTCATTCTCTTCATCCTCTTCATCAGTATCAATCAAAGAGTCTTGAACATTATTATTACAGTTCAGTCTTTTATTTTCTTCGTGGTACATTGTGGATATAACTTTATTACTACACAGTTTGTTAAGGTCCATAAATTTCTTTTTTGAAATAGGTGATAGTGCTTTGTAACATGGCTTTAATTATATCTGAATTGTTACTTACGGGATATATACCACGATTCGCGTTGCTTTTGAGCTCCCGATATTTCGGCGCAGTTGCATGCACCATGATCACGGACGAACTGGATATTGCGGGTGGATGTAAAAAAGTCCAAGGACAGCCGTAACGGTCTACCCTCTTCCTCACTCGTTTGCTACGGCTACTACCGGTACTCGAACATTTAAGTCACGACAAAACACACTCACAGTATCGCTGCGTATGGTTTTTTCATATTTTGGACGCATATTGTTTTTAAGACACACTAACACTGGATTCCACGCACTAGAAAGTTGGAAACCATCCTCTCGATTGAAGTTTTTACATTTCACGATTTCTATGGCTTCCCTTACTATTCTAGGTATGTAATGACGTTCCGTCGAAAGAATTTGTGGATTATGGAGTTCTATCCAATGGTTAGGGCCCGAGTTCAGAAGATGTTCAGCTATGGCAGATTTCGGTGTCTCGTTGTTTTTAACCGCCTTTATGTGTTCTTTGATACGGCATGAGATGGTACGTTTTGTTTGTCCAATATATGAGATCCCACAGCTACAGTTGACTTTATATACCCCACGATGTTGAAACTGATATAATCAAATTCGACATCTAGAACGTTTACGGAAAAAGTGTGAGTGTCTAAGGGAATCGTTGGTATTAACTAAGTGCCGCGATAATAACGTTATACCCGTGTGCGTACGCATAAAATCAAGACCAGATATTCCCGGTTCCGCTAATGTTCTGCACAAAGTGAGTGAAAAATTGTTACGGAAACTCATAAGACACAATCGCTATCTTCACGACAAATACCAGCGTGAGTTGTGCAAATTACATCTATGGTTAAGTTCGGTGTTATCTAAAGATGATTTTGAACAGTGTGACTGTGTTACATACCTACAAGCACAACGTTCTCGCGAACTCAGTGCCTTAAAACAACAACGTAAGTTAGAGGCCCTACTACGGAAACACGACTCGAATCATCGAGATGATAAAATTAGTGTGGTTGAAACTGTCATCAATAGGTCAAGTAAGGTATTGAATGAGGTTACTATTCTCTCAACCCTTTTTTTATGTCCCACTGCTGGGCACAGGTCTCCTCTCACAAGTGAGAGGGATTTTAGGCCATAGTCCACCACGCTGGCCAAGTGCGGGTTGGTGGACGTCATGCTTTCGAGAAATTATGCATTTCTCTCAGGCATGCACGGCGATGGAGAACATCGTAATCAATTAAATATCACGATATTTTCCATCACCGTGGAGCAGCGATAAATACGCACATTACAAATTACTTTGTCAGAGGTGCGCGCCGAGGATTTGAACCCGGGATCGGTCGCGTCGAAGACCGCGTTATTTTCCCACTCGGCCATCGCTGCTCGGTTACTATTCAGGTACTAGAAAAAGGGTTAAATTTAGCACCCATTCCAAAACGCATTCCTTTTGAAGATGTCATAGGCTCCATAGAGGAGACAATACACAAAAAGACCACGTATTGACGCGGACACCTTGAGGCAAGATATTGCAACAGTGTTACGTCACGCAAAGTCTCCCAGTAGCAACATTACCCCACAAGTACTGAGGGCACTACGAGAACTTAGAGAAGACAAGGACATCTTAGTATTAAAGGCTGACAAGGGGAATGCTACAGTCGTATTGGACGTGGCAGAGTACGATAGTAAGATGGAGCAATTACTCGGGGATAGTGCGACATACCAACCAGTTAAGTATACCCTACAGCGAGAGTAACTAGGCAAACAATAAAATTGGTGAAAGAATGTGGTGATGTTTTCACGGACGACACAGTAAAGAAACTTCTACGACCCAGAGTACCACAGCCACCAAAGATCTACGGATTGCCAAAAATTCATAAAAAAGATGTACCACTCCGCCCAATAGTTATCCAAATTGATTCCCCAATATCAGACTTGGCACGTGAAGTTTCACGCATACTCCAGGGACTGGTGGGTCAGACTTCATCATTATGTTAAAGACTCTAGGCATTTAGTGGGACTTTTGAAGCAAACCAGGATCGAAACTGATGAGATAATGGTAAGTTTCGACGTTGAATCTTTGTTCACCAAAGTGCCAATAATAGAGTGCTTGGATGTTATAAAAAAGAAATTGACTGAGAACAACATCCCCAGTGAATTTGAAAAACTGCTTGAACATTGCTTGACCTCCCACTACTTACTACATAAAGGACAGTTTTACCTGCAGATCGATGGAGTAGCAATGGGAAGTCCAGTGGCACCAGTTGTTGCTAATCTGTGGATGGAACACTTTGAGGAACAAGCCTTGTCTAACTGTCCTGTCGTAATTTAGTATTGGAAAAGGTATGTAGATGACATTTTTTGCATACTCAAGGGCGACCAAACAGAAAAAAATAAGTGTTTGGAACATATGAATAGCATCCACCCAGCTATGCAATTTACAGCAGAAATTGAGAGAGACAGATCCCTACCATTCGTGGACGTCTTAATAACAGCAAAGAAGGATGGGACCTTGAGCCACACTGTTTATAGAAAACCGACACACACAGACCGGTACTTACACGCTACCTCACATCATCATCCCCTGCACCTTAACTCCGTTGTCAGCTCATTGACAAATCGCGCCCATGACTGTGCGATAAAGAACATCTTACACAAGAGCTAGCACATGTTCAAAAAGTATTAATGAGGAACGGATATAAGGTAATGTCATAAATGTCCATGACATATAAAGCCAAGGGAAAAAGGATTATACCGAAGGTAGAACGAA
This sequence comes from Pyrgus malvae, assembly GCA_911387765.1. NCBI lineage: Eukaryota > Metazoa > Arthropoda > Insecta > Lepidoptera > Hesperiidae > Pyrgus > Pyrgus malvae. The sequence continues at coordinate 25,653 of OU426958.1, read as the reverse complement.
AGTCTATATTTTTGCCATATATGAAAGGGGTCACAGATAAAATAAGTCGAATACTGGACAAGTATTGCATTAAAACCATTTTTACACCTCATAAGAAGATTGGGCAAAGCTTGCGTTCACATAAAGATAAGATTCCGTTTCAACATCCTGGGGTATATAAAGTCAACTGTAGTTGTGGGAGCTCATATATTGGACAAACAAAACGTACCATCTCATGCCGTATCAAAGAACACATAAAGGCGGTTAAAAACAAAGAGACACAGAAATTTTGCCATAGCTGAACATCTTCTGAACTCTGGCCCTAACCATTGGATAGAACTCCATAATCCACAAATTCTTTCGACGGAACGTCATTACATACCTAGAATACTCTATACAAATAAAAAGGAAAACTTACTTTTACGCCATAACCGGTATAAAGATAAGAAGGCAAAATTACTTCTACGCCACGCTCTCTATAAAGACAAGAAGGCAAATTTACTTATACGCAATGATCTGTATGAGAACAAGAAGGAAACATTACTTATAAGCTATGCTCTCTATAAAGATAAGAATGCAAAATTACTTGTACGCCATGCCCTATTCCAAATTCAGCAAATCAAAATTACTTAAATAACTATAAACTTAAATTATCGGAAGGGCATAAGTACTTCTACAACATTATTTTTAAGATAACAGTAAGTCTATTTTACTTAAATGTCAATTGGAATAAGTATCCGGTGGGCATATATGACTTAAACGACACGTGTGTAAAAAAGACAAAAATATGCGTCACTTAAGAATTTTTGAAAAAAAAGAAACAAGCCTTTTTTCGGGTTACTTAAGCGCCACAAAAGTGCTCAGATCGCGATATTTCCTAGACAGATCGATGGAGAAAAATTCGCTGATTCCGAATATAACAATAACTCAATATGGTCAATTTGGCGCTAAAGTAAGTTTGCCTTTCCAGTGACGATATATAATATCAATATATATATCGGTTTACAATATTTTTGCGTTTTTCTTGTTATTATTGCTATGATTTTGCTTTCTTTTCGATACTTTTTCCTATTTCCGTGCCATGTATATGCAAAGTGTATATCTAATATATACTTTTCATATATTTCCCGCATTTTGTGACTACTTATTAGTTTGCTTTCTATTTCTTTCTTTATTTTTCTTGACTTTTTCCTACTTTTGCTGTTTACTACTGTCCTTCTCGATATTTTCATTTTTAATTTCTTTACAATTTCATTTACTGCCCCTATTTCTAATTTTGCTTCCTTCGTTACTAATATGTTATATTTATTTTTCATGCTTATTCTACTGCCACTGGGTATCCCTACTGACACCGAATATCGCGGCATGCTCAATCGGTCCTCGTTCCTGATGTTCTTTGATAACCTACTGAATATACTTAATAAATTATTCATGTTATTTCTTAATTTTGGTTTGAATATTTTTGTTTTACCAATTTTATTACCTTGATTTTTAACACTTTTAACTTTTGTATATAATTTTGAAATACTTATTGTTATGCGATTTGAATATTTTAAAGAAATTTGTTTAATTTTGATATTATTTACAGGAATTTTAATGATTTTTGATTTTGAATTTTGAGTTTTTATTTCTAAAATGTTTTGGCTTGAATTTGTATCAACAAATTCCAGAACCAAAGCTGAAAATTTATTGAATTTTTGATACCAAAAAATGGTAACGAGGTCCGAGCATACCGCGGATACTTCTTGTCCAGTTAGAGCGATAATAAAGAGGACGATGCCAATCTCAACAGTATGCTATTGAGGCGCGGGCCAAGATATCCCAATTTTTACGGACCGGGCAGTTTTCGCTGAAAGCGTTATGGTCCACCTGATCATTTTTCGCTTTAGTGCAGTTACAGCACGTAGGCTCGAGACCCGCCTTTAGGTCGCTGCACTCGGTTCGCATGTGGGGTCCGCCACAGTGGCTGCACTTCTCCACGTCCTCCTCTGTGCAAAAACGCCTACTGTGGCCGTACCCCAGGCACTTCGAGCACTGAATCAGGGGCGACTGGTCTTGCACCTTGACCCTCTGGAGGTCGATGTAGAGCGCCCCTGCTTCCAGTGCTCGCCGCCATATTTGGGGAGACACCCGTAGTACGACGTGGCCGGCGTGAGGATTTCGGGCTTTCTTACGAAAGCGAACCTCCATCCTCACGTCGGCCTCGTCTAGGTCTTTAAAGAGAGAGCCATTCTGCCTCCTCAGTGCGCCCAGAATGTCCTCGTCCGTATTGTAGGACAGAACGCCCCTGAGGAGGAGGAGTGGGTCCTTGTTTTTAATTTCTGTGACTTTTAGGTGTCCCCCTGCGTCTCTGATTTTTGCAGCGATATGGTCTCTAAAGTATCTGTAAAACCAAAAATGTGCAATTTATTTGAGTGGAAACTGTATATAATCGTGTGTTTAACAGATCCGAATAGTAAAAGCCGAAAAATTCAGTCGGGAAAAGCTTTAAATCAATAAAATAAAGAAATTTCTTTACAAACTCGAACGCGTGGTGCGATCGCTTAGGAAGCCTCGGTTCGAATGTTATGATACTGTTAGTTGTAATTTGAACTCTAAGCCAACGCAGTAAGGTCCTTTTGACTATTTGTTTAATAAACTATGGAAAACTATGAAAATACGGAAAATTATTACTGCCAAGTTATACAGGAGGCCAAAAGGAATGTTTTTGATGTAATTAAAATAGTATGCAGTATTCCGAAACTATTTAAAGAATTCAAAGAATGTTTTGATATTTAATGTATGAAGATTTTAAAGTTTTATTCAAAAAAGAAAGTAAATTAGAATTTGTTTTTTACCTATATATTACAGCGTTACTGGCTTAATAAAGCGAATATAACAGTCTATTTCGATCGTCAAAATAAGTCAAAATATAATTTACGTAAGTAAATTGAAAAGATAAACTTTTTTATTTTCGGCCGGAAACCAGGTGGAGTGGTGTCAATGGATGCGGGGGCACGAAATAATAAGTTTCCAGTGAAAATTTTCCGAAAAGACGCGAAAACGCCGGACTTATAGTGAATTTAAAGTTTTTCAAAATTTCGATGATTTTCCAAAAAGTATTAAACTGATTTCAAAATTTTTTATGCCAAATAATAGGCCGCGTCAGTATTGATTTTTCGAATACCAAAAAGTGAAAGATTTGTACAAAATTTGATAGTTATAGCAGATTTTCAATTTAATATTTGTTAAAATTTAAAGTATCTGTAAAACCAAAAATGTGCAATTTATTTGAGTGGAAACTGTATATAATCGTGTGTTTAACAGATCCGAATAGTAAAAGCCGAAAAATTCAGTCGGGAAAAGCTTTAAATCAATAAAATAAAGAAATTTCTTTACAAACTCGAACGCGTGGTGCGATCGCTTAGGAAGCCTCGGTTCGAATGTTATGATACTGTTAGTTGTAATTTGAACTCTAAGCCAACGCAGTAAGGTCCTTTTGACTATTTGTTTAATAAACTATGGAAAACTATGAAAATACGGAAAATTATTACTGCCAAGTTATACAGGAGGCCAAAAGGAATGTTTTTGATGTAATTAAAATAGTATGCAGTATTCCGAAACTATTTAAAGAATTCAAAGAATGTTTTGATATTTAATGTATGAAGATTTTAAAGTTTTATTCAAAAAAGAAAGTAAATTAGAATTTGTTTTTTACCTATATATTACAGCGTTACTGGCTTAATAAAGCGAATATAACAGTCTATTTCGATCGTCAAAATAAGTCAAAATATAATTTACGTAAGTAAATTGAAAAGATAAACTTTTTTATTTTCGGCCGGAAACCAGGTGGAGTGGTGTCAATGGATGCGGGGGCACGAAATAATAAGTTTCCAGTGAAAATTTTCCGAAAAGACGCGAAAACGCCGGACTTATAGTGAATTTAAAGTTTTTCAAAATTTCGATGATTTTCCAAAAAGTATTAAACTGATTTCAAAATTTTTTATGCCAAATAATAGGCCGCGTCAGTATTGATTTTTCGAATACCAAAAAGTGAAAGATTTGTACAAAATTTGATAGTTATAGCAGATTTTCAATTTAATATTTGTTAAAATTTAAAGTATCTGTAAAACCAAAAATGTGCAATTTATTTGAGTGGAAACTGTATATAATCGTGTGTTTAACAGATCCGAATAGTAAAAGCCGAAAAATTCAGTCGGGAAAAGCTTTAAATCAATAAAATAAAGAAATTTCTTTACAAACTCGAACGCGTGGTGCGATCGCTTAGGAAGCCTCGGTTCGAATGTTATGATACTGTTAGTTGTAATTTGAACTCTAAGCCAACGCAGTAAGGTCCTTTTGACTATTTGTTTAATAAACTATGGAAAACTATGAAAATACGGAAAATTATTACTGCCAAGTTATACAGGAGGCCAAAAGGAATGTTTTTGATGTAATTAAAATAGTATGCAGTATTCCGAAACTATTTAAAGAATTCAAAGAATGTTTTGATATTTAATGTATGAAGATTTTAAAGTTTTATTCAAAAAAGAAAGTAAATTAGAATTTGTTTTTTACCTATATATTACAGCGTTACTGGCTTAATAAAGCGAATATAACAGTCTATTTCGATCGTCAAAATAAGTCAAAATATAATTTACGTAAGTAAATTGAAAAGATAAACTTTTTTATTTTCGGCCGGAAACCAGGTGGAGTGGTGTCAATGGATGCGGGGGCACGAAATAATAAGTTTCCAGTGAAAATTTTCCGAAAAGACGCGAAAACGCCGGACTTATAGTGAATTTAAAGTTTTTCAAAATTTCGATGATTTTCCAAAAAGTATTAAACTGATTTCAAAATTTTTTATGCCAAATAATAGGCCGCGTCAGTATTGATTTTTCGAATACCAAAAAGTGAAAGATTTGTACAAAATTTGATAGTTATAGCAGATTTTCAATTTAATATTTGTTAAAATTTAAAGTATCTGTAAAACCAAAAATGTGCAATTTATTTGAGTGGAAACTGTATATAATCGTGTGTTTAACAGATCCGAATAGTAAAAGCCGAAAAATTCAGTCGGGAAAAGCTTTAAATCAATAAAATAAAGAAATTTCTTTACAAACTCGAACGCGTGGTGCGATCGCTTAGGAAGCCTCGGTTCGAATGTTATGATACTGTTAGTTGTAATTTGAACTCTAAGCCAACGCAGTAAGGTCCTTTTGACTATTTGTTTAATAAACTATGGAAAACTATGAAAATACGGAAAATTATTACTGCCAAGTTATACAGGAGGCCAAAAGGAATGTTTTTGATGTAATTAAAATAGTATGCAGTATTCCGAAACTATTTAAAGAATTCAAAGAATGTTTTGATATTTAATGTATGAAGATTTTAAAGTTTTATTCAAAAAAGAAAGTAAATTAGAATTTGTTTTTTACCTATATATTACAGCGTTACTGGCTTAATAAAGCGAATATAACAGTCTATTTCGATCGTCAAAATAAGTCAAAATATAATTTACGTAAGTAAATTGAAAAGATAAACTTTTTTATTTTCGGCCGGAAACCAGGTGGAGTGGTGTCAATGGATGCGGGGGCACGAAATAATAAGTTTCCAGTGAAAATTTTCCGAAAAGACGCGAAAACGCCGGACTTATAGTGAATTTAAAGTTTTTCAAAATTTCGATGATTTTCCAAAAAGTATTAAACTGATTTCAAAATTTTTTATGCCAAATAATAGGCCGCGTCAGTATTGATTTTTCGAATACCAAAAAGTGAAAGATTTGTACAAAATTTGATAGTTATAGCAGATTTTCAATTTAATATTTGTTAAAATTTAAAGTATCTGTAAAACCAAAAATGTGCAATTTATTTGAGTGGAAACTGTATATAATCGTGTGTTTAACAGATCCGAATAGTAAAAGCCGAAAAATTCAGTCGGGAAAAGCTTTAAATCAATAAAATAAAGAAATTTCTTTACAAACTCGAACGCGTGGTGCGATCGCTTAGGAAGCCTCGGTTCGAATGTTATGATACTGTTAGTTGTAATTTGAACTCTAAGCCAACGCAGTAAGGTCCTTTTGACTATTTGTTTAATAAACTATGGAAAACTATGAAAATACGGAAAATTATTACTGCCAAGTTATACAGGAGGCCAAAAGGAATGTTTTTGATGTAATTAAAATAGTATGCAGTATTCCGAAACTATTTAAAGAATTCAAAGAATGTTTTGATATTTAATGTATGAAGATTTTAAAGTTTTATTCAAAAAAGAAAGTAAATTAGAATTTGTTTTTTACCTATATATTACAGCGTTACTGGCTTAATAAAGCGAATATAACAGTCTATTTCGATCGTCAAAATAAGTCAAAATATAATTTACGTAAGTAAATTGAAAAGATAAACTTTTTTATTTTCGGCCGGAAACCAGGTGGAGTGGTGTCAATGGATGCGGGGGCACGAAATAATAAGTTTCCAGTGAAAATTTTCCGAAAAGACGCGAAAACGCCGGACTTATAGTGAATTTAAAGTTTTTCAAAATTTCGATGATTTTCCAAAAAGTATTAAACTGATTTCAAAATTTTTTATGCCAAATAATAGGCCGCGTCAGTATTGATTTTTCGAATACCAAAAAGTGAAAGATTTGTACAAAATTTGATAGTTATAGCAGATTTTCAATTTAATATTTGTTAAAATTTAAAGTATCTGTAAAACCAAAAATGTGCAATTTATTTGAGTGGAAACTGTATATAATCGTGTGTTTAACAGATCCGAATAGTAAAAGCCGAAAAATTCAGTCGGGAAAAGCTTTAAATCAATAAAATAAAGAAATTTCTTTACAAACTCGAACGCGTGGTGCGATCGCTTAGGAAGCCTCGGTTCGAATGTTATGATACTGTTAGTTGTAATTTGAACTCTAAGCCAACGCAGTAAGGTCCTTTTGACTATTTGTTTAATAAACTATGGAAAACTATGAAAATACGGAAAATTATTACTGCCAAGTTATACAGGAGGCCAAAAGGAATGTTTTTGATGTAATTAAAATAGTATGCAGTATTCCGAAACTATTTAAAGAATTCAAAGAATGTTTTGATATTTAATGTATGAAGATTTTAAAGTTTTATTCAAAAAAGAAAGTAAATTAGAATTTGTTTTTTACCTATATATTACAGCGTTACTGGCTTAATAAAGCGAATATAACAGTCTATTTCGATCGTCAAAATAAGTCAAAATATAATTTACGTAAGTAAATTGAAAAGATAAACTTTTTTATTTTCGGCCGGAAACCAGGTGGAGTGGTGTCAATGGATGCGGGGGCACGAAATAATAAGTTTCCAGTGAAAATTTTCCGAAAAGACGCGAAAACGCCGGACTTATAGTGAATTTAAAGTTTTTCAAAATTTCGATGATTTTCCAAAAAGTATTAAACTGATTTCAAAATTTTTTATGCCAAATAATAGGCCGCGTCAGTATTGATTTTTCGAATACCAAAAAGTGAAAGATTTGTACAAAATTTGATAGTTATAGCAGATTTTCAATTTAATATTTGTTAAAATTTAAAGTATCTGTAAAACCAAAAATGTGCAATTTATTTGAGTGGAAACTGTATATAATCGTGTGTTTAACAGATCCGAATAGTAAAAGCCGAAAAATTCAGTCGGGAAAAGCTTTAAATCAATAAAATAAAGAAATTTCTTTACAAACTCGAACGCGTGGTGCGATCGCTTAGGAAGCCTCGGTTCGAATGTTATGATACTGTTAGTTGTAATTTGAACTCTAAGCCAACGCAGTAAGGTCCTTTTGACTATTTGTTTAATAAACTATGGAAAACTATGAAAATACGGAAAATTATTACTGCCAAGTTATACAGGAGGCCAAAAGGAATGTTTTTGATGTAATTAAAATAGTATGCAGTATTCCGAAACTATTTAAAGAATTCAAAGAATGTTTTGATATTTAATGTATGAAGATTTTAAAGTTTTATTCAAAAAAGAAAGTAAATTAGAATTTGTTTTTTACCTATATATTACAGCGTTACTGGCTTAATAAAGCGAATATAACAGTCTATTTCGATCGTCAAAATAAGTCAAAATATAATTTACGTAAGTAAATTGAAAAGATAAACTTTTTTATTTTCGGCCGGAAACCAGGTGGAGTGGTGTCAATGGATGCGGGGGCACGAAATAATAAGTTTCCAGTGAAAATTTTCCGAAAAGACGCGAAAACGCCGGACTTATAGTGAATTTAAAGTTTTTCAAAATTTCGATGATTTTCCAAAAAGTATTAAACTGATTTCAAAATTTTTTATGCCAAATAATAGGCCGCGTCAGTATTGATTTTTCGAATACCAAAAAGTGAAAGATTTGTACAAAATTTGATAGTTATAGCAGATTTTCAATTTAATATTTGTTAAAATTTAAAGTATCTGTAAAACCAAAAATGTGCAATTTATTTGAGTGGAAACTGTATATAATCGTGTGTTTAACAGATCCGAATAGTAAAAGCCGAAAAATTCAGTCGGGAAAAGCTTTAAATCAATAAAATAAAGAAATTTCTTTACAAACTCGAACGCGTGGTGCGATCGCTTAGGAAGCCTCGGTTCGAATGTTATGATACTGTTAGTTGTAATTTGAACTCTAAGCCAACGCAGTAAGGTCCTTTTGACTATTTGTTTAATAAACTATGGAAAACTATGAAAATACGGAAAATTATTACTGCCAAGTTATACAGGAGGCCAAAAGGAATGTTTTTGATGTAATTAAAATAGTATGCAGTATTCCGAAACTATTTAAAGAATTCAAAGAATGTTTTGATATTTAATGTATGAAGATTTTAAAGTTTTATTCAAAAAAGAAAGTAAATTAGAATTTGTTTTTTACCTATATATTACAGCGTTACTGGCTTAATAAAGCGAATATAACAGTCTATTTCGATCGTCAAAATAAGTCAAAATATAATTTACGTAAGTAAATTGAAAAGATAAACTTTTTTATTTTCGGCCGGAAACCAGGTGGAGTGGTGTCAATGGATGCGGGGGCACGAAATAATAAGTTTCCAGTGAAAATTTTCCGAAAAGACGCGAAAACGCCGGACTTATAGTGAATTTAAAGTTTTTCAAAATTTCGATGATTTTCCAAAAAGTATTAAACTGATTTCAAAATTTTTTATGCCAAATAATAGGCCGCGTCAGTATTGATTTTTCGAATACCAAAAAGTGAAAGATTTGTACAAAATTTGATAGTTATAGCAGATTTTCAATTTAATATTTGTTAAAATTTAAAGTATCTGTAAAACCAAAAATGTGCAATTTATTTGAGTGGAAACTGTATATAATCGTGTGTTTAACAGATCCGAATAGTAAAAGCCGAAAAATTCAGTCGGGAAAAGCTTTAAATCAATAAAATAAAGAAATTTCTTTACAAACTCGAACGCGTGGTGCGATCGCTTAGGAAGCCTCGGTTCGAATGTTATGATACTGTTAGTTGTAATTTGAACTCTAAGCCAACGCAGTAAGGTCCTTTTGACTATTTGTTTAATAAACTATGGAAAACTATGAAAATACGGAAAATTATTACTGCCAAGTTATACAGGAGGCCAAAAGGAATGTTTTTGATGTAATTAAAATAGTATGCAGTATTCCGAAACTATTTAAAGAATTCAAAGAATGTTTTGATATTTAATGTATGAAGATTTTAAAGTTTTATTCAAAAAAGAAAGTAAATTAGAATTTGTTTTTTACCTATATATTACAGCGTTACTGGCTTAATAAAGCGAATATAACAGTCTATTTCGATCGTCAAAATAAGTCAAAATATAATTTACGTAAGTAAATTGAAAAGATAAACTTTTTTATTTTCGGCCGGAAACCAGGTGGAGTGGTGTCAATGGATGCGGGGGCACGAAATAATAAGTTTCCAGTGAAAATTTTCCGAAAAGACGCGAAAACGCCGGACTTATAGTGAATTTAAAGTTTTTCAAAATTTCGATGATTTTCCAAAAAGTATTAAACTGATTTCAAAATTTTTTATGCCAAATAATAGGCCGCGTCAGTATTGATTTTTCGAATACCAAAAAGTGAAAGATTTGTACAAAATTTGATAGTTATAGCAGATTTTCAATTTAATATTTGTTAAAATTTAAAGTATCTGTAAAACCAAAAATGTGCAATTTATTTGAGTGGAAACTGTATATAATCGTGTGTTTAACAGATCCGAATAGTAAAAGCCGAAAAATTCAGTCGGGAAAAGCTTTAAATCAATAAAATAAAGAAATTTCTTTACAAACTCGAACGCGTGGTGCGATCGCTTAGGAAGCCTCGGTTCGAATGTTATGATACTGTTAGTTGTAATTTGAACTCTAAGCCAACGCAGTAAGGTCCTTTTGACTATTTGTTTAATAAACTATGGAAAACTATGAAAATACGGAAAATTATTACTGCCAAGTTATACAGGAGGCCAAAAGGAATGTTTTTGATGTAATTAAAATAGTATGCAGTATTCCGAAACTATTTAAAGAATTCAAAGAATGTTTTGATATTTAATGTATGAAGATTTTAAAGTTTTATTCAAAAAAGAAAGTAAATTAGAATTTGTTTTTTACCTATATATTACAGCGTTACTGGCTTAATAAAGCGAATATAACAGTCTATTTCGATCGTCAAAATAAGTCAAAATATAATTTACGTAAGTAAATTGAAAAGATAAACTTTTTTATTTTCGGCCGGAAACCAGGTGGAGTGGTGTCAATGGATGCGGGGGCACGAAATAATAAGTTTCCAGTGAAAATTTTCCGAAAAGACGCGAAAACGCCGGACTTATAGTGAATTTAAAGTTTTTCAAAATTTCGATGATTTTCCAAAAAGTATTAAACTGATTTCAAAATTTTTTATGCCAAATAATAGGCCGCGTCAGTATTGATTTTTCGAATACCAAAAAGTGAAAGATTTGTACAAAATTTGATAGTTATAGCAGATTTTCAATTTAATATTTGTTAAAATTTAAAGTATCTGTAAAACCAAAAATGTGCAATTTATTTGAGTGGAAACTGTATATAATCGTGTGTTTAACAGATCCGAATAGTAAAAGCCGAAAAATTCAGTCGGGAAAAGCTTTAAATCAATAAAATAAAGAAATTTCTTTACAAACTCGAACGCGTGGTGCGATCGCTTAGGAAGCCTCGGTTCGAATGTTATGATACTGTTAGTTGTAATTTGAACTCTAAGCCAACGCAGTAAGGTCCTTTTGACTATTTGTTTAATAAACTATGGAAAACTATGAAAATACGGAAAATTATTACTGCCAAGTTATACAGGAGGCCAAAAGGAATGTTTTTGATGTAATTAAAATAGTATGCAGTATTCCGAAACTATTTAAAGAATTCAAAGAATGTTTTGATATTTAATGTATGAAGATTTTAAAGTTTTATTCAAAAAAGAAAGTAAATTAGAATTTGTTTTTTACCTATATATTACAGCGTTACTGGCTTAATAAAGCGAATATAACAGTCTATTTCGATCGTCAAAATAAGTCAAAATATAATTTACGTAAGTAAATTGAAAAGATAAACTTTTTTATTTTCGGCCGGAAACCAGGTGGAGTGGTGTCAATGGATGCGGGGGCACGAAATAATAAGTTTCCAGTGAAAATTTTCCGAAAAGACGCGAAAACGCCGGACTTATAGTGAATTTAAAGTTTTTCAAAATTTCGATGATTTTCCAAAAAGTATTAAACTGATTTCAAAATTTTTTATGCCAAATAATAGGCCGCGTCAGTATTGATTTTTCGAATACCAAAAAGTGAAAGATTTGTACAAAATTTGATAGTTATAGCAGATTTTCAATTTAATATTTGTTAAAATTTAAAGTATCTGTAAAACCAAAAATGTGCAATTTATTTGAGTGGAAACTGTATATAATCGTGTGTTTAACAGATCCGAATAGTAAAAGCCGAAAAATTCAGTCGGGAAAAGCTTTAAATCAATAAAATAAAGAAATTTCTTTACAAACTCGAACGCGTGGTGCGATCGCTTAGGAAGCCTCGGTTCGAATGTTATGATACTGTTAGTTGTAATTTGAACTCTAAGCCAACGCAGTAAGGTCCTTTTGACTATTTGTTTAATAAACTATGGAAAACTATGAAAATACGGAAAATTATTACTGCCAAGTTATACAGGAGGCCAAAAGGAATGTTTTTGATGTAATTAAAATAGTATGCAGTATTCCGAAACTATTTAAAGAATTCAAAGAATGTTTTGATATTTAATGTATGAAGATTTTAAAGTTTTATTCAAAAAAGAAAGTAAATTAGAATTTGTTTTTTACCTATATATTACAGCGTTACTGGCTTAATAAAGCGAATATAACAGTCTATTTCGATCGTCAAAATAAGTCAAAATATAATTTACGTAAGTAAATTGAAAAGATAAACTTTTTTATTTTCGGCCGGAAACCAGGTGGAGTGGTGTCAATGGATGCGGGGGCACGAAATAATAAGTTTCCAGTGAAAATTTTCCGAAAAGACGCGAAAACGCCGGACTTATAGTGAATTTAAAGTTTTTCAAAATTTCGATGATTTTCCAAAAAGTATTAAACTGATTTCAAAATTTTTTATGCCAAATAATAGGCCGCGTCAGTATTGATTTTTCGAATACCAAAAAGTGAAAGATTTGTACAAAATTTGATAGTTATAGCATATTTTCAATTTAATATTTGTTAAAATTTAAAGTATCTGTAAAACCAAAAATGTGCAATTTATTTGAGTGGAAACTGTATATAATCGTGTGTTTAACAGATCCGAATAGTAAAAGCCGAAAAATTCAGTCGGGAAAAGCTTTAAATCAATAAAATAAAGAAATTTCTTTACAAACTCGAACGCGTGGTGCGATCGCTTAGGAAGCCTCGGTTCGAATGTTATGATACTGTTAGTTGTAATTTGAACTCTAAGCCAACGCAGTAAGGTCCTTTTGACTATTTGTTTAATAAACTATGGAAAACTATGAAAATACGGAAAATTATTACTGCCAAGTTATACAGGAGGCCAAAAGGAATGTTTTTGATGTAATTAAAATAGTATGCAGTATTCCGAAACTATTTAAAGAATTCAAAGAATGTTTTGATATTTAATGTATGAAGATTTTAAAGTTTTATTCAAAAAAGAAAGTAAATTAGAATTTGTTTTTTACCTATATATTACAGCGTTACTGGCTTAATAAAGCGAATATAACAGTCTATTTCGATCGTCAAAATAAGTCAAAATATAATTTACGTAAGTAAATTGAAAAGATAAACTTTTTTATTTTCGGCCGGAAACCAGGTGGAGTGGTGTCAATGGATGCGGGGGCACGAAATAATAAGTTTCCAGTGAAAATTTTCCGAAAAGACGCGAAAACGCCGGACTTATAGTGAATTTAAAGTTTTTCAAAATTTCGATGATTTTCCAAAAAGTATTAAACTGATTTCAAAATTTTTTATGCCAAATAATAGGCCGCGTCAGTATTGATTTTTCGAATACCAAAAAGTGAAAGATTTGTACAAAATTTGATAGTTATAGCAGATTTTCAATTTAATATTTGTTAAAATTTAAAGTATCTGTAAAACCAAAAATGTGCAATTTATTTGAGTGGAAACTGTATATAATCGTGTGTTTAACAGATCCGAATAGTAAAAGCCGAAAAATTCAGTCGGGAAAAGCTTTAAATCAATAAAATAAAGAAATTTCTTTACAAACTCGAACGCGTGGTGCGATCGCTTAGGAAGCCTCGGTTCGAATGTTATGATACTGTTAGTTGTAATTTGAACTCTAAGCCAACGCAGTAAGGTCCTTTTGACTATTTGTTTAATAAACTATGGAAAACTATGAAAATACGGAAAATTATTACTGCCAAGTTATACAGGAGGCCAAAAGGAATGTTTTTGATGTAATTAAAATAGTATGCAGTATTCCGAAACTATTTAAAGAATTCAAAGAATGTTTTGATATTTAATGTATGAAGATTTTAAAGTTTTATTCAAAAAAGAAAGTAAATTAGAATTTGTTTTTTACCTATATATTACAGCGTTACTGGCTTAATAAAGCGAATATAACAGTCTATTTCGATCGTCAAAATAAGTCAAAATATAATTTACGTAAGTAAATTGAAAAGATAAACTTTTTTATTTTCGGCCGGAAACCAGGTGGAGTGGTGTCAATGGATGCGGGGGCACGAAATAATAAGTTTCCAGTGAAAATTTTCCGAAAAGACGCGAAAACGCCGGACTTATAGTGAATTTAAAGTTTTTCAAAATTTCGATGATTTTCCAAAAAGTATTAAACTGATTTCAAAATTTTTTATGCCAAATAATAGGCCGCGTCAGTATTGATTTTTCGAATACCAAAAAGTGAAAGATTTGTACAAAATTTGATAGTTATAGCAGATTTTCAATTTAATATTTGTTAAAATTTAAAGTATCTGTAAAACCAAAAATGTGCAATTTATTTGAGTGGAAACTGTATATAATCGTGTGTTTAACAGATCCGAATAGTAAAAGCCGAAAAATTCAGTCGGGAAAAGCTTTAAATCAATAAAATAAAGAAATTTCTTTACAAACTCGAACGCGTGGTGCGATCGCTTAGGAAGCCTCGGTTCGAATGTTATGATACTGTTAGTTGTAATTTGAACTCTAAGCCAACGCAGTAAGGTCCTTTTGACTATTTGTTTAATAAACTATGGAAAACTATGAAAATACGGAAAATTATTACTGCCAAGTTATACAGGAGGCCAAAAGGAATGTTTTTGATGTAATTAAAATAGTATGCAGTATTCCGAAACTATTTAAAGAATTCAAAGAATGTTTTGATATTTAATGTATGAAGATTTTAAAGTTTTATTCAAAAAAGAAAGTAAATTAGAATTTGTTTTTTACCTATATATTACAGCGTTACTGGCTTAATAAAGCGAATATAACAGTCTATTTCGATCGTCAAAATAAGTCAAAATATAATTTACGTAAGTAAATTGAAAAGATAAACTTTTTTATTTTCGGCCGGAAACCAGGTGGAGTGGTGTCAATGGATGCGGGGGCACGAAATAATAAGTTTCCAGTGAAAATTTTCCGAAAAGACGCGAAAACGCCGGACTTATAGTGAATTTAAAGTTTTTCAAAATTTCGATGATTTTCCAAAAAGTATTAAACTGATTTCAAAATTTTTTATGCCAAATAATAGGCCGCGTCAGTATTGATTTTTCGAATACCAAAAAGTGAAAGATTTGTACAAAATTTGATAGTTATAGCAGATTTTCAATTTAATATTTGTTAAAATTTAAAGTATCTGTAAAACCAAAAATGTGCAATTTATTTGAGTGGAAACTGTATATAATCGTGTGTTTAACAGATCCGAATAGTAAAAGCCGAAAAATTCAGTCGGGAAAAGCTTTAAATCAATAAAATAAAGAAATTTCTTTACAAACTCGAACGCGTGGTGCGATCGCTTAGGAAGCCTCGGTTCGAATGTTATGATACTGTTAGTTGTAATTTGAACTCTAAGCCAACGCAGTAAGGTCCTTTTGACTATTTGTTTAATAAACTATGGAAAACTATGAAAATACGGAAAATTATTACTGCCAAGTTATACAGGAGGCCAAAAGGAATGTTTTTGATGTAATTAAAATAGTATGCAGTATTCCGAAACTATTTAAAGAATTCAAAGAATGTTTTGATATTTAATGTATGAAGATTTTAAAGTTTTATTCAAAAAAGAAAGTAAATTAGAATTTGTTTTTTACCTATATATTACAGCGTTACTGGCTTAATAAAGCGAATATAACAGTCTATTTCGATCGTCAAAATAAGTCAAAATATAATTTACGTAAGTAAATTGAAAAGATAAACTTTTTTATTTTCGGCCGGAAACCAGGTGGAGTGGTGTCAATGGATGCGGGGGCACGAAATAATAAGTTTCCAGTGAAAATTTTCCGAAAAGACGCGAAAACGCCGGACTTATAGTGAATTTAAAGTTTTTCAAAATTTCGATGATTTTCCAAAAAGTATTAAACTGATTTCAAAATTTTTTATGCCAAATAATAGGCCGCGTCAGTATTGATTTTTCGAATACCAAAAAGTGAAAGATTTGTACAAAATTTGATAGTTATAGCAGATTTTCAATTTAATATTTGTTAAAATTTTAAGTATCTGTAAAACCAAAAATGTGCAATTTATTTGAGTGGAAACTGTATATAATCGTGTGTTTAACAGATCCGAATAGTAAAAGCCGAAAAATTCAGTCGGGAAAAGCTTTAAATCAATAAAATAAAGAAATTTCTTTACAAACTCGAACGCGTGGTGCGATCGCTTAGGAAGCCTCGGTTCGAATGTTATGATACTGTTAGTTGTAATTTGAACTCTAAGCCAACGCAGTAAGGTCCTTTTGACTATTTGTTTAATAAACTATGGAAAACTATGAAAATACGGAAAATTATTACTGCCAAGTTATACAGGAGGCCAAAAGGAATGTTTTTGATGTAATTAAAATAGTATGCAGTATTCCGAAACTATTTAAAGAATTCAAAGAATGTTTTGATATTTAATGTATGAAGATTTTAAAGTTTTATTCAAAAAAGAAAGTAAATTAGAATTTGTTTTTTACCTATATATTACAGCGTTACTGGCTTAATAAAGCGAATATAACAGTCTATTTCGATCGTCAAAATAAGTCAAAATATAATTTACGTAAGTAAATTGAAAAGATAAACTTTTTTATTTTCGGCCGGAAACCAGGTGGAGTGGTGTCAATGGATGCGGGGGCACGAAATAATAAGTTTCCAGTGAAAATTTTCCGAAAAGACGCGAAAACGCCGGACTTATAGTGAATTTAAAGTTTTTCAAAATTTCGATGATTTTCCAAAAAGTATTAAACTGATTTCAAAATTTTTTATGCCAAATAATAGGCCGCGTCAGTATTGATTTTTCGAATACCAAAAAGTGAAAGATTTGTACAAAATTTGATAGTTATAGCAGATTTTCAATTTAATATTTGTTAAAATTTAAAGTATCTGTAAAACCAAAAATGTGCAATTTATTTGAGTGGAAACTGTATATAATCGTGTGTTTAACAGATCCGAATAGTAAAAGCCGAAAAATTCAGTCGGGAAAAGCTTTAAATCAATAAAATAAAGAAATTTCTTTACAAACTCGAACGCGTGGTGCGATCGCTTAGGAAGCCTCGGTTCGAATGTTATGATACTGTTAGTTGTAATTTGAACTCTAAGCCAACGCAGTAAGGTCCTTTTGACTATTTGTTTAATAAACTATGGAAAACTATGAAAATACGGAAAATTATTACTGCCAAGTTATACAGGAGGCCAAAAGGAATGTTTTTGATGTAATTAAAATAGTATGCAGTATTCCGAAACTATTTAAAGAATTCAAAGAATGTTTTGATATTTAATGTATGAAGATTTTAAAGTTTTATTCAAAAAAGAAAGTAAATTAGAATTTGTTTTTTACCTATATATTACAGCGTTACTGGCTTAATAAAGCGAATATAACAGTCTATTTCGATCGTCAAAATAAGTCAAAATATAATTTACGTAAGTAAATTGAAAAGATAAACTTTTTTATTTTCGGCCGGAAACCAGGTGGAGTGGTGTCAATGGATGCGGGGGCACGAAATAATAAGTTTCCAGTGAAAATTTTCCGAAAAGACGCGAAAACGCCGGACTTATAGTGAATTTAAAGTTTTTCAAAATTTCGATGATTTTCCAAAAAGTATTAAACTGATTTCAAAATTTTTTATGCCAAATAATAGGCCGCGTCAGTATTGATTTTTCGAATACCAAAAAGTGAAAGATTTGTACAAAATTTGATAGTTATAGCAGATTTTCAATTTAATATTTGTTAAAATTTAAAGTATCTGTAAAACCAAAAATGTGCAATTTATTTGAGTGGAAACTGTATATAATCGTGTGTTTAACAGATCCGAATAGTAAAAGCCGAAAAATTCAGTCGGGAAAAGCTTTAAATCAATAAAATAAAGAAATTTCTTTACAAACTCGAACGCGTGGTGCGATCGCTTAGGAAGCCTCGGTTCGAATGTTATGATACTGTTAGTTGTAATTTGAACTCTAAGCCAACGCAGTAAGGTCCTTTTGACTATTTGTTTAATAAACTATGGAAAACTATGAAAATACGGAAAATTATTACTGCCAAGTTATACAGGAGGCCAAAAGGAATGTTTTTGATGTAATTAAAATAGTATGCAGTATTCCGAAACTATTTAAAGAATTCAAAGAATGTTTTGATATTTAATGTATGAAGATTTTAAAGTTTTATTCAAAAAAGAAAGTAAATTAGAATTTGTTTTTTACCTATATATTACAGCGTTACTGGCTTAATAAAGCGAATATAACAGTCTATTTCGATCGTCAAAATAAGTCAAAATATAATTTACGTAAGTAAATTGAAAAGATAAACTTTTTTATTTTCGGCCGGAAACCAGGTGGAGTGGTGTCAATGGATGCGGGGGCACGAAATAATAAGTTTCCAGTGAAAATTTTCCGAAAAGACGCGAAAACGCCGGACTTATAGTGAATTTAAAGTTTTTCAAAATTTCGATGATTTTCCAAAAAGTATTAAACTGATTTCAAAATTTTTTATGCCAAATAATAGGCCGCGTCAGTATTGATTTTTCGAATACCAAAAAGTGAAAGATTTGTACAAAATTTGATAGTTATAGCAGATTTTCAATTTAATATTTGTTAAAATTTAAAGTATCTGTAAAACCAAAAATGTGCAATTTATTTGAGTGGAAACTGTATATAATCGTGTGTTTAACAGATCCGAATAGTAAAAGCCGAAAAATTCAGTCGGGAAAAGCTTTAAATCAATAAAATAAAGAAATTTCTTTACAAACTCGAACGCGTGGTGCGATCGCTTAGGAAGCCTCGGTTCGAATGTTATGATACTGTTAGTTGTAATTTGAACTCTAAGCCAACGCAGTAAGGTCCTTTTGACTATTTGTTTAATAAACTATGGAAAACTATGAAAATACGGAAAATTATTACTGCCAAGTTATACAGGAGGCCAAAAGGAATGTTTTTGATGTAATTAAAATAGTATGCAGTATTCCGAAACTATTTAAAGAATTCAAAGAATGTTTTGATATTTAATGTATGAAGATTTTAAAGTTTTATTCAAAAAAGAAAGTAAATTAGAATTTGTTTTTTACCTATATATTACAGCGTTACTGGCTTAATAAAGCGAATATAACAGTCTATTTCGATCGTCAAAATAAGTCAAAATATAATTTACGTAAGTAAATTGAAAAGATAAACTTTTTTATTTTCGGCCGGAAACCAGGTGGAGTGGTGTCAATGGATGCGGGGGCACGAAATAATAAGTTTCCAGTGAAAATTTTCCGAAAAGACGCGAAAACGCCGGACTTATAGTGAATTTAAAGTTTTTCAAAATTTCGATGATTTTCCAAAAAGTATTAAACTGATTTCAAAATTTTTTATGCCAAATAATAGGCCGCGTCAGTATTGATTTTTCGAATACCAAAAAGTGAAAGATTTGTACAAAATTTGATAGTTATAGCAGATTTTCAATTTAATATTTGTTAAAATTTAAAGTATCTGTAAAACCAAAAATGTGCAATTTATTTGAGTGGAAACTGTATATAATCGTGTGTTTAACAGATCCGAATAGTAAAAGCCGAAAAATTCAGTCGGGAAAAGCTTTAAATCAATAAAATAAAGAAATTTCTTTACAAACTCGAACGCGTGGTGCGATCGCTTAGGAAGCCTCGGTTCGAATGTTATGATACTGTTAGTTGTAATTTGAACTCTAAGCCAACGCAGTAAGGTCCTTTTGACTATTTGTTTAATAAACTATGGAAAACTATGAAAATACGGAAAATTATTACTGCCAAGTTATACAGGAGGCCAAAAGGAATGTTTTTGATGTAATTAAAATAGTATGCAGTATTCCGAAACTATTTAAAGAATTCAAAGAATGTTTTGATATTTAATGTATGAAGATTTTAAAGTTTTATTCAAAAAAGAAAGTAAATTAGAATTTGTTTTTTACCTATATATTACAGCGTTACTGGCTTAATAAAGCGAATATAACAGTCTATTTCGATCGTCAAAATAAGTCAAAATATAATTTACGTAAGTAAATTGAAAAGATAAACTTTTTTATTTTCGGCCGGAAACCAGGTGGAGTGGTGTCAATGGATGCGGGGGCACGAAATAATAAGTTTCCAGTGAAAATTTTCCGAAAAGACGCGAAAACGCCGGACTTATAGTGAATTTAAAGTTTTTCAAAATTTCGATGATTTTCCAAAAAGTATTAAACTGATTTCAAAATTTTTTATGCCAAATAATAGGCCGCGTCAGTATTGATTTTTCGAATACCAAAAAGTGAAAGATTTGTACAAAATTTGATAGTTATAGCAGATTTTCAATTTAATATTTGTTAAAATTTAAAGTATCTGTAAAACCAAAAATGTGCAATTTATTTGAGTGGAAACTGTATATAATCGTGTGTTTAACAGATCCGAATAGTAAAAGCCGAAAAATTCAGTCGGGAAAAGCTTTAAATCAATAAAATAAAGAAATTTCTTTACAAACTCGAACGCGTGGTGCGATCGCTTAGGAAGCCTCGGTTCGAATGTTATGATACTGTTAGTTGTAATTTGAACTCTAAGCCAACGCAGTAAGGTCCTTTTGACTATTTGTTTAATAAACTATGGAAAACTATGAAAATACGGAAAATTATTACTGCCAAGTTATACAGGAGGCCAAAAGGAATGTTTTTGATGTAATTAAAATAGTATGCAGTATTCCGAAACTATTTAAAGAATTCAAAGAATGTTTTGATATTTAATGTATGAAGATTTTAAAGTTTTATTCAAAAAAGAAAGTAAATTAGAATTTGTTTTTTACCTATATATTACAGCGTTACTGGCTTAATAAAGCGAATATAACAGTCTATTTCGATCGTCAAAATAAGTCAAAATATAATTTACGTAAGTAAATTGAAAAGATAAACTTTTTTATTTTCGGCCGGAAACCAGGTGGAGTGGTGTCAATGGATGCGGGGGCACGAAATAATAAGTTTCCAGTGAAAATTTTCCGAAAAGACGCGAAAACGCCGGACTTATAGTGAATTTAAAGTTTTTCAAAATTTCGATGATTTTCCAAAAAGTATTAAACTGATTTCAAAATTTTTTATGCCAAATAATAGGCCGCGTCAGTATTGATTTTTCGAATACCAAAAAGTGAAAGATTTGTACAAAATTTGATAGTTATAGCAGATTTTCAATTTAATATTTGTTAAAATTTAAAGTATCTGTAAAACCAAAAATGTGCAATTTATTTGAGTGGAAACTGTATATAATCGTGTGTTTAACAGATCCGAATAGTAAAAGCCGAAAAATTCAGTCGGGAAAAGCTTTAAATCAATAAAATAAAGAAATTTCTTTACAAACTCGAACGCGTGGTGCGATCGCTTAGGAAGCCTCGGTTCGAATGTTATGATACTGTTAGTTGTAATTTGAACTCTAAGCCAACGCAGTAAGGTCCTTTTGACTATTTGTTTAATAAACTATGGAAAACTATGAAAATACGGAAAATTATTACTGCCAAGTTATACAGGAGGCCAAAAGGAATGTTTTTGATGTAATTAAAATAGTATGCAGTATTCCGAAACTATTTAAAGAATTCAAAGAATGTTTTGATATTTAATGTATGAAGATTTTAAAGTTTTATTCAAAAAAGAAAGTAAATTAGAATTTGTTTTTTACCTATATATTACAGCGTTACTGGCTTAATAAAGCGAATATAACAGTCTATTTCGATCGTCAAAATAAGTCAAAATATAATTTACGTAAGTAAATTGAAAAGATAAACTTTTTTATTTTCGGCCGGAAACCAGGTGGAGTGGTGTCAATGGATGCGGGGGCACGAAATAATAAGTTTCCAGTGAAAATTTTCCGAAAAGACGCGAAAACGCCGGACTTATAGTGAATTTAAAGTTTTTCAAAATTTCGATGATTTTCCAAAAAGTATTAAACTGATTTCAAAATTTTTTATGCCAAATAATAGGCCGCGTCAGTATTGATTTTTCGAATACCAAAAAGTGAAAGATTTGTACAAAATTTGATAGTTATAGCAGATTTTCAATTTAATATTTGTTAAAATTTAAAGTATCTGTAAAACCAAAAATGTGCAATTTATTTGAGTGGAAACTGTATATAATCGTGTGTTTAACAGATCCGAATAGTAAAAGCCGAAAAATTCAGTCGGGAAAAGCTTTAAATCAATAAAATAAAGAAATTTCTTTACAAACTCGAACGCGTGGTGCGATCGCTTAGGAAGCCTCGGTTCGAATGTTATGATACTGTTAGTTGTAATTTGAACTCTAAGCCAACGCAGTAAGGTCCTTTTGACTATTTGTTAATAAACTATGGAAAACTATGAAAATACGGAAAATTATTACTGCCAAGTTATACAGGAGGCCAAAAGGAATGTTTTTGATGTAATTAAAATAGTATGCAGTATTCCGAAACTATTTAAAGAATTCAAAGAATGTTTTGATATTTAATGTATGAAGATTTTAAAGTTTTATTCAAAAAAGAAAGTAAATTAGAATTTGTTTTTTACCTATATATTACAGCGTTACTGGCTTAATAAAGCGAATATAACAGTCTATTTCGATCGTCAAAATAAGTCAAAATATAATTTACGTAAGTAAATTGAAAAGATAAACTTTTTTATTTTCGGCCGGAAACCAGGTGGAGTGGTGTCAATGGATGCGGGGGCACGAAATAATAAGTTTCCAGTGAAAATTTTCCGAAAAGACGCGAAAACGCCGGACTTATAGTGAATTTAAAGTTTTTCAAAATTTCGATGATTTTCCAAAAAGTATTAAACTGATTTCAAAATTTTTTATGCCAAATAATAGGCCGCGTCAGTATTGATTTTTCGAATACCAAAAAGTGAAAGATTTGTACAAAATTTGATAGTTATAGCAGATTTTCAATTTAATATTTGTTAAAATTTAAAGTATCTGTAAAACCAAAAATGTGCAATTTATTTGAGTGGAAACTGTATATAATCGTGTGTTTAACAGATCCGAATAGTAAAAGCCGAAAAATTCAGTCGGGAAAAGCTTTAAATCAATAAAATAAAGAAATTTCTTTACAAACTCGAACGCGTGGTGCGATCGCTTAGGAAGCCTCGGTTCGAATGTTATGATACTGTTAGTTGTAATTTGAACTCTAAGCCAACGCAGTAAGGTCCTTTTGACTATTTGTTTAATAAACTATGGAAAACTATGAAAATACGGAAAATTATTACTGCCAAGTTATACAGGAGGCCAAAAGGAATGTTTTTGATGTAATTAAAATAGTATGCAGTATTCCGAAACTATTTAAAGAATTCAAAGAATGTTTTGATATTTAATGTATGAAGATTTTAAAGTTTTATTCAAAAAAGAAAGTAAATTAGAATTTGTTTTTTACCTATATATTACAGCGTTACTGGCTTAATAAAGCGAATATAACAGTCTATTTCGATCGTCAAAATAAGTCAAAATATAATTTACGTAAGTAAATTGAAAAGATAAACTTTTTTATTTTCGGCCGGAAACCAGGTGGAGTGGTGTCAATGGATGCGGGGGCACGAAATAATAAGTTTCCAGTGAAAATTTTCCGAAAAGACGCGAAAACGCCGGACTTATAGTGAATTTAAAGTTTTTCAAAATTCGATGATTTTCCAAAAAGTATTAAACTGATTTCAAAATTTTTTATGCCAAATAATAGGCCGCGTCAGTATTGATTTTTCGAATACCAAAAAGTGAAAGATTTGTACAAAATTTGATAGTTATAGCAGATTTTCAATTTAATATTTGTTAAAATTTAAAGTATCTGTAAAACCAAAAATGTGCAATTTATTTGAGTGGAAACTGTATATAATCGTGTGTTTAACAGATCCGAATAGTAAAAGCCGAAAAATTCAGTCGGGAAAAGCTTTAAATCAATAAAATAAAGAAATTTCTTTACAAACTCGAACGCGTGGTGCGATCGCTTAGGAAGCCTCGGTTCGAATGTTATGATACTGTTAGTTGTAATTTGAACTCTAAGCCAACGCAGTAAGGTCCTTTTGACTATTTGTTTAATAAAACTATGGAAAACTATGAAAATACGGAAAATTATTACTGCCAAGTTATACAGGAGGCCAAAAGGAATGTTTTTGATGTAATTAAAATAGTATGCAGTATTCCGAAACTATTTAAAGAATTCAAAGAATGTTTTGATATTTAATGTATGAAGATTTTAAAGTTTTATTCAAAAAAGAAAGTAAATTAGAATTTGTTTTTTACCTATATATTACAGCGTTACTGGCTTAATAAAGCGAATATAACAGTCTATTTCGATCGTCAAAATAAGTCAAAATATAATTTACGTAAGTAAATTGAAAAGATAAACTTTTTTTATTTTCGGCCGGAAACCAGGTGGAGTGGTGTCAATGGATGCGGGGGCACGAAATAATAAGTTTCCAGTGAAAATTTTCCGAAAAGACGCGAAAACGCCGGACTTATAGTGAATTTAAAGTTTTCAAAATTTCGATGATTTTCCAAAAAGTATTAAACTGATTTCAAAATTTTTTATGCCCAAATAATAGGCCGCGTCAGTATTGATTTTTCGAATACCAAAAAGTGAAAGATTTGTACAAAATTTGATAGTTATAGCAGATTTTCAATTTAATATTTGTTAAAATTTAAAGTATCTGTAAAACCAAAAATGTGCAATTTATTTGAGTGGAAACTGTATATAATCGTGTGTTTAACAGATCCGAATAGTAAAAGCCGAAAAATTCAGTCGGGAAAAGCTTTAAATCAATAAAATAAAGAAATTTCTTTACAAACTCGAACGCGTGGTGCGATCGCTTAGGAAGCCTCGGTTCGAATGTTATGATACTGTTAGTTGTAATTTGAACTCTAAGCCAACGCAGTAAGGTCCTTTTGACTATTTGTTTAATAAACTATGGAAAACTATGAAAATACGGAAAATTATTACTGCCAAGTTATACAGGAGGCCAAAAGGAATGTTTTTGATGTAATTAAAATAGTATGCAGTATTCCGAAACTATTTAAAGAATTCAAAGAATGTTTTGATATTTAATGTATGAAGATTTTAAAGTTTTATTCAAAAAAGAAAGTAAATTAGAATTTGTTTTTTACCTATATATTACAGCGTTACTGGCTTAATAAAGCGAATATAACAGTCTATTTCGATCGTCAAAATAAGTCAAAATATAATTTACGTAAGTAAATTGAAAAGATAAACTTTTTTATTTTCGGCCGGAAACCAGGTGGAGTGGTGTCAATGGATGCGGGGGCACGAAATAATAAGTTTCCAGTGAAAATTTTCCGAAAAGACGCGAAAACGCCGGACTTATAGTGAATTTAAAGTTTTTCAAAATTTCGATGATTTTCCAAAAAGTATTAAACTGATTTCAAAATTTTTTTATGCCAAATAATAGGCCGCGTCAGTATTGATTTTTCGAATACCAAAAAGTGAAAGATTTGTACAAAATTTGATAGTTATAGCAGATTTTCAATTTAATATTTGTTAAAATTTAAAGTATCTGTAAAACCAAAAATGTGCAATTTATTTGAGTGGAAACTGTATATAATCGTGTGTTTAACAGATCCGAA